>OX595836.1:70000-10070000 GCA_951392215.1 Epirrita christyi
CCCTCGTCGATCTGTAACAGAAAGAGAAAGTTAGCACGCGAAAATACGAAAATTTGCAAATTCAGTGGACAAAAAGTTGATATACCCAAGGAATTTTTCCTTTGAAATCAATCTTAAGTTTTACAAATCTCTGTGTTTTCTTTCGACACAAAGTCAAACCAGGTTCTTTTGATTTGGTAACTTTAATACCCCCCCCCCTTCCCCACCTTGCTTGACGATCTTCATTATAAATTTGAAATTTGGAACTTAAGTCATGTTCAGAACGCCCTCTAAGATGGACATATCAGCGAAAGGTTTTCAACAAAAAACGACAGGACCAGACGCGAACGAGCCAGGACCATCAGGGACGACACCCAGTGTCAGGAAGAGTATTGGAGAGTGGGAAGCGGGGAAGACGGTGACCAAGAAAACACAAACCCCACCCACGGAGGCTGTCTCGGTGGGTCTTCCAAAGCCGAAACCGGCGGCAGCACGGAAACTGTTAACGGAGGTATCGGGAAGCCCACCGAGACCGGTGAGTGCCAAGTACGCTGACCGGGTGTCGGAAGCAAAGGCTTGCGTCACAAGGGCTAAGTTGAACCTGAGTAGATCCGGAAACCTCAAGAGAGAGATCAAGACTGAGGTCCATTTAGCCATTGACCGCCTCTATCTGTTGGTAAAAGAGGCTGACTCGGCCAAAGGTCAAAGCTGGAAGAAGCAGGAGAAAGAACCGAGGAATGATGGCATCTTGGTTGGAGGCGACAAGGAGATAGATAAATGTGACAGTGGGAAAGAAATGGAAAAACGTATGGCAGAACTTATAGAGAGCCACACGTTAATGATAGACGGACACTCGATTTTATTACGAGAGAATCAAAGGGAGATGCAGAAACTGAAGGGATTATTGTTGGAAGACCAGGAGAGAGGAAAGAAAGGAGAAGGAAATGACCAAAAGTCCTTAGAAGACTGTAAAGAGCTGTTAAAAGAAAATAAGGAAGAAATGACAAAGCTGAGAGAAATGGTTGCAAAGCAACAGGAAGAGATAGGCAAAACTTACGCTAACGTAGTGGCAGGCCCCCCCAGAAGTAAACCAGCAGAGAGAACGACCGTTCACTCGGTGGTGGTCAGTTCCAATGACGAGCTGGAAACCGGGGAGCAGGTCCTAGGAAAGATAAGGGCAGCCGTCAACGCAATAGAGGAGGGAGTACAGATAGAGAATGTTCGGAAGGCCAAGGACAGGAAGGTGATTATAGGATGCACTTCACGCGAAGAAATTGGCAGGGTTAAGGAAAGGTTGAAGATGGCAGGAAAGGACTTGAGAGTGGAAGACATTAAGAACAAGGACCCCTTAGTAATATTGTGGGACGTGATGAAAATTACTAAGAACCAAGAAGTACTCGACGGGATCAGAAACCAAAATAAGGAACTATTTAGAGGATTGAATGAGGAGGACAACAGGATGGAGGTGAAATATAGAAGAAGAGCAAGGAATCCACTCATGGAACATGTCGTGCTGAAGGTTTCACCGATGATGTGGAGACGTCTGACTGAGGCCGGTACCGTACGTGTGGACATCAAAAAGGTCAAGGTGGCTGATCAGTCGCCCCTTATACAATGTTCGAGGTGCCTTGGATACGGCCACGTGAGACGGTTTTGTCCGGATGCCGTGGACGTATGCAGCCATTGCGGGGGGCAGCACTTAAGAGCTCAGTGCACTGATCGTATGGCTGGAGTAGCACCAAGGTGTACAAATTGCCAGCAGGCCAAGATGGAAAAGACGGATCACGGTGCCTTCAGCGAGGATTGTTCCGTCAGAAGGCGTTGGGAGGCGTTAGCTCGCTCCACCGTACAGTATTGTTAAGGGCACCCACGGGAATTCAAGTAAGGCAGTCATGGCTGGAAGCTTAGGAGGCAGAGGATACCACGTCCTGCAGTCGAATCTACAACGTAGCAAACTCGCGACAGCGGAGCTGATCTTGGAAGCAGCAAACCGGAGAGTAGCGTTCGCACTGGTACAGGAGCCTTACATCGGGGCAGTGGGTGAGATGAGGACCTACCCCGGTGTGAGAGTAGTCCAGTGCTGCAACAGAGCTGCAGACCGGGTCATTAAGGCCGCCATCTTGGTTTTCGACGAGCAGATTGACGTCATCCAATGCCCGACACTCACGACCGAAAATATTGCGGTAGCAAAACTAAGAACGAGTGCCTGGGAAGTTGTGGTGATGTCAATCTACTTGGAAGGAGACAAGGCAATCGAGCCATACGGACTGCACATAGCGAAGGTTGTGGAGGAGATTGGAAGGGGAAACGTGGTATTGGGGGGGGATGTGAATGCGTGGAATACGTGGTGGGGAAGCAGGGACATAGACGAAAGAGGAGAGGAAATGGCAGCGTTGCTAGAGGAACTTGACCTGCAGATCCTAAATCAGGGCACGGAACCCACATTTGACACGTATAGGGGAGGCGTGAGATACACTAGCAATGTGGACATCACGGCCTGCTCCTCGAACATTCTTGGATGTGTCAGCGGTTGGAGAGTGGCAGCCGACGTAACATGCTCGGACCACGCAGCGGTTTTTTTTGAGTTGAAAATAGAAAAAGCTAAAGGTATAGACATCAAAAGTGCAACAAGAAAGTTCAACACGAAGAAGGCAGACTGGAGCCAGTTTCATGCGAAACTGGCCCAAATTTGGGAAGTTAATAACATTAATAAAGAAGTAGTGGAAAAACTGGACAATACAGAAGATTTAGAGAAGATTTTAGGCGAAATTACTCAGTCGATAACGCAAGTCTGTACAGAAATGATGCCTTTAGTAAAAAAGAACAGACAAACGAAACTGCCGTGGTGGTCTGAGCAGCTAGCTGCATTGAAAAAAGAGGTGCTGCGGAAAAAGCGAAGGATCTCTAGTGCGGGGCCGTCCCGTCGGAAGTGGGTCGTCGACCAATATCTGAAAGCGAAGGAAGAGTACCTGGTGGAGGCTCAAATGGCCCAAACCGCCAGCTGGAAAGAATTCTGTAGCAAGCAGGATAGGGAGACGATGTGGGATGGCATTTACCGGGTAATAGGCCGCACTGCCACCCGACACGAGGACGTGCCGCTGGTGGTGAACGGGAAACAGCTGGATGGAGAGGAGTCCGCGAGTCTGCTGGCCGAGACCTTCTTTCCGGAGGACAGGCTAGAAGGGGACAACCCAGATCATCAACTAACGAGAGCGGTAGCCGAAAGTGTGAATGTGGAAGGACATGATGAGTCATGGGACCCCCCATTTACGTCGGAGGAGTTGCGATGGTCTGCGGCGAGTTTCAGCCCGAAAAAAGCACCCGGACTCGACGGATTCACGGCGGACATCTGCAGTGCGGCTATCTGTCGAGATCCCGATCTGTTTCTGGCTATTTTCAACAAGTGCTTGTCTCTCTCCTGTTTTCCCATTATGTGGAAGGAAGCGGTAGTGGTCGTGTTAAGGAAGAGTGGCAAAGCTGACTACACCCATCCCAAGTCGTACAGGCCGATTGGGCTTTTGCCTGTCCTTGGGAAAATCCTTGAAAAGATGATGATGAGGCGAATTAGGTGGCAAATCTTACCTGGCATGAGCGAGAAGCAGTACGGTTTTACACCGCAGCGCAGTACCGAGGACTCCCTCTATGTCATGATGCAATACATAAAGCAAAAGCTAAAGGAGAAGAAGCTCATCGTGATTGTATCACTAGACATAGAGGGGGCCTTCGACAGCGCGTGGTGGCCCGCGGTGAGGTGCAGACTCGCGGAAACCGGATGTTCACCCAACCTGAGGCGTCTCGTCGACAGTTACCTGAAACAGAGAAAAATACGGATTAGATACGCGGGGACTGAGTGTGAAAGGAACACCACGAAAGGTTGTGTGCAAGGTTCAATAGGGGGACCAACTTTTTGGAACCTCTTATTGGACCCCCTATTGAAAGATATAGAAGGTATGGGTGAGCACGTTCAGGCGTTTGCCGATGATATCGTTCTGATAGTCTCCGGCAACACGGGTTCCGAGGTTCAGGGGAGGGCTAACGCTGTTCTCTCGCATGTCTGGGGGTGGGGGGTCAAGAATAAGCTCAAGTTTGCGCCCCAAAAGACCCAAGCAATGGTAGTCACCAATAAACTTAGATTTGACACCCCGGCCCTGGTCATGGGGGGCGAGTGCGTTGGCCTGTCTCAGGAAATTAAGATCCTGGGTCTTACGGTGGACAATAGGTTGACATTCAATGCGCATGTATCGAATGTCTGTCGCAAGGCGCTCAACCTATACAAGCAGCTCGCGAGAGCAGCTAAGATCCACTGGGGACTGGGGCCGGAGATCGTTAGAACGATATACTTGGCTGTGGTGGAGCCAGTGATTCTGTACGCCGCCAGTGCTTGGGCACCAGCAGCTCACAAAATCTGCGTGCAGAAGCAGTTGAACGCGGTGCAGAGAGGGTTCGTCCAAAAGATCGTGAAGGCGTACCGAACGGTCTCCCTAAACTCGGCCCTAATACTCGCTGGGTTGCTTCCCTTGGATTTACGAATCCAGGAAGCAGCCTCTCTTTTTGAAATAAAAAGAGGTCATTCCCAGCGGGTATTGGGAGACCGAGAGGTCGAGAAACGGGTAGCCTATAAGGACACACCTCATCCCGCGCAGCACGCCAGACTGACTTTTGAGAACATGGTGGACGTAGCGGAGGGAACTCAGCTTGAAAGTGGGACCATACGGATTTACACGGACGGCTCAAAAATCCAAGGGAAAGTTGGTGCCGCGCTGTCAGTATGGGAAGGAAACGTGGAAGTAAAGAGCCAGAAGCTAAAGCTGGAATCGTTCTGCTCCGTTTACCAAGCGGAGCTGTTGGCTCTGGAAAAAGCCACAAAACTAGCCGTTGAAAGCAGGACGGAGAAGTGCAACATTTATAGTGACTCGAGGTCGGCTCTCGAAACGATTGTCGATAACGTTTCCCTCCACCCCCTTGCAGAAAGAACACGAACGAACTTACAAACAGCTCAAATTCACGGAAAAAGTGTAAACCTTTTCTGGGTGAAGGCGCATGTGGGTGTGGAGGGCAACGAAAGGGCCGACGCGCTTGCTAAGGGTGCTGCGCTTGGCTTAAAGAAAAGTCCTGATTATGATTTGTGTCCTGTTTCATTCGTCAAACGTCAGATACGTCTGGACACGCTTGACGAATGGAACAGGAGATACAAGGAAGGAGCGACGGCCTCAGGCACGAAAATCTTCTTTCCCGACGCTGTGGAGGCGTACAGAATAATGAGGAAAATTAAAGTGGATCACGTGCTGGCTCAAGTGATAACAGGGCACGGTGGGTTCTCCGAGTACTTATATCGCTTTAAGTGCAAGGAGAACTCATCGTGCATATGCGATCCAAAGAAGGAGGAAAGCATTGTGCATGCAATCGTTGAGTGTCCTGTCTTTGGCTCACAAAGGCAAGACCTAGAGATAGAGATAGGGATGGAAATTAAAAAAGAAAGTATTTATGAAATTATTAGTGGAACAGAAAACGAAAGATCAAAATTTTTGGAATATTGTCGCAAAATTGCCATGAAAATTATTAAAAGAAATAAAACTAAATAAACTACTGCATATATACAAGTTGTGGAAATAATAGATATACCCCTAGTGATTAATAAAAGGAAATAAATTAACTCGGCAAACAAGGTCTCTGCTCCAAATACAGAGGAAAACCTGCAATGGGAGGAGGTTTTAGTCCGTAGGTCACCGGGCAACCGGTGGAGTCGGACATACCCGCGAGGGATCCATGAGGATTTCCTCCTCCCAACCAAAAAAAAAAAAAAAAAAAAAAAAAAAAAAAACCTAACCTAACCTAACCTAACCTAACCTAACCTAACCTAACCTAACCTAACCTAACCTAACCTAACCTAACCTAACCTAACCTAACCTAACCTAACCTAACCCAGTCTCAAGCCAACACTCACCGGAGACGGTCGTGTCTGCGCAAATAAATTAAAATTAAAATAGAAAAACTTACCCAAAAGTGTTGAAAGTGGTCTCAAAACGCTCAGTGGTTGCCCGCGGTTCTGCACAACATTCTATCCCGACGATCCAGACTTCGGGAAGGATTCCAGGGCGGAGCTTTCCGAAAAAACCGGGAAGCGTGGGTACCTGCGAAAATAAAAAAGTGAGTTTTTACTACTAAAATGGACAAAACCTTTGATATGGATAAATCCAAGCCTCAGCGGTCCAAAGTTAAAGGTGGTCCGATCAGAAAAGAGGCTTTAATCCGGAGCGCCGAAGGGCCGGGTAGTGTGCCGTCGAGCAAAGCCTTATCTGCTTCCTCGAGGGAACATTCGCCTGCTCAATCATCGGGCTCCGCAGTTTCCGAAGCGTCTGATATTTCCGCTGACATCGCGAGGGGTATAGTCTCTATTAGAAAAATGTTTATCCTCGCCAACAGGCTAAAAGACGAATGCTATGAATTGCTTGATGAATCCGGAAATATAAAAACTTCGATAAAGACTGGACTTCGTGAAAAAATTTTGGAAATGAAATCGTGCGTTATCAAGCTTTGCACCACGAAGGAGGAACTGGTTTCTGATTTGGAGCAGATGAAAACTCAGCATAATCAGCAGCTGTTGGCCATGGAGAGGGCTCACGCAAGTCAAGTGTTGGAGCTCAAGGACCAGATCGTCGAAATACAGGACGAGAGCATCCGAAGGTCTTCCGACTTCGCCACTGCGGATGTCCTGAGCGAAATCAAAGAGCTACGCAAAGAAATCAAGAGTGCAGCTCCGGCAGCAGCTTCTGATCTCAAGCCTCTTGAAGAGGGGCTCAGCAGCTTGAGAGAGGCGCTTCAAACAACAAAAGCCCAGTTCGACGAAGTTGCCCAGCAAGGTTTCTCCTATGCGGACGTTACCCGAAGACCAGCTCCGCAGAAGCCGCACCATGCCATCATCGTAGCGTCAGACGACCCGACGGACTCCGGCGCCCAGCTGCTGGAGAAGATCAAGGTTGCGGTGGATGCGCGAACAACGGGACTCCGGGTCGACACCGTTCGCAAAGTGAGGGACCAGAAGATCGTCCTCAGCTGTGGGAGCCAAGAGGAAGTGAACAGGCTCCAGTCTCGCCTTCGGGAACGTGCTCGGGGACTCAAGGTCGAAGAAGCTAAAAGTAAGGATCCTTTTGTTATTATTAAGGGTGTCCTCTCCTATAACACTGATGATGACGTGCTTAAGTCACTTAGAACACAAAATCCCCAAGTTACGGGCGATATCCCTGACGTCGATTACAGGGCATCAGTGAAATATAGGAGAAGGACTCAAAACCCAATAGAAAGTAATATAATTCTCCAAGTCTCGCCAGTCCTGTGGCGTCGGCTGATGGCGAAGGGAACGGTCCACATTGACTTACAGCGGCGGCAGGTTCTCGATCAGAGTCCGCTTCTTCAGTGCAGCAAGTGCCTTGGCTTCGGCCATGGTCGCAAGTTCTGCAAGGAAAAAGCGGACTTATGCAGTCACTGTGGTGACCCACACCTCCGCAAAGACTGCCCCGCGTGGACGGTTGCTGACGTTCCGTCTTGCCGTAACTGCAGGCTGGCGAGGCTTGGAAGACATGATCACAATGCGTTTGACCTTGGGTGTCCGACGCGCCTCCGTTGGGATGCCCTCTCAAGGTTAAGCGTGGCCTACATGTAAATAGCACTGTAAATATGTTTTCACATCTAGGTATGGCTCATAATTATTGCGTTGGAGATTAGTTTAAAATTTTGTTTTAATTTTCCGGCTTAGGAACCCTAAAATAAGTAAAAGTTTTTTGCTTCACCTGTTTTCGGTGTAAATTTGGTCTTGGTCTAAAATAGAAGTGTGTGAAACCTAAGTTTAAATATATTATGAAATATATCACTGAACTAAGGAAACTTTAGTCTGGTTTTTAAAGAGAATAGGATGAAGTTTTGTGTAATAAGCATACTTTAGTAAATTAATTGTAAATAAGCGTAGAAAAGTAGGGTCAGTATTAAAGGTAGATACTTAGTCTTTGAAAAATTTTGTAATAAGTATGTATATTTATTTATCTAGTATCTAGGTGTTAAAATAAGTAATGAATAACAGTGTAAAAGTAAAATGCTAGTGAAGGCTACGTTGTCCGTATAAGATCAAAGATATAAAATAGAATGTCAGTGTAGAATGTTAAAATATAAAATAGATCTGATAGAGGTTAAAATAAAGTAAAATGGATAAAAGTTATAGGTAAAAAGTAAAATAATTGGCAATTGGTAGGTAAATTACCTATGTACGTAGTAAAATAGTGCAAACTAAATATAAGCAAGTAGTAAGGAATTTAAATAATATTGTTTCAAAGAAAATAGGATAAAATTGTATTAAATTAAAATCATAAAATTCTTTTGGGAATAAATTAGGGTAGATTTATCACAGATTGAGGTGATAGATTAAAGTTAAAATCTGATCTTTTTAGAGTTCACAATGATCAACAGGATGTGTAAAATACTGTATACTTTGGTAAAACATAAATTTAATTTGGAAAATACAAAAGCTGTAAAAATAAGTGCAGGAAAGTAAAAATAATTAATAAATATAGATCACTAAGCTTTATTAGAATACAGATTATGTTAGTAAATTGTTAAAAAGGTAAGATATAAGTAGATAAACTAAGAATATTGTAATGCGTTCGAAGGCCTCATTCACTTGAAACAAACCATAGTACTGTTTTAACCTGTAAAAAGATAAACAAATGTATTAAGTGACTAAGGGGCCTTGGAGCGCAAATAAAATAAGTTTCTTGTGCAGACAGGATGAATTATGTAAAATAGGTAGTTAATTTCAACTAGAGTAAGGTCGTACTAATGTTAAATTTGGTAGTCAATCTTAAGTAGAATAAGGTCTCTTGTCATGCAAGAGGAAAAATTGTCTCTCAAATCAATAAATGCCTTTAAAAAAAAAAAAAAAAAAAAAACCTAACCTAACCTAACCTAACCTAACCTAACCTAACCTAACCTAACCTAACCTAACCTAACCTAACCTAACCTAACCTAACCTAACCTAACCTTTTTTTTTTTTTTTTTTTTTTTTTTTTTATTTTTTTTTTTTTTTTTTTTTTTTTTTTTTTATAGTGAGGAAATGCATTTACGCATCCCTGCCCGCCGGGGAAGCAGACAGGGTATGTCGGACTCGCCTAAAAAACGGCCCTACCGACTAAAACCTCACTTTTCCAACCCGGTGCCTTATGCCGGGACCACGGGTACGTTTTCGCACTCGTCCGTGGTCCCGACGGCATCAGTCTAAACCTCACTAGACTCCATCCCGATGTTTGACATTATTGCCCATCCAACTCTGGGTATTTTGCTGCTTGACGCGCGTGTCACCTCGAGGCATCATCTCGTTGGCGAAGGACTCCCCCAAGTCCTACGCCAATGCCTCGGTTATGGGGGTTGAAAGAGGGCGTCGAAACGTCTTCTTCTTCGCCCAGGTCTCCGACTGCGGATCAGCAGGTCTGACGTTATTTCACGTTCCCGCTCCGCAGCTTCCTTCTGCATCATTATCTGTTCGCAGAAAGTGAACGCCTCATTCCATGAGGTCTCGTCTTCCAGCATCGATTTGATCAACGCCGGAAGCGAGAGCTCATCCCTCACCATCACAACAAGAGCACGACGCTCACTAGCCCATGCTGGGCACTCTACCAGCGTGTGCTGCGCCGTGTCCACCTCGCAGTCACAATGGTGACACTCGGTTGTCGGTTCCCTTCCGGCGATGTTGCACAAGTATTTGCCAAAGCAACCATGCCCTGTCAACACCTGCACCAACCGGAAGGAAAGCGACCCATGTGTCCTTTCCAGCCATTCCTCAACCAATGGCTGAACAGCCTCTACCGTCCATTTTCCAGCTCTAGGATGGGCCAGACGCTCCTTCCATTTCCCAATAAGGGTTTGATGAGCCTGTTGTGTCCACATCTGTACTTCTAAAGGTGAGGGCACCTCGCCCCGAACGCGGAGTTCAATGCGCCAATTATATCTGTCAGCATAGACTCGCGCCTCCAAGTCCCAAGGCGGAGATCCTGCCAAAAGGCACGCTGCCTCACAAGAGACAGTGCGATACCCCCTAATAACTCCTACAGCCATCACCCTCTGAGACCTCCTCAGCAGGGCAATTGTACGCTCCGTCAGAGTCGGTTCCCAAACAGGGGCCCCATACAGGGCCATGGAACGCACCACTCCCATATACAAACGACGGATGCTCGTTTTTGGACCCCCAAGATTTGGCATCAGACGCTTTAAAGCCCGCGCCGCACTCATTAATCTTGGAACCAATCGAGCGAAGTGCTCTTTAAAGTTCCACCTACTGTCTAGGACGAGACCAAGATACTTTAATTTAGAGTCAACCTTAACGTAGACCCCCTCGATAATAATATGGGACCCACTCAATGGCGCTCGTCTGGGGCCATGAAAACAGATAGCCTCCGACTTGTTGAGCGCTACCTTGAGTCCTAACAATCCTATCCTGGTTACAATTTGAGCTACCGATTCCGTAACAAGACGGACAGCCTCTTCGAAAGTCTGACCCCGGGCCATCACTAACGTGTCATCTGCGTAGCAGATCACATTGGCGCCCGGGTTCAGAGTTCCTCTTAAAACCCAGTCGTAACCGATGTTCCACAGGAGTGGCCCCAGGACCGATCCCTGTGGAACACCGCACGACATCTCTCTCCTCAGCAATCTACCTCCTCGACCAGAGTAAGATATGTACCTTTCAGAAAGGTAGGCACCAACTATCCGACTGAGATATGGAGGCACTTCATGGTACTTCAGCGCCTCCATAACACATGCCCATGGTAGGGTGTTGAACGCGTTGGCGATGTCTAGTGACACCGCCAACATTACCCCTCTTTGGGCTACCACTTCTTCCGAGTGAGCCTTAACGCAATTGATCGCATCGATCGTCGACCTACCCACTCTAAAACCATATTGGTGCTCTGATAAGTCAGGTCCAACCGCACGGAGATGCCGGACGAGGCGACCAGCTATGATTCTTTCGAATAGCTTGTCAGCTTCGTCCAGCATCACTATGGGTCGGTACGCAGACGGTGAGTCTGCAGGGCGTCCTTCCTTCCGAAGCAAAACAAGCCTGCCCGTCTTCCATAAGGTTGGGAACCGACCTGACTCCAAACAGGCGTCGAGCAGCCTTCTAAATCTGTCCCCTAGTGCTTTAAGTGCAAATACCCAGGCTCTGCCATGAATTCCGTCGGGTCCCGGAGCTTTATTCTTTGCCCGGAGTCTCAGAACCGCCAAATTCAGCTCCACTCGCAAGACAGGTGGCACCTCTTCATCCGTATCGCTGACAGTCCGGCCCAAAGGAACCATCTCCGGAGGTTGATGCTCCACTCCACTAGGAAATAGAGCGGAGACAACATCCTCCACCAACTGAGGTTCGAGACTCTCCGTTAGCGGTGGGGCCCATGGTCGGATTTTACCCCGAACCATTTTGTAGGGGCGCCCCCATGGATCATGCTCGAGAGTCTCTAAAAGCTCTGTCCTTGCTCGATCCTTGGCACCGCAGATGGACTGCTGTAAGGTTTTGACACAGACCCTGTACTCTTCATACAGCTGCGCATCCACTTCATTATTTCTGCTCCGTAGTCGACGGTGTCGAGTGTACCGGCGTCTAGCTTCAATGCAGTTAGTGCGGAGATCTGCTATTTCTTGAGACCACCAGTACACCCGTCTTCTGGGAGGATGGGGTCTTGCTCGCAACATACTAGCATCACAGACTTGAGTCATTGCATCCTTAAACCATTCCGCCTCTTCTTCGACATCCACTGGCCCATCCAGAGGGGCTTGCCAGGCCTGGATGATTGAAGCCTCCACTAACATTTCTCTATCCAGACTCCGCAACACCCACCTCGGTGACATCGAGTCCTGGCTTCTCAAGCGATGAGTGACTCGAGTGTTTGGAGTGGTGGAGACGTCAAATCGAATGTACAAGTGATCAGACAGCGTCTCCACCTCCTCCATCACTTTCCAATTTCGAACAAGGCGCGCAACAGTTGGGGATGCAAAAGCAACATCTGGAATGGACCCCCCGTTTCGTCTTATGCACGTTTCTACCGACCCCTGATTCAGAACCGATAGGCCGGTCATTGTTATCCATTCTTCCAAAGTTTCCCCTTTTGGGTCAGTTGCAGGAGACCCCCAAGCCGTTGATTTGGCATTGAGGTCCCCCACAACGAGTACCGGGAGCGGACTAATCTGCCCTATAAAGGCTCCAACCCCATCCAGGAACATCTCAAACTCCGCACGCGTTCTGTTCGGAGAGAAGTAGGTCCCAATAAGGACCATGTCCCTCCATCGGACTGCCACATAACCTCTACCCCTTGCAACCACAGTTAGGGGTAGTGCTCCATTAACCACAGAAGAGATGATGGTCACCAAACCGTCAACATCCGCCACCCAGTTATCGCGGGGGGGGACAAAGTACGGTTCAGAGACCACCGCCACCTCGATCAACCACTCTGCCATTGTTTGCAGGAGCAAGTCCTGCGCACCGGCAGAGTGGTTGAGGTTCGCCTGGAGGACGTGATGATCCATAACTAACTAATTAATTTATGATCATCGCCTCCTCTTGCCCCACGAGGGGTGGGGGGGTGCTGTTTGCTACCGGAGTTTTTATGGTAGCAGCAGTTGCTCTCTTCCATGTTTTGTTTTTAGGTAGGGAGCACGCATTGCTTCCCGATCTATGGTCCGCCGGTTTCTTGGCTGCTGCACAAAGAGAACATCTTGGAGCTGCAACACACTTGGCCGCCTTGTGACCAACTTGGCCGCAACGATAACACTCATCACTGCGATCTACTTCTTCAGTGCATTGGGCTCGCACGTGTCCGTTTTGAAGGCATCTGAAGCACCGCATTGGCCTAGGCTGTAACAAGCTCACTGACGCAGCTACCCAACCAACCAGTAGGCGGCCACCTTCCCCCAACTTCTTGGCAGCTGCTACTGGGCAACTCACCCAGATAGAGCTACTGCCCTGTGAATCACAACGCAGTTCACTGGCCCTAACCAATTCTAAAGGACATCCACCCCGCTTTGCGACGGCAGCGATGACCTCATCAACACATACCGAGTCGTCCAAACCCGAGATACGCATATCTGCACACTTTGTGGGTCTAGTTACTCTCGCTACCTCTGCATTAAGGGACTCCCTGAGCTTTTGGGCCAGAACATCTGCTTTATCGCTGTTGGTTGAACCGGATACCTCCAGAATTCGAGCACCAGTTGCCGCCTTGCGGAATCTGAGACCAGTAATACCACAGCTGCTGAGGTCAATCTTAGCCTTAGCTTCAGCCAATATTTTGGCATATGATTCACCCTTCTTCTCAGCATCAGGTTGCAATGTTATCACCACCACTGATGATCGTGGAGGGCGCAACTTCTTTACCTTCACTGCCTTACTTCTTGACCCCGCAGAGGCCGCCGTTACTGGCACAGTAACTGCCGGGACCAGGCGCTGAGAGCCTGCGTGCTTTTTTGCACCTCGCCTCACCACCTTCGTCCAGCCCTCTTCTGATAACTTTGGAGCGGCTGGCAGGGGACGAGGGGTAATCTCCTCTTTTCTCTGCTTCGAAACCCCCTTTTCTGCTTGGATTTTTGCAGTTGTCTTCTTCTTCCCCACCATCTGCGCTGGCCCTAGCTTGAGTTGAGGGGTTGCAGTAACCACTGGAGCAGCACTCTTGCAGTCAGCCGCAAGCGGAGGACGAAGACGTGTTGCTGGCAGAAGGCGCTCTTCAATCGACTCCAGCCGAGCGTTCACCATACCACCAACCTGCAGCATGATGGAGCGTGTCAGTTCCTCCACCAGCGTTCCATTTTGTGTGGGTAAAGGCACTGGAACCTCCATCCTAACCGGCGATAGTTGCCGGGGAGGAGGGGGATTCAAATTACTATTACTCCGTGTCACCTGATCTCGAAGTTCCGCCATTTCCCTGCGGAGCTCTGTCATTTCTCCTTGCAGGCGAGCATTTGCCTCCGATAACTTTATAGTCTCCTCTGAGGAGGACCTCTTATAGAGGGCATCCACTGAAATCTTAATTGAGGTTGCCGCGTCCTTCAATGCTCGCACTAATGTGCCTTTGAGATTGCCTGACTTTGTGGCCACCTTCACAATTATGTCTAGATCGTCATTAACCCTCGCGCTAAGGGCGTCAGCTGTGCGGGCATCCACCTCGTCCGCAATAACCAACCCCATATTGGCTCTCTCCACACCTGCCTTGAGCACTTGCTCTTCAAGCTGCCTTTGATTTTCTTCTTTCGCCACCACAAGGAATTCTTTCCTTCGGGAATTCGACTCTATCGTAGCAGGTTTCTCAAACACTGGACTACCTGGCGAGCTTCCAGAGTCAGAATCACCTTGTAGCTTGGCTCGCTTAGCTCCATCTTGATGCGATTGTTGACGCTTTTTCCCTTTTTTCCAGAAGCTGCCAGTCTCGTAAGACCGTACCGACGCATTTGTCCCTACACTTGCATCCGAGTCAGACATACGCGCAGATGCATCTGCAGACTTCTTACACCTCCTCGTTGAAATGCCCGCAGAATCCGTTCCCGCCATAGATGCGAGGCCAGATCCCACGGCCAACTCAACCTCCCTATCCAACACCTCCAAAGACATCGGCTCCATGCTAGTATCCACACCAGATCCAAGCATGCAGCCAATATCAGCCGCTGCCGAAACAGCCGCCTTCTGTGTGTGTGTCAAAACGACAGAAGGCCCCCTAACATCATGGTGATCTTTGTCCCCCCCAGAGTACGTGGGACAGAGCGCCGAAGCACTGTGGGATTCCCCGGCTAAGCCGGAACCCACCTGGGTAGTCATTTTAAGATCAGCCATTTTCATTTTTTGTTTTCCTTGTTTTTTAAAAAAAGGGGTGAGGTCCCCTTTGGTTTGGCGCCCTAACGGCCGGGTTCTCCCCGACCATACCGAGCCTGTGGACCCCAACCCGTACAGCGTCTCCACTAATGGGATACAGCAGCACGAGTCGAGATCCACACACTCGATACTCCCTTCGGCAGGCGCCGGACCATATATTGGGATTTGGTCTCCAGCCTTGTCCGAAAACGGACCCGTCACAATGGCAGCTCCAAGAGCTTGCCCTCCTACCTGGTGGAGTAGGGGCTCCTTACCTCCACCAAGCTCCATCCACTGCGCCCTCTGCTAAATCAGAGGGACGCGCGGAGGAGCTTCACAACTAAACCTATAACCAACACGGCCCAAAAGGACCGTGAAGGCGCCTGGTGGTTCTTGTTACGTCTATTTCAGAAGGAAATAGACCAATAACAGGCAGCAACCACGTGAAGGATAACCACCAGACTTGCCTTGAGGATCAACGACTGTTGCGCTCCTCTCAAGACCATTCACCTCCTCACCCACTCCCTGAGCGAGCAAGGAAGGCCCGTATTTATCCAAAACCGGAGCTAGGCCAAACCAACTATTAATGGATAAACACAGACCCGCCCCGCCCAACCTAACCTAACCTAACCTAACCTAACCTAACCTAACCTAACCTAACCTAACCTAACCGACAATGACAAATCCCAAGTAATAAAGGGTACAATGTCAGGTAGTTATATGGCGGCTTACAATGCAACAAGTGGTTTTGTGGCACAAAAGGAGGGTGAGACGGGGCAGACTGAAAAACCAAGTTTCGCGACTCCAGAAAGTGACCCAATAGTGGTTGTAGCCCAGTGTACCAAAATTATGCTAGATGACCGGATCCTCGAAAAGGGTAAAACCATATCGGGGGGTCAGGAGGCAGATTGGAATAACTGGGCGATACCAAATATTCGCTGGATCAACGGAGTTCCAGGATGCGGCAAAACAACCTGGGTGGTAAAGCACTTCAACGTGGACAAGGACACCATCATCACCTCGACGACAGAGGCAGCAAACGACCTCAAAGAGAAGCTAGCGCAGCGCATTGGAAACTTGGCTAAAACCAAGGTGCGCACTATGGCTTCAGTTCTAGTGAATGGTTTCAGGGAGAAATGCTTTCGTCTTACGATAGACGAGGCTCTCATGAACCATTTCGGAGCTATTGTCATGGCTTCTCGTTTGTCTAACGCTGGTGAAGTTGTCCTCATTGGAGATGTGAACCAACTGCCTTATATCGACAGGAACAACCTCTTCGAGATAAGGTACAATCGCCCAAACCTGGTAGCTAACATCAGCCAGGAGTTGTTGTGTACGCATCGGAACCCAATGGATGTCGCGTACGCCCTACGAGAAGTCTACTCTGGCATATACTCGTCCAAGCCCATAGTTAAATCCTTGAAGCTGAAAAGTTACACAGGCGCGCGAATTTCCAAGGACCCTCCCAACACACTCTTCCTTGTTCACACCCAGGAGGAGAAGGAAACCCTCATCAACCAGGGTTACGGAGAGGGTGCAGGATCGCGTACGCTTACCATACACGAAGCTCAGGGTTTATCTTATGAATCTGTTGTTGTCATCAATACTAGGCGCAAGATGAAGTTGCATGAGAGCGTTCCACACGCAGTAGTAGCTATATCGCGGCACACAAACTGCTGCACCTACTACACCGACGACACCAAGGACGCTATAGGATACTTCGCCGAGCGAGCAATGGCAGCGCCAGCTAAGACCATCGTTGAGTACAATCTGAAAATGGCAATAAAAGATCGCAACGCTGTGGTGTGGGAGGCTCTGGCTGGAATGCCAGAGGAAGGGGGTGGGAGTCAGTAACATATGTTATTTTTGTATTAAAAGTCATTGTTGAAATTAAGGTTTAAATGTTTGAAACCTAGTCTTTAAATTCAACTACTGTAAGAATGTAACCCATAGTTTAAGCAATAAAAATCCTTAGTAATATATAGCTCATAAGCAACTATGTAAAATATCAAATAATTGTAAAACCCAATGTAACCTTATCCCTAAGTTTCCTTAGTTTATTGAGTAAGTTAAAATGGAAAGAAATTATATGTACAAGAAAAAGAGTTAATAAATAAAAACCTAGTTAAATAAGAGCACGGACAAGAAGGTCTGTGGTGAACGCATAGTGACGTTTCGAGACGTCAAAAAAAAAAAAAAAAAAAAAAAAAAAAAACCTAACCTAACCTAACCTAACCTAACCTAACCTAACCTAACCTGCGGATGAACTCGCGCAGCTGAAGAAGGAGGTCCGATCCAGGAAGAGGAGAATCCGTTGTGCAGCGCCGGTCCGTAGGAAGAAGGTCATCGGGGAGTACATGCAAATAAAAGAAAAATATGAACAACAAGCAAAACAGGCACAAATAGACAGTTGGAAGGAGTAAGACAAGCAAGCAAGAAAGCAAGACAAGGAAGGACTTTGGGAAGGAATTTACAGGGTGATTGGAAAGACTACCAAGAGGCAAGAAGATCTGCCTCTGATAAAGGAAGGTAAATCCCTAAGTCCCAAGGAGTCAGCTGAACTACTCTCCGAGACGTTCTACCCGGAAGATAAGGAGGAACATGACAACGCGGATCACCGAAAAATGAGAGAACTCGCAGGCCAGGTAAACGAAGAGGAGCATGATTTCCATCATGACCCTCCGTTTACCATGGAAGAGGTAACAACCGCAGTAAACAGTTTTAATCCTAAAAAGGCTCCGGGATCGGACGGATTTACTGCAGACATCTGCAAGCATGCAGTTCTACAAGACCCTGAAACGTATTTGGCTTTGGCAAATAAGTGTCTGGAATATGGTCACTTCCCTAAAGCATGGAAAGAAGCGACGGTAGTTGTATTAAGGAAGCCGGGGAAGAAGAACTATCAAGATCCCAAAGCATATAGACCGATAGGACTGCTCCCGGTCATGGGCAAGGTCTTTGAGAAGATGGTGGTGGGCAGGATCAAATATCATATTCTCCCAAAGCTCAGCTCCCGCCAGTTTGGATTCATGCCCCAGAAAAGCACCGAAGACGCCCTCTATACCCTGATAAAGCATATTCACCGAAAATTGGAACTCAAAAAACTTATCACAATTGTGTCGTTGGATATAGAGGGCGCCTTCGATGGCGCTTGGTGGCCAGCGCTCCGAGTTCGACTGGCGGAGGAAGGATGCCCGATCAATGTGAGGAAACTCATGGACAGCTACCTGGAGGGAAGGATAGTGAAAGTGAGATACGCAGGAGAACAAACTACCAGACTCACCTCAAAGGGATGCGTCCAGGGCTCAATTGGCGGGCCTATCCTATGGAACTTGCTCATTGATCCGTTGCTCAGGGGCCTGGAACAAAGAAGGGATTATGCTCAAGCATTCGCGGACGATATAGTGATGGTCTTTGACGGGAACACTGCACTGGATATCCAGAGACAGGCAAATGCCGCTCTCGCCTATGTTCAGGAGTGGGGCATCAAAAATAAGTTAAAGTTTGCGCCGCAGAAAACAAGTGCGATGATAGTGACCAGAAAACTGAAATATGATGCGCCACTCCTGAAGATGGGTGGGATCGACATTGCCATGTCAAAGGAAATGAAGATATTGGGGCTTACGATTGACGACAAGCTGACTTTTAATCAGCACACGTCAATCGTCTGTAGGAAAGCCGTCAATATCTTCAAGCAACTATCCAGAGCAGCCAAGGTAAGCTGGGGTCTGCACCCAGAAGTAGTCAGAACCATATACACTGCAGTTGTTGAACCAACTGTAATGTATGCAGCAAGCGTCTGGGCCCCAGCAACCAAAAAGCTGGGCATTCGAAAAGTCCTCAACTCGGTCCAGCGCGGGTTTGCTCAGAAACTATGCCGGTCATACAGAACTGTTTCTCTGAACTCAGCACTGGCACTGGCTGGAATACTACCCCTCGACCTCAGAGTACAAGAGGCAGCCGCCTTGTACGAGGCAAGGAGGGGGGTAGTCCAGCCCATGCTAGGAGACAGAGAAATGGAGAAGATGTCGGCATTCTCTGTGAAACCTCATCCAGCGGAGTATATGAGCCTGCAATTCGTGCGCCTGGAGGACCAGCAGCAGGTGGACATCCATAGCGATTACGCAGTGCGGCTGTTCACAGACGGTAGTAGGATTGAGGATAAGGTCGGGGCTGCATTATCCATATGGACCAATCAGACCGAGACCAAATCCATCAAACTGAAGCTCTCGTCACACTGCACAGTATACCAGGCGGAATTGCTAGCCATATACAAAGCTACTGAGGAGGTATTGAAGATGTCGGAAACCCATTTTGGTATCTACAGTGACTCACAGTCATCACTCCAAACAGTTACGAACAACAGTTCCACTCACCCTCTTGCCGTAAAAGTTCGTAAGAACTTGAAGGCAAGTGGGGAACAGAACAAGCAAGTTGATTTGTTTTGGATCAAAGCACATGCTGGACTTGAAGGCAATGAGCGAGCCGATACGCTGGCAAAGGACGCTGCCCTGAAAATTAAGACTGCACCAGTATATGACGTATGCCCTGTTTCATTCGTCAAGCGACAGATCCGCAGAGGTACTCTTGACGAATGGAACAGGAGATATATTACAAGCGATAATGCGGCCGTGACAAAAATTTTCTTTCCTGACGTTATCAAGGCTCATAAAATTATTAAAAAGCTAAAACCCTCTGGTGTACTCACGCAAATAATGACAGGGCACGGTGGATTCTCAGAATACCTGAACCGGTTCAGGTGTAAGGAGAGTCCATCGTGCATCTGCGAAAGTAGTAAAATGGAAACAGTGGAGCACATTTTATTTGAGTGCCCAGTATTTGGCAAACGAAGATATGAGACTGAGCAAAGATTGGACATTGAACTAAAGGTAGCAAATGTTAAAGATTATATCAGTAATAAATATATAAGAAATGATTTTGTAGATTACTGTACGGATATAGCTAATATAGTAATAAATAGGAATAAAGATGTATAATTTTGCTGAACACTTATATTATTGAATATAAAGGATTCAGCAATAAAACTAAAACTTAGTAAAAATATGTATAAAATAGATTTAGATATAATAAGATGTTTGTAATAAATAAGATATGATATACGATAAAATAAGATCTAAATAGAGTTATATAAGATTGAATAAGATTGAAAATTGTAAAATAAATATGAGAAAGAAAGTTTACGATTAACACAATAAATAAAAAACCCTGTTGTTGCATCCCAAATGAACAAATTAGGCAAATACTCTCTGGACTCTGGCGATCGGTCAGAGAAACACTACGTAGAGCCATTTCGAGATGGCAAAAAAAAAAAAAAAAAAAAAAAAAAAACCTAACCTAACCTACTCCATCCCGATGTTTGGCTTTATTGCCAATCCAACTCTGGGTATTCCGCTGCTTAACGCGCGAGCCACCTCGAGGCATCATCTCTATGGCGAAGGACTCCCCCAAGTCCAACGCCAATGCCTCGGTTATGGGGGTTGAAAGAGGGCGTCGAAACGTCTCCTTCTTCGCCCAGGTCTCCGACTGCGGATCAGCAGGTCTGACGTTATTTCACGTTCCCGCTCCGCAGTTTCCTTCTGCATCATTATCTGTTCGCAGAAAGTGAACACCTCATTCCATGAGGTCTCGTCTTCCAGCATCGTTTTGATCAACGCCGGAAGCGAGAGCTCATCCCTCATCATCACAACAAGAGCACGACGCTCACTAGCCCATGCTGGGCACTCTACCAGCGTATGCTGCGCCGTGTCCACCTCGCAGTCACAATGGTGACACTCGGTTGTCGGTTCCCTTCCGGCGATGTTGCACAAGTATTTGCCAAAGCAACCATGCCCTGTCAACACCTGCACCAACCGGAAGGAAAGCGACCCGTGTGTCCTTTCCAGCCATTCTTCAACCAATGGCTGAACAGCGTCGATCGTCCATTTTCCAGCTCTAGGATGGGCCAGACGCTCCTTCCATTTCCCAATAAGGGTTTGATGAGCCTGTTGTTTCCACATCTGTACTTCTAAAGGTGAGGGAACCTCGCCCCGAAAGCGGAGTTCAATGCGCCAATTATATCTGTCAGCATAGACTCGCGCCTCCAAGTCCCAAGGGGGAGATCCTGCCAGAAGGCACGCTGCCTCACAAGAGACAGTGCGATACCCCCTAATAACTCCGACAGCCATCACCCTCTGAGATCTTCTCAGCAGGGCAATTGTACGCTCCGTCAGAGTCGGTTCCCAAACAGGGGCCCCATACAGGGCCATGGAACGCACCACTCCCATATACAAACAACGGATGCTCGTTTTTGGACCCCCAAGATTTGGCATCAGACGCTTTAAAGCTCGCGCCGCGCTCATTAGTCTTGGAACCAATCGAGCGAAATGTTCTTTAAAGTTCCACCTACTGTCTAGGACTAGACCAAGATACTTCAATTTAGAGTCAACCTCAACGCAGACCCCCTCGATGTTAATATGGGACCCACTCAATGGCGCTCGTCTGGGGCCATGAAAACAGATAGCCTCCGACTTGTTGAGCGCCACCTTTAGTCCTAACAATCCTATCCTTGTAACAATTTGAGCCACTGATTCCGTAGCAAGACGGACAGCCTCTTCAAAAGTCTGACCCCGGGCCATCACTAAGGTATCATCTGCGTAGCAGATCACGTTGGCGCCTGGGTTCAAAGTTCCTCTTAAGACCCAGTCGTAACCAATGTTCCACAGGAGTGGCCCCAGGACCGATCCCTGTGGAACACCGCACGACATCTCTCTCCTCAGCAATCCACCTCCCCGACCATAGTAAGATATGTACCTTTCGGAAAGGTAGGCACCAACTATCCGACTGAGATATGGAGGCACTTCATGGTACTTCAGCGCCTCCATAACACAGGCCCATGGTAGGGTGTTGAACGCGTTGGCGATGTCTAGTGACACCGCCAACATTACCCCTCTTTGGGCTACCACTTCTTCCGAGCGAGCCTTAACGCAATTGATTGCATCGATCGTCGACCTACCCACTCTAAAACCATATTGGTGCTCTGACAAGTCAGGTCCAACCGCACGGAGATGCCGGGCGAGGCGACCAGCTATGATTCTTTCGAATAGCTTGTCAGCCTCGTCCAGCATCACTATGGGTCGGTACGCAGACGGTGAGTCTGCAGGGCGCCCTTCCTTCCGAAGCAAAATAAGCCTGCCCGTTTTCCACGCAGTCGGGAACCGACCCGACTCCAAACAGGCGTCGAGCAGCCTCCGAAATCTGTCCCCTAGCTCTTTAAGTGCAAGTACCCAGGCTCTGCCATGAATTCCGTCGGGTCCCGGAGCTTTATTCTTTGCCCGGAGTCTCCGAACAGCCAAGTCCAGCTCCACTCGCAAGACAGGTGGCACCTCTTCTGTATCTCTGACTCTATCTGTATCGCTGACAGTCCGCCTCAAAGGAACCATCTCCGGAGGTTGATGCTCCACTCCACTAGGAAATAGAGCGGAGACAACATCCTCCACCAACTGAGGTTCGAGACTCTCCGTTAGCGGTGGGGCCCATGGTCGGGTTTTGCCCCGAACCATTTTGTAGGGGCGCCCCCATGGATCATGATCAAGAGTCTCTAAAAGTTCTGTCCTTGCTCGATCCTTGGCACCGCAGATGGACTGCTGTAAGGTTTTGACACAGACCCTGTACTCTTCATACAGCTGCGCCTCCACTTCGTTATTTCTACTCTGCAGTCGACGGTGTCGAGTGTACCGGCGTCTCGCCTCAATGCAGTTAGTGCGGAGATCTCCAATTTCCTGAGACCACCAGTACACCCGTCTTCTGGGAGGATGTGGTTTGGCTCGCAACATACCAGCATCACAGATTTGCGTCATGGCATCCCTAAACCATTCCGCCTCTTCTTCTACCTCCACTGGCACATCCAGAGGTGCCTGCCAGGCCTGGATGATTGAAGCCTCCACTAGCATTTCTCTGTCCAGACTCCGCAACACCCACCTCGGTGACATCGAGTGCTGGCTTCTCAAGCGATGAGTGACTCGGGTGTTTGGAGAGGTGGAGACGTCAAATCGAATATACAAGTGATCCGACAGCGTCTCCACCTCCTCCATCACTTTCCAATTTCGAACACGGCGCGCAACAGTTGGGGACGCAAAAGCAACATCTGGAATGGACCCCCCGTTTCGTCTTATGCACGTGTCTACCGACCCCTGATTCAGAACCGATAGGCCGGTCATTGTTATCCATTCTTCCAAAGTTTCTCCTTTTGGGTCAGTTGCAGGAGACCCCCAAGCCGTTGATTTGGCATTGAGGTCCCCCACAACGAGTACCGGAAGGGGACGAATCTGCCCTATAAAGGCTCCAACCCCATCCAGGAACATCTCAAACTCCGCACGCGTTCTGTTGGGAGAGAAGTAGGTCCCAATAAGGACCAAGTCCCTCCATCGGACTGCCACATAACCTCTACCCCTCGCAACCACAGTTAGGGGTAGTGCTCCATTAGCCACTGAAGAGATGATGGTCACCAAACCATCAACGTCCGCCACCCAGTTATCGCGGGGGGGGACAAAGTACGGTTCAGAGACCACCGCCACCTCGATCAACCACTCTGCCATTGTTTGCAGGTGTTCGCGCCACTATAGGATTGGCACTTCTTTATTTTTCTACCCACAATTGTTTTGACATTTTCTTGAATGCATCGAACGCCTGCACTGGCATCTACGCATCGCCAGGCAGTCGGCGATCAACCCTCATTGATTGGCGACGTTCGCGCTCCGCGTTTCCACAATTTGGAAAACCGCATTATTAACTACTCAAATACCTTCTTTATATCGTGATCCGCTACTTCTATCTCGACACGAATACTAAAGCTACGACCACGCGGTAAGCTTTCTGCCGCGCCGCGCCCGCGCCGCGTCTACTGCTGTTGCACGAAACTGGCAGCTATCGAAGGCCGCTACGAACTCCTCAAGAAGAGAAGACCGAACACACTTGGTGTCACAGCCGTGAAGAAGAGCTAGCAGGCTTTGGTCACCTACGAGGACGGCCTTTATCAAGACAAAGAGAACGAACCCAGGACTGGACTACCTGGACATATCGAGGTGATCGTAGCTTGTTTAGTGCAGTGCTTTCTAGCAGACAAAGGTTGGTCTTTCTCTTCTATCTAAAATCCTTATTCCCGCGAGTGGAGTCGCGTGTGGCTATATAGCTTAGCTACCGCGCCGAAACATTATTTGGTCCTACGAGCCTGGATCCCTATCTCTTGGGTATTTACCGGTTACTTACAGAACTATTTTATGTTCATAGCTTCCCTTATTGCATACCCAATGCTGTGATACCCGTTAAAATAATTAATTATTTTCGTCCTCAAAAGTGTAGCGTCATTTCTACATTACTCCGCCATTTGTATTTCACTTACAAAGTCCGTTCGTTGTATAATAACTGAACCGATTAGTTTTATAGGCACACAGATCCTCCGCAAAATATACCTACCAACCTACCTAGATATATTAATTTTTTTCATTCTGCTAGTAGTTTGTTCCTTTGTTTTTGCGAACGATTATCATTTGGGAACTTAGTTGCATAGGTATTTGGCAGTTGTGGCTTGCATTTGGTTCCGTCATACCTACCCCACCGTTGTAAGCGCAGGCGCAGATAATCGCGCGTAGATAAAGTACCTTGTTGACTTTCCTGCCGTCTTGTGTTACAGGGACTAATTCATTTGTTTTCTTAATTGCCTAGTTTATTAAAATAAATAAATAAATATGACAACGCAACGGAAGGCCAGGGGAATGCCTGATGATGACAAACTCGATGCGCTAGGCCCTGACGAAATAACACGTCTCACATTAATTGGTAGACGTGATGTTATGTTTTCACGTTTGCAGGAGATGTACAATCATTCATTAAGAGCTGCCACTGATGAAATTAGTAAAGATTTATTTCTGTGTGGCATGACTTCGTTGGAACGCTTACGCTTGGAATTTAATGATCTCGTAGATAAGCTCAATATCTTAGAACTGACGCTGAATCCTGCTTTTAGGGTAAACTATCAATGTGTAGGTGCATTCGATGAGATGTATTGCCAATGTAAGTTTGCATTTGATAAACTTGACGTGACTGGTCAGTTAGGAAAATTGTCGGTTTCTGAAGTTTTACCGCAACGCAAGTCTGTAAAATTACCTAAGCTCGAGTTGATGGAATTTTGTGGTGAACCAATAAAATGGCCAATTTTTTATGAGTCGTTCAGGCGAACTATTCACGAGAATTGTGAGCTGTCTGATCATGAACGCGTGCAATATTTGATCAACAAGCTGTCAGGCCGTGCGCTTTCTGCATGCTCGGGAATAGTGCCAAACGCTGATAATTACCGTACTATATGGAGCACGCTTATCGACATGTATGAAGACAAACGCAACCTAGCCGCGGCTTATCTAGATCAGATGCTCGAGTATAAGTTATCAAATAATGCAACTTCCAAGAACTTAACTTCATTTCTCGATAAATTCTGTACCGCCGCGTCAAGTTTGAAATCACTCAATCTTGATAATTTATCTGATTTCATGCTTTTACATGTTGCTTTAAAAAAAATAGATTCCAGCACCGCACGCTCATTTGAAATGCATCACCGCGACACGTCTATGCCTACCTACGATGATTTAGTTAAATATATTCGCGGGCAGAGTAAAATCCTAGATCGTACTGCGACTCCTTATAATCGTAGTACTAATGATAATAGTAGGTCTACACATTCCTTTGCCGCCACTGGTCCCGCGTGCCCGCTTTGTAAACAAAACGATCATTACACTTTGTTCAAATGCCCGGAATTTAGTGATTGTCCAATAGACGAGAGGTTCAACTTTATTAAGGAGCAAGGTGGTTGTTCCAACTGCTTAAGCGTTACCCATAGTAATGCCGCCTGTAACTCGAAGTATACCTGCCGTTACTGTGCATGTAAACATCACTCAATGTTGTGTCGTAAAAACACACTTTCGCATAATGACTCGCCCCGATCTCATGCTAACATAGAACAACGTGCCCCCGCGCCGCAGTACCGCGCCTCTACGCGCCCCGCTGCCGCACTCCACGCCGCCGCCCCACCGTATGCTTCGTCTGAATCCGACCCTGTCAATCGGCAGACGGAGCCTTGCGCTCGTACGATGCAACAAAATGTATCGCTTTGCAATATGCGAACGATTTCGTCTTCGAATAGCACTTGTTTATTAGGGACGGTGCAAGTTTACGCGACTGATTTGAATGGTCATAGACATGTAGTGCGGGCTTTAATAGACTCAGGCTCACAAAGTAACTTTATTACTTCAAAATGTTGCAAAAAATTAAACTCGACATTTATAAAAGTGAGCAACATGTTTGTTAAGGGCATTGGCTCGGCTCCTAATCCAGTTAAGGGGGTGACATCGTTGGTTTTAAATTCTAGATTAAATAATAATTTTATTTCACTAGACGCTTACGTGATCAAACGAATTACCGATAACATGCCCACCGCTAAAATAGACCTATCCCTGCTGTCATATTTAAACCGCTTACAGCTAGCAGATGATAGTTTCTCCTCGCCATCGGAAATTGATATTCTTATTGGGGCACCGCTTTTCTCTCAAATTTTATTATCAGGCCGTGCCGCTGGCCCGCCTGGTACACCCACCGCTCTCGAAACCATTTTTGGTTTTATTGTAATTGGAAACGCTCCCATTGCTTCTGATCAAACCACCGCTGCTGCAGCAACTGGACCTTTCTCGCTTGCTTGTGCTGGTCCCACATCCGTTGTTGCACAACCGCTGAGCTCCTTAATGGAGGAACCATGTCTAGATAAGATATTACAAAAGTTCTGGCAAGTCGAAGAGGTAGAATGCGTACCTGTTTTAAGCTCAGCCGCCCGCGAAGCTGAGGAGCTTTTCAGGAAGGACATGTCACGGGACCGTTCGGGTCGATATTCTGTAGCGTTACCTTTTTCTCGCGATCCCACCGCTCTTGGCAATTCTTATTTTGCCGCGAAAAAACGCTTCATGTATTTAGAGCGCAAGCTTTCTTCTTCGGATGTGTTACGGGTGGAATATGATGCTATCATTCGAGAATATTTACAAATGGGTTATATATCGCTTCTTGAAAACGATGATCATCTTTCCGGTTATTATATACCGCATCACGCAGTAGCCAGGTTAGACAAAACTACCACGAAATGGCGCATGGTGATGGACGCAAGCTCAAAAACGGATTTAGGATTGGCCCTTAATGACATTTTGCATGCAGGGGAAAACTTGCAAAATGAACTATTTTTGATATTGTTAGACTTCCGCTTATATAAAACCGCTTTTACTTCCGATATTAAACAAATGTATTTAAGAATTATGACAAATGAGAGCGACCGCAAATTCCAAAAATTTTTATATCGCTTCGACCCTTCTTTACCGCTCGATACCTATCGATTTAATGTTGTCTGCTTCGGATTGCGCAGCAGTCCTTTTTTAGCAATCAGAGTGCTTCGCCAGCTCTGCGAAGATGAGAGCATCCGCTTTCCGCTCGCTTCTTCCGTAATTAAGCGGAATACGTATATGGATGATGTATGCTTCTCTATGCCCACTGTAGCGGGAAGCTTGCAACTTAGGGATGATCTTCGCGAGTTGCTTAAGGCCGGGGGCTTCGACCTCGTAAAATGGGCAAGTAACTCGCCTGAAATCACTGAGTCTCTACCAGTCTCTGATCGTCATACCGCTAATATACAATTCGAAGACCCTGAGACAAAGTTAAAAGTCTTGGGGTTACAGTGGTCTCCCGTTTGCGACGACTTCATGTTTTCAGTTAGCGTGGAAAATCGTCCTGTTACTAAACGTAACATGCTGTCATTGATTGCCCGGCAATACGACGTTCTCGGACTCATAGCCCCCGTAGTTTTGTATGCAAAATTAATTTTGCAAAAACTCCACCTGATACGTTTGGACTGGGATGAGCAACCGCCATTGGATATTGTCAATATTTGGCTAAACTATACCCGCGAACTGCCATGTATCCAAGAACTGCGCTTTGGGCGCCATCTGGGAGTTTATGAAAACTCAAGGGTCATAATTGTGGCTTTCGCTGATGCCAGCGAGAAAGCATATGGGGCAGTTGTTTATATTAGGACGCAACACGACGACGATTCACTACCAGTCACTCGCCTTATCTGTGCTAAATCCAAGGTTGCTCCCCTTAAAACAATTTCAATAGCACGATTGGAGCTTAGTGCATGCTTGCTCATGTCAAAATTAGTACGTCGCGTTATCGACACTTTTGAAAGGCGTCATATCATTGATGATGTCTTTTGCTTCACCGACTCAATGGTTGCTTTACAGTGGCTTACAGCATCACCGCATAGATTCAAAACGTTTGTCGCGACGCGCATAACTAAGACGATTACCGCAATCCCCGCTCGTAAGTTTTACCACGTCCCTGGCACGCAAAATCCAAGCGATTGTCTTTCACGAGGACTGACCCCCTCGCAGCTACGGGTTCACCCTTCATGGTTTTCCGGACCGGCTTGGTTGTGTCAGAATATCGAGAAATGGCCAATTACGGCTGCGGAACCCGCAAAGTCAGATCTTGAGTTACCAGAAGCTAAGAAAATTGTTTCACTTCCTGCAGTCATTGAGAAAGAAGATATAATATATAAGCCGCTTCTTGATTTATCGTCCCGCGTTTCAACTTGGTTGATATTGCTTCGCACAGTGGTATATGTGTATCGTTTCATTAAAAAACTGCCGCATGCTAACAATTTTACCGCCGATAACCTTAGATTCGCTGAAATACAAGTTCTAAAGGCTTTGCAACTGTCTTACTTTGCAGACGAGTTGAAGAATCTTAGTTCAAATCACCCCTGTTCCCGTGCGATTCAAAAGCTGATGCCGTTCATAGATGCTGATGGGCTTTTGAGAGTGGGCGGTAGACTACGGAACGCGGACTTGAACTACGATCAACAGCACCCTATACTGTTGCCTCGTAAAGACCACATAGTGGAACTGCTAATTCTACATAATCACCGTCAAAATTGCCATACTGGTCCGGTTGCCTTGATGTCTATCCTTAGACAGAGATATTGGATTCTCTCTTGCCGTAATATTGTCCGTTCCGTTATTCATAAATGTAACTGTTGCTTTAAGGCTAAACCGAAACCAACTTTCCCGATAATGGGTGATTTGCCTGCCTGCAGAGTGAATGAGGCAAAGGCATTCACTCACACCGCAGTGGATTACGCTGGTCCTATTTCTATTATTCCATTCAGGAAACGCGGAGTCCGCTCAATCAAAGCTTATCTTTGTATATTTGTTTGTATGGTGGTACGCGCGGTTCACGTTGAGCTAGCTACGGATCTTAGCACAAACTGTTTTCTGTCCGCTTTTAAACGTTTTTTGTCAAGACGAGGTGCGGTATCTGTTATGTATTCTGATAACGGAAGGAACTTTATTGGAGCTAAAATGCTTTATCAGACGTGTATAGGTTATTGAACTGCGATGAGTTTAACAAGTCATTCTCTTGCGAGCTATCTGTGAATGGAATAGATTGGAAACTTAACCCACCTAGAAGCCCACATTTTGGTGGTAATTACGAGATATATGTTAAAGCATTTAAGACGCATCTTCATCGGGTAATTGGTTCACAGCTACTAACTTACGAAGAAATGCTAACAGTTCTTACTCAAATAGAGAGTGTAATAAATTCGCGTCCGCTAACCTTATTGAGCGAGGATCCTTCCGAATTCACTGCTTTGACACCCGCACACTTTTTAATGTCCACTCCGCTTAACCACTTACCCGCTTGTAAGGTGAACGATGAACCGCCACATTTGCTGAAACGCTACGCTTTGTTGGACCAAATGGTTCAATCGTTCGCAAAACGCTGGAAACAAGAATACTTGCACTTGCTCCAATCCAGAGGAAAGTGGAACATTCCCTCAAATCCTATAACGCTAGGTTCCGTAGTTCTTATCATAACAGACAATCTGCCCCCACTTTCGTGGCCCCTTGGGGTTGTTGTCAACCTCTACCCGGGAAAGGACAACGTCTGCAGAGTTGTCTCCGTTAAGACGACTACAGGTATATACAAGCGATCTGTAGTGCGTCTTTGTATTCTACCTTCGCAATAAATAGCTCCTTATTATCCGAATACTCCACCGCATATTCTCCCGCATATTCTACCGCGTATTCTCCCGCATATTCTACCGCGTATTCTCCCGCATATTCTACCGCATATTCTACCGCGTATTCTCCCGCATATTCTACCGCGTATTCTCCCGCATATTCTACCGCATATTCTACCGCGTATTCTCCCGCATATTCTACCGCGTATTCTCCCGCATATTCCACCGCGTATTCTTACGCATATTCTCCCGCGTATTCTCCAGCATATTTGTTACCGCATCATTATTTCCGCTACTTGTCTTTAAAAACCAATGGTTTTTAGGCCGGGGGCAATGTTCGCGCCACTATAGGATTGGCACTTCTTTATTTTTCTACCCACAATTGTTTTGACATTTTCTTGAATGCATCGAACGCCTGCACTGGCATCTACGCATCGCCAGGCAGTCGGCGATCAACCCTCATTGATTGGCGACGTTCGCGCTCCGCGTTTCCACAATTTGGAAAACCGCATTATTAACTACTCAAATACCTTCTTTATATCGTGATCCGCTACTTCTATCTCGACACGAATACTAAAGCTACGACCACGCGGTAAGCTTTCTGCCGCGCCGCGCCCGCGCCGCGTCTACTGCTGTTGCACGAAACTGGCAGCTATCGAAGGCCGCTACGAACTCCTCAAGAAGAGAAGACCGAACACACTTGGTGTCACAGCCGTGAAGAAGAGCTAGCAGGCTTTGGTCACCTACGAGGACGGCCTTTATCAAGACAAAGAGAACGAACCCAGGACTGGACTACCTGGACATATCGAGGTGATCGTAGCTTGTTTAGTGCAGTGCTTTCTAGCAGACAAAGGTTGGTCTTTCTCTTCTATCTAAAATCCTTATTCCCGCGAGTGGAGTCGCGTGTGGCTATATAGCTTAGCTACCGCGCCGAAACAGCAGGAGCAAGTCCTGCGCACCGGCAGAGTGGTTTAGGTTCGCCTGGAGGACGTGATGATCCATAATTAACTAATTAAATTATGATCATCGCCTCCTCTTGCCCCACAAGGGGTGGGGGGATGCTGGTTGCTACCGAAGATTTTTTGGTGGCAGCAGTTGCTCTCCTCCATGTTTTGTTTTTAGGTAGGGAGCACGCATTGCTTCCCGATCTATGGTCTGCCGGTTTCTTGGCTGCTGCACACAGAGAACATCTTGGAGCTGCAACACACTTGGCCGCCTTGTGACCAACATGCCCGCAACGATAACACTCATCGCTGCGATCGACTTCTTCAGTGCATTGGGCTCGCACGTGTCCGTTTTGAAGGCATCTGAAGCACCGCATTGGCCTAGGCTGTAACAAGCTCACTGACGCAGCTACCCAGCCAACCAGTAGGCGGCCACCTTCCCCCAGCTTCCTGGCAGCTGCCACTGGGCAACTCACCCAGATGGAGCTACTGCCCTGTGAATCACAATGCAGTTCACTAGCCTTAACCAATTCTGAAGGACATCCACCTCGCTTTGCGACGGCAGCGATGACCTCATCAACGCATACCGAGTCGTCCAAACCCGAAATACGCATATCTGCGCACTTTGTGGGTCTAGTTACCCTCGCTACCTCTGCATCAAGGGACTCCCTGAGCTTTTGGGCCAGAACATCCGCTTTATCGCTGCTGGTCGAACCAGGTACCTCCAGAATTCGAGCACCAGTTGCCGCCTTGCGGAATCTGAGACCTGTAATACCACAGCTGCTAAGGTCAATCTTAGCCTTAGCTTCAGCCAATATTTTAGCGTACGATTCACCCTTCTTTTCAGCATCAGGTTGCAACGTTATCACCACCACTGAAGATCGTGGAGGGCGCAACTTCTTGACTTTCGCTGCCTTACTTCTTGACCCCGCAGAGGCCACCGTAACTGGCACAGTAACTGCCGGGACATGGCGCTGGGAACCTGCCTGCTTTTTTGCACCTCGCCTCACCACCTTCGTCCAGCCCTCTTCTGTCGACATTGGAGTGGTTGGCAGGGGACGAGGGGTAACCTCTTCTTTTTTCTGCTTCAAAACCCCCTTTCCTGCTTGGAGTTTTGCTGTTGTCTTCTTCTTCCCCGCTAACTGCGCCGGCCCTGGCTTGAGTTGAGGGGTTGCAGTAACCACTGGAGCAGCACTCTTGCAGTCAGCCGCAAGTGGAGGACGAAGGCGTGTTGCTGGCAGAAGGCGCTCTTCAATCGACTCCAGCCGAGCGTTCACCATACCACCGACCTGTAGCATGATGGAGCGTGTCAGTTCCTCCACCAGCGTTCCATCCTGTGTGGGTAAAGTTACTGGAACCTCCATCCTAACCGGCGATAGTTGCCGGGGAGAAGGGGGGTTCAAATCACTTTGTTTCCGTGTCACCTGATCTCGAAGTTCCGCCATTTCTCGGCGGAGCTCAGCCATTTCTCCTTGCAGGCGAGCATTTGCCTCCGATAACTTTACAGTCTCCTCTGAGGAGGACCTCTTATAGAGGGCGTCCACTGCAATCTTAATTGAGGCTGCCGCGTCCTTCAATGCTCGCACTAAAGTGCCTTTTAGATTGCCTGACTTTGTGGCCACCTTCACAATTATATCCAGATCGTCTTTGACCCTTGCGTTAAGAGCGTCAGCTGTGCGGACATCCACCTCGTCCACAATAACCAGCCCCATGTTGGCTCTCTCCACACCTGCCTTGAGCACGTGCTCTTCAAGCTGCCTTTGATTATCTTCCTTCGCAACTACAAGGAATTCTTTCTTGCGGGAATTCGACGCTACCGTAGCAGGTTTCTCAAACACCGGACTACCTGCCGAGCTTCCGGAGTCTGAATCACCTTGTAGCTTGGCTCGCTTAGCTCCATCTTGATGCGATTTTTGTCGCTTTTTCCCACTCCTCCAGAAGCTGCCGGTCTCGTTAGACCGTACCGACGTATTTGTCCCTACGTTTGCATCCGAGTCAGACATACGCGCAGATGCATCTGCAGACTTCTTACACCTCCTTGTTGAAATAACCACAGAATCCGTTCCCGCCATAGATGCGAGACCAGATCCCATGGTTAACTCAACCTCCCTATCCAACACCTCCAAAGACATTGGCTGCATGCTAGTATCCACACCAGATCCAAGCATGCAGCTAATATCAGCCACTGCCGAAGCAGCCGCCTTCTGCGTGTGTGTCAAAACGATAGAAGGCCCCCTAACATCATGGCGATCCTTGTCCCCCCCAGAGTACGTGGGACAGAGCGCCGAAGCACTGTGGGATTCCCCGGCTAAGCCGGAACCCACCTGGGTAGTCATTTTAAGATCGGCCATTTTCATATTTTCCTTATTTTTGAAAAGGGGTGAGGTCCCCTTATTAGGTTTGGCGCCCTAGCGGTCGGGTTCCCCCCGACCATACCGAGCCTGTGGACCCCGACCCGCACAGCTATTCCACTAATGGGATACAGCAGCACGAGTCGAGATCCACACGCTCGATACTCCCCTCGGCAGGCGCCGGACCATATGTTGGGATTCGGTCTCCAGCCTTGTCCGAAAACGGACCCGTCTCAATGGCGGCTTCATGCCTGCCCTCCTACCTGGCGGAGTAAGGGCTCCTTACCTCCGCACCAAACTCCATCCACTGCGCCCTCTGCTAAATCAGAGGGACGCGCGGAGGAGCTTCACAACTTAACCTAAAACCAACACGGCCCAAAAAGACCGTGAAGGCGCCTGGTGGTTTTTGTTACGTCTATTTCAGAAGGAAATAGACCAATAACAGGCAGCAACCACGTGAAGGATGACCACCAGACTTGCCTTGAGGATCAACGACTGTTGCGCTCCTCTCAAGACCATTCGCCTCCTCACCCACTCCCTGAGCGGGCAAGGAAGGCCTGCATTTATCCAAGGCCGCAGCAACTATTAATGGATAAACACAGACCCGCCCAACCTAACCTTTTTTTTTTTTTTTTTTTTTTGCTGTCGAGGGGGAAATCTTCAACAAGATACCCTATCACCTTTGAGGGTGTGATAGGGTTATGTGAGGTTGCCGGGACTCCGACCGACTCACTAAAACCCCCCCGGTGGCCATCCTCTGCGCATGTCAATGGGCTCCGGGATCTCCATGGGAACGCACCGGTGCCCATCTCGCGCGGTGCCCTTTCGGGCCCGTCCCGTGGTTGGCCCAAAAAGACCAACCACAAACACTCCCTCCAAATTGTGGCAGCACAGGGTCCACACCATGCTGCCACCGTCTACGGGCTCGTAGGAGGGTGGCCGGGGCCCTCACCCCAACCACCACGCGAGCCCAGCGACATCCATCTCTTTCACCACAAAGTCGCGAGAAAAACCCACGACTTTGTGGAGAAAGAGAGAGATGGCACCTCCTTCCAGGCCGTCTTCTACCTTCCAAGCATAGTTCAGAGTGCTCGCAACTGACTACGCCCGGAAGGTAGAGAAGGCAAAACACCTCGTCACCGTTTATTCCCGCATTTGCTTCCGATACCTGACAAAAACAAACGCGAGAACAAACAGCCCTTCCCTGCCGTCTCATCATCCAGGCACAGCAGGGAGCCGCTCTGCCTGGGTGATGAGGAGGCAGCGCCTCTCCGTTGCGAGTGGCGTCACACTCGAAATTCGAGTGTGCCACCAGTCGCAAACAGAGGCACTCCACCTCGCCCATCGGGCACCTCACAACGGCTCTCACACTGTGCCCTCTGCTAATCAGAGGGACACGCGGAGAGCCCCTTCCCGCCCCAAAATGGGGAGAACACCTCAATAGTTGGTGTCAGCGTGATGGTCGGCTCGCTCTTTACCTCATTATCCAGATGAAGAGCCAACCCACCACCACCCCAACACCAACCTTCCATCCCGTTGGCGGTCTTTTTCCGTGTCACTGCACTCTCATTATACAGTGACCTGGAGAGAGACCGCCCGCCAAACCTCCGTCGTATCCTCCAGATGAATGAGACCCTTCACCTAGAGGATACGAAGGAAACGCCTCCCCGTTTGCAAGTGGAAACACACTCGCGTCGAGGCCCGAGTGCATCACCAGTCGTAAACAGGGGTCCCTACACCTACGCCCGCAAGCGGGCCCGTCCCTACCGCACCCCAAACCGCCATTGAAGCGCCACCCCACCCAGATTCCCGCAAGAAGACTGACCCATACAGCCGGCCCGCGGGAACCGAGCAGGACGACACCGCGCCAACAGTCCGGGGCACGGACCCTACAACCCGCACGGCCCAAATGGACCGTGAAGGCGCCTGGTGGTTTTTGTTACGTCTATTTCAGAAGGAAATAGACCAATAACAGGCAGCAACCACGTGAAGGATGACCACCAGACTTGCCTTGAGGATCAACGACTGTTGCGCTCCTCTCAAGACCATTCGCCTCCTCACCCGCTCCCGGAGCGGGCAAGGAAGGCCCGTATTTATCCAAAACCGGAGCTAGGCCAAACCAACTATTAATGGATAAACACAGACCCGCCCAACCTAACCTAACCTAACCTTTTTTTTTTTTTTTTTTGCTGTCGAGGGGGAAATCTTCAACAAGATACCCTATCACCTTTGAGGGTGTGATAGGGTTATGTGAGGTTGCCGGGACTCCGACCGACTCACTAAAACCCCCCCGGTGGCCATCCTCTGCGCATGTCGATGGGCTCCGGGATCTCCAAAGGAACGCACCGGTGCCCATCTCGCGCGATGCCCTTTCGGGCCCATCCCGTGGTTGGCCCAAAAAGACCAACCACAAACACTCCCTCCAAGTTGTGGCAGCACAGGGTCCACACCGTGCTGCCACCGTCCACGGGCTCGTAGGAGGGTGGCCGGGGCCCTCACCCCAACCACCACGCGAGCCCAGCGACATCCATCTGTTTCACCACAAATTCGTGAGAAAAACTCACGACTTTGTGGAGAAAGAGAGAGATGTCACTTCCTTCCTGGCCGTCATCTACCTTCCAAGCATAGTTCAGTCCACTGGTGTAAACTGGCTACGCCCGGAAGGTAGAGAAGGCAAAACACCTCTTCGCCGTTTATTCCCGCATTTGCTTCCGAATACCTGACAAAAACAAACGCGAGAACAAACAGCCCTTCCCTGCCGTCACATCATCCAGGCATAGCAGGGAGCCGCTCCGCCTGGGTGATGAGGAGGCAGCGCCTCTCCGTTGCGAGTGGCGTCACACTCGAAATTCGAGTGTGCCGCCAGTCGCAAACAGAGGCACTCCACCACGCCCATCGGGCACCTCACACTGGCCCTCCACTGTGCCCTCTGCTTATCAGAGGGACACGCGGAGAGCCCCTTCCCTCCCCAAAATGGGGGAAACGCCTCACTAGTTGGTGTTAGGATGCCGGTCGGCCCGCTCTTTACCGACCATACGATGAAGAGCCAACCGACCAACATCCCAACACCAACCTTCCATCCCGTTGGCGGTCTTTTTCCGTGTCACTGCGCACACAGATACAGTGACCTGGAGAGAGACCGCCCGCCAAACCTCCGTCGTATCCTCCAGATGTATGGGATCCTACACCTAGAGGATACGAAGGAAACGCCTCCCCGTTTGCAAATGGAAACACACTCGCGTCGAGGCCCGAGTGCATCACCAGTCGCAAACAGGGGTTCCTACACCTACGCCCGCGCATCCTCCAGATGTATCTGTTAAATACACCTAGAGGATACGAAGGAAACGCCTCCCCGTTTGCAAGTGGAAGCACACTCGAGTGAGAGGGACCCGAGTGAACTGCCAGTCGCAAACAGGGGTCTACACCTACGCCCGCAAGCGGGCCCGTCCCTACCGCACCCCAAACCGCCACCGAAGCACCGCCCCACCCAGATTCCCGCAAGAAGACTGACCCATACAGCCGGCCCGCGGGAACCGAGCAGAACGGCACCGCGCCAACAGTCCGGGGCACGGACCCTACAACCCACATGGCCCAAATGGACCATGAAGGCGCCTGGTGGTTTTCGTTACGTCTATTTCAGAAGGAAATAGACCAATAACAGGCAGCAACCACGTGAAGGATGACCACCAGACTTGCCTTGAGGATCAACGACTGTTGCGCTCCTCTCAAGACCATTCGCCTCCTCACCCACTCCCGGAGCGGGCAAGGAAGGCCCGTATTTATCCAAAACCGGAGCTAGGCCAAACCAACTATTAATGGATAAACACAGACCCGCCCAACCTAACCTAACCTAACCTAACCTTTTTTTTTTTTTTTTTTTGGTAACGGGTGGGAATCTGCAACCAGATAAACAATTACTGGGTGAAGTAATTGAATTATGTGAGGTTGTCGGGACTCCGACGACTCACTAAACCACACCCGGTGGCCGGCCTCATTGCATGTCAAGGGGCTCCGGGATCTCCATACGGAACGCACCGGTGCCCCTCTCGCATGTGCCTGTGGAGCACAAGTCCCAGGAATGACACCCATAGTCACGCCCGGTACCCTCGCTGTACTCACAGCAGCAACTTGCCACTAGTTGCCGCCGCCTTCCCGAGATCCGCATACGGGCAGCCAGAGTCCCCAACTCCAACTACCCGCGGACCCGAAAAGACCCCTGCTCGGCAGGGGCTACCGCTCACCCCCCCTCATGGGGGGGCAGGCAGCGCGGGGCGGCCGTTACCAACACCCCGCCGCCGCCTCCTTCTCCGAGCGGGATCGGCCCTCTCCCGATCACGCTCGGCGGCCTCTTTCCGAACCATTACGGTCTCACAGAAAGAGGCCACGGCCTTCCAGGCCGTCTCATCTGCCAACATAGCCTCGACTATACTTGGCAGAGAGAGATCCTGCCCGATCCTGTGGATTAGGATTCCACGCTCTTCGCTCCACGCTGAGCAATGCTCCAGCGTGTGCTGCGCCGAATCCGAATCCCACCCACAATGGTGGCATTGTGGTGTTGGTTCGCGTCCAATCCTACTCAGATACTCACCGAAGCAACCATGCCCGGTGAGTATCTGAGTAAGCCTATAGGTGACGTTACCATGCTGCCTTCCCAGCCAGACTTCGAGGTCTGGTGCAATGGCGCCGACGACGCGTTGGCGCGAGCTTGCCGGCTCCTCGAGCCGCTCGCGCCACCTAACAAGCGCACGTCGGCGCTCTTGCACCCGCACTTCAGCAGGCGCGTTATCGCCCGCGGCACCCTGTCGGAGACGGACGTACACCTGTGCGTCCATCTCCGCCAAGATGTCGAGGGGCGGGAAACGCGCCAAGATGGTGGCCGCCTCTAAGGATATCGTCCGATACCCTCGTGCGATCCGGATGGCTATAGGACGCTGTAGGCTATAATATAATAGCCTATAGCGCCTAACACCCGCTAGTCTCCCTGACCAGACGGGTGCTCCATAGAGAGCCATCGAACGCACAACTCCCGCATAGAGGCGGCGAACGCCCTCCCTAGGTCCCCCGAGATTTGGTAGCAGTCTGTGCAGAGCACCCACTACCCTCTGAATCCGGGGGACGGAGCGGCTGAAGTGCTCCCCGAAGTCCCAGCGACTGTCCAGCGTAAGGCCGAGGTACTTAAGGTACCGCCCCACCTGGACGTCAACGTCACCCACGCGAACCGACAAGCTGGGTGGTTCCCTTCCCCTCGGGAACTTGTGGAACCACAGCGCCTCGGTTTTGTTAGGCGCTATCCGCAGACCCAGCTCGTGGATTTTGTCCACGACACATGCCACCCCAAGCTCGGCGAGCCCTTTGGTCCCGTCGAAGGAGTCCCCACCAGCTAATACAAGCGTGTCATCCGCATAGCAGACGACTTGTACGCCGGCGGGGAGATCGACGCGCAGGACCGCGTCGTATGCAAGGTTCCACAAGAGGGGGCCCAATACAGACCCCTGCGGAACCCCACAATACACCTCCCTCTCGTGCAATGCACCGTCCCTGCCCACGTATTGCACACATCTGTCGCGCAGATACGCGCCAACAATGCGCTGCAGGTAGAGGGGCACTCCGTGAAACACGAGTGCCTCCCTGATCGCCCTCCAGGGCAAGGAGTTAAAGGCATTAACGATGTCCAAGGACACTGCCAAAACTCTCCCGCCCCGGGACACTACCTGGTCCGACAGCGTACGGACACGAAGAATCGCGTCCACCGTCGAACGCGCCTGCCGGAAACCGAACTGGTTATCCGACAGGTTGGGGCCTACCTGCCACAGATGTGTGCATAGACGGGCGGCAATTATTCTTTCGAATAATTTGCCAGCCTCGTCCAGCAGGCAAATGGGACGATACGCAGAGGGAGAGTCCGCGGACCTGCCGTCCTTCTTCAAGAGGACCAACCTTGCCTCCTTCCATTTCTTGGGGAACACACCAGTACAGAAGCAGCTATCAAAGAGCCGCCTCAATTTGTCCCCCAAACCGGCGGATAGAGCCAGCACCCAAGCCCGACCAGGTATTCCGTCAGGGCCAGGCGCTGTATTACGAGCCCTGAGGCGCTTTACGGCTCGGTCCAACTCCTCTTCGGATACCCCCATATCATCGGCCCAGATGGTCGGGTCCGATGAAGACACGGGGGTAGAGAGACTGTCCTGGACCCTTGGGAAGAGTGTATCAACCACTCCCCCCACGAGCACTGGGTCCAGGGTTTCCGTCAGTGGAGGGACCCACGGCCGGAGCTTGCCCAGTACCATCTTGTACGGGCGGCCCCATGGATCCCTATCCAGTCCCTCAAGAAGTTCGCTCCAGGACCGAGACCTAGCTTCGGCTATAGCGCCTTGGAGCGCCTTCGTCGCACCTCGGTATACCTCGTAGGCTCTATCCGTCTCTTCGGCAAGGGCTCGCCTTCTTCTCCGGGCTCTGGTGTACAGGCGTCGGGTGCGCAGGCATGTCTCGCGCAGCCGCGCAAGCTCCTCTGACCACCAGTACACCGCCCTACGCTTGGTTGGCCTGGCTCGGGGCATGGATGCATCGCAAATCGACGTCATCGTTGCCCGGAACCAGGCTGCCTCCCTCACAGGATCAGGCAGGGTGTGGCCATCCGGCCAGGCCGCGACGATGGCTGCGGCTTCGAACAGATCCTTGTCGAGCCGCTTGAGGGCCCATCGTCGCGGCGGGCTGCCATCGCGGCGGGACGCACGGTCCGGGGGGCGGAGGGCCACATCAAAAACGATGTGGCGGTGGTCGGATAGGCTGACCACCTCTTCCGCAACTCTCCATCCCGACACCATGTGTATGGCAGAGGGAGTCGCCCATGAAAGATCCACGATCGACTCCCCCTGCCACCGCACACATGTGCTTACGGACCCCCGATTTAGCAATCGGAGGTCTATACCCGCCGCCCATTCAACAATGGTCTCTCCTCTTGGGTTGTCTTGGGAACTCCCCCACTCATGAGAGTGAGCGTTGAAGTCGCCCAAGACAAGCACGGGACGCGGAAGGCACCTGCGAATGCAATTACCCACCGCGTCCAGGTACACCTCGAATTCTACGAGGGTACTGTTGGGAGAGATGTAGCAGCCCACAACGGCTAAGCGACCCCATTCCGTAGCCACAAAACCCTGACCCTTCTCCAGAAGGGTACAGGGGGGGTCACCTTGGCTGCCGCCCCAGTAAATCGCAACGGAGTCCAGATCGTCCCCAAACCAGCGAGGATGGTCCGGGATACGGTAAGGCTCCGCAACTACAGCAAGTGCAATCGACCGCTGCGCGAAGGTTTGCAGGATAAGATCCTGCGCACTCCGGCAGTGGTTTATATTGCCCTGGAGGACTCGCATGGTGTGATCCATTACGAGGCCTCCATTGGCTCCTGGGGCGGGTCGTGACCCGACTTAGCAGCCACCTTTGCTGGGGCTGTTTTGCTTCCCGGTTCCGATGTTAGAGGATTTGGCTTCCTCTTGCCCTTTTTAGGAGGGGAGCAATTTTTGCTGCCCATCCTGTGGTCAGCCTTGCAGCCAAAATCAGAGCACAGTGGGCACTTGCGTGGACGTGTGCATTGGTTGGCCCGATGGTCGGGTTCGCCACACGCGTAGCATAAATGTCCACGATCTACTGTTCCCTGGCACATACTGCGCACATGACCATATTCCAGGCACCGGAAGCATTGCAGCGGCCGCGAGGTCAAATAATCGACCCGAGCCGAAACCCACCCGACGATGACATGCTTTGCCGCAACTAGCTTGCGCACTGCCGCCAGAGGACAGCGGACCCATACCGTGCCCAGGGCAGTGGGTGAGCGACGAATATCACCCACCCGCACATCATCGGACGAGCAGTTCCCGGCCTTAGCGACTGCGGCCGCTACCTCCTGAGGTGACACGCTGTCTTCCAGGTCCTTCAACCTCAGCTCTCCCATTTTTATGGGACGAGTGATGCGCACATTCAAATCTACAACCAAAAGCGAAAGCATCGGCCAAAGCATCGGCCTTAGAGGCGCAGTCGGGTCCACTCAACTCCATTATTAGCGCCCCAGTTATTGCCCTTTTTGTGCGGACTGTATCCACACCAATATCGGCCAGCTTGATGCGAGCTTTAGCAGCTGTCATTACCGCAGCAAGGGTGACTTCTGAACCCTCGGGAACTGTCACCGTGACTGCCGCAGAAGTTGGCAACCGTGTTGGCTTGGGCTTAGGGCCAGGTTTTTGGCCCACCTTTGGACCAGCTTTTGGGCTGGCTTTAGGACCAGCTTTTGAGCCAGAAGCGGGACTGGGATTCGCTAATGGCACAACCTTCTTCGCTGACGAACCCTTCTTCTTCGCCTTCTTGCTTGTCACAGTCGCCCATGACGATTCCTGTGCCAGTTGTACCTGCGCCTGGGGAGGCTGTGACTGAACTGCCAACAAAGATGCCACTGGCGCAGGTGGCGGCTGACGCTTTGCCTTCGTTGTTGGTCCCTTTGGGGATGGTCCTGGCGCTATGCGAGCTGCACTAGCCTGAACAGGAGAGGGCTGGGCGATAAGAGCCGTAGCCAATTTCCGGTCCATAAGCATGCCAATGCGGTGCATCAAATGGTCCTCCCATTCTTTTCCACCAGCAACAGATGGTGACGCTGCTGGTTTGACCACGCTAACAGTATTTGACTGCAAAGTCTGTTGATGGATTGACTCCGTCAGCTTCTCCACCTTCGCCGAAAGGTCAGCCATTTGAGCACGTAGCTCAGTATTTTCCCGCTCCAGGCGCTCAACATTGGCATCTGCGGAAGCTCGCTGTGCCAGTTCTATCACGGCCGCCTGGACCTTTCGAACTGCGAGACGCAGTCCGTGCGTATAGTCCCCGCGCAGGTTCTTTGACTTGTCCGCGATCTTCTCGACTGTCTCCAGGTGGACTTTGATGCAAGCGCCCAGCTCCACTGTTGGCTGTGCCTGCATTTCCTTTCCCAGGTCCGCTGCTTTTGGCAGCTTACCCTTCGTCCTCGCATCCGAGGGCGGTATGGATGGGTCAAACACATCGTCCTCATCCGTCCTGTCCTTTTTGAACATGGCGCGCTTAGACCTTTCGTTGTCTGAGCCGCCATCATCTTTCTTCCTGCCACGCTTTCGAAGAGCCCGGGGCAAATCCGAGGCTGTCGAAGCGCATGAGGAGACGGACATAACTGAGCAGTCCGAATCCTCGCCTCCATCACTCCTAGCCATTGATGTTTTGGGTTTCGCGAACGAAAACTCCGAAACACAAACAGCTGATGCCGAATTCGTCTTCCGTGCAATAGCACGAGAAGACCCCCTTACGTCTTGGCGTTCTTTTCCCCCCTCAGATACGATGGGGTTGGATGCCGCAGCACCGTGGGATTCTTCAACTTCGCTGATACCCACCTGAGGTAGTATGTTTTTTAAGTTCGCCATTTTCATTTTTGTTTTCCTTTTTGGAGGGGTGAGGTCCCCGTTTGGCGCCCTAGCGGCCGGGTTCCCCCCGACCATACTGCGTGTGTGAGCCCGGATGCGCACCGCAACCTCCCGCCCACGACAGCTGTGTACTTCCTTGTACACACCGGTCGCGAATGAGATGCGGCAGTGCAGATCCGGACTCACACACACAATACTCCCCTCGGCGGGCGCCACAACCATATATTGGGATTTGGCCACCTCTTTTTGGATCCTTCCTCGGATCCCACACCTGGACGGCTCACCTGAGCGCGTCCCACCTACCCGGCGGAGAAGGGACTCCTTTCCTCCGCCAAGCTCCATCCGCAGTGCTCTATGATACTCATAGAGACACGCGGAGGAGCCACCGTGTCGGGTTATTGGCCACTGCTAACAAGATCCCACAAAAGTGAGAAGTTATTAGCAGTGGGAACCAGGGTGCACCGGCCTACCATGCTTCTTTTCCTCCAGGACGAATCCCAAACGACCAGAAACACGGCTCAAGGCTCACTAGGAGGTTACCCGACCACGTCACCCCAACCTAACCTTTTTTTTTTTTTTTTGGTAACGGGTGGGAATCTGCAACCAGATAAACAATTACTGGGGGAAGTAATTGAATTATGTGAGGTTGTCGGGACTCCGACGACTCACTAAACCACACCCGGTGGCCGGCCTCATTGCATGTCAAGGGGCTCCGGGATCTCCATACGGAACGCACCGGTGCCCCTCTCGCAATTGCCTGTGGAGCACAAGTCCCAGGAATGACACCCATAGTCACGCCCGGCACCTTGAAGGTGCTCACAGCGACAACTTGCCACAAGTTGCCGCCGCCTTCCCGAGATCCGCATACGGGCAGCCAGAGTCCCCAACTCCAACTACCCGCGGACCCGAAAAGACCCCTGCTCGGCAGGGGCTACCGCTCACCCCCCCTCATGGGGGGGCAGGCAGCGCGGGGCGGCCGTTGCCGACGCCCCGCCGCCGCCTCCTTCTCCGAGCGGGATCGGCCCTCTCCCGATCTCGCTCGGCGGCCTCTTTCCGAACCATTACGGTCTCACAGAAAGAGGCCACGGCCTTCCACGCCGTCTCATCTGCCAACATATTCTCAACTATGCTTGGCAGAGAGAGATCCTGCCCGATCCTGTTGACCAGGATTCCGCGCTCCACACACCATGCTGAGCAATGCTCCAGTGTGTGCTGCGCCGAATCCAAGTCCCACCCACAATGGTGGCATTGTGGTGTCGGTTCGCGTCCGATCCTACTCAGATACTCACCGAAGCATCCATGCCCCGTGAGCATCTGAGTAAGCCTATAGGTGACGCTACCATGTTGCCTTCCCAGCCAGGCTTCGAGGTCTGGTGCAATGGCGCCGACGACGCGTTGGCGCGAGCTTCCTGGCTCCTCGAGCCGCTCGCGCCACCTAACGAGCGCACGCCGGCGCTCTTGCACCCGCACTTCAGCAGGCGTGTTCTCGCCCATGGCATCCTGACGGAGGCGCACGTAAACCCGTGCGTCCATCTCCGCCAAGATGTCGAGGGGCGGGAACCGCGCCAAGATGCTGGCCGCCTCATGGGATATCGTCCGATACCCCCGTGCGATCCGGATGGCTATAGGACGCTGTAGGCTATTATATAATAGCCTATTGCGCCTAACACCCGCCAGTCGTCCTGACCAAACGGGCGCTCCGTAGAGAGCCATCGATCGCACTACGCCCGCGTAGAGGCGGCGAACGCCCTCCCTAGGTCCCCCGAGATTTGGTAGCAGTCTATGCAGAGCACCCACTACCCTCTGAATCCGGGGGACGGAGCGGCTGAAGTGCTCCCCGAAGTCCCAGCGACTGTCCAAGGTAAGGCCGAGGTACTTAAGGTACCGCCCCACCTGGACATCAACGTCACCTACGCGAACCGACAAGCTGGGTGGTTCCCTTCCCCTCGGGAACTTGTGGAACCACAGCGCCTCGGTCTTACGAGGCGCTATCCGCAGACCCAGCTCGTGGATCTTGTCCACGACACATGCCACACCAAACTCGGCGAGCCCTTTGGTCCTGTCGAAGGAGTCCCCACCAGCTAATACAAGCGTGTCATCTGCATAGCAGACGACTTGTACGCCAGCGGGGAGATCGACGCGCAGGACCGCGTCGTATGCAAGGTTCCACAAGAGGGGGCCCAAACAGGACCCCTGCGGAACCCCACAATACACCTCCCTCTCATACAAAGCACCGTCCCTGCCCACGTACTGCACACATCTGTCGCGCAGATACGCGCCAACAATGCGCTGCAGGTAGAGAGGCACTCCGTGAAACACGAGTGCCTCCCTGATCGCCCTCCAGGGCAAGGAGTTAAAGGCATTAACGATGTCCAAGGACACCGCCAACACCCTCCCGCCCCGGGACACTACCTGGTCCGACAGCGTACGGACACGAAGAATCGCGTCCACCGTCGAACGCGCCTGCCGGAAACCAAACTGGTTATCTGACAGGTTGGGGCCTACCTGCCACAGATGTGTGCATAGACGGGCGGCAATTATTCTTTCGAATAATTTGCCAGCCTCGTCCAGCAGGCAAATGGGACGATACGCAGAGGGAGAGTCCGCGGATCTGCCATCCTTCTTCAAGAGGACCAATCTTGCCACCTTCCATTCCTTGGGGAACACACCACCACTGAGACAGCCGTCAAACAGCTGCCTTAATTTGTCCCCCAAGCCAGCGGATAGAGCCAGCACCCAAGCCCGACCAGGAATTCCGTCAGGGCCAGGTGCTGTATTACGAGCCCTGAGGCGCTTTACGGCTCGGTCCAACTCCTCTTCGGATACCCCCATATCATCGACCCAGATGTTCGGGTCCGATGATGACTCGGGGGTAGAGAGACTGTCTTGGACCCTTGGGAAGAGGGTATCAACCACTCCCCCCACTAGGACTGGGTCCAGGGTTTCCGTCAGTGGAGGGACCCATGCGCGGAGCTTGCCCAGTACAGTTTTGTACGGGCGGCCCCATGGATCCCTATCCAGTCCCTCGAGGAGTTCGCTCCAGGACCGAGACCTGGCTTCGGCTATGGCACCTTGGAGCGCCTTTGTCGCACCTCGGTATACCTCGTAGGCTCTATCCGTCTCTTCGGCAAGGGCTCGCCGTCTTCTACGGGCTCTGGTGTACAGGCGTCGGGCGCGCAGGCATGCCTCGCGCAACCGAGCAAGCTCCTCCGACCACCAGTACACCGCCCTACGCTTGGTAGGCCTGGCTCGGGGCATGGATGCGTCACAAATTGACGTCATCGTTGTCCGGAACCAGGCTGCCTCCCTCACAGGATCGGGCAAGGCGTGGCCATCCGGCCAGGCCGCGACGATGGCTGCGGCTTCGAGCAGATCTCTGTCGAGCCGCTTAAGGGCCCATCGTCGCGGCGGACTGCCATCGCGGCGAGACGCACGGTCCGGGGGGCGGAGGGCCACATTAAAAACAATGTGGCGGTGGTCGGATAAAGTGACCACCTCTTCCGCTACTCTCCATCCCGACACCATGTGTGTGGCAGAAGGAGTCGCCCAGGATATATCCACGATCGACTCCCCCTGCCACCGCACACATGTGCTTACGGACCCCCGATTTAGCAATCGGAGGTCTATACCCGCCGCCCAACCCCAACCTAACCTAACCTAACCTAACCTAACCTAACCTAACCTAACCTGTCTGTCTGTCTGTCTGTCTGTCTGTCTGTCTGTCAGTCCGTCCGTCCGTCCGTCCGTCCGTCCGTCCGTCCGTCCGTCCGTCCGTCCGTCCGTCCGTCCGTCCGTCCGTCCGTCCGTCCGTCCGTCCGTCCGTCCGTCCGTCCGTCCGTCCATCCGTCTGTCTGTCCGTCCGTCCGTCCGTCCGTCCGTCCGTCCGTCCGTCCGTCCGTCCGTCCGTCCATCCGTCTGTCTGTCTGTCTGTCTGTCTGTCTGTCTGTCTGTCTGTCTGTCTGTCTGTCTGTCTGTCTGTCTGTCTGTCTGTCTCGCGGCGTGTCTGTAATGGCGGAATTCGGTTTTTTAAATGAAAAGTTATGTGACACAAATACAGGGAAAAGTTTGAAATTGAAGAATTTAGAATCTTGTATGTTTTTCGTCAAATAAATTAATTCTTCAGGTACTTAATATACTAGAGTTTGTTCACAAAGAGAACCGTCGTGGGATTTGAGGGCGCTGCTTTGTTTAGTGGGCAATACAATGGCGCGTCTGTTCCGTTTTGAGTCATTAGAACTAACTATTCCCTTAGTTTATGATTCAAAATGCCGCCAGAAAAAAACCAGCTCCTAGTTATGGTTGTAATGTGCCGTTCAAAACGTTAGTTCACAATTTGGCCAAGACGGTTCTCTTTCTGAACTCTTGAAATTACTCTTTTCTTTTTTTCTTCTTTTTTTTGAACTCATAAAATGTTTCAATGGGTTAAACCTTGCTTAGATGTAAAGGATGCCTTATTATTATTATTATTAGTACGCTCTTATTCACGACACTTTCGGTGTAGCGTGAGTTGTGCTAAAGCTGTGTCATCTAATTCACACGTTGCCCAATAACATAGGGTCTGTGCGCCGATGTCAGAGGTCGTAGGTCATAGGGATAAGCAAACCATAAAATAAAAGAGTTAGAAACAAGAACGAAGCGAAAGAATAATTAAATAAAGTATAAAGGCACTGACCCCGTGCCCGTACTTTCTTTAGCAGCAGTCTCCATATTTATCACACGATGATTGATGGTAGGCGTGGATTTATCGGGCGAGGAGAATAAAACGGTAAATAAATAATTAAAAATCAATTTTTTCCGTACAATGATTGCTTATTGAAATATATTATGATTAACATAGACGTCCGCCGATAACTAACACACAGACACTCCACCCAAGACGTAATGCGATAAACCGATTACCAAAACCAATGTCTCCGCAATCAACACCGTCGCCGCATGATTCGAACTTAGCCCAAGCGCGCACTGGTGGCCGCGGCGGCCTGGCCGCCAGTGCGCGCTTGGGCTTATACTATACTTCTAAATCTGTGATTCGCACTAGTGCCCGGAGTTGCGTCTGGGGTGACGTAACGTCCGCTGTCCTCAACCATGTTACCTGCCACCCTCAACTTCTCTAACTACAGCATAAAAAAATCCTAGTCGATCCACCAAAGTTGTCTTTACTCTTGGGTTTTGACTTCTGACAGTTTCAATGGTCATTACCTTTTAGAGGCTAGGGCCTTATTCATAATCATTTTTTAAACCTTTTAATAGCTTTTGTTTTGTTCTCTCTGATGTAAAATGTCATACGTCAAAACAAGGCAAAACATATTTTAACTAAAATAGCTTTAGAAAATGATTATGAATAAGGGCTACCAAGGGCCTTTTCTATTTTTTCGAAAGGAGACATCGTCCGTTTTTATTTTAGTTCAATTTCTAGTGAAGTTTTTTGATTTACCTATTATCGTGTAATTTTGGTGGCATTTTAACCGGGTTAGCTTGTAAAGAGCACATGGTACCTAGTGAATTTAAATAAAATAAGTGTATTGCGTGTCATTCGAAGGGGTGGAATTTGTCGAGGAACATTCTAGTACCCACAGATTTATAAGTATAGTACTAAAGTACTAGTACCTAAACTGTCATCGCTTTACTGGAACATGACTTGACGACTTGACATTATTTGAATTAATCTATGCTAGGTGACATTGGCAAAATTGAGTATTTCCTCAGAGGCCATTAAAAAAAAACCTTTACCGAGCCATGTAAATATACTTTGGTATCCAAGGATAATGGCCACATATCCCGATAAATACTATTCAACTAATATAACCAATTCGACGACGAACAGAGGAGTGGAAGCCAAGGAGACCGAAATCGCTAACACTCAGCTAGGTGAATATTCATTTAATTAGGTACCTATACAGGATTCACAGGATTGACATAATGCTGACTACAGAGTGTGGGGCAATAATAGGACTCTCAGGGTAAGTCAGACGTTTTGTCGTTAGAGTTCAGCTAAGTAGTATAATATGTATAAAGGAGAAGTCCACTCACTGACCACTCATTACGAAATCTCTGAAAGTACTTGACCGAGAAGTCTGAAATTTGGCAGACACTCTGGGCGCGCACTAAGAAGATTTTTGAAAATTCGCACCCCATGTTTTTGAAAAGGGTTGTCAAAGTTTACATGAAGGTCCTATGTTTTTAAAGTTAGAGACATGAAAATTGCAAGTATACTTACAAGTTAATAGTTTTAAATAATAAAATACCTGCAAGTATAATATTTTTTTGTGTGTATGGTAAAGGGATCTATCAGTACCTACATTGATATGATCAGTACAATAGGTACATACAGGTAGGTACATTACCGGGATGCATTCGTGACTAGAGCGCTGATGCGCTGCGACTTGCGAAGTTGCGGCGCTCTTACTTTATTGCTTGGTTATGCTGTTGCAGAAGGAGACGCAGAGTCGGCGCGCTCTTGCAGCCCGACGACGCCGACATCACGCGACTGCCCCTCTTACCTGCAGGTAGCGCCCACGCACCATCACCGCGTTGTAGCATGGCTATAAGCTATTGTATGGGTCACCTCCTCGCTCGTGTGCTCCAGGTGGTGGTGGAGAAGCACCGGCATCGCGGTCCCGGGCCACCACCGGCGCTGGGACGCAACGCGCGCCTGCCCGCAGCCTCAAGCCCCGCGCGCCCCGCACCCGTACCCGCACCGGACCCCGCGAACCTCTCCGGCTGCTGCGTTCGTTTCTCATTCTAGATATTATTATGTAGTACCTACTTACTAAACTATCGGCGAGTCTATCAATAGGCAGGCCTTCCGCCTTGACATCAGGTATCTTTCTAAATACTAGCAGTATCTGTACCTACTGCTTTCCATATCAAAACTGAAATGATCGCGCGTGGTGTACGTCACCGGTTATCATCGCTGCAACTCAAGTGATTTTAACACTATTTGAGTTGGCTGTACTATAAACCGCATTGACCCTGTCGTTACGCTAGTAACTATACATATATTATGTCAATGGTTGAACCTATAAAAATAGCTGGAGGGTTCCCAACGAGTAACAACAACACTGTTACTGTTGTTGTTGCTAATGGGGTGAACATCTATGGGTTGACACGATAAGCACTCTCATTTTGTAGATATTAGAAAACTCTGACCTAACTCTATTGTACGGTGACAAAATGGACAGATGCGATGCGGATGCGGCGCAGGCGTTGAGGCGGGTGCAGAATGGGCGCGACCCCGCTCGGTGCTGCTGGCGTGCCCCGCTGCCGCCGGGGACGCCGCGTCTTATCCCGCCCTCGCTTACTATCTGTGAGTCGGTATAACTACTGCTAGATGATAGGACAGAAATAATTTATTCAAACCGCCACCAATAACTCAAAGCTAACATGCTTAGTAGCCTTACGGCTGTAACGAATCACAATGCTGAAAGGGATTCGATTATCTGGCAATCAGATTCAAGCTTGAAAATTATATTCGTTCATGACAAAGATTAAAGGTTTTGCAGAAATTATTTCATAATGTTGAGAAAAATCAGATATAAGATGACGATGTAAGAAGCGCAAACAGTCCATCAGTCAGACGGTCAGTTTTATTGAGATTCTCAAATATGTAATAAAATAAAAAATGTAGGTAAAATAATCATTTAAGTTGCGTCACTTCAAATTTAGTTTCACTAAAAATCATAAATTATTTCGACGTAAACATACAAAAAAACTACTTTGAGATAGCAGTATATTTTGCACAATTATTAATTTTACGGCAGAAAAATCAAGTACGCAAAATAAAGATTTCACAATGATGGGGCATAAACAGCAAAATCTCAACAAGTATTCATGGTTGATTTTTAGTTAGGTACTTTTTCCGTGGCATAAAAAAAATATCATTTTGGCCATATTAATTAAGCAGGTAGGTATCAACAAATTAGGTTAATTTAAATATAAATATATGAATAAGACCGTTTAAAGTTTGTAGGTTCATATACCTATACAGTCGGCAATAAGAAGAAGAAGTAGACGTGAGAAGTAGAGGGGGGAGTTACAAGCTGCATCATGCAATATCTTTAAGTTGTTTCTGATGCCGTTTATACATTCAAACCAATTCCTTTTTATTGATATGGCTTTGTAAAATTAACAGAAACGAATAAAAAATCTTATAAAATAAGCTTATCAAAAATAAATCATGACACAAATAAAAAAATAGTGTTAGCAGTTTGATTGATGTTGCGACTTGGAGAGTAGATTATTTATGAGTATTTAATTTTATGGGCTTCTAAAGCTTGAAATACTTAAACAAATTTTATTTTATTTTTAATTATTATTATCCATGTGAATTATTTTTTCATGTTGTGGCAGCAGCGGCCTCAGAGGAGCGAACGCGTCGCGTGCCGAGGCCAGGCCTTTGGCCGCGTCCCCTCGCCATGCCGATGCCGGTGCCAGTGATAAGCAACATCAGCAGGTCACATTTCAAATTACAGTTAAAGTTTCATAGATCGGTATTGTAATTCCTACTTGGTATGGAAGTACTGATCGCGATGATCCGGGAAGGCGTAGGTTGGTTACCCACCGTATCTTTTTCCGTTTATTACATCCTACTGAAGGTAAGATACGGATGTTTTTGATGCTAGGTATATTTACAAAAAATGTTTTGTAAAATGTTAAAATTGTTAGGTACCTACAATATTTATTGAAAAAATGTTTTCCAACAAAAACCAACGAATCCATCGGAACGGAAACCTTTTCGAACGTTTTAAAATAGCCCAGCCTGCTGATCACCACAGTTCTGTCGCAAAGGTATAACATAAATGTTCTTCCCTCGAGGTGGCAAGAAATGTATATAGACAATGTAGGTAAGTACCTAAATGCCTCGATAAAATAAATATTTATATAGTTAATAAAAATAATATATTTTCACAGCAATTTTACATCTACTTACCTTAAACATAGGATTCATGCGGGCGGTGCCGCGGGCAAATGCTAGTATTATAACAAGTAGGGTTGCTAACCCTACCTTAGGGCTCTGTCTGTCAGGTGGTCCGGCAAGAGAGCTCGGAGGCGGAGTGTGTGGAGGTGTATCAGTTCCTGCGCGTGGGCACGGCGTTGGGCGTGGGCGGGGGCGAGGCTCGCGCTGCGACTTGGACGCGCACGGCACGGGCGCGGCGCGGCGCGCGCGTGGCCGCTGCGGAGCTAGGCGCTGCGGCGCGGCTGGCGCTGGGCGCGCCGCTGGCGGGCGCACTGCTCGTGCTGCGCTGGGCGCTGCAGATGGTGCGGGATGCGGCCGCAGGGGCACTGCACGCGACCTCGGACTACGCGCTGAAGCCGGCGCTGGCGCTGCTGTTCAACGCGCTGCTGCACCCGTTGCTCGTGTTCGCTGCGAACCTTTTACAGGTGACATGCTTATTTTTTCTCGAACCTGCAATATAAATTCCGCCTATCAAGACAATAATATGTTGGTAGGTTAGGCACTTATATCTATCTGTCGTGGTGTATCCAGCCTAAGAGCTCGTTCCCACTTGTCCGGAGGTTCCAGTGGCAGAGCATTTTATGTAAACCTATTCACACTTGTCGGGCACTGATTTTGTGTCGGCGCCGACAAAAATCGTGTCGGATCTCGCTCGCCTATGGAGGAACTATGGTGCTGTTCACATTTGTCGGGTGGCGGGGACGACAACCCTGGTAGTTTATGCTCACTGATATTTGAGCCAGTAGATCGTTGGATGTAGTTATTGACATCCTAAAATAATTGAAAAACTTAATTTCGTAATTTCTCACTTTTGTTACTTATTAAGTTCTGAAAACTTCTCAAACTAAAATCTTTCCCTCAGGACTGGATGCACCCAATATTTTCTTTCCGTAGTTGTCTTTTTTCGTTTTCTTAAATATGAATACATCACAAGTCACAACCAGAGCTTATTCGTCGATGTCCATCGTGCACAGTCGCCTCTTCGACCGTGGCCCGAAAGTGTGAAGAGAGGCGCCAACATCCGATTAGTATACGGATCCGACACCCGACAAGTGGGAACGAGCCGTAAGAATAGTCCAGTCTTCTCCCGTGGATATTGGGATTACATTAGGGAATGGGATGCATGCAGCATTTACCCGAGTACCTACCTACTCAAAACCAATAATGAGATCACCAATCGGTTGCCAAGCGTGGTGATTATGGAAAATTATGGGCGAGGCCTCGTCTCGTCCAACAGCTGATGATGATGACCTATACTACCGCGCACGACTAGCACAGGCTGACTTACGTTATAAAGACGCTAGGCGAGATGACCGCAAATGTTAACATCGGGCTAGCTTGAAATCTTTGTACCTAATTTATTTGATATTTACCTGCAACATTAGTCGGCCTGTGCTAGACGTACGGAACATATCACATCAAGTACATTTTTTTTTTTGTTTTAAGTCTCCTTTATTTCTTGTAATCTGCCTGTCTGGGCATTGAGCAAGAGTTTTGTGTCTCCTTCGCGCTTGACATGAATGGTATAAGCCCAGTGGCATATCCATGATTCTGCTTCACTAGATAAGATCTTGAGGGGCTCTCCTCTTTATCCTTTTGAAGGTTGTGGACGTCTTCATGAGACTGTTTGCAAGCTGGTTAGGGTGTTGCTCCATACGTTTGGCATAAGACTTCAGTTTGTTGCAAATGTCTTCTTTGACTGTTGGCACCCCTAGGTCTAGGTGTAGTTGACAATTTGTGATGTACCATGGAGCATTCGCTATCATGCGCAGCATTTTGGATTGGAAGCGTTGGAGAATTTCCAGATTTGAATTAGCCGCTGTACCCCACAGCTCAGCTCCATAGGACCATACTGGTTTTAAAATGCATTTGTAGAGGAGGAGTTTGTTGTCCAAGGATAATTTGGATTTCCGTGCCATAAGCGAGTACAACTTCCTGAGTTGTAGACTGAGAGCCTTTCTTTTGGTAAATATGTGCTTCTTCCAAGTTAGGCGTCTATCCAAATATATACCTAAGTATCGCACATCTTCACGTTGCGATAGGCTATTCATTATTTCGTCTGTTTTTGACGAACCTGTATCTGGGTTAGGGGTAAACACTTTTGACAGGTGCTCTGCAAACAATACTCCTTTGTCGGCATCGCTTCTAGCCCATGTACTGTCATTTCTACGCAGAGGAGATTGAAATGTAATAGACTTTTTCAGTGCATTTGTGGTTTTCCTTAATGAGTAGTCTGTTGCAGCTGTAGCATCTAGACTAGCTAAACGATGCTCCAAGTTTTGGTTCGAAATGTTTTCGAGGATCTTTTTGAGCTTTTTGGCCAGGTTATTAAAGACGTTCTTGTCACTATGGTGCCTTGTTGTTTGCCACTTTTTCCTTGCTCGTCTCTTTTCTTGTACCATGTCGTTTACAATTAGCGGATACGTGGGAATAAAGTCTGTGTTGTCTGAGTTTCTTGGAGTAGCTTGCCAGGCTACTATTTGGATATAGTCATTGAATTTTTCGACTGCTTCTGTTATATCATTATCAGACTTAAGTGGAATTTGTGTGTCCACCGTATCTTCAACGAGCTCGCGAAAGTATTCCCAATCAGTTTTCTTGGTGTGCAGTTTACATGGTTTAGCCACCTTTATAGTGTCGTTATACAATTCCGCTAGGATCGCTGTGTGGTCCGATGATAGGTCGTAGCTGGAATGACAAAGTAGAGAAGATGTAGGCAGTCCTTTAGAGATGAAGAAATCTACTAAATCTGGTTTCGTTTTGGTAGCGGTAGGCCAATATGTTGGTTCTCCTGTGGATGAGACTTTAAGGTTAAGTTGCTGTACTGTTTTGAACAGTTCTCGTCCTTTCGTTGTTGTTATTCTTGAGCCCCATTCGGTATGCTTTGCGTTATAATCACCACCAGCTATGAATTTGTTACCCAATGTTTTGAGGAAGGAAGTGTATATGTCACTTTTAAGGTTATGCTTAGGGGGCATATACAAAGCGGATACAGTAACAGGGCCGTCTAAACTTTCAATAATGACATTTGTGGCTTGAATTTCTTCGCTACAATATGGGTTTGTGAGATAGTGTTTTATGTTTTCCTTGACAAGCAATGCTGAGCCTGCATGAGCCGTACCATCAGGGTGATTTGTGTAGTAAAGTTTATATTTTGGAAAATTTATATAACTTTTTGTGGTGAAGTGCGTCTCAGACACCATCATGAAATCTATGTTATGTGTGTGAAGGAAAGTTGTTACTTCAAGGGCGTGATTTGACAGCCCATTAGCATTCCACATTGCTATTTTCAAATGTTTGCACGGGAGCAGCCGCGGTGGGGCAAGGTGGGCCGCTTGCCTCTCCCTCGGATAAAATCCTGGCTATTCCCGTGGTAGGTAGATTGTGAACTAAAATTGGACATGAAGTTCATTAGTAGGTTTGTCATAGTGGTAATTTGTAGCATCATTTGTCTGAACATATCCATGAGTTCTTTGAAATCACCATTGTTTTCGCACTTTGCTTGTTGGGGCTGCCTTTCACTTGCTGTAAATGGCTGAGATTGTGACTGGTTTGAACATGTTGTGCTTAACGGTTGTGGCTGCTTTACGCTTGATTCTTTTTGAGGTTGTGGGTTCTTTTCGCTTATTGATTGCTGTGCTTGTGTAAATACTGGCGCCATTTTGGCCTGTAATTGTTTTTGAGGTTCAGCAGGTGCCTTTTTTGGTTTGGTTTGGGCCGGTATGGTACAAACAACATCTGCATAGCTTGTGTTTTGTCTGGGTTTCTGTGAATGTGGTGGAATGAATGTTTCAGTTTTGTTTTTGTTTTGAGTTGGCTTGATTCGTAGCGGTGGTTATTTTTGCTTCTGAAGTTCCTTGTAAACGGTACAGCCTTTGTAGTTAGCAGGGTGGTTGCCATCGCATAGAACACATTTGACATCATCAGATCTTTCTTTGCGTGAGCAGTCAGGGGAGGCATGATTGCCAGCACATTTAATACATCTTGGATTTCGGCGGCAATAACTTTTGGTGTGTCCATAGGCCATGCAGTTGGCACATTGTAGTATGGTACGTTTTGGTCTCGGAGGTTCGAACTTAACGCGACAATAAAGTAGGCTATTTATTTTATAGATGTCTTTGTTGCTTGTATTTTGTTGCAGCTCTATCACAAACATATGTAGTGGACTCATGGTTGAAGTTTGTTTCATATTCCATATGTTGGTGACTGTATGGCCTAGTTCAGCGAGAGCCTCTTTAATGTCTTCAGTGGCAGTAGATGGATGCATGTGCTTGAGGACAACTCTAAAGCTCCTCTCTTGTTTTGGTTTGTAGGTGTAATATTCAGTGCCCTTGGCATTCAGTTCCTTGACAATTGTTTTGTATGCCTCTCTTGATGCTGGTTGTATTTTCACTTGGTCGTTGCGTAGAATTTTCATTTCAAATAGCCCCTCTACAGTTTCCTCAAGTAGTTTGGTTAACATTCGTATATTTGTGACTTTATCAATGAATATTGGCGGGGGTTTGGCTTCCCTTTCGGTTGGTTGGGACAGAGTGTCCTCATTAGAGTCATTCAGGATCTTAAACTGGTTATGTGTTGGGACTGTGTAGGCTATGTTGTTTGCCTTTTTCTTAGCGTTTTCTGTTTGCGTGGGGCTGATTTCAATTCTTTTTCGTTTAGTGGATGGCAATTGATCCCTTTGCCAGTTCTTTTCATTTCCTTGAGTATGAGTATCTTCTTGAGTCTGTTCTGATATTTGTGAAACTGTGATGTCTTTCGGTATTGCGCCGACTGAGTTAGAGCGTGTTTTTACGAACATGCTTCTGTGGAAGGTCTGCTGGATGAGTGTTATCTTTTGTTTAGGCTTGTCAGTACACCCTCCTCTCCTTTCCGATGCTTCTTCCGTTAAGTCCACTTGTGGCAAAACATCGCCCCCCCCAGAATACGAGGGGCAGCCTGAGCTAGGCTCAGGGAGGGATTCTCCGGCAAAGCCGGTACCCTCCTGGGGTAGTGTGTCATTTTGTTTTGCTTCCATGGTGAAGTTTTTTTTTTCTTCGGGGTTGATTTCCCCTAGCCAGGTATTCGGTTTAAGCGCCGAAGATTCGCCTTAGCCCTACGCAATTGCTATTACGGCCCACCACAGGTGAAAGGTGGAGAGCACCAATTGAACCGTAACATTGCCCAGGGAGGACGACCCACAAAGTTGTTAGGATGTGGGCCCATAACTAAATCGCGGCGGCAATTTAGCAATGGCGGGGACGTTTGCGATTAGGACTTGTCAGTGCACGCCTTATAGTCTAGCTCCACTTAGACTTACGCTATCTGTATTCTCAGCTTTTTATAGAAGTGTATTCCCTGGCAGGAACACACCCCACCGAGACCAGACACTGACCTTCAACCCCCCCAAAATTTATTTGATATTTACCTGCAACATTAGTCGGCCTGTGCTAGACGTACGGAACATATCACATCAAGTACATAAGAAACCCTTTGTTTGTCATTGGCTGAGCGAAGCAAATTGGCTGGCAGGGCGTGTCTGTGGCGGCGCGGCCCGTGTGCGCGGCGCTGGGCGAGTGCGCGGCGCACGCTGCCACGGTGCTGGGCGCGCTGCGACTGGTGGCGGTAGAGACGCGCGCGCCCTCTTGCCGCTGTGCGCGTGCGCCCCTGCCGCCTTGACGTGCGAAACAGAAGACCGCTGAACATTCCGAATAGGATTTCTATTCACTAAACAGAATATTATGTTGATATACCTACTTAAACCATGATCAGAGATTTCTATTGTGCATGATAGTTTGCATTACGAGTGAGTAGGTACGTACGCAGGCTCATAAGGTACCTACACCAGGGGGGTAAGTGCCCACATGGCACAGCTTCTGCCTGAGTAGGTAGGTACTCACCACTAACATCAAATACAACACCAAACCTATAAGATCACCGATCCGCCTGCCAAGAGTGGTGATTATGGCAAATCCTCCCATTGTATTCAATAATGGGGGAGGCCTCGTCCAGCAGTGGACCTAACAGGCTGATGATGGTGATAATGATGATGATCTTCTTCTATCGTGTCAGGATTCTCTCAAACTATTATGCATAAATGGGGTCAGATGCCAAAGCTATGGCAGCGTCGTAGCGATGTTGAGGTCGGCTTACGTGCATGAATTTGGGCAAGTGAGACAATCTACCTAGTAGGGGCGGCATAGTCTGGTAGGAGGCACTTGTTCGCAGTCTGTTATGAGACTTCCAGACCGCCCAAGGTTGGTCATTTCCCGGAGGTATGCGTTTCTGGCTCTAAAAGGTCGGGTGGTGACGGGTAGGTACCTACTTTGCCATAGATCAACTCTCATTTCTGGCGGACTGGCCTGTACCCAGTAGCGCAGACGCACAGCGTAAGAAACGTCGACATATGCCATTAGTAGTCATACAGAGGATGACGAGAATCTAATTCCTGTTTCGATTTCTCAAGTTAGTGAGCAGGCGACATCTCTTGTTACATTTGGTGGGGCTATGCCTGCTAGTGGGAACAGAGCGTTAAGTGGAGTTGGTTTCCAGCAACCAGTGACGATGACGATGCGGCAGGGTCGTTGAGAGCGACATTCACTTCCCTGGCACGCGCAATGTGTTCTCCTTGCCAAGAGATAGTAGCATGACTGTTGCGGATGCAATACACACGATAGTTTTGGACGGATTCGGTCTTAGGCAGTTTTCTGTACCTATACTTAGTAAATTCCAAGGGAATCTAGCGCAGCCATAAGTCGTTCTGCATAGCCTCTTTCAAAACTTGAAGTTTGGGCTACAAGGGCTAGGCCATCCGCGTAAAGGAAGCGTTCCGTTCGTAGGGATTATTCCCTATGACATATTATAGTCTAGTTCGTTAAGACCGTTTATTCCAATCTTGATTTATATTATATCTAATAGTCACAAGTTTTTAATTACCTACTTCCACCAGTTACCTACTGTCTGACGGCTATTAGGTATGTATTTTTTAACAAATAATTTAAGTGTTACCTACTAACAAAAAATGGATTTTAAGTATCTGATTCAATAAATTAATTATTATGATTATTATCATTAATGGGGGAACACGAATAATTGCGATGCTGCAATGCAAAAAAACTGGCAACGCTATAAAAAATATTGTAAAAAAAATCCGGTTTCTAGTATGGTAAGACTCCCAATTAATTTTTGTTTGTTCCTCGAAACAGGGGAGGGATAGGACTATACGATAATGCAGTGCTGCAAGCCAAGTCAGTGGTAGCAGCATGATAAGCGACGCCGCTTATCTAGGTATCTAGTGGGTGGACGGGTCGCGGCCCGTATGAAAGTGGTTGCTGCAGCGATTGAAAGTCGCCCTCCGCGCAGCTGCATGCGGCGTTTTAATTCATTTTTGTCAGCAATCACCCGGTTCCTTTCAATTTGTACTGGTTACGCCTTAGAGAATTTATGTAGGGAGATGGCATGCTCAACTTCTTGTACTAAATTATTTCTGCCACTTTTTGCGGGAGGCGAGGTAAACACGTACAGCACACATTTACTTACTCACGCACACTCATGCAGAAAGTTGAGGCGTGTCTATAAACGCACACGGAAATAAAAGCTGTCACACAAACATAAAACAAGCACACAAATAAATAATTTCTGTAATTACACTATTGGTTAGTTGCACACTAGCGCAAAAACTAGTGATGGGGGTGTAAAAGACTGAATGTAATTAAGATTATTCATTGTCTATTGATCTTGTCTATGGATGTATGTTTATTATGTTTGAATGGGTGAATTGATTCATATTGATCAAAACTAATAGCGTAACAAACATACAAAAAAAACATAGTCAGTTAAAATTGATTTTTAGGATTTAAGAGGTCACTGATAGGACGCTTACTTACGTCCTTTTGCACGCGAACGAAGTTTGCTTCTATTTTGGCTATTATTTCTTCAAACTCCATAAAATTTTGTATTCATGATCAGTACACTAATATCTAGACCTGTGGTGCGTTGGTTTCTTATAAAATTATATGGTTTCCAAATCACACGCATTAGGCATGTATGATCTGCAAATATTTGTTCCGGGTCTGGGTGTTATGGTACCAGGTACTCGTAGTTCCTGATAGGTACCTACGATGCAGGGAATCCTAGTGTGGGATCAAGATTACGTATGTGACTTGTTGAGTGTTAAAAAAAACAATATTTTGGCTCCTGCTCGGAATGGATGTAAGGTTGGGTCCCGTGGTATTATGGAGCTCCTCCTCATTGACATGACCATCAGACAGAAGTTCAGGAGGAGCAAGGGAAGCCTCCCGGCTGCTTGTATTGATTATAAGAAGGTCTATGATTCGGTGCCACATACATGGATTTAACAATTATTATAAGCTGGGATCAAGACATTTTATATTGTATTTTTTAATGAAAATATAAGCTATTGGTTTTAAAATGGATCAATTTATTGTTAAGAAAATGTATTTTCGTGGATTTGCTTTTTTCATACGAAACGAGATTCGAATATCCGAATACTTTTGCATACCTGCCTTATTTCATATTGTGATTGACGAAATAACCCTAAAACCGAAAAAAATAACGAAAATACAACCCTCTTAAATAATCTTATAACCCCTTTTAACCCCAAAAACAGCTATATAATCAAGCCCATTTAACCTATATTTTTGGCTGGTATTGAACGATGTAGGCAGTTATTGATATTTTCTTTGAAATCAGGTTTTTTTTACAGTTTTGAGATCGTTTTTTCGTCCTGAAAACTCCCTATCCTGTTAATTTCATAAAAATCGTTGCAGCCTCTTTCGTTCATTCATTCGTTCGTTGTTTTCACATCACTTGTCCCCGTACCAAGAAATTACGTATCGTTATTTCTGTCGTAAGCTTGCACTAAGAAAATATATTTTACGGTGAAATTAATGGCTTAATTGTGTTGTCAATTACTTAAATGTGATAAGAAACTCCATATTTTGTTAAATTTGATGTTTCCGACCGCCATTTACACGAAACCACAGCACAACCAACCATTTTTAGGAGCTCCGTACAGCGACAGGTATGAACGCAGAATGGCGAACGATCGTGGCTAAACTAGTTTTTATTAACTGACACGAACGACCGTTCATGTACTTCGGCAGAGGGGAAAGCGTATGCTTGCCATCTCCCTACTATAAATTCTCTAAGGGTTACGCGTCCCACGGTCACCTATGAATAATTTTACATGTCGTTGATTGTTTTTCGCAGTTTGGTGTTAGGTACTCATGGATGCTGCTGCACTTTTTTTGTAGGGCAAAACCACCCACAGACTATTTACAATATTGCCTACTGCTACTACTGCTGCTGTGAAATGTTTTAATTTACATCACGCGTACCTATTCGCAAGGTCCAAGGTTCGGGGCTTCGGGGCAAACTACTAGCAATAAAAAACCAGATAAAAATCCAGAAGGTAATTTATTGTCTAGACGAGTCGGGTGCGGGCGATGGCGAGGGCGAGGGCGAGGGCGAGGGCGCGGGCGCGGGCGCTGCGGCTCGGCGGAGCGCCAGCTGCTGCAGCTGCAGCTTGCGCAACGCCGCGGGGTCCAAGGACGCTGCAACGTTTCCGCTCTGCAAAATAAACGCACCTACATTAATAATGATCTTGATGTGTACTATCTCCCTGGCAAGTTCCAAGAGAGGACGAGGCTAGATGGAGCACAAAGCTCTAGAAGGCAGAGGGACAGCACTCTGGCCAAGGTTGCATTTTACGGTTCCACGTAACACCTTTACGTACATACATAGCACCGCGAATTTTGGTCGTACCTTACCAAAACGAGCACCGTACATTTCTGTCTGTTTGTCGTACAGAAAATCTTGAAAACGGCTCCAACGACTATAATCAAATTCTCGATGTAGCTTAATCCCACATCTGGGAAAAATCTAGATTCCCGAGAAATGCTCAGGTAAAGTTTCCGAGCAAAGTACGCCGCGCGTTAACCAATGCCGGTCTAAAATCGTGCTGTATTTGTTCGTATGGGTTTTTATGAGTGTTTCCCAGTGGTCAGATTGGTGGTCAGACTAGTCTGGCCAACGGGAATTATTTTTCCCACTGGCCAGATTTATTTGACAGCTGGAAAAGACATAGAAAAAAGTACAATCTAAGAAAAAACTGTTTTGCATTTTATTATCAAAATTTTATCTAAGGCGTTCTAAAAACAGACCACAGTCAATTCTCCAGTAGTTAACATCATTTGTGAATACAATATGAATTCGTCTCTCATTATATTTTCCTTTGTCCGTTTATTTGTTATTTTGGTAAAATCATTTTTTTGTAAAATTCTCAGTAAGTTGACTATCCCGGGTCCTTTTCTTGTTACAACCATAAAACATCTAGCAAAGAGTTTCAATCAGTGCAAGTTATAAATAAAACATATTTAGAAATTTACATGACCTCTTCGTATTTTTTTGTATTCAACAGTACTTTACTAAATTAAGAGCTAATCTAAACTACGGGAAAAATAATTCCCGTTGGCCAGACTAGTCTGACCACCAATCTGACCACTGGGAAACACTCGTTTTTATGAGACTTTTAGGGGTTGTAGGGCTTTGTAGCGATATTAGCATTTTTTTTCTAGTTTGCCCCCCAACATTAACTGATTTGGTGCCTAACTCTGTAACATACCAAATTTAAAATGTTTGGTACGGAAAAATTAGGCTGTGACAGATTGACAGACAGACGCCGGAGTGATCCTATATTGGTTCCGTTGGTACCCCGTCTTGAGGTACAGAACCCTAACAGTTGTGTGCTCTGCAAACCAGAGAATTAAAATCCATAAAATCTCTGGTTCGCAGCAGTATTGCTACTTCTCAGTCTTCATAGACTCAAGTAAATCGTCGCACGATCTCTGCGATCTCATACCTGGGCGTGCTGCGCCGGCGCCTGGTGCAGGATCTTGAGGTGACGCGTCGGGAACGCCTGCTGGCGATACAGAACGGGCGCCGGCGCGCGGGGCGCGGGCGACGCCGCCACCACGAGGCGCGGCGCGGGAGAGGGCGCGGGCGGCGGTGCGGGCGCAGGCGCTGGCACGGCGGCGGGAGGCGCAGACGCGCTCGCCTTGAGCTTGTCGCGCGCGATGCGCTCGGCGCGGCGCGACGCTACCTCCATGGGCGAGGGCGGAGCCTCGTACTCGACGCCGTGGTCGGCGAGCATCGCGGCGTGCTTCGGGTTGCGCGGCGGCGCGTCCTCCGGACGGCGGCGCGGCAGTGCGCGGCGGCGCTCAGCGGCGCGGCGCACAGCTTCGAGGCGTTGCAATGGGTCCTGCTCTGCGCGGCGTCGCGGCGGCGCGTGGCGCTGGCGGCGGCGGCGCGCGCGCTCCGGGTCCTGCAGCGCGTCGTGGCGCTCGCGGCAGGCGCGCGGCGAGCGGTAGGCGCGCGCAGGCTCCGCCACGAGCTCGGCGGCCCACTCCCAGTTGGGCGAGAGCGCGGGCGGAGGCTCGGGCGGCAGGCGCTGCAGGCGCAGCGCGCGGCGCAGCGCGGCGTCCTCGGCGGCGGTCCAGTCGGGCGCGGGCGGCGGAGCGGCGTGAGGTGCGGGTAGCGGGGCGCGGTGTGCAGCCCCGCGCGCGCGCTGCCGCCCCGCGCCCGCGCGCTCGAACAGCGAGAGCGGCGCGTGCGGCGGGCGCGGCGTGGGGCGCGCGCGGGGTGAGGGGCGCGGGCGCGGCTCGCGGCGCGCAGACGGCGGCAGCAGTGCGTCGGGCGCGGCGCCGGGGCGGTAGAGCGCGCACGCCCAGGTGTCGCGGTAGACGTCGCCGTCGCCGGCGGGCGGCGTCGGGGGCCCCCACGCCTGCGGAGAGGGACGGATGATTGATTGGAGGTGGTGACGACGTACGTGTTCAGCGAGCGGAGTTCGCTACTCACCGGCATGCGCTCCGAGTCGGCGTCGTCGCCGGCGCCGCAACTCCACACCTGCAACACAGACACGTGAGCGCGGGCCGCGGCGCATCCGCCGGTGCTATGCAGACGGATACTCACCGACGCCGCGTCATCTACGTCGAACAAATCACACTCTTTCTTGGACAATTGATATTTCCTCTACAATACAGCGTAGTACGCTTTACGCGGGAACGGTCAAGCCCGTTCTAGACCGGCATTGGGCGATGGACCTTTTTCTCAGAGCATTTCTCGGGTATTGGGATATTTTGAGCTAATTGTCCGTACAGACAAACAGATAACAAATTATATAATCTTGCTTGTATCAATACTGTGGTAAATCTGTAAAGGTCCAACGGGACCCTAATACGCCAAGCCTCTTGCCATAGGGACAGGTAGGTATATCTCGGCAGCCGTATGTGTTGTTGCGGCATGAACCCGAAGCAAATAATAATCCTGACCTCATCTTCACCAGCGAAAGCATCAGTACACGCCCCTATTCCTCGAACACAGCACAGACCCGTAGCGTGCCTGGTACCTAGCAGCGCTTAAAACGACCGAAGTTCCTTTTAGAGGTCGATTTAATTTAACAAAAGCGAACTGAAAGTTTTATTAAAAAATTACGTCTCACGTCAACAATTCAATCACATTCAATCCCTGGCTTGGATGCTTCCTCGTGGTCAAACTAACCTACCAAACTCGTAAATGCCAATGACGCTTCTTCCACGGAAACCATTACAGCCGGAGAGGAGCTTATGGCAAAGGTAAGCAAAGAGCGTAAAACCAAGTGGATTGACAAGTGGTGCAAAATATTTGTATGACGAAAAATAGCAAGTAAGCGTGGTTGTCCACGCTTTCGGATACTGGCAGGCGAACCTCGCACACCAACTAATCCCAGAAATATCACCGCCAATCAGCGTGGCTACTCTTGGCGTTCTATTCCAATCCTGATTCAGGATTTAGTGTCATTTGGTACTCTTGAATTCAATACTAGCGCACAATTTGGAATGGAGATCGGTGGAATGTTATGAAACAAAGTGAAGTCGACTTTGCTCGATTTTTTGGTTACTATTGACATTTTAACTGTTTTCAAGAGTAGCCCTGCTGGTGGGCAAGATCTCGGTCGGTCTGCCAAAAACAAAATAATTGCTTGCCAAGTTTCATTCATCACTTGTATGAATTGGAAGATTTTTTTAGAATAATATCAGATGGTTGATGTCTACTGCTGAGCATAGGCCTCCTCCATTGAATGAACGGTCTTGATCCGCCTCCAGCCACTGACTTCCTATGACAGTATCCTATGCCGCGTGGCCTGAAGTTGCTCTGCCCCTCGACTGCTAAAATGTAAATTTGCAATATCTGTACCTACCTATTCACATGGTTTTATTAGACGTAGCATGTGCTGCCTTGGTAACTTTTGCCGATCCTCTTTACTTTTGGCTACCTAAGGTTTTTAAGTTCTCTTTTAGACAACATGTTATGTTCTTCCATTCTTCCTATCTTCCGTCATATCAGTACTCGCACCATTCCTACACCACAGTCCATCATCTCTTTTTAGGCCTTCCTCTGATCTTGTGTTCATCCACATTCATATTCATCACTTATAGAGACGGATATGTAAATCACATGTTTGCGTAACGACCCATTTCATCCAAAGTTTGCCTGGTAGGAATACTAGGCTAGATTACTGTGGTTAAGAGCGTTGACGGAGAAAACACTGGTCGGGCGTCCCACCTTGTCGTGGCGGGTGGGCTCGGTAACCTTGGCTTGGGCAGCCGCGGTGAAGCGAAGAGGAACCGAGAGGGACCGCTCCTGCATGGGCAGCACAGCAAATGAGGAGGGCAGCGGCGTCGTATGGGCGGTACCGCGGCCGAGGGTTGGAGGCCCCGAGGTGGTTGCGGCATGAAAGGGGGCCGGGAGCGGACAGCCGCGGCAGGTTAGCGGACGTGTGCAAAAGCGTTCCCGCCACAAGCGGCAGCGAAGGAACACCGTGGAGTTTTAGTGGGTCTCCCCGTGGCAGTGCGGTAATCGGTATGCGTGCACACCGAATTGATAGATTCTTCAACTTTAGCGAGTGTCCTCTCAATCTGTTATTCAAGTGCAAGGTTGCAAGTCTACAGGGTCGCCGACTCGCCACGTTGTCTGCGCTGTTTCAGTGTTGTCAGTGCTAGTTCTTGGAGGAGCTACTCGTAGGGAAATATTTAAAGAGATGGCACCATTCTAATAGCTTGCGAAAGAGTGCTTCCAAGATCAACATTTTAACCTTTTTTAAATCTGTTTATAAAGACCATTAACGAAATATGCAATCCTGATTTGGAAAAGCCTTCTCACACATAGATCTTTGTCACTGTATGAGAAGGTTTTTCTAGTCATGTAAAGTATTTACTTTAAATACCATTTTAAAATTTACGGTACTAATATTAATTAGCTTGGAACGAAATTGTCGTGCGCTCTTTCTGTTTCTATTGGATGCCTGTGCGGTGCGCGCTAGTTTCGAGTCTAACCTACCTACATCGACCCCGGGTGCACATGTGCACATACAACCGAATCAACAATGCACCCGAGGTCGGCGGCTACGGGCGAGGCCGGCCGGAGACGGAGGAGCGGGGGAAGGGGGGCAACCCGCCGGCGTCGCCCGTAAATGCTTGCACGCGGTACATCCCTGACGTTCGGCGGCATTTACGGACGAGCGGCCGGCGGGCGGCGGCGCCGAGACGCGGAACGTCAGGAATATAAAACGCCAAGCTCGTATTCAAGTTATTTATTGGTATCGTTCGTGGCGGGCTGCAGCCACGCGTCCAGCGTGCCGTTGCGCAGCACGCGTCGCCGCGCCCCGCCCTCGTCGCCGTCCAGCGTCCACAGGTTGATGTGCACGGTGCCGCGCGAGCGCGTGCGCGGCGTGGGCGAGGGCGGCGGCGAGGGCGGCGCGGCGGGTGCGCGGCGGCGCGGCGCACGGCGGGCTCGCACCTGTGCGCGCGCGTCGTACGTCAGCTCGGGGCAGGGGGAGGGGGGCGCGGGCGCGGGCGTGGGGGCGGGGGCGCGCAGGTCAGCGCGCGCGCGCTCCCACTCGTGCAGCTGGCGGCGCATCTCGCCCAGAGCAGCGCGCTCCGCGCTGGAAGCGGCCTCGCTGCCCTCGACGAGGCGCATCGCGTACTTCTCGATCGGCGTCAGCTGGAATACAAAACGTATCGAGTGACACACTACACCGAGACCGATGCTTAGTAAAGCCAAGTCCGATCAAACCACATCACACATTTCTAAAAGACTTGTATAAAAGGGACCCCGATTTATATCTACAAAATGAGTTTTCACACAAAATGAGTAAATGGTTCCAAAGACAGATTTCCCGTATCTCTTATGGATTCGGATAACCCCATACCAGGCCACCGCCACTTGCTCAAGGTCGCGCGTTATTTACCTACATCCAAGCCGTTTCCCAAAGAGAACAAGTGACAGTCGGTTGACAAGTGACAAGTGAGCGCTCGCACAATAAGTTTCCCGCGCAAATATGACTTCGCGTGCATACTGTGCTGTAAATGGATGCAGTAGTCAAAAGACAAACAGAGACATATCATTTTATTTTTTAAATTGCCGAAGGACGATGAAATGCAAGTTATTTGATTGATGTAGGTACATTAGTTATTGTCTGTAGGTGCATATCGAAGTAATGCCTTTTATAGGTGTGATTTCATGTACATTTAGCATAGATTGCAATGATTAGGTTGGAGATATCTAAATAATTACTTGAATTTTCTACCTACTTACACGTGCTTAATTTGATTTTACTTCGGATCGCTCTAAATTACTTATATAAGGACCTAAATACTTACCTACTTTATTTTTCCATAATAACAATATTGATAATAACAAACAATAATAATAAGTAATTTGTAGGTACAAGTCGACAACCCTTACGAGTTGCATCACGACTCATTGTGGTGTAAAAATCAAATGTAAGTGGTGTATCTATCTATCTCTTAACTTCTTAATTTAATTGACTACGCACTGCAATGTTAAATGCAATAAACTAATAAATGTAAAATGTTACTTTTATTATGAAATTTGGTTCTTGTTTAGAAATAATAAGCATATTAATTTTTTGTGGCTACTTTTTATAGGGTGTTATACCATTTTGGAACCTTGGTTAGCTGCTCAAACTTTTAAAAAAACTTGCCATTGCAGTGTCCATACTTTTTGTTTAAACCACGATGAGTTAAAGTGGACTGAAAGGAGGGTTCGAAGTGATAATTATCAAGATAAATATAGGTTGATAATTAGTCGGCCGTTTTTATGCCGATTTGTAGTATGCTTCAATTATAGCTAGGACCAACGAGATTTTTCAATATTCAAAATGTACTATAAACTTGCCCAGCGCTAGTCGTGGACTGGTGGATTTTGATGTCCAGGCTTTTGGGAATGATCAGTTTCCTCGTGCCGAAAAACCAATAACGTCAAAACCTTTTTTACGTCCACTGCTGGACGAGGCCTCCCCCATTGAACACGAACGCCTTGAGGGCGCTTATAAACGTCCTTTTTCACCGGATAACGGACCGTCAATAAACGGATATCCTTGTATACATATAATTTTTTTACCGGATGTATGTTAGCTTGTACTTCCGTCTATGGCACTGGTCCCACCCGCGCCGGCGAGTAAGCGATGAGCTATCGGCGATTTTCTCGCCCAAGAAACGAACAAAAGATAATCGCTCCCGTGTATATAAGAGAGAGAATATATTTATAGTTCATCGCAGTTCTACTCGTTTATCGCTCGTCGCCGGCGGTGGGTCCAGTGCCTAAATGAGCTAGTTTTGTTTTTTAGCAGGTAGACGGCACTAAATTTTTAGAACACCGGCAATACTTCCGGCAGCGTCAACAGGCACCATTACGCTGGCGTGGATGACCGCTCTGTCTTACGCCAGACCGGTGTCCGTCGCGCCGAGGGGAAGCGGTGGTGCATCCGGCATAAATTGTTCGCCGGACCGATGTCCGGTGCATGTACACACATTCATTATAAAACATACACCACCGCGAATCCGGTTTACAAGCGCTCTTAAAAATAATAATGTTTCCACGGACCTGGTTCATGAGCGTGGCAAGCTCGTCGGGCGGGGAGTCTGCGGGGGCGGGGGCGGGGGCGGGCGGCTCGTCCTCCAGCGGCAGCGTCTCGTCGAACTCTGCCAGCTCGCAAGACGCTTCCGCGCGCGCCGCCGCCGCCGCCGCCGCGTCCGCTTCGTCCTCGCACGCCGCCAGCGCCGTCTCCAGCTCGGCGCCTCCGCCGCCCGCGCCCGCCGCGCCGGTCGCTGCGCCGCTCTCTGCGCCGAACAGCTCTTGGATGCTAGCGCCGCGCAGGTACGACGTGGTGAAGTGGCCGTCGTCGATGGCGAGGTGGCCCAGCGCGCGCTTCTGCTGCGCCTTGCGCAGGATATTCTCCTCCACGGTGGCGGCGGTCACGAGCCGGTACACGTGCACGTCGCGCGTCTGCCCGATGCGGTGGCACCGGTCCTGCGCCTGCGCGTCCATCGTCGGGTTCCAGTCCGAGTCGTAGAACACGACCGCGTCCGCGCCCGTCAGGTTTAGCCCCACGCCGCCCGAGCGCGTCGACAGGATGAACGCGAATACGCGCGCGTCCGCGTTAAACCGCTCCACGAGTAGCTGGCGCGTGTCCACACGCGTTGCGCCGTCCAGCCGCAGGTACGCGTGCCCGTGCATCGAGAGGAACGCCTCTAGCACGTCCAGTACGCGCGTCATCTGAGTGAACACGAGCACGCGGTGTCCGCCCGCCTTGAGGCGCCGCAGCAGCGCCGCCAGCGTCTGCAGCTTGCCGCAGTCGTACTGCAGCAGGCGCGGATGCGGGAACGCGACCGCCTGGCGCGACACGCACGCGTGCAGCGCGCCCAGAACCCGCGCCACCGGGCCGCGCGCCGCGCTGCTGAGTCGCGCGCGACGGCAGCGCCAAGCGCGTGCGCCCCCACCCGCGCCCACGCACAGCTGCGGCGAAGGCGCCACGCACGCGCGCCAGCACACCGTGAACCTGAAACAACGCATCACTCTCCTAGTATTACACTTGTAGCCTCGCGATCGAAGGCCCTGCTAGACAGGTTGCTGAATACCAAATCTGATGGCGTCTCACTCTGTGTGTATGCAGCAGGGGTGCTTTGACTGCTCGTTTAATAGTATAGAATTGCAATCTTTAAACTATTGTAAAGCACATAAAACAAAAGACAAACAAGTTTCATGTGTTAGTTCTATGAATAACATAATCAGTTATAGAGATATTGTTTATTTTGAAAGAGGTTCTCAAAAAGTAACATCGTTGTTTGTTATGTTTGTTGCAGTTGCCAGTATGCGCATGATAAATGGTGTCGGTACCTGTCGATGACGTCGTGCATGTCACTCAGCATCGTGTCCAGGTCACGCGCCGGCAGCGGCGGCGGCTCCGCGCGGACCGCTGCCAACAGGTCCGCGCCGTACAGCGGCAAGCGCCAGCAGCGCCGCTCATTGCACAGCGCCAGCCGCCGCAGAGCCGCGCGCCGCCTCGCCGCCAGCCGGAGCGCGGCGGGCGAGGCGGCGGGTCGAGAGGCGCCGGCGCCGCGGAGGGCGGAGCAGGCGGCGAGAGCGTCAGCGCGCGGCGGCGGCGGCGGCGGCGCGCCGACTGCGGGCGGAGCGCGCGGCACGAGCCGCAGGTGCAGACGCAGCTCTGCCGAAGGCGTGCGCGGCGCGGGCGCGCACTCGCCGGCCGGCAGCTCCTCGACGAGCCGGCGCGGCGGCGCGAGGTGGCGTGCGCGGTGCGCTGCGAAGGCACCGCCGCGCGCCGCCTCTAGCGCAGCCAGGTCACCGCCGAGGCGCGCGCAAAGCTCTTCGCGCGCGCGCACGGCGGCAACGAGCGCGAGAGCGGGCGCGTGCATGCGCAGCGCGGGCAGCTGCAGCGGCGAGGCGACGGGCCGCGGTTCGAACAGGTCGGGATGGTTGCACACCTTGCGCAGCTGCATGAGCACGTTGATAACGGAGAGCAGGTTGCCGGAGGCGAGGCTCTCCTTGGTCCTGCGGAATGCAAAGTGGGAGTCAGTGTGGACACTGTGGACAGTGGGGCGCGTGGGCCGATGAATGGGCCTTTCTTTGCTATTTGGAAAATAGCCCATACAAAACCTGCATATTTTTTTTTTGCGTTTGTATGTATGTATTTGTGTTTGTCCAATGAAAACTTCCCAGCCGTTAATCCGATCTTCATGATATTTAGTATGGGAGTAGATAGTATTGGTACAATTTGTAGGTAAGGTTATGAGCTGTATCGGTCGGGGGATTGATGAGATATTGGGGTCCAAGAGGGCGTAAATAATAAAAATTGGGACAGTCGGATCAAGTGGGACGCCTAATGAAAGCGCTTTGGTTGGACATTTTATAACGGTTTTAATTAGTATGTAAACTAAGTAGTTTCTGAGATATTAGGGAAAATCAAAAATTCTAGAGTACCAGCAATCCCACAATGCTGAAACTTGGTAAGCTTGTAGCTTTTGTGTCACAAATACAGGGAAAAGTCTGAAATTTAAGAATTTAAAAACTTGTACCATATATTTTAGAAAAATAACGACTATACACCACGTACTTTACTATTCTCCTGCTGACGTTAATAAATAAATACATAAATAAATGCTGGACATTTCACACAACATTATTTAGCCCCAAGCTAAGCAGAGCTTGTGTTAAGGCAACTAGATATGTGTTATGGCAACTAGATATAACTGATATACTATTAATAAAATACATTAAATAAATAAATATTTTTTTATTGAACGAGCGAAGCGAGTTCTCTGAGTCAAGTTGGAAGAATCGGCGTTTGTATGTATGTATGTGTGTATGTATGTTTGTCCAATGAAAACTTCCAAACCGTTAATCTGATCTTCATGAAATTTGGTATGGGGGTAGATAGTATTGGTACAATTTGTAGGTAAGGTTATGAGCTATATCGGTCAGGGGGTTGCTGAGATATTGGGGTCCAAGAGGGGTAAAAAAAATAAAAGTGAGACAGATCAAGTGGGGTGTCTAATGAAAGCGCTTTGGTTGGACATTACAAAACTGTTTTTAATAAGTATTTAGCCTTAGTAGTTTTTGAGATATTAGAGAAAATAAAAAACGTAAAAGTCAAAAATTCTAGGGTACTTCCAGCAATCCCACAATGCTGAAATTTGGTATGCTTGTGGCTTTTGTGTCACAACTACAGGGAAAAGTCTGAAACTGAAGAATTTAGAAACTTGTACTCCATAAAACAGAAACCAATATAACATCCATTGTTGACCTCCCATTTCTAGGAATTTGAATGACGCTGGAGTTCTATGGTGTTCGTTATCAATTAATTCGTCAGGTACTTGATATAGGTACTAACAGGTATGTTGTATAACGCCCCGTTGCTTAGCCCTATTCAAAGGTTATTTCGATGATGTGTAGGAAATTAGAGTTGTTACTGATAGATCCTGTACTGTACTGGTAGACCTCGAGGTAAAAATTTTCAAAAATAATAATGGAAAAATGGAAATTACTTGGTTAAGTAGTCGGGCTGATAAAGCTGTTATCGCGAGGTCTCAGTTCGAGGCGAACCACTAGTTATACATAGAAAAATACCCAGAACACCCTGAACAAATATCTGCAGATCGTATAAATATTTGTTCCGAGGCGGGAATCGAACCCACAACCTCCTGCGTCGCAGGCGAACCTTCGCCCGCCGCGCCACAGAGGTCGTCACAACTAAAATAAATTGGCCACGTGCGCTTAGGTAACAAGCAGATAAAGTGGGCGTACAAAGTGTTCCAAATATGAGGGCCTCAACGATCACTGCGCTACGAAGTAGTAATCTGATCTAAACCCCTAAACAGCCCATCTGATCCCACTGCATTTTTCCATTCTTGGCCCGCGATATGAAGTCTGCCGCTTTGCGAGCCGGCACGGCAGCACGTGTTCATACTTGCGCGGCATCTGGCGCTGCACGTTGGCCTCTGTCATGCATGGGCGGGGGGAGGGGGTTATGCACTCACTTGGCCCGCGCCATGAAGTCGTCGTAGAGGTAGCGCTGCCGCTTGGCGAGCCGGCACAGCAGCACGTGCTCGTACTTGCGCGGCATCTGGCGCTCGACGTCCGCCTTGAGGCGCCGCAGCAGGAAAGGGCGCAACACGGCGTGTAGGCGCCGCACCAGCGCCTCGTTGTAGCCGCGCGCGCCTTCAGCCATGTCGCCCACCTCGCCGAACCACTCACGGAACTCGGAGTGCGACGCGAACACATCCGGCATCAGAAAGTGCATCAGCGACCACAGCTCCAGTAGGCTGTTCTGCAGCGGCGTCCCCGTGAGCAGCAGTCGCCTGCGAACACACGCGCGTTTCAGTCTAGTGTAGTCTCGTGTCAGTGTTATTTATTTATTTATTTACCCCGCATACTCACCTCTCCGTTTGGAAGTTGAGCAGCAGCTGCCAACGCTGAGACTTGAAGTTCTTAATGTTCTGTGCCTCGTCGAGCACGAGGTACTTCCAGCGTTTGCGGCGGAAGCTCTGGTGGTCCTGCACAACCAGCTTGTACGATGTGATGCACACATGAAACGAGTTGGCCTTGGTCCAGCCGACGCGCTTCAGCTTGCGCTCCTTGATTGTGCCGTAGTACGTGAGGATCTTGAAGGCAGGGCACCACTTCTTGAACTCCATCTCCCAGTTGAGCACCACCGAGGTGGGCGCCACCACCAGGTGCGGGCCCCAGTCGCGGCGCTCCAGCGCCAAGTGCGCCAGGAGCGCAATCGTCTGCACCGTCTTGCCAAGGCCCATCTCGTCGGCGAGGATGCCGTTCAAACCGCGCGCGTACATGGTGGCCAGCCAGTGCAGCCCCACGTGCTGGTACTCGCGCAGCGCGTGCCGTAGCAGCGCCGGCACCGGCGTGCCCACGGCCGTCTCCGATAGCGTGGTGCCCGTCGGCTGCAGCGACGCAGCGAGCGTGGCTGCACGCTCCACGCGCTCCTCACCACGCTCCCCGCACTCCCCGCCCTCGGCCTCCATGAGTGCTTCGAGTGGCTCCGAGTCCGAAGAGCACGACGACGATGACGAGGAGGACGAGTGCGAGTCGGCGCCCAGCGGCGGCGGCGCCGCGTACAAGCGACGCAGCTCCTCGACAGAGAGGTCGGCCTCGGCGCGGAGCTGCGCCAGCTCGGCGCCGCTGTCGTGAGCGCGTTCGCGGCGCTCCTGCTCGGCGATGGTCTCCTCGTCGTCGGTGGAGCGGTCAGCGTCGGGCCCGTACTCGTCGTCGGCGTAGCCCGGCGGCAGCAGGTCGGTGAGCGCGCGGCGAGAGTCGCGGCGCAGCGCGTCCAGCTCGGCACGGTGCTCGGCGGCGCCCTCGCCTGCCTCACGCTCGGCCGCCGCGATGGTCTCCTCGTCGTCGTCGGAGGCGCCTCGAGGCGTGAACTCGTCGTCGGAGGGAGGCGTGTCGGGCCCGCCGGCGCCCAGCCCGGCCGCCAGCTGGCGCGAGTAGTGCTCTGTGCGGTCCACGATGTAACTGAGCTGCTCGTCGAGCGCCTGCTTGCGCGCGCGCTCCACGCGCCTCACACGCTTCCACTCCACGAGCTGCAAATCAAAGAGAGAATACACTGAGAGGGTGGCCAACGGCCTCGCGAGTGTTCCCCGACTGCTGTAAGACGGGCGCTTACCTTCTCGACGTTATTCCAGAATGTGCGTATTTCTTTGGCGGCGAATGCGGCTATCTTCTTCAGTTGCATCTCCTGCGCCTTCTCCGCCCTCTGCGCCGCCAGTGCTTTGTCTTGAAAGTACTTTTGAACCGCTCGAGCGCACTGTAAGCAACAACCAAAATTAATCAGTAATGATGACCTAGCAAACCTGCAACTTTCCTGGCTGTGGGTTATGATCTAGCTACGTTGTTGTTTTTCATTACAAAACATCATGTTACAATGGATCAAGGGACACAGCGACTCCAGAGGTAACGATGGTTGACGCATTGGCCAGGAGAGGCTCGGAAATGCAGCCAGCAAGACCAGAGCTCATACTACCCCTGCCCTTGAGTCAAATACGCTCTTGGATCCGCAATCGAACTGTAAATCGACACCAAGAGCTTTGGATAAGATATAAAGGATTGTAGGCAGACGAAGGAGGCATTTCCGGATTTAAATCCGAAATACTCCTAAAACTGTTATCGTCGGGATTGTCACAGACTCTCTTAACAAACATCTGTTTAGACTGGGTGCATGTGCTCCTGGAGTGCAGCAGCGTGGCATCTTAAAGAGGACCCCAGGAGGCCTGTGCCGGTATCACCGAGCTGCTGGACTAGCAGCTTCCACTCTCTCTCTTTCTTAGTACACCCCTCTTCATCCTAAAAGGAACACACCCTCTAAATTTCAAGTCTAGGTCCAGCGGTTTGGGCTCTGCGTTGTCTCTCAGTCAGGACTTTGATTCTTATACCGGGCGTCCCGCGGATATGCCACATGGAGGGAAAGCACCTTGAATATTGTAGATGGAACATTTTACTGAAAGTAGACATTCTTTGAATTTAAAAAAGAATTAAAACTGCATTCATAGATATTTAAATAATCACATGGTTGAACCGGGATTCGAACCTGTTACACGAGAAAAATAATCAGCCTGTAGCTTTATCATACCGATCGAAAGACCTCATCATAAGGATTATTTTTTGATAAATAACATAGTGTCAGAAATAAAAGGAAGACCAAGAATTTTAACATTTGATGTGAAATTTTGTTCAGAAAAATGAAAAGCTGACATTGCCGTAAGGACATACGCTCACGTCACTCCATACTTAAATGCTCACACGGTATTGAAAATGAGACATCGGCGGAAGCTTCACTTAGCATGTCTCTTATTCGGTGTTTTGAAGCATAATGCGCCTTCTTATCTGAGTCAGAAGTTGAAGAGTGCAAGTTCATCAAGTTTGAGGTCCTACGAACCCCGGCAGTGTTCGTTGCAGCTCTGTGTGCAGCTGCATAGGTCAGCAGCCTTTAGAGGCAGTTTCCGCTACGCTGCAACGAAATGCTGGAATAATGTTCCACCGCCAATAAGGAACCTGCAAAATGTTCTAGGGTTTAGGCAGAACCTTAAAAAATACCTACTTAATTGGCAAAGGGAGCAGGAACTCCTCAAGAATGATACGAGTGCTATATAATTATATAATTTAATATTTGTTTTTTATCTACTTATAATTATTATATCTGTTTTACTTATTATTGTTTATTGTGTATAATTTGACTTATATATTATTTATTTACTTTCATTCTATTTCTTTTTTTTTGAACTTTATTGTTTTTATGTTTTATTTCGTGTTTCATTGTGTCCGTGACTTTTTTTGACGAATTTATTATATTGTTAGCAAAATGGCTCCAACGGAAGACCAGCGTAGGTTGTTTACATCCTGCATATGCTGAGTTGGGGCCTTTTTGCAACAACATTTTTTATTTCATTTTATTTTTTGTTTTGTGTAACTGTTTGCTAAATTGTATATATAATGTTGTTGCAAATAAAATTTATTCTATTCTATTCTATTCTACATACATCATAAGTACCTATCCTACTAATATTATAAACGCGAAAGTTTGTGAGTATGGATGGATGTTTGTTACTCTTTCACGTAAAAACTACTGAATGGATTTGAGTGAAATTTGGAATGGAGATACTTTACGCCCTGGATTAACACATAGGCTACTTTTCATCATCATCATCAATTTTCATCATTATTCACGCGGGTGAAACAGCGGGGCGCAACTAGTTACTAATAAATGTACCCACTTGAGAAGTACGCATCATTTCCCTGTTAATAATTTAAGTGCATGCTAAAATGATAAAGAGATACGTAATTAATAACCTGGCTAAATGCAACAAATCGAGCCAAAAAATCAAAAAATCGTCTGGGAGCGAACTTTGTATTCAACAGGAAGGGACTCATTTTGAGCATTTGATAAATTTATTAATATTGTATTAAAAATGTTAAAATTCATGGTCTTCCTTTTATTTATGAAACTGTTATTTAGCAAAAAATAATCCTTATGATGAAGCCTTTCAATCGGTATGATAAAGCTACAGGGTGATTATTTTTCTTGTGTAACGGGTTCGATTCCCGGTTCAACCATGTAATTATTTAAATATCTATGAATGCAGTTTAAATTGTTTTTTAAATTCAAATAATGTCTTCTTTCAGTAAAATGTTCCATCTACAATATTCAAGGTACTTTCTCTCCATGAGGCATATCCGTGGGACGCCCTGTATATTTGCCGATAATACTACATAAAACCAATAAATGATTATGAATATGAACAAGAAATGTACATTTCTGAAAAAAAAATGTATAGTTTTTCTTAAATCCCTAAACAATGTAGTATGGCATTTCACACAATACCTTCTTCGCGGCCTGCTTCTTCCACTTGCGTTCGTGCGCGAAGTCCTGCGCCAGCCACGCCATTTCCTCGAGCAGGTAGTCCCAGTGCGACTTGGCGCGCGGCGGCTCCAGCACGCGCGGCAGGCGGCGCTCCGCCCACAGGCCGGCGCGCGCAAGCTCCGCCACGCGCCCCGCCACGTACGCCTCCTGCTTGGCCGCCGCCACCATCTCGTCGGCGGCAGTGAGCGGGGCTGCAGTGAGCGGGGCTGCAGGGGGCAGGGGAACGGAGTCGGAGGCAGGAGCGGGGTCTAGCACGGGCGGCGACGGCGCCACTACCGGCGGAGGGCGGCGCGCCTCGAGGAAGGCGAGCAGCTGCGGCGCGGGCGGTCGCTTGCGCCACACGGCGTAGTCCATCATGTTGCCGCCCGCTTGCAGGAAGTAGAGCTCGCTGAGCTGATCGGTGAAGCGTTCGCGCAGCGCGCGCAGGCGCAGCAGCTCGCACTCGAGGACGCGGCGGCGCAGCTCGGGCGCCTCCTCGAGCGGCGCGCCCGGAGCCGGCTTGGCGCGCTTGCGCGGCGGCTCGTCCCCGCAGCCATTGGGCACGCCACCGCCGCCGCCGTGGTGAGGGGCCGCGACTCGCTCCACGCCCTAAATAGATCAAACATTTCACCAAACCCAATTATAATAATAGTTACCTACAAGTACATGTCGCAAGAGGCCGAGTCTAAAGTTTTTTGCAAACATTAGACACAGACGTATGGTGTAGTGTACACGGATTTTGTATGTCGACACCAATGAGCCCAAAAATCCGTGATACATGATACGTCCGTGTAAATTGCTTGTTAAAACTCAGACTTCGGTCTCTGGTATTTAGAATAGTCTCTAGTACTACAAAACGCAAGCGCGACAACACTAACACTATTTAATCTTACTTGGCTTTCTTTAAGTAACCTTTAAAAACAGCACCCAAGCGTGTGTCAGACCATGCACAATTTAGGGTTCTGAAGACAGTATGGCTTAGTTACTCGACCATGAGGTTTCTATGATTGGACCACTTTACTACACACATTACTTTAAGTATGGAATCATATGAGCTGTGCCAGCCAAAAACTCTTTTTGCTTTTAAGCAAGTATTTAGGAGAGACTAAACATATTTTTATTCATCAATTATACAGGTTGTTTCTTTTTAATGGGACAGTATGGGGATATCCGAATCCATAAGAGATATGGGAAAACTGTCTTTGGAATCATTTGCTCACATTGTATGAAAATGATTTTGGCATAGTTATTTTTTTGGTCAAGCGTGAGTTCTCCATAAAAATGAGTAGTTATGATCAAAAATTTTTTTTATGCCTATCGACTCAGTTTCATGTAAAGATTGTTTCATGGTACCGGAAGAAAAAAATCTGAGCTGTGATTAATGTTTTCTCATACAAATTGTAAGTAAACTGGTACCTACGTTAATAAAACTATCGCAATAAATTTTCAAAATGGCCTCCCTCTTGCTGTTTCCAGGTACGGGTACGTTTCAGAATACCTCTTGTGGCCTTAGAAAAATTTTTTTTGATCAAATCTAGTAATTTTTATGGAGAACTCACGCTTGACCAAAAAAATTACTATGCCAAAATCATTTTCATACAAAATGAGCAAATGGTTCCAAAGACAGTTTTCCCCTATCTCTTATGGATTCAGATATCCCCATACTGTCCCATTTAAAAAAAAACATCCTGTATAAGTAATTGACTAATCATTAGCCAAAAATACAGTACGATTGGCAAAAATATTAAATAGCGAGATAATAATAATAATGATTACAAATGTACAAGAGTGGCAATCAAAAATATTTTTTTTAGCCATTTTTTGCCTGCCTATTGCCTATAGGTAGATATATAACTCATGGAGATAGCGCAGCTTGTTTTGGAGAAAGTTGAATAGTTGTGGTGCCTATTAGTAATATTATAGGTATTCCCCAGTAGGTAACTACTTATTTTTAAGCTTGGTTCTTTGTTTTTATTTTATATAATCATGTGCATATAACATCGCTTTAGGTCCTACTCTGTTAAGTCAAAATGATCCTTGTGATTTCAATGAATAAAGTTCTTTTTGACTTTTGACTAAGGTGTTATAATAGTTTTTTAATAAATAAATAAATAAATAATAAATAAATATATGCCTGCATATATCTGAAGTTATTTTCAGGCTCCATTCCTTACATTAACCCTTGAGCGTATGTTTTAGCAACACAACCACCAACCCACATTCCGACAGATCGCTATCAAGTGGTTTTTTTTTTTTAATTTGTAGTTAGGTGGTGTATGAAAATTAATGAAAACACAAGTAATAATCACAAAAATCAACATTAACCGATCTGTCAATTTGAGCAAAGTCAGTTGATGAAACTGAAGACCGGCAATCATGCGGTATCATTTCTTCAAAGCCGGAGATTTTACGAGAGCTTGTTGTGGCCTTCTAGGGGGAGGCCTATGTCCAGCAGTGGACTTCTACAGGTTGATGATGATGACCAGCACAATTGATGATGACAATAGTTCAGTCTGTGACGATAGACCAGTCCCATAGATAGAACATGGTATGGTCAGTCTTAAGAACCAGCTCCGCAAATACGCACTATTTAATAAATTCTAGAGTGAGAGTCTTGTGGAACCGCCTATGCAATTCCTTGCTCTCCTATGTGGCTCTGCGGTCTTAAGTGCACAGATTGTTTGCTAAAGAGGGGGTAAAGAGATATCATCAACTGCAAAGACAGGGGATGTATTCCACACTCGGCGTGGATGCAGTAAGCACTCCCTGAGATTGCACACCTCGAGGTTTCGGAGAGTCTTGGAGTTTAAAGGGGCTAGCCTGCGAAACTGTTTGAAAAGTTATGTTTTCAAATTCCCAGAATTTAGCTTTGTTCTTAACAATATTTAGATCAATAGAAAGAAAACTTCAGGTTGAATAAAAGTATGTGGGCTTTTTTTAATTTCATTCTAGATTGTGTAAATTGAAATGATACCTACCCCGGCTCAATTCATTTTCAAATTGAAAATGTGTTTCGTGTTCTTACACCTTTTTAGTAGAAAAGATTAAAAGCAGGTTAACAGCCTAAGTTTATAAACATGCTAGGAAAAAAGAAGATTAATAAAACTATTACAAGTACATATACAAAAGACGTAAATTAAAATTGAGATGGGTAAACCTACCCACTTAGTTTTTCTAAACAGTAGTTAGCTACTATAACTTTTTTAGCACCTGTGTCAGTTTTACTTTGTTATTATAATTCTTAAATTGGTAGGTCTAGGTAAGTATATAAAATATGATACGAGTCCACCAGCCACTTGGTTATTATCTAATATTGCGTTCTGTATACCTACTACAATTTTAAAATGTTAATTTTCGAGTTTCTCGAAATATATGAATTTCTGCAGAAAAAGTAAAATACGTTTGGAAGAGGCTCCCCGCTACATGTTCCGCCCTGCATCTCATCAAATTCGAGCCGCATGATATAAAACCCGACCCATTCTAGACTGGGAAAATCAATTGTGGAATTTCTAATAGTAATAAGCAAGTAGGTACTTACCATGGGATGGTTAGCAGTTGATGAGGGTGGCGCGGCGGAATCATCGCGGTTGTTCATGTTGTGACATTGCGAAACACTACACTTTATAGGTACTACCTACTAGATTTATTCACGCAAAAATATCGCACAGAACCATACACATATTTCATATAAAAATCACATTCAATGGATCGCTCTAAAGTTTACATTAAACTCCTTGAAATTGAAACAATAACCATTTCTTGCATTAGAGATCACAAACTGTTTTGCACTTTTTCTTACAAATTATTAAGTAGTATTATCACTAAATGTTGTCCTAGCCGCTGTAAACAATGGTCGATAAAGTTTTGATCGCCCGCCATATTAGATTGAATCTTACACATTACAGCAGCAGAGCACTCCACTGCAATGGCGACATTGTCCGATTTACAAAAACTGAATCAGAATTGATCATAAAAAAAACACCACATCACTATTCAGCTAATTGAAAATTAAATGAAGGATCCTATAAACAAGGACTTATCAAATGTATTTTGCATTTTATGCCCACCCGCCATTGGTTAATCTATTTTATTTGATTTTAGATTTTATTTTTGATCAGGGTTGCCAACTTCTGAAAAAGTTTACCCCCACAGACAGAAGATTTGCTAAAGCGGAAAAATAATAAACTAGTGCCAATAGCAATAACATGCCCGTCATACATAATATCACATCATGTAGAAAGACGGAGGATGTCTTGGCGGGGCGCAGTCTAACCATAGAACAACATGAGTCAAACTGTTCCTTGCTCCAAGAGTCAAACACAAACACAACCCGCCGAACCGAATCGCCCGGTCCTCCAATACTTAGAGAATTTATAGTAGGGAGATGGCAAGCATACGCTTTCCCCTCTGCCGAAGTACATGAACGGGCGTTCGTGTCAGTTTATAAAAACTAGTTTAGCCACGATCGTTCGCCATTCTGCGTTCATACCTGTCGCTATACGGAGCTCCTAAAAATGGCTGGTTGTGCTGTGGTTTCGTGTAAATGGCGGTCGGAAACATAAAATTTAACAAAATATGGAGTTTCTTATCACATTTAAGTAATTGACAACACAATTTAAGCCATTAATTTCACCGTAAAATATATTTTCTTACTGCAAGCTTACGACAGAAATAACGATACGTAATTTCTTGGTACGGGGACAAGTGATGTGAAAACAACGAACGAATGAATGAACGAAAGAGGCTGCAACGATTTTTATGGAATTAACAGGATAGGGAGTTTTCAGGCCGAAAAAACGATCTCAAAGCTGTAAAAAAACCTGATTCCAAAGAAAATATCAATCAATACCTACCTACATAGTTCATTACCAGCCAAAATATAGGTTAAATGGGCTTGATTATATAGCTGTTTTTGGGGTTAAAAGGGGTTGTAAGGATATTTATATCAGGTTTTTTTACAGCTTTGAGATCGTTTTTTCGGCCTGAAAACTCCCTATCCTGTTAATTCCATAAAAATCGTTGCAGCCGGCCGAGCAGGCCGAAAAAACGATCTCAAAGCTGTAAAAAAACCTGATTCCAAAGAAAATATCAATCAATACCTACCTACATAGTTCATTACCAGCCAAAATATAGGTTAAATGGGCTTGATTATATAGCTGTTTTTGGGGTTAAAAGGGGTTGTAAGGATATAAATATCCTTACAACCCCTTTTAACCCCTCTACAAATACAACCCTCTTAAAGAGGGTTGTATTTTAGTTTTTTTCGGTTTTAGGGTTATTTCGTATAAATCATAATATGAAATAAGGCAGGTATGCAAAAGTATTCGGATATTCGAATCTCGTTTCGTATGAAAAAAACAAATCCACGAAAATACATTTTCTTAACAATAAATTGATCCATTTTAAAACCAATAGCTTATATTTTCATTAAAAAATACAATATAAAATGTCTTAATCCCAGCTTATAATAATTGTTAAATCCATGTATGTGACACCGAATCATGGACCTTCTTATAATCAATATAAGCAGCCGAGAGGTTTCCCTTGCTCCTCCTGACCTTCAGTCTGATGGACATGTCAATGAGGAGGACTCCTTAATACCACGGGACCCAACCTTACATCCATTCCGAGCAGGAGCCAAAATATTGTTTTTTTAACACTCAATAGTCACATACGTAGTCTTGATCCCACACTAGGATTCCCTGTATCGTAGGTACCTATCAGGAACTACGATTACCTGGTACCATAACACCCAGACCCGGAACAAATATTTCCAGATCATACATGCCTGATGCGTGTGATTTGGAAACCATATCATTTTATAAGAAACCAACGCACCACAGGTCTAGATATTAGTGTACTGATCATGAATACAAAATTTCATGTATTTTGAAGAAATAATAGCCAAATAGAAGCAAACTTCGTTCGCGTGCAAATGGACGTACGCGTCTTACCGGTGACCTCTTAAATCCTAAAAATCAATTTAACTGACTATGTATTTTTTGGATGTTTGTTACGCGATTAGTTTTGATCAATATGAATCAATTCACCCATTCAAACATAATAAACATACACCCATAGACAAGATCAATAGACAATGAATAATCTTAATTTCATTCAGTCTTTTACACCCCATCACTAGTTTTTGCGCTAGTGTGCTACTAACCAATAGTGTAATTACAGAAATTATTTATTTGTGTGCTTGTTTTATGTTTGTGTGACAGCTTTTATTTCCGTGTGCGTTTATAGACACGCCTCAACTTTCTGCATGAGTGTGCGTGAGTAAGTAAATGTGTGCTGTACGTGTTTACCTCGCCTCCCGCAAAAAGTGGCAGAAATAATTTAGTACAAGAAATTGAGCATGCCATCTCCCTACATAAATTCTCTAAGCTCCAATACATTGATTATCGTGTATTCGTGGTAGGTACCTACGTGGTACCTACCTTAGAGAATTTATGTGGGGAGATGGCATGCTCAACTTCTAGTGCTAAATTATTTCTGCCACTTTTTGCGGGAGGCGAGGTAAACACGTACAGCACACATTTACTTACTCACGTACACTCATGCAGAAAGTTGAGGCGTCTCTATAAACGCACACGGAAATAAAAGCTGTCACACAAACAAAAACAAGCACACAAATAAATAATTTCTGTAATTACACTATTGGTTAGTTGCACACTAGCGCAAAAACTAGTGATGGGGTGTGAAAGATTGAATGAAATTAAGATTATGAATTGTCTATGGATCTAGTCTATGGATGTATGTTTGAATGGGTGAATTGATTCATGTTGATCAAAAGTAATCGCGTAACAAACATAAAAAAAACATAGTCAGTTAAAAATTGTTTTAGGATAGGTACCTACGATACAGGGAATCCTAGCGTGGGATCAAAACTACGTATGTGACTGTTGTGTTAAAAAAAACAATATTTTGGCTCCTGCTCGGAATGGATGTAAGGTTGGGTCCCGTGGTATTAAGGAGCTCCTCCTCATTGACATGGCCATCAGACAGAAGGTTAGGAGGAGCAAGGGAAACCTCTCGGCTGCTTGTATTGATTATAAGAAAGTCTATGATTCTGTGCCACATACATGGATTTAAAAATTATAAGCTGGGATTACATTTTATATTGTATTTTTTAAATGAAAATATAGGCTATTAGTCCGATGAACGAGGCAATTCTTTGTATGCACACCCTAACAATAATTCCTCTGTCGCTGAAACTTTGCTGTGTGATAAAGTAAGGTTTATAGATTACGGTTGACAGGTTATCTAGGATTTTTTTTATTTTTAAATTAGGTATTCCTACCTTAACATGGAAATCACTTATAACATTCGGTGGAAAATTGCTCAGTCTGAAATTTCTTCGGTGTATGTTAGTATACATTAATAAGTATAGATATGTAATGGTATCCAGGAATATTTCGATTTCGGTGAGGCAGAAATTAAAGAATATCTGTTTTTTACCACAACTTTTTCAGGAAAATTGCTCAGTCAGTTTTTATTTTTTTGTACGCGTAAGGTTGTTTTAACGAATTGCCTTGCAGAGTTATCTAAAAGATTTGCCGTTTCGTTCATAGCTTTATGGTTTTTTGGAAATAACTTTCGGCGGAAAATTGCTCCGTCCTTTTTTATTCATTTATTAGTTAAAGTACACTTAAATACAACAGCATTTTAAAGTATCCAATAAAATTTCGGCGTAGCATACGCATTTTAGACTATCAACATTACGCGCACAGCCGCCGGGAGCTACTTTTACTACATCTTGAGACAATAGTTTTGATCAATGAGAATCAATATATATATAAGGCAAATATCACTCACCTACTTGCTGACTCATCACGATATCTCAAGAACGAAATAATAATAAATAATGTTTCTTTCGGCTTCTAAGTGCTTGTAAGTTTAATATTTGTATGAAAAAAGTTAGAGCCAAATTGAACCTAACGCCTACGCGTTACAGCATATGACATCACATAGAAGTTGAAAGCCGAAGCAAAATCGTAAAGTTTCTCAGACGAAAAAAAATGAGAGACAGAGTCGTCGTGAACAAACAGCTACAGAGGGTCCACTCAGAACATAGCGCCATTTCTGGTAAGCACACATTGACTTTACGTTTACATGTATTCTCACGCAATCTCGAGCAGAGCTCAGTCGCGACTATAATAGCGAGTGCAGGCATTTGTCACTTGTTAACAAAATGAGTAGCGGTATTATTACGCTTGCAGTGTATTTGGTTGTTTAAATACAACCAAATGCAAACGTTCTTCACCTTTCCAAACGAGATTGTTTGTAACTTGTTCCAACTCCTAATAATCTACTCCTTTTCAAAATTCTGAATGAATACAGTAGCAACCTTAGTGAATCAGGCAAGTTTAGGTAATTATTTTCAAGGACGGTGGGAGCGGACCTTCTGTCTATTTCTATATTTTGTGGTCTTACCTAAACTGTCAAATTTTGTAACGTGGATCATTTCTTCTTCGATGCGTTGGCTGTTTTTTTTATGACGACTTCTAGGTGGCCAGTATGTTTCAATTGACTTCTAACGAGATTAAAAAAAAGTACGACTTTACATACAAAATAAGCTTGCCAAGTGCGAGTCGTAAGTACTCGAGTAGGTGTGCTGACTGACGGTTTTGAATGTGGTAGTTTTCCATGATTTTGATATATTTTCAGTAAGTAATTTATTTTAATTTTTTATTCAAAAACGAGTTGAGTGTCCCTGGGAGAATTTTCAATAGCGTAATAGTTTTGATTGTTTTAACAGTCACTCGCAATAACTTTCGTTTAATTCTTCATCGTGTTCTCAATATTCTTATTTTTTCCACATCTTTTTTACGTTATTTTGGAGATAAGTTTAAGGACAGCTACTTTTAGGCGTTTTTTTTTCGGTGTAAAAGTGATAAAAAAGTTGCTCATAGTATCATCCAAAAAAAACAGAACCTCGATAACCAAAAACGGAATGCGGATCCCTAAGCAAAAAAGCTGTGTCAAAAAAGGAAAAGCGGTATATCTGGCAGCCCTTGCGTGGAGCGTGGTGCGGTGCCCCGCTGTATTATCAGAGGCCCAAACACGAACATCTAAAGTTACGAAGACACGATAGTAAACTTCAAATATCTACTCACAAATATTGAAAATTTCAAGTCACTCCTGTGCTTGGAGCAAGGAACAAAATGGAGCGGCAGTAACATTTATTTTGTATGAAAATTGCCCACCATTAGCTTGCCATTCAACCATTCATTTAATACTCTGTGACTTTTGATTGCCTTCATTCAAAGTTTTGTTTACTTTTTGTGTTTTCGTAAATTTTCACTATTTTATTAGCAAATACCTATATTTTTTACTACACAAGTTGGATTTCACAATGCCTGAGTGTAATATTGTGCATTGTGGTACGAGGCAACGCCAGTATCGGCCTGGGCTGACTTTACACAAGTGCTTCAACAGTTTTCATTGAAAATGTAGTTTTGCTTCATTATTTTGTTCTAAATGTATGTTTCGTTAGTGAGCTTTAGAGTAAACATATGGACATTAGTGCCATTGTTGTGTAAAATATAATTATTTCATAGTAATTCATTTATTGCTTACAAGATTGTTTACAACTAGGGATCGGTCGGGCAAATAGCCGACCCAGTTCGACCCAAAAACCGAGCACGCCTTATTTATCAGAACAACCGCCCTGTGCTCCTGTGTCACTGGCCAATATTTGACGTTTGAGATCGTCTCGATTGCGTCTCGGTAACATTAATTGTTCGTGCTGAGCCCACAGAACCCCACGCGGTACGAAAATTGACTAAGTATGAAATGTTGATATTTAAAAGTTTATGTGTTTATGTGTTTTGGCGAAATTTTATTGGATAACTTAAAATTCTATTATAATAAAGTATACTGTAACTAACAAATGAATAAAAATGGACGGAGCAATTTTCCGCCGTAAGTTATTTCCAAAAATCCATAAAACTATGAACAAAAAGGCAAATCTTTTGGATAACTCTGCAAGGCGATTAGTTTAAACAACCTTACAAGTACAAAAAAATTAAAACTGACAGAGCAATTTTCCTGAAAAAGTTGTGATAAAAAAACAGATATTCTTAAATTTCTGTCTCACTGAAATCGAAATATTCCTGGATACCGTTACATATGTATACTTATTAATGTATACTAACATATGCCGAAGGAATTTTGGACAGAGCAATTTTCCACCAAAAGTTATTAGTGATTTTCATGTTTAGGTAGAAATAAAACATTTAAAAATAAAAAAAATCATGGATAACTTGTCAACCGTAATTTATGAACTTTACTTTATCACACTGCAAAGTTTCAGCGACAGAGGAATTATTGTCAGTGTCAAACCCCCTCACTGACTGGACTATATTGGTTTTAAAATGGATCAATTTATTGTTAAGAAAATGTATTTTCGTGGATCTGCTTTTTTCATACGAAACGAGATTCGAATATCCGTATACTTTTGCATACCTTCCTAATTTCATATTGTGATTGACGAAATAACCCTAAAACCGTAAAAAAATCGGAAATACAAACCTCTAAAATAACCTTACAACCCCTTTAAACCCGAAAAACAGCTAATCAAGCCCATTTAACCTATATTTTAGGCTGGTATTGAACGACGTAGGTATTGATATTTTCTTTGGAAACTGGTTTTTTTTTTATAGCTTTGAGATCGTTTTTTCGGCCTGAAAACTCCCTATCCTGTTAATTTCATAAAAATAGTTGCAGCCTCTTTCGTTCATTCATTCGTTCGTTGTTTTCACATCACTTGTCCCCGTACCAAGAAATTACGTATCGTTATTTCTGTCGTATGCTTGCACTAAGAAAATATATTTTACGGTGAAATTAATGGCCTAATTGTGTTGTCAATTACTTAAATGTGATAAGAAACTCCATATTTTGTTAAATTTATGTTTCCGACCGCCATTTACATGAAACCACAGCACAACCAACCATTTTTAGGAGCTCCGTACAGCGACAGGTATGAACGCAGAATGGCGAACGATCGTGGCTAAACTAGTTTTTATAAACTGACACGAACGACCGTTCATGTACTTCGGCAGAGGGGAAAGCGTATGCTTGCCATCTCCCTACTATAAATTCTCTAAGGTACCTACTCTCCTTAGTCTGTGATAGTGTGCGTGTTAGGTGACGGTCACAGATTTATAAGTATAGGTGTCGGTCGTTCCGGCGCGTTACAATTTTTCTACAAAAACTTCTGATGTGCTGCTGGCATAATAACCTACACACCGGCACTTGCTGGCACTGCTGAGGAGAGCGGTGCTAAAAGCACTTGGCTATTGCACAGCTCAGAATAAGGACTGCAACTCAGAATAAGGAGTTGCACAGCATCTTAGAGAATTTATGTAGGGAGATGGCATGCTCAACTTCTTGTACTAAATGATTTCTGCCACTTTTTGCGGGAGGCGAGGTAAACACGTACAGCACACATTTACTTACTCACGCACACTCATGCAGAAAGTTGAGGCGTGTCTATAAACGCACACGGAAATAAAAGCTGTCACACAAACATAAAACAAGCGCACAAATAAATAATTTCTGTAATTACACTATTGGTTAGTTGCACACTAGCGCCAAAACTAGTGATGGGGGTGTAAAAGACTGAATGTAATTAAGATTATTCATTGTCTATTGATCTTGTCTATGGATGTATGTTTATTATGTTTGAATGGGTGAATTGATTCATATTGATCAAAACTAATCGCGTAACAAACATACAAAAAAAACATAGTCAGTTAAAATTGATTTTTAGGATTTAAGAGGTCACCGATAGGACGCTTACTTACGTCCTTTTGCACGCGAACGAAGTTTGCTTCTATTTTGGCTATTATTTCTTCAAACTCCATAAAATTTTGTATTCATGATCAGTACACTAATATCTAGACCTGTGGTGCGTTGGTTTCTTATAAAATTATATGGTTTCCAAATCACACGCATTAGGCATGTATGATCTGCAAATATTTGTTCCGGGTCTGGGTGTTATGGTACCAGGTACTCGTAGTTCCTGATAGGTACCTACGATGCAGGGAATCCTAGTGTGGGATCAAGACTACGTATGTGACTGTTGTGTTAAAAAAAAACAATATTTTGGCTCCTGCTCGGAATGGATGTAAGGTTGGGTCCCGTGGTATTATGGAGCTCCTCCTCATTGACATGGCCATCAGACAGAAGTTCAGGAGGAGCAAGGGAAGCCTCCCGGCTGCTTGTATTGATTATAAGAAGGTCTATGATTCGGTGCCACATACATGGATTTAACAATTATTATAAGCTGGGATCAAGACATTTTATATTGTATTTTTTAATAAAAATATAAGCTATTGGTTTTAAAATGGATCAATTTATTGTTAAGAAAATGTATTTTCGTGGATTTGCTTTTTTCATACGAAACGAGATTCGAATATCCGAATACTTTTGCATACCTGCCTTATTTCATATTTTAACGTTTGCCCGGCTGGCTGGGTTTCTCAGGGTTCAGAAAGTTTAAATAAACGCACACAAACACTGGTACACGTTTAATATCGTTAATGGGAATGAATGGTTTACAATTATAGACAATTACAATGAGTACACGCTAATTATTATAATAAAATGCAATTAACCGTCGCGCGTGATCAATCACGGTAACGCGCGGGCCGCCGAATCTCTCTTACTTGCCGTGAGATGGCGCTAGTTACACTTGGGTTGATAGAGCGAGACAGAACGTCGCTAACGCGGCATGGTCCGGTACGGCTGTCACTGTCAGGTGATGGGCTAGTGTTGCGCGTTATACACTCCCCCTCCAAGTTGGGAACACGTCCCGAGTCCAACTTGGGACTTAAAACACGACGACGCGGTCTCCCTCTGCGCCCTTTTGGCCTAATTGGGACCGTTGAGTTCAATGGAGAGGTAAACGGTGTTAAATCCGTGCTATGATACTTCCCTATTATGCTGTTCGAATTGTCAGCTATGACAAAGGTCGTGGGACTAGAAATCTGTTTGACATGATATGGACCATCACGCCTAGGCATGAATTTTCGCGTTACACCCTTGGACGCATTACTAAGATCGTGCGTCTTGACCAGAACCAAATCTCCTAACTTATACTTGGGTTCCTTCCGACGGGTGACGTCTGCCACCTCCTTACGAATTTCCTGACTTTTCTCTACACGCTCTCTGATATCAGAGAGAGACGAAATAAATGTTCGCAAATATGGGGTGACCTGAGGAACAAAATTTTCTTTGTCCAAGATACTGCGCAAATCATGATGCACATCGAATGGTGTCCGCAACTCGCGTGCAAAAGTTAAGAATGCAGGCGTCTTACCAGTTGTGGAGCACACGGCACTGTTCATTGCAAATCTGACGTGCGCTAAGTGCTTAGGCCAATCGGTGTGAGTCGTCTTAACTAATATTGACAATTGTAGCTTAAGATCTCGATTTTTACGCTCAGCAGGGTTGGCTTCGGGGTGATACAAAGGTATAAGTTCCTGCTTAGCACCCATCAAATGCATGCACTGCTGCATGACGGCTGATACGAATTGCGTGCCGTTATCCGACACGACACGCCGTGGCAACCCGTATCGAAGGAAGTACTCCTCAAGGAGGACTCGAGAACAAGTCTCTGCAGTAGCATCAACAAGCGCGAAAAGTTCCACCCACCTTGTTGCTACGTCCTCTATTAAAAACACCCAGCGCTCCCCCTGGTCTCCTGCTGGTAGCGGACCAAATAAGTCAATCGCTAGGACTTCTCCACGCTGTTGAAGTACAGGAGTTTGTAATAAACCAGCGGGCTTTTGATTGGATGGTTTATAACGAAGGCATTCTACGCATCTTTTTAGGTAATCAGTGACGTATCTGCGCATACCTGGAAAATAATACCGTTCTCTTAGACGTTGAAGGGTTCTCTCTACTCCCTGATGTCCAGTAGTGGAAGAATCATGGAGCTCCTTTAGGACTGCATCCCTCATGGACGCCGGCACCACCAACTGAGATTCTTCCGAGTCGAAATCTGGATCGTAACGGTAGAGAACGCCGTGAGACAGTACGTACCCCCTTTCCAACCATCGATTGAAGGTCTGTTCATCTGGATCTTCCAGGTCCTGAATAATTTTCTGAATGTCCGGGTCTTCTAGTTGAGCAGCGCGCAGATCAGCTGGGTTGATTGAGGGTAAATTTACAATAACGGAACACAAACCGCACTCCTCAGTATCCTCTTCAGTACAAGTTGGGCGGCTCAATGTGTCCGCGACCACATTAGCTTTGCCTGGTGTATACTGATAGGTAATGTTAAATGACTGGAGCTTTAGCGCCCAACGGACCAACCTACCTGAGGGTGACTTCACGGTGAGCAGCCACTTAAGTGGCTGATGATCGCTTCTCACTATAACCTGGTGTCCATCAATATACCCTCTGAAGCGCTCAACGGCCCAGACAACTGCTAAGGCCTCTCGTTCTGTTGTGCTATAGTTTTTCTCAGCGGACGTTAACAGTCGGCTAGCATATTCTAAGGGGCGTTCCTCTGCATCCTCGCCCTGTAGGAGAACCGCACCTAAAGCATAGTTGCTTGCGTCCGTTCTGAGTATAAACGGTTGGGAGTAGTCAGCCTGAACCAAAATGGGTGCGGAGGTGAGGCGCTTCTTCAGCTCCTCAAAAGCGTGGTCTTGCTCCGATTCCCATATCCAAGGCTGATTCTTTTTAGTCAAACGTGTTAGTGGCTCAGCAATGGCAGAAAAGTTAGGCACGAATTTTCGGAACCACGAACACGTTTGAAGGTAAGTACGTAAATGTTTGAGATTCAATGGTGGTTTCATCTCAACTACAGCCTGTACTTTGTCATAATCAGGAGATACACCATCCTGCGTAATAACATGACCAAGGTACTTAACCTTTTTCCTACAGAAAACACATTTTTCACGCTTTGCCCTCAAATTCAAGGCGCGCAGCTTTTGAAAAACAGCACACAGGGCTGCAATATGACCTGAGTACGTCTCAGTGATGAGCAGCAGGTCATCTTGGTAAGCTAAAAGCGTAACATTGTCTCCCTCGATTTGACATAAATCGCGGTTTAAAGATGAGCGCAGCTTATCAATAAGCCGCTGAAACGTTGACGGAGCGTTTTTAAGGCCAAACGGCATCCTATTAAAGCGATACGTACCGAAAGGCGTTTGGAAGGCTGTTTTGTCCTTGTCACACTCTTTGACAACCACCTGCCAAAATCCACTACGCAGATCTAATGTGGACATGAAGCAGTTGCTTTTAGTTGACTGAACCAGATCGTCAATAAGCGGCATGGGGTAAGCGTCGGTTTTAGTAACCGCATTAAGTCTGCGGTAATCCACGCAGAACCTAATCTTACCATCTTTCTTTGGCACGAGCACAGCTGGAGAGGTCCACGCAGACTCGCACTCTTCAATAATACCATCTTCAAGCATTTTGTCCAGCTCTGTCTTCATAAGCTCCTTTTTAGCGGGAGTGAGCCTGTAGGGGGGAACTGATATAGGAGCATGATCACCGGTTTCAATATGATGCTCTGCATAAGGTGTCGGATCCCCGTGTGCCGCAAAAACATCACCATTGTGCTGTAATAAATCTGCCAACTGCTGTTTTTCATCAGGGGCCAGCATAAGCCCTTCATCATCACGCAAGATGTCAGCAGCAGATAAAGACGTGCATGGCCTGGAACTCTCATACTCAATTGGGTACATAACGTGCTTACCCGAAAAGTGCCAGGTAGATGAAGCGAAATCAAGCACAATACCTGCTGCCACCAAGAAATCCATTCCGAACAGGGTCTCATTATTTTGAGCATCGGGAAAAATAGTAAACTCAAGGGTCACTGACCTTTCCAGAGTTATTCTTACTTCCAAGGTAGTAAGAAGTACTTGTCGAGTGCGCGCGGAACCATCTGCAAGCCTTACACGTCGGGAGGCCTCCTCGCACGGATGGTTGTGCTTTAGAAGCAGTTCATAAAGCAAAGCGCCAGCAACACTGCTTTTGGCACCTGTATCTAACAAGGCTTTTCCTCTTACCCCTAGAATTTGGACACTTAAAGTAGGTCTTAGCCTGACCTGGTGATCAATAGAGGCACCCAGGGAACCACTTTTATCATTAAGATTAACGGTTGAAAAGTGTTCCCAATTTTCCATGGACACACTACTTTAGTTCGATGTGGTCACCCTACTTTGTTTCGACATGGTCACCCCATTTTGTTTCGATGTGGTCACCCCACTTTGTGTTGACGTGGTCACCCTACTTTGTTTTGATGTGGTCACCCCACTTTGTTTCGACGTGGCCACTCTACTTTGATCCGTAGATTTGGCCGCATACGCACGATCAAAGTAACGCGTAGGTATCTTGCTACCAATTTCGCAAGTACTAGTCCTACTGTTACAAGACCTAACCAATGACCTAAGGGCGTTTGCTTCCATGCCGAAAAAACGCTTAGGGAGAGCCGCTATAAAATCGGTCGGAACGTAATCGATTGCATTTATTAGACGTTCATTGCAAAACAACGTAGGTACTACGGCTTTAAACTGTGCCGGTAGAAAACCATAGTCGCACAAAACACCCTGCTTAGGTTTATGAACATGCGACGACTTTACGCTTGGAGGGGAAGTCGTAGGTACCAAACTAGCTGAACTATTTGAATCGTGTTTATTACACTATAAAGAACTTACCCAAGGTTCTATTTTACCGGTAGACCGATCGGACCATGCGACGTCAACGGCGTAATAATCAGAGTTGCACTTTTTACACTGTGACCGCGTAACACCTTTTTCATTGCAACCGTAACAAGTAGGCACTACAACTTGCGTATCATTATTGTCCGATTTTTGCTTCAATCTAAAGCACTCGTCGCGAAGATGTCCGTATCTTTTGCAATAAACACAATACCGATTTTTATTTAACGAAGGCGATGTATTGACGTCGGTGACCGCAGGCCGTGGCGCGGGAACGATGCTGTCGCGTGAAAAAAGTCGTGCGGTGGCACCGGCGTTTTTACTGTGCGTAGCGTTGTTGCTAGGCACTAAGTTTTTACTATGTGGGCCGCTGGCGCTCGACGTATGATGTCCGCGGGTATCGCGCGGCGTCGTCGGCGCGAACCGTTGTGGTTGCGGCGTCATTGATTTTCTGGCGGGCGCTTCGCCCGTGATAGTGGATGACCACGGCGTCGTCTTATGACGTCTATGCTGGAACTCGTTGGCACTCTCGTCAGTGGCATCTTCGACTTGTCTCGCCTTGCGTAATAGCGTGTCGAACGAATCTACTTCGTCACGGCGTAGACGCTCACGAACACGACGATGTATAAGGCCGTAAAGCATGTCGAGTTGTACTTTCTCGGTGACGTCACCAGGTGGAAGACGAGCTAGCAAGACTCGAGCTCTGGCAACGAATATCTCTGTCTTTTCAGAGGGACCTTGAGACATGCTGAATAGTTCCATGTAGATTCGATGCGGCGGACGGCTGTCACCGAAGGCGCTTCGCAGTGACGTCACAGCATCGCTCCAGGAGGTGATGGTGGACTTGATGCCCTGCCACCACACGGCTGCATCTCCTGTTACCAGCATCGATAGACCTCGTAGGGCATTATCGTCTCCTACGCGGGCACACTCCTTGTATGATTCCATAGCATCGATAAAATTATCGAGCGAGTCGTCAGGCGCTCCGCTGAAACGCGCCTTACATAGCGCGAAGTTCCCAAAATGGAGAGCGGGCGTGGACGCCGCGGCTGGCGAAGGCTCTGCCGCTGGCATCGGTGATGACGACTCACGGATAGACTCATGCGCGAGAACTCGGTCAAGAAGGCGTTCAAATGCTGTGGTCTGAGTTTGCTGTAGCGTTGCCATAATGGACGCCATATCGTCGGCGGTGAAGCTTTGGCGCGCCGGTGGCGTCGGTTCCGCGGATTCCGTGTCTTCTACTGCATTGTCGAAGTCTGATTGACGACGTGATTGCCGTCGTGTACGCGTCATTGTAATTGTTGCGGGTTTCACTGCACTGATCACTTATTCACAGTCACAGGCCCTCGCTTGGGCAGCCAGTTTAACGTTTGCCCGGCTGGCTGGGTTTCTCAGGGTTCAGAAAGTTTAAATAAACGCACACAAACACTGGTACACGTTTAATATCGTTAATGGGAATGAATGGTTTACAATTATAGACAATTACAATGAGTACACGCTAATTATTATAATAAAATGCAATTAACCGTCGCGCGTGATCAATCACGGTAACGCGCGGGCCGCCGAATCTCTCTTACTTGCCGTGAGATGGCGCTAGTTACACTTGGGTTGATAGAGCGAGACAGAACGTCGCTAACGCGGCATGGTCCGGTACGGCTGTCACTGTCAGGTGATGGGCTAGTGTTGCGCGTTATAATATTGTGATTGACGAAATAACCCTAAAATCGAAAAAAATAACGAAAATACAACCCTCTTAAATAACCTTATAACCCCTTTTAACCCCAAAAACAGCTATATAATCAAGCCCATTTAACCTATATTTTTGGCTGGTATTGAACGATGTAGGCAGTTATTGATATTTTCTTTGAAATCAGGTTTTTTTTACAGTTTTGAGATCGTTTTTTCGGCCTGAAAACTCCCTATCCTGTTAATTTCATAAAAATCGTTGCAGCCTCTTTCGTTCATTCATTCGTTCGTTGTTTTCACATCACTTGTCCCCGTACCAAGAAATTACGTATCGTTATTTCTGTCGTAAGCTTGCACTAAGAAAATATATTTTACGGTGAAATTAATGGCTTAATTATGTTGTCAATTACTTAAATGTGATAAGAAACTCCATATTTTGTTAAATTTGATGTTTCCGACCGCCATTTACACGAAACCACAGCACAACCAACCATTTTTAGGAGCTCCGTACAGCGACAGGTATGAACGCAGAATGGCGAACGCATAGAACAACATTACTCACGAGGGCGAACGATCGTGGCTAAACTAGTTTTTATTAACTGACACGAACGACCGTTCATGTACTTCGGCAGAGGGGAAAGCGTATGCTTGCCATCTCCCTACTATAAATTCTCTAAGATTTGACCAAACTAAAACAAAACAAGCAACCACCCACATTTTTTCTGAATGTCTTTTTTTACTAAATACCGTACTGACTGGCACCACAGCACTCGCTCCTTGAAGACACTCGCACATGAAAACAAGGCATCGTGTGTCTCGGATGATCGGGTTGTACATTATCATGCCGTGAATAATCATGTCGTACATTATCATCACGTGGTGATAATGTACAACCAGTTTTGTACGGAACGTTTTCCGCAGCATGATATTTGGAAGCCATGTTTTGGAAAACTGGCTGTGAAAAATCGTGCTGTGTTTAATCCGGTCGTACATTATCATGTTGTACAATATAAGGACTCTTTTTATTTACCAAAAATCGATGTCAATTTTCAAATTTTTATCGTTTTGTTGATTTTTCGTTTTTTTTATATGGTCGGGTAAAAAGTTTGTTCCAGAAATGAATTCCCCATCTTTAAATTACACGAAAACGATACCAAACTTGTCCTTGTAGCTATAAGTGGACAGTAACAGAGCTCGGACTGCAACGCAGGAGATGCACACTTCTCCCTCCTCCCCTGGCTACCAGCGGGGGGTAACTTTGTGGCTACAGGGCTGAATCTGCTTAGAATGATTTAAAGAACAATCGTGCCAAGCGGCGTCTTCCGAGACAAAAGTGCAAGGTTTGGCCAAAAATGGCTTATTGCCGCCTACTAAAACCCAACAACCTGCCGAGGGACTGAAAATTTTTGAGATAAACAGTGCAAACAACGCTCCTTCGTATTGACCAATATTACAATAGGGATTTTAATTGGCTTTTGGTCAATATCAAGGTGGTGACGAAAAACGTGCTGTACATAATCATGTTGTTGTCATAATCTTGCACTAGCACCATTAGTACAGTCAAATTAGGTGATTTTTTGCAAAAGTGTGGAACTAATTAGATGTAGTCATGAAAACTTTCCTAATTGTTTTGTATGGCTTAAAAATCACCTCTACTATTAAGCATCAGTAATTTCACCCTCCGGAACAGGGTGAAATAGGGTGAAAAACCTTAAAATATCCGTAACTTAATGGGGGAAATAGAAGTAGTCGGTGCAATTTGGCATAGACTTTGAACCGTTATGATCTACATTTGCACCAAGTATTTTAGAAATCCAAAAAATACAAAAAAAAATCGTTTACAAAAAAACTTTTTGTGGTTATTACGGCTCCGGGAAAATTAAGGTAGTCGGTGCAAATTGATAGACTTATCAGAAAAATGCTCGAAATACATTACCAGCGGGGTTATTGTGTAAGTCTACTGAACATCGAATAAACTTCAAATTTGATATTGACAACTCAGTCTGGACTCCATCTGTCAATTTCGTATTGTCTAACTGCCTGATACCGGTGAACTTCGTCTGTTTCAAGCCCAGTGAATGAACGCCAATCATGATTTTGACAGTTTTGGTATTGTCTAGCGCCAAACTGAAGTTCGGAAAAGTTTTAGACGTCTTCAGTGACGTCAAAAACTTTTCCGAACTTCATGACAAACGTCAAATGAAACAGGGACCTCCTTCGATGCCTGTTTGAAATAAAATAGCACACTAAACAACTTCAGTTATGAAATAAAGTGATAATTAGCGTTTTTATTAGCAGAAGTATGTAATTAATTCAAACATCCATACATTTGTCTACATTTATTTAATGATATTTGACTTCCCAACTTGCGAAAGTCTTGGATGATTTTACCTAAATTGAGAACACTGATATCCTCAGCCAAATCTAAAGCTACCTAGTTCAAAACTCTTAGTGTGTGTGCTTGCAGTTCATGTTCTTACCTATGTTATTCTGTCTTGCAGATATTAGCACCATTGGCATTTTACGTGAATGGTTATTACCAAAAACCGTGGGGCTTATTGCCACCTTGGCCCGTTCAAAAATGAGTTGTCGGACTGCTGAAATTCTTTAAAAATACATCCAATTTTCAACTACTAAGGATGGAGCTCCCTAAAGATGAGGAGGTCTAATAAAACATGAAACAATGTGGTCCACATCTTATAGCGTTCTTAATGAAAGATGAAGATCAATGTTCAAGAATATCTTACTTGTAAGTAATAATCTATTATTAATAGTATCATTATAAGTACTCAACATGCACAAATTTGCTTATTACCTTAGTGTTGATGATTCTATGTGCACAATCTACTGAAAGTCCATTGCTGGACATAGGACTCCCCCATGGACCCCCCATGTGACCTAGGTTCTTCTATGGATCTCTTCTATTCAATTGATATCTACCATAGCAGCCGCTGCATTAATTTGAGCTTGTAAAAAGTATCAAAAGTGCCAAAAGTGTAACCTTATTGTTTTTGTTCCAGAATCAAAACAAACGTGGACAAGGGCTACTGAGCTCAACCACACCCAACCAACACATCACAGTGGAATGGAGTGCATATTTTATTTTAACATTATTGGTTATTTACTGTTGTTTTCTACTTCTCACAACGGAGTTCAGTGAATTACCCTTATTAATTCAGAATAAACTTTGAAATAGGTTATCTGTTTAATTTAAATGATATCACTGTTGTTCATTTATTTTGTTTATTCGTTTAATCAACAGCGTTTTCTTAAAAATCTAGGCAGAAAAACATTGTGTGACAAACATAAGGCCAAACATGAATTTTACAAAATCAAAAGCATGTGTAGGTAGTTACACACAAGTTAGCATCCAAAGGGACCGAGTGCCTACAAACTTTTTAAATTTCAGCATTATTATTGAAATAACCATTACTATTGCCCACTGGGGCATGAATGGCTTTTTTAGTTTTATTGGTTACTACTTAGTTAACTACCTTTTTTGTAAGGCACGCCTCACCATCTTTCTGGACGCCCAGGATAACTGGTCGATAATTCTATTAGTATTAAGTCCTCCTAGCACTGATGTTTTGTGTGAAAGTTTAAATAAATAATAATGGCTAGAAATATAAATCAAATAGAACTATTAATGTAGTACTCCAATGAGTCAGGTAAGTATATTATGTTTGAAAATAGATGAGGTTTGCCGTGGTGTGTCCGGCTTAAGATTCCATCTCCTCCCATGAATGAATTAAATGCCAACCAAGGGATTACACCAGGGGGCAGGCAGCAGCATCCACCTGAGTACTCTACATAAATAATGCAATCACCAATCCACTTTCGAAGCGTGGTGATTATGGCAATTCCCCCCACTGTATTTCATGGGGGACACTTTGTCCAGCAGTGGATATCTAAAGGCTGCCGATGAGTAGCATAGCGATGGACTGGCAACATGGTATTGGACGCAGGCAGTCAATGGATAGAAGCAGCACAAGCCGTAAGACGTAGCATAGCCATGGGCCAAAGACATTGTACCGATGACATTGTAATGGTCCCTGGAAGTCAGTGAATAGAGGCAGCACAAGCCCATTGATAGTGGCATTTTATGGGGAGGCAGCAGTTATAACACCACTGTTGGACGTCTACTAGCTGATGATGAATAAAATTAAATAAATAATATTGGGTAGGTAAGTTATTTACTCATTATTCATTATAAACAATAAAAATTTACCTTGACAAATGCCCGTACTAATATTTACCATTACCGCTAACCAACATATAGCTACTATACACTCATTAAGTCACTGTAACATATCTGCACGTGATCTATAGTCTCAGGTAAACCATAAAGGAATTAAAAATAACACTATGGCGAGACTCCCACTGAGTATTATGTTCCTTGCTCTAACTTCATGACCGTCATGGTGAGCCCGGTTCTGCTGGAGGTATTCTATCACCACTTTGGACTTCACAACGTAGTGAATACGTACAGTTGAGTGGTGGGTACTCCGCAAGTAATAGATTAATTCTGTGGCAAGGGTGTTCTTCCGAATTATAATTGTAATTTTTCCATTTTGGCCCCTTTTTTCTTGGTGGTCATCATAATATACCAACCCCAACGTTTGGACGTTGCCTGTTTTCCCACAACCAACGCTTCTCCAACAATGGCCCTAGCTAGACTATCATTTCGAAATCTAGCATGATTTTGAAGTTTGAGTCTCAGTCTCATTTACTTATTCGAAATTTGTGACACAAATGATTATCACTGCCGTTTTGGTATTTAATATAACAAAGCGTAAATAACACCCACAATGTTTCCAAACATAGTTCTGCATGTTTATTTTAACTTTTTTCAGTACAAAAAATAAATACACCAAAAATAAACAAATCAAATTATAGGCTTCTCCTTCATCTTTATTTTTGACAAAAAAAACGTGACATTGTCAACGTCAATCATTTCTGACGTTTTTTAAAAACATACGTTCCGTTTTAAATTTCAGGAGACTATTATTACAGCTTAGTTGCTAACAATCCAACCAATAACATAAAATTCTGTACCGTTAATGTTTGTAAAGCACATTAAATATAGTTTTCAAGTTAACAACTTACTAATACCACATAAATCATGTCACTTAGTACTCGTACTTGGTCAGTGCTAGTTAGTCATACTTCTGAAATGAAACGTAAGAAAGACCGAAAACGCGTACAGGCTAGTTTGTAGCCGCTGAACATCGAAAAAATCCTTCGGCAATACCGCGAAGGGATGTATACTGAACATCGATTTTAGTACTCTGACAATCGGTTTGAAAGTTAGCCAATAAGTCTGCAGGTTTTCACCATGGTGCGTCTCACGGAAGGCACTTTTCCATATTTTACTGTCGCTCTACTTCGGGGAAAATTAATGTAGGTCTGGAAATTGACTTAAACCATGGAAGTAATAAGTACTACGTACAACAGGAATGAGCTCTATCTGTGCATCTTGCAGCTAAAATAAAGAAAATACAACCTTATGCTAAGGTCGTAAGACTCTTGTTGCGCGTAAAACAAAAATGAAGCCGAGTGAGAGGGCAACCTCTGAACGCTGTGTCCCGTTCTAACAGTGACTTAGAGTTGCCAGAGTTAAGTTGATTTCAATCCTTTCGTTGTTTGTAGAAAAATATGCGATTGATGTAATGTAATGAAGTAAAAACATTTACTTCTAAAATGTTTCCAAATATAAATAATAATTTATTACCGACATGTTATTTAAAGCAATATTATTTGTTGCTACGTGTAAAGCCTTATTTACGCAAAAATTTTGCGATTGGCGTATAGGTTTTCTTTTATTTGTATGCATGGAAGTAATGAAGGCTTTTCATCTTCGATTGAAAAGAAAAAAAGTAGTTCAAATTGGTTCGATAGATGGCGCTGACTCAACTGTATCAATCAAGATTGTCTGTGGTGCACGCGTACAAAACTATTATGTCTGTGGCTATTAGTCATGATATTCTGTTTGTGTTTGCTTCTTGAGTGTGCGCTAGATTTTGTAGTGTTTTTAGAAAAAGGCAAAAATAAATACCACGTAACGAAAATTATTTCTACGTTGGCGATGTTGACATTTCACTTTATTTTGACACTTGACTGCTACGTTACAGAGCAGCGCCATCTATTTTCAACGCTGAAAGCATGATTTGAAACGGCCGTGAAAACCCCTCATTAGTACTGTACGTAGTACTTATTACTTCCATGTTTGTATGAAATACGGACACCTGACCTGACAACCCCACATGAAATCACCGACTCGGACGTTAATGGCGGAGTGTTTTTTGATTTCGTGATATTTTTGAAGAATTTTAGTTAAAATGAGGAGAATTTGTGTCGTGGAGGCTTGCGGAAGCGAGTATTATCCTGATTGTGGTTTATCTTTTCACAGGTAATAGTTTTAAACATAATTTGTTAGTGAAGAATTACGGTGACCATGCATGACTATCCAATCCTAGTTCAAGAACAAATAACTTAAATACCTATGCATTTTTTATTCCCTTGTCTATTAAAATAACTTTGTTTCAATTTCAGATTTCCTAAATATCCTAATGTTAGGGAAATATGGATAAATATTATACACATGAGCTCTACCCACATCCTCCTCAATATATATTTGAAGATCCACATGATATTCAATTGGTGAATGCGTTAGCGAATTCATATCTCAATTTACGTTTAACTCATAATGCAAAATTAGAATCAATGAAACATATTTATAAGGAATAAGCTGGGTTTGCGGCAGAAACTTCACAAGACTGTTTTATTTAGCAATGTCAGATTTAGAATTAAACTTAAATGTAAACTTAACTGTTTTTTCTTACCTAATTAATTAAATATAGGTACCATAATAGGTAGCTTATCGTAATTTTATCTCAGTCCAGCTGCATGTCGTGTCCCACAAGGACCAGTAGGTAAGTACCTACCTATATGACGCGAGTGTGAAAAGCAAGCAAAAACAGCAAATGGATAGTGCCGCAAAGGGCAAGTTTATCATTAGTATCTTCGATTTAAATCCATCTGAAGCAATGATCTGCTGACGTCAGATCACAAATTATTTTTTACAATTGTCCATAATTTATTTCAATATAGTCACCATCGCCAGAGAGGGATAAGACATACAGTTTCTGAGCTCTCGCTCGGCTTCAATTTTGTGACAACAGCTCATTCCTGTTGTACGTAGTACTTATTACTTCCATGACTTAAACTTATTCATTTAATTAGTACTACATCCGCCGGAAGTTTTATACTGATTTTTTTTTTACGGAAGATGCATTTGTTCAACACTGTGTTCCCTACATGCACGTGGTTTTTATTAAAATCATGATGCACTAAAACAGTCTCTCTATACGTAATTTAACGTGCATCAAGTAATTTTTTTTTTTTTTTTTTACTTATTTGGAAAACAAACAGCGTATGAATAAGAATGGTAACAATCAGTATAGAAACGCATTTGCTAAACAGTTTTCACTTATAGTTCTATAAAATAAAGTTATCCTAAAAAGGTGCTAACAATAAGTACCTTCACAATAGTATTATTATACTTACCTACTGTGTTAAAATTATTAAAATTATTTCTTCCCATTTTAAAATTTACGGCCTTTTTAAGTTTGTACCTAATATTTAAAAGGGTTCTGTAAGCGCCAGAAACGGTGCAAACTTAGGATAAGCTTCTTTTCGTGTCATCTAACGTTTACATAAGAATCCACGACTACACGACTTAGGTCCACACTTTTTGCTAATTTGCCTGTACTACCATGTGACGTGATGATTTTGTACGGCCGATTATGTGCAACCAAATATTGCACACCCTGTTGGCTTCCAATGATCGGGGTGTACATTATCAGGACAAACAAAATCAGGCCATGCTTAAATTCATTCTGTGCAATAAGTAAGTCACACTCTGTCACAAGTGTCACACAATTCATGAATTCACACATACATACATACATCCACATACATACATCGCAGCACAGCAATCAATTTGTGTAGAAAATTAGAAATACTAGCGTGAAAATAAAAATTATTTAAAGTACGGTAAAAAGAGGAAGGTTCCTACAGTACAATTATATACCTACTCTGCGAGTGGATTCAACTTTTATCGTATTTAAATTGGTTTTGTCGATTGCTCTAACGCTGCTGAAACGAAAAAAGATCAACGTACACACACAAGAAGCTCGGTACTACCTACTAGCAATCTATTAATTCATCGTGTAAATAGATGCGTTGGCATGGAATTTCTTCAGAATTGTACATACAACTTCATTTGATGTAGGTAAGTTGCCATAGTTTAGTTTGCATGATTATTAACCCTTAATTTATCATAGTACCTGGTTATTTAATTCTTATTTACCTACTCCTTTTTAATATCAGGGTCCCGTAGTCTGAAAAGGTACCTTTTTAGATCGTTCTGATCGTCTCCATCAGTTCAAATCAGTTTGTCAGAACTTTCACAGTTATGAACCAAAATGCATGAAATTTGTTATGGGGATGGAAAGGTACTTTAGCTGCACTTTAGCAAAACGCAAAACCTTTTAATTGAACGGGGTGCCCATATGCATGTAAAATGGGGGGTACTTTGAGTGTACATACCCCCTCATATTATGGAATATAATCTAAGCAATATATTGTTCAAAAAATAATTGGCCCTTCCGTCAGTGATAGATTACGTATAACCCCAAAGTAAGTCAAAGTAGTTTAAAATGTGGTACATGCCATTTCTAAACTTTTTTACCTAGAAACTTGTAATTTTGGTGGAATCATAATGCCAGAACCCTACACTATGTATGGTTGCCTGGTTTTTTTGAACACAATCCCAGTAGAATGTATGCTGCTAGCCACAATATACACAACTGAGTAAAGTTTGTTTTGATAAGGTTGAACAATGAGGAAAATACTTGTTTGATACTGCTTGTTTGGTTAGCATGTTGCTAAAATAATATGAAATGTATTAACCTCCTGACTTGGGAGCAAAAAGAACAAGTATCCCTAGACTTTGAGCTAGATTCAATAAAGAACAATCTTGGTCTTGGTCATTTTGACTGATACAATCGTATTTCCTTGACCTTACGCTATTTGTCAAATAAAGTCTAATTTTGTTTTTTTTTTACATTTTGACAGTGACGATCATCCCTTCTTATGCTTATGTTAAGTACCTACATACCAACTCACGTTCATACTATGAATGACATGCCTTGCATCTCTGTTGTGATCACACATGCTCTGTAAGCCATGTGTCCAATCTGGCTGCCCGCTCGTGGCTCAACGTTTTTGTTGCACCACTTTTATCATTATAATTGAGTCCTTCTAAAGAAGCTCCCTTATCAACACTCCGACCGAAGGGAGGTTATTTCTTACAATAAAAGATAGTGTATTTTATTTATCATGAGCATTTTATAGACAGCGCCATTAATTTGATCAGTTCAACTGATTAATTTGCACCATTTGTGTTATGAACGTTATTAGATTACACTGAAATAGTATTTATTCATAGGTAGTAACCTAACCTAATTCTTGTGAACAATCATGGTAAGTACTCTCAATAAAACTAATTTAAATTGTTCCAGGATTCATTGCAATTAGACCGATTGAATCGTAAGTTTGCATACATATCAATACTGTATAGTAATTGTTTAAAAAACTAGTAGATAGCGACGCAGCCGGGGGCAACGGGGTAGAGACTTGACACATTGGTATTGCATACAACATAATAGCCAAGACAAGAGATTTGGTATTGTATGTATGGTACGGGAGCAGAAGGTGCGAGGGATTCGGCTCTCACGCTATGCTATACGTTTCAGAGCACGGCGGGCGGGCGCGGAATGTGGCGCGGCGCGCGCTGGCGGGCGGCGGCCGCGCTGTGCGGCGCCGCGCTGTTGCTGTGGGCACTAGCGCAGCGCGAGGCGGGCGGCGACGCAATGGAGCGACGCGAGGCGGGCGCGGCCGTGGCGGGGCGCGAGCTGCCGCTCATCTTCATCGGCGGCGTGCCGCGCTCCGGCACCACGCTGATGCGCGCGATGCTGGACGCGCACCCCGACGTGCGCTGCGGGCAGGAGACGCGCGTGGTGCCACGCATCCTGCAGATGCGCCAGCACTGGGCGCGCAGTCAGAAGGAGAGCGTGCGCCTCGACCAGGCCGGTGTCTCCAAGGCGGTGCTCGACAACGCGATCGCGGCCTTCTGCCTCGAGGTGGGTGTGCGACTTCGCGCGCCTGCGCCTGCGCCTGTGCCGTCCCACTCAATAACCCCTCGCTCTGATTGCAGGTGATAGTGCGGCACGGCGAGGCGGCGCCGCGGCTCTGCAACAAGGACCCGCTGGTACTGAAGATGGGCACGTATGTGCTGGAGCTGTTCCCGAACGCCAAGTTCGTGTTCATGGTGCGCGATGGGCGCGCCACCGTGCACTCTATCATCAGCCGCAAGGTGACCATCACCGGATTCGACCTGTCGAGCTACCGCCAGTGCCTCGGCAAGTGGAACCGCGCCGTGGAGGTCATGTATCAGCAGTGCCGTGCGCTGGGCCAAGAGCGCTGTTTGCTGGTGCGCTACGAGGCGCTCGTGCTGCGCCCCGAGGAGACGCTGCGCGCCGCGCTCGCCTTCCTCGGCCTGCCGTGGAGCGAGGCAGTGCTGCACCACGAGCGCTATATTAACCAGCCGCACGGCGTCATGCTCTCCAAGTAAGTGTAAACTTAACCAGCACAATCTGGGCGCTCGCCTAGCTCGGCCTGCCCTCCATTTGAGTGTATACCTAGCAGCACCTCTCTGTTGCAGCGTGGAGCGCTCCTCGGACCAGGTAGTGCGGCCCGTGAACCGCGACGCGCTGGACAAGTGGGTAGGCGCGATGCCGGCCGATGTGCGCGCTGACATGGCGGAGCTGGCGCCCATGCTGTCGGTGCTGGGCTACGACCCGTGGGCCAACCCGCCACGCTACGAGACTGCGCCCGCGCCCACGGCCTCCACTCGGCCATCGCAGCCACCTTAGCCTTACCTACACTCGAATAGAACCTGACCGAATTAACTGTTCTTTGCGTTTTATTTTCACTCCCTTTTGAACCGATTCAATCGTTTACGTACGAACCCGTCTGCCGTAATCGTATTAATTACTACGCTACTGCGGCGGAACTATTTTCTAAATAACAAATTACAGACACTTTACGTCCGTAATAAGTTAGGTATTTAGAAAATAGTTTCACCGGCTGCCATACTTCATTTATTGTTGATGCTATCATTTTTAATTTCGCCTAAATGCCTCTCGCTTGGATATTTTGATGGTGAAAAAAACCAGTGCGGCGAAAGGATTAAATCAAGGCCACGCATAAAATACGGCTCGAGTAGCGCAATTTGAACGCGATTAAATCATTTATAGCCAGAGTGCATTTCATAGGCGAAATGCTTTTTTTAATCCGAGCATGCGGCTCGTGACTAAATTGATGTAGATTTATTTAAATACGCTTGCCAACTTTGACATCTTTTTTCAAGCAATAATGTGTTAACTTTATTATGTCGTCTACTGTTACTGTTTTCATTCCTACTCATTCTTACATGTCTGCGGAAACTTGTAATTGGCCCCTTAGTGTACATGTAGCAACTTAGGTACCTATAGCTGCATGTATTTATTCCAATAAGCCTAAACACGGCTATTAGGATAATAATAGTGTTTTATGACAAAGTTCTGGTGCATTTTTTCCGGCTACATCTTCAGATCAGGGAATATTACCATTAAAATCATTTATAGGCAGAGTCATCTCTGTGAGTTTTCTGACAGCTGAAAGAAAATCTAAATCAATGCATAGATGGCGCAGTCCAGCCCCCCGATTCCCTATCTTGAAAGCCACTCAGTGACCAACGTTTGACAAGTAGAATGACTATCACTTGCCCAAAGTTATCATCAAAAATTGTCAAATGCCATAATTCGTATTCTCTATCTTTAGTGGGTTACTGAGATGACGTCACCATCGGTTGCTTTCCATCAAAGTCACTAGATGGTTTCAGCGCTTATCGACTCCATAGCGAATCTATGAATTTATTGTTATTTGGTATTCCGTAAGCAAAATGACAGCTCCAATCGCTTTCATTCAAAATCACCGACGTTTCGCGAAAGGAGCTAATCGAGGCTACGTTTTATAAATTGCGTTTCGGGGTGATTATCTTGTAAGGATAGTTATTGATACAACGAAGAAATTAGGAATTATAGAATATTAAGGACCTATGTTAGAGGTACTTCTTATGTATTTTTAGCAACTCGTGACTGTAGCAAACAATAAATAAAGGCTCGAGCAATATAATACTCGCCGCAGCCTAGGAAGTAAGGGCGCGAAATGCCGTCAGTCAGACTCACAGATTTATAAGTATAGTACTAAAGTCAGACTAGAGAGGAAGCTTATCAGCGACACCAGTAATCCCATGTCGTTGCCGGATAAGCAATTCATAGATTATTTTAGACTGCAGAAAAATTCCTTCGCGGCTCTCGTTGAAGAATTAACGCTACATTTGAAAATAATACTGCGTGCTATGGCAGTATTTGTATTTGTATTTATTTATTGCTCACATGTACATACAATATAGTTAGTAATAGGTCTTATTTTACTGTTAGTCAGGTAGGTACATGAACCCCGTCAGGGCGCTGCAATTTGAAGTCAAGATCAAAAATAAAATTTACAATACTTATGTTAGTTATTAAAATACAAGTCAAATCAATTTAAAACAATTTCATAATCACATAAAAGTAGAAATAGGTAAGGTTTATCAAATTTAATCTCTCGCATGTATACAATATAATAATATGTCAAAACTAAAAGACTAAAAGAAGGTAGGCAAATCAAATCAATTCAATACCCCATCAATTGAAAGTAACTTACCTACTTATACCTACATACACCTACCTAAAACATTACATTAATTGAGCAAGGCGAAGCGCCATTGCCAAATCAATGCCAATTCGTCGGCGTTTGTTTACATAGGTAGTCTAAATTATTTGTACCTATTTCAGATACTAGCTGCATTATTATCCTTCTATATGCATGGGTCTTACCAGAGAAGTGCGGGAGCATCCTCTTTATTTAGTATGGCTCAGACAACTTTTTCTAAACCTGCCTGCGTGAAGTGACTAATGCCCTAAATGCAGTAGGTAGTTCTTCAAAACCACATAAAGTTACGCCTACGTCTCGTGAAGAGCGAGAAATCGTTATGAGGGTGTAAGTAGACTTGAGAGGGGGGCCGTAGTTAGGCCTAAGCACCCTACTTAATTTATCTAACTTCTTTATGAATAAAATTCTTAATTTCAAAGGTAATGTTTATTTGTTAAGTATATATGTATATCTGAATAAAGATTGATGAAACAACCTAATTGAGATAGTAGGCTTTTCAGCTGTTGCTCAAGAATGGCAACGTTTTGAGCTAGGGCTTCATCATTTTGAATCCTCCGCTCCTCAATAGCCTTTGAGCCCAATTCGGCACACGCTGCTCATGCCGTACTAAAATAAAAAAGGATCTGTTAATCTGTAAATATTACTAAATTATTGTAACAAATATACTTTGATTATATACACTATAATCGTCATTGCTAGCTCAAATTTCAATTCACTTTGCGACCGTTCGCCTAGACAACACAATTGACAATGAGGGGCGGGAAGCGACTTATCAGCTAACAGTTAGCTGATATTTTTTTCGACGCTTTTGTGTCATGAAGCTCTATCTAGTGTGTATATAATCAAAGCAAATATATTGGGTCAACCATCTAAGTAGATAGGTAGGTAGGTACTTACGACGCCTACTTTCACGACAACTGCTCGTTTGATTGTGGCTTTCTGTAAACAGTAATATAAATTTAATTTTGGTAGGTAATAACATAACACCCAACAGTCACATACGTAGTCATAATCCCACACTAGGATTCCTTGTGTCGTGGGTATTGGGAACTACGAGTAGGTACTATGGTACCATAACAGACCCGGAACAAATATTTGCAGATCATACAAACATTTGTCCCGCAGCGGGAATTGAACCCACAACCTCTCGCATCTCAGCCGGCTACCTACTCGCCCGCCGCGCCACAGAGGTCGTCAAAAAATGCTAGTGTGTATCTTACACAATACTTACCTACATCTATTGGTATTGGAACCCTAGGCAAGCCCTCAATCGCCACAGGCCCTATTAGAGCCAACACCCTTTCTTCCAGTGCAGTAATGAATATCATCCGGTTAGGCCCACAACCTGTCCCTGTTGCTTGACGTCTGGAGTTATCCCCTTTACCTTTCGTTTTGGTCTTAAAGTCTATCCAGTACTGTGGTAAAGAAAAAAGCAAGCAATGCATTACAAATATGGTCTGTAATTCTTGTGGAAGTCATGGCGTTATTGTGAAGTTACACAAAAGCGAGTTAAACATACTCTCCGCCATTGCGTCCCAGTCTTGGTCGAACCATCTCCCAGGGAGTTGAGTTGGGCCGCTAAACTATCCCACGCTTTTTGTGAAGTTTGGCTAGCCATCGGCCCGCTGGCGCGGACCATTGCAAGCAGTTCTTGGTGTCTTATCCACACTAATCGTACTCTAGGCAAATATAAATCATCCATTATTGCTCTAAGCTCTCTGAAATAGGTGGTGGATATTCAATTATTACGTCTCCCTTTACGTGTTCCATTTTTCTATCTTTTCATCAAACATCATTACACTCGACATCATTTAAATAGGTACTTACTTGCTTTTATTTGAAAAATGTCACTTCACAAGAAAACAAGCAACTTTTCTCAAAAATCTAATTTAAAATTTATTCAAGTTGGCGCCAACAGTTTTTGTAAATAGCCGCCGCTCGCTATTGGGCGCGAAGACAAATCGTTTTCATTCTTCAAATCAAATCAAATCAAAATGTTTTATTGCGTTCATGTTGTACAAATTAAGATCTTATGGTTAAGTTACAGCTTCAACATGAGCCCGGGTTGGGCACTGCAATATGGAACATGAATTCCAGGTGGTAACAATTATTTGCTACAATTTTATATCTAAAAATAAAAGTACTACAGTCTTCTTTGCCATAGATCACACATAGAGTTCCATTTTGAAAGTAACTAGAGCTGTTAAAATAATATCGATAAACATCGAAAGTCACTGAGCTAGAGCTTGGTGCAGCAATGCAGCTTTCCGATACGTAATCGCGATTAATAACAATCTTCGGTTACCCACGGGCGAGTGAACAACTCTAGTCATTAAAGACAAAAAAGATAGGGAATCGGGGGGCTGATAAGGTTGTCTTTTCCACAATAACATGTTTTTTTTACAAAGAGAATTTGTTCTCTGTCTTAGAGAATAAATTCTCTATATAAGTTCTCTGTGGTGCTTTTGCTAAATCTTCAGAAGACAACCATGGCGAGTCAAAATAATTCTAAATCAATGCATAGATGGCGCAGTCCATAAGGTTGTCTTTTCCACAATAACAAGTTTTTATGACAAAGAGAATTTGTTCTCTGTCTTGGAGAATAAATTCTCTAAGTTCTCTGTGGTGCTTTTGCTAAATCTTCAGAAGACAACCATGGCGAGTCACCGCCATCTACCGGAATTTTAAGAACTATTTTTCTTTTTAATTGCCTCCCTGAAAACTTCCCTGGGAAGTTTTCTGACAGCTAAAAGAAAATAGTTCTAAATCCATGCATAGATGGCGCAGTCCAGATATGGTCGATCAGCCATCAACTCTGTCAAGTGTCACTGACTTCCCTCCCTCATGATTGGTGAAGTAAAGTAAGTATCTACGTAAAGTTTTTGTTGAAATTCTGATATATTTGTTAGTGTTACGTTATTGTTAGCCCAAGCGCGCACTGGGGCGGCCAGCAAAATGGTCACAGCGGCCAGGGCGGCCGCGGCGGCCACCGAAATGTATGCATTGTATCGTTAGTGCGCGCACTTGGTCGCAAGCGGCTGATAATACAATGCATACATTTCGGTGGCCGCCAGTGCGCGCTTGGGCTTATTGTTGCTAGAACCTTCAGTTTGATTTCGAAACGTTCATTTTCGACGACATCAAAATACAGGGTCTGATGATGACTGGCGTAGGATTAACAGAATCTAGGGTACCTACTACTGATTCGGACTTGTTGGGCGATTTTAGTTGGTATAAGATTTAAAAAAAAAAATGTCCTGGCTGCTGGCTTGTTTAGGAGAGTGTTGTTACTGGAATAAAGCGCTAGCCGAGTATGGCGGCGATGAGCTCACCACTTGTCACGTCCGTCACGTCTATATTCATGCGACTGCACCCACGGTGAAAAGTGGCCCTTTGAGGCTCTGCCTACCCGTTCGGGGAAAAAGGCGTGCGTTTATGTACATTATATACTGAAGCTGAATCTTTGGCAAGTGATTGACGGTGTCCTACAAAAGTCAGTAGGTAGTTGAACGTAGGTGATTTGCTATGCGAACGTAGGTAGGTGATTTGCTATTCGAACGTAGGTACCGAAACCTGGAATTTTGGAACCCGATCCGGCTCGACGAAATATTTATGTTAGGGATAAGATTGGAGTGAAGTGAAACCTTAGGTACCTACCTACTTTCTGACCAAACCCAAGAGCGCTGTATTGCAATGCAACTGATTTATTCAAGTAAAATATTAAATTAGAGTGATTAGAACATTTGGCTGGTTATGAAATGCTTATATCTACTAGGTAGGTACAAATACTTAGTTTTTGTAGCGAATTTGCACGATGCTTCGTACTGGAAGTACCTACGACACTCAAAAAGGTAGGTACCTACGAGTAATACCTACTACCAAACTAGAAAATTATGCTATAAGTAGAACAATTTGGATGAACAATGTAAAGGATTAGGATAGGACGATATGTCCATGGGCGAATGGTCCAAGTTCAATTAAATCGTATCACTCCTCGATTGTTCACTCACTCGCGGGTGGAATGTTTGATTTTCGCGGAGCAACATTCGGCGCGCAGGTTGCTTACTACAATATCTTTATTCGAGTTTCCTAGATAGTATCTAGTAGATAGGTACGTACGTACTAGGGCATGTAAAAACCGAGTTGTTTTAAAAAACCGGTTTTCTCGGTTTTTATGTTTCAAAAACCGGTTAAACCGGTTAATCGGTTATTTTTAGAGTTTTTTATATAGGTGTCTTAGGATAAGATAAAACCGTAAATTTTAATAAAAATGAACTTATTATTTGAATAAGGAAGCACCAATTAAATTAGCTTGTAAAATTTTAAAGTATTGTAATGTGCAGAACTCACTCTTACTCGAATAAAGTAACAAAATTCAACAACATGATAAATCAGTCCTAATAGTTAGTTACTAAGTGTAATTTACTTATTTATTTGGTATTATTAAAACTGTCTTTCTTCAGGTTATAGAATATTTATTATATTAAATATGTTCTTTATATATATTTAAAAGAAATTAAATTTCACTTCATGAGAAAACTATAAAAATCAACAAAATAGTTTTTTTTTATGTTGTGGCTCGACAAACTAGCGTACGGCCCACCTGATGATTAGCTGTTACCGTTGCCTATTGACATCTGCAACACCCGAGGCATTGCCAATGCGTTGCCTGCCTTGGAGGACCCTTTTTACGTTTTTTTGAAGCTGTGCATGTTATAGTTTAGCAAAAAAAACCTCGGACCCCTTCTGCATTTTCAGTGCAGAAGGGATCTAAGTTTAGAGTGATCTAAATTGTGCCCATTCCACAATTTCCACGTATGTGGAGAAAAGATCTTTTAAAGCGAGCTGTACGAGATACCCACACATCGATGATATGTGGATGAGCTCCCAACCGATGTCGAGAGGTGCGATGATAGAACCTGGAAGCGGGTATAAGATCAAACAGTTCCTCAGAGCACTCCCCATTATAGAGTCGATAGAATACACAGAGCGAGTCGATATCTCGGCGCAGGCTCAGCGGCTCTAGTGTACCTACTGGTGAGCTTGAGGTCGTTGACGATTCTAACGGCTTTTCTTTGTAGGGAGTCAAAGCGAAGCAGCTGGTACTTGGGGGTCCCGTGCCATAGGTGAGAGCAGTATTCCATGTGTGGCCGAACTTGTGCTTTGTATAGATAGTAGAAAGCGCTGAGTTGGCGTGAAATACTGTTTTGCACGATTAAGCACTCCAAGTGTTTTAGAAGTTAGTTTTGCCTTTACTTCTAAGTGACTCCCATATTGGACCTCGTTAGAAATTTCAACTCCCAGAATCCCAATGCTCGCGGAGGTGGAAAGAGGAATGCCCTGAAACTGCGGCGCGATGGTAAATGGGGCTTTTTTGCGGTAAATGCGCACACTTGTGTCTTAGTGGTATTGAAAGTAACCAGATTTTGGATACCCCAATCTGATACGAGCTCTAAGGAGCTTTCCACTTCAGACACAAGCGCTGACCTATTTTCATCCACTTCGGCACGAGAGGCGTTTGCACGGCCAGAGTAGAGGGTATCACCAGTGCTGACATCCGTATAACAATGGAGACCGCTAATTTGTAGCATATCATTGATGTGAATGATGAAAAGCGTGGGTGATAACACTGACCCTTGGGGAACGCCAGCGTTGATGGGCATGGAGTCCGAGTAGGATCCATCAACTAAGGATTTAATGCACCGCCCGGAAAGAAAACTGGTGACCCAATTACATAAGCCCTGTGCCACACACGATCGAATGCCTTTGCGATGTCCAAACTTACTGCTAAAGCCTCTTCTCTATTCTCAATGGCTTCTGCCCAACGGTAAGTAAGGTAGACTAGAAGATCAGCAGCTGATCGCCCGTGACGGAAACCGTATTGCCGATCGCTGATCAGCTGGTGTTCCTCCAGATAACCAAGAAGCCGAGTGTTGATCACTCGCTCCATCACCTTGCAGAGTAGGGAGGTTATCGCTATAGGCCTGTAATTGGACGGTTCGGTACGATCCCCTTTTTTAGGGATAGGGTGGACATGGGCTACCTTCCATGAAGATGGCACAACCCCCGTGGTAGAAGAGAGGTTGAAGAGGTGCGACAAAACGGAACACAGCTCGGGAGCACATTATTTGAGCACAATAGCCGGGATACTGTCAGGCCCACTCGACTTTCTCACGTTTAGGGATAGGTATCTTTAAACATTAAAATAATTTAGTCTTATATTAAAACTCTCTCTCTCTTACTCAAGTAAAGTTTAAAACATTCGGTAATATTCAACTCACTCATACTCAAATAGAGTAGTTAACTATAATCAACAAGATTAGTAGTTAGTCTAAAATATTATCATTAATCAGTTCTAAAAGTTACTAAGTCTAATTCACTTTTTTTTGGTATAATTAACAATTTGCCAGTTCGACCGTTGACCGCAGCGACGACGGTGGCGCCCAGTGCGCTCATGCAACGCTGCCTTCGCTTTCTTGCTCTGCTTGTTTAATAGTAGGTAATAGCTTAGTTACACTACGATATTCACTAACGACGTTTTATGCGGTCCAATGATAAAGTTTTCTGAGAAGTGTTTGTCTGTATTTTTGCAATTTTAACGTATTATGTTGTAATATAATTAGATGGATTAAAATGGTCGTTCTAAATAAAGTCTGCAAGGCGTAGTTTGAAATGAATTTGTGATTTATTACTCATTAAAAAAAACCGAAAACCCGGTTATTTTCTAAGAAAAAAACCGGTAAAAAACCGACCTAAAATCAGTCGGGTAATCGGTTTTTCGGTTAATCGGTTAACCGGTTTACATGCCCTAGTACGTACTACGAGTAGGTAGGTAGTAAGTAGTTTTGCGAACAGTAGACCTCGCGAGCACTAACTTTCTTGGTGCTACATTATAAAAGTTACAGTGATAAGACACTTAGTCTTATATCACTTAGTGTAGTAGCACAGAATAAATATTAGTACCTAGGTATATAGGTAAAAGCGATTGGTCTACTTCTTGGAACCTATCTAGTTAACTGTGTTGCTATTATCTATGTATGTGATAGGGACCTAGCTGTTGTGTTCCTTGTTCTCCTGTGTTTCTCGGGATATTATGATTAGGTATTGTCGTATTGTAGGTAAGTACCTATGCAGTTTCAGTGTTACAATCTTTTTGTTTGTGTTTTCTAGTTGTTTGTTACTGTTTGTTTCTGTTTGTTTTTAAAGGCGAAGCAAGGTCATCAGCTACTTCCTGGCTAATGGTTTTAAGGCACTCGATGAAAATGAAATTGCTGACGATTTTAACCCTCCTCTAGTCCGCAATTCTTGCTCACTTGCTCTTGAGCAAGAGGGAAAACATCGAAAGCTTTGCTGAAAAGGCTTTCTGTATGTACCTACCTAGTTTTGTTTGATTCCAGCTGCTGTGTTATCTTGTAGGTAGTAGGTATACTTAAATACCTTTGCTCAGATTATAGCCTCGCTGTGCTCTGTCGTCCAGTGTACGATCATTGTGTTAGAGGAGGTAGAGGATGGTTGTCGAGACAGATTGAAGGCACGCGCTCGTAGCGCATGCATCTACGTATTTTGTGGCTGCATTGCATCGCTCCGCGCCGCCCCGTGCGTTTCGCGCGGGCCTCCTCCGAGTCAGGCAAGGCAAGCGTAGGGGGCGCGTCTCCTCCGTCCCTCCCGTCTGTCCGTGTGCCGGTCGCGGTCGGCCGACCGCCCGGCAGCCACACGCCGCGGCCGCGCCGCGCCGCGCTTTGCGCCGCTCTTCGCTCCACGCCAGTCTCGCACAGACGGCCGCGGACGGAGCTCGCGTGTGTGCGGCAAGAATCTCATACCACGTGCGAGTCGGCAAACTTTACGAAAACATTCCCTCGAACCGGACGTCTCCTACCCTTCACCCTAAGGGCCTTTGCATCGCCATCGCCTCGGCTTCTCAATCGGGACTCGGGCCCAACGACCAGGGAACGGAACTACTCGCTATGGGGATCCACAGACGTCGGTGAAAGCGCCGCGCGATGCTCGCCGCCTGTCTCGCGATCCTGCTGTGCGGTGCAGGGGCTGGCGGCGCGCGCCCGCCTGAACTCGCCGTACCACGCTGCTGCGCAGTAGGCTTCGAGCTGGCGCCCGCTGCGCTGAGCGAGGCCTCGCTTAGCGCGGATGAGGCCGTCGCCGCCTGCCGACCCGCCGCCGACAACGCCAGCTTCGCGCCGCTCGTTTACGCGCCCGCACGCGCCGCCTTCCTGCGGCGTGGTCAGCTACCGGCACACTGGCGCGTACAGCACGCGGCGCTGCCCGCATGCGACGAGCTGCGTGTCCTGCGTGAGCACGCAGCTCCATACGCCCTGCTCGCCAACAATGGCTCGCTGCTGGAGCGCGGCGCGGCGCGCGCGCTGCCGCCAGAGCGCTACTGCGCGGACGCAGCTGCCGCACTCGTGTGCACGGACGTCGAGGAGGTGCATGGAGCGCCCTCAAAGTGCTGCACCGTTGGGCGTGCGTTCGATGGCGCGCACTGTGTAGAGGCGGCGGAGCGCGCGCTCGCCGCGTTGGAGGAGCTGCGTATTAGGTTCGCGAACGGCTCCGGCGCGGGCGTTACGTTCGGGTGGCCGGCATGCGCGGGCGGCTCAAGCTACGCGGTGGCAGGCACGCTGAGCGCGGCGCGCGCGCTGCCAAACGGTGCGCTGGCGCTGGGCACGGCCCGGCTGGCGCATAACGCATGGTGCGCAGAGGCGCTGACGGTGGGCGAGGCGGGCGTGCGCGTGCTGGCGTGCGAGGCGGAGGCGCGCGCTCCTGGTACCCCGCAGTCGGCACGACATGTACTGTACGGCGCTGGGCTCGCCGTGGGCGCTGCGTTCCTCGCCGCGACGCTGGCGGCCGGGTTCGCGCTCCCTGCAGCGCACCACGCGCTGCACTGGCGGTGCCAGACGCACTACGTGGCAGCGCTGATGCTGGGTGACGTGCTGCTAGCAGCCACGCAGCTGGCCAGCGACCGCGTGCCTCCGGCGCTATGCCGCGCTCTCGGTGAGACCCCGGTTAAGTGATCGAGTGGCGGGTTGCGATGTGAACTCTTGTCTGACGTGCTATTCGTTTGTTCCATGTTCGCTGCAGCGGTATGCATGCATTTCCTGTTCCTGTCTGCGTTCTTTTGGCTCAACACGATGTGCTTCAACATATGGTGGACTTTTAGGTGAGTGAAGTTTTGTGCCTCAGTCAGTCGGAGACAGAACAGGTTGTGAATATTATTATTATGGTGGCGTCCCAAGACGACGGCATTATTACGATGGCCTCGAGATCGTTCGTTCTCGAAATCCTCACAACACCCAAACCAAAGATACGATATAAATCTTTGAGGGCTACACCTACATCAAAACTAGGCCAACAGGAATTTTGTTATTAGTCCAGTCAATAGACATAGCATAAGCTCATAACATAAATAACTAGTGGTTTGACCCGAACTGAGACCTCGCGATGACACCTTTATCAGCCCGAAGAAAGGGTTATGTATTCAACGGCTATGCTATAAGCATGTTTGTATGGGTGATCATCGCTCGTTCAATAAATAATCAAAGTCAAAGTCAAAGTCAAAAAGAACTTTATTCATTGAAATCACAAGGATCATTTTGAATCGTCTTATATAAAATTAAATTACTCCTGTTCCAACGCGACCAAGCCTAGAAGAATAATAATAATGTACTAATAGGGACAGGCAGGACATACAAAGCTCTGTCCTCTTTAAATACTTATCAAAGTTTTCGTCTTGGGGCCACTGACACTCCTGTCTGTCACAACCTATTTTCTCCGAATCTCCTGGGGTACGATTTTTGAAAGTCACTGTGAATGACTAAATATCATCAAAAAGGCCGCAAATCGAGATTTATTGGAGGAGGAATAAGAATTTTAGTTATCAATGAGTTTCAGATGTATAGAAATATGTAAATGCTGGAATAAACGGCAATTTTACTGACACGATGACGTTCAAAAATCGCACCGCTTGACGAAAAATGTTGAAATTTCATACATTTACAGAGTCAGATGACACAGTACGGACGCATAGCCACATTATCTAAGGTACTGCCTACTAATAGCGTACATCAAAGAATAAATATTTGCAAAACTAGACTTTTTTTCAAAATTCTGTTCGGTTACAACTATTTATTACTTATTAGTATTTATATTGTTCTACCCACACTATTTTTTGCATCTCATTATTTAATCTCGTCGCGTCGCGTCGCCCGGGCGCGGGCGTTCACAATACTACTTTTGAGATCAGTCCTCGCCTTCAACCAATTCCTGTGTTCAAATCTGGAAATGAAAAAGATCCAGCTAATTATAGGCCAGTTAATGTATAAATCTTCGAAAAACTTCTTCTTACTCAGTTATTTTCACAGTTCAACATTCACAGACTCCTTCAGTAGTGTTCTGTCATCAATTTGGATTTACTAAGGGTCTTTCGGCAGCCGATGCTGGTACCATGCTCTTATAGAACACGTTATCGAGATCGGAGTTTTCTGCGACCTATCCAAAGGTTTTGACATGGCATGACACTTTCATTTCCAAGTTAAAACATTATACATAAACACGCGCCTTTTTCTCGGAAGGGTTGGCAGAGCCGCAAAAGGCTAGAATAGCATCAGTTGAGCTGTCTAAAGAAAGACCTTTGTAAACGATCTTGAGATAACTCAACTGATCCAAATGACGACCAACCCTGAGTCCGAGCTTTGCAGGAATCATCGTACGCGGATAGGAACCCTCACGAGTGCGAGTTTTGCAGATCGCACTTGTCCGTTTTATTTTCTTTTCAGTTTTTATTTAAAGTTCACTTTTTACGCAGTCGGCTTTTTTGGTTTTTGATTTGTAAAAGAAATTAGGTGACATTCAAAAAAAAAGTTGGCAGATCAAAAGCTAATTACGATGGTGTACCTAAATGATTCACTATCGCGAGTCCTAGAGTGGTTCACAGGTAATGCTAAAAAACTAAATGCATCAAATTCACATTGCCTGACTAATATTAAAATAAATTCTACTATTTTCTTAGGGCTTTAATATTGATGCAGGTTTGCAGGGGCACTTGTGAGGCACTCAGCTCCGCGTCATACCTTTATGCAGTTGGTATGATAAAGCTACAGCTAGGCTAGATTATTATAGCTACTTCCATAGTGTTATGTCACATGGTATCATACTGTGGGTAAAAGCTGCAGATATATCCAAGCTATATTTGTCTTACAAAAACGGGACTTAGTTTGCCCCCCATGATTGGCCCTCGAAGTCAGAATTAGTTTACTTACGCTATACCTACGTCCGTGATTGGGTCACCTAGGTCTTGGGCATGCGTACCACATTATTTGGGTTCAGTTCGGAGAAATAGGCTGTGACACACCGAATGATCTTATTGAGGTGTTGGTACCTTTTGTACAAACGCGGGCGTGGAGCTGGCTGAGAAGCGGTGTGTTGTGTGTGGTATACCTGCCGTGGTACTCGTAGTTCCTGATACGAGGTTTGTTGATGTCTCGTCGTTCGTTGGTTCGCAGAGACTTCCGGCCGACAAGCCTGGAGCGCGGGCAGGAGGCGTGGCGCCTGCGCGTGTACATGGTGTACGCGTGGGGCGGGCCGCTGCTGGTGGCGGGCGCGGGCGCGCTGCTGGACGCACTGCCGCCGCCGCCCGAGGGCGACGGGCTGCTGCGTCCGCGCTTCGCCGTGCAGCGCTGCTGGTTCTACGGCGACATGGAGATCCTCGTCTACTTCTTCGGGCCCGTGGGCGTGCTGCTGCTCGTCAACCTGGCGCTCTTCGTGAGCACCACGCGCCAGCTCACCTGCGGCCTGTGGCGCCGCGACGAGGTTAAGTCTACTTCCGAGCGGTAAGTCTCCTCCTGCACTAGAAAAGGAAGCGGATGCTTCGATGTTTTGTTCGATTCTAATGCTGCGTGTTCTCCCTTAGGGCGGCGTTGGGGCGAGTGTGCGCCAAGCTGGTGGTGGTGATGGGCGTGACGTGGGGCGCGGACGTGGTGTCGTGGGCAGCGGGTGGGCCCGACTACGTGTGGTACGCGACGGACCTGCTGAACGCGCTGCAGGGCGTCTTCATCTTCCTTGTGGTGGGCTGCCAGCCGCACGCGTGGGCTGCGCTCAAGCGCTTCGCCGCCACGTGCTGGGCTCGCAGCGGGGGCGCCGGCGCGGGGGGAGGGGCCGGCGAGGGGGGCACGAGAGCCACGCATTCCTCCACGCAACTGCCCTCCTGCGGCGAGTCCCTCACGAACACGACAGCAGCGGCCCCCGCGCCTCCAGCCCCCACCGCCGCTGCTGCGCCGCGTGTCCCCATGGAGACAGTGTGCTGAGCGCGCACCGAGCTTTAAATGACTGTTCCTTAGACGTAATCGATATTTATTATTGTACAGTATTATTTTTGTACCTATTCCATGACGATTTCGATCGTCGCATCGTAAGAGTGAGTGCTGGCTGAGGCTGACAGACGACGCCCACGCCGCGTGCGTGCGAGACGATAGTGTTTGTGTGACTCGTGGACCTCACGGTGAACGCTTGTGGCGGTGTGAGTGAGGGTGGCCGTGTGCGGTGCGCTTGCGGTACTGGTGTATCGATCGATCGCGTCGCAGTCGGACCCGTGACGACGTACTGATTATCGGAATCTCTTGCCCTTGTTATATTGGCTGTTAAAATAAAAGATGAATCTAACCTGCGATGTTTCATTGAAGGGTGGGGGAGGGGAGATGAGGGCACGCGTTGCAGTCTTTTGTTCGGAGCGCCCGCCGCGCGGCGTAGCGCTCGTAGCACGTCGTAGCAAGGCGAATTCGATCGCCATCTAACAGGTTAGCGACTATCACGACGCTATATACAGGATGCTTTTTTTTACTCGGACAGTATGGGCATATCCGAATCCTTAAGAGATACGGGAAAACTGTTTTTGGAACCATTTACTCATTTTGTGTGAAAACGATTTTGGCATAGTAACTTTTTGGTCAAGTTATTTTTAATGCGTAGGTATCGACTCAGTTTCATGTGCGGATTGTTTCATAATAATGGAAGAAAAAATTACGGAGCAGTAGAAGTTAGTCAAATTTAATAAAATGTTTTCTCATACAATGTAATCTGGTACCTACGGCTTAACAAAACTTTAAAGGGAATTTTTATATCATTAGTTTATACATAAAACCAAGGTATCAGAGCGCGCGCTCGCCTTCTTTAGTTCATACAAAAAAATTCGTTGAACCTACAGCGTCTTAATCCGTCCTCCCCAGGTACTTCGTTGTCCGCTGACGCCCTCAGGGGGTATCCTCGTTGTAGGTATAGTATTAGCGGTCGGATGCGCCGGCGCCGCATCACAGGTATAGTCATAGTCATAGTAGTTTATTGATAACGAAAACGGTTACAGGTCATTAAACATATTCATAAGTAAGTAGGTATAGGTAAAAAATAATAATCAGTTTTAAACTAATAATAATGTCAAATAATTAATTCATATTCATTCTAAATAAATCCTGAAATTGATAAATTGTCTGATCCACAAGCCATGTTTTTAAATTATTTTTGAAAGATAGCGTCGAACTTGAGCTTCTAACACTTTCTGGTATTGCGTTGTATAAAGCTGGGCCTAAACTTGGGTTTCTAAATGATAAAAAACTGGTCAAGTGCGAGTCGGACTCGCGTGGAGAGGGATCCGTACAAGTATTTATTTATTTATTTATTTATTTATTTATTAAAAAAACTATTATAACACCTTAACAGAGTAGGACCTAAAGCGATGTTATATGCACATGATTATATAAAATAAAAACAAAGAACCAAGCTTAAAAATAAGTAGGTACCTACTGGGGTAGTAGACTAACATAGTCACCATTAGACCAATTAAATTATAAGTCAATTAACACAATTTTATACATATTTTCTCGTTACGAGTATTTTCCGTTTCCCGAAGGAATTTGAAGGTTTAGGATCTTCATTTAAGTTTTTCTGTAAAGTATGAGTAAGGCCCCATATATTCCTTATTTTTTTCTACATTTTTGGCTCAGTAGTTTCAGAGATAGGAGAGGGGCGCGGGGTTGATGGTCAACTTTCGCATATTTTCTCTAATACTTTTTAAAGTAAGGATTTTCGACACAAGTTTTTCTTTTTTAGGGTTCCGTACCCAAAGGGTAAAACGGACCTTATTATTAAGGCTCCGCTGTCCGTCCGTCTGTCGCCAGGCTGTATCTCATGAACCGTGATAGTTAGTTGTTCACAGATGATGTATTTCTGTTGCCACTATGACAAAAAGTACTAAAAAACAGAATAAAATAATTATTTAATGGGCCTCTCATACAACAAACGTGATTTTTTTGCCGTTTTCATAGATAATGGTCCGGAACCCTTTGTGTGCGAGTCCGACTCGCACTTGGCCAGTTTTTTATTTTTAGTTGCCCCCCAAAATTAACTTACGAAATCAGAATTCATCGATTTACGCTGTAATTGGGTCACTCTATATTCATAAATTATGTACCAAATTTCAGCTTCTTTGCTCCAGTAGATTCGAAGAAAATGGGTTGTGACTGACAGACACCTGAGTGATCCTATAATGGTTCCGTTGGTACGGAACCCTAAAAATATGAATGTAAATGATTCTTAGGTAGACGATGGAAGCTTCAGAAGAAAGCATTCCATTATCCAAGTAAGTAGGAAGATAATGAGCAATAACATTTATATTTTAGGAATTACGACATGGTCATTGTGTTATCGGGCCATCAGTAATAATTCATTGTCAGTGCTGTGCATTGTGCGTGCGCGCAGATAGAAGGCCGATCGGGGTTATCGCACTATGCAAGTATCAATGCCGCGCGCGGCGCTGTCGTCGTGTGGTACCACCGTCCGCGGTGGAATGCGCATGCGCTGCAGCAAGCCAGGGCTGCCATTTTTTAATGTCATCCAGTGACTAGTAACGTCAGTAAAATTTCTGTTAATCCCCGAATTCTATATATTTACTTATCAAGAATGTTAAGTAACCACTGGTGCGATAAACTTTCTAAGGCTTTCAGATAATCAACACATCCCATACTTAAGTTTTTTGTCACTAGTGTGGATCTTCAAGTAGGTATGTATTGCTTTGTTAATCTATCTTTAATTTATCCATATCGGTATAATTACTACCTATACCTACGTTGTTGCGTCATAACATGAAAGAGGGATGAACGATTCAAAGTGAACCTTGTGATTTTCAATGAATAAAACATTATTGACTTTGATACCGCTATGTGGTGTGTGAGGACAAACGGCCATCCGATATTGTATACGAAGACGAACAGACGTTGACGATCGTTTACTCATCTTCATACAATCAGATTGATAATTATTAATTTTGCAAATTGGTGCTCTTTCGTATCACGCAAACCAACGCTCGGAACTTCGTTTGTGGTGCATTTGCATGGAGCTGGGGTGACGATGATGAGTGACTAAATATCATCAAAAAGGCCACAAATCACTGTTTTTCAAGAAATGTACTGCAGGAGGCACTTGTAGGTATTGTTATCATAAGTTAGAATTTTAGTCATCAATGAGTTTCAATATAATATATAAATTTTATAATGTCCCACCAAAGGGTTCGTCGAGATTGGCATGCCTACGTGGAATGTTATCATGACAGCTTTCGGTGGAGACACCTGTGTGACCACAGACTTACATCCATCGAGGAAATTTCCAAGGAGACTCTGTCACCGCTCCTTTTCTGCTTAGGTTTATGACGCTGTATAGGTTCACAAAATGCCTAGTGGGACAAATCGGTGCCAATTGTACCATTAATGGTAAGTACATCTGGTCCACAGACCTATATTGAGCTCTAGAATATTTAAGTTTAGTTAACAAAAAGTAAAAAACATAAATTTTTAAGCTTTTTATCTAGTGAAATCATAAATTCAGTAAACAATTTGAATTACTCCTCTCGATAAAAAAATAAACAAAATACATCCATTTTAACCTTTTTAAAATTGAAATCTAATTTTAGATAAGTCTTCTAACACGTTTTAATTTTTGGAACATTTGGTAACTTATAAGTTATAAATAGGGTTAGTGAATTCATGAAAAAAAGGGAATTTTTATATCATTATTTTATACACAAAACCAAGGTATCAGAACGTGCGCTCGCCTTCTTTAGTTCATACAAGTTGAACCTATTAGGACCACAGGCGTGCGTGGCGATTGCGACTTTGCGAGTGGCCAGAGCTTAGGAATGTAAGATTACAGGCGCTCTGGGGGTAATTTATTATATGGCCGCATATCTCCGGCGTTTATGAACCGATTTGGAAAATTCTTTTTTTATTTGAATAGATATACTTCCAGATTGGTCCCATTTTTTCAGAATCCAGTTCTGATGATGGGATCCATGAGGAATTGAGGGAACTCCTCAAATATTGTAGGCATACGTATGGCGATTTTGATATTTTCAGCAACAAACCAAGCATTTGCATTCTAAAAGTATCATAATCCTTTCACCACTATGGTTCTTTCATCATTTTTTTTCATCCAAATATTTAGTCGAATACTATGGCGGAAGTCGGTTTTTTAAATGAAAAGTTATCATTTAAAAAACCGACTTCCGCCATTGTATTCGACTAAATATTTGGATGAAAGAAAAGGATGAAAAAAAAAATACAACCGAATTGAGAACCTCCTCCTTTTTGGGAAGTCGGTTAAAAATAGAGCATAAGAACACTTTTTAAGTACTTTAAGAAGTCGTGAACCAGTTCTAGAAATCGTAATGCTACAGTAGGTACCCCCTCTTCCAGAGAAGGATCTTACCCGATAAAATCCGCCAGAACAGCAACCTACGTTTTGCGAACTCTACGAACATCTACCTACTTAGTTGTTATCTCGACATGGAAGTGCTCGAAGGCATACCATGCAGCTTTAGAAAGTACGTTTCAGCGACGACTCACACCGTTTCTATATTGCAACACTATTGCGGAATGCGATTACGCTGCGAATTTTATTTGTGGGCCATCGACAGTATGTAATATCGTGAGTCAGTGCTAAGGTTACATTAAAAGGGTTTGAAAAACAAATTTTAAGGAAATAAGAAAACGAGTCTTGATTAGCTTGAGCTTTTCTAGGCCGCGCCTCTCCAAATAATATATTTTTTTTCCAAGTAGGTTGGTAAATTCTTAATTGAAGACGCATAAATGTGTCCAATATGCTTCCCATGGTTTGAATAAACAGGAACTCTATACGCAGCACGGGCTGGGATAAGGTCGTGTCTGGTCTGCTGATTCCGAAAACAAAGGCTGTAATTTTATTGTAAGTCGGTATTGGAGATCATTTATTTACTTTAATTAAAACGGTAAATAACCAATAACATTAATTAAAGATAGATCAATCAAGTACTAACATAATAATAAATTTACAAAAATAAAAAAATAAAACACTTATATCAAGGAAAAGTCTAAAATACATTAATAAACACAACAAATTAATAATTTCACATTAGTCAAATAGGATAACTAAACTACAATAGACATTACAAAATGACATTCATCCGCAAATAAATCATAGTGAGGACTAGCATCCAGGAGAGCGTTGAGTGTGGCGAGGATGCGCGGGATGGGAGACGAGTCTCGCATGGCCGTGCGAGACGCCTGCAAGGCAAACAGTTTATGTTTCCGACCTCGACAATAATTGTCCGGAACATAGAATCGACACAGCTCATCACTCAAGTCCAAAGCGTCGATCTTGCCGTGGTAGATCTTGCATGCTGTCGCGAGCTGGTCTTTGGCCCGCCTAACCTCTAGCGAATTATACCCAAGGCAGCCCAAAAGGAATTTGGTGGGATACATGTAAGGGTAGTACCCGTGCCGACGCTTGTAAAGGAACCGCAAAAAGGCCTTCTGGACCTTTTCTAGCTGAAGGACATACTTGCTCTCGTGCGGGTTCCAAACGCAAGCACTCGATTCTAATTTGCTTCGAACAAGTGCACTGAAGATTAAGCAGACCACGTGATCACTTCCGAAGTCATGCATACATCTCATGAACGTTGTTACTTTATGTATACTTAGGCCAAACTTTTTTGGGATGTTGTTGTTGAGGTTTTTAACTGAAAAATAAACACCTTTTTCGGAAAAAGTATTAATATTCATTGGAGTTGGCGCGATTATGTAGCGTTTCGTTTTTACTTACTCTATCAACAAAAAAAGTCTTGCCTACAGAAATGCATATAACTACCGTATATTATATCCATATACGTGCTGGCGACCCAATGGTGCAATGCAAGATTACCTACCGAAGACCCTGTTTGTCGCTCGGTTCGGTATTGATAAGCGCCAATATTGCATTCTCCAGCGCATTGTTTGACCAATTCCTATGAACCGCTTCACTCTGCTATCATTGATAGTTCGAACAAAGTCGCGCAAGATACGTTATACCTAAACATTCGCATTGTCATACTGTAGTAACTAACATCCTTCTGTTATTATTATAGGTAGGTATCTAGGTATACCTACTACTTACTGGAAAACACAGACAATTACGACTGATACGAGACGGTAGACAATTGTGGCTCATTATGATAAAGTTGATTCAATAACCAGTAGACCTAGATGCAAACAGATTAGGTAGGTACCTACGAAAGTCAAATTATTTAGATCAAGTAATTAGGTAAGCTTCCTGGGTACCTACTATAGTCAATGGCAAGTTGTCTAGTTTTCCATGATTGCAACATACAGCCTTCATCCGACGACGACGCAACAAGCAGCATAAGTGTCGCTTGCTTCATTTCGCAGAATTTGGCAAAGGCAGGTGTGATATTTTCCTTTTCTTTGAAACCAACACAACAACATAAATGTACTAGGTACCACCATCGTTTTACTTACCCATTTCTAGTAAATACAGCGGATAGGTAGGTACTGAATCCACAGTTAGGTATCTAGTTACTTGTAGGTACTAATATTTATTCTGTGATCTAGTGTACTAGATTAGGAACAATTATTGATTGGTAAGACGGACCATTTATGTAAGCCAAGATTCTTCTAGGCTTGGTTGCGTTTATAAGACGATTCAAAATGATCCTTGTGATTTCAATGAATAAAATTCTTTTGATTTGATTTGATTAAGCTTACCTACTTGAGTGATTCTCATGAAAGAACGTGATCTATGAATTCAAAATGATATTTGTTGAAACAGATGATCACTGTATGCTTTTGTATATGGCCAATGCAAGGACCAATGCTTAGGTCCATTGTCAACATAAAATCTCAGCACTTAGAAATTTTGTTGTGCACCGGATATCGGGTGCCGTCTCTGAAAAAAGGCGCGCAGAGCTCGGCGCAAGCTCATTATTTATACCTGCGCACACGCACAGACGCACTCTGCGCAGAAAAGAATGCCGGCAGATGCTCAACCACCTTGGTAGGTCCTACCGTAAAATTTTAGCCGCCGCGCTGCCGCGAAGCAAAATTCGGCACGAACGTTTTCGATCGCGCTGTGCTGCTGCTACGAAATTGTCTCGCTGGATTGTACAATATGTAGTACCTAAGTACTATAACGACTCCGGGCTAAGCCCGGTTGGTCACGCATATACCTACAAATAAAATCCCTTTTCTTTTAAATCCATTGTCTTTTATATCACTCGTTTGAAAAGGATGCTTGGTCAACCGGGATTTTTCGTTAGGTAAAGCGTGGCTAGTAATACAGGCCATTTTTTCGTAAATAAGAAAGAAGGTAAGGTAAGGTTAAGATTCCTTATTGTTTATAGGTAAGTACGATTTTTTTATGTTTTATTATATGGCTTGTCCACCGGTTTAAGAGTGTTGATTTCATACTTGGAATTTACCAAACCGACCGACGACGTACAAACGATAGGTACCCCCTTAGGTAATGATCTTCTATATAACACGAGATACGCTACTCCGCGCTCAAAATGGCGACAAGAAAGTGAGGTAATTACCGCAATTGACTATTTAACATTTACGACCTACAAACTGGCCACGAAGACGATAAGTAATTTATTTTATTTTTAATAAATACTTTTTACAAGAATTTTGGGAACTTTTGAAAAATACCTACTTACGCCGAGACGAAAGAACGGGCGGCTATATGTATGTACGTACACCACCACCTACCACGGTAGTACTAGTAGATGTTGGTCATATGATACTTACCTGATTTATGTGTTATTGTTAGTGAGCCGTAGTGACTCTATCAATGCTCTGAGGCAAAACAATCAATCTCAATACCTACCTACCTAGGACTTAAGGGTCCGTCAATATTTACAATTGTCTTTATCTCGCCCTGCACGATATACTACACACACAGAGAAATAATGTATTGTCTAAAAGCCAATTACATAATTGTTCTTGAAATCTATAGGTGAAGGGAAAAGGCGTCTTCACTGGCACGGAAATAAATGAGCGTAGAACTGGTTCCACAATCAGTACAGCAGAATAGAACCTACCATTAGTGTAGCGAGGACAGGACGTGTCACGTTGTCGTCTGTCCGCCAGTTGGCGTGCGTGTGCGCTGACTCAAGAGATAAAGATAATACATAAGTAGGTGCTTACTAAGCATTATTTTATACATTAACATTCTCAACAGCTTACTCCATATTATTCTATAAGGGGTGGGTGCCCGGAATAGCAGTCCCACCCCTAATACCAACTTTTTAACGTACATACAAGTATTAAAACTCTCTTTCTAGATAGATTAACTTTATTCTCCTTATTCTTAGGTGCTACTATAATTCTCTAATTATGACTGCCTTCCTTCCTGTCTTGGTCTCGAATGCCTCTTGACTTTGTCGAACTCCCTCCTCGTAGCCTCGTCATCGGTCGTTCGGCGAAGGTTCGACATCCCTCGGCGCCGCTCGTCGGCAAACACCGTTGGTCGATCCAATCGTCTCGCCTTACCATGGTAGATGGCGTGCGTGGTTGCATAAAACTACATCCGTCAAACAACATCCGGTATCAAATAGCTAACATTCGGCCATTCTGACCATATGTCTGTCCTCAGACATTAAACTTTGTATTTAATTTATTCATTTTAATTTACCTACTTACATTTCTTCATATTAACGTACCTCTCAATTGATATTCACGAAGAAAAACAACATTAAGAAACAAATAACAAGACAAGCCAACAATAAGAAAACAATATTCAGCAACAAATAACAAAACAAGCCAACAATATTATTCTATGACCAGCTTTGGACAAACTATGGGAAAAAAAACATTATGTACCTACGAAGGTGCGCAGTTAAACAATAAAATACCGAAAGTCATTAAGTAGATAAAGTCATTAATAACATTTAAAAGGTTTCTTAAAGCTCATATAATAAAGGATTTTCATTAATTTAATTGCTTGATTATTTTTTTGTTTTGCTACTACTGAAATTATCAATGAGTATATCAATGAATAATTCTATTCTTATTATAATTCATCATAATTATATCTCTGGCGCAACTTCTCGTTGATATTGCTCACTGTGGCTCAGGCCTAGACAAAATTATCTTAATATAAGTTTTCTTTTTGTCATTGTGTTCTTCGGCCATCTTGATCCTTGAGGGATGTCCTCATTCCTCGGTCTATTGTATCATCAATGTATATATTCATGCTATGTCATTTATTTTCTTGGCAACTATCTCGTTCCATGTTGAAAGTTATTTCCTGACAGTCTATTGTATTATCATGTCCATATTCATGCTATGTCATTTATTTTCTTGGCAACTCTCTCGTTCCATTTTGAAACTTAATTCCAGACAGTCTATTGTATCATCAATGTCTATAATCATATACGTGCTATGTCATTTATTTTCTTGGCAACTCTCGTTCCATGTTGAAAGTTATTTCCAGACAGTATATTGTATCATCTATGTTCATATTCATGCTATATCATTATTTTCTTGGCAATTCTCTCGTTCCATTTTGAAATGTCATTTATTTTCTTGGCAACTCTCGTTCCATTTTGAAGTTTATTTCCAGACCGGCAATGACCGTTCTCTCACGTCATCATCACAATTGGAAATAGTCGGTACGTCATAGGTTGTGCCATGGCAACAGTCTTGTTCCATGATCGCAACATGCTCAATGTCATTTGTTTTCTGGGAACTCGCTCGTTCCATTTTAAAAGTTATTTCCAGACCAGCAATGACCGTTCGCTCACGTCTTCGTCACGATTGGAAATGGGTGGCACGTCATAAGTTGTGCCATGGCAACAGTCTTGTTCCATGATCGCAACATGCTCAATGTCATTTGTTTTCTGGGAACTCGCTCATTCCATTTTAAAAGTTATTTCCAGACCAGCAATGACCGTTCGCTCACGTCATCGTCACGATTGGAAATGGGTGGTACGTCATAAGTTGTGCCATGGCAACAGTCTTGTTCCATGATCGCAACATGCTCAATGTCATTTGTTTTCTGGGAACTCGCTCGTTCCATTTTAAAAGTTATTTCCAGACCAGCAATGACCGTTCGCTCACGTCATTGTCACGATTGGAAATGAGTGGTACGTCATAAGTTGTGCCATGGCAACAGTCTTGTTCCATGATCGCAACATGCTTCTTCCTTATTTTCAGGGACACGCTCTGTATTAGTTTTGTAATAAGGAAGTAAAGTAGTTTATCATAATATACGTGAGGAGTGTGTAATTATATAAAACGCGTAACAACACGTAGTATTAGGATATATAAGATGATGTGAACGGTGGAATAAAGATCTTGTGTTGGACATTACCATGTAGTATCATTGAAGCTTCCCTCCCGAACAACGTTATTTCATGGCGACCGTGACAAAGTGATAAATAAAGCAGTGCTGCTTCAGCTACGCGCAGTCCAGGTTCCAGCTGTTGCCAACGAGTCTCAAGGTACGGAATTTTGGAGTATTATTCCTATTATCATGGGAACACAGAATTCGAAGGATAATATTATCGTGGAGCAGTCACCATCGATTGCTACTGCGGCTACAGCTCAATCAGCGGGGCTGGAGCTGGCTGAGATCCTGTTGATAGCGTTGGTGGTTATGGTCTGTTTGATGGTGGCACATAAAGCGTGGGAAAAGATTGAAGATTACCTAATCAAGGTGGTGGAGAAAAGGATGAACAGGCGGAGCATTCAAGGGGCCCAGGTTGTCTAAATTCTCAGGCGATTCTCAAGCATGGAGGCAGCAGCAGTGCGGTTTATAAATTATATTGTTTAAATTCTGGTGCGTTTATGGAGTCATTATATGAATTCTTTTTGGAACTAAAATTGATTAGAGACTCTATTGTAAAACTCAGTAAGGAAAAGCGTATCACTACGCAGGGTCAGAATAAATTGGAATTAGCAAAAGGAATTAGGGTTCATTTTAAAGAATTGTTTGAACAAATAAATTGTGCTAGTTTAAGGAAAGAGGTTGAGGCTGTGGATTCAAATCAGGCATTTCGGATTAGGGCTGATTTTGAAAATATTTTTGTTGAAATTGAGGGTTTAGTGGCATCCGTATCTTTGCAAAATATTAAAGAGGCAGTAGGTCAAGAAATAGTGTCTAAGATGGGGGACTTTGATCTGAAAACGGCTCTTTCTTTGTTTCCATCAGTTGAAGGTAGTGAGGAGCAAATAAAGAGGTTAATAGATAGTTTAGAGTTCTATAGTGAGAATATTAAGACATCAGAGCATTCAAAGTTAATGAAGTTTGTTATGAAGACAAGATTGTCGAGCAGTATCAGAGTAAAGTTGAATGAAAGTTACGATACAATTGTGGCTTTAATTGAGGATATACGGAAGTATTTACTTCCGAGGCACTCTGATGTAGCTATAATGTCGCGGTTAGTGAAGTGTAAGCAAGGAAATCGGACGCTCGAGGAATTTGGCAAGGAGGTAGAAAAGTTATCAGTGGATCTCACTATTGCACAGGCAGGGGGAAAAAAATTGTTATATCAGGAGCTTAGGACGATAAACGAGAGGATGGCTATAAAAAAAATTGCAGATGGTCTAAACAGCCAAAAACTAAGTACAATAATCGCATCGAGGGGGGTTAGTACGATAAGACAGGCTGTGGTAATAGCAAAGGAGGAGGAAGAAGAAGAGTCATCCGAAATTAGCATCAGCTATGCCAAGAATTTGAACAAAAAATTCGTTCAGCGTCCGAGCCAGCAGGGATATAGGAATTTTTATAACTCGAATCGTAATAATAATTGGCAGAATCGGCAAGGCCGACCAGTTAATTGGCAGAATCAGCAAGGTCAGGCTAGGCCATGGTTCAATAACAATCAGAGAGTAGGTCAGGTGCAAAACAAGTCAGCAAATGTGCGTTATCTCGAGTCAGCGGAACAACCAGGCTCGAGTACGTCTAGGAATGCAGTAGTAATATCAGAAATGGCCAGTAATAGTGGTGAGGAGTTTTTTCGTGACCTATCAGAATAACTATGACGAATTTGAGATATTAACCTGTAATGGTGAAAGTAGGGTGGAGTTTGATTGTGCGGGCCGGGGTATTAGTTTGTTAGTCGATTCGGGGGCTGGTGTGTCGATTTTAAAATATAGCTATGTGGTACAATTTAGGGAGTTGAGAGTAATAAGTTGTGATCCAATTACAATAAAAGGGGTATGTGGTAATTTAAAGTCAAAGGGCTATGTAGATTTACAATTGAAATATCGAGGGGTAATTTTTAAGCATAGGTTTTATGTTTTTGAAGGGTTGCAGTGTTCTACTGATGGTATAATCGGGGAAGATTTTATTAGTAGGTATGCAGGGATTATAGATTACGAGGCTAGGACATTTAGTGTGAAGTTAGACAAAAGTAGTCAGAGGTTGAATATGAGTTTTATGGCAAAGAACGTTAGTGCTGTTATGGCGCCGGCGCGCTCTGAGATATTAAGATTTATTAATACTAATGTGATGGAGGAATGTGTAGTTTTGCCAGAGGAAATAGCCCAAGGGGTTTTTATTGCGGGTAGTGTGGTGAGACCAAATGATAAGGAGATTCCTATTAGGTTATTAAATACCCGGGAAAAGGATGTACAGATATTTAATTTTGCGCCAAAATTGCATCGATTATCAGAGTATTTTGTGTGTAATTTTGAGCATAGTGAGAGGTCAGTAGAGAGGGTTAAACAGGTATTCGAATTACTAAAGTTGGATTCTTATTTGAAACATGAGGAAAAAAGTCAGGTAGAGAGGTTATGTGCTAAATACGCGGATATTTTTCACGTGCCAGGAGATAAACTGTCTGTTACAAATTTGTTTGAGCATACAATTAAAGTGAAGTCAGATGCAACGCCTGTCTATGTGAAACCTTATAGGATTCCGCAGACTCAAAAGGTAGAGTTAGCGAAACATATCGATAAGTTATTGGAGGAAGACATTATTGAGGAAGGGACTTCGGAATGGTCATCACCGATGTTGTTGATCCCTAAGAAGGTAGATAGTAGTGGGGAAAAGAAGTGGAGAGTGGTAATTGATTACAGGTTACTTAACAAGAAGATCGAAGATGAGAAATTCCCGTTACCTAATATAACCGAGATCTTGGATTCATTATCCGGGTCGGTTTATTTTTCTCATTTAGATCTTAGTTCGGGTTATTTCCAGTTGGGGCTATCAAAGGACTGTAGGAAATTTACATCTTTTACTGTAGATAAACAGTATCACTTAAAGCGCTTGCCTATGGGACTTAAAACGAGTCCGAGTGTTTTTTCTAAGTTAATGACGGTGGCTATGTCTGGATTAAATCATAATAAATGTTTCCTGTATTTGGATGACTTGATAGTGATTGGGAAAAGTCTGTCTCATCATAATCGGAATTTAGTTGAGGTGTTCGAAAGACTGAGGAAGGTAAATCTTAAATTAAATCCATCAAAATGTGAGTTTCTTAAGAAAGAAATACTATATTTAGGATATGTGATTTCATCAGAAGGGATGTTACCAGATGCTAAAAAGATTCAGGCGTTGGTAGAATTTCCAGTTCCAAAAGCAGCGGATGAGGTGCGGAGATTTGTGGCGTTTGCCAATTATTATAGGAAGTTTGTTAGGAATTTTGCGGAAATATCATGTCCTTTAAATAGGTTGTGTAGGAAAAATATAGAATTCACTTGGACCGGCGAATGTCAACAAGCATTTGATAAATTAAGGAAACTTCTTACGAGTCCACCTGTATTGCAGTATCCAAATTTTGGGAGTAATAATACCTTTAGGCTCCAGACAGATGCTTCGGGGTTGGCTATAGGAGCAGTGTTGTCAAATGGCGATGATAGACCTGTTGCTTATGCAAGTAGGCAGTTAAATAATTCCGAGGTAAATTATCCAACCATCCATAAAGAATTGTTAGCAATCGTTTGGGCGGTTCAACATTTTCGACCTTATTTGTATGGTAGGAGGTTTAGGATATTAACAGATCATAAGCCTTTGGTGCATATGTTTGGGATGACGGAGCCTAGTAGTAGGTTAACTAAATATCGATTGTATTTAGAGGAATATGATTTTGAGATAGAGTATGTAAAAGGTTCAGAAAACGTCACGGCAGACGCATTATCAAGGATAGTAATCATCACTCTAAGTGATTTGAAAAACTTGAGTAAAGAAAAAAGCTGTAACGTGGTAACGCGTGCGCAGCATAAATTATTAAAGCAAGGTAGCACAACAAAGGGTTCAATTGAGGTTGAAACGCAAGTGGGGGCAAGGTCACCTAGAGTTGTAGATATCATCAAAAAACCGGTAGATTGTTGTGAGTTAATTATGTGCAGTGAGAAAGATTTCTCAGGATTGAAGAAACAGGGAGTGACATACACCTATAGGTATTTACTTGTAGAGGGCTCTACGATTTATTTGAACCAAAATTCTTTGTTAGCAAAGGCACGCATAGACGAATTGTTAAAGGAACTAGGTATTCTTGGTAGGAAATCAAATATAGAGGAGCTGGTGGTAATAAAAAATGAGCAGAATAAGCGGTTAGTGGGAAAATTAGCTCGCATTATTTCGGAAGCAAAGCATACAGTATTTGGGAAATTACGGTTGTGCATAGTTAATGGAGTTAAAAGGATTACGGATAGGGAAATGGTGAGAGTAATTCTGAATGATTTCCATTTATTACCTACGAGTGGTCATGCCGGTATTAACATGATGACAAACAATATTAGGAGGTGCTATTTTTGGACGGGAATGCATAAGGATATTGAAAATTTTGTTACTAAATGTAAGGATTGTCAGAAACAGAAATATAGTAATAGGAGGGTAAAGGAAAAAATGGTGATTACAACCACAGCCTCGTCCTCATTAGAAAAGATATTTTTAGATGTGGTAGGTCCGTTAGAAGTAGACAATAATGGCTATAAGTATATTCTGACTTTACAGTGTGAGTTAAGTAAATTTGTAGAAGCTTACCCTCTAGTAGATAAATCAGCAGATACTGTAGCCAGAACCTTTGTGGAAAATTTCGTTCTTAGATATGGTATTCCAAAGGAGATAGCAACCGATTGTGGAACAGAATTTATAAATACAACTTTAGAAAATGTTTGTAAAATATTAAAAGTAAATAAAATAAATAGTGTGGCATATCATCACGAAAGTATAGGTTCTTTAGAAAATTGGCATAAGCATCTGGGAAGCTACTTACGAATTCAGACTAAAAACCAAGGATCGAATTGGAGCACTTGGATTCCTTATTGGTGTTTTGCGTACAACACCTCAGTTCATACGGCTACCAAATATTCTCCATTCGAATTGGTTTTTGGAAAGAAGTGTCGCATTCCGAGCAATCTAAGTGACGTGGTAGAACCTTTGTATGTGTACGATAATTACCCTTTAGAATTAAAATATAGACTTCAGAAAAGCAGCGTAGAAGCTAGAGAAAACCTAATTGTATCTAAGTTAGATAGAAAAAATAAAAATGATTTAATATCTAATTGTATAACTTATAAGAGTAGGGATTTAGTGTTAGTAAAAAATGAATGTAGGGATAAATTGTCAGAAGTCTATAAGGGTCCCTTCACTGTAACGAGAGATTTAGGAGTTAATGTTGAAATTGTTAATAAAAGTAAGAAAGTTATTATAGTACATAAAAATAGGACTAAGTTATTTAGGGCTTAATTTTTCAAGGGAGGGGTACACGCACCCGTCCTTTTCAAGGGAGGTGTAATAAGGAAGTAAAGTAGTTTATCATAATATACGTGAGGAGTGTGTAATTATATAAAACGCGTAACAACACGTAGTATTAGGATATATAAGATGATGTGAACGGTGGAATAAAGATCTTGTGTTGGACATTACCATGTAGTATCATTGAAGCTGCCCTCCCGAACAACGTTATTTCAGTTTCATCTGCAACACATACAACGAAAACAGAGCATTGTAACTTTATGTTATGGATAAAGTAAATCAAACTGAGCTAACTCATCAAATTATTATGGAATTTCTCCAAGATGAAATGGGCGGTACAAAAGTCAAAGTCAAAAAGAATTTTATTCATTGAAATCACAAGGATCATTTTGAATCGTCTTATAAACTAAACTTACTCCTGTTCCGTCGTACGTCTGTTGTACGTCATAAGTTGTGCCATGGCAACAGTCTTGTTCCATGATCGCAACATGCTTCTTCCTTATTTTCAGGGACACGCTCTGTATTAGTTTCATCTGCAACACATACAACGAAAACAGACCAGTATGCATTGTAACTTTATGTTATGGATAAAGTAAATCAAACTGGGCTAACTCATCAAATTATTATGGAATTTCTCCAAGATAGTATGTAGTTATTTTAATAAATTAACCGTGTGAGCCGTGGGGCTGTACAAGAGCGCTTGTATTGCAGTGCGAGTAGGAACGCACTGCGACGACCGACGTCATACACATGCTACGTCGGTGTCTTACTCTACGCAGATTCTGATTGCTTGGTACTGCCAGCCCACTCAGCGCGCTGTAGTGACGGGGCTTCGAGTGCCCACGCGCACTTTTTATCTACTTGTCCATTGATTATACGCAATTTAATAAAATTCACGCATTGCTACACTGCTTCTAACGAGTGTAACCTATCTCCTCGGTACTTATTATTTCCTAGTCCAATGACGGACGTTTCTGACTAACCGCTCTCGGACTCTGATCGGACAAGACACTACAAAATCCATTCACACGCTTCAAAAGACGTAGAACGGTTGAGTACACTTCTGAGCTAAGTAATTTTAAGGAGAAGATAAGAACCTTTCTTTTTAATCAGGAACAAGACCTGTGAAAAAATTCTGAATGAGATACCAAGAGTATTCAGTCCTCCGTTACTCTCCTCATTGCGCAAAATGAAGAGTTCAAGAAGAAGATTGAGAAACTGGGCAAGAACTTTAATGTCAAACACAAGACTTGTCGAGTACCTTACACTTAGGCGTCCGCACATCTGGGGACACCTGTCTACGTGTCACAGCAATTAATCGCACAAGGCTCCCGCTTACACTTCTTGGCTCAAGATCTTGCCAAGTCAAAGCAGTACGAATTTTGTTAGATGGCTTATGGCAAGGTATACGTCAGAAGAGAGGAGAACTCTCTAATCATCATTTACTTAATGCGAATTAATTGAAACTTTTAATTAGCCTTTGTTTACCACTTTGCTTTCATCAATTCTTGTACTAGCTCTAAGTTTTCCTAAAACTAAAATAAAATAAATAAAATGACAAAATATCATTATCAGAACTGAAGCCCAGGTTCATCAACTACTGCAAGGGCAATGACTTTACTTCTATCTATTAAAATATTAATTATCAAGTCTTTATTATTATTATTTTATAAAATCGTCTGCCAACCATATAAAACACAAAAAATTAACCATACACACTTTACACGCCATTAAACTTCCAGTATATTATGCCATCAAGATTGTTATCAAACACAACATAAAGATTACGTTTGTCTCTTTGGATATTTTCAACTTACTTCTTATTTTGCCAGTTTAAAAAAATAAATTAAAAACCTCGCCATGATCTTAATAAAACCTGCAGTCCTTTTGCACCTCATGAAGCTCCCTCTCTACTTTGAATGAGATAGATGAAATTGAAATTTTTCGCTCTATCCAATGTTATCACATTGGATTGGAGGATCTTACAAGACACATAGTAAAGTTATTCTCAACATATAAGAAGCATATACGCTAACATAGACGGTTTAATTATAAGTCTGAATAATGACTATACCCTGACCAGCCTATTCCTTCTCTAGTAAATTACACCTCATTTGCAACAACACGCCAACATGGAGTTGTGGCGTAAGTATGTAAGAAATTGGATTATTTTGACAAAGGTCAAAGAAGTTAAATACTGAAATGTTGACTTGTATTCTGTGTAGTTTTAGTAATCTTTGTTAATCTATGTTTATGTGTGTGTCTCTTGTATTTTTCTGTGTCATTCTCGTCTTGTCATCTACATTTATCATTAGATCAAGCATAATGTTTATTAACTTGTTAAATTTACACATAGAATCATCAAAATTATATAAAAACATAATACTAACAGGAGATATAAATATAATTTCGAAGGAAACCGAACTTGCGTAAGAACGAAATAATAGACTCAATTAATCAATTGGCTTTAGGAGCACATGAAACACAGCTTAACTCATTTGTTCTTTTGGAAACTGACCCTAACAAAGTATATGATGTACTTACGAGTCAAATCAGACAGCACTCCTGGCTTGGATAATATCCCAACTAGCTTTTTAAAACTAGCCTAAAACGAAGTAGTACCTATTATCTGTCACTTAGCCAATCTCTGCTTCAATAACGGCATTTTCCCTCTGCCTCTGGCGATATGGACAAGGTCAATAACTATGACCAATTTCTGTACTGCTGGTCATTTCAAAATTTAAAGAAAAACAACAATACACAACATTAATTAATACTTAAATCAATTTCAATTATTGTCAGACTCACAATAGGGCTTCAGAAATGGTAGGTCCACTGAAGATGCCGTGAGAGCGATAAACTCTTTTATTGTTCAGATCAGTTTGATCGTGGGAGAAAATGCATAGCTGTATATTTTGACCTTAAAAAAACGTTTAACACCGTATGTCCCAATCAAATCAAATCAAAATAATTTTATTCATTGATTTCACAAGGATCATTTCGAACAGTCCTACAAACTAAAATTTCTCCTGTTCCAACGCGACCAAGCCTAGAAGAATCAGGTAACAAAAACAACTTGGCCTACTTAAATGATCCGTCTTACCACTAGGTGAGAAGCGCCTGCGTGGTGCCTCGGAGAAAGAAGTTGCTGATACATAGTAAATGAGAACTTAAAAACCTTAGGAAGGAAGTCAAAAGTAAATAAACATCAGCAAAAGTATGTAAGACAGCACACGCTACGCTTGTTATACTTATAAATAATAATCTAATAGAACTATGTAAATAGGTAATACAGATATTGCAAATTTCCATTTTAGTGGCAATGGGCAGAGTAACATCACGCCACACGGCTTTATCATTAATATAGTCATCAATAGTGTAATACGTATTATTAATAAAAATACATTATTTATACTTAACGTAATGAGATTGATGATTCTTACAAGGCTTGTCTAAGATGCAATTAATTCCTCATCTGTATTAGGTTGCAAGTGCATAAACATTTCATATAATTTTAGTTAAACAAGTAAATAGGTAGGTACACAATGTTACAATCAAATAACAGTGAGTTTGAATTAGATTCCATGTGAAGAAATATGGAAAATATTGGTATCAGAGACAGATTACTGGCTTTATTTATTTAAAAATCAGCATTGTGTGTCGTTTTTGTGCCAAATAAACGTTTTTCTTTCTTTCTTTCTTTCTTTAAAAATCTAAGTCACCGGAAGCAGACGATCAAAATTGCTCAATACTTAAGTAAAGACTAATATTTCCTATGGAACAAAGTTCACATAATACATCATGGAACAAAGTTCGTGTTGATTTGTAGAAGCTGAGCTGGGTCTTGCGAGGATAACTTTATGGCTAAATGCAAATCTACTAACCTTCATTGCCTCAAAAATTAATAACATTTGCTTACTTACACAATTTATAATAATAACCAATCTGAAAATGAATATTTAATAACACTATATGAATCAGAAAATATTCAGGAATATAATGAATGAAACAAGATATCTTCAACTAGGTACTTGGGGAGTCGTGAAGTACCAAAGACTAACTTGGTTTCCACAAATCGAAGTACTTACTACTAGGATCAGAACTGAAGAAGTATACATTGCACTTGCCGAATCTGTCCTTAAATTCTGTCCTGTTCCAGTATGGAGTGGAGCTGCTATACTAAATTTTGGACACTTATCCCGTTTTATCATCACATGTACACATTTTTGCTCACGTATAGTATTAAATTACAAGCAATAAATACTACTTATTTAACACGTGCTGCTAACATCCAATGAGTAGCCTTGGCAAAATCATCGCACGGGTTAACCAAAGATAGTGTAGGTAGTTGAAAATAACTAACACGTGCTAGCCTCCCAAAGAGTAGCTTTGGTAACAGCATTGCACAATGTTATCAGTGTATAGTGTAGGTAGTCTAAAATAATGAATACGTGCTAGCTTCCAAAGAGTAGCGTTGGCAAAAGCATCGCATATGGGCAATTATTAAAGATTTTGCACACGTAATTACAGCAGTAAATTAACAGCAATAAATACTACTTAATAAACACGTGCTAGCCTTCAAGAAGTAGCCTTGGCAAAAGCATCGCATAACCAAATATAGCGTAGGTAGTCTAAAATAATAAATACGTGCTAGCTTCCAAAGAGTAGCCTTTGGCAAAAGCATCGCATAGTGTAAAACAAATATAGTGTTGGTAGTCTAAAATAATAAACACTTGCTAGCTTCCAAAGAGTAGCCTTGGCAAAAGCATCGCACATGGTCAATTATAAAAGATTTTGCACACATAATTACAGTAATAAATGCTATTTAATAAACACGGGCTAGCCTCCAAGGAGTAGCCCTGGCAAAAGCATCACGTAGTGTTAACCACGTAGGTTGTCTAAAATAATTAACACGTGCTAGCTTCCAAAGAGTAGCTTTGGCAAAAGCATCGCACACAGTCAATTATAAAAGATTTAGCACACGTAGTTAATAAAAATTAACAGAAATAAATACTACTTAATTAACACGTGCTAGCTTCCAAAGAGTAGCCTTGGCAAAAGCATCGCATAGTGTTAACCAAATATAGTGTAGGTAGTCTCAAATAATAAACACGTGCTAGCTTCCAAAGAGTAGCCTTGGCAAAAGCATCGCACATGGTCAATTATAAAAGATTTAGCACACGTAGTTACAGTAATAAATTAACAGAAATAAATACTACTTCATTAACAAATGCTAGCTTCCAAAGAGTAGCCTTGGTAAAAGCATCGCATAGTGTTAACCAAATATAGTGTAGTTAGTCTCAAATAATAAACACATGCTAGCTTCCAAAGAGTAGCCTTGGCAAAAGCATCGCACATGGTAAATTATAAAAGATTTTGCACACATACACTAATAAATTAACAGAAATAAATACTACTTAATTAACACGTGCTAGCTTCCAAAGAGTAGCCTTGGCAAAAGCATCGCATTAGTGTTAACCAAATATAGTGTAGGTAGTCTAAAATAATAAACACGTGCTAGCTTCCAAAGAGTAGCCTTGGCAAGAGCATCGCACATGGTCAATTATAAAAGATTTTGCACACAGTTAACAGAAATAAATACTACTTAATTAACACGTGCTAGCTTCCAAAGAGTAGCCTTGGCAAAAGCATCGCATAGTGTTAACCAAATATAGTGAAGGTAGTCTCAAATAATAAACACGTGTTAGCTTCCAAAGAGTAGCCTTGGCAAAAGCATCGCACATGGTCAATTATAAAAGATTTTGCACACATAGTTACAGAAATAAATTAACAGAAATAAATACTACTTAATTAACACGTGCTAGCTTCCAAAGAGTAGCCTTGGCAAAAGCATCGCATAGTGTTAACCAAATATAGTGTAGGTAGCCTCAAATAATAAACACGTGCTAGCTTCCAAAGAGTAGCCTTGGCAAAAGCATCGCACATGGTCAATTATAAAAGATTTTGCACTCGTTATTGCAGTAGTAAATTAACAGCAATAAATACTACTTAATTCACACGTGCTAGCTTCCAAAGAGTAGCCTTGGCAAAAGCATCGCACATGGTCAATTATAAAAGATTTTGCACTCGTTATTGCAGTAGTAAATTAACAGCAATAAATACTACTTAATTCACACGTGCTAGCTTCCAAAGAGTAGCCTTGGCAAAAGCATCGCACATGGTCAATTATAAAAGATTTTGCACTCGTTATTGCAGTAGTAAATCAACAGCAATAAATACTACTTAATTCACACGTGCTAGCTTCCAAAGAGTAGCCTTGGCAAAAGCATCGCACATGGTCAATTATAAAAGATTTTGCACTCGTTATTGCAGTAGTAAATTAACAGCAATAAATACTACTTAATTCACACGTGCTAGCTTCCAAAGAGTAGCCTTGGCAAAAGCATCGCACATGGTCAATTATAAAAGATTTTGCACTCGTTATTGCAGTAGTAAATTAACAGCAATAAATACTACTTAATTCACACGTGCTAGCTTCCAAAGAGTAGCCTTGGCAAAAGCATCGCACATGGTCAATTATAAAAGATTTTGCACTCGTTATTGCAGTAGTAAATCAACAGCAATAAATACTACTTAATTCACACGTGCTAGCTTCCAAAGAGTAGCCTTGGCAAAAGCATCGCACATGGTCAATTATAAAAGATTTTGCACTCGTTATTGCAGTAGTAAATCAACAGCAATAAATACTACTTAATTCAAACGTGCTAGCTTCCAAAGAGCAGCCTTGGCAAAAGCATCGCACATGGTCAATTATAAAAGATTTTGCACTCGTTATTGCAGTAGTAAATTAACAGCAATAAATACTACTTAATTCACACGTGCTAGCTTCCAAAGAGCAGCCTTGGCAAAAGCATCGCACATGGTCAATTACAAAAGTTTTTACACTCGTAATTACAGTAGTAAATTAATAGCAAATAATAAGCTACTTAAACTCACCAGATATATTTTTTGAAGCTCACTTTTATGGGCGTAGTAACTTTGTCACTTCTGATATATTAAAACTCTCTTTCTAGATAGATTAACTTTATTCTCCTTATTCTTAGGTGCTACTATAATTCTCTAATTATGACTGCCTTCCTTCCTGTCTTGGTCTCGAATGCCTCTTGACTTTGTCGAACTCCCTCCTCGTAGCCTCGTCATCGGTCGTTCGGCGAAGGTTCGACATCCCTCGGCGCCGCTCGTCGGCAAACACCGTTGGTCGATCCAATCGTCTCGCCTTACCATGGTAGATGGCGTGCGTGGTTGCATAAAACTACATCCGTCAAACAACATCCGGTATCAAATAGCTAACACAAGCTACATACATAAGTAAGAAAGATGTTCGGATATTTATTACTTATAAAAAAACATAAGTACTTCCACATGAAAAAACCACCATACAACCAAAATACCTTACAAAAAATATGCAGATCACGAACGTAGACTTCACAATGTGAACGCCCGAGGCAATCCTCGAAAACACGGGCATAGTAGAAGACTAAGACTTAGTAGACTAAGAAGTAGTTAGAAGACTCCAAAGAACGAAACCGTTTCGAGTTGGTTTGATAAGTATAACCTATTCTAAGGAGAAAGCTCTAAGTATGGTTGCCAATCAGGGCCCTCGCGAAGACGCACAACAAAAACTGCAAGTTTGTCAGAGTTCAATGGAAAGGTGTATGTTGGGCTATGTTGACAATCTGAAAAAGTAAGAAACGCTACGATCAGAAAAATAACAAAAATAGAGAATGTCCATAAACATTATGAACTCAAACGGAGGTGGCGAAACGCAGAAGTGGAGCAAAAACATTATGAACTGGTATCCAAGAAATAGGAAAAGGATACTTTAGTTAGAAGATGGGAAGACGAAATAATAGCATTTAGCTTTTCATATTTATTTTGTATGTACGTACTTATAGAAAATCGCTCGTTGAACATTTTTGATGAAATTCACAGGATAGTGGGTTTTGAGGTCGAGAAAACGATCTGGCCTTGGGAAAAACAGCTGGGTAAAATCCCACTTCCTATCCATCGTCCAATACTAATTTTGAATTTATATGTTTGAGGATTATAGTGGTTTGTACAGGTTTTTAGGATCTTGCAGGAGCTTCTGGGATTTATGAGTTCTAGAGTGATAGGGGTTTTAAGGGATTTGTTATGTGTTGTAGAGGTTATTTAGGGTGGAAGGGGTTTTAAGTGATTGTAAGTGGTAAGTTTGATATTTCAGAGCATGTAGATATTTTTTAGGGGATTTAAGTTTCATTCCATAATTCAAGTAGGTAGGAATTATCTCTCAAAATGACGTCAAGTAATGATTTCCTAAAGCTATTCAATAGCAGCACAAGTCAAAGATATTGAGACGAGCTGAACTCTAGCAGTTGTCATGTCGTAACGAACGAGCTTCCTAATCGCGGTGTTATCATATAGGTTAAGTGTTTGTAGAGTGCTGCGTCTGCGCCGCCTCTGCGTCATTCCTTTAGTAGAGTGTCTCTCGCCTTGCGAGCGGCGCCGTCGGTTCGTCGGCGTCGCCACTGACTACCTAGATAGGCTAGATAACCAGATCCTCACAAACTATACACAAAGAAGACACTTATTCCACAAATACTTTGTTTCGAAAATTTAATTTAATGTAATAAGTATGAAAAGAAGCATAAATAATTGAATCTGAACTGCTCGTGGACGTTGGTTAACCTTCCATGGCAAATAAAAGAGTTGAAAGATAATTATTTTATTTAAATGAAATTTACCTGAGATTTTATTACGAGAAAGAATATTCACGAAGTACATAAGTACTTGATAACTAAAACAAGTTGATTTTTGAATGTACAAAATACACATGAAAACAGTTCATCAAAAACGTAAACGCATCAAAATGGTCTACGTCTGAGATTCGGAGCGCGCTATCACAACTACAGTTAGCAACGAACAATACAAATCTTGAAAGATTATAGGTATGATCTGTAGAGCGCAGCTGCGGGCGGAAGCACAGATCGTCTCGTGGGCCACTTGTGTGGAGATTGAGATGTCCTGTCCTTCTTCGCCTTGGTGAAATCTGACTGGAAATGGCGCGCATGCGTTTCTATATAGCTTGCTCTAGGTTGGTAGTCGGGTAGCGCCAATTTGATCGCCAAAAATTGTCTAGCTCCAGTTTTGAATAATTTCAACCGAACAGGCTTATGATGGTACTAGTTGCGCCCCGCGGTTTCAACCGCGTGAATAATGATGAAAATTGATGATGATGAAAAGTAGCCTATGTGTTAATCCAGGGCGTAAAGTATCTCCATTCCAAATTTCACTCAAATCCATTCCAAGTAGTTTTTACGTGAAAGAGTAACAAACATCCATCCATACTCACAAACTTTCGCGTTTATAATATTAGTAGGAGAAAGAGATAGGAAGTAGGATAATAGCCCAGTGGGAGTCTACCACCTTCTGACCTAACGCAAAGGTCTTAGGCCCATTTGGCAATGGCAGCATGCCATTATAGCCGCAAGAACCCGGCGACGACGACAACGCTGGCGGCAGCGTGGTGATTATAGCAAATCCCCCAATTTGGTTCCCTCTTAAATAATTAAATATATGCCTCATCCGGCAGCAGACGTAAACAGGCTGGTGATGATGATGATGACATAATTGAATGTATGTATGCAACATGCATATTACATTTCTTTCTAGTTTGTTAGGAATTTAGGATGTAATGAGACGAAGCTTTTTCAATGCAAATCCTATGCCTTTTGTGTTTTTTTGCATATAGAGTGGACATGTGGCTGGATCTGTATTTCAGGAGCCACCAGTGTCTTCTCCCATCTTACAGCTATAACAATTATGTCTAACGTAGAAAGTGAAAGTACAAAGTACTCAACATTACTAGTAATAATGATACTTAATTAAAAACTAAATAGAAAAAAAAAACTTTTAAAATATGCACTCTCTTAAATTTTGTTCTCAATGTAAATGTGTAGTATACATATAAGTATGTGTGTGTATGTATATAATTTTATATAAGTAAATATTATGTGTGTTTAAAAGTATTATCTAAATATTCTTGTACGTTTGGGTGTTTGTTTAGGTATGATGTTTGTGTATCAAAAGTAAAAACCGGTTAACATTGACTCAATAATAATAATAACAATAATAATTGTTTATTTCAGGCTACATGGGAAATGTACAATAAATTATACATAAACAAAATGCCCTCATATTCAAAGTCACTAAGCCAGGTAAGTACTTCCTCTTCACTCTGTGCGCATTATTGAGTGCAGTAAAAAGATGCGGAACAACAACTGAACTGAAGCTGCTTCTGAGCAAATCTGGTTTTAACTTTGGGAACAGGACAGCGATCTATTCTTCTGTTTAATTCAGGTAAATGAGGAACTACTTTTTTATGGTACCGGTGTAAACTTTCATAAACAAACAATTTTCTTACGCTTAAAACATTATTACCGATGGCTTTGCAGATAGAGCATTAAAAACCATTATAAGTATTCGTTTTCTCTTCGTTTAACTTGAGTCTATTGATGACAAAACAAGTTCCTAACTCAGTATCCACTTACCTAGCTGCTTTTCTAATATTTTTAAGAGTTCTGCCGTGGCGTTTGCTCCTGTCAGTACGAATGAAAGGGTGCATTTGATACTGTTACAAAGATTGATTTTATAACTAGTGGTTCGCCCCGAACTGAGACCTCGCGATGACACCTTTATCAGCCCGACTACAAAAAACATAAAACATTGTATTGTAAGACATTTCCATTATTTTTTTTAAAATTTTCACCTCGAGGTAATTTCCTACACATCATCGAAATAACTTTTGAATAGCACTAAGCAACGGGGCGTTCATACCACCTGAGACAAGTCTTGTCTCTGATACTACATAAGTACCTGTTACGATTTAATTGGTAACGTCCTTTTGAAATCATAGAACTCCAACGTCATTCAAATTCCTAGAAATGGGAGGTTAACAACGGATATTATATTGGTTTTTTGTTTTATAGGGTACATGTCTCGAAATTCTTAAATTTCAGACTTTTCCCTGTAGTTGTGACACAAAAGCCACAAGCATACCAAATTTCAGCATTGTGGGATTGCTGAAAGTACCCTAGAATTTTTGATTTTTACGTTTTTCATTTTCCCTAATATCTCGGAAACTACTAAGTTTAAATACTTATTAAAAACAGTTTTGAAATGTCCAACCAAAACGCTTTCATTAGACACCCCACTTGATCTGACTGTCTCACTTTTATTTTTTTTACCCCCTCTTGGACCCCAATATCTCAGCGACCCCCTGACCGATATAGCTCATAACCTTACCTACAAATTGTACCAATACTATCTACCCCCATACCAAATGTCATGAAGATCGGATTAACGGTTTGGAAGTTTTCATCGGACAAACATACATACATACATACATACATACTAACGCCGATTCATCCAACTTGACTCAGAGAACTCGCTTCGCTCGTTCAAAAAGTTTGTAAACCATTCCCGGCTAGAGATATTGTGTTTCAAAACCTGTAGCTTACCAACAATTAGGCGGGCGCACAGCTGGGCATAGATTTCACATGAATGGCTTTGTAGAATTCGCCCCATTTATAGCCAGGGCACAATGCCGTCATTATGCGCACGCCACGCACGCTGCCGCACCACCACAACAGTCCCACTGTGTGGCTGTGCGGCCACAGGCTGTCACAATAACAAAAACACATTTTGTAGCCAATTGAATAGACTGCTGGCTGACTCTCTCTGTACCTATCTAAGTACCAGTAGGTATATCGGAATAACTGGATAAGCTACGTGAAAATTGAAAAAAAAAAACATAAAAATAGGTAAGGAAGTTAGAGTTTCAGCGTTTTCTGAAATTTTCTTTTTTTTAAAAAGCACGTTCAAGTTCCGTTTTGTTGATAAATTTTACGTTTTAGCCAAATTAAACAAGTAGGAGCCTAGTGAGAGTTAATTTCACGTGTAACTGTATTAAGTAGGCACATATAAATATTATTGTAGTTTTTGAGAATTATACAATAAGGTCAAAATGACATCCCTAAGTTGTCTACCTTCATGTGAGGTTGGAAGTTGTTGAACTGAACGAATTGCAATAAATATAATAGACATGTTTGGGCTTTTTTGAATTGTATATCATGTATTATGTGATTGACAACTTCCGTGGCGTAGCGGACGACTAGCCGGTTATAAGACGCACCAGGTATGGGTTCGATTTCCGCTTCGGGACGAATGTTTGCATGATCTGCAAATATTTTGTACCAGGACTGGGTGTTGTGGTACCATATGGTACACGTAGTTCCTGATAGCTATGTATTGTGACTGTTGGGTGTACTTAATTACATTATGATATAATTTTGTAGTTTAAAAAAGACGAAAATTTTGAAAGTTTTTTCTCTAAATGGTATAAAAAAATACAGTGCTACATAGTACGTACCTACATTAGTTAATAAGTACCTACCTACGTATTAGAATTAGATAACTACCTTGACGTATCCATTATTCCTAGGTATTCGCTTCATTATCAACATTACTTGTTTTGGTATCTAGTTCAATGTTATTAGTAGGTAATAGAGGTAGGTAGGTATCTAATAGAATACGTGAGTCATTAAGTACTTACATCAATAATAATTCAAAACAATGGTAAGAATCGTAAATCATAACAAGATCTAGGTCGCGAGCATCAGCAGTATCGACACTAACTTGTTTAACTCCGTTCCAATCATTTTTACTAAAATACCTAGTATATAATAATAAATGTAAGTTGGTGACTTCGTGGGCACCTCATATTCTGACGTGTGACGTCACGCGACCTCACTCCACAAGAGTCGTTATCGCGTAACAGCGGACGAGTGTGCATGTACTTACCTAATTTGAGTATAATCACGTAGCGATTAGAAGAAATCACTCTACTAGCCACTGTGCTAGCACACAACTAGGTACAATAATAAGTAATCATAATCTACACAGAATTCTCGAATAGTACCTACCTACTAGGTATATTGTTCATCCTTCAAAGTTTTTTTTAATCTTCAACTTAAATGTACCCATCTACCCCTGCACCCAAGGGACCTACGATGGTAAATGAACCTACTTAATGAAAATTTAACTCATACACATGCACTTTGTGTTGAGATAATGTTAAAAATTATAGATAATTTCTCAAAGGAATAATACATTTTTAAGAATAATACAGTTTTGAAGAAAGCGTTCACCGAATTGGTCGTGGAATGGAAAGCAATGGCGGCGATGAGCTCACCACTTGTCACGGCTATATTCCTGCGACTGTGCAACCCACGGTGAAAAGAGGCCGTTGAGGCCGTGCCTACCCCTTCGGCGAAAAAGGCGTGTGTTTATGTATGTATGGTAGAGCACAGTATAGTTGTGACCTAAACCAAACTAAACTAGTGATAGCTGATAACGAGATCACGAGCCAGCACTACCAAATTTTAATTACCCAATTAATTAATCGAGTTCCGATGTAATTGTACTGGTTTGAATATTCTGACAGGTTCAGCCACTTTCCTTGGGCTCGGAACTACTTACTAGTCTTACAGAAAAGAGCGTAAGTACATAAGTACATTGAAATTCACCCCCGAAGAGGAAGTAGCGGGGAGTTGAAGTATGTATGGAAAAAACTCCTACTAATTACCTACGATGCATTGCATTCTTCGATGCAAGGCGGAAATTAAATTAAAATATTTTTATTCAATAAAATGTAAAATAAAATATAATAACAAAGGATCATTTTGAATCGTCTTATTACTCTTGTTCTAACGCGATTACGCGACCTAGCCTAGAAGAATCAGAACAAACACGGCTTGGCTTTTGATGATCCGTATTACCACTAGCTGGGAAGCGTCTGTGTGGTGCCTCAGAGCAGGGAGAAGCTGATGCATAGTAAATGAGAACTTAAAAACCTTAGGAATTGTTTTTTTTAGGTTAAATTGTAACCCTTTCTAGATATACTAGCTGTCATATGGTCGAAAGTAAACCCAGTTGTTTATATAGGTTACTATTCTTTATATTATAGTATTTATTAAGTTTTTGATATTTAAATTGAATTATGTAACTTTTAATTCCCTATTCTAAAAATATACAAGGTCTATGGAAAAATCGCCCAAAAAATTAAGAACAATACTAATTGCTTCCATGAAAGGGACCTGGTTATTTTTTTTGACCTACCTTATTTACATTTATGGATTTTTCGAGGAGCAGAGCGACATCAGGCCACGCAGCTTTATCATTAATATAGTCACTTTCTTAATTAGGTTATTCTTTATGTAGGATTTAAATCTTCGAATAAGAAGTTTAGATGTACCGTGTGGAAGTTTGTTATATGAATACGCACTGAATCCTTTTACCACAGTGGTTCTTTAACCATTAGCCACCACGACACCAGTTATATCTCTTATCAGGGTCGCCACCATACTTCAAGTCGGTCTCTAGCCTAACGCAGGCAGGGTGACCAAGAAAGAACTGGTGACACGAAGTAGATACCTGAGCAACAAATGAAGAGAACTCTATTATCTCTTGGTACTTTTTTTACTGCAATGAGTTCAATGACTTTAAGTATTTTCTGTTTGTCTGAGACGTCTGACGCTCTTGCGATTACCCAATTTACGCATTTTGCTTATAAACTCTAATTGCAACAAGACTGCGTAAATTAGGTAATCGCATTTAAACGTAATTTCAAACAGAAACAACATTGAAATCGATAAAAATCAATAGCAACAGAATTACGTAATCGCCACTCTGATACCTACGACACAAGGAATTCTTTAGTGTGGGATTAGGACTATGTTTGTGACTGTTGGATGTTATATGTATGTACTGTAACTCATCATATTATATATTAACATGTAAATGCAGGAAGAAGGTAGGTACCAATGTTGAGCTTTTGTGTAATGTGGCTCTCTAAAGCTGTAGAGAAAAGTATAAATTTGCCCAAAGTTCTTTCTCGAGGCGACTGTATACACGCCATAAAAGAAATATTGAGTTTTGTTGAATGATGATGATTTTGCCCTATACAGGGTGTTTTTTTTAATGGGATAGTATGGGGATATCCGAACCCATAAGAGATACGGGAAAACTGTCTTTGGAACCATTTACTCATTTTGTGTGAAAACGATTTTGGCATAGTTATTTTTTTGGTCAAGCGTGAGTTCTCCATAAAAATTAGTAGTTTTGATCAGCAAGAGGGAGGCCATTATGAAAATTTATTGCGATAGTTTTATTAACGTATGTACCAGATTGCTTACAAATTGTATGTGAAAACATTTTATTAAATTTGACTAACTACTGCTGCTCAGATTTTTTTCTTCCGATACAATGGAACAATTCTCACATGAAACTGAGTCGATACGCATTAAAAAAAATTTGATTAAAACAATTCATTTTTATGGAGAACTCTGCTTTGACCAAAAAAATAACTATGCCAAAATCGTTTCAAAATGAGTAAATTGTTCCAAAGACAGTTTTCCCGTATCTCTTATGGATTCGGATATCCCCATACTGTCCCATTTCAAAAAAACAACCTGTATACTAGGTACCTAGAATAATTTATTCACAGACAATAAAACACAGGTATGGATGCTAATGATAACAATTCAAATTAATTTCCACGGCAGACGTCTTTGCGCCAAAGGAACATGATGGATCCAAGCGGGAGTCTAATGATACAACCACATTACAATTCATGTAAAGAGAGGCTATTACTGAAATAAAGAAAATTACAAAATATCATACAGAAAGAAGCCCTAATGTTTAGTACTTAATGGTAATGTAATGATGTCTCCGGGATGAAATCCTTTTTGGACAAATCAAATCCTTTTTGAATACCCTCCTCATGGAAGGATCTCCGAAGGGATAAATCAGATTGTGAGTGGGGTAACTCATAGCTTCTTATTTCGGGCTCGAAAGTAAATAATGCGCCTAATGGGTTCGGAAACGACCTAAAAAGGAACAAAGAAAACATATTTGTGTATCTATACTTACCTAAGTACTTATTATCTTGTCATAAAGAACAATATGAGTTATCTAGAGGCTGCTACAAAAACAACAAACAGTAATCCAGATACGAATCACTATTCACCACACAAAAAATAAAACCACCGTACCCTTAAGTCGTTTTTTATTGGAAAGAATAATAAAAATAACTGCAATAACTGGGATGAGTTGTAGCGTACCTTCCTAATTCCTGCCTATTTATGAATCTGTAGTTGAAATAGTTCAGCGCCGGGCGGTGAGTGACAAATGGCTCCCGGCAGACGGCACAAAGCCATGCATAAGGGCAATTTACTTTGTGACTGTCAGCTCGGTGTTGTATGTGTGGTGTGATTGCCACAAAAAAAGGTATTTACCCATTTATCCACTGAAACCATGGGAACAGCGAAAAATAGCGGTACCAGGTCTTGCCCTGTTCTCCTGACACCACTCGTAAAAAGGCCTTGAGAAAAAAACCCTTTACCTCAAACCACTATTTATAAATAAATATATAGAATATTTTGTGCCAGTGCCTTTCCCAAACAGTTGACGGTTCTGAACTACGAGTTGCGACTTCAACTAACCAATTGTGAGTACTAGGTATAATGTCAGTGATCAGTGGCGTGGTGTGTCTGGCCTATAGACCCCTTAGGATCCTTCTCCCGTGGATACCGTAAAAGCTGGCAAAGGGATATACCAGGGGATTGGCCAGCAGCATCCACCTGAGTAATTACTTGACATCAATACTAAGATCACCAATCCACCTGCTAAAAGTGGAAATTATGGCAAACCCCATGTGATGACCTGAGACGAAGAAAAAAGTACTTTGTCAGAGTAAAATTATGGTTAGGGAAATGTCGTTTCAGTTTGGCTTTGATAGAGCTTTCTTGGAATGCATTTCATTTTCCAGTAAGTTTACTTAGGTATACAAACTAATATCGGGTTACTTTCATGGTCGAGCGGATCCTCAACTTTCGTTGGAAGTGAGACTTTCACCAGAAACAACAATGAACCTTGGGAACTAGCGATAACACTGCGAATGTTTACAACATTATTATGTGAGGTCACTCCAGTCGTAGGTATCCACCTACTTACCGTACCGACACAGGATAGATCATAGTTTGTAAGGAGCCTGGACAACAACGCCGGGTGGTCTGTGGCGATATGAGGGGTTTTACGGCGGCTTTACGACGTTGACTCATGTTCTTATCTGATGCAGCGACTCACGCATGTTCAAGCGTTAAATTGGAGACTTCTTACTGTGATTATTTCATGACTTGGCGAGATTCAGTAAATTGAACTCTACTTGTATGTAGGTAATACTTTCGGGTTAGTATTTCGATGGCCGGGCCAATTCTGTGGGGCAAATTCTTGAGATAATTCTGGTGAGATAGTGGTCGAACGCTTGGCTTTTTAAGCCACTCACTTTAGTGTCCACTTGGCAGGCTACGTAGCATAAATTGGCGTTTCGCCAAACTGTTTAGTACAGCGAACTACATGTCATAATATCAACATAACCACAACTCAGCCAACTTTTATAACGTATTACTTGCGACAAGGTCTTCCTTTGTCTTTGAGTAGGCTGTGGTCGGTGCGAGGCTTTGTATTTCCAATTATAATAATACCTATTTAATAGCTATAAGTAGTTATATATAAAATATATATTATGTATATGAATATAATAAATATATAATAACCTCCAATTATAATACCTTCATAGGTAGGTCTTACCATAACCCAATACACCACACTCCGCTGCACATTGAAGAAATGGAGGTAAATTCACGTGGAGATTTTTGGACTCTGATGGGAACTAAGGTATCCGGGGAATAGAGCAAAATAGGCATAGGAGACACGAGTTCCAAACACGACAGGTTTTATTACACGTATGCATGAAGTATTTTTTTTCCAGGCTCTTTAAAATGGCAACCCAGTCCCCGGCGGCTCCGCTATTCCAGGCACTGGTAGCAGCCACAGTAACAGCGGAGTAGGGGGTGCGAAGAATCGGCGGAAAAAGTTACGTGCTACCTCCGCGATCTCTGCCTAGCAACTTAAAATGCGTGGATGCTGAGGACCGACGAGAAGCTAATTTAACTGGAGGAAGTGGTAAGCAAGTTGCACTCTCCGAAGTCCAAATAGAGGGGACACGATAGTTCTATATTCTGGCAACTGGCTCTACTACCGGGAGTAATGGGGTCTGTCCGTCCATTTGGCAAATTGCTCCCTCAAATTGTACCTGACTGAACACAAATACAAAACACAATAATCACATCGTAACAATGACGATTAGGTGCTGACGATCGTCAGTGGATGATGTAGGAAGTAGTTATCGATGAATTTGTGCCGTTTTATATTTGCTACCCACGTGTAGCACACGGACTCATGTCTCTGCTTTTCTAATAACCCAAAAAGAGAAACCTGTTACTTGCGCCCAACACTTACATATAGCTAGGTTATGGAAGTAATAAGTACTACGAGCTAGGTACCTACATGTAAGTGTTGGGTGACAATAACAGGTTTCCCTCTTTTGTAGAGTATCGCTACAGAGTACCTGAATTAAAAATATATTATACTTGATGGTTTAATCAACCGTTTCTGTCTTTAGACAATCTTGGTTCACCGAGATGCCGACCGGCGACAGACTTTGACCTATTAACACGACGATAGGCTTTCGAGCATCCAGGATCAAAACTGGCATTGCAACAAATTGCGCGTGCGTTTCGGTATTCAGCGCGCTGGTTCCGTCACGATCGACTGCTTGCCGAATGCCGCGTCACACTGAGAGGCGGGTCACGTAGGTGCTCGAGCCTGCATCGAGAAGGGGAGGGGGGCGGTGGCACGTAGTCAGGTTATGTCATGAGACGTGCTGCGTGGATAGCTGACGAGAGAAAGTCATTTACACAAAGAGTGGTCTACAGTGAACAGGTTTAGTAACACACGCTTAGTCACTTTGGATGCTGACTTTTTTCTTTACCTCAATAAGCCGAGGAGGAACCGAAACCATGAAAAAAAGAGGACGGGTCATGCGGTAAATTCAAAAGCCACCGGATGTAGCTCAACGGGTCACACTGCATACACAGCAGTACACTCTATAATGACTTATGGAATATATTATGCAAAAACGAGCAGTGAGATAATAATTATATTAGGTTTAAATCAGATCACTCATAGGACTCATGTAGACAGCGATTCAAAGAACTAGGCATAATGACGATGAGTTCATTTTTCAGAATTTTGTTTATATCACAGAAAATGCGAGTTAGAAGATATACACAGAATGAATGTTAACACTAGTAAAAGATCGTCTAGTCGTTCCTATGACACGACTTACAAAAGTTTTAAAAAGCTAGTAGGTACCTACTGAACAGCAATTAAGTTACACAATAAAATCCCTGTAAATATTAAGAACATGTTAGACTCCTATTTCAAATCTTGCGTAAGAAATAAATGAATATAGAATATAAGACTTATTATAATTGAAGCTTTTGCGGATAATTAAATGCTTACATCTGAATTTATATTATTGAATGAGCTTTATTTAGTGATTGTGCTTTTCATTTTTGTTTAGTTTGTATTTTTTTTTACTTGACATTTAATTTATATTTTATTGTAATAAATACTTACTAGTTGTTATTTTTAAACTTGTACAATACGACGATGCTTTTAGTATGATTTAGATTTTAGAACATTATTTGTTCTAAAATTTAAATCATACTTAGATTTAATTGAATTTTTTATAATATTATTTGTTTTGATGACTTATCTACATGGTACTATGCATATAGATGAATAAATAAATACAATACAGAAACTGAGTGAAGTGCCGATCCCGATGGTGAGTATATCCGCAAAGTGGAAAAGTCTATCAAGAAGAAGAAGAATGTAGAGTCAAAAAGTTTTCAAAAGTGGACTCCTTCAGGAGCCAATTGAACTCCATAATGTAATGCCTATTCATTCAACTAGGTATTATGCAGCCTTGACAGACTTTTCGATTTTGCGGATGAATAATTAACAAATGCCTACGGTCTACTCTACTGCGAGAAATTCAGTTGCGAAATGCTGTTGTACCTAAATAAGGATGTCGCCACGAAGAAAGTCCGCTTCCAAATATATGGACGTGACTCACGATAAAACTAAAAGGTCTTTCAACAAGGACGGGTCGATGTTGAAATTAAATAAAACACGCTGTATGTGAGATATTAAAGAAATTATTGTTTTATTTGAAAGGCCCATTTATGCCATTATTTATGAAATATGACATCGTTTAAATGTCCACCGCGGCTTCGAACAGTGGCACGGACCCGAGAGGTCCAATTTTCAATTACTCTACTGCATAGATCCGGCTGAATCTGAGCGATGGCCTGCGTTATGTTTCTTTTGGTCTGAATTGAACGATATGGACGTGGACAACATGTGGTTCCAGCAAGACGGCGCTACGTGCCACACAACGAGCGACACAATGGACATTCTGCATGAACGATTCGAGTGTAGGGTTATCTCTCGCAGAGGTGGCGTGAATTGGCCACCAAGATCGTGCGATTTGACCCCGCTAGACTTTTTCTTATGGGGTTTTCTCAAGTCGCAGGCCATCGCTCAGATTCAGCCGGATCTATGCAGTAGAGTAATTGAAAATTGGACCCCTCGGATCCGTGCCACCGTTCGAAGCCGCAGTGGACATTTAAACGATGTCATATTTCATAAATAATGGCATAAATGGGCCTTTCAAATAAAACAATAATTTCTTTAATATCTCACACACAGCTTGTTTTATTTAATTTCAACATCGACCCGTCCTTGTTGAAAGACTCTTTAGATTGATATAAAATTGTTAACACGATATTTAAGTTGATCGTTAATCATAAAAGCAACGACTGCCAATCCTAAGTACCTATACAGGGTGTTTTTTTGAAATGGGACAGTATGGGGATAAGTATCCGAATCCATAAGAGATACGGGAAAACTGTCTTTGGAATCATTTACTCATTTTGTATGAAAACGATTTTGGCATAGTTATTTTTTTGGTTAAGCGTGGGTTCACCATAAAAATGAGTTGTTTTGATCAGCAAGGAGATCGACTCAGTTTGATTTCATGTTGTTGATTAAAAATAGTAATTAGAGCTGTATACTGATCAAAATTAGCTCAATACGACTAGTCTACTATTATCCATCGAGGAGTTCCGTTATCCACATTCCGCCTGCCGTATGGGATGATCCATGTACAAATAATTATATAAATAATGATAGTTAGTTAAAGATAATGATACCTAATTGTACCTAATACCTACCTCTGATTTTTAATCTTATACAACTTTTGTAAACAAAGTAATGTCACTGTAATGTACCCATATGTGTATATACACATATGACACACATACATGTCACTTAATGCACACAGTGGCATATCTTGACATTTCCTTGTTTACAAAATTGTCTAAGATTAAAAATCAGAGTTATAGATACATTTGACAACATTGCACCAACGCATCGCATCTCATCGAAATAAGGACAATCCGAAGATGACGATGACAGTGCATAGGCAGGAGCCTATGCACTGTCATCGTCATCTTCGGATTACATTGCTCGTAAAACATTCCAATGTTTGATGAAATTCTTATTGAGTGATTCATTTCGTATTATCACAGGATGGAGAAATGTACGTAGTAGCTAGGTACCTAATATCAATTAGAAGAACGATTCTGTCATCGATCCAGTAGCAGCTCTTCATAAATGTATTCCGTGTCAAAAGGTAACTAACCCGGCGGACGACGACGGACGAGGCGCCACTGACTGACAAACCCTCAGTCGAGCTCGCGGGGTGATCGTGATTGATGGCTGTTCACTGATGGATGCATCACTCAGAGGCCCTGTAGTCGGAGTTTAGCACCGCTGCTCACACTCACACTCGTGTGCGGGTTACACGTGTTTTTATATTCCTGATAATTCATCATTTTAAGTAATTTAGGTTGGTACATACATGTAGAAGTTGCAAATTGAGAAAAACTAATTATAGATCTCTAAAAACACAACATTTTTTAGATTATTTTTAACAATCAAAATTGAGCCTAGTGTCTCCGTTTCGTTTGTACAATTTATCGAAGACCACCTGTGGGTAATATAAACCGTTTACCTACTTCGAACAAAGTCAAAGTCAAAGTCAAGAGAATTTTATTCATTGAAATCACAAGGACCATTTTGAATCGTCTTATAAACTAAAGTTACTCCTGCTCCTGTTATCCTGAACAGTTATATTCTTGATCGAAGCCTCACGGTTTTGAGCGTAAAATAATATACATACATACATAAACACACGCCTTTTTTCCCGAAAGGGTAGGCAGAGCCTCAAACTGCCTCTTTTCACCGTGGGTTTGCACAGTCGCAGGAATATAGACGTGTAACCAACTCTGCTAACGCTTTTTCCACTAATAACACACTCCTAAATAAGCCAGCAGCTAAGACAAATCTTATAACAACGCAAATTGCCCAACAAGTCATAAATAAGTAGTACTTATAAGTATATAAACATATAATTTATTATGGTTAAAACTTAAATAAATAGTTGTTCTATGTAACATAGTGTCTGTAAGTTTATAACCATAGGTAGTTATAATTTTATGATGTTTATGTTATGATTAGTGTTGGTAAGCACCGCGTAAAACTCACGAGACTATCTTGCCTATCTTGCTTGTCATGTAAAGCATGGCACGCTTATGAGCTCACGTCACAAATTTGCTGACCCGAACCGACCGGAAGGGTGCTTCACAATGCTTTCTAAAAAGGCTGAAACTTCGAATCTAGGGGTAGTAGTAGGGTAGTAGGTAGTTACTTTATGTACTTACGAGCTTTATCAGGACAAAGATTTAGTAGGAATCTATTAGGTTCTTAAGTAGGTACCTATTTTATTACAGCAGTCCTAAATATTGTTGCAATGAAGTTATTTTACCTATCTTAAAAATACCTCCGATTTTTTTTACGCTGATTTTATTTTCCCGGTAATTTCAATATTTATTGTTTTGAGCTTTTGGCATTCGAGATTTTTAATTCCAGATTTTTCAGGGAAAGCGTCAAAATCCCCTTTCATTGGAAATCATTGTTCTAAACATCATACACTCACATACAGAGCTGACTGTACTACAGACACGGCATGAAGGGCATAGATGGTGAATTTACCCAAAAACATAAACTTATTTGGGTGATGATGAAATTACCCGATGGCGAAAGTACCCTTACATCTAAATTCATCCATGTTATTAAACCAAATTCGATTTTGGTTCCTAAATCTGCATACATTATGCCGCGGGGACAGACTGGGACGGGATGGCTTTAAAGGGGTTTCTCGTTTAGAGAACCCTAAACATAGTACTTACCCATTATTGTTCTCTGGGTGGGACAAAAAGTCTAAATGACGGTCTAATTTTTTGCATGAAATCTCTGAACGAATTATTTGATTCAACGAAATAATCTCAGAGTTTACGCCACAGAATGGAGTGTATCATCAGTTCGCCACGCTAGGCCGCGTCTACGTGACGTCACAGTTAGATTATGTGATGACACCAGTGCTCCGAGCCAACTGTACCTATCGCAGATGCTCCAGCAGTTACTAGGACGGTACGTGGTGTACAATTTGTGAGAATGTAACGGTCACGAACAAAACAATAGCCGGCCACGAACTTTACTCAGCAAGCCGTTGCGCCGAGTCCCACAGCCACCGCGACGCGCACCGCACACCGTCCCAACGGCCCAGTGTCGACGACCTACTCATACACTTATTTTACTTTCTCAAATGGAATGCTTTATGCGAGCAACGAGAAGGTGGAACAAGTATTGCGCGCAGTTCAAGGCGCACTGCGTAGCCTACTTACAACAAATTAATTAAGTATTTATTTATTTTAATTAACGTAGCTGATAGGAGAACTGTGCCACGCAGGACGTGTAACTCTGGCATTTGTACCTGTAACAAGCCGGACTCATCTGCTAATTGACATTGTTATGGATATCACCGACAACTTATTGGTTCGATTGTCTCGGAACGAACGAACCGAAATATCTGTTTGTTGATTCGGATGATAATATGCTGGGTTCCGGCTCCGGCCAATTATGTATCTAACCATAAAACCTCAATCATTTACGCGGTCAACTGTCCTAACCTTTCAATTGAATTCAGCAAATTTGTTTTCCAGAAATGTTAATAAATATAAAAGGGGTAAACTTTTTAGAATCCATATTCCCAGAGTTACATTGCAATGGTTTAAATGATCTTCTCCCTAAATGTCAGAAATGTATAGATAATGAGCGTAAATACTTCGATTAAATAAATACCTTTATTTTGTCTTACAAAAAAAGGTGTTTAATTTTTTCAATATAAAACGGCAATTTCATTCTTTAACCTCGATTAGTGTACTAAAGTACCTACCTAAAGCCATTTTGTAAAATAGTCGCGTGCGTGTAACAATAAGTCACTCTACGCTAATCAGCCGCGTCACGAGAGCTCCGCTAAAGTAGCAGCGATCTTTCAATTTTCGTCTATTAGCGCTATAACCTCTATTTGTCTGGCAACAAGAGAAAATCTTCAACCTTTGTCTCGTATGTAGACGACGAGATGGCGGAAATCACTCGAGGAATCCTGTTCACTCTTTGTTGTTGTGGAATTTGCCTTTATTGGGTATTATCTGTACATTCCTTGGATTCATAAGTGTTTATTCATATCGCGTTAGGGTACTGACAAATAATACTTTACAGTATAGCTATTAATTAAAATAACTTACAAGTTTTAGTAGAACAATTCTCAACATTTTGATAAGTGTATCTACACTCCCTATTTTATATATAGAGGTACTAAAACACCTCCGGGCTACGTAGGCTATGAACTTCTTCAGAAGCCCCGCGCCGTAATCCCTTTTCACTCCATTATCGTCGCGAAAGTTCGGAAAGTAGGAATGCCTCTACATAACATAACTATAATAGACTGTATATACTAAGCTAAATAAAAGTGATATGAATTCTAGGAAAGGTGTTTGCTTTCAATACTGATTGTTTTTTGTATTCATTTAAAACCACTAGGTAGATTAGCTGCTTTCGTAGTGCTACACAAATCCTCGATGTTGTTAGTGATCAAAATATACCTACACACCAACTTTGGTACACCACTGAAGTATGTAGTTTTGAATGAAATTGCGCTTGCTCTATCCAAGTCACAGTGATGTTCTATCCGTTTGTAGAGTCGAGCTCTATAATGGCGAAATCAGTGTCGTCGGTCCTTATACCACACAAGCCCTATACAGAGGCTCCATAAACAAACTTCAATGATTCATTTGAGGCGTTGTCAACAATTATGATTTAAACGGCACACTACGAAATCAATTATTATTTGGCGCGAGGGCTCGGGTTAGTCACGCACCTTAGAATGTTATTATTTAACGGTACCTATGGAGACGCTAGCAGATTTTACACCTTTTACACTTTTTACTCAGATTTACCATCATCACCACACTTGGCAGGCGGATGGGTGATCGCAGTGATTGGTGTTGAGTACATTTGACAGAGTACTAAAAAAGAGTAGGCTAGTATCGAAGCTACATAGGACCTTGCTAGAACACATTGGACTATATTGTGGAAAGCTTTACACTTGGATAGAAAACTTTTTGTCAGACAGTACCTTTAGAAGCCTACTCTATAGTCCCCATAAAATGCGCAGTGGTGTGCCCGAACAATCCGTGCTCGGTCCAATCCTTTTTCGGAGTTTCTAGGTTCTGTACCTCATAAGATACTAACGGAACTTTTTTATAAGATAACTCGACAACATTTTTGACTTAAACAGGAAATATAGGGACTAAGTTGACATAACATAACATCCAACAGTCACATACGTAGTCTTAATCCAACACCATGCTTCCCTGTGTCGTGGGTATCAGGAGCTACGAGTAGCATGGTACCACACCACCCAGACCCGGAACAAATATTTGTAGATCATACAAACATTTGTGCCGCAGCAGGAATCGAATCCGCAAACTCTTGCACCTCAGCCGGCTACACGCCCGCCGCGCCACAGAGGTCGTCGAAGACCTCTGTGTAACACATAGTTAAAAGGAAATTGAATTGAAAATCCAAATTCCTTAAATTCCCAAATTTAATTCGGATTGTGATTTAACATGTTATTCGGAAAATATTTACTAGTAATGAGAAAATGCGTGTTAAAAGTGGAGATTGATAAATAAGTTGATTGGTCTAATTGTTACTATGGTAGCCCGACTCGCACTTGACCGATATTTTTAAACATGGTACACTAATAATTGTTTATTGTAGATATATTAAACTCATAGTTAAAGAATTTTATTACTCATAAAGAACAGGGTTCACTTATAATGAGTTTAAGAACTAAGATTATAACTAACTATTAGTTACTTAAGTACTAATAATATTGCAGAGATCTGGTGGTTACTTAAAAAATCTTATCATATACATGTTTTTTTAGCTTTTTTAATAAAAATAGAGATTCACAAACTTTTATGTTATTAGGTAAGTTGTTGAATAATTGTGCACCCTCGTACATAATGTTCCTTTTCCATAATTAGTTTGATCTTTGAAACATGAAGTAAGTACTAGGTATGTTGAGACTCCTATAAAACCCCGCTGATGTAGGTAGCTGAACATTATTATATCTTCCAAGGTCTGAAATGTGTTGCCGCCTCGCTGCAACTTTGCATCCCACGTGTTGTGTTGCAATAAACACTGCATTACGAAGCTAACTGGCTAATGCAGGGTGTCGTGTTACCACAACTAGCGGCCGGCCAAGCGGGGCGGCACGCGGGGCGGAGCGGCAGCGTGCTTGTGTTTGTGGATGTAGGCAAATGGAGTGACATGTACCGCTCGCTCGAAATACCTTACAATTGGAATTATTTTAATATTGAGCGTAGTTTACAGTTTCAGCAGGAAGCCGCTTGTTGTACCTAACAGTGTGCCTTCTATTCGTATCCGTGCCACTTTACTAAAGACAAATACGGTTGTATTGAAAATTATAAACATAGTTAGGGACAAATCGATTTACCTGTTTTTTTATTTAGGAATTTCCTAGTTGTCTTAATTATTTTCCTGATTTTAAGGAATCTGTTTCTCAATGGTAGGTACCAACGGAACCATATAGGATCCTTCAGGTGGCTGTCTGTCTGTCGCAGACTATTTTAATAATAATAATATTTAATATACTGTAATAAACCTAAAAAGCTGAATTTTGGTGCATATATAGAATTAGATGACCAAATATAACTTTAACTGAATTATATTGGTTCTTAGAAGTTGGTATACATGAAAAAGCTACATGAGGGAGGGTAGTTGCGACCCGACGTAACCAGTCGTTGAAGATTATTTCGACTGGATACATGCACTTTTGACTTTTAATGACTGGTTTCATGTCAACAATTTAACACTAAATAATAATAAAATCAATGCCTTTGTGTGTATATAATCAAGACCAATGCTATATTATATCGAACGACCTCCAGTATGCTTGAAACTATTAACATAAAGAGTAATGGGGTGAAGGTAGAATTCACTGATAGCGTTAAATTTCTAGGGGTTTATATTGATCAGTTCTTAAACTGGAAATCAGAATTAGAATCAATTGAGAATTCGATAAGTTCAGCTTGTTATGCCCTAAGAAGCTTAAGAGATGAAGTGGATCTTGATCAACTAAAAATAGTTTACTACGCTTTGGTCGAGTCAAAATTAAGGTATAGTGTCAAATTCTGGGGGAATAGTTACAACTATAATATAAATAGAGCATTTGTGATCAAAAAACGTGCCATACCTACCATGGTTCGGATACCTCCGTGGGAATCGTACAGGGATCACTTTCGGAGCCTTACAATTTTGACTCTTCCCAGCCTTAACATTTTAGTGGTTCTAGTGGATGTTATCCGGCATCCCTTTAAGTATGAAACGTCGTTACAAAGAGTACAAAGATGTGCTGTGCCCTAGATTAAAAATTGCGATGCATGGTTGTCGGTATCAGGCAGTCAAATTATATAATTCTCTACCTGTTGATATGAAAACTATTGATAGTCCAGGTATATTCATTAGGAAACTAAAAAAGCTTTTGCTGGAAGGGTGCTACTATTCCATAGATGAGCTCAAGTTTTAATTAATTTTAATTGGTACTAATTACATCTAAGTGGCATTTTTAATATTAATGATATTCTGACATATTTCTGATTCTTTTTTTTATGACATTATGAATTATTTTTATTATTTTCAGCAGTGGACTTCCGCGTCGACCTGAATGCCGGCCGGAATTGAGTGTTTCCAGTCAAGATTCTGGCCCAGGAAGCGAGACTTGAGGCTGCCCGGGTGCGCTAGGTCATCACCGCCAATCTGGAGCTGGCGGGCCCACAGCTAGGTGCCCCTGGAGGCTCGGCTGTGCCAAAACGTGTCTATCTCTATGAGCACCTTACTCGGACGAACAGGCAGCAGCTGTTCCATAACGCTGCCCGTCGCTGCCGCTGGAGATATGTTTGGACCCGAGACAGTAGGATTTTCGTTCGCAACGAAGATGGCAAGTCAGCGGAGCGTATACGCTGTGAAAGTTATATTGCTTAAATTTTTGGTTGAAAATAATTTTGTTTGAAGTCATTAGCACGGCAGCGATTTCATTATAATATATTATGTTTTATCTAAAACTATAAACTCTAATCCAACTTTTTGGTTGAAAATTAATTTATTTGAAATTATTAGCACGGGAGCGATTTCATTATTTATGTTTTATCTAAAACATAAACTTTAGAGGTATTTCTATTTTGTTTGTTCAATAAGTAAAACAGTGTTTATTACAAAAATTTTATAAATAGTCTGTATCATTTACACAAAATTACTTTGGGAAGCTTTTCTTTAAACTATATATAGGTTTTTCTTTCTTTCTACATCGGCGAACTCTCTTATACATCAACTGCACTGGAAAATTGTGAGCAAGTACGATGCATACAATATACACTATGGCCTGGCCATCGCGCATCGCTTGGCAGAGAAAGTTTATTCAGAACCCGATTGAAAGCCGGCTGGCGCTGGCGGGAGCAAACCTTACAAGGCGGAATCAAGCCGAGTGTCAACGCGCATTGGGAAACATTTTCTTCTCGCTATCAGCTATATTTTGGAGTTTTTTAAATGTAAGTGTAATCTATAATGTAGATAAAAAAAATATTTACAAAAATCACAATATGAATTGGCTAATTTTCAAGGAAAACGTGTAGGATTATGGAACGCTTAAGAAAATCGTAGAGTTAAAATTTAGCACGCGGGTACCGATTTTTCCATACAAACGTATGGCCTTATTTCGTCCCTGGATTTTGGCTATAAGAAAATATTTTTCTTACAGTGTAGGCACATATTTTTAGCGTAGGCATGAATAAACAATTAAATACACACGCCTTATTTTCCGAAGGGGTAGGCAGAGCCTCAATGAGCCCACTCAAGCGAGACAATGTTTCCACAAAAAATAAACGAATTTTGACTGCAGAAACAATATCACAATTATGACGTGTGGAAGGTGGCATGGAGGGACGAGGGGTCGCGAGCGGCAGGCGGCTGCCTGGAGGCTTCGCGGGGTATTGTCCTAAAAATAGAATAAATAAATTGTCACGGCGCGCGGCCGAACGGGCCCGTGTTGCAATAATCTAGTACGAAAATGTAAAATTTTAACTTTTAATCCTTTTTAATGTTTGCCTGCAAGGTTTCCTCAATTGATTGCGCACAAGCACACTTTATGGCTTGTACATTTTCCATAGATGCCTTACTTACTTGGAAATGTTCCCCATATATGGGCATCCATCAATTTGCATAGAGCCATTTAAGCGGATGTCTTGCGGCTATTTATCGACAGCCAGTGAATTGGTCAATACCTATCTCGAGTTAAATGGTGGATACCTACTAGGAGCTCAATTATCTGGTCTCCTATTAACGTATAGCTGTCAGCCGCCCTCGCTCTCCGAGAGAAACAAATAGCACAGGCATCTGGTAAATAGATAAATCGTTGTTGGAATCTGCGGCTTTGTCAACAATGCTTGTGTTCAGCGATTGAGCACAAAGACCCTCAGATAGAAACATTTTATTGCACCCCATATATAAATAAACTTAACAATTCACAAAAAAACCTTATTAATTTTTATGTAATGGCTCGACTAACTGGCATACGGCCAGATTTTTCTGCCTCCCATGGTTCCACTCTCCCAGAGTCCAATTCACAATTATGCTATGTATGGCTGCGAACTGCGGGAGGAATAAAGGGAATTAATTTTACAACCGACAGAATAGGTCGAACGAAAGCCGATTCCATTCCAATTAGTTTATGGTCGAGGAGTTTTATTGGTTTTGGCTGAAAGCGATTGTGAAGCTAGTCGATGCATAGTTGACAGCATTTCAAAATGGATTCAACATGCTATCCAACGTCCGAATTTGATTGCAGTAATTATTCATATTCTTGTTCTATACTTCTTCTTTTTAACCGACTTCCCAAAAATGGAGGAGGTTCTCAATTCGGTTGTAATTTTTTTAAAAAAATTGTTTTTTTTACCTTATATCTCCGGCGTTTATGAACCGATTTGGAAAATTCTTTTTTATTTGAATAGATATACTTCCAGATTGGTCCCATTTTTTCAATCCAGTTCTGATGATGGAATCCATGAGGAATTGACGGAACTCCTCAAATATTGTAGGCATACATATGGCGATTTTGATATTTTCAGCAACAAACCAAGCATTTGCATTCAAAAAGTATCATAATCCTTTCACCACTATGGTTCTTTCATCATTTTTTTTCATCCAAATATTTAGTCGAATACAATGGCGGAAGTCGGTTTTTTAAATGAAAAGTTATATTGCAGTGGCTTTGTAAAATACATTGCTCTAGCAGTTTCACACATTGAGAAAAATATCAATCTAGAGGCCTTAGCTTAAAATGTAAGCAGTACCTATACCTATGTGTAATGTATTATGTAGTCAGGAATAGACGAGATAGATAATTGAGTTTGTAGAGGACACCTAGTCTTCCATGAAAAATCCTCTTCAACCTACTAATTTATTCTGAGGCGTCGTCGGTCGCCGCTCAAACTGGATTGCTCCAGGGCTCGGCTGAGTAACAATTACGTTTCTGGTGTTAGAAATGCACCTGTTACCGCTCAGCTTAGCATTTGAATAGCCTCATTGTTGATTACAGAGTTTGCGTACTTTACACGCTAATTTACTATATCTGTTGGACATACAGGTAGGTAAGCTAAGCATTGTTGTAGGTACCTATCTTTATTATATATTATATATAAAGCATAGCGAGTGTTGAGCTGTTTACACATTTTTTTTACAGTTAGGTACTCTTTTTGGATGCATGAGGTCTTGTTTATTGCACAGAAACACAGGAAGACAAACTGAACATATTTTATTGTTTGACAAACACACAGAGTGCAATGACAAAAAATTTTTCCTGTTAAGGTACTGAACCCCAAAATGAACCAAGCTGTTTGTTGCCCGATTCTTCTAGGTTTGGTCCTGAAGATCATGCATAAACATAAATAAATAAATATATTATACATAATGTATAATATGTCTAGGACGGTTTAAAATGAGTTTTGCGATATTATAACTTCGTTAGGCTATTTCAAAGAACTCCAAAGTTTGTTATTGCAGACAAAAGTAAAGTCAGAGCGGGAACATGATAAGAAAAATAATAGCAAATATTATACGTGGTCTTTAGAATTTGAAATGCAGCGGGGCTCCCTGGAGACACATGAAGAGTATACCAGGCCAGCCCTACCTGTCACATGAATCTCGGTCTTTGGGTTTGTGGTGCTTCCAGAATGGAACAGAGCTGTACGATTAAGTTGGTCCACATGAAATATAAAAACAACACTCTTTTAACAGGAAATGAAAAATTGAAACATGCTTTTTACAATTTTATTGACCCAATGCGTTTATAATTAGATTCAAAGTCTTGTGTGCTGTGGACCTTAAGGACCACATGAAGCTAGAAACCATGTCGTGTTTCGTGGCCACATAGGAGACAAGGATGTCTTGAAAATAGAATTTATTGATGCGATTTAACATGAGTATTAGCACATACCGAGATAACTACGTGGAGAGACCAAGGGGAGGCAGACAAGCAGGTGAAGGAAAGAGCATGGACATAGTTGCACTATATCCATGGGAAGGAGATACCTGCCCTCCAATTACAGTAGCAAATGGCAATGGGTAACGCAACAATGGGAATCATTTTGAAAACTGTGAAACTTGAAAGGAGGAATATTTATGTCAAGGAGTTTTCACTATTCAAGTTTCAACAGATTTAGATAGCATTAAGATTTAGATGCGTTGCCCATTGCCGTTTGCTACTGTAAATTGGGGGGCTGATGAGGATGTGTAACTGGATCTTGCACCAAGTTCGCCGCGCTGTAGCATGTCTGCATCATTAAACTAACCATTTGCTTCCTATCTGCGAGTAGTTTGTAACATGGTTGTACCATCAATTAATGTAATCACGTGTTTCCGTTAAGAGCTATCTTCATAATATTAAAGTGGCAATTTCCTTTGCAAGGCAGAAATCTATAATGACGAAGCCGGAATAAATTCTTGTGAAAATAAAAACTACAATTTCTGTTATCATTGGAAACAAGTGTTCAGTTTTCAAATGAGGTTCCTAACAGTTTTTGTAAGGCATAATATAAACCTAGGTAAGTAAAATAAGGTTTCATGGAAAGTGGATAAAAAGTGAAGGTTTCTTGTTGATCGAATTTAGTTTACGTATAAAGTTTTTTTTAGTTGTAGGTTTTATAATAATGTTTTGTACGTTACTATTGTTTTACCCATTGACATAATATATTAGTACATGAGGTTTGATTTCACCAATTGTTTAGTCTAACCAATGCTTTTTGACAGGTGTTTTCAAAAATTATCTGTCACCTTAACCAATGGTTAGATTTAACAAGACATTTAACTAACAGAGTATGGTGAAATTGAATCTAATGGTTTTACCTTTTACCTATCAGCCACTTTTTATTCTGATTGAGCAAACGCGTCAAATTAATTAATAAAGAATTATTAATTAATTTGACGACGGTTATCGGCTATTTAAATATGTAGAGTCAGCACAATCGGTTCGTCAGTCGGGCTTGCGCGCGCGAGCGTCAAGGGTAGGCACTTCTCACCATAATGGCTGTGCCACAAACTGTGCCTCCGCCATAGCAGACCTCAGCAACTGATACATAATCTACACCTCTGCCTCCGACACCTCTATATTATTCAGTGACTCTAAAGGCTCCGCTTAAAAGCATCCTCGCCTGAAATACATCCTGCGAAAGCTCTGACACCGCCACCGCAGAGTTTCGTTCAAGTCGACGGAGGCTTTTTCACAAATATAAAAAAGAAGAAGAAACAGAGCGTGATACTTCCTGGCAGGACCACTTAGAAGCATTTATTTAAACCTTAAAGTCAAAGTCAAAAATAATTTTATTCATTGAAATCACAAGGATCATTTTGAATCGTCTTATAAACTAAAATTATATACTCCTGTTCCAACACGACCAAGCCTAGAAGAATCAGGCAACAAACACGGCTTGGCTTACAAAAATGGTCCGTCTTACCACTAGGTGAGAAGCGCCTGTGTGGTGCCTCGGAGGAAGGAGTTGCTGATACATAGTAAATGAGAACTTAAAAACCTTAGGAAGGTAGTCAAAAGTAAATAAACATCAGCAAAAATATGCAAGACAGCACACGCTACGCTTGTTATACTTATTAATAATAATCTAATGCAAACATGTAAATAGGTAAGTACAGATATTGCAAATTTCCATTTTAGCAGTCGAGGGGCAGAGCGACATCAGGCCACGCGGCTTTATCATTAATATAGTTATCAAGAGTGTAATACGCTTTCTTAATTAGATTCATCTTTATGTAGGATTTAAATCTTCGAATAGGAAGTTTAAATGCACCTTCTGGAAGTTTATTATAGAACCGTACAGAATTCCCCATAAAAGACCCACTTACTTTCTTTAATCGAAATTTTGGTATATTTAGTTTGTGTTTATTTCTCGTGTTAATACCATGCACGTCACCCTTTTTCATAAAACTATCTAAGTTTTTATGTGTATGTAATAATATTTCATAGATATATTGCGATATTACTGTGAGAATATTGATTTCTTTGAAATGCTCCCTCAAGGAGTCACGCGACTTCATTTTATAAATGGCACGTATTGCCCGTTTTTGTAAGACAAAAATTGCTTGGATTAAAACTATTTACATATAGGTAATATGTAGGAATAGTGTAAACAACAATAGTCAAACAAAAATTTAAATTATACGTGAAATATAATAGGTTCTTAATAATAATGTTTATTTATTCATAAATGTCAAAATTAGAATACAAGAAAATTCAAAGAAAATAAGGCGAAAACATTTTTACTTAAAATTATGTAGGTTCCTACTCAAAAGCAGATACACTACATAAGTCAGTTTGTAACTAATTAATGCAATACATCTGCTTAGAGTTGCGGTTGATAATAAATAAATAAATAAAATAAGGGCCGACAGCCAGTGCCTTTGCAGACGACTATCGTATCTGCCAGCCAGTGCCCCAAGTGGTACTGCCCAGCATTCAGCATTTGACGGATGCAATTTTCTTGCGCATCATCGCGTAAAAGTCATTGACATACGCAGCAGCAAACGTACCAGTTGCACTGCAAAATCCAGAATTCACAAAATCTGGAATAAATATACAATCATAAGTATAGTATAAAACTATGTGGTGGTGAAAGGGCCTTCCGCTCAGCATTATGCTATATTTATAGGTGTGTAAAAGATGGTTAGGTAGAGCAGCTTGCAGATATTTATTCTAGAAGGTACTTATAAATACTTAACAAAGAAAAGCTGTGAAAAAATCTAATTATCTTACCTAAAACACACAGCAGTTGTATCTAGGAGCCCCTAAAGTCTAGGTTCTAGATGCTGCTGTCTGTCTAGTGTAACCAATTTGGAGTTCCGGCAGCGGCGCCAGCGCACGCGGCGCTTTGATCTGCGTGATCGATGGACTGCCACAGTGACTGAACAATCAGAGACACAACTTCATAGAGTAGTGCCAAAAATAGTCTGCAACTCGATATTTATCATCGATGCCGGCATAAAGGGTGATTTCAATCACTGGCGCGATGACGGAATGAAACCTTTGTCCTAATTAGAAGACGGGGATGGCTGCGCTTCCACGACTCACGGCTCTATTACGGTGTTCTATTGATTGGTTTCCGTTACGTCCTCTACGACTACGTCGCGAATTGATGATTTTACTTGATAGAATCGAATGAAGGTGTTTATCAATTAAGACAGTGCACTTCCAATGCTCTGTGGTTTTCCCAAAGAGTAGCTGCTAAGCTCCCTTTAGCACTTTCCTGAAGTTTAATTACTCGTGACACTGTGTCTATGATACCTAGCATACATAGGTACATAGCGCGTGCGTCGCGTCGCGTCTCTTGCGCAGATGCTCCGTTTCCTTATGGAGTCATTAACCTATCAGAATTCAAGGCAAGTGTACACACAGATTAATTATCTAGGTTTCTGGTCTAGTCTCAAACAGTGCGAATTATACTATACTTAAATAGAGTATAAATAGAGAGGTACATTAACTAAGACAGGTTAAGCTCTAACAAAATAATTACTAATAAAAATGCTTAACTTAAAAACTCTTGTTATATCGCTTCGGATATTTGCATCAGTTGCACCGTTATGTAATAATAAAAAAATCTATATGCATTTCTAAATCTACTTCACTCAATCGACTGAGCTTGCACATAGTAAATGAAACACCAGCGGAGAGCCATGCATGGCAGGAACATCTGTTTTATTGCACGCCACGACTTGTACATACCCTACCAGGGTTGAGTACTTTCATAGGGAAGGGTCATCGGTCCGTTGAAGGGTTATTACAACACAACAAGCTAACAGTAATTTATTCGAGCCTGTAATGTAAATGCGTTGCGCATCTCCGTAAATAAATTATTTATGAGCAGATAGTGCGCGCGTCGAAGCTGGTGTTTCGGTGCCTGCCTATCCATCACGCTCATGATGACGTCTGCGTGTCGCTGAGCGCCCTATCGCCAGCGAGTGCGGTGTGATAGCTTCTTGAAATAGAAGTTGACTTTCATCCTTACTTTTTCTAGGTAGAGCGCCTTCTGCGCTCGCCCGCTGTGATGAGAAGGGACATCCATCATGCTATGATTCATAATGACTTCATGTCGTTAGAGAGGACATGATGGTGGTTACTTCAGATTGTCTGTCAAATGACATTCAAAAACAATTGCATTTTAAAATAAACTGTTTAAACCAAAGGAGCCGCGTAAAACCTTATCCCATCTATTAACTCTATCGGTGGATGTGTTACTCTATTTTTATTCCAAAATGTTGAAACGGCGCAACATCTGTTTTCCTCTCGGCTCCGATCAACGCGACGAAGGTCGCTGATATTTTCGACCACAACATAAATAATAATCTCAAGAATTTATAGAAATAAAAAGCGAGAAGTGTATCGTGTGTTCAAGTTCAGAGCAGTCGCTTAGAGATGATTTATGGCCGGCATCGGCAGCGGAACCTGCGTTGTTCGAGACGGAAAGTGTGTCGAATACAAAACCCGTGGGATAGTAAGCGGTTACTAATTAGTTCTAAGAGAGTGCACTCGAGACGTTTGTGCCAATTGCTGCAGCTGCGGCCGCGACTGGCCGGCTCCGTTTAGCCTCTATACATCATCGTTTATCGGGTTGGTGACACAATCCTTGGGGTAGGTCATCAACCCGATGCGCAGAAAGAGTAATGCAACTATGTAGGTAGGTAACTTTTACGTGCAGTTACAACGGTAACCTGCCGTAAGCTCGTTCGTGTAATTTGTCACAGGCGTACTATTCTATTTGTGCGCGGTCTGTTACGCGGCGAAAACATTTTGTCTATCTGCATTATTCTGGGAAAATGCGCGGTAGTTTGCGCGGGCGCAAGCGACGCGACGCGTTCCATTTGGCAAAGATTTCACTATTGCTGCAGTTGTTTTGTTTAGCAAACTGAATTATAAACTGAATTTAAACTGCATTTAAACCACAGCTCATCTTGCTGCGGTTTAAATGCAGTGGTTAATCCAAGTAGCACAAGGCGGTTGAAGAGAACCCATGTCTTGAATAACCTTCTATAATGTGGAAAGAAAGACTGCTGAGTCTGGATCCCAAACGTCAGGAATCTATCCACCCATCCGCCTATAGCCCACCAGATAGTTGCGGATATAAAAGAAAAAAAAAACTTTCTGCGGCGACTTCGGTGAACAGAAATTAAAATTAATATAGAGGACCAAGAAAAACAACTTTAATGTTTAATTTATATCTTCAGTATGAATTGTAGGAGCACTGGAGCAGACAATGATCTCTGTCGTGGTCCGTGGATGTAAATCAAGTGGACGCGAGCTGTCATTCTGGTGCAGACTATGTGATAAATACTAGAGGTCAGCGGCCGACACTTGTTGCACCATACTCTGTACTCTCAAATTCAAGTACGTATATATCTAGTAGTAAACGTAAGAAGTTATACAACTCCAACAAGTACTTCATCATCATTATCAGCCTGTAGAAGGCCACTGCTGGACATAGGCCTCATCCCTACAATGCCATGACGAACGGTCTTGAGCCACCTCCGTCCACCAACTTCCTGCGACGTATTTATAATGTCTTTAGTGCATCGAGTGGAGGACCTTTAAAATAATCATTCTAAAGAGATCCCTTGGTCATAGGATCTATCAGTAACTAAATTATTTATAGGCATAAGGAATCTATTAGTACATTAGTCACAAAGGATCTCAACCACAGGATCAATCAGTAAATACTCTCCTCTACCGTGCAGATGTACTTTAGACAAAACATTCAATTTCAGTTTTTGAGTAAGTACATAAACTACTCATTGGGTACTTAGACGTACTCAACAACTGAGGCATTCCATTCTGAGCCAACAGATTGCAAAATTTGCAATTTCAATTTTGTTTGCCGCGCCTATTTTTCGCCCACGTAATTTTGATTTGGTACAGGGTATACACAGTGTGATCATACTGAAAACCGTAGGTCGTTGAAATTTAATGTTTTGTCTAGAGTACATAAGTAAGACAAAAGCTCTAATTTGTCTAAATTATGAATTTGTCTAAATTCATTGGAATGAAGCTTCCGATCGGATGCAGGTACGTCTCTAGGAATAAAAACATCGAAGTGTCGAAAAGAACGAAATTAAATGCTATTGACTGGGGAGATAAAAATAATGTCATTGTCCCGCTAAGCCTCTCTCAATTTCGCTCTCATTATTCGGTAAGTGAACACAACCCAGAATAAACACAGTTGGTACTAGATACAGTTTCATGAAGTACCAACATCGTTTCCCGGATAGTTAGGCAGAGACTTATTATTTTTTATAGCGGGGCCACTTATCTTCTGGCAAAATTAATTATGTGACTCGGAGAAGCCGGTTTTGTTTGATTTAGTGGCGAATGAACGTGCTTGTTTTCAGAAAGACTTTGTCAACAACTTATTTCATTTTTATTTAGAAAATGTTAAATAGGAAAGTTGTCCTTCGTTTCTCGGAACTTTCGGTACATATTTGCGTGGGAAATATTTACTCGCGCGAAGGGACAGCGCGGCGCGGCATACATTGGTATCCGAAGATATTGAGCTATTCGATTCACGGAGTGTAAAGTCAACGAGCATTAGGAAAAAATAATTCTCGGCTCCACCGTCGCATCACTATAGGTATAGTATTCGCGTGTTTATAAAACTTTGTGAAAATATTTTGTTAAAAACGAGCCGCCAGGCATACTCGTACCTACGAGGGCATAATCCAATGACAAGAAGCATTTTCTCCAGAAGTGTTTGTTCAACATTGCAGCTTAAAATTTGTAGCCTTGAGCTGGTTCGGAGCATTGAACTCTTATTTTCCAAAATTGTCGGCCCTTAATTTATGGCTGCGAATATGGCTCGTCGTACCTGTAGTTGTGGGTAATTGCGGGCCGCAACACGCGGTCACGGCCTCTAGCCTGTGCCGCACCGCCACAGATCACTTATTAGTTGCTGATCTACTGCTAGCTACTTGCAAGACCGCATCAAAATCAGCTACGACGGTCGATGCAGATGGTCTAAGGGTGAAAGCCAAGATTAACATTCAGTCGTCCACGAGAACAAAAATGATGATAATTGACAGGATAGATTATTTATGAATTTTCAATGTTGGGATTGGGAAAAAACGTGTAAGTAAGTATAATTATTAGTTTCTTATTTCATATCCGGTTATAAACAAAAACATTTAAATTATAATAGGAGAATTAAATGAAGCTAAGTCGAGTCATTGGTACCTGTGGCAATCAGTACATCTTTTGTATGGTAAGCTGCTTACAGTAATTGGTACAGCTCTCGAGCGAAAGAAAAGACTCATTGATCCGCCTCCAGGCGACGATATGAATGACTTTCTGATTATCTTGTAAATATTTCTATTGAAAGCTGTAACGATAAGTATAACATGATGCCTACAGCATAATATTCTAAATCAAACCTATATTCTATTCTTGAGAAAACATTTGTCTTTTCAACTGAAACCTTTTCGTTTGAGCGTTACAGTGAGCAGCAAATTTACATCACAAAGGTATTTCCGTCCGAGACCTCTCTAGCTTCCAAATTGTGCCATTTTAGCCCTTATCTGGAACAATACGGTTGACTAATGTCTGGTTAGCTTGCGGGTATCAATGTAAGTGGCCAGTAACCACTACAGGGCCGATGTTTGTCTAGGAAAACCACGAAATACTGCTTAGTTTAATTTATCTTGTACCTCGTTTACCCCATTTGGCGACGAGTAGCCAATTCAAATCAGCTTGTGAACTGCCGACGTCAGTAGTTGAACTGGTGTTGTCGAAAAGCATGATACTACTGCAGATTGTGCCTATTTCCAATAACAAAGGTATAAGTATATGACCCCTGCCACGAGAAGCTAGAAGTTATCTCTCTAAATGACACTACGTGGAATGATCCTAAAATCCAAACATTCAAAAATCTTCTTTTTTTATCCAAACGGCAATGTCTTTGACGATGAAACAGAGGCCCAATTCTCTAATTTAAAAACATTCAATTCGCAGTATAATCTCGTCTCAGTTGCACTGTCAGCTGTCACCTATATAGTAACTATTACTTAATCTTCGCATGTATACGCGAAGATTAAGTAATAGTTACTATACGAGACAGTGCGACTGACACGAGATTATATTGTGACTGGAATGTTTTAAAATTAGAGAATTGGGCCTCTGATTTGCAATTAATACTGTATTCATTTTGAAGGTTTTTCGGAAATAAGAATAAGAATAAATATTATTTAATTCGAAAAAATTGTGTTGTTGCCGTTCAAAATTAAGAGAATTTGAATCCCAAAGCTTTTTTAGGGTGGTCATTTGTGCGATTTCTATTTGCAAAACCAGTTTTTTCAAAATTCTGTTCGTTTACAACTAAATATTATATTGTTCTACCTACACTATTTTTTAAATGTCATTATTTAATCTCGACACGTCGCACTGGGCGTTCAAAATATCAATAAATGGCGAATACACCACTCATCTTCCATTTGCCGATAGTATAGTCATCATGGCAGATTGCTGGAAGACCTTGGCACAATGCTCAGATTGCTCAGACACCTGAATATCATCTCTCAACAAGTGGGTATTAAAATGAAAAAAGACGACGGGCATGCCGTTGCTGTTACACGTTGGGAACAATAATAATATCATCCAAGTTGTTGATCATCATTATGTTTATTTGGGTCAGATAATTGACAGCGATTGCATGGGCTGCGTTCGGGAAACAAGGCCATTATCTTCTCATCACAGATATCGCAGAGCCTCAAGATGAAAATCTGTAATGTGCGTGTTGTCAGTGAATACTTACGGCACGAGACGTGGTCGATAACTATTGGCCTCATACACTAGCTTACAGTGGGCAATGGAGAGAGCCATGCTCCGAGTTTCATTATGTGACAGACAGTGGTGGATTTACCAGCAGGTTAAGTAGGCTGGAGCCTAGGGCGGCAGATTTTAGGGGCGGCAAATTTTGTGTCGATTTTTTTTAATGTCTTCTTCATCATCATTATATGATTGTGAACTAGGGTATCGAATTATTGAGGTCAGTAGAGGTGGAAAAATTTGAATAGCCTTCTGGCGGCAAATGTGTAAATCCACCACTGGTGACAGATACGTAGAAGAACCAAGATCATCGACATACTTCTCAGAGTTGAAAAAGCAATGGGCAGGCCATTATATCTCCCGGAACCGACAACCGTTGGGGAATAAAGGTTCTCGAGTGGCGACCACGAACCAGAAGACGCAGCTTAGGAAGCCCCCCCCCCCGCCCCTCAATGGACCAACGCGTCCAATGTATGTGGATAGAGGCGGCTCAAAACCGGTCGTCGTAGCATTCTGTGGGCAGCAGTGGTCTTCTACAGGCTGATGATGAATATGATATGGCGATATTTGGGAATTAAGAAAGGAAAATACTTAAGATTTTCCCTGCGTGTCGACTCCATTTCCACTTCCGTAGGTAACTCAGAAATGAAAATAAATGAGAACATTATTTATTTATCACGTTTACAACGATCATGACTTCCTGATGTCAAGTTGGTGGCAAAAATAAGACGGGATGTATAAAACGCCAGGCCTGTGAGATTGATGGGATACTAAGGGTTGAGAACTTGAGACTATGAGACTAGATATTGTCAGAGACCTGTAAAACTCGACAAACCTCTACATAGTCCCGTTTTGTCGAATTTTAATGTCCAATTTTATCAATTCAGAGATCCATATACTTTTTGATAAATGTCGCTTTTATCGAATTTGTCTGTATTTTTAAATTACGATTATTTTAGTACCTAGTTAATATAATGTTTATTAATGTTAAGTACGTATCCATAGGTTCAATTTAAAAATCTATTTACCAAGACGATGAATTTAGCTTCAAGTACCTAATTCATTCATTATGAAATTAATATACACAAAATTAAATGATTCTAATATGTTTAGCTATAGGCTTAGACGGCCTGCGTGGTGCGGCAGCCGCAAGAGGTGCGGGTTCGATTCCCGCTGCGGGACAAATGTTTGCATAATTTGCAAATATTTGTTCCGGTCTGGGTGTTGTGGTAGTACTGCGCTCGTATTTCCTGACACCCACGACCGTACACTCCCAGACGACATAGGAAATCCTAGTGCCCACACTAGGATTTCCTATGTCGTCTGGGAGTGTACGGACTCCAGTCAGGACTATGTTATGTGACTGTTAGATGTTTTGTTTTGCTTGTTCAATAGTTTAAAATATGTATTACCATTTGAGTGTACTTCTGCTTCTATATTATTCATTAAAATTACTGGAAAGATCAAAATAATAAAAATTCAACAATTTAATTTTACAGTCGCTCAAGTGATTGTCTGTGCCAACGAAGAAGCCAGGCACCTGATATAGGACATCTCTCGCGATCAGTTGCCCACACTTCAGCTAAGTACCTTCAGCCGGGGTCACCGGCAGACACGTCCCAACTGCAATATCCGGTTCTGGCGAAGTGTACGCTCAGTTAATAGCCTTCACAGCCACACAGACCCTCACTGCCACAAGACACGAGCTCGGAACTTTCCGAAAGCCAAGGTTTTCTCAGTAGCGGTGGATGTAGGATGGCGGCTGTAGATAGCGGCAGAAAGAAGTACCGCGCGGAATCTCATTTTATTCTAATTATGACTTGTACTTATTATTCTTTCTTTATAATGTCAAAAGGAAGTCTGTAGATGGAGGCGGTTTTTTTCTGTTACTTCATACTACCCCATCACTAGCAGCTACTCTACCGTAGGTGCTCTTCGTGGAATGATTTTTAATTGAACCAGCGAAGCGAGTTCTTCTAGTCAACTTGGAAGAATTGGCATTTGTATGTATGTAATATGTATGTATGTTTGTCCGATGAAAACTTCCCAACCGTTTATCCGATCTTTATGAAATTTAGTATGGGGGTAGATAGTATTAGTACAATTTGTAGGTAAGGTTATGAGCTATATAGGTCGGAGGGTTGATGAGATATTGGGGTCCAAAAGGGGGTAAAAAAAAAAGTCAGAAAGTCGGATCAAGTGGGGTATCTAATGAAAGCGCTTTGGCTGGTAATTTCAAAACTGTTCTTAATTAGTACTTAGACTTGGTTGTTTCTGAGATATTAGGGAAAATCTAAAACGTAAAAATTAAAAATTCTACTTCCAGCAATCCCACAATGCTGAAATTTTGTATGCTTGTAGCTTTTGTATCACAACTACAGGGAAAAGTCTGAAATTGAAGAAATTAGAAACTTGAACCTTAAAAAACAATAACCAATATAACATCTATTGTTGACCCCCCATTCCTAGGAATTTGAATGACATTAGAGTTCTATGTTTTTCGTAAAAAGGGCTTTATCATTTAATTCGTCAAGTACTTTAAACACTAACAGGTATGTAGTATTTACGCCCTGTTGCTTGTCCTATTCAAAGGTTATTTCGATGATGTGTAGGAAATTACCTAGAGGTAAATTTTTTTTCTCAGTAAATGTTTTTAGAAATCCGTTAGAAGGGTAAAGAAAGTAAAATATGCAAAAAATATCTCGAAGTTCTCTGGTAATGCTGAAATTTATTATTTAAGTATATTTTGTTCTAGGGGGAGAAGTCGAACATTGAGGATTTTTTCTTTATAATATCCATTTATAGCGTAGACAATGTAAATCTTTAAAAATTAGGTAGCAAACATATTCAACTGGCACTGCTTAATTAAAAAAATCTTCTTTTTTTGCTTCATCTCTCTCATGTTAGAGAAATTGACTCGATAGTTTTAGATTTCTGATGGATCATCCATACTTCTTACATAGCCGTTAAATACAAAACCCTTTCTTCCCCTCTTAAATTAGTCGGATTGATAAAGGTGTCATCGCGAGGTCTCAGTTCGGGGACTTCGGGACGAACCACTAGTATTATGTTCTTCTATTCCACTTTGAGCACCGATTGAAAATATGAATCGGTGCTCAAAGTGGAATAGGATCGGTGCTCTTAGTGGAAGGCTTCATTCTATGGGAACACATTATGATCAGCAGTGGATTTCTATAGCGGCTGATGATGACAGTGAGCTTAAAAATTGGGGTTACTATACGTTACAGCCGTCAGTGACGGTGACAATTTCATAGGAAACCCAGTTCTCAGGACATGAGAATGCAGAGGGCAGGAAATGCAGCATTCCATTTATGCCATGTGCATGTGATGTTGTTGTCTTGCTGAACTCATCAACAGCTATACTTTCTAAGAAACTATTGCGTGATAATATTTATCATTTTGTATATTATTATTATAGCAGCATGATAAAAACAAATTTCCCTGGAAAATATTTTTGTTTTCCACTGGCCGTGAGACGATGTTTTCGTCTAATAGAACTTTTGCCCAATAATGTAGGGAAACTTCGATAGCAGCCGCGAAATTATTATAATTGATTTGTACGTACCTACATACAAACGATAGATGTTTGATTTTTTTTTAAACTTTTGCACAGAACAGCTATACTTTTGCACAGAACAGCTAAACTTTTGCACAGAACAGCTAAACTTTTGCACAGAACAGCCCCCCAACGAATTACAGTAGCAAATGGCAACGGGGAACGCAACAATGGGGATCATTTTGGCAGCCTTAGCGCTATCTAAATATTATGAAACTTGAATAGCAAACTTCTTGACCTAAATAAATATTCCTCCTTTCAAGTATCAAAAGATTTAGACAAAATGATCCCCATTGTTGCGTTCCCCATTGGAATTTACTACTGTAATTGGCGGGCTGTTTCTCAATCATGACGATGTCGAGGGCATAACATTAATTGGCACGAGAAACAAACAGTGCATTCTGAGCTTTACAACTTCCTATACGTAAAATGAATTCAATTCAGTGGCATTAAACGAGTAGTCATAAATCGCAGAGTTTACGAGCAGTAGGTATACCGACCGCAAGTGCATTCATTATTGTAGATATAGTGTTTGCGGTAAAGCCATCACGAGCTGCGTTCCTGTCGCAATTGATTTGCGTCCGAGCTCCTCATATAGAAACTTGTAACTAATCTATGTTGGTAACCGTAGTAACTGCTAGGTACCCTGCATTAGTCGGGAACCGAGAAACTAGTTACTATCTAACCAATAATCGAGGCTTTTACTGTAAACTTATGGCTAGTGTTGATACTGTTCCATTCATATAGAGCGCTGGATACTAAGGAAATCATTTTAGAATTGAAATTATCGTGGTTTGGTATCATTTTTGAAAAACTTTTCATTTAAAAAACCGATTTCCGCCATAGTATTCGACAAAAAATCTGGATGAAAAAAAAAATGATGAAAAAACCATAGTGGTGACAGGGTCATGATACTTTCCGAATGCAAATGCTTGGTTTGTTGCTGAAAATATCAAAATCGCTATATGTATGCCTACAATATTTGAGGAGCTCCCTCAATTCCTCATGGATTCCATCATCAGAACTGGATTCTTAAAAAAATGGGACCAATCTGGAAGTATATCTATTTAAATAAAGTAAGAATTTTCAAAATCGGTTTAGAAACGCCGGAGATATGAATAACCAATAAATGGTAACAAACATAAAAAAAAAATACAATCGAATTGAGAACCTCCTCCTTTTTGGGAAGTCGGTTAAAAATGACGACTATTGTACACCACTTACTTTACTATTCTCCTGCTGACGTTTCGTTGACCATTTATGAGCACCGATCGCTGAAAAAGGAAATAATTTGTTTGTCGGTAATAGAGACTGACTAAAAACCATAAATATACCAATAACTGCGGCGTAAACATGTAACATTGTAACGGTCACTGAAACACGGTGGATGGAGGTGGCTCAAGACTTCATCATCAGTCTTGAGCTGATGATGATTATGACGGTAAGTTAATTCAGGTTCGCATCAATGCATGGTGTTGTAGTTATGTAGTTCTGGCACTGTCCGTGCTTTGTTGCCTCATGAGAACGAAGCTTACCTCCCACTCTCGCATAGGCGACGTGTATTAGCTTCGATTTACGACACATTGTGTAACTACCCCCCTCCCCTGCACACACAACACTTAACAATTAGACATAATACTAAACACTTTAGCAGGAATACATTAAAACGTGTGCACAGGCTTAGGTATAAGATAAGAACACTAATATTAGCAGCAGATTGTATTGTTTTGAGGAGAGATTAAACTATAAATTTTCCACTGTGCCCAGTTTATTTGTTTTAATGCGCTTCTAGTTCTACCACCACAATTGCTACCATCATCATCATCATCATCCTGTGTTGCTACATCAAGTCATCTCTGGACTTGAAGAAACCGAACGCTGGCACGGGATAGTTTGAAGTCATCATCATCCAGCCGGTTGATGTCCACTGCTGGAAAAAGCCTCCTTCATTGATGCAATGGGGAGATTTGCCATATTCACCACGCTTAGCTGGCGGATTGGTGATCGCATTATTGGTGCTAAGTACTCAGGTGGATGCTGCTGCCCATCCCCTGGTGTAGTCCCTTAGTTGGATTTTACGACATATTGTTGTTTAATACATAGTTTAGAGTAGGGTAATTTATATGCCTCCGAATTGAAACTATAGCTATCAACACACAATATTTTGATAGCTTATAATAGCAGCTGTGGTCACAGTATTTCGGTCTTTCGGACCAAAGAATAAACCACAAACCTCGGGATAAACCAATCCATTTTCGAGCGTCGTAACACGCGTCATACTAAGTTATTATAAGAGCAAGCAAATTAGTGGAGATCGCGACTAATGAGTCTGGGTTTAGATCCTGAGGTTATTTCTGTTGTCAAGGGGCACAGATGGAGTAACAGTTAGTAGTAAGCAGCCACAGATAAGTACCAGTTAGTAGGTATGCGAGTGATAGAATTGGTGGAATGTTGCGCCGCGCGGTGACAGACGGCATGCCGCGCCGGCCGGTGAAGCCGCCCGCGCCGGCGGCGACGAGCCGACAAAGACGCCCGTCGCAGTGTGCTTTGCTTAGCTAAACATGGGTTTATAAGATGACATGAAAAAATCAAGAGTTTTATGATCTACCTAAATACATAGGATGTAGGTCTACCAAAATGTATACATTCCAATCCTAAAGACCTGAAAAATGTATGGATTTTTATAAATATTCACGAAAACATTTCTGACAATCCTTTTTGACCGCTGTTCTTGAAGATGCTGAAGAGCCTTATCACTCGTTCTACTGATGGCTTTGTGAAGAACTTTTATCGTGATATTATACACACAAATTACCAACTCACACGTTTCAGTTTAGCATATAAGTGTAGGTGGTACTTACCAATAAAACTTAACTATAGAGTCAAAGCTAAAGATTTATAAATAACGACACACTCGCGGCAGATCTTCCTCGAATACCACAGTAGGTGTGCACCTACGTATCTTATGTACCATGCAAATTGCACATGCACAGTCTCAATAAATGTACAAGCATAGAATAAGGATGGTTCTGTGAGTGTCATTGCAAAGTCAATTTACGTTTCTCAGAACTTGTGTAGTTCCCGAGAGCGACAAGTGATGTCTTGTGTCGCAATTAGCGAAGATAAGTAATTCAATTTTGCTACGGGTAAAATCTAACTTTTATTTTTTTCTGTAGACTGACAGAATACGGAGACTGGGAGAAAATTTGCTGGTACTTCAAGGATACAATACATATTTATCGCTATAATAGTACCATATAATAATCTTTATTTAAAGAATAAATAATACAATAGTACAAGTATAATATTTTAAAAATAAATACGAAAAACACAGTTACTCTATCTAAGACCGTTGCAAACGATCTAAAGATCCAAATCTCAGCTGATCCAAATCAGTACCAGACGGAAGCGTCCACAAGACACTGGCTGCATTGCCACGCTGAACGGCAATAATACTAATGCGTTGATACAGATAAGAGCCAGCTCTCGGGTCACGCGTCACTTCTACCAGACGCCCCGCACAGGACTATTCTCTATCTCGTGCAACAGGCGTAAATTGTGCAATCAGGGGCTGTCAAACGGTAACTTTTGTATAAGAAAAGAGGAGAAAAGCGACTTTTGAAGGCCTTATTGCACAATTTACACCTGTTGCAAACCTGTCGCGAGATAGAGAATTGCCCTTCGTTCCCCACGGACCCAGAGTCTCGCCCCAAAATGTTCAAATTTAAGAGCTTGCTATTTTTGAGATCCTCAGCTGAACCGGCCGCTGCACTGGCCCAAACTGATGTCCCGAACAGATAAGATGGTGCTATAGATATAAGTATAATTATGTATATTGGCATTTAATTGCCATGGAGATTATCCATTATTCAGATCCGAGAGTATTATCTTGTTATATGGAGTAGGGAGTATTCTATTAGTTAAACGCAGTACTTCAAGGATTTGTATCATTCATTTATATGACAATAACTTCCTCTCTATAAATCAAGAATGTTGTAAACATGTCAATGTAGTGTCTCGACGAGATCTTTAACCCGAGGTCGCCTTTAGATAAGTTATTGGATCTAGTGATTCAGGATACAAATCTCTGGAAGTACACTACTCACGTACCCACTTGTAGAAAAACACGTCGCTTCTTCGAATGCCTACGCTAACTTATGATTAATTCCAGTAGTTAAGTATTCTTCTTAGTAAGTAAGTGATGGTGGCTAGATTCAATAAACTTCAGAATTATCGATATCGAGTGTGATCACAGCATGGTGCTGTGACTGTGACTTTTGACAAGAATGATGTATATGTCGCCGAGAGGTGAGTCAAGGGACTCAGTGGGCACGTATTTTCATGTGGTTCTGACATAGTGGGTAGCCTTGAGCAAATAACCACAATGTAATAACTCGATCAAAGTTTAATTACTTAGAATGTAACAAGGTATAAAGCACGACTACAGTTACTGAACAGACACATCCGCTCGGTGCGAGCTCCAATCGTAGAATGCCCGCCCGCTCCAACGGCCGCATCCAAGCATGACTCACGGTGCGATGTCACGCTTGCGTTCGTCACAGTTCGGTAGTCGGACTCGATTCTCCGACCACGTAATCGGGCTCTATCTCCGACACGGCCATCTCTGATGACTCACACGTCCTCGTGTGTATAACCTGAAACGACAATAACCACACAGTATTTTTTTTCGGCTATTCTGACTACGTAAAGTAAAATGAGTGACTTTGCAGGGTTTTTGTTTTGAGACTCCTTATTCAAAAGAATGACACGCATTCTTACAAATTGATCAACCATAATCATCAACTTCCATTACAAAATTACAGTAAACTAAACATCACACAAAAGTTAAAACAATATTCACGGCCGCTGCATCAACGGCTCATCTTATGTCCGCACCAACGAAAACAAGGATAATCATGAAAACATACCGTCGCACCAACGACTCATCTCGTTAACGCCCCAACATAAACGAGGATAGCGAAACATGCCGCTGCATCGATAGCTCATCTCATTTTCGCACCAACGAAAGCAAGGATAATCACAAAAACATGCCGTCGCACCAACGACTCATCTCGTTAACGCCCCAACGTAAACGAGGATAACGAAACATGCCGCTGCATCAACAGCTCATCTCATTTCCGTACCAACGAAAACAAGCTCATCTCATTTTCGCACCAACGAAAGCAAGGATAATCACAAAAACATGCCGTCGCACCAAAGACTCATCTCGTTAACGCCCCAACGTAAACGAGGATAACGAAACATGCCGCTGCATCAACAGCTCATCTCATTTCCGCACCAACGAAAACAAGGGTAATCACGAAAGCATGTGTCGTCGCACCAACGACTCATCTCGTTAACGCCCCAACGTAAACGAGGATAATGAAACATGTCACCGCACCTACGGCTCATCTTGTTTAAGCATCACGCAAACAAGGATGACTCAACCAAATTTAAAAACATTGTTTACTCGCTTGCCAGAAAACTTATAACTGATACTTTCTTTGATAAGAGAACATTCAGCACCCGAATCAAAACAAATACGACTCACCATTATTTGCAACTTGACCTCGCGGAATGCTTATGCTGCATACGTTGACCCGGTGATCGCGCTCATGCAAGGCTGCCGTTTCTGCCACGCTTGCTCCCCGTGTTGCACCTCCACTGCTGCTGCCATTGACAGCCGGTCCATGGGTGCACTTCGCAGCGAAGTGGTCCATCCCGCCACAACGAAAACAGACGACTCCCGATTGCTGGTTACTCTTGGCGGAGGATGCCGAAATTGTCGTCGATCTTTTTTCTTCCGATCGACACTCATGCGCACGATGCCCCAACTTTCCGCATTGGAAACACCTTGAAGGTCCCATTTTGAACCGTTTTGATTCTATGTAGTTTTCTTCAGCTGCTAACGGTGCTTTCCTTTTCATGTCATGATTTATTTTTGATAAGTTTATTTTATAAGTATTTTTGTTCGTTTCTGTTAATTTTACAAAGCCATATCAATAAAAAGGAGTTTGTTTGAATGTATAAACGGTATCGGAAACAACTTGAAGATATTGCATGCTGCCTTGTCATGATTTTTATTATGTTGTTTTTATTTAAAAGTATTCTTATTAAATATTGTAAGTAGTAATAAATGGTTATAAAATTCAAAGATAAATAAATGTATAAACATCACAGGAAGCAGCGTGCAATATTAGAGGTTACCTTTCTGATTTCATCGACCAATAAGAGAGAAGTGAGGTATTTTTATGAGGGAGTGAAAAAAATACGGCGAGCTCGGGGAGCTGGCCGGATTTCTCGGGAGTCTTCTTTGGAATATTGACTTGTAAACACCTAACTAGCGTTGTAATAAAGTTGGTTTGTGTAATAAAAGTGATTGAAACCGTTCCCAGTGATATTTTATTATACTTCAGAAGTGGGATGAACCAAAAGAAAAAAGAAAGGTAAGTGTTTTTTTTTTTATTATTTTTATAGTTTGCTACGCCCATATAAAATTAAAAAGAACGTAATAATTATTTAACGGTTCTCTGGTTATTTTTCTGACAGTTTTTATGAATATATACATAAAATCTTCGTAGGTACGTTTTAATATTTAACGTGGACCTAACGTGCCATGTGCTATGTCAGGGCTACTCTCTGATAGCATGTGATACTTTTAAATGTTCATAATTATGTGTGTGATACGTGAGTGTTTGGCAGGGGCTACTCCCCTGTAGCACTCTTATTACACATGTTCTTATGTGCATAGGCTAAGCGTGCCGAGTACATGGTCGGGGCTACTCTCCGACGGTACCAAGCATGGTATTAGCTTGTTCCTATGTTAAGTCTTCGTAAAGAAAGCGTTAGTAGACTAATTTTAACTTGGACATAACGTGCCATGTGCTATGTCAGGGCTACTCTCTGATAGCATGTGATACTTTTAAATGTTCATAATTATGTGTGTGATACGTGAGTGTTTGGCAGGGGCTACTCCCCTGTAGCACTCTTATTACACATGTTCTTATGTGCATAGGCTAAGCGTGCCGAGTACATGGTCGGGGCTACTCTCCGACGGTACCAAGCATGGTATTAGCTTGTTCCTATGTTAAGTCTTCGTAAAGAAAGCGTTAGTAGACTAATTTTAACTTGGACATAACGTGCCGGGTGCTATGTCAGGGCTACTCTCTGATAGCATGTGGCACGTGCAAATGTTCATAATTACGTGTGTAATACGTGAGTACTTGGCAGGGGCTACTCCCCTGTAGCACTCTTATGTTTGCACATGTTTTTATGCGCATAGGCTAAGCGTGCCGAGTACATGGTCGGATCTCTCCAACGGTACCAAGCATGTAGCTTGTCCCTCTGTTAAACTATCTGTGTAAAGTAAGCGATAATGGACTATTATTACAACAACATTTACTGTCCGTAAGGATAACCGAGAACTTAATGATGCAATAAATAAGTGATACCGAGCAGAGTAATCATATTTCGCACCTTGCGATCGAGTTGTTCAAAATGATAAAATAACACAATTATCTTTAGCTGATAGGTACTTGACTAATAACAAAAACGACAAATTTTAGATTTGAATCGCTTTTCTCTACTTGTAGTTAGTTGTACTTGGCTGGGGTTGGAGTTAGGTAACAGCTACGAGACTTTTGCCCGGTTGTAGTTACTTACGGTCTGTAACTGGGAGGCCTCGTAGTTTGCTAAATGCCGGCTATGCAAGTTTCTAGTTGAGTGAGCGTACTCCGTAACTTCATAGCCGCCACAGGGAGTTAGGCACCGTCTATGTGACTATTGAACTCACCAGTTTGAGTGTGTGCGTGGTTTCACTACTGGTTAGCGAGAGGTCACATAGTCGCATTAGGGCTAAAGTTAGGCACCGGGACTGCGTGACTTTTGTCCAGTTCAGTGTGAAGGTAAATTCGATTACCGTTAGTGACTGGGAGGCCACGTAGTCAGGTAAAAGCCGACTATGTAAGTTTCTAGTTGAGTGAGCGTACTCCGTAACCTCATAGTCGCCATAGGGATTTAGGTACCGTCCGTGTGTCTTCACCAGTTTGATTATTTGCGTCGATTTCATTACTGGTTAGACTGGGAAGCCACATGGTCGACTTAGGATTAACTAGGTGCCGACTATGAGTTTCTAGTTGAGTGAATGTACTCCGTAACATCAAAGTTGACATAGGGAGTTAGTTACCACCGACTATGTTTGTTTACAGTTTATTTGATATTTTGCGAGTTAATTTGATAACTTTACCGCTAGTTACTGAGGAGCCACAAAGTCGGTGGTCAGGTCAATCAATATTACTTGAAACCATTAAATTATTGGTTATAAAGTTTCTAAACATTATTGTGACTTTATCGCGATATTGGAGATGAGCATTATTATTTGGTTTAACCTGCATAAAACTTTTATCATACTTTCTACTAATCTTATAAAATACGAAAATTGTAATTAGGTGTTTCGTATTTGAATATTTGTTTGAAACTCTATCACGCCGTACTATTGAATCGATTTTGATAGAATATTGTGTTTGGCTTTTTAAAGAACAACGTGAGCGAACACTGAACTTTATGGTGTATGGATTATGTCGAAGTAATGTATTGCGTTTCAGTAAGAGCGTCCATGTCGTCGGATGATGAAGTTGTTACCCCGCCTGGTACACCACCCAGGACACGACGGCGAAAGAAGAAATCTAAGAGGAAGAGACGACACTCTTCCACCTCAGATGATGAAGCCGTACCAGCTAAGGCGCGCAAGACCTCGAGTAAAATTTCAACTAGAGAAGTATTAAAGTTACTGAAGACTTTGAGAAACGACTCGCGTAATAACACTAGTTCTTTCGGCAACAATAACTTAAATAATGTTGTCCCAGAATTTGACCCATCAAATAGAACTCAAACCATCGACTGCTGGCTGCGAAAGGTAAATGAATGCGCCACAATTTATGATTGGAACGAAAAGCAGGTTGTTCATTTTTCCCTCCAAAAACTAGTAGGATTAGCCAAGAAATGGTTTGAGGCCTTGCCGACAGTTGTATTTAGTTGGGACGACTGGCAGACTAAACTGCGAAAGGCGTTTCCTGCCGAGGAAAATTACGGACAGCTTTTACAAGACATGCTTGGCCGCACTTCACGAAGTGAAGAAACCCTACGTGAATACTTTTACGATAAATTGACATTATTAAACAGATGTGAAATTACAGGAAAAAAGGCAGTTGATTGCATCATACATGGCATTAACGATCGATCAATTAGAACAGGGGCACAGGCGTTGGTTAGTGCGGAACCCGAAGATTTGCTTAACTTTCTCTGTTCTCAAAAACCTCAACCATTCATCAACAATAGGTTTCGAGATCGTAATATTCAAAAACCCACCAATTCTGTTAATCAGATTCCAAACACAAATGGTAATTACACTCGCGCACAAAATAACCCCGTGTGTTATAATTGCCATACTAAGGGACACACTTATCACAAATGCACGAAACCGATATTACGTTGTAAACGCTGCAATATGCTAGGACATGAAAGTGATAAATGTAGGGTAGATCTTAATTCTATGAGCCGTAAATCAAGTCAGACTGAGAAAGATACTGAAAAGAGAACTCTGAAAATAGATTCAAATAATAAAAGCAATGATAAATTTTTTAAAACTGTAACGGTTAATGACCGCTCATTGGAAGCGTATATAGATTTTGGGAGCGAGTGCACACTTTTGCGTAAGAGTGATGCAGAGTCTCTTCGGCTACCCAAAAATTTCGATGGCGTTTCAGTTGTGAAGGGATTTGGTCAATTTTCGGTCATACCATTATACAAAACTTATGTTTGTACCAAAGTTGATGATGTAGAATCAACAATAGAAGTTTTGGTTGTTGATGACGTCAATATGCAAACCTCTCTGATTATTGGTCAAAACTTCACTGAATTACCCTCAGTTGCTGTTTTGAAAGATAGTCAGAGACTAACGTTTTACAATACTCCAAATGAAACCCCATTTGACAAACATGGTGACACTTTAAAACTTTATGTGTCCAACACTGTACAAGTTTCAAAGACTAGCATTGTACCAGTTCATGCAGACTGTAACTTCACCGGGGATATATTCATTGAGGGTTATAACGCTGTGGAACCTGGAAAAGAGTACAGACTCTTTCAAGGTGCTTATAACATTTCTGATGGAAAGGGTGAAGTAGTAGTGTCAAATTTGTCACCACGCGCTATAACTCTCAATGAGGATACCTTGATAGCTAGATCAATCCCCTTCACGGAAAATAAGACCTACCAAGTCAATAGAATAGTTAAAGACATATCCACGTTGGACCCTTTGGACAAGGCTGACATCAAAACTGGACCGGGGCTTGACAGTGAACAGTTGGACGAACTCTATTCACTCTTGCAAAGTTATCGTGACTGTTTCGCTATGAACTTAGCAGAAATAGGATGCGTAGATAGCGATGAGATGAAGATAGATCTTATGGATGGTAAGCCAGTAGTTTATCGACCATATCGTCTATCTCATTTCGAACGCGAACAAGTCCGGGAAACCATTGACGATTTGTTGCGAAATGATGTTATACAAGAGTCTACATCTAATTATGCCAGTCCAATATTGATGGTAAAAAAAAAAACTGGAGAACAAAGACTGTGCGTAGATTTTAGAGCTCTTAATAACAAGACTGTCAAAGACCGTTTCCCTCTACCGCTTATCGAGGACCAAATAACTAACCTCAGTGGCAATGTTTTCTTTACGACTCTTGACCTAGCGTCAGGCTACTATCAAATTCCAATGGCTACTGAGAGTCAACCATTGACAGGATTCGTAACCCCTGATGGGCATTATGAGTTTAAAAGGATGCCCTTTGGATTGGCCAACGCGCCAGCCGTATTTCAAAGGATGATCAACAAAATTCTCGGGAATAGACGGTTTGAATATGCCTTATCGTATTTAGATGACGTACTTATACCATCAAAAACTTTTGCAGAGATGTATCGACGACTAGAGGACATACTTAAGCTTTTTAGGCAGCACGGGTTAACTTTAAAGTTATCAAAGTGTCGCTTCTTTGATACCAACGTTAGTTACCTGGGATACGATATTTCTGCTCAGGGAATACAGCCAGGTGAAGCTAAAATACAAGCAGTAAAACAATTCCCTACACCTAATAATATACACGAAGTCCGGCAATTTCTCGGTCTAACTGGTTATTTCCGAAAATTTGTTAAAGGATACGGAGAAATTGCTCGCCCGCTAACATCTTTGTTAAAAAAGGAGGCAAGGTGGCAGTGGTCTGAAAACGAAGAACACGCATTCACAGTATTAAAGGAAAGACTTATCAGTCGACCTGTTTTGGCCCTTTACGATCACACCCTTGAGACCGAATTGCATACCGATGCTAGTTCTCAGGGCGTAGGAGGTATACTTATGCAGTGGCAAAAAGATATACGGGTTTTGAAGCCCATAGCTTATTTTAGCCGGCAAACGACACCGGAAGAAAGGCATTTACACTCCTATGAACTTGAGACACTGGCTGTCGTTTGCTCACTAAAGAAATTTCGAATCTACCTCTTGGGTGTCCACTTTAAAGTCTACACCGATTGTGCCGCTCTTCGAACTACCCTAACGAAAAGAGATTTAGTTCCACGAATAGCAAGGTGGTGGCTTCAAATTAGTGAGTACACTTTTGATATCGACTATCGGCCAGGCATTCGTATGTCGCATGTGGATGCCTTGAGCCGGAATACCAATCTACCAGAAGTTAATGACAATCCGTCGGTCAACGTATACAACATAGAGAAGGAAAACTGGCTTTTGACATTACAAATAGCAGATCCTGACATATCTAGCATTCACCGGACCCTTAAACCAGAAGACGATAAAGAATGTAGAGATATTCGGAAAAACTACGTATTAAAGAACCACACTGTTTATAGGAAAGTAGACGATAGGTTGTGTTTGGTTGTCCCAAAAAGTGCTCGTTGGCAAATATGTAGAGCCAATCATGATGATATTGGTCATCATGGTTTTGCAAAAACCTTTGAAAAGATACAACACCAATATTGGTTTCCTAAGCTCAGGAGGTTTATCAAAAAGTATGTCGCGGCTTGCTTAGAGTGCGCTTTTAATAAAGATAACTCGTCCAAACGGAAATCAGGATATTTATATCCCATTGAAAAGATTAATATACCTTTTCATACCGTCCATATAGACCATCTTGGGCCATTTGTTAGAAGTAAAGGCTGCAACACCCATATTCTAACAATAGTTGACGCATACACCAAATACGTATTTGTTAGAGCAGTCAGAGATTTGAAAACGAAAAGTACTATAAAGGTCCTCGAGAAAATATTCTATGACTTTGGGCTCCCAGCTAGAATAGTATCTGATCGGGGTACTAGCTTCACGTCTGCAGCTTTCAAGCTTTTTTGTGATACATATGGTATCAAACATGTCTTGAATGCAGTCGCTTGCCCCAGAGCAAACGGCCAAGCCGAAAGGTTTAATCAAACCATTCTTAACTCGCTTTCTGCACAAAACTCTTTCGGGCACGAACGTGACTGGGACAAGTGCCTGGGTAAAGTCCAGTGGGGCATTAATTATACCATTAACGCTTCCACACAGAAAACAGCAACCGAAGCCATGTTTGGATTGAAAATGCGTGATTCTTTGTCAAATAAGTTAGATACTAATACAGAAACAAATATCACAAATGCTGATTTACATGAAGTCAGGGAAAACATAAGCACTAACATAGAAAAACGACAAGCTAAAGATAAAGAACGTTACGATTCAAATCGGGTTCCCGCAATCGAATATAAAATCGACGATTTAGTTAAAATTTCGCGAAATAATTTTGATAATGATAATAAAAGTAAAAAGCTGCTGTCTAAGTTTGTGGGTCCTTACAAAATAACTGAAGTTATAGGTAATGATCGTTATAGAATAACCGATATTCCTGGTTTCAATAGGAAAGGTAAACCTTATAAAACTGTCATAGCTGCCGATAGAATTAGACCTTGGATCCACTTCAAATCTCTAGAGTTGCATAATTCTGACACGAGTTCATCTAGTGATAGCAATGCATAATGTATTTGTTAAGGTTTTATAAATGTAGGTAGGTATGATTGCGTCGTTAATATTAAGTAGTAAATATTTAATACTTTTCTACATAAGACATCACTTGTATTTATATAGTTTGGAGATGAATGTCATGATTTGTATTCGTTATCATCATAAAATGCACATAAACACGCTTTTACTAGGTAGTCAAGAAATTTAACTTTAATTATTATGAATGAATGATCAATTGTGATAAAAATAGAAGAAGTAGATAAGAAGGTATTTTTTTTTGTTTTGTTCCTTTTAAGCTCAATGATAATATGAAATGTAATTAAGTAGTTATTAATGTTGTTTATATAATGTAAATAGTTGTTGCCATTAGTTGCAAGCACGTGCGCCAGGAGGCAGCACGTTGTCTGATGGCCGAATGTCATGATTTATTTTTGATAAGTTTATTTTATAAGTATTTTTGTTCGTTTCTGTTAATTTTACAAAGCCATATCAATAAAAAGGAGTTTGTTTGAATGTATAAACGGTATCGGAAACAACTTGAAGATATTGCATGCTGCCTTGTCATGATTTTTATTATGTTGTTTTTATTTAAAAGTATTCTTATTAATTATTGTAAGTAGTAATAAATGGTTATAAAATTCAAAGATAAATAAATGTATAAACATCACAGGAAGCAGCGTGCAATATTAGAGGTTACCTTTCTGATTTCATCGACCAATAAGAGAGAAGTGAGGTATTTTTATGAGGGAGTGAAAAAAATACGGCGAGCTCGGGGAGCTGGCCGGATTTCTCGGGAGTCTTCTTTGGAATATTGACTTGTAAACACCTAACTAGCGTTGTAATAAAGTTGGTTTGTGTAATAAAAGTGATTGAAACCGTTCCCAGTGATATTTTATTATACTCATAAAAGTAGTCGCTTTTAGTTCTCGCTGCAACTTGTCTCTCGTCAAAATCTCAGATGTAAAGGCTAAACGTTGTAAGCGCTCGTCAAATTGCGTTAAATGTGCCAGCACAGTAGATACAGCAATCTCTTCTACGCTCATGTTCTGCCATTTCGAGGTTAAAGATGTCATTAACCTTGCAGCATACACCGACAGGCACTCGTTTCCTTTTGGTTTGCTACTTTGTAGGTTAATGAGGGTAGCTGCAGGTGTTTCAACACTATCGTACCTGGCACTAAATAATTCTCGAAACTGTGACCATCGCATTCCAGGAAAAGAAACTTGGGTTAGCCATTGCGAAGCACTTCCCTTTAACGCACCGCTGATAGCTATTATCAGTGGTCCTCCTTGTAACGGGTTTTCACTAAAACAGAGGTTAACCGTGTTGCACCAAGCACGTGCATCTGCGTCAGGCTTCTCAGGGTCAAATTCAGGTAGCTTGATGTCACTTGTACTTGCCGGACGTTTGATGGCTTTAATCAGGCTCAGCATGTTACTATTCTGCAGCTCGATCATTTTTCATAACAGATCTTCGTTAACACGTGGCGGCTGCACATTTTGATTTCTTGGTTGTGCTCTAGGTGATCCCACTTCTGATGTCGCCGAGAGGTGAGTCAAGGGACTCAGTGGGCACGTATTTTCATGTGGTTCTGACATAGTGGGTAGCCTTGAGCAAATAACCACAATGTAATAACTCGATCAACGTTTAATTACTTAGAATGTAACAAGGTATAAAGCACGACTACAGTTACTGAACAGACACATCCGCTCGGTGCGAGCTCCAATCGTAGAATGCCCGCCCGCTCCAACGGCCGCATCCAAGCATGACTCACGGTGCGATGTCACGCTTGCGTTCGTCACAGTTCGGTAGTCGGACTCGATTCTCCGACCACGTAATCGGGCTCTATCTCCGACATATATAATAACATTTTATAAGCAGACACGGTTTGTGTATTTTAGAAGAAAAAATCTAGCGTCTTGCCAAATATTTATTAGCACTTTTAGTACATTTTGGGATTTGCGACTTCCGTTGATACAGTAGCTACCCATCCATACTAAGTTACCACGAACTAAACCAGCTTGAAGTTATTTGCTTGTCGGCCAGCTTTCGTACCATAGGCATATTATTGTGTACTAAAAACGAATAGGGTCCGATTTCTACCTTATCTAGGAGGGATAATTTACTAAGGAGTAAGGTAATTAAGATGTAGTGTCATAAATCGTTTTACACAGAAAATTAGGTATTTAATGAACTCTACAATCGCATTTAAGTTTACCTGCACTATTCTGCAGTACTATTCTGTAAAAGAGCTTTTTTGAAAAAACGCAGTCACTCTTTTGTTTTCCATTTATCAACGTCCGTTCGCTGTTGTGAGTATCGCACGCAGTCTACGAGTGACTATAAACTTTACAGCCTCTGTAACAGCTCTTCATAATGCGTTTCTCAAGGACGGACAGACAAAATTCATTTGATATTTTAGAGATTATCCGAAACTCTGCCGTTAACATCATAATGGTTTCAAGATGAATTGGAAATGGAAACGATTAAGTAATGTGTCGCGATTTGTTTTTATAGCTTCCGAACATTAAATTAAGGAAGATATTAATTATTATTATTATTCAAAATAGAATAGCTTTCATCGACATTTGACTTCAAGATTAAAAATAACACCGAGTTGAGTTGAAATACAAAAGCTCCTCCTCGACTTGTTACATTTTCTTCAACAACTTTATCGCAAACGTTAAAAACTTTTCCTACCCTTATGAAATCTAACACCTGTTATCTGACAAATGTTAATGAAATGGGCTTACATTACAGGTTTGTAATACTTCATTTGATATGTCCCGCGAACACACACGACACGACACAGGCATATACACACACACTATATACCAACTCGTTGGGATAATAGAACTACTTACAATGTGTATGTATGTTGAGAATAAGAGATCAGTGATAGAGTGGTTCCAATGGTGGGAAGGCCGCTGAATTTCAATCCTAAGGTTGTGAGTTCAAATCCCGTTCAATTCAAACCAATGGATTGCTATCCGAAAAAATGATGTGTGCATGTACCTACCTAGTACGTCCTTTCAAACGATGAAGGAAAACACTGTGAAAAAAACTAGCATAACCAAAAATTTAAAGAAATTAAAATTAATGCATAAAAGGGACCTCTGCGACATGAACTGAATCCTTTCACCACACCGGTTCTTTTACCAGTGGTGAATATAGGTCCTTGTCCGGAGCACATGCATCACGCTGGTCTGTTCTCACGCAGGGTGACCAAGAACCTGTGACACGTAGAAGGTGGTATCGTGGTAGTAATATGGTAGTACTAATAGTGCAAAGCCTGCGACTTCGCCCGCGTGGAGATTTAGCATAACAAACTTCGACACCTCTTGATCCAGCTTGATCATAACACGATTATTAACTAACTGTGCCATGTACACGTTGCCAACAAGCTGACAATTATTCTGTTTTGTAGGTATATTTTTCATAAACGCGGCGACATTGGGCGGGCGGTGCGTGGCGGGGCGGTGGCGGGCGAGGGCGGGCGGACTGCCGTTATTTATCGCAACGGCTCTATTTGCGGTCACCGGATGGCGGACCTGTTAGTGCCATCGAACTGGATATATGTGACAGACATTTCACAAGCTTGAAACATAGTATTTTTACATGAACAAAATGTAAAAATGTAGTCGGAAAATCCTTGGGCGTGGTTCGCCCAAACTGAGACCTTGTGAACACACGCGATGTATTTTATTTTATTTTATTTTGTTTATTAGAAGATCAACAGCAAATACAGTTTAGATTGTTACATAATAACTTATGCTATAAAAAGGCCAATAATAGATCTTCCTAAGGTAAATTACAATTCAAATAGGTACTTTACAGCTCATTAGCTTAGGTATGTAAACGTGAAATTATGAGTGAGTGTGTATGTAAGTGAGGGAGGGCACTCTTGTTACCTCCAGTCTCATAAGAGTCCGGTTATCATAGGAGTAACCCTCGTGTGAAGGTGAGTAAGTGTATGTGAGGAGTTGTGTGAAATTTAAAATTATATATTACCTACAGTTAAGGAGTATTTGAAAGACGTGCCGTTTGAAGGATGGTTTGGAGGAGGAAAAGAAAAATTTATCATTATAGGTCTTGCTTATTCTCATAGACAGAAAGTTACTTCCGTAATTGGCTTTTTTATTGGGCAAGTAAAGAATTTTGATTATCTACTTTCCTTACCAGTCAATTTTTACAGGACCACTTCGTGATCATTCCCTACACAGTGACGAAACAATCATTTGAATCGGACCAACCAACGGGGCGTAAACGCTACTTATAATTGTACCTGATAGGCTGACGAATTAAATGATTACCTCCTTTTATGAAGTCAGTTAACATAATTTATGTATACATAATATTATAATAATAAAACCCAGTGTGCCTGGATATTGAAGAAAAGTCATAAAATATAATATTACAACATTATTAAAATTCCAAGAAATATAAGCTCACCAATATTGGTTACTAATTTGATAGGGTAAAAATTTCGAAATTCTTAAATTTTGGACTTTCCCCGAATTTGTGTCACATAAGTTACTAGTAAGTACTTATAACAGCATTGTGAGATTACACACTTTATTGTTTTTGCAAATTTGTGAAATTTCACTCCATGTCTTACACCGCACCAGGATAGTCGAAGTAAAAAGTATTATTAGAAGATTATTAAATCTGTGAAGTATTTGACAAAAGTTTTTTTATTAATTTTCTATAGATTGGGCCCCCAAAATTATCCCTTAAAATCAGAATTCATTTATTTACCTATACGCTATACGTCCGTTATTAGTTCACTTAATTCTGTACTTTTGTGAAGTCTATTCGTCCAATAGATCCGGAGAAAATAGGCTGTAACAGACAGAACGCGAGTGATCATATAAATAAAAATATATAAATAAGAACATAACCAGTTCCGTTTGTACCTTTTGAGGTACGGACGAACGATCTTTTAAAGATCTTTGGGCACGGACTATAAAAAATTTACGCCATTTTGAAATTTTTTGTTACCGGACGTCATTATTCTAAGTACCGGACCAACTGCTTTCAAAATATGTTCCCTGTGACCACCGAACACAATTCTGTTTTCAGAATTCTATCCAAAAAAGCGGATGCCGTTTTGAGCTTTTTATTTATTGGACTATTCATTTATATTTTTGTTTGTTCGTCGTGCTTTAAGCGACAGGACCAATTTTAATTAAATTTTGTAGGTAAGTATACAGATACATCAAAACCCGCATTAAAACATTTAAGATTCCTTAGGAGATTAACGCGGATAAAACCGCAGGCGTAGCGTCGTAAAAAAGTTAACATAAAAATGTCGTGCCCTTTGTTGTTGTTTGCCGTATTCTTCGTTAAATCACAACAGTTTTAATACTGTCCACAACTCTTGATTTTTCTGTGCTATAGTAAATCACATTGCAGCAGTGTACGAAATGGGTTTCGTTGTATGGGATTTCAAATTTATTATTTATGGCATTTTAATCAGCAGAGTTTACCAAATAAGCCTGGAAGTATCCTAGAGGTTTTTTTATTAATTTTTTGCTTATACCTCGAATACTAAATAAAATCAAAAGTAGATTTTAAATGTCCAAACAAAGTCCTTTCATATGACATCCTGTTGATCAGATTGTTTCACTTTAGGTTTATTTTTCCTCTTTGGACCCCAATATCCCAACAACTCCCTGACTGATTTAGCTCATAACCTTACCTCTCCAAATTGTAAACAAGTACTGATACTATCTACCCAGTTATCGAATTTAATGAAGATTTGATAACTTTTCGATTATTTGATTAATTATTTAATTAATTATTCTCTGACGCTGCTTCGTCCAAGTTAACGCGAAGAACTCGCTTTGTTTAGCTCGTTTAGCTATGCAACGCCAGCAACGCACATAACACACACTGTACACAACATTTAAAATAATCTATAGAATGTGGGCCAATTATGCATGTGTCACCAAAATAAAGGTTTAGCCTAGTTTGGGACCCACCGGTGAAAACTGTATCAAAATTAGCAGATAAGTATTGTTTTTTTAATGAGTGATGCCTGAATAAAAAAATCTTATCTTAAAGTTAAAACTAAGCAAGGACTGCGGTTTAGAACTCGTAGCTTTAAGTAAACTGGGAAAACAAAAATAATGACATTGTCCTCGCACGCCTCACAAATGTGGTAATTCTACCGCACGAGTAAAACATTAATGTCATTCCTGTTCCACTCCACGACCTTGCATCACTCAGGTACTTGAGGGGTCTTTCTCGCGAGGCTTGCCTTACTTCCTGTAATTTCAGGAAACAATTTTGAGTATATCGTTGCATGCGTTCTCGATGGAAAGACGATATTTGACGGACGCAGGAAGTCAGTGGACGGAGGCGGCTCAAGATCACTCGTCGTTGCATTATAATATAGGGAAGACCGTTATCCAGCTGTGGACTTCGCGTACATTGCACCACTTCAGTGCGTCTTCCTAAAGCTTGTCCAGATGAGGCGATTTACGCGCGATTGATGCACGTTTTGCGATCGCGCGAGAGCGGCAAAACGCGCGACTGCATGTGGACGGAATGTAAGAAGCCTAGTATTTCACAATCGCGTGAGTTGAATCGCGCGTAAAACGCCTTATCTGGACAAGCTCTAAAAGTAAAAAGTAAAAAGTACGAACTGCTGTTGTACTACTGGCACCTATTTAGTTAGGTAGACAGCAGGCTTATCCACATTTGGGACACCATACAGCTGTTCAATGCCATGAAGGGCAGGCGTAGGCGCCACGCATGCGACCACCTACGATGACGACGACGCGACGTAATAGCCGGCCGAGGTCGCAGGGTCGCGCGACGGCCTTGCCACGACATAACGTGCAAATGAACTTTCCACGTCCGCCTCAGAGGAATGCCTTCCTTATGGCCGAGCTCAATCACATTTTGTATTTCTACAATCGGGACACTCGCAGTAGTTTCATTATAGTTTTACTAGCTGTACAAGTGTACATTATTTTGAAGATTATTAAGCGAGAATTTTATATTTTTTCTTTACTTGTAGTCGGTAGTTTTTTTATAGAGCATTCATATTAGCTACTTGTTGGTCTTTGAGACGTGTTTGACTGATCACAAACGATCAAAGGTGGGGACGAGGAAATAGTGGAAAACTAACTTATCATAGTATTTGAAGACCTTACTTGTTGGTTACAACAACTCAGTCCTCGTGGTAGATTATACTACACCCCGCACAATAGATAAAAAGGATTTGCATTCAAAAGAGCTTTATAAAGCTTTTAAAAGCAGATTAATGCTATTTTAAGTGCGATCGGATTAAAACCATAATATATGACACAAAATCCTATAAAACGTCGCGTGTGCCACGCAAAACGACACGCGAAGGACCGAAAACGCGACCAAGCAAGGTTTTGTACATGTATTCCACCATAGCTCTTGCCTTTCGACGTCGCCAATGACAGCCACATTCCAGTCGAATTCTTAGCCCACTATTAATACCCGGCTATTTCCATTCAACCTTTCAATCCGTTTCGTCTGGTTAATTTGAACGCGTTTCGAAATAAACTGGCAAACTTTTATAAAAGACATTGACGATCGATTCCCGAGGTAGCACTTGACAGGCCTTAAGCCTCGTTTACACAGAGCTATACATTTGTTTTATCACAATTATGGTATAGCTGTTTAAAACCACGTTATGGCCAACGCATGGTATAAGATAGTGCTGATGTGGTCACTGCTGACCTCGAGGCAGCACCCTTTCTTCAGTTATCGGCTACCGTATCTCTGAATTCGTTTAGACTGTGACGACAGAAAAACTGAGTCCTAACAGTGAATGATCTTTGATCGGTTCAGTCCTGAATATTTTCGATCGAAATTATACTATTTTTATGGCATCACTAGCTAAAGTTCTACAGGAATAGGAAGCCACATAAAAATAAACGGTCCTATACCAGAAGTAAACCCAATTTCGCTATCATGTGCCTATGAAAATAATAGATTATGTCACAACTCACCAAAGTAGTAATACTTAGGTATAATATGTGTGGCGAGGGCGGAATATTTCATTCAGAGCGAAGAAAATATTTTTTTGAGACTATGCTTATGCTTATGCTACGCACGAGTCAGAAATACCTATATTGCACAGTATTGTTTCTTCGATATATTCGAATATTTAGTTCTAATAAATTAACTAACAAAATATTTATTGTTGAAACGGTTTGTCGAGCAGTGTGAGGCCCTGATGCGTTACCATGGAGCAATAATGGTGCCACACCGCAGGATTCCAGACTCAAGATAATTCATTGAAAACCATCTTCCCGGTTGAAATTTCTGTGTTTGGTAATCTCAATTGCCTCTTCCACCAGTCCTGGGCCACAATTCTACTGAACAATGTGTTTGAATTTTTAATGAATTATCACAAAATGGTCACTTTTGACACTTTTGGTATAGCAAAAGTGTCAAAAGTGACCATTTTCAGAATTGGGGCATTTCAGAATTTTAAACAATTATTTGTTATTTTTTAAGATTAGCAAACACAGAAATTTCAAGTGGTGTTCGTAATAAAAGAGTGAGAAAGAGGGTTGATCGTTACGGCTACTAATAACATCTACTCGCAAAGTTTTCAGTTTACCCGTGATCATGGTGCATGCAACTGTGCCGAAATATCGGGAAATAATGTAACATCTAGTTAATTTCGTTAGTCAGCGTTGGAGAAACTGACCGTAATCTGACAAATTCGAAAAAAAATACGGAAAAATGTAAAAATAATGTATTTATACAGACAACGCTGAAAGCGTGGGAACCTCGTGGGCGAACGCACACGTTATAATGTAACTGAGCTTGTGTGAATAGCTATCAAATTGATCATATTATTATTATCATGGGTCCCCATAAAACCGAATGATATCTTAAAATTAATTATCTGTTCGTTAATACGAGCATTTTATATGCCATTGTTTGATGAGGTTAAGAGACAGTTGATGTGGAGTCGTTTGTTAAAACTTTAGTGCAGCTTAATAAATAAATAAATAAAATAAATAATTTTTTTTTTTTTTATTTCTCAAATCAAGCAGTATTACAATTACAATTATTAAATCACTATGAACAAAATTATCTAATCAAATATAATCGTAACTAACTTATTTAAATTAATTAATTTGTAATGGCTTGTAGTCTTATTTAGGTTTGCAGTATTTACACTAAGTGTATAACTTGTGTTGTAAATACCGCGCTACCTTCCATTTGTTTTATCTGCTGAATAGCCAAGCTGAGGTGTTATAATGGTGAGTAAGTACCCACATACAGTAATATTAATCAATAAAATTGCAATACTATTTTACTTATAAATTCAAATTTAAATAGTGCATTAAAACTTAAATACTAATGTTGATTTTAAAGTTATCTCAAATGACAAACAGAAAAATTTAATTCCTAAATTAAATAAATCAAAATTATACTTAACTAACTTAATTGCAAATAATTTGAGTTTGTGTGTTGCAGACACGAGGAAAACAACATCCGGATGCAGCCACACCGAGCGTGCACATCAATAGGTATATACATAATATATACACTAAGTAAGCATCATTTACATTTCAGCTATTATTATGTGCTTAGATTTGCAATTTACTACTAATAATTAATAATTAATAAAAACTAAATTTAAACTATACTAACGCAGGTATGTGATGATGAAGGGTATGTTTTGTGTATTTATTTTGTGTGTGTATTAGTTATTCATCCATCTATTTGTATTGTGCGTGTATTTGAATGTTTGTGTTAGAGATTTTAACTTTATCTGTTCACTGAATCACTTTCAACAGCAGCTCTGTTTCCTCAAAAGTAAGAGCAAAAAGCCATCCTCTTAAAGCTTTCCTACATTCCATCAGGTTAAGGTGCACAAAGTTTGTTATTGCTTTATTGGCTTTGTTATACAGTAGTGGGCCTAAAAATGCTTGTTGGCGTTGAGCAAATACAGTTTTAACAGTAGGTTTAGCTAGAATTCTGTCTTTTCTTCGTTAATTTTATGATCTTCGATAGTTATGTTAATAATGGTGGTGTTATCTCAATTATGTCAAGTCATTATCACTAAATAGCACATTCATATTGCTGGGGTGCGATTTTTGAAAGTCATCGAGTGACTAAACGTCACTAAAATTGCCGTTTATTCCATGATTTCCAAATTTATTTACATCTGAAACTCATTGATGACTAAAATTCTTATACCTATGATATTAATACAAATGCTGAAGGAGGCACATTCGCGTTTCAGGAACACATCTCCTGAAACGGTGATTTGCGGCCTTTTGATGATATTTAGTCACTCAGTGACTTTAAAAAATTGCACCCCTGACCTCAATGTAAGTTTCTTTCGGTGATGGATGAGTTCTAGTTCACTTTCACAAGTGGGCTTCACTATTTATATGTATAACTTATCACTTGCCACTGAGTGGGGCTTCCCAATCTCGCAATTTCTTTCATCGGGCGTTGCAATCTCTCTTTCAGCTCTTACCTTATTATAATTGAATGAGCAGGTCTGTTATTGAACTAGTACCACAACACGATTTGTTCCGACACACTATTTGTGAGCCGTTGTGCGTGTTATCACACTGTTATATTCTGTGTCCACGCGTGGGATTCACAATTTGTTACACGTCGGCGCGCGTGCATTCCACCCAGATGCGAAGCGGACGTTAGTTTTTCAAATTAATTTAGAAATGTCGTTTTAGATTTGTGGAATAATTTCTCGAGTGAGTTGTTTGAGAGATGAATTTTAAGGTTGGAAGATATCCTGGAAAAGAATAGCTTACCAAACGTCAGTAAAATTGCTCCAAATTTATATACCTACTTATATTGAAACTCATTGATAACTAAAATTCTTATTCCTATAACATCAATACAAGTGCCTCCTCCAGTACATATCTTGAAAAACGGTTTCTTTCACATTAGCGTTATTTCAAATTTAAAGGTAATGTAAATGTGAACAGTGCCAGCGGAAAGTTTACAAAGCTTTCATGTCTCGCTATAAATAGTGACAGTAACATTCTAAAACTCAGCACAGGGGTGCGATTTTTTAATGTCACTGAGTGACTTAATATTTTTTTAAACTTTCGCGATTAGAACACATTATTTATTTATATTGTCACGGGTATTTATCGCGTGTTACCTTATTATATAATAAGGTATGACTTTATATTTACAAAAAGGCCCCAAACCGTTTTTCAGGAGATTTACTGGAGGAGGCATTTGTATTAATATCATAGGTATCAAAATTTTAGGCATCAATGAGTTCCAGATGTATAGAAATTTTGAAATCGTGGAATAAATGGCAATTTTACTGACGTTTAGTCACCTGATGACTTTCAAAAATTGCATCCCAGGATAGGTGATAAATGTTCTCACTAGCGGTATAACGGACCGTGCGATATTAGCATTGCATTGCATCATGTGGGCTGCGGGTCAACGGTCTTTGTGAACAAAACCTACGCTTTTTATGACATAGGTACGCATGTAATTAAATTACGGCCTCGACTCCCCTTTATTCTTCTCTCAGTTTTCTTTATTCTACCTTTTTGCTGCAAAGCAAATTTAAATAGAAAATAGAAACAGATGAAATAAACAGAAAATCTGAACGAACAAGACTTTCATCGAACGCGATACTTAGTAACAAAGCATTTCATCATAACAGAAGTCAGAAAAGAGCTCGAGTACAGTTGGCAACCGGCCGAGCTTCACCCCCCCTAGACAAAGCCCCCTTCCCCTCAGAATGGAGCCTTTTCCGACGGTATCGATACTATGAACAGAATGATCGCTGCAAGTGCAGGTAGTGTCGACCACAAAAGGTTTTCATTGAGTTTTTATCAAAGCATTAACGGAAGTTTTGCTTCTGATGGTTTACTCTTCGGACTCAATGCCGAACTTTGATCACTGCAAGATAGAGAGGTAATGTATAAAATTAAAAGAAAAACTATTTAGGTGAGTTACGCGTAGTGTTCATACTTCGCAAAATACTTTCTAAAGTTTTCTCTACATTATGTACTTACCTAAAAAGTCAACAGATCAAATTTTCATAAAATGCACTTTTGTTCCCGACTCTACATTGAAGTTGTGTGTTCCATAGCTCAGCCAATACAATGGGTGCAGTTATGCGCAGCGAGTACGCAGTGCGGAAAACATTGTCCATAGTGTCCGGGAACGCCGTCCGCGTCCGAGTGCGAGTCCTTGCAATGCAATGCATTATCGCAGTCTACATGGGTATTGGGTAGGGCTTTCTATCGAGAGCCGCAGTAGCTACGCATAAATATTTTGTTGAATGAAAACTGTAAATGTCGAAGAGTTGTTTATTTTGTATGTTAAGTACGGCGCGGCGCGGCGTAAAACTCATTGTTCTACGAAATACAACATTTGTTGCGATACTAAAAGGGAGTGTAAGATAAAACAAAATAAATAAAATAAAAATTGTTTATCATAAAATTCCCTCATGAAAATAATTTGTATTCCATCTGTGGCCTGATTATTTGACTCTCAAGGCCCCGTCTAATTAAATCTATACTCTCCGCCCAAGTCCTTTTCAAATTCAAAACCCCGAGAGCTTTCGCAGCTAATTGTAGTTTTTGGTCTTCTGCATAAGTAACTCGCAGAACTGACAACCGTTGGGTTAATAAAGGTTCACGTGTGGCGACCAAAAACCGGACGACGCAGTAGAGGAAGATGCACCTCCTCTAGATCCATCTCATCTAGATCCTCTAGATGCACTAAAGACATTTTAAAGTAGCAGGATGTCGGCGGATGGAGGCGGCTCAAGACCGTTTATCATGGCATTCTAGGGTATTCTAGGCCTATGGCTGTGGACTTCTACAGGCTGATGATGATGATGATGATGATTTTCTGTTTGTACAAATCAAAATGTTTGATTATGTTCGAGATTCGGAGTTCAAATAATTGGGGATGATAGCGGCGAAAAATTGAAAATAGGCGTTAGTAATAAGTTCTTTAAATTTTTAATATACCTCTCAATCAAAGTTACCGACATCTGTTCATTTAACCCAATAACACAATAAACAAGATACACCAATTTGACGCCTATTGATGTGTGTTGCAAGTATGTATATCAGCGGAGCGTCCGGTCTGTGGGTTGGTATGAAACGAGCCACATGGCTCAAGACTCCATCGGCTATGGAGATGATAGGTAGCTGTAGCTAGCTATCTGCTGTGTATGCTCAGTATCTTCAGGCACATTCACAGTTCGCGGCAATTGAAGTGGAAATGATCGATGAAAACACAAAAGACGAATCTTCTCTGTCTGTGATTGGTTTTGTTTTGAGATCGTTTACAAAAACGATTGTTTTCCAGACTGTGGGTTTATAAAAACAAACAAGATAGTTGTGGTTTCAACAAAACAGAAAACCAAATAATTATTTGGAATTTGAGCTTTTAGAACACTGAGCGTTTATTTATAGGTACCTACATCGGCCGCACTATGCACGCGAAGCTCATAACTAAGCCAATGGCTATACCTACCTACATTTAATGTAGTATTCCACTCGTAAAAGTTTAACATCAGTATAAAGGCGAGTGCTCGTTAGGCCGCCGACACAGGCCTGTTTCATGCTCTCGTTGCCGGCGATTGCCAATACGAGGTAGGTTTTAAAAAAATTACGACTATACACCACGTACTTTACTATTCTCCTGCTGATGTTTAATTCAGTATGGAACGTCAGAAAGTACGTGGTGTATAGTCGTAATTTTTCTAAAATTATACCAAGCCACGAATATTTTAATTCTATTTCTATTAATAGGTAGGTTCTTTTTCGTTACACTCTTCGAAAAACTCTTGAAAACCAGCGCTGTTCCATATGCTTAGGCTCGTGGAGCAGCAATAAGCTGAGACAGGGCCTTTTCGGCTTCACACAGAGCGGACTAATTAGCTTTTGTGTTTTTGTTATTTTAAATTATGTATGGGTAATTATAATGGTATGTTTGTGTCATTGTTTGTAATTTTTATGTTTTCCTTTATTCTACCTGTCTGTTCTGTGTATATCTGTGTGTTGTTGAATAAATGTATTTCATTTCATTTTTCTTTGCAGAGTGATCGTGCCGTCTTCAGGGAGTTGGCACGCTTTACAATCCTTCGCCTTGGTCCTTTATCCTTCCTTCATTAGCCTTCTTGGTGCATTCATACAGTAAACCATCCACTGTAGCCTTAATTTGATCAGTTCATCTCATCGGATCTGCATCGTCCTCTAGATGTACGTGCTAGGCAGATAGGTACAGGCGACGAAATGGATGGCAAAATTATGACAAAGACAAAGGGATCTTATCAGTTGCAATGGTTCATAATAAATTGTGGGAACATCAAAACATTGCCATATTTCAACTAAAAGGAATCCGCACTCATAGGTGAAGGTGAGGCTTATGATTAAGTCATTGTAGTTATCGTTGTTTGACACTTCTTTGTAATGAAGAACTTTTACCAATAAGAAGGCATTGTAAAAGATCCATCCAAAGATCAACGTGAAAATGAAATAGCAGACAGCTTGTCCCAGTATTATTCCTTAGATCAATATAATAAGTAGTTCTTACACAAATCATTATACGATGTCTCGAGACACGAAAGTAAAGACGCTGGCAATAGTCGAAAATCCTTTAAGGGGGTGATAGACGTCAAACGTTACTACTTAACTCATTAAAGTTCAGCTAAGTTATAAGGTGACAGAATAGCGCTCGCGCAACAAAAAATGAGCGAAAATCACGAAAAGTAAATTATTATTTTGACAAGCCAATTGTACACTTTGTGAAAAAAAACCTTAACAATATTTGTGTGAATGAAAAATACTAAAACTCAATGCCGTTTAGTTACAAATTTTCAAACAAAAAATGCTTTACTTTGGATATTTTTTTAATATTGTAATAATGTAATTAGAATTATTGCAATTGTTCAAATTATAATATAATGTCTAACAAGCAACATATATTTTTTGTACATTAATATTCACTCATCCAAGAAGAGTTACATGAAGAAAACCTCAAGTTGGCATCTATTCCCTAATCTGTGCCGCAGTGTCGTCGCCCACGTCTCTGCCCGCCTTCCCAGCCAATTATTGTTTTACGAGTCATCTCATGTCCGCACTAAAATCGATCTATGTCCTAAAGGCTACTATTATGAACCTTTTACGGCGTTATGTTAAATAACATCAAATCTTGATGGATGGGGTAAAATACCCCTGCTGGATAGTCTATGGACAATTGCATAGTCAGCATTAATACAATATTGAATTGTGACCGAATCCTTAAAGCAAAGGTCGCGGATCGCCTCTACCTTTGCTGAACTTTGGAGGTCAGTTTTATCGATAAAACTGAACTCCGAGGTTCAGCAATAAGTGAAACTAAATCCCTGAATCCACCGTTCGTTTAATTATCGCTAAATTACGGCAATAGGATTTTATCGGCAGCCATTTTAATTTATGTGATCGTTTAGCGCTCTTTTATTGCAGCTAGAGTTCGTTTATAAAGTCATTATTTTGTTCTCTTCATTCGGAACGTATTAGTCGATAACTTTCTTGGCAATCCAGAAATTGTCTGTTTGTTCTTCCATACATACCAAGGTACTGAGGTAATTTAATTAGCAGCTAGGTAAACTATTTTTGACCTTAGTATATATTCAAGCTGTAGATGTTTTCCAGGAACTAAGTAATTGAAAGAACTGTAGGTACCTTAGAATATCAAAATTACTATTTTCTAATCTGTGTAGCTAAGAGCAGCGTCAATGGCCTCGAGTCACAAAAGCTGATCTCTGATGTATATTAAATGAACAGCGACTGTATAATATTACAATAACAACTACGTTAACATTTTGTGAAAATGAGCGAAATTGTGTCCTCTAGTGCTCGTCCGGCGAAAGAAAATTGGCCACAGAGCTGGAAGAGTTTGTTTTGGTCAGTGCTGGAGACGATTATATCAAAAAAAGTTTTAAAACGTAGGTAGGTACAACATGTTAGTCACAGTGAGCATTGCTAGCTTTTAGATCCGAGGCCGAATATTTGTATGATTATATTATAATTATTTGTATACATACTCGTAATACCATATCTTGTAAAATATGCGAGGGCAATTCAAAGCGGCAGGATCTTTTATCTTCAAGAATTTGATGGAATCAATAAGTGCACATTTGTCTACCGGAAGCTCTACAACACGAAGCTTCCCTTGCTGCTCCATGGTTATGCCATAAGGGACATTAGCGCTTGAGACATCGCGGCTTCTGTAAGTGTTTATTGAATTAATTTGTAGATAAAATTGTTTCGTCCTTAACGTTTTGAAACCTTACAAGTTAAGATCACAATCATACAAAATATAGTTTTGGTATGGGGTTACGTTATTGTGTTGCGACGAGTCCTACTTTTGTTTGAAATGAAAAATCTCTCACCATAAAAGTCTATATAAATTAATAAATTATTTCGGATGGATTTTTCTGTTTGTTTGTGCCACTGGTATCTTGTGTTGTATCAGTATGTGTCAGCGTGTCCATTACACCCGACAGTGGGCCGTGGGCCGCGTCCCACGCCGGTATTTTTTTTCTCTTAGACATCAAATAGACGACGACGTGCGGCAACATCCCTCCGCGGATCTATAATCACATCAAGGCATGTTTGTTTACCCATTCCTAAGAGATTTCGTTTGTTGGATTCTCTTGAATTTCTGTTTTTCTTCGAACATTTTACTCAAGTTATTTTAGGAATGTTTGTTGAAACAGCAACTTCATTCTTTGATTTTTCGGAGAATTTTAACCGTAAAATTTACCACGACCGACAAACAAGTATCCACTGAAATTCCCCTCTTCAAAAGTGCACCCGGACTCCTGGCCACTCACGTACGATAGGCCGAAGCAAATTTGTTACAAAAAGCAATCTGTATCAGCAACACTCCATGAAACTATCAAATAGAAAGTTCACAAGAACATTAAGTTTGTAGGCGCAGTAACTTTGAGTGCTATCGGCATGATCGCGCAGCTGCAGGCTTGGACACATTTATGTATAAAACAGGCCGCAGAAGATGCATGAAAGGAGCAATAAGTCCTTTCACCTCATTGTTTCTTTCAACATCGATCTTAAAGCCATTTTCAGTACCACACCACAACTAGGCCAATGTTAAAACTATGAACGCAGAATGACTCAATGAGCGATCGAACGCCGCCGGATTCTTCTACGTTTGCGAGCGAGAATATTCAACTGAGTATATTATAATAGCATAAAAGATTATTCAGAATGATAGGTATTTGTAATTTCAATGAATTAAATAGTTTTGAATTTGACTGTCTACCGGACACACCGGCACAAAGTCACCCTTTGTTTGACAATGTGTTCGAGTTAGTGCCGGTATGCGCCGCGCCCGCGCCCGCGCCGGTGGAAAGGCTACGCAAATACGCTTTCTATTTGAATGCAGCGTGGCTGCAGGCGGGGAAAGCGGCCGCAGGGCTGCCGACAGATAGGTAGGTACATCTACTAATATACGATCATGATTTGTATGTTTAACATACAATCGTTTGGATCGACCTGACAGTAAATGTGAGTGTGTCTTGACTTTTATAGCTCATCAGAGTAATTATTATTATTATTGTTGTGCTGTTTGGTTCAACTCTACACTAAAACAGTCGCTCTCACTCAACTTGGTACCGTTGTTATCTGTAGGCAAACTTTTCTCAAAGCTCAGCCTCAACTCGGCGCTCGCAAAAGCGCCTTTCTCCGCATAGTCGAGTTAGGCCCTTTGTGCTGGACTTAATTGGCGGCAACTTGATCCTGCCACAGAACCACTAACAATCACTATAGCATACTCGCTCTCCTCAACGGACCTCTATTAGGGAACACTACACGGAGATCGGAGATCTGATAATGTCAATCTTAATAGACGTCAATATAAATCACTGGCTTTTGTTTTATTACGAAGGTAGAAAAAAACTTTTAGTTAGTAATAGAGGATTCTTAACGTGGTATTTCCACATTTTTACGAAAATACGCGTGTCAAAGACAAAAGTATTTTATTAATTGAAATCACTGGATCATTTTGAATGGATCACCCCAAACTAAGACCTCGCGAATACACGCGATGCAGAAAACATTATTTATTTACCTTTCTACATAAACGATTACAAAAAACATTAAAAAAAAACACAAGACCACCATCGAGATCATTTCCTAAAATCATCGAAAGAAACATTTGAATTGGACTAATCAACGGTGAAACTGGACGACGCAGTAAAGGAGGTCTCTATGGACCAAGGACGTTATAAAGGTCACAGAAAGTCGGTGGATGGAGGAGTCTCAAGACCGTTCGTCGTGGCATTCTATGCCGGAGGTCTATGTCCAGCAGTGGGCCTTTACTTAGCTTACTTTTAGAAATAGGTACTTACAGTGTCAGTAGGTACTCCCCCGGACGAACTCTTTCACGAGAAGGTGTAGGTACTACTCATCTCATGTATGAAGATATTATATCACTTACCATACATATTGGTATTGGAGCCGAGACGTATTGTTCGGTACCCTACTCTTGTGCGATGCGAATCGGTTTATTCCGGTCGGATGACGACGGCTTTGTGAGTCTTTTCTTGTAGATAAGTCATTCTGTTCTATTGTATTTCTGTCGACTTAGCATTCGATTTATTCGTCAATTATTGAAGCAATATCTCCACCAATTATTGACTCTACCTTTACTCTACCAAAGACCTATCTCTCCTTTTTCGTTTTTAAATAAATATAAACTCTGGGCAATCTTTGTTTTTTGCTTATTTTTTTTAAACAGGATTAGGGTTGCAAGTTAGTGAAAAAAATCACAGTCAGTCACGAACAAAGATAGATAAGATAAGATAGGAAACTAGGAGATCGCCACAATTACCTACAACACCCGGCAACACACAGCTTACACAAGCTGAGTGCGGTACGGTACGTAGGCGACTCGCCAAGTGGGCCAAGTAGTGTATGTTATGGCTTCCAGTCTCGCGGTCTAAAATGCACTATACCTGAAAGTGTTAGCTCTAGTTCAACGTAATCTTTTTAAAACACATAAAAAATATGGCTCGTGGTTCAGCTAATCTATCATTTTCAAGATTTATTTAAAACCAGCTGCGCCACGCGGTTCCACCCGCGTAACTCTCGATCCGGTGGGAATGTCGGGATAAAAGGTAGCCTATATAATTATGTTAATTCAGGGTATAAGCTATTTCTACTCCAAATTGAAACCAAATCGCTCCAGCTGTTTCAGCGTAAAGGAGTTACAAATATATTCACAAACTTTCGCATTTATAATAATTAGTGAGATTGATGTGAATTAATCTGTTTTTATTATTTTGGCATCATTATGTTAACTATTATTATTAACAACATTGTTATTAATATGTTAAGTTAAAAAGCTGAATGTTCAGCTTTTATACATGTTCTCCTTTTTTTATGCTACTTTAAGTTTTATACTTTGAGAGTAATTTCGATGGCTATGCTGACTCGTGTTCAGAGTTTATTTCTTACTTACTCTCAAATTGATTGACCGCTTGCTTCCACAGAACAATAATATGATCTACCCAAAAGTACCTTGTAAATCTAAATAGTAACTTCCAAAATGAACCATTGTTTCGAATAAGCTCAGAGAAACAAGATTGCCTATTCCAGAGTTGCATCCCGCGGGAGGGTCACAGCCAAATACACTCTCCCATGACTTCGCGACTGCCTCTTTGTGAGCAAATAATTAATAACTAAAGGGTGTCGCACAATGCGACAATCTCGCTCTTTGGGGCACTTAATAAACACAGTGTAATAATTTAAAATCTCACGTCATAGGGAAGGGTTCCACCCTTATTTGGTTCCATTTTATATGCAGATGTTGGCGATTTAATCCGGTTGTGCAAAGCTCAACGACCTTACTGATCTCAAAAGTAATATTTTGAATGCCCAGTGCGACTTGACGAGATTAAATAATGAGATGCTAAAAGTAGTGTAAATGAAATGAAATGAAATGAAATGAAAATGAAAAGTTTTATTTGCTTGAATACAGGTACATTGGTTCTTAATCTATTAGTTGGTTCACTGTATTCGACCAGATTGTCGTGCAAATGTTTAATTTTCTAATAATAATTTCAATAAAATTCTTATGTATAGTGTAAATAATTTCATGCATTTAAATTAAATTTATACATAAAGCACGGTAAATATAGGTTTTAAAATATCAATATTAAATTATACTTAGCTAAAATTTTACTTAATAAGTCAATTTTCCAGTTATAAACATTTAGAATTTTAATTTAAAATATTCATCTATAGAATAAAAACATTTATCACAGAGCCATCTATACATTTTATTTTTAAATTCATTATCCCTTAACTCTCTAAATTCATTGGGTAATTTGTTATAAATATTAATTGCCATTTTATAGCAGTTTTTATCACACATTTTTAATCTATACCTAGGTACTACTAAAGGCTTTTGTACTATTTTTCTTTTAAATATAGCATTTTCATCTTTATTAAACAGCTTTGGATTGTTCCTAACAAATTTAAACATTTCAAATAAATATAACGAGGGGAGTGTGAGAAGATTGTGTTCTATAAACAAAGGTCTACATGAATCGGTCCATTTTAAGCCAAATATTGAGCGAATACACTTTTTTTGCGCTATAAAAGCTCTCTGAGAGTCTGTAGAATTTCCCCATATTATAACCCCATATCTTAGAATGGAACATACATGACTATGGTACACTGTTAAAGCTGTTTCAATGTTAGTAAGATTTCTAATTTTTCTCAATGCGAACATGAATTTGTTTACTTTCTTACAAACACTATCCATTTGTAATTTCCAATTGCAAAATTGGTCTATAGTTATTCCTAGAAAATTTATATTGTTTACAAGTTCAATGTCATCATTATTATACTTTATGTCAATTTTATCATTTATGTTTTTGTTATTATATGTCATGTATTTCATAAACTTAGTCTTATTTGTGTTGATTTTTAAATTATTAGATTCTAGCCAATAAATTATATCATGCAATGCTTTGTTAGCAACATTCATAACAAGTTCGGTAGATTTTTCTTTTATTAAAACAGTTGTGTCGTCTGCAAACAAAACAGTGTACTGGTCTGTTGATTTCGGTAACTCGTTGATGTAGATTATAACAAGATTGGACCTAGTACACTCCCTTGTGGGACGCCGCAACAGTTTTCCAAATATGGCGATCTATAGGTTACATGGGTTTTGGTTTCGTAGCACATCTTTTTTATTTCTGTACATTGCTTTCGTCCTCTTAGGTAACTTTCAAACCAGCTGAATGCAGGGCCTCTAATGCCACAACACTCTAACTTGTCCAATAAACTGTCATGACAAACTGTGTCGAAAGCTTTACTCATGTCTAAAAATATAGCAATAGGAATTTCTTTTTTATCAATTGCGTCCAAAATTTCTTTAACTAGCTTGAAGCATGCTAACGTTGTCGATTTTTTTTTTATGAAACCGTTTTGTTGTTCACTTAAGACATCATTTTTTTCCAAAAACTTCATAACTCTCTGACTCATAGTTCTTTCAAATATTTTTGAAAAAATAGGTACCAACGTAATAGGTCTGTAGTTTCCAGTATCCGATTTTAAACCCTTTTTAAATAGAGGTTTTACCACGGAATATTTTAAGATTTCTGGAAATACACCATGTTCTAGAGATAAATTTATAATGTGTGTTAGTGGTTCAATGAAATGACGTAGATTTTGTTTTATTAATTTAGTATTTATTTCATCATATCCTGCCGAATTAGTGTTACGTAAGCTCATTGTTATTTTAAATATTTCAAAAGCATCTACCGGCTCAAGATAAATTGAGTTAGCTAATCTACTAACGTTAATTTTAGCTTGATTATTTTGAATACATGTATTGTTTGCAATATCAATGAAAAATTTATTGAAACAGGTTGCTATATCGTCACCATTATTAAGTAGAGTTTCTCCATCAACTATTTCTTTTATTTCATTATGTTTGTAGGTATCTTTCAGTGTATCATTTACTATCTTCCAGGTTGCTTTACATTTATTTTCAGCGTTTGTAATAATTTTTTTGTTTTTGTCTTTCTGCATATTAATAACACATTTCTTTAATATCTTACTATAATTCCGGTATATAAGTTTATTGTTGTTTGTTTTACTTTTGTAGTATTTGTACTGTAGTACCCTCTTTTTAATGAATGATCTTTTAAGACCCTTTGTGACCCATTTTGGGTGTGTAGAATTTTTGTTCATTTTAACTTTTATTAATGGAAAGCATAATTTAAAGAAAAGGCATATCGTATCGTGAAGCAATGCAAATGCTTTGTTCGTATCAGTTTCTAGTAATACTTCGGAAAAAGATAATTTGCTCATGTAATAATTAAACTTTTCAACGTTTTCATTACACAGATCCCTTTTGTAAGTGAACCAGTATTTTAGAGTACACGTCTCAGCCTTAGATTTTATTGTTAAAGTTTGCCCTGTATTATGATCAGATAAACCTAACTCGTGGACGTTACCCTTTGCGTCCTTTATGTCACTTATTATGTTATCTATGCAAGTATTTTGTCGTGTCGGTAAACTTATATGTGTCTTCATATTGTAATTGTATAAAATGTGATTTAACTCATCCTTATTTTTATTATTACTACTTAATATATCAATATTAAAATCCCCACATAATATATTGTTGTATTTATCATTATTACATGTTTTATCCAACAATATATGTAGTTTCTTAAAGAAAATATTTATATCTGAAGTCGGTGTACGATATATACAGAAAACATTTAACTTTAATTTTTTAATTTGGATACCACATACTTCAAATTGTTTTTCCATTGTAATTCTGTCTAACCATTTAATACACTCACATTCAATATTGGGTTTTGCCAATATACACACACACCTCCACGTCTTTGGTTTTCCCTCGAACAGCTACTAACTAATCCAAAAGCATTTAGTCTCAGGTTTTCCTCATCTCCCTTCTTTATAAACGTTTCGCTTAGACATATAATGTCAATAATATGGTTTGAATCTCCAAGTAAACTTATAGCTATTTCAATGTCATCTAATTTGTTCAAAGCCCCCGCAATGTTTTGATGCAAAATTATATGTTTAATTTTTTTGCTCTTCTGCACGAAAAAATTTTTCTTTCTGAATTTCCTGGCTTACCGTCAATTCTGTGATATAAGATGTTTCACCATGACCGATAATCAAACCATCAGTCTGAGTACATTGGTTCTTTGTGTGAAGCCGTTTTTCCACTACATTAGAAGAACCAATTTCCAGCATGCCTGAGGAAGCCTTAAAACAAAGGAACCTCTTGTCATAATCAATCTGGTCTAGCACAGAATTTATTCTACGGCATAAAATGTATCGATTAAAACCAGTTTCAAGAAAATTGCACTCCTGGTTTTGTCTGCATATTAGGTTAAGCATTTCATTAAGTTTTATTTCATACGAGCAAATGTTTTTATTCACACTTAAGATTATAACGGTACATTTTACTGTTTTTAAAAATACACATAGTTCTGCTATCATCCTTAATGCATTATAATCATTTTGGCCAATAGAGATTATAAGTTTGTCATCAGTGCTAATGTCAAATAATTTTACACTGGCAAGAATTTCCTCAGTAGAGGCGTTTGGTTTTATAATGGAAATAAATTGATAATGACAATAGGAATTATTAAATCTTGATTTTATGAGTTCTGTGGCCAGTCCACTACATTGTCTACCTCCTACTATAAATGCTCTTCTTTGACATATATTTTTCAGGGTATTTGTTTTATTTATTGTTATTTCGGCTGTATTCTCAAGTGTTTTTTTGAGTGTTGTTCTAGTGCTTGAATATTCATGTCCAAGTGCAGTTTTAGGGTTTATTTTCACTGCTATTTCCGGTCCAGTCACCACTTCCGTTTCCGGGTTTTCCGGTTTCATCGCTATTTCCGGTTCCATCACTGCTTCCGTTTCAGTAACTACTTCCGGTTTCAATGCAACTTCCGGTCCACCATGACTATGCGCCATCATGGTTTCCTGTGTCAAAAGAGGCGATGGTCGAAAACTGTCCGTAAGTCGACGCCTCACACTTTTATTGGTGCTTGAAGACATATTTTGTCGAAAAGTAGATAAAGGGCTTCTGCATATCTGTTTCAAAACACTCAACTCCTGGCACACACTTGAAACTATTTTTTTAAGGTCAATGTTTTCCAATATTATATTTTCTAGCTCAGTTTGTGTGCTCTCTAGGTTAGTTTTTAATTCCTTTATCTCAGCCTTCATTTCCGCCATGTAAGTTGAGCACATATTGTAGGTAGAACAATATACTAATAAAGTAATAATAGTTGTAACCGAATAGAATTTTGAAAGAAAGTCTAGGTTTACTAAAAAATATCGCACAAATGACCACTCCAAAAAAGCTTTGGCATTCAAATTTAAATTTAAATTTCAAATTCAAATTTCAAATTCAAATTTTGAACAGCAACAACACATTTTTTTTAATAAATGTCATGATTGTGTATCATACGTGTACTTACACATATGATACACAATCATGATATTTATTCACACAGTGGCATATTTTGACATTTCTTTGTTTACATTTCTTTGTTAGACAGGTAAAATCCTGTCGGCAGACCCGGAAGACTGTAGTGTTTTCAGATAAGATAGGTGTTGGGATGGGTTTGCTTCTTAGTGATCTGTTAGGGCAAGTTGTGACAAATAATTGCTTTCCAAATGCCCCTATTCACAAACTTATAGATTCTATAAAGAGGGAGGATTGCTTTGACAACGACACCACTTTGTTAGTACAATTAGGTGAGAGTAGTGGTGTCATGTGATTAGATATTATTAAGCTGGTTGAGACTTTGCTACACAAGTTAAATTCAGGATTGGGAAAATTAATTTTATGTGCTTTCCCTTACTCAAAATCTTTGAGTGCCAAAGACAATCAAAAAATATGGAATCTTAATTTAATGCTATATAATTTGACATGTCGTCATAGAGACGTTTTGTATTTTGATACTAATAATTTTATTAGTAATTTTGTTTTGACAAGAGATACTGTGTACCTGAGTAGACATAGTAAATTAATAATTGCTAAATTGTTAGCATTTAATATTTTTGATCCCGTTATAAGTACTATAACGCAGTTCACCGACAAGCCCGTAGTTAGTAGTAGTACTAATGAGGGCAAACAAGTAGGAGTAGCTGACAGTCATTTAAACTGACGAGTTTGACAATGAGACAGCCGGGCACGTTAAATGTAGTACATCAAAACGTGCAAGGCCTTCCCAGCAAAATAGAATTAATTTATTTAATTAGAATTATTTTTAATCCGTTTTAATGTTGATATTATGTGTGTAACTGAACACTGGATGTTACAATTTGAGTTACTCCCTTATTATGAGAATTATAATATTGTAAGTTCATACAAACGCAAGAACGCCATACGTGGGGGTTCCTTAATTGTTGTTCGAAATACTTTAAAATGCAAGGAACGTAAAGATGTTGCAAATCTCACTATTGAGAGGACTATTGAGCTATCTTGTGTTGAGCTAGAGCGGCATATCATTGTAAGCGTTTACCGTCCCCCTGACGCAGACTTCGCATTATTTGAATCCACTATGGAAGAAGCATTGCTTAAAACTTTTGTTCGTAATAAAATGCTAATAGTCTGCGGAGATTTCAATATAGATATTCCGGTTAATCCTCTATCTGAGAGGCTGCTTAATTTATTTAAATGCTTTAATTTATATCACCTCTTCGAAGAACCTACAAGGGTGACACTAACAACATCCACCTGTTTAGATAATATTTATTGCAGTAGTGTTCCAATTAATAAATCAGTAATTAAACATTTCACCTCAGATCACTATGGTCACAGTGCTATATTTACTTGTAATTTTGTAGATGAACCTAAGGAATTCACTTATCGGCCTATCACAGAAAGTCGCATTAAGAAGTTCCAGGGCAGTATTGAACTCAAAATGCCCCTTGTACCGTGCGTAGATGATCCGAATGACCTTTTTACTAGTTTGTTTAAGTTGATATGTGAGGAACATAGTGAGATATTTAAGTTAAAAAAATGTAAAGCTAGAGCTAATGTCGGGTTAGCTGATTGGGCTACAACCGGTATTTATAGAAGTAGGAATAAATTATATGAACTCTATGCGGCTAGAGAATCAATGTTGCACGATCCATCGTTTATCTTGTACATAAAGAACTATTCCAAGACCTTCAAAAAAGTTTGTCATGCAGCAAAATCATTGCATTTGAGAAATAAAATAGAAAAATCAGCAAATAAAATTAAGACAACTTGGAAATTAATAAATAATGAAACAGGTAAAACTAAACCTCGTAGTAAACAAATTAATTTAAACGTAAACAATACAACATTATCAAATAATACTGAGGTCGCAAATGCCTTTGATAGTTTTTTCTCTAGTATACCTAATTTTGTGACTCAATCTTTAAAATCAACTGCCTCTGGAGCATCTACTTTATTGGAATTAAGTGTTGATAAGTGTGAGGTCGCGTTTAGTTTCAGATACGTTAATGCCAATGATATTGTTAAGACATTTAAGTCACTTAATATTAAAAATACTGAAGACCTTTGGGGAATATCTACAAAGGTGTTAGGTGTTATAATTATTGATATTGCGCGGTGTATGGCCTACATTTTCAATGGATGTGTTGACGAGGGAGTCTTTCCTGATCTTATGAAACATAGTAAATTAATTCCTTTGTTCAAGTCTGGTAACGAAAAAGATCCAGGTAATTATAGGCCAATTTCTATATTGCCTGCGTTAAGTAAAATCTTCGAGAAACTTATTCTTACTCAGTTATTGTCACACTTTAACCTCCACGGACTTCTTCATAGTCATCAATTTGGATTTACTAAGGGTCGTTCGACAGCCGATGCTGGTACCATGCTCTTAGAACACATATTTGAAGCACGGGAGAACTCGCAGGACGCGATCGGAGTTTTCTGCGACCTGTCCAAAGCTTTTGACTGCGTGAGGCATGATACTTTAATTTCCAAGTTAAAACATTATGGCATACAAAATCAGGCAATTAATCTTGTAAATTCTTACTTATCCAATAGGATCCAAAAAGTTGATGTTGGTGGTGAAAGGTCTTCAGGATCGACTATTGTCATGGGGGTGCCACAGGGTTCAATACTAGGCCCTTTTTTATTCCTAGTTTACATTAACGCTCTCCCTTTTTTTGTGAAAGACATATGTGACATAGTTCTATTTGCTGACGATACTTCTTTGATTTTCAAAGTTGATAGATCTAAATCTAATTACGATGATATAAATGATTCACTATCGCGTGTTCTTGAGTGGTTCACAGTTAATAATCTTTTGCTTAATGCTAAAAAAACGAAATGCATCAAATTCACATTGCCTAATGTAAAACATTATCCAACTAATATTAAAATAAATGGGGAGACACTTGATCTTGTCAAGTCTACCATTTTCTTAGGGCTTAATATTGATGCAGGGTTGCAGTGGGCACCACAAATTGTGGCTCTTGCTGGTAGACTTAGTTCCGCTGCATATGCAGTTCGTATAATAAGGCAGCTTACTGATGAAGCTACAGCTAGGCTTGTTTATTTTAGCTACTTCCATAGTGTTATGTCATATGGTATCATACTGTGGGGTAAAGCAGCAGATATCCAAGCTATTTTTGTCTTACAAAAACGGGCAATACGTGCCATTTATAAAATGAAGTCGCGTGACTCCTTGAGGGAGCGTTTCAAAGAAATCAATATTCTTACAGTAATATCGCAATATATCTATGAAATATTATTACATACACATAAACACTTAGATAGTTTTATGATAAAAAGTGACGTGCATGGTATTAACACGAGAAATAAACACAAACTAAATATACCAAAATTTCGATTAAAGAAAGTAAGTGGGTCTTTTATGGGGAATTCTGTACGGTTCTATAATAAACTTCCAAAAGGTGCATTTAAACTTCCTATTCGAAGATTTAAATCCTACATAAAGATGAATCTAATTAAGAAAGCGTATTACACTCTTGATGACTATATTAATGATAAAGCCGCGTGGCCTGATGTCGCTCTGCCCCTCGACTGCTAAAATGGAAATTTGCAATATCTGTACTTACCTATTTACATGTTTGTATTAGATTATTATTTATAAGTATAACAAGCGTAGCGTGTGCTGTCTTGCATATTTTTGCTGATGTTTATTTACTTTTGACTACCTTCCTAAGGTTTTTAAGTTCTCATTTACTATCTATCAGCAACTCCTTGCTCCGAGGCACCACACAGGCGCTTCTCACCTAGTGGTAAGACGGACCATTTATGTAAGCCAAGCCGAGTTTGTTGCCTGATTCTTCTAGGCTTGGTCGCGTTGGAACAGGAGTAATTTAATTTTATATAAGACGATTCAAAATGATCCTTGTGATTTCAATGAATAAAGTTCTTTTTGACTTTGACTTTGACTTTACAAAAATTGTCTGAAATTAAAAATCAGGGTATAGGTATTTAATTCGTAATTTTTGTAAACAAAGAAATGACAAAATATGCCACTGTGTGAATAAATGTCACATATGATACACAATCATGACATTTATTCACACAGTGGCATATTTTGACATTTCTTTGTTTACAAAAATTGACTGAAATTAAAAATCAGGGTATAGACTTGAGTTTTAAAGTTCTCTCCGCAATTTTTTTAATCTACGATTTGTATATTTCGATTACTTAATTAAAAAAACCCTCAAAATAAATACAGTCTGAAGTGCAAACTAGTTTCATCGTCAAATAATGACTGTGATTATCAACTGTAAGCAAAGATGTTTGGATAATTTTTTTAGGATCATAACCGTAACAATTAACGTAGCAAAAAAAAAAAAAAAAAAAAAAAAAATTAAAGGTTAGCTGGTAGAGAATGCTTCCTAGCATTAAGTTCGCCTATATGTACATGATTTGTTTTTTGTGCAATAAAGAATATTCTATTCTATTCTATTCTATTCTAAATATCCTTTGATCTTGTATTCGAAGTGTAGGTCAATACCTGAGTACTTAGCTGATAGAAACCTACGCAGGCTAGGTAGCTTACACTGAACATAATAAATCTTATAAAGATAGTAGTTTGAACCAGAAATAGGTTCTTACATAGGATCTTTAAACTATAACAGCATACCAGCCCCCGTATTGTCTACCAAACTGGTAATCGCTTTCGAATACGATTTTAGGGTACATTGCGCTTTATGTTTCGAATATTTCTGCTCTTAGAAAAGAAGCTATTCTCTATCTCGCGACAGGTGTGCAACAGGCGTAAATTGTGCAATCAGGGCTGTCAAACGTCACTTTTCTCATACAAAAGTTTGAGACCCCTGATTGCACAATTTTCGCCTGTTGCACACCCTGTCGCGAGATAGAGAATAGCCTTGTTGGCCTTGTCTATTACTATACGTAGAAGATTAAGCCCAGAACAATACAGTCCACTCAACTCGTGCAGATTATTTTAAGATAGTTATTATGAAAAACCTGTATGTCGGTTTGCGTAATGTGGTTGGATTGTGATTTTTTTGACTTAGTATAAGTTTGCTCATACTATTGTAATAATATGATATCTATTGGATACGGTTCGGGTTCGGTCTGAACTCAGCCCCTCTATGCCTCATGCGAAAGTCCCTCGGTGACTAACGTTTGACAAGTAAAATTACCATCAATTGCTCCAAATTTTCATTAAAAAGTGTCAATTGATGATCATTTTACTTGTCAAACGTTAGTCACCGAGGGACTTTCAATTAGGAAATAGGGCTGATCTAGGTTTTGGGTCAGGTTTGATTGGAATAGAGTAGAAACTCAAAAACAAACGCAAGTTGGAATTAGTTTGTTAATTAGTAATATAATCAAAACAAGAGGTAGAAAAATAAATCATCATTTCCTAGTAGTTAGCCTGATCCAGTGTCCACCTTCTATGTTCAGAGTGAATGTAGCAGTGGACAGCTTAGCGGGGATGCTAGTCTTCGCGCACGGAGATACCACGAGCCGCTGCAAGAGCTGGTACAGCATCACCTTCACCTCGCAGAGCGCGAAGCGGGAACCTGGAAAACGAGTTTATTCCAGTTGAAAATTACTTTACTTGTAAAACTAGCAGTCCCCGCTACACATATTTCTTCAAATGATACACACCGCTATCTTGGCAATCACCACAGGAAGTTTTTTATACTTCTAGACAAGCAAACAAGCATACAGCCCACTTGATGAAAAGTAGTTACCGTAGCCTATGGACACCTGCAACACCAGAGGCATCACACGCGCGCTGCCGACCCTGAAGGACACCGGATGCATATGCAGCACGTAATGTAGACACGCGCCTGTCTACGTGTGTACACGTACGCCTGCGTGCACGTCACGCAAGCGGTGTGGCATGTCTCATACAGTTCCATACATTACAACGTCACAGTACGTCTACGTGTACACGTACGCAGCCGGTGTGCTGTGGCCTTGAGACAGTCTCGTGTGCCTGTCATTTCACCGGCACCCGTACCCTTCAAACCGAAACACAGCAATGCGAGCACTAGTGCTTGGCAGCAGAAATAGGTACGGTGGTAGTACTTCCTCGGACGAACTCTTTCACAAGAAGTTCTACTACTAACAAAAATAGATAGATTTGGATAGATTCATAGGTAAGTGAAAAAATATTACCAATACAATTCCTAGGGCCAGATCCGAAAGGCATGTAAGTGAACGGCTTGATGCTGTGTTTGTTCTGTTCCGAAAAGCGCTCGGGGTCAAACTTCTCAGGGTCCGGGAAGTACGCGGGGTCACGGTGGATGGACCACACGGGGATTGCGATTGACTCGCCTTTGCGGAGCTGAAACATAGGACTGATATTACGTTTGTTTCTCTGTTGCCACCATGTGCCACTTCCTCGTGTCACTAGTTGTTTCTTGGTCACCCCGATTTTGAGGTAAGTGACCAGATTGAGGTGGCCCTAAAAAGTACCTTGTGATCGATTGTTAAAAGACCAGTATGGTGAAAGGGTTTAGTGCACTTCACAGGGAGTTTATAGGATATACCGGTTTCCCATGGTGTTCTCTTTATCCAAATTCCTAACCCATTTAAGATATGTCACAAGCGGGAACAAACCCAAGATACATAGCTCTCTCTAAAGACGAAAGTTTAGAGTTGTATTTTATGAAAACACCTAAAAAAATGTTTTGCGACGCTCAGTGGCTAATTTGAGAACGGCCAATGGCTGTAATGATTTGTAACGATAGTGTATGGCTGACGACATTATTATGCCAAATAGTGTTTTCTAGGAAACTTACAATAAAATCGCTGTTTGCTTTCTCGTGAGGTTTTCCTAGATTGTAGTCCTTAAGACAAATTCTGCCTAGGCCACCCACTGGCGGCCAGAGCCTCAGGACCTCTGAAACAAGATAGTACGATGATCCCTTGATATATTTAAATGTGCTCTTGCTGTTGCCATTCTTCATTCATATAACTATTTGTATAATAACTAGTTTCCGAGAATCGTAACTGCTGTTATAGCTAACATTCGCGAGGCTGAAAACCTACCCACCAACCACAACTATCTTTATATGCCAACGTATTTTAATGCTCTTCTATGTAATTTAGAAAACATTTTATTAAATTTGACTAACTTCTACTGCTCGGATTTTTTTCTTCCTTTACAATGAAACAATCCTTACATGAAACTGAGTCGATACACATTCAAAAAAAATTCATCAAAACAACTCATTTTTATGGAGAACTCACGCTTTACCAAAAAAATAACTAAGTATGCCAAAATCGTTTTCATACAAAATGAGTAAATGGTTCCAAAGGCAGTGTTCCCGTATCTCTTAAGGATTCGGATATGCCCAGACTGTCCCATTTCAAAAAAACACCTCGTATACTTGTATAGCCTTCTTATACCTACCCCACCATAATAATTATAATTATAACAATGCCCCAAAGAGTTTACCCGAAACCACCATGTCCATATAAGTCATGTGTTGTATGGAGTTGTAGTCGAACTTTCCACCGCTCCTCTCATCATTCTCCCGGATCTCTTGCACCAGCCGCTCCTGGACGTCAGGGTTCACAGCCAACTCGTGGAGGAGAAAGGACATGGTAGAGGACACTGTCTCAAAGCCAGCCAGGAAGAACAGGAACGCTTGAGAAACCAGGTCATCGTCGAACCAGGCTGGAAAATGATTTAAGATTTTATAATATTCTAAAAGTCTTCTTAGTGAAAAACGATGTCTTTTTTCATTGTTAAGTCACCATTCTGCCATAATCACATTTTTGGAAGCGCATCGGCATTATCAGCCAAGACGACGCGACGTCTACTGTTACGATAAACAGCGTTAAGCCACCACAACCTCCATTCACCGCTACTTGTCTTTTCTAATAAAACATAGTCATAATAGTTCATAGTCACTTACTTCTGTTCACAGTCATCTTTCCAATATCAGATTCTTCTACAGTGGCGAAACCAGCGTCAGCATCTTTTGTCACCGTAATATCGTGTTTTAACGTTCCTGAAAATTGGCAAAACAGGTATTTTTCGAGATATGCGTACTGCATACCTAACGACCTTTTGTCTGGCAAATTCCATGGGAGACAGAAATTGTGTTTGTTTGCTAAGCATGTACAAACACTTTATTTCCCCCCACTAGTCAATTGCCAGATTAAAATAAGAGTTTCATTTTTGCTAAACAAAATGAACCAAAATCATGACCCTGCCCTTATCCCTCTCAGGTATCTTTTCTTTCATTCACTCCTATCTCCCGCAATATCAGTACTCACACCATTCCTACACATGTCATCTTTCACAGTCCATCCATCTCTTTTTAGGCCTGCCTCTACTCTTGTATCCATTCACAATCATGTTCAACACTCTTCTTGAAACATGGCTTTCTTCCCTCAGAATAACAATTCATATATTTCATATTTAACAGTCTCTCCCAGCATTTTTCCTGTCCGCTCTGGACCTCTAGACTAGAACATATTCTCCGACAAGTACAATGTTGTTGGCGAACAGCATGCACGAGTGCCTCCTCCTGCATGTCTGATGTCTGTGCATCCATTACCAGGAGGAACAGATAAGGGGCCTATCCCTGGTGCAAGCTCTACAGCCACATTGAACTCCAGCTTCAGCTGTGTGCTAGCTCGACTTTACATTACCTCGAATGAGCTGTATGTATTTCTCGGGCCTGAGAGTTCACTTTCATAGCCCACCACAGAAATACTAATGAAACCATTGAATTTACTGTTTCAAGTTTATTCCTTTACCTTTTTTAGCTTCCATCAGCAGATGAATCATGTCTTGTCGGATAATGGCATGATCGTCTCGTTCCTTCATGTTACTCAGCACTAGACTCTTGAAGAAGTTCTTTATATCGTCTTCGAACAGTTTAATGTCCAGTTTCTAAAAACAAACAATGCTTTTTGAGATAATTAACCAACATTTTTTTCGGATCACATCAAACTAGGACGCTCCCTACGTAGCATTGCACTGCAGCCGTCACCACACATAAAGGTGGAAAGTCTCATGTGCCTGGAATTTCACCAGCACCCATACCCTTCAAACCGGCAGGGCTATTCTCTATCTCGCGACAGGTTTGCAACAGGCGTAAATTGTGCAATCAGAGCTGTCAAACGTCGAATTTCTCATACAAAAGTTACCGTTTGGCAGCCCTAATTCTACGGAACATAGCAATATTCACATTACTGCCTCGGGACAAATATTTGTACGATCTGCAGATATTTTTTCAGGGTGTTCTGGGTATTTTCTATGTATAATAAAAAAAAACTATCTACCTATCTAATGTATTGTATTAAGTATATCAGTTATCTAGTACCCATAACACAAGTTCTGATTAGCTTGGGGCTAGATAATGTTGTATGTAATGTCCGGCATTTATTATTTATCTAATATTACTGCTTGGCGGCAGAAATAGGTATGGTGGAACATTGGTGTAATGTAATGATAAAACATAAATACAAGTAGTAACGAGCCAATAGAAAGGTACTGAGTGCTCTTTAATTTCGTTACTTGAAAGGAAACTCTCACCTTCATAATAGCAGGAGAAGCGCAGTACCCGAAGTAGGTCAGAATCCTCTTCAGACCAAAATTGGCAGTGTTTCTGCCCATAACATAGAACTCGTTCTCTTCGTCCGTGTGAGAGTCCACCTTCACCCCGAAGGCACAGGAAGCGATGACGTCGTTGGCGTAGCGGGTGGTCAGGTCCTTGCATTCTAAGTCTATTGAGTCAGCTGAGACAGAAAACACCAATTTAAATTTTGGTATACTCTTTTCTTACAACGTTCCTCAGCAGCCCACTGTGCGACAGACAAATAAATTCATGTTGTTGGCCACCCACTAAAAAGTAATAATAAGGAACTGTAAAATATGAACTTCTAACTCTATGGTCTAGAAATAGTTCTACCTGGTCTATGAGCCTTGTTAGACAAACGCCGAGTTTTACAATGTGATTACATTGGATTATAGTGTTTTTACATTTAACTATGACCCTGCAGTTTTAATTCATCCAACCCACACAAGAACTAGCCACTAAACACCTAGGCATAAACACAATTGTTATCTAATAACTGAAGTCTCTGATGAACAAGTCCTCAACAAAGACCTCGCAGATGGGCCATCTGCTGAATTTGAACCCGCAGCCTTTGGATTAGCAGATTATGTTTGCAAAATGCACTTTCATTGGCACATCATTGACCATGACGGAAAGCTTGGCACCGATTGGACTACCATTTAATTTTTTTGACGTCTCTTGAATCACTGGTTCTTTCTGGGTTTGCCTGCATAAGAATCAATATTTTCCATACTCCAGAGAGATATTGAAGTGTGGTAAAAGGATTCAGAGACAATTTAACAGTTAAGTTGAAATGTGACTTACTTCCCGAAGCCTCTATCTTCTTCATCACCATATTGGTCATCTGATTGTTGACGTCCACCATGAAAGGCACCATGGCGCGCATCTTGGAGCTCGTGAAGGCGGGGCTCAGGGTGGACCGCATGTCCTTCCATTCTTGACCTGGTGATTAAAATTATGAGTCACTTTCTGTTCACAACAAAAGTGAAGAGAAGTTATCGTTCGTTCTGTACTTTTGAACTTATTTACGAAGTTCTTCACAATTAACATCTGCTGTTGCTGTTATTGATACACATCTCAAAAAGCTATAGGCATAACAAAAATATAATTTTACATTAGGTAACGGTTTTTAAATTTAGTTTTACTGAAAATGTTTTTTTTTGTGTCACAAAAACCGACTTCCGCCATTGTATTCGACAAGTATCTGGCTGGATGGTATTTTTATGGCAATAAAACCACTGTGGCGAAAGGATTAAATCAAGACCACGCATAAAATACGACTCAAGTAGACCAATTTGAAAACGGGATATTACCATTAAAAGCATTCATAGCCAGAGTGCATCTCATGGCGATTCCAATAAGCCCAAACATGGTTTGGATACATTGTTTTATGCCAGAGTTCTGGCGGATTCGATCAGGAGATATCCATTAGTGAAGTTGTTCACCTTTCAAAGAGAAGAGTCCCCTTCCGAACAGAGTGTCTACGCTCTCGTCCACGATGTTGCGGCGGTCCAGGAAGCTGTCCACGTCTTTCAGGGTTATCTTCTTGATTAGTTCCAGGTCTCGGATCACGGTGATGGGGTTTAATATCTCGTACCTTCCCACGAACCTTTGAAGAGATGCAAATAACCGCATGGGCATTTTGAGATAAATGGTAAGAGACAGACACATTAGTAAACAAACAAAATTCCTAACAAGTAATTAATGGCTGCACCTAAAGGCTGATATTTATGAAATAAACTCTCATTTTTATTTTGAATTGTAACATCAAAGCATTTCTGAATAAAAACATATTAAAAATTAGCTAATTTTGGCTTCAAAACGCCTTCCAAATGCCTACACCGATTTTATTATTTTTAACCGACTTCCCAAAAAAGAAGGAGGTTCTCAATTCGGTTGTTTTTTTTTTTTTTTTTTTTTTTATGTTTGTTACCGCATATCTCCGGCGTTTATGAACCGATTTGGAAAATTCTTTTTTTATTCGAATAGATATACTTTCAGATTGGTCCCATTTTTTTCAGAATCTAGTTCTGATGATGGGATCCATGAGGAATTGAGGGAACTCCTCAAATATTGTAGGCATGCATATGGCGATTTTGATATTTTCAGCAACACACCAAGCATTTGCATTCAAAAAGTATCATAATCCTTTCACCACTATGGTTCTTTCATCATTTTTTTTCATCCAAATATTTAGTAGAATACAATGGCGGAAGTCGGTTTTTTAAATGAAAAGTTATTGGACTTAAATTTACCTAAATGTTATACCTACGTAAAATTTAAATTTAATCTTTTTAAAATTTTACTCGTAGAAATAAATATTAACGGCTGGTTATGAATAGGTACAACAGTTGATATCGAAGTGTTTTAGCTTTTTGTGAAAACGGACCGTTATTCGTTTATTTGGCTCAAGAGTTCCTCGATATAACTTTTCATTTAAAAAACCGACTTCCGCCATAGTATTGGACTAAATATTTGGATGAAAAAAAATGATGAAAGAACCATAGTGGTGAAAGGATTATGATACTTTTTGAATGCAAATGCTTGGTTTGTTGCTGAAAATATCAAAATCGCCATATGTAGGCCTACAATATTTGAGGAGTTCCCTCAATTCCTCATGGATCCCATCATCAGAACTGGATTCTGCAAAGAATGGGACCAATCTGGAAGTATATCTATTCAAATAAAAAAAATAATCCAAATCGGTTCATAAACGCCGGAGATAAGCGTTTACAAACATTATAAAAAAAAAAAAAAAAACAACCGAATTGAGAACCTCCTCCTTTTTTGGGAAGTCGGTTAGAAAGATTCATCATTGTACTTACTTCAACTTACTGAACCACAATTAAGGTTTACATGTTAGATAAGTTGACTACACTGCTACGTTATTCAACAGGATAATTATGTTCGAGCCAGCAACGTTGAGAGATGATCAACAATGCTTTAGTAGTTGCAAATAGATTTGGTAAACGACAGCTAATAAAAAAAAGAAGAGAAGAAATAGTAATAAAAATAGTTTTGAAATGTACAAGCAAAGCCCTTTCATTCAACACCTCACTTAACCTGATGCTTGTACAGATAAGTTTTGATAATTTTTGTTTGATCGAATATGCAATACCTATGGTGGCTTTAATAGGCATGCGCCAGAGGAATAGACATACACAGAAACATTACGCTCCTTCTGGACAGTCAAGTAAATAACAATTCTAATTTAATAGATTATGCACTAAGGGAATAAAGCAGTGTCTTATGTCGCGGGCGGCATATTGAACCCTGAGCGTAACGAGGGACTCTAAAGTTAACTCCCGAGTGTAGCGAGGGAGTTATATAGAGTCCTGAGTGAAGCAAGGGGTTCAAGCTGCCCAAGACGAAGACAGGCTTTATTCCAGAGGAGCATACTCTACTTTTCACACCTACTGCGAGGCAATAAAAGGCCAGGGCTCCATTAAAAATAAGTATCGTCTGTTTTGATAAACTCTGGAGTAGAATCATTATCGCTCGACATTTTTTGTTAACACTAATATTGTCACTGACATAATATTATATTACAAAAATATTGTAATAAAATTCACTGAAAAGTGCACAGCACCAAACATCTCTTTTGTTTCAAATTCTTTAAAATCGCGCCTATTTCTTTTTTTTCGAGTTTTGCTATAGTGGCCAGTTCGATTTTCGAACAAACCTCCTTACAATGCCATATGGACATTTTTTTACTCAGAGTTTTCCACGAGTTTCCAACATGAATTTGACGTTCTAAATTCAAATCACTTTAATCCCTAGGGAGTTTCATACAACTTTATATCCCTAGAGAGACAATGCTGTACTTTACGTTGAGGTTGCATGATTTGTAATTGGACATTGTCGAGCAGGTGGTGTGAAAAGAAAATTACATACCTGTCGTTCGGAAACGCCTGATACAGTCTCTGGAAGTCATCGGACACATGGCTGTTTCTCAATATAAGTCCAATATTGTTGCCCAGCAGTGGGATCGGCTTAAAGTGTCTAACTCCATGTTTGCTAAACCTTGAGTATACATTTCGCAGATATAATATCACCGTGACAACTAACACTCCAAGCCAAATCACGAAAATCATTATGAGGCTGAATTTTATTTTTAAGGAATTCTTTTAGGTGCTTATCAAATTGTCGACCGAACAAATGATCAAAACATAGTGAATAATTTACTATTGAAGCTGACCGTTTATGTTATACCTATCATTAAATAGGTAAGTATGTGTCAACTTTACCTATCTGATAAGATAAATGATAATAAATTATATAGTTTTGTTAGGTTCCGTAGAACAGGTCGTAGCGCGGCTCTTTTAACAACTGAATACGTGTTAGGAGTTTTTGCCATAGGTAACTTCGACATCGCAAAAAATCTATTCATCTCTACACCCGATTATTACTCAGTACTTACAACCAACCATGACTTAAAATGGCCTCTTAGTTAAAGGCGTATACATAGTGAAAAACCATACATAGTTCTGTATCTGACTATACTTCTTTCATTTTCAAAGTCGATCTAAAGCTTAATGACGTAGTATATTAATCACTATCGCGAGTTCTCGATCGGTTCACAGGAAATATCATTTACGTAATGTTATAAAAACTAAATGCATCAAATTCCCATTGTAAAATGTAAAACATTACCCAAATAATATTAAAATAAATGGGTAGTTGATAGTGGTTACCACAAGTTGAGGCACATGCTGGTAGACTTGATTCCGCTGCATATTCAGTAGTCTATTGTATCATACTGTAGAGGAAAGCAACAGAGATCCAAGCTATATTTTTCTAAAGAAAAAGGAAAAAAAAAAGTAAAGTAACATTGGGGAATAAAGGTTCTCGAGTGGCGACACAAACCGGATGACGTAGTAGAGGAGGGCCTCGATGGACTAAAGACATTATAAGGGTCGCAGGAAGTCGATGGATGGAGGCGGCTCAAGAACGTTCGTTATGGCATTCTGTAGAGGAGGCCTATGTCCAGCAGTGGCCTTCTACATAACATAACAACCCAAATGTCACATACCCCATACCCCACACTAGGATTCCCTGTGTCATGGGTATCAGAAACTAAAAGTACCATGGTACTACAATACCCAGACCTAGAACAAATATTTGCAGATTATGCAAACATTTGTCCCACAGCGGGAATCGAACCCGCACCTCTTGCGTCTCAGCCGGCTACTCGCCCAGCGTGCCACGGAGGTCGTCAATCTAGAGGCTGATGATGATGATGATGAATGCCAACATAACATAACATTATATCTTTATCCGTTGTTATCTGATAATTGAACTACGAAATTCATACTCACGATGATCTGCCAAAATCAACGATCATTAAAAACATACCTTAGGCCATTCAATTAATCATAATACATATTTTATCAACATTTCACGAGTAGTTCCGTAAACTTTGGCCTACTATGGTGGCAGTCCTTCCCTGGAAGAACTCTATCGCACACAAGGAGCTCTGCTGCTACTTCTTTTTAAGTTTTTTTTTCTTTTATTCTGCCTGTCTGGGCTTTGAGCAAGAGTTTCGTGTCTCCTTCGCGCTTGACATGAATGGTATATGGCAAGAACGGTTGTAGCAGGAGCTCTTCCAAAGAAGTGCTTGAGCTAGTGTGCCACGAAGCTTTTTCAGGTTGATATCAGAGATCACAGAGATCTACCCTGCCACTTCGTCCATGCGTTGGTAGATTTTCACAAGTTACGAGCAGACATCAACAGCTAGCAATAGGATATGCTACTCCTTATCTTCTTTTGGCTCTCATGATGGACACTTCTGAGTCTGTGCGGCAGAGGAGAGCAGTAAAAAGTGTGACAGGTGAAGCTGCTTGCAGGAGGTGAAACAAACTGGGGCAGGAGAAAATCGAATGCCAGGAAACGCCAATGATGTATGGCATAACCGCCCATCCTACTGAATTTGATGATTTATGGATTTATTAATTCATCATAAATCATGAGTAGGTAATTGGTATATTTATTCGAGTGGCAGCCTGTGTTTGCGTGAAGCGGAACGATTGCCTTGCTGGTGTTTGTGTGAGACGGAATGCGAGGCGACCTACGTGGTGGATATTCAAAACATTCGGAACCCATTACCGACCGCTGTAAATCTTCCAGTTTATTGATAAACGAACACGTAGCTCTACCTTTAGGTGCCTACTAGCTACCTACGCTACGATACGATCTGGGTAAATTACGGGCAGCCCGATAGTATAGTTTCCCCAAGGGAGCGTTGTGTTCTCGTCTTGATAGGCTCGCAATTTGTTTAATAATATTCTACAACAAAAATATTTTAATTGCTTTTCCACCATTATTGACTGAAATGGCTTTTGCGACGGTTTTTAGCTGATATTCCGCGTCGGTTAGCAGCTACTTAGGTATCTGCCGATAGTGACTAAATATTAGTTAATCAGTTGTAGTATTGGGGGCAATAAGGTCGTTGGAATCCACGATCGGGCACACAGTTCACACGCACTTAGCGCCATGCAAGTGCATTCAACGGAGTCTGCTTACACTCCGATGCAATAAAGATTAAACGTAACGTGGCGGGCATGTTTAGTGTACGAGGTTCTTGATGGCAAACTGAATATTCATAAATGTAGATTTACCGTTCCTCGGAGGTTTATCAACAGAGAAAATAAAGACACATTTATTTACAATAGAGGTACGCTTCTGTGCCGCTGTTCAATCTACACGTATAGGGTGTTTTATCACTACCTTGCATGACAATAATATATTATTTATGCAATTCCAATATGATTGTGTAGGTACTTGTGGTTGGAATACCGGGTTAGTCCACCTTGTTCTACTATTATCTCAAAATAACAATTAGTTCTACTGCTGAGTACGACATAATTGGATTCTAAGAAATTTTATAGATGGCCTTCTATGTAGTTGACGCATTGGTAAAGATTAACTATTGCGAAATTTAGAAAAATCAATTTCCATTAGGGGTTGTTCCATACCTTAGGGATAGGGTTATTTCATGACTGGACAAACCGGCACAGCTGTCATTTTGTGTCAGTTAAAGAGTGTCCGTTGTGCCGGCCTGGGTCATTCTACAGCGTAGTTGTTATGCTGGGCTTGGTCAGTCCACAGAGTGGCCATTATTCCGGGCTAAGTAATTTCACAGTGTGGCCATTATTATGGACAGGGTCACCTGACAGAGTGGCCGTTGTGCCGGGCAGGGTCATTCCACAGAGTGGCCATTTTGCTGGGCTGGACTTGTGTCACTAATGTCTGTTATCAGCTCTTGTTAGATTTTCGTGTATTAATTTGCGTGTAAGGCTGAAATAACTTCTTGGAAAGGCGTCATAAACACGTATCTACCTCTTCTTACTTTGCCTTTCGCGAAGGGGTTAAATCAGGCAACATATCCGTGATCACTACCGGGCTGGCGAAAGAAAATTTAAAAAAAGGAGTAAATCCTTGGTTTCCAAAGTGGTGATCGTCACAATATGACGGCCGTAATTTAGCGAAGGATATAGTATAGTAATTATTTATTTGACTTATGGTTAAAAATCACGATTCCCTCTATTTAACAGCGACCATACACTATTATGACTGTCACCGCTTCTTAGAAAACCAAGACTTATGTACATTAATCGCTTTAAAACTATTTGGTTTACAGTTAGCTAACAAAGTAGCTTCGCGAGAGAGACTTCACAGACTTTGCGTTTTTAAACAACCTAACTGATACTAACATCTGTCTTCCAAAAAATATAAGAGTAGTAATAAGTAGGCTATGTAACGCAAACGAGAGTAACTGGTACTCAGGACTCTAGAACCTAGAACTAAAAGGAGCGTTAGTCTTTTAGCAGTTCTATTTCAGGGAGTGTTTCTTTCCCCGCACCATCAATAACTTTCTCAAAAATCGACCTAAGCAAGTCTCCAAATCAACATGGATGAACCGACGTTATAGTATGTATGGTATGTATGTCCGACAGTAACTATTCGAATACTAAACTGTTGATCTGCTATGCAGGCAATACTAACATAATTTTGACCTGACTACAGCAAAGCAAAAGAAGGGTTATGACTTAGCGTTGTATGTTATTTATGTATATAAGTTTGTTACTACTTTAAGTTTGTTTTAATTTACTTTTGTGCATACTTGACGGATGCACTTGACGGATTCTGATAAATGAAGTATCATATTACTAATGCGTCTTGACTTGACGCTCCTAAAACAAAATCTTCCAACCTTGAAAAAATATAATAAATATAAATAATAGGATGATTTTGTCTTGATCTTGAACCTACTCTAGCCTGGCTTTTACTTAGAAAACAAAATATCAGTCGTGGATTTGGCTATAATTAAGTTGAAGGCCTTTACTATAGAATCGTGGATTTGGCCTTCCTTACTCGTTGTAGACAAGTATAAAATTATAAGAACATCGCAAAGTTTAAAGAAAAAAGATTAAGATAATTTTGCAGGCAGCATAATGTTTGCGGCAATAACCACTGGTTATTCTGAGGTAGCATCAATAAAGTACTGTACCTAAGTATGTAATCTGAATGTGAGTTCTTGGAACACTTGAATAGCATCGAATAATTAAAGAAAAATGAAAATAAACATTTTAGTTAAACGTGGTGCGGGGCGTGCGGCTCTCGGCGCTGAATAACGAGAGCTTTCAGGTCCAGTATCAACATGTGGTGAAATATATTCCACACTCGATTGATTCACGATAAATAGGTAGCTGAAATGCAGATCAGTGTAATGGTATAAATATTTCCTGCTCTTGAACTGGTTCGTTAATCGTGATTCATCAATGAATCTTTTTAAATCATCTGGCAAAGCTGCTTAAATAAAATGTATTATTATATTATGACTATCAAACAAAAATAAATTTTAAAAATACTATAAATGGAATAGAACATTATTTAAACGAAGCAGTTATTCATTTAGAAAATGTGACCAAAAAATTCTTAACTTTTGGGGACTCGAACACGCACCTGTAATCGGCAATGCTTCGATCAACTCGGCCTTGGCCTTAAAATTGGCCTTGGCCAATGTATTATTGTTATGTGAATTTTCGGTTCCTTAATAAAAGATGTCCGATTAAATTTTTTGCTAAAACATGAAAAATCGGAAAACAATGTGTTGAGTTTTTTTCTGTTTACCTAGCTAGCCTATGAAAGCTTGATCGATAACATCATCATCAGTAGCCTATAGATGTCTACTTCTGGACGAGGCTCCATGGGAGGAGATGGACACACCACGACAATGACCGATGCATAGAGTCAATGGAGCGGAGCTTATATACATAGAGTAAGTTTTAGATTTCCATTGATCGTTCTCGTTTGTAAGTCAATGACCCCTCTATAAAAATCTTAACCTAAAATCCAGATATTCCCCCCAGCGGGAATCCCGTTCCCTATCAGACCTAGTGAAGCCTTGCTTTCCTAAGAATCAGCGGCCGTCCTAATATAACGACCATATTGTATTTTTTCCGTGGTGTGTCCAGCCTAAGAATAGACCTGCCTTCTCCTCCCGTGGATGTAGTGAAAACCTTACTAAGGGATTACACCAAGGGATGGGAAGCAGCATCCACCTGAGTACTTAACACCAAACTGCGATCACCAATCCGCCTGCCAAGCATGGGTTACGCAGACGGCCGAAGGGATGGTGATTATGGAAAATCTCCACATTGCATTCTATGGGGGAGGCTTCGTCCAGCAGTGGATGTCTAAAGGCGAAGAAGATTGTATTGGCGACCGCCTTACCTCAAATGAATTATTCAATGCCGCATCTATATATTACGGTCGTCATATGGTGGACACCGTTTCTTAGCAAATCAGGGCAGGCGTGTTCTATTTACAGGGTATAATGTATTTTATTTCAAAGGTATCAAATTGTTCAAAAACAAGTAATGAGTCCACAAAAATTGTGTTATTTATAATTTTAGCAAAATACGCTTCAAAACGAAAATTTGTGAAAATGAAAGAGTGCTTATGCGAAACAAAAAAATACATCAATTGTTATTTTATGATTAATAAAATATTATCCATTTTGGTTCCGTCGGTGATAGATACTACTGAAGGTATCGTTACTCAGCTTTGTAATAGAAAGAGGTATTTGCATCATCAGTTGAAGAGAGGGCTGGAGGGCTGAGTGCGCGAGTTGATGGATTCAGTTCGAGCGCTAACAAGCTTGCAGTCTATAACACTCCTAAGATTGCATCTCAACACATTCTTGGACAGAGATTCTATTTGAGATCCTTGTTAATAATTATCTGAAGGTGACTACAAATCTAACAACTGCATGTTTTAGAGAAGATTAGATAATATATAAAATTACAAGATTTATTCATGCTATGAGAAAGAATGGTATAAGATAAAAGTTTTTTTTTGACTGGAGCGTGATATTGATTAGATTAATTTATTATATATTCATACACCTATAGCGATGCAAGAACCCGTTTGACCTTTCACTATACCAAGGATATCCTAGACGCCGCCTATACGAAATTCGAATGGCTCTCCAAAAGGCAGGGGGTAGGACGGAAGATCGAGAGAGCTTCTGAAAGCGATTGTTCCCCGCGGTACTTAGAGTCCATCAGAAGTTATTTGATTCGGTTATTCTCGAGGATACAACGCCAGAACGCAACAGGAGCGTCGTGCATACTATAAACGTGAATAACCTGTTTTCTTGCACCAATCGTCTCGTAGGTTCGACGACTTACAGTCTCCCGAACAAGCGGGGTTCCGAAAAGGCTTTAGTGCCATAGACCACATCCACACGCTTCGGCAGGTTATACAGAAGACCGAAGAGTATAATCAGCCGCTATGTCTAGCGTTTGTGGACTACGAGAAAGCCTTCGATTTAGTTGGGACGGCAGTATTAAGGTCACTATGTTGGTGCCAGTTCGACTATAGCGGTATATTTAATTAAATATTTTTTAATTGAATTATTTAATTTTAATTATCGCAGTTATCCGTCTTCAGGACCAGAGCACGCATCCTATCCAATTGCAAAAGGTTGTGAGACAGGGAGATGTTAAATTTACCGACGGTATATGTAGTTATTTTGGCAGAATAGGTGGCAGACCGCGAATAGCATAAGGCCGCGTGGCCTGATGTTGCTCTGCCCCTCGACTGCTAAATTGTGAATTTGCAATATCTGTAGGTACCTATTTGTATGGTTTTATTAGGTTATCATCCGTAGCGTGGCTGTCTTATAAAATCTTCCTGATTATGATTTTTACTTTTGACTATCTTCCTAAGGTTTTTAAGTTCTCATTTACAACTTATCAGCTTCTCCCTGCTCCGAGGCACCACATAGACGCTTCCCAGCTAGTGGTAAGACGGATCATCAAATTAAGCCAAGCCGTGTTTGTTTCCTGATAGGCTTGGTCGCGTTGTAAGAGGAGTAATTTTAATATGATATAAGTATACTATGCCTATTTGGGTCAGACGAATCAACTAGGAAGGTCCAACTTCGACTAATGGCTGAATCATAAGCTGATGGCGAGCCGTGATCATTTATAACTATGTTTACATAGTTACTTGCGCATTTTTGCGGCTCATCCAAAGTCCACAACATAAAATGATTCATATTTCTTATGGCCACATGTTTAATGGATAGAATCCGAAACAAAGAGATCCATGGAAGATCCAAGATCACCGACGTAGCATCATTGGGATTATAGGTTCTCGTTCGGTCATAGGTTTGAAGGTCGCAAGAAGTCGGTAAATAAAGGCGGCTTTAGACCGGTCGTCATAGAATTCTATGGTGGAGGCATAATTATGTTCAGCAGTGGATTTCTACAGGGTGATGTTGATGATGACCTAGTTAAGTACATAATCTAATCTGTCGAGAAAAATGTTCTGAAGAACCAAAGTGCAAAAACATAATAATTGACATTCAAACAGTTGTACAACAACATGTAATGCGCAAACTTATAAATAAATAACAAGAGCTAGGTCATCATCATCATCATCAGGATGCCAACTGCTGGACGAGGCCTGCCCCATAAAATACAATGGGGGGGAATTTTAATAACAATATTTATTTCGACTAATAAGTAGACTTAAATGAAACTTAGATTAGATAAGGTCTAACAACAAGTAACCTACATTATAGTAAACACTAGCAAGATTATGTTTCGGATTCGGTTTGTCACTTGACAAATATGTTGAATGCTGCTAATGCTGCTATTAAACATTATTTACTGAATTGCCAAAAGCATCACGATTGGCAAGAGGTAGATTATGGCACAAAATAAACAAAGCCATTTATATCATGAATAAGCTTTTAGGAATACAATCAATTTGAAATAAAAGCGAATTCGTATCTCTCCAAAACGATGAAGTTGATTCCAATAGAATAATAACCCCCGATTGAAACCTTTTGTCAGATTAAGGATTCATTTATTCATGCTCTTAATCAATTCCGGGTGAAAAGATACCAAATTGTAGAGTTCGGAGTAGGAGGAAGGCGTGGTCATCATGCCTCATATTATTCTTTTCTATTTAAACATTTGTTGAGCTCATCAAAGTTTATGAAGTTTATGTAATTTCGTAATTTTTATATTAAAATGGCAACTGGATGTGACGGAAGCTGGTGTTACTCTGGAGTAGCAAACCTTGTTTGATATTGAAAATACGGTGCGTGTTACACTACACCACAGGTCCGTGGCGATTGCTTGTTCAAACTCGGACTACGGCCTCTGTGTCGCGAAGTCTCCGCCAGTACGTGGGTGGGCGACGCCATCCAGCGCCACCGTCCTTGAACTGTGACGTCACGCGCCGCTGCAAGGTCATCGGCCGCTGCTTTATTTGCTTTTAATGTAAACAGTAAATAAGTAACATAATAGTATAAATAAATAAAGTCCAGGTTGTCTGGAAGAGATCGCCTTTAGGCGATAAAATTGCTTATCATACATTTTGTTTTATTTAATTGTTATAAGTATGTAATTTTTAATTTGTATTAAGGTTTAAAAAGTCGGCATCAAGGGAATGTATGTATGGGGTTTCAATAACTTTTCATTTAAAAAACCGACTTCCGCCATTGTATTCGACTAAATAATTTTGGATGAAAAAATAATTATGAAAGAACCATAGTGGTGAAAGGATTATGATACTTTCTGAATGCAAATGCTTGGTGTCTTGCTGAAAATATCAAAATCGCCATATGTATGCCTACAATATTTGAGGAGTTCCCTCAATTCCTCATGGATACCATCATCAGAACTGGATTCTGAAAAAAATGGGACCAATCTGGAAGTATATCTATTCGAATAAAAAAAGAATTTTCCAAATCGGTTCATAAATGCCGGAGATATGCGGTAACAAACATTAAAAAAAAAATAAAAAAAAAGCGAATTGAGAACCTCCTCCTTTTTGGGAAGTCGGTTAAAAAGTATGGCATACTGACTAATTACGGCATCAGGTACCAAAACTCAGGTAGACGTGGTATGACCGGCCTATGAATAGACCCCTCGGCCTCCTCTCGTGGAGGTCGTAAAGGTCTGCCATCAGGGGATGGGCAGCAGCTTCCACCTAAGTCCTCAACTGCAATACTGCGATCACCAATCCCCAAATAAGCGTGGTGATTATGGCAAGTCCCCCCAGGGAGGCCTCGTCCTACAGTAGACGTCTAACGACTGATTAAGAAGAAGAGTAAGGTGTACTTACAATAAATATTTTTTATTAATTCTTTCGAAGCGTGATAGATTTCAGGCATCTGATTGAGGATGAAATACTAACGTCGATAGGTCTGCTAAGTGCCCATTAATTTGTTCTTGGTGTCAAATGCTACCAGCGCGGAAGACCATACTTTTAACACGAAGAATAGTCTTATTTACCTGTTGATCAAACCGCACGCCGCGCCCCGGTGCCGTGGCCCGTGGTACCGCGCTGCTCGGTTTCCAATTCCCCCCGGTAGCTTCACTTAGCATTTTCATTCCTAGTCAACTGAATTTTCCTATCGTATACTACTATCTCAACTTTTCAACGTCATTTCTAAACTAGAACTTTAATGACCGTCTGTAATATAATGTCAACATCGTCATTTAGGCAACATCTAGCAACGCATTTTTCATCGTTAATTGTACGTCCAAGAGAGATAAACATGAGTTTAGGAGCTGTCAAAGTTTAGTGCAGACGGCCATTAGTAGCTCAACTACGTAGTTTACTTTCTGAAACTTTATGTTCGATTTTTGTTGTGGTTGTGGCTCTCAATCAGCTCTTCTCTCGAAACTGTGCCATCATCTCCTGAGCCAAGGCTTACGATCTAAGCCTGGGTGTGTAGATGCGCTACTATAAAACTACGCTGTCCTCTGGCCAGTAGAGCGTCAGTGATTACGCAACTCGGAACAATGCCGTCCACAGCAGCAATTAGCGGCTGTTAATTGAAATCGAGAGTTTGGCTCACAGATAATGGAGAATTAAGCCAAGTGGAGCCAAGGACAAACCAGGATAAGGTGATTGAATTCGATTGTTTGTCTGCTATAGACAGATGACCTTTTCTGATCTAACCCACGTAAACAAGAGCAGTTCAGAAATTCCAAGATAAGAACATTTCACATCTGAAGTGAGTATTCATGTTAATTATATGCAATAGTCACGTGCGGTGCGAGGCTTATTTGGTATGTGTTGTGGGCCGGGTTCTGTATCAATTCATTTTATTCACAAACATTGATTTTTAATTAGAGTTTTTAAACAAACCAGCTTAATGCATGTCTAGCACAAGCTGACTAACTTTAGTAACGATAGCGAGTCACAGTAAATGTCAAATATTAACCAATCAAATTACAAAGATTTGTAGCTAGCGATGCCATTGGCCAATATTTACATTTGCGGTCGTGTCGCTTATCTTGGTAACGTTAGTCAGCCTATGCTAGCGTAAGGATATCGGAGATAACTATCACTGTTCTGCACGTACAGCGGGCTCTTTGTTACAAAAGACACCGAACGTGACCTTACACCATGGTGGCTAAACTGTAAACTATTTGTAGAACGTATGGCATAGGAAGACATAGATATTTGTTCCTTCGGTGCTCTACGTGGTACCACCGGGAAAAAATTGATGCTACAGGTGCCTGCAAACATTACTAGTCCATGAATAGGGTAGACGAAGGATTACAATACATTATGGTGTGGTGATTGGATGCTATTTACAGACTTAATTTTATCAAAAGTTAGTTTTATTCAATCAAACCATTAATTAAATTTGTCGATGACAGTATTGTCATATTAAAGAGAGTAGAGCACACACAAGTAGTTAGATAATTATACTACTTATTAGCGGAAATGGTTCGCTCTCGATGTGCTGACAACGGTTCCGGTCGGACGCATCACGTGCCCCTGCCCAGGGGCCGTAAATCGCAGCTGACCGAATGCTCAATCGAAGTCGCTATTACACTGCATTAATGTAGAATGCTATAGCTAGCTCGGCAAACAGTAAACACATTAGGAAACAAGTCGGCTTCAAATTCGTCCGGCTATTCATTTTTCAGTTTTTTTAAGACACAACCTACTTTCTCAATACTAAGACGTCTCGACTTTGATTTTACTAATCCATTTTAGCAAAGATGTTAGGTCAGTGAACTAGAGAAAAATGTATAAAGAAAGTCTGGAGCAACGCACACAGCACGGTCAGAACTTGGATATGTGACCGCTTTTTGTCCTTTTTTCACTTATTCGTTCACGATTGGAGCCGGGGGCAGAAACTAGTAAATAAAAATCCAATACTGTCTCTACTGCTAGTAATGCTATTCCCTATACTGTGCTATTGTGAAGGCTTCGCCACGCTATGAAGGCGACTGAACTTGACCTCGTGACCACTCCTCAATCAATTTCAATTGGAAGCGAGAGTGAGAACAATTTAATGGGTTACACTAAAAGCAATAAAAATGGGTGCTGAATGCACGCGATATAAGTGAAAGTTATAACGACGCTGGTGGTTAAACACAGAGAAGGTTCACTTCTCATAAAAAAAATCGAAATACTTCTCTAGTTTATGTGTTTAATGGATTATTAGAAAAATATCGTCATAAACGAAAAAAAAAAATCATATAGCAGTAGAGAGGGGTTTTCTTAAAGAAATAATTCTCTTTTTTGGTTATTTGTCGCCAGAAAGAAAATCTTGGTAGTGTTTCGTTTTTTTTGGTGAGAAGTATATATCAGTGCTTAACCGATGGTAAAAGTCCAAGATTGTCGTCACCATCGTCACCACGAGCAAACGCATTGCCAATTCAAGGCTAACGGTGCCGGTTCAATTTTGGGTCGGAGAAGATCGTTAATTTCTATAGTGTCTGCTATAATTTTATTTATTCTTCTGCTTGGTGTGGATGGGCTTTTATTTAGTTGAGAATGAACCAAAAAGTATGCATTAGTGCGGTGAAAGGTTAAGGATACCCCACGGAAGGCTCATTTATGCACTGTTTTTTATTTATTTCATCGCTACATCTTTGAACAGTCATTGAATTTGAGAAAATGAGAACCTTTGTCTTTTGAAGAACTATATCTCTGATTTTGTAAAGACAACTTTAGCTGCAATTGTTTATGGGTATAATTTCAACAACCATAAGAGAAATCATCCTTTTACGGAAAATAATTATATCCTTTAATCTACTTCTAGCTAACAATAATTATAAATACGATATAAGAACTAGAATGCTTACATTTGTTACTCTTTCTTACTATTTGATGTAAAAACGTTTGTAAATTCAGTTAGGTGCCAGGGGGCTTAGTACGGGTTTTGGTAGTTTTCAAAACTATATGAAGTTTCGTTTCCATCCAATACATTAACTGACAGCGTCTTTAGTTTTCTTCTCGTTTTCGCTAGGGGCGCTGCGAGTAAATGTATGGAAGGAAATGAAACTTCATATAGTTTCGTAAACTATCAAAACCTATACTAAGCCCCCAGGTGAATGTTTTGATGCAACGAAATTATGCCGACTTTCGTGACGCGACAACTCTGTGAATAATAACTCAATTAGCGATAATCGAATGTGATCAATTATCGATTTTAGATTTTGGCTAGTTAGGTGTTTTCAGCAATTGAAGTACTCTAAGAGCATAACGCCCGTGTGCGGAAGTGTCAGAAATATAGGTAGAAGTAGGTAAATATGCAAATTTTGTACACGGTCTACCTCCATGTATACCTCGTGAACACGTGAAGCTAGTTGTGGAAAGCCCAATAAGACCTTGAGTGATATTGGCTTTACAAACAATAATCAACATTTTATGTAATTGTAAGGTTAAAAAACTTTATTTTTTCAGAAATAATAATATAACATGAAAAGTCGACCAGAGGCGAAAAATATGGAATTAGAGGCAGAACCTGCAGGAAACCTGCGAAATTAAAAACTAACGAATCCAATCGGAAACCTTTCCGAACGTTGTAAAATAGCCCTGCTGAAAAGCACCCGAGTGTTATTGACTTTCATAACAAAAATCAAAATTAAGTTTCTGCAAAGATACAAAACAAATCGGAGAATATGACGTTTATCCAAAAAAATCTACTGTTCGGTCACAAACCTTTTTATTTGGTTTTCAATAAAAAATGGACTTCTCGGAAAATGCTTATACCCTAGTTCTATTCCAGTTATTCCTATTCCATAAAAGGCATTTGTAGCCTTCGAGTTCGATCACTAGGCCCAAGTACCTACACCAACACACAAACGGTTGGTTAAACAGCTGTATTTACCTACCTGTATAAACAAATAAAAACATCATATATATGTAACAAGTATATAAATGTAACAATTTTGCGTGTTTTTATGCAAGTAAGTGCTTTTATTTGAGCGTACTATGATGACATTAATTTGTTATCTTCTAGACTTTTCTTATTGTTATTTTTTTTTGGCCTGCTAGTATTCCTGTGTGAATGCGTTTGCATTTTATAACTCTGTGTTTATCCGTGAGGACCGGTAATTGGCTTCTCTGTTTCTTATTTTAATTTACCTTGTTCTGTGTCTAATTTAAGCTGTTGGTCCTCCTAATAAATAAATAAATAAATAAATCATGTAAACATATGTCAAAGCTGTTGTTTATATGACTGATGGTTACATTAATAGCCCTGTTTATTAGTTGGAAGTAATCGTAGGCCCATAAACTTGGATACACTCTAATTAGAAATGGGCGTTGGAATTCATAGAATGCCCGCTTGTCACATCACCGAACTCCGAACATCGCTTAAGATAATCGCCTCCTAATCTGGCATTCCTCGAAAAGAATGTGCTAATGGCTACGAATTCCGACATCCACGTAAATCGCTTTACGAATTTCGACATTGTTGTACTGACAAAGTGATTTTAGGGTCAATAGCACAGACAAATTTATTGAACTTTTGGGCTTGGATCAACTGAGATCAAATATGTGTTCGACTCTCCCGTAAATAAGTGCTCTTAGATGGTCTATTTACAAGGTGTTGATCGGGTTTGTGCATTAAGTGCCTAATTATCTGAAGATAATTACGTTTTTGTTAGTGTTCTTGGTACAAATACTAAAACAGTCTGAAGCGTTGCAACGGTTCCTAAAACTACTCTTGGTTGAAGAATGATCTTGCAGTTTGATGCCGCAATTATCTAAGGTCAACACATCGTTTCATTCCTTCCTTGTGACAGCGCGACATTGAACCTTTGATTATTTACTTGCTTTTGTGTTTTTCTTTATAATTGAAAAATGTGTTGTAGCAGTGTTCACCGTCTTCACTGGATACAGACGTGTTTACTGTTTAGCGTCACAGATGACAGTGAATAGTGAGGAATATGAAACCGGAAGCGGTAGGTACTAGCGAGGCAGTTGCTTTGGCTTTTTCTATAGGTTGTGCTTGCTGTGCAGTACATTGAAGAGTGGACTACAAAGAGAATATTAACCTACTTATTATAAGTTTCTTCGGATGCAAGATTTGTATAATTATGGTCAAACGTCACAACACAAGGTAAGTATATTTAGGTAACCATCAATGTTTGGACGCTTTCTAATAAGTAAGTATTAGAGGCACGTAACATAACATACCACCCAACAGACACATACGTAGTCATGATCCCACACTATAGGATTCCCTGTGTCATGGGTATCAGGAACTACGAGTATCATGGTACACCTAGATCCGTAACAAATATTTGCAGATCATACAAAAGCACTCAACATTTGTCCCGCAGCGGCAATCGAACCCGCCGCCTGTCGCATCTCAGCCGGCTACTGGCCCGCCGCACCACGGAGGTCGTAGCATCGTTCGGTCATAAGCATTCATTAAATATTCATAAATAAATAAATATTATGCCATATTATAATCCAAGCATTAATTAAAATTTGAACGTTTTTTGTATGAAATCTGAATCAAACATCGAACCGTCAAATTAAAAATAAACAGCGTCGAGATCATCGAATTCGTTTCACAGAATGTTTTTGGCTTGAAAAAAGAAGCTCCAACTTGCAAGTTTTAAAATTTTATCGTACATACGAATTATGAAAAGACGGTATATTAGTAAGAACATTCCTAAGAAACATGTAAATGGAATATTTTCGCAGAAAAATAGACTTATAGAATTTGTCATGCTCGGCACAAACTAGTCCGTGATCTATTTCATAAAGCTCTCTGTAAGCATTATTCTTGTGAAATATAAAAGGAGACAGTTATTTAAGATCTAGATTCTAGCCTAGATCGTAGGTAGACATCGAATAGATTTATTATAAGAACGGTAATTACCTACAGTGTTAAACATGTGTTTGGTTGTGTTTACTTGTACTGTACTGTGTTGGTTGATTTTTAATAAGCAAGCTCATTTTCAATTGCAAATGAACATGGTAACCGGCTATGATGGTCTCAGCCTAAGAATAAGACTCCTCCAGCTCCTCGTGGATGTCGTAAAAAGCGACTAAGGGATTAGGATCCAGGGGATGGGCAACAGCATCTATCTGAGTACTCATCACCATACTGCGATCACCAATCCGCCTGAGATATATTACTAAATAATAAAATAAATAAATGCTGGACATTTCACACAACATTATCTAGCCCCAAGCTAAGCAGAGCTTGTGTTATGGCAACTAGATAACTGATATACTTAATACAATAATACATTACATATATAGATGTTTTTTATTATACATAGAAAATACCCAGAACACCCGGAGCAATTATCTGCAGATCATACAAATATTTGTTCCGAGGCGGGAATCGAACCCGCAACCACCTGCGTCGCAGGCGAACCTTCGCCCGCCGCGCCACAGAGGTCGTCATCCTCGTAGTGTACTGATCATGTGTACAAAATGTCATGTAGTTTGATGAAATAATAGTCTTTTGGCTATTTTTTTTTTGGAAGCAAACTTCGTTCACGTACAAAAGAGCGTATGCACCCTACCGGTAACCTCCTCTTAAGAGTCATTGTTATTAATATTCTAAATTAAATAAAAGAAATAGGTACCTACCCTAGTAATAATTAGGTACCGCCCAAAATTGTTATACTTAACATGTTTTGCTATCCGAAAAGCTCTTAATCCCGTTGCTCATTACCGGGTAAGAGCAAAGGCATCCACGTGTGTGGGCGACGTGATGGGGTGAGGGGGAGGGAGGCTTGAGGTGACGTGAAAGCGGCTAATACTGAGCCGGGAGCTTATCAGCTGTTATCCGCTGTCACGTGCTGGAATGCCGGTAAGTTGCTCCTCATGCACCTGAAATGTTTGATTAGAGGTTTTTAAAAGGGAACTGTCAGGAAACGTGCAGTGGAGATCTATAGAAGAACCAAAGTCAAAAGTATTTTATTCATTAAAATCACAAGGACCATTTTGGTCATTTCAGTTTACAAGACGTAAACTGAAATGACTCCTGAAGGCGATTCTAAAACGTCGGAAACGTTTCCAATCGGATTCGTTAGTTTTTCATTTCGATATGGTAAGGAACTAAAACATTTTTCTCTAGTAAAACATAGTAAAAAATTATAAATATTGTATATTACTGTGTTTTACTAGAGAAAATTAACAGAAAATTGTTTTAGTTACTTACCACATCGATATGAAAAACTAACGAATCTCGGAAACGTTTCCGACGTTTTAGAATCACCTGCTGCGATTTTTGAAAGTCACTAAATATTACTACACAAATAAAGATAAATGTCACTAATATCACTTGGTTACATTCAAAAATCGCACCCCTGTTCAACGCAACCAATATCGCAGACACAGGTAGCTCTCAGAATAAGCAAGTTGACGTGGCAAAGGGCAGACCATATAGATAGCTAGCAGAAACGACAACCATTGGGGAGTAACGGTTCTTGAGTCATCACCACAACAGGGTGACGCAAAGGCCCTTTTTTCCACGGACGACCGACATTCAAAAGGTTGCAGGAAGTCGGTGGAGGGAGGCGGCTCAAGATCGTTCATCGTGGCATTCTAAGGGGGTGGCCTATGTTCAGCAGTGGACTTCTACAGACTGATGATGATGATGACTGCCAAATCCGGTATGCGCGGACCGCGGGGTGACTCGGTCGGAGCCACGGTAGCTGATTCCGCATATGCGCGGAGTACGCCCGCTCATTTTCCGATTTTTTTCAGGATCTATATGGCTCTAAACTTTATCCATACGGGTAAAGTAATAATTTCACAAAAATCTTAAATAACATAAAAACAGGGACGAGTTGAAGCGTTTGGGGAACATTCCAGGGATAATCCTGGATCTGGGTGTCACAGCCCACTGCTAAGCTACGAGTGTAACTCGTGCTATAAGCCGCGCACTGCTTCGGACATGTGGTATTCAGCCTTTGAAATAAAGCGATTGCGATCGAGGCGCCCCCGTGGAATGTCATTGCTTGGGCAACGTTCGGACCGGACGGGCGTATCGCTTGTAATTTATTACAATCTGTTTGTTTGTTCTGATTTCCTACCAGTTCCCAGACCCATAAATGGGTGTCTGAACCCCACATTGGCGACGAGGATAAAAAATTGTGAGTACCTGGTCGATAATTCGACTAAAAGTTGCGTAGTGTTGTGTTAATTGAATACCGACATACATGGAAAACTTTTCTAAAACTCGAGGAAGGGTACTTATTCTTTGTGATTTAAATCAGTCGTAACGTGGTCGTAACTAGATATTTTTGACTTGATTTTTAACCTGCCACACGAATTTAAAAGTTTTTACTAAGTACCCTCTTATTTGAAATAAATTTATGGTGGCTAATTATCTCGTAACACGTCGCAACCATAATTAAATGACAAAATAATGAGGCAAAATGTTCCAGTTCATGTCAACCAATTTATGAGTTTATTTCTGGTACCTTGCTTATAGCAAATAACTACCTATAAAGTTCTTGTTGATGTGAACCAACTCCAGGGAATGGACAAAAGTGTTACGAGCTTCTATAAAGTTGTTTTCAATGAGTCAATTAAACTTTTACCTACTCAGTGAAATTGTGCCACGTATTTATTTTACGCAAGTTTGCTTAATGAGTCAATTAAACTTGTACCTACTCATTGAAATTGTGCCACGTATATATTTACGCAAGTTTGCCTAAAAGACGAATGTTAATGTCTACAAAATGGTGACAGTATGGAGCGATAAATGGCAATAACCTCCGATACCTACACATGTTTAATGTAGGTACGTACTCTAAGGTAGTGCATTTTGATCCCTCTGTTAATCAAATGAAATGAATTTTATTCATTGAAATCACAAGGATCATTTTGAATCGCCTTATAAACTAAAATTACTCCTGTTCCAACGCGCTCAAGCCTAGAAGAATCAGGCAACAAACACGGTTTGACTTACTTTGATGATATGTCTTACCACAAGGTGGGAAGCGCCTGTGTGGTGCCTCGGAGCAGGAAGTTGCCATATTAAATGAGAACTTAAAAACCTAAGAAAGTTAGTCAAATGCAAATAAACATCAGCAAAAGTTTATAAGACAGTACACGCTCCACTTGATATAACCAGAGACTAGTAAAACTAGTCTCTGATATAACCTAATTTCTAAATATAATGTATGACGTGACCAAGTGTTCTTAATAATTGTTCCTATGGTTTTAATAAATGAGTATGAGTATCAGTATGAGTATACCTACTTATAAATAACAATATAATAGAACCATGTAAAGAGAAAAGTACAGATATTATAGCAAATCAGCTCAAATCAGATGTAGCAATTATCTGACAAGGCTTATGTGCGGCCGCTAAAATGTATGTACACCATAACAAAACCAAGTGCTCCCAGTGTTCCTACGGTGAATAAATGATATAAATATGAATATGAAATTTCCATTTATCTTCGAGTAAGATGTTTGGATGCACCTTCTGGAAGTTTATTATAGAACTGTACAGAATTCCTCATAAAAGACCCATTTACTTTCTTCAATCGAAATTTTGGTATATTTAGTTTGGTTGTATTTATAAATCCAAACACCGTGCAAGTCACCCTTTTTCATACAACTATCCAAGTGTTTATGTGTATGTAATAATATTTCATAGATATATTGCGAAATTACTGTGAGAATATTGATTACTTTGAAACGCAAGGCGTTCAAGGAGTCACGTGACTTCATTTTATAAATGGCACGTATTGTCCGATTTTGTAAGACAAATATAGCTGGAAATATAGCTGTTTTACCCCACAGCATGATACCATATAACATAACACTATGAAGTAGCTAAAATAAACAAGCCTAGCTGTAGCTTCATCAGTAAGCTGCCTTAACATACAAACTGCATATGCAGTGGAACTAAGTCTACCAGCTAAAGCCACAATTTGCGGTGCCCACTGACCCCCCGGATCAATATTAAGCTCTAAGAAAATACTAGACTTAACAAGATCAAGTGTCTTCCCATTTATTTTAATACTTAGTTTGATAATGTTTTACATTTGGCTATGTGAATTTGATGCTTTTCGTTTTTAGCATTAAGCAAAAGATTATTTACTGTGATCAAAACATTATTTAAAAGAACTCGCGACAGTGAATTATTTACTCTATCGTAATTTGCTTTAGATCTATCAACTTTGAAAATCAAAGAAGTATCGTCAGCAAACAGAACTATGCCACATAATGTAAAAAAAGAGATTGATAGTGTAAACTAGAAATAAAAAGGGCCTAGTATTGAACCCTGTGGCACCCCCATGACAATAGTCGATCCTTTCACCACTAACATCAACTTTTTGAATTCTATTGGATAAGTAAGAATTTACAAGATTAATTGTCTGATTTTGGATGCCATAATGTTTTAACTTGGAAATTAATGTATCATGCCACACACAGACAAAAGCTTTGGACGATCGCGTTCTGTGAGTTCTCCTACGCTTCAAATATGTGTTCTAAGAGCATGGTATCAGCATCGGCTGTCGAATGAACCTTAGTTATTCCAAATGAATGACTGAAGAAGTCCGTGGAGGTCGAAGTGTGACAATAACTGTGTAAGAATAAGTTTCTCGAAGATCTTACTTAAAGCAGGCAATATAGAAATTGGCCTATAGTTACCTGGATCTTTATCATTTCCAGACTTGAACAATGGATTAATTTACTATGTTTCATAAGATGAGGAAAGACTCTAGTCAAGACATCTATTGAAAATGTAGGCCATACACGGGGCAATATCAGCACCTAGCTCAATTACTAGAGAAAAACTATCAAAGGCATTCATGACCTGAATATTTTTGATAACATAGTATTGTTTATGTTTAAATTCATCTGGTTACTACAAGGTTTAGATTTACCTGTTTCATTATTAATTTCCAAGTTGTATTAATTTTATTTGTTGACTTTTCTATTGAATTTCTCAAATGCAATGATTTTAATGTATGACAAACTTTTTGAAGGACTTGGAATAGTTCTTTATGTACAAGATAAACGTTGGGTCGTGCAACATTGATTCCCCAGCCGTATAGAGTTCATATAGGGTTGTAGCCCAATCAGCTAACCCGACATTCGCTCTAGCTTTACAATCTCACTATGTTCCTCACTTATCAATTTAGACAAACTGGTAAAAAGGTCATTCGGATCATCTACGCACGGTACGTACAAGGGGCATTTTTAAATCAATACTGCCGTGGAATTTCATAATGCGACTATCTGTGATAAGTGAAATTACAAGTATTTAAAGCACTGTGCTGTGACCATAGTGATCTGAGGTGAAATGTTTAATTACTGATGTATCAATTGGAACACTACTACAATAAATATTATCAAAACAGGTGGATGTTGTTAGTGTCACTCTTGTTGGTTATTCGAAGAGGTAATGTAAATTAAAACATTTAAACAAATTAAGCAGCCTCTCAGAAAATGAACTAACCTATATTGAAATTTCCGCAGACTATAAGGATTTTACTTTGTACAAAAGTTTTGAGCAATACTTTTTCCATAGTGGATTAAAATAACGCGAAGTCTGCGTCAGGGGGACGGTAAACACACAATGATATGCAGCTCTAGCTCAACAGCTCAATAGTCCTCTCAATAGTGAGATTTGCAACATCTTTACGTTTCTTGCATTTTAAAGTATTTCGAACAACAGTTAAGGAACCCTATGGCGTTCTTGCGTTTGTATGAACTTACAATATTGTAATTCTCATAATAAGGGAGTAACTAAAATTGTAACATCCAGTGTTCAGTTGCATACATGATAATGTACATTAAAACTGTTTAAAAATGTTTCTAAGCCTAAGATTTTGCTGGGAAGGGCTTGTACATTTTATGTGGCCGGCCTTCTCATTGTCGAACTAGTTTAAATGACTGTCAGCTGACACTCCTACCTTTTACCCTCATTAGTACTACCTACTTCTCCACGAGCTCATGAACTGCGTTATAGTATATACTTATAACGAGATCAAAAATATGAAATGCTAACAATTTAGCAATTATTAATTTACTATGTCTGCCGTCTGTTTTGACTCAAGATACTATGTATCAACAGTATCTCGTGTCAAAACAAAATTTCTAATAAAATTATTAGTATTAAAATACAAAACGTCTCTATGACGACATGTTAAATTGTGCAACATTAAATTAAGATTAAAAATTAATTGATTGTCTGCACTAACTTACAACTAGCTAATAATATCATATCGCATGACACCACACTTTCACCTAATTGTATTATCAGAGTGGTGTCGTAGTATCTTTAAGTTTTGTGAATGAAGGCATTTGGAAAGCAATTATTTGTGACAACTTGCCCTAACAGATCACTGAGTAGCAAACCCATCCCAACGCCTATCTTATCTGAATACGCCACAGTCTTCCAAGTCTGCTACCAGAATTTAACCTGTCTAACCGGAGACTGCGTACAAGCAGAGGTGGGAACTACTTCAATCTATCTATACAGAAGGTGTAGGCTGCTTCTGCGATGCACATGGATCAGAAATCTGGAAGGCTCTGATACAGGAAGATCGGGAGTATCGTTGGAAGATAATACCTACACTTGAAAAGAGTAGAAGGTAGTAATTGGAACATCTGTGATCATGATGAAATTGAGGAGGACAATAATAGCGTACCTAGTAAAGAGATCGATAATTGTATAGGTACTTAATTAAAAATTACATCAACGGCGTAGTTTAATTACTGGTTAAAATAAAATTCGACTTAGAATAATAATTATGTTGTAAAATCATTAGAAGTATCTCTTTAGAATAATGATGGCTTACTTTATGTTGTAAAATCACTAGAGGTATATAGTAAAATAAGAATAGTAAGTTAACTTTTGGAAATAAGCAATTGTTAATTTTTAATTTGTTAAAAAGGAAGAGATGTGGTATTCAGCCTTTGAAATAAAGCGATTGCGATCGAGGCGCCCCCGTGGAATGTCATTGCTTGGGCAACGTTCGGACCGGACGGGCGTATCGCTTGTAATTTATTACAATCTGTTTGTTTGTTCTGATTTCCTACCAGTTCCCAGACCCATAAATGGGTGTCTGAACCCCACAGGACAGATTATGTCATAAAACGATACATGCTGTCATCACAGTAAGTACATTGAAGAATGGTTATAAGACCGTACTATGTTATCCATGCGTTGAAGTCATAGAGAATGTTTTAGTCGATTAACTTGTTAATAACTGGTGTAACTTTATCCTCTTTTCCATCGCTGGGACAGTGTATGATAGGCAAAGTCAATGTCTTTAATTAATTGAAATGACAACGATCATTATGGATCGTCTTGTAAACTGAAATTATTCCTCTTCCAACGCGACCAAGCCTAGAAGAATCAGGGCAACAAGCACGGCTTGGCTTTTAGCTAGGTTATTTTATGCCTTCTATATAATTTAGAACCTAGTAGATACCTTGCAGATTGCAGGGTACTTACCATCAACGGTACTAGCGATGGTAAGTGCCTATGTACCTAGTAGTGTCGCTATATTACTGTCAACGAACTATTGTATCTGGGAGTCGCTGTTTTACGCGGACTTAATCAAACCAAGAAACTTTTCTAAAATAATGTAAACGGCCGTCTGTTTTGATGTTGGTTTATTAGGAATAAGTTTTCAGTGCATACCATCATCGGCTGTATGTATATACCCCAACATGGCAGGGGTAATGGCCCCAGGGCCTCGGAGAACGTATTATAGCAGGAGCATGTCTTTGTCGATTTGACATTGATTGATTTACTTACAAGAAGTTAAAAGTTTTTCCCCTCATAGCTTCGACACTACTCGACGGGTTTTGACAAATGACGTATCATTATTATGAAGCGTCTTGACGTTTCGCGATTGCAGACACTTCATGAAATAATAATAAACTAGTGGTTCGCCCCGAACTGAGACCTCGCGATGACACCTTTATCAGCCCGACTAATTTAAGAGGGGAAGAAAGGGTTTTGTATTTAACGGCTATGTAAGTATGTTTGTATGGATGATCCATCAGAAATCTAAAACTATCGAGTCAATTTCTCTCATATGAAAGAGATTTTGTGAAGCAAGAAAAAGTTGTTTTTAATTAAGCAGTGCCATCTAGTTGTAGTTTTGCTAGCTAATTTTTAAAGATTTAAATTTTCTTCTCTAAAAATGGATATTACAAAGAAAAAATCCTCAATTTTCGACTTCTCCCCGTAGAACAAAATATACTTAAATAACTAGTGGTTCGCCCCGAACTGAGACCTCGCGATGACACCTTTATCAGCCCGACTAATTTAACAGGGGAAGAAAGGGTTTTGTATTTAACGGCTATGTAAGTATGTTTGTATGGATGATCCATCAGAAATCTAAAACTATCGAGTCAATTTCTCTATTATGAAAGAGATTTTGTGAAGCAAGAAAAAAGTTTTTTTTAATTAAGCAGTCCCATCTAGTTGTAGTTTTGCTACCTTATTTTTAAAGATTTAAATTTTCTACTCTAAAAATGGATATTACAAAGAAAAAATCCTCAATTTTCGACTTCTCCCCATAGAACAAAATATACTTAAATAATAAATTTCAGCATTACCAGAGAACTTGAAGTATCTTCGAGATATTTTTTTGCATATTTTACTTTCTTTACCATTCTAACCGATTTCTAAAAACATTTACTGCGAAAAAAAATTAACCTCTATAGGTAATTTTTCTACACATCATCGAAATAGCCTTTGAATAGGACTAAGCAACAGAGCGTAAATACTACATACCTGTTACATAAATTACTTGACGAATTCATTGATAACGTCCTTTTGACGAAAACATAGAACTCCAATGTCATTCAAATTCCTAGGAATGGGGGGTCAACAATGGATGTTATATTGGTTATTGTTTTTTAAGGTTCAGGTTCCTAATTTCTTCAATTTCAGACTTTTCCCTGTAGTTGTGACACAAAAGCCACAAGCATACCAAATTTCAGTATTGTGGGACTGCTGGAAGTACCCTAGAATTTTTGATTTTTGCGTTTTTTATTTTCCCTAATATCTCGGAAGCTACAAAGTTTAAATACTTATTAAAAACAGTTTTGAAATTTCCAACTAAAGCGCTTTCATTAGACACCCCACTTGATCTGACTGTCTCACTTTTATTTTTTTTACCCCCTCTTGGACCCCAATATCTCAGCAACCCCCTGACCGATATAGCTCATAACCTTACCTACAAATTGTACCAATACTATCTACCCCCATACAAAATTTCATGAAGATCGGATTAACGGTTAGGAAGTTTTCATCGGACAAACATACATACATACATACATACATACAAACGCCGATTCTTCCAACTTGACTCAGAGAACTCGCTTCGCTCGTTCAATAAACACTTATTAACTTCACTTCCATTTACGGCGGAAATAAAAAGCAATTATCCAACCAGAAATACTTATGAATGATACTTATAACTAAAATAATGATAATAAGCTTGGTATCAAATGAAAGGGCTTGAGGGGTTTTACCCATTTCAATTCTTAAATTGTTCTATGTTCAGATGGCTGATATTCTAATCTAGATATCCTAAGTCAACGTCAAGTGATTTATTATCGTTTTGTGACTTTACCTCGCGACTAAGTCTAGAAGATTCTATCTGGATTTGAATATTCAGAAACAAGAAGTTGGCTTTCCCAAGTGCTCTTAGGTTTCTTAAGTGTTTACTTAATGAATTTTCTTCCTTGAAAGTCTGAGTGACTTCTCAAAACACTCGAAAGTTTCGTGGTCTAAACTTTTATTGTTTCATTATTTTTTGACTGGGCCTGCAAGATTCAAGATTCAATCGTTCATTAGCTAGAATACGCATAATTTTACACTTTGAGCTAGAGCTCAAAATATAGACATAGTTCTCTATATATGTTTCTATATCTATATGCTAGTCAATGTATTATTGGTTGGTTCCCTCTACGTAGCGTTTAGCCTTATCGCGGTAATACCGTGATTTCGCGTGTAATACGCTATTTCAATTGCAAACACAGATGTGCGTGTGAGAAGCTGTAGTAGGGGGGCGGGGGTGCCGTTCCAAATACAAAAGTCGCGTATCGCCGTTCGACTGAAGGAATAAATTCGCCCGAAGAAAAAAATACAAGAAAAAAATATTGAATGCAATCAGCAAAAACCGAAAAAACACAGACCTTGTGAACAGCGAACGTAAATGTTTCAACAAAATCCATCTAAACTATTTGTGTAGCCTACTATTAAGCCGGCTATTCATTAGCTGGAATTAGACAGAGGTTATTTTGATGACCTCTGTGGTGCTTCAGGCCAGTAGCCGGCTTAGATGCAAGAGGTTGCGGGTTCGATTCCCACTGTGGCTAAATGTTTGTATAATCTGCAATTATTTGTTCCGGGTCTGGGTGTTATGGTACCATGATACTCGAAGTTCCTGATACCCACGACACAGGAAATCCTAGTGTGGGATATGGACTACGTATGTGAATGTTGGGTGTTATGTCGCTCCAGTAAAACACGCCTTATGCGTATTAGTGTGCTGTGTATGGCACCAATCATTTATAATAAAATACCGATAACAATTCGTAATAAACCAAGTCATACAGAGTTCAAGCATGCCCTCAACCAGTTGCTTATCGAAAAGGCATACTACACTGTTGAGGAATTTTTGAAGGATATATCATTTGCATGGCATCTAATTTTATTTGAATTTGTTTTTATATTTAATGATTAGTTAGTATGTACCTATGATCTAATGAGTTTAACTTCAATTTTTTATTTAATTTTAATGTTTTGTACACCTTAATGTAGGAACTAGTGGACACATATTTTACTGTTTAACACGATTTTATAACCTAGTTTCACAATAAATAAATATTTCATATTTCATTTCATTATTTTATGTGATGTTATATAAATTAGCGCAGCATAAAAGGCGGGAAAATATTTTTTCACATAGGTAAAAGCTCCCTCGTTGATAGAGATTGGTCAATCTATTGTTTTGATTATATGCGTCTAAACCCTTTTAAGAATTGGACAAAAACCAATTCGCGACGCAGTGGTACCAGACGTAACGGGAACCAATCAAAACTGTATAAGTATTGATGGCACAATAATAGTATAGTATAAATAGGTAACCACCGCTACCTGATTATAATGTTACATGTAATTTCCACTTAATTGGCTATGCGTGCCATGCGTGACACAGGGTTTTGCCTGACTCTGCATAAGTCACAAGAAAATTAACTTAATATTCAAAGTGTGCAGTCAGCATAAACTTCGGGCTTTTTATGTAAATTATTAAGTTATAGAGAAACCAGTCGTGCGGTGCGTTTCTTGTCCCTAGTCGTTATGCACTTACATCTCTGGTTCCGTTATCGATACCGTTTTAGTGGTACGAGTACCTAGGTACCTACCCTAATGGCTTTAATGTTATGTATCATGTTTTCCTTAAACGTAGACCCTGCACATCAAACACATATTCATAGCTCGTTAACCATTGCCTCGTTTGCTAGCAACATCATTCGAACTCTAAACTCATAAGCCGTAATGCAGGCAGCAGTGTTTTGTTTAGTCAGATAGAGAATCGTGTGTGGTATGAGGGTAGGTGCGGTCCCACTAGGCGGTTGGACAAACACCTGCTCCTGCGTTGTGTTAAAAAATATGAGCAGTAAAACAAATTAAATCAGTTTGAGAACAATGTAGTTGAGAAAATAAACCACTATTATTAGGTACTACATAACAAAATACCGAAAGGAATACCCGACTACACTTCGTGACCAAGCCTGCTAAAAAATTCGTAAAAACGATGCCTTGGCTTGACTTGGCCTTATGTTGTACACTTAAGAGAAGGTTACCGGTTACGCCCTTTTGGTACGCAAACGAAGTTTGCTTCTATTTTGACTATTTTTCAAACTCCATGAAATTTTGTTCTCAATGTGTACAAAATTGTGTCAAAATTGAAGCAAACTTCGTTCGCGTACCAAAAGGTATAAGAGCCCATGTGCCGGTGACCTTCCCTTAAGGTAGTAAAAAATAAACAAAACTTAAATGATAATTAATAGTACAATGGACGGTCTTATCGCTTAGAAGAGAACTCATTAAAATAAGTTGTTAAAGATCAACTTAATTTAATGAGTTCGCATTAAGTTCATTCATTAAGTTTATAGACTTTCAATGATAACTTGGAGATAATAATTATGAAGCATGCAATTTCTGAGATAGCGTATGTCCAACACGTTTTGGCCAGTTTTATTTTAATGTAAAACAAACATCAAAATATTTGAAATCCCGGATTCCCCGACGAAAGATGAACTGTAAACAGAGAGCAATAAACGTTCTGCGTCCGTTTTGACTAACTTTGATATATCAAAACAAAAATAATAGCTTTCAAAGCTTTCATGATAAAATAAAACGTTAAGTATCTTGCACAGTGAAAGTAGAAATTCACGCCTGTGAAAATAACTAAATATTTAAATTCTGCCTTAAACTTGCTACTGGCTGCTACCCAATCATCACCATCATCCTTTTTACGGCAACTGTTGGACGAAGCCTCCCCCATTGAATACAATAGGGGGGATTTGCCATAATCACCACGCTTGGCAGGCGGATTGGTGATTTGGCAGTTTGTTGTTAAGTACTCATCAGGTAGATGCTGCTGCCCATGCCCTGGTGTTATCCTTTAGTGAGATTTTAACAGCATCCATGGGAGGAGAAGGAGGGGTCTATTCTTAGGCCATGGTACCTAATATGTAAAGTTAAACAACTAAGTTACAGATTTATCAATCGGACACTTTCAACCATGCACACGTAGAGGTGAACTTTAAAGTCTTATGCCGAGATAAATAGACGTTACTTAGCACAAGCTTAGCACGTACTAATGCTTAAGACCTGTCTCTGTCACTGTCACACAAATGTAAAGACACGCGTATTAGAGAGAGACAGGGACGATTTCAAGTTAGTCACCGTGAAGTACGTTCTATTTATCTGGACCTTACTATCGTTAGTTTAGTTAGATATAAGTAACTCTATTGAAAAAAAAAATCTAATAGATATTTAACGAAGTTTTGGTCACTTGAATGTCATTTACTTTGGTACTAACTGTAGAAACCTAGGTACGGTAGACTATGTAACATTATGTTCGTTTGGTACAGTCTCTGTGGTTGCGACCTCGACAGTGGGCGACCTATCCTACCCACCGCCATCGCTTGTTAAACAATAGCCTGAAGGGCTGAAGTTCTAAGAGCAACATTACAGATAAATGCATAGTTTCAGCAAGATAACCGTATGTCTATAACTATAACAAAAGAGCAATATTAACTTCAGAATCTTGCTACAATCTTGGAAAACGACTTGCCGAGTTTAATAATGCAAGATGAGGTAGAGCCTATTATTACCATACAAGGTAAGTAATAAGTACCTATATACAGGTACTAGGTGATGTTTTGTATGAAATCTTGCCTGATAACTCGAAACACATTAAACACACTGAATGAGCCAACACATTTGGATATTTGGATAATTCCGACAATGAAGTTTCTTGTTTAATACCTATTAATACTTTAAAAAAGTTAAATAAATGATGATGATTGGTTATTTATGCTTTTACGTCAAAACAGCAGGACCGATATTGATGAAATTTAGTAGTTACACAGATAAATAACAACCAAATAAAAATCAAAATTAGCCTTATTTTTTATCCCGAAATTCAGTTTCAGGAGAATAAGGCCGGTGGTACCGCGAGCGACTGGTTGTTACCTAATGAAGCAGAGTTTGTCACTGAAATACAAATAAGCTGCCAAGTGCAAGTTGGTGCCGCGCACAGTGAAGGGTTCATGATCATCCTCCTCCTTCTACTCCTCGTCCTCCTCCATCATTCAGTTCATGGTATTTCACAAAGTTACTGTGAGAAACATACATAGTTATTTGTGTGTAACCGAATATATCCCATTTCTCACAAACTACACACAACATCGTTAACATCGTTCGTTGAAATTGTATTTTTGAGTTCTACTATCTCAATTGTATTCGTATTTTGCCATTTGTTTAGGGGATTCTAAAAAGTTTCGATTGATAAATTTGTCTTTTCTCTTTTCGTTTGTCTCTCATCCTCCGCCCGGGATCGTTCGGAATATTTAAACTATAGAGGCTCTAGAGGCCTTTGAATAATGGATAATCTGATAAAGTTTTATTTGCAGAGCACTTAAGCTATTAAGCTTTTCAGTTACAACTTTGTATTACACAGCCCTTGTCAAACTACACTCGAGAGCAATGAATCCGGGTCACTAAAGAATGTTAAAAATCTCGGAAACTAAAAATGATAGATTAATGCAATAAATTGTATTTAATAGACAATGTAATACTGTAGAAAATTGAGACAAAAGTGGATAAAAAGTTGAATGAAAAGTAAGTATAGCTATACTATCAGACCTGCCTGTGATGAACATATTTGTACATACAAATTCCTACATAGGATATGATATGTGTGCTAACCACATGTCTAAAATTCGGAACAAAGGCTATATTATGTAGGTATACCAAATGTTTGTATGTTTGTTATGTAGCCTTGATTAATTAATCATGTAAGTTATTCTCTAGCCATTCGGGGTGTGATGAATAACAGATGTTTAGATTAGCACGAGTCCCGGTATAAGGATGAATATGCGAAGACCCTCCGTCCTTGCATATTGATGGACTGTTGCTGCGTATCATTCACGCACCGGAGTTGCAGAACTGACTGTCTTTTGTAAAAAGCATCAAGCATTTCTTCGAGATGAGCTATGATTATGGACAAGATAAAATGTAAATAGAAGTGGCACTGGGCATGCTGATGGAATTTTTACGAATAGCACACCCTGAATCACGAACCTGTCAAGGAAACGAGACGTTGTTACCGTTCCTCATGTCAGTCTAAGAATATAATCATAAAGCGTCTTGAAAGCTTAATTGGCTAGATCACGCTGCAAAATGAACACGCCCTAACAACAACAGAGACAACCTCTTACAGGAAATCTTCAAAAGCTTAACTTTACTTGATTGACCACATTCTCCATGAATAGATACAAATTGCAGACAGCTAAGAGGCTTAGCTAAAGCTGCACTACACTGGCACATAATCGACTCGAAGTGCACTCGGCCGTGCTTGTAATGCACTTTCCTGCTGTGTTGGTAATGTAGTGCCATCATGTGGTACCAACGTTTGTACTGACAGATATGTTTCCCGTCCTGGGGCTTAGATGAATCTTAATCATTAGGTACCTAATTATAGATTGATGGAATTCCTAACGATTCATACACGTAATATTTATAATGTGTGTTTAGGCAGCTATAGGACATTATAAAGGCCGACGTGTTTGTCATGTGAATATGCGTGATGTGATCATGTGCTATCTCATGAGTTATCCAAGAACTGGAAGGTGTCGCAATATTAAGACTCTATAGGTTCACAATATAGGGCCTTTAATGAGCTCTAGAATATTTAAGTTTTTGATATGAGTTCTTATAGTTTATAAAAATAAAAAATTATATTGTATTCTTAGGCTTATATCTAGTGAAATCATAAATTCAATGAGTGAGTACACAATTTGAATTTCTAAACTTGATAAAAAAAAATAACAAAGACACCTTTTTAAAATTTAAATCTAATTTTAGACTAACTTCTAACACGTTTTAATTTTTGGAACATTTGGTAACTTATAAGTTATAAATTGGGTTAGTGAATTCATCAACAAAATCTGACAAAACTTTAAAGCGAATTTTATATCATTATTTTATTCACAAAACCAAGGTATCTGAGGCCCCAATTCTCTAATATAAAAACATTCCATGTTTTTAGATTAGATTAGTTTAAAAATGTTTTTAAATTAGAGATTTGGGCCTAAGAGCGTGCGCTCGTCTTCTTTAGTTCATATAAAAATTTTCGTTGAACCTATAGCGTCTTAATTCTAGATCTAGATAGTCTGGCCTTGCGTGATTCAATTTACTTTATCTACAAACTGTTCCCCACTTAAGATGCAAATGACAAAATACTCACTTCAATCAAATACCAATGTAAAATTCCCCTGATCTAAAACAATAATAATGTTCGTTCGATAATTCTGTTGTAGGTATAACAAATGACAATCTACAAGGCATCATTGCCTATCAATTTGAGACGTATCAAGGCTTGTTAATAATAGGTACTGTACCATCGCAGTACGCACACTCTGTGATGTGCAGAATCTGATAGCGTCTGGTTTAATTAAGCGTCTATCAGCTTCATGTTGCCGGACAGACAATGACGTGATCTCGTCTTTGACTCCTGTCTTGTTGAATTACTAAGATTGGCGGAGACACCAAATTGAGATAAGTATTCATGTAAAGTAAGTTAATTGATAAATATACTTATTTGCAAGTCACCAAACAATTTAAGTTTTCTCTATTGTGTATGTGTTAACAAAACGAAAAAAACTTTTTTTGTAATAAACAGAGAAACCAGTTGACGTGAGAAACCAGAGAAACCACCTATGGTCACCGTCGCTTACCGCACACCGGGAGCTATGTCGGTCTCGGTGCGTTGAATAACAGGAATAATTTTTTTTTTAAAACTTGGATTGGCCCAAGTCGCAACTGAGCGGAAAACCCTCAGATGCCATGGTAGCGCATTCTACAGCTTGTACTCCATAATTATCTACGTATCAAACGAATCAATTATGTGTATGTTATATATGTCAGAGACTAGTAATCAGTGCTCCTATATGTTATCTGTATATGTTCTACGATTTTCTATTGTATGTTTTGTTGTGGCTATTTTTGTTCGCCGTTTTTGACCAATTTCTAAAGAAAGTTCTTTGAAGAATTTTTAGGGTTTTAGGGTTCCTTTAGTTATTACTAGAAAATAACAATTGTATATTTTTTTCAAAAGCTTCGTCTTTCATATTGCTTTTTCAGCTATAAATATATAACAGTTAGTTATAACCATAAATTATTTATTATTATAACAGCTGTTATTATTATAACAGCGAAACAAGTAGCAGTAGTTATTAAAAAAATGGTAAGAGGCAAGTCACCAGGCCACGATGGCCTCAGCATTGAGCACTTGAAGTTTGCGGGAACCCACTTGCCTCGTGTCTTGTCAATGTTTCTCACCTTGTGCCTGAACCATTCATACTTGCCCCAGGAACTTATGAAAACCATTGTGGTACCAATTGTGAAAAATAAAACAGGTGATCTATCGGATAAAAGCAATTATAGGCCAATATCGCTAGCGACAGTAGTTGCCAAGGTGCTGGACAGCGTGCTTGATTCAGAATTGGATAAGCATCTGAATATTCATGATGCTCAATTTGGTTTCAGAAAACGGCTTTCAACTGAAACCGCAATTTTGAGTTTAAAGCACACTGTTCAGTACTATACAAAGAGGCGTACACCTGTGTACGCATGCTTTCTCGACCTTTCTAAAGCTTTTGACCTTGTGTCCTATGACAAGATATGGGAGAAGTTGGTGAGAATAGGCGTGCATACACAGGTGCAGCGTCTCTTCCGGTACTGGTACGCCAATCAGGCAAATCATGTGAGATGGGCTGGCAGTCTATCTGGTGCGTACAGGCTGGAATGCGGTGAGCGGCAGGGGGGGTTGAGCTCACCGAAACTTTTCAACCTGTATGTCAATGACCTGGTCGCTGGGCTCAGCAGTGAGCGTGTCGGCTGCTCGGTTGATAATGTTTTTATAAACAATATCAGCTATGCGGACAACATGGTCCTGCTGTGCCCATCGATTAGCGCTCTCAGAAGACTGCTGGCAATCTGCGAGGAGTATGCTCGTGAATATGGCCTGCTCTATAATAGTAGGAAGAGTGAATACCTGTTCTTCAAGGCCGCCGGTAAAGTTCCCGAGTCTGTACCTGTTATTGAGCTTGACGGATCCGAACTAAAACGGGTCTACAAGTTTAAGTACTTAGGGCATTATGTTACCGATGACCTTGATGACCAGGAGGACATAGAGAGGGAGCGTAGGGCATTGGCGGTCAGATGTAATATGCTGGCACGCAGGTTTTCTCGTTGCAGTAGGCAAGTGAAAATAACTCTCTTTAAAGCCTACTGCCAATCTTTTTACACGAGCAGTCTGTGGTTCAGCTTTACTCAGAGATCGCTTAATGCCCTGCGCGTCCAGTATAATAATGGTTTTAGGATGCTGATGGGACTGCCTCGCTTCTGCAGTCCATCTACAATGTTTGCGGAGGCTAGGGTTGATGGTTTTCACGCCATCATCCGTAAGAAAACTGCCTCATTGCTCAGCAGAGTGCGGAGCAGTTCCAACAGCATCCTGCAGATCATTCCTGATCGTTACAATCAGCCAGTAATGAAGGCTTTTGTTCGAGTCCTGATCAGGTAGGCGTCTCGCTGGAGTCTGTTTGGTCGGGATTCGGATAAAAGTTTTTAATTACCTACTTCCCAGTTAATGTCTGACGGCTATTATGTATTTTTTAACAAATAATTTAAGTGTACCTACTAACAAAAAATGGATTTTAAGTATCTGACTCAATAAATAAATTATTAAATTATTATTATTATATTATTAAGCTGATTTGGTGAATACCCTTACAGAACCGTTGGTCACCGGATCTATCAGTAACTAAAGTATAAACATACAGGATCTATTAGTACAACGGATCTAAACCACTGGATCTATCAGTAACTACTTTGCCTCAATTCTTAGCATTTATGATGAAAAAGTAACATCAAATTTCGATGAAGTTTGTGACAAAAAAAACAACGAACATTTATTTTATTGGTTGTCTTTGGCCCCTGTGAGGTTCGTCACACAAAATATTCTAAGGATATCACTTTCAAGAGGCTAAAAACAGCCATCAAAAAAGGCCACAACTTCTCAACAAAAGAAAATCGTAAAATTTCATGTAGGTGTGGTTCGGATGAGCCGCACGTATATTTTACCATTTTCATTTGTTTTATCAATTCAATGGTAACGGAATCAACCTGTGTGACAATTCAAAATTCCTTGTGATTTCAATGAATAAAACATTTCTTAAGTTGACTTTGAAAGTTAAATAAGAGAATTCTCCATTAAAATCAAGCATTTCCAAGGAAATTAAAACCAAACCTGACCTTAATTATAGCTACAGTATAAAGCTTTAGAAACACGCAAATTGTGTTTACTCCGTAATAATGTGGGTTGAGTAGATACAAATGGGGTAAAAGAGGCATTCATTTACACTTCTCAACAAAATCAGGTCAGTTTTTACGCAGTTTAACAATAAAAAGTTATTCAGAGCATCTATTCCTGTACTGTACGGGCTAATGTAATTTGATTGGAAAAGATTTCATATTGTGTTGCAAAACACAAACAACGCCAGATGGGTCGGAAGTTTAACTTTGGTTGGAATGTCCAATTACATATCATGCAACCTCAACGTAAAGTAAAGCATTATCTCTCTAGGGATAACTCCCTAGGGAATAAAGTGTCAAATTCGTGTGGAGACTCGTGGAAAACTGCTCATATGGCATTGTAAAGAGGTTTGTTCGAAAATCGAACTGGCCACCATAAGCAGAACTCAAAAAAAAAAAAAGGTGCTTTTACAAAGAATGTGAAACTAAAGACGGTGTTGGGTGCTGTTATTTTCAGTGAATTTTATTGCAATATACCTACATGTTGATAAAAAATGTCGTTGATAAAAAATGTCGAGCGATAGTGATTTTACTCCAGAGTTTATCAAAACAGACGCTTTAGAGATTATTAATAATCTACTACCGCAAAAATCAAAACAAGCCCTGGTTTTTTATTGTCTCGCAGAAGGTGTGAAAATTAGGGTATGTTCCTCTGGAATAAAGCCTGTCTTCGTCTTGGGCAGCTTGAACCCGAAATTGAAATATGCCGCCCACGACGTAAGACACTGCTCTTCCCTCAGTGCATAATCTACTATTACTTACTTTTACTTTTCTTTTTTTTACTTTGGTTACTTTCCTTGCCTCTGACTCTTACTTCCTACGTTGTCCAACAAAACTTAAGAATAATGGCTTGACAAATTTTTAATGCCCATTCATTCTAGAATTCCGCTTAATTATCTGTCTGAGACAGAAGTGTTAATCTATTGAAAAGCAAATGAGACGCCATAAAGTAGCTATACGCTGCATGATACATAACGAGGAACTAATATCCTTACAACTGGATCATCATGTTTTTTTTACGTTAATATATCCTCCCCTCCCGCTTCGTTTCCCCCCTCTCTCTCGTCTCTCGTTTGACTGCGATCTCACCTGTTGGTATTCCAATCTTTGGAAATTGCATGTCATCAATGATGCTTGTCAGATGCTTTAAAATGTGGTTCTAGCACATGCCACCTGTCTCAATACCTACCTCCATCCTTTATCCACGACCGAGGAGAAGGAGATGGTCTTATTTTTACTTTTGAAAACGCAGACGAGATTCTCTAACGATTAACACAGAAAAAAAGAAGTCATAAGTTTAACATTCTATGTGATGTGACGATTTTATTTTGATCTTAGATCCTATGCAGGGTAAGCTATAGGTACCTGTGACTGTGAAGACGCAGAAACTATTTGTAAACACGTGTTTACCATCTAGATAGTAGTTGAGCTAGCCGACAAAGAACTTTACAGATTGACGAAACTTAAATCTGTCGAGACGCAGCATACACATCTGTACCTCACTCAGTCCGTTGACCCCGGACATCGTAAACACATCACCTATGCAGTCCATCGGAGTTCACACATTGAATGCACTTCCTTGCTTTTGTTGCTGGTATTGATTCCAATAAGGAACCTTCCTGTCCGTATAATACGAGGGCTGCAGTATCGGGAATGGAATATTTCCACTGTTTCTGTCATATTTAAATCTTTTTAATTGAAAACTCCTTGGTTTTAAAAATCGAATACCATTTATTTATTTAAAAAAAGATTCTCGGTCTTGTCACAAGGTTTTGTCAAACTTGTTTAGTCGTTGAGAAAATGGAATTGACTCGAGAAAATTCAAGAGCGATGATTTATTATGACTTTCGAAGTGGTATAACACAAAAACAGTGTGTTGACCGGATGATTTCTGCATTTGGTGATGAAGCCCCATCCAAAACCACAATTTATCGATGGTTTACTGAATTTCAACGTGGACGTGTCAAGCTCAGTGATGATCCCCGTCAAGGTCGTCCAAAAACTGCAGTCACCCAAGAAAACGTTGATGCTGTGCGTAAGCTGATTGAGGAAGATCGACATGTGACATACCGCGAAATTCAGGCAACTTTAGACATTGGCATGAGTCAAATACAAATAATCTTGCATGAACAATTAGGTGTAAAAAAGTTGGTTTCCCGATGGATACCGCATTCGCTCTGTGAAGAGCAAAAAGCGGCTCGCGTTACTTGGTGCGTCAGAACTCTCGAAAGATTCCACGCAGGATCCTCAAATGCTGTATACAACATCATATCAGGTGACGAATCTTCCTTGATTCCCGAAATTTTCAGTGCCGCCCTCGTACTGACGTACCTATCTTTAGAGATGACCAAGTAAGTTTTTGTAAGTAGGTAGATACCTACTGTGTGAACAGTATCTATAGTTTGGCACATTGGACTGGAGACACATTTAGGCTGACTTGATGACATGACGTCTCGTACTTGTTACGTGTCTGACTGTGGTTCCCCATCGAATGCGACCCAACGTCTAGGTCCAGCCCAAGTGACCAGAGGTTAGGCGACAATTAGGTTATTTAACTTTGACGTCTCTTGTTATAGTGTGAAGAATGCTCCTCTGAAATACTCCAATACGTCCAGCCACCCAATTACAGTAGCAAATGGTAAGGAGGAACGCAACAATGAGAGATCATTTTGGCAGGCTTAGCCCTATCTAAATCTTATGAAACTTGAATAGGGGAAACTTTTTGACCTAAATATTCCATCTTTCAAGTTACAAAAGATTTGAACAGCGCTAAGGCTGCCAATGCGTTCCTCATTGTCATTTGCTACTGTAATTGGGGGGCAGGTGTTGACTGTAAACTTGGAGACTTGCCAGGAGCACTTCTGCCCCTCTAAATAAGTTATTGTGATTGCTATAAAGAAGTTATAACTTCCGAACTGGATAGCTTTAGCCAAAAGCTCGGCGGATGCGTCACCGCGACGCGCCGCCGCGCGCCGCCCTGCGCGCACGCAACATCGTTGAGTGGCACAGACACAGGCGCCGAAAGATGTGCCATTCTACGCAATCTGTTTAAGTGTACTGTCTCGTTACGTATGTGTTGGATATTGACCCCTTTAGCTTTCAAACCAAAAATATTTTTATGTTACGCATTGGTTTAAAGTTATAAATGATTTATAGCCAGTTGTTTGTTTGCTTTCGGTCGATTCATTACTCACGCTCTAATGTTGCGAAAGTTCACGAAACTATGCTAATATTATCACCATTCAAATTTTAGGAACTTATCTCAAATAAACAAAATGCTTCCGAAAGTTATATCAAATAACCCTTTAAAGTCGATGAAGGCTCCAATGTTAGATCTAAAAGAAAGAAAAACAGGTTACTAAAAACACACAACCGCAAAACAACAAACAGAATAAAACAAAACTTAAAATAAATAAAGTCCATACAAATAATTTCAGAAAGCCTACATTAGATAATGTTAAGAAAAATGAAAGCACATGCGCATGTGTGTGTGCATTATTAGGTACTTAGTGCAAAAACTCACTTCTCCATATTTCTGACAGAAATTGTCTATCCTATCCTACTAATATTATAAACGCGAAAGTTTGTGAGTATGGATGGATGTTTGTTACTCTTTCACGTAAAAACTACTGAATGGATTTGAGTGAAATTTGGAATGGAGATACTTTACGCCCTGGATTAACACATAGGCTACTTTTCATCATCATCATCATCATCATTTTTCATCATTATTCACGCGGGTGAAACCGCGGGGCGCAACTAGTTATAAATATATTTGATACAATGTTCATCGAGGAATCATTTTAAATATTGTTGCCATGGGTCAAAATCATAATAAATACCATGGCTGGCTTAGGTAGGTCATTTTACATTTTTGTTAATTGCTAATAACACCAGAACTAATAAATTGATTGGCATCAAGCAAATACATTAGCACGGATATATTATGTTTAACATAAATAACATCCGAAATAAATATGTGGACATGTGCATTTCTGACGTCGCAGATAAATTGATGTTACATTCCGTCCAGAATGGGGTTACATCAATATCACATCTTGCAAGTAAATTATCTCATAAATAACCGACTTCGTAGTAGACATATCAAATTGCTGAGAAAGTTTCGCAATAAATACTGTACCTACTTATTTAAGATTTGGGAAGTTTACGAATTTTTAAGTTAAAATTTGTGAAATATCTATCTTACAAATTCAGTTATTATTTGCAATCTTCTTGACAAGAGCGGTGGACTAGTTAGATCTTACCTATTGTGTGTTTAGTAATAACTATGACGTCACAGATCAGTACTATCAATTTAAATCTACCCACCAGTGTCTCCCGTGACATGTGACATTGAGAGTGTATCGTGTATCGGGATGTAATAAGCAAAATAACCAATTAGACCAATCATGACCTTTGTACTGACACTTTTCTGTGCTCCTGCCTGATATTTTATACTTCTACGAAAAAACTAGTACTAAAACTAGTACGAAACTTCTACTAAAAAAAGCAGTCCCCCAATATATTTGGAAGACACTAGTTAGAAAGACATTTTAGTTTATAAGACGATTCAGAATGATCCTTGTGATTTAAATAAATGAAATACTTTTGATTTGGTTTGATTTAATGTCTGTTTCCAAATTTAATTGAAATCGGTTCAATCGTTACGGCGTGGTCGAGTAATAAAACCATCGAAATATCCTTACATCTGATCATCCAAATTTTCGCTTAAAGCATCGGTATTAGTAGGATAAATCACTTTACAAAATTAACCTTATATCAAGTTACTCCTAACTCAAAGTTCAACTTTTATGGTAACGAACAGATGTTGTAATAAACGAGGTTTACAATTATAAGATAACAAGTTTCAGAATTCATTAATCATTGGAATACCTCTGATTTCTTGTTTTCAGGCCTTGTAAGTTTTCAAATATAGAAATCAAAGTAGGTTTTCTGTCTTTGTTTTTTTTTAAAAGCCACGTTCAATTCTGAACCTTCATAGTCTATTAATCAATAAATGCTTCTTATTCTTATTCTTAACAAATAAAACGATTACGCTATTTTATTGCTTGGTATCTCTTGGTACTAACTGTTTAAAAAAAAACAATGTCGACTTTATTTGATTAATTATTTATTCTAATCGAGTGGCAAATAATGTTAAATTAGATTAGCACACTAAATTAGGCTACTTTTGATTATATTTTAACGATCAAAAAGTAATTTTGTAAATCTCAAAGTTTACCACTCAAGTGGTAAAATGATATTGCAATACCACTCCATTAAATAGTTAAAAAAAAACAACCCCAAACTCATAAACGTTTTTTAAATTTAAGCTTGAATATAATTAGTATATTTTAAACCAAACTTTTTCAAGGATGCTAAACGTAAGAATATCTTTCAAAGCCTCGGTTCATCGAGATACAAAACTGTTTGTCTGTACTCTACTTTGCCAACTAATGGGTACTTTGCACGGCATCTCCAATGTAATATGATATTTTGATAGCTCCACGGATCTCGGAAGTAAGGATAACTCAGCCTTTGCTGTATCAGAATCATCAATTTGCTTGTTGCCTAAACAATCCATAGTAGTAAGAGGCCCAATTCTTTATTACTTAATCTTCGCATAATACGCAAAGATTATGTAATAGTTACGATACGCGACAGTGCGACTGAAACGAGATTATATTGTGACTGGAATGTTTTTAAATTAGAGAATTGGGCCTCTGAACGCCTCTCTATATACTTGGCACTTGACACAAGCTCGCTCAAATTATTTATTTTTTTATTTTGACGTACGCGCTCTACCAAGGTACTGGTAAGTAGTTCCTGATACCCAACTCAAAGGGAATCCTAGTGTAGGGTTAGAATTATTGTATGAGACTGTATTGGGTGTTATATTATTTATTAGTTAAGATAGTAAGTACAGATAGTACATAGTAGGTAGTAGATAATAGCAGAATTACAGCTGCTGAGTATAGGCCCACTCTCGACAACTTGTCTTATTAGGCGGGACTAGTGCGGATTGATGTCACAAATCTCTGGATTCAAATGAGTGGTCTGATGATCGTTTTAACAATGATTTATCCCTAAACATTATAAAGGTTTCATTCTACACCATTTAACCCAGTTTTCACCTGTTACTTCAACCCACATCCACAATACAAATGTAAAGGTTCTACTCTCGTATTCCACGCGCGAACCACGACGGATGTTATTTGGGTAACAGCCTTGCTGGAAGGTCGGGGTTCAGGCCCGGACTGACAATGATTGCGTACAAATTGGGACCATTGGTGTTAAGGTCAACAGAGAATTGTTTTGAATTTTTAAATTGTCATTTATATCGCACGCCTATTTATAAGTAATTAAATTATCCTCGAAATACAATAGTATTTAATCGGATTATAAGTCACAACGAACCTTATAAATATTCATAAACTTGCTGCATATAGAAATAGTTCACCATAAATTAGAGCTTCCTTATAAAAGCAAATGGTTTAATAGACGGTAAGCTACTTGCCATCAATTTTCATTACCTATGCAGATGTACCTCTTATAAGACGTAGGTAGGTACCGGTTGGAAAATATATCTTTAGTCTTTTACCGCTATACGCACATCATGTAGAATAAATATAGCTACTAAGAATAAGATGAGAAACTTATTCCCGTGAAAGCCGAAACCGGGATTTGTTTGTACAAATCCATAAACAAGGATCCGTAAACTCCTCAATCCACTCAGCTCCCGGATTCCATTCACACGGAGCTAGAGTTGCCAATTATTCCGTTTTTCAGACATTTCCGGCTAATGATGTTTTAATTTTTCTTAGCCCCCATACTTTTGCTTAAACTTAATTAGCCCTGTCTCTGTTTAACATTATCAAATAAAGGGAGATGGAACTATTTTGGCATATTTTTTTTTTTTTTAACTTTTGACCGATTTTTATAAGTATGGCCGTTAATCATCATCATTTGAAAAGTCTTAGGCCTCTCCCAAACAATGCCACATCGAAAGGTCTTGAGCCGATTCCATCCACCGACTTGCTGCGACATCGTAATGTATGGTGTAGATTTTCCGGCTTTTTCCTGATTTATCTTAGCCAAGTCTAAACCTGCACACGTTATACCAATATCTTGGCGAATAAATACTGCTGATTTATCCAAAGTGGTGGGATCAATCGAACAGACGAGCCACGATTGATTGTTATCATTTAGAACTAACAGGTACAAAGTATTTTAGGAACAGTCTGTACTGTTAGTACTCTTACTCTTAGCTTTCTTGCTTTAGACATGAGATTTATATTCGCAATGTATCTTATTAACTTGTTGGTTGTTTTTACTGCTTGAGAAAATCTAGTCATCCAGAGTTTTCCATGTCCTGCGATATGAGTTTGATTGTATGATAAGTTGTGTCTTTTTGAGAATATAAAATTGTTAATGGTATTTTAGCTACGTTCCTTGGCATTTCGGCCACCCCAATTATAGGAACTCTTCCTCCTTTCAAGTTTTAAAAGATTTGAACAGCACTAAGGCTGCCATAATGATCTCCATAATTGCGTTCCCCATTGCCATTTGCTACTGTGATTGGGGGGCTGTTCCTTGCCGTCTCATAGGCATCATTGGATCAATATCGTTATTTTGGCTATATTAATGTAATGTGGGCCCAAAGTTCATTAGTTCATTCGGCATGCAAGCTACGTCCAATTCCATTTTAGTTTTGCTGCTTCATGGATGACATCAACTACATACATATTTTTATAGTTGAGATCGTGTTTTGTATGTGGTCTGCGACTCTGAGAGACCAACAATCTCTGAAAGAATTTACGTCTTCCGTTGTGTAGTTTTTTCCTTACATCTTCAGTCAAATGTGAACAGTGTGAGATATTTGTAGGTATGGAATAATGTGTTTAGGGCTTTACGTGACGGAAGATCAGCGACGTAAATCCGTCAGATGTGTTTGGGCCCCTAATCTTGATACGCTCCATACTAAATATATTTATATTATATATACTACAGCCGACGTTTTTGAAGTTGGCCATTAGGTAAGTACCCTCAAGAACTGTCCCCGAATTTTATGATTTTCAATTAGACCTAAGAGATTGAATTAGTGTGCGAGCTACTTTATATAATCAAGTAAAGCCACACAAATTAGAAGTTTGTAAATTGTGATGGTTTCCACTAGCTAATGAATTTTGAGAAACCGCGAGCGAGATAGGCACGACTATGTCATTAATGATTTACAGCGTCCTTAGTTTTCTTCACGTTTTCGCTAGGGGCGCTGTAAGTAAATGTATGGAAGGAAACGAAACTTCATATAGTTTCAATAACTATCAAAACCCGTACTAAGCCCCCAGACAGCATCAATTCAGACAGCATCACGAATGGTTACCCCCTGTGTGTGTTTAAACATTAGGTATATATTTTAGCGAGTGATCTATGGTGTAGGGTTCAGGACGAAGGACACGGATTTTTGTATGGATATTGATAATTTGAGAAAGTTATTTTAGAATGAATTATTTGCTACCAAATTTATTCGGTAGAGCAATTTTGGCGGAAAATTAACGAAAATTGGGTGACAGTAACTTCTAACGGAAACCTTTGTGACAACCAATGAATAAATTATATGAAATTATTTGGCTTCTTTGAGAAACGTATTTTTTTTATTACTCGCCAACCTGCATTATAGTATTTAAACACACAATGCCGCGTACCTACTCATTTAATTGATAACATTTGTTTCAGAATTTTAGCGTAGGTACTTTGTTGAACCTACCTATGATCTTTGTCTGAGATATAAATATATTCTTGTTGTCAATCCGCGACCACGATTGCTGTAACGCATTCGAAAAGTCGGGAATAATAAATAATAAGGTAACACGTGATAAATACCCGTGACAATATTAATAAATATATTATGTTCTTCTGTTATTCTTGTAAATCTTTTATATTATTAGATGGTTGGTAACAAAATCTGTTTTCCCCGTAATTTTGTTGATTTGCAGTTTGATTTTATTGATATGCAGTTTGCTTTTCCGGTTTATAAGGTCTATAATATATATTTTTTTACAAAACTCGCGATATTATTCGTATCCTAACAAGGTAATGTTAGAATTCTCAGTTCAGTGAAGTAAGGTTTACAGCTATCAGTATTCTGAAAATTGCTCTGGTTGCCAGGTTGCATTGATTGCCAGATATATTCTGTTACATTTCTTCTGACTTATAAATATACGCTCCTTCAATAATATATGGTAAGCAGCAGTCACGGGCAGATACATTACTTACGTACGGGGAATGTAGGTACATTGCGTATGTCAATTTATCAACTTTCTTATAAAATAAAATTAACTTGCTTTCCATTTCAAGTTATGATATAAATATATTAACTTAAATAATCACTGGTAAAAATTACCTTCTCTCATTTATTGCCTGCCCTAATGAAGTAACTATGTTTTTTTTATACTTCTAGACAAGCAAACCAGCATATGGCCCACCTGATGGAAAGCAGTTGCCGTAGCCTATGGACGCCTGCAACACCAGAGGTCTCACACGCGCGCTGCCGACCCTGAGACATAAAGATGAAAAGTCTCATGTGCCTGCACTGCCACCCGTACCCTTCAAACTGAATTACTACGCTGCGGCAGAAATAGGTACGGTGGTAGTACTCCCTCGGACGAACTCTTTCACAAGAAGTTCTATGCTACTAACAAAATATTTAAAAGCATATAAATAAACTTATTTGGTATGGTCTTATGCCATACTAAGTCAAGTTACAAGAACAAATTACCGTTTCAAATCATCCTGTAAGGAATTCTTCGGTAAGAAATCTTATCTTCCTATTTTGACCACACAGAGTGCTTCCATATACATGAAATACATATACCATATACATTATAATATAAAAACCAGCGTTCATAGACCTATAACAGGTTCCTTAAGCCCGTCTTCCACTGCAAACTGCAAATGGATACAAAGGAGAAGAGTAGAGCAGAGCTAAAGAACAGAACTTCCGGTGCTTCTACTAAGAAAGAGTTTATGGTCTTGACAGAAATGCGGAGTGGACTTTTTTAAAGTTTCGTTCTTGAGTCCTTTGAGGAGGGGTCTATTACCTTAGGCCAGACACACTACGGCACTCTCTACTCTACTTAATACATACAAATAAACATTAAACAATTGAATAGTTTTATATAAGTAGCATCTATGTAGCGTATGACTGTGTAGTATTTACGAAGCTTACCCAATTGGACAGTCTGCATTTCAAGTCAAAGAACCCTGGAACGTAACCCTACTTATTTCCGAATGTCCAATTGGCAGTAATAGGTTACATTTGCGAATCGAACGGAGACCGCTCCACTATCAGTGGAAGGAGGACTTTTATAGCCCGCCATTGGCATGAAGTTATGGACAGGATGCTTCCAGGTACTTACAGCACAGGTTTAAAAGGCGTGCGCCCGTTCTACGGTGTGGGAACGAGCGCGCAGCCTGCTATCTCGCGGTTCTACGTCCATCTAATTGGATAGACAGGTTGTTGTCAGGTAGGCGGAGGAAATAAGATTGTTATCGGGGACAGGAGATAAATCTAAGATAAGTGTTCTATGCCGTCGGCGTCGAAGTAAAAAGGAGTCGCAACCGTTCACGTAATTCCTAGAAAAACTCTTGACCCTCAGCAGCTTTTGTTTCTTGTATTAGACGGTAAAACGCTAAGATTAAAGGAAACTAATGAAACAGGATGACTTTACAAGGAAAAAGAGAGATATTTCAAGAAAAATCTTTGAAGAAAACACATTATTGCAACCTCAAAAGGATGAAGAAGATTGGAAACAAATAAATTAACCTAAAATTAAAAATAACAAAAATTGCGTGAGTACAACGGGCGGTTAAATCACTTTGTGCGATCTCTTTCAGTCAAAATGGGAATGCAAATTTAAATCTTGATGCAATACATAACTTTTTCGTGTAGAGTTCTGTGAGTCACCTCTACCCACATCTCTACTCATTGACAAGCCATAGGTTGTTCTATCAGTATAAGAACGTGACGACTAGATAATACAATCCCGGGATCCCGGCCGTTTTCTGGTCCCCCCGGGACCCCGGGAACCCCGGGACTGTACTTGGCTTATCTCGGGATTTTCGGGATTGCCACAAACAGGTCTAGTTTGCATTCCGTAGTCCGTTGCACCTTGGCAATAACCTTGCCTAGGTTATATTAATAGCATTTAGTACATAACGACAAAAAACAACCATTACATACACCGTTTTTTTTTATTTAGCCTGTCAGACAGGCCGTCTGAGTTGCGGCAATTTCACGAACTAGCGGAATAAACATACGCATGGTTCAACTTACGATCTCTCTAATATTTTTTTTTGGAAACTATCTAAAAACTTATGTTGTTGGAATAGGGTTGATATTTGCTAACTAGATATGTAAAAATAATTAAAGTTGTCATTTGCAATAAAATTAAAATTTGAAATTCGACCTAAACATTTTGTCAGTTTATTGGTCAAAAAAACCATTAAAACCAAACAAAGACAGAGAGTATTATATAATACTACTTCCTTTTTTTAATGGAAATAATGTTCCATTATTTTCATCACAAAAAAACGATCAATTATAACAAATAATTGTTTAAATAACCAAAACTAACTCGGCGACTCGCAACAACGCGCACATTCCCATACCTACTACAGTCGAAATAAATTATTATTTTGTCCATAATACCACATAGTCTAATCCTGGGATTACGCATCTGAAATCCCGTAATCCCGGGATTGAAAAACATGCTCGGGATTGTATTCTCTAGTGGTATTGCAGTGTATAACGAAGAAACTGGCTGGAGTTCGTAGATCCGATCAACGCCATTTTGCAAATACTTGAAGTCTATAATTTTTATGGCTGTTTTATGTTTCTGGCTAATTGCTAATGTTTTTAAGTCTTCGTGATTTTATGTCCAGCTACGAATGTATTCTTTTTGTGTCGGTACAATGCGGTGGTGTTCCTTCACGGTATTTTTAGGGTCCGTACTTACCTCAAAATATACCAACGAAGCCGCAAAGAGTATAGGAGACACAAGAGGTGCGGGTTCAATTCCCGTTGCGGGACAAATGGATATTCTGGATATATTACAGGAATACGTTTTTTTTATACTAGTATGCAAGCATACTAGCCGCTCACCTGATGGAAAGAGTTACCGTAGCCAAAAGACGCCTGCAACACCAGAGGCATCACACGCGCGCTGCCGACCCTGACATAAAAGATGAAAAGTTTCATGTGCCTGTAATTTCACCAGCACCCGTAACCTTTCAAACCAAAACACAGCAATGTAAGCACTACTGCTTGGCTTCAGAAAAAGGTACGGTATGGGAGTACTTCCCCGGACGAACTCTTTCACAAGAAGTTCTACTACTTACAGAATAGGTTATGTTTGCCTGTAATTTTACAGTTCCTAAAAATGTCTAACCTCGGTTTCGTGAAGTATTTTCTTTGTCACAATTCTCACGATCACATATGACATGACAATAGCCATACCTGCTTTAGGTAGATACTACAATATCAACTCCGTATGTACTGCAAAATAAAACATGAGAAATGACGTTTGAATTGTAGGAAATAATCTTCGTCCGATACGATGCCAGTAAATCGCCGAGGAAGTACGTGCAATAATATCCGGCTCGAAGCGTGCGCTGAATGATGATCGCGGTACGTACTCGTAGCACTCCGTGGAAATGTGCTCGATTTATTGCAGACATTGAGAAGTTCATTGTTCTATTACTTCTTTAGTTCATCGGGCATACTTTTTATTGATTGAATACAATAAAACGGGTTTGTTTTATTTATATTTTTTTTTTCTCTAATTATAATTGTCATGCACTCTGCAGAGGATAGTCGAACATCAAGAAAAACATGCAAGCAATTAATATTACTGTTTTGCACGTACTTGGCACCGTTGACTTGAACTCGCGGGCAAACAGAACTTACAATTGCCACAACAAAGTCATAGTGAAATAATTATAACACGGAAGTTTGATTTATTTGTTTATTTGCTTGTTACTCAAATACGCCGTATCGGCTGAATCACTTTCGAGACATTTTGGTAGAGAAGAAGATTATGACATAGATTCATTTGTAGATTTCATTTCATAGTAGTGAATCTGCAGGCGGATACCTGTAGGTTGGTACAAAATATAGGCAAGGCAGGCAACTTTTAATATCATTTGAAAATAATTAACAAATAGACAACTTACTACAACTTATTTAACGTATTTAATGACAATAATGAAAACAAATGCATTGGTAATGAATTTCCGATGGCTGAAGCCTTGAAAATCAAGGAAAAAGCGACAGTGAGCTATGAATAATTGTTTTTATATCCGAAGAAGGTATTTTCTGTTAGAAGAATTATAGAGCAGAAACCAAGAACTATAGAGTATCTGTTATTTGGAACAATTATGCTCTATGTAGCTCTATGGATTCACGCGAAATTATTTAACAGCTTGAAGTTTTACTGAAAATGTCTCCAAATATCTTGCATTGCACTCAAGTAATAAATTTTCAACATAAAAGAAGCATGAAAAAGAAATTTAAAGGTCAGAAGGGGTAAATATCCCCTTCTACAAATGTATATACGACCTCTGGTACGGCGGGCGAGTAGCCAGCTGACATGCAAGAGGTTGCTTGCGGGTGTGATCCCCACTGCGGGACCTTTGCAAATATTTGTTTCAGGTCTGGGTGTTATGGTACCATGGTACTTATAATTCTTGATACCCACGACACAGGGAATCCTATTGTGGGATCAGAGGCCTTACCATGAGCTCTTATAGCGATTGCAGTTCACTAACTGATTCAGTACAAAATATCGGTTCGTCGTTGACATCCGTCCTCATTGAATAACTTTAATCGCAGAAATCTATAAACCTTCTGCTACTGTGCCTTTAAATACTTAAAGCTGTGGACATCACGAAACCGATATTTTGTACTGAATAGTTTTTGAACTGAATCGCTATAAGAGCTCATGGTTAGGCCTCAGGACAATGTATGTTGTGACTGTTGAGTGTTATGTTATGTAAGTAGATACCACACGCCACAATATTATTTCGCATATTCTCATGTAGCCTGTGCGTGTCTAAGAAATTATTATGTTAATTCGCAATAATGCATGATATTTATGTAAATGGCGAGTAAGAATACTTAGATGCTTTATACGGTCATGCTACAATGTTTGTGGTAATTATATGGTTTATACAACGTAGAACCACGTTGCATAAACCATAACCGGCAAGCATGCCGGTGCATGGCACCTAGCAGCGTGTTGTACCGCGTGCCTCAAATCACTCACGAATCGAATTAGGAACATGAAATTACGCTCGCAGACGTCACTGAAAAAGCCGCTCAAAAAGCTCAACTTGGACTTGGTTGGACATAAGTTTGGACAAACTGCGGCAAGGATCTTCATATAGAACAGGCTGCAAACATACGAAAAAGGAAAGGATCAGTTACTACGAGGAGCTGGTGCAGATTACATGCGGGCTAGGCTAGCTCTACTTGATTGGTCCGTCTTATTGTACCTTTATTTTTATTTTTATAGATAATAGAAATACACACTTGCACAAATGGGCACGTTTTTCAGATGACTCCTTTTATGAGTTCTTACAGAAACATGAACAAAACTAACAAATCAAATAATAGTAGGTACATGGTAAATAATTCATGTACTCACGGACTTAGGTACCTATGTGTGCCTCGGCCCCCTTCCTCACGTTCATCCGTCTATGCCGTATTGCGGCTAAAAGTTGTATTGGATTTTTGTCAAACAATGCGTGGATATTCAAAGAAGCAGCGATAGACCAAATATTCGATATTCGATTCTATATCCAAATAAAACATACGCATACATGAACATACGCCTTTTTCCCCGAAGAGGTAGACTAGACAGAGCTTCGAAGAGCCTCTTTTCACCGTGGGTTGCACAGTCGCAGGAATAATAGACGTGACAAGTGGTTAACTCGATCACTGCTATTGCTTTCTACGACCAACTCGGCTGATGCTTTTTTCAAGTAATAACACACACTCCCAAATAAACCAGCAGCCTGGACAAATCTTATACCAACGAAAATTGCTCTACAAGTGGGTGATAGTGAAATTGTCTTTGTCATAACATAACACCCAACAGTCACATACATAGTCTTGATCCCACACTAGGATTCCCTGTGTCGTGATTTTTTTTCTAAGAAAAAAATCTTCTACTTCATTAGCTGGTAGGCATCCACTGCTGGATGAGGCTTCCCCCATAGCATGCATAGCGTTGAATGGGGAGATTTGCCATGATCACTACCTACGCTTGGCCAGTTGTCACGTTGCAGGTGAACCAAATAAATAAAAAGTATAAGGCGAAGTAAAAGATAAGGTCAATAGAATAGAAGATGGAAAAAATACATGGTTGAGACAGAAGACCTACTAATTTATTTAATGCTAAATTTCAAAGACTACAAATGAAATATTTTAAATAGTGAGTTTGAGTTTGAGGGGCTAGTAATTGAGGGGTTGACGGAATTGAATGAATGAGTAAGTATTGAGAGTGAATGATTACAACGCGTCTATTTCTAATAACATGTCTCTGCTTACACCTATCTATGTATAGATACTAAGAAATTGTAGGTAAATAAACTTTTAGGATTGTAAAATTACAATTTTGCTTAGATAAGGTTCACTTTACTGGCGTACCTAGGTACGAGGCTAGATTTAAAATCAAGTTATTTTGAGGCATCGTTGTAAGTGCACCGTGGAAACGTGAAAGAATGCGCACGCTTGCTCCACAGTGCAGTAGTAAAACGTAGCTAAATCTGTAGTTATTGCTAATATTGAGAGCGATTCTTGTCGTAAACTTGCTTGTTTATTTCTGTATAAATATGCCGTATTCCACCTTCTTTTATGATTTTTTTTAAAGTTAAGGTACTTAGGTACTAGTAAAAAATTAATAATTAATAATAATAAATATTTAATTTATTAAAATATTTAAAAATAATTTAAAATATGCTAACTGTAAAAACTATACTCTATTACTAAATGCTCCGCTGTCCGTCCGTCCGTCCATCTGTCACTAGGCTGTATCTCATGAACCGTAATAGTTAGACAGTTAGTTGATCACAGATGATATATTTCTGTTGCCGCTATAACAACAAATACTAAACAACATTTTTTTTCCATCATGGAACGAACGAGCCCTAAGGAACTAACCTATTACCTAAGTAGATATGGAGGTATAGATCTCTATTTGTGGGCTCATTAGCAGTATAAAGAGAGGTCCTTAATATACATACTAGACTTTTTAATCTATACAATAATGTTTTCGAGATTTTAACATATACACAACTCTCGATTGGGTCTAAGTAAAGATGGTGATTTATTTGCAGAAAATTACTTCCCTGGGGATATTATGTTGCGGAGCCGGTCCGCAAATACTGTTCCGCGTTTCTGAAAATAAGGTAAACATAGATTTTTGCTATACCCTTGCGATCAGCAAATAAACCAATACGTATTAACAGGGGCTGAGCAAAACTGGTTTTAAAAACTTTTAGAAATGTAAAAGTCTACATTAATAATAACTAGCTGTGCGCAGCGGATTCACCCGCGTCAACAATAATGAAAAATAGCCTATGTTTTAATCCAGGGTAAGTATAATTATGGTATCTTCATTTCAAATTTCACTCAAATCCGTTAAGCTGCTTGAGCGTGACGAAGTAACAAACATACTCATCTCACAAACTTTCGCAGTTATAATATAAAATAAATGATAAATAATGTGATTTGTATATTAGGATTGGGAAAATTAATTTTATGTGCTTTCCCTTACTCAAAATCTTTGAGTGCCAAAGACAATCAAAAAATATGGAATCTTAATTTAATGCTATATTGTAATTTGACATGTCGTCATAGAGACGTTTTGTATTTTGATACTAATAATTTTATTAGTAATTTTGTTTTGACAAGAGATACTGTGTACCTGAGTAGACATAGTAAATTAATAATTGCTAAATTGTTAGCATTTAATATTTTTGATCCCGTTATAAGTACTATAACGCAGTTCACCGACAAGCCCGTAGTTAGTAGTACTACTAATGAGGGCAAACAAGTAGGAGTAGCTGACAGTCATTTAAACTGACGAGTTCGACAATGAGACAGCCGGGCACGTTAAATGTAGTACATCAAAACGTGCAAGGCCTTCCCAGCAAAATCTTAGAATTAGAATTATTTTTAATCCGTTTTAATGTTGATATTATGTGTGTAACTGAACACTGGATGTTACAATTTGAGTTACTCCCTTATTATGAGAATTATAATATTGTAAGTTCATACAAACGCAAGAACGCCATACGTGGGGGTTCCTTAATTGTTGTTCGAAATACTTTAAAATGCAAGGAACGTAAAGATGTTGCAAATCTCACTATTGAGAGGACTATTGAGCTATCTTGTGTTGAGCTAGAGCGGCATATCATTGTAAGCGTTTACCGTCCCCCTGACGCAGACTTCGTATTTTTTGAATCCACTATGGAAGAAGCATTGCTTAAAACTTTTGTTCGTAATAAAATGGTAACAGTCTGCGGAGATTTCAATATAGATATTCCGGTTAATCCTCTATCTGAGCAGCTGCTTAATTTATTTAAATGCTTTAATTTTTATCACCTCTTCGAAGAACCTACAAGGGTGACACTAACAACATCCACCTGTTTAGATAATATTTATTGCAGTAGTGTTCCAATTGATAAATCAGTAATTAAACATTTCACCTCAGATCACTATGGTCACAGTGCTATATTTACTTGTAATTTTGTAGATGAACCTAAGGAATTCACTTATCGGCCTATCACAGAAAGTCGCATTAAGAAGTTTTGAAGGACAGTATTGAACTCAAAATGCCCCTTGTACCGTGCGTAGATGATCCGAATGACCTTTTTACTAGTTTGTTTAAGTTGATATGTGAGGAACATAGTGAGATATTTAAGTTAAAAAAATGTAAAGCTAGAGCTAATGTCGGGTTAGCTGATTGGGCTACAACCGGTATTTATAGAAGTAGGAATAAATTATATGAACTCTATGCGGCTAGAGAATCAATGTTGCACGATCCATCGTTTATCTTGTACATAAAGAACTATTCCAAGAACTTCAAAAAAGTTTGTCATGCAGCAAAATCATTGCATTTGAGAAATAAAATAGAAAAATCAGCAAATAAAATTAAGACAACTTGGAAATTAATAAATAATGAAACAGGTAAAGCTAAACCTCGTAATAAACAAATTAATTTAAACGTAAACAATACAACATTATCAAATAATACTGAGGTCGCAAATGCCTTTGATAGTTTTTTCTCTAGTATACCTAATTTTGTGACTCAATCTTTAAAATCAACTGCCTCTGGAGCATCTACTTTATTGGAATTAAGTGTTGATAAGTGTGAGGTCGCGTTCAGTTTCAGATACGTTAATGCCAATGATATTGTTAAGACATTTAAGTCACTTAATATTAAAAATACTGAAGACCTTTGGGGAATATCTACTAAGGTGTTAGGTGTTATAATTATTGATATTGCGCCGTGTATGGCCTACATTTTCAATGGATGTGTTGACGAGGGAGTCTTTCCTGATCTTATGAAACATAGTAAATTAATTCCTTTGTTCAAGTCTGGTAACGAAAAAGATCCAGGTAATTATAGGCCAATTTCTATATTGCCTGCGTTAAGTAAAATCTTCGAGAAACTTATTCTTACTCAGTTATTGTCACACTTTAACCTCCACGGACTTCTTCATAGTCATCAATTTGGATTTACTAAGGGTCGTTCGACAGCCGATGCTGGTACCATGCTCTTAGAACACATATTTGAAGCATGGGAGAACTCGCAGGACGTGATCGGAGTTTTCTGCGACCTGTCCAAAGCTTTTGACTGCGTGAGGCATGATACTTTAATATCCAAGTTAAAACATTATGGCATACAAAATCAGGCAATTAATCTTGTAAATTCTTACTTATCCAATAGGGTCCAAAAAGTTGATGTTGGTGGTGAAAGGTCTTCAGGATCGACTATTGTCATGGGGGTGCCACAGGGTTCAATACTAGGCCCTTTTTTATTCCTAGTTTACATTAACGATCTCCCTTTTTTTGTGAAAGACATATGTGACATAGTTCTATTTGCTGACGATACTTCTTTGATTTTCAAAGTTGATAGATCTAAATCTAATTACGATGATGTAAATGATTCACTATCGCGTGTTCTTGAGTGGTTCACAGTTAATAATCTTTTGCTTAATGCTAAAAAAACGAAATGCATCAAATTCACATTGCCTAATGTAAAACATTATCCAACTAATATTAAAATAAATGGGGAGACACTTGATCTTGTCAAGTCTACCATTTTCTTAGGGCTTAATATTGATGCAGGGTTGCAGTGGGCACCACAAATTGTGGCTCTTGCTGGTAGACTTAGTTCCGCTGCATATGCAGTTCGTATAATAAGGCAGCTTACTGATGAAGCTACAGCTAGGCTTGTTTATTTTAGCTACTTCCATAGTGTTATGTCATATGGTATCATACTGTGGGGTAAAGCAGCAGATATCCAAGCTATTTTTGTCTTACAAAAACGGGCAATACGTGCCATTTATAAAATGAAGTCGCGTGACTCCTTGAGGGAGCGTTTCAAAGAAATCAATATTCTTACAGTAATATCGCAATATATCTATGAAATATTATTACATACACATAAACACTTGGATAGTTTTATGATAAAAAGTGACGTGCATGGTATTAACACGAGAAATAAACACAAACTAAATATACCAAAATTTCGATTAAAGAAAGTAAGTGGGTCTTTTATGGGGAATTCTGTACGGTTCTATAATAAACTTCCAGAAGGTGCATTTAAACTTCCTATTCGAAGATTTAAATCCTACATAAAGATGAATCTAATTAAGAAAGCGTATTACACTTTTGATGACTATATTAATGATAAAGCCGCGTGGCCTGATGTCGCTCTGCCCCTCGACTGCTAAAATGGAAATTTGCAATATCTGTACTTACCTATTTACATGTTTGTATTAGATTATTATTTATAAGTATAACAAGCGTAGCGTGTGCTGTCTTGCATATTTTTGCTGATGTTTATTTACTTTTGACTACCTAGTTATGTTACCATCGTCCACTCATCGGGCCATCTTTAATGCAGAGTAAGCATTTCCTCTCTAGATTGTATTAGCGCCCACGCACGTATGCAGGTGCATAATTGCTGACGTTGCGTCTGGACCATGGTACGTTTAGGCTAGAGTTAAGGCAGTCGTTATTAAGCCACCACTTGTAAAACACTTTATAATTAAAATCATTTAACTTCAATGATAAAATTTGTCTTTTTAAAAAGCTTTCCACCGTTTCCCCGTACAAGTCTGGCGCAGCCTCGTGGATTTTCCGCGATTTTCCCGAAACCTGCACTCGTGAAAACCCCAAAATCGGTCTCTCGAGAAGGTAGCGTTTCGTACGAAAACCGACTCTATGCGGAGCGGAAAAAAACGAACCAAATAAATACGACTCTATAACGGTGAACGCGTGTGAAAGGTGGTGAAATACGGCTCAGGAGGACATGGGATCGAGCAGCTTGTGAGTAAACCTTTTCACTTCCTGTTTTTATATTCCCGTGTCTTTTCCACATTTCCTCTCGAACATAAATCGTCGAGCTTATTAATTGCGTTTATCTGATTTTGTTTGCACGTAAATTGGCAAACTGATTTGCACATAAATTGGCAAATCCGTCATTCTCGTAATTAATTTGTGTAGTAATAAGTAGAATTAAGTGAAGTGCAACTTACTTAAATAGGCAGATTGATTTGCACATAAATAGGCAAATCCGTCATTCTCTTAATTAATTTGTGTAGCAATAAGTAGAAATAAGTGTGATATAAATAAATAAATTGATTTGCACATAAATTGGTAAATCAGTGTTAATTTTAAGTAAATTAAATTAAGAAAAATGGATTTCAAAGCCATTCCAAAAGAAACCTTGTCCATCATCCCTAAATATGATGGGGAAGAAAATTTATTAAATTTATTTATTTCAAAATGTGAATATGTGGTTAGTGGAAGTAAAATTCAAGGAAATGCAGCTCAAAATCTGTATTTATTCCACGCCGTGTCAAGTAAACTCACTGGTAGAGCTGCGACTCTACTTAGCGACCACCCTAATATTACGTCATATGAAGGGTTAAAAGACTTGCTTACGCAACATTTCGGTGACCCTCGATCAGAAGAGTGCATAGCGATTGAGCTTGAAACTTTAAAGCTTAAACAAAGTGAAACGTACATTCAGTTTTGTCATCGAATTCAGAATATTAGAAGTTCTTTGTTCGCGAAAGTAAATAGGCTTACCGATGAAGGAATCAAGGCAGCGAAAATGATTATTTACAACAACACAGCTCTGAACGTGTTCTTGTATAATTTACCTGAGGACATGATCCGAATTGTGCGGTTGAAAGGTTGTTCTAACTTGGAAAATGCCTTAAGCATTGTGACAGAAGAAGTGAACTTTAAGTTTCAGTATGATGCGAAAAATAAATTATTAAAACAAAATTCAGTGCAGCTTACAAATCAACAAAATTCACAAAACGCTTTGAGATCATTACCAGCGGCTCAAGGTTTTAAACCAGCGTTTAATTCGGTGCCGAATAATAATTTTAAATTTGGCATTCCACAAAATCAAGGTGGTTTCAGACCAAACTTTTATCAACCAAATAGATTCGCATCGCCCACGCAAGGTTTTCGATTTGGGGCACCCCAATATTTGCCTCAACGTAATTTCGGCCAGGCTCCCGCGCAACGCGCGCCTTTCCAACATGGTGCATATAAATTTGGTATCCCTCAACAGCAAGGTTTTAAGTTCGGTATTCAGAACCAACCTCAGCCAAATCAGTATAAATTTGGCATGCCTCAACAACAGGTACAGGCACCTAGGCTACAGGATAGCGATGTTACGATGCGCACAGCGCCGCCGTTAAGGCAAAATATGATTACAAACGATCTGTATTATACAGAAGAACCATCCCCTTGTCAAGAATACACCCCCGATTACAACAATGATCAGGAATACACCCCTGATTACAACAACGGTTACAACTACGGTTATAACGAAGGCGAAAACGAATGTCACTACATTCAAAATTATGACGGAGATAATTCCGCATATCCGGAAAACATCTGTTCGGAAACCGTACCGGAAAATTTTCAGGTACCGGCCTCGAAGGATGTTATGAGATAATAAATTTAAATTATTGCAATAGTATTTTAAAATTGCCTCACATTGAAATTCCAGAGATCAATTCAAAGTTTCTCATCGATACCGGAAGTAGTAGGTCATTCATAAGTCCCGCTAAAGCTACCGAATTTTTTAGCGAATTCAGATACTACGAGCCATTTACGGTTGTTAGCACTCATGCTCAGAGCACGCACAGTGAAGTAATACACATACCACTATTAAAGACCTTTAAAAGTACACTTCCTCATAAATTTTATATTTATGATGTTGATGGAAGGTATGACGGTTTGATAGGATCTGACCTTCTAAAAAAATTAGGAGCAAGCATTGACATGAAAAACCAAGTGTTATTAACACACAACGCGGGAATTCCAATTATTTATAATCCGCCATATGAGATTTATGTAGCTCCAAGATCTGAGACGCGAGTAAGGATTCCCACGAATTTACAACATGGTGACGCGATATTAGATTTTATACAATTTCAGAAAGGCGTTCGAATGCCTACCGCGCTTGTTAGGTGTGAGAACTACTTTGCGGAAACGGTCATTCAAAATAGTACTGACGTGAAAGCTGTTATCACTTTCAAGGAACCATTTGAAGTAACAGTATTCGAAAATGAGGAATGCAAGGTAAATTTTGTGAAAGATGATTGCATGATTGATGAGGTACTGAAAGAAAATTTGAGAAAATTACGATTAGATCACATGAATAAAGAGGAGCGTGATAGTATTTACAATTTGTGCCACGAATATCGTGATATATTTTATTGCGATAAAATACCCTTGTCTTTCACAAATCAAGTGAAACATAACATCAGAACAACTCATGAAGACCCGATATACATTCGACCTTATCGACACCCGCCTATCTTAAATCAAGAAATTGAAAAGCAAGTAAATAAACTTTTAGAAGATAACGTTATACAGGACTCACACTCACCTTGGAGTGCACCGGTCCACCTCGTACCAAAAAAATCTGACGCATCTGGAGAAAAGAAATTTAGGATGGTGATTGATTATCGGCGCCTAAATGAAATAACAGTTGACGACAAATACCCATTGCCGAATATTACTGATCTCTTTGATAAAATAGGTAAAGCCCAATATTTTAGTACAATCGATCTCGCTAGTGGGTACCATCAAATTGAAGTTAATGAGGCGGATCAATCAAAGACGGCGTTTACAACACAATCAGGTCATTATGAATTTAAAAGGATGCCGTTTGGCCTAAAAACGGCCCCCGCAACGTTCCAAAGGGCCATGGATAACGTACTACGAGGTCTGCAAGGCATCCACTGCTTGGTATATCTTGATGACATCATAGTATTCTCATCCAGTCTACAAGAACACATAGATAAACTCCGTAAAATATTCGACCGACTAAAGAAAACTAATCTGAAAGTCACACTCGATAAATGCGAATTTCTAAGGAAAGAAGTCCTTTATCTAGGTCACACCATCACTAAAAATGGCCTAATGCCTAACAACGATAAGATAAAAGCAGTCTTAAACTTCCCCCTACCGCGAACAGCCACTGAAATCAAGAGTTTCCTAGGTTTAGTAGGTTATTACAGAAAATTCATAAAAGATTTTGCTAAATTAACGCAACCATTAACATCTTGTCTCAAAAAGAAAAATAAGATTGACTGTACTAAACAGGAATACATTGACGCATTCGAAAAATGTAAAGAGCTTTTGACCAACGCGCCGCTCTTACAATTTCCCGACTTTACAAAACCATTCGTCCTTACGACGGATGCATCCAACTTCGCAATCGGTGCTGTCCTTTCTCAGGGACCCATAGGTAGCGATAAGCCGATAGCTTATGCTAGTCGCACCTTGAACAATGCTGAAACACGATACAGCACCATCGAAAAGGAGCTTTTGGCTGTCGTCTGGGCTGCAAAGCATTTTCGACCTTATCTGTTTGGTAAAAAATTCACAATATATACAGATCACCGGCCGCTAGCTTGGTTAGACTCGATTAAAGAACCTAATAGCAAACTCACGCGATGGAAACTTCGTTTGGCGGAATTTGACTACAAAACCGAGTATAAACAAGGAAAACAAAATTGTAACGCAGATGCTTTGTCACGAATTAGGATTAATGCTTTAGGAGAAAATGATGACGTTTCAATGAAGGTTAATGTAGACAAAAAGGAGCAAAAACTCCAGCGCCATGTCACTGACATAGCCAACGAAATTATGCGTTTGAGTAAAGATAAAAACGTTACTTCTCGCACTTCGACCCCGCGCGAACGAACACCATCTCCGATATTAATTTCATCCGGTTCGGAGAAAAGTAATCAATCTATAGCAGATAAAAGTCGACGGTCTCCCTATTCGAATCCATCTTTGGGTAGTACCACTGAATCTGCATCTAAAGGACGCGATGAGAGTATAGGCACCATACATTCGGCCCGCGATCTCGATACAGATGGTATGCTTATTTTACAAGAAGCTATAGATACCAAGCCAAATCAAATTCTCGTTCATTCCTGGAACAGAAATGAAATAACGGTTAAAGATTTGTCTAGGCATAAACAAAAAGTATTAGAGGTTCACTTACCTTTAAATAACCCGGATTTGATCAAGAGTTTTCTGAAAAGCTATATTAGACCCAAAATAAAATATTTCTTTTATTTTGAAGATGCATTACATCGCAAGCAGTTTTCAGAGGCTACTCTATTGCTTTTTCAGAAGGGAACAGTAAAGTTCTACGAGTGTACAAAGAGAGTAATTTATGTCGACAACGAACAAGAACAACGAGACGTTGTGCTTAAATATCATGTAGGTAAAAATAGTCACAGGGGAATTAAGGAAACGTTAACACATCTGAGACGTACCTTTTATTGGAATAACATGGACCAAACGGTAGCCAGCATTATAAATGCATGTGAAACCTGTAAGAAAATGAAATACGATCGTAAACCTTTAAAACCTGAATTACAATTATCACAGACCCAAATTAAACCATTCCAGGAAATATTTATCGACACATTTTCAATTGAAGGAAAACATTATCTCACAATAGTTGATGCCTTCAGCAAATTAGGTCAAGCATTTGAAATCAGCACCAAGTCCACCCCTGAAGCAGTAAGAGCTCTGATAAAGTATTTCTCTTTGTATGGAACGCCTAGTAGAATCAGCTCCGATCCCGGAACAGAGTTTAACAATACACTGATGAAGGAAATGTTATCATTTTATAAGATCGACCTTCACATCGGTACTCCTCATAATCCCAACTCTATGGGGATAGTCGAGAGATTCCATTCGACTATTGTAGAAATTTACCGAATAGCAAAGTATGAACAGAAAATTACAGACGCTGCATCTGTCATGACATATGCAGTAATGTCATATAATCACACAATCCACTCTACCACAGGCCTCACTCCATTTGAAGTTGTTTTCGGTCACACCGAATCCAATAATGCATTTTATGTAGATTTCAACAAACAGTTTACTCAACAATTGGTTAAAGAACATGTAAGAAGGACAAAATATTTGTATGAATATTTAACTGACAAAATTATTGATAAAAAGAGAGCTGTTATAGAGAAACGTGGCGGAGAAAAAGAATTTGACATAGATATCGGTGATACGGTCTTTATAAAAGGCGTAAATACCAGACGTAGTAAGGATAAGCCGCGATATCAGAAAGCTCAAGTTACCGGAGCTATAGAAAGAAATATTGTACCAGTTACAACACATAATCGGAATACTAAAGTTCCCATTAAAGATATCAAGCGTCCTCCACAGGTTAATCCTTCTGGTGGTCCAAGTGATCCGAAGCCAGGCCCTTCATCTGCAGCCGATTGACAAAAATCCAGGACTGCTACCTGTAAAGGAAGGTCAAGCTGTCGTCAGTCATGATACATGGACTGTTATTAAGATTTTAGATTTAAGGCTTATTTACAATGAACTAGAATTAAATATAGATAAATACGTAAAACTAAAAGACCAAGTTCAAAGCTGCTTTAACATCAAAACTTTTGATTCGGACTTCATTCAAGTAGAGTCACAAACTGATTATAACATGAATATAACTATAGAAAAGTATAAGCAATTGATTCCATCGGTAAGAGCTAAGCGTGGTTTAATAAATCCTCTCGGTTCATTGATCAAGACGATTACAGGTAATCTTGACAATGACGACGCTGTAATGTACGAAAAGTTAATTCATGAGGTAAAGACAAAACAAGATGCATTATCTAAGAAAATTACAATAGTTACCGAAATGGTGGGTACGTTTACGAAAATAGCCAACTCTACCAAAAACAATTTCATTCAAATTGAGGAAAGTATTCAAGACATTAACCGTAGCATAAATGAATCAAAGTTATCTCAAACTAGTAATAAAATTATTCACATTTACAACATTTTTATACATAACTTTCAAACGCTCTACATAAGACTGAATGAGATTGAAACGGCTATTGCTTTTGGTAAGGTTAAATTGTTACACCAATCCATCGTAGACACAGATGAGTTTATAGTTTTACTAAAGGAAATCGAGAAAACTGAAAAATTAGTGTATCCAGCAAAGTTGGAAAATATTGTAAGAATAGAGCAATGTATAGAAATGAAAGCCTACTTGAAACAAAATCAGATAAAATTTATTATGCATATTCCTTTGATTAGAAATGAAGTTTTTAACTATTTTAAATTGATTCCCTTACCTGTCCATAATAGAGTCACTGGCCTTACTACCTTTATCCTGCCTAAATACCCATACGTCCTTGTGAAAGGGTTGAAAGCGAAGCCGCTCTCCCAGTCATGCCGCGAAATCGACGAAGCCCGTTTCCTGTGCTTTGAGAACGACGTTTCACCGCTTATCGAAGACAATTGCATTAACGAACTAATGAAGTTTTCCACAAATATCTCGAGTTGTCATCCAGTTCCTGTTACCATCGATGACGTAAAGGCTGATCTCATACAGCCGAATCGCTGGATAATTTACGCGAAAACCGAAACGCTACTTACCAAGTACTGCGAAAATGAAATTACACAAGAAACTATTAGCGGAACTTATATATTAACTATGAATGATGATTGTCAAGTTAAGATAAAGGAATTGAATATCAAGCGACACCAAAGTCAAGGAAAAGACGTAGTTTACAGAAAGTTTCCAGTAATCAACTTGCCCAAAATAATAACCAGTCCATCGGATGAGCAGAGGAAACCAATCAACCTCAATGGAATCGATCTTGCCGACATTCAGTTCCTGAATTACATATTGCAGAAAAGTGGAAGTGAAATTATTAGCAGTGAAAATGATCATAGTGCTCTAGATTATAAAAGTGTTAGTATAGGAAACATAGTGTTTTGCGTTATCATAGTTATTTGTCTTTTATTGTTAGCATTTAAACATAGAATTAAGAAATTATGTAATACAAGTAAAATTCGAGAAAATCCTCATCCTTCGGATAATCTCGAACTTACGGAGGGAGGAGTTATGTTACCATCGTCCACTCATCGGGCCATCTTTAATGCAGAGTAAGCATTTCCTCTCTAGATTGTATTAGCGCCCACGCACGTATGCAGGTGCATAATTGCTGACGTTGCGTCTGGACCATGGTACGTTTAGGCTAGAGTTAAGGCAGTCGTTATTAAGCCACCACTTGTAAAACACTTTATAATTAAAATCATTTAACTTCAATGATAAAATTTGTCTTTTTAAAAAGCTTTCCACCGTTTCCCCGTACAAGTCTACCTTCCTAAGGTTTTTAAGTTCTCATTTACTATGTATCAGCAACTCCTTGCTCCGAGGCACCACACAGGCGCTTCTCACCTAGTGGTAAGACGGACCATTTATGTAAGCCAAGGCGAGTTTGTTGCCTGATTCTTCTAGGCTTGGTCGCGTTGGAACAGGAGTAATTTAATTTTATATAAGACGATTCAAAATGATCCTTGTGATTTCAATGAATAAAGTTCTTTTTGACTTTGACTTTGACTTTGTCATCTTGCATCTATAAATCTACCTATTTTTTTTTTCATTGTAATAAAATTTTACACGAATTCTGTTAAAAATAAAAATGTTCAATCAAGGCGTGTAAGCAATCGACATCCTGAAACTATATCATAGAGCTTATTGTTCAAGGTATCTGGCATCTGTTCCGAACATGTGAAATTCCTATCTAGATTAGGAATTTAATAACTGTCCAATAGTTTTCCAAATCCAATGAATATGTAATGTAGGTTAGACATATATGGGATTTTGAGGAAATACCAATATTGATCTCTTGGATCAATGTTGGGAAGATTTGGTCGGCTGATCTTACTTTTGTAAATTCTGTGTTGCAAAGAGCCAACACATAAACCAGAAAGCCCGTAGTACCTAGCAGGAATTTCACAAGGAGCGTCATCGAAGATTTTGACGGTCGTCAAATTTACAACGACCAGAGTTTCTTTCTTTCCTCGTCTTTTATATATATCATAGGACGGCCGTAATAGAGCGGACACGCGTTTGACACGCGGCTAACATGTAAATTACGGTCATAATAATTATGACTGCCGTTACGGTCCTGGCATTATTATTGTGACTATTTTATGTGACATAAATGAGTTTGATAACCGTGGCTGATGACGTGCATGATATGAATGAAGTAACGTGAAGTCTGGTGTTGAGGGAAACATTGCACAATTTTGCAGTTTTATTAAGACATGTTATTTGTCATGTTCAAGGAGATTTTTGTGAGTTGGGGCTTACGCGTAGAGACACAAAATATACCTACATATTTTTTTTGTAATTATGGCCTCTGAGTAAAATCTCCTCAATCTTGATGCAAAAAAGTCCCCCCTTCCTACTTAGAGTAGTAATTTACTGTTTTTTTTTAGATGGATGGTTCAGCCAGCCAGCACCAATTACTAATTCGATAGCTTTCAACATCCGCGCCAAGAGTTTCACTGGCTTTTTCCATACGACATTGTGTACAAATTCACAAAACGTAATAAAATAAAAATAATTGCAATCAATAAAAGTTGTGATATGTTAATTGGGTACCAATTTACCACAAAATTAACCCCCATTAAACAGGTTAACTGTGTCCCGGTTGACATTTCATCCCAAATTATCTGTGAAGCTATAACGGTCACGGGAGTGCCTACCTCGCTCCCGGCAGGTAGAGCGTGAAGATACTATTTCGACTGTGACTCGCGGTTGCGGTCAATTACCGCTTAATCTGTGTGTGTTTTTTACAGTTGTTTTTGGAATTACGTAACAGGTAAAAACCATACTCTGCACACTGGTTCTGGTTAGAATAGGTAAAGCCCTAAGTTATGAGGTGCCGTCATATTATGACAGACATAATATAGCGGTGAGTGAGGCGTCAAGACGCATAGGTATAACATCAAAGTTCACAGGATCTATCAGTAGGTACCTAACTACTAATTTATATGTTCTTATATTTTGTAATAACAGACAAAACATAAACACTTGGACAGTTTTATAAAAAAAATAAGACGTGCATTGTATTAACATGGGGCTTTGTACAGGTTTTGATAGTTTTCGAAACTATTATGAAGTTTCGTTTCCTTCCATACATTTACTTGCCGCGACCCTAGCGAAAACGAGAAGAAAACTAAGGACGCTGTCTGTAAATGTATAGAAGGAAACGAAACTTCATATAGTTTTCGAAAACTATCAGTTGGACGATTTCCACCTCACCATCAGCCTGTCCTGTGAAGTCCACTGCTGGACATAGGACCTAAGTACCTATATACCTAAGTGATGTTGATTCCGTACCAATACTACGCTATGCGTCTTGTTTCAACCCAGCACGAATGTTTATTCCAATAGGTATTTATCTTGTTATTATCCCACACCTTCTATCTTTCTATCACTTTAGACAGTTCTACATAAGCAGAGCAGAGTAGCTGTGAGGCGCAATCGTCGTAATTACCCCGCTATTATTCATTCATTAGCAATTACCTCGTAATCTTTCACTTGATCCTAAAAATTTGACACGAGTATGGGGAACAGAGATTAGAAGAGGAGTTGATTACGCAATTAGTTTATTTGGTGTTATTTGTTTTTCGAAAACTCCCGAGTTAATGGCATTAGAAAAGAGAAAAAGCGAGAAAAATTTAATTTTTGCGTTGTTTTTTCGTCGCTCCTTTTGTAGAGTTACAAAAGTTGTTGCGTTTATCTCGTCGTGAAGAGAGTTCTTTCCGTAAAGATTCTCGTTGTTTTTCTTTATTTCGTCTCTTTATCCACTTTTCTTTGTAATAGGACTTTATAGTTGCTAAAAGAATCCCCCTCTAACGTTTTAACTTGCGTCCAGATGTTTGGAACTATATTTAGGGCATACGTTGGATTTGAAATCTAATCAAAAATTGATTCCCTAAAAAAGTAGAGCCGGCGGACGGTAAGGTCGTTATTTTTACTAGATACTTACTTACTTTTGTCAATGTTCTTATCGTCAAAGTTTTGAATTCCTTAAGGAGAGGAGATAATAATTACACAACGAACGAGTCTATTTTTAACTACGTCTGTTTCATACTTTAGTGTCTCATAGCCGCAGACTTTACGGACCGCAGACTCTAAACGGATAAAGAACAATATCTTGTTGCTTTATTTCTACTTGTAACTAGGTTTGTATGTTAAGTTAAGACGTAGGAACTTTCCTGAATCGTGAATAGAGCCAATCTACTGTCTTGAAGAGATAGAGCTCTCGGTAAACTAACACAGGGCTTGTTGGCACTTGCATTGCACTATTACTAAGTACTAAGGCCCTTATTCATAATAATTTTTAAACATATTTTGGTTAAAATAGCTTTTGTCTCTTGTATATTTAGTAGTCTTGTGTATTTTAGTTAAAATAGCTGTTCTCTCTGATGTAAAAAGTTGTATGTCAAAACAAGACAAACATTTTTTTACTAAAATAGTTTTAAAAATGAATATGAATAAGAGGGTTAAATATACCGTTTGCACATGGAATTTCAAAGGACATGGGAGAAAAAAATCCTGTGTTCCACATACTTACATGCATTGGTGAATCACAGGAAAAAAATAGTTTTCCCAGATAAATTACTACTCCGAGTAAGTCCAGATAATAGTACTAACTTTATATAATTTTCATAAAAGTTTGTTGCGTTAGTTGACTGCCTGGCCAGCGACTACCATCATGTGAACCAAGCATTAAATAAATTAATTAACACAATTAAAACGACTGTAGATGAGCTGTAATCAAGCTGTCGCCGTTTTGTTATAATGGAAACAGTAAATAAGATTTAATCCATTTCTAACCGACTTCCCAAAAAAGGAGGAGGTTCTCAATTCGGTTGTATTTTTTTTTTTTTTTTTTTTTTTTAATGTTTGTTACCGCATATCTCCGGCGTTTACGAACCGATTTGGAAAATTCTTTTTTTATTTGAGTAGATATACTTCCAGATTGGTCCCATTTTTTTCAGAATCCAGTTCTGATGATGGGATCCATGAGGAATTGAGGGAACTCCTCAAATATTGTAGGCATACATATGGCGATTTTGATATTTTCAGCAAGACATCAAGCATTTGCATTCAGAAAGTATCATAATCTTTTCACCACTATGGTTCTTTCATAAAAAAAATTTCATCCAAAATTATTTTGTCGAATACTATGGCGGAAGTCGGTTTTTTAAATGAAAAGTTATTAAAATTAATGATTTAATTAACAGAAGAAAGAAGATAGTCGATGATAAACTGACAAACATGGAGCCCAATCCTCAGTTCTCCAGCTGCCTTAGACAAAGTAGCGTTAGTTAAGTATTAGCATAGAATACGTAATAACCACAGGATATTAGTATGACGCTAGTAGAAAAGTCCAACAATGTATGAGATTGGCGTAAGCTACCGAAATATCACGTACCTACTTGAATCCTACTCCTACTAATCCTATCCTACTAATATTATAAACGCGAAAGTTTGTGAGTATGGATGTTTGTTACTCTTTCACGTAAAAACTACTGAATGGATTTGAGTGAAATTTGGAATGGAGATACTTTACGCCCTGGATTAACACATAAGCTACTTTTCATCATCATCATCATCATCAATTTTCATCATTATTCACGCGGGTGAAACCGCGTTGCGCAACCAGTATTATAAACGCGAAAGTTTGTGAGTATGGATGGATGTTTGTTACTCTTTCACGTAAAAACTACTGAATGGATTTGAGTGAAATTTGGAATGGAGATACTTTACGCCCTGGATTAACACATAGGCTACTTTTCATCATCATCATCATCATCAAACGCGTGGTTGTTACTCTTTCACGTAAAAACTACTGAATGGATTTGAGTGAAATTTGGAATGGAGATACTTTACGCCCTGGATTAACATATAGGCTACTTTTCATCATCATCATCATCATCATCAATTTTCATCATTATTCACGCGGGTGAAACCACGGGGCGCAACTAGTTTTGAATAATTTTCTTGGTGTCAAACATGGAATGCGGATATTGTTTTCATCAGCATAGTGATCATCTTTCAGTCGAGCATAAAAATTGTGAAAATTCACTATCGAAATGGTAAGAACTTTAAAAAGACGGTTAAAAAATGTCGCACATTTTTCGGTCTTCATTCGGATCGCGAGTCACTGTGGAGAATTGAATTAATAATTTTGAAACTGTTGGCTCCGTTCAGGATATAATTAATTAAAAATTTAATTTTTTATCAGCCTTTTTACCGGTTCTTACCCACCGTCCAGGGACGTCCACTGCAAGACGAAGCCTCCCCCATTGAATAGAATTTATGGATTTGCCATAATCAATCACCACGCTTGGCAGGCGGATTGGTGATCGCAGTATTGGTGTTGAATATACTCAAATGGATGCTGCTGCCCATCCCCTGGTGTAACCTCTTAGTCGGTTTTTACGACATCCACGGGAGAAACCGGAAGGGTCTATTCTGAGGCCGGACACATCATGCAACCGGACACGCTACAGCGCCACGGCTAACACAAATGTTAAATGCAATATTTAAAAAAAACTGATCTGAAATTTTATTGTATTACGACTGAAGAAATAGAATCGCTTCGAAGCGAATACCACTTGTCTACGCCGGCGCCGTTTTGCTGCTAGGGTCTACAATTTCACAAAGATTGATATCAACTTCAAGATACTTAATCAACTTTATCTCTAGGGAGCAAGATAAGGTGAAAGATTCATCTCGTCCACGCCTTATCAGATAAGATCGCACATCGTTGGATCCTAAGCAGTCATAAACTAGTTAAAACAACAATGTGTCGTATTGTGGTGTTGCTGTGTCTATTACAACTTTGTGTGGGAAGCAGAGTCCTTGTTGTGTTCCCCATACCGAGCAGGAGTCATACCATACTGGGGGATTCCATTGTGAAGACTTTGCTGAAGGCTGGACAGGAGGTGGGATAATGTAGAGCTCTGACTAAATAACAACTAATTTTTTAAGATAGAATAGAAATACTTTATTGTACACCATAACATAATAAAAAGAAAAAAGTTAACATGATAGTTAAAAGTACAATGCGCGGATTTAGTGCTTAGATGTGATTTCTTCCAGACAACCTTTGGATGGAGAGAGATCTGTAAGATTAGAAGAATGGCTGGGGATGGGTTAAAACCAATACTTAATACCAGTAAAGGATAACTATCGAAATAAATAAATTAAAAGTATCTACTACATAATACAATACTATATACATATACATAAATACCATACCATCTTTGTCGTTGTCAATGTTTTAGTACTTTTAACAGATTGTGTAACTCTCTTAAGGTGGCGTATGTGAGTCCGTCAAGCTCGCTGCTACCAAGTGAAAGGCTCACCATCGTCAACATCAGCTCTGTCGTAGAATCTGTCACTGGTATGAGAACATTCATATATCCATTCAAGTTTCTGTTGCAATATTTCAGAAGAAATAACTTTCTCTGTCATTTGCAGACAAGGAACGTCTGAGCCTCATGGAGCTTGTCCGCAACCCTCGGCCTCCGCAGAAGGTCCTAGAAGTAGGCATGACCTTTACCAGCCGCGCTCTGCAGCACAACGCTACGCAGCAGCTCTTGGCAGACACAGCACTGACTTTCGACGTGGTGATAGCCGAGTGGTTCTTCACTGGTCTGCTGGCTCCGTAAGTATTTATTAACATAACACCCAACAGTCACATACGTAGTCATGATCCCACACTAGGATTCCCTGTGTCGTGGGTATCAGGAACTGCGAGTACCATGGTATCTAACACCCAGACCTGGATCAAATATTTGCCGATCATACAAACATTTATCCCGTAGCGGGATATCGAACCCGCAACCTCTCGCATCTCAGCAGGCTACTCGCCCGCCGCGCCAGAGAGGTTGTCCAGATCGTTGGACCGTTGGTTGGGGTTATTATTCAGAAACATCAAATGTTAAAGCACTTTTATGTATTTTCACAAGTAAAATTATCGTGCTTAAAATGCTAAAAGAAAACATCGAAAGAAAATCTGCATGTCCTGTAACCAAAGATCTTCGAAGGTTGACATGCATGCCCATTCTCTATCCCAGAAATAAGGACATAACTTATAGGCTGATGATGACCATGATAACTAATCAATCATTTTTTTTTTCAAGACTTGCATCAGTATACAACTGTCCGCTGATCTGGTATAGCGCTGTCGATGCGTCCTGGATGAGCCTGCAGCTAATGCACGGGCATGCCAACCCTGCCTACACCGCAGACCCTCATGCTAGGAACATGGCTTCTGAGTTCAGTGTAGGAGAGAGAGCGTCTCGGCTGTGGAGGCAGGCGTATCTTACTGGCTGGATGTAGTGAGTACACAATTAACAGCTTTATCACCTTGATACTCTCAAGCTTATACCTGATGGCGGGGAGCTTCAACCGATAAATTAGCCTGTACCAAAGCCTTGAAACCATAACATCTCAAAAGATCCACCTAGAATGAAGTTTTCACGAGTCTAGATATTAGTGAATTGTTCATGTGTACAAAGTTTCATGGATTTTGAAGAAATAAATATAGAAGCAATCTTCGTTCACGCGTAAGCGCTACCTGTAACCTCCTCCTAAGTTCTTGACTTCTTTGCTTACCACCTCATGAAATGTTCTGCCTTGGTTATACAGTTACATGACGTACTACGCAGAAACACCCATCTACCATGAAGCATACCGAGTTCCGATTGGTCTGCGTGGACGCACTCTCCCCGACTACGAAGCCCTTGTGTACAATGGTTCTATGCTGCTGGTTAATTCACACCCCCTGCTAGGACAGTCATTAACCTTGCCGCAGAATGTGAAGTACGCTGGAGGGCATCACATTGAAGTTCCAACAAAACCACTTTCAAAGGTAAATAGATACTTTTCTCTGATTTTGGTAATTAGGACTAAAACGGACTTCCATTTGTTTTATAACATACAAAACATAACATAACCACCCAACAGTCACATACGTAGTCATGATCCCACATTAGGATTACCTGTGTCGTGAGTATCAGGAACTACGAGTACCATGGTACCATAACACCTAGACCCGGAACAAATATTTGCAGATCATACAAACATTTATCCCGCAGCGGGAATCGAACCCGCAACCTCTCGCATCTTAGCCGGCTACTCGCCCGCCGCGCCACAGAGGTCATCAAAAAAGTATCTACTGTTTATCCCTCTGGCTTGACATAATTATAAAAACTACCCGATATTCACTGTTACAAACCAACGATCTCTTCTTCCTCCAGAGCTTACAGCAACTGCTAGACCGATCCACCAATGGCGTCATCTTCTTCAGCCTGGGATCTAACATCAAGAGCAAGGACTTGCCAGAGCGCATGCAAAGAACGTTGCTTGACTTTTTTGGACATCTGGAACAGACGGTGATCTGGAAGTTTGAGGAAGCCCTGATGGGTTTGCCGAAGAATGTCCATGTTCTAAAGTGGGCACCACAAACTAGTATATTGAGTAAGTACCTCTGAGATCACTTAAAAAGCACAAGTTATGTATCCGTTGTCAGATCATACCACACCGACCACCATAAAGGTGGAGGCTAGCCATGAAACCAAACTTTGAACCAGGGTCTTCCAAGAATTTTAGTGGCTCAGAAACAGAAAAGTCGTTTAGGCCTCCAAAATACTCTCGTGTATAGAACATACTGCATAGATTTTTTTACTTGTTTCAGACCACACAAACACAGTTCTCCTCATCACCCACGGAGGTTTCATGTCCTACATGGAGGCCACATACTTCGGGGTACCACTCATCGGGATCCCTCTATTTGGAGACCAGTTCCTCACCATGGACCTGGCTGCGGTAAGAGGCCGCGGGATCATGGTTGATTTCACTGAAGACCTTCCGTACAGAATTTACAAAAATATCCATAAAATACTTGGAGATAGCAGGTTCGTGGTATTTTGTTATTTTAAACTTATTTTATAGCAACGAATGCAGTGTTACGGTTTTTTGGAGAAACCAATACCTATCCAAATACTTCAATCAAAATCGCAAATTAGCTGCTAAAAATATCAAGATTAGGTACCAAATAAGGCATTCATTGCAGTTTATTAATTATTGAGCAAATTGAAGTAATCTTTGGGTCATTATGTCGCTGTGGCAGCTGCAGTTTTTACCCTTCCATCGCAAAACACCAAATTCGAAAAATACCAGATTTGCAAAACACTAAATTCGCAAATCACCAAATTTTGTATCAACCCAAAACCTAGAAAACAAGGTAATGAATATTCTCCTATTTTTAGCTATCGCAGCAATGCCCAGCAAGCATCCACCATCTTCCGCCGTACCCTGGTTCCACCTACCCAAGAACTACTCCACTGGATCGAGCTAGTGATCCACCACGGCGCAGACCACCTCCGCTCCCCGGCCGTCCAGCTATCTGTCCTCCAGAAGCTGCACTTGGATATAGTGACGCTGTTTATTATGTTCTTGTGGTTCTGTTCTAAAGTGTTGAAAGTGATCAGGGTTCATTGGAATTCGGATGATGTAGAGGAGGACAGAAAAAACCAATAGAGGTACAGTAGAGGAGAATAGAAGGCGAGTAGGCGGCTGAGACGTGAGAGGTGCGGGTTCAATTCCCGCTGCTTTTTTTTTTGAGTCTCGGTTTTGTGGTATTGTGGCAGCTCGTAGTTCCTCATGCCCACGAGCCACGGCACAGGGAATCCTAGTGTGGAACAGGACTATGTATGTGACTATTGGGTACGTGTTAAGCGGTGGTAAGTAAATAAATATAAAAGAACAGTTACAAATAAACAATACTTATCAAGAAGAGTACTAAGCAAACTTATACATAATTAAGAGTACTATTTGGTTTGTTATGCATGAAAATTGCATTCATGCAACAGTGTAGGAAGGAGTTCACTGTAGGAAGTTGTTTTATAATTGAATTGTATCATTAAATACAGGAAGAGTTGAGTTATAATAAACAAATGTGCTCGTTTAAAATATAATATGCGTAATGCATTGAATTCCTGATCAGATATCACTGCGATAGGCAATTATTGTCATATGAAGACAGAGTCGAATTCAAGGAAGGCTGGGCGGTGGTTTTTATCCTTCCTCTATATATATAAATCTGTTCGTTTGTCTCGTTAAAACTCTAGAACGGCTGGGCGGATTTATTTGATTTTGGTTTTGTTATGTTCATAATTGTCACGGAAAGGTTTAAATGTACCGGGACCACCGGGAACACCGGGACCACGCGTACGAAGTCGCGCGCGGGCAGCTAGTGACAAATAAAACTATTACTTGATCTATTGTCTAATCACCATCGCCAACAGCATCTGACTGCATACGTATATCTAGATGTATTGCTTTGATTATATACACACTAGATAGAGCTTCATGACACAAAAGCGTCGAAAAAAATATCAGCTAACTGTTAGCTGATAAGTCGTTTCCCGCCCCTCATTGTCAATTGTGTTGTCAAGGCGAACGGTCGCAAAGTGAATTGAAATTTGAGCTAGCAATGACGATTTGCGCCATAAAAGTGTGCAGAAATTACAAAGGACGTTTAAAAACAACTAGTAAAGTCACCTACCATCGATAAGTATCCAGAATTCATAGTATTTTCAAAAGTATTCAATAAAAATAATCAACTTATTAGCCCCGATTATTCAACTCAAGCTTGGCACTTTTGTCTGTGTTGCCAGTTTTTGAATGCTAAATTCCTTATGGTGACTGAATAAATGATTCCTTATAAAGTGAGAACGTCGATTGGGTTCACCTGCTTTTACTTTCCTTCACTTTTATCTATGAAAAGTATAGTAGGTATGTACAATATATCGGCCTCTGTGGCGCGGCGGGCGAAGGCATACATACGTTATCTTATCCACTCTAACGAATGCCTATAGCGATGATTAATCAAAAGATGACTGAGATGAGATTATATTGTGAGTTGAAAATTTAAAATATACAGGGTGTTTTTTTTAAATGGGACAGTATGGGGATATCCATAAGAGATACGGGAAAACTGTCTTTGGAACCATTTGCTCATTTTCAAAAACGATTTTGGCACAGTTATTTTTTTGGTCAAGCGTGAGTTCTGCATAAAAATGAGTAGTTTTGATCAAAAAAATTTTTTATGCGTATCGACTCAGATACGCATAAAATTTTTTTTTGGTCAGTTTTATGTAAGGATTGTTTCATTGTATCGGAAGAAAAAAATCTGAGCAGCAGAAGTTATTCAAATTTAATAAAATGTTTTCTCATACAATTTGTAAGTAATCTGATACATACCTAAGTTAATAAAACTATAGCAAAAAAAAATGGCCTCCCTCTTTCTTTTTCCAGGTACGGGTACGTTTCAGAATACCTCTAGTGGCCTTAGACAAAGATGTTCTTATTAAAGTTTGACTAACTGCTACAGCTCTGATTTTTCTCATTTCACGAGACCATCAGAGTAGTAGAACAACATTCACCACACATCTTTGTCTAATGCCACTAGAGGTGTTCTGAAACGTTTTTTTTTTCAGTTTTTTCAGAATACCTAATGATCCTATAGTTCACAGTCACTGGGTGAATATTATAAAAAAAACAAAGTTTGTTTTTTATTGACTTTTTTCCCACACGCTCGACATAATCACAATATCGCAAGTCTATCTATCTCCATTCTGTAAAAAATCAACAGATTCCACTGTTTGTTTTCTAGTAACCGGCAAAACTTACTGTGGTATTCAGCCTTTGAAATAAAGCGATTGCGATCGGGCCGCCCGCCCGGTGAGTGACATTGCTTCGGCAACGTTCGGACCAAGCGGGCGTGCCGCTTGTAATTTATTACGATCTGTTTGTTTGTTCTGATTTCCTACCAGTTCCCGACCCATAAATGGGTGTCTGAACCCCACATTGGCGACGAGGATAAAAATTGTAAGTACCTGGTCGATAATTCGACTAAAAGTTGCGTAGTGTTGTGTTAATTGAATAATACCTGGAAAACTTTTCTAAAACTCGAGGAAGGGTACTTATTCTTAGTGATTTAAATCAGTCGTAACGTGGTCGTAGCTAGATATTTTTGACTTGATTTTTAACCGGCCACTCGAATTTAAAAGTTTTTACGTAAGTACCCTCTTACTTGAAATAAATTTATGGTGGCTATTTATCTCGCAACACGTCGCAACCATAATGAAATGACAAAACAATGAGGCAAAATGTTTCAGTTCATGTCAACCAATTTATGAGTTTATTTCTGGTACCTTGCTCATAGCAAATAACTACCTATAAAGTTCTTGTTGATGTGAACCAACTCCAGGGAATGGACAAAAGTGTTACGAGCTTCTATAAAGTTGTTTTCAATGAGTCAACTAAACTTTTACCTACTCATTGAAATTGTGCCACGTATTTATTTACGCAAGTTTGCCTAAAAGACGAATGTTAATGTCTACAAAATGGTGACAGTATGGAGCGATAAATGGCAATAAACTCCGATACCTACACATGTTTAATGTAGGTACGTACTCTAAGGTAGTGCATTTTGATCCCTCTGTTAAATCAAATCAAATGAATTTTATTCATTGAAATCACAAGGATCATTTTGAATCGCCTTATAAACTAAAATTACTCCTGTTCTAACGCGATTAAGCCCAGAAGAATCAGGCAACAAGCACGGCTTGACTTACTTTGATGATACGTCTTACCACAAGGTGGGAAGCGCCTGTGTGGTGCCTCGGAGCAGGGAGTTGCTGATATATATTAAATGAGAACTTAAAAACCTAAGAAACTTAGTCAAATGTAAATAAACATCAGCAAAAGTTTATAAGACAGTACACGCTCCACTTGATATAACCTAATTTCTATATATAATGTATGACGTGACCAAGTGTTCTTAATAATTGTTCCCATGGTTTTAATAAATAAGTATGAGTATACCTACTTAAAACAATCTAATAGAACCATGTAAAGAGAAAAGTACAGATATTATAGCAAATCAGCTCAAATCAGATATAGCAATTATCTGACAAGGCTTATGTGCGGCCGCTAAAAGTAGTACACCATAACAAAACCAAGTGCTCCCAGTGGTCCTACGGTGAATAAATGATTTATGAATATGAAATTTCCATTTATCTTCGAATAAGAAATTTGGATGCACCTTCTGGAATTTAATTATAGAACTGTACAGAATTCCTCATAAAAGACCCATTTACTTTCTTCAATCGAAATTTTGGTATATTTAGTTTGGTTTTATTTCTCGTATAAATCCAAATACCATGCAAGTCACCCTTTTTCATACAACTATCCAAGTGTTTATATGTATGTAATAATATTTCATAGATATATTGCGAAATTACTGTGAGAATATTGATTTCTTTGAAACGCAAGGCGTTCAAGGGGTCACGTGACTTCATTTTATAAATGGCACGTATTGCCCGATTTTGTAAGAGAAATTTAGCTGGAAATATAGCTGTTTTACCCCACAGCATGATACCATATGACATAACACTATGAAGTAGCTAAAATAAACAAGCCTAGCTGTAGCTTCATCAGTATTATACCTTATCATACGAACTGCATATGCAGTGGAACTAAGTCTACCAGCTAAAACCACAACAAGGTTGCGGTGCCCACTGCAACCCTGGATCAATATTAAGCCCTAAGAAAATAGTAGACTTAACAAGATCAAGTGTCTCCTCATTTATTTTAATATTTAGTTTGATAATAATGTTTTACATTTGGCTATGTGAATTTGATGCTTTTCGTTTTTAGCGTTAATCAAAAGATTATTTACTGTGATCAAAACATTATTTACAAGAACTCGCGACAGTGAATCATTTACTCCATTGTAATTTTCTTTAGATCTGTCAACTTTGAAAATAATAAATAATAAATAAATAAATAAATGCTGGACATTTCACACAACATTATCTAGCCCCAAGCTAAGCAGAGCTTGTGTTATAGGTACTAGATAACTGATATACATAATATAATAGATGTATCTATGTAGATAGATATTTTTATTATAAATAGAAAAATACCCAGAACACCCTGAAAAAAAAAATCAAAGAAGTATTGTCAGCAAACAGAACTATGCCTCATAATGTAAAAAAGGAGATTGATAGTGTAAACTAGAAATAAAAAGGGCCTAGTATTGAACCCTGTGGCACCCCCATGACAATAGTCGATCCTTTCACCACTAACATCAACTTTTTGGACTCTATTGGATAAGTTAAAATTAACAAGATTAATTGCCTGATTTTGGATGCCATGATGTTTTAACTTGGAAATTAATGTATCATGCCATACAGTCAAAAGCTTTGGACGATTGCGTTCTGCGAGTTCTCCTACGCTTCAAATATGTGTTCTAAGAGCATGGTACCAGCATCGGCTGTCAAATGACCTTTAGTTATTCCAAATTAATGACTGAAGAAGTCCGTGGAGGTCGAAGTGTGACAATAACTGAGTAAGAATAAGTTTCTCGAAGATCTTACTTAAAGCAGGCAATATAGAAATTGGCCTATAGTTACCTGGATCTTTTCATTTCCAGACTTGAACAAAGGATTAATTTACTATGTTTCATAAGATCAGGAAAGACTCTTGTCAACACATCTATTGAAAATGTAGGCCATACACGGCGCAATATCAATAATTATAGCACCTAGCATAAATACTAGAGAAAAACTATCAAAGGCATTCGCGGCCTGAATATTTTTGATAACATAGTATTGTTTGTGTTTAAATTCATCTGGTTACTACAAGGTTTAGATTTACCTGTTTCATTATTAATTTCCAAGTTGTATTTATTTTATTTGCTGATTTTTCTATTGCATTTCTCAAATGCAATGATTTTAATGTATGACAAACTTTTTGAAGGACTTGGAATAGTTCTTTATGTACAAGATAAACGTTGGGTCGTGCAACATTGATTCCCCAGCCATATAGAGTTAATAAAGGGTTGTAGCCCAATCAGCTAACCCGACATTCGCTCTATCTTTATAATCTCACTATGTTCCTCACTTATCAATTTAGACAAACTGGTAAAAAGGTCATTCGGATCATATACGCACGGTACGTACAAGGGGCATTTTTAGTTCAATACTGCCGTGGAATTTCATAATGCGATTATCTATGATAAGTGAAATTACAAGTATTTAAAGCACTGTGCTGTGACCATAGTGATCTGAGGTGAAATGTTTAATTACTGATTTATCAATTGGAACACTACTACAATAAATATTATCTAAACAGGTGGATGTTGTTAGTGTCACTCTTGTTGGTTATTCGAAGAGGTGATGTAAATTAAAACATTTAAACAAATTAAACAGCCTGTCAGACAAAAAACTAACCAAAATAGTATTCAGGTATTTTGTAAATACCTATATTGAAATTTCCGCAGACTATTAGCATTTTATTATGTACAAAAGTTTTGAGCAATACTTTTCCATAGTGGATTAAAATAACACGAAGTCTGCGTCAGGGGGACGGTAAACACACAATGATATGCATCTCTAGCTCAACACAATACAGCTCAATAGTCCTCTCAATAGTGAGATTTGCAATATCTTTACGTTTCTTGCATTTTAAAGGTTTTCGAACAACAGTTAGGAACCCTATGGCGTTCTTGCGTTTGTATGAACTTACAATATTATAATTCTCATAATAAGGGAGTAACTCAAATTGTAACATCCAGTGTTCAGTTACATACATGATAATGTACATTAAAACTGTTTAAAAATGTTTCTAATTCTAAGATTTTGCTGGGAAGGGCTTGTACATTTTATGTGGCCGGCCTTCTCATTGTCGAACTAGTTTAAGTGACTGTCAGCTGACACTCCTATCTTTTACTCTCATTAGTACTACCTACCTACTTCTAACCACGAACTCGTCGGTGAACTGCGTGATAGTAGATACTTATAACGAGATTAAAAATATGAAATGCTAACAATTTAGCAATTATTAATTTACTATGTCTGCTGTCTGTTTTAATAAAATAATAATAAACTCAAGACTCAAGATACTGTATATCTACAGTATCTCGTGTCAAAACAAAATTTCTAATAAAATTATTAGTATTAAAATACAAAACGTCTCTATGACGACATGTCAAATTGTACAACATTAAATTAAGATTATAAACTATTTGATTGTCTGCACTAACTTACAACTAGCTAATAATATCATATCGCATGACACCACATTTTCACCTAATTGTATTATCAGAGTGGTGTCGTAGTATTTATAAGTTTTGTGAATATTGATAATTTGTGAAGGCATTTGGAAAGCAATTATTTGTGACAACTTGCCCTAACAGATCACTGAGTAGCAAACCCATCCCAACGCCTATCTTATCTGAATATGCCACAGTCTTCCAAGTCTGCCACCATGATTTAACCTGACTAACCGGAGACTGCGTACAAGCAGAGGTGGGAACTACTTCAATCTATACAGAAGGTGTAGGCTGCTTCTGCGATGCACATGGATCAGAAATCTGGAAGGCTCTGATACAGGAAGGTCGGGAGTATCGTCGGAATATAATACCTACACTGGAAAAGAGTAGAAGGTAGTATTTGGAAGATCTGTGATCATGAAGAAATTGAGGAGGACAAATAATAGCGTACCTAGTCAAGAGATCGATAATTGTATAGGTACTTAATTAAACATCAACGGCGTAGTTTATTTACTTGTTAAAATAAAATTCGATTTAGAATAATAATTATGTTGTACAATCACTAGAGGTATATAGTGAAGTAAGAATAGTAATTTAACTTTTGGAAATAAGCAGTTGTTAATTTTTAATTTGTTAAAAAGGAAGAGATGTGGTATTCAGCCTTTGAAATAAAGCGATTGCGATCGGGCCGCCCGCCCGGTGAGTGACATTGCTTCGGCAACGTTCGGACCAAGCGGGCGTGCCGCTTGTAATTTATTACGATCTGTTTGTTTGTTCTGATTTCCTACCAGTTCCCGACCCATAAATGGGTGTCTGAACCCCACACTTACTTACCCGAACATAGTCAGTTTTTCCCAATAAATTGGGAAATATGTCAGTAGCTGTTATCTTTACGCACGCAAACAGACACAAAAGCAATGACGTGACGCGAGTGTAAGACAAAGCTGCGCGCATGTTTGTGTGTGTAGACACGCACACGCGCTAGCAAAGGCTGGCCTGTTTCTTTTGTAGTGTTTGCAGGACGAAACTCTTATCTAGTGTGTATATAATCAAAGATGTATTGTATGTTTCCGTTGATACTCACTTTCTTTCGACTAGTAAGACTTCTTCATATTCCTATAATAGATTTTCTCTATAATAACAACATAACGGGGGCTCTGGACCCATTCTTGCCCTAACACATGCCTAAATCCAGCCCAGTTCCAGCGGATATATAATTATAGCGTTTATCGCATAGTCCAGTACTACGATATAAATACTACTGAATAATAATATAGTTCCTATATAATAAACTAAATAGTTTACCTATCATTCTAAGACACGAAGGTAATGGTGCGAGGTGCGAGGTGCTAGGCATTTTATATTCTGATATGTTATGAACTTATGCATATCGTGGTAGGACGAGAAAAGATTGGCAGGCCCGGCCAGGTTCCCACGGGAGCCGTGCTTGTCCAGACTAAGTACATCCAACCATCCATATAGAATATGCGTGTATTTATAGCTTAACACGTAATCATTCGAATGCGTATCGGGTGGGCACGAGGAAGATGCCACAGCTAAGGCCAGGTTCTCACGGGAGTCGCGCGCCGCATGCAAGTTGAATGGTGTTTGGAAAGTATTGATGGGTTTGTCTGCATTGTTTTAATTAAAGGCTTATGACTCCTTTTATGTTTAAATACCTGTTGACTGAGAATCCAAGTCAGTGACCGGAGTACCTACTTTGATTTAAAAAGTTCAACAACTCTTTTATGCAGAGATGAAAATTTGTCGAAATGGCCTGTGAATGACCGAGCCCGGTAACGTGTAAACACGATTGATGATCGTATATTACGCCTCCCACTCATCATATTTACCAGTAGGTAAAATACTAAAACCACAAGCAAGCAAGTATCATCCCTATATCCATACCAATAAGACCTGCTGAAATTGGAAGGTCTGTACTGCTATAAAAATTGTCATTTATTAATACAAATTCGTTCTGGGATTATTCCCAAAGCAGGTGTTTACGATACCTCCCTAATCCAGGACAGTATAAAAATAAATGTGATTTGATAAAATGTGAATTCTAACAACCGGTTTAGATCAGTACGTTTTATTTTTTGAGATTAAAAAGTACCTCTCTTTGCTATGAACTACAAATAAATTAAAAGACACTTGGCTAACGAACGCAGTGGCGCGCGGCGTGGCAGGCGTCTGAAATGCAAGAGGTTGCGGGTTCGATTCCCGCTGCGGGACAAATGTTTGTATGATCTGCAAATATTTGTTCTGGGTCTGGGTGCTATAGTACCATAGTACTCGTAGTTCCTGATATCCACAACACAGGGAATCCTAATGTGGGATCAGTATGTGAATGTTGGGTGTTATGTTATCTTATAATTATACCTAGATGCTAGTAATTGTATGACGAAGTTTTCTTATTGAGCTATGTGTTGGGGACTGGGGAAATCCATCCGCAGTTTCTGCGCTTTCATTCTGCCTTGGGTCCAATCGCATTCGGCCTTCTCGCGGTTCAGCTGGAGTTCAAGTTAACGAGGCACGCATCAATCAGCTACAACCTCCATCGATTCATCGTTCTACAATGCGTTGCCATGACATAACACTTTTCAAATAAAATTTAAAAGATAAAAGATAGACCAGACATTGCTCGGAAAACTCTGAAAACGCGTTTACTCAGGGATAAAACCAAGCTAAATATTTTTTTTGCCCCCAAAAACCCCCATACAGCAAATTTCATCTAAATCGCTATAGCCGTTTTCGAGATCTCAGAACATATTATAAGTATATGATCCGCCCTATACTCTCTCAGCGTCCCTCCTCGCACAAACCTAAAAAAAAAACTAAAAAACGTTGAAAAAAAATCTAAAGATAGCTCAACTCATCCAAATCACTACCAGACGGAACCGTCCCCAAGACGTTGGCTACATTGCCACGCTGAATGGAGGAAAAAAAAGGATTTTGAAAAACGCGAGCGGAATTTAACAAACTTTTAAACTTAGTTACCTACCTACAATTTCAGAATTCGGAATGCAGATAACCAACCAACAGTTAATATACCAACCGTACATCGTTATTCTGAATCTCACTTTGATATCGCCTGAATCCCCTTGCTCGCATTTTAGAACCATCATTGTAAACACAACCACAACGCAAACATTATTTTGTAAACGCAAAGATTTCGCATTCAAACCCAATTCCTAGGATCGATCATTAAACTGTTTATGTACTGTGTTTCTGCAAATAGATTGGTTCAAAGTAGTAAAGAAGTGTGCTGATTTAGATCTGATTGATAAATCTGTATTTTGAAATTTACTAATTCTCATAGAGATAGTTTTATCCAAATGTGAATGAGATGAAGATACTAAATTAATGAACATCAAACAGTTATATATTTACAGCACATGCATACTTGTTCGTAAAATTTTAAAAGGCTGTCTCCATACTAGCCTATCATTTAAAACAGTGCGTCAAGTATCCAAGCAAAACACTCGTCGAGCCAGTTTTCTGGTTCTACCCAAGACACGAACGAACTACGGTAAAAAAATGTTTACTTGTGAAGGCGCACAGCTTTATAACCAAATACCGTCAGATATTAAAAATGTAAACTCATTCAATGCATTTAAAACAAAACTTACGCAATACGTTGTTGATAAATACGTTTAATCTTATACCTAATTATTTAAGAGATGCATTGAATGGGTCACAACTTAGTTTTATACAGCAATGTACCTACTTACTACCTACCTACTTATTAACTCGAACGACCTACTGTTATGTTATAAATACTTTAAGTTATATGTTTTTCTCATGTAAGTGACATACTTTTTTGTCTTTTTGAGAATAAATTTCATTAAACCGAATGAGGCTGTAGGTATAGGTATTAAATTATTTGCCACACAACTACAGGTAAAACTGAAACTAATGAATGACGAATAATAAACTGACTAGCTTTGTGGCACGGTAGGCGAGTAGCCAGCTGAGATGCAAGAGGTTGCGGGTTCGATTCCCGCTGCGGGACAAATGTTTGTATGATTTGCAAATATTTGTTTCGGGTCTGGGTATTATGGTACCATGATACTAGCAGTTCATGACACAATAAAATCCTAGCGTGGGATCTAGACTACGTAGTGACTGTTGGGTGTTATGTTATTTTAAGTTATGTAATAGCTCGGCCACAGATGCGACAAAGACAAAGGTAACACACGAGCTTCTAACTTTTAAACGCCGTCTAACTTTCGTGTCAGTACAGTAAATGTTTTCAAATTGCTTGGTTGTGGCCTAGTTCTTGTAAAGATTTAGTGCAGTTATGTCAGTAGGTCACCCAGCATAGGGATTTTTATAGATTTGTAATATCGCCATGCAGGTTCAGCCACGAGCCGCGAGCGGAATGCCAGTCGCGTGAACCATGAGATAAATTAATTGAAATGCCTTCACGCTGGAGTGAATGGTATTTTGATATTGGTTTTAGCACATGAGCGTGCCGCGGCAGCGGCCAGCGAGTGCCAGAAGTCCTTGTTCTACGTACGCCCTTTGCTACACTTGCTCTTCTGCCTCGTTCGAAATCAGTTGGTGAGGTTATGTTACCCACACTAATTATATGTACGGAACAAAAAAATTGCTCCACCGAATGTAGAAACCGACATTCGAAACTTTTTAGTAGCTATCCAGCTGTCATTACCTAATCACCTAGATAGCTAGGTAACGACCGACACATCCGGCAAACTTCCTCTAAGCACTATTATCGACTTTCACTATTGCTATAGAAATATCTACTTTCGTTAACATTTCATTTCCCGTCTATTTGTTTACCTATGCTTCACGGACCATTAGTTTATTGTGGGCAATAACACAATCCCACAAATCGTCAGAGGTATACGCAAGAAAGAACACGTGTTCAGAAGATCGTGGCTTCCAATCCCAAATGTGCACTTATTCATTAATTCAACTCGAAAAATATATGTGTTAATGTTTGTATGTATGTACATAATACTGTCAAAAAGTGAAGAAAAACATGTGAGGCATGTTCTAGAACCAAAAGTTTGAAGAGTTCGAACACATGACATGGCGTGAGGCCTCTGCAAGGCGCACAACATCCTGCCCCTACACTGGTTCTTTGAGTAGTTACTGATAGATCCTCTTTCACTATCGGTCACAAAGCCTGTTCAGGACCACTGACCACGCAGGGACCAAATAAGGATCAACTATTCATAATTGGAATGAATAGTATTGTGAAAGATCAGCGAAAGTCATCGATGCTTACTGCTTACGGCAAATTGAAAGGTTAGACAGTCGTAGACAGTTCTTTCCTTGGGAAAATGAGCTGCGTGACGTGTTAGAAAAAAATTACAATCTGAAAAAGAAGAAAGAAGAGTTTATTGGCCGCATCTTGAAACAAAGTAACTGAACCACTTTCATCCGACCTAACTGACGAAAAATATAATTAATTTGTTTACACGCTAATTAAGTGGCAGTAAAACTACATAAAACAGAACTGTAGACAGACGTTGGACGATGTAAATAATTGAATTTAATTATACACTTCATGATGCTGTGTGTATCTTTCATCAAGAAAAATGCTGTATTGCCTAAAAGTAACGAGTAGTCAGAGTCACTAATAGATCACTAGTCAGTCAGTGGTTATGATCTGGTGAACTTTGATGTAACTAATGGATCCGTTACATTTTTAGGCAGCTTTTAAATGACTAATTATTGATCCAATGACGATCGTGCTAATGAAGTAGGCGAATATTCATGGAGTCAATAATATTGGAATAACTTTCATAACACACTTGTTGGACACAAGTGTTCAAGAGGCGTTTACTTTGTATAATGTCGCTTTATGTCTACGTCTCGCCGACTAAAGGGTCTCCCACAAATTATCACATAAAAATAACCCGGAAGTTATTTAGGGTGTTAGAGCGCTGCCACACGGGCGTTGCGGCTCCGCAGCGTCGGCTCTGCGACGACGACGACGGAGCGGTGACGCTCCGTAGTTCTATATACAAAACTGAACGACGTGCCACAAGGGCAGGACGGGCGTTGCCGGTGCGTCGACGCCCGTATGGCATGTCGTTCAGATTTGTATGTAGAACTACGGAGCGTCACCGCTTCGTCGTCGATACGTCGTCGCAGCGTAGTCGCAGCCGAGCCGCAACGCCCGTGTGGCAGGGAGCGTTTCAAGAATGCGTGTCGAAAAATCGTTTAAATTATCAAAATAACATTAAAATTACCAGTAGATTATTTCCTATTTTGATTGCTAAACATATTGATCCCCAATTGTAATAATTAAGCATATTTTAGTTATAAGTTCGGAATAACGGTAATTCGAAATTAATTTTTATTAAATTAAAACCACTAGATTAATTAATAATTAACTTGATTGATTAATTTATCTTCAGATTGCTAAAAATTTTTTTAATTATAGTTAATTTTTAATTTATCTAATCCTACTGTCTCATTAAATTATGATTAAATACGATTAGACACATGCTGCTGTATTTTTTTATCTAGTACCTAATTATGATTATTTAATTTGGTTCATTTTAATGTGTTGTGCAATAAAGTGTTATCTTTGTATCAATCAATCTACATAGTTATGCTAATGTACACTATTTGTTGTAAATACTTAACTTGGTAGGTGTATCCTTATGAGGTTGATTTTGCTCTGCTTGTTTCCTGTGTCCCACTTTTCTACTTCTCTTCTGTTTTTTCCTATTTGTTTTAGTGTAAAATATTTTTTTTTTATTTTTTTTTATTTAATTTCTGAGTAAAGGCCTCTGGGTACCTATCTGTCTGGTGCCGATTGGACCCCAGCTGAATTAGTGTCCAGATCATCTCGCTAAGCACCATTTTTTGTTATTAAATACTAACTGCACCCCGCGGTTTCACCCGCATGAACAATGATGAAAATTAATAATGATGATGGTGAAAAGTAGCCTATATGTTGTTCAAGATTCCAAACTACGCGCCAATTTAGTTTTGTTGAAGTTTTAGTAATAATGGTTTTTTTCCAATCTGTTCTTGGTAAGTAAAACATGTTTGTCGAATTTAACTAAGTATTTTAATTTACCTGGCCCATACATAATATTTGAATCCAGAGTATAAAGTATCTCCATTCAAAATTTCACTCAAATCCGTTGAGCATTTTGAGCATGATGAAGTAACAAAGATACTCACAAACTTTTCCATTTATAATATTAGTGTGAAAAATAAGTAATTCACAAACTCCACAATTTTGTTCAAATTTCTGCGCCCAATATTTAGTAAAAATAACAAACCCAGTCTGGTATTCCCATCGCAATCAAAATATTATTTAATGTTAATAAAATAACAACAGCAGTTTGTTGTTTCGCTCTGGTTTCGCAACGGTTTTAGTTTCGAGAATGGTGGCGAATGGTGGCGAGCGAATGGTGGCGAATAGCGGGCGGTAAAAACGTTTTCACACCACCTGCTCGACAATGTCTAATTACAAATCATGCAACCTCAACGTAAAGTACAGCATTGTCTCTCTAGGGATATAAAGTTGTATGAAACTCCCTAGGGATTAAAGTAATTTGAATTTAGAACGTCAAATTCGTGTTGGAAACTCATGGAAAACTCCGAGTAAAAAAATGCCCATATGGCATTGTAAAGAGGTTTGTTCGAAAATCGAACTGGCCACTATAGCAAAACTCGAAAAAAAAACGAAATAGGCGCGATTTTAAAGAATGTGAAACAAAAGAGATGTTTGGTGCTGTGATTTTCAGTGAACTTTATTGCAATATTTTTGTAATATAATATTAGTGTTAACAAAAAATATCGAGCGATAATGGTTCTACCCCAGAGTTTATCAAAACAGACGATACTTATTTAATGGAGCCCTGGCCTTTTATTGCCTCGCAGTAGGTGTGAAAAGTAGAGTATGCTCCTCTGGAATAAAGCCTGTCTTCGTCTTGGGCAGCTTAAACCCCTCGCTTCACTCAGGACTCTATATAACTCCCTCGCTACACTCGGGAGTTAACTTTAGAGTCCCTCGTTACGCTCAGGGTTCAATATGCCGCCCGCGACATAAGACACTGCTTTATTCCCTTAGTGCATAATCTACTATTCCTGTTTGTTTTACAAAAATTAAACAAATCCATGTACCTACTCTACCCGCCTAAATAGCTAAATACACGAATAACGCAAAATTTGCGCAGTCATTCAATGCCGTTTAGGTTCATCTCACTAAAGCGTGTCACTAGAGTTTGCCTTGTTGAAAGTTGACCAGCGAAACGATGATGGTACAAAATTAAAAACATTAAGTAGCTATATTAGTAGAATACAAATACGATGTTTTTACTTTCCATCTGAAACCGCAGTGCCCCCTTAGTGGTGATAAATATGTGCAGCATGCATCTGAGTATTTCAATTGAAATATGTTTTTAAACATTTTATAATCGACGCAGCGCCGGCTACTTTTTAGCGGTTAAATCTGTTGTATGAACGTTCTTTCATAATTATTCAAATGATTTCAATTTTATTACACAACGATTGTAAGAAACCGCATTTCAATTTGATTTAAATTGATTCAGTCGTTCAAGAGATTGGTAACGCAGCTAACGACATCTCTCCAACACACACCATCTCCATTCGTCGGAGCAAAAACTTTTTGATTATTCGTGCATGATGATGTCATTAAAGTAAGTAGGTACTCATAAAAAGTATACATATAGCCAACGGTACCACACCGACCCAAGATGACTGCACGTCATGGTTGGCAATGGGAGCATGTCCACAATGGCCGTGTGACATGCGCCTGCGCTTTCGGTGTCGTCACGCTACCTGGCTGTGTAGGTTAGGTACTATGAGTTTTGCATGCGAGGTAAATAGTGTAGTAGTGTAGTAATAGTGTTTTTTTTTGTTCCATATTATCAGAATATACTATCTTTCAAACTAATATTAATTTCTCTTTGGTTGAGTTGCCTTCAGCATCGGTTATTTTCTACATGGTTAGGTAGACGCTCGCAGATCATATTTAAAATAATTAAATACGGTAAAACTAATTCAGGAAATCATAATTCTAGAGTTGTGTTAATATACTAAATAAATACGGAACTTATAATAGCTGCCCACCGCCTGTCTTACTTACAAAGTAGAATCAAAACACTTCAGAAGCAAATTACCTCAATTTAAAACGTAACAAATCTTTGCGTTCTCTATGAAAATAGGAATGAATAGCATGCCCTGTTGTCATCGGAGTATTTAAGAACTGGACGCTAAATTCACTAGATTGAGTATGAATAACGTCAGTCTACTCAAATCGAGTAGAGGCCATGGAAAATGCCAAAACCGGGACCATCAAAAACGGGAAACCTCTTCACCGAAACTTTCCCTAGTTTTAGAAATTTGCTATGGTAATTCGCTAGGATGGAGAGATCCTAGGTGTATACCCAAAAAGCAGTGAATACGCCGACTCACTTTAGGTAATCCAACATTACATTAATGAGCATGGTAAGGGTGAAAACTAGAAGTAATTGCACATTCTATCTTGGCTCCAGTGGTTGAATTTATTTAGGTAGAAAATAAGCTCTGACGTCAGAAGCCGGTTTGCAAGTGGCAATGGGCACCATTGTAACCAATTTGTACTTACGATAATGTAGACGAACAGCAGTCGTTGTTTCGCAAGGGATCGGCCGAACAAACTGAAATGGTGCTGTCAAAATACACAAAGTAGGTGTGGTAAGAGCAAGCTTCTTCGAGCAACGCTATATAGCGTGTTGAAAGCTTGTTCTTGGTAATAAAAAAAAGTAGGCCACAACTACTATTCCCAATATTTATTTTAATCCGTCTATGATCCATTATCAGTAAGATACCTATCATTGTTAGCAATTTTGTAGGTAGGTAAAGAAAATATCAACGTTGAGAGTAGGTAGCTCTAATATTAGATCATGTAATAGATGGGATTGGAAATTTTCACTAGATGTTACCACTACGAGAGACGCGCGACGCGCCGCGTGCCTGTGGGTACGGGTTAGATGTTTCCCTAACGCGTGACGCACGACGCCGCGTGCCTGTGGGTACGGGTTAGATGTTACCCTAACGCGTGACGCCGCGTGCCTGTGGGTACGGGTTAGATGTTACCCTAACGCGTGACGCCGCGTGCCTGTGGGTACGGGTTAGATGTTTCCCTAACGCGTGACGCACGACGCCGCGTGCCTGTGGGTACGGGTTAGATGTTACCCTAACGCGTGACGCCGCGTGCCTGTGGGTACGGGTTAGATGTTACCCTAACGCGTGACGCCGCGTGCCTGTGGGTACGGGTTAGATGTTCCCCTAACGCGTGACGCCGCGTGCCTGTGGGTACGGGTTAGATGTTTCCCTAACGCGTGACGCACGACGCCGCGTGCCTGTGGGTACGGGTTAGATGTTACCCTAACGCGTGACGCCGCGTGCCTGTGGGTACGGGTTAGATGTTACCCTAACGCGTGACGCCGCGTGCCTGTGGGTACGGGTTAGATGTTCCCCTAACGCGTGACGCACGACGCCTCGTGCCTGTGGGTACGGGTTAGATGTTCCCCTAACGCGTGACGTACGACGCCGCGTGCCTGTCGGCGGGGGCTAGATGGTACCCGCAACGCGCGACGCCAGGTGCCTGCGGGCGCGGGCTAAATGTTTAGTCCACGTTCTCTGAAGAATATTATGCATCAAAGGAGCTTCTGCAAAGTGCATTAAATACATTCATCACAATGGTTCTTTGAGGGCTACCGCCTTGCCTGACAAGAAAGAAAAGTGATCAAGACAGCAGCAACGCGACCAACGAAGCAGGAATATTCTAGGTCTATTTTAACGTATATATACCCCGTGTGAAGCCGGGTCGAGTCACTAGCTTTTCATACATTGAGCCATTTCGGGACTTGGCGGTATAAATGACATAATGTCCAATAGGTTTAATGGCTTGATAGTCAAAATACACAATCGATGAAATATACAATTGTTCTCACGAACAATAGTCGTATACCTCTCTTATTACCCTTTTCCTCAAGACTGAGAATGTAGTTAATAATAGCTGTACTCTTCCCAGAAGCATCAAAACCCGATACCTCTTACGTTGAATACTTCACAGCGACCGATTACGAGTTACCACTTCCTGTTCCAAATTTACTTTTACCGACTGTTTATGAGAACTGCTGTAAAACACGGATGTTTGATTTCATTAATGTATCATAGCTACTATGAAATTATTATCACTATTTAAACGGAATATTTACCATGCTTTGAGGTTTGTTTTGTAAACTGATAATTATCACCCATAGGTACAGACCTACCAATGAATGAACCAACAAGATTATTTACGCGATTTTTTTTAAACAACCTAATCCTATAACCAAAGTTGTTTTATTTAGTCTTGTCTCTATCTTCTCCTGTAGTAAGATATTCTCACGGATCTGTGTAAAATCTAAGGATATCTTATAAGAGGATCAAAGTCGTGAGGTTTACCTAAGGTATACTTTTCTCTTCAGCAAACCGCATATCTACTTAGTTACATAAGCCCACGCCTTTTTCTCCAAAGGGGTAGGCAGAGCCTCAAATAGCCTCTTTTCACCGTGGGTTCCAAGTATGCAACCTACTTAGTTACTGGATCTAATTTACAAAAAAATAAATCAAAATCGGTTCATCCATTTGGGAGCTACGACGCCACAGACAGACACATGCACACATGCCAAAAGTCAAAGTCAAAAAGAACTTTATTCATTGAAATCACAAGGATCATTTTGAATCGTCTTATATAAAATTAAATTACTCCTGTTCCAACGCGACCAAGCCTAGAAGAATCAGGCAGCAAACACGGCTTGGTTTACAATAACTTTTCATTTAAAAAACCGACTTCCGCCATTGTATTCGACTAAATAATTTTGGATGAAAAAAAAATTATGAAAGAACCATAGTGGTGAAAGGATTATGATACTTTCTGAATGCAAATGCTTGGTGTCTTGCTGAAAATATCAAAATCGCCATATGTATGCCTACAATATTTGAGGAGTTCCCTCAATTCCTCATGGATCCCATCATCAGAACTGGATGCTGAAAAAAATGGGACCAATCTGGAAGAATATCTATTCAAATAAAAAAAGAATTTTCCAAATCGGTTCATAAATGCCGGAGATATGCGGTAAAAAAAAAAAAAAAAAAAAAATACAACCGAATTGAGAACCTCCTCCTTTTTGGGAAGTCGGTTAAAAATGGTCCGTCTTACCACTAGGTGAGAAGCGCCTGTGTGGTGCCTCGGAGCAAGGAGTTGCTGATACATAGTAAATGAGAACTTAAAAACCTTAGGAAGGTAGTCAAAAGTAAATAAACATCAGCAATAATATGCAAGACAGCACACGCTACGCTTCGTATACTTATAAATAATAATCTAATAGACACATGTAAATAGGTAAGTACAAATATTGCAAATTTCCATTTTAGCAGTCGAGGGGCAGAGCGACATCAGGCCACGCGGCTTTATCATTAATATAGTCCTCAAGAGTGTAATACGCTTTCTTAATTAGATTCATCTTTATGTACGATTTAAATCTTCAAATAGGAATTTAAATACTAACTAAAAACACCCCTCATTTTGCGTCAGGGTTTAAAACTTTTGTAGGATTTGAACCCGCTAGTTTTCAATAGAAAACTGAGAGGCTGTTCCCACTATGCTATCCCAGCTCCGCAGACTTTCATTATTGTAATGTATTCCCGACGCATCAGATTAGAATCTCCTACGCCTGCTAATTAGTTTCATCGGCTTCCTGTTTACCTGCGCCTAACGAATGCTAAGCGCCGTGATTAGTATTAGTGCACTAATGCGCTTAACAGTTTAAACTGGTAAACAAGTTCATCATCATCATCATCAGGCGGTTGATATCCAGTAAGGCCTCTTATCAAATCAAATCAAAAGAATTGTATTCATTGAAATCACAAGGACCATTTTGAATCGTCTTATAAACTAAAATTATATACTCCTGTTCCATCCTGGATTTTTATTATTTGTTTCCAACCTGGATTTTTTTTACTGTGTCCTGGTTTTTTATTATTTATTTTGTCCATTGTTTATACCTATATCAAGTTTAAAGTCATATAATCTACGCTAATTTAAAAAAATATGATACATGTTAACCTTTTATTGCTTTTTGATTTACAACGTGGACTCAGGCAGCACTCAAGATACTCAATACATTTATTGCTTTCACATGGTTACAATTAGTTGTTATGTAAATAAGTATGTAGTATCTCACATGAACCCTGTGCTCGGCATTGTAACAGCGAGGCAGGCCGAGGTTCTCGGACCCATTTCGAGGACAGGTTTATTGATACCATTAATATTCTACCACTTTACTACCCATTTTTTCTTCTTTCGTGTTGGTAATCTCACTGCTGAAAATTCGCTCCAGCGCATATGGCTTCATCCCCACTTTATTTCCTCCCATGTTACCAGTGACAGTCACACAACTTTTTAAATAATTTTTTTTGTTTTTTTTTTTGCTTTTTCAAAACTGTTGAATCGTCGTGCCGTGGTTTGTCCGGCCTAAGAATAGACCCCTCCATTCTCCTTCCGTGGACATCGTAAAAGCTGACTAAGGGATTACACCAGGGGATAGGCAAGCAGATCTACCGGAGTACTCAACAGAACTACTGCGATCACCAATCCACCTGCCAAGCGTGGTGATAATGACATTTCCCACATTGTATTTATGGGGAAGGCCTCGGCCAGCAGTGGATGTCTAAAGGCTGGTGATGATGATGATGATAATGACTTAAGAGTATGTTTACATCCAATAAAATTGATTATACGATACGTGGGAGAAAATAAGTTCTCAAGATTTCAGCTTATTTATGAGATCATTTGAAGATTCAGCAGACGTGCGAGAACCAAACGATCAAATCGAGAATCGTTTGCTTCCCCTAATGCCTATTCAAAAGCCATTTCACAGAGATCTGTGTTGGCAAACAGCGATGTATGTACAACATCATTTTGGAAATGAGCTGAAATGCTATCGAGTGTGGTTCGGTAGGAATTGATAAACATCAGCTCAACCACATTGATGTTCCCGGATATAATTTGGCTGAGTACGTCAATGCGGTTCACACCTACGTTAACGAAGTTAAATAGAAGATCTTTCACATAACTTCTTACCACAAACTGTTAATTTCAGTAAGACCTCAGTCATGCTTCACGCATACCTAATCGCATATCATTTTATCACGTTCAATGTACCAAAATTACTTAGTATTACCTGCAAGTAACAGTAATCATTCACAGATATCTGTAGCTGTAGCTAGCTTAACACCTATCAGTATTATGGCTTGTTGCCATAATACTGATGGGTGTTATTCATGGAATATTCGTGGCATTAAGACAACTGATCTCAAAAGTAGTATTTTGAGCGCCCAGTACAACGTGACGAGATTAAATAATGAGATGCAAAAAATAGTGCAGGTAGAACAATATACTAATAATAGTTGTAACCGAACATAACTATGAAAAAAAGCCTGGTTTTGCAAATAAAAATCGCACAAATGACCACCCTAAAAAAGCTTTGGCATTCAAATGCTCTTCATTTTGAACGGCAAAAACACAATTTTTTTTATGAATGAAATAGCTAGACTTGTATTTTGAAGTTCTAACCGTATATTTTTTATCTATGATTTGTATATTTCGATTAATCAAAAAAAACCCCTTAGAATTAATTCAGTGTGAAGTGCAAACCATGTCTCATCGAATGCGATTTTCAACTCTATGCAAAGCTGTTTGGATATTTGTTTTATTTTTGGATGTTTGGATTTTAGGATCATACTATCTATCCGGATAGGTGCGTTTCAGATTGGTGCTCTTCATGAAATACCTCTTGTATTTTTCCCATACTTTTACAAAGATCCGTTCAAAAACTGGTGGAAACAATAAAGTCTGACAGGCTATATTATAGCAACTTCCCACTTCAGTGATTACTTCGAAAATCAGCTGTTCTGTTTACAAAAGTTGTTATAACTGCGCGCATCCATCACAATATCTGTCGGCGGATAAACAACTTGTTTCCATTGCTTATAGGCTTATTTACAGAGGAAGGACTTTAGGGAAAATTACATTTTTAAGTCAACAAAATATTTTCATCCCTTCATTTGCTCTGAAGGTCCGCCCCTGCAGAATGTCCCAAATTTGAATACTACGTGTAGGTATAGGATATGTAACTTTTACTTTCTTACCTATATCAGTCTAGGACTCAATCAAAATTCCTCTACAAGGTCTTAATAGTATGTAGCACGCGAAATTGGTTTTGTGTTGTAACAAAGGTTTCTGCACAATACTATAATAGTATGTAACATACGAACTTGGCTCTGTGTTTTAATATAGGTGTCTATACAATCCTATATTGGCTATTACTTATTACAATAATATTTTGGGTAGCAACAGTTTAGAGCCATTTTTATTATGAAATTACAATTTACTATTTGGTGTCGAATTACAAAACACATGATAATCATGGGTAATGAATACAAATTTTGAAATTAATGAATATTATAGGTATTGCAACCTCTGTGCCGGCTACTCGCTCACTGCAGATGCAAGAGGTGCTGGTTTGATTCCCGCTGTGGGTAAATGTTTGCATGATTTGCAAATAATTGTTCCGGGTCTGGGTGTTGTTAGTAGTAGAACTTCTTGTGAAAGAGTTCGTCCGGGGAAGTACTACCACTGTACCTATTTCTGCCGCCAAGCAGTATTATTCGCATTGCTGTGTTTCGGTTGGAAGGGTACGGGTGCCGGTGAAATTACAGGCACATGAGACTTTTCATCTATATGTCTCAGGGTCGGCAGCGCGCGTGTGATGCCTCTGGTGTTACAGGCGTTCATAGGCTACGGTAACTGCTTTCCATCTGGTGGGCCGTAAGCCTGTCTGCTTGCCAAGTAGCATAAAAAAAAAATAAAAAAAAATGATACTCGTAGTTTCTGATACCCACGACACAGGGAATCCTAGTGTGGGATCATGACTATGTATGTTATTGTTGGGTGTTATTTTATATTGTAAATATTATGTAATACAATATTATTATTATTATGGTGACAGCGAGCTGATCTGATGATGGAGACGGAAGGTGGACAACGGAACTCCTCAATGAATAATAGTAGCCTGGCAGTGTTTGGGCTCATTTTGATCAGCTCACGATCCCGATCACTAATTAAATAAAAGCTTGTAATCTCTAATCTCTCTCCTCCTTTATTTGAATTCGGTTAATAAATGAAACATGATGAAATAGCACTATGCTAGCGCCATCTAGTATACTCTACAAGTACCATTTAGACGCACAGTTGTTCCATGGAAAAGCAAGTTGCTGGCAATGACGAATGCTACGAGGTGCTACGCGTACGTAACTAAATGTAGACTTAGTACTGACATAAAAACATAGATGACAGCTAAATAAAAACTTTACTCAAAGTCAGTCAACAGTATGTTATTCATTGAAATCACAATGATTACTTTGAATCGTTAGTTGATTAATTTTTAGGTATGTTACCTAGGTCTACGATTGGATTTCATGAAACTTTGTGAAAATATTTTTCACTAAAGTTAAACTTCAAGAAAGTTTTGTTATAAGTACTTATACTTCGTGGGAAGCTAAGGTTTTCCCGTCGCCATCTCTACCATTTGTACGTAGATAGGTACGCAACATAGGCAGGGTGGGCCAGGGTTTTGCCTGGCAACACACACCGAGAGTAACACCCAAGGTAGGTTGAGCGCCCTGTGCTGCAAGTGCGCAGCCTTGACCGACTCGTCTGAATCCCGCACCGGTCATAGAACCACCGCCTTTATAGATAGACCAGATCTACACCTACCTACATAATGCCTATCTTCTCGAGAACTCTATATTAGGTACAGGATTCATCATTATCATCAACCTTTAGAAGTCTACTGCTGGACATAGGCTTCCTCCATAGAATGCCAAGACGAACGGTCTTTATTAATTAATTTATTCGTCGTGAAAAAGTATTATGGTTCTTGGTGTTTTACAAACATATAACATTGTTTTCTAACAGAAAGGGGGCATGACTTAACTGTTTTGTGTTAGCAAAAATACAAACATGTTTACCGCGACGAACGGAAAACATCCCCCGCGTTCGCCTGCGGGGGGGTGAAGTCACGCTTTTCATGCCAGTGCTCTTTAGAGTTTGTTCAGATGAGACTATTTACGCGCGATTCGAATTCGCGATTGTGAAATACTATAGCTTCATTATACATTCCGTCCACATGCAATTGCAGCCACTCGCGCGAGCGCAAAACGCGCATCAATCGCGCGTAAATTGCCTCATCTGGACAAGCTCCTAGAGGAAGACGTCAGAACTCATAATTTGAAAAGAGATTTTCAACTCCAAAGTCGCAGCAGACTGGCTGTTTTGCTAACATGTTTTGTTAGAAAATTTGGCGCGGGGTGGACCCGTCTTTATAAGCATTACAGAAGGTAATTGTTGAAAGGTTGGCGTTGCCAGCCAATCAAAATACCTACAGGTCTGAAAGCGCAACAGTAACATTATAGTAATTCTATTCACTGCCAAATCACTAGATTACTTAGGTATTCAAACTTTAAATGTAGTTTGACTCATCTACACCGCTCGCTCTGTTGCTCTATGTAAACTGCATTGTCGTCATGACAACGCACGGCAACACCACGGCCGATGACCCCGCGTCTTTCGTGCGCCGCCGCTCTACGCGCCGCCCGCCCAATCACCCGCCCAAACCTTATTTATAAACAATTATTTACCCTTGTTAAGTGAAATGTGTGACTGTTGAGGGTGCGGTCTGGGAAGTAGTCAGTAGTAGACTGCGGTCAGGGTGTGTTTTATTGTGATAACAAGGTGTTTGTTAGTGGCATGGGGTGGTTCCGATCAGATAAGCTGATTGAATTGTGTGCACGATGCGTCGGAGTCGTGCTGCTGTGGTGGTGGGTGGTCCCAGACGCACTCTAGTCCGTGGTGTTGATAAGGTACGTGGAGTTGAGATGGAAACAGGGATGATAGAGCATTTTTTGTAATGAAAATTTAGCAATTTTCTTCCTTAGTGCTACAAATTGGTTCTGTAAGAAAAGTCAATGGTTTGACATAGAACTGCAACCAACTTTTTAATATTCATCTGTAGATCTTTGATTGTGTGTAGATCTACTCTACATCATGTTCGCCTGAATGTACTTTTTTTTGTGCAATAAGGAATTCTCTATCTATAGATCTCTAGATCTCTATAAGTTGCATAGATAAAATTAAATAATAATTTCTTAAAAGACTAACAAACTGATTATTACTCAATTACGAAATGTTTACTCGCATAGTCATTATAACATAACAAAACACCCAACAGTCACATATACTACATACTGATCCCACACTAGGATTCCCTGTGTCGTGGGTATCAGGAACCACGAGTACCATGATACCATAACACCCAAAACTAAAACAAATATTTGCAGATCATACAAACATTTGTACAACAGCGGGAATCGAACCCGGAACTTCTCGCATCTCAGCTTGTTACTCGCCCGCCACGCCACTGAGGTTATGTCATTATTGGTACCTAGCCAGAATTGATCTAAATGGTTATTAAATTACACCTTAGCTATAAAACATTTCAGGGCCAGTTCGAAGAACGCTTCAGTGTTTCTTATCTCACGCACATTATCGATATACAGACAGATGTTATGCTATATTTGTAGAGTGTATTGTTATGAGTTCACGTCGTTGGCAAAAGATGAACTGACGTAGGATAATTTAATGTTAGTAACTGCTTATGGGTCTTCCACAAGTGGTGGCTTGTTAGTTCTACGGTCAGGTTCTACGGTTGTGCTTGTTATCAAATGCAGAGTTTCACTGCCAACCCATACAAAATCATTTGACTGACAGCACATCTAGAACCTCCATTATAACATAAGTTTAATTGTTACTCGCCTGCGGCAAAGCCAAACCGGGGTTATTTTTTTTTTAGCGTCTAACATAAACTTCTCTGTTGCCACCACTGCACCGCACTGGTGGCGATCGCAACTTGAAAACATTTTTCTGGATTGCCCCAAGTGGGCCTGTGAATAATAGACGAAGATAAATAAGTACAAATTAAATGACACATCATTTAGTTAAATCAACGTTTCAAATTGATTTTTGATGACCGTAGATACTATAAAACCACGAATTGTGTAACCTGAGTAAGCAAGGTTGAATATTTTTCACGAATAAAATTTCTCACCTTTCGTGTGAGCGAGCTGTAAAGTAAATCAGCCTGTAAAAGCTGGACGTTTCACATTAGGTGGCTGCACCTTTAATTAGCACGCAAATCGAATAAAAACCTAGTAAGTATACAAAATTGTTAGGGTCTTCGAAAACTTGATGCGCGCAACATTATGTGATGTCAAAGAGTGAAGGAAAATCTTAGAAGTTTAGAACCAATAATTTGAAAACAGTGACAGGAGCTATCCAAGGTGTACTGAATCCTTTCATCACACTGGTCTTTTCACTATCAGTCACTAGACTCTTATCAGGGGTCACTGACCGAAAAAAACCGGTGCCGTGAAGTAGTATTGAAAACTGTTATAAAAACTACGCCTTGATTCAGTTTAAGTAAAGCCCGTACTCACTAATCTTTGCTCTAAACTCTAGTTCTTTGCTTTAGTTTATTTTATAAATCTATTATAGGTCCAATGTTAAATGACATAATAGCCTGTCTTACGGCTAAATTGAATGTTATTGGGGTTATTACTATAAGAAAAACAACTACGAGACCGTGATACACAGCCTCACATTAGTACATACAATCTTGTTAGGTCCCTTGAAAATACATAGGTAGAATCTGTTCAGAAAGAGAGCCGTCGTGGCAAAATTGTGAACTACATAGCAGCTGGTTTCTTTCTGTATAGGCATTTTGAATAAAAAACTAAAGAAATAGTAACAGTTGTAATAGGATCAAAACGGAACAGAAGCGGTATTGTATTTTCCCCTAAACAAAGCACAGCATCGTCCCCCAATCCCACCACGGCTCTCTCGCTGAACAGATCTTTTCAGTTTTTTTTTAGTAGTAGAACTTCTTGTGAAAGAGTTCGTCCGGGGAAGTACTACCACCGTACCTATTTCTGCTGCCAAGCAGTAGTGCTCGTATTGCTGTGTTTCGGTTTGAAGGGTACCTACGGGTGTCGGTGAAATTACAGGCACATGAGATTTTTCATCTTTATGTCTCAGGGTCGGTAGCGCGCGTGTGATGCCTCTGGTGTTGAAGGCGTCCATAGGCAACGGTAACTGCTATACATCAGGTGGGCCGTATGCTTGTTTGCTTGCCAAGTAGTATAAAAAACAGGCTCTACATAGATATAGAAGATGCAGTAAGCACCTACAAATGGTATTATTAAAAAGTTTCAGCTCGTTCAGAAATAATATAATTAAGATTGTGTCTGATTACACTTTTAGTACCTACCTTTAAATAATTATTTGTATTCTTGTTTTTAGTGTAATTTTTTGTAGTTCCTAATATATATAAAAAAAAAAAAAGAAAAAATGTCTACTAGAAGATAACTTTTCTCCACATTGTGTTAATTAAGTAGATAACTGTTTTTGTTATAAAGTAGTGTTATTAAAGTAATCTCGAGTTATCGGCGCAGATAACCCGCCGCGTCACTCGATTATAACAGTAGATAAGAGACATCAATTAACCATAAGTAGGGTTCTGTCTATCTGCTCTTTCATTTTATCATACGTTAGGAATGTATTTTTTTTAAATGGATATTAACATTATTTAAGAGATTATACTGAGAACACGCTTAGATTGCAAAAATACTATAAAACCGTGGCTCTGTTTTCTTGCAAGCTACGAAAGACGCTCTCAAACTGTTTTTAGCAAAATCACAGAAACAGAGCTGCTTTTTTTTCTTCTTCAAATAAATGGAACAAAATAGAGTAAAATTAATACTTAATAAAACATTAAATTCAAATGAACAAAAAAAATATCAACAGTATAATATTATTTATTATTATTTAGTATTTATATGCATTACATTACATATTCCAGTAAGGGATAGTTAAGAACAAGGTTTGTTGGTGAGAAAGGGGTATTACAGATGTAATTAACTAATGTGTTTTCTAAGATAAATAAATGGAACTGTGAAAGAAATTTAACTTATTTAATTAATTTACTTTGTCCACTAACAATTTTATAAAGGAAAACTAGATCATGAACTATAAGACGGTTTTGCAGTGTTGTGACATTATAAAGGTCAAGGGAAGTCGGTGCACGAAGGCGGCTCTAAACCGTTCATCGTGGCATTCTATGGGGGAGGCCTATGTCCAGCAGTGGACTTGTACAGGCTGATGATAATGATGATGATATAATAAGGAACCCTAATCGGCGCAACAGGAGTTCACAGAGGTATGAGTGTGCGTCTCGAGCGCGCACAGCGTAGTCAGCTGTTCGGTATCGCTGGCTGGCGCACACATTCCCCATTCAAAGTTTAAAAACAATCTTTTAAAATGTGACATCTGTCAAGTTTCAAATCAAAAACGTTCTAATATACTTAAACATTTTGTATTTTTGGATTTTCGATTTTCAGACGTGTTCTATTTATGTGTCTGGTGTGTCATGGTCAACATAACAAGGTAAATAAATGGATTTATATTATGTAATGTTAATTTTATAATGTGGTTTCCTAATATCTGTGGTGATAGATAGAGAGCAGATTTTCGTTGCACAAAAACATTACAATAATCATGAAAAAGGTCAATTTTAGACTAGTATAATAGAACTATACAAAAATATACATGTTTCATCAACGATCTTCTTTATTACATTTGGTAACAGGTCTCTGTGTTTCCTCGTCTGGATTTCATGAAAACATAATATTTACTAACCTCACTATCTACCACGTGGACTCGTGATCTTCAAAAGGATTCAAACTTTATTTACATTGTTATCAAAAATTTTATTCTATCAATATCTTAAATAATGATAACATTGATGTTTACTGGTTTTACTTCTGTACATAAGTAAAAGCGGTAAATAAATGTATTCATGAATACGACTTACGAAAGTTTTTATCTAATAATCATAACTGTAATATTATTTATTATACATCAATGGATAAGTCTGTTAAACATAAAACTTCTTATGAAAGACCTCTCAAAGATAGTTAGTAACTCTTGCCAAGTTGCGGATGCTAATCAAATTAGCAATACCGTTGTTCTGTAATATACCAATGTAAGCCTTAAAATACCCAAACTACGGGAAATTTCCATATTTGAAACATTACGAATAGATTACCTACAGTGGTTAGAGCTGATAACGAAAGGATGGAATTTAGAGATATGTTCTTTTCAAATAAAGTATTAAAAGTAAAAAAAACAAAAAGTAAAAGTAAGTAAGTTATTATAACTTCAGTGGAAAACGAGAATAAAACTAAGGACGCTGTCAGTAAATGTATGGAAGGAAACGAAACTTCATATAGTTTTACTGTCACAGGAGTAGGTATATCTAGGCAGCCGTAAAAAGTAGACTGGTCCCTATTTTTTGTACAATTTTTTATCGATACTTACAAGGATAAGTCCAAAGATTAGTGACCGATTGACATTGATGTATTAAATTATAATGCCGATTGGTATCTAGCTATAGTGATACTCAGAATCGTTTCCCGGACTCGTTGATCAACTTTCGTTGCTCGAAAGCTTCCCCGTAAGCTTCACTAACTAACAGACATTTACTAAATCAGATTATGGTGAAATTGGCCCTTAAGGTCCTAAAGTAAGGTTAATACTATTTACAATAAAATAATAAAAATATAAATATAACGAAGAATACTTTTTTGTAAAGTCGATTTTATTGAACGAGCGAAGCGAGTTCTCTGTGTCAACTTGGAAGAATTGGCGTTTGTATGTATGTATGTTTTCAGAAATAATAATAGAAAATATGGAATTGACGCTGATAAAGGTGTGATCGCGAGGTCTCAGTTCGGGGCGAACCACTAGTTTATTTACAGCAACTATTTTGTGCAGCAACTTCCCAATAGTAATTAAGAAGTTGCTGTGTGTAATTAATCTAGATTGCATATGTTATTGACCAAACGTAAACGGTACCTACGATCGATAAGAGACGCAGATAAGAGAAATACACGCGTCCTATCAATTCAAACGATAGGTGACCTTCGAGCATTGCTTTGAATGCGTGGGCTAAGAGTTCGTAGTCCCAGTTAAGGCATGGCTTGATCCTAAAATCCAAAAAAAAATTTTTTTTATTCATACGTACTTTGCTTAAATTTGAAATTGACATATTTGACGACGAAACTGGTTTGCACTTCCATTATGTGGGTTTTTTTTAACTAATCGAAATATACAATCATCATTGTCTTGCCCTTATCCCAATTTATTTGGGGTCGGCACAGTATATTATAATTTGACTAGTCATACTGCAGAAAGATTTGGCTAGATTTTTACAGTTGGCCGCCTGCCTGACAGCAACCGTCCTTGGGAATGCTTGTAGGTGGTCTACTCGCCACCGTGCGGTGGACCCAAGGTGCGAAAGTCTGCACAAGGTTCCAAAACTCCCTTAGTCACCTCCTACAACACCCATATATACAATCATAAAATATATATATATAATCATATAATCGAAATATACAATCATAGATAAAAAAATTGCGGTTAGAACTTTAAAATATTTACCAGTATTAAAAATTGTGTCGTTCCCGTTCCAAAATTAAGAGCATTTGAATGCCAAAGCTTTTTTAGGGTTTTTTTCAAAAATCTGTTCGGTTACAATATGAAGCACTCATAATAGAGTTAATATATTATTGTTCTACCTACACAATTTTTTGCGTCTCATTATTTAATCTCGTCACGTTCGGTCACACTGGGCGTTCAAAATACTACTTTTGAGATCAGCCTCGCCTTAAGAATCGATTCTGTTTAAATTGTATTCCGATAGTTTTATTCTTTTCAAATTAAATTCTACGCTTTAATCATTTACTAGTTCGAACACCAACGCCTGCCTACGTTGCAATAATTACTTTGGTATAAAATTAATTAAACTAAGTACCTACTTATTTATGTACCAATAAAAATATACATAACACACTCCCAAACCACCCAGCAGCCTCATACATAGTTCTGATCCCACACTAGGATTCCCTGTGTCATGGGTATCAGGAACTACAAGTACCTACCATGGAACCACAACACTCAGCTCTGGAACAAACATTTATCCTTATCCCGCAGTGGGAATCGAATCCGCACCTCTTGCGTCTCAGCCGGCTACTCGCTCGCCACGCCATAGAGGTCATCAGGGGCGCAGCCGATAGAAACAGCACAGATTCATAAATAGTTACTACGTAAGTCACGTTGAATACTCACAACTCGCAAAGTAATTGTTGCAATACAAAACTCGTAATAGGCCCTCAGGTCATAATTTTGTTGGTCTCGTCTATTGCCCTATTTTTAACTAGGGAAAAGGACACTCTCGTGGTCTTGTATGTAGATACTACTCTGAGTCGTAGGGCAGACCATGGAATAAGAGCAACACATCCAACCGTTTGTTGGGATAATATGGTACGTCATCATCCGTACTTGTACATAAGGTACTGACTGCTATGCAAATATTACTACTTGATTATCTACCCCTGTATATCTACCCTGTGACCCAGTTCCAGCTCGTGGAAGGTACTACTATACATTTTGATTCCATTATGATAAGCCCCGAAACCCGAAGTAAACCAGGCAATTAGGTAATATTACGACAATGTTGTCCGATTAAAAAGGTAGGTACTATTACTAGAGTGTCCATGAAATATGCCAGACGTGGTAGCGCCCTACCTTTTTGGTAGTGCCTGAAATAATAGATGATGTAGTACTAGGTTCAGAGGCCTTACCTTAGCTCTTTTAGCGATTCAGTTCAAAAACTATTCTGTACAAAACATCGGTTCATGGATGACGAAAGTCAACGAAATAACTTTAATCGTGGAAGTCTATAGACCTTCTGCTGCTGGGCCTTTAAACATAGCTGCGGACATCACGGAATCTGCCTCTGGTGTTGCAGGCGTCCATAAGCTACGGAAACTGCTTTCCATCAGGTGGGCCGTATATTTGTTTGCTTGCCAAGTAGGTACTTAGTATAAAAAAGATTAGTGCTCGCAGTTTAGTGTTTACCTGGCGTAAACCCGTAGTCGCCTTGTACGACATCCACATGAGAAGTTCGAGGAGTCCTATCTTAAGCCGAGACTACCACGGCTCACGGAATTATGTTAAGTTACAGACGTAGGCAACATTAACAAATCGACATAAATATACTTATTAATGGACTTTATGTAAGTAACTTGTTATACTGTCTGTGCAGTTTAAGTTGTTGTAAACATGAATGGCATGAATTATAGTAAGTTTATAAGTAGAAACTTCAAAAATGACACTTTATTGTAGACTGTCTTCGAAAACAGCATCCACTTGGCCACCTCACGGCAAACACGGTCGAGTGTGGGTGACGCACGCAGGTCAACAACACAAGACTCACCCTATTAACTTAACAACGTGTCAACTGTGAGTTTGTAATGTTCTCATTTTGGGTTCCTTTACCCTAATTTTGATCTATGTAACTAATCACTTAAAACTATACCTTTTTTTAAGAATTTTTGATTTGCACGACTTATGTCAAAAAAGAAAAATGTCCAACACCAATGTCCAAAAGTAATAATGTCCAATTATTAAAATGTCGAATTATTAAAATGTCCAATTATAATAATGTCCAATTGAAAAAAAATATCAAATGAAAAAGATGTTCAATTGAAAAAAAGATTTGCATGACTAATGTCAAAAAGAAAAATGTGTTTCTCCCAATCGGAAAAACGTCCAAGTTTAAAAAAGCCCAACTAGAAAAATTAGCAGATGCAAAAAAAGGCCCTCTAGAAAACTGACCAAGAATAGAAATAGCCAACCAGAAAAATGTCCAACTATAGAGACGTCTACCTACCGTCGGTATATACACCGTGGTACCCTGTTTTTAACTCAAAGCTTAACCTAAACGAACTAGCCTTTTTTTTGTTCAAATATCACAATATTATTCAGTTTCGACATCAACGTCAGAGAGAGCTATAAATAATATATGATGTAAAATGTAAATACAAACTAAAATATTTATGAACAATGTTTATTGTACCTACGAAACATGTTATGAACCATGACAAATCTAAATTTACCCTTTTCTGAGGTAAGTGTTCCTACGCTACCCGTGGCAGCTCTCTTTGTCTCACCTAACCACTCAACAGAAGGGAGAGAGCTAGATATCAGATTGAAAAGGGTAGCGCTTTAAATTCATTTATGAAAATGGTGACCCTGAATAAAACTCACAAAGTACCTATCTCAGTGCCGAGGTGTGTTCGGCCTAGAATTTTTATTTTTATTTATTTATTTATTTAAGTCGAGCATTAACAAGGTTCATACATAACACACACAATACAATAAACTAAAGCTAAAATAACTACAACAGAATAGATCTCTCCCTCTCCTCCTGTGGTTGTCGTAAAAGCCGACTAAGGGATTACACCAGTGGTGCGATTACGTAACTCTGTTGCTATTGGTTTCAATCGATTTCGATGCTGTTTCTAGTCGAAATGACGCTCTTACGACTACCCACTGTCTGCTGCTATCAGGCGTGCTCAATCGCTTCCAATTTTTAAGTCCATGGTCAAGGAACACTATTTGTCCTGTTGTCGCTGACTATTGCTTGTTTCTTATTTTCATAATATAGGTATATAAACATTTGTAAGTATAGTATATAATATGTTTTATATATAAAATAAATTGTATGTATTGTAGGTAAATTGTAGTTGGTAGGTATTTATTGTTGTTTGTATTATCAGTATGTATGTAGCTTCATGTTATTGTATCAATATTTAAGTATGTAGGTAGGTACACCATAAATGCCCTATTTAATTTTACACAGTCCAGTCCATCCAAAGGTTGTCTGGAAGAAATCGCTACAGAGCGATAAGACCGCCCATTGTATAGCATAGTTAGTTTTAGTTTTCGTTTGTTAAATTGTTTAATTTTTACTATGGTGTGCAGTAAAGTATTTTCTATCTTCATCTTCTACCCAACTTACGCATTTTGCTTACAAAGGTTAATTGCGACAAGTCTGCGTAAATTAGGTAATCGCATTAACTTAATTTCAAATAAAAACAACATTGAAATCGATTGAAATCAATAGCAACAGAATTACGTAATTACCCTCCCGGGGATGTGCAGCAACATCCATCTGAGTACTGAACACCAATACTGCGATCACCAATCCGCCTGCCAAACATGTTGATTATGGCAAAACCCCCCTTTGAGGCCACAATGTCCAACAGTGTACTTCTATAGGCTGATGATGATGGTGATAATGATCCCATTAATGCTACGTTACCCGGCTCAATTTCAATGTTGCAAAACACATTTTATACGCATTTTATTTTTATTTAAGTTTTTCTGTATACACTGCGTAAAGCCTAATATTCCGTGATTATTCAATAATGAATTAATTAAACTAACTTATTTGGTTTCGGAGACTGGGGTGGGGGATGGTAAATTTTCGCACATTTTCATTGAAATCTTCTGAAATTCATTTCAAAATTATAAAAAAAAATATGTATGTATTTTTCATAAAATACATACATATTAATCTCTTCTTATTATTTCTCTTTTATTTGTTCAAAGTCACATAACGCATTTTACACAAGTTTAATTTTCTAGTTTGCCCCCAAAGGAATTCGTTGATTTACGCCGTGATTGATTTAATTCTATATGTGCCAAATTTCAGCTGTTTTGGTCCAGTAGATTCGGAGAAAATAGGCTGTGACAGACAGACAGACAGACACCTAAGTGATCCTATAATGGTTCCGTTGGCACCCTTGAGGTTACGGAACCTAAAAATCAACTAGACCTGCCAATCGGGTTTGAGTTCGTGGCCTTGGCGTAATGTGGGCTATTTGCGGTGAGCGCTGCCCATGAGCTTGGCCGACAGAAATACTCGTCTTGCAGCTATGAGCTAAGTATGTGATATTTAAACTGTTTAACGAAGAGCGAGATTTATAGGAGAAAAGTAGACAAACAATCGTAAAACTTATTATTTTTTGGTAAAAAAAGCCACAAGTCGTAAAAGCTATGTCCAATTTATTATTTCAGATTATTACTGTTTTTAGGGGTCCGCTGTGCCATGTTTTGGGGTTCTACCACCACTGTTTTCTAACAGAAAGGGGCATGGCCTAACTGTTTTGGTGTTAGCAAAAACACAAACATGTTTGCCGCGACGAACGGAAAACATCCCCCGCGTTCGCCTGCGGGGTTGAAGTTATTCATTTCGTGTCAATACTCTCTAAAGGAAGACGTCCGAACTCATAATCTGAATAGAGATTTTCTAACATAATACCGTCAATAATACTTAGTTCAAAAGTCGCAGCGGACTGGCTGTTTTACTAACATGTTTTGCTTACATGTTTTGTTAAAAAATTTCGCGGAGCGGACCCGACTTTAGAAGAGGTATTTGATCATTTGTGTTATTCAGTTGTATATCTGGTTATCCATATGTCTGACACCACTTTAAAGCGCCTAAGATTTAAGTCTCATGTACAAATACATGGACTTTATTTCGGTAACTATAATCACACGAATAATTTTGCTTTTACCAACAAACTTCCCCATGGTACGGACGGAATCCTCCGTGCGCGAATCTGACTCACACTTAGCAAAAATAATTTGAGTTAAAATTAAACTGCCTTCCCTGTTTATTACTCATTTAAAAGTTAAACACGCAAATGCAGATAGGTGCGGAGCTATCCCTATCAATGGTGGGTTTACGTGGAATTACATACATGATGCCGCAATTTTCCTCATGGTGGACTCCTAAAGTTAATACCTAGTTTGTTATCTCAGTGTTTTAGTGTATTTGAATTCATTGAAACTTTATGCCGAATACCTAAAATAAACAATGAAAAATAAGGAAGAGGTTTTTTTAGGTTGCCTACGTAGCGTAGCAAGTTAAGTTAAGTTCTTCGAGTCAACTTTTCGGGTGAATTGGCATTTGTATGTGTTTATTATTTAAGTTAGTCTGATGATAACTTTCGAACCGTTTATTCGATCTTTAGGAAATTTGGTAGATGGGTAGTAGCATTGGTTCAATTTGTAATACTTAGGTAAGGTTATGACCTACATATCGGTCAGGGGTTGTTGAGATATTGAGGTCCAACAGAAAAAAAAGTGAGACAGTCAGATCATGTGGGGTGTTATATGAAACGGCTTCGGTTGAACATTTTAAAACTATTTTTAGTTTTATTTTAGACTTTGTAGTTGTTAGATATTAGGAAAATTTAAAAAAATATCTAGTGTAGGTACAGTTTACACTAACCCCACAATACTGAAACTTGGCATGCTAGTAGTAGTTTTGGTGACACAATTGTTCTACAGGAAAAAGACCCAAGATTGATTGGGACTCCTCCAACTCCTCCCGTGGATGTCGTAAAAGGCGACTAAGGCATTAGCCAGGCGCCAGGGGGATAAGCAGCAGCATCTATCCGAGTACTTAACATCAATCCACCTGCCAAGCGTGGTCATTGTGGAAAATCTCCCCTATTCTACGGGGAGACCTCCGTCCAGCAGCTGGGTTTCTACACTGCTGGACTGAGGCCTCCCCCGTAGAATGCCACGACGAACGGTGTTGAGCCACCTCCGTCCACGGACTTCCTGGTACCATTATAATGTCCTTGATCCATCGATAGAGGAGCCTTCTTTTACTGCATCGGTTTCACCGTGTCCCGTGAAAATTTTATCTAAATTATTTTTGTACTCGTTTAGATAGAAGGGTAAAGAAAATAGGTTTCCCACATCGCATGTATTCGCGAGGCCTCAATTCGGGGCGAACCATTTATATTATTATTAACGAGGATAAATAAATGGATCTATTTATTATGAATAAACATCTTAACTACAGGTATTTCCAAACAATGAGGACAAATATAAATAAATAATAAATAAATAAATGGTGGACACATTTCACACAACATTATCTAGCCCCAAGCTAATTAGAGCTTGTGTTATGGGTACTAGATAACTGATGTACTTAATACAATAACATTACATAGATAGATATTTTTGATTATACATATAAAATACCCAGAACACCCTGAACAAATATCTGCAGATCGTACAAATATTTGTTCCGAGGCGGGAATCGAATCCGCAACCTCGTGCGTCGCAGGCCAACCTTCACCCGCCGCGCCACAGAGGTCGTCAATAATAACAGAAATAGAAATATAAAAAGTTAATTTATAACATAAAGACATACTAGATTTAACAAATAAAAGAATAAAAAATAAGAAGTACCTATTGCTGCTACAAAAAGGCCCCTAACTCAGCATATTATGCAAGTTGTAAACAACCTAGGCTGGTCTTCCGTTAGAGCCTTTATCAGACCAAGAACAGCAGACTGTATTCTGTATTTAAACTTTATACCTATGTATGTAGGTAATATAATCTATTGTAACCAAGTTTATCACAAAAAGGGAATAAAACATATACAACGTCCCACGGCTATGCCACATGGAGGGAAAGTACCTTGAATATTGTAGATGGAACATTTTACTGAAAGAAGGCATTATTTGAATTTAAAAAACTATTTAAACTGCATTCATAGATATTTAAATAATTATATGGTTGAACCGGGAATCGAACCCGTTACACTAGAAAAATAATCATCCAGTAACTTTATCATACTGATCGAAAGGCTTCGTCATAAGGATTATTTTTTCCTGAATAACATAGTATCAGAAATAAAAGGAAGACCATCAATTTTAACATTTTTAATACAAAATTAGTAAATTTATCAAATGCTCAAAATGAGTCCCTTCCTGTTGAATACAAAGTCGCACTCTTTTGATTATTTCGCTCCCTGTCGATTTTTTGATCTCGTTGTGGTGGATATTTAGAATAAATACGTCTAACTTCTGCTTGTAGCTCGTGGACACTTTCATACTGGTTCTTCTCAAGTGGGTACATTTATTAGTAATAGGTATACTTATGATAATGTCAGTTGTATGTCCTTACGGCAACGTCAGCTTTTAATTTTTCTGAATAAAATTTATTATCAAATGTTAAAATTCTTGGTCTTCCTTTTATTTCTGACACTATGTTATTTAGGAAAAAATAATCCTTATGATGAAGCCTTTTTATCGGTATGATAAAGCTACAGGGTAATTATTTTTCTCGTGTAACGGGTTCGATTCCAGGTTCAACCATGTAATTATTTAAATATCTATGAATGCACTTTAAATTATTTTTTAAATTCAAATAATGTCATCTTTCAGCAAAATGTTCCATCTACAATATTCAAGGTACTTTCCCTCCATGTGGCATAGCCGTGGGACGCCCGGTATAACAAAATAATTGATTTGATTGGATTTGATTTGATTTAATTTAATGAGTTGTTGGGAGGTACTAAACTAAGCTTATTCATCCAAAATGATTCTAGCCCTAGGTTCTTCACCGTTCTTAGGAGGACATAACACCAGGCTCGTAGATTTATTTTTTTAACTTAGCGGATTATCTGTCTTTTCTCTTCACAGTAATAAACAGTTTCTTTAAAACAATCAATAATATATAACAAAAGATATTGATATTCAACCTTCGTCCATTGAAGGCAATATCCGAATGGACCCGTATGTTTTGTTACGGGCCTAAGTAACAATGACAGTTACTCAGGCCCTTATTATTAGCCCGAACTCAACTCTGAGAACGATCTTGAGAACACCGAAAGTTACATTTATTTTTGCATGTGAGTTTTGAAATTGTAACACATTCAAGATCGTTCTCAAGAAGATAGAAGGGATCCACAGATGTTACGTTGCAATCACAGCTGTTCGGTACAGTGCGCGGGCACAGGTGCTACGTGTACATGCATGTGTGCGTAATAGGCAGCGTGCACACGAAAGTGGACCAGAATATATCGCGAATTGGTTTGTTTTGTTTGTTTGATACTTTAGGCCAGTGACCAGGTTGAGGTATGTTGTGGTGAAAGATGGTGAAAGAGACCAGTGTTGTGAAAGGATGTAAATACGCCTTGGAGTGGCTTCTTCCAAGCCATTCCAATGTCTTGGTCTAGGACTTTGGATGGTTTTGAACACTATTTGAACAATTTGGAAAAATCCATTAGACACGACCGGGATTCGATCCCATAACCTTAGGATCGAAAGTCGGAAGACAAACGCACCTCATTGAATCTATCGAACGTAGGGATATTTTTTTTTAACTTTGATTGCATAATGCATGCTCCATTTACCTACTTGTATTCATGCATATTTTGATTCAAAGCGTTCCACTAAGAGCACCGATTTGAAGAGCACCGATCATATTCCACTTTGAGTACCGATTAAATTTTTCGATCGGTGCTCTTAGTGGATTAGTAGAACATATTAAAAATCATTCCACGAAGAGCACCTACTACGGTAGAGTAGCTGCTAGTGATGGGGTGTTTTATACATACATAATACTATTTTGACATTTTACAAGCTTTTAATTTTACTTGACTGACATCGTTGCTTCACAATTTTTGGTTTTTGAAGTAAGTACTTTCATATCGACATTACAATAGCTATCAATATAAACTAATATATAAAATGTAATGGGAAAGAAACTGGCTAGCAAATGGTGCTTCAAAGAGGAAAGGAAAACAATGGTATCCACATGGATACAGAATATTCATGGTAATGGTATGGTAAATTAAAATATTCTAATTTTAATTTAGGTCAATAATGAGTAATGGTTTGTAAATATCGAAGCACACAATCTTTTGCATTTATTTGATTACTGGGATATTATATCGCAAATGTCCATTTAAAGCACGCCTTACGGATGCTGTGGGAGCGCAGACGTCGCCGCCGCCGGACAGGTGATGTCGATTGCAGGTACACGCACCCTCTACTCGTCTTATCTCTCTCTGCTCATTCGATAGTTCGTTCCCGAACAGAGAACTTGACTGTTTTCAAATAAAACCTTGAAATTCTAAAATGCTTTACAAACATTTTGTGTGGAGTTACCGCACAGACGTGCAGCTGTTTTAATTGTAGTGTTGAATCGTTTACGTTTGTGATTGTATAGTTATCTAAATATGTACTTATTTTTGGTAAGTTTTATTGTTATCTATATTTATTTATGTTTTATCCAACATAATAATCTTTCTGAGACTGTTAAAAATAGATTTCCGTGAAGTTTATGAAAGATAATACAAGTTTTCTAAACTGTTTAAAAAACAATGCATATTGAATTGGGAGACTTAGGTACTTATAGTTCTTCACAAATCGACATTAGAATAGGGGTTAATGTATGAAGTAGCCGTTTTAAAGTGTTGGCCAATTTGAATTAAAATTAAATCCACGCAGCTCCACGCAAGTTCAAAGATTCGTGATCTTATATATTTTTACACTAAAAGTATAACGTTTTAAATTCAAAATTTTATGACATTCTATTGTTCAACTTTTTTTAACATGTTTTTTTTTATTTAATTTAACTCACAAGTTCTCGCCGAGACCTCAAAAATTAAGGTGGTTCTAACGTAGCACATAGCTCGCAACACCAATGCTGCGTTTGGAGAGGATTCAACCATTTCGTTTTATATTATTTTATAATATATTATCGTTTTCGTAGTGGAAACTTTTACTTGAAGAATTAAACCACGAGGTTACCATCATTTTGTCAATTATTGATGAAAATTTTGAGCATTGATGGTCATTTTACTTGTCAAACGTTAGTCACTGAGTGACTTTCAGTTAGGGAATAGGGGGGCAGGTAGAAAAAATAGAATTTTCGGTTTCTCCGTAAAATAAAGATGGATTACTTAACTCTTTGAGCTGCGGAAAATATGATTGTATCCGTCAAAATTACAAAAATAAAGATGAATTAAAAGTAATGGTGGAAGCCAATCCATTAAAAACAAACAAAAAATAACGTCATGGTGACACGATGAACGAACGAACGATCAAACACAATCCAAACAGGAACTTCTTTTACATAATATTGTTATCAGTAGTCCATGCTGATTGCACGACCTTCAGCCTCCAATCTTGCTCTCCAATTACAGTAGCATATGGTAATGGTACACGAAACGATGGGGATCATTTTAGCAGCCCTAGCGATATCTATATCTTATGAAACTTAAATAGGGGAAACTTCTTGACCTAAATATTCCTTCTTTCAAGTTTCAAAAGATTTGGACATCGCTGAACCTGCCAAAATAATCGCCATTGTTGCGTTTCCCATTGCCATTTATTTTGCTACTGTAATGGGAGGCTGGTAGGTACTAGGTGAATAAAAATGAATTAAAAGTAGAGGGTGAAGCCTCAGAACAAGGAAACTCTGAGCAAATTTGTGAGTATATGGACATTTTGAAGCCGATCCATTATCAAACAACAACTAACGTCATGGTGACACGATGAACGAACGAATGATCAAACATGGATCAAACACAATCCAAATAGGAACTTGTTTTACATAATAAATATTGTTATCAATTTATAATCTCTTAGTCCATTGCTGATATGTATTACAAAGAAACTGGAAATGGAAAACCCTGAATTTTGAACTTATCGCTGACACCCCTTCATCCTCCAATCAAATGCATGGCTGAAAAAAAAAACTTTTTTTTTACGTGTGTACGTAGAAAGCGAACATCTGAATTTATTTACCCATGGACTACTATCTTACAGGAGACTTACTCATTTAATTAATCCTCTTTACATAGTAAAGTAACACATATCAATTTGTCATTTATTATTACCGCTTGGAGACTTCAAACAATCAAATGCCGTGCATTTTAACCAAAACGAAGTCAATAATTCTTGGAATTTTAAACATTTTACGAACATAATCGTTTTTCCTTGTAATTGTCTTTTAATTTAGTTACCTATATAACTAAATTAGATGCAATAAACTACGTCGATAATTATATTAATGAAGTTGTGAATGGACATGGCTGATGATCGGATTACGAAATAATCTTGGGGTAACGAATAATACTACTTATTCTAATATAAGAGAAGGTCGGTGTTAATTTTGGGTTGTGTTGCGGTTTATGCACCGGCCTGACCGCACCTAGGCATCAATGAAAACCGCGAAGTAAGCTCATTACCTTTACTTGTATTATCCTTCCCAATAATAATTTGTCTGTAAGAAATAGTACGAAGTGGTAGCGCGCCGCCCGCTTCTTTTGTGGTGCTAGTATCGTCATCGTACGTATCGCACGTGGTATTTGTATCACTGTATCATATACTTATATGCACGCGTTGTCTCAGGACCCACAAACAATGGATAGGTTTACTTAATTTATGTTAGAGATACATCAAAAATGCTTTAGTGCACAAGACACAACATACATTTTCTTCCCAGCTAACCTTTGTTTAATGTATAGTGGATGGTAGTGCTTATAGATATTATATGTCGTGATGATAAAGTTAACATAATTAATTACCTACTTAAAATAACTATGTGTACTGTAACTATTATGTATAAAGGATGCGCTATATTGCATAATAGCGTTTTCCGGGTGATATTTATAAACATTTAGGTATAAAGTTGTACTTATGCAAATATCTGTCTTATGAACATCTGGAGCAAAACCACAAACTAATTAAAATGATGTTATGTCCTATTTCCAATTCGGAATTTCCTAATTTGAGTTATCCTGTCGGTTAACGTATAAAACTGAGGATCATGGATGTTTAATGACATATCGCATTTGGACTTTCAGAAGAGAAGACGTAGCATGAGATCCGCCTGAGAACGGAAGATGGAAGCACCATGGCTACAGATGCAGAAGATTGTGAGACAGCACGACTGAACGCAGACAATGAGGTTCCTACCCATCATGGCCGAAGGGTCTTACCTGAGCAGGCACCACCAGCTCAAGCTTGGACGGTGAACGAGGAGTCTAGAGAGAGAAGCCCTGCCGAAAACAGGCGCTTGCTCCCCAGCGAAACCGACAAATCCAAGTCGCATCTCCAAGCTGGTTTAACACTCGGGGTGCATTCCAGTTACCCACAAAAACCACTGAATACGAAAATATCACAGAAGACCAGATTTCAGAAGAGGAAGGAGAAGTTGATAGAAGTACTGAAGCCACCCTATTTTATTCTGTCGATGATATTATTAATTGTAAGTTTGTATTGCCACTATAGACCTTCGTATTTTCTTTTTGACCTGATAAAATCGTTCTTTTACTATGCACGAGTGATGGCAATAGTGCCTAAACTATATACTTACCTGAATATACCTGTATTTTCATATTCATATTCATTATACCTAATTTATTTCAGATCTGCATCCAACTGTTTGGCTCTGAAGACCTGCGTGCAAATCTTGAGTGGTCTCCAACCCAATGGCGACAAGAACCCTGGCGGCTGCTGACCTATGGACTGGTTCATGCCCATGCTGCTCATCTGGCTCTGAACGCTTTGGTGGCTCTTGCTGTAAGTAGAACCTGAAAGTGACCTTCCAGAAACAAATCCAAGAAAAAAAGATTTTTATAGTTATCTAGTTGCACGTATTTACGTCGTGATGATTCGGCGGATTGAAAATAATTGCTCTTTCGTCAAGGGGAAAAAATCTCAAGATAGTCCTATGAAAAATATATCCAAAAGTAAGCCAACCCAATCTGAAAAATAAATCTTTCGAAATTTATGCGGCGTTTTATGGGGTCAGGTTCTAAACCACAGGATCAGTAACTACTCTGTATTTCGATGGGTGATCGTCTAAAAAGCACGTTGTTTTTGTTTTGAAAGTCGTATTGTTTAGTTGAAACGTTACTCCCGAAATGTCACCGTCTTAAACAGGGTTTTTTGTCCTCCAGGTTGGCTGGCGCCTTGAACGCGAGCAAGGCTGGTGGCGAGTCGTGATCGTGTGGGTGTGTGGGGTCCTGGCCGGTTCTCTCGGCGTCGGTGCATTTCAACCCCGCGTGCGCGTCGTTGGCGCATCAGCTGCCGTGTACGCCCTGCTGACTGCGCATCTACCTAATGTTTGCCTCAGGTATGTGAGCGTAATTGCCTTTAGTGCATCAATCTTCTAAATAAAAGTCGTTGAAACTTCCTTCGAAAATTTTGAGAATTTCAAGGCTGGTCTTCTTATGTTCCTTTTCCTTTTACAGATTTGGTCACATTCCCCTCTGGTGGTTCCGGCCTCTCAGTGTCGTCGTCCTAGGAGCGTCTGAAGGCTTCTGGGCGCTCATGCGAGCCACTCCCGAAGGATCGGGTGCCACAGCAGGACATCCCCCAGCCTCGTATGAACACGTGGCGTGGGCGGCCCATGTCTTGGGTGCTGCTGTTGGAGTGCCGCTAGCATTCATCGTGTTTACTGGTGAGTCAATTTTTCTATGCCATTTTTAAGATTCAGGGCCCTAGAATCAGGCAGCTGATTTCAAAATATTGCTGTGAAAACTGAAAATGTAAGGAATGTTATGCGAGCCTCTCTAGCAGCATTAACCCTATATATATTTGTAGATGGAGCTTCCCAATGGACCCTCCCAATGGAACCTCCAGTGTTTTGCTGAAAATCATGTTCCCGATTTTTTATATTGATTTGTCTTCTTTCTGTTTTTATAGGTGAAAACGATAAAAAGGCCCACGTGATAGCGTCCCGCGTCGTATCAGGACTACTTCTCATATCAGGAGTGGTGCTGGCTGTTTTGCACTATACGCTCTGGGCAGACGCTGAAGAAACCTGAATCAATGTGGTTTCTATAATCGTTCAGGATCGAACCAAGGTGAAGATTATTCGAGAACACCGCGAGTTTTTATACACAGGTATGAAAATGGTGTTCCTACGTAGCGAGAGTTTCAACTCTCATTTTGCTTTGTGATGGTAAGACGTAGGTAGTGTTAATCTACAATAATGAGTGCCTATCATGGGAAAAAGTCGACGCCTTTTAACCATTCTTGGTCTTAAGGTAACTAAGCTAGCAATAAGAAACACAACATCGAACAAAGTGCAATTTAATCTCCGTCCGCTATCCGACTGTACCTAGGATATCTTTCGATAGAGTTTTACACTGTACTGAATTGCGAAATCGACAGATTTTAATAAATGTAAAGTAAATACTTAGACGAATTACATAAAAATAAGTTTTCACTAAGATAAAAATTGCCGACATATTTGCGATTAAATGAGAAAAAAATACGTACAAAAAGTACGTATAAAATATCATCTTTTTACATAATTTTTATGTAACGCAAATCACTTTGAAAGTGCAATTCATATTCACACAATAATATTTAAACACTTTTTTTTTTAAATTTAGTTAAACCTTTTTCGAATGCAAAAACTTAGTACCTATATCAATATTGAGCATACGAGTAATAAGTATCCCGCTTCTAGGAAATTGATAAATAAATTTGTAATTCATACAAATTGTTCCAGGAAGTTAAATTAATGATTTCAATGAAATCGAAATGAATTGTTTTGTATCAAAACACTAAGAGTGATTCATGAGATTTAGGTTTTATTCTGGTGTTCAGACAGGTACTTAGTCATTTTGTAAAAAACTTAGGTTTATGAATACCTAGTACCTAAGTGGTAACCAAAGACTAGTCGACTGACTGAAGATGTAGATAGGTAGATACTTTTTACTGTTTAATTATTAAATGCTTCGAATTGTGCCATTATATTTAATATAATAATAATAACATATCATAAACAAAAGATCTATTATAATAATTAAATACCTAATATGAGAGCAATTCTGCGCAGTCATTTAAACATAAAGTGCGCTAAAATTATCGCGCACCCTTTATTACTGACATGACTGAAATAATAAGACTGCGATAACTTTAGCGCCGTTTAAGTTTAGAGAATTATGTACAGAATTGCTACCACGGAATTACTTTAAACGAGAACTTGCATAAGTACCGATGGGTGTGTATGCCGATATGTTGGCACAGTCGCATAAACCATGCACACAAATCATGCTAAGTATTATGTTAATACATATTATGTATCATTTCAAAAGTTATATTTCTCTATTACTAATATTAATAAAAGCACGCCATCTATATCAGATAAGAAGTGTAAATGTAATGTCAACAAATTATTATAAGCTCGCTTTTGTACAACTGTGATTTTGATTAAAATTTAAAAAAAATATTTTTTACTTTACAATACCTATAATAATTGTATGCCTATAAAGAAATAAGGACTTGCCCTTATTCCCAATAAATGTAAAAGAAGGATAAAAGTTAAAATTAAAGTCACTGGTGATTTACATACATTTATTTCTCTGATAAATTTGTTAAATATTAGACCTAAAACTATCAACTACGATAATACTAATTAATAATTAAATTATACTTGAGGCTTTGTGTAAAAAGACACGACATAATAAATGCAAATAGTTCATGAAGTTTAGTTTTCGGCAATAGTAAGTGTAAGTTATATGAACACGTTGACAGACACCTTGTGTGAGTAAATACTGCCTTCTATGGTATTTTTGCTTGAGATCATGTTCTGTACTCTCTTTTAATTAAACTAAACCTACCCAAAATATACAAAAATATTTTAATACTTTGCAAGACTAAAATCACCGTGAAATACCTAAAAGAAAGTTCCAATCCTAACTTGACAACCTGGTCTAACAAGTCTTTCAACACTTTAACTGCTTACACTGAACCCCGTATTCCGTACACCAGCATTCCTGGCAAGGAGTCGATAGTTCAGCGATAATCCTACCCACCCGATACATCCTACCATAGATATTACATCCAGCTAACTTTAGAAGACCAGGCCCGATCCCAAGTAAGCCTCCAGGAGATCGTGGACTCTCCGTGGTCGTATATTCATCATTCATCGTCACCTCTGTCGGTTTCGTCACTATTCTTTGAGTAGTTGGGCTTGTCACTGGTTTGCTTGTAGATGTAGGTCTAGGAGGAGTAGCTACAGGTCTGAGGGTTGTTCTTTTGATAGCAGTCGCTTCACCAAGAACTAGATGGTCTATCCTATTAATAGGATTTTGGGGTATCTTCGGAGGGATGTAAGGATGGAGAGGCATCGGTACGAATGGCGCTACCGTGGGTCTTGGAGCTGGTGGTAACGTAGGTCGTGGTCTTCTAGTCGTCGTTGTCGCTTTAACTGGAGGCTGTTTAGAAGTTGTAGGCAATTTTTTAGAAGTTATCGTTGTTGTTTCGTAACTGTCTCCACTCAACAGTAGCTTCAGAACATTTCCGAAAGAGAATCCTCCATCATCTTCTTCCTCTTCATATTCCAGTGGTTGGTCTTGCTCTGGTTCTTTACTGGTAGGAACACGTGTAGTGGTGGTCGGTATTTGTTTAGTAGTAACATTTTCTACACTTACAGGCGTGGATGCAGCTGTGAAATTTTTTGCCGTTGCAACTATATCCCTATTTACAAAAGCAGTTTTAGAAACGTTCGTATTGAGATGGATTGAATCATTGAAAACATCCTGAATGTTGTGAATTGGTTCATCAATTTTGATATCGGTAATATTTACTATCGGTGTATAGTCTGTAAACGTAGTGTTTTTCAGAACATCTGTTTCATTTTCATCTCCATAATGCTCAGAAATAGTGGTTTTTTCTACAGTTGCAGTTATCCCAGAACTTGGTGGCCGTTTCCTATCTGTAAAAATAAATTTTCAACATGAGTTACAAAACGGGTGGCTAACATTTTGTTTACAAATTTGCCAATAAGGTGATAAAGTCTTTACCTCCTGGTGAAATTCATGTAAATACATTACCTTCATCACAGATCAGCTCCCCACAGCACAGATCAGCGGAGTTACTACTTGCTGGTCGTCTGCTACACCCTAGTGGCGTGTGGCAGGAGCGAGGAGAGCAGTGCAGCTCGGCCCACGCGCATGTGCACTCGGAACAGGCCAGGGTGATGGTGTTGCCTTCGGGGACGTGGCGCCCGTCACCGGAGACGCATTCCCCTGGAATTCATAACAATTATTTAAGTAGGGTCCCACGTCAGTCCAGTTTTATCGCACTGCTGGTCATAAACTTTTTTTTGTTTATATTACCGGTCTTGGCATACCATTTTGATAAGATAGTCCCGTATATTCACCATATAATCATAGATACATCATGTCACCGCCGCCGGCCGTTATTATTTGGTATATCCTCAGCGTATTCTTGATCATAGGGATTGATCACTTTGCTCAAGTATACGCCAGCTAAATCTTAATCTTTTTGCTCGTTACCGAATTATCAAAATTAACTAGTTAAGTACCTACCTTTAGTAATGTCTAGTTGCATTGATGTCGTAAGATGTGGTCCCGAAGGAGTGGTGGGGAATACTGAGTAGTATTCATCTATGAGTCCAGATGATCCTTTAGGTACGAATCCTCCTGAAAACCAATCGTAGCATATCTTTATACCTAACTTTTGCTGAGTTAATTTTATGGCGCAAAGAGGACAGTTTTTTAGTCGTGTTACCTTCAGTTTCAACTGGTGGCGAAAACAAATTCACAGTTGGATTGTCCAATTTGAAGGTTGTGCTTGGTAAAGGCTGCTGAGTAACTGCCTTCTGCATATCAGAGATATGGCTTCCAAGACTAGCAGAAACTGTATATTCGTTTTCTGATGCCCTCAAATCATTATGAAAATTGGAGTATCCTGTGCTGGTCAGATCTACATCTTGGGTTAAAGATGGGTATTGTTCTTGGTCCCCTTTGTCCGTTATAAAAACTGGGTATTGAGTTGAACGGTACACATCTTCTCTTCTCGTCACAAAGCTAGATTCTTTAGTGTCGATGCTTGGGTAGTATACAGGGAATTTCTCTTCTGTTTTATGAATTGGGTATTTCAGACTTTCTTTTGGACGCTCATTTTCGATCACTGCATCAGCTGCTACGAATGGAATAATCCTGTGAAAAAATAATTAAGATCAATAATGATGTTACAAATTGGGCACGCAGTAGATTGACCTTCAAATTCAAGATCACTTACTTCAAATTAGGAAGAGAAGGTGGTAGAGTTGGTTCTGTATAGTCAAAATCATAATCTCCTTTGGTCTTTTTAGAACTGTTCAATGATTCTACAATGTCTATCGGTATAAAAACCTTAGTAACAATAGGCGTAGGCTTAGTAGGAGGTTTGATGGTAGAAGTGTGACTTGTATTAGTGCTGAGAGAACTGGTCACATTTATCACAAAAGATTCATTTTCATCGAATCCTCCATTCACATTTCTATCTGTGATTATGTCATTTGGAGAAAATGTGTGGTCCTCAAGATTGCTGACGTCAATAAGAGGTATTCTTGGGTGAGATTCCATTGTAATTTTCTCTATTTTATCGGTATTGTTAAAAGTAAAGTTCAGTGGTAGAGAGGTTGATGATAGTTCTGCAGTACAATTGATAGTTCCGTTGATCATGATCTTGACTGACCCCTCTGGCTGTTCCGTTGAAATGGTCTCTGTGGTAAGTTCTGTTGTAGTCGTTGCTTCTGTAGTAGCAATCAGCTTAGCCAATGTAGTCGGCTCTTCTGTTGTCTTAGTTGTGGCAATTTCAGTTGTATTTTGACTTGGAGGACTTGAAGTTTCTGGAGGAGGTGGATCATTTGTCTTCCTCTTTACTTTAGTTGTACTCACGAGGTTTTTAGTAGCTGAGGTTATGCGTGTATTTTTCATCAAATAAATACTGGCCAGAGTAGTTTTTGTGGTGGTCTCTTTTTTATTTGGCAAAGGGTTTTGTGATGCTTGGTTATCGTTTCTCGCTGATGTCAATGCTAGGAAATTAGCAATTGAAGGTCCTGAAAATAAAAAGAGCTGTTATTATTATTTTGATTACATTAGGTAGGCACTTTTTGTAAAGACAATTCCTAGGTAATATTATTATTATCATCTAATTCTTAATTCTGCCACTACCATGTAAACATTGCACATTGTAATTGAAATATACCTTGGTGAGCATGTTCACAATGATACTGATGCGCACAGCACTCTCCCGGACGTAGTAAGGGCTTGCAGCCGAGGAGTGGAGGAGCACAGGACATAGGCTGGCACTGCACTGTTCCACGCAGGCAGAAACACTGCGTGCAATTCGAGTTCGTCTTCTGTGACACTATCTTTTCGCCTTCGGGGATCCATTTGCCGTCAACTTTGCAATCTGAAACTATGAAAGAAATGTCAATTATATTAATATGGTCTTTTTATAGGGTAGGTAATTTCTGACACTTTTTGGTTGTTAATATTTTTTTTTTACCATTTAAATTTATCTAAATATCTACTAATCAGCTGGTAAACGAAGAATATTGCAATAAACTGTTGTATTACCATGTGGGTGCTTCTCTACCGGCGGTTTCGTGGTCCGATGCTCGCAGTAATACCGCTGTGGACAGCAAGCCCCGGGTGCCGGCCTTGGTTTGCAGCCCGGTGGCGGGGGTAGGCACCTCGGCCTGACGCAGCGCCGAGTCCCTCCAAGGCAGAAGCACTGCTCGCAAGCTACGTTAGACCGCATGGCAGACCCAGCCGCGTAGACCGTGCCACCTTCCACGCACGCTGGAAACACTGATGCCATGAGTTGTGAGCTATGAGCCATTAGTTTATTAAAAATAGCTGCTTATTCTGGTATACTCTACCAGATTGCACCGTAGAGATTCTCACCGTGAGCGATTGAAACTGGTGCGATGATGTCATCATCATTGTTTTCAAATCGTGCTGTAGCGCCATGTTCCATTGGTATGATACCATCTGAAATGATAAAATACAACATTTAAAAAAAAAGTTTTTCAAAACCTTATAATCAGCAGTTTAAACTTTATAATAAGCCTCGTGTTCATCATAAGGATATTGAGAACTAGTAACCCTTTTCAGTGACTGTAGTTACCTGGGCAGTGCAGTTCAGGGCAGCAGGAGCCCCTGCGATGCAGCACATGGCATCTATGTGGCGGCGGGTCGGGCAGCGTCGCACACGCATGACGGCGGCATGTCAACGCACCTTGGAAGCACGCACAATGCAAGCACGCTTCGCCAGTCGGCACGGTGGCACCATTTGTGAACCAATGGCCTTCGTAGAGGCAGCCGGGGGGTAGAGTTGGTTTTCCTGAAATATTTAGAAAATATGATAGACAGGTCGATATTCCAGGAAATAAATGAACCCACAAAATAATCATGGTAAATACAAGTACTCATTATCATCACTGTTTACGTCCACTGCTGGACGAGGTCTCCCCAATTGAATAAAATGGGGGGTTTTGCCATAATCACCACGCTTGGCAGGCGTATTGGTGATCGCAGTTTGGTGTTAAGTACTCAGGTGGATGCTGCTGCCCATTCCCGGGTGTAATTCCTTTGGCTTTTACTACATCCATGGGACGAGACGTAGAGGTCTATTATTAGGCCGGACACACCACGTCAAGTTTAAATCAGTATACTTAATAATGTCTTTTGGTGAACTCTTTCTTTCATGTAAATAGCACACTAAGCAATGGCAATGCTTTCGTCACAAAAGCTTTTGCAGGATAGAATTTGAAGATAAAGCATCGACTAACATCGATGAATATCGATAGGATGACAGAACAAGATTGACAACCAATTACAGTGATCTATAAAAACATACCAAGTGACCTGGCGGCTCGTCTGCTCTCGTTCAAGGCTGTGTTGGCACCAGGTAGTCCTGCAACCATTCAATATAATAACCACGAGTTCGGAGATATTCAACTTAAATGTTTCCATACTGCTCTACCTACACAAAAGTGTTTTTATTTTTATTACAACAGGCTCATACGTAGTCATGTTCCCAAACTAGGATTCCCCGTGTCGTGGGTATCAGGAACTACGAGTACCATGGTACCATAGCACCCAGACCCGGAAAAAATATTTGCAGATCATACAAACATTTGTCCCGCAGCGGGAATCGAACCCGCAAACTATCGAACTGTTGGTAGGAAAGATTGGAATACACGGCAACCTCTCGCATCTCAGCCGGCAAACTTAGCTACGGGATTTTCATCGAACGGGTAGAAATAGATCAATATCACTTCTGAACAGATGATATCACACTAGTTAAATTCTTCCTTAGACGTTGTTACTTGCTTATCTTTGGTGAAGTCGTATTCTATAAACTTTAAAAACTAAGGAAACTAACTATTGTGTTCTTTGTTGCATAACATAATCAAGCTCAATAGAGTCGTGCAACGTGTTAAAAGTCCCCAGAAGCCTTCATTATGGCTCATTTGCAATAGTTCCATACACTATAAGTTCACATTGCATCCAACGTACAAAAAATAATGTTGTATATGCGAACCGCATTAAAAACCCGCTCCTATCCAGTTCTGATTCTTTGTTACTGCGAAGATCCCAACAAATTGTGGTCACAGATCAGTATGCGGTCAGGGACCGGTTTCCCAAATGTAACTGTGGTACACCTGCACGTTTGAAGGCTTATATAAAAAGCTGATATAAATGTTGGAACTCTATTAAGATCAATAATCATCTCCTACCTAGACCTAACTACCTCCCTAAATCTACTCTTCATGAGACAGCAAAAGTTTATGTTACCGATCTCAGAAAAAATATATCTAATAAAATGTTATCTAATTTATTTCATGTTATTTCGTCATTGGAGTTCGTAAACACCGAGATGACTGCGTGATTGAGTAACTTCACTATCAGTAACAAATCGCTTCTTTTCATTAAACGCTGTACAAATCAATGCTAATGCAGCGATAGAACAACGATATTACGAATAGGTCATGCAACACTTTCAGTGATGAACTTTATCAGTGACACATCGCTTCATTCGAAAAAGACGAAGTCGTAAAAACCAGTGGCAGTCCAGCAATGGAGTAAAAACTTTACGATTTGATCACACGACAAGGCGCAGGTATGTGTGTATCGCGTGGGAACATGAATGAGCCACCCACCGCCAGCAAATATATATTTTGCTCACATTTAATGTCTATGTGAATCCATTGACCATTTGCTAGGGCGTTGACATAGATCTAGTAGCGTCAGAAAAATAAATGGAGACGTCTAAGTACGATATCTCCTTAAGGAAACTGATATTCAACCAGTTTCACAGTAAATTTAAAGTACTAAGGGAATTGACAAAACTGAACGTGTTTGTTGCCCTGATTCTTCCCCTTCTAGGCTTGGTCGCGTTATAACAGGAGTAATTTTAGTTTATTAGACGATTCAAAATGATCCTTGTGATTTCAATGAATAAAATACTTTTTGACTTTAACTTTGAAATGGGGGAAAGCTTTTTGCACGGGGAAGAAAGATCAAAATTATAATCAAATAAAACAGGAAAACTAACGCTCTCATGGCCACGCATGCCACTATTTTGAAATCATCAGAGCCTTTTTCAAGTTTCAGCCACTTTTTGCTACAAATTCACCACCCAACAGTTTGGAATAACTTTGTCCAAACTGTTAGACTATCGAACTGTTGGTAGGAAAGATTGGAATAAACGCCATTGCGGTACTCAAAATGTTGAAGTTTCTCAATTTTAGACTTTTTCCATTATTTGAGCAACGAAGCCTCCTAGCATTTCAAATTTCAGAATTGTGAATTCACTGGAAGTACCCAGAGGTTTTTAATTTACACGATTTAAGACTATTTTCTTAATATTTGGTCGGTTAAAGAGCCGTTTTTGAGAAAAAGGGTCTAGACAGACAGACAGGCAGACGACAAGACGGACAAAAGTGATCCTATAAGGGTTCTGTTTTTTCCTGTAGAGGTACGGAACCCTTAAAATACATGGACGTTTATTTTTCTTTCAAAGTTTGAATACAACTATGATGGTGATACATTTCTAAATGTCAAAATATTCATATTACCACATTCCTAGACAAAAATAAGTTACAAAACGGTTCTTCTACCAGCACTTGTGTGGTCCTCCGCTCCACTTACAATATCTTTGATTGCTTGTGGTTAGAACCAGTATATCCATTACTTTACCAACAAACTGTATGTTCAGATAGCATAGTTGAGAAATTCATAAACAGGAACGCACTTTTTTTATCTTTTTTTTATTTACTAGAGCATGCAAACAAGCATACGGCCCACCTGGTGGAATGTAGTTACTGTAGCCTATGGACGCCTGCAATACCAGAGGCGCGATGTCTGCCCTGAGACATAAAGATGAAAAGTACCCTTCAAACAGAAACACAGCAATGCGAGCACTACTGCTTGGCGGCAGAACAAGGTACGATGGTAGTACTTCCCCGGACGAACTCTTCTGCAAGAAATTCTACTACTAACCCCACAACACTTGATTTTTTATCAACACATTTATGATATTAATGTAACTAAGTAGATTTTGTAATAAAACTTTCTCTGTCTAGACTTTGCTGCGGTACGGATTCTTGAAACAAAACTTTTAATCCCGAAATCACGCTACCACGAACTACTCTACTTCTGGTTAATCATTCAAACGGGCTCAAATGTTCGTATGGAGCCCATCACTTTTTCAACATAACCCAAAAAAGCGTAATCAAGATCACTGAAGTGCTTGTACTTGTACTTACTTGTAGTAAACAAAGAAAGTTCCTAGCGGAACGTATGACCACCTCTCACAAATGCAAATAAATGCTAAAAAAAATACATTAATGCTTACTTTCCCGCACTGTAGTTACGAAGTTAAAACACAATATAGGTGTATTCAAAATGGTTTATTCCCAAGATAATACTAGAAGCTACTTTTTTGAATACTTTAGGTTTTTTTTAATGGTGAAGCATGGGTTTAATTAAAACGACCGGGAAACACGCGGTTTGGTTTTTCAGAACGGATATTTACTATACTAAAAACGAAACTATTAAAATCCAGTAGGTTTAGATACGAAACATTAGTTGAGTGAGAAAAATCTAATTTTTTAAAAGAAAGTGGGGTTTTATTTTACAATCTTGAGTAACTTACAATTCAATGTTCATGTTTAGTTACGTCTTATTTTTACTAGCATTTGTCTATGAGTTTTAGTACTTTATTGTGTACCCATACACCAGTAGTTGACTCAGGCGCACTCACAGCAGCATCGCTGCTGAATTACATACTTAGTCTTGTAGTGTTTTAGCTCGTTATAGTTTATTTAATACATTTTTAGTTTTTGTGGCACAAGATAAATACTTTTCTTTATTACTTTCATAATTGTTAGAACAACTTTTTAAATGAACATTGCGTAAAATAATTGAATTTAATAAAATCCTAACCCTAAGTATCTACTTCAATCGGTACCAAAGCGTCAGTCACGTCCGATAATAAATAAGATAATGTTTAAAAAAAAAAAACGGCGTTTTTCAAAAAGCGCTGAATCAATTTCAATAAAATTTAAATGGGACCTCTGAAGTATGACCTACCAAACATAATTAAATCATATTTGGCGGAGTAATCACGTAACAAACATAAAAAACATACTGTCGAGTTGAGAACCTCCTCCTGTTTTTGAAGTCGGTTAAAAACAGCCCAAGCGCGAAAAATAGACGAAGCTAATAAATTAAGATTGATATTATGGTGGTCCGGCTTTTCTATGAAAAGCAACGTTATAATATCAGTTACTCTTTCGCACACTTTTTACAGATCGAATAAATTAACATAGAGACAATGTGAGTTAAGGCATTCTTCTTTCTCTGTTCCAGTTGTGGCTATAGGGTTGGCAATTTAATTGTCTATCTAAAATAACTCTACCAATCCAGTCTTTGTTAAAAATACCTGTAACTCTTTACAACTGCTAACCTTTATAATTTTTTTTATCAAAAAAACGGCTGAGAAAACTTGTAAATTCAGAAAATTCAGCGTTCATGCCAGGTTTACAGTGCCACAAGCTAACAAACCTTGATAGTTGGAACGCGGCGTCTTAGAGCACCCTGTACCATTTCACCATTGTACTCCTTCATTCTATGTCCATACAATTTTGATTGATAAACGCTGGAACCGTTCTAAAGTAGTCTAGAAGAGATATACGACATCGTTATGGGCAGCCCTGGTAACGAATGCAATAATTACTATCGTCCAGTGGCGTCCAAAGTAACTGTTTAGTGTACATAGACAATGGGGTTTCCCATAGAGGGCACCATGAGAACTGCAGACGGACACTTCCGGCCTGGAGCAAATACCTTTTAACTCACGAAAAAGCAAATGTTTGGTAAAAAAAAGCTAAAATACAATTATTTACTCAATAATGGTCAGACCAAGTGTTCAAAAACTATACATTTGTTGTAAGTTTTAAGGAGCCACTGTTTATAACTCAAAATAATAATTAAGTATTATGCTTTCTATGTATAGATTTTAAGGAACTCATTGTTAAACGACGATTTTGTGTCGTTGTGCAATAAGATGCGCATCTGAGATATCTTCGCATGTAGTTTATAAGTACCTATAATATCATTTATAACTGCGTAACTGTTAAAAAAGGATTATACACATAGTATTTTTAACCCATACTGGTGATCTTTTATTTTACAAAAATTTTAGTTTTTTATGGTCCCGGAATGAAATGGCCTTATAGGTTCATCATAATATAGTTAACCCCTTCAATCCGTCCATCTATTCGTGTGTCAACCCTGATTTTAGGAAAACATTAAAATAATAAAAAATAATTTTGAACACCCTTCGGTACTGCATCCTATATTATAGTGAGTTTTTTCAAAGAGGCTTAATCCTAAACTATGGACCCTAGGCAAATTGATCTGAGCCACGGGGTCAATATCGGAACAAATAAGAACTGCCTTGCAATGTTTTTTTTAAATGCTTCGTTTTTATATTTTCATGTTTTGAGTCATCGAAGTTAGAAAATAAATTAAAAGAGTATTATGAACTGAATGAACTAATTAATTATGACCACCAATGTAAAATTACCCTATTCAAAACAAATAAATTATCTTTATGAATTTAATAAAAAACATTCGACCTTAAAAAAAAAGATTAATCAACAAGAACGCTGTTATTACAACAGACATGACTTACTAATTACAAAGTAAATTTTGAAACTATCAAAGTAATAAATAATACATTAAATCCACCGAACAGTGATGAATGTTCAATTATAAAGTAAGTATTGTTTCCTTATTAGTTTAGTGGCTATTCAAATAACAAACTTTTGCTTGAGAAAATTGCAACACATCAGCTGATTTCACTCCACTTTCGGCATCATGTTACTGGAGCACGGACAATGCTGAAGGACTGCGAGTTACCATCACAAAGCGCCTCTACTCTACTTTTGTACCTGCCTATAGTGCCTGACTACACTCTGCTGTTTGCACAAACTAAATATAACAAACAACACTAACAGAATACAAATGAGATCACTAATCATTTTGAAGACATTTGAAGAAACGTTAATGATTTTATTGATAATAATTGCATTATTACTTAGTTGTAAGGACTCACCGCAAAAATATCACGAAACCATTTTTTCCGAGTTACCAAAATAGACTGCCTACCTTTTCATTTATAAATGTAAAAGTTTGTGAGGATGGCTACTTTTTTACGCAAAATCTACTGAACGGATTTTGATGAAACTTTCAGTTATAGCTTATACATCAGAATAACATGTAGGCTATAATAATATAATAATTAAAGAGGTTAATTCCTCGCGGGCGGAGCTAATAGAGCTTCCAAACGGGCGGAGCCACGAGCAAATGCTAGTCAAAAATAACATTTTAACATTTGCAATGATTATGAGACAGTATTGTGAGTGTTGTATGTAAATGGACCAAAGGGTATTGATCAGACGTTAAAAAAATAAAGTAGCTATTTAAATATTTGATATACTTAGTTGGTCAAAATGGGCTCCTCTAAAAGCCTTATTGATAAATACATAATAAAACTGTTAATTTAGCAGTAGATTCGTGCAATAAGCAGCTAATACCGCTAATAAGGAAATAATAAGACCGTTCAAAAGCTAATTAAAATTGACAAAGCGCATTGACACGATCGTGGTCAATAGTCTCTAGGCGCGCGCGCGCGTTCAAGTCTTTTGTATGGAGTAGCATCGCCCATTCTTTTAGTTTAGTATTTACTTGGAAAATGGTTTTTAAATGTGGAGTTATTCATAGACCATTAGTTTGTTAGTGGAAAGCCAAAACGCACTGAAATTCATTTTATTATGAGGAACTGGAGAGTAGTGTTTGGGTTATAATATTGTAACTGACATACCAATGCTCCTTTGTTGCTATCAATATCCACTAATTAAATATTTGTACCCAACGGATGTTCGCGAAACAAAGCGACGAAATTGATGTATAGTTTTGTGCGATAAATACATTTTAACGATTGAAAGGATTGCTTTTTTAATTTATGGTAAATACTATATTTGCAGAACTATATAATGACGAGTAATCTATTGTAAGGACATTCAACTTCTTAACGTTTGAAATAAATCTTAAAAATCGCAAAAGGAAGCTGGACCTACTCAATGAGACCATAAATTAGGCTCATTTGAACGCAAAGGTAATAAAAAATGGGCGGTAATATCCTTCGGATATATCACTGGGGTCGGTGACCGGCGATTTGCATGGCGGACCTGTGAGCGCGATCGCGGCGAACAGAGCGAAGAGCGGCGCGGCGAGCGGAGCGGGGACGGGCATGACGAGCGAGCGGCGCCGGCGACGGTCCATGCTGCACTGAAGCCAGCCGGGAGCCAGGTTTTGCGGCTGACACGGTAAGGTTCACATGGTAGAGGAATGTCTAGAGTTGGCCTGAATGTTTTACAAAAAGTAAAGATAATCTGGAAATTAATGGAGTCTCACATTATATTTGACTGACCACCTCAGTTTAAATTTTTATTATATGGAGTCTCTCTCTTATATCATTACTCGTTTGCGAAGGTTGCTTGTGTTACTGGTTAAAATGTGGTGGCAATTTTTGAGGTATCTTAGCTCTCGTAGAGTCTACTTCGACGCTGATTACTGAACTTCATTTCATGGATGCGATTCACTTCACAGGGGTTGTTTTTTTCTTCTGTAACCAAGCAAACCTGTAGTAGTTATGGTTACTCTATCCTCGATGAAAGTAACTTTAGTTTTGAACATGTTTTTCCGTCTCTAGAGATTCCGAACTCTGTGGTCGAGCGAGATTTTTGCACCAGCGGTGATTACCGCCTTGACTCCAAAATAACTCACTGTTTTGCCCCTTTTTTAACCTTATTTTAAAACAAACGATTCAATATTAGAATCCTTTATCTTACGAATATTTTTGACCGACTTCAAAAAAAAGTTCTCAATTCGGTTGTATTTTAAAAAAAAACAGAACCTATTGGTTGATTTTCTGGCGATTGAGATTGGTGTAGCTTTCGGTAGATTAAAATATGACTCATAATGATGAGAAACAGATAATTGTAGTTCCTAAAGGCAAACTTTAAAAAATACTTTTAATTTGATAAGGACCTTTTAATTCAATAAATCATTGGCGTTTTCCCACATATTAGGTACAAGGAGTAAAATTTAAAAAAATTGCATAATAATTGAGTGTAGGTAGGTATATGTATATACCAAATGGATATAGCCCCTGGCATGGATGACTTCGTGATTGATTAGAAAGCAAAGTTCATGAAATACTCTCAACGAACATCAATCAATTTTAGAGTCATCAAAGTCATCAAAGTGGTGTCCAACAACCTCTGAACAAGATTGTGTTTTTTTATATCAAACGCTTACAACTATTTAAACTGTACTTTTGAACCCTGTTCAAAATGTTTGACACGTGAGAATGTCGGCGCAGAGTGAGCACAAGATATCTAACTCAATTCAGTGAAGCAGCTGTAGCATTTCCTTTTTGCGTCTAATGCTAGTTTTTTGTGGCACCACTTTGACGTTGTCGGTGCCGGGTGGTGGCTCTGTTACAAGGTGCCATTTTTCAAAGGACTGATAAGTGTCATGTTCAGACCTTTTTTTACCAGCAGGGTTGGTAAAACAAGATATAATATATATTGTATATATACATATATTATATGCAGTGACTGATGAATTTTAAAGCATCATTGAACAATATTTCGCACAGAAGCACATAAAGGTCTGTGTACCCTTTGCTAACTTTTTCACCTTTCTACCTACATTTTGAATAATCAGTAAGGACATAGCTTACTTTTCCAAATTTTAAGTCAACCCTCTTAGTGCATTTACGTCGTTCATATTCCGTTGATTAACGCCGGTACACATGATTCCATACAAATAACTCTCACCGTACACATTTGACCAAAGATGCATTAAATAAATAAATAAATAAGATACGTTTGGTATCTTTAGTCCTAGAAGTTAAAATTTGGGGAGTACATTCTCTTTCTGGTCTAGGGGTGCACAGAAAGGAATTTACAAAATTCACCTTCTGAGGGGATGTATCGGGGTTTTGATGTCTGTATGGAATAAAACCCACGTGGATAATATCGTAGGTGTTCTGTAGTTATCTTATAAGTAGATAAACTAGTGGAACTTATTGAAACCTGTGAAAGTTGACATAAAGTCATCAAATGCGGGTTTTACGCAAGAGTCGCTGTCAGTGCATTATCTAGACAACTAAATAGCTATCATTTGTGCATAGATCGGAAAATGAAGGCACAGGTGGGTACCACTTTTTGAATTTTGAAAAATGAGATATCATAGGAAGCTTCTTGACGTTAGATTAAATGAAATATGACGTAAATTAAACGCAATTTTCCAACCTCAAAAACATTTAATTTAAGTTCTCCCGGCGGATGCTGCTGCCCATCCTCTGGTGTAATCCCTTAGTAAGGCTTTTACTTCATCCATGGAAGGAGAGAAACAGGTATATTTTTAGACCGCACCTAATATATAATATAAACAAAATATGTTTGTTTGACTGTACTTGGAACCTTTAAATTAGAATTTGCCTATAGTGGTTTAGACGCATTTTTCCATCGGTACACAGCTGATCTCACTGTACATCAAACGGCCGCATATCGAACAATAGTTTTTGTATATATTAAAAGTCCATCACAATTAAGGGCGGCCTCACACCGCGCGACCGTTAGTTCCAAGACTGGATACGACAACTAACACTCACCGCCTCCGATTAAAATTAAATGACCACGCAAAAAACGCAAGTTTCGTCGTCACGTACACTGTTGACTGTAATTATACGTATCCTTATTAGAAATAATTCTAGTTACGTTAATTGTCCTAAGTGAAGCATAAAACTGTGTTATTTATATTAGCTTACTTAAGGTTAACAACAGTCACATTGCTAAAATAAGTTAATTAAAGTACCTACTGTTCTCTCAGTAAGAGCCGATGTGAGATGTCCCGACTTTCGACATTCGTGGTTTCCAATCACAGGCTGAATTTTTCTAATCAAAAAATGTGCCCATTATTTTGTGCTTAAAACGGAAATCAGCAGGCCCTGGAATAAAAAATTTAAAGTCTTACGATACAACATCAACCAAATCAACGTGGTGGACCAAAGCCCATTCTCTCTCGTCGAGAGACTCTACCGACTATTTTTTTGTTTTAATTTGTACACTTCGGAGATCCCCTTTCCGGTGGTGTTTCTAGAAGGTTTTTTTTTATCAAAATCAAAAAGTTTCACTTTTAAAACATAGATTTGAAATATCTAAATAATATGCAAATAAGTAGGTACTCATACATTTTATTAAACAAAAATGTTCAGGTACATTTCCAGTGTTAATTAATAAAAAATAATTGCAAAGAACCTTCATATGGGAAGAAGTTACTTGTGTGAAAACTTGATCTAGTTGTTTCATTTATAAATTTCCCAACTCTCTTTTGAAGCCGATATTTTGATGAATTCAATGTTTTAATTTTACCTGAAATAGATTGTGGCACACGAGTTTTACTTATTGCCAAATTTGAACTTGATAGTAAATGGGACGTAGTTTCTGAAAAATTCACACTGACGCACAACGAAGTTTAGGGTTTCTTTTTCACTTTCTATGTAGGTTGATAAGAACATTCTGGATCACCTCATATTTAAATTTAATTCATACCGACAACTGACATACTGATACGTACGTACGTTTTTTTTAAATATTTGCCATTTAAATTTAAACCGGTAAAAAAGTTTAAATCTAACAACTTCCATAAACTTGTTCATAAAATAACTATATGTAAAAAAAATTTTTAGTTATTAGTTATTGATAATTCGTTGTTTAAGAAATAAGTATCTTTTGTGCATCACTTTTAAGATTCTCGAAAAAATCCCACACCGTAATTAGAGCACTCACGCTACAATCTCATAATTATCAGTTAACGGAGTGCGCGGTAGTCGTAGGCAATTACCGCGGCTTGTTTGAGCCGCGCCGTGTGCAGTCGGCCTAACGTGCATTCCCCACACGACTTCATACCGATAAAGTGTTTGATTAGAGATAATAATTGTGGATAAGAGCTGGAAGTCAGAGCAATATTTCATAATTGGAGGAAATGAAACTGAGTTTAATAGGACAACGGATACATATTATGCTAGTAGTACAACTTCTTGTGAAAGAGTTCGTCCGGGGAAGTACTACCATCGGACCTATTTCTGCCGCCAAGCAGTAGTGTCTGCATTGCTGTGTTGCGGTTTGAAGGGTACGGGTGCCGGTGAAATTACAGGCACATGAGACTTTTCATCTTTATGTCTCAGGGTCGGCAGCGCGCTTGTGATGCCTTTGGTGTTGCAGGCGTCCATAGGCTACGGTAACTGCTTTCCATCAGGTGGGACGTATAATTGTTTGCTTGCAAAGTAGTATAAAAAAAATCAAAAACATCTATACATCTTCATTTTGGTTAATTTTGCAAAGCTTTTATTTAAATTCACTTGCTAGTTAAAAAAAACGAATAAAATGTGAAGGCCCGCCATTCGATGGACTAAAGATATTATAAACGTCGCGGGAATTCAGTGAATGGAGGCGGCTGAAGACTGTTTGTCATGACATTCTAAGGGCCTATGGCCAGCTACAGTGGACATCTACAGGCTGATGATGATGATGAAGAAACTAGAAACGAAAACGCTACATATGTGTTCAAATCTTACAACCAGTCCATCGACCTGAGACATTGCGTTTATTCGCGAAGTCACAGTTCGGGGCGAACTACTAGTTAAATATAAAGCAGAAACACAGCGCTATACTGAACCTAATAAAGCAGGTAGAGTTGGACTTGGTACACAGTCTAGCTCCAGCTTCATTTTGTTTCTAATGCCATCTGTGAGAAGAATATAGCAGGAGTTAAGTGAACCTACCACATATCGCTTACTTATGGTTCAGGTATTAGAAAGTTATCTTATACTGAATATCACAATCCACTACTAGATAGCGCCACTGATGTTTGAGGTTTGCATAATGTTTTAGAAATCATTCGTTATAATGAAGATGAATTCTTAATTGGACCTACTTCTGCAAACAGGAACCAACCCACACATACAGCAAAATACAATATTGGTGATCGTTTTGATACTTACAGGGTTGAAATAAGGTACTATTTGAAAATTTTCTGTATACTTAACTCAATTTTATTTTGCTATATGTGTGGGTTGGTTCCTGTTTGCCGAAGTAGGTCCAATTATGGTTGTTCTTATTGTGACCCAAATCTACGACTACTGTTAAGATAGGGTTACGCTACTTGATAGATACGATAGAGATGATAATATTATCAAAGTTGATGACCACTATGTCTATTTAGGTTAGACGATTCAACAAAGAGGTCAACCGACGAATCCAACTCAGATGGGTAGAGTTCTGCAAACTACGCCATATCTTCTTGTCACAGATACCGTAGAGCCGCAAGACGAAAGCCCAGTCGGCCCAGTAGACGATCAGTGCGTGTTGCCAGTAAAGACTTACAGAGACGTGGTTACTAACTTTTGACCGTATAGACAAGCCCAAAGTTGTGCAGCGAGCTATAGAGAAAACTATGCTATGAGTTTCACTACGTGATAGAAACCGAAATGAGGAAATCCGTAGAAGAACCAAGATCACCGACAAAGCTTGCAAAATTGGTAAGCTGAAGTGGCAATGGGCAGGTCATATAGCTTGCAGAACTGACAACCGTTGGGGAATAAAGGTTCTCGAGTGGCGACCACAAACCGGACGACGCAGTAGAGGGAGAGCCCCTCTCGATGGACAAAAGACATTGCAAAGGTCACAGGAAGTCGGTGGATGGAGAAACCTTAAGACTGTTCGTCATGGCTAGCATTCAAAGGTGGAGGCATATATGTTCAGCAGTGGACTTTCACAGGCTGATGTTGATAATTTAGTTATATACTATCGACATTAAACTCTTTCGTGTGAACAACAAAACCTTGAAGACTCGTCGATGAAACATGTTTGATGTGCATTCAAAGAACACATGGCAGATTCACAACAGATTCAGACAGAGATTAGGCGAAGGTTCGCCTGCGACGCAGGAGGTTGCGGGTTCGATCCCCGCCTCGGAACAAATATTTATACGATCTACAGATAATTGTTCCGGGTGTTCTGGGTATTTTCTATGTATAATAGAAAATATCTATCTATGTAATGTATTGTATTAAGTATATCAGTTATCTAGTACCCATAACACAAGCTCTGCTTAGCTTGGGGCTAGTTAATGTTGTGTGAAATGTGAAGCATTATTATTATTTATTATAAATAACTATGTACCTACCATCAACTCGGCTCTTAGTTATTAGAATGAAGCTCTAAGTAAATGATCATCACGTGGCTGACAGTTGATCTGAACGGATGTGACATTACAAAGGTCGCAGGAAGTCGGTGGATGGAGGTGGTTCAAGACCATTCGTCATGGCATTTTAGAGGCCTATGTTCAGCAGTAGACACTACAGGCTGATGATGTTGATGATGATGATGCTGACGTGACAGGGATGATAGTGATTTAAAATGATGATAATGAGTTCAGACCGATCTCTGACCAAGTATGCATCGACAAGGTAAGCCACGCGATTCATCAAAGGTACCTCACGCGACCTACATTGTCAAAATCACTACTTAGGCTACTGTGTTCGATGTGTATTGAATAAGCCCTTTAAAAAATTTGGTGTCGTAGGTTTGATTTTCACATTACGTGCAATATCAACCCTTTCCTATTGCTTTTACGCCTAACTTAAGAATAAGTGTTCCGTATTTCAAAACTTTATACGGAACACTAAAAATTTATTCAATGATTAATTGAGAGTACTGATTGGTAACCGCACACCAATCAATGTTATCATCTTTATTATCATTAGCCCAACCTTTGGTGTTCCTACAGTTTTTGGAATCGTAATGAACAGCTCGTAGTTATACATTTTTGGATATCGTATTATTTATGTATGTTTATGTATTTACTTACTCGGTAAATTTTGAACAAGTTATTATAAATCAAATGGTTTCTACATGTTCATCGATTGATATTCCTCTAACAAGGCGAAAGGTTTTCGCAATGATTATCGTAACACCTTCCAAGCACCTACTTACCGTGACGCATAACAGCCTTTTCATCGACCGTAGAACATAATATTTTCAAAATAAACTAAACAATTATTACAAATGTTGACCATTTTTGATTGCCGAGAGGAGTGGTGCTTCTACTTTCGAAATGCTGAACACTTTTCGCCTTGAGAGTCCAAGAGAAGGATACGTAGCCTTTTTGTTGGTAACTTTTAAAGAATTTAAGTAAGGCCCAGCCCTTATAATTTTGCGTGCGTCTCTTATTTCGACTAGTGGGTAGCCACAGCATTGTCGTTGTCGGTGCAGTTCGAGCCTTCCTGAGAGCTGATTCTAAGTTTTGACAAGCAATTGGCACGGACGTATGGTGTAGTGTAACACGGATTTTTGTATGGAAAATGAGGTTCACAGAGTGTACGCTTGGGGCGCTTATCAGTGTCTCCATACAAAAATCTACACTACACTACACCAGACGTCCGTGTCAATTGTGTGCAAAATAGTTAGAATCAGCTCTCAGGATACCAAGAAAGCACGTGTGACAAGGACCGGAGCTGGGGACCACAAGCTCACAAACAACAAGGTTTACCTATGTTCAGGATTTTGTTAGTAGTAGAACTTCTCGTGAAATATTTCATCCAGTGATACTACAAGTACCATGGGACCATAACACCCAGACCAACAAATATTTGCAGATCATACAAATATTTGTCCCGCAGCGGGAATCAAACCCGAAACCTCTTGCATCTCAGCCGCGCCACAGAGATCGTCACCTTACTTTTCTTCCAGAAGCTGATTTTAATCTGCAATACTTTCTTGGCACCTCTGCCGTATATAATAAAGAACTTACAAACAGTACAAGTTACAAGCCACAATTATTAGACAATCTTAGTTGTTTAGCAATTATAAAAACAGGCAGTAAGTATTTTATTAGTCATAAAACATTGCTCTAGGTTTCAATTTGTGAAATTGCTGCTAAATCATTAATTTTTATTAGCAATTTCATTGCATCAATGTTTTCATCAGTTTAATTAATAACATAGTGGCAATTTAATGTTTACACTTATAACTGATGTGGTCAAAATACGGTATATTTTTCGTGTAGTCAAGGAGTATGTTACTAGAAACAGACTTTTCTCATCATTTGTTTTTCCTTAGGAATAAAACACTTTCCTAGGAGGTTGATAGGTCCATATATATTAAGAGAAATATGGTGCGTTTTCCGTAAGTATAATGTGTTACACTATGAGAAACTCTGTGAACCTTGATTTGATCTAATTGATAGTAGAGCTTCGCTGGAGTTGGGCTCTCCTCTTGTATTTATCTATTAATATTATCACGGGTATTCACGGGTATTACGGAGGCAGCTCGCGACCACGATTGCTGTAACGCATAGGACTGCATTCGAAACGTCGGGAATAATAAATAATAAGGTAACACGCGATAATTATACCCGTGATAATATTAATAAATAATATAATTATGTGTTCTGATCGCGAAAGTTTAAAAAATACTACTCTTGTATCGTACGTAGGTATACTCCGCCGAGGTCACCAAGCACTTACATTTGTCATTTACATACTCAAGAACGATTCACATTCATTTTATTAGAAACGTGCGTAGTTCTGTCGAGTGTATCGACCTTTTGTTAGTTACCAGAGTTTAGCAAACAAACTTTCCACACACTTTGGTGGAACTAGTTCTTTATGGCTTGTGTTGGGCAACTGGCGTTTGCCTGTGACTCTGGCCGTATGAGACCTAAACCTAACACAGATATTTTAAACTATGAAACAAAGGGGTGCAACCGATGATAACACCCTCAGATGATACTCTAGCCGCGACATACCACCAATATAAAATCTCGACGAAATAGTTGAACTATGGTCAAGTGATTATGAAGGTACTACAAACATAATAAGCTTTTCTATGATTAATAATACAAACATCTATGTACCTTGTTGAAACAATAATTATGTTTATTTGTACTCCACACACAACGCTCGTTACGCTCATTTTTATTTCAGTAGAATTTACCAAAAATTAACGAAGAATTTCCCTGTTCATGTTTCTTTAGATTTTCTAAAATGAATTATTCCCTTAGCAGTAAATTGGCGTTTCATTACAAACGTCCTTTATTTTAAAGCTAAACTATCTAAGGCGACAGTGAAATCCAACCAGTATAACTCTGTATACAGACACGTCGCCCTAAACATTGATGACCATTTACGCGTGTACCGTAAACTTATTGAAATGTTAGCTTAGGTAATATGTAACATTTTACTTTGTTGAATTGAACCAAAATATTAAATATTGTCGAGATGTAGGTACCTATCTAGGTCGATAATTTTATTTTTACCAATCTGATTTAGTTTAGTGTATAAGTGTTTTAAAGGACAATAAAATAAATTCTACCTATTAAACATTTCGAACTAGTAAAGCTTCAGGTTGATACCCATTAACTTTAGAAGGTCATATAGTAGCATTTGTAACAACATCGTATAAATCCTTTTAACTTTTATAATCCTAAACGAACTGACATAAATTATATCCCAAGAAGAAAGGCGATGCATAGGTATTCAACGGATTAACTATTATGTAATTCAATGCACGTTTGTTACCACACAATATCCAACCTTATGTAACCGGGTCACGATTCACATTCGCTTCTATCATTGTAGTGTTGCCCTACAGGTTACGTAAAACAAAACCAGCTGGTGGACATCACGACCAAATTTATTACATTACTTAAGCATAAAAGTATAAAAAGATGTTGCACAATATCACATTCACGGTCTGGACTTGCATCACCAATAAATACGAATTCAATTCTTTAACAGTAACGGTGATTTAAATATCTCAAGTAACAGTTCTGACACTTCCAGTCTCTGTGATCACTGTTCCTGTAGAACATGTATTTAAAACTAGTTCCTATTCTACTGTTTATTTATCCTAGTGACGGCCGACTTGGTCGATTTGGCCCTGAAGGTTGTTAATGACTTCAGACGGCACCTGATCTCCGAGGATCTCATACAGGTTGATCCTCTGGTTTCCAGGGATGGACTCATAAGCCGCCAGCTCAATGCCTTCTTGGACCTGAAAAGTTAAAAAAACTTTAAAATAGAATTACGTTATGGAGGCACCAGTGATTAGTCATAATGTAAATTGAACAATGTCTTGCAGTGTATGAATATGTCAACTCATTTTGATTTTATACAGCAACATTGTGGGTTGATGGACATGCAGATAAACAGTAACTGTACACCTACTGTTACAAGCACTGTAATGATAACCATCTAAAAAGCTTGTTGCACTCCATATTGGATTACTTATTTCCTTGTTCTACTTTTGCTACCATTTCAAAGCAGTCAAACTTAAATGCGGCTATGAATGAAGCTTACACGACAAGGACGCTTGAGATATAAATAAAGTTTGACGACCTCTGTGGCGTGGAGGGCGAGTAGCCGGCTGAGATGCGAAAGGTTGCGGGTTCGATTCCCGCTGCAGGACAAATGTTTGTATGCTCTACATATATTTGTTCCGGGTATGAGTATTATGGTACCATGGTACTCGTAGTTCCCGATACCCACGAGCCATGACACAAGGATTCCTAGTGTGCGATCAGTACTCATGTATGTGACTGTTGGGTGTTAACATCTTTAAGGTATATCCTTAAGCCTAGTTTTTGAATGCTTCTAAATCATTGAAGCCTGCTTGATGGTATATTCGTGGTGCTGGCCGCACACTCGTGCTGAGGCCTCTGCTGTTACCACGACCAACAGGCAGATTATGAATGATTGCATCGTGCTTTGACCCTCACCTTCTGGATGACAGCATCATGAGGGATGAGGTGCGTGTTCTGCGCCTGCTTGATGGCCTCTTTGGTGTACGCAGCACCCTCGCGCTGAGGCGCAGCGGCAACTGCTGCTAGTGCCACCAACAGGCAGAATAAGTAGGAGTGCATGGTGCTTTGACTCGAAGTCTGTGAAATAAATGCAAGAAATTGACCTATACTGAATAGTAGAGTGTTTCAATAATTTTCTACCTAGCAGGTAGGTAGGTTTACGTTTCACCCATACATAATAGTTTATTAACACAAAACAAAAATAAATTCAAATTAAAAAATTAAGAAAATTAAAACTCTTGTTTTCTAACAAGGATCTCCTACTGACGGCAGTAATACATAACTGCGAACTCTATTTTCAACCATACGCTGAAGACTACGCTTTTTTTTGCACTTTTTTTGCTCGCTTGCAGCATTACAGCTGTCATATGAAGGTGGCTGCTTCGGAAACCATCACTTTACAGATCGGTATAGATTGATCTTGATTATGTTTTTTAGTTTATACAATAACTACATCAACTGAAGCCAAAAGGAAGCTTTCGTAGATTCATCTCAGATTTCTTCTCTACATAACTGATTACAAAACTGATATGAACGCGTCTCGATTCCTACGTTACATAAACAAACCATGCGGAGCCATCGCATGCACTTGAAAGTGCTCTAATCAGATGCACACACAATTCCACTGACACTAAGTATGACGTCACACACAACACTAGGGATGCGGGCATTAAAGGGTGCTAATTTTACAAACTTCATATATAAAAATTAACAAAAACCTACAGAACACAATTGGGTTGGGAAATCATCCCGAAAGCTATCCTTAGATTGTTTAAAATCTGTTAAAATACATATTCCATAAAAAACTGATATTAATTACACACATTTCCACTTTTACACAAGTATGACGTCACACAAGAGAAGCGTTGACACCAAACAGGTAAACGATAATTTCTATAATTTTAGTGAACAGGAAATTTTTGTTGATATGCAAATTTGGTGCGTAACTTGGAACTGATGAACTGTCGAGCTGTTTTATGTGTAGGTATAGTTGTTAGGTCTCACCTGTAAGTTTGGGCGGGAGTGATCCGCGCGCGCTGCGACCCAGCTGATATAGCCGCCCCCTCCGCGTGTGAACTTTCACTGCGAGGAGGCGCCTGCGCAACTGTCATGTCCTGACAATCTGATGAAGCCATTAAACCAGCGAAGTCTACTTACTATCAGAATTAAATTAGTTTTTTTAGAGTCACAAAGATTTCACAAAAAAAAAAAACTTGTTTCAAAGCAGTTCAAAGAATTCAAGTAATACTTTTCAATTCATCACAATCAGGAATCAATCGAAAGCTCTTACTGCTTCTTCTGGGAGCTGGTTGGTATCTTTTGTATTGGCCTCTGACTGCTACGCACTGAACTTTAACCTCTACACAGGAATCTTCCGGTAAAAAAAAACAAGTAAAAAAAAGTAGTGGTTGGTACAGTAAAATAAGTTAAACACAGGCAATACAGAAGTTGGCATTACTAGGATCTCTTTAATTTCCAGAATTTAAAAAAGGAATTAATTAGATATGCCTCATAAGATCACCCTCCCTATTTCTTAACTGAAAGTCACTCGGTGACTAACGTTTGACAAGTAAAATGACCATCAACTGAAATTTTTTAATGATAATTTTGAGCAATTGATTTTAATTTTACTTGTCAAACGTTAACCACCGAGTGACTTTCAGTTAGGGAATAGGGGGGCAGGAAAGACTCCTTCGTCAACACATCTATTGAAAATGTAAGCCAAAAACGAAGCAAAATCAATAACTATAATACTTAACATCTTTGTAGATATTCCCCAAATGATGGCAATCGTTTCCAATTGCTTGAGGGCTGTTTCGGCCCCTATGTCTCTTACTTGAAAAGTATCTTAGTAGCCAGAGTTAATGGTCAAAGTATAATTTACTAGTCTAACCTTATAGTTTACGCGTATTAGTTCGCTAGTTCTGTAGCCTCACAATTCGAAGAGGACTAAAGCCACTCTCCGGATTCACTTTGCAAAAAACCACTTAGTATCGATAATGTGATCGATACACATCCGGATTGCAATACAACGCGTCGGTAGATACCTATTTTATAAAACAAAATTTAAAAATATTAAAACAAACGGTAAGATCTAGAAAAAAATAGAAAGGTGGAGTAGAGCTAGAGTAACGTGGAACTAGGGAGCCAATTACCAGCTGCAAGTTCTTATTAGCGAGGTGCCCGTAACAAGTACCTTTATAGACTCTGAGCTGTGGAGACCTTACAAACCAGAGGTGCGATTTTTGATTGTGAATTGAAACTCATTGATGACTAAAATTGTTATACCTATGGTATCAATACAAGTGCCTTCCTCAAGTACATCTCCTAAAAACGGTGATTTGCGGCCTTTTTGATGATATTAAGTCAATAGTGACATTCAAAAATAGCACCCCAGGAGGTACTAACAAGGAATTCAATAAGTGAGTGATGAAGAACGCAAAATTTTAATAATTACCTTCTTACTAAGAATTAGTTACTAATATTGGAGAGTTTACAAACGGTTTCAACATGTGAGGCAATTATGTGATTTCTGTGAAAATCATTAAACTTATCTTAATAATTATTGTTTCATCAGTTGAAGTTGTTGAATGTAAGTGGATATTTGTTACATGTTTCAAAATAATGGGTCTGCAGAAAAGTTAGTATTTCATGTAACTACTAAGTATACTAACTAATGTCTTTAGTCCATCGAGAGGAGGGCCTTCCTCTACCGCGTCATCCGGTTTGTGGTCGCCACACGAGAACCTTTATTCTCCAAACGGTTATCAGTTCTTGATGATGATGACTATACTAACCACTGACTTGACTTGATTGGTATTGTTGTGTTTGTGTACCTATACCTACTTAATATAGCTTAAAGCCACAGAAGCCATAATTAAAAGAAGAAAAAGTAATATTGCTATCACATCAGCTCCTATAACTTCTGATCAGAAAGCTACCCACACTATTTTCATGCAATCATAGAAAAAACAATACCTTACTAAGGATTTACATATCTCGTTCCGAATTCAATTCATAAGTTATTCCATTTTGCATAAATTATATAATCAGCCGACTATTATGTAACGAAATTATCTAGACAACCACAACAAAAATATAAAAAGTTAATAATAATTGCAAGTGTTGTACTTGAGTGTGGTGTGTCCGGCCTAAGAATAAGCCCCTCCACCTCCCGTGGATGTCGTAGAAGCCGACCAAGGGATTACACCAGGGGATGGGCAGCAGCATCTCCCGGAGAACTTAACACAATACTGCGATCACCAATCCGCCTGCCAAGCGTGGTGATTATGTAAAATCTCTCTATTGCATTCAATAGGGGAGCCTCCAGCAGTAGACGTCTAAAGGCTGCTAATGATGATGAGAACTTAGGTACTTTGCATCATTATTTTGCAATGACTTTTGTATAGAAGTACTTGCTCTCAAGTGAAGTCGCACCTAGCTGCATATTGGTAAGATGAGGCATTAGGCTGTAGATCTTCGTCAATATTTTCCTTGTTGGAAAGTAATGTACAATAGCTTTAGTTCATTAGATGCCTTGTACCGATTGATGAAGCATTCCTAAAACATTGTTGTAACATTTTGCATTCGTTTATTTTTCAACATCGTTGGATCGCTATGAGATTGATTCAAGTTTTGCGCCTTCCTTATTAGTTGTATGCGTGCTCCCCATTCAAATTCTGGTTTGGTAGTCATCGTAGAATAAGAAAATAGAAGTAAAAACTTGCAAGCGCAGGAAGTTACATCATCCTCAAGAGTATCTAAGTATGCCACATTAGTGGGTACCTGCAGATCACATTTTGGCATTTTAGAACTGCAAACTTGGTCATGTAATTTAGTCGGCGGTAACCCCGCATGAACTTTTTGCAGTCTTTCATTAACGTCCATCTCAAAAATTACTTCCCACAATTTAGGAACACAGCATTAGGTACCTACCTGCTTGAAGTTGCTATTCAGGATTTGTTGGGCAATCTATGTTGGTATAAGATTTGTCCTGGCTGCTGGCTTATTTAAGAGTGTGTTATTACTGGAAGAAGGCGTTAGCCGAGTTGGTCATGGAAAGCAATAGCGGCCATGATCTCACCACTTGTCACGTCTATACTCCTGTTGTGCAACCCACGGTGAAAAGAGGCCCTTTGAGGCTCTGCCTACCTCTTCGAGGAAAAATGGCGTGTGTTTATGTATGTATGCTATTCAAAACTACTTATTATAATCATAGATGCTCCTATACGATGCCAACGTAGCAGGTCGGAGGTCGCTGGCGCAACGCGCGTCCGCAGATGATCTAACGCTCCAACACTTACTTTGTGCCACGGTCGCGTTGGGCAACCCCTTGAATGCCTGTTAATTGCTCTGAGCCTATTCATACCCTAAGGTCTAGGAAAGTAGTCGTTATTACTTGGGAATAGAGATCGCTTTGGAATGAAATATGCCAAGGGTTTGGGCGTCTACCATTTTGCATAGTTAATGGGAGAAACGTGCAATATGAGGTGCATATTACAGAATTACTTTCACAGGGTAGGTATTGCTGTCGTCGGTTGATGAGTAATGTATATTTTGTTTTAATCAAACTTGGATAAGGACTTATGAATAGAGAGGAAATATTATCCGTTTTATAGTATGGACATGGACTGTAAAATATGCAAACCAAAATCTTGATGACTTGAACGACGCAAAGTCCAATTTAAGTTCAATAACCGTAATTCAAGAACTTTAGCTACTTGGTAATTTTGTTTCTTTTTCAATGTTAAATATGAGGAACACTACAGCACAAGCGAGATTCTTGAATACGGCTGTAATTATGTCACAATCACAATGCCTTGATGATGAACTCGTAGAGTAGGTCACTTATAGTCACAGGTCACAAGTCGCGTTAGAAACTGGAAAAGGAAACTGCTTGTCGTATGAAATGCGGGAATTTTTTACATCTATTTGCCTCTACTTAGGTACCCCTCTAGGCATTGCAATAGTTACTATACGGATTGACAAAAACTGGGTCATAGAGGCTCCAAATGGTCAAACCATGGCGCACTCGGCCTTCTACTTAGTTCACCATTTATGGAAAACATACGCTTATTCTGCATTCGTTACCTAATGATGTTACGTTTGTACACGGGACTATTGCAAATAGTAAGTGGTCTTCTATAGTGCCAATCAAGCCGCCTGCGCCTGGTCAAAAGTTGTGGGTTCGAGCCATACATATTATTATCTGAAGTAGTTCGAGCCACTGACTGGGGGTTGCTCCACTCAGTGCCTGTGACCTTATTGTTTATTTGTTTATTGGTAACTTATTACTCAAAAGGTTCGTAAACCTCACATAGGAAATGTGTTGGACGTCCATCCGGATCCGGAGAGAGGGATTATTTTAGGTTCGAGATGAAATTTGCGGAGGATTAAGTAAATAATTGTAATAATCCACTATTTTTTCCAACTTTTCGGCTGAATTGCGAGTAAATTGGTTTTGGTTCATTGTTTAAAAAATTTAGAACCATGCGTACTTTGATAAGTCTTCTTCGATCACTTATAGGTAGGTTTCTAATCTACAAAAATTTTTTTAACATCTGACTTGTGGTTTTTTAATGAATGACAAGTTTTTTCGATCCATTTGGCTCGAAATCCATTTGGCTTTTAAAGGGAAACTGATCCTTTTAATTTAAAAACTACAATTCAGATCTTCAAAACTTTTTGTAGATATAATCGATTGAAACTTATTTAGGTAGGTATGCATGGGCCTAGACTTTTTAAACAATATAAAAGATTATTGATTCAAGTCAATAATTATCTCTGGGAGATAATTATTGACTTGAATCGTACCTCAGTCGGAAAAGAACGACTTTGTACAAACATTTTTTAAAACCTTTATGGTCCAGAAACTGGATCCTTCAATCTAGACTTTTATAAAAGTAATCTACTTGTCCGTTACGTTTGTTGTTATTTTACTAGAACTTAGTTAAGAATTTATAAAAGATTCTTACAACAATAAGGGCACGATAAGGGTTCTTTCTCTTTACTACACATAAAGAGAAAGAACGATGTCATGAAGAGAAATCATGTATTTATTAACTCTAGCCACGTTTCATAGCAATTTAAAATGTGCTGGAGTGACAGCTCCTTAGGTATTTAGTACCTTCTGGTGTTTTAAAAGCTTGCGTAAAAATCTTTGACTAATTCTTAAACAATCTATATCCCCGCGTTGATTTGTCAGACTGTCAGAATACTTTTTAGTTTGTCTAATTATTGAAGAACTGAATCTCAATGAGCTCTAGTAGCTGTATGATTCGTCGCGATCTTCAATTCAGTGCGGTGCAAGCGTTCGAGAGGAAATCGCCTGGCAAAAGATTCCTAGAAAATTTCTCTTAGGGACTTCTCGTTGGAGATCCCAATCTAGCACATTCTAAAAATGTTGATATAAACGTGGCCTACAGTAAAATAAATACATAATTTATCTTATCCACATTCAATGATAACTAATATGAATGAATTTATATAAAATTTTCGACTCAATTGGTCACATTATTCAGAAACATTGAAAAGAGAAAATCATGTAAGTATCTAATTAATAAAGTCATGTGACATAAGTTCAATTTAGAAATGCTGTAGGTACGCTCAATCCAAACCTTCAGTTTTGCCTCTAGTAAAATTCACAGATTTTTTGTTATAGGTTTCTTAGGGAGTCGTGGAATTTTGACATATTATTTGACAGATGTATCGTTATGTAAGTAGGCCATTATATCCATGAGGTAGGCCTACTAACGACTAACCTACTATACTGTTATTAAGGCCCAGATGAAAGACATTAATAAAGTCCGTACTAATATGCTTGCAACTGTCCCTTTCATTGTCACACGAATGTTAAAATACACCTGCTAGAGAGTCGCAGGGACATGTCAAGCATTAGTACGTGCTAAGTAACATCTATTTATATCAGCCTAAGTGCTTTTTTTTGTAAATATATTGTATAGGAACGAAGCAAACTAATAAAACACCCCTATCAGTCTAGGTTTCTTTTATTTGTAAAAAAAACAATAGAATTAAATAATACAGTGAGCAATGCGCTTATTGCCGCGGAAAAGGACGGTCTTCCGGAGCAACAAGCCACACCCAGTCAACTGAATGGAACAACTCAAGTCACGTACACAATAAATAGAATCTTACTCTACGCTTGAGCCGTCTCCAACCCAACCATCGCAATACTAAAGTGCATAAATAAACTTAAGTGCGATCACATTCAATACTAATCTAGATCTAATACAATGTTCATAAGGACTGTAATATCAAAAATGTTGTACGAATATAGCTGCGCATCGGCTCAGCGAAGTGCTGCGTTCCTGAGCAAATGGAGGAACTAAAGCTAGGGCTGTTTAATATCTGTTGTCATGTTCGTACAGCTAGTTTACAGTGGGATGGCAACGTGGCGCGGGCCCAGGGGCCGCCGTCACATGGTGACTAGCTTGGTTGCTTACTACAATCACTCGTCGCGATTCTCTCACTAAACAAATAAATTACTTATCCTAACACGAAGAGCTAAATACTAATTTCGCATAATTTGACACTTTGCGAGCGACGCGTGGCGCGACCCTCATCCCTATAGCTAGTTAAAAATAATTTGTCCGGCTAATACATAATAATTTCCACCGGTAACCGGCTGTCGACGATTTATAATGAATCCGAGAACGATTCCCGAATCGTTGAAGAATATCTGACAGGACGTAAACTATAAACTAATAGTCTCTATGTTAACGTACAGTTTCGAGAAGGAAACATATATACTAGAAAATGCTGATAGCTGAGGTTCCGTCGTAGGGCAACGGGAAGGGTCTCACTTCGCCGCGCTGAGCGTGTCGTTAGCTGCCTCCGTGGTGGTGAAGGGAGCTGCTGTAGTGAGATCCACCAAGCTGCCTGTCACAGATTCGTTAGAGTCTCGTGACGTAACGCCATCAGTCACCATCTCCGATGACGCGGAAGCCGGAGCATCATCCTGAGGGTGTTTGTCCGATAGTTCCGATGATTCTTCCTTCAGTATCACTTTCGTGGGTCGTTTATTGATAGTCGGCACGTACGATTGAGTGATTATCTCGATATCCTTCTTCTCGGTCTTGGTCTCTGGCATATCGTCAGATACGTTGTCGATGATCGGCCGGCGTGTTGTTGGCTCCACTTTGTCATTTGGTGGTGGTGAGTCTGTAATGCTTGATTCGTCATCTTCGATTTCGATACCTTTTTGTTTGTTCACCAGGACACCTTTGCTCTTAAACGGAACTTCGGTGATAGAGTTTTGGTTGAAATTTTTATTCTTGCTTTTGTAACCCACATTAACCGGTATCAGTTCCTCTGAGTCTGAGTAGCTGGTTGAGCCGACTTGATGAACAGTCAATGGAAAATCAGTATGCTCACTTATTGACGCTACATCGCTAACCAATTTCATGAGGTCTATCAAAGCATTCTTATTTCCATCAGCACTGTCAATGATTGCAGCGTTCTTATCAGAGTCACCAGGAATTTTTATCAGCTCAACAGCATCTGTCGAGCTCTCTGATGAACCGAAAGAGGTCAAAATAAATTCAGTGGTCTCTACATTTTCTATAGCTCTGCTGTCGGCTTTTGAAACTGTTATGACCTCTGAACTAGCGGCTGGTGAATCAGTTGTAGTAAGTACAGGATCTGCAGTGGAAATATCGAGCGTGTCTTTGGAAACATTTTCAGATGCTGATGACTCTTGGGGATTTTGGTCGCTTGTTTCGATTGGCAGTGAGCTCAATTCAGTCTGAGAGGTCACTTCGGTAGCAACGTTGGACTTTGCTATCGGGCTAGTAGTTTGCTCTTGAGGAGTACTCGAGCTCTTTTCGGTTGTTGCATATTCTATTACTTTTTGCGTCGTAGATAGAATTTCTTTTTGTGTCGTGGATTTCATTTCTGGTTCTGGCTCAGCACCTGTGGTCAAGAAACTCACTCTTTCGTTCGCCTTGGGTTCTTGTGTTGTGATTTCGACAGACTTAGGAATTTCTACAGACTTGGTTATTTCTTCAGACTTAGTGATTTCATCAGACTTCTTTTGAGCTTCTGTTGTTTTATTCAATATAGTGGTAGAAGCGGCCTCTAAAGCCGTTGTTTTTTGTGCATCAAAATCTAGGATGCTGTCACTCGCAGTTACTTTACCTTCATTTGCAGTCCCCTCTTCAGAAGGGGCGCTGAAGGTTTCAGTTGGAATAGCTGATCTTAGTTTTATTGTCGGATTCTCTCTTACAATAGGGGCACTTGTGCTCGTTAATTCTGGAATGGTGCTAGATTCAGGTGCAATCTCTGATGATCTTTCTGTGGTGGCGACAGATGTCTCCGGAAGGTACTTAGCATTTGTGGTCAAAGGCTCCTTGACTTGTGCTTCAGTCGAAGTAGTAATACCAGCGACGTTGATTTCAGGTGCTGGAGCGTGCTCTACCGGTATGTGATCAGAGTCTGCAGATGGTTCCGGGACAATCTCATCTCCGTGATTACTCAGCACTGAAAGATCATCAGGGAGAGGCGGGAAAGCTGGATTATGATCGAATAATGATGGATCTTCCTCTTCTAGCATAGGGGCTTTAGTTGTGCTGGCGACAGGTCGAGTGTCAGGAGTCACATAAGGAGATCCCATGGTAGCAATAAAAGGTACTAATGGTGACGGGTAAATCTCACTGTTGATAGAATCTTGAGTTGATAAACTAATTTTAGAGGGAGCCCGTGCATCAATACCTTTGTTTCCGCTTGAAGTTTTGCTTTGGTCTGCATAGACTGTTTCAGGAGATGAATGGACCTCTATGACTGAGGGCATCTCTTGCTCTGGTTTCGATGTTTCAACGTCTGTGTTGGTGTTCTTTTCAGAAGTTGCCTCTCGGGGAATCAAAGGGGACTTCGACGATGAGTATTCAGCTACTTCAATACCCGGTGATGGAAGTATCTCCTTGATCTTCACGTCAGTGGTGATTGGGATCTCAGACACAGGTGTGATTTCTTTGATGGTTATTTCCTGTTTGACGATATCTTTAGGCACGGCAGGGATAGCACCGTTATCAAGGCTGCTAGCAGGGATGATTGGGATCGATGTCGTCATGATAGGTAATGCTGTGACACCTGAAAGTAGAGAAAAAACTTGTTTCTGTTCTGGAAGGTAATTTACCATATTTTATCTGGTATTATTTTGCATATTTTGACTGGAAATAACACTATTCCACCAAACTAAATATGCTATTGGAGTTCAGATGGGAATTTAGGAGAAACAGTCATCTCATCAGCTCCCTGGCAGTAACAAAAAATGAGGGTCCTAACCTCTAAGTGGGCAATTGTCGTACTCCGGGCAGCACCTCCCTGGCACCAGGCGAGGAGTGCAATCGTCTCGCACGAAGCACGCGATTCGCCGGCACACCACTTCGCCCCCTTGGCAGTAGCACACACGGCACGGGTCCTGAGGGTCGACTAGTTTTTCACCGTTGCCGTATACTCGGCCTTCTTCTTCGCATTCTGAAATTGAGATAACAACTAATCAGTTATGGGATCGAGAGGCAAGCATGGTCAAAAAATCATGAATATTTCACTCTTTTCTGGTGCACTATAGTTTTACAGACAACTATTCCAGTACGATGGTCTGTTCTGAATTATAAAACAACGTTTACGAAAATAGTAGAGTTTAATTTGGCTTTCGAGCAAGGCTCACGGTATTATGGGAAATGGAAGACGAATAAAATGTTTATGTACAAGTAGCGCACGTAAAGCGATACCTGTCTCATCGCCCATTCACTTAAATTTCTGGTAATAGACTCACCGCATTGATACGTAGGACAGCAGTGGTCGGGCCGGTGCAGAGCTTTACAACCCGGTCGTGGCTCGCACTGTTGCTGGGCGCAGTGTACACCGCCCTGGGAACACTGGCAGCGCTCACACGGACTTGAACCCGGGAACTCATCGCCGGGCATATACACCACGTCGCCGAGGGAACAGCTTCCTGAAAAATAAAAAAGAGATGCTTTGAGGAATCGCCACCATTATGTGTTATTTAAAGTATATCAAGGGAGTAGTTACTGATGGATCCTGTGGTTTAGATCCTTTGTATTAATAGATCCCTTATGCTTATAATTCAAGCGCAGCATGTGCTGTCTTATAAGCTTTTACTTTTGATTTTATTATTTTTTCTCATTGTCTATGTATCAGCTTCTCTCTGCTCCAAGGCACCACACAGGCGCTTCCTACCAACGTAGTAAAGCGGATCATCAAATTAAGCCAAGCTGTGTTTGCTGTCTGATTTTTCTAGGCTTGGTTGCGTTGGAACAGGAGTAATTTTAGTTTATAAGACGATTCAAAATGATCCTTGTGATTTCAATGAATAAAATATTTTTGATTCGATTATATCCGTAAAGGGTGAGTACAACGATAGGCTGCATAATATCGATTCATGCTGCTTTACGCATAACTCAATAAAGCCCGTTTGAAGATGTATTTTTGAATTATTTCATTCTTAGTCATTGCAGTTAGCAGGTTAAACTATTGCTATTGTTTCAGTTCATTGTAGTAAAATGTGTGTAAAGTATTTATAAAAATTACCTTCTTTCAGTCCCATATCTGCGCTGGTGACATTCTGCATCGGCAGCGGTCCAAGAGGGCCTGAAACAGAAACGACACACAATTAAACACAAACAACACACACAACATTAACAATTAAACTATAAATAAATAAATGCTGGACATAATTTAATCACTAACGTAAAATGGCACACCCTTCCGTTAGATAATTAATTATTTTCTTAGATATCTAATAATCTAGTCTCTTGATATTCGAAGGTGATGTCACTGGAATTTGGATTTACCTACATTTTCAGGGTGTTTTGTCTACCTATGTACACATTTCTTAGTAATGTACCATACCTATTTGTGCCGCCAAGCAGTAGGTGCTCGTGTTGCTGTGTTCTAGTTTGAAAGGTATAAGTGCCGGTAAAATTAGAGGCAATTAGAGGCAACTTTCATCTTTACGTCTCTGGATGACCGGCGCATATGCCACGTAGGGCGCGTCCTAGGTGGACGTGACCTAAGAGGTATTGCGTTTGTAATGGGCTGGAGCTACAACTTAACATCGGGTGGGCACCATGCCAGATAAGTCATTTGTTCAAAAAAAACGCAATGAAATAATCAGGCTCTATCTTCATAATCATTTTTTAAACCTATTTCAGTTAAAATCGCTTTTGTTTTGTTCTCTCTGATGTAAAATGTCATACGTCAAAACAAAATCAAACATATTTTAACTAAAATAATTTAAAAAAAATATAATGAATAAGGGGGTAAGAAGATAAGTTAATAATACATTTATATATACAAATAGTACACACTATTAAAACCTATAAAACATTTGATGTTACTATCCTTCCATAAAGTACTTTTTCAATAAAATAAAAACCAACGTAAAATATTCTGAATTGTCTTCGGAAACAGCGTATGAGTGCCGTTTTTAATGCTTCCCTATATTGTGTGGGCTTTGATGGATCCGCACTCATTTCGCATCCACGCTACGGTAAAGCCTCATTCACAAAAGGAATAGGCTATATCCTGACCCGTTCCAGTATAAAAAGAAATCTCGAGCTGGTCTGATTTTTTTAGATTCATCCTCATTTTCGCCGATCGAAGTGATTTGACCGTATATTCCCAGCGTCCTCCACCTATCTGCTCCTCTTGGGGACGTTGGGAGAAAAAAACCCCAGCGTCCCCCACTCGCGACAACGCCAGAAATGTAATGTATCAAGGTGATTCCTCTCGCATTTGGCGCGAAATTCAAATTTTATTGCGTTTTTGCTCATTACAGCTCATCAACACTTCTTGAGATAGTAAAAACTGATTTTGCGAAAACTAGGAGACCTAACACACATGTTTTAGTTTATAGTTTCACATATAGATCATTACTTCAGCTACGAATACTCTTCAATGATTTTTACAGTGTTTTTTTGGTTTAAAGATATGCGTAGCTTAACTAATGACATTTATGAGATACTATCAATTAAAACATGTGTTCTAGGTCTCCTAGTTTTCGCAAAATCTGTTTTCTCTATATAGTGTTGATTAGCTGTGATTTACAAAAAACACAATAAAATTTGAATTTCGCGCCACATGCGAGAGGAATCACCTTAACAGTAGGAGAACTTTTGTTTCTGTTGTTTAGAGGTATAAAATAAATAGTATAGGGAATAGAAAGGTGACCCATCCAGGAGAGGATACCCATCCACGGGAGGAGATCTATCTATGGGAAGATAGCCATACATGGGAAGAGACCCATCAACGGGAGGATATCCATACATGGAGGTAAATGTTTGTATGAAATTAATATTTAAAAAAAAAAAGAAAGAACCACTGCTCGACATAGGCCTTCCCCCATGCCACGACAAACGGTCTTAAACCACTGGAAAGCACACATGGATTTTGTTATAGTTGTGATCTTGTGATTCAAAGGAGTTACAGAAGAGTGCTAACGTCTTGCTGACTCGCGCTTTGGAGACATGTGTCAAGTTTTCCAACTTGATTCCAGTGGGAATGAAACCTTACATCCCCAGCCATCATCCTTCTTTTGATTTATGTTCCGAATCTCCCTGAATGCTCTACGCACATTTATTTCATGTTGCCGGAAGCTTTTAGGATTGAATGACTCGTTAAGAAAAAAGTATTTTGGAGATATCTTTTATCTTTATGTTTTGAAATGAGAAGGTACCATCGAAGTTGAGGTCTTATATTAATTACTGAGTGATACGTAATCAAATAAAATTAGACAAATATTTTTATTTGACTAATAATACACTCAACAAGCTGGTAGAGCGCCTGACGCTAACTCCAGCGCAAGTGACGTAACAACCTCATATTAAATATTGACTCAAGTTTTTACTCTTATGATTTCTTAGTTCCAATGCTTGATCTAAAATACAAACGTTCATGTATCTGTTGATTGGCCAGGTGTTTTTCTCATAAAATGTTTAGTTATTACATGCTGTAGATTTATAGGTACTTACCTACAATAATTTAAATAGTAAACATCTTTATTTATAGAAAGAATAACTAGTATTATTCTTACAAAATTAAAATAACCTGAATTTTTTTTTGTTGGTTAAGCAAAGCAGCCATTTACCTAATATGACTATGTATGTGGGTCGTGCCGCGTGCGTGACGTCCGAATGCACAAACAATAACGCGATCCATTATCAAGTGCGTAGGTACGCAATTTTTGTTTGTTTTAATGAAAATTTATAACATGCTTGTTTCAAGCCACTGTGTCTTGAATTTTATGATTACGGTTTTTTGTGAGTGACTTTAACTGGCCCCCCGTAAAAGTTACCCCCACAATTATCACAGCCTTACCCCTGCATTATTTCTTAGGTCACGCCCACCTAGGACGATTATTTTACAATTCTTTGTTTGCGTATATTAAACTTCTCATTTCATAATGTTTATTTAAATTCCTTAGAATGAATTTACACGAGCACTTTATACATGAAGTAGAAAGATCACATAATTTGTCATACCTTGTTAACAAAAATCATAAATTTTTATTAGATGGTCATATATTACCATATAGTTACTCGTGCCTAGCTATACCATTATCATACCCTACCGCAACTCATCGCGGAAGTTAATTATAATCGGATGTATCCAAATGTGTTACTTTTTCTTGTTCGTTAGAATTATTATAAACATACATCTCATAAATAAACCAATCTCGTTTTTTTCAGTCAACGATCTTTTAGAGATCGTTGTTTTCAGTAGATAATAAAATAATGCTAGTCACGTCGTACACGAGTAAACCGGTCGTGTACCTCGGGCCGCGACCTCGCCCTTCGCGGCCGAGGGCGGGCGGCGACCTCTATCTAGGGCGGCAGGACTCGCTCCAGATCTCGAGGCGCTCACCCTGGAAACCTGCAGGTACCTACTTTGATAAGAAGTTTAAGAATTGGGGTAAAGTTTTACAATATTTTCTTCTCGTGAAATTTTTCGCAATGTTCCTTTAGGAAGTGTAATAATTTTTAGCCCTCCAAACTTCCATCCCGTCACGGTATCGATAGATTTATCAAGTGTTTTTAGCTGAGTTAGAGATGGGTGACATCTTATAGCAGAGTGTGAACAAAGAACAAAGGCAACGAAAGATAAAAAAATAACCTTTTTTAAAACTCTACTGCAGCTAAGAAAATTTAAAAGTCGCTTTCCCGGCTATACCTCCTAAAATAAACATAAATTCCGGTCTTGCAATATCATCAACTTATATAAAACGGTTCGTATAATCTAATCCAGTCATTTCTCACTTATGATACTCAGGCTCCACTGACTATGAAATAACCTATGACCCCATTAAACTCTACGAGTATCTATCTGCATTCTACCAGCTATGATAGAATTTGTGCTTCTAAAAGCATTTCTACTCTAATAACTACGAATCTGGGCTCTTGATTCTATTATGTATATGTAGGTAGAGCTGTCGTGAACCGGGTCGAGAGGGTAGAGTCACCTTTAATTAAAAGCTAGGGCATGTGCCGTTTCTTATTTCGCTTCTGGTCTAGCATGTAGGGGCGCTAATGTGAAATAGGTGTAATGTTGGATATTTCATCTCTATGTCACATACAACAACATATGTACAAGAATCACATCATAAGAATTGTCATATTTTATTTTTCAGGTAACGCTGAAACACGTGTTTTTTTTTTTATCTATGTCATATTTAAAGTGTACTTAAAAATGGTTTTTGAAATATAGATCATTTTTGTTTTACATTAAATGCCCTTTTTGGACCCTTTAGCAAATGGCAATGGGGAACGCAACAACTGGGATCATTTTGGCAACCTTAGCGCTGTTGAAATCATTTGAAACTTGAAAGGAGGAATATCTAGGTCATGAAGAAAGATCTAGGTTGTTGCGTTCCTCATTGTCATTTGCTATGTACTGTAATTGGGGAGCAGGACCTTTGATTCTTATGCTACGGGAATATTGTTGGGCTATTATTCTTAAAACACCGGGTGCACTGCACTTACATCTGAATAGCTAATGAATAGAACCAACAGTGCGTTACTCATCACAGGAATGTAAGCACGAATTGAATGTATGTGTACTTGTGACATACGACAGGGCGATGTGAAGCAAACATGAGGAAAGAGGTAGAAACGTGACAAGGGCAGGCTGGTGCAAGTCATAAATGGATATTGTTTCTGACAGCCTTTACCATTGTTGTAAGATGAGACTAGTTTAGAACGTAAGATGTTAGCTAATATCAGGCTATGGATGATGAATAGCTTGGCTCTACAGAGCAAAGACCTTACTCCCTTTTGCGAACGAAATTTTGCTTCTATTTTGGATATTATTTCGTCAACCACCATGAAATATTGTACTAACTGTACTGTGTGTATTGTACTGTATATTGTATTAACTTAATGATTAGTACACTAATATCTAGACACACTAACGCACCACGGGTCTCGATATTAGTGTACTGGTCATGTGTACAAAGTTCAATGGAGTTTGAAGATATAATAGCCAAATAAGAAGCAAACTTCGTTCACGTGCAAAAGCAGGGCGTAAGCGCCTTTTTGCCAGCTACCGGTACCTCCTCTTAAAGAGAAGTCCTTAACAAATGAGTAGAGTCATTGCCTACCGTAGGGACATATTATCATTATTCACATAAAAAAACAACTTAGGTATTTCATAGAAGGTGTATAAATTTGCGAAAAAGCTTTACCTATAGGCGCAGTAATATTTAGTAGGTATTTGCTTCTGCGCTCATCTCTTGCGCCAACAATCCTTTGATTAACCCATCCTCGCCTATGGAATGAAAATAAGACGTGATTCACTCCTCGTGGATCACTATCTATGACAACCGTAGGTATACCTACCTGGCTACAAGCATACATAGGTTAGATATTGTTACTTTGTGTAGCGTTCTTTTACCCATTGGTATTCCATTTGCTATATTTCGTAGAATATCATACGACTCAGCAGTCTGTAGGTGTTTAGATAGATAGATAACTTTTCATTTAAAAAACCGACTTCCGCCATAGTATTCGACAAAATATTTTGATGAAAAAAAAATGATGAAAGAACCATAGTGGTGAAAGGATTATTATACTTTTTGAATGCAAATGCTTGGTTTGTTTCTGAAAATATCAAAATCGCCATATGTATGCCTACAATATTTGAGGAGTTCCCTCAATTCCTCATGGATCCCATCATCAGAACTGGATTTTGAAAAATGGGACCAATCTGGAAGTATATCTATACAAATAAAAAAGAATTTTCCAAATCGGTTCATAAACGCCGGAGATATGCGGTAACAAACATTAAAAAAAAGTCGGTTAAAAATACTTTACTGCACAAGACAAAAATAACAAGAACATAGACGAAAATGAACGAAGATGTTGAAAATGAAATCAATATCAAACTTTGCTCATAGCTGGCAATTTTGTGGTGGCGATGACGAATATGTATCTATTTCTGTATTCATTTTTAGGGTTCCGTAATCCATACCTCAACAGGAAACAATGGGACCCTTATATAATGACATTGTTGTCAGTCCGTTTGTCTGTCTGCCTGACGGTCTATCTTTCAAGACCCTATTTCTCAGTAACCGCTAAAGGATATCAACTTGATATTAAGCTTATAGTGTCGTAAAAAAATAAGCTTCTAACTAACGGAGACTTTTCCGGTTTTTAAAGATTTTGATTCTAATTGTCCAATTGCTCATGTGTTAATTTGAAATGTGCAAGGACTTTTACCCTTTTATTGGTGGAATTGGTAATTTTATGCCATACTACTTAGTAAATAAATAAAATAAACAAACTTTCGTCTAAGAATGCAATCAATTGTATGTGAACAATAAACTGATAAAATGTTTAGTAATTTATGACTTAGTTGGAACTGTTGCATGACCCAACATGTGATACAACATTGTACTGCAATGCATTACTCTAGATCAATTGGTTCTGGTAGTTCATTTATTTAGATTAGAACCTAAATGAGATTGACAAATGATTTTACATTAGAGATCACGTGGACAACATGGATTTTTGTCTTAGAACAAGGACTTCTGAGGATTTTGCCGGGTTTCGTTTCGTCATTCGGGTAATCTCGTCATCACCAAATTAAACACAATCGGAAAACAATTTCTTTTACTTACTCTTGATTATTTTTCCCGATTAATATTTCCACAATTTTTAGTATCGTTTCAAAGTTGGATTGAATTGAAGAATAGATTTTTGGCTAAGCTATTGTATATTGCTATTATTTGGCTTATTATTTCAAGTTTAAATTTAATTAATTCTCCTGTACTTTCAATGATACTTTTAAATAAATACAATAAGAATAAGATTGTTGTTAGCATTTGCATCAAGTAAACCGTAAAAACTGACTGGCATAATTAGGTTGACTATTTAGTTCTTCCAGCAAAGCTCACCAATCTAACAGAAACAGACAAACCAACAACCTCATTACCTACTCGTTTGTATTCCATTGTGCAATAAAACTGCCTCAATTTTCATTTCATCCCCTTCCACTTCTTTCACAAGTTTTTGTGGAATAGGTACTCTGGCTACAAAGCGTTTCGCTCAATGACGAATAGTCTACCCAATTATTTTTGAAGGTGAAAAAGTTTTCTGTTATTTTTTCTTTTTAGTGAGAACCATTGATTATACTTTCTTCAGTACGCAAGCAATTGTACCTACCTACAATAATTCTTATTTTGTATGTACACATATTTTGTGAGTACTTGTGCACATGTTACCAATATCTGGACATTCCAACAGTCATCATATAATTTGATTCCTCTATCCTACTTTCAACCCGACTCTATCTCTAGCCTTTCAACCATTGCTGCATTTTCGTTACCCATCTTCATAGAGTTACTACAAAAACATCGATATACCTATACACCCAGAGGATGTTTACATTTTAATCAACCCAATTTTATCCTGCAACCTTTGTCGATTTTTTCCCTACCTATCTTCCCAACGTTAGAGTAACGGCGTCAATGTATTTGTTACAGCGAATAGTGGTGTCCCGCGGGAGGCTTTAGGGATAGTACGGCGTGTCACGGACGCGATCGATAGACACGCCCTTTACAAAGTACCCTGACGTCTGCAATTTTTTGTTGCTACAACTTTTTGTATTGGTTTTTGCGGATAAGGCCAACGATAGATGCCAACGAGAGGTTTTCTTCGTGTAACTCTTCTTTGATGAATGAGTTAAATTCATACAAATCTACAAAAAAAATTGCTTAATAAACATTAAATTATAATTTGAACAATTGAAATAATTCTAATTTTAAATATTATTACAATACTTACTTATTAAAATAATATCTAAAGTAAAGCATTTTACCTAGTCCTAAACTTGAGTGTTAGTATTTTTTTTTCACCCAAATATTTGTCAAGGTTTTTTTCACAAAGAGATGCGAGTCAAATGAATGGTTGATTACGCTGCAAATATTTGTTTTTCGTGATTTTCACTTCTTTTCTTTTTGAACTTTAAATAGTGTGGAAATTTGGCGTCTATCACCGCCATGTGTGTGGTCAGATCAAGAAGGCCCCTTGTGAGCAGATACAATCTCTCGCAGGCTCTCAATTAGAGAGCCTGGTATGAGTCAGGTAATAGGTAATACATTAGGTAGGTATTTAGTTTATGCTGTTCTACAGAGTGCAGCAATAAGCTGACGATAAAGAGCAGACATGGTTTCGTTTGCCTCAGTAGATACAGCTGGGAATACAGCTACTGAACTTTCTAAAGAGATTTCTGTCCATTTTCATGACAGTGTGATGTTTGTGTTTATGAACCTAACCCGTGTAAAATGTGATCATAGCTTTCAGTTTTATCGGAGATACCTTTCTCCTCGTGGAAAATCGTAATAAAATCCTCAGACACGAGTCTCCCAATCACTTCCATAAAAGCAAATCGTTTACATAAACACTGGCGTGTAAAGCACGTACCTAGTATCTTTGTGATGGTAGGCTCATTATACTTATGTCTTGTGTTGAGATCTCTAACGTTGAGTGATTTATTTTAGATACTTTGATGAAGGTTTAAGTTGCTTTAATTGAAAGTACGGACTATAGCGGCGACGAGGTTTGCCAACCGTCACGTCGAATGACTCAAAAGCAAGAAGAATAAACAGCCCCGTCCGCTGATTCATTTATCATCGTATCATCATCATAACCAGCCTGTAGAAGTCCACTGCCACCATAAAATGCTAGCGACGCGATTTTTGAGTATCATCGAGTGCCTTATAACCGTCCGTAAAATTGCTGTTAATCTCCGATTTCCGAATTTCTTTACATTGAAAGTCATTGATGACTTAAACTCTTATACCTATGATATCAATACAAGTGCCTCCTCCAGTACATTTCCTGAAAATCGCACCCCAGGCTTGTGCCGCCTCCACCTGCGGCATCTACCTACTCCCTGCGACCTTAAAAATGTCGTCGTTCCATAGAGTAGGGAGCCATCGAAAGGGGGAAGGGCGGGGGGTTGTTATCGTATACCATCTTTTTATTTCTTATAACATCAAAGGTAAAATAAATGCTTTGTTTTTCAATTTCCAACAAAATAAAAGCTCAGAGGAGCTTTTCAAAATATCCAGTAACAAAAGCTCTACCTACGCATTTTATTGCAATTATGCCTCCAAAATTCCATTATTACCTAAATAACATTTTGCTTCAGCAAGCCGTTCCAAGTTCTTTTGGCTTCCAAGGCTTTGTAAGAGAAAACATATGAAAAGCAACCGTTTGTGGAAATATTCGTTATTGAAGAAATATTTTGTTTATTGACTTGTCTACTAACACGGGCGTGGGTGGATATTTTGTGATGTGTAGGTATAATATAAAATAGACGAACAAATATATAGTAACAATTCCGCTCCTCTCCAACAAAAACTCTGAAAGAATTCAACACGTGTTTCGCCTCTCAACGAAGCATCCTCAGGAAACAGTAGGCTCACTGCGTGCTAGAACGAAAAAGACACACTACTGCAAAAACTCCGCAGCCATGTTGCCTCTTCGAACGCCGAACAGAAAGTCAAAAAGTTCACTTTCTGTTCGGCGTTCGAAGAGGCCTGTTTCCTGAGGATGCTTCGTTGAGAGGCGAAACACGTGTTGAATTCTTTCAGAGTTTTTGTTGGAGAGGAGCGGAATTGTTACTATATATTTGTTCGTCTATTTTATATTGTAGAATGGATTTCCGCAAAATCACGCTTGAATCAATTAATTATGTGTAGGTATGTATATAAGAGAATATAACTTTTCATTTAAAAAACCGACTTCCGCCATTGTATTTGACTAAATATTTGGATGAAAAAAAAATGATGAAAGAACCATAGTGGTGAAAGGATTATGATACTTATTGAATGCAAATGCTTGGTTTGTTGCTGAAAATATCAAAAACGCCATATGTATGCCTACAATATTTGAGGAGTTCCCTCAATTCCTCATGGATTCCATCGTCAGAACTGGATTCTGAAAAAAATGGGACCAATCTGGAAGTACATCTATTCAAATAAAAAAAGAATTTTCCAAATCGGTTCATAAACGCCGGAGATATGAGGTAACAAACATAAAAAAAACAACCGAATTGAAAACCTCCTCCTTTTTGTGAAGTTGGTTAAAAAAGGTATCCACTAATTCTGAAGTCATTTTAAGCATTTACCTATTTTACTAAAGTAACTTTCGTGAATTATATCATTCATTTTATAAAAACGGGAAATTTTCACGTACCGATATGTTGGTGGAAGCACCAACACACACAGAGACGCAGTGCGAGGAAGGACGCGGAGGGAGTGTAGCGTGGATCCTATACCCACCCTGATGAAGACCCTCGATTAGGGTCGAAATCTGTTGGTGCTTCCAAAAACATATCGGTACGTGAAAATTTCCCGTTTTTACAAAATGAATTACCTATTTTGTGTTTTATGAAAAAAGTACTTAATCGATTTGGATAAAATTTTCATGGAACCATCCTGGGATCGTTCTCTAAACTTACAAAACCTCATTTATGACGTTGGCGATATAGTTAGCTTATTGATTCTTCAATTCATTTAGGGACAGTCATGTCATTCGGGAGAGGAATGTTTTCTGAGCCATATTTGAACGAGCGAAGCGAGTTCTCTGAGTCAAGTTGGAAGAATCGGCGTTTGTATGTATGTATGTATGTATGTATGTATGTTTGTCCGATGAAAACTTTCGAACCGTTTATCCGATCTTCATAAAATTTGGTATGGGGCTATATCGGTCAGGGGGTTGCTGAGATATTGGGGTTCAAGAGGGGGTAAAAAAAATAAAAGTGAGAAAGTCAGATCAAGTGTGGTGTCTAATGAAAGCGCTTTGGTTGGACATTTCAAAACTGTTTTTTGTAAGTATTTAGCCTTAGTAGTTTTCGAGATATTAGGAGAAATCAAAAACGTAAAAATCAAAAATTCTAGGGTACTTCCAGCAAACCCACAATGCTGAAATTTGGTATGCTTGTGGCTTTTGTGTCACAACTACAGGAAAAAGTCTGAAATTTAAGAATTTAGAAACTTGCACTCCATAAAACAGAAACCAATATAACATCCATTGTTGACCTCCCATTTCTAGGAATTTGAATGACGTTGGAGTTCTATGGTTGTCGTAAAAAGGACGTTGTCAATGAATTCGTCAGGTACTTGATATAGGTACTAACAGGTATGTAGTATTTTGCCCCGTTGCTTAGCCCTATTCAAAGGTTATTTCGATGATGTGTAGGAAATTAGAGTTACTACTGATAGATCCTGTACTGTACTGGTAGACCTCGAGGTGAAAATTTTCAAAAATAATAATACATAATAATTATGAAAATTACTTAGTTAAGTAGTCGGGCTGCTAAAGGTGTTATCGCGAGGTCTCAGTTCGGGGCGAACCACTAGTAAATATAAATCATAACGTTAAAGGTCACTAAAAAAACCGAAAACAAAAGTTTTATAAATGTATAAATTTTCATTTTCTAAGTACTGGAGAAATACCTAATAATTTGACTCGTGACGATAGAGGCGATGTGGCTCGAGCATGAATGTTTACAATCGGTTCGAAAACTCTGCAATGCTAGACCGCGCGGACTCAGAAGGGCTGGCCCGACAGCATTCCGCGCGTGACTCACGTGGACGCGGCGCAGTGGGATAACACACTACACATAAAATGAACTATCAAGTTAACACGCTTGAACCGAATATTGACAAATTATAAATATACGAAGTGTATAATATGCTTATAGATCGGACGTCCTGAGAAAGCAGACAAAGGCCTGTAGTATCTGTAGTCCGGCGATATTTCCCGCTTAGCCACAAAATAGTACTAGGTAATTACAGCATCATTCACATGGGGCAGCCTTGGTCACGCGCACACACACGGCAGGACAGGTTGCCGACCAACATAATTACTATGTAAATCTCAATGACAATAGTGAGTGAATATAGAGTACAAACGTTGAGGTAGGCAATAATCGATTCATTTATTCTGTACTTTTGATGGTTAAAGAACTGAGCAAAGTATTTTTTAAATCTACAGCTTTTTTGGAGTCCTACAGCTTTTGCTGTTTTATAAAGTCAAAAATATATTTAATTATCATAAAGTCTAGAAAATCTTTGAGATACTTTGGATACTTGGTATTTTATCTCAATGAAATATGTAATTACCGAGGCAGTAGCATACCACAGCGCGGTCGCGCAGGCTGTAATGACCGCACATCTCGCTATCTCTCGGAATGTTATCGATACAAGCTCACACGCGTAATAATAACCACATACAGTCGACCGCAGCAACGCTTGATCACTTTAAAAATACTCAGAAACATTCCCGACGAGTTACCGCTTAGTGGATTGGGAGATACTGCAAGTGAAATTCATTTAACAATTTGGTTTATCTTGCGTAGCTGAAGCCAATAGTACACGCATACACACTACAGCTTTGAGTGTCCTTACTTAGATACGTGACTTTGGCAGCCATTCCTTGACGTGAGGTGATAAGTTAGTCATAACATAACTTATTATTAACTGTGACTAAAGTAGGGCATTGTATTTTCATTGTTTTAGACAAGACTGTTTAGAATAATTTATAATTGAGTATAGTGTTACTTAGTAGACCCTTAAACCGTGGATAAGTTTACAATTACAGATATTTAAAAAATCCAATAATAATTGGTAAAGTTTCGATGCCATGAAAAAGCTTAAGATAAAAGCGTCAAGAGCCCTAAGAAATGCTTTTGCATAGAACATTATTTAATGTGAAAACGTGATCAAAGCCTTATTAGGTAATAAAAACGTGAATAGTTCACTTGCGCACTGAGTGACCACCTCACCAACAACATATATCTATGTATAGTTCCAACCATTATCAGAGTAGAAGTAATAATCTGTACCTACTGATTGTTGATTGATGACGATATGCAAATGACTAGCCTTGTTAGAACTACCGGCGGGAAGACCCAGTCACCTCATCTCCAGGTCGGCACGTGAGTTGACTCCAAAGAGCCACATCAAAACTCCCAAGATCTAATCTCAGTGACGTGGCCTTATTTGCGTTTGTTAATGCGACGGAATTCTGAGTGATAGATTAGTAGAAGGATAATGTATTTATAAGACAAATTGAGTTGTATATACACTGTCCATTTCGCTGAGGTAACTACCTAAAGCTTTACCATGAAATCGGATTAGGACATAATAGTTTAAACTGCAGTATTGCGTGCTGGCTTGGTGTTGCTGATGCTGTGAGATGACGAAAATATTGATAGGTCTGACTGAAACCTTGTAGTGGGTATCTTTGCAAATAATGTAGGCATTTGACTAAATATTCTGCAGATAAATCCAATACAACACAATATCCTCGACTCCAAAAACATACACCTGCACATGACCTGACATGTCGTCATACCTAATAGTTTTGACCTTCGGCTCCATCACGAGTCTCTCAAAACCAACAAAAACATAAACCAACAGTAACCGAGGCAGGTGCTGGTTTTATGAGAACCATAATATACAAAAAGCTCATAACTCGTTAAAAAACCTCAATCGGTGCTCATTTATGGACAACATTATACTCGTATTATTACGACCAATTAATATATATTTACTTGATAAGTGATTCATAAACCAATTAAAATGTTTAAAAGATTTCCAAAAATTATTGCTTATTTTAAAAGGTTTACGTGGTTGTGTTTTGTGATACCGTTAATAACAATAATAATAATCCACTTTTTACTACAAACTTCACCATTTTAGGGATAAAAAGGTATTTTTTTTGCCCTTTTTTTATTTGTGCCATTTGTGAAATTTGGAATTTTTTCAGAATTGGAAGGTCACTGGAAATACCCTAGCTTAGGCATTCATTGTCATAATCTTTTTAATGCATTGAGTTGAAAGTTTGATTTTTGTACAGCATTAGAAAATTCCAGACTTTTATATTTGGTATAAATTTCAAGTTGATAGCGTTTGCAGGTTTTGAGTTTTTGTTTTTACAGACAGACAGTCGGGCAACAAAGTGATCCTAATAGAATCATTAAGGTGATTCCTCTCGCATGTGGCGCGAAATTCAAATTTTATTGTGTTTTTTTGTAAATCATAGCTAATCAACACTTCTTGAGATAGAGAAAACAGATTTTGCGAAAACTAGGAGACCTAGCACACATGTTTTAATTGATAGTATCTCATAAATGTCATTAGTTAAGCTACGCATATCTTTAAACCAAAAAAACACTGTAAAAATCATTGAAGAGTATTCGTAGCTGAAGTAATGATCTATATGTGAAACTATAAACTAAAACATGTGTGTTAGGTCTCCAAGTTTTCGCAAAATCAGTTTTTACTATCTCAAGAAGTGTTAATGAGCTGTAATGAGCAAAAACGCAATAAATTTTTCGCGCCACATGCGAGAGGAATCACCTTAATATTTTTATTGCACATCAATAACCCTGATAAGTTCTTGCCATTTATTAAGGAACATAAATACCTCTAAATAAAACAAGTCTCAAAACAACTCTGTTATAAATATAAGTTTTTTTTTAATATTGTTATATTTCCGCTTCATAGGAAGAATGGCTGTTGTGTTGTGTTGTCATGATATATACCCACCATCTCTTTTCTTGAAAGCAACGACCTAGCTACAGGCGAAAATTATATCTTTGACGTAAGGTTAAAAAACAGCGGATATTACGTACGTTAATATGACAATGGCTACTTCATAGGAGAACTAATTATCTTTAGCTGAGCTCTTCAACAATATAATAAAATCTCACATACCTGCATTAATCAATGCTAAGAAGTTAAGTGTCGCCATCAGCGCTATAAAAATCCTATGAGACTCCATGCCGCATTTTGATCTGAAACAATAATGAACACGGTTTAGAAACATCTAGGTCCGCGATTTTATAATCTGTGAAATAGTTAAAAACAATGTAGAGTCTGTTCAGCAAGAGAGACGTTATAGCCAACTTGTAACAAACCATAACACCCAACAGTCATAGGCTCCACACTAGGATCCTTTTGTGCCGTGGGTATCAGGAACTATGAGTGCCTACCATGGTACCACAACACCGAGGCCCGGAACAAATATTTTCAGATCGTGCAAACATTTGTCTCGCAGCGGGAATCAAACCCGCAACCTCTTGCATCTCAGCCAGCTACTCGCTCTCTGCGCCACGGAGGTCGTCAACGGAGGAATTGTGAACTAACGTTATGAACACATGCCATGTTACAACCATAACTAGGAGTTGGTTACTTTCTGTCGGCATTTTCATAATCATAAACTAAATAAATAGTTACAGTTGTAATAAATAGTATCAAAACGGAACTAACGCGCTATTGTATTACCTGCTAAACAACGATCTCTAATTGTGAATTATAAGATCGTTGCTGCTAAACAAAAAAAAGTAATTAGGCACAGCAGCGCCCTCAAATCCCACGACGGGTCTCTTCCTGAACTAACCTATAACTTGATTCAATGACGCAAGTAAGGCGTTTATTAAATTTAAAACCGAGCAATCTGCTGACGCTAACTTACCAAGAAATAGAATTTGAATTCTAGCAATTCGTCAGCAGACAAAAGTACAGATCATCAAAAAACTTAATGCTATAGTTGCGCGGGCGCAGATTGGCGCGTGCGAGAGTAGGTGCTTATTGGGCATCCCAAATAATCACTATTTTCTCGCTTCGCTCCAAAATAGTGATTTTTGGAAGCCCAAAAAGCAATTAAAAAAAATTTTTTTTTTTTTTTTTTTTTGCAATTTTTTTGGTAATAGTTGATTAAAACTCACCAGGATAAAATAAACATGACAGCAGAAAGCAGTTTCACAAACAATATAAAAAAAAAAAAAAAAAAAAAAAAAAATATCGTCTGTAAATATTTTTTTCCCGTGCTGAACAAATAATATGAAGGTCATTTCACTTTACTGTGTGTGTGTGTGTGTGTGTGTGTGTGTGTGTGGTCGATTGCTCAGGGAATATCGTATGACTAGACTGTTTGCTCTATATTTATAGAGCAGATCAAAATTTACTTCCATATTTTGCGATTGTGTGTTGAGTTTGAACGTGTTTCTTATTTAGCAAATTGAAGAAAAAAATATGTCATTGAATCCCAAACATCCTCTTTATTCTACTGAAAGCAAGCGCTTAAGAAGCTTCGATAACTGGCCACGAGGCTTAACTCAAAGAAAATGTGATATGGCGGATGCTGGTTTTTATTATACAGGATTAAGTGATAAAGTGATTTGTTATTGCTGCGGTGGAGGCCTGAAAGACTGGCTTCCCGGAAACCAACCATGGGAGGAGCATGCACTCTGGTACCAGTTCTGCCCATATGTTCTATTGGTTAAAGGAAAAGAATATGTGCAAGGAATTATAAGTAAGGCGTGCGAAATAAATGAATTGGGCGAACAATCGGTACCCAGTGATTTGGAAGCCGATGAAAAAAAATATGTTGAAACACTGCCAGAAACATCACCATTAACCTGCAAAATTTGTCTAATAGAAAAGTTAAATACCTGCTTCACACCTTGTGGTCACGCCATAGCTTGTGCAAAGTGCGCCTTATCCATGAACGGTAAATGCCCAATTTGCAGAGCAGAATACAGAAAAGTAATTAGATTGTATTTCTAAGTTCACCGTTTACTATATATATATAACACAACTATAGAACATATTTTATAATTTTCTTGATATAGCCCATATTAGTTCAATCAACAATGAAATTTGTAAAACAACCACTATCATTAAATATTGGAAATATTTGTTCTGACTCTAACAATAAAAAAATCCGCCATGGCAGGCTTTTACCCAATACAATCCGATGTATTATTTGTGGTCCATCCAATTGTGGCAAAACTAATTTAATGATTGGTCTTATTCTACATGAAAATGGATTGCGTTACAAAAATATATACGTGTACTCTAAAACTCTTCACCAATCCAAATATATTTTTTTGGAAAATGTTCTCAAATTAGTTCCAAGCGTATCATTTGAAAAATTTCATGAAAATGAAGCAGTACTCAGTCCAAGTGAAGCTAAATGCAATTCAATCATAGTATTTGATGACGTAGCCTGTGAGAATCAAAATAGTATGCGCGATTACTTTGCCATGGGTCGACATAAGTACATAGATTGTTTCTATTTGAATCAGACATATAGCAAAGTTCCTAAGCAACTTGTCAGGGACAATGCTAACCTTATTATCCTTTTCAAACAAGATGATACAAACATGAAACATGTCTATGAAGAACATGTCAGTACAGATATGTCTTGGTTAGAATTTAAGGAAATGTGTTCCCAGATTTGGAGTGAACCATATAACTACTTAGTTATAAATAAGGATTGTGAAAAAAATAAAGGTTGTTATAGAAAAAAATTTGACACTTTTGTGGAGTTTAACTAATTGTACTTATAGTATATAATATGATGACTAACTCTGATTATCTTCATTATTATTTCGGAAAACTATCAGTCAACTACATTTTTTCTGCTTTAAAATGGAAAAAGAAACATCTTTAAAGCGCAAAGTTGTAGATGCTGCAGAAGCTGTAAAAAGAAAAGTTAAGAAAATACGGAATATTGAGATGGATAATAAAAATGTTTTAGAAAATGTTTTTGAGCCAATTACAAATCCTCTTTATAAACTTCTGGATACTAACAAATATAACAATTTAAATGAACCGTCTTTACCAGCGATCAAATTCAAAAATGAAGATATAGTTGAATCTTTTAACGAGTCAGACATGAAAAAAACTCAGTTGAAAAGCAACCCTATACCTACTAATGATTACAAGGATATTAGTAATGAAAACACAGACGAAGATGAAGAAGAGATTGAAAATTCAAGCGATCTAAGTAATGAATCATTTAGAACGGTTGAATCAGCTTTGAGTAGTCCATGTCATCAAATATCATCTTGGTCTCTATCTTCTGAAGCTTATGAAGATGTTCCTTTTGGTGTAAGAAATAATAAAGGAAAACTTATGATGGGTTCAGCTCGAGTGAATGTTACCGATGAAATAATTAGTATAGCTGGACGGAGCTATAAAAACACAGCTGGCCTGACAGAATTGTTGTTCAAAAAATTACCTAACTTAGATATCGTAACATCAGAAGATACTGAAAACTATAAGATGATGTTGTTGGAAACAAATGCTCACCGAAGAGATTATGATCCGAGTAAGCCTATCAAAAGTAATAAGGGTAGAAAATACTTACATGTTATTAAACCATTATTTAGCTCACGCAAAATTTCTTCGAGTACTGATGGTAGTCTTCCTCATGGCTCAGGACTGCCGCTGATGAAAACGTGGAAGAAAGATGTGGATTTCGTCTATTGGGATGATCCAAACGAGTTAGTTTCCAGACTAAAATTGTTAATTGCTTCACGGAATGCTGGTAACACTGGAGTGGATAACGAAATAATATCAATAATTGAAGAGTTGCGGGAGTGTGGAATCATTAATTCTAAATAAATACAACAATTTTTACAAAGTTCTTTCACTATTCTTTTATCCTTTGAACCTAATATTTCAATAATGAATATTGATAAATTTGGTCATCATATACATAAACGTATGCGTTTTTCTGAATTATTGGACTTTACCGATAAAGCACTACTAAAATCAGAAACTGGTGAATATGACTTGAAGTTGTTAAGATTAAAAGGTGTCAAAACACCTTTAGCAGCTGATGATGTGGTAAACAAAGAATACGTAGATAAAATTATCCATGATTTTTACAATAAGAATAAGAAAGAAAATCAAAACATGGTAAATTCCTTAAAAAGTGAAATACTTAAATTATTGGATCAGTACGAACTGAAATCTATAACTGCCGCACGTAAAATCAATAAGTTACTATAAAAATGAGTAAACAAGAAGTGGTTCACGAAATACATAAAGCAGCACGAAAAAACTTCAACAGGCGTTCAGTTGTTTTAAAAGGAATCGATGATTTGTGGCAAGCAGACCTCATTGACTTACAAAATTTGAAAAGATATAATAAAGGTTTCAAATTCATTTTAGTAGTAATAGACTGCTTCTCAAAATTTACTTGGGTCTTTCCTCTAAAAACCAAAACAAAATCTGAAGTAACAAATGCTTTTAAAAATGTTATGATTGGAGCTAAAAGACATCCTGCTCACTTACAAACAGACAAAGGGACTGAGTTTTATAACGATAACTTTCAAACGCTAATGAAATCATTAAAAATAAACCATTACTCCACTTATTCTGTCAAAAAAGCTTCTATAGTTGAAAGATTGATAAGAACACTAAAAAATAACTTGTTTAAGTATTTCAGTTTACATGGTAGTTACAAATGGATCGGAGAACCACTTAAAATCATCATTTATTCATATAATGAAACGAAACATCGGGTTACTAAACATAAACCAATCGATGTCAATCGTGAAAATGAGAACGTTATAATGAAGAATATAAACAATTCACGTATACAATTTTGTAAGCCAAAAAATAATAAGTTTAACGTGGGTGACTATGTACGAATCAGTAAATATAAATCAAATTTTCATAAGGGTTACACTCCTAATTGGTCAACTGAACTGTTCAAGATTAGGTGTGTAAATAATACAATGCCTGCTACGTATTACATTGAAGATTTGCATAAACAATCAATATTAGGAACTTTTTATGAACAAGAACTTCAAAAAACAAAATGTTCAGATATATATCTTATAGAGAAAATTCTTAAGAAAAGGGGTAACAAACTTTTTGTAAAGTGGTTGGGTCTAAGTGATGCTGAAAACAGTTGGATCAATAAAAATGCTATAGTATGAACACTTTCCTCATTAAGGCAAGAGTGATGAAAGGAACAGGACTGGTTAATAATATAATAAACAATTTACCGTTCGAGTTTCACTTACCTGGATATAACTATTGTGGACCTGGAACCAAACTAGAAAAGCGATTACTGCGAGGTGATAAAGGAATAAATCAGTTAGACGACGCTTGTATGCACCACGACATAGCGTACTCAAATACCGATCTAACTCATCGTCACAAGGCTGATATGAAATTGGTAAACATGGCTAACCGAAGACTTAAGTCAAAAGACGCAAGCAAAGGTGAAAAAATTGCTTCATGGGTAGTTGGTAAGGTAATGAAAGCTAAACTAAAGGCTGGTGCAGGTTTTAAAAGAAGAAAGTTTAAAACTCTTGTATCTAAAATTCATTCAGAAGTTAAGAAAAACAAACCTAAAGGCACTAAAAGTACCATAAAACATGCATATGCTGCAGCAAAGAAATTATTATCCAAAAAATGTAAAATTCGTTTGCCTCGTGTAATACCACTACCAAAAACAGGAGGTATTTTACCTTTAATACCAATTTTTGCTGGACTGTCAGCGTTAGGCGCTTTGGCTGGTGGTGCGGCAGGCATAGCTAAAACTGTAAGCAATTATAAATCTGCTCAACAAAATTTGAATGAATTGGAGCGTCATAACAAAACTATGGAATCAATAGCACTGGGAAAAGGCTTGTATATAAAACCTTACAAAAAGGGTGGAGGATTGATCATTAAACAATCAAAAAACTGAACAGGAGGCTACCTAAATGTGCACTTACTAATCTGAATATTCTAGAGCATGCCAGCGACATACCATATTTCAGAGGAGTTTATATGAAAGATCAATTACCGAAAGCACCAAAACGTATTGAATGTGGTGTTGTAAATTTAGACAATTCTGTTGGTGCAGGAACTCACTGGGTGGCCTACATAAAAATAAATAACCATATCGAGTATTTTGATAGTTACGGTAATCTTAAACCTCCGGTAGAATTGAGGACATATTTTAATCATAGAAATATTTTTTACAACTACACTAATTACCAAAAGTTCAACACCGTGAATTGCGGTCATTTATGTTTGTCTTACCTGAGAAATTTTTGGAATAAAAAATAAAGTATATATAATAGAAAAATCTAGTTTTTTTATCACTTCCACAATGAGTTTCACTCTATCCGTTACAGGTAAAACATCTATTTTATCAACAAACTATTACCCTGCTCTACAACTTGAGGGTGAATATGAATGTGCTCTGTTGTATCTATCTACTTTTAATTCTATTCCAAATATTGACATAAAAAACAAATTTCACTATGGATCGACTGATGTTATCAACATACCAGAAGGGGCGTATGAGTTTCAAGATATAAGTGATTATTTGCAGTCTCAAATAAGAGGTGCTGCTTTAAAACTAAATTGCAACAATAACACTCTAAGAACATCAATTTTTTGCACTAAAGATATACATTTTGAAAAAAATGATTCCGTTGGTGATTTATTAGGATTCGGCAAAAGTATTCTTAAATCAAATATAATGCATGAGTCACAGTTCCCAGTAAACATTTTATCAACAACTGTGGTGAGGATAGAATGTGACATTGTGAGCGGCTCTTACATTAACGGGAAATCTAGCCATATTATATATGAATTTGCACCCAACGTACCGCCGGGATATCGAATAATAGAAATACCTAAGAACGCTATCTACTTCCCTGTTAATCAAGATATAGTAAATTGTATAAATATAAGGATACTCGACATAAATGACAATCTAGTTAATCTACGCGGCGAAGAAATACAGTTATACTTTCATTTAAAACGAAAATGATTAATTACAATAAAAGTGCGTCTCTAAAGCTTATGAATACCAGTCTCAATCGAACTATCCGCAAAGAAGCATACACTAGAAAAAATACTAAATTAACAACAGAAAACAAGAAGTTTCTCAAACTAATTGGATTATCAAAATGAACATTTTGGACATCGCAAATAACCCTCTCTTCGATAATAGTATAGAAGGTATCGAGTTTCATTCATACAAACCGTACATAACTACTTTTAATAGAAATGATGAAATTCGCATCCCCATCAATCAACAAGATTTATACGTTTTGTCGTACTTTGTACCTGGAAGGTGTAGTAAATGTTCTTAAAAAAGATTTAAAAGAAAAAGTTCCTAGTATTCACTTTACAAACAACCCTTTACTTTACCTATTTCAAGATATACGCTACGAGTTGAACGGCGTTGAAATTGATAAAATAAAAAATGCTGGTATTACAACAACCATTAAATCATTAATATCGATGAACGAAAATGAATCAAAAGTTGCTAAAGCCTGGGGTTGGGATATTAAAGGAACAAGTAATACACATGGAGGGAGTTTTTCAGCTTCAATACCTCTTAATCATATCATTGGTTTCGCTGAAGATTATAAAAAAGTCATAATAAACTGTAAACATGAACTAATACTTTTGCGCAGCAATACAAATCTCAACGCAATAACATTACATAGCGGTGAAACTATAGACGATATAGTTATTCATAATATTGTCTGGCGAGTACCTCATGTCAAAGTATCTGACAAAGAGAGAATCAACTTGCTTAAAATATTGGAAAAAGATAGACCAATTCCATTAGCGTTCCGAAATTGGGATTTATATGAATATCCTTTATTACCGCAAACTACAAAACACACTTGGTCTATTAAAACGTCGTCACAGATTGAAAAACCAAGATTTGTAATCATAGGCTTCCAAACGAATAGAAAAAATAACTCTGCGAAAGATATGTCACAATTCGATCACTGCGACGTACGCAACGTTAAAGTGTACCTTAATTCAACATACTTTCCTTATGAAAACCTTAATGTTAACATAAGTGACGAAAAATTTGCTTTATTATACGAGCAATATGTTAGATTTCAACAGTCGTATTACGGACGTAGATCAGAACCATTGTTGAGTTCACATGAGTTTAAAGAAAAAGCACCACTTTTTGTCATTGACTGCTCAAGACAAAACGATAATTTAAAAACAGGTCCTGTAGTCAACGTACAAGTGGAGCTTGAGAGCAACGTAGAATTACCGGACCATACTTCGGCGTACTGTCTCATTCTCAACGACTGCATTTTTGAATACAAGCCCCTGAGCAATATTGTTAAAAAGATATCATGAACAAAAAAATTATCATAGTTGACGTTCAAGGATTTAAGGACTGCAAAAACAATTTTATTGTAAAGGAGTTTGCTTTGGCTACTTCGGGAAACACTCAAGTTTTTTTAGTTAAGCCTCCGTATCCATTTTCTAAATTATCAAACGAAGAGAAACGACGTGTACTATGGATAGAAAAAAAACTAGGTATTTATTGGAGTGAAGGCTACATTGATTACCTCGAGTTTAAGCGAATTATAAAATCTATTTTGTCTAAAAAAATAATTATTCTAAAAGGAATGGAAAAAATAGGATGGGTCAAAGAACTTTGTAACAATATTACAGTAATAGATTTGGGAGCTAAAGAATGTCCTAATTTTAAGAAACTTCGCAATGAATATTCTACAGATGATGTTAATTTAAATTGTATTTTTCATAACAATGAATGTGCAGTAAAAAATGTAATATGCTTACAAAATTGGTGTAAACATAATAGTAATATACACTTAAACACTATGTAGTTTTTTTTATTATTTATTAAAATTTTATTAAGATCTAAAAGTTTGTTATGAAATAAACTGATTTGTAGTACCTACTTTTTACTGAGTTCTTTTGTTTTTTTTCATCCAACTGACACATCTTACATAGTCCTTACCCCACACTAGGATTCCGTGTCGCGAGTATAAGGAGCTATACAAGTACCCCGGTACACCAACACCCAGACCCATGACCTTACCGCCGACACAGACTGAGCATCGCATTTGGATTACATTTCATTGCGCTTTATGTGTTAAACATTTATGCTCTTAGAAACACCACTAAAGCAGGCGGCGCAATGAACAGCAGAATGGTTATCAAAACTGATACTCGGTCTGTTACGTGGTAAGGTACACAGAACAAATTGAAAATGCATATTATGCCAACACTTGTCCTGCAGCGGGAATCGAACCCGCACCTCTCGCGTTGCAGTCAGCTGCTCACCCACCACGGGTGTATAGATATAGGTCATAGGTAATTAATAAATCAAACAAACTAATTGTTTACCTCATTTATTTTAAATTCGTAGGTAAGTATAACACATGAAAATAAAATTTTAACCTAATAAAATAGAAGTCCTACTCTTAAACGTAATAGCTGTCACATAACTTCTTAGAAATCTTATGAATTACACTCTCAGTCTGAGCCAAAATATCATCGTTATGGTTTTTTACCACATACTGTGCTCTCAATATCACGTTCGAATCACTATCACTATTTGTTTCGCTGTTTAACTGCGGGGGGGACATGGTAATGTCAATCACTTTGATTTTTATTAACCTTGTTCCTTTCTCAGTTTCTCTAGTTATCACGAAGGATTTTCCTTGAAGTTTCATCTTTTTTTTTGAATTATCGCGTCTCGGTTTACTTTTCCTCGATGTTGACCTCGGCACGCATGTTGTACTCGACTTGTCATGTTTACACAACTCAGGATAATCTTCCTCGAACCCTTCCAAGGGGTCCTGGGCGTATTGAGAAAAACAAACCACGCTGTCGTCTGTCATTATCTGAAACAATTAAAAATAACATTACTAACCATGCATAGTACATTCCTTAATATGTTTTACATAATAATAGAATTGCAAACAAAACTTACTTGGTAGGACTTCTCTCGAATGCGATGCAGAATAAACTGAAATACCAACCTTGCAGAGTGTCATAATTGATAGGTATTTAACGTAAAACATAAGGTCGAAAGTTGCTTAGATAATGTTAGTCATTCCTAGAAGTCGGCGAGCGTCAATATAATATGATACCCCTTGCCTTGCACAGGGCCTAGTCTAAGTTTTACATTCATGGTAAATGACGAATGCCACGATCGTCCGTGACTTACGGAGTAACTTTCAATTAATCTGTATGCGCTAGAATAGTAACAGCATAGGTAGATTAATTGATAGTTAATACGATAGAACGGACGATCGTTGTAATCGTTTTCATCACGATGATTGCTGCAAAACTTAGACTAGGCCTTCAGTAGCATAGCATAAGAGCACGTGCGCCAGCTCTGCTTACAGACAAGTATTGACTTGAATATGATTTCATTCACACCTGCGAAGTGTCGGATGGTAATAGTAATTAGAAACCCTGTATCGAGGCGCGTGCGCTGCTACTTGCAGACAAGTATTGACATGAATTTAATATAGGTACCTACTGGTTTTTGAAAGGTATTATGTAGGTATCTATTTTATCTGCCTGCGATTGTACTGAAATAATTTGAAACATGGTTTTTTAGGTTGTATAAGGTAAGTAAATACATTATTATAGTTAATCTGAATAATTGATATGGGTACCTACCTACTTATGAGACGAGTTTATCATCATCAGCTATTAGACGTCCACTGTTGGACAATGCCTACCCGTAGAATGCAATGAAGGGATAAGCCATAATCACTACGCTTGGCAGGCGGATTGGTGATTTGTTGATGAGACGGGTAGTAAGGGGTTATTAATAAAAAGCAGAATATATTTTAACTGTCAATATTTATTATACAAAATTACAAAGCAGTACTTATGTCTAGCATTATCCTAGTTATTTATTAAAATATTATTATTATAGTTATTTGGGGTGTTGCTTAAGTACGATGTATAGGTACAACTACTATTTCATTTTCTTACCAATCGACTTTGTCAAATAAGAAAATTATGGTGACCCCACGACAAAGTAGATATTTTATCTCGCAGAATGATACGTTTGTCATCATTTGAGGATAGTGCTACTTTGTTCAGTTCTTGTGTAAAAATTTGGTGCTTAAAGGATTTAAATAAAATGTTTTTTTTTGATTCAATACTGTTATTCAACAGGACTTGTTCATAATCTTCAAACTTCATTTTCATAATTACATTTTTCTTGACACCTTTAGCTTTTTTACATTCCTCGGCTATAGTTTTAATACAATATAGTTTAGATCTTAGGCCCACAAACTCAACAATTAGTTTACCACCAAACTCGTCTTTGAATAATCCGGGGACCTTTTTATTAGAACGGACAATCGCATAATCATTGTTTTCCGAATAATTACTAGTATCAAAATATGGTAGGAAATTATCTTTTATATCTCTATATAAATCTTCAGTTTGAACTGAATACAAGAAACTATCAGTGTCTGTATAACATAATTTTAAATTCTCTCCGTAAAATGGTTTCATTACTGAATAATGAAAATCGTACATATGACTCTTCGAAATTTCTAATACAGTAAATCCTATGTAAATAGGTTTGTCAAGTACTACTGATTCTGGTTTCATTTGAATAGCGACAAAGTTTTCTGTGAATATTGTTGAACTTTGGTAGTTTGGTCTAGCTATCAATTGTTCGGCATTATACGTCTTTTTAGTTTTGTTTCTCGTATCATTCCACTGATTAACCAATTTTATATTAAGTCTTTTTTCTGTATCTTCTAATGTTTTCCCGAAAATTGAATTGTTAAGTAACTTGAAAAAATCTTGTTCAAACGCAGATTTTGCCTTTGTTCGTAGTTCTGTGTTTAGGTCAATATATTGTTTTAAGAATGGACTTTGCTTAAACTTAATGACTCTATGAACTTTTTTTAATAATAATCCATGTTTCAAACAAGTCTTAAGATGCACATAATGAATTACATACTGAAATTTATCGTACAAATTTGGTATCAACTTTGCATTCTTTGAACCGGGAGGTGTAAATTTTTGGGGGCAAAATGGTATATCGTTATGTAAATTATGCAATTTTTCAGGGTACTCCAAGTCTACTTCTAAAATATAGCCATAATCAGAGTCATTTGGTACGCTTGAAATGTTAAGCAACCCAATTTCTGCTTTAGTTAAAAGCGTAAAATCAGAACAAGGCATATATGCGCACATGGCATAGCCATATAAATTGTTACAATCTATGTACATCAAATAATTTTCTGGAGCAGATCTATCATAATTTAACAGGTATTTGTTATTAGCGCTGGCGTACCTGGTAGAACATAAACATACCCCTCCTCTAATACCCTTTTGAATCATTCTTATTATCTCTAGGTCATTGATTAGTTCTAATTTTACTTTAGTTTTAAGTAACATTGCGTCAAAACTAAGACTAGGTGCAGTTATATAAAACGCTGGATCCAAGCGATAATTAATTTTACATGTTTGACGAAAATTTTCAAATATATCTGCCAGCAGCAGTACGTCTGATTTAAGATATAAATCTGTGTATTCACCTAAATTTTTTATATTGAAAGTTTTCCAAACACATTTTGCATGATCATAATCTACCTGTCGGATACCTTGATCGCATAACACATTAAAAAAACAGTGTTGTGGAGGCAACTGTTCTTCTTCGTAAGAACTCCAACTAGTCATATGTTCGTAGGGATACACACCTTTACGTTTTAATAAATTTAATTTTTTTTCTTGTGGAAATGAGCGAGATAAATGAACAAAGTCATTCTTATTCAAATTGGCAACCAATTTTTCTAAACTGCTACCCAAAAACTTAAACGAGTCTACAAAACGGACCGCTACATACTGTTGTTCATCTGTAATAAAGAATTTTGTAAACGAAATATAATTTTCTTTAGTTTTAGCAATAACTTTGATCAAGCCTTGCATTTCTCCTAACTGGCGTATGAACAAATGAGAGTCATATCCAGACAAATTATGAAAAAATACGGGTACAAACTTTGGTAACTGAAACTGAATGTTACAGTAAGAATGGGCAGCTCCGCGATATTTTCCTGTCAAGTGACAATGATCCCTAACTTTATCGTCAAACAATAGCTTATTACATAGAAAGCAATATTTTGAATGTGAAAATTTATTTGAGTCTTCGTCATTAAATATCATTGGAACAGTATTTTTAAGAAGTTTGTGAATTTCAGATATATCTTCTTGAAGATATTTCAGAAATATGTCAACACAATTGCGACCCCGATAAGAAACGTATTTATTGAACGAGCTGTCGTATGAACATACAATGTAATATCCAAACGCAGCAGGAATATGTCTGTTTAAAGTGTTGGTTTTGCTTGAACTTGGTCCGTCTTTATTCGGCTCTAACATTGATTCAAAGTCCGCATAAATAGCAAATGGTAAATCTTGCATCCTCTCGTAGTGTTTAAATTCTAAAAGACATCCCTTTTCAGGCAGAATTGTCATGACACCACTGCATATATGAGCGTTTAGTTGATAATCACTACAAAAATATAACATACATTCGTCACAGAAATATATTTTTCCGTGATGTTTTGTAAGTTGTGGTCTAAGTAGTCTGCTCAAATTGTTTATCAAACAGTAATGGTTTCGATTACCATTTTCCAAGAACAGCAAATTAATGTGATGTTTCTTTTTGCAATGTGATTTGTAAAGAGGACCAACAATACTCGAATTATTTTTTAAACCATAGACATTAATACTGATGTCTCGGTTATTTTTTTCAAACGTTTTAATATCAGAAAAACCAACAGGAAACGTCATATTCTTTGTATTTAAAATTTCATTAAAATGGGGGTACGAAGAAGTTCTGTTGCTATTATTTTTAGCAGGAAATAAAGCTGCCATAATCGACCATAAGAAACAGAAATTGTCTCCATTGCGTATATTAATACATGCTCGTCTATTCATCAGACATCGCGGCAGCTGAATAAAACTGGCTGCTCTCAAAGGATTGTACTTATTGATATTAACTTCCAAATACAAGTTTCTAACGAAACTCCAACCACTATCTTTTTCCTGAAATTGATCAATTTTGGTACATATATTTTGAACCGCTTTTAAGTATATCTCTTTAAAATCAGAGTTTTTGTAAAAAACTATATTTTCCGTAGCGAAAGACTTTACTTCTATCGTATCATTTTTTGGCAGTGTAAACTCTGCGAATAATTCGAAATTACCTTTAATTGTTTTGTGAGTAGCCTGCCTTGCGTCTATAAGCCGGCAAACGGGATTGCGAAGCTGGCTTAGGAACTGTGCTGGTGGCGCGGCCTGTATGTATGCCTTATCCCGCTCACACCCGTTTGCTTCTACGTCAACACTTGATATCGAGCGTGTTCCTACTCTGTAAGATGCTATTCTGGTACGAAATGCACTGCTTATTTTTTCTATGCCGTCACTGATTTCTACAGCACTATTATTTTTATGCAAATTCGTTCTAAGATGAGCTGAGAAGCCTTTACTTTTTACTTCAATGTCACAAACTGTACAAAATATATTTTTATTTGACATTATTACTACCTATGTTTAATGAATCTGAACTAAAACTAAAAGCCTACTAAAAGGCCTGGTTAAATGTAAGGGTCAAGATGATTATTGAAAATCCTACAATAAGATAATCATAAAAATCTACTACCTAAATAAACTAAAAATCCTTTTAAATGTAAATTATATTTTATTAATCAACGCATAACTTATGTTTTCTTTTTATCGGCGTAAAATGTGCCCTCTTCCTTAAAATGTATTTTGCAAAAATTAATAAACTTTTTTAAATACTCTACATGGGGCGTGTCGTTGTCACAACAGAATTTCAGGTTTAACGACGCCTTCTCCCAGCGGTCTTTCGGATCGACCGACTTAATATCTTCGGTATTGTATACCCGAAGTTCGATGAACAGATCGCCGTGACGCTGAGCGGTGCGCCGCACCACGCCACCAGCGACGCGCCGCGTGATGCAAGATATTGGCGGAGTCTTCCGTGCTCTCCGAGCAAACTCTGAGTCAGAGTCGCTTCCCGAGTCACCGTCACCTAGCCATCCAAGTACGTCCTTTTTGGAGCTCTTTGACTTTTTAGCCTGACTGCGCCTGACAGTGGCTTTAGGCTTCACGCTTTTCTTGGCACTGTAACAAAAATATTTGAGTTAATTAAAATCATTGTGAAAATAACTAGAAAATTGACATATATTTTTTTATAAATAAGATAAATATTCACCTAGTAGACACATCAGCCTCGTCTTCTGAATCATTAACGCTCGGGCTCGGAAATCGGCGAGTCTTCTGCCTGGCTGAAGCTTTCACATTCAAACGTTTCTTTCCACTGTAACAAGGATAAATTTTATAAATACAAATAATAGTAAAAATCAATAGTTTTTTTTTTGTATTCAAGCATTTTGTTACCTAGTCGTTGCTTCAACGTTATCATCCGAGTCAAAAACGTTCAGAGACGGAGCTTGACGTACTTTCTTAGACTTTAAATTATTAAAATACTCGGTGTCCGACCTGAAAACAAAAATAAATGTAAATAAACAACTTAAAAGATCTTTAGAAACTTAACGAGATAAATTTAGTCTTGCACTGGTAGCGATTCTAAGTTTAAACTGCACTAAAATTATCGCAGTCCCTTTTATTTCAGTTTACTAAAAAGAGCGTCCGCTAACTTCAGCGCACTTTAAATTTAGGTAAAACTGCACAGAATCGCTATCACTTTTCCTATTAATTAAATAAACTTACGAACATGATATTTACGCAGCGAATCTTAATCTTGATGTATAAAGCACCGTAGCGTTGTAGTTGAGCAAGGCGGCTGGTGAATCTTGCGTGGAATGCAGCAGAGCGGGCACCTGATGTAGCGTTAGCTGAGCAGGTGCGGCAGCGGATCGGGCGGCAGAGCGGGCGGCAACAGTAGGCGGGCGGAGAATTACTGGGATGGCACTCGGACAGCACTTGGTTGTGATCGCACGAAGAATCGACTGATTTTAGTTCGAATCGAACCAGTCACGTTTTTATACGGGAAATGTTGCTGATGCATGCAAAAATTGCAGTCGCATGCGGCAAACATTTTATCGATAATGTTGAATTCAAGTAATATTTTAATTTACATGATTTACTACACCAATTGTTAACAAGAATTAAATACGTTCGTTATATTACTGAAATAAAATAACATTATCATCATTGCTGCCTGTTCTGATTACTATAACGACTAATGGACATTGAAAAAACTAATTAAATGTTGTCTGACTTATTGTCCCATGAAATAAGAAAAAGATGCTGTAGAGTATAGATTAATCATTATCATCAACTGTTACAATTTTCAAATATACGAAGACTTATTTCCCACCCTCTCATAAAAATGTTTATGATCTATGATGCTAAGTTTTTTATAAAATCAGCATGATTTTAGTCATGAAAAACAAAAATATCAAATTCGTCGATTGTTACTTGACTACATAATAACGCCGCCTCACAAACGATGCCGCCATATGCCTTCTTAAGCAGTGAACACACCAATTCATTTTATTATTTGTATATTATATTTAAATTTAATTTATATTTAAATTAAGTTTGAGTATATGAGCAAAAAAGTATTAACTTTTCTGAATAATTAATAGGTTTTGATAAATTTGAAGTGCTAGTTAGTTTTTTCCTTCTTAGCCTTTAAAAAATGAGTATTTCTACATATATAATAGGTCTGAACTGTGTCTATTACATTAACTCATTAACTAATTGCTGTTTAGTGAATGCCATATTATATTTTAATTCAATGACATGATGATGAGATGAATAGTGCTTTAATGATGTAACATTTATTGGTGCACACGCCTTCTCAAATTCGAACCCACACCTTGCGTCGGAGGATGTAATAAAATCTTGACTGACTAGTCAAACGCTGCCCTGTGCTAACACAGTAGCGCCAGTGTGTATGAAGTCTTAGTTTAAAATAGGGTAACCATAAGTTTGCATTTTCAGGATGTTAGGTACCTACTCTTTATTTGTCAAAAAACATTCTCCATCTGCCTTGGTGGATTTGGAAAAAACATATTTATTATATGATTGCACATCTTGTTTTCATATTTGTTTCATGTTACGTTTTTAACATTACACAAATTTTTATTTACATACCTTTATTGTTTAATACTTCTAAATAACCATATAATATGTTTTACATCATCAATTCGTGTCAATAACAAAAATAAAATAATAATGAACTGCGGACTGTCCTGAAAAAAACGTAAAGCATGGCATATATGAGTATCTATATTACCATACGTTAATGTGTACTCAGCAGAACAGTAGAATGTATAAACATGAAACCAAATGCATATCCGTATTCTGTATTGCTTAACCATAATCAGTTTAATAATGTCCCAGTTTAATAATCATCCCACTGCTGTCCAGCGCTGGGATTTGAAAACGATTCTTAAACATAGTGAATGGGCACCCCAGGCATGTGTGCTCGATGTCACATGCCTATGATTTTTTAGTTTAAGGGATGCTGGTATCTTCGTCTTGTTTTCCTTCACCATTTTCAGCATACGGTAATGCGTACATAAGTTTTTTGATTTGAAAATTCATTTGGATTTGAACCAACAACCTTTAACACCCATTATTGTTTTGACATCTACCAACATAACGTAGATCATTGTAGTTAAAATGCGATATCGAAGCGATGTTGCAAAAAATGATCAGAATAAGTAGGTATGATCATTATTACGTCACCTTACTTACCACCACCATACTATGACAGATACCATGGGCGTAGCGAGGGGGGGGGGGTTTCGGGGGTTCAAACCCCGAAATATTCAAAGTGTTACATTATTATCATATTTAAATAAGGAGGTGAAATTATTAATCGAAAAAAGTTATGTTTGAGTCAAAAAATTTGCTTCTTCACACTTCTTGAATACAAAATTTTCGGTAAAACTATTTCTTTCACTCGCCGAGGTCAGCAGTTTTTATTACATGAATATTAATGTAATTTCGTGTAGGTAAATTTTTGTTGTTTTATTTTCTTGAACCCCACCCCCGAAACTAAAACCTGGCTACGCCCGCCCGTGCTTGATACACCTTACTTTTAATTCATTTCATTTAGTTCCGTTTTACTGTCCATCGAACAACATCCACTTACACTGTAGTGTTAGTTTTTCTGATAAATTTGACATGGGTTCGTCTTGTGAGGGTATAAACATCTCTAGGTGTCAATAATTTGGCACGAGCAAACGGCCTAGTGATACGATATACCCTGAGCAATCGGCCACAGTGACGTGAAGAAACCTTATTATACTTTGTGAGGGAACATATCGTTAGAGATATTTTCTAATAGGTAGATACACTCAACGAAATGATCTCTGAGCAATCGGCCACATTGTGTAGTCAAAATCGGCAATCTTTCACACCAATTACAGTGATTCGTTCGTTGTTACGAGTTGTTCAGTGTGAAATTGTGAAACTGCGTTCTGCTGTCGTTTTCATTTTCATCCTGGTGAGTTTGAATCAACTATTTAAAAAAAAAAATAAAAAAAAAAAAAAAAATCCCAAAAAAAAAAAATGAAAAATTTCTTTTTGGGCTCCCAAAAATCACTATTTTCGAGCCAAAGCGAGAAAATGGTGATTTGGGGTGCCCAATAAGGACCTACTTGCGAGGTCGTTGACCTAGGCTTATGCAACCTCAGCAACCCTCAAAGCATCGCCCGCGACTATTAAAACCTTTTCAAAATTATTCACACAAAAAATCTTGTAATAGTTCAGACACGGAAAGAAAATATTATGTTACAAAAATAATTCTAGTCAAATTATAAACAGCAAAACATTCTAATGATGTCTACACAAATAATACCAAACAACAAAATCATTGAAACATTTCGAACAATTCAATTCGAAGTTCAATCAGAGCAACAATTGAAAAGAAAGGGTTGAGTATCCTCTCACGCGGAAGGAGGTATAAATAAACGACGGGTTCGTGCCCCCGATCAATCTGATGAAAATAAATGCTCCAATCGCTCCAAATAATGCTCCGCCAATCGCTCCAATAGGACCGTGAACCGTGTCAAGACAATTTCTTCGTAAAGTCGTGCGTACACGCTCAATGCCTGGCATCATGTGGTTCAAATTAATATCATTATTTAAATGTAGTCTAGACTAAAATCAAGACCTCCATGGCCTGACCGGGGCGTTGAGAGGTGCGGGTTTGATTCCCACTACTGAACAAATGATTGCATGATCTGCAAATATTTGTTTCGGGTCTGGGTGTTGTGGCACTATGGTACTCCGTTAATCCTAATACCCACGACACATGGAATCTTAGTGTGGGATCTAGGAGGTAGGACTGACGATGACAAAATTTACTTAGCAAAAAGGGCAACTGTAGTGGCCCTTGGCGCTTGAGAGCATAAGAGCCTAGAAGACTACATCGAAAATCGTGTCATTCTATTATGCATTGTATTCGTTTTAGTTACTGTCTTTAGCTTAAACTCTAGGCTAGGTTATGATAGGACTACGCAATCATTAAATTACTTATCAAGATGTTTCATGATGTATGGTCAGTGGTCACGTAACTGGCTATTTTAAAAGCATTAGCGCTCCAAAGGCGAACTCAAACCACGCAGTGCAAAGGGGTGTTCATATTTGTTAAGCCTATGTTAGAACAAAGTGTGTTTTTGCTTTTAAGTTTATAATAAAAATCCTTCTCTTCAAATCTTGTCTGCAGTGAATCCACATCTCAATTCTGCATTGGGCGCCGCGCGGTCCGTTGCGACCGCGCCGGTCATTTTCCAATCGTCTGCTCTCAATAGAATAATGGTTAATGGTGGCTATCAGCTCGTCGCTCAAATTACGTGTGAAAGTACCCTTTTTGATGGTTCCAAGCTGCGTGAGAAATTGATAATGAGATTGGGAATTTCTAGGATAATTCCAGTAGAAATCCTGGTTATACATACATGAAACCAAGTTGTACCAAAACTAAAGCCGCTGTAGCATGTTTAAATTTTTTTCTAACAGAGAGGTGGCGTGGCCTAACTGTTTTGTTTAGCAAAAACACAAACATATTTGCCGCGACGAACGGAAAACATCCCCCGCGTTCGCCTGCCCCCTTTGGGGGGTGAAGTCATTCATTTTGTGTCAGTGCTCTCTAGAGGAAGACGTCAGAAAATCGTCGTTGAAAAGAGATTTTCTAACAAAACACTGTCAACTTAAAAGTCTCAGCGCGGTCCAACTGTTTTACTAACATGTTTTGTTAGAAAATTTGGCGCAGTGGACCCGGCTTAATACACACACTTTTGAAAATATTATCTAACCTTTTTACCGACGTTTTGGATTGTTTATGACGATGATCTGATCAAGTGGACGCCAGATTCAAACTGTCCAAAAAAACCATGTTTAACCAAAAAGAGAAGTGCCTACGTTAGAAGCTAGAGTCGTGGTCTTGTAGAATCTATTAGATCCAAGAAGATATTTTCAATTCAGAGTCAAATATCTGGTGGTTACTGGCAAGTATGCTTGGTTAGCCTAAGTTGTAAAGCCTTGGTATAAGTAGTGTTGGTGTCGAGGCGTGACCAAAGAAGTGTTACCGATCTAATAGCACTTGGTCCAACGCAGTATGTGCGCACGCATTTCGCCAAACACGCAGATAGTCCTATATTTATATCTACCTATAATGTGCGAAAAACTACACGATCGTCTCATCACAGCAAGGAAAGCTTAGGCTACAGATTATGTCATTAATTGTACTCGTATGTCTGGGCATCACAACTTAGCCGGTGTTAATTTTTGTTGATAGAATGTAATACTTACCTACGATGCGCTTATTGAGTTTACATAAAGTAAAAACTGCAAACATTACATCAGACATCTATCAGATGACACAGGCCACAAATAAAAACACAAATTGTGACAAACAAGTGCGAGTCAGAGTCGCGTGGAGAGGGTTCCGTACAAGTAGGCACCATACTAACCACTAAACCAAAAATTAAACTTATTTAGTCAATCAACACATTTTATTCACATTTTATCTTTACGAATAAATATTTTCTGTTTCACGTGGGAACTTAAAGAATCCATTAGGTTTTCCTGTAAACTAAAGGTGAGTCCCAATATGTGTCTGTTTTACAAAAATTTATAGTTTCGGATAAGTGTACTTTTGGAGGAAGGACATTTTTTTTATAAACATATTTAAAATTAAACTTTTTTAAATTATACAAAAATGAATTTTTATATCTCATTACCCCCTTAGATACATATAATTATTTATATATATCGAACCTCTTTATTTAATTTGTCACATGACAAACGAATATTAGATATATTTGACGTTTACAAATATGTGAACAAAAACTCGTCATCACATAAAACGGCGCCGGTCATTTTGCTATTCGACAATGGTGCCTAAACTTTTTTCTAGAATAAATGGCACCACAGGGTATCCGCTATCTTAGTTTGTTGTGATACTTCACGTCAATAATGGGTCAACGGCCGATGCATCGAGGATTCGGGGCTAGTGGCCAGCTTGGCAAGTAACACTTAAGTTAAGTTGACACCGCACCGGGCTGGGCCTCTGCCAAACTGGGAGCATAATAACTGTCTTGTCTTATGTGGATTTACCGTAGTTGCCTTATCATTTATACTTCAGCCAGAGAGCTGATTCTAAGTTCTTAGCACACAATTGACACGGACGTATTAATGGTGTAGTGTAACAAGGATTTTGTATCATTTTTCTCACAAAAATCCGTGTTACACAACACCATACGTCCGTGTCAATTGCTTGTCAACACTCAGAATCAGGCCCCTGAAAATTTGGTAAACCTTGTACAGTAATATATTCACATACTCGCATATATTTTGTATCAATTCAGTACGATGTTACCAGTTACGCTCGTACAATCGCATTATTATGTAAATCATTCACAATTAAAGCATACAAAGCTATATATATATATATATATATATATATATATATATATATATATAAAAACTATTTTACTATACATGACACTTTTTAACATACATATTAATATTTTCTTGTGATAAACATACGATTATGTCAATATCGAGGCTTATGGGAAGATCAATATTAGAAGCGCAAAGCTCAGTTTGTTCAAGACGTTTATGAGTTGTTTTACAATTTTTACAGAGCTTGGAGTTAGTTCAACGAAGTGTGAAAACTCCTTGACTCGTTGCTGTAGGTATAGTTTTAATGAAAACACTTGCGTTTGTACACGGCTTTGCTCTCGAGGTAGCGAGATTAAAAGCCTTAAAAAGTGTCCGTCATAATCTATCTCTACCTTTCATTGAAATTGGATTGAGTAGAAAACAAAAACATAATAAATAAACCTTTAATAATTGAATAACAAGTGATCAAAAAATATGAGTCCCGAACACAATATAAACAACATAAGACAAATTTTCATCAGTTTATTTTACATATTAGTATCAAAACAAACCATTGAACTGGCTCTATTAGTAAAGTTATGTAGATATTGTCAAAATGAACTGGATATTTCCTTGAAGCAAGGAACATTTTGTTGACTGTTATGATTGAACACCGTCTGTTGATGTAATCAAACTCTCGGCAAATTACAACCGAGGCTGATTGAATAACAAAACCTTTTACACAATAAATACGCCTTGTTGATACTATAATAGGTATATTTACTTACGTATGTATAGGCCGCCCATTGTATTGCCTTTCTTTAGTAATATTACTTGTTTATTGTTTCTGTGGTGATCAATAAAGTGTTAATCTATCTATCTATCTATCTATCTATAGTTATAGATCAATGGCAAGTGTAAATATTAAACAACTACAAACATGAAAATATAGAGTTTTGTATTAAAGTAATTGTTATGAGTAACCTCATATTTTTCATAAAAATAAATAATTTATTATAGCTTTAACGAAAGAAATATCGAAAGTACGCAAGCCTTTGACTAAATATGACTCATCAGATGACGATGGTGAACTAATCTAAACATTGAGAAATCGACCTGATTAATTAAACTAAACTAAACATAGGTATTTTGACGTCACAGCGCACACACTTTGCGTCAGCGCATTGAGACGGGCGGGACCCCTTACGCCAATCCGACTCAATACTATTTAAAGTGGTTTATTTACTTAAACGAATAATAATAACCATAAATAAAATGCATAAATATATTCTTATGCATAGGAACGTTCCGTTGAATAAACTACTATAGGTATAATTACTGTACTTACTCCGTATTTATATTATTATTGAACGTGCCTAGTTTAAGCAAGTGGCTGGAGACGAAAAGACGGAATAAAGTCATATAACATCGCATCACACACATCACATCAACAGCCTTTAGACGTCCAGCACTGACGAGATCTCCACCACAGAATGCAATGGGAGGATTTGCCTTATTCACCACGCTTGGCAGGCGAATTGGTAATCGACGTATTGGTGTTGAGTACTCAGGTGGATGCTGCTGCCCATCCCCAGGTGTAATCCGGAGGAGACGGAGGGGTCTATTCTTAGGCCGATGGGCCGGACACACCACAGAGAGCTGCAATGATTCTGAGTTTTGACAAGCAAATGACTCGGACGTTTGGTGTAGTGTAGTGTGGATTTTTAACCGACTTCAAAAAAAAGGAGGAGGTTCTCAATTCAACCCGTATGTTTTTTTTTTTTTGTATGTATGTTACGCTATTATTCCGTCAATTTTGCATTGATTTTGATGATTCTTTTTTGTTTGGTGGGTTATTTTTCAGAGGTGGTCCCCTATAAATTTTATCGAAATTGATTCGGCACTTTTTGAAAAATTTGGTTTTTTGTGGTTCCCATAGAAAAAACCTAATATTTTACTGTGCCATTCTTGGTTCTGTCAGCGCTATATGATACTGCTAGACGTCGACAGATGGCGTTTTAGAAATACTTAAATACCTACCCGCCGATAGATAGCGTTTATTCAAATATGAATTACCTACATTATAGGCACAGGCTTGAAGTCGGTTTATGTTTTTTCCAAAAACTAATTATTGTATGGCGACACTGGGCGACACCGATGAGCGCCCCTAGTGTACACTCTGTGAACCTCATTTTCCATACAAAGATCCGTGTTACACTAAACCAAATCCGTGTCAAATGCTTGTCAAAACTCAGGAACAGCTCCCAGCACCCATATAACACACCTAAGTATTCAAAAACTTGCTGCAGTTGACTACTGAGATAAGATCGTAAGACAAGTTGCATCCTGCAATTTACAACCAACAATGGTTAGCATTTCAACTTGCAAACTATTACCATTGAAATCGGACGCAGTCCTCTACTTACATTTTGAAAACCTTCATTCAGAACATAAATGTGCCTCTTGTCTAATACAAACAGTAGTTAATGTGAAACAGCTGCCTCCGCCAGCAGATTTCCGCGTTATCTTAAAGAACCACAGAATAAATAATAGTAGGACCTACGAGATTATCTGGGTCCTTCTCTTTAGAATTCCGTAGTCAGACAACGAACCCTTATGTTCTTTCAGTCCGTTCGTCTCTATGTTTAAGCGTCATAATTTTTCATACATTTAGCTACTAAAGCATGTTTGGTATCTAGGGATTTTGGGACTACTTTTGATGTAGATAACAGAACAAAATTAATGAGGCAGTGTTTGCCTTTGCCATTATTTTATTAGCTCTACCGTCAGCGAGATATACATCACCAAAGCTGTTTAAAATAATAAGTTGCCTTGATACTGCTGCCATTTCGGCTACTTTTGCTTTTAAAACCACAAAATCTTACAAAGGAGCACAACTTAAACTAACTTAACTGATTTAACTTTGTTAGTAGTAGAACTTTTTGTGAAAGAGTTCGTCCGGGGAAGTACTACCACCGTACCTATTTCTGCCGCCAAGCAGTAGTGCTCGCATTACTGTGTTTCGGTTTGAAGGGTACGGGTGCCGGTGAAATTACAGGCACATGAGACTTTTCATCTTTATGCATCAGAGTCGGCAGCGCGCGTTTGATGCCTCTGGTGTTGCAGGCGTCTATAGGCTTCGGTAACTACTTTCCATCAGATGGGCCGTATGCTTGTTTGCTTGCCAAGTTAGTAGTAGTAGTTTAAAAAAACTTCGATGTTTGCCCTAAGTGCCATTTCTATCCCCATTGATCGCCCGCGTCTCTATTCACTGACTTCCTGCAATCGTTACAATGACATCGCTCCAATACACTGCATCGTTCAGTTAGTGTTCGCCACTCGAAAACTCGATGAAACCCAATGCAATATTACCTTAGACTTTCATCATCGCATCGACCAACAAGTTCTTCAACCCCATTAAAAGCAATATTATCGATAGTCTGATGTCTGTACATAAACGAGCATTTTTTTTTCATCTCGGCAGCCCTGAGTATATTCCTGGTAATTTTCTCACATTGTGCTGAGAAAGGATTACGTGCGAATAGGTACCTCAGGACTAGTCCAACCTGGTTGTAGTGGGCTAATATGTGCCTGGCTGTACGAAAGTCATTCCAAGCTGCAAAAAAAATAAAACTATGCGATCATCGCAACTCTACATGGGGTGAGTGAGAGCCGTATATTTTACGGTTCATTGCGGTTTATGTTTCGAATATTTCTGCTTTTGGAAAAGAAGCTACAACACGCGGCGTAATGTACTGCAAAATTTTAATCAAAAGCGATTACCAGTTTGATAGGCAATAGGGGGGCAATGGGGGGGGGCTGATCTTGTACGGTTACGGAATTGAACGACAGAAGTTTACAAATTAGAGTAATTGTATTTAATGAAAAAGTGTATGTATATGACAAAACAAAAGTACGCATTGAAGTTCTCGCCGGTCGCATTGAACAGTTATAAAAAAAAGCTTTATTAGCACAGATTTCAGCAATAGTAAAGTTGACTTCTCTCCGATTATTATTTCCAAAGAAACCCTATTGAGTATATCATCCATGGGGATAAAGTCCGTGGTACGATGCTGGCTGTGCGATGCTATGATAGCGTGTACGGTGAACGCATTGGCGTTAATGGTTCAGGTTGACAGGTAGGATGAGTTGTGCAAGTGCAATGCGCGCATTTTCAATGACCCACATATTGACAGGTAGCGCAGGAAATACAGTAGCGCAACGATGTATTATGGCTGGTTTGTTGGTATTACTTTGTTGATGCCCAAATTACTTAACAAAACTTAACTAAATCGAGGCTAGAGCATTAAAGACGGTAGCAATGTACCATTTCTATGGTAAGATGTAACAGAGTATACACAATATCAATTTTAGCATGATAATATAGATTCTGATTTGTAACTAATATATCAGAATCTATCATGACATACTGGTGTACATGACATACATGAGCTATGCATTTCAATCACGTACCTACTCTCGGAAGAGCCGTGATGTGATGCGGGCGCGATGCCACACGATAATTATCTACCAACAGTAATAATGTCCTTGGATAAGGCATTCCATTCATTCGTTTAACAAATATGTCTAGAATTTAAACGTTATCGTTAGGTTAAGTTAGCCCTTTGAATTAAAACTAAGCATAATGAAGATGGCAATGAGCAGGTCATATAGCTGGCAGAACTAATAATCGTTGGGGAATAAAGGTTCTCGAGTGGCGACCACAAACCGGATGACGCGGTAGAGGAAGGCCCTCCACTCGATGGACTAAAGACATTATAAACGACGCGGGGAGTCGGTACTCAAGACCGTTCGTTGTGGCATTCTAAGGGGGAGGCCTATGTCCAGTAGTGGACTTCTACAGACTGATGATGCTGATGATGATGATGTAGGTAAACAGCAAACACGAATTTTTTTTAATCACGCAAAATCAACACACAATTAAATACTTTACAATGTTAATTTTTAGCATATTACTTATAATCATGGCTTTATCTTTACAACTCGTGACTCACATGGGTATCCAAATAATCGATTTGTTTCAACTTAACAAAAACTATTAAAAGTGAATAGAATCGCATAAAAATAAGTACCAAGTACTAATTGTAAAAATAGCCTTCGATGTCTACGACTCTACATGATCCCAGATTCTACTTTACTTTTAAAATGACATGATATAATAATATAAAAAAAACCACTGAAGTAAACAGTATTGTCGTACAGGATTTTCACTCCAACGACACTGAAATAGATATTAAGACAAGTGTCCATCTGCAGCACGGACGAGAGCGATATTGAAACTATGTACATAGGACAGTATTCCCGATGTAAACTCAATTTGAATTGAGACTCAAGCAGATTTTTTACAGAAACCTAACAAAAAAAAATATGCCTGAAGTACGTTCAGCTCATATTACAATTGATATTCAGCGCTACCAAACTACAAATTTGAGCCAATAGTCATTTTTATATAGTATTTTTTGGAAGGCCTAGTTACGGACCTCTCATTACTGTCTCACTTACGAGCCAAGGGCGATTTAAACTTAGGGCAATAAAGCTTATTTCTGGGCGATGCACTCAAGAAGACCATCTTTCGATGCACTGACGACATTTTAAAGGTTGACAGCGGATCAAGAACGTTTATCGTGACATTTTACGGGGGAAGCTTATGCCCAGAAGTGGACTTCTAAAGGCTGATGATGATGATGAAAGCTTATTACATATTGGAAGCCAATTTGAAGTGTCACAAGCCCTGTACAACTTCCGATGCAGTCTTTACAAACTCGCTTCATAAGAGTTACAAGAATGTTATCGCTATGTGGTATAACTGGCAACTACTACCATACTAAGATCAGAGAGTATTTTCTAAGGTTTAAGAACATCAGACGACAAACTGATCGTCGAAGTTTCTTCATAGAAATGTAGTTTCACGCGTAACAGAATGAGCTGTGTAATTTGAAACAGGCGATGTTTAAAAACTAAGTACTATTTGAGATGTTCACCAGATAGGATCAAGTAGAACGCCAAATGCGGAAGGATTCCCACAATTGTGTGGTTTTTTTCTCTAAATTCAGATGTATAATTAAGTGCTAAGTAATTTAAATTATAATGCTAATCACAATACGTAAGTAGAAGTATTGTTTCCAATTTTTTATTGAGGAAGAACCTAAGCTTGGCATCTCTAAGTAAATCAACGCTTCATTTGTAAAATGTGGGTCCACATTTCAATGTACTCCGTGACTCTAACATTTGAATCAACTCTGGGAGGTGCCGAATAGTAGCACTGAATTCTACACTACTAAGTTCATACATAGTAATTTTGTTGGTATCCAAATTAATTTAACTGGTTGAACTAATAGATGAACTTAGTGGAACAGATCAGTCGTGAAATGTTTTGGCTCCAACACCTTCAGTGCTAGTTCATGACTAACGGGGGCCTGCTGCTGCAATGCGTCTTCCACTTCGTGGTTGTCACTCCAGAACCTTTATTCCCTAGGGTCAGTTCTGAGAACATAACTTCAATTGAAGTGGCAATGAGGCCATTTGTAATTTTAACTTGCTTTTATTATAAGTATATATTTTCTTACAATGCTATTATGTTGGCACTTGTGGTTACAACAGATTCACTCACCACACCACACTCACGAGTCGAGTAGTTGAGGAGTTGCGTTGAGATGTCAATTAGGGTGATTTTTGCATAGTTTTTGACAGAAAAACCACTTTCTGAAGTTAAAGGTTTTCTATAACTGAATTACAAAGCAAAATTCATTATAATGCAGGACATGTCTGTAGTTACATCATCATCATCATCAGTATCTGAAGCGGTTGCAGACAAATCGTTGATCAACAATCATAAAGTCTCAATTTACGTTCTTGCACTTTACCTATTATTTTTTATTGTGTTACAGTACTAACTATTTTAGATTCTGTTGCATTACGTAAAAGACGGTCCATGCAAGCTTTGCCGTAAAGTGTGTAATCGCGTGTCCGAGGAGCGTCAGCGTGATCAAGTTACGAGAGGAAGATTCCGCGTGAACAATCTGTGCAAGAAACTAAGTTTTTCGATCTAAATTTGTACCTACTACATATTTTATCAAAGCAGATTTTTTTTACGGTCTTTTGTTCCAACTATGTCGTCAATTCTTGAATGTGGTTCCAGCTAGTTAAACACATAACTAACTTTATTAGTGATTGACTTTACCACAAATTAATGTTTTTTTTTTCCACTATATTATATATATCTTTATATATATGTATATACAGGGCGTAAAAAGACTACTCCCGAAAACTGAAACAGTGAATTCAGACCATGATTCAGAAAATATTTAAGCTGAAAAAACACGAAAAAAAATGCTCACTTTAGGGCTGCTTTTTTCGTGTTTTCATTATAAATATCCATAAAATATCGTTAAAAGAACACAAAAACCTAATTTTCATCATTAAAAACACGTTAATAAATAAAAACGTCAAAAAAAACAATGAAAACCACACAAAAAATACTGGCGCTACGGTTCAATCAGCTGACCTGGAGCGTTGAACTCGGGCGGCCGGAATAAATGCGTATATTGCTGGATGACAAATACGATACGAAACGAAAAAAAAAGGTTCTCTCCGGTATAAATCACCTCTCAGGTGAAAGCTATTTTATATAGCTATAATATAGGTAGTTTTACTGGTACCTTCAGTATTTGGGAGCCGTCCTTTTACACGCTATATATATTCAAATGCTAGTATATATTTTTACTATTCTAGTCAAGCAATAACTAGAGTTAAACAAACAAATCAAAATATTGTTCTCGTGTAAATTATGTCATTGTGTTGCTAATGTCATTGTTGAAACTATAACCTAACGCAGTTCTTCAGTGTCTACAAAATATAATATGTCTGTCTGTATATTTTCTATAACGTTTTACATAGCTGCGAGAGCATAAAGGAAGGAAGACACGGAAATGTCAGGTTTTATGAGATATGAGACAATACTCGTGGATGAGTTTAAGTTTATTATCCGACTACGGCAAAGTAAAAGGAAATAGAAATAGAAAGAAATATAAATAAAATTCACCAGCATCAAAAAATCCGGTAATATGTAAACCAAGCTATTACATAATTTAATAATACCACTAAACTAGGTAGGTATGTACTAATAGTTTTAATACAAACTGGACAATGCTAAAACTGACTGCATGTTATGATTTTAGCAGTCCATGTATGTGTGTACGCTAGTTCATCTGTTCCCTCATAGCTCCAAAAACACCAGAGAGCTGATTCTAACTATTTTGATTTTGAAATTAGCGCTAAGGCTGCCAAAATGATCCCCATTGTTGCGCTGCCATTAGGGGACAGAGTACAAAACTATAAAAAAAAAAAAAAAGAGGAGTGAAACGCAGGGACATTTCTGAAACTGTTTGCCACTGCATTGGAAAATGTTTTCAAACTTTTGCACTAGAACGGATATGTTGTCAACAGCAATGGCACATCACCTTCGATTTTCCGATGATTAGTCATCTTAGCGGAATCGCTGGAAGACCTTGGCACAATGCTCAGAGACACCAATACCGTCTTCTAACAGGCTGGTTTTTAGGGTTCCGTACCCAAAGGTTAAAACGGACCCTATTACTAAGGCTCCGCTGTCCATCCGTCCGTCTGTCACCAGGCTGTATCTCATGAACCGCGATAGTTAGACAGTTGAAATTTTCACAGATAATGTATTTCTGTAGTCGCTATAACAACAAATAATCAAAAAAAGAATAAAATAAATATTTAAGGGGGTTCCCATACAAAAAACGTGATTATTTTGCCGTTTTTGTAGATAATGGTACGGAACACTTCGTGCGCGAGTCCCACTCCAACTTGGCCGGTTATTGGGCAAGAAAACAATCATGCGGGTACATGTCCAACACTTCCAGAAAGCAAATTGAGAGATAACAAATTTCTCGTCATATTCTTAATGATAATGATAAATTCTGGGAATCCTAAATTGACATAACGGCTTCCATAAATAGTTGAGAAGCGGCTATTTAGCAATTGGCGCGTCACGGAAACAGAAATTTGACCTCTAAAATATACTCTTACAAGAAATATAGGTATATCAAATTCACACTTTGTCTCCAACCACATAAAATATTAAAACCAAACAATTCAAATACAAAAAAATATGATATTTTACCGCGCGTCTGACGTGGAGGAAGGAAACCCTAAAAAACTTAATAACTCACAATCGTATCACAAGTTCAAAAGGTGTTTTGCCTTCAAAGGATCCTGACCTGAATGTGGCTCCCTCATTATTGCCCAAACGTAAATAACTAGCATGCTAAATCTATGGGAATAATGGCAGCCATTTGCATTGAATAGGAGAATTACGTCATTATTTTGTAAAATAGTGGTAGATCACGCATCTCTCTAGGCAAGACACATTGTCTTTTGACACGATGTTCAAACTAACTCCAATACCTAGAATATTGGAGTTTGTGCGGTTATAAAAGTGATAAATTTACTAATAAGACGAAATGATTGTGTCTACTGTCTACTCTACTCTAGCTCTCTAGACTATAAGCAGATGATAACGCGGGCGATCGCTATAGTTTTACATAAGAACCGTTTTACATTTACAATTATTATACATTCCGTTGATACTACCATATACCTAACTTGGAGGGTGTAGCATGTCGAAATAAGAAAATCGATCGGACGTATGTTACTTAATTTTGAAATCTGGAATAAATAAAGCGTATATTCAACCATGAATTGAATTTTAATCAATTAAAATATATTATGTTTAAATAACATACAAGTTACCTATTTGATAATCTAGTATCTAACCAGCCTATCTTGAGGCATCCTTAATCATACATCTCATATAGGTATTGCCTAGGGCTTACTCGAACATAAGTGCTAAAGTCCGACCGAATTGGTACCTATATAGGATAGACGAGAAATTGAATTTGCAAGCGCGTCTAGCGTCAAATAACTGCAAGGCTAGTAGAAATAGTTTTTATTTTTTAAAAAACAACTAGAACATTATTTTCAGTTTAGAAAAATTACGACTATACACAACGTACTTAACTATAATATTAAAGTACGTTGCGTATAGTCGTAATTTTTTTTAACAGCAGGATAATAATTATCCTGCTGACATTTCGTTGAATATTTAGAGGTCTTTCCTCTATTATATATAATATAATAGTAAAGTACGTGGTGTATAAAGTAGTCGTAATTTTTCTAAAATGATACCTAGCCATGATAATTTAATTCTATTATAATATTTTCAGTCGTTAATATTGTTTCCTCAAAGTCTTTATCAAAGCGTTCGATCATCTACACTAAATAACTAACGAATGTTTGAGTTTTTTTTGTTTTAATAATAGGCTAGTTGACGTGAATACGTCATACATACAAAGATCATAAGCCACCTGTAACTATTAAATGACCATGTGATTCACCAAAATGTTCTCGAAACGAAGCAAAAAAATGAATTGAGTAACTGTTTCGGTGAATCGCTTAGCTTAAGGAAAAAGATGTAAAACAAATATATTTCTTGGCGAGATGAATCAATAAATAAGCCTTCAAGGAATCAAACAAAATCTCATAATGGAATAACGTTACAACCTATAACTTTTCATTTCAAAAACCGACTTCCGCCATTGTATACGACAAAATATCTGGATGAAAAAACTTCATAAATTATGAAAAAACCATAGTGATGAAAGGGTACTTTCTGAATGCAAATGCTTGGTTTGTTGCTGAAAATATCAAAATCGCTATATGTATGCCTAGAATATTTGAGGAGTTCTCTCAATTCCTCATGGATTCCATCATCAGAACTGGATTCTGAAAAAAATGGGACCAATCTGGAAGTGTATCTATTCAAATAAAAAAAGAATTTTCCAAATCGCTTCATAAACGCCGGAAAAATGAGGAAACAAACATTAAAAAAAATATTTAAAAAAAATACAACTGAATTGAGAACCTCCTCCTTTTTGGGAAGTCGGTTAAAAATACAGAAAACTTTGATTAGTAAAGTTTTTGAGGAATTTTATACATTCTTAAAATCAAATCATAAGAATTGTATTTATTGAAATCAGCACAAGAATCATTTTGAATTACTCCTGTTCTAAGTTCCAACGCGACCAAGCCTATAGAAGAATCAGACACGGCTTGGCTTAATTTGATGATCCGTCTTACCACTAGGTGGGAAGCTTGATTCTTATCAACCAGTGAGAAATCGCTAGTCACCTAGGTATTTACATAGCGTAGTTCAGTTATAACTTGCTTGTGTGCAACTTGTCAATCTCGAAATAATCCATGATATAGACATTGATAGCTATAATTTTGCTTGAGAGAATCAGGTTCCTATGCCAATAACATTATTCTAGCTGGCAGTAAGTCAGTAAGTAGTAGTTACTTAAGTATCTCGTAAACAAAGGCCGACAATGTGAGGAAAACCCTGGTTAGTCACAGTTTCCTACAGACGTGACCCACATCTCATTTCAACAAATCTCAAATATCGTACGGCCGCGCGGCCGTGGTGATGTCAACACGGTACAATTACCATAATTTATTCCTATTTGTATTTAAGCGATTGGCTTCTGTGTGAATCTCGAAGCGGATATTATTATCAATAGACAAGACACTATGAATCGAATACAAAGTGCAAAACGTATAAACAGAAGATCCTCGTAGTCTTGAGCGTTCCGAATTTTTCTGCATTTCAATCAAAAACAAAACAACATCTGGTGCGACTTGGACTGTCATCTTCTAGAACAATTTTTTTCATCATCAGAAGTCCACTGTTGGACGAAGCCTCCGCCATAGAATATGACGGGATTTGCCATAATCACCACGCTTAGGTGGATTGGTGATCGCAGCATCAGTGTTGAATACTTAGGACTAAGATGGCTGCTGCTGCCCGTCTCCTCCAGACAACACCAGAGGAAACAGAGGAGTCTATTCTTAGGCCGGACACACCACGGCACAGAACAAATCTACGTTGTGTACAAATAACTAGGTAGATAGGTACTTCCTACTCTACTATTTGAGGAGTAACAATAATTTAAATTTCAACGATGTTACTTCAGCACAGTATTGTAAGAATTTCCGCGTTTATAGCACCAAAACTATTAATAAAATTCTAAAAAGATGAAACACACTCAAAGCCAAGGTTCTTTAGGTACTAAAACAAACAATTGGGAACCTTCAAAGACATCTTCGATAGCTATTACACAGTTTATTCGACTTATTACCGGTTAAGTGACCAATAGAGGCAAACTGACTAAATTGAATCCATAAAAGTCCCCTGGATAGTAGCTATAAGTACTTCCGCCTTCCAAAATGAGCTAGCTCAACCAATACTTTTGGCAAAAGACTTGTAAGTTCAAATTACAAGAAGACATTGAATTTTAAAATTGAAAAAACGGCTAATTACCACTGTTTTTCGTCACTTTTCTTGTTTTATGTTTCGAGACTTGAGTTCAGAAGCCTGTGGTAGAGTGCTAATTAGCCATTTTTTCAATTTTAAAATGATTCCCAATTACGAAATTTTGAATTCTAAGACATTGAATGTTGAACCAAAACGTAGATCAGAGGCTCACTGCTCTAAATATACAAAATTTATTGTAAGCTAGTTAGTAAGTGTAGTAAGTGTTAGTTATAGATTAACGCTTAAATGTCCAAAAGATTGGGCAGAACCCTAGTAACAGAGTCGTGGTTCATCTACTTGCAAAATAGGTCCGTGTTCTAGTCGGATTTGTAACCTCTGACCAATGTTCGAGAGCGATAGAGAGCAGGCTAAAGTCCCGTACACTTTCACCTGCGGGCGCGTCCGTCAATCATCGCGGCCTCCTTGCGCACGCGCACGATCCAAAACATATCATAGCTTCAGCACTATAAAACACTCTCTGGGTTACTCCGTGTACGTAACGGGGCTTCAGATGCATTAGTTAGTCATTATAACTAATATCTGTTACAGTTAGTTCGATGCAGTGACCCCTATCTGTCAATTAGAGCCTTTCGCATCGTTTTTTGATACTTTCTCGAGAGGTTTTAGTGTCAAGACAAAAGTCCTGAGTCACGGCAACAATAGTTTTGGGTATTTTCTAATTTCAGTGGGCCGGCCTCATGTGACCAGATAACATAGCTAATGCTATTCGCTGTTGTTGTTATGGATTGGGACCATTAAAGTATATTTCAATAAGTATGAAGTATTTGCTTTGAACGTACCTATTATGTATCGTGCCAGGACATTTTACTAATCTTAATTGAACTTATTAATTGTTCTGGAAATATGCTCAAATGTAAATTAAAATAAACTTAACAACAAGTAGGTAACAATAAATGATAAGCGAGTGCAATAGGCTGTATGTGTACTCATTAGCCAGTTTAGTAGGTTGACGGTAGGGTCACAGTCAGTCACAGCACAGGTGTGCTTGGGGCACCACAACACCTGCAAATTATTGTTATTAACATATTTCTAACCACGAGAAAGTGATCAGTCATTCTTTATTTTTTATTGTGTTACTATACAACAAAAATATATGTGTTATGTGTACTATAAACAAACACAAAAGCAAAAGACAGAGTGAAAGGACCCAAAGGCTAGCTTATCGAAAAGAGTTTCAGAGAGTTCTAAGAGAGTCATTTGTTAAGATCAACTTTTGATCAGCATGGTAGCTATATGCCGTGACTTGATCCAATACCTAAGGATATTTTTTGCAACATAGTTATTTCGGGTTTGTGCTTTCGGGTAATCCGGTATTATTTGGGCACCTACCGGAACCGGCAATATTTACCGGATCTGGTACGGATTAGATTTGATTAGAGCACCAATCCGGTCGGATTGGCGTCAATCCGGTCGGTTCCAGCCGGATTGAAAATCTGTCCGGATTGCAATCTCTTATCCTAACGTATAGGTACAATTTACTTAATCAGTATTTTACCGCTTGGTCTGTAATTGAGTCACCGGATAAGTTATAAATGAGCTTTCATATATGGGTACCTACAAGTAAACTTGACCACATGGCTCTCTCTATATCATAAGATATTATAGGTATATGTTCATGTCACTGAATATCAGTGTTAATAATAGGATCACTTGAAGCATTGCCCATTAGCAGAGATGCTGAGTCTTCTTACTCCGCAGTCACGGTGTGTGTGTGAGGTACAGTCGGAACAATAGCAAGATAGACAGTTTTAAAGTCCGTGAGAAGTGGACGCGTTCATCTATTGTGTTGGTTCGGAGTCCGAGCTCCATGTAATCCGATTGTATGGAAGGAATGTAGATCGTAGTTCTGTTTGATTAAATCTGTTGTAAACGAAATTTTAATGAATTTTCTAAGAAAGTTTTGTACTTGCCATTCTGTCGATTTGTTGATGGAGTTGAAACTATTAAAAATAAGCTACAGAAGGTACACGCTTAAAACTACCTTTTGACAGTTGCGTTTCTATGAGTTTCGTAAAAAATATATTTGTAGGTTCTATGCTATTACTATGGTTTTATGGAAATAAATCTAAAAACGTACCAGTCAAGAAATTACTGTTATATTTTTTGTAAATCACGGTATTGGCTCTCTGTCAAAAAGAGTTTGTAAGCGTATCTTAGTCGACAAAGTCAAACTTCTACTATAGGTACCATAAATCAAAGCTACCCATGACATGCAAAAGTCGAAGACTATATAATTATACTCTAATAGCATCCTTGTAAATTAAAAAGATGTCTCGTGAACATAGACTGTCGTCAATCTCAAGTCTTGCATTGTAAAATAATTGATACAAAACATCTCACGACAATTAATCGAGCACGTGCGCGGCAAATACGCGCCGGCCGCCCGCGCCGTGCGGCGTTCTGCGGAATTCAACGAGATTACATCTACGGCCACTGAGGCTAAATCCTAAACTAGGCTATAGTTTAGGCAAATATGGTCTGAGAAAACATAGGGGCGACTGGTACCTACATTACAAAAATGTTGAAAATAATGTTTAGTTTTAGAGATTTTCGAAAATTGTGGTAAGTGTTTGTGAACAGAAATCGTATGATCAGTTGATTCGATCAAAATTTAAGAAATGATCCAAAATATTTAAAGCAAAAATAATTGCATGGAAAAGAGGGTCCATCATCGATTTCATGAAAACGAGCATTCTTAGGTTTTTAATCGCCAAAAGAATTAATATAACATCAAAATTATGAACAAAAGCATATTTCTAAAAACTTTTTTATTTTTCATCGGGTTCTAGTGCTGAAGCCTACTTTCATAATCATGTAGTTAAACCTCGGTAATATTACTAAAAAAACTTCCCCTATTTCTGAATGTAGGTTGATGTGATGACTCTACCAATACCTAATCATAGTGCTCGGCAAATAAATTTCGGAACTGGGTAATAAATCAGGTAATAAACATGTTTGTTGCGTTATCTTACTAAATATCAGTTTCAGTAATAATGCACTTGTTTTGTTATTTCATGATAATTGCTTCTTGTAATTCTATCGCTACAGAAATAAGTGAGACACGAAACTGTGGCAAAGTTTACTTCGTAAATTAAAAATAATATTTTTCATCACACTGACATAGCCAGGGGGGATTTTGGGGGTCCCCCCCCCCCGAAATGTTTAAAATGTTAGGCCGGCAGTTTTTTTTACATGATTATTAACGTTATTTCAATGACCCCCCATCCCGAAACTAAAACCTGGCTCCACCCGTGCTTCATCAGCCGGTAGACATCCACTTCTGGGTGGAGCCTCCCCCATAGCATGCATAGCGTGGGTACAACCCATAGCGTGCAATGGGGGATTGCCATAATCGCCATGCTTCGCAGGCGGATTGGTGATCGATTTCTCAAAGCGTAGCTTATCGGTGTTTCCATACAAAAATCCACACTACACTTCACCATGCGTTCGTGTCAATTGTGTGCTAAAAAGTTACGTTAAAATAGCATTTGTTTTGGTTTCTCTGATGTAAAATGACAAACGCCAAAATGAGACAAAAACTATTTATTTTAAATTGATTATGAATAAAAGGGTTAGACTCAGCTCTCTATATAGTGGTTTCTGGATAGTTGCAAACCACTCTTTAAAAAAATGTAATATTCTGCCGCTTCCTTGTATGTACATAAGGGAGAGGTTTGTGTTTATTTATTTCAAAAAACGTAGTGATGTTATTAATCGACAAAAAAGAGCTAAGTTTATGAATATGCTATACATCAACCTACATGCCATAAAGATATTTATAAGAGAAATGTTTTTAATATATCTATTAAAATATATAATAAGTTACCTGAAGAACTGAAAGCATTAAATGGAAATATATTTAAGAACATACTAACTCATTGGCTATTAGATAACTGTTTGTATAGTCTAAGAGATTTTTTTGAAACCTAAATTTTTAATTAAATTGACATTTATATATTTGTACGCCTGCTTGCAGGCTGAATGCATTTACTAACATAGATTTAAGAACTAAACGTGTAAAAGTATGTGTGTATTCTACAAATAAACAATTGATTGATTGTACCTACTCAAAATAATATTCTACCATAGAAATGTACATTATATCTATGAGTAAAGAGCTCTAGGCAACTCAGCGGCATAACATTACACAACTTTTTCTTTACACCGTCTTCCACTACCTACTGGCACACTCACTGCGTAAGTATTTCGTAATTTTTATCCTTATCCCAGTTAAATCTCACATGCATGACTAACACTACCACTAAGTTATAGGTAGGTGATATTGTGTCGGCCAATCAAGCTTGCAGTCACAGCGACAATCTTCTGCTTCCTCCTGAGAGTCGTAACTTCATTATAACATAGGCATGGGCGTAGCCAGGGGGGAGTTTTGGGGGTTCACACCCCCCCCGAAATATTCAAAATGTTGACAAAATTTGATACTTTTTGAAGAAACACCAGTGTGGTGAATGTGTTTTTTGAACCACCAGAAGGTTAATTCTCATAGTTATTATCTAAAGCATTCATTTAATTCATTATTATTCAATTGATTTTCTATCGGTCACATTTCGTTTAAAATATTTCATTATTATCATATTATTTTCAAATTTTTTTTTTAATACCATTTGTGACTTTTATGTTGACATTTATGTGACACTAGGTCGGAACATGATCCGAACTTTATTTTGACTATTTTTTATTAACCAGACGCCCATTTCTCTAATTTAAAAACATTAATCTCGTGTCAGTCGCACTGTCTCGTATAGTAACTATTACATATTCTTCACAAGAAACGCGAAGATTAAGTAATAGTTTATACGTGACAGTGCGACTGAGATAAGATTATACAGCGAATTGAATGTTTTTAAATTAGAGAATTGGGCCTTTGTGTTTTTGATGCTAAGTGGTAACCTGCCTAAAACAAATGTGAAAAAACCCGAGTAATAGTCTGATTCATTGATTTGTGGTGCCACCGGGTCTTTATTGGACATCCTGCGTTGGCTCAGTGAGGTTTCAGATAAGGTGGCTCTGAAAACGGTCTTGTGGTCGATCTTGATAGAAACGATTTTGAAGATCTTAGAAGAAGAAAGATATTATTTCATGCACAATAATAATATACTAGTATGATTCTGTTAATTCATTTATTTGGTAGGTATTTATAATTCATAACGGTATGGCAAATTGTTTTGATAGTTAAATTCCTAAACACGGCTATTCTAAGAGTGCCACTGAGGTGAAACCATAAAATGATTGTTACGATTTCTGTCAATTATCCTACTTTAATTTGTTTGTTAGACAAAGAATTGACACAAACATTTGCTACTTTTTATCTCGGCGCATGCTAGTAGTGCATATTTCTTTCCTCCATTATCTAGCCTAGAACTTCTAGTGAAGTCTTTCAAAGAAGACATTATTATGTGATCTAAAGAACTTCTGTGAAGTTCGATCAATATCATACGAGTCGCTTTATTCGAAGATATTTGTATATATAGAATCATGTATAGTACTTTTAGTTACTAGGTAGCTTCGAGATTATTGAAAATCGATAGAAGTATAAAAATTTTACAAGCTCAATCGGGTTTGCCCTCACTACAAAGTATTGGTCATACCACTATAAGAGCCGTCATTCCATGCTAGTAGTGCATATTTATTTCCTCCAATGTCTAATAGCCTAGAACTCCTGGTGAAGTCTTTCAAAGAAGATTATTATACAGGATCCAAGTGGAAGGTCTTTTGTTCGTCTTTATTTTATGACTAAAAGTGCTGGCCGCTCTAATAAAAAATTGTATGAATTTGTCGGTGTGTATGTAGACTCTACATACATACTCTATATTGTAGAGTAGCATTCAGAGAGCCGCACGTGTCCGAACAATCGTTAAACCGGCGCGCGGCGCCGGCGCAGGCTGACAGTTGGAAGTTTCATTATTCTAATCGAGTCGTGGAAAGTAAGGATTTATGAAATGTTCTTACGACCACTGAATACGGCTGTGTATTGTATTCTATTGTAATTTAAAAATGTCTGATATTATCTAAGACGTTGCTGCAAAAGCAAATGCCATCATCATCAGCCTGTAGGAGTCCTCTGCTGGACGGTCTTGAGCCGCCTCCAACCACCGACTTCCTGCAACGTTTATAATGTATTTAGTCCATCGAGTGGAGGGCCTTCCTCAACCGCGTCATCCAGTACTACTAAGCACATAGTTTAATGTGATTTATTCACATTCTAATAAACAATCAATTTCTGATTTGCTGTTGCTGTCGTCACAATCATCTTGAAAATTAATTATTAGTTCGAAATCTAGGTCAAAATGTTTGAAATACTCCATTTCGATTTTCTCAACATGGCCACAAGTTTTATGCCATGTTTTGCTGCTAATCTGCTCCAAGCTTACAGTAATCAGCTTTTTGGTGCATGTGAGATTTTGTTCTTTGTTATTTGATGCAATTGACTGCTACTATGCCTGAAGTGAAGACTCTGGACTTACAAACACTAACTTTTTGTTTTACTGTACTTGCAACGTACCACGATTTATATTAATAAAAAGTTCTCATGTCAGTGAATTTATAATTCTTATGAGCATAACCTTAAAACCCGAATACTTATGAGTAATAACTGGTTAAAGTGATTACTTCCTCAGTTTAAATACATTAGATAGAAAAATAGATACAATTTTTTTTATGTGTACCTAAGTTTAAGTTGTGCAAACATAAAAGTACTGTACATAGGTAAACTTAAATGCTGGATATCATCTCTTCCATCTAACCTTCCTTTGTGTATGTGGAAAACAATTTCGAGATAGTGCACAAAAAAATTCTAAAGTAGACATAAACCATTTGATGCGGTTATTTTTGAATACTAATCGGCAGTTATTAATAATTACCGCATTGATTACTTGGCCCGTAACATTAATACTAATCTACCGAGACCTTACCAACCCACCCTGCCGGTATCACAGGCAATATTATTAGAAGAGGTCCTATACACGGCAGCGTAAATTCTTGTTCCCAATCACTTCACATTCTTTTGGTAGTCACACGCAGATCTGCAAGCTTATGCCCTAGCGGTACATTCTATTCTAGCAATCTAGAGCTATCATTCCATCTAGCCGTGTTACTAAACAGAATACTGTAAAAACTAGGCATCACATGACGCAACTCACCGCACTTTCACTTCCTATATTCGATGGACAATACCTCTAGATGTTTGGTCCTCTTCTGGTGACCATCCATTGTTCTCAAAACAATGTTGTTTCTTTTAATACCTTGACATTGTCGCGACTAGCGACTCTTTGTTTAAGATTGTAATGGAGTTAGTTGTACTTAAGTGATGCCTGTGTGTTTACTTTAAGATCATCCTATTGGTCAACTTGAAATTATGAGTTGTCTATGGCAACAACTCTACTTTTTCCCGTGGCATTCTTGTCATCTGCATTCATTGGCACAAATAAATGATTTTTCTTTCTTTCTATGGTATGGTGCCTACTTACCAAGCAATTAGTATTGCCAAAATCCACATACACTTTTAGAAGCTATTCAATAACCAAATTTCGCCTAAACTTAAAAGCAAAAAGAAAATTTTAGTCCGACGTCTAAAAAATGTCTAGTCATCTCGCAGAAATACTCAAAACGACAACAAAAGCAGATAAAAATCCAACATAAATGTAAAAAGCAATTGTTGTCCAGTAATAGGTACTTAAGTCGAGGTAATGTTTTCGAGGACGCATTGTCTGTTGATCTTCAGCTGGCCTGGATTTGACCGGAAATAGGCCCTTTATTTAAAAGGGACATTATTTGTCGTTAATATGACATTTCCTTTTGCAATGGACGAAATGAGGGTTCGTTAGATCGTGGCGGTAGTTCAGTGGAACAGCAATAATTAAATAAGCTGCTGCTGAGAATGCAGGTATGCTTGGTCTATAGATGGTATAGATACCTACTGTCGATGAGGGAAGGAAGAAAGATGCCGTTATAGATGCAAGTATCTACTTAGAATGACTGGTGCTTCGAAAACGTTATTTCCACACGAAGATGCCCGAGCGATAAAATTCGGAACTTTGTGAACTTTAATGTTGCTTCATGCAATGTCTTCATGCTCGGCACTCGAAAGTTGCGCAGAGTCCTTTGAGGCTTTTTAAATATATTCTCTGAAACAGAGCGCAAGCCCGACGTAGTATTTGCATATCATAGTATAACGCATGCGTCATCGGAACGTGATTCTGAAAGCTATTCTCCGAGTTATCGGCAGAACCGTACAGTTCTCTACACAGGATGTGCCGTCTCAAGTTGTGCCCGCGATACACATAATCTATTCGAGTGAAGGTACTGGTATATGAGTATAGTTCTCATTATCGACGACGACACATTAATGGTATCCGGTGCACGTTGCTATGCTCTCGCGTATGTCGAACTTCCCCCAGCGGGCACTGCCACGTCGCCAGTGCCTGAACATGATCGCTCCGATTTTCCGCAGGAACTACGACCGTGACAAGCGCCGCTTGTGCCGACGCGACGTCGGCGTGGCGTCGGCGGGACGCAACGACAGCGCGCCGCGTCTCTCTCGCTACAATCACGGTGTATTCGCGATACACACGACGGCGCACCTGCGATTATGTTACGCAAGTATCCACATTCGTATACGAAACTTTATTATTCGCCGCAACGCCTGCCAAAGCCGCTTTGGCACGATAATTCAACTATATAAGCTACGCCACGGGCATTTACCCGCGGCCTGCAGATGACTTATTAAACTCATTATAAACTGGTTCGTCTATTTACTCCGCCATTGTCGTCGCTTATCTGCATACAATCGAAAGATCACGAGCGCCTGTGGCGCAGGCTATGCGCGTTCGGAAGGTGCCGCGCGGCCAGCGATGCGGCGCGAATCGACGCCAGTTATAATTGTAACCTACATTTATTGGTTTATGTGAGTTCTAATCGAGGAGCGAGTGACCCGTGAACGCTATTGCTGTAACATACCAGTAGGACAGCACAGCCGGCACGGGGCGGATGATGCCAGGGCCGGTTGGGTGCCCGAGCGGGCGGCAACGCGCGGCGGCTCTCGGGTAGACGCCTAGACCCAACCCTAAGCGGGTTCTATTTCTGTCCAGTCGCTTTTCCAAGGATAACCGGCCTGACTGGCGCATTTTCTGCCATTATTTTTTGCAACGATGATACAACACAGGTTATTGCATTGTTTTTTGATCGTTATGCAAAAAACCGAGCAGAGGTCATTGCGTCACCAATTAAAATTCCTCGTTCGGTCTCGTGCAGCCTTCGACTGGTGACGTGTGATGAGATCCTATCCTTATATCCAACCACCGCAGAGTCTAGGTACTCTGCCATTACTCTGCCCTACCAGAAGTTTTGTCATCAACCCGAATGCACTCATTATGTGCATTTGGGTTGATGATAATATGATAATGATGATGAAAGTGACGGTTGGGTCACTGATGAGGCCATTGGGCTGTCGGCTGAACTGAAGTGACACAAAAACAAATAAGTTTGCTCGTAAAATAAGACGTGCCTAGACTGGGCAAACAATATTTCTTAGATACAGGATGATATACGAATATCAGGCATGAAAATAATTGATTGCAATGAGCACATCAAAAGAGCGATCATAAAAACGTTTAACCCTCAAACGCAGCCTTAAATTATTATTCGAGGGTCTTATCGAATCCAGATTCGATCCACGATGAGTCAATAGTGAATCACATCATTGTATTCACTATTTGTAGGTAAGTATTCGGAATCAATACAAATATCGCGACAGAACACCTGATATCAATTAAGGTGCGCATTAATTTACGACGCGCGCAAATATTCACCGCAACGTAACTGAAAAGAAGGACGTTTTCATTTTCCGGAGTGAAAACGAAGAAAACGCCGGGAAAACGACCGCGTATAACTTGAAAACAGGCCTACCTAGCTTGTACCATACTTAATTAAAAAAGGTAAGTATGAAATACACTTACCGGGTCATCGTGTTGTTACAGAAGACACTGGTTGACAGTAATGAGCGTGTTTCACAGCACAGTCGCGTAGTTATTGAGGCGCGGAAGCCATGCCGGGACGTGCGCGCGAGGCCGGGGTCGCTGCGCGAGTGCCGGCACGCGGCGGCATCGGCGGCAGCGCGGTGGCTGGCCGTCAGACGCTGCCACAGACGCTTCGCTCGTCGCACCACGCGCCGCCGCGCGCCGCCCCCAGCACCGAGTAGCAAGCTTGCATGATGACTCTGCGACATCCTGACCCTATGATAATCAGACCAAATCCTTGTCTTTCAAAAATAGCGTTGTAATATAAATTCACTTTTTCTTATTCAGCCACTCTTTGTCACGCCAGCTGTGTCAGTTCTCCGGAACCTACCGTCTACCTGAAGCACTATTATCTTTTAACCTCGAAGATATTCCTTTAACATGGAATGCAGGAGGATGCCACTCCAAGGGCATTGTAAGCAATCATCCGTGACGGGAAATAGTACAGAACCGAGTACAGTACCTACAGGTCGCTTGACTTGTACAAAGCAAATCAAAACAAATCAAACCTATTAAAAAAAACTTTTCTTGTTTTGTTTTGATTTTGATTTGGTTTCAACCTATTCTCTTTGTACAAGACATAGAACGGGTCGATTCGTAATAGGTTAACCCACACGTAGAGGAAACATTATTATCAGCGGAGGAATGAGTACGATATCCAGCATAAGAGATGCACTCATCTGGAATTAGATGGACGTGGCTGAAAAGAAAGCTTCAAGTATAGAACTTGGTTGCCAACTCAAAAGCTGCCGTACTTCCGGATGGAATAAGTAGGGAAGTCTTGACAAAGTTTATTTGTTTGAGCCTTCTGGGGTCGAGACCCTAGCAGAGGATGGGCAGCATGGTGATTAAGGCTAACCCCATATAGACAAGTATAGCATATAGGCAAGACAAAATCACGCAGCGAGCTATGGAGATATCTGTTCTATTAGGAAATTTCACTACGTAATAAAATCTGAAATGAGGAAATCCGCCGAAGAGCCAAGATCAATAAGAATCAGCAAGTTGAAGTGGCAATGGGCAGGTCATATAGCTTGCAGAACTGACAACCGTTGGGAAAAAAAGGTTTTTGAGTGGCGACCACAAACCGGACGACGCGGTAAAGGAAGGCCCTCCACTCGATGGACTAAAGTTATTATAAACGTCGCAGGTGGTTCAAAACGGTTCTGCGTGGCATTCTAGGGGGAGGCCTATGTCCATCAGTGGACTTCTACAGGCTGATGATGATGATGATTCTTGTTTTAGTTGAATTTCTGTAAATAAACATAGAGATATCTCGATTCGGGGTACTCTACAAAAAGTAGAGCTCACAACTTAAACTAAGACGCAGAATTCACGCATTTTCAAGCGTGAAAAAAAGATAAATTTAAATTTTATCCTGCCTTTGTCTATCTCTATTGTAATTATTTGTCTGTCTATTTGCGAATACGGAACCTTTTCGACAAAACAATCTCGGTAGGGCCTCCGCGTCGAATGCGCCATTATAGCTAAAGCACTGTGACTGTGCCTTTTGTGATACACAGTGCAGAGAACTAACAGCAGGTAAACTCGATAAGCCAGACAGAGCGACAATTTATTACAAATGATATAACATAACTTAAGTAGTCATGGATTCCCTGTGTCGTGGGTATCAGGAATTACGAGTACCTACCATGGAACCCGGAACAAATAATTGCAGATCGTACAAACATCCCACAGCGTGAATCGAACCCGCAACCTCTTGAATCTCAGCCGGAACAAAAATAGAATAGAATAAAAATAGATATAGAATAGAGAAAATGTTTATTTTAATATTTCTCATCGAAAAACGTAAACTTTATATTGTCTCACTCCGACACCCGTCTGTAATATACCTATGTTTTGTTTCAGCCAGATGTAGACCGTCTGGCAGCTGTTTTTCTGTGTGATACAGCCTCCCAGAGCTAAACGTTGAAAAAGAATGAAGAATGAAGATGAAAAGCTACATGCACCATAAGTGTTTCATTTTGCCAAACAACGTAAAGGAACACTAAAAAAATCAAAAATGTCAAAGGATATTTCGGTGGCTGGCTTTTAGCGTGTATTTCAGTAGAGTGAGCATTTTGTACCCTGCATGGTTTCACCGACACAGCTTTCAACATGGCTGATACTGGCGTCGACATTTCACGTCCTTCACGCTTAGAATATCCTTATAGAATCTGTTAGATTCTACGCGTGGTTTCACTAAAGTATAATAACGATGTGTTATACAGTTTTGTCCCACTAGCTTTGTAGTTTCTTATTTATACTCTACATTGGCAGAGTGTTGGTGTACAGGGCAGAGGAGAAGAGCGAAGGATAAGGAAAAGAGTAGCGTGCAAGTCACAGTAGGGCCAGGCTGTCGGTGATAATGATCACCATAACGGTGGTATGGTTTCGGAAAATAAAACTAAAGCCGTAGAGTCCAAGTTTTCCGAGCTTGAACTTGGAACTATATAGGGTACCAAACTCGCCAAAACACTTGCATTTATTAAGTAGGTAGCGTTCGTAATATTTACATTTACGTTCACAAAATATTATGTTTACGTACGCTATAACGTATGTTATAGCATACTACGGCGTAGTCGCTATAAATACCTTAATTTATTAATTACTTAGGCTCTACGTTCATTTTCATCAGCCAATACGGGATACTTAGGAGTGATTTCACCAACAAATAAGCAGGCGATTAAACAACTGTTTAGCCTAACCAATGTTTTTTGTCAGATTTTCAAAGCTTATCTGTCACCTTAACTAATGGTTACGGTAAACGCTTGTTTATTTATTTGTGATATTGGACCTTAACATTGTCAAATTGTTTTCTATGAAAAACGGTCAAATTTGACGTGATATAACATAACACCCAACAGTCACATACGTAGTCTTGATCCCACACTAGGATTCCCTGTGTCGTGGCCTCGTGGGTATCAGGAACTACGAGTACATGGTACCATAACACCCAGACCCGGAACAAATATTTGCAGATCATGCAAACATTTGTCCCGCAGCGGGAATCGAACCCACACCTCTGAGATGCAAGAGGCAACCTCTTGCAGGTTCGATTCCCGCTGCGGGACAAATGTTTGCATGATCTGCAAATATTTGTGCTAGATTTAAATTGCTCGTGAATGTCATGAAAAAGCATGGTCACCAAGAAGGAACCGATAAAGAATAATAATAATCAGGCCATTAATAATAATAATCATAATAATTCAATTTATTTATTCAGATAATTTTGCAATCCATTGTGTTAGTCGATGTATCTTAACTAGGGGTTAGTTTTTAAAATTAATTAATGATCCTAATGGTCCTTCGGACCAATTTATAAATTAATAATTAATGCACCACGTTGACAAATTATAGATAGCTATGATACCGTAACATACCGTAGCTATGTCTAAAACTACTAGCGAGGGTGCGATTTTTGAGAGTCACTGAGTGACTAAATATCATCAAAAAGGCCGCAAATCACCGTTTTTCAGGAGATTTACTAGAGGAGGCACTTGTATGGATATCATAGGTATAATCATTTTAGTCATCAGAGTTTCATTGAACAGAAATTTGGAAATCGGGGAATTTTACTGACACTTAGCACCTTTGGTAAAGAACCCGATTCAGACGAGTGTTATATAAAAAACCAGGTATTTCGAGTGGAGTCCTATGTCCTCGAAACTGTCTCAGAACATGGGGATAGTAGGAAGGTGTTACTTGTAAGTACCGATTTAATAAGATTGAACGCAATTAGCATACTGCGCGTGCTATGCGTGCGATGCGTGTAAACGCACTGTAATCATGCAGACGGAATGTAAATAACGCTTACATAAGAACTAAAGTTACATTGGTTGGCATGCCAACAAGTTACACTCTAGTTTAAAATATTGGTGAGCTTAAAACGTGCTATAAAGAGAGTTATGCTCGGAGTTTTCTATATACCAGATAGAATCCGAAATTAGGAGATCCGTAGAACTATATCACCAACATATAGCTCTCAGAATTAGGAATTAAAGTGGCAATGGGCAGGCCATATCAAATGCAATGTTCTACCCGTAGAATTCAAACATATTAAACATATTGTATATAGGACTAATAGGACAAACAACTGGCAAAATCTCAAATTATAGCTTCCTTAATACTTAAGTTTTATTTACATTTTACGGAACTTAGCTTTTATTAGATCAAAGTCCAGGTAGGAGATGTGAATTCAATTCCTGCCGTTTTCATCCCACACACAGCAGAGCATCTGGCATTAAGCTGCAGAGGCCTACTTGAAAGTACAAAATTAGGTTCGATTGTCGATCATCAAGACATTCCTCGGAAGCCCAAGATGCCGCACGCGCGAGCGATGTGTCACGCACCGGAGTACAATGGGAGGATGCCAAGCCGCGCGCCAGCACGGAGGTGATGTCCGCTTGTACCTGTGTCTTAGGTGTCAAATGACTCTTCCTCGGTTACGAAAGTACCAACTTAGTTGTTAGTTCTTTCAATATCTAAAAATTATGTGTCCGTGAAAAATATCTACGCTTTTTTCAGTTCAATAACAATACTGTGTAGAAGGAATCTGTGTATATACGTACTCTCTTCCGTCAACTTAAAACGAAAAGTTGACAAGTTTGAAAGCCAAGTAGGTACCTACTGTTGTTCAGTAACAAAAACTGATGAAGTGGCGACCTACATCGCCAGCACCCTACTCCACCTACAGGCCGAAACGTAGGAATTAAAGAAAACCCATTTTTATCAAATTCTTAGGTACTTTTGGAGAGACGGTTTCTTAACGGTACCTAATATGAACCTCGACACGTCTATATTCCATCGATGGCTCAACTTACTGTGAAAAAAGGAGTCCGTTTGAGGCTCTGCCTACCCCTTCGTAGAATAAAGCGTGTGTTTATGCTTATGTTTAATCTTTTCAGTTCAATAACTATATTTTTAACATATCATAATTGTACTTATAATTAAATATTTCGATTTTAAACGGATGCAGTAATAAATACACGATACTAAAAAAAACCATGGGTGCGATTTTTTAATGCCACTGAGTGACTAAATATCATCGAAAAGGCCGCAAAACACCATGTACCTAAGTATAGAAATTTGAAAATCGTTGAATAAACGGCAATTTTAGTGACGTTTAGTCGCTTGATGACTTACAATAATCGCACCTCAGTTAGTGCCTACATATTATGTTGAGACTGATGTAAGCAATCTAAGGGCTAGAGTAAAATGTATGTTAACTAGGTTATCGAAAGTTGCTGACTTCTTAAGAAAATGTTTACGTAGCATCGGATGTTATTAATATTTAGCTAATACATGCGTTGCACACTCAAGCTTATCTCTCAATTTTCTTAGGAATTTATAAAATGCGATCACTGCAATACAAAATAACTGGTCAACTGCGTGTCGGAATACGCATAGTGTAGGCAAGGAATACTAATTATTACCACGTTATAGGGTCCGAAGTTAGTCACATGTTTTCCTTTCAGTTTAACGATCTCTGTGACGTGAAGGGTGAGTAGCCAGCTGAGATGCGAGAGGTTGCGGGTTCGATTCCCGCTGCGGAACAAATGTTTGTATGATCTGCAAATATTTGTTCTGGGTCTGGGTGTTACCATGGTACTCGGAGTTCCCGATACCCACGACACAGGGATTCCTAGTGTGGGATCAGGACTATTTATTATTATTATTATTATTATTTATTTAATTAATTAATTAGAACGGCCTAAGCCAATTACACTAATTAACATTAATTACAAAAATTATTAGCATTATTAAAAAACTTACAATATACTTTTTACAAAAAACAAATATATACCTACCTATCTATAGCAAGTCAGATATTGAAGTATAAATATTTAAATATATAGGTAAAATTATCCAAAATTTTAACAATTAATTATACCTATGTACCTAACTGTTGGGTGTTATGCTATGTTAAGTACGTTTATGTTCTATAACTCGAAAAGTTTTCATCGCAGGATATCTTAGATAACTTTTAATGAAAATTGCTACCATGATCCACTTACATGGGTAATTACAAGTTTCTAGTTGAAACGGTGTGCCGTGGTGTGTCCGGCGGAGTCTAAGAATAGACCCCGCTCCTATATACGCTTCCCGTGGATGTAGTAAAAACCTTACTATAAGGGATTGCACTAGGGGATGGACAGCTACCATAACATTGACGACCTCTGTGGCGCGGCGGGCGAAGGTCCGCCTGCGACGCAGGAGGTTGCGGGTTCCATTCCCGCCTCGGAACAAATATTTGAACGATCTGCAGATAATTGTTCCGGGTGTTCTGGGTATTTTCTATGTATGATAAAAAATATCTATCATGTAATGTATTGTATTAAGTATATCAGTTATCAAGTTGCCATAACACAAGCTCTGCTTAGCTTGGGGCTAGATAATGTTGTGTGAAATAATGTCTGCCATTTATTTAATGTCTGGCATTTATAACCAATTTGTTTTACCTTTACTGAAAAATTATGGCGTTTTATTTTCTTAAAATTGTGATCTATTTCAAAAGTATCACTATATCTATGCATTTTGGTTTACAATTGTAAAAGTTATGACGTTGTGTGTGACAGACTTTTTTTTTACTACTTGGCAAGCATACAAGCATACGGTACGGCCCACCTGATGGAAAGTAGTAACCGTAGCCTATGGACGCCTGCAACAACAGAGGCATCACACGCGCCCCGAGACATAAGGCGCAGGCCAGACAGAAGAAACGTAAGACGAGGACGCGACGCGCGACACGGGGCGCAGACAAATGTCTCTTCCGCGTCCTTTTCATATAAAATGTATAGAAGAGTCGCGACGCAAAACAAACAGAAAAGACGGGGCGCGCAGGCGTAACGCTTTTACCTCTGCTCTGCTCGCGACGCGTCCTCGCCTTACGTCTCTTCTGTGTGGCCTGCGCCTAAAGATGAAAAGTCTCATGTTCTCAAGCCTGGGACGGATGGATGGAGACTGGTGGCCCCAACGATCTTAGAAGGGTTCCTTGTCGAACCCGGAACCCTAAAACTACAAGGGTCAAAGATAAATAAGTCGTAGTCATGGTAGCTACAACATGAAATCGTACCTCTTTTTAGGAAATAGTGATAAGTGTTCAGTACTACACGACTAGGCCTACGTCATAGGCGTTCTTAGGCAACATTCATGTTATTAAAATAAGTATACTCTGATTTTTTTATCTTAAGTGTGCTACACACGTAGCAGATGCGGTAAGATATCTGTATCTGAGCGAATATCTGTCCATATCGCTCTCTATACTAAACTCAAGGAGCAACACACACGTAGCAGATCACTTATATTTTACTGTCAAGCATCTGTAGGCACCGACATATATCAAAAGATGGACAGATATTGAATTGAATTTATATAGTAATCACTGCTTCTATACCTTATAACCCGCTGGAATGTGCAAATCGTTGGGTGATACATAAACGTCATAAAAACATGAAGGTAAAACTAAGGGTGGCGCCACACCGGCGCCGGATGACCGTCAGACAATCTTATTTTACGACACATGAAAAACAGCTACGTAGGGTAGAGCTGTTTAATTTGTGTCAACAGTGGGGTATTTGGAGACGGACGCGCTCTCGATACTTTATGGGTTATGGCTTGGGGAAGACCTGACTTTTTTTAGAGGTAGGTAGAGCAATTTTTTTTGCTTATCTCTCAATGTCATATTTTCCTTGTACATACTCGCCTTAACAACATTTAGAAAATGCCAGTATTACCATACAAAAAAGTCGTTTTCAATCAGTTTTTAATCTAATTACCTAAACGCCACGTTTGATTGCCTCCATGTCAGTAGTACTAATAAGAAGTACAACTGGTAGTACAAATGACACACCTTTGTATCTCTAGTACAACTACAAAAAATACAAGTACATTCTCTTGACTTCACTCGACTTTTTGAATTCTAATTAAAATGTAAGTTGAACTGGTAGTACAAATGATACAAACTTGTATCTCTAGTGTAAAAAACAACAGAACACTTGTATCAAGAAGAAGGTAAACAACCACGAAAATGGTGGGAGCACGCCCAGGTTTTTTTCTTAATTAGAATTCAAAAAGTCGAGTGAATGTACTTGTATTTTTTGTAGTTGTACTAGCGAGAGATACAAAGGTGTGTCATTTTTACTACCAGTTGTACTTCTTAGTAGTACTACTGACACGGAGGTGTTTGATTAGGTAGAGTAGACCTTTCAAAATTATTTGGTTTTTCATATCCGAAGTCCTAAGGAAAAGGTTCCAGTATCTCCATCGGTTAGATAATGCCACTTTCGTTTGGACTAGAAAATGTACACACACGTAGTGTATCAGTGCCCTAACATGACGCGCCATAATCCCGTAAGGCAGTAAACATTTATTAAATATAATTGGTTTATTTTTAGCGCCGGCTCCCGAAGTCCTGTCCCCAGACACAGATTAGATCAAAATTACCACATAAAACCGCAAAATAAATAACATGTACGTCCATTTACAAAATTACGAGAGCAATGTACAGTTATGTGTTGGAATTACAGCGTCAGATCAATTGATTCGATTCCAGAGGCCTTACCATGAGCTTTTATAGCGATTCAGTTCAAAAATTATTCAGTACAAAATATCGGTTCGTCGTTGACATCCATCATCATTGAATAACTTTAATCGCAGAAGTCTATACCTTTAGCTACTGTGCTTTTATTTATAGCTGCGTACATCACGGAATCGATATTTTGTACTGAATATTTTTTGAACTGAATCGCTATAATAGCTCATGGTACGGCCTTTGAGCGGTTTGTCAAGTACCGCTTGTTGGGCTCGGTGTGGTGCCATCATCCATTTTAATTTTGACACAAGATTGCACTTTTTGATCGGAGGGTTCCCAACGAGTAACACCCAAACGAGTAACACTGTTACTCGTTGATCTCTCTGATAAGATAGATCTAAACCTGGGTAAAGTTTTTTGTTTCTGGCATTATGGTCACAAATCCTTCTCGAAATTTTGAGCAAATAATTCGTCCCGCACCATCCCTCGGTGTGGGAATCGAACCCACTTTTTCGAAGTTTATCTTGTTTTTTTTGTTTGTGCCGTGGTGTGTCCAATAAAGTCAAAAGTCAAAGTCAAAGTCAAAGTCAAGTCCAGCCTAAGAATAGACTCCTCAATCTCCTCCCGTGGATGTCGTAAATGCTGACTAAGCTATTAACACCAGGGGATGGGCAGCAGCATCTATACCTGAGTATTCAACACAATTACTGCGATCACCAATCCGCCTACCAAACCTTAGCTTGCTTAATATGGACCTAAAAGTTATTGTACGTCCGAAGGCAAACTGCTGCAACTTACATAACTTTTCATTTAAAAAACCGACTTCCGCCATAGTATTCGACTAAATATCTGGATGAAAAAAAAAATGATGAAAGAACCATAGTGGTGAAAGGGCTATGATACTTTCTGAATGCAAATGCTTGGTTTGTTGCTGAAAATATCAAAATCGCTATATGTATGCCTACAATATTTGAGGAGTTCCCTCAATTCCTCATGGATTCCATCATCAGAACTGGATTTTGAAAAATGGGACCAATCTGGAAGTATATCTATTCAAATAAATAAAAAAAATCCAAATCGGTTCATTAACGCCGGAGATATGAGGTAACAAACATACAAAAAAAAATAAAAAAAATACAACCGAATTGAGAACCTCCTCCTTTTTGTGAAGTCGGTTAAAAATAAGCGATTACCTTTATATGTATACCTACCTACATAGTTTAAACAAAAAAGAATTACTTTATTTACTAAATTGCTAGGAGCTTGTACGTTCTAGTGTTCCGGTAACAAGTTTCACAGATGCTAATGCATTCCATTGTGGCATTTCTGGCAGACACGAGTAGTAGCTTAGCTACATAGACCTACCTACCTAGCTACTACTATTGCTGGAGAGTGCGGGACAGGAGAATGCGGAATATTCAATTGTCGCCGATGAGATTCTGGAGTGGAATTGCATCTCGAGATGTGAGGGTACGATGTAGAAACCTACTGTAGATAGGTAATTCTACAGATAACTCACTCACATGTTTCGTTGGTTTTCAAATATCAGAGCAACACCCAGATTTGGGTGCTGTTGCTCTTGAAGTTGACGCCATGTTTTATTCTAACCGGCACCTCCTGAACCAACCAGGTAGAGTGCTTTGGTAGAGTCGAGATGTAAAGATTCATATTGATATTACCTGATATTACTTACCGAAAAGAGTACCTAACTGTAATTATTTGTCGTACAGTCATCCGAACCAAGCGTTCTCGCGTCAGGGGGGACAGATGGACGAAGCAAGCTACTCTAATTACATCCGATTCGACTCACACTATTTATATTACTTCAAACCCTACATAATTCTACATACTTACAAATAATATAATATACATAAATATAATATATTAAAATGTGTAAGGTTATATCTAGTTATTTTAAGGAGGCGATCTGTATCATTTCCCTATAGCACCAGCACCCACTCTACATTACACAAAGCTTTATCTGGAAGAAAATGCTAATTAGCATTAAGCTCACTTATCTACATACCCTACATCTGATAAACTCTATTTATTTCTTTATTTAAATTCAACTGCTTACTGCACTTAAGCAGGTATACACCAACGCGTGTAGCAAGCCAAAACTACAGGAATAATTCTAATCAATGATATATCACAGATACCTACTTAGCTTAGAAAACTGATACTTAACATTTTTAAGAAATCAATAAAAATTTAAAAAAATATATCGAATCATAATGCATAGTGGAGTGAGCCTGCTCTAGCTGCTCGTGGTGCTTGTAGGACACGTGTAACAGTGCCCGGGGGCACAGCTCTGTGGGATCGCCCGCTATCGATCCCCGCCCAGCACGCTGCCCATCCTGAACTCTATCAATTGTAACTCAGTTATGTACTAATAATAATTTTATTTAATCTATTTTACACTAGACTGTACAATGATTATTAGATGCTCAATTGGAGGAATGGGAAAAAATAATCCCGCCCCTCTACCCGTACGTACTTAGATAAAAAAATTGGTTGTCTGTAAAGTCGGTTTACTGACGATAGTTGAACGTGACAACGATTGCCCGATCCCCGATTGATTGACGATTGTGGCCGATTGTGCTTCTTTGTCGCTCGTTCCGCGCTCTCGCTTGCACTTCAAGCCTTACATGGAACGCCTCAGAGCGAGGTAACGCCGCATGAGTCATGTTTTTTCGTGCGTGCAGCCGGCTCTATCGAATTATAAGACGTTGTCACGTCAAAAAATACTTACCTACATACAAAATTAATTATCTTTTTCCGCTATTTACAAAATTGAAAATCTAATCATCAGGTGTTTGAGTGATCCAATAATGCAAGTATATGAAATAATGTAAACTGTAAGCACAATGGGGAATCTCCAATAAGTATGAGTAAGATTGCATAATAAAATTACACCACATCATAATTATGTAGGTAGGTAGAATACATTTCTAGTGCACCTACTTAATCGATGATTAAGTTATGATGATTCTTATAAAAACATTTTATGCATCTAACCTAACCTACCTTATATTTTGCCATCATATAAAACAATAAATCCGTTTCCGTTGTACTAATTAAGAGCCTAACATAAAACATATAGCAATTCGTTTTTCAAATAAAGAATCCATTCCATCTTTCAAATGACATAAAAACAATTGATAATATTCAGAATGTTAAATCATTGCTTTCCTCGACGATACACCGATACTATTTAATCTATCTTCTTCAAATGGTACACAAGCTTAGAGCATTTATTTCGCTAAATGTATACAAGAGGTCATCAGTCAGTAGGTATAATACCCACCTAGCTACTAAGAAAGTGGAGCATAGCAGTAACTTATCGTACAATTCGGATATGTAGCTATACATATACTTAGGTACTTACTTAGATGGTGTTCAAGACACAAAGACAGTCTGGTAGCCCCATAAAACCGATTTTTCAGGTACTATTGAGCGCTTGGCTTAGATACTTGCCAGACAATAAGAAGAAACTCCAAAATCCCATAGTACTAGGTATTATTTATTCTGTGGTTCTAGTAAAGTAGCTCTAGGGTGGTAACGACATCGTTTCTGACTATCACTGGGCAAACAAAAGATCACCGTAAAATAACGAGCTGTGAAATTATTCATGAAAAGTGCAAAAAGAGATCGCTGAGGACAGGATTCGAACCTGCGCGGGTAAAACCCATTGGATTTCAAGTCCAACTCCTTAACCACTCGGACACCTCAGCTGATGATGAGAGACTCGAAATTATAATGTTTTATGCTATTACTTTAATTGGTGTAATTTTATGACGTCATAACTCTCACCATCCCATACCATACCACAATATTATTTTGTTAAAACGAGGAATAGAGCCGTGAAGCTTTGTTTGCATTTGAGCACCATTATGTAGTGTGTTTGCCTACGAAGAACAATACATGATCGTTTAGGTACTGCACGGAAAGATGTTTGTTTATTTTATGAGTGGGCTTGTGCTATCGACCCTACTGACAACAACCGGATTAGCGGGGGTCATAGACCGCCTCCAGTTATACAGGGTTTTCTTTATGTAGTCTAGGTACCTACTGGGCTAGATAATTCATAAGTTAGATCGATTTACTCATTCGGCATTAACAGAAATAAAAGTTTTAAATACTTACCAACTCTAAAAATTACCGACCGGACGGACAGCGCGGCAGGCGGGCGGCGCGGGGCGTGGCGCTGCTGGTGGGCAGTGGCGCGTAGTGTATAATGCATCACCGTTTCTAGGGGAGGGTAGCGGGTTCGATACTCCCTTGGTCGGTACTTTTTGGGAATTACAAAATTTTACTTTACTTACCTACTAATTAATTTAATCTATTTGAATCGCTGCAGAGTTAGACCGTACCACGTAGGCCGTTTTCCTGGTGTAAAATATAACGTAAATTTATTTTGGTTACAATGTGGCAGGTTTTAGTAACAGAATATAATAGAGAACACCTCTAATTTATAGAAAACTTGAATTATCCATGGCTAAGGAAGTTCATTAGTTTTTTATGAATATTTTTTATTGGGTGTTACTCAACGTTCCATTCCGATACCTAGCTTCGATAATATCTAATAAATAACAAAATAGGGTTACATTTTAAAATTTGTTTCCAAAATCACACAAATTAACAAATGACAACTAAGTAATTGTACCTAATTAAAACAATAACTAAATTTACATTTCATAAACACCTGTTTTCCTCAGTTTTGAAAAGTGGGCTGCCTGGATTTCTAGCCTTCATTTTGAATAAATCTTATTCAAGATAGAATAGAATATAGATAGAACCCAAAGTAAAATACAAAATCCCTGATAAAAGCAGTAAAAACAAAATTATTGAAAGTTCTGGAACACCATAAACCCGTCATAAAAGAAACAAAAGAAAACGGCTCGTGTACTTTCCTTCCGTTCTGTCTCCTCGATTCCACGGCAATCATATTTCAGTCCTTACAATGTAAGAAACATTTGATACTTGTTCAAGTTTTTCCCACTAGAAAGCCGAGAGACCGAGACCGACCCGAGTGCCGAGTTGGAACTTGTAAGTATCATTTTGCAAAAGTGCGAAATCCGGGTCGCAATAAGCACGGTACATTCCGGAACTCCGGAAAGAGCCCGGAAAACCAAGCGAGTGAGCGCCCTCGATGCATGTTGTTTGACTTACAAAGCGTTCGGTGTGCTCGTGGCCCCTACCATGGAACTTGGGTTACATGGATGGCCCACCACCGGCATGGCACCGTCACGTCGTACTATCACCAAAAGTTTCGTTCTACCACGTTACAAGGGTGAATTTGGTCTTAGGTGGACCCACACCCTGTTGCCTTTTGAACATCAATAGCACAAAATCCAATAGGTAGCAGGTAAGCTTTGTATTTCGGGGCACTACCGTCAAGTTTTTTACCTCAATAAACTAACCTACTTGCTTGCTTTTAGCCTATTTTATTTTCTTCCTGGTCCAACATGTTTATTTCGGAAAGGTGAAAATTTATAATAAGCGATGGCTTACGGCACTGAGGACTTATGGATCAGTTTAAAATCATGCAGTGGGCTCTGAAGAGAGCTATGCTCAGAGTTTCACTACGGGATAGAATCTGAAAACGAGGAGATCCGTAGAAGAACCAAGATCACCGGCATAGCTCTCCGAATTAGCAAGTTGAAGTGGCAATGGGCAGGCTATTATATAGCTCGCAGATCTGGGATAACCGTTGGGGATTAAGGGTTCTCGAGTAGTAACCACAAACTGGACGACGCAGTACAGGAAGGCCCCCTCTCGATGGGCCAAAGACATTTTAAGGAATCGTGGCATTTTATTCTGGGGGGGAGCTATTATTGCTCAGTTGTGGACTTCTATAGGCTGATGATGATGAAGATGAGATATGTGAGGTTTTATGAATTGAAATGAGCTGGCTATCTTTAAAGTGACAATAAATAGGTTCTCATTCTCATAGTATTACCTACTTACATGCACAAGACGCTGCACTAAGTAGGTATGTTTGAGTCGCGTTTGACGCATTGCATTTCCCACATTTTAGCTTTGAATACCAAATTGTGCACATTTGGCATTATATTATACCTACGGTACGTACCGTACTACGAGCATTAGGTAAGTATATTTGAAATCTCTACAATTTAATTAAATGTAAAGTTGCAATATTTTGTCCGTTTCTATCGTCACGTAAAATATTTGATAAAGCCATTTCTTTAAATTCCTGTGAAAGGGTGGTCCTTCTAAGAAGTTAATGCTAAGTTGTAATGCTACATACTACATACACCCTAATTGCAGTGTCCACTGAACAGAACTTTATTAAATGGAACATAAAAGTTTCAAGGGGGGACTCAACCTAACCCTAACCCCTCCCCCAACCACCCTCCTCCGTCCCCCCTTTACGCCGGTACTGGATGTCTATAGTTTTACCAATTTCGACACAAGTATATATATATATACCTTATAGTATGCGGAAAGAGACTCTTTCTCAGGTGGTGCATTCCATGGCGGGTATTCCCGGCACGTTAGTTGGAAAGTACAACTAAGGATTGTACAGAAGCCATTTGGCTGCGTTTTCCATGGTTGTGTTTTCTAAGGGTGTACATTATTTTGTTTAGTCAGTAGGGCTAACATGGCACATAAAGACATATATCACGCGCTAGGTGAGAAAACGTTGATTTCGATTCGTTAACACGCGCCCGCGGCAAAACGAAATACTAACTCATTTGATTGGGTCTTTGTACTTCGTAGTGATCTGTGGTATTTTGTCAACCCTATCAATACTTTGTCATGTCTACACGGCATGTTCGTAGATAATTTTCACAGAAGACTAGATATGAGATACTTAAATAAAATCCACCGTTTGCGTTGAAAATTGGATGGGTCTCCTTCTAATGGGTGGATCTCCTCCCGTGGATGGGTATCCTCCAACGGATGGGTCTACCACCATGGATGGGTCCCCTCTCGTTGACGGGTCTCCTTCCATGGATGGGTCACCTCCCATGAATGGGTCACCTCCCATGGATGGGTCACCTCTCATGGATGGGTCACCTCCTGTGTTTAGGTCTCCTCCCATGGATGGGTCACCTCTCATGGATGGATCAACTCCTAAGGATGGGTCTCCTCCTATGGAGAAGTCAGCTCCCATGGATGGGTATCCTCCCGTGGATAGGTGGGGGTAGGTGGGTATTATGTAAGTTCTGTGTATGGTATCTGATTCTCATTCCTGTTTCGGCCCGTTTCACAAAAATTTAATGAGAACAAGGAACAGTGTTGCCATGTGTTTCGGTTTGAAGGGTACGGGTGCCGGTGAAATTACAGGCACATGAGACTTCTCATCTTTATGTCTCAGGGTCGGCAGCGCGCGTGTGATGCCTCTGGTGTTACAGGCGTTCATAGGCTACGGTAACTGCTTTCCATCTGGTGGGCCGTAAGCTTGTCTGCTTGCCAAGCAGCATAAAAAAAAAACGATTATTTACTTTTGACTACCTTCCTGAGGTTTTTAAGTTCTCATTTACTATGTATCAGCAACTCCTTGCTCCGAGGCACCACACAGGCGCTTCTCACCTAGTGGTAAGACGGACCATTTATGTAAGCCAAGCCGAGTTTGTTGCCTGAGTCTTCTAGGCTTGGTCGCGTTGGAACAGGAGTAATTTAATTTTATATAAGACGATTCAAAATGATCCTTGTGATTTCAATGAATAAAGTTCTTTTTGACTTTGACTTGACTTTGACTAGAAGAATACTCTGTGGTATCGGTTTGTCCCCGCTAGAAAACGAAATCATCTCGAGTGCTCTCGAGTTGGCGGCCTTGTTAGGGAAAACGAATGGTGGACATGAAGACATAACGAGACATATCTCGTCTCAGCACGAGATAATGCTGAGACAAAATTTTGTCGCGGTGCGAATGTTAGCACTACTGGAAAGCACAACCCAGAAATGTACAACCATGGAATATGCAACCATATATTTACATCAATGAGGGGTTTTCACGGGCCGTTTCAAATCATGCTTTCAGCGTTGAAAATAGATGGCGCTGCTCTGTTACGTAGCTGTCAAGTGTCAAAATAAAGTTAAATGTGTCAACAACGTGAATATATTTTCGTTTCGTTGTATTTATTTTTGCTTACATTTATAAAAACAAGCTAAAACACCACGAAATCACTAGCGTACTCTCAAGAAGCAGACACAAACAGAATATCATGACTAAATAGCCACAGATTAGTTAGATAATAGCTTAGTACGCGTACAGCACAGATAATACATTTGACATTCTTGTCAGCTACAGTTGAGTCAGCGCCATCTATCGAACCAATTTGAACTACTTTTGCGAAGTTGAAAAGCCCTCATTCTAAGGCTGTGCATTCCGTGGTTGTGATTTCCATTCCATGGTTGTGAAATGACGGCATCCAAATCTTTCGACGCAAACTGTTTCGTTTTACGCACTTATGATATTTTGATGCGTCTTAGGCAAATACCACATGGGTTTATTGTGATAATAAATAAACAATAGGGAATAATTAAAAAAAATACGTCCATAACTTCTTTACCAAGTTTACCAACAACGCCAACACCAAATGATTTGTGCATGCAAACAGCATGATGCAGTTGCTGAATACTGCACTTGAAACAAATCATGCGTACTGCGTAGAAAGAAATGTAAGTCGCAACATTCCAAAATGGTAGGCTTGTCAATTTCATATGTTTTGTTTTACAAAAATACGTCATAAAAATATCAAATGAATTGCAATTTACAAAAAGAAAATTTGTTATCTTGTGACCGTGTAATGTATCTGTGATAAAACGAAATCGGGTAGCGGAGCATGATACGCGATAGATATCGGGAGTACGCAACGGAGGCAAGATGCCGTGCGAGAGCTGCGCCGTGCAGTTTAGCGTGTTCAAGAGGAAGCGCGTGTGCTATGAGTGCGAACGGTACTACTGCAGCGGGTGCCTGCGGCGAGGTGGTGGTGCCATGTGTGCGCCGTGCCGCGTGCTGGCCACCAGGCCGCTGTCGCGGGGCTCTATCGCGCACCTCAAGGTCCGTGATCTGCAGTGCTTCCTGCAGCGACAGAACGTCTCCACGAGAGGATGTGTCGGTCAGTACCTTACTACCTTCTGTATCACCTACCACACCATCAAGATACGAATCCTAGGTCAAGAATTTATAAATACCATGTTTCAAGTGAATTCCAGTCATTATGACATTGGTAGGTACTTCCCCTGTTCCCTTTTCTCTGAATTTATTGCATCAACTTATAATTAATATTTCAATCAACAATAAGGAACCCCGACGTATGGGGTTCTTGCAATTGTATGAACTTACAATAATTATAATTATAGTAAACTAGTTAGTTCTCATAATAAAAGAGTAACTCAAAATTGTACCATTTGTTGTTCTGTAACACACATGATATCTGTATTAAAACGGTTTAAAAATAATTCTAATTCTAAGATTTTGCTGGGAAGACCTTGTACATTTTAATGTACTTCATTTAGTGTGCCTGGCTTCCTCATTGTTGAACTTGTCAGTATAAATGATTATATTCCTGTGATTGTGCAATTCAAGGTGAACAACGATATTGACGTATAATGAATATTATGAATAAATGACTATCGTGAAAAGACGCCATTTGAGGCATTGCTTCCCCTTCGGGGAAAAAGGCATGTGTTTATGTATGTATGTAATGAGTTGGCTTACCTTTATAGTTCAATTCACTATTGACAAACTCTGTGGGGCGGCAGGCGAAGGTTCGCCTGAGACAAAGGAGGTTGCGGGTTCGCTTTCCACCTCTGAACTAATATAGTTACAATCTGCAGATAATTGTTCAGGGTGTTCTGGATATTTTCTATGTATAATAAAAAATATTGGTCTATGTAATGTATTGTATTAAGTATATATCTTTTATCTAGTACCCATAACAGAAGCTCTGCTTAGCTTGGTACTAGATAATGTTGTGTCAAATGTCCAGCATTATTTATTTGTTCATTTCCATATTCAGAAAAAGATGAGCTGCTAAGTCTGTGCGTGTCGCACGTGAACAGCGCGGCGTACCGGCGGCGCGGCGCGCGCAGTGCCTCCGGCTCGTTCACGCTGAAGGGCTTCACCAACAACATCAATGAGTTCATCACCTCCGCCTTCGAACTGCGCGCGCCCGCCCCGGGTCCGCAGCCCGCGGCCGCGCCTGCACCACAGCCACGTATGTCTTTGTAAACTAGCTCAATATTATATAATTACTAGAATTACTAGCAGAATAATAGACAATAATATCTTGTACACCACTATTACAAAAAAAGAGATAAAAAGTTTCAAAGGATCTTGCCGAGAGCTCGTACCAATTGCGTCAAAACCAAATGTATTTCATAAAATTACCCATATTTTTTAAGTTACGTAAACATATTCGATTGATATACATGAACCCGTGATCTTGAAATGAAGTTAAATAGGATTTTGTATTGTTTACTTCCGTGCGGTGACAGCGCCAATTGCTTGGCAATGAACCTCACAAAGATAAATTATTGTAGGTGGGTATAGTCTATGCTCACAAACAAAGAGGATGCAATAACTATAAGTAAGACCTCAGAATAATGACTACGTAAGACTCACAAATGGCATTAGCATTCATGATAGGACAGCTCTGTGAAAGACAGCGGCTTTTTTAAAATACATATACTCGATTTACACAAACTAACTTTCTAGTTAGTTTGTGTAAATCGAGTTTACGTATAAAGCAATCATCCATCGCAAGTTGAGATGCGTTATTTCTAGTAGAAACTAGAAATAACGCATCTCAACTTGCGATGGATGATTGCTTTGATGAACCCAGGTCATCATACTTGGCATTAGTGCTGCGAAACTCACGGATACATAATGTCATGCCCTTGAGGCATGACACACATAGCTATGATCAATGTAGATTATCTGATCATGGATTGTGCCCACACCCAGGGGGGGGTCCCCCCCGTAAGTATTGTTTGTACTATCTGCATTAAAATAAAATAAGGGCTTTAGTTTATTGTTAGTTATTGATTGTATAAACATTAATTTGTTACAGATAAAATACTGAGCCATGAATGTTTCATATTAATTTAAGAAACAACGCCCTTGAATTCTGAAAGTGTACCTGAACCTAGTATTTTGGTCACCATAGTGTGTGTTTTGCATGCATAAATATTTGGAACCACCTTTTTTTCCTTTTATTATTATTTATTGGCTTTTGAACATCATGCCCATTTTTTATAATATCTTTTCTTTTCCTATATATACCCCACTCAACGAATCAACGACACTGTTAAAGTTCGCGTGAAGTCCTATCCACTGACTTCACGCGAACTTTAACAGTGTCGTGCGGCACAACCCCGTTCATTGTGAAATTCTATGGGAAAGGCCTATGTCCAGCAGGGGACGTCAAATGGATGAAATTATAATGATGATGAAAATGATGGGTTTTTCCCCGTATGCTACGTACCTATCTAGTGTTTTATTGTACATTAGAAATGTTTTATTGTACCTATACTTGCTACTTTCCTGACTCCACTAATAGCTGGTGATTAATAATATTTAAATATATACCTCACCGAGTTATTAGAACGTCATTTCCTTATACTTAACAGTTACTGATCCCACACTAGGATCTCCTGTGTCGTGGGTATCACGAGTAGGTCCCTACCTACCATGTTACCAAAATGTTGGTTATTGTATAAGTGCTAAGATTATGCAAACTATTTATAACGTAAGTTTTTTTTATCAGAACATCCTTTTTATCATGCCAAGGCCTTAAAGATACTAAAGAATGTATTTATTTTAAAACTAACCTCAAAACTTTATGTCCCAAAAACTATGAATTGCGGTTATGAATCTTAAAAAGACTTGTTGCTAAAGCAAAAACGGTTTATTATCCTCATAATACACTAGGTATTGTTTTGACGCAATTATTTTTGGTGTGGTACGAGCTGCCTTGCCGAAACGGCAAGATTCTTTGAGGTACAATGGGTGATCTTATCTCCTCCTTCTAGACAACCTTTGGATGGACACAGTCTATTTAACAAATGAGGACAGTGGCATACGTAGTGATTGGACTTTTGAAAAAACCTTTGTAGATCAGGCAAATCAAAAAATATACAGTTTTCTTGCTGCCCATGAAGATGACTTTAAACTTGTATCAGGTACAGGCTGCTGCAACACAGCGCATGTGCACATTGTGATTCCCGCTGCCCCTCCCCGTTCACACACTGACATACGACAAGAAAGATTCACTGTCACTCCGGGTAAGTACCCAGATTACTTCAGTACTACACTACAATATATACTAAATTAAAAAATTAGGCTAGTCTTAGCATATCCCATAGCACTCACTACTACTACAGCAATAGCTTGTTATACTTGTCACTAGATGACTGATGCATTTGTTGCAGGTGGCGAGCGCGACGTCCGCGTACCCGAGGTCGGGATAGCACCGCCCACCGCTGGCGCCGGCGGCGTCTCACGTGCCTCCTCGCAAGACAGCGCGCTCGTGGAGTCGGCCGACTGCTTCGAGATCGAGGACATCGACGACGCCGGATGGGAGTTCGTGACGCGACCAGCTGACCCTCTGCCCAACGGTATGATAATCTTACTGTCTGTTCATCGACACATTCTTCTTCTCAGTCGTTACACTCTTGACAGAGTGGTTGTGGTCATCATGAAGTATTGTTGTTGTGGGCTGATGTGGCTCGCCTCACGATATCTCGCCATTTATCCACACTTTCTTTTATTTATTTATTTTATTTATTTTTCATCATCGACACATTAAAGGGTCTAATTAAAGGGACAAACTAGGGTTAGCCTAGGTAATTCTTTCCGACAGATGTTTTCATACATCATCCGTTCCCTGTACCCTGTGTTGAAAACCAGACATTTATCTGGCGATGGTAATCTAAGTGGTCAGATTGTAGTAGAGAATTTCAATTTGCCATACGTTAGTGCCGAACACTATGCTCAGTGGAGTGTATTGAGAGAACCCTATCCAGCAGTGGTCTATATGGGCTGATGCTGATAATGGTACATTCGTGATCGATCACCAATTGTAAGAGAGCTTGTTGGTGATGATTGATGTCACAATGTTTAGCATAAAATAAATCTTAAAATGATAGATGACAGTGGTTTTACTCAGGAGGTCTAAAAAAGTCACTTTATATGAATCATAATATGAAGATTCATATAAAGGAATTGCTAAGGATTTGCTGAGAATTCGGAAAACGAATTGTTCAATGTGGCAAATTCATCTGGTAGCAATTCATTTTCTGAGTTCTCAGCAGATCCTTAGCAATTCCATTATATGAATCGTATTATGATTCATATAAAGTGGCTTTTTTAGACCTGATTTCGTGTTTAGCCATTATCAGCTCGTGGTAGCTCTGCAGTGCAGTGCCACAAAATGCAAATTAACTGTTACAGATTCCGAGGTGCTGCTGAGCGCGATGGAGGGCGCGCCGGCGCCGCACCGCGGCGTGACGGTGCCGCTGCCGCGCCGAGACGTGCCACTGCCGCCACCACGCCAGCGCCCCACCATCTCCAGGGACCATTTGGATCCAGGTACGTCTGGCTAATTCTGTGAACTATGCTCGCTGGAGGTTCACTACGTGTTACATTCCGAAAGATCCAAGCTCAGTGACCTAACTCGTCTGCCATGGCATAGGTTGTCTGAAAGAGTTCGCTCATAGTGATAAAATTGTGTATCGTGCTTCTGCGTTTCCTTTTAAGATGTTTTTTTATTAGTTTTTCATTATAAGGAAAACAAACAGCTAAAGTTAATTTACTTCTTGTAACTAACAATAGCATCAAAGAGCCAATTACAAGTTTTCACTGATAGACCCATAGTAGCAATGAAAAGGTGAACATTTGCATGATTGATCACCAATATTAGTAACCAATACATATAAAGAAAAATAATAATACCTAACCAGATAAAGCTAACAATATAAAATTTAAGATTTTAGATATAGAATGTATAAAGTGTGTATGTGTTGTAGGTTCCAGCCCAAGCTTGGCTCCGCGCGCGGCCTCGGAGCTGGATTTACGCAGCTCGGGCTCGCTGGAAAGCGCGGGCGCGGGCGCGGACTCCACCAGCCTCAAGGACGAGCCACTCATGGACGCAGACCACCATTCAGACAACAGTCAGTTACATTTTAGTATCATTGACGCATGCTATTTTACTCGAGCCCATGAATTCATCGGGACATACAGGGACTACTCCCGAAACGTGACGTTCAGACTTTGTACCACGATCAAATACTAAAGAAGATATGAAAACGAATAAACGTGACAGTACAAGCTCCCCAATTACAGTAGCAAATGGCAATGGGGAACGCAACAATGAGGATTATTATGGCAGCCTTAGCGCTTTCTAAACCTTATGAAACTTGAATAGGGGAAACTTCTTGACTTACTTACTTCTAGCTTACTACTTGAACTGCAGGCACACCCAAGCACGTGACGCTGGAGACGCTGACGGACCCGTCGGAGCTAGAGTTGCTGAGCGTGCGCCAGCTGAAGGAGATGCTGGCGCGGAACCGCGTCGAGTTCCGCGGCTGCATCGAGCGTGCCGACTTGCTCACGCGCGCGCAGATGCTCTACAAGGACCACGCGCACTACAAAGACGGTATGACCGAACACTAGATGAACCGATAACATTTCAAAGACAGTCTATGGATGGAGACTGTTCGTCATTCTTCGTTCGTGACATTCTTTGGGGGAGGCCTATGTCCAGCAGCGGACTTTTTCCAGCTGATGATGATGTGAGGGTTCATACTCTTGGGTGTGCGCCGAGCGAGGGATCAACGTCCAGCCGTGTACTGTGATTTGTTGATGATGTAACTATTTGGTAAGCACGCAACGTGCTCGAGTTAGTGCCGCCATAAAGAAATGAAAGAAAACTCCATGGAGGCCTTCCATTGAGTAAAAATGTAACCTCTGGCTTGCTTCATTAACAAGCTGATTTATCATAATAATAATAACACCCAACAGTCACATACATAGTCCTAATCCGACACTAGGATTCCTTGTGTCGTGGTTATCAAGGAACTACGAGTACCATGGTATCACAACACCCGGACCCGGAACAAGTTTTTGTTCCGCAGCGGGAATCGAGCCCGCAACCTCTGGCGTCCCAGCCGGCTACTCGCCCACCGCTCCACGATGGTCGTCATCTAGTATGGAAATAGTCAGAAAAAAGCAATATGAAATGTAAAATATAATCTGCAGAGCTGGACAACTTGCCCATCGAGGAATGCTGCAAGATCTGCATGGCCGCTCCGCTGGAGTGCGTGCTGCTGGAGTGCGGGCACATCGCCGCCTGCACCGCCTGCTCCAAGCAGCTGGCCGAGTGCCCCATCTGCCGCCAGTACGTGGTGCGAGCCGTCCGCTTCTTCAGGTCCTGAGATATGCGCACAACTGTCAAATCCGGCAAGTGAATAGCCTTAAGTGAACGGTCTTGGTCTGAGTTTATGGGTGAAATCAAAACAGTTCCTACCTGCCGACCGCATGTGCTCGGAGTTGTCAGGTCTTGAGCGCTGGCCTTTGAACATCAAACCTGCAAGTGAATGTCCCTGATCCTTCATGTGTGTGCTGGTATAGTGGTTTGAGTGGTTGGACCTGAAAACTGCCGTCGTCTACCTAGTTATAATTTTGAGAGGGGGGTGTTTCGACCTGCTCCAATGCCCCGCTGTGGGGTGTATTGAGCATCGCCCTCCTGCGAACCCTACAACCAACCCAGTTACTTGAAGTATCGGAGTAGGGCTTGTAAAAACCCATACGAGACAATCAACAACAGCAGTTTCAATCTGTGAATAATGCGTAAAGTAAATTTTCTTCCAAGTGCCCCATAATCAGATGTTAGCAGTATGTGTGAGGAACCAGGACGCCCCAGACGCACCAGGTCCTCGATTCGCGTATGAAACAGCGTCAAAATCTTCCGGATGTATGTCTGATCAGGTTGTTCCTGAACCTACAAGATTGTCCATGTGATTATCCGGGATCTATGTTAGAATAATGTTAAGATGAATTATTGGGGTAAAAATTGTGTATTAGTTTGCTGGCGGTATGGTAATTTTCCCGGTATGATAAAATACCAGCTGAGTTACCATGAGCTCTTATAGCCATTCAGTTAAAAAACTATTCAGTAGAGAATATCGGATTCGTGATGTCCGCAACTAAATTTAAAGGCTCTGTCGCAAAAGGTCTATAGACTTATGCGATTAAAGTTATTCAATGATGACGGATGTCAACGACGAACCGATATTTTGTACTGATTAGTTTTTGAACTGAATGGCTATAAGAGCTCATGGTAACCTCCCTGATGTTTAAAAGTAGCTGTGCTGGTCACAGCTTTCAAAAGAAGAATGTGTCCGAATCACATGTGACGCCACTGTGTATCATGCGATTCAAAAATATCGCTGTCCGTGTCGTGGCGAATTATTTGCATCTCTTGCCTTCTGCTCGCCAAAATTTTGTGTTTAAAACTAAGATTCGGTGTCTATTTTTACTTGTAAAATAAATGTGTATTAGAAGCACGTTAGATTTTGAAAATAAATGTACTTGGGGAATAGTGTGGTGCAAGAGATTCCTTGGCGACCGTCGCTGACCGCTAAATAGTTGTTATGTATGAGTTATTGATCGCCATGTGACGTTACTAGTTTAATTTAATAGCAAGCAAACTTGAAATAATCCTGACTTTTGATGACTACTCATTTTAAGTCCAGTCGTAGCTTGAGAATACTCGTTGCCCCCTATATAACACCTCCATCCGGTAATTTATCTACTATTTATTTAAGAAGCGGCAACATCGTACCAACTGGCTGTGCTTCATCTTTATTCGAGTTTATTTTATATTTTTAGGGTTCCTTACATCCGATGAAAAACCGAAACCCTTAAAGGATCACTCTCGTGCCTGTGTTAATACAATATCAAACGGGCCTAAGTCACACATAAACAACTTTTGGTTTATTTATATTTTATCGTCTACGCTCATTTCAAAAGGTAAGAAGGGTACACATACTGCAAAGCTATTCAGAACAAGTTTACGGGCAACACTACGATAAAAAAAAGTGGAAACAACCCTCACCTTGACGTTAAAATCGGTTTTAATTCTGGACTTAGGTGCGTATGATAAATACCTTAGGGATACTGTAGGCTTGTTTGAAGTAACGTGTCACGGGACTTAAGCAGTTATGAAAAACCGGCCAAGAGCGAGTCGGACTCGCGCACGAAGGGTTTCATACCATTATCTATAAAAACGACAAAAAAATCACGTTTGTTTTATAGGAGCCCCCTTAAATATTTATTTTATTCTATTTTTTATTATTTCTTGTTATAGTGGCAACAGAAATATATCATCTGTTGTATTATTTTACTGGTTTTATGTTACTAAGTAAAAAGGGTACAGACTCAGGTCCGTCCGTGTCTACTTAAGGTCACTTTTACCTAGGTCAAACTGACATCAGTAATGCTATTTTTAAAATACGTATCTACTTACTATTGTATGTACTAATCTAATTGAATAAAAAGGCATATAATTTCGTTTACATTTTAATTGTCTTTTCCGAAATAGCAGTAGTTAAAAGTACGAAGCAGTCACACAAATTCCAAACAATCGTGGAGTAGGTAATCAGGGTCATCATAAATTTCCACGTCATCATCTGGCTCAGACAGGTTGCGTTCCCCGTGTGCTAACACATTGGACTCCAAATCAGGCAGTTCTCTCCATGCGTCACCAAAATGTTTTGCCAGTAGTTTTTTAACATCATCCAATTTTTCAACTTTAACATTTAAGCTTGCCTCTATTCTGTCTGTTGTAATTGCAGAAATTGATTTACCACACTTAGCTATGGTCATTGCATCATATATGCATGATTTCTGTATTAAATTTCACCTCTGACTAGAATTTTCTGGCATATTTTGGTCAAGACGATCCGCTTTGATTTGCTTATTTGGAAGTGTAACGATTGAGTATTTTTTAAAACGTCTTTGGTCACAGTTTTCCAGTCAAAAATCGGCACTTCGGTTACTAAGCGATGGATTAGACGCCATGATGTCTATGTAGGTCACAGGATCAGTAATAGTTTCTTATGAGTAAGTACATAATTAGGTAGGTAGGTACTTATTTAAATTGTAGTACCTACCTACCTAATTATGTTAGTGTACCTGCTCATATTCTTGACTAACTTCATTAAAATAAACTACATCTGTTGCCACTTTGACTTTATTTGGTTCAAAAACCTGAAAAATAGTGAAACAAAATGAAGTAAGTAAAAACTCATAATATTGCCAAGAGGACATGTGCCATAATATCATTGCGAGTCAGTTATTACCAGGCAGTAATAATGAAAAAAACTTTTTAACAGAAGAAAAGAGAAACTGAAAAGCGATAAATAAAGTATCTTAGTAACCAATTTAAAGTCAGCGCCAAACAAACAATCTATGAAGATGTGTTACGTTGTTAATTATTTGCACCCATAATTAGGCCCAATTAATAACAAAATAAAAATCGACAATCACTTTGTTTTCTAAATGTACTCCAGAATGTGTCATGCACCAGTTTATAAAAAAACATGAAAACCAAATAATAAGAGGTATACTCACAAAACCATCAGAATCAAATGGATTATCATCTCTCAACAACTCATCTTCAGCAGACTCAACAAATCTTTGACCTGAATGATTGAATCGTCTGGAGTTGGGGGCCTTGCACCGCCGCCTGTTTTAATTGTTTCATTTCGGTGCGAGCCATATGTTTTACGGGCATTTACCTGCATCCCTTTCCATTGGGTTTTTAATTGGCTCAATTCACGCTGCCGGCAATTCAATCCATTAAACCTATAATTATGAAAATACGGTATGAATTACATCCATTGGTACTAAATGTAAAAGTTGTGTTTTAGTGGTAAAAGAACATTATGCCCTAGTATAATACACAGCACAGTACACCTTTTATAATGTCCACGCGGATGAAGTCTTGGGCAACTTTAACTTACTTTTTATGGACTTCCTCCCATGCTTTTGTTTTATTTTTATTTGTGTTTGTGTTCAGAGATTTGTCCTCTATTATATGAGCTTGGTCCTTTAAAACACTGCGAAGTAATAGCTGAAACATTTAACAAAATCATAAAATTGTATTAACCACTGTGCCCTCATCGGTTTCAATTTTGTGACTTGATTGACCATTTTTGTTAAGACTATTACCACGTATCTGTTCTGTTCCTCGGTCCTCATGTGTTGCAATTTGTCTAGGTGTATTGTGTCCAACAAAGTACGCAGGCTTCTCTTCAGCAGCAGTGCAGCTGGAGTTTTGTTTGTTGTAGTGCAAGGCGTAGATCGGAGACTAAGTAATAGATTTGGGATTTTAACGTCCCATGCCAAATCATCCATTTTGCGCATTTTATCCTCAATAGTTTGGACCATTCGTTCGGCTTTCCCGTTGGTAGCTGGTTGATATGGTTTTGTAATATCATGCCTAATATTATTGGTCTGGAAAAACTGTTTCATCTCGTTCTTTACAAAAAAAGTACCATTATCGGAAACTAACAACTTGCATAGTACATTTGTGTTGGAAAAACAGTTCTCAAAAGTCGTATAACTGTGGCCGAAGTTGTATTAGTTGTGTTGACCATGAATAATTCAGGCGATCGAGAGTAAGCGTTGACAATAATCAATAAATATTTGTTGTGGAAAGGTCCAGTGAAATCGATAATATTAGGTCTTTACCTATGAAATTGCCGTTTTGTATGGAATAAGTGAAAGTACTTATTTTTTAAAACTTTTTTATTTCTGTTATTCAAAGTAATCACCCAATCGACGCATCTTTGCCAACGCATTGGCAGTTTATTGATGCCCTTCTTGTTAAAATCAGCTAGACGGGACGCAACTAACGGGAACTTCTCGGGAATTGAATTTTTTACCCACTAAAAAGTTGACTAAATTTTGGAAAAAGTAATAGTCCATTTGAATAAAGATAAGTAATTGTGCAGTATCAGTGATATTTGTTGACTCGTCAAGTTGTAGCGAAAAAGCAACGCAGCGGACGATATCTCCTTGTGGTTGTTCGGTTATGTTTTCACTCATCGCTTCTATACGATGCATCACTGTATTTTGAGGGGTATTATTTTATATCGTGCGGCACGAATTTGGCGGGAAGGAGGGGGAGGGGAGTACTTCCCCTGAGGGGGATGTGTGGAAACTTATAGTTTTCGAGAAAAAAAATAAAGATAATTTTGAGGTTAAGTATGACATTTTAAAATTGGAAGTGTCGGACTTCGGTATGGGCTCTCGCCAGTACTCTCGCGAAGTCGCCCTTGAGTGTCGCTTCACCCACTCAAGACCTCCCACGCGAGCTACTGGCTCCGCGTTTTTATATACACTCTAGGTCTAGGGGCGTGACGCACAAGACCACGTGGAGTCGGGGTGCTCCGTGTCGTTTCTGCCTCTCATTTCGAACCTAACCTACTCATGTCGGAGTGCCCCGAGTAGCATAATTTATTTTGTCTAATTTTGTCAACTGATCCTACGTAATACATATATGTATAGTAAGAATAAGAAATAAAAAACTTGTATTTTATTATGCATTTTATTCAACTTTATACACATAACTTATTGCTTTCATCATTTTTAAAAAGGGGCATAAAAATTCCACACATACATCTGCAAAGTTTAGTGGATTGTTGTAGTTATCTTTATAAAAAAATCTTTTTACTGTTCGCCACTGCGACTCGATGCGCTGGGTGTGCGTCCCATCGAAAGCAATAAAGGGATTGTCTGGGTCGCTATGATTTACCTTCTTGTGGATAAACCCGTGCTGACCCAGACAATCGTAGGCCCTCCAGAAATCCGTGTGGAGGGTGGTGCCAACCTCCACATGTTTCTTTACGAGTGGCACCAACACCTCTGCTGAACGAACGTTGTCTGGACACGCTTCTAATCGCAGGTCCTCACTGCCATCCTCGATGAGGCCAAGAACCCAGTGGCCTTCGACATGTCTTCCTTTGTTATATTTTCTTTTGCCAAATTTGCTTTCATCAATTTGGACGATCTTGCCTGGGCCACCTATTTTTCCTTTATTTTCTTGATGAGCTAACTGGTACAGCACCACCACTTCTCGGCAGTAACTGTACCAGTCAACAGTGACTTGTGACAGACACTGGTCGTCCTTTCTGGTAAAATCCTCCAATATTACCATTTTATGTGCCCACTTATGCGCGAAGCAATATATTAAATAGTAAATTGTGGGCAATGGTATCTTTGCATTCTCGAACCAGGTCCCTTTTGATCTTGAAATGCGGGACCTACTTCTACAATTGCCCTTATTGCACACAAAACACACACGCCTATGTAATGGCGATTCAAATATTTAATTTTCAACCGGAAGATTTTAAAGATATACCCCTTAACAGATTTAAGGGGGCTTTTGTCAAAGTGTTTTTACTCCATGCATGAGTATTTTAATTATAAAACAGTATTTAATAATAATTTTATAAATTAATTTTTTGGGTTTCTTTCTCTCAAAATTTTATGAATTGGTTTTTATTGACATTGTGTTTATTTTATGTGCCACCTATTTGGTCGATTTATAATTATTTGACCATTTTTGTTTTCTGACTCGCTTGTAATATATTTAGCCTCCATATTTAGCTGGTATGGATAAGGACTGCTTAAATTTTGCACGCTTAGCGGCAGAATGTACTGGAAACTATAATTATATTTATCATTTATGTTTTATACTGTACCCACTTCTAAGAAAATAAATAATTCATTCATTCATTAATTCAAAAGAGCCAACCGTTTTGTTGGTGGAGTACTTTACCTTCATGGGTGTACGGTGGGATCGGCACACTTTTGATGTTAAAATGAGCCCTTGCTCTTCAGCAAATGCCACGCCTTGCTCCCGTGTTCCCAATTTTTGAATTAATTTTGCCAAATTCCACATATTGGCCATCTCACATGAGTACAAACTCCTGCGGACGTAAGGGCCTTCATCGTCATCATCTTCGGACTCCTCACGGGGTCGCCGCATAGCAACACTCGATGAGGACGGTTGTGGTTGATCCAGGGGCCGCTGCAAACCAACACCCGATGTGGATGGTTGTTGATCTTCCAGGCAACGCTGCAATGCAACACCCGATGTCGACGGTTGTTGTTCATCCATGTTGAAGGTCGTTCGTGCGGTGGTCAATCGAAAAAGCAAGCAGAGGTCAAAAATATCATTCGCGTTGTGTACGAAGCGTTGAAGTGCTTTCCATTGGTCTTGTGGTGTGTTGTTGGTGATCTTCGTTTGTCTGTAGTTTGATGCGTAGGAGCGCCTTTCTCCACACATCCATAGAGTCCACACCTTTGATGTCAGTCGTTCGGTAAACCTTCAGGTACTTGTACTAATATTTTTATGTGCTTCAGGTCTACCGTATAGTCCCCATCCAATTCTGCGATGCGCTTCTCATTCCCATTAGCGGCTTTGTTGACAAAGAACGATAATATTGTCGTTGTCTCGCTCTCAGTTACTCCACGGCTCAACCCAAATACATCCACCGATGATGATGATGTTGATGGTGTTGACAAAGTTTTTATTTTTCTGCAACAAAATAAAGATTATTAAAATTATTATGATCTAACATTTGTGCTTCTTTCAATAAATGTATTATTGAAACGCAGGATTAATGCAACGCCAATTTAAAAAAGTATTTTATCGACTTTTGATCCCGTTAGGCGGCTTCTTCTATCCGATATTAAATGACCAGCTGCTTCTTCTATCCGATATTAAATGACCAGCCTTCGAGAAAACTCTCTCAGATGGCACTGACGATGCGGGGATGCAGATTTTTTTTAACTTTATTTGGTACAACCTGGAGTATGCATACTTTTTTCCTTCCCACCACGTAAATGGATCTTTTTGGCGTTGAAGCAAAGGTTCTTCCAGGTACTTGTCAACTTCTACGATAGAGGCAGCTCTCGGGTTGGCATTTCTCAGGCATTCTGTAACCCGACTGTGTTACCTTTTTATGTGACCTTCTTTTAAGGTTAAGCTAAAGATGGTATGGCCGGCTAGTTGTGGGATCTTAAATATGGTTGGAGCTCAAAGGAGAGTGTGGGCGCCACGGATGATTGTTTACCAAGCAGGTCTGGAATCCGAGAAAGACCTAATTGTTCAAATAAAAGATTAGAGACTTGGTGTTGGAAGGTTTATAATATAAAAAAAAAAAACTATTACACAATGACTTTACCAACGCTTAATTCAAGTTTCCATATTTTATAATAACACACAGGAGTGTGCACTGTGCACATACATTTTGTTATTCAAAACACCTATAACTGAATGCTTTGAGTTCTAATGAAGTTAAATTATCCAAATTATGCTGTATTACGGTTAAAGTTGTTGAGAATGAATAAAAAGGTTGATTTTATAATTTATTGATCGAGGTGAAGCCTCCTTTGTTGTGTGAAGTTCTTACCTAACAAATGGGTCCCTACCTTACACCTATATTAGTATCTTAATCTATCATGCCACTAAATCTATGTTAGTAGACGTTTTCAAGCTTAATCCCTATCCAATTTGTTCAAAACTCGCAAGCGTTCAGTTTTACACAAATTACGTTAATACTAAAGTCTCTATTGTAGACGCCACTTTGAAAACGTGGTTTCTTATTTATGATTTTAAGTTCTTGAAGCTACAATATAAATCCCTACAAAAATATTGTGAAGGATACACAACATTCACCTATCCAAATTATCTAATATTAAACTCTTATAACTAAACTTTGTCTCTGTTCCATTTCTAATTCCTAAGCTGTGAAGATAACCAAATGACTGAAGGAGGAACGTTCCTCGGAATCACTGGAGTTGGGTACGCAGATATAATGATATGAAACAATTTCACCTTGAGTGCAGCGACGCTCTGACCGGTAGGACGTTGGAACCAGGAGCCTCTACCCGTCACACGTGGTTTTCTGAGCGTGCCTGGAGACGACGTTGCACCTCAAAATTGTTGAAAACAGTTCTCCTTACTGTGACCTAGGAAATGTTCCCCCCAAAGGGCCGATATTCCACTCGCCAAAATGACGAATTTCCACCCTTGTTCAGACAGGAACACGAGGAAATAATCCTTGTTTGTGCACGATGCACACAGTACGTGCTTATATTTTTTTTAAATCTCTGCTAAATCCAAATCTCCAAACTCAAGTAGTAAACCCCCGATCACCAGACGCTTTAGTAGCTTTTCTGGAGAGACCACTAATAGAACTTGTTGGAGTCTTTCCTGTGCGAGGTGTAGAAATAATAAAGACTGAAGATACTAATTACGTGTATTCTTTTCCGTTCCAATGTTTCACAATTTATAGACACGTTACAAGCTTGAAGGGCTCACTGGCCCAGGGAGACTTTCTCACATGGCTGACGGGTAGAGACTGACCGCGCTTCGTATGTTAGTCCAGTCAGTGAGGGGGTTTGACCCTGACAATAATTCCTCTGTCGCTGAAACTTTGCAGTGTGATAAAGTAAAGTTCATAAACTACGGTTGACAAGTTATCCATGATTTTTTTTATTTTTAAATGTTGTATTTCTTCCTAAACATGAAAATCACTAATAACTTTTGGTGGAAAATTGCTCTGTCCAAAATTCCTTCGGTATATGTTAGTATACATTAATAAGTATACATATGTAACGGTATCCAGGAATATTTCGATTTCAGTGAGACAGAAATTTAAGAATATCTGTATTTTTATCACAACTTTTTCAGGAAAATTGCTCCGTCAGTTTTAATTTTTTTGTACTTGTAAGGTTGTTTAAACTAATCGCCTTGCAGAGTTATCCAAAAGATTTGCCTTTTTGTTCATAGTTTTATGGATTTTTGGAAATAACTTACGGCGGAAAATTGCTCCGTCCATTTTTATTCATTTGTTAGTTACAGTATACTTTATTATAATAGAATTTTAAGTTATCCAATAAAATTTCGCCAAAACACATAAACACATAAACTTTTAAATATCAACATTTCATACTTAGTCAATTTTCGTACCGCGCAGAGTTCTGTGGGCTCAGCACGAACAATTAATGTTACCGAGACGCAATCGAGACGATCTCCAACGTCAAATATTGGCCAGTGACACAGGAGTGACTTGAAATTTTCAATATTTGTGAGTAGATATTTGAAGTTTACTATCGTGTCTTCGTAACTTTAGATGTTCGTGTTTGGGCCTCTGATAATACAGCGGGGCACCGCACCACGCATGCGCTCCGCGCAAGGGCTGCCAGATATACCGCTTTTCCTTTTTTGACACAGCTTTTTTGCTTAGGGATCCGCATTCCGTTTTTGGTTATCGAGGTTCTGTTTTTTTTGGATGATACTATGAGCAACTTTTTTATCACTTTTACACCGAAAAAAAACGCCTAAAAGTAGCTGTCCTTAAACTTATCTCCAAAATAACGTAAAAAAGATGTGGAAAAAATAAGAATATTGAGAACACGATGAATAATTAAACGAAAGTTATCGCGAGTGACTGTTAAAACAATCAAAACTATTACGCTATTGAAAATTCTCCCAGGGACACTCAACTCGTTTTTGAATAAAAAATTAAAATAAATTACTTACTGAAAATATATCAAAATCATGGAAAACTACCACATTCAAAACCGTCAGTCAGCACACCTACTCGAGTACTTACGACTCGCACTTGGCAAGCTTATTTTGTATGTAAAGTCGTACTTTTTTTAAATCTCGTTAGAAATCAATTGAAACATACTGGCCACCTAGAAGTCGTCATAAAAACAGCCAACGCATCGAAGAAGAAATGATCCACGTTACAAAATTTGACAGTTTAGGTAAGACCACAAAATATAGAAATAGACAGAAGGTCCGCTCCCACCGTCCTTGAAAATAATTACCTAAACTTGCCTGACTCACTAAGGTTGCTACTGTATTCATTCAGAATTTTGAAAAGGAGTAGATTATTAGGAGTTGGAACAAGTTACAAACAATCTCGTTTGGAAAGGTGAAGAACGTTTGCATTTGGTTGTATTTAAACAACGTAAGTTGATAGTTACGTAATGTTGATAGTCTAAAATGCGTATGCTACGCCGAAATTTTATTGGATACTTGAAAATGCTGTTGTATTTAAGTGTACTTTAACTAATAAATGAATAAAAAAGGACGGAGCAATTTTCCGCCGAAAGTTATTTCCAAAAAACCATAAAGCTATGAACGAAACGGCAAATCTTTTAGATAACTCTGCAAGGCGATTCGTTTGAACAACCTTACGCGTACAAAAAAATAAAAACTGACTGAGCAATTTTCCTGAAAAAGTTGTGATAAAAAAACAGATATTCTTTAATTTCTGCCTCACCGAAATCGAAATATTCCTGGATACCGTTACATATCTATACTTATTAATGTATACTAACATACACCGAAGAAATTTCAGACTGAGCAATTTTCCACCGAATGTTATAAGTGATTTCCATGTTAAGGTGGGAATACCTAATTTAAAAATAAAAAAATCCTAGATAACCTGTCAACCGTAATCTATAAACCTTACTTTATCACACAGCAAAGTTTCAGCGACAGAGGAATTATTGTTAGGGTGTGCATACAAAGAATTGCCTCGTTCATCGGACTATGTCTCGTGCGATCTACTAACAAAGTGTAGGATCAGCACATACCGTTAAGGCGAACCCAACAGTCATCCCCTTCTTAAAAATTTTTTTTACAATAAAAGTTTAACAATGAAAAGTTCTTAAATCGCGCACAAAGGCACACAGGAATGCGCGAACGCTGCAAGATAGCGGCCTACGTGACCCGTCGCTGGTCGCGTGACGCAACGCGATCTTGCATTACATACCTATGGCTGTTAGTTGCTTGACACAAATTTACTTTATGCTTAATCGATTTTACCATATTAAACTACACTCGAGAGCAATGAATCCGGGTCACTTAAAGAATGTTAAAAATCTCGGAAACTAAAAATGATAGATTAATGCAATAAATTGTATTTAATAGACAATGTAATACTCCTTAAATGAAGGTAAAAAAAATATGAGTCACCATACATTTTATTAACACAAAATTACATAAAGAAAAAAACTGCTGATCTCTCCTTAAAACAAAAATAGGAAACATGACATTTTTGAACTTTATTACGATTTTCTTGAATTTTAATACTTCGTATTGCCTCCTCGTGCTTCCATTACTGCGTTTACGCGGTTTGGCATGCTGTACACCAAGTTCCTTATACGATTTTGGGGAATATTCTCCCATTCCTCTGTGAGAGCAATTTTGAGCTCACGAAGCGTGATTGGGGGAGGGTTTCGTTGTTTTACGCATCTGCCTAGCTCGTCCCAAGCATGCTCGATCGGGTTGATATCCGGGCTGCGCGCTGGCCACTCCATACGAGTAATGTTCATCTCTTGAAGGTAGTCATTCACAATCCTACCTGTATGAGGTCGGGCATTGTCATGCATAAATATAGCATCCTCACCTAAATTGACCATAAATGGACCAACGTGATCATTGAGGATTTCTTCCACATATCTTACGCTAGTTAAAGAGCCGTTTTCTATGATCACCAGCTCTGTGCGACTTTCAGAAGAAATTCCGGCCCACACAAGTACAGACCCACCACCGTAGGCTACTTTTTCTTCGATGCATGCTTGCTTGAATCTTTCCCCTGGTCTTCGATACACTCTGTGTCTTCCATCGTGCTTGTAGAGCATAAATTTTGATTCGTCGGAGAACATAACTTTTGACCAATCTTCAATACTCCAATTTACGTGGCTCTGGGCATATCTTAGTCTTGAAATACGATGCCCACGCTCCAGTTTAGGGCCGTTTGCAGGTCTAAGGGGTTTTAAGTTAGATTCAGCAAGCCGACGTCTTACTGTCCATGCACTTGGGTTACTTCCTCCGAGGCGTCGAAACTGATTTGTGAGTTCAGTTCCTGTGAGAAAGCGATTTCGAAGCATGGTGTTCACCAAGTATCGGTCTTCTCGTGCTGTGGTACACCTGGTTCTGCCCGTTCCTGGTCTGCGTAGGTTAGAACCAGTTTCTTCGTAACGTCGGAGAACTCTTTGTACTGTTGACAGCGACACACCGACAGTCCTGGCTGTATCGCGCTGACTCCGGCCGGTTTCCAGCATTGTAAGTATTCTGGTGCATTCTTCAGGCGTAAGCGACATAATTTCAGCTTGAATAATGAATATAGAGCACTATCAACATGGTTTATGTACCCACATATGACAGATTACAAACAAAAGCAAAACCAAATGCTGTAATTTCGTAGTTCCATCTTCGAAAGTGGCCCTTTTTCAAATTTGTTTTTTTTATGATATAACTTTACAATAACTAAGAAGTTTTAATACCTTCATTTAAGGAGTACTACATTGTCTATTAAATACAATTTATTGCATTAACCTAGCATTTTTAGTTTCCGAGATTTTTAGGATTCTTTATGTGACCCGGATTCATTGCTCTCGAGGGTATTTAAACGATTATGAATGACACTTAATATAAAAAAAAAACTTAAGTAAGTAGGGTCAAGGAGGCTACAGAAAATCATTATTGGATTAATCTGAAACATGCATTGATTGTTGGTTAGGTATTCTAGTTTAATTCTGCATTACTATAATTACACTAAATATTACTAAAATAAAATGAGAGTGCAAAAACTAAACATCGGGAATTGAGCCACTGTATACACCTAGGTGTACACAGTGGCTCAACCCCGTAGTGCACAGTGACTCTAGTAGTACACAGTGACTCAACAGTAGAAATAAAATGCAAGATTATTTTAAAAATTATATTTATATTGAAAATCAAAAGACAGTTATATTTTTTTTATCAAAATAAACAACAAAAAAAATATAACAGGCAATACAAATTGTCACAGCTTGATGTATGAAAAACAAAAGAAACTCACCTCAAAAAGTAATTTTGTGAGCACGAAAACAAAAACACGCCGTCACACCACCGTACGACGCTTGACCCGCCGACCGACTGGTTAGAGCTTGTTTGGGGTCCACATGCTAGTATTGTGTGACAAGGACATAAATATATCGCGCGTCTTTCGGGTAAAAACATGATTGAGTCACTGTATCCGACTGAGCCACTGATGCCCCCCTGACCCTACACATTTCCTAAAATATCATGTTAGTTACAATCAAAAAAAACTTTATAATCAACGTTCTTACTTTACACATGGTTTTTGCAACAAGTCTCTAAGTGTTGTATGGATTTTGTGTCGGCTTTATCTGCTGTCTACACTTAATCCAAAGGTGCTATTTCCTTTTTTGCCCATTTATTTGCAAAATTTATCCAGCGTCTTCCGCACACACAAAAAATAAATAAAAATCATCATTACAATTGCTGTCCACTTTAAACAAAATTTTCATTACTATATTATAAACTACATCAATAATAATAATAATAAATGCTGTAAATTTTACACAACATTATCTAGCCCCAAGCTAAGCAGAGCTTGTGTTAATATAAATTGATTCCGCTAATTCTTCTAACGGTTCAATAGGAACTTCGCACGGCGAAGCTTCCACTTCCCAAAAACGTTTGAGAGTTTCATTCAAAGAATTTTCTTCGACAGTGTACGACACTAACGATGTTGTAGACGCTACAACATGGCAATTGCTAGAGGATTGCTTCTCTAGTCTTCCCGTCTCGACATACCCAAACACGCTACTTAACGCGACTGGCACATCGGGGTTCATTATCAATTTCTTCCCATCGTAAATATTACTATAAATTCTCTAAGTAAATATACGGAAAAATGTCACCGGCTAAAATTACATCAATTGGTGACTTTCTGTAAAACCACGGATCAGCTAACGGTAGCTATTAAATGCTTAAAATCATCAACCACATTGTTACGTATTTGAACGGTAGGCAAGTCGGAAGTCAGGTGAGATAATATTACTGCATTGATATTAAAACTGGAAGTCGCGCAGTGACGCGGCTTAATGGTACGCGAGACCATCCCATTGTTTTTTACATGTTCGCCACCTAGACCATAAATATTGTACGGGCGCTTATTAGCAGATAGACCTAATCGTTGAAAGCAGTCAATCTTTATAAAATTCGACTCAATCAATCAAAACGCCAGAATCAATTAAAACGCGGCAAGTTTGGTAGTTATTAAATGAATCTAAAATATTAACAATAGCTGTCCCTAGTATAACTGCATAGTCATGCGTAGACGCGACGTGGTTATTACTGATAACAGCTGGCATTTGTTTTTCGCACGGCGAACACTCGGACGCAGCGGGCGCAGAATAGGTACCGGTTTAGGTACACTATCGCTCGTCTCCCGGTGCAACAGTATATGATGCGGCTGTTTACAAACGTAACATCTAAATTCACTTTTGCGTTCTTTCGACGTATGATTAGTTTTTAGACAGTTGTGGCAAAGCTTTAATTCACAGAAATTCAAAGAAATAAGTATCTGACACGGTCAAAAGCAATACAGAACGTCTGTATGAATATATAGGCACCTACACCAACTACGAGTTAGGTAGGGAACTTTTTAGCACGGCTAGACTAGAACTAGGAGTTCTAGGGCTCTAGGGCCTATCCGGTGAACGAAGGACCATTTAGATTGTTTAGTTTTAACAACTCTTTTATAAATTATGCTGGCAGGTTTTTGTGTTTTTGAAAGATGCAAAAGTAATTTCGAATTTATTTGTGGGTGAAAAAAGTTGGTTTCTGCAGTCTCCAAGAAGGCAATTGAACACCACCTTTATCGACTCCAGGGGGCAGCAGATGAGCGCCACGCATGCATGGCACGCCACAGAGATTCCAGGTGGTTCTCAGGGGTCAACACGGCTGACCTAGGTTCACAAGGTCTTGGAAGTCGCACACTACACGGCAGTGCATCCACAAACACCGTAAAGTTTTAGAATGTTTAATTTGAGTGTATGACACGGTCAAAATTGAGTACGTCAAGCTGGCTCAACGCGTAACGGCTTCGTGTCGGTGCGGCTCTCAGAGCCGCGGTTGCCTTCGAATGGATCGGTGGTGATTTACCAAAGTACCCTCAATTCAACAGCAGAAACCGAACAACACATTTGTAGTAAAACTCCCTCAGTTTCACTAATTTATCATTTGACCAAAAGGTTGGATCTTTGGCTATCTTTTCATATAATAATCCCTTTGGCGTCCACAGAACAAAGTAACAATGACTCCTCTTCGCAATTTTCAGTTGGGCTTGGACCTGGTAGTAAAAGTTATGGTTTCTTTTCAATTTGATACCATTCGCATGTTCTGTACAGAACACAGCTTTCTTGCTTCTTATAGCTTCTAATAGCGTCAACGCAGAAGCCGAAGATGGACATTTGATTTCAACAATTCCATCGTCTCCAATCAAACCATCTGGACTTGCACCAAGGAAATAGTAATCTTCGTCAACAAATAACCCGCACCCCGCACGCAGTGACAGATACGTTTAACTCATTTGAGAACTCATTTGAGTTTAACTCATTTGATACGTTTAACTTTTATAGCTGTAATTTCATTTGCCCTTCCATACCTTGTGAAATCATTTCCAGTAAAGGTTGAATACCTACAGCATTATTTTTATCGTTGACGCGCAAGGAGTCGTAGGCTTCGTTTTACAAATTTGGCCGATCAATGAAGCAGTTATTCATTTTCTGCGTTCCACAACGCATGTATCGGAGTTAGATTGGTCAACAGTGTCTTTTTCTAACTCTTCTATTTCTGCACTAGTCTTTTGCAGTGAGCTAAGGAATTCGGTCTTCTTTCTTGTGAATACGTCCATTGGCAAATCAGGCTCACTTGATACGTTGCCGTAATGCTGATCAGCCGGCTTTGATCGCTTTGCTCGTTTTGTCCCCCGCAATGCATCATCAGCTCTTCGTTTTCTTTTTTTTTTCCAGTATTCGTTGCTTTTTTGTCACAAATTTTTGTGTGTAGATGTTTTTAATGTTGTTGTCACATAATATTTTTTCTTGTATCTCTTGCACTAGCCTGTAATCTTTGGTGTTGTATTCGGAGACTGTTGCGTAGCATCTGTTTTCATAATTGCCTCGAAGGAAAAAAAATATTCTTTTTCCAGCAAGGAATTTTGCTATAATAGAATTAAAATGTTCTGCTGGGTTATTGGTTTCCTTAAGGAGGAGACTTTCTGCATTCTGTGTCAGCCATCCCAGATTCTCATAAATGTCAGACCACATGCCACACGCTTTCAGTTGAGGGACCAGATTCACCTCCTTCACATTTTCATTTTTTTTACAAAAATAATTCTTGCACGAAAGACGTCTCACCCCACCCTGACCCTGCACGACACCTCTCCCGCGTACCGTACCTCACCGCCCGAAGACCAACAAGCAAGTGAGAACGCGATAAAATCGAAAGAAATTGTGTGCGTGGAAATATCATAAAACAAGTTCCAGCTCGTAAGTGTTTTTGAAAAAGTCTTACTAGTTTCTGAAAAAAATATTTGTCATATAGAGTTTACATAGCATGGACGAGGTTTCTATGTAGACATTTTCATTACTTTTACAGTTTATAGATACATTATGAATAGCCAAAGTTCAAGTAAAAACTGTGCTAAAATGCTGATATTTGAAGCCTTATACTGAGTTTGGTTCTCAAAGTTTTAAATTATTGTTTGTTTATAAACCTGGTTATAGTCCTCAAAATACATATTTGTAAAAAACATCTAAAGACAATTGTGTTGCAACGCCACAATCACGTACGAGCTACGCACGAGAGTTTGTATGGAAGTATGGCGGGATGGCCGCTCTTAAGCGATGCTTCCGGAAGTGGTGGAGTGCGCGGAAGTTCAGCAACTATATTTCGCGGTGATACTAGCAAGCGCCGTTCGTCCAAATCCGTTAATCTTCCAAAGACGAAGCACCCTCAAGAACAAAAACATCCTGGATGATTGATGTTGCTGGAGATCGTGTTGGGGATCTTGGTAATTGGTAATGCTTGGTGTTCAGGATTCCCTTCGTTGAATGGCCTGTCTGTGATTTCTGACGGAGCGAAATCAACGTCACTAAAAACATTGCGATTGTACCTATGGGAAAATTCCCGTCGCTGCAAATCCACTGCAAATATTAGCAGGTGTCATTGCCACCATGTGTTCTTCTTTGACACATCCGGCTACATCGTAAATTGTAAAAGTGTGTCCGGGATTTCGCATCATCCAACTGTCTACAGCTCTATTGTGAGCTTTCTTGAAAGAGCCAAAAACAGCAACATCTAGTGGTTGAAGCTTTCCTGTAGAGTGTGGTGGAACCGTCAGAACGGTTACGCCGTTTTCTTTCGCCAGATTCAGAACTTCCAAGGCTAATATGTGCTTCGTAGTTATCCATAATTAACAGGGAAGGGTTGTCCTTGCTGCTTTGGGTTTGATCAATGAAATGTTGCATTGTTGGTACAAACAATTCGGAGTTCATCCATCCTGATGATGTAGCCCCAAAGTGCCATCATTTACCACTGCCATTTCGTAAACCATACTACGAACATCTTCCTTTAGAGTCAAGCCGTAGAACATTTGGCTACATTTGATTATATAGTCAACAAACAACTTAGTTACGCTGTAATTTGGTGTCAGTCTAATGCAGCGGTACTCTAAGTGTGTTCCGCGGAACCCTAGGGTTCCGCGATACCCCTGTAGGGGTTCCGCAAGAATTTAGAAAAAAAACAAAACACCTCTCTCTGGTCACTGGTCGAACGTTTTGACTCCGCCCGCCGCGCGTATACTTGTGAGCGCGCAGTCCCTTTGATAAAAGCCGCCTCTGAATTAGACGCTATAGTTGTGAACAAGCTACTTTCGGCTCTATCTTCAAAAACATAGTCGAGATTGTTTACAACGCATTTTTTTGTATTTTTATTTGTTTATCAAAGGCGCCGACTCGAGTATTTTTGAGAATGTTCGAGTCTAGGACTAAGTTTAAAAGCGGCGATCGCGCGTCGCGCCTCGTCAGTCAATCCCTTTGTCGACCAAGACACGTTCTTGGTGACCCGGATGACGAAATCACCGCCGCGAATGCGGGGGCGTCGTCATCCAATCACGACAGAGTAAACACTACACAGATACAGCGACCCCGCCGACGGGGTCGAAGACTTTCTTAAGTACCTTCAGTACCACACGCCTAAACCGGTACAAGCATGTTCCGGGGCGTTTGCTCCTATCCTCCAGTCTTTTCAGTACCTTCTGTACCACACGCCTAAACCGTTACAAGCATGTTCCGGGGCGTTTTCCTATTCCTCCCAATCTGGCAACGGCCCAAGCCGAGGTCCGTACCTAAGTGGTGCCTTTGCGCTAGTTGCCCCAACCTAATTTGAACGGTTGAGCGCCTTCCGCGCTCACCAAAAGTCCGGTAACGCAGCATCGGCCATCTGAGGCCAACTGCATTTAGTCCTTCAGAAAAAAAAGCGCCTCGTCAGTCAGTTGACGATTAGCGTTCGGAGCGATAAGTTCGTACCTACCTACTTACAAGCTGGCTAGCCTGCTGCCTGCTTGTAAGTTCTACTGCCTGCTGTATTCTGATTGATCAGTTTTGTACATTTCTTCTTTGGACTAAACTTTGTCTCATAAACGCAGTAACGATTGTGCATTATTTTGACCCCACCATCCTGACGTGTAACATTATTAATAAAGAAGAATGGAACGTTGGCTTAAAGGTGTTAAACGTGTTGCAACAACATCTTCTAATGACGCTGAATGTTCAAAAGCAGTACGCGCGGAGAATACAGCAATTACCGATCCAGACCGCCAGACGACGATGCCACGACGTCAAGCTCCACGGTTTCAAAGACGAAAAAAAGGAAGTATGATGAATCATATATCAGTTTCGGATTTGTTGATTCCAACGGCTCACCTCTCTACATGTTATGTAGTAAACTGCTTCCTAATAGTTCCATGGCACCTGCCAAATTGCGCAGACATTTAGAAACTGTACACCCCGAGTCTAAAGGCAAGAATAAAGAATTTTTTGTTCGTAAAAAAGAACAGTTATTGGAAAGTCAAAAAAATATGATGCATGTAACACAAACTATCAATGAAAAGGCCACGGAGGCATCATATTTAGTTAGCTATCGCATTGCACAAGCAGGTGAAGCGCACACTATCGCTGAGAATTTAATAAAGCCATGTGTGTTAGACATAACAAAATGTATGCTCGATGAAAAATCTGCAAAGCATCTTTCTACTTTACCGCTATCAAACGATACTGTTTCACGGCGAATCCATGATCTGGCAAGCTACGTCAAACAAGAAGTAATTGCACGTCTACAAAAAACACGATTCGCCTTGCAAATGGATGAGTCAACTGATGTCACTGGTCTGGCTATCTTGCTGGTTATCGTGAGATATCCATATGAACGTTCTTTTGAAGAAGACATGCTTATGTGTTAACCGCTGCCCACAAACACTACCGGGGAAGAAATTTTTAATAAAGTAAACATATTTTTTAAAGAAAATAATCTTAGTTGGAACGATTGCATTGACATTTGTACAGATGGGGCCAAGGCGATGACAGGTAAAACAGCAGGAGCAGTATCACGAATAAAAAGTAAAGCGCCTAATTGTAGTTCCAGCTATTGTATTCTGCATAGACAAGCACTTGCCGTCAAATCTAAAATAAGTTATGGATGAAGCGGTAAAAATAATTAATTTTATCAAATCACGACCACTACAATCCCGATTGTTCTCATTATTGTGTGAAGATTATGGCAGCAAACATAAAACACTGCTGCTCCATACAGAAGTGCGATGGCTGTCTCGGGGTAAAACTTTAACAAGGCTATTTGAACTTAGAGCCGAGTTACAAATGGTTCTTTCAGCAGATACAGTTTCTTTTAATTTGAAAGACCGTTTGTATGATAAAACTTGGTTGTTCCGATTGTCTTTTATGGCGGATATCTTTCAAAAACTGAACGAATTGAATTTATCATTGCAAGGTAAACAGACAACAGTGTTCCAGGCCTATAACAAAATAACTGCCTTCAAAAGAAAATTAGATTTTTGGATTATTTGCGTTGGTAAGAGAGAAATAGAAAGCTTTACGTCACTCAGTGAGTTTGTTAGCGATAACGACTCAGAAATGTTTCAAGATGATGTGTTTGAAGAATTGGTCCAATATCTCACTTCGACGCGCGTCTTTTGAAAAGTATTTTCCCGAAGAACAGAATACAAAAATGAAGCTGAATTCATGGATTCATAATCCTTTTTTCCCAACTTGCAAAAGCCCGAAAGTATGTCAAACGAGATATATGAATCTCTTTTAGAAATGTCATCAGACACAAGTATGGAGTCACTGTTCAAAACGACGCCTCTCAACGATTTTTGGTGCAGAATCCGTGATGAATATCCAATGCTTGGCAGAATGGCTCTGAATATTCTTCTCCCGTTCCCAACAACATATTTGTGCGAAACAGGATTCTCAACCTATGCAGCCACGAAAACAAAATATCGCAATAGACTGGACGCCGAACCTGTTAGGAGACTTCAAATGTCTTCTATCAAACCTGATATCAACCAATTGATGAAAAATAAAAAACAGTTTCATACCTCCCATTAGTTAAGATTTTTTCATTTTTAATATCTTCTATTATTGTACTTGCCATGTGGTAAAGTAAGTAATAATTAGTAACTGTTACATTGTACTTTTATTATGCTTGTATAATAAATAATACACTTTTAAAAACTATTGTTTTATTGTAGGGTTCCGTCAAGTATTTTGCTTGTCAAAAGGGTTCCGTGACCAAAAAAGTTTGAGAACCGCTGGTCTAATGTTTCCTGCAGCTTTTAGGCTTTTCTTATGATATCGGTATAATGTGGCATAAGGTATACCTTTGCGTTTTGCTGCCCCTCGAACCGACATGCCGTCATCGCAAATGAGCTTAATGGCCTGCTTCATAGTCTCCTCACTATGGAGTCCTATTGACGTCTTCCGAACATTGTTTCGTGGCATTTTGCCACCTGAAAGCCTATCCTACTAATATTATAAACGCGAAAGTTTGTATGGATGGATGGATGTTTGTTACTCTTTCAACGTAAAAACTACTGAATGGATTTGAGTGAAATTTGGAATGGAGATACTTTACGCCCTGGATTAACACATAGGCTACTTTTCATCATCATCATCATCATCAATTTTCATCATTATTCACGCGGGTGAAACCGCGGGGCGTAACTAGTAAGAAATATTATTGAGCGAAGCCAATCAACATCTAGTTGAAGTTCACTGTACCCCATGCATATTTAACATGGGGTACAGTGAACCGCCTATCCACTGTTCCCCAAATGCAAATTACTCACTGTTACACACAATTATCACGTTAACTCTAACAACTAGGTAACTATACTAACAACTTATTATGATTACGCTTAGATACGAACGATCACACGACGTTATCGGGAAAAACAAAAGCGTATCTGCTGAAGCACAGCTATGATGGCTAGCCGGCGTTTGTGACGTCACGATGTGTTGCCTTTTCTAGGTAAATATAGTAGATAAACTACCGGGTGGGGCTGTTGCTGGGGGTACAACAGGGTTGTATTCTCAAGGTGGGTTAAGCGAAGGTTCGGACTTCCACTCCAAATAGATGGTTTAAAAGTCTTGTATGTAGGGTCTGCTGGACGCTGAGTCCGAGTTTTGTAGCATGGCAGCCATCGTAACGATGACGACAATGGTCTGTAAATAACGTAGTAACTATCAACTAATCTGAGACCGAAGTCGGAGTTTTAAGAAGCAATTTACACGACGTATGGTGTACACGGATTTTTGTATGGAAAACGAGGTTCACAAAGTGTGTCCTACAATACAATAATCCGTGTTACACTACATAATACACGGACGATACACTACATAATCGTCGTAAGCGTCATCGTTACGATACGACACCGTTGGATAAAAAATGCCAATTATTATAAATTCTATTAAAATCATCCTCTTCGGTAAGTTATACGGACTTTCTCAAATATCGATGGGGTTCTACCGGACAGAGTGTGTACCGGACTTGTTTGGTTCTAAAAGGTACCCAATTCAAACTACCCTCTTTGTAAAGTTATGCATTTTAGAACCCATTTCTCCAAACATGTGTATTAAATATCACGTGCTATATGTGCTCGCAACTAGACAATACTAATCATAGCCAAAAGAGAGGAACTGATGTGTACATAGTTTTGTATTGACGACTTATATTCGCGTCCTTTAGAGATGCTAGCTAGCTTGGTACGATTTAAGTTCTTAAATCATTTGGGATTCAAGAAACTCCCTTTAACATTATTTCAAAATCGATAATTAATTGTGAATTGATAAAATATGTTGTTAGGTGTAAATAAGGATACGTTTTTTATTATACATGGCTCAATGTAACATTATTTTCATCAATTTAATGTCCTTCGAATTTTTTGCACTATTTATCGTAGCTTTAGCGTCAAAAACACGTTGAAAATGTTACAGAAAAAAAATTTGCTTGATGTGGGCTGTATTCTGCTTCAATTTAGTTTGATACAAATCTTTTTATTATGATTTTATGAATCCCAAATATATTTGAACTGTTTATGCGTCCAGGCTCTCTCTCACCTAGTCGTTTGCAAGTTTTTGTGGTGAATCGAGAGAAGCTATGCATATGTGGATGTGGTGAAGGCTTCCTACACAAGTGCCATATCATGACTTGTGAAAGATAACCACTAAGCAGCGGTTAAGCTTGCCAGCCCAAGAGTGTTTATCAAAAACCTATCCACGTACTGCTAGATAAGGGATTGAGCGTACCATAATAGAGGGAATTAGTGAATGTTGTTAAAAAAGACAATTCAATGAAATTGTTTATAGTCCAAAGTAAGAGTGGTATCAATATTAAATAACAAGCGTTTGAGCGTTACAAATACAACAACTCATTGGTGACGAGTGTGTTTTGTCTGCGGTATTTAGATCTCTAATGGTAATAATGTTAGAAATTAGATAGTTTATGAGTTAAAGTTATTAGAAGGCAAAACACACCGTACTGAACAGGTACGTTCATTCCGTTGTTGATGTTTACCTACTTGTCCGATTAGGTTATTGTTTTTTATAATGTATTATGAAATCGGATAAATGAATCCATCACTTGTAAAATTTAAGTAACAATTTGATAATTAGAATAAATGTTAAGTATTCATAATCTTAAAACGACGCCAATGTACAGTACACTGTAGATGTTAGAATGTTAAAATTCCCTTTTCATATAATGATAAGGTGCTTCGCCCATCTAAACAATAGAAATAGTTTTATCCAATTGCTCTGTATACAAAAGATTCAAATTGATGTAATAGCACAAATATGCTTTGGTGTATTGTGTTACAAGATGTATTTTGTTTAATGTAATTGCATTGTATCACCAAATAAACACGGCAATATTTTACATTTATTTTTTTTATTAACAAAAATAACAACTTGATAAATTAACATTTGAGCTGGCTGGTTGGTTGTGTATTAGTCTCGTCCGAGCGCGTGCGTGTCGGTGGGCGCGTCCACGCGGACGACGGACTGTGCGAGCGCGAAGTAGCCCTCGTAGTGCGCGGTGTCAGGCGTCGTGTCGTAATGGTAGTGGCCGCCGTGCCCGTGCGTGCTGAACCCGTGAAAATGCTGCACGCGCAGGTCCAAACCCTGGAACGCGACACATAAGCTACAGGAGCGCATAACTATAATGTGACTCAAGAAACAGCTCTACAGCAGAGTAGTAAGTATATAATATGCTATCCCCATGGCGTCAAAAAATGCCCTCCCGTGTTAAAACTTTTGTGTTTTTGTCGAGGAAAAATTGAGTTTTAGGTTCACACTGTTCTGTGCGCGACAATGCGCGAAAAACGAATTTGGTCATGGCATTACGGCAGAAGCAAGCTAAAATTAATGCCACTATGCCGTTGCATAAAGCTATAGGCTTTAGAGCGAGCGAGAATACGATATCATCATAGATATGTCAGGAAAGTGTATAATGAAAGGAGAGCAAGTTAGCAAAGGTCCCTGTCTAGTATGTTGTACACTGTGCTTGCTTACACTTGTGACTCATGACTAAGGTTCCTATCCGTCCCGGTCCTGACGAAGGACACAAAAAGTCACGATTTTGCTTTGCGTTTGCTAGCGTTCGAAGCCGAATGACCAAAAACGGAATCCTTGATTTCTTTATGCCCATATATCACACCCCTCATTTTTACACGTAGTATTATCTAGCGCCAGAAACAATCAAAAGGAAAATACAGCGCAACTCCCTTGTGTACGTTATCTTTAAAAAACAAGTTGAGGTTTGCTGTGAAAAGACGTAAACTTTACGTCTATGAACAAAATGAGTTGGCAAAACGGTCCGCTAGAGGCGCTATTTCGGTTTCTGTACGAAAAGACGATTCACGAATGTATAAGCATAGTGCGTTCTGTGAATGCAACACTCACGAGGTCTCCAGTGACGAGTGTGCCCACGTTGACGATGGGCGCGCTCATCTCGAAGTAGTGTAGCCAGGCGTCCACGTCGGAGTCGGAGCACAGCGCCGTGGTGGAGAAGTCCGGCATCACGTGGAACTTCACTTTGCCGTCGCGGAGCAAGAACGTACCGCCCAGACCTGCGATTGGTAAGTGCTTTATTAAATAGCAGTGTCCGCCCGGGCCTTTTGAATTTAAAATATTAGTACCTACGATGTTTAATCTTAGACAACTACTTTGACAACTGGTACATGTTTGCTACAAAGCTGCTGGACTTGAACTTATCGTACCAATGACCTACGCTGAAATAGACAGGAAACCTACCAACGACCTTCTGTCCATAGTGGTTCTTCAGCGTCTCCCTGATGGCGGTGATGAAATTAGATTGTCCTATCCTCTTCTTGGCGACCACTTTGATCACCTGAAAGCGAATAAATAGCACATATTGAATGTAACATGAACAAGAAGGCAGTTAAAAATACACTAAATTACTTACTTAAAATCAGCTAAACTTAGAATGGTCTCATTATTTTTCCTTACCTGTATAAATAGGTACCTACTGTATGTATTAGGTAGATAAACACTGATTTAATATATAAGAAGATTCAAAATGATCTTTATCCGAAAAAATATGCTAAATTCTTTCAGTTTAGAAAAATTACGACTATACACCACGTACACGTACGTTGTCCAGTCGGGCTGAACGTGCGGAGCGGCGGAGCCAGGCTAGTTCTCGTCGCACGACCTTTGAGCGTGGTCGCGGTCGGTGCTCATGAGGAAGGACCTCAAAATGGTCAACGAAACGTCAGCAGGAGAATAGTAAAGTACGTGGTGTATAGTCGTAATTTTTCTAAAATGATACCAAGCCACGATAATTTCAATTCTATTAAATTCTTTCAGGTTAGATCTTAGAAGCAAAAATTAACTGTTAGTTTATTTCTTAACTTATCTCACCGATGGATTTTACTTTTTGAAAGAAACTTACCTTACCGGGTTTGCCCTCGCTGAGTAAATAGTTCCCAAGCAGCGCGGTCCTGGTTTCGGTATTCGGTAGTCGCTGCTGCAGGAAGCCGCTAGATCCCTTCGCTGCTCCGATAGGTTCCACCGACACTATGCGAGTTCCTTGGTCGACGGAGCCGTTGCGCACGCTCAGGTTGATTATACCCTGGAACCGATGGATTCATAATGTTGCTTGTGGTATGGTTATGAATCTCCAAGGACGGGAGAAAAAGCAAACGCGGTTCAGCAGGAATGCGGCTTTGTTGCCGCACGTTTACAAGCCAATTACAAGGTCCGTTTAGGAAACTTTCAAGGTGGATTTTAACTTTAATTTTTTGTTGCTTCAAATCAGGTGAATCAAATAATAACATAACACCTAACAGTTATATAAAGGGTGATTTTTTTGCTGGTATCTTTTTGGCAACACTGTTTTTGACAGATCACGCGTGAATCGTGTCTTGTGTCATTGTCAAACTTGTTCAGTTTGCCATGAATCGACTTACGAACGAACAACGCTTGCAAATTATTGAATTTTCTTTTTCAAAGACGACAATGGCCGAAACGTTACTGTGAATGGCGAGCGCTACCGTGTGATGATTGGCGATTTTTTTTTGGCCAAAATGGAAGAATTGGACATGCCTGACATGTGGTTTCAACAAGACGGTGCCACATGCCACACGGCACGCGAAACAATGGCCCAATTGAGAGCCGCCTTCGGTGAACAGTTTATCTCACGTTTTGGGCCCGTCAATTGGCCGCCTAGATCGTGTGATCTAACGCCTTTGGACTATTTCTTGTGGGGCCATGTTAAGACTCATGTCTACAGGGATAAACCAGCAACGATTGACGCACTGGGAGCCAATATTGAAGCATTTATTCGTGATATACCGGCTGATATGTTAGAGAGAGTGCCGAAATTGGGCCTTGCGAATGGGCCATCTAAACCGGAGCCGCGGCCAGCATTTGCATGAAATCATCTTCAAACACTAAATTATATTGATCGTTCTATCGATTCCAATTAAGATTACATCAAATTTTTAAAATTTTTTGTTTTTTTTAAAAACAAATCCTATACCTCTTAAAAAATCACCCGTTACAACACTAGGATTTCCTACACCCAGATCCAGAATAAATATTTTCTGATCACACAAACATTTGTCTCGCAGCGGGAATCGAACCCGTACCTCCCACGGTTCAGACGACTACTCACCCGCAGCACCTCGTAGTGACACAGTTAAAAAAAAACATAACTCTCCTTTTTGCTTCGCCGTAGTCTGTAAAAAAAGGAAAGGACATAGACCACACCATGCACACTGTAAGAGTCGGTTTCCACCGGGGCGGAAGGAACGGTCGGACACGAGAGATGTGTTTGAAAAACCAATCCGATTTCGTTATTTTCTTCATTTTGTAAAAACGGGAAATTTTCACGTACCGATATGTTGGTGGAAGCACCAACAGGTTTCGACCCTAATCGAGGGTCTTCATCAGGGTGGGTATAGGATCCGCACTACACTCCCTCCGCGTCCTTCCTCGCACTGCGTCTCTGAGCTCGCTCCTCTCGGCTCGTCCGGCGCGGGGGTGGGGGGAGTGCTTGTGTCCGCGTCATTACACGTTCTTCGGTAACGTCCTTCCGGTCGGGTTGCGGTGCTCCATCACCGCATGTGTTGTTATTTCCTTTTATGTGGTGTTATTTTCTTTTCGTTTTTACCTGTCAAGGCTGCCGGCCAATAACCTGCCAGCTTTGCTCTCGTCTCCTCTCCTCTCCGCCCCGGTGGAAACCGGCCCTAATGCAGTACCTATAGTAGATATTGTATGGATATTAGTGTACCTCGCAGTTCACACCCAGGTACGGCCAGGGTCCAGCACCCGCGCCCGCCAGGAAGCCAGGGTCTCTCTTCAAGTGCTGCAGCAGCAGATGCAGATCGTAGATCTTGTCACGCTTCACGAGAGGCACCAGGTAAGGAGGCCCGCCAACCTCTAAGAGCTTTGCGTCGCCTGTCAAACCTGCATCAAACAAAAATACTCGTCTAGTATCAGCAGTTCGGTTGTTGGTTCGGTTCACCGAACTAGTGATACTTTTTTGTGGGCAAATTGTGGTCCAAGATGGTTCTAAAGGAGGCATTAGGACATTTTTGGTTTGAGGTTTTCAACTCAATTCAATGTTTAACATGTATTAAGGGCGGGTAGGGTTCTATATAACAGTCGTACTTATAAAAACAACCTAATAAGCACTTTAAGCATTACATAACAATGAATAGCGCTTTAAGCAATGCATACATTTTTCTTAACGGTTTTTACGTGTTATTTAGTTATTCAATGTGCAACTCAAAGAATAAAGTAGATTCTACTGGTTCCAGTAGATTTTGGTGTAAATATGCCATTAAAGAAAAAGTTGCTTTTTGCTCGACTGCCCAAAGGAGGTTTCATAATATGTATCATGTGGGGATGTGTGTGGGATTCTTTCTATAGGTAGCGTAATACCAAAACACGTAGCCATATATTAAAAATCAGCTATTTAATTCGCTAATGGGGTGCTGGGTTGTTTAATTTGACAACTACTTATGCTTTATTTAAAACCTTAGAACTTTAAAAAACTTAAACTTTAAATCAGGGTTTAGCACTAAATAGCGTTTATGAGTATGAAAAATTATAAATAAAATTTAAATAGGGATTATTAAGTATGCCTATAAATGATTTAACCATCTAGTACTCGTATGCCGGTGCCGTTGGTAACAAATAATGCCTACAATTTTAATAAGTGTCAGTTCAAGTCTTGATTATTTTCGAGTTAAGTAACAATCAGTGTCTCCATATACACGGTAATTACCGTAGATGCACCGTAATCTGACATAATCTACGGTCAACGGTAAACGTCCATTACCGTGTCGTAATTCTACCGTAATAAGATGATGAATAACTTTTCGCATTTTTGATATTTTTTTGATTACGTGTAACGAAACGTAACTTTTGAAAGCACAAAATTTTAGATGGCAACACTCAGCACCTAGTTCAGGGGAAAAACCCTACTGTTTACTTTTTATGTAGGCTACTTTTACTCACACATCGACCGTCACACCTTCGCAGTTTATTTTATTTTCGTCCTTATTACCGTCCTTTTTTTAAACATGTAACAATTAATAATAAGTATGTATTAAAAATTAAATTTTGATTGTAATTGAATTATTGCTTTTAAATTCCCTTTAAATTTGTTTTTTATCTACTTATAATCACCAATTTTACCATACACTTAAACATTACACGGTAATTACGGTAAATTTTTAACTGACACACCGTAAAACACCGTATTTTCACCCTGGCAACACGGTAATCCTTTATTTTTATATGGAGACACTGGTAACAATACAAGTTCAAGAACAAGCAAGATAACATAGCTACTAGTGACACCATATGATACATACGCGAGATAACGACTGGTAAACATGCATTTATCAAAACAGCAAGTGTTTGCTTGCCACTGATTTGATCACCCTGGGGTTCATCATGCCTGATGCGTTCAAAACCATGACATAACATTGTAATCATCTTAGAATCATTGGATGACTAACCTGGGCCTGGACTAAATTCTGATTTAGACCATGTTCTGTAATAAGGCCGAATCGGTCTCATAACGAAAGATGGTTTAAGCTTGGGGTCGGGGAAGGATGAACTGACCATGCAAACGTAATACCAAAATCATTTGTAATTCGAACATATTTCCACCATATTATGCTATTATTCGGATTCAGATAGTATTTATCTAGGTTCCTAGATAGTTTTTGTTTCAAAATACTTGCCTAAAACGAAATTTAAGCGAATTCCATTTTGTATATTTTTAAGACTTATACGACATGTTTTCATCTTATTTGTTTCGTATTAAAAACAACGTACTTTCTAGTATTCTGTGTTTAGGAACATAGCATATATTGTCAAGTTACAGAATAACAACAAGATATGAAAAAAAATGAAGTTTTTATTAATAATTTATGGTATTACGGAACACGACCTAATTTCATACAAATTCCGAACAGCTCGTACACGCATCGCGCATGCAGGTGGAGAGGCCCCGTTGCCAAACAGGCATAGCTGATTTTGACACTCGCTTCAAATTGAAATTACTTGCAGCCTTCGCAGGCCCCTTAAATCGAAATGTATTAAGTTGAATATTATATGGTTAGTAGTAGAACTTCTTGTGAAAGAGTTCGTCCGGGGAAGTACTACCATCGTATCTATTTCTGCCGCCAAGCAGTAGTATTCGCATTGCTGTGTTTCGGTTTGAAGGGTACGGGTGCCGGTGAAATTACAGGCACATGAGACTTTTCATCTTTATGTCTCAGGGTCGGCAGCGCGCGTGTGATGCCTCTGGTGTTACAGGCGTTCATAGGCTACGGTAACTGCTTTCCATCTGGTAGGCTAAGCTTGTCTGCTTGCCAAGTAGCATAAAAAAAAATTAAAAAAAAATACCCCGAATTTATCATAGACCGTTGCTAAACTAGGATGCTCACTGGTTTGAAAAAACCAGAGATAGCCCGAGGTTTTGTGATATTTTACATAACCTCGGAATATCTAGCGCTAAGAGTTGATTTCGGAAAACAAATAATCTGCTTTAAATTTATATTGAAGTCATTTGAACTAAGGTTTAACCCATCTTTCGTAATAATACCGAATAGGTTCTATTTGATATTGACCCCATAGATTCACTTGCCCCCAGGCCTGTACAACGCGTACAATATGCATGCATTGAATAGGGGCTTACTCAAATCAAATGAAGGAAACCGTCGAACACTACTCAATAAGACAAGCTTAAGAGGAGGTCACCGGTAGCTAGCAAAATTGCGTAACGAAGTTTGATTCTAATTTGGCTATCATTTCTTTAAACTCCATTAAACTTTGTACACATGATATACCTACACTATAATATCTAGACCCGTGGTGCGTTAGTTTCTTATAAAGTTATACGGTTAAAAAAAAACCGTTTGTTTTTTAAAACTGACATACACGTCTAGATATTGGTGTATGGATCACGTGTACAAAATTTCATGGAGTTTGATGAAATAATAGCCAAAATAGAAACAAACTTCGTTCGCGCACAAAAAGGGCGTAAATGCCCTACCGGTAACCTCTTAAACAGCATCTCGAAAACCAATAACGCTGAATGTGGATGTGAACCGACCTGGAGAGGTGAGGTTGAAGGGCTCCTGAGTCAGGTTCGGTGCGTCGACCACAGACACGCTGACGGTCTCGAAGGTATCTGGCAGGCCGCGAGCTAGGACTAAAACAATACAAACAGTTTATAAAAACCATCATCATCATCATCACCAGCCTGTTTACGCCCATAGGCCTCCCCCTATTGAATACAATGTGGGATTTGCCATAATCACCACGCTTGGCAGGCAGATTGGTGATCGCAGTTTAGTTAGACGACCTCTGTGGCGTGGCGGGCGAAGGTTCGCCTGCGACGCAGGGGGTTGCGGGTTCGATTCCCGCCTCGGCACAAATATTTGTTCAGCAGATATTTGTTCAGGGTGTTCTGGGTATTTTTCTATGTATAATAAAAAATATCTATCTATGTAATGTATTATATTAAGTATATCAGTTATCTAGTGCCCAGACAAGCTCTGCTTAGCTTGTGGCTTGATAATGTTGTGTGAAATGTCCAGCATTTATTAATTTATTTAGTGTTAAGTACCCAGGTGGATGCAGCTAGCCCATCCCCTAGAGTGTAATCCCTTTTAGAAAGGTTTATGAAAACTTACTGTAACTAATTTAGCTATAATACCGAGCAATGGCTTAAAATTACATAACAGTCTATTTACATTTACATCATGAGATAACTGGAGTCAACTAGAGACAAGGAAAATAAGTAAACTTGATAATACTCTATAATAGGTACTTTTTTAAACAGTAGATATAGTAATGTTGTAGACTTACCATCTACCACCTCTTCCAATGGTGGAACATGCAGTGCCTTCTCCACAATGGGCACCTTCGAATAGTCTACTGATGCCATGCTGTACCTACACGTGCAAAGAATCATTGTTTAGTACCTAAGCTTAAATATACGAGACAAAATAAAATTATTTTTTTGTATTTCAAACCAAATAATGATTTACATAGAGCCGAACATATTTTACAAAAATACTAATCAAAAACGAGCTTAGAGTAAATCTCATTTCACTTTTAAGTAAAATAGGGAACAACACATAAGTTATAAAAACAAAATACCTAGATTGTATTCCTATATCGTTTTCAAAACAAGACTAAGTCAATTACAAACTTTTAGACTCAATGACAAAACAGCTCACTCCGAATCTCGACACCCGACTGAATGGCAAACACTTTTACTTACTTAGCTTTAGTTCCCAAGGTCGCCGCATTTACCGCTACACACGCGATTAAAAATATATAAAGTTTTACAATCATTGTTGAATAAAATGTATTAGGTATGTATGTACGTACGTTGTTTGGTTGTATCGATATAAAACTGAAGTCCGGCAGTATACGTCCGTGAGGTCCAAAAACTTTACAAATTATATAATCAGGCGAGTTGAATCAAAAACCGGCGGCGCCGCGCCATCTGTAAGTGACCCGTGCTGTGATACGGCGGCACTAAATTAGTTAACCTCGTCGCCACTCGGGCACGCTCGGCGCCTTGTTATTGCTTGTTACTCTGATTTGATTGTGGGTTATCAAAGTTATCATTTCGAGAGCTTTTTGTTTCATCGTAACAATGACAAAAAAAATTGTAAGTTTGATATTAACTAGTGAAACGCTTGCGACTTTGTCTGAGAGATTTTTTTTCCATACAAACTTCAATACCTTTTATATTCTTGAAAAGAACACAAAAGGATCTCCAGAACCGCAGGTCTCTAGGGCTTACACTTACAGTTTAGGCTGTGCGTTGATAGTCAGCCAGTCAGTCACGCAACAATTTTATTGCTTAATATATTGATAAGTATTTATCTGAATCTATGGGTTATTTCTGGTGTTTTATTGAAAGTACGTAAAACAGATGTTATTTTTATTTTCATCACTCATGCTCTGAAATCTGAAAGTAAGTCATAGCACAGTTAATTCGAACTCTGAAGTAAATTTGATTTACGGTTACGGCCATAGGGCCGTATATAAATTTGAAAATAGAACAAGGCTAATTACTTTCATAATATGCTACAATTAAATACAACCTCCATGACAAATCCTTATTTTTAAAATGGAACTGGCCTCACTGCGTTTATGAGAAAAAAAACAAGGCGGGAAACCGGGAGCGCAAATTTTGTTTTTAGCAACAAACGGCTATAGAAATTCAACTTATTTTATAAGACTATGCTTTCCATTACGAATGCGAGGAATGTAAGCGGTCAATTACACACTCCAACTTCTTAGCGCTCGCGTTCGCAGTTCGCACGCTCACTCGTACGTCAAAATATCTCTGCTGTAATTGATTGTTTACGGCTCTTGGATAACAATATACTATTAATTATAATTTAAACTAAACACAAAGTAAAAGATGTATCAGTTTATTGCTTCAGCCATTACAAAATTATACATTAAATAAACCACCATAGTGTATGCAACAATAAAACGTAACTTATAATAAATTAGAACACAAATATAAGCTTACATATTAAAATAAAAAACTTTACTTTGGCAAAACACGAATAAGACTTTCTTTTAGTTCACAATTTCATAAATAAAGACTGTTTTAAAAATAAATACCCAGACGACAGCGCGATTAATCAACCTACGCTTTCATAAATGTAATTATGGTAATACAAGTTCAAACTAAGCTTAGCCCATGATTCTCCGACGAGTCATTACGCAGACTCGTCCAGAGGCCTAAGGCCACAACATTTTTAAATACGCTGTTCTCTTAGTAGTGTGTTGTTGCCTTAGTACCTACATTTTATCATTCAATATGAAAATAAATTATTTCGAACATTACAAGTTGCATACACAGTTCCAGCACTCACTTTGCTCCGTTTCGCATATCACAGCCTTACATTTTAAATGGTTCACCCATTACTCTCCAATGCACTTATATTTAAATACAGTTTTAGAATAAGTACACATGGTTTATGTCATTCATAATATAGACTGGTAATATTATGCAATATTATTCCAATAACAGTCTGTAAGAGATCGCTTCTAAGCGGTAAAACCGTCCATTGTACTTTGAGTTATTGTTTTAGGGTGGGTGTACAGTGAAGTATTTTTATTCATTCTAAAGGATGTTGCCGAGAGCTCGTACCAATTGCGTCAAAACCAAATGTATTTCATAAAATTACCCATATTTTTTAAATTACGTAAACATTTTCGATTGATTTACATGAACCCGTGATCTTGAAATGAAGTTAAATAGGATTTTGTATTGTTTACTTCCGTGGGGTGACGGCGCCATTGCTTGGCAATGAACATCACAAAGAGAAATTATTGCAGGTAGGTATAGTCTATGTTCACAAACAAAGAGGATGCAATAACTATACGTAAGACCTCAGAATAATGACTACGTAAGACTCACAAATGGCATTATCATTCATGACAGGACAGCTCTATTAAAGACAGCGGCTTTTTTAAAATACGTATACTCGATTTACAAAAAACTAACTAGAAACTAGAAATAACGCATCTCAACTTGCGATGGATGATTGCTTTGATGAACCCAGGTCATCCTGTAATGCCATCATACTTGGCATTAGTGCCGCGAAACTTACGATACATGTCATGCCCTTGAGGCATGACACACACAGCTATGATCAATGTGTATTATCTGATCATGGATTGTGCCCACCCCCCCGTAAGTATTGTTTGTACTATCTACATTAAAATAAAATAAGGACTTTAGTTTAGATATTGAATGTATAAACATTAATTTGTTACAGATAACCCCTGATAAAATACTGAGCTATTAATGTTTCATATTAATTTAAGAAACAACGCCCTTGAATTCTGAAAGTGTACCTGAATCTAGTATTTTGGTCACCATAGTGTGTATTTTGCATGCATAAATATTTGGAACCACCTTTTTTTCCTATTATTATTATTTATTGGCTTTTGAACATCATGCCCATTTTTTATAATATCTTTTCTTTTCCTATACATACCCCACTCGACGAATCAACGACACTGTTAACGTTCGCATGAAGTCAGTGGATATTGGCGGCACAACCCCGTTCATTGTGAAACTCTATGGGAAAGGCCTATGTCCAGCAGGGGACGTCAAATGGATGAAATTATAATGATGATGAAAATGATGCTACGTACTTATCTAGTGTTTTATTGTACCTATACTTGCTACTTTCCTGACTTCATTAATAGCTGGTTATTAATAATATTTAAATATATACCTCACCGAGTTACATATTAGAACGTCATTGCCTTATACTTAACAGTTACTGATCCCAAACTAGGATCTCCTGCGTGTCGTGGGTATCACGAGTAGGTACCTACCTACCATGTTAACAAGATGTTGGTTATTGTAACTACCTAAGTGCTAAGATTATGCAAATTATTTATAAAGTAAGTTTTTTTATTAGAACATCCTTTTTATCATTCCAAGGCCCAAAAGATACTAAAGAATGTTTTTATTTTAAAACTAACCTCAAAACTTTATGTCCCAAAAACTATGAATTGCTGTTATGAATCTTATAAAGACTTGTTGGTAAAGCAAAAACGGTTTATTATCCTCATAATACACTAGGTATTGTTTTGACGCTATTATTTTTGGTGTGGTACGAGCTGCCTTGCCGGAACGGCAAGATCCTTTAGCTGTTCAGAAACAGACTCGTCGTGGGATTTGGGGGCGCAGCTGTGCTTCATAACCATACTTTGTTAATCTTTATTGAAAATAAAATACTTATTATTATTATTACAACTGTAACTACTTCTTTAGTTTATGATTCAAAATGCCGACAGAAAGAAACCAGCTCCTAATTATGGTTGTCATAATGTAGTACACAATTTGGCCACGACGGCTCTCTTTCTGAACAGACTACGAACAATTGTTTGGAATATGCATAAACATTCGATTACCCAAAAATGTTATCACCGAGACTAATGTGCACTGGCCTTTATTATAAAGGGCAGTGCAGGCTACGTGCGGAGAGAGCTGCATCAACGTGCACTCTCGCCTCTACACATTCTACACTCTCGCCTCTTCACATTCTACACTCTCGCCTCTTCACATTCTACACTCTCGCCTCTTCACATTCTACACTCTCGCCTCTTCACATTCTACACAACATCGACACAAACTACTTAGCTAGTTAGGTACAGTTATCACAACAATGTCGCTTAGTTATTGGAAAACATCTACACCATCCTTAAAACATGTAAACATAAGAAATATCTATCAAAGCATTGCCATCACTGAATAATGACAAACTGACAGGACTTATTTTAAATATAATAATAACTAGGCATAGAATTTTTACAAAATGTAAATACCCCGGCTCCGTAACACGTACCAGAGGCCCAATTCTCTAATTTAAAAACATTCAATTCGCACTATAATCTCGTCTCAGTCGCACTGTCTCGTATAGTAACTATTACATATTCTTCGCAAGAAACGCAAAGATTAAGTAATAGTTACTATACGTGCCAGTGCGACTGAGACGAGATTATAGTGCGAATTGAATGTTTTTAAATTAGAGAATTGGGCCTCTGTTGTGGTGAGTCAAGTTAGTAGTTAGTTAATGCAAAAGTGTATTCAATAAAACTAGAGTTTAGAGTTGTAATTGGTTGGTGAACCAATTACGGGTCACTTAACGGATATGAGATACTTAACTCGTGTCTGTTTCATAGAAAAAGTGTCCTGCTGTATTTGTTGCTGAAAATGGGCATTAGGCTCCTACTCGTAGGTACTTTTTATAAAGTGCCTTTTCCTAATTTTATCTTCTAGGGCGCATGGCAACACAGCAACCATGAGATTAGGATCGGGAAATATAATGTCTGATCTCTTCGAAACAGGACCTTAAGAGATCAAACTTAAGTTTCAAGCTGCAACCTTTACTGAACCCACGCGGCTTTGCATAAAAAAACGCTTGGTCCTATTATATATATTATTATACTATGTTTAAATAGGCCTTAAGTGCATCACACAGCAGCAGACGCGGTAATATTTTATATGCGTATAAAAACTTATCGCATCTGAAGGTATCACACACGTAGCAGATACGATAATATACGAAAATGATACATTCACGCGGAAACCTTTAAACTGTATTGTATTTCAATTTGTATACACAGATATAATCTGTCCATCTTTTCATATATGTCGGTGCCTACAGATGCTTGACGGTAAAATATAAGTGATCTGCTACGTGTGTGTTGCTCCTCGAGTTTAGTATAGAGAACGATATGGACAGATACGCGCTCAGATACAGATATCTTACCGCATCTGCTACGTTTGTGACACACTTTAGTGTTATAGGAATAGGATAATAAATGAAGTCATGAAAAGCGTGATCCTTGATAGTATTAACTTTGCAGGCGAATTCGGTCGCGTGGTTCTATAGAGGCAACACCTGAGATCCTTTCAAAACCAGCGTTGAAGAGCTGATGATTCTGGAAACGGCTACACCAATTCCCACCAAACATCTTAGCTACCATCTTGCAAACACCAGCGCTCGTCACCTGTTCCGGGTCGCTGAGGCCACAAACATACAAACACACTGGTGTCGATTCAATGTAGCATTATCTTAAGCTAGGTCTTTTTCATTACAGTCTATTAGAAAGGGCTAAAGAAAAAAGCTTGAAGTTCAAAATGTTGATACATACTAGACTGATTTATGCGACTGGTGTAAAATAAGTTATATGTCAATTAAGGCTGGTTTACACGTATTAAGTTGTCAAGTAGGTAACTAAATTTTAACTTAACTTTAAGTGACTTATATTTAAGTACATGTCCATACGTATTTAAGTAGTTAAGCTCTTTAGTTCACTCAATATGGACGCTCAGCAAAGTAATGCAGTCGTGAATTCTGTGCTTAAATTTGTTATAAGTGAGGTTTTGGATAAATTTTGCCATAGCTGATACTATATCGAGAATAGCTCGTTGCGTTGCTTGGCTAGTTTATTTCTAAAATTCGTGCATCTTATATTCCACAAGCACTCTTTCTTTAAATATTCTTCGTCAAACTTCATTTTCGTATCTTCCGTCCACTTTGACATTTTACAATAAGAAATACCTAAACGATGAACAATTGAAACCGAGCGCATTACTACACTTATGCATTTAACTAATATTGTGCCTGTCCATGTCCAAACGTGTCAAGTGACAAGCCCCGCCCACCAACTTAACCGAAAAATAGACAAAATTCCAATTCATTTGTTTAGTTGTTAACTAAATTTTAACTTGCAACTAAATTCTGTGTTTACATGCATTAATCACTTAAATTTAAGTTAAAATTTAGTTACCTACTTGACAACTCAATACGTGTAAACCAGCCTTTAAATACGTATAATACAAATTCTTACTATCTAAAGTCCTACCAGTCAATAATTAACGCTATCATTTTTGTTCAGTTCTTTACACAGGAAAAATTCAACCGCACGTAGGCCGTCAGTTTGAGACAATTTTTCCGAACTTTTGTCTCTTTTGTTGTCTTTTATTTTCGTAACTTTCTACAGAATGTTCGTAGATCGCATTTTGTGTTCGATACAAATTTTGTTCTAAATATGCTATCATATCACCTTGAATGTATTCAATCAGCGCCTGCAGTCTTTTTCGATCAACTATTCTAAGGATATTGCATTACCTAAATGTCCCCCAAAACGCGCCTCCGGGGGAGTTTGCATTAATTTACAGGAAATCCCTCGAAATGTAAACATATCGAAGTACGCTGTGAATAACTCTTCAACTCGGTTTAAAATTAATGGCATGACGTACCGGGACGATAGTGTTTCCATGTTAGCTGTTTTATGAAATGTAATTGTATGTATGCTTAAACTAGCTTAAAATCATTTGTATTTGTTTCTTGTTCAAATAATCTTTTACGCAGTCAACCCTTTCACATGCGCAGCGAAAGAGCGGGACCAAACATGTGACGTCTCGTGTGTCATCCATTGCTTCTTGGCCATAGTGCGTTAGTATAACCAATGCGTGCAAAGCTGCAATGGATGAATAGCGACCGTAATTACATTGTTCAGTCTTCAAGGGTCATAACGAACACTTACACTGCATTTTTAGACTTAACGTCTTGATGTAGAGTAGCTATTTGTTTGAATGGCTAACGTATGAAAGCAGAAATTACTACAAACAATGTATAGCTTTAGTCAACTTATAGTCAAAATGTTCCACTATAGTGTAATTGATCGAAAGCCTTCACCCAGGTTCCACATAGATCACGTTCTCCCAAGTGTCGGGACCGACAGTGTCGACACAGTACAAAGATAGTTTAATTTGCACACACCACAAGAAGTCTAAGGCGAACGGCATTTTCACGCAAACTTGAATTTTACAGAGAAGTCACGCTTACAACTCTTTCGACAGGAGCGTCTTCATAGAATTTTGCAAAAAATACAAAGCTTTTATGAAAATTAATCGAACAACGAACTATACCCATCTTTTTTATGAAAGAAGTGGGCTGAAATGATATGTTTTATTTAATTTTCAATCACAAACATACTATTTGTTTTCTGCTCTTGTGTAAAAGGAGTTGTAAGAGTGTTGCTACATTTGATGCGCATGGTCCTACCGTATTTTCTCTACGATATAACTAAGTCGCTTAGATAGTATGGATACCGAGGGGTCTGGTGGTTGCAGGTATTGCACCTTATTATAACCTAGCACGCAAGACAGCGGTCCGCCCGCAGCGCGCGCTAGAGGTCTGCATGCGGGTGCAGGGTGTGCACACACTCATGGTACAGCTGGCGCGCGTAGGCCGCGTGTCGCGCGACCCAGGCGGCCAGATCGCGCGTGTCGCACTGCACGCGCGGGCGCCGCACGCCCTCTGCCACGCCACCGCGCACGCCTAGTTCCACGAAGTAGCCGCCGGAGCCCTCCAACGACACTACGGTGCACGACACCAGGTTGCTGCAAGGAACCAATGTATAACGAATTTGATGAGATATATAGGTATGTTCCCAGCGGCCTGCACTGGTCTGGCCCCACTGGATGACGTTGGGAGAAAAAGTGCCATCGTCCCCCACTCGTGACAACGCCAGAAATTTTATGTTTAAACAGTAGAAATTCTTTTTTTTCTGTTTTTAATTGCCCATAGGGATAGGACAAGCCATGCTAGCTTCTCAAACACAGTTCGGGAGCATATGGACTCGATAATAATCTGTAGCTCATTATTATTTGGTGTATTCGAATGTAGACACATCAAAATGAACCATAGGATACATTTTGATGTGTTTACATTCGAATACAAAATTCAAAATCCCTTGGAATAGTTCAAGGGATTCTGAACACACTTCGACGGCAATTTGACTAATCCGCAAGGAGCAGTTTGTCTGTATCTCTATTTTCAAGAAGCTACACAGATAAGGCATTAGCACCGCAAACATTCCTCTACCGAGGTGGTTGGTCAAAAGTGCATCTGGAGTTTTACCTGAGATGCGTCTCCATGACGACGTGCGGCGCGGCGTGTTTGCACGTGAAGATGCGCAGGTAGGTGTCGGAGAGCAGCGCGCGGATGTCGTGCGGCGTGTCGCGCACGCAGCGGTATGCGAGGAAGCGCTCCGTGTAGTCGTTGTTGTTGAGGGCGTGCAGTAACGCCGCGCCCTGGGAACAACCGAGGTACTAATACAAACCACGAAACATGCACAAGACAGGCGTTAACTTTTTTTTTTTGTTATTAGTCATTTATTTCTGTACATGCAAACAAAGCGCTCTAATGCGTAGATACTGACTAGGTGATAATTTAGGGCATGCAGACAATAGGGGTCCTCCCGCGTCCTACACACCGGGGCCCCAAGGCTCTGACGGGGACTCCCAGGCCGGCAAGTCTGCTAGACTCCTTGGGTAGGTCAAACAGGCCGATGACGGGCTTAGTGACGCATCTCTACTAGTCTAGTAACAGTGCGTATTGCTCACCTGTGCATGCGCGGGGCAGTATCTAGGCAGCAGTCCCCCCGCGCCCCACACGCAGCGCGGCCCCCTCGCTCTGGCTGGAACTCCTCTGCCAGCACGTCTACTGGACTCCCTGAGCGCCGTGGCGGTCTCCGCGGCCAGGTCTAGCACACCAATGACGGGCTTGGTGACGGTGCCGACCAGCCCCTTGCCAACACCGGTCAGGAACCCCCCGAATCCCTCCTGTGTGGCGCCCTCGTAGCTGTGCTTTACGAGTGACGTCATGCCGCCTGTAGACATTACGCAAATTTGATCAATGGTCGCGAAGACTAGTTTTTAAGACGATACAAAATGTTATTTTGGTTGTGTCTAGCGTTTGTGAACTACGAGAAAGCCTTCGATTCAGTCGAGACGTCGACAGTGTTACAGTCTTTACAGCGGTGCCAGATCGACTACCGATATATTGAAGTGTTCAGGTATTTGTATAGCAAGACAACTATGTCTATCAGTCTTCAGGGCCAGTGTACTGATCCTATATCTAATTGCAGAACGGTGTGAGACAGGGAGATATTATTTCTCCGAAACTGTTTAAATCTGCATTGGTCACCGATAAAGCTCTCCGAATAAGCACGTTGTAGTGGCATTGGGCAGGTCACCTTCTGGCCACGTGGTCCTACTGCCTTTGTCCTACCGATCGGACCACATGAACTTTTTTTTCCTATTAGTTCGATTAATCGGATTACAAGGAATTGTAATTCCGCTTCGTCCTACGGATCGGACCACATGAACTCATTTTTAAAGGTGCTCGATTTCTCACCTCTCAAAAGTTAATAATTTTCTAATATGCATTAAAATGTACCCTATATTATTCACAATATTATTTCCCATCCATTATTATTTCATCATCGGAATCCCATTAATGCACCTTTGAACCTAAATACCTCTTTTATTAGTATGAGACGTTACTTACGACGATATAGATCAGGTAAAATATTTATTGGACATTAATCAAGGGTCACAACTCCACAAAATAATTCAAACTCAAATTAAAAATAATTACATTCTAATTATGTAGATACTAGAGATGTGTGCTCCAACGTTACATTTTAAAAAGCGAGTCTTTCCACGCTAATCTTTCCAAAAAGAATACGACTTCCATATCAAAATTAATGAGCAGTGTTAGTATTTGAGATAAATTCATCACGTCGAATCACTTATTTTCCGATGTGATCCGATTAGCGGTACTACATGGTCTAAGAAAACGTCAGTTTCTATAGTCCGATTAGGTGATCCGATTAGTGGGACTACGTGGTCTATGAAAACATCAGTTTCTGTAGTCCGATTAGTTAATCGAACCAACCGGAAAAAAAGTTCATGTGGTCCGATCGGTAGGACAAAGGCTGTAGGACCACGTGGCCAGAGGGGCAGGTCAGGTAATATAGCTCGCAGAACTGACAACCGTTGGTACTCGAGTGGCCACAAACCGCACGACGCAATACTAAAAACAATATCAAGATCGCCGGCAGTCGGTGGATGGAGGCGGCTCAAGACCGTTCGTTGTGACATTCTAGGGGGGAGGTCTAGGTCCAGCAGTGGACTTCTGTAGACTGATGATGATGATTTTAATTAAATACTATCGACTTAAAACTCTTTCGTATGAACAACAAAACCTTGAAGACTCATCGATTAAATATGTTTGATGTGCATTCAAAGAACTATGTACCTATCATCAAATCGGCTGTTAAATGAAGCACTAAGTAAATGATTATCTCGAGACTGACAGTTGATCCGAACGGAAGTGACAGCTGACAGACAGCTTACCCAGAATGCCCAATCCGAGACCTCTCAGTCCAGCGGCGAGGTGAGCGCCGGACGCCTCGCTTCGTATTCTTCGTCGAGTCTCTTCGTGTGATTCATCACCCACCACTCGTTCCAGCCCATCACCCAGAGATTCTGCAAACATGTTCATATGATTAGCAAAACCAAATAGTAGTGGGCTACTCTGTTTCAAAGAATCTATAATTCATTTTTTCGGGAAATTTTCACGTACCGATATGTTGGTGGAAGCACTAACAGGTTTCAAAATGAATGATATAATTCATGAAAGTTATTATAGTAGAATCTATAATTACGAGGGAAAACAAGTTTTTATCAGTGGAGGTCATGCAGGCACACACACCATGCTGTGTGATTATGGGTTGCTGATAACTTGAGGCGTAGATAACTTAAGGCGTAGATAAACGGCAAATTTTCTAACAAATAATGATAAGGGGATACAGGGTCTGGGCAGCAGAACCCCCCTGAGTATTCAACACTGCGATCACAATCCACCTGCCAAGCATGTTGATTATGGTAAAACCCCATTGCATTCTGTGGGGCAGGGCTCGTCCAGCAGAAATACCTAGCGGCTGACGATGATGATAATAATGAGGAGTCGGTTCTAACCTGTGACCTTGGCCGCGGAGTTGGAGATGCCATGCGTAACATTCTGCAGCAGCGCGGCCACGTTGCCCTCCAGCAGCAACCCCGAAACGCCCTCCGACACATCCGCCACGAAGCCGAGAGGGTTGCCCAAGAAGTCCACTGATCCCAGGATCTTGGCTGCTTGCCATTTCAGCTCCTTCAAATCACAATTCAACAGATATTTTTTTTATTCGAGTGACGGTACTTCTAGTCGGCCCAACTTTTATTAAGCGCTAACCCCGCTCATCCAAGTCACGTCTACCCAAAACGCGCATTGCACTGTGCCCGCCACTTTGAGACATAAAGACAAAAAGTCTCATGTGCCTGTAATTAGTTTAACCAATTGTACAACTGGTCAACTGATATTTTCGTAAAGTCGTTATTTATTTATTTAACTAATTAATTAACACTGTTTATATATCAATAACATTAATTAAAGATAAAGTATGGAAAAAAATAAACACACAATACACATACATGTTACATGTATGTGTATTGGTATGGTTACATGTCTCAGTCACATCATATCATTATATCCATGCATCATACATCACTCTCACAGAACTTCAAACATTCTGACAATAAATATATATCTGTATGTCTGCGATAGTGTGAGTCTGTGACACTCATCTCACACAAAGCCAGGCTTGTGCTGGCTGCAGCCATTGTCAGTGCCTACCGACACATTTCAGAAGCTGGTAATGCTTTAATAGTCACATAAATAGTCCTGATCCCATACTAGTAGGTATCAGGAATTACGAGTACCATGGTACCACAACACCCAAACCCGGAATGATACTTACATCTTTAAAGTGCGCCAGCATCTGCCGCGCGAGGAAGGCGGCTGTATCGAACACGTGCGCGCGCACAAACGGCTCGAGCTCCACCGCCGCATCTTCGAACTTTATGAGCGTGAGTCCCAGGCGCCGCTTCAGCGCGCTGAGGGAGCCCTCCAGTTTGTTCGCAGTGCACATCGATAAACGGATCTGAGAAAACACGCATCCAGTTGGAGACATTGATGCACACTTGGACTTACAAACGTTAAGCTAACTTAGCTTAACGTATTTTGCGAATACATATTTTCGAAACTTTTCGAGACAGTTCTAAATACAAAACTGATTTATCATGAGTCAAGTTTGTTGTTGGTTGGAGACTTGGAGCAAGTAGGCGTGATGATTATCTTCACCAAATAATTACGGGACATCTACCAGTTACGACACACTCAACTCATGATTATCTGTCAAGTTTTTATATAAATCAATTTGGCTTGAGTCCAGTGTCTCGTACATAGTTGGTGACAATAGAGGGCAAAAGTTAATATTTTTTCTCTTCTTAATAACTAGCCAAACCTCTACTCCGAGCAGACGTTCGCTAGACTAGGACACCAAACGTTTGAACTTACGGCGAAAACGTCTAGTAATAAAAATAAACATGGGGGAAGTTAGCAGAATAAAATATGTTTTTGATGATTGAGACTAGCAACATAAGGTCGTCAGGTAACTGAAAACATTTCTAACCTGCTTGTGTGTCGCCTTAGTTAAGCCATTGGAAACAAAAAGAACATAATACTCATATCATTAGAACGTGCTTGCAAAATACTAGAAACTAAACAATTGAACAGCATGGAATTACAGCGGCGAGATTATTCTTAAAGATTGGAACAGACGGACAAATAGAAGACTGTTATCCACTCGAGCATTGCATCTCTTCTACTCTCAAGTAACCTCTACAACTTAAGTAAACGTCGCCCGCTCACCTGGCTCGGAATGAGCTCCACCCTTGCGAAGTAGTAACGCGTCGCATGAAGGGCACACAGCTCGTCCAGCATCCGCCGCGTCTCCCACTCTGCTTCATCAGGCTGTTCCCGCGCCGATCCATTTTCCGCGCCCGCCCACGCCCACAACTGGAGGATCAATCTATACAAAGTAACAAAGACTTTAGTGATGTAACGGTGATTATGCAGCTCGAGTGTGGCAACCGGGTTAGGGTAAACAGAAATTTGGCAAAACTTCCGAAAAGATGGAGTAACAATTTGCACTAAGTAGATAGAAATCTGACTACTTCCCATTTTACAAACAATTCACGAGACATACGGCACTTATGGAATAATTAACGCACGTCAAGTCACAGACTTGGACAGAAACCTGTTAATTTAACATGAGTTAAGTGTCGCGGAAGTTGCGCGCTTTGAGAGATACATATGCAGTGGGCTGCGAAAGCTAGAAGATGAATTAACGAGAAAAGGACTCGCCTCTCCTCAAGGCGGACTGCCAGCGGGCGCAGCGCCACCACCAGGTGCTTGAAGAAGTAGGCGTTGTAGCGACGAGAGGGCGCTCTTTGTAGCTCCACCGCCGCGTGCAGCGCCGGCACCGACCCCGGCAGGCAGTACAGCAGCACAGGGCTCGGCGTGCCCAACAGCTGCGAAAGACAACAGTCAAATCTACTGGAAATGGTTGATGGGCAATACCAGAGCTGCTATGTATTACTCTGACTCTCTCTTTGTTTACTGTATTAGCGTCAGACTCGTAGAGCATATTGCTGGATAGAAGCTACAGAGGAGAGTGATGTGAACAACAGTGCCTTGTGAGAAATCTTGCTTTACAGGTTTTTAATAGCAGTTTATGAAACTGTTGCATAAGAGGGGTTATTAAAACATGAGTAAAAGTTTAAAAAATTTAGCCTTACGTTACAACGTTTATATTTCAGTAGGAGGTAAAGAAAAAGTCGTTCGTTGACCGCCTATCAGCAAGTATACAGTATAAAGAGATGTTTGCTTACCTGATTGTCGAACTGCATGTCCCGCACGGTGAGTGTAGCTGCTCTGTACTTGGGGGCTTGGCACAGCTCGAGGCAGACGCCGCTGCTGTGCGCGTGGACGAGCTCGGCTCGAGCGACCAGCGACACGGACAGCCCCGCTAGCAAGACACGGAGACCCCACTCGCGACGTGAACCCATTTCTCTCTGAAAGATTTACAAAAGATGGAAAAATCCGAGATGTAAGACCTTTACCCTTAAGTATGAACTTTTTGGCTTGACAAAATAAGTGCTTACGCTATCCTCGTCATCCTCAGGGCCACCCTCGACCCAGCCCGCTTGCGGCGCGTTTTGGTCTCTAATTGTGATGAGTCTCGTAGGTCCATCGGCCGTCAGTGACACGCTGAGTCGCCCGGAGCCCGGCCGTAATGAATGCCATGCTACGGCCTGCAGAGTGAACGACATAAGTAATCAAGTGTTCGATGCAATTCGAACACAGTTAGCAATTTTGGCAATGTAGGTCGCGCGAGGCGTCTTCGATGCATCGCGCGCTTTACCTTGTCAGTGCATATTCGGCTAGCTATCGAGCCACACCCATTATCAGCATTATTCATCATTTAGCGTAAAGTTAGCTCTAGGAATAAACTCGATTTATCCTAAAATATCTATCAATCAAATCCCACGTCTAAGCCGCGCGTACGGTCTCGTACATCAAGTATTTGCTAGAGAACTTGCTACTATAGCTAAGCATACACTACAAATGACAAATCCAACTCGGATGGTCAGCGTTCGGAAAAATACGAAAATTTATAATCAGTACGTGTTGCCAGTGATGACTTACGGCACTGAGATGTGGTTGCTTACTATTGGCCGTATATACAAGCTCAGTCACGCTGAGGACTATGGAGAGAGCTATGCTAGGAGTTTCACTACTTGATTAAATCCGTTTTTTTTCTTCATATAACTCGCAGAACTGACAACCTTTGTGCGAAGGTCCTCGAGTGGCGACCACAAACCGGACGACGCGGTAGAGGAAGGCCCTCCACTCGATGGAATAATTACATTATTAACGTCGCAGGAAGTCGGCGGATGGAGGCGGCTCAAGACCGTTCATCGTGGCATTCTAGGGGCGAGAACTTTTTCCAGCAGTGGACTGGTTATGATGAGAGAAATATCAAGCGGTGGTGTATGAGTCCCCGCGGTGGTCCACTTCACTGCCGTGTTCCTGCATAGGTACCTGTTCTGGTGGTGGAGTAGGACTGCGCGCTGACATCGCCAGGACTACCCTCGCGCCAGCTGCCAGCGCCATGAGAGTGGCACCGTCGGGCTGTACGCACAGGTTGCGGTGTGCGCACGCCATGCGACCGGCGTGGAGCCGCCATGCCTGCGTGGAGGCGCGGCGTGGGTCCGCGCGGCGCAGCACCAGTGCTGACGCGCGGCCAGGCCGCGGAGCTGCATCTTCGATATCCAGCACCTACCGAGAACACGCATAATATCATCAACCTGTAACTTTGCTGGGGCTCAGCCCCCTATTCCCTAAGTGAAAGTCACTCGGAAGTAAAATCACCATCAATTGCTCAAAATTATCGTCATTTTACTCGTCAAACGTTAGTCACCGAGTGACTTTCAGTTAGGGAATAGGAAAGATGGTCTACCTTGGTGGGAGGCACTTGTGACACCAGGCTAGTAAACCATGCTAAGATAGAAAGGATGTACTGACATTGATTTACTAGCCTCGTGTTTAATTGAATGAGAATCAATATTTCCTATGTGAAATAAGGTAAACGTACCATGGAGTGCGGCGAGAGCGGCGCGTCGTCAGACAAAAGCACATCGGTGGGTTGAGGTACAGAGCTGCCCTCATGGATCAGCTGGCCATTTGGGGCGCGACGCCATAGTTGCGAACTAAACAACATTTTAAAAGCCCATCATAATCAATTCTTGTTTAAAATTCTAACTTTTAAAAAGCATTAGACTAAGTTAATGTTATGCAATTTTGAAATTTTAACTTTCTGTCTTTAAAAACTAATAAATAAAAATACGAAAAAATACTAAACACAATATTCGATCAATTGAACACAAATATTCGCACATAATTCGATAAATTAAATTGTCTGGTCTATTCCGTGTATCTCAAGGCTAGACGCTCGGTCCCATCTTATTCACTCTATACACGAAACAATATATTTACCGGTCTCCATATCTCTTGTTAGCAAGCACGACCCTAGTTGACCCCAGGGGAACTTCTAACACGAGGATGGTGTCGTCCCCTCCTGGCCCACTTTGCATGTTACCGCCAGCAATCACTGAGTTGTCTCTAGAACTGAACACCATATTATTTCACCTCTAACTTCCGCAATAGATTAGGAACTTGAACAACGTGAATAACATATAACGGTTTCGCCGCATTATTTTTGTTTTTTTTTAAATCCCGAAATTATACTACTTAGTACTTTAACACGTTCGAAGAACCTCAAGAAGAAGAATAAGTATGTGTATCAAGGAGTTCTCGACATAACAAAAATATGTACTAGTTTCTAGTTCTAGTCAGCAAACGTCGCATCGCAAGAGTCGCCAACATCCGCGCACGCAAAGGTTAAGTTTAGCGATCGAAACCATTACCTGTGCCGCGAGTGGATGAAAGCCACGTAAATAAAGTTTTGATAGAGCAGCTGGTGATGGTCGCCCAGCGCGGTTAGCGTGACCGTGGTACGCGGCCCGCCAGGCGCTCGCAGCGCCAAGGCGCCAGCACCTTCCGGTTCCGGCAGCGCCCAGCGTGCTACTCCGTGAGCGCCCACCACGCATTCCTCAGCGCACCCGACCTGCAACGCAAACATTACATCCTCGAGGCAGCCTAAGAATACTGATGCTCACTTTCACTTTGAGAATTCTCGTTTCCCTTAGTTTAGTATGATGGTCTCCCATTGTATCCTATAGTCCCTCATAGAATACAATGGAAGGATTTGCCGTAATCACCACGCTTGGCAGGCGGATTGGTGATCGCGAAATATAAGCATAATGTAAATACTAGGAATAACGATAAACTCATGAAATTTACTGAGGAAAGTCTTATTAAGTGGTTCAATAATATAAATATAAGTGTTTTCTTACCTGGTGGAACATGATGGAGACGGGCGAGTAGTTGTGCAACGCTAAGGGCAGAGGCGCGCTTTCAGCATCCGTCAGCACGACGAACAGTGTCGCGCCCTGTGCTGCTACTTCCACGCGCACAAACTGAAAGGCTCCGCCCGACTCCCTGTGGAAATAGTATCATCACCAACTGGAAGAAGACCACTGCTGGATATAGGCCTGCCCCCAAAGAATGTCACGGCAGAGCTGCCTTCCACCGACCCGCGACCGCCACAATGTCATTGGTCGTTGGGTGCGTCCAATACTATGTCTTCTAGTTCGTAGTCGCCAATCGAGAATCTTTATTCTCAGAGAATAAAGATCGAATTTTGAGAGCTGTGTGGGTGAACTTGATTCATCTACGAATTCCCTCATAAACGATCGCAAAAAGCAGCCGCTTAAATACAGGGGTGTATACGCAAAGATACTCTTAGCAGCAGAAGTTAAGGGCGAGGGAACTCTTTCTTTCTTTTTTGACGACCTCTGTGGCGCGGCGGGCGAGTAGGCTGAGATGTGAGAGGTTGCGGGTTCGATTCATGCTGCGGGTGTTATGGTACCATGGTACTCGTAGTTCCTGATACCTACGACACAGGGAAACCTAGTGTAGGATCAAAACTACGTATGTGACTGTTGAGTGTTATGTTATGTATGTTGTTTTAACTAGCCGTTCCCACGTAGTGAGATACTAAGAACACCGCTAGGCGTATGTTATGTTACATTCCAATGGATGTTAAGTCACCTGCAAGAGATGGTCAGTGTCCGTGCCGAATCGACTCTGAAGCCACCGGACCACGCCGTGCGCGGCTCGCTGCGACTATCCACACTTCCTCCGCTCGTCGGCCGCAGCACTCTCACGCACAGCAACTGCTCGCGCTCCCACCGCGCCCAGTGCCACGGCAGGTAGCAGCCGGCCACCGCCGACACGTGGGTCGCACTCGCTCCGGGGTCCTTCTGCCAATTGTAACAAGCGATTTGTCAAAAGACAACTTGCTAAGCGTGGTAGTAGTACTCCTTGTGATAGAGTTCACCGTTCCTATTTCTGGCGTCAAGGAAGAATTCTAGTATTGCTCCGTTTGAAGAGCACCCATAGTGCCGTTGAAATTATAGGCACATCGGGTGCAGTGAAATGTCACGTAGGGCACGTCTTATATAGACGTGACCTAAGTTATAGCAATTATAATAGGCAGGGGTTAACCAGCCAGTTAAAAAAAAGCAGAGGTCAAATATTTGATCTACAAGTTACAAAATCTCACAAGAGTGGTGGCGGTACACTTCTGCGCGAACTGCAGGTGATGCCGCGTGTTGTTGTGCAGCTGGTAGCGCGGCGTGAACGTCACAATGTTGGTGTGACGGTAACGCGCGCGGCCGGCGCGCACAGATACACCCACCGCGTACACGCGCTCCTCCCCCGCGGCTTCGCCGCGCACCTCCAGCTTCTTCACCCCTACGCCGGGGCCTAGACCGAACGGGGAACACCACTGCGGAGATAACAGGACACATTACTGAATGTGCATATGAAGTACGAATGACAAATCATGGATGGAAATAGCGTTGTCATAACACGGACGCTCACTTATTGCGTGAGGTGGCGGGATTACGTAATTCAGTTGCTATTGGTTTCAATCGATTTCAATGCTGTTTCTCCTTCCCAAATTACGCATTTTGCTTACAAAGGTTAATTGCAACCAGACTGCGTAAATAAGGTAAATCGCATAAACGTAATTTGAAATAGAAACACATACGTATACGTAATAAATAAACGCCCTCTGGAACAAAACTTTGAGGTCGCAGAAATTGTGGTCGTCTACCAAAGTTTTTACTATTTTATGATCTTTAATTATTTTGACGTAATAATCCGCCGATGACATTTTAAAAGATTTTAGGAAGTCAGTGGACGAAGGCAGTTCAAGACTGTTAGTATATGGTACTCGTTTCTGGCTATGGTGAAAGCGAAACCATGGTCTGGTAATGAGAGTTCCACATACCTCAGGTATTCCCGGGAGGGCTCGTCCGAGGCGCGCCTGCAGCGTGGGCGCCGCGTCCGAGTCCGCGAACGCGAACAGCAGTGGCGCCACCATGCGCGCCAGTTCGTGCTCCGCAAACTGCCCTGCGGCTTCGTGCGCGCCGCCCTCCGCTCGGAACACGAGCGGCAGCCCCGTGCGGTTCACCAGCCAATACGCCGCGCTGACGCACACCTGCCAACAAACGTAACCGATTAGAATGTCACGACGTGCTTCTTCAACTTTTTGCTGTCAATTTGATAAGTTACCTAGTACCTTTGTGTAACGGTGGCCATACACCATGCTGCCTATCGTTTCATTAGCATGACGCTGTCGATTGGATCAAGTAGTACTGAGCGTGTTTGTGCCGGTCAAGTAAAACTGTCATACCAATTCACGTCCACACCCGCCCCAGTATTGTCTAACTAACAAACTGGTAATCGCTTTCAATTACGATTTCACAGTACATTGCGCCGCATGCTTCAGCTTATTTCCACAAGCAGTAATATTCAAAACATAAAGCGCAATGTACAGTAAAATCGGAATCGAAAGCGATTATCAGTTCGTTAGTTCTATTTAATGCATGGATTTAATGCGCCATGACGTATGGTGTATGGCCACCGTTATTTTGTCATAGTTCGGGTGGCATTTTATAGGTGTCTTTTCATGTTGATGCAAATTTTCCGTTTGAATAATTATGATGAACTAAGGAGGATGAAGGATCCCTGTTGATCGGGACAAGGGACACAGATTAAATAATAGTTGCTAAGGTGCCCAGCCCCTAACGTTCACACACTATGGATGCTGATTTGATAGAATACTTACTTTGACTCCATCAGTCTTCTTCATAGTGACCCTCGCGTTGAGATAAAGCCTCCTTCCCGAAGTATCTCTAAGTTTCAGTCTGGCACTGAAAGACCCCCCCTGCCCTCCCGCACCACTAGAGCCACCGATAATCAGGGGGGTGGACCAGCTGAATCCTTCCAGCTTCACGCTTAGTTCTACGCCTTCCTCCACGTTTACCTGCGAAAGTAAATAATTGCATTTAGATAAATAAAGATTTCGTAACACCTATCTATCTATCTAACCATACCGTCATGATATAACTTTTGAAACTATCATGGTTATTAACATAATTATCACTAGAAACGGGATATTTACCATGATTTTTGAGTTTTGTTGATTCCCGATATTTCGGCACAATTTCATGCTCCATGATCACGGGTAAACTGAAGTCTTTGCGAGTAGATTTTTATTGTTATAGGTAGCCGTAACGATCTACCCTCTTTCTCACTCTTTTATTACGAACACCCCTACCATCAGTTTCATTGTCACACTTAACTCCATCCCGACACACCACACTAACGGTATCCGGACGAGCAACTGGTACCACACAATTTTTCCGATTGCTACACATTCTCACCACAGGATTCAAAGTCAAAGTCAAAGTCAAAAAGAACTTTATTCATTGAAATCACAAGGATCATTTTGAATCGTCTTATATAAAATTAAATTACTCCTGTTCCAACGCGACCAAGCCTAGAAGAATCAGGCAACAAACTCGGCTTGGCTTACATAAATGGTCCGTCTTACCACTAGGTGAGAAGCGCCTGTGTGGTGCCTCGGAGCAAGGAGTTGCTGATACATAGTAAATGAGAACTTAAAAACCTTAGGAAGGTAGTCAAAAGTAAATAAACATCAGCAAAAATATGCAAGACAGCACACGCTACGCTTGTTATACTTATAAATAATAATCTAATACAAACATGTAAATAGGTAAGTACAGATATTGCAAATTTCCATTTTAGCAGTCGAGGGGCAGAGCGACATCAGGCCACGCGGCTTTATCATTAATATAGTCATCAAAAGTGTAATACGCTTTCTTAATTAGATTCATCTTTATGTAGGATTTAAATCTTCGAATAGGAAGTTTAAATGCACCTTCTGGAAGTTTATTATAGAACCGTACAGAATTCCCCATAAAAGACCCACTTACTTTCTTTAATCGAAATTTTGGTATATTTAGTTTGTGTTTATTTCTCGTGTTAATACCATGCACGTCACTTTTTATCATAAAACTATCCAAGTGTTTATGTGTATGTAATAATATTTCATAGATATATTACGATATTACTGTAAGAATATTGATTTCTTTGAAACGCTCCCTCAAGGAGTCACGCGACTTCAGTTTATAAATGGCACGTATTGCCCGTTTTTGTAAGACAAAAATAGCTTGGATATCTGCTGCTTTACCCCACAGTATGATACCATATGACATAACACTATGGAAGTAGCTAAAATAAACAAGCCTAGCTGTAGCTTCATCAGTAAGCTGCCTTATTATACGAACTGCATATGCAGCGGAACTAAGTCTACCAGCAAGAGCCACAATTTGTGGTGCCCACTGCAACCCTGCATCAATATTAAGCCCTAAGAAAATGGTAGACTTGACAAGATCAAGTGTCTCCCCATTTATTTTAATATTAGTTGGATAATGTTTTACATTAGGCAATGTGAATTTGATGCATTTCGTTTTTTTAGCATTAAGCAAAAGATTATTAACTGTGAACCACTCAAGAACACGCGATAGTGAATCATTTACATCATCGTAATTAGATTTAGATCTATCAACTTTGAAAATCAAAGAAGTATCGTCAGCAAATAGAACTATGTCACATATGTCTTTCACAAAAAAAGGGAGATCGTTAATATAAACTAGGAATAAAAAAGGGCCTAGTATTGAACCCTGTGGCACCCCCATGACAATAGTCGATCCTGAAGACCTTTCACCACCAACATCAACTTTTTGGACCCTATTGGATAAGTAAGAATTTACAAGATTAATTGCCTGATTTTGTATGCCATAATGTTTTAACTTGGAAATTAAAGTATCATGCCTCACGCAGTCAAAAGCTTTGGACAGGTCGCAAAAAACTCCGATCGCGTCCTGCGAGTTCTCCCATGCTTCAAATATGTGTTCTAAGAGCATGGTACCAGCATCGGCTGTCGAACGACCCTTAGTAAATCCAAATTGATGACTATGAAGAAGTCCGTGGAGGTTAAAGTGTGACAATAACTGAGTAAGAATAAGTTTCTCGAAGATTTTACTTAACGCAGGCAATATAGAAATTGGCCTATAATTACCTGGATCTTTTTCGTTACCAGACTTGAACAAAGGAATTAATTTACTATGTTTCATAAGATCAGGAAAGACTCCCTCGTCAACACATCCATTGAAAATGTAGGCCATACACGGCGCAATATCAACAATTATAACACCTAACACCTTTGTAGATATTCCCCAAAGGTCTTCAGTATTTTTAATATTAAGTGACTTAAATGTCTTAACAATATCATTGGCATTAACGTATCTGAAACTAAACGCGACCTCACACTTATCAACACTTAATTCCAATAAAGTAGATGCTCCAGAGGCAATTGATTTTAAAGATTGAGTCACAAAATTAGGTATACTAGAGAAAAAACTATCAAAGGCATTTGCGACCTCAGTATTATTTGATAATGTTGTATTGTTTACGTTTAAATTAATTTGTTTACTACGAGGTTTAGCTTTACCTGTTTCATTATTTATTAATTTCCAAGTTGTCTTAATTTTATTTGCTGATTTTTCTATTTTATTTCTCAAATGCAATGATTTTGCTGCATGACAAACTTTTTTGAAGGTCTTGGAATAGTTCTTTATGTACAAGATAAACGATGGATCGTGCAACATTGATTCTCTAGCCGCATAGAGTTCATATAATTTATTCCTACTTCTATAAATACCGGTTGTAGCCCAATCAGCTAACCCGACATTAGCTCTAGCTTTACATTTTTTTAACTTAAATATCTCACTATGTTCCTCACATATCAACTTAAACAAACTAGTAAAAAGGTCATTCGGATCATCTACGCACGGTACAAGGGGCATTTTGAGTTCAATACTGCCTTGGAACTTCTTAATGCGACTTTCTGTGATAAGTGAATTCCTTAGGTTCATCTACAAAATTACAAGTAAATATAGCACTGTGACCATAGTGATCTGAGGTGAAATGTTTAATTACTGATTTATTAATTGAAACACTACTGCAATAAATATTATCTAAACAGGTGGATGTTGTTAGTGTCACCCTTGTAGGTTCTTCGAAGAGGTGATATAAATTAAAGCATTTAAATAAATTAAGCAGCCTCTCAGATAGAGGATTAACCGGAATATCTATATTGAAATCTCCGCAGACTATTAGCATTTTATTACGAACAAAAGTTTTAAGCAATGCTTCTTCCATAGTGGATTCAAATAATGCGAAGTCTGCGTCAGGGGGACGGTAAACGCTTACAATGATATGCCGCTCTAGCTCAACACAAGATAGCTCAATAGTCCTCTCAATAGTGAGATTTGCAACATCTTTACGTTCCTTGATTCCAGACTCCAGACAATTGAAAACCATCATCTCTATTGAAATTCCTGTGTTTAGTAATCTCAATTGCCTCTTGTACCAGTCTTGGTATGTAATGCCGCTCTGTTGAGATTACCTGTGGATTGTGTAGCTCAATCCAATGGTTTGAGGCAGATTCTATGAGGTGTTCCGCTATAGCTGACTTCTGTGTGTCGACGTTTTTGACCGCTCGGATGTGCTCCTTGACCCGACAAGCTATCGTACGTTTAGTTTGACCAATGTAAGAACTCCCACAGCTACAATCAATCTTATACACCCCTGGTTTTTCAAGTGGAAAACTGTCTTTAGGTGAGCGCAGGTATTGTGAGATTTTCTTTAAGGGAGTAAAAATGGTCTTAACGGAGAACTTTTGCAGGATTTTCGCAATTTTGTCCGTCACTCCCTTAACGTAAGGCAGAAATGCTGGTTTTCGATCCACCATGCATTTGCGGGGTCTAGGCCTAGGACGGGATGGCAAAATCTGACACTTATACCCATTCTTACGCAAGATACGCTGGATATGAGCTAGCTCACTTTCAATATGATCCTCATCACACAAGTCAAAAGCACGGTTGGTGAGAGACGTTACCACAGAAAAGAGCTGCCGAGGGTGGTGGTGTGAATTAGCATGGAGATATCGGTCCGTATGCGTTGGCTTTCTATAAACAGAGTGGCCCAATCCACCATCTTCTCGGACCTTTACCAATACGTCTAAGAAAGCCAAACGTCGATCACATTCCATTTCATACGTGAACCTCATCTTGGGATGTAATCCATTGAAATGTGCCAAAAGTAGTTCAATCTCATCCTTCCTTCCCTCAACAACACAGAAAACGTCATCTACATACCTCTTCCACAATTTAACTGGTAAGGGGGCAGTTGAGATTGCCATGTTCTCAAAATACTCCATCCAAATACTTGCCACCACGGGAGCGATTGGACTTCCCATAGCTACACCATCTATTTGGAGGTAGTAATTTCCCTTGTATACGAAATAATTCGTGGAGAGAATATGATGCACAAGCTTGGCGTACTCCACCGGGATGCAGTTTTCCTGTATGCTCTTCTCCATCACCTTCATACAGTCAGCTAAGGGGACGTTTGTGAAAAGAGATTCCACATCAAAACTCACCATCTTCTCGCTGTCGTCCACCTTCGTCTGCTTCAGAATCTGTATAAAATGACGTGAGTCCTTAACGAAAGAAAATGTTCTTCCCACAGTGGATTGTAGTACTCCTACATGCTTAGCTAGCTCATATGTAGGTGAGTCAATTTGACTCACGATAGGTCTTAGCGGAGCATTCTGCTTGTGCACTTTAGGTAGATCATACAGTTTGGGAGGGAGGACGTTTCTAGGACGCAACAAGTATTTCGTTACTTCCTCTCCAATAGCATGTTGGCACTCCACTATAATTTTCCTGGTACTACGATGTGTTCGAGCTGTCGGGTTGTAGACCACCGGTTTGTATATATTGGCATCATTCAACAAACTTTGAATGGGTATAAGTGTCAGACTTTGCCATCCCGTCCTAGGCCTAGACCCCGCAAATGCATGGTGGATCGAAAACCAGCATTTCTGCCTTACGTTAAGGGAGTGACGGACAAAATTGCGAAAATCCTGCAAAAGTTCTCCGTTAAGACCATTTTTACTCCCTTAAAGAAAATCTCACACTACCTGCGCTCACCTAAAGACAGTTTTCCACTTGAAAAACCAGGGGTGTATAAGATTGATTGTAGCTGTGGGAGTTCTTACATTGGTCAAACTAAACGTACGATAGCTTGTCGGGTCAAGGAGCACATGCGAGCGGTCAAAAACGTCGACACACAGAAGTCAGCTACAGCGGAACACCTCATAGAATCTGCCTCAAACCATTGGATTGAGCTACACAATCCACAGGTAATCTCAACAGAGCGGCATTACATACCAAGACTGGTACAAGAGGCAATTGAGATTACTAAACACAGGAATTTCAATAGAGAAGATGGTTTTCAATTGTCTGGAGTCTGGAATCCTGTGGTGAGAATGTGTAGCAATCGGAAAAATTGTGTGGTACCAGTTGCTCGTCCGGATACCGTTAGTGTGGTGTGTCGGGATGGAGTTAAGTGTGACAATGAAACTGATGGTAGGGGTGTCCGTAATAAAAGAGTGAGAAAGAGGGTAGATCGTTACGGCTACCTATAACAATAAAAATCTACTCGCAAAGACTTCAGTTTACCCGTGATCATGGCGCATGAAACTGTGCCGAAATATCGGGAATCAACAAAACTCAAAAATCATGGTAAATATCCCGTTTCTAGTGATAATTATTTCATACCGTCATGGTACACGACTTATTTATCCCGTCCATTCACCATAAAAAAAGAACGGGAAAAAATGGAGAGTCCCTACAGTGAGTGAGTTACAGGTTAAGAAATGAAAATAGCAGTTTTGGTGTCGACCAATCTGCCGCGACCAACATTTCTCTGGGTCCAGACCGAATTTCAAGTTATTATTAGAGACCCAGCTTTGGTTGTGTGATAGATGGGTGGTACCTGATGGAAGGGCGTGGTGTCCCCGGGGGGTGCGGCGCCCGTGGTCGCGCGGGCCGCCGCTGCGGCGCGGTACTGTAGTTCTAATGGTAGCAGGTTCTCGAGCCGCAGCGCCGGCACTAGTGTCAGCGTGTGCCCGGCTATAGGAGTTCCTTTGTCGGGAGGGAACCGCTCGCGGATTATAACACAGCAGAATCTGTAAAAGGAACAATTCTATTGAAATTAATCATTCTTGTGCAACTCCGTATGAAACAGAAATGCCGTTTACTTAGATAATTTTTTTTTTTCAGACGTAATATCTAATGGATTAAAAAAATAAAAACATTATACACAAACGGCGGTCCTATCGCGAAAAATTTACATAAGACATCTCTTCCAGACAATCTTTGGATAGGAGGTGCTTAAGTTATACGGTAGATTTATTTATTTCTTTTATTTTCTTAGGAAAACAAACAGTACTTAACATCTAATAAATATTCTAAAAGTTAAACTATTGACCATTAAGATGTTTCCACATATTGAAAAGATTGGTGTAAGATCTTACCTGTAGATGTGATCGGGCGGCGCTCTACACTCGTAATGCACCAGCGTAGAGTTTGCTCGCCAGTCAATAGCCGCTGGGGCTGGAGGGGCAGCGTTCCCCGCCAACGGACGGGTCCAAAGCGCACCAGGGTGCGCTGCTAAAGGAGCTGCCCACCTACCCCCAGCGGCCACTTGAGCGCAGCGGACACCGCTGCCAGTCCATTGAGCTGTTAAGAGGACGAAGGCAAAGAAATCCCTTTTTAAATTACAGCGGAACTAAAACAGTCGTCAATCACAGACCACGGCGTTTACTATTTATTCATATCGTTCTACATCAAGATACACAATACTTTGTACATTAGTGCGTATTTATCTAAATTGACTAAGTCTGGAAAGTAGATTGTAGTACCGCACGCAGTTTACAATCGCAAACAAGGAATACATGTCTCTAAAGACTACCCTATCTACACAACACAACCAACTAGGGTATAGTTTAGTTCGGGTACCGCAGTTGACAAACATAGGGTGTAGCTGGTGTGTTTGTGGAGGCGGCAACGCGCACGCAGCGCGGAAGGCGCGCGCCCGCTGAAGCGCTGCGCACGCCGCACGGGTTTGCCGAGCCGCACATGCGCTCCACATGCTTCTCTCTGTCATTGTTGATGAGATCAATATGAGTATTCCAGCTGTGAACGTCGGTCGATGATAATGATAATGATGATGAATATATAGAGTGGAGGAGGTGCGGTCTTGACTGAATCGACTAATGAGTATCTACTGTACTCACACCAGATGTTTTAACTAATGTTGTATGAAGTGGATTTAAATGCCTTGGGAGTTGGGACCCAATAAAGTATTTGTTGTTTTGTTTGCCATCAAAAGTAACTATTGTTTCATTTTTCAGACAATTTCGTTGTGGTTTTTTATCTTCAGAAAACGTCGCCCTCTTCTCTTTGTAACTTATTGGGTCACTCAAAATACAAAATATTCAAAAAAATTGTTTCGATTTTAAAAACTCTTCAAAAAAACTTAAGAGAAAAATAGGCGACTCTTGGTTTTAAGGGTTCTTAGTAATTTTACGTTCACATTTGAGATTTATTACAACTTTCAGACGATTCTTCTGCAGAAAACCACATTTGTTTGTTTGTTTTGTTTTGTTTATTAGAAGATTTTTAACAGTCTTTTTCTGTTGACTAGTAAGTAAGATCGGTCTCAACTTCAAGTTAATAAATAATATTGCTTGAACGCAAAAAAAATCCAATCGTCATTCAGTTTTTTGGTCTAAGATTACCGTATTAAATCTTTTATTTACCCATAGGACTGTAAATTAGTAGAAATACGAAATTTCCAAGCGTAAGCGCCAAGCAGACTGCCTTCCACCTGACGAATACTAATACCAACCGCCGTCGACCGTCTGCCTGACGAGTGTAAGGGTTAAAACTATTCAAATGCCTTAATTTTTCGCGATTGACACACACACTAAAGAGTAACACTTTAAATCGGTTTATCAAATGCGGTACCACATGAAGAGGCGAGGCGATCTCACCTGCAGAGGGCGCGTGGTCCACCCGCACCTCCACGGGGTGCGGCAGCTGGTTCACGAGCTGTAGCGCCGAGCGCACCGTCACTAGCTTGCGAGCCGATCCCTCGAGCGACACCTCGAACACCAGCCACGCTTCCGCACCGGTTTTCTGGACATTGAAAAAGCTTTCGAATTGGTCGACAAACAAGACATTCAATATTTAATTAAATAGGACGCTCGATGCGGGTTTTCATTCAATATTTCATACTATAAAATGTAAAAGTGAAAACGCAATATGCAAAACCATTAAATATATATATAATACATCTGGGTCCTAGCCGACTTTCTACTCATATTATAATTGCGAAAGTTTGGATGTTTAGATGTTTTTATGTTTGATTTAACTCAACGAACTTACTTATATGTAGATAATGATCTGGATTGATATTTTTATCCCAGTATTACATAACATAACACCCAATAGTCACATACAAAGTCTTGATCCCACACCTTTTACCTTTAGAATTCTCTGTGTCGTGGGTATCAGGAATTACGAGTGCCATGGTACCACAACACCCAGACCCAGACAGACAGAGTATTAGACGAGGGAAGCCGCGGGCTGATGCCACTTCTTCACAAGTTATGAGCGAAATTGAATTTTAGAAACAGTATAGGTACCGCATGTGTCAGATTTCTGAAAAAGACGCCGACGCGGTCGACGCATACTGGGTCCGGCGGCGCCCAGGGTTCCAGACGTAGCGCCAACTGGTGGAGCGTATGGTGAGGCGCCCTCGCCCTGCCCCTCGCCCGCCCTCTCCTGGCTCCGAACGAGAAGGGCTCGGTGTCACCGGCACGCACTGCCACCCACGAGTCATCGGGGCCCGCCCAGCTGCTGCTGTCTTCACGCAAGCTGGAAATATCACATTCTATAAAAAATATTAACACACCACCCAAAGCCGGACATACTCAACAACCCGAGGTCACTCCGCGAAGCCTGCGAAGACCCCAGGAAGCTTCTGTGCTTCTGGACGGAGTTAGGCTGGCTAACTATATAGCCATATAATGCCCACGCATAATAGACCATGCATAGAGTTCGAGTGTGGAAAGGAGAGTTCTTTAACATTATTACCCCAAAGCCAGAAAATACGCGGAAATCACAGTGAAGTCACAGTCATTGAAGGCAACAGAAAGCCGTCACTGCATTTCATGGGAAGGCAGTTCAGCTGCATGTATGATACTCACACGTCAGAGGTGGTGATGAGAGTAGTGAACCAGAGCCGATGTCCTGTGTGATTTCGCAGGGCGTATGGAACAAAGGGGGAACGCCGCCGGTGTCCCGCTGGACTGCCTTTAGGAGATTGTTCCGCGCCGCCACCCTGAAACAGCGAGAAATTGATAAAAGCAGGAGATATAATGTTCGATGATGATTAAAAACGATAACTGAAAAAGAAGGTGATGACGAGTAAAACTCACCTGAGGTGCGTAATAATCAGCTGCCCAATTAGCACGAACCAACTGCCAGAGCTCGATGAGCGATGACGTCACGTTGGTGTTGAGCACGTCATGCGAGCTCACCTGAACTTGCACGCGGCCGAGAGATAGCTCGCTGGATAACGTGTACTCCCACGATGTTTCGAATCTGATTAAATACACACATTCTTACAAAAACAACCAGCAACTTCATATTTCGGCACTTCAGCCCTCAGGTTTATGCTTTTTAGCCTGGATATATCTTCTTCTTTTTTTACTACTTGGCAAGCATACGGCCCACCTGATGGAACGCAGTTACCGTAGCCTATGGACGCCAGTAACACCAGAGGCATCACACGCGCGCAGCCGACCCTGAGACATCAAGATGAAAAGTCTGTAATTTCACCGGCACACGTACCCTTCAAACCGAAACACAGCAATGCAAGCACTACTGCTTGGCGGCAGAAATAAGTACGGTGGTAGTAATTCCCCGAACGAACTCTTTCACAAGAAGAGAAAAGAAAGAAATAAAGAGAGAGAGAGAAGAAAAGAAAGAGAGAGAGAAGTATTTTTCTTTTTTTTTTATCTCTTGCGAAGTTACCTCCAGGGCTCTACGACCGGCTCCCAGCCAGACAGCGTCCTGTTATAGTAGTCGATACTAAGTAACCCGCCCAAACGGCCACCGCCTGCCCCCGCCGCTCCCCGCCCGGCACCAGGAGGCCCCGCTGGAGTCGACACTAGGACTGGATCTTCGAACGCTTCTTCTACTTTGCGTAGATCCTGAAATAACACAAGGGCATTGAATTCAAACATTCTTTGTTTCTATGACAAGAAGTAATTATTTTTATAGACCATATTACGCAATATTCTTTGAACAAATTCTAAGGCAAACCCAGGTTAACATTAACCCGTCTTTTGCTGTATGTTACGGTAAAAAGTGTTTAAATTTACATCGTGTTTTGTAATGTGTTAAGCATTTACCGGTATTTACCTGTTCAACTTGTAGCTCACTCAATGAGACTTCCAGCAGCGGTACGTCCGAGTCCAGGCAGTCATCGATCACGCAGAGAGTGATGCATTCTGCGTTTACCTGGAAACAATGAATCTTCTTAGGTCAGGACTTCTATAGGCTGATGATGATGATGATTGTATAGTAGAATAAAAGGCTTTTATTATTTACTCTTCTTCAAATCCATTGAATCGTACTATTGAATGAACCATCGAATGATATTTTATCACTTGGATATCTAGTTCTTCGACAAGGTGACAATACGTGCAGGCAAAGTCGCGAGCGAGTAGCTACATTTACCTGCACAGCTTTGAGCGGGAAAACAGTGGAAGCAGGCGGCAAAAGGGGCGGAGGAGCCGGCGGGGTGGGTGGCGCGTGCGCCCGCATCCACCGCGGCGCCACCACCCAGGGCGCCGCCCCAGTAACGGCGCTTGTCGCTGCAGTCCTGCTGTGGGCGCGCATGTGACCTATGTTGGCTGGTGCATCCTCTTTATCATCCACTAGGGTTTTACCTGCAAGCAACAAGCACCGGTTATGAACATCATCATCATCACCAGTCTTTAGACGTCCATTTCTAGACGAGGACTCCTCCTTAAATACAATGGGGGGTATTGCCATAATCACCACGCTTGCAGCGGATTGGTGACCGCAGTATTGGTGTTAAGCTCTCAAGGGGATGCTGCTGCCCATCCTCTGGTTTTGAGTGTGGAGTTTTGAAAATTTATTAAAATGAAAACAATCGTAATAATAATATGGAGTCCCCACCGAGTTCACTCACCGGATAGCGCCGTCCTGGCCTGCACTGGCAATGACTGCAACATGGACGCAAACATGCGCATATCGTGATACGACAACCGCAGGTCTAAAGTACTCATCGCCACCTGTAACACACGTAGACAGAAATTATTTTCAAACTCAACATCATTACATATTTAACGATAGTAATATTTAACTTAAAATTTTCATATGATACAGCATAGACACTTTTTTATTTCACTAAATTATTTTCCGTCTTAATAGTACAGTTATTATTACATGCAGAACCCTTGCAGCGTCAATAGTCACGTGCAACGCAGCGGGCTCCACAATAGAGAGTGCAGTTTCTTCCTCCAAGCCCAATACGCACGAGAATACTTCTAGTTCGTTGAGGGAACAGGAGACAGGCTTCTCAGCGTCCGCTGGACGGTATGTGATCACTGTCGTACTCTGGAAACAATAATATAGCAGTATTACATTAAAATGCATCAAAAAGATTTTTGTTTGTCGCTAGTCGTGTTTGGTAAACTTCTAATGTACAGTTTTGTCTCTTACCCTGAGGATAACCGCGTTGGTGTCCCATACGGACGGCTCTTCCACCAGCACCAGTTGCGAGTCCGTTACGTTCAGTTTCAGTTCTACGTGCTGCTGAGGCTCGCTGTAGTTGTGCCTATGCACCGACGGCGATGCTTGCAAACTGAAACAATAATAAAGAGTTATGGATTCAAAATCAAAGGTTCGCATTCCAGAACTCAGTTCATGGGCGAAGGATTTAGCTTGAGTTTAGTTTTGCAATACGATTCAAAGATTCTTGGCAGTTCAGCGCATACCTGGTAGGGTAGGGGTGGGTTGTCAACTCGGATGGAGGCAGCGGCGGCTGCGTAAGGAAGTGGTGCGCGCGCTCCCACCATTCTAGTATGGCCATCAACCGCATGTTATTGATCAAGATTGTGTACGCGCAGGTGTCATGACGTTTCCTGTAATACACACAATGTTATGATTGTGTTATTTGGATTCAAATAACAAGTTATACAATAGGTTACAGCTTTTAATGGTTCCTGGTCAAGGACTTTTTATGTTTAATGTAATGACTTTCGGATTGACAAACGCCGCTATGCTCCAAAAGTTTTTTCAGACCTAAATTCTCCTCGAAATAATTTTTCTATTGATGATTATGTAATGTGTACCTGGCATGCACTTCTGCTTGTACGCTGTGACGTTGCTCTGCCATGGGTTGTATGATGTGGCTGAACACGTTGCCGCGTCGGTTGGCCGGCTCGTTCGCAAACCTTGTGTCGCTCACTAGGATCTCCTGCAAGTCACAATATTACAATAAGCCCTTAGTTAGCATTACAAAGAAACACATCATGAAGTTCACATAAAGACGTGTAAATCGAATTTACTGCTCCAGGATAGGACTAATGAGGCTAAAGATAACTAAAGGAACTAAATAATGCCTGTGAGTTTAAGCCATTGAGCTACTGAATCAAGAATTATAGTCGAGAATACCGTGAAGGTCCTCCATCGAGCTTACCTGCGAGACCAGATCGATATCCTGTCCCATATCGGAGTAGGTGTCCAGCACCAGTCGTGATTTGATGAAGTTGATGCAAGCCAGTGACGAAACTCCATGAACTGGCTCAAGGTGTACTGTAACATCCTGAAGATCCAGCTTTATGGAACTTATGGTCCACACCTGTTAGCAAGAAATGATTTATATAAAGATTTGCTGTTTTTAATTATTTTTGAAACTTCAAGGATTATGATTTTGGGGGCAATAAAACTAACCGACTACATTTGTTTCGGGAGCTTTCTCAAGACGGTATAAACGGTAATAAAATAAAGACATGCCACAATAAGGTTCAAATAACGTGGTCTATTGCAAGTTGCTTTGTGATGGCAATTTGCCAGAAATCTTTGGACAAATCGATACTTTTCAAGCTCCTGATCTCTTCACTCACCTCTCGTTGGTTGAGGGCAGGCTGCGGGGGCGGCTCGTCCAGCGCCTCGCCCAGGTTGTGAGCCAGTACCCCCCGGACCAGCTGGTACTGTGCCGGGTCCAGAGCGCACTCCAGAGTCGTGAGAGTGCCTTGGATTGTCATATCCGGTACTGAAATTTCCGAAATTTTTTAAAATCTTGTTTTTTAAATATGTTTAAACGCTGGGAAATATAATGTTTTCGAGCGGCGACCACAAACTGGAAGGTACAGTGTTGGATGACTCCGCACTCGATGGACAGATGAGATTGTAAAGAACGCAGGAAATCGGTGGATGGAGACGGCTCCAGATCATTATTCATAGCATCTTATAGGTATATGTCCAGTGAGCCAGTATGAGCAGTGGACCTCTATCAGCTGATGAGGTGTTGTCAGGGGGGTTAGTACGGGTTTTGATTGTTTTCGAAACTACATGAAGTTTTATTTTCTTCCATACATTAACTTGCAGCGCCCCGAGCGAATAAGAGAAGAAAACTAAGGACGTAAAAGGTTAGCCAGTAAATGTATGGAAGGAAACAAAACTTCGTATAGTTTTCGAAAACTATCAAAACCCGTACTAGACGTGCTGGATGATGCTCGAGTGGAATTTACGAAACGGAAGACCCTTTACTGTAGAACCGATGCCATTTCAAAGGCAGTGGGAAGATGACCAAAGGAGGCATTAGTTATTTTTCAGCTGCTTATAATGATGTACATGACGGGCTTACCGTTGTGAGTGGGGCTCATATTGTGCTCTATCTGAAGAGTGAGATGCGCCGGCGCAGTGAGCAGCGGGGGCCCGAGCCGCAGACCTCGCCCCCCGCCGCCACCGCCGCGCGCCCCGTGTAGAGTCAGAGACTCCAGTTGCACTGTGCGCACGTCTAACAGCTCTCGAACACCTGTAGAAAAGAAGATCGCTAATAAAAATAGAGAAGAGAGAAGAACCTTCCTGGGGAGGGCCTGGAGATGACCTTCCCCATACAATACAATAATTTTCCATAATCACCACGCCTGGCAGGTGGATCTGGTGTTAAGTACTCAGGTAGATGCTGATGCCCATCCTCCGGTGTCGCAATCAAGCAGCGTAGTCATGATAAATTTATTAGATGCCAAGTAAGGACCCAGAATGAGTGATCGCTTTATGCGCTTTATGGCTCTATCTAGCGTGTAGACCCACCTAGGTTTTTAACTAGTTATAGTATATATTTGACGACATAGCTTTGGAGAGAAACTGGGTGCATAAGTTAATATCATGATTTTTCATAAAAAAATTACTGTTAGTGGCGGTTTACTCTAAAGACAAATCTTTGAATAATAGTATGATTTACTCACTCGCATCGGGATCCGTGAGGGTGCTGACGCTTCCTGGCTCGCCAGCGCGCTGGAATCGGTTGGTGAGCTTGAGGTGGCTGGCCTGCACGGCCAACGCGCCGCGACTGTAGCCCGACACCGGCACGATGATGACGGGTGCCTCGCACGCCAGGGTGATGCGCATGCGCGACAGACGGGTGGAGTCACCGCCGCCGCCAACTGACACCTGCAACACAGTGGCATGCTGGATACGACACGACACGACACGACACAGATCCAATGAGTGTCTCGAGCTACAGTCGAGAAATATAATGCTGCCACTTCACTTGGTGTATATTCGCAAATTTTTGCGTTATTTTTCCAAGGTAAAATCAACCATGAGTCTATCGGTACATAATGTTGTTTTCCTTGGCATAATAACGCAAACATTTGCGAATATACACAAAGTGAAGTGCCAGCATAACAAGCAACTACACAGGTTTGTGTTGTGGTGCACAGTACACTGATTTTTGTATTCAAATTGAGGTGTTCAAAGTATCCACTAGGGACGATTTTCAATATCACAAACCTTCTTTACAAAACTCCATGCAGTGTACACCTTGTGCTAGACTTTTTAGACTAGAGGATCTGCCTACAAACATCATCGTCATCAGGCGGTAAACGTCCACTACTGGCCATATGCCTTTTCCATAGAATAAACGAACGGTCGATGATGATGGGTCTGAACGGTCTTGCGCCGCCTTCATCCGATTTATTCCGACTAGTTCCTTTCCACCCACTTCCTGCAACCTTGAAAATAACACTTCTATTTTATTATTAAATTTTTCGGTGTGCTCACTAGACTATTAGGGGAGAGAGAGAGTTTACCTTGAGGCGGGCCTGCATGATGACGCGGCGCAGCAGCCCAAAGTCCCTGGTGAAAGCTTGCAGCTCGTGCACGAACCGCTTGGTATGCACGTAGCTCACGGGGCCCATCGCGATGCACAGACTCGTTTCGTGGCCCGCCGCTGAAGCCTCGCATGCACTCAGTCTGCAAATTGTATTGGACCATTCAGTTATTCAAAGTTGCTACAAAATCCAACAAAATGGTTGGTCAGCCTCCAACGAATCTTAGGTTTGGGCACGTCCACCCGGAACCGCATTTTCCGTGAATCAATGCCATTCTGTCACTCTGAAACATCAAGAACGATGGACCCGCCGATGCCGAAGAGTAACTAGCGAACGATGTTTTTAAGCAACAGAAAGGATTACGAGAAAATGAGGTTCCGGGTGGACAGATATGGTTCAATCCTAGAGATTTAAAAAATTAGGGTTTTTTGTGTAAGTAGACTCTAACTTACCTGTTATATTCCACCGTGAGGGCGTGTTGTGAGTGAGTACGTAGTGTGTCCCTCCACAGAGGCGCATGGGGCGTCAGGTCTCTCAACGCTAAAGTGCCGAGTCTAGCTCGCACAGCACTAGTGTGCTTCTGAGCATCTCTTCTAGCTGCGACCCGCACGCGGGCGACCCGTGCCCCGCACCACTCGCCCCGCGCGGATACGACGACCGCGCTCAGAGAGCGGATGCACATCTCTGTCACCGTGATCCCGCCTTCTTCTTCTACACTCATCAGGGCTCCGTCAATCTCTGCAAAATGAATATTCCAAGCAATACTTAGAAAAAGGAATAGAGTCAATCAGATCAACTATCGTCTACGTTAGTTGGCTGGGAATGAAGAATCACACATTTGCAAAGCCGAAAAAATAGATGTAACTATTACATAATCTTCGCGTATTATGCTAAGATTAAGTAATAGTGACTACGTGGCAGTGCGACTGAAACGAGATTACATTGTGATTGGAATGTTTTTAAATTAGAGAATTGGGCCTCTGGTCTCTGACCTCACGCAGGGTGGACCAGGAGCCAGTGACACGAAGTAGTGGCAGTATATAACGTGACTTGCCCGTAGTAAGATGATCTCCTTGCGGCTCAGGATCAGGCAGGTCGTCGCCAGCTATTCCGAAGAAGTCGAGCACGGCCACCCAGCTGTCGATGTTCACGACAAGGTTCAAACTGTTGAACTCCACTTTCGTCAGCTTCGAGACCTGCGTAGTGTATAACCTTTATTAGCAGAACAGGATTCTATGCATAGTTATCAAGACAACCTATTATTACAGTACATGAAAAGGTTCAAAATTCAACAACATACCTTGTCGAAGGTATCATGGAAGCGCGGATGCCTTGGATCTCTCGTATGGACCCACACCCACACGAGGTTATCGTCGGCTCCCGTCTCCTCCTCCCCCTCCCCCTCCACCTCAGTGTCTGTATCTCTGTCCTCTCTGCCGGCCTCGTTCTCCCCCGGCGCGCCGCATTCGGGCGAGCAGGGTGGGGTGGGTCCGCACTTGCTGTCTTGTCGCTTGTTTTGACGCTCCTTATTCTATAAAAAAAAACCATCACACCAATCTTGTATTATCAGCACAAATACACGATAGTTTTTTGTAGAGATAGGCAAAGCCCGCGTGGGCCTCTTTTCGTTTTTAAACGTGAAAAAGGAGAAACATTTTCATATCAGAAAAACAATCTGGAAAGAGAATTATTACGAATGGCGTTTTCATTTAATTTTGTTTATTTGCATACATAATACATTAACAAATTGCTTAGATCTAAATTAGCTGGTAGTTAGTATCACGTAGGGGTAATTGAGTTCGAATTAGAGTTGTAACTTGCATATATATATGTCAAATCAATTTAATTATACATAGCATTATGTCAAATTAAATAGTAGTTATGTAGGCGAGGCAAAAATAATAATAATAATGAACAATGATTTTTCCTTCACTCTTGGGATTAATCCAAAACTTCTTCAAATTTAAATGTAAAGCTGTATTCAACTTACCTCTGCGATGACGTTCAGTTGACCTGGTAGCGAGTTGTAGTTATTCTTGGCAAAATGTAGCGAGCTGATGCTGGCCAGGTCCTCGCCAGGATGCTCTGTCAGGAAGTCAGGGCAGGACTTGGAGACGAACACGGCCTTGGGTGGCATTTGAGGGGTGTGCGAGACCATCAGCATGCGGTGTTTGGAGTTAGGGTCTTTAGTCAGGTCCTCCATGGTGATGGAGTGCAGCGAGACCTGAGGACATTCATGAGAATAAATATCTTTAAACCCAATAAGAACTAACCTCGTCTGCTTGTCCAAAGGTCAGAGTAACAATCAGGTAGCGGGATCACATGCAAAAATTATGTGCACATCTTATACTCACTCAGTTAGTGAGTGTAAGACAATACAGAATATAAGAATAACAGTGAAGGAAAACACAACAATGACGTGAGTCACCAAATAAAATAAATAAATAAATGCTGGACATTTCACACATTATCTAGCCCCAAGCTAAGCAGAGCTTGTGTTATGGGTGCTAGATGACTGATATACTTCATACAATACATTACATAAATTTATATATTTTTTACTATACATAGAAAAATACCCAGAACACCTTGAACAAATATCTGCAGATCGTACAAATATTTGTTCCGAGGCGGGAATCGAACCCGCAACCTCCTGCGTCGCAGGCCAACCATCGCCCGCCGCGCCACAGAGGTCGTCACCAAAATACCAAATGTTAGAAGGCATTTGATGGCTTCAGCGAAATAGCACTAAGTGATGGATTATTTGTCCGTGCACTCTCTCCAGTCGAGAATAGAGGCTTAGAGATGTTATATAGAGCTATAAGAACATCACAACGCTGCGATTGATTTTCATGATGATCTACGAGATATTTCCCTAAAAGAACAATACTAGTTTACCTGCAGAGTCGTTTCATATTCGTTTGTTTTCTTGTAGTTGAGCGAGAACTCTCGGAATGACAGTTCCACCAGACTGCGCTCTCCTTCGCCCAGGTCCGCTCTCAGTTCCACGCTGAATATCGGCAGATCGAAGTTTACTGTGAACCAACACGTAACCAATGGAAAGATGTTTACATTATCAATTCGCTTATTTGAACTCTATTTTTGCACAACTGTTAATGTCGGCTCTAGCGAACACAAGTAAAGATTAGGGATAGTTTATGAGAAGGCCTCGACGGAACATACCTGACAGCTAGACCCAGAATCTTCCAAAAATATCATTAGGTAGTCTCAACGCGCGGTTATTCAATTTACCCTATTTCTCTCCACTTCATCATCAGGCGGCTGCTGCGGTTAGACAAATCTATGTCTAACCGCAGCAGCCGCCTGATGATGATTCCCTAAAGAATGCCACGACAAATAACTTTGAACAGCCTTCATCCACCGGCAGCCCACGAGACCTGTAGGGCTAAGATGGCAGACAAAGACATATGTCACGCGAGAGAGAGAGAAAACGTTGTCGATTTCAATTCGTTTATCACGCGCCCACGACAAAACGAAATGCTAACTCGTTTGATTGGCTTAAACCTAAATGCTACGACTACTTCGTAGTATTCTGTGGTGTTTTGTCTATAAACCCTAACATGGTGCAATAATTGTATAGCATTTTGTCATGTCTACACGGCCTCTCTCCCGTCTATCATTTTCATTGTAGACTAGATATGAGATAAATAAAATCCACCGTTTGCGTTGAAAATTGGAGGAGTCTCCTCTCATGGATGTGTCTCCTTCCATGATGGGTCTCCTCCCGTGGATGGGTATCCTCCCATGGATTGGTATCCTTCCATGGATGTGTCTCCTTCCATGATGGGTCTCCTCCCGTGGATGGGTATCCTACCATGGATTGGTATCCTCCCATGGATGTGTCTCCTTCCATGATGGGTCTCCTCCCGTGGATGGGTATCCTCCCATGGATTGGTATCCTCCCATGGATGGGTCTACCGCCATGGATGAGTCTCCTCCCATGAATGGGTCCACTCCCATGGATGGGTCACCTCCCATGGATGGGTCACCTTCCATGGATGGGTCTCCTCCCACGGATGGGTCACCTCCCATGGATGGGTCTACCCACATGGATGGGTATCCTCCCATGGATGGGTTACCTCCTATGAGTGGGTCTCGTCCCATGGATGGGTCACCTCCCATGTACGGGTCTCCTCCCATGGATGGGTAACTTCCCATGGATGGGTCTCCTCCCATGGATGGGTATCCTCCCGTGGATGGGTATCCTCCCATGGATGGGCGGGGGTAGGTGTGTATTATGTGTAGGTATGTTATCTATTTTCATTCCCGTTTCGGCCCGTTTCACAAAAATTTTATGAAAACAAGGAACAGTGTTGCTAATATAGTCTATGTCTATCGGTTTCTTACCGCGAGAAAACGAAATAGTCTCGAGTTGTTTCGAGTGCAATCGAGTTGGCGGCCATGTTAGGACGAACCGGTCGACATGAAGACATAACGAGACATATCACGTGAATTCACGTCTCAGCACGAGATAATGCTGTGAGAAAATTTTCTCGTGCTGCGCATGTTAGCCGTACTGTACTTCGCTTAGCGTATACTGGAAACAACAGTTATAACCAAAGTTGCGTTCGAGTATTTCTTCCCTGGACAGTGTGATGTCACTCTGCTATATTTACCTATCAGCAGCGGCGTGCTGGCAGCGTGCGGGGGCGCGGGCAGCAGCGCGGGGCGCGGTACCACTAGCACAGCAGCGCGCACGGCCGGGTCTAAGCGCAATGTGGGGACCGCCGGTTCCAGCACCACACTAGAGCCGGACTCACTCTGAAACAACACGTTTTTTCGCAAGTTGGTATACATAGTAATAGAGTGTGTGCGCGTGTGTGTGTGCGCGTGTGTGTGTAGCGTGTGTGTGTGCGTGTGTGTGCGTGCGGGTGTGTGTGCGTGCGGGTGTGTGCGCGTGCGGGTGTGTGTGCGTGCAGTGTGTGTGCGTGCGGGTGTGTGTGTGTTGTGGGTGTATGTGTGTTTGTGTGTGTGTGGGCTTGTGTGTTGTATACAAATCCAGAAATATATGGCTGGTAGGTTCAAGTAGGTAACAACTTATTTTTCTTTTCCAACTAGAAGTAAAAAAAATAAAAATAAAGATAATTATGATAAATAAGAAATAGAGAAGAAATAAAGATGATTATGATTATGATTATGATTATGAGAAGTGCCACTACTGGGGTATCTTAAAAACTAGCTTAGTACTTAATAACTGCATTGATTTAGCTCTTAAGATACCCTCGTGGACCTACTGATAGGACAAAAAAATGAAACACCTCTCTGAACGAGCTTCTGAATCATTGGACCATCAAGTGTACCGAGATCGCACTTACGTTACTGTTGCTGCTCGTGCGAAGTCTGCAGCAAGACTGTAAGGCTGAATTTTTGCGCCAGATGGCATCAACGGTGTCGTGTCAAAAAGTAGACCGTACTTTTTAGGAGCTAATTTGTGTACCAACTTCAGTCAGGCCAAGATCTTTCGGCAGAACTGTACTAAAATTACTCCCAAGTACTCACATCATACTCGTAACAGCTTCAGCGTCAAAATGGCGGATATCAAACATGCACAAAAAGGTTGGCAGCAGTTTTTTTTTTGTATATCATACCGGTACGGTATGCTGCGACGGTGGGTGTGGCGAGGGCGGCGCCGGCGTCGCACCCGCCGATATCCATTTCAGCGTGTCCAGTAACTGCTCATACTGTTCGCGTCTCGCGCACACTTGCAGTCCGCCCACTACGGCGCCACTCACTTCACACTGAACAAAAACACATACTAATGGTATTATTTATCATTATCATCAGCCGTTAGAAGTCAACTGCTGGACGATAGAATATAGAATGCCACGATGATTGGTTTTGAGCCGCCTCCATCCACAAATCTCCAACAAACTGTAATCAGTCAATCAGGAGGGCCGTTCTACAATGCGTTTTTTAGTTCATCGTCTCCACTATAAAACCTTTATTCAAGCAGTTTTCGGTTCTACGAACTATATGACTGCCGACACAATCCACACAACAGCAAAGACTTCAACTTGTTCATAAATGCAGGGCTATTTTGGTGATCTTGGTCCTTCTACAAATTCCCTAGAAATGGTAAATGGTCTTATTTTGGAGGTGGCAAAAAGTACACTGATGTCTCACATTGTGTGTACAGTAATGTGCTTTTACGTCTTCCTACAACAGACTATTGTAAAGATTTCCCTATATATATCAGTTACAGCTAAAGAGTTTTCAAAGGCTCTCAGCTTTAGCTGGAACAGGAAGGTGGTGAGTGAAGGTAGCTCACCTGGCATGAAGAGTCGTCTGCGTCAGATAGGTCGATGTTGAACTGTAGTGCCGTGTTGTGCAGCACGGGCTTGCCGCACGACACGTCGTATATCTGCCGCATGCTCTCCGCTGTGAGCCGGTGCTTTTGTAACTTGTTTGCCACATCCAACTACAATAGAACATTACAGAGCAATGGAATCAGATAGCAGCGCAATCGAAAGATAGGACGGGGTCGCTCTTCCCGCATTTAAAAGACGAAAAGGCATCGTCGTCTCCTTTTATTAATACAATTTTCTAAACCAACAAAGATTATATAAAAAGCTCAAGTGCAGTGAAATAAAATAGAATAGTAATGCGTGACTTTTCAAACGGGTGGAAATTGTCTACCAAAGTTATTTTAAACCTGCTACTCCTTTAGTAAAACATGATTTGACTGAGACTTTGACGAAATGGAAAGAGTATAACGTTGCAAATGTATCAACACGTCAACATCCTATGAATTTAATGCATTAATTTGATTGAAATACTTGAAACTGGCTTACGCACAAACAGCCAAATCCATGCCAAACCTGTTTATAAAGAACCGTTGCTAATAAACGCCGACGTCGCAGCACTTTGAATGTGATTGGGAGAATGAGCCCGTCAGTTAGACAGTTTTTTTTCCAATTATTGCTAAATGGGAAAAGAAATGACACCTTACCGAAGCCAACGAGATGTCCCTGATCCGCACTTTGTAAGTGGTGTTCTTAGGCGATCCGGGCCGGTTGGCGAGGCTCATCCGCCCCAAGTGCGCCACTAGCACTTGCGTACTCCGCGCACTTCGTGGCACCACCACCACTGGCGACTCCAGCTCGATGCTCACACTGCAAATAATTATTTATTTGTGGGATCAGGACTATATGGATAGGACATATGCCATATTTTTACGGCAATATGTAGCTGCAATATTGGCCAGTATGGCCCAGCTATTACAGATATATTTTGTTGCAGAATATGGCTGGAAAATATCAGTATGGCCCATAATCTTGACACTACTACACGAGCTACATGCAACAATGGCTCAAGAAACAATACGCGTCACGTCAGAAAGAAAGAGATAAAAATATACAGTGAAATGAAATAACAATACATATATGTCCGGTAACAAAAATACTGAAAATGTTTGGCTATATTTCCCCGCAATACTAAAAATATTGTTGGATAATGCATAATATTTCTGCAATGCCAGTAATGTTGCTAGCCACTATATTGCAGCCACATATTGCCGGGAAAATATGGCTTATTTAAATGTCAACCATACTGTCATGTTTGTACGGTATAAATTATGATTCAGTACTTGAAAATCCCTTACTGTGCTGTGCTGTTTCGTCAGTGAGCGGAGGCGAAGGATAGTTACCTGAGTACGATATTATCAGCGTGTCTGTCAGAGGGGTCGTCGAGCGAGGCACCGACGCTGATGGTGCGGCGGCGCGGCGACACGCCCTCCATCGACTGCGACAGGCGTGGATTCATGTAAAGCGACTCCCTGCGAAATTATTTACTGCATTTAGTAGGTCAGTTTATATCCAATGGCATCTACAACCTCAACACAGTTATCCAAGATATCTTTCTTCCACCCTATTTCTGCCGCCAAGCAGTTATGATCGCATTACTGAAGGGTGCAATTGCAGGGTGACAGGCTCAGTGCAATGCCAAGGTGGGGTACGTCATAGGTGGACGTGGCACAAATGGGCTGGGGTTACCGCTTCAAGCCAGTTCTGCCAATTACTCTAATAAAAAATAATATTGACCAAGTGTGTGGCAGCCCACGCGTATTGTAGGATGCCGTAATATAAAAGTTTAGCAGAGTTTTAAGAAAAGCAGAAAAACTGACTGAAGAACGGCCTGATCGATCATATAGAAACTTCAACAGACTTTGCTTGTGTCTGGTAGATTTTGACACCTCTAGATGGTTGTGTGACAGAGTGACCTGGTGTGAGCGAGTCCGAGTGCCATGTCAGCAGCGGCAGCGGCGGCGGCGCGCAGCGAGCGCGCCAGATTCGACAAGTACTGCTTGAACTCGGCCAGGCACGAGCGCAGCTCCAGCACCAGCGCTGGCTGGTGCGTGTACCAAACACGCGCCACGCGCAGGCTTAGAGACGCCTCCACGCAGACTGATCCTGAAAACAACCAGCGTGCTAATACACAAAACTTCATCGACGGCATATTTTCAGCACGTATCAATACGTGGTGTGTCCGGCTTAAAAATATACCTCTCTCTCTCTCTTCCTATAGATGTTATAATAGGTAACTAAGGGACTACACCAGGGGACGGGCAGCAAAAAAGTCAAAGTCAAAAGTATCTTATTCATAGAAATCACAAGGATCATTTTGAATCGTCATAGCTCCCATCTAAGAACTCAACACTAATACTGCGATAACTGATTCGCCTGCCAAACGTGGTTATTATGGCAAATAGCCCATGGAGGCTTCGTCCATCAGTGGACTTCCACCGTCCAACTGAGCGTAGTCCTCACTTCGTTTATACTACTTGTTCAGGTCTAGATACCTGGAGTATCTCCGTCGCAATCCGTCACCACGTTCCTGTCTATGCTGAAGTGAAGCGCTTTTTCATCATCTCCATCGTGCTGGAGATGCAGGGCAGGTTCCAGGGCGGAAGGCACGGCGCGCCCCGCGGACAGGACGCGAGCGTGTCCACCGCCACCCTCGCTCAGAGACACCACCTGTACTCCGCCCAGCGACCCGCCCGCTGAGATGTGTGATCCATCTGGGAAACGAACACATTACGATAGACATTGGCTTTTAGCTAATTTTCACAAACAATTTTGTACATTCGGTCCAGTAGTATCAAGTTCAGTTTTGAATGTTTTTTGTTATGTGCTCAGAAGTTACAATTACATAGGATCCCGGACCCCAGCCCAGTCGCAAGAAATGGTTAAATGAAAATCGGGTTCAACAAAGGACTATTTATTGTTTAACAGTGGACTAACTTCCACTTTATATTCACTAACAAGTCTACAAGCAGTAGACTCGAACGTACCGACAGTGGCCTGTATTTTAGCTTCACAGAGCGTCGCGGTCGCAATTTTCCTAGCCACAACAACCCCATCCTCCACAGCTGCGCGCAGTAGCAACACTCCCAACCGGTGGAAGTCGAATGTTATCTCTGTTCGCACTTCTTTCTGAAGAAAAAAAAACAGATTTTTTTAATTTCAAAATAACAAGTAGCCCAATCATCTAAACAGTGTTAATTCACACTATTCCTACCTTGCTGTCATCATCGAGTGGCGCCGGCTCGTCTTTGGGTTCGTTTTTCGGCGCTTCTGCAGGTTTATTCGTTCTCGGGCCAAACACGCGCTGCGTGAATCCTATCAGTTCCACTATTGTTTCTTGATTTGCTGTAACAAATTGTTATTTTGACGAGTTCGTCTATACTAGCTGGGGATTCCCGCTTATGATGGCTACGTCGCAACAATATTATGCTACGGATTAATACTCTGGGGAAACGTATATACCTCATTAAGTGGTTTTGGCCCAAACGATGTTATATCAGGGGGTGTTCCACTAGTTAGTAGTTTTACGTATACGAAGACAATATATGTGGAAACTTACCGATAATATCCAAGTTATTGAATAGTATATTGGCAATCCTCAGATCTTCGGACTCCCCTTCACCCTTCACGAGGCACAGTTCGACCGCAATCAGAGCTTCCGAATCTACAAGGCCAGCCGCGCCCCAAGTGGGCACGTTACCTCCAAAGGTGGTATTACCCCAGGTGGTGTTACCCCACGCGGTGTTCCCCCAAGTGTTTGCCCCCCAAGCTGGGTTATTGTTGGTCGTGCCTGTGATCCAGGATGGTGCAGGACTTGTCGCACGTTCAGAGTCTACGACATCTGAAAAAGTTATATTCACATTATTGACCATGCTGGGTGATATATTACCACGCTGGGTGATATATCGATCTAGGGATAGTTTTTGTTAATACTTTTCTTCCTAATTTTATTATTAATAGAAGCAAGCTCAAAATCAAGTACCATACCTTATGCAGAGATACTCTTTCTGGATATGCTCTTTATATTCCTACTATCTGGATTCTGATTCTATATCCAAAGGTACTTGCTAAAAAGAACTGTAAATTCAGGGCAGTATTACCTAATTTAAAGCGCACTAAAACGACCGTGCGCTCTTCCTAATGGAATGAAATAAGAGGGACCGCGATAATTTATGCAAAGGATAAATTTAGAGAACGCTATACAGAATCGCTACTGCAAAATAACGGTGCTTTGTCTAGCGAGGTATACACATACTGGTAGACCGGTGTAGCGAGAACAAGGCTTGCGAGAGTGCATGTGGGTGCGCCGCGTTGCCCAGCGAGCCGGGCACGCCGGGCGACGTGGGCGACGTGGGCGACGTCGGCGACTGCGGGGACGTCGGCTCCGAGCCGCGGATAGACCCTGAAGCAGTGTCCATGCTGGAAAAATACATTGAAATTGTAAATTAACCAATTTTAAAAGGTATTTTCGCGTATTGAGTGAGAAATCAATTTCAAATGAAACAATAGCATGTCATCAAAATTCTGTAAGTATTTTATAGTTTTTGTGTTAAAAAGTTTTATTCACGAATCTTGGATCATGCAGGCTTCATTTTAATTCAAAGTCTACGTTAAAACGGCTACTTAATACTTAGTATAAGTATGTTAAGTAAACATACTAATTACCGGCTGAGGCCCAAGAGTTCGATTCCCGTTGCAGGACATATGTTTGCATGATTTACAAACATTTGTTCCGGGCTGGCTGTTGTACCATGGTATTCGTAGTTCATGCACGACACAGGGAATCCCAGTGAGTGATCAGGACTATGTATTTTATGTAACAAGTAATTTTTGTAGACATTTTGCAGTAAGTCACAAACATTGTGTTTTCGATTAGGGTTAAATTTTCCTAGGCCATTTCACTAGAGTATGATTTACAACTCAATGGTACATCTGGGACGGAGGGAGTTTAGTCTTGTAAAGGATGACAAAATTTTGCTAAGCGAATGATGAATCAGAATCGGCACCATTTCCGACGTTGTCGTAGCGTATGTGTCGATTTACGTACCCCACATGCTTATGACTAGCAACCAGCAGCTCGAAGTCTGGTCCGTAGGTCTGCAGCGCGTCCACCAGCAGCAGCGAGTGCACGGACAAGGTTAGCGACGCGTCGCGCGGCCGCCAGCAGAGGGCGCAGCGCACCCCCATCACTTGCACTTCGGCGATGCTTCGACCTCGAGATTGGACCTTACAATACACAATAATGTCAAGCATCTTTCACTAAGGATAAATTCACCTTGGTGGTTCTTTCCCCAAACACGCCCTTAGGCCCTTTTCATATATGGAAGACCATACCTCAACCGGTCACTGACCTAACGCAGAGTGAACACCAGAGTAACACAAGACGAACAAATTGTCTTGACGGAAAGTTATATCCGGCTAGAAGGACCACATCTCAAAAAGATGATTTCAACCAACTTTTTATGAACGAAAATAAAGCTCGATTGCCACTCACTGACTAATATATTTATTAAATTAAATGAATTGATTGACATGCTCGATTTCAAAGCAGGACCACTTTTGTACAGGGGTGATGTTTTGGAAAAATGTTTTTTGTTTCTTTCTTTGCTGTCCACGCGAACGCAGTTGCGAAAAAGCCGCTAGTTTTAAATAAAGAGGGCCAAGAAACAAGAATGCAAGTATGGAAAAACGACGAAAATGTGTTAAATGGTGCAGGAGCAGATATACATCGTGATGATGAGTAAGTAGAACATACCTCCAGGGACAGCTGGTCGATGGCAAACTGCAGCATGAGCAGCGTCGAATGGTGATGCGATGAGAGCTCGGAGCGCTCCGTCTCCGAGCTGCAGCTGAGCTCGTCGTCGGCCGCGTCTGCCGCGTCCGGGGTCACTGTCTCCCGACCGCTGACAACACAACACATCTAGTACTAAGTCAGGGGAGCAAGTCATGGCTGGGCGAATTCGCCATCAAGCAATTAAAAACTATTGTCATAATTTAGTCCCAATTATTACGAGCCTTATATTAATATCCTATGAGGCTTACCTTGTGAAAATGGACGAACTGTCTAACACGGCGCGAACACAGCGCAGTTTGTGCTCGCTGAGATGCACCACGAGCGCCGGCAGCGAGCCACGCAGCGTCGCGCACGGGTACTGAGGGTCCACGGTGTGTACCACGCGACGTTCCGCCTATACACATACACAACGCCCAAAAGTTACATAGTCCTGATCCCACACTAGGATTCAGTGTCGTGGATATCACGAACTACGAGTACCACGGTACCACAACACCAAGACCCCGAAATAATATTTACAGAACATGCAAACATTTTTCGTGCACCGGGATTTGAACCCGGTTTACTTAAATTGGCGTCACTCCAACTTCGAACTGCGGGGAGAAGGGTGCGCCCAGGATTTCACGGGGCCAGGGCCGCCAGGAACGGCTTGCTAATTAATTGAATGATTGTCATTGTGAAGCTCCAGTATGATGCCTATCGAACTACAAGTCACATACCTGCAATGAAATGCTAAATCGATCCAGAAGGTGCAGCGAGGAAGTGGACTTGGTGTGCGCGTATTGCCAGTTGTCGCGCGCGCGCCCCACCAGGATCTGCAGGTCGCTCAGCTCAATGTTGTACCTGCAACAGAATACAGCTTGAACCACAACTCATAAGAGTGCATGACGTAGTTTGTATAGTAGAAATATCAAAATACAGAGTTCTATCAAAACCCAACTCGTGATAAAATTGCATTAGAACTGCAGAGTCAATAGTTCGTAACTATTAACATAACATAACACCCAACAGTCACATACGTATCAGGAACTACGAGTACCATGGTACCATAACACCCAGACCCGGAACAAATATTTGTAGATCATACAAACATTTGTCCCGCAGCGGGAATCGAGCCCGCCACCTCTTGCATCACAGCCGGCTACTCGCCCGCCACGCCACAGACGTCGTATTGTGCGGGAACTTTGGGTGAGGGCCTCGGGTACAACCCATTGCCCTGAAATTACTGGCGGAGACTGGTCAATGGTAACGAGATCAAGGACACCGTACGCCGGAGCGAAGCAGTACCTCATTACCTGTCATATAATCGGTCGTGTAGATCAGCGGCATCCAAAGCTCTATGATCGGCGCTGGTCTGCAGCGGAGGCTCGGGCGGGGACGAGGGCGACAACAGACTGCCGGGGGGAGTCGAGCACGGTGTCATGAATGTTTCCTCCTCATCCCCCGCCGCCGGGGGCGTGGCGGGCGGGGCGTTGCGCGGCGTGTTAGCCAATCGCAGCCGACCGAAGTCTATGAGCAGGACGCCGCCCTCACGCGATGACATCTCCTCGGCGAATAGGATCTGAGGCGCGGAGATGTCGAGCTCTACTTGCCAGGAACGACGCTCGCCCTGAGGTTACAACACCACACCACACCATATAACCCCATAATAGTATCGTAAAGGCCTTCGACAAGGTGACCTAAAGAAGGAACTTTGACACCATTTGTATTTACCTAAGCAACTTAAGGTACACTTCGTCTAACTTTTCGGCTAAATTACAATTAATTTTTTTCTGAAACATTTTTTCAAAAATCGAAACCATGTCCCACGTACTTAAGTCTTATCCGATTATGTCCAGAGCATTTTAAGAAGAACCAACTTAAAGTTTTTAAGTAATTGCGAAACTACAAATAATGAGACTACTGAGAAATAATGTAAGCGTAATTCAGCTTAAAATTCGACGAGGATTGAGCACCTTAAGTATTATGACACTTCAGTCGACCAATCAAACACGAATTTTGAATCCTGAAGATGGTGTCCTCTACAAATTACTTTCCGTAATGCCCCAAATTTGCATTGAACCTCGTAGAATATGTCCCGCCCACACTCGTCAGTTGACAAGGTGAAAAAATTATGAAAGGGATAGTTTTGTCCAAATTCATCTAGACTAGGCTGGACTATACTAGAGAGTACATACCGGGTTAGCACGCATCATGTCCTCCCAGTGTGTCATGAGCCGTGCTTTAGTGGAGTCGCGGACGCTGTGGTAGGCGTGCCAGGCACCACTCGCTCCCCACGGCCCGCACACGAACTGGCGAGCCCAGCGCGCCAGCTCCGCGCAGTACACCACCTCTATGGAGCCGGACTTCACCCACAGCCTGTAACACCATGCAACACTCTGTACAGGGCTGTACACAGAGCAGAGTGGAGTTTTGGAGGACCTCCAACATGCGCCAACTCTTTTCGAAACGTCAGTAGGCAGAGGGAGTGAAGGGTGACCTCCAACCCGAACATGAACTTCCATAGTAGACAGAGGGAGTATGTGGTGACCCTCAACCCTACCTTGCGCTAATACTTTACGAAACGCATGTCAAGGATGGGGACTACCACATCCTTGAGCTGACTTCTATCATCATGAGTAGATAAGTGATGAACTAACTTCTTAATTAGTTTGGCAAGGAAGAAAATGAATAAGCAAGCTGATATAATTTTCGCTATACGCACTGAACACGTCCAAAGCTACGAGCATTGTTGTGCTCACATAAGTGAAACGTAATTCGCATATGTATATTTTTAAAAAGACGTACTTGTAGTCGCAGTTGAGGCCGAAGGGTTTCTTCTCGTAGGTGAGCTGGAAGAGCGGCTCGTCGCTCGGCTGCGACTGCGGGGACGCCGCGCCTCGCCAAGCGGCCGCTCCGCCGCTTGCACTACTCAGGCCCTCGCGAATGACACCCTTCACAAATTCAATGTTACATTAATTGTATTACTCTGAGAAAAGTTGATCTTAATTCCCTGATTAAGTATCAATACCGATGGAAGTAGCCGCAAACGTGTTTGGGACAAGAGGTTGTTTGTTTTTTTGTTAATTTAACTGTTACTATTTAACATGGAAATACGCCAAATGCACTTCAGTGCAGATTCATGGAAAGTTTGAATCGCCACTACAGGGCGCTGCGACAGCAGATTAAAATAATCATGTTTTGTGTTTACCTGCGGAGCGCAAACGATTGGGAACAGCGTGTGCCTGGTGACTCTGTCCCGCAACGACACAGCGCCAAGCGACACGCGCAGCGCGTGCGATGCGCCGCGCGGGCGCGACTCCACGCACGCCTGCACGCCGCTGAAGTGCAGCTCCACCTTACCGCCGCCGACACTGCTCTCGCAACTCTCGGTAACCCTGCCACAAACGCATCACAACTTACAACACTCTAGACTCGAGTTTCGAGCAAATTCACACTATAGTAACAATAGCTAAAGGAAAACTTTGTATGTATAGTCCTTTTCGCAAATAAGTCCCACGGCCATTTGAGGAACTAGCAATTAAAAGATGAAGCATAGAAACGCCAGCCATAGCCACGGGACTTCTTTTGGGTAATCAGAACGGATAGAGGGGCACACATTAACAGCCATACTTATAAAAACAGCTTATTTGCCAATTAAAACATTACTTAGCCAAACGATGAATAGCGCTATAGGCAATGCTTAACTTTTTCTTACTCATAAACGTTATTTACGTGCTATTTAGCTAATCAATAAGTAAGTTAAAAATAGGTGGCTCAGTTTTTTTACCTAATTCTAAAGTTGGTCAGTAGAATGTGCAGGTGAACATATGCAATTCAAATAAAAGTTAAATAAAAGTATGCCTGTAAATTAGTAAACATGCATGGCTAGCGGAAAAAAATAATTTGCACAAATTGGAGAAAACCATAATAAGCAAAACTCACGTGTCACAGTTTCCTCCTTCATTTTCCATGCTCAATATCAGCGAGCCTTTATTCAGCACGAACTCAAACTTTCCGAAAACCGTGTCTCTCTTCAACAAGGTATTGTTATCTAGTGAATCCGCAATCACATCCAGTATCTCTTCTTCCAGATCCCCGGGGGTGGATGCGGCGGGGACGTGAGCGGGGGCAGGGGCAGGGGTCGGGGGCGCGGTGCTATCGCCAGGGCCGTACCAACCCCACCACTGCGGGAACCAATGCACGAGCATGCTGCGTCCAGATGAGGGTTTGTCCGGGGTCGAGACAGGGGTCGACTTGGGGACTTGCCGCATCGCCACCTGCAATAATATGAACACTTAGATAAAATATACTATGGCATAGAATAAAATGCGCGCTCAAGTGAGGCGGATAGTTCGCGCCTGCACAGTGCTAGTGCAATACATGTACGGTGTGCACTCGCCTCTCTGAGCGGCTTCAGTACGTGAAGTGGAGTGCGCCATTCAAACTCGTCTTTGTGCGCTTTTTTGTCGGGTGGCAGTGTGGCGGCCGGGTTACAGAGTGTGGACAGGCAGATCCCTACGTACTGTCTGCTTTGCCGCGCTGCTTCGAGGCAGGATTCCCAAGTCGGCTTTGGCTCCGTCCCTGAAATAAACATATAACATATCTAGCATCAACACAAACGACGAAACGAGTCCCTATAACAGCAATCTGGCACAGCACATACATGGATGATGCTGGTAATGACAAGCCAACGCGTACAGCCACCATTCCCTCGCGTGTCCCCGCACCGGCACCGCGGGCCGCAGCGCGCGGAACTCTCGCAGGCGAGATACACGTTCCAGTCCCACTGTGCAGCCCACGGCTTCGTTGTACTGGCGCTGGAACACAAAACAAGCTTGATTCATTTAAAATCTCACTTACCAGCAGCTATTAAAATATCCTTGCTCTCACGTTCATACGCTATAGCTGATACTGAGGAGCAACAGAGCGTAAGCCAGAGGCTCTACCTAGGTTCGGCTTCCTCGGGTTGTCGTCGTTAGTGCCCCACGACAGCACACATAAGCAGTGCTTGTGTTTAGAAAATAGTGGAAATACATTTAACTATATCTATACCACCAGTAAGCTATAAGTATATAAGTTATATGGGCAGTGTATAGTTAGATTAAATATGTGTACTTTCATGTCTTACCGACGTTAGATCTAACATCACTGTATCGAGCGTAAGATACGCAGCAAGGCGTGGACGCGTCCTGCTACGTAGAGGCAACTCAGTGCGCTCGCGGCGCACTCTCGCCCGCGCACTGGCGGGTGAGACTATGTAGCGGTGTGACGTCACGCCACCCGGTGACATGCGCTCCTGAAATTAAATTACAAACATCACAAATGAAGATTATTTATGAACTAACTGAAAATGAGAGACCACACCCAACTAGCTCTCTCGTTTCAGCCAATAACGGTGATACAGAAAGTTAGATGTAGAGAGGCATTGGTGGCTATATACTATAGGGGTTCACCGTGAGCTCTGCGATGTTGCAGCTAGCGAACATGCCGGAGGGCACCGCCATGGGGTCCCAGTAGACGGCCAGCTGTTGCAGCTCGATGAGCTTGAAGGAGCATCCGTCGGGCGCCAGCAGTGTGAACCCACGCCTCCACTCACTGTCGCACGACTCGGCGGCAAGCGACGCGATCGTCAGACCGCACGCGAACGCGCTGCCGCATGTCACGCTGTCTTCGTAACGGATGTGCACATCATTCAGTTTCAACTGGAAACAGAAACTTAAATTTAACGGAAGGGCTGTAAATATCTAGCTTCGGTCACGACGCACCGTTGGGCCTCCAATAACGCCTCTCACCACTTTCCTTTGTGTCATCTACTGTTACCTGCAGGTTCTCCACAATGTTAGCCAGCAGTCCAGTACCATAGCTGAGCCAGGAGGAGTAGGAGGTGGCATAGTACCCTGCATCAGTCTGCGCCTCGGTCTCGGCGCGCCATTGAGCCTCCAGTGCGTCGAGTAGAGCCACTTTCCTCTCGTGGGCATAATGCGCTTCCACTGTTGGATCCCACTGTCGAGTCACATAGTAAAATGTAATATAAACGTATATTCATAATGTGACATGAAGTATGGTAGTATGTAGTACAGTGTACAAATACATGCAATGTTTCGATAGCCCAAGTGAGTGTTCGCAGGTTGGGCTCTTTCTCACATGATTGTTGACTTTGACAGTATACATTTCAGCAGTATTTTATTAATTGAATCAGGATAATTTAGAATCGTCCTAATGCTCTGATAAAACGTCATTGTAGGTCGACTGTATGGAAAATTATTTATTTAGATTGTGGTAGTAGGTAGGAAGGTACCTTAAGATTAGTTAATTTACATCCCACCAAGTATTTTACGGGAGCGTTGCGCGCGCCACTGTCAACCTATCTCATGATAACAACTCAAAACAAGGAGCAGCGAGTGCGACAGCTAGCGCTCGAAGCACGCCTGCGCGAGCTTCTAGTCATTGCAAGAGTTAGTAACAAATAACATGAATGAATCATTTTTCAACATTGGAATATTGTCTATGAACATTTTAAAAATAATCTTATCAGACTAATCTCAACAACAAAGCAGCAGGTTCAAGGTTACATCCATCATTTGAATATGGACATTGGACAGTGCTTAGATTAGATTATATTTTATGAATAGATTTTCTGATTCTGATCTAATCTAAATGAACAAATAAAACATCAAAGTTATTAACTAGTACAAGAACTGTGATATAGATTGCATTTTACATAGCAAATTATCCTATCAGCTTGACAGCATTTCTGCATTACCGATTAGATAAAAATCATAATAAACCAGGTCACACTACCTCATCCAAATTGACAGGCGCAGCAACCAGGTAAAGCTTCTCTATAGCAATGAGCCACGGCGCGGAGCGAATCTGTCGCACCGGCACCTGTAGCTGCACCTTGCCGATGAACCCTGCCTTGATCTCCACAGGCAAGCCCAGGTGGCGCAGGGCATCCTTCTTTAGAGGAAGATTTTCTAGTTCTACTTTGCCTGGGAATCACATATTCATTCAGTAGGTTTGAGCCTTTTGAAAAGTAAATAATTAAAATATCTTATTGGATCACAGTACCTGAGAGCAAAGCTACACTGAGCTGATCTGTATTCAAGTTCTCCACATATTTCCCCAGATAGTTGTTTAAAACCCAAGCTACTAGGCCTTCCAACATCGTGCATGGTGCTCAGAGCACTGGTTCGACTACCTGCCTGCTTCCGGCACGACACTTTGGCCTAAAACAAACAGATCATTAAATCATTGACTTAACAATGTTCGCGTCCTCAGTAATAAAAGAGCTAGTTGTTGTTGCTAGTTGAAATGACCGGGAGGCATCAGCAACTTTGTAAGGACAAGAATTACGTAATTTACTTACACATTTAGCAATGTTTTTGTGTTTTTGTAGCCTTTTTTTTGAGTTATTATTTCGTATTTCGTAAACGAATAAACCAGCTGATTGAAATTTACTTGACTTGACATTAAGAATGTTGACATTGACAACTAAAATGTTATCCCATGCCTTTGCCAACAACTAACCCGGCTTTCTACCAAAAAAGAATAATAAGTATATATAAAAAGACGTACTATGAACTCTCAAAATACGTAAAATAGGTATTTTTACGTGCACTCATTGTGCACCTTGAAGGAAATAAACTGTGTGCCATGGACCTACTTCTACTACTACTTGGGTTTATGCATGGACCTTATTAAGTCCATGGGTATAGGGTCCATGCCTATGGCTACTCTATGAATACATTCCAATTCACGTACGTTTTTATAACGTTGCCGCAAACAATTACGTACAGCTTTCCAGAATGTTACTTTTGTAACATTTTCGTTATTTTTGAACCTTTCATGTTACTTTCAACATCCATGTTACCTGATTCAAATGTTACTTTTCGTAGTCTAGTCTCCTAGCCTTAGTAGTTAGCCTATGTAGGTAAGAAATCTATTTTTTTAAAAGGAACTACACGAAATTGTCTTTTCTTTTCATAACAAAGCTAACTCTCTCGTATTTATGGTAGATAGTATCTTTCTTCCTGCTCTTGCTTGACAATCATGCCAGCTGTCTGGCCAGGCATCTCAATTAACTCTAGCAATATATAGGACCAACCAACCAACCATTGCTTGCTGATAGGTCGAAGACCTTAAGGCGTGCAGATAATATGACCGGATTATAATGACGTTGAAAACTTTTCCTTTTTGAAAAACCGAAGCAATTTATCGTGGCTTACTCACTCGCCACACCCCTTTCATCGGTGTCACTTTTGCCTGTTCTTTTGGCGCCTAAAACACTGTTTCATGACTAGCTCCGAATGCCACTGGTATCATTTTTAACCGTTTTGTATGCTCGCTTGACACCCAAATGTATTACTTTTTTGCGTACATTATGACCCCAGTATAACATCTCTCTGAGTTATAAATACAAAATTTTTGTTGCTGGGTCCACTCGCCTGTATTTTTTGTGTGTTTTTGATATAACTTCTAGCACAAAATGTAAAAATGTAAGTGGCTTAATTCACTCACCGATATATCCTATGTTGATATCTATTAGGCATAGGTTTAGGGCATTTTTCTAGGGCGCAGTAATAGAAAGCTATAAATATGGCACGTAAGTCTTTTGCAACGATTTGCATATCATGTAAATAAAAATACTTTTGCTTACAATGTAATATTTCTGTACATAATGATTATTCTAAATTTTAAAGACCTAACATGCGGCATTTTTGCGTTTTCTAAAATGTTACATTTTCATGCTAAATGTTACTTTTCTCTCAATCTCGTGTTACTTTGGACTAAAGGCCGCTAGCAGCACTGACCTATACCCATGGAAGTAATAAGTACTACGTATGTAGTACTTATTACTTCCATGCCTATACCTATTATAAAATATAATGACAGCCGTAGGCGATGAGGCGACGATGATTTGGAACGGAACGTAATCGATATCCGACCGACCAAAAATAGGTTTTGTTGTTCGTGTTTTTATTTTTCTAATATTTGCGAAAAATTAATCAATTATGAGAGCAGCACGGCTCACTAAACGGTTATGTGGTTCATCTACGACAAAATACAGTATGTGTTGTCATACAACTCCCTCCTTAAAGTTACAAGTGCGACACAGTGCCACTTTACGTGGTTCGAAGTTTAAAATATTATCACTTGAAGCAGTTCAAATTCGTAGTTTAGGGCTTGGGCCAACTTCAAAAGACTTCGAGGAACCAACGCAGATCACTGGACCAATGACAAAAGTGCACGCCACAGAGCTAGTACTCCACCTAACTGATGACGAGCGTAACATTTTACATAGTGCACTAAAAGAATACGAATCTAATTTATTGAAAGAAGAATTTGAAGGTAAATCTATCATCTCCATACCCTACTGACTTTGCTTACTTACTAGAGAAGTAAGTAGCTTGTAATATTTTCTTTTACAGATAAACTGGCAGGTCACCGCTGGAGGAGTAAGCTTGGGAGACCCAGCAAAGTGCCCACATTAGGAGACGTAGACCCCACAGGGTCGTACTGTACAGTGCCAGAGGATTGGCTCAAGAAGAAATATGGTAAGAAAATAAACCTTGCATTCAAACAGGTGGAATCTGGTTTGGTCCAGTGTTTACAAGATGATGTCATTGCCTCTCTGTTTGCTGCATAATCTATTTGTACACTAAGCATGTTAGTGCTGTTTTATTTACATTCTGTTGTAATTTGGTTCTAATGATTCATCATAGTAAATTCTGAGTTCATGTTTTGAGTCATACGTAAACTGCAATTAACTTTTTTGGATGATGAGATGCTTGAGCTTGCAATCACAGATTTATAAGTATAGTACTAAAGTACTTGCAATTTTCATATGAAGGAATTCAATTTTTAAAACTAAAAACTAAACTGACTTTTTTTTTAATTTTCAGCTGCCACAGTACCAAGGCCTTCCACAAAGGAACTTTTTCACTGTGAGTAATATGATTTATAGACCATGTAGGTACCTACCTACTTTGATTACGATCTAAGGCAACGGTCAGCAACAGGCAGACTGCGGTCCGTTTGCGGACCGCAAAAGGTCGAACCTCGGACCACCAAATATTTTAATCCACTGAAGAATTTTGGGCCAAACATGAAAAATATGAAACTTGCAAAAAACTAGTTATCAATTTGGCCACTATGTTTGGCTCGACACACATATTATGTGAATCATCTTCCTCAAAGATAATTTTTTTGAAAAACAAATATCGTTTGAGATTAATGGATGCCCTAGAAGTCATTTCGAATTTGCTGTTCTTCTTGAGAACCAAACTATAAAAACTGACTCAAGACCGTTTGTGCAGTTTCTTGCATTAATTTGAGGTCTTGTGTTTTTTAAATTAATCTAATAATTTTATTAATTGATTAATTTTAATTCAGAATTTTATTTGAAACCATTCAATAAATAGGTAGCACTTAATTATTATCAGTTGTTTTTTTCTGGACCTCGTTAAAATTTTCCCACAAATCAAATCAAATCAAATCAATCATTTATTTGCAAGAATACTTATTTTAAAATGTCAGGTCTTATAACTAATTTAGTCACTGTATTCAGCCTGCACGCAGGCGTGCAAAATTGTTTGTGAGTCATATTATTATACTTAGGTACTATTAAAATTAGACACCACAGTATCCGGACCCCACCTAAAACTACTTACCGACCCCTGATCTAAGGTCCAGATAAATAGAACGTACTTCAAGGTGACTAAGTCTAAGCCTTACTTTGAAATCGTCCCGTCACTGTCACACAAATGTTAAAACACGCGTATTAGAGAGAGACAGGGGCGATTTCAAAGTAAGGCTTAGACTTAGTCACCGTGAAGTACATACCTAAGACCTGTGGACCTAAGAGTACCTGACTAAAACTAAATCTATTCTGTTACAGTGTCACTAGCTAATTCAATACCCTTCATTGGTTTTGGTTTCTTGGATAACTTCATAATGCTACTTGCTGTAAGTATGCAAATCTTTTATTTTATTTTGTTATTATACAATGTGTAAAAGGCCGGCTCCTGAATACTGAAGGTACCGGTATCCTATATCATACCTATATCATAGCTATATAAAAAAGTATTCGCCTGAGAGGTGATTAATACCAGGGAAAACCTTTTTTGTTCGTTTCGTATCGTACATGTCAGCCAGCAATGTACGCATTTATTCCGGCCGCGCGAGTTCAACGCTCCCGGTCAGCTGATCGACCCGTAGCGCCAATATTTCAAATGTGATTTTCATTGCTTTTTTTGACGTTTTTATTTATTAACGTGTTTTTAATGATGGAAATTAGGTTTTTATTTTTCTTTAACGATATTTTATGGATATTTATGAAGAAAACACGAAAAAAGCGGCCCAAAAGTGAGCATTGTTTTTCGTGTTTTTTTTAGCTTAATTGTTTTCAGAATCATGGTCTGAATGCATTGTTTCAGTTTTCTGGAGTAGTCGTTTTACGCCCTGTATTATTCAGAATTCTGCTACTTTCTGCTGGGTAACATGACAAAATACAAAATGTATACAGGGTGAGCGCATCGAGAGTGGCATGAGTGCATACATCACACTGTCTACGATGGGCGCAGCGGCGCTCGGCAACACCATCAGTGACGTCATCGGTATCGGCTCCTCCTACTACGTGGAGCGCGCCGCCATGCTCGTAGGGCTCGGCGCGCCCGCACTTTCGCCCGTACAGCTCGACATGCCCGTCAGCCGGCGCTATGCTAATATCGTGAGTACATACAAATAGACCCCTCCTACTTCGTGGAGCGCGCCGCCATGTTCGTGGGCCCGGCGCGGCGCCCACGATGTTGCCCGTGGAGCTCGACATGCCCATCAGCCGGCGCTACGCTAATCCATACACATTGGCTACTCCTACGTGGAGCTGCTGCCATGTTCGTGGGGCTCGGTGCGCCCGCACTGCCGTTCCAGATGCCCGTCAGCCGGCGTTTCGCTAATATCGTGAGTAAATCACATCAGCTTATACTACGTGGAGTGTGCCGCCATGTCTGTGGAGCTCGTTAACTTTTGTTGTAGTCTTAGAGAATTTATGTGGGGAGATGGCATGCTCAACTTCTAGTACTAAATTATTTCTGCCACTTTTTGCGGGAGGCGAGGTAAACACGTACAGCACACATTTACTTACTCACACACACTCATGCAGAAAGTTGAGGCGTCTCTATAAACGCACACGGAAATAAAAGCTGTCACACAAACATAAAACAAGCACACAAATAAATAATTTCTGTAATTACACTATTGGTTAGTTGCACACTAGCGCAAAAACTAGTGATGGGATGTGAAAGATTGAATGAAATTAAGATTATTAATTGTCTATGGATCTAGTCTATGGGTGTATGTTTGAATGGGTGAATTGATTCATGTTGATCAAAAGTAATCGCGTAACAAACATATAAAAAAAAACATAGGCAGTTAAAAATTGTTTTAGGATTTAAGAGCTCACCGGTAGGACGCGTGCGTCCTTTTGCACGCGAACGAAGTTTGCTTCTATTTTGGCTATTATTTCTTCAAATTTTGTATTCATGATTTGTACACTAATATATATAGACCCGTGGTGCGTTGGTTTCTTATAAAACTATATGGTTTCCAAATCACACGCATCAGGCATGTATGATCTGCAACTATTTGTTCCGGGTCTGGGTGTTATGGTACCAGGTACTCGTAGTTCCTGATAGGTACCTATGATACAGGGAATCCTAGTGTAGGATCAAAACTACGTGTGTGACTGTTGAGTGTTAAAAAAAACAATATTTTGGCTCCTGCTCGGAATGTATGTAAGGTTGGGTCCCGTGGTATTAAGGAGCTCCTCCTCATTGACATGGCCATCAGACAGAAGGTCAGGAGGAGCAAGGGAAACCTCTCGGCTGCTTGTATTGATTATAAGAAAGTCTATGATTCTGTGCCACATACATGGATTTAACAATTATAAGCTGGGATTACATTTTATATTGTATTATTTAAATGAAAATAATTATTAGCTATTGGTTTTAAAATGGATCAAATTATTGTTAAGAAAATGTATTTTCGTGGATCTGCTTTTTTCATACGAAACGAGATTCGAATATCCGTGTACTTTTGCATACCTTCCTAATTTCATATTGTGATTGACGAAATAACCCTAAAACCGTAAAAAAATCGGAAATACAAACCTCTAAAATAACCTTACAACCCCTCCCGAAAAACAGCTAATCAAGCCCATTTAACCTATATTTTAGGCTGGTATTGAACGACGTAGGTATTGATATTTTCTTTCGAAACAGGTTTTTTTTTACAGGTTTGATTTCGTTTTTTCGGCCTGAAAACTCCCTATCCTGTTAATTTCATAAAAATCGTTGCAGCCTCTTTCGTTCATTCATTCGTTCGTTGTTTTCACATCACTTGTCCCCGTACCAAGAAATTTCGTATCGTTATTTCTGTCGTATGCTTGCACTAAGAAAATATATTTTAAGGTGAAATTAATGGCCTAATTGTGTTGTCAATTACTTAAATGTGATAAGAAAATCCATATATTGTTAAATTTGATGTTTCCGACCGCCATTTACACGAAACCACAGCACAACCAACCATTTTTAGGAGCTCCGTATAGCGACAGGTATGAACGCAGAATGGCGAACGATCGTGGCTAAACTAGTTTTTATAAACTGACACGAACGACCGTTCATGTACTTCGGTAGAGGGGAAAGCGTATGCTTGCCATCTCCCTACTATAAATTCTCTAAGGTTGTAGTAATACTTCTTGTTAAAGAGTTTGTCCGGGGAAATACTACCACTGTACCTATTTCTGCCGCCAAGGAGTAGTGCTGGCATTGCTGTGTTTCGGTTTGAAGGGTACGGGTGCTGCTGGTGAAATTTCAGGCACATGAGACTTTGCATCTTTATGTCTTAGGGTCGGCAGCGCGCGTGTGATGCCTCTGGTGTTGCAGGCGTCCATAGGCTACGGTAACTTTCCGGTGGGCCGTATGCTTGTTTGCTTGCATAGTAGTAAAGGCTTTTATCCTTATGCAAAGGATAAAAGCGCGCACAACTTTTTAGTGCTGGCTCAGTACTCAATTCGAACCCACGTAAGCCTTTGAGCTAGCGATTTAAGGTTTTCGGTTTTCGTATCAACCACGAACCTGATGACGCAGTGTAAGACGGCAACCCCATCCGATTACAGAAGGCTCAAGACTGCTGGTCGTGGCACTCTGTGAGGCGTATCTCCAGCAGTGGACGTCGAAAGCTGATGATGATGAATCCTTTGAATCGGAAGTAAGGTTCACTCCCTTTGTGGCAGCACAGCTCAAAGCAATGATTAATCTGTGCAGGGTCGGGTTCTGGGCATCACCCTCGGCTGCTTCCTCGGCATGACACCGCTTCTCTTCAGGGACGAAGAGAAGAAACCCGACGCCAAGCCTCATCCTACCCCTTGAAGCATCTATCTATTCAAATCAACTTATTATATTAACTTAGTTTAATGAATTAATTATTGTAAGGGAGGCTAGTAGCTCATTTATTTACAACTCGGTTATATTAACTGTGCATCTTGCGCAAATGACGTATGTTGATTTTCTGTCTCAACCTTGGAGTGTGACGCGAAACCGAATGTCGCATTTTTTTTGTCCCTTTCCAGCGAAGTGGCAAGTTGATTCAACCGTGATATAAAATGTAAATCAATTTATGTTTCTACTTATCCCAGATTAACATTGTATCTGATTAGTCATTAGTCAACAGCCTGCTAATATATTAGAGGCTTCGACACACAGTGGGCGTATAGCGTGGTAAGGTGCCTTTATTAAAAGACGCACGTAGTGTAAAAAGTTTCTCGCTTTCGATTAAACTACACTGTTTTGAATATAGAAAGAAATACGCTCTTATCACGCTTTGCCCTCGCCGCGTAGTTAACTCAGGGTTTGACCTGACTAGTCCTCGAGGAACAGCATTTTATCGTAACTCTACCCCTTTCTGTCGCTCAGAAACATCGTTTGCTACAGCAAGAAAGATTGCTGCCACGAAATCGGCACGATGGCCGGTGTCGAATAGTGCGGGCGCTTGCAAGTAATCCTTCTCGCTCTTGCGAGCGATGTTACTGAGCGACTTGGAGAGAAAATGTTGTTCCTTGCGGACAAAAGTGCACCAAACTTATGAGAGCTGTATCGCTTGCCCGCTCCATTAAAACCAAAGTTGTCTCCTGCTTAGAATATACATAAATTTAAGACCATTCAATTTTGTAGGCACAATCTAGAAACTAATATCTAGGTCTGTGTTTTGTCAGTTTTCGAATTTAATTGTATTTAATCAAACTAGCATGGATTTCCATAAAAATCTTTAAGTTTGTGTGTTTTGAAAATAATTATACCTTAATATGAAACTGACGAACCACGAGAAGATACAGATATATTGTAATATATAGTGCATTGATTATGATTGCAAAATTTAATGGAGTTTGATGAGATAATATCCAAAATAGGGCATACTTCGTTTGTATGCAGAAGGCTCCAGCGCCCTAGCAGTAAACTCCTTTAAGATGAGGCTCCTTGACTTTGGAGTCACTTCGTTACATTCTCACTCAGTAAAGGTAAAAGTTACAAACTTGATGTTTATACAGTGATTACTTGAGGATGTAATCTAACGAAATCATAGATCAGAAACACGATTGGTAAAACTTTTCTCGATAGATTTATTTTTTGAAACCGGCCCTCCTAAAACCTTTTTTATGTCCATCCTTCGAATCTAGAAGATATTGACGGTAATTTTTTATACGATTCGGTAGAAAATCACAGCACGTAACAAAATAGAAGATGATTTATTTTTATATTTGCTACTTTTTAAGCAAAACGAAGTTTTATCACATGTCGCTTAAGTCATTTGCTTCTGGGCGGAATAGAATCTATACCGCATCTATTCTCGAGCTCACGTGAGTAATAGCGCTATCACTTTCTAATCGGGGCTCATGTGCGGAGTTAGCGTGGGATTTTTTTTCAAGTAGTATGGTCTTAAAGCCACTTTTATAGATAATTTTATATGTGTGTGTGTAGCTAGACTAGGCAATTAATAATACTGTGGTACTTAGCTAAGTTAAAATGTTATTTTATGCACAATTTATATGGCACTGCTATAAGTGTAACTTATTGAATCGTGTACCTGATGGTATAACTATGTATGTAGAACAATATACCTACCTAGTTAGTAAGCAAAAGTTACAAAGGCACAATAACGGAGTTGTGCCCAATATAACTTATGAACACTAATAAAAGTAGGTTCATTAAGTATATACTGTATAGTAGGTTTATGTAGATGCTTATAAATAGTTGCATTTGAATTTATTAGGTGCCTACCTATTAGATATGAGCTTAGTATGAAATCGAAATACATCACACATCGCTTCCTATTACGCATATGGGTAGTAGGTACGATACTGTAGTAGTTACAACTATGTATTTAATGGCGGTAAGAATAGAATTTCAATTCAGGTTAATCTGAACTAAGCGTTAACCGTTACTTGCCAATGGCAGCTCTCTTTTTTGTTAATAACATATTCTGTCGTAGTGTAACATAATGCAATCTGCCATCAGGGGTGCGAGTTTTTAATGTCACTGAGTGACTAAATGTCATGAAAAAGGCCGCAAAAACGTTTTTCAGGAGATGCACTGGAGGAGGCACTTGTACTGATATCATTGGTATAAAAATTTCAGTTATCAATGTGTTTCAGTATATAAAAATTTGGAAATCAGTTTTACTGACGTTAACGTTTACTGACATAAAAAAATCGCACCCCTGGTTCTGGTAGATTGCATTGTTTTTGAGTCAATGATTTTATTAAATACTAATACAACTTATTTTCTTTAGTTTCTAATGGCATTCAGAGGCACAAAATGTTGCATCTAGTCAATGCACAGTACCATAATGATTGCCCCTTTTCATCCTGCCTTGTATGATCCATGTTAATTAACCCTGTAGATATAATTGATACAACCATTGGAGCTGATAAATGCTTTGTTAAAAATGTATCTGTTTATGATTTGTATAAATGTTTAAAAAATAATCCTGTTGTGTCACACTATTACGTATCTAATCTGTGAGTGACTCAACGGGATAACCATTCATATGGGCAGTACATTATTAGTAAATTACCTACATAGTTAGGTACATTAATATTTAGAGTTAGCATTTTAGTACAAATTGCAAAAACACTTTAAAAACAAATGAAGTTCCTGTAAATTTTATGAATTACTGGGTGATTCACTGAACATGGATCAATTGGAATCGTTGTGCTGAGTGAGAGTTTTCTTTCTGTTATTCTAATTTACATGGAGATGTGATCAGCTTCCTTTTCGGGAAGTTTATGAAACTTTGACATAAGTATCCATACAAATGAAAGTTAACGCGAACAGTTAAAACTATCAGCACACTAGTGTTATAGGATCTCGGTCACTAAAACAAGGGTTCAATGTATGATTGCGCCTTTTCATCCTGGCTTGTATGATCCATGTTCATTGGACCACCCTGTAGATATAATTGATACAATATAATATTGTATTAGAGCTGATGCTTTAATAAAATTATTATTTGTATAAGATTTGTATAAATGTTTTAAAATCCTCCTGTTGCGTCACATTGTTACATATCTGTGTGTGACTCAACGGTATAACCCGTGTATTAATTGGAGCATTTTTTTATTGTTTTTATTAAGTTTCCAACGAATATTGTTATGGAAATGAGAAAAAGATTTTGAAGCAATAAGGCACCAGCCAGTATTATGTAGTGCCAATTAATTATACCTATTCAATCTTAATATACATACATAGGAATACATAATACATACATAAATCAATAGATATTGATTGTATCTTTCCGGTAATTCAACTCCTACTACTAGCATTCAAATTGGTGTTAATAATATTGAGGTCTATGATTAGGGGAGGGTGAACTAAGTAGTGGGAATTACTCCTATTTTATCAGAACTCATTGAAACTTTCTATGCTATGACTGTTGAAAAAAATTGAGTTTTATTATATTTTGAATATAATTATGTAGAATGAATTTATGAGTAAAAATACTTTTCATTTTAGTAAGTACCTACCTACAGCCTTCTTTAGCTCGTATCGTTTCCCTCCTGCGCCTGCGCTGCGCCCCGGCCCACACTAACACACTTGTTATCCTAAGTAGAAGAATCTAAGGAATTTACTTCTACTGATGGATGGCCGGCAAGTAAATTTTAGTACTCAAAAGGCCTCTTTGCCTTCTACCATGCGTATGCATTTAGGGCATTTTGAGTTTTCGTTTATTCCATCCAGTCCTAAGAAGTCCGAGGATCTAACTGTTTGGACATAAATTAACCATTTGACTAACTAGCTTGGTTGAATATGTGAAGCTTGTGTGTCGGGTGTGCTGATTGGGCTACACCTAGTGTTGTATAGAAGTAGGAATAAAGTTATATGATTCCTACGCGGCTAGGTAATTAATGATCCAAGACATGTTTATCTTCCAAATAAATTAGGTCAAAGGAAGTCGGTGGATGGAGGCAACGCAACACCGGTCGTCGTAGCATTCCATGGCGTGGCCTATGTCCAGCAGTCAATCCCCCAACCCCTCCCGCGTGATCTTACGTAAAATCAAGATCGTATTTGTAAATCACTCAATTGACTAAAATTTTATTAGACTAGACTTGAGACTAGTCTAGTAAAATCAACTTAGGAAAACAGAATCAGAATTAAAAACGCAGTGTTTGTGACTATCATACTGCGACATTTAATTTTGTATGTATTCTGTACAGACTATACATGCTAACCAGTTACAAACAGTTCACCGTAAGATGTCCCCTGCCTGAAACAGTGGCACTATTGCAGGCAGGGGACATCTTACGGTCAAATCGGTGTGACGTAGTGATTATATGCTCAGTGATCGGTTTCCCTAATGCGTGCTAAGTCGCGTTATGAACTTATCACTAAAAGTAATTTTCTTTGCATTTTTCCGGTAGATGGTCAAAAAGCAATAAATAAAACAGGATTCATTTCGAAAAAGTAATCATTTAATAAATAATTTTTACTTTTCGGATAAACATAGATATGCAAATGTAGAAGCTGGATTTACATTAAATAAATACAGAGATCATATTATATTATCATTTATGATACAGGATCAAAAACAAGGCAACCATCTCAAACTTTTTTGTAGCCTTACAATAATCGCAAGCTTTCCAAAATAGTTTCGCAACTGGTACATTTTTATTATAAATCAAAAATATCACATTTTTTGTTAAAAAAATGATGAATGGATTTTCGAGATTATAGTAACTAAAACCTACTAAAATTAGATTTTCGGTAAGCTTCTTAGCACGGAAGAAAAGATTATTACCATTGTATCAGCAAACAAGCTATACCAGTAGGTACTTTTTAGTCCGTACGTATCTAATGAATTATACAACGTATTCTTGCTGGCTGAACATGCCATTTGTACTGTGCATCTAGAGGGAATTTCAACGTTACTTTGCTTTCCTTATTTGGAACTTACAATACTTGGAAAGGATATTTGACTTTCTTGGACGAAGCGAATCAATTACAGCTATAGGTAATTGTTTTTATTTCGTATTATAGACTACGAAGTAACGGCTGTTTGTTTAGTTTCGCCTGACACAAAATAGTCGTACAATATGTTGCTATATATAAACTAATATTTTTCAATTTTATGCATGACATTAAATATCTACAATATCGACTAGATTTCATTCATTAGAAACCTATACCCTGATTTTTAATTTTAGTAAATTTTTGTAAACAAAGAAATATCACTGTGGTTATAAGTGTCATGTATGTGTATCATATGTGTATATACACATATGATACACATGTTTGACACTTATACACACAGTGGCATATCTTGACATTCCATAGTTTACAAAAAATTTCTAAAATAAAAAAATCAGGGTATACATCAATTTGTGTTATTGCTAAGATACCCGGAACAGTATTCTAGAACTATCTATCTAATTAAATTAATCTCTGAACAGACATCTACACTGAATTAAATCCACTGATACTCTAACTAATATTCATTTAAAATGCGATGCGTTATTATAATACAATTTGGTCATTACATGCTAATCTTAAACAATACTCTTGAGATCGACAACCGCGCGACCAAACTTGCTTGTGAGTTAATAATTATGTTAATGATTATGGCAGTCATGTGTCGAATAACTAACACAATTATATTAAGGCGATATGTTAAAATTTTGAAGTCGTTACATGCTCACTTATTAAAGGTTACAAACTTGATGTCATCTATATATAAGCAACACCCTGCTCCGAGGCATCACACAGGCGCTTCCCACCTAGTGGTAAGACGGATCATCAAAGTAAGCCATGCCGTGTTTGTTGCCTGATTCTCTAGGCTTGGTCGCGTTGGAACATGAGTAATTTTAGTTTATAAGACGATTCAAAATGATTACAATGAATAAAAGTATTTTGATTTTATTTGTTAATATAGTGATTACTTGAAGATGTAATCTAAATAAAACGATCACACGATAAAACAACACGATATAATAACACGATCGGTGAAACTTTTCTCGACAGATTTATTTTTTGAAGTTGGTTCTTCTAAAACCAGTTTTTTATAGTATTCGGTAGCTAATTAAAGAAAAAGATTTATTTTTGTATTTACTACTTTTTAAGCAAAACGAAGTTTTGTCATTTGTCGCTTACGCCTATTACTTCTAAGCGGCACAAATCTGTACCTTATTCTCTTCCCGGTGTCAAGTGAGTAATAACGCTATCACTTTCTTGCAGTTCTGCTAGCTCCACCCACTCGAGATTCGAAATATTTTAACATATCGTCTTAATGTGTATACAAGGGTACATCAGGGTTTGTAAGTGGTTAACATATTTGTTTGCGCTCAGTACATCTTAGTGCTGGCACTACACGAGTCCTATTTGCTCAAATAGTAGCTTTATTTTGCCAAAACAACATAAACCATGCGGTCAACATACGGTTGATTAGTTTTTTCAAATAACGTAAGCGTTTGAAATGTCAGCACCGTAAAACCGGGTTACTTTAACCCTAAGAGGTAACGGAAAAAGTTTGAACTTCGAACGAAGTTGGAACGAATCCAGATTCGTGTTAAATCATTCCGAGGCGAGCACAGGACCTGCCATCTGTCAATTTAAGTAGAAACTACGAGCAGAAATTACGCTCACACCGCAGCGCGGGAAGCTTAAACTTTTTCCCGATTTGGGCCAAAGTTACCTGTTAGCGTTAAAGTAACCCGGTTTTACGGCATATCTTTTAAAACCAAGCATGCTGCTATCGATGCATTCACCTCAGTCGCGCATCCGCTCCGCATTTAAGTATATCACATTGAACTTTTACAAACTAATTAGATAATTTATACTACACCGACTCGCCTCCGGAACTATATCCGATTCACAACCCTGCAGTCGTGTCTTTCAACTAAACAAAGATATTATTTTTAAAACATCACGTTTTCATCTTGCTATACAAAATATCTGCATTTACACAAAAGAGCAGCCGATAACAACAGATGAATTGAATACATTACAGTTTTCAAATGTTAATAAACAAGGAACATTCGGAATATATTACCAATTGCATGCACATACTTTTTCTTTGATCGTGGTGTGTCCTGCCTAAGAATAGACCCCTCCATCTCCTCCCGTGGTTGTCGTAAAAGCGAACTAAAGGATTACACCAGGGGATGGGCAGCAGCATCCGCCTGAGAACTCAACACGAATACTGCGATCACCAATCCGCCTTCCCCCGCCCCCCCTGTATTTTATAGGGAAGGCTTCGTCCAGCGATGGACGCCCAAAGACTGTTGATTTTGATGATGATGATGGCATGCATTTAATCTAACATCCTGTGTTCTTTGTAAATTAACGTTATGTTCATTTAAAAACAAAGCAACCTTTCACTATTCTTCAATCGCACATTCATTTGTGAACTGGACCTTAGGACTAATGAGTATCGCGAGTTCCGTTGAGAATGGAAGTTCGCCATCCACACTTCAATAAATACAATATCTACAAAATAAATGTAAGTTCAACAAATTAACTCTCGACACAACGTAACCATACTCACAAAACAATAAGCTAAAACACAGCTCGACTTCAAACTAACTTTTAAAACAATTCAACAACAAATATAAACAATTTTGTGGACCCAAAACAAACTGGTGGTGCCAAACGAAGGTACATGTGTCGCTTAAGTGCTACTTAGTTATTTGTTAGTGTACAGTCGATCACGCTCTTATTAAGAGAACAAACGCTCACTTCGAGAACAATCTTAAGAGGAGGTTACAGGTACGGCGCTTACGCCCTTTTGGACGCGAACGAAGTTTGTTTCTATTTTGGTTATCATTTCATCAAACTCCATGAAACTTTGTACTCATGATAAGTACATTAATATCTAGACCGGTGGTGCGTCAGTTTAAAAAAATGTTTTTTTTAAATTTATGATTTGGTAACCATAAAATATGTTTATAACAAACTAACGCACCACGGGTCTAGATATTACTGTGTGTACTGATCATGACTCATGAGTACAAAGTTTTATGGAGTTTGAAGAAATAATAGCCAAATTGGAAGAACTTCGTTCGCATGCAAAAGAGCGTAAGCGCCGGTGACGTCTTAAATTGAAAGCTTTGCAGCTGCCGCAGTAAAATGCACCTCTAACCGGCACCAATATAGGGTACAATATTTCAAACATCAAAGCGCTTGTATATACGTATTAGTAACATCGTATAATCAAGGCAATGGGTAAGAAATTCATATAAGGAGCATAAAAGAGTAAAGTTTCGTAATAAATTATAGATTGTCTATACATAGTGTATTGGTTCCCATTTTTCACTCACATAGTATCTAACGTCTTATCTCACGCGACTCATTCTATCTTATCCACACACTGTAGGCAAACCGCCAAAGTAATCTCAACCGTCATTCAATAACAGAGCAATCATTTATCGATTGGCGCCACTTCAGCTCCACACCCAGACGAGGCCAGCTCGTCAACAGCTTTACAATATTCCAAGGAAGATACTTGCTAACCAACTAACAACGGCATTCAAGAATCTTAATTGTATATCGTCTTTTTCTCTCATTAGCAAAAATAGGAAGGGATAACATGTTATATTCCCAGCGTCCCCTACCTATCTGGCCCCACTGGAGGACGTTGCGAGAAAAAGTGCCATCGTCCCCCCCACCCGTGACAACGCCAGCAAGAGCAGAACTTTTTTTCTGTTGGTTAGATGTATAAAATAAATAGTTTAAGGAATAAAAAGGTGACCCATCCACGGGAGGTGTTAAAACAAACAATTTCTGGTATTGTCACGAGTGCGGGACGGTGGCAATTTTTCTCACAGCGTCCCCCCACCTTTCTGGCCCCACTGGGGGATATATACGGGATAACATATCCATGTGTCGTCCTTGAATACAACATAATCGAACGGTATGAGTATATATAGTATGTGGTTCAATGCACGGGTGATGGAGAAGCGTGCGATGTGAAAGAGTCCGGGTCGCGCTCCGTGCGCGTCATCGGAGGCATCGTGTCGTGCTCCGTTGCGTTCCGCAGTAGCGCGTCCAGCGCCGCGTTTGCCGCCTCATCTGGCACGCGGCGCCACGCCACGCCCGCCATGTCGCGCGCCGCGTACTGCGACTCCTCGAACCCGGAGCGCAGCCCTAGCAGGATGCTAAGCGCGGACGCGTCGCGCTCGTGGCACCCCGAGTACCGGTATTGGGGCTTCTTGTCGAACCGGCACCCACCAGATTGTGCGCCTGATAACACATTAATAATAATAATATATTTATTTATTCGAATAACTTAGATCCATAAATGAGAAAATTACAATACAAGAAAATTAAATTAAAATACCTAAGACTAAAGCATTACCTAAAATTATCTAAAGTGTCTGCTTTCTCTAGCTACACAGAAAGCAGATACACTACCACTAGTCAGTTTAAACTAATATTATTATTATTAATTATTATTGAACGAGCGAAGCGAGTTCTCTGAGTCAAGTTGGAAGAATCGGCGTTTGTATGTATGTATGTATGTTTGTCCGATGAAAACTTCCAAACCGTTATCCGATCTTCATGAAATTTGGTATGGGGGTAGATAGTATTGGTACAATTTGTAGGTAAGGTTAGGAGCTATATCGGTCACGGGGTTGCTAAGATATTGGGGTCCAAGAGGGGTAAAAAAAGAAAGTGAGACAGTCAGATCAAGTGGGGTGTCTAATGAAAGCGCTTTAGTTGGACATTTCAAAACTGTTTTTAATAAGTATTTAGCCTTAGTAGTTTTTGAGATATTAGGGAAAATAAAAAACGTAATAATCAAAAATTCTAGGGTACTTCCAGCAATCCCACAATGCTGAAATTTGGTATGCTTGTGGCTTTTGTGTCACAACTACAGGGAAAAGTCTGAAACTGAAGAATTTAGAAACTTGTACTCCATAAAACAGAATCCAATATAACATCCATTGTTGACCTCCCATTTCTAGGAATTTGAATGACGCTGGAGTCATTCCAATTATTATTCCATCAATTAATTCGTCAGGTACTTGATATAGGTACTAACAGGTATGTAGTATTACGCCCCTTTGCTTAGCCCTATTCAAAGGTTATTTCGATGAGGTGTGGGAAATAAGAGTTGTTACTGATAGATCCTGTTCTGTACTGGTAGACCTCGAGGTGAAAATTTACAAAAATAATAATAGAAAAATGGAAATTACTTGGTTAATTAGTCGGGCTGATAAAAGTGTGTTATCGCGAGGTCTCAGTTCGGGGCGAACCACTAGTTATTAGTATATATCTGCTTAGAGTTGGGGTTGATAAGGGCCGACAACCAGTGCCTTTGCAGACGACTGTTGTACCTGCCAGCCTGTGCCCCAAGTATACTATAGGAACTGCCCAGCATTCTGCATTTGACGGATGCAATTTTCTTGCGCATTGCAGAATCTGGGCAGTCCACGTACATTAGCTTATAAGTTGACACATAGTATGAGCAGTTGTAAGTACATACCTAGCGGCATGATACAGTCAAGCGTGAGCGCGCAGCGAGTCCAGGCGCGCATGAGCTTGGCGGCGGGCTCCGAGGCGCACAGCACAAGTCGCGACGCGTCCACCATCTGCACGAACAGGAAGTCGTCGAGCGTTGCGTGCAGATGCCAGAACATGCGTGGATGCGTCAGAGAAGTGACGGCGGCGCGGCGCGGCCACGCCACAATTCCGCCGGCGCCCGCGCGCTGCCACAGCGCCGCTAAGGCCTCCACGGTGCCGGCCCAGCGCTGCCACGCTTCACAAAATATCACGCCCCCCACTCGGCTTAGCGCGTGCTGAAACAAGCGTACGTATCAAAGCATCAGGAACGGAAAGTCTAAGTCAAAAAGAATTTTATTCATTGAAATCAAAAGGATCATTTTGAATCGTCTTATAAACTAAAATTACTCCTGTTCCAACGCGACCAAGCCTAGAAGAATCAGGCAACAAACACGGCTTGGCTTACCACCAAGTCGGTCTTACCACTAGGTGAGAAGCGCCTGTGTGGTGCCTCGGAGCAAGGAGTTGCTGATACATAGTAAATGAGAACTTAAAAACCTTAGGAAGGTAGTCAAAAGTAAATAAAAAAAATAAAGTCAATAGAAAGAAAGGAATCAAATAAAAGACTAAAAAGAAAAACGCGACTACACAAAAGCAGATGTACCTAGTTTTATTAGTAGTAAAACATTATGTGAAAGAGTTCGTCCGGGGAAGTACTACCAACGTGCCTATTTCTGCATGCTTGTTTGCTTGCCAAGTAGTTTATAAAAAAATTCGTTGTTAAAATGTGCTTATCAACTATATCATCGTTACACATGGTTAAGGAACCGGCATGGGCATGTGGGCTGAGCATGTCCTAGAACCGAAAATTCGAAAACATGGTGGCACGTATACATTAATTGCTTTATACAGCACACTGGTTCGCAGCCCTCTACCAACAGTCAGAAATTAAGGCTCTTTTTGGAGATACACGAGTGAAAACCTAATCGAAAGAACCAGACACTTATGTCTGGCTCTTTCGATTAATAATTAGCTAATTTGATGATGTCGAGGATTTCGATATTCGATAAAACGCTCCGCGAATAAATCGTCATTTAATTTCCATTAGGTTAGCACCCCGGCCAGGCCGGTCACCCTCGACATTCATTTCCCAATGGAATCAATAAAGAAGGGCACGGTGACACCGCGCGTGTAAATCTATAACGCCAATATCAGTCCAGCTACTCTGCTACTTGTGAAATATCTGTTACATACCATCACACCCGTTCCTGTTCTACCAACTTAATTGGATTTTTTTCCGTCACATTATTACTCAAATTAGTAAAGCTATTTTACTCAAGCACATAACCCAGGCTAAGTAATTTATATAACGCGGGCGAGCGAATCCGAGTGCGGAAGTAAGTAAATGATAAGTTTTTAGACCTTTTACAAGTACATAGGTAGGTAGACCTGTTTATCTACATATAGGTTTACGTATACCTATAAGTTCAGAGTATTGCATCTTATCAGCAGCGTTTACACTACTACGCGCTAATCAGTTACAATCACACTTGAAATCAGTGTGTAAATAACAAGACATATCGCGTCCGAGTAATCAGTACTTATCGCAGGCTAAGTACGATTGTAGCTACACTGACTCATAATAGTAATTACCAGCTCCAGACGAGACAACACATAAAAATGCCAAGAATCATGCAAGATAAAGATTATTACGCGTTCAGCGTAGGTACACTCGATAGTCTAGTCACTAAACTCTAGTGGGACCCCGACTTCCCATCGTGGTCGTGAGTTCAATGGAAGTTTTCACTCGTAAAATGTTGTTGGCTCTACTAACAACAAACAAGTGAAAAATTCAAAAAATTCAAAATCCCCTACATAAACAAACATAAATCAAATCAAAATGTTTTATTGCGTTCATGTTGCTAAGAACACTCGATCTGCCCCCCTATTCCCTAACTGAAAGTCACTCGGTTCGGTGACTAACGTTTGACAAGTAAAATGATGCAAGTGTGGCGTGTGAAACTGAACCAGCCATTTTGTAGGATTATTATTTTGTTATTGGATTCAGTATAATCCAATGAGGCCACAAAACACAAACCAATTGCGTTTTTCCTTCCGGATCAAAGCAACTTGTGTTTGCCACACCTAACTAGCTTGAAAACTATCGAAAACCGTTTTATCAGCAAAAACAAGCACACGTTTAAGCTAAGGCTATGTGACATGCAATGCTGCAGACTCTATGAAGAGGTGGATAAATGATGTCGGCGATAAGTTCCAAACTCAGGGTTTTCCACATTATATATTTTCTAATTTCTTTGTAAAACATAAACCTTATTTGTCTAAATTAGGTATGAATTTTACAATATCGCCCCTTCATCTTCTAGGAGAGTGTACTAATGCATCTGCACTAATGCACAAACGCAGCATTGTGAACTGTGAACGCGATATGTAAAAAGTGGGCGATCACAACAGGTTGCAGTGACATTACATCCACAAAATAAAAATAATAAGCAAATATGTGTTATATTGATAATTTTCATTGGAGAAAATACTTCAGTCTCATTCATTGTTAGGTCGCACGAAGTCGGTGGATGGAGACGGCTGAAGACAATTTTTCATGGCATTCTATAAGGGAGGCCACAAGCAGTGGACTTCTACAGGGTACTGTTGACGATTAATTGTTAATGTTTCTGAAAACTTTTACCACTTATTACATAAGGATGCTGTGCTATCGTCAGTCACTATCCCATATGGTAGGTATCACTAATTACAACTGCCCTACCGACCTCACACTCACCTCAGCTGACCTGCAGTTACAATTAGCCCGATTAATGGTCATTATAAAATATTGTATTCATTTTACTAATCAAGCCGAGGTGAGGATTCGCGCCTGTAGACATGACATGACCCTAGTACAAGGGCCTTTGTTCGTTTGACTCATGCAATTAGAGCCCTGTTATGGTGACTCTTGGCTGTAGATTGACTATCAATAGCTGTGTCACAATAGGATGTCAATTAGTTCACGTAGGAAGTGAGTCACATTCATATTTGGTAGGACGCGTTGTTTATTGAGTACAATCTTCCTTCCTCGGTCTTTACTTTCAGTGGATGTTACATTCAATGAGAATACAGAGATAGTATTGGCAGGCCCCATTAAAAGCCTTCTTGAGGCTACCACGAAACGGACGACGCAGTATACGAATTAAGGCTTGGATGCACCGATGACAATTTAAACGTAGCTAGAAGTCGATGAATGGAGGCGGCTCAAGAGCGTTCGTCGTGGCTTTCTATGGAGGAGTCTTTGTCCAGCAGTTGACTCCTACATGCTGATGATGATGAATGAGATAGGAGCTAAGGTTTAATTGTTTATTAATTGTCAACATGTACATAATTTATAGCTTAGGTCTAAGAGTAACTTATGAAAGTACATGTACCCTGTACATACAATATTAATATACCGGGAGTAAAAAGACTACTCCCGAAAACTGAAACAGTGCATTCAGACCATGATTCTGAAAATATTTAAGCTGAAAAAACACGAAAAAAAATGCTTACTTTTGGTCCGCTTTTTTCGTGTTTTCTTTATAAGTATCCATAAAATACCGTTAAAGGAACACAAAAACCTGTTTTCCATCATTAAAAACACGTTAATAAATAAAAACGTCAAAAAAAGCAATGAAAAGCACATGAGAAATATTGGCCCCACACGGGTCGATCAGCTGACCGGGAGCGTTGAACTCGCGTGGCCGGAATAAATGCGTACATTGCTGGCTGACAAATACGATACGAAACGAAAAAAAAAGTTTTCTCCGGTATGAATCACCTCTCAGGCGAAAGCTATATTATATAGCTATGATATAGGTAGCTTTACCGGTACCTTCAGTATTCGGGAGCTGTCTTTTTACACCCCGTATAATATACAGGGTATAATTATATATTAATATTATAAGTAATAGAGTCAAATTATATAAAAATCGCGCCTACCTTAAAAAGTTGAACAAACAAGTCAATCAATCAGAAAAAAACAATGTCAAACTAAATAAACTACTACTACTACTATATTACATACTATTATTATATTTATTATTTATATTATTATTTTGGTATTAAATTAGTTATTAGGTTAGGCTCCCGAAGCGATGCTAGAGGGAGCCTTCCCTGACCTTAGCTCTTTGTGTGCTTCATAATAATATTTCGACGCACAGCGCGTGAAGAAGAGTAGGAAGTCTGACTCCTACTCCGCGATGTACGATGCATAGCCAGGACGAGAGACCGCTTAGCTAGTGCTGGTGCAACGTCATACACACAATACGACTGAACTGCAATAGGTATTATACGAGAAGTCCACATGTTACCAAAACTCATACATCATTATTCTCAAGTCTCAGCGATTAGCGGCGACCTCGACACTCGCGATAGTAAGGTCACAGGAAGTCTTAACGGAATGTAATGCCGTGTTTTTAGTAATACTACCATGGTTGATTTTTATAAATTCTAATTGACGGAGAGCGAGTGTAGTCCTTGCAATAACGTAAAAGTTTACTTTCATTCGTCCGTATGATGGTACTCGAAACTTGCAGGTTCTACAAAATCATAGTCTTCGGCGATTTTTGATTGAGGGTGTATTTCCCCAAAAAAGGGGGAAGATTGCTACGGCGCCATTTACCGTCAAGTGGCCCGTCATAAGAAAGGGCTGTGTCTATACATTCCAAATTTTTTTTAATATTTATTCTCGGATGTAAAAGGTTTTTTTTTTCAAACCTATATTTATCGTAAGCTTTAATTTGTTAGAGTTTCAACGACTTTGTAGTTCAGGTAAGATTGGTTATATATATGCTAGATCGCGCTATGGATGCGATTTTCAAAGTTTATCTCAATTGTGCCTCAAACTCGACAATCATCAACCAACCATCAAAATTGTTCCAAAAAAATGTATGCTCGAGGGGTCTACTGTTCGCAGAACTGCAAATTAAACAATTTAATGATTTTAGGGTTAGATTATGTACCTAAAAGTTAAAAAAGAAACCCTTATGTTGTGATTTCATCTTCTGTCTATCAGTCTGTATGCAACATGATGTGTTTTTAGCCAAATAGGTAGTAGGTACCATTGCTACATACCGAAATTGTATAAAGAAAGTATATTGCAAGTCAGGGTCACTTCCAACCAATGCACCAGCAGTGTATCAGAAGAGCAGTATGAGGTTACCTGTATGATGAGCGGCCGGAACGCACGATTGCTCTCGTCACTGACGTGCGACGGGAACACATCCAGGTCGAACTCAATGATGGTGCACTTCGATGAATTGCACAAGTTGGACAGCTGCATATACAAAAAAAAAATATTAAGTCTCTGAGAAAGTAAATAAAGTGAAGGCTTATCATGACTCGATTAGAGAAATAACAATTAAGCCACAAAGCCAACGGCATATGGCTGTACTAGTGGATGACTACTTATGATGTATCTCACTCAAAGTCATGTGATGGATCATTGGTACGGTAGCCCTTAGGGCGCTGCTACACGGGCGTTGCGGCTACGCTGCGTCAACGCTGCTACGACTCCGTGGTGACGCTCTGTAGTTCTACATACAAATCTGAACAACATGTCACACGGTGCGTCGCGACGATGCAACGCACCGGCAACGCCCGTGTATCTTGTCATTCAGATTTGTATGTAGAACTATGGAGCGTCACCGCTCCGTCGTCGCAGCGCAGCCGCAACGCCCGTGTGGCAGCGCCCTATGACTGGTGTTGTGATGATAGGCGTAACTTACAATGTGCAGCGATGCAGGCTTCAGGCCCAGGTCGTACACCAGCACAGAGTAGGGCAGGCGGGCCGCGTCGCGCACGAAGCCGACCGCCTGCGCGTGCTCGTCGCCTCTCGCATGCGTCACCAGCACAGGCAGAGTGGTGTTGTGCCAGCGAGGTGGGGTAGGGTCCAAGCCGAGGAGAGCGGCGTAGCGCGCCTCCTGCGCCAGCTGCGACTCTTGCACGTCGCGCAGGCTCTCCTGCACCGATACAGACTCCTGAACATCACATTTACAAGATTACATTAGAGAATTCAAAGTTTCTGTAGTTACTGCTTGTTGGGTGTAATGAAAATAAATTGTACATTTTCTTACAATGGGTCATTCATATGGAACTTCTTATGCTTCTATAAGCACATCTAAGCTTCATATTAATAATAAATAAATAATAATAATAAATAAATGCTGGACATTTCACACAACATTACCTAGCCCCAAGCTAAGCAGAGCTTGTGTTATGGGTACTAGATAACTGATATATTTAATACAATACATTGCATAGAAAGATATTTTTTATTATAGTACATAGAAAGTACCCAGAACACCTGCCATCAACCCAGAGTCCTTCTCCGTTATTTTAAGGAGTTGGGCTGGCTGGGGTAGTGTTAGCAGGGGGACAATGCACAATACACCCCAATGCGGGAAGTCAGTGCAGATCTTATCTGCCCTATTTTCAATTAGAATTACAATTAGATTACCCAGAACACCCTGAACAAATATCTGCAGATTGTAGAAATATTTGTTCCGAGGCGGGAATCGAACCCGCAACCTCCTACGTCGTCGGCGAACCTTCGCCCGCCGCGTCACAGAGGTCATCAATATTCAAGTATTCATTACAGTTAAAGATATTAATTTTTTAAAAAGAGGATTTGTGTTTTATATATTCATACATTATCTTATGTGAGAAAACTTAAGATAATGTATGAATGTATAAAACACTCAAATCCTACTAATGCTTGAAATGCAAAAGTTTAAATGTTTTATGTCAATAATGCTGCAATGTCTGTGCTGATTTTGATAAAAAAAATTACACAGATTATAACATTTAACCGATATAGTATAGATACAACTGTATCTCCCTTGACCTTACGTTATTTGTCAATAAAGTCTAATTTTGAAGTATACAATCATATCTTCCGATGCTCTACCAGTTAAGAACTAGATTGAGACATAGATAAACATTTAAAGAGCACTGACAATTAACAAGATATGCACGCATCAGCTATAAGTTGTCTGTGCTTATAATAATAGACTACTTCAGACGCCGCGGGTGGATCTAGCATTACATTTAGCATACAGCCCAGGACTGGTAAACTTGGGCCTGTATGTAAATTAAATTCTTGTTTATGAGGCACTAATGCCTCATAAACAAGAATTAGCTGAGTGGGACCAGAATTTCTGTTTTATTGCAATTTAAACTTTAGGACAAAAAGTATTTTGGAGTATATAGTGGTGGTTGGGCCAATCATTTGGAACCCGAGTATATGAAGAATTATCATACAGGCAGGCCCCAGTAGCTTTAATTTCAAATAGCATGATCAAGCTGTCAAAAATATGGGTGTATAAAATTACCTGGAAGTCCTTGATATGCTTATGTGTCTGTGTGACGATGCTCCGAATGGTCTGCGGCGGCTGCGAGTGGAACACTATCAGAAATAAACTGATTAAGAACACAGACGTCGAGAACAGAAGGAAATTTTTAGTTTTCATGTTGCTGGCCACATTATCACTGATGTCTACTTTCAACTGAGATGTTACCTAAATCTATTAATGTAAAATAGCAAAAGGATTGTTTTAGGGCAAGATCCACATAGTGATCGTATTTTAACGTCTTTATGAAAATAAAATAAATCAATATCAATGACAGAAGCAACAGCGAGTAACGAACGACCAAAGGTAAGGTACTCTGTGCAGTGCAGCAACCTCACATCGACGATTCTTTCAAGTGCGCAGCCTATAATTAACTTTTACTAGAAATCAGATAAAGATCTAAAAATTAGTCTACTACAGATCTTCCAGAAGTCACGTTATATTGTTTTATTTATAAAATATATTTTATTAGCCGAACAACAAAACCGCGATTACCCAGTCACCGACACGGACCGCGCGCGCGAGCGGATTGTTTTTTTTTGACATGACATGATGACATCATGACTGACATAATTGACTGACCGCCCATAGATAGATAATACACAGTATGGGTGCGTTCATTGGTACACGATCTGTGTACCCATTTAGATCAAATCAATAACAACATTTTGAATCGTTATCCAACGTGACTAAGTTGTTCTTAGAATAATCACTAAAGCACAAGTTGTTACATAACTTCATGGTTGTTACACTAATGTTTTATTTGCGTTTTGTTTGCACGCTAGCACAAAAACTACTGTACTTCCACTTTTGTTCCTTACTCCAAGGGTCCATGCCGTTGAGTGTCTTTTGACAACTGACAGTTTTGTTGAGTGTCGTTCACACAGCTGTCACTGTCACATAAGTCTACCATAATCTACCATACTATACTTATAAATTTGTGGTCTAAGCTAGTAGTTTCACGAGACGTCGAGTTTCCGATAAAATAAAGCAATTTTGGCCTAATAAATCCGACAAATCTTGTCTGTAGGAAGGGGGTACTGTGTCCTCCACTCCAATTGAAATTCTTAACCGTACGATTATGTCAAACGTTTCGAAAAGGAGAAGAGAAGGCTCCCGGCCCAAGATAAAGGTAAGACGAAAGAGATCATGTCGTGGCATCGCCATCGCTCAACGCAGTCATGCTCCAATATTACGTATATATTCGTGACTACAGGTTCTCGCCATCATCACAGTGAGACAGTGTAATGTCATTTCATGCATAATCCTTACACGCATTCAAATGTTTTCCTGTTTGACCATCAAACCATTGTTGACATGGTCTTCGCACGATTTTGTAATTTGCACATTTTCATTGAACCTAAAATTCAAAGTGGAATGTACTAAATGTGGTGTAAGCATTAGAATAATTGGACTATTCTGTTTATCACTAAACAATTTTGAGAACTGGAGTAGGTAATTTCATAACATGAGGATCTCATGATTACAATAAATTCAGCTGGACAAAGAAACTTAAAAATCACATGTTTGAGTTTATTTAAGATGTTTTATGAGTCACCAATAAGTGCTAGTTAAGTTCATCAGCTGCAACCTTTAGATATTACACCTGTTTTTCTGTAATGTGCAAGTAGAAGTACCTATATAAATAAAGTATTATTTTCCATAAAAACTCTGTATGTTCTTAGGAAGCAAATTGTTGCATGGTTTTCTTTTTAACTATTAACCTGTAACATCGAATGCCCTCCGCGTCGCGAAGCTAGAATAACACTCATGCATGATAAGAACATCTAAATTGCTTGAAACCTCGGGTTGTATACTCGAAAATAATCTATGTAAGTGATCTATACAAAATGATCCTTGTGATTTCAATGAATAAAGTTCTTTTTGACTTTGACTTTAAATTAAAATCTATCTAATCAAGAATACCACTTACAAAAGTATTTAAAAAAAATAACATTGAAATGTACCAAAAATCACAAACACTGCATATTTAAACAAATGTTTGTATGCAGTTCTTATATTTATATTTTATTATATTTCCAAAACCATCCCTGTGATTCCTTAGATCGTATTTGCCTAGGGGCAATAGTTTAGGACTTAGCCTCATATAATTAGCACCTAAAATCCCTTGAAAAAAACTCGCCCTGCTTTTTATTTATTTACGATGACAAGTGTTGCAAGTAATTTTATTATTTTGTGTTTTATGTACAGACTATGGGGGAACACAAAGAGTTTCTGAAGAGAATCACCAAAACGCTTTACTATGGACAACTTCCAACATTGACTTGCCTGAGCTTGCCTGTCACTGGTAATTATGTTTTATCTCAACATTTCAGATGACATTGTTTTTTTAAATTTCGAAGTTGTATGTGATTGACAACCTCTGTGGCCCGGGGCGGGCGAGTAGCCGGCTGAGATGCGAGAGGTTGCGGGTTTGATTCCCGCTGTGGGACAAATATTTGTATGATCTGCAAATATTTGTTCCGGGTTTGGGTGTTATGGCACCATGGTACTAGTTTTCAAATCAAATCAAAAGAATTGTATTCATTGAAATCACAAGGATCATTTTGATACCCACAACACAGGGAATCCTAGTGTGGGATCAAGACTATGTATGTTATGTGACTGTTGGGTGCTGTGTTAAGTTATGATATGATGTGATTGGTTTCAACCTTGTTGATGTATGCTTATTTTTAACTGACTTCACAAAAAGGAGAAGGTTCACAATTCGTTTTTTTTAAAATGTTTTTTACCTCATATCTCAGTCGTTTATAAACCGATTTGAAAAATTCTTTTTTTATTTGAATAGATATTCTTCCCATTTTTTTCAAAACCCAGTTCTGATGATGGAATCCATGAGGAATTGAGGGAACTCCTCAAATATTGTAGGCATACATATGGCGATTTTGATATTTTCAGCAACAAATCAAGGTTTTTTTCATAGTTTTTTTTTCATCCAGATATTTAGTCGAATACAATGGCGGAAGTCAGTTTTTTAAATGAAAAGTTTATTTTGCGTTCCACAAACAATATAACTTTTCATTTAAAAAACCTGCTGAAAATATCAAAATAAAAAAAAAATTCAACCGAATTGAGAACCTCCTCCTTTTTTGTGAAGTCTGTTAATAATTGAGAGAATTGAATTGATCAGTTGAATTGATTGAGATTTTATTGATAGTTAGTGGAAAATTGCCAAGAAGTGGAAAGCAGCCACTCCTGCCTGTAAGACTTCTTGCAATGTTTACAGAAATATCATGCTCAGTGTGGTCTGAGACGCAGCGCGGGCGCTCACTGCGTCGCCTGCACGCGGACGCGGCTGCGCGCGTTGCGCGTGGCGCCTGTGTGTCGCCGTGTGCGCTCGTGCTAGCCCTGCTGTACCTGGAGAGACTAAACGCCTGCAACCCAGATTACCTGCTCAACGCCGCGCCGCAGGACCTTTTCCTCATATCCTTGGTGAGTTATGCTCCATCCTTCATGCATAAAATTATACCATATTACAGAAAGCAACCTACATACGTTGCTGGCAGTTAAATAAATAGATGCTTCTAATAAAAAATGCATGAGGAAACATCTGCCAGTTCCATAAATAATAATGTACCTATGTACATCACAATTGGTGTTTAACCTACTTAAACTTCATAAATTATTTAGATAACATTTGTGACCCTTTCTTAATGGTTCAAGGTGATTATAAAGGTTGCAGGAAGGCGGGGAATGGAGAAGGGTGAGGAGGGTCCAGCAGTGGGCAACTTCATAATTTTCAATTTATCTAAGAAATTAGTGTCCTACTTAACTGAACTACAACATCATTCAAGATCCTAGAAATAGGAGGTTTGATGTTAAATTGGTTTTTCATTGTACAGGGTATAAATCTCGAAATTATTTAATTTTGAACTTTTCCCAGTAGTTGTGTCACAAAAGCTACTAGTATGCCGAATTTTAGCATTGTGGGAGTAATGGAAGTACTAAACTGGTATTTTTTAACATTTTGGCATAAATCTCAAAATCTACAAAGTGTAATATAAAACAAAAAAGTCGAGGTTTAACCTAGCAAGTTATTTCAGATGGTTGGCAACAAGTTCCTTCACGACGACGGCGAAGACGACGACGTGCTCTGCTCGGAGTGGGCGGCCGCGGGCGGCGTTGACCTCAAGCAACTCAACAAACTCGAACTAGCGTTCCTCGACGCTATAGTGAGTACCAGCATTTACATAATGGACAGAGGCTTCTCACATAGAATAGAAAATATGACGAATGACGTTGAGCCTTCTATAAGATCCACCGGGTGGGGCTAGGGAGCTCCATCTTCCGGTTCATCATCAGCCTTTGATGTTCCAGTCCTGACACTCAGACATACTCTACTAGTAAGATTCAACGGGCCGTAAAATTTTAACCCACCACGCGGATCTAGTGTGAGGGAGCGCTGCGCGGATCGCACTTATGATAGAGGAGGGGTGATACATTTAGCAGAGTAATACGGGATGCTTTAAAACTGCGTATTAACGCACGTCTATCGCCCCTTAAAAAGGTGAAATTGCTGTAATTAACCCCAAAATTAAAGTAAACAAGGGTAATTAGTATAAATTTATTTCTCGAAAACTCGTTTTCCGCCGGATAAAATTAAATTGATTGTTCAATATATATACTGTAGGTATGTCTTGAACAACAACACGAAATTCTTATTGAAGGTATAAAGTAACCAATACATTGTTTCTAAAGCCAAAATTTTCATCTCATTGTTTGTTTTCCTTCTATTTAAATATACATGTGGTTTAGCAGATGCTTGGCTAAAAAGCTTTGGATTGGAAGGCGAGTGTCTGTTCACACTGGGCTTGACTCTCTATTCACTTCCAAACAAATGTAATACTAACAATTTAATTGGCAGGACTGGAATATTTTCGTGAATGAAGAATCATTCGAGGCTGGGCTGTCGCGGCTCGAGCGGCAAGTGGCTCTCAAACAGGCGAAAGCGCGCGGTTTCTTTACTTATACGGACCTGACGGCGGCGTGCGACCAAGCCCTGACCGCCGAGCTGCTCCGCGCACTGACCGCCGCCGCCACCGCCTGCCTCGCGCTCACCGCCGCACTCCTCACCTCGGCGCTGGTCGTGTCGCACGCCTGGCTGCCCGCGCTGCGCCTCGCCGCCGCGCGCAGCTCTGACCTCGCTCTCGACACGATCATCTCTCCATCCGAATACAGATCCTCTCCGCCGACGTTCCTGAACAACTCGACCGTAGACTTCACTATCGATGCGCTTGCAGACCGACTCGAAGCGACCGAGAGACTTAAGTGTTGCGCCGAATGGACCCGACATAGAGGACACCGCGCGAAGGCACCCACGTGGAACCGACGAGCTGAGCTGGAGCGGATGGTTGAACCGTGGTGGTCGCGGACGTCCGCACTGAGCTGGTTATACTGGGGCACGCTCGTTAGTCCGGTGCAGAGATGGCTGGAGCGGGTCGCCGAGTATGCGGAACTCGCTAGGACGAGCATCATCGAGGCTTCACACGACGAACGTCGATGCGACGGGCATGTGGCGCGCGAGTACAGATCACCGCAGCACTGCGTTCATCAATGGTTGAATCTGAGCAAACTGAGTGCGCTGCTGGCCACCGTGTCCGACCGGTAGTCGAGATCGCCCAGAGCTACGGTACGGTTGAGCTAAATTAACGAATACAGAAATTATATTTAGCCCCTTTTTCACATTCAGCATTTATTTGTATGTAAGTCTTATCCAATACTTTTAGGATACTTCTTGATACGTTTCATTTTATTTTGTCCAAAAGTAAAGAGTTGATGAATTTGAATTTATCTCTTAAATTAAACGTACTTAACTAACAAACTCTACTTAGGTACATAGTTTTAGGTGAGATCAAAATTTTATTGTGAGCAACCATTGATATCATATTTCCTGCTTTGCTCAAATAATCATGCTTCATTATTAGGTACCTACTACCTCGGTATATTCTTTCTTCGGATGTCCACACACTGCTAAACAATTTCTAAGAATAATTAAGCAGTTGCAAAGCGTCTTGTTAATTCTATGTTGTTTGTAAGTACCTGTACCTGAAAGTGTCTATTTTTGTATAAGCTAATGGAAATAAAACTAATTTGCATTGTTATCATGTTATTTTATTTGATAGTTTTTTTTTATTTGTTTGGGCGTCATGTTTTTGGCCCCATGCGTTACGTTCAGCAAACAGGGACGCTCTTTGATTACACCACATTTTTTTTTGTCATTCAACCTTAGAATAGGAGCCACTACAAACGAGCGCTACCAGTGCCATTGTGGCATTGCCATACTTATGTTCAGTTTTGTTTATTTATATTTTTATTATACACCTTAAAGTGTACAATAAAGTATTTTCTATTCTATTCCACCAATCGCTAGCACGCCAAGAATAGAATATAGCTGGCTTCTTCTTGGCGTGCCAGTTATTCATTTTATCAACTAATTTTTTATATATTTCCTTTTTTAATACATTTTTAAAATTATTATTGTTTTTATAACTTTTAATATAAATTAAACTGATTTCTTGCATAATTTGATTACTATTTCCTCGCCCATCAGCAGATTGCGGATATCAAAAACAAAAAAAAAACCTCGAGAAAACCACAATTAACAGTCAAAAAGGACTGCTACGCCTCCTTCCAATACTACTCGGCCATTAATTTCTTGATTTCAGGCCTCGACGGTAATGTATCTACTATTCTTCCACAAAATTCGGCGATTCTTAGAATTATACAAAACGACGTCAAAAATAGTTAACCAGGATTCGTAATATTCATTTACAATAATAAATTGAAATGAAGAGAAGTCTCTCTACCAACCTAAGAAAAACAGAGATTCATCATAATTGATATGGTCTCATAGCACCATTCGTCTCCTAATTTTATTATGCTAGTTAATCTCCAGTACTCGTCACAAGTCACTCCATCATCAAAATAATTAATTTAATTTGACACAATTTTTACAATCACAATGATAGAGAAAGCCGTGCCGGATGTCGCTTGAACATGAAGGGGTGCCTTTAAGTTAAACATAGTAACTAACAACAAGAAATACAAGTTAAAAGGTTGTCATTAAGTTAAACATAATAACTAACAAGAAATACAAGTTAAAAGGTTGTCATTAAGTTAAACATATTAACTAACAACAAGAAATGCAAGTTAAAAGGTTGTCATCAAGTTAAACATATTAACTAACAACAAAAAATGCAAGTTAAAAGGTTGTAATTTCTAAAAGTTGCTACAAGAATGTTGTAACTTCAACCTACGTATTTGTTTCATCAACAAATATAAAATGTTACGCCTGGCGCGTGGCACGACACCTAGCGGTGTCCGCTATTATAATTGTTTAGTATTTTCACATAAAAGAATCGGAACCGAATTCACAATCACACACAGTCCATTCACGCAGGAGTACATCACATTTATCGATGTCTGCATCACTCGTGCAGGCCCGGATGCAGGTAGAGACGCTGGTTAAAGCCCCAGCGGTCCACGGACGAGGTCTGGATCTGGAAGTGCTCCTCGAGCCGCTTGTCCACGAGCGTGAACAGCTCGTCCACGTGCGTATCGTGCGCGCGCTCCGCAAAAACTGAGCAAAGCGCCTGGATGTACCATGAGCCCAGCTTTTTGTCCCGGTGGGAGACAAATCCTACAAACGAAGAGATAAAGGTTTATGCTTGCCTCCTGTTGGAGTCTGTCCTATGCGAGGTGTTTGGGTTTGTATGAAATAATAAAGTCTGAAGAATTTAATTACTTGTATTCTTTTCCGTTCCAATATTTTACAATTATTTATAGACGCGTTACAGGCTTGACGGGCCCAGGGAGACTTTCTCACATGGCTGACGAGTAGAGACTGTCGGCGCACTGCGTGCCTCGTGCGACCTACTTACAATATTGTAGGATCAGCACATACTGTTAAGGTGGTCCCAATACCTCCCATGGTCGGGTCCGTGATGATGTGGGTCGCGCCAATTCACCGCCACGGACGGCGCTGCGGCGTGCCGTGGTTAGGTCGGCCCGAAACGGGAAGGTTACCGGTAGGGCGCTTACGGCCTTTTGTACGCGAACGAAGTTTTCTTCTGTTTTGGCTATTATTTCATCATACTCTATGAAATTCTGTACACATGATCAGGTACACTAACATCTAGAACCGTGACGTGGTGCGTCAGGTAAAAAAAAACTTTTTTTTTTTAATATGGTTTGGTAACCATTTAATTTTATTAGAAAAACGCACCACGGTTCTAGATATTAGTGTATTGATCGTGTTATAGCAACCTATAATAATGCCAGTGTCAGGTCACTGGAATTGAATGGAAACAGGATACTGTGTTCCTTGTACCTCTCCTCCCACAACTGAGCCGAGTCGACGCTCTGCACGCCTGGCCTGAGAGCTCGCGTCGACTCCAAGCTTTAGTCATAGAGTTCCCTCCGAGGAGTGTATTGTTTATAATGTGTACAAAGTTTCATGGAGTTTGAGAAATAATTTGACCAGTGACCTCTTAAGGCGACCATGATATTCCAAGGGGTGGCGGGGGAGGGAAGACTTGACCGTCTCGGGTATGGATGCTAGTTACCTGGAAGAGTAGACTGCGCGATGAGTATGTTTGAATAGAACGCCTTTTTTTCCAAGCGGCGTGGTAATGCACTCCCCTGGCGCAGGGGTGGCGGGGAGGACCCCGGGACCACCGGAGTACCATCCGTCTCCGGCATGGAGAGGTGCGCAGGGCGGGGGACTGCCTCCATCTTCCCCGACAGTACGTAGTCCGTGTTCTCGCCCCTAAAAACCAACAATCGCACATTGAGGAATGATGATAAGTTATCGTGGGGTTCCTAAAATGTTTTCTTCCTTGATCCATCGCCGACCGCTTCCTAGACTCGATCTTAAGTCTCCATGTGAAAGCAATAAATGTATTGAGTATTGTGTGTGTCTCATGTGCCTGTAATTTCACTGGCACCGGTTCTCATATTGCTAGGTATAAAAACATAACTGCATGAGGGTTCCGACCCTTAAATTATTTCGAAATCGTCAGAGCTCTTTTCGAGTTTCAGCCTCTATTTCATACAAAATTCACTTTGGGGGTAAAAAAGTTGAAATTCCTTAATTTTAGACTCTTTCCTTTATTTGTGTCACAAAGCCTAGCATCCCAATTTTCTGAATTTGTGAGGACACTAATGGGGTAAGTACCATAAAAGTTTTTAAATATTGCAATTTCTTTACAAAAACAATTCGTGGTGGCTTTTTTCGTTGCGCCCGGTCAAAAATAGCCCCTCCGTCTCCTCCCATGGATGTCGTAAAAGCCAACTAAGGGATTACACTAGGAGATGGGCAGCAGCATCCACCTGAGTACTCAACATGATAATCGCAATCACCAATCCGCCTGCCAAGCGTGGTGATTATAGCAATTCCCTCCATGTATTTTATGGAGGCCTCGTCCTGCATGGATATCTAAAGGCTGGTGCTGATATAAAAAATTTATTGCCATATCTTTGCATTGAGTTAGAAGCTTGTTTTTTTTACAGCACTATAAGATCACAGACTTTTATATTTGGTCAAGTGGGACTTTTAGGGGTATCGTTTTTTTCCTGTGGAGACACAGAACCCTAAAAAACTTTGTGAGACATAAATAAACCTGAAGAAAGGATAGCACTGACCTGCACGTCTGAAAGATGAAGACCTTGGGTACATGCGACAGCTGCGGCAGGCGCTGATTGCTGAAGTAAGAGATGATCTCACGTAAGGACAATAAACCCCCGTCACTGCACCTCACGTCCGTGTCCGAGGACCGCGCTCGCTCGTATCCGTGTGAGGACACCACCACAAATACACTTTCACAGTCTACGAGTACCTCCTTCAGCATGCTCAGGGTCTTCTCGGTCTCCTGAAACAGGCAAATATTTAAGTATAAGCTAGAAGAAGATATTGGTTGCCCTGATGCAATTCTTACTAAATAACTTTGCAGCTGTGATATTAGCTTGCAGCTCCTCGCTTTGAGTACCACCTGGCCTCGCGTATCAAAGTCAAAAGTCAAAAGTATTTTATTCATTGAAATCACAAGGATAATTTTTTTTCTTTGTGATGTCTTCCGTCATTTAACAAGTTCACTGGAAAACATAACGTCTGTGATTTTTGTTTTTTTATTGTTTCATATTTTTTTCTGTGATTTTTTTATCGGGCCGTGATATGCTGACGTTTGTGTGTTTGACGCGGCTACACAAAAGAGCGGCTCACGCATGTCTGTGTTTCAATTCAACAAAAACCGTATTTACATGCGAAATCGCGGAAAAAAGTCTAACTAGGTACCTACTGGAATTACAGCTGCTTAACTACAACCATAACCACCTACTATCACCTAGTAGTCAATACCTACTGTCTGTATGAGCCAAGACAGGCCAAGACAACATTTATAAGATGAGGTACTACGTCCTTGAGTAAAATACCTAAATTTACCTAACTTTCAAAGCACCAGGTCTAGTATAGACAACTTGCCTCTAAGGTGAGGTTGGTGTAGGGGCGAACTTTGAAACCAAGCTCGTGGAACAGGTACTTGAGGTTCGTGCAGTCCACGTCGACGCCGCTGCGGTACGGATCGATGTTATGCTCGAAGGACACGTAGCTGAAAATGAACACCACGCCTCTATTCTTGCCACGCGTCCGGTAACTCTTTATATCTGAAATAAAGACATACCTACTTACTATCCCGAACTAAATGGATAAGCGGAATCGTAAGAATTTATATGCCACAGCAAGATGAAACATAATACTCCCGAATTGCAGGGACTCGGAACATGAACAGATTCCTTATCAGTTACAAGTGACCACATCCTGTTAACGAAAAATACCTAATTGCGGTGAATCTCATTAAAATGATAAAACTGTTATGTAAAATTGTAGGCAGTGTAACCTTTGTGTACCTACCTATTCAAGGTATCATGCTTTGGCACAACATTACAATGATTGTTTTGAAATAAGCCAACAAAACTTAATACAAGTATATTCTAATTTTTCATGGATGCTGTCTATGTAATTACATTATTATACTTTTTGTATGATGTATTTTTGCAAATACCTTTGCTTTCGTTGTCTTCAATGAAACTAGTGGATTTCTTCACTTTAAAGGGCATGGTGTCATCGTCGTTGTTGTTGTTGGCAACAGCCGGGGCAGGCCCACCCACACCCACTGCAGGTTGGTCTGGGGAGAGTCACAGGTGACATGAATAGGATGGCCTAATCAGCATGTCTGTTCTGTGCTAAGAGCATACTTCAAAGAGAGATTAGACCCTACCCGTATACTATTATTTAGTGAATAATTTTTTAAATTATGTCGCAGGAAGATAGTAAATCTTAGAGCCATCTTCCTAGGGAATAGAGTCATAACGATTATGTATTTTACTAGCAGAAACCCGTGAATTCGTCTGCATTAAAAACTGTTACGTGACCGTACATATTGTAAACAGCTGGTGCCCGCGACTTCGTCCGTGTGGGAGAAGATAATGCGTACAACCCCATAAAGTTCCTGCCAACCCCTACAACGTAAGTGACGTATATCTAGATTAGGAATTCTTATTCCTAAACTCATCATCAGCTATTAGACGTCCACTGCTGGAGAGGGCTCCCCATAGAACTTACAATGGGGAGATCACCACCCTTGGCAGGCGGATTTGTGGTTGCAGTATTGGGGTTGAGTACTCATGTGATGTTGCTACCCATCCCCTGGTGTTACCCCGTAGCCGGCTTTGAGACATCCATGGAAGCAGATGGAGGGGTCTATTCTTATGTCAAACAAACCCTGGCGCCCCAGACACACCACGGCCATTTCTAGCCTATTCTAGTGAAATACAAATCAAATTGGCTAAAATCATAATATTTCTCTAGGCCAGTAATATAGTTAACATAACATAACACCCAACAGTCACATACGTAGCCCTAATCCCACACTAGGATTCACTTTGTCATGGGTATCAGGAATTACGAGTAGCATGGTACCACAACACCCAGATCCGGAACAAATATTTGCAGATCATGCAAACATTTGTCCCGCAGCAGGAATCTAACCCACAACCTTTCGCATCTCAGCTGGCTACTCGCCCGCTGTGCCACAGATGATAAAATATAAAATCATCATGACTATCCTGCGACACACAAAAGTTATTTAGTCTATAATTGGGTATTCAGGTACGCTTACTTCTAGGTGCCTCACATTCTGATTTAGTCTTCAGTCTCTCTTTCTCATCGCTGATACTGATGAAACTGTTCTCTTTTGGTGCATTTGCTAAGGGTTCTGAAAATATTAAACTGATTATAATATCACCATCATCATCATCAGCCTGTAGAAGTCCTTAGAATGCCACAACGGTCTTGATCTTGGATGGAGATCCACCAACTCCCTGCGACGTTTATAATGTCTTTAATCCATCGAGTGGAGGGCCTTTCTCTACTGCATCGTCTGGCTTGTGGTCGCCACTCGAGAACCTTTATTCCTCAACGGTTATCAGTTCTTTGAGCTATATAACCTGCCCATTGCCACTTCAACTTGCTAATTCTGAGAGCTATGTACGTAACCTTATAAAATCTAGTAATTTAAATTAAAATTATAAATGTTGCTATTATTGTTTTATTTACTATTTACTTTTGACTACCTTCCTAAGGTTTTTAAGTTCTCATTTACTATGTATCAGCAACAACTTGCTCCGAGGCACCACACAGGCGCTTCTCATCTAGTGGTAAGACGGACCATTTTATGTAAGCCAAGCCGTGTTTGTTGCCTGATTCTTCTAGGCTTGGTCGCGTTGGAACAGGACCTAATTTTAGCTTATAAGACGATTCAAAATGATCCTTGTGATTTCAATGAATAAAGTTCTTTTTGACTTTGACTTTGTTGTTATCAACTTCGCAAATGGACTTATTAAGTAATTTTAATTATAATATAATATTGTTTACCGTGTTTTTGTATAAATCATTTAAATTTCATTTAAATGCATAAATTATTATTATTATTATTATCATTATTGGAATTATTATTAGAAAATTAAACATTTGCACAACAATCTGGTTGACTACAGTGATCTAAATAATAGAGTAAGAACCAATGTACCTGTATTCAAGCAAATAAAACGTTCATTTATTTACATCTTACATATTTTCTTTATTTTATTATGTTTGACCTGAATTTTTTTACCTGTTTACCAGAGACGTTTTTCAGCTCAACATCTTGCAACATCTTGTATTAAGGCGAGTTTTTGCTGACTATTCAGAAACACTCAAATTCAACGTTATACAACAAAGGTTCTCGAGTGGTGACCACATCATGATTTCAGTGTAAAATCAATGAATCCAATTGAATTTACACCAGGAAGAAAAACACAAAAAACAATAGTGAACACATAACATTGCTGAGTCAGTGAAATGAGGCAGTCAAATTTCAGTACATGGTGTCTGGTGGTAGTATTAGGTAGTTACTTGATTTAGTATCATGCCCAAAGCCTGTCAGGAAATGAATACCAGTATTATTGGATGTGCAATGTGAATGATGAGTACTTGCTTGTAGGGACATTTATAGTACTTCTGTGCGGGCGCAGATGCAATGAGCTATTAGGGTCCAGGTCTCGTACCAGGTCCCAGTATCCAAGCTCTCTGAGCACTTCCAGCAGGTTGCCAAATGCCTGGGGGCCTCTGCGCTTTATGTCCAGGTAGAGGTTGCGCTTTCTTTCCCTTTGAGGGAATGAGGTGTCCTAAAAGAAATCAATTTAAAAAAAACAGGATGTCTCTGCTATTTTAACTGCCTACACTAAAAGAGAGTCGGTAAAACTAAAGACATCTGGTACTGGCATAGAGGGGGTAGGGAGGGGACAGGAAGGAGGGAGGTCGAGTCCCCCCTTAAAACCATTGAAAAAATAGTTACAATTAGTAAAAGTAGTACAATTTTTTTGAGTTATGATCTTTTTAAATCATATCGTAATTTTTTGTATCATATAGGTACATACTTCATTGATCACGATTATTGTTTTGTTGGATGGTCACTGAAGTGTCAACCTAATAAACTTAAGTATCATGTTTTATGCAACGGTAGCATGTCTCTGGTTTTATGTAGTATTTGAGAGCTCTGTAACCAGAAGTTTCCAGTTGTTCAATTAGTAATTAATCAAAACGCCTTTTCTGGAGCCAAAAATAGTCTAAAAGGTTAAAGTTTAACACCGACAAGGCGACAGGGGGACACTCAAACAATAGTTCAAATCGAGTACCAGACGTCTATAGCCAACCCAAAGAGCCTTTTGGATAGGTACATAAGTATTACCAACACAAATTCAATTAGGTATTTTCAATAAAAGATAGCTGCTTCCAAAACAAGTGCATGGTCAGTTACATGAGTCATCAAAGCTGTGCTACTATAATGGTAAATGGCGCCTGGCGAGAACACGAAAGGTTGAGTCAGCAAGAAGTCTGACATGCAGACAGGTCAAAACTAGAAAGAGCATAAAACTGGTGATAGGCACTCACTTTGTAGGGTTCGATCATTTGTTCGGAAAACACTCCTCTTTCGTAAAGAGATATTACAATGGAATCAAGATCCGTCGTCTCCACCAAGGACACAAAGTTTCTCTGGATAGCCTTTTTGTGCACCTCTTCCATTTTCAAAGCACAGAAAGATTCTAACTAACTATAACCAACAATTTACTTTGCTTTGCTAATAACATAACAAAAATAACATTGCAGATTTTGCAGCAAGCAGCAAACTGCAAAGCAAACGTCAACAAGCAACGTAAAGGCCGAGGATATTTTTTATTAATTTTCTCTATGGATGGATGGATATTTTCACTTCGATTCGGGCATGGAATGGAAGAAGGATTCGGAACTTGATTCGGAAAGACTTCCCTTTTTTTTAGACACTCAGTCTAAAAATCAGAAAAAAACACCAATTTCGTTGAGTGGCAACATTAATTTGACAATTGAATTGACGACAGTAATGACAGTGACAGTTCCCTTCCTTTTAGCAACTGTGCTTTTGTTGAAACAGCAGTGCGGGACGTGTGGTGTGTGCTTTTGTTCATAAAATTACCTGAATGTTCGTAAAAAATGGCAGATTCCGAGGTAATTTCTACAGCAAACCTTCAACTTTAGCAGTATCATTGTTGCGCTCCTAATCACAGCCTTCTCTCTATCTTCAGGTACTAAAGAAACTCAGAGATGTACCTTACAAAATCCAGACTACCAATTTGAAGCAAAGACGTGAGGTTTTGAATGAAATTCGCGATGTTTTGTCGACTCCAGGTAATTCACGATTAAATATGCTTTCAAAAGTAATGTCCTTGCGGTGGGAAAATAATATAGGTCAAGTTAGTCACATTCTACAGGTTGGTATAGGTTGTATTGAGTCTTGAGTCTAGCTGTATTGATCCGCCGGGTCCAGGCCGGCCAACCACTCTACTGCACTCCGGATGCACCAATCGGAAGCTGCAGCCTCTCTATAGGATAAGGAGTTTGGTCGCTGAGAGAGTACCATTTTACAAAGCTGCTGCCTGCTGCTATTATTGGATAGATTTGGTGGTTGTGGTTACATTTATTTAGGAATTGACACAAATATCCTGAATAAATATTGAGGCAGCTTCAGATTTATACGTATACTAACTTTATTGCAAGACGTTATTACACGTTGAACTTGCATATTTGATTTAATAAAACCTAACCTAGAATAATACCATTCAACTTTATAAAAAACTATTGATTGTTCTAGTTACAAGTAGGAAATTAATATATATAAAAAAATTACAGGTATAACTGAGCCAGCAGTGCGTTTCGTTTGCCGTGCACTGACAATAACACTAGACAGATATCGTGACACAACCTCCCAGTCATACGTGAAAGATTTACTAGTGCACCTCACCACCACACACAGAGAATGGACACTCAAGACATTGCTGCCGATATTGATGGAAATATCTGAACAGCTACGACACCTTGCTACTTCGTAAGTTCATTTAAATTTTTTGGCTCAATAGCTCAATTTTTAAAAGGCAACATCTCACGGTCTATATGCACACGAGTTCTACTCGTTGGATTTGGATGCTGTTTTTGTTGTTGGAAGGTTCAATAAAAAAATCTCAGTAAGTACTTGGTTTCGATGCAGGAGAAGCCACAGCTAATAAATGCTTTTTAAATAAAATTGTCCTAAAATTTACATTTAATAGGACCTATGTAAATTTCATTTTACAGTAAAAGCACATGTCGCAATGGAATATATGCAATCCGCTGGTCAACAGTGCTGGTGGAGAGTACTCTCAAAGCAGCCGACACAGAGGAAGTGGACTACAAATCGCTCGTTCTGTTGCAAGCAAACCTGCTGGCTGTGGTCATGGCTTATGGAGACAAAAGGAAGAATGACAAAGCTTACTCAATGGTAGGTATTCAGTTACAATACTGTGTTACTAATTAATGCAGAATTGTTACGTCATGTTTGGACAATCTTTGTCAATTGAAAACAAGACAGTGTTTATTCGTTATGTGGTTTGAATGTTGTTCTTAAGCCGGAGTCCGCTGCATTGTTTTCTAACAGTGGGGGCATGGTATAACTGTTTTGTGTTTGCAAAACACAAACATGATTGCCGCGACGAACTGAAAACATTCCCCGCGTTCGCCTGCAGGGGGTTGAAGTCACCAATTTCGTGTCAGTAGTCGCTAGAGGAAGACGTCAGGACTCATAATTTGAAAAGAGATTTTCTAACAAAATACTTTTAACTCAAATGTCGCAGCGGACTGCTAACACGTTTTCATAATATTTACTAAAATAACTTTCGTGAATTATATTATTCATTTTGTAAAACGGGAAATTTTCATATACCAATATGTTGGTGGAAGCACTAATATAGTGAGAACACATGACTGCAAAGAGGGACACGGAGAGTGTAACACGGATCGCCCCTGATGAAAGTTGCTGCTTCCACCAACATATCAGTACGTTTTCATTACATGTTTTGCTAGAAAGTTTGGCGCAGCGGAGCCGACTTTAGAATAAGAATAATATAAAAGCATAGATTATGGTAGGTGGTCTGGTTTACTCAAAATTACGCTTATTGTCTGTGTGCCTTGTGTTTCTCATTGAGCTCAATCCTACTTTTGGTTCTGATTACTTCATAAAATATCTCTTAACAATATTATTTTGCTTCTTCAGTTACACACATCATGGAGCATTATTGGCAAGGAGAAACTGGGCAAATGGTTTGAAATATTGCTTGCCCAGCCGTCAGACTCGGGCCCACAGATCAGTGTGGCATTCTCTGCTCTTTGCAGGCACTTGAAGCAAATCGGAGATGAAGATTCAATATTACAGCACAAGGTGAGCTATCAGATAAAGAGCATTCAATTTGCAAGGTCTATACTGATTTTGTTGGGTATGTCAATTAGAGCTTCTAGTTGCCATAGGTGTATAAATGTTACGTTAACTGAACATCCTTGGTAAATGAATGGTTTATGATAGGTTGTTAGCATTGATATTTTTGAATAGTGATCTTAGTACATAGACATACTGAAATGTTCTTTCGTAGGCAGATGTCTATTTTTTGAATGCATTTATTTATTTATTTATTTATTTAATGAAATTAAGCATTGACAGTAGTGGCAGACACAACATCGTCTGTCATGTTGTATTTCTTCAATTCCAGGCCAAAATGCTGGAGAGCTTTGTAAAGAGCTTGGTTAGCGTAAAGAGTCGTCCAAACGCCAACTACATCAAGGGCTGCTCTGTCCTGCTGCGACTCCTCACCCAGGGTGAGGTGCAGGACACTCTACTGCCGGCGCTGCACAAATCCATGCTCCGGAGCCCAGAAACCATCATACAAGCAGTCGGAGAAGTGCTCGACAACTTGGAAGTAGATCTGGATGGAATTGCTGTTGATATTGGGAAGAGTTTGATTGGTAAATGTTTTGAATTTAAAAGTTGTTGTTGACGTAGCTATGCATAAGTTATTATAAGTTTATTTGAGATATACGGCTGTAGCTGACTAAAATCAATTTTCACTTGATGTTTATCATAATATACAAGCCTTAAACTTATGACGAACTTCGCGTGGCGCGGCGGGCGAGCCGGCTGAGAAGCAAGAGTTTGCGGGTTCGATTTCCGCTGCTGAACAAATGTTTGCATGATCCGCAAATAATTGGTCCGAATCTGGGTGTGGTACTACCATCCAGCTCCATGGTACTGGTAGTTATCCACGACACAGAAAAAAGATGAAGGCGCGAACAAAAGAGCGTAAGCGCTCAACCGGTAAGGCCGATGGTTTGTTTTTGTCTGATTTATCAGCAATGGTAATTTTGATGATGATGTGTTTGTAGGTAACCTGCATTCAAAGGACGAGTGGGTGCGAGCGGAGGCGCTCACAGCGCTGGGCCGGCTCGCCGCACGCTGCTCTAAGCTCGCATCGGCGCGCGCGCTTCTCACGCACGCGTTCGGCGTCTACAACGGGTCCGGCGGCAAGCTCACTTCCAGCGAAGACAAGATTGCACTGCTCAATGTAAGCGACATCATTCATACATACATAGTCTCAAGACCCCACAACGCAAAAAGACGACAAGGCCGGTCTGAACAATAACTACCACCAACCACCATGTATTGGTGGTGGTTATTGGTACCATGGTACTCGTAGTTCCTGATACCCACGACACAGGGAATCCTAGACATCCTAGTTTGGGATCAGGACTATGTGTGTGCCTGTTGGATGTTATGCTATGTATGTTACATGTCTCATGACTGTACTCACCATGGGTGGTTTTCTTTCGGGAGATTTCAGCAATTCTAATCGTTCATTCTGCCTATCTATTAACTCAGTCAACCCACTGATGGGCATAGAAGATAATTGAAGATAACTAGGCCTCCTCTTTATCACTTGGTCACTATCTTCGTTTTACATTATATTTCAGTCGTATGTTGTGTGTGTTATTACAGGGTATCGGCACGCTGAGCGTTCTGGCGGTGTGCGCTGCGGACCGGCAGACGCTGTTCTCGGAGCTAAGGACGCAGATGTCGCGCGTGCTGGACAGTGAGTCGCACGAGCGCACGCTGTGCGCGGCGCTCGACAACCTGCAACGCTGGCTCGTGGAGCTGCGCGACCCACTGCCGGATCAAATACTGGACATTTTCAAGGTACGGCTCATTTTGCAAAGGAAGCTCTTTCCCTTCCACTGTTTCTTGAATTTCGCGTTAGGACCGGCACCTATTCAACTTCGTACAAGTTGAATAGGTACCGTTCAGCCCCCCAATTACAGTAACAAATGGCAATGGCGAACGCAACAATTGGGATCATTTTGGTAGCCTTAGCGCTATCCAAATATTTTGAAACTTTAAAGGAGGAATATTTAGGTCAAAAAGTTTCCCCTATTCAAGTTTCATAACATTTACATAGCGCTAAGGCTGCCAAAATGATCCCCATTGCCATTTGCTACTGTAATTGAGGGGCAGAGTGTGGTTCTAAATACGCTCTGTATCACAGTCCTTTAACTACACTATTCCAATAAAATCTTATTCTATTTGAATGTGTTTTTTTTTCCGACAGAAAAACTTGTCAGGCAAGAGCACGACGCAGGCGGTGCGCATCGCGTACATGGGTTTGATATCGGGAGCGGCGCGAGCGTGCGGCGTGAGCGCAGCGCAGGCGGCGGCGCTGCATCCGCTGCTCACCAAGGCGGCCGAGAAAGCACAACAACAGCCTCTGCAGGTACAACTGGGTTTAATATAGGGAGGGATCGGTGCGACACAGAAGTGCTCTTCGAAACTCTTTAATTAACTAATGTTTGTTCCAGCACCAGGTGGTGAGCGAGGGTATATCGGCCATGCTGGGCTTGGCTCTGCTGGACGAGTCGCAGTCGCTGCCCGGCAGCGGCGCTGCGTGGACGGCTCTCACGCACCCTGAGAAGCACACCCTGCTGCACGACAGGACGATCACCGCCGCGCCTGATGATGGTAAACAAGGATTTTGTGAGCAGGAGGCTGAGTCTTAAGTTATTTACAAACAATTTTGATTTTTGCGGGAGGCCTATTGCCAGCAGTGACCTTCAGCCGACTGATGTTGATACTTTTATCTAGCTTTTGTATAGATCTCAGATAAATTGCTATTGAGTGTGCTACAGGTGAGCAGTGAGCGAAAAAATGTTACTCGGTATACTATTTATTTTCGCAGTTACTCTCAATAGTAGTTATACATCGCATCTCTCCCGAAGATGATTGCAGTTTACTTGCAGCAGTACGTCAGATGATGCTGTCCTAATCACACTTTTAGAGTTATATTTTATAGATTTAAAATCGATTTAAAAGTTTTGAATCGATACTAGTTGTTATTTGACTTATTTCCCACCACTACTGGTCACCCCACGCCGCCATATTGAATCCTGGCGGTTGTCATTACGTGATTTTGTGTTGTCCGAGTCACACGAACATTTTCTATTTATTGCTCCTCGTCCAACAAAAAATGGGTAAAAGAAAGCGATCAGATAAGGATGAAAGTGATATATTGGAAAGAGTATTGAAGAAGGTGAAAAAACTAGTGAAAACCAGGAGAAGAAGAATCTTGTCACCGTCGTCCTCATGGTCTGATGAGTCATTCAGAGAAGATAATATTTCGTTATCTCCTGCTCATTCAAATTTCCAGCACTTGGAAGCCCAAATTAGTGATCAAGAAATTCCAGGTAAGCGAGTTTCAGATAATACCTATCGAGTGAAAATATTTGCCTACCCTCAGAAATTATTATGATTATTATTTTCTTTATCGTTAAATGTCCCGACGTAAAACGTGTGTGGCAATCGTATCTCGACGTATATCGTATGTGGATACCGTACCTAAGTACCTACATAAATAAAATATCCCGACATAATGTGTGTGGATTGTACCTACGAACCTATCGAGTGAAAATATTTGCCTACCCTCAAAAATTATTATGATTATTATTTTCTTTATCGTTTAATGTCCCGACGTAAAACGTGTGTGGCAATCGTATCTCGACGTATATCGTGTGTGGATACCGTACCTAAGTACCTACATAAATAAAATATCCCGACATAATGTGTGTGGATTGTACCTACGAGTACCTATTTTATTTTTACAAAAGAAGCATTCCCGACGCAATGCGTTTGTAGAAATATTAACGCTTAGCGTCCTAAGTCCCTTACTATTGTATGTAATAGACCCAGATATAGTTACTGGGCTCAGACCCAACGCAAGACAAATCGTTCGGGGAAAATTTACACAAAGATTTGGCTACGCGCTGGAAACACATTTTAACAAATGGGTTGCCTACGGAGGAAAAAGTTGAGCTTCTGAAAAAATATCTACCTGCCGAAAATTGTACGTACATGAAGGCACCCATTTTGAATGTTGAGATATCGGGAAAGCACTGAATTCGGCCCTGGCACAAAAGGATAATACATCACAAGATGTCATAAAACACTGAGTGATGCAGGACGACTGTTGTGTGATACTCATCACAGAGAATCTCTCTCAAGACGCTGCGCCATTATAAACTCTATTAGCAAACAGAAACGAGACGTCATAAAAAATACGAAGATAGACGATCACTTGTTTGGCTCCAACCTGTCTGAACACCTGAAATCATCCAAGGCCATATCAGCGTCCGCTTCCGAGTTGAGGTTCAACAGTGGTAAATTTAACCAGTCACGCATCAACAAAATAATGCGGCTCGACCCAGGGGCTTTAAACGCACGGGGGGCACCGCGAGCACCAGCCGCTGGCGAGACGCGAGTGTACCCGGGACAGTATCGCCGCCCGCCACTGCCGCCGCCGCCGCCAGCGCCGGGCTATGCGCCGCGCGACTACCGTCGCTCGCCGCACTCCTCAGCGACTCATTACTCGTAGGCTTACTCACAACAGACTCGACGCCGCTAACGAATGTATCACAGGTACATAGCACAAACACCTCATTACCTATTGCTGGTAGACTTCAGTATTTTTTTGATGAATGGCTTCAAAATTATGGAACCATTTTGTCCCGGATCAAAGGTTATCAAATTCCTTTTTATTGTAAACCATATCGGTCCGGTACACCAAAAATGAGATCTTATAAACCCCAAGAAATTGGCATAATTAATTAATGTCTTACAGATTTATTAGAAACTGGATATATATCACCTTGCTCTCCATGTGAAAAGCAGTTCATCTCACCACTTTTTTACAGTCCCAAAAACCCAATGGAAAACATCGGTTTATCTTGAATTTAAAAGAATTAAATAAATCTATAATGGTTAACCATTGCAATGGAAGACTATCACACAGCGCTAAAGTTAATAGATAGCAATTGTTATATGGCAACCATAGACCTAAAGGATGCTCATTTTTTGGTATCGATTGATGATGACGTGACCGAAGATACCTTCGTTTCAAATGGAACTCTGAAGCGTTCAAAGATCAATTATTCCAATTTAACGTTTTACCTTTTGGAATTTGTACGGCTCCGTTTGTCTTTACAAAGCTGTTAAAGCCTGTACTGCACCATTTACGCTCGCTAAGCCATTTATCTGTAAATTTTCTTGATGATTTTTTGTGTATCGGAAATACATTTAACAACTGTCTTGATAACGTAAAAACCACTAGAGATCAACTGTTGAAATTAGGATTCTTGATTAATGAAGATAAAAGCCATACCATCCAAAGAAATTGTGTGTATTTTTAAGCTTTACATTTGATTCAATTAAAATGTCTTTGACCTTACCAAATGTCAAGAAAGAACGTATAAAACTATTTACAAATAAATGATTAAAAACTAAAAAATGTACAATTAGTAAATTTGTTAGTTATATCGGATTGCTAACTTTAGCGTGTCCCGCCGTCAGCTATGGATGGGTTTACACAAAAATGTTTGAAAGAGAAAAATTCTTGGCACTCAACTATTCTAACAATTACAACAAAACTATGACGCTATCAGTTCATTTAAAAGATGATTTCATATGGTGGAGGGATCACTTAGACCATTCAGGTTGTTCGTTTCTGACGAAAGATTATTCACTTGTAATCTTTAGCGATGCATCAAGCACCGGATGGAGCGCAGCATCTAATGATGAGACAGCTCACGGGCACTGGAATCATTCACAACTATTATTACATATTAACACTCTAGCTACTTGCAGCGTTTTACGGCCTTAAAACTTTTGCGTCACGACTTAGTAACTGCAATATTTTATTAAGAATAGACAATAAGACCGCCATATATATCAATAAAATGGGCGGTATACAATTCACTCACCTGAACAAAATTTCACGCGACAGTTGGAAATGGTGCGAAAAACGCAATTTACACATTTTTGCATCTTATATAAAATTCAGTATGAACGTAGTCGCAGATTTCGAATCCCGTCAAAAATTTAACACAGATACGGAATGGGAACTGTCTGATTACGCGTTTCACCAGAAAAAAAAAACAGTTGGAGACCCCTGAATTTGACTTGTTAGCTAGTATTCAAAATCGTAAATGTCAAAGATATGCTTCATGGAAATTAGACCCAAATTCAGAAATTATTGATGCGTTAACTTTCAACTGGAAAAACTTACGTTTTTATGCCTTTCCGCCGTTTAGTTTGATTTCTAAAGTTTTACATAAAATCAAATGTGACAAAGCTGTAGGTATTGTCGTAGTACCATACTGGCCTACCCAACCGTGGTACCCATTATGGACAAACTTGCTCGTTTCGGAAGTACTATATTTTCAGCCCAATAAAAATTTACTTATCTCTCCTTTCAAGGAGCAACATCCCCTACACATGGATCTGATCCTGATGGCAGGCAAATTATCAGGGAGTCGGTACTGAGACGTGGTATTCCAAATTCGTCTCTTGACATAATGATGGCTTCTTTTTCGACCAATACATTAAGTCAATATAATTCATCGCTGAAATCATGGTGGCTGTATTGCAATAACAAAGGTTTAAATTATTGTAATTCCAATACTGCACAGTTAATTGAATATTTAACAGAAAAATTTAATTCTGGTGCAAGCTATAGTACACTAAATAGCTATCGTTCTTCGTTATCCATTCTGTTAGGACAGAAAATTACATGTAATGATTCTGTTAAAAGGTTTTTTAAAGGTGTTTATCGCATAAAACCTCTTGCACCAAAATATGATACCACTTGGGATCCCAGTTTAGTACTCAATTATCTAGATAACTATTTTCACAATGATTCGATTTCATTAAAAGATCTCTAAAAACTATAACGCTTTTGGCATTAGCGTCAGCACAAAGAATGCAGACACTTAGCCTTATTAACATTCAAAATATACAGGTGATTAAGAAAAAAAAAAAAAAAAAAAAGGTACAAATAAGAGTCGATGCTTTAATTAAAACTTCAAGACCAAATGCCTTCCAACCGTTCATTGTATTACCATACATTAGAAAAAATCCTAAAGTGTGTCCAGCACTGTGTCTAAAATCATACTTAATCGAACATTCCCGTTACGTCTTCAAGAAGATTCACTTTTTATCAGTTATCAAAAACCGCACAACAAGTAGGTTCTCAGACTTTAACTCATTGGGTTAAATCAATATTAGAAAAAAGTGGAATTGATATAAAAGTATACGGCGCTCATAGCACGCTACATGTGTCAACATCCGCCGCCCATAGGGCAGGCGTCAACCTTGAAGTTATTCGGAAGGCAAAATCAGCTCAAAGTGAATTTATTAATAATTTGTTTCAAAGTTAAAATTATTGTTGATTATGATTAGTAACTGAGTACATTACTACATTATAATAATATTTTAATAAATACCTAACTTAATTATATTATTTTTTTAATATATAAAAATAAATAAATATTATGTTGATCGCTTTAATTCTATTTTTTCGGTGCTCTAAACATCTGCAAGTAAACTGCAATCATCTTCGGGAGAGATGCGATGTATAATTAAGAATCAAACGAACTTACCTTGTGATGTTTGATGTCTAATTATACGAGCGTCTTGACCGAAGATGATTACACACCCACCCACCCTTCTTTCCCAAGACCTACCGAAAAAATAGGTCTCTAAATTAATGACAACCGCCAGGATTCAATATGGCGGCGTGGGGTGACCAGTAGTGGTGGGAAATAAGTCAAATAACAACTAGTATCGATTCAAAACTTTTAAATCGATTTTAAATCTATAAAATATAACTCTAAAAGTGTGATTAGGACAGCATCATCTGACGTACTGCTGCAAGTAAACTGCAATCATCTTCGGTCAAGACGCTCGTATAATTAGACATCAAACATCACAAGGTAAGTTCGTTTGATTCTTAATTATGTCCCTGTCACACAGTTATGTCATGACAGGGACATCACTATGACTTGTCAGTTTAACGAGAAATGTTCTAGTGAAGTTCTAAAACTCGGGGTTACGTATTGTCTCTCACTGCAAGTTTACATTTATTAAATTAGCATTTAAATTCTTTGGTTCTAACATAATACATGTATATGACCTTCAATTTTTTTATAGCTATAACATTTACCCCTTTACAGTCCTAATACAGGTGTCGCTGCTCTGCAGAACTGTCCTGGAGAAGTACCCCAGTGTCGCCAGCAAGCCAAATTCCCCCATATACAGAGCTTTTATACTCACACTGCTATCCACTATGAAGAATGTACGAACGGTGGCGATCGAAGAAGCAAAGTCCCTCCTTGCCAAGCAAGATAGAGCTCTAATAGCTAGGAATTTAGTGTTAAAGTTGAATGAGGTGCTGGAGGAAGGCAAGATATTCACTTACAAAGAAAAGACGCCGCCGGAAGAGAGCGGGCCCACGGTCACGGGGAAAATGATACTGGATTGTGTTCAAGCATTGTGTTCATATAAAGGTGAGTTTTGTAGGAGATTACTGTCAGAAAATATCAAAACTTATGAAAAATATACACTCACTTGATCTCTCTTCCCCGCACATGCAATCTTAACTAAGAGATAATAGCAATATTCTACCCTCTTACTTATTATTTTTATTTAAATTAAAACATTGCTTAAAATTAGACCTATTACTTCTTGACATTATCCGATGATAAGGGATGGCATTATTAGAAGTTGATTAATTTTAATGACATTAATATTATAATTGCAAAAGTTTGTGAGTATGTTTATTACTTCTTCATGCTCGAACGGCTGAACAGATTTGAGTGAAATTTGGAATGGGGACACCTTATACCCTGGATTAACACATTCACGCGGGTGAAACCGCGGAGCGCAGCTAGTATTACATAGTAAGTCTTAGCTAGAATCCTCTATCTCAAGTACAGCTTAAGCAGAACAAAATACAAAACCGTTGTTTCTGTTTCCCTCAGAGTATCCCAAAGAAGACGCACAGTTACTGGCTCTAGACACGCTTAAGTGCTGCCACCATCCGCTGTCGATGGAAGCCAATCGGCGCTACTGGACTCCCCTGGTGACGTCCTTGCAGCTGGACCCCAAGAAACTGGTGGGACAGTACTCGGGCATGCTGAAGAACCAGTATATCCAGGGATATACCCCCATTGAGGTAATCATCGGAAATACTAGCATTCCTTGGTCGTGCTATACTGGTTCTTGGTCACTCTGCCAACTGTGACCAGTGGTCACTGTTTCCTAACGAGGTTTACCTTGCGCACAGGCACTTTTAAAGTGGAATTCATCAGGGTACGGCTATGAACCTAACCCACCATAGGATCGGAGGTTGAGGGGGCTAGCAGCTAGCGACTCCAGCAAAGTGCCTCCAAGTTTGGCTCTGACTTAGGATGGAAGGCATTTCGGAGAAAAGATTGCTACTTGCCTATTCTAGATAGTAATTTTTTCCCCCTCTCCATTTTTAGGGTTCCGTACCCTAAGGGTAAAACGGACCCTATTACTAAGGCTCCGCTGTCCGTCCGTCTGTCTGTCACCAGGCTGTATCTCATGAACCGTGATAGTTAGACAGTTGAAATTTTCACAGATTATGTTTTTCTGTTGCCGCTATAACAACAAATACTAAAAAACAGAATAAAATAAATATTTAAGCGGGCTCCCATACAACAAACGTGATTTTTTTGCCGTTTTTATAGATAATGGTACGGATCCCTTCGTGCGCGAGTCCGACTCGCACTTGGCCGGGTTTTTCTTCTTTCGAACTGGATGATAGATCACTTTCCTTCATCCCAATTAACTGTCTTGCAATATCATTGAGCCCCAATCCCTGATTATTTTACATAATAATTTGTATTGAAGTTATGTCACTTGCATAACTCAGATAAACTCTGATTGAACACTACCTGATGTCAAAGCTTCGTTTAACAACTAACAGTTACCATAATTAAATGTAAAAACTTTCTTTTAGACAATATCTAACATAGTAGCGACCCTGGTGGCAACGAACCCTGACGCCATCGCCGGCGGCGCTATTCAGAGCATCCTGGACGCGTTGCAGGACGCGGAGCTACTCGCCGTGACTCGCGACGAGTATTTCACCTACCTCACGCCTGAGGGCGAACTTTATGACAAGAGCTCTGTGCCAGGGTGAGGGCTTATGCTCATTTTTACTGTTCACTCCCAGCGTCCCCCACTTAGCTGGCCCCAATGGGGGACGTTTGGGAAAAAGTTCCGTCGTCCCCCACTAGTGACAACGCCAAAAGTTTAAATAGTAGGAGAACTTTTTTTCTGTTTATAAGTGTCAATTATGATGATCACTAAACAGGGTACTATTGGCAGATGGCACTTTTTCCCAACGCCCCCCCCAGTGGGACCAGGTAGGTAGGTTTGTCAGGATACCCTGGTAGTAACTTCATCTTGTCAAAATGACATTACCATGTCACGTTATGTCAATACCTTTAAAACCATAACTTCCTTCTCATCCAGGAATGATGACAATAAAGAGATGAACATGAAGCGAGAGAGCAAAGCGTACAGCTATAAAGAGCAGCAGGAGGAATTACAGCTGAGGCGCGAACTCGAAGAGAAACGCAGGCGGGAAGGGAAAATCGTCGAGGTAAGACGTGTGTGATTGGTCAGTGTGACCGGGGAAATTACAGGCACTTGAGACTCGTGAATATCTCAGAGTGATGGACGCAGTGTAGTTCCAACTTTCAAACACCCCCCGCCCCTCCCCCTTTCTCTATTTGTCCATGACCTCGACTTCGAAACGGTTGCTCCGATTCCAACGCTATTTTTTTATGAGTGCTGGTGTTTGCGAAATGGTTTTTAGCTATGTTTAGATGGAAATTGGAATTGCAACCGTATTATTGTAACCGGATTATCAGCTCAGGGGGTGGGGGGGTTTACAATATTGTAAAAATGATCTTGTCATTACAGATACCGCTGTCAGCAAAACAGAAGGAGGCAATAAAAGCACAGCTAGCCAAGGAAGAAGAAATCAGAAAGAGGCTGAGTTTGGTGAGTAGCATAATAAATTTAGAAGCTTGAACTGTTCCTTAATTTTACTTCCTGTCTATCTCACTATTGTTTAGCAACTTATTCTCTTGATTATAATTAAATTTATATGTTTTGGGGTTTTTTTGTGACAAGAAGATCTAGCTGTGAAAAATCTCAGTTCTCAAGCAATGCTCTGGGAAAACCTTGGACGATTTCAGGAATGGAATGTTTTAGGTCCGCAAGCCTTCAGATGGGCATGCCTGCAGCCTGGTTTAAAAGCACGTGGTATGTTAGTAGAGTGAAGTCGTATATCGCTCAGTTCCCGAGGAAAGTTACATGTTTCGTCTTCGGGAGTTTTTAAGTGTTCGTAGAGGAGTGGATTTGTACTGGCTAATGTCAAAGTCAAAAGAATTTTATTCATTGAAATCACAAGGATCATTTTGAATCGTCTTATAAACTAAAATTACTCCTGTTCCAACGCGACCAAGCCTAGAAGAATCAGGCATCAGGATGATGATGATAATGAGGGGTTGTAGTGATTTTTAAGGCTTTGTAGAGGTTTTGTAGGTGTTGTTGGGGGTGTAGTGTAGATGACCTCTGTGGCGCGGCGGGCGAGTAGCCGGCTGAGATGCGAGAGGTTGCGGCTTCGATTCCCGCTGCGGGACAAATGTTTGGGATGATCTGCAAAAATTTGTTCCGGGTCTGGGTGTTGTGGTACCTTGGTACTCGTAGTTCCTGATACCCACGACACAGGGAATCCTAGTGTGGGGTCAGAGCTACGTATGTGACTGTTGGGTGTTATGTTAGTTCTCTAGCGATGCTCAGTCGTCTACTGGTTTAGTTTTGTGCGAGGAAGAAATGGTTGAATTATGTTGTAGCTAAACGCCCGCGTAGAAGTAGCAGTGGGTCTGGTGTGCAGCGTGCGGCGTGGCAGCCCGCGCGTACTGCGCGTGAGCGCTCGGCGCGTTGTTCCGGCGCTGCTGGGCGCGCTGCGCTCACCGATGGCCGCGCCGCGACTTGCGCCGGCGCACTTGGACAACGCGCGCTGCTTGCTGCCCAAACATGGTGTGCTGGCGGAGACTGTGGGACGAGTATCCATCAGGTCAGTATATCTACACCAATAATACCAGCTATGACTATGGCATATGCTAGTCTTCAAATAAAATAGGTATACTTTAACTTTATACAACATTAATAAGTAACTCGCTTCGCTCGTTTTTAACGTCTACAAAGCTTCGTTACTTTTTTAAATCCTAAACTCTAAAATGTAGTAAAATTATACGTTATTTTGGATCAGTATTATTTGATTCAATTGCGATATCTGTAATAGTTCAGAATGTTAACATTCAAAAGTTGTTTTTTACCAATTAACTTTTGTATGATACCAAACAAGTAGATATGGACTTTCGCTTGGTCAAATATATTTTCCCGATTATCCAACTCTGTTATGTTAAAAATGTAAGAAGCAACTACACGGGCTTGTGGTGTACACTACACGCATTTTCGTATGGAAACAAACTAAAAGCGGACACCATGAGAAACTTAATTTCCATACAAAAATCCGAGTAGATCACACCACATGCCCGTGTAGCTGCTTGTTTATTTGTTGACTAGGCCATTAAGTAATGTTGTTAACACTGGTCTGGTATTTGGTTGAGCACAGACTGCACGAGCCGCAGTGTGACCTCGACCCGTACTGGGAGGAGGAGCCTATCGAGCAAGCGACCACGCGCACCATCAACCTGCTGCACGCGGCCACGGCGGGCGCGCGCGCTGACCCTCCGCCCCGAGGGAGCTACCTCACCGCCCCCGGCCTGTGCTACGTGTTTCCACTGCTTAAGAAAGGTAACCATCGTTGCCGGTTTGAATTTCGGATGCGAACGTAGTGTGACGAACCTTTATTCCGCAACGGTTGTCACTTCTACGAGCTCTATGACCTGCCCATTGATCTTGATTCCTCTATGAATCACCTTGTTTTGGATTTTATCACGTGGTGACACTCCAAGCATAGCTCTCTTCACAGCCCGGTGCGCGAGGTTGAGCTAGTGCCCCTATATAGTTAGCCATCACGTATCTTAAACATTTGATTGTTTCCAGGTCTCTCACCGGGTCTCATAGATGAGGCGACTATGGTGAACGGACTAGCGGTGATAGGATACCACGCGCGGCTGCAAGTGCAGGACGGCGAGGACGCCTCGTTGATGCGGTCCGAGCTGTCCCCGCTCGAGGACATCTTCCGGCTGCTTATCGACCTCATTAGTGAGTACCGTTGTCTTCCTACCGCCCGTAGTGAGGATAGCTGCTGCTATGGTAGCCCGTACGCACCCTCTCGGTGAAAATCGGAAAGAGATTATGAGTGGTCGACGGCACAGGACCCTGAAGGCCAAATCTCGGATTTTAAACAGTGTCGAACTCAACAACATTTTTGTACTGTCAAGATCTGTGAGTTCTGACTGAACTTTGACACTACTTGTATGAAAATATTTAATACAATATTTCAAAGTATGACATTCGAGTTCGACATATATGTCTACAATCCTAGATATGGCCCCCTAGGCGATTGTATTGCCCATAAGATATCTTGAAAAGGCTCATCCATCCAGCTAGCGTATACAAGCCAGTAGTCAGGACTGATGAAGAAAAGTTCATCGTCATTATTCGGCCTAGAATCGCCCACTGATGGGTATAGGCCTCCTTTCGCTTATCCTGCATATTTCCTTTGTAAATTTCGTGTGTGAAGAGAGGTAATAAGTTAAAAGGCAAAGTCAAAAGAATTTTATTCATTGAAATCACAAGGATAATTTTGAATCGTCTTATAAACTAAAATTACTCCTGTTCCAACGCGACCAAGTCTAGAAGAATCAGGCAACAAACACGGCTTGGCTTACATAAATGGTCCGTCTTACCACTAAGTGAGAAGCGCCTGTGTGGTGCCTCGGAGCAAGGAGTTGTTGATACATAGTAAATGAGAACTTAAAACCCTTAGGAAGGTAGTCAAAAGTAAATAAACATCAGCAATGCCAATTGCCAAATGCCAATCGCAATAGGCGCCATATCCCTCTTCCTGGTTAAAACAGACCACAAGACTGCAATTCGTGTAAGCTCAAGTTGAGTGAACGCTTGTTGTCGAAACGTTGTCGTTTGCAGGCAGCACGAGGGGGCGCACGCAAACGGCGTGCACGCGAGCGCTGCTGGACACGGCCGAGATGGCGGCGCGCGGGGCAGTCACGCAAGATGACGTCTCCTGTCTACTAGCTGGCCTACAGAATCCATTGGAAGTGAGTATAATTAACCGACTTCACAAAAAAGGCGGAGGTTCTCAATTCGGTTTTTTTTTTGTTTGTTACCTCATATCTCCGTCGTTTATAAACCGATTACTTCCAGATTTGTCCCATTTTTTCAGAATCCAGTTCTGATGATGGAATCCATGAGGAATTGAGGGAACTCCTCAAATATTGTAGGCATACATATAGCGATTTTGATATTTTCAGCAACAAATCAAGCATTTGTATTCAGAAAGTATCATAATCTTTTCACCACTATGGTTTTTTCATAATTTTTTTTCATTCAGATATTTAGTCGAATACAATGGCGGAAGTTGGTTTTTTAATGAAAAGTTACATCATCCACATACATACACATCACATCCTATTCAAGATATACATCTCTGTTTACACAAGTTAACATATGTCCGTATAGACGGACATATGTTATATGTTGTTGTATATGCACAGTTATAAAATTTGTTCGTCGAGCAGTAATTTCACCTATACTTTTTTAAGCTAAACAAAAAGCCAAGGTAAACAAAGGAGATACCAGAGCAAACTATACCTTTGTATTAAGTACATAGTTTACTAAATTTCGTCAAAAGAAAGTAAGATATTGTTTCAAGACATTTAAAAATATAAAACAGAAATGATTTTGGCGTATTATTTTTGTGACATTTTTTGCTCGTTTCTGCATTTTTCGAGGAAGGTTTAACATTGGAAATTGATAGATGCAATATTTCAGCGCAATCGCACCAAAATCGTCTTGTCATTTAGATAAATGCTTGTCAAAAGAGATCTCTGACTGATTTACTAGGCCTTGTCTGAAAAACAGGGCTGCATCGTACTTCAGGGTTTGTTTTTGAGGCAGGGAACTGTTTGAGACCTCCCCTCCCCCCCACTAGTTTACTTATCGTATTCATGTGCTGCTTTGTTAATTTGTTACCTACTTTAGTCATTTACATGTGTTTCCTATAGAGACGAATAAATTTATTTTCTTCTTTGATGTAATGACTCGGTTCTTGTGTGGTACAGGTGGTCCGCGACGCAGCATCACGCGCTCTCATCTGCGTGAGCTCTCAACTGCCGCCTCTGTTCGAGGACTCGGAGTACGCGCTCACGTTGACGAAGCGACTAATAGTCGCTACCTTCGATATCTCAGAAGATAATAAGTAAGTCTCTTGTCTGTTGTACATTTTGCAGTATTGACCGATGAACCTAATGTTTATGTGTGCATACGCCTATTAGCGCTTGTTTTACTGAGCTGGCCTTTTGTACATATATATTTTGTGGTAATTATGAGGCGTAAAACCTACTTTTTGAGACAATTCTTGTATTAATATTTCGTGACAACGGTTTTTTCTTGGTCACTCTTTTATAGGTCAAAAACCAGCTTCGGGTTGTATGATCCTTGTAATTACAATGTCATTGACTTCGAATAAGGAACCTTGAAAAATAACTGTTTAGCTTCGGACCAAAATCAGAGTTGTGAAGGTTTTAAACTTTCGTCTGTGGCAATGTAACTGTAGACTGCACGGAGGTGAATATCTAAAGGTAAGGAAAGCTATTGCAGGTGCTCTTTCACTTTATGTCTATTTGTATATCATACATACATAAACACATGCCTTTTCCCCCGAAGGAGTAGGCAGAGCCTCAAAAGGTCTCTTTTCATCGTGGGTTGCACAATCGCTGGAATATAGACGTGACAAGTGATGAGCTCATCGCCGCCATTGCTTTCCACGACCAACTTGGCTAACGCTTTCTTCCAGACTCTTAAATAAGAAAAAAAACTAATTAAAGACGATGAACGTTAAAATACCGCAGCTATTACAATATCGTTGGTAGAATCAGTTTCTGGCTTCTATTAAAGTTTGATGAGGATCAAACCAAACGTAGCTCAGATAGGTTTGTAACTGACTCAAGGTTGTCCTGACATAACAACTGAATTGTTACTATAGTACCGCACCCCTTTATTATTAATATTATTACCTGAATATACTTACCTAAATTCTTACTTACCCTTTTGTATTTAAGTATAAGCCTGTTTGGGTGCCTAGCTTTATGGGTAAGTGCCTAAGGCCTAGTTTTTAATAATAAGTTCTCGGTGGTTGTTTTGCTGTTTCCTTTGCTGAAACAGCAGATAGCTTCCGAGTACATGGCTGCTGTGACGACAGCAGCATTCTAAGGTGAGGCTGAAAAACAGCGTGGCTGAGCCCTCGTCCTTTTCTCATACACTAACTATTTAACTTTATTATAATTGTACTCTTGTAACTAGATTAGTGTAAGTGAATAAATGCCCTTTTATTTTTTTTTTATTTTTTTTTAGATACTGTGTAAAACAAGTACTGTGACTTTTGTATTTGTTACACAGGAAACTAGCGCAACAGCTCTGGGAGTCCCTCCCCTTGGCGCAGCAAACCAGTCACTCAGCCGCTTTGGTCGATGCGCTGCTGCACGAGGTGCAACACCCCGCGGAGCCGGTGCAGCGTGCCGCGGCGCTGGCGCTGGCGCACGTCGTCGAGCGGAATGGCCCTGACGCCGCCGAGATCGTGCTGCAGCATCTACAAGACATCTTCGAGCAGAGACTGCCGGTACGGTTACTTACCTACATTATATACGTACATGAACTCATGCCTGTTTCTCGTAGGGGTAGGCAAACACCACGGATTTACTCTTGCTGGTTCAGGATACTCTCCTGGCCTTTACTCGCTTTTGTCTCGCTGCTAGCTAACTAGTGGTTCACCCCAAACTTAGACATCGCGAACACATGATGTAGGAAATCTAATTTGTTTACCTTTCTACAACTTCAAAAAACATTTGAATCGGACTAATCAACACATTATAAATTTCGCAGAAAGTCGTTGGATGGAGGAGGCAGTGGCATTTTATGGGGGAGGCATATGTCCAGTAGCGGGCTTGTACATATGTATATAGCTGACGAGTTGATTCGACTCAAATTCGAATGAAGCTAAGAGTACAAGTTACACACAAATAATGTGATGAATACCATATAACCATTACCTATAATAACGTTGACACTAATTCGTCCTCAGTTGATCCCCGCTCGCGTGGACTCGTTCGGGCACATTCTCTCGGAGGAGATGGACGAGTGGGGCGGAAGGCGCGGCGTGGGGCTGGCGCTGCGCGCGCTGGCGCCGCTACTCGCGCCCAGCGCGGTCTCACAAGCAGTCAAGTTCTTCGTGCACCACGGCCTGCCGGACCGCGCCGAGCCGGTGCGCGCTGAGATGCTGAATGCGGCTATGGCAGTCGTTGAGATACATGGCAAGGTATATACATCTAACTGATTCTCCATTATTAAAAAATATTTTGAGGCTTCGTGCATTTGCATAGGGAAAAACCAAAACTACTAACACCCTCCAGATTCCATGTCTGGCGTTTTGCGCTCGCGCGAGCGGCAAAACGCGCGTCGGCATGTAGACGGAATGTATGATGCTCTAGTATTTCACAATCGCGCGTTTCGAATCGCGCGTTTCGAATCGCGCGAGTCGAATCAAGCGGACGCTGCTGCCCATCCTCTGGTAATCAAGTCAAGTCAAAGTCAAGTGAAAAAGAACTTTATTCATTGAAATCACAAGGATCATTTTGAATCGTCTTATATAAAATTAAATTACTCCTGTTCCAACGCGACCAAGCCTAGAAGAATCAGGCAACAAACTTGGCTTGGCTTACATAAATCCCTTAGTAAGGCTACATCCACGGGAGAAGAGGCTCTTTTAGGCTGGACACACCACGGCAAATTTGACGGCGGTTTGATAGCGTGATGTCTCGTAAATCGGTTTTTACTGTTATGTTATTTGTGTTCAGGAAACAATTGGTAGCCAGCTCCCCGTATTCGAAGAATTCCTGGACAAGGCACCCAAGACCCGCAACTACGACTCCGTGCGACAGAGCGTGGTGCTGCTCGTGGGTGGTCTGGCGCGACACCTGCAGCCGCAAGACGCTAGGATAAAGCCAATTACATTGCGACTTGTGGCAGCCTTGGGTACCCCCAGCCAGCAGGTATACCTCACAAATATTTTACCATCAAAAACAATCCATGTGGGTCTGGGTGTTATAGTATAGTACCCACGACACAAAGAATCCTAGTGTGGGATCATGACTACGTATAATATGTGACTGTTGGGTGTTATGTGTTATGTTATATATGGCACCAAGTTAATTTCTCGATGGACTAAAGACATTATAAACGTCGTTAGAAGTCGGTGGATGGAGGCTTCTCAAGATCGGTCGTTGTGATACCCTAAGGGGGAGCCCTAGGTCCAGCAGTAGACTTCTACAGGCTAATGATGATGATGTATAAAACAAAAACCCACATTTTCAGTTAGAGATAATCTATTTACTTCAGTGAAATTTCAAATATTTTGGAACAGGTCCAAGAAGCGGTCAGTAACTGCCTGCCTCACTTGGTGACGTCACCCGCTCTCGAAGGCGAAATACCCAACATCGTCAACAAGCTTATGAAGCAACTCCTTACCGCTGAAAAGTACGGAGAACGAAAGGTAAAACATTAAAACTGCTGTAATAAAGTTAATTTTAAAATATGTGTTCATCCAGTCTATACAAAAACCAACCTATATTATACGGATTAGAGTGTATTCTACATTGTGCTTCTCTGTTCAGGGTGCGGCGTACGGTATCGCTGGCATAATCAAAGGACTGGGAATATTGTCGTTGAAACAACTTGATGTGATGGGAAAACTAACTGAAGCTGTGCAGGAGAAAAAGAACTATAAATATCGTGAAGGTAAGAATGTTTAATAGAATTTTCTATTAAAATCATCATTATCATCATCACCAGCCTGTTTACGTCCACTGCTACGACGAGGCCTATCCCTATCGAATACAATGGGGGGATTTGCCATAATCACCGCGCTTGGCAGGCGGGTTGGTGATCGCTGTTGGTGATCTCAGTAAGTCAGATGGATGCTGCTGCCCATCCCCTGGTGTAATCTCTTAGTAAGGCTTTTACAACATCCATGGAAGGCGGAGGGGGTCTATTCTTAGTTTCACTATTCTATTTTATATTTTCCCTACAGGTGCTCTATTCGGTTTCGAGATGCTGTGCCATAAACTCGGGCGTCTCTTCGAGCCGTACATCGTGCACGTATTACCTCACTTGCTGCTGTGCTTCGGAGACACGTCTCAATACGTCCGTACCGCGGCTGACGACACGGCAAAGCTGATTATGAGCAAACTGAGTGCTCACGGAGTGAAGCTAGTGCTGCCGGCGCTACTCAACGCGCTTTCGGATGACAACTGGCGCACCAAGGCCGGTGAGTCCCCCACAGTATTATGCCGTATGACCATGAGGTGTGAACGTATGCAAAGTACACTTGCTTAGCTGTTACAACATCTGCGAACGTAGACGACCTCTGTGGCGCTGCGGGCGAGTAGCCGGCTTAGATGCAAGAGGTTGCAGGTTTGATTCCCGCTGTGGGACAAATGTTTGTATGATCTGCAAATATTTGTTCCGGGTCTGGGTGTTATAGTACCATGGTACTCTTAGTTCCTGACACCCACGCCACAGATAATCCTAGTGTGGGATCAAGACTACATATTTGACTATTAGGTGTTATGTTATATTATGTTATGTTATTGCAGGTTCGATCGAGCTGTTGGGTTCAATGGCGTTCTGTGCACCGAAGCAGCTGTCTTCATGTCTCCCATCTATCGTGCCGCGCCTCATCGACACGCTCAGCGACTCTCATCTGAAAGTGCAAGAGGCGGGTGCCGAAGCCTTGAGTGTCATCGGTTCCGTCATCCGGAACCCTGAGATTCAAGGTCAGTGCCTCCCAACTTCTTGTATCACATAAATAATTTATCTTATTCCTGTCTTTAGTGGTTTTCCATCACTTCTCTCTACGCCAATACTTTTCCTATAGAACAGAATAGAATATTCTTTTAACTTATAGGAAGCGTTCTTTACCATAGTATTTTTTAAACTCGCGATTAGAACACGATATTTATTATATTGTCACGGGTATTTATCACGTGTTACCTTATTATTTATTATTCCCGACGTTTCAAATGCGTTACAGCAATCATGGTCGCAGCAATAATAAGATAACACGCGATAAATACCCGTGACAATTTAATATATATGCGTTCTTTTCCAGCTAACCTTTGTGTAGTGCGGATAAATTTATGTAGGTAGTGCATAATACGTGGAAAAATAATAAGATAGTACTTACGCCGATAATGAAGCCGCCTTCCGAAAAAAAATACTGTTTATCGTCTCTTGCTGTAAGTTGCGCTGTGCTTGGGCGCGTTCGCCAAAACAATAGTTAACTAGCACTATGCTCGCACTTCTCGATATTACGATCACGTCTCAAATAACTATCTCACCAATGTTTTAACGGACGTAAATAATCAACCCTATTTGTATTTTTTTAGCCATCGTGCCCGTACTGCTCGAAGCTCTCCAAGACCCGTCCAACAAGACCTCCGTCTGTCTTCAAACACTACTGGACACTAAATTCGTGCACTTCATAGACGCGCCATCTTTGGCGCTGATAATGCCCGTCGTCCAGCGAGCTTTCCTCGACCGGAGCACCGAGACGCGCAAGATGGCGGCTCAGATCATAGGCAACATGTATTCACTTACGGATCAGAAGGACCTGACGCCTTACTTGCCGAATATCATGCCAGGGCTGAAGAGCTCGCTGCTGGATCCTGTGCCGGATGTAAGTATTACAATATGGCGGCTCAGATAAACTGAATAGGGCACTAACGGTCGAAGACCGGTCCTGGAGGTCTGCTCTAATACACCGAACTACGAAATTTCGTGTTTCGTTTCGTGCGATCGGTACTCTAATCAAGCTAAAACCGAAACTTCGGCACGGAGTTCGTAGTTTGACAGCCCGAGCGTCGCGCACCCGACTCTATCTCTATTATTCTATTCTATCTTGTCTCTGGTCGCCGCACTAAAGCGGCCGATCCGAAAGTAAACAAGAGTAACTACAAGTTACGTTTTGTGGTCGTTCTTCGTTCGGAGCCGCAATTGCGATGTATAGAAAAAGAGTAGACCTCCAGCCCCCAATTAGTAGCAAATGGCAATGGCAAAATCATCCCCATTGTTGCGTTCCCCAATGCCATTTACTACTGTAATTGGAGGGCTGGTGGGAGGGTAATTCACTCTACTAGAAATAGTGAAACTGAAAGCTGACACCTTGCCATTTCATCGCGGAAATATTCTGGTTCGGGGGTGATACTGTTCGGTTTGCAGCCCTCTATACGTCCATGGTCATTGTCATCTTTATTAACTGAAATCACAAGGATCGTTTTGTATCCCCAGGTGCGGTCGGTGAGCGCGCGAGCGCTTGGAGCCATGGTGAAGGGTCTGGGAGAAAGCTCGTTCGAAGAGCTGCTGCCCTGGCTGATGACGCAGCTGACATCGGAGAGCAGCAGCGTGGACCGCTCCGGCGCTGCGCAGGGCCTGTCCGAGGTGGTGGCCGGCCTCGGCGTCACCAAGCTGCACAAGATCATGCCTGGTACATCTCATTCGTTAATTCACGTCTTTACCCGGACCTTTTGAGCAATTTTTGTTGGTATAACATTTGTCCTGGCTGGCTTATTTAAGAGTGTGTTATCACTTGATTGAAACGTTTGCCGAGTTGGTCGATGGCGGTGATGAGATCACCACTAGTCACGTCTACCTATGGTGAAAAAAGGCCCTTTGAGGCTCTGCCTACCCCTTCGGGGAAAAAGGCGTGTATTTATGTATGTATGTAGTATTATGGGCGTGACCAAAGGGCTATGTGACCGTTTCACACAACATCATGTCTGGTGACTATGAAGTAAGTCATTAATTGTTCAGGCGTGACTTTGCGGAAATCCATTCTACAATATTAAATAGATGAACAAAATATACAGGATGTTTTTTTTCAAAAAAAACACCCTGTATAGTAACATTTCCGCTCCTCTCCAACGAACGCCGAACGCCGAACAGAAAGATCTTTCTGTTCGGCGTTTGGCGAGGCAACATGGCTGCGGAGTTTTGGCAGTAGTGTGTCTTTGTTGTTCTAGCACGCAGTGAGTCTACTGTTTCATGAGGATGCTTCGTTGAGAGGCGAAACACGTGTCGAATTCTTTCATAGTTTTCGTTTGAGAGGAGCGGAATTGTTACTATATATTTGTTCATCTATTTTATATTGTATGAAGTAAGTCATCATCATCATCAGCCTATAGAAGTCTACTGCTGGGCCTCCCTCCTAGAATGCCACGACGAACGGTCTTGAGCTCCCTCCATCCACCGACTTCCTGCAACGTCTATAATGTCTTTAGTCTGTCGAGTGAAGGGCCTCCTCTACCGCGTCGTCCGTTTTGTGGTCGCCACTCGAAAAACTTTATTTCCCAACGGTTGTCAGTTCTGCAAGCTTTATGACCTGCCCATTGTCATTTCTACTTGCTAATTCTGCGAGCTACACCGACTTAGCTCGGTTCTTCTACGGATTTCCACGTATTGGAAAAACCACCTATTCGCACAAAATGAATAACTTTATCTTTCTCTCTTTTAGATATAATCTCGACTGCAGACCGCTCAGACATCGCTCCGCACGTGAAAGACGGCTACATCATGATGTTCATCTACATGCCGGGATGCTTCCCCGAGGAGTTCCGAGAGTACATTGGACAGATCATCAATCCTATACTGAAGGCGTTAGCGGATGAAAACGAATATGTCAGGGAAACGGCCCTCCGCGCTGGACAGAGGATGGTCAATCTCTACGCTGATTCGTCAATCGCATTGCTCTTACCCGAGTTAGAAAAGGGTCTATTCGACGACAACTGGCGTATCAGGTAACTTCATTGCTCGAAGCTAGCTGGAAACAAGCGCTTTAGCATACTTAACATTCTCAAATGATTTTTGTGATTTATTTGAATTTGATCCGCGATCCTTTTTCTGTACCATTGTACTTCACTTTGATTTTCTATTTACGTCGGCTTAAAAATGAAAGCTACCTATTAAGTTTACCCGTACTTGTTGGGCCATTTTCGTTGGTATATGATTTGTCCTGGCTGCTGGCTTATTTAGGAGTGTGTTATTACTGGAAGAAAGCGTTAGCCGAGTTGGCCGTGGAAAGCAATGGCGGCGATGAGCTCACCACTTGTCACGTCTATATTCCTGCAATTGTGCATTCCACGGTGAAAAGAGGCTCTTCCTTCAGGTAAAAAGGCGTATGTATTTATGTAAAAAAATAAAAGTTTTAATATTAAGTTTGTAATGTTCAGATTCAGCTCCGTGCAACTACTGGGAGATCTCCTCTACCGTATCTCAGGAGTTTCTGGTAAAATGAGTACGGAAACTGCCTCAGAAGACGACAACTTCGGTACAGAACAGTCGCACAAAGCTATACTGAGCGGATTGGGTGTCGAGAGGAGGAACCGAGTGTTGGCTGGACTGTATATGGGAAGGAGCGATGTCGCGTTGATGGTTAGACAAGCGGCATTGCACGTTTGGAAGGTTAGTTATGTAACATAATTATGTAAAATATGGATGTCTCATATTATGAATGGTTAGCTTATTATTAGTGTTCTTTCTAGGTGGTAGTGACCAACACTCCGAAGACTCTTCGCGAGATCCTGCCCACGCTGTTCGGACTACTGCTGGGCTGTCTCGCCTCCACCAGCTACGACAAACGGCAAGTCGCTGCTAGGACCCTTGGAGACCTCGTCAGAAAGGTGAGACACATATCCTCTTGACGTTTATTGCTAGACAACGCCTCCCCCATAGAATTCAATAGGGGGATTTACCATAACCACGTTTGGCAGGCGGATTGATGATCGTATTATTGGTGTTGACTACTCATGTGGATGCTGCTGCCCATCCCCTGGGGTAATCTCTTATCCTCGGGAGAAGATGGAGGGGTCTACTGTTAGGCCGGACAAGCCACAACAGATCGATGGACTTTGAAATCTCGAAGATCGAATAAAACTTAGAGTAGAATACTGTGGTATCTAAATAGTACTGTTTTTTTAGTTGGGAGAACGGGTGCTTCCTGAAATAGTGCCAATCCTCGAACGAGGCCTCATGTCGGACCGAGCTGATCAACGTCAAGGAGTCTGCATCGGACTCGGAGAGATCCTAGCTTCCACATCCCGCGAGGCCGTGCTGAGCTTCGCTGACGGACTGGTAAGATACTTGCACCAAGACTATCTGATTCTGTGTTTATGATTTGCTCGTGCTGACATTTGAAATTGGTAAGGAATAAACACTCCACGGAAGCTGGAGCTGGAGCTGGCTTTTCTATAGTCATTGGTCGATACACAAAGCCGGTGGTTGCTTGCGTATAGTGGTGCCGTTTTGTGTCACTATTTCATTTCAAACCTGTCACTTTTCAATTGTGTATTGCTAGTAAATCGCGGAAACGTTTCACACAATTTGAGCTACATGTTAACCTTTTAAGGAAAACTGCTGTAAAGTACAAGGAGCGTTTAACACGCCACCCCGACCAACTGGCAACCCAGCTTGTTCATCCCAGTTACCAAAAGCGGTAAAAAAAAAATAAAACATAACGTTGAATTGAGAACCTCCTCCTTATTTTGAAGTCGGTTAAAAAGACTAAAGGCACAAGGGATTGTGCGCCAAGGGTAAGGAGCACAAGCCACACGACACACATCTCAGAAAACCGTTGCTTATAGTCGCAAGATTGATCGCAGATCTACCCAGAAAAGTAAAAAAAAAACATATGTAAAACTCGGCTGGTTCGCTATAAATAAAAAGTTTTTAAAACGTTAACATGTGATTCTGTAACCGTATGTTGCCTCTTTACTGATAGTTTTTACGTTTCCAGGTCCCAACGGTTCGCACGGCGCTGTGCGACGAGTTGCCCGAGGTCCGAATGGCTGCGGCACGAACATTCGACTCTCTACACGCCACGATCGGCAACAAGGCGCTGGACGACATCCTGCCAGCTATGCTGGACATGCTGAGCGACCCTGACCCGGCCATTGCTGACGCCGCACTCGACGGACTCAAGCAGGTAAGTGCTCGTGGTAGATTAGAGAAGGCATCTAGATAACAAAATATGTTACGGGACATCTAGACACCCCAAACCACCAAAAAATGCGTGCTGTCTCGTTTGTCGTTACCAGAGATGAGCCATTGAAGGTAGCTTCAGGGTTTTCTTCAGTGACGCTTGACCGCGCGCAGTCTAAATTACCTAACTATACCAAATGTATGAATATGTGTTAAGTGCTCAAACTGGATTGTTTGAAACACATCAGAATGTAATCGGCAGATAATGGCGATCAAGTCCCGCGCTGTGCTGCCGTACCTAATCCCCGTGCTGACGGGTGGCGCAGGCGGCATCGACACCCGCGCTCTGTCTGCGCTGGCGGCGGCGGCGGGCGGCGCGCTCGGTCGTCATCTGTCGCGCGTGCTACCGGCGCTGCTGGCGGCGCTGGTGGCGGCGCGCGGCACACCTCAGCACGCTAAGGAGCTAGAGCACTGCCGAGACGCATTGCTGCCCACGCAAGACCCGCCTGGCGTGCGATGGTAACCTACTCTATACTTATTTCTTCACTTGAACCAAGGTGGTAATTATCCTTTCATGAAATCTGAGGATATGGCCCCAGGGATTTAACCCTTGTTGGTGAAACGAAAAGGGTGATACCACTTTACCCTGCACCTCTAAACCAACAGATAGCGTTGACGAAAGTGCAGCCCATTGATAGCGGAGGCATGAGGTAGCAACCTCTTTGTTTGTTCGAACGCGATGTAGTCGAACCATCGCTGGATTTATTTCTCCAACGTACTCTTACAATCCTAACTTTACATCTATCCACAGTATAATTGACTTCCTGCTGGATGCGATCCGCACGGGTACCGAGCCGAATCGCCACGCCGCAGCAGCGTTGCTCTGCGCGTACGTGTCGCACACGCGCGCCGACCTATCACCGCACGTGCCGCAACTACTACGCGGCTTATTGCTTCTGCTGGCCGAGACCGAAAGAGATGTTCTTATGATGGCCTGGGAGGCTCTCCAGGTACTGAGTTCCTTCCGTTGCCGTGATCACAATCTGCCTGATTCCCTTTCTCTGCCTACCAGTCCCTGACAGTTACTGTCTGCTACTTTTTTCCATTGCATGTATTTTGTGACTGACAACTTGCTTGTCTTGTTTTTTCCTGGTCATCACCAGTTCGCGCACCTGCGTTAAATCAGTGACCTGCTCCCTTATTCCCTAACGAAGTGGTAATCGCGTTCGATGCCGATTTACAGTTAATTGTTAATGTTTTGAATGTTTATGCGCTTGAAAATAAGCTAAGAGTATTGGTTTCTACTGACAGGTTATAAGAAGGGAAAACAGCTTTGTTATCCCACAACCAGAAGTTCAAGTATTTGTCAGTTGGCTCGGAAAGTTCTTCATCCTTAGCATACTAACTGGACTGTCAGAATATGTTTCGTTTAGTTTCAGCTTGTATTCCCCGACTGAAGGCAAATGCCTTTCTCCATAAAAAATGTACCCTAAAAATAACAACTATAAAAAATCATAATAAAAAACTGCAAGTTTTTCTTAGCTATGAAGTGCAATTTAATTTGACATGTTTCATTTGTCAGGTGTTCACGAAGGCGCTGGAGCCGGAACAGCTGATCGCCCACGTGTCAGACGTAAGGGGCGCGCTGCGGCATGTGTCCGCCGACCTCAAGGGCGAGCTGCTTCCAGGGTTCTGTCTGCCCAAGGTACGATATAATCACTAGCAATTCTGATTACACTGCTGGGAAACAAACCAACAAACAGATTGAACATTCTACACACTGGAGGAATAGTATATATATTGACTCATATAAAATATGACCAATAATTAATTACTCTGTTTATGTGAATAATACAATTTATCTTTATTTTTAACGAATTCTTGTAATATTGTAATTTTGGAAATTATATTTTGTGTTCAATAGGGTATAGCGCCAATACTGCCACTTTTCCGCGAGTCGATCCTCAACGGTCTACCTGAGGACAAAGAGAATGCAGCCCTTATGTTAGGCGAAGTCATCAAGCTGACATCAGCAGCGGCCCTCCAACCCTCCGTGGTCCACGTGACTGGACCGCTCATTCGTATCCTTGGAGATCGCTTCAACGCTAGCGTCAAGGCTGCTGTTTTGGACACACTGGCTTCACTACTTGCCAAGGTAAGCGTCTTCAGCAAGTATCCTGGTGCCTTCCGACGGATAAAGTTGAATCCTGCTTCCCGAGAAAAGACCGCTTTGCTGTTCTGGTTCAGGAGCTATTCTAATTCATTTTCATGTGTTTCGGATTGACTATGACACCCTCCCTCTTCATAGCAAATTGATGGGATAAATTAATATGCATCGTTTTTAAATATTTATATTAAGCCTTTCAAATTATAATAAGATTGTTAAGACGCTATTTTGTATTTTTATTTAAAATTGATAGTTGTTAGTGGTGATTGACTTGGTTTGTCGGTTGCAGGTTGGCGTGATGCTAAAGCAGTTCCTGCCACAGCTACAAACAACGTTCCTAAAGGCGCTGCTAGACGCTAACAGGCCCGTGCGCCTGCGCGCCGGCACTGCGCTCGCACAGCTCGTGCTTATCCACACACGAGCTGACCCGCTCTTCCAGGACGTACACAACGGTACGTACTGACAGCTCCAACAAAACAACGTCACTGTACTTACATAATCACTTTACACCGTTACTGAGTGTACTGACTTTAGCAAAGCCTTTGACGTGGTCGATCACGTTTCACCGCAAAAGATTATAATAGAAATGGGTATGGAATCAAGTTATCATCGATTGTGGTGCCCTAATCAAGAAACAGTATTTTCGGTTACACGTTTTCATACTACTCGCCTGCCATAAAGAGCAATTACGACTTGTGTTCCTCAAGGACCGCACTTGGATCCTTTGCTTTATATAATGTTTATAGCTAATCTCATCCGTTTACGCAGGTATAAAATCAGCGGATGAGCAAGCGATCCGCGAGACTTGCGTGCAAGCGCTGCGCCACGTGATCACGGCCGGCGGAGACAAGATGTCGGGCCCGCTTGCGCTCTCCATTTTGGCCACGCTTTCCGGCCCTGCGCTACTCGCGCACTCTGATGACGCGCTACGAGGGGCTGTGGGCGGCTGTCTCGGCGCACTGCTGCACTGCCTGCCTCCTCCTCATCAGGTATATCACTAGCTTATATTGTTGCTACTCCTGAGATACGACTTCCGAGAGTGAACTGGCCGTAGTCCTCAATAAAGGCCTTATGCAAATCAGTGATGGTACCATCAAAGCTGACGTCATGGTGTGGGTCCGGCTGTGTGCAACAAGCTTCACAGAGGCTCCAAGCATGACTAATTAAAAAAAGGTAAAACACTGGCTTATCGAGTCATATTATATTATATACCTATGAATTCATAGAGTATGAAATTAAATTCAAATGTCATTGATATATCGAGGGCATCAAACCATAGGGGCGTATCCACAAAATGGTATTTTTTTTTTATTTTACCTATGGATTTGAGAACTTCTGATCCATAATCTGGCAAAACACTAATATTTTTAGGTGTTTTAGTTTTTTTTATATTGACCAAAACATTATAGGCGTATAACTACAAATAAATAAATACGTCGTGCCATACAGGCGTACAGTAACGTAACCGCTTGCATGATTTTACGCCTTTATGGTCGGACATATTCTTTACTAGCATTTTTTTGCGGCTCCGCCCGTATGGAAATATGCATTATAGCTAAATATACTATTCTGATGTATAAGCTATAATACTGTAAAGTTTCATCAAAATCCGTTCAGTAGTTTTTGTGTGACAAACATCCATCCACCCATCCTCACAAACTTTAACATTGATGATGTAACTAGGTATACCTAGAATAGACTAGCCTAGAAAATACCCCTCCCTCTCTTCCCGTGGATGTAGTACACCAGGGCATGGACATCCACCTGAGTACTCAATACCAATACTGCAATCATCAATCCAACTGCCACGCCTGGTGATTATGGCAATGATGTCTCTGTGATCAACAGGGTCAAAACCGCCAGTGACCACCGCATGGTAAGAGGCTCATTGAATCTCAATGTTAAGTTAGAAAAGTCCCGTCTGATGAAATCTACTCTCCGCCCAGTTCAAATTCAAACCCTGAGAACTTTGAGTTGGAACTCCAGAATTGCTTCCAATACCTGGCTAAATGCGATATAGTGGACGAGCTGAACAATGGGCTGGTGCAAATTGTCCAAGTGAACACAACAACAACAACTTGGTGGACAAGTCGGAGTTATTTAGGACCCCTTCGCAAAAATAGAACACAGTAACTCTCTGAGTGCACTCTTAAATACATGGCAGAGCGATCAATAAACAGATCTTCAAGTACATGCTGCACGATTTGCGTCTTTTCAATACTAATTGTATTAAAAGTGCCTATGGAGCGCAATTAAGGCTTCAAAGTATTTGCTAGAGATCTGTCAATTGGGCTAAGTCAGCTTTCGAAAGCTGGAGATTGTACGTGAGCACGAGAAGTTCTAAATTGTACAACTCATCGCAAAATCCGGCTTCCAGCACGACGAGCGATGCAAGAGCCCGTTTGACCCGCCACTACAACGATGATATCCTGGATGTCAGCCTATACGAGATCCGAACAGCTCTCAAACAGCTTAAGACGCTATAGGTTCACATAATGCATTTAATGAGCTCTAGTTTTTGATATCAGTTCTTATAGTTTACGAAAAAAAAAACGTATTCTTAAGCTTTTTATCTAGTGAAATCATAAATTCAGTACACAATTTGAATTACTCCACTCGTTAAAAACAAAGATGATTATTTTTTAACCTTTGTAAAATTAAAATCTAATTTCAGACTAACTTCTTAGTCTTCTAACACGAGTTCGAAGCCTCAATTGGCCGAGAAGTTCAGGACAGTCGATCGAGCTGCTTGCAATATCGAGAAGATAGGATAAGTCAGCGGCACGCCTACTCTCTTTATGTGGGAGGATATGGAATTTTCTGCAACGCGCGGAATAGTTAGACGTAAACTTCTTTAATCTGAACTGTAAATATCTAAGAAAACGCTTCTGTATTCTTTCAATTTGATTTATGTATATGTCATAGACTAGGTTCCAAACCTGAGACACATATTCAAGATGACTCCTAATATAAGTGTAGTATAGTAGTCTTTATCTGGTCAAATTCCGACGACATCATAATCATAAACCCTAAAACTTTAGAATGCCGAATACATCACCTAACTTCGATATGCCGATGTCATAGTCGGCACAATGATCAGTGACCTCAATACCGTGACCGTCTCCCAACAGATGAAGGCAAGACGAACATCATGTCCAATGCCCATATCGCACCTATACTAGTACACGTTGGGAACGATACTGTCGAAGTTGTTGACCACTGTGTCTATTTGGGTCAGACGATTCGACTAGGAAGGTCGAACTTCGACAAAGAGGTCAAACGATGAATTGAAGTCGGCCAGAGCAGTGTTCGGAAAACTACGCCATATTTTCTCGTCACAAATACCGCAGAGCCTCAAGACGAAAGTCTATAGATCAGTGTGTGTTGCCAGTGATGGCTTACGGCACTAAGACGTGGTCGCTAACTATTGGCCGTATTAGCTCAAATTCACGCACTGGCTCATGAAGAGGGCTATTACTAGGGCTTCCACTAGGTAATAGAATCCGAAATGAAGAAATTCGTAGAAGAACTAAGATCACCGACATAGTTTCCAGAATTAGCAAGAATAGGTGGCAATGGCAGGTCATATAGCTCACAGAAATTACAACAATTGAGGAATAAAGGTTCTCGAGTGGCGACCACAAACCGGAAGAGACGGTAGAGGATGGCCTTCCACTCGATCGACTAAAGACATAATGAACGTTGCAACCTCGCAAGAAGTCGATAGGTGGAGGTGGCTCAAGACCATTCGTCGTGATGCCTATGCACTCCCTCTAGAACCCCATCCATCTATCATCAGCTTGTAGAAGTCCACTAGGTGCTGGACCTATGCCTAGCAATGGACAGTGGACAGGCTGATGATAGTAATTAATATTTTTAAATTTTTATTACATTTTAAGACAGACAAATTGTAAATGTGTTAGTTGTTTTTAATTGTACCTAAATGTGTTTGTAAGATTTTTTTAAGGATTTTAGGTATAATTTCCAGATTTTTATCAAAAATTAGTAATACAGAATAAGTACTTAGTATTGTACTGGAGGAAAAAGCTGGTATCAGTAGATACTGTTTCATTAGATAGGTCTGGATATTATACGCCTCTACGGAATTTTTACACAAAGTCAACTATTTTATCAAACCATATGGGCGTATAATTTGATTTTTCTGAGATGAAGGGTTCCCTGTTAAAACTATTATGTTTTTTATTATACTATGGGCATTTCCATTCAGATTATTTGTAAAAAAACACATTAAAAAAATATGTTTTATCATACGCCTCAAATTATATGGTGAAGGGGAACACAAAATTCACTGAAAATTTTCAAACCATATGGGCGTATGAACGAAAAGTACTAGAAGGAGTTGGGCTACACAATTTTAAGTACTATGATTATTCGAGACTTAAAATAAGATAGTTTTCCTGAAAACTTCAGTTAGATCTGACATCTCTGAAAAAAGTTAGACAGTTTTTTGTTCCTCCTGAACAGTAGCCCAAAGTCGATACGCCCATATGGTTTGATGCCCTCGATATCATATTTTAATTATTTACTGCCATCATAGTTATCTTATTTTGTCATTAAGGTGGATCGTCTCGCATGTGGCGCGAAATTCTAATTTTATTGTGTTTTTTGCTCTTCACAGCTCATCAACACTTTGACATAACGAAAACAGATTTTGCGTAAACTAGGAGACCCATCACACATGTTTTAATTGATAGTATTTCATAAATATCATTAGTTTAAAAAAAACACTGTAAAAATCATTGAACAGTATTCGTAGCTAAACTAATTATCTTTTAGAGATACTATCAACTAGAACATGTGTGTTAGGTTCCCTTGTTTTCGCAAAATCAGTTTTTGCTATCACAAGAAGTGTTGATGAGCTGTGATGAGCAAAAAACACCATAAAATTTGAATTTCGCGCCACATGCGAGACGATCCACCTTAATTTAGTATTTTTAGTAGTATTGTTTGAATGTAACATCCAACAGTTACATACGTAGTCTTGATCCCACAATAGGATTCCCTGTGTCTTGGGTAACAAGAACTACAAATACCATTGTACCATAACTCCCAGACCAGTAACAAATATTTGTAGATCATACAAACATTCGCAGCGGGAATCGAACCCGGAACCTCTCGCATCTCAGCCGGCTACTCGCCCGCTGCGCCACAGAGGTCTTATTGACTCTGACTGTGAGTGCTCTTTGTAAATTGGTACCTTATTAGCTTCTCTATTTTGTCGTTTAGTATCTTGCTAGGAATATAATCTAAGTATGTTGAACAGGACGCCGCGATCCAGCACCACGTGCTAGGAGTGAGTCCGACCGACGACTGGTTACTGCAGCACGGACGCACGTGCGCACTCTTCGTGGCGCTCAAAGAGACGCCGGACTGCGTCTACAGGGACCAATTCGAGGAGAAGGTCTGTCTGCTCATTATTTAATAATTTTAAGTTCTTTTTTTTAAATACAAAAGCACAAAGTGCTGAGTCAATTTCGATAAAATTTTAATGGGACCACCTCTGGAGTACCAAATACCAAGTGAAGTTTTGTTTGGGTACCTACCAAACAAAATAAAAAACATCAAAATCAATCATAATTGGCGGAGTAACCGCGTAAACACTCGTTCAAAGCTTTATCTGTCTATAACTTCGAATTTTTACCGACTTTAACAAAGGCGGTTCTCAATTGCCTTTTTGTTTCGAAAGAACACACTTTAAATAGCACTTTATTGGTCAGGTTAAGGTGTGGAGAAAGGATTCAATGACCCTCACAAAAGCTCCTTTTATGCATGTCTTTATATGTTTTGGTTCTATGTACGACATGCCTTATGCCGCTTTACTCACGATGTTTTGTGTCACTCAAACAAAGCGTTATGTGCTTCGATGTCAAATAAAGACGTCACAATAAATCCAAACCATATAGGCTACCGTACCACAATCCCTCACCAAACGTATGGAGACCAAGAAAGAACTATAAATGCAGTTTGTACAGCGATTTGAATTGTTGATAGGTCGAGAAGGCGCTGCAGACCTATCTCGCCAGCGACAAGATCCCCATAGTGTGCAACGGAATCAGAGGCATGGGCTACCTGATTCGGCATCTACTGCTGAACGACCGCGCCGTGCCGTCCAACCTACTCTCGCAGTTTGTCAGGGTGAGTGGCACGATCATCGAATATTTTCACTGGATTTAGCTTTACGGCTAGCTGTTATCCATATATGCATCGCCACGCGGGCCCAATGGCAATGTGGTTTTATCTAAACGAATTACTATTTGAACATGATAACATGATAGTTTGTCAATAATATAAAATTTAAATTGTGATTTTAATTAGGGATGTAAACGATACATGGTTCTGCCGATACAATACCGATATCATAGTTAAGTATCGGCAATACCGATACATATAAGAACTAACATTTCTAAAAGAAGATTAGGAGATAAAAATAACTATACGATGAATATTTAGATTGAATTTTAACCAGAATTTGATGGAAAATAATTGCAAAATTAAACAAAACACGATAGTTTTTTTTACTTTTTTCGTTTGAAATTTAACTGAATAAAGGGTTTTAATTACCAGCTGGAATGTAATTAAAATTAAGTTTTATAATTGAACTTGATCTTGCGGTGCGAACGGGAATGGGTGGAGGAGTCTGTACATGAGTGGCAAGTGGCAAAGTATCACTGGCGGCATTAAACCATTTTTACAAGCGCGTAAGCCATTTTAAATTTGCGATGACGTTCAAGCTATTATCCCAATATCATACACTAGTGTAGTGCACAATCGCCATCGGTTTCCAACGTACGGACCTTCCATTAAAGATCTATTCAAATATCAGGCCGGGAAATATCTATACCTTGAATTTGAACCTAATTTGTATGGATACAGAGCTGAATATCGGCATTCATATTAATCAAAATATTATTAAGTTATGAATTCCTACTTAATTTTGTATTTTAAATAATAACAATATTATTACATTTGGTTTGTTTGCATGTTCATTTGACGTATATGGCGTAAAGGGAAATAAAGTTTATCAATATCATAAAAAATAACGACTTACTGACGTGTTATGGCGAATGCCGATATTCAGCTAAAGCCATGGTCTGGGTGAAGCAGTAGATAAAGGTGTAAGTCCATCCCCAGAGCATGAACCACAGTAGCAACGAGGTGAAGCAGCTGATGGCGCGCGCGGCCGTGGTGGTAGGCCGTGACGTAACCGCCACCGGGCCCGCCGCCGACGTGCTGCGCGCTCTGCTGCCGGCGCTGGTCAACGGCACCAAGGAGAAGAACACCTACGTGCGCGCCAACTCGGAGCTGGCGCTGCGGGCCGTGCTGCGCCTGCCGAAGGATGAGCAGCACGCGCAGGTAAGGAGTCAGAGGGGGGAATCAACGCAGGTAGAAGGATCAGAGCAGGGGGGATGGGGTTAATTTGTGCGGGTCACTTCAGGGTCTTATTAGAACTACCTATGCGCTCACGAGGTACATCACCCGTAAAATATGCATACTTATATTTCTTTCACATTTCGGCCATAGCGGCCGTGGTGTAGTGCTCTTAGATAACTTCAATTATTGTTAAAATAATCTAACTAGATTTCTGAATTTAGTCGATAATTTCGATTTCGCTTTATAGAGTTCACGAAATTCGGCAATTCGTTGCATCGGAAATTGTGACCAAAATCAAATTTATAGACCTTTATCACGTCAAAAAAATATCTCTTATTTAAAAAAAATCACATGTTACATTAGCAGTCGCATCGCATACCAACCTTCGTAATGTCATTCTAGTCATTTATATAAGACCGTGAAATATGATAACATCCTGCTAAGTCATTGTTGTGGTTCGGCAGATATTCTAAGGAAGTAGGCGTGACGTGAAGTGTGCGTGATGCATCATTTACTGCAAAGAATACTCTTAAACATTAAGAGGATAATCCAGAAGCATTATCTTATCTGAACTATCTATGATCAAAATGATAAATATTTGCATGAACTAAATTTTGCTGTGTCATTTATCAATGAGGTCATCTGTTTTGTTTATACTTGTGATAACCCTGCTATTTGAATCAGTAAAAAGTGTTCATCAATCCATATAATCAATGAACAAACAAGTAGAAACCATAATTACTTTGACATACTTACTTATTTACCGGTCCTTTTGACCAAAACTAAAACAAAATACATTTATTTTTAGCATCCAACAGAGGATATGCTTGCTTTGGTTACCTAGTTAAAAAATCTATAAGTACGTTAGTCCATGAGCTATAGACAAACGCTCTTACGCTTTCGCTAACTAGTGAAAAAAGGGACGGCTTGTACGGGAAAGAAAGGGATGGCGCGCGCCGTTTTTCGATTGCTTTTGTCAATAGGACGCCCTCCGTGGCGCCGCCGGCTGAGAAGTAAGAGGTGCTGGTTTGACTCCCACCGAGAAACAAATGTTTGCATGATCTGGAACTATTTGTTCCGGGTCTGGGTGTTGTGGTATCATGTTACTTGTAGTCCCTGATACACACAAAACAGGGAATCCTAGTGTGGTATCAGGACTATGCATTTCACTGGGTGGTACGTTATTTTCCATACTTTAATTAGTGACTTTCCGGTACACAAACTTATGTATGGTCACTTTTCAACATGCCCAGACCATAATCCCTTAAAATGGATTCAAAATTGGATATACCGTTACATCTAAACTTGATAGAAGTGTTTTTGCAGCTGTGTATGTACACACAATTGACAAAATTTCTTTGCCGCTGTGTATGTGGACATGATTGAATACATTTTGCCGCTGTGTATGTGGACACGATTGAATAAATGTCTTTGCTGCTGTGTATGTGGACACAATTGAATAAATTTCTTTGCCGCTGTGTATGTGGACATGATTGAATACATTTTGCCGCTGTGTATGTGGACACGATTGAATAAATGTCTTTGCCGCTATGTATGTGGACACAATTTAATTAATGTCTTTGCCGCTTAGTATGTGGACACGATTGAATAAATGTCTGCTGCTGTGTATGTGGACACAATGGAATTAATGTTATCATCTGTTGCAGCAATGCGGTGCCCTACTGGAGGAAGGCGCGCGCGAGTCGCTGAACGACGTGGTAGCGCGCGTGCTGCGTCGCGCGCACGAGCCCACACGAGACGAGGACCTCGACTGCACGCTGCTCACATGAGACATTACATTACTAAAATAACTTAATTTTTTCATTCATCTTGTAATGGGAAAATTTGAAATTTTCACACTATTGCCGTTATGTTGGTGAAGGCCAATAGGTTTCAACCATCAAATGATTCTGCATTGGACTATCTAAGGATTTCTAGTTCTTTTTTTGTATGAATTAGCTTCTTGATCTCGAGGCACCAACACAGGCGCTTCCCACCTAGTAGTAAGAAGCTTCATCAAATCAAGCCAAGCCGTGTTTGTTGCCCTGATTCTTCTAGGTTTGGTCGCGTTGGAACAGAAGTTTTTAGATAATTCAAAATTATTTCAATGTTTAAAATGTAAGTCTCCTTTAGGCTGAATGTGATCTGCAAATAGCTCCAACCGCGTATTTCCTTGCATTATGCCTCCACAACATTTTTAGTAGGTACATGAAAATTTTCCCTTTTACAATTTTTTTATAATATTCCCTTTTAGCCCATGTACATGTAACTTTCCTATTTGAAATGGTTTGGCTGTCCATGAGAATACACAAAATAGGACTAAAAATTCTATAAAACATCAGCAAGAGTTATACTTTTAAAAAATGTTATCAGTTGATAGGTAGAAACGTTTTTAAACCTGTTTTAGTTAAAATAGCTTTTGTTTTGTTCTCTCTGATGTAAAATGTCATACATCAAAACATATTTTAACTAATGGGTTTAGAAAATGATTATAAATAAGGGGGTTAATGTTTGTATGAATGGAGCAGTGTTTTTTCATCCAGCCTTTCCTAAATGAGTAAACTTATTTACAACAATGTCATATAAGAGATGAATAAAGTATAAGTCCTTTAGCTAATTGTGTCTAGAGCATGGATGTATTTAGACACAATGGGTTCTCTGATTCCCATTTAGGATGATGAAAATAAAAATGCATATATTTTAAATATTACTATTGTATTTCATGTAAAACTATAACTATTGTAAAATTAGAAAAAGATGTCAATACAATTTTCTGAAACTATCACTGGTGTATTATTATACACAAATAACTTATGGATACAATTAAAGGAATGTTGGTAGGTTATTTTTATTTTACTAATAAATTCCAATCTCACTTACAAATCATCTTTTGGTGCTTTCTTGGAAAAGCCTTTACTCTGGACGAGTTCATTACACTGGTTTCGGTCAAGGTGCGAGAGCGCCATGCGATCCAATTCCATGTCTCCATCACCCAGCAGCACGAGCTCCGGTGGGGCGCCGGTAATGAAGTTCACATCAAGCCGATCGTACTCCGTCGCGTCTTGCATTACAAACTGCTTCACCTGTGGCAACCGATTCAACGAGCAGCCTCTGCATGTCTGCAATCAATAAACAACCGTGATTTAACAATTTTGGAGGCGTAACACGGCGAAATATGTAGGATGTATCAAATATGAAGGTACCTACCTCAATTCTTGCAGAAACAATGTCATCGATCTGGTAAGCTGCTATAGCTGAAATTACTGATAGCAAAACAATCAGTTTCCTCATTTTTATATTATTATTTTCGTCAAAGTTAAAATTAACAAACGACGTCCGTACGATGACGATGAGTAAATATTATAGAAATAAGTAGTGTTGCCAGATTTTTTTCCACCTTCCCCTAGATACATTTAAAAAACCCCTAGATTCGTACGATTCATAAAAAACCTTTGTATATTTTTGTAATGTCTTGTTTGAATCAGACTAATCTAAGATATAAGTGAAATAAAGACAAAGCCTACAGAATATAGCTTTTAATTAACATAAAATTGTACGTAATATTAGGAGAAAATACGGAGACATTCTGAACTACAGTAGTACAGTACTACTGTTTGTCTGTGTTAGGAACGTCATAATAGGTATACAACAAGATAGAGTACATAGAAGATGCAACAAGAAGGTCGCTACTACCTATACGACTAAATAGTTAGAATATCACGTCAATATGGATATTAGTTAAAGTTAGTTAGGTAAATATGAATATCTCCCCGTACAAGATATGAAAAAACTAGTAACAGTTTTGGGCAAGCTGAAACCTCACCCATCCCTTAATGTTAAAGAACAACATTTCCATGAAAAAAAATAAACAAAATTTTTTTTTATCAGATATTCCCTGAGTTTATTGAGGATTTTGGAAAAAAATTTCTTTATTAGAAAATCGTAAGGTTCCATTCATTTTATTTTTTAGGATTTATGAGAAAAGTAACAGAATTAACATTAATTCCATTCGGTCAAATAGTTATCAGTCTTGTCTGATTTCTAAAGAAATTTACCATAATTGACACGAAATTGCAAAAAACCTTTAGAAATTCCCCTAGACAGATTTAGTGACCTCGAAACCTCCAAAAAACCGCAACAACCTGTAAAAACCCCTAGAATTTAGGGAAAACATCTGAATCTGGCAACACTGTGTTACTTTTCAGTTTATGGCATCTGTGGCAGCAAATAAACTAAATGGAGAGGTCGTAGACCTTGGAGCAAGGAAAGGAACCGGGAGAGGTAGAAAGGAAAGAACTTGGCAAATTAACTTTGATGGAGCAAGGAACATAAATCAAAACTGAGATCAAAACAAACGGAAGACAAGGTGGTATACATGGTCTCAGACTCAGAATAAAGACTAACAGTCTCAGGCTAACGGCTGCCCGAATGGGAAAAAAAATCACGAACGGAACCTATTTGCTTTTACAAACGGAAGACAAGGCAAGGCGGTATGGTCTCCAACTATAAGCTTGCCCGGAAGGAAAACATAACAAAAAAAAATTTGCTTTTATCATTTTATGATATTGTATTTTGGAGATTTGGATTGGAGGAATTCATGAGAAAATAATGGATAAAAGAAAGCAAGAATTATCAAAACTGAAAGCTTACACGGACAATATCGAAAAAGAAGTGACTTTGTTGCTACAAAACTTGCAATGGGATCCGAAACTTGTTACAAAGGTTATTTTGCTAAACAAGGGGCTGCTGTTTAAAATTCTGAAAACATTGTTTAGTTCGTGATATTGTTTTAGAAACGTGCGATGGTTGCCTGTGTACACGATCCGAACCATAGGATACCCTTGGACGAAAGAGATACCCATGAGAATCAATGCTACCTGACCAAGCTAGGCTACAGCAATGAGGATTCCTTCCTGCCGAATCCTGTCGACCCTGACGCAAACACTGTCGTAAATTTTTGTATGCACAGCATTTATTTTCTTAAGATTTCAATCTGTTTCTTCGTAAACAAATGGAATTTCTGTTGTTTCCTTAGCGAAATATTGCTTAATAGATAAATAGAACTGAAAACCAATAGAATTTTTAAATAGAAAAATAGATAATTTAGGAATGTGATGTTTTTTGACTTGCTAGGTGGTGATGCTGAATGGACATCTCTGGGTTAACCTGAGGTGTCATCAGCCTACCATAACATAAGATGGGATTGGTTAATTGTTCTATTTATTTCTGTAGAATCAATTAAATAAAGAAAAAGTTTAAACAGATTTACAGTTGTTGAAACTATATAACGGCTACTGTCAAAAGTGGCGTTATGCTACTGTGGTTGCTGCTCAGTACCGTGGGGTCAGCATGAAAATCTAAAAGTGTTGAGACGATTGTCGATGTCTAATATTGGCCAATGACATTGCGGTGGCTTGAAATCTTTGCAATTTGATTGGCATTTACTATCATCTCGGTAACAACAGATGTTCGTGCTTGAGCGACTGGACATGTTACCTCTAATTGTTTATTTTCTTTTGATTGTTTCAGCTAAACATGAAATTGCTGAAATTATCAACAATGCAGTAATTGATGACCCATTATTCAAAAGAGGTAAAGAGTATGCAATATTTCCTCTATAGAATACTACCAAATAATTATTGTATGTTACGTGAATAATATTTCTTTATTGCAGCAATAGTCTGCAAACATTTTGGCCAAGAAATTCTGCATAGATCAATATGATATTGTATCCTTTACACCTTATTTTATTGATATCTTTTAAGAATTTTAAACTTGGTTTTATATGAGCCATAATGTTGGCCCAGTGGGTGGTACCCTGATTTCGGATATGAAGTTAGTGGTTTTGATTAAAAGGGCCCAAAGCTTTTTTCCATGGAAAAAATTGTGTCTGCAAGTTAATTATGACGAAACTAGCATGCCCTAAAACCATTAGTTCAACTTCGAATGCGGAAAAGGGAGTTCTTTAACATTTAACCATTAGTTCAAAGACATTTGCCATGAATTGGTATTCCAATTAGTGGCGAAGGGTGGAAACCCTGTTGCATTCAATATTAACACCTACCTATGGAAAAAGTAAGCATGTCTCATGACTTGCCTCTCACTACCCCTTGTATGATATCCTCATAGATCTGCATACTAAGTAGAGATCAGAAAATTTCACCATGGGGATTCAATTAAAGTTATCAATAAGTTAACATAAGAGCTTCAATGAAGTCGGTTTAACTGATGATAGTCCCTTCATTGACTTCTTTCTGAAGCCACCTCCTTGTACGACACGACTAAAGTAGTTTTTTTTTTTATTTAAAATAGCTTTGAATTTAGTTTACTTGACTCAAGGTGTAGGCTGGCTGGGGCCGGGGCCGGAGCCGCTGACGGCGGAGCGCCTGCAGGCGACGTACACGGCGGACGAGCGACGCGTGATACACAGCGCTGTGGTCGACGCCGCGCCTTATTGCCACGACCTGACTGGTCTGGACTTGTTCAGGTTAGAGATAGAGAGAGATAGAGATAATTTATTTGTTTTGAATATGGTAATTTTACATAGATGGTCATAATTCACACGTCCAACATACTCAGTCATACATATGACATACAAATAATTTAGTTCCCATAAGTAGGTACTTGGTAGATACATCCATTACCATGTCATTATAAATAGTACCTAATAATTAACAATTTAAAGATTTTTTGGGATGCGCATTGAAATCAAAATTAAGAAATATATGTCAAAGAGATAAAAATAAAAACAATTCAATTTTACAACACAATACACACAGAACTTAACTTTGATAAATCCTACTATTATTATAAATGCGGGTGTTTGTTGCTCAATCATGTTGTAACGGCTGAACCGATTTACATGAAATTTGTTAGAGAGGTTAGAGGAGGTTACCGGTTACGCCCTTTTGCACGCGAACAAAGTTTGCTTCAATTTGGTCTTTTATTTTATCAAACTCCATGAATCTTTGTAAACATGATCAGTATACTAATATATAGACACGCGGTGCGTCAGTATTTTTTTTTTTTTTTTTTAATTTTATGGTTTGTTAACCATATAATTTTTTAAGAAACTAACTCACCACTTGTCTAGATTTAGTGTACTGATCATGTTTACAAAGTTTCATAGAGTTTGATGAAATAATAGCCAAATTAGAAGCAAACTTCGTTCGCGTGCAAAAGAGCGTAACCGCCCTTTTGCTGGCTACCTATGACCTCTTCTTAATTATGACTATGAATTAGGTTTATTTTTATCCCAGTATGAGCGAAGCCGTTGGCGGATACAATTTATTTGATACCATTTAAATTATTTAGCTTATTGATTTCAATGTTTCTGAAAGAATGCAAGGCAAGGCAAACTTGAAATCAGAAAAAAACATGATAATAGTTCCTAGGAATAATTTTAGGCGTTTTCGTAAACGGCTACATACATACCTAGGTAACTAATTTATCTTTTAGTTCAAATGACGACGCAAAAACGAGCCAGAAGAAGTCCCGCATGGAAATTCTGTCCGAGCTGCGCAACATGAAGCGACGCCGCGCCAAGTACCGCGTCGCGCCCAAGACGCGCAACTACTCCGATTTACTTCGGGACGTTATCAAAACACAGGTAACATGTTGGTGTGTGTGATGTGCGATTCGTAACAATGTCATTTTGGCCCCCAACATGTGACACTAAAATTTGCTCACAATGTCTTCTTTCACCGTTCATTCTGAGCAGGCTATAAATGAGCACAGAAAATGAGATTGATCTTCACCTATATAAGTGTATGTTTTGTGTGTGTGTGAAATTATGGCTATAGAAAAATATGTTTAATCATTTGTATCGAATTTGGCGCCCAACATGTGCTTCCACCATGTTGGGAGCCAATAATAAAAATGACAAGCTATGTTGATTTGGTTAATTTCATGTTCCCATTAGATGGACTCGTACGGAGAAGCAACAAGAACTATAATCAAAACTGAATATGGACCAAATATTTACGTGTCTCAAAAAGTTTCAAACAAAAGTTTGAACAACGATTTACCACTTGGTGTAGTCATAAAACTAGAAAGAGAGTCGCCAGATACACATTCTCACAACAGATATCAGAGTGAAGGTTCTAGGGAGCGATATAGAGGAAGTAGTAGAGAGAAGAGATATAACGATGATAGGAGAGGGTTTCACAAAGACAATTTTTCATCTAAAGAAAGGAACAGAAACGATGACAGTCACCAAAACAAGCATTGCAGAGACTACAGTTCTGACATAAGCCGAAGTCGTGAAAAGAGATATGTCGATGATGAAAGAAGGCATCATAAGGATAGATATTCATCTAAAGAAAGAAGCAGAAATTATGACGACAGTTATCAAAGTGAAGATTCCAGAGACAGGGGCCGAGGAAAGAGATATGAAGACAATAGAAACTCATATCACAATGATTATTCATCTAAAGATAGGAGCAAAACTTATCAAAACTACCAAAGAGATGAAAAAACTAAACATGGCATAGTTATCAAGCAGGAGAGAGCATCACAGGAATCCGAATCTTATACAGACTATACAAGTGACCGCTATCGTGGTAGGAGTAGTAGCAGAGAAACGAGACACTATGACTACAAAAACGCCCATAACAAATACTCGCACAAAGAAAGCAGCGATACACATGACAGACGAGAGTCCAATCAAGAAAATTACAGTGCTGTTAAAGACATTAAGCAGGAGATAGAATTGCCAAAAGACGATTCATACGATAACAGTGAACGGTCTAGGAAACGCTTCAGAGAACGAAGTAGTGGCAAAGAGAAACGACATAAAGGAAGCCTGAAAAAACATAAGAAAGATAAGCGTTCGGCTAGAAGCAAAGAACAGGAGAGTCGGACGGCGCCGTCACCTGGGATACTTATCAAACAAGAAAGAGTGTCGCCATGACTCTATGGATGATAATTATTAATGAATTAAAAGCAAAAAAAACAAGATATTAAAGTAAAAATGTATTATAAATTTAAATTTTCCCAAAATTATAGTTATAAAGTGGTTTATACCTACTTTTACGGTGATTTACCTGCATCAGTTCTAATGGCTTTTCTTTAAGAATATCCATGCTTATTCAATGTCCCATACTTATTGTTGTCTGCAAATAAAAACGGTGTAAATTGGAGTTCTTTATTTTTTAAATTATCCACTTGAGTTATTATACAAGAGCAATTTGAGCTCGTCGTGAATCATAGCCAGCGACCGTAAAATAAAACGCCAGGAGTATGATATTTGGAGTCGTGTGGTGTGACGAGCGCGCATCCGTTAAGATCATTGCGCTCACCACATTACTTATTAAAACCACCATAAATCGCCCATTTCAGTTTTAAAACTTCAAGTTAACAACTATTGAAAGCCTTTAGGCGCCCACTGCTGGACGAGGCCTCGCCCTTAAAATATAATTAGTGGGATTGCCATGATCACCACGCTTGGCAGGCGGATTGGTGATCGCAGTATTCGTGTCGAGTACTCAGGCGGATGCTGCTGCCCATCTCTTGGTGTAGTCCCTTAGTCGGCTTTTACGACTTTCACGGGAGGAGATGGAGGGGTCTGTTCTTAGACCGGACACACACCACGGTCTTGTCATAAGTGTAGGGTTGACTTCTACTATAATGTGGGTAGGCTTTAAAGAAGCAATAAACAGTCAGTTTCCTACCTCGGCGTTTCATTGTTTGCTCCACTGGCGACGAGTCGAATTTACGCGTATATATTGTGTTAAAAGTAGTAAAAGTGTTTAAAAGTTGTTAACAAAATGCCGATTGGTAAATTGGAACCATTTGACCTAAGTTCTAAGCAATGGCCCGCTTATATTCGTCGGGTCAAACAGTATATCATGCTGAACGAGATCAAAGAGACACTGCGCGTGTCGTTGCTGATTACTGTGGTCGGAGAAGCTTCGTATTCGTTTATATTAAAACTCTCTTTCTAGATAGATTAACTTTATTCTCCTTATTCTTAGGTGCTACTATAATTCTCTAATTATGACTGCCTTCCTTCCCGTCTTGGTCTCGAATGCCTCTTGACTTTGTCGAACTCCCTCCTCGTAGCCTCGTCATCGGTCGTTCGGCGAAGGTTCGACATCCCTCGGCGCCGCTCGTCGGCAAACACCGTTGGTCGATCCAATCGTCTCGCCTTACCATGGTAGATGGCGTGCGTGGTTGCATAAAACTACATCCGTCAAACAACATCCGGTATCAAATAGCTAACATTCGGCCATTCTGACCATATGTCTGTCCTCAGACATTAAACTTTGTATTTCATTTATTCATTTTAATTTACCTACTTACATTTCTTCATATTAACGTACCTCTCAATTGATATTCACGAAGAAAAACAACATTCAGAAACAAATAACAAGACAAGCCAACAATAAGAAAACAATATTCAGCAACAAATAACAAAACAAGCCAACAATATTATTCTATGACCAGCTTTGGACAAACTATGGAAAAAAAACATTATGTACCTACGAAGGTGCGCAGTTAAACAATAAAATACCGAAAGTCATCTAGTAGATAAAGTCATTAATAACATTTAAAAGGTTTCTTAAAGCTCATATAATAAAGGATTTTCATTAATTTAATTGCTTGATTATTTTTTTGTTTTGCTACTACTGAAATTATCAATGAGTATATCAATGAATAATTCTATTCTTATTATAATTCATCATAATTATATCTCTGGCGCAACTTCTCGTTGATATTGGTCACTGTGGCTCAGGCCTAGACAAAATTATCTAATATAAGTTTTCTTTTTGTCATTGTGTTCTTCGGCCATCTTGATCCTTGAGGGATGTCCTCATTCCTCGGTCTATTGTATCATCAATGTATATATTCATGCTATGTCATTTATTTTCTTGGCAACTATCTCGTTCCATGTTGAAAGTTATTTCCTGACAGTCTATTGTATTATCATGTCCATATTCATGCTATGTCATTTATTTTCTTGGCAACTCTCTCGTTCCATTTTGAAACTTAATTCCAGACAGTCTATTGTATCATCAATGTCTATAATCATATACGTGCTATGTCATTTATTTTCTTGGCAACTCTCGTTCCATGTTGAAAGTTATTTCCAGACAGTATATTGTATCATCTATGTTCATATTCATGCTATATCATTATTTTCTTGGCAATTCTCTCGTTCCATTTTGAAATGTCATTTATTTTCTTGGCAACTCTCGTTCCATTTTGAAGTTTATTTCCAGACCGGCAATGACCGTTCTCTCACGTCATCATCACAATTGGAAATAGTCGGTACGTCATAGGTTGTGCCATGGCAACAGTCTTGTTCCATGATCGCAACATGCTCAATGTCATTTGTTTTCTGGGAACTCGCTCGTTCCATTTTAAAAGTTATTTCCAGACCAGCAATGACCGTTCGCTCACGTCATCGTCACGATTGGAAATGGGTGGTACGTCATAAGTTGTGCCATGGCAACAGTCTTGTTCCATGATCGCAACATGCTCAATGTCATTTGTTTTCTGGGAACTCGCTCATTCCATTTTAAAAGTTATTTCCAGACCAGCAATGACCGTTCGCTCACGTCATCGTCACGATTGGAAATGGGTGGTACGTCATAAGTTGTGCCATGGCAACAGTCTTGTTCCATGATCGCAACATGCTCAATGTCATTTGTTTTCTGGGAACTCGCTCATTCCATTTTAAAAGTTATTTCCAGACCAGCAATGACCGTTCGCTCACGTCATCGTCACGATTGGAAATGGGTGGTACGTCATAAGTTATGCCATGGCAACAGTCTTGTTCCATGATCGCAACATGCTCAATGTCATTTGTTTTCTGGGAACTCGCTCGTTCCATTTTAAAAGTTATTTCCAGACCAGCAATGACCGTTCGCTCACGTCATTGTCACGATTGGAAATGAGTGGTACGTCATAAGTTGTGCCATGGCAACAGTCTTGTTCCATGATCGCAACATGCTTCTTCCTTATTTTCAGGGACACGCTCTGTATTAGTTTCATCTGCAACACATACAACGAAAACAGAGCAGTATGCATTGTAACTTTATGTTATGGATAAAGTAAATCAAACTGAGCTAACTCATCAAATTATTATGGAATTTCTCCAAGATGAAATGGGCGGTACAAAAGTCAAAGTCAAAAAGAATTTTATTCATTGAAATCACAAGGATCATTTTGAATCGTCTTATAAACTAAACTTACTCCTGTTCCGTCGTACGTCTGTTGTACGTCATAAGTTGTGCCATGGCAACAGTCTTGTTCCATGATCGCAACATGCTTCTTCCTTATTTTCAGGGACACGCTCTGTATTAGTTTCATCTGCAACACATACAACGAAAACAGAGCAGTATGCATTGTAACTTTATGTTATGGATAAAGTAAATCAAACTGGGCTAACTCATCAAATTATTATGGAATTTCTCCAAGATAGTATGTAGTTATTTTAATAAATTAACCGTGTGAGCCGTGGGGCTGTACAAGAGCGCTTGTATTGCAGTGCGAGTAGGAACGCACTGCGACGACCGACGTCATACACATGCTACGTCGGTGTCTTACTCTACGCAGATTCTGATTGCTTGGTACTGCCAGCCCACTAAGCGCGCTGTAGTGACGGGGCTTCGAGTGCCCACGCGCACTTTTATCTACTTGTCCATTGATTATACGCAATTTAATAAAATTCACGCATTGCTACACTGCTTCTAACGAGTGTAACCTATCTCCTCGGTACTTATTATTTCCTAGTCCAATGACGGACGTTTCTGACTAACCGCTCTCGGACTCTGATCGGACAAGACACTACAAAATCCATTCACACGCTTCAAAAGACGTAGAACGGTTGAGTACACTTCTGAGCTAAGTAATTTTAAGGAGAAGATAAGAACCTTTCTTTTTAATCAGGAACAAGACCTGAGAAAAAATTCTGAATGAGATACCAAGAGTATTCAGTCCTCCGTTACTCTCCTCATTGCGCAAAATGAAGAGTTCAAGAAGAAGATTGAGAAACTGGGCAAGAACTTTAATGTCAAACACAAGACTTGTCGAGTACCTTACACTTAGGCGTCCGCACATCTGGGGGCACCTGTCTACGTGGCGCAGCAATTAATCGCACAAGGCTCCCGCTTACACTTCTTGGCTCAAGATCTTGCCAAGTCAAAGCAGTACGAATTTTTTTAGATGGCTTATGGCAAGGTATACGTCAGAAGAGAGGAGAACTCTCTAATCATCATTTACTTAATGTGAATTAATTGAAACTTTTAATTAGCCTTTGTTTACCACTTTGCTTTCATCAATACTTGTACTAGCTCTAAGTTTTCCTAAAACTAAAATAAAATAAATAAAATGACAAAATATCATTATCAGAACTGAAGCCCAGGTTCATCAACTACTGCAAGGGCAATGACTTTACTTCTATCTATTAAAATATTAATTATCAAGTCTTTATTATTATTATTTTATAAAATCGTCTGCCAACCATATAAAACACAAAAAATTAACCATACACACTTTACACGCCATTAAACTTCCAGTATATTATGCCATCAAGATTGTTATCAAACACAACATAAAGATTACGTTTGTCTCTTTGGATATTTTCAACTTATTCTTATTTTGCCAGTTTAAAAAATAAATTAAAAACCTCGCCATGATCTTAATAAAACCTGCAGTCCTTTTGCACCATCATGAATAGCTCCCTCTCTACTTTGAATGAGATAGATGAAATTGAAATTGCTCGCTCTATCCAATGTTATCACATTGGATTGGAGGATCTTACAAGACACATAGTAAAGTCATTCTCAACATATAAGAAGCATATACGCTAACATAGACGGTTTAATTATAAGTCTGAATAATGACTATACCCTGACCAGCCTATTCCTTCTCTAGTAAATTACACCTCATTTGCAACAACACGCCAACATGGAGTTGCGGCGTAAGTATGTAAGAAATTGGATTATTTTGACAAAGGTCAAAGAAGTTAAATACTGAAATGTTGACTTGTATTCTGTGTAGTTTTAGTAATCTTTGTTAATCTATGTTTATGTGTGTGTCTCTTGTATTTTTCTGTGTCATTCTCGTCTTGTCATCTACATTTATCATTAGATCAAGCATAATGTTTATTAACTTGTTAAATTTACACATAGAATCATCAAAATTATATAAAAACATAATACTAACAGGAGATATAAATATAATTTCGAAGGAAACTGAACTTGCGTAAGAACGAAATAATAGACTCAATTAATCAATTGGCTTTAGGAGCACATGAAACACAGCTTAACTCATTTGTTCTTTTGGAAACTGACCCTAACAAAGTATATGATGTACTTACGAGTCAAATCAGACAGCACTCCTGGCTTGGATAATATCCCAACTAGCTTTTTAAAACTAGCCTAAAACGAAGTAGTACCTATTATCTGTCACTTAGCCAATCTCTGCTTCAATAACGGCATTTTCCCTCTGCCTCTGGCGATATGGACAAGGTCAATAACTATGACCAATTTCTGTACTGCCGGTCATTTCAAAATTTAAAGAAAAACAACAATACACAACATTAATTAATACTTAAATCAATTTCAATTATTGTCAGACTCACAATAGGGCTTCAGAAATGGTAGGTCCACTGAAGATGCCGTGAGAGCAATAAACTCTATTGTTCAGATCAGTTTGACCGTGGGAGAAAATGCATAGCTGTATATTTTGACCAGATATATTTTTTTGAAGCTCACTTTTATGGGCGTAGTAACTTTGTCACTTCTGATATATTAAAACTCTCTTTCTAGATAGATTAACTTTATTCTCCTTATTCTTAGGTGCTACTATAATTCTCTAATTATGACTGCCTTCCTTCCCGTCTTGGTCTCGAATGCCTCTTGACTTTGTCGAACTCCCTCCTCGCAGCCTCGTCATCGGTCGTTCGGCGAAGGTTCGACATCCCTCGGCGCCGCTCGTCGGCAAACACCGTTGGTCGATCCAATCGTCTCGCCTTACCATGGTAGATGGCGTGCGTGGTTGCATAAAACTACATCCGTCAAACAACATCCGGTATCAAATAGCTAACACTTATGTGTGATTTGTGTTCCCCGGCGCACCCAGAAACAAAAACTTTTGATGAGTTAGTGAACCTCGTAACCAATCATTTGGAGCCGCAACGTTCGGAGATCGCCGAGCGTCACGTGTATCGTTTGCGCAGGCAAAATGTCGGCGAGTCTCTTACGGATTATTTACAAAATCTCAAACATCTAGCTACGACGTGCAATTTTGGAGCAACCTTAGAGGAGAACCTTCGCGACCAGTTCGTGTCGGGGCTAGCGAATGAGATGATGCGGTCGCGGATCTTTGCTGAGAAAAACATTAAGTACAATGAGGCGGTAGAACTGGCTCTGGCGCTGGAGGCCGCCGAGCGCCACGCGGAGGTGAGCGGTGCTACGGCTGCGGCCTCCAGTGCGGCGATTCCGGGCGGCAGCGGCGCGGTGGGCGAAGGCCTGCACCAGGCGAACGTAAGGCAATGGAGCGGAGGTGGCGGTGGACGCGGAGCAGCCGCATGGCAGGGGCGGCGGAGCGCGGCGGCCGCAGCGCCACGCAACGCTGTTGACTCGGGGGCGCGCTGTTGGCGTTGCGGCAAACCGCATCGGCCGGACAAGTGTCGGTTCGCGCAATATAATTGTGATGAGTGTGGTGTGCGAGGCCACTTAAAGGTGATGTGTAAAAAGGAGCGTGCGAGTGCCCGCCAGAATTACGTAAGTGACGACGACAGCGAGGAATTCTTCAACATCCAGGTGGACGGTACAGGTGATCGACCTTACATGATTATGGTGATAGTAGATCGTGAGTCTGTCGAGTTTGAAGTAGACACTGGGAGTAGAATTTCGACGATTAGTGAGGACTGTTATCGACATAATTTTTCGAAAAAAGCGATCAAACCTGATCATTTGAATTTACGAAGTTACGTTGGTTCAAAAATGGAGTCGCTTGGTTTCATTGATGTCGATTTGGTTCTTGGAAATGTGTCAGCGCCGGGTTGTCGACTTCACGTGATTAAGAACGGGGGACGACCTTTATTGGGGAGAGAGTGGGTGCGCGCTCTAAGAATAAAAAATATCACGATTGATTTGCATGCGATAAGCGAGAGCGATCCATTTGTGAACCGACTAACAGCGGAATTTCCTGAAGTGTTCTCGGAAAAGTTAGGGACGTGTAAGAAAACGGTTAAGTTGCATGTTACTGATGATAAACCTGTGTACGTGCGCGCGCGGGTGGTGCCGCTAGCATTGCGCTCGCGGGTCGAGCACGAGCTCGAGCGGCTGGAACGCGAGGGCACCATCTATCGCGTCGAGTCCTCGGACTATGGAACGCCGATCGTTCCGGTAATAAAGGAATGCGGCGATATACGAATCTGAGGAGTATTCCAAAATAGATTTAAAGCATAGTTATCAACAATTAATGTTAACAGAGGATTCACAACCGTATACAACCATAACTACACACGTAGGTACCTTCGTTTATCGCCGCACACCATTTGGTTTATCCTGTATACCGGAGAAGTTTCAAAAGATCATGGAAGAAACTCTTCGTGGTATACCCAATACCGTGGTATTTCTTGATGATGTTTGTGTTACGGGCCTCACGAGGCAAGACCATTTAGATAATTTGCGTGCCGTGTTAGAAAGATTAAGTAAAATGGGTTTCACAGTGAAGCGTGAAAAATGTAGTTTTTTAAAAAAAAGTGTATGTCAGTTTTAAGGAGATCGGGGAGGAGACCGGTAAAGATAAGATGCTTTGTAAAATTAAAGGTTACGTTATGTTCGGTTGGCCGTCGATGTCTAGTTGTGACGAAGAGAAACCGTATTTTGCACGTAAAGATGAGATCTTACTGGAGTTAGGTTGTTTAATCTTTAAGTATAGAATTGTAATACCCTTACCTTTGCAAAGCAGGGTTTTAACGGAAATTCATGAAGGGCACTTAGGGGTAAATAAAATGAAAAATTTATCGCGTAGTTATGTCTACTGGCCCAGTCTTGATCAAGATATTGAGAAGTTGTGTCGATCATGTGAAGCGTGCCGCGCCGTGCGGGACGCACCCCCGCACGCGGCCCTGCACCCGTGGGAGTTTCCCCTAAAGCCCTGGCAGCGTATTCACGCCGACTTTGCAGAGTATGGAGGCAAGAAATATATAATTGTAATCGATGCCTTTTCGAAATGGATCGAAGCTATCGCGATGAATCGAACGGATAGTGAATCCACCATTACTGTGTTTAGATCAATATTTGCTAGGTTTGGTCTGCCGTCACAACTGGTCACCGATAACGGGCCACCGTTTCAGTCGATAGATTTTAAGGATTACTGTAGCAAAAACTTTATAAAGCATGTGACGTCATCACCGTATCGACCTCAAGGAAACGGGGCGGCGGAGAACGCCGTGAAAACAATTAAAAAAGTAATCAAAAGAGCTATTCATGAGGGCGAAAACGTTCCTAAAGCCTTGTGTAAATTTTTATTTCAATATCGTAACGTTGAGCATGCGACAACGAACGTCCCGCCAGCCGTGGCGCTGCTGGGCCGCCGCCTGCGCGGTCGCCTGGACGCGCTGCGGCCGGACGTGGCAGCCATCGTGCGCACGGCTCAGCAGCGTCAGGTCGCGAACAAGGGAGGGCAGGACCGAGACATCGGGGTCGGTGAATCTGTGCTTGTTCGCGGTTACTCTGATAAAGGGCAGAAATGGGTTGAAGGTAAGGTGATGGAGAAAACAGGACCGGTATCATATAAAGTTAAGGTGGGTGATGGGGTGCAATGGCGTAGGCATCAGGATCAAGTAATTTCTTTGAATCAAAGGCGTAAAAGTAGGTATTCTCTTTCGCGCTCTAAGTTTAATTTGTCTCAAGATTCCGTTAGCTCAATAAGGCCGGACAGCGATGCCGAAGAGACATTCGAAGATGCAGCGGGGGAGGAGTCGGAAGTAGATAGTCCTGAACGCCGGCTGGCGGCTCCCGCACCGGTGGCACCGCCGTCACGGATCGCGCCGGTGCTGATGCCGCCAGCCGCGCACGCTCCGACGCCTCCGCCGCAGGACGCATCGGCTCGCGCTGTGCGAGCTTACAACAGAGCACAGAAATAGTGCATATACCGATTAGAGTATATTAAGTTTAGTAAAATAATGTTAAGAGTTATTTTTAGTGTATATGTATTAGTCATGTATTTGAAAGGGGAAAAATGTAGGGTTGACTTCTACTATAATGTGGGTAGGCTTTAAAGAAGCAATAAACAGTCAGTTTCCTACCTCGGCGTTTCATTGTTTGCTCCAATAAGAACAAGTTATAGTACTTATGATAAATACATTTTTTAGAACTACTTACTTTTCTTGAATCATAAAACGCTTAAGGTTCAACGAAATTTTTTGTATAAACTAAAGAAGGCGAGCGCACGCTCTGGTACCTTGGTTTTGTGTATAAAATAATGATAAAAAAAATCCCTAGTTTTGTTAGATTTTGTTGATGAATTCACTAACCCAATGTAACGAATCACAATGCTGAAAGGGATTCAATTACCTGGCAATCAGATTCAAGCTTGAAAATTATATTCGTTCATGACAAAGATTAAAGGTTTTGCAGAAAATGTTTCTGGTACTTCTACAAATTATTTCATAAAGTTGAGAAAAGTCAAATATAAGTTGATGATGCAAGATGCGCAAACCGTCAATCAGTCAGTCGGTCAGTTTTATTGTTTGAGTTTCTCAAATAATAAAATAAAAAAAATGTAGGTAAAATAATCATTCAAGTTGCGTCACTTCAAATTTAGTTTCACTAAAAATCATAAATTATTTCGACGTAAACATACAAAAACTACTTTGAGATAGCAGTATATTTTGCACAATTATTGGCTTTTACGGCAGAAAAATTAAGTACACAAAATGAAGATTTCACAATAATTGGGCATAAGCAGCAAAATCTCAACAAATATTCATGGTTGATTTTTAGTTACTTTTTCCGTGGCATTAAAAAATATAATAATTAAAAAAATAAATAAATAATAATATTTAAAATTTAGAAAAATGTTAAAAAAAACATGTATATAAATTTATTTTAAAAAAAAGAAAAGGGGAAAAAATCATTCAAAATAATGAGTTAAGCAGTTTGAACTGAAAACCGAAAGTATTCTAGTGAATGGAATTGAGTTTGGCTTGTGTGTGACAACACAGCGAGAACCAAGAGTCGGTACACACGAGCCATTGCTAGTGGCACGGCTGTGATAACACAGCAAGAACCAAAAGTCGGTACACACGAGCCATTGCGAATGGGCACGACTGTGATATCACAGCGAGAACAAAGAGTTTGTACACCCAAGCCATTGCGTGTTTTACGTCGTGGCGAGCTGTGTTGTTAGATGGGCGGGCTGTGACAGAAATTTACACTGTAGAAATTTCGTGCGAATTGATGTAGGATTGCTGTAAAAGTTGGGGGGAGGGGAGGTTCAGATGATGTGGGAATGCATCTCGGAAATGGATATAAATAAAGCAGGGCTCTGGGGGAGCGTTAGTTATTATGGAATCGCGGGCAGGAGCGGAAGTCGAAGTTATGACTGAGTCGCGGGCGGCTACGGGCTACTGAGTTATTATGGAATCGCGGGCAGGAGCGGAAGTCGAAGTTATGACTGAGTCGCGGGCGGCTACGGGCTACTGAGTTTTTATTGAACCGCGGGCGGTTACGGGCAACAAAGTGAAGCTAGAGTCGCGGATGGGTACAGAACCCTAGTTCCGATAAAAAGTGCTGTGACGTGAGTGCCCTAATTTTGGATTTCAGTGATTTGGATATAGTTGGTGCATCATTGGTAAGTGTTTATGTATTTTATTTTATCAGTGTGTTTGATTTATTTAGTGTAACTTGTGTTTAGGACTTGACAGAATTTTTAAGATCTAGTAAAATCTCAGATAGAATTTTATTGTTGGAACTACTTAAATAATAGTAGATACCTACATCTATATCTACTATGGGAAGACTTCAATTCAGTGAATACTGATTAATGGATGATGATTTATTTACAGATTTCAATAGATAATTTCAAAAGGGTTACATACATCTATTTACTAGTGATTATCTGAGAAAGGATGAGAGTTTACTTTCAAAATTCTAGGTTCTAGGTTCCCTAGATTATAGACTTCTTCAGCGGCCTTCGAGACTGAATTTCACCTGACTATCTATTTTATTAATGAATGTGTCATTGCGACTTGTAAGTTTAACCCGTTCTCTTTCAGCTTATGTCTTTGAGATTTAACTTCACTTATCTGTAGATACTTACCTATTTTATTATATCGGCTCAATACTGTTCGTTGTGGCATTTTAATAGTGAAGGCTCCGTACAGCAGTGGACTTCTGCAGGCTGAAGATGTTGTGTTTGCTGGAGTCATTATGAAGTCATTACGACTTGAAATACTTCTACGAGATACTGATGATGATAAAGAAGCGTTTACCTGTTTGTTGTTGCGTGTCATTATGGATTTAGGAACCTTAAATTTATTGAAGTAGGAATCTAACCCGCTCTCTTTCAGATTATCTTCGAGACTTAATTTCACTACACCATTATGTGTGTCATATTGTTGTATTTAAGATAATCCGTTTCCTTTCAGCTTTTATCTTTGAATTTTTTATATGCTCTAGACTGATATTTTCATGTGTTCTACTACATTTTGTGTGCATAACATTTTTAAGCTGTGCTCTTCTTAATTATGAGATTAACGTCAATTAATTCTACAAAATTTACTTAACAAGAATGAAAATACTTGTACCATTTAAATACCTACGTAACCTTTATCTACTTCGTCTTTATTAACTACAAATTCGAAAGTTAGTCATTACTTTTTATGAATTTTAGTTCATTGAATCTTAAATCCAACTTATTACGTGAGATACTTAAAAGTAATATGAACTTCTGAGCTGATTTTAAAAGGAAGATGTTTCAGATTAATTTTATATGAATAAGTTGAGGTATAAAGATGTTCAATTTCGATACCAGTGGTATAAACTCTATAGCCAAGCAAGAGCAATGCTAAAGTTAAATCTGACTAGAAAAGAAGATTAAACTTGAGTCAATGATCCAAGATATCTAAGGTGAATATCTACTTATCTCTTGTATTATTTTAAGGAGATTGTGGAGTCTAAATTCAGCCTAGAAGTTCTTAAAGTTCAAATTAAATCTATTCTTTGTAAAGTTGGGATTTTAGATTAAAATAATTATAATAATTAAATACAGGAACCAAAAAAAAAAGGATCCTCATGTTTTAGTTCAGCTTGATTTCAGGTTAAATCTAATAGATTATTAGAAATATCTGATAGAATCAATAGCATTCTAGAGATGATTTTATACAAATAAACATATAGTAACTTCAAATAATAGAAGAATAATTCTTATAATGAAAATGTATGAAGAAATTCACAAGTTGTGTAAACTTCATGTTATCTAGATATAAGTTTGAGTACCTAGCAGGACTCTTGCTTTATCAGATTTATTTATAGGTATATACCAAAAAGAGTAGTTATTATAGACTATTATTTTAACAGAAATTAGAAGATTTTGATTTAGATAAGTATATGTTTCAGAGATTAGTTAATTCAGAATAAAATGGGTACTATATTTCTTTTCAATATTATTAGAATCAGAAGTAAGATTGCTAAAAGGGCTATTTAATAATTGCCTACATAACCATACATTCATTGTACGCAGAATCATAGTTCGAATCTATGTTGATTAAGTTTATTTAGAATGAGAACACATAGTTTAGACCAGTGGCCAGCGGTGTGATCAGGACTGCCTTACGGAACCGTTAGGTTCCACTTTAACTAGGGAGGTAATATTTGATTTTGCGTTCATGAAGTAAATGTAACTTTATTTGGAATGAAACAGAATGACTTACTTCCGACATACTCAAGTAAAATTCCTCTTGTCATTTGCAGTAAAGTACCGAAAGAGTTTGCTTATTAGAATATCATTCTGATTGTCCTCCACTATATATAGTTAAATCTATATAAAAGCAGAAGGAATTTGACCAAGACTTTACGGGTAGAAAATTATTATTTAAGGCGAAGGAGGAGCCTTAAATCAAGCTGCTAAATTGATATCCCCTAGTGATGACTTATCAACATCAACATTTAAAGGAAGTTTATTGTTTTACTAGAAATACAGAGACTAAACTATTAGAGAACAATTCAGACATTAATGAAATGTCCCTTGCTTTGATTAAGTCATACAGTAGAGTAACTTCAGAATGTAAAGAAAGTGATTACTATAATGTTATGTTAAAAACCTCTGTTAATATATCCTATTCTAGAACGTGGAATCAAATCAATATTGTCAATAGAAAGATAGGTAGAGTAGTATCATTATAGGTATGAGGTAGATAATCATAATTAAGTCTCAACTTACTAACTCTTTCATAGATAGGTATGATGAAGCGATCTTGAACTAATATACAAGCGAGTAACCTTTTTAGATAGATAGAAAGACAGTAAATCCTAGATCACTATCACATGTTAGGATTATTAACTTGCAATAGATTACCTAGATCAATTTATAGAAATTAGTCAGTTTAAATAACTATAGATTATTTTGAGAGATTGAGTTTACATTAACATTCCTAATTGTACCTACAGTTCATAGTTAAGCATTGTAATATTTTAATAATTAGACCTTCTGTTAGATTTGGTGAGCATTCAATAAGATAAACAGGTAATTATATCAGTAATCTAAATAAGATTAGGTTAGTTAATTATGTCATTAGGTAGCACAGGACTTTTTAAAACTTTAAAGGATCTGAGTTATTACACTACACAATGTATGTTCCTACCACTAGACTAGACGATCATTTTGGCCACATTAATTAAGTAAGTAGGTTTCCACAAATTAAGTTAACTTAAATAGAAAGTTTATAGGTTCATATACCTATTCAGTCAGCATTAGATTAAACAAAAGAAGTAGACGTGAGAAGTAGACAGAAGAAGTAGTGGTGGATGTAGGGGGGGAAGTTACAATATGGGATAGCCATGACCAGGATAATTATGTATTTGTTGAGTTACTACGATAATAATTTTAAAATAGTTCATATTTCATAAGCTAAATTAATATAGTAGGTATTTCTGATTAGCATACCTAGTTAAATTCAATCTTTTTCATTTAAAGTCGCGGTCTTCCGCACAATTTGCTGTCGTAAATATAGGAGAGTTTTAAGTCCTGTGTAGTACTGATAGGTAATAGGTATTATTTTAATTCAGATTATAGGTAGACACATTTAGTTACTGATAAATTACCATTTTTAAGTAGATTCATGCAACAGAATTAAGTACTTAGGTAGTCTTTTGTCATAAGGACTTAATAAAATCAAGAGTCAGTTGGTCAGTGGGAAATGGGGGTCGATTCTGTGTATCATTCTCTGGGGTTGAACTGAGCTAGAGTGAGTAGAGACCACGACGGTTTCTTTTATTTCAATAAGTTAGAAAGGGTGCGCGATAGCTTTGATGAAAAGTGGGCTTGATGGTGTTGCTCAGAATAGCTACCACTGCTCATTCGTTATTACTATATAAAAGTATCTATCTAGATTAGATTATTTAACTGTGACTCTAAATATATAACAAATAGATACCTACCTATCTTAAGGTTGAACTTTATTTTCATTTAGAGACAGTTTAGCTAGCTAACAAATGATTAAAACTTACTTTCAATAATCACACAATGATCAAAATTATCATTGTGTTTTCAATGAATAGAATGCTTTTGATTTGATTTGACATGTTTCCACTCCACGTATGTGCTAGAAGTCATAATGATTGGAACCATCGTTCTAAAAAAACATGGAACCTATCTAGCTAGTTAGTTCAGGTACATGTATATCTAACAATATAATGATTCAATTCCTAGCTAAATAATTGCTTAACCATAAAATATAACACTAGGTAGGTGAGCTAGGCACAAAAGGAGCAATTTATGAGCAGCATAACTATTTGACGACCTTGGTAGCATGACGGAGAGTACCCGGCTGGGATGTAAGAGGTGCGGGTTCGACTCCTGCTGCGGGACAAGTACTTGTATGGTTAGCAAGTGTTTGTTCGAGTCTAGATAGTGTGGTACCATGAAGCTCGATGATCCCGATACTCGCACAACATAGGGAATCCTAGTGAGGAATCGGAACTATGTTTGTGACTACTATGTTATATTATTGATTGTGAGCTAAGTATATGGACACAATAGGCTGCAATAGCTAAAGGGTTACCTTAGAGTAGGTACTACCTCGTGTAAATTAGGAATTAGAATAACATGTACTTAGGCAGGATTAAACATTAACTTAAATCTATCTTTTAAAAAACTAGATGCAGGAAATTCGTGATCAAAAGGTATTCAAATAACATAGACACAGGTATTGAATTCTTAAAATAGTAAAATAAATAAAAAATTATGGAGTTTTTTCAGCGGGGGGTCGTGAAATTTCGAACGGGGGGTCGTGTTAGTACCTATAGGATTAATTTTCGGATTAAAGAACAATTCCGAATGGTCTTTGACATCTTGGTTGAGTTTTAGATTGATAAATTACATTTTCTTAAGTAAAGTCGAATGCTTTAATTGGGGATCGTAGCTCAGAAACTTTTTACTTAATTGAGTTAGTGAATAATGGGGGGGCAAAGGATCTTTAGCAAAAACCTATGCAGAACCCTAAATATTTTGAATTCAAAACCCGTCTAACTCAAAGTTGTCTTGTTGTTGGAAATCAAAATTATCTACCTATTAAGGCACAGGTTTCGCTAAGTAAAACCACACAAACGTAGATATTTATTACGAAAGTACTTACTTAAAAGCAGTTTTGAAAAATAAATTAACGTTCACAAGCCTTATGTCTAATTAGTAAGTAGGTAGGTACACGTAGAACTGCCACCCCGCTGGTAGACGTAGACCTGCCACCCCGCTGATAGTCGTAGAACAGTCATTCAACCTGAAATTAAACACGAAAGGTACTTACTAAATATTCAAAATAGAATTTGCAATTTTCTTAAATCACCGATTACTTTTAAAGGTTGTGTTCTAACGTTACCAAGAAATAACCAATGCAAGGTTTTGCTAGTTTAACAGTTGAAGTGTGCAGGTAGATTCTAACCAGGATTGGAATTGGGTTTATTTCGTTGTGAGTGGGGCGAACCAATTTAGTAAAATAAAAAAACTTTACATATAAAATTGCACTGATGTAGTAATATAGGCAAAACGCATCGATAGCGCGTTCTACAAAGTGTGCATTTTTGGCAGCGCCCTCTAGTTTGAATACAGGTAACTAGCAGCTCGTTTCGTTGTCAGTGGAACGAACCGACATAGTAGAAGAAAAAAGTTTTACTAAAATAAGCGCACTGAGGTCATAAAATATGCAAAACGCTTCAATAGCGCGTTTCAGGAAATGTACAATTTTGGCAGCGCCACCTAGTTATGATATAGGTAACTAGCATGCATGAACATAGGTTGTAATAAAATTGTATGAGTGTTCAGTGTATGCATAGGTAGGTACGTAAATGCTGAACTGAAAAATAATGCTTAATTAAATACATATTTAGGGAATCAAACTAGTATTATAAATGCGAAAGGTTGTGGGTATGTTTGTTATTTCTTAGCGAAAACAGACGGATTTTGATGAAATTTTACAGTACATTCTCTACAATGAAAAGAAACATACAGGTTATAATTTGTGAGCGGGCGGAGCCACGAGCAACTGCTAGTATTCTAATAATTGGTCATAGAGCATCAGTCTTACATGGCTGGACGTAGGCTTTCCTCCCCCTTTTTTAGGCCGCCTCCATCCACTGACATCCAGTGACGGTTATAATATATTAGGGTCATACATAGGTATTTTACATAATCTTAACATAGCTATATTACACAAAGGTAAATTTGTTTCTAAGGATTAGCCGAGGAATATGTTAGTTACTAGCTGAATAGAAGGGAATTAGACTGAATGTTTTCTCTCTTTTCTTTCTGTTGTGTTGTAGGACTTATTGATGATTTCTTGAACTTAAAGGATGAAGGCAAGGAATTTATTTTGAAATATAATAATAATTGAATGTTAATCAAACCTAGTCATTCGATTAAAAGGAAAGAAAACTTGCTATAGTATGATTGATTCTTTCTTTGTTAGATGTTCTTGGGTCATACTTTGTTTAATCACAGGATTGAATCATTCAGTGATAAATGTACATAGTTTGAAATTAGTATTTTACCTAACAAAGAAAAACTTACACAGGATTTATGAAACTTAAAATGTAGTAAATTATAACATTCTTACCTCCATGAGACGAACAGTGAATGATGGATAGGTCCTGAAGTGGCATCAAGAGTTAGTCTGCTGCACATTTTTGATGATGAACCGCACTGGCAGGTGACATAATTGTGTATGAGTAGATGTTAGGTGGGGCTTACAGTAGAACACGATTGCTAGTGTCACTTCTGGAGTTAGTATTCTTATGACCCCGGCTGAAAAATAATGAAGTAATGTTATCAAAAATTCTAAATAAAAGTAGGAATATTTTCACTAAGAATAGAGAATAATCATGGGGAAGGCTTCATACAGCAGTAGCCGTCTACTGTCTGGTGATGATGAAATATAGGTTAAACTACAGATGACATCGGTTTAAGGCATTTTTGAAAAACAGACATTTTTGACCGACCTCGAACTTCAATCAGAGTTGAAAGTCTATGTCAATATTATTTAGTTATGTGTTAGATTGCTGCATCTTTTCTTCTAAAGGGGACTAAGGATTGTTCAAATAAAATAAGATATGTAGGATGAGTGCTATATAGTTATTTTGATATGAAAAAAAAAATAGTTTACCAATTAAATTCAGTCGGAGTGTTGTATGTCCTTCTTAGATGGCTTGCAATCGTTAGTCAAGTGGAAATTTAAGTTTAGGAATAAATAGTGGATGTTGAACAAAGTAATTACATTCAAGCAACAGTAAAATTATTTATATTACCAGCAGTACGAACTATCATGGTAGATGTGTCTGTGTTAACGGACAACCACCGATAGATAGCCGAGGAGTGTATTGCATAGTAGAAGTCAATCTTGATGGATCTTAGGAGGGTACGTAGAGGGACCCTGTGTAGGTAGTAGGCAACTTGTTCTTCAGGAAATTACCATTAGGTTAGTATACTGAAGAATTTGAATCGACGCAGCCATGTGCCAGCAACAAACATACATACAATTACACTTGTTTCTAAAGGGATGGGCAGAGACTGCTGATGTCCACTTGCTGCGTTCTAATATACCTCTTAGTTTCATTTATATTTTTGACCTGGTCTTTCTCCAAAGGAGTCCATTATGGACAAAATAAGTATGTAATACATTTGTTTATTTTGCACATGCAATTTACTTTCATCCATATTAGGTACATAGGTATTCAAATCATTTTAACATACCTTTTCAACCCTCGTTATTGGTTTCTTTCATATCACAACAGTCTGGGCTCTGGTGGACTCTCCAAATTCTTTCTGTGACGTCCAATTATAGCCACAAAAAAAAATTTCAGCAAACACGACGCAGTCACGATTTATAAAATTCTGAAACAACAAAATGAGGGTAAATTCTTGTGAATTAGCTGAAGACTGTTTTCGACAAAGGATTATAAGAATTAGAGTGACTTACCATGCTCATTATATAGGATGCACTTTGTGAAGTGAATTGCGAGTATTGCGACGCAAATCTTCATAAGAAAACGCTGTCTAAATCACATCGAAGCGTCATAGTTTTGCAAACTTTGGAAATAATCGTAAATCTACCATTAAGGCACATTGTTTTCCACCAAAGGCAATTTTGGTTGTTTTAAAACATTTTGCAAGACTTAATTTAGTTCACAATCAACAAGTGGTATTTTTTTTCCCCCTGTCATAAAAACTGTCAGTGTTCAAGTGTTGCCAACACGCTAAACCTGATGTCGCCATTTTTCACTGCATAAATAGCATAACGTAGTCTAATTCCTTGCAAAATACAGAAAAGGTAGGAACAATGGAAATTACTTTGAATGAGCACAGCAAGTTGTGTAATTTACCCGAATTACATAGTCATAATAAATAGGAATAATTGCGGTAACCAGTAACAGCAAAATTAATTCATAAACACTATAGATAATGCGTCCATGGTTGCATCACAGAAATGAATGACGACTCTATCGGTTTTTCATTTTAGAACAGACATTAGGGTAACATCTTTGTTTCTGAACATATGTGGGAGTGGATTTTTATTCTAGGCATATTATTATGTTCAATTAATAAGAGACTAGTCGCCTTTCAGTTTTTTCGTCACCAATTATCGTCCTGGATAGCCTAAATAAGCGATAATTCACCCGCGTTGATCACACTGAATTTTGCTTATAAAGCTCTAAGACAGGCAAAGGATAGACGATGTCATTCTACCCAAGAAAAAAAAGATAAAAAAATCTAATCGAGTGAATCGATGTTTTAGTAGGATCTTCGATTATTGTACGCAGCAAAGATGAATAGGGTTTTATAGTTTACGGGGTTTTAGCACATTAGAGTTAAGTTTAACTTGTTTAACAATAATTAGAAATCTACATTTAGTTGGAATATGAAAGTGGATTGTGAATTTTGTGTGGATATTATAAGAGTAGGTATAGTGAAGTTGATAGGTAATTTCTTTGGCGTAGTGTTCTACGGATCTATTATTTGACGTCTGTCCGCTCGTTGACGGCCCATATTGGCCAGTTCTTACCCACACTTGAAAAAAAAAAGACCTCAATTCCATGGTATAGGGTCAATACACAAGCTTTTTGAACCGGCGGAACGGTGCCGAACACGGCTTGACCATAAACCATAGACTGGTTCGGCTATTTATCAGAATTACGGGAAATTAATATTGTTTCTGTGTCAGATTTTTAGTCTCGGCCGTTTTTTCAATCAAATGTTGAAAAAAAATTGTGATTTTGTGGTTTTTGTGCTATGAAAACGACGAAAAGTGCTTGTAAATGTATGTAAGACATATCTACCGATTTATTTGTGATGCCGTTTGCATAAATAACAGTATTTTGAATTTTTGTTGGCGTAAAAACAAAAAATTACAATAACGTAAACAAATATTTGCATAATTGTATTTTGTTTTTCATTACCCAAGTTTATTACTACATGTGAATACAAGAAAACAATGGGCAAATTCATCAGGATTCTTGTACAGGTATCAGTTTTATGATAGCTTTAGTAGTTTAGCAATAATTAGCAAATTAGTGATGAGTCGCCAAACCAGTTAATTTTTGGCAAATTTCTCGCGAGTTTAGATGTTAGATAAAATGGATTAAATCTAATTCAGTAATTTTGTAAGGAGGACCTATAGCCAATGGTGTTTTCATCAGGCTGATGATGATGATTCAAAACAGCGTCATTTAGAAGGCTGATGCCTACTCAAATACCAGATCTGATGATGGTCCCGGAAAGCGTTAACTGAACTCCTCAACGATTTGCAATACTTACTTAGAATAATCGTGTTAAGGCTCGTTTAGGTTGTATTTCGGTAGACTGATAGGTAGCCAGTGACCGAAGATGTAAGCGGGAGGGGCAATGGTTCTCTTCGATGGTTAACGATGGAAGGGAGATGATTGATAGGTGCGTAGCGACCGAGTTGTCTCGTAACTGTCATATTCATTGTCATCTGAGATGGGTCTAATCTATTATAATAAGAGACAAAGTCTTGACTGTCTGACCGAGTCTTAACGCGTAGCCTAAACCGCTGGTCGTAGAGACTTGGAAGTTTGAAGGGTGTATTCTTTTTAGAGTGTTAGGGTCTACTAAGGTGGGAATTTGGAAAGTTCGCCTTCTAAGGGGCATCTTTATAATGTAAAACAAAAGTGCTCTGTATTTCGGAACCGGTTTATAGCGTATACTAGAAATTTTACATGTAGATTCCTTAAATGAAATAAACAAACACGTGATTCAACAATTCCTGAAATTTTCCTGAAAACAGGCATGAAAACGGTATATTTGTAAAAAAAATACACTACGTTTTGGCCTGATTTTAGTTTATTTCAATGAAGTAAAAGTTAGGTAAGTAGGTACATGGTGTAGTTGATGAGATGGAAATATTTTCAGGACCTTAAGTTTAAAATAGGACCACTAAATTGAACAACTCAAGTGTGGTGTCGTTTCAAATGTAGTTTCACGGTGTGGTTGTTGATATTTCAATATTTACAGGACCTCAAGGTTAAAATGTGACCCCAAACTGAAAAACAGGGTTTAAATAGGAGGTTTTGTAATTATTTTAGGCGTTTGTTTGTTTGTTTCACTGCGGCTGCGTTATAGTCTTCCACGCGGACGAAATCGCGAGCGGGTCAGCTAGTGCTAAATATAGAGAAGGGCTTATAAAAAATGTTTCAGGACGAACGGTCTGTCTTGGGCCACTTGTTTGTGTGATCTATAATGGAATCTGCTGCATTGATAAACTTAGCTGGGTTTTAGCTTGGTAGGACATACTTAAAAAGGAACAAAAAAATTCACAAACTAATTAACATTGTTTAATAATAGGTAGCTATGGAAAGTGCATTCATATTTAGCTGTCTATATGCACAGGAAAATTCATGAGTAGAATGGCCAGTTTTATAATAACGTGTTCTTTAATCTGGTGTATTGCAAAGAGACCAGATGGAATAAAACTTTGCTTAGGTACTTATACATTTTTGATTTAGGAGATTTCATCATGGTGGAGATAAACATCCTAGGTAGAGTAGGTAGATAGAACTATGATTACAAGTAAAATTAGGGTTAATCATATAAATCTTAACAAAAAAAAATGTAGCTAGGTAGGTATAACAAAAGTTTTAAAAATTGAGTACCTACTAGTAAAATCAAAATTAGTTTTAGATGAATTATCGTTATTTTCATAATCACTTATCATCAATTAGGTTATTTTTAGAACTTTTTCGACTATATTTAAAATTTAAACAATTCAAGTTTTACTTCTAAAATACTAGACTAGCTAATTACTTAAGGCAGCAAACTAAAACTTTTGTAAACTATTACAAAATGAAAAATAAGAAGAGTCACTTTTAGGTATATTAAATAAAATAAAAATACCTAGGTAAATAAAAACAAAAAAATGTAAGGGGAACTAGATCTAGAGTAATTTAAATTTTGATAGGTGGGATTCATAATAAGAAAAGTACTTAATGATTAGATCAATTATTCTAATTGTTGTTATAAATTCATAGTTTCAATTCTAAGTAGCGTTGTTGAAAAAAAAAAAAACTAGAGCGTATGTTTAATTTTCGTATGAAAGGCTGTGGTTATTCAACGGTGTTTGAAATCAGTATTTTAATATTTATTCAGATGAAAGATAAAGGTTACTTACGTAAAATGGAATGGAGCAAGTTTGAAATATAGGTTAATTAAACTTTAAATGCATGAAAATATAAGTAAAAGCATTTTTGACTTATGAATAAACATCTGTTTGATATGTTATGTTTTATTTTAATTGGTAATATTTACGTCACACGCCTACTCAAGATTTATCATCGTACGAACAACTTTTCCAATAGCACAAGAACTGAACAAGATTTTAACTCAACCAGTATTAAAACGTGACTTTTTAAAAAAAAAGAGATAACATAAGTCTAGGCCTTGTTTAGTAGTGGATATCAGAGGTCTGTTGATGAAGAGGATGGGGTCAAAAGGATTTTGATACACAGGTTGAAGTTACTTTATGGACAGTTATGATGGTGGGGTTGGATTTTGATACACAGGTTGAAGTTACTCAACGGACTGATATGTTGATGGAGTTGAAAGAGTTTAGATACTCAGGTTGAAGTAGCAGTACGTTTGGTGATGATGATGATGATGACGAAGGTAAATAATATTAAGATATGCTGTTTGAAGTAGCTGTACGTCTGCTGATGATGATGATGAAGGTAAATAATATTAAAATACGCAGTTTCAAGTAGCAGTGTGACTGGTGATGATGATGATGGGTTAAATGGATTCTTTATACACGGCCTGAAGTTGCAGTACCTACGACTGGAGATAATAATGATGATGATGGAATAAATGGATTTTAGACACGCGTTTTAAAGCTGCTGTACGACTGGTGATGATGATGATGATGAAGGAGCGAATGGAAATTACTTAATTACGCGGCTTAAAGGTATCTATCTGTCGTGCATTTTAATTGCATTCGCCGTGTGAATTGGGTTTAGTTTGCACTAGATAAATGGATAATAATTTGTTTGGTAGAAAATTGATCCAGCAGCGGACTAGCTACTAAATATATATAAATAAAATAAAAATTATATATTGCGTTTTGCAATAGTAATAATAATATTCAGGGAGATTATGGTTGAAAAGGGGGAATCTATTAATGAGTAGATCGTCAATGGGGAAATTACTAAAGTGTTAGTAATTTTAAAGACAAATAAAATAAAAATAAAACAGTTTCAAATGAATTAAGGGTCTTTAGAATTCTAGGGTATAATGAATGACTTTAAATGGGGGGAAATTAAAAAGGGGTATGAATGAATTTGAATAATTATTTAACAGATAGGTTGTGATGATGTATGACAAGAGATGAAAAATTGGTTATTACAATATTAAAAGGATGAAAGTATGGATGTTTACATTATGAGTAGGCACGATGTGGAATGATATGAGGGGCTCTGGGAACCTAATGACCTTTTCATTGTGAGACGCTTTGTTGAGACCAGATTCAGATAGACAGCACACTTACAAAGAACGTTGAATGAAGGAGGAGATTTGGAGTTAGGTTACGTCAGCAGACAATTATCTTCGACACAAGGTGCCTTCATTAGCGGATCTATTATACGTGGTTAGGTTCGAACTAAGCACACTATACAAGCTCCGAAATATAAGCAATTGTAACAAAATATCGAGGTTCGATCGAGATGTGATGGAGCATGCTTGGCATATACTTCTGGACTTTAGGGCGGAGTGGACTGTAGAGGACAGGGATACTATTGAGTAGGCACAAACAACTTGGCGAGCAAGGGCTTGGCCAGGCAATAGGCTCTTAGTTCCATTAGGGATGCGGTGAATTCACGACTCACTTTTCCTCGTGCAGTTTAATCATCCTTGGATGGGGGTACAAGCTAATAATGTTGTATCATGTAATCGATTTGAACATTGATACGAAGTACGGTTGTTAATATTTGGGTATAAATACACTCACATAAGTTACACACCCACCGACACACACGCCTATCAAACTGTTTGAATCTGATTTTAATAGAGTTAAATTTTTATTTAAAAATGGATTTTGACAACTTTCCTTTGGTAAATTTTGGGAAAATTGACTGCGAAAATTTGCAGGGGGTCGAGCTGTAACGAATCACAATGCTGAAAGGGATTCAATTACCTGGCAATCAGATTCAAGCTTGAAAATTATATTCGTTCATGACAAAGATTAAAGGTTTTGCAGAAAATGTTTCTGGTACTTCTACAAATTATTTCATAAAGTTGAGAAAAGTCAAATATAAGTTGATGATGCAAGATGCGCAAACCGTCAATCAGTCAGTCGGTCAGTTTTATTGTTTGAGTTTCTCAAATAATAAAATAAAAAAAATGTAGGTAAAATAATCATTCAAGTTGCGTCACTTCAAATTTAGTTTCACTAAAAATCATAAATTATTTCGACGTAAACATACAAAAACTACTTTGAGATAGCAGTATATTTTGCACAATTATTGGCTTTTACGGCAGAAAAATTAAGTACACAAAATGAAGATTTCACAATAATTGGGCATAAGCAGCAAAATCTCAACAAATATTCATGGTTGATTTTTAGTTACTTTTTCCGTGGCATTAAAAAATATAATAATTAAAAAAATAAATAAATAATAATATTTAAAATTTAGAAAAATGTTAAAAAAAACATGTATATAAATTTATTTTAAAAAAAAGAAAAGGGGAAAAAATCATTCAAAATAATGAGTTAAGCAGTTTGAACTGAAAACCGAAAGTATTCTAGTGAATGGAATTGAGTTTGGCTTGTGTGTGACAACACAGCGAGAACCAAGAGTCGGTACACACGAGCCATTGCTAGTGGCACGGCTGTGATAACACAGCAAGAACCAAAAGTCGGTACACACGAGCCATTGCGAATGGGCACGACTGTGATATCACAGCGAGAACAAAGAGTTTGTACACCCAAGCCATTGCGTGTTTTACGTCGTGGCGAGCTGTGTTGTTAGATGGGCGGGCTGTGACAGAAATTTACACTGTAGAAATTTCGTGCGAATTGATGTAGGATTGCTGTAAAAGTTGGGGGGAGGGGAGGTTCAGATGATGTGGGAATGCATCTCGGAAATGGATATAAATAAAGCAGGGCTCTGGGGGAGCGTTAGTTATTATGGAATCGCGGGCAGGAGCGGAAGTCGAAGTTATGACTGAGTCGCGGGCGGCTACGGGCTACTGAGTTATTATGGAATCGCGGGCAGGAGCGGAAGTCGAAGTTATGACTGAGTCGCGGGCGGCTACGGGCTACTGAGTTTTTATTGAACCGCGGGCGGTTACGGGCAACAAAGTGAAGCTAGAGTCGCGGATGGGTACAGAACCCTAGTTCCGATAAAAAGTGCTGTGACGTGAGTGCCCTAATTTTGGATTTCAGTGATTTGGATATAGTTGGTGCATCATTGGTAAGTGTTTATGTATTTTATTTTATCAGTGTGTTTGATTTATTTAGTGTAACTTGTGTTTAGGACTTGACAGAATTTTTAAGATCTAGTAAAATCTCAGATAGAATTTTATTGTTGGAACTACTTAAATAATAGTAGATACCTACATCTATATCTACTATGGGAAGACTTCAATTCAGTGAATACTGATTAATGGATGATGATTTATTTACAGATTTCAATAGATAATTTCAAAAGGGTTACATACATCTATTTACTAGTGATTATCTGAGAAAGGATGAGAGTTTACTTTCAAAATTCTAGGTTCTAGGTTCCCTAGATTATAGACTTCTTCAGCGGCCTTCGAGACTGAATTTCACCTGACTATCTATTTTATTAATGAATGTGTCATTGCGACTTGTAAGTTTAACCCGTTCTCTTTCAGCTTATGTCTTTGAGATTTAACTTCACTTATCTGTAGATACTTACCTATTTTATTATATCGGCTCAATACTGTTCGTTGTGGCATTTTAATAGTGAAGGCTCCGTACAGCAGTGGACTTCTGCAGGCTGAAGATGTTGTGTTTGCTGGAGTCATTATGAAGTCATTACGACTTGAAATACTTCTACGAGATACTGATGATGATAAAGAAGCGTTTACCTGTTTGTTGTTGCGTGTCATTATGGATTTAGGAACCTTAAATTTATTGAAGTAGGAATCTAACCCGCTCTCTTTCAGATTATCTTCGAGACTTAATTTCACTACACCATTATGTGTGTCATATTGTTGTATTTAAGATAATCCGTTTCCTTTCAGCTTTTATCTTTGAATTTTTTATATGCTCTAGACTGATATTTTCATGTGTTCTACTACATTTTGTGTGCATAACATTTTTAAGCTGTGCTCTTCTTAATTATGAGATTAACGTCAATTAATTCTACAAAATTTACTTAACAAGAATGAAAATACTTGTACCATTTAAATACCTACGTAACCTTTATCTACTTCGTCTTTATTAACTACAAATTCGAAAGTTAGTCATTACTTTTTATGAATTTTAGTTCATTGAATCTTAAATCCAACTTATTACGTGAGATACTTAAAAGTAATATGAACTTCTGAGCTGATTTTAAAAGGAAGATGTTTCAGATTAATTTTATATGAATAAGTTGAGGTATAAAGATGTTCAATTTCGATACCAGTGGTATAAACTCTATAGCCAAGCAAGAGCAATGCTAAAGTTAAATCTGACTAGAAAAGAAGATTAAACTTGAGTCAATGATCCAAGATATCTAAGGTGAATATCTACTTATCTCTTGTATTATTTTAAGGAGATTGTGGAGTCTAAATTCAGCCTAGAAGTTCTTAAAGTTCAAATTAAATCTATTCTTTGTAAAGTTGGGATTTTAGATTAAAATAATTATAATAATTAAATACAGGAACCAAAAAAAAAAGGATCCTCATGTTTTAGTTCAGCTTGATTTCAGGTTAAATCTAATAGATTATTAGAAATATCTGATAGAATCAATAGCATTCTAGAGATGATTTTATACAAATAAACATATAGTAACTTCAAATAATAGAAGAATAATTCTTATAATGAAAATGTATGAAGAAATTCACAAGTTGTGTAAACTTCATGTTATCTAGATATAAGTTTGAGTACCTAGCAGGACTCTTGCTTTATCAGATTTATTTATAGGTATATACCAAAAAGAGTAGTTATTATAGACTATTATTTTAACAGAAATTAGAAGATTTTGATTTAGATAAGTATATGTTTCAGAGATTAGTTAATTCAGAATAAAATGGGTACTATATTTCTTTTCAATATTATTAGAATCAGAAGTAAGATTGCTAAAAGGGCTATTTAATAATTGCCTACATAACCATACATTCATTGTACGCAGAATCATAGTTCGAATCTATGTTGATTAAGTTTATTTAGAATGAGAACACATAGTTTAGACCAGTGGCCAGCGGTGTGATCAGGACTGCCTTACGGAACCGTTAGGTTCCACTTTAACTAGGGAGGTAATATTTGATTTTGCGTTCATGAAGTAAATGTAACTTTATTTGGAATGAAACAGAATGACTTACTTCCGACATACTCAAGTAAAATTCCTCTTGTCATTTGCAGTAAAGTACCGAAAGAGTTTGCTTATTAGAATATCATTCTGATTGTCCTCCACTATATATAGTTAAATCTATATAAAAGCAGAAGGAATTTGACCAAGACTTTACGGGTAGAAAATTATTATTTAAGGCGAAGGAGGAGCCTTAAATCAAGCTGCTAAATTGATATCCCCTAGTGATGACTTATCAACATCAACATTTAAAGGAAGTTTATTGTTTTACTAGAAATACAGAGACTAAACTATTAGAGAACAATTCAGACATTAATGAAATGTCCCTTGCTTTGATTAAGTCATACAGTAGAGTAACTTCAGAATGTAAAGAAAGTGATTACTATAATGTTATGTTAAAAACCTCTGTTAATATATCCTATTCTAGAACGTGGAATCAAATCAATATTGTCAATAGAAAGATAGGTAGAGTAGTATCATTATAGGTATGAGGTAGATAATCATAATTAAGTCTCAACTTACTAACTCTTTCATAGATAGGTATGATGAAGCGATCTTGAACTAATATACAAGCGAGTAACCTTTTTAGATAGATAGAAAGACAGTAAATCCTAGATCACTATCACATGTTAGGATTATTAACTTGCAATAGATTACCTAGATCAATTTATAGAAATTAGTCAGTTTAAATAACTATAGATTATTTTGAGAGATTGAGTTTACATTAACATTCCTAATTGTACCTACAGTTCATAGTTAAGCATTGTAATATTTTAATAATTAGACCTTCTGTTAGATTTGGTGAGCATTCAATAAGATAAACAGGTAATTATATCAGTAATCTAAATAAGATTAGGTTAGTTAATTATGTCATTAGGTAGCACAGGACTTTTTAAAACTTTAAAGGATCTGAGTTATTACACTACACAATGTATGTTCCTACCACTAGACTAGACGATCATTTTGGCCACATTAATTAAGTAAGTAGGTTTCCACAAATTAAGTTAACTTAAATAGAAAGTTTATAGGTTCATATACCTATTCAGTCAGCATTAGATTAAACAAAAGAAGTAGACGTGAGAAGTAGACAGAAGAAGTAGTGGTGGATGTAGGGGGGGAAGTTACACCAACTTATAAGTTACCGAATGTTAAAAATTAAAACGTGTTAGAAGTTAGTCTAAAATTAGATTTCAACTTTAAAAAGGAAGTATCTTTGTTTATTTTTTTATCGAGTGGAGTCATTCAAATTTTGTACTGAATTTATGATTTCACTAGACAAAAAGCTTATGAATACGATATAATTTTTTTATTTTTGTAAACTCTTATCAAAACTTAAAAGAATAAATGATAACATCAAATAATTTGAGAGAAGTTGCTCAATATTCATTTGAATTATTTCATAATTATCATCAGCTTGTAGAAGTCCTCTGCTGGGCATAGGCCTACCCCTTAGAATGCCATGACGAACGATCTTGAGCTGCCTCCATCCACCGACTTCCTACGAATTTTAAAATGTCGTTGATCCATTTCCCCCCTGTGTGCCTTCCTCTACTGCGTTGTCAGATTTGTGGTCGCTACTCGAGAACCTTTATTCACCAACGGTTGTCAGTTCTGCGAGCTTCATGACCTGCCCATTGCCACTTCAACTTGCTAATTCTGAGAGCTATGTCGGTGATCTTGGTTCTTCCGCGGATTTCATCCACCGACTTCCATCTATGTGAGGGGGCTATTAAACGTCCTACACTGCGTCGTCCGGTTCGTGGGAGCTAGATCAAAATAATTTTGCCGCTAATTCTGAGATACCAAGGTGTACATTTCTTATGATATACCTAATGCTCTACAAAAAACAGATTCGACACGCAATTCCGCTGAACTAAAATGTTATGTGTAACATGTACTTACTGCAGATAGTTACCTACTTAATAGAGTTGTTGTTCGCACTGTAAGTAGCGTGTCGGCTGTCTGTCTGTCTGTAGAATTGACATACGATTTCCAAATCCTGGATTACGATAATAACGGTTATGAACACTTCGGTTAAAGTTATCGGTAATTAAAGTTACATTATAACATAACTATTATGTGATTTTGTAATACTTATTGCTTAATATATGTTTACTACCTATTTACGAGTGTTAATATCATTGTTAGATATCCTGCGGCTTAACATCGGTCGATTTATATTTCCTTTTCCTCTGAGAACCACCTGCATACATTTCTAATACACGTAAAATCTCGTTTATAGGTCGCGGCGCTGATGTTCCTGGCCAGGCTTGAAAAAGAGTTAACTACCTACTCTTTCTATCTGTCACATGGCTTCTATTTATCTCATCCAACATCGATCAGAAATAGAAATGATTGATTGACCCATCCACCTCGGGCGCGGGCGCGTTCTTTTCGTTTCGTTGTACTAATTTCACGGATAGTGAACACCGATTTTTGTTTTGTCAATTTTGGCCGCGACCGATGCTATTAAGGTATCAATTTCTAACTTCAATACACAACAGTATTGGTTCTTTACACCCACCGTTTCATTGTAAGTAGGTACTTATTGTATAAGTGTATCTTTCAACATAACTTTCCGTTATATTTCATGCAATAAAAAAATGTTATAATTACTTATTACCTATTATTATTAGTCTAGATCACTTTTTGTGTTTTGCACCGACTCTACCAATGTAAAATACTTATTTTATGGAGCCCTGGCTTTTTATTGTCTCGCAGTAGGTATGAAAAGTAGAGTATGCTCCTCTGGAATAAAGCCTGTCTTCGTCATGGGCTGCTTGAACCCCTCGCTTCAATCAGGACTCTATATAACTTTGGAGTCCTTCGTTACGCTCAGGGTTCAATATGCCGCCCGCGACATAAGACACTGCTTTATTCCCTTAGTGCATAATCTACTATTTATTACCTACTTATGCATCTTTATGATGTAGGTATCTAGTATAACCTTAACTTAACTTTACCTAGTAGAAGTTTTGTTCCATAGATTTCGCAGGTCTACAATTTGCTAAAATTTCCTCATTCCATTCCTCTTTCATCAAAATAATTCAAGAAACGAGCCAATAAAAATCTGTACCCATTATGATACCCACGCCACGGCTAATTTCACAAGGGTTCGTGTTTGGTGCATCCGAGGCTCGTTTCGCCTCGGGGCTCGAGGGCCCGCGCCCTCGCACCCGCAGCCTAACCGACAACCCGTAGGGCCGCATGTACATATCATCATAGCCAAGCCAACAGCCAAAACGTAGGTAGAGAGTAGATAGGAATACGTTACGTACGGGTACGACCCGCGCCGCGCCGTCAGTCCACTCGTCGTCGCTGTCCGTGCGCGCGTTTATACGCTTTTTGCCACGTTCACTCTACTTATTACGATAAGTTATACTTACTTTACTTCCATACACTAAGGATATTAAGTGACTATATGTAGTTATTTATGTTTTTTGTTTATTGTGTTATAAAATGTGAAAGTGTGTGAATCGTTGAACGATACGGGAAAAGGATTTTTCTGTTTGTTTTCGGTAAGTTTTAGATGTAGCATAGTTTTTTTTATTTTATTCATTTAAATGATAGTCTATCCAATATTCTGGATAAATAAACGGGGTTCGCGCTAACGAACTGCACGCTCGCTTTATTTAAAAGACCTAGGTAGAGTAATTAAAATTCAATTCAATTAATAAAACACATAAATTGTGAATCACATGGATCATTTTAAATCGTCTTTTATACTCAATTTACTTTGTTTCAACGCAACTTAACCCAGAAGAATAAAGAAAAGAAGTATTTTATTAAATTAAATCACAAGGATCATTTTGTATCGTCTTATAAACTAAAATTACTCCTCTTCCAACGCAACCAAGCCTAGAAGAATCAGGGCAACAAACACGGCTTTGCTTGATTTGATGATCCTTGTTTGACGACCTCTGTGGCGGGGCGGGAGAAGGTTCGCCTGCGACGCAGGAGGTTGCGGGTTCGATTCCCGCCTCTGAACAAATATTTGTACGTTCTGCAGATAATTGTTCAGGGTGTTCTGGGTATTTTTCTATGAATAATAAAAAATATCTATCTATGTAATGTATTGTATTAATTATATCAGTTATCTAGTACCCATAACACAAGCTCTGCTTAGCTTGGGGCTAGATAATGTTGTGTTAAATGTCCATCATTTATTTATTATTTTATTTGTTACTATGAGGCGGGAAGTGCATGTGTGGTGCCTATCGAACTAGAAGAAGCAGATTATAGAAATAGAGTATAAACACTACCTTAGGTAGTCAAAAGTAAAATGTAAAGAGAATCAGCAACAAGTCTTAAGAAAGCAAACGCTAAGCAAAACATATCAAATTTATAAGAAACAACCTAATAATATTCGGTCTCCTACCGGTCGGTGGATATGTAAATACCTAATTACGCCAGGATGGGCAGCAGCATCCACCTGAGTGCTTAACACCAAACTGCGATCACCAATCCGCCTGCCAAGCGTTGTGATTATGGCAAAAGCCCCTATTCTATTAAAGTGAGGAGCCCTCGTTCAGTATTGGACTTAAACAGGCTGATGGTGAATAATCGTAGGTTAGGTACAGACATTGCAAAACATGTTAACTGCTGTCAAGGGGCTAAGTGACATCAGGCCACGCGGCTTTATAATTAATGTAGTCATCTAGCTAGTGCAATACGCTTTCTTAATGAAACATTTTTTTTTGTGGTGTTACTAAAAATTTACGGTTTTCACATTTTTCCCTTTACTTGTGCTATAAGACCTTGCTTCTTGCCAAGTTTCATGATTCTAGGTGAACGGGAAGTATCCTATAGGTTTTGATTCCCTTGCTAGTGTAAATATTTGTGACATAAACGGCTCCGAGGGATTGCAGACCTGAGTATATTACTTATAAGTATTTCAACTTGATACCTTCACGCGTTCCTCAGAAAAAGGGTCTTGGCAAACAGACGGACAACGAATGAATGAATGAATGAATGAATGATTTATTTCGCAGAAAAAGGGTTTACAAATTGTTCTTTAATCGAAGTGATCCTATAAGGGTCCCGTTTTTGTCTATTAAGGTACCGAACCCTAAAAAACTAGTGTCACTACTGAGACGCTTTGTACTTATAGAAGGTAGGTACTATGACCAATACCTGTTGGTAAATTAAGTAGTCTCTATAAAAGTTATAAGATAAAACCTTCCAAATCAGCCAATCAGAAATGAGTCCAACAGCGCTACAAGTCCATCGACTCCGCTCAAGCACTGACCAAGTAATGTTGCCTTAAGAGGAGGTTACCCTTACGCCCTTTTGTACGCGAACGAAGTTGCTACTATTTTGGCAATTATTTCATAAAACTCCATGAAATGTTGTACACGTGACGTAAAATGGTACGTAAAAAAAATGTTTTTTTTTATTATTTGGTAACCATATAGTTTTTAACCGACTTCATAAAAAAGGAGGAGGTTCTCAATTCGGTTGTATTGTTTTTTTTTTTAATGTTTTTACCTCATATCTCCGGCGTTTATGAACCGATTTGGAAAATTCTTTTTTTATTTGAATAGATATACTTCCAGATTGGTCCCATTTTTTTCGAAACCCAGTTCTGATTATGGAATCCATGAGGAATTGAGGGAACTCCTCAAATATTGTAGGCATACATTATAGCGACTTTGATATTTTCAGCAACAAACCAAGCATTTGCATTCAGAAAGTATCATAATCCGTTCACCACTTTCATAAAAAAAATTTCATCCAAATATTTAGTCGAATACAATGGCGGAAGTCGGTTTTTTAAATGAAAAGTTATATAAGAAACTAACGCACCACGTCTTTAGATATTAGTGTACTGATCATGTGTAGGTACAAAGTTTTATGGAGTTTGATGAAATAATAGCCAAATTAGGAGGAAACTTCGTTCGCGTGCAAATGGACGTAAGCGCTGTTTTGCCAGGCTCTACCAGTGACAACCTCTTAAACTCTAATGGCAAAGAGCCAGCACGGAAAGATTGAGAACATTAAACTGTTTATAAAATTACCTGTCCAAGATATTAATGGATAGAAGAATCCGAGATAAGCAACCTAAGTAATTGAAATATCTTCGGCCGGGGATATCTCCAACTGGTTTGTGTAGTTTGCGAGGTAATTTGCTACATCTCGGAGTACGTTAAACCACTCCAAGATTATTCGAAACTAAATAACGGATCCACAGTTCACTGCTTGCATTTCATTTTACATTTACAAATGTAGCTTACTTGACTACAAGTACTTAGTCAAGCTGGCGAGTCGGGCTATCGGCAAAGTTACCTCTGCGTCTCCCAGATAAGGAACTTCGTTTCTTTTATCGAAACTGACATTATTGTCCTATGAAAGTAAGTCTTTATTCATTCTTTATACCACGTTACTTACTTTTCACACCACCTGCTCGACAATGACCAATTACAAATCATGCAACCTCAACGTAAAGTAAAGCATTGTCTCTCTAGGGATATAAAGTTGTATGAAACTCCCTAGGGATTAAAGTGATTTGAATTTGGAACGTCAAATTCGTATGGAGACTCGTGGAAAACTCTAAGTAAAAAAATGCCTGCATGGCATTGTAAAGAGGTTTGTTCGAAATTCGAACTGGCCACCATAAGCAGAACTCAAAAAAAAAGAAAAAGGTGCGTTTACAAAGAATGTGAACAGCGTGTTTGGTGCTGTGATTTTCAGTAAATTTTATTGCAATATTCATGTTGATAAAAAATTACAAACGATAGTGATTCTACTCCAAAGTTTATCAAAACAGACGCTTTAGAGATTATTGATAATCTACTACCGCAAAAATCAAAACAAGCCCTGTCTTTTTATTGTCTCGCAGACAGTGTGAAAAGTAGAGTATGCTCCTCTGGAATAAAGCCTGTCTTCATCTTAGGCAGCTTGAACCCCTCGCTTCACTCAGGACTCTATGTAACTCCCTCGCTACACTCGGGAGTTAACTTTAGAGTCCCTCGTTACGCTCAGGGTTCAATATGCCGCCCGCGACATAAGTCACTGCTTTATTCCCTTAGTGCGTAATCTACTATTACTTAAAACTGTCAGAAGTCCCTTTATGTTTCACCGACTCGCAATTTCCAAGACACTAAAAAATAAAATTCCGAAAGAGCTTAAATCAAGAGGAGTTAAATAAATAAGCAAGTTAACTGGAAACAAGTTAAACCTTATTGATGGTATCATCCTTTGGGCGCAATCACTTAGAAAGCTGGTTGCTAGCGCCTGTACTGGCGCTTCCAAGACCATCCCCCCAATTACAGAACAAATGGTAATGGTGCAGGCTTAGCGATGTCCAAATCTTTTGAAACATGAAATGAGGAATATTTAGGTCAAGAAGTTTCTCCTATTCAAGTATCATGAGATTTAGATAGCGCTAACGCTGCCAAACTGATCCCCATTGCCATTTGATACATAGGGCTGGTCGGTGAGGACAAAGACGATAAACTCGATTTCATAGGTATCAAATGGGTATCAAGCGCGGGTAGACGGCCCTTGCAACCGGCTTTTAGTAAATGCGGTCATTGTAGCTCTCACTAACCTGCGAAATATATAAATCGGCACAAGTGGCGGACTTAATTGAAAGATGGCACTGGTAGATAAGCAGATGTATGGTAATGCGAGGGAAAGTGCGGCTGGACACGATAGGCCATTACTCTGCTCACACACCATGCAGCCATCATGGATGAAAATGGCCTCAGAGAAAATACTAAGAAAATATGCGAGGAATAAAGAAAAGTGGAATCTTTCTTCTTTATCAGCCCCCCCAATTACAGTAGCAAATGGCGATGGGAAACTCAACAATGGGGATCATTTTGACAGCCTTAGCGCTGTCCAAATCTTTGGAAACTTGAAAGGAGGAATATTTAGGTCAAGAAGTTTCCCCTATTCAAGTTTCATAAGATTTAGATAGCGCTAAGGCTACCAAAATGATTCCCACTGTTGGGTTCCCCATTGCCATTTGCTACTGTAATTGGGGGCTGGGGTGCGATTTTTGAATGTCAGAGTGACTAAATAACATCAAAAAGGCCGCAAATCACCGTTTTCCAGGAGATGTACTTGAGGGAAGCACCTGTATTTATATCATTGGTATTTATCATAATTTTAGTAATTAATAGTTTCAATACATAGTTGTAAATTGGGGATGATTATTTGGCTCTTTATTTATTCTAATAACACCACACTAAAGATATAACTTTTGAAACTATCATGGTTAATAACATATTATCACTAGAAACGGGATATTTACCATGCGCATGAAACTGTGCCGAAATATCGGGAATCAATAAAACTCAAAAATCATGGTAAATATCCCGTTTCTAGTGATTAATTAATTAATTACCACACTAAAGCTTTAAAAACTTTTTTTTTTCCCTTAGACGAACTAGATTGGTACGTACATAAAATAGATAGAGATAATAATATAAAAATAAAATTGACCACATCAATGGACTGCATCGGTTACTGTATCGCGATGACAAAATGTCTTTTTATATTATCTTGTCTATGCAAACAAAAACAAATTAAAATATGTAATTTTTAAATAATTAGTTGCCTAATTAGACTTCACTTAGTCAATGATAAATATATAATGGGTAAATGATTTAAGTGTTAGTTATCTTTGAAAACATTCTTACTGACAATAGTTTAAGATGTATAATGCAATGATCCTTGTTGATTGAACAAATAAATGATTTAAAAACATTAAACGAAGTGTTTGTCTAACATCATGATTTCCACTTAGCTACTCCAAACAAGAGGTGATGCATGTCATGTTGGCACCACACCACCACCGACCGGTGCGGTGCCTTAGATCATTCTCAAGTGTAAACATTGTCGACACTTGACTACACTGTGTGCTCACATGATTGACAACTTCACACTGAATGTTACAACTTTGTTGACTTTTGGGTGCGGCGCGTTTAGGTGCTTTGTGTTTAGGTGTAAATTGAGTGCCTATTAACAAAAATTTTGGAAATAACGAGATCTGATATTTGGCATAAAATAACTCCTGGGTTTTCTTTGGGCCTCATACAAAAGCTCAAAGCCACACAGCGGACTATGGAGAGAGCTATTCTCGGAATTTCCCTACAAAAAAGAAGAAAGAAAGAAATCCGTAGAAGAATCAAAGATCAACAACGTTGTTCTCAGATTAGCAAGTTGAAGTGGCAATGGGCAGGTCATAAAGCTCGCAGAACTAACAACCGTTGGGATATCTAACTCATTGAAGGTTATAAGTTAGGTGACAGAATAGCGCTCGCGAAGCAAAAAAAGAGCGAAAATCATGAATAACAAAGATTTTCAGCCTACTAAATCATTAGACTGCCTAGCCAATTGTACACTTTGTGAAAAAAAACCTTGACAAATATTTGTGTGAAAGAAAAGTAGTAACACTCAATGCCGTTTAGGACTATTTAGTTACAAATGTTCAAACAAAAAAGTTTTACTTTGGATATTTTTTTAGTATTGTATTAATATTATTAGAATTATTTGAATTATAATTGAATGGCAACATAATATTTTTGTTCATTTATATTCACTCATCAAAGAAGAGTTATACATAAAAAAAATCTCTAGTTGGCATGTAGCAATAGGTATACCTACGCCTTATAGCCATATACGCCTTATAGAATAGAATATCCTCCATGATACCCGGTACTTATTCCCTAAACATCGTAAGCTTATACCCTGCCCTGGGTTCAACCATGGACGCTTACTAAATTCCTGCGTCCCACGCAGTGTGGTCTGCGCGATAAATAGATAATGTGAAAGCATCTGCCTGCGCACGCCACAATGAGACACGAATCTTTAGTACAATCAACATGTTTGTTTTTACTGCAGTTAGAGCTCTTATACCTACCTATATGCAAATTAAATTACATTCAATGGTTTAGTATTCGCTAGTTTAGACCAGTGAAATACCGCTGTGTTTTACTATTTTGTGTCTTTCGAAGCTATTATTCAAAGCGCTATCATTCTCTACTTATCTTGCATTATTTGATTTAGTTTTTGATGTTGTGATATCAACCTGTCGTTATATTGTGTACTCTTCAATTTTATTCACCTTCTAAGAGGTTTGTTGTTTTATTATGTATAATAAAAATATAAATATAATCATTTCTTTGATTATCTATAAATATTTATACCTAAATCATTTGTACCGTGATTTGTCTGGATGGACTAAGAATTGATCCCTCCGTCTCATTCCGTGGTTATCGTAAAAGTCGACTAAGGGATAACACTAGGGGATGGGCAGTAGCATCTACCTGAGTACTCAACACTAATAATGCGATCACCAATCTGCCTGCCAAGCGTGTTGATTGGTGGAGGCCTTCAATCACCACGCTTGGCAGACAATTTATACCCACAGTAACACGAAACTCTGCCGTTAGTGGAAACTCAAATTACAGTTATCGTTTTAAACCTGATAATTACTGACACATTCGTTGTTTGCGGTGCGACGCGCACGCTACGCTCCGTTTTTGTGCTTAGGCTGGGAATAGATGGCTTGTAGCAGTCGATACCAACCGCTTCTAGCAGCATATCAATGCCTAACTACATCCACAGTTGGAAAAGACACATAGAATGCGATGAGGGATTTCCCAAAATCACCATGCTTGGCAGGGGGATTGGTGTTGCGTACTCAAGTGATCTGTTGATTGTGCTGTTCTGTAATCCCTTAGGCAGCGTTTACGGAAGACATTGCCTGTTGGACGAGGGCTCCCCCATATAATGTAATGAGGGGCTTGCCATACCACGCTTGGCAGGTGTATTGGTAATCGCAGTATTGGTGTGCGTCATATGTGCAACGTATGCACATAAAGCTTAAGTCTCAACTTGCCCGATCGGGCGAACGTAGGGCGCATAAGTAGAGCTCCAGACGCCCAGCTTAGCTGACCCGCGCGGCGCACTGTCGTTCATATAATATAGAGCTCTAACCGCGATTGCACTCCTTTTGACTCGCGGCTCTACTTATTTGCCGGTCAGAAAATTGCTTTCTCCTTGTCACCTGAGAAAATTTGGATTTAAACCGTGCTACAGGTGTACTCAGGTCAATGCTGCCCATATCTCCTGATGTAATTTTTTAGTTTTTATCTTTCGGTTTTTACGACATCCACAGGAGACGGAGTGGTCTATTCTGAAGCCAGACTCACAAGGGCAAGTCAAACTACATAATGCTGGTTATTATTTTTGACCTCTGTGGCGCGGCGGACCGGCTGTCACGCAAAGAGGGGGTTCGATGTAGGACGAATGTTTGCATGTTCTGCAAATATTTATTCGCGGTCTGGGTGTTGTAGTACCAATGGTATTCGTAGTTCCTAATACCCACGACATAGGGAAACCTAGTGTCCCACCAACACTCTTCGTAACTGTGGAGTGTTATTTATTTTCAGTTTCATCATGCTTTTGGTTACAAAACCCTACCTATAGTTTCTAATCTAGCTATATAGGTGTATATTACTCGAGCGGCATGTATCTGTGTGTATGTATATACCCTGCCTTACGTTTTTGTGTGAGAATGTTCGGCAGTTCGTCGGCATTGTTCGCAGTTCATCTGTTTTCCTGCGTTATTTCTAAATGCTTGGTAATTACGTAATTCCATTGAAATCGAAATGAATAAACTTTTTATTTATCTTAATGATGAATCGAAGGTGAACTTTCATTGCACGAAATGTAGTTTTTATAGAGAATACATTTTGTAACACAATCTCATAGTAAGCAAAAAGTGATCGTATAGAAAGGTGTATTTATATGATTTATAGACGATTATTATAGGAGTTTTTAATTTTGACAAAAAATGCTTACAACGGGAGCGCGTTGATGTCTTTTGGACCAAGCACTTGAACTTGAAGCGTAAACATTTTACAGCACTTTCGTGTAGACACCTTAATTCGTAAGATATTCTTTATTTAGGTTTGTTTTATAGATTTAAATATGATAATAGCTGATGTCTCTTTATTTTATCCAAAAGGATAAATTTTATCTGGGTCTTTTTTTTTTTAAATATCCATAATTTGTTATGAGTCGCTTTGCGACTATGTAATCCCTGTAACGTCTTGTACCTAATGAAAACTTAACAAGTAATAATATCATAAACTTTAGAAAAAAGTACCTTACTCCTAAGTTATAGATATAGTTGTAACGGGTCTACCTACAATAAACTTTTATGTTTTTACTAATTTATTTTAACACAAAACAGGAGCTCTCATTCAAATAACAAATATTCAAGTCCATGCGATATCAAATTCTAACACACAAAAAGCTGCCCTACCATGTAACGCATTCACAAAAACTACACATTCCGTCCTGCCCCTTGTTCCTTCTTTAATTAACTCCATCCCTTATAATAAAGGAATGTCTGAATATCTTTCCTCTCCGTCACTCATTCATAATGATAAGCGGAAGAGCGAGAAAGCAGTTATGAAAGCGGCCCTTCTGGTAGGATGCGTTGATAAAACGTTTATTCGGAACCCGTCAGGCGTGATCTTTGATTTTTAACATTGCAATGTTAGAAAGCTTTGTAGCCCGAAGTTGTTCACCATTATAACTACTATAGTAGCTGGCTGTTGCTATGGCACATCGCGGACATAGTATTTAGTTAAATTATGTTACTCTTGCGAAACTTTTGCATCTCCGGCAACAGTGCAGCAGATAACAGGCGACCGGCATCCTCTGTCGGACAATCCATGAACTAATAAGGACCTGCTTATCCCTTTCTCGATATCCATCGTGGGACATCTTCCTTGGGACACAATACAATATTTATATCAATACAATTAAGCCCTGTAATGCTTTAAAAAAACGTTATATAAATAAATAATAATAAATAAGTGCTGGACATTTCACACAACATTATCTAGCCCCAAGCTAAGCAGAGCTTGTGTTATGGGTACTAGATAACTGATAAGTATACTTAATACAATAACATTACATAGATAGATATTTTTTTTATTATACATAGAAAAATACCCAGAACACCCTGAACAATTAATAGTAATCCCTTAGCCGAATTACACGACTTCCACGGGAGGAGACGGAGGGGTCTATTCTTAGGCAGGACACACCACGGCACATTATACAATATTTTGTTACGTATTATTGTTTTATTATTATTATTTTATTATTATCATTATTTATTATTATTTATTATTGTTTTATGATTTATTATAATCATTAATTTATATGCGTATTTTTATTTACACATAAGAATGAATGTCTTATTTTTATTTGAAGAAGGGGCATAAACCAATATTAGGGGTACATTGGAGATAAAAGATCTACTTAGACCTACTTAGTCGAATTTATACCTTTTGGATACTTTTTGACGTCATTTTTGGTACTCTTGTTGACTGTTGAACCGTCAAAATGACTTCAATTTCAACGGCTTTCCTAACAAAATTCGGTCGAATGTCTTTCGTAAGTTGATTGTTCACACCTGAGTAAATCTACCTGTCTTTGTTTACCGCAACAGTCAAGAACAATAGCTGACCTTCTACCAGTGGCGGTGACACGGCCGCTGCGCAAGCGCAGGAAAAGCACTCGAGCAGGTCTAGTTTGCTGATATCCGAGTGAGGATCAACAGGCCTTATAGTTGTAGTCTGGATGCCATTATCACTTATAGTTGTAGGTATACTTAGCAATTACCTTTAGTTTTGGATTCTGACTCGAAGCCAGTAGGCTTCAATCCAAAAAAAGTAGTCAGAATCCAAAAAAAAGCCAAAAAGGTTAAAAATCTGTGATTTTTTAATTTATGTAGCGATTTATGATCGATATTGGATGCGTTATGTTTTATCTATAGAACGTTTGAATAAAGAAAATGCTCTAAATATAAATAAAATAACTTTTCATTTAAAAAACCGACTTCCGCCATTGTATTCGACTAAATAATTTTGGATGAAAAAAAAATAATGAAAGAACCATAGTGGTGAAAGGATTATGATACTTTCTGAATGCAAATGCTTGGTGTCTTGCTGAAAATATCAAAATCGCCATATGTATGCCTACAATATTTGAGCAGTTCCCTCAATTCCTCATGGATCCCATCATCAGAACTGGATTCTGAAAAAAATGGGACCAATCTGGAAGTATATCTATTCAAATAAAAAAAGAATTTTCCAAATCGGTTCATAAACACCGAAGATATGAGGTAACAAACATACAAAAAAAAAAAAAAAATGCAACCCAATTGAGAACCTCCTCCTTTTTGTGAAGTCGGTTAAAAACGATTATATGACACAAAAAACACATACATAATAAAATAATAAAACAAAACAATAAACTATTACTACCCGGTCGGGTATGTAGAGCTAGTTTTACTTTACTTTCTACTTAAGTACTTACTTTACTTGAATTAGTTTTTTTTGATCTCTTGTGCACGTTATGCCATGGCAAGAGCCGTGAACTGTAGGATTCAGCGGTGCGCACGCGTGGTTTGTTTTTCCGATATCCGGTTGCAATTCAATGGAGATCTCGATTAAATTAATAATTTGTTTGGAGCAGTCTACCGACAATAATGTCAAGTCTTGCATCAGAACAATGAGAAACTATAAAGCTAATTATTAAGTATTTACAACTACTGCTCGTAGGATAATCATCATCCTATCCTACTAATATTATAAACGCGAAAGTTTGTGAGTATGGATGTTTGTTACTGTTTCAAGTAAAAACTACTGAATGGATTCGAGTGAAATTTGGAATGGAGATACTTTACGCCCTGGATTAACACATAGGCTACTTTTCATCATCATCATCATCAATTTTCATCATTATTCACGCGGGTGAAACCGCGGGGCGCAACTAGTTTTGTCATAAAGATAACATTTTACTAACGAAAAAATGAAGTCTCGTTCAAAATATGAACGATCACGCGATCGCAGTTACAATACAAGTTATCGCATAATCGTAAAACTATGTTTCCTAGATAAAAGACCGGACAAAGCGGTCAAGAGTAGAATCAGTGCCGCCTCTCCGACAATTGAATCAAATTGACTACAACCTGAGCGAATAAACTGTAACAAACATGATTGTGACGGAACATTATTGTAAAACTATTGTGTGGTGCAAAGGATAGCGATTTTATATTTCAACTCAATAATGTAATCAAGCTAGAGTCTAGGCTAGATAATTTAACACTTATAGAATTTGGAGATCTTTACGTGGAGCGCGGTGTGTCCGGCCTTAGAATATACCCCTCCACCTCTTCTCATGGATGTCGTTAAAAGTGGGTACCAGGGGATGGGTAGTAGCATCCATCCGAGTACCGATTTTGCCCAACAAAATCGATCTAGAACTCAGTATCTACGGGTTCGACGAGTTAAATGTTTTGGAATATGAAAATTTTATATTTTTGCATTTATTGTGTAATCTAAAAAAAACCTCGATAGTTTTATTTAATGAAAAATCCTTGCTTCGCACACGTTTTGAAAGAAATCTCAGGAACCCTACGGTGTTTTAAGATAAATTTTACTACAACAAGTAGGTAATAACTATTTATTTTTATGCTAAAATCAGTTTTTTGATAAACACTTTTTTTCGCCATAATAAACAAAAAACTTCATTTTTGTGCACGACACTCGCTAGCGCGAGCGAGATGGCGCGCGGGTTATCGCTTGCGTTATGTTGTAGTAAGTAAATTGTAGTATAGTGCCCTCTACCAAACCAATACAGCGACCACCAAATCCACCTACCAAGCGTGGTGATTGTAGTAAGTAAATATGTTTTCTATGATGGAGATCAGTAGTGAAAGTAAAACTAGCTGATGCTGATGAGCTACGCAGAATATCAATTTCATGGTGTCGGGGTTTTCTGTGTAAGTAATATTCATGGATTTTTCAGCTCCGATCATCACTTGCACCGCAGAATCCTACAAACAATCTACAATATTATTGATGTATACCACTTATATTGTTTATTGAGCTCGCATTGACTCAAGGGCAGTATTGTTTACTACAGGTTTTGTGCAAGGGTGCACTCTCGCGCAGTGCAAGGGTGCTAGGGGTGCAGGGTGCAGGGTTAGTGACGTAACAATGGCTCTATGATGTGTGTCTCCATTCATGTCATAACGGTTTTTGCTGTAAGCGTACTAAATCGGATGTTTTATAAAGATTATGTAGATTTCGCAATTCCACTTCATACAAAATAGTGAGTTTGATAGAGTCAGTCCCAACTCCCAAGTGCAGCAGCATGTGTGGCCTTCTGCCAGACTATGCCACACCAACTAAATTGTTTCACTTGCCCAAGTTCATGCTCGAAAGCCAACCTCAACATCGCTACGGGCGCCGCCGTAGCGGAGGTAACTTTTTGGGCCAAAAACAGCCGAAATCATTTATATTTTTAGATAACCTTAATACGATAGAAGGAGTTAAAAGTAAAAGTAAAAATTATTAATTCAGAACAATTTACATTGTGTGCAAATTATAGATTAAAACTATGAAACTGCAAAAGTTGTAAAACAGTGTAGTGATTAAAAATTATTATTATTATTGATATTATCAATGTCTATCTACTATGAACGAACATAGGTAGGTCTGTTTCAATAAAACACTTGTTAAAGATCGGAGTAAGAATATACCTAGGTATACCTTTCGCTGTATGTAAGTAAACAAGTATCAGGTGTAAATGACGTTGATTCGCAGTGTTATAGCAACAAGATCGAACACAATACGGCACTCAGCTAGTTTATTCTATAGGAGTTATTCAAAATCTGTTGATCGGAATATTCCCGATTTGAATCAAACCAGTTTTCACAATGGCGCCCGGATTGGGGCCCGAGGTACCTACCTCGTCTCGACACAATGAGTAAAAGCCTCATTTATCTAACTCGCACCAACAATGCGAGGCTACTGAACCCGAGGGATTTAAATATTACACAATCCCATTTCTTAATACATTATAATTTATTCGGTAATCAGAAAGGGGGCTCGCAGTAACACGATATTTGTGATGTCATTAATTTATTTGCGACAAATCACCGAGGTGGTTATTATGGGGCTAAGCTGGTGGTAAAACGGGGATTTTTTTTTGACAGCCATTATTTTTTGTTGGGGATAACAGAATAGGTAGTCAAAGTCAATAGGATTTCACTTGAAATCACAAGGATAATTTCGAATCGTCTTATATCGTCTTATATTATTACTCTTGTTACAACGCTAATAAACCTTTTTAATCTTAGACAATTTTTGTAAACAAAGAAATGTCAGTGTGTGTATTAGTGTCATATATGTGACTGTATATACATACATGATACACTTACATGATACTTACACACACAGTGGCATATCTTGATATTTCTTTGTTTACTAAAATTGTCTATAAGATTAAAAATCAGGGTATAAAAGAACCGGCAGGTCTATTCTCTATCTCGTGACAGGTTTGTAACAGGCGTAAATTGGCTGTCAAACGTCGCTTTTCTCATGCAAAAGTTACAGTTTGACAGCCCAGTGGGCAGCACGAATAATTTACGTTACCAAGACGCTAGCGAGACGATCGCAAATGTCAAATATTGACCAATGACATCAGGTTCTTGAAATCTTAGTAAGTTGATTGGTTCATATTTGACGTTTACTATCGTAACACTAGCGTCTCGATAACGTAAGATGTTCGTGCTTGGGCCTCTGATAGCACAATTTACGCCTGTTGCGAATCTGTCACGCACGAGAGAGAATAGCCCTGTAGCCTGTAGGTGTAGTAGGCAATGGCAAACTTCAGTCAATAAGTGTAGGTAATTAGTTAGGTACAGTCATGAAAAGTGATGAAGCTAGTTGTTTACTATCTACATAAAGAACTATAAGTTATGCTAATATAGTATTTAACCAGGTGGTCAATGACGTAAGCAGTTTTCATTGGTAGAATAACAAATAACTTAATGAAATTTTTAAAAAAGAGCATAACCGAGGGTTTTCTCTATGGACTTAATATTAAGTTATGTAGAGATTTTTTTATACTACTTGGCAAGCAAACAAGCTTACGGCCCACCTGATGGAAAGTAGTTACAGTTAGCCTATGGACACCTGCAACACCAGAGGCATCACACGCGCGCTGCCGACCCTTAGACATAAAGATGAAAAGTCTCATGCTGCCTGTAATTTCACCGGCACCCGTACCCCTAAAACTGAAACTCAGCACTAACTGCTTGGCGGCAGAAATAGGTACGGTGGTAGTACTTCCCCGGACAAACTCCGGTAGTAGTTCTAATACTAACACAACTAGAGGTGCGCTTAAGTTGACAACAGTAAGGTAAAGGTAGTAGGTAACTAACTTACTAAGCTCGTATATGCTAGCTATGCGAAACACATGTGCTATTCCAGTAAAAGCTCGTTACAAACTCTTAAAATCCTCTAACGAGCTTCAAGTTGCAACAAATGTAACGTGTTACATGTTTTTACCAGCAGTGGTGAGTAAATGAACCGATTTGAACCCGTCGTTACTCTGTAGGTAGGCAGATCATTAAGGTTACGGTACATCATCGTCGAGAACTCATAAGATCATTAAAATAAACCTCAATCCTATACGCACTTTACATTGCCTCCTCCCTGAAAGCGTAAGAGAACACTTATCTAAATACTGTGCCTAAATTGGATATGGCTAGGTTAACTCATGGTACAATAAATATAGGTGTAGTATATTTTTTTACTATGGTTTAACTCAAATACTAGGGTACGATTTTTTATAGTCATCAAGTGACTAAACGTGAGTAAAGTTTTGTCGTTTATTCCACGGTTTCCCAATTCCTATACATCCGAAACTAATTGATAATAATTGATGACTACAATTTTTATACCTATACAAGTGCCTCCTCCAGTACATCTCCTGAAAAACGGTGATTTGTGGCCTTTTTGATGACATTTAGTCATTCGGTAACTTTCAAAAAAATCGCACCCCAGAATGTGAAAACAATTGAAAGTCAAACAAATCAAACAACCGTCTGCCAACAAAATCTACAGTATTGTCACTTTAACTACATTAGAAATCGTATCATTAGCGTTAATTACGGAAAACGTGCCAGCGGTGAGTGGGAGCGGACACGAGGGCTCTCTGAGCTGCTTCTTTCTAGAAACTGTTGTGGCGGCACCTACCTAGGCATAATCTTGATGTTGGCACAGTTCCTAGTTCTCGACATACCCCACACCTACATAAAATAGAGCTCTCGCATGTGATATCCTTATTTTATGTTCATTCTGTGTCACTTTCTGCAGGAAAGGTTCATATGTCGTATTAATGTCACTTAGATACCCAAGTGACCTTCCATCAAGACTTGTATTTGCAAGTGTCTCTTCATCATCAACCTATAGATAGGTTGATGATGAAGAGACACTTGCAAATATGGAGGGAGGCCTATGTCCAGCAGTGGACTTCTAAGTCCACTGCTGGACATAGGCCTCCCCCTTAGAATGCCACGACGAACGGTCTTGAGCCAGACTTCCTGCGACGTTTATAATGTCTTTGGTCCATCGATTGGAGGGCCTTCCTCTACCGCGTCGTCCGGTTTGTGGTCGCAACTCGAGAACCTTTATTCCCCAACGGTTGTCAGTTCTGCGAGCTAAATTACCTGTCCATTGCCACTTCAACTTGCTAATTCTGAGAGCTATTACAGGAGTTAGTGCCTCTTACCATAGTAAATATCGAGTTAACCGGTTGACCATTAGATGCTCTCTTAGATATAATTAATACAATCGTCCAGCCAGTGCGTTTGGGGCGGATAATAGCCAATTGGGTGCTAGAATCGGCTAGAATGGAATTGTCAATGTAAAATGAACTCGGTGTAGTGTATTTCAGTTGTCTTATCGTTACAAGTGTCTATTACGTATGCGCATAAATTCGAAGAAAGTAACAACCTTGGTAACTCTTGCAGGATTTTTTGGACAATTTTTCAATACAGCATTCTGCTAATATATGACTGGGGTACGATTTTTGAACTTCATTGAGTGACTTAATTTCAGAAAACTACCGTAAATCACTAATACCCTGGAGGTAAATTTGTATAGTGAAATCAAAACTACCTACCTACTGACCAATGAGAATTAAGTCTAATTATATGCAGCTAAAAAGAAGACCCTTGAGGCTCGTTTTAATAAATCGAACTTGACTCTGAGAATTATCTTGAATGTGTATTTCAAATTTTCCATACAATATTGTCATTTTTGGTCATTGACATACAAGATGTCCGAAAATTCAACGATTAGCGAGCAACAGCTTACAGCAGCTTAACAGCTCCAAGCAGCAGAATTGGTTAGTCGCCTCAACTTTTAAAAAAACTTGCCATTGCATTGCAATTGCTTTCATATTAATTTTTTAACCCAAAAAACAATTGAGTTTTATTATTTATATTTTTTTCTAGAGTAGTCATGGGCATTTCCACCCACTAGTGCCCGCTTATCGTTGAATTTTGGGACACCCAATATGGGATATGATTATGGGGGATATATTACCAGCGTACATCAATGTTTCTGGTGTTCTCAAGATCGTTATCAGAGTTGAGTACGGTCTATTAATACGGGCACTAGTTGTATATATTTGCAATTAAATTCTCCCACAATAGCCATAACGTTAAAATATAAAATTTGACATAACGGCTTCTCTATCGCAAAGAACCGTTGATCCAAAGGACAATTTATGTTCTTAAGTTCACCGTGGGATTAAGGTCGTGAGTGTATGTGCAGAGTGAGAGTGCGACGACAATAAGGAGGTACCTCGAGGTAGCTCGCAGCTCCACGGTCGGATGGCTACGACCCGCCTGGGGGGGACTTGACCCTTCGCCCTCCTACCTCCGGCATGCCACAGTAATCATGAGAAGCAGTGACTCATCGAACTCTCTGGCAACAGAGGGCTTATTACGAGTTATTCATTGCAACTATCGTTTTGCGAGGCGTGATCGTTTACCGTGACTTAAGAGGAGTTAGTTACTATTAAGAGGAGGTTACCAGTAGGACATTTACGCCCTTTTGTACGCGAACGAAGTTGCTTCTATTTTGGCTTTTTTATTTCTTTAATCTCCATATGCAATTTTGAGGACAGTACACTAATATCTAGACCCGTGGTGCGTTAGTTTCTTACAAAACTGTATGGTTACCAAATCAAACAAAAAAACTAATTTAAAAAAAATTGACGCGCCACTGTTCTAGATATCTAGTTTACTGATCATGTGTACCAAATTGCATGGAGTTTGATGAAATAATAGTGAAAATAGAAGCAAAAAAAAGCGTTCGCCCTTTTGTACGTTCGTTCGCGTATACAAAAGGGCGGGATTGGCAGAATCGGTCCACCGATTCGAGACCATTAAAAGGGATGTCTAAAGGGGATTTCGGGAATAACCCATTACATTCAGCTAGTCATATCAACCGATGCATTAAAATCTAAAAATAATAGAAGATCTCTTTCCGTCTGTTAGAGTCACTAAAGTAGAGTTGCTAGTAGTGAAGTCGACAAATCAGCGAAATGATTGGCCTTGGACCAAGAGGGCAATCATTAATTAATAAATTATCTTTATCTTTAATTAATAAATTATCTTGTATCTTTAATTAATAAATTATCTTGTATCTTTAATTAATAAATTATCTTTATCTTTTAATAATATAGAGTATGTTAGATAGAGATAGAAAGAAAATTCTTTATTACACAATTTAAAAGTAGGTACTGTACATAAGCTAAATAGCATTTTCCCATGCATCCAGCATCCATGCATTCTGCATGTTACCTAATTGTCATACTGTCCACCATTTTGACTAAATGTCATTGGACATTACCCACTGGTACAAGGATAGAGTCCTGCGCCTGCGCCGTGCATGCTCCGCTGCGCGCACCTGTCCGTCACGCCTCTTCACCTCATTATTACGAAGAAAGTCTGCAAGTGCAGTCCATTGTATTCTATTCACTCCTGTCTTATTGTTATCGTTGGATAACGTTATGCAATTGCAGATCAATAGATCTTAGATACCCTCATTTTCTTAATGATGTTTTGTAATACCTATCTAATCAATTTATATATAAAATCGTTGCGTGGCTGACTGATTGGCTGACTCACTGATTGACTATTAACGCAGATACTAAACCGTAAGTCCTGGAGACTTATGGAGAGGTCACATTCCTTTTGTCATCTAGGGATGCACTAAGAAAGGAATTACCGAGATTCAAATTAAGTCAGGTGTTGATGCTTGTATCAAAAAATGTCTACGCGGATGAAATCACGGGTCTGATAGATTATAACTTTCAATTAAACCACTTTAATCCTACAAATTCCTCATACCATCTCATCATACCTCTGTGGTGCGGCAGGTGAGTAGCCGGCTGGGATAAAAGAGGTTGCATTCGGGTTCGATTCCCGCTGCGGGACAAATGTTTGTATGATCTGCAAATATATGTTCCGGGTCTGGGTGTTATGGTACCATGGTACTTGTAGTTCCTGATACCCACGACGCAGGGAATCCTAGTGTGGGATCAAGACTATGAATGTGAGGTAATACTAGTTGACCGCCCAATTCTACTAAACGAATTGTAGGTAGTAGGTAGGTATCGTGATCCAACAAACACTATAAAAGATTGTCTTTCAAATCATCAATTTCTCTACTTCGGTACTTACTTCTACTTTGAAATCTTATTGGAATAGGTAATTGAACCTTTGAACAGTTTAGGTAAGTAGGTAGATACTTAATTTCCTTTAGAGTATTAATTCAACAATAAAGCGCTAATTATGAACATAGTTTTCGCAGCTCGCTTAGATACAGTCTCCCATGAAGTAAGGTAGTCTATATAAATGCAAGGTTTATAGCTTAGCTGCTAATTAGCTCGCTTGAGAGCCGTAGCTCAGCGGTGCCTTTGAATCGCTCAGCCGCACAGCAAAAGCTCTTAAACAGTAGATGGTCTGGCGTTAGGTATATTGAAATATTAGCTAAAGTATTAAGTAGCTCACAGAACTGACAACCGTTGGAGAATAAAGGTTCTCGAGTAGCGAAACACGAAATGGACGATGACGCAGTATCGGAGGGCCAATCGATCGACTTGATGAACCACCGACATTGACATTGAACGTAGCAGGGAGTCGCAGTCGGTGGACGGAGTCGGCTCTAACCCCGTCCATCATGGCATTCTATGGCATATGTCTAGCGGACGTTAACCTTCTGTAATGATGATGATGATGGTAAATCTCAAAAAACACACAAGCGCTTTTTAACATTTATATTCCTACACGAAGTTCAAGATTTCACATCACTGGTAGAGAGTAGGTCCAGGCACAGAACATAACATAACATAACACCAAATACACATAATATACATAGTCCATCTCACAATAGGATTCCCCGTGTCGTGGATATCAGGAACTCGTGTACCATGGTACCACGATGATGATGGTGATGGTGGTGGAACGTAGTGTAAGAGTGTAGGAATTTAGCTAATACGAGGTTTTTTTAATGCTACTGGAGTTTTTCTACTGCTGAGAGTAATTTACTGTGGCTCGTATGAGTGAGCCCTCGCCTTCGCAAATGACTGTGATGCTCTGAACTTTTCTCGTGAAATATGACTGCATTGTGCTCGCGTTCTCATGAAGTTATCAGAGAGTTCATTGCAGTTGAAGAATTACTAAACGTCGACGTGTGAATTGGAAAATAATTGAGCTATGATAACGGGATTCATATTATTTACTAGAAAATAATAGATAGATAGATAGATTAACTTTATACTCTTTCTTTACTTCTTTTTGGTACTCTTAGTACCATGGTACATTACCCACAACACAGGGAATCCTAGTGTGGGATCAAGAAATCGTATGTGACTGTTGGGTGTTATTTTATGTTATATATGATACAAGTAAGCAATATTTTTATCAGGTAGCTTGACTGGTTTTCGTTCCAAATGTTTGGTAAAAAAACTGAATTCTGATTGAAAATTCGCTACACAAAAATAGCTTTTATGCGCGCTATTTACATTGCAATCATGTCTCTTACGTGCGTATAAAATTCTGGAAAACTAATAAAAATAACGGGTCCATGCACCTGCTGTGAAGTAATTCAACTGCAAATGGTACAGAGTTGCGAACAGGGTGGAATCGTCTCATCTCAATTGAGTCGTTGATGCTAATGTATCGATAAGACAACATGTTTATTACAGACGGCCATACCTTGAGACATATGCCTTATCTAGTTCAAATTCTAAGTAATAAATAGATAACTAAAAGGAGATGTTTCATGAATGTATGGAGCTTGGGCCTGCAAAATCGGGTGACCATATTAAAAAACTCATAAATAAACATTTTTGTACCGCTGTATTATGCTTCAAATTAATATAATTGTATTTTTATGAAAATCCCCTGTTTTTTTTATATCTTTCTGTGTAGTGTACTTAGAGCAGGCCCAGGATGAAACATCTCCTTTGAGACGTTTAGGAAGTAAATGTAACTAGGCTAGGGTTTCTAGATAAATACTATAACTTACATAAAGAAGTTTTAAGAAACTATACTTACTGTACAATCCGTCGTATCGAAATAATATTAGTGGAGTTTTAGTTTTTAGTTTTTTTTTATTAGGTAAACATTTTATACAAAAAGAATAATACAACTAATATAAATATGTATATACAAAATTAATATAATAACAAATGAAACAGTTGAACTATCTGACAACCGTTGCAAACGATCTAAAGATAGCTCAACTGATCCAAATCACAAGCAGACAGAAGCGTCCATATTTTTCAAAATAATTATTGGTTTCCAAAAATCATTATCATCATAAGCATGTAGAAATCCACTCCTAGACACAGGCTTCGCCCCATAGACCATCGACGGACGGTCAGACGAACGGGCCCACTCCATTCACCGACTTCCTAACTACGGCCTTCAAAATAACATAACACCCATCGGTCACATACAGTCCATCCCATACTAGAACTCCCTGTGTTGTGGGTATCATGAACTACGAGTACCGTGATACCACAACACCCACCCGGAACAAACATTTGCTCCGCAGCAGGAGTCGAAATCACGCGTCTCAGCCTCTACACCTAAGGCTACTCGCTTGCCATACGTCACAAAGATAGTCATGTCCATCGAGAGGGGATTTCATTGTTTCGTAAGGTTTATCACAAATAGTAAAAACTTCACAAAACAAGCGTGTAGCGTGTTAACTAACAAACAAAAATATAGAGGAAATCAACCGGTAGCCACTGAAGCGAGCACTTCCATTCTCGATGTCGTTGTCGACTGCCGGCTTCTAATTGCACATCGGTGTCCGATGTGATTCCGCTCTGCTATTTACCTAGTTCATTGCCACCTATATAGTCACACTGACATCGACATAGTCAAACGCGCCGAGTAGCCGGTTGAGACACAAGAGGGTGCGAATTCGATTCCTCGCTGCGGGACAAATGTTTGCAAGATCTGCAAATATTTGTTCCGGGTTTGAGTGTTATGGTAACATGGTAGGTACCTACTCCAAGTTCCTGATACCCACGACACAGGGAATTCTAGTGTTGGATCAGCCCCCCTATTCCCTAGCTGAAAGTCACTCAGTGACTAACGTTTGACAAGTAGAATGACCATCATAAAAAAAAATATTATGAAGAATTCTCAATTGATGGTAATTTTACTTGTCAAACGTTGGTCACTGAGTGACTTTCAAGGAAAAACAAAATAAAGGAAATAAGGAATAGGAATTTTTTTAGGGAATAGGGGGGCAGGACTATATTCTATATATATTCTATATTCTTTATTGTACACACATATACATAATAAGAACACAAGACAGAACTAAAGGCAAAAAGAACAAAGGCGAGCTTAACCCTAAAAAGAGTTTTCTTCCAGCAAACCTCTAAGGCTAGAGAGTGGTGATTATAGAGGTAGGTTCGTGCACACATGTAAAAAGACAAGTGAGAAACAAAACAAGTTAAAAATTATATATTAATTAAAATAAACATACTTAAACATAGATAAATATATATATATATTAAATAGCAAATACATATCATAAATATACTAATATATATAATTAGGTACGTATCATACATAAATAAAAATATAAATTCTACCAAAGAAACAATTTACAGAGAAAGGTAGTGCTCTTAGCGACTGGAAGAGTGAGGGGGCGTTTGTAGCAGGAGGGACATGCACGTTCTGCAAGGCTTACCACGAGGGACAAGAAATTCAAAGCGCTCCCGGAGGTAAGGAGGAGCGATTGGACTATGAAGAATTAGACTACTTATGTGACCAAATCTTATGAAACTAACAGCGAACACTTCTTGACCTAAATATTCCTCCTTCCAAGTTTAAAAAGATTTGAACAGCGCTGCCAAAATGATCCCCATCATTGCGTTCGCAATTACCATTTGCTTCTGTAATTGGGGGTAGGTTACAATTGGGACAAATGGCACACATATTTACGTAAATAAACAAGATTAATGACTACGCAAGTCCACAGACAGACGACTAAGCGAACGAGGCGAGGCGAGTGAATAAATTGATTGAATTTACTCTTAGCGAGCTTCGTGTGCGGCGGCCTATCACAATCTACAACTTACTCGCGAATAACAATTTACTTTTTCTATAGTCTTGTAAATGAAACTATTTATCAAGCAGACCAGACTGTACCAAGTTAGAAACAGGTAAATTATTCCAAGCAACGTCTATGGTACCGCACTTTTTCATGTGACTACGTGTCCAGTGGTAGGTAAGTGCTCAAATCACTAAAATATCTAGAGAAAATTAAAATACCTTGCAACTCTACAATATACTCTTCTTGTAGCTTTCATCTTCAATTCAATTCTTTATTGCATTCACAATTACACATTTATCACATAATTATGTACCGTCAGGGTGTCGCAATTTATCTTAAAATTAGTAGGTAGGTAAATAAAAAAATGACAATTAAGTATAAAGTAAAAATAACACAATTTACAATTACATTGTTATTATTTGAATATTATATAGATAGATTCAAAATTAATAATTTACATAAATGCCTAAAAAACTCATCAAGGCTCTCTTATCGCGATGTAGAGCAAAAAATAGTGCAAAAACATGAGAAATGTCGTTTTAATTTTATATTTGAGCTCAAACTATGATATCTTTCATTCGCAGATTCTGGAGCCTGATGATGACTAGCATAGGATGAACAGGATTTAGGGTGCAATGATAAATAAATAAATAAATGCTGGACATTTCACACAACATTATCTAGACCCAAGCTAAGCAGAGCTTGTGTTATGAGTAACTAGAAAACTGATATACTTAATATAATACTGATATACATATTTCCCTAAATGTTATATTTGTCTAATTTTAAAAACATTGAAATGGGTGTTTTTAAAGGGCTTAGAATAATTTGTATTGAGCCTGGCTTATGGAATGTGATGTGAACTATACATTTTTGAAGGTTTGATTTAATAGGCTATTATTTGGAAAAAAAAATAGTAGGTAAGCCAAAATCTTCAAAGCCCTTTATAAAATTAAATTGTTTATTACGCTGAAAGTCCAAAACGTTTGCCACATACCAACATACTTCCACAGGGAAGGAGCGGTTGTTGATATCAACCGCTCAACCTGAGTTATGCGTAAAGATAAAAATCCTCTAATTAAATTCAAGTGGAATTTAATTCGACTGTGCAGCCCGCGGAATTATGAGGCCTACTGTACACTGAAGTGTTAGCAACAATTATGTGGAATCAACTACAACAAGAAGTGTTCATATTATTTTTATTCGTACAACATTTTGTTGCGACTCAGGAGGAGCTCACCGATAGCTAGCAAACGGGCGCTTACGTTTGCTTTTAATTTTCTTCATACTCCATGAAACTTTGTACACATGATCTGTACATTAATATCCCCTTATCCTTGGTGCGTTAGTTTCTTATATAATAACTTTTCATTTAAAAAACCGACTTCCGCCATTGTATTCGACAAAATATTTGTATGAAAAAAAAATGATGAAGAACCATAGTGGTTAAAGGATTATGATACTTTTTGAATGCAAATGCTTGGTTTGTTGCTGAAAATATCAAAATCGCCATATGTATGCCTACAATTTTTGAGGAGTTCCCTCAATTCCTCATGGATTCCATCATCAGAACTGGATTCTGAAAAAAATGAGACCAATCTGGAAGTATATCTATTCAAAAATAAAAAGAATGTTCCAAATCGGTTCATAAACGCCGGAGATAGGCGGTAACAAACATAAAAAATAAAAAAATAAAATATAAACAACCGAATTGAGAACCTCCTCCTTTTTAACCGACTTCCCAAAAAGGAGGAGGTTCCCAATTCGGTTGTTTTTTTTTTTTTTTTTTTTTTTAATGTTTGTTACCGCCTATCTCCGGCATTTATGAACCGATTTGGAAAATTCTTTTTTTATTTCAATAGATATACTTCCAGATTGGTCCCATTTTTTTCAGAATCCAGTTCTGATGATGGGATCCATGAGGAATTGAGGGAACTCAATGGTGATTTTGATATTTTCAGCAAGACACCAAGCATTTGCATTCAGAAAGTATCATAATCCTTTCACCACTATGGTTCTTTCATAATTTTTTTTTCACCCAAAATTATTTAGTTGAATACAATGGCGGAAGTCGGTTTTTTAAATGAAAAGTTATTTGGGAAGTCGTTTAAAAATAAAATGGTTACCAAATCATAAATAAAAAAATAAAAAAAAACAATTGCTGCACGGTTTTAGATATTAGTGATAGCCAAAATAGAAGCAAACATCGTTCGCATACAAAAGGGTGTAAACACCCTATATCCTGTACAGTAACCTACCTCTTATTGTCGCTGTAAAAGTAACAAAGCCCGCAGAAAAACACTACAGCTCGGTAGACATTAGACCTTATTCCGAATTGTTATTTAAAACACAAAAAAGGTAGAAATAAAGTGAAATACTGTGCTGGGAACCGGTTCCGAGGCTCTTTTGAATAATTTCTCCGATACGATGGAATTATTCCGCCGCTATAGTTTGCGACTCGCGTGCTATCGCGATAAAGTTAAACCACCTGTGTGTAGGTGTCTCAGCCACCTATACACAGGTGTATGTTATCCATGGTACTTAGAACACTTCAATAATAAAGTGTAAGTATTACTTACTTGTGCTAAGTAGATAGGTAGTATTTTTAAGGCCGGTATCGATAAAAGCAAAAAGGAGAGATGTATAATAATAATAAAAAATAAGATCGTGATTGAAGCGATTTTGTATTTTGATTGTACCTAGGTACCTACCGGTGACGCTTCTTAAACGTTAAAACGCCGGTCATAGCATAGAGCCGAATACTTAATAGCTATCTCCAAATCATAAGTAATCTGATGCCACCAACAGTGCGTACCAATTTTCATTATAGTCTTGATTCTCTCTGTAAATACAGGTTACTGTTTGATTGATTAGCGTGACGCAAACGCACGCGCATTGCGAAGCTGCGCTTTCGACACACCATAGATCGCTGATACTGTACTGATAGTATTTATAGTATCCCATTGAGATGAGATTGAGTCTGTAACCATTGTATTTTGCGTTGTAACAACGTGAAAACAAACGAAGTGATTTAGCCTTTAATTCCTGAAAAACTGAAGGTACTCGATGCAAAAATTACTGGGTTTCCTTAAAAAAAAGTGATATGAGCTAATGATCCAGAAAATGGTAGCACCAATTTCTACAAAACATAGCTAAAAATCAAATTAAAAAAAAAACGTTATTGAATTCGGGACATCCGCTACGAAGCTATAAGGCCACAGACAAACAAACATGCATATACCAAATACCTACTCAAACTTATTACACCCCTCTATTTCATCACCAGTCTGTATACATCCGCTGCTGGACGAGGCGTCCCCCATTGAAGGCAATAGGGGAATATGCCATAATCATCACTAAGGCAGGCGTATTGGTGATCGCAGTTTGGTGTTAGTACTCTGGTGGCTACCTGCTTTCCATCCCGAGGGTAAAGCTATTACTAGACAGAGGGGTATATTAATAGGCCGGTCATACCACGACACCCCTCTATTTAGTCGGGGATTAACAAAACAGCCGCTTAAGAATCACCGGGTAGCAAAGAGGCGCCACAATCGTGTACTCCCGTTCGTTATACCAACGTTGGCGTCGCGTTGGTCGTTCCAATGGTGGTTATACTTAAACACACAAAAACGTTAAAATTCACTCTAACCCAGAACATGACATAGTTTCAGCAGTGGGCTGATTACCATCATGCTGATTAATGATTATACTTGTAAACACGGTCTGTGGCTGCGCTTTCAACACCACGCAAGTGCAGGTAGATCGTAGATCATGTTGTATTCGAGAAGATTGTTGCGTAGCGGTGCGAATTAACATCAATTTGTACAACTTCCCACTGAGTTTGATTTAAATGATAAAAGGCTTGTACACATACACATTCGCTTTTTATGACTCAAAAGTTCCCACTGCTTGAAGTTATCAGATTATTGGTAACAGAGCGGAATCCGTACTACCTAAGTAGGTAAGGTGGTGGTGGTGGTGTAAGGTGGATGTTATCGTAATTCTATTGTCATTGGATTGATTGTGCAGTAGTTTCCTCTTTGGTATCCATAGGGGAGATCGTGAAGGTCTACCAGCCGAATAATAAAAGCACAGAATAGGTATTTTTTTTCTGGATTAGATTTTATTAAACTAACCGCGGAAATCAGACAGCCAGACGAATGCAATGACATCTCACCATATGGGTTAATTTTTTACGGGTTACCTTTTATGTAACGAATCACTACACTCAGGTTCACATACGGGTAAACAAAATATCATCAGCCAGTAGACACCTTCTGGTCCAAGCCTTCCCCATAGAATGCAATGGGCAAATAGCTACCACGCTTGGCGGATTGGTTATCGTAGGTTGGTGTAGGTACTTGCCTTCTTAAAAACATAAAAACAATGCTTGTTAAACCAAAAATTGTTCTTAAATGGCGACCAAGAACCGGAAGACATAGGATGGCCCCCTGTCTGATGTAACGTTGACATTGTGGCAGTCACAAAGGTCGGTTGATGAAGGCGGCTCAAGACCGTTCGTTGTGGTGTTATTTGTGGGGCGGATGACGGTAGCTGCACTTTACTTCTGATGAAGGTACAACATCATCATCATCATCATCAGCCTGGTAAAGTCTACTGCTGGGCATGGCCCTTAGAATGCCACGACGAATGGTCTTGAGCCGCCTCCATCCACCAACTTCCTGGGACGTTTATAATGTCTTTAGTCCATTGAGTGGAGGGCCTTCCTCTACCGCGTCGTTCAGTTTGTGGTCGCAACTCGAGAACCTCTATTCCCCAACGGTGATGGTACAAATTATGGTATATTCCCAGCGTCCCCCACTTATCTGGCCCCACTGGGGGACGTTGGAAAAAAGTGCCATCGTCCACCACAAGATCTGTGATGCAATACAAACAAGATTAAAACCATAAAAACCATAATTATAATTAAGATGCTTCGCAGAATCATAAGTTAATTCCTAAAACATAAATTGTATTTTTATGTTAATTTGTTGCTTTTACTTTACAAAGACACTATTAACGCAAAGTTGGTAACTGTTAAAAGCCATCATCGGGGAGTTATGGGCGCATTAGCATACAAAACGAACATTGCTGTCATTGAGTAGGTAGGTTCTATGTAGACGATGGATCGTTAGTTACATAGAAGCATCTATAAATTATTATGCTAATTAATTACAATCAAAAGATAGCTTATTAGGTACCTACTCGACTACAGCAAAGAAAACGGAGGGTTATGATTTTTGGCAGTCTTTGTATGTACATATGTAAGTTTGATCTTCTGTAATCGTAGCTCCGAAACTGCTTGACGGACTTTGACAAATTATGTGTTAGGTACTTATATGCATTAAAATTATTGAAATTATTTATTCATAAATTACAAGGTGTGGTTACATGGGTTGGGATCTCTTCTTTTAAGTTATATAAACCTGTATTAGAAGAGTCCCCTCTTTTCCGAGGTGCAAACATTTTTAGCACTTGTAATCCAATGCATGGATATAGTAACGTAGTATAAAAAAGTGTCTCAACGTGTCATAGGCTATATAACATAACATAACATCCAACAGTCACATACACACTAGGATTCCCTGTGTCGTCGGTATCAGAAACTACGAGTACCATGGTACCACAACACCCAGACCCGGATCAAATATTTACAGATCATGCAAAAAAAAATCCGCAGCGGGAATCGAATCCGCACGTCTTGCGTCTCAGCCGGCTACTCACCCGCCGCGCCATGGAGGTCGTCATGTTAATATGGCGGAAATAAAACACAATTTTATAACCTCGAAAAAAAAATACAAAATATAATTATACTTATGGAGTTTGGTGTCAAATGAAAGAGCTTGATGAGTATATGGAGTATTTCAGCCGATCGTAAGCTGAATGCACAATGTCGGTACTTATTAATATTTTGATGACTATGAGTAATTCAACAATATTATCACAATATAACTTATTAGCGGCATTAATAGTCAGTCATAGAGTGAGTGAGTTAGTTAGGCATAGACTTTAAATAACATACATAATATTGATATATGGCTTGGTTTTTCATATTTATGTTTATTTTCACATTGCTATCCATTAAGCTGTCGGCATGATTTTCATGATATTTCTTATCTTAAACGCCATGATGTGGAATGAAGACAGGACTTTCAGAGCTCGTCATCTGCCGAGGGACGGCAGGGTGTAATTACGCCATCTGCGCCAGTCAGGGCACAGATGAACGAATAGTTACTGCCTTGATAGAGATGCCAATGAACGCAGAAAAACCACGTCGATTCGGAATCGGAGTCGGAATCGATAAGTGCGGATTGTTTTAGTAAAGTAGTTACTCTGTGCTGGTTTTAAAAGGTGACACTTCGTCAGAACTCGAGTTCTACTTACTCGGTTTTCATTTTTGTGGTGGGTAATTATCGAGTAAAAACAACCGTAACAAACGTAATTACTTTGGCAAATTCTAGAAGGTACCTTACGCTTTAAATAAAACCTGTAGGTACGTAAGGGTATCTGTGTCATCTTAGGTTTCGGTAAATAAACTAATGAATACATATAAACTCGTTACTTACTTTATGAGTTACCTTCCCAACAGTAACCTTCAATACCTTACTGTATGCTCCCCTGGTATATGGCGTATCACATTCGCATTAAATAAAATATGCGATAATAAGACGCTAATGCGGTTTAGAATCTATCGAAAGGATCTAGGCACTTATTTTAAATTCCTTCTATACCATCGGCATCGCACCGCTCGCCGCCGCGGCGCCGCCGTGTCGGCATTCATCCTCATATTTTAGAGGCAATGTGTTCACGCACCGTGAGGTTCTAGAGGAATTTCCTCCCGCGTTGTGGAATGATCTCCCTGCTGCGGTTTTCTCTAGTGACTACAGTATGCAGTTCTTCAAAAAGGTCGTTTTAAAATTTTTAAAGAGGTGGCAACGCGCGAGTGATGCCTCTGGTGTTACAGGCGTTCATAGGCTACGGTAACTACTTGCCATCAGGTGGGTGGGCCATACTGGGAGCTGGTACGCAGTAGTATAAAAAAAAAATATTTTGTTTTCGGAGTCAATCCGCACATCTCTAGTTACCACTACGCAGGGGTCATCTTGCCGTAACCGCCACGACATGACGCCTGACTTGCGTTTTCATTATCCAAGATCCTCCTATCGGCCGATAGACATGTTTTTCGGAAATCGATTGATGTTCTGGGGTCGTTTTTTTTTATTATGCTCTTTTCTGCTCAGTCGCGACTTGAGTTGCATCACAACAACGATAACGAATATCGAACAACGATAACCGCTACTTTGTTGGTAGGGGACTCTTAACTTTGGGCAGACCGTTACATAAAAAGTTAAGATCAAAGTTGAGTCAAAATAAAGGGACAATGGTTGAAAACTATTTTCTTTCGAGCCCCTTACCTACTTGCCAATGGACTGTGACGCCATCGCCAGTCACTGACTCAAGCACTAACCTAATGTAATATTATAAAAATATTGCTATTCTATGTAACAGTAACTATAACATGGGAGTACCTACACGTACGTTGCCATTATCAATGGCCATATCAATTTGTTTAATGTATTTAATGTAATGTATACCTTATAAGTGTATATAATGAACTTATAATTAATTAATAATTATTATCATGTATTATTTTGTCCTCCAAAACATAAATACATTGGTTTGAAAATGAGTATACCAGCTAAATAGTCGTACTGGGGCAAATAACAATTCCTAGCAATTTATTTCAAATTGCTATTCTACCTCAGCAATTGTTAAAGCTAAACCCGTTAGCTCTAGCTAGACACTCTAGACAGGCCTCTTCCTTGCATCAGCTTTTGCAACTCGAGTTTATGGTTCAATTTATACGTTTCTGGAGAATGAGCAAACTTACTTACTGGATGATCGTCAGTAGTATAGTATAGTACCTATATTATCGCGTATTATATCAATATATATATTTTTATTCCTGACGTTTCGAACGCTTTTAATGAATAAATAAATGCGGGACATTTCACACAAAATTATCTAGCCCCAAGCTAAGCAGAGCTTGTGTTATGGGTACTAGATAACTGATATACATAGATAGATATTTTTTATTATACATAGAAAATACCCAGAACACCTGAACAAATATTTTTTCCAAGGCGGGAATCAAACCTGCGACCTCCTGCGTCGCAGGCGAACCTTTGCCCGCCGCGCCACAGCGGTCGTCGTTTTCAGCTTCATATTACTTGAAAACTATAATATTTAATTTAGCTCAAGAACGGTATTTAAATGATACTCAGAGCAACACAGTAATGATGGTGCCGCAGTGTACTCCACCAGTCATAACCATAGATAATTTTTATAGTTAGTATAGATATGATACAGATTGCTATGCTAGTTACTAAGGTACGAGGCCGAAGTTGCCCGCTGGCTGTTAGCCGAGTATAATGGCGCAGCTAGTGTTGTGTGTTGTGGGTAAATGGGATGAAGGCGCCGAAAGCAAGTTCGAGTTTGGATCAAATGGAGGAATTGAGAAGGGATTCTGCCAAAAAATTGCCATTTTAGTATAGAAAATAAATACTTACACTAATGGTAAATTAGTGACCGAACATGGTCTGTCTAGCACAGTCATTATCTACAGCTAATAAACAATATTCGTATAACAGAAATAGAATATTATTGCAAGTAGGTAAGTGAAATCACATCACACTAATATTTTAAAAACGAAAGTTGTGAGTATTTTTGTTACTTCTTCACGCTCAAACGTCTGAACGGATTCGAGTGAAATTTTGAACGGAGATACCTTATACTCTGGATTAATTAACACATATGCTACTTTTCATCATCATCAATTTTCATCATTGCTCACCCGGGTAAAACCGCGGGCGCATTAGTGACTTATAAGATTAGGCTTTTTAACCAGCCTTATATAGGCGGTTTTACGTAGTCGCGAACCACCTAGGTAAAGATTATATGATAGCTACTACCAGTCTAGGCCTCCTAAGTGTTTTTTGCGTAGGCTCGTTAGTCTCGGTGGCGCGCGCGACGGCCTATTTGTCTCCATGATTTGTGGCGAGTGGCGGGACGGCCGGAGCCACCCGCGCACTCATCCATGTTACCGCCTTATTTACATTGTTGGGTGTGGATTTCATTTACATTCTGGTTTTCTATATGAGACGTTATTTTTAGCAAATTCATTATAATGCGTGTGCGCCGAGTCATGCTCACAGATACGCCAGTATTCTTCTGTTTCTTTGATCATGCTGTGCATGCGCTGCATGTGACTCCTTTAATAAGGTTTTTATTGTTGACAGATCCCATGTGGTCTCAGCAAGCGTTGCAGAATGTCGGCGGTGATGAGCACTCTGTCTATGATCAGCGGCGGCAGGCGAGCGCATCGGAAACTGGCGAGGTAAGGTGTAAAAGTTCAATAATAAAATTACACAGCTAAAAATAATTAGTGACAAAATCCATAACTTTTCATTTAAAAAACCGACTTCCACCATTGTATTCGACTAAATATTTGGATGAAAAAAAAATTATGAAAGAACCATAGTGGTGAAAGGATTATGATACTTTTTGAATGCAAATGCTTGGTTTGTTGCTGAAATTATTAAAATCGCCATATGTATGCCTACAATATTTGAGAAGTTCCCTCAATGTCTCATGGATTCCATGATCAGAACTGGATTCTGAAAGAATTTTCCAAAAAAAAAAAAAAAAATACAACCGAATTGAGAACGACGAGCTTTAGATTTTTTTTAAGTTTATAAGCGCTTGTTTGGTTTTCAAAATATATAAATATATGATATTTGTTAGTCTTTTATCTAGTGAAATCATAAATTCAAAAGGGATAAAACAAACAAAGATAGATACCATCTTTTAAAATGATACGTAAACACCTTTATCATGCCAAGGCCCAAAAGATACTAAGAATGTATTGATTTTAAAACTAAGCTAAAAATGTTATGTCCCAAAAACTATGAATTTGCGGATATGAAAAGAATTGTTGGTAAAGAAATAATGGTTAATTATCCTCTAGGTATTGTTTTGATGCAATTATTTTTGGTGTGGTACGTGCTGCCGTAGTTCAGACGGCAAGATCCTTTTCATTGGATTGGGGCACACAGTAAACATTACACGTAGTTCTATCTTTATTACTATAAAAAGTTAGTGTAAGTTAGTGTATGTAGCCTTTATTGTAAGTAATCGAGAAGTAATTGTTACTTGGAAATAACTACGATTCCAACTCATTATATAGAGCTCCTAATAAAGCTCTGTAATGGTAATCGAAACCAAATCTGTAACGTTTGTTGGACTTAAGCTTCTATTTAGAAGCTTAAGTCCAACAAACAAAGCTCTCGATAACAAAGCTTACTTAATAGTGAGCTTTGTTATCGAGAGCTAAGTTCAAGAATAACATGATCTCGCATTAGGTACCTATATAAGTATATATGATGCTTTTTATGGAGAGAAGAGATAAGGGCGGAGAGATTTGATCATGTTATAAATACAAATAAGGTAGGTGTATTTCGTGTTGAAACTAAAAAAAACTTCAACGTAATAGGACACCAAGTTTTTTTGTTCACGTAACTTGGTCTCTGTCTGAAGGTTACGTTTTTTAAATGGAGCTATTTTTACTTTTACGAATTGACACCTAGACCAACCGGTAGTATCATACACGAAGGTGGAGTTGGCCAAATATGGAACTAAGACAAATTGTTTCCTTTTGTTTTCAGTCGAAAGTCAGGGCAGTTCTCCGACGCTGGTGAAGACCGCAGCCGGAGCCAGCATGACCTCAGCAAGCAGCAGCGTTCTGCCTCTCTGGTGAGTCTGAACGTCAAACATAAATATTATCTTACTAAAGTAACTTTCGTGAATTATATCATTAATTTTGTAAAAACGGGAAATTTTCACGTACCGATATGTTGGTGTGCGAGGAACGACGCGGAGGGAGTGTAGCGCGGATCCTATACCCACCCTGATGAAGACCCTCGATTAGGGTCGAAACCTGTTGGTGCTTCCACCAACATATCAGTAAAAACGTGAAAATTTCCCGTTTTTACAAAAAATTAATAAATATTATCTATTTCAAGGCAATACTAATCTTCAAACATATTGTGGGTTGGTAAAAATCGTCCACGGTAATATGCAGAACCTACAATAATAGGCCATATTATCGTAGAGCCTATAAAGGACATACAAATCCTAGTCCTGTTTTTAATACAACTTTCTGATTTACCAATTAGTAGGTAGCTAACAAATTGAAAATCATACAATTTATAGGGGAAATAACTGCCATGATCATGAAATATTCTAAATGAGCGGCAACATTTGGCACCCTTAATTTAAGTATGATCGAATGGTTTGATGATTTTGAATCAGCGTTATTATCAGTTGATCTTCTTTTTATGAGCAATAAAATATGAACATTGTTGCGGTAAGTTACTCGTTTTGGTGTTACTCGTAGAAAACCCTCCTAATTGACGAGCCACAATTATTATTATATTATTATTATTAATATAAATCACTTGGATTAATAAATTAACGTTTTGATAACTAAGTAAGCTGCAGATTTAATAATTGAGCTAGGTACCTACGTTATTTATTGTACAAAGTCTACATTTGTTCGGTAAAAATTATTAAATTTGTTCTGTTAAAACTGTAAATAGGTAAGAAGTCCAGAAAATTAATGAATTATGGGCCTATTGAATATTATTAATATATTATAATTATTGAATATTGTTAAATAATCATTAATTTTGAATTATTCCAAAGCTCACTGCTTATTGCTAAATTATAAATTCATAAGCTAAGATATAAATAACCAGTCCTGTTAATATCAAATCGCTCAAAAAATATAACTTATTGCTCAATGTTTACCTATTAGTTATTTAGAGCACCAAAGTTTTTTCACTCCTCTTGCTCAAAAAGACCGTCATTATGGTGTACCAGAGAGAAGAAAACAAATATTTTTTTCCTCTAGGGGAAAAAGTTTTATTATATTTTATTTTTGTCTGTCAAATTCACGCAAGGTCAAATGACAATTCGCCTACAAAACCGAAGAAGTCTTTAGTCATAAGTAGAATAATCATGAGTAAAGACTCGACTTATTACTGTTTCATAAAACAAACAAATGTTTCATATTATAACATTTTATTTTTGAAAATGGAACTAAAATCGGCGATCTCTTTGGTAGAAAATGCGTTGCGGCTACAGAAGAAATTAAATAAAAGACATTGGCGCGAAATCTTTAGAATTTTTCTCTAATTGCAAATTGAAAAATAAACTATTTCATATTGTATTGGATTATTTTATTTTCTCGCAATCGTAGTGAAAAGTAGAGTGTGAAGTACACACGGCGCTAAAAACCCATTAAAACTCGGTTTCTATTTACTCCCGAGCTTTGTATATTATGGGTAATTTTAGCTCCTTGTATAATAATCTACTATTATACCACTACAAATGCTATTTAATTACCATTTAGTAAATTAGCATTCACTTTACAGCATTCTACAGTTGTAAATGTTTATTAGGCTATTGTTTGAGACCGATTGCGTGGGCGCAGGACGCCTACATCTGAACGACTGTATTTCCAACACAGCTAGGTTTCCAACACAATACAGCAACTGGTATAATCGATTTCCTTTGAACACTTCATTGAGGCACAGAATATATGTTAGTTGGTTGGTAACATCGAGGGCCGACCACTTCGGAGGGCGTTTGCGGATATTCATAGTTCTATTGATAAATTGAAGCATTGAATAACTTCATACAATACGCAATTATCTAGTGTTAGTTATGATTTATGACATAATGTCGCTGCCGGTCACATAACATAAAGTTCCCAAGGTGGTTAGGTAATTGTACGTAAACTGACTTGATCCATGACATTTGTAATCTCATTGCAAAATTGTTCAAATAAGATGCATTATTTTTAATCGTTTCGTTTTTGTCGCATCTCAAATTTACTGAACTGACGAAATAATGCACTAAATCGCGACTGGTCGGCGACCGGTGGCATCGCAGCGCCTACCATGAACTCAATCGATTGAGCATTTCCATAAAATCATTTCACTATCACGATCAGCCATTCATGTCAACATTATTCATTAAAAACAATGAATCGATTTGCAAATGAGTCCAACGGTAGATAGGCTCTATGACTATAGACTCTACTATAGGTTATGACTTTGTGTATATTATGGGAAGATAGATGGCTCGATGATATTGCAATCAGCTTCTGCTATTGTTTGAATGATGTGATGACTTGATGAGTGATGAGCATTTTGAAACTAATTAGTTGTTTGCTACTGGTGTATCATTTGGTAATAATATCAAAGTCAAAGTCAAAAAGAATTTTATTCATTGAAATCACAAGGATCATTTTGAATCATCTTATAAACTAATATTACTCCTGTGTTTCAATCAATGAGTCTAACTCACTGTTTGAGCCTGATTGAGTCAAAGAGCAGGCACGTAATAAGAGCACCTGATTAATTTAGTAGAAATTTTATCTCAGAACTGTTAATCGAATAAAAGTATCAACTCAATCTACGACTATATAGAGTAGGTAAAACTACACTGCTATACTACTAAGTAGACTACATGGATTTTGGGCTTTTTTAAATGAGACGTCGTCAGTTTATATTTTCTAGTATTTTTTTCATGTAATTTTGTGGCATTTTAACGGGTATAACATAACTTATTTTAAAACCACAAATGTAAAATAAATGAAATAGAAACGTATTTCGTCACTTTTTAAACGGGTGGAAATTGTCCACCAAAGTTTTATCAAAACTGCCACCGCCATTACCAAAACATGACTAGACTAATAATTAGTGATCTGAACCGTGAGCTGATCAAATTGAGCCCAAACACTGGCAGGCTACTATTAATCATCGAGGAATTCCGTAGAAGGTAGGTTTTTTGGAAGGTATTCCACCTACGGCGAGCTGATCTGATGTTGGAAATGGAATTCCAACATCAGATTACATAGTATTGTATCTGAGGTATGCAAAGTTTCAGCTCAATCGATTGTTGGGCGGAACTGCTTCATTCAGTTTGTAGATTTGTCCCACACTAACATACATCTATAAGGTCAAGTTAAGTAAAAGCTCGAAAAATTCACAAGCCGTGTAAGGCCAAAAAAAAGGTAGGCTACTTATAAATACTATACTACTATCCGAGAGTACTCGCCGACGCTGATAGGGCACTCACTCGACGACATGTACAGCGCAATCAGCTTCTGTTGTTGTGTATATGTTGATTGATGACACTGATTGTAATTCAAATTATTTGTATGTAAATAGACTGGGTTCCCATACAAATTGATTAACTTGGTATAAGTACAGTGGCAATCCAATCACCTTCGTCTGCACTTTGATATTCAGCAACGTTATCATAATCATTTAAAACTTCGTCAATAAAAAAAAATAAAAAAAGCACCTGTCATTGTAAATTCCCACTGTATTTATTAAGATCATCAACATCATCATTGTCAGCCGTTAGATGTCCACTACTGGACGAGGCTTTCCTCATATAACGCAAAACCCCCCAGATTTTCCATAACCACAACGCGCTTGGTGAGTTTGTTTACTCAGGTGGATGCTGCTGTCCACCCCCTTGTGTAATCCTGTAGTTAACTTTTACGACATCCACAAGAGGAGACAGAGGGGTCTATTCTTAAGCCCAAAACACACCACGGCTAAAAAGCTATTAGCTAGCTAGGCTATTTACTATGAATGGTTTCTCTATAGTTGTAGACGGAACACGCACTCCCGTTACCTTGACACTTTACACGTGCCAGGCTCTATATTATTTTTATATTACTATTATTTATTAGGCTTGTACCCAAGAACCTCAACTAGGCATTAGGCTTGTTTACATCGTGTAATTACGCTCATTATGCGTCATTGCGGCACGCTGCATAAGTAATTACACCCACTACTAGCATTGTCAGAAACAGTGTCAAGTTTAAATCATTTATACTAGGTAGCTGTTATATGGATAAATATAACATTTATATATATATATATATATATATATAGTGACGATGCATATTTGATTTTACTTTATGTGCCTCAGTATATTATTTATTACTCAGTGTATTATTATTATTTAAGTATATATTTATTATAATATTTTTTGTTTGTGTCGGTATAGAATAGAGTTCTCAATTAAATATATTTAAATGATTTTTCTAGACTATTTATACACTGTATATATGTTTCAATCCTACCTAAAACCTGTTCCAGTTACGCACAAATTTTTACAGCAGATTTATTGATCAGTGCTTGCTTATAACGGTCGATTTATTAGACATCGTATTTGGGAATATTTAACACAAAAAATGTATTTAGCGTCGCACTGCTTGAGTATTTGCCAGTTTTAAGTGTTTTTAGATTTATTTGCAATTTGCAACGTTATACTCTTTCCAAATCGTCAAAGTCTCAGTAAAAACATGTTTTAGTAAAGCGGTAGCAGTTCTACTAAAACATTGATTTCCATCCCATTGAAAAATCACACAATACACTACTTTTTAATTTCACTAAGCACTTGTGCTTTTAAATGCTACATTGTTTAAAACCACCAAAATTGTAAGATATGACTAAAAAAACACAAGAAAATAAAATTAAATGAAAGTAGACGACATATCTCTTTTTAAAAACGTAGACAGCAATTTACAAATACCAGTATTAACAACCTATAGGCTTTTTATGACTGAACTGTTATATAGCCTATCTGATGTTAAGCGGTAATCCCAGCCCATTACAAATGCAATACCTCTTAGGTCTCACGTCCACCTAGGAGGTGCCCTACTTAGCACTGCCCATGTAGCATGTACTGCTGTACACTGTAGCATGTGCCCGTAATTTCACCGGCACCCTTACCCTTCAAACCGGAACATAGCAATGCAAGCACTACTGCTTCGTGGTAGAAATACATGGTACTTCTCCGGACGTACAAGATACGGATGATTAAGATGATAGGCTGTTACTGAGTGTAATGGCTCTACGTGAGCCTGGTTACTGCCGACCGAGAATGTTAATTGACAAAAGCCCAGCTCTTCTATATTCCTAGAAATAAAGCTTATAAGTTAATCAGAAAGTATTCCACTGGAATTCATCTAAGTTATTTCCTAACTAAATTGACAATAACTCGTTAAAAATATAAAAAGGAACCGAATTTCATGCACAGAAAGCCAGTTCTAGAGCCTCATCGCAACATTAGCTGTCTTGACTCAGAATGATCTTGAGTGTTCCAATTTCAAACTTCCCATACAAAATTTAAATTTAGAACGTTCTCAGACTTGGGTTCGGGCCGTAATGGCGTCCTTCGGAAATAAACTTATTCATCATAGAATAATCACCAAATAACGAGAGAATACGCAACATAGGTTATTAAATAGCTAATAGTAAATTACAACTGCTTGCTTATTAATTTTAACATTAGGTACGTTTGTAACGGCGTGTGACGGCATAAAGCTGCCTTGATAAGTACATGGAGTCGCATAAGTTAGGTGATAGTAATTATAATTCGACTAGGTATTAGGCACAAAATGACGTTAATTAATGAATACTAAAATAAATAATGTAATTTGGAGTAGAGGTTATGTTTTCAACTATGATTTGGTCATTGCATTGTTGGCTGGCGCTGTAGTAAAAGTATCTATTTCGTGGTCCAGAGTGGTTCAGAGGGTAATGGGGTCTCACTAGCTAACCTTAAAGACTATAGCCTTAATTTAAACATATTGCATTACATACATAAAAAAAATACATATAAAATATAATTATAAAGGTTGTCTGGAAGAAATCACTACAGAGCGATAAGATCACCCATTGTATAGCATAGTTAGTTTTCGTTTTTGTTTGTGAAACCGTTTTTTTTTTTTTATATTATGTTGTGCAATAAATTATTATCTATCTTTCTACATACCACATAACCACACGCCTTTTTCCCCGAACTGCCCCCCAATTACAGTAATAAATGGCAATGGGGAACGTATCAATGGGGACCATCTATCTAAATCTTATGTACGTAACTTGAATAGGGGAAACTTCTAGACTTAAATATTCTTCCTTTCAAGTTTCAAAAGATTTGAACAGCGCTAAGGCTGCCAATATGATCCCCGTTGTTGCGTTCCCCATTGCTTTGCTACTGTAGTTGGGGGGCGTGTTAGCAGAGCCTCAATGGGGCCTCCTTTCACCGTGGGTTGCACACAGGAAAATATTGGCTTCGTCCCTGTAGGTTAAATAAGCTGTGTAAATAAGGTGTTAAATAAGCGGTTGTCTGGAAGAAATCGCTCTCTGCGATAAGACCGCCGATTGTAGGACTTAAACTGTAGGTTTATATTGAGTGTATATCTTACATTGTGACCTCAATAAAGTTTTTTTTTTTTTTTCAAATATTTGATAAGTGCCCGTTTGCTAACATATAGAAAGTTTAGATGCCAGTTAGTTTTTGCAGAGTGGTCCCGCTAGTCAATTATCACAAATGTGTTAATTGCGGTAATCATAACGTGAAATTATGGCTGCGGCCATATTCTGTGCTGCAGCTGTCTCGGTCTGAAACGCATCGAATGTGGCGCAGTGGGCCGTCCGAGGAATTCCTTCAGTAGCTTCAGCTTAAACATTTAGGTAGAGTCCATATTTGCGTTATTGGTGATAACTCCCACCATTAATGTCTATAATTACTCTGTAATCTGAAAGTTCTACATTTTGATTAGGACCAGCCTCCCAATTACAGTAGCAAATGACAATGGGTAACGCAACAATGTAGATCATTTTGGCAGCCTTAGCGCTGTCCAAATCTTTTGAAACTTGAAAGGAGGAATAGGTCAAGTAGTTTCCCCTATTCAAGTTTCATGAGATTTGGATAGAGCTAAGGCTGTCAAAATGATCCCCACTGTTGCGTTTACTACTAATTTGCTACTGTAATTGGGGGGATACCGGACAGTGCGAACCTTTATGGGTATAAAAAATAGATTTATTTGCAACAACATTCAGAAAAATTAATAAAAAACATCAGATACAATAAAATCAAACAGTAATTAAAAAAATGTTGCTGCAAAAAGGCCTCAACTCAGCATATGCAGGTTGTAAACACCCTGCGCTGGTCTTCCGTTAGCTATATGGTAACCAATAAACCTTGTCTATAAACTGTGAAATCCATACTCATGGCTCTGATAGCCTAATTAAAATTTTGTTTTAATGAGTTTCCAAGAATTTTTATTCAGTAACTTTCGTTAATTTAGTTAGTATAGATTTTTTACTGAAAAATAAAAATAAAGGTTAACAATAGCCGTGTCATTCAAGCCGATTACCCATGAATTGAATAAACCGACAGTCATCATGATAAGCATCGCATCTCATACCAGTTGGTATCGTTGCCAGTTAGTCACTTAATAGTCATAGAAAGTTTTCTTAATCGGGTTTAAAAATTCAGTTATTGCGCAAGAGATTCCCGTAAGCCGAATTTACGAAGAAAGCATTTTGTATACCGGTGTACCACACGCTTAACTTCTATAATAACTTTAATGATAGGACCCGCATTCACGCACAAAGCATGCACCAGCTTACTCATTTTGCTAATTTGTTTCGTATGGTATAAAATAATCTCATATTAGGGTAACGTAGACCAGCCCCCCTATTCCCTAATTGATAGTCACTCGGTAACTAAAGTTTGATAAGTAAAATTGATAGTAATTGCTCAAAATTATCATTTTAGGTGCCACTTCACTTGGTGTATATTCGCAAATGTTTGCGTTATTTTTCCAAGGTAAAATCAACCATGAGTCTATCGGTACATAATATTGTTTTCCTTGGCAAAATAAATCAAACATTTTTGATTATACACCAAGTGAAGGGCCACCATTAGATTTTTCAATTGATGGTAATTTTACCTGTCAAACGTTAGTCACCGTGTGACTTTCAGTTAGGGAATAGGGAGGCTGAAGCCGTCCATTTCTCGGATTGCAGATATATTATGTCAAATTTTTCATTTCCCTTGTAGTTTTTATGCAAGATAGTGTCATAGTTTTGTCAAAACTTACAGATCTTGTATGAAAATGTCGAGTTTTCATAAATTGTGGCCCGCAAAAGCCATAATTAAAAGAAGGAGAATGTGTATCATTCGAAAATTAGCCCCAGCGCCCATACCAGCTGAATGACCGGTAACTTTAAGAAAACAGATGCTTGAACCCGCTTTCTACGCGACCGTGGCCTAAGAAAATCGCCTGCTCCATATAAGCCGGTATAACTACTGAGTAAAGGTCTGGTTGTTTGTTTGTTGCAGCAAACGCTGGAGGCGGGTGGGGTCGTCAACCTCGACACTCTGGAGGCCAAGGTCAGTGACCCACGAGAGGTATATACGTATACTACCTACTTTATTGCTGTTTACATAACGACATAACGTTGTTTAAACGTAACACATGGAAATACAATGGACGGAAGTACCTACTCTAGATTTCGTAATCTGAGGTAATATCGAAGAGTGTTGATGATTTTTGAGTTCTTATTTGAAAGTCATTTAATTACTTTCAAAGTAAGTAAACAAAACAATTATTTTACAGTTGTAATGAAGATACAACATAAACAAAATATTATAATCTGAAGTAAGTTTTCCCGGTTCATTAGACATCAACGCGCTCCTCGTGCTTGATGTGACCAATTAATGTTTTTAAGGTTCCGTACCCAAAGATTGCCAACGGGACCCTATTAATAAGCCTAGATGTCGTAAAAACCGACTAAAAGATTATACTAGGAGATGAGCAGCATCCACCTGAGTACTTAACACCAATACTGCGATAACCAATCCGCCTGCCAATTGTGGTATGGCAAGTCCCCTCTTTACATTCTATGGGGGAGGCCTCGTCATACAGGCGACGTCTAATGGCTGATGATGAATCATCCCGAAATTTGATATTCATGACTTCACTGCTGTCATTAACATTATTTTTACCGTCGTGATTGAATAAATAATTAACTTTTAAGGGTTTGATAAAATTAAGTGATTTTCTTTAAAAAATATCTCATTATCCTTTAAACATCCTTTGAACAATACTTTTCGAGATAAAAAGAAACTGTGACTTGAATTCGGAATTACATTACTACTTACTAAAACTAATACGATCTTGTACATTAAAAATATTGATTATTTTCGTTCACCGACTCGAACGAATGTTTTTATAATCAGAAGTGTTTCAGTACGTAGTTGTATCAATAGTATACACACTCTAGTAGTTATTATTTTAACGGCCTCTAATGCCATAGCCATAGCAATTAACTACGATTTGAGCCATAAGGAAGATGTAAGGTTAAAATGGGTGAAATTAGAAGAGAAAGTATGCAGATGTGGCCTTTATAATTATGTTATAACAGAAAGCATCCGGCCGTGGCATCGCTCGTGTTGTATTCAAGATAAAAAATACCTAGCCTATTATCTATCACTCTGCTTTTCATTTAAAACATGTATCTTTTATTTATAATACTTATCTTTATTTCTATGGTAACCTGCATTAAAATTCCAAGGTAATTAGGTTTTAACATGAATAATCACCTTTCAATCACGGTGACACGGTAGAGGAAGGCCCTCCACTCGATGGACTAAATACATCATAAACGTCCAGGAAGTCGGTGGATGGAGGCGGCTCAAGACCGTTCATCGTGGCATTTCAAGGGGTAGGCTTATGTCCAGCAGTGGACGTCTACAGGTTGATGATGATGGTTGCCCTTGTCACAATGCAAAATGCAAAACTTGTTGCTAGGTTCTTACAAGCTTACAAGCCAACTGTAGGCACCAATGTAGGTAGTTACTAAAGATAGGAGCTTAAATGAATAAAATTAAAATAAATAACGTTTACATTTCAGTGTCTTGTTGGTACCTGTAATTAGAACATGGTAACATAAGGTTGCCTCGAGCAACACACTCGCGACAACTGGTAACACGGGGCACGTTCAGACTACACCACAGTGCACCATTACTCACGAGCTGAGTTGGATACAATGATGCAAGGCGATAACCTGACGCTGAAGTCCGAGTTATAACAAGCAATTTACAATATTATTAATTTACTTCAGTTGTGTGAGATCTTTGTAAGGAGACGCCGATGAGCGCCGTTCGCGTACACTTTGTGAACCTAATTTTCCATACAAAATCTGCGTTACACTACCTGCACCGTACATTAAGTCGTCCGTGTAAATTGTTAAAACTCGGACTCGGTATCAGTGCCTTGAAAACTTAAAAGAATATTCTGAGGTGGAATTGCCTTGCATTTTCCTAAGACAAAGAAAAATAAGTGTATTGTATAGCTAGTATATTTATTATTAGCTTGTCTCTGTATCGCCAGGAAGCAATCAAAAACTTTACCTACGATCATTGGTCAGTAGGTACAGTTTTCGATTGACCCACAACCTTTAGTAATGTATACATTAATGTACAATAACCAGAATTGAGTCAGGTAGATATACATGTCTGTTCAAAAGACTGATATATTAACCAAACGGCAGAGCTATTCTCTATCTCACGACAGAGGGCGTATTACGAGTTTTGCATTGCAAAAACCGGAATGCGAAACGTGAGCATTCAACGTGACTTACGTAGTAACTATTTACTAATCAGTACTGTTTCTACCGACTGCGCGGCACAGAATGATGAATAGTTACTACGTAAGTCACTTTGAATGCTCACGCTTCGCATTCCGGTTTTTGCAATGCAAAACTTGTAATAGGCCCAGTTTGCAAAAGGCGTAAATTGTGCTTTACACACAATTAATTAATTAATCTATTTATTGTGATTGTACAATTTACGCCTGTTGCAAATCTGTCGCGAGATGAAAAAGATACAGATATAGAATAACCCTACGAAATTATGCTTATGTTTAAGTTAAAACGTGTTTTACGTGACTAATAATTCAATCATTGCAACTAATGATCTAGCTATGTCCTCTGATCATGTCCTATTTTATCGTAGCTCGTGTTCTTCTTGAGAGGTTCTATCTAGTCTAGCCGAGACATGCGACACCGTCCGTGTCGGTTGGCGTGGTAACCTATCTATTTCTGATACAACGATACCTACGCTATTTATTGTGTCTCACACATGTGTTTACAGGCTCTGTTTATTGCTAGGAGTGCTGGAATATACTTTATTGTATTAAGCCTTTGTAGGTAGAACTGGATAGGTGGAGCTCTAAGGGCTAATAAATTAGCATCTGCCTGCAACAGAAGTCTACTCTACAACGTTTTAGTATTAAATTGAAATGTATGTACCTTTTAACCGTGCGTACTTGCATGGTTAAATGTGTAACAAAAAATTTCGCGGAAAACACGCTCATAACTCATAGACTAGCTTTTAGAGCTTTATAAAGCCCTGAGGGATGAGTTTTGCATTGCAACAATCGCTGCGACGCGCGACGCCCAAGATTTAGACTTCCAAAAATCGGACACCGTACTTAGATCTCAAGTCTTTTTTCGGCGAACTTGGACCTTTTATCACATTTAGTTTTCGATGGAATCTAATTTACTGAAGCTGCCTGTCTGTTTTATTTTTCAATTTAGTTATTTCCTATGTTTAGATACGGAGTTTGAGCATTTGTAACACGAAACTTCATACTAGGTCTTCATTATAAATTATTATAAATACCTATAAGTATCCAATCTGTTGTTGAGTTCTACAAAATCAGCAGAATTTACCTGCCATTTTATGAAGTAATACTTCTTCTGAATACATTTTATTAATATACCGACTAACCACGCTTCGGTCAGGAAGTGTCATGGTCCTTGGAAGTGCTGGTCCCGACCGAAGTGCGTCTTCCTGCACACGCTTCGTTACACACGACTTCACTTGCTGGCTCACCTTGAAGCTTTAAACTTTTTTTAATATACAAGCAGGTGTTTCTGTAACAAAATTAAATTTGCACCTCGCACATCTTATATAAAATTATATCAACGTCAATGATCACCTTAGTAAATAGCTACAGCCTCATCCTTTCGACTTTGATTTTGGGATCAGCAAAGAATGAAGATCATTGCTCTTGCCCGCAAGATTCTCACTTGTAGAGTTTGTTCAGCGCGAGATCTGTCGTGGAATTAGAGGACGCTGCTGTGCTCAATTACCCTTTTTTGTTTAAAGGCAATACGATAGCGAGTCTGTTCCGTTTTGATCCTATTACAACTGTTAGTATTTCTTTAGTTTAAGATTCAAAATGCCGAATGAAAAAGAAACCAGCTCCTAATTATGGTTTTAATTTGTAGTTCACAACTGTAGTTCACAATTCGGCCACGACGGCTCTCTTTCTGTACAGACTCAAGGTATGTATTTCACTAGTAGGAAGGTACATCGGAGGTAAGTTATTATCTATAATAACTTACCTCAATACATACTTAGAGTCTGTATAGAAAGAGAGCCGTCGTGGCCGAATTGTGAACTACAGTTGTGAACAACAAATTAAAACCATAATTAGGAGCTGGTTTCTCTCTGTCGGCATTTTGAATCTTAAACTAAAGAAACGAAACGAAGAACTGAAGAACGAATGTTACTCTAGCAACATTCGTGTTTTATACATTATCTCCAAGATCATTGGAAGTTCTTGTGTATAGTGATGCAATCAATGCTCATAAAATCATCCATCAAGGAACTGCGCACACGCGTGCACTCTTTCCCAACCATTCTATAATACGTATTGTACTCTGATGTACCGTAGGAAATAATTGTTTCCCGCCCTTTTCTCACGCGTTATCCGTGCATCTTAATACTATACTTTCCTTTTAAACCTAAGACTTTAGTTAGATCTAATCTTTCTTTTCAATACGTAACTATGTGCGACCGCAACTTTGTCTTTGAATCACATTATTAATATTCAATTAAGTACACAAAAATTTCATACAATATAGTACAAATGTCAAAAAAAACATAGGTAATTTAAAAAAAAAATATATTTTAAATTTTGACAATTTCGTTTTCCGCGATCACGTGTAAATACGCTTTTTCAAATCGAAACACAGACGTCATAACATACGTAAATCTCATAGTAGCGCTAGCTCCATGTCAAACAAATTACTTTAGTACTATACTTATAAATCTGTGCAAACGTCTAAAAGCGTACCGCTTCGGCCGCACAGCTGAAAGAAATTCATTAAAAAAATATACAGAAAAAATAAAAAAAGGCATTCGCCTAAAAAGCAAAAACACAGTTGGGTTGGTATTTGTTGTCAATAACGAAAAATATACCTAATTAACTCAGTTTGCAATAATTGTAGTCCATAAAAGATGCGTTTAATAAAATGCACATATAGGTTCACAAAGAACACCACATGCAGTAAGAATATTATGGTATTACAACACCCTATAATCAACCATATCATCTACAACATAATAAGTGATTTAATTCCTGTAACTATCAACCATAAAGGGCGCTCAGTGTAATCACAGATCGCCATAACACGTAGACAGGCAAGTTATGGCAGTGTTCAGAATCACACCTATTATTAACAAGTGTCTGTCTACACTACACACCACTTACTAACAGGATGGCTGGGAATCGGTGATGTGCCTGAGTGAAGCTATAAATCAGCCAATGATCACGGCTGACAGTGAGGTATATTTTAGGGTTCTTTAGTCCAACAAGGAACCCTTATCCATCTCAGTCTGTCACAGCGCACATTACAACTTTCACAATTATGAAACAAAATGCATGAAAATTGCTAAATTAATACTTCGATCTCAATTGTAAACAAATCATTATCATCAGCCTGTTTATGTCCACTGCTGGACGAAGCCTCATTGTATTCAATGGGGGGATTTGCCATAATCACCACTCTTGGCAGGCGGTTTGGTGATCGCAGTTTGGTGTTAAGTTACCGAGGTAGATGCTGCTGCCCATCCCCTGGTGTAATCCCTCAGAAAAGCTTATTACAACCACGGGAAGAGATGAAAGGGTCTATGCTTAGGGTGGCTTACACACCACGGCTAATCAGTAAACAAAAAAATCTAAAATGTACCTACATTTAACATACTATGCAAAGAGGGGGTGCTTTTAACGTACCTACCTTCTCATGAGGACTATCATTAAAGGTCATATTAAATGAGGCAATGTTTTTCTACTCCTGAAAATGTATATTCCTTAATTTAACTAGTTTTAATTTTAATTTTTGCATGCTATTTTTTTATATAGCGGAATATGGGTCCTATATTTTAATTGAACAGCCTGTATGTACCTATTTCAAGCAAATAAAGATATTCTTTCTTTCTTTCTTTCTTTCTTTAGACAAAGTAACATTCTAATAGCGATGACGCTAGTAGAAAAGTCCAAAATATATGAAATTGACGTAAGCTATCGATATGTCACATGGTCAATTGTATTGTATTACGACTGTAGGAATAGAATCGCTTCGAAGCGAATACCGTTTGTCTAGGCCGGCTGGTAGTAGAGCTTCCTGCTATTATTTTCTTCCTTGACTTCACTATTTCCTAGAAGTGTAAATTAACTGTTATATTTATATGACGACTTCTGAGGCGCGGCAGGCGAGCAGCCAGCAGTGATGCGAGAGGTTACGGGTTCGATTCCCGCTGCGGGACAAATGCTTGTATGATCTGCAAATATTTGTTCCGGTTGGTGGATCCACCTAGTGTAGTGTAGTGTGTCCTAGTGTGGGATCATGACTACGTATTTGGGTGTTATGTTATATTATTTGATTTAGATGGCGAGTATCGAGGTCTCTCTGGCGGGGTCCAGGAGACGCAGTGCGGGTGCTCGAGATGCGACCCGCGAGTTGGACGCGCTGCGGACCGCACTTTCGGATAAGGACTCGCTTATACAGAGGTATGATAATTACTTGTCATTATCAATGATACCTGTGACCCATCAAATAAGCTGCTAACACAGCTTTTACTTTTCTTACTAAACAGGGGGCGGTCCTAGTGACCGCCACTTTATGCCTGTTCCCGTACCTTAACAAAAGTACTGTCAGTGCTGTAGATATTATTTACACCCAGGATGGGCAGGATGTATACGCAAGACATCACAAACTTTAAAATTGATGCTAAAACCTTAGATATTTTTTGCGCCACAAACGAGCAACTTACCTATGTTTCTTTCCTTGATGTCGTAAAAACCTACTATGGGTTTACACCAGGGGATGGCCAGCACCATCCACATGAGTACTCAACACAATTACTGCGATCACCAATCCGCCTGTATAGCAGCATGGTGATTATGGCAATTCCCCTCGTTGTATTTTATGGGGGAGGCCTCGTCGAGTGGACGTTTAAAGACTTCTGCTCATGATGAGGATGGTAATGTTTCTTTCCTCAGCCTCAAGAAGCAGCTAAGTGCATCATTGAGCGCAGCCAGACTGGTCCAGGCCACGTCCCCACCGCCCTCTCGGACGGAGTCTCGTGAAGAATGCGCCGCACTATCAGTGGAAGAGCGAAGGGCGCTGGAAGACCGCGCACAAGCGGTCAAAGCCGATCTAGAGGATAGAAAGAGCAATATACAGGAGTTGAGGAAAAGATTGGAGAAGACGCATGTTACAGAGTAAGTATCTGGTCCTTGTTCAAGCAGTATGAGGATATTGGAGGCGGCTTCCGATATCTGCTATTTTTGTCTGGTCCAAATTGACCTTCGTTCTTACTAATATTATCAAAAGCTCACACATTTAGCAACTGAAAAGGGGGCTGTTATAGAAGTTTACGCCATTAATCATTATCAGCCACTGCTGGACACCACCCCCTTAGAATACCACGACTCACAGTCTTGAGCTACCTCCATCCACCGACTTCCTGCAACTTTTATAATGTCTTTAATCCATCGAGTGGAGGGCCTCTCCCGCGTCATCCGGTTTGTGTTTCTTTTTTATTGTCGTGTTCTTGGTCACTGTGAGGTATACTGGCCCTGGAAAGAGTATCGTGATTGTGACCTTGACCCGCGTGTTAGGGAAAGAACCAAGGTTATGAAAGATTCAGTGCGCTTCGCCTGCTCATTGAATTTACTTCAACTGTTGTTTAGAAGTCAAACACTTATGTTTATGATAGTATGTCTATACTTTTTTTTATTTTATTGTTGACAGCAACATCGATACTCGGATACAGCAGGCTGAGCTACAGTACAAGCTTGGCCGCGAAGAGTTGGAGCTCCTCACACTGGGAGAACAAGCGCGTGCGCTCGCGCAGCTTATTGAACAGGCTGACGCAAGAGCTCGGGCTGCTACATTGCAGCCTACGTTGTACAGGTAATTTTATCATAATTTATACCAAAAGATGGTAAATATGTAACATGGGCCTTCCCGATCACAAAGAATACCATAAAAAACGGTCGACCTTTTTATCAACGGAGACCGACTGCCTTACGTTTGGTTCCGTGTTCCGGAACATTTACTGTCACGTACGACATAATGTCAGCAGTCCATAAGGTAGGGAGCGTTTGCCACTCAAGATCCTTTTATCCCTGGCTATTGTACGTTATGCAAGCTATCTGGCCTTATCATTCGACTAAATTAAATTGTAAGCATGGTTTGCCTACTGTTACCAACGAATTCCTCGTGTATTTTCTCAGGCACTCGTGTAAGCTTAGTTATCTGAATCTAATCAACAATTCTCAAATCTACGTAATTATTCAGTTAACACTTCCACCGTTTCTGCATTTCGCAGAGATGTTCCGGTATAATCTAGCAATTAAGAAATATTTACGGTTCCATTCATGTTTTACAAGACGAGAATTAATAGATTAGACACGATTTTATCTCGTTATCAGGGACTTGTCAATCCTGCCGCAGTGCATCATCCGACAAGCTTATTTAATTATATAACACCGGCTGTTCACTGACACACGCTGCAAAGATGTCATTATCAATATCAGTCGCATCTGCATACTTAATTAATGGGCAACTGCAAACATGCACTACAGCAATCTTAAAATATTGCAGAATTTCTACGCGAAGTCTGACTGATTGGATGGTGGGCCTGTGAAGATGGTTAGGACTTCGCAAATAGTCGGTAATTGCTACGATTATTACTACATCTATTGTTCGGGGGGCGGGACAACACACTTTCTAGAAGGTTCGTTCTTTGCACTTATCGTTGGGAAAAATCTCTCCACACCAAATCCGGGTTAAACTGAATCAACTCATAGGAGAGAAACCAGCATTTGCTTGCAATTAGAAGTAAATCATGGTTTGTTCCGAAAGTCACACTATCGAAAGCTGATAGAAATTGCACCTCTACTCGAGCTTCCAGGTATTGGCACAGAAGTGAAACTACTTTACATGGCAGCTACTATACTTTAGGTGCTACTTACATCGAACTTCCAATAAGTGTAGTTGCTGCCAAGTAAGGGAGTTTCACTGTTTGATGTGTCACAGAAACGAGTACGTAGGCGAGCGGTGTACCTAGCGGTTCAGAGCAATTCGTATTATTTTGTCGACACGAGGAACTTACAAAGGAGTTGCGTTTCTAGGACGTTAGAATTAGTACTGTCTTGGCACTGGTCCATTCATCAATGCTGCTCGCGAGAACTTGACATAATTGAGCAGCTGATGGGCTGAGATTAGATCAGTCGTGAGCGTGAGTGCTCACAATTAATTCCAATAATAAACTTAATTAAACCAAGGGGAATTAATTGGGTTATCCTGAGGGTTTGTCTGTTTTTACAAAACATCATCAGCAGCAGCAGACTTTAGACATCCACTACTGAACGAGGCCTCCCCCTTAAAATGTATTTAGGGAAAATTGTCATAATCACTACGCTTGGCAGGCGGATTGGTGATTGCAGGTTGGACGCTGCTGTCCATCCCCTGGTGTAATTCCTTAATCGACTTTTACGACATCGACGGGTGATCTCTTTATGCTTAGGTAGGACACACCAAAAGAGCCTGTAAGTTCGTAAGGAAATACCCGCAATTTTTCGTTAAAAAAACTGACCTGCCACGGCGTTACCCATGCAGGTATAAGCACAAACTAGTACTGCCAAACTCGAAATTAAAAATGCATAGTTCCGGTCCAACAACAATGGCATCAAAAATTTATAATAAAATTCCCGAACAAATTAAAGAATTAGAAAAGGATAGGACATTTGAAAGTAAATTACGGGACTTACTAATTAAAAAATGCTACTACAATTTAAACGACTTCTTCAAAGATACGCTGCCTGCGTTGTAATTTAATTTAATTTAATTCAAAAAAATAGATAAAATAAATGTAAAAATTAGTTAATTCATTCCTGTTTTGACTAGCCTACTCATTAACCTATTTAATTTAATTTAATGTTTTTGTCTACCCAAGCTACTAATTGACATATATAATTGATTTGATTTGCTTACCTTCTTTTAGTTTTGACATATTATTATATTGTATACATGCGAGAGATTAAATTTGATAAACCTTACCTATTTCTACTTTTATGTGATTATGAAATTGTTTTAAATTGATTTGACTTGTATTTTAATAACTAACATAAGTATTGTTCTGTAAATTTTATTTTTGATCTTGACTCCAAATTGCAGCGCCCTGACGGGGTTCATGTACCTACCTGACTAACAGTAAAATAAGACCTATTACTAACTATATTGTATGTACATGTGAGCAATAAATAAATACAAATACAAATACAAATACCACGGTATAAAATCGGGGATCGATTGTGATATCGGGGACGCACATTCTGATTCCATTATATGGGCATCTTTGATTTTTCAAAAGCATGCAAGCGCTCCGCCGATCCGTCTTTGAATATGATAACACATCTCATTGCAATGTTTTAAAAACAGTACTTATACTACTATCTCACATGATAAAAACCGTTATTGTTGTAAAGAATACAGACGAAAGATTTGTTTATAAGCCAAAGAGATTCTCAAGCCAATCTCACGAGTGGCAGACAATAGAGTCATCTGTTTACCTTCGTGAATGATGGTATTGGCTTCTCACGGCCACTGCTGTGGTAGGGCGGCTATTGTTTAATCTGTGGTTGCGGTCTGCTGCTGATTCCGTTGGCGGACACCCTGAAACACTGACCCAATTTACATCATGACGGATAGGCGACACTATCTTAGGACGTAACTTTATACACGTGCGAGTTCATTGTTCCTGTTGGAAAAAACTTGTTTTAAAGGTTTTATATTACCATGTGAAGGAATGAGAAATAAGAAGTTACTTAGTTGGTGCTGTGGTGTGTCCCGGCCTAATAATAGACCCCTCCGCCTCCTCCCGTGGATGTTGTACAAGTCAACTAATAAGGGATTACAATATAGGGGATTGGCAATATGGGCAGCAGCATGCACCCGAGTACTTACTCAACACCCATTCTGGTGATGACCTATCAGCCCGCCAAGCGTGGTGATTATGGCAAATCCACCCTATTACATTCTATGGGGGAGGCGTCGTCCAACAATGGACGTCTAAAGGCTGCTGATGTGTGATATGTACCTAGTTGGATGCCAATTATAAACTCTCCTATCTCGTACGCCTTATTTAGCTTTCGAGGCGTGTCGCGTCGGTCGTAGTTCAGTCTGATTGAAAACCAATATTACCAAATCAGAGAACAAATCTCTCTTCCCGTATAGTATATAAAGCAAACGTCGAAGCTCCCGTTAGACATTGGCTGCATAATTCAGTGAAGTTTTTCAGCGGAGCTAACACGTTACCGGCATACCGAGACCGAGATCATATCTCGCGAAGCGTTTGGTATTCCACGCATAACTGCTGGCTTCACTGCCTTACATGGCGATTGTAGTTTATGGCTACATTACCTTTTCCCTGCGGCTTTCCTTCTCTTGGTCCTAGGTGCCTGGTCGTCGCGCCCTGGCTCGTAACTTTGCTACAAACATCAATATTTCACACACACTGCGCGCAGGTAAACCCAAGCCAATATTTTCGTACTATCTACCTATAACATATACACTAGTGGTTCGCCCCGAACTGAGACCTCGCGATGCACCTTTATCAGCCCGACTAATTTAAGAGGGGAAGAAAGGGTTTTGTATTTAACGGCTATGTAAGTATGTTTGTATGGATGATCCATCAGAAATCTAAAACTATCGAGTCAATTTCTCTAATATGAAAGATATTTTGTGAAGCAAAAAAAAAGTTTCAAAAAAATGGATATAACAAAGAATAAATCCTCAATTTTTCGACTTCTCCCCGTAGAACAAAATATACTTAAATAATAAATTTCAGCATTACCAGAGAACTTGAAGTATCTTCGAGATATTTTTTTGCATATTTTACTTTCTTTACTCAGTAAGTAAATGTTTTTAGAAATCGGTTAGAAGGTAACCGATTTCTAAAAACATTTACTTACTGAGAAAAAAATGTAACCTCTATAGGTAATTTTTCTACACATCATCGAAATAGCCTTTGAATAGGACTAAGCAACAGGGCGTAAATACTACATACCTGTTAGTATTTTAAGTACTTGACGATTTAATTGATAACGTCCTTTTGACGAAATCATAGAACTCCAACGTCATTCAAATTCCTACGAATAACAATGAATACCGAATACGGTCAACAATGGATGTTATATTGGTTTTTGTTTATTATGGTTCAGGTTTCTAATTTCATCAAATTCAGACTTTTTCCTGTAGTTGTGACACAAAAGCCACAAGCATTCTGGATTGTGGGACTGCTGGAAGTACCCCAGAATTTTTGAATTTTGCGTTTTTTATTTACCCTAATATCTCGGAAACTACTAAGTTTAAATACTTATTAAAAACAGTTTTGAAATTTCCAACTAAAGCGCTTTCATTAGACACCCCACTTGATCTGACTGTCTCACTTTTTTTTTTTACCCCCTCTTGGAGCCCAATATCTCAGCAACCCCCCTACCGATATAGCTCATAACCTTACCTACAAATTTTACCAATACTATCTACCCCCATACCAAATTTCATGAAGATCGGATTAACGGTATGGAAGTTTTCATCGGACAAACATACATACATACATACATACAAACGCCGATTCTTCCAACTTGACTCAGAGAACTCGCTTCGCTCGTTCAACTAGGTACTTTACTCGATAGTTGGTGCTGTGGTGAGTCCGACCTAAGAATAGACCCCTCCGTCTCCTCCCGTGGATGTCGTAAAAGACGACTACGGGATTACACCAGGATATGGGCAGCAGCATCTACCTGAGTATATACTCTGCACCAATACCTACTGCGATCGCCAATCCGCCTGCCAAGCGTGGTGATTATGGCAATTCTCCTTACTCTATGAGGGAGGTATATGTGATGTAGGTGAGGAAGAAGACTCGATAGTTTGCGAGTTTCCATTCAAAAATGCAGTCCTAGCACCCTATCTATCTACTGCATAGGTACTTACCTAGAATACCTAGGCACATGCCAGTCCTCTTGTTAGAGAGTATTATGTTCCTTGTGCCGGTTTTTATCTAGATAAGCCCGCAGCACATCTCACGTTTTACCCGACATGTGAAAAATTACTTCCTCCACTGCATACGTTACGGCTACATTCAAATCTTTATTGGAGCAAAAAATACAATTACGTGTGATACATTTTGAGCTTTACTTTATTTCTTACTAACATTGATAGTTTATCGGGTAGGGGCCTTTCGTCACACGACCATTTTTTGTGCTACATTTATGTTTCATACTTTGAGGGTAACTTCGTTATCACCAAATTTTATAGTATATTTTTTGGGTAAACTCGTCATAAGTAATATTTTGTTAGGTTTTGTACAGTCAGCGGCTATGCTATGATTGGAACAAAAGTAATTTTACTTTATAAGACGATTCAAAATGATCCTTGTGATTTCAATGAATAAAGGAACCCTGCGTATAAATCAACTTAACTAATTTAATGTCTAAATCTATTAATAAATGTGACAAAACCTGGTAGGCTATAAGTATAGGTATAGGTAAGTATAGTGTAGGTGAGGCCTGCGTCGGTCGTGTTGCCCGCATTTCTCTGGAGCTTTTTTAATCATAATCCATCATTATAAGCACTGATAAATGTTGTAGGTAGATCTAGCATAAAAACAAAATACCAGTTTGTCTGAGATAGTAAGCATCTCTGTGGAACTCACAAACGCATAAAAGATTATCTAAGTAGGTATTGCTACTGAGCTACTTAGGAATGAGTCTAGGGGTATTCTATATATTCAGCTACTGCTGTTTACAGCCTGTATGCTCTCAATTAAAATGAATTGAAAGATACAGCTTTTTTCCAGGAAAGATCTTATACCCACCGTCGCGTCGTCTTCGACTATAGATTAGACTTCCAAAGCTAAACCAGCATGCAAAAATGTAATCACATAATTAAATCTTGTTTTCTGAGATTAAGTAATTACCTGCTTCATTAACATAAGATGTAGACATTTACGTAGCCAGTTAGTAAACTTTTGGTTTCACAATTGGTGGGAAATTTCTTAATAGTGTACCTACCTACCTACTTACTGAGACTACGAACTCAACACTCGCAATAAGAGTAAAAGCGGAATTAGAGTGAAAGTGCTGTAATTGTGGAGTAAGTACAAAACTGCAGTCATAAGAGCCACATCATTAGGCTACCGGTGATTTCACGACTACCAGTCGGTCGCACAAGCATACTGATGGTTCCAGAGATACTTACTTACTGGGTTTACTCGTAAATAGTTAAATCTGTGCTGAGCTTCTGCGGCAGCCAATGTTTTTTTCAAAGTATACTTAGTCCATTTATATCATATTTATATGCCCGTTTGGATTACGAATTTACGACCAATTTAAGTACCTACCTAGTTCCTAACTGCCCGACTACGGATGTGTACCTAACGCCCTACATTATCTTACCTTATATGTTGATTGTAAATAATAGAGCAAAACGTGGATTTATAAAGCGCCCAATATTTAAAAAAAATAGTAATTTTGTCCAAAAACTTTTATAGGCGCCTTAACCTGCCTTGTGCCTTGGCCTGCCCGCAATTATCCTAATTGCGGGCAGGCCTTCGTCTAAAACATATTGATACTTGTAAAATAAGTACTTATCAGCTATTGCGTATTCGGGTTTTAGTTATAAAATATCATTTTTTTTTCATCTAGACTCTGACTTTACTAAGTTAGTCGTTATTTACTGCGATCGAATCAAAACCAATATACAGAAACTGCTTCCAGTTGGTACGTCTCATAACACATTATAGATTCCTTTGAACAAATTATCGCAAAAAGTACAGAATATCGTTTTTCTCCCTAGAACCCAAGACGCAATGGTACCTCATTGCGTACCGTTTGATTGCACGCTATATTTGGAGCTGCACAGATGCTGCGGACATTTCAATGTTATCAAAGAGAAACCCCTTTGCAGTGTATAAGCTGATGGACAAACCTGTAGGTATCTCTAGCTCATACAAAAATAAAGATATTTTAAGATTTTGTTTAGTATTTGCGAGCTTGTTTGAGTTCTGTTTTGGTTTCGTCATTATTCAGTGGAAATTCTATCATTTCACTTAATGCCGGTGTCATCGCATCACGGGTCCCTCATTACCGCGTTAGCGTCGCGTGGTGGCTGTCATCATCTCGTTAGCCGATCATCAGAGTGTCATTAGTAATGCCGTGAAAACACTTGATGGGCAGGTATTAGTTACAAATTAGTTAGCAAGATGATACGTTTCTCGGATGGACTCCTGGAATGGTAAGGAGATAATAAGAACTTACCCTTCATCGCTAGTCTGTTCGTCCACTGCTGGATGAAGCCTCCCCCATTGAATACAATTGGGTGGTTTGCCATAATCACCACGTACGGTAGGGCACTTAGGTACACCTTTTGTACGCGAACGAGGTTTGCGTCTATTTTGGCTATTATTTTATCAAACTCCATGATTATACACATGATCAGTACACTAACTACTGCGACGCAGGAGGTTGCGGGTTCGATTCCCGCTTCGGAACAAATATTTGTACGATCTGCAGATATTTGCTCAGGGTGTTATGGGTATTTTTCTATGCAAAATAAAAAATATCTACCTTTGTAATGTATTGTATTAAGTATATCAGTTATCTAGTACCCATAACACAAGCTCTGCTTAGCTTGGGGCTAGATAATGTTTTGTGAAATGACCAGCATTTATTTATTTTTATTTAATATGTGGAGCGACAGTTTTTTAAAAAATTCGTTTTTTTTAATTTATGATTTGGTAATCATATAATTTTATAGAAAAAAACTAATCCACCACGGGTATAGTATATTAGTGTACTGATCATGTGCACAAAGTTCAATCGTGTACAGCAGTTTTTGGTCTACATGTAGGTTTAACCATAACCGCAACAATTTTCCCTCAGCTTGGCGCGGTTCGCTGCACTCGCGTTCAACTACCGTGGGAGTTTCTGTACCGAATTGTGTTTACTTATAAGACTTTTTCAACTGTGATCATATTAAGTTCCTTTTTTCCCACTAAGTGGGAAGCTGCTTACACAAATATATGCAAAATTTTAAGACCTTTGGACTGTACTATACCTAACAAGATGTATCGTACACAAATAATCAAGGCGCCAGCATATTAGGTACTGTAGGTAACTGTATATCTTACTAGAGAAATAGCCAGCGAGTCTGACCAGTAAGAGCTTTATAGTAAACTATAGTACGCCTGTGACTTTGCCCGATTTGAGATTTTTCCATGCAAACTTCATCACTCCGCTGCGCCGTTTAGGGGTGAATTTCGGAAATCATTTCATGAGACTACATTTTTGTGTCTCAGCAAGACGCGCGCAGTGTAATGCCAAGTAGGGTGACACCTAGGGTGGACGTTACCATTGCATTATATTGTGCATATTGCATTTATAATCGGTTGGTGTCACCGCTTAAGAGGAGGTCATCGATAGCTAGCAAATGGGCGCTTACGACCTTTTGCACGCAAACGAAGTTTAAGAATAAGAATAAGAAGCATTTATTGTTAACTGTGTAAAAAGATCTAATTTTACTGTATTTTCTTCAAACTCCATGAAACAAAGTACACAAGATCACTACAAGTACACTAATATACATATGTGGTGCGTTATAGTTTCTTATAAAATAATATAGTTACCAAATCATAAAAAAAAACTATTTTTTTGAAAACTGACGCAACGCGAGTCTAGATATTAGTGTACTGATCATGTGTACAAAATTTTATGGAGTTTGATGAAATAATAGCGAAAAAAGATGAAACTTCGTTCGCGTGCAAGAGGGCGTAAGCGCCTTACCGGTAACCTTGGTGGGCCTCATGCCAGTCTCGTAATTTTTTTAACACGCATTGAAATCAAAGCACTTGTTCCGGAGCTAGCCACAGACACACATACATACATACGTACATGCAAACACACGATTTCCTCAAATTATACCTACCACCTCTCTTTTTAGTTGGGAGTTAAAAATAGGGCTTGTTATCGGATGTCGGGTTACCTGGGCTAACACAAGTACATGAATGACTCTCTAGCCTCAGAGGTTTGCTGGAAGAAAACTGTTTTTAGGGTTAAGCTCGCCTTTGTACATGTCCTTTAATTCTGCCTTGTGTTCATATTATGTATATGTGTGTACAATAAAGAATGTGCATAAAGCTGCCTATATATGCATTATGTAATGCTAAGCAGGTCCTCGCTTGGAGGTGCGAATAGGTCGAACAAAGGGCACGGCGATGCAAGCGCACCGCCTCGGTGTCGGGTAAACTTGTTATGGGCACCATGGCGTTCGAATGGAAGAGAAGCACGAAAAGTAAAATCAAATTTAGTATTTAAAAAAAACTAGATATTTTTCATCGTCATCATCAGCCTGTAGAAGTCCACTGCTGGACATAGGCCTCCCTCTTAGAATGCCACTACGAACGGTCCTGAGCCGCCTCCATCCACCGACTTCCTTCGACGTTTATAATATCTTAATTATGTTGTGTTTAGTATGTTTTCGTTGTTAATGTTTTTTATTTTTCATCTCGTCCAATATTTGTAGCAAAGTGCTACGAATTCCAAAACCACTTACAAAAGACATCAACGCGCTACAGGTGCTACGCAGATTTTTCAAAATCTTATTTGTATAAGAATGTCTTGCCAATTAAACATTTTTATCTTTTATCTCAATATTATTTTTGCAGCTTTGTTGCAATTTAAAGATTTTCAACAGCCTTTAGACGTCCACTGTTGGACAAAGCCTCCCCCATAGAATGCAATGGGGGGCATTTGCCACAATCACCACGCTTGCCAGATGAATTTATGATCGCAGTTTGGTGTTACGTACTGCGGATGCTGCTGCCTATCCCCTGGTGTAATCCCTTAGAAAGGCTTTTACTACATCCATTGGAGGGGTAGGAGGGCACACCACGGCATCCATACAAAATACATCAGCGCGCTTAAGGCAGTACCCCGACCAAACACGGCGTCAAGCCTCTCTCCTCGTTAAATAAAGCAAGTAGAAAAAAACTTAAAAGTCACCACATATTGTTGACATTTTGTCATCAAGTTCCACGATTGGTTTAATGATTTAACGTCGTAAGTACTCGACAATAAACCCATGAAAAAATTGAAATAAATCATGATTTTGTACATCTTCTCTTAAAGTTCACGTTACTGAATTTTTTGGTTTACACAATTGGATAGTTAATTTAATAGTAGAATTATTAAACGATTTTTTTTTTAAAAATGGGTTCTCTTTATTTTTTATGAATTATATTTCATGAATCCGTGCGAATCTGGCTATGCGCAAGGAGCGGACCAGTCAGCCGCCGGTTCTCGGACGAACGGCTAGATGGCAGTACTATTAGAACGGACTACATAGGTGTCTCTAAAATAAATAATTTGCGATGTATTGTAACACCTCAAGGTCATTCGGTCAGGGTAGCGCCTTAATGCTAGACATATTCCAAGCTAAAATTGCGCACCCGCAACATAAGTGCCATTAGTAAACGCGGTTGATTGGCGCCCAATTTAAAATAGAATTTACTTTCATTCATCATCATCATGCCTTTGGGCGTTTGCCATTGGACGAGGCCTCCTTCATCGAGTGCAATGGTGGCATTTACAATAATCACCATTCTTGGTAGGTGAATTGGTGATCGCAATATTGGTATTGAGTACTCAGGTGGATGCTGCTGCCCATCTCTTGGTGTAATCCCTCAGTCAGACATCCACGGGAGATGGAGGGGTTTATTCTGAGGCCGGAGACAAAACGGCAATTTCGTTATTGAACTAAAATGTCTCGATTCACGTGTAAAACGCAGTCACCTTAAAGTGCAGTGCCCTGCGATCCCGAAGCAACGTGACCTCGACCGTGACCCGACTACATCCCTCACAACGTGCCTTATTATAGGTACACGATAGGCTAGTACGTACGTATGTACACTTACTCAGAGTAGCTCCGGAGAGCAAAGGTTTCCACATCAATATAGGTATATCTATTCAGTTTGTTAGCAGGAAAAAGTTGTTACATTATAATATTACCTGCTAGATTAAATTATAAGTTAATAACTTTTTTATTTTATTGACCGCTGCGCTGTCTCTAAATCTGCAGCCAGCTATGAAAAGTTTCTACTAATGTATAACTTGGAACTTTGAAGCCGAATCTCTTATGACTTGAAACAATGATTGTTATGAATATAATTATCACTAAAAACGGGATATTTACCATGGTTTTTAGGCTGTATTATTTCCCGATATTTCGGTTAGTTTACCCGTGACCTGTGATCATGCAGCATGCAACTATGCCGAAATATCGGGAAACCAACACCAAACTGACCGGTATTTTAACCGACTTTAAGAAAGGAGGTTCTCAATCGACTGGATGGTTTTTTTTGTATGTTACGCGTTTACTCCTCCAATTATCAATTGATTTTGATGATAATTTTTTTGTTTATTAGGTACCTAATTCTTCAGAAGGTCCCATATAAATTTTATCGAAATTGATTCAGCTCTTTATTTAGTGATAATTAGGAATGAATGAATAACTTATGGTTTTTTTAGTATTTGAATAGGAACAGAAGGTCCCTACTTTACTTATTGATGGGTATTTTTGTTTTTCAGCATGGTCCGTGATTGTGGCGGCAGCGGCACCCTACTGTCGACAGAGGCGCGCGAGGGTTCATGGGGAGCAGCACCCCGTGCTGGCTGCATGGCGATCGAGTGGTCAAACGAGCCCGCACTGAGGGTCGGAGACAGGTGAGTGATGGCACCATAAGACAATGCAGCATGCGCTAACCACGTCCTAATAAGAGTGGAACGTGATGTCGATTGTCAAATCTAGAGTAGAAGTTTTGGTCAAGAAGAGCAGAGGGCCTAGCCAAACGGCATTCGCTTCGAAGCGATCCCATTTCTACAGTCGTACGTAATACAACAATAGACCACGTGACATATCGATAGCTAACTTCAATCCCATATATTTTGGACTTTTCTATTGGCGTCATCGCTATTAGAATGTTACTTTGTCTTAGGCCTCAGTTGTTTAGCCCAAGTTAAGTACAGCTTAAGTACAGTCTAGCTAGGGATATACGGGTAATATCAATCATATTAATAATATCGGCATGTATGACAGGGCAGGGCGTCGTTGCTCAACACAACAACAACAACAACAACAAGGCGATTATTCACAAACAAAGTAGATACATAATTGTCTTAAAGATAGCTTTAATATAATTATCCGATATATACAATACACCCTCCTTAGTAAGGGTATGCCCTAATTAGAGCCATAAGGCAGCTTTTTTGACCCTGATTGAAGCTAACTGGCATTCAGACCAAGGTTCGCTAAATACCAATAATTACAGTAAACCAACAAGTCAAAAGTAGCTACTTAACCAGTATCTAAGTAATTAAACCCAGTCGCTAACTGCCGACCAAACTTGGTTATCATAAAGGTCATCGTGCGGTAATCCTGAGTGGCATCGAGGCGATACAATCTTCGAGAAACTAAATAGGAGCTTGGAATTTTCTTATTAACTTCCCATCTTCAGCAGCCTTTAGACGTCCACTGCTGGACGAGGCCTCCCCCATAAAATGCAATGGGGGGAATTGACATAATCACCATGCTTGGTAGGCAGATTGGTGATCGCAGTATTGGTGTTGAGTTCTCAGGTGGATGCTGCTGTCTATTTCCTGGTGTAATCCCTTAGTCGGCTTTTACGGCATCCACGGGAGGAGGCGGAGGGGTCTATTCTTAGGTCGGACACACCACAATATAATATCAACTTCTCAAAGTGTAATTTACTTTTACTAGGTGCTTAAACCAGAAACGGACAAATTTTCATTTAACTTTTCCTTATTATAACCTCGTCCAGTGCTTCGGCAGAATTACGCTTCAACTCTTTTAAAAATAAAATCTGGTTTATTGTTTAAAAAATCCAGAACACTAATAAATAAAAAAATAAAATTAAGAAAAAGTTTTTTTTTCTAAATCTTATGCTTCGATTATATCTATAACATTTTATGAAGATCATGAGATTTAAATTAAAAAGAAACTAGAGCCAGACTAAACAAAACAGGTAGTTTCTCATTCATTTAAAAACTAAAAAGTAAGTCAGTTCATCAATAAAATAATCCGGCTCGAAGGACCATGTAACACGAAATGGTTCATAGAAATAACTTATAACTGGTTTAGATACTGGTATAATGGTATGGGTTTTAGCCGTAGTAAATGGTTTGGTGGTGAATGAATACGCGCCGCCTTCTAGGCAGCTGGTTACGTACTGGCTCGATTGGTATAGGCAATGGTGAATTTTGTTTGTAAAGCAAAAACGCAGAATTGCGTGTTCGTTGTAACCCGAACACTTCCATCAAGGTGAATGATGAATTTTTGAAGCAATGAACCAAAAAAACTACCAAAGGTGTGAAGCACGAGTTCCGTTTTATGGCTAAAAATGTCGCATTCAATGTATGATAGAGCTTTCCCTGACCTGGGTTGGTTGCATAATCGCAGAATATAGATAATTGCACCAATTGAACCAAAATGTATGAATTCAGCAGCTCACGCCAACGCCTATTACGGAAAATTGACTACACCGTGAAAGCATTTCGTAGAATACTGGCGGTGCGTGCCAAACCAGTCTCTTGTCAATTCATGAGTTCTGCTGAAAGTTGATTATACTAGGTAACGATTTGTTTTTGTGGAAAATTCCTTATCGTACCCTGACCAGGAAACGTGTTTGATACTTTCAACTAGGAACAACAGTGGACAATTTAACTTGGCCCATAGCAGAGTAGTTAAAGAATCCCTAGCAGATTTATTCCTAACAGTTAGGTTCTCAACAGGCTAATCAGACTTAAAAACTCATTGCTCATCCAAAGTCATTGGTGTATTTCAGGTTGGTGGAAGTGAACGGTTCGCTGGTTATATCATGCCGGAGCCAGGAAGACCTGCAGCGAGCGACCAGCGACTCAGCGACGCCACGGATAGTGGTGCTGCGCGGTCAGCAACCTTCGCCCGTCCTACAAACCTCTACCTTTACACAGGTCAGTAGAGTGGCTCCGTAGTCATATCATGCCGGAGCCAGAAACTGCAACGAGCAGCGATTTTGCAACAAAAAACCAAATACAGCGAACTAATCATATTGGATTCTCGTGGCGGGTAACGAATAGTATATAATCTGTGCTGATCGGATTATTCGCAGTAGCAACTCTACAACTAAAAGGATGTTCGAAAAGTTCAATCAGTATATTCTATAGTGTAATATCACCACTGTTGGATCCTCAGAGTCTGATAAGTTGGTACATTGGAGAACGTTCGTAGGTTCGTCTCGCCCTTTTGAGGAACCTGCGTTAGGTAAAAAGTTTATAAAATTGTTTTGTTCAGAACGAGGCAGCCTCGCTCCGCGCAGAGCTAGGGGCGCTGCGCACTGCGGCAGACGACGCGGAGAGAGCCAAGGAAGGACTCCGCTCTGACAACACGCGGCTCACACATCGCATATCTTACCTCGAGGAGCAAGTGGCTGAACTACTCGCTAGGCATAATCAGGTAAGCATTACTTAATAAAGTACCCCTTTGCGAGGCCTGCATTGCATACCCTGTTTCGTCCGAAAAGGCTCTCCTTTTCGGATCATGAACTCTTTCATGGTTCTTCTTTCTCCTTTATCAGCCTGTTTACGTCCACTGCTGGTCGAAGCCTTTCTCGAAGGATTTGCCACAATCGCCACGCATGGCAGGCGGATTGATCGCAGTATTAGTGTTAAGTACTCAAATGGATGCTGATGCCCACTCCCTGGTGTCACCCGTGCATGTCGTAAAAGCCGACTAAGGGATCACTCCCTTAGTCGGCTTTTACGACATGCACGGGAGGAAAGGGAGGGGTATATTCTTAGGCCGGACACACCACAGCATGTTAGAATCATGTCAGTTCATGATTAGAATCATTTTGATTTAAATCGGACAAGATTTTCGTAGCACGATATTTGCCCCAGTGTCGTTAAAAGAAAAATAAAATGAGGGTTTCGTTGCAGCTTCAACCAGTCAGCAGTAGCGACAGCTGCATTACAGTAAACAAGAGCAAAAAGAACGTAACCAATATCAACATCAGCACCGAGCCCGCCTCCAGAAGGCAAAGTCCTCGCTCCGAAGTGCAAGTGTTTCAAAAAGGACCTGATATAACAGCTATAGTTGCGAAACTGCCGGGTCTTGACAATTCAGAGGGGAATTTACCACTAATGAGGCCACGGTCTAATGCCAGTGGGGCATCGTCTCGAGTTGCTGTCTCCCCTCGCGCCTCACCACCGCCAAACCACAGATCACACAGCTCACATAGCTTAGAACACCGCGCGGGTCGAATGCGCCACTCTCTATCCCACCACTGCATACAAGCAGGCGCAGACTACACAGCCGAGACGGACGCGGCCATCCGCATGATAGAGCGAAACCAAAGACACATGGAGAAACAACGTATGAAGAGCGAACGACTGAGCCGATCGAGAGAAGAATACTTCAGGTCTGACAGCGACTTGGACACGAGAGAGAACACTTCTAACGCAGATGGGAGGGAAACCAAGCACTACGAGATAAAGAAGGCAGCTGATCGGATAGAGGAGAGCATTAAGAAGACCAACTGGGCGGAACGGAAGACGCTTTCAATAATCGAGCAACTAAAACGCTCCCAGAGACTGCGTAAGATGAAAAAGAACGAAAGCGCTGAAGACATTCAAGTAGAAACAGAAAAAGTCTACATGTACAATCGGATAGACGGAAAAGTTCTAGAAAACGCGCACAAATCCAGCAGAAGGTCGTCGAAGCTACACTCTCGGAGCGCGAAATCTTCGGAATTCGAATCGGAATGTTCAGACTTTCCTAACGGAGACATGTATAGCAGTTCACCTCGGATAGATTACGGTTCAGAGTCTTGTTCCACCCGACTTAGCCACTATAAAAAGAACGAGGAAAAGCGAGATGACGTCAAATCTCGTCCAACGCCTCCCCGTAAGCCGATGCGACTGTCTCTTCACAAGGCTCGAAGCGCACATTCCTTGGTCAACGGTACCGAATCAGAAACTCCTAGTAGACCAGTTTCAGAGCTCCGAAATGGTGATTTGAGTCACTTCAATGATACAGGGAACAAAAGACCTGTGAAACGTACACACGCAGCTGATAAATGGGTGAGAGAAAGGATACGAGACGCAGGTCGCGCGACTCCGCGACCGCAGAGAAAGCTTATGAATGGACTGAGCGCATGCGACGCGCCGGCTGCTGACGACTTGTATCCAGAGAATAGCATGCCACAGAGGATGAATGGGATTGTAAAGGGCAGTAAATGGTGCTAGCACTTTACGTCATCGATACTTCGACGGCGAGGCACCATCAACTAAAGCTAAGCGTCCACTGTAGGGGCTGGAGCGCAACAGTGAGCGAACTACTCTGATAGTTCAATACGTTAGTGGACGCCACTTTAATAAATTGATGGCATGTGCATTAGCGATGCACCCTATCGGAAACATTAACCAAGTGGACGCCTAGTTTAACACAAAATTATGTAAAGTGGGTGATGGCGTGCCTAACGCTAAAGTGGCTAAAGAGGCGCGTGACGCAACACGTGACACAGCAAATGACGAGGCTTGCACCACTTTGACAGCAGCTTGACAGCTATCGAGGGGCAAGTAAGCGTGTCGCAATATTACTTGCCGGTCGGGGCCTTAACCCTAATGAACACTGGCCTCATACTCCCCTTGAAGGCAATAGAAGAGGCTTGTAATTTTGGTGTGAAGTTTGTTTACTATCTTGCATAGGAAACACTTATTCTAGATCTATTAATATAATAAGTAATTGTAAATACAAATATAAGCACCCACCGTGTAATGCTCACCTACTCATGTAATTTTACACTTAAAACAATAAAAATATAATATGATACAATTAAATATATTTTCACTATGACTTATTGTTTTTTTAGTGTCTCCAACCAAAACGACTAAGTTTAAGGAAATATTGATTGAAACTAATGGTTCTTAATAAAAATCATATATTCATTACTTGCAACAAAAATAAAACAATATGACAGTATTATTTACATCAATCCAACATCATACATCTTTAATTCATTGTAACCTCCCTAAAGCCGCAAACACACTGAACCGGGGCGCGCCGCGTGCCATGAGCATTTAAGTAAATAATTTCTACGCAGAACAAGAGATACAAAAGTCTTCTATCCTATCTTAAGCCTAATGTAATAACGACTACAATTATTAATAAGGCGGATTACGCTTTATTATAAAATATAGATCAGTGTGAATGCGGCTAAGTTGTGACGGACTAAAAACTTCACTTAACATTATAATGGTTGATTGTAGTTGTATTCCACTAAAAGTAGAGTAGAATACATCGGTATTCTATTCTTCCCAGTCCAAGGGGAAAAGCTGCTAGACCATTATAATTATAAGAACTCAATCCAAAGAAAACCTGGTAACATTTTATAGGCGAGTCAAATTGACGAGTCTCACTAGGAACCACACGAACCGTTCGAACTATTGAGCGATATACCAGCCTGTCCACTAACGTTCATTCTTTCTGAGCAGTCATGACATCCAATATGCGTCGTGCGTATTGACGGAATACCGCGAAAACCGTAATTCTATCTCTCCTTTTTTTTAATACTACCTAGTCAAGCAAACTAGCATACGGCCCACCTGAGACATAAAGATGAAAAGTCTCATGTGCCTGTAATTTCACCGGCACCCTTCAAACCGAAACACAGCAATGTAAGCACTGCTGCTTGGCGGCAGAAATAGGTACGGCGGTAGTACTTCCGCGGACGAACTCTTTCACATGAAGTAGAGACACTCATCCACTGACGTTTAATCTGTAGCAATTATAGTTTCCGGCAGGAATGAACGTAAGTGAATAGGCCGCTAATGAGTTAAGCCTACAGGTTTGGAACACCAGGTAGAACGACTAGTCGTGAAAAAACTAAACGTGATAGAACGCCACAACTTTAAAACTAAAGTGCTAAACCGCGCTGTCTCGTTCAGAAACACAAAACGAGCGAGTCGCGTTCAGAAACACAAACCGGGCGAGTCGCGTTCAGAAACAAAAACAGGCGAGTCGCGTTCAGAAACACAAACCGGGCGAGTCGCGTTCAGAAACAAAAACAGGCGAGTCGCGTTCAGAAACACAAACCGGGCGAGTCGCGTTCAGAAACAAAAACAGGCGAGTCGCGTTCAGAAACACAAACCGGGCGAGTTGTGTTCAGATAGACAAACTGGCGAGTTGCGTTCAGAAACAATCCGGGCGGGTTGCGTAAACTACGAGATGCAGCGCTTCATGACAGTCTTAACACAAATATTCTATAGATTTTGCAGTCTTGCCACCATAAAGACAACGCACATCAACATTTTTAGCTTAGGCTGAAGTTAGATTGTGATTAAACATGCGACTGTGTCACACAGTCAGTGTGTCCTTTTTGTTTGCATTTGATTAATTAAAGGACACAAAGCGAAAGTGGAGAGACTCGTTCCAAAATTACTTTACATGTTTTTTTAATTGATTTTTAGCTTTGATATATAAAGTTTTTTATACACATTTACGCTCCGCTTTGGTAGATACCGGGATTTAGAGTACGTAACTCACTCTTACTTAGCTGTACAAAAACAGTAAAGACTTAAAAAAAATCATATGTATTTAATAACTTCATAGCAACGTGACAAGCTACCAAACGCGGTGGGAAGTCTTTGTGGCGGCTTATAATTTCTTTATCTTATTTACAAAAAGTACGAAACATTATAAATGACTGTTCATTTAAACACATTATTATGACTAAATAAATTTTACGTTGACTTCTAGAAATAATGGCATACACAAACACAACGTGTTCATGAAATAATGCAAAACCTGAAACAGTTGTTAAAAGAATCGAGAAATGTAGGTAATGTATATTCAAATACATAAAGTATATTTGATAATGCCGTGACTAAAAAATATTGGCGCTATCGCATGCACACCACGCGCCCTTGAGCGGTAAGTTCATCGACCTTTTACCGTTGCGGTGCGCGTTGTGAGTCATAGATTAAAGAATCGATATTTAAGGCAACAAAACTCACAAATATATTTTAATACAATGATAAAGTTTATCTTTGTGTTATATCAGTTTCAGTTGGGGTGTTGGAGGATTTGCATTATTTCAACTCGGTCCATAATATAATTCTATGACGTATAAAGCAAAATTACCAATCGTGGATTTGAATATTACCTAACAGTACAAAAAAACACAAAATCACATTGAATTGACGTAGTATTTGATATCGACGCGATTGACGCCGCGGGCGCATGCTAGTGCAATATCAAAGGCTGCCTTTTTTTCAAAAACTTGTTACACGAAAAACACATACAACAAATTTAAACAAAAATTGTGTAGAACTTTTGCTACACTTTATTATTTTACTAAAAAGAAAAAAAATACAAAATGACAATTAAATTAATTTTTTAGCTATTTCTATTTGATGAATACGGTGCAAATAATTAAGTCAAATATTAGAAATAGTCTACAATCATATTAAATGATTGAAGGCTGACATTAGGGATTTTGTAAAATTTGCTATACATTTATATTATATACATTCAAATAAAACATTTTTTACGAGAGACGTTTTTTCGTATGAAGACATTCTTTTGCTTTATACGCCCTCTTATACGAATTTGATTAACAATGCTCCGATCAACAAAATCTAGTGTTAATTATAACTCTAAAACATAAACTATTACATAAACCCAAAATTTTCATTAAAAAAATAACCTAATTCAACAGTCAAAATCATATAAAAACATTATTAAACTAAAAATAATGTTATTGATGTTTATATCCAACGTACCTACTAACTAATAGCGATTACTTTCAATTTATCCATTTCACAAACTAAATTAAATTTTAATTATTAAAACAATGTTTGATTGATTCATATTTTTAAATCAAATAAGGCATCCTTATTTTTTTCGCTTTTAATCTTAACTTTCTCATCACCGTACGAAAAATAATCAATTTACTTCTAGTCTCTAGATCTGCAACAGATCACAACTCAAAGTCTTACATCCACATTCATAGCTACAAAGTGCTGGGAGAGAAAGTCAAACAGCCAAGTGTCGTTCTTGAATACGGGCACAGGCAAGCACAAGTTGTTGGTATATCTAACAAAGGAGGTATGATGATAGCATTATATGATCTTTAATGAAAATTATGTGTGACTATTGTAGCGGCTGTGTCTATTGTTTTTTAATAATTTTAAATATATTCAACATACAATCATTTTAAAAATATCCAACATACACGGGTGTTTTAACACCCGTATTTGTAGAATTCGCTATGCCAAAATATTTCATACAAATTGGCAGTTACTGTTTTTGCAGCTTGGATACTCTGATAGAATTATCACACGCTACATATTGTTTATTTTCAAATTGTGTTGAGCACACTCGGGTACTGATTCAGCCAACCACGTGCAACAAGTGAATGATTTTAAAACTTTAAACATGTCGTTCACGTCTTCTCTCTGTCTAAAGCCAGGCGTGACGTGGTGGCGACTTGATGACTACACATTCCAAGTTTAAAGTCCATTTCAGACAGGCGCAGTGTGCAGTATAGTGCAGTGTCATCGCACAGTGGACCTGTTACAGGCCAAAGCTCACCGGATGCGTATGTAGCACGTAATATAGACACGCGCGTCTCTAAGTATGTACACGCTTGCGTGCACGTCGCGCATACAGTTCCATTCATACAACGTCATGGTACGTCGACGTGCACGTCTACTTCTATGCGTAAGCAGTCGGTGTGCTGTAGCCTTTAGTTAACCCTTCCTAGGTCAACTGTGCGATCATTATAGCGCCTGTCTGAAAGCGGCTTTATTGCGCCCTGGGCGCTACGATACAGTAAAACTATGCGAGAGCCTACCTTTAAATACGCCACTCCCGCTGTACGCTGTTTGTTGTGTGTACGCTTGCTGGTTAGAATTCGAAGCAGCGATGCAGGTTAACGAATTTCTTGAGCGCGTGAGGCAGCGGCAGCTCCTTGATGCCGCGCTTCATGACGATGGATAGACGCACGCGGCGCGCGTCGTGCGTGGAGCGACGTGCGCGGCGCGCGGCCGCGGCGGCCGGCGTGTCCGAGTCGCTGTCGCCGCCGCGCCGCAGCGCCGCCACCCGGCGCCGTCGCGGCACGCGCGTCGTGCTGCCTGCTGAACGAACAATAATCAGCACATAATGTTCACACTACGCTAGCTGCTTTTTTTTGCATGTATATCCCACATACCTAAATCAGTCTACTTACTAGACTACTGGAAGAGACTAACCACCCACAACACAGGGAATCCTAGTGTGGGCGTTATAACCTTATTACTCATGTATATCTTCTGTCCTGGTTTAAAATTTTGTTTAGTAAATACCCTAGATGCTTACTATATGTTATACACACAATAATATTTAGGTACCTACAACTTATTTACATGATTAAGTGTATTGATTCAGTGTTTATGGATACGAATAAATGATTTATTATTACTGTACTTACTGTCTTGGTTGTCCGTGGCGGATGCGTCGGTGTAGCTGCTGTCGCGTCCGTCGGACTCCTCAGGCGAGGCGCTCTGCGGCGTGGAGCTGTTCGAGCAGGACGCGGTGCCTTCGCCGATGCCGCTGTCCAGTTTCTGACGCTTCTTATCCTGAAACAATACGATCACAAACGGTTTATTCAGTTGCAAGTATGATCGGATTAAGCCAGCTCATCGAAGAGGTTATCATAGAAGCTTCTCATTAACTGTCACAGATAGTGGAGTATATCGGTATCATTCACTACTAGTAGTAGAACTTCTTGTGAAAGAGTTCGTCCAGGGAAGTACTAAGGGTATGGGTGCCGGTGAAATTACAGTTACATGAGACTTTTCATCTTTATGTTTCAGGGTCGTGAACGCGCGGGTAATGCCTCGGGTGTTGCGTCTATAGGCTACGGTAATTACTTTCCATAGAGAGGGCCCTATGCATGATTGCTTGCAAAAAAAAAAGAAGTAAGGGGGAACAAGGGTCTGCGGGACACACTACAACGATGTTTACCATCACAACATCCTGTCCACCCAAAGGTTGTCTGGAAAAGATCACTTTAACGATAAGACCGCCCATTGCACGTACAAAAAAAAATGTTTTTTTTTATTTGGTGTGCAGTAAAGAGTTTATCTATCTATCAATAACTAAAGACACAACAATAACCACAGACTAAAGAGGAAAACATGCGCGTTTCAGAACTTTCCGTGATTTCTAGGCGAGCTTTTGTGAGATCGCAGCGTCACCTTGTGATAAAATCTGCTCGCGTAAATTAGTTCTTCAATATGGTAATTATTGTTCCAAATAAAGATGATTGTTAATGTACCTTGGAGCTGCACGGCGACTCGTCGTCGCTGGACGACAACTGGTCGTCCATGTGGACGTCCTCGGACGCGGACGCGGACGCGTTGCCGGCCTCGTCCTCCGACTCGTGCTGCACCACGTCGGACCGGTCGTACACGCCCGCGTTGCCGAAGTAAATCTGCACCTGCAAGTTGTATGGAGATAAGAAACTCTTCAGATAGACATAACCAATAAGGAACCTGCAAAATGTTCAAGGGTTTAGAGTGAAACTTAAAAAATATCTACTTAATTGGCAACGGAGCAGGAACTCCTCAGGAATGATACGAGTGCTATATAATTTAATATTTTTTAATCTGCTTAATATCTGTTTTACTTATTATTGTTTACTGTGTATAATTTGCTTTACATATTATTTGTTTACTTTTATTCTATTTTTTGTGAACTTTATTGATTTTATGTTTTATTTCTTGTGTTTCATTATGTACGGGACTTTTTTTACCAATTTATTATATTGTTTGCAAAATGGCTCTAACGGAAGACCAGCGCAGGTTGTTTACAACCTGCATATGCTGAGTTGGGGCCTTTATGCAGCAACATTTTTTAAATACTGTTTGATTTTATTGTATCTTTTGTTTTTATTTTTGTTAATTTATCTGAATGTTGTTGCGAATAAATCTATTCTATAACTGCTGGATATACGCCTCCCTCAAAGAATGCCTCGGTGAACGCGCTCGAGCCGCCTACATCCATCGACTTCCTGCAACCGTTGCAATATCATCGCATCTCTCCATCAAGTTAAATCTCATCATCATCACTAGCCTGTTTACGTCCACTGCTGGACAAGGTCTCCCCCCATTGAATACAATGCAATTTGCTATAATCATCACGCTTGGCAGGCGGATTGGTGATCGCAGTTGGTACAGCCGCATAATGAAAAAATTGGTAGAATTTTTTGTTTTTTTTTGACACGGCATCAATTGAATATTCTGTACCTATTTCTGCCGCCAAGCAGCATCTTCAGCTCGCATTGCTGTGTTTCGGTTTAAAAGGTACGGGCGCCAGTGAAATTACAGGCACATGAGACTTTTCATTTTTATGTCTCAGGGTCGGCAGCGCACGTGTGATGCCTCTGGTGTTGCAGGCGTCCATAGGCTACGGTAATTTTCCATCAGGTGGACCGTATGCTTGTTTGCTTGCCAAGTAGTATACAAAAAAAGTAAGCAAACAGAAGCTTACCTCAGGGGGAAATCTTTTAGTTCGCATAGCGGACGCGTTGGCGCGGCGCCGGCTCGAACCGATCGGAACGCGGATGCGGCGCCGCACGCGAGGGCCGCCGTCGCCGCCGTCGCCGCCGCCGCGCTTCGTGCCGCCAGAGCCGCCGCTCGGACCGCTGCCCCCTGAAATGTTGTTACTTAATGAACCTGCACGCGAAGCTGAATGAATAGCAATAAAATGTATACAATGAGAAAAGATTTCGAATAATTTTTAAAACTTCTTAAATGGAAATCTAATATAACTTGAGTTTCAATTTCTTGGAGTTTGGACAATGTCCGACGATTTCTGTGGCGCAGCGGGCGTATTCGCCGGCTGAGATGCGAGAGGTTGCGGGTTCGATTCCCGCTGCGTGACAAATGTTTGCATGATCTGCAAATATTTGTTCCGGGTCTGGGTGTTGTGGTACCATGGTACTCGTAGTTCCTGATACCCACGACACAGGGAATTCTAGTGTGGGGTCAGGACTATGTAGGTAACTGTTGGGTGTTATGTTATAATAAGTTTGCCTATAGTTTTTCTTTACTGCTGCATGATTGCATTATGCAGATTCATGCATGATTCATAAATTCACGATACACTTGCTTGATTGAATTTTTTCGATGCCTATTTCTCGATTACTCGCGTGGTCTTAATTTGGTGCCAACCACTAATTATTTAATGTTCACATACCTGAGCCGCTGCCAGATCCGCTGCCGCCGTTAGGTCCGCTGTCACCATTAGCCCCGTTGCCACCACTTAGTCCACTGTCGCCACTAGCTCCACTGTCCGCACTAGGTCCGTTGTCCCCACCAGGTCCGCTGTCTCCACTAGGTCCGTTGTCCCCATTAGGTCCGCTGGCTCCACTAGGTCCGCTGTCCCCACTAGGTCCGCTGCCAACGCTGGGCCCCGGCAGAGGTACTGCTGGTGCATCTTTAGTGGAGCGCGCGACTCCAGGACATTTACCGCTCGTGGACGGTTTCGAATCGTCACTCCCGCTGCCAGACTCATGGACTACTTTAACGTCCGGAGTATCAGGGACGGCTGTCGGCTTCGAGACGTCCTCGGACTCGTCACACTGGTGAATTTAGAAAGAAAGCGGGTATATAGAGGGCATCAACTTGAAACGTTGCGGAGATAAACTAGACTGATTGTAAATAAGTTTATTGTCGATAAATATTTTTCAAAACAAGCTATTGTTAAATTCGTCATCGTTACCTGATCAAAATGAGCCCAAACACTGCCAGGCTACTACTAATCATCGAGGAGTTCCGTTGTCCACCTTCCGTCTCCATAATTAATTATGGAGACGGAAGGTGGACAACGGAACACGGGTTTGATTTGAATCAGCTCGCTGTCACCATAATATTGTATTGTTATCTGAACTTGACAGGTATGAAAAAAATCAGCTCAATCGGTTAAAGATAACTCATTTAAAATTAATTTGCAAGATTCCACCCGGACAAACATACATACATTGCAAGTTAAATAAAAGCTTGTAACTTGTGAAAAACGTTTATCTACTCTCATACTGAAATATACAGATTAAACAACTAAAAACAGAACTAAAATGACAGTCTTTATGCACATGCCATCGAAATAAATTTAAAAACTTACATTACGATACAGCTCTTCTACGGACAACTGCATTATAATATAACTTTTTTTCTATAACGATACAACTTCACTTGGACCAAGGAGGTTGCAATGCAGTTTTTCTATACATAATCTGTGGACGCGGCGCAACACACTCGCGCGTATGGATTTTGGCGCTGAACGTTTACAAATGAATGCAAATATAAGCAGTAATTTTACGCAAATTTAATTGTCAAATTAGTTTTTGTTTTAAAAAATGTCTGAAAACGACAGTAGCGGTACTGAAGAAAATTTTACACCACCGGACATTCTCGAAGCTGCAACGAACAAATGAACCTCTTACCGGCGAAATCTAGAAGGTATTGTTACCAAGACTTTAAAATATAATATTACCTATTTCATGAGATTAGATAAAGTAGTGTATGAAACTGCACATAATTTGGTCTTAAAACACTCGTGTGATGCTATAAAAAAACTCGCCTCCGGCTCTGTTTTTTTAAATCACACTCGTGTTTTAAGAACCCTTATTATGCAACAGTTTCATAAACTACTATTCATAAGTGTAAGGTATTATTAGAATGCAACAACAACGTTTGTATAAAAAAAAGTTCACCTCGACTCTGCCGGCGGCAGTGAGCGCCGAGAGGTCGGTGCCCCCGGGTTGAGCGCGCGGCACGGCTTCGCCCGGCGCGCGCACGTGCGTGCCGGCACTGAGCGCAGCCGGCACAACGGGGCCGCGCGAGCGCCGCTCCGTATGCCGCGACGCGCCAGCAGCACCCGCTGCGCTGGGCCGCGCGTCTGATGCCGGCGCAGGAGGCGCTGGCGACCTGGCGCGATACTCGGATCCGTCGCTTGAAGACTCCGAGCCGTGATCTATCTCGTCGATCAACACCTGCAATCATTATATTTTTAGGGTTCCGTACCCACAGGGTAAAACGGACCCTATTACTAAGGCTCCGCTGTCCGTTCGTCCGTCCGTCCATCTGTAACCAGGCTGTATCCCATGAACCGTGATAGTTAGACAGTTCAAATTTTCACATATGATGTATTTCTGTTGCAACAACAAATACTAAAAAACAAAATAAAATAAATATTTTTAGCCGTTTTTATAGATTTTTTTAATATTCTGCCAAACTCGGTTGTTACTCATACTCAACACGAGGGAGAATGAATGGATTGGTACCTCGAGCTCCTCCTCGCCGCCCGCCCGCCTGTCGCGCTCATCGCCGAAGCGCAGCGAGCCGGCCACGCGGTTGTTGCCCATACTCAAGACGAGGGAGAGAAGCGCGTTCATCTCGCGCCCACCATCTCGACCTTCCATATCGTGCAGCTCGTTCATGCTTGGATCTGAAAATTATTAAAGAATAATACTTACTTTGGAAACAAAATCAAAGATTTGGCCATTGGCACGCATTGTCAAAGTCTAGACTAGAGTCGTCAGCGTGCGTGCCGGGTCGGGATGACGTCGTGTGTCTCGTTCTCACTCACCGTCTGTGTCGGGATCGAGCGGGATGCAGATACGGCGCGGGCGCGGCCTAGGCACAGGCGGGCGACGCGGCGCCGGCTCCTTCAGCTCGGGGTGCCGCCGGCAGATGCCGCCCAGCATGGCGCGCCGGATCGACGCGCGGCACAAGATCATCAGGGACACAGGGACCAGCTCGTCTGATGGACGCACATACACGTTACAACAGATACTTGAGCGCCAAGTAAAATGCTTTAAGGCTGGTTTACACATTGATTAGTGCGAGTGCAGGTGTTTAGCGCATGTGCTTAGTGATTAGTAAAATACACGTGTGGACAGAACTGATTAGTGATTAGTAATCAGCGTAGTAAAGTGAATAGAAGCGAGTTCCATTTTTTTGCGAGTAGACCTGTCCCGCGCGCCCTTCCTTCCCCCTGACTCGCAGCTTGCCTGGTACTAAACACGTTTGGACATGCTTGTTTAGTGATTAGTGTTTAGCATTGTTGCGCAGACGACGCTCGCTGAGCATTGTTATTGTATTTGCAACTGAATTTACTAATCGCAGCAGCTAAACAGTATTGGACACAACTAAGCACTAAGCACTCGCAATCAAGCCTACTCGCACTCGCACTAATCAATGAGTAAACCAGCCTTTACGGAGACATGATACGGTTTGTGAAATACGTGTTCCAAGCAATTACATGCGACTTGTCACCGTTTATAGCTGTTCTTACATTAACTACATCAAGAGCGTTCAAGCAAGTCAGAATACGATACTTTTTTTGACTTATTAAATGACGGGACTGACTTGTGGCCCATCTGATGTAAAGCAGTAACCCCTCAGCTTTATAACAGCTTTTTGGTAGTAGTAGAACTTCTTGTGAAAGAGTTCGTCGGAGGAAGTACTACCACTGTACCTATTTTTGCCACCAAGCAGTAGTGCTCGCATTGCTGTGTTTCGCTTTGAAGGATACGGGTGCCGGTGAATTTACAGGCACATGAGACTTTTCATCTTAATGTCTCAGGGTCGGCAGCGCGCGTGTGATGCATCTGGTTTTGCTAGCTTCCTAAGGCTACGGTAATACTTTTGCATCAGGTGGACCGTATGCTTGCTTATGGTATGTTTCATAACCAAATACCGTCAGATATACAAAATGTAAACTCATTAAATGCATTTAAAACAAGACTTACGCAATAAGTTGTTGATAAATACGTTTAATCTTTCCTATCTATTTAAGAGCTGCCTTGAATGGGTCACAACCTAGTTTTCTACAATGTATATACTTACTACCTATCTACTTATTAACTCAAACGACCTACAGTTAAGTTTTAATTACATTAATTTTTAAAGTATGTTTTTCTCAGTAGGTACTATAAGTTTTCTTATGTGAGCGACATACTTTTTGTCTTTTTGAAAATAAATTTCTTTAAACCAAGCCCCAATCTATAACAAATGTAATACCTCCGAGGTCACGTCCACTAAGGACGCGCCATACTTGGCATTGCACTTCGCTCGCAAAGTGGTAAAGTCTCATTTACCTGTAATTTTATCAGCACCCATTCATCATGTGGGTGTGTCATCCATTCGCACACCCACATAAACCCACAACCTTTATTTTTATTTTGTTATTTACCATTTTAGTTTATAATTTTTTCTTTTATTTTCTGTTTTGGAACCTGGCCCACATGTGTTAAGGAGGAGGGCGCTGGTACTGCTTCTCAGTTATTTTTATAACTTTTGCAGTCATCAACGTTTTTTATTGTTACTATTCCATGTGTTTTTAGTATCTAATAAATAAATTTTTAATTTAATAAATACATTTTTGAAACTTTTTTATCCTTTCAAACTGACTTGTCACCGTTTGTCGCTATTCTTGCATTAACTACATTAAGAGCGTTCAACCCGTCTTACTTTCCACACAAACGCTCGTACGTGATTTTAAATTGAATTGTACGTGACGTAACATTTTTCTTTAGATGTTTTGAACAAATAGGTATCTTGCTTGTGTACTATATGTAGATTTTTACAGATGCTCTGTACTGAGGTGTGTTCAGCCTAGGACTGGACCCCTCTTCCCTCTTCGTAGTGCCTCTTTTTTAACATTACTTTGGACGAAACAACAAGCTTTTAGACTATGCTTACGTTGTGCTCAGGTGGACCAGGAAGGGCCCTCTAACTCTTCAAACAGGACCCCACGGCGAGAGGTCATATGGCCTCTTATATGAGCTTACAGTGAAGAATGAAGCACCTTGCTGCTACTGCCATAACCCTTTTAGGTGTAAGAAACTCTTAGCTTTCACACCCCCTGATTTTCCATGACGGCTTCTTGAGGCAAGTCATCGCCTTGCATACACAACCACAGTGGCGCGACGGGCAAGTAGCCGGCTGAGATGAAAGAGGTTGCGGGTTCGATTCCCGCTGAGGGACAAATGTTTGTATGATCTGCAAATATTTGTTACGGGTCTGGGTGTTATGGTACCATGGTACTCGTAGTTCTTGATACCCATGAAGGGAATTCTAGTGTGGGATCAAGACCATGTCAGTGACTGTTGGATATTATGTTATCATCATCATCATCAACAGCCATTGGGCGTCCATTGCTGGGCGAAGCCTCCTCATAAAATACAATTCAATTCAATTTCATTTATTATCCTTTGGAACGCAAAGGTACACTTGGATTTGTCATATAACAGCTTAATGAATAGCGGCTGTACATGGGCCTTGTCAGGAAATAGGTGTGAATAATATTAAATAATAATCGAGATAATATACAAGGGGGGAATTGCCATAATCACCATGCTTGGCAGACGGATTGGTGATCGCAGTATTCGTGCTGAGTCCTCAGGCGGATGCTACTGCCCATCCCCTGGTGTTATCCCTTAGTCAGCTTATACAACATCCACGGGAAGACGGGTCTATTCTTAGGCCGAACACACCACGGCCGCCTTGCATATAGCAAAATAAATAACAGCATTTCATACCTAATTTGATGGGCTCAGCGGACTCCTCTTTGGTGGGAGCTCGCAGCAGCGCAAAGGATACGTTGAGCAGCTGGCGCGAAGACCATTCGGTTTCGGAGACGCGCTGAATCTGCACGAGCGTGTCTCCCAGCGGCATCACCAGCACCCCGCTCACCTGGCGACGACAAGCACCACACTTCACTACCGCGCCGCTATGTGTGGTGTACAGGCCGATTAAACATTCAGCTAGCTAGGCTATGGTGAGAGGTCTGCTAGTACCTACATTTATGAAACATCATTTTGTTATTTGAGAACTTGAGGTAAGCCCTCAAGTTTCCAAATAACAAAATGATGTTATGTATGAAGTACGAAGTTCGTTTTCGAAAATATGGTTTTATTCTTATTAAGAGCTGTTTTTCCACTGGATACAGGGAATTAAGAACTCTATCATACTTTAAACTGATACTTTTCAAATACGTACATAAGCACACGCCTTTTTATAGCCTGTGAGCTATATTAGCGGAGAGTTAAACATTCATTCTAAGACTTTTACTATAACCCGCAAGAGTTAACTTGAGACCTGAGCACAGTAGAAGTACACAACGGTGCTCAGGTCTCAAGTTTTTTTCTGGGTCTCTTACTGCCTATCTCCTATCTCTTTAGGCCTGCAGTGCCCACAAGGGGGCATTATCGCCCACTTTGGAAAAGGCTGCACTGGACAATTAGTGACAATAGAAGCTGGCACTTGTTAATAACAATCACTGTTTCAACTGCATTACCTTTATCAGTTGCTTGAAGTAGTTCTCATATTTGGGTAGCACCCCAGCGCCGACATACACACGGTCGTACAGTGTCTGCAGTGGCGCCAGGCACAATGCATTACCTGCTCAAAATATAGGGATAATATTATTTACTAATTGCATAGAATTGGGCAGAGCATCTTATACAAATTACCTTCGGGAGAGAAAACATTGTATTGCAATTAAGTTGTTTGTAGGCATAATTGCTTGTTGATACATAGTTGCTCCCTCAATATGTATAATTTTTTTTGTTGTAGATTATTTGAAGGTTTCGTGTTAAGGATAGAAAATTCAACTTTAAACAATGGTTTGAAAAGGGACCACTTCGGTAACACTTTCTCCATTACACTTCAGATTGTATTGCTCTAAGAGCCAAGACTGTTTAAAAAATTCTTGTTTACTATTTATTAATTTCAACATGAAACTTACAACTGTTAATTTTAAAGACATTTTTTTTAAACAAACAACTTACCACAATAATATTTGGGTATACAAAAGTCAAACTCATCCAAAGTGACAGAGTTCTCTTGAAACTGACTGAGCTTCTTGGTAGAGTATTCAACTACTCCGGGATGTATCTCAACACCATGACTGATTCCACCGGAGCCGATGATGAGACCAGCCAGGGTGGTGAGGTAGCCTGTACCAGAGCCAAGGTTCAGGAACGAGAGCCCCGGCTTCAACTCCAGAGCTTCCATCACCTCACTGAAGAGCAGATACATTTTGTTTAGTAAGAAATACTTCAGGAGGTATGTCAGGGTTGTAGCAAGTGGAAATCTGTGTTTATACTGCCATGGTGTCAAAATTTCTTTACAATTACATGAGAACATCTGTGTGTGTAATGTAGTTATTAATTATAGATCCAAGTGGGTAGATATTGCAACAGCTCACCTATAAATGCATGGAGCAGAGAGATGTAAGGCGCCACTGCGCCAGGCCAGGTCTTTGTAAGCCTGGTCACGTTCAGTTGGCGTCATGTAGTCCGCTCGGTCGAGCACTCGAAACACACGCTCCACGCTCCGGGTTCGGATGTAGCCTCCACCCATCAGATTGTCTATAAGCTCATTGTTATCACGCCCCGAACTCACTGCGCCCCCCATCTTGTTTGTTTTGTAACAGCTTCTCTTATCACCGTTTCCCCTCACACCTCAGCTGATTGGCACTATGGCACTATGACGTCACAATTGTTTTTCAACATATTACAACAAACCCACGATAATATTTGATTGATATTTATACGTGTAACCGTCAACATTTAGCTGAGCCGCCTTGTATTTTACTGAGAAGCTAAAACAAAGCCTTTTCCCAGATATACCACTCAAAAATATAGCGCAGATGTACATGAAAATATCACCCAGATTCTTCACCACAAATAAAATAAAACGTAGCTAGCTAGCAAAGCAAAGAGAGAGAAGGAAGAGGAGAGGAATAGAGGTGTAATTTTATATGCACATAAGTGTTGCCAACTACCTGCAACCCGTAGGGCCATGAAGTTATAGGTAAAACGGTCATTAATCTGAGCGATTCGTAAAGTTGTTCTATGGACATGTGTCACTACAATCAGCTGTCATCCATCATATCATCATCAAACCACGGGATTTGGGATGTGATTTGATTTGTTGGTGAATTGTTTTTAGAAATTTTCTTTGGTAGTAAATTCAACTCTAATCTGACTTTGATTAAAATTTCTCTGTTAGACAAAGGTAACATTCCACTACTGGTGTTTCAGCTGGAGTTCTTGTCGTGTCACAATCGGACGTCTCTTGTGTTCGTGATTAAGATTTTTGGGTTTAGGTGCTAGTTTTTGTCTGAGTGGGAATAGTGCGAAGCGTCGTCAGTCGTCTGTGAGCTCAACAACACTGCACAATGGTGGGGTCCGAGGCGCACGCGAGCACGTCATCGCCGGCGCCGGGCGACGCGGGTGGAGAAGAAGACAAAACTGATGAGAGAATGTTGGAGTGCAACATCTGTCTAGATACCGCTCGGGATGCCGTCGTCAGCATGTGTGGACATCTCTTCTGGTACGCTGACCTTTGACATTACTATTCAGCAGCCTGCAGTCACTTGATTGATACCCTGACCTTTACCATGATTCAAGTAACAACTTGAGCACCCAGCTTAGCTGTTTACCTGATGTTCAAGGATTGTAAATACCAAGTATTCTCTCGCCACTTAACTGAAAGATTGTGAATTAATGTATGCAAATTGTATGTTAAACTATAATGAGCATTGGCTGAATAAAAACAATGTCATTATTTATGTTTAACTTTGTGGCAAAATTTATATTAGTTTTGGTATTTCTACATTTACATATAAGGACCTGAACGTAACAACAATAACAATGTTAAATGTGGCCAAATTGAAATTTGATAGATCAAATCAAATATTGTGCTACCCTTGTACCACTGTGCTCAGCGCATGTTATTTGCTTGGCATTCAAACCATGCTCCTTGCTACACTTCTCGCAACCTATTGTAGTGGTTCTGAATAGTATTCAGGCTAATTAGTTTCTCTATAACAGGCTTTTAGTAACTTGTTTTGTATGTTTTTGTTTGTTTGTATTATTAAAATCCTACAAGGCAAGTTCGACAAATTATTGTCATCCAATTAAACTAAAATTGTATACCCATCGAGATCTAATGAAAAACCAATATTACGGTGACAGAGAGCAGCCCCCGTATTGTCTAATAAACTGATAATCACTTTCGATTCCAATTTTACAGCACATTGCGCTGCGTGCTTTAGGGTCTTTTCAAGAGCAGGTTATATTCAAAGCAAAAAGCGCAATATACTTTAAACTCATAATTGAAAGCGATTATCTGTTTGTTTACAATAAGGGATGGTGTTAAAATCATATCATGTCCATTTTTTTATACAGCTGGCCGTGTCTACACCAGTGGCTGGAGACGAGACCCAGTCGCCAGGTTTGTCCTGTTTGCAAGGCTGCCATCAGCCGGGACAAGGTGATCCCACTCTATGGTAGAGGGAACACCAAACAAGAGGACCCTAGGAATAAGGTCAGTTGTATTACATTTGTATTAAGTTATTGCTAACATATTCTTACAATATTGTTAGTTACAGGTCTTATTGAACAAGCAAAGCGAGTTCTCTGAGTCAACTTGGAAGGATCGGCGTTTGTTTGTGTGTTTGTCCGATGAAAACTCCCCAAACGTTAATCCGATCTTCATGAAATTTAGTATGGGGGTAGATAGTATTGGTACAATTTGTGGGTAAGGTTATGAGCTGTATCGGTCGGGGGGTTGGGTGGTTAGGTAGGTCCATATAAGGACCTCATTAGGGCGCTGCAATTTCTGTCGAGATATCATTTAAATAAAAATTATAGTACAGTAGTACAGGGGCATATTGGGCATCGGCTAACATGTGGGATCCGGACGAAGCTCAAGGTGTAAAATAACAATTTAATTTTAGGTAAAATTGTTCAATTTTGAGGGAAGTTTGTGATTGTTTTGATGGGTTTATAATAGGTAAAGGAGTTTGTTTCTTTTTTTCTATTTGTTGCTTCTGTTTTGTTTTGTAAATTTATCTCGATTATTATTTTATTATTTACACCTATTTCCTGACAAGGCCCATGTACAGCCGCTATTCAATAAGCTGTAATATGACAAATCCAAGTGTACCTATGCATTCCAAAGGAAAATAAATGAAATTGAAAAAATTTAATTGAATTAACTTTGTATTTCCGAATATGACCGACCGCATCGAGACTGTATGTATGTATGGTATGACCTAAACAACTATTCAATAAATGTTCAAAACGGCCTTCGTTTTGCTGTATGCAGGTATGGGCACGTTTTACAACACCTCTAGTTCCTTTTGACAAAGACTTGTGGTGAATGTTGTTCAAATGACGGTAAACGGCATCTTTTAATTCCTGCACGGTACATAGCCAAGTCAGAACGTTCACTTTCACTTTCCTCACTGGTAGAACTTATTGTCAACCTTTTTTTCAAACTTTCTGTAGGTACTCATCTTCATATTTTATGGCATTGCCACTACTTTTTCCAGTCTTTCGGCTCCGTCCATTTTTATTTTTTTCTTGAATTAGTTCTTTGACTGTGGTAACATTCATTACAACATTTTTTTTTAGCTATGCAGGGTGTTTTTTTGAAATGGGACAGTATGGGGATATCTGAATCCATAAGAGATACCTGTCTTTGGAACCATTTACTCTTTTTGTATGAAAACGATTTTGGCAGTTATTTTTTTGGTCAAGCGTGAGTTCTCCATAAAAATGAGTTGTTTTGATCAAAATTGTTTTGAATGCGTATCGACTCTGTTTTATGTAAGGATTGTTTCATTGTATCGGAAGAAAAAAATCTGAGCAGCAGAAGTTAGTCAAATTTAATAAAATGTTTTCTCATACAATTTGTAAGTAATCTGGTACATACGTTAATAAAACTATCGCAATAAATTTTAAAAATGGCCTCCCTGTTGCTGTTTCCAGGTACGGCCACGTTTCAGAACACCTCTAGTGGCATTAGACAAAGATGTTCTTATTAAAGTTTGCCTAACTTCTACAGCTCTGATTTTTCTCTTTCCACGAGACCATCAGAGCAGCAGAACAACATTCACCACACATCTTTGGTCTTTGTTGGATTGTATTGGGCACTAATAGTGCTTCCCTAGTTTATTCAGTTAAACAACAAACATGATAATTACCCTTGGACTGTGAGAGTCGACATTGTTTGACATTTTAACCTCCGTGGCGCAGAGGGCGAGTCGCTGATTCGAGTCCCGCTGCGGGACAAATGTTTGCATGATACATAATATACATGATAAATATACACCTACCTTGTTAAATTACTCTCTTTTCCACAGAATTGAATCAGGCATCAGTAAACAATAATTTTTCTGTTCAAATTCAATAGTATTTTATCCATTTAAATCACAAGGATCATTTAGAATCTTCATAAAGTTGGTAAAACTCCTGTTCCAACGCGACCATAAATGTATCCCATCTTCTTGTTCTTAGGTGCCCCCCCGCCCTGCAGGGCAGCGCACGGAGCCCGAGAACAACAGCGGGTTCCCCGGCTTCGGCTTCGGCGACGGCTTCCAAATGTCCTTTGGCATCGGAGCCTTTCCCTTCGGATTCCTCACTTCTACGTTCAACTTCGGAGACCCCAGGCCTACTTCCGGTAAGTGCTGATACAGCTATAGGTTCTGTGTGGTTTAGATCAGAAGTATTTTTGCCTGGGTTACTATAACATGGGTTATTCCCGTAATCTCCTTATATCCAACAGTTACTTACATAGTCATGCAGGGCTATTCTAAATCGTTCAAAGTCAAAGTTAAAAAGAATTTTATTCATTGAAATCACAAGGATCATTTTGAATCGTCTTATAAACCAAAATTACTCCTGTTCCAACGCGACCAAGCCTAGAAGAATCGGGCAACAAACACCGCTTGGCTTACAAAAATGGTCCGTCTTACCACTAGGTGAGAAGCGCCTGTGTGGTGCCTCGGAGCAAGGAGTTGCTGATACATAGTAAATGAGAACTTAAAAACCTTAGGAAGGTAGTCAAAATTTAATAAACATCAGCAAAAAAAAAAATATGCAAGACAGCACACGTTACGCTTGTTATAAAAGGGAACGTTCGGAAGGGTTTCCGATCGGATTCGTTAGTTTTTCATTTCGATGTGGTAAGTAACGAAAACAATTTACACACATACATCCACCTTCACCTTTGCTCACGTCACATCAATACTTACTGATAGAATCTCACATAATGACGTCACAAGAACGTGTTGCTGAAGTCACGTGATACACCACACTAGGATTCCCTGTGTATCAGGATATCAGGAACTACGAGTACCATGGTACCATAACACCCAGACCGGGAACAAATATTTGAAGCATGAAACATTTTTCCCGCAGCGAGAATCGAACCCGCACTTCTTACGTCTCACCACGGAGGTCGTCCAATATACCAAAGACATAAGCTGATAATTATAACAACATGTTTGTCCAAACAAAACAAATACCATTTGAGAGCAAAGGCCAATTAAGTAGGTACTTTGGGTATGTCCTTGCAAAGATTATGGAGTTTATTCACCTCTCACGCAAATAAACTTAATAGATTCATTAAAATATGATATATTTTATTATATTCGGCCGACATCCAGCTTTCCGACCCAGTTGCTCAGAGGCCCAATTCTCTAAGTTATTTTAAAACTACACTGAAAGTTAACCGAATCGAGACTGAATTGTAAATTGACAGAAAGTTGAATTTCTGGTCCCTCATAAATAACAATTTAGTCTACTTTCAATTCATGGTGACCACCTAATGGTGGTATCCTACTCTAATGAGTAGGATAGTTATATATATAATTGGAAAGAGTAAAGAGAGACTCCATCTACTTATGCTAAAATGAACGAAAAAACTTTGTATCGTTCAAGATTCGGTCACATTTCGATATAATCACATTAGGTACAGTGTTGTATTTTAAGTTATGAGAATACCATTTCTGACATTTAAGACATCGACACAAGATCAAAACATGATCCGAACTCTATTTTAACTAGTTTTTAGTCAGTGAATTGGGCCTCTGATTGACTCTTGCGGATTTTCCTCATCATCAATGTTTGACGACCTCTGTGGCGCAGTGGGCGAGTAGTCGGCTAAGACGCAAAAGGTGCGGGTTCGATTCCCGCATGCATGATCTGCAAATATTTGTTCCGGGTCTGGTTGTTGTGGTACCATGGTACTCGTAGTTTCTGATACGCACGACACAGGGAATCCTAGTGTGGGATCATGACTACGTATGTAAATGTTGGGTGTTATGTTATGTGATAGATTATCGAAAATACTAGTTGCATAACAAATAACATGTTTGCAGATCCATGAATGACAGTAACTTTTGGTTTTTCAAGGTTTGAAACTTTTTTCAAGTCAAGTCAAGACTACTAGTTATAAATAAATAAATAAATCCTGGACATTTCTCACAACATTATCTAGCCCCCAAGCTAAGCAGAGCTTGTGTTATGGGTACTAAATAACCGATATAATTAATACAATACATTACATAGATACAGTTTTTTGATTATACATAGAAAAATACTCAGAATACCCTGAACAATTATCTGCAGATCATACAAATATTTGTTCCGAGGCGGGAATCGAACCCGCAACCTCCTGCGTCACAGGCAAACCTTCGCCGGCCGCGCCACAGAGGTCGTCAAAGGTCGTCAAGTTATAATTTAGCTCTTTTTGTTTGTTTAGCTCCCCGCGGGACTGCGCAGTTTGAAGAGGAGCAGTTTCTGTCGAAGATATTCCTGTGGGTGGCGATCCTGTTCGTGCTGTGGCTGATCTTCGCCTGACCCGCGCGGGGCGCTGCGGCGGGCGCGTGCCTTCCGCGACCCCGGCACCTTGGCGGCCGTGCCCCTTTAGACGACACGTCTCAGTGTAGCTTCAAACATACTATGGCGGCTGCGCACCTTTACACTCATGCACCTGACTTGCATCCACCTAATTTATCCGCGGATGTGAAATAGTCACATGCATAGCATGAGGGCAAGTTTCCACCGGGGCGGAAAGGAGAGGAGAGAGCATAGCTGGCAGGTTATTGGCAGGCAGGATTGACAGGTAAAAACGAAATCGGATTGGTTTATTCAAACACATCTCATGTCTCCTCTCCTCTCCGCTCCGGTGGAAACCGGCCCTGAAGGCTACCGAGATATCTTTGGTGTAAATTATGGTCCAACCAATTTAAATCAACTAAAATCAATATTGTGCTTCAGTTGGCCAATTAATCCGTTTGTTGCTGTCGCCTTTAATGCAGACTTTCTGATGCTTGATTTATGAGCATCTAATTTCGCACCCGCAAAGATATTTAGCGAGTAAAAAATGCAGCTGCGTTGGCAACCAATCCGAGCGCACTATGACGCCGTCTGATCGGAGTACACTCGGACCGAGCGCATTCGGAAACCTACTTGGACGCTACTCGTACCGTGGCAACCAGCCCCCTATTCCCTTACTGAAAGTCACTCGGTGAGTAACGTGTGACAAGTAAAATTAGCATCAATTGCTCAAAATTATCATTAAGAATTGTCAATTGATGGTAATTTTACTTGTCAAACGTTAGTCACAGAGGGTGTTATTACAAAAAATGCCCTTAGTCTGGGTTTAAACCAGGACTACCAGTCTAGGCTTAAATATCGACCTAGGGTATATACGACTGTAATACAAAAGCAGATGGTCTGTTTTCCAGAAGCAACTTTGGAGCTATACCCTGATTTTTTATTTCAGACAATTTTTGTAAACAAACAAATGTCAAGATATGCCACTGTGATTATAAGTGTCATGATTGTGTAGCATAAAAAATGTGTAATTTCACATATGACACACATACATGACACTTATACACACAGTGGCATATCTTGACACTTGTTTGTTTACAAAAATTGTCTAAAATTAAAAATCAGAGTATAGATAGTCTGCGCTTATGCCAAAAATGACATAATCTTGGACTATCTCTGGTTTATCTAAAACCAGGCAGCCCCCTAGTTTAGAAATGGTCTATAAATTAACAGTTGATTGCTTGCTAGAGGTAAGAATTTGGACATCTCAATTGTGATGTGACACAATCGGTCAGTTTGATACTTTGGAAATTCGCGAAGTAGGGCGTGAATTGATTTCGGAAAACAAACCATCTGCTTTCGTATTTAAAGTCGCATATGCCTAATGTCGATATTTAATCCTAGACTAGTACGCCTGGACTAAATTCAGATTTAGTCCATGTTCTTTAATAAGGCCGAAGGTGACTTTCAGTTAGGGAATAGGAGGGCAGTAATCCGAGCACACAGACGACGGCATCTAATCAGAGTTGACTCGGACCGCGTCTACATTTATCGAATAGCTTAATCAAAACCTTTCAGCCGTTTTGACAACTAAGTTTCACAACCAGTTGTGAAAGAGTAGTTTGTCTTCTTTCTTGGCAACCAGTTGCGATGGAATAATAAATTCTACGAGAGAGAGAGAGCGAGACAAAGATAATATTCTAACATTCCGAGTGAACTCTGATTCAAGCAAACTCGTATAGAATGTACTCTATACGAGTGCACTCGGTATCGTGTATAAAGATACTTGAACTAATTTGATGTAAATAAAACGGGCCAAGCCATGTCGTGCAAGAACACGCTGATTTAAGGGTCCCGCTGTTCATATATCCTAAAGTTATCATTGAAAGTCTGTCAAAATATTGAGAATACTTATCGGCTGCTACATCCTAAATTTTGTTTCATGATAGACGCAAAATTAATGTAGCAATTGAGGTGTAACTGACGGACGTACGGACAGATATGACGGAAATTTAAGGGTTTCGTAAAACAGTTTTCTCTAGTAAAACACAGTAAAAAACAATAAATATTGTATATTACCGTGTTTTATTAGAGAAAATTGTTTTAGTTACTTACCACATCGAAATGAAAAACTAACGAATCCGATTGGAAACCCTTTCGAACGTTTTAGAATAGCCCTGCAGAACCTTAAAAATATGTGGAACACTCCGAATTTGGTGAGGAATGCAAATATATTTAAATATTCTTCTGAAATATACGCCTGCTAAAGGCTCCTACACACTATGCCGGCGGCTTTTTGCCGCGCGGGTATGCCGTTATACGCAGCGGGTACACAAAATGAATTGTTACCGGCATGTCGATTCCACGCTACGTCGACTTCTCGTTATAGCGAGCTCTATTACGTCGAGCGCGCTATAACATCGAACATTTTGAAGGCGAGTTTGTTTAAGTCGAATGTTTGAATCGCCGAGTCTCACGAGCGAGCGTTTCGTAGCCTCGAATGGGCTAAATGTCGAGTCTCTTTACCGGGAGTACAGTCCACAAGCTAGTTATGCATTCAGTTGGCAGGCTAGAAACAACATTGAATGTTTGAGACTGCACGATCGGAACTCCGATTGGTAGGAGGAGCGGGAATTTTTTTTCCCATTCCTCCGATTGAGCATCTAATAATCATTGTACAGTCAAAAAGAAAACGTGCAAAATAGATTAAACAAAATTATTATTATTTGATGTATTCATCACTGTATTCACTCAGAACACCCTAAACAAAAATTTCTGCAGATCGTACAAATATTTGTTCCGAGGCGGGAATCGAACCCGCAACCTCTTGCGTCGCAGGCCAACCTTAGCCCGCCGCGCCACAAGGGTCGTCAGGGTCGTCGTTTTTTGTACACAGACAGTTATTACAGAGTTTCTTAACAACGAGTTACTTAGACTAGACCTAACAAGAAACCAATCACGTCTAGCGAAACAGTCCCGTCTGATCAAGATAACAGACAGGACTAGCTAAACAAAAATTAGGTACTTTCTGATCACGCACGACACGATTTGCGTGTTTAATCTAAAATCATCCCGAATGATGAACAAAAAATATTGAATGAAAAATCTCGAACGAATGATCTCGAATGAATGACGAATGAGTTGCCTGATGGAAATCATTTTCCCCATTTTTAAGGCAATTTCCAAAAAGTTGGAAAATCAAAATTCTGATGATGCAGAACCATTCCGAGTACCCCGAGATGCTGCCTGATGGAAATAATTTTCCCCATTTTTAGGGTAATTTCCAAAAAGTTGGAAAATCAAAATTCTGATGATGCAGAACCATTTCAAGTACCCCAAAATGTTGCCTGATGGAAATAATTTTCCCCATTTTTAGGGAAATTTCCAAAAAGTTGGAAAATCAAAATTCTGATGATGCAAAACCATTTCGAGTACCCCAAAATGTTGCCTGATGGAAATAATTTTCCCCATTTTTAGGGAAATTTCCAAAAAGTTGGAAAATCAAAATTCTGATAATGCAGAACCATTTCAAGTACCCCAAAATGTTGCCTGATGGAAATAATTTTCCCCATTTTTAAGGTAATTTCCAAAAAGTTGGAAAATCAAAATTCTAATGATGCAGAACCATTTCAAGTACCCCAAAATGTTGCCTAATGGAAATAATTTTCCCCATTTTCAGGGTAATTTCCAAAAAGTTGGAAAATCAAAATTCTGATGATGCAGAACCATTTCAAGTACCCCAAAATGTTGCCTGATGGAAATAATTTTCCCCATTTTTAGGGAAATTTCCAAAAAGTTGGAAAATCAAAATTCTGATGATGCAGAACCATTTCAAGTACCCCAAAATGTTGCCTGATGGAAATAATTTTCCCCATTTTTAGGGAAATTTCCAAAAAGTTGGAAAATCAAAATTCTGATGATGCAGAACCATTTCGAGTACCTACCCCGAGATGCTGCCTGGTAAAAAAATCCCCATTTTTAGGGTAATTTCCCCAAATGTTGGTTGGTATGTCGAAATTCTGTTTATACAGAACTGTTACCAGTATCCTGAAGTGTTGCCTGGTCAAATAAAATTTCCACATTTTAAGGGTAACACCTCAGGATACTTGCTATGGTCCTGTATAAACAGAATTTTGATATGCTAACTTTTGTGAAATTACCTTAAAAATGAGAAACTTACTCCTAGGTCCTTGCCAGCTAAACAATCAAAAAAGACAAATTTCTTTGTACGGACGGAGACACTGCTCAATCGCGATTTTTCATTCGAGATTTTTCATTCGTGATCGTTTATTCATTCATTTCATTGTTGTGTGTTAATATTATCCATTTTGCTTTTTATTTGATCCAATGGCCGCGACGGTCAAGATTCTTGACCGTCGCATCTTGACTCAAGATGATATAATATGTAAGTAGGTATCAGTCAGGAAGTAACTACCTAATAAAAATTAATAATTATATTTCACTGTACCTACTTTACTCACGGTAGGTAGTTGTTGAAGGAACAAAACTGGGCGAAAATCCAAATTCCAATCTGTCCGACAAGTTAGGCTAACAGTTTGGAGTAATATTGTTCAAACAGTTTGATCATCAAACTGTTGGTAGGACAGTTTAGAATAAACTAAAAATACAGTATATGGCATTGACTGTACTTTTGGCGAAATAAACTAAGTGATAAAAACAAAAACCATTCAATCGGAGGAACGGGAAAAAAAATTCCCGCTCCTACCAATCGGAGTTCCGATCGGAGGACTGGGAATAACCCCATTCTAGTAACTGCCGGATGGACGCTTATCGCTTACCACCCACGCATCTTGTGCCTTTGTGCCTTAAGTTAGTAAGATGATTTGATTCATTCATGTAGAGAATAAGCTTTGTCTCACATGTGTCATTTTTAATTAAATTAATTTAAGAATTTTATTAAAGTAATTTTAAATTTAGTTTTTAAAAACTTAAACAACGTTCCCGTATCCTTTACTAGCTACATGGTTTAAAGTTTTTGTTATAGGAAATCAAAAACTTGGATAACTGGATTTTAAAACAATAAAATACTCAAATAAAATCAATAAAAAACAACAAAAAAAAATTTATATTGGTGTAGCGGTTTTTTGGTCATTGTAAGTGGACTGTAATTTGAAATGTCTTTCCCAAGGGGTAGGCAGAGGTCGTTATAATCTCTAATAATCTTGAAAGATCGAGAAGCCGAGCTAGTGGTAGCATTAGCTAGAGCTAACTCTACCTCTAGCTCGGCTGAAGTACCAGGATACCATAACTATGACAGAAGTTTAATCTAGTCTAAATAATAGCCTTTAAGAATGGGTAAAAAAATCGGCGTTTGTAGTATAATATAGCTAATTTCGACATTTTCTACAACTACTTCGTGGCGCGATGGTATCAGTAGTGGATTATCATTTGAAGTGTATGGAGTTCGAATCTTCGTAATGATGTATGATTTTGTTAACTTTTTTTTTTTATCTTTTGGTTTTATATGATCAACTTGTTTAAAAAATGAAATAAACTTTATTTGACTATTATTGCTTTCTGTTAGTTGGTTCTGTACATGTATTTATTAAATTCAGTAACCTTAGTGTTACTCGGACTTTCACTTTGAATATATGTCCAACCTTCCTCTATGTTGAAGGTGAAATGGAGGAAGAAAGTACTCAGTTCACGCAGACGAAGTCGCGGGCATAAGCTAGTACCTATTTTATAAATGATATCTATAAATAAAACGGGTAAACATAATGAATGGTTTTATTTATTTATTAATTAGATAGTGTTCTAAGGGAAAAAATAATTACCCGTGATCCACCCAGGTGAGCTATAGGCAAAAATTATTTTCTATGGTACACCCAGGTGGACGGCGGGAAAAAACAAATTCCCGTAGTCCACCTAGGTGAACCAGGCAGGTGGACCACGGGCAATAGAGGCAGATGAAGTAGGTAGGTATGGGAGGGTAAGGGAATGTTTTTATTTCTTCTGAAACAGAAGAAATAAACCGCTCTGTGGCGCGGCGGCTGAGATGCAAGAGGTTTTGTGGGTTCGATTTCCGCCGCGGGACAAATGTTTGTACGTTTTGCAAATATTTGTTCCGGTGCTGGGTGTTATGGAAGGTCCAGTTTATTCCTGAAATTCTTATGGTACTTCGCAGTTCCTTGATACCCACGAGTGCTCACGACACAGGGAATCCTAGTGTGGGATCAAAACTACTTATATGAATGTTGGGAGCTATGTTGTCTTATACTTAAGAAAGCTCAGTTTGGTTCAAATTATTCTCTCCAACTGCAAGCAGTAGGTAGTAGAACTTCTGGGTTCTTGTGAAAAAAGTTCGTCCGGGGAATTACTACCGCCGTACCTATTTCTGCCGCCAAGCAGTAGTGCTCGCATGTTGTGTTTCGGTTTGAAGGGTACGGGTGCTGGTAAAATTACTGGAACTTGAGACTTCTCAGGGTCGACAGCGCGTGTGTGATGCCTTTGGTGTTGCAGGCGTCTGTAGGCTACGGCAACTACTTTCCATCAGGTGAGCCGCTGGGCCGTATATATTATGCTTGTTTGCTTACCAAGTAGTATAAAAAAAGCAGTCTGAAAGTTGTATGAATGAGATCATCTGAGCCTAGGTAAAAGTGCCCAAACCTAGTGCCGGTTGTAGGGAGCTTTGGGTACCCCTGAGTGGGGTGAGTTAGGTTCCTAAGACCCCATTATTTATTTACTGGCCCCGAAAAAGACTACGAATGCAGTCAATTTTACTAGGTTATCAGGGAAACAAATAGGTTAGGAATTAGATATTAGTACCTACAGCTCATCCCTTGATATTTCCAACTTTTAAGATGTAAGGTTTACTTTTATTTCAAGGGACTGGGTCGCTGAAAAATAACAGAGAACAGAACAGAACAGAGAGGAGAAGAGTAGCGGAGAGGAGATGTGAGCTTGAGTAACGCTTTTGGGTGCGCGAGGCACGAGGAGAAAGCAGCGGGGTGCGGGGTGCGCCGCCCGGCCGCCCGACTAGACACTTCTCCGCTCTGCCGCGCCTCCTCACTCGTTTTTTAGTATTTGTTGTTATAGCGGCAACAGAAATACATGATCTGTGAAAAATTCAACTGTCTAACTATCACGGTTCATGAGATACAGCCTGGCGACAGACGGACGGACGGACAGCGGAGCCTTTAGTAATAGGGTCCGTTTTACCCTATGGTTACGGAACCCTAAAAAAGAATATCCTACTACCTATCTATTGTACAGGATATCGTTGCGTATATTTTTCTTATCTTACTAATATGCTCACTACTTATAAGTAGGTACCTAGATTGCATGTCTGACTGTACTTCATAAAAACAGACTCTACAAAACGACGCTCGATTTAAAAAAACTCGACTCTTTGAGACTCGGCGTCGCAAGAACTCGCCTTAAACAGAACTCGACGTTATAGTGCTCGATGTTATGGGGTGTTCGACGTAAAATATTCGATGTTATAGCGCGCTCGACGTAATAGAGCTCGCTATAACGAGAAGTCGACGTAGCGGGAATCGACATGCCGGTAACAATTCCACAAAATACCCGCCGGGCTTGTCGGCGGCATGCCAGCCGGCTGGGCCGCCGGCATAGTGTGTAGGAGCCATAAGAATGCGCTCGGATTTTTCAAATCGGCTGTGCTGTGGTAAACCGCGGCCTATTCAAAACGATGCGAGTAAATAATACTTGTCCTCAAAAATGTATAGTACATGTTAAGGGTATAAAGCTTATGGTAACTATATAGTGGCGGAATAAAGTCCACTTTGCAGAGTGAGCAAATTAAATGACTTTGACTATGACTAAAGTTGTATTCATTTGTAATTTGGACTTTGTATTGAGTAGTTTTTATCACATAAAATAATATATTAAAGACGTTGTTGTAATTTTTGTCCTGTTGGTATTAGGATATTGGCTAATGCGCAAACGCATCTTCGGTGCGCATCTAGCTTTATGAATACGTTGAAATTATTGTACAAAAAAGTGCAGTATTCTATAAATGTTATAAAATCATTGTAAGATCACATTATCTGTTTACAATGGAAATAAGCTTCGATTTCGAGTTTCAATTCACTAAACTTTTCAGTAAAAACAGTAATACAAAAAGTCCTATGCATACCTACTGCCTACGGGTTAGTATCATTTCGTCTAAAAAAACAGCTGGTCTAATTAGCAATTGGTCTAAAACGCAACTGGCGGATGTTAATTTATTATTTTAATTTTGATTATATTATTTATTATATTAAATAATATTTGTTAGATAAATCTAACAGTTTGTACTCAGACCAGCTTTTTAGACCACTTGCTAATTAAACCAGCTGCTTTTTTAGACGAAATTATACTGACCCCTGCTTACCTATATGTACACACATACATAATGTTACAAACAGTGAAAACGCAGACACGTTCACTGGTAACATAAGATAAAAGTTGCTTATTATTTTGATGTCCGAAGATCGTCGCTTTTTTAACAGACTTCAAAAAAAGGAGGAGGTTCCCAATTCGGATGTATATTTTTTATGTTTAGTGATCTGAACCTCGAAATTGACATCACTATTAGGTCGCATAAAAAATTTGGATCAGACATGTCCGCACGGCACAGCATTTTGCAGTCTAGTCTAGTCTGCCTCTAGTCGCTCAGAAACGTCGTTTGCTAGAGCAAGAAAGATTGCGTCGTCGGCACTCTTCTTGCGATTTCGGTCGTAACTCTATCGTTACGGGAAAATGCTGTTTCGTGCGGATAAGTCTAGTCCAACCCTATTGCTATTTATATTTAAAATAATGTTAGGATAAGAAGTATAGGTAGCTTATCGCAAGAACTCACTCGCGACTTCGTCAGCACTTACAGCCTGAAACCTTGCCGAAGAACCAAGCTATCAAACTGGAAAACACATTCAAGGTTTTTGGAGAAGATTAATTAATAAAGTAGTGTTAATTTTGTAAAAACGGGAAATTTTCACGTACCGATATGTTGGTGGAAGCACCAACCGGTTTCGACCCTAATCGAGGGTCTTCATCAGGGTGGGCAGTGGTGGATTTATACTAGGGGCAGTCGAGGCTAGTGCCCAGGGCGGCAAAATTTGGAAAGTGAGAAAAAAAATTCTATACAATATATAATTAACTAATTCTTTTAAATAAACATTTTATCTTTCAAGAAATATAATTCAAGTATTATGTATCACATTAAAATTTTGTATATTATTTAATATAAATAAAACATAATGTATAATAAATGCTATATAATACATAATAAATTTCCTGCAATCAATTAGTTATTCTAATTCTTAAAAAATAAGATATCAAAACTATTAAAATAAAATTTAAGTCATAGGGCGGCATTTTCGTGCCCCAGGGCGGCACAAATTTAAATCCGGCCCTGAGGGTGGGTATAAGATCCGCGCTACACTCCCTCCGCGTCCTTCCTCGCACTGCGTCTCTGAGCTCGCTCCTCTCGGCTCGTCCGGCGCGGGGGTGGGGGTAGTGCTTGTGTCCGCGTCATCACGCGTTCTTCGGTGACGTCATTCCGGTCGGGTTGCGGTGCTCCATCATCGTCGCTGCCACTCCCGTCGCAACCATCGAGCGCGCCAGGAGCGGCCAGACAGGTAAAAAACGAAAACGACGCAAGACGCGAAGGGAGTGTAGCGCGGATCCTATACCCACCCTGCTGAAGACCCTCGATTAGGGTCGAAACCTGTTGGTGCTTCCACCAACATATCGGTACGTGAAAATTTCCCGTTTTTACAAAATGAATGATATAATTCACGAAAGTTACTTTAGTAAAGTAGTGTTCTTCATCAGCCGGTCGACGTCCACTGCTGGATGAGGCCTCCCCCATAAAAAGAGATTATTTGTCTTATTCACCACGCTTGGCAGGCGGATTGGTGATAGTATTGGTTTTAAGTACTCATATAGATGCTGCTGCCCACCCCTGGCGTAATCAAAAAGATAGATAAGCTAATTTTTTTTTACCAGAAAATACAGTACAGTATTGAAATATACATGGAACACATTTAAGGAAAAATTTAGTAACATGGTTTTCTATAAATAACAGAAACTATGGCCCCACACTAGGCTCTAGGCCCGTGTCGTGGGTGCTCAAAGCGAATTAACAAAAATTAAAGAAATTGCTGGGGTATCCATGAGATATTGGTCAAAAGAAGATTTACAAAAACGTACAGATATACCTAGTAATAAGAAAAAGAAAAGAATAATATGAATAATGACATGTTAAATCCTTGCATATTTGTGTGTGAGGGCGAAGGTGTGTACCTACCTATTAAAGTGTACCTACAAGTGTTGTCGTGTAAGAAAAATAACTATTGTCGTTGAGACAGAAATCATTTAGTCACCTTTTACGACATCCGCGGGAGGAGTTGGAGGAGTCCGTCTTAAGCCGAGACCACCACAGCCGGCAAAGTAGTGTAATGATATAATATTATTGTGTGTTAATGATACATAATACATACCTAACACCCAATAGTCACAAACGTAGTCCTGTCCCCCTATTTCCTATTGTGAAAGTCACTCAGTGACTAACGTTTGACAAGTAAAAATGACCATCAAATTGATAGTCATTTTACTTGTCAAACGTTAATCACAATGTTCAGTTAGGGAATAGGGGGGCAGATCCCTCGCTAGGAGGATTCCCTGTGTCGTGGGAGTACCTGCCATGGTACATGTTATACATATTAGGCAGTTAGGTACCTACAGATTGATAACCATTCCCTCATATTTTTATCCTCAAAAGTAAATGACCATAAATGCACCTGTGTATAAAAAAATATTTATACTTACTATAAACTAAATTTTTGACATGTTTTGTGTAGTATTCCAGTGTTTAGGAAACATGTTCATATAAATTTGTAGTAGACATAAATGTGTACCTACTCTGTGTGTTGGGGTATACCTACTACTTAAAAAATGTTCTGTATTTATCAATAATAGTCGCCGCATGTAATCAAAGTCGTTTTACATAGCTTATATAAACTTATTACTACGTAGGGTAATATTTTTTATCTGTGTCATAAGGTAGGTAAGATACATCACTCCGTTGAATAAAATTGTATTAATCATATATGAAGCACTGCCGAGTTAGTACGTAGCAGCGATATCGTAGTAGCTGCCGCTAGAACAGCCTCCGTATTCCCAATCAAATTGTTAATCGCTTTCGAATACAATTTTATGTTTCATTGCGCTTTATGTTGCGAATATTTCTGCTCTTGGAAAAGAAGCTACAACACGCGGCGCAATGTACTGCAAAATTCCAATAAAAAACGATTAACAGTTTGATAGGCAATTAAGGGGCAGGTATTTTAGACGCAAGCCAGATAGAAGAGACGTAAGGCGAGCACACATCACGGACGGGGCGCGTAGGAGGCGCGGCCTCGACTTTATACTCTGCAGAAGAGGCTGGAGTGATAAGTTTCTGTTTCAATAGTGTGACGTATTGCCACTGCAATGCCAGGGTAGGCATCCCACTTTCCATCCGCACTCCCGAAGCGCCCGCGTCCCGTCACTTATCTATGTTTAGCAATAGGGCGCAGACGACCGAAGAAGCAACGCGCCCGCCCGCGCCCTTTCTCTTTTGTATTTTTTGTAAGACGCAGAAGAAAAAGCGTCGCAAAAAAAAAAAAAAAATGTACATGCAGACATGTCTCAAAAATTTAATGCGGCATTTCTTCGGCTGAAACTGATTGCAATGTTACATTAAACAGACTTACGTTCACATGCAAGATTTGGTGACTAAATGAATGAATTTGTTTTTTACGCACTATGTATAATATTTTAATGTATATGTAAACAAAATTGTATATTTCTATTTATAATAATCACATGATATGGGAAGGTTTCTTGATAGTAAATTTTTAAAATAAAGATTACTTATTAAGCTAGTTGTTATTTTGTTATTTCGAAACAGTAGGGCTAAACGGACAAGCGCGAGTAAGACTCGCGGCATACACGAGGCTTCCGTATCGTTATTTTGACCTAACTTGTCATTTAGGTTATTGGTTTTTAGTGTTAGCCCGGGAAATTTGACGACCTCAGTGGCGCGGCGGGCGAGTAGCTGGCTGAGATGCGAGAGGTTGCGGGTTCGATTCCCGCTGCGAGACAAATATTTGTTCCGGGTCTGGGTGTTATGGTACCATGGTATTCTTAATTCCTGATACCCACGACACAGGGAATCCTAGTGAGGGACCATATCGAAATGAAAAACCAACGAATCCGATCGGAAACCCTTCCGAACGTTTTAAAATAGCCCTGGTGTGCTTTGAATGTCATCGTGTTAATCCCCGATTTCCAAATTAATATGAACTGAAACTCATTGATGACTAAAATTCTTATACCTATGATATCAATATAAGTGCCTCCTTAAGTACATATCCTGAAAAACGGTGATTTGCGGCCTTTTTGATGATATTTAGTCACTCGGTTACATTCAAAAATCGCACCCCTGCTGGACTATTGACTATGTGCTGCTGCCTGTTGGGTCTTATGTTATTTGTTTTTCTGAATTAGTTATTAGGGTTGATAGTGAACAGAAATAAACAATTGAAGTAGGTACATGTACTTTAATTCAATTTATTTATAGAAATTAAATACATGTTTACAATCACGCGCACATTCACACACAAAATATCATACTCTTAATAATTTGATAAAATAACAGCTAACATCCAGTGTGACCAAACAGCCTGTAGGTATGGTCAATTTATTTAGATACTTGCTTTTTCTTCAGCTTAGTCTAAAAAAAATATAATTAAGCTAATCCATCCCATCATCATCAGCTAGTAGAAGTCCACTGCTGGACACATAGGCCTCCTGCATATAATGCCACGACGAACGGTCCTGAGCCGCCTCCATCCACTTCCTTTATAATATCCTTGGTTAATCGGAGGGGGATCCTAAACTGCGTCATCCGGTTTGTGATCGCCACTTCCCAACTTTTCCTCCCCAACGGTACGCCACGGAAAAAGGTCCAACTAGTGGTCTAGTTGAGGAAAAGACTCTGTGCTAAAAGTACTCCCCAACGGTTGTCAATTATGCAAACTATGTGACCTGCCCATTGCTACTTCAACTTGCTAATTCTGAGAGCTGTTGGTGATCTAGGTTCTACGGATTTCCTTATTTCGGATTTCATCACATTGTGAAACTCCTAGGCATAGCTCTCTCTATAACCCGCTGCGCGACTTTGAGCTTGTCTATACGGCCAATAGTTAGCGACCACGTCTCAGTGCCATAAGTCATCACTGGTAACATGCACTGATTATAGACTTTTGTCTTAAGTGAGGCTCAGAGTTGGATTCGTCGGTAGACCTGTTTGTCGAAGTTGGACCTTCCTAGTTGAATCGGCTGACCCAAATATTTGTAGTGGTCAACAACTTCGACATTATTGTTCCCAACGTGTACCGGCATGGGCATGGGCATTGACATGATGTTCGTCTTGCCAAAGTTAATTTTAAGACCCACCTGTTGGGAGACTGTATTGAGATCTCTGAGCATTGTGCCATGGTATTTCAGCGATTTTGCCATAATGACTATGTCACCATCCATTTAAGAATTAGTTTAGCTCACAAAAGTATTGAAGTTTCGAGTTACAAAACATATTTTAATTATAAGAAAATTTAAACCATGACTTATTCTACCTAAGATTATTAAAAACATAATCAAAACAAACTTCCTACACAACAATCAATTGAAATTTGTCATCGTCCACAAATTAAGGAATAGGGTAGTCTTCATTATACATAATTCATACCTAAACCTAGCCTATGGTTCACAGACCCATGTGACCACCATTTCCTTACAAACGAAAGAGAATGCCAACACCGCGACTTTTGGTTGTAGCGTTATGATGTAAAACGTGATAGATTTTGCTCCTCGATATTTAATCTAATTAGTTAGTACTTTGGTTCTAATTTGAAAAACTTAAATAAATAAATGCTGGACATTTCACACATTATCTAGCCCCAAGCTAAGCAGAGCTTGTGTTATGGGTAGATAAATGATATACTTAATACAATACATTACATAGATAGATATTTTATTATTATACATAGAAAATACCCAGAACACCCTGAACAAATATCTGCAGATCGTACAAATATTTGTTCCGAGGCGGGAATCGAACCCGCAACCTCCTGTGTCGCAGGCGAACCTTCGCCCGCCGCGCCACAGAGGTCGTCAAAAAGTTGCCTTAATCTTTATCAAAACACTACTACAAGCAAGCGAAACTGCAAAAAGTTCCAAATTATTTCACTAACAACATTTTAAAGCTAGAATGAAAACTCGCAGTGCTAGCATACTCTTCGTTTGTCTGGAATTGGTGGTCACGTAAGTCCATGAAGTGCGCTTGTATAATGCTACTACTCGATGCCGTACAGCTTGAGCGTCCGGTCCATGCTCGTGGAAGCGATGTACTGCGCGTTCTTACCGAATCTCACCCCTGTGGCCGACGCGGTATGATCGTTGAACACTTTGAGCTCCTGCCACTGTCGGCATAGATATACGCGCACGTCCGTGCCCGCTATAGCCAGGTACGTACCGCTCTGGTCAAAGCACAGCTCCTTGATAGCGTAGCCTTCTTCTAACTGAATAGTTTTAAAGTTCTTGAGCTTACGGAGATCCCACAGCTTAACACAAGAGTCTTCGGCGGCTGTCGCCAGATAGTAGCCGTTCTCGGAGAAGGAGATAGATGTCACGGGTCCCACATGGCCGGGGAAGTTAGCCACATTGCTCTGCTCCTTTAGATCCCAGATCTTGACCTGTGAGTTCTCAGTGCCCGTGCCGAAGATGAGGCCGTCGGGGTGGAACTGTGCTGTGGTAAGCGACACGCCGGAGAAGTCGCTCACTTTGGTCAGCAGTGTACCGGTGCGTATGTCGGAGAAGGCCCAGTGTTGATCGGTGGATGTAGACAGCACGTAGTCGCCGGTGGGGTGGAGCGACAGGCCGGTCACCGGGCCCTCGTGCGAGCGGAGTATGCAAGTAGTCTGTGATCTGAAAATTTGTGACAGCCACTTTAGTATATTTTTTGTCAAGTCATAGGGTAAATTTTGATTTGCTATTTGCATTCTAACAGTCGCAGGAAGCCGAGGGATGGAGGAGGTTCAAGACTGTTTGTTGTGAAAATCTATGGGGAAGCCACCTGTCAAGTTTTGGACTTTTACAGTTGATGATGATGATTAAAATAAATGGGCCAATGATGCAGCATGAAAAATAAACATTAACTGTAATACTAACGTAGGCACGTTCCACACACGGATAGTGTGATCCGGAGACGCCGTGATCACCGTGTCCTCGTCCGGATGGTAGATCACGCGGGTGACCTTCTTGGTGTGACCTTTGAGTATGGCCACAACCTGCTCCGTGTCCTTGTTGAACACGGTCGCGTTGCGATCGTTGCCTCCAGTCAGCAACTTGCTGTGGTCCGACGGATTGATGTCCAGGGAGAGGATGCCGGGCACGCTGGCGGAGTGGAGACCCTGGAATGTTGCAGTGGATATTATACAAGCAACTTTGTGGAGGGTATCACACGTCGATGTGGACTGATAGATGATAACCACTATAAAGACACTAAGGTCCGTATCAATAGACCAAACTTAATAAATTATAATTATAATAAATTAATTGTTCACGTAAAACACGAGCAGACAGCAGCACTTATAATGTACTTATAACTATAACAAACTGTGCAGAAATCTTTAAAAATAATGCGGGAATCTTGTATGAAAATCCATTACTCGCTTTTGCTTGATTTTAGATCTTAAGAGTTCTGATTTTATATATAGAATCATCGTGTGGTTTCGTTAGCACCAGTGTGATGTTGCACCAAAAACATCATCCACTCAGCCTTGCCCTTGCCCTGGCCTGTATACAGTATACACTTATAACTCTAGTTCTACTGGATGGATTAATATGCGGTTTTCACAGTTGTGTAGACTATCAAGAAACATCCGTATGTGTACGAAAAATGCTAGTATGATATAAGAACTAACGGGATGCGAGGCGAGCGTGTTGAACGCGCGGATCTGTTCGTGTGAGAGCAGGCCCTCTGGCACGGTGCGGCCGCGCCGCTTGCGCTCTTGCGTGAGCGCCGTGGCGCGCTCCTGCAGCCGGGCCACCACCGCACCGGACATGCCGGCCGGCGCCGCACCACCCGCCGCCGCCCCCGCCCCCGGCTCCGTCTGCAAATAACACATGCTTATATTAACACAAAAATATTATTTCCAAAACAGGCAGCTGCCGAACAGTGGCGTCTTGCCCGAGCCAGTATGCTAAATGAGCTGCAGCATGTCCTAAAATTAAACTGAGAAACGTGTTGCCTCTGTAATAAGAACTGAATCCTTTATAATATGGTGAAAGGATTCAGCGGTCATAAGGCCCTTTTCAAAAAGAACAAACAACACGAAGACACGTTGAACAAACAAGTTAAAACAACTAGTAAGATTTGATTTGTCCGCACCTGTTAAAGCCAGAAACTCTTCTCTAACAGGTATGCAATAAAATACTGAATATCATGGATAAAATAGCATATTATTAGAAGAGTGAACTGAGGAAAACATAGTAAAATTCTTAAATAAAGTGGTATATGAAGCTCACCTGGTGTGTCGGCGGTGGTGCCACGATACCAGCTTGCGGCTTCAGCGTGGCTAACGCCTCCCGAGCCGCTGTCACCTCCTTGGTGAGGCGCGCGATCACACGGCACGCAGCGTCATGCTGGTACAGCGCGTGACTTAGCTCCTGTTTATTTAAACATAGTTAACTATTACCATGATAAATAAATGCTGCACAATCAAGGTTCTTGAGTGAAGGTCGCGACTCTAGTTCATCCAGACGACGATGCTAGGATAGCCTCCACTGCATGGACCAATGACATTGTAATGGTTAAAGAAAGTCGGCAAAATGTCACAATGATTGGTGGCTTCAAACTATTCATTGTGACATTTTACAAGAGGGCCTATGTCTAGTGGACAGACGTCCACCATCAGGTGGTAGACAATGGCTATAATACTTTCAGCACTCAGAGAGCTGATTCTAAGTTTTGACAAACAATTGACACAGACAGCTGGTGTAGTGTAGTGTGGATTTTTGTATGGAGACACCGATGAGCGCCCCTAGGGTACACTCTGTGAACCTCATTTTCCATACAAAAATCCGTGTTACACTACACCATACGTCCGTGTCAATTGCTTGTCAAAACTTAGAATCAGCTCTCAGGTTTATAAATGTTGATTGTTACTGTAAACATGTAAACAGTTTACAAGTAGTGACTTGCCTGCCTTGCAGTCTGTAGTTGCTGTCGCTGTGTGAAAGCATGCAACATCAGAGCATCCCACTCATCTTGCATGCTCTTCAATGTTGCGGGGATGGATGTGGCACTCGGAGGCTTTGGCTTCACTATTGGTGGGGCTGAAGCAACAACAGATAAATTACAAAGGGTAGACATGTCAACTACGTTTCCGGAGTTAGCAATTTAACCACGTATAATTAAGGTGCTAGTACATTGGATAAAACTTTGTTTGGCTATTAGTAAATTTGTAGCTGTCTCTTTCATTAATGTATCGCTCATACACAGTGGAAGAATTTGATGATTCATAAATATAGTAACTCTCTTGGCAGATTTTGGGAATATCACACCGTAATATATAAGTATTTGAATCAATGTTCATTACTATTAGATACTTGCACTGTAAGTTAATTTTTGGGTCACAGCTGATTGTACTCACTTTTGATTTCAATGAGTTCTTCAATTCTCAGTTCTTTCCCGTTGATAGGGTCCACGCCATTCTCTATGATGTACTTTTCTATGACTCGCTTCTCAAACACCGCTCCTGAACTCGGGGACACCACAGGCGCCTCCGGCACTTCGTTAGATACTAACCAACACGAAAGTAAGGTTATATTTGAGTAGGTCAGTATCAGCCATAAAAATATCTTTGAAACTAGATGCAATCAAGGCATTTTTGCATAGTCAAGAAATAACAAGACTAGAGAGTCAATAAATAACTTCATTTGCGATAATTACAGTAAGTAAGCATCGTAAACAGGTTTTAGAAACCTTGCTATCCCCGGCAGTTTCGCGCGTCTATAAATAATAACATTTCTCCAATTTTTCATTAAATATAGTGGTTTATACTTACTTGCGCAGTAAAGAGACATTTTCCTTGTAATCTAACTTATTTTTAGAGTGAAATTTTACAAAAAACGCATGAAAATAATCCACCCAAACAAACGCTCTTTTGGCACAGACCACAGACAAACATTACATTACACACTCAACTAACTAAACAATCAGACCATAGATAGGATAGATAGAACCATAGACAACACCTTTATATTTCTATACCATGGAAAAGTAATTATTCTTCCATGCTATAATGCCGAGAACTCGGATTCATAAGGGGCAAACTTAGAGAATTCTCTAAGGGGGCAAACCCTAGATTAAAGTGTGTCACACACGTAGCAGACGCGGTATACGAAGATATCTGTAGGCCTAGTGTGAGCATCGCGTTTACGCGGTTGTCACGTAAACGCGATGCTCACACTAGGCCCCTCTGTATCAGAGGCCCAATTCTCTTATTTAAAAACATTCCAGTCTCGTGTCAGTCGCACCGTTTCGTATAGAAACTATTCCATATTCTTAGCAAGAAACGCGAAGATTAAGTAATAGTTACTATGCGTGACAGTGCGACTGAGACGAGATTATACTGCGAATTGAATGTTTTTAAATTAGAGAATTGGGCCTCTGAGCGCGTATCTTAAGACTTTGTGCGATTAAGGGGGCTCCCATACGTGATTTTTTGCCGTTTTTATATATAATGGTATAATGGCTTCGTGCGCGAGTCCGACTCGCACTTGGCCGGTTTCCAATTTATAAATTGGCCTTCCAACGGCAGTGTATGAAATAAATCGTCTTGAAGCTTGGCGAAGCAGGCGCTCTAATGCTAGTGCACGAGTTGGTACGTCGGTCAACTGACTTCTTTGTCAAAGTTTGATATGGATGTACTTAGTTCTCAGAATAATAATTCTGAGACTTTGATCGTTTATGACCCAAATCTCAAATAGACAACTTCGACAATATCCTTAGAGCATACAATATCGTTCCCAACGTGTACCGGTGACGCCGCGCCGATTCCGATCCGACGCGGCGTAGCTAGGCGCGACATAGTAATTTCACAAAATGCCATTTAAGACCTACCACTTTTGGTATAGCAAAAACAAAACAATACTTTTGCCAAATTTTATTTCATAGATCAACTATTGAGAAATAGATGCCATTAAAATGGCACATTCCAGCTACATAATAGCCATGTATTAAAATTAGATACATACCATTATGTACACTAACATTCACAGCCACTGTAATAGATTAGTGACCTGATTGTTTACAGAAATAACAAAATATGTTCTATTTCATATACAAAACTAGAATGAACACATACCTCTGCATCAGCTACATGAGACATGAGACATGAGCAATCCTCATCACTAATGTCAATTCATTCCACTATAGGTACATCATAGATAATTAAAAACTAACTTTTACATCATAAAATATGACTAATCAAATTAACAATTACATAGATCAATTTCGATACTTATTAAATTAATGTTCTGCCACTCAAGTTGCATGGTAACTTTCAAAGAAATTACATGGAACAACAATCGTCTCGTACTAATTATATGTTATATATGTACGGAGTGACAAAATTATAAAAAAAAATTGCACTACAGCCCTACATCTAATTTCCCGCTATTACTTACACAGGTTAGCATAAGATAATCCTACTAATATTATAAGTTTATATACAGTTCTTTTAGATAATAGATAGAAACCAATATATCTAGAAATCATTAAACAAACTAAGCTTTTCTTAAATTTTTCAAAACTATAACGATTCTTAATGTAAAAATACTAGATTTTGAACAGATACCTAAAACTAATTTCGAAATAGACAAAATTTTATACTTACACAAAATAGATTGCTACAATCACAACCCTCACATTTAAAGCATGATTAATCCATTTTGTGCTAATTTTGAATTTCAGATGAAAAAAACATTTTAATAATATTGTCAATCTTATGTACAAAACTTATGTAACTGTTGACTATAACTTAAAACACTACAGTTTTCTTATAAATAAAATATCATAGTTTTGTCAGTTGGCTAAAATAGCAGAAAATAAATAAGTTTTTGGCAAACTACTCGAGTAGCATACAGCAATAGAGAAAGTATAAAAGTCTAAGAGCTCTGTGTCTGTCCCTCTATAACAGTTATTCTAACACAAACTCATTTCTCTAACCCATTAATATGAAGTTATCGTTACTTGGCAAGTGTGCAACTTTCGAACTTATCATCAGTGCCATCAGTGTATTATACAGCGTGCAAAAGGATGGCTCCCGAAAACTGAAGGTACCGTTAAAGCTACCTATATCATAGCTATATAAAATAGCTTTCGTCTGTGAGGTGATTCATACCGGAGACAACCTTTTTTTTCGTTTCGTATCGCATTTGTCAGCCAGCAATGTACGCATTTATTCCGGCCGCGCGAGTTCAACGCTCCCGGTCAGCTGATCGATCCGTAGCGCCAATATTTCTTATGTGGTTTTCATTGCTTTTTATTTATTAACGTGTTTTTTTTTAATTATGGAAATTATGTTTTTGTGTTCCTTTAACGATATTTTATGGATATTTATAAAGAAAACACGAAAAAAGTGCCCCAAAAGTGAGCGTTATTTTTTCGTGTTTATTCAGCTTCAATATTTTCAGAATCATGATCTGAATGCACTGTTTCAGTTTTCGGGATTAGTCTTTTTACGCCCTGTATAATAAAGCCCTGCAATAGAACTTTCCGCTCCACTCGTCTAGCTTACATTGCTTTGTTAAGTAATCTATTCTACCCTGTTAAAAACACAGCTATTTTATTTGGATGTTTGTCATATTATGTCATACAGCAGTTTCACGGCTCGCTTCTCTCGCCAAATCACGAGTTACTTTTCTCATCATTACATTTTTCACAGCCGTGAGCGAAAACCTGGTTATACCCTGGCCCAGGGTATTGAGATCCTCTACCCCATAGCCTATACCATGGGCCCTCACTTGGCTAAAAACAGTCCTGCGTATCATAATCAACAGCCTACATTGGCTTAGTAATTTAGTATATTATTTATTGCAAAATACAAACATTATTTTGATGAAATGGAAGTCATCGAACATGATCGTAGGCAGAGTTTACCATGATTTACCTTCAATTCAAATTTAATCACCTCAAGTCATAATTTTGTAAATTAAGAATACTTATGAAGATTATTGTGATACTCCACGAATGATGCAAATATTGATGACCATGATTATTACAATTTCGCAAAAAGACATTTAAGGTATCTTCACTTCAACACAAGTTTTAAAAAGTCCAACACGTGTTTACAAATTTCAAGTCAAATTTCAGTATAAACTTCAAAACCCCGCTGCACCCCCTTACGGGGTATAATTCGGAAATTTATTTCTTATTGCACCCCTAGACCGCAAAATGAATGTTTGCTCCAAATTTCAGGTCTCTAGGACATACGGTTTAGGAAGTGCGTTGATAGTCAGTAAATCAGTGAGTTAGTTATGCAAAGATTGTATATACATTACAATATACATATTTGTATATTAATAATAATATAATGATTAAATGCATGGTTATTTGTCGCGACCACAATAACTCGGTAAAATAAAATGCTGGAGTCCAACATCAGCCGTACATCGGACGACGTCGGCCGTACATCAAGCTAAGTCAGTTCGTCAGCCGTACACCAGAAGATGTCAATAAGTTGTTCCTCTGACGTCGTCAGCCGTATAGCTGCACTACATGATGAAGGTGAGACGGGCTGTGCGCGGTGGCTGCATCAGGCGGGCAGGCTTCTCAGCTGGCGCACGCAGCTGTAGAGCTTGACCGCGGGCCCGAGTCGCAGGCGCGCCACGCACACCAACTCCTCGCGCGAGCACATGACGAGCTCCGCGCCGCCGAGCCGCGCCGCCAGCACGGCAGCGCCCGCGCCAGCACCCGCCACGCGCGTCACCAGCGCGCACACGTCCTCCTGAACACAGATTTACAATTCATGAATAGGGTAGCGCTAAGCTAACACTGACTCGAGTGATCATGAATCATGGTCTTGAGCCGCCTCCATCCACCGACTTTCTGCGACCATTAAAATGTCGGTTCATCACACTTATACTGTGTCGTCCGGTCTGTTGTGTTATCATTATAAGTGTCCGTTATCATAATCCTATGTAGTTGACCGAGCCAAGCACGGTCTGAGTATTAACTCGAGAGGATCGTTTCGTATTAATATGGGAGTTCAACGATAACTTTCGAACCGTTGACTTAATCGCCATGAATGGTAGGTTGGTTACACAAGTACAATTGGCAAGTTTGTATATGAGCTTAGTCGGTAAAGGATTAATCGCGATGTCTCAGTTCGCGGCGAACAACACTAGTATTATAAATGTGGAAAGGATGTATGTCATTTAACAGCTAAACCAATTTCGATTAAATTTGGGTACACAGATTAAGATCGTATCGAGACATAGACTACTTTAAATACCAGTACCAAGCGAGTGAAGCAGGAAGACACAATAGTGATACTCTGCTCAACAGGATGGTTACTCAGGAGATGAAGTAGACGTGTTTCACATGAAGCTGCGAATCTTTATTGTTCTCTGTGTAATATGTGTTTTTTTATGTAGGTTATCTACCAATTTGTTCTACTATTTTTTTTCTATGTTATTCTGTGTGCTGCCTCAAAAACGTTTTGGCTTATGCTGTGTGTGAATAAATAAATAAATAATGTAACGGTGTATTGCCCTGATTTTAAGGAAACGAGTATGCAGGCCTTATTTGTCTGTGGAATAGAGCTAGCTCGATGGGCACGCTAGGATTTTTACTCGGAACTTTCATGTGATGGCCGTTCTTCTTGTGTAGCTTCATCGTATTTGAAAAGATGTTTTACTTCCTAAATAGTTGTACAAACGGACTAATAAACTGTTTAACTTTTTGTGGTGTATGCTATGCAGTATATGTAGTAGTTTACCTGTGACCACAGAGTAGGATCAGTGGGCAGGCCGAGGTCGGAGATGTACTGCGCGACGTTGGCTCTGAGCCGCGGTAGCGACGGGTGCGACGGATGCGGCGGTTGCTCTGGTTGCGGCGGGTGCACCGGCTGCTCGGAGCCGGAGTGCGGAGCCTCGCTGCCACCGCGCCAGCGTTTGCCGCCACTACTCGATACCGAGTCTTCATCTGAAACCTACAAATCAATGTTTGTATAAATTATATATTGTTACAATGCTGACGAAATTTTTGAGTAAGTGGTCCACAATTGGAACATACTGCCAGACGACGTTGTTTCTGCCACATCTGTAAATGCCTTCAAAAATAAGTTCGATAACTGGCTACGAAAGGACAATTCAGAACTTAAATAACTTTTCATTTAAAAAACCGACTTCCGCCATTGTATTCGACTAAATATTTGGATGAAAAAAAATGATGAAAGAACCATAGTGGTGAAAGGATTATGATACTTTTTGAATGCAAATGCTTGGTTTGTTGCTGAAAATATCAAAATCGCCATATGTATGCCTACAATATTTGAGGAGTTCCCTCAATTCCTCATGGATCCCATCATCAGAACTGGATTCTGAATTCTGGATGGGACCAATCTGGAAGTTTATCTATCCAAATAAAAAAAAAATCCAAATCGGTTCATAAACGCCGGAGATACGCGGTAACAAACATACAAAAAAAAAATACAACCGAATTGAGAACCTCCTCCTTTTTTGGGAAGTCGGTTAAAAAGTGACCCAAAGTTAGACATTCCTCACTGTGTTGATGTAGACAGACATATCAGCGAAAGCTGCTCGCCTATAAAAAAATAAATTTTATAATTCCTGTTCATCCCACAAGCCATTGTTTAGAAAGATTTCAGCCATACAAACAAACAATATAACATAACACATAACACCCAACATTCACATACGTAGTCTTGATCCCACACTAGGATTCCCTGTGTCGTACGTAGGTATCAGGAACACGAGTACCATGGTACCACTGGTATACATATAACACTTGACAGTCACATACATATACAAAGTCCATCCTTCAATTCCCTGTGTTGTGAGTAACAGGAACTACGAGTACCATTGTACAACACCCATACTGGGAACATATATTTGGAGATCATACAAGCATTTGTCCCGCAGCGGGAATCGAACCAGCACCTCTTGCGTCTCAGCTGTGTACCCGCCCCGAAACGGAGTTTGTTAAAACTTGTAATAAACAGAATTCAAGTCTAGGTAGTAGTGATCCAGATGGCGTTAGTTGCTACGTACATAAACAGACGCCTTTTTCTCCGAAGGGGTAGGCAGAGCCTTAAAGAGCCTCTTTTCACCGTGGGTTGCACAGTTGTATGAATATAGACGTGATAAGTGGTGAGCTCATCGCCGCCATTGCTTTCCACGGCCAACACGGCTAACGCTTTCTTCCAGTAATAACAGTGAATTGTAATTTAATCTGAAAACTTACGTCATTCTTAGATACTTCTTCGATTCTCCGGTGCTTCGGCGGGCGCCCTCGAGATCTAGAAAATACAACACTATATTTATAATAGGCAATGTACTTCAAAATAACTTTTCATTAAAAAACCGACTTCCGCATTGAATTCGACTATCTGCATGTTTTTATTTGCTAAAAGCATACAAAACAATAACTTGCTGCTGAAAATACCAAAATTGCTATATGAATGCCTATAACATTTGAGGAGTTCCCTCAATTCCTCATGGATTACATCATCAGAACTGGGTTTTGCAAAAATTGAGACCAATCTGGAAGTATATCTATTCAAATAAAAAAAAAATCCAAATCAGTTTACAAACGACGGAGATATGAGGTAACGAACATAAAAAATAAAAATAAAATTACAACCAAATTGAGAACCTCATCCTTTTTGTGAAGTCGGTTAAAAAGAGAAACGACTGGCGCTCGGCTTTTATCGATCGCTAATATCATCTCTATAGTTATAATACAATATAAATTATCGTAGCTTGGTATCATTGGTAGCCGAGCTAGTTCTAGTCTCACGAACTTCGAGCGTAGTCGCGGTCGGTGCTCATGAGGGAGGACCTATAAATGGTCAACGGAACGTCAGCAGTCATCGTAGTTTTTCTAATAGTTTTTCTGCATGCCCAGCCCGCGATCGCCACATCGCAAGCTCCCTGTCTCACAACACGGCCGGCCGCCACGATCCATTGTGCTAGTTAATTATATTAAACCAACGAATAATTCATCATAATTATATCTCTGGTGCCTCTTCTCGCTGATATCGCTCACTGTGTGCACAGGCCTTAGACAACGTTATCGCGACATCAGCGCGGGCGCTGCTGTCCGCTAGGATTTAGCCATAACTACCCACTCTACTCTTTTTTTTCCTACCTAGCTGTTTTGTATTTACCTATTTACTAAATACTATTTTATAACGCTGTACGGCACTCTATTTTGTACATTGTCTTAAGTTTTCTCTGTAAGTGAATTTGTAATTCTTTTAGAGAAATAAATATCTTTAGCCGTAGTTGTAGTTACCGTCTTTCGCGAGGCGGCGCGCGTTCCGGTGAGTGCGGCGTCGTGATGCGCTCGGGCAGGGTGCACGTCGCACGGTACGGGCACGCGGACGCAGCGGCGTGCTGCTTGAGCGCGCCGCCGCGGCTTGAGCCCAGCCCGCGACAACCACCAACGCCACAAGCGCCGAGGACGCGCAGTTCTTCGGCCGCTAAAAAATATTATTCATCATTGTAAGACCGTAGAAGGGACACTTCCGGATTATCGACTTCATGTTCAGGACCTTCGGTGGGAGGAATCAATTATAAAGTCCGTTCACTATATAAACGTATATTTACTATGTAGAGTACAACTACTCAATACAGATGCGGTTTGAAGACTTGACCTGGCGGCGGACGGTTAGAGACTGGCCTGCCGGGCCACAGGTTAGCGGGGAGCGGGCCTATTTGCAACATCAGCAAACTGTGCCCCTACAATCATAATTTAGAGCCTTTAGACCCCCCCCCCCCCTTCTTGTAGAATGCAATGGCGGATTGTTAATCGCAGTATTTTGTTTCGTACTCAGATGGATGGATGTGCTGTGTTGTGTCCAGCCTATGAATAGACAGAAATCAGAAAATTTATTATTAAAGATGATGACACATTTACATTAGACACAATACAGTGAGGTTACCGATAGGTACTAAGGTCAGTGCAACAATCCTTAACTCGTCATTCATACAAATTGTAGGTACACATAAATTAAAAATTCAAATAAATAAAAAGAAAAAAAACAATAAAATTGTGCTGTACAGAAGCATAAAAAAAAGCTTTTGTTACTTGCCTTCAAAGTGGCTATAGTCATTTTGCAAGTACTCATTTATGGTGTATAATGTCTTGTCTAAAAGAAGTATTTTAACCTTATTGAGGAAACTGTTGTAGTTTTCAGTTGACTTTAGTTTTTGTGGAAGCTTATTATATAAATTTATTCCCATTAGTTTCGGAAGTTTCTTAGATATATGTAATCTATGATATATTGCTGTCAAACGCATTGGATGTCTGAAACTCTGGTTATTATTTTTACCTCTAGTTTTATAGTTATCCAAGTTTAGTCTCACATATTTTATGACTTCAAATATATACACCGACACTGATGTAAGTATTTGAAGCGTTTTATAAAATTCTCTACACGAGTCACGGAAATGGGCCTTCATCAATACACGAATGGCACGTTTTTGCATTTTTTGTACACGTTCATAGTCCGTCGAGTTACCCCATAGAATTATGCCATAAGCCATAATCGAGTGGATGTATGCATAGTAAATTTCTTTAAGGTTGATGTCTGATGTCATTGTTCTGAGTTGTTTTAATGCATATATCCCGTTGGCATTTTTTTACACGTGGAATCTATATGACTTTTCCATGTCAATGCTGGGTCTAATTCAAAACCAAGAAGCTTAACAATACTTGAACTATTCACAGTACCGCCACTACGCAGGGGCACTGCGCAGACCCCTCCTCTCCCCCAAAGTGGATATAGTAAAAGCCTTACTAAAGGATTACACCAGGGGATGGGCAGCAGCATCTACCTGAGTACTTAATATCAAACTGAGATCACCAATCCGCCAATACCATGGTATTTTATGTTAATAAACTTTCGTTTTAAAAGAATGTAGCCGCTTTTGCTCCTTTTTTACAAAAAATGTGTAAAAACGTGAAATAAATTTTCAAGGCTGACGATGACAACAGGCGGATAGGCAAGAATTTTAAAAATGATCGATTCCCGTTTAATTTTTTTTCATGTACCAGGAGGTCTACTCATATACACCGAACTACGAAATCGGTATTCTAATCAAGCGAAAACCGAAACTTCGGCACGAACTTCGTAGTTTGAGAGATCGAGCGTCGCGCACCCTCGCTCTCTCTCTCTCTCTAATATATGGCTATGAAAGAGCGAGGTCCTCTAACTCAAGTATTTTTATACTTAAAAGAGGTGCCTCAACCTTGTTGTAATATTTTATTTTTTGGGTACAGAAATAAAAATCCATTTTAATTTTTTTTTCTCTCTCTCGTCTCTGGTCGCCGCACGAGATCGGCCGATCCGAAAGTAAACAAGAGTAACTACAAGTTACGTTTTGCGGTCGTTCTTCGTTCAGAGCCGCAACTGCGGATGTATAGAACAAGAGTAGACCTCCTGACTAGTATTTGATAAAATATATTCAACTAGCAGAGGCCCAATTCTCTAATTTGAAAACATTCCAGTCACAATATAATCTCGTGTCAGTCGCACTGTCACGTATAGTAACTATTACATAATCTTCGCGTATACATGCACGATGTGACCGGAATGTTTTTAAATTAGAAAATAGGGCCTCTGATATGCACTCTAGTGAAATAGTTTACTTACTCAAGGGTGGCTCCAGTGGGTGTCCAGTTTTCAGACACCATCCGACGGGGTGCAGGTCTGGCGAGTCGTCATCCAGCCAGTACGACAGCTCGTCCCCCCAGCCGTCAAACGAGACACGAACTTGGTGGCCCTTTACAGCACTGATGGTAGCCACACGAATCAGGAATGGAACCTGTCAATTAATGTACAGAGTTGTATATCATGTTATAATTGTAATTGTCATTGGTATTAATTTAAAATGCCTCGCTCTCTACGCGTGCACTCGCAGATTCTCTATCTCGCAAGGTTTGCAACTGGCGAAAATGTGCAATCAGCAGGGCGATTCTAAAACGTCGGAAACGTTTCCGATCGGATTCGTTAGGTTTTCATTTCGAAGTGGAAGTAGCTAAAACAATTTTCTCTAGTAAAACACAGTAATATACAATATTTATTGTTTTTTACTGTGTTTTACTACAGAAAATTGTTTTAGTTACTTACCACATCGAAATTAAAAACTAACGAATCCGATCGGAAACGTTTCCGACGTTTTAGAATCGCCCTGCTGGGCTGTCAAACGGTAACTTTTGTATGAGAAAAGCGACGTTTGACAGCCCTGCCCCCTTATTCGCTATTACCAAACGTAACATAACGCGGGCTCGTTGCCATACCTGCGTGGAATCATCGCTGAATCCTATGGGTGACGTCACACGTTATTGAGGAATCTCTTAGGTCATAGCGAATAACCATCCTGATTACACAATTTACGCCTATTGCAAACTTGTCCCGAGATAGAGAATAGCACTGGCATCAGTCTCCTCCCGTGGATGTGTAAATAAATTACACCAATACTGCGATCACCAACCCGCTTGCCAAGCGTGGTGATTATGGCAAATCCCCCCCCCCCCCCCTTTAATTCTATGGGGAGGACAACAGTGACTTTATAACGGCTGATAAAGATGACTATTCAATTTAATCGTATACCTACTAATAGAACGTGCGCGCGCTTTTGAATCAATCAGAAGCATTTACTGTGATCCCGACTACACGCAATGTCTTCGAATTATCAACACGAGCTTGTATAATAAATTGCACACTTGTGTTATTTGTCAAACATGATTGAACGCTTCCTCATTGCATTACCCGGGCCGGCCCCGGCACCGGCACCGACAGTACACGTCACAGACAGCTACATTCTTCAACACGGCACGCACCCGCCGGGTCGGCCCCCCAATTGCAGTAACAAATGGCAATGGAAAACGCAACAATGGGGATCGTTTTGACAGCATTAGCGCTATATAAATCTTATAAAACTTGAATAGGGGTAACTTTTTGACCTAGGCTGCCAGAATGATCCCCATTGTTGCGTTCGCCATTGCCATTTGCTACTGCAATCGGCTTTATATCGTGCCGTAGTTTCACAGAATTATGCATCCACTAATGTCGGTGCCGGTGCCGGGCCGGAGCCGGATCGGCCAAAGAAGAAGCGTCCATAGCATTACATAAATATTATTGGCGATTTGTAAACATGCATGTTCGACATTTCACAACATTGACAATTTAGTTTCGATGTGATCACTGTCTGTCTGTTACAGAGTCGCAGACTATTTTCTCCGAATGTACCGGATGAAAACTGTTGATACTTTGTGCATACACAGGGAGTTGACCCAATAAAAAACGAATTAAGGTTTTGGGGGTTATAGTGGGGGACAATTTGCCGCTTGCTCGCATCGCTTGCTCATGCCGATGATATAGCCTCATAGTTTACAGGAAAACCTAAACGAAAATCCTTTAAATTCCCACGGAAAACGGAAAATACTCGTGAAGCGAAAATTAATTTAACCGTCACCTTAAATGCAATCGGTACCCTCTCCACGCGACTCCAGACATGCATTTGACTGTTTTTTTTTAATGTTCCATTTTAATACACGTTTTATAGTGGCTTACCCTTCGGTCGACGACTTCCAGCTTCATTCCGGGCTTGAAGCCTTGAGGTAGGCGCGTTTTAAAGGCGCGTGGGGGCGCAGACGAGGCGCTCGTTTCAGAGAGGTAGTTCTCCCAAGAGAATGCGTCTGGATCTTTGTAGACTGCAACAAAATAAATGCAAAGTAAGATAACATTATTTGATGTTTTCTACGACAATAATTAGGGACTAAATAAAAAATAAATTTTTCATCCCATCTATTCGAAAAGGACGATTTGGTTCGCCTTTAAGTGTACCCAAAGGTGGTCTTTTCTGTATGAAACTTCTATAAGTGCGCCGCAATTATCTTTGCCGCGCACTTTTTGAATTTGGAACATATCGAACCTAAATAAGTGCGCCGCAATGAACTTTGCGGCGCACTTTTTGAATTTGGAACATCTTAGTGTTTGAACAAAAATATTGTTTGAATAAATACTGGCTGGTATACGACCGCCCAGTCGCGCCCCGCGCCGGCTGAATAAAAAAGACAAATGAAAAACGCGTTTTCATAAAATTTCACGGATTGTTAGAAATTCATCGTTTTGTTTTGAAACTAGTGGTTCGTCCCGAACTGAGATCTCGCGATGACACCATAATCAGCCCGACTATTTAAGTACCTACTAAGTCATAACATATTTTCCATTATTATTATTTTTTTAAATCACCTCGAGGTAATTTCCTACACATCATCGAAATAACCCTTAAATAGGACTACGCAACGAGCGTAATACTATATACCTGTAAGTATATCAAGTTCCTGACGAATCAATTGATAACATCCTTTTGACGAAACATAGAACTCCAACATCATTCAAATTCCTAGAAATGGGAGGTCAACAATGGATTTTATATTGTTTTATGGAGTACAAGTTTCTAAATCCTTCAATTTCAGACTTTTTGCTGTATTTGTGTCACAAAAGCTACCAGCATACCAAATTTCAGCATTGTGGGATTGCTGGAAGTACCCTAGAATTTTCGATTTTTACGTTTTTGTTTTTCCCTAATATCTCAAAAACTATATTGTCTAAATACTTATTAAAAACAGTTTTGAAATGTCCAACTAAAGCGCTTTCATTAGACATCCCACTTGATCTGACTGTCTCACTTTTATTTTTTTTACCCCAACCGATATAGCTCATAACCTTACCTACAAATTGTACCAATACTATCTACCCCTATACTAAATTTCATGAAGATCGAATTAACGGTTAGGAAGTTTTTATCGGACAAACATACATACATACATACAAACGCCGATTCTTCCAACTTGACTCAGAGAACTCGCTTCGCTCGTTCAATAAAATATGAGGTGCCTTTTATTTTCTCATAGTGGGTGATGAAAAGTAGAGTGTAACACTCGGGCGCAAAATATATTTTTGGCTCGGGCGACGTACTTTGAATACCTCGATCCCTCGCTACGCTCGGGTTTCTACTCTAGAATCCCTCACTTCGGTCTGGATTCAAAAAAGCGCCCTCGCCGTAAAATTATTATTTTGCTCCCTTATGATACAATCTACTAATTATTTCATCTCCTATTTGACGGTAAAACGTTATCAGAGACCAAAGTCTCAGTTTGAACAAGGACGTATGGTTACGTGTAATACGGATTTTTGTATGGAAAATGAGGTTCACCGAGTGTACGCTAGGGGCGCTCATCGGTGTCGCCACACAAAATTCGTGTAGCACAACACCATGCGTCCGTTAATAGCTTGTTAAAACTCAATACTTCGGTCTCTGGAAGAGATCGCTGCCTGCAATAAGACTGCCTTTTGCAAGACGATACTAACATCCAATCAACATTTAAATCTTAAGTGCATCTTACATTGTGTACATGAACGCTTATTATTATTTCCTTCCATTTGACTAATTCGTCGTACCTACAATAGTATTGTATCAAGATTTCGTAATTTTAGTAACAAGCAAATTAATGGTTTGAATAATTTGGCATAATTTGAAAGCGTGACAACAAAATGTTTAGATATGATTTAAATTAAAGTGAGATGATTAATTTACTGAAGTGAAAATTCTACAATGTAAATTCTACAGTGCCTTTTATTAACATTATATAGGTTATGAACAATTAGGTACTAGTAGTTTTACCTGTCGTAGCCATGGCGCGATGGCGCCTCCACGAGTATCGAACACTATCTGCTACTAATGGCATGACTAATTTGTACTAATATAGATAAACACGTCATCGCGTCTGTCAGTTGTCCTCATTTACTTACACATCGTTGAATAATTTAAAAAATTAACGCTCGAAAAATATTTGTGTTTTATTTGTAGAGGAAGTTCTCAAAATGTGCTAATTATTATTAAAATGCTTTTCTCACCACCTGCTCGACAATGTCCAATTACAAGTCATGCAACCTCAACGTAAAGTACAGCATTGTCTCTCTAGGGATATAAAGTTGTATGAAACTCCCTAGGGATTAAAGTGATTTGAATTTAGAACGTCAAATTCGTGTTGGAAACTCATGGAAAACTCTGAATAAAATAAATGCCCATATGGCATTGTAAAGAGGTTTGTTCGAAAATCGAACTGGCCACTATAGCAAAACTCGAAACAAAAAATAGGCGCGATTTTAAAGAATGTGAAACAAAAGACATGTTTGGTGCTGTGATTTTCAGTGAATTTTATTGCAATATTTTTGTAATATAATATTATGTCAGTGACAATATTAGTGTTAACAAAAAATGTCGAGCGATAATGATTCTACCCCAGAGTTTATCAAAACAGACGATACTTATTTAATGGAGCCCTGGCCTTTTATTGCCTCGCAGTAGGTGTGAAAAGTAGAGTATGCTCCTCTGGAATAAAGCTTGTCTTCGTCTTGGGCAGCTTGAACCCCTCGCTTCACTCAGGACTCTATATAACTCCCTCGCTACACTCGGGAGTTAACTTTAGAGTCCCTCGTTACGCTCAGGATTCAATATGCCGCCCGCGACATAAGACACTGCTTTATTCTCTTAGTGCATAATCTACTATTAATTCATTGATAGGCATTTGTTTATTTTTTATAACAGTGACTCGTTTACATAACATGAATTTTAAAAGTCACACACATTTATGTCGAATCTTTTTAGGGTTCTGTACCACAGAAATAAAAAAAAACCCTTATGAGATCACTTTGTTGTCAGTCTGAGGCCCAATTCTCTAATTTTAAAACATTCCAGTCACAATATAATCTCGTGTCAGTCGCACTGTCTCGTATAGTAACTATTACTTAATCTTCGCGTATACATGCGAAGATTAAGTAATAGTTACTATACTATATGTGACAGCTGACAGTGCGACTGAGACGAGATTATACTGCGAATTGAATGTTTTTAAATTAGAGAATTGGGCCTCTGTCTGTCTGTCAAACCCCTTTTTCTCAGGATCGGCTAAACATAACACCCAACAGTCACATACGTAGTAATGATCCCACACTAGGATTTCCTGTGTCGTGGGTACCAGGAACTACAAGTACAATGGTACCATAACACCCAGACCCAGAACAGATATGTGCAGATCATACAAACATTTGTCCCGCAGCGGGAATCGAACCCGCTACCTCTCGCATCTTACCCGGCCCCGCCCGGTGTGCCACAAAGGTCATCAAGAACTAAAGGTATCAACTTGAAATTTTTACACAATATAAATGTCTTCGAGCTTATATCTAGTGCCGTAAAGTGCCGTAGTAGGCTCTGACGATTACGAAATAATTAACGGATTGGAACCATCAGGGCGCGAGTCTAGCTCGCACTTGTCATCATGTGTGTGTTAGCATGTACTAAAACAACCAAATAAACAGTAATACGGCTAAAAGCCAATTCACACCGGATGCGTATGCAGCACGTAACGTAGACACGCGCGTCACTTTGTATGTACACGCTTGCACGTCACGCAAGCGGTGTGCCATGTCTCATACAGTACCATACATGACGACCTCTGTGGCGCGGCGGGCTAAAGTTTGCCTGCGACGCAGGAGGTTGCGGGTTCGATCCCCGCCTCGGAACAAATATTTGTGCGATCTGCAGATAATTGTTCCGGGTGTTTTGGGTATTTTCTATCTATGATAAAAAATATCTATCTATGTAATGTATTGTTATTAAGTATATCAGTTATCTAGTACCCATAACACTAGCTCTGCTTAGCTTGGGGCTAGATAATGTTGTGTGAAATGTTCAGCATTATTTGTTTATTTATACATTACAACATCATGTACGACGTGCACAATGACGGCTATGCGTACGCAGCCGGTGTGCTGCAGCCTTTATACATGGTATAGTCTGCAGCGTTGAATGATCACTTGTCGCCAATACTCACAGTTGGGCGGCGTGAGGGACAGTCCGTTCTCTTCGGCCCAGCCCACGGGGTGTATGTACGGCGAGCTGGGCTCCACCCAGTAGTCGTACATGTCATCCCAGCTGTCAAAGTTAACCCGAAGCCGGTTGTCCAGCATGTCGGCGACGGTTGCTGCGCAGATCATCTCGTTCTTGCGGTCTTCGGCTTCGAGCTTCATGCCAATCCGGAAGCAGTTTGGTTTGAACACCTGGAGAAGATATTTTAATCTTCATTAGATAAAGATAATTTATTACAAACTAGTTGCACCCCGCGGTTTCAACCGCGTGAATAATGATGAAAATTGATGATGATGATGATGAAAAGTAGCCTATGTGTTAATCCAGGGTATAAGGTATCTCCACTCCAAACTTCACTCAAATTCGTTCAGCTGTTTGAGCGTGAAGAAGTAACAAACATAATAGGTAACAAACTTTAGCGTTTATAATATTATACACATTTTGGCTGTAATGGCTTACACATAAGATACAGATATATACTGTGGCGGGCTTTTTTGTAGGACTATTTAAGATAAACATTTCCATCGTACATTACATATGTGTAACTCTAGCGGTTTTGGCAGCGCACGCCAGAATAGCTCGCAGATGGTAGATTTTTTCCTAATTACTTGACACTTATCGTCATATTATGAACAATTCACACAATATCTTTATAAATTTTAGCCTATGTGGTATTCTGATGTATAAGCTATATTATTGTAAAGTTTCATTAAAATCCATTCAGTAGTTTTTACGTGAAAGAGTAACAAACATCCATCCATCCATACTCACAAACTTTCGCGTTTATAATATTAGTAGGATTTACAAGTACAAAATCTTTGCAATTTTATAGGTAGCAAAATGTTGCTTATAAACTAGAGATTAAGACTAAAGAGAATTACGAACATAAAAATGTTAACAGAAGTTTAGCTTACTTTATAATATAATATTAAAGGTATTACAAAAGCGTACATTCGTTTTTAAAAAAATTAAAAACCAATATAACGTGAGCGCTCACGTCATATCGGTTTTAATTTTTTTTTTTACCACAAAAGTTAGAGTTAAACGACTTTATGGTTCAGGAAAGATGCGATTTTCAAAGTTTATCAAAAAATGTAACAAGAAAGTTTGTGCTCGCTAGGTCTACTGTTTGCAGAACTACTAGTATAGTTGATGACCAATATTTTTTTACTTTTTCGACGGTGATATATTAATATAGACTTACCGTGGTAGTGACATGTGAGAATAGCTGCCTAGGCGCGGCCACCGCTCGTATCTGCTTCAAGTATATAGGCCAGGAGAAGTTAGCAGTCGTATACGAAGCCGGCGGCTGCAACGTACGGTTATTCTTCTCACACCAACCGGGCGGGAAGATATCAACGCAGTCCGCGTTCACCCAGTAGTCGTACATGTCTGGATACTCGTCAAAATGCAATCTCATGCGGTACCCTTGTATTTCCGAAACGGTTACTACACAGAATAAAGCCGGATGTTGCGGATCTATAGCTTCCATTCGCATTCCAACGCGAAACCCATTCCTACCGTAAGGGAACGGATTTTTGAAGAGTTTAACAGGAGCGGCTTTGGCTTTGCAAACGTCTAGATACCGCATCCAGGAAAAGCCGTTCTTTCCGCACATCCATGGATATTTCTCATTTTCAATATCTTCGGTCGGTTTGGCCGGTTCGGGTATGCATTCCGCGGGAGTCGAATCGTAGTGCTTTATCGGCACTTTTTCTGGACCCTTATTATCAGAAGCGATATCGGACTCCGATAGCTGCTTTCTAATTAGTAGCTTCTTCATTTTGTTTCTCTTTTTGAGCAAGTCCGCCCTTTCTCTTTCTCGTCTCTTGACGAGCGCTTTCTCGATTTCCAATTGACAAGTTGAGCTGCAGAAATTGGGCGTTATGAATTCGGCCGCCATACCGTGGCATCCGCACCCTTCGCATCGGTACAGATCTTCGGGAGACGTAACCTTTTTATTTTTATTCCTATCAATCCTTTGTTTCAAAGGCGTCTGATACTTCGCGTTTATGTTTATCAAATCGTGGGCGGTGCTATCGATAAGGTCGATGAGGCCGAATTCATTAGTTTGGAACTGCAGGCCACTTCCTTGAAGGATAGCGACTCCATTGTTCCATATCAAACCAGGTGGATCTTCTTCAGACATATCGCTTTCAGCTTTTAGCTTGGAAGCTTCATTGTGTCCAGTCGGTTTAGGATAGAATGCATCATTGGGACCCTTTTCGTCAGTATCTTTCCTTTTCTCTTTATATTCTTCGGCATCAGAATCCCCTATAGTTTTAGTGTCGAGGTCCTTGTCTAACTTCTCATCGCAAAACAGAGAAGGCACTCTATGATCATCATTGCTATCGATCACCTGCTCAAAGTCCACACCCCTTTGACTGAGTAAAGTCATTTTATTTTTGTTATTAAGATTTTCTGCACAGAGCGAAATTCGCCTTTTTACATTCGCGTTTATAGATTTTCTGTCGCTGTTAGTATTATCGGAATTAGAACGACGCAAGACAGCGGGTGCAGCGACGACTGCCGAGTCATTCCTATCAATGATATTCTTGTTCAACAAGCTGTTGCTCTTCTCAGGAATCGCCAGAGTGAACGACTCCTCCCGAGTCTGTCCCTCATCATCCTCAATAGAAACTGTATAAATATCATCATTCATAGCGGAGTTTGTCTCAGGTATAGACAAGGTATATTCACCCTGTTCTCCTGTAGGCTCCGCTCTGGAACCTGGAATGGATATACTTGTGTATGAATTGTCCATTTTGTTCTGGCCAAAATTATCCTTCCCATTCAGACTCATAATCTTCCCCAGTGGATGCAATGGTGGCATGTCCATTGGGTCTATACCGGTGTCTCGCATTACTGTTATGTTGCCCTGGGGGTCATTCTGTATCTGCCCATTGGCTATTTGCAAGTTTATTATTGGTCCTTTCGACGCCATAGTAGGAGGCAAGGTCACAGGCAAAATAAACTTTGTATTTTGTTTATTTGGGATTATGGGCATGTTCATCGGAGTCAGGAAAAGTTTGTTGTTAGGGTTGTTTGGCTGATTGTTGGATATGAGAATTGATTGATTTTCTGTTAAGTTTTTTGTGGTTGGTTTTTTAATTTGACCGAGATATGCAATGGCTTGCTTAGTGGGAGCACCAGGAGCGATACTGACAGGGACCATGACCTTGTCATTGGCTTTAGGTTTCTGTATGACAATTGGCTGACTGGCATTGACTGGGGTCAGTATGGAAGACTTGTTTTGACCTGGCATTTTAGGAGCAATGTTAGGTCTAGTACTGACATTTGATAATAGTTGCAAGTTTGAGGTGCTTGTTACCTGTAAAGGCAAAATAATATTATATAATTATGTAGTACAAAATCATTAAAAAAAATCATTTGGTTTAAGAAGCTAGTGGTAAAAAGATTGTGCCACTCGTTATGTACAAACACACATTCAAGTTAATCAAAATTACAAAAAAAATTCTGAAAATATACAATTTTCAAAATTAAACTGTTTTGGTAGTCTTATTTCACCTAAATATTCCAATTGGTTTATTGTAATTTTAATTCACTTACGGGTCTCCTTACTATTATTTGAGGAGGGTTTCCGCTGGTACTGGCCTGGCTTATGACTTCGGTGCTAGTGACAGGCTTTAGGCCTGAGGGTGTCTGGATGTACACCACGTGTGGCACGGAGCGACCGGCTCCTCGCATTTGGATAGAATTGTTTGTAGAGCTTGGGATTTGAACAACTGTCTGGTTGTTTCCAACTTGGACTTGGGAGACAGGTGTAGAATTGTTCATCTTTATTTGAACACCAGAAGAGTCCGTCATGTGTAGCTGTGAAGAATTGGACAAACTCAGCTCGGACAAACTATCTAAGTTAGTAGACCTCACATTAGATCCCATATGGAGATGTATTATAGAACTGTGTAACGACTGGTTAGTACTGTGCAAGAGTGGCATAGAAGGTAATGTTTGACCTGCCAGTTGAATACTTTGGCTATTTGAGATTTGAAGGGGGACATTTATAGTATTGCCGGTAGAAAGCTGCACTGGAACACTGGTATTACCAGAAACTTGTAGTGGTAGACTCACAGGGGCTATTTGCAAGGGAACAGTGCTTGTGGGCCCTGACAGCTGCACGGGCACGTTGATGTTAGAAGTGGATCCCGGGATCTGCACGGGCACATGCACGGTCGATAGGTGGAGAGGATATGGATGATTATTTGGATGTATTTTGACAGGGGTTAGAGATTGGGTATAATTGTGGGCTATAGACATAGAGTTCTGAGGCGCCTGCATAGAGGACACAAGCATGCTGTTCGATATTGGCGCCTGAAATGAGAAAAATAATGTCAGTCAGGTCAAGGTCTTATATGTTACCAAAATATGCAATTCGGAAATATTTATAACTCACGCGTAATGTATTCAGCAGCGCATTATTCTGCGAATTGCTTTGTAGTGAAATGTTAGCCACAGAAGTGTTTACGGATTTCAGTAATCTTTTTTTCAGAATTTCTGATTTTGTTCCATCAAAGTTTTGAAGTGGATTTTGTTTCTCCATTTCTCGACGGCAAAATTGATGGTGAGTGCATTACATGATCTCGTTTATCTTTTACAACACGTTTTAAACGACCTGCAATGCATATAAAAATAAAATAAAGCGAAGTGAAAAACATTTATCGCAACAATGCTTCATAATGAATAAACAACATAATAAGTTTTTATGTATGGGAATAAATAAACGATCTATGTACAAATTGTTTAAGTGTGCACAGTTAAATATATTATCCGTTGGATGGATTTTTATAATGCGAATTCGCACTATCAATTTGTGCATACTTTAACAGAATCACAATCTTCTTCAAAAAGTTCACGGAACATACTTAAGAAGTTCAATACTTACATTCACATTTGTTTAATCAGGAATAATTCAGTGCGCTTATTTATGACAGCTAAAACATCGTAAACGTGTTAAAAACCGCAAGATAAAAATAAAATACGCTTCAACAGAACGATATTTACTTGCCGAGCGCATAATAAATATGACAGACAACTTTACCAAAATGTAGTTTATTTTAGGTTGGTTGGTACTTGTGAAATTTTCAGCCAATCCCGGATATCATATTTCGTTTGTGATGTAGCTTTCGCGCCCGATTATTTAGCATAATTAGATAAACAATATAGAAACTATGTAATTTTATTTTGCAGATATACGTTTAATATCAATATTTTATTTTTGAAACACTTAATTGTTGCCTTTTTGGTATTTGAATTTGTTTATTTAGCGATCTGCGATACACGTTTTTTGTAGTTATCATATAATGTTCTTATGTCAGCGTGTTAGATTCCAGTTTGGTTTAGAATTTTAATGAAAAGATTAAATGAAAACACCCTCGTAATTTTTCTCGAGTAATAATAATAAATAATAAAGCATGAAACTGACTGTCTGTAATCGGAAACGGAACAGGAAGTAAACTTAAACTTTCCCTGTTCCCGCTACACGCTCATACTATTCTAGCTAGTGTGTGTGCTATGTAGTGTTTATGGAACTTGACTTGCACGTAAGTAAGACCGCTCACATTATTTTTAACCAAAGAGGATGTAAAACTACGTAAAATTAATCATTTTACCTCTGGCTATGGATATCTTAGAGGAAATATTCTGAAATGGATATTTATATGGTAAGTACCTAAAGTGTAGTGTAGTTCTTCTATTCTATGACCTAAAGCCTCTGGCCGTTAGGTTGCAAGGCTGAGCCAGAGGTAAAGTAACTCTAGTAAACAAATGCCTGCCCCCCTATTCCCTAACTGAAACACTCGTGACTAACGTTTAACAAGTAAAATGTGTTAAAAGTGTTCCTTGCTCCAAGGAAAAGTCATGGGGCAACCAAAAAGACCACACACAGATAATAGACAACCTTATTACGAGTTTTGCATTTCAACTATCACTTTGCGAAGCGTGAGCATCTGCCAACGTAGTAACTATTTATTAATTTGTGCTGTTTCTCAGTATGTACTTATACCTCCATAGAACCTACTTCAGAAAATGTGTTCCGACGTGTTTTTCAGTCGGGTGTTCCCAGTTTAACTCTACCAAGTATTCGGTTCATAAAATATCTTAGAATAAAGACATTCTAAGTAAAATATACCACCTGCAGAGACAGAAAAAAACGGCAGTCTTGTCCAAAGAGAATGTATTCGCTTCACTTTCTTCTTTTTTTTTAATTATGGCTTCTGTGGCTCGCTTCACTTTGCAGAATAACTTGGAGCAAGGAACAAAACAGAATAATGACTGAAGTATTGTCATTATTCTGAGCTTCACTTTCAGAGCAATGGTACAAGGGTAGATACTATACTTATAAATCTGTGGAGCATTGTTTGACACACAAACTTTAGTAGTGTATCTACCTCTTGGAGCAAGGAACAAATCTACCTACGTATTGTCCTGTCAAAAAGTCAACATAAGTCACGGTCAAATCAAAAGTTATAGAAAAAAAAAATACTAAACGAAATGAAAATAAAGTGTTCTGTTTACGAAATACAAACAATAAGGATTTCTTAAACATTATTGACCATCAATTAAACTGTGTAAGCGTAAAAAGTTGTTATTTACATATAAAACTTCCGGACCCGAGTGCAGCTGCAAATTATTACTGCGTACGTAGATGAGTAGAACTTGTCATTTACCAATAATTTTATTTTACTCATATACATCGCCAACATGTCATCAGATAACTGACAATTTTAATTATTTAATGAATTGGAACTTTCAACTACTGTAACTACTTACCTACTTGGTTTGTTTGTTTGTTGACTTTACATATAAATCTCCATTAGATTGCTTCATTTTCCTTAAACAGAATACTCAAGTACAAACAAGCACATAAATAAACTCATGCCTGTTTCCCGTTGGGGTAGGCAGACCATAGATTTCCATTTGCTATGATCATACCTTTTTTCTTGTTGTGGTACCATGGTACTTGTAGTTCTTGGTGCCCATGATACAGGGAATCCTAATCTGGGATCAGGTCTATGTGAGTGACTGTTGGGTGTTATGTTATATTCATGCAAGTCAGTCTTTTGTAAAACCAGTAATTAATCAAGACCTTAATTTTCATGTGAACTAAAGGGTACCATGGAAATTAAATCATTGAAAACACTATACAAAGTTCATAAAAAATAGAGAAAAAAATGCAAAACATCTGAAATGGGTGTAGCTTCTTAGAATCTGTATTTTTTATAGATATACAGTATAAGTGTAACTTTATTTAGAATTACAGACTGTTTCCAGCTGTAATGCTGGAAGATGAGCAGCCAGCACCAGTATATGTCCGTTAACAACACGTCTAGCACTCGTGTCGGTGATATTGAACACATCAGTGAGTATAAACTTTGTTTCTGATTATGTTGGATCTGGCTTGTGGCTTTTTCTATCACATAATAATATGAATAGGGCCACCCTCATTACACATACTAAAACACATCAAAGCAAGTAAAGAATTGATGAGTATTATCTCGCTCAAGTGAGGAAGATCATCTTGACAACATATAACAATACCTCTGTAGTTAACTAGCATTTTAATGCACATACTTGACAACCTCTGTGGCGCGACGGCCGAGTAGCCGGCTGAGAAGTAAGAGTTTGTGGGGTTAAATTCCCACTGCGGAATATATGTATGCATAATTTGCAAATTTTTGTTCTGGGTCTGGGTGTTGTGGTATCATGGTAATCGTAGTTCCTGATACTCACGACACGGAATCCTAGTGTGGGATCACTATGTCTGTGACTGATGGGTGTTATTTTATGTAGGTATATAAATATAATGAGTAATGATGCTTGCTAACCAATAAGACTAAATTAAACCAAAATTATGTTTATAGGTCACCTGTCTGAGCACATAGGTTCCCTGTGCCTATCGTCTGAGTACTCAGATGTGACCCTCATAGTAGAAGGGCAGAGGATCCCTGCCCACAAAGTCATCCTGGCCGCCAGCAGTGACTACTTTAGAGCACTGCTCTATGGTGGCATGAGGGAGGCCAATCAGGTGAGGTATTGTTAATAACCCATACTGTCCTTTTTACTGGGTGAAGATCTCCACATATCTTTAATATAAAACCACCTACCAGGCTTAAAAGCAGGCAGATGATTATGACAGTAGAAATTTATATTTCTATGAGAATAACTGGACTTGATTTTGTTTTAGGCTGAGGTGGAATTGCAAGCTCCGCTGCAAGCTTTTAAGGCACTGCTTCGCTATGTCTATTCAGGTAAGATTCTTCATGAGGGTCAACGTACGGTCAACTGTTGGCTGTAAGCAGATTTCTGGATTGAGTTATTGATGTGCTCGTTCAGCACCTTTACAAATTTACTGTATATTTTGTTATCGAGAGATTCATGAGAGTCACACCTTGATTTATCATACTGGTCTTATGACCAGGACTATCATTGGCCATGTGCATTGTCTTCCGAACCCCAATAGCTTTCTAGTTCTGTCCTAAACAGTGCTCACATCACTGTCGCACTGGAGTTCACTGGACTGATGATGATGACAGAACTACAAGCTCCAGTTTCTCCAGGTCACATGGGTCTCTCTATGCTGCGAGAGGACACAGTCCTGGACATGCTGGGCCTGGCGCACCAGTTCAACTTCCAGGAGCTTGAGGCAGCTATCTCTGACTACCTGCGCCAAGTCCTAGCGCTAAGAAACGTGTGCGCCGTCCTCGATGCCGCCAGGTATATATTCTATCAATATATACATAAAATTGTTGCGTGATATCGTTGGATGTTGCTGTCTATCCGCTGGTATAATCCCTTAGTCGGCTTTTACGATATCCATGGGAAGAGACGGAGGGGAGCTTTTAGCTCTGTATAGCTAAAAGCTTTGACTCCTTCTATTGAAGCTGAAATAAAGGTAAAGCTGAATAAGCAGAGCTTCGATATATACGAAATATTTATTAGTTTCTGAAGAGGCACTTGACGCACCAAACGGCATCCGTAGAAACTCGTATGTGCTTTAATAAATGTTTGTGCTGGAAATTGAACTCTATTAGAGTGAAAATAAAGACTAATTTGTGTTATCTTCATCACAGGTTGTATGGCTTGGATGCATTGATGGACTATTGCTACAACTTCCTAGACAAAAATGCGACCGAGGTTCTGCAGCATGACTCATTTCTGCAGTTATCAGTTGTAAGTTTCCGCCTAAATGCTTACTTATCTTAGCTTTATTCCCTGTTTATGATACATCAGAATACAGATTCTTAAAGAAACTTTCCTGCAATGAAAACCGAATTAAGACAAGGTTTGAAGCGTAAAGTGACATTACACCCGCACAGAGGCCCAATCATGAACATCTGCCGTTATAGAGACGATCGTAAATGGCAAATATTCTCTTGATACCGTTAGGGTTTCGCGCTTCCCCACTGTTATCTGGCGAGAATTGTAGAACTGTGTTTGACATTTTCGGCTTTTTGCTTATAGGAAGCCTTGCAAGGTCTACTGGAGCGCGACTCATTCTTTGCGCCCGAAGTAGACATCTTCAAGGCAGTCTGCAGCTGGTTCAATGCCAACCAGCTCTGGGTTAAGTCGGAGGCAGGACAGGCGCAAGTGGTAAGCGTCTGCACCAAGGAGACTAGATATACTCTCGAATAACAAGAATGACCGGACCATTATCCACTACACTTATGGGCCCAATTGGATTAACAGTTCACACGCCTTTAGTGTATTTTGTGTCTAGTAGTTGAAGTGGCAATGGGCAGGACTTGAACCTCGCAGAACTGACAATATCTGAAGAATTAAAGCTCTCGAGTGAAGGCCATAAACTGGAAGACGCAGTATAGGGCAGCCCACTCTATGAACTGAAGACATTGTAACGATCGCAGAAAGTCGATGGATGGACGCCTGTTCGTCGTGTCATTCTTTGGGGGATGCCTTTATCCAGGAGTGGACTTATTGCTGATGATGTTGACAATTGTATATTTTATTTCAGGAAAAGATCCTCAAATGTGTTCGGCTTACTTTGATGAGCCTAGAAGAGCTTTTGACAGTGGTGCGTCCATTTTCGCTCGTCACTCCGGACATGTTGTTAGACGCCATCCAAGAGAAAACTCAAACAAAGAGTACTGACTTACGACATCGCGGAGTTTTATGTAAGTATTGTTATTAATAACTTTTGAAACTATCATGGTTATTAACATAATTATCACTAGAAACGGGATATTTACCATGATTTTTGAGCTTTATTGATTCCCGATACTTCGACACAGTTTCATGCGCCATGGTCATCTTTGCGTGTAGATTTTATTGTTATTGGTAGCCGTAACGATCTACCCTCTTTCTCACTCTTTTACTTGTTTTTGTTTCTATTTTTTTTACTTTTCTGTGCCGTAATATCGGTCATCAATAAAGTTCTAAAATCATGGTAAATATCCCGTTTCTAGTGATAATTATTGTTATTAATGTACTGCGATTAAAAGCTTTATTTTTAAAAATCTGTCCAAGTTAATTGCCATGTTAATGTTAGTTAATTAACCTTAATGTTGCTGTTGACCACTGTGTCTATTTGGGTTAAACGATTAAATTAGGAAGGCCTAACCTCAACAAAGAGGTCAGCCGCCGAATCCAACATGGTTGGGCAGCGTTCGGGAAACTACGCCGTATCTTCTCGTCACAAATCGCAAACTACGATTTGCGATTGCTAATACGTAACGCAATAGTTGCAGGAAGTCTGTCGATGAAGGCGGCTCAAGACCGTTCATCATGGAGGTCATGGCTATCGATAGAAGGGAAGCATATGTCCAAAAGTGGACTCACCGCACTAGATAGCTTAGTGGATGATAATAACTTTTCATTTAAAAAACCGACTTCCGCCATTGTTTCGACTAAGTATCTGGATAATATTTTGATTTGTGGCCATTTGTAGTCTTCTTCACAAGTTCCACTTCATCAAATGATACTTTCTGAATGCAAATGCTCGACATAATGCTGAAAATATCAAAATCGCGTATGCTTGTAATATTTGAGGAGTTCCCTCAATTCCTCATGGATTCCATCATAAGAAATGAATTTTGAAAAAAATGGGACCAATCTGGTAATATATCCAATCAAATAAAAAAAAAATGTTTCAAATCGTTTTATAAACAACAGAGATATGAGGTAACAAACATAAAAAAAAATACAACCGAATTGAGAACCTCCACCTCTCTCCTTTTTTTGAAGTCAGTTAACAAATTGTTTGATAGTGCCAGAAGAGAACGTAGCGACGACGAAACGCGGCGCCCGCGTGATCTCGGGAGACATGCGCGCGGCATTGCTGGACGGAGACACGGAGACGTACGACATGGAACGCGGTTACACGCGGCACACAATCAACGACGCGCCTGACAACCCCGGCATCCTGGTGCGCCTGGCCACCACCGCCATCATCAACCACCTCCGGCTGCTGCTGTGGGACCGCGACAACCGGTTAGTAATCTATCTCTATTAATTATGTAATTTAATAGAGACAACTCTCGGCTCGACTGCTAAAATGGAAATTCGCAATGTCTGTAATTACCTATTTGCATGTTTCTATTAGATTATTATTAATAAGTATAACAAGCGTAGCGTGTGCTGTCTTGCATATTTTTGCTGATGTTTATTTACTTTTGACTACCTTCCTAAGGGTTTTAAGTTCTCATTTACATGTATCAGCAACTCCATGCTCCGAGGCACCACATAGGCGCTTCTCACCTAGTGGTAAGACATACCATTTATGTAAGCCAAGCCGTGTTTGTTGCCTGATTCTTCTAGGCTTGGTCGCGTTGGAACAGGAGTAATTTTAGTTTGTAAGACGATTCAAAATGATCCTTGTGATTTCAATGAATAAAGTTCTTTTGACTTTGACTTTGACCCGTGAGCGTGTTTTGGGTAGGCGAAATGTGTGGCCTAGACGGTCTGAGGCGCATTCAAATCTTTTATCACAATGGTCTTGATTGGTCACTAGGCGATTTTCAGGTAGGTGGTAGGGTGACCAAGGACAAACCAGCAACACGAAGAGAGAGAGAGAGAGAGAGAGATTCTCTAACCATGCATTCACCACGATTCCATAACTAATTATAGATGAAGAAACCAGTTCTTCATTGAAATATGTATGTCTAAATATCTATCATAACATAACACCCAACAGTCATATACATAGTCCTGATCCCACACTAGGATTCCCTGTGTCGTGGGTATCAGAAACTTCAAGTACCATGATACCACAACACTCAAACCCCGGACAAATATTAGCAGAACTAACATTTGTCCTGTAGTGGGAATCGAAGAACCCGCACCTCATGCGTCTCAGCCGGCACTGCGCCAACGATCACTCTATTGAAGCAGGGTAATTAATTGAATGTCTAGTATGATGAACCGATTTTGACCTATGAGATGTCAACTGCTTCGTCTTTACTATAAGACATATTTAAAAAATGGCGGGGAACATCAACAAATTTTACCATAGGAACTGTCATTGTCCATTTTCAGATCGTACATGTACTTCATAGAAGTGTCCGTAGACCAGAATGACTGGGTGCGAGTGATCGACCACAGCGAGAACTTCTGTCGCTCGTGGCAGAACCTCTACTTCGAGGCGCGAGTTGTGAAATATATCAAGATTGTGGGCACCAGCAACACTGTCAACAAGGTACGTGGCTACTCTGAGGTGAATACCATAACTACCAAAAATGTAAAAAATTATGTCCGAGAAATGCAATTCAACTCAGTTTAGGTTTTGCCGTGTCACCTCATGATAAAACTGCTGTACAATGCAATTGAAACGTGCATCATCATCATCAGCAGCATTTAGACGTCCACCGCTGGATGAGGGGAGACCGAAGGTCCAACTTAAGTCGGACGAAATGAAATGAAATGGTTTATTTGCTGGAAACATGGTTAAAAGTTCTTACAAAATAGTTGTTTCACATGTTTCACCAAAACATTGGCATGCAAATTTTAAAAGTTGTAAATTATGAAATTAATATTATACAATTGAATTACTTAGGTATCTATAATTTTAGTCAATTTTATCAAATAAATTAAACAATAATAACATAACATTAACACAATCACAGTTGGTCACTAATTAGTCATTATTTAGAAATTCATTAACACTGTAAAAGGTACGAGCCTCGGCACTGCTATCGAAACGTGCATAGGTACTATATTTTAAAATGAGTTCCTCTTCATTTAAGAAACAGCACGGAAAGCTTTTGTAAACAGCGCCAGCATTGCAAATCTGAAATTCGATTCGTAGGCAAACTGAAGCGCCATATTATTTATCATCATCAGCCTGTACATATCGACTGCTGAACATAGGCTTCCCCTATTGAATACCACGGCGATCGGTCTTGTGCCGCCTCGATCTACCAACTGCCTTCTTTTTCTCACCCCTCTTTATGGACGGACAAAAGTTGTTGGTCCATGGAGAGGGGGGGCCTTCCCTACAACAAATGCGTCGTCTGGTTTGTGGTCGCCACTCGACAACCTTTGTTTACCAACGGTTGTCGGTTCTACGACATACTGAGGGCCTATTACGAGTTTAGCATTGCAACAATCACTTTGCGAGCTGTGAGTATTCAACGTGACTTGCGTAGTAACTATTTATGAATCTGTGCTGTTTCTATCGACTGCGCGGCACAGAATGATGAATAGTTACTATGTAAATCACGTTAAATACTGACGACTCGCAAAATGATTGCAACAATCACTTTTGGCCCTCTTTTAGTTAACCTGTGATTGGTTGGGCCGAATGCTAGTGGCGTTTAAGTTACGCCCGTATGCTACCCAGCATCTATTAACACTCTGTTAGTTGTGTTGGTGATTGTTCCCTGTAAAAGTTAATTGAAATGACCTAATTAATGTTGTCCTGTTTCAGGTGTTCCATGCAGTGGCGCTGGAGGCGATGCATACGGCTAAGGTCCCGCCACTGTATCGCGGCTTCGTGAAGCCCATTCACAACGTGGCAACCGTGGAGCTGTCTGCTGTCGTCATCGAAGGCATCAGGTAGGTGACCACAGGGCCGCTACACATGTGTTCAGCTAACTAGCTAAATAAAGGGCCTTGCTTGTCCTCCAACTCCTCTTGTGGATGTCGTAACAGGCGACTAAGGGATTACGCCACCACTGGCGTAATTAATCCCTTAGTCGCCTTTTGCTGCTGCCCATGTACTGTGATCCGCCTGCCTAGCGTGGTGATTATGGCAAATCGTCCCATTGCACGCTATGGGTTGTACGCTATGCATGCTTTGGGGGAAGCCTCATCCAGCAGTAGATGTCTACCAGCTGATGAAGTATATTTTGGGATGACTTCAACAATAATTTGTGTTTGTCCCCGTGTAGTCGTTCCCGCAACGCGCTGCTGAACGGTGACACGGAGCACTACGATTGGGAGCAGGGTTATACGTGCCACCAGCTCGGATCGGGCTCCATCGTGGTGCAACTAGCGCAGCCCTACATGCTCTCCTCCATCCGCCTGCTGTTGTGGGACTGCGACTACAGGCACTACTCCTACTACGTGGAGGTCTCGCTCAACTACTGGGAGTGGGAGACCGTCTGCGACCGCACCAGGGACTCTTGCAGGTAAGCGTGTTGTTTATCACACTTGTCATTATGAGAATTCACTTCACAATTGTCAATAATTAGCATTCGCTTCATAATTGACAATAATTAGCATTTGCTTCACATTTGTCAAAAATGATCATTGGCTTCACAATTGTCAATAATTAGCATTCGCTTCACATTTGTCAAAAATGAGCATTCACTTCACAATTGACAGTAGCATTCTCTTCATAATTGTCAATAATTAGCATTTGCTTCACAGTTGTCTCTATAACGAGCATTCGCTTCACAGTTGTCTCACCTGTGAAGCAAATATTAATTTTTTTGTACCCTAGTTTTACGAACAAATGAGAGGAATTTCTTAAACATTTAATGTTAGTGGCTCGTCTTGTTCACCATTTTAACACTTATAGGCATGAAGTCTCTTCATGCCTAGTGTTAAATGCTTGGTATTCCAGTATACCAAGTAATGTTGTTCTAGGTCCTGGCAAGTGATTTACTTCCCCCTGCGACCCGTCTCAATTATTCGCATCATCGGCACAAACAATTCCGTGAATGAGGTGAGAAACAGTTTGCTTACTTCTAAGAAATATTCACTGCATGAATGACTTCATCTGGCTTCTTCTGTAGAGCACCACAAGGTAAAGTAAATTCAAATATACTTGTATCGCATTTATACGTATTATTACTACGGGTCGTTACTGTCATTTATTTGTGGTACTTTACGGCACCACGTGACGACCATTTCCATATAAACGATGTATGATGATTTAAATCCTACATAAAGATTAATCTAATTAAGAAAGCGTATTACACTATTGATGACTATATAAATGATAAAGCCGCGTGGCCTGATGTCGCTCTGCCCCCCGACTGCTAAAATGGAAATTTGCAATATCTGTACTTACCTATTTACATGTGTCTATTAGATTATTATTTATAAGTATACCAAGCGTAGCGTGTGCTGTCTTGCATATTTTTGCTGATGTTTATTTACTTTTGACTACCTTCCTAAGGTTTTTAAGTTCTCATTTACTATGTATCAGCAACTCCTTGCTCCGAGGCACCACACAGGCGCTTCTCACCTAGTGGTAAGACGGACCATTTATGTAAGGCAAGCGGTGTTTGTTGCCTGTTTCTTCTAGGCTTGGTCGCGTTGGAACAGGAGTAATTTTAGTTTATCACACGATTGAAAATGATCCTTGTGATTTCAATGAATAAAATTCTTTTTGACTTTGACTTTGATGAATATGAGTTTTGGTAGTAGTTTTAAAATGCAACTTGTGATAGATTCACATCAAATAAATGTGTATTAAATTAATTCAACAGTTAAAACATTTTAATTTATCTAACAGGATTCCAAACAGCTGTTTGGATGGTCTCATAATCTTCACTCCCAATGCCATGCCACTGATCGCCCGGTGACGTTTTTTTCCATACCTTTTCGGGAATGATTTGTGGCATTTCGAGTGGCCTATTGATTGGCTGTAAAACAACTCTAGACAGTGATGCCTACTCCAATCGAGTGTGTAAACTATACAATCTTTAAATTGACAGGTGTTCCACCTGGTCCACTTGGAGTGCCCGGCGCAGGTGGAGGACGCTCGGGATGACCCGCTCACGAAGAAACGAAGACCTTCAGTCGAGAACCGGCTTAACCCTAGCAATGGTAAGGTCATTTCTTATAAGTTATTATTGTTATTATTTCCTACTAATATTATAAACGCGAAAGTTTGTAAGTATGGATGAATGCATGGATGGATGAATGGATGTTTGTTACTCTTTCACGTAAAAACTACTGAATGGATTTTAATGAAACTTTACAATAATATAGCTTATACATCAGAATAACACATAGGCTACAATTTATAAAGATATTATGTGAATTGTCAATAATATGACGATAAGTGTCAAGTAAGTAGGAAAAAATCTACCATCTGCGAGCTATTCTGGCGTGCGCTGCCAAAACCGCTAGAGTTACACATATGTAATGTATGATGGAAATGTTTATCTTAAATAGTCGTACAAAAAAGCCCGCCACAGTATATATATAGGTTATATTATTTTCTACGCCACGCTACCCCGGAGATTTTCCGTAATTAGCTTAATTAGTTTTCCCCGTACTGTTTGATTAGTTTCTGATAAATTATACCTTTTTATGATAACTGTTGTTTGACTACCGGCCTCATCTGTACTTGCTCACCACTTAGGTGGTTGGGCTCGGTAATTAAATAGCTACGTTTCATTGGCGCCCAACGTGGGGCTCCTAGACGATTCAAACATGCGTGCGCGCATTTACGAATTAGCATAAGTTAAACAGCGTAGTAATAGATGGGATGTAAATACATAGCTAGATTTGAGATAATTTAGAATTTTAAATAATTAGGAAGGTAATTAGATTTAATATTTGTCATATGAAAGGTTATTGATGGAATAGTTTATTTTAACGAATTTAAGATATATGAGAATTGTTACAAGCTACTCGAAATACTAATCCTGCGCAGACGAAGTCGCGGGCTAGTATATATATAAAATTCAAACTCCTGACTGACTCACTAACTGAGATATCAACGCACAGCCTAAACCTCTGGTCTTAGAGACATGAAACTTGCAGGGTGTGTTCCTTTTAGGATGTAGTGGCGCAATACGAAAGGAATTTGGAAAGTTCGCCCTCTAAGGGGTCCAAAAAGGGCTTTCAAGGTAAACCAAGAATAGGTAAGACAAGGTAGTAGGTACTTGAAATTTCACATGTAGATTCCTCAAATTAAATTAACAAACACATGTTTCAGCAATTCCTGAATTTTTTCTGAAAAAAGGCAAAGGAACGTTTTCTTTGTAAAAAAAAATACACTTTACGTTTTAACCTGATTTTAATGTATTTCGACGCAGTAAACGTTAGTTTCAGGGTGTTATTGTTGAGATTAAAATATTTTCAGAACCTTAAGTTTAAAATGGGACCCTTTAATTGAACAACTCGAGTGTAGTGTCGTTTCAAAGGTTTTTTCCATGTGTGGTTGTTGAGATTTTAATATTTTCAGGACCTCAAGATCCAAGGGTCCCCTAAATTGAGAAACATGTCAAGACTGATTGAGCGCCTAAGCCGCTGGTCTTAGAGATTTTAAAGATTGAGGGTATGAAGCTCTATAAAATTTTGAAAATTTTGGGGAGAAAAATAAATAGATTCATGATTCTAGGACAATCTATTTATTTTTGCTCATAAAAACGTCACCCCTCCATTTTAACCCCTTTCTCCCCAAAATAAGTACAAAACATAGTTTTTAGGGGTTGTAGGGGTTTGTAGGGATTGTTAGGGTTTTTAGAGTTTTGTAGCGGTTTATTAGGGTGTGTAGTGGTTTTAGAGGTTGTACGCATTATATTCTTCCATGCGGACGAAGTCGCGGGCAACAGCTATTTACAGTATGTACGGTCACGTATCAGTTTTTAACGCCGACGAAGTCGCGGGCTCCTGCTAGTTATTTATAATTCACAGGCACCTCTCGGAGCTGATGCGTATTCATATTCATTTATTTTAAACCATAGGACAAAGTCCTCCCCCATAGAATGACAATACGGACAACCTTGAGTCGCCTCCATCCACCGACTTCCTGCTATTTTATAAATGTCGTCTGCCCACCGAAGGTGGCCTTCCTACACTGCGTCGTCCGGTTCGTGGTCGCCACTCGAGAACCTTTATTCCGCAACAGTTGTCAGTTCTGCAAGCTATATGGCGGCCACTTCAACTTGCTAATTCTGAGAGCTTTGTCGGCGATCTTGGTCCTTCTACGGTTCTATTCATTTCGGGTTCTATCATTATATTGTATAAGTTGAAACGTGATGAGTTCCAATCTAGCAGGACTGGAACCAGCACCTTTCCTAATCGGCTATGCCTTGATGGTATGAAATCTGGCGTAACAGATCTAAATTTCAATAAGTTCCGATAATATTGTAAACCTTAAGCTAGAAGTATTCTCTACTTGATGGAATTGAGTTACCTCTTCAAAAGTTGTCGCACTTCCCAGCAGCTTGGGAATGGTTTGAGTCTGCCAGGAAGTGTGGCAGTTATTGAGTAAGCAATATGTCTCTTTCTTTTTCGTACAAGCTTTCCCTTTTCCCCACAGGCGCAGCAGCGTGTGCACTCGAATCCCCTCCCCCAGACGAGGAGGGCGCCCCGCCCCCCGCACCCGTTATTCCCCCAGAGCCGGAGGAGCCTCGCGCCCGCTCCCTGCCACCTGCCGAGACAGCTACCGAAGCCGCCGAGCGCTACGACGAATGAACCCGGAGCATATAAGCTGGCTACAATAGGCTGCCATCACTATCTTCTTCTTCAACAGCTTTCAGACGTCCACTGTTGGACGAAGCCTCCCCCATAGAATGCAATGGGGGTATTTGCCGTAACCACCACGCTTGGCAGGCGGATTGGTGATCGCAGTTTGGTGTTAAGTACTCAGAGGGATGCTGCTGCCCATCCCCTGGTGTGATCCCTTAGTAAGGCTTTTACTACATCCAGGGGAGGAGGGGTCTATTCTTAGGCCAAACACTTCACGGCATCACTATAAAGACAGGGATATACCACTAACACCTGGAGACATGCTGCAATACATTTTCTGAAGTATTTATTGCAAGGATCCATCCAACTACTTGTTACACCAGCACACAGCACTAGTTCTTTAAAAACTGTGTAGAGATGAGTCCTCAGATCCGGTTTTGACAGTTTTGGCTTAACCTGCATATGAATTGGCTCCAACTTCTGCAAGTGCTTGTTGGTCTAGTAACTAGACCACTCGGCACTCTCAAAAGTTGGAGGTTTAGTTTGGCCATTGGCCGATTTGCCTTGCTCTAGTTCAGTAGTAGTCAATGAAAGAACGAAATAGAATGAACTAGAGCAAGACAAATCGGCCAGTGGCCAAACTAAACATTCTCCTTGTTTTTCTAGCGGTATGGTAGCTATATCACTTTCACTTGATTATAAAATGTTATGATCCAGATTTAAAAAAGATAAAACAATCAAAAAAATATAGTTATTTAGTCTGTAAGCTTGTTTTCTAGTCTTTCCCTTGGAGTTAGTACTACTTTTACATCAAATTATATTTTTTATTTATGTACCTTTTTTAGGCAGGAACTAGGGAACACACACAGTAGATAGAGAAGTTTTCACATTTTCATTAGCTTTCTATAATTATTTGTATGTTAAACAACGACGGTTAATTTTTAAGTTCTATCAACTTTATTTTGTAGGTTGTGATAATAGTAATGTGTAACCATTTATTAGTAAAAACTTTAGAAATGTTATGTAATTACAGTAATAAGATTATGGATGTAGTTATTTTTTTGAATTAGTTACGAGATTTGTGTTACAATTTCGCTGAAGAGGGATTTAAACATTTCCATAATATCTTAAAATTAGTAGTAGGTTTTGCATATCGACTTTTTAAAATTCCTCTAAAACTTGAGTTATTGTGTGAGATTGTGGGACAGGGAACAACATTGAACGCAACTATAATTCCATAGTTTTAAAGAAACATTGTCCAAAGTTCACCAACTCTTAATCAGGTTAGAGAATAATAATAACAAAATCTGTTAAAAGAATTGGTTAGGCTAAACATACATTTATACCTCTTGAAGCTTTCTTGGCAACACTCCCTTATGGTATGCACTATGCAGTGGCTGGCGAAAAAACATCAAAGTCCTTGAGTAAACTACCGAAGCTAGGACCTCAAAGATCTTTGAGTACCTGCTCATTCAACATTTACTCACCTACCGCCCGTATACCAATAGAGTATTGCCTAAGAAATTGCAGAGGTATAACATTGTTTGTTAATGTGTTGGTGGACATTGGACTAATTTTCTGACAAGATTGGTTTTGTTTACTATTCATAAACATGGTAAGTTAGTCCCAGCATCTATCAAAAACCGCATTAGCTCTTAGATACTGTGATAAAAGTTTAAGCTATTGGTTTGCAATGTTGATAAGATAATATTTGATGGTTATAATGTAGTTAAGTATAAATAGATCATAAGGCAGCATTATTGAGCTTTTTAAGTTTTAATAAATATAAACATGTAATGATTTCAAATTGTTTTATTTGTCAGGCTTAACAGACTACTGATTAAGTTATTTAGAATGAATATCACAGTTTGAATACATACTCTGCTGCACTAGGAATATAACACACCCCAAATGTCTAGATCCCAAAGAACTTAGGCCCGCACCTATTAATATACCGAACTCAACTCTGAGAACGATCATAAGAACTCCAAAAATGACATTTTTGTATGGGAATTTTGAAATTGGAACCGACCCAAGATCATTCTTAGAGTTAGTTTCGATTTAGGCCCAAGTTCATGAACAAATAAAATGGGTGTTTATCGCTTAAAATAATGACGGTGGTCAAGGTGAAATCTTTAAAAAACCTGTCAAAAAGAATTGGTTAGGCTAAACAGTTGTTTAGCCGCCTGTTTATTTGTTGGTGAAATCATCCCTTTTAGTGTTATAACATTTTGAGTGTGAATCAAAGGAGCTGATTTATTCTATGATGTTATATATTCGGTATTATTAGGGCATTTACCCCTTCAATAAATTATGTGACTTGGGGTCCTCTTTCCCTGATTGCTGCCCTAGTTCTCTTCAACAGCTGATCAGGTTTTACAATATATGGATCATTCTCATCGGCAAACTCATCTAGTCTCTTTCTAAGCAAACCCTTCAATTCTTCTATACTCTCACCACTCTCCAAAGCAGAAATGCCAATTATGTTCTCAAAAGATATTAAATTTAATGGCCTTATTTCTTCTGGTATAGTTTCTAGAACTCTGTCAATGTTTTGGAAAGCTTCTTGTATTTGTTTGAAAGTGTATTCAGCATTATCTGTATCCATTTTGTTGATAGCCAAAATAGCAGGCTTCTGCAGTAATTCAGGGTCATAAAGTTCCAGCTCTTTGTTGAGAAGTAAAACAGTCTCTAAGCAAGATCTGGTGTGATGTTTCGGGCTCAACTGAAAACCTTGAACATCAGCTATGAATAGCAAGAGTTTGGTTCTTTCAACATGTCTCAGAAATTGGTGGCCGAGACCAACATTAATGTGAGCTCCTTCAATGAGTCCCGGTAGGTCTGCGATAGAAATCTGACGCTTGTCTTTATACATGATAACACCCTTGTTAGGTTTGATAGTAGTGAAGGGATAGTTTGCTATTTTGGGCTTTGCTCTTGAAATCACTTTGAGTAAGGAACTCTTGCCTGCATTTGGAAATCCAACTAGTCCAATGTCTGCAATCAGTTTTAGGTCTAATCTGATGTGTTGCACTTGACCATAATGGCCTAGGTACTGGTTTTCTGGTATGCCTCCCGGTCCGCCTCTAGCTAATATCACTGTTTGTTCTTCTGTGTCAATTGAACCAAGAACTTTGCCTTCTTCTGAGTAAACTGTAACGCCGAGGGGGACCTCTAGCTTTACGTCGGCTCCCGGGTTACCGACTATTTTCGTTTTCCGGCTGTCTTCGCCGTGAGTTGCGGTTATAGTCTTCCCACGATACTTGCTCATTATGTCTCGTAGATTTGCCTTTTCTCTCCCTATGCAGTAGACGCAGCCTCCTTGCCCGCCCATACCTCCAAACTTCGGAAGGCCTGTCCCTCCGGTACCGCCTTTCACATGGAGTCTTACTGTATCTATAAACTTAGATCGAAGATAGTTCCGTGGCTTTTTAAACTCTTTGGCAGCAAATAAAGTTCTTAGAAGAAACACCATCTTCAATTCAATTTATAATTTTCATTGAATCAAATAAATCATAAAATTAATCTCAACCACAGGATCTATATATAAAAAGTCCTCTGTGATCTCAACTCTGAACTCAATAAAAAAATATTTATTTTAGGTTATTTTCTGTCTCTTTCTCTTCTTCTTCTTATGGCGTCTCTATCTGTCTTTCATGCATGAAAATACTCGTCCGAAACCACGGGCAACAAACGAAAAATCCTCCCTCTACGACTCCAAGTAGTACATGTACCGTCAAAAACAGCTGTTTGGTTTTTTTTGTGTTGTTTTGTTTGCTTTGCTGGCAATTTACGGCGGCGGCGCGGCGGCGTAGTTAACAAATTCGATTTGGTTTTATTTATTTCCAGTTATTTCCCATCGTTTGCCGCGAATATTTATAAAAATAATGTTAAGTGCTCGCCTGTATGTAATCTAGCGATGTTGTTTTTACTTATAGCGTTAATTTTATGTCAGAGTATCTCCACTATCTCTGGGAGTAGCGGAGACCGATCTTTCGTTTACCAGGACTGCCTCAATGCCTGCTCTCAAGAGAACTGCAACGAAGGTATTTATTTTAGTCATTGTCGAGAAATAGGTATGTTTGATATTTCTAGATTTCTAGCTTTCATAACAGACAGTGCCAGTGAGTGACATTATTCCGATAACCGGTGATAATTTGAATTCACCGCTTTCCGTAAGGTCTGGTGATTTCGCATGATGTATGAAGTTGAAAATCTTTATGTATACTACATTTGTAAATTACCATTAATATGGTGCGATAATGTGTTGAAAATGATGTACTTCTTCTAGATGGTGTTGTATTCAAAAGCACGGCATCCCTGCCACAGGATATATGGTGCAAGGCTCTACAGTGGAGCTGCAAGGATGAATGCAGCTATCACTGCATGTGGAAGACCGTGTATCGGTATGTTACCCCTGGTAACATGCCCAAGTTTTATGGCAAGGTAATTACACAAACAGAATATAATTTGTGTTTAGGGTTCCCTAATCCATCATCGTGCCTCGGTATGTCCAGCCTAAGAATAGCCCCTTCCTACTCCTCTCGTAGATGTAGTAAAAGTCTTACTAAGGGATTACACCAGGGGATGGGTAGCAGAATCCATCTGAATACTTTTCACCAACTGCGATCACCAATCCACCTGCCACCTGTGGTGATTATGTTTATTCTGGAGGCCTCATCCAGTAGTGGACGTAAACAGGCTGGTGATGTTGATGATGAATCCATCATCAAACTCTTATAATATTGTGCAGTCTGTTATTTATGGAGCTATTTCTAAATGAGGCAGTGTTTTCATATAAAACATTTCTTACTGTTTGCCCAATACAGTTAGAATAATTACTTTGGTAGGGTCTTGTCGTTTTTAATTGTTTGACCTAGAAACTAATCACCTATGTAAGTGGACCATGGAAACACTTAATGGACAAATGTCAAACTCAATATGTTCATACTATATTTAAACAATATTGTAAATAGCATGACTGCCATGCTATGTTGTTTTGACAGATCTATGTTGAGCTCATGAGGTCCCCAGCTTTGCTGATCTTGCTAAGAATCCTGTTAAAATTAACCTGTTATTAATTTAGTGGCCTTTCAAACGACTCATGGGAGTTCAAGAGCCAGCGGCTGCTTTCTCGTCCCTGCTCAACCTCGTTGCTAACGCATACATGTATATGAAGATACGCAAGGAGTTCCCTATCAGAAGCATGCCTGTAGTGCTCATTTGGCATGTGTTTGCTTTTGTAAGTATATAATATAATGATTGGATAAGCATTACAATAACAGGGCACTAATACTAAGAAGTGTTAAGGCATGCACTGACGTCCTGCTGTGGGGTGTTTTGTGCATTGTTCTCCTGAGGCCTTACCATAGGCTCTTATAGCGATTCAGTTCAAAAACTGTAAAACAGTACAACAAGTAAACAGTACAAAATATTGGTTCATCGTTGGGAGTCTATAGACCTTCTGCTACTGTGTCTTTAAATATAGCTGCGGACATCACGGAACCAATATTTTGTACAGAATAGTTTTTGAACTGAATCACTATAAGAGATCATGCCTAAGGCCTATGTAAGGCCTCTGTGCTAACTCTATCTAAGCCAGCCCAGCCCCCTAATTACAGTAGCAAATGACAATGGGGAACGCAACAATGAGATCATTTTGGCAGCCTTAGCACTGTCCAAATAATTTGAAACTGGAAAGGGAGGAATATTTAGGTCAGTTTTCCCTATTCAAGTTTCATAAGATTTAGTTAGCGCTAAGGCTGCCAAAATGATCTCCATTGTTGCGTTCCTCATTGCCATTATTTAACAGATACTTAGAAGGAACAGAACTCTGGTTTGATGGCAACACTGTTGAAGTGTGTCCACAGCCGTCGATGAGGAAGAGCAGGATCCAAGTATTTGTATCCTTGGTACCCATCTCTGCACAAGTTTAAGAGCACTTTCTCCACAAACTCTTGTTCCTAAAGGCAGCCCTGAAGCTCGCTGTCAGTGGCCCCAATCTTGTAATAGAACACTAGTGGTGTAATGGTTAGTGAGCCCTACTTCCGATCCTTAAGGTAGAATTTATCTCATACATAATGAGTTGGAACAAATATGAGTGAAGTACATAGAATTGAAATTATTGTTGCTTGGTATCATTTCAGAAATAATAGATAAAAATATTATTATTAAAGAGGATCGTCTCGCATGTGGCGCGAAATTATATTTTTTTTGCTCGTCACAGCTCCCCAACACTTCTTGAGATAGCGAAAACAGGTTTTGCGAAAACTAGGAGACCCAACGCACATGTTTTAATTTATAGTATCTCATAAATATCATTAGGTACCTAGGCTACGAAAATCCATGAACCAAAAAAACACTGTAAAAATCGATATCACTAATATCTATCAACTAAAATAATGTGTGTTAGGTCTCCTAGTTTTCGTAAAATCAGTTTTCGCTATTACAAGAAGTGTTGAGGTGTGATGAGCTAAAAAACACGAATAAATTTGAATTTAGCGCCACTTGCGAGACGATCCACCTTAATATTTCGTTATTATTGTTTAACAGGTGTGTATGAATGCATGGATGTGGTCCACAATATTCCACACGCGAGACAAGCCGTTTACTGAGTTCATGGACTACGCCTGCGCACTGTCCATGGTTATGGGGTTATTTATAGCGGCTGTTGTCAGGTAAGTCAAGGAAGTCAGTTGTCTGGTAGAAAAATTCATTTCGCTACATTTGTTAATAAACTGTTTAGACGTGTTTATAAACAAGTTTACCATAAACACTGTCTGTGAAACTTGGCAGTCCACACTTGTCAGTTGTTGCTAGGATGTCTCCCGAGTAGGTAGTATGTTGGACCACACTACTTCCATGTTTATAAACTCGCGCAACACACGTCCACACTGTTATAAATTGTTTACAGAGATGATGAAACATTGTGAAACACGGTTTATAAACAGTGTTTATTAACAAATGTTGCCTTATGAATACCCTGCTGGATTTGGATACCTATGCCCATACTGTACCAGTTCAAAGAAACACCCTGTATAACTTAAGTGGAGCTACTGTTTCTCAAAATGAATTAATTTGTCTCCAGGATGTTCTACAGGAGGCGGAAATTAGCCTTGCTGATGCTGATTCCACTGTTCTACTATTTCACACATGTCCAATACCTCTACACGGGGATCATTGACTATGATTACAACATGAAAGTCAATGTAATGATTGGTAAGTTGATTGGTTGTTTCATAAGTATATCGTTTATGAAACACGAAAGCGCAATCGAATTTTAAAATATAGTATTTTTTTAACTCTCGCGATTAGAACACATGTTTATTATATTGTCACGGGTATTAAATTTGAAACACAGAGCAATCAATTTTGTGGGTATGAAACATGGAAGTGACCAGAGAGCTGATTCTAAGTTTTTAGCACACAATTGACACGGACGTACGGTGTGGGGATTTTGTATGGCGACACCGATGAGCGCCCCTGGCGTATACTCTGTGAACCTCATTTTCCATACAAAAATCCGTGTTACACTACATCCGTGTCAATTGCTTGTCAAAACTTAGAATCAGCTCTCTGAGAGCTGATTCTACTGTGATCCACACTACACTACACGAGACGTCCGTGTCAATTGTGTGCAAAATAGATAGAATCAGCTTTCTGTTCAACTGACGACATCCGTGGCGCGGTGGGCCACGGACGGCCACGGTGGGTGGTGGTAGCCGGTTAAAAAAACCACGTCTATAAAAAAAGTCGACAATGACCTCTGACGAAAACCTTTACCTAGATAAGATTGTATTTTCCAGGTGCCCTAGGAACGGGTATCTGGCTAGGCTGGTCGTGCATCCAGTACTACGCCGGGCGTCGCTACGCGCTCTACATGATATGGTTCACACTGGCCTCTACTGCAGCTCTAGCCTTGGAACTGCTCGACTTCCCACCGCTCTGGGGCAGCTGGGACGCGCATGCACTGTGGCATCTTACCACTGCACCGCTGCCTTTGCTATTTTATAGGTAGGTGGTACAAATTCGTCGTCGCATAGAGGGTGTACGGAGTGACACATATTGATAGGATTGCGGGGCGGGGCGGTCGACAACCGCAACGCATCGCGCACAACGACACAATACGTCAGAGAGCTGGGGGCTTAATACGGGTTTTGATAGTTTTCGAAACTATATGAAGTTACGTTTCCTTCTATACATTTACTTGCAGCGCCTCTAGTGAAAACGAGAAGAAAACTAAGGACACTGTCAGTAAATGTATGGAAGGAAACGAAACTTCATATTTATAGTTTTCGAAAACTATTAAACCCCGTACTAAAAACTGATTCTGAGTTTTGACACGCAATTGACACGGACGTATGGTGTAATGTAACAAGGATTTAGTATGGCGACACCGATGAGTGCCCCTAGCGTACACTCTGTGAATCTCATTTTCCATACAAAAATCCGTGTTACACTACACCATACGTCCGTGTCAATTGCTTGTCAAAACTCAGACTTCAGTCCCTGTCCTGGCCGCGTCACGTGAGCAATGCACATCAAATGAATAAAATCAATAACTTTTAATAAAAAAATCGACTTTCGTCAGTGAATTTGGCTATCTGCATGTTTTTATTTGCTAAAGGTATACAAAACAATAACTTGTTGCTGAAAGTACCAAAATCGCTACATTGCCTATAATATTTTGACGAGTTCCCTCAATTCCTCATGGATTCCATCATCAGAACTGGGTTAATAAAAAGTGGGACTAATCTAGAAGTGTATCCTATCAAATATAATTAATAAAATACTTCCTGCCTTTGGCTTTAATACGCTAAAGTCCTTATTCTACCAAAGACAATACCTAAATATTTCTTTTTAGAAAAACTACGACTATACACCACGTACTTTACTATAAAACTTACTGAATATACCACGTACTTTACTATATTTATAAAGTACGTGGTGTAAAGTCATAACTTTTCTAAAATGATACCAAGCCACGCTAACTTAAATTCTATTAAATATTTCTTGTTCTAGGTTCGTAATCTTCGACCTGCGATATCTTCAATCTGGGCGGTACGACAAATTAACTTGAGGAACCTAAATGGAATGGAATACGATGGGTCCAAACGGAACGTTCGGTAATAATGCAAAGATTAAAGGCCAAAGCACACCGGATGCGTATGCAGCACGTAACGTAGACACGCGCTTCGCTGCGTATGTACACGCTTGCGTGCACGTCACGCGTCATGCAATACGGTTCCATACATTATAACGTCATGGTACGTCGACGTGCACGTCTACGTCTACGCGTACGCAGCCGGTGTGCTGTGGCCTTTAGTATTTTTGTAAATTGCATTTAAGAATATTATACAGGGTGTTGATTTGTAGATAGACAGATATAAAAAAACTTTATTGTACTACACAGATAATAATCAATTTAAAAATGAATATACAAACTAATCACGGAAGTATATTGGGCGGTCTTTTCGCTATGGACTGGAATTAAGAGGTCACCGGTAGGGCACTTACGCCCTTTTGTACGCGAACAAAGTTTGTATCTATTTGGCTATTATTTTATCAAACTCTATAAAACTTTGTACACATGATCAGTTTTTTTTTATGATTTGGTAACCATATAATTTTATAAGAAACTAATGCACCACGGGGTTAGATATTAGTATAATATGTACAAAGTTTCGTTTATCCAACCTTTCCTACCAACAGTTCGATAGTCTAACAGTTTGGACAAAATTATTCTAAACTGTTAGCCTGACTAGTCGGACAGATTGGAATTTGGATTTTCTTCATGGAGTTTGAAGAAGTAATAGCCAAATTAGAAGCAAACTTCGTTCGCGTGCAAAAGGGCGAAAGCGCTCTTTTGTTAGCTACCGGTGACCCTCTCTTAAGTACGATATAGAACGGTGGCTTATAATCTGATTATACAATCTCTGTACAGCAAAGCTAATTGGTTACCCCGCGTCACAGATTCAATAATAGTTACTACGTCCCGTGTGCCAAATAACATTTTTTCAGCGCATTGAGACATTTTTTGCTCACATTAGATTAGTGCTGAACACTACATGTAAAAAAAAATACAGTCAATACTATACTTAAATCATTTCGTTTTTAATTCAATCTTGAAATACACCGGGGGTAACCAATTAGCTTTGATGTCTGTACACGCTATATTTTTGAAGGTGCCTATGATTCTGAACAATGATATTAAAGTTGGAAATCCGTCTTCTAATACACTTTGGCGACTACGCCCCTAGCGTACACTTTGTGAACGTCATTTTCCATCCAAAAATCCGTGGACATACACCGTACTAGCGGACGCATGTCCGTGTTAAGGCTGCAGCACACCGCCTGCGTACGCGTAGACGTCGTCGTGCACGTCGTCGTACCATGACGTTGTAATGTATGGAACTCTATGAGACATGGCACACCGCTTGCGTGACGTGAACGCAAGCGTGTACATATAAAGTGACGCGCGTGTCTACGTTACGTGCTGCATACGCATCCGGTGTGAATTGGCCTTTAATTGTTTGTTAAAACTGTGACTTCAGACTCCGGATTGTATGGGATTCAATAGGAGTAGGCAGGTAACCTGTCCTTGGCAAGTGTATAGATTAACTCCTTGTTCGCATTTTTATATTCATATGGTATATGTTATGAAGTTTTCTATATTTATTAAAAGTCGTCTAGTCATCGAGTTTTGGTACAAAGTTTCGAACTGAAAAAATCTTCCAATGCCTAACTCTTCTACAATAAGTACGATATGTATAACTTTAAAAAAATAAATCCTTGACAAAACTATGGCTTTCATTTAATTTTCAAAATTCAAATTATATTTTATGAACTTCACAAATTTTCTAGGAATTATTTGTTCATTGCCCGCCATCGCACATCGCTTTTATAAGCAGACTGGCTGTTGAAGGCTACGTGGCTACGTTGTTAATCATCACTCACATAATTTTGAAAACATCAGTAAAATTACCGTTTATTCCACGATTTCCAAATTTCTATACATCTGAAACTCATTGCAAATATTTGTTCCGGGTCTGGGTGTTATGGTACCATGGTACTCGTAGCTCCTGATACCCAATCCACAGGGAATCCTAGTGTGGGATCAAGACTACGCATGTGACTGTTGGGTGTTATGTTATTGATGACTAAAATTATTATACCTCTGATATCAATAAAAGTGAAAAATCTCCGGAAAAATTGAGATTTGTGGGCATTTTGATGATATTTAGTGACTCGGTGATATTAAAAATTTGCACCCTTGGGCTAACAATACATTCCTCGCTTCAACTTTCTGGTACTCAGTAGATTGGTGTTTTCCGAGGTGTTGTGTCTCGCGACGGGTATTTCCAGTGTCGGTTGTCATTAAACTTTAGCTTCTCATCAAAGTATTTTCTGTACTCTTGCTCCATATATGGGAACCTTGCAGAGACCCTGTCTGGGTATTGGTTTCTAGGTTTTCGTTGTGGTTTCTTGTGAAGTTGATGATAGCACGTCACATTTACCTATTAAGTATTTAAATATCTTGTTAATACTTAATATCTATATATTTATCCCCTCATTCATAATCATTTTAATTAATACGCTTTTATTAGCTTCAGACGTATGTTAGTATGTAACGGAATCTTTCAACATGATTTTGACCCCCTTCAAAACGTCGGATTAACTCGAAATTCGGCATACTTATTAAGGACCGATGACAATTCAATATTTTAAACATTTTGTCCCGTTATCCTTACTAGGATAATCAGGATCAGCGATTTTTTTTTCCTGAGACCCGGAAGGTCTGCGTCAATGTCAAGTAGCATAGATAATTACAAACAATGTCCAGTCGTCAAGTAATCTGTCATGTCATGTGCTTTTCTATTTAGTTGTATTTTCTATAAATAGCGTATTTTTTTAGTTTTTTAAACTATTATATTATTTGAAACCAATTTTAGTTAAAATAGCTTTTGTCTTGTTTTGACGTGTGACATTTTACATCGGAGAGAACAAAACAAAAGCTATTTTAATTAACTAATTTAAGTTTGAATAATATGAATAAGGCCCTTAGTTTCTTATTCATAATATTGGATACCTTTAAAAATAAAAATGGTTCCTCTGTGTTTAATAGTAGATTGTATCATAAGGGAGCAAAATAATATTTTTACGGCGAGGGCGCTTTTTTTATTCCAGAGCGAAGTGAGGGATTCTAGAGTAGAATCCCGAGCATAGCGAGGGATTCAAAGTACGTCGCCCGAGCCAAAAATATATTTTGCGCCCGAGTGTTACACTCTACTTTTCATCACCCACTATGAGAAAATAAAAGGCGCCTCATATTTTATTTCAAAACAAAACCTTGAAACCGTGAATAACTTTTCATTTAAAAACAGACTTCCGCCATTGTATTCGACTAAATATTTGGATGAAAAAAAAATTATGAAAGAACCATAGTGGTGAAAGGATTATGATACTTTCTGAATGCAAATGCTTGGTTTGTTGCTGAAAATATCAAAATCGCCATATGTATGCCTGCAATATTTGAGGAGTTCCCTCAAGTCCTCATGGATTCCATCATCAGAACTGGATTCTGAAAAAAATGGGACCAATCTGGAAATATTAATTCAAATAAAAAAAGAATTTTGCAAATCGGTTCATAAACGCCGGAGATATGCGGTAACAAACATTAAAAAAAATACAACCGAATTGAGAACCTCCTCCTTTTGTAAAGTCGGTTAAAAATGACGATATCGCGGGCTGTAGTTCGCGCGTTTCTAATTTGTGTTTTTTTATTCAGCCGGTGGCGCGTCTATGGGCCATCGTACCAGCCAGTATTTATTTAAACAATATTTGCAATATTTCCAAATTTAAAAAGGGCGCGGCAAAGATAATTGCGGCGCACATATTTGTGTTTGATTCTTTTCAAGATGTTCCAAATTCAAAAAGGACGCGTAAAAGATTTTTGCGGCGCACTTATTTGAGTTCGATATGTTCCAAATTTAAAAAGTGCGCGGCAAAGATAATTGCGGCGCACTTATAAAAGCTTCATACAGAAAACACCACCTTTGGGTGCACTTAAAGGCGAACCAAGTCGTCCTTTTCGAATAGATGGGATGAAAAAAATATTTCGTATTAAACGGTTAACTTAACCATTTTAATAAGAAATCACCATAAATGCTTCATACGAGATATTCTAATAAAACGCCTTTTTCATTTTTTTTATACTATTATATGATTACTATGTAAGCATACAAGCATACGGCCCACCTGATGGAAAGTGGTTACCGTATTGCTTTATTATAATCACTAGTCTTCAGAAGTCCACAGCTGGAAATAGGCCTTCGTAGAATGATCCAGTGGCGCCATCGCCACTCGAGAACCTATATTTCCCAACGGTTGTTGCTGAATACCAAGAAGTAACTACACCTGTTATCTTGATATGACGGTTGCTTTGAGTAAATTACCTTTGATCGCGCTTCGCTTTTGATAATTCTATTATTTTTGTGGCTGTACACTTTATAGCTCTGGTCTGAATCGCTGTCTGAGGAATGTTCTTCTTTGGTGCGTTTCTTTCTGGGACGAATGGTTTGCTTGAATCATAAAACAAAATATTTCTATAACTTGTTGACAATACCAAAATCGCTATATGTTTGCCTACAATATTTGAGGGGTTCCCTCAATTCCTATACTGGGCGTCCCACGGATATGCCACATGGAGGGAGAGTACTTTGAATATTGTAGATGGAACATTTTTCTGAAAGAAGACATTACTTGAATTTAAAAAACAATTTAAACTGCATTCATAGATATTTACATAATTACATGGTTGAACCGGGAATTGATCCCATTACTCGAGAAAAATTATCATACCGATCGAAAGGCTTCATCATAAGGATTATTTTTTGCTAAGTAACATAGTGAGAAATAAAAGGAAGACCAAGAATTTTACATTTGATGATAAATTTTGTTCAGAAAAATGAAAAGCTGACATTGCCGTAAGGGCATACAACTGACATTATCATAAGTACCTATTACTAATAAATTTACCCACTTGAGAAGAACCAGTATGAAAGTGCCCACGAGCTACAAGCAGAAGTTACACGTATTATTCTAAATATCCACCACAACAAGATCAAAAAATCGACAGGGAGCGAAATAATCAAAAGAGTGCATCATTTTGATTATTTGATAAATTGATTAATTTTGTATTAAAAATGTTAAAATTCATGGTCTTCCTTTTATTTCTGACACTATGTTATTTAGCAAAAAATAATCCTTTTGATGAAGCCTTTCGATCGGTATGATAAAGCTACAGGTGATATTTTTCTCGTGTAACGGGTTCGATGCCCGGTTCAACCATGTAATTATTTAAATATCTATGAATGCAGTTAAAATTGTTTTTAAAATTCAAATAATTATTTCTTTCAGTAAAATGGTCCATCTACAATATTCAAGGTACTTTCCCTCCATGTGGCATATTCGTGGGACGCCCTGTATATTCCATCATCAAAACTGGATTTTGATAAAAATGGGACCAATCTGGAAGAATCCTATCAAATAAAAAAGTTTTTTTTCGTATCGGTTTATAAATGACGAAGTTATGTGATAACAAACATAAAAAAAATACAACCGAATTGAGAACCTCCTCCTTTTTTCAAGTCTGTTAAAAAGAGGTCGCACCATCTCGCTCGCTTAACGTTAAGTTAGCGGGGCCCCTGGCTAAGAGGCCACCGTTGGTTATGGAAAACTAGTGCGTAATGAAACACTTTTATTTTTTTCAATTTAAATTCAATTTGTGTGACAGTTCCTCCAAGGTTCAACGTTCATAATTGGTACTACGTTAGCCTCTGCGGACACGCCACGGCACGGCTCCATAAATAGGTAAATATTATGTTGACAGTTTGACCATTTAAAAATTACAAAATGCAATACAATTTTTTAAATATTCGCGATCAAAGCACGTTTGTTGATATCGTCACGGGTATTTATAGCTTGTATTACCTTATTATTTATATGATCAGATGTAACAACTAAGATTTCTGCATCAAGATGGCAGAATCCATTAAATGCGGAATATTTCTATTGAAATACCAGGTTTTTATACCAAATAGTACGAATATTTTTTTTGGTACCAAATAATACTAATGAGGTACTAAATAAAGGTGACAAGATATTCAATAAACAAGAAGCGGTCTTCTTGATCACCATCTTGGTTCACGGTTGCTTTGAGTTAAATACCTTTGATCGCTCTTTGGGTTTGATGGTTTTATGCGTAGGCATCGAAGCGGCAACTTTATGACAGTACACAGTATGGTAGTGGTCTGAATCGATGTCTGATGATTGCTCATTTTTGACGTCTCTCTTCCTATTTCGACTTATCGTCTTGAATAAATTTAGAATTTTACTGAAGATACTTATCTTCTTCTTTTTCTGAAATGAAAAATAAAATATGTTGTTTTGGTCGTGGCATCATGTTTACAAGTAACAGCTGAAGTTTACTCTACCTTAAATGGTATCACCTCGTCACTCTCAGTCTCGCTGATGGGTGGTTCCGAACCCTGTTCAGTCTCATCGTTGTCACCTCCTTCCGAATACACATGATTGCTGTAACAATCTACTCTTTCCTTTCTCGTTGACTGTCTACAGTTTCTCACTGGCTGAGATCTGAAGCTCTTTTTATTTGAGCCTAGATTACTTTTAAGTGGCGTATCCTTATTTAGAGTTACTGAAGTACATAAAGAGTTAGTACTTTGAAATATTTCGGATAAAGCTTTTGCGATATGCTTGGTTTCTGTATCTTCAGGACTGTTATTATAATTTTGAATAGTTTCATTTATATCACCATGCTCCTTGACTGAAGTATCTTTCGTGGGGACTATATATTTACATCTAGCCATTCTCTCTATAGACTCTATATTTAAAGCCATGGATTTATATATCTCCTTAATAAGGTTTTCAGTTTCTGGACTTCGTACTTGGAGTTCTTCGGTGTTAGTAGCTGCACTGACTGCGCTTTTCATGTTTGTCAGTTTAATATTATTGTTTCCGTAACAACTGTCGTACATGTTCCGTTGCGGATGTACAAATAAAGGATAGAGTTGCATACCACCTTTCACTGACTCGGGTAGTATGTTTGGGTAGCAGAAGTTATTTGTCGGCGTTTTTTGTACGACTGCATCTTTTTTAACTTGTTCGGATATTTTGCTTATTCTTGTTTGAGTTTTTACTACGGTTAAGACAGATTGGAGAATGCTTTTTATTTGGTTCAGAGTCACATCTGTTTTGTCTTCCGACAAACTTGGGCTTAGTGCTACATTTTTTTTATTCTCTTGTGAATCAGCGTTGGAATCTGATGTGGTTTGGCGTTCTGTATTGGCTACAACAATGTTCGAACAAGCAGCATCTTTTAATTTGGTAACTTTTGTGGGTGTTAATTGTGAAATCTTTACTCTGGAATTGTTGAGTCTTTTTGCATAGACTTCGCTATATTCTACGCTGTGTGTCTTCAAAACTTGTATATTATTTTTTGGCCTGACAGGATCGCAAAGAATCGGCTTTATTTTAGCCATATTATTGAGGGTTTTTTCTTTTTTAGTGTGAGTTTTTAACGGTACCTTTCTTGTAATATGTTGTCGCAACGGTACCTTTCTTGCAATATGTTGTCGCAGTGGCGCTAAAGTCGAAGGAGCTCTATATCTAAGATGTACATTTTCTGGCCAGCACGAGATGTCCACAAGAGTTTTGGAATCTTTTTTTTTAGAAACATCGGAGTTCTTAACTTTTATGGAATTTTCTTTGACGGGAACTACATCGTAGAAATTAGAGTCGTAATATGCATTACGTGTATTCACACGTGTGCTGTCTGACAATAATATATCAAAATGATTTTGTTTACTGATGTGGTTGTCGATATTTTGGAAACGTCCGCGGCAGCAAGAGCATATGTCTGTATCATAAGCCTGAGGCTCGTGACCTTTTTGGATAGGGATGAAATCTCTACAGATTGGTGTTGAGAATTCGCTTACGGTTCTGCCCTCGTTTAATGCCCCGTGATTATACTGCTTCCAAACCAAGTCATTCAGATACGATCTGTTAAAAATAATATCATTTTTCCTTCTATTCTTAAAAGTCTCATAATCAGTTAAGCTGTAGTTATTGAAAGGAGTCTTGTCTTCTGGTTGCATGTAGTAAACTATATGCGTATTTAAATTCCTGTTTCTCTTGACCTTTTTTTTGTTGAAAAATAATTTTCTTCGGTGTTTGGCAGGCATGCAACATTCTGTTGGTGTTATTTCAGAGAAGCTCGTGTATCTGTAAGCGTCTGATGGGTTCGCTTCATCGAAGCAAATCAATGAATTGATCGAATCTTTCTGCTTCGTCGAGCAAGTTGGGTTGAGTAGCAAGTAGCTACTATTTCCTGCCTTGGAATGTTTGGAAGTACAAGAGGGATTGACGATCGCTGTGTGTACTGCAGACACACAGACCCTTTGTGTTCTTTCTTCCAGCTGCTTCTCCAGTTCGATAATCTTTTTCTGTAAATCAGTCACGTCTATCGGTATGCACGATATAATCTTTACTTCTGTCTGTGAAGGCGTATTACCTGAAGCATTAAGCAAATCGTCTAAGGTAAAAAGTCATTTAATTATTTCAGGTGCTATTAAACTGACAGAGTGGTATTTCATATAGCATTTTGAGCGGTATACATACTAATTACGCATTATCGTACTAGCGTTTTTGCATTACTAGTAGGTACCTAGGTATTCTGAAGAAACAATTAAACGATAGGTATCATATTATAATGTTTATTAGAAGTATTCAAAGCAATAGAAGACAAAGCTCCTATACCCATGTTACACAGTGGGATGCCGTCCATTCGATGGTGGGGGACAGCGAGAATGAACATACTTATGTGGGTGTATCCAGCCTAAGAATTGACCCCTCTATCTCCTTCCATGGGTGTCGTAAAAGGTGACTAAGAGATTACACCAGGAGTTTGGCAGCAGCATCCATAGAGTAACCTTCTCAACACAAATACTGCGATCACCAATCCGCCTGCTAAGCTGATTATGGCAATTAAGGCAGTGGATGTCTTAAAGCTGCTAATGACTATGGTGAAACAGACTTCAAAAAACATAGATTGAGGTAGATAACATTTTCATGGGAGCACCTCTAGATCATTCCCTACACAGCGACGAACGAACCGGAACGACCATCAGGTGCAAACACTAACACTTACATATCATAGCCATGTGTCAATCGCTAATACTTTACTGCATAACCTGTTGGGGAGGTGCAGCGAAATCCTACCTCATACAAGTTGAGCGAGCTCAGCGCTCAGTTCTTAAAGTTATGCACAAGAAACCTTTTAGGCATCCAACCACTGAACTGTACAAAGAATGTGGCGTTCTGAGTGTTCGACAACTTTTTATTCAAAGGATCTCGAGTACTGCACACAGACTTTTCCTTCTCTCGGATAATTACTCCTTATTGGCAAGCAAAAGAGTTTATAAAATGCCTACCCCTAAGACAAATACTTCCTTCGCTCGGCGGTTTGGTTACTTCGTTAGGGCTCATGTTTATAATGGAGTGGTTAAATCTTGCGATATTAAAAATAAGTCTGTCCGGGAAGCAAAACATAATATCATATTTGGCTGGTTATTGACTCTTTCATACAAGGACACCGAGGATATCCTCGGTATCATAAACTAAAAGTTTTTTACCGTTGGTACTATTTATCATAACCATAATATAAGAACTTATTTAAATAATTATCTAAAATACGACTTTTAGTATTAGCATTACCTATTTATAACTTTATAGCATATTTATCTACATATTATTATCTGTCATATTTATTATAAGTATTTTCTATAATTGTATCTTAATATTTCTATCTGTTTTTTTGTTTTACACTTTATCTCTGTAAAACTTAGATCCCTACTTACCTACCAGTTTTCCTATTAATCTAGACTTACCTGAAAGTTGCGCATGTAAAATCGTAGGTACCTCTTTACTAGAATCTTAATTGTACCAAGACGCTAATTTATTTTATTATTTTGTTAATCGTAACCTTGGTCCTCACGATACAGGCTCGGCCTAGTGTGAGGGCCGTCGATAGACACTTTTTTAGATTATGCAGTCAGTTTCAGCATTGTCCGGTTTTTATTAAAACCGTTAGTACCTACCAAGTTTAATGGTGTTATTAAATGAAATAGCTTAGTTTATATATTACCGGATTTGTTGATGCTGTAAATAAATTTATTTTCTTTTCTTTCTTCCTTTCATCTTCTTTGATAAGCCAATTGACGTCCACTGGTGGACATAGGCCTCCCCCATAGCATGCAATGGTGAACGGGCTTGAGCCACACACGTCAAGTTTATCACCAGCTATTTAATTTGATAATAACGCACTGAAACTTAGTTAATCATAAGCCCGCTTGCGATTTCGTCCGCGTGCTATTAGTAGTTATTACGCTTTCCTGCCTTTCCTGGTTTTACAAACTACTTTGTAAATTGTACCTGGGTGACCGAGCTTTTCTCGGAAAACTAGAAAAAACGCGTTTTCCTAGAGATTAAAAATAAACTATGAAATCTTAGGACTGTTTCCAAAAGACAAAGTGCAATGTAATAACAGTGCAAGCAGTGAATGCGAGTGCAACACTTACCCAAGTTGAAAGCCACCTTGCGCAAGAAGTTCTCCATGCCTTTAAATCGTTGCTTCATTTCAACAATGTTTTGATCATACTTAAATGGTTCTTCGATACTAATCTATTTTGTGATACTATTAGAAGCAGAATTCATGCAGAAGGGAGGAAGGAAGTTGTTAAATAATAAATATAGGTCTTCTTGCTCAAATGTTTACGCATTTGATCTTTGACTACCAACTTGACTTTTTCATTCCATTGTAAACTAATAATTTAATTTTGTGGTACCCAAAGTGGTGCTATGAAACAACCGATAAAAGTAAAATAGGCAACAGATAAAATTTAATATTTTGACAGCATTCGGAGATTCCAATAGATTCCAATCTCCGAATGCCATACGATTGCTGTTTGATGATAGATTAAGGGCGGCCGCACACGTTCGGTTTCCTGAATAGGTTTCCTGAAACCTGAATGCTCCTTACATACAAAATGTTCCACAAGGCGCATACGTTCTTTATGAACGGAAAAAACCTGACGTTCGTTTCGTAATTCGTTCCGTGCGTTCGGATCGTAAGAACGGAATAAAACCTGTGTGACGTCACCCCGAACATACACATACTGCTCACATACATTTTGTATCGGTCGCCGCACACGAACGGAAATTTCCGGACCGGAATTCTTCTGGGTGTGCTCGTAACTTTGCTCTTTTGAGATAGGCTCTCCGTTAATCTAGTTAGTGTTTAACGGGTGTACCAGTAACGACGTTTTATCTTCTTGTCTAGCGCCAGTAAAAGTGCAATAGCAATCAATTCGTCGTCGTCGTCCATTTGTGCTTTCACAAAAGCGCCTCTATACGAAGTGACCGTATAAATTCCTAATGCAAAAAAACGGATGTTTGCGCTAGTCACGCGGAATTCCGAATCTGAATTCCTGATTCGGAAACCTAATCAGGAAACCGTGCATCTGCGGCCAGCCTAAGTACCTACAGTACTTGTTCAGAAGACTAAACATGCATATAGTACCTACAGACTAAAACGTAGTGATTACAGTACATGATCCATAGACCTACTACCCATATAAGTAATAAGGTAGTATAGGTATAAAAATTACTTGGTAATAAGTCCATGAAATGAGAATCGCGCCCGGTGACACAGACCAAATAGAAGGCAATATAAGATTGTATGATATACCCTTAGAATAAGGACTGAAGCACGATATACCTTTAAATTCTCAGAATAACGAGTTTAAATTACTATTTGATACAGTGCTTATATCCTCTTTGAGCTACTTGAAACTACTATTTGATACCCTTAGAATAATGTTATTCTATATAAGTACCTACTTGCCAACCACCATGTTATATTTTGGATAATGGACTTATTTACCTTTGGGTAGTAGGTTCATGATTTGGATTCATAGTTGACTGTTGCGGGATGCCTAACCAACCCATGTTAGCAAATGCATCAAATATCTGATTTATAAAAAACTCTCATCCGAGATCAAAACTATGGCAAAGCGTTTTAAATTAATCTTGTTCAAGAAATACACATAACATGACAATTTACTTTAACTTACACATCACAGACACGTCTATATGAACTTAGGGGGTCGGTAGTTTCGAGGGTCCGGTGGATAGGCGAAGCTAGGTTTTTCCTTGCCCAAGAAAGTATTTAAGATCATATTCTTTGTGGCCAACGGATTTCGCCTTTTGAACATATTTTTGAGCATCGCGTTTGTCATCTTCTTATTACCGTCAGAAATCTTCTTTTGTTCCATATAAGAGTATGCCAAGGGATCCATGTTATAGTCCTCCATCGCTTTCGTTTGCAGACTCTTCCAAAAGCCTGGTTTTTGCTTGGTCTGCGTTGCGAAATTCTTTGCGGTATCGTGCCTGTTTTGTTCCACTGGTGGTTGCATCTTCTGCTTTATCTTTCGGAAGAACGACATCTTCCGTTCACTCTGCGTGCTCATACTCTTTACTTCTATTTCTTTGAGGCATAGAGGAACTTGTGTTTGCATTTGGTTGTAACTTTCATAGGCGTTCGCGAATGGTGGTGCTGATGGATATCCTGAGTGGTAGTGTGGTGAGGGTGGTTGTTGCTGCTGCATTCTAGGGTCTGGGTATGGGTAGTTTGCTGGGGATGGTGGTGAGTTCTGCATTGCTGGATTTAAAGGAGGGCTGTAGTCATGTCGATACTGGGGATGCGGGTAATAGTCTTGAAGAACCGGCGGTGGTCGGTAGTACTCCTGACCTTGCATCATGTAGTTTGTAATATCTTGCCGGAAAGGATGCTTTTTCTTGATGTCGACATCAATAGTGCTTTCGCTCTCAGATATATCTTCTGTTGACTCTTTCTTATTTTTAAATAGTCTGAATGATCTTATTACTTTGCTAAATTTGTTATTTTTCGTCTGAAAAAGAAAATTGATCTCAGCGAAAAACACAAAATAATAATAAAATACCATACCATACCATATTTGTTCATAGTTCGTACCTTTTCTTTTCGTTTTAAATTCAGTTCAGTCACAGATGTAGTAGCAGTAGCTTCCACGCTCAGGTTTTCTAGAATAGTATCAGAGTAAGTGGCTTTAGTTTCACTATATAGATCGGACACCACCAATGAACCTATTGCTTCGCAACTCTTCGAATAACATTTCATTTTTGGAGTTCCAACTTTAGCATCGTGTTTAGGAACTTGGGTGTCTCCACCAGTACCTACTGAAGTTAAGACTTTGTTCCCAAAAGAATTCCTGGTATCATGTTTTGTAACATGACTATCGTCTTGCTTTCTAGAGAACGTGGGACTCTGAGCAACGAATTTGTAGATTTCCTTTATCAATTGATCTGTATCGCTGCCAAAAGTTTCATTGTCTGTGATGTTTTTATTTTTGTTGTTTTCCGCTGTATTTTCGGTTTGATTCGCACAGGCGCAAGTGAAACTCTGGCTGGGTATTACGTAGCCATTTTGCATACAGTTCATTGGATACATAGGTACAATGGGATAGCAGCAAGCGTTTGGATAGGGTGGTATGTGCGGGGGCGGGGTAGGAGCTGAGCTGCACTGCGGCGCGCTGTAGTAATTCAAATTGTAACCACTGGTCGGCATCACGCTAGTATTAACTCGAGGATTTTGATCTGGTTCGTGGTTTTTGTTTATTTTTGTACTATCATCTGATTTTTCACTTGATGATGCTTCTTTCTTTATCTCTTGCAAGAACGTTTGTAGAATGTCTTTGATTTCACAAAGTGCTCTATCTGTTTTGTCCGCTGAAGATACTGTTTCTTGCGTTTTATTAAATTCAGGATGAACTGTGTTATTATTTGGTTCAATATAAAAATGTTGCGGGCATTGTAAGCTACTCATCGTGCCCATTTCCTCGTCTATCTGCTTTTGCTTGCTAAGTAGCTTTTTTCGTTGTTTACTTTTCTGAAGTATTTGTGAGGAATGATCACTGACAAAAGTTTCTATAGGCTCTTGGTATTTTTGATATCTTTTCGGAGAAACTCTTCTACTTCTACCTTGTCGAACGAAATCAATATAGTCATCAGATTCCGTATAATTTTGTGCTTTCAAATTAAGGCGTGGTCTGTGCGTCCGTGGCGATGGCAGTAGTTCCCTATAAGCATGATAGTTCGCCAAATTGTCTTGCGCAAATTTTCTTCTGGTTTTTGGACTCGATTTCTCCTTAACTGGTATCAAATCGTAAAGCTCAGAGTTGTTGTACGCGTCTGCATGTACTCTACGACTTTTAAACAGGGGATTTCTTTTGGAACTGTAGAGTCGAGTGTCGCAAACACTTCTTGCATCGCTGTTATCGCTGTGACGGCGATGTTTTGTGCGATGGCGACCTCCATAGCAACAGGAACATAGTTCACTGTCTTCGTGTATGTTTTCGTAGTGTGGAAACTCGCGGTCGCGGCACATTGGCTCAGAGAACTCGCTCAAGTTTGACTCTCTTCTGCCGAACATTTTCACAGGCTTATACTGCTTTTTGATTATATCAGCTATAAAGTGTTGATCTAGATCATCTGCTCCATGTTTGGATTTTCTATTCATTGAATGTTTGACCGCCCTATCATCACAGTGGTGGTCATAGTTTCTTGGTATGGCTTTTTTTAGTTGTTCGTTATGAATTTCCTCTCTTCGGTGGCTATGAACGTTTAGTTCTCTTTTGTGATCGTCAGAATAAATTAGGTCAGAATGACAAACTTCTCTCAGTTCAGTTAGCGAATTAAAGTTGCTAGTTGAATAAGCTGAGATTATCTTTTCATAGGCCGATTGCGATTTAAGCTTTCTAGCATTATGATTCATATTGAAATAATTATCTCTACTGTTCACTTTACTCCTTTTTTTTTTCTTACATTTCTCAGTACTTGTTTCGTAATCCTTACTGTGTTGGGTATCATCATAAATATCCTTCTTGTGTTTTGTCGTATAGTCACTTTCATCAGATTTTCTGTAGCGACACTCCGATGTTTTGTATAAAATACTAGTTTCTACTCCTTGTGGTTTTCTTCCGGATATACCGTTGTTTCGTATGGATGAACCGTCTTTTCGTATAGGTGAACAGTCTTTCCTCATGGACGAACCATCTTTCCGTGTGGCATTGTTTTGTTCGTTGGTGACGACGCTTTGCAATTCTCTTCTTGAAACGTCTCTTTGCGATTCTCTTCTTGAAACGTCTCTTTGCGATTCTCTTCTTGAAACGTCTCTTTGCGATTCTCTTCTTGAAACGTCTCTTTGCGATTCTCTTCTTGAAACGTCTAGGTGTATAAATTCGCGGCAGGTCCTGCTGACTTCATTCAGCTGTTGTTCTAAGCCAACTATTTTGTGGTTAAGGTCTGTGACGTTGACTGCAATGCTGGAATTTATTTCTATATTTGATTGTGATATGCTACCTGAAAAATGTGTAAACTGCCATAAGTTTCGTTGGTCTTATTAAGCGATGAGTTTGATTACATAGACTGGTCTTACCTATAGCTCGTTTGAAAAAGTCCTTGATAGCCCGATATCGTTTTCTGGTCCGTGGTGATATGTGGCGACGCGGTGTCCGTAGGGTCATCACCGACCCTCACCTGACGACGCCTAATATTATTGTAATCAATTAGAAACCTAAATCCCATCCCATCCAACTAATATTATACAGGCGAAATTTTGGATTTTTGTATGTTTAGATGTTACGCAAAAAAATGAGGTACATCGTAACGGCTGAACTGATTTCGATGAAATTTAGTACATTTTTATTACATTTTCGCGGGAGTGGTAGGTATCATTAGAAAAGGTGAAGTTGACCATTTCCCAATCGAACCCTCAGCCTCCGACTCATGCCAACGTATTCTAAATCCAACCCCTTCTTAGATCTCATATTTATGACATGAAATATAAATATTTTCCAAAGTTGTTTCACGTTAAATATATTTTGTAAGAGAGTTCTACACCCTTGAAGTCCATAGCAATGGTAGTAGTTGCGGTTAGATGGACGGACACACAATTTTTTGTGTGTCCAATACAACCACAGCGACAATGTCACCATAACATTGAGTTGAGCATTGAATATTATTAGGTACCTCAATGCATTATTTCTTTTTTACCTTGTGAAGCTTAAAAAGATGTTTCATGTGGATCCGAGGAATCAGTGTTTTACCTTTTCTGTTACTCGTGAATTTAGAATACATTATAAATCATAAATCATTAGGATAATAAATTTTCATATTAGCATACACAGATAAATGAAATAATCCAAAATAATAAATTACGCTTATTGTTAATTTTATTGTAGGTCAATTAAAAGACGTTTGACTTTTGAATTTCATCAGACATATCTGTCATAAATGCATTTTATTTTTAAAGTTTCGCCAGGTTAACTAAAATCTTTTTTACAAAAACTTTTATACTACAAATTGGGTAAAAGTTAAAAAAGTAATTCATGACCTATGAGAATATAAACATGAATTCGTTCATGACATTTTCTTGTCATTTCAATAGTTACCGACTTACTATTTTAATAAGATTTATATCATTTTATATGCTGAAATGCTTTCAAAACTGCTTCAGCCATGTCGTTTCCACGCGGTAAAGTTACTCGCTCTCAGAGCGCCGGTAGCTCAGCAGCAATGCGTTCGTGCCATTTGGGGCATTCCTCCATCACAGTACGACATGGCCTTTCCAAATAAACTGAAACCGGGATACGTCATGAGAGTCTATTGGGAGCTTATACCAGTCTTCGTCACCATGGCTATTAGTTTCGTCATTGTGTTAATTTCGATTGTTTGGACGTTCAAGAATAAGGTATGACTAGACATTTTTCGTAGTAGCACTGGTAGACACCTGTCTCTTCAAAAGTTAATATCTACTAAATAAATAAATTAGCCAAGTGCAAGTAATATAGGGATTAAAGTACTGGGAGCACATGGTTTTGCTAGGAACATTCATTTTAGCGGCCGAACCAAGATTATAATAATCTCTAGGGCTGCACATACGCATTACATGACAGTGTTTAAAAAAATATGCAATTTTATTAAAATTTATGTTTTGCACTAAATTTAATTTTAAATACCTACAAATACATTTATTTTTCCATGAATATTTTGCAAGTTAAGTTTATTTGATTAGTAATAAATTACCAAGTTATGTTTTTGTATGATTTAAAAGCTATTTTAAATCAGCAGAGGTGGAGCAGCGGAACGAGCTCTCACGAGATTGGCGTAAAACGAAGGGGTAAATGGCGAGCGAAGCGAGCCACTGACCTCGGAAATGAAATGATTTATAATAAATTTATGTAATGTCTCGATGAAAAGGCTCAACTTTATTTAAGTTGAAATAATTCAACTTCAATATCAAGCTAAATTATTTATCTTGATTTTGATCCAAAATTACTGTCAGTATCTACCTCCGTAAATATGTCACTTCAGTTTGCAATAACTACTAGACTTAACCCTTTCCTTTCATTTATCACCCTTCAGGTAGACGTAGTGTATACAACGCACAATCGTGCCAGCATCTCCCGTACTATGAACCTGCGGAACCCTACCATTCACGGGATGTTCATCATCAACCAGCAGCACGAGCCGTGGCCCGAGATGCAGGACGTGCTCGACAAGATGGGTGCGGCGGAGAACCGAGTGCTCGAGCACACGCAGCCCTGCAGCCCAGCGTAGGTAGGTAACACTACTAGAAAGTTGGGCATTCACTGTTGAAATCCTAAGTGAATACCTCAGCCTCACCTACTCGTAATGCATTTTAGCAGCCATGCGTAGTTTACATTTACTTCTGGCGTACGTTTAAAATACAAGAGTGATTTCAATTGTAAGAAATAAATTTTAAAAAAAATGAAGCATTATACATCTGTAATCTGTTCAATGTTTTAAAATCATTTTAATCATCGTATTTTTCTTTTAATAGAAATGTAATGCAAAATATTTTGCAAGAATCCTTCATTTACTCGTACCTCGGTGCTACATAACGGTGCCCGTGAGCTACGTGCTCGTGCTATGAAACTTGCTACGAATGGGTTACGAAAATGATGCGCATATGCTACATGCTACAAAACTGGATATTGCGTGTGCCAAAAAAAATAAAAAAATAAGTTCAAATTTGATTTAGATTGTAATGTAAAATTAGCTTTATCAAGCTAATACATTATTGAATCAAGTGATTGGCGATGGATGCAAGTATTTTGAAACTTGATTCTATACGCGCGCTGTAAGTTTGTTTTTGACGTTCAATGTCGCTCGCGTGCCAGATTCGTACAGAGCTATTTTCTGTCAAAGCCTTGTTATAACATAAAATTGCTTAGCGCTACCAATTTACTACTGCTGCAGTAGGTTAAGCGTACGCTACGGGCTACAAAACATTCTACAGCAGTGCTACGTGCTGTAGAGATACAAAGTGCTACGCGTGCGCTCGTGCTACGATACTTGAAGCAGCAGCTACCTATTTAGATGTTGCTTAGAGATGTAACTTATCTGAAGTACCTACATGTATTTAAAAAGCATTTTTTTTTTCTTTTTTTATAAAATGTGCATTTCTTTACAGAAAAACTATTACGACTAATACATACAAGTGAGTAAATGAACCTCTGCTAGTGGAGCTGTTTGATGCTGAGCAATCAACATCCTAGGTTCGAGAATCAATAAAGGTGTGATCATACCGAACATGTTGCCCAGAAGATTCCACGCGAAATGGCCAAATCAAAAGTTGTGATTCGCCGTGCCCTCACTGAAGTGAACAAAACCATTATATTAGGGACAGCTCAATAAAAACAACAAAAAAGCGTTTATTCCAATTTTTCCTACCAACAGTTCGATACACTAACTGTTTGGACAAAATTATTCCAAACTGTTAGCCTGACCTGTCGGACAGATTGGAATTTGGATTTTCGCTCAAATTTGTTCCATATAGTACTACCGCAAGTGAAGTAGGTATAGTGAAATCAAAAATAAGATAAATGATTATCAATTTTTTATAGGTAGGTACTTACTAACGGATACCTATTTAAATTCTCTGGTCAAAAGACCTCTGAAGTATGTGAAGAAGTCTGGTTAGAGTAATAAATAAATAAAAAATAAGAATTCAAAAAAGTTGGAAAATCAAAATTTTGATGCTAAAGATCTGTTTTGAGTACCCCGAAGTGTTGCTTGGCCAGTATAAATTTCCCCATTTATAGGGTAATTTCCAAAAAGTTGGAAAATCTAAATTTTGATTACACAGAAGCGTTTCCAGTACCCAGAGGTGTCGTATCGACAAAATAATTTTCCCCATCTTTAGGGTAATTTCCAAAAAGTTGGAAAATCTAAATTTTGATTACACAGAATCGTTTCCAGTACCCAGAGGTGTCGTATGGACAAAATATTTTTCCCCATTTTTAGGGTAATTTCCAAAAATTTGCAAAATCAAAATTTTGATTACACAGAACCATTTCGAGTACCCCAAAATACTGGAAATTACCCTAAAAATGGGGTAAATTATTTTGACCAGGCAGTATTTTGGGGTACTCGAAATGGTTCTATATAATAAAAATTTTGATTTTGCAACTTTTTGGAAAGTACCCTAAAAATGCGGAAAAATATTTTGTCCATACGACACCTCTGGGTACTGGAAACGGTTCTGTGTAATCAAAATTTTGATTTTCAATCTTTTTGGAAATTATTTTGTCCATACGACACCTCCGGGTACTGGAAACGATTCTGTGTAATAAACATTTTGATTTTTCCATCTGTTTGAAAATTACCCTAAAAATTAAATTATTTTGTCCATACGACACCTCTAGGTACTGGAAACGGTTCTGTATAATAAAAAATTTGATATACCAACTTTGGTGAAATTACCCTAAAAATGAGGAAAATTTATTTAGCCAGGACACCTCAGGTTACTTGCAATACATATATTTGACTTTTTTGTATAAACGAATAAAAATTGATAATAATTTGTTTAAGTTTTTCTTTTTGATTTCACTGTACTTCACATGCGGTAGTACTATATGGAACAAAACTGAGCGAAAATCCAAATTCCAATCTGTCCGACAGGTCAGGCTAACAGTTGGAATAATTTTGGCTTAACTGTTAGGCTATCGAACTGTTGGTAGGAAAGATTGGAATAAACGCAAAAAAGGGAGCAAGCAAGCAAACCCTCAGGTATTTTGTGCGTAGAAATCCCATAAAATTATTTTAGGACTATTATCTAAATAGATATTTTTTTATATATTTTTTATACGGTTATAAACTGTTTATAAACCGTGTTTATTAACAAATGTTATACCAAATGAATACCCGGCTTTACTGACAGCGTCCTTAGTTTTCTTTTCTTTTTCGCTAGGGGCGCTGCAAGTAAATGTTTGGAAGGAAATGAAACTACATATTAGTTTCGAAAACTATCCAAACCCGTACTAAGCAGTTATGCTACTCCGCCAATTTTGTCGTAGGTCAGAAAGACCAATGTAGAAGTAGATGAAGAAGTAAGTAATGTTTGGGCACCCTGGGTTGTAACTTTAGTACGTATACACTTAAAACCTTTGTTGTCCATGGTCCCTGTGATAGTCCCTGGAAGGTACCACGGGAATTATTTTACCCGTGGTCCCTGAATTTTGTATAAGCCAACTAATTTAAAAAGGTATACTAACTTAACTGTATATTATTTATCGGCATTTAATCGATTTAAAATTACTGCATCTCCATTTTATTGTACCATTTTTATTTTTTGTGTGTTTATAAAATTGATAGTTATCGTAAAGAAGAACTTGACCGCCCTTTCTTATAATAATATCAATTTCAGACATTGCAATTTCTATTTCAAATGCAAACAATAATAACATCTATGTGTTAAATTGACGTAACAAGGAAAATAACAAATAGCTCCTTTATATTAGTGGCCAGCATTACATATTTACATATGAGAGAATATCCTTTTTTCCAGGGACTATCACAGGGACCATGGTATATGTAGGTACTTATGTTTTATTTTATTGTTTTCTTTAATAATATACAGTTAAGTTATTATACCTTTTTAAATTAGTTGGCTTATACAAAATTCAGGGACCACGGGAAAAATAATTCCCGTGGTACCTTCCAGGGACTATCACAGGGACCATGGGCAACAAAGGACTTAAAAACTAAAACCCGACAACGCATCGTAGTCGATTTTAGTTTTTAAACTTTTGTTTTTACTTACAACTTTTTAGGGGCATTAGTCTTGTCATATTTTTGTAATGTAATCCTAAAAACCTTGATACCAAACTTATTACATTTATACATATTAATTATACTTTTTCAAGGTTAAAAAATTTGTTTTTTTCCGTTACTTTGAACTTGGTGTTACGTCATTAAGCCTATAACGCGTGAACGCGTGTAACGTCAAGAGTCTGGACCATGAGGGATCCCTCATGGAAGAAAAATACATTCTTCTTCCATGGGTCAAGCAAGATTCAGGTTAAGACACTTCGAATTGATACTCAAAAAAAAAACATTTATTAATTTCTTCCATGAGTTACACATTTACAGTTTTCAATTTATTAAAATTCAAACATTTTTTTTGTTAAATGTTGTTATGGTAATGTGTAAAGAGGATGCAATATACGTAAGTAATGTGTCAACTTTAAAATAAAAAAATGAGGTTCACCATCAAAAAGTATCTTGCTGTATATCGATGCTTCAACTACTAAAAGTAATAAGTAGGAGATATAGCATTTTAGACTTTACTGCACACAGCGTGGTAAAGAATCTAATTTGAAAACTTGTTTGTAAATGTTTATCACATTTTTGGACCGCGAGTGTACATAGACTGTTAAAATCGTAGGCTTTTGCTTAGCCGTAGTCATTGGACGGAGAATAACAAAAATTAAAAACTTAAGATTGGAATTTGAGGACCACCTAAAAAACCATCAGTGCTCACAAATCTCAAAAGCTTCAAACTATTTAGGACCCCTGCAAAAAGGACGCGATAAAAAGTAAAAAAATTCTCGTTCCATTTATATAAAAAAAATCCTTGACATATTCTTGACATTATTAAAAGGTTTTACAAAATTTATATTCTTAGTAAATTTTTATCAATTTTTATATTGAAATGCTTTCAAAACTACTCGAACCATGTCGTTACCACGCGTTCAAGTTACTCACTCTCAGGAAGGCGCAGATTCAGTGTACTCGTGCCATATGGGGCATCCCTCGGTCACAGTACGACATACCCATGTCTAACAAACTCAAGCCGTTATACGCCATGAGAGTCTACTGGGAGCTTATACCGGTGTTCGTGCAAGTTGCTATTAGCTTGAGCATTTTGATGATAGCGGTTGCCTGGGCTTGTATGCATAAGGTATAATATACCTCTCTACTCTCTACACATTTTTATAAGACTACCTCCAGGTAGATATACCTATAAAGTTTTTTGCTAAAAGGTTAAACCATCTCCGCAATGTTCATAACGACTAGACACTTTAAAGTTTTCTTAGATTTTGTTAATGAATGAATAAAACCCAATTTATAACTTAAGTTACCAAATGTTCCAAAAATTTAAACGTGTTAGAAGTTAGTCTTTCAATTTTAAAACGGTCAAAAAGGAGATATATTCTGATTTTTAATCTTAGACAATTTTTGTAAACAAAGAAATGTCACTGTGTGTATAAGTGTCATGTATGTGTATCATGTTGATACACTCACATGACCCTTATACACACAGTGGCATATCTTGACATTTCTTTGTTTACAAAAATTGTCTAAGATTAAAAATCAGGGTACAGATATATACGTTTATTTTTTTTATCGAGTGGCAATTACACTTGACTTGCGTTGCGTGGTTATATAATGGTTGGCTTTATTATCTACCAATAAAAAATCAAAATCCAAAATTCGTTTTCGTTATTGTTTTTTTTAAATCATTTAATGCGAACTCTGATAAATCAAGTGAGCAATTCATAAACTTCTTCATAGGGTTGCTGTTACGCACGATATAAGTTAGAGTTAGCGCCACATACCAGTGTATAAACGAAAATACTTAATAGCCTTTTATTCTTACTAAATAGCTATTAGCAATTACCCTCAGTATCGTTGTAAGAAGTCTCCCTTCACGTCTATTTCATCCTTTATCCTCCTCCAGGTAGATATAGTGTTTTCAACGAACAGTCGTGAGAACATCTCCCGTACAATGGACCTGCGGAACCCTTCCATCCATAAGATGGTGCTCATTAATCAGCGGTACGAGCCGTGGCCCGAGATGCAGGACGTTCTTGACAAGATGGTTGTGGCGGAGAAACGAGCACTTGTGCGCATGCAGTCTTGCAGTCATGCGTAGACGTCAGATGACTAGAAAGTTGAACATTTTCTGTTGAAATGTTATGAGAATACCATAGCCTCAGCTACTCGGAATTGGAAATTATCGTTTTTTTTTAAGTTTTTTGTTTTTTTTTGTGAGTGTTAAATCAATCAGGAACCTGTTCAATATTTTATATAATAAAATTCATCGTTATAGTCCACACCCTTATTCTGTTACTGCAGCCCCCATTTTCTCTCTGGTACCTCTATCTGTATACATACATACACATACATAACATCCAACAGTTACATACATCAACACACACCCATGCACACAGACATAACACCACACATCATGTTGATTCTTACTTCAACCTACATGTACTTATCTTTTTTAAGAATATCTAGTTTGCTTATTCAATAAGCTTTGTATAAGTAAACAATATAAACAAAAGACTCTTGCTAAGCGTCTTTTTCGAGACGAGATCTGTTTAATAAATATTAAGCTTTGAAGTGGTCATTATTGTTAGAGTCAAGTGTACCCTCACCTCTACAGGCTTAGCTGCTACTAAGCCTGTAGAATACCCACCAATCCATTATATTCAATGGGGGAGGCCTCGTTCAGCAATGGACGTAAACGGGCTGGTGATGATCTAATAATGATGGCCCTTTTCACCCAGAAAAGGCGTTTATGTGTCTACCAACCCCCTTTGGGTGATTTGCGGAAACCACCGCGCCGCCTGCATTCGATTGAATCTGCCAATCGCCCGTGATTGCAACTCTGAAACGGGTTTTTTGTAGGTTTTCCTTTGATGCTAGTTTTTACTCGGTTATACTTTTCTATTTATAAGCCGATTTATTTTTCTTATACCATACTCTGATTTTTAACCTCAAACAATTTTTGTAAACAAAGAAATGTCACTGTGTGTATAAGTGTCATGTATATGTATCTTAAGTGTATATACCAAGTATAATATACATACATGATACACTTACAGGACACTTATACACACAGTGGCATATCTTGACATTTCTTAGTTTACAAAACTTGTCTTAGATAAAAAATCAGGGTATAGAGATATCTGCCACAATGTATAAAATACTTAGGTTTGATTTCACCAACAAATAACAGGTGGTTAAAAATCTCACCAATGCTTTTTGACAGGTGTTTTCAAAGATTATCTGTCACCTTGACCAATGGTTAGATTTAACAAGACATTTACTAACTAACAGAGTATGATAAAATTGGCTCTTAATAGGGTACAAGCTTGTACGCTTTATTTATTTACGGCTGCCTATTCATAAAATAAAACATAAATCATTTCCAATATTTTATTTTTAAATTAGTGGCAGTGAAGTTTGTCGGGTACGTTAGTTTAACTAAACAAAAACCGGTACTGCCTCAGTCATTGAGAAGGTCCGAATACAAAAATAAGTCTCGGATTACATGTGTTGAGAACTGACAAGATGAATTCAGATTCCATAAGTATTGTCAGACAAAATTTGAACTCTCTGACAATGATGTAAGTGACGAATAGCCGCCTCTGAAGTGATGTGCGTGAAAAATTATGTTACCAGAGAATTCAAAGCAGTTTAACAGTAAAATTACACTTTAATAAAAACCAGTGCCTAGAGGTTTTGGCATAAATTGGCACTTATAAAATTACCAATTTGGCTTGCACTCCACGAACGGCTACAACTTCAATAAGTTCGTAAAATACAAAACAAATCGCTTAAAAATAAATAGATTTGGCACATTAACAAGGAAACGTCGTCGCCCTATCATCTATACACTGTACTGTTGATGATTATCTAACATTCAATATTTTACGTACGTATTTACCTCGCCTCGGCTCGGTGTGGTTATTTTAACGATTACTTAAAAATGTGACCTCACTAAAAGGATCCGCCTATAAAAACGAATATTCAAAAATCTTTATCGCTTACTTCGTATTATCTAATGTTATGTATATTTGAGTATTTAATATAAACGGGATGGAGAAGTGGCAGCCGATTTTAATTCTTGTTCTGATTCTTGTTAAAGTTTCTGCAAATGTCATAAGTTTGTGGAATTTAAATTCTTTAGAAATTTTCGCGGAAGCAGCGTTGGAATGCAATCTTATTTCACTAGGTAGGATACGAAGGGGTCTACTCTTAGGTCGAGATAAATAGACGTTACTTAATCCGTTCTAATGCTTAAAACTGTTCTTGTCACTGTCACACAAATGTTAAAATACGCGTGCTAGAGAGTGACAGGGACAATGCTAAGCATAAGTAGCTACGTGCTAAGTAAAATCTATTTATCTCAACCTTAGCTTTCTTAACTGCAGCAAAATCGGCTTACGTTATCCATTCCCATTTTTTCGACAGTTGTGAAGTGTGCGACTCGAGGCAACAAGTGGTGTTTTCTTGAACTATCTTTGACTACCAGTTTTAACTTACGTGTTCATTTACTTTATAAATTGTCTGTGTTTATTGCTTATTTAGTTTTTGTATGCGCGTGTTCTTAATGTTATAATGTGACTTGGTTTTATCGGCAGCAGATTGTTTGAAAGTAGTATTTGTATGTCGCAATTCTAGATGTTTCAACATAACTTTCTTTGTCGATTCGAGTTTCCGAGTCCTGCTTATGAGCTTGGCATTCTGTACATTGCATCTCTCCAATCAAAATATAAACTTATTAACGAATCTCTCCATTTTATTATTTTGTAAAATTTTATTTGTAGAAGTATAGTCTCTCAACGAGTCGGAATTTATTTAATCTTATGCAACCTTTCACTTACCGTATCCGACCGACACAAACCATTATTTTACATTTTATTCCATCAATACTCCTAGACGTAAAAATATTAAAACGGAATATTAACTAGATATCATTACTGTGCGTAACGGACTCGATAGAATCGTCTTTAGCTGTACAAACCAACGAGAAACTTACAAATTGAAAGGTATTTTACTACTCGATATAAATCTTACATAAAGGCTCATGTTTGTTCACGATTTCTTAAAAAAACAAATTCTCTTAACCTTTATGCACTCGTCCCGCAGACATTAATTAAGTACGCAAAAAACGCGACAAACAATACATTCGAAAAGCGCAAAAATTAGCACTGATATTTTAACTGAGTAGTGCTGTACAAAAACTCGAATAATCTTTACGCGTAGCTCGCGAACAAAAAGCTGTTTGTTACTACGCAAATTCTTATCACATACTTGCCCCCTGATAGGTGATATTTAATCGTGTAGAGATGGTTACGCATAGGTAGGTTTTCGCGCTTTTTATACGAGTAAATAAAATGCAAATGAGCAATTTGTGTTCAATACAATCATACACGCTTTCATGAAATTATGTTTAGTTTTGAACATAGTATTACAGCCTTTTCTAAACCTTAATAGCGAGAATAAAATTGAAAATTAAGTAATATTAGGACAAATCACAATATCAAACCTTAAAAATCATAATTCTAAGTTAATATTTATTTTATATCAAAAGATCAAAATGGATTACAAAACGGATGAATATAATATACATACCTTCACAAATAAAATTACGAAAAGTAGGTACGTAGTTAGATTTTGCTACTAAAGTTTGAACGTAATATGAGTAATGTTCAGGTAAGTATACACGTCCAGAAATAACTGAATTTCGCAGACTATAGGGCAAGAACTCTTGAAACACAAAATCGACAGCCACTCGCCAACAAATGCCAAAGGAATACAACGCTTTACCAAACCAACAGAATCCCTCGTGAACCTCATTTCTGTATTCACGTTACAATAATAATTATTAATAATAATCCTCGTTACACCTTACATAACTATACAATTATGACACCCCGTGGGCTTGTAAAACTTATTGAACTTCATTTTATATTATACATTGGTGAGTGTTCTTCACGGTACTATACAAAAATTAAAAACATTATACAATAATACTACGATACCATAGAGCTATTAAATACAAGAATCAACTTACAACTACCAAAGGGTACCCACATCGGCACGATGACATTATGCAATGTATTTTAGTTACAACCTCTTTATAAAGTTCAATTTAATAAATATTAAGTAATAATATTAACTATATCAATTATCTCTCTGAAAGATACTCTCATTCATATTTTGGTATTTACTCTCCGAATAGCTGACTCGATTCTTTGAACAACATTGCGAGTAACGGAGTCTGAGTCAGTGAAAGCTAAGGTTCTATTTTTACCCGACTACGGCAAATGTTACCGACGTATTAGTAAAAAAACGCACAAGGTACCTCGACTCTGCTGGCAGTATTTACCATCTACTCACTTCTAAATACACATTTTATATTATAATTCGCATAGTAACTTAATAACGTGCAGTTATTTACCGCCATCCATAGAACGGCAACGAGATGCATCGCCTGCGCCGAATACCACAAGAATGTATTAGACAGACTACATTTTCCTATATATAAGTAGGTATTTATTGTTTTATTGAGCCACAATTGCATTACAAATGACATGTCATTATGATCTAGACCTCGTGTACGATTCTACGGGATGGGTGAGAGCGCGGAGTCACGTCTTAAATTATAACCCATAATTAGGCCAACACGAATCGAACGATGCGATCGAACGGACGAACGATGCGGCGCAGTTTGAGAAGAGCGGTGCCACGCGGGCGAGGCAGGGGCTCGCCCGCGCGGTCCGCACGCGTGTTGCTCGCCCAGGCGCGTCGTGGGTCGGCGCTCATGGGTTTAATTTTTTATTTATCTAAGAACATTGACGACAAAATCGATAAATATTTACTTCGCGGCTCGACTGCGGCAACGCCTGACCCGCGCGTGGTGAGCGACGCCTCACGCATGGCGCGGACACTTAAAAGTAAACTTAGAAATCGACAGGAAGTCAGTTTCACTTATGGTAATACTTTAGCTATATTCGTTAATAACTAGTGCGACCGGCCTCGCGTGGGACTTCGCGTCTCATCGTGAGGCGCGACCGTCTTCAATTTCATAATAAGTCTCTATTAGTTGACCGCACTGGGTTGCGGTGCGGGATAGTGCGGCGTCGCTAGCGCGCAGTGACGCGTGCGCGCGGGCGGCATAGCGCGGCGCGCGCTGCGGCGCACAGCGGCACGGCGGCGCCGCACGCTCCCGATCAGAGCCGGTCCTCTTCCTCCTCCTCCTCGGCCTCGTCTCCCGCCTCTTCGTTCTCCTCCCGGTACCCCGGGTGCTCGCTGATCGCGTAGTAGTTGCCATTGTAGATGACGCCGAGTTCGCGCATAGCGTCGCCGCGGATCGTCGCCTTGATGGTCCAGTTGTAGCAGTCGTCTGACTCGGATTCGCGATCAAGCCGCTCCACGTCGAGGATCTTTGAGCTAAGGCGCTCGAGGATAATGCCGATATCCTTGATCGTGAGGTGCCGCTTCTGGTCGACGCTCAGCTGGTCGATCAGCAGTAGGAACTTTTCCGATGTGACCGCCTCATCCTCGACGAGCGTGTTCTCGGTCTCGCTCTCTGAGGAGTCGCGGTCGCCGCGGCGCGCTGACTCAGCGTCCAGGAAGCGCACGTGCCCCTTGGGCCGGCCCGAGGGAGAGGCGCGGGGCTGCGCGTCCTGGATGGGAGAGGTGGCTACGCTCTTGTGTACAGCGATGCGGCGCCCCTCCTCGTGCAACGCGCAGCAGTGGAAGTCGCACTCGTCGGGCGGGGGGTGGCGGTGCGCATGAGGGGGGGAGGGCGAGGCTCCGGCCGCGCGGCATTCGGCCGTGTGCACGTGCTCTATGGATCCGGGCGCCCGAGCTAGCCGGCCCCGGGGTCCTGAGCCTGGCTCGTCGTGGTTGACGACGGTGATGTGCGGCGGCGGCGGCGGCTGGCGCTCGAGACTGGTCTGGATGACGAGACTCGGGCGGCGGTCGGGCTTGGCCTGGCGCGAAGGCGAGCGCGCGGCCGGCGAGGCGCCGGCGTTTGAGCGCTGGTCCCAGTGCAGCACGACCGTGACACGCCCCTTGTTGTCCATGATCTTCCATGAGGGCGTCTCATCGTGCAACTCGAGAGCGTGGATGGTCTCGCATACTATCTTTGGTATTGCAGATATAGCTGTCAAGGAAATGAAAAGGTTAAAGACTTGATTAGTAGCAAAACGTGTATTAGCCTTCAGCGGAGGTGAACTTTACCCTTTTTTACGCGAACAAAGTTTGCTTCTATTTTGGGTATTATTTCATCGAACTTTTGTGCACGAGATTGCACTAGTATCTAGACAAGTGTTGCGTCAGTTTTTAAAAATTAGTTTTTTTTATTTATGATTTGGTAACCATATGATTTTATAAGAAACTAACACGCCACGGGTAGATCCTTTTCTTTATCAACATTTATTTAGATTTTTTGGGCATCCAGATGTTTATATTTTAATTTTACCCGGATTTGGGACAATTTCTCATATTATCTCCCAAGAAAAATATTAGATATTAGTGTATTGATCAATTATGTATAAAGTTTCATGGAATTTGAAGAAATAATAGCCAAATTACAAGCAAACATCATTTGCGTACAACGGTGACCTCGTCTTACGAAGATTACACACCAGCCTTGATAACGTCGACGCCAGTGGGGTACCAGCGTTCGCCGGTGCGCAGCAGCAGAAGCACGGTGTTGGGTGGGAGCGTTCTCCAATAGTCGCCGTCCTCGACCTGCGTGCCGTCGCTCTCGAGGACCAGCCGCACCGGCTCGCTCGCGCTCACTGATAGCTTCTCTTTACCTGGTAACAATACACCAATACAATTTTTATTTCATTTTGTGTCAGAACTAAGAAAATATCGCTAATTATTTAAATCAATGCCATGGAGCGAACCGTTGACACGGTTGACACGATGTTTAGCGCATCCTTGTATCTAGGGACGGATCGCGAGTACGATCCTCACCCGGTGTCGGTAAGTTTTGGAATGTTTATTTATGTAATACTACGCAACTAGTTGCCCTCTCTCGTGGATGTAGGTTAACCCTTACTAAGAGATTACACCAGGAGATGGGCAGCAGTATCCACCTGAGTACCTACCTGCCAAACTGCGATCACCAATCCGCCAGCCAAGCGTGGTGATTATGGCAAATTCTCCCATTGAATACAGAGGGGATCCTCGTCCAGCAGTGTTTGTAAACAGGCTGATGATGATGATGATGAATGGATATCGCTGTTGTTGTATGATTGTTTAAAGGTTAAATGCTAATGCTTTTTGGATCGTATTTTATCCACTAAACAAAATTGGAATTACCTTTTGGCCAATTGGAAACGGCCGACCCATATAATTATGTAATGCATTCAAAGGAATATATGTTACTTGGTCCCACTTACATTCAGATGTCTGATGTTACTTTGAGCTACGTAGATAGCTAGATCTATTTGGATTACTTAGGAGATGGCCGCGAGAGCGCGGATAGGTCGAAACCGGGAAGCAGGTCAGACGGGTGAGACTAGTTCATTGCCCTACTGCTTCGAGCAACACGGACTTCCGGTTCCGTGTTGCTCGAAGCCCTAGTGCAACCAACAGCGATGTGGAGTGGACTAGCCAGCGACGCGGATGTTGTGATGTAGTCTAACAGGGATAGATACCGTTACTTGAAATTCAGCGTTAAAAGTACCAAAAACAATTCGTTAATGTTATGTTTGCTACGTATTACCGCTAATTTTTAAATAGCTTTAAGTATCGATACTTGTAACGGTATTTTATGGTAATTACCTAATAACGTAATATAACGTTAACGTTAATTCATGCTCGAAACGTATCCCTGTACCTCTAGTACGGGTTTTGATAGTATTCGAAAACAATTATGAAGTTTCGTTTCCTTCCATACATTTACTGACAGCGTCCTTAGTTTTCTTCTCGTTTTCGCTAGGGGCGCTGCAAGTAAATGTATGGAAGAAAACGAAACTATTCATATAGTTTCGAAAACTATCAAAACCCGTACTAAGCATAGGGTCAAAAAATTATGTATAATTTTGCGATCATTGCTGTCAAACGCCGCTTTTTAACCGACTTCACAAAAAGGAGGAGGTTCTCAATTCAGTTGTATTTTTTTGTTACCTCATATCTTCGACGTTTATGAAGCGATTTGGAAAATTCTTTTTTTATTTGAATAGATATAATTCCAGATTGGTCTAATTTTTTTCAGAATCCAGTTCTGATGATGGAATCCATGAGGAATTGAGGGAACTCCTCAAATATTGTAGGCATACATATGGTGATTTTGATATTTTCAGCAACAAACCAAGCATTTGCATTCAAAAAGTATCATAATCCTTTCACCACTATGGTTCTTTCATAATTTTTTTCTTCCAAATATTTAGTCGAATACAATGTGGCTGAAGTCGGTTTTTTAAATGAAAAGTTATCTCATACAAAAGTTACCGTTTGACAGCAATGATCGCACAATTTACGCCTTTTGCAAATCTGTCGCGAGTTAGAGAATGGCCCTGCCGGTGGCTATACCTTATAAATAATCTTTATTTTTTTACTGAAATAATAAATAACATAAATTATATAATTAATCGAATTATTATATTGAAAAAAAAAAACGCATTAAAATAACATTTTGACGACCTCTGTGGCGCGGCGGGCGAGTAGCAGGCTGAGATGCAAGAGGTTGCGGGTTCGATTCCAGCTGCGGGACAAATGTTTGTATGACTTGCAAATATTTGTTCCGGGTCTGCGTGTTATGGTAGCATAATGGTACTCGTAGTTCCTGATACCCACGACACAGGGAATCCTAGTGTGGGATCAGGACTACGTCGTGTAAGTGATTAATGAAACATCATACCTAAGTACTTTGTATAGATTTGTAAATGTGACATGTAAAATTTGATTTTTTACAAATAAAATACTATTGACTTTACTAAAGACAAATAAATTACTACTGACTGTTGGGTGTTATTTTGAATAACAAATTCCTTTAACGAATTTCCTTCAAAAACTGGTTCAGTGTGATGTATTCGGGTATAAAAGTTATCTATTTCTATCTCACATGTGGCATAACGTCGAATAAAAATGTTCTAAACCGCTGACTAACAGGTATCTCAACTTTCCTAAAAAGTTTATTTAATATTTAAGTATTTAGAAAATATTACGACTGTACACCACATACTTTACTATTAATGTAAGTAGTCCTTAAATTCACAGTGAGTTATGTCCTAGCTAGGCCAATGCACTCTATATCGTTGGCCGTGTAGGTGAGATGGGGGTCAAACTGTTCACACCGAAAATATATCTTCAGATGTGACTGAGAAAAAAATATGAAAGTTACGACGGTGATTACTGAAAACTGATAAGTATAAATACCTTAAACTATAAAGCACTAACTTTCTTAGCAAAAAATCATCGTAGTTTAAGAAAATTGCTGTTCATTACCCTTATCAACCCCAACTACTTAATAACTGCAGATATACCGCATTGATTAGTTTTTTTTTATTTATTTTTATTCTTAAATTTTTATAAGGACTTTGAGTCGCTTTGCGACTATGTCAGCCCTGTTAAGTCTTGCAATAAAAAACTTATCTACTAATAATATTATACACTATACTAAAAAGTGCCTTAGCCGCCTCACATAAACGGGGCGGATAAGATACATTGAAACGCGCCAACATCCAATAAGTTAAGACCATATTGGCTACACATGTGTGTTCTCAAAAACTGGCTTCGTACACATTCCACCAGAAGATGATGAACGTACAAACTGAATAGTGTAGTGTATCTGCTTTTGGTAGATGCCTACATAATTTTAAGTAATGTTTTCGCCTTATTTTATTTGAATTTGCTTATATTGTAATTTTGACATTTATGGATCTTAAGTTATTCGAATAAATAAATATATCATTATTATTATTACGTGGTCACGAAGCTCTTATCTAAATGATATATTCTGATGAATTGATGATATTGTATTAAGTATGTGTTTATCGCTCTTGGGTTGTAGACTACATACATACATACGGGTTATGTTATTATGTTGAGTCAATAAACAGTTAGTACCACTAATTCAAGTTTATAAAAAACTAAAAATACAAAAGAAACAGATGAGCTATCTAAAGATCATTGCAAACGGTACTTTGCGATGTAATCGAATCACCGAATCTGTTTCATGGCCTCATACAGGCCAGTGCAAAAATATACTAATGCCCGACTATACAAACTCATTCTTAGATTACGGAACAACTTATACATGTTACTATGTAAATGTTCTGAGAACCAAAGATGAAAGTCAGTTTGTGTAATCAGGCATTTGTATCCAACATCACAATTCAAAAAATGTTTTATATCTTTAAATAGTATGTGTAAGATTAAACAAACCTCTATGTATTAGCTCCTCGAAGCTAGTGACTACCAGTCCCTTCCTCACGTTCCGAGAACTGTCCCATATCTTGAAAGGCCTCTTTCCTCTAACCTCCTGCAAAACACCACACATCAATGTTAGCACTTCGATTTTTGAATCATCGTATTAACTTTGTTTTTATTTTAAAGACAGAATTCAGAAATTAATTTGTTTCCATTATCTCGATACTTTAAGTATTGTGAATGATTGAATTGAAAACTGACTTCAAAATGGACGTTTAATACTGATTAAGGACAATTTAAATGTTTGTTTACCATTGGTTTTTCGTAAATACACAACTGTTACGAGCTCCCATGACTACTCATCCGTAGATGAGATCGTGCGAACCATGTATGTAACAGGTAAACCATCGTGCAGTGCTGCCTCGCATCCGAATCGTTCGGACTCATCCACTACAAAACGTCATACGAATACGTGAATAATGTGACGCGGCTACGGCCTACGGCGTAGCACCGCTACGGACAGCGTAGAGCGTAGCAATGGCCCGTAGCGGGCGCTGGGTGCAGCAGCGGTGCAACGCCCGCGCCCCGCTCCGAGTTGCTCCCGCTCCCCTGCACCGCGTCCTGCCGACACGCCCCGCCCGCCCCGCGCGCACGCACTGTACGTTGACCCACTGACATCGTCGCCCTGCACGATCTTTAATCTAGACTGGGACCTTTGAAGTTCGAAGACACCGAAAAAGTTTCGTGTCCTTCGCTCACCTACGAGGCTACGAGTCGACGACTCAGTCTATTTTCGGTGAATCAATCCGTTCCGAGAGCGCTCCGAGAATACGATCTATGCGAGCTCTAATGCGTTCCGTCGGTCCGTATCGGGACACATCGAGCCGTAAAAAACCCATTATAACTTGGAGGGCGCGATACGTTGCTCGCGAGTCACATACGACTTCCTCCTATAAGTTCGTGCCGAGACGTACCTCCTGCTGTATCTCGACGATCATCTTTCGTTGCTTGGAAAATATTCGCGACGCGATAAAATTGTAGATAAAAAATGTGTGATTGAACTCTTGCTCGGTGCGAATAGAGGTTATTTTAGGTTATGGCGGGCGGCGCAGTGCGCCTCGGCGGAGCGCCGCGGCCGCACTGGAAGCGCTCGTGACCGGGTCGCGGCCCCCCAGTCCCCGCCCCGCGCACCTAACACCCACCCGCCCCGCACTGCAGCGCGAGCCCGTAATCTCTTGATGCCGTAAGATGTTGAAATTAGCGATGCCGATGATGCACTTTTGGAAGGTCTAATGTGAGACAATTTTTGAGGAATGGTGCTATAAGAGCAAGTAAAGGCACTGATCAAGAAACTTAAAAGTAAAGCAATGTTGAGTTTTTATTCGTGAGCTGTCTAGTAGTTTTAACGTGTTGTTAAATTGTAAAACTGGCATCATGTTTCACTTTTGATTTCAATGATGCTAATTTAATTTCAAGAACGCCATATTTCCAATCTTATAAAATTCTGATGACTTTACCTATCCTATATATTTATGAAGTAGTGCTATTTTTTTTGTGTATTTGTAAAAAATGACATCAGTTTTAAGAAATTGCGACATCACTAATTTTAAAATGCGTAATAATGATAGATTATGTCATGTAAATTTGAAGAATTTTAAAACTTAATTAGTAAGTAGTACTTAAGAAGTTTTTGTATGGCTACAAAAATCTTTAATAAGGTACCAGAGAGCATAAAGGAGAATGTATGGTTTAAAAACAAGCTAAAGGCACTTCTGCTTAACACTGGTTGTAGCGTAAAAAGTAGGTGAAAAAAGACCTCACGGCCGATAATTTAGCCGTTGGTCTGATCAAGACAAGGTTCTCACAGTCCTCCTTATTACCGCTGCTTCCCTGGTTCAAGCCGTAAATAGAACAGCGTGAAAGAAGCCTTTTAGGACGGGCACATCCTTCAGAAATAATAATAATGACGAAAAAAATAAAAGTAAAAAAAATACATGCACGTATAGCTGACCAAACATTTATTTACACTGGGTATCACGGACAGTCCCCTATGCAGGGGCTGCCTAGAGGCAGATGAGACGCCAGCGCATATGCTCCTGAAGTGTAGCAGCGTGGCGTCTCAAAGAAGAACTTTCCTCGGGACACCGAGGACTCCCGGGCAGGCCTGCGCCGGCATTAGTGAGCTGCTGGCCTTCCTGGAGGACATCGCTATCGAGGATAGTAAACGTCAAATATGAACCAACTTACAACTATCAACTTACTAAGGTTTCAAGTTACCCTGATGTCATTGGCCAATATTTGACATTTGCTATCGTCTCGCTAGCGTCTTGGTAACGTAAATTATTCGTGCTGACCCCACTGTATGTCAATGACCGATTTCATAAACGCTACGAGGCGGTTACGAATTGTCAAAATAACGCGTTTAAGAACCGCGTTTGCGTTTAGAACACGTTATAACGTCACACGTTATTGGCAAGGAATCTCTTAGGTCATAGCGAATAAGGGACCTGATCTGAGATAGATGATGAACATTGAAATCCCTTGGATAAAATTATGTCTAGGTACAGTAAACGACAAAAAGCCTAGATGAAATGCATAAAAATGGGCTACGCGACAAATATATCGAAAATATGAACTTAAAATGGTGTTTTTCAATCCTGATGATGAATCGTGAAAAATTAACCTTATTTTAAATCTAATATAATAATAATTTAAATTAATGAATAGGTACCTACTCTTAATGACATTAAAAATATTACAAAAATGTTATGTGCATGTCTTTACTTATGAACTTTCAACATTGTGACTTCAATTATAAGAGGTAAAAACCTCTGATATCCTGTGATATCTTTCGAGAAATGGAGGGAAAATTGTTACTTACTAAGGAAGCCTACAGTATGCATGGTCCAACTAGCACTTGTCCGATTTTAATATTTTAGTTTAGTTTTTGCATTTAGTTCTTGTCTTACAACTGGTATCAGTGGAGGACTACCTTTAATAAGTTTGACTTTCATTATTTATTTAACTATCATCATCAACCACGGAAGGCAGCACAATTTTTTTACAAAAAAAAAACACCAGGTTTTACGTACTTAAAGTAATTTAGAGGCACAATTAGATAATTGCTACAAGTGTACTGGCCTCCAGTGCTACGCTACGCATCTCGTAGAGCTCGCTACGAAAAGCGTAGCAAAAAAACGATTGCTAGGCAATTTGTAATGGTTACTTCTAAGTCATTCTGAGTTTGGTCAGGGACGTTAATGGTATTATAAAGGGCGTTATTGGTATTATGACCTATAATGAAAGAACCAACGTGGTGAAAGTATTCAGATATAATAATGGAACGGCTTTAATTTTAAGTAAAATTTTCAAACACTTTTGGCCCACCTGGTAGCAACATCAAAACGACAAGTTAAAATTATGAGAAAATGATGATGAGAATATGTATGTAAGTTACAATTATCTAAAAAACTATTAGGAGAGCCTAATCTAACTTTGTAGAAACAGACAACGCTTCACTAGAAATCTTATTTCTCGTATTTTTTCTAAATAGTATATTTTGAATGATTTTCTCACTAATCTAATTTCTGAGATATATTTTGTCGCGTGCCTAAATCGTTCTCAACGTCGTAGCAGTGGAGCGTAGCGCTGTAGCACGTCCCAAAGCGTAGCAAACTTGTGAACTATGTGCTACGGAGCGAATTGTGATTTATTTAACACTTACGCTCAAAGATTTTCAGTAAAAATACTTTTTCATGACCTTTTAATGTTGTAATGGCCAGTAAAGAAAAAAATAAAAGAATGAGAAATGAGTAAAAAGTGAGGAGAAAATAAACTTAGGTACACCTACTCCCTAGGGGTACAATGTGTACCAATAACTCACAGTGCAATTTATATATTACACTGAGCGATGTAGGCGGTATAATCCCATGGTGTTTTCATAATCTGATTAGCCAGACCACGCGTGGGAACACTGGGTGTAATCTTTAAATTGTGATTGACTGAAAGGTATGAAATGCTGTCGTTTCAACCCACGGACTGTAACTTAAATGTCATGTGGGCAATATTGTATGAGATAATTTGATGTGTGTGTTCATTATTTATGTGTAGTAGAGAATACGTGGGATATAATATAATGGCTGAGTTTAGAAAATATAAGTTACGTATTTAAAAACCTGAACTCATTAAGTAGGTGTCAACATATAGGGTACAATGAGGAGTTTTCACGACCATCTCGAATCATGCTTCCAACGTTGAAAATAGGTGGCGTGCACGCTTTATATGTATCATGTTAAAAGAAAGTTTGACTTTGTGACATAGTGACAAACTACAAAAGTAAACCATCTCAGTCATTTTGATAATCGATATTGAGTCAGCGTCATCTATCGAGCCAGCTGAAACAACTATTTTTTTTGTCATAAGCAATACATTAATTGTGAAACAACAACTGTTCAACAAACTTTAGCAAGGTACATAATAATTATCAAACTTCTTCATTAAAATACCAAAATATGTAAAAACCATTTTTATTTACTCAGACAACTAAATAATTGCAACTTCAGGGCAGGTGCTATATTTGTTCCTTGTTAATTTTTTCTGAACCCAAGGTAAAATAAAAAGGATTCGATTAGAATTCAATTTACTTGTAAAAGTGTTCTTTCAAATCAATTTACAGAATAAAAGCCTCGACCTGAGTGCACTATCTCTTGATATTTTAGCTTATTTAATAAGTAAAGTTAATAAATGCTATAGGATTTTTGACCTATAAGAGAATTCAGGAACCAATAATCCATCATACTTAAAAAAATATGTATTTACAACGCCCGTAGCATAGTAACCTTTTCACCACTATACGGCCGGTACCGGGAAGTCTACAAGAAATTCTAGCTAAGTATTTTTGTTCAACCATCGCCTAACAACATCATCATCATAAGCATGTAGAAGTCATAGGCTATATATATATCTTTGCATAGAATGCCATGGCCACTGGTCTTGAGCTCCCTTTCATCCACTAACTTCTTGCTACCTTCAAAAATGTCGTTTGTCCAACGAGAGGCGGGCCTTCTTACACAGCGTCGTCCGGTTCCTTGGTCACTCGAGAACCGTTATTCCCCAACGGCGAGCTATATGGTCCGCCCATTGCCACTTCAACTTGCTAATTCTGAGAGCTAAATGATAAATGAATTATGCAATAATAATAAAAACAAACACTAAGATTGTTGTGTAAATAAAAGTTACCCTATGTATCAATCAAAATAATTAAATCCTTAAATTATAGTCACGGAGATACATAAACTGCTACATTTCATACAGTTACATTTTTGCGTCCCCTTTAAAAGGAGGGGTTGCCTGACAAATGAGATCCGGAGGTGTGAACATAAAAGAGGAGTGCGAAACGTTTGTTTTTACAAGAAGCGCGCTTATTTGACATGCCAACACTGGAATGGCTATGAGGTATGCTACGAAGACGTGGGAAGCTAAGAATTAGACACAGTTGGTGATATAAGACCGGGTTCACTGTACTCTAGATGTTTGTACTAGCATGACATGGCAGTACTTCGTGTAGAAGAGCTAGGTAGATAGATAGAATATGGAAATTACTTGATTGCACAACATAATATAAAAAAAAACAATTTCACAAACAAAAATGAAAACTAACTATGTTTTTCAATGGGTGATCTTATTATTATAAAACTATTTTGGCATGCATGGGTTTGGACAAGGGCAGATTTAAGGGGGGGGGGCACGGGGGCACGGGTCCCTCTGGAGATTCCATCACAGTATCTTAGACCAGTTCTTAAAACATATGAATAAAATAACAGTATGAATGAAACTCTTGTCTATTGCTGGCTGGAATTGCGAATTTTGTTGTTGCATCCCTTTCACGCACTTGCAAATGAAAGATGATTAATGGTTTTAATTTTTCTATTGTTTTGACACTTTTATTAACTTTCCTATACATACTTGAACTTGTAGAAATAAACTTGAAGTGTGATAGTTAAAGTTTATTTCTAACCGTTATTCTTGATTTTTTTGCCAGTCCGCCCCTTGTGTCCCTCCCAGAAAAAACCCTAGATCCACCCCTGGGTTTGGAACACGTCGAGCAATAAAATAAAAAATAAACTTGACGGTATTTCAATATTATGATCATCATCATCATCAGTCCGTAGGCGACCACTGCTGGATAAGGTCTCCCTCATATTATATTATGGGATTTGCCATTATCACCACGCTTGGTAGTTCAATATTATAATCTACGTACTTTTCAGATAGGAACCTATTCCAGAATTATCTAACAAGTTCCATCATTTTAAAATCACAACAAAACACCTTATAATACCAACTGTTTTTGAATTAAAATTAATATTTGAAATAAAATATTTATTGTTCGTGAATAAAGAATAAATCGGTATAAAATGATGTTAAATACAATTTGTTAAACAACGGTGGTGTTTTTTTCTAATCTTCATTTCAATATCTCTGATGAACATCTGAGGAATGAAGGCGACGAGATTAACTTTATAATTATCGGTTTTTCATAACTTTCATTCGAAAGAAAGGGCGCGGTCATTCTGCAAAAATCCTGAGGGAGGCGACTTTATGAGGCTCTTCATGAGAAGATTAATGCTTAAACGAAGGAATTAAAGGATCTCAAGCCATCAGCATCGTTGGGAATCGAAACGATTTTGTCTTGGATAATTTAGCTTTGGACGCGCAAAGATTGCTGTTTTCATCTATAACTACTTTCTCTAGTCAAGGAACCATTCCAAAAAGGTTTCGAAATAAAGATCATCGTCTTATGTACAATAATCCTGGTTCAAGAAGGGTAGAGATCCATACATGCACCATTTCAATAATGAATTATCATAGGTATTTTCATAGGTAGGTAATTAATCATCATCTCAGCAGCAGCCTTTAGTAATCCACTATAATTAAGCAATGGGCAGATTTACCATACTCACCACGCTTGGCAGGTGGATTGGTGATCGTAGTGAGTACTCAGGTGGCTGCTGCTGCCCATCACCTGGTGTACCCCTTAGTAGGCTTTTACGACATTTATGGTAGGAGACATAGGGGTATATTCTTAGGCCGGACACACCACGGCATTTATCCAGATAAAATTTTAAACTAACAGCCGCAGGCATTGCTAAAATAGTATATTTTTCTCGAGCATAAAATTACTCATTATTTCTTACACGAGGGAGAAAGCTAAGTGAATTTAAAAAGCTTTATTACTAGTCTATCAGTTCATTTGTTTGCTAGTTTAAAATTAGAACGTCTTGTGGTTTAATCGGTCTTGTTTATCCATTGCTAAGTAGCACATGCTGTGGAAATATAACCAACTCAGCTGTCCAATTTTTTGCGAACTACAAAATAGCAGCATGTGACGATTAATTCTCGAGTAAATTTCTCGTCCCGTAACTTAATCTTTCTAGAAGCTCGTCGCGCAACGCTGCCTCCCAAGGATTAGTTTAATGTTTATTTAGATAGCGCTGATTAAGTGGGACTATTTTGTCTGAAGCGATATTTCATAGGTAGATTTCGAAATTAGGTAATTCATGACGGGCGAGGACACTTGTCTTGCCACTTTATCTTGCATGTGAGACATTAAGATATGCGACGGTCGCCAAATAAAACCCCTCATTTATAGAAATTGCAAACAAAAATAACTCTTATAAATGTTTGACGTGCAATGAATTAGAATCAATTGAAATCAGAGAGGCCAAAAAAATTGTTTGGGCCTCTCTTTGATTAGGTTCTTGCGAATGTGTTAGACGATTTGTACAGTAACTACATCTTAATAGCAGAAACTAGTTGTTAAATCTTTGCAGTATAGATTTAGTGTAATTTATTCTAAATCTTATTTTGATACACCATTTGACGGATTCAATCGGTAGTGGTATCGAAGATGGTCATGGTCGCCATCTTGGATTTTTCAAAATCTCATTATCTATTTTGGTCACATGCACCAACTAAGGACATCGCTAGAACATTTCCTATCTCTTAAAGGACTCCTTCTAGGAAAACAACCTTATAGCACTTTTTATAAAACAACCATGTCAATGAGTGGGTTCTTTGCTACGCTTCATTGCCTCTTTACTTTTTATGTAAACTGTATGCAGGAAGATAATAATAAAAATAATAACAAGTTCTATTATATAATAGGTATAAGTCCTCATACCACACAGAAACCTGCCTTTTCAAACGCTAATCCACGTAAAATAGTAAATTCAATTTGAAATAAAAACTCCCTCGAACATTCCAGGATTTATTTTAATTCCTAGATATAAGTATTTTTTGTACTACTCCTTTTGAGCTCCCTTAAAGCGAGCTAGGTTTAGGTTTTATCAACATTCCATTCTACACAGCAGTTTCTAAGCCGACATGACTATCAAGAAATCTCAGTCACTTAAACTTGGCTTTTGTTTAAAAACTGGCTTTTAATTAACCCATTTTAAAGGTAGAGTTCAATGATAAGGAGTTACTGAGATGAGGACGATATTTGATTATCTCGTGGACGAGATTAATCGAAGAATAGGTACGGGCCCAGTTTACGAACCCAGCAATGTCTATCACCCTGGGATAATTAACAAGGTCTTGGATGATCGGATGCGTGCAATCATACCGGCCGAAAAACAGGCGCTTATTGTCTGGTTTAAGTAATGGAATATGAGCTGTCGCTTACTGTAACTTACAATGTTGTATGCCTGCCACAGATTATAACAATATAAGTGAAATAAACTTTAGTGTTATTTTTAATGTCGGAGTGAAACTCCTTTTAGTGAGCGAGAATTCTGGACTAGATCGAATACTGTGCTTCCAAGGATCTTATAGAAAGTCAACTGGACTAGGGAGGGTTACTGTACTGACATTACGTTTATGTACCACAGTAAACATAGCACATATTAAAAGTGCAAACATAAATTGCTAGGCCTTTACCGTATTACAAAATTTACCGTAAATTTCCGATAAATATTGCTCATATTTCGAAGTTCATAATTTGATGTGAATTCTACGTTTGATATAAAGTACACTCGAGAGCAATGAATCCGGGTCACTTAAAGAATCCTAAAAATCTCGGAAACTAAAAATGCTAGGTTAATGCAATAAATTGTATTTAATAGACAATGTAATACTCCTTAAATGAAGGTATTAAAACTTCTTAGTTATTGTAAAGTTATATCATAAAAAAATCAAATTTGAAAAAGGGCCACTTTCGAAGATGGAACTACGAAATTACAGCATTTGGTTTTGCTTTTGTTTGTAATCTGTCATTTATCATTGTTTGATTTCTGTTTTTTTGTTGTTTTTTTTCTGCGTAAACGCAGTAATGGAAGCACGAGGAGGCAATACGAAGTATTAAAATTCAAGAAAATCGTAATAAAGTTCAAAAATTTAATGTTTCCTATTTTTGTTTTAAGGAGAGATCAGCAGTTTTTTTCTTTATGTAATTTTGTGTTAATAAAATGTATGGTGACTCATATTTTTTTTACCTTCATTTAAGGAGTATTACATTGTCTATTAAATACAATTTATTGCATTAATCTATCATTTTTAGTTTCCGAGATTTTTAACATTCTTTAGTGACCCGGATTCATTGCTCTCGAGTGTAGTTATATGCTGTGATTTTCAATTCAAATTAGCTTTGAGCTTTAACCTGACGCAATATATTAGTCCCCATTTTATATTAGAGATGCTTTTGCCCAGTATAAAATTAAAAGTCAAATCTAATCGAAAAAATCAAAATGTATTAATTTTTTATAAACTTTTTGACACGTTAATTTTTATAAATGTAGTTGGCGCTTTTTGTTTTAATTTTTACATTTCACGAACCAACCGTGTTGAAGTGACTTTGTGGCCTGGTTTTTGGGTTTGGTGCTTTGGTACAATCAAGAGCGGACTGCCAGTATATTTGGCATATATATGATATATATGATCAATGAAGTGGTCTGCATAAATCTTCACGCCAGTCAATTAACAACGAGCGATCTCCATCAGCCAATCTCTACCTCCGAAGTACTCCGAACCAGAGATAATACAATTACCTACTGGCGTCTGCAGCAGACATATCGGTTGGTTTATGCTGCGGTGTGATGCTAACTCGTTCTCCTTTATATATGGTTGGTTGGAGTCTATAGAACAGCCCATTTAATGCAGTGATTAGTTTCTAGCGAAACAGGTAATAATTAGGTAAATTGAAAGGCTTGACGGGCGATTTAAAACAACGGACAACGAACTTATAAATGTCACTAAAATCTCACTATTCTTAAGATTTGCGAGTCTTTACAGAAAATCTCAACAAAAGCTCTAACGGTTTTGATAAAATTTACATAAGTAATAGGTTAGTTTTGGGACTAGAAAACGGTTTAGCTAAGTCCCAAGGGTTGGGAAAAGTATCTGTTCCAAAAAAAGGAAAGCTCGCTCATTTAGTGTTTTGATATCAATACGTTTGGGTTCACAAGTTCATACAATTATTAATTTGTGTTATAATACAAGACATTGACATTCCAATACAGGGTTTCCCAATAAATACAGTCAATTGAAAGCAGAGACGGAGAGGACCTGACGGAGGACGGAGGGTCTGTTTTTTTTTAATTCAGGCCAAAAAACAAAACAAATTGGATACCAGATCAAATAAATACCTTCTTTGTTCAGTAAATTTCGCCAAAAGAATACGTTACATTATTTTTTCTATCCAAGACAGGTGTATAATAAAAAGATATTGGGGTATTATTTTTTAACCGACTTCCCAAAAAAGGAGGAGGTTCTCAATTCGGTTGTATTTTTTTTTTTTTTTTTTTTTTTTTTAATGTTTGTTACCGCATATCTCCGGCGTTTATGAACCGATTTGGAAAATTCTTTTTATTTGTATAGATATACTTCCAGATTGGTCCCATTTTTTTCAAAATCCAGTTCTGATGATGGGATCCATGAGGAATTGAGGGAACTCCTCAAATATTGTAGGCATACATATGGCAATTTTGATATTTTCAGCAACAAACCAAGCATTTGCATTCAAAAAGTATAATAATCCTTTCACCACTATGGTTCTTTCATCATTTTTTTTTCATTCAAATATTTTGTCAAATGCTATGGCGGAAGTCGGTTTTTTAAATGAAAAGTTATGTGATATTAGCTTGTTACAAAGTTATTAAAATAAAAATAAAAAACACATATTTGGACAATTTTATTTTCAAGACTGTTTTGTCTGTCCTGTCTCCATTTTGCACTCGTTTCTCGTCTGCTCTCGAACTCGAATGTGCCTCACGCTAAGTGTGTACAATTGTACATTGTTAAAATTGTATGCTTTGGGGTTAAACTAAAAATATACCGCCCAAGTGAAGCCGTGGGAACCAGTAAAATTTTATCCACCACTTTGTCAGTGACAATTATCTCGATATTTATTGATTTATCTTTTTGCCCAATGTTAAAAAAGAACTAATAGATTAACTGTGGTCAGCGTGTCATTTACTGTCGGTCGTGGCGCTAATTAACCATCCGCTTTACTGCCAGTCCTGGGTCACCCTGTATTAGCATTGTGGCGTGTGGAAATCATCAGCTGCTCCCGGGTTATAAATGATTCCTAAAACAAACAATGTATACGAAACGAGCAGTTTGAATCGTTGTTATGTATGTCTACTGTATATCCCAAACTAAGGATAATTTAGTGCCTAGGTAGATAGGTAGTTTGCAAAAACGTGCTTTGAATATATTGCCTCTGGTTCACATTCTTTCCTAATCATTAATGTACAATCTGAGTTTTCAATTGCATTTTTCCCTTGAAATCTATGTTTAGACTAAATTAGTTTTATTAATACCACATACCTCTTCTTGTAATTTGACCATCTTTGCGATGAATGTTTATATTATTAACGATAGTTGCATCATTATACTCTACGGCTCACGTTATATTGTTATTGTTCGGTAATAAATTCCCGGCTCGTCTGCTCGTGCAAACTAAAGCGAGACGAGGGTAGGAACATTGTAATTTGCATCATTGGCCAGTATCGATCGAAAACTACATTTCGTAGCTCTCGGGCGAACTAGGGCAGCTCTACGCGATACGAGCTACGGCGCTACGCGGAGATAGGGCTACATTATGTTATAATCGCTTCGCATGTGCTCCGTAGGTTTAACTCTAATAAGAAAATGTCTGCTGCACTCCGTTCCGTTCTAAAATTAGCTTTTCTATTTTTATACGGTAAGTACACGGTCGATACGGATACGGAATGGTCACTGACGAATTCGCGGTGTATTTTCGGATAGAAAATGAAGCAGGTTCTCGAGCAATTGAATGGGGATTTTTTAATAGGCACTGGTGCAGGTTGCATGTGCATCGACGGCATACGGCAGAGCGAGCGAGACAGAGCGCCGTAGAGCGCGTGCGAGAGCGAGACGCCGGCTGCGTCACGGATCCGGGAGCCAGGGCTGGCTCGGCCAGGCAGCCAGGGCGGCACAGGTGTCGCGGCTGGGCAGGGACCATGGCACGGGCGTGTCGGCACTCGGCAGTCGGCGCGGGTTATGTAACGCGGCGGTACGAGGCTGATAATTGGCGTCGGTCACCTCTCTGGCCATCGCGGCATGCTCGCCGGAGGCCGCACGCGGCGCGCGCTCACGCCGCCATCGTCAGGGGCAGAGCCCGGGACTTGCGTCGCCTCTCGCGGACCACTTGAGCGGCGCTGCGCCGCGTGGTCGGCGATCGATGCCTCCACCCGCGCATGCGTCACGAACGTCCCCGGAGTGACACGAAGGGTGCCGAGTGTGTCCGCGGTGGATGGTGTTGCTATTTATTACAATTAATTACCAAATATTTTGTAAGTTATGTGGGTAGGTGTATTATAATATGATTTTTATAAAATTAAGTTGAAGAATGCAAAATGTTCTTGTATTGTGTTATATTTTGGAAGTTACAAAACTGTTGTTGTCATGAAATTAGAACTGACTAGAACTAGCATCATTAGTTTAGGAAAGTTTTAGTTTTCTCTCGTGAATTTGGAGCCTATATAATCTAAATAGAATGTTTAAGCATAGAATTTTGATTTATGATTTAAATGTGCTGTTTCCCCATACAATGCAGCCCACACTGGCAACATCAAGTGCATCCGCCCTGACCTAGTTGGAGCGCACACTGACCCCCTTTGAGCTCACACACACACGGGCACCTATACATGCACAGATTGCACATTTAGATAGCAGATATTCCGCAGAGGTACCTATCACTAAACACTATGTAGTATCTAGTACATTGTGAATAACGAACTGAAAGATGAAGGCAAACTCGATCGTTGAAATGGCAACTTATCTTTAGGTACCTATCCTTTATTGAGAGGGTCATGTTTATTTTGTACAACATTAAATGTCGTGTACCTACTTATATCTAGCACTGAAATTATGGTTAATTGGTACCTATCCATTATTTACTATTTATTATATGGAATATACTCATGTCATCAGCCGTCAGAAGACCACTACTGAACATAGGCCTCCCGAATGTACGCCACCTCCATCCACCGACTTTGTGCGACTTTTACAATGTCTTCAGTCCATCGAGTGGTCTTGTTTACTCCAGCAGGGCGATTCTAAAACGTCGGAAACGTTTCCGATCGGATTCGTTAGTTTTTCATTTCAGTGTGGTAGAATCGCCCTGAAGAACCTTTGTTCCCCAGCGGCTGTCGGTTCTGCGAGATATAGGTATAGCCTGTCCATTAATGTCACTTCAACTTCCTGATTCTGGTTCTTCTCGGGTCTACTCGTTCGTATGCGTAAGCAGTAGGTAACTATAATACATATAATAATATGTCAGTACTTACCGTAGCCATTGTCAATGGTTACATATTTGTGTAATGTATATACCCTATATTCAATTAATTTTTGATTAATAAATAAATTACTTATATAATCATAATTATTATTATTATTATGTACTAGCTGGCGGAGTTCACAACACCCACGACAGGATCCGAGATGGCCACGACCCAGGTATAATTGTTAGGTACTTTAATAAGAATAGATAGATTATAGTTATTTGTTACACATGAGTGCAAAGTTGCTTTTTAACCGCGTGCTCAATTTTGATGACCGAGCAAGTAAAGGATCCTAAAAAGCAAGTGAAGGATCCTAAAATTAAATCACGAGCGTAGCAAGTGATTCATAAATAAGAATCCTGAGCGTTAGCGAGGGAATCAAAAGAGCACGAGGTGAATAATCTCTGCACTCGAGAGCAACACGTAACTTTTCATCCCACCTCAGCGAGAAATGAATTAGGTAATGCAAGATACAAGATACTTTTGCGCATTTTTAACAGTTTCAGTCAATTCTGTTTGTCAAATAAACTTCCTCGTCGCTAGAATCACTCATTTTACGTTTTTACTTGTTTTCAAATTTCTTGGTTATGACGTGAAAAAAAAATGGCGCGTGTAAAGCAAATTAAAAATAAAGTAATACATCAAGAAGGTTCCGAGTCTGAGTTTTTAACAAATTAAAAAAGGTTGTATGATAAATTCGGCACCATGGAGGTAGAAGTAAATAGATTTACCTAATGATGTTTTGAATTCACAAACTTAGTGCACATGGTGTTCTAAATTCAATTTTACTTTATCCTCTAGCGGATAAAAACGGCTTTTGCACTCAGATAGCAAAAATACTCTTTCCGAGATGGTGGGATGAAAAATACATTATTGCACTCCAGACAACAATCCAATAGACAGGTACCTAAGTAAAAAAACAGGTCAAGTGTGAGTCGGACTCGCGTGGAGAGGGTTCCGTACAAGTAGGGCTACCATAGTAACCACTAGACTAATTAAACTTATTCCTCAATCAAAACAATTTATACCTACGCATTTTCCCTTTACGAATATTTTCGGTTTCCCGTTTGAATTAAGATTTTAATTTAAGTTTTCCTGTGAGAGGCCAAGATTCCGCAATTCCAAAATAATTGGCTCAGTAATTTCGGAGATAGTGGGGGAATGGTCAAGTTTCACATATTTTTTTGAATGTCTTTCAAACTATAGACATTTTAAAAATAATAAAATTATATGTGTTCCACATAACGAGCTCTTTCGTTTGAAGTTGAAAAATTATGCATCTGACACAAGTTTTTTTTTTAATTTTCTGGTTTGCCGTCCAATGTTTTCCCCCGAAATCACTCTACCAATAATTAGGTAGGTACCTACCGCTTCATGTTTATAAAACGGATACCTATTCCGAAAAAAAAAACATAAAATCTCGGTAATATTACTTACTTGATTATCAGTGTTAAATAATATTGCTTGATTAAAAAAACCCGTTATCATAATCATATTCATTATTTACCTACTTACTAACTCGAGCCACTGTAACCGACCATTAATTTTATTGTTTAATAACTTAGTTGTAACTTAGTTACAGTTACGTACAGAAGTTCATAAAATTTATGAATTAGGTACCTATTGCAAGTCATGTCAATAGGCCATGGTGGCAACAGCGTACCTACTACGTACTTAGATCTAAGTAGGTAGGTAGGTAGGTAATCCGATTTACCGTGTCAGCTCCCTGATCAAATCGCGTTACAAATAAACTAAACCTATTTGTCGCTCTGAAGCCTTTATTTCTGAATTTCGACCATGTCGGGGACACTAGCTACAGTGATAGAAAAATTATCTAATAAGCAATGTACCTATTTATTAGGTATATATCAGAATAATATACCTACTTATGTAGATTGAGTCTAATCTAAAACTGAACTAAGTACCTATGTACCTACTAAGTACCAACGTCAAAATGAAATATCCCATAATCTTTAACCACAAGGACCGTTTTCGAACGACAAGCTTGTGTCAAGTGAAGATAACAACGCAAAACCTTATGCTAGTCTTTATTCTGAGCTTAGAGCATTTACCGAAACTAAGCGCAAGAAATTCCTTTGAAGAATAAAAATAACCATAAATATATTACCTACTTGAAAGTGTAGGTCGAGAAATGTTGTATGTAGGTAAGTTTAAGATGTATGTATTTTGAGATCTCGAAAACAGCTATGTGCCGGTTTTTGGGGGCAAAAAATAGATATAGCTAGGTTTCATCTCTGAAAAATCGCGTTTTTCCGATTTTTTAGATCCGAGCTCGGTCATTATAGGTACTATTTTCTATATTTTGTTATCTATTTCTTGGACGAATTATTACTATTCGTCCAAGATTTTTATTTTTATTTACATGATAGACATACAAAACCGTAAGTAACGTAAGTCAAGGTGGTATGGTCCTCAGACTTTAGCTGATTCGAAAGGGCGAAAAAAAAGGGAGTGTGATGTTTGTTTCTGGATGTTTGCTAATATTTATTTTCTCTATGATTTTATTTTGTTTCTGTTCTGAGTTCCGTGACTTTTTGTGTGAAATTACAAAAATTTACAAAAAAATCTACGTAATATTCGTCAGATAGTTAAAATCATTTCAATTTATTTAGTGCTGTTCACCACGATGTAACTGCAGGTAGACGTTCATGTAAAAAAAGATAGATCATTCACAATTTACTACGAGAAGATGGACGGAATGTTTCTTGTGTGTACAAAGTAAGTTATCAAGTAAAACATTTTTTTATTATTTCACCCTGCTCTGAAGCACGTACTGTTAGATTTTATTATACTTACTTAAATAATTACTACTTAATTTCCATTGACTAGGTTTGTTGTATTTTTAAGTGTGCGGTAAATTATTTAGACCGCCTACGCACAGCAGGCCTGTGTGGAGGCTGGTGGAGAAATTCGGGCTCTTAATCCATTCGTTCGAAGTAGGTGTTCCTAAAACAATAAAATACCTATAATATAACCTCTGACCTGCAGACCGCATCTGACCCGCCACAGCTTTCATTCCGACCGGCAGAACAATTCAAGACTGTCCTATCTTTTCTACCGGAAAGTTGCAATTCGTCAATTCCTCATCAAACATAAGATAGTCCTTTTTGAATACTATATATATTATATATGTTGCCATGAATCTTTTTTGGGCTGGTTTTAGGCGCTGAGGTCCTTTGGAGCTTGCTTGTGCCAAATATACGCAACTTGCATTGTTCACTGCATGTCCAAATTTTTTAAAAACAATAATTGGATAGTGGATGTGACATTGGGATCAAACTACTAAAATAATTTACAAGGTTGGTAGGTTTATCAGAAAGTTAATAGTTTGCCCATTTCAGACAAAAGGTACAATATTCTCATATTTATGGCATTTTATAAATTAATAATAATAATAGCCTTTATTGCTGATAAAAAAAATAGTTAGGAACATCTTATATCCTACTAAAATTAAATGCTAAACAAAACATCAGCTTGCCTCTCGGCAAAGGCCTCCTCCAGAGACTTTCACTCTTCCCTGTCTTGGGTTAATCACCGCCATGTTGGTCCCGCCAGTTCCCTCAGGTCATCTTCCCATCGTTTTCTTTGTCTTCTTTTCTTCCTTTTTCCTTTGAATGGGTATCATTCTATTAGATCTTTGGTCCATGTTCCTTTTTTATCCCCATAGCGTGACCAGTCCACCTCCATTTAAGCCTCCTTATGTACTTCCTAACATCTTTTACCTTGGTCCTCTTTCGTATGGATTCTAGAGTGTTTCTGTCTTTTCTCTTGATATTGCTCATGCTCCTTTCCATACTGTGCTAGGCTACTTCAAGCTTTTTTGGCGCGGGTTGACTGTTTTCATACCACTATGCGCAAGCGCGCTACGTCCCTGGTGCGCAGGTTGCGGGCTAGCTCCAACACCGTGCTGGAAATGATTGCTGCTAGGCTGAACTGCCCGTTTACAAGGCATTGATGTGAGAGACACCTGCCCAGCAATCCAATTAGTTTTTAGTTGTTTTTGTTATGTGTAAATATGGGTTTCTATTTTACTCGAAATAAATGTATATAATATACATTTATTTCTATTATTATTTTATTTTTCCTGTATTGGCTTTTGTGAGTGACCATGTTTGGCATCCGTATGTCATGCATGGCAAGATGCAACTATCAAATACTCTTTTCTTTGCACCCAAAGGAATCTCTTTAATTTTCATGACCTCTTTTATAAATTAGTGGAGGTATATAATTGTCTTGAATTCATTATATAGAAATCTGCAGAACTATGAAATTAATTACTATTTAATGTTTGGTGGAATTACAGATATTTTCTGTCTTAGTGGGTTTTCATTTATTATTGCCACACCCAGTGAATGTATTTGTTCTATAAATCATTCTATAAAGGGTCTTGTTAATTAAACTTAAATCACAATCCTGAGAGTGGACATCATTTATGTTGTTCCAGTTATCCAGTTGCATGATGCATATGCGTGTAAATCTGCGCGTGGCGCTGTGTGCGCTATGCGCGGCCGCGCTTCTGCTCATGTTGTATTGGGGGCACTGCGCCGACCTCACACGGAGACCCAGTATGTAAAACAAATTAATAATATTTATCATGGTGTTGCATCAATCCTACTACATAGCATAATATTTTGGGGCAACATAACTGATCAGTGGTACTAACAGCCTATCATGGACATGTTGCATTGCTCCCTAAAATACAGCACAATATTTTGGGGCAACTCAACAGAAAAGCTACATAATATGAGCTTTCAGGGCATAAAAGCGCTTACGTATGGCCTTCTTGTTTGCTGTTTTTCAGTATCCTGTGTGTTTTTCAGTCGGCTCCGCGCTCTCGGAGCGTGGTGGTGCGTTGGACGACATCGAATGTGAGATCAACGGCGAATACTCGGTGGGGTGCCGCCGCGATGCCGAGCGAGAAGAGGTGTTTGTGCCCTTTTCGCACATTCAAAAATACTTCGAGGTACGCCTTTAGCTAGGTCATACATAGGTAAGGAACCCATATGCGGCGGAATATATTCCGCATATGGAATTCCGCTTGAGTTTTTTTATAAATATTGAATCTCTTTGTATGTCTTGTTTTTCAGATATACGGCAAAATAACATCAACCGACGGTGCGGAGAAGTTTGAATGGTCTCATAGCTACGGCAAGATCTACCATCCAAAGAAAAGATACGACCCTCACGGCACGTTCGTTACCTTCGAGAATTATAATGTGGAAGGTATTTTAAAGATTTTCAACCCCAACCTCTAGCCCTAAATGTCAAAGATAGACATAATATGTTTGTATTGCTAAAACTAGTAGGCTTTTGTAACGGGTGAACAGCATAGGAACATTGTGACTTCATTCTTTAGATCAACATGCTCAGAATAGTAAATGTTGCCTCTACATCCAAATGTAACACTATTCTTCCGTCGACAAACCTTTGTTTTGGGCGCTGATATTAAGCCTACTGGCTAGATACATATAATAGATAGCTATCCTTAGTGCGGATAAATTTATATAGGTGAAAATGGAAAGGTATAATGGAAGTTAGGTGTAATTTTTTTATCTCTTTTTCTATCTTTTTTTGATGATTGGCAGTTTTGGTTTACCCATCTTAATATAAATTTTTCAGTGAGGGACCGAGTAAAATGCATAAGTGGCATCGAAGGAGTCCCCGTATCCACGCAATGGGAGCCCCGTGGATTCTTCTATCCTACTCAAATAGCTCAATTTGGACTGGCTCACTACAGCAAGCATCTCACTGAACCTGAGCCGAGAAAGAAAATTATTGATGATGGGGAGAAGTATTTAGAGAATTGGATTGTGAGCAAGGATGCGTTTATGGCTCGGGAGTTTGATAGTACAACTCGGTCTAACATAATAAGGTAAGTAATAGATAGATTTATAAAATGCTCTATGTATGTCATCATTAAGTGTAAGCCACACTAGTGATGTCTGTATCTCATTGAATAAATATATTTTTCCAGGTTCTCGACTTCAAACGAAGTGTCCAGTCAGGTGTGGATGAAGTTGAATATAAGCCAGGACTTGGTGCTGAGCGTTGATGTGATGCTGAAGCCCAACTCCTCGCTGACGGCCGTGCTGCAGCGCAGGGATGGGAAGGAGACCGTGTATCTGCACTATGTCACTAATACCCAGCTTATTTATGCAATGGTCAGTCTGTCGTGCAACGGGCTGTGGTGAGAGCTATGCTCGGAGTCTCATTGCATGATAAAATATGACAGAAGTACCAAGCTAACGCTATACAATTCACATATGCATGTAGTATAAGCTCTCAGCATACGAAAATTGAAGTGGCAATGGGCAGGCCATGTAGCTCGCAAAATTTACAACCGCTGGGAACAACATAACACCCAAAAGTCAAATACATAGTCCTGATCCCACACTAGGATTCCCTGTGTTGTGGGTATCTGGTACTACGAGTACCATAACACCCAAACTCTGAACAAATATTTGCAGATCATACAAACATTTGTCCCGCAGCGCAAATCGAACCCGCAAACTCTCGCATCTCAGCCGGCTTATCGCGAGCAGATCCACAGAGGTTGTCCTAAAAAAAACAAGACTCAAGTTAAAGCTTAAGTGAATAAAAACTCTTGTGTGGTGACCACGAACCGGACGCAGTATGTACACCCACTCGATGGAATGACAACAGTAAAGCTCACGGGAAGTCGGTGGATAAAGGCGGCTTAAGATAAAGATATAAACATTCTTTGGGGGAGGTCTATGTCTAGCAGTGGACTTCAACCAGCTGACAATGCCGAGTTATATTGTAATAGTTGTAGAAAGACGACGGTTGCTCAAGCCGTTTGTCGAGGCGACAAACCTATAGCAACAGAATTACAAAATCCGCAAGCAGGTGTCGGCTTTTAAGATATCCGCGGGAGGAGACGGAGGCGTCTATTCTGGAGGACTATACTGAAGTGAAGGTTACCAGTTTTGTACGCGAACGAAGTTAGCTTCTATTTTGGCTGTTATTAAATCAAACTAGGTACATTAACTTTTATATACATGATCAGTAGACTAATACCTAGAAACGGGGTGCGTCAGTTTTTTAAAAATTGTTTTTTTTTAATTTATGATTAGTAACCATATAATTTCATAAGAAACTAACGCACCACGTGTCTAGATATTAGTGTATTGATCATGTATTAAAGATAAAGATAAAAAAGATAAAAATATTTATTTGCTACAAATAACAGGTTAGACAAAAAGGAAAAAAAAAGTAAAATAAAAAGGTACTAAAAAATTTAACTAAAACTAAAAAGCAGCTAAGCTAATAATAATAACATTAATAAAAGTTATTATTATTATAAATAAATCAAATAAGTATAGATAATATAAAACTAGAGATCTGATTCCCCTGTGCGTCCCTGATCGCTGCAGCAAATATGTTTTAACTCAGCATTGTGTCGGATAATTTCCAAGAAAATAGTGTGTTGTGTACAAAGTCTCATGGAGTTTAAAGAAATAATAGCCAATTAAGGAGCAAACTTCAAAAAGTTGTAAATGCCCTTTTGCTAGCTAAAGGTCACCTTTAGCTAGCAAAAGGGTCTCCAAGCGAACACGTTACGTATGTTGGTAAATAGTTAGTAATATGTAGGATGAGCACGTGTACCACGGCATCGGAACGGCGCAGACGTGGCGCACGCTGACCCGTGACCTCGTCATCGACATGCAGAAGGGCTGGGCGCTGCAGGACCGCCCCAAGCGACGCTCGCCGAGGAACAAATTCATGGTAACTAAATAACTAAGCTACTGTAGAATAGCCGAATATTAATAGGTGTAGATGAGGGTAAATAACAAATATTTATAATTTACCCTCACCCACACCCCAGATGCCCAATTCTCTAACTAAAAAATAGTCAAAATAGGGTTCTGATCATGTTTCGATCTTGTGTCGATATCTTAAATGTCAGAAATGGTATTCTCTTAACTTAAAATACAACACTGTAATGTGATTATATCGAAATGTGACCGAAACTTGAACGATTCAAAGTTTTTTCGATAATTTTAGCCTAAGTAAATGGAGTCTTTCTTTACTCTTTCCAATTATATATACATAACCATCCTACTCTAATGGTAGTCACCGTGAATTGAAAGTAGACTAAATTGTTATTTTTGAGGGAGCAGAATACCAACTTTCCGTCAATTAACAATTCAGTCTCGATTCGGTTAACTTTCAGTGTAATTATAAAATAATTTAGAGAATTAGGCCTCTGACATTCACATTCACACGAGGTTACTCCATCCTCTATTCTCGCTACTCCTGTGATAACCAGACTCTTAAGAGGTTGGTACACTAACTCACTCATATAATTACATATTCACTCACGTATAGCTAAGCTAAAGGGCTGTAAAGTATTAATTTGAATTATAATTTACCTTTGGAAGATCTATTATTGGCCTTTTTATAGCATAATTTATATTTAACATTCTAAAATAAAATAAAAATAGAATAACGGTTACACACCGACACACACACACACACACACACACACACACACACACACACACACACATACAGACAGACATACGAGCCAATTTATTTAAACTTTTACTATTTAGTTTCTAGTTTGTTTTAATTGTATGTAACTTACGTTTTTTGTTGTCTGATATCGGCATTGTGTGTGGTTTTTAACCGATTTCACAAAAAGGAGGAGGTTCTCAATTCGGTTGTATTTCTTTTTTGTTACCTCATATCTCCGGAGTTTATGAACCGATTTGGAAAATTCTTTTTTTATTTGAATAGATATACTTCCAGATTGGTGTTTCAGAATCCAGTTCTGATGATGGGATCCATGAGGAATTGAGGGAACTCCTCAAATATTGTAGGCATACATATGGCGATTTTGATATTTTCAGCAAGACACTAAGCATTTGCATTCAGAAAGTATCATAATCCTTTCGCCACTAAATCAAAAATTATGAAAGAACCATTTCTTTCATAATTTTTTTTTCATCCAAAATTATTTAGTCGAAAACAATGGCGGAAGTCGGTTTTTTAAATGAAAAGTTATATTTCATAGTAAAAAGTTAAAGTTAGTAGTTCATAAGTTATAGTTTCAAATAAACCTTTTGTTTCTTTCTATTTTTATGGTTGACCTTGCTCATTCTATTCATCTTGTAGATAAGAAGCATCATCCTCAGCGGCACCGGCGCGTTGGACAACGTGACGGTGTGCAGCACGGCCCACATGGCGCAGTTCTATGCGGCCGCGCGATGGCTCACGAAGTCGCAGCGCGGCGTGCGCGGCGGCTGGCCCATCCCCGTGCGGCGCCGTGTCGCCGCTGGCTTGGCGGAGCTGCAGCCCGGATGGTAACGCTTCCCACCTGACTATAGATAGATAGAAAATACCTTATTGTACAAGACAAAAACAAACAAGTACATAGGTGAACTTAATGCTAATTAGCATTTCTTCCAGCTAACCTTTTCGTAATGTGTTTGTGTCAACGATCTCTAATACTCACATAGATATCGGGTCGGCGCTATAAAAACGTCTCGGTGAATATAAGCTCACTTGAAAAGTGAGTTTGTATTTGATTTAGTTCGCTTCAAACAAAGCCAATGTAAACACGTGTCACAATGCCGCAATGTATATTTAAAAGTTGCAAAAATAATCCCCGAAAAAACAATTTAACGGCCGGAGTGTCTTACTTTCGTTAAGTACATGTAGAATAAGTTGTATTTTAAGCTTTAAACTAACAAATAGTATGAAATTTTGATCAAAATTACCGATTTTAAACCACCGCTACAAATGTTTGGCCAACGTTGACGTAAAATTGTCTGTAACAGAACAGTAGATGCATGGAGTAGATTTGTATTGTAATAATTTGTTTTTACCAGAACTTTAAATAAATTTAATACTACTTTTGTGTCTGTTTGTTGAACTCTCATCAGATACTTGGCTTTCCTTTTTTTTATTTTAGCTTTCCGAGCAATCCATTTACGCTACTGTTATTTAACCAAATCTTTGGTTAACAACCCCTTTACATCTATACCAACTGATAATGAATCCTCTCGCTTTGTTAAAATTTATGAACCAGAATCACTTATAGAACACATAATCGTAAAAAAACAGTACTTTTTCAAATTCTTTTATTATATTATAGGTATATTTCCCAAATATCAAATAAATGCCCAACCTACGGCAGGCGCCTGTACGCCCGCCCTCAAGCGCTTTACGGTTTTTGTTGGAAAACTTTGATGGTCGATATCTTTTTTTATTATGAAACGAGACAAACGTAACAGAACATATATTTTTTATATTTGAGCAATTTATAACTAGGGCTTCATTATCAGCCTGTAGGTACGCAGAATGGAAATTTTTTAATGTTGAGCTGTGTTAAACATTTTGAGTTTTGATCAAATTATTGCACTAAACTGTACTTGTATTATAAAGATTGTAAACATGAATATAAAGATGTGGAATTTAGTGATATTTTTATTTGTGACATCCAGCGATAGACACCTTGGCCAAAAACATAAACATACACATAAATATACACACAACAGAACGTTAATAAAATAACAAGTATATATACTATCAATATCAAACATACATGCCCAAAACATAAATAATTTTAACTTAACATTAACGTGCATATTATAAATTATTTAAGTGATCAACGCGACTCCATACCTTCTGTAGTTAAATTTGAAGAAGCAAACAGAAGCGAAACCATGGAAACGGAAGGATGTAGCTCGCAAGGTAATAACGGGAAAAAGAACTTTATTTGTAGCTCTTTAAGGTTGATTTCACACTAGTTGTTTAACCTATGTCTTTTGATTTGACAAGTGACAGGAGTAATATAATTGCTTTGCTCGTTTTTTGTGACGAATGATCGTAAGTGTAAGATAATATTTTGAAGATTTGCTACTTTATTGCTAGGTGTCATGGTTGTAATTAGGTTGAACTTAGAACTGTTTTAAAACTTTCATCTTTGTTCGTTAGTAAACAAATGTAGCTGTATAAGTATGTATCCATGCGGACAGTTTTTAGCTTTCATTTTGTACGTGACCCTGTATCTATGTGAGTATTAGAGATCGTTGGTTTGTGTAGTGGGTGGTAGTGCTATAGAGAAATAATACAGATTAAGATTATAAAGTTGTAACATAATTAATTACTCAATTAAAATAACTAGATTATGTATACCTTAAGATCTAATTAGGTTAAGATAATATAGAGTTTTCGTAGTGATCCATAACTTTTTTGAAAATAAAATATAGCATGTTTTACTCAATAATAATATGGCATTCTACTGGTGAAAGAATTTTTAAAGTCAGTCCCAGTAGTTTTTGTGTTTATTAATTACAAACAAAAATACAAATCTTTTCTCTTTATAATATTGGTATAGATTGTAGCTTTATGAAACAGGGCCCAGGTATAACGTACATGTAAATCCGATGTTCATGGGTCAAACACAACATTTGAACGTACAACAAGAACACTAGTGGTGTCCACTTTTAAACTTATAAAGCAAATATCCTTCCAGGCACTCGGCTATGAGCCAAGGACATGCCATATCGCTGCTCTCGCGTGCCTACTACCAGAGCGGCGACGTCGCGTACCTGCAGGCAGCTAAACGAGCACTCTATCTGTTGGACGTCCCGAGCGACTCGGGCGGAGTCAAGGCTATGTGGATGGATAAATATGTGTGGTTGGTACATGTCATCAGTATTTTTAATCCAGTGCTGTGGTGTCTGGCCTAAGAATAGACCCCTCAGTCTCCTACACCACCACACACCAGGGGATTGGCAGCATCCACCTGAGTACTCAACACCAATCCGCCTTAGGAGGAGAGGATTATGGCAAATACCCTTCAATGCAATGTTTTATGGGGATGCCTCGTCTAACAGTGGATGTCTATCACACAGCGGGAACCGAACCCGCAACCTCTTGCATCTCAGCCGGCTACTCGCCCGCTGCGCCACAGAGGTCGTAAGATGCATCAGGCATCAGACTTACGCTCCTTACCGTTGCTTGAAGTTTGAGGAACAGGAGTAATTTAATTTTATATAAGACGATTCAAAATGATCCTTGTGATTTCAATTAATAAAGTTCTTTTTGACTTTGACTTTGACTTTGAGGGAACTGTCAGATCAATTATACAATATCCAATTCTATTCGCAGGTACGAAGAATACCCAACAAAACCGCCGCTGTTCGTTCTGAACGGGTTCATTTATACACTGCTCGGCCTTTACGACCTCCACATAATAGAAGGTGAGAACTCCATATCTCTAGCGAAGAAAATGTTCGACGATGGAATGACGTCACTGAAAACCTTGCTACCATTATTTGACACAGGTAGCGGCAGTTTCTATGACCTCAGGCATTTTACATTGGGTGTAAGCCCCAACATAGCTAGGTGGGATTATCACGCTACACATGTGAACCAGCTGTATCTACTGGCAGGGCTTGATCATGATCCGATTCTTATAAATACGGCGAAACGATGGGAAGGATATATGAGAGGGAAACGCGCGGCGCACAATTGAAACGAATGCCAAACTTTTTGAGGTTCGAAACTGTCAAACTGTCCATGACAGTTGTTCTCAAAGACCTTGGAGGGCCTAGCTTCTCTAGTAAGTTCTAGTCCTGTCCTTGTCTGGAGTATTGCCGAGTTCTTTCACTCGAGGAGCTCCCCAGAGCTGTGGGTAAGGGCCTCTGGCTGACACTACTTACCCTGACTTCACTGGAAGCAATGACTTCTAGGCCACGGGTTGATACCCAAATATTTATATACTTTGTGATTTCTAGTGATTCATCTAAAACAGGTAATGGAAGTAGTGAAGTAGTAAGTTAGTGGGTTAATGAAAGTGAATTTACTGAAGGCGAAAATATCTTTCATGTTGTAAAAAAAAAACTTTGGCTATGTCCCAATACTTTCAGATTTTCTCAAATAAGTTATTACTAAAGACTAAGCCAAAATTTTTAGGTTATGCTTATTTAGACGACTGACATCTTATAATAAAACGATTTAGGTACAATTAGGAATAAATAGCCATACGTCTAATTTTGTTGTACCCTTCCGTTCACTTCCATATTTCAAAAAGCTACAGTTTGTAATAATCTCAGAATTGACAGTTTCATAAACCTAGTTTGTAGGTAGGTTTGGCCAAATTGACAGCTTGTTAACTGACAATTATTAGTTTATTACGAATTGAAGCTCTAGTAAAAGGGGATATTTTAGCAGAATATGGCAAAAGTGAGTCCATGTTGATTTTGTTAGTAGACTTGGTATAAAAAAAGACAATGTTGCCAAAAGACCTACTTAGTATAAAATGGCGGGAATCAAATATGTACCTCTACAGTAATGTAGTTATGTAGTGTAGTTATAGACATTTTCTCCACATTGCTCGGAAATATCGACATTATTTCAAAAAAAGGATACGCCCATTTTTGTATACGGAACGAATACCTATTCAATCGCTAGCACGCCAAGAATATAAATTGGTGGCGTCTCAGACATTCTTGGTGTGCCTGCCAGAGCAAAGTTATTCATTTTGAACATATTTTTATTAACTATTTTTATTATTTTTTTTAATTTTATGCATACTTGTTTTTGTTCTTATTTATTTATTTGATTATTTTGTAACTTTTAATATGAATAACGTAATGATTTTCTGAATATTTGATATTTGTGAAAAGTACTGTACAAACTTTGGGCAGTAACGGCAACCAACGACCACGTTAAGTTAATCTGCGGACACCTCGTCCTTTTGAAATCTCTTTAGGAAGACTGCTACGCCTCGTCCTTCTAATACTAATGGGCTGTAACTATAGTCTGATTTCGGTCCTCGACAGTAATGTACTATTTATTTATAATTTTTTTCTCAGATAGAGATAATTCCCACTAGTTATTTATCAAGTGGATAAGATGGGAAATTATTTAATTAGAGTCAGGTGAACTGGTGGGAAATATCCCACAACTTCACCTAAACCTAATTAATTTCAGGGACAGGCACATCCCTCTCTCTGAAATCTATTAGAGTAGGATGAACCGGTTTGATTGTTTGTGAGAATTATTCCTGAAATATATAGCTAGATAAAACTCTATGCTGTTTTTTTTATCTGATATGAAATGAGTTGTAGAAGACTGAATTAATTTTGTGTAATAATACAATACGTATTTGTGTACATGCTTGCCTGCCCATGTCATAATCTGATGGTTACCTGCCTACCACAAAATTATGCGTTGGTTTAGTTTTGCCTATGTGTGTGAAAATAATTAAATATTAAACATATTTTAACATATGCATTCAAATGATCATGACATCAAATCTAAACAAAATTATGAAATCAAATTGTTAGTTTGCATGTTTCAAATTGTGTTGTTCAAAGTTCATGTGTTTGCAAATTGGTTTCAACTTGTACACTAACATTTTGTACTTCATTATGACGGCTGATCCATACCGGAGCCTAAAATACTAGCAAATAGCGTTAGTGTGGGAGTGCGTTAGATTTTCATTGTAGCTTTAGAAATAATTTATCAATATAACCATATCATTGTGAATAATTATAATCGAATATAACTTATTTAATTAATTTATTGAGTACACCTAGCTTAAAACGGTAACACTATGATTATTAGTATTTTGTAAGTATTAACATCTAAAATGTTTGGATGCCGATTTGTATGTTTGTACTTTAAATATGACTTAAATATTGTGTACTTGCTTGCAAATTCTACTATAAAGCGTCTAACGCACAAAATTATTAACTGTACCATAATTAAAATATAATTGACTGAATAAGCACTTTGCTGTATAGCAGCAAATCACCAAACGAAAGACGAAAGATGTACGAAAGACATTATCAAAGCGAAAAGACCTTATCAAAGTGATAAATTTGTTTAGTTATATTTGCAAATTCTTGTATAATGAATGATTTGTGAATGAACCTTGCCTTTGCTTAGTGATACTCATATTCTTGCCCTTTTTATTTTGTTTGCATACTTTACGTTCCGTGATATTTGTATTAAAATAGTTAACATACTTCAAATATTCGTAGTGTACTGAAATTTATCAAATCTTGTCACTTTAGATTTGTATTTAACAGAGTTTTAAGTCTTATAGAATTGACAAATAATTACATGTAACCATATCAATTTAAGAATGTCTTGTGTAATGTATTTATTCATCTATATTTCTACTACTCAGAAATAATATACAATTTCTAATATTTGTGTATATAAATGTTGTGTATAAATTATATCAGGTGTGAGTGAGATCTGCAGAGGTTAGTTTCAAAGTATAGTAAACTTAATTTGTTAATTTAAGGAGAGTACTCTGACAAAAAAACGGTTGTCTGTAAAGTCGGTTTACTGACGATAGTTCAACGTGTCAACGTCGTTATTGTGCTTCTTTGTCGCTCGTTCCGCGCTCGCGCGCATGCGGCGTTAGCGCATGCGCTTAGCGCATGCGCATATATGTATATATATAGCATATATGCGCTACGCGCATGCGTTTTGCGAGGTGACGCATGACGAGGTAACGACGTATGACGAGGTAACGACGCATTAGTCATGTTTTTTCGAGCGTGCAGCCGGCTCCATCGATTTATAAGACGTTAACACGTCAAAAACTTGCCATGTCATTAGAGTTTGAGAATACTTACTAAACCTAAGCGTCAGCTATCGAGTCAAGCGTCGCTTAGAACAGAAAAAAAATAAAAAAACGAATCATCCTAAAAGAAAATTGAAAACGTGAAGGACCTCTTTACCCCACGGACCCAAAGTCTCTATTCTGAAAGGCTCAAATGCGTAAGCTCTATCGATACTTTCATATTTGCGCCTTTTGATATCCTAAAATGAAACATAAGTCAATTGATTCAAAATTCTAATTGTTAAGCTCCTTTAGTTATTAGTTTTATAAAGGAAAAATTACATTTATAAGGTACTTGAATAATATTTGTACATTTTGAGCCACAGAGCGTCACACTTTTTTAAAAAATATTGCTAGCTTAAGTAGATCCCCAATTTTTACAGATCAAAATCTGGCAATTTTATGTTACTTATTTTTAAATATTCAAACATTCCATTTGATAAAAGAGCTTATATCTTAGGAGTAGATCCTGTAAATATTGTACAAAATGTTTGTTTTTCTTTTTATTGAAGTGCGAGAGTCAACTGTACTTAAGTAACCTTTATTTATGTACTTCAAAAATAACGATGAGAGTTCGAGTAACCTCTCCTAGGACTATGGCTTTAATAAACAGGTGTATACATGTGTCATATACATAGTTATTTAACGGTTGGCTCTTAAACAATTTTTTGTTTAAGTATTTCGTTTTCAGTGGCAATTTGTTTTCAAGGAGTTATGTTATTCCTTACCAACTACAATAGCACAACTCTATAGACTCTATTGTACTCGTATCTAATATAGCCTGACTTACTTCTCTATTTTTTTTTCTTCAGTGGTGTTTACATAATAGTGTGAACTAGAGTCTGTACGGCAAGAGATTAGGTTTGGCGAAAAACGGAACTAACATTATGATAGATTAGATTTTCACATTGCAAGCCACAATCCAAGCATCTAAGAGCAAATTTTTAGTGTTTACTTTTTAACTACAAGTCTCAAGATCTTGTAGTAGAGCTATTATGACGAGATAGTGTTTAAAAATACAAAATCATTAACAAGTCATCTCCCACGCCTATTCTCATTTCGCACAGACTGTATTTGTTTATTATTCTTCTAAATGAATTCCTGTTAATTATGGGCCTTATTCATAATCATTTTAGAAACCTATTTTAGTTAAAATAGCTTTTGTCTTCTTTTCTCTGATGTAAAATGTCATATGTAAAAACAAGACAAAACCGATTTTTAACTAAAATAGTTTAAAAATGTTTATGAATAAGGGGGTATATCTTCAGTGTAGTGAGATAGTGGATGCACTTGTGAATGACAATAAAATGTCTCTCAAAACTAAGTTGTTTGTATTTAATATTCACCTCTTTAATTGGTGTACAAAATACCTGTTCCTACTAAATGAAGAAGTGAGTAGGTAGTTTACATAGACAAAATATAAATGCTCAGGATTAACAATGAATAAGGCTGCGTTTCTACCAGAGATGAGCGAGGATGCGTAGCGAGGATGTTTATTAAGAACCAATAGAATCACTTCATTTACCTAGCAGCTCTGGTGGAAACTGCTTAGCGAGCGAGCTTTTTATACGAACAAAACAAGCGAGGGATGTGTACATACGAGAAATGTGTGCGAGGGATGTGTTTGCAAAGATCAAGAACAGTCTGAAAAGAGCCCGCTACACATCCTCGCACCGCTCACTACCCACGGTTTCACAACGTCGCTACGCATCTTCGCACCGCTCAGCTGCCTAACACATCTTTGGTGGAAACGCAGCCTAATGATGGGTCAGGTGAACTACTGGGAATAATTTTCCCATTTTGACAAGGAAAACCTTTAGTCATTATTCTGAGAGGAAAACGTTCGATTCTTAAGCCGGGCGCATACATACTGTTAAATAATTGTTCCTTCTACGGACTTCAGTAAATAATACGCCAAATACTTTATACATATTGTTTACTTTACTAGGTATCATCAGTTTATTATGCTTACGCGACTACTCAGTGCTACGGCTCGAGTCAGAATGGCCGGCTATTACTAATATCAATTTAGGACCCAATAATACTCGTCAATAGTTTTGAAAACGTCCTAAGTACGATTTTGCATTAATAAAATTCAGGAGTATTTTTGAGATCGCTAACAGTCGGCCATCCTGTTACAGGGATGTCCTCATTCCTGGACTCTCGGCCTTCCTAATAAGGGTATGACCACATACCTGGTAACGATTATTTTCTAACATACAATAATAACAAAATAATCCACGTATTCGCCTTGTATAAGCAGATAAAAAACACAATTGAAATTAATTAAGTGAAACATTAATTATTACATTTATAACTTCAATTAAGATAACTAGACCAACTTAATCACTTTTAGGTCTACCTTACATTGTAAACGGACAGCATTTGTTTGCTAAATCGGGACATGGTAGTTCGTTTCGTCATCATTGATCCTGAAGTTTATATTTTAATTTTACCTCGATTCGGGACAATTTCTCATAATATTATCTCCCAAGAAATAGGAATAAAAATAAACTATAGGAATAATTTATGCTATAATAGTAATTGGAATTTTAGGAAAATGCGGAAAATAGTATTTTTTAAACTCTTGAAGTCAGCCCGCGACCATGATTGCTGTAACGCATTCGAAACGTCGGGAATAATAAATAATAAGGTAACACGCGATAAATACCCGTGACAATATAATAAAAATGCGGAAAATGTCGTCGAGAATCAACGCCATTTGGATATATGGATTTTCAAAAACTGGAGTCCGTAAAAGTCCTAAAATAAGTAAATCCTATTATAACATAGAATTCAAGATAAGCCATCAACATGTCCAAGGCATGAATGGAAAAAAAACTATTATTAAATTTATTTTTAGAACATGACATATTTTGCGTATCGGAAACTTGGCTCAGGGATGAGGAGACCAGTGGGTATGTCTTGGATAACAGCGACTATTACCAACCGACCAACCACGCTGTCCACCTAGTTGGACGGTTAGTATTATTTTTCTTAACCGACAAACTATCTAGTTTGTTCGTTAGTAATCTACATTTTTAATCCTAACCGACAAATACGTGATTGTTAGTTCTTACTGTAGGAAAGTGTTTCAACGTGGAAGCACTGTGCTATTATAGCCAAGAAAAGTGTTAAAGCTAAATCTAGGTCAGATATTTGTAAGCGCAGCATTCAAAAAGATTTCAAAATTAGTTGCATTGAAACGAAAAAAGTAATTGTTACTGTTGTATACCATGTGCTGATCTATGCGTGTTTTTGGGCAAACTTGAAATGTGCTTAGACATAGGTACTTGCAATAAAACAAATATACTACCTAAAGATTAATATGTGGGGACTTTAATATTCACATAGCAATCTCAAATGAAAGTAAAAGTGATAACTCGAAGACTAATTAGAATTTTATGGTCTTAAAAAGGAAAATTTACGATATTACGAGATTGACTTAACATACTCAGTCGTGTATTGACAATGTATTTACAAACATAGATGTACCTACTACATGCAGAAGTACTTAATGATATACAAACCGATCATTTTGCACAATGTATAACTATAAATGCTCAAAACCTTAATGTATGTTACACAATGTTAATGTTAATCTGTGTATGTTAATTATGTTAATGTTTAATTAACGTATTTATAAATAGCTTCTTTTGTATATATTACTGTTTAAAATTTAAAATATTTTTATCACTTAAAAGCCTCTAGTGGGGTTTTTGTTTTGTCTAATTCTGTTAGCTAATTTGTGGATAATGCAGTGGGCTACAATATAGTTAAGCTTAACTTTATAATCCTTCTATAACCTAATATTTTATATTGTAGCTGTTTATTGTCCCTGAATAAATAAATAAAACGAGGAATTCAATGGTAATGTCAAAAAGAGGATAACTAATAATAATTCTATGGAACTTCTCAAATCTGCTATTAACAATGAGTTCCTAAATTGTGAAATAACGAGTTTCAGCGATTTCTTTTCGTCGTTTTTAAGGGTATTAAATAGTGTTATGCCAGTGAAAACTATTTGTAAAAGAGAGAGGAAGTCTTTCAATGATTGGGCAACAGTAAACTTAAGAACATCTCAAAGCTATATGAAACATCTGTTCTATCTTTTATCAATAACTTAACGATGAATGTTTGAGAATTTATATTAGACTTTGCTGTACAATCTTTAAAAAATGCTGTCTAGTGGCTAAAAGAACTGACATTCATAATAAAATTGTGACTTTGAATAATGTAATTAAAACAACATGGAATATAGTAAAAAGTGAAACTGGAAAAGTTCAACAAATAGCAATTGTATATAAATTAAGCAAGTTTTAATAATTAAATACTTTCCTCTGCCACTGACATTGCCTGTCATTTTAATGACTGTTTCACTCAAATAGCAATGAAACTAACAAGAGATCTCATGAGTTCAGAAATTGAGACTATGAAATTATGTTAATACATTTACACCATCAACTACAAATACGTTTGTGCTTAAGGGTATTACACAAACTTGTATTGTAAAAATAATTGACCAATTAAAATGTAAAAACTCATGCAATCTGTGGGATGTTTCAATGTTGCTAATAAAAAAACTAAGGGACGTTATAGCTTCGCCCTTAGCACTAGTTTTAAATAACTGTATAAATAGTTGTAGCTTCCCTGACGTGCTTAAATTAGCAAAAGTAATTCCCTTGTTCAAGAAAGGCTCTCATTCCTACTCCAATAACTACCAACCCATATGTTTTCTGCCTTTCTTTAGTAAAATCTTTATATTTCTCAAAGAAATTTAAAAATTAATTGCCAATGAAATTTATTCTTTCATAAAATCTTACAACATCCTAAATTGTAGACAGTTTGCTTTCCAAAAACATAAGAGCACTAGTAACGCAATAGCTTCTCTATTAGAAAGAGTATTATGGGACTTGGATAGCTCGAAAAGCACATAAATGGCCTTTTTTTTGTGACCTATCAAAGGCTTTTGATTGTGTTTCCCATAAGATTATTCTGCGAAAGCTGGAGTAATACGGTGTTCGGGAAAGGGAACTATCTATTATATCGTCCTACTTAGAAAACAGATAGCAAATATTAGAATGTAACGAACACAAATCAAAGTCGAACAACATTGAAATGGAAGTTCCACAGGGTTCTATCCTAGGGCCTTTGTTGTTTATACTTTATATAAATGATTTGGTGGTTTGTGTGGAGAATGAAAAGGTTTTAGTCCTCTTTGCTGATGACACAACTGTAATAGTAAGTGATTACATTAAGGATAATGTTTGAGTTAAGTTAGATATTTGAATTGGTAACATAAAAATTGGTTCAGTGCAAATAACCTGTTATTAAATGTAGACCAAACGAATATTGTAAGATTCTTTTAAGGAAATGGGCATAGCAATTATATAGTTAAAAATACAATTAGAAAAACATTTTATGAATACTATTGATAACGTTAAATTGTTTTGGGTATAATTATTGACAGTAAATTAATTTGGAGTAAACATATTGATACTCTCGTCGGAAGACTGAGATCAGCGGTTTATGCAATTAAAACTACCTATTAGACAAATAAGTGACATCTGATCAGCAAAAATGGTTTATCATGCGTATTTTCATTCAGTTATGTTATATGGTATTTTAGCTTGGGGAAACGCCTCCCAGAATCCAGAATAATTATAATACAAAAAAAAGAGAGCTCTACATTCTATTTTGCAAATGAAGAATGTAGAATCGTGCAGAGATAAATTTAAGCAACTAGGAATAATTACAATGACAGGAAAGTATTATATCCCAAACCTTATGTATGCTAAATTCAATATTGAAAATTATAAATTAAATAGAGACTGTCACGGATATAACACAAGATGTAAAAATAATATACACAAACCAAAACATAGACTTGCCAAATTGGGTAATAGTTATTTATGCATAAGCATTAAGTTGTTTAACAAACTCGCACATGATCTGCGAAATTTAGATCATACAGACTTCAGCACTCAAGTGAGAAGGTTGTTAAAAGACAAATCATAATATACTCTTGACGAAGCTTTTGCTGATGAATTTCAAACAAAATGTCTAACATAAGTTTAAAATCTCTTCTATACCTTATTGTATTTAGATGTTATCAACTGTTTAATCCTGTGTATGCATGCACCAAATGTTTGTAAAATTTTGACATAAACAAGTTTACTTTTGTACCTTCTGGAATAAAAATATATTGAAATGAATTGACTGTGTGCCACCATTGGGTTGCGATTCACTGGAACAATTTTGCAGACAACTACCGTTTGCCACCCTCGGGACACGGCCTGTTGTCTGATGGATACTGTCAACTACCGTTTGCCACCTTCGGGACACGGCCTGTTGTCTGATTGATACTGTCAACTACCGTTTGCCACCTTCGGGACACGGCCTGTTGTCTGATTGATACTGTCAACTACCGTTTGCCACCTTCGGGACACGGCCTGTTGTCTGATTGATACTGTCAACTACCGTTTGCCACCTTCGGGACACGGCCTGTTGTCTGATTGATACTGTCAACTACCGTTTGCCACCTTCGGGACACGGCCTGTTGTCTGATTGATACTGTCACCTACCGTTTGCCATCTTTGGGACACGGCCTGTTGTCTGATTGATACTGTCAACTACCGTTTGGCGCCTTTGGGGCACGGCCTGTTGTCTGATTGATACTGTCACCTACCGTTTGCCATCTTTGGGACACGGCCTGTTGTCTGATTGATACTATCAACTACCGTTTGCCATCTTCGGGACACGGCCTGTTGTCTGATTGATACTATCAGTTACCGTTTTCTACCTTCGGGACACAGCTTTTTCATTGATTGATACCGGGAACCTCCGTTTGCCACCTTTGGGACACGGCCTGTTGTCTATCCAATTTTTGTCGGACATCATTATCAGTCTCAGTCCACCATCATTAGATTGCATAGGCACCTAAGCATTTTGGATGATCTCTTGGATCTCTTCCTCTTACCAGCGCTTAAACGCGTTCTTTTACGAGACTGTATCGTTCAGTTTCAGTGACACTAGAAGAAATGTCACTGGAGGAACAACCAACCTTCAATCTTCATCTAAAATAAATAAGTTTGAAATATTAGGGGTGGTACATTGGTTCTCAACCAGGAACAGGAATAGGCTACGTACTCTAACTTCTAAGCCACAGGCTCAAGAAGTCAGAAAAGTCTCCTTATAGTTGTCACCATATTTAGTAAGTTGCCAGATGTGATAAAAGATGCAAAAACCGACACGCCGTATTCAGGAATAAACTGAAACAGTATTTAATAAGACTAGCCTTCTATGCGGTCAGTGAATTCGTAGAAGATAACTCATAATGTAAATATAAATAAGTTTGTGCTTAGTGTATAAATTATTTCATTTACCTTATTTTACCTTATTAGTGTGTACCTTACACTACTTACTGGACTTGTAAAATAACATTTTACCAATAAATAATCTGTATCTGTACTATCTGAGCTCGAAGTGCTAACAAAGCTCATTGATGTAGACGACAGCGAGTGTTTCCGAGAACTGCCCCTATGACGCCGACAGCGACCGTTACGAGTGTCATCTCTATGGCGTCGCTTTGAGGCACGTTGATCATTTTCAGCATCGGAAGAAATACCTACTGTCTGAAACAATGGAGTCATTGGCGCCGTGAACGACTACGCCAAGTGTCACGTTTTCAAGTGGATCTCCTTTGAGACCTTGTCTCTGACCGTCTTCAGCGTCCAGCATTTCTAGTGCGGACCGGGTTTCTGGCAGTTCTGTCTCTTCTGCTACCAGCATCTTGTATTGGCGGAGTGTGTGATCTGTCCGACATGACTCAGACAGAACTATTGATACGAGGTGGCTAATTGGTGGAGACTAACAGTTAGGTAGGTTTAAGCAGTTGGAGTGTAGGCAGAGAACAAAAATAAAATAAAAAGTGTTTGTTATCAATAAAATCAAAATGATGCATTGCAATTCATACGATCATACACCTTTGAATATTTTTTTGTATCTGGGCTTAGAATGAATACCAGATATCACCTGATAGAATTCTATTACCTTAGACGAAGCACGTACCTATGTCATATTTGTTGTTGCTTGTTACTAGTATTATTAGAAAAGCCATAAGTTGATACAGTAGGGTATATAGGCAAGATAGTATGATGTACTAGGGCCGATATACAGTGACCATGCGCAAGTGAGTGCCTGCCAGGTCACCAGAATAATGACGGGACACAGTTACTAACAAACGGAACCTGCTGCGCCATCCCTTTATTTTCCGTACGTAACATGCCACCCCTGTTATTTGTTAGTTAGCGGTTGACGTTTTAAAACATGTCTAGCACCCCAGGGTGATTATTCGCTAAAACTTAAGAGATTCCTTATCAATAACGTGTGACGTCACCCACATGATTCAGCGATGATTCCACGCTGATATCGTAACGAGCCCGCGTTATGTTACGTTTGGTCATAGCGAATAAGGGGGCTGGACGACTCCTATTCCATAAGACCAAGTATGTAAATGGAACATAAAATACTACATTTATAAATCAGTTAGAGACCCTAACTAAGCACAATAAAATAAACTTGTGATGTAGGTAGGTTTTAGGCAGCAGTAGACAAACAAACACATCGCCTAAACTACCCACGCTATCGCCATCAGATTTATTTTCGAATGTTTGTTTACGTGTTTTTGTTTTAAAATGACTCCTAGCCTAACAGCTAGGTGAAAGATATGAACAAAGAAGCGATCAATGTAAAACAATAAACACAATTAAGCAATCAAGTAAGTAATAGATAACAAAAAAATAAGTGGTAGGTTAGGTACATACCAAAGGGCTTTCTCCAACGTTCTTACCACTTCTGATGTTAAATAATTGTTCCTTCTACGGACTTCAGTAAATAATACGCCAAATACTTTATACATATTGTTTACTTTACTAGGTATCATCAGTTTATTATGCTTACGCGACTACTCAGTGCTACGGCTCGAGTCAGAATGGCCGGCTATTACTAATATCAATTTAGGACCCAATAATACTCGTCAATAGTTTTGAAAACGTCCTAAGTACGATTTTGCATTAATAAAATTCAGGAGTATTTTTGAGATCGCTAACAATACTGATTCTTGATCAGGAATTCCGTGTGGAGAGCGCACACATTCGGTTTTTTGCATTCGGAATTTATACGAGCAGTACAGCTAGCACAAGCTAACTAACGCTAACGTCAGTAACGATAGCTCGCTAGTAAGACGATAGTAAATGATAAATAATAATAACCAATCAAATTAGAATGATTTCAAACTACCCCGATGTCATTGGCCAATATTACCATTTGCGGTTGTCTCGCTAGCGTCTTGGTAACGTGAGTCAGCCTGTGCAAGGCCTGTGCTAGGCGTACAGTTCGATCATAGACGCTTCTGATAACGCACGAGAATGGACGACGAAGACGAATTGATGCTTAAATGCTCTTTTATTGGCGCTAGACAAAAAGTAAAACGTCATTATTGGGTGCATACCATGGAAGTAATAAGTACTGTCGTGAAATGTTCACGAGACTGCTTGTTATATTGAGTGAAGACTCTTTTGATTTTTGAACTTATAAACTTTTTAAATTATGAATTAAATTGAAATCTGCGTTCTACTTATCAACTGTTTTTTCTTGATGTCAGACAGAATAAAATTATCGTTCGTGAAAGACAGTTTGGTTTGGAAGTAAAATATTTCAGTAATTTATGATATCAGCGAAAGTAGAAAGTTTATGGACCTTAGTCCAAGGCATGGAAAGAACAACATAGAAGGAACCTCCCATGTCGCTTGTTAAAGGTAGAGTACCTTATGTCGGCGAAGGGAGGAACGAGCCTTTATGCACGGCATATCTTCTGGAGTAAACTGAAGCTAAGTGAATTCATCTATTTGACCTGTAGTCTCAAGTTATACGTAGCTATGCATTGTGGGTCGGTTGGTTGGTGGCAGACTTCATTAGTAAAGTTCTAGGAGAACTTTGGGAGGTTGGCTGGTAGTGAACTTTATTAATGAAGTATTAGGAGTTGTGGGTCGGTTGGTTGGTAGCAGACTTCGTCGTGGCCCTTCGAAGTAGCTAGATGGCAGGTAGAAAGCCACTAGCAAGTACATGTGATGTGTGACTAGAAACTATTAGTTAATGTCTAATTACGAGACTAGGAAGGTCCGAATCACTTAGAGCTTACTTGTAAGTCATCTTCTCTTATAAATACAGACAGGACAAGAATGACGTAACAAGTGAATGCGAAACACGACATCATCCTGCTACCTGTTAGAGAGAGACAACGAGACAACGTGCTGAGCCACATCGGTGCTGACTTCCAAGGTCGCAACGGGAGCCGCTGCCTTCAGATGTCACGGGCTGATTTGAGGTACCGAATACTGTTTCCTTTTGTTTCGCCAAAACACATTCGCAATACCTCATGACAGTCAATACGTCAAATAACACATAGTAGTAATCGTGGATTAGGACTGTATTAGGGGAGGTGTTCGCGACATGGTGGAGATGCAGGGATATAAAAATGATTTTCTTTTGTGCACGGAAAATTGTTTTTATTTAGATACAGTATGATAGAAATTTAGTAACCCAACTTTCAGCAGGTTTTGGTGAAATATATTGGAAGCTGTATTCGTCCTTTACACCCGGGAGGTAGCGACATCCTTTGCGAATCAGGAAGTAGCAGTAAGAATTGTTTGAACATTGAATTTGAACATTAAACTTGAAATTGAATTTGAACTTTGAATTTGAAATTGAATTTGAACATTGAATTTTAACATTGAATTTTATCATCGAATAATTATTTATGACGATCTATTCTGCAATTATGACAATTTATTGAATTATTATGAGCAAGTTATATCGTGTTATGGTAAAATTGGTCTGACATTGTGAATAAAACAACTAAAACAAATTATCTACATCATCGAGGTTATTCAAAATAAAATTCAAAATTATAAACTACAATAAAACAAATAAACAAAACCAATCAATTTTATTTAATTTGAAAATAAATACTTAAAAAAAAAAAAATATTTCAAAATAAATAAATTTAAATTACAGAACCCTAAAAATTCAAAATAAAATTTTCAAATAAGATTTCGAATTTGAAATTTGAATTTGAATTCTGTCATTTAAAATTTTTGTGATGAGTTTGATGTCAGTTGTTGTTGTCGTGAAATGTTCACGAGACTGCTTGTTATATTGAGTGAAGACTCTTTTGATTTTTGAACTTATAAACTTTTTAAATTATGAATTAAATTGAAATCTGCGTTCTACTTATCAACTGTTTTTTCTTGATGTCAGACAGAATAAAATTATCGTTCGTGAAAGACAGTTTGGTTTGGAAGTAAAATATTTCAGTAATTTATGATATCAGCGAAAGTAGAAAGTTTATGGACCTTAGGCATGGAAAGAACAACATAGAAGGAACCTCCCATGTCGCTTGTTAAAGGTAGAGTACCTTATGTCGGCGAAGGGAGGAACGAGCCTTTATGCACGGCATATCTTCTGGAGTAAACTGAAGCTAAGTGAATTCATCTATTTGACCTGTAGTCTCAAGTTATACGTAGCTATGCATTGTGGGTCGGTTGGTTGGTGGCAGACTTCATTAGTAAAGTTCTAGGAGAACTTTGGGAGGTTGGCTGGTAGTGAACTTTATTAATGAAGTATTAGGAGTTGTGGGTCGGTTGGTTGGTAGCAGACTTCGTCCTTTACACCCGGGTGTCCCCTCCAAAACATGTCGCGAACACCTCCCCTAATACAGTCCTAATCCACGATTACTACTATGTGTTATTTGACGTATTGACTGTCATGAGGTATTGCGAATGTGTTTTGGTGAAACAAAAGGAAACAGTATTCGGTACCTCAAATCAGCCCGTGACATCTGAAGGCAGCGGCTCCCGTTGCGACCTTGGAAGTCAGCACCGGTGCGGCTCAGCACGTTGTCTCGTTCTCTCTCTCTAACAGGTAGCAGGATGATGTCGTGTTTCGCATTCACTTGTTACGTCATTCTTGTCCTGTCTGTATTTATAAAAGAAGATGACTTACAAGTAAGCTCTAAGTGATTCGGACCTTCCTAGTCTCGTAATTAGACATTAACTAATAGTTTCTAGTCACACATCACATGTACTTGCTAGTGGCTTTCTACCTGCCATCTAGCTACTTCGAAGGGCCACGACGAAGTCTGCTACCAACCAACCGACCCACAACTCCTAATACTTCATTAATAAAGTTCACTACCAGCCAACCTCCCAAAGTTCTCCTAGAACTTTACTAATGAAGTCTGCCACCAACCAACCGACCCACAATGCATAGCTACGTATAACTTGAGACTACAGGTCAAATAGATGAATTCACTTAGCTTCAGTTTACTCCAGAAGATATGCCGTGCATAAAGGCTCGTTCCTCCCTTCGCCGACATAAGGTACTCTACCTTTAACAAGCGACATGGGAGGTTCCTTCTATGTTGTTCTTTCCATGCCTAAGGTCCATAAACTTTCTACTTTCGCTGATATCATAAATTACTGAAATATTTTACTTCCAAACCAAACTGTCTTTCACGAACGATAATTTTATTCTGTCTGACATCAAGAAAAAACAGTTGATAAGTAGAACGCAGATTTCAATTTAATTCATAATTTAAAAAGTTTATAAGTTCAAAAATCAAAAGAGTCTTCACTCAATATAACAAGCAGTCTCGTGAACATTTCACGACACTCCCCACAAAAACTAAAAAGAAGAACGATTAAGCTGTGCATTCACTTTTGATTTCAGCTAGAGTCCGAATGACAGCCCGCCTCCGAAATCCGCTATTCTGAACTTCCTCTTCAACTGCGACCTCGTCACCCTTTCTGTTCATATTCTCAATGTCAGACCAATTTTACCATAACACGAAATAACTTGCTCATAATATTTCAATAAATCGTCATAATTGCAGAATAGATCGTCGTAAATAATTATTCAATAAAAAATTCAATGTTCAAATTCAATTTCAAATTCAAAGTTCAAATTTCAATTTTCAATTTCAAATTCAATGTTCAAATTCAATATTCAAACAATTCTTACTGCTACTTCCTGATTCGCAAAGGATGTCGCTACCTCCCGGGTGTAAAGGACGAATACAGCTTCCAATATATTTCACCAAAACCTGCTGAAAGTTGGATTACTAAATTTCTATCATACTGTATCTAAATAAAAACAATTTTCCGTGGCACAAGAAAACCATTTTTATATCCCTGCATCTCCACCATGTCGCGAACACCTTCCCTAATACAGTCCTAATCCACGATTACTACTATGTGTTATTTGACGTATTGACTGATTTGAGGTACCGAATACTGTTTCCTTTTGTTTCACCAAAACACATTCGCAATACCTCATGACAGTCAATACGTCAAATAACACATAGTAGTAATCGTGGATTAGGACTGTATTAGGGGAGGTGTTCGCGACATGATGAAGGAGGGAGACCCTTCGAGAGGGTCTCCCTCAAGAGATTCTCGCTTTCGAGAGATTGCCTCAAAATTTTTTAAAGATTGCAACAAAACACACAAATCACAAATCGATATCACAAGTTGGAGATTCAGTTTTTACTCGTTCAATTGCTCACTTATACTCATTGGAAATGGGAACAATAAGTCCACCAAGGACTGTTAAGATATCAGAAAGTACACCTGTTAACCCTCAAGACGCTCTTCTCCGAGAGAATCAGTACTATACAGCACAGTCAAGAAAAGTCATCCTCGATTTTAGGAAAACATATGGAATGTCAAACCAGCGGAGTGATAGAACCGGTTGAGAATATGAACAGAAAAGGTGACGAAGTCACAATTGAAGAAAGAATTCAGAATAGCAGATTTCTGAGGTAGGCTGTCATTCGGACTCTAGCTGAAATCAAAAAAGGATACACAACTTAGTCGTTCTTCCTTTTTAGTTTTTGTGGGGAGTGTCGTGAAATGTTCACGAGACTGCTTGTTATATTGAGTGAAGACTCTTTTGATTTTTGAACTTATAAACTTTTTAAATTATGAATTAAATTGAAATCTGCGTTCTACTTATCAACTGTTTTTTCTTGATGTCAGACAGAATAAAATTATCGTTCGTGAAAGACAGTTTGGTTTGGAAGTAAAATATTTCAGTAATTTATGATATCAGCGAAAGTAGAAAGTTTATGGACCTTAGTCCAAGGCATGGAAAGAACAACATAGAAGGAACCTCCCATGTCGCTTGTTAAAGGTAGAGTACCTTATGTCGGCGAAGGGAGGAACGAGCCTTTATGCACGGCATATCTTCTGGAGTAAACTGAAGCTAAGTGAATTCATCTATTTGACCTGTAGTCTCAAGTTATACGTAGCTATGCATTGTGGGTCGGTTGGTTGGTGGCAGACTTCATTAGTAAAGTTCTAGGAGAACTTTGGGAGGTTGGCTGGTAGTGAACTTTATTAATGAAGTATTAGGAGTTGTGGGTCGGTTGGTTGGTAGCAGACTTCGTCGTGGCCCTTCGAAGTAGCTAGATGGCAGGTAGAAAGCCACTAGCAAGTACATGTGATGTGTGACTAGAAACTATTAGTTAATGTCTAATTACGAGACTAGGAAGGTCCGAATCACTTAGAGCTTACTTGTAAGTCATCTTCTCTTATAAATACAGACAGGACAAGAATGACGTAACAAGTGAATGCGAAACACGACATCATCCTGCTACCTGTTAGAGAGAGACAACGAGACAACGTGCTGAGCCACATCGGTGCTGACTTCCAAGGTCGCAACGGGAGCCGCTGCCTTCAGATGTCACGGGCTGATTTGAGGTACCGAATACTGTTTCCTTTTGTTTCGCCAAAACACATTCGCAATACCTCATGACAGTCAATACGTCAAATAACACATAGTAGTAATCGTGGATTAGGACTGTATTAGGGGAGGTGTTCGCGACAAGTACTACGTACACGTAGTACTTATTACTTCCATGGTGCATACACAGAATACCCAAAGATTAAAAAATAAAATATATGGAAAAAAAAAGTAAATATATGGAAGGAAACGAAACTTCATATACTTATATTCGAGAACTATCAAAACTCGTCCTAAGAACCCCTGATTTTCCGAACGAAATTGATTACGTCAATTGTCAATGTCTTTAGCAGGTTACCAAACTTCACATCGGTAAACATTTTTAGGTTATGCTAGAATTTGATGAATTTGGGTTTTGTATTGGATTTTTGGAAATGTTTTGATTTCAAATGATATTGAAGCTATTCTGATAAAAATAAGCTCAAAATGGCTATGATAAGAGCTGGCTTGCAGAGACTTGCCGGTGTGTTCGGTAACGGTCAAGGTAATTCACTAAACACTTGATGTTTTCAGTTGTCAATTTGTTTTGTTTTTGATATTACGAAGGTTCTAATTATTGTTTCATTTCAGGCGGTATCCTCTCCAAATTTATGACAAACCTAGCACCTGTGGAGAACAAGTCATTGCCCGAAACCACGAAAGATGTCATAGCAACTTGCAACAAATTGGCGAAAGAGCAGGCATCGCGCAACTTTGCTATAGTTCATTTACTGGGCAAACAGTGGCGCGTGACTGACGGTGATCTACTCGTGGTCGAGGGGTACTGGCCACCGAACATTGGAGACAAGATAAGATTGGATAAAGTTCTATTGGCAGGCACCAAAGACTTCTCCCTCATAGGCCGCCCATTAGTTCAGTCCGGTTTAGTAGATGTGACGGCCACAATCATCTCTAAAGGTCTCTCTCACACAAGAACACATTTCAAGAAGAAGCGGAGGAAGCAATTCATGAGAGTCAACTTCCAAAGAGCGCAACAGACAATACTAAGAATAAATTCAGTTGAAATAGACAATAAGATAAATGAAGCTCCCAAAAATGTTTTCTAAAATGTATTTTAGTAAGTAGTTAATAAATTAATTTAGATAATTATAGATTTATTTCATTTTAGCTATAAAAGTGTTCAAATTGTCAACTATCAAACTTAACATTATCACAGTGTGCCTGAAACATACTTTTGTGCTCCTCTTTTAAAAATCTTTTCATGCCTTTGAACAAATAAAATGTCTTTCCATTTTCCAGCAAACTTGATAAAATCTCTATGAAGGCTGGGTAATCCCCATCTTTCTTGTACATTGATATTGAAACTTGGAATTGCTTATATTGTTCTGTTTTTAAAAGAACTTTAATTTCTTTGACAAAATCTATTAAGGAGACCGGAGCTTCCTTTTCAACAACTATATTATTACTGGATTTTTGTTCCCTTTTCAGATTCTCTTCAAAACCAAAAGGTTTGATTTTTAACTTTTTTCTTTTAGCTACTGAAGCTATCTTTGGATCATCTGCATTTCTTTTGTGTATTGTTACCAAAGGTTCACATGTGTTTTCAACTTCTTGATTGCTGCTGTCCAGTGCACTGAATAGATCCTTTGCCTCTTTTGGTTTGAATTCATTTACATAGGCTGAAGGCTTAGAATTTTTATAAAAGTCCATTGAAAAATCAGCATAAACCTCGTTAGAGTTTGGGTACTGACTCACAGTTTTCTTATGATCTGACTTCACGACTCTACTGTTAGTGATAGGAAATGCTACTCCACTCATGCTTGGGTTTCCAATTTCTGATCTATTGCCATTATATTCATGGGGTAGGACAGGTTTTAGTTTTGGAGATGGCAATATTGATTGAGCTGTCTTGAAAAATCTGCAAATCTCACTAACAGTTTCACCAAACTTGGTTGAAACATTAACGTGATCTCTCAACCATGCCGATAGCTGGCCTTTCAGTTTCGGACTATTGAATCTGGTGTCACATAGTAGAATTGCGCCATAGTCGTTTTTATGCCTGATCACTCTCCCAATGGCCTGGTTCACTGCTCTTGTTGCTTCTAGGGAATACCACTCATCACCAGATAAGTAATCTTTATCTTTTGCTCTAAGTTCTTCCAAGTACTTTTTCTTCAGTATAATTCTTGGATCCTTCAAAGGTGGAAATGGCAGTCCTGTAATTATGACAGCTCTGCCATTCATATCAGCAAAATCTAAGCCCTCTGACACCTTTCCTCTGCACACCGCCATGAAACAAGCCCCTCTAGTGCTGGGATCACTTATCTTGCTGTAGTAGTCACTAATTATGGCATTGAAAGTATCTTTTCTCTGAGGCTCAACAAAAATTGGCTTGATACTGTTTATGCTGGACCAAATTCCTTCAGCCTGCCACATTTCTTGACACTGAGCCATGATTGGGTATGATGGAAAAAAGACTAATAGACCATCTGGTACTACTCTACTGAAACTCAATATGGTTCTACCCAAGGAACAGATGTATTTTGGATTGTCCCTATTCTGATAATTTGAATTAAGCTGTGTCCCATCAGGGCCCTGACCAACAATTTTAACACATATTTGATTGGATTTAACAATGTGAGGATTTTCTAGTTGCACCCCTATAGGAATTCCCAGCTCTGATTTCAATGGTTTCAATGGAGCAAGAGTTCCACTGGTGAGGATAATGCTTCTGACATTTTGATCAAGTAGTTGCTTCATACCAAATCCCGGACTGAAGCACCAGTAGCTTATAACTCTTTCTGCAGTCTTAGAACTAATAGTTTTTAACGCTCCCCAGCTATCGGTCTTCTTGTTGTTTTTCTTGTCTTCTATTTGCACATGGACCTTATAACACATTTTAACTCTCTCTTTGTATGAATGTGTTGTTCCACTAAATACAACATTTAGTAGATCTACTATTTTCTGTAGACCAACTCCTTTACGGGAGAAAGGTGATGCACTTGCAGTTGATAAATACTGAATGAGATTATCAATCAATGTAATTACGGACATTTGATTGTGATCTTTTATTTCAGCTTTACCTAGAAGCTCAAATATGTAACCGCCAGGGTATGTTGTGCCCTCTGCGCCAACATTAATTTCATCTATAACCTTTTCCAGAGCAAGCATCATTTCTTTTAAAATACACAAATCATCACAGGTAAAATCTTTCGGTTGAGTTTCCAATGTCATGTCTAGTTCTTCAGCAGAAGTCTCTCCAAATGTCCTCATGACGTGAGTGATTTCATCGATACATAAAGCCACATCAGTTGTCCGCATCTGCAGAGATGCAGACTCTTCACACATTTTCTCTACATTATGTGCTTCATCTAAAATAATAACATTGTTCATCAGATCAACTCCATTGGCTTTCCTTGATTTTGGGTCTAAAATGTAATTGTAAGGCATAAAAATTATATCAGCATCTTGTTTCAGTTCTTTTGAAATGTAGTATGGGCAGCATTTTAGTTTCTTTCCAACGGTAACCAGATCCTCTATATCCAATATCTCATCTCCTTTTATTGCTCTGTCATCTTTCTTAGATTCAACATTGTTGTAGAAATGGCATGTTCTTGTTTTGACCTTGAGCTGGCACATGTGCACTTTGTTCACATTATTTGTCTCTTTGGAGACTTCAGGATGAATACACATCTGATCTCTAGAGCCTAAAATACTGGCTTTCACATGTCTGTAACTGGACCTCTTAAGTTCTTGCATAGCCTGGGTCAGCTGGGAATGTGTCCTAGAAGAGTAGATTATTTTCGGCATTCCCCAACCGGTGTTATCCTTAGCTTTTCCTGACCCAGCGCCAGTTTTCAGGTTGTCTCGTAAGGCGCCACTGAAATTAATGTGTTCGGCAAAGTTGCCGACCTGGGCGTTCATTTGTAACTGGGCCTTTTTAACCAAGAGCCATGCTAGCGAGGAGCACAGCAAGCAAAGGGTTTTGCCAGTACCTGTGGGAGATTCCAACACTGCGTTCGTGTTGTTTTGAAGGCTTTGGATCACACCTTCCATGTACGCAATTTGCACATCGTACGGCTCAAAGGGAAAGCTGACGGGAATACCCAATATCATAACATCAGGCATTCTGGTTTATTTTAGGGTTACGCTCTCAGAACTACTCAGAAGATATATATACAAAATATCATAATTGTACAAAAAATATAGTACTGAATTTAAGCTGGCTGAATTACATTACAACAAAAAACGAAATTAACGAAATCATGCAATTTTGCGAAACGTCATTTTGGTTACATATTTTCCCGCCACGCCAGATGACTGAAGAATGAAATGAAATGAAAGCGATAATTAAAAGAAGAAGAAGAACTCCGTGCGTGCGTTTCACATCATTTTGAGATGACATTTAGCATTGAGAGGTGATGGAAAAAAAACCTAAAAAAACTCAAATATTATTATTGCTCTGAGTCTGACTGACATATCCTAACCTCTCAATGTATTGTTATTTTCTTTCTCTTTGGTTGTTTGTTTTGCTGTAAGAAATACAATTTACGCAAGTAATACGTAATTTCCACTGAAAATAATGAAACTTTCAGTGAACCAAGTGTATACCTCTATCGCGTGTAATCGTACTCCGGAAATAATAGACTGGAACAGCGATGGACTGATATGTTATGGTGGTTCGAATGCTGTTGTGATTTATGATACTGTAAGAGACTTGCTTGCATTTAATAAACTAGATAAATCTCACAACTCACAAAGTAACTTATATACAATATACTCAATATACATCAATGTACATCTACAACCTTTAGTAATAAAATACACCAACAAAGCAACTGATATATAACTACAAGTACATAATAAATATTCTTATTGACAGAAAATAAAGGGCAAAGACCCCATAACCGTCCTCAGCCATCACAGCCGCAGAGTTAACTCCGTCAAATGGCTCCGCAAACCTGATGGTACCAGCACAGAGCTGGTCTCCTGCTCTGCGGACAAGACTGCTGCAATATGGACCCTGACAGATGGAGTTTGGGAGGTGACAGCAACATTACAAGGACATAAAGATGGTGTTATGTGTATACATGGAACATACCATGGCAATAGACTGCTTGTGTTTACTGCATCCATAGATTCTACTGTCAAAGTTTGGGAGAGGAGTGAAAATGGTATGTATAATTTTTTTTCGTTTAAAAATTTGAAAAACATTTTAAAGATTTTGCCCAAACTACCATTTGACTAATGTTTTTTGTGATAGTGTTAAATTAAAATAAAGCTAATGCAGATCACATAGTCAGTTTGGCTATGTTTGACTTAAAAATGATGATCTTACAGGCTTAACAGCTCTCAAGCATAACATACCGCTCCAATCCGGACTCTGCCTTACCCTCCACGGTCACATTCTGCCTATTGTCAATCAGCCAATTCTCTTCTGTGCATTGGACGACCACAAAATACATGTGTTCACCGGTGATGACTTCCATCGCGTGCATCAGATGGCTGGGCATGAGGACTGGGTCAGAGGGCTGGATGTTTTGGCAGTTGGTAAGTTCTTTTATTTTTTTATTAACACACTGTTTGTGCTTTCACATATTTAATACATTCAATCCATTTTATATAATTTCTTCAGTCTCAGTTAGGTCATGTTTTAGTAAAGAGGTAACAGTTTTACTAATACTTTGGTGGTCAATTTCTCCCTATTTGTTAAGCCACGCAACAGACTTCCATTCACAATACATAATGCTTTTTCAATAAACTACATTGGTTAATATGCCACTAAAAGTAACTCAAATAACATTCATTAAAACAATGTGTTAGATCTAAGTAATTGTACACTTTACAGGACCGGCATGTAAGAAAATTATAAAGGTCCTTATAATAAATATGAATAAAAAAATTAAAAAAAAAACAATGTATATGCATTGTTACTGAATTAACCTATTTAACTGAGTTGACCGTTACATCTATATTACATCATAAAAGATTGCCTAGAAAAAACGCTAGAAAATAAAATTAAGGTTCACAGTAACCTAAGTTTCTCTGCAGACTTTTTAGCTGAATTATGCTTAATTTTTTTCTTAACCTGTGTTTTTTAAATTAAGAATGACATATATCTTCATAGGTCTTATCTTAAATATATCTACATGATTTTATGAAAATCTGACATGTACTTTTTAAATTAAAAAGATACTAGAACCAAACGTAACAAAACAATTAGTTTCTCATTCATTTAAAAACTACAGGTCAGATCTTCATTAAATTTGTAGATATAATCAGATAAAGCTTGTCAAGGTACGCAGTATTCTAGATTTTTAAAATAGAGAACCAGTAAAAAAAACTTAGTTCAGCCGAAAAGTTTGACATGTACGTGGGAATCTTAACAAAAGTAGATGATGTTTGATTAGATTACACACATCTTACACCTTAGAACATGACTTGATAGAGGACTTTAACAACTTGACCTATTTGAATAATTTAACCTACTTGACATTGGCAAAATTGAGGAGATTTTCCTCTAGAGGCAATAATTAAAAAAAAAACTTAACGAGTCTCAATATTTCTCTTATTCAGATGACTCCACAATAATCCTGGCCTCCTGCTCCCAAGACACGTACATCCGACTCTGGCGCGTCCAAGCCCACAATTCCGATGAAGCTATCAATATATCTGTGGAGAAGAAAGTGTTCCAAGCATATGGGGAGCAATGGGAGGTGAAACTTGACGCTGTCTTGGCAGGACATGAGGGCTGGGTGTATGGTGTGCAGTGGCACCCTCCTATAGTGGAGCATGGTAAGTTAAATTGCAGGTTGTTATTGGAATGGCGGTCAAGTTAGAGAAGGGAGTGTCTGTTTTAAGACGATTCAAAATGATCCTTGTGATTTCAATGAATAAAGTTCTTTTTGACTTTGACTTTGACTCTACGATTTACAATGACTCCCTGTGTATGACTCAAGTGGAATTGATTGTCTTTCTATAAAGTTCCCACATACCGTACGGGTTGGTATGAATATGCAGAATGTTAAAAAAAAAAAAAACTTACAGGTTTGGTTGTATTGAAACACTCACCTAGTTTACAAGTATATTTTTTAAGACAAAAATAAAATTTGTGTATCTCATAGTTCTCATGATTCAAGTTCTTTCACTTGTTACCTATGTCACATGATGCATTAGACACTAGTTTTATTTGTAATTTTCTAGTTTCTCCCAAAATTAACCCCTTAAATCAGAATTCGTTTATTTACGCTAAACATCTGTGATTGGGTCACCTAACTCTACATATTATGCACCTAATTTCAACTTTTTTGGTCTTGTAGATTCGTAGTAGATAGTAGAAAGAAAGAGCTGTTACAGACAGACTGACAGACAGACACTTGATTGATTCTATAATGGGACTGTAGGTACCTTATGAGGTATGGAATCCTAAAAACAAATAGCTTCTTGTTCTAGGTAATAGAAAGGTGATCCATAGTCTCCTCTCATCCTCTCTGGACAAGTCGCTGATAGTGTGGCAGCCGGAACCGAGCGGCGCGTGGGTGGAGCGCGTGCGATTGGGGGAGGTGGGGGGCAGCGGACTCGGCTTCTACGGCAGCAGATACGGGCCTGAGGGAGAAGTGCTGGCACACGGATACAATGGCAGCTTTCACATTTGGAATTGCTGTAAGGTATGATCTATCTAACTTCTACATCATAATTTGGCTAAAAATCTGTACTTGAGTCTAGATTCAGTTTTATTCTGGAATATAGGCTCCTGAGGGAGTGATGGTTGAAGGTATGAGAGAAGCGAAGGGGCGATGGGTGAACCTTCCCACTTTTCCGCAAGAATTTTATTAGCAGGGTTCGCTTGCCTTTTAATTGGTTTCTTTTAGTGAGATGAGGTGGCCCTAAAAAGCTGAAATTGTCTATGCAATATCCACTTAGTACCAATATTTAAACTGATGGCACTAAGCTAAAATAAATCTACGGAAGCCTCAGGGTACCCTTAGTGTGCGTCCACACTGAATGCGCGGGGACGGGGGCCTTTGCGGGCCCCGCCACCCGTGCATTGAGACGCTTGCCTTCTAGGCTCGTAGTGTGTCCATAACGCATGGATAGGAACGTTTGAAACCTACTCGAGCGACGCGCTAATCGCTCATGACCGTTGCGCTAGGCGCCCGCCTTAGCCACTACACTATGGACGCAAACGGCGGTTTGTTTGATATTTCCCGCCCGTCGTCGCAACCGTGCTAGGCCTGCACTGTGGCCCTGATCTTAGTTTCCGTCTTTTTGTAACAATATAGTACATACATACATTTTTTGTTACGGCTATTGCCGACTCTTGAATTGCAGGTGGCGTCACTTTAGTACTCTTACTTTTTTTGTACTTTTAGTTTCTGATACCCACGACACGGGGAATCCCAGTGTGGGATCATGACTACGTATGTGACCGTTGGGTGTTATGTTATGTAAATCACTCTAAATAAATGATTGAATATCAATATTTTTTTTGGCAGGAAACGAACCAATGGCAGCCCTCGGTGGTATGCGGCGGGCATTTCAACTCTGTCGAGGATGTGAGGTGGGAACCGACACACGGCCGGTACATAATGAGCCTTTCAACCGACCAGACGACGAGAGTACACGCGCCTTGGAAGAGACCTGACGGTACGTGTAACCAGGGGGGGATTCTGAGGAAAATCTCGTGCACGTGATGATGTCATATCTCTCATGAGAACGACCTCCGTGGCGCGGTGGACGAGTAGCCGGCTGAGACGCAAGTGGTGCGGGTTCGATATATAAAAAAAGCCTCTCCGCCGCTTTTATTACGGCACTTGACACAAGCTTGACGATTGAAAATGGTTTCTAACTAAATGAAAAAGTTAAATGTCCCACGCACTCACTCACTATCTACCTATCTATAATTTCTGTTTTGTTATCAAATAATCAACAAATTAAGTAATAAAAACACAATAATCAATCAAATTATGGTTTATATACAGCCATCTACTCAGTGGGATAGTTAAAAATGGTAATATTGTGCTCGCGACATGATATGATATAATTTTTCATTTAAAAAACCGACTTTCGCCATTGTATTCGACTAAATATCTGGATGACAAAAAAATGATGAAAGGGTTATGATACTTTCTGGATGCAAATGCTTGATTTGTTGCTGAAAATATCAAAATCGTTATACAATATTTGAGGAGTTCCCTCAATTCCTAATGGATCCTCCATCATCAAAACTGGCTTCTAAAAAAAATGGGACCAATCTGGAAGTATATCTATTCAAATAAAAAAAGAATTTTCCAAATCGGTTCATAATCGACAGAGATATAAAAAAATACAATCGAATTGAGAACCTCCTCCTTTTTTGTGAAGTCGGTTAAAAAGAGTTATCATTCTATTGTTTGTGTGGTCATCAATAAAGAGCTATCTATTGTTTCTGTGTGGTGGTCATAAAAGAGTTATCTATTTATTTTATCTTTGTGGTGGTCGTAAAAGAGTCATCCATCTATTGTTTCTGTGTAATGATCAATAAAGAGTTATCTATTATTTTAGGCACATCAGAATGGCACGAGCTCGCGCGCCCGCAAGTCCACGGCTACGATATGCAATCCCTCGCACTGGTCAATGGAACTAAATTTGCATCAGCGGCCGAAGAGAAAGTGATTCGTGTGTTCGAAGCGCCTACCAACTTCATACACAACTTCGCCAATATCACTGGAGAGGTGCTGGAAGAAAGAAGCAACAAGGGTAAGTGTTTAGCTTAGTTAGTGAATACTGAACCTTGACGATGCAAGAGGTTGCGGGTTTGATTCCCGCTGCGGGATAAATGTTTGGATAATCTGCAAATATTTGTTCCAGGTGGGTGTTATGGTACCATGGTACTCGTAGTTCCTGATTATCACGACACAGGGAATCCAAGTGTGGGATCAAGACCACGTATGTGTCTGTTGGGTGTTTTATGTTATGTCATCTTTCAGGAACAGCCGAAGGAGCATCGGTGCCCTCGCTGGGACTCTCGAACAAGGCGGTGTTCAGCGCGGAGGGAGAGGAGGACAAACAGGACACCGATGAAGATGGATACTTCGTACCGATGAATCTGACAGGTGAATGTGACAGCATTCTCATACCGGTCAAGCATGTGTCCAATACTTCTAGGCAAGCAAACAAGCATACGGCCCACGGTAAAGTAGTTACCGTAGCCTATAAACGCCTGCAACACCAGAGGCATCAAACGTGCGCTGCCGACCCTGAGACATAAAGATGAAAAGTCTCATGTGCCTGTAATTGCACCGGCACCCGTACCCTTCATACCGAAACGCAGCAATGCGAGCACTACTGCTTGGCGGCAGAAATAGGTACGGTGGTAGTACTTCCCTGGACAAACTCTTTCACAAGAAGTTCTATTACTAACTACTAATACTAATGACTACTAATGATGTAACCAAATGCCCAATACACAGATCAACACACTGTATTTATAATTATTACAATACTAGTGTCCGCCCACGGCTTTGCTTGCGTGTATAAAAAGTAGCCTATATTTTAATCCAAAATCAAAATCTATTTGAATCTATAATTTAATTTAATTTTATCTATCTGTACCAAATTTCATCGAAATCGGTTCTTTCGCTACGGCGTAATTGATTGACAAACAAACATCTGAACTTTCGCGTTAACAATAGAAGGGTTTCTGCAGAACCGCCCACCGAAGAAACCCTTATGCAGAACACACTATGGCCGGAACAACAGAAGTTATACGGACACGGCTACGAGGTATACGCACTAGCGGCGAGCGCTGACGGCTCGCTGCTCGCCTCCGCGTGCAGAGCAACGAGTGTGGAGCACGCCGCTTTGATCCTCTGGTACACAATCATCATCAGCCTTTATCCGCTGGTACACAATCATCAGCCGTTTTGATCCGTTGGTACACAACCATCAGCCGGTTTGATCCGTTGGTACACAACCATCAGCCGTTTTGATCCGTTGGTACACTACAATCATCAGCCTCGATCATCTGGTACACAATCATCATCAACCATGATCCCCAGGCACGAAATCATCGTCAGCATTGATTTGTGTACCACAATCATAATTTGCCTTGATCCGCTAGTACACAATCATTATCAGACTTGATCCTCTGGTACACAAACATCATCTGCAATGATCCTCAAAAATTATTTGTCCTCTGCTTGGCAAAGCCTCCATAGCATGCCACGATGAACGGTCTTAAGCCGCCTTCATGCGCCTACCTTAACAATGCCGTCAATCCATAAAGTGGGGCTGTTCGTCCGCAAACAAATAAATGGCAAATAAATAAAATAAATGCTGGGCATTTCACACAACATCATCTAGCCCCAAGCTAATTAGAGCTTGTGTTATGGGTACTAGTTATCTAGTACCCATAACACAAGCTCTATATACTTAATACAATACATTACATAGATAGATATTTTTTATTACACATAGAAAATACCCAGAACACCCTGAACAAATATCTGCAGATCGTAAAAATATATGTTCCGAGACGGGAATCGAACCCAACCTCCTGCGTCGCAGGCGAACCTTCGCCCGCCGAATAAGGCTTTTACAACCTGACAAAGCATTTTTTTTTACTATTTATCTCTTCGACAGGGACACAAACACCTGGAATCAGATCCAATCACTTCCTTCCCACGCGCTCACAGTCACACAAATTGAGTTTTCACCTAATAGCCAACAACTCCTCTGTGTGTCGCGCGACCGAAAGTGGACCTTATTCCAAAGACAACAAGGCACAAACTCGTTTGAACTCGCCGCGTGCACGGATAAGACGAATGGCATCCACGCGCGGATAGTGTGGTGCTGTGCTTGGACTAGTGACGGCGGAGCCTTTAGTACGGGCTCCAGAGACGGCAAGGTAAAGAAGTCTTTGTTTCAATGGGAACAAGGAACTATTTTATAATATTTACAGCCAACAACTCCCCTCCGAGTCGCGCGACCGAATGTGGACCTTATTTCAACGGTGACCTGGCACAGACTTGTTTGTTTGTGTTGTGTCCGGCTTAAAAATAGACTCCTCTGTCTCCTCCCGTGGATATCGTAAAAGCCGACTAAGGGATTAATTAATTACACCAAGAAACGGACATCCATCTGAGAATTTTACACCGATACTGCAATCCACCTGCCAAGAGTGGTGATTATGGCAAATCCCCTCATTGCATTCTATGGGGGAGGCCTTGTCCAGCAATGGACGTGTAAAGGCTGCTGATGATGATGATGATGATGGTCGAAAAAACACTTTATTAATTTGCAAGTGTGCACTTGGCCTTAAACACACTAATTTATTTTCAAGTGTGCGTCTGGTCTAAAACACACTATTTATTTTCAAGTGTGCGTCTGTACTAAAACACACAATTTATTTACACGTGTGCGTCTGGTCAAAAACACTATTTATTTTCAAGTGTACGTTTGGTCTAAAACACACTTTATTAATTTTCAAGTGTGCGCCTGGTCTACAATACACTATTAATTTTTAAAGTATGCGTTTGATCTAAAACATACTTTATTAATTTTCAAGTGTGCGTCGGGTATAATACGCACTTTATAAATTTTCAGGTGTGCGTCTGGTCTAAGACAGAGACCCCATCCGACACCTCTCTCAGACAATACGGGCTGTACGGCAAAGCATTAGACCTCAAGGAATCTGTGACAGCCTTAGCCTTCGCACCAATTGCACACGGCACATCCAGGATAGTAGCCATTGGCACCGAGACGGGAGCCGTGAGGATATACAGCTTCGATGGCATGTGGAATCTGCTGCGGGAGCTAGATCATAGGTACACCACTATAAATATACAAATATATTGGGTGCTATTTTTGAATGTCACTAAATATCATCAAAAAGGCCTCAAATCACCGTTTCTCAGGAAATGTACTGGAGGAGGCACTTGTATTGATATCATAGGTATAAGAACTATTGTCATTTGTGTTACACTGTGTATTGTTTATCAAAGGTTACACTACACCAAACTTCTGTGTTTGTTGGTTGTTAAAAACTTAGACTACTGCCACTCCAGTGAACGATTATAGCAGGGGTTCCCAAACTTATTTTGTCTGCTGCCCACTTTGAGAAGAAATTATTTTTTAGCGCCCCCATTTTTCATATATGAACTACACGGAGAGAAATATCGAACAGAGTTAGTTTGCACAATCTCTTTAGTAAACAAACTATTAGTTTACTATTAAAAGGTTATTAGTTGATGTTCACAAGTTGTAGCTCAGTCGGTGTCTAAGAGTCCTCGTCTTAGACACCGACTGAGCTCTCGACTCAGCTAGATGAAATTACAAATCGCCCCCTAAGCCTCTACAAATTTAGACAACGCCCCCATTTTTTTCTGGGTCTCTTACTTTAGATCTGCAGCGCCCACAAGGGGGCGTTATCGTCCATTTTGGGAAAGGCTGGATTATAGGCTGGTGATGATGATGATGTTTTTTTTATTCAGTATGGCGCACCACCTTACCGTGAAGCGACTGTCCTTCAAGCCGAAATGTGAAGACGACGCCGCAGTGCTGCTGGCAAGCTGCGGGAGCGACCACCTCGTGAGGGTTCATAGATTATCTATTAAATAAGCCATTTGAAATATATTATATTTTATGTTACACAGCGTATTTCATTCTGGGAAAAATTAAAAAATTGTCCTTAAGGCGCGGTATGATACTAAAATACAAAGATCCAAAAGTATAAACCGCATATCATATTTGACGATGAAACTGGTTTGCACTTCAGACTGTATTTATTTTTTGAATTAACCGAAATATACAAATCATACATAAAAAAATAAGTGTTTAGAACTTTATAATACAAACCTAGCTAAGTATCTAAATCGTAAAAAAAATTGTCACTTTTCTCATGCAAAGTTACCCGTTTGACAGCCCTGATTGCACAATTTACGCCTGTTGCAAACCTGGTCGCGAAATAGAGAATAGCCCTGCGGATCCTATCAAATTGCAGAAGGGGGGTGACACAGGAAGATGTTATTTTTCCGAAACTATTCACCTCTGCATTGGAGAAAGTTTTTAAGCTTCTGTGCTGGAACGAATATGGCATCAACATCAATGGCGAATACTCACTTAGATAAATATACTCATCTTCGACTTTCCTGACAAACTGATTCCTAGTTAGTGTAAAGTGCATCACACACGCAGCAGACGCGGTAATATTTTATATGCGTATAAAAACTTATCGCATCTGAAGGTATCACACACGTAGCAGATACGATAATATACGAAAATGATACATTCACGCGGAAACCTTCAAACTGTATTGTATTTCAATTTGTATACACTGGTATACACAGATATAATCTGTTCAGCTTTTGATATATGTCGGTGCCTACAGATGCTTGACGGTAAAATATAAGTGATCTGCTACGTGTGTGTTGCTCCTTGAGTTTAGTATAGAGAGCGATATGGACAGATACGCGCTCAGATACAGATATCTTATCGCATCTGCTACGTGTGTGACACACTTAAGTTAAGCATTGATTTGTATAGGTACCTAAAACTTAGTAATAAAAGAATACAAATAAGATTTTATCGTTTTTATTACAGATATAATATTTCATACACGAGGGTATTTTGAACAAGGCACCTTTTTGACGCACCTTTAGCAATAATTTTATAATTATTACCTATTAACTAAATAAAACATTACAATACCAAAATATATAATTGACAACATGTTATAGGAAAGGTGCCTGTGTCACCTATTAATTTGTTTTTCAGCACACTGGTTCTTTTATCGGTCACAAGGTCCTTTTTTACCTCAAGCTGTTTACCGACCTAAAAGCAGAAACCAAGAACCAAGAAAGAACCAGTGTCCATAAGAACTTCATCTCAACCATTTAAAATCGCCAATAAAATATAATAGAAAAACATTCATAAAACTTAGCCAGCATTATAAAAGTTTACAGTCACATACAACATCAACAAATGCTTATCATTACTATTTAATTAACTTATCATACAAATTGTAAAACAACAAAGTTACATAATTAGTTCAAATGTAAACGCAAAACATCACCAATAAGTGACACTTAACTTCATTGGCTTATTATTACAAAGTGGTACCCCAGTCGCAAGTTACCGGTGACGGCTATCGGTACTCGTCGCTAGTCACCAGAGACGGCGCGGGCGGTACTTGTCGCTAGTCACCGGTGACGGCGCGTCGGTATTTGTCACTAGTCACCGGTGACGGCGCGTCGGTACTCGTCGCTAGTCACCGGTGACGGCGCGTCGGTACTTGTCGCTAGTCACCATGGACGGCGCGTCGGTACTCGTCGCTAGTCACCATGGACGGCGCGTCGGTACACGTCGCTAGTCACCGGTGACGGCGCGTCGGTATTCGTTGCTAGTCACCGGTGACGACGCGTCGGTACTCGTCGCTAGTCACCAGACGGCGCGGCGGTACTTGTCGCTAGTTACCATGGACGGCGCGTCGGTACTAGTAGCTAGTCACCAGAGACGGCGCGGCGGTACTTGTCGCTAGTCACCAGAGACGGCGCGGCGGTACTTGTCGCTAGTCACCGGTGACGGCGCGTCGGTATTTGTCGCTAGTCACCGGTGACGGCGCGTCGGTACTCGTCGCTAGTCGCTGGTGACGGCTCGTCGGCATCGCTACCAGTCGCTATAGTCACTTCTAGGCATTCAAAGAAGTGTCGCGATGTTAGTTCGAACTTTGGCAAACGGATATAAGTTGGTAGCCCTATACATTAATTTTCAACGTATTCGTTACAGAAATGATAAGAAATGTCAAGATATGACACTTATATACACAGTGACATATCTTGACCAAGTTAAGTGTCATGTATGTGTATCATGTGTATATACACATATGATACATACACCCAGTGGCATATCTTGACATTTCTTTGTTTACAAAAAATGTCTAAGATTAAAAATCAGAGTATAGTGTCCACCCGCGACTTTGTTCGCCTAATACCTGGGTAAAAAAGTAGCCTATAACTCAATCTAAGTAATAATGTACCTGTGTATTGAATTTCATCGTTACGGCGTGTTGAGTGACAAAAAACTCCAAACATTCGCATTTATAATATCAGCAGGATCATATAGATAGACTAAGCTAAACAAAATACAACAGTGTTGGAAGACTTTAGTAATTTGAACATGATGCCTCAGCTATATGAGATCCAATAGCTCTGGCATATACTCGCGAGGACTACGATCCCTCTCCCTTTTCCTTCCTTCCTCTCCCTTTGGTGCCTTCCTGGCTTGTATTTGATGCGTTGTAGGCTATCGCAGCTTGGCATCACGTTATCTTCTTCTTTTCCCCTTCTGACTTCCTCGGCAGCGTCACCGATCGGAGAAGTCCGCGCGTCCTGAGATCACGGTGTAGTGGTCCATGGTCCTTCATAGTTTGGTGGTTGTATGTAGTAGGGTAAATCCGCATCACAATTACAACTAGAGTCCTATGACTGTTTTTTTTTATTTTTAAATAACTGTCGGTTTTAACATTCGATTTTTTTATGCGCATAGTTGCTTCACAGGTGAAATCGTATCAACTAAATTTTTCTTATTCTTTTTTCTCGTAATAATATTAAAGAACTTTCTTATCCTACTAGGTTTCTTTGGGGTTTTAAGTGGGAGAGACGCTGATTTCTGCGGAATGGAGATGGTAGAAGCGTCCGAAACGTTGCTTGGAGTGAGGGGTCTGATTGGTGCGTTCGTCGTGAGAAAGTACCGATTGTCGTCCGTGTGCGCGACGTTGTTAGGAGTGAGCGATCTGATTGGTGCGCTCGCCGGTAGAAAGTAGCGGCTGTCGTCGTTTTCTGAGTGTGTGTTAGATACCGGCATTGTTATTATGTTCACAGCTGAGTGTGTGCTGCTGTGTGAGTTCACTTGAGGCGCTGGCGGTGATATACTGTTAACGCTGTAAAAATATACAACATTTTAGTATTTAAACGGTCACGTAGAAGAACCAAGATCACAGACATAGCTCTCAGAGTTAGGAAGTTGAAGTGTCTATGGGCAGGTCATATAGCTTGCAGAACTGACAACCGATGGGGTATAAGGTTCTCGAGTGGCGACCACAAACCGGACGACGCGGTAATGGTGATATGTATCTACTACCCTCTTTATCCTGGTTCGATTATGATTGATAGACCTGGTTTCTTTGCTATTGAGTTTTCATAGTCCTCTAACATTTATGACCTAGGTTTCACTTTCTGGCGAAAGGAAAAAAACATGCCAATAGGTTGCATAGGCTTTTATGGCGAATTGGTAGGTCATAGCATTGAAATGATCGTGGTAATTGGGGGAGTTTTCCAGCAGTGGATGTATACTGGCATGATGATGATAGACGCTCACCTAGGAATCTTAGTGATGTCCAGCGACTTGATCAGCCGGTCCCAGAAGCTGGTCATGTCGGAGCTGACGTACAGCATGTGGTAAATGCGCAGGTGTGGAGGCAGCTCACACTTCCGGTACATTATAGGCAGTAATTTACGTACGTTCATCTCTGTAACAATATGACACCATTTCACTAAGTTGGGGCCAGGAACGCAGCGTAGGATGGAACCGATGCAGCGAAGATTGTTGTTACGGACGCCAGAAGTCAGTGGCATTATATGGGAGGGGTGGTGGAGGGGGCACACTTGGGGCTCCAGCAAAGGATGTGTTTCGAGTTAAATAAAGAAGTTTTTCAAATTTGAAAAGGTTTAGTTCAAAGTTTCCAAAGTGTCAAAAGTATTTTATTAATTGAAATCCCCACAAGGTCTTCAGTATTTTTATATTAAGTAACCCTAATGTTTTAACCATATCATTGGCACTAAACCACGGCACATATTATGGTGGGAGGTATATGGGAAGGAGAACTCACCAATGCTGAGAGCTTGCGCGTAGTCCCGAAAGAAGGAGTTGTCGTGGCTCGACAGGAACTCTGGTGAATACACCAGAATGATGCGCAGGCATCGCTCGGAGATTAGCTTTGAGACAGGCGGGTACTGGCTCGCGTAGCCCGGCCGGAGGTTGTCTCGCGTGCATATCTACAGGAATAGGACGGTCACCTTTACTAGTAAGGAAGCATTTTTTTTAAAGGTCTTTATTACTTATAAAATATATATTTTACTTAATAATTACCGACATCTTTTTCGGTATCGGAAACCCGAGAATTGTTCTTATTTGTGTTTGTTTGTGTCGGGGGTTCTAATTTTTTTTCACATGCACCTAGTTAATCAAGTCTCGGAAGACAACTCAGTTTCAAACTAATCTGAATGGTTCCCAAGGAACTTGTTTATCAGTTGTTTTAGTGGTTGTTTGCAAGGTCTTATCTCGGAGTAGTTTTTTATTTAGTATTTTTGCGCTCTATCTCTTATAAAATGAAGTGTCTCAAGTTGCTAAAAACAGTTTTATTGGATCGAAAACTACAGATTAGGTATTGAGGTCAAGTTACTGTGCCCTTCTTTACATTCTGTCGTGATAGCTTTTTTTTATCGAATTCCTAGCAGTATGAACTTATTAACATACCATGTATACAACATTTTGACCTTTGTATTTTTCATTATACATTATTTTTCATTTGACATTATAAACGTCGCAGGAAGTCGGTGGATGGAGGCGGCTCAAGACCGTTTGTCGTGGCATTCTAGGGGGGAGGTATATGTCCAGCAGTGGACTTCTACAGGCTGATGATGATGATGATGGTGATGTATGTATGAATGTACTTAGGTATGGTGGGAATTTCTGTACCTCAAACCCTTGGGCATTCAAGATTCTTTTCATCTTCATAACAAATTCATGGTCTTCTACAGCACTTAGCACATAGGCGTGATACATATGCATGTGGCCGGGTTGGTCATCAAATGTGATCAGTTCATGGTCATCGATTGTGGCTATCTGATTGTGGATGTTGTTTTGTATTGCAACTTGATTTGCTGAAACAAAATAAACATAGCTTTATACCGAATTACTAGTTAATTACGTTAGTTGGTAGTAGAACTTCTTGTGAAAGAGTTTGTCCAGGGAAGTACTACCACCGTACTTATTTCTGCCACCAAGCAGTAGCGCTCGCATTGCTGTGTTTCGGTTTGAAGGGTACGGGTGCCGGTGTAATTACGGGGACATGAGACTTTTCATCTTTATGTCCCAGGGTCGGCAGCGCGTGTGTGATGCCTCTGGTGTTGCAGGCGTCCATAGGCTACGGTAACTACTTTCCATCAGTTGGGCCGTATGCATGTTTGCGTGTCTAGTAATATATTAAAAAACCTATTTCCACATATTCTTCACTTCGGGGCAACTTAACTGTTACCTAAAGTTAGTTTTATATGGGAAACTATTACAAAAATAAATAGGTGGTTTAGTGTATAGATAGGTTTTTTTTATATACTACTTGGCAATCAAACAAGCAAACCACCCACAGCAAATGGCCCACCTGATGGAAAGTAGTTACCGTAGCCTATATGTAGCATAGGTATAGATATAAAAAACCCACTTGGTTTAACAGCAATATTGAGAGCTACATAGTATTGTCTAAATTCCACCAAAAAAAAATATGAGGATGACACGTAATAAAGTGTGGTAGTGACTGATAACACAGATATACTTTTATCTTAAGTACCTACATACATATCAAATATTTGGTAAAATCAGTTTTATTTTATTGCTGCTTGTAATTGAATTAAATGTATTAATTCATTAATATTTTATCCTCATAAACTGATTCATTGCCTGTTAATTACATGTAAGACTGTTAATTACTGTTAAGAGATCACCTTCAGTTTTTTCAGTAACAATTTTGTCACTTAATTAGTGGTAATGAATGAATAGTTAGGAAAAATAACAGAACATAATACCCAACAGTCACATACATAATCCCGATCCCACAATAGGATTCCATGTGTCCTTGGTATCAGGAACTAAGAGTACCATGCTACCACAACACCCAGACCCAGAACAAATATTTGCAGATAATGTAAACATTTGTCATTGTATCCTGTATTTGTATCCTAGTGTGGGATCAGGACTATGTAGTTTATAGTTTATAGTTATGTTGCTATTGTTTTGTTTATATGTATGTGTTAGTTTATGTATGTGACTGTTGGGTGTTATGTAGTTTGCTGTGGTATACTTACATGGTCTGACCTGCTGAGGTTGCTCCCTGATGCTAGCAATGATGTCATCATACACATCAAATCTATCCAAAGTGGTCAAATGTTCCAAAAGTTCCCCGACCGTGGCTTCCTGACTTTGCATCCATAGCTCCAGCACTTTGCCGGTCTTGTCATCGTACTTCCAGATATTGGCCTCAACCTCTGTAGATATGTTGATTAGAGAGGTGAGACCGCGCCAGTCCCTGAAACATGAAATTAACATAACACCCAAAATTAACATGCATAGTCCTGATCCCATACTAGGATTCCCTGTGTCGTTGGATCAGGAACTATGAGTACCATGATACTACAACACCCAGACCCGGAACAAATAAATGCATATCATGCAAACATTTATGCCGCAGCGGGAATAAAACACGCACCTCTTGCGTCTCAACCGGCTACTCACTCGCTGAACCACAGAGGTCGACATTGAAAACAGGATGTGAAAAGTACATGATACTCAAGTGTGATGCAGTGGTACAGGATCTATGTTTGGATACAAACTAGAGAATTCATCACCAGCCTGTTTATGTCTACTGTTCGAAGAGGGAAACCTCTCCAGGTTGGGTGTTTGCCATAATCACCACGCTTAGCAGCACTTTTTCTGTTTGGTGTTAAGTAGATTACTCGGGTGGATGCCACTGCCCATACCCTGGTGTAGTCTCTTAGTACAGCTTTTACTAGATCAACAGGAGATGGAGGCGTCTATTTTTAGGCCAGACACATCACAGCACTGGGAATTATGTTTTAATCAACGAAAAAGGTAAAATAAAAAGACGAATGCAAGGGTACCCGCTAGTTATTATTCATAACTTTTTAACAACTATAGCTAGATTTACTGAATAATTCTCGTTTGCTACGATAAATATCAATAATAAATTGAAAATATTTTTATTCCATGGGTTATGCAGTTGGTTGCTAGTTGGTTTGGGCTGTGCTGTTAAAATGTATGTTTATTGTTGCATTCAATTAATTATTATTTTATGGGTATGTTTTTTTTACATGGTATCAAGTAACCATAGTGTCCGAATTCACCCTCAAACTATTCAATAAATTGTAATCATTTTCTAGTCTTGAAGGGGTTAATTAAGTATATTGTTTAACCTGGTGACACCTCAAGCTTCATCAGAGAGTTCCAAGCAACTTTACACTGACTAAAAATCCATAGTAGTGTGCTTTTTGTGTAGCACAACAACACTCATGTAAACAGATAGGTAGATATGTTATGATAAGATGAGCATCTTTTATCCCTGGTCTGCTACTCCAGTGTCAGTTGTAAAACAAGACAGTTGTGTTTCAATCATCAGCTGTATAAAATAGTAGTGAACGAGTTAACATACTGATAAAGCTAATTAGCTATTCTAGAATTTCATGGGACACCCCATGAAGTAATAGCTTTGGGACAGCACACTAAAAACACCATGGTCTATGTAGTTCGGCTCAGTTGAATTGCAGCTTCAGCATATAACATAGTGTGTGTAGGATGTAGTTAGAGTTACCTAAGAGTGTAAGTTACAGATACATGAAAATTCAACACTTTTTGAACCAAGAAAAATGGTAAACTTAAATCACTTTGATGCATTTACCTGTGCCTCTTTATAGGTCCTTCAGTAGGTAAAACTTTAGTAGGATTCAATAAATTCGAAAGCAATCTTAATGTGGTGCTATGGAGCTGCAACAATGGTAAGGAACGAATGTCGGAAAGATCTTCCATTTTCAAGGCTAACTAAACATTCCTTCACAGTATTTTCACATAGAAATCTTCTTTGTGTATAGTTTTCCAGGTTATCACTATGTTTTTGTAAGAAACTGTTAAAAAATTGGGAAAAACCAGGAAAACATAAATAAAAACTAATTTGCGATTGGCGATGACGAATGAGATAAGCCTGACAGTGACATTGACATTCATTAATTTATTGGCTTTTTTCTTGGAGGAATAAAAGGTCTTTTACAGTTCGCCAGTCGACTCAACCATTTTGTTCTTCCATGACTCTTCCATGCCTATAACATACGTGATTCGAGCCGTCCGATCTAAAAGGTACCTACTTTGTGGGCCCGTCTTGGATTAGGAAGTCCGGGTAAAGCCGGGCGCATACATACTGATTCCTGATCAGGGTTTCAGATTCGGAAACCTGAATGGTCCGCGTGCATACAAAATGTTCGACAAGGCGCACACAGTTCTTACTTTTTCCGGACGGAAAAAAACCTGACGTTCGGTTCGGAATTTCTCCGTGCGTTCGTTTTGGATGAACGGAAAAAACTTGATGGCGTCATCCCGAACGCAGCATTCGCATACATTTTGGCTCGATCGCCGCACACGTACGGAAATTTTCATTCAGAATCGCGTTGTCGCTGTGCCGAGTAGACGTCGATTTCTGTGCGTATTTTGCTTTTTTATTTTATCTCGTATGCTATTATGAAGCTCATCAAAGGATTTCGTTGACATCCTCTAATATTTGAAGAATTCTTCTGGGAATGCCCGTAACTTTGTTCTTTTGACATAGAATTGACTCTTAGTTAAGCAAGTATGGTGGTAATTTTCCAAAACTTTTCCAAAATGAATGAAAATTGATTAGTTATAATAGTAGAAACATTGAGTCCTAAACTTTTAAAATCAAAAAGTTTTGAACACCGATCCCCATAGTTGCATTTCCCATTGGCTATTTTGCTATGCTGCCGGAACCGGAAAATAATTTTAATTTTATTTCCTATCTCATCATTAACAATTTGTACTATCGGTACTAAATCCATGGTACTAGGTATCATCGTCAATAATAGGTACCTACCTACCTTATAATAATGATAGTGATGTATCCGTCTTTGTTCGTCGCCGGAATGGTAGGCATCAACACCCTTGAGTTGAGACGCAATTGTGCACTGTTGATGCACTATTATCTGCTGCTCAACAACAGGCAGGATTGATAACCCGACCGCGCTGGCTCGCTGCGCGTTGTCTGCGCCGGAGCAGCGGCTGCGCGCGCCGCGTCTGTTCGCGGCCCCGTTGGTTCGAACGCAAACCACACGGTATGCTCCGACGACTCAAGCTCTCAATTTGCTTAACGCTCTGGTTGCTCAGAAGCCAGATATCGATATATTTTTTTCAAATTTTAATGTTTTTCTTAATAATGTTATCAGTTTTCTAAGCTAAGTAGGTATCTGTGATATAATCACAGTCACAATAATTAATAAGAATTATACCTGTAGTTTTGGCTTGCCGCACGCGTTGGTGTATACTGTAAGTGCAGTAAGCAGTTCAATTTAATAAATAAATAAATAATAAAAGTAAAATACATCACACAGCTAATACTTAATATCCTTGGGTGCAACAGCCAGACAGGCAAGAGATCTCCTCCAAGGTCTTTGGTGTGTGTTGTCGGCAGGTTGGGTTCTGTAGGAGATAGGTAGGTCTAGCTAAATACCCTACCTACTTACCTGCCGTATCCTCTATAAACCCTGTCCCCACCCACAATGTGTTAGGTTACAAATAATGTATGTTTTTGTAATTTTCAAATTCCACGAAAAAATTGTTTGATGGTTCCTGTCTTATTATTATGGTAGCCCAGCAAGTAGTTAACTGCTAGGTAGGTACTTAGGCTAGGTAGGTACTATGCGGTAATGCACTGCGCCGCTACTCTGAACCAGGTAAAGTCCAGTCCAATGATCGGTCTCAAGTTATTATGACTTCATAATATCAGCATCAGCATGAGCAGTCACCTACCGTGATGAGTTTGTTTTGTATGTATTGTTATAGTTCAACAGTGACAGAATATCATTATAGTTCAATGTTATTTTTTGTAGGTAGGTAGGTATAGCCACTAACCGACTGCCGCCAAGACACCGACTTTTAATTAGGTAAATTTATTAGTGGCTTAAAACGGTGAGTTTAAACACCAACTTATATATTACATTCCTGTTTTCGACAAGAAATTAACCTATCGTCGACTCTCGTGTTCTTTCGACCGCGCTCTTTTCAGCTGAGCTCCAGGCTCCAGGCTCATTCTGTTCGGGCGTTTCCGTCACTGCTCGCTGGTCTCCGGCGGTTCGGCGTCTGGGGCGCGTTGCCATGGTAACTGGCGGGCACGCACCTCTCGGCAGTGGCCGCAGCCGAAAATAAACACGAGAGCGAATGTTCGCGGTGTGGTACAGGAGCTTCGGGAAAATTGAAGGGTGCTTTTCTCGTGACATACTTAGAATTTGACCTGAATTTTGGATGTGATTTCGAACTTAAAATGCTAAGTCATCTTGGTTATTAACCCAGTTATGGCTCGGTGGTCAACATAAATAAGTATGTAGTTCGTGCTTCAAATATCTAAATCTGAAGACTAGTTCGTGAATTTATATCTTCTGAAAACTGATTGTAGTACATATTTTTGTTGAGATGGTTTTCCTATCACCTTACTGTTCTTCTCATACTGTAGGCAGTTAGACTGAAGATAGGGTTATGTGATGGCTCTACACTAGAGTATCGAGCGATCAATCACATGATCTCATTCAGTTTTTTCACTCAACTTACCTGACCTAGCGAGAGTGCTCAAAATAAGACGTCAAAGCACAATGAGTAGGATCCCAGGCCCCATCAATGAGATAGTCTGTTCAAAGTTGAGGTGATCTGAGGGCCTAGCCAAATGGCATTCGCTTCGAAGCGATTCCATTTCTACAGTCGTAATACAATACAATAGACCACGTGACATATCGGTAGCTAACGTCAATCCCATACATTTTGGACTTTTATACTGGCGTCATCGCTATTAGAATATTACTTTGTCTAAGGCCTCTGGTCCCAAAGTTGAGCAAACTCGTTCAGCTGTAGCTCCCAGCCACTCTACCGGCCGGGCTACTCTCTACCTCACCGCGTAGTTCCACGATGGCGGGGGTGCGGCCGGCGGCATCGTGGTGCGCGGCGGCGGTTGCGCGCGCACTGTTCGCGCGTCAGTCGCGGGACGGCGCGCGGCCGGCCGGTCGATAGCCCCGGAACTCTACCCCGGTGCCACCATGCTGCTGAACCAGCCGTGAACGCGCGCGGGCGCCGCGTAGTGTACCTATCACCTAGGTTTGTAACAGTACCGACAGTGACATGTGCCTCTGCAGGTGCTTGTGACGCCACGCTCGGGCCGGATCTCTAATTGCGGGTGAGCGCCGTTGACTACATGTGGACGTCATGTACCTAGTATTCTCCACGCACACATCAAAACATCACAGGATTTCAGGCCCTAATCATGAAGCAGCGCCAGTTTTGTGCGGCAGCTCAAAAATTGATAACGCAAATCGACAATTCTCTCTTATCTTTCATCGACGTGACATATGCCTTTTCCGATGATTTCACGTAGCGAGTGTAGTAAACACCAATTTATGCAGCGATTGAAAACTCGTATCAATTCATTTCATTTGACGTCAGATCTCTGACACAATTGGGCTCTGACAAGGGCCTAATAACGATGGATACCGGTGTAGCAAATATCCATTTGAAGCAACTGAAATAACACACAAATCTCCCGTTTAGATTCACTGTAACATACTTGGCAATGCCGCTACAAATTGATGGATTTCTAAGCACCGCCTCTCATATACAAGTCACGCTACGATAGAGACATCAAACTCATACGTAGAGCCTCTATTTAGATGAGTTAGGTTAGGAGTAGCAAATGGGATGATGCTCCGAGCAAAGGTCACGTTATTGATGGTCTATAGATTAGGTGAGGTAGTGGTTATTGTATTGGCTGTGAACGATTTCAAGGGGTAATTAATTTCAGGCTAAGAAGTCCACTGCTGTATATTGGCCTCGCCCAATGATGAAAAGTCTTGAGTCGCCTCCGTCCACCGTCTTCCTGTGATTCTTAAATGTTGTCGGTTCATCGAGACCACATCCGGTTCGTGGTCGCCTTTCGAGAACCTTTATTCCCCAACGGTTGTTGGTTCTTCGAGCTATATTTCCTGCTCATTGCCAATTGTACTGCTAATTCTGAGAGCTATCCTGCTAGTTCTAGGTTCTTCTACGGTTCTTCTCGTTTCGAATTGGTAGATTCAACATCGCTAAAAGTAAAGTCATAGCTCCGCTACGAACACTACAATTCTATTGCTACGACAGTCTACGACAGTCTACGAAGGTGCTACGAGATTGCTGCGCTGTTTATTTTTACTGTTGTTTAATTTTTGCGTTTTGCTATCACTTTTCCGTGAATGTGATATTGTGATGTGATCCATAAAATAGTTAAGTATAATATTCACAGATGTCGCTACTTGAGTGGCGAGTTATTTTTCTCAAAAGTCGTTGGCAGCAACCACGTGATTGTAGAGGTTCATTAAATTCTTAATTTTATGAAATTTAAAAGTTAGTTTCGTGTTGCTAGAGGCACGATAGAACATTCCCAGATTCCCTGACCCGATTATTTACTTTCTATGCTCAGAGTCTCGGAAAAAATTTCGCTGAGCAAAAAATTTTTCAAGTAAATTTCTATTCGCCCTGAATCCATTTGTACTTCAACTTGTAGATACTAAAATGGGTAGTAAACTTACCAGTGCGGTGGCATAAAGCACCGAATAGCCAAGCAATAGTACATAAAGCACGATCGGATGCAAATCTGGCGCGAATCGACATCGGCGTAAAATATCCCTTAGCTAGCACCTGCCCAGCACGCGATAAAAACGCTTGTAAATTCTGATAGCATTTCGACAAGACGTGGGTCCACGACGAATGTCAGGTTTATAACTTATCTGAGAGGATTAAACACAAATTGCATCTTCTGATGCAATTTGTGTTTAATTAAAAAGTGTAATTTGAAATAATCAATAAATATTCTAATACTATAGCATTAACATCACGTCCTGATCATAGGGAGCAATTTTATTAAGACAAGTAGGTAAGTACCATTAGTTATTCACAGAACACCTTTTGATTTGAGTATATGAATCATATTATACTCAAATCAAATATAGGAAATATAGGACATGACATTTAGACCACCTGATGAGTGGTGGTAACCCCAGTCCATTAGAAATGGCTCTTATGTCACCTAGAACGTATTTTTTGGCATTGCACCTATCAACCTGAGATATAAAGGTGAAAAGTTAAATGTGCCTGTAATTTCACCGGCACCACCCCCCCACCCCTATTTTCCCTAGCACTACTGCTTGGCAGCAGAAATAAGTTTGGTACTTCACCCGACAAAGGCTTTTACACAAAGTTCTCCTACTATCAATATAATGATGGAAGTCTACGGAAAATCGGATAATTATCGCACCATGAAAATATCTTGCCGCATAATAATTTATCCAAAATATCTTCTTCATAAAGATTATGAATCCACCTTCGACAATTACCTTTAAATCAAGTTAATTTGTTTATTGTACCTGCCGGACGGGCAGGCTTAGAGCAGTCGTTACGGCGACTGGCAATTGTGTCGGATTTATAGAATCCCTTCGATCTGGTCACTTTATTGTGTAACTTAAAGCTAAGCTGAAATAAAGCTGCAATTTTAAATTGAAGAAACGGCTAATTACCCCTGTTTTTCGTTACTTTTGCTGACGTTTCGAGACTGAGTTCAGAAGCCTCTTCATCATGAGCACCACCCGCGACCGCGTTCGACGGTAGACCGAAAAATACTACGTGCTGCCGCGCGCTCCGCTTGCGGCGGCGGCGCGCGGCGGTAGGTTCGTTACGCGCACGTCGGAATTCCGTTCATCTACGTCACTGCTGCGTGCACACTACACTCATGGTATCACTCTCCAGACTGATTGCCGTACTAAAATCAGGAGTGGTGGAACAGAGTATACCTACAGGTTTCCATGCTAGTGAGATACCATTCACCATCTTTCTTAATATCATTGAGAAGTTCTGGTGGTCATCTGTGGTCTTTTTCATCAGTTCCACTTCACCAATTGGCGAAATTAAAAACTAAAAAACAAAAAATTATTTATATCAAATTCTATATTATATATATAAATATATAACGATTTTAGTATTTTCGCTATATATTTATATATATATATAAAACTTGAGGAGTTCCCTCAATTCCTCGTGAATTCTATCATCAGAACTAGTTTAGATAAAAATGGGACTAATCTGGAAGGATATCTTTTAAAAAAAAAAAAAAACCAAATTGGTTTTGTAAATTACGGTAACAAAAAAATACAACTGAATTGAGAATCTGCCCCTTTTTTGAAGTCAGTTAAAAATAGTTTTTGTTGATACCATATGATTTGCAGTTTAGCGATCGTTTTAGAAAAATTACGACTATACACCACGTACTTTACTATTCTCCTGCTGACTTTTCGTTGACCATTTTGAGGTCCTTCCTCATGAGCACCGATTCAATTCTATTAGTGATCGTTTGTTTGTTTGTAGTTCCTGAACTACAACAAAATAAAAAAAAACAATATTTATATGTTTCAGTCATGACTAGCGTAGTGCAGCTCAATGTAACCTTTTCCCTGCCCGTAATGATCCCCTCTGGAATATACAATATTGTTATTGTACCCATTACGACCATTATCATCTACCCGCGAACATTTTTCCTCAAAGGGTAATGTACAAAATGTATTAGACACTAACGAGAGCCCATCTTCTATAAAGCAGGTACGTCTAAGAGCCTCAGTGCGGCTGTCTGTATAATAGTGAACTATAACGGGATGGCTATGATACGAGATAGTTCAACTGTAATGGGAAACTATTTCCATTATTACTTATTAGGTAGTCAGGCCTCATTAAGTAGCTGTTGAATATGATAAATAAAAATATGAAATATTAGCTTTTCAAATATTTTGAAACTACACTGAAAGTTGACCGAATCGAGACTGAATTGTGAATAGACAGAAAGTTGGTACTTTGTTCCCTCATAATAATTATTTAGACTACTTTCGATTCAAGGTGACTACCATTAGAGTAGGATAGTTATATATATGTCATTGGAAAGAGTAAAGAGAGACTTCATCTATTATCGAATAAACTATTTAATTGTTCAAGTTTCGGTCACATAATCACATTACCGAATGGCATTTCTGACATTTAAGACTTGGACACTAGATCGAAACGTGATTCGAACTGGTGGTAAAGATAAACTTTGAAAATAACACCAAAGGCATGCGAGCGAAGCGAGTCGTTTTTTACCTACTAACTTATGAGAGTAGCGAATGGCGGTGCACAAAATACCTCTTTCTGCGAAATTACCTACTACTACCATACCTATTTCTGCCACCAATTAGTAATACACGCATTGCTGTGTTCTAGATTGTTGGGTAAATTACAAGTAGTATAAGACTTTTCATGAGACGTGCCGTGGTGTATTCGGCTTAAAAATAGACCCCTCTGTCTCCTCTCGTCACCATTACACCAAGGGATGGGCAGCAGCATCCACCTGAGTACTTAACACCGATAATGCGATCACCAATCCACCTGCCCAGCGTGGTGATTATGGCAATTCCCTCCATTGTATTTTATGGGGGAGGCTCGTCCAGCAATGGATGTTTTAAGGCTGCTAATGATGATAAGACTTTTCTACTTTTTGTCTTCAGAAGGAGGATGAGATACACCTTAAAGGAGGCAGGGGAAATGTCAGTTGCGTCAAGAAAAGCCCTCTCCCTAATCAAATATTATTAATTTTCTTAAATAACTGTTGTAGTTAATGTGTTTTTTAAGTCCTTACGTTCACTATTAACAATAATAATTCTGATTTACATTCTTTAATTGGGGCACATATCTCCATTCTGTTTGATGCACCTTTTCTCTGTTAAGAACCCACTACGTCGTAACATGGATAGATCCTAAGATCCTCGTCTAAGAGCTCCGTACCGCCCCCGGCTATCTACTAATAATTATTACGTAGGTTTGTTTTGCTATGGAACTAACATAGAATGTTTGTTTGTTTGAGATTGTTTAGTGGTAACGCGAAAGGCTTGTTATGTTACGGTGTACTTACATGTTTTGTTATTGAACGATGATTATATAATTTTGATTGATTTCATCATCACCATCATGTTCTTATTCAAAAAAATATAAGAAAATCTGATCATATTAATTATTAATGTTTTTTTTATACTACAAGGCAAAAAAACAAGCATACGGCCCACCTGATGGAAAGTAGTTACCGTAGCCTATGGACGCCTTCAACGCCAGAGGTAACACACGCGCACTGCCGACACTGAGACATAAAGATGAAAAGTATCTTGTGCCTGTAATGTTACCGGCACCCGTACCCTTCATGCCGAAACACAGCAATGCGTGCACCATTGCTTGGTGGCCAAAATAGGTACGTAGGTAGTACTTCCCTCGACGAACTCTTTCACAAGAAATTCTACTACTAACTAATGTTACCAAACTCATAGTTACCTCATCAGAGGAGTTTAAAAATATCACTATTCTATGTTCAAACTGTTTTAAGGATGACAGAAATTATAAAATTGTGCCAAAAAGATCTTCACATGAGGTACCTACTTGTAAAGGACAAAACTTCATTCCGCAACTTCAAGAGATGTAAATTATTGGTACCACCGCATCTAGTCCAACTTTAAATCACAGCAAACCAGCCAGACGCGTTAAAAAAAAATATGAAGAAGTCCCAGCTTGCTTGCGTCACGGGGGCGTGCGCCGTGACGTCACTACAGAAATAGAACGGAGGCGGGGGGCACGGCCCTCGCATTGCGCCCCGGTTCTATTTTAGATCTAGTTACGTATTAGCAAGGTTCTGTTTTGCAAATATGCAGCTATTTGTGTGTTGTACGTCATGGGATGTCAGGTTGGATGCTGATTCGATAACGGCTATTTTTGTTCGGATTTATAATAGTTCTTTGCATTATATTAGTACAATGTGCCGCTCGCGACGCCTACGGGCAACTGGGAGTAATTTTTGAAAGTTCATTATTATTTCAATTTTGACAATTTTATAAAATCAAAAATCCAATATTGAAATAAAATTACACTTTAAAAAATCTAAGAAGTTATTTTTTGTACACAGTTCAATAAAAAAAACTGTATTAGGTTAGACAGACATCCGACTTTTAGAAGTTGCATCGGCTTCCAAATTAAATTTCGATGTTAAATATGCTGTAACGCGTTGTAGTAAGATTCAATTTGATTCGGATGAGCACGGAATAACTTTTTTCATACAAATTTTAAACACCCTCTTCTATCCCCTTAGGGGTTGAATTTCGTAAAATCCTTTCTTAGTGAGCACCTCGAAGTTAAAAAATAATTTATGCTATATTTTAATGTGGGCTCTAAAGTTTTGAAGATCTGAGGATGAGTCAGTGCCTTTTCGTTTAGCTTATATAGATATTCATTTATTAATTAGACAGGGAGAGGGACTTTATTTCACCATGTAGGCATATAGGCAGGCCAGGATATAAAGTTTGCAAAAAACGAAAACTGCTGCAGAATAAGTAGTGACAACGAATTGAACGACGCAGTGCAAGACAGCTCTGTCTTCCTCCCCCACTCGATGCACCAATGAAAACGTCGCAGGAAGTCGGTGGATTGAGTCGGCTCAAAATCATTCGTCATGGCGTTCTATGGAGGAGGCCTATATTCAGTAGTAGACCTCTATCGACTGATGATGAATTGTTGCATGTGAATATAAACGCAATATCTAGTTCTGAAACAAGAATTCCGACTTAAGATTAAGAATTTTCAATAAAAAACTTTTGTGCCTGGTTGTTATGGAACCATGGTACTTTTAGTTCCTACTACCCACGACACAGGGTGTAGGATCATGACTACTGACGTATGTAACTGTTATGTTACTCGTCGATTGACTTATCTCCTAGTAAAAATTGTTTTACCCAGCAAACACTATAATAATACAGACACAGAAGCCGCAGGCTTTAGCTTATATACTTATAGTTAGCATGTAGCATCTTTAATGTTATGAAAACTTTCATTTATGTTGTTGTTAGACCCACAAGTTTCAATGTCGGTTGAAACAACTTGGTAAGTTTCCTCTAAGTAAGCATAAATATGCATTGCATGCTAAACACTTACAAAGGCTCTATGATTATTCTCTTTGAAACCAAAATCATTTTTGAGGAAAGGTGATTTACATTGAATCAGTCACTGGTGACAGTTTAGCGAATCAACCAATGGACCAATTTCTATGCTGTATTATTGCGTATTGGTAGCTAACGAGTTTGTTAACTATTTTCCCTCGAGTCACCGTTGAATTTCTATTAGACTAAAACCTTGTACTGCTGTTCTGTGACAAGTCACTGTGAAAAATTTGATTCCTGTCTGAAAGATAACACTCAAGATATTGACACAGGGCTTCTTACGGCCTTAATGGGCGGCCTTATCGCTTTCAGCGATAAGGCCGCCCATTGTATTGCCTTTCTTTAGTAATATTACTTGTTTATTGTTTCTGTGGTGATCAATAAAGTGTTAATCTATGTATCTATCTATCTATCTATCTATCTTACCTACATTAGCAATATATAAAAGGTTAAGCCACATAAGTCTGCGGTGAATCGTAGTTTCCGTAAGGCGTATTCACACTGAGTTAGCAAGTTGCTACCTCAGTGTGAATACGCCGGATGAAGTACCGGTATTATGTCTGAATAATACCGGTTCTCGAATCGATATCAAGTACCGGTACCCTAGGAAATACCTGTATTTTAGTACCGGAACCAACAAAATACCGATTCCGAAAAATACTGGTATTGCAAGCCCTGATAGCAACACAGCTGTGCAGTTTTTGTCAGTTCTGAGTGTATTTATAGCTCGGTATTATATGAGGTCACCTAAGACCTGAGCTATAAATACACAAGGCTGGTGAAAGTGCACGGAATTAGCACCAACTATTGTCTACAGGTGTTTCTAATCTATTTTTGATCGTGAATCGGTCGAGGTCAACATTTCACATTCGTACTGCCAGTATTTTTTGGAGGGCGTTGTTATCAAGTTTACAAAAAATAAACCAGGTGTTCATCTGTAAAAAAAAACAGCTTTGCAACAACGGTGAAATGTCCTACTCAAGTAAAATTAACATTTACTTTCCATGCAAGTGACGACACATTATTATTCAATAATGTGTCGTCGTATGAAAACTATGCGCAAAGATGTCGTAGCTCAGTGCTACGCCAGTGCTACGCGTTCTACGAAACCTCTACGAGCTATAGCCGTAACTTAATCTACGACATTGCATATTCCTAAAAGTATTTCGCAATGAATTGAATTGCTACAAATGAAATTTTCTCAATTCATGTCATGTTTTTAAAATAACTATAGTTGTGCAATTTTTGCATGGCATACAGAAGAAAGTGACTGTCGGATGTTATGTTATGTTATGATTGCATCTATTAATGAATTTGAAGGCCTTTACCATACAATCGTGTATTTGGCCTTCCTATACAACATTTTGATAATTATTTTCAGCTTTTGCAGAGTTGGGTTTTAATTATTCAACTTTTTTTTGCATAATTTACATCATTTTGAGTAAACTGCATCGTTTTTAACTGCACAAACATTAAAACTATATCACTTACTGTAAGAAAGCCAATTATCATAAAACGCGTTATCGACTGTTGAAACAAACAAACTTTTATTTGTCCGCGTCACAAAGATAAAATAAAACGACTTAATTAGGCGAGAATCTCAGAGTAACAACAGTTAGTTTGGACCTGTGTTGAACGCGCTTATGAACTGTAAGCACTGGAAAAACGCTTTAGTGGAAATTGATCTCTTTTATCGTCACTATCTAACATCAACAACTGATGTTTGCACCATCTACTGACTGCGAGTCTCACACAGTAGTTACTTTAATGCTATTGATTAATAATACTGCTTATTTTGCCACCTCTTCCTTTTAATCGTATCCTGGCTCCCCTTGCGATACCAAGCTATGCCAATGTCTCGACCAACTGCAATAAGTTTTAGATTATACACTCTATTACTTTCATATGTATTTTTGGGAATAAAAAAAACCCACACATGTTTAATTGCTCGTTTCTTGTTCTGTTTAACAACACATAACACACCCAACAGTACATACATATTCATGATCCCACACTAGGATTCCCGCAGAATCGAACCCCCGACCTCTCGCACCTTAGCCAGCTACTCGCCCGCTGCTCCACAGAGGTCGTCAAATATACATTTGCTTTTAAAACGCTATAGGTTCACAAAATGCCTTTAATGAGCTCTAGAATATTAAGGTTTAAAATTGAAATCTAATTTTAGATTAACTTCTAACACGTTTTAAAAACATTTATTTGGTCATAAGTTAACAAAATCTAACAATACTTTAAAGGGAATTTTTATATCATTATATTATACACAAAACCAAAGGTATCAGAGCGTGCGCTCGCCTTCTTTAGTTCATAACATTTTTTTTGTTGAACCTATAGTACTCTCTTCGTATATAGTATTTTCTACGTCTTAAGTACTCTAACATTACTTTACGACGGAGTCAGTTAAATATGGCGAGTTCGTGGCCCATTTTATATTGTTTAAATGATTAAGTTATTAATAAGTATTCCTCCTTCATTCAGATCCTTAAGTGTTACTTTGCATTAATGAGACTATTATTCCTTAAACGCCGCGCGCTTATCAGGCATACTAATAGAAATGAAAGTGTTGGGGTTGTATTACTGAATGTTGTTGAATATGTTTATTTTTGTATATTACACATAATGTGGCGCATCGTATGAAATGACGACCTCTGTGGTGCAGCGGGCGAGTAGCCAGCTGAGATGCGAGAGGTTGCGGTTTCGATTCCCGCTGCGGGAAAAATGTTTGTATGATCTGCGAATATTTGTTCTAGGTCTGGGTGTTATGGTACCATGGTACTCGTAGTTCCTGATACCCACGACACAGGAAATCCTAGTTTGGATCAAGACTACGTATGTGACTATTGGGTGTTATGTTATGTAGGATTACAGCTTACTAGTATCTCTCAACATATTGTGATCAACCAGAAACTTGCAGACTATCTGGCTTCACAAATACATGATTATACAAACCGAGATTGAATAATAAACTTCAAAAACTGTGAAATGTACACAGCACCAGAAGTTAAAACTTATTTCCGGTGAAAAGTACAAAATTCTAAATTACCAAAGTGATTTCTGCAAAGCGCACAACTAATTTTATACTAAAAACTTAAAGTCCATTGATAGCATCTTCCATTGCCATTCCTTGTAATCGGGCTTATCAAAAATGACCAAAGAAAATCACAATCACCCATAGGACCCGCTTGTTCTATTCCTCCCAACGCTTTGTCGGTTGCGAAACGCGCTATGTCGTAATATAAAACTTTCCAAGCACCCCCAGTGGGTCTTCAGCGGTTGATAAAACCGAATAACCACAGTTTCCCTTTTTCACTTGCCTTAAGGTGGGTATTGAATGCGAATATTCGCGTGTAACGTTGATAGAAGCATTTGAAATTCTATTTACTGTTTCAGTTGAACATTTTATGGTGAGTCGATGTGCATTTAGTATTTCCTCATGAAGCCACACGTCATGCAATAGCGCTACTTGACAGTTACTGAGATATAAAATAATGCACGTAGAGCCTGTTCAAAAAAAGTCTTGGCTAAATTGTTAACTAAGTTTGTGAACTACATTATTACAACCATAATTAGGATGGTTTCTTTGTGTCATAATTTTGAATTATAAACTAATTAAATAGTAAATAGAATAGTAGTAAATGAATAAATGATTTATGAATTTTGTGACGTAAATTTTCTCACACAGTGTAAGTTCAAGATTTACTGTTATGTAAGTTGAAGATCAAATTGTCATATACTTGCTCCGTCCTCAAAGAGTGCTCATGAAATATGAACGTAAGTAGTGATGTAAAATTTTGTTTTGCTTTGTTCCAAAATACAAGAGAATGTAAAGTTTAAGTTTAAGATTATGTTTATGGCCCTCGTTGATGGGACATTTCATAATACAGCTTGTACTTATCATTTTTATTAGAGAAAGATGAAAGTACTGCTTACTATTATACTGAGAAGTAACCTCAAAGCTAACAATAATCGAATAGAGCAATTATGAAAATCGTTCCTGTGAGGCGTGGCAATTAAGCACATAGCGGGCTAAGATGCTAGAGCGGGTTCGATTCCCGCTGCAGGGCAAATGTTTGTATGATCTGCAAATATTTACCATAACATAATGTTATGTAATGTTTCGGGTCCGGGTCTTATGGTACCATGGTACTCGTAGTTTCTGATACACACGACACAGGGAATCCTCGTGAGGGAGTAGGACTATGTATGTGACTGTTGGGTGTTATGTTATGCTATATAACCTATTAACCCTTTGCATAACGAAAACGATAACGCGTCATCTAAGATATCGATAAGATATATATTTTATATCGTCACCCTTTTTAAAATGGTTCAAAAATTTAATTATATAATTCTTGCAATCACAAGTTTAAATCCATTCAGAATTAAAAAAAAAAAATTAAAAAAAAAGTTTGCAAAATTTTTAAGAGGCAACGTTTCAAGAAATTTTACGTTCACAATTGAGATTTTAATAAATGATGTCTAAAACTGATCGATAACAAGCTATTCTAATTTAATATTTACAATTCAAAAATACAAAACTTTCCATTGATTCCTCTCCAAAAAACACATTTCACAAACTTTTTTCCGTCGACTCTTACGTGAGAGATAGATTACAAATTGACACAATGCTTAATTCTTTTCGCGCTACCATACAAGTGAAGCTGCAGACCAGATACTGGTTAAATAATCTCTACTAATGAAAAGATTATTCAAACCAATTGCGTAGCAGTGCGCAATAAAACATCGTTCAAAATATTATTTTCGTATTTTAATCACGGCCCAGCGTTTAAGGAAAAATATTATCTTTCGTCCCGAATCCCAACTTCTCGTAATTAATCACAATATAAACAAGATTATGTACAGACGACCTCAAACAAACGAATTTGTAATAAATAAACAACATTTTTCGTGTTTTTCCGGTGTAGTTAATTTTATTGTGTAGCTTTCATTTTTGCTAAAAAAAAACATGATATTTATCGTTTACGCTATAAATTTTAATAAGATCTTACACAATTTTTTCATTTGAAATCCTACTAATATAATTAAATGCGATAGTTTGGATGTCAAAAGTCAAAAACAAAGTCGCTTGCAGGCACAAGTGAGCATAATAACGTGTTTAGCAGTTCATTTAATAATGCTAATGGTTTATGTAACCCTGGTAGTCTCAGCCTAAGAATAGTACTCCTCCAACTCTTGTGGATGGCGACTAAGGGAGTTAGCAAGGGGATAGGCAGCAGCATCTGCCTGCGTACTTTACACCAAACTGCGATCACCAATCCGCCTACCAAGCGTGGTGATTATGGTAAATCCCACAATGCCAATGGGGCAGGCCTTATCCAGCAGAGGATGTCTACCGGCTGATGAAGAAGAAGAAAGATTTAGCATCAAAACAATTGAGGTTTCGACGCAAGGTGCCAAAAACGCATTAACAGCAATCACGCAGCTAAGCAAGTACGCGATATACCAAACACCTTATTACGCAGGTTACCAAGAACGCAGATTGGGAAAAAATATTACGCACGTTACGCAGATGGGCAATTGGCACTGAAAATTCATCGTTAAATATAAATAATTTTAAAAATAAAAATTTAAACGAATAGATTTATCCTGACCCTTTTACCCTCCACTTTTCTTCAAAATCTCCAAAGTGAGGTATACATTGTCTGATCGACACGGTCACACTGTCCAATTTATATGAAGCTGTTTAAAATGTCTGTAACACCGCGTCGGTGAAAGACTTTAGCTTGAAGTTGGGAGGTGGGGGAGGTCAATTGATATTGGTCCGGTAGACTGATAAGACGGCCCTCGAGCAAAGCGTCTCAAAGTTGTAACGTACTGAGATAATAGATTGAGGGCTGCAAGTGATAGGAGCCCCCATCCTCTTACTCGCCTCTCAGAACTAACTTGAGTTGACACTGGTAAGTAGTCTGGCTAAAGTTATGCAAAGTGATTTTGAATTGGCCAATCTTAATGACCAGCGCACACATCGTATGTTCTATCCTTTCAAACTATAAACCTTCGACGTTCTTGATGATCTCCATGGCGCAGTGGGCGAGTAGTGGGCTGAAACACAAGAGGTGCGGGTTCGATTCCCGCTATGGGATAAATGTTTGTATAATCTGCAAATATTTATTCCGGGTCTGGGTGTTGTGGTATCATGGTACTCGTAGTTTTTGATACCCACGATACAGAGAATCCTAAACCTTGGTTATATAGGTACTACAAAAAATATGCTGTCAAAATAATGCACACTTTAGCCAGTCAATTCTAAGTCACAGACAAACCAATCGTGCTGCTGAGTGTACATAAATAAAATAAAAATAAAATAGCCTGTTCATTCCCTAATCTAATTAGAGTAATACCAACACCCATACCCGGAAGAAATATATACAGATCATGCAAACATTTGTCTCAAAGCGGGAATCAAACTAGCACCTCTTGTATCTCAGCCGGCTACTCGCCCGCCGCGCTAAGGAGATCGTCATTCATTAGTAATGTACCATTTTAAAGTAAACATATAAATTCACCTTTTAATTAAAATTGTTATCCAATAATGTATGTATTATTGTTGTATTTTTTTTCTTTTTTTTACTGTGCCATCGGTGAGAACTCCGCACGGATAAAGGCCTCCTCCAGCTTTTCACTGGCTGATTGGCTTGACTGTACATAATGATATCAAACTTACTGTATCGAACAAAAGTTCACTAAAATACTAATTTCCAACCAAACTTTGCACTTTAAAGTAATTTATGCAATTAAGAAGCGCAGCGTTGGATATTGTCTTTGTTTTAATAATGTGCACGATATTGCGTTTGTCACCCTGAGACGATGGAAAATCTCATATGCCTGTGAATACCCCTGGCTTTCCTGCCCTTCGAGCCGGAACGCATTAATGCAAGTTACTGCTTAGTCAGCGCGGTGATATTCCGCAAAGCTCGTTTGAAAATTATTCTCAAAGATTTTTTGCACACCTTTAAGTTTGTGAAAGCGATAAAAATCTAGCTAAATTTTCTGTGAAATAATGTTTATGAAATGAGTCATTTTAAACTGCCTTGGTGTGTTTGGCCTAAGAATAGACCCCTCTTTCTCCGCCTGTGGATGTCGTAAAAGCCGATTAAGGGATTACACCATGGGATGGGCACCAGGATGCTCCATGATTTTGTTAGTAGTAGAACTTCTTGGTGAAAGAGTTCGTCCGGGGAAGTACTACCACCGTACTATTTGTGCCACCAAGCAGTAGGGTTCGCATTGCTGTGTTTCGGTTTAAAGGGTACGGGTGCCGGTGAAATTACAGGCACATGTGACTTTTCATCTTTATATCTCAATGCGGGCGTGCGTGTGATGCCTTTGGTGTTGCAGGCGTTCATAGGCTACGGTAACTACTTTCCATCAGATGGGCCATATGCTTGTTTGCTTGCCAAGTTTAGTAGTATAAAAAAACCCACATTCCTTCAATCACAAATCCGTCTGCCAAGCGTGGTGATTATAGCAATTCCCCCATTGTATTTTATGGGAGAGGCCTAGTCCAGCAGTGGATGTCGAAAAGCTGATGGTGGTGATAATGCATAAAGACAAATACTTCTTCCTACAATGCTTTAAATTTATGCCTAGTTAATTAGTATTAGGGCAGGGTTCACGAACACATAAACGATCATTAACTTGCTAATTCTACATGCATAAGTAGATTGTATAGCGTTATTTATAACAAAATAAAATGAGATTATGATCACCAATTCGTGCCGGGGCTAGACGTCGCAAATCTGAACAACGAATGTCTTTTACAACAGCACTTCTCTTTTAACGATAACAGTCGAGTGAAATTCACGACACGTTCACACCTGCCGTGTGAATATCTGCGTTATAATAAGGTGATAGGGTCGTTAGTCGAATGGCAGAGTGTAAAGTATAAGATGAACAAAACGACTGGATTGTTAACCTCTAGAGTAAATGGCGTCATGTTTTGAAATACGTTATGTGCAATGAAAACTTGTTAAAATAACTCTGTATTTTTAAACAACACGCAAAGCTCGTTATAGTTATGTACCTGGTTAATTGGAAAAGTTTCACAATTTACGAATTACCTTTTAAATAAAATTAAATCTTCATCCTACCTTGAAAATGCAACATCGGCGTTCTGCACTGTTCATACGAAAGAAAACCTGCGTAGCCTCACCGTGTGGAAATAGCATCCTCCCAGTGATGCATTTTTGTCTCTACATCTCATCAATTCCTCATCAGCATCATAATCAGCCCGTAGAAGTCCACTGCTGGACATAGGTCTCCCCATGGAGTGCTATGGCAAACGGTCTTGAACCGGCACCATCCACCGACATCCTGCAATCTTTAAAAGGTCCTTGATCCATCAAAATGGAGGCCTTTTTACTGCTTTCTCTGGATTGTGGTCACCACTGGAGAATCAAAACACACAAAATTTGTACTTTTCAAATTTTGTATACAGAGGTACAAATTTGGATTCATAACCTAGCTACTCTTTAGTCTTTGCTTACTCTACATTTTCTCTAGCAATTACACAATAATTTGGTTACCATCTCAAATAATTACAGTAAATTCAATAAATCATAAGTACAATTTCGACTCTAGTTATAATGGTATCCCATAAAAATACCACTAAGATATAAAGTAGCTAAAGCAGAGTTAGGACGACAATAACTTTGCAGTTATGCTATTAAATACAATGTCTGAAATGTGTTTTATATCGCTGATAAGACAATGTTAACTGATTTGAATTAGCTAAAGCTAGCTAACTGTTTAGATTAAGACTAGATGTATTAAAATGTGGAGGCGATTCAATACCGTTCTTCGACATGTTGGCTTCTACAGGCTGATAATGATAACTAAACATAGCTAGAGTTTAGTTTACATCTTGTTATGATTGAAAAATAACAAAAGTTGCTAAGTTACACTCTTGTAGGTCAATTTAAAGTTGGTATTTTGATCAAAGAAAATTGGTAACAGTAAAACTATAACCATTCATTTTATAAAACGAGAAATTTTCACGTTGGTGTTGGTGAAAGCACCAACAGGTTTCGACCCTAATCGAGGGTCTTCATCAGGGCGAGTGCAATCCGCGCTACATCCTATGTAACTTTTGCCATATCGGTGCGTGAAAATTTCCCGTTTTGTAAAATGAATGATATAATTCAGGAAAGTTATTTTAGTCAAAACTATAACCATTAAACATTCACACAACAGACAGTGTAGCTAATATTGGAATAAAAAGGTTGTTCAGAACCTTTGTTTTCGTAGTACTCGTGTCAGGCTTGCTACGCCACTTGTCAAAAATGTTTTAGTAAAATCAGAGAGAATCCTCCGGAGGCGAGATGTTATATATCCGTACACAGTGGTGAGACGAGAGTAGGTTAGCTGTGTCTGTGTGTATAAGTCAGTTGTGACACGCGATACAAATATGAATGTACAGTCAGCAATAGGAATTGGTAAACCTTCTGTGCGCTTAATAACTGAACTACAAATGGACGTCACGGCTGATAATGATTGCATAGTTTAGGAAACACATGAAAAGGTGCGTGTTACGATCGTAGGTAGTAAAAAGTCTCTGCTAACTCCTCCATAAAATAGGCATAAGTTTTTAACCAGTAATAAATCAACTCTACTTCACAAAGTTTCAGTTCTCACACATCAGGTAGTGCAGGTTTCTGATGTATCCAATCAAGATCAGTTTAGTTAGAACATATCTCTATCGGGGCGTGCAGAACCCGATTGATCACCACAATTTGTCGCACGTCTAAAACCAGCTTTATATCCTAGAAAAGGTACAATCCAGCATGCAATTTCAATTCTATTTGGAGTAAGCAAATTGATTTTAGCTTCAAAAATAACATGTCTTCATCTACGATATTGTTTATGATAATAACTTTATTTCTTGTGAGATACTTTAGCTAGGGTTAGGAGTCTTTCGCCATAGGGTAATTATGACATCGAAAATATAGGATAAACAGGTTACAAGTAAACTAAATTCAATATCTTCGCGTCTTCGATTTCTTTTTTGGTAATCGAATCGTAATAGCTGATAAGATGTCTTATTAAATTAGAACTTAAAGTACACTGAAAGCTTATACAATTAAATAACATAACATAACACTCAACAGTTACATACGTAACCCTGATCCCACACTAGGATTTCCTGTATCGTGGGTATCAGGAAATACCAGGAGTACCATGGTACCATAACACCCAGACCCGGAAAAAAATATTTGCAGATCATAGGAACATTTGTCCCGCAGCGGGAATCGAAACCGCCACCTCACTTCAGCTGGCTACTTGCCCAACGCGCCAGAGAGGTTTAAAAAAAACAAATTAAACCGTCAAATAAACTCTATAAACTTTTATTTTTTGAGACAAATACTTTTCACACACCACAAAACGTGCTTGCTTGCGGCTTCAGTACATTCCTGGTAGAGGACGCTATACGCGGCGTACCTACCTAGCTACCAAGATTCCTTTGAGGCATTTGTGATCATATTTATACGTAGTTGCACTTGTTTACTATCGTAATATGAGGTGCACACGCAACCTCTTTCCAAAGTAATGTTCAAATATGTTTTAAAATAAGGGGATGAAAATTTTAAAATTGAATTTTTACGGTACACTTTATTTTACAGTATTTTGTAAACATTTTCCATATGCACTTGTGTAATGTCCTTTCTTTCGTCTACTGCAGTGCCCCCTAGTGGCGATATAAACTGTATATATGAACCTGCTCAAAAGTAAATCTGAAATATTTTAATTTAAATGTTTCTTATCAAGAAATCCCTGTGATTTGCGATAAAATGTATGTTAAGATGTAAATTAACAAAACGGTTGCAAAAACCGCATTTAAATTGGTTAAGTCATTTCGGAGCTAGGTGGTATCAGACTACTTTAGTTCAAACGTATATTATGTATGTAGTACGGGCACCGTTCCGTCAAGGGTAAAAATACGTGAAATGAAATAACAATTTACTTAATTTACGAGTCCAGCGTCTTAGGGACGTTTTCGTCTGGTATCAGTGACCAGTCAGTATATGGATCAGTTAAGTTATCTTTAGGTCGTTTGCAACGGTCTTTAGACAACTCTACTGTTTCATATGTATTTTTCAAATGTTGTATACTTGTACTCAATGTATTATTTTTTCTGTAAAAGAAGATTATTAATTTACCAAACTTATTTTATTAATTTGAATCTAAATTCCTGTTAAGTTGTATTTTTATGATTCTATAAATCTCAGTCATCATGCCAAATGTTTTTATCTAATGGTGCAACTTCACTTGGTGTATATTAGCAAATGTTTGCATTATTTATTTAAGGCAAAATCAACCATGACTCCATCAGTACACCATGTTGTTTGCCTTGGCAAAATAATGCAAACATTTACGCAAATACGCCAAGTGAAGTGCCACCATAAAATCCAGCTATATTGTAATGGCAATGTCATGCATAACCTACTATAAAAGAGTCAAAATTCCCAAAAAAAACACAAAGAAATGGCCCGAGTTGGGCGGGCATACTGTAAAAAGACCAGTTCCACTGTAAACTCCTGTTATGAACAAACGATACAGTTTTTTATTCGTTTTCGCCCTTTCATGTCGGACTTTGTTCCGAAATAAATGGTAAACCTGTCACTTAGATGTTTGGAGATACGAGATAAAAAAACATGAAAATATAAATTAATGATGGTTGCTGCGAAAACAATGCTGTTCACGTTGATACAAAGATGTATTCAGATGTTAACTGAACACTTTGGATGAATACTTTCAATGGGGTTAAAGTAGACTTGTGTACAAATACTAGGAATAGGAGTTCTTGAAAACTAATGCTTATGCAAAACTTCAAAGCAACCTCTGAAATATGTTCTAAAACCTCATGAATTTGCTGAACACCATGTCTCATTTCCGATTTCAAAACGTCATCGAATCTCAGGTTACTTTGAAATCGCAGCTGACGTCACATTAATAAATTTCCAAAGCCGTTTTACATGAATAAAACTTAGCATAAATTTTCTTTTGCGTCCACACTTTTTATTCCAACTCCTCAAGTTGGTCTTTCACATACTTAATGCGAACATTTTTTGGTTTCATTGTATTCAGTCGCCTACTTTCAAATTACACAATTTATGCATAGGAAAGACGGAAGATTTCGCACAATAAATAAGTAAAAAAACAATCAAGGAGCAAAGGAAGTTGTTAGTGATAAAATCAATAACTGTGTGCTAGTGCTGTAGTTTCTTCATTCAAAGAAATATACAAAATGCATATAAAGGTAGCATTTCCTACAAACAAACAGCAACCGACAAAACTCTAAAACAAACTACGAGATAAATTAATTGGTAACCGTCAAAGAAATGGACTGATTAAGCTAACGGCTAAACTTGTTTTCACGAAACAGACTACAGCTAAACTTATTTTGTATTCAGCTGAATACCTAAGATACCTAATTAAGGTTGAAGCATGAAGTAAGGCCAGCATAGACTCTTTCAAATATCTCTTTTGTTACAATTTATGTCACAGAGGTTAAATCATATAAATTTAAAGTATTTACTTATGTTAACTGTGTAATTAGAAGATTATTTTTTATAATATTCCAAAAACTACAGAACAGGAGATGGAAGCCTTTTATCACCAAACCAGCATAATTGGTTTTACATGTTTTAAAGGAAGGTTCATAAAGGGTGTTCATTGTCCACACACCACTAAAGGGTGATGCAACTGTTTTTTAGGGTCACATACCTCAAAAGGTAGCAAGGGAATCGCACTCTCGTGTCTAACTGTCTGTCTGTCTGTCACAGTCTATTTTCTCCGAATCTACTGGACGAAGAAAGTTAAAATTTGATACATATATCTAATATATACAGAGTTAGGTGACCCAATTACGGGCTTAAAGCGTTAATAAATAAATTGTGATTATGAGGGTTAATTTTAGGGGCAACCTAGAAAGAAAAAAAACAACTTTATTCAAGTGAATCATGTGACATATCAAATGAAAGAGCTCGTAATGAGAAATAAAAAATGTACATAATCTAAATTTAAAAAATGTTAAGAAAATATAAGAAAATCGAACACTTATCTCGGAAAAAAACTGAGCAATTTTTTGAATAAAGTAAGAAATATAGTGCTTTACTCATAATTAACAGAAAAAAACTAAACGAAAATCCTGTCTCTAAATTCCCACGGGAAACGGAATATTCGTGATGAGAAAGTGCGTATAAAATGTGTTGACTGAATAATAAGTTAATTTGCTCTAGTGGTTACTATGGTAGCACGGAACTCTTACTAGCTCATAACCTTACTAACAAAATGTACCAATACTATATTTCCATATTTAATAAACATCAGATCAACGCTGCGAAAGTTTACCCTTAGGCTAAAATACATAGATACAAGCACCTATTCGTCAATTTGACTAAGAGAACTCGCTTCGCTCGTCAATTAATTTTCAATTAGCTTCTTGTCTATGAAGTCTGTGTGATTGCGGAGGATCGAATACGTTTTGGCAAGATTAGATAAACACAAGATGTTCCTTGCCTTCGCCGGCTTACGCGAATGTAGAGATTCCTGCTTATGTAGATGTGGTATTCTTTAAACATCCTAACATCATTAATCAGTCCACCATCTTATGTTTTTTGACGACCTATGTGGTGCGGCGGGTGAGTAGCCGGCTGAGATGCGAGAGGTGGGTTCGATTCCCGCTGCGGAACAAATGTTTGTATGATCTGCAAAGGTTTGTTTCGGGTCTGGGCGTTATGGTACCATGGTACTCGTAGTTCCTGATACCCTCGATACAGGGAATCCTAGTGTGGGATCATAACTACGTAAGTGACTGCTGGGTGTTATGTTATGGTATGTTTATCACGCGTATGAAGAAATGCTACAATTTGGCTGGTTACCTACTTCTGGTGTACATTTTGTTCTCTGCGTTTATTTATCTATATATTATTATATTTATTTATTTAAGTTTTAACATCAGCACTAAAATAATCTTCATTTAAATATTTTAACTGTGGGAATCCCGTGACCCCACCTTACAGGTTTTATAGACCTTGTGTGCGAAACAGAGCCTAACCGATGGTACTGCCATTTCTTATGTATTTTTACCGATTATAACTACATAATAAGAAATGTACTTATCTTAAACACTATTTATAAAATTAATAAACGATTATTATCATTATTTTAACATCAATTCAAGGTCAGTTTTAGTGATCAAATGGATGTTTAAATACTGCTACGTGGCTCTTGTCACTGCCAGTAGCTCTGCAACGCTACCTGTATCTCTTGCAGACGAACCCTTATTTTCTTACAATATTTTATATGAACAGATTGTCAGCAAAATATTGTTAAAACGTTATCTGCCTCCTACTGTATGGCATAGTAAGTGCGTGTCCCTGGGCGGCGCAGAAACGATCAATCAACCGGCAGCTAGTCGCAGCTGAAAACAATAAAGCTGGGCTTAGATTGAGCGCTATTCTCACTACCTTACGCACAATATACTGCTTTACTATCCGTATAATGTATTTAAGATATGATGTGGTATTCGTTTGCTAAAGTGCGTATTGGTATACTTCTTGTATACTAACATGCACTTTTCGGCGGGCGAGTAGCCGGCTTAGATGCGAGAGGTTGTGGGTTCGATTCCCGCTGCGGGACAAATGTTTGAATTATCTGCAAATATTTGTTCCGGGTCTGGGTGTTGTGATGCCATGGTACTCGTAGTTCCTGTACCCACGACACAGGGAAACCTAGTGTGGGATCAAGACTGTGTACGTGACTGTTGGATGTTATGTTATGTTCTTCAATCGTGTTAATGGTTCGAACCCACGACGACCATAAGATGAATTTCCTCTGGTTCGGACAAGGCTTAAGCTCACTTCTTCAAACTTACTAGTATTTTTACTAAAACAGGGAAGTACGTAAAACAAACGACGTCACACTACGCATTCTATTTATGCGCTACGTCTGTTGTTTATAAATTACGCTTTGCATTACGAGTATAACCAACCTATTTGATGTAGTAAGTGATTTTTAAGAATTCAGCGGCTTTTCGAGTTTCAACTTAAAAAAATTCAGTAAAAATAAATTTAAATAATTCACACATTCTACCAGTTTAAAAATGTTTACTTTATATTCTCAAATAAACTCGCCACCTTCAGTCCAGTATAAACAGTTCGCCACGTGACGTGGTGTATGTCATAAAATGCGATGTCTTTAACATTTGCAATGGTGCCTGCACGTGACACGTCGGTAGATGTATTTATAGCTTCGTGTTATTGGCCGAACGTATGTGGAATAGAATTTTCAACTTTTCAATACATTGTTAGTCGACGTTCGAGCTATGTATTTTGAACCGAGTGGGAATTTGCAGATAAAGTATTTATGTCTTACATTCTTGATCCTTTTTATCGGTTCAAATAAATTTATTCACAAAAATACAAAAAAGTATGTCACATGAGAAAAACATATAACTTCAAGTATTAATAACAACAGTAGGTCGGTCGAGCAAATAATTTATTTATTTAACTAATTAGAACGGCCTTAAATGCCAGTTACACTAATTAGGTAGGTATAAGTACATAATTACACACCAAGTCATAGTTTAGTACATTTCAACACATAGGTAACAATTAAATCTAAGACAATTATAATCCAGTCACATAAAAATCATTAGGTCAAGAGACAAAAAATTCATTGAAAACACTTAGATGATAATAAAGTTAAGGTCAAAAATTTAAAAATAAAAATAAAATTAATGTCAGAACAAGATTAAATCAATTAATTATCCTCACAGTAAGCCAGGCTCACCATAAGGATCTTCTTCCATCCGTCCGCAAACAAATCACATATTAATAATAATAAGTAGTTAGGTAGTAAGCAGGTTCATTGCTTGTAGAATATATAGAATTTTTGTGATGTAGCTAGCCTATGAATAGATCTCTCCATCTTCGCCCGTGGATGTCGTATAAGCCTAATAAAGGATTACACTAGGGGATGGGTTCTATAAGACGATTCAAAATAATCCTTGTGATTTAAACGAATAAAATACTACTTGGACTTTGAGTACTCAACACAAATATTGTGATCACCAATACGCCTGCCAAGCGTGGTGATTATGATAATTCTCCCATTGTATTTTATGGGGGAGGCCTCGTCCATCAGTGATTGCTGATGATAAATGCACTTGTTGGTACTGCCTGGCCTATCTTAGTCATTATCAGTTGATTGGGTCTGGATCAAGCCTACTTGACAGCCTGATTATTTAGAATAATCAAAGAACCATTTCAATTCACCATTTTTATTAGGTAACTGTTAGAAAAATCTGCTTAAAAAACATAATATATATAAAACAAAATGGCACTGAATTTAGTCTTTCTTTTATAACAGTGCGTCTGATACCGCTTTTTTTTTGGTGCGGCGGGCGAAGGTTCGCCTGCGACGCAGGAGGTTGCGTGTTCGATTCCCGCCTCGGAACAGATATTTGTTCAGGGTGTTCTGGGTATTTTTCTATGTGTAATAAAATATGTATTCTATGTATATCTATCTATGTGATGTATATTGTATTAAGTATATCAGTTATCTAGTACCCATAACACAAGCTCTGCTTAGCTTGGGGCTAGATAATGTTGTTTGAAATGTCCGGCATTATTTATTATTTATTTATTTATTTACATCCAGTCCTACCAAAATCGAGGCTGCCTTACCTTCACAACTCAAAATTAACATTTCCTTGAATCATTGACACGATTTCCAGCTCAAGTTTCAACGTGAGCAGCTACAGTCGAGAACGACTCGTAAAACTAAATTTTTACGTTCAGTAAAACGGCAATGAAATGAATTTTTAGTGTCGTTAGGCAGTAGTTTTATTAAGCACCTCATAAATGTTGTATAGGCAATGTGAACGCAACTGACATGCTTCTTTGGAATGTGGAACTTTGTAATTTTTTATTTTACTTTATTTATTGAACTAAATCCACTGCCTTTTTTTATATAAAATAATAATAAACAATTTAATTGCTAAAGAAAGTGTTACAGTTTTATTTTGAGTCCATAGGCTTCCGAACTAGTAAAAAACTGTATTTTAGGAGCCAGTGGCTTCTCCCATTCTATTAGATACCTATGTTTATGCCAAATGCAACTAAAAACTTAAATAAACTTAGAAAACAAATAGAATTTATAAAACAGGACATTCTTATAAAGCAAATCTTATGGCCATTAAAGGATTTAAATTTTATATAGAATGTTATGCATCATTTGTCGTGCTATGGAGACAAGAGAAGTCTGAATAAGGAGAAGAAAGCAGGTCTTGGCTAAGTCAAATATATTCTTTCAAGTTCTAAGTTAGGTGCACAGCAGTAGGTGAGCAAAGTTTAATAGTACCTCAACGTAATCTTACCGGCCTTGGAACAGAAACGAGGTGTGTCTACTAATTTTGTGACTGGATCCATTTAGTTTCCGCGTTTATGAATTGCCAGAAGCATACTTTACGTAACTTTAAACTTCAATAGGCTTAAAAAATAAAAACATATTTTTTTACAAAAGTGAAGAAATGCTTAAAGTATTGCCATCCCTTACTATTGGATAATGTCAAACAGCGACAGGACTATTTTTGAGGAACCCTAAAACTTATAACATTTCATAGTGTTTATAAGTAAAAAAGATAAAATAAAGTGATAGAAAAAGGCCCTTGACTAGATGGACTAAAGACATTATAAACATTGCAGGAAGTCGGTGGATGGAGGCGGCTCAAGAGCGTTCGTTGTGGCATTCTAAGGGGGAGGCTTATGCCCAGCAGTGGACTTCTACAGGCTGATGATGATGATAAGTAAGGGTGTGAAATATGATTAATCATTATCATCATCAGCAGCCTATAGAAGTTCTGGAAGTGCTGGATACGTCCAGCAGTGAACTTTTATATTCTTATTCCTTTATTGTGGCATCCTATGAGGGAGACCCAATGCCACAATAAAGAAAGATACACACAATAAGAATAGTCTTGAGCCGCCACCATTTACCGACTTCTTGTGAACTTTAAAATAATCTTTGGTGCTTCGAGAGCAACTTTTTGGTCCCTAAAATGTTTTACTAACTAAAACTCTTTGTTTCAGGTTTTTTTTACAATAATGCGGCAGTCTTTTGAGGACTAGCTTAGGCGCAACTGAAGCCGGTGAGTAAGTTTTTTATATATGGTGGCCCTGATAATCGAGAAATCTGAACATTTTGGTATAATAATAATAATAATAATAAAACCTTTTTATTCCATAACTCATGAGTAAGTTTGTATACATTGATTGTTAGTAACTTTACTTAACGCTAGTTGTTAGTATCTACTATGTTGTAATCTAATTTATTTAATCTACTTTGGTAGCGAGAAATGGATCCCTTCTTGGGTAAAGGTCTCCTCCATCTTCTTCCACGACTCTCTATTGTTCGCTTTACTGATCCAGTCTTTTCCAGCAATTTGGATAATATCATCAGTCCACCGTTTAAACGGTCTGCAAACATTCCTTTTGCCAAATGGTCCAGTCCGTCGTGTGGTCTGTATGGTCCACCTTTCATCTGTGCGTCGTCTGAACATTTTGGTATCTAGTACATAATTATTGAATATGTTTTCTCTAAACATAGAATATAATAGAATAGAAAATACTTTATTGTACACCTTAGGATGATAAAAAATAAACAAAACTTAACATGATAATTAAAAATACAATGGGCGGTCTTATCGCTTAGAAGCAGAGTTTCTTCCAGATAACCTTTGGATGGAGAAAGATCTGTAAGATTAGAAAAATGGCCGGGGGTGTACGTAAATTTTACAAGACTATACGAAAGGATTAAAAACTAACCCCCTTATTCATAATCATTTTTAAACCCTATTTTAGTTATAGAATAAGGCCCTAATACTTTACCTATATATATAAAATAACTTTTGAAATAAATAAATAAAAGGTATATACTACATAATACAATACTATAATTATAAGTACGTACAAACCTACATTCATACCTATCATAGATATATATTAAATAATACTATAGTGAAGTAAACCGCCCACCACCTCCATACCTACTATTGTAGGTATTGTAGTAGGTATTACTATTGTACGTCCGAAATGAGCAGACTGTTAATACCACATTACCGCACGATCTTTTTACACAGTTTAACAATAAATGCTTCTTATTCTTGTACTTAAAAGAAAGTGTGGTCAATTCAGTGCGCTTCGCAAGATTCCTTTCATGCATGGAAGGAAGTACTGGGTATAAATTCAAGTCATACAGCATAAGCGATCGTAAAGTCTTTGGTCACACGACATACGAATTCACAATTCAAGCCCAACAATATTTTTAAGGCTAATCTCGAGTCATGTAGTCGTCAGAGTCGACCCGCAGTAAATCAGGCATCAGGACAAAGGCCTACCGACAGTGATGGATAGATTCCTTGTGCCCACTGGACTGCATGCAGAGAAATGTTTTTATACTAATGTCCGAGGGGGGGAGGGGGCGATCGATAACTTATGCTTTTAGTGGAATCGGATTTATTGAGATGAGATATTGGATGACTGATCAATTTGGGGCGAAATTATTTTTGGAAGTATTTAGGGGATGATGAATGCCCACGATCCTTTTCAGGGTTCTGAAACCATATCCCGAAAATGGAAACCTTTTAATTTCATATCGTTTTGTCCGTCCGTGTGTCACACTCAGTTGAATACATAAGTTTTTACATGTATTTACTTGAAATTTAGTATACGGACGTGTCCTAATAGCCAGAAACAAGATTTTGAAATATAAGTTACCATTTTTTTCAACTTTTGTTTTTTAGTACCCTCGGTTGGAAAGGTATCTTAAAAACATGCAGTTTCTTTAACCATTTTTATTTCTTTCCCCTATTTAGTAAATAAAGTAAAATGTTGTTAAAATTCTCTTTAGCGTTTTAACCTTTTGTCCTATTGCAACTATTACCTTATGTCTTAGTATTATGAAACAAAACTTTGGGTGATAGCGATTTGTTTTGACATAAACTGAGGCATGCAATTACGGGACCTACCATCGCGTTGCTTGAAACGTCTGTTCCTCTTTTTATTTAAACAATTTATTAGTTATTCGAACTTAGCATCATCTTGGTTCTGTCTCTACGCACGTAGCAGTTCGTAGCAGCACCGCTACGCGCGTAACGAAAACAAATTGTGTGTACATGACGATTTTTTTACCCAAATGAGGTACTTTGTTGTCTGTAGGTGTTCACTATCAAATACCCATCGTCTCTGTGCAAGCAGATGAGTTCCTCTGATTACTTTACTATCAAAATTATGTTGATGTATCAGTCCTTCGTTTACTCTGCACTATTTATTCTCCATTGTATAATAATTTACTATTTAAAATATTCCCTGGCTCCATCGCATTGTAGAACTCCGGGGAACACCGGAACAGCCAATCAATCACTCGCTGACGTAATGACGTCATCCATTATCAATTATTGACAGAACACCGATCGGATGACGTCCGGCGTTTTCCAAGTTTTATGCCTTGTCTGGTCCTCCATCCCCCCATCTTCAAAGTCAGGGCTGTCAGATAAAAGATTTGACAGGTTTGACGTTTTGACAGATGGTGATAAGTTGCATTGTTTTTGATTGATATTTCTACATGGAAATGAAAGAGATCAATGTGAAAAGTGTTCCGATATTTTAGCATAGAGTTATCATTTAAGAAATCCTTGTTCACTTTAAATAATGTGAGTTCCCTTTACCTTGGTCAAAAGATTTAAGAGCAAATTGTTATTTATAGCTAAACTCTAAACTCAGTATCAATATTAAGTGAGTACTATCAATATTACAGAAATCTTCTCGGTTTAAAAATTTCTCGTGAAAATAATGCATTTATTTTGAATTTTCTATCATGTGTGCTGTTTAATAATGTGAAACTATAGTCATGTTAATTTTTGTAGTGTACTTTAAGATTGAAGGGTTCGCAAGTGTTACTCTTTTTGTGTTTCTTTGCTCATTACAGCTCATTAATACTTCTGGAGATAGCGAAAACTGATAAAACTAATTACCAATACGAAACCTACCACGAGGTGATGAGGCAATCCATAGAAGAACTATGATCATTGACACAGCTCTCATAATTGGCAGATTGGCATTGGACAGGCCATATAGCTTGCAGAACTGACAAAAATTGGGGAATAAAGGCTCTCGAGTGGCGACCGCAAACCGGACGACGTAGTAGAAGAAGACCCCTTTCTCAATGGACTAAAGACATTTTAAAAGTAACAGGAAGTCGATGGATGGAGGCAGCTCAAGATCATTCATCGTGGCCCTAGGGGGAGGCCTATGTCCAGTAGTAGACTTTTACATAGGTACTGTTGATGATGATGATCATGATGAGGAGATCTAGTAATACATGTTTTCATTGATTTGTGGCGCGGCGGGCGAAGGTTCGCCTGCGACGCAGAAGGTTGCGGGTTCGATTACCGCCTCGGAACAAATATTTGTACAATCTGCAGATAGTTGTTCAGGGTGTTCTGGGTATTTTCTATGTATAATAAAAAATATCTATCTATGTAATGTATTGTATTAAGTATATCAGTTATCTAGTACCCATTACACAAGCTCTGCTTAGCTTAGGGCTAGATAACGTTGTGTGAAATGTCCAGCATTTATTTATTTATCTTTCTTTTTTTATCAGCCTGTTTACGTTCAGTGTTGGACGAAACCTCCCCCATTTAATACGATTAATATAAGGCCGGACACACCACGGCATAATTGATAGTATCTCATAAATGTCATTAGTTTAGCTATGAATAGTATATTTATTCCAGGTCTAGGTGTTATAGTACCATGGTACTTATAGTTCTTAATACCCACGACCTAGGGAATCCTAGTGTGGGATCATGACTACGTATGTGACTGTTGGGTGTTATGTTATTTATGTTATAAAGAATGTTTTTCAATTATTTGTACAATGTGTTTTATTCGTAGCCAAACTTATGATATTTATGAGACACTATCATCAAAACATGAAATAACACAAAAAAATGCCTTGCCACTTTAAAACAAAAACTTACAATTTTTTATTAACTAGAGACACCCCTAATACATTGTCAGATCCGTCTCGATTGATCATAGTTTAGATGGAGTGGATCATGGTAATCGAAGTTTACGAAACTGTATTACAGTTGTTTATAGTTAGTTATACTTACCTACAACTATGTATCTAGTTCTGAGTTAATTTATTACTTGCCTTGCCTTTGACAACTCAAATGTTGAATTGTAAAAGTTTGGTATTTCTCTGAAATTAACATAGCTCTGCAAGGTTTTAGAAGTTGCTGTCAGTTTGGATTTGGATACGAAGAAGAGTGATTATTTTTAGACACTGCTGTCATTCATGTCTGGCGTCTGGATTATGAAAGATTGAAATTTCCCTTGTATTAGCGTATTAGTTAGCCATTTTGGGTTAACAATTTGAAAACCATATACTTATATAACTTTTCATTTAAAAAACCGACTTCCGCCATTAAATTTGACTAAATATCTGGATGAAAAAAAAAATGATGAAAAAAACCATAGTGGTGAAAGGGTTATGATACTTTCTTGATAATGCAAATGCTTGATTTGTTGTCAATTCCTCATGGATCCCATCATCAGAACTGGATTCTGAAAAAACGGGACAAATCTGAAAAAATATCTATTCAAATAAAAAAAGAATTTTCCAAATCGGTTTATAAACGAAGGAGATATGAGGTAACAAACATATATATATATGTATATACAACCGAATTGAGAACCTTCTCCTTTTTTGTGAAGTCAGTGAAAAAGCGTTAATATGATTGGCAAAGACATTTACTAACTCGATTTTTCATACCTGAAGTACCTGCATTTGAAAATGTCTGTGCCTCAATGTATTTATTGTTTATAAATAATATCCAAACAGGAAATATCCATTATCGCGTCAGCAGCTCCAGCTTAACTGCAGCTTACTCACATCACACTCAGCAGGCTTTACCGGTGCTATCTGGTTTTATCCGGTGCGAACCGGCCCCGGGCGGTGTTTAACACCTCATTGTAGCGGTTAAAACAAGTTACGGTGACCGGGTAACCCAACTGACACATTTGCCTTAACACTATACAAATAAGGTGGGTTTTCCAAGGGCAAAATGTCAGTAGGGTCATACGATTTCTGTTTGTTGGAATTTAAATGGCAAACTTTCGTCACCTTTCCCCCGGTTTGGACGTGGCCTAATGATGGAGCGTTTGGAACATGGATAAAGTTTTGTACTGATTTATGTTGTGTTGGATTCAATTAGCCTTATAAAAGTAGGTACATCAGCAAAAGATGACAGAATATATAGCCAAGAACCCACGCCATATAAATCCATAAACAGATATTAATTAAAAGATCCCAAGTTATAGAGATCCCTAATCGTCTTTGATAGAGTCAATATATTATATGATTGTGTACATACGAGTAACGGTCAAAAATACTTGTAGGTACAAGGGTATTTGCGAGAATGATTCTTGCAAGATGCCAGGTAACCTATAGTCCAGTCACTGAGGGTTTTGACCATGACAATAATTCCTCTGTCGCTGAAACTTTGCAGTGTGATAAAGATTTCGGTTGACAAATCATTTAGATTTTTATTATTTTTAATTTAGATATTCTACATTAACATGAAAATCACTAATAGCTTAGTAAAATCTTCTGAATAATTGTGCAAAGAATTTAATATTATGTAAAAAAAAAATGGCGGAGCAATTTTCCTGAAAAAGTTGTGATAAAAAAACAGGTATTCTTAAATTTCTGCCTCACTGAAATCGAATTATTCCTGGATATCGTAACATTAATGTATACTGACATATATCAAAGGAATTTCAGACCGAGCAATTAACCTCCGAAAGTTATTGGTGATTTTCATGTTTGGGTACATATACCTTAATTAAAAATAAAAAATCCTAGATAATGTGTCAACCGTAATCTATAAACTTTAGTTTATCATACTGCAAAGTTTCAGTGACAGATGAATTATTGTCAGAGTGTGTATACAAAGAATTTTCTCTTTCATCGGACTACTAGCTAGGGTGTATCAAGATATAGATGCATCAGCAGAACAATAGTACCTTCAAGACGTTTTTCACTTGTTCGTTCCTTCGCCAACATTTGCCCAAGGTTAGGTTCTATAGGTACCTTAGAGATGAGACAGCACTCTGTAACAATACGAGTACTCCCATTGTCTCATGATTAATGTGCCGCCAAGATCCTTCCTGCAGGGTAATGAGGAATTGGGATTACTTCAACCCACGACTACTGGAAAATATCGTGAAACTGAACATGTTTTGGGGCTGTTTGGCTTATTTTCAAAAAAAATTACCAAATTATTTAAAAAATAATTATTGAATTAGCTACTTATAACCTTGACTACAGCAAAAACAATTTGAAGGCCTTTCTTTGAAAATCTTTGTTCTTTAATTCAATGTAATAGAAACTAAGTGAAATGTATTAAAACTTCAATTGGAGAGTCAGATAAATCCTCACCAATCCGATGACGTCATCTCTTCGTCATCCAGCTCATCTGAGTCAAAAAGTGATCATACACTCCAACTCTGAAGGCACCAATATAGGATACACTTCGAATATATGCTGTGGGATACCATTCCATGGTATGGAGAAAGAGTCTGAGTAACAAGACGAATTGTGTTGTTCTTTATACTACAAACAAGCAAGCAAACAAGCATACGGCCTACCTGATGGAAAGTAGTTACCGTAGCCTATGGACGCCTGCAACACCAGAGGCATCACACGCGCGCTGCCGACCCTGAGACATAAAGATGAAAAGTCTCATGTGCTGTAATTTCACCGGCGCCGCGTACCCTTCTAACTGAAACACAGCAATGCGAGCACTACTCCCCGGATGAACTCTTTCACAAGAAATTCTACTAGTACTACCCTTAGTTGCTGTTGGGGGCGCATGGGACGGTCCGCAACGTGCAGATGGGAAAAACGTTCTTTAAGTTATTGAGGTGATAAGGTATCATGGAAGATGTCGAAAAGAAGACTTAATACGTGGAATTGTGGATGTTCCGACGTTCTCTGATCTCCAGCCACTTAAGCTGAGCTCGGAAAATAGATACATGGTCATCTCATAGAGTAGCCTTCATTTCTACAAAAATGCTAATAAAATATTAGTTGGATCGTAGAGTCACCGTTATTAGTACAAACTAATCTAATAAAGTCACTCAGCTCATTTGTCACGAATTGGATGCACTAATTCAATATTGTAGACGGGTAGCAAACTAGACAATGCACTGTAATAAACTAGCACTGAGCAGACAGTGTAGCAATACTAGCTTTATCTTGCAGTTTGGATACTCTGAGATTTGGTGAAATAGCTTTTATGTACTCGAAGATGTAAGAACTAACGAAACAAGAATCGCTAGTAAGAATGAGATGTATGAAAGAAATGTTAGTTTATATAATTATGTGTGTGATTTATTGGATTGTTTCCATAAACTGAATATTTTTTTTGGAAATCGTTTTATCAAGACCTTTATTTTGATACCATATCGACGTGCTTGACAACTGCGGCTGTGGCCGCTACATTTGTTTTTTTGACACTTCGACCCTTCATTTCATTGTCAAGACTATATTTTGGATCAAGACTAGTCATCATCATCATCAGCATTTAAACGTTCACTGCTGGACGAAGCCTCCTCCCCCAGAAAATAGAGTGGGATGATTTGCCATAGATACTGATGCCCATCCCCTGGTGTAATCCATAGTCAACTATTACGACGTCCAAGGGTTCAAGACGAGTATCACCACGAAAATCCATCGAGTGTTTTATGTGCTACGAGCTAATACAGAATAATCCACATAGCCACATGGATTTTGTTAGTAGTAGAACTTATTCTGAAAGAGTTCGTCCGGGGAATTACTGCTACCGTACCTATTTCTGCCACCAAGCAGTGGTGCTCGCATTGCTGTGTTTCAGTTTGAAGGCTACGGATACCGGTGAAATTACAGGCACATGAGATTTTTCATCGTTATATCTCATATTCATATTCATATGATTTATTCACCTTAAGGACACTTGGTTTCGTTATGGTAGGTACAAAACATTTTAGCAACTGCACATAAGCCTTGTTAGATAGTAATTCATTAATTCGAAATATACCTATCTTATAAAATCATTATGTACATATTCATGTTACACACAAAACCTTCAAAACCATATTTTCTAGGCGATTAAAGAAGACAACACAAACAAACGAAACAAAACAATAAACTCAGGGTCGGCAACGCGCGTGTGATGCCTCTGGTGTTGCAGGCGTCCATAGGCTATGGTAACTACTTTCCATCAGGTGGGCCGTATGATTGGTTGCTAGCCTAGTAGATAAAAAAAAATACTTCGGTCGCGCTAAAAGTGAACAATTTTCTCATTATTTTTCCACAGCCGTCATCATAACTGCCTGGTTAAGTCGACCACATTACATGCAGTCTTAATACAAGCTTATGATTTATTCCTTTATATTCCCTTGCGTTTGATCGCAATGAAAGCTGAAAGCCCCTAGAGCCCGGGGCTTCGGTGGTGAGCTGTTTTTGTGTCAATTGGATGAAACGTACCTACGGAAGTTGTGAGTTTAGGTAAATATGAATTTCATTTCATGTTCAATGGTTTTGTTTGAGTTATTCAGTGGAATTGTGCATGAAAGGAGCCTCAATGCGGGGCTCCGTACTCACCACACTGGTAATTTCTACCAACAAACAAATGAAAGGCTATTTTCTGAATAATTTACTCAGGAAGGATGACCAGTGACAGTGAAAGGGGAGAGAGAGGAGAAAGACACAGACAGCGAGAGAGCGATAGAGAGTGAGAGAGCGAGGAGAGAGAGAGGAGAGACAGTGTGTGAGAGAGAGCGAAAGAAAGAGAGAAGAGAGAGTGAGAGAGAGGAGAGAGTGAGAGAGAGCGAATTTTCACTACCTACCCCAAGTTCAGTGTCAGCTAACATAACATAACATAACATAACATAGCACCCAACAGTCGCGTAAATAGTCCTGATCCCACACTAGGATTCCCTGTGTCTTGGGTATCAGGAACTACGAATACCAAGGTACCACAACACCCAGACCCGGAACAAATATTTGCAGATCATTCAAACATTAGTCCCGCAGCGGGAATCGAACCCGCACCTCTCGCATCTCAACCGGCTACTCGCCCGCCGCGCCACAGAGGTCGCACAATCGGACATAAGTCATGCCTATTCTCAAATAGCGAGAGTGAACCATTGATCTTAACATTTGTCACATGTTAATTCACAGGCAACGTCGACTGATTAATCGCCAATTAATTCCGGCGGACACAGTGACAATGAGCGATAATCCCACAAGTGGACTCGCAATATATCGTCAGACAATGGGGACGGATTAGCGAACATGCAGCCGGACGGACGGGAAAGATAGTGCAGACGTTTTTGACCTATTTTCGCAGCTCAATGTGGCGGGTGCAAAGATATAAATCACTAGAAACGCCCTCCAGAGGCATGAGCTCTTATAGCGATTCAGTACAAAATATCGGTTCCGTGATGTCCGCAGCTATATTTAAAGGTACAGTAGCAGAAGTCTTTCTGAGATTAAAGTTATTCAATAATGACGGATGTCAACGAAGAACCGATTTTTTTAGTGATATTTTTGAAATGAATCGCTATAAAAGCTCATGGTAAGAGGCCTCTGTACTCTGACAATCTGATATTTTATCACAATGAAAGATGCAAGCTCATACCATTCGAATCAGTGAGTAAGAACAATGATTATAATTTTTTATAAGAAAAGTGATACAAAATGTACGCCTTCAGAAAGTGTACTAATGACAAGAAACTCCAACAAAGTTTTGTAACATTGGTTAGTAAATTACAAAGCTTCGTTGCATAATTTGTTTTTTTTTATAAATAACTAGCTGCGCTCCACGGTTCCCCAGCATAAGTCACGAGTCGGTGGGAACATCGGGCTAAAAGGTAAACTGAGTGTTAGTCAGGATATAAACTATTTCCATTCTCAACCAAATCGCTTTAGCTGTTTAAGCGTGAAGGAGTAACAAACATGCTCACAAATTTTCGCATTTATAATATTAGTGAGATTACACATATTTTCGAAGTCTATCTAACGATATAAATCTCTTCCTTTCTAATCCGATCTAATCTCTTCCTATCTTCAAAAAGCTATTTCAATCACTTTATGTCCGTGTCGCAAAGCTGTTAAGTTAGCTCTAGTAATATACTCAGATATATATATTTATTTGTATTTTTATGTATTGTGTGTGTAGTCAAGTTATATATTTATATATTATTCAGTACACCGTATGTACCTATGCTTATACTATTATTGTTTTTACACCACCGTCTTTTATCGTTCTCATTAACTCCAGTCCATCCAAAGGTTGTCTGGAAGAGATCGCTCTCAGCGATGAGAACACCCATTGTACTTCCATACGTACAATAACATAAGAAGAAGAAGAAAAAGCGTTTATTTGTGCCAAAAAAAACAAGAATGACACGGGAAAAAGACACACATACAAACAGAGATTAACAAAGATTATTAAAAATACGCAGAAGACAAGCATTACATTAATAAAAATAGTGTGCCGCTCAATACCTACCAGTCAGTATGAGCACCATTAAAAATGAGTTCATGTGGTCCGATTCGTAGGACGAAGCGGAATTACAATTCCTTGTAATCCGATTAATCGAACTAATAGGAAAAAAAAGTTCATGTGGTCCGATCGGTAGGACGAAGCGGAATTACAAATCCTTATAATCCGATTAATCGAACTAATAGGAAAAAAAAGTTCATGTGGTCCGATCGGTAGGACAAAGGCAGTAGGACCACGTGGCCAGAGGGAGTAATATGATTATTTTAATGTTTTAATTTTTTATGTAGTGTGTAATAAAGTGTTTCCTATCTATATGTACAGTCAAATTAGGTGATTTTTTGCAAAAGTGTGGAACTAATTAGATGTAGTCATGAAAACTTTTCTAATTGTTTTGTATGGCTTAAAAATCACCTCTAATAATAAGCATCAGTAATTTCACCCTCCGGAACAGGGTGAAATAGGGTGAAAACCTTAAAATATCCGTAACTTAATGGGGGAAATAGAAGTAGTCGGTGCAATTTGGCATAGACTTTGAACCGTTATGATCTACATTTGCACCAAGTATTTTTTAAATCCGACATACGGAACATACAAAAAAAACTTTTTGTGGTTATTACGGCTCCGGGAAAATTAAGGTAGTCGGTGCAAATTGATATACTTATCAGAAAAATGTTCGAAATACATTACCAGGTTTGCACCATGGTGCGTCTCACGGAAGGCACTTTTCCATATTTTATTGTTGCTCTACTTCGGGGAAAATTAATGTAATTCTGGAAATTGACTTAACCTTATTCATTTAATTAGTACTACATCCGCCGGAAGTTTTCTACTTTGTTTTTTTTTACGGAAGATGCATTTGTTCAACACTGTGTTCCCTACATACACGTGGTTTTTATTAAAATCATAATGCACTAAGACAGTCTCTCAATACATAATTTAACTTGCATCAAGTAATTTCTTTCTATTTTAAAATTTACGGCCTTTTTAAGTTTGTACCTAATATTTAAAAGGGTTCCGTAAGCGCGAGAAACGGTGCAAACCTAGGATAAGCTTCTTTTCGTGTCATCTAACGTTTCCATAAGAATCCACGACTACACGACTTAGGTCCACACTTTTTGCTAATTTGGCTGTACTATAAATCTTTGGGCAAGGGGCATCGGGGCTTTTTGACTTTTATGATGCCTAAAATCGATTCCCGAAAGAGAATTTTCACCGAACAGTTTGTAGGCAGAATTTCCAATGCAGTCGGAGGATAAAATATATCTACGGACACCGCCGTGAATTGAACAAACAGGTTTGGTTTTTACTAAGAGTATTTGCGTGGATGGAAAGAAGCATGTTCCATGTTTTGGTGTTTTACAAACAATAACATGTTTTGTTAAATATAACAATAACAAAATTTGCTAATTCGGGTTTACAACAACTTGTATAAGGAAGGAAATAAAACTACACGACATCATTTATAGAATAAGGACACTAAAGTGGAACTGGGCAGGACAGTTAGCAAGATGAAAGACACAAGTTGGACAAAAAAGGTGATAGAGTAGATACCAAAAGAGAATAAGAGGAGTAGAGGACGACCACGGAAACGTTGGGAAGATGTATTTAGGAAAGAAAGCGGACTAGACTGGATGAGACAGGCCAGCAGAGACAGGAAAACATGGAGAGAAATGGGGGAGGCCTACGCCAAACGGCAGACTTCTACCTGATTACGAATTATGATACAATGACATGGACATATACATAAATAATAATAATAATAATGATAAATAACAATATCATCCCATGACATTAAGGAAATAGTAGTAGAATAATTGTTTTTTTTTCTTTGCCTTTTTTCTTAATAAAAGACTTTTAATTATTTGAAACTGTCAAGTAACCATTGTATGCGAGATAGAACAACGGGAAATCTCCATAAGGTACATTCAAAAGTAATGCAATATTTTAAAATTTTACTCCATTTCGTACACCGCCTACCGGTAAAAGTCTTATGAACAAGTTATTAGATCTTAACTGTACCAGCACATCATGTCAATAGAAATTGGTCCGGCTGGCCCTCCGAAAAAATCTTCATGTAGAGCTCATTACAGGTTGATTGATCAGACTTACAATCATTGATTGTGTATGTATTTACTTAAGGATTCCGTAGTCAAAAAAGGAACCCTATATAGGTATATGTTATGAATAAATAAAAAGTTAAAATAATTTTGACGTAGTCAAGAATAATGTTAAAAAAACATTGAAGCAAAATAAATGTAATACTCTAAAAGTTTCCCCAAAAGTGATCATAAACCGACTCAATTCTCAACACGGTATGCACAATTCAAAACGTTTTCTCTGCTGTTACATATATCATATAGATTGTGAACTGTTCAAAACTTTACACCTGCAATAGCTCGGTAAAGATCAGCTGGCTCAATTCTAAGTGGTTGGACAAGTGGTAATATCGAAGCTTCAGCAAAGTTGCAGTTCGAAAAAATGCATTCAAAACTATGATCCATTTCGTTTCTACGATTATTGAAAATTCCACTTATCCACTATTAAGAGATTGGACTATGGTCCAAGAGTGCTAAAGTCATAGTTTTTTTTTATTTTAAATATTAGTATTATGTTGTTTTTTTCGATTGGACTTAACTCATGTAGTCTTCTTAAGAAAACATGAAGCATTATCATGTTATGGATGCTACGGATGGACTTCACTGGCACATAGACGAACCGCACGTGTGCAGTCAACAGGCTCAAATACGCGCATTGTACTGTACTTGCCCGCTGAATAACTGAAATCGTGCGGTTCATCTGAATGTGCAAGTGAAGTCCATTTGTTAGTACCCTAACTATGTATATTAAAAATGGGAACGCGTGATTTGTGTTGATGTGCATTCTGTTGAAGAGAAACGTGGCTCCATCAACTTGCCTTGTGCTACCAACGTGAAGATATTTAGGATGTGTTCATGCACGATCGAGCACAGATACGTGGTTCTCGTCTGAATGCTATTATACAGGATGTTGTAGGAAATGCCGTCTTGCGAAAACATGGAAGAGAAATTACAACTGCAAGATTCATATGTTCGATTTTGACTACGAAATATCAATCAGATGATAGGCTGATATTCTCTACCTTCGATTACGAACTATGTGCCTCATTCCTCCCACTATAATTTTTAATAAACGCGAAAGTTTGTTGTTGTTTGTTTTGTGTTACGCCATTACGGTTGAAATGATTAAATGATTGAGATATTGTTTGAACTTAGACAATATAAACTTGCAATATATACCATATTTTAAGATTGGGTTGAAACAAGAATATACATTTAATCAAATGGGTTGAGTCGATATAAATACCTAAATGGGTTGAAACAAGAAGCACTAATTTTTCATTGCACAAAATAATCCTTAAAAGGATGAAATGAGGTATCAAAGTTTATATAAAGCTATTTGGAAATAAACCTAAATGACGATTACTCTCACGCTGTTAAGCCTGAATCGAATTTAATGAAATTTAGTAGAGGTTATGACTTAGATTAACACGGGGCTTCTTTTTATCTCGCAAGCAAAGCCGAACGAATTCTGGTATGGATTAAAAACAAGGAATAGTTTTAATCTAGGTCCTATCAACTGGGAAATCACCCAAAATCACAAATAAAGTCATCGAAAAATTCAAATAATATTTTAAATTTTCAAATTGTTGTTATAAATCTGTTGGGATTTCAGGAAAACTGAACCCAATACTACGAACAAATTATGCGTCAGTGGTTATTTCCACATACTCAGGTCAGTGAACTTGCCACCAATTACCTAACTACCTTATGTATAGCTACCTACTTAAATATGACGTATAAATTATAAACATTGTAGACATTATAAACGTCACAGGAAGTCGGTGGACGTGCTCGGTGGTGGTGGAGGCGGCTCAAAACCGTTTGTTGTGGCATTCTATAGGGGGGATGCTTATGTCCAGCAGTGGACTACAGGCTGATGATGAGACAGAGACCTATGTGTCCCTATACAACACATATTGATGCCTACCTACTAGTTATATGATTTATTTTCAATTTTTAATCTTTTCTCTATATCTTGTCTTATAGATGTATCATGTATTGTGTTTAATTATGTTCATTAGGAAAAAGTAAATAAACTTTCTTTCTATTCTAATTTTGAATGGTTTTCTTCTGCTCACATTATAGAATGCCACAACAATCACGTGAACACACTACCTTTAGTATTAATTATCTATCACATCTACCACTTCTAAACGGTTAGTGACCTAGCTACTCTCTAAACTATACACCTACTGCCAACAGGAGCATAAAGTAGGGAAGTTTTAGATGCACTCAAGTGTAACGCGGACGCCCAAAAGTTACACAGTAGCCATCTAGTAAACATGTTTTGGTATTGGTGTAAGTGCAGTCTATTTAGAATTTTATCTTATGTCATTGTAAGATCGGACAAGCTTTGAAGAATCATAGAAGTAGTTTGAGTAACTTTTATTTATTTTAATTTATATGACGTCATAGATTATTGGGGTTATACCGTCGGGATTTTATTTCAAGCAGTTTAAGCAGTGTCACATAATACAAAAAGCACGCTGCCTTTAGGTACTTTGTGGTAGTGTTTTCCTCAGCGCCCTCAAATCCCACGGCGGGTCTCTTCCTGAACAGGGGGCTGATTCTGAGTTTTGACAAGCAATTGACACGGACGTATGGTGTAGTGTAACACGGATTTTTCTATGGAAAATGAGGTTCACAGAGTGTACGCTAGGGGCACTCATCGGTGTCGTTACACAAAATCCTTGTTACACTACACCATACGTCCGTGTCAATTGAAAAAACTTAGAATCAGCTGTCAGACTCTATGACTGTTTTCGAACGCCAAGCTTGTGTCAAGTGCAAGGCTAGATTAGTTTAACGCACTCTACCTAACAGAAGAGAATGAGCTACGCATGCCAATGAGACATCTCACATGGTGACGAATGCGTAGGTGCATGACTAATGTCCTCGGGGAGTTAACGTAGAAGCTTTTAGTGTGTTGTATAATCTACTTTCGTCACAAACTTTGGTGTTGTGAATATTTTATTGAGACAACTGCTTCAAACCAAAGTTACACGGCTGAATTTTTTTTGTGGATTGTCTCGCATGTCGCGCATGTAGCTACGAATATTGTTCAATGATTTTTACAGTGTTTTTTTGTTTCAGGGATATCCGTAGCTTAACTAATGATATTTATCAGATACTATCAATTAAAACATGTGTGTTGGGTCTCCTAGTTTTCGCAAAACTTGTTTTTGCTATCTCAAGAAGTATTGATGAGCTGTGACGAGCAAAAAACACAATAAAAGTTGAATTTCGCGCCACATGCGAGACGATCCACCTTAAACTTGAGTACACACTGCTAGCCTAGTAGGATGAACGCTGACTTCTGATTAGAAGATTGTGGGTTCTCTCTATCGTACATTAACACCCAACAGTCACATACATAGCCCTTGATCCCACACTTGGATTCCTGTCGTGGGTATCAGGAACTAAACGTGTACCATGGTGCGACAACGCCCAGATCCGGAACAAATATTTGCAGATCATGCAAACATTTGTTCCGCAGCAGGTATCGAAACCGTACCTCTTGCTTCTCAGCCAGCTACTCGCCTGCCGCACCACGGAGGCTAACGGATTTTTCTAGTTGAAAAATGCAATATTACGCCATCTCAAAAGGTGAAAGAAAAAATTGAGAGGAATCCGGCATGTTTTAAAATTTTTACTTGTGACATCCTTATGCATACGGAATCCATTCATCACACTTGTTTTTTCACCATTGCTGACTAGGCCCATTTCAAGGCCACTTTACCTGAAACCTGTCTCTGACCTTAACGCAGTGGGACCAACAAAAACCAGTGATACGAAGTATTAGTAGTATTCTCTTGTCGCTGCAACTACTACACCGTGTTACTGGTTCAAATCAAATCTTAAGACTATTATTAATTGAAATCACATAAAAATTACTCCTGTTCAATCGTGACCAAGCCTAGAAGAATCAGGCAGCAAACACGGCTTGGCTTTATTTGTTTTTTCTTCGTTGAACTGCGTCAGAGAGCAGCTTGAAGTCCAATCAGTACATTAATGGGAATTATTGTATAAGTCTCGCCTTGATTTCTGCACCGCAGTTCAACGAATGGCTTAGGACTGCTCCCCGTGGTCCAATCAGAAGCCCCTCACAGAAAAACGATTCTTCGTCCTTTTCCCAGTACTGACAAGGCTGCTGTTTCATGTCAAGATTTGATTTCAGAGTTTTCGTTCTCCTAAATGACAGCAGTCAAGAGAAAATAAAGTTAAAAAACGCTTCTCTCTGTTGGTACATTAAAACAAGAAATATTTGGGCGAGTAGCCAGCTGAGACACGAAGGTGCGGGTTTGATTCCCGCTGCGGGACAAATGTTGGCATGAGCTACAAATTGTTGTTCCGGGTCTGGGTGCTGTGGTATCATGGTACTTGTAGTTCCTGATATCCACGACACAGGGAGTTCTGTATTTATTTTATTTTACTTTAATTAAATAGGCATCAGCTACCAATTATATTAATTACACACAGTCAAATTATATTAACAATTGATCAACTAATTTTCACATAGTGTAAGATGTGTGACTGTTGGGTGTTATGTTATGTTATAAAACTCATATAATTTGATACTCAAATGGTAATTATTATCATAATATACAGTGTTCGTTTTAAGAAGCTGGTTTCTAAAACACGACCCTCTATCACACCGAAGCGTAATCCATAAAAATAACAATCTGATGACTCTCAGTTTCCTTAGATAGCGTGCGTCCATTAAAACTTCAGGCCTTTATTTAACTCAAGTGGGCCGTAGAGGGGGAGAGCCCCCCTCTATGATTGCCAACAAGTAAGTACAAGTTTAAGCCGTGGAAACTCGTAGTACGTTATTTAGTTTACGTTTTTACATTGTAACTAGGCCAGTAGTTTTGTATGTGTATAGTTGTGGTAAATACTTTTTATAAATGCAATGCTATAAATGGAGCATGTACACACATCATCACCATCATCAACATCATCAGCCGTTTGACATCCACTGTTGGACGAGACACTGGTGGATGTTGCTGCCCCCATCTTGAACCTGCTGGTGCTGGTGGTGTAATCCCTCAGACTTTTATTACATCCACGGGAGGAGACTTCTTAGGCCATATTATGCTATAACAAGCGTAGCGTGTTCTGTGTTGCATATTTTTTTTGCTGATGTTTATTTAATTTTGTCTACCATCCTAAGGTTTTTAAGTTCTCATTTACTATGTATCAGCAACTTGCTCCGAGGCACCACACAGGCGCTTCTCACCTAGTGGTAAGACGGACCATTTTTGTAAGCCAAGCCATGTTTGTTGCCTAATTCTTCTAGGCTTGGTCGCGTTGGAACAGGAGTAATTTTAGTTTATAAGACGATTCAAAATGATCCTTGTGATTTCAATGAATAAAATTCTTTTTGGCTTTGACTTTGACTTTGACTTATACACCAGGGCATAGAAAGACGATAAACGTAGTGAAAAACTGAAATAGGATCAAGATAGATCATATTTTCACAAACGAACCTTTTATCCAATTTTTAATTTTGTTTCACCACGAGGGGTGTTATAAAATTGAGGCCATAGTGTGTTAGTTTGCTTGTATGTCTGTCTATGTGTCTGTGGCCCCATAGCTCTAGAACGGGTGCCCTGATTTGAATGCCGTTTCTTTTAAACATGGTGTTCGCGAGATGTCTCTTAGCTATGTTTGGTGGAAATAAAATTGATGCAGCCTTTTCTTTGAATTGTATTCAACGGGTGGAGGCCTCATCCAGCAGTGGATGTAAACAGGCTAATGATGATGATGATTATTTTCTTTCCGCACATTCACTACTATGCTCAGTTTTCAAACGGCTGTTATTTATGCCTCCAATATAAGGTAAGAGTGAATTAATCAGCCAAAATATGTTTCACATTAATATTCCATTCCTAACTTAACAACAGCAAAGCCTTTAACATGTTTCTAAACATTTCCACCGGCACTTTACAAGCAACACATTTTAAACTTCAAATTTCCTACAAACAAATTGCTTATTCTAAAACACGTGCAACATATTCCCGAATATACGACCTCGTTCACACCGTCGCGAGCGTGTAAACTTCTATTTCCTATTGTAAAATACCTTCACGGAGTTGTGTCAAAAGCACGCTCATTTTCACTGCATAGCCAACACATGTACCCGGATAAATATTCCGCTTTGCATTATTGAGGGCTGTGCTCATGTAGCTGTACCTATTTGTGCATCTGGTGACGGAGAAATGCTACCTGACATTTCTTGTTATTCACATGCTGTGGCTAAGAAAAAACATTTTTAAACACAAGTACAAACTTATAGTATTTAATATTTACAATACGAAAATTAACCCTTTTTCTCAACCAAGTATAAAATGTTAAGTATGTACTCATACAATTTTTTTTCTTTTTATGCATCAATTTCGTGTCGCCTCAGATTTTACAAAGAGTAGGCGAAAATCATCAAAGTTTACAAAGTATAGAATAAACTGCCGATTTGTTCCAAAAATCTGACCTTTTCCGACGAATGTTCTCTCGTAATCGTCTCATAGAGCCTAGATAATATTCTTTTTTGAATGTTTGACGCTGCAAAAGAAGTTCTTAGTGGACAAACACTAAGGTTGAGATAAATAGACGTTACTTAGCACGAGCTTATGCTTAGCATTGTCCCTGTCACTCTCTAGCACGCGTGTTTTAACATTTGTGTGACAGTGACAAGAACAGTTCTAAGCATTAGTACGGACTTAGTAACGTCTATTTATCTCGACCAATAACTAAACCACGAAGAAAACAGTCAACATAACTTTCGAAGCTTCGGAATGGCGAAGCTTGTTGGCTGGTATGCATGTCAAATTCATAAATCAACGTTTCATCACGGCTGCTATAATGCGTTTCATGAATTCGGGATCCAAACTGGCTCGTTCAAGCATCTGTAGCGACTTGTTTGCTTGACGACCTCCGTGGCGTTGAGGGCGAGACGGAAGAGGTTGCGGGTTCGATTCCCGCTGCGGGACATATGTTTGCATGATCTGCAAATATTTGTTGCGGGTCTGGATGTTGTGGTACCATGGTACTCCTAGTTCCTAATACCTATGACACAGGGAATCCTAGTGTGGGATCAGTACTATGTATGTTATTGTTTGGGTGTTATGTTTGCATTGGTTTTTTTGAATAAAGTTCAGCTCCTTCGGAACAAGCCGTACCACAACACGCTTCATACTCAAAACATGAATCAGAACGAACGGATTCGTGAGACATATTTATTCAATTTCTATTAAGTTTGCGTGACGTTTATACCTACTATCACCGTGTCCATTACCTTGTTGATGTTTTTCATTCGAAGACATAGAAAATTAGCCCTCCCTTTTCTAAGCTTCAGATTTTTCATTCCGGAACACATGCTATTTCGATAAAAATTTATTATTCCCCAAGACATTAAAAATGAATCCAGCTTTTTAAAATTCAAAAATATTTTAAAAGCATACCTAATAAAATAAAGTTTTTATAACTTGGAGGAATTTTTTGAAAAATAATTTCTTACGGCACCTATTTATGTTATCTTAATTTAAGACTGTAGTACTTTTATTTTTAGGTATAAAATTGTAGCAAATAATTGTTACCACCTGGAATTCATGTTCCATATTGCAGTGCTGTAACTTACCTTATGACCTTAATTTGTACAACATGAACGCAATAAAACATTTTGATTTGATTTGATTTAGGTAGACCAGGACGAGGCAAGTCTTCAACCACTTCTTGGCCTTCTTTAAATTCTTTGCACCAATCATTTTGCTCTTGTTTTTGCCAATATCGACTCAGCGTAAGCTTTCTGTAACATTTTTAATGTTTCAATTTTGTTGCCAACACAAAATGTGAGGCAAATTCTTTATTCGATGTTATCCATTTATTATTGTTTTATTTATTATAATTACCTATTTATTACTCGCAATGTAGGTATCTACTTTAGGTCGTCTAGTTTTAAACTTTAATTATTCTAAGTTTCAAACAATTATTTGACAGATCGCGCCAAAACTTCACAATGAAAATTAGCTACAATATTACCAACCTAACAGCCATACATTTTTACGCGGGAATTCTTTTTTCAAAATTCTCGATACCTACCTATTTGACAGAATGTATATTATGTACTATGTAATGATATACTATTTATATGAAAGTTTATGTGTTACTCAATCATGCTGTTATGTCTGAATAGATTTTGATGACATTTTGTATCGAATTAGATTACCCAATATTAAGCTACTTTTATCTCGGTGCGGTTGGTTACATGCGAGCGAAGCCACGGGCAAATGCCACACCAGCAATCTACCTATTAATAGATTGTCAGTGAGATAAGGATGACTTATCGTAATTAATAATAACTATCATGATATAATTATCATATTATTATATGATGGCTTAAAGCAGGTATGTTCAAACATGTTTATTGGCTTCGTAAGTTTAACCTACTGTATTTAATGGGTTTCCGAATTGCAGATGTTCTGTTGTTCTGTTATTATTATAGCAGTTTTTTTCAGAAATAATATGTTATTTATTAACATGTTTCCTTTCATCGTTTTGAGAACGTAGCATTTAAAGTGATAAATCACAAACTCATTGGCAAAGCACCTGCTACCGGTTCTACATAACCCAGGGGGTTGATTCTCGGCACAATCTCGTGTATGAGAAGACGCCGAATCTCTGTTAAAAACCACCATTTTGTACGGGCGTCATAGTAATGACGTCATCTTGCGGCCGAGATTGGATTGTGATTTGAAACTTCACTTCATTCTTCATGTCACATACGTAGTCATAATCCAACACTAGGAGTCCCTGTGTCGTGGGTATCAGGAACTACGAGTGCCATGGTACAATAACACCCAGACCCGGAACAAATATTTGAAGATCATACAAACATTTGTCCCGCAGCGGGAATTGAACTCGCAACCTTTCGCATCTCAGCCGGCTACTCGCCCGCCGAGCCACTGAGGTCTTCTATGGTATATACATAGAATGGTATTTTTTTATACTACTTGGCAAGCAAACAAGCATACGGCCCACCTGATGGTAAGTAGTTACCGTAGCTTATGGACGCCTGCAACACCAGAGGCATTACACGCGCGCTTCCGACCTAGAAACATAAACATGAAAAGTCTCATGTGCCTGTAATTTCACCGGCACCCGTACCCTTCAAACCGAAACACATTAATGCGAGCTATAAAAAATAAAATAAAGATGTCCGCGATGCTAGTGATGTAACACACACAGCAGCAGCACGTGGCAGCACACACAAGTCTCGGCAAGATTGAGTGACGTAGGGAGTGCACGCGAGATTATGCCAGTTACCAGTGAAATGGCAGCAGCTCAGTACAACAATTCCAGACTTTTCATTTTTCGCTCCGTCTAGCTAGGTTACCCGTATTTTTACTTTGTATACCTACCTGAGGATAAAGATTAAAATGATTTTAGTGGAAGGGAAGGGAGGGTGAAGCTGATAACATTTTTAGGTTTCGCTTTCTGTAGGTAATCTATGTTGAGCTCGCCAATTTGTGTCAGTGTTGCATGACTGGTAGGTACTGAGAGGCACACTTTTTATAATATAAGTGCCCGATTTACATTATTCCAGTCCAGTGATCCAGCAAGAATCCAGTCCAGTGTTGGAAACTGACCATGAGCAGAGATAATCTCGGAGTCTCCAGTCAGGATGAGGATAATAAGTCTAATTTCGTGTTTATATCGTTGACATAATAGGTAGGTAATACCATTGACGGTATATTTTTAACCGACTTCACAAAAAGGAGGAGGTTCTCAATTCAGTTGTAATTTTTTTTTTAATGTTTGTTGCCTCATACCTCCGGTGTTTATGAACCGATTTGGAAAATTCTTTTTTTATTTGAATATATATACTTCCAGATTGGTCCCATTTCAGAATCCTGTTCTGATGATGGAATCCATGAGGAATTGAGGGAACTCCTCAAATATTGTAGGCATACATATGGCGATTTTGATATTTTCAGCAACAAACCAAGCATTTGCGTTTTGTTCATATCATAATCTTTTCACCACTATGGTTCTTTCATATTTTTTTTTATCCAAATATTTAGTCGAATATAATGGCGGAAGTCGGTTTTTTAAATGAAAATTTATATAATGTTAAGATTGGACTGAACAATAATTATAATTCAACGCACTCTTTACAGCATTCGCACAAATCCCAAAACAAATATTCCCTTGAAACATGTTTTTAAAAGAGTCTAGTCTAAAATTCAGTCTCTATTTCTCCGCTTTTACGCTAGTTCACATGATAAAATGTAATCCATAAAGCATGTGCTTTACTAGCGAGCAGAACTAAATAAAGCCTCGGTTACACTAACGACGTAAGTTTTTCTACTTCACAGTTGGTGCGACAGATAATGGCGGTGATCTATAAAGGTGCAACTTCACTTGGTGTATTCGCAAATGTTTGCGTTACCGATCTAAGGCAAAACCAACCATAACTCGTTCAGAACACAATGTTTTTTGCCTTGGCAAAATAATGCAAACATTAACGCAAATACGCCAAGTGAAGTGCCACCATAAAGTGTAAGGATGACAATAATAATTGATGAAGGTTTTTTATGGTAATTTGAACTGATACCTAAATAGGATTAGATCCATCTAGATTACCAAGAGGCCCATATACCGTCTTAGCCTCCCCGTCTTAGCACCCCTGGGAAACAAAGGATAACCTGCAGTGCTACTCTTGACGCTCTACTCTATCCTTTTGTCGTCAGAGAGTACTAGATTTCTTGGTAATTTGTTACTCTTGAATTCAATAATAGCGCACAATTTGGAGTAGAATTTTATGGAACTTAGTGAAATCGACTTTCTCTCTCTGTTGTTCTTCACGCAAAGTCAATCGCGTGCTCTATCTCGCTTTCAAACTCGATTTGGTTCAAGAGTGCCAAACAAGCGTTGAAACTGGATTGAGATTAAAACTGGATTGCGATTAGGACTGGATTGCGATTAGAACTGTTTTCAAGAGTAACCCCACTGTTTTATGCCTTCCATTCGAGTGAAACATTAATGTTATGGGATGGATTACGCTTACAGATACCATGACGATACCTAATGCGTCATTTCATTGCTTTCAATTGAAAGCAACGAAAGTGAACACGTAATCCGTTTTGGATATAAATAAATGGATTCATTGGCATAGTGCTGTTTATTAAAATTTATTAAATTGATGGACGTTGAGACTGGCTTCATTTATTTTGTTTTTCATAGAGCAGTTACATAAAATAATCGAATTGTTTCACGCTTTATATCATCATCACCATCATCATCAGCCTGTAGAAGGCTGCTGGGCAATAGGCCTACAGCCTAGAATGCCACGCACGATGAACATAACATAACATCCAACAGTCACATATGTAGTCTTGATCCCACACTAGGATTCCCTGTGTCGTGGGTACAGGAACTACGAGTACCATGGTAATATAACACCCAGACCCGGAACAAATATTTGCAGATCATACAAACATTTGTCCCGCAGCGGGAATCGAACGCAACCTCTTGCATCTAAGCTGACTACTCACCCTCCGCGCCACAGTGGTCGTCACGTCGAACGCTCTTGAGTTGTTTATATGTGACTGTCGGTGTTATGTTATGTTTGTATATGTAGGTTATTGGCTTATTTCCGACAGTTTGGATGTTTGTTGGTTTGTTTGTTGTTGCTCAACAACAACAACAACAACAACAATGTGGTACAAATTTAGATGTGTAACAGAGATAGAATATGACTTGAATTGACAAAACGTGAGCAAAACCGAGGGCTGATGCTAGAGAAATATTATATTTACAAAATTTAATGGTTTTCTCAAGTGAAAAAAAAAGTTCCTTTAAAGTAATTAAGCTGACAACTCTAAAACACCCAAAGGGTCTCGAAAAGTGAGCAAATAAATATTGTCCCGCTAAACTTTCTAACTCAAAAATATCAATTTATTATTATACCACTTTTAACATCTTGCAAAAGAAACAGAACTCTCATCTTGTTAGCAAAGAGTTTAATTTTAATTACTGACACGAAGTTGCTTCTATTGTAAGCTTCTGCAAGTTCCAGAAAGTTGTTGATAAACGACAAGAGACGACAATAAATTTCGGACTACTTAGATGTTAATGAATTCGTTAAATTACATGGACGACTTGTTCGGAAGTTACGGTAAGGTAGTATATATTTGCCGTGGTGTGTCCGGGATAAAAATAGAGCCCTCCATATCTTCCCGTGAACGTCGTTGAGGTACAAAAGTTCCCGAGTGGAAGAGTAAAGCTTTCCGCTCGATGGACTGATGTCATTGTAGCTGTCACAGGAGGCGCGGAGGAGTGGTGTCATCCACTGATGAAGACAGCTTAGTTGTGGCATTCTTTTGCGGAGGCCTAGATCCAGCTGTGGACTTCTTGCGGCTGATGATGGTAACGATAAAGTAAATTGATCGATAGCCAACATATTATTAATATATACCTCGTCAGAATAATAGCGACCAGAAATCTGTGATTTCACTGCATGATACAAGTCTTTATACGAAAGAAGAAACTTAAAAAGCTTACATGATTTAGTACCAGCATGAGTTACTCGACTGGCAGCACAGTAACAAGCGCATACGCATAAATGTTTAATCGGTTTCACCATCCAAAGTTCACTCCACAAAGTGCCTTGGGAATGAAAAATTCTACCTATCCAAAACACTAGCACTTCATACAGTATTCATCCAATGGCCCAATCCACTATCTCCCAGGAGTTGCAGCTTGAATGTGCATTTTCATTGTGATATCTTTTTGCGTATAAGTAAAAGGTCTGTAAGACAAATACATTTTACTTCTGTATAACATTTTACATGTTAAGGTGGATCGTCTCGCGATTGGCGAGAAAATTAAATTTTATTGTGTTTTTGCTCCTCACAGCTCATCAACACTTCTTGAGATAGCGAAAACTGATTTTGCAAAAACTAGGAAACCAAACATACATGTTTTAATTTATAGCATCTCATAAATATCATTGGTTTAGCTACGAATGTCCCAGAACCAAAAAAAACATTGTAAAAATCATTGAAGGATATTCGTAGCTAAACTAATTAGATTTATGAGAAAATATCAAATAAACATGTGTGTTATGTCTTCTAGTTTTTGCAAAAACAGATTTCGCTTTCGCAAAAAGTGTATATGAGCTTGTGATGAGTAAAAAACATGATAAAATTGAATTTCGCGTCGCTTACGAAACGCTCCACCTTAAAAAGTAAAATATTGCCACCTGGCAATAACCATTTTAAAATAGGTCATTATTGACTTTAGAAGCGGTATTTATAGCTGCCATAATTTTGTTAAATGTGTATGGCTGCGAGCCTCTTTGTGGAAAATGCTTGGAACCTTTCATTGTCTTTTGACAGACTATACATTAAAGTAAGGTGCTTTTAAAGGTTCCGTATCTCAAAAAGTACCAACGGAACCATCTTGTATCTGTTTGTCTGTCGCAGCCTATATTATCCGAATAAACTGGACAAAAAAAGTTGAAATTTGGTAAATATGTGACGTATAGCGTTAATAAACTAATACTGACTGTAAGGAGCAAACTAGAAAATTAAAAGAAATACTTTGTCAACTGCGTCACGTGATGCATCAAATGATAGGGCTCACTATTGAGGTGGTCTTGAAACCATGACTCGTATAAGTACCACCTCAATACCTGAGGCAGCAAGGTCACATTGCTACAATTAGTATCAAACGTAAAAAAACGATTGGTTCCCGTTACGTCCGATACCACTACGTAGCGAATTGATTTTATAGCCACAAGGTCAACATTACAGTCGACAAGATAATTGAGTTACGGTTTCAGACGTCCAGTCAATCTCTCATCCATCGTTCTATTAGGTATATAACATATGTTTTTTTTTCCTGTTCTAAGCTTAAATTTTTATTCATTATAAAGGCAATATCAAACTTTTTCATCATCACCGTAAGCCGTCCACAGATGGAGGACAAAAAACGAACATAAAATTCAATCTTATTAACATAATTATAGTTAAAATCAATGTATATAAAAAAAAGAGTTCAAGCCATCGACTGCAGACAGGGTGTCTGAAGAAGCTGGCGACTTTACCTCGTTGAATTCCTGATTTTCTGACCAAAGTAAGTGTCAGCTCATTGGTCAATCATTCTCTTGGATAACTCCTTGAAAAGGAGTCATGCATCAGGGCCCCACGGATCTAAGGTAACCCCAAAAGGCAGAAATATGCGATGTGGACGTATTTCTGCCTTTTGTGGTTACCTTGCCGATGAAGGCATGTTTCCGCTGCCAACGCGCCTGCCGTCCTGGATTAAGTTACGATCCAACTTAATCCAGGACGGCAAGCGCCAGGATCGCAGGTGAATTTCACGCCACATGCGAGACGATCCACCTTAAGTAGGTATATTTAATATGATTTTCTGCAAACTTTTCAGTAGTCATATGTAGAAGATCTATGGGACCTGCAAATATTGCAGTCAACAATATTTCCGCGAATCTATCGAAGCAACAGCCTCCGAAGTTCATTGTCCGATCGAGCGTCACTTGTCAAAGATGCAGCTTGTTATAAACTTGGGCCCGAGACGGTGAACTTCCAAACAAACACGGATTCCTACCAGCTTCCTAGATCTTTTTGCATCTTCAATGAGCACTGCCGGATCAATTTATCTTTATACAAAGTTGTTACAAAACATGTTTTGAGTTTAGTATAAAATTCTCCTTGGAACTATATTGGACTGGAATAGAAAATACAATATTCGCATTGCATAATAGGTACCTGGCAAAGAAAAATAGATCTTATCTTATCTTACACATTATTTTGAACTTATTTTTTTGAATAATTACTAGTTAAATAGTTATCTTCCCGAAGATAGCTTTCTACTTAAGTATTTAATACCTTATTTTTATCCCTTCTTCTTATTTGATATTCTGCTTTTTTGACGGCTTCCATGGCGTGGCGTGCGTGTAGCCGGCAGAGACGCAACAGATGCGGGTTCGATTCCTGCTGCGAGATAAATGTTTGCATGATCTGCAGATATTTGTTCTGGGTTTGAGTGTTTGTGGTATCATGGTACTTGTGTGGGATCAGGATTATGTCTGACTGTAATTTGATGTGCCTAGCTAGCAGTTATGAACCTATTAGATATAATATGGGGCATTATTCTCCTCTTGGACTATTTTAACTTAAGTCGTTTTCTTAAACAGTACGTACCTATAATCCACTTCAATATAACTTCAATGCAACTAACTGCCTACAGTTCGAAATAATCTGTTCATTTTTATTTGTACTTATCTATTCACAAAAGAATACTTCACAAATGATGCGAGGTATGTGTAGCTTCATTCTTACCTATCTGCTTATTTTAAATGCCACGTTCCTTCCATTTGATTGAGCATTTCCACTTACAAAAGAAAACACACAAGGTATGTAAGGAAAAGCGGAAAAAAGCTTTTCCGCGACAAACGTGACCTTTATTTGCAGGTAAAATGGTTATTTCTATTTTGATATTCGATTTTCTGTCAATAAGTAGCATTCGACCTTCGTCAAGCGAACACTGCCTTTGACACTTTGTAATTCCCACTCTTCGCGTTTACTTTATTAAATTTCCACGTCGGCTAATGAGAAAGATGTTCGGATCAATTATTCAGGCAGGTGTCATAGATTTTTTTATTGCCTGTTATTAATATTAACGAGTTAAAAAAAATTTTTGTTGTTTTTAATGGATGTATTTTTTTTTGTTGTGGCAATTTTTTTTTCTAATGTCTTATGATTCTAATTTTTTTTTCTAATGATTTTATAAAGGTGGTTCTTATTTTGTTAAGAAACTTATGTATTTAATCCCTAGCATTGCCGTGGTGGTCTCGGCCTAAGAATTGGATTTTAGGATCTTTGACGACCTCTGCGGCGCGGCGGGCGAAGATTCGCCTGCGACGCAGGAGGTTGCGGGTTCGGTTCCCGCCTCAGAACAAAAATTTGTACGATCTGCAGATATTTGTTCAGGGTGTTCTGGGTATTTTTCTATGTATAATAAAAATTATCTATCTATGTAATGTATTGTATTAAATATATCAATTATCTAGTACCCATTACACAAGCTCTGCTTAGCTTGGGGCTACATAATGTTGTGTGAAATGTCCAGCATTATTTATTTTTTGACTCCTCTCATTTATGTCGTCAAAGACGCCAGGGTATGGGCAGTACCAATACTGCGAACACCAATCCGCCAGCCAATTAAGCATGGTGATTATGGAAAATCCCAATATTTTATGAGGAGACCTGCATTGTAATTATAGCTCTTTAAACATATATAGCCACTGAATAATTACTAGGTCATACCTATTAGTCAAATACTATGTTCTTATATTTACGCGCAATAAACTGCGAAAGCCATTAACCGTATGTACGGTCAAGTGCGAACGGTCACTTTACGAGTGCATTATGTGTGTCCTAGTGTGCCTACCGTTAACACTCCTCAGCAGAGTAATCAGGATGGCAAGATGGTAGTTGTTAAAGTTTATGGTATAGTAATTATGGGGAAATACTAAGATGGCATAAGGGCTCTTATAAGACGTTTAATTCAGGCAAAACTGAAATAGTTTGGATAGAACTCTAAATCAGGTTGTGCGAAATTAATTGACGTAATTTCAGTTCGACTATTTATTTATTTTATTTATTTATTGAGAGAAACCAACAGCGATACAAAATGTATAAACAGAAACTTAGAGGTATAAACATAGGGTTAATAACAGGTTTCTACATTTGAACAGATGAAGAAAGAAATGCTGGGAACAAACAATAGCTGTCTGCAATCTAGTTAGGTACTTAAATACATTAGGAAGCTAATCATGCCTATGTGTAGGTCATAGAGAACCTATTTATTAACTTGTTACTTATTAACTAACTTGCCATATTTAACAAAGACCATCAAAAAAAAAAAAACCAGTAGGTAATTCAAAAATACCCACCACCATGCCTTATTATTGTAGTTGATTACATGCTTTCATAATACGAATAAAAACAGAATTTGTCAAATAATTAGTGCGACTTGAGGGTTATACTAAATAAGCTAGTGTGTTTAGTGCTGTAAGACGGGGCCAGTAGTCTTATCTAACTATGGCTGGGCAATCGATCCGCGATTTTATGAAATCATATAAGAACAACATATCCATGACCGTCCGACGATCACTAACAGTCATTGTTATTATTTTCTTCAATCCTGCAGAAATACCCTTGGACATAATATAAAAGAAACAAAATCACTGCTGAATTTGAAAACGCAACAATATCGCCATTTACACTGACTAGCTTACTACTAAAAAGAGTTATAAACACGATAGATAGCAAGCAGTGTATTCAATACTGATTTCACTATTCTATCTCAAGAGGATTTCAAAACGTTTTAGTACGGGGATTGTTTTTGACAGCGGATCGCAAGTAATAGATACGAGAGGGATGATTGATGATTGGAATTCGGTGTTTTGAACAATCTCTGTTTTTCTGTAAATTAAAGGAGTAGGTATAAATACTTTCATCAAGATAACTTGAAGGCGTGGCAAACTAATGAGGCCTAGGTTTTTGTGATTTGAGTAGTCCATAGTAATTAAATTTGTAATTTTGTTTTTAAAATTGTTATTTTTTGCTCTAATTTTACATGTAACGAATAATGAACAGTAATAATAAAAACACTTTAAAAATTAATGGTAAAATTAACATAAAAAAAAAAATAATTCAAATAAATTTTAAAATAAATTAACCTTAATATTTTGTTTTGAAGATTTTGTATAGTTTACACACGATAATTCATGTAGTATGTTTTTGTTTTATTTTTCAATTTGACTTGGTATTTAATAATTATTATAATTAATATAACTAATGACCTATGTGGCGTGGCGGGCGAGTAGCCGGCTGAGATGCGAGAGGTTGCGCGTTCGATTCCCGTTGCGGGACAAATGTAAGTATGCTCTGCAAATATTTGTTCCACTACTGGGTGTTGTGGTACCATGGTACTCGTAATTACTGATACCCACGACACAGGGAGTCCTAGTGTGGGATCAAGACTACGTATGTGACTGTTGGGTGTTGTGTTATGATTACAATTGTTTAATTTATGATATTAATAATGATTTTGCGATATTATAGTTTATCTTTAGGATTAAATAAAAACAAACCTTTGAATGACTAGTTCTTATTTTACTAGAAAACACATATGACACAACGTATAGTAATCACAACACATTTGATTCTCAACATAAAATCCAACAAATTTAATAAATACTCAGTAAATACACAGTCACACAGTCGTGACTTCCACGTAAGGGTCAGAATTCCACTCGATAACAGAATAGTTGCTCCAAACAAAGTTTCCTTTGACCGACAAAGGTGCTTCAAGCGCTAGATAAAGAATCGCTTTAGCACCTTCTTCGAAAACCTTAGCCGTCTTTCTGGCTTCCTTATGTGAAACATTTCCTGGATTCACACAGTTAATGACTACTCCAGCGTTGTTCCATTCTCTATGCTGCAGAAATGTAACAGCGTTTAAAGCCACTTTGCTAACTGCATGCACGTTCACTCCCCAACCTTCCGTCTTCTCTATCCCTTTTCTTGCAGCTTCTTCGTAGTCTTGCATCACCGCTACTAACTCATCTTCACTTAGCGTTGTATCGCTGATTCTTCTCTTTATATCTTCATTTTCGATCGTAGCTAGAAGACCAGCTGGTCCAGATACATTTACAACTCTAGCACCTTCATTTAAAAGTGGATAGATCAGTTTCCCGAAATTGATAAACCCGTAGAAGTTTACACTTAATGTTCTTCTGATTCTTTCAACGTGTGATATATTCTTCTCACTCACATAGTCTGTTAAATTGATAATCAAATCTATTCTTTCATCCAGATCTTGTATACTGTATCTCAGTTTTATGATACTTTTTGTGTAGGTGATATCCATTTGTAGAAAATGTATGTCCAATTGATCTTTTTGTAAGTTCTTGAGTATGTTAAGGCCATCAGAAGCATCTTCGGTAGTGAAGTATATTTTTCCCTTGAATGTTTTTGTGAGTCTCTTCAAAGCTTGATAGCCGAGATTGCTCGCGGCTCCTACTACTAATGCTACCTGGTACATGGCTAGTTTAATACTGATATTAAATACGCCTTATCGCTGTTATCATTCCATCAATTTTATGACGTTATCGCTGTGGCATCGAGATAAAATTTCATACGAGGTAATGTACTACGTTGTTCGAGTGAGATCATATGATGCTGTTTGTTTGAGGATTTGAATCTAGGCCAGACTGTAGAATAAGAATATTATCTGAAACATTTTCGTTCAGAGTTAAAAGTGCAAAAATGCGATGGTATACTGTCGATACAAGCCAAAACTTGTTAGAGCACTTACCGGGGAAAATGCCCTGTTCAAAAGTGAAACACTTATTTTTATTTAAGGTTCAAAGACTGATTCTTCTTTTTCATTATCATATATATATATGTTTATCTAAAATACTCAACGCTGTATATAGATTACTCAGGTATTTTGGTTATGAGATTAAAAGATAAGCAAACAGTAGTAAATAGGTACCTTCTTGCTTTTCAAACGTTTAATCGCTACGCCAATATGAGTTCTGCTCGATTTGATAAGATGGCATATATTTCTTTATCAAGATACAAACACAGATAATAACAAATTCGAATTCTCGTACTTAGCTCAGAAGAACATTGACAAACAAAAATACGAAATTAGAAAACTTGCATTGAGGCTGCTGTTGGAAATATGGTCCAGTAACAGTGACATCAAATTATATTAGTTATAGTAGGTAAGAACTATTAATCCCATCTACATCGTAGTATGCTCGCTATAAAGTCGTCAGCTCAGTGACGTGTGGCACTCGTAAACTATTCGATAAAGCAAATTCCTTTGACGTCCGTTTACAGCTCCTCTAAAGGTAATAACTTGTTACTCGGCCTCGTACGGTACTTGGTTTAACTAGTTTATCCTATGGTTGTACAAAATAATATTCGAGAACATGTCTCAGTTAGGTAACAGAGTAGAGTGTGTATAATCTAAAACTGAACACTCAACTATTTCACTACGTCAAGAAACAATATTCCATAATCCGTAACCACAAGGATCGTTATTGAACTTCAGCATCTTGGTTCAAATGCGCCAAATAAAAGCGAGCAGTTTTAGACTAGACGCATCCTACCTTTATTTTCTTGTCCAGGGAAATTTTCAACAAGGGAGAGGGGAAGTATGTCGATGGGCTCCAGAACATCCAAAGAAGTGTACCCAGTGCTCATCTCACACGGCTCTCAATGGACCTATCCCGTGGTTGGCTGAAAAGCTAACCACAAAGACTCCCTCCAATTACAGCACCACAGGGGCCATACTGTGCTGCCACCACAGTGATTGGACATGAAGGTTGGACCCTAACCCAGTGCCAGGCTATTCGTTCCTGGACAACAAAATCCTATGTAGAAGTTGTTGTCGAGCTTTAAAAACAGGGCGCACCTTCCTAAAGCTGCCGTCCCTCCCAAATCCTCCTCGAGGGACAACCTCTTATCGCAAAAACCCCTTGGTTTGTCGCAACCGTAGTCACTCTAGAAGGTTGCATTGACTAGTACACCAAACGCACGCTACCTACGTTATCATAGTTAAAAATGTATCAACAAAAATGTTTTTGTACTTTATTCGCTCGTCGTGTCACTAGTTTTTTCTTGGTCTTGGTGCTTCAGATCAGTGTCCAGCTTGATGTATGGTGGTAAGACAAGTACCTCAACTTTCAACCCCTAGAATCCAAACCCGGTTGTGCACGATTAGATTTTTCCACTCGCAAAATGTATCGGTGCTCTCCAACGATGAAAGAAAATATTGTGAGGAAAAAAATCGGCATTTCTTAGAACCAACAAATTAAAGACTTATAATATGTGCATGAAGGGCCTCTGTGTAGCCACATAGTACCCAAAAGGCAGCGCGCGTGTGCAGCGCACTGAATGCTATCACTACTGTTGGTTATTTTAGTTCTTCTGGTTGATCGAATAAATCCAACAACAACAACATACATCAACAACAACATCAACAACATTTTGGCAATATTGCCAATATTCCGTGTCGATAATGAAATTAATGCTCAACATCATCATCATCAAACTATAGAGGTCCACTGCTGGACATAGGCCCCCCCATAGAATCAGTGTTCACATGGTCAAAATACAGAGTATTGTGTTTGACGAAGTGTTAGTAAAATGACGCAATACACGAATTTAAGTTCAATTTCCAGCAATGGTAAGTATAATATGTATAGTTGTATATCAAGGATGACACATCGCGTGACCCAGGCACATCCAGTGACGATTAGCAACGAGCATGTTGTGATAAAGCGGTCTAAATCGGCTATTTAGAATAACGCGTTATTATGAACATTGTCACGCAAATCTTTCACTTTATTACTTTGACATCATTAAATACTGTTTGCATGTAATTGGGCTCATCTATGTCAAGTTTTAGATTTTTAACCGACTTCATGTATAATAATTGATGGATTTGGATTTTGTATATTTGTAAGTATGTAAGCTAACTAAAAATAGTTAAAATAGAGTTCGCTTCATGTTTCGATCTTGTATCAATGTCTTGTATTAATGTTAAAATATAACACTGTAATGTGATTATATGGAAATGTGACCGAAACTTGAAATATTCAAAGTTTTTTTCGATAATTTTAGCTTAAGTAGATGGAGTCTCTCTTTAATCTTTCCAATTATAAATATAACTATCCTATTCTAATAGTAGTCACCGTGAATTGAAAGTAGACTAAATTGTTATTTATGAGGGAACACCAACTTTCTGTTAATTTCACAATTCAGTCTCGATTCGGTTAACTTTCAGTGTAGTTTTATAATAATTAGAGAATTGGGCCTCTATTTCCCTCGTAGCTTCGAAACTACTTGACAGATTTTGACAAATGAGTTCTTTTTCTTTTTATTATGGCCTCTGAGGAAAGTTTCCTCAAGCCAGTGTCAAGTACGTATATCTTCTTATATATATATATATTTATATATATATTTATGGCCATATATATATATATATATAACCTGATATATATATATATATATATGGCCATAAATATATATATAAATATATATATATATATATATATATATGTGGCCTTAACGAATTCGCTCAGTACAGAACAGTAGACGTCTAATGGCTGCTGATCTTGACACTTGCCAAAGTTGGCAAGTTGAAAGTAAAACTACTTTTACATAGTCGGGTTTTCGTTTTTAAACTTTATTTTTGCATTAGCTGTTATAAAAGTTTTGGCCATCCATAACACAGATAATGAAAAGAGTTACTGACTTTACCCTTCGTCATACATTTTTAAATTTTGTTTGCTTTATATATATCCAATATCACGGCTTGATTGCATCTTCCGTAGGGTTGTCGAAAATAATTGCTCGCTCGGTTGTGCCTCGGGTGAGCACTTAATAAGCAACACCCCTCGCAGGCCTGATACGCGCAAACACAGTGGCTCTATATACAAATTTACATAAATCAATAAATACGTGCCACTGAAGCACGCCTTTAATTCTTTGCGCGGATTTGTTTTAAAATCCTAACACCTAGTGGAACTCGAACAATCCTCGACCAAGTCTAATGGACAATGTTTAAAAGTATATCAATATTGAAGTTGTGGCGTAAGCCCTTCGTGTATTCCAAGGTCTTTCAGGGTGCTTGATCAACGTAACGCGTGACCTGAGGAGAAAGGGGTGGTTAATCGCTATGGTCTAAGAGATTCCTTGTCAATAACGTGTGACGTCACCCATACGATTCAGCGATGATTCCACGCAGATATCGTAACGAGCCCGCGTTATGTTACTTTTGGTCATAGCAAATAAGGGGGCTGTCTTCTATCTGGCGTAGCAAGGCTGCCAGTATCTTTGGTAATCGATAGAGAATCACTTTTCAATGGACCCTTGGAATTGTTTTTTTACATCCTGCATACGTATGTATCCATATATGTATAGGGTTAGACACTTTGAGTGGTTTTGCACTAAGTCCGATCCGAGTCCGATCTGTATCCGTGAAAGTTCGGATATATGAAGAAATTGGATGACGGAAGCCGGATCTAGTGCGTAAACTACCATAGAAATAGTTCTACGAGTACTCTGGACCGTATTTTCACGGGTACGGATCGGACGTAGTGCGAAACCGCTCTTAGGGCTCTTTTGTAATATCGATTACTAATTCAGTGAAACATTGTTTTAAAAAGGTTTTTTTTTAATTCCTGCCTTTGTACCAGTTTTACTACATACAATCTCGAACCGTTAGTAGCAACCCAAAGAGGGTACAGAACCCAAATCAATTTTTACATTTAGATGACACGTTACATTTTTAGCTTTTCAATATTTTCTCCCCTCGCGATTGGTATGTCATATTCGCGTATTGAGTGGTTACGGGTTATGTGGGTATACTTTTATGCTGTTCTTTATAGGTATCATACTAATATTATAAATGCAAGAGTTTGTATGTTTGTTACTTCTTCACGATCAAACGGCTGAACGGATTTAAGTGAAAGGAATGGAGATACCTTATCTGAATTAACACATACACTTCATCATCAATTTTCATAATTGTTGACGCGGGTGAAACCGCTGGGCGCAGCTAGTAAAATAAAGCATTCGAAAAACAAAAATAATTTTGATTACATTGGATTTAATGATTTTTATGATACGAAATCTAATGAAATAAATTGGTAAGTTTGAAAAAGGTTATTGTAGGGTTAGTTGGAATTCGTTTGGATGACGTTCCTATGGATCAAAACGAAATGGGTTTATAACAGCATATATTTCCACAATTGAGACTACAGCTCACTAACGATTAATCAGTAAGCTGGCGCCGTCATCCATTCCATCCATTTCATTACCCGACGTATATCAAAGCAAAAGGAGGGTTATGATTTAAGCAGTCTATGTATGTATGTACGATTGTTAATCTGTTCCTTATTAGCTTTGTAGTACTTTGACAAATTAGTTATGACATTCCGCGTTCAACATAGCGGAAATAAAACAAAACATTTCAAAAATGAGTACACCCCAAAAATATATCGCACTTATATTAACTACTTCACTAAAAACATGTTAAAAAGTATTAGAACTAGGTACTTATTTTTGACCCTCAAAAAAACAGCTTAAAATAATTACACTTCTCAAAATGTTGGAGATGAAGGCCAAAAAAAAAGTCTAAAAGTATTTTAGAAAAATAACGACTATTACACCACGTACTTTACTATTCTCCTGCTGACGTTTGACCATTTTGAGGTCCTTCCTCATGAACCCTTCCGGACCCACCGTGACCACGCTCAATGGTCGTGAGATGGGAACACTCAAATACCAATGGGAAATGATACCAAGCCACGATAACTTCAATTCTATTCATTGAAATCACTAAGATCATGTTGAATTGTCTTAAACTAAAATTGCTTCTGTTCTAACGCAACCAAGCCTAGAAGAATCAGGGCAACAAACACGGCTTGGCTTAATTTGATGATCCATCTTACTACTAGGTGGGAAGCGCCTGTGCGGTGCCTAGAGAAGCTGACACATAGAAATCGAGAACTTAAAAACTTACCTAGGTAGTCACAAAAGTAAAGAGAATGTTGAAAGTAATGAGCGATGTTTCTGTGAGAATATTGATTTATTTAAAACGCTACCTCACTGTTGAAATTCATTTGATAAATGGCACGTATTGCCCATTTTTGTAAGACAAATACAACTTGGATATCTGCTGCTTTCCCCCACAGTATGATACCATAAGACAACACTATGGAAGTAGCTAAAATAAACTAGCCTAGCTGTAGCTTCATTAGTAAGCTGCCTTATCATACCAACTGCATATGCAGCTGAACTAAGTCTACTAGCCAGTGCCTCAATTTGTGGTGCCCACTGCAAACCTACATCAATATGAAGCCCTAAGAAAATAGTAGAATTTACAAGATGTGTTGTCCCATTTGTTTTAATATTAGTCAGATAATGTTTTCTAGCAAATCCCTCCATTGCATTCAATGGGGGAGGTCCTTGTCCAACAGTGGACGTTAAACGGTTGTTGATGATGATGATGATCACTTATCAAGTTTAACACTTTCATAGTCCAGGGTACCACAAGTGGATTCTTAATATCGCATAGTAACAACTACATTTGGCATTTGGAAGTATTGACCACTAGACCTTTTGGCTATTTGTCGCTTTAGCAACTGGAAGTCTTGGCAATTTGTTGTTTTGGTAACTGTTTGTTTTGTTAACTGGGTGGTTATTCGCTATGACCTAAGAGATTCCTTGTCAATAACGTCTGACGTCACCCATCTATTCAGCGATGATTCAACGCAGATGTCGTAACGAGTCCGCGTTATATGTAACGTTTGGTCATAACGAATAAGGGGCTGGACATTTTAACACCTTGGACAGAGCGATGAATTTGATGCATTTAGTTTTTCTAGCATTAAGTTTAATAATATTTCATGTACAACTTAAGAACTCGCGATAGTGAATCATTTACGTCATCGTAATTAGATTGAGATCTGTCAACTTAAAAAAATAATGAAGTACCGTCAGCAAACAGAACACACACACCCTCACATAATATTCAGTAAGTATGCATAGTTTTTCATGGCTTACTAGCATCCGTCCGTGGCTTTGCTCGTGTGTTAATAAGGTAAAACGAAATCGGTTCTGCTGTTAAAGCATGATATAGTTATAAATAAACAAATATACATATCATATTAATAATATAAGTAGGATTTATGTTGATACTTGAAAATATATTTTCAGCATACGATCCCATTTTTCAACTCGTCATGCAAATGAATGGACACGAGAAACTGCATTATGTCTTTCAGCAAAATTGCGAGTGTGTTGATCGTTATTTTAACTACCTACTGAAATCCGGCAGCGAAGCCTTTGTCAGCCTTTCAGCTGAAACTATCAAAAGCTCTAAAATTCGTTTGAATTTCAATCAAATGGAACTCTATGATTATATGCAAAGTGTTAAGTGTGTCACACATGTAGCAGATGCGGTAAGATATCTGTATCTGAGCGCGTATCTGTCCATATACTAAACTCAAGGAGTAACACACACGTAGCAGATCACTTATATTTTACCCTCAAGCATCTGTAAGCACTGACATTTATATCAAAAGATGGACAAATGATATCTGTATATACAAATACATCGATGATGATTTTTACTCTTGTAACTCATTGTAGCACCCTGTAATACGCTCCGCACCAAGAAACAAGTAAAGACAGTTTGAAGGTTTTCGCGTGTTTGTATCATTTTTGTATATTATCGTATCTGCTACGTGTGTGATGCCCTTTAAGCTTAGGTTGCATTAGATTTGTATATCTTCCAAAATACGTTAGTGGGTGGTTTCCTCCTGGATTTTAATTCGATTGAAAAATAAAATTCAGCCACAAAGTCTACGTTTTTCCTTGGCTCGCAAAAAACCACGGCCATATTTATTTCTAAAGTTGGAAATCCTCGAAAGCCTTATCCGGCTGAAGGTGGGTTACTTATAAGTTAAATAAGTATATGTAAAGTTCATAAAGGACCGTTTAGAATGGTAAGGGCAGAGTTCCGGGCGGAGAGGGAAGCAGCGAGCCACTCGTAAACGTCGAGTTTTAATCAAGGAATGTACGGTCAGCAACAGCGGTTGCATCTTATTGTAAACTATTACTTATTGTATTGAGGCTGTAATGGAAGACCAGCGTAGGTTGTTTACGACCTGCATATGCTGAGTTAGGGCCTTTTTGTAACAGCAATGCCTTTTAATTTTTTTTTTTTTTACACTGTCTTATTTTTTTATTTTATTTGTTAAATCTATCTTGTTGTTGCAAATAAACTTTTTCTATTCTATTCTATTCTAAACTTTTAACTTTTTGTTAGTAGTAGAACATCTTGTGAAAGAGTTCGTCCAGGGAAGTACTACCACCGTACCTCGTTCTGCTGCCAAGCAGTAGTGCCTGCATTGCTGTGTTTCGGTTTGAAGGGTACGGGTGCCGGTGAAATTACAGGCACATGAGAGTGTTCATCTTTATGTCTCAGGGTCAGCAGCGCGCGTATGATGCCTCTGGTGTTGCAGGCGTACATAGGCTACGGTAACTACTTTCCATCAGGTGGGCCGTATACTTGTTAGCTTAGAAAGTGGTATAAAAAAAAAAACTTGACTTGTATCGTATGACAAGTCTCACACACATTTATGTACAAAGTACAACTATTCTAGACCATAGAGCCAAATTTGTATATTTTACAGTTTTTATAGTTCCCTGTTTGGTGGACTGCCAAAAATTAGTACTAATTTTAGTTGCTGAAAAATATGTCACAATTTATTATTTGGTCATTTATAAAGTTGGATTAATTCAAGCCAACTTTTTTAGATAGTGTGAAAGTCGTAAAGCTAGTATTTGTTATTCAAGACGCAGAAAGGTTTTAACAGCTTTTTGTGCTGACGGTAGAGCCGGACGATAGGCCGGAAGCTCACCTGAATTTTTATGAAACAAAAGAAAGTTATTCGGAATAATCTGGAATTACGGAGCAAACCAATCCCAGATTATTCCCAAAGATGAAAATGACTTGATCCGTTAGAATTAAACAATATTCATACATAAATCTTTACAATTTTTATAGGGTGGACCACAGACAAAATTGAAATTGGCGCAGGCATTAACACTTATCAGAACCAAACCTTAGGGGTGATTTCACCAACAATAAACAGGCGGTTAAACAACTGTTTAGTCTAACCAATGCTTTTTGACAGGTGTTTTCAAAGATTATCTGTCACCTTGACCAATGGTTAGATTTAACAAGACATTTTTATTAACGAACAGATGGTGAAATTGGCTTGGTTTAGTATCTTATTATTGTGGATAAAAATTAGATGTAATAACTTTTCATTTAAAAAACCGACTTCCGCCATTGTATTCGACTAAATATTTGGATGAAAAAAAAAATTATGAAAGAACCATAGTGGTGAAAGGGTTATGATACTTTCCGAATGCAAATGCTTGATTTGTTGCTGAAAATATCAAAATCGCTGTATGTATATGATGTATGCCTACAATATTTGAGGAGTTCCCTCAATTCCTCGTGGATACCATCATCAGATCTGAATTGTAAAAATAGGACCAATCTGGAAGGATATCTATTCATATAAAAAAAGGATTTTCCAAATCGGTTTATACACGACGGAGATATGAGGTAACAAACGTAAAAAAACCCGAATTGAGAATCTCCTCCTTTTTTGTGAAGTCGGTTAAAAACTGAAATAAGTAGTTTGTAAATAAAACGAGTTATTTAATTACGAAAATTTTACCATAAGGCTCCTAATTAGGATGCTAAAACTGAAACTAGGCCGAAAGAAATCTCAACTATAAAAGTGAGTAAACTAAAATTAACCACCGAGAAAATTGCATGAAATACGAGTGTGTATTTCATGGACATATTTAGATGAACGCAACAAAACAAATAGCTACTGAAATCACCTATAGATCCTCCTGCCACCGTGGTAATTATGGCAAAACCCTCCATTACATTCTGTGGTCTGTGAGAGAGGCAGTCCAGCAGTGGAAGTCTGTCCGCTGATGATGACTATGAAACGGGATATTCCCATTAAAAATTCTAATTGGAAATCACTTCATTCCAATTCTGTTCTTTGGCAATTTTTACAATTCCGATGAGTGCTACTCAGAAAGTGTGCACCGTCATTAGGCACACGTTCCACCCTAAGACGATCTAACCATGGACGCACAAAACTACGTTTTTCACCTATTATTCAATAGGCTATTGAACCAATTGGAAGGAATGGAATCCACTTTGTTGTCTTGTTGTCGTCTGTCTGTCTGTCAAGACCCTTTTTTCTCAGGAACGGCTTGAGGTAAAAACTATGTGCATACCAAAATATACGAGTTTATAGGGCGGTAAAAAACCAAGCTAACTCAGTGCATTAAAAAGATATGGCAATCAATGTCTAATTTTTGTATAGAAATCGAAAAAAGTTACCTCTTATGCGGGTTTTTGACACAAATAACGGAAATAGTCTAAAATTGAGGAGTTTCAACTTTTTACCTCTAAAATGGGATGGTAAAGTTTTAAGGAAAAAGTGGCTGAAACTCGATAAGGGCTTTGACGATTTCGAAATAATTTACGCGCCGGTACCTTCTGGGTGCGAGTCTTGTACGGACTATTCCATTTTATTTTGTTGAAAAACTACTATCACATCGGCCTTTTGCAGACATTGCAGTCCACTCTTGAACTTTAAAGAAACAACTCTAAACTGCGTACACTTAGGCACCAAAGGTAAACGGCCCTTCTTATTCATTGGCTACCAGCTTAGATGGATGATTTTCACTCCATTTTAGAGCCCTATCACTTTCTGTCCTTATATACCTACCAATTAAGGATTACACCAGGGGGATAGGCAGCATCTGCCTGCCAAGCGTAGTGATTATGGAAATTCCCCCCATTGTATTTTGTGGAGGAGACCTCGTTCAGCAGTGGACACCCAAAGGCTGTTGATGATTGATGATAACCTACCAATTTTCGGTATGAGGAAGCAGTATATAAAACACTCACACCCGTGGTATGTTCCAGTATGGCTAGATAGGGTTCATTCACACCCCAGAGCAGACCGCTTTTAATTTCTCGTCCCATGGTTACACAGTTCCAGTTCCACTGATAGCTAACCAGCTCGAGCCAGCTATAACCAGTATCTACTTTGTAATATTCGATTTAAATGCATGCTGCGGTGGCACCTGCTTATGTACTGCTATTTCGGAGCGGATACGACTCGCTTAGTGATCGAATCTGTATTGGTTTTTTCTCGGAGATTCATATCGGAGCTGATGGTTTCCTCATTTATAAAACCAGTACCAGTATACAGGGTGTAGAACCTACTCCCAAATTTATTATCTAGTATTTCAGATCAAAAAACACAAAAACATACCAACACGATAGGACAACGCGCATCAAAGGAATATTTAGGCCCGAGTTCTAGAACTATGTTCAAGCGTGAATCGAGGCTCAAGCATAGATTAGGTAACAGTTTTCGTTTAAATTTGTCAAAAAATCTATGCTTGAGACATTTTAGGGCATTTTAGTGAGGAAATTTTTAGAAAATTATTTTTTTGAATGAATAGTTCGTAAATTTTCACTAAAACAATTTACAATGATTAATGAGTTTATTTTTTTGTTGTTTTACAAATAAAATTTAATTTTTAATGAACATTATGTTCATAAATGTGATATATTTATTAATATAACGTTGTCACGGGTATTTATCGCAGAACGCGACCACGATTACTGTAACGCATTCAAAACGTTGGGAATAATAAATAATAAGGTAACACGCGATAAATACCCGTGACAATATTAACAAATATGTATTTTGATCGTGAAAGTATAAAAATAATATAACTATAATAGTTTTAAAAGTTAAAATGGTTGTGTTGTCGAATTTAATGCGTCGCGGTGCGTATAGCGTCACCCACCGCTGACGTTGCTGCTACGCGCCGATATTCGCGATTCAAAGACGAACTTTAATAACATTACTTAGCTTCATGAGGTAAATAGGACATGAGTAAACATAGATTTAATAGTGTAGAGACGAGCTTGATAAAGCTAATAGTACCACAATTAGCTTGATCTAATAGTCATGATAACGCGACAACGTGCTTGTTTGTAACAATAACACTGATTGACTTCTGCAGATTATAATTCTTATTAAGTTTTTAGTTGAAAAGTGTATTTTTCAAAACAAGCTTTTATTAAATTAGTGATCGGAACCATGAGCTAATCAAAATGAGTCCAAACAGTGCCAGGATACTATTTATCATCGAGGAGTTCCATTATCCACCTTCCGTCTTCATCATCAAATTAGCTCGGTGTTACCATAATATTATATTGTCATCTAAACTTGATAGGTATGAAAAATTTCGGCTAGGTGCAACTAGCTCAAAACTTAATTTTAAGATTTTGTAAACCGGGAAATTTTCACGTACCGATATGTTGGTGCTTCCACCAACAGATTTCGACCCTAATCGATTGTTGGTGCTTCCACCAACATATCGTTACGTGAAAATTTCCCATATATATATATAATTCACGAAAGTTTTTATAGTAAAATTTGTGAAACATCTTAAAAGAAGAAGCTCTACTATAATAGCATTAGGAGTAGTAATAATGATTTATTTAACACATAACATAACACCCAGCAGTCACAAACATAGTCTTGATCTCACACTAGGATTCCAAGTGTCGTGGGTTCAGGAACTACGAGTACCATGGTACCATAACACCCAGACCCGTAAATATTTGCAGATCATATAAACATTTGTCCCGCAGCGGGAATGGAACCCGCAACAAAAGTGTTATAGTTTTACTCATAATAAGAGTGAGCTAAGCAAAGGCCCCCTTCGTTTTCCATTCCTTTTATTATTGGTCGTTCGAGACCAGAGTAGGTAGATACCACACTATAGTAGGTAGGTAGGTATATCACATTTCTCCATCGGTATACCTCTTTTTCTTTTGAAGTTTCTTGGGCACCATGTTATTCTGTTGCTGTATTTTTTTATTTTGCTCTTCCTATGAATCCTGCTCAACTCCACTTTCTTCAACTAAAAGTAATACTTATATACGTTCTACTTATTGTGTGGCTCTACTAAGAACCGTTAACCCTTAACTCCTGCACCGAAACCCGCCGGGACGCTGAGAACAGTGATTACACCAATTGTGTCCCTGATTGGATCTGAGTTGCTGAAATATCGATCACGGAATGTAATTATTATGCAGTTTAGATGTAGAACATGGAGTAGGATTCCAGGTTAATGTTTAGTGTATTGTTTGGTACTACATTGATTTTGTGGTATATTAATGTTAGTAGGAGACAATACTTTGTTACTAATTTAGTTTGGTTACTAATTGTGCAGTATTGGTTATTTCATCATCTGTAGCTTGTAGGAGTCCACTGCTGGACATAGGCATAGAACTATATAATGCTATGTCGAGCGGTCTTAAGCCGCCTCCATCTACCGACTTCCTGTGACCTTAAAATATAATCGACCCATCAAGAGACGGCCTTCTTAGACAGGATTACTTAATTACTTGTTATTTGGTTGGTTAATTACCAGTATACGAATGATTCATACCTACGTTGTGCAGCAAGGCAGGTTCAATTTTTTTTAAATAACTTTCCCACTCTGACACGTATTTCACTCCACGTGACTATGCCCAGTCCGTATCCCATACCCACTTTTGTTGCAATAAAATCTTCCAAAAATCTCTCACAGAGACGCAAGAGATGCGGATAGTTTTACGGCTTGGTGAATTTGTTTATCGCGACCGGTACCCGTTTCTGGAATCTGAATATTGGGTACGGTGGCCTTCGTGAATAATATGGGGAAAATGTATGGACGCTTTATCTCAGAAGTCATTGCTGATGATGATTTAAGAATTGATGGTAGACAGATGACATCTTTCAAATATCTATAGATTACTGGAAGAAGGAACGAATAAAATCAGGACATATTCCGCAAATCGCACAAACACAAGACGAGAGCCCTCAAGCGCGAGCGAACTCGCGGCATTTGATTACTAATATTCAAACACGCGATATGACTGAGTTCTTGTACAAATGGCTTCCATTTTAATTTTCCACCCGAATCCACAGGGAACTGCTCAAAGGGCAAGTTTAATACTTTTACTTTTTACATGTAACCGACGAAGAATTTCAAATGTATGCCTGCGAATTTGACAAATTTGACCCTAAATTCTTGAGAATAGAGTTCGAATCTGGTATTATACTAAAATATGTAGGACGTAGGTGTGTGTTTGTGGTATAAAGAAAGTATTTGGGGAAATCTAACATGCACCTTTACGCTGTAATCAAGTTTGTGAGTCTTTGAGTGCACTCGCTAAAACCTGGCGAGTGTCTCAGGCGAAGCTAGACTTTCGGTCATAGTAACAGCAGCTTTTAGTGACACTTGTTAGCTTTTAGTATAAATGACAAGCTACCATGATTTTTAATATTGGTAGAAATAAAACGCAATGACAGTAACGAAGTTTAAGAGCAGAGTTACATTCATGTGGCATCAGATCCTTATCACAGCGTTTCTTAAAGAATCCTGGCAAAACTGAGAACATTGGTGTACCATTGTTCATCAGGTACTTTTATATATTTTTATTAGTTGTCCATTATCAGTTTTTGTACAAAATAACGAGAAAGAATTAAATATTATTTTGATAAATCTATCTGGTTTGCAGAAAGCATTTCCATTCTAAGACACTTTTATAGTTTTCTTGAGATGAGGCATAAGATGTCAATGCCAAATGCACCGACCGACCATGCATTATGGTGAAAAAGCTCATGAATGCCATTGAGGGGCAGACTTTAATGGGGACGATTGATATTTTCAAAAATTAATTGTATTTTTCCACCTAGTTTCGTAGAAAATGTAATAATAAGAATTTATTCAACTATTCTTGTATCATCCATGGATATTCGAATTATGTAGTTTCGCAGGCGGAAGTACGCTTTCGCCATGACTCTTTATGATAGCTTAAAATTTAAATTTATTGTTTTCTTAACAATTTTAACCAAAACTTTAAGAAAATTAATAATATTTCGCTTTTAAATTCCTTACATGTCACATTCTGTATTATTACGATTCAGTTTCGCCACATTCGATAATCTGGAAGTTCTCACGGGATGTGGGTCAAGAGAATTCGGCCTTAGCGGGGCTGCACACTGAATACCAGAGTCTACAAGGAAAATGACAAATCCAATAACAGTTTGACAGATCCAAAACGAACACCTATACACATATACTGTGTTACCAAATTAGCTGTTCAGGTGAACAGCCGATCACAGTCGATTAAAATAATTACAACATTTTTAACTGTTATATAATTCTTTACATACAGGAACAGGAGTAATTTAATTTTATATAAGACGATTCAAAATGATCCTTGTGATTTCAATGAATAAAGTTCTTTTTGACTTTGACTTTTAGATAAAAGACATGTTTAATTGTCTATTTAAAAAAAATCGTGATATTTCCACTAGTGAACTGTAAACTGAACAGATAAGTTAGTGTCACTACAGGTAAAAAGACGTACAATTAATTGCTACAACCAACGCTAAAATTTTCACAGTTCTTTTCCAATAGGCTTAAATTAAAAACACCTTGTAACTACTGGGCAATATAATATTGAAAGAACTAAAACTTCCGATACCATTGAACGAAATAGTAATTGTACGAACTGAACATCGACTACAGAATCAACACCAATTACAATAGCTCTTCACTTTCGATTAAAGTAGTGAGTACCATCACTATCAACTACTGGACACAGGCCTTTCTTATAAAACCCCACGAGGAATGATTATCACCATTCACTGACATCCTGAGATCGTTACAATGTCACCAATTGATGTCAGACTAAAGGTACCCTTCCGAGATGGGCTGCAGACCGCAAACTACAAGCGACACCACTGGTTTCTATGAATCTCTATGAAATTGATGCCGAGCGCGGCAACACTGCGGCCTGCAGGATGCGCGCCGCGACTGCAGCGCCAGTAGTGACGCGAACCGCAGAGTTCACACGTATAATGTACACGCCCGAAGGTACAGGAGTGACTGAGGCATGGTTCTATGCATTGTGCAGCCACGGCATGCCGCCGCGCTTGGAATAGGAGCAACCGCGACCGCAGACAGCGCTGCAGTCGACCGCAGCCACCAGCCGCAGTGTCGCCTGCGGTTGCGGTCTGCAGTCCATCTCGGAAGGCCAGCTTTACTTAGTGAGAGGTATTTTCCAGACGGGCTCTTATCAAAGAAAGTAAAGTTTGATTTAAATTTTGAATTTGTGGCAAATACCTTGCAGTATAACATAAAATATGTTATGCAATCCATCATAAAAAAATACGACTTTATTTTATTGATATTGTGTTTATACAGTGTCAATGATGACATGACAATTTGGGAAATCCACAATAAAATATTCGCAATCGCAATAAAAACCCCATCCTACATACACCTTTACGTATACACATACATCACTCCGCTCCGTTTTTGTATGGGTGTGTTTGCGTGTGTTGTTTCCGGGTTTTGTACGCGAAGCCATTGAAGAACTTATAGTACTAAAGTACAGAAGTTTCACTTATAAGTTAAAAATATTGTTTATGAATCTGTGACCCGTACGGGAGCGATATTGAAATAAAACTTATGGTCAGGGCTGGACAGCTCAATTCCATTTGATAAAATTTGCATTTGGCTCACAACCATAGCCCGGTGTCACGAAAACCGCGCGATATCCTAGAAATCACTTTTGGTCTAAGCACGATGCTGTTTCCTTGCGCATTTTGCGAGTAAACCGTGCTGATAAACCAAACCCATGAACGATCAGCCGATTTTTCATAACACGAGCTAAACTGAATCTTAAGTCAGCGCGATACAGCAAATTTTTTATTGAAAGCTATTTGGTGTAACACAGGCTTGGCGATGCGGTTGTATGTGTGCGGTCTCGAGAGTTGTTTGAGGGACCCAGCTGATGGATTGTTTTCCCTCTCTAGACGTGATTTCACGTTATGTAGTGGCTGGATGTGGATTTATGAGGCCTTTTTTATCAGCTGGTATTAATTTTTTGGGGGAATTTGGGTTACCTGTTTCGTGTTGTGACTCTGTGCTGGTTTTGCAAAAGATATATTTGAGTATATTGTAAAAATAAACTGTTCAGGAGTAAAACCTAATTATTTGTATCAATAAAACTAGAATCTCCGATAATGTCTAAAAATTTCCAAATTCTCTAATTTTAAATAGTTATTATAGAGATAGATAGAAAATACTTCATTGCATACTATAACATCAAAAAATATACAAAAATCACAAACAAAATCTAAAACTAACTATGTACAATAAGGCAGTCTTATCACTTTGTATTTACTGTATCAAATTCGCATTCTTATAATTGATTATTATTTTTAATTTAAATATCTTAGGTCCTTTATCTGTGCTTTTCTGTTTCAGATATATGTCATGCGCTGAATTCACAAGCTATGCTATCACTCACACGTAAGTGCAACTAATTTTAAGAAACGTCATTGTTCCTATTTTCTTTGTTACCTGGTTTAGCAAAAGGAACAATCAATCAGTGAGCTGTTGACCTCTCGAATAGAACTGTGGTAGAGAGTGTAAGAGTATTGAAGGGGTGACAGTCAATCAGTATAAAAAAGTTGCGTGACTGACTGAATAGCTATTAACGCACAGCCTAACCCGTAAGTCCTAGAAACCTGTAATTTGGGAGGTACATTTCTTTTGTGGTCTAAAGGTGCATTAAGGAAGGAATTTCTAAACGTTACCCCGTAAAGAGGTGCAGCGGTTGTTGAATTTTATAGTTACAGGGTGTAAAAGGACGGCTCCCGAATACTGAAGGTACCGGTAAAGCTACCTATACCATAGCTATATAAAATAGAGGCGAGTTCACAGAGCTCACCGGACGCGCGAGTTCAACGCTACCGATCAGCTGATCGACGCGCAACGCCAATATTTCTTATGTGGTTTTCATTGCTTTTTTTTAAGTTTTATTTGTTAACGTGTTTTTAATGATGGAAATTAGGTTTTTGTGTTCCTTCTATGATGTTTTATGGATATTTATAAAGAAAACACGAAAAAGCGGCCCCCTGTTTTTTCAGCTTAAATATTTTCAGAATCATGGTCTGAATGCACTGTTTCAGGTTTAGGGAGTAGTCTTTTTACACCCGTTATAGAAAAAACTATACGCGGGCGAGTCGCGAGCGGTTTACTAGCTACAACTAATGCATATTTATAAAAGCAGGGATTATTTCTATTTTACGTCTAAGATCTTTATCTTACTGCGACATGATCCCAACTTCAGGTAATTTTACAAGTTGTCGACCGTCAATTAACTAAAGAATAATTTATTCAGTTGTATCCATCATCTAAATTCCCGGTTATTTATCCCATGGGTCGGATCTGGTTGTACTTGCTAAAAGTGATTAACTCAACTACTTCAAGTGAAGCCACAGTGTAAATTGACCAGTGTGTCACTAGGGATGTGTGCGGCATAGATTATAATATCATATAGCCCATCTAAATGATAAGGATTCGAATCTCTGGCTACTTGAACAAGGAGAGATAAATCTATCTCTTTTCCCACGACCATTCGTTTTCCACACTGACCTGACTGATCATCATCATCATCACCATCATCATCATCACTCTCTCATCTCTTAGAATGCCACGACGAATGGTCTTGAGACGCCTCCATCCACCGACATACTGCGACGTTTATGATGTCTTTAGTCCATCGAGTGGAGGGCCTTCCTCTACCGCGTCGTCCGGTTTGTGGTCACCACGCGAGAACCTTTATTCACCAACGGTTATCAGTTCTTTGAGCTCTTCAAGCAACACGGACTTCCTGCCGTGGGCGAGCTATATGACCTGCCCATTGCCCCTTCAACTTTCTAATTCTGAGAGCTATGTCGGTGACCTTGGTTCTTCACGAAAGAAGAATAGATTAATTACAGTAGAGCGTATTTAATGAACTAATTTTTTTCTTCTTTTAACTGTGCCATAAATAATATTCCATACAAATAAGACATTACCACCAAGGGTAAAATCTGGACTTATCTTTAGCTTTAATTAGGATACAAAATGCGAGTTAACATGCAATCAAACTTTAGTGCGGCCGTTTTGCTCTAGAATGCTTGGATTGGCTCAGCTATGAGTGTATGCATCGATTACTGAGCAAAAAATATGCTTTTTGTAAAAAAAATGTGAAGTACCTACTGGCAGACGGCCAATCCTGTTTTGGGCACAAAATAGCTAGGATTAGGAAATACTGCTTAGTCGAAACTATGCCTGGGTTATAGTGTACAAATCATATAAATAGCATAATGATAAGTGTATTGCATTTGATTTGCCAAAAGAGTTCATCTAACTATATTTCTCAAATTATTCTATATTAATCATTTCGTCAAGGGGTTTGGTAGATAATTTGAAACCAACCAAAAGAAACCAAAAGAATAGGTGAAAATATATTGATTTCGAGTCGAAAACATGTGCAGAATTCTTATAGTCGCGTTGTTTTCAAATTATTAAAATATGCTATCAATGAATTTGAACTGACAGCAGCCATAATCAAATTGACATTTTAATGCTCCGTCAAAGTGTAAAATGTCTGCTCCTTCACAGTTTTACTGTAATAATTCTGCTTTTTCGAAAGGAGACGTCGTCCGTTTTTATTTTATTTTAATTTCTAGTGTTTTTTTTAGTTATATTGTGTAATTGGTGGCATTTTAATCAGTGCAACTTAAATAAAGAGCACATGGTAGTGAATGAAAATAAAATAAGTGCATTGCGTGTCTTTTCTAAGGAGTGGACCAGGAACATTCTAGTAAAACTGCCATCACTTTACTAGAACATGACTTGGCCGAGGACTTTACGATTTTACATTATTTGAAATAGTCTCCTTACGTGACACTGGCAAAATTGAGTAATCAGAGGTCATAATAAAAAAATAATAAAATAAAGAGTCATGCGTTTGACGGAATCAGATGGTTTTGACAAAATATTTTGAATGCCATCAACGGCGAGAATACCCAAGAACCTTGCGTTTCTCGCCTACGAAGTGGTTTTAGGTGCCCAAGACAAAGGGGTTCTCGGCCGAGAAGCAAGAACGCCATCCACATCCTTGCCTAGATGCATTGCTATACATTTTTCGGAGGATATGGTTGTACCTTATGAAAAATATGTACTTCCTAGAACTAAAAATTTTAACTATTATATTTGGGGCGTTAAACATCCATGTTTTAAAGAATCAAAGTGGCTGTCAGTACGTCTATTTCGAAACACGATTGGGATCACCGTGAGTATTGAGGCGCGTTTGTGGTGAGTGCGTAAAGTGCCTTGAAATCACTTGAACTCTGACGTTCGTAGAGAAAGTATCAATTCAAAATGAAAAATAAATATATTTCATTTAAAATTCCTATTGCGTTTTTTTGTTATAAACACAATCATTATTTTTTGCTCATTTTTCAAGTAATATGAATATGAAAAAGGTTACATTTACAAAATATTAGACCATAGTTATATATTTTATATATATATTTTTTCTTTGTTTACATTATTATATTTCATTCATTACATAGTAAGTTCATAATTCAATTTTGCAAAAAAAATGCTGTGGAGCTGTTAAGAAACCTATTTTAAAAGTGTAAGTGCAAAGAATTCACATGTGACATGCAGCTTAGGCATCCTCTGGGTTCCTGAAGCTAAGTGCCAATTATTGTGGCGAAGGTGGCAATAAGCAGCTGCGTTATTCGAAAAATCGTTTTGTTCCAATTTTGTTTCTTTTTTGTAAAGAAATATTTTTTGTGTAAGTATGTTTAGACTATATGAGCCAACTTAGGATATAAATTTATTTTCACCTAAAAAACTTTAGATGCTCAGAATAAAGAAATATTGTTTGGTTTAATAATGAATATGAAAAAACTTGATACAATTTCCTATTAATAAATACCTAGCGCAATTTAAAAACACGAAAATGTAATGCAAAAATAGCTTAAACATATACAAAGTGATTTTTATGAGCTGTGCAAACAACTAATGAGAAAATGTTTGCATTTCACAGCTCAACGGGTCGCAGCGAACAGGGCGTTTCTTGAAAACTCCAAATCGCGACGTGATTGCAGCATCAGCGACGCGAATTTTTGACACAAACATTTTTTGTCAAACATTCTGCGGTACGCTTTCGTGTTGGTAATTTCATTTTGGGGAATGTTACGGTAAAACATATTAAAATTCCATGTTTTTGTATATGTTTATTGTATGTAGACCCTAGCCAGCTTATCGTCCCGGTTGATATATACATAGATTATAACTTTATCGTACACCATAAACAAAAAAATAAGGATACAAAGTTTTAAATCAGAGGTACAATGGGCGGTCTTATCGCTTAAGAGCGATCTCTTCCAGACAACCTTGGGATGGACAGAAAATATTTAACAAATAAGGATGGTGACGTACATCTTATATATATTAGTATAATCACAAAATGACAAGTATCTACAGTAAAACAAATTGATTTAAAAAACAAAATAATAAATATATATATCCTAGCACTATAATATAATACACACAATTTCCACAGGTTGATTCCAGTCTATCCCAAGGATTTCTGAAAGAGATCACTTTAAGTGATAAGACCGCTTCTTGTACTTGTACGATCTTCGTTCGATGTTTGTATGAGTATTACGGATCTGCACTATTACAAGCTTAACCATGTTCTTTTACTTGTATTAAAGTAAACAGTTTGCCCATTTGACCATAAACTCGGACGGACACGCAAAGTTACATTAGTTTTCAGTATTTATAAAAACTAGTAAGATTGAACTAAATAAATTGTCTCGTCGAAAAACTAACATCAGTAAATGTATGGCCATGAAAATGGGTTGCCTAGTCTGGCAAAATTGGAGATACCGTACCTACAGCAATGACATCTATTTCCGTGTCAAAGGGTGAGCTCGAATCTAGAGGGCCGGCAATCGCACAATATATCCCTTCAAACTAGCCCGCGCCGCGATTGAATCTTGCACAAAAGAAAAAGAATTGATATTACTGTCGAGTAAGGCGTTTGTTACTTTTAAATTAGTGTCTCCTATCTCGATTTCTAGTATAGTGTCGATTCTGTAGAGCGTTTCAAACCCTTGCCGTAGCTTTTTTGATCATACCTCCTGCCTAATGTTAAATGATGCCAGAGATAGAAAAAAAGAAAGAGAGAAAATTTATATTCACACCACCTGCTCGACAATGTCCAATTACATATCATGCAACCTCAACGTAAAGTAAAGCATTGTCTCCCTAGGGATATAAAGTTGTATGAAACTCCCTAGGGAATAAAGTGATTTGAATTTGGAACGTCAAATTCGTGTGGAGACTCGTGGAAAACTCTAAGTAAAAAAAGGCCTATATGTTATTGTAAAGAGGTTTATTCGAAAATCGAACGACCACCATAAGCAGAACTCAAAAGAAAAAGGTGCGTTTACAAAGACATTCTGTGCGCGTATTTGGTTCTGTGATTTTCAGTAAATTTTATTGCATTATTCATGTTGATAAAAAATTACAAACGATAGTGATTCTACTCCAGAGTTTATCAAAACAGACGCTTTAGAGACTGCTTTATTCCCTTAGTGCATAATAGTAGATTATGCACTAAGGGAATAAAGCAGTGTCTTATGTCGCGGGCGGCATATTGAACCCTGAGCGTAACGAGGGACTCTAAAGTTAACTCCCGAGTGTAGCGAGGGAGTTATATAGAGTCCTGAGTGAAGTGAGGGGTTCAAGCTGCCCAAGACGAAGACAGGCTTTATTCCAGAGGAGCATACTCTACTTTTCACACCTACTGCGAGGCAATAAAAGGCCAGGGCTCCATTAAATAAGTATCGTCTGTTTTGATAAACTCTGGGGTAGAATCATTATCGCTCGACATTTTTTGTTAAAACTAATATTATATTACAAAAATATTGCAATAAAGTTCACTGAAAATCACAGCACCAAACATCTCTTTTGTTTCACATTCTTTAAAATCGCGCCTATTTCTTTTTTTCGAGTTTTGCTATAGTGGCCAGTTCGATTTTCGAACAAACCTCTTTACAATGCCATGTGGACTTTTTTTACTCAGAGTTTTCCATGAGTTTCCAACACGAATTTGACGTTCTAAATTCAAATCACTTTAATCCCTAGGGAGTTTCATACAACTTTATATCCCTAGAGAGACAATGCTGTACTTTACGTTGAGGTTGCATGATTTGTAATTGGACATTGTCGAGCAGGTGGTGTGAAAACTACTATTATTCCACCCAAAGATGAGATATGAGATGAGAGATGTGACATCCTCATTCGGAAGGACTTAAAAATTGCAAACTAGCCTTTTGTGCATCAATATATCACACAAAGGGAAAGTAGCTTGAATCTATACTATTTTTATTTGCTAACGTACAATTGCGATTAAGGTTTTATTGAAATGTTTTGGAAAATGAGTAATTTTAATAATAATTAAATAATTATTAAAAAATTATGTGGTAAATAAAAGTTACAAATAAAAAAAGAAATATTAACACTTGCTGAGAGATCTTGTGAGGCTCTTGGGCTAGAGACCTCTGTGGTGCGGCGGGCGAGTAGCTGGCTGAGCAATAAGAGGTTGCGGGTTCGATTCCCGTCGCGGGACAAAAGTTTGTATGCAAATATTTGTTCCGGGTCTGGGTGTTATGGTACCATGGTACTCGTAGTTCCTGATACCCACGACACAGGGGATCCTAGTGTGGGATCAAGACTACGTATGTGTCTGTTGAGTGTTATTGTATGTATAGACCTCCGTCCAGGTACAACTGACCAACCTACACTTAATTATTGATAACTACGGCATTTTGAAACCATTTTCTAAAACAGAATATGCAATTTCTAGACCTGAAAACCGAGCCAAGAAATTTTATTCACACTGTACTTTGGTACACGTTTTAGCTTTTCTAGCAGATGTTACCTGACAAAAATTCCCCTGTGAGTCGAAATTTGGCAAAGTTTTGTACCTAGCAGATGTATGCAATCAGTTACCAATGAATTTGTATCACATAAGTTATAAAGCCACAAGCGTCTGGTAAAATTCGACTTCAAGAAATCTTATATTTGATTAGTCGTTACAAGTACCACATATCGCCACACTATCAAAATGAACCCATAATATTTTCAAATAAAAATCTATTCAAACAGAATCCTGCCTCGGCAAGTTTTTGCGACGCCACATGTGACGAATGCTCACAAACGATGCGAAGATGATCCTTCTCCCCTTGACAACCTCCACTTTATGGGGTGGTTTATGGCTGTAATAAATGGGGTTTCATTTAAAAATTTAATGTTGGAGCCATTTATTAGCGTTCGAAGCTAGGAAGGTTCTATTGAAAATAAGTGATTTTTAAAGAATGTATTTTAGTTGAATAGCATTGTCAAAGTAACCTTTATGGTATAGCAAGTTTAATATTAATGGTAATTTACCAGTGACTTCGGCTGTTCAGGTGGGCCAAATTTGAATTAAGGCCAAAATTTATTATTTTCAGGGTTACGTCACCAAATAGCAAAAAAGTGAAACTTACAATTCCGCCCGTTTTTCGTATGTCACAGATATGTTACTCTGGGACTATTGGCACTATAAAATGAATTATAGTTGGTAGGCGTATTCTATGAACAGTTAAACAACATAGCAGAAAAATTAAGATAAAAAAAGGATTGGTGATCTCAGTTTTAGTGTTGAGTACTCAGGTGGATGCTGCTCCCATCCCCTAGTGAAAGCCGACATCCACGAGAGGAAACGAATTAGCTATTTTTAGGCCAGACACACCACGACAAAACATAACATGACTAAATAAACTGTTATTTCGTATTAGTGTGGCTGATCCCTAAAAGAAGAACCTCTTGTTTTCAGTAAACCCTGAATTTACTTAGATAAATGCAGAAAGAAGTTAATGAGCACCTGTAATGACGGGCTCGCGTGCTTGAGGTAGATTACAAGATAAAGTGCGTGGTTACTGATTAGTACGTTTTGTTAGTGCTAGCTTTCAATATTTACAGAGGCCTTACCATAAGCTCTTATAGCGATTCAGTTCAAAAATTATTCAGTACAAAAATATCAGTTCGTCGTTGACATTCGTCATCATTGAATAACTTTAAACGTAGAAGTCTATAGACCTTCTGCTACTGTGCCTTTAAATATAGCTGCGGACATCACAGAACCGATATTTTGTACTGAATAGTTTTTGAACTGAATCGCTATAAGGGCTCATGGTAAGGCCTCAGTTGCGTGAACTGAATTTCGGGCGTATTTTTCGAAAGCCTTTTTCAATTAGTCTGTTTTTCCTCCCTGAGGTCCTTCAGTTGGCAATTCATCGAAAAACAGTGCAGAGCTCCTCCACTCGATACACCGATGATATTGTATTAGGTATCAGGAAGTCAGAGGATGTAAGTAGCTCAAGATTGTTCATTGTGACAACCTATAGGGAGGCCTATCTGGTAAATTGTGGTATATTTCTAGCAAACATTTACGGCTGATAATGGAAATCATACCTTTAAAATAATTATAGCGTCTTAAACCCCAACGCAAAAAGAGGGGTGTTATAAGTTTGACGTGTGTATCTGTGTGTGACCTGCCCCCTAATTCGCTATGACCAAACGTAACATAACGCGGTCTCGTTACGATACCTGCGTGGAATCATCGATAAATCGTATGGTGTATGCCAATGTCAGATTTCATAAACGCGACGAGGCGGTTACGAATTGTCAAAATAACGTGTTTAGGAACCACGTTTGCGTTTAGAACACGATATGACGTCACACTTCATTGACAAGGAATCTTTAAGGACATGGCGAATATAAGGGGATCGAGAGTGTTCTTAGCTAAGTTTGTTTGTGTCGATGGTTTTTAAAAAAAAACACTTGTTTACTTTTTCATGTATGTACCATTGCAAGATACCTAAGTGTAGACATGTAATATTGATACAAACCATTCTCTCAATTGGTATTTCGAGCCAGGTGGCTTTAATAGTTTTCGAAACTGTTTCGTTTTCTTTCATACATGTACTTGCAGCGCCCCTAGCGAAAATGAGAAGAAAACTAAGGACGCTGTCAGTAAATGTATGTAAGGAAACGAAACTTCATATACACTCGAGAGCAATGAATCCGGGTCACTAAAGAATGTTAAAAATCTCGGAAACTAAAAATGATAGATTAATGCAATAAATTGTATTTAATAGACAATGTAATACTCCTTAAATGAAGGTAAAAAAAATATGAGTCACCATACATTTTATTAACACAAAATTACATAAAGAAAAAAACTGCTGATCTCTCCTTAAAACAAAAATAGGAAACATGAAATTTTTGAACTTTATTACGATTTTCTTGAATTTTAATACTTCGTATTGCCTCCTCGTGCTTCCATTACTGCGTTTACGCAGAAAAAAAACAACAAAAAAACAGAAATCAAACAATGATAAATGACAGATTACAAACAAAAGCAAAACCAAATGCTGTAATTTCGTAGTTCCATCTTCGAAAGTGGCCCTTTTTCAAATTTGATTTTTTTATGATATAACTTTACAATAACTAAGAAGTTTTAATACCTTCATTTAAGGAGTATTACATTGTCTATTAAATACAATTTATTGCATTAACCTAGCATTTTTAGTTTCCGAGATTTTTAGGATTCTTTAAGTGACCCGGATTCATTGCTCTCGAGTGTAGTTTTCGAAAACTACCAAAACCGACTAGACGCAGACCGACCGTTCAATGATTGGTTGCTCTGACAGGCGCGTGAGATTTGTCCGACACAGGCAGGTAGCTGGTAGACGATTCGATTTCCGCCACCGCTCGTGCTGGTGACGCTATTTGTTACCTAGTCACCCATGCAACTGTGTCGGAGTGTGCACCGGACCTTCTATAACTTCATAGGTGTGTCCACAACAACAAACATGGATATTAAACGTTCGTTTGGAAATCTAGTACGTATTGAAAACTATGGTTTATTTAATTGAACGAGCGAGAGCAGCGAGCGAAGTCCTTGCAATATCTGGCAAAATTTGATTTAGTCTATCCGGATGTATGTATGTATGTATTTATGCATGTATGTATGGAAGTATTCGCATACAGGTTGTATTTTTCAATGAATCTTGACGAAACTTGATGTACAGGATCTACAAAATCATAGTTTTTTTTGTTGTCTACTGTTTTTGATTGGATGGGTATTTCCCCGAAAAAGGGTAAGTTATTTGCGGCGTTATTTACCATCAAGAGGGGTGTTATAAGAAAGAACTATGTCTATACGTTCAAAAACGATTAAAAAATTTATTCTACGATGTTATAGTTTTTGAGAAAAAGAAAAAAGAAAAATGAGCTCTTTTTTGTTAGAGTTTCAACGACTTTGTGGTTCAGGTAATATTGAGTATATGCTAGATCGTGCTATAGACGTGATTTTCCAAATATATAAAAAAAATACAAGAAAGTTTGTGTTCGCAGATTTATTACTACGTACTTGTTAGCATCAGCCCGATATTTAAAACTTTACAATTAATTTTTATATAAATATGTAGTCACATGTACTCTGACTTGTACTTAGGGCATTGCACCAGCGAGGCAGACCGAGGTTCTCGGGCCCATTTCGAGGACAGGTCAAAATCTCATTTGGTTATCGGTAGGTAGTCTTAATAGGTAGAAAAACATGTAGGCATTTAATAGAGCAACAATAAATGTAGGGTATTCTCGATACTTGTCACTAAAATAATACACAGTAAGTATAAAAGCGACTCAAGGAACCGGCGCCAAAAATTCTACGAATGAATGTTACACAACAAAATACGTGTACTAAAATATACAGGATGTTTCGTTGCTACCAGCATTCACTGAACATGTATCGCAAAAAAAACGGTTTATTTGGAAGACAGCTCGTTCACACGCAGATTACCGACATTTTGCGCGATATGCGGACAAAGCTATGATACAGCGTCGAAATGGTCTAACGTAGGGCTGGAAAAATATTTTTTTGCCATTTTTATCGAGATTATTTTAACGACCCCTGTGAAGTGGCGGGCGAAGGATCGCCTGCAACGCATGAGGTTGCGAGTTCAATTCCCGCCTCGGAACAAATATTTGTACGATCTGTAGATAATCGTTCAGGGTGTTCTGGGTATTCTCTATGTATAATAAAAAATCTATCTTTGTAATGTATTGTATTAAGTATATCAGTTATCTAGTATCCATAACACAAGCTCTGTTTAGCTTGGGGCTAGATAATGTTGTGTGAAACGTCCAGCATTTATTTATTAATTTATTTGTATTTATTTAAAGATATTTTTCGTTATCTAAATTGTTGTTGTCGCAGGAAGTCGGTTGATGGAGGTGGCTCAAGACCGTTCGCCGTGGCATTCTAAGGGGGAGGCCTATGTTCAGCAGTGGACTTCTAGAGGCTGATGATGATAAAATTGTTGAGACGTAAGATGGATAGTTTGCCGTGGTGTATCCGGCCTAAGAATAGACTCCTCCTTCTCCTCCCGTGGATGTCGTAAAAGACGACTAAGGCATTCCATCAGGGGATGGGCAGCAGCATCCATCTGAGTACTCAATACTGTGATCACCAAGCCAAGCGTGGTGATTATGGCAAATCACTTCATTGTAATTCAATGAGGTAGGCTTCGTCCAGCGGTGGACAGGCTTATAAAGAAGATGGTGGCAAGAAGGGCATTTATCAAAGATGTCTGTCATGTTTTTTTTTAATAAATAAATAAATAATGCTGGACATTTTACACAACATTATCTAGCCCCAAGCTAAGCAGAGCTTGTGATATGGCAACTAGATAACTGATATACGTAATATAATATACATTACATAGATAGATATTTTTATTATACATAGAAAATACCCAGAACACCCGGAACAATTATCTGCAGATCGCACAAATATTTGTTCCGAGGCGGGGATTGAACCCGCAAACTCCTGCGTCGCAGGCGAACCTTCGCCCGCCGCGCCACAGAGGTCGTCAATGTTGATTTGAATGACCAAATATTTTCATTGTAAATAAGAAAATGAAACCGTTTCCGTGATGAAAGAGGACTATTATTTCTATGAATGAATATGAGTAATGGTCCTCTTTCATCTTTGAGTCGGCACAAAATGTTAATCAGGCGCGGTATTGGAAAATAAAACTAGGCAAGTGCGAGTCGGACTCACGTGGAGACGGTTCCCTACAAGTAGGCTAACATAGTACCACTAAATCAAATATAACAAAACTATAAAAAAAAGGATTTCTCATAACGAGTTCTTTCAATTGATATAATATCACAAGATGTATTTGACACAAATTTTGTTATAGTTTGCCCCCAAAAATAACCCCGAAATCAGAATTCGTTGATTTACGCTATATATCCGTGATTGGGTCACCTAACTCTATACCGCTTGGGTCTCAACAGAGCAGATCTGCGCTGACGGCGCATAAGTAGAGCTCCGACCAGCCAGCCGAGGGCGACCTGCGCGGCGCACTGACGTTCATATAATATAGAGCTCTATTCTCTTTGACTCGCGGCTCTACTTAGCTGCCGCGCGAAGTACATGCCGCGACTTAAACGGTGTACCAAATTTCTGTTTATTTCTGTTTATTTTTAATTCTGTATTTCTTGCAGTAGATTCGGACAAACTAGGCTGTGACAGACATATAGACATCTGAGTGATCCTATAATGGTTCCGTTGGTAACCTTGAGTTACGGAACACTAAAAAGATGTAAAAGCCATTCATAATGGTAATTTCTAACCAATGATTCTGGTCTATGCTGAATGATAGTCCACCGTTCCTAGAAATTGTAAATTGCTGTTTTCGCATCGATAAATTTTCGCAGAACATCCCTAGTGACAGGTCTCTGTTCAGCATGTTGCGTACCACGCGTCACAATTGCTTCCGCCAGTCGACCCCGGGTGTGACCTACCGAGGTCACGCTGTGACCTTTGTGCCCTGTATTATGACTTCATTTAGGAAGTGAAATGCCAAGACTGTGATTGAACGAAATAAAATTACCGGTGAAAACACTAGTTTGAGAAGACACCGAGGGTGGAATTGCGTAGATTTAATACAAAACATTTTCATTGAGTTCCATATAATGTTTTTAAGTTGTGTGTTTGAATAAGCAACCATTTTGAAGGGCTTTTTAATGAAAAGATTAAAATAATTAAATAAAAACCAACATTTAAATACCTATGTATGTCGGTTTAAAGAAGTTTAGTACTCATAAAGAACTTACAGTTCACTTAAATGTATGTATGTAACATCACATATTACACCCAACAGACACATACGTAGTCCTGATCCTAGGATTCCCTGATAACACCCTGACCCGGAACCAATATTTTCAGATCATACAAACATTTGCCCCGCAGCAGGGAATCAAACCCGCAACCTCTCGCATCTCAGCCGGCTACTCGCCCGCTGCGCCACAGACGTCGTCAATGTAACTTTCAGTTGTTTTTTAAATACTGTTAATGTTTTAGAACTATTTCTAAAACCTCACAAGGATTCCCTGTGTCAAAGGTATCAGGATCTTCTAGTACAATACCGAAATACGGAAAAAATATTTGTAGATCATGCACAAAATTTTCGCGCAGCAAGAATTGAACCTACACTTCTCAGAAGGTTATTCGCTCGCTGCGGCACAGGGGTCGTCCTATCGATGGGCAATGATCAAAGAAAAATGCAACGCAGTGTAAACATGTATCGTATTTTTCTTGCTTTCCATGATGTTAGTAGAATTGTTGAGTGAGCAGAATTGTTACTAAAGGCACTATATTCCAACAATGTTTATTTTCTATAACGTACTTCCTTATTTTTCTCACAAATAAGAAGACTTCCAAAAACGGGAGAAACGGAACATAACGATTCACTCCTATTGCTCATTATGCCAGAGGAATTCATTACCGATACCACAGAGTATATACTAGTTAGTAGCCTTTTCTTTGATCAATAAAATCCGGGTGGGAGGTGATTTTTTTAGAATTCCGTCCTCGGATGATCTGATAAGGTTTTTCCAGAATCTTTTTCGATCAGATTGAGGTGCCGGGAGTGTTCTCTTCTTCTTGTCATCATTAGAATAAAACATTGAGCTCAGTATTATTACTGAGGCTAGAAAGGGATGGCCTATTGAAGGGGTAGGTAGCGTAGAGAATAGATAGCTAGGGAAGTAGGTAGTAGCAACAAAAAAAATATTTTGTAGGTATTTTTTGGCATATTGTTGTGTTGTGTTTTTATTTTATATTCTTGTATTGTGTAATTATTAAGTATAATGTTTTTGACATGCCGATTTTATGCAATATAACGATATCTAAATATCTGAATATTGTTTGTCCTAATATTACTTCCCCAGAATCTCTTTCTATTTTATTTATATTTGCAGTCATGCACTTTAGTGATCTGGATCATTTGAGCAAAGAGCAAAGAGCAAATCACTTAAATTACTGATTAGGTAAAATGTCCTAACAATCCCAAAGGCTTATCATCAGTTGTTTTAGTTCCTCCGGCAAAGTTCACAACTTAATTTATCCCGTCAGCGATGACGTCGGTGCACTGACCACGCCAGCCGGGTGATTGGGCCCCCACTCAGGTGGAAACTGCGCACTGATAGAGCTCATAGTTGATTTTATTGGCTCTTTTTGAACAAAAACCCTCCTATATTCACACTAGCTTTTACGTGTTACTCTGTTCAGATGTTAATTTTGACTAATTACGAAAAACAATCTGTGTGTGAACTGTGATGTACTTGAGAAACTTCAGCAGCGGGCAAATGTCTATGCCTTTGTTGCAGGAAGGCCCACTGATAAATATGTGTACATATTTATTTTTAACAAACTTGTCAATTTAATGTGTAGGCTTAAATTTTAATGTGTTATCTACCTACCTAATTAGGTGAATTTTACTAAAACCGTTATTAGGTTTAGTAAATCTATCAAATAAAATTCAACATTTTAACTGCCAATAGTTACGTCACACTATTCTTTAAATGAGCAGTCTTCTTATGGTTATCTGTACAGTAAGCTAAGAAATTAAATGGCTCTTGGGAGAGAATCTATTTGGCACAGCTATGACAAATCCCACATCTAGACATAACCTAGTTATTAATGTTAATATTGATCAAAGTTAATCCAAAATCAATCGTCGTGGTCGTCCAATATTATTAGATTAAACTAATCGAGTACTTATTCCACAGTCTGCAAATAAGAGGCTGGTAGACTATAAAAAAAAAATGCTGGAAATGTCACACAACATGATCTAGCCCCAAGCTAAGCAGAGCTTGTGTTATGGGTATTAGACAACTGATATACTTAATACAATACATTACATAGATAGATAGATATTACTATGCAGGAGTTAAGATGTCAGATAAACTGTAATAAATTCGCCTAGGCTACCAGCTTTACCGATGAAAGAGGCTTTTAGGCAGTTCAAATTATCCAATGATTAACTATCCCCCTTTTAACGACATCAATCGCAATAAGCTCATCAGAACCCTTCATCAAAACACTCTTGTGAAACTAATTGAAAAATCATTGGCAATTTTAAAACTCCTAAAGTTGGAAGGTCGAACTTGTATCGGGCGGATGTCCAATCGTTCGCTCCCAACTTCCGGAACCTGTCCAAGGAAACGGGAATTAGATTATCCCTTTCATCAAACGGCAAAATTACGCAGGATTAAGTTTGGGACAAGTTTCATCAAGCTCACTGGAAGATCAATTAGGTATTTTGGATTTGGCAGCGATATTACATCAATAAAAAATTGAGGAAACTCAAAGAAAATCTCATAGAAATAAACATTTTTATCATTTTATTTGAGCACGTTGGCTTTGCGCTCTATAAATATTACTACCTACGGGTTTGTTTGATAACATCATCTGGATGCCGGGAACCTATCATCACAACACAATCAACAATCACTGATATGTACAATCATCTCACTAGCAGATAATGAAACGTATACTTCTTAATTAAAAATAAAACGCTCATACTTAACAGCGAAATCGCGGCATGACAGCCATTTTACACCTTATTTCAAAATGAACACATAAAAAAAAAATGCTAGAAATTTTCACACAATATTATCTAGCCCCAAGCTAAGCAGAGCTGACATACTTAATACAATACATTACATAGATAGATATTTTTTATTATACATAGAAAAATACCCAGAATACCCAGAACAAATATCTGCAGATCGTACAAATATTTGTTCCGAGGCGGGAATCGAACCCGCAACCTGCGTCACAGGCAAACCTTCACCCGCCGCGCCACAGAGGTCGTCATAATTATCATCAACCGCTATTATGACTGCCATAATCATGACGATCGTAATGTTTAGGAAATTGGCTTCATCATCATCATCATCATCATCAACAAGCTGGCGATGATGATGATGATGATCGTCCAGTGCTGGATAAGACCTCCAGAGGATTTGCTATAATCACCACGCTTGGCATGCGGATTGGTGATCGTAGTTTGGTGTTAAGAACTCAGGCGGATGTTGCTTCCTATCCCCTGGTGTAAACCCTTAGTAAGGTTTTTACTACATCTACGGGAGGAGAAGGAGGGATCTATTTTCAGGGCCAACACATTACTGTTCATTCTTAGGTTGGCAAAAGTTGGCTTAGAGGGTTGTTTTTTGGCTAATACGGCTACCTAGGTATAGCTCCGTGACGTCGTTGTTTGACGACCTCCGTGGCATAGAGGAGCGAGTAGCCGACTGAGGCACAAGAGGTTGCGGGTTCGATTCCCGCTGTGGAATGTTGCATGATATGCAAATATTTGTTCCGGGTCTGGGCGTTGTTGTACCATGGTACCCGTAGCTCCTGATACTCATGATACAGGGAATCCTAGTGTGGGATCAGGACTATGTATGCGACTGTTGGGTGTTATGTTATGTTATTCTTAAGCTGGACACACTACGGCACGGAAATTGGCTTAGACGATTTTTTGGCTAATACGGCAAGGTAGCCTATAAATAACTTTAAAATACCTCCAGGACTCCATATACTCTCATGTATGACTGATTATGTTGGACGTGTGTATTATGACCACCATTGTAAAATTACCATATTCAAAACAAATAAATTATCTTTATCTTTATTCAGTGAAAGAATTGCTCAAGTCCAGTGGTAAAACTGCTCATGTAAAGCCGTGTCCAGTTTTTCCCGTGTCCGAATCAATACATCGAGCACCGATCTATTGTGAGCTCTCAAGCGGAGTGGGTTTTTCCACATTTATTAACTTACTACCTTTTATCACACACCGATAGAGCGGTAAGTGGACTTTTAATTGATTTTACATGGACGCTTGGGCGGGCCGTGTTTATTTATTGCTGTTCATCCGCATCTATCTTTAGAACTCTATTTACGGGGTGATTTTGTTTTTGAACATCTACCCTCTTGTACAATCCTGAACGTCCTTTTTCCGTGTTTTTTATGGGAAGGTGGAAATAAAACATGTTTTCTGTAGCCAAAAGTAATAATTGAATAACAAGGTTGAGGCTTTCTCTAAAGTATAAAAAGTTTATTCAGTTGATACTAACTTAATAATAATGGAATTGTTACAATTAATAATTAGAAGTAATGTTGCGAAGTGTTAAACACAAGTTAGACATGATTAGTTTGTAAGTGCGCTACCTCCCACACTAGGAAAACCTGAGTTGTGGGTAGCTAGCCTCTTTCGAACATGGGTCAGTACAATAATAATGTTATGCTTGAAGAGAGTACAGTATGTTTCATAAACAATAAAAATCAAAATGTAAAAGAAACATAAACAAAATAGCTACGTAAGTAAACGTAAAGTAAGTAGGTAAGTACTTAACTAGTTAGAAATTATAATTGAGTATCCAAGTATAACATATACTTGGGTTAGAGGACTCTTTCATATATATCTGGCTGACCACGTCCACAAGTCTAACTAAAGACATTGTAATTAAAATCAGTCAATTTAATCAATCTAACCAAGGGCACTGGCTAATCTAACAATCTGATCGGACAAAGGATACTTAACGTATCTATTATGGTTACTAAAAATAGGCACTACTATTTAACAAAACAAACAAACGAAATCATCAATAAATTATTGTTGTCAACAATGTTCAATGTATGTGATGTGTGTGTTATGATGTGCTAGCCTGTCGCTAGCCACAACAAGTAAGTTCATTTATATAACAACAAAAAAAGATTTCAAAGTAGATGACATTCACACTGCAAGTGATTGTCAGATCAAATCCTTTGTCGAGATCAAACCTCGTGGTAAACATGCGGTGGTGATGATCATAATTACACAAGTACCTATTGTTTAAAAATCTTTCCGGACCCATAGCACAACTACTATGCTCAACTGATTGTGCCGTGGGTATTTTTGATACACAACTAAATATTCTTCTTGGTTCTAAAAGAGTATCTAAAACACACATCTCTGATATCACTGGTTATCTCTTGGCATAAAAGCTGTTTGTAATGTAAAACGCACACTAAAAATAATGTGAAATAATCAATAAACCATGGCTTCGTGCAGTAAGCTAAAACGGAAGTAAAATTAAAAGTAAGCACCCTAATCAGATAATGGTTCATGGATATTCTGTAAAAAACAAGCTGAGGTGGCATTTTCCGGGAATTTTAATAATCTCATCCCGGTGTTTACGTCATTTTCCATAAATTTGTGGGAATTTTTATGGCTTGTAAACTTTATCAAATAACAGCAGACTCATCAACAATCTTTTATGGAGCTGACTAGCTGACCTGCTCGTGACTTCGTTCGCGCAGTATTTATGTTGAGTGCTCAGATAGGATGCTGCTGCCCATTCCCTGATGTAATCCCTCAGTCAGCTTTTACAAAATCTACGGGAGGAGATGGAGGGGGTCTTAGGCTGAATACACGAAGGCATTATATTTATCTTGATTATCCTTTATTTTTATGCTTAGTACTCTGTTCTGTTCTAATAATGGGATTGTTAGAACAGAAAAGTATGACCACCAGGACAGTAGCTGTACAAAAATAACTGACCACGAACCGGACGACGCAGTAGAAGGAAGGCCCTCCTCTCAAGGGACCAAAGACATTGTAAAGGTAGCAGGAAGTGAGTGGATTGAGGTGGCTCAAGATTAATTCGTCGTGGAATTCTAGAGAGGCCTATGTCCAGCATTGGACTTCTACAGGCTGATGATGATGATGATTGTTATCATCACACAACAATAAATAGTTTTTTTCTATTAAGACTAATATAGGTGCACTGCACACCAAAGCACACCTATGTCCTCTAACGTCGGGTAATAGTGCCTTTTTTCCTATAATATCATCACCGATAATTGCACCGTATACTCAAGCCATACAACACGTTGTTGCTACATGATTTTAGAGCTTATAAACAGCATTTCAAATAAACTTCGAAACTTGGTATATCCTGGCCTTACCCGGGCGGGGCGGGGCGAAAGTGCGCATGCGTGGGCAGCACGAAATATACCCTTTTCAAAGGTACGACTTACCCACAATTCCGGGAACAATTAACTTGTTGAGAATTTAATTTGTATGTACTTAAAAATGTTCTTTGCAATATGAGTTGGTAGCTACTTACATTTTATTGAATTGAAGGTTTCAATGGAACCACTCGAGTTTAAAATGGCGCGGCTTTTCAGGTGGAACGGTTATGGTACTGTTTACCTCTCTTCTGCGAATAACTTTTCTAATAATGTAATTTTATGAACAGTGAAATGTTCTAACATTTTATTATTCTGATATTTTAATAAAAAATCCCAATAAAAGCGGTTTCTGTTGTAGAAGGCCATAATTATAGCAGCGATGCGTCGAAAGTCAATTATTTATTTAACGTAAGGTTAAATCTCGGTTACCGTTACGAAGCCCAAGTTCAAACCAGCAGAACCGAACTCAAGACTACTAGCACCACAGAATAAATAATAGCACAACTAGCACGTGAAGATTTCACTCTAGATACAGCAAGACCAATACTTATTTTAAGTTTACATATGTTTTTTGTTAAAAAAAAATGTTTAATTTAATTTCTCTGCTAATTATCGTCATGATTAATCCCCTGTCATCTCTATGGCTCGTGTTTGCCAAAATTAAACTAATCAAACCAATAAAGCCTAGCACGTTTGCTTGTGGTAAAGGCCAAAACACATGCGTGTTATTTGAGTAGGCGCCTTGCTGCAAGATTCAGGCATATCGCATTTGCGAAAGAATTTTAAACTTTTTCGTTCCGCAAACAAATAATCCATAAGCACAAAAGAAAAACTGCTAACCCTAAATATGATTATGATTCAAGTAACTCATTTGGGAAAACAGAAAGTTCATATTTTCGGAGCAAAAGTGATGTACCAAGCTTTGTTATATATGAAAAACTTATAAAAAATTAAGCTGTTTTTAAAATACGACAAAAAATCATCAGATATGCAGCCTTCGTATAATATAGAGGGTATCTAATTTAGTACTATACTTATAAATCTGTGGTATCTAATATTGTTAGAACTATAATTTCTACCAAATAACCTACCAAATCGCGCACCTTGGTAGGTTTTCCCACGCAGGGCAGCACAGCCTGTCCGCAGTCGGCGGCCGATCGTGAACCGGGACAGACGCGATGCACAGCGTCGTCGTGCGGGGCGCGAAATGACTGAGCTGTTCAAACGACTCATGGATAGCTGACTGTGAAAGTGGGTGAATAACTTTGAAAGTTTCAATATCTGTGGATTATACTATGATGTTTTATAATGAGTGTGTGGTTTTATAGTGATCATCGGTAAGTTGTGGGGAAGTTTAATAATTGGAAATTGAGGGAAATATAATATAACTATTTTTAGAATTAATTATTCATTTTTAATTTTTGTTATATTCAAAATTAAAATGATTTTATTCGTTATTGGTAATTTAATTGTGAGTACTTACGGTTATTTATATACAAATGGTCTTAAAATGTAATCAAATTATAATTTATTTAATTTTATTAAATAAAAATGTAATAAAAAGTAAATTTCAATGCGACATACGTACATACATAAACACATGCCTTTATCCCCAAAGGGGTAGGTAGAGCCTCAAAGGGCCTATTTCCACTGTCGATTGCACAGTCGACATTTGCCTAAAATGTGCGCGAAGAGATGTTTAATAGCTGGTTTATAAAATAAAGTTTCAGGTGCAAATAGTTTTATATAAATATGCGTGCATTGTGCGAAATATTTATCTACCTACTGGCAGTAAGTAGTACAGCAGTTGAGAATATTTGCTCATTATTACTTCATTATATCCACTGCTGGGACGTATGCCCACTATTGCGTTGAAACAGGGGTAATTTTAATTTATAAGACGATTCAAAATGAGCCTAGTGATTCTAAAAACTCTTTTGATTTGATTTGATTATTAGTGTAAGAAAAAATATCATAGATTAATATTACATAGTAAGTAACAATTTCATAAAACTAAATTGCAATATACGTAAAACTTTTGCAATGCTTTGTCAGTAATTTATTATTCCCCTTTGCGTATGTTTCCTGTGAATTTTAAAAGCGGAATTCCACAGAGTGACACCCTGCAATACGCATTGGGCCCGCGTGTTGGATTACGGTCCACACCCTCGCGTTGTTTCAGAGGAAAGTTTCCCCGTTAAGGTATTTCGATTTTGTTTCGACGAAACTAAACTGAATTTATTTTAGTATTTAGCGTTACTTTGATACTAATATATGCATAATACTCACTGATCTCAAATAACAAAATAGCTGCTGTTTCGTTCGTGACTCGTTAATTTATCTGTGACTGAACTTTAATTAATTATATAAATTTGCAGTAAAAAAATATGTCAGACTAAAAAACTCGGTAAAATATCTTCTTAGGCCCTTAATTCTGCTTTATACCTTTTTTTATATCTTTGATTTTATTATTTTTTTATGGTAAGAGCAAGCGAGACTCGCATCTTGAGGGTTCCGATCCATAAATTTTTTCAAAATCGTCAGATCCCTTTTCGTGTTTCAGCCACTTTTCATACAAAGTTCACCATCCCATTTTAGGGGTAAAAAAGTAAAAATGCCTTAATTTTAGACTCTTTTTTTTATTATTAAAACAAAATCTTCAAGCCTTCCAAAACTAAACCAAAAGTAACTTAGAAGCTTTAATTTTTTTACGGAACTATAGTTCCGTAAAAAAACACACAGTCCCTACTCTAGTTACTACTAGTTCTACAGTCCCTTTAGCCGTTTCTGAGAAAAAGAGTGTTGACAGACAGACAAACAAACGGACGATAAAGTGATACTACAAGAGTTCCAAATTTTTTGTTGAGGTATGTATCCTTAAATATGACGCATTTGAACCATAATTTTGTCTGCAGTTTCTTTTCTAGGAAAGTTCAGTGGTGCGAGACGTACTGAATATTTTTGTTGCTCATGCACAGCAGAGCAAAAAAGATGTTGCAATTAACTTTCGCTCTGCGCCATAACCATCTAATAATTAATAGTTTATACAATAGATATAAAACTCCTAAGCTAAGGACAAAAAAGCTCTTGCCAGTAGGTACTGACTGTTACGTCATGTGACGTAAAATGAGGCAAATGTAATGGCAGATTCTTATTTTTTGAGAATGTAAGATTTACAAAGGAGTTACGCTTCTTGAACGCTGTTACGTTTCTGTTGTAACCGTAGCGGCTACGAGCTGCGTAGCAATTAGTGCTACGGTAGCTACGTTACGTAATTATGGGAGTTTAGAACGATCATCAGAGCAAAAAAAATTTAGTCTTTTCAGTATTCAATATAATCTAATATATATTTTTTTTACTTGATTTAATGAAGAATGGCTTTTAAATTGGTAGGCAATGTCAGGTTTATGATGAGATTGCAATGGTAATTTTTTTATTATCTTTTTAATTTTTTAGAGAAGGATTTTTCAGCTTGTATTATGCAATAATTAGTTGAAAGCTTAAACGATTTTTTTTCTCTAAAAATATGCATCAATTATTATTTTCGAAGTTCCGTTATGAAATATTACGTCTGCGTAAATGTGTCTAATTTAATCTTTATATTTCCAAAATACAAATATTTTAATTACTAATGACAAGTACCTGGTATAAGAATACAATGATAAAGGCATGTTATTCCATACGATTCGCGTAGAGGCTCTACGGCGTAGCACAAACACATATCACCGTAGAGTCGTAGCACTAATCGCTTGGAAGATTAGTGCGGTTCTGTTGTTGTGTATTCATTAGGGGATTTCCACTGAGATGCACTAAAACACTACATGGGTACAAAATAACTGTATCACATAGTATGTAGAATGTTTGTTGAATACATTTATGCAGACAGTCTCAAACAATATAAAAAAAATTTGTCAATAAGTTTGCAGCCTAATGAAGCAAACATAAAAAGAATAATAATATTAGTGATGGACATTTCACACAATTTTTCTTGCCCCAAGCTAAGCAGAGATAAGGGTAATAATAATAAGTACAAAATTAAGAATAAAGTTCGTTAGCAAACAAAAAAGCTCTAACTGGAACGTAAAAAAATAAGAAATCCACTATTACTTTTGGAGCAAAAATAAAACTATTTACAAATTAGTTTTACAGTAACAAAGACTTATAAAGAGTATATAAAAAATGTCTACGAATATTTTTCCACTAAACTCTTTACTACTCTCCTAAGGCCTAGTCGAGACATAATAGATCCGAGTACAAAAAATCTCATGTAGAAACCAGTGCCATAAAATTTACGTCTTATTTTTATTAAACCCGGTACATAACATCACTCTTTGTTATATGGGCTCCTTTGGGAGTTTTTACATTGACCTATACGGCAACAAAGATATACAAAAACAAAAAACATACAAGTGCGAGTGAAACTCATGCTCTGAGGGTCCGTTCGAACTATTTTCGAGTTTCAACATATTTTTCATATAAAATTCACCATCCCATTTTAGGGGTAGGGGTTTCGAAATTCCTTAATTTTCGGCTTTACCCTTTATTCGTGTCACAAAGCCTTTTAGTTTTCCTAATTTCAGAAACATGAAGCCTTTTTTTCACGATTTTAATACACTTATTTTAATACATTCATTGCAATAATATTTAGTAAGCTTAGTTAGTTTTTAAGTAGTCTGTATTCATTGTCTTTATATTATTAATCTTTATGTAATAATGTCTTTATTTTTTCCTTATTTATATAATATTTTCTGTGTGCAATAAAGAATTATAAGATTATAAGAATAATCTTTTAATGTCTTTTTATTCTTTAACCACTCTATTTACGTTTTTTTAATTTTGATAGTAAACTTATTAAACTTACTTATTTAGTTGGAAGCTTGAATGTTTACGGCACCAATAAGCTAAAAGACCTTTATATTTTATCAACATTTCAAGTTGATACTTTTTGTCATTACTGAGAAAAAGGGTCTCGATAGATAGACAGACAGACGGATCCTATAAAGATCCCGTTTTTTCCTGTCAAGGTACTGAATCCTAAAAACATTGTTGGTATGTTGTACCTACCCGAATAGATGATCAGAGATTTTTTCTAGTTTTATCGTTAGTGCCTACTCAGACGTGATTTAGTTGCTTTTACAAGATGTGTGCGTAATTTTTAATTACTGAAGTTTTTATTATTTTGCCGTGTGTGCCGTGATGTGTCTGGCCTCAAAATAGACCCCTCCATCTCCTCGCATGGATGTCGTACAAGGCGACTAAGGAATTACACCGGGGGATGGGCAGCAGCATCCACCTGAGTGAGTACCTTGGCAGTACTCAGGTGGATGCTGCTGCCCATCCCATCATGGTGATTATGGCAATTCCTCTCATTGTTTTTTATGCGGGAGACTTTGCCCAGCAGTGGACGTCTAAAGGCTGTTATTGATGTTTTGTTAAATAGCATTTTATAAGTTATACACACATACATAAAAACACGCCTTTTTTCCTAAAGAGGTAAGCAGAGCCTCAAAGGGCCACCGTGGTTGCAAAGTCACAAGAATAATATACGTGACAAGTGGTGAGTTCATCGCCGCTATTACATTCAACGACTAACTCGTTTTCTTTCAGTAATAACACACTCCTAAATAAGCCAGCAGCCAGGACAAATCTTATCCAACAAAAATTGCCCAACAAGTCCGGGTAGATTAAAAAATGTCTCGATTACTGAAACTAAGATCGATTTTGTTGAAACTTTGGATGAAGTAAGACCCTGTACGCTATACAGTATCGATCTTCTGAAAGTCGTGTCGCTATCATTTCAGATGATGAGAAGATCTTTAATATAGGTATTTGTAGGTCGTCCTGACATTGACGGAGGATTTCTTGATGTTATCTCCAGATATTTGATCTAGGTCTGCGATACAGACGTCTTATTGCTTAGCTTTTGGGCTTTGTTGAGAGTTTTATGTTACAATTTGTTAGGATTTTGTATTTTGAGGTCGTTCTGTGACTGACATTTTTATATCACAGTTTTATCAAACTGGTTCCTAGAAATTAAATATAAGATGCAAGGCGGTAGGTATGTACCTAGAGTACTATACTCACTTTGACTCTGAAAACATAAACTAGTTTTTAATATAGGTTTAAAATGGAAATAGATACCAATAGAATTAATATTTCATAAAGTAATATGATAAATTTGATTGCCTGATGTCATGTGGCACGCGAAAGCATTATTGCACCTATAATTTTATAACGAATAATGTGGATTTTAAAATTTCAATATTTATCCGGACTTGTTTGGCCGCGGAGGACCAACAGGAACAGGGACGACCTCTGTGGTGCAGCGAGCGTGTATCCGGCTGGGATGCGAGAGGTTGCGGGTTCAAATTCCGCTGCGGGACAAATGTTTGTATGATCCAAATATTTGTTCCGGGTCTGGGTGTTACGGTACCATAGTATCCGTAGTTCCTGATACCCACGATACAGGGAATCCTAGTGTGGGATCAAGACTACGTATTGTTGGGTGTTATTTTTTGTTATTTGCTACAAGTAAACTTTTAGTAGAAATTATATTAAGAGCGGGAATTTGGATGGTAAGTTGTTTTTCTGCAATCACCCCTAGTCTATATTTTAAGAGCACAATTAGCTGACGTATAGTGTGGGTAGGGATTCTGTATGTAGTCACCGGATGAGCACGCCTAGCGTATACTTTGTGAGCGTCAAATTCCATGCTAAAATCCAGTAACAAAACGTATGATGTATCCATACCATACGTTAGTGTCAATTTATTGTCAAATCTCAGACTACGAGCTGTATTTAGGTATTTAAGAAAAAGTATATTGCAATAATCATTTAATATAATGATTTTGAAACAGCAGTAGATATCGCATAAAACTTCGAGATTTGAGTATAATCCCATTTTTCACTCAATTTTTTTTGAGGTAAGCTTGTAATAATTATTTAATAATTAATATATATAATCGAATTTGTTGACATAGTGGTCAACAAATTCGATTATATATATTAATTATTAAATAATTATTACAAACTTACCTCAAAAAAAATTGAGTGAAAAATGGGATTATGTGGGTCAGATGATTCAACTAAAGTTGGCCCTACCCAATTTTAACAAAAAGGTCAGTTTTAGATTATACACACTCTACACTTATAAAACTAAGACATACAGAAACATTTTTACAATCAACTCAAGGTAATTTCATACCTAACAAGTAACTTGCGTGGTGGTTGTCCCTTGTAAGAAAAAAAACTCTATTAAATTTTTCCTTGATTTTTTTTCTCAAAATTGTGCTACATTTTTCCTCAGGTTCCCCCAATTATAGTATCAATACCAATAAACCTACCCCATTATATCCTACACGCACCCCACGAGACAATCATGACAAAGGCACAGGTAATTTACGACGGTGCTGCCCTCTGTCGGTTGTACACTTGTACGGGTCGGAGGGACCTTGTAAAAAATATTTATTGGGAAGATACGTTACGATAGAAATGTGGGGATTGGAAGTATCTTGTGATAAGACCTTGTTATAACTGGGAAGAATGTTAACCTAGTTTGTATTGTATTTATTTCTTTATTTTGGGAAAACTAACAGCACATAAAGACATAGTAAAACGGGAAACTTAGAATCAAAAGGCTAGTTATAAGTCTTCACTTATAGCAGCAGTAAAAATTATAAGTGCAAGCAATACATACATAGATAGTAAACATGAATTTACATGAGAAAATAAAATTATCAAGAAAAATATTCAAGCTTATTACAAAGATACACAGGAATAATAAAAAAAAAACCGAAAGAAGAAGAAACCGAAATGCTGAAAACTAATGATAATTATTTAAGTAAACTATGAGCCAAAGATTCTTTCTTATAAGTGATTACTTATCACTTTGCTATTCAGACGGTGATATAAACTGGTATAGATTCACACGTACCGTTATTACTTTAAGTAGTAGCAAAGCTCAGAGAAATAGCAAGTGGCAATGGGCAGGCCATATAACTAACACACCCGACAACCATTGGGGAAAAAAGATTGGCGACCACGAACCAAACGATGCAGCTGGGAGCCCCTTGTCGCGCTGGTTGTTTAGCAAGCCAGACACGCAAGTAGTCTTCGGTAGTATAGTGGTAAGTATCCCCGCCTGTCACGCGGGAGACCGGGGTTCGATTCCCCGCCGGAGAGCCACCTTATTAAAGGAGCTGTAGGCTCATACTGTAAATGTTACTTAAGGTAGGGTTCTTAAACGCAACGCTACACCCCCTCTCGATGGATTAACGACATTTAAAGGTAGCTGAAAGTCAGTGGATGGAGGCGCCTCAAGACCGTTCAGTGTGGCATTCTATGGAAGGAGGCCTGTTTCCAGTAGTGGACTCAGGCAAGCTGATGATGATGATGATGATGATTGACAAAGCTTTTATGGACAGTTTTTTTAACAGAAGTCTTCTGCTAATACTATTTCTGAATTTAACACTTTCACAAACTTACACTTTGTCAAAGATTTCTGCGTGTGGGCCATTTACGCGGGCGTTATAGCCAACACGCAGAAAGCTTTGACCTATTAAAAAAATGAGAATAAATGACTAAAAAAAATTAACAAAAAAAATTTTTTCGAATGATATTATAAAATTCTAAATACTTATTGATTTTAAATAGTAATAAAATAATAGTACGTAGTGAAAATTGTAAGAAAAAAAAGTAACAGCAATTTTTCTGAACGCAGTTTTACAGGCTACCTCATTTCCTGGCACACACACTTGTTTTTTTTGTATGCATTTCTGAGTTCAATAACTTACTGTTGGCCGTGAAATAATCACGTATAAATACGTGAGGTTTAGTGTAAACTGTACCGGTAAGTACAGCACGAAAACTGTACATAATCCGCAAGTTAACAAAAAAATTTTGCTCGATTACTAGGTATATTATTAATGATCCGCCGTGAAAGTCTCCGATCTAAAAATGTGTGATTTTATATCAAAGCGTCACCAATTTCACGAAACATGTCGTTTTCAAATTAATTACAACTCAATTAATATATTGAGAAGTAGGTTAAAAATTACCCGTACCTTTCAGGTAGTAAGTACTGTTCATGTGATACTTAATTTGATACTCAGTATAATTTAATTCGAGCACAAAGGTAAAGCTAAAAGGAGTGTGCGACGTTGAAATTGATTTACCTGCTTTATACGAGGGATATTTTTAATATACGTAAGCATTACGTTGTGACGCTAAGGGTGTGATCACGTACAACGCTAGTACCAGGCGCCTGTATTACACACGTTCGATTCTCTAGATTCTTTGTTTGTACGATTGAGAGATTTGTTGTACAAACAGGGGATTTAGTATGGGTTTTGATAGTTTACGAAACTATATGAAGTTTCGTTTCCTTCCATACATTTACATGCAGCGCCCCTAGCGAAAACGAGAAGAAAACTAAGGACTCTGTCAGTAAATGTATTGGATGGAAACGAAACTTCATATAGTTTCGTAAACTATCAAAACCTGTACTAAGCCCCCGTGTTATAGTTATGCCTCGTATGACGTATGAACGAAAGCTTGCGCTCGTCATTTGTTTTGTATAGAGAATCGAACATACAATTAGATGGCATAACGAACCAGTATGCTGGTGCCTGTTTTGTACTTGGACACGCCCTTATGTTTGCTGCAGGCAATACGGTACAGAAGTAGGCTTTAGGATGCTGAATTCTGAGCTCTTTATGTACCTATTAGTGCGTGGGTTTGAAAAATGATGTAGGTTTTGAAATGAGCTGAGGTAGTGTGGAATTTTTGTGGAAACGTTCTCATAAAATTATGAGTTTTAGATGTATGTATATATACCTACTTAGTATTATACATACATAGATTGACATACGCCTCGTATGCATACATGCGACTGTACGCATATTTAAGTGAATGCACCTAATAATTAAGTTGTATAAAGAGAGATTCCACGTAAATACTATAACTACAACAGCATCCTAAATTTTTTTGTTTCTACTATTTCATAATTTTCACGCGTACCCGTATTTGAACCCACGACTTTTGTATCAACTCTCCTATTCCCATCGACCAACTGGTTGGTATAGGGGGGCTATACCAACAATGGACAATTCTTAATGATAATTTTGATCAATTGATAGTCATTTTACTTGTCAAAACGTTAGTCACCGAGTGACTTTCAGTTAAGAAAGAGGGGGGCAGAAGTCTCTCACTAGGCAATCACTCTGTTATTCATGATTCTGTATTATTTCCGTCACACAAATACTGCATCATAAACGTGATTGGTAAAGCGTGTCTTACACAACTTGTTATTCTATTCAATTCTCTCGTGTAACCTAACCGAGGACAGTACATTACCAGAACTGTTATGTCACGGCAAGTAGCGCCGTTCTAGACACTTTGGAATCTATCCAAGTGTTATTCCTCCTGACCAGTATATAGAGACCTCTCTTTTATATTCAGCCAGGGATCCCCTTACTTTTGGTTGCGTTACTGGCTGTATCACATTCTCCTTTAACACATTTTACAATACAGAAACTGTTAAAAAAGTGTATCCATAGCAAATAATGATGTGATATCCATTAAAAACAAACTTTGATTTACTGATATAATTTTTGAAACTATCATGGTTATGAACATAATTATCACTATAAACAGGATATTTACCCTTGATTTTTGAGCTTTATTTGTTTACCCGTGATCATGGCGCATGAAACTGTGCCGAAATATCTGGAATTAATAAAGCTCAAAAATCAAGGTAAATATCCCGTTTCTAGTGATAATTTTGATTTACTGATTCAATGTTTATATTATCAATGGTTTGCTGATAACGGTATAGCAATGTTGTTATTTATTTGTTTGGGAATTACAAAGTACTGCTGCTGGTTTATTGAGGAGTATGTTATCACTTTGTTATTTGTGAAAGCATTAGCCGAGTTGGTCGTAGGTAAGTAATGGCAGCGATGAACTCACCACGGTTAAGTATATATTCCTGCAATTGTGCAACTCATGGTGGAAAGAGGCCCTTTGAGGCTCTGCCTATCCATTCAGGACAAAAGACGTGTATCTGTGTATGTATGTATATGTGTGTGTGTATATGGAGTTACCACTGCTTCTCAACAGTAGCTTCATAGATATACTCCAGTCAGCCCGTCACCACGGTTGTTTTGTTGGCAGTTGTGTTAAAATACTTGTTTCGTGACTACACAAGAGCTTAACAACAATTTTAAAATATTTTTTTCTTGCTACTTCAACGATGCTAAGATGATAAAGAAGATAGTTTTTAGGTTACATCAATGAGGGGTTTTCACGGCCGTTTCATATCATGCTTTCAGCGTTGAAAATAGATGGCGCTGCTCTGTTACGTAAATGTCAAGTGTCAAAATAAAGTTAAATGTCAACATCAACAACGTAGATATATTTTCGTTTCGTGGTATTTATTTTTGTTTACTTCTAAAAACATCACGAAATCACTAGCGCTCACTCAAGAAGCAGACACAAACGGAATGTCATGGCTAATAGCCACAGACTAGTTAAATAATAGCTTAGTACGCGTACACCAAAGATAATACATTTGTCAATCTTGGCATTTACAGTTGAGTCAGCGCCATCTATCGAAACAATTTGAACTACTGTTTTTTTTTTTAAATCGAAGTTGAAAAGCCCTCATTGAAGCAAAAGAATCACATTAAATTTATGACACATGACAGTTTGACAGTGACATTTCATACTGCGTTGCGAATACAAAGACGTTTCATCCTGAACAACTTATAGGCTGTCAATTCTTAACAGTTGTAACACATTCAAATTGTAATAATATTAATAAAGAATATATTTTATATATTATGTATGTGACGGAAAAACCACATGGTCATTCTATCTATAACATTGCATTATCTCACAGGTCACGTCCACCTAGGACGTATTCAACGTGGCACTGCATTGCGTCCGTCTCACTGAGACGTGTTATAAAAGTCTTATGTCCCTGTGAGTTCACCGACACCTATTCAAACTAGAACACAGCAATGCTGGTGATGGTAGAAATAAGCTAAGGTGGTAGTACTTTCCTGGACAAAGTCTTTTACACAGAAATCTTACTACTACTCTATTTACTTCGATTGAAAACGCATAGAGTTAGAGATTTGACTGGCTATTACGTCGTACATCTTAAGGCCATAGAGCTATGCAGCAACCATATAGTAACGATGACGTAATGATCGTCCGTGAATGACGATAACTAAAAGGGCTTGCTTGGTGAATTTGCATCTGAACATTGAGTATAAGGAGCCTATCATAAGGAATATGATATACTAATACGATTGTACGATGTTATGTAATTTAATTAATTGATTCAGGCGTGACTTTGAGGAAATCCATTCTACAATATTGAATAGATAAACAAGTATATATGTAGTAACAACACCACCCTCTTTACTGAAAACTCAGAAAGAATTCGTCACGTGTTTCACATCTCTACGCAGCATCCTCAAAAAAACGTGGACTCTACGCTCTAGAACAACAAAGAAACAACAACACCGCTACAACTCCGCAGGACAGAAGATTTTCTGTTTGGACAGAAGGTTTTTTGATCGGCAATCGGGGAAGCAACATGCCTGTGGAGTTTGTTGTGTGTTGTTGTTTCTTTGTTGTGTTGTTCAACGTTTTCCCGAGGATGCTTCGTAGAAAGGCAAAAGACGTGTCAAATTCTTTCTAGGTTTTCGTTGGAGACAGGTGGAATTGATACTATATATTTGTTCTTCTATTCAATATTGGTCATATAATTTTTTGTATATAAGTTTAGTGGGTTTTGTTTTAAAATGATTTATTTCGGTTTAACTTATATTCAAAATTTGTCGATAAAAACCAGGCCCATTCGAAGAAATTCTGAACAAATATACAGTCCCTACTTTATGGCCCCTATTAATACATTGAATTAAACTCTTAGCTAGATCTAAAGAGCGTTATAACTTCAAATCTTCCATCGAAAAATTAAAATTTTTATGCATTTAAGTCACTCGTGACTACTTAAAAAACTGCAGATTCAAGAATAAAGTTTGAGAGGTCTTAGTGGAAAAAGTCCTGCTTAGGATCTGCAGCTCATTCCCACTGGTTATGGAGCTCTCCAGACAGTGTCAAGTGTGAGTGGGCCGCGTGACATATTGTCCGTTTCCGTCGTAAATATACAAGTTAAAACGTTCGTTACGATCTCGGAAACTGTATCTGTTTGTCTCTAAATAAATGGGAAAGTATCCTTATTTTTGTTTTTGTCGGACGACCTGTAATATAATTATACTTCTATTTTTGTAGGCAATCCAGCAAAATCGAATAAACGTGTCATGTCCTTGGGAGGAGTTTCGACTGAACTCCATTAAAACATTTTCAGGACAACATTACATCAATATGTTCAATGCTTTAACGCAGGGTTACTAAGAATGAACTTTCAAATATAAAGGCATGACACAAAGAACAATAGTTTTGGATTAGGACTATGTATATGTGACTGGTGATGTTAAAGTTTGTGTCTGTGTGTCCGCCTTAAGAATAGACCCTTTTATTTCTTGCCGTGGAAGTCGTAAAAGGGATTACACCAGGGAATGGGCAGCAGTATTCAGCTGGGTACTGAACACTGATACTTAGATCACGAATCTGCCAGCCAAGCATGGTAATTTTATGGAAATTCCCTTATTGCATTTTATGGGGGAGGCCTTGTCCAACAGTGGATTTCTTAAGAATGCTCAATGCTCATGATGATGATGATGTGACTGTTGGGTGTTTTTAATTAATATATTTATCTGGGAAAGGAAGCTTTATGTACTGCTGGGTTATTTAGAGCTCTTATAGCCATGCAGTTCAAAAAGTATTCAGTGCAAAATATCGGTTTCGTGATGTCCGCAACTATATTTAAAGGCTAAGTCGCGGAAGGTCTATATACGTCTGCAAACAATAATAATAAAGCCTTTTTATGATTCCATATCGCTTCAATACTTACAAAATTAAAAGTTGACACTAATGTTAGTAGTTTTAACTTATGCGTAGTTGTTACTATGGTTAATTTACTTTAGGTTCGGAGATAAGTACCTCTTCTTGGGTAAAGGCCTCCTCTAGCTTCTTCCACTTAACTCTGTCCTTTCCAACTTTCAACCAGTCTTTCCCAGCCATTTGGATTATTTCATCGGCCCACCGTCTGTACGGTCTGCCAACGATAGGGAATGTCAATTATGAACAGATATTATGTATTGAATAGTTTTTGTAGTGCATGGCTGTAAGAGCTCATAATAATAAGCAAGCCATTAAAAAAAATAAAACGTGACTTTTTAAACAACTCGTTTCTGTTGTTTTCTCCCATTAATCTCTGGTAGGACAGAGGCAATTGCTTTATTTAATTTATGACAGAGGTTTATACCAAAAAGTCAAATACCAAAACACGCGTATGAGATGAGACACTTCTAAAGAAATTCCTGTGTACGGTGTTTAAATTCAAAACACGTAGGTATTTAAACGGGTTCATCACAAATCGTGTTAATTCGGAATCTTTCAAGCGCGGTGGAGCCTTCGCGCCTCCGATTACAGACGTGTGAAAATTACATTAAAATTGCCACTCAGGCATTTACACATCAAGGATAACAAGAATTAGGTTCTTTATTTACGCTTCGGTAATTACTGCTATCCTCAGAAACTGGAGCGCACTAATCATGTTCGTTTGTATCTTGTTTCAAACGTTGTAAAGATAACCTAATTTGTGTGTGTTCTATATTTAAATATAATGGTCGGAGGCCAAAATAGGATTATTTTACGAAATATTAAAAAGTGAGAAGACCAGCGTTACAAATGCGAATGTTTTTTTTTTATAGAAAACAAAATTTATAGCTAGCGTAAAAAAACGACTAACTACTCTCCAAAACTGTTTTTGGTATCAAGTTACTAAAATACATTGAAGCTGAATAACAAGGAAAAGTCAACAGTTGAACTAAAGTAAAGCTCTTTCTCCAAACAGACACAAAAGATTTTATATTAAAACTAGAATATCGTTTGTATTAAAATAACTTGTACTCAAAGGCCGAGATATAGCAGAATGAAAATTAAACTGCTTCATTGGAATGCGGACTCTATTATTTGAGGTACAAGGAAGTTATTCTGATCCAGGAAACTTGTTTACATTATACGGAGTGCATCTGATGGATCCAGGACAGACGCAATCAAGCCTGATGGGAAGTAAAGAGCTGGTCAGAGAGAGAGCGGGAAGCGATAAAATGGTTACAACGGTTAGTTAAAGTCGAGCGGTTTACAAGATGGAAAGAGAAAATATTGGCCAAAACTTCTCGAGGTGTTCGAAGAAACAGCGGGAAGCGATAAAATGGTTATAACGGTTAGTCAAGCCTTCAACACCAGAGGCCATCACACGCGCGCTGCTAACCCTGAGACATAAAGATGAAGTCTCACGTGCTTGTAATTTCACCGGCACCCGCACCTTTCAAGCCGAAACACAGAAATGCGAGCGCGGCAGAAATAGGTACGGTGACTCCCGGTGGTAGGTACTTTCCCGGACAAACTTTTTCACAAGTTTTACAACTAAAAAACACTATACAACATACACGTACAACAACAAGCAAACAAAAACATACAAACAAACGCAAAATCATGCATTTTAACGCAGAGTTCTCTCTAAGATATTATAACAATAGTATTTGAGAATGCTGAATGCACAGAACTAAGGTCTTAGAACTACACTTAAACTGAAAACTACAGTACAACTAGGATTACTCTAGAATTCTGAATATAGTACTATGTGTTGAGCTTGAATGACTTGAAAATGTATCTTAACTTGCGCTGACTGCATCTATCAAAGAACTTTGCCTGAGTATGTTGAACGTTTGAACTTGATGTGGGCTTATTTAGGAAGGTTCTCAAATAGATCCTGAAGACGCAGGGAGTGCAACTCGATGGACCGATGCCATTGTAACGGTCAAATCGGTATAGATGGAGGTGACTCAAGGCCGTCCATCGTGGCATTCAAGGGAAGAGGCCTACGTTCAGCAGTAAACGTCTTTTTTTTTTAAAAACATGATGTTGATTGTTTATGAAGGCTTTTTGTTCGAGACATTATTTAAGGGCATTTTATTTTTATATAAATTCATCTTTTACTATACTGGTGATTATGGCAAATCCCCCCATTGTATTCAATGGGTGAGGCTTCGTCCAGCATTGGACGTAAACAGGCTAGTGATGATGATGATGAATGTTTTTGGTCTATTAATCCAACATTCTTTAATTTATATGTGTGAGAATCATCACAACATACATTCACAGTCTTGTTTACTCCGAGGACTAGGCTTCTAGGCTTGGTTGCGCTGAAACAAGAGTAATTTTAATATATAAGACGATTCAAAATGATCCTTGTGATTTCAATGAATAAAGTTATTTAGATTTGATTTGATTTGATCAGTTTAAAGTAAAACACGTGAAAAACTCTGTTTATGTACACGTACACATTGTAAAGTCCCATTATACAAGTACGATTATATTGTTTTGTATTTGCACACAATATTATAATTATTCAAATACGCCCTCCAATTTTTGATTTAAATTACATTGTAACCTTTGTCGCCTGTAACTTGTGTTCTGCAGTTGGCAGTTGATTGCGTTTGTGTCGGATTTTAAGAATCGCCCGACTTCCTCCTATGCCCTGATTTCACTCCATTTTATTCATATTTCCGCTGTCGAGAATTTCTGTTTTGTTCAAATGTACCTGTAGGCTGTACTGGTTTGTTTTTCACTTTAATATATTTAAGCATTGTTCTGGTATAAAAACGTTTAAGGATACAAAGTGGCAAATGTTTGCCTCTACGGTGCTTCTATCGCTACTGGAATGGCATAAAAGATACAATTGTTATAGACATTGAAAACAATATAAAATTGATTAGGTTGTCGTCCATTAAGTCGCTTTACCTATGCCATTCATTCGTAAATTTCAGACTATTCTACAATAAACTCTATACAAAAATATTGATTAATTACTAAATTATAACATAATCTTTATGTAAGTCTACTTTCGATGTCCATCAATAAAAACTAGTTATGGCATCCATACCAGGTACCCATAGTCTGAATGTGGACTAGGTAGTCTAAAACCATAGAGTAGTAGAATGTAAGATGCGAAAAGCACAGAACCCACAAGTCTGCTTATGATGATTATGATGATGAGATATTTCAACTGTCTTTGGAATGACTAATTGATTGTAAACAATGCTTTTCTGCGTAGCTGAAGTTAACTGACTTCCTAGACAAGACGCTACCAAGTAGCTCCCGGCAAGTGATCAGCCCGTTTGTTTTGCATTCCATCGCTGGATCGGCTCCGTTGATTGACTACTCCGCCTGAGTAAGCGATCGATGAATATTAAACAATTGCTGTGTACCGAGTGAGTTTGACTAGTGAGGATTGTTTAAGTTGGTGTCACGTTGAGTTTGGTAACACATGGATGCAAAGTTTACGTTTGTGAAGCGATTTTAGTTTATTTTTAATGTACAAACCCACAAATGAAGGCCTAGTCATCTATCTGACAAATATCTGCAGATAAAGGGGAGGAGAGTCGTGTTAGCATAGTGGGAGGTACCCCGACTTTCAATCTGAAGTACATGGGATCAAATCCCTGTTAGCAAAAATGGATTTATTCACTCGAAAAATTTGTGAGCAACGTGTGTAAAAAACATCGTGAGATGAAGCATTTAATTAAATGAATAATATAATTCACGAATTTTTGTAAATTAATATTTGTCCACAAATTCATGATAATATTTTACGATCTATGACGACGTTTCCATAAATTCTTTCTCTCTGTTTCAAAAGCCTAGAGCTTTTCCTCTCTAAGCTTCGACGCCATGTAATACCGCATTGGAATAAAAAAATTGTATAATTTCCCACAGTAACGGTAATCCCGTACCGCTCCGGCCGGCGCGTGACCCGACATAATGACGCGCTCGTCTCTTGCTCCAGAACAGAGTCTAGGAGGTAGCGATGAATGGAAAAAATATTTTACCGAATATTTAGGTATTATAACACTAAGTCATATACATAGGTTCTTCGTGTTCCTAGTTCCCACACTAAGATTCCCTGTGTCGTGTAATTACAAGTACCAAGGTACCACAATACTAAGCCTCGGAACAAATACTTGCAGATCAATCGAATCGAACCCGCACCTCTTGGTCAGCCGGTTATTCGGAGGACGTTACTTATACTTTATAACATTATATAACACACCGAATAGTCACAAACATCCCACACTAGTGGGACACACTGTGTCATGGGTATCAGAAACTACGAGTACCATGGTACCACAAAACCCAGACCCGGAACAAATGTTTGCATATCATACAAACATTTGTCCCGCAGTGGGAATCGAACCCGCTCTTGCGTCTCAGCCATCTACTCGCCTGCCGCGCCACTGAGGTTACTGTTTGGCCAACACGGCTTTATGAAATACCAAAATTATTAGAATTTTCACATAATTCGTTATTATAAAAACTCTTTAAATCTAAAAGAAGAGTAATTAAACATTTGATGAATGGAAGTGTCATCTTGTGACTTAGAACACAGGCTCTGAGCCGCGGGCGTCAGGCCCAGTCATCTCTATCCGTGTTTGTAGGCCGCAACCCCCTCGCCCTAACAGTTCTACCCACCCCTACGGCAATTCAGTAATCAGTACCTACCGACCAGATTATATTGTTTCTGAAGAATGTATCCGGGTGTCCTTAACATTATCATCAGCAGCGGGTTAACGTCCACCACTGGATGGGTCCTTCTTTAGATCTCTATTCTTATTTGACAACCTCTGTAGCGCGGCGGGCGAGTAGCTGGCTGAGATGCGAGAGGTTTCGGGTTCGATTCCCGTTGCGGGATAAATGTTTGATATGATCTGCAAATATTTGTTCCGTGTGTGTGTGTATGGTACCATGATACTTGTAGTGCCTTATACCCACGACACAGGGAAAAATAGTTTTTTTTTTTATGTAATGTCTCGACAAACTTGCATACGGCCCGCCTGATGGTAAGCGGTTACCGTCGCCTAATGATATCTGCAACACCCGAGGCATTGCCAATGCGTTGCCTGCCTTGAAGGACCCTTTTCACATTTTTTTGAAGCTGTTCATTTTGTAGTTTAGCGGAAAACCTCAAAAGTGTGGGGTCCTTAGACTACGTATGTGACTGTTGGGTGTTATGTTAAGTTATGTTATTTACATAATACATGTAATATCGGGTTATATAAATAACATCATCATCATCATCAGCGTACCCACTCCTTGAAATAGGCCTCCCCCATAAAATGCTATGACGAACGGTCTTGAGGCAACTCCATCTTCCTTCGAATTAAGATAATCCTAATAGCAAAACGACCAAATAGAAAATGTATGTGAGACAACGTCCAATGCCGGACGAAACCTCCCCCCTAGAAAAAAAAATACAGTAATAATTAATCACCGTATTCGTGCTGAGCACTCACGTGGATGCTATGGTGCCCATCCCCTGGTGTAATCCGTTAGTCAGCTAAAGAAGTCAATATTTATTGTCAAAAAGGTACTAAAATATATAATTAAACATACAAATCCGTTTGAACCCATAAAACCCACTATTTTCGGTAAATATTGTATTTCTTTATAAGGTAAACTGGTGTTTTTTCCACATTTCCATTAGTAAGGACTACGTCAGCTAAACTTCACCTGAGGGTTTTTCTTAAGTTTTACTCCCACTATTATTTCAAAACTAAGAGGAGGATAATGTAGAAGTCTCATTTGCTTAATGGCTTTAGTTGGAAAAGTAATGTTTTTGAACGGAAACTTATCCTGTCGGGTTTACTTATATCGTCGACAAACATTTTTATCGTTTGTTATATTGTTATAATTGAACGAGCGAAGCGAGTTATACAATTCGATTTGGGGAACTGGCATTTGTATGTATGTGTAAGTTATTCTGAGAATAACTTATTCGACCCGTTTATTCGATCTTTATGAAATTTAGTAGATATCATTACTACAATTTGTAGGTAAAGGTTGTTGAGATATTTATCAAAATAAAAGTGAGACAACCAGTTAAAGTGGGGTGTCATATATAAGAACTTTAAATTTGCATTGTAAACATTTTTAGATTTATTTGAAATTTTAAGATTTTGAGATAAAAGCAAAAATGATCATACACATACGCGCACACTGGTAGGTAGGTATACTAGCCGCTGACTTACACTGATAGCTGTGCCTACGAAGGTACCTACTGGCCTAAGTTGGTTGACCTAATAGTTGTATAAAAAAGTTCTCTGTGACCTTTATCTATTTATTTTTTAAGCATTTATTGTTTGTTCCCAACATTTCTTTCTTTATCTGCTCAAACGTAGAAACCTTTTATTAGCCTTATGTCCCTATCTCTAAGTTTCTGTTTATACTTTTGTATCGCTGTTTTTTTATTTTACATTTATTTATTTATTGAGAAACCACTCAATAAATAAATAAATGTAAAATAAAAACCTCTAGGTAATTTAACTAATCTCATAAATTAAGCATGCTAGTAGCTTTTGTGACACAACTACATAAAACAACAATGAAAGAATAGTGATTTCAATGACGTTGGTACTTTAGCTAATTTGGACATTAATATCTTTGATACCTTTTACAGTTTTCCTGCAACACTGCGATTACATAACAAAACACACCCAATAGTCACATACGGAACCACGAGTGTCATGGTACCATAACACCCAGACCCGAAACAAATATTTGCAGATCATACAAACATTTGTCTCGCAGCTGGAATCGAACCCGCACCTTTCGCGCATCAGCCAGATTATTATTCGCCACACCACAGAGTTCATCACTGTTTTAATTTATTTATTTATTTCATTAATTTTGGAGCCTGTTATGAAATCAATGAATATGTTACAAATATACATAGAAACTGAGAATTTCAAAAAATACAAATGAAACAGTTGTGTTATATATCTAAAGACAGTTGCAAACGATCTTAAGATAAATCATTACCAGACAAAAAAATCTTCAATATGCTGGCTTCATATAGCCACGCTGAATGGCGTATCGATGCGTTGAGCCAGATATGAGCTAGCTCTCGTCTTAAAATAGTTAACCTGTTTCCTTAAAACAATTTTCTCTTGCCCAAAGCAAAACAAACCAATAGTTTCAAACCAACCAACTAGGGATTGCCAAGGATCTCTAAATCTGCAAATACTTTACATAGCTATCTCATATTTGGGTTTGAAACACATAATCCTCCCGTATATTTATCATCATTACCTAAGCCGACACAAAGATATGCATAGTAGAACCTATTGGGACAAATTCATCCCTGCTTCATCCTTCCAAGAGTACCCTCGTCAATGAAGGGTTGGATTGGTCAAACCGAAACCGGCACAGTGCAATGCACAGTAAATCAATTTCAAGTCGTGCTCAAAATTACGATTTCATGACCTTTGAGGTGCTATGTTGAAATTATGACAAATTGTTTTGTGGATTTATCACTGAGAATGGTCAAGGGTATCGGGACATGTTGATTGTTTGATACTCTGAACACAAAGTTGAAGTTACATTGAACAGAATGAAGGCGAGGCGGACGGTACATTGTACCCACACGATGCGATGTACCGAATGGAATTATCGAAATGCGTTATTGCGATATCGGTTCCTTAGTTTTTGTATATTACTGCACGTGATTTTACATCCAGCTACGGTAAACCAGTTGGTACATTTTACTGGCCGGAGTTTCTCAGTTTTATGGGATTGCCATAAGAAAAACGGAATAAGGGCCGGTTTCCACCGGGGCGGAGAGGAGAGGAGCCGAGAGGAGATTTGTTTGAATAAACCAATCCGATTTTGTTATTTCCTTTTCGTTTTTACCTGTCAAGCCTACCAGCCAATAACCTGCCAGCTTTGCTCTCGTCTCCTCTACCTCTCCATCCCGGTGGAAACCGGATCTTATTGTCGGTACAGCCGAGCAGTTAATAGTACACGCACACGCACATGGAAACCATTGATGGTTTTTGTTTTGAGTAAGTACCATTGGTTTATCAACCTAACTTTACGCACACATATACTAGGTACTTACCAATATATGTATAACACCCAATAACATAAGACCCAACAGTCACATACGTAGTATCCGACACTAGGATTAACACAATAGTACAATGACGGTATAAAACGTAGCGGTTTGACTTGATCTACTGTTCATATCTCAACTGTGTCTCGTTCACTTGAGAACTCGTGTGTCGTTAATCCAATTGTATGTCTTGATTGATTAATAAGTTCGTTTAATTACCGTGTAGTGGTTTCAACAGCACTCCAGTAAAGAATAAGCTAGGCGGAAAATGCTTTTGTTGTTTAAGTACCACGAAATAATATAAATGTAGGTCTAGTGTAACCTAGCAACAAATTTTTATTAAATTAGTGATTTGAACCGTGAGCTGAAGATTAAAATGAGCTCGAATACTGCCACTATTAATCATCGAGGAGTTCCGTTGCACATCTTCCGTCTCCATCACCACATCATCAGATCAGCTCGCCGTCACCAAAATATTGTATTGTCATCTAAACTTGACAGGTATGACTAATTTCAGCTCAATCGGTTGGGTGGAACTGGTTCAAAAGTCAGTTTCAAGATTTTTCTCACACTAACTACCATACATACATACCTATTAACAGGTCAGATTAAATAAAGGCTTGTTAAATATAAAAATCAGTACCAACAGTTTTAGTTTTTAGTAAAACTTAGCACTCTTAAATCTTGGTAGAAGTTTCAAGATTTTTTTTATTGAATTTGCTGTTTTTTTTGACTGAAAGATGACATACGTGATGACAAAAGTTTACATGATCTGCAAATATTTGTTCCGGATCTGGGTGTTGTGGTACCATGGTACTCGTAGTTCCTGGACACAGGGAATCCTAGTGTGGGATCAGGACGATGTATGCAACTATTAGGTGTTATGGAGGCACTTCACACTTGGTGTATATTCGCAAATGTTTGCATTATTTTGCCAAGGAAAACAACATTATCTACCGATAGACTCATGGTTGATTTTAGCTTGGAAAAATAACGCAAAAATTAGCGAATACACACCAAGTGAAGTGCCAGCATTATGTTATGTGATCTGCAAATATTTGTTCCAGGTACGTACTAGTAGTTCCTTGATGTCCACGACAAAGGGAATCCTAGTGTGGGATCGGACTATTTATATGACTGCAGGGTGTTTTGTTATATTATTTGTGATTCAGGGCCCTCTTTATTTTAAGAACGACTTATTGCAGGTATCTTGTGCAATATCAGCATATTCAAAACCAGGTTGATGCGCTGGCTCATTGAACAGACCTACACCTTCGATAAGTTCACTGGTCTGAAATTAATCTAGGTGCCTACCGAGGTATTTCTGGTTGTATTTTTTTTTGTTGTATTTTGCATTTTTATTTTGTACTATTGTAACTAGGTACGGTGTGTATATACTTTCTACGCCGTTTGTGGTTTTTTTTTTTTTGACGTATACCTTTTGTATGAATATATGACTATTTGACTATCTTGTAACCAGAGTCACACGTTTCATATTAACAATCGCAAAACCTTTTCGTGTATTGCGTAGCCACAATCCCGTCAGTCAAATACCTGTGACCCAACAAAATAAATCTAACGTAGAACCGCGACACTCAAATTATTCAACCTCCATCCGATCAGAAAGGCTTTATGCGAATAGTTGGGTTCAATCTGATCGCTGAGCCGCTGGAATTCAACCTCCGTCACTGGGTTTGACCAGCTTTTTTGGAAATATTCTAACACGAAACCAATAAATGTAGGCCACGTCCGGGACCTATGAGGTTATCTAGTTATAAAAGGTGGATCTTACCGCTTGAAATCAGACGACCGTAGCATGGCGGGCGAGGGGTTCAACCCGCTGCGGGAAAAATGTTTGCATGATCTGCATATTTGTTCCGTGTCTGGGTGTTGTGGTACTATGGTACTTGTAGTTCCTGATACCCACGACACAGGGAAATCTTTTGTGGGATCAGAGGGCCTATTACGAATTTTGCACGTTGAACGTTGAATACTCACGACTCGCAGACTGGTTTTTACATTATAATTATAGAAAATATAAATGAAACAGTTGAGCTATTTTACAGACCAATGCAAACGATCTAAAGATAGCTCAACTGATCCAAATCACTACCATACGAATGCGTACCTAAAACGCTGGCTGCATTGCCACGCTGAATGTTAATACCAATGAGCCAGATAACCAGAGCTTTTTTAATAATTAAGTCATTAAATCAAAAAAGTGAATTGTGTTCTAGTAGTTTTTCTTAAGTTCAGAGTTTTTTTACATAAAAATTAAATGCGTCCTGTCTTGAAGTAAGCGTCAGCAACGTAGTTGCATTGCCTACTACTCTTAACAGTCACATACGTAGTCTTGATCCCACACTAGGATTCCCTGTGTCGCGGTATAGGTACCATAACACCCAGACCCGGAACAACTTTTTGCAGATTTGGCATTTGTCCCGCAGCAGGAATTGAACCCGCAATCTCTTGTATCTCAGCCGGCTACTCGCCCGACGCGCCATAGAAGTCGTCGCAGACACATTTAAGTTCAACTATCTCTTTGTTCCAAGGTTAAAAGAAATATCGCAAAGACATTTCTTATTAATGAATAAGATATCAGAAACATTTCAGAAGCACTCCCGGCCCAGAATTAATATGATAAAACTCTATAAATAGACAGAACTAATAACGTTTAATTACTACGTCGAATAACTTCACTCATACGGTTTCGAGGAAGTACTACGTGCTGGGATATTATGATATTTTATTCAGCTTTTCACTTCAGGTATTTTCGGCTTTGACACGGTGTTAAAAGTGACGCGGCATGTTGCGGTGGCTTTTAGTCAGTTAGTGTTTGGTTTTTAGTAGTTAGGCTTAGTCACATACACGCTGGTGATTTTTCTATAACATTCCATTGACACCGATGATTTCATGGTTAATTGAATCTGTGATAGCATCAATGATAGTTCTATAAATATAGTACCATAATTAGTCAAATCTAGAATTACCAATGTTTGTTGCGTTATGTATACTTATTGTTTGTTTTACAAATACATTCAAATGAATACCAATCCAATGGCATTTATACCACGACTTTCAATTACAACAATTTCAATTAAGTGAAAGTTGGACGCACGAAATCACTTAACTTACTCAAAATAGCTTTCTTCAAAAAGGTAATCTTATAATTTTTACTATTTTCAAAAATGTTATTGTGCATCCCTTTTTTCGCCTCCGTGGTTCCTCCATTATTTACGGAGAATTACAATTGAGCGTCAATCGGTTCTGTAAAAAAAGGCCCTGTGAGGCTCTGCCTACCCCTTTGGGGGAAAAGTATGTATGTATGGTTTCAAAAATAACTGACCCTATTAATTGTTCCCTGGCTCACTTTTACCATTGATTTTAAAACAGACAGAATCGAAGGACGCGCCTTTGCACTAAAAACTCGCATGGTCTCTTCGATTTTCCACAGTCGTATGTAAGAGCCTTTCCGGTTTCAAGTATCAACCCGGGAAACATTCTCACTATCGCACTGTTAATTAAAACTTAAACGTTACCATCCATAAAATGCGTTACAAACGTAAAGCCATAGAGAACGTTACAAATGGAAGTGATACGGTAAATAATCGTAGTTACGATAGGGATGGGATCCCTTAATTGTACAAGTCAAGTGTGGTGTCATTTCAAATGTTGTTTCCCGGTGTGTTTGTCGAGATTACAATATTTTCAGGACCTCAAGGTTAAAATGTGATCCCCAAATTGAAAAACAGGGTTGAAGGAGGTTGTAGGAGTTTGTAGGGGTTTTTAGGGTTTGTAGGGGTTGTTTGTTTCACTGCGGCCGCATTATTTTCTTTCACGCGGACGAAGTAGCGAACGGGTCACCTAGTGGATAATATTTTTCACTCACCTTTAAGAAGACTCGAAATTTGAGCTCAAATATTCGGGAATTTTTCAGAAAAATTCTCTATTTTACAAACTTTACTATTAATTTAATATTAAGATACAGCTTCACGTTTCTCAAAAAGTATGAACTTGTTATTTTGCATATATACATAATCATACGCCTTATTCCTCGAACGGGTAGGCAGAACCTCAAAGGGCCTCTTTGCACCATGAGTTGCACAGTCGCAAGAATATCGTCCACAGTCGTGACATGTGGTGAGCTCATCGCCGCCAATGCTATTATTTATTATAATTTTTTACTAGTTACCCTCTATATATATAAAAATCAATTGCTGTTCGTTTGTCTCGCTAAAACTCTAAAACGGCTGGGCGGATTTATTTGATTTTTGTTTTGTTGTGTTCATAATTGTCAAGGAAAGGTCTAAATGTACCGGGACCACCGGGAACACCGGGACCACGCGAACGAAGTCGCGCGCGGGCAGCTAGTATTAATATAATTATTAATTCACTGAAGCGTATGAAGTCTCCGGTATATTTTTAATACCCTCTGATAGTAGAAAGCAAGATCAGTGTTTTTTTATCATTTGTACGTATTCCTTTTTTAAAAACTTAAACCAGTCATTACTCTACCCCACTTTCTGGCTTGAATATTATGATGAGATTGCCCTACCCTAGTTCATGAATACCTCAAACGCAAAATTACGCGATCGTCTCGAACCGGTAATGAAGTCAGTGGGATTAACCCCTGCTTTTGTGTTCTCGTTAGGAATTCGTGTATTGAATTCCATGTTTTAAACAGACTAAGCAGAAACAGCTGGTTAACTAAATTTGATGGAATACAATGTAAATTAAGTCCTTCTGATTTGCGGACAAAAGTTTTAAAATTAACAAAACGCCGTAATTTTTTATACTAAAAATCCTGACATCACATTACTTTTAATGTTGTAACCGCTTTTCAGCGTCCATCTTACTTTTTTCCAGATATCACTATCCTCGTATAAAATTCCATCGCGCGTCCGGTCAATTCTAGCAATTCTGTCCGATTGTGGATCAGAGGATCCCTGGCAAGACAATCGGACTAAGCTATCGTAATAAGCTCTCTAGCTTATTACGCATTTTACATATCAACAATCACTTTGCGAGTCGTGAGTATTTAACGTGACTAACATAGTAACTATTCATCATTCTGTGCCACGCAGTCGATAGAAACAGCACAGATTCATTAATAGTTACTACGTTAAGTCACGTTGAATACTCGAGTGATTGTTGCAATGCAAAACTCGTAATAGGCCCCCAGAGCAGGACCTTGGGTTGGTGACAAAATGAACAAACGAAGGATGCCCTCACACTAGTAAAGTGAAGTAGCTGCCCTGTGAAGTCTGGGTTCAAGATTCGGAATTTGCACTTTAGGCTTTGTCTACAACTCCATTACCATCTCTCTTCCGAGAATATTAAATTCGTAGATGTTGGTTTCCAGTTAGTGCGTGATGAACGTGTGATGTGTTGCAATATCAATTTGGTTGTAATTTAGTTTTAGTTCATTCGAAAATTACATAGTTAAGAGGTGTTCATATTCCGTAATAGATTTTACCTCGTATCTAGAAATAATACGGACCGGACGATGCGGTAGAAGAAGGCCCTCCACTCGATGGACTAAAAACATTATAAACGTAGCAGGAAGTCGGTAGATGGAGGCGGCTTAAGACCATTCGTCGTGGCATTATAAGAGGGAGGCCTTTGTCCAGCAGTGGACTTCTACAGGCTGATGATGATAATGATGATGTAGAATTAATGAATTCTACTACAATATGTATGGTTTTAAAAATTATTTTTAAAATAAATAAATAAATAATGCTGGACATTTCACACAACATTATCTAGCCCCAACGACACCCGGAACAATTATCTGCAGATCGCACAAATATTTGTTCCGAGGCGGGGATCAAACCCGCAACCTCCTGCGTCGCTGGCCAACCTTCGCCAGCCGCGCCACAGAGGTCGTTAAAAAAATTTATTCATGTGATTTCAATGAATAAAATGCATTCATTAAAACTAGGTATTCTTTATATTTATATAATCCATATCGTTATCGCGTTTTCGTATGTAATGAAAAATTGCTTATTACTTAATGAAAACAAGGTTTCACGCTGAAAAAGCCATGGGCAAAATTTAGTTTCAAATAAATAGAGCACACATCTTAAGACTAAATATTTTGTCACGCATGCACAATATACAAATATATAGTGACGACCTCTGTGGTGCGGCGGACGAAGGTTCACCTGCAACGCAGGCGGGTTCGATTCCCGCCTCGGAACAAATATTTGTACAATCTGCAGATATTTGTTCAGGGTGTTCTGGGTATTTTCTATATGTATAATAAAAAAAAATATCTATCTATGTAATGTATTGTCATAAGTATATCAGTTATCTAGTATCCATAATACGAGCTCTGCTTAGCTTGGGGCTAGATAATGTTGTGTGAAATGTCCAGCATTTATTATTATTATTGTGATCTCTATGATGTGCCATCAAGCAATCTGTAATTATTATTATTATCTTAAACCGAAGCAATTAACATCACATAAAGATTGTACCTAGTCCCTATACGTACCCAAGTACACCTTAAGTATGTAATTATGCCTAACGTTATGAATGGAAATTCATTTAGCGGAACCTTTATGCGTAATAATAGCTTTATATATTGGTTTCAACAACGAAACGCTTTATTAGATTGTATGTTTTACCCTAATAATCTATACTTCAATGCTCTCAAAATAATACCTCCTTTATCTAACTTAAAATTTAATATAGCATCTATAGTTAGAACATAGTACACACATTTTAGAAAAATTACGACTATATACACCACGTACTTTACGTCCTGCTGACGTTTCGTTGACCATTTTTAGGTCCTCCTTCATGAGCACCGACCGCGACCACGCTCAAAGGTCGTGAGACAGGAACACTCACCCGCTCACTCACTGTGTTATTCATAATTTTTCTAAAATGATACCAAGCCACGATAACTTCAATTCTATTAAAGTACACACAAATTAGATTCGCACCTAAACTTGCTCGCTTGCACTGCATCCATCATAACGAAATAACCCTTTGTGGCGTGACGTAGTGCTTGCGAGTCTTGTAAATTATTTGTAAGTAACACACAGTGGGGCTCCCAGTCTCGTGAAATTCACACGTATATTTAAATTAAATGCTAAAGGCAGGTATGGAGACGTGAGCGACAGCGGGTTTTGAGACTGTTTTGAAGTGATTTTAATCTTTCAACAGAGTTAGTGCTGCTTAAAGAGCTGATTTGTGGCGGATATTGTATTCAAAGCCTTTTGTAACATGTGCCCATACTTTGTTATTTTAACGTAGAGATAGGCTATCCGCTACAAAACAGAACTTGGTGAAAAAGGACTATTCAAACTGTTTGTGCTCTGTGTGAGAGGATGTAAGTAATGCCTGATCTTAATTTTAAGAAGTAACATTTTTCTTAAAAAAAATCTTTATCGTTTTGAGTGCGTTGTACTGAAAGAAAGAAAGAAAGAAAAAAAATATTTTTCCCCAAAAAGCAACAAAAAAATAAACATAAATGGAACCAGCTACCAAAAAACGAGGCTAAGAATAAGATTAAAAATTAAAAATATGTATGAAAATAGGTATAACCAATATGTATTAATTGAGATCAAATAGGCCCCTGTCTTAGTATAAGCTACACTAGACCTAGGTAGGGTGCGGTGCTGGTTTGCAGACAAGGCCTACGTAATACCACGAACATCAACAAGCAAGGGAAGGTTACACAATAAATAGGTAGGAAGGTAAAATAAATAAATAACTCGCACACATCCTTAGAAAACAAGGAGTCACGCCCACTGTGCCACCAAATATTTAAAGATATATTGTGAACTGATACGCTAAACGCTTACCTGGATCTCTCCACTCTTGTTAGCCATAACACACCGTGTAAATCAACACAGTAGCGCAACTCACAACACGCGAGCCGGTGAGAAATTCGCGCAAGTAATTAGAATGCACTACGGGCGTTATTTAAACTACGCTGCACAGTGTAATTTAGCATTTTCTTTAGAGGAACGTTGGACGGGGATGTTTTAATTGAATCGCGACTGTTTAATTAGAGTTGTACTGTTTAAACTTCTGTCACTTCTTAAGGAAATTTACTTTTTCCCCAACCATAATACACAGTCGCAAAGCTACCTCCTCCTTCTTCCTTGCCTTTCACCACACTGGCTGACTATTGAGCATTTTTCAGGGCCACCATATCTCAAATATGGCTCTGTCTGGAGTCTCACGCTGGCACTCCAGCGTGAGACTCCAGACAGAGCCATATTTGATATATAGTGATCAGATTCGCCACACTGAAGTGTTGGCGAATCTGATCACTCCAACATTGGTTTTGTTTCTGTTATCTCCTTCCTTTCACCTTGCCAGTGAATACCACCGGATCACCAGGTATCAGGAGATTACCTGAAATTAAGTCAGTCAGTAAAATTGGTGAAAGTCCTTCCGTAAACCCTACCTCTTCATACCTTCATAAGAGTACCATCATAAAATTAAAAGTGCTTAAACTGTTGTTCATAAAAACTAACCTGTAGAAAATAAAACCCTATTAAACCGAGTTGGTCTTAAAGACTTTATTCCTTTAGCAAAACATCATAAACTGCACTAAAAAGCTAGCGTTTTTCTTAGTTTGTTTGAACACAGGAGAAACAAGCTTTCCTGGGAATAAAAAAGCAAAAAAGCATAGGAACTTGCATCAAAAGTATTACTACGTAAATGTACTCATTAATATAGAGCTCTTAATGTGTAGACTCTCATTGTCATTAATATGAGCCTCCCCCCATCGGATGCAGTGGTGGTATATGCCACAATCATCCCGCTTGGCAGGCAGATTGGTGATTGCAGTATTAGTCTTATGTGCTCAGGTGGATGCTGCTGCCTATCCCCGGATTTAATCCCTCACGTTTTTTACGACATCCACGGGAGGAAACGGAGAGGTCTATTCTTTTTGTAATAAATAAATAATAAATACTCTTAGGCCGGACACATCACGTAATATTACGTTATCTAACCTCTTATGTGAGATAAAACTACAGTTTTATTTTTGTATTAATTTAGAAAATGAAAAGGCCATTCACATGTCATGTTAATTGTTATTATTTGATAAATAAACAAATGTTCACAGTGGAGGCACGTTACACAAACAGGATTATTGCTCATTGTAGAATTATTCTTCGTAATTTGTATGATAACCAAATCTGATTGACTGAGAGGCAAAGAAAAAAAAAAATATCCCCCGTCAAATATACCCCTTACTTGTCCCATTATCAATTGATTTGATTGATTGATTGAGAGGCAAACAAAATTATTAAAAAAAATCCACCGTCAATTATACTTACCCGAGTAAGGGGTATATAATTGATTCATGGCATAATTAATGGGAATCCTAGTGTGGGGAAAAACTATGTATGTGACTTTTGGGTGTTAATACGGCGTCACAAAGAATGTTTTCAATAATTAATAGTAACGTAAAAATACCAAAGAAAATAACACAGATTGTTTTTTTTATAAAATACCATACCACCATTATCTCAAAAATCAGCACCCCTATTATCTACAACCATAAACCTTCAACTTAACCCCATTCGTATTAACCCGTCTTAACATAATGTACACATAAAACCATGGTCGTGTAACCCCCTACCCTCTCTCCCCAGTTTCCTCAGATTGATAGTAACACTTATTTATTTAGAAGTTCACTCCACACCTGAGTCTTTTAATTAATAATCCAGACGCGTATTGATAGCCTGCCAGAGTACTTGTGCTTTAGCTGGTAGATAAATTGTATAACTGCAAAGTAAAGTTTTGTGTTAAACTCCTTCAGCTTTTTAATTGTTATTGATTGTTTAAAGCTGGTATTGATGTACTTTGCCTGGGTAGAGTGCGTTTAGTATAAAACTGCACGCATCTCCACCGGTATTACTAGACACAAGCTTGACTTTCGGAAACGGGAATTGTGGAATATTTTATTAGGACTTTTTCTGCGTTTTCGAAAAGATTTTTCTAGGCGATTTTTATTTTATTTCAAATTGTAGTGTTTTTTTTAGATAAATCGTGTACTTTCGGTAGCATTTTAACCAGTGTAGCTTATAAAAAGCACATGGTAGTGAATCTAAATAAAATAAATAGTGTATTGCGTGTCTTTTCGGAGGAGTGGAAAATGTCCAGGGACATTCTAGTAAAGCTGCCATCGCTTTGCTGGAGCATGACTTGACCGAGGACTTTACGACTTGACATTATTTGAAATATAATCTATTACTTGACATTAGTAAAATATAGATGTTATTCAGAGTCCATATTTAAAAAAAAATCACGTAATGGAATATTGGGGCGTTCAGTTTTAGATTAGGCCATGGAAGTAATAAGTAGTACGGTTGTACGTAGTACTTATGCTTTTACTTCCATGGATTAGACGCACTCTATAAACCATAGTGATTACATGCTCAGTGGCATTCTACAGCTGGTGGCATTTACATTTTGTATTCACTGAAATATATCTTGTGGGGGTGTGTTAGTGATGTTAGAAATATTATTAAACTACTTAGTAGTTCAATCTTTGAACATGTACACCATTTAGATGAGCTAACATACCAAAAATATATTGAATACAGAAAATTCTTATATATAGATTTAACTAGTGGTTCGCCCCGAACTGAGACCTCGCGATAACACCTTTATCAGCCCGACTACTTAACCAAGTAATATCCATTTTTAACCGACTTCCCAAAAAAGGAGGAGGTACCCAATTCGGTAGTTTTTTTTTTTTTTTTTTATGTTTTTACCGCATATCTCCGGCGTTTATGAACCGATTTGGAAAATTCTTTTTTTATTTGAATAGATATGTTTCCAGATTGGTCCCATTTTTTTCAGAGTCCAGTTCTGATGATGGAATCCATGAGGAATTGAGGGAACTCCTCAAATATTGTAGGCATACATATGGCGATTTTGATATTTTCAGCAACAAACCAAGCATATGCATTCAAAAAGTAGAATAATCCTTTCACCACTATGGTTCTTTCATATTCTTTTTTTCATCCAAATATTTTATCGAATACAATGGCGGAAGTCAGTTTTTTAAATGAAAAGTCATTCTATTATTATTTTTGAAAATTTTCACCTCGAGGTCTACCGGTACAGTACAGGATCTATCAGTAACAACTCTAATTTCCTACACATCATCGAAATAACCTTTGAATAGGGCTAAGCAACGGGGCGTAATACTACATACCTGTTAGTACCTATATCAAGTACCTGACGAATTAAGTGATAACGTTCTTTTGACGTGAAACATAGAACTCCAGCGTCATTCAAATTCCTAGAAATGGGAGGTCAACAATGGATGTTATATTGGACTCTGTTTTATGGAGTATAAGTTTCTAAATTCTTCAGTTTCAGACTTTTCCCTGTAGTTGTGACACAAAAGCCACAAGCATACCAAATTTCAGCATTGTGGGATTGCTGGAAGTACCCTATAATTTTTGATTTTTACGTTTTTTATTTTCCCTAATATCTCGGAAACTACTAAAGCTAAATACTTATTAATAACAGTTTTGAAATGTCCAACCAAAGCGCTTTCATTAGACACCCCACTTGATCTGACTGTCTCACTTTTATTTTTTTTACCCCCTCTTGGACCCCAATATCTCAGCAACCCCCTGACCGATATAGCTCATAACCTTACCTACAAATTGTACCAATACTATCTACCCTCATACCAAATTTCATGAAGATCGGATTAACGGTTTGGAAGTTTTCATCGGGCAAACATACATACATACATACACACATACATACAAACGCCGATTCTTCCAACTTGACTCAGAGAACTCGCTTCGCTCGTTCAAAAATATATCATATAATAGTGTATATCAAATCCACGCTAGGGTCCTCCCTAGGGTCCCCCTAAGTGTAAATATAGGGTTACGATAACCACTACGCCATTCGTGGCACCGGTGCGTTCCATAACAGACCAATTTCTTGGGATGGTATTTCTTCGAAGATAGTTGTGGGTTTGAGCCCAGTGGCGTATCTGGCCTAAGATATAGATGAAGATAAAGATAAAAATAATTTTATTTGTTTTGAATATGGTAATTTTACATTGGTGGTCTTAATTCACACGTCCAACATACTCAGTCATACATTATGACATATAAATAATTTAGTTCCCATAAGTAGATACTAGCGTAGATACATCCATTCCAATAGACCCCTCGATCTCCTGTGGATGTTGTAAAAGCCTTACTAAGGGATTACACCAGGGGATGGGTAGCAGCATCCACCTGAGAACTCAATAAGAATACTATGATCACCAATCCGCCTGCAAAGCGTGGTAAGTATGGGAAATCCCCCCGTTTTATTTTATGGGGGAGGCCTCGTCCAGCATTGGATGTCTATGGGCTATGATGGATACCATCAGGGATGATGATGATGATATATGTTAATAAAATTGAAGTTCGATAACTTCAATTCTATTAACATTATATCATCATGTGATATCACATGGCTTGGTATCATATTAGAAAAATAAGGACTTTGCTATTCTTCTGCTGACGTTTCGTTGACCATTTTGAGGTCCTTCCTCATGAGCACCGACCGCGACCACGCTTAAAGGTCGTGAAACGGAAACTAGCTCGGCTTCGTCGCTCTGCACGCTCAGCCCGGCTGGACAGTGGGGCAGGCGGCGGGGGCGGCGGGGGAGAGGCAGCAACCTTGTTGGTTGCTGAGGAAGGACCTCAAAATGGTCAACGAAACGTCAGCAGGAGAATAGTAAAGTACGTGGTGTATAGTCGTTATTTTTCTAAAATGATATGTTTGTAAATTTTCAAACCAAGAAACTTTGTACGTACTAAGATAATAATTAATGCTATCATTTAACTTTTTTGTCGAGTAATGTACACAGGGGAGTATACAGTCACAAGTAGGTTCTTAAAATGGAATTATTCATTCCACTACTATCCCACTAGTATCTTATTTACAAACTTTCAGCCAGAGCTTTCAAAGGGAATACTGAATCGCGACCTGTCTGGGTGAAATCACATTTGCTGGCAAAGTTTGTGTCTCAAAAACATAATTATGTTTAAAACACACGCGTATCAAGATAACTTTTAACTTAGTTTGTAAGGGGAGTGGGGGGACTTGGTGTTGAAGCTAACTTGTTTAATTTGATAAAGAAATGTTCATGATTACTTCGTCTACCTGCAGTTAAAATCTTGTTTACTTTTAAACAATGACGTCAAAAAGTATGACACGTTAGTGACGTGAAATAGCGTGGGTAAACAAGCATCAACTCGCTAAACATATATGTCTATATAGTGGTTACTATGTTAGCATACTTGTACGGAACCCTCTCCACGCGAGTCCGACTCGCACTTGACTGGTTTTTTTTAAATGAAGGTTGTTGGAAAAAATGTCTTTGATTGCACTCATGTTACTATTGTAATATTGTGATTGTATTGGATTTCGCTTGTGATTTAGCAAGTATCCTAGCAGCTACCGTCCTACGTGAATTCTTCGTCCAAGGTACCTCATATTAGTTGGTCGTTTCGCCTGTCATTTCACGTGTGGGTTATATCGCGTGGTGGTTATTTCGCGTATTTATGACAGTAACCATCATTGTTCGTAATGCGTACTAACCATTGTGCGTCTAAACCGCCTTAAGGCTGCGTTTCCACCAAAGATGTGCGAGGTAGATGAGCGGTGCGAGGATGCGTAGCGAGGCTGTGGAACGATGTGAGTGTAGCGGGCTCTTTTCAGACTGACAGCTAGTAGTTTCTTGCTCACGTCCATCCTTTGCACATATCCCTCGCAACACATTCCTCGCAACACATCCCTCGCACGTACCTCGCCTGTTTTGTACGCATAAAAACCTCGCTCGCTAAGCCGTTTCCACCAAAGATGCGCTAAGCGAGGCTAGGTAAATGAAATGATTCTATTGGTTCTTAACAAACACATTCCTTGCTACGCATCCTCGCTCATCTGTGATGAAAACGCAGCCTTGGGCGTGGTCCATTCAAAACCTGGTAAACTTAGTAGCACATAGTAGAATGAAGATATAAATACGCAAATTTAAACAGACTTCGACCTCATGGCCCTCAAATTTACTACAAAAAGGTCAGCCACCAATATTTCAACGCCAGAAATTATCAGAGAGAAGCGAAGTAACGCGCCCTTATTTCCAGAATTAGAGCAATATCTGCTGAAGAGTCTCTAATAACCCATCTCGGAGGCTTAGCTCGAACTTCTAAAAAGGGATGTTCTTGAGAAGATGAATTGCTTAAGAATCCTGTTTGAGAGGATTTTATAAAGGAATAGTTTCCACACACGGCTTCGCCTGTTATACCCGTATAAAAAACTGATGCCTCAATCCTGGTCATAATCTATATGTGTGCCAAATTTTATCGAAATCAGTTCGATTGTTACGACCATCTAAAAATCTAAACATCCATACTTCTGCATTTTTAGCATAACTTAGCGATGGTGCAGTACAAAATAACTGGGTGTAGTAAATTGACCCTGGAAGACGCAATTGGCGAGCATGTTCTAATACGTATGTTGCTTCTGGTAGCGAATATGCTCCTTCTATAAGCCCTTGAGATAATTAACGTGCGTATTATAATTGCATACCCACACAAAACCATGTCCTTCGTGATATCTACCAATCCACACTTGATATGCACAATAACAAAAGGATCGATAAATGATTACCAATCTTTTGGTAGAGAGTTGAAAATGTAGGTACTAAGACAACAGAAAGTATAAGGAAATGTTTCGTCGCTATGTGTCTATCGGCATTGCGACTCGCAAACTTTGGGTGTCGACCACTTGTCTCCTAAGAGCCGTTTTATAGCTCTGCTTTGGAGCAAGTTTTGTTGCAAATCGATGGACGATTCGTCAGATTTGTTTGCGTCGAAGTTACGGTGGCGGAACACAGAATAGTGTATTTAAAGTTGAACGTAGATATTCATACCATTTTATTAGATAAAAGAACTTGCTTTCTAACCGATTTATTAAATAAGAGGAAGTTATCTAATTATCAGCTGTATATTTTATATTATGTAGGTAATGATTACTCCGTGGTGGCTGTCTGCTTAGAATGTCTTTTCAAATTAGTGCATTTAACTCGGTATGACGCATGTGACACTTTTGCTCTAGGAAAAGTGTACAACATTTTTAAATAAAGTTTTCAGGGTATGAGTGGGAATGAAGCTTTATCACCATTCCCTCATGAGCGGTTAGTTTCCTTGGTTTAGTCGCGATGGAACAGGAGTAAATTACTCACCTAGTTCATAAGATGATTAAAAATTTATTCTTGTGATTTCAACGAATAACAAGTACTCATGTTTACTTTGTTGTATATCAGTAAGTAATGAATGCCATTTCATGGATGTTAAAGTTAAACAGCATTACCTATTGGTCACATCTACGAAGCGTTATGTAAGCATAATTGGTATCCTTTCATAGTAATTGTTACTTGGTATATAATAATGTATTAGTTTATATTGTAAATATATAAGTATTGGTATTATACATACGTAGGTATCTATATATTTCATAACTACATAAATTATATTTTCATTAATTTAGAATACTTTTTAGTTTTGATTTGTAGGTACACCGCAGTCTATTATATGTAGTGTTGCTCATTTCGTTCCATCCAAAGGTTGCCTTGAAGAAATCGCTCTCAGCGAAGGTTGCCTTTCTATCGTTAAATTACTTGTTTATTGATTCTGTGAGTTGATCAATAATGTGTTAATCTATCTATTTTGTTCATAAAGCTTTCTCATTTAATATGTTTAAGTCCTATAGCTATATATAGAGCTATGCTATGAGTTTCACTACGTGAATGAATCTGAAATAAGGAAATCTGTAGAAGAACCAAGGACACCGACATAGCTCTCAGAATTAGCAAGTTGAAGTGGCAATGGGCAGGTTATTTAGCTCGAAGAACTGATAACCGTTGGGGAATAAAGGTTTTTGAGTGGCGACCACAAACCGGACGTCGCGGTAGAGAAAGGCCCTCCACTCGATGGACTAAAGACATTATAAACATCGTGGATAGAGGCGGCTCAAGATCGTTTGTCGTGGCATTCTAAGAGAGAAGCCTATGTCCAGCAGTGGACTTGTACAGACTGATTATGATGATGATGATGATGAAGTCTTATAGCTATATGTTTCGTTTCTAGATTCATACAGTCTTATGTAATTAACTACTTACGAAAGTCAAACGGGGTGAAAAGGGGAGAAATAAAGGGTGGATCGGAGTGTTATTAGCAAACTTTACCACTTTGTTTCTCGTAATGGCGACTTTTTATTTCATTTCCTTGTGTGTTAGGCTTATACGGTTAGCATAATTTTATTGCTTTATGGATCGGCCTAATTGTGATTCGTGAAATAAAATGAAAAGAGTGTGTATTTCAAAACAATGGCTAAAATAATACCGAATAAAATGAAAAAACTCGTGTTAATTCAATACTCATTTTTAAATATTTCTCATGTATTTATGTATTTCACTATGTATTTTTCAGTTTTCTGTACTATTAATAGTAATAACCTACTACTACTACTACTAAAATACTACCACTACCTACGTTACAGTAGGCACATAGAATAGAATACTTTATTACTTAAATACTTTATTATACACAAAAAACAAAAAAAACAAAACTTAACATGATTATTAAAAGAACAATGAACGATCTTATCGCTTAGAAGCGATTTCTTCCAGAAACCCTTTGTAGGGAGAGAGATCTGTTAGATTAGATGTATGGCCTGAAGGACCTGTTGTATATTTTATTGTTAGTAAGATTTTTTTTACACCTTAAAAGGATTTCATACATGAAATAAACCCCTAATAGCTTTTTAAATGTATAAAACTAGTTTTGTGTTAATTTAGAAATAAAAAAATTACACTGAAATTATTTATCCGTCTTGTCACTGGTTTTTTCTTGGTTATAGATGATAACTAAAACCTAGTATTGATCAGCCATTTACGTAGTGTAGGTAGCAAAGGTGAACTATTTCATCCCAGACTCACATGAGATATAAAATAATCTATCCACGAAAATAAACTTTAAAATAGTATTTCTCTCACCCAACGAGTATTTTTGCTGTATTAGCACTTTCACTTCCATTTACACATAGATGTCCTAGACTATCTAGATCTACTCAGTCTGGCTAGACGAATTTATGATTAATTCATCATTCGAGATGAGTCAGGACGGTTTCTTAGTTTTACTGAGTCTTATGAACTTGAACGTAAATTATTTTTTTTGCAGGGAATCAAAAGTTAATGATTTTACGATTGAATAAGGACTAAATAAAATTTTATAGCCTAGACTAACATTTTATTGTGGGCTATAAAATCTTACTCATTCAACATTTAAGTTATAGAAAATCTTCAGAATAATATCATTCGATTTTTTGAATAACAAATGATGGGATGACCTCCGTGTGGTGTGGTGGGCGAGTAGCCGGCAGAGACGCAAGAGGTGCAGGTTCGATTCCCGCTGCGGGACTTATGTTTGCGTGATTTGCAAATATTTGTTCGTTAAATACTCTTGCCCGGAGGGTTATGATCCGTTAATTATTTTGAAATAGTCAAAACCTTTATCGAGTTTCAGACATTTTTTCCTACAAACTTCACCATCCCTTTTAGGGGCAAAAAGCCAAAGGGGACAACGTCAAAATTCCTCAATACTAGCCTTGTTCCTTTATTTGTGTCACAAAGCTTCATAGCATTACAAATTTCAGAACCTTAAAGTAAATAAGTACCCTAGAGGATCATTTTCACAATTTCCGTACATAAATTTGTCATTTATTGGCATATTTATTGAATGCGTTGAGTTTAATGCTTGAGCTTAGAAGCTCACAAACTTGTATGTTTGTTAAAAACTTCAAGTTGATACGTTTAGCCGAGAGGAAGGGTCTTGACAGACACACAGACAGACGTACAACAAAGTGATCCTATAACGGTCCCGTTTTTTCCCATTGAGGTATGGAACCAATTAAATTTAACCCTAAAAGTAGATAATCATCCACCTATAACCATCATCAGAGGCCCAATTCTCTAAATTATTTTAAAACTACACTGAAAGTTAACCGAATCGAGACTGAATTATGAATTGACAGAAAGTTGGTATTCTGCTCCCTTATAAATAACAATTTAGTCTACTTTCAATTCACGGTGACTACTATTAGAGTAGGATAGTTATATATATAATTGCAAAGAGTAAAGAGAGACTCCATCTACAATGCTAAAATTATCAAAAAAACTTTGAATCGTTCAAGTTTCGGTCACATTTCGATATAATCACATTACAGTGTTGTATTTTATGTTTAGAGAATACCATTTTTGACATTTAAGACATCGACACAAGATCGAAACTTGATCCGAACTCTGTTTTAACTATTTTTAAGTTAGAGAATTAGGCCTCTGCTTACATGTAGTTTCTACCCATTTCTGGGCATAACGCCGTTTTTGGTTCTTATACTGGTCTTTCTGCTAGCCACCTTTACCATCTAGAACATCTGTTCACCATTCGCGTTTATAAACCTTACACCTTTTGCGTATGAAAATACTAAAACTACAAAGAACAATAATTATGTAACGTTCTAAGAGTACATTTAGTTAATAGTCAAAAGTGTTTTAATATACATATATAACATACGAGTAACATTATAGTCTTGATCCCACACTAGAATTCCCTGTGTCGTGGGTATCAGGAACTACGAGTAAGGTCGTACCATAAAAATATTTATCTATGTAATGTATTGTATTAAGTATATCAGTTATCTAGTACCCATAACACAAGCTCTGCTTAGCTTGGGGCTAGATAATGTTGTGTGAAATGTCCAGAATTTATTTATTTATTTATTTATTTTATAACACCCAGACCTGCTGGCCTAGCCAACCGGCATTCGCTTCGAAGCGATTCCATTTCTACAGTCGTAATACAATAGACAACAGACCACGTGACATATCGATAGCTAACGTCAATCCCATACATTTTGGACTTTTCTACTGGCGTCATCGCTATTAGAATGTTACTTTGTCTAAGGCCTCTGGAACAAATATTTGCAGATAATACAAACATTTATCTCGCAGCGGGAATTGAACTCACAACTTCTTGCATCTCAGCCGGCTACTCACCCGCCGCGCCACAGAGGTCGTCATAACATAATAATGTATACCAAATTGAAATCGTGAAAATAAAAATATTGCAAAAGCCGGGATAGATTGGCAGCAAACTATTTGACAACAATAGGGCCTCGGGTCGGGAAGGTGTCTGTACCTTTTGAAATCTTTTTTATCTAAACATGATATTTTATTTCCTAGGGGTCACTTGTAAGGGTGGGGTTTAAGTGAAAAACGATATGCGATTCTATAAAAATGAGGTTTTAAAATTATATTTTTTACATCTCTAGGATAACTACCACTAATTCATCATCATCATCATCATCATCAGCCTGTCGAAGTCCACTGCTGGACATAGGCCTTCCTTAGAATGCCATGATGAACAGTCTAGAGCCGCCTCCATCCACCGACTTCCTGCGACGTTTATAATGTTTTTAGTCCATCAAGTGGAGGGCCTTCTTCTACCAGGTTGTCTGGTTTGTGGTCGCCACTCGAGAACCTTTATCCCCCAATTTTACAACTTAAAACAAAAGAGTTAATTATTGAAATCCAAACAACATTTTTAATTATAACGTTAACAATAAAAACGTTGCTCAAAAGAGTTTTCCGTGAAAGGCCTTATTAATCAAGCCTCAGTCAGAGAGACAAAGAAAGAACAAGTACAAGTACACGACACGACAGCTGGAATCGAACATGCATCTCTGCCAGCTAGTCAGCCGCCGCGCCACAGAGGTTGTCGGTATTTTAACATAATGCTGGCACTTCACTTGGTGTATATTCGCAAATGTTTGCGTTATTTTGCCAACGTAAAATCAACCATGAGTCTATCGGTATATAATGTTGTTTTACTTGGCAAAATAATGCAAACATTTGCGAATATACACCAAGTGAAGTACCACCATTAAAATCAAAACCATTCACTTCATTTCACCAACACGCACAAGTTTCCAAACTCTAGCACAAACATTCTGTTTTCTGTTAGCTGGCTCCCCAAATCCTTTACGTAACGCAGGCCTTTTTTACTTCAAATCAGCTTCCAATTAAAATAGAGTTTTGTATCAAAAGCCTTAGATTCAACATGGCTTGGAAGTGAGATAACTAAAAATTTGGTGCCACGCGCTAGGCATCTAGGTTTCAAGTGTGTTCATACTCCTAGGCCCGTGGTTTCGCTCATGTGGTACCGGTTTAAAAATAGTCGGTGTCTATACAGGTAAATCTATATTTTTTAGTTTTGACTACCTTCCTAAGGTTTTTAAGTTTTCATTTACTATGTATCAGCTTCTCCCTGCTCCGAGGCACCACACAGGCGCTTCCCACCTACGAGTAAGACGGATCATCAAAGTAAGCCAAGCCGTATTTGTAGCCTGGTTTTTCTAGGCTTGGTCGCGTTGGAACAGGAGAAATTTTAATATATAAGACGATTCAAAATGGTTTGTGTGATTTCAATGCATAAAATTATTTTGATTTGATTTGGATACATCACTCTTACTTTCATCGTAATCAGTTTGGCCGTAACGTCTTGATTGGGTAACAAACTTTCAAAATTTAGCATTTAAAATATTAGTAGTGAGTAGGATAGTGACGTCAGAGTGGAACTTCTATACGTTAGTATTGTTATTCGTTCTGTGCGTAAAGGCAGTTGTACACTCGGGGCCTATAAAGCGACAATTCAATTACAAAGTCAAGGCACGAATCGCACGGACTTTATTGGACACTGTCAGATTGATTCGTGCACTGTCTGTTTCGAGCTTAATAAATGCGAGATTCGTATAGTTATTTTCGGGATTCAGTCACAGTACATTGGAGCTCAAATTGAAAACATTCAGCTTTTAGTTGTATTATTATGGTTTTCTAAAAAACAGTGACCGTCATATACCGTAATCAAGCCGCAAGCAACCTAAAATGCAATATGTGGAAACATCTTAATGGTCAATAGCTGAATTTTTAGAATAGTTATTAGATTTTAGGTACTGTTTGTTTTCTTAAGAAAATAAAATAAATAAATAAAATTATAACAAAGACGCGGTACACGTGAACGGCTCACTGTTAGTTACGAGTTAAAAAAATATAAATATTTTTATTTTTATTTTAAAAAAATATAAATATTTTTTTATAATTTTTAAATGCGTAGTTAAAAATATATTAAAGAAAATATACGAAAATCGGGCATTCCCCCTTTATCTCCGAAGAAATTGAGCCAAAAGTTTAAAAAAATGTATGCATATAGCATTACTTATAGTTTAGAGGAAAATTCAAGTGAAAATCCTGAGTAAAAGAAAAATTAATGAAGAAAAAATGTGTACTTATAAATAGTGTGGCCCTAGGTTACTATGGAAGACTACTTATACGCGAGTCCGACTCACAATATGACCAGTTTTTTTATTTTTATGTCGTTTGGATTGCATTTGGCCCCATCTCACCTTATGGGAAGCCTATTTAAGCACGTTCACCCAGAAAAAGTTTATTTACTATTATTAATTTAAAGAGACCCAAATTAATGATTAAAATTTTCGTTATTTTTTTGTTGTAACCACAATTTCTCATGTATATTTGGTTTTCCTCCAGGTGAGGGCGACCGTGAGGGCGAGCGGCGACGCGGCGCGGGCGCAGCGGTGTCGCGCGGCATGCGGCGCCGCCCACTGCTGTCGCTGCTGCTGCTGCTGGCGCTGCTGCGCGACCACGGCCTGCTCGCCGCAACTGGAGGTAAGCTTTAATCGTTGTTTAACATATTACTAAATGGTGATCGTTGTCTGCGATAAGACCGCCAATTGTAGGACGTACTCTGCATTATTATCTTAAATTTTGTCCTCAATAAAACTATTATTTATTTGTTTATACATATAAGATGCCACTTTTACTGCCTATCAGATGATTATATAAATAGATAGATATAAAAATATGTTATTGCATACCATAATAATACAAAAAGAAAGAAAAAATTTCACAAACAAAACCTAAAACTTTCTTATCGCTTTGTAGCGATTTCTGTCAGATAACCTTTGGATGAATGAACTGTATAAAATCAATATAAAAAGTTTTTTTTACTACTTGGCAAGCAAACAAGCATACGGCCCACCTGATGGAAAGTAGTCACCGTAGCCTATGGACGCCTGCAACACCAGAGGCATCAAACGCGCGTTGCCGACCCTGAGACATAAAGATGAAAAGTCTCACGTGCCTGTAATTTCACCGGCACCAATACCCTTCAAACCGAAATATAGCAATGCAAGCACTACTGCTTGGCGGCAGAAATAGGTACGGTATTAGTACTTCCTCGGACGAACTCTTTTACAAGAAGTTTTACTACTAACAAACATAACTAATAAACGAAACTTTCTATCGATAGCAGTTGTGCCTATACCAGATAATTTAGGCCAATAACAGATAATTACCTACCTTTTTTTCTCTACTCTTGCCAACTGAACTACTCACCCCAATGAGTTAGGACTCTTTGAGGATACCTACATGCCAACTTGCAACCATCTAAAATTAGTTGGATCTCAATTATTGTTACCATTGACAATCATATAATATTATTATGTACATCACCGACTTCCTGCTACTTGTAAAATAGCATAGGTCCATTGAGAGGCCATGCATAGCACATGACGTGTTATCTGATTCTATTATAGCAGCAGTCCATCGCCTACCAGATCTACATTGATTATCACACAATTAGCAAATCACATAATCGCTGATAATTCCTGAAATTCAATCCGCCGATAACCATGTGCTAAGCCCATTTCATGAGTAGGATTAACAGCCGAGTCATGTTACTGTAATAATGTATTCGTATTCTGTGGGCTCTAGGTTCATTCATCATTGGGCTCAATTGATTGGTTTCGTATAGAGTGAGGCGTTCGTTCTGACCTATTTTGGTCATTGCCCTTTATTTGAAATGAGAACATAGCCGTATTCTTGATTCTCACTTGGGTATTTCTTGACAAGTATCTGTCAACCCATATGGCTGTCCCTGTCATACAGTGCTGGAGATCAGGAAAGAGAAGGCCAAGAAGTGTGATCAGAAGAGAACTAAATAAAAAAAAATCAACAGTATGTTTTAAAGCTTTTATATTTAGTTATGCTATTTTGCTAATTATCGGGGTCCATACCGTGACAGTGGTATACCATTAAATTTATATTCCAATGATGTACATTAAGTACTAAAACTTTAGACATCACACTGAAAAACAAAAATCTGTCATTAAGTGTATTTTCCACACTTAACTTTTTGTTAATTTTTCCGCACTACACTTATGCCGAGATAAATAGACGTTACTTAGCACGTAGGTACTAATGCTTAGACTGTCCCTGTCACTGTCACACATTGTTAAAACACGCGTATTAGAGAAAGACAGGGACAATTGCTAAGCATTAGTACGTGCTAAGTAACGTCCATTTATCTCGGCCTTAGAAAAGCATTAAGTTCGCCTATAATTTCGCTATGATTTGTTTTTTGTGCAGTAAAGAATATCCTATTCCATTTTCCACAAAAAATACTCCGTTAAAAGTTCAGGTTTTGCCAACATTCAAATTCGCCAGCTTGTTATTTCTTTCATACAAAATCTTGCTGAAAAATAATACAAAAAGTCCACTGCGATCCGTCTCCCCAATCAAACGAATGTGCGGTAGGCCCAGTGCTACCACCTCTATACAACAGGCTTTCAGCACCTCAAAACCAACTTTCAACTTTATATACTATCTGTTAACGTCTAAAATAAATATGCTCTGTTGTTCTATTCAGTGCTATACTGAAAAATGCAGCCGAATTTTGACTGTGTGACTTGCAGCTACGGTTCATTTTCCTGATGCAGTTTTACTATCTAGAAATTTTCAAGCAGTTATCACCGTTACCCTTCTGTTTTTAAGGTTTGTTATTGAGTGTGTGAGTCGGTCAGGCCATGACAAATGGTCTGGACAGCACTGCCGCGTTGTTGATTAGGAAGACTGAATGGATTGCTACCGACAAGGGTTAGCTGTTGTATCTTCTGGTGTATAAAACCTCACATAATTTTTATTTTTATTATTTTTGTCTATTAATTTGCGTAGTTAGGTCGGTAGAGAAACGCCCTCCACTCAAAGGACTAAAGACATTATAAACTTCGCAGGAAGTCGGTGGATGGAGGAGGCTCAAGACCATTCGTCGTGGCATTCTAAGGATAGGCCTAACTGTCCAACAGTGTCTTCTACGGGCTGATGATGATGATGATGATGATGACTTTGCGTAGGAGTTTGGGGGACTTACTTTGTGTAGGTATATCCTTAAAAACCTTGTGGTAACCTTTATGTACGACTATAGCTAGAGACGCTAAAATGCGGGTTTTGTCAAATAAACAAATATTCGAGAAAGCAGCACAAAAAATATTGCTAACACAAATCAAAGCGTGCGTCACGCCTAATGTAGCCATGCCATAAATAAGGGTCCGAATAGCGCCACACCTTAATAAATCCCTTTGCCCCCGTATTTTATATTTTCTGAAAGGTGCTACCACATAGTAAATTGATATTTACACTGTACCAATAAACATAATTCAGGGTAAGTACTGCAAACAAGGTGAAAAAATGGGGACGTTGATAACTAAGGAGAGATTTTTTTGTAGAAAAATTACGGCTTTATACCACGTACTTTACTATTCTCCTGCTATCTCACGACCTTTGAGCGTGGTCGCGGTCGGTGCATCATGAGGAAGGACCTCAAAATGGTCAACGAAACGTCAGGAGAATAGTAAAGGACGTGGTATAAAGTCGTAATTTTTCAAAAATGATACCAAGCCACGATAACTTCAATTCTGTTAGATTTTTTGTGTTCAGTTTCTTTTAATATATTTACAAAGAATGTATTTGAGAAACGGAAAAGTAGAGCACTCAGAAGAACTCTTCATGCAGGGTTCATTCTTTATAATCCCACTTACCTACGTGACTAAGGTTGAGTCTGAGAACTAATAAGAGTTTCTATAAAAGCTTGCCTTTTTTCAGCACCACCTTACTATAACACTACTGACCTCAGTTGGATACTTTTCCTGCTATGTAACATAACATAACAGCCAACGGTCACATAGTTTAAGAGAAGATTACTGGTAGGACGCTCATTTGCACGCGAATTAAGTTTGTTTCAATTTTGGCTATTATTTCAACAAACCCCATAAAATGTTGTACACAATGTACACTAATATCTAGATCCGTTGTGCTTCAGTTTTTAACCGACTTCCCAAAAAGGAGGAGGTTCTCAATTCGGTAGTATTTTTTTTTTTTTTTTTATGTTTGTTACCTCATATCTTCGGCGTTCATGAACCGATTTGGAAAATTCTTTTTTTATTTGAATAGAATATACTTCCAGATTGGTCCCATTTTTTTCAGAATCCAGTTCTGATGATGGAATCCATGAGGAATTGAGGGAACTCCTCAAATATTGTAGGCATACATGTGGCAATTTTGATATTTTCAGCAACAAACCAAGTATTTGCATTCAGAAAGTATCATAACCCTTTCACCACTATGGTTCTTTCATAATTTTTGTTTTCATCCAGATATTTTGTCGATACAATGGCGGAAGTCGGTTTTTTAAATGAAAAGTTATTATAAATTCGTTTTTTCAATTATTTAATTGGTAACCATAATTAACTAACGCACCACGGGTCTAGATATTAGTGTACTAATAATGTGTACAAAGTTTCATGGAGTTTGAAGAAATAATAGCCAAATTAGAAGGGAACCTCATTCGCATGCAAAAAGGCATAATCGCCCTTTAGTTAGCTACCGTTGACCTCTTTTAACCCCACACTAAGAAGCCCTAGGACACCCAGACGCTGAAATAGTAGATTGTATCATGAGGGAGCAAAATAATATTTTTACGGCGAGGGCGCTTTTTTGAATCCAGAGCGAAGTGAGGGATTCTAGAGTAGAATCCCGAGCGTAGCGAGTGATTCTTTAGTAGAATCCCGAACGTAGCGAGGGATTCAAAGTACGTCGCCCGAGCCAAAAATATATTTTGCGCCCGAGTGTTACACTCTACTTTTCATCACCCGCTATGAGAAAATAAAAGGCACCTCATATTTTATTCAACGAGCAAAGCGAGTTCTGTGTCAAGTTGGAAGAATCGGCGTTTGTATGTATGTATGTATGTATGTATGTATGTTTGTCCGATGAAAACTTCCTAACCGTTAATTCGATCTTCATGAAATTTAGTATAGGGGTAGATAGTATTGGAACAATTTGTAGGTAAGGCTATGAGCTATGATATATTACATACTATTTTCGATGATGTGTAGGAAATTACCTCGAGGTGATTTTTGTAAAAATAATATTGGAAAATATGTTATGACTTAAGTACTGGCTGATTATGGTGTCATCGCGAGGTCTCAGTTCGGGGAGAACCACTAGTTTCAAAACAAAACCATGAATTTTTAACAATCCGTGAAAATTTACGAAAACTCGGGTTGTAGTTCGCGCGTTTTTAATTTGTTTTTTTTATTCAGCCGGCGCGGGGCGCGACTTTGGGCGGTCGTATATACCAGCCAGTATTTATTCAAACAATATTTGTGTTCGAACACTAAGATGTTCCAAATTCAAAAAGTGCGCCGCAAAGTTAATTGCGGCGCACTTATTTGGGTTCGATATGTTCCAAATTCAAAAAGTACGCGGCAAAGATAATTGCGGCGCACTTATAGAAGTTTCATACAGAAAACACCACCTTTGGGCGCACTTAAAGGCGAACCAAGTCGTCCTTTTCGAATAGATGGGATGAAAAAATATATCCCGCCACGGCAATCAAACCCGCACCTCTCACATCACAGCCGTTACTTCTCGGCCACGCAACGGAGGTCGTCGCTTTGCTTTTTCTGTCAATGGTTTCAAACCTTTCATGATAAACATTATTTCACAACTCAGCGTTTATTTTTTGACGACCTATGTGGCGCAGTGGGCTGGCTGAGATGCAAGAGGTTGCGGGTTCAATTCCTGCTGCGCAACAAATGTTTGTATGATCTGCTAATATTTGTTCTGGGTCTGGGTATTTTGGTATCATGGTACTCGTAGTTCCTGATACCCATGACACAGGGTATCCTAGTATCCTCAGCTACTCGCCCGCCGCGCTACAGAGGTCGTCAATTATATTTTGACTATCCTCTGGTAGAATTTACTCAAGGATTTGGAGATCCGAGGATATTCTCCGTAAGGATTAAAGTCTTGAGCCTATATAAATAAATAAATAAATAAATGCTGGACATTTCACACAACATTATCTAGCCCCAAGCTAAGCCGAGCTTGGGTTATGGGTACTAGATAACTGCTATACTTAATACAATACATTACATGGATAGATATTTTTTATTATACATAGAAAAATACCCAGAACACCCCGAACAAATATCTGCAGATCGTACAAATATAAATATAAGCACACAAGACGAATACAACAAGCTCATACTTCCTCCCTAGGCTTCTTCACAGTTGGATAAAAATAATACATTAATGACAACAAAACTGCGACCACCGGCATACAAATCCATGAAAGGAAAAGTTTATTTTCCGTACAAAAACTCAGTAACAAAAGACACTTTATAAATGAAAAAGTCTAAAAGCGCCCTAAATAACGTACGGTACACGTAACAAGTGGGTAAATCTCTAACTTTCTCAGTTACACGAGTCCTTATCCAATCGCCTCGAGGACTGAATAGAGTCTCTCAAGATGTTTCAGTCTGTAATTAAAAGATAATTAAAAACTTCAAGTGGAGAAAGTATGTAAATTAGTTCGCAAGATTCGACCCTCGTAGGACAAAGACCTATTTTATTATCTTCGCTTTCTTAGGCCGAAATGGGACTATTGTTCCGGGATTAGTTATGGATATGCTATCTTTGTTAATTTGAAAGATGGCTAGCAAGAAACCCTTTTGAAATTATGTTTGAAATTTTTGAATTTTAACACCTGCATAAAATTACATATTCGATAAATTAGACTCAAAAGATACAATAGTGATAGAAACTCCATAGCAATAAGTTTGTTTGATTTTACACTATAGTGTCCTAATAAATCCCGCTGCTGTGGCATTTCTAGCTTAAAATAGAACTCTCCATCTCCTCAATGGAAGTCGTCAAAGCCGATTAAAGGTACAAAGTCAAAGTCAAAGTCAAAAAGAACTTTATTCATTGAAATCACAAGGATCATTTTGAATCGTCTTATATAAAATTAAATTACTCCTGTTCCAACGCGACCAAGCCTAGAAGAATCAGGCAACAAACTCGGCTTGGCTTACATAAATGGTCCGTCTTACCACTAGGTGAGAAGCGCCTGTATGGTGCCTCGGAGCAAGGAGTTGCTGATACATAGTAAATGAGAACTTAAAAACCTTAGGAAGGTAGTCAAAAGTAAATAAACATCAGCAAAAATATGCAAGACAGCAAACGCTACGCTTGTTATACTTATAAATAATAATCTAATACAAACATGTAAATAGGTAAGTACAGATATTGCAAATTTCCATTTTAGCAGTCGAGGGGCAGAGCGACATCAGGCCACGCGGCTTTATCATTAATATAGTCACACTAGGGCATGGGCAGCAGAATTCACCTGAGTACTCAACTCATATACTGCGATCAGTTATCCGCCTGCCAAGCGTGGTGATTATGGCAAATACCCCCATTGTATTCTATGGGGGAGGCCTAGTCCAGCAGTGGACACCTAAAGGCTGCTGCTAATGATGATATAACCGATATTATTAGCCAGGGCATGGTTGTCCTGATTAGCAGGTTAAAGTGGCAATGGGCAAGCCATATTGCTTGCGGAGCTGACAAGCTCTGTGCGCTGGTGATTAAAGGTTCTCGAGGGGCAACCACGAACCAGAGGGTTTGTAGGGTATTTCCCCGTAAATGGGGGCAGTTTGCTGCGGCGCTATTTACCATCAAGTGGAGTTTCACAAGAAAGGGATATAGGTAGTTATACATTCCAAAACTATTTAAATTTTTATACTAGGATGTATAATTTTGAGGTAAAATGAAATAATAAGAACATAAAACCCAATATAACGTAAGCTCTCATTTGTCAGAGTTCCAACGACTTTATGGTTCAGGTAAGATTGGATAATTGTTAGATCGCGCTATAGAATTGTGCCTCTAACTCAACGATAATCATAGAACCAACCTGATCACAATTGTTGCAACAAAAAAATGTGCTCGCAAAGTCTACTTCACAGAAGTATTACTTTTATAACACGCACCAAATAATCAGTTAATTTCTAATCAACCTTGAAAAATGTCAATTTTACGTTCCCAATAACGTGCATGCGGATAATAAAACGATTCAGGTAGAGCTTAGCTTTAAGGACTCCTAAAGGACGTTACTTGAACCACAGAAGCACACCTCGAAGACAGCCTGGCTCCTTGCCAGCGCGAGAGTGGACATTCGCATGCCAAAATGGATTCCAGGCATAACTCGGATAAAAAATCAATGTGAAAACTTTTAAATGTATGGCGGCGTGTCCAAATTTATGCCTTTTTCGTTCCGGGTGTCTGTGTACGAAAATTACATTTATTTGTGAATAAAAGAAGTGCCATGGTGTGTCCGGCCTAAAAATAGACCCCTTTTTCTAACGTGGGTGTAGTAAAAACCTCACTAAGGGATCACACCAGGGGATGGGCAGCAGCATCCACCTGAGTACACCAAACTATGATGACCAATCCGCCTACCAAACGTGTTGACTATGGCATATCCCCACGTTGCATTCTCTGGGGGAGGCTTCGTCCAACTTGTCAATGCAACACAGATTAAATATAAGTTACTACGTAACTGACTCAAGAGGAGATCACCAGTAGCAAAAGAGCGCACGAAGTTTGCTTTTTATTTGGAATTTGCTTTTAAATTATTTTCTTCAAACTCCATGAAACTTTGTAAACATGATCAGTACACTAATATCTAGACCTGTAGTATGTTAGTTTCTTATAAAATGATATGGTTACAAAATACTAATTAAAAAAAAACAATTTTCAAAAAACTGACGCGCCGTGGCTTTTGATATTAGTCTACTGATCATATGGTGTACAAAATTTCATCAAGTTTGATGAATTAATAGCCAACATAACATATAACATAACACCCAACAGTCACATACGTAGTCGATTCCATACTAGGATTCCTTGTGTCGTGGGTATCAAAATAAAAACAAAATATAATTCTATTTATAACCGACTTCACAAAAAAGGAGGAGGTTCTCAATTCGGTTGTATTTTTTTTTATGTTTGTTACTTCATATCTCCGGCGTTTATGAACCGATTTGGAAAATTCTTTTTTTATTTGAATAGATATACTTCCAGATTGGTTTTATTTTTTTCCAAATCCAGTTCTGATGATGGAATCCATGAGGAATTGAGGGGACTCTTCAAATATTGTGGGTATACATATGGCAATTTTGATATTTTCAGCAACAAACCAAGCATTTGCATTCAAAAAGTATCATAATCCTTTCACCACTATGGTTCTTTCATCATTTTTTTTCATCCAAATATTAAGTCGAATACAATGGCGGAAGTCGGTTTTTAAATGAAAAGTTATGGTATCCAAAATAGAAGGAAACTTCGTTCGCGTACAAACGGGCGTAAGTGCCAAACTGGTAACCTCCTCTTAAGTAAGTAAGTAAAGTGTCCATGAGTAAGGTGTTTTTGCGAGTCATCATAATCATCTTTTCAGCCAGTTAACGTCTACTTCTGGTCATAAGCCTCCCCTATAAAATGGCACGATGATGGGGCTTGAGCCAGATCGGGATGAATGCATGAGATGTTTTTTTCTAGATCTTGAAGTCAAGTTTTATGATCAAGTTACCAAAATTACGTTAGGTCCCAATACCATTACGTTAAAATATTGATAAATGGAGTATATTACCCGTGTCTCGCGAGCATTGCACCTGGTAGACAATAAAGTAATGGACGACCTACATTGCTGGCTACATCCTATCAGTTGATTAATGGATGGGAGCGTGGCAGGCGGTCGATACGATAATTTGAAATTGGCTCACCAGATGCACCGTCACAGGATTACACAACTGTTTTGTTGTGATGGGTATCCTGTTATAATGAGTGCGATGAGTTTCAGATATAAAAATTCTTGAAAAAAAAAATTACGTTTCCGAACAATATGGTTACAAATTGAGTTATAATATATCTATTAGTTATAATTAGCCTACGCATAATTTTAACGATAAATACAAAGTATCGAAAATGTTCATGATTGGGAAGAAAAGTCCTTAGTTGAGCGGAACAGAGTCTTAAATCAGTCGAAATAGAGTTCCTAATTGGCTGGAAAACTCGGAGTCCCTAATAAGACCCGCAAAAGGCACGTGTTTCGAATTATAATCATTATAACAACTCTTAGAATTAACTCCCTGTGAATTGCCACTTTTATGCCGACCTAAATTGAAAATTTTCGGAAATAATACCAGTTTTGTCCATTGTTACTTTTAATTAGGATTTAAATAAATTTTATCATGTAATTATCATGTTTTGAAAGTTGTTTTGGAATTTCCTGGTGTATTTTTAGGACGGTTTGTAGTAGCCGTAATTTTTAGTTACCTACCCCAAAACATTTGAAATATTTTGATTAAAAAATAATATAACAGAATAAGTAGGTAATAATTATTATTAATGATCTTTTATCCTAAAATAGCAACTCCGACTACTCAATACCAAGTAGTATTTAAAAAAAAACCTTAATCAAAATGGTGCTTGAAAATCAATTTACCTGCCAACGAACTTTTATAATTTTCTGCAGTAAGACCGGTTCAGCACTATGGCCGATCCAAGTCCGATCCGAATCCGTGAAAATTCGGATCTATAGAGAAATCGGATGACGGAAGCCGGAACTAGTGCGTAAGCTACCATAGAAATAGTTCTGCAACTACTCCGGACCGTATTTTCACGGGTTCAGATCGAAGAATAGACCCCTTCCTTCTCCTCCCGTGGATGTAGTTAGCGCCTTACTAAGCGATTCCACCAGGGGATGGGCAGCAGCAGCTACCTGAGTACTAAACATCAGTACTGCGATCACCAATCCGCCTGCCAAGCGTGGTGATTATGGCAAATTCCCCCATTGAGGAGGCCTTGTCCAACAGTGGACGTCGAACGACTTATGGGGATCCCCATCATTGGAACAGATGCTGCCTATGTTCTTTAACCGAGTCTAGTATATCTGAACAGTTCTTTAACTTTATTAACCGCCGTTTGATAATTTGCTTGGTTCTATTCACCCAGCAATACGATTGAAAGGAATATTCAGAACTAATTTCCCTCCAAAATTCTGTTATAAATTTTGGTTAACAGCAATCTCTGAATTATGAGGCTCTACCCCATGAATATTTCAAAGAAGAAAATAAAGTTTAATTTGAAATCTTATTCGACAGTTTACGTCCTACTGACTGACTGTTGAATGATTTTGCTTTTGCCACTGGAGTAACCTTATTTAGTTTCTTTTGTATATAAAAGTCACATATTTGAATTAAATCTTTAGTTGAAGTGACTCCAATAATAAAAGTTTATTTTGATAATTCTAGACAGAGTCATTAACACTCAACACCATTATCATCGTCATCAGTTTGTAGAAGTCCCCTGCTGGACATAGGCATGTGCTGGAAATAGAATAAGGCCACCGACTTTCTGCGACCTTTATAATGTCTTTAGCCTCTTACTACTAGGTCGTCTGGTTTGTGAACCACTCACTCGAGAATCTTTAATCTCCAACATCACTAACTAACTTAACTGAACTTTTTTTTTGATTAACTCTATTAACTTTATGTGCTATGTTTAGTGTCGGCAAAAAAGGTCTGTGTTCAGTTTAAAAAGGAAACTTTAGCGCTGATTTTCAGCATGGAACTCACCAAGCTATCAAGTAAACAATAGGTGATAACCTATTATTATATTAGTATCATCATGATCAGCCTATTTTACATTACAGTCCAGAGACAGAGGACATAGACTTCTGCCAATTCACGCTATATAGCCCAATTTTCGGCACTTCTTATACACTTTTTATACAGCAGCTTAACGTAAATTGTCACTCTACTTAGCCAAGCGGTGACCCACACTACGTTTCCTAAAAAATAATCAATAGATGGTCTACTCAAATGAGTAAAAAAGCGCAAACAGAAGAAAGCTATGAGCAGCTATGGCTAGATATAGCCAGAAATGATGACCATACTGTAATTATCATTACTTTTTTTATTTTTTTTATACTACTTGGTAAGCAAACAAGCATACGGCTCACCTGATGGAAAGTAGTTACCGTAGACTAATCATCAACTATCACAATTATTATGTCAATTAAGTTGTTAACATCAACGCAAACAGGTAGTAAACTCTCCTTAAACAATAAATTCAATATTTCACGAAAAGATAAAACATTTACTCCTGTAGAGCAGAAATTATTCCACCTTGCGAACTTGTTCTCTATAAATCTAAGACAATTTTTATCAGCTGATGCAGCGGCGAATGGCTCGTCAAAGTTTTAACAACGTTCCCGGAGTTTTCCCGGGAACTTTCCAATTTGAGCAATCCGTGGGGTCACACTGGTTTCCCCGCTTAGTGTCAACGTGAGACCAACTACTGAAAGTATGGTGGCTTATTTATGCACATTGCACGATTTTGTGACTTTTTCTGAGAGCTTTGGCTATTTTTATCTATACAACAATACTGTACTGTGTCTGTTGTACTGTGTGTATTGTGTTACAACACAATACACACAGTACAACAGACACAGTTGTTTTTATTTTATTTTTTATCTCCTTGACATAATATATAGATATTTATTAATTTTGATTACAATGCGCGTCCCAAAAATACTTAAAATTGTTAATAAATACTATATTAATGACATGGTAATGGATGTATCCTTAATGTATAATGTATACTTAATACCTACTTATGGCAACTAAATTATTTGAAATAATAATATATGTATTGGACTTGTGAATTATGACCATCAATGTAAAATTACTATATTCAAAACAAATAAATTATCTTGATCTTTATCTTTATGTGCTTGGTGTTAAAATACGTATGGTGGTAATATTTCTCCAAACGAAATGTTTCACGAAAAAGCATAAAAAAATACTATGGTAAAGTGAGGCCTTTTCTCCTGTGTGTGTGTGTTTTCTCCTAGTATCATTACTGAATCATTCCAAGAACTGCGGACAGATTTAATGATAGCGGTTGGCATGGAATGGAGGGATGAATTGGTTTAACTTAATTTAAGCTTAAGCGTTAGGCGTATGATAACATCGTTTTGCCTTTTTTCTCGACGTCGTGAAGCTGTAGTTTATAAGAATCTCTCATTACAACTGAAGCTAATCGGATACCACTGTAAGTAAACTTCATTATTACAATTCAGGTTATGCCAAAGACAGTACAAATACAGATAATTAGTAATGTTATTAGGTTGTTTGACTTGTATGTAGTAGTATTCCTAATTTTCATCGATCTGTCGGTATTTGTACTGTCTTTGGCATAATCTAAACTGTAATAATGTTGCTTACCTTGTTGTGGTTGAGCCACAGTGTCCAGTCAATGCCACGATCGCAATCCGGCCTCGTTTGATCCGTGGCTATTGAGCTATCTGTAGGTATTATTATGATATTCTACCACAGATTGAGTATAAGTTACTTTTACTATGTTTTGTTACTAAAATTTAGTTAAAATCCAATTTTGTCCATAGAAAACTCTCAAAACTATTAGGAAACTATGATACATATTCCCAGAACAAATTGACAAGCCTGTGAAAGCTAGTTCCAATAATGTTTAATTAATTATGAGCCCAGCCAGAGTTTAACTTGTAACCGTCGGGTTTGGATTTAAACCCGAATAGTCCCAAGGTTCTCATTATAGGCAGACATGAGTTAAATCAATGTGCACACTAAAATTAGCTTTAACAAGCTGAGAGTCAATATGGCGAGAAAATGAGTGATCTTAGAGTAAAAAAATAGCACAAATTGACTAGTGTGTAAATTAGGATAACAATTTGAGCTACATAATAATACGCTGATTGTCAATTAACCATGGTTGCCGTATGCATCATTGACTTCATTGAGATGCAACCAATTAGTTTTGTTTGCTCCATTAATGGTGCAAATGCAACTAGCGTTTGCACTATTGATAGGGAAAACAAAAACCAGACAAATAGACCTCATAAAAAATTATGAATTGTGTATCTAGTGTAAGAACTCCTTTAGATAGCCACTTCTGAGAATAGTATATAAAAGTAATTAGGTAAGTATATTAAGCGAAGTATATATCGAAAGTACCACATTTGGACAGTTTTTCTGTATAAGCTAGACATTACTTCAAAAATAGAGTTATCGGAGTGGAACTTGTACGTTAGTGGCTACTATTAATGCTTCTGCTGTACGAGTAGGCCGAATAGTAGCAGGCTTAGCCGATATTATGTAAAATATGCTGTTAGGTTATACAAGTTAGAGAGGTCGTGGCTTTGTAATAAGTTTAGGGATTAATTTCTCTTAATAGAGATTGAAATTTGGATGAGTTTAATGAATAGAATAGAATATAATTTATGGTGCCCCTTAAGATAATACAAAATAAACAAAACTTAACATGATAATTAAAAGTGCAATGGGTAGTCACGTCACTTAGAAGCGATTTCTTCCAGACAACCTATGGATGGAAAGAGATCTGTAAGATTAGAAAATGCCGCGGGTGTACATAAAATTGATAAGATTATACGAAAGAAGTAAAAACTAATATAAATATAACAGTATAACTAAATATAATAGTATAAACGTTTGCAATAAATACAAGGTTTTCAATTGAAACAATCTAATAGAAGAGAAGCCAATAATAAAATAGTTAGTGTGTTATATTGTAAATAAGCAATGTTTTTAATGGCTACGACATGCTACGAACAAGCTACGTCGTAGCACCACCGTAGAATCTTTGCAATGACATCGTAGCAGGTACTTTAACTCAAGTTGTAGCTGACATACATTTTAGGGATGATGAAAGAATCTTTCTGTTCTTCTTTGCGATAACAATGTCCAACACAGGTTCTTGTGGTATTTAATTGGACCTATTTGAAATGGCGATTACCCGCAAATCATTATATTTACTTTGTAGCTACAACTGTGTACTTAACCTTTCGAAACCCATTGTCGATTTTACAGCGAAACTTTACGTAGTCAAGATTTATACGTTCTGAAAGACGGAGTAAACAAAGTATTTCACTAAAGAGGGCGCCAAAGGAAACGTTTTAGTGCATCATAAATGTGAGATGTTTCGGTAAAATGGTCGTATAATAGGCCAAAGATCCCATCCGGTGACCAAGACAAAAGAGTTGTTAGGATTTCATGAGTCTTGTGTCCTTCTCTCGATGGATCAACGACATTGTAAAGGTTGTCGGTGGATGGAGGTGGCTTAAGACCGTTGGTCGTAGCATTCTTGGAGAGGCTTAAGTCCAGCAGTGGAGTTCACAAGTTGATGATGATGTAAATGAGAAATGTTGTCCGTCTTACACATTAACATAATTTTAAGGTTCTTTAAATCATATTATGTGTATGATTATGTCATTGCTGATTCTTCATAAGGATAACTAGAGTAGTGAATATATTAGAGGCGCTCTCAAGAAGGCTCCGTTCATGCGTTTCATACACTTTATTGGTGATCTACATTATTTTTAAGCCTTTATTTTAGATAATATTACATATTTATACAATCATTAATTTACTCTGCGACATCGACACTGTTATTTGTTTGCCTTTTTTAAGCAAAGGCCTCTTTCAACCTCTTCCACTCTTCTCTATCTCACGCTATCCTTGTCTATGTTTTTCCTGCAATATACTTTAGCTCATCCTCCCATTTTAAACTGTCTCCCTCTTCCGTTTGTTGTTTTTCCGTTGTTGTCCCAAAATACAACAAAAGCTGATCTACATTCATACGTTTTCTTTAATGTAATACAATTCTCGAAGCAAATATATATCATCATGATGCTGGAATTATAAACGTCGCAGGAAGTCAGTGGATGGCGGCGGCTCAAGAAAATTCATCGTGGCATTCCCAGGGGGAGGCCTATGTTCAGCAATGGACTTCTACAGGCTGATGATGATGATATGATACCAAAAGAGGCCTTCCCGTACAATGCAATGATATATGCCATAATTATAAAAATGCTCATTATTGGTGTTAAGTACTTTGGTGGATGCTGCTATTCATCTTCTAATGTAATCCGTTAGTTAAATTTTACAAAATCTATGGGAGGATATGGAGGGATATATTCGTAGGCCGAACACACCACGGCAGATATACGTAATGATGAAAATACACACGAATTGTGACACCACGAGTATACCTTTTCAATCCAAATCAGGAAAAGGTTTGATCATAAAACAATGCAACACCCCATTCAGTTTGATCCTTAACTATGAAAATCCCAAGTGATTACTACAACCTACAATCACACTGAACTCCCAACGATCACTGAAATGTCCAATGTACTGGGATATATATTACTCTTATAGAAGTGAAACTCCTGCTAAAGTCACTAATCATAATGACTTATGGTGATTGGAAGTACCTACACCGTGCCTGACGCGCCATGTACACTATGTACAGGGGCGAGTACAATGTGGGTAGCAGGATTATTTTGTTCTGAAAGAATGTTTGCGGGGAGATTTATAAAGGAGTTGCGCTTCTAAATGCGGGTGTTATTATCTATTTTATGGAGTTTCATTACATTGTCCCAAGAATAACCTTTAACTGGACAGTACGGGGGCCGCAGTTAACATTGTCACCCTACCCTCTAAATGTTACAGTTTGCGTTTACGTTAACTCGTTACGTCAAATCGTGTGTTATCCTTAACCGACGTTTTAACTTTACCCAAAAGCTCCGGCTTTGGGCCGTGGTTCTTGGGTTTTATAGGGTTGTGGCCATTATTTGATAGGATTCGTGGATCACTAGGAATGAGAGGTTAATTTTACTATATCAATGTTTGTATAATTCATAAATTCCTAAATCAAATCATTCAAAAAAGTACATCCGTTTCCCCCATCTCGAGATCAGTTCCATGGCAGTAAGGATTATAAATTATCTAGGAAAGTCATGCTAGATTAATCGATGACATTTTTGCGGTAGCAGAAAGTCAGTGGATGAAGGCGGGTAAAGACTGTTCTTTGTGGCATTCTATGCGGTAGACCTATTCTAGAAAGAAAGAAAAAAGTCCCCAATTCCCATACACGACAATTAAAAAAGAAACAAAATAAAACAACAAAATAAAAACAACAGTAGCTAACTTATACAATCACAATACAAAAGCAAGCAAGCAAGTTAAATTTTAAGCAAGTTTTAATACAAAACTAAAGAGAAAAATAAAAAACACCAAACGGCGTCATGCGTGTTGTGTGGGGTCAAATAGGTCCCTGTCTCAGCAGAAGATGCATACTAGTTGATGATAATCCTACTATCCTACTTCCTACTAATATTATAAACGCGAAAGTTTGTGAGTATGGATGGATGTTTGTTACTCTTTCACGTAAAAACTACTAAATGGATTTGCGTGAAATTTGGAATGGAGATACTTTACGCCCTGGATTAACACATAGGCTACTTTTCATCATCATCATCATCATCATCAATTTTCATCATTATTCACGCGGGTGAAACCGCGGGGCGCAACTAGTGATTTAGATTTCTTAAATGAATTATGTTAGCCAGTACGAAAGAAACAACCTTATTTAATGAGCTTTTGAAGAGATTTGTACAACCGTACAAAATAATAATAATATATTATGGCATTTAAAAATGTAATACCTAAAATTTCAAACTGCCAGAACTGTAACCTGAGTCTTTGAGCTTGAATTTTATCATTATCAAAGCTGAAATCAATAACACTCCAGACCACCACCCCAGCGTCGTCAATCAAGGCGTTGTATCAGACAAAGCGTTGCAATTGAAACTGAACGAAATAAACCGTATCCAAGAATCTTTCCTCTCAAGGCGGACAATAGAAAACTGTTATATTTTAGCAGACAATTCATACCAGCCAGGTAGATCCCTGCGGTATCCCTTACCAGAGACACTCCCTTACAGCTACGGGGTCTTGCTTTGCTGGTACATGTCAGAATTGAAGACAATGGGCGCAAACATTAATAACTTTCTTTGTTTCCGTGCAGTTGGCAGGCCTGTGTCACTTCAGATGAAAGTTATTCAATGTAAAGTGATCTTTATTGTGAGTTTGATTAAATTAGAATAGATTTATTTGCAACAACATTCAGAAAAATTAACAAAAAAACATCAGATACAATATAATCAAACAGTATTAAAATAACTTTTCATTTAAAAAACCAATTTTCATTTTCAAACCAACTGCCATTCTATTCGACTAAATATTTGGATGAAAAAAAATTATGAAAGAACCATAGTGGTGAAAGGATTATGATACTTTCTGAATGCAAATGCTTGGTTTGTTGCTGAAAATATCAAAATCACTATATGTATGCCTACAATATTTTAGAAGTTCCCTCAATTCCTCATGGATTCCATCATCAGAACTGGATTCTGAAAAAAATGGGACCAATCTGGAAGTATATCTATTCAAATAAAAACATAATTTTCCAAATCGGTTCTTAAACGCCGGAGATATGAGGTAAAAAAACATTTAAAAAAAAATACAACCGAATTGAGAACCTCCTTTTTGTGAAGTCGGTTAAAAATGTTACTGCAAGATTGTATACAACCTGCGCTGGTCTTCAATTAAATATTATGACAGCGATTCTAATTTTAAAATATTGGAATGCTCCCATCGATATTATATCCTCCATACTATTTATTATGTGAGCAATATTAAAATGTTATTAATGTCTTGAAGATCTTGAAAATGATGAAATTTTCTTCAAGGGGGTTTATGGGGGCAGAATATCGATCTAACTGGGTTTCATCTCTGGGAAAATGCGTTTTTCCCGTTCACCCAATATTACTAAAGTTACTTAAAAATAAAAACTCAGTGGATGCTACAAGATAATATTGACAAGTTTTGATGTATGGAATTGAGGTTTTCAATAACGCGTGTGCGTGCCACAGATTCATGCAAGTCTCTAGTGATATTTAGAAAAAAAAAACATTTATTATCAACATATCCCATGAACCTACTTATTATCATATTATGTTTTGTTTTATTTGATGAGTATTTTTGAGTACTATTTGTTTGTCTAGATGGATCTAAGAGTGACTAAGAAAGAACTAATGTTACGACAAACAAATGAATAAATGGCCCAGGGTCGGCCGTAAGTTTCTCATATCACGTAATCTATAATGTCTTGGTTTATTAAATTATTTATTTATTATATTAATTATATCCATTGAGTGTGTAAAACTAAAGCAACTAAATATATTTCATCATCCAACATCAGCAGCCTTAAAACGTCCACTGCTGGACAAGACCTTTTCCGTAGAATGCAATGGAGGGAGTTGCCGTAATCACCACGCTTGGCAGGCGGTTTGTTGATCGGTGTTGAGGACTCAGGTGGATGCTGCTATCCCCTGGTTTAATCTCATAATCGGTTTTTACAATATCCACGGGAGGAGAAAGAGGGATATTATTCCCAAGATAGACATCACAGCCCTCACACACGCGTCACAGCACATATTAAAGACTGGTTATCTTGTTGTTTTTATTTTAACCTATTTTTTTACCTAACACAAACAAACACTCTTTATAATTTTGTATTATAGATTTACCCCTGCTGATCCTGTATCATTTATTCATGTAAACGTAGGGCCACACATCCCCTAAAACGGTTTACAATTGTCCCTTAGCGCCCTTGCGGTGGAAGTAAATTTGTTATTTTTGTAGGCGGCTCCTTACATAATGCTAAGGATACGATACTTAAGGGGCTTAGAAGAAATGTGGTACTTTTAACAAATTGGAGGAAAAACATGTTATCTACATGGAGATGGAAGACGGTTTTCTGGAAATAATTCACTTTTATCGCTACGCGCTGTAGATGTACCTAGGTATCTATTTATCTAATCATTTGTTGCTATGGTATTGCAATAATTACTTAAACTTTCGCGATCAGAACATATATTATTTATTAATATAATAATAATAGATAATAATTTATAATAAATAATAAGGTAACACGCGATAAATATCTACCCGTGACAATATTAATAAATATCAAATATTTTACTTATACATTATTATAATCTCCATATCCAAAGAGTTACTATTACCTGCACCAAAGTTTTCCTCAAATAATGCATAAAGTAAAGTAAAAAAGCTCAGCTAAAAATAAATGAAAAAAAAAACAAAAATTCTTAATACCGCTCTACAATCTGCGTACCAAAAAACAGTAAAAACGCGACCCATTTTATAAAAAATTGACGATCGTCACAACACAAATAAGCCACGAGCGCGGAAGTAGAAAATAAAGCAGTGAAAAATAAAAAATTAAAACCACGTGTACACGAACAAATAGAGCGCCTCAACGGATCGCGAATATGAGGATTACTGCGAAATGAATTTGCAACAACTCACTCGGAGCCTGCAAAGATTATGCTGATAGTACAGAGGGTTCCGAATGTGCAGATTTTGGATAACATTGACTCTGCGAGAACCGTTGATGAACAAAATTTCACCAACTTTAAAAGAGTTTAATTTTGTAGAGTAGGTTTATGAGAACTTAATCATGTATCTCATCACACTTAAACCTGTATGAATGTCCATAAATGCGGGATATTTACCATGATTTGTGTTTTTTTTAAACTGTATATTGGGTTAAAAAATAATAAAACGGACAAATGCGAGCGAGACTCGTGCCCTGAGGGTTCCAATTGGTCAATTATTTTGAAATAGTCAGAGCCCTTTTCGAGTTTCAGCCACTTTGTCCTACGAAGTTCACTATTAAATTTTAGAAGAAAAAAATTTAAATTCCTTATTTTCAGACTTTTTCCGCTATTCAAATTCCTTTTTGATACAATCCAAATTTCAGAATTGTGAGGGCATTAGAAGTACCCTAAATGTTTTTCCTTTTCGAATTTTCCATACAAAATTTAGACATTAACTGCATCTTTTTAATGCATTGAGCTAGAAGCTTGTTTTTTGTACAGCACTATAAAATCACAAATTTTTGTTTTTAGTATTTATTTTAAGTTGATACCTTAAGCCGTTAATATGAAAAAGGGTCTTGACAGACAGACATACAGATGAACGGACGGACGGACGGACTGCACAGTGATCTATAAGGGTCCCGTTATTTTCCTTTTGAGGACCCTAAAACACATAAATACCCTGCATAAAATTATTGACATAAATACACACACAAACACATATAAATATCCTGCTTAAAATTATTGACATAAATACACACACACACACACACACACACATAAATATCCTGCTTAAAATTCTTGTGAGGAATAAATCACGTGTACCTATTATCCCATTTATGACAAAAACCCTTTACATTATTAAAAAAGATGTATCTCTTATTATTCTAATTGGTATTCGAATGGTCACCCTCTTTTCCACCATAAAAATGGTTTGCTTAAAAAATCATAAAAATATTTTTTCTTACAATTTCACAAGAATGACATAAAGAGTGATTTTCCTCTAAATTAAAATGGCGGAATACAAAAAATATGCAACTCACGCATCCAATTCTACCCGCTGGCGAAACATCGGAAAGTCGTTTATGTTTTAATTAAGGTTTTGAGACCTTGTCTTGGATAAAGGGGTGGCAAAAATGAAACTAGAAAATAAAATAAATAAAAATGTTAACACATTATTTGTTTTTTTGTATCATGTACGTGAAAATGTTGCCTGGAAGAGATCGCTTTTAGCGATAACACTGCCCATTGTACGTTATCTTATGTTTTCTTTATTTTTGTATTATTATTTGGTGATAATATCTATCTATCTGACGACCTCAGTGGAGCGGTAGGCGAGTAGCCGGCTGAGATGCAAAAGGTTGCGGGTTCAATTTCCGTTGCGGGATAAATGTTTGTATGTTCTGCAAATATTTGTTCCATGGCACTCGTAGTTCCTGATACCCACTACACAGGGAATCCTAGTGTCATGACTACGTATGTGACTGTTAGGTATTATGTTATGTATGTATGTGTTTGGTAATAAAATAAATAGTAAGTATCTCGTAAGAAGAAGTCACATGGAAAATGTAAGTGATTAACTCATAAAAACTTACCTTCTTATTATCTTTCATGTCATGAGCAGCTTTCGGTAATTTGGTTAACAATTTTCCCAGCCCCTTTAGTTGTAAACAAAACATGCATAGAAACATTTCAAACATGATTCTGAGTTAAATAACTTTTCATATAAAAAACTGACTTCCGCCATTGTATTTGACAAAATATCTGGATGAAAAAAATGATGAAAAAACCATAGTTGTGAAAGGGTCATGATACTTTCTGAATGCAAATGCTTGGTTTGTTACTGAAAATATCAAAATCGCTATATGTATGCCTACAATTTTTGAGGAGTTCCCTCAATTCCTTATGGATTCCATCATCAGAACTGGATTCTGAAAAAATGGGACCAATCTGGAAGTATATCTATTCAAATAAAAAAAGAATTTTCCAAATCGGTTCATAAACGCCGGAGATATGAGGTAACAAACTTAAAAAAAAGAAAAAATATACAACCGAATTGAGAACCTCCTCCTTTTTGGGAAGTCGGTTAAAAAGTGTATTATTCATTGGACCGTAATCTACAAATAAATATCTTGTAGGCAGCCCTACATAGAATATTAGTAAACGGTCTAGTTCAGCCTGTAACAGCTTTTATTTTTTCACTTATTTCCATTTTCTGTTCGAGATTAAACGAGAGTAAAGTAACTGAAGAAAAGTTGGGTTACTTTGTTTATGAGGTCAGGTTTTTTAAATTATCTTGCGTAATGGTGGCAATGTTTAGTAAGTTAAAGTCCTTGAAAAGTTCGGCATCTTCCGTGAAAATTGTATTTTTTAAAACCATTATTAAGTGATTAAGTAAGTAACTTAGGGTATCTGCTAGCGTTTATATAACAGGCCCATGTCTACAAAAGTTTTAAAAAAACGTAAAACAAAAGCTACGCCATTTTTTGGTGTTTAACAATAACATATTTTGCTAACATGTTTTGTTCGAAAATTTGGCGCAGCAGACCCGGCCTTATAATAGTAGAAGCTCTTTGTGAAGGAGATCATCCGGGGAAGTACTTTAGGAGAACTATTTCTACCGCCAAGCAATAATGCTCGCATTACGGGTTTTTAAAGGGGGAAGGGGGGGGGGGGGGGTACAGACACGTGAGACTTTTGATCTTTATTTTAGAATGACGGGCTTAGTGCAATGCCACGAAGGGTACGTCCTAGATGTACGTGACCTACGAGGCATTGCTTATTTGTAATAGGCTGAGGTTGTCACTTAAGAGCCCCACGTACACCTCGTAGATTTCAGCAGAATTACGCATTAATTTTTCTTTGTTCTTTGTTTAAAAAATTGAGAACTCTGCGGACCTTGTTATTCTTTATCCAATTATATATCCTAAATGTTGAGAAGATAATTGTAGTTAAAACTATTAATTTACAAAAAAGTTTTTATCGTTCCGTCTGGCGCTATAGTTTCCTTTTAATTTTTAATTTAAAAAACTACAAGCCAGATCTTTATATAATTTTATGGATTGAATCGGATAAGACTTATCAAGATCCACAGCGTCATTGAACTAATGAACCAGAATAAGTTAAGAGAGACTACGTAATTCAGCCAAAAAATCGACGAAGTGTACGTGGGCCACCTTAACAGGATGGCCTACAAGTCAGTTCCGTCATTTATTAAAGTAAAATAACTAATTCAAACGATTTGTAGTCAAAGTTAGAGAGAGCTTCAATGTGCATGTGGCAACACTATATTAGTAAACTGGTAATCTACCATGTAGAGGTATGTGGTCGCCAGGAACAACAATAGTGCCAAGAAATGCCTGCAACACGTGTGTTTCATCTTTAGTGGTTTTGCTGTTGGTAGTTTAATAGAATTAACATCTTTAGACGTTGTTGTTAACAACTGTGGACAGCAACATTTCGACACCTTCGATATTGAAACCTTTGGTTATAAGCGCGGTAGATATACTTTATAATATCGATAAATATGATAACATAATAAAATTAAAAAAACAAACATGACGAATTGTTCTGTAAAATCTCGTGGGTATCTCGTATAACAGAATCAGAATTATAATATTTATTATAAATAAATAAATGTTGGACATTTCACACAATATTATCTAGCCCCAAGCTAAGCAGAGCTTATTTTATGGATACTAGATAACTGATATACTTAAAGACAATACATTAATAGATAGATATTTTTATTATACATAGAAAAATACGCAGAACGGCCTGAACAAATATCTGCAGATCGTACAAATGTTTGTTCCAAGGCGGGAATCGAACCCGCAACCTCCTGCGTCGCAGGTGAACTCTCGCCCACCGCGCCACAGAGGTCGACGACAAATTCGACCAATTCGTCGATTATCAAAGATGATAAATATTCTGATTCTGATTCTGTCTGACACATTAACAATATTATAACTTATATTACTAGTAACATCTGTATGCTCTACCACCGTAAATGGACACTCCACACAATTCTGTCAATTTTTAATGGATGATCTGATGGCTGTGCCAACTATTAACACTTGTACACTACCTGAATAAAACTATTATTAATTGAATCACTATCACTATCTCACTTTACGTCCGTGCGCTTCGATGGCTAACAACTGAATGATCCCCGCTTGAGTGTCGCTCTATTTATATGCCACGTTGCCAGTGTACAAAATACGCCCGGTGGTCCAATTTAGGTACCGTAATTATTTACAATATTCATTAAAATCAGTAAAAATTAATAGAATCCTATTACAATAACGTGTTTGCTAACACAACCTTCAAATGCTGCGTTTGACGACTGGCTCATCGAGTTTGGTGTTAGCACGTCTAGAAGCTCCACATAAGTCCAGTCTGACCGTATAAATCCAGTCTCCAGTTACTCGCCTTATCAGTGACGTTTATGGAGGACCGATCCTCCCAGGAGTTATATTTTGGGCAAAATAAAACTTTATGAAAATGTCAGGGTCTTTGAGGATGGTGAATTTCAAATTATGGCAGTTATATGTCCTGATTCTTGTATGGTTAATAGTTTTCGTTATGTGGTATTATATAAAAAAAAACAGTTGTTCTACCTGCAACGTTGTCGCGAGTATTTTTCGTAAGTAGTGACTTTCAGTTATTTTTCGAATCCGAAATTGGTAACCCAGTACAAAAAACTTTCAACCGTTTGACAAACAACCGAAATATGTTTTCAAATCAAAATAATGCTTTCAGTATCGCGTTGTTGTAAGATTAAATTTGGTCTTATTTATTTTATATTATATACAAACTTATTTTATACAAACTCATACAAACACCTATTATTTCAGAATGTTTTAGAATTTCATAAAATCCTTTCTTAGTAAGCGAAAAGAATAGTCATGGCAAATTCAAGTTAAATAAATAAATAATAAATAAATGCTGGGCATTTCACACAACATTATCTAGCCCCAAGCTAAGCAGAGCTTGTGGTATGGGTACTATGTAGATAACTGATATACTTAATACAATACATTACAATAGATAGATATTTTTTATTATACATAGAAAAATACCCAGAACACCATGAACAAATATCTGCAGATCGTACAAATATTTGTTCCGAGGCGGGGATCGAACCCGCAACCTCCTTCGTCGCAGGCGAACCTTCACCCGCCGTGCCAGAGGTCGTCAAGTTTGTAAGCTTTAATGTTCTGAAGTTGACTTGCCCCTATTTGGTTTCGCTTTATTTTATAGATATAACATAAATAAAGCTGTCCAGAATATATCAACGACTGTCCTAAGGCTGTGTTTCCATCAGAGATGAGCGAGGATGCGTAGCGAGGAATGTGTTTGTTAAGAACCAATAGATCACTTCATTTACCTAGCCTCGCTCAGTACACCTCTGGTAGAAACACTGATATCGTTTCACAGCCTCGCTACACATCCTCGCACCGCTCATCTTCCTCGCAGATCTTTGTTGGAAACGCAGCTAAAGCTCTAACACACACATAAAACTATACTTTAACATTAGACACGAATAAAACATAACTTAACATATGAATGGGGTTCTTACGCTTAACTTTTTTTAATATTACCGCAGTACCGTAATTTGTCCAGTCTAAAATATATCCCTCCGTCTCCTCTCTAAGATGTAGTAAAAGCCTTCAAAGCGATTACACCATGTGGTGGGCAGCACCATCTATGTGAGTACTTAACACCAAACTGCAATCACCAATCCGCTTGCCAAGCTTTGTGATAGAGGCCTCATCCAGCATTGGACGTAAAAGGCTGGTGATGATGATGATGAACCACCAAAATATCTAGATAAAATAATGCTCAAACTATATATAAAGGCCCAAGCTCTTTAGTATAGGCAAATTAGCAAAAAGTGTGGACCTAAGTCGTGTAGTCGTGGATTCTTATGGAAACGTTAGATGACACGAAAAGAAGCTTATCCTAGGTTTGCACCGTTTCTGGCGCTTACAGAAGGCTTTTAAATATTAGGTACAAACTTAAAAAGCCCGTAAATTTTAAAATAGAAAGAAATTACTTGATGCAAGTTAAATTACGTATAGAGAGACTGTGCATTATGATTTTAATAAAAACCACGTGCTACATGCACGTGGTTTTTATTAAAATCATACACAAACACAGTGTTGAAATGCATTTTCCGTAAATAAATACCAGCACAAAACTTCCGGCGGATGTAGTACTAATTAAATGAATAAGTTTAAGTCAATTTCCAGAACTACATTAATTTTACCCGAAGTAAAGCGACAATCAAATATGGAAAAGTGCCTTCCGTGAGACGTACCAAGGTGTAAACCTGGTAATGTATTTCGAACATTTTTTTGATAAGTCTATCAATTTGCACCGACTACCTTAATTTTCCCGGAGCCGCAATACCCACAAAAAGATTTTTTTGTAAATGATGTTTTTAGTATGTTCCGTATGTCGGATTTAAAAAAATACTTGGTGCAAATGTATATCATAACGGTTCAAAGTCTATGCCAAATTGCACCGACTACTTCTATTTCCCCCATTAAGTTACGGATATTATACGGTTTTCACCCTATTTCATCCTGTTCCGGAGGGTGAAATTACTGATGCTTATTATTAGAGGTGATTTTTAAGCCATACAAAACAATCAGAAAAGTTTTCATAACTACATCTAATTAATTCCACACTTGTGCAAAAAATCACCTAATTTGACTGTACTACTTCTCAAAGTTAGCTATTCGGTAGTTACATATTCTTCCTCCGATTTTTCTCAACCAAACTAACTGAATCAAAAATGTATAACATTACTGATTTGACGACCTCTGTGGTGGCGCAGCGGGCGAAGGTTCGCCTGCGACGCAGGAGGTTGCGGGTTCGATTCCCGACTCGGAACAAATATTTGTACGATCTGCAGATATTTGTTCCGGGTGTTCTGGGTATTTTGTATGTATAGTAAAAATATCTATCTATATAATTTATTGTATTAAGTCTATCAGTTGTCTAGTACCCATAACACAAGCTCTGCTTAGCTTGGGGCTAGATAATATTGTGTGAAATGTTCAGCATTTATTTATTTATATAAAGGCCCAAGCTCTTCTCAAAGTTAGCTATGCGGCTAGTTACACATTCTTCCTCCGATTTTTCTCAACCAAACTAACTGAATCAAAAATGTATAACATTACTTAGCACACTGAGAAAACTCCTCAAATGAATTAGTAGAAAAGTTTCACACAAAGACACTGGACTAAAACATTAGAACGTTTCAGCACCTCATTTGCTATTCTAAAAGTTTACGCGCCTTAGCCCGTATTTCGAAGCCTAGGACAAAACATAAAGAGCTAGCTCACTTCACAAAATTACTAACCTTTTTATTTTTGTCATAACTAAATAGATAAAACCACATTAGTACAAAATTTTAAGGTAAAAAACCACTCTTTGCCCGTATTTCGGTCAAACGCCTCTGACATAATTATGTTTGATGTGAAAATAGCGGAACAGTTATAAAAAGCAGCCAAGCGCTTGTCAGATCACGCACAGTGAAGGCTTCCGAAGTCAGTATGGCTTAGTTACGCGACACTCCAGTTTAACATACCTACTTCTTCTCTCCTTTTCTTTGTCTATTGATTTTGTTTGATTCTTTCCATCCAAAAATTGTCTGTAAGAGACCTTTAGTGATAAGACCACTTATTGCAATTTTTATTTTTTTTGTGCAATAAAGAGTTTATCTATCTGTTTAGATAGGGCCGCTGTTTGCATGAAGTGAACTAGCTCTTAGTTATATCAGACTGTGTATAAATTATTTAAGGAACATCAGTTTTTATTCTATACATCAATGTTTGCGGGATTTATGCCCATTTTAAACGTTATTTGCTGGAAATTTCATTTTCTAATAAAACTTTTAATACGAAGTTTCTGGGATTTCCTTTCATGTTTTTTTCCAAAGCTGAATTGGATTCGGAGAAACGTTCCAAGGTGAAAATCTATCGAGTTCGGGTAACTTTATTAAGCCTTAATGAACTTTTATTAAAGTTTCTTCTATTGGAATCATTTTTAGTTTGGTGTAATTGAAAATATGTTATTGGGTTTCTCTATAAATGGTAAACCAAAAGGCGTAATTTATAAGAGCAAAGAACCTTATTTACAAGCACTGAAAATTCATTTTCGTTTACATTGTTACCATACTATTTTGTCTCTTATCTGATTTACCTTTTGATTTAAAACCTTGCCTTGCTGCAAAAGATCCACGGAGCAGCGCTCTCACTTTGTACGCTCAAAATCTTTAGATAACTTTTGATTCGACCATCAAAGCAAATTAAAAAAAAACATCACATTGGCACCGGCACATCCTATATTGACGCAAATATATAAGATAAGATAAAATAAAATAAGATAAGATATTGTGTATTGCCAAAAAGTTTTACATTATATTTTTAGGTACAACAAAACACAAGGATTTCCATATGTGATATGGAAATCCTTGTGTTTTGTTGTACCTAAGAGAAATAAAATAAGAAAATACCTATATACAATAAGAGGTTAGCTGTAAGGCCCAAACTAGGCATAGGCCTGTTGTATCTTGGGTCTCAAAAAAATATCCAACCTGAAATTGTAGCGGTTACAGGAAGTCGGTGGATGAAGGCTGCTCAAGACCGTTTTTTGAAGCCTATATCATAAAACAATAGATCAACAATCTACATGTACATTTACAATCTCTATGTACATTTATGTATCTAGTCAAGCAATAGATGACTTAAGCTCCATGGAAAATAGTGAAACTTTAAAGCGTTGCACTAAGCCGAATGTAATTATATAAACCGACGCCCGGTAATCGGCGATTCGACTAATCGTGGTGCTACTCGGTGGAAAGGATATTAGTACTCGTTGGTTTAAGGTGCCTGTAGACTTGCAAAGCTTCACGTTGGGTCACATTTTGTATCAGCACATTTTTCAAGCTTCCGTTATATAAAAATAATCAAATTAATCACATTTACAAATTTTATATAAAAAAAAATTTTTTCACCAACTTGTAAGAGTTTTTCAAAAACACGTATTTCTTAGAACAAGTTAAAAAACCGGAAAAGGGCCTCTTAAGTGACATAAATTAATCTTTTACATCCTTTTGTAATCTTTAGTTTATAAAAACTATACCAGACCTTACTTATCTAAAATATTTTTCACTGAATAAGATAACAAAAATCAACCTACCTACAGTTACACGTTGGAACAAATCTGTAGGCACTCTTACCCGGAGGCCTTATTACCGGTTGGCTAATATTACCGCCATGGCCAATATTACTAGCATGACCAATATTGGTCCGAAGGTAGTGGCAATTTTACCCTCACAGTAATAATACCTGATACTGTAATTACCTACTATTGCTTGTTCAGTAATGTTATTCGACTGGAGGACTAATTGAAAACTGGATTCTATTTTTGCTGTTATTTTAGTGCAGTTCAGTATTAACTTTTTGATTGTTTTCTATATCACATGATTGCAGCTATATTCAGATATATCAAAGTAAGCGTCATCATCATCATTAATAGCCTATAGAAGTCCACTACTGGACATAGGCCTCCCCTTAGAATGCCACGACGAACGTTCTTAAGCCGCCTCCATCCACCGACTTCCTGCGCCGTTTATAATGTCATTAATCCTACTACCGCGTCGTCCGGTTTGTGGTCACCACTAGAGAACCTTCATTCCTTAACGGTTATCAGTTTTTTGAGCTATATGACCTGCCTATTGCCACTTCAACTTGCTAATGCTGATAGCTATGTCAGTGACCTTGGTTCAAAGAAAACTTTCTTGGTGGAAAGTAAGCGTCCTAAATTGAATATTCCAGAATTTTGATTTAAGAAAGTAAGTGGGTCTTCTTTGGGGAATTCTGTACGGTTCTATATTTAACTTCCAGAAAGTGCATCTAAACTTCCCATTCGAAAATTTAAGTCATAAAAAGTAATTTAATTAAGAAGGATAATCAAATTAAGCCAAGCCGTGTGTTGCCGTGATTCTTTTAGGCTTTGGTTGCGTTAGAACTGGAGTAGTTTTAGTTTATAAGATGATTCGAAATATAATTTTGTGGTTTCAGTGAAAAAAGTACTCATTGACTTTTGACTATGACCTGAGCCTGTGCCCAATTCACTAACTTAAAAATAGTTAAAATAGACTTCGGATCATGTTTCGATCTTGTGCCGATCTCTTAAATGTCAGAAATGGTATTCTCTAAACATAAAATACAACACTGTAATGTGATTATATCGAAATGTGACCGAAACTTGAACGATTCACAGTTTTTTCGATAAATTTAGCATTGTAGATGGAGTCTCTCTTTACTCTTTGCGATTATATATATAACTATCCTACTCTGATAGTAGTCACCGTGAATTGAAAGTAGACTAAATTGTTATTTATAAGGGAGCAGAATACCAACTTTCTGTCAATTCATAATTCAGTCTCGATCCAGTTAACTTTCAGTGTAGTTTTAAAAAAATTTAGTGAATTGGGCCTCTGACTTGTCAAAAGTATTTTGTTAATTTAAATGGTCATAATCTTCTCTTCTTCATTAACGGGTGAGGAATGATGAAAAAAAAGACACTGCTGAATAAGGCCTCCCTCAAAGCATGCATAACGTGCAACGTTTAAGTACTCAGGTAGATGCTGCTGCCCATCCCCTTGCGAAATCACTTAGTCGCCATTTACGACATCTTCTCGATGTCGAAAGTCACTCTTTACTTTTTCCAATGATATATTATTACTAACTATTATATATATTATTATTCTAATGGAAATATACCGTGAATCGAAAGTAGACCAAATCATTACTATGAGGGAGGAACCAACTTTCTATCAATTCACAATTCAGTTAATATTCGGTCAACTTACAGTGTAGTTTTTAAATAATTAATAGAATTGGACCTTTCATTTACGCGACATCTTAAATTGTCCATAAAATGGCGACAGAAATAAAGCGAACGAAAGTATATCGTAAGTGGCACTCACATCAGACGAGTACAAGCACCCTTAATGAAAAGGGGTTATCTTTGCGCAGCCTTCGGAGAGCTCTTGAGATTGCAGGTAGGATGTCCTTTGTGTCATAAAATGATATAAAGTTAAAAATATATCTAACACTACCGTAAGACGTAAAGATTAGTATCTATCACAAATGGCCGTACTGTGTACGGCCTAAGAATAGATCCCTCTTTCTCCTTCCGTGGATGTCGTTAAAGCCAACTAAGGGATTACACCAGGGGATGGGCAGCAGCATCCACCTGAATACTCATCACGAATTCTTAATCTCTATATTATAAACTAGTTGCGCCCCGCGGTTTCATCCGCGTGAATAATGATGAAAATTGATGATAATGATGATGATGAAAAGTAGCCTATGTGTTAATCCAGGGCGTAAAGTATCTCCATTCCAAATTTCACTCAAATCCATTCAGTAGTTTTTACGTGAAAGAGCAACAAACATCCGCACAAACTTTCGCGTTTATAATATTAGTAGGATAGGATTATAGCCCATATGTTATTCTGATGTATAAAGCTATAATACTGTACGGTTTCATTAAAATCCGTTTAGTAGTTTTTGCGTGAAAGAGTAGGGGAGACCTAGGAGGGTTGTGACAGTTTTTACTTTTGGGGTCATATTTCGCTCATGAAACATTCCACAGTTATGACCCATGTGAATTAATTTAGCGGCATTCCTTCTGTTTCCAAAACAATCACCAAAACGAATTTAAGTATTATGGTTTCTGAGAAAATCGACAAAATGAATGACCACTCCCCCTGTCACTACTCTCCTACGACCGAGGTAAGTTGTGACAGGTACCGAGGTAAGATGTGACAGCATTATATTAGATAAAAAAAATATCATTACACTTAATATTAATAAATCAAACAGGTTTTTTTAGGAAAAAGTACTTTTATTATGCTTAAGTATCAACAAAATTAACATTAACATTCTCATAACAAGTAATTATAGTTTGAATTAATTTAATATGGCATCGCTTTGAGATCAATCATTATTATTATAATAATCAGTCCAAAATGGTAATGGCTTGAGGCAGTCGTAAAGATAAATTAGGATGTCGTTGCATAAATAGCTTGAGCCACACTTCTCCTGCTTTTTCATTTTTGTCCCATGACTCTGGAACTTTTTTATTATATTTTTTGGCTAACTTATATGCAATGACTCTAGTTTCTTTCTTTGTCAGCCCATAATTAGATAAGCCTCTTTCTTCTTAATCTTGATAAAGTAAATGTAGTTTTGATTGTAAGAGGCCGCAGCATCTCTTAAACTTTTACCTCTTAACTTGACTTCTTCAAAAGCCAGGTCGTAGATTTCGACACTAGCGGTTCCTCTATCAGTAGTTATTAGGCATTCTGAAACAAAAAAAGAGCCATTCAGCATGCAGTATGCCATTATATACATTATGTACCTACCTACTAAGACATAAACTAACATCTAAAATTAATAAAAACATTAAGGAATTAGCCAAAGGTTCAAAATGGAGTAATATAGGAGAGTTGTGACAGGCTGTCACAACTCGCCTAGGTGTTTCAAATGACGACTTGATCTGAATAATAATTCATATTTTCTAAACACGATGCGCACACAAAAGATTATTGCTATGTTTTGAGAGTTGAATAACCATACAACTTAAGAACAAATAAGAAAGCAAAGCACATATAATAAGAAATGATATAAATTCAAATAAAATTTTGAAGAAAAACTTACTTTTCGCATTTTTTTGTACACAACCGTCGTATTTACACAACAGCGCCTCGTGCGTCGCCGGCATGTACTGAGTCGAGTAGCGCGTATCGAAAGCGTCATGCATGCGGTGTTGCCAGTTCGCTACCTATAATAGGTTAGGAGAAATCGGCCTTGTCACAACTCACCTCTGTCACATCTCTCCTAGGTCTCCCCTAACAAACATCCATCCATGCAAATTTTTATATTTATAAGATTAGTATAATAGGATAGGATATTTGAACGGTCGCAGAAGTTCGGTGTTTTTCGTAGCTAGGCCGCAGCCAGCTCGCGTTCTATATGGCAACACCTTTATTAAATTAGTATTGCCTTCGACTTCAGTGACCAAATTTACCACGCCCATTATTCTAACCCCTCAAAGTAAAGTCTCGTTTGTTACGTAAAATGTAAGCTAACATGACACAGGACGCGCCCGGACCGGTGTTGCCACAAGCCGGATGAGCTGACATCGCTGCGTGAAGGATTATAACATACGTCCCTGTGGATCGAAATCCCCTTGACACGATATACAACAGACTGGTATCTTATATAGATCATGATAATAATGTGAAATTTATTAATTTAGCATGGTTTATTTATTTATGTTATAAACATCGCAGGAAGTCTGTGGATCTGAACTATTCAGAATTATAATTAACTTTATTTAATAATAAAAAAAACTATGCTAAAATTGCAACAATGCCTACAATGTACATGGGTATCTACATGATATAAAGAACATTTGTTTATACTATATAATGATCATATAGTATTCTTTGAAATAAGATTCTGGCTTTTTTGCTACTATTTTGAGCCGCTATTAAAATAAAAAAGGTTCAAGTTCATTCAGCGATTTGTTTTGTTAGTGACTTGAGATGATTTTTATATTGATAACTATTTTTATAAATTTATTTAAATAGTGTCTATGCAAACAGGCTAACGGCCCACCTCCAAGAGCATTGCCGATGCGTTGCCTGCTCTGGAGTACTTTTAATTTTATTTTAACATCATAATATTAACACGCGTTATTCACACAATTGAAACTATAAACTTGTCCGATCCTGTAGGAAGGTGGATGCACTAAGCCGGGTAGTTGTTACGCAGATCCGGATAAGCTGACACCCAGCTACATGAAGGATTAGCCGGCGTGCCATCAGTATCTTTTAGCAAGGAGCTTTTGTCATTTAAAATATATTATATTCGTTCATGTAACCTAGGTACTTATTTTGTGCAGCTGAAACTAATTTTCACATGGTGTAGGGGCGTAATTGCACAAACTACGTTGCGTTGCACTAATAGATATCTTCTGTTTATAAAGTGCAAGGATTGTTTATAGTAAGCCGACAACTATGAATATTTGTGACTCTATAAAGGGAAGTTCTAACTACCTACATATCATGGACTATAGAAAGAGATATACAGCTGGATTTGATTTGTACCTATATATCTCAGAATAAAGACTAAAACAATTATTCTGAGCTATTTATTTGTGCCATCACTGTCATCTATTTAGTCCAGAGAACGTGCGACATTTGACCGAGAAATTGCTCTGCTAAGATGATACCAATGTGCCATTGAAGCCGTGAACTGTAATTTACCTAGTGGAAAGATGTTGTAGATTCGCAACTCAAAAGTGTTTTTGTCTCAGTGAGGTCACAAATTGTCTTGATCTAGAATAATTCAGTAGATAATCCTATAACAAATAAATCTCTTCAGACAGTTGCGGCCGTTTAGGGTCCGTCTGGGGCTAGATAAAGGGTGAAGTTGTTTAATGGCTGACGGTTAGACTAGGCTATCAGATTCGAACCCTATTATTGTGAGAGTCCCGTGATTTAACCAACCTTTGGGTGTCTTTGCTTTTTCTTAATTAGTTTATTGCGCTGATTCGTTGAGATCTTTTAATCCAACTTAGAAAAAAAGATAGGAATTCCCAGATATACAAATAAATCAGACAAACGTGAGCAAGATTCACACCCTGAGAAAATCATAACTATCACAGCCGTTTTCGAGTTTAAGCCAATTTTTCCTACAAACATCACCCCATTTTTAGGATCATAAAGTCAAAGTTCCTTAATGTCAGGCTTTTCCTTAGCCTATATTTGTGTCACAAAGCCAGGTGTCTTTGTGACACAAATATAGAATAATATAAATATATAATAGCAATTCAAATTTCAGAAGATTTGTGAGATACCTAGAAGTAGCCAAGAGGTATTTCATTTTCGCGATTTCCATAGAAAAATTAGACATCCATTTTCATATCTTTTTAAGGCACAGAGTTAGAAGCTTGAAATTTTTACGGCACTTTAAGATCACATACCTATGTATTTGGTATAAATTTTATATCGGATACCTTTATCCGTTTCTAAGAAAAAGGGTCTTAACAGCCAGATAGACGGACAATGATGGTCCCGTTTTTTCCTGTTTGAGTACTCAGGTGAATGCTGCTGCCCATCCCCTAGTGTAATCCCTTAGTCGCCTTTTACGACATCCACGGGAGGAGTTGGAAAAATCCTATTTTTAGACTGAGACCACTAAGGCTACCAGATTCAGGTACGAACCCCAAAAATATAAGAAAAATACGCACTGTAAACATCATCTACTATGTAAAATTTATAGCCAACTTTAGCCTAATGTGCCATAGGTTCAATGAACTACGAGAACTGTTGCTCCATAGATCTAACGTTTACAGCAATTTATTGAATGTCGATTCCCCAACACAACCAACAGCGTGCAGAAGATAAGCCTCGTGCCAATGGCATATAGTAATAGCTGCATTGAGACGTCGGCAAATATTGTGGATGCCGCATTATATCAGCGGAATGGGATCAACCGCTCTTGGTTCATTGTTTGTGAGAACTTTCAATTGCTAGCGTATTTGCGCTAAGGTGGATGATAAAATCAAAACAAGTAAAATACCGACAGAGAAAACACGCTCTTGTGAAACAAACTAACACGATATAATTCAAATCACAATAAAATACATGGTTCTGAACCTCGCTTTATTGTAACACTTTATTTCTTAAACTTACATTTTACAAACGAATTTAGACTCTAGTAAACCGAAATAAAGACTATCAAAAGTCAATTCAAGTACTATAGCGTAAGGCAGAAAATGGCTTCTATTATCTTCCACAATTGTCCTGATACTGTATGGGGTTCACAGTAGTCGCGTTTCACACGGGCGCAAAAATTGGAGTCAGTGAATCGGAAAATAACATGGCTTGCTATGTGTTTCATGTTGACTGTGTTTTCGTGTTAAAAATTGCACGGACTCGATATCTGGGGTTTAATTTGTCGATACAAACAAAAAAGTGTGTCGTGTGTTCGGTCTAAGAATCCGTCTCGTGTTTGTTGTAAAAGCCTACTTAGAGATCACACAAGAATATGGGCAGTGAATCAACATAAGTATCTAAGAACTGCGATCATCAATCTGCCTGTCAGTTGTGGTGATATGTATAATCCCTCCATTGCATTTTATAAGGGGAGGCCTTGTCCAGAAGTGGTTGTCTATCGGCTGAACATGAAACTGCGTTGTTGAAAGTGAAACAAAAAGGATTGTCAAGTCATAAATCAGAATTTATGGTGTGGTTTCGGAGAGACCCATGTGTACCTAGTAGTTGATGAACAGCCTAATAAAGAAAAGGTCTGAAGCAACGGTGAGTCGTGCTAAAAGCTACTTCCATACCTGTTAGCGCCATGGTTGGCGATGATAAGTAAAAGAAAATTAAGTTCACCTCTCTGATTTGACCACTGTGTGCTAACAAACTGTAAAAAAACTCTGTTACACAATAATTGATCTTTAAAGGTTCAGGCTGATACATAATTTTATTATCAATAAGATTAAATGTACCTACTTATAGTCTTTATTCTACCTACATTCTGCATCTGGAAAGGGATGTTGCGGATAGGTCGTCGTATCGCCGCACCGTTGAAAGAAAAAATACAAACAAAAAAATAAGTCGCAAAAAAAATACAATCACCCAAAAAAAAAAAACTGACGTCTGTGTTTTTAAGCAGTTAGTTTGTTTTTATTTAAAATGAGTTTGATGGAGACTGAGGTTGGTGCAGAGTTTTTGGTTTACATTTTTGATGACTGAGTTTTGTAATATTACTAAATTTACTTTAGTAGGAAATTGTTTTTGATATCCCGATTTTTATGATGTTATTAGATGAACCGCTCGCAACTAGCTTAGGTTAAGTTGTAGGTAATGCACCTAGTAGCTAACTTCTACGGATTCCATATGGATTCTAGATGGAAGTTCGTCCGGACGTAGGTTAGGTAGCAGCAGGTACGTACCTATTGTACCTTTCTTGTAGCTACCTACTTCACATTCCTAAATTCATTACAAAAATAGCTTTGTTTTTTTTTCATCATCATTAACAGCCTGTACAAGTCCACTACTGAAAAAGGCCTCCCCGATAGAAACCCTTGATAAACGCTTTTGAGCCACCTCCTTTCACCGACTTCCTGCGACCATTAAAATATCATCGGTTCATCGAGACTTCTTACACTGCGTTGCGTCATCCAGTTCGTGGTCGCCACTCGAGATCCCAACTGTTGTTGGTTCTGCAAGCAATATGGCCTGCCCATTGCCACTTCAACTCGCTCAAACTCAATGCTGAGAGCTATGTCGATGATGGAGATTCTTCTACGGGTATCCTCGTTTCGGATTCGTCAGCTGACATCATTGTGGGAGTTGGACTTTCCTAGTTGAATCGGCTGACCCAAATAGACATTGTGGTCAACAACTGCGATGCGATATACTGATATAATTATATTTATATTTATTTTGCTTCTTGTGTTTTTTCAGTAAACTAAGAAATAGTAACTAGTAAATAGTAACTAATTTAAATTGTTTTTTTCAGGTATGTACAGTATACCGCCACTAAGAGCTCGCTTAAATCATGGTATGTAAAGGAACTTATATTAGTATATATACAAAGACAAAAGTTTTTTGTGTATTTCTGGTTTGCCCCGAAAAATGAACCACGAAATTCAGAATCTGTTTACTTAGGCTATACGTCCGTGATTGGGATCATCATCATCATCATCATCACCATCCACTGTTAGACGAGAATATATAGAAGATAATAGAAGATATGTTTCTTCTAACAACAAAAAGCTTGGCTTTATTCCGGATACCATTCTTGAATCCATTAATCAAAATGCATTCAACTTTTCAGAAATTGAACGCATCGATTCAAAGTGGCGCCATGTACATTTCTATTTTCCCTTAGCGAGAAGCGAGATAAATCGTCTATCTTAGACGAAAGCCTTGGCAGAGCGTTTTGCCAATAAATTCTAAATCAATCTAGACTGGCTTGGTCCTTGGGGGCAGGTACGTCAGTGGCCTGAATGTTTTATTATGCTGTCAGCTGGTTGTATGCCAAGCCAAACAAACAGATTTCAGTACATTTTGTTAATGCATTATTGACACGCTGTACAAAATGATTGAGTTTGAACGCCACTATAGTTATAAACAAAACTTAATATAACGGAGCATTTTATTCGTGCAAATGTAAGTGCTCACTGTATTTGTTTAGTCTAGTTTCTTTGATTGTTGGCAACGATTTTTATCTGTGTCTTTGCTCGACCTACACATAAGCGCGCCACAGACGAGCCCATTCTATTTTGTTCTACCTAGAACAGCAAAGAATTGAAACCGGGTTCACCGTCACACAGTTACCGAGCGCCGGGCCTTCTATATTGAATGTAAGTGTTCACTGAATTTGTTTTGTCTAGTTTCTTTGATTGTTGTTGGCTATGATTTTTATCTGTTATCTGTGTCTTTGCTCAACCTACACATAAGTGCGCCACTGACCTGCCGATTGTATTCTGTTCTACCTAGAACAGCAAAGAACAGAATTGAAACCGGGTTCACCGTCACACAGTTACCGAGCGCCGGGCCTTCTATATTGAATGTAAGTGTGCACTGAATTTGTTTTGTCTAGTTTCTTTGATTGTTGTTGGCTATGATTTTTATCTGTTATCTGTGTCTTTGCTCAACCTACACATAAGTGCGCCACTGACCTGCCGATTCTATTCTGTTCTACCTAGAACAGCAAAAAACAGAATTGAAACCGGGTTCATCGTCACACAATTACCGAGCGTCGGGCCTTTTTGATTAGCGCTGTCGTAATCTAGTGCTTGTGTATCTCTTGTGTGGCTCTTTCTAAACTGCTAGAACGTTCTGAACGGGCGTTCTTGCGGTCCGGTTCGGTAGGTGTGTGACGAGTGGTACATTTAACATTGCATTCTAGCCTCCCGAATTCAATTCTTTTCTTTGCTGTTCTAGATAGTAAAGAAAAGAACTGGAAGGTCTGTAATTGCCCTAACAAGACACCAAAATCAAAACAAATTGTGTTTTACCAGTTTTATTAACACATTTTATTTGGTATAAGTAATTATTTTTACAGACATTGTTTCTACGTGCCCTTGTAAAATCCCTAAAAGGTAATACTGCTCTCGAAAGCTCTTTTGGAGTCGCTAAAATATGAGTCACAAAATAACAAGTAGGTACTTGTTTCATAAAAGCCCTATCAATTACAGCAACCTTGAAACGTCAGGCACTTCAAACCTTTCTTGAAAAATGAAAGAGAACTTTGTAATTATTTAAGCGGGAGAAAAACAATTTAATCATTACTGGCTCGATGGGTACAGAAAGCGATGCCTGGGCCCATTCTTGTTTTTTGGCGGCTATCCAATTCGGGAAAAACAATTAAGACTTTTTGGGATTGTTTTCGTTTCTTTGTAGTGGCATTCTGGGAATGACTATAAAATTGAATACGGATACAGCTGCACCAATCTATGATACTTCTCATTTGACTATTGTGCGGTTGTTCAAAATTTCGTTTTAACTATGTAAGTATTAAAAAAAAACTGGGTATTTGAGCCAACACTTTTAAAAAATGTTTCTATTTGCAATTCTTATTCCTATGCTGGTCATCAATAGACCCTTGATGCTGAAATTCAGTCTGAAGTCATCAAAAATCCTAATTTTCAGTTCAAACTAAAGTTTTTACTGCATTGATGGTTCTAGAAACGGCTCCAACAATATGCAACAACCATATCTCAGATACACCTCAGATAAACCAGCTTTCATACAAAAAAAAAGCATTATCATCAGAACCCGTTCCGAAGCTATGAAGCTATATTCAGAATAAAACTGAGATACATACAGACAGGCAAATACACTTAAACCAAAACTCTGAAGACTCTGAACAAGACTCCGAAACCAAAGACGACCTCTGTAGCGCGGCGGGCAAGAAGCCGGCTGAGATACGAAAGGTTGCGGGTTCGATTCCCACTGCGGGACAAAATGTTTGTAGATCTGCAAATATTTGTACCAGGTTTGGGTGTTATGCTTTTTATAGTTTCTGATACCCACGACACCAGGGATCCTAGTGTGGGATTTGGACTACGTATGTGACTGTTGGATGTTATGTTATGGTAAATCCATACCACCCCTATTTTTAAACAAACGATAAAAATACAAATCTGCAAGAATATTTTTTGTTCCAAGGCTGAAAGTGTTCAACATAATTCTTTTCAAAAAACACGATAATAATGTTCGGTTTTTTTCAAACTTCCCTTATACATGTTCTCAACCTGCGATAAAATAAATAACCCTATAACCATCCCCCTTTTGGCATGGGGTGACATTATTCTGCACTTTACTTTTGTCCGTGAAATCACCCCCTTCAATCATTTAACCCGAAAACGCGTGTGAGCGCACATTATTCTATTGTCTTCCGGAATCTGTCAAAATGTCTGATAATTTTACTCAGCCTGTCGCTGAGTAAAAACTTCCCTTTTCAGCGATTCGGAAAATTTCTTGATGGAGAATTATAAATTCAAAATTCATGAGGGAATTCTTGCAAAATTATCGACTGCTTTTATAAACAATTCGATATCAAAAATATACGATCTCTTATAAGATGATTTTGCGAATTGCTTTTAATTAAACACTATATGGCATCATAATTAAGTACTACCTAGAAATGAACTTCGAAGACATAATGTGTGTTGAAAAAACCTCCTTGCACAACCGAATCCTGTCTTAACACTAACTCGTAACAAATTAAAGGTGCTTTTTAGAGACAAATCCCAGAACCTATAGTGAAAAAAAAAAAGAAATGACATGAAAGATGATAAAACAAAAGTAATGAATCTATCAATGTATTCGATTGGGATAGCTGCCTAATAGATCTTTTCATTGAATACTTGTTTAACTATTAATTTTGAATGTAACTCCTCCGTAACTAATACATGATTTCATATTATTATTTATTTATAGTAAACAAGCAAGTGTTTTACTTACTAAAGAAGACAGTAAGAGTAGATGTCCTCAACGTAGGACGTCCTTTAAATGGCCCTGATGGCCCATTAGCAAGTCGAGTTATCGTAAGTGACACTTTGTACAAATTGGTGTGGGTCCGCGTTATGGGTGGCACTAATCGATGGCGCCTATCAGTTATACTATGTAGTCGAGTGAACTGAAACTGAGATTCGTCTGTTATTTTTTAGGTTGTTACAGTTTTTAATATATATTTTGTTAAAACTGACTATAATTCGTGCAACGCGCTAATAAATAGAGCTATGTTCGGAGTTTCAATATGTGATAATATCTTAATTGTAGATATTTGTGGATGAACCAAGCAGATCACTGACATAGCTATCAGTAATTGAAAAGTTGAAATTTCAATGGGTAGGCCTTGAAGCTCTATAAAAAAAACCAACCGAATTGAGAGCCTCCTCTTTTTTTTGCAGTCGGTTAAAAATAATATTATTCTCACACGTTTTTATAACTCTTCTTATCCATAATATGCTAGTCATCTTTTGAACAGGAACATCCATTACCTTATCTTTACAAAAGTAAAACATTGTTTGAGAGTAGGTATGTTTGTTTATTTGATCTTTCACACAAAATGGGATGGGACAATTTTGATGAAATTCAGTACACATATTGATCAAAACCCGGAGTAAAAATTTAATATTTTTTATCACAAAACTCAGTTCCCTCATGAAAATAAAGTGGGAGAGACCAAATCAAATCAAATCAAAAGAATTTTATTCATTGAAATCACAAAGATCATTTTGGACCACCACGTGTGTCCATTCGTTAGTGATAAATTTAGAAATCACAAGAGATGTCCTTCCGTATCTTAATGAATCGTAAAGTTATATAAAACCGTTCCCAATAGTTCTTGTTTAAATTTAAATTCAATATTTACATTAAACCGTATTTTATAAGGCCGTGGGCATGCCAAATCCCGGTTAGGCCTAATTGCCGCATACTATGACCTATTGTAATCCTAGGCCCAAATGGCATTATTTAGTTCGTGTTTGGACAGGTTGAATATTAAATTGTAAAGTTTGGTTAGTAAGGTGCCTGTGGTACTAGAATAAACCTATTAAATTAGATTGGTAGAGGAAAGTAGAAAAACGCCTAGAATAGTGACTTCAATAAAGGAGGTTGTCAATTAGTTTTTTTTATGTTTGTTACCTCATTTCTCCGTCATTTTTATGTACCTATTTTACGTGAAATATACTGAATCAAATCTCAATAAGTGGCTAGAAGGTTATGACCGAATTTTTCAATTCTGAACTGAGAAGAACCTATAAATACAGTACTTGGCTGAGAATTGAAATCTACGGATTGTATGATACATTTTTAGGGTTCCTCACCTCAAAAGGAATCAAATTAACGATTATAGGATCACTCATGTGTCTGTCTGACTCAGAGTATTTTCTCCGAATCTACTGGGTTAAAATAGTTGATAAATAGTTTGGTTCAAATACAGAGATAGGTGACACAGTTAAGTAAACGGCTAAAATAAAAAAAATAAAAAACTGGGTATTGAGCCGTACTCATAGTTTACTGAAAAACCTTAATTAAAATAAGTCTAAGTCATTAAATTCACTAGAAAAGTTGCAAATTTTCGTTTTAAAGAGAAAATGCATATAAAACGTGTTGTTTGACTAATAAATTAAATTAGTCTTTGATAGCTTACTTGTTCGGAACCCTACTCTACGTGAGTCCAACTCACACTTGACCAATTTTTATTATTTTATTGCATATATTCTTCATATCTTGCTCTAAAAATTATCTAAGTGTGCGTTCATAGATACTAGCATAAACATTTAATCATTATTATCACTGTATTTCTTTAGGCCCATTAAAAACTATATATATATATAGAGCTATATATAGCTATAAATTCGAAACGAACTTACTAGATTAAGAATTCAACTGCACTTCAAATCTCTACGGTTCCTTGACTAGTCTATATTATTAGCCGGCCAAGTTGCAGATACGCCCAGCTTGAATAACTCGGACTTCAATTAGCTTCACTTAAGTTTGCCGGGGAATAGTAGTTGAGATTATACGGGGTTAAACTGTAGTAAAGACTAAGGCTGATAAGGTACATATTCTTCTCAAGAAATACAATTGTTCTAACATTTATTGGTCCAGACCAAAGACAATGAATTAAACAATTTAAGCTTCAAAAAAATTGGACTATAATTTATTTGACCTGCCCCACAAACCTTTGAACTAAACATATATATTTAGATATTTTCATAAATTTACCTCTATACAAGAATTGAACCCTCCACCATTCGTTCCTTAATTAAACTAACCCGGGCTGCAATAAAAGTCACTGCTGAGGCACGTTTAGAGTATGCTTTAAAACTCCCATTTAAAAAAAAATTAAACACTTTAAAAAAAATACTGTGGTGACATTTCTTTCCACAACAAAGTTAGTTACAGGTACCTAGGTTAACTTTCGTGAATTATATCATCCTATACCCACCCTGATGAAGACCCTTGATTGGGGTCGAAATCTGTTGGTGCTTCCACCAACATATTGGTCCGTGAAAATTTCTTGTTTTACAAAATGAATGAGGCACCTAGGTATTTATTTAATTTTCTCAAAAAGATATTTATGTACATCTGTAACGAAAAAGGTTAAAAAAAAATATTTTCTTTTTTAATTTGCTTCAAAACAAGGCAAAGATTTTTCTAATAAAAAAAAATTATCATTATAAAAGCTTGTGAAAATTCAATTACTGATCCAATAAAGTTGTCAAATATCAATACGGAGAGGGCGGAAGACTGGGTGATTGAGGGTACTAAGGCATTCTAAGGGCTCGTCTCCTGGAGGTATTTAGATCCCGCTGAAAGTTGCTGCTACTTTGCATTTAGTAGTATCATATTGGATCCACTATTAGGTACCACAGATTATATACTAGTCAGTACTTCAAGTAAATTTTTGACTAAAATCGCTCGACGGTACCTACGCGCTACTACCAGTGGATATGTGCTGAACGATACAGACGTATAAAAGAGTACCTTCAAACGTCACAGTAATTTGCTGACGAGACCTTTAACGCGCAGTAGCGCTATATGGCGCGTAGTAGAAACGAGCAGTTCCTTTAAAGGAACTAATGGGTCATTTTTTTCCCACTAGTTCCTTTGATTATTTCAAAGAAACTAGTGGGAGAAAAATGTCCCATTAGTTCCTTTAACCCATACAGGGCTGGAAGACAGGAAAAGTGGTTTGGGGAAAGTTTGCGCTGCGCGTAGCATAGGCTACTTTTTACCACGGTTTATTGACTTAAACTTCATACAACGCCAATGTGGATTGCCATTTTTAGGGTTCCGACGCCTCGTGAAAACTAGCCCTAAAACGAATTTTTTTTTCAAGTTCGAATTTCAGAGTTTCAGAAGGCTGAAAAAAGTTCGGTCACCTCAATTACGCCATATGTCAATTATTGCTGTCGAGTGGTTTTATAATTGGGGTTTGAAAGTTCTAGGGGTTGAATTTGAAAGTGGAGAAATAAGACGAAGTTGATATAACAAATCATTAGTTCAATGGTTCTACTAAGCATATTTGATAATAAACATAATAAATAGTCAAAGTAATAGTCAAAAATAATATTTCCTAAAACATCTCAATAAAACAGGCAGAACAAATTAATAATTCACAACCCTTTCAAATAAAAACGCAGAACAAAGAAGCGAATACTTGCACACTAATGAAAAATTCAAACGCCGAAAAACCTTACATCAAAGGTTTTAATGTTTCTGAGAAATACTTGTCTCGTTCTTTGTCTAATTGAGCAACAAACTTCGATGAAGGGCCGGATATCCGGCCCTTTGGAGTCCCGATTTTATTATAAAAAGGGCCTCGGGAATCTTGTTATCCTGGGTAGGTGATGGCTTCTTCTCTTCTCCTCTTTTTATAAAAGCAAAGTTGGCTTGTCTGTTTTCACGTTTGATCGCGGAAGTGGTTTTTAACATTAAACGACATAACAGACTCTATGATATTACCAGTGAGTATTTTTGAAACTGTTCACACGGTTCGCAATATAGGCATCAGGCACCACACAGCTGGTATTTTTGGTCTATCTGTGTGTGTTTCGCTTATAAATTGAGTTCCACTGGATGGATTGTTATAGTGTTTTCATCATCATTATGGGGAATTTTTACTCAAAATTAAAATGATATTGAAAACTACACTTAGTTTCAGAACGAAGTGCGGCCAGAAGCTTATTTTTATAACAAAAAATAAAGGAATCTTTTTATCTCAAAGGTGGCGCCTTATTGGATAAAAGTGTTACCGAAATTCGTATGATAGTATGGAGATGTAGCGATTTGATAGAATCGAACTGATGCGAGCAATGAGTTTCAGAAGTGCGCTAAGGTCGATTTCAGAGGATAGACTGGGATAGAGTGATGTGACAAATCAAGGTACCATTAGTGAAGATAAAACAAGATATATAGTAAAATCACATAAATTATCTAGAAGTTATGACCTAATTCACAGAGCACAAAGTGTCATAACTTTGACGAAACATCAGTTTTTTCATTGAACATGAAACTATTTGAATGTATTGAATCTTCATTTGCATGAATGTGTTACGTTCTCGTGCATGTATGAGTATATAGAAGCTACGCGCTACGCAATAAGCTACGCGCTACGTGATAAGCTACGCGCTACGAAAAACTCTCTCAATACTAACTCATCTATGTCATTGTTTGATTTCATCACGCCTCAATTTGTTGCACCTTGTTGCTTACAGACATTAATTAAGCGTTGGTCTCACTTATCTTTCCCAAGCACATAATTACCTCCTTCCTCCTCCTTCTTACCTGTTCCTTCCTCCTCCACCTCTTGTCTCGCATCACAGCCTTCCCAGTGCATTCATGCAGTAGATCGTGTGTAATTATCTTGATTTAGTCAGTCCACTTCATAGGTGATCTGCCCCGTGCCTTTGTGTCCTCCACTCTATCCTGTACCACAAGACATTTAATGGACACTTCTATGCACCGTGACACGTGTCCAAAGAAAGTCAGGATGCGAGATTACTTAATAGTTGATAGTTAGAGTAGTTAGTAGTAGAACTTATTGTGAAAGAGTTCGTCCGGTGTAATACTACCACCGTACCTATTTCTGCCGCCAAGCAGTAGTGTTCGCATTGCTGTGTTTCGGTTTTAATATTAAGGATGCCGGTAAAATTACAGCTACATGAGACTTCATCTTTATGTCTCAGGGTCGGCAGCACGTGTGTTATGTCTCTGGTATTGCAGGCGTCCATAGGTAACGGTATATACTTTCCATGAGGTGGGCCGTATGCTTGTTTGCTCGCGAAGTAGTATATAACAAAAAAAAGTTACTGTTTGATGCAGAGTTCTTAGAGCATGGACTGATTGGTTCGAAACTGATACTAAAATTACTGGCCTAGATATTCCGTCCATCACATAAAAAGACAAGAAAAAGTTAGGTATCAAAAACCTTCTTACAAACTATTAGCATCATGCAAGACATGTTCTATTAAAAAATAAATTATCTATCTCAGTAAAACAGCTTAGACAGTGAACAGCCCTACAATTTATGGATACCAATTATTATTATCACAGGCAGAAAAAAACGTAATGAGACCCGCAGTATATTCACGGCCTGTAATGATAGTCGTAAATACAGAATATCCGTGACACAGAATAATTATTAGCAGTAAATTATCTCACCAATTTTACTGGGTCACAAAATATTATTGGCTTTCGTGAAAAGAATGGGGTGCTTCCTTGTGGATATATAAGTAGATATATACAGATGTACGAGTAACAAGGGAGTTTGATACCTATAAAAAAGTTTCACATCATTCTCAATCAGTGGAAGTCCACTGCTAGACATAGTTTTTCATGATTGTTCACGGGAGCGAAATCGCGAGGCGCAGCTTGTAAAAAATAAAGTTGGTACAAAATAACAAAGGTACAAAAAAAAGTAACTACTACGTACATCATTTTTCTATTTATAATTATGAAGGTAGGCTCTTGAGTGCAATTAAGATTTTAACATTTCTATGGAGATGAATGAATGCGTGTGTGTATGTACGCGATGCGCTGTTTGAAAGCAAATTAATGGTGTGAGTGTTGGTTGAGTTGGACAGCGTGAATACACACATCTTTGTATTACAGTGTACGAGGAGTATGTCTGTGTATGCTGTGCGTAAGTTAAGCTATAAATACAGTTGAGGACATAATTAGATTTTTGGATAAGTAATAAATAAGGCTTGATAAGTAGGTGAGTAGGCTCTGAGAACTTAATACAAACCTTATGAATTTACTAGTGCAACGCCCGTGACTTCTGCCGCGTGGAGTTTTTTCTTATAAACTTCAACATCCCTTTAGCATCCAGCATTTTTCAGATATGGGTTCCTCCCCAGGGGGTCTTGGGTCTGGAATGGCGCTGAACTCTAAGGTGTGAATTTTGAAAACTTCTTTCATAGTGCCCCACTAGACCTTAAAAAGAATGTACCCTTTAAATTTCAGGTATTAAGGACTTTGGTTTAGGCTCTGTGTTGATAGTCAGTGAATATGTAAGTCAGTCAAGCAACGGTTTTATATATTATATTGATTGATGACAAGTCATCATCATCATAAGCCTATAGAAGTCCACTGCTGAACAAGACCTCCCTCCTAGAATGCCGCGACAAACGGTCTTGAGCCGCCTCCATCCACCGACTTCCAAGACAACAAAGACAAGACAAGTAATAAAAAGTGTTAATGAATTCACTACCTGATGCATTCTGCACTTCCTTAGTAGTCTGTTTATTAAATCGTGATACCGTTACCAACCTTGAATTTATAAAAAATCATTAAAAAAACCGCATTGCAATCCGTTCAGCCATATTGCATACTTATGAATTTTAACATAACAGACGTCATATACAAACAACCTCTCGCACACAAATTTGAATTTCCGTTCCGTGGTGGGTAAAAACATAAGCCTGCCTATTTCTTCCTCATCCCATGTAGTATGTAAAATCAAATAACCTGATTTAATAAAAATCCATTCTGTTTCTAGCTACAATGTAGCATGCATAAAGGCTGTAGATAGAGAGCGGAAACGCAGAGTATGCGACGACGGTATCCGTTTCCCCTTTACCCTACTGTGCTCTGTTGCACTGTAGCCGCTAACTTTATGAACTGCTGGGTAAATGGAAAGGTGGGAATTCAATGAGCATAACTCTAAAACACGAGTTAATAAACTCACATCTTGCTGAATTGAACCTGCAAGTCACGTGACCTGTATACATTTTCATCCTATGAAAGATATACCGATATTTATTGTGACCAGTTGGAAGACTATGTAGTGAAATAAAGTAAGTATTTGCCAAAAAATTATTAGTAGAAGAACTTCTTGTGAAAGAGTTCGTCCGGGGAAGTACTACCACCGTACCTATTTCTGCCGTCAAGCAGTAGTGCTCGCATTGCTGTGTTTCGGTTTGAAGGATACGGGTGCCGGTGAAATTACAAGCACAAAAGACTTTTTATCCTTATGTCTCAGGGTTGACAGTGCGCGTGTGATGCTTCTGGTGTTGCAAGTGTCCATAGGCTCGGTTACTACTTTCCATCAGGTGGGCCGTATGATTGCCAAGTAGTAAAAAAAAAATACCTTTATAGATAATTTGGACCTTTGAAAAACAGTGAGGCAGTATAGATTGACGAAAATACAACCACACTATGATATAATTATACAATATGTTATGGTATTGTGATAACCAACAACCGGCTTCCCTGGTACTAGAACTAGAGGCACAGTACAACAATGTAGGTATTTGCTATTGTGCAGCACTTTCATTAATAAATATGGTTGCTGGTCGCTTTGATGTGGGCACTGTTAATGCTCCTGTAGGCACGGGTAATGAGCTCCCTGTTTTGCGAATTCATTGTAATTTTGAAGAGGAATGGTACGTGTAGGTTTACCTCTACGAATTGCTAACGATGTTGATTTCCATGTAGCTTTGGATTTTTTATAGATTGAAAACGAACCAAGCGCTCTAGGAAATTCACTTATATTTGATACGATGGTCGAAATTACAAAGTTGCTTATATAATGGCCTTGACAAACCCCGTTATTTAAAAAAAATGCTTTGAATTTAAATTATAGTTTAGCTTTGGTTTTGCTATTATCAGTAGTTTTTTTTTTCAAAATTGACAATCAGGGAGACTTCATTTTTTAAATCTATTTTAGTTAAAAAAAATACAACCGAATTGAGAACCTCCTCCTTTTTTTGGAAGTCGGTTGAAATTAGTTTTTTTTTTGTTCTCTCTGATGTAAAATGTCATAAGTCAAAATAAGACAAATGATATTTTAACTGAAATAGGTTTAAAAATTGATTATTAGCAGAATGGCTAGTGTTTTTTTTTACACATCCCAAATGATACGGCCCCTATTAACCCTAAGCAGACACACCCGCACGCTTGATACAGCGTAGTTTTTTTTTTTTATGGCATCTGAGTATTTCTCATTTTTGCCAATGTCAAGTTATTGATTAATCAAACAATGTCCAGTCGTCAAAGTCTTCTGTCAAGTCATGATCTAGTAAATCGATGGCAGTTAGTTTACTAGAATGTTCCTGGACAATTTCCACCCCTTCGAAAAGACACGCAATACACTTATTTTAAAATTCACTACTATATGCTCTTTATAAGCTACACCGGTTAAAATGCCACCAAAATTACACGATATAACTCAAAAAAACACTAGAAGTTGAAATAAAATAAAAAAGGACGACGTCTCCCTTCGAAAAAGCAGAAAAAGTCCCTACAGCGTAGTTGAGTGTTGTAGACAATATTATGTCACCCTCAAAAAAATTGCCATATTTTTTCTGAATTGTTTGGGTCATGACGCTAGTAAAAAGCATATTATATACTTTTAAGTACGTGGCTAACCCACCACGTAATAAACGAGCATGAAACGAAAGCAAAAAAAAAACTAATTGAAAGAAGAAGGAAGTAATGAAATGGGACATTTATTTTTTGACTCATATATTAAGTTCTCGCAATTTCCGTAGCAAAGTACAATGAAATGAATTTATGGCGTTCAAAGGCCGATACCGAAGTCGGGAAACAAAATAAATTTCGCCCGTATATCATTTAACAAGTTCATTTCCCTGCTTTCTGGTCCCAAGTTCTATATAATTTCGGTTGTGACGTTTTAGGCCTTTCTACTCCACTTAATATTTTTATAAGAGACATTCCTCCTTGAAAGATCAGAGGCCTTACGTCCGCAGCTATATTTACAGGCACAGTAGCAAGAAGTCTATAGACTTCTGCGATTAAAGGTATTCAATATTATCGAATGTCAACGACGAACCAATATTTTGTAGTGAATAGATTTTGAACTGAAACTCTATAAGAGCTAAAGGTAACCCCCAAAATCGCAAATCAAAAAGAATTTTACCTATAGTACATACATTCATACATAAACACACGCCTTTTTATCCAAAAAGGGCCTCTTTTCACCGTGAGTTGCACAATTTAAATAACCACATAGTTTAACCAAATAAATCCCAATAAAAATAATTGAAACTCAAAACAAATGACTTCACATGACTTTCTGCCACACCAAAATGGCCAACGCCCAGATATGCAGGCAACAAAACTCCTATTAAATTCCTCTTTTAGTGGGTTCTATTAATTAAAATCTGCCTTCCGTCCTCAAGAAGCCTCTTCTGGCGGAGTCACTTGCGATAATCTCTAGAAATTATTCTCTTTGATTGTCTATGAAACGCTTACGCTTTGATTCATAATTGCTCAAATTACGAGTGATTACCAGTGCTGGATCAAAGTATGCAACCATTGACTAGAAGGTAGATAGTACTGTATAATTAGATACTTGTAGATCAAACGATTATATCGAATAATTTTTTGATGACCTCTGTGACGTGGCGGGCGAGTAGCTGGCTGAGATGCGAGAGGTTGCGGGTTCGATTTCCGCTGCAGGACAAATGTTTGTATGATCTGCAAATATTTGATCCGGGTCTTGGGTGTTTTGGTACCGTGGTACTCGTAGTTCCGGATACCAGCGCCACAGGGAATCCTAGTGTGGGATCATGACTATATAATGTGACTTTTGGGTGTTATAATATCTGCGAAAGCGCTGATGGTTTAGTAGTGGGACACCGACTTCCGATCTGAAGGTCATGTGTTCAAATCCCGGTCGTGAACCAATGGATTTATCTAATCGAAAAATTGATGTCGGCAGTATTAAGCGCTCTCAAACAGTGAAAAAAAACAGCGTAAGGAAACCGCCATGTCCTGGAATTAAAAATTTGAAGTCATAAGAGATGTGTATGAAAGAAGCCTCTGTGTAGCGTATTGAATGCTTTCACCACACTGGGTCTTTTGCCAAAAGTCACCAGATCTTTTTCAGGGTTACCATTACTCAAGCCGGTCACTGACCTAGCGCAGGTTGACCAAAAAAGAAGTGGTGATACGCAATAGTAGTTGTTATATTAGCACAAATGTTAATAGTGTCAGCACACGTGACAAAAAGTCGAGTGCGCTGTCTTCACGGTTTGACGCCCGTGTCAACGGTAAAATGCGCTGAGTTGCATCTGGTGGACACTCAAGGGTCAATTATACGTACACTTGTGTAGTAATGGGCACCGTGGACAAGAACTTTTAAGAGGAGCGTCACCGGCTGTTAGTCCCTTTTTCACTCAAACGAAGTTTGCATATCATGTGTACAAAATTTCATATAGTTTGATGAAATAATAGCCTTCCAGTACTCTCCTCCTAATTCTGTTTTGCCAATAAAAATTTAACCATAAAATACGTCACTATATGATGTATCGCATTATTTTCCTAATTGAACTTTGCAGTTGGCCACGGGCCAACGCCACGAGCTTTTCACTTCATCAGGATTATACGGGAGGTAATGTGAATATTGATTTTAGAGATATCTAGGTAGTGATAGGTAGGTATCTATACCTGTATGCTATTTGGGTGAACTTAGATTTGTAAGAAGTATCGGGATTGCAAGGTAATTATTTACCGCTATGGTCTCTTTTAAAGGGCTTTACCAAGAGAAAGATGAATCAAAATGAACCTAGCAAAATGAATACAAGAAAATATAATTAAATAAATTAAGTTAACTAAAAGCTTTTAAAAATATGCGCTGCTGAAAACTGTCAAAAGTGTAGATACCTAATTTCTGAATGATGAGATAAATATTAAACGTGGTAATTCTACTATTGTAGCAATCGGCAATTGGCATAAAAGCTAAATACCGTTCGAAGTATCCAAGACGGATTGCCTGATCGAAGATATAGCTATAAGGATGGACATTCATCATATAACATCCCCTTTCCAACATTTAACATTATTTCAATTTTTTAACAAAACAATTTCTGAAAAATATTTGTCAGCAAAATGAAAGCGGCAATGGAATCATCACTTAGTCAAAGCGCGGACAAGACACTGTCTTCATAATGAAATAATTTAAATTATAAACCCCTCGAAAGCACGGAGCTTTGAAAAACGCAATAAAACAGAATGAGAAAAGAATTTATCCGTCTTGGAGCTGACGAGGCTAATCCGGGCAGTGGTTATGCCGCGAAAATGTATTATAAAATGCGGTTTTGCATAATTCCTGGTTAATATCTGAAGCGATGGACGGATCTACTGGACGATTTTCAAGTCCCTTATTTCCTCAGTTTTCTACCTCTATTGGTTGAAAATTTTTGCGTAAAAAAAAAAATCTTAAGAAATTAATCTTTAAATTTAATAGGGGAAATTATATTGATTAATAGATTAGTAAGTTGATCTTATTTTTCTATAATGTCTTTATGTTTAATTTCATTATTTAGAGCTGGTTATAGTTTATATATTTATTCTTACATCCAACATGGGAAGTATTACTATGGGGTTTATAGTTTTTATGACCATTGAAATGATATTTATTTAAATTCCTATGACTCTTTTTTCAATAAAATTTGATCCTCATTTTAATTTTTTACGCAATACCTATTATAGTAACCTTTCATTATTTTAAAGAATTAAATAATGATTTGAATGTTCATCGCATTAGCAAAAAAAACAATAGACTTAGTAAATTTGCGGTTAAAGCATATAGCCAACTGCATTGTTATTACCTGCCTAATTTTTGTTTAATTATTGCGGTTTCAACACGCGGTGAAACGGTATAGCTACAACCTAGTAGCGCATCAATTACCCACAGGTATTTTGTAATTATTGTTGTTGAATTTTTTACGTACACTCATTTAGATGCTTTCGCAAACGAAATAATATAAAAACATGAATATTAAAGCGCTGATAACAGCCAAAGTCTATAACTATCAGTAGGTCATTAAAGTTCAGCTATGTAAAAAACCGAGTGTGAGTCGGACTCGCGCACGAAGGGTTCCGTACCATTATCTATAAAAACGACAGCAAAATCACGCTTGTTGTATTTTATTCTGTTCTTTAGTATTTTTTGTTATAGAAGCAAAAAAATACATCATCTGTGAAAATTTCAACTGTCTAACTATCACGGTTCATTACATACAGCCTGGTGACAGACGGATATAGAAAATCGGCAAAATAACACGTTTTTTGTATGGGAGTTTTTTTGGTGTGCAGATGCAACACTGTATCAGCTATACTATGTTACGTTAGCGTGGTTCTGATTACAGAATCAGCCCTGCTTTGTGTCCAGTTTGTACAATTAATATTTCAGCACGCGTCCGCGTCATTGTCCAAAATTGGGTGTGGACTGTTTGTGTTGTAATTAGGGTTATTTATAATTAGTTAAGTATGTATTATGTTCTAAAGTAGAGTTAGTTGGTACATTTTGTAGTTAACAACATCTATTGCCGTGTGGTCAAACGATGTCGTAATCATATGAATTGTAAACATAACATACATAATATAACATAACACCTAACAGTCACAAACATAGTCTTGATGCCACACTAGGATTCCCTGTGTCGTGGGTATCAGGAACTACGAGTACCATAGTACCAGACACCAGACCCAGAACAAATATTTGCAGATCTTTCAAATATTTGTCCCGCAGCGGGAATCGAACCCGCAACCTCTTGAATCTCAAAGTCAAACATGGAATCATATTGTTGTAATTATGTTAAAAATCATAAAAATCTCTACATTATCTCATCATTATGTCGACCTCTGTGGCGCGGCGGGCGAAGGTTCGCCTGCAACGCAGGAGGTTGCGGGTTCGATTCCCACCCCGAAACAAATATTTGTACGATTTGCAGATATTTGTTCAGGGTATTCTGGGTATTTTTCTATGTATAATAAAAAATATCTATCTATGTCATGTATTGTATTAAGTATATCAGTTTTCTGGTACCCATAACACAAGCTCTGCTTAGCTTGGGGCTAGATAATGTTGTGTGAAATGTCCAGCATTTATTTATTTTATTTTATCTGATTTGTTGTTTAATCTATCTTTAGTTGTAATTAACAAGATTCGTCTACAGCCGGTTTTAAAAAGGTGCATAAACGGAAACAAGCGTTCTAAAGCGTTTCTATGCTAAAGAAATGTAATGATTCATCATCATCATCAGCCCCCAGAAGTCCACTGCTGGACATAGGCCCCCCCCTTAGAATGCCACGACGAATGGTCTTAAGCCGCCTCCATCCACCACCACTACCATGTAATGATTTTTACTAATATATACATATAACTACCATGTAATGATTATTACTATATTTGACGACCTCTGTAGCGTGGCGGGCGAAGGTTCACCTGTGACGCAGGAAGTTGCGGGTTCGAATCCAGCCTCTGAACAAATATTTATACGATCTGCAGATAATCGTTCAGGGTGTTCTGGGTACTTTTCTATGTATAATAAAAAAAATAACTATCTATGTAATGTTTTTGTATTAAGTATATCAGTTATCTAGTACCCAAAACACAAGCTCTGCTTAGCTTGGGGCTAGATAATGTTGTGTGAAATGTCCAGCATTTATTTTATTTATTTATTATTTACCTATCAACTATAACTGCAATTTTAATGTGCCCTTTCTTCTCGCCTTATAAAACAAGACAAAAACAACACGTTTGTTATTTTTTTCCGTTTTCAGCCAACAATCAAACCCGCAGTGGTTTTCAATTAGTTTTGTTTTTTTTTTATTTAAATTTGAACACGGCTTTTACCACAAGCCTTCGTAACAGCGACAGCTGGGTTTCAGGTTTTTTTCAGCCGGTCACACATCGGCGGTATACCCGCGTCAATCTCAACATTAACTTGACAACTGAGTTACGTTTTTGTATGCGAGTCTTGTACAATGTACGAGTTTTTCAAGGTTTTTGACGTAAAAACGTCTGTAAATACGGTTAGACCTAGCTACAGGTCAATATTTTTGATGAAACGAAGTTATGCTGAATTTCGTGACTCAATAACTTTGTGACTTATACAAAATAATAGATTAGATTCAGAACGCTTACATTTTTGAAATTATAGTTAGTTATATTTTTTCAACAATTTAAGTAATCGAAGAGTGTAGCGGCCGTGGGCGAAACAGACAGAAATATAGAAGTATGCATATTTTACAGGCGGTCTACCTCCTGAACGCGAAAAGCTAGGACACTGGTCGAGGTGTCCAATGAAAATACCTCAAGTTGTTCTAATAAGACATGTTATATTGGTTTTATATTTTTTAAGAAATATTGGCCTATATTTACTCTCAGCAGTGACACAGGGAATCCTAGTGTGGGATCAAGACTATGAATGTGACTGTTGGGTGTTCACATGTGAAATGAGGAAATCTGTAGAATAACCAAGATCACCGACATAGCTAGAGGAAGGTCCTCCTCTAGTTGGACTATACACATTGTTAAGTTCGCAGAAAGTCGGTGTATGGAGGCCACTCAAGACCGTTCGCAATGGCATTCTAGAGGGAGGCCTATGTCCAGCAGTGGTCTTCTAATAGAGATGATTATTTTAAGCATAACACTTAACAGTCACATACAAATTCCTGATCATACACTATCCCTTTGTTGTGGGTATCAGAAAAAATGAGAACCATGCATTGCGCAACATAACCTTGAACAAATATTTGCATATCATATAAAATTTTCCCCGCAGCGGGAATCAAACCTTCACCTCTCACGTCTAAAGCGCCCGACGTGCCACGGATGCAGTCAAGTATGTTTTCAAATACCTACGACGCAGGAGGTTGCGGGTTTAATTCCCGCCTCTGAACAAATATTTGTACGATCTGCAGATAATTGTTAAGGGTGTTCAGGGTATTTTTCTATGTATAATAAAACATATCTATTTATTTAATGTATTTGTATTAAGTATATCAGCTGTTATCTAGTACCTACCCATAACACAAGCTCTGCTTAGCTAGATAATTTTGTGTGAAATGTCCAACATTTATTTATTTAGCTGTCGTATTTCTAACACATAAGTTACGAGTTAACTATCTACCTATCCACTTATATCCTCGTCACAAGCTTAATAAGACAAAGAAAAATTGCAAGGCATACGTAACAAAGTAGGCACTCGACCGAAAAAATGGCGCATTAAACCAAACAGAAACTAATTCACATTATCACTGAACTTAAGGGGAGGTCGTTTTTCTTCATTACCATCATTAAGGGGCCGCTCACCGCCGAGAAAGAGAGCTTAATTCAGCCTGTTATTGCCTGTTCAATGCTTAATGAAGTTGGATTTAATATATGTTCACTGGAAATTAGTTGCTGTGGACCTTTACGACTGTGGAAGGGAGACAGAGATATTAAAGCTAAGGTTTTGAAAGAGAAAGTTGATTTTGTAGCTGTATGTACCATGTTCATACCCATATAATATTCATATGTTGTACCTATGATTGTATGAATATCATCTTTAGGCAAATGTTTTTCTCAATGAAATTACGAAGCTTGGAATGCGATATGACATAACTTTTCATTTAAAAAACCGACTTCCGCCATTGTATTTGACTAAATATTTGGATGAAAAAAATATGATGAAAGAACCATAGTGGTGAAAGGATTATGATACTTTTTGAATGCAAATGCTTGGTTTGTTCCTGAAAAAGTCAAAATCGCCATATTATGTATGCCTACAATATTTGAGGAGTTCCCTCAATTCCTCATGGATTCCATCATCAGAACTGGATTCTGAATGAAAATGGGACCAATCTGGAAGTATATTTGTCCAAATAAAAAAAGAATTTTCTAAATCGGTTCATAAACGCCGGAGATATGTGGTAACAAACATAAAAAAAAAAAAAAAAAAATACAACCGAATTGATAACCTCCTCCTTTTTTTGGAAGTCGGTTAAAAAGTAGGCGATTTTTTTAAATTTAATAAATTTTTATTTCGATTTTACATAAAATAATACAAATAATTGATTATAATAAATATATATATTATTGGTATCTACACACATTGATTCATATTGATTATAAATTTATGACTTTTAAATGCTAACGGAAAAACAATATCTAGCGCTACAATAATATTACATAACATGTTTAATTACCAGCAACTAAAGCTTATAAGCATCCACCTGAGTACTAGCATCCACCTGAGTTCTTAACACCAATACGATCACCAATCCGCCTGCGCCAAGCGTGTGATTTTGCCAAATCCCTCGATTGTACGCCAGAGGTTATACGCTGGGGGAGGCTTCACCCAGCAGTGGATGTCTATCGGCTGATGAAAAAAGTTTTTAAATATACTAGTATCCGCTCACAGCTTTGTTCTCATGGTACCGTACAAAAAGTAACCTGTCTCAGTAGTATTTTTTAAACTCTCGCGATTAGAACACGTATTTACTATATTGTCACGGGTATTTATCGCGTGTTACCTTATTATTTATTATTCCCAACGTTTCGAATGCGTTACAGCAATCATGGTCGCGGGCTAAGGCTATAATAAGGTAATACCCGATAAATACCCGTGCAAATATAATAAATATAATAATAATTGAGACAGGTTTCCATTCAGTACACAACCTATCCCAAATATGTACCAAATTTCATCAATATCGATTCAGCTATGTGGTGATTGGTACTACTGGTAGGTATAATATGCCTGGTGAAATACACTGAAAGTGAAAAATAATATTCTATCCAAAAACAATAGAAAACATATAACACCATAGTCGTACAACAAAAAGATAAATCATTGTTTTAGACATCCCGGAAGCTGATTCATCTACTAGCTTTTTACACAAAGGCTTTTAGTAAATGGTAATTCATCAATTGTCAGCTGTTTCCGACTACCATATTTCGCGAGCATTTGTGAGCATATTGAAAATGCGTTGGCAACACACATTTTCTTATTTTGAACTTGCGTCTGAAAAAGTTTGTGATTAGTAGTTTATTGTTCTAAAAACTATATCTTGACTTTAAAAAAAAATACCTAACATAGAATAGAAACAAATGAAAAACGATGATACTCGCAGAAATAAAATACTGTATCACACACTACTGTGCGTGCTGTGTGTGCGTGTGCTACTGTGTGTGCTTGTGCTACTGTGTGTGTGTGTGTACTACTGTGTGAGTGTGTGCTGTCTGTACTGTGTGAGTGTGTGTATGTGTGCTGTCTGTACTGTGTATCAACGCCCTTCTATCCCTAATATTCCTGTTTATTTGTAGTAGCGTTTTCACGTCGTCATTTAATTTTCATGATCAGTCTTAGATTATTTTTCACTGTCCGGTCATGATTATCATCATCATTTTCACCCTGGTCTCACCCAATATCCAGGTGGACTATGGTTCCTTTGTTTTCGTCTCTTTAGTCATGTGCGTATCTAATCCAGATAAGCGCTACTAATATCTGACGGCCACTGTGGCGTGGCAGGCAAGTAGCCAGCGGAGATGCAAGTGGTTACGAGTTCGTCTCGTTGTGGGAAATATGTTTGTATGATCACTAAATATTTGTTCAGGGTCTGGGTGTTATGGTACCATGATACTCGCAGTTCCTGATACCCACGACACAGGGAATCTTAGTGTGGGATATGTGACTGTTGGGTGTTATGTTATGTTATATCTCAGTGTCGTTGATCCTATTGAATTACGAGTAAATGAGAGTCTAACCTTTTCAATACTTCTCATGATGTGCTTTTTTAATAATAATCATGAAAAAATAAATTGCTATAAATAAAAACATAACCTAACGATAAAAATGATTTCATTTTCACGCCAATTCCGATTGCCAACAACTGACATCGACTAACGAACAAAAACACGGACATAATAATTGTAGCGAGTCGTGGGTTCGATACCTAACGAATAACGACCGTTCGAGGATGTCATCGTTATAGGCTTTAACAATGGCTGTGTTGGCGATACGCCAATCCAAGCATTAAGATGTACATAGTTTTGTTGTAATTGTTCGAGTTTTTGAATCGTGAGCTTAATTGATATTGTGATGCCAAGCGGGAATCTTGCTAACTTTTGTAGTACAACAGAATGTACTCTTATGGATGTATTATGTTCTAATTACTTACAGCTACTGAAGGCAATGACGACATTGTGATGATTATGGGAAAGGATTTGATGAACAGTTTTTCAGGAAATATTATATCTATCTCTTTCGAAAAGTCGAAAGTGAGAGATCTTTGTCCAGGAGCTACGAGTGAAGTTAAGCGAGACACAATTCAAATACTACCCTCTATAGTCCGGTGTGCTTGGCACTTCTTGGAGTTCCTCTTGGAGAGTTTAGACTGAAGGTAAACCATCCATAAGTTTTACATCAGAAAATCTATTGAAGCGTAGCATTTGCCATCTCTAGGCGTTCACAGAACTACCGCAAGAGCTTTGGAAGATAACATATTCGAGTCACCTATTTCTTTAAAAGACAAACTAGGCACTGTAACAACGATACAAAACTTTCAATTTTACTAGTTTTTTACAGCCAGCAGTATACGGCAGGTACTTACGTCTCAAAGCAAACTTTTGATGGCAGTTATAAACATAATACTACCATTTCACGTGGCTTCCTCCACAAATGGCTGTCTTTAACCGACGAGTGTCTTTTTATTTGACAGTTTGTGATGAAGAATTTCCTGACGGTTAACGATAATGCGCCAGTTCTGTTAATATTTTTATGGTCTGAGGTTGTTTTAGTAACAAAGAAAGAATAAACGCCTTTTTTAGATGGTTCATATTGTGTTGACATTTTTAAATTTTAAAGGAAAAATGGCATTGCAAAATTTTAGTTTTTTACTTTAATTTGGACTTTACTGCTACAACATAAATTACACCTACATAAATAAGTTGGTAAAAGATAGATTACATAACATAACACCCAACAGTCACATACGTAGTCTTGATCCCACACTAGGATTCCCATTGTCGTGGGTATCAGGAACTACGAGTACCATGGTACCATAACACCCAGACCCAGAAAAAATATTTGCAGATCATGCAAACATGTATCCCGCAGCGAGAAACAAACCCGCAACCTCTTGCATCTCAGCCGGCTACTCACCCTCCGCGCTACAGAGGTTGTCAATATAAAAATATATATAAATAGATTACAATTATGATTTTGTATGTAGAAGCTTTTTTGTGAAAGAGCTCGTCCGGGGAAGTACTACCACCATACTTTTTTGTGCAGCCAAGCTGTAATGCTCGCTTGCTGTGTTCCGGTTTGAAGGGTATGGATGCAGGTGGAATCACAGGCTTGTGAATTTTTATTTGTTTGTCTCAGGATGACGGGCGCTATGCAAAGCCATGTAGGACATACGTCCTAGGTGGACGTGACCTATGTAGCAATTAATTGTTATATGCAGTCAGTTTGTTCTGTCACTTATTTAAATAAAAAAAAATAAAACCTAGATACAAAGTTTCACAGGTCAATGGCCTTATCGCTTATGAGTGATCTCTTCCAGGCAACTTTTGAATGGACAAGATCCATTAAAAGTTACTATTTTACAGGATAAAATCAATTTGTAGACAGTTTATTTGTAAACAAAAGTACTTACAGTGATTTGAATTATTTTATTTATTAAATTTTCTTAATGCAAACCAACTCATCGCTAAAGAATTACCCTTCGTCGTGTCTTACCCCAGTAAAATACTAAGTGAACGAAAATTACCCTCTTTAATATTCGTGTAAAAATCCACTGGTTAATCATTACAAAAATTCAGCCTCCGAAGGCGTTGGAACCTCTGCTTATACATTAAAAATTAAACAGAAAATTCGGTACTTAGCTTTTGGCCAGACGACCGAATAAACTGTTTGGTAACAGTTTAATATATATCTAAGACTATTACAAACGATCTAAAGATTGCTCAACAGATCCGAATCACTACTTGATGGAAGCGTCCTTGTGAGACATTGGTTGCGATGCTGCTTTGCTTGACCCATACTAGGGTTCTCTGTGTCGTGGGTATCAGGATCTACGAGTATCATGGTGCCATATTACCCAGACCCGGAACAAATATTTGCAGATCATACAAACATTTGTCCCGCCGCGGGAATTGAATCCGCAATCTTGCATCTCACCACAGCCGCCGGAACAGTTGAATCGATGTAAAGTCTGTCATGTGGTCATCCCTTTACAGAAAAACGTTAATCGTAATATTATTCTGGCGAGGTGGTAGCCCGTTAATGATAAACTTTATCCACCCAAAGTGCAGTTTGCTGGGCGGGCGGATAATCGAGCAAACGTTAATGAGGAACAAAAAGAGCTAGGATTAGTGGCAGGTTAAAATATAGGGTTCCCTGATAAGTAATTCGGTGAATAATTGTAATTAATCGGTGATTTAACTGTCATTGGCTTTTTATATTTAAGCTCGGTCCACGGATTACCTTTTTTAAACCTTTTTAACTATTCTAGAAGTTTTTTAAACTTTTAGCTTACTAAAACTTTATAACTTTTATAACTTTTCATTTAAAAAACCGACTTCCGCCATTGTATTCGACTAAATATTTGGATGAAAAAAAAAAATGATGAAAGAACCATAGTGGTGAAAGGATTATGATACTTTTTGAATGCAAATGCTTGGTTTGTTGCTGAAAATATCAAAATCGCCATATGTATGCCTACAATATTTGAGGAGTTCCCTCCATTCCTCATGGATTCCATCATCAGAACTGGATTCTGAAAAAAATGGGACCAATCTGGAAGTATATCTATTGAAATAAAAAAAAGAATTTTCCAAATCGGTTCATAAACGCCGGAGATATGAGGTAACAAACATTAAAAAAAAACCAACCGAATTGAGAACCTCCTCCTTTTTTGGGAAGTCGGTTAAAAATCATGTCCTGTTTATCACAATTTGCTGATGTAAGTTGCATCTAGGTTTCTTTAGATGTCTGCTTGACTGCTTGTCTCTGTAATAGTTTGCCATTCTTTCACATTGCGATTGTTCAACACATCTTGCTGTTCCAAAAACTAATTATTCACTTTATTCTACATGTCTATCTTTCAAAGAATCAACGACGCAAAACTCGAATACAATATATTTGAACTTTAAAAATTTACCCAAAATGGGGATTGCCTTGAAATGGATATAACATAACAATACTGAACAGTACATAGTCTTGATCCCACACACTAGGATTCCGGTATCAGGAACTACTAAGCATCTTTCACGTCTCAACTAGCTACTTACTCGCTATGCCACACAGGTCCTCAAAATTATATTTTAAAAATATATAAACTCCACACAACAGATTATAAACAGCCATTGTTCTGAAAGCTGAGATTTTCCGTATTAGCGAACAACTGGTTAAAACCGGACAATACTGGACAATATAATGGGTTCACCTCCCCTTCCAACTCCAGAAAGGGGGTGGATAAGAGGAAATGAAATCCTTAACTTTCGATATTTACACCCTGAACTCATTTTAAATACGGATGAACTTTGCATTTTGTTTGGAAGTTAGTTGTGGTTAATATACATGTGTATTTGTACACATACCTACTCGTGAGAAAGATTCTACCGTGGGAAATAAAATAACCATGTTTTGTATAGGGTTAAACCCTTAACAAGAGGCTTAAATATGGGAGAAGCGATGGTGATGCCATAATTACATAGATCAAAGAGAAGGAACCAGAAATACGATTTATATATTTAAAGCTATTTATAAAAGAGTTATGCCTATACTTAAGTAATTTCTTTAGTTTTTTAACTCTTCTATACCTTCGCATCTAAGATATTAGCCGGATGCTTTGCAAAATCAAATCAAATGAATCAAAAAAAAATTATTAAAGTCACAAGGGTATTAGTGTTTAACATTTAACTATATCTTAAATACAACATTGATAAGTGCTATGTAGATTTCAATTATTTTGAATCTTGGAGTACTCACAAATCACTTCCATGTAAGATCTGCTTTTTACTACCCACCTCCAGTTGCACTTGCCTTAGTGAGCATTCAAAGACCCCCAACTATAAAATAAATATTAGTTATTTAATTATAAAATCGACCTAATTCACTCGCAACACAATTATCACGTAATACACATATTTGAACCCCGCTCTGAAGTTTCTGTCTTTTAGAAGCCTAAACTCTTTTGAATTGCTTTTACTAAGCATAGCTAGGGTACTACCATATCTTACCTATAGTACAGGCAAATTAGTAAAAAGTGTGGACCTAAGTCGTGTAGTCGTGGATTCTTATGGAAACGTTAGATGACACGAAAAGAAGCTTATCCTAAGTTTGCACCGTTTCTGGTGCATACGGAACCCTTTTAAATATTAGGTACAAACTTAAAAAGGCCGTAAATTTTAAAATAGAAATAAATTACTTGATGCAAGTTAAATTACGTATATAGAGAGACTGTCTTAGTGCATTATGATTTTAATAAAAACCACGTGCATGTAGGGAACATAGTGTTGAACCAATGCATCTTCCGTAAAAAAAAACCAGTATAAAACTTCCGGCGGATGTAGTACTAATTAAATGAATAAGTTTAAGTCGATTTCCGGAACTACATTAATTTTCCCCGAAGTAGAGCGACAATAAAATATGGAAAAGTGCCTTCCGTGAGACGCACCATGGTGCAAACCTGGTAATGTATTTCGAACATTTTTCTGATAAGTATATCAATTTGCACCGACTACCTTAATTTTCCCGGAGCCGTAATAACCACAAAAAGTTTTTTTTGTAAATGATTTTTTTTGTATGTTCCGTATGTCGGATTTAAAAAATACTTGGTGCAAATGTAGATCATAACGGTTCAAAGTCTATGCCAAATTGCACCGACTACTTCTATTTCCCCCATTAAGTTACGGATATTTTTATGGTTTTCACCCTATTTCACCCTGTTCCGGAGGGTGAAATTACTGATGCTTATTATTACAGGTGATTTTTAAGCCATACAAAACAATTAGAAAAGTTTTCATGACTACATCTAATTAGTTCCACACTTGTGCAAAAAATCACCTAATTTGACTGTACTACTAATGAATGTAACACAACGTACCGTACTTATACATAAAATGTAGATAGCGCAGGGATCCCAAAGAGGGAGTCTATGTTTGCAACCATCGTTCCGTGTCACCTCACATAATCATTAGCCGAACGACGTCTTCTGTTGGACATGGGACTGCTCCATAGAATGTCATAACGAACGGTCTTGAGCTGCTTCTATTTACCGTCTTCCCGAGACCGTTACAATGTCATCGGTCCGTAGGGTCGGAGCGCCGTGCTTCAATGCGTCTTCAATTCAAAATCACACAATGATCACACCCAATTTCTACATACAGCTAACCTAGCGCTAAGACCGCCAAATGTACTTATGATTTGAAACTAAGTTTCTATTTTTTTCTGTTCTTTTTAATAATAGTGTACATTGTACAATAAAGATTATAATCTATCGAGAAGGAGTTAAAAAACTATACTTTTGGGCACCAGTTGTGAATTAAATATTATTCAATGAAAAAATTACAACTAAGGTCTAGCTCAAATCAAGCACAGAAACAATTAAGTAATTATAAAGACGTAATGAGAAAATTGCAGACCTAGGCATGCCTAAACTGAACTTAAACTCTGTATGATAAAACTGAGATTGCCTTGGCTGGTTATTTGAAAGTACTTTAAAGCCTCAACTCCAGGATTCGTAACGAGTTTAAAACATGATTTTAATGTTAACATGTTTTTGCTAATGGCAACGCTATAGTTGAAATGTAGCATTGTTAACGGAACATGTTATGTAAATAAACATGCAAAACTAATTTTGATTTACACTCATTGATGCATTGCAAATAGGCAAATAGTCAAATTCATTTACTATTTTAAGTTATCTATGTGTTATTCTCCGACCAATTTCCACTCTAGCTTTTTCAGTAATGTGCTTTGGATCCAGACATTCATTGTTACTTGGTTTTATGTATTACCTTTGATAATTTTGGCATCATACCAAATTTCTAGATGTTTTTAGGGTTCCGTACCCATAGGGTAAAACGGACCCTATTACTAAGGCTCGGCTGTCCGTCCGTCCGTCTGTCACCAGGCTGTATCTTATGAACCGTGATAGTTTAACAGTTGAAATTTTCACAGATGATGTATTTCTGTTGCCGCTATAAGAACAACTGATCAAAAAAATAATAAAATAAATATTTAAGGGGGCTCCCATACAAAAAAACGTGTTTTTTCCGTTTTTTATAGATCCGTCTGTCACCAGGCTGTATCTCATGAACCGTGATAGTTAGACAGTTGAAATTTTCACAGATGATGTATTTGTGTTGTTGCTATAACAACAAATGATAAAAAACAAAATAAACTAAATATTTAAGGGGGGCTCCCATACAAAAAACGTGATTTTTATAGATGCCGTTGTAGGTGCCGTTTTTATACATAATGGTACGGAACCCTTCGTGCGTGATTCCGACTCGTACTTGGCTGGTTTTTTTAAGTGTCTAGTCTAAAAAATGCCTCGGCAAAGATTATTGCTGACAAATATATTTACGCCTAAAACAGTAGCTACAATAAGTTAATAATAATATGCTTTTGCTATCTTCATCGTATTGTGAGTAAAAGGGGGCAAACTAACATTGAAGATTGTGCGCCCGAGGCTGATGTCAGCGACATCAAGAGGTTCCATCATACAGCCCTGTGAGGCGATATAGGTACTTGTACTTGAGTTTTCATAAGGTTTATGTTCATCTTCTTATTTTGGGGATTGAGGGGTGTTTGCTATATATTAGATATCATTTATTTAGCTAATCTGATACTAGACAGATTATCGTCGACTATTCAAATACGAAGTCTAAAGTGCTTCGGGCACGTAACACGCAATGAGGACTCAATGGAGCGTCTTGTAGTGCAAGGCAGGATGGAGGGTAAGAAACCACGGGTTCGCTCTCCCAAGCGGTGGTCAGACCTTTTTAAGTACGACACATAAACTATCATCACCGAATGATAAATCGGTGATAATCACCGATGAATCTCGCAATACTGCTAATAGAGCCGTGTGGAGACGCATCACAAGAGCTGCCACTCCAGCAAGACCTGCATAACCACGACCACTCTCTCAAGAGTGTACGACTAATTAGAAGAAGAAATAATTGGATTTAGTTTAAGTTACGCAGTATTTTACTTAATGGATGCTAATTTAGGTCACGTAGGTTACCATCTTGTCGGATTTACAACTTCGAAATATTTTTAAAGTTGAACTTCCTCGACACGTCCCAACCAAATGAGCATCTTTGCGGTGCTACCACATACTTAAAGCGTATTTACAGTTGGTGTAACGTCACGTTCGCCACGTGGTAGGCACGTAATACATTTTGGCTGCCCGCCAAGCTGTTTCCACCAACGCCTATCCGATCTCCCTTCCATCCGATTCGCGGGACGATTCGGCAGCTCTATCCCGAAGGCCTTTCGATTGATTTCACCCTGTGTCAGCTGGAATTGGGTCTGGATTCATTATAAATGTGGCTTATAATCCGGCAGACTGCTGGTTTATTGTTTTGAGATATTGCAACTGCGTTGTTCCGTTTTCCTGCCAAAATGTATCCGAGAAATCCGTTTTAAAAATAACAAAAGCTTGTAAAAATAAATGCTTTTCTATTATCTTTCTTCTTTGTAGGAGCTTTCAAGATTTCATTACTTGACTGGTGCATTTCAGAATCAAAACTTTCTTTATCGCAGCTAACTTGGGGATGCTAAGAAACTTTTAAGTTTAATGGAGAGATGAGAAGGTCATCGAGATAAGTAACGAAGTTTTTTGCGACTTGATTTTTAGAGGTAGCGAGTATGTAAGATGGAGGAAACTTGTGCCAAGGGAAATCAAAGGAAACGACTTTCTACTGAAGAGCGCTAGAAGATGTCATATATATACGTCCTGTGTAACCAACCAAGCATAGGAACTTACTAAATCAAAGGTGAAATTATTGTCTGTTCATAGATAACGTAATAGGGAAATGTATCTGACAATATCCCATTAAACTATGATACAGTGGCGTGATTAGAATTTGGTGCCAATTGAACTGGAATAGAACGGGCTGTTTCAGTGAACTTGTTTTACCAAACTAAATCGATTCCTTTTATTATTATTGAGATCTCTATCTAATATACAAACATCACCACTACTTATAAACTTGAGTTGCTTCAGAACCACTGAACTACATTTGGAAATAGAGTACCATAAACTATGATAAAAAAGGTCAGACTGTAAGCACACAAAATCAATGCTTCCAAGACCTAACAAGAAAGTGACGAATACACTAATCAAAATGCAACGCAAGTCGTATGATGGAAGGCATGACATAACAGGTGATCATAACAGGACACTGCGACCTCACTATCACCTGCTCAATATCTGGGCCATGACTGACAGTGCACTGTCTGTCATCTTGTGCATTAATATTTTAATATATTGTTATTTTTATTATTTGTTTCGATAGTTATTTGAAATTTCCATTCTCCATTGAAATGGGCATTCTTCTAATCTTACAGATCTCTCTCCACCCAAAGGTTGTCTGGAAGAAATTGCTTCTGAGCGATAAGACTGTCCATTGCACCTCCATTTAATTACCATGTTAATTTTTGTGTATTTTTTTTATCTTTATTTTTTATAATAAATTACTGTCTATTCTATTCTGTTCTAATATTTTGTTTTTAGTATTGTCAATTGCATAAAGAGTATAATTTTGACAAATTAAAATACATTTATAGCCACCATTAAACTTTACAACTTAACTATATTTTAAATAAGAGTCGTTTGGAATACTCAAAAGTTTTCACTCCATTAAATCTAGCAATAATCTCAAAATTATTGGCGGTAAGCCACCAGCCGTTCGCAATTTACCAAAAAGCCTAAACAGTTCCGTGAGTGGATGATAAAAATTGGAAGCGATTCCTTTTCCTAATCGCCAATAAGCTCCGGGGAAATAATCTCTTAAACGATCTAGGAAGGAATACTGATATTGGTTAGAGTAAATAGGTCATAGAAAATAAAGTTCATTATGTTTGCTAGTCTGCATAGAAGGTACTATGCAGATAATAAATTGTATTTGTTTGCCTAGCCCGGCTACCTGTGGTTAGGGTTCGAAACATTCACTAAACAACTCTGCTCTTCAATCACAATCTTAGGTAACGCTTAAATTGATGTGCTGCTGGGTTACCATGATCTTCTCATCGCTCTTATAGCGATTCAGTTCAAAAACTATTCAGGACAAAACATTAGTTCTTTGATGTCCGCAGCTATGTTTAAAGGCACAGTAGCAAAAGGTCTATTGACTTCTGCGATTAAAGTTATTCAATGATGACGAATATTATCCGCGAACCGATATTTTGTACTGAATAGTTTTTGAACTGAATCGCTATAAGAGCTCATGGTAACCCCCCAGGTCATGACACAAAACCTTGTCAGAGCCAACAAAGGAAAGTTTCAAGTGAAAAATAAAAACGTTACAATCATTAAATCGTGGTAACGTTAGGATGGAAGATATATTTCTAATTTGTTTTAGCGTAAGGAATTAGAAATCTAGAGGGTCCTGTATATTATGTTCCGTAATTAACAACCGCATGAGATATAGGGGTTTGTCGTTTCATAGGGAGAACTTTTATTCACGTAATAGTAATCATCATCATCAACAGTCTTTAGACGTCCATTTAGAACACGAATGCCATAATCACCAAACATGGTAAGTGGATTGCTGATCCCAGTATTGGTAATGAGAGTACTCAGGTGGATGCTGCTGCCCATATCCTGATGTAAAAATAATAATGCACAGGGTTAATTATGATCAACTTATGATTTTGATCGTTAAATGTGTCAAGCAAAACTTAACCCTTTAATTTTGAACCAAAATTGAAAACCAACACTATACCCAAAACATTGAGGACAGTTTAGAGCAAAACATTTAGGCCCCAAAACTAAACATAATCACAGCAGCACCAATGTGGCAATAATTAACTGGCACTCCAACAATTACAGATAGTGTGCAAAACACCAAACAAGCCTTAACTAGAGTTTTATTAAAGGTCAGTTTTGAAGTTGAAGTTTAAGCCGAAATTTGGTTCCTACAAAGCCGAAAATTGAATCCTTATACTTGCGTTCATCGCCAGCATAGGTATCTTCTTCTTATTCTTTATTAGCCTGTGTATCTACGTCCACTGCTGGACGAAGCCTCCCCCATTGAATACAATAGAGGGATTTGCCATAATCACCACGCATGGGCAGGCAAAGCAAAACTAAGCATAACCATTAATAAATAAAATTATAAGTTACTTATCAAATAGGTACGCAATGAGTATACCAATGGGAATACTTATGATGGCAAAATTAATGTTATGAGGTAGAAATTACTTGCCGTCATCAAGTAATTACCCTGAGGGTAGGACTAGGAAAAGAAAATGCTTTTATTTTTTTATTACTGTTACGTTTTCTCAATTTAACATTAAATATTTTACTTAGATTAATAGTTAATGTTTGGTGTACTTTAACCGTTGACTTAATAATGCCGAAGGTGGTGGTGGCCGAATTAAAATCCAAAATTTCGGCCAACACTACCTCTAACCTTAATTGAGTACAAAGATAAAGTTGAATGAGACCGAGGCACCGACCGAGGCACTGGGCACCTTGTTTAGTTGAAAGTCCCAAATTGGGTAGTTTTCGTTTAAAGCTAATAGGTATTGGGTTAAATGTCATTTCCAATTTAAGGGATTCAAACCATCAATTTGGAAGGTTTACAAGTTTTAACAAGTAAGAAAGGGGGGCATTCTAAGGGGGAGGCCTATGCCCAGCAGTGGACTTCGACAGGCTGATGATGATGATGATAATGTAGTGTACTTAGTGCAGCCGGAAATGACCTAGGTGAACCATGTCTGCTCAATACTCAGTGCACCCGGTTGAATTATCCCAGGTGAATTAGGTATACCGCCCGTCAATCGGGGAAAGTCGGGCCACCCTGATCATCACTTAGATACTTCAACTGCAGACAAAGTCTTTAAGTGGCAAAGACGCCAAGACAGGCTAGAGAAGCGTTGGCAAGGTAACCTAGATGTCTTTCACAACGACTGGTGAGATACAGCGAGTGAACTTAAGGCGTGAAAGAGGATGGGAATCAGAACTTTGCCCCGCAGTTAGTAAAGGTTAATTGAAGGTTAAAGAATAAAAAATAATTAGTAGGTAACTTTGTAGTTGCATAAAAAACTTCTACATGTATATAATTATGGATACATATACATACACTACACTACTACTACTATACACTTTTACAATCACCTGCAACATGAAAACTTGGTACTTAGGCCTGTACCTGATTAAGACAATTTTTGTTTTTATTCTAAATTTTATTCAATTCCAATCATGATCATTTTTTATTATTTTTTAGAAGTATTGCTTAAACATATTTTAATTTCTGTATCTTATTTTTTACTTTTTATCTTGTCATACCTACAAATGAGCATACACATTTTCAATTAAAAAAAAAGGGAATGTACTACCAAGACACAAGTTTTTAAGTTAGTTTGGTTGGAAGGGCTAGTTTTGCCAGTGATGTATCTATTAGCGAAATAAAAGTTTTAATTTTGACAAAATAAATAAAATTCTTGAGTAAATTTTCCTTCATTTCAAAAGGATGGCCGACGTCAAAACACCACGTGAAATATTTACCACAAAAGTGTTGGGCAATTCCGTTAGATTATACCATTCCTTGGGGACGAGCGGATAAATTGAGATAGGTATCCCCTCTTCGTGTTATCCTGAATATTGCCTTAATATTGATGAAGGAAAATAACGATTAACTTAGAAACGTTGTTCGTCATTAGTGTTTCATTTTGGGTGGCACTTTTATTAATTGGTCTTGACACATCTTGAACTACCTTCGTGCATTATAGGATTACCTGTCAGCTCATCCAAGCCATTCACCACACTAGTTTTATCTATAAATGGTCATAATCAAGCTCTTTTCAAAGCAGCATACTAGACCAAGATAAAACCAGTGACGTGGGAGAAGAAGCATCAATCCATCACCATTTGAATATAACTCGTTCGTAGGAGGCAACTTCGCAAGCCTTGGTTTCCTAAGCTATGACCGTCATATGACGGCCATAATGTAGTGGAGACGGGGAAAATATCAATAAAGTCTTTGACGTTAGGTTGAATATCGATTGCATTGCTATATTCATCATCATCATCAGCCCATAGAAGTCCACTACTGGACATAGGCCTCCCCCTTAGAATGCCACGACGAACAGTCTTGTGCAACCTCCATCCACCTGCGATGTTTATAATGTCTTTAATCCATTGAGTGGAGGGCCTTCCTCTACCGCGTCGTTCGGCTTGTGGTTGCCACTCGAGAACCTTTATTTCCCAACGGTTATCAGTTCTTCGAGCTTTATGAGCTTCCCATTGCCATTTCAACTTGCTAATTCTGATTACTACTATATTACTGCTGTAATTATTTTCGATCAAACTTAATCATTTCACAATTATGACGTCGCAGATCAGCCATTCAGAAGGTATAAAGAAGTTATTTCTCATGCATTCATTTTATTTTGTCAGATTTTACGTTTCCTTTAGATATGCATTACAATGGAGTAATAATGACGTCAAACTTTCCCGTATCCAACAATAGAAGATCAGAGTCATTGGAGTTGGATTCCGTTTCCTCTAGTTACTACAAATCCCTTTACAAAATGTTGCTAGCATCCGCATCGTCAAAGGTATCCTCAAACATGTCTATTACATTTAGCTATTGAATAATAAACGTTGCGCCAACCCTGAATATGGCACAAGACGTGAGGCGACTTAAGAAGAGCCTTCTTTACAGTAATGCACAAGTCACATCCCGAGAGCAACTCAAATTGCACTTTATTACCCACCACCTTAAGACCTTTTTTATCCTCAACTAATTTAGAGTCGAGCCACTCTGAAACGTGCCGTTGAAAAAGTTTTTTAAGACGGGGTTTTCTCAATTTTCTGGGTAATTTACAGGTCCCTTTTATTGTCAGTTTGAAATGTGTGCTCAAAGTAGGTATTCAAATAGGTATCGTGAAATAATTTATGAGAGTTATGGAAAGCCGACCAGCGTGCGTTTGACACTGCAGACTACGGATTCAGAAATTATATATTTAATTTAGGAAAGTTGTTATAGAAGACACTGATTTAATTAAAATTCGTTCTCAAAGTAAGAGAAAGTTATTATTGTCATGTTATTTGTTGAAATTGATTAAGTTTGCTTTATTTATTAAACGTCAACAAAATAAACAATGATTTATCTAAAATGAATGCCTTGAGATTGTTAATGTACATGTACTCAGTCAAACAGATTAGAATGCATACTTCACACAATATAACTACATGCATAGAGACACCTAAACGAAAAATATGCTCGCTATTGCTCGTGCCTACCAAAGGTCACAAAACTTTACTGCTGCTTCCATCAGGTGGGCCGTAAGCTTGTCTGCTTGCCAAAGCATAAAAAAAAAGAAAAAAAAGATATATTTATCCCGGCTATGGCCACCAAGGTTTTCGATCACCAAGTCAAGTCAAGTCATCATTAAAATCACAAGAATTTTTTTGAATCATCTTACAAACTAAGATTAATCTTGTTCTGACGCAAACAACCAGTGTCAATCTTTAGATAATGGTCCGCCCACAAAATCTTGCTGGTAGCGGAATCGCAAGCCACACCATTTATAATGAATTGGAGGTTCTAAATACCCCCTCGGAGTAAAAAGCATGTGTCCATAAAGGTGTCTCTAGATGACAAGTTGCTAAGCAGCGTGTGTCTAGCTCTACGAACGGTTTCGTAGCCGTGACATAAAACACAACGCCATAATAACGTAAAAATACACACAGCCAACGCGATGGGCTTTCAACACAGCAAATATTTGTTCAAGTAATGGCTGTAACCCGTCGAAGATAAAATAAAATACAAATAAATGGAGTATGTTTTGAAATAACTGAATACGCTTGTGCAAAATAAATATGATGGATGATACATCCCTGCGTAATGTAAGTAATAAAAAAGTGGGTATCAAGGTTTGTTTAGTATCCAATAAATAACAGGAGAGGAACGTTGGTTCACTATTCATAAAAGACAAATGACAATAATAGATTAAAATTGCCAAAGATCTATCAAACTACGCTTTCCAAAATTGCATAAAGTTAATAATAATAAAAAGATCAATTATTTTCAAAATTCTACGGCATAAGATTAAAAAGTAAGAAAAGTAGTACATTTTTAGTAGTTTGTCAATTGTTACTTAGTACCAAAAGTATCTATTTAAAACTTGGACATGTTTTTAGATATAATATAAACGCGTCCTGAAAATGAACGCACCAACTCCGCTACAAACGTTGATAACGCAGAGAATCATTTGCATCGAGCGAGCTTGAGTAAGCTAAGCCGCTTACGATAATGTAAGCCGCACGGAGTCGAGCGTTAGCATAACTTTGTGTTAGTGCAACACAAGCGAAACACGCTCAAATTGTTTACGCAGTATTTGTGTTGAAATTTTATCGGGTGATGCATTTTGCCCCTGAATTTTAAAATGTCTTTGAAAGCGATTCATATTTGTCTACGTAACAGGCCATAGTTATCCCACCCCGTCTTCTAGACACTATCACGAGAGCTCCGTCAACGCAATCTTAAGCTCAAATTACGGAATTGGCTTTCGACGTCGAAAACAACGTGAAATCTAAAAATATAAATAAAACCAAAGACAAACTACTTAATAATAAAAAGATAATGATAATACCGACTACTTAAAAACTAACTAAGCTTAATAAATATTACACTGCATACATAAACCTACAAATAACGAATAAACAACCATACATACATACATACATGTTTCAATAAATAAATATTATATATATATTATACCTATATAAAATATAAATAAACCATCATACTCTAAACATAAATTAAAAGGAGAAATAATGCTCTTTTACTTTGGGTTTGAAAATGTTAAGTGAAGGGCTAGCACGGATAGCGTGGGGAAGGGAGTTCCACAGTCTAACAGCATGTACGGTGAATGACCCATCATAACGTTTGGAAGAGTGAGTCGGGAACTTCAGACGAAGAGACGTGATTGACCTGCTAGTCACTACGAGGGACAAGAAAGTCGAAGCGTTCACGGAGGTAAGAAGGATAAAGGGGATTATAAAGAATATTATAGAGAAAAGTCAGAACATGCAGATCACGACGACGACGAATAGGGAGCCATTTCAATTGGGACCTGACACGTGATCAAAATCACGAGAGAGTAATTATGTTCCTTGCACAGATTTATAAGTATAGTACTAAAGTGTTCCTTGTCTTGACCAAAACACAACTCAATAACGTCAAATAAACGAAATCAAAGAGAATATAAATCACTACGTCAAACATGAACCTTTTTGGATGAACTATTCGTTCAATTATCATTCAATTTTCTTAGTTTTTAATCAAATGCGCCCCCACCTCTATTTACGCAGAATGACGTCACTCTCGTAATTATCTCGAATTCACGATAGTCGGTAGAAGATGTTTTGTGCTGCCAACTATCGCCACCCTACGTAAAGGTATAGTAAATACGATACGTTTACTATACGATTTGACAAAATGTTCCTGCTCGCCCTACTGTATTTTGTTACCAATAAATAACTTGAACTTAAACTTAAAATTATTTTTCTAAATAATACCTGCAACATTTCGGTGTCGTCCTTTTCACATGTTTTGTTCCAACTTTAAAAACTACTCTATGGAATTGTCATTCATCTTGTACATTTGGGTAACCTGAGAAAGCAAACCACTATAACTAATATTAAACCATGGAAGTAATAAGTACTAGTTGTACGTAGTACTTATTACTTCCATGTATTAAACAGGTGCAACTATTACCCCAAAAAAGATTGTAGAACCTAGGTACATAACCTGAGTTCAAAACATATAACAACTTCATCGCAGGTAAAGAAAATAGAGCTGAAGCAACATTGTTCCTTGTTTTCCCAACAATCCACCTTCTTTAACCTGGAAGAGGTATATGTTTTCATTGTATAAATATATTTTCGTTCTATCTCGATACGATAGAAAATCAACATGAATAATTTTACATGAAGTTGAGCAAAATACCTTGTTTCGATACAGTTGTTTATTATGTTCGGGCGCAGATGTTAGTTTCCAAACTTTGAAAGAGAATCGAAATAGAAAAATATTTAATCTAGATTAGGGCTTTGCCAAACGGCATTTGGGGGATCAACATTGAATTCTTCTCACATAAAATACTAGTTAGTGGTTCGCCCCGAACTGAGACCTCGTCATTACACGCGTTTTCGGAAACTTACGTTCTTAACCATTCAACTTAAACAACTTCAAAAAATATTTCGATACCTTTTTTTCGTTTCTATACAGGCGACGATGAACCAATAGTGCGTAAAAATTACATACTTACGTAATATAGTAGGTACATTCTGACGAATTATTGATAACCTCATTTTTTGAAGTCGGTTAACACCTTAAGTATTTTGGCAAATGTATCATGATAGCAGCGTTGCGGGTAAACCAAAAGCAACATTGTAATGTTCAAAGGAAATAGTGTCGAAATTAACTGAACTACAACGTCATTCAAATTCTTACAAATTGGAGGTCAACAATGGTTTTTAAATTAGATTTTCAACTTAAAGAGTATAAATCTTGATGATTTATGCTCTTTGAAACAGTAATTTTAAAAAGTATAAAGTATTTTTAAAATGTGCTACCAAAGTTCTTGCATTATGACACGACCTGATTGTCTCAGTTTTTTTATTCCCATTATTTCAACAACCCCCTTATCGATGTAGCTCATAACCTAACATACAAATTGTACCAATACTATCTACCAAATATCATGAAGATCGGATGAATGGTTAGAATGTTGTCCTCATTCTAACAGACTACTAATGTATGTTACACTCAAATGACAATTTAACCAAGTTGACTCAGAGAACTCGCTTCGCTCGTTCAATTAAGAGAGATAAACAGATGATATAACAATAGAAAGGACCTTGAATAGATCTTTCCCACCCAACGAAGACAAGCCGTTAAAATCTTAATCAACGTAAAAAGTTTCAGTGCAACTTCTGCGTGTTTTGGTTTCTTTGCTGCAATTGCGTTCTGTGTAGCCAGGGTTTTAGCTTTTAAACTTTGTGAACGTAAAGATCTAAATTGAAAAATCTTTACCTACTTTAAAAGAACTCAGAGCCTTCCTATTAATAAAGCGTTAAACCCTGGTTAAACTTAAATCGGGGTTGTAAACCAACAAAATAAAATGTATCAAGTCTGACTTAAGTTCAACTTAAATTGTGCATTTCTGGGTATTTACTTAAGATGTTGGCTTTCTTCAAGTTTTAAGTCTACACTTATCCTTGCTGTTTATCACGATTGTTTTGTAAGAAAATGTAATGTCGTGAAGTATGTTTGCGGGTTTTTACCCAGCTGATCTAAAGTGATTTGGTTTTATACGTGCAGGAAGGAAGCCCTAATTGGATTTGAATATGGGGGGTGCACCCATATCCTTTCACCACGCTGGGTCTTTCTCACATTGGTCACAATCAAAGGCTATTTTAGAGCTGCATTCTTAAGACTGAGAATCTTTCTGAGAATGTAGTGACGTAACACTTCAAATAGTGTTCTATTAGTACATAGACCATTTAGGAGAGCTTATTAAACGTCTTTTAGAACAATATTATATAATGTTACAAAAATACTTAAAACGAAACCCAACTCATTTCAATGGAAATAAAATATAAGTAATATCTTTCTACAAAGAAATTCAAATTACTCTCACAATAGATACCTACCTACCAACCGTCGGCACCCAATGTGACTATATGAAACAAGTGAAATTAATAAAAATGTAAATAATAGAATTGAAAATATCGTAGCTTGGTATCATTTTAGAAAAATTACGACTATAACTAAATTATGTAAATGGTCAACGAAACGTCAGCTGGAGGAATAGTAAAGTACATGGTGTATAGTCGTTATTTTTCTAAACTTTAAATACCCTGGCTATTTTCAGTGTTCAAATTAAAATTAGAAAAATACAACACTTATGGAAACACATCGTCAGCAGTAATATATAATAGAATTAATTGTTTTATTGTTTATTAATAGTCAACATGTACATAATTTATAGCTTAGTAATAGCTGTAGGGCGCTTCAATTTTAATAATACGTTATTATAAGTAATACAGTCAAATTATACAAAATTATAAAAGATTATAACAACCGCGCCTGCCTAAAAATGTTGAACAATCCGTCGTTTGTTCAACATTTTTGGATCGTTGCACCCTAGATACTGATCATCCTATGCTGCTTATCACCAGACGCTGCAGTCTGTGGCCAAAAGAATAGAATTTTATTGAACAATAAGATAGATAAGATAATAAAAAGATATAAGATTATAAAAAATACACAAAACTTAACATGAAAACTAAAAGCAGGTAAAATAGGCAGTCTTATCGCTCAGAACATATTTCTTCCAGATAAACTGTGGATGGAGAGAGATCTGATTAGAAGAATGGCCGGCAAATATTACAAGTACTGCCTTGTCGTTTTAAATTGATATTTGAGCTCAAACTTGAATATTCAGCTTCATTAGTATCCTATCTGTTCATCTTAAGCTAATCATCAGACTTTAAAGCCCGATGTCGTAGAAGATGAACATTTTGAGCTCAAACTGAATTTTCTAGCTACAAAAATCTACCAAAAAGTTTTTTCTGGTTCATTGTTTTAAAATTCTAGAACACTCCGTACCTTAATAAGTCTTTTTCGATTATAGCTACAAAAAATTATGATCTGACATGTAGTTTTAAATGATAACTTTTCATTTAAAAAACCGACTTCCGCCATTGTATTCGACTTAATAGTTTTGGATGAAAAAAAATGATGAAAGAACCATAGTAGTGAAAGGATTATGATACTTTTTGAATGCAAATGCTTGGTTTGTTGCTGAAAATATCAAAATCGCCATATGTATGCCTACAATATTTGAGGAGTTCCCTCAATTCCTCATGGATCCCATCATCAGAAATGGATTTTGGGACCAATCTGGAAATATATCTAAACAAATAAAAAAAGAATTTTCCAAATCGGTTCATAAACACCGGATATATGCGGTAAAAAACATAAAAAAAAAAAAAAACAACCGAATTGAGAACCTCCTCCTTTTTTGGGAAGTCGGTTAAAAAGGAAACTAAAGGTAGATGAAAGTAAAAAACGTATGTTTCTCATCAAAATTAGAAATTGGATATATTTTTATAAGAGTTTTAGTCATAAATGAGTTTCAATTATATATCATAACTTTGAAAATCGGGGATTTACGGCAATTTTACTGACTCGCTCTTTAACATTCAAAAATCCCACCCAGCTGACCAGCTTGTTGTCACTATAATATTGTATAATTACTTACTTGAATTTTATACGTATGCAGACAGAGAATGTTTTTTACTCTATGTATTGTCCTCTGTAATATTTCCTGCGCCTTATTGCGTTGAAGGCAGGACTATATTTCTGACTATTCACGCAACACAACATCACTATTTCTCTCTCCGACAATTACGAGATCTATTCAATACCTTCCTGCGTTCCTGTTTGGTAATATTTCCTGTGCCTCAAGGCGTCAGAGACGGGCCCTGGGCCGAGCACGCCCGGGTGGGCCCGGGATTTAATCTCGTCTAAATTGCCTCGGCCCGCTGGCTTCAGGGAAACTAAGGACAGACTCACTGACAAAACAGGTTGTCACCGAATGATATTTGATATTTTTTGTGGTTCCGTTCAGTACCGCGGTATTTCTACCAGTGTAGAAATACAGTCTCATGACCGCATTCTCCGTGTAGGATACAATCTATTGAGGATTAGTCGGTTGTAAGACAAAGCACAATGCAACTTTGCGTTTTAGGTAGCGCTAACGGCACCATACGTAACAAATTGTAAACTTATCGCCGGTTGTCGAAACACTAACCGAAACTCATCTAGGCAAATCCAAATTTTCTATTTCTACTTATATTTAAAATAAAACCGGCTGACTGGTAGTCAGGCTCTGGTGATCTGCTTTCTCTGTAAATGCACGCTCAGGCCTGCAGACATTTCAAGATTTTTTCGTCCTCAATTTAAAGCGTTTCCTTATTACCGTGTGTCAAAAGGGTGTTTTGTTGGATTAGACGTTTTTTAGCTCCAAGTAATTGACGAACCTTTTCCATTTATCAGGAGAGGTTCAGCGACTGCTGATGAACGTTCAATTGTTTTTCAGGGTTCAATTATCTCAATTGTTAACATTTCAATTGGAACCATCATAGGATGACTTTGCAGTCCGTATATATCCATCAAGACCCCTTGGCCGATAAAGGTATCTAGTTGAAGTTAATTCCAAACACAGTCTACTTTTTAATAGAGTTTTCTGTGATTGTACTGTAAAATATCAAGTTTCTAACTCAATGCAATTAAAACGTAAGTACGGACTTTCAAAGTGTATGTTCACGTCGTTAGATATTAATCATAAAAAGCCCAAAGTCTCTTGTGTACAAATCTGCAGTGTGTTCAAGCCTGTCGTTGTTTAGAAGTTTATACAACCGTATTGAAGCACCACCTAATTGATACGTACCAAAAATTTATTTGTGGTTGGAAAAATCAGAAAGTATATTTTATTATTTTAAAGTAATTCAATAACAAGAAGCTCAATCAAAGCGTGTTCGTACTCATTTAATTATTTACTCTTATCGATACAGAAACAAAATCAATAAAGAAACCTAATTGCGGCAATACTACCCAAACTCCACCAAAATACCGTTTCAAACCCTATTAACTGCCTTAATTTTATTTTCCCGAGAGCCTCCGATAGAGCCTTTGGTATTGCAGGCACGTGCGGACCCACCTACGGTTACGTATGAAGATCCAATTCTAGCTTATTATCTTACTTCATAACACTCGTGGTTTCTTTCTGTACGTGTTCACTTGTTAATACTGTGTAGGTTAAGGGGGGACTGAACTCGCTTGCTTTACACATACATTTTACACGAAAAAATTGCGATAGGCTTATGAACCCGGTAAAGCCACAATTGTGTAGCTTGAAACGTCTTCTTCATAATTCGAATTTTTCGTTTAACCTTTTCCTTTCTTTTTTTGGTGATGCCAACTTAGTTTTACAGAATTTTCAGCTTAATCGATAGATAGATAGATTAACACTTTATTGATCATCACACAGAAACAATAAATAAGTAATTTTACATAGAAAGGTAATACAATGGGCGGCCTTATTGCTGAAAGCGCTCTCTTCCAGACAACCTTTGGATGGAACGAAATGAGCAACGCTATAATGGACTGCGGTGTACCTACAAAGCAAAACTAAAAAGTATTAGTAAAGTATTTTATCTACTCTCATACTGAAATATACAGATTCAAAAACTAAAAACAAAACTAAAATGACAGTCTTATGCACATGCCATCGAAATTCATTTAAAAAATTACATTACGATACAGCTCTTCTATGGACAACTGTATTATAATATAACTTTTTTTCTATAACGATACAACTTCACTTGGACCAAGGAGGTTGCGATGCAGTTTTTACTCAGTTTTTCTATACATAATCTGTGGACGCGGCGCAACACACTCGCGCGTATGGATTTTGGCGCTGAACGTTTATAAATGAATGCAAATATCAAAGAGGATGCAATTGCTATACGTAAGAAGAGACGGGACATAGAGTAAAAAAAAATACTGTCGTCAAAACACAAATACCGCAAAAAGCCAACATGACGGACGATTGACAAAACAATCAGTTCTACCAACATACAAAAATGGAATAGTGATGTGCAGCCAGAATTCAAAATCTATCGATATTGATGAATGACCTTACTTACAGTTTGAATTAATATTTTTGTATTATTATTTTCACCAGTTTTGTTTTAGCACCACTAAAACAAAACCAGTGGCACAAGGTCCAGTTTATTGGATTTGTGTACAATAAAAACGCCATAAAGTAAAACATAACATTTATTTTCGGAATTTACCAGGCAGTCTTAGCGCTAAAGAGACAACCTTAGGCTCACCCATAACATTTAGGTTATAAGCATCTTAAATGTACATGTGCTACAATCAGTGTCTAGTGTTTCATCGTGGCAGTCTATGGGGGAGGCCTATGTCCAGCAGTTCTTTGCAGACTTCTTTGGGTTGATGATGAAAGATTTAGTAATTTCATCAATTTTTAACACCTAAAAAATAAAAGCATCGATTATCGATATTTATAATTGAAGATATCGTTCACCACACTATCATTCAGAATCAAAATTATTAATGCTTGGGATTATGATATTTTTAGGAATCTATGATATTTTGGCCCAAGAAGAAGTAGGTATAGGACTGATAATTTATCTAATAACCTAGGTAGGTACTAACCGGACTTCATCCAGAGGAAACCTGGCCATAAAAAAGTTTTGTGCCGTTTTTTCTATCTGTTTGTAAGCCGCATATTTCACAATTTATGTACTTCATATTCACAGAAATTAATTAGAAGCAAGCAACACACATAAACGTATTCTAGCATTAATAGACCACAATAATAAAATATTTCGCAATATTATCTAAGAGAAACAGAGAAACAAACTGACAATGTGAGAATGTGACTGACTGGTCATCAAAGAACGAGAAAGATAGAGGAAGTGAGTGAGATAAAAATGGTCACCATTAAAATTCTACTGCGTTTCATACAATCTTTTTTTTTTCTTTTAGTTGCGACAGACTGGCAAATATAAGCAGTAATTTTACGCAAATTTAATTGTTAATTAGTTTTTGTTTTAAAAAATGTATGAAAACGATAGTAGCGATACTGAAAAAAAATTTACACCACCGGACATTCTCGAAGCTGCAACGAACAAATGAACCTCTTACCAGCGAAATCTAAAAGGTATTACAATAAATGTTACCAAGACTTTAAAATATAATATTACCTATTTCATGAGATTAGATAAAGTAGTGTATGAAACTGCACATAATTTGGTCTTAAACACTCGTGTGATGCTATAAAAAAAACTCGCCTCCAGCTCGTTTCTTTAACTCACACTCGTGTTTTAAGAACCCTTATTATGCAAAAGTTTTATTAACTACTAAAAATATATAAGTAGTTATGAACTATATTGATTAATACCTACCTAAGTATAATCCTAATACATATAAATATTCACATAATAAACTAATACATATTATACGCCAAGTTAACCGTAACAATGAAAGAATACCAATTACAAAAGCTTAAATAACGCTAGAATCCATAGTTACAGAGAGTATATACATACTTAAATTATTTGAGTTGTCATTAAATTTATGATTAGTCATTTGATTCCCAAAAAAAGAATCCCCTTATACCGATACATTTTTGATGCTTATTTCTCCACCAATATTTTTATTCGATACATAAGGAAATTACGTTAAGTGGATTCATGAGCAAACACGGTAGAATTACAAGGAATATGTAAGGAGATAGCGAGACTTAGGACTTTGTGTTTAGCAGGGATCAGTTTGCGTGGGTTCAATTCTGTTAGAGTTATGAAAGCACTAAGCAAAAGCAGCAAGTAATGTTTATAATTTGAATTCCAAATTACTAGTTAATTTGGGATTCAAACCAACACTGAACTCCGGTTACCGAATTTCTCTGATGTACCTTAGGTACTTGCATCTTGAATTAGTCATCATATTTTAGAATAAGTTGGTCCTACCAATAGGAAACTGAACTATACGGATGAATTAAGATTGAAATTACTTACTCCCTTATTCAAAATCTATGCCGTGAATCTTATTAAAAAATCACTTATGAAACCAACTTTAGTTAAAATAGCTTTCATCTTTTTTTGACGTATGTCATTTTACATCATCATCATCATCAGCCTGTAAAAATCCACTGCTGGGCATAGTCCTCCTTCTTAGAATGCCACGACGGAAGGTCTTGGAACCGCCTCTATCTACCGGGTTATGGTTTTAGCTATTTATGTATGTATGGTATATAAGTTTGTTGTGAAAGCGGAAAAACAGTAATATAAAAATGTTCTAGCGGAAAGTCTTATCCACGATACATAGTAAGGGCCTTCAAATTAATTATTAGTTGAAGGCTTTTCTTAATAAAAATCGTGGTTTTTATTAATTTAATCAAATAAAAACAAGGCATTGTTTTAGTTTCAAACTTTTTTTAGACACTAAAACAATGATTTTGCAAGGGATTATTGAAAAAAATAAGATTAGTAACCAGCTTTGAATTTTTAAATAAACAAGATCCATCAAAATCAACTAGTACAGTATCTTTTATTAAAGCTCTTGAAGAATGTAGAGTGCAAAAGCTTTGAGTGGCGGCCACGTTTCGCTACGTGTCAACGTGTTAGTAGAGGACGTACAGCGTGCAACGTATTTGGGTTAATTAAGCTTGCGGCAAATAAATTTAATGTACGTGCTGCTTTTTCTAGGTTTTATATAAAAAAACTCATGACATTATGTTGTTCTAGCAGTAATCATCCCGGTAGATATATAGAGAAATACACTCTTGAAATTGTGTAGGAACCATAAGTGATTGACATCTCATTACCATTAATGCCAGCTTCTATGTTTCCATGATGAGACACACTCTTGTCTAGTGAGAATGATCAGGCCGTAGATACCACGCATACTTAATTCTCATTGATGTTGAAAACATGCTAATGGCAAAAATATTTTGTAACTATAACTTATGTCACAGAATATGAATCTGTAAATAGTATTTTGTTGATTATTTTGTATTAACACTTACTCATATCTATAATCTATTAGTTTCAACGTCAAACCTAAAATTATATAAAATCTCTACCTTAAATTTAAATCTACAGCCACAAACGCGCCATAAAATTTTAAACTCATCACGGTTGACGCGAATTATCTCTATGGACACTTAAATTTATAGCCTTATAAAAAAGAGCCGTTTGCAGACTTGCTGGGGTTGGAACATAGACCATGAAGACAGCAGCAAGTTTATTTAATTCAAAATTCAAATGACAGGTCACTAAGGTAACGTGGCATAGTGTGAGATAGACAAACATCAAGTGACGACACCGTCAGTATTACTACACGTTTTAGAAGTGACAGTGGACGTGTCTACTTATCTTGAAGATAGAAACGCATGAGGAGATTTTATAGAATTTAAAGAGAATAGACCCTTCCTTCTCTTCCCGCGGATGTCGTAATAGCCAACTCAGATGAGCAGCAGTATCTGAGTACTTAATACCAAAACTGCGATCACCAATCCACTTACCAAGCGTGGTGATTAAAGCAAACCCCCGCATTGTATTCAATGGGGTAGGCTTTGTCCAGCAGCAGACGTAAACAGGCTGATAAAGAAAAGATAACAAAACAAGCATACAAGAGTGAAACATATTTGTAGCCAAAATAAACATTAATAACTTAAAACAGCAAAAAGTACTTTTGATAACTTCAACTGTGATAAGTAACTCCTTCTAGAAAAAGAATTGCGTTTGATTGAATCAATCTCTGATTTTTTTGAGTCAAGTGACGGAAAAAAACTTGATAGTAACGTAAATGACTACACTTGTAAAGTAATCTAGGTTTTCTATCTTTGAGCTGGGTCTTGGTTCTGATGTTATCCGAGTTGGAATTACAACCAATTATAATTATAATTCAGTGTTCATTCAGCGATGTAATTTGTGGTGTGGTCATTGGCCCTTTGTTATATAAATAAAACTGACCGTGTCGGACCATGCATGTAGATTGAAAAGTTTTCAGCCCCGACATAATTTACAATAAGAGTTTTAAAGTTAAACCATTTAAAAAATGCCAGTTGAGCACATTTTAAAAGTCTTTGTCAAAGAAAATATAGATAACGGTTCTAAAAAAAAACATTACTTTAACACACCCTACTTAAAATGTTTAAGTTGGAGGTACCCCTAAAAATTTTAATTTAATATGACGTTTTATTTTGTTTAAATTTGAACAAAAGTCAAAATTCAAAGAAAAATCTCATAAAATGAAAGTGTTTTTTGACATGTTTTATTATTTATTGAATATTTTTTTCCTAATTCTTTAGGTAAAGATATAATCCTGTGTTCTTTTTTACAGGTATGTCGTATTTCCTGCTAGCATCGTTGTTCTACTGCACAGGTAAATATTGTATTCACAATCATCCTCATAAGTCTGTAGAAGTCCACTGCTAGACATTGGCCTTCTTCTTAGAGTGCCACGACGAACGGCCTTGTGCCACCTCCATCAATCGACTTGCTGCAACCTTCATAATATCTTCCATTCTTCGAGAGGAGGGGCTTCATCCGGTTTGTGTTCGCCACTAGAGAACCTTTATTCCCCAACGGTTTTAAGTTCTGTGGCAGGTCATATACTGCCCATTGCCACTTCATTTTGCTGATTCTGAGAGCTACGTAGGTGATCTTGGTTCTTCTACGGATTGCCTCATTTTAGATTTTATCACGTAGTGAAAATCTTAGCATAGCTCTTTTCATAGCCCGCAACCATCTCGATGTCCTAAGTCATCACTGGCAAGACGCACTGAATAGACTTTTGTATTGAGGCTCATTGGTATCTGAGATATGGAGGTGGACTCTAATACACCGAACTACGAAATTTCGTGTTTTGTTTCGTGCGATCGGTACTCTAATTAAGTGAAAGCCGAAATTTCGGCTAAATTGGCAGCTTGAGCATCGCGCACCCTTTATTTCTCTCGTCTCTGGTCGCCAGACGAAAGCGGCTGATCCGGAAGTAAACAATAGTAACTAAAAAGTTACGTTTTGCGGTCGTTCTTCGTTCGGAGCCGCAACTGCGGATGTATAGAAAAAGAGTAGACCTCCTGGCCCGAACGCTACCCATCCGAGTTTGATTTGCCGGTTGACCTTTTTGACAAAGTTGGAACTTCCTTGTTGAATCGTCCGACCCAAATAGTATGCCTATTTTGTTCAACAACTTCGACCACATCGTTCCTAACGTGTATAGATCCAACATAGGCATATTTTGACATGATGTTCGTCTTGCCCATGTTAATTTTAAGACCCACCTGTTGGGAGACGGTATTGAGGTCTCTGAGCATTGTGCCTAGGTATTCCAGTGATTCTGCTATGATAACTATGACAACGGTATATCAATGGTGAGTGCGCTATTGATGTTGGTGCCATATCCGTTCTAAAGCAGAATGTAGTAAACATCATCCAATGAAGAGGTGAACAGTTTCAAAGAAATAACATCTCCTTGTGTCATCACTTTTGCAATTGAATAGGGTCCGTGCACTGGTCCTGAAGACGGACGAGATCTGTTTATTGAGTAGGCCGTATTTTGACATAATCTGAAGATTACAGCCTTGTTTCACTTCGCCAAGAGTTTTACAGTGAGCTCAGAGTGTTTCTGGGTTCTATTTTTGCGATGGGTCTTATAGAACTCCGAAATCCGCTTGGACAATTTCCACCAGCACGTACTTCTTGGTTATTTACTAATATAAAAATAAAATTTACGATAGGTCATTAAATTTTTCCATAAAATTATGAATATAATAGAATTGAAGTTATCGTGGCTTGGCATCATTTTAGAAAAATAACTAATAGCACCAACCGCGACCACGCTCATGAGGAAGGACCTCAAAATGGTCAATGAAACGTCAGTAGGAGAATAGTAAAGTACGTGGTATGTAGTCGTTATTTTTCTTAAATTATGAATCAAAGGGCACATTTGCTATTAAAACGGTATAAAGGACAACATATTTATTACAAATAATATTATTTTATTGGACTAAAGTGATAGCAAATGTAAAACGAAAATATACTGACTCTGTATTAAAAGCAAGATAAAATGCCACATATGTTTACTCCCACCACAAAGGTTTTAATTTGTAGAATTTAAATGAACTTTTAAGAATGTTTTTTCTTTTGTTGCTCATGACATTTAATTTCGAAGTTATCAAATTAGGTAGTTAAGCTTGTTAGAAGCAAGTTTATTAAAATATCGTATTTCTAAGAAAGTCATATCTCGCTTTTCTCCAACTTTAGGCAACAAACTGTTCCACTTGTGTACAAAACAGGTTCTAATTACGTCATGAAGCAGACGAAGTAATCGAGGAAATGCAGTATTTTTGCTTTAGAATTCCTACGCTTTACCGTTGCCAAGCTGTTGGGCAAAGCGTTTGGATTCTAAAACGAAATAATTGCAAGACTACGGAGTCGCACTACCGGACGAAGAGCTACGAAAATCAACGCTACGTATACAGAGTAGGTAACGTACAGAGCTAAAACTTAATACAATGTTTACGACACGACACTGTGTGAAAAACCGATTCAGTCCTCTGATCTGTGGCAATTTGGCACTGTTATCTATAATTTGCTTAGATAAGTCAGTTCATTTGAGAGGAATCTGCGCCAGTGCAGTTGTTTAAAATTAGTTATACATTTATTTACTCTGTCACGAAGCTTTGGCTCCGTACGGTACATACTCTATGCTATGGAGCTACGAATGTCTACGAAGCTACGCGGGTCTACTGTGGTACTGAGTTATGGTATAAGGGCAATTATTTCTTCTGTTTTGTTTGTATTTGTATTTATATTAACTGAGATATATTGCTTATAATACTTTTATGGTATATTTATATGTATTGATTGAGGTTTTTGCCAATCAATTCAGGTATAATAAATACTTCAAACACACAATTTGTAAACAGAAAAATTTGAGGAGTGTGTTTCACCTGACTTGACCCACATACTACATGAAAATAATATTTAAAACTCGGTTTGAACATAATTAACAACTACATATATACGGGATATATTCCATCATTTATGTTTAGTTTTGTTACCCGTATTGGGCACAGTTATACATGCGCCATGACCTTGCATGTAACTCAGAATCATCATCATCATCAGCTTGTAAAAGTTCACTACTAGACATAGGCACTTAGAATGCCACAACGAACGGTCTTGAGCCGCCAGTATGTACTCAGTATGCTTTCAATAAAACTTAATGAAAATCACGCACTGGACGACAAACTGTACAACATTAAAGGTCACAAGAAGTCGGTGGATAGATGCGGCTTAAGAGCTTTCTTTGTGGCGTTCTATAGGGACCCCTATGTGCAGATGTAGAATTCTACAGGCTGAACATTATTATGAATACAAATCATGGTAAATATCCCATTAAAGCTCAATTCACACCAAGATAGCTGCGACCGACTGCGCAATGACGATCTGTTTCAGTGCCAAAATTTATGCAGCATTTTAACATTTGTTTTTATTACTAAAATACGTAGTATGGCTTGAGGATTTTGAAAGAATCACGCAGCAGTGGTTGACCTCATTTGACCCGTCACGTGACGGCTTGCGGTTTCTAGCAGCCTAGCCACCTCGTTTCAAGTCTCAAAGTTAGAATTTCTGCGCGAGACCTCGAACCGCCGCGCGTGTTTCATTGCCTACCACTGCCGACCGATGCCATCTTGGTATGAATAGAATATAAATCAATTTTATTAATTTGTATACTATAATATTTTTGTAGGTACCTTGCATATATCTTAGTACATACCTATTCAAAATAAGTTTATATATTATCAACTTTAGTTTTTTTTGTGCATTACCTTGAAGTTTTTTGCAACATACACAAAGGTTAGCTGGAAAAGAATGCTATCTAGCATTAAGTTCACCTATGTACAATACTTTTAAGTTGTGCAATAAAGAATTTTCTATCTATCAATATTACAAAAACAACCAAAATAATTAAGAGTGTGTGTGGCGCTTCTTAAGTAAAGATGATAAAAAAGCTGATGATTTAAATCATGATGATCTTCAACGTATCACAATTAGAAATCAGCCAAAATGTTAATAAAATAATATGAATTTAAAAGATTTTGCTTTGACAGTTACAAAGTATTTTTTTATAGGAATCTTGTGCCATTAAAACACTATTTAACAGCAGCTGTAGCATGCAAATGCGTTAATTGAACAAAGGCTTCTTCTTTTTCCCACTCTCGCAAATCTCCGCGAGTCGCCAAGAAAACCACCGACAGCAGCAAAGCGTCGTGGAGCTTTTAAATTCTTAAAAGTACAGCCTTTTTAGAGTTTCTCGTAAAATTTAAACGCGCTGGTGAGTCTATATTGTTTACGATAAATTTAACGAACCAAGAGATTGTTACCATTAACATAATGAATATGGTCAGCCTAAAGAACTTAAGAAGTTATGAAAATGATAAAATGTTTTTAACTATTTCATAGTTAGTATGACAACGAATAAAGTGTTTTAATCGTTTTAAAATTTTAATATTATAACTTCTTATCATCATTAATAAGATATCTTTCTAGAACGGTACACAAGTGATTACACATCTCAGACTGGGTGACCCACAAAAGAGAGAAAAGAAAGATTATCATCACGCACTATTATTTTTCAATTGAAGGTGTATAACTGTAGACAAGTACCAAGTAAAGCCACAGACAAAAACTAGCACTTAAACAGCCACAGAGAGTAAGCGCTTTATATTGAAAGTCGTCGACTGTAAGACATTTAAATGCATTAAGGCCCACCTAGTCGATTATTCGCGGGACATTCCCACTTTTATGGCCCGTCCGATTGTGGGCCGGATTACTGGGCTCGTTAGACTGGGTTTATGGTGAAGCTGAACGATTTAGGTGTATTGGTTCTTGGGTTTTATGATAGACATATTGAACTTTTTTTTACTTCATAAGATTCGTTAGTTTAATCCAACTTTGTTATTTATGAAAGTGCCAAAGGTGAACATTTTCTCAAAAAATCCAAATTAGTCAAAGAATTGCTGATAAGAGGTGAAATGTGAGTTTTAGTCCCGAAGGATTGCATTTGGGTTACATTTAACTCTACAATGCATTCAGTGCCAAATATGGGATATCCAATAAAATTATCCCTAATAGTTAGTTAAAAGCAAGAATCTACTACTATTTCATTTTTGTATAGAGAGGTCTGACAACTAACATAAAAATATCATAAAACACATAGAAACCTCTATATGGCAGCACTGTTTCGACTAACGAGCAATTTGTTCAAAAATATTACCCGAATTAAAAAATCAACAAAAAACATTACTTCGGTGAACAAACTGATTTTATATACGAAAAAGATACCACAACGAGTACGGTTCCTAGCTGTATCTTATATCAACAGTAAAATTAGAAAATTCATAAAGTAGTAGAAACTTTTTTGGCCCTATTACGAGTTTTGCATTGCAAAAACCGGAATGCGTGAGCATTCAACGCGACTTACGTAGTAACTATTCATCATTCTGTGCCGCGCAGTCGGTAGAAACAGTACAGATTAGTAAATAGGTACTATGTAAGTTACGTCGAATGCTAACGTTTCGCATTCCGGTTTTTGCAATGCAAAACTCGTAATACGCCCTCTGCTGAGTAATATAACGCACCAAGTTCAAGTTGTGTAAAAGCTTTGTAATAAAATGTGTGTAGGTAATTAATCTGGGTGTTTGTTACTTAGTTAACCCTGTGAGATAAACTAAACATGTTCTTAGCTTTTATTGTTTACAAAGAAAAATGTGTGCAATTTATTTGCTTCATAGGACAAGTGCCTGACAAAATTGTAAGGATCTCATTACGTGAGACAGTTTGTACTACGTCTAAGTAAACCCGGGTTTAATATAATTAATAACAATAAAGCTTTTTTATTTCCACAAATAATAAATTATAATAATAATTTATATTCTAATTTCAGTAGCAAAATCTGTAACCTAACATGCATAGTCATAATTCTTACTTCAAGGGTTTAAAATATACTCGTCACTTTTTAATGTTATTTCTTAGTTAAATAAGGCAATTTAAAACTTAGGGTTTACTCAGACTTACTTACCTTGTCTTTACTAAGAAATACAAGTATTTTTAGCCCCTATTCAAAAAATAATGGGTATCTATGACTGATAACTACTACATGTTATCCATTGTTATGTTATGTTATGTTTTGACAACGACTCCAATTACGCTGACTATAAAAATGTACTTACATTATTATTTTACTAACATTTTGCTAGTAAACTTTATTTTCTTTTCTGTGTTTTTTGTTTGGGTTTTGTCTTTTTTATGGTGTATGGTAAAGTTAGTTTAAGTTCAAGAGTCTTTGTTTACATCAAAGTAAAATTAAGTCTTATTTTTCCAAACTTCGCAATTCAATTAAGTGTTTGAAAGTTAGAAAAGATTCAAAGTCTGGTTAAAATGATTTAATTTTTTTTGTAAGTATCCTTTCTAATATATTAGCAAAAGAACTTTCTTAATTACAATTAATTGTTTTCAAAGTGCTAACCACAATATTGACATACATACTAAGCTCATAACTTATGGAGAATAGCCACTGATCCTTGAAGTGATCCTCTAGAGATAGCAAGCAGTAGAGCTCATTGTGATAGAGTTCGTCCGGGGAATTACTACCACCAATCCTATTTCTGCCTCTAAGCAGTCGTGCTTACATTGCTGTGTTCCGGTTTGAAGGGTGATCACTCTCTAGCCTCAGAGTTTTGCTGGAAGAAAACTCTTTTTAGGGTTAAGCTCGCCTTTGTACATGTCCTTTCATCCCATCTTGTGTTCATGTTATGTATGTATGTATATATATATTATCATACTGTGCATAATAAAAAATAAAGGGTATGAGTGTGGGTAAAATTACAGGCTCATACATTTTGACGTCTCAGGATGACGGGTGCAGTGCAATGAGTCGGACACGTTAGACGTGACCTGATAGGTATTGCATTTGTAATGGGCTGGAGTTACCGCTAAACATCAGGTGGGCCAAAAGCCAGTTTAGTAATTTAATTAAATAAAATAAAAAATCCTGACTAGGCTAGTCTAAGACCACTACTAGGTACTTAGATTTTTCTTTTACCATTCTCAATAAGCTTGTTTGATAACGATTCTTATCACGGTTCTTTTAGTTTTAGTCTATTAGAAAAAGACCGCAATAGTTATAGCGCATGCTAGTTCTAGAGAATGCTGCACAGAGTATATAAACGTTTTTTCTATCCTGGTCCCATAACCTGTTTTTTCGCATTCATAACCTTCAAATCTATTTACACTTAATCTTAAGTAACTTACAAAACAAATATTATTTTAAAAAATAAAAACAAATAAAGACAATTTAAGACGAATAAAGTAGAGAATACAGGGAGTATTTTCTCCAGTTGTTTCATATGCCAATTGTAGAGTAAACCATTGCACTGGCGGATATAATCCACTCTGATTGAGGGATCGCGCGGCTTACGTGGATAGAGCAGCTGATGTATAACGAATATTATTTCTGAAATAACACAAAACATTTTCATTTCAAATTGTATTGTATGATATGTTTTCCGGGGATATGTATATGTTGTAGATATGTGAGATTTAAGCACGTAATGCCAGCTACTCAACAAGCAAATGATGCTAGGCACACGTGCTTTCTTAGCGATCACCAACTTCTCTTCATAAACCAGTAGACATCCACTGCTGGATAAGGCCTCCTCCATAGCATGCATAGCGTACAACCTATAGCGTACAATGGGAGGATTTGCCATAATCACCACGCTTGGCAGGTGGATTGGCGATCGCAATCAGGTGTCAAGTTCTCAGGTAGATGCTGCTCTACCTGAGAATCCCCTGGCGTAATCCCTTAGTTGCCTTGACGTCATCCACGGAGGAGTTAGAGCCGTCCTATTCTTAGGCCGAGACTACCACAACAAACCTCTACATCGGTTATAATACTGGGTGTGTCATTGAGATGGTTCAGTTGGGGAAATTTTAAATCTACCTGAACCAGGAATCGAACCTGACCGTTCTCTATAAAACGTAATAAACTAAGAAACTCTTTGAACTTTGAAACTAATGTATAATTCCCCTTGTAAATCCTTAGAAAATTCTATCTAACATCCAATGGCTTTCGAGTAACAAGGGGCATAAATAAAAAGCAGTATCTTTGACAGAATAACGCGTGTCCGCTTGATATATGGACTAGGATTTGTTTTGCTCTGATAATATTTATGGCCATGTTAGAACTGGTGTAATTGCAACTGGATTTTGTTGGTTTGGTACTATTTGATATATAATTAAAAATTATGCAGAATCATATTAGAGTTGTGTTTTTTTCTAGTTGGGTTCGGGTCTGTGTGGTTGTGGTACCGGTGTTTCCGATATTCGTGACTCAGAGATTCCTAGTGTGGGATAGGGATTATGTATGCAACTATGTATGGAGCTATGTATGGGACTGTTGGGTGTTATTTATTTTAAAGTAAATTATTTGTGCATACAGGATATAAAAATCCAGCTCCTGAAACTTAAAGCATAATAGGTTCAGCTACCATTACCTAGGCCAGGTAAAAGTATCATATTCGTTGCTACGAGTTATAAAGAGGCACCTCCCCATAGAATGCCACGACGAATGGTTTCAAGCTGCCTCCATCCACTGAGTACCTGCGTCGTTTATAAAATGGCCCTAGATTCATTAAAAACGGGGCCTTCCTTTACTTAATATCATCATCATCATCAGCCGTCAGACGTCCACTGTTGGTCGAGGCCTTCCCAATGATTTGCCATAGCCATCACGCTTGGCAAGCGGATTGCTGATCGCAGTACTGGTATTAAATATACTAACTGTTATATTCTATGTATTTCTCTTTATCCAACGGTTTCCAATCTAATAGATTTCCATAATATCCTATTTACATACCAAAATACTATATCATTGTTGGAAGAAAACCTTATCCGGCCTCCATGAAGGCATGTTTTGATGCATAAATAGTTACAGATAACGGACAGACAATATAAATCATTGATATATATTTATATTTTTTATTTATTTTTTTTCATTGATATAGATATATTATTTATATATATATATTGATATATTATACATATATATAAATATATATATATTATATGAAAAAAATGAACAATATGATTAATACATTTATGAAGTTACTAGTTACGCGGCTTTTGCTCGTAACTTAGTAACACCTCGTGGTTCGGCTCCTAACAGAAAAAAAATCGAAGCAAACTACCGCACAGTGAAAATATAGAAAGAATCATCAAAACATAAATGTAGCAGATAGAAGGAAACTGGTTTGATTTTTAACAAGTTGGTAGATACTTTTGTTCGCGTGTGCAAATAGCAAAAATTGGCTCAATGGTTTCAAAAATAATTAATTTAATGTAGTATTTAACGGTCAGCGGTTCATGAAAGTTGTACCTTTATTGCTGGTGTAAATTGATTGTTCCATCTGCAAGTGGCAAAATAAAAAGATAACTATAAAAAACGGATTCCCACAAAGCCATTAACATTGAAAGTAAGAACAAACAGATATAGCGATTACGTAACAGTAACGTTGTGGCTAGAGAAAATTTTCAATGTATGTCGACAAAAGCCTTGGCGCGGAGCCAACGGGAGTTCGCCTTTTGTGCGCGACCACCAATCAGGTAGCAACTTGGTTAATGCACTGGATCTCAGCGCGGATATTTCGTTTGTCTTCGAATGTGGAAAACAATTAGATTTTTAGCTTGAAGTCAGTTGAAAAATACAAAATCTAAAAGTCCGATATGACAGTAAAGAGTAGCATAACATACATACCTTATATATCACCCAACAGTGACATACATAATGAATGCAGTCATTAATGATTGGAAAAATCCCTATAAAATTGAAATTAGTTTGTCAAACCCATTTCTGCAGGGAATGTACTCTTAATACTGGGGATAGCCAATTTTATTCAAAAGAAACATTCCTTTATTTTTAAAACGAAGTAAAACTGCATTCAAAAATATTTGAAAATACGCTTGCCACACCCGGAAATTGCACCGGCTAAAATCCGACAAAATAACATCCTGTACTTTTATGGCATCAATTGATAGGGTCAATGATAAGGATCAAATCAGATGGGTTTCGAGATCACCAGACCTTACCCCTTGAGACTTTTTTTATGAGGATATTATGTAAACAATAAAATTTACCAAAAATCCTATACAACTGTAAACGAATAAAGAACTGAGGTACACATTTCAATTTTGAGTATTCACCATAAATCGCTATTAATAGTTACTCGACATGCATTCATCATCGATTCAATCAATCAATCAATGCAAAGAAGCAAAACTTCTTTTAAAAAATAAACCAATGTTTTCTTTGAGTCAAATAGGCTAGTAGTAAGAGTTCTAAGGTGCGGTTAAAAAAAAACCACCCTGCATATAATATATTACATTGCCTCTCAGTTATTGATAAATTAAAACTGTTGTCGTTTCCCTACAATAAGTGAAAAACTTAGCTAATTTGGACTGCCGAATTACTAGTCAGGTCACAAAATGTATATCACGGTAAAAAAGTCCTACGCCTTTTTCAAGCCGATGTAAAATTCTGCATGGTGCTTCACTGAAATATCATTTTTAATTACGTAGTATCGAAGGCTATATCTCTACAGTATCTTAACGTATCATCATCATATCTTGGCGGTCTGCCAGCGAGAGATTTGTTTCATGTAGATACTTCTATTTATGAGCTTATTAATCTTCAATAACTGACTCGCTTTTTCTTTTCTAAGGAATTGATATTCACGGAACTGCTTGCTGCTTTTCACTTAATATGATCAGGAGGATGACAAAAAAGAACCATTTTATTCATTTCTAATGACACAGGCTCTTTCGTGGTGCTTTCTGCGTGATGTGATCCTTAAATGGGTCTTATGACCAATGGTCGTAGATCCAGTGTGGTAAAAGTATGCAGACTCGTCATGCAAGGACATGTCACATGTCTTCGAATTTTTAGTTTTAGGACAAGCTGATTTCCTTACCATGTTTTGCTTCGTCGTTTGAGAAAATGAATTATCATCGTCATCAGCCTGTAAAAGTCCACTGCTGGACATAGGCCTCCTCCATTCATAGTGTTCCTGCTACGTTTATAATGTCGTTAGTCTATCGCGTGGAGGGCCTTTCTCTGCCACGTCGTCAGGTTTGTGGTCGCCACTCGAGAACCTTTGCCAATGGTTGTCAGTTCTGCGGGCTATATGACCGGCCCATTGCCACATATCAAGTTGACTAATTCTACATTTTCCGAGTTGGATAAAACATTGATGTCCTTATAGGATTAGGAGTCAGGGTCAACACTATGCAGTGTTGAACACTAGAGGTGTATTGACCAGTTTTGAAAGATCTACAATTGACACTTAGGTATTTTGTTCAACAATAACTTTACTTTTATTTTATTACTACGCAAACCATAATTAAGACGCAGTGCAAGACCACCTGGTATACCAATTTGCCAGATATGCAACGATGACCTTAAAATCAGGTGAGACGTTTGAGCAAGTTTGTCTAATTCACAAAAATGAAAACTTTGATTTGTTAATTCAAAATAAGAACCTATTAATTCCCAAATCCAATCCCACCTCTCCAAACCCGTAATTTCACTTCACGACTTCGAAATAAAATAAATCCGGAGAAAAAAGCAGAAGGTCCTTTTATGGGACAAGTTGGGCCATAACATCCGTTGATGGCAATGTGGGCCGTAATGCGTATTTGATTCCCTCTGCCGGATTGGCCGAGGATTTTATATGAGTGTAGAATAAAGTTCGAGTACGGTAAATTAACCAAAGAACAATTTTGAAATGGTTTAACAAAATTAGTAGGAGTGAACCGTTTTGAGCCACCTCCATCCACCAACTTCCTGCGACGTTAATCGTACACGTCAACGGACGACATCCTTGGACGTTGTGGCATTCTAGGATAGGCCTATGTTTAGAAGTGGATTTGTACAGGCTGATGATGATGATGATGATGATGATGATGAGTAGGGGTGAATGTTTATCTCTTCCAGTCCAGAGGCTCTAGCCAAACGGCATTCACTTCGAAGCGATTCCATTTCTACAGTCGTAATAAAATACAATAGACCACGTGACATATCGATAGCTAACGTCAATCCCATACATTCTGGACTTTTCTACTGGCGTCATCGCTATTAGAATGTTACTTTGTCTAAGGCTCATTCATCAATCAGATCGTCACTTATTTTTTTTTGTTGTGTGTCTAATTTCTATGTTGTACTGCAGGCTGTCAGTAACATGGAAGTAATAAGTACTACGTACAACTAGTACTTATTACTTCCATGGTCAGTAAGCAGTACTATGTTGTATTGCTTACTGACATACAGCTAACGCTAGTTCAGGAGGTTTCAACCTGCTCTGTATTAATGTGGTTTGTTTGAATAAAAACTTTTTACTTTAATTTTACTTTTTTAATAAACTTTAAAGAAGTATTTCGTTTCGAAAGGTACATTATTAGATTTGTTTTCTAAACTTTTTCGGCCTTATTAAAAAACATGCTTTAAATCTGAGTTTAGACCAGGCCTACCAGTCTTAGGTTTAAAAATCTTACAGATGGTTTGTTTTCTGAAATCAATTCTCGCGCTACTTATACACAAATTTCCAAAGTGTCAAACTAATGGATCCTGTATGAAAGTGTCACATCACAATTGCCATGTTGAATTTCTTACCTCCAACAAGCAATCAACTGTCAATGTGTAGACCATTGGTGAACTAGGAGGCTGCCTGGTTTGAGAAAAACCAGAGATATTCCGAGGTTTTGACTATATTGACATATGCTCGGAATATCTAGCTCGAAAGTTGCTTTTGGAAAACAAACCTTCTGCTTTTGTATAACAGTCGTAAATACCAAAGGTCAATATTTGAGACTGGACTGGTAAACTTGGTCTAAACTCAGACTTAAACCATGTTTTATAATAAGGCCGTAAGAGTCTTTATTTTTCTGCCTCTGTGGCTTAGACCTGGGGTGCGATTTTTTTATGTCACTGAGTGCCTAAATATTATCAAAAAGGCCTCAAATCACCGTTTTTCAGGAGAGGTATATTGATATCTTAAGTATAAGAATTTTAGTCATCAATGAGTTTCAGAGACATAGAAATTTGCAAATCATGGAATAAACGGTAATTTTACTGACGTTTATTCAATCGATGAATTTCATAACTTTTCATTCAAAAAACCGACTTCCGCCATTGTATTCGCCTAAGTATTTGGATGATATTTTGATTGGTGGCCATTTGTGGACTTCTTCACAAGTTCCACTTCATCAAATTATACTTTCTAAATGCAAATGCTTGACATGTTGCTGAAAATATCAAAATCGCTATATGTATGCCTGTAATATTTGAGGAGTTCCCTCAATTCCTCATGGATTCCATCATCAGAACTGGATTTTGAAAAAATGGAACCAATCTAGAAGTATAATCCATTCAAATAAAAAAGAATTTTCCTAATCGGTTTATAAACGACAGAGATATGAGGTAACAAACATAAAAAAAAAATACAACCGAATTGAGAACCTTCTCCTTTTTTTGAAGTCGGTTCAAAAATCACACCCCAGCAAGCATTGTAATGTCTGACTTTTACCAAAGGCCAAAAACAAAGTACCAAAAAACATTCCTACATTATAAGGCCGCGCGCAGAATGGCTCAACTCTAATGAGCCTCGTTAGCTTCGCTCACTAATCCGAGCGCAGGAAAAAGACATTTACGTATTTCGTTAATAAGCGTACGAAGACAATGATGACAAGTGTGTAACACAACACATGATTCTCAACTCTATCTCCTTTGTTCAAAGCTTGCTTTTGACTGTAAATGTATTGTGCCGAAAGCGGACATTTTAAAATTACATGTAATTTATGTGGTACGCTATGGCGTCATGTGCTTTTAAAAACTAACATGTGTTGAAATGTAGTAAACATGTGAAGTTATTTGCGTTATGGTGAGTGCTAATTTGCATAATTATTTCGGAGTCACTTTTTGCTCCTTCTGCGAAAGGTGTAAGGTGCCAGAGTGTAACTGGCTCTTTTTACCAAGTTTAAAAAGGTTCTATGCTTTCTTACTTTTTTTAAAACATTTCCGTGGTGTGTTCAATCTAAGAATAGACCTCTCCACCTCTTCCCGTGGATGTCATAAAAGCCGATTAAGGGTTTACACTAGGAGATGGGCAGCAGCATCCACCTGAGTACTCAATACGAATACTGCGATCACCAATCCGCCTATCAAGCGTGGTAATTTTGCCAATTCCCCCCATTGAATTCTATTCAAGCTCTGCTTAGCTTGGGGCTAGATAATGTTGTGTGAAATGTCCAGCATTTATTTATTTATTTATTTATTTATGGGGGAGGCTTCGTCCAGCAGTGGACGCTTAAAGGCTGCTGATGACTGTTTATTCTTATTTTGGTATTCTAAACTCGAAGATATACTAAAAAGTAGCTTTAGGTTCAATCAGCGAGCATGTAACAAATAGTAAAACTTTGCATTTGAATGTAGCGAAAAAAAAAATTGTACCTTTCTTTTCCTTTTTGACGACCTCTGTGGCGCGGCGGGTGAGTAGCCGGCTGAGATGAGGAGGTTGCAGGTTCAATTCCCGCTGCGAGACAAATGTTTGTATGATCTGAAAATAATTGTTACGGGTCTGGGTGCATAGTTCCTGATACCCACAATACAGGGAATCCTAGTGTGGGTTCAAGACTTCATATGTGAATGTTGGGTGTTATTTATAATTGAACGAGCGAAGCGAGTTCTCAGAGTCAAGTTGGAAGAATCGACGTTTGTATGTATGTATGTATGTATGTTTGTCCGATGAAAACTTCCAAACCGTTAATCCGATCTTCATGAAATTTGGTATGGGGGTAGATAGTATTGGTACAATTTGTAGGTAAGGTTATGAGCTATATCGATCAGGGGGTTGCTGAGATATTGGGGTCCAAGAGGGGTAAAAAAAATAAAAGTGAGACAGTCAGATCAAATGGGGTGTCTAATGAAAGCGCTTTGGTTGGTAAAAACACAAAATTCTAGGGTACTTCCAGCATTCCCACAATGCTGAAATTTGGTGGCTTTTGTGTCACAACTACAGGGAAAAGTCTGAAATTGAAGAATTTAGAAACATGTACTCCATAAAACAAAAACCAATATGACATCCATTGTTGACCTCCCATTTCTAAGAATATGAATGACGTTGGAGTTCTATGGTGTTATCAATTAACTCGTCAGGTACTTGATATAGGTACTAACAGGTATGTAGTATAACTACGCCCCGTTGCTTAGCCCTATTCAAAGGTTATTTCGATGATGTTAGGAAGTTAGAGTAGTTACTGGTAGATCCTGTACTGTACTGGTAGACATCGAGGGGAAAATTTTCAAAAATAATAATAGAAAATATGGAAATTACTTAGTTAAGTAGTCGGGCTGATAAAGGTGTTATCGCGAGGTCTCAGTTCGGGGCGAACCGCTAGTTATTTATTATTCTAGAAAGCAAGGTCTGTCCTAGCACATTAATAATTATCCAACATGTTGTTCTATCGTGTCTCCCATGGTCAAACATCAAAAAGATCATCGAAAGTTGCTTACTGAAGAGCTCCTCAGCGCAGCGGCGCGCACTTCAGAAACTGGGGCCTGGCGAGTCGCCAGCTTTCCTTGTATCAATTTGAAATCCCCCCTCTTGTACCGCTTTGTTTTTCTGTATAAAAACCAGCCGAGTTTCTCCACTGTTTTTAAAAGTGTGGACTTGGTTTTCTTGGAGTTGTTACTCGTATCTTATCCGTAGGTGGAAGTTTGTGTCGTTATTGTAGCAAAGTCCTTAGATCTAAAAGGTGGTTGGTTTTCACTTTGATCACTTACATGGAATTTTATTTTAGCTCATTTGTTCCCGTTTTTTTAAATGATCTGATAGCGGCAGTATTATAAAAATTATCACGTTTTCTAACTCATGTACACCGTGAAATTTTAGTAGTTGGTTTTTCGAATGGTATGTTTTCAGAACATGGTATTCGAGAGATAGATCAAATAAAATTTTAAAAATTTATTTCTTCGTATGACGATGCTATAATTTGTCAATTAAGTTGTATGGAAATTTACCCTCTGATTCATAATCATTTTAAACCCATTTTAGTTAAAATAGCTTTTGTCTTGTTTTTGGTTTGTTTTACATCAAAGAGAACAAAACAAAAGCTTTTTTAACTAAATTAGTTTTAAAAATTTATATTATGATTAATTTTTAAAAATGTTTTATTTCGCGTTTCTTGTAATAATAATATTCCATGTTTTTATAATATCCCAAAACCATTATCTATAAAACGGAAAAAAACACGTTTGTTGTATGGGAGCCCCCTTAAACATTTGTTTTATTCTGTTTTTTTGTTATAGCGGCAATAAAAATACATCATCTGTAAAAATTTCAACTGTCAAACTATCACGGTTCATGAGATACAGTATGGTGACAGACGGACGGACAGCGGAGCCTTAGTAATAGGGTCCATTTTACCCTTTGGGTACCGAACTCCAAAAATGGGTAAAGCACAAAGCTTGTTATTTATTTTAATTACTTATTCAGCTAAAGCGAAATTTATTTGAGTACATTGAAGTACATTCCTCAATAAAGACTGTGTAAGATCCCAGTCTGAGACACGTACGCGCTTTGCACAACTTATTCAGGACTCTTTCGGGAACCTGGCTGTGGGCCGCATTCACGAAGCGCACGATAAATATCGCATACAAATTGTTACTAAATATACTCCGTTGGGAGAACATAATCATATATTTTTAAGAATTCAAGGCGTAACAGCCTCTGGTAACATTGCCTTTTATACGGATAAAATAAGGCAGTGACGTAATCATGCCTGTTTTGCCATCAAAGAGCTTTTATACACTTACGCCTTCGTCACTTTTTGCCAACGTGGATATTAACAATATGAAGGAAGGTTAATGAAACACGAAGCATCTACGCTTAACTTACAAATAACTACTTAGTACAGAATCAGAATTTGTACGGGGGTTTAACTAGAGGAGTGTTTGAACGTGTCCTTACGCGTCGTCACTGGGCTATGCCCGCCTCCGCGCTCGCCCAGAGCCAAAATAGGGATATTTTTAGTCTATGGTAGAGAAACCTGTTCGCCGCTCGCAATATGCGCGCTGAGATTAATTTGGGGTTTTTGATAGAGTTACTTAGATTGTTTGCCGCGTTCTTGACCATTATTAAAACTACGTTTCTTATCGTGTGTTGGACTATAATTCAACCCAACACTCCCTGAGGATAAGATCAATCAGTTTAACAAGAAATTTACAGTAGGCATTTTTCAATTCATCTCAGCTGCCAAAACTTTTGACGGACAATACTTGTTAGCAAAACGACCCCTACATCATATTGCGACAATATACGAACATCTCGTTACAAAATATGAAATGTAACACCTATAAACCACGCCACACAGTTCGCTTTGTCATAAAACGTTATGAGTTACGAATTAAATTGTGAGATATTTTATCGAACGGTTACAAAATCGTCCATTTTGAATTATCACCGAAAATCCCACTTTATTTAGTGCCTTCAACATTCTGTAGAATTACGATATTTGACAGAATGATTTCAGAATAGTTAATTTGAGATATCACTTAGAAATCTTAGGAACTGTTACATATATAAAATGTCATGATATTTTATCGGACGCCTCTAGAATAGTCTATTGGCGTGATTCCAGAATGTATTTTCACATTAAAAACTGATATTTTACACAAAAGTGTTATTAAATTAAATAATATGATAACTTTAGACTGCAATTGTAGAAACTTTTGGTATCAAGAATTATTTACGGCTGAAAGAAGAACATAAATCGTGGAGATTTTTATGATAAGAGTGAATTAGTACTTACGTTCTCGCCAGCTGGTGATGTCTTGCTACCAAGGTTAGCTGGAAAGCTTATATCCGGACACAGCACATCACCTGGACACAACACGGTCTTATATAAGACCCTTGACTCCTAAAATAAGTTAAAACTTGTATTTTAGAAGCCAAGTGATCCAAAAATAATAGTAGCATTAGTTTTGTATCAATAAGTACCTAGACTTGTCGTGGTTTATCCGGTCTAAGAAACGACCCCTTCGTCTCCTCCTGTAGATGTCGTAAAAGTCTTTACACCAGGGTTGAAGCATCCAGCTGAGTACCTAAAATCGACACTGCCATATTGACCGATTACCATTTTTCATAAATTGCCAAGCGTGGTGATTATGGTAAAACCCCCATTGCATTTTTTTGAGGGAGGCCTCGTTCAGCAGTGGTCGTCTACTAGCTGATGATGGTAATGATGATAAGTATAAAGAAAAAACAAAGTCTATTCTTGAAATAGAAGGTAAGCTCTTACAAGGATAGTATCCTCAAAGCCTTCGAATGAGGTCAAGTGTTGTATTTCTGTAATGTGGGTATAACTTTCGACAAAGATATTAAGTACCCGATAGCAATATAGGCTCAGTACTATTTTTTATTGATACCTACCCTATTTAAGAGGCATTCATATAGGCCCTTATGATAAAAGACGAGATAGGAGAGATTAACCAGTATTTTTAGACCTCTACTGTGGACATATGTCAAAGTACTGACATACAGAATTGTCACCCTCCGCCCCGTGCAACTGCACTCCAACCCCGCAGCTCATAAGTCGATGTGGGAGATCCTAATACTAGCTGGTTGTCTTTTATTTTAGTCGCGCAGTTTACATTAGAGTTTATTTAAGGTGGATCGTCTCGAATGTGGCGCAAAATATAAAATTTGATTGTGTTTTTTGCTCGTCACACACAGCTCATCAACACTTTTTGAGATAGCAAAAACAGGTTTTGCGATAACCTGAAGACCCAACACACATGTTTTAATTGATAGTAGCTCATAAATATCATTAATTAAACTACGGATATCCCTAAACCAAAAAACACTGTAAAAATCATTGAACAATATTCGTAGCTAAACTAATTATCTTTATGAGATACTAAAAACTATAACATGTGTATTAGATCAACTAGTTTTCGCAAAATCAGTTTTCAATATCACAAGAAGTATTGATGAGCTGTAATGAGCAAAAAAGACAATAAAATTTAAATTTCGCGCAACATGCGAGACGATCAACCTTAAGCACACACTTTATCAACTTGGTTGTATGCAGTGTCCGGGGTGGGCTTATGTGTGGCATAACAGACGTCTGCTTCATTTAAATTCAGCTCACTTCCGTGGTTGTGAGCAGGGAAGTGGGCATGAAATTGGGCAGCGCGAGTATGTAAACGCGTCACGCATGCCTCTGCTTCTGCTGCTACCGTTTCCCGGCGCTCCTTTCGTTGGCGGTTTTTTTTGCGGATATCAAAGATCACGGCACCGCGAGCGCTAGAGAGTGTTAACATGCTGCATTTCTCGCTAACTACGCCACCCAGAATTTTTATTAATTTAATTGTTAAGACGGATGGTGACGTTCCATACATTTTGTGACTTTTTAACCGACTTCTCAAAAAAGGAGGAGGTTATCAATTCGGTTGTATTTTTTTTTATGTTTGTTACCGCATATCTCCGGCGTTTATGAACCGATTTGGAAAATTCTTTTTTTATTTGAATAGATATACTTCCAGATTGGTCCCATTTTTTTCAGAATCCAGTTCTGATGATGGGAACTATGAGGAATTGAGGAAACTTCTCAAATATTGTAGGCATACATATGGCGATTTTGATATTTTAAGCAAGAAACCAAGCATTTGCATTCAAAAAGTATCATAATCCTTTCACCACTATGGTTCTTTCATCATTTTTTTTCATTCAAATATTTAGTCGATTACTATGGCGGAAGTCGGTTTTTTAAATGAAAAGTTATTTGACAATTTCACGTTACCTTCAGTAGAGATACTTTTGGTTATTGGTAATAATTATATGCTAAGAGATTTAACCCATGTAGCTACGCACTACCACAATATTGCAAAAATCTCGTGATGGTTTTAGAAGGAAGCTTGGTATATCGTTACGTCAAGTCTTGGACGTGCACGTTATAACGTCATCATCACAGAAATTTAAAAGCGTCTTATCGTGGACGTCCACGATAATATCGTCGCGTTGAACATTATAAAAGCGTCCAACAGTTAGTAATCTCATATCAGTGCTGTAAGTGATCACTGGTAACACACAGTGATTATAGACTTTCATCTTGAGGCTTTGGGGGTATCTGTGACGAGAAGATATGGCGTAGAAGTTTCATAACTTCATCAAAATCTTTAAAAATAATGTTCTATGTTGCCTTATTCCAGTGTAAGTTTGTTCCAAGTTGAGACAGCTGTTGTACTGGTTGTATTTTTTTTGTCGTTTGTGAAGAGCTATATGAATTCGTATGAAATATGATCTGAAACCTTTTTACTTTTCCAAGCTTTGTTTGAAGGTTATTGGGTCTGTAATTTCGCTAACAGAATTTATTTTCGTTATTGTTCTTTTTGAATTTAATGGCGCACTTTAGGCAATCTGTAATTTAAATTTGTAATAAGAGCAAATACCTGCAGCCATTTTCCAAATCAGCAATAGAGTAATGTTATCTTCCAAGGTTATTTACTTAATGAAGCACATTTTGCAAATGTTTACTTAAAAAATGGAGGTTCTAAATTTCTAGATAAGCTTTGGATACAATTATTACCTAAACAAACAATCCAGTGCTACCTACATTTCCCACCTTTTCCACAAATATTACAATATCACTATCCTCTATCCTGCTATCAAAAGTCAATCTTAAACCTTATTCCGACTGAACACAGTTAAAATTAGTTTGTACAGTTGACCGTACTATAAAGGCGTATGTACACTGTTTATGCTCACATAATTATGTTCAAACCTGTTTGTTCTGTAAACGCGTTAATAGCTTGAACGCATTTTAATAGCGGTATCGCAGAGCTATTAGTGCTACACTATTATTCTTTTGGTAATTTACCTTTATGTGCTAATCACAAAATGAAGGAGTACAAATTAAAAGTAGCGCAACTACGAGTACCTCATTTCTCGTGATAGGTGAGAACTTTTTTATTTGATTTCTGGAGCTATTTGTTATCCCAGTAACCTCTGCCCATTAGGTACAACTGTAATAGGTACCTCGATGGTCACATCTGCCTATTTTCTACGTGGTATGGCAACACCGGAACACGGCACTGCTTCTTGGTGGGAGACATGTAATTATGGTGTTAGTATAGCCAACGGACCAACTCATTCACGACGAGCTTTACTACTATGTAGTGTAGTGTCATTATCAACGTGTTAAAGCCCACTACTGGACATAGGCCTATCCCATGGAATTACACGATGAATGGTCTTGAGCCACCTTCATGCACCGACTTTCTGAGACCTTTAAAAGTCGTCGGTTCATAGAGGAGGCTTTCTTACACTGTGTCGTTCGTTTTGTGGTCACCACTCTAGAAACTTTATTCTTCAACGGTTGTCGGTCTGCAAGCAATATGGCCTGCCCATTGCCACTTATAATTGCTAATTCCTAGAGCTATGTTATTGTTTCAATGTGTGATGTGATCTTCTCGTTTGAGATTTTATATAGCTTTTGATGTTTATGTTAGTAAAAAATCAATAATATTAACAGAAAGTGTATTGGCTTATTTGCGTGCTTCATCTATGAATGTATACTCGTAGCGATCATGCTACGACAATTCCTAGTAGCACAGCATTAGAAAACAAAACTGAGATATGATCTTCAATTATACTAATTTATACATAAATATTCACACGACACATGTCACAAGCAACAAAAAAAGAAATAATTAATAAATAAAACTGCTTCTTAAACTCATGCTGATAAGTACTAATAATTTTATAGTTATCTTACTGAAACCTAGAATTCGCCAGGAAGAAGAATTATATTCGAAAGCTTCTGAATAAAGGAACCTTTGAAAGACAGGAAAAAAATACGACTTTAGGGTTGCTAAGTCACACAACAAGATAATGCGACATTTTTTTTGAAATGCCGGTTGATATAGTAAATTTTAAAATTTTAGGCCTCAACAAAATGCTACCTAAGTTCTTATATTCGTTGTGTCACTTGTTCTTTCTTGGTGTTTATTTTATTAAATAGATTGTCATACTCTTACGGCTTACCTTAAAGTGGACAAAAAAATCCTATGTTTATCTAGAGTGTAATACGCTTTTTTAATTAAACTATTATTTATGTTCGATTTTAATATTTGTGCATAGGAAGTTTAGATGGACTTCTGGAAGTTTATTAAAGATAAATCGATACTTGTTGAGATGAACGGACTAGTAGTGCCTTGGTTTAACTTGGTCAGTGACCCAGGTTGAGGCTGGGGGGCCTTAAAAGGGTCTTTGTTATCAGTATTTATAAAAAGAGCAAGTCCAGAACAAATCAAACGTCTGAGAACCCTAGACGGTAAACGAGACAGGAGTAAAACGAATTCTGGACCGTTCATTGTTTGAAGTTGCGACGAAGGTTCTTTATTGTGTCCGTAATGAGGCAGACAACGTGTGTGTGTGTACCGTGTATATTGAGCTCCTGCGCTGAGATGTTACCCTTTTGACTATGTTGCCAGAAACACTGCTGAAAAGTTGAGGGGCAAGGTATTCCCAAGATTCTTAGACTGCAAATTCATATTTTTGAAATCTGCGTGAGCACAGGTTTTTATGTTTATTGGTAGAAAACAAATGCATAAATGGAGGCACAGACGATACAATTTAGTGAACAACCGACTCACAGACTAAAAAACTTTTTAACTCATATCATTTATTAGCTGGAAATATCGGGATAAAAGGTAACCTTTATGTTAATTCAGGGAAGCCTATGTCCATTCCAAATTTCATCCAAATTGCTCTAGCATTTTCAACATGAAGGAGTAACAAACGTAGTCACAAAGTTTCGCATTTATAATAATTAGTGAGATGAGATGTGATAAATGGAGGAAAACTGAAGTGTTTGCAAATGGACTTTACGGCGACTTTAGAAAAATTGTTTATGTTGTTTGGGGGTGACTTTCTGCGTGATAGGTTATACTACGTGCAAAGTATGGACGCCTGGCGTTGTGGAGACTTTTCTAGTTCACGTGTACTGGATAGTGCCATTAATTATTTTATAAAACGTGTGTAAGTGAATTTCGGAAAAATTTATTGTTAATTTTAGGAAGGGATTATTCGGGTATGTTTAATAATTTCAAATAATAAAATAAAATAAAATATGGCAATAATCGGTTATATGGAAAATATACTGGATTAAAAGTACGCGTATTGACCTTCTTTAGTCGTAGTTGTCAGTGTTTTTTGTTATTTATAAAATTTGTAATTGTTTGGTGTGTGTTAAGGTCGCAGGAAGTCGTCGTACGTCGTGACATTCTATGGGGAGTCATAAGCGCAACAATAGACTTCTATCGGCTATGATGATAAGTGTACCAGATTTGGCATGTATTTTATACAAAGTTACCAACAAACAGACATACAGATGAAACTGACAAATCTAGGGATCCATTTTTACAAGTTAAAAGATTTTATTTTATTTGCAATGTAGGTATGTATGTATGTTCGAGTGGAATCTAGCAAATGAATTTTAAATCAGTTATCTTTAACCGATTGAGCTGAAATTTTTCATACCTTTCAAGTTCAGATGACAATACAATATTATGGTGACGGCGAGCTGATTTGATGATGGAGTTGGAAGGTGGACAACGGAACTCCTCGATGATTAGTAGCAGCCTGGCAGTGTTTGGGCTCATTTTGATCAGGTTCCGATACCTAACGAATTTAACAAAAGCTTGTTTTGAAAAATACATTTTTTAGCAATAAACTTATTACATCTGAAAATCTTTAAAAGTAAAAGTAGCTGACTGAAAATAACCGCCAATTTAAAAAAAAAGATTATTCCATAACGTATCGAAATGCACGTATTGTCTCCTTAATAATTTTCACTCTCAATATCTCTTATCTCAATGGTTTTAGATCGGTTTTTCAAGAGCATGCTTGATAGTTTGGGTATTTTCTCCTCATAAATATGTAGTGATATGTTACAGTTTAGTTTCGGATAATGGATTGGAAGATTCCGAAAAAAATGTTACCTGTCTGAAACATTTTCGTTCACCTGGATATTTGGAGGTGCAGATTACAGAGTGTTTTTTTTTACTTTTCTGTTTAATAATATCGAAGTCAAAAAACGATTTTTAAGGATAGACAAGCGTCTAATGCCTTTAATGTTTAAGGTTAAACCCTTTTTAATCATCAACATCAACCTGTAAACTTCACTGCTGGACATAGGCTTCTCCATAGAATGCCACGACAAACGGTCTTGAGCCGCCTCCATCCACCGACTGCCTGTGACCTATGTAGGGTCTGTAATCTATCGAGAGGAGAGCCTTTGTCTGCATCGTCTGGATACTCCGGATCATCCGTCTTGCCACTCGAGGACCTTTATTCCCCAATGGCTGTCAATGTCTGTATATGGCCAAAGAGCTCTGTCAGTGATCTTGGCTCTTCTACGGATTTTAAATATCACTTAAAAATTGTGTGATAATAATATTATTCATAGTTTTGCGACACCATAACAAATGGTTGTAACTTCTTCCAGTTTCTTTTTCAGAAAGTTTTAATTCTTTTGTCAGTAGTTTCTGCTAAAGACGACCTCTGTGGCGCAGTGGGCGAGTAGCTGACTGAGACGCAAGAGGTGCGAGTTTGATTCCCACTGCGGGATAAATGTTTGCATGATCTGCAAATATTTGTTCCGGCTCTGGGTATTGTGGTACCAGAGTACTCTTAGTTCCCACGACACAGGGACCTAGTGTGGGATCAGGACTATGTATTTGACTGTTGAGTATTAGGTTATGTAAAGCTACACAATTCATAAATGCTACACAAAAATAAAATGTGAATTCAATGTTTGCTGCAATAATAATGAAACTGATACAAGAAATACACTCAGTCCTATTCTGGAAAAACTCCAAAGTCGAAACGGAATCGAAACGTTCGAACACCGAAGTGGGATGACATTCAACAGTTCACGAGATGGCGGTAAAAAGTTTTATCGTCCCGACACACTCTGCCGATTCAGTAGAACTAGTGTTTTATAGTTTTTGAACCAACTGGATTGAGCTGTTTCTTTCTCAATACTTTCAAAGAAAAATTTACTGACTGGTAGCAATTTTCAACGATACAATAATTTCAATACTCAGTACATTTATTGCTTTCACATAATTTTTAACCGACTTCCCAAAAAGGAGGAGGTTCTCAATTCGGTTGTATTTTTTTTTTTTTAATGTTTGTTACCGCATATCTCCGGCATTTATGAACCGATTTGGAAAATTCTTTTTTTACTTGATTAGATATACTTCCAGATTGGTCGCATTTTTTTCAGAATCCAGTTCTGATGATGGGATCCATGAGGAATTGAGGGAACTCCTCAAATATTGTAGGCATACATATGGCGATTTTGTTATTTTCAGCAAGACACCAAGCATTTGCATTCAGAAAGTATCATAATCCTTTCACCACTATGGTTCTTTCATAATTTTTTTTTTCATCCAAAATTATTTAGTCGAATACAATGGCGGAAGTCGGTTTTTTAAATGAAAAGTTATATATAAATAAGTAGTATCTCACATAAATTCTGTGCTCAGGGTATAGCAACAGCGAGGCAGACCGAGATTCTCGGGCCCATTTTGAGAACAGGTCAAAACCTCATTTGGTTATCGGTAGGTAGTCTTAATAGGTAGAAACTATGTAGGCATTGAATGGAGCAAATATGTATGTAGGTAATTTTACCAACAATTTTTATGCTTGTCAAAGATTAAAAAAAAAAATATTAGAATTATTTGCATTAGGTAATTTGTTTACTTCTTCCTATAGGCCCAGCAGTGGACTTTTACAGGCTGATGAAGATGATGATGATACTGGGCTCGCATTGGACTTACTGGCCTACCACAGATTTAAAAGGAAAACTGTTATTTTGTTTGGTCTGATGATGGAATCTGGAGTTAGTTCTTCATTTTCACACTAGTTTTTTTACTGAATCAAGCAGCAGGTTAAAATCAGTTTTGATATTTGCTTTCCAACTTTTGGTAGGTTTGACGTTAATGATGCTCAAAAGGACTCAACCAGCCCAACTATCATTTAGTTTGATAAACTTACCATAAAATCTGAAGTAACTCGTTTACTTTAACGATAAATTATAGCCTCAAAAGCACGTGATTTTAAAGTGGTTAAATTAAAAACAGTTCATAAAAAAAATCAGTTTAATTAAAATTTTAGGTGGCAAGCGGCTAAACTGTGTTCCGTAGCCCAAACTGACTCATTAAACTGTCACCAGGAATAAGAGGTTCCGGTCATTTCACGCGAGTTTTAAATCCTGCCGCGGCCGGATTACCGTTTACAACTGGATAGAGGTTTCATCCGGTTTTTAAAAACCACTCTGTCGCTTTGAGCGTGTTTAATTTTTTTGATTCAGTTGCGTACTGTTTTGATTCTAATACGTAATTTTTTTCACATCTACTGGTACCTTAGTTTTTATGAAATTATTTATCTCGGATATACGTATAGGTTACAAGCCTTTAGCTATCCTGATTTTAATTGTTAATAAGTGTGGTTTACCACTGACGGTTTGTTCTACAAATTAAGTCGTAATAATAATAAGGTAACACGCGATAAATACCCGTGACAATATAATAAATATGTGTTCTAATCGTGAGAGTTTAAAAATACTAAATTAAGCCGTGTTTGTTGCATGATTCTTGTAGGTTTGGTCGCATTGGAACAGGAGTAATTTTAATATATAAGACGATTCAAAATAATCCTTGTGATTACGTGAGATTTCATTGAATACAATTATTTTGATTTGATTTGGTTGGAAGACAGTGGGGGCCGATTCTACTATTTTTAATGGAAAAACCATTCTTAGATCATGCAATTACAATTCGATTACGATTGTCATTAGAAATGGTAGTCTGCTAAATTTGTGATTGTACTGAATTGAAACGATTGTATCTGAATGGTCGTAATTACAATCCAATTGAAAAACCATTGAAGTTAGTTGAATACGAAAAGTGTCAAATGTGTAATTTTTGAGATACTTCATTAACAATTCAAACACAATTTGTTTAGTAGAATTGGAGCTGTCCGTTGAATGGTAGAGCGCTGACAGTTAGTTGGTAGACCAGTGGAATCTAGGTTATCATGATGATAACTTTTAAAGTGTAGGTAAGGGTCTAGAAAAGCAAATCTGCGTTGCAATACACTCCTCTGAATTGCTGCTTGAACATGAACAGCATTATTTTTTCCATTCACTCACTCGACCGTGTTTGTTTTATGGGTAATCATTCATTCGTGTTGATTGAAATAGATTCATTTTGCTTTTGAACAATTTGGATTGTTCAAAAAGGTTGGTTGTTTTTTTTTGTTTTTTATTTAATTATGTTTTGTAGGCAAATAGGGACGGTGTGAAAAAAACAAAATTGGGAAAGTGTATAATAAACTAGCAATTTTATAACTAAACAAATAGCAAGAAAAAATCCCCGTGATTTAATCTCGAATAACATAATTACCGAGTAATTGGTCTTCTGGCTTCAAATAAAGTGAAGTTAGTACGCGGTTCCGACACGCCATTTTGCGTGTCGCTGAGTAAACAAAGTATTTACACCAAGATTATGTCGTTCAAGTTGTTCAAGCTATGTTTGACTTGAAAGGAATGCTTAACAACATGCAATACATTTTAGACGAGTTTAATTCTGAAGTTGTAAGCCATTTCAATCTTTTTGGCACCAATGGAATTCTACATTTTAAATTTTAATTAGAGGCAATGAGGCAATAAGTATACCCATAAGAACAAGTTTGCAAAATCATTTTGAAATATCAAATTGCAGCGTTGCTGTTATATTTTCCCCGTACCAAAAATGTTTCTTTAACATAATAAGTAGTTCTCTATGTAGATATTTAACATTTTTTTTGAACTTATACTATGCATGATATAAAAAAATATATTTATGACGACATTTGAAACGATACCACACTCAAGTTCCTTAATTAGGTGGTCCCATTGCAACCTTGAGATCTTGACAACATTTTAATCTCAACAATAACAGCGTGAAACTAACTTTTACTACGTCGAAATATACAGAAATCTGGCTAAAACGCAAAGTGTATCTTTTGTTACAAAGAAAACGCTCACTTATTTCTTTCCAGGAAAATTTCAGGTGATACTGAAATACAAGTTTGTTTATTTTGTTTGAAGAATCAAACAATTTAAACAACATGCAAAGTTTCAAGCATTTGGCAATTTAGCATTTTTTTTTTCAATTTGAAGCCCGTTTTGGTCCCCTTGGAAGACGAATTTTCAAAATTCCGTTCTTAGTACACCTCTACATCCTATAAGGAACACACCCTCCTAATTTCAAGTCTAGAGGTCCAGCGATTTGGGCTTTGCGTTGTCTATCAGCTAGTCAGGACTTTGATTATTATATATTTGATTATAATATATATTCTCAGAGTTTGATTCGAATCGTGCAAGTATTTTTACAAATTATAAAATATTTTATTGAAAAAGCTAAGCCTTAACAATAAAATTCCAAGGAATCTTTGCAGAAAACAGTTCTTGAACCGGGTCTCTAACCCAATCAAGGTGACATTAGGTCCTTACTAATCAGTATAATTGGGCTCATTACGTGTTTCAATCGGGTTTCATGAAAAAAACTCATTTAGTTCATTACAGAAACCTTTCAAAGATTAGCTGGAGATGCTGCCAGCCGCCCTTTGTGATAGCAAATCTGATTTATTTTATTATTACTGGCCGCAAAAGGACAATTATACATTGCTGAAATATACTTCGTTCAAGTTATTTTTATTCTATACTAGTTGCGCCCCGCGGTTTCACCCGCGTGAATAATGATGAAAATTGATGATGATGATGATGATGAAAAGTAGCCTATGTGTTAATCCAGGGCGTAAAGTATCTCCATTCTAAATTTCACTCAAATCCATTAAGTAGTTTTTACGTGAAAGAGTAACAAACATCCATACTCACAAACTTTCGCGTTTATAATATTATTAGGATAATAACTAGTTTAAATTCCATACAGGGAAAAAAATATTTACACAAATTGTTTTAGATATGATAAGAGATCTTGCTGTAGTGTGTCCGGCCTAAGAATAAACCTACCACGAGTGGAGATAGAGAGTACTCGTGATACTCAACACGAATACTGCGATCACCAATCCACAACGGAAATCCGGAGGTACAACACACCCAAGGGTACCCGAACCTATCCCATATAATGTGAAAATAGTCAATGATCAGTTTTCGCTTATTTTAATTGATATCTTTCAAACTAAGCATTTGAAAATTATAAAAAAAAACTAATAATGACTTCTTTCATTATTAATTTACCTACTAGTTTTAGTTATTAAGACCCGACATCAGAATTCATTTATTAACGCTATGCGTCCGAGATTGGGTCACCTATCTTTTCCTCAAACTTATAACACCTGTTGGCAACCCACCAAAAGAGTATTAATGTAGAATATAAACTCTATGGTCTAAACATTCTACCTGATCTATGAATGTAAGCTTCGTTGGCCACGTCAATTTACGAAGGTTAAAAGATTACATACAGTAATTACCACCAGCCTGCAGTTTTATTCACTCTCCACCTGTTCACCTACAAAAAAACTAGTCACAACACCTTGACAGCTACAACACCCTCACACCCTCTTTTTATTTGGCCGTTATAAACGCAGCCAATAATGATTTCTGAAACGATTTTAATAATAGTTTTGAGGAACTTGAGTTCCTAGTTGTAGAAACCTTGCATACACATATATTTTGGATAAACTGGTTAAAAAATCATTCAACCTAAAAATTATTCAGTCTAGAAGAGGAACGTTGCTAGTAAAATGTGACAGTAAAAGTGGACCACGTAATGTCCTTAGCTAGTTTTAATGGAACATCACATTTAAGCGCACCGAGTTACTCCTGCCCTAACAAAATCCAATTTAGAAATTGCTTACGACCGTTCGAATCATTCCCCTAATTCAATATACTATCTGTATGATAACCACCCCGAATAATCACACAGGCAAAAACATTCTTTATTGTAACGACGATATGATTCAAAATGATTTGAACCCAGTAAAATACGCGGCCTTATTCTGTGAAATGTAATGTAACCGAAATGATAATATAAAATTATTCAGTAGAATTTTATTCGTACCTAGAATTGAATATTGATTGAACTTACCTAGAGCCATGGATCCAATTATACACATGTCACTCTGTATATTAAATGGAAAATGTTGTTTACCCGCAGAGTTAATAGAAACGTCGTTATCAAAAATTACTTACCGTTTGAGGATAGAATTCGCGACCCTCAATCGATCCGATCGGTAATTTTGGGATACCTATTACTAGTGGTTCGCCCCGAACTGAGACCTCGCGATAACACCTTTATCAGCCCGACTACTTATTTATTTATTTATTTAATGAAATTAAACAGTTTGCTTACAGTTTTGACCAAAGCGCAAACTGCCTTAACTAACACATATTACAAAAAAAAACAAGACTTATTATATAAAACTTAAATATACTCTAAGGGACACATAAATAGAACTTAAACTATCGTTAAATATGTCAACATGCTGGAACTCTAGCATAAAACCATTTAAAAGCGCGAGCGCCCGTTGCGTAGGCGCATTGTTAGCGTGTATCGTTCGCGTTACGTGCGTGGTGAACAACCGACGATGGCGACGTCCCGCACTGACATAGTTATCGGGGACAAATAGGGACAAACTGCTTAATATGGTTGGATTGTTGACTTTGCCACGAAGTATTAGGCAGTAGTGCAAAGCAAGCTGTAATTTACGCCTTAGCTCTAAGGTGTCCAGACCGACCATACCAGCCACAAACAAGGAAGGGAACATATAGGGATAATAACCATACACCCGCTTATAAATGTATCTGGAAAATTTTCGTTGTAGCCTTTCGATCATAATCACATATTTAGCCTCACGCGGATCCCAACTTATTGAGCTATATTCTAGCTTGCTTCGGACGAAAGCATTGTACAGCATTATTGCTACTTAACTAAGTAATTTCCATATTTTCTATTATTATTTTTGAAAATTTTTCCCTCGAGGTCTACCAGTACAGTACAGGATCTACCAGTAACTACTCTAATTTCCTACACATCATCGAAATAACCTTTGAATAGGGCTAAGCAACGGGCGTAGTTATACTACATACCTGTTAGTACCTATATCAAGTACCTGACGAATTAATTAAGTCCTTTTGATGAAAACCATAGAACTCCAACGTCATTCAAATTCTTAGAAATGGGAGGTCAACAATGGATGTTATATTGGTTTTTGTTTTATGGAGTACATGTTTCTAAATTCTTAAATTTCAGACTTTTCCCTGTAGTTGTGACACAAAAGCCACAAGCATACCAAATTTCAGCATTGTGGGATTGCTGGAAGTACCCTAGAATTTTGGGTTTTTATGTTTTTTATTTTCCCTTATATCTCGAAAACTATTAAGGCTAAATAATTATTTAAAACAGTTATGAAATGTCCAACCAAAGCGCTTTCATTAGACACCCCACTTGATCTGACTGTCTCACTTTTATTTTTTTTACCCCCTCTTGGACCCCAATATCTCAGCAACCCCCGGATCGATATAGCTCATAACCTTACCTACAAATTGTACCAATACTATCTACCCCCATACCAAATTTCATGAAGATCGGACTAACGGTTTGGAAGTTTTCATCGGACAAACATACATACATACATACATACACACATACATACAAACGCCGATTCTTCCAACTTGACTCAGAGAACTCGCTTCGCTCGTTCAATAAAATTCTGTTAGTAGTAGAACTTCTTGTGAAATAGTTCGTCCGGGGAAGTACTCCCACCGTATCAATTTCTGCCGCCAAGCAGTAGTGCTCGCATTGCTGTGTTTCGGTTTGAAGGGTACGGGTGCCGGTGAAATTACAGGCACATGAGACTTTTCATCTTTATGTCTCAGGGTCAGCAGCGCGCATGTGATGCCTTTGGTGTTGCAGGCGTCCATAGGTTACGGTAACTACTTTCCATCAGGTGGGACGTATGCTTGTTTGCTTGCCAAGTAGCATAAAAAAAAAATAAAAAAAAGTTAATACCCCACCATACGTTAAGAAAACCTACACAATATTTTATAAAAATTACGACTAGGTAAACCACTTACTTTACTTTTCTTCTGCTAACGTTTCGTTGACCAGTTAGAGGTCCTTCCTCATGAGCACTGACCGCGACCATGCTCGAAGATAGTGAGATGGGAACCGACAGTCGTAATTTTTCTAAAATGATACCAAGCCACGATAATTTCAAAAACTATGATCTTCACAATATTGTTAAACTTTCACCATCTATGAAAAAGTCCGTATCTCTTTGTCAGACTCTTTCATACTTTATTTCCGATTTGTCTGAAATGTTCTTACCATTTCATTTGATGGCTGATGCATCCGCCAAGCTATTTAAAATCTCGCAGCTGTCACCAAGTCGGACATGGTTTAAAGATGGAATTGTAGAGTTTCATATATGATAAACGACCAGACTTTTAACATCATAACACCACCATAGAATGAATTTGAGCCGCCTCCATCCACCAACATCTTGTGATCATCAAAATGTCATAAGTCCGTCGCTAGGACCGTCCTAAACTGCGTCATCTGGTTGCAGAATAGGGTCGCAGGGTCAGCGCTTCTGAAATGATGGCGAATAATCTGACACAGTGGTTTTGGAAATGAGAGTTATTAGTGGCATCAAAGTCGGATTTATCGAAGCAAAGCTTGCTTGCTTCATTTGGTGGTCCAAAGAAAGCTGGAGACATTTGCTGGAGACATTTTACACAACATAATACCCAAGCTAAGCAGAGCTTGTGTTATGGGTACTAGATAATAACTGATATACTTAATACAATACATTACATAGATAGATATTTTTTATTATACACAGAAAAAATACCCAGAACACCCTGAACAAATATCTGCAGATATAGCTCTGGTCCAAATAAACTTTTCTCTATACCTACCTGCTTCAACCTAATGTTCTGTCATATTAGAATCAGAATCTTAATAGTCTTTATCATAAACTGTTTAAAAACTAGAAAGCAGGTTATTTTTAGAATATTACCTACAAACAGTCTACCCATTTCAAACATATGTAAAATATTAAATAAACCACAATAGGTAAATTTTGATTGCCGAACCTAATTACCATATTCAAAACAAGCCGGTAATCACCCGGGCACATTACAATCACTCAAAGTTAAAGCCCAAGTGATCTGTTAACTAAATTGGACAACGGTATTGAGGACCTGATACTGTTTAATCCTTCTCTTAAATAAGCTTAAAATTATGATTACCGTAACGAGGGTCTGATGGAGTTGCCTTTTCCAAATAATGTATAGTATAAGTTGCGTTTCTGTTAACATTATAATGTACTAGTAAATGAGGTAGGTTGAGCGGTTACGTAAAGAAGGATGGCGAAATTCCATACATTTTGTGACCCACTGTTTTTGTTAATTTCACGTTACCTCCAGTGGATATATTTTTTGTTAGTGGTAACAAATATATGCTAAGAGAATGAAAAAGCAAAGTGAATGAAGTGGGTAGAAGTTGGGAGCTTTTTTTATTTTTTTTAATAAATTCGGTTGGAATACGAAATACTTATAACACATTGGCTGACATGAAACATCTACCATAAACGTTGCTATTCAAGTTGGTAATTGTTTTTTTTAGGTTAAGTTGTTCAAAACTACCCTTTCAAGTATATAGATTACCTATCATATGGTCAAACTAAAACAATTTGTTTATATATTACTTTTCTTCATATTGTATTAAATCAAATTTTTGCTATAAATTGAACTAGATGTAACTTTTGATTCCCTACTTCTAAAAATATACAAGGTCTAATGAAAAATCGGTCAAAAAATATTAGTTAGAGTAATACTATTGCTTTCATAAAGAGGAACTGGTTAATATTTTTTTGACCTGGTTCAAAAGTCGCCTATTTTCTTGAAATATACTTTTCGTTACTTTTTAGGGTTTTCGTAGTGCCATTCGTTATGGCAATCTATGGAGATGGTCTATGTCTAGCAGTAGATCTATGTCTAGCAGTAGACATCAACTGACTGATGATGAAACATTATCCGTTTCCGCTACCCCTGCTGATATAATAACAAAGTTTCCTGGTTTAACCGGTTTCACCACAATTTCGGTGGTCGGTTTCAAGATAGCATTTTTAAGGGCAAGCTTTCAAAGTGTTAACTGTTCTCTACATTTTGATTTCAAACTTATGGCGGTGAAGTTGCGGGATTTGGATAACGTTTGGATTGCAAAATCCAACTCTGTAAAGTTTTGGGCGAATAAATTCCTGCGTTGACCTTTTATACATATTTAGAAGTGTTGAATATGTAGGGTCAAGCTTTATATCTTTATTGACGACCTCAGTGGCACGACGAATGAGCAGCAGGCTGAGACGCATGAGGTGCTGGTTTGATTCCCGCTGCAAGACAAAATGTTTGCATGATCTGCAAATATTTGTTCCGGGTCTGGGTGTTGTGGTACCATGATGTATGATACCCAGTGTATTATATGCTTCAGCATTACGTGTTTTTGAATGGTATGACCTCCGGATGCGAAAGCACATGCGGTTTTAATTAAATTCGTTGAAATCACGCTTTTAGTATGGGCTTGATGCTGTAGTATGATGATATATTATTTAATATATAATATAAAAATAATAATAAATAAGTAAATATAAAAAAAATATAATATATATCACCAACTGCAATCACCAATCCGCCTGCCAAGCGTGCAGTGATTATCTTTCCATTTTATCCAATGAGGAGGCCTCAAAAAACAATAAACATGCTTGTGATGATGATGATGATACGTTAAAATAACACATAATAACACACGTGACACAATTTATTGCTTTGCACATCAAGAACCTTCTCTGAATTGGGAACGAGTTTTTGTCCAAAGCAAAAATTATCATAACCATAATTTTATCACAATTGTAACTCATAAAACAAAATCCAAATCCAGTTTTGTAATTACACGAAGGCTTTTTAGGTCGTGACGCGATTCTGTGGTAAATGAGTGGGTGGTGCTGGGTGGTGGTAGTAGGGGTAGGCCTGTACATTCACTCTCCTAATACAGCAATAGATGCGAACAGTTCAAATCTGAAAAAAAATAAGTGTAAGCGAGCGTTAATTTTTAAATATACACGTCTTTGTGCTTTAGATAAATACATAGTATTACATAGATATAAATAGTAGTATAACCGATTTACACTACTAATGTCAAAAAAGAAAAATGTCCAAAAGCAATAATGTCCAATTGAAAAATGTTCAAATTAAAAAATGATCAATTGAAAAAAGGCTAGTTCGTTTAGGTTCGGTATTGAGTTAAATACATGGTACCGCGGTATATATGTACATATACGGTAGGTAGACGTCTCTAAAGTTGTTAATTTTTCTATACCCATGCATTTTGGTTTATAACTGCGAAAATTTGATGGAAAAACTCCAGCCTTCTAGGCTTGATCGCGTTGGAACAGGAGTAATTTTAGGTTATAAGACAGACTATCAAAATGATCCTTGTGATTTTAATAAAAAAATACTTTTGTGTTGATTTTATTGAACAATCTAAGGTGTTCCTTATTGGACTCGGAATCTAAAGATACAAAATTCACCGTTGCTGATACAAAAACCCAGGTTTTAAATTATCACAACTCACCGTTTCTAAGAAAATCAGGCTTTTTTTAACTTTAACTTTTTGAACTCTGCCTTAATATATTTTAGCAGATTACCGTGTATTTCCTCAAAAAGTTCCTAAAACAGTTCCATTTCTTCAAACGCAAAAAGCCCGTGTACACACCGACACCAAAAACTCGCCAATCAAATTACGTTTTACCGTCCGTCCGGAAAACATGTTGAAATTATTAATTAAATAGCAACGTGACTTTCGCACATGAGTCACGCCGCAAAATCCGAGGGTCACGGTTGGACACGACAGGTGCAATAGAAGAGCTGGTTCACTTTTGTTGCATGGATTCATCGGCTTTAGCTGTATTTGACATTACATACTAGATGTTGCACGTTGTTGACGTATACCACAAAAAGCATTGGCATTCTTTGAAGCTATCAATTTTGTTATTTATGACTAAGACAGTGTAACATTGATAATAGATATACTTAAACACATGTTTTTTCACTGTGGATCACACAATCGGTTTTTATCAGTTAAAATTATACTTTTCATCAGCCAGTAGACATCTCCTCCATAACATGTATAGCGTCCAATGGGGGTGATTATGCAAATTTGGCATAATCACCACGCTTGATTGAGGTGGATTGCTGATCGCAGTATTGTTGATTACTCAGGTGGATGCTGCTGCCCATCTCCAGGTGTAATCCCTTTGTCATAAATAACAGCGTGTTAATAACAGCGTTTTGTGTAAATAACAGCGCAGTACAGCGTTGACTCTCTTCATAAGATATGCGGCGGTGTTATTAGTCCTAGACCGATTAGTTGTTTATTAATAAAGCTCAGGATGTCTTCGATCAGCTCTACATCCTCTGTAGTAAAAACACTAATGGTTTTTTTATGATTTTCCATAAAATTTTAGTTTTTTTTTTTCCATAAAATATCTAACAAGCTAGGATCTTCGTCGCAGTCGCTACGGATGTATCTCCGTAGCACGCTACGACTCGAATAAATGGATATTCCTTTTGAATGGAGTGGCCTAGCTTCATTTATTGCAAACTACGTTCAAAGTTTTTGCTCTAAATTTCATCTACCATCGTTTTTGCGATGTAACCGAACTAAAAGTAGTTGAGCAGCAATTTGTTAATGTTCGCTGCAGATAAGCGTGCGGTTACGTTATTATGCGGCGTCATAATTATTTGTTTGTAAATAAGACTCAGCCTAAATAGTTCATACTCACAATGCGTCTGATGTTACTAATACGATAAAATAAAAGATGCAAAAAAACATGCCAGTGCGTCAGCGTAATTTTTGAATAAAAATAAGGGAGTATTTTTAAAACATGTTTTCTGGCAAACGGTTGTGACGATGATAGTAAAAGTAATATGAGCTCAGGTCAGTTGAGCACAGGTGGCATCAATGCGTGGCAGGTACAATACCAAACCAACCATATGATATAAAAAAACCATGAATATTTGAACCATACAAACACATACAATATTCATTGTAAAATCTGTTCAAGGAAAGGTTAATTATAGTTAAAACTTTTAGGCTTGTAAAATAGTGCATAAACTACCAAAAATATAAAAGCAACAGAGCAAATTGAAGTAAAAATAAACCAGGCGAATATGCATGAAACCGCCTAAAATCAATGTCTGCTCGAATTACAGTGAATTGACAAATAAAAACTGACGTTTTGGTTCGCGCCATTTTGCTGTCCGGTTTCAAGTCAAGCGTGACTTGACAGCACTCCGTTCCAAAATCGAGTTACGATGTCCAATATTGATACAATTGTACCAACAAAACGAATCCAACATAACTACGGGAAGGTTGGTAATTTAATTTCGAGACGATACTTCTTTGAGCGCGAGGAGAAAGAATTTTATTGCGGCACACAATTTGACTGAGAATTTCGTCGCCTTTTGCATTGTGTGACGGATTTTATATCTTCTTCTATTCAGTACCTATATGAAAGGAGCATGCGGACAGTGTCCTGTATTTTGATGTTTGGGATGTAAAAATAATTGCCATGTTTCGTCGAAACAAAAACAACCTACTGCGCAGACTATTTGCATCTTGGAACATAATCAAAGTGCCATAATTATAGCCACAGATACGTAGCTACTTTAAGAAAAATATTTTTTTATTGCCTTCGTCGTTTAAATAAAATCGTTTGGTGACGATTAAAAAAAAGTAGCATAGTATTAAGTTTGTACTCTTCGCGCATGTAACGTTTTTATTTAATTTTAAATCGATTAATTTTCAAAGTTAAGAATACGAGCAGTATCATGTTCACGAACGCTTTTTTTTAAAGTTTGTGCTATCTCGCTCTTCTGTTATTATGATCTCGTAAGTCTCGGGCCATCTCGGATAATACTGCATCATGTGCAAATACAATGGATTAAACAAACAATATAATTTTATTATTTATTAAATTCAACTTTAGCGGTGCGAGTCTATCAGCCAGCGACAAAAGATAGCTTAACAAAGTCAAGATCTAAAGTATTTTATCCATTGAAATCACAAGGATCATTTTAAATCGTCAAACTAAAATTAGTCCTGTTTCAACGCAACAAAAGCTATAAAAATCAGGACAACAAACACGTCTTGATTTGATGATCCTTCTTAAACAAATTATCAGGTTCAATTCTACTGATAGTAAAAATTTTAAAGAATGCCTGTTTGGTTGTTTGTTACGAAATGGCTAAACTAATTTAGGAGCAACATCTAAATCACCAATCCACCTGACAAGCAAATCCCGCCATTGTATTCAATGGGGGAGGCCTCGTCCAGCAGTGGACGTAACAAGCTGGTTTTGATGATGATGATGATGATCTAAATCAATTCACTTTATGATGGTCCTACCAAAAGATTTTCTCATCTCAAGGAAATATAAAAGTTTGTTCCTCAAACGCTTTTACCGCATTTAATATTTATAAGATCACACTTTAAAATTTACCCTTGCTTTACTGGAGGAAAAATCTTCTAGACTTGATTGTAGCTTCACAATAAATAAAATCCGTACTTAATGTCCGTACATACATTTTCCTTTGAAATTTGTTGATATTCATTGTCATTACTTTGAATTAATTTGAAGTGACTTACATGCAAGGAACATAAATGAGGTCCATGCGTATTAAAAATATTGAAAGTAACAAACGTGAAAAGCTGAAAATTATTTGAGGTTGTTTTTTTTATTATATTTATACTTCTATAGCTTAATAACTGTTAATTTTACGGGTATCTATACCAATGTTTGCTAAACTATATTGGAAAGTACGTTATTTAGTACTAAAATTACGTACGCAAACGCACTCTATGAGCGCTTTTATTCGTACAGATGTTAGAGTATGCTCTTAAATGCAAAATATTTTTTGTTAGTTGGTGATTACTAAATTACATCATAACGGCTAAAGTGATTTCTATAAAACTTGATATATAGGTAGATTAGGGCCTGGAATGACACGTGGGCTCCTTTTTATCTTTGTAAAACGCGAACGCTTTCTAGTTGTTAATAAATTCGAATCTATAACAGACTATTTAAAAGTACAATAGATTTTAGATGGTAAAAATTCAGGTTCCAATCGGATGGTTGTCTTCTTGTTTTAATTCTATAATTTTAAAAGCCGTTCAATCATAATATTAAATTCCGTTTCAACACTGCCATTGTTTCTGTGACGTTTAATTATTAAACAAAATGCAAGACAATGCATTCCGCCATTTTGATATTCCATATTCCGTACACACGACTGTTATGGTCTGACACCGAATTGTGGTCGCATAAGGCTCTAGCACACAAGGTTGGTATCGTTGAAACCAATGTACTAAAAGCTGCAGTCCAAAATGCTGCTTTATTTCTAAAATATGGTGATTAGGAATAGTGAATTAGGCGACAGATATGAAAGCGATGGGCTTGCAACCTGTCTTTAATGGAATGCTAAATACTATGTTTTTTTTACATTTGTATTTGCCTCTGTTTAATCCCTAGTAGGATATCCGCATCAATAGACGAATTGAATTGAGATCTGGATATATTGGAATATATATATGGCATGGGAATTAAAATAGGGAACCTATTTTTTTCATACAAAACAGTGACGTGACGTAACAAAACCTGAAGATTAAATAGAATATTTTGTAATATTACATAGCGCTTAGATTAGTAATTGCCTAGTAAACGCAAAACCTCATCTGTATTCACAGCGACAAGCTTACATGATGTGGGTACTGCGTTTTAGGTGCATTTCATAAAATGCTGTGTGGAGATAAGCGGCTTGGCTGGGTAAGTAGGGCTTGATGTAGCGTTGTCTTGACAAATATTCATTCTCTATACATTTTTGAAACAGAAAAATTTACTTTGTCCAAGAATAATTATGATCTAATTATTTATTCATAAAAAGTGAATATTCAAAAAAAAACTATTCTTAACTACTTCATGACTACAGGAGATGGTAAAGGGTAATGGAGCATTTTAATGTTTTGCTAGAATTAACTCTTTGTTTTTTTTAACTAATATGTAAGTCTATGATAATAAATGAATTTGAATAATAATAATACAATATATACTTGCATACAAGTCAAATTTATCTATTAATAAAAAAGTACAGTTCACAAACCGCAGGCAGAGTTCCCAATAGGCTGGCGACGTTACCTCGTTGGATAATAAGAATTTACATACGTAGGCAAAAGAATACAAACATAGGTAAAAGTAGGTAGATCCGTAAAGATTAACTAGTATTAAACTTATAAGTTAAATTAACTATTCTGAGGAAAGTCCAATTTTTGTTTCATCAATGCTTTTTTTTTGATTTGCAGTTAGCATTGCATATGTGATGGTTGCAAGCTTATCGTCACTTGTTGGAATATTAATCTTTAGTAGGTACACCTAACTGGCTCGAACATTTACAAACTAGACAAATAGAAAAACAATATAAAATCTTACTAATCTTATCTCTTTACTAACTGGACGGGCAAAGGATAATATTATTGTTTAAATAATAAGTTATTTGATCTGTCTATATTAAAGAAGATAAAAGTTATGGTGAAATATGTTTACCATGGCCACAGTTTTGTTTTGATAAAAGAGTAATAACATGAAAATTATAATAAATGAGACAAACTAACAAATAACGGTCTTAGTTCCTTCATTTATTTCGCAATTTATGTTAAAGCGTTTGTTTTTAGCTACAATTACCTTCAACGAACACAATTAATTTTAATTAAAACAGTTGGGAAAGAAGGAAAAAAACATTTGAACACAAGTTTACCCGCGATATTTTCCTAAACAATGGCGAACAGAATTTGTCAAAGAACGGATTTTGAAAATATAGTTTTTCTTACATTGTTGTTCCTTTGAGTAAAGGCTTTCAGGATCAACAAATAAATGTATATTTTTTGGTAATTCTAAACATTATAATATTATATCATAACAACGCTTTTTACCTTAAATTTTGGTAAGTACTACCACGTATAATCAAAGAATTTTCCACTAGCGTGTTTATTCACACATTCTTAAAAATAAAAATCTTGTGGCCTAAAAAAATACTGTGATCTAATTACTGGATGCCAGGAAGAACGCCATTGTTAGCCCACTCTTTGGTTTGGTTACTAAAACAATGTGTTTTTTATAGTTTGAAATTTACGTTTCTTACATATAATTTGTCATTTTGTGATGGCTTGTGAGGGGTCCATACAAAGGGGCTAGCCTTGTTTGGGCGCTATACTTGCCCCACGTTTGGGCGCCCTACTATAGCCACACGTTTGGGTGCCAAATTTGAGCAAGCTATTTTTATTATCTTAAAGAATAATTCTTAATAAGAATGTCTTATCTAAAATAAAACAACTACCACCTAAATGTTAAGCGGTAACCCTCCTATTACTACTGCGATACCTCGGGTCATGTCCACCTAGAATGTGCCCTTCATATTCTAAATCACTTTCAGTGTCCAGCAGTACCTAATAGCAAGCGTACTTCCGACTACCCTAGGAATAATGTACGATTAATTTAGTTCTCGACCTTGAACAGTGAACACAATTTAATTCAATATGAATGTTGTTGATTAAAAGCTAACAATTATGGGCTTTGTTTCAATGTATATTTGATTGCAATGCTTTCATTCGCGTTTTTATATTTAGGCATTTGTGATGGTATGCCAACCATAGGTACAAATTTTATTTGAAATCTCATCAAATAACAATTTCAACAGTTGTATACTTGTAATCAAGATAGTTGTAGTACAATCTCAATTAATCTCAATCTAATTAGTAATTACATCGTTGACTCATGATTAGATGTGGCAGTGCATGAGTAATGTCTTGGAGAGCTGCTGGCCAGGAAATTGTAACGATATACAGCGGTACCCAACTAGCAAATTGCACTAAATAACAATCAGATATATTTGTTCATCCAGGTGGATCGTCTCATTAAAATCACATCGGATTCGTCCTAGTTAACTTGGTGAGTGGAGTCACTTACTTAGATAGCAAGTGCGTTATTCTTTTGACATAATTCATAGAAACTAAGCAACTCATGTTTTTAAACAATATAAAAGATAATATTTTGACGACCTCCGTAGCGTGGCGGGCGAGTAGCCGGCTGAGGTGCAAAAGGTGCGGGTTCGATTCCCGCTGCAGGACAAATGTATGCATGATTTGCAAATATTTGGTCCGGCGTTGTGGCAGTGGTAGTTCCTGATAGCCACGACACAGGGAAACCTAATGTGGGATCTATGTGTGACTGTTGGGTGTTATGTTATGTTATTTAGGTTATTTTCTATAATTACTTCATAACTAGTCTGTATAAAATGAAATGAAAGTAAAAGCGTCGTAAACTCAAGTTTTAAGGCGGCGGCCTCTTGACATTTGTACCACATTATTTCGCCAAGTCAGCTAGCATGCCCTTATTGTGCTATAAAAGCTAATGGCAACGTTTTCTGTATCATATTGTTTTACAGGCTGGCCTTTATAACGCGAAGTTATAACGTGTTATATGTGTGATATAATGGCGTTTATAAGAGCGAGAATGTCTTTAATGAGCCTTCAAGTATCTCTTTCTCGATCTTCAATTAACATTATAATAACGAATCTGAGTTATAGCGGCCATTTTCTTAAAAAAATATATTTTAAGCCAAGAATATATAACGCGCTAATTAATACATGGGGCCATTACCGTCAGGTCGAAATTACCTGCGCCCTTCGGACATCAAACATAATTACGTTTTAATTTATACACTTTCACACATAAATTTTTCAGTAGCTTTTGTTTCGAATCCACTGCCGGGTAACGAGGTAATTACAATAACAATGGTGGTATCCAACTCGCGATGAATAGGGTAAAAAAATCCGTCATTCCATCGCGAACAACCCCATTGTGTAATTTATTGTGGCAATGTCACTACCGGTAATTATTGTTTCTTTTTTTGCACGCCCCTGCTTTTTGTGAAGAATTTTGATTAATTTGTTGCTGGTTGAATTGATTTGAATAGCTCTGATGAAAATGAGGCAGCAAAATCCTAAGCTGTGTTTTCTAAGGCTGTCAATTTTTTACGTCAAATTCTAAAATTCAAAGCCAATCTAGGTCTTCGTTTTGCAATTTTGTTTAGGGCACGACACTTATAAGGTTCAAAGTATAAAGTGGTTGTACCAGGCTCTATTCTAAAATTGTTTAACTTTTTCTCTGTATATGTACCTATAATTATATACTCATCTACGTATAAACTGTTCCTAACGCCTTTTAATTTGGTTTATACGTCTTGCTATATACATTTTAACATGTTTAAAAACTTGCCAAGCACGTTTTCTACTTTTTGATTGTATACGTAACGCAAAACTATATAAATTATTATTATAAATTTGACGCAGTTCCTAATAACAGATTTAGAGGAAACTTTGCATACCTATCTAGCTTCCATGATATGTTAGCGAGCTAATCTGTAAATGGAAGTGAAAAAATAAAAGTAAACTAGCAGTGTTTGTGCTCATTTTGATCAGTATAGTTTTGGTTAGTAGTAGAACTTCTTGTGAAAGAGTTCGTCCGGGGAAGTACTACCACCGTACCTATTTCTGCTGCCAAGCAGTAGTGTTCGCATTGCTGTGTTTCGGTTTGAAGGGTACGGGTGCCGGTGAAATTACAGGCACATGAGACTTTTCATCTTTATGTCTCAGGGTCGGCAGTGCGCGTGTCATGCCTCTGGTGTTACAGGCGTTCATAGGCTACGGTAACTGCTTTCCATCTGGTGGGCCGTAAACTTGCCTGCTTGCCAAGTAGCATAAAAAAAAAAAGTATGTGGTTCAAAATTTTATTTCATCTTTATTGTCATACCAGCCGGAATACTTATTTCATTAATCCATATTTTTTTAACTATAATTTCAACAAGAAACTCATTTACATACTTGCTTATCAATCTCCCCGTATTAGTTATACTGACAAGATATTTTTCTATTGTCGCAGAAGCCGATTATACACTGGACGACTCATTTTGGAATGAAGAAAGCCCAGTTGGTGAGTGATAAATGAGTTTTTTATGAAAGACGTCCGTAGTATCTACTAAGGACTTGTTTCGTAAAATGTTAATTTATGAATATTTATTCATACTCACCAATACTTACCAACTCATTAGTAATCTCATTAAAAATCTTATTATTTGTGTGTAACGGCATTTTTCTATTAGTTGTTTGTAGTAAAATGGCTACGCGCGTAGAATGCCCGTAGCAAGCTCTACGAGGCGTTTCCATAACTGTCACTAATGCTTCAGTCACAGTATAGTTATGGCATGGCACAAAACTATCACGTAATTTTTTATACAATGAGAAAAACTACTAACACTACTACATATGCAACAACTTCATTTTTAAAATTCAAATTTCGCAAAACCGTAATATCCCGAACATTATCACCAGCGAGTTGTAAAAACATCTACCGGACGCGGGCCCGTCGTTTATCACAGGCGAAACCGGGAAACGGGTCATAACTGAACGGGCCGTAGCGGGACGTTGTTATGAATTTTTTAACCGGCTTTTTATTGTAACAGGTAAGGAGTATTTTTATTGTAGGTAAGGAGTTGAGGGAGTTACTTTATAAATTGTTGTAGGCTGCGTGTGACATTAGGGAAATTGTATCCTTTGTTACTCTCATACAGATAAAAAAATCTTCTTTTAGCAGCAAGTAAAGTTATTAATGTGAAATGAAAGTATTGTCCGCCGTTTGACGAGGCCAATATTGGACGAGGCCTCCCCTATTGAATGCAATAGGGGGCTTTGACAAAATCACCACGCTTGCCAGGCGGATCATTGATCGCAGTATTGGTGTTGAGTACTCATATGGATGCTGCTGCCCATCCTCTGGTGAAATCCTTTAGTCGACTTTTACGACATCCGCGGGAGGAGACGGAAGGTCCAGATACACCATGGCACAAAACAATTGAAAATAGCACTCAGGCCCAGTTGCGCCAACCAGGATTAGCAATTTATCATTGGTTATGATCTGCGTCACTTAATTCACACACACACACGATCACAGATAGTGCAGAGCCTGAAGACAAAAGTCTACTATCGGTGTGTGTTGCCAATAATGACTTAGGGCACTGAGACGTGGCTTCTAACTATTGGTCTCTGTTTCCTCATTTTAATTTAAACTAGCATTTACCAGCAGTTTCAACCGAATTAGTTTCCCAATATCAATGCATTTCTGAATAATAAGTTTTTGATATGTGTACCAAATTTCATCAACATATTCCAGCCACTTTGACGTGTAAGTATAACAAAAACGTCTATTTGTTCACTTTTATCAATAAATAAGGTTCTTTAATATCAACTTACATTCACGCAACTATCAAAACCTCGCTAAAGTTCGCTATCTAACAAAGAGAAAACCAATTGCAGACTTTTTCATGCACATAAAAATCCAAAGCGATTTCATACGCAGAACCCTTTGAGGGAACAAAAGTTTGCCTCCGCAAGAATAGTAGGTATGTGTATGTAGTGTTTGAACGAGGGGTGCGTTTGGTGAAGCTATGTTTTATTATTTAGTAGGTCTAGCTCATGACTAGACTGGTAAGTTACTTTGTTTTGTGTTGAATTTTCAATATGCTTTAAGAACGGTCTTTTTCATTGTACGAGTATATACTACTATATTTATTTGAATAGTAAGTAGTTGTATTATTTTGTTCAAAAATAAAAAATAAGTTAATTCTTTGGATTAACAAGCTAGGTAAATAATTCTAATATAATGTAGGAACAATGCAAGAATTAATATACTAACACCTCGCAGTCACACATAAATAATAATAAATAAATAAATTTACACATAGTCCTGACTTCACACAAATTCACTGTGTCGTGGGTATCAGGAACTGTGACCTGTATACCTAAACTAGGCGGGTGATTACGTAATTCTGTTGCTAATGATTTCAATCGATTTCAATGTTGTTTCTATTTGAAATAACGTTTATGCGATTACCTAATTTACGCAGTCCAAATCTAAGTTACCTTTGTACGCAAAATGCGTAAATTTGGTAGTCGCAAGAGCGTCATTTCGAGTAGAAACAGGATTGAAATTGATTGAAACCAATAGCAACATGGTTACGTTGTCACCCGCCAGAAACAACTTTTATCAGATCCTACAAACTGATGTCGTTCTGCCCCTCGACTGCTAAAATGGAAATTTGCAATATCTGTACTTACCTATTTACATGTGTCTATTAGATATAAGTATAACAAGCGTAGCGTGTGCTGTCTTACATACTTTTGCTGATGTTTATTTACTTTTGACTACCTTCCTAAGGTTTTTAAGCTCTCATTTACTATGTATCAGCTACTCCTTGCTCCGAGGCACCACATAGGTGCTTCTCACCTAGTGAAGATGGACCATTTATGTAAGCCAAGCCATGTTTTTTGCCTGATTCTTCCAGGCTTGGTCGCGTTGGATCAGGAGTAATTTTAGTTTATAAGACGATTCAAGATGATCCTTGTGATTTCAATGAATAAAATTATTTTGATTTGATTGGAAACATTTGTCCCGTAGCGGGAATAAAAACCGCACCTTAACGTCGTAGCCGGATTGATGACATCACATGAATGGTCATTGGATGAAGGCGGTTCAAGATCATTCGTCATGGCAATCTTAAGGGGAGGCCTATGTCCAGTAATGAATTTATTCTTGATGCATTTATTTACCAGCATAAAGTAAAATTTTATAAAGCATAAATTTCAGCTCAAAGGCCGAATAGTTTGAAATAATTTATTTGTTACAACTGAAACTGAATTTTGCATTGCCACATCAAAGCGTTCCTGTCGGTAGTTTTGATTTGAAACTACCTTGAACTTGTTTAAACCAGTTTCAGACGTATATTGACTGGCTTGCGTGAACATTCTGTTTGTGTGTGCCTGTTTGCAACCAATGAGGTATTTCGGCGTAAATTATTCATTGGTGTGGATCAATGTGGGTTGGGTAATTTATTGTGGAGTTTTGTAGGAACCTTTTTGTTTTGACTGTATTAAACGAAACTCTGAAAAGCTGATAAATGAAGATTTAAAAAAAACCCATTTAATTCCTGTACTCGTTATAAAATTTTAGTTTTGTAGAAAAGTATTATTTGATTCGTTTTGACTATTTAGGCTTTCAAAAAAAAAATATAAAATTAAGAAGGTGCATGCAAACATTATGTAAATAGCTGGCTTGCTAATAGTTTACTTATAAGTATTTTACCTACATTTTCTGGCCAAGCTAAGAAGCTATGGTCATACTATGGTCAATATTAAAATTAAAAAAAATAAAATTTCGAAAAAAAAAACTGGGTATGACGCCCGTAGCACACCTCCGCTGCGAAACTTCAATTGCGAAACCGCTGTAGAAATTCCGCTGCGATCTGATGTAGATTGAATAGCGGAACTGGCGTCGGAACGCCACGCGAGTCAGTTGAGTTGAGACAATTGGAGCGAAATGTCGTCGTTATCAGAGTCAGAGGAGGAAGAAATATTATTGTGGAGTTTAACTTTGAAAAGGATTTAGTGAATATAGAATAGGTCTATTTCTGACCTCTTGAATTAATTTTTCAGTAAAATCAACGTCCATTATATGAAAAAATGTAGTTTCGTCTTTTATTTTTGTCGACTTCCACAAACACGTGCGAAAACAACGCGGCACCGCAACAAAATGGCGGCCGGAGCGCGGAAGTGTGGATGGCGTCGGAGCAGATCGACAATACCGCGCGGGGAAAGAGATAGAATTATAGTCAAATCTATGCGTTAGAACAGGCAGTTCCGCGGCGGTTCCGCTTCTCCTACATACGGACAAGACATGGCGAAATTACTGCGGTTCCGCTGTTACAGTTTCGCAGCGGAGATGTGCTACGGGCATGACTGAGTTCGCGTACTCGTTTTCGCGTCTTTTTTGATCAGACTGACAAAATAAAAAGAGATAAAAATAAAAACAATAAGTGAAGGTTCATCTCATCTTAGTCGACTGTTACGTCTCCCACTGCGTGCGTAGACCTAGTACGTATTACTTAATCTTCGCATGCAAACGCTATCTTTCTCGCTCTATCCAATACCTTCTTGAAAGACAGAAAGGTTGCTGATTAATCGAAAGATGACTGAGATGAGACTATATTGTAAATTGAATGTATTTACGAGAATTGCCTTGCTGATGTTAAGTGATCACCGTTACTATTTGACACCGGTAACACCGGGGGAGTTGTTTTTACATTGCTTACCCTGAAGGATTTTGAATCAGTTATATTGAAGCGGCCCAAGCCATAACATGACATTTTCTAAATTAGTATATTAAGAATATTTTTTCCTCTGTTTTTACATACATACATATATAAACACTTGCCTTTATTCCCAAAAGGGTAGGCAGAGCCGTAAAGGATCTCTTGTCACCGTCAGTCGTAGAAATATAAACGTGAAAAGTGGTGAGCTTCATCGCTGCCATTGCTTTCCACGACCAACTTGGCTAACGCTTTCTTCCAGTAATAACATACTCCTAAATAAGCCAGGACAAATCTTATACCAATGAAAATTGTCCAACAAATCCGGATGAAGTTTTGGTCAAAATGGTATCGCAAACAGTAGTGCGTTTCGGTCAGGAATAACATGATCAGATCAAGTGAACCATGAAATCGAATATACATTATAGTTCAAACGTTGAAATTGGATGGCTCTTCGAAAACCAATCTTAAGCGAATTATCTTCATGATATGACTTAGAGGACCATCAGGGGTATGAATACTTGAATAGCTAGCTTATAATTATAAACTAGACAGACTATAAATAACTTCCAATTATTATAACTCAGATTAAGGGTTTTCTCAGACATTGCCATATTTGGCCTATATTTTTTGAAAAATCATATAAATAAATAAATGCTGGACATTTTCACACAACATTATCTAGCCCCAATAAGCTAAGCAGAGCTAGTGTTATGGGTACTAGATAACTGATATACTTAATACAATAACATTACATAGATAGATATTTTTTATTATACATATAAAAATACCTAGAACACCCTGAACAAATGTCCGCAGATCGTACAAATATTTTCACACCACCTGCTCGACAATGTCTAAATACATATCATACAACCTCAACGTAAAGTTAAGCATTGTCTCTCTAGGGATATAAAGTTGTATGAAACTCTCTAAGGATTAAAGTGATTTGAATTTGGAACGTCAAATTCGTTTGGAAACGCCAAGTAAAAAATTGCCCATATGGCATTGAAAAGAGGTTTGTTCGAAAATCGAACTGGCCACCAAAAGCAGAGCTCAGAAAAAAAAAAATAAGCGCGATTTTAAAGAATGTGAAACAAAAGAGATGTTAGGTTGGGGCTGTGTTTTTCAGTGAAATTTATTGCAAAATTCTAGTAATATATAATTATGTCAAAGGCAATATTAGTGTTAACAAAAAATGTCGAGCGATAATGATTCTACTCCAGAGTTCATCAAAACAGACGATACTTATTTATGGAGCCCTGGCTTTTTATTGTCTCGCAGTAGGTGTGAAAAGTAGAGTATGCTCCTCTGTAATAAAGCCTGTCTTCGTCTTGGGCAGCTTGAACCCCTCGCTTCACTCAGGACTATACTTTAGAGTCCCTCGTTACACTCAGGGTTCAATATGCCGCCCGCGACATAAGACACTGCTTTATTCCCTTAGTGCATAATCTACTATTGTTCCGAGGCGGGAATCGAACCCGCAACCTCCTGCGTCACAGGCGAACATTCGCCCGCCGCGCCACAGAGGTCGTCAATAATATAAATATCAATATAAAGTGATAGATCGATTAGTGAACATTTCTGTTCTTACAAAATTAACGATATTGATGAGTTTTCCCATATTAATGTATGGCCTATTTTAATAGATCCACCTTTCACCGTCACCCATACCGATTCAGCGATGATTCCACGCAGATATCGTAACGGGCCCGCGTTATGTTACGTTTGATCATAGCAAATAAGGGCCCTGACTTCACAGCTTGTTTGCAATATTACTATGCCGGCCTCATCCATCATACACTATTCAGTAGTAGAGTTCGAAAACCGTGAAAACGTCACACGCTTTGTATAACGTTCGGACTGCAAAGGACGTCGTTTACATGCACGAGCCAGCGCGAGGCATCCAATACATGGGCGTTAAGAAAAACCTAGCACAACGGGTGGGCAACTGAGTGAAGTTAGCGATTTTTATATTTTCATAAGCAATTTGAATAAGGGTGGTACCTCTTATAAAATCTGAACGCTGTGAAAACTATCAGATTGCTTGTATGATTCATCATCATCAGCCTGTAGAAGTTCGCAGCTGAACATAATTAGGCCTCCCCCCCTAGAATGCCACGATGAACGATCTAGAGCCGCCTCCATCCACTGACTTTCCGAAACATTTTTTTTATGTTTTTATTTCTCAAATTTATCTTCAGCTTTGTTATTATTTTTTTAAGTAATACCTAGACCAAAAATACCAGAGAGTGCAAAAATGTAGATAAATAATGTATACAACAATATTAAGTAAAATAGTTTGACGAAGGTTCGAAGGATGAAGGAAAGAAAATTTATTTAGATTTACGGTAAAGTTGGCTACAACTTTCTGTAATTTGTTGATTTTGATACTACTATCTAACCCTTATTCTAATCCCTGTTTGGGCAAAAAAAATGGGCTTTAAATATTACTTCCATTAACTGGAACATGGTTCATACAACTATGCCGAGTATATATGTTTTTTTAAAGAGCCTGGCTCTGTATTGAATGTGCCAGAAATTGCGAAAACAGGAGCCCCTTTCTTTAGCACAAAATTGATGTAGTCCTATTCATTCAGTTACTTTTTGTCAAGCTATTAATAGATACTGTTAACAAATCAGACAAATTGCCTTACACCCTTATTCTGCTTCGTATCGCATCGATTCTAAATCGATTAGTCGACGAACCACGTCCGCGAGCGTGTATGATTGTTTGAATTTACATGTCGAATGCATTGACATGTAAATTCCGAGCACAAGACGCTCGGAGGCGTCACGACGCCGGCGATACAACGTGTTCGTAACGTGATGTTAAGATTATATTGTGCTGTAATTAAGATTGTTTATTATGTATAATTAAATTTTTGGCTTGTAACAAAGAGTTTGTATTTTAATTAATAACAAAACTAATTAACATATACGACAAAGTACTAAACTGTCACTAAATCCTAAAAATGTACACAACTTAATCTTACATTACATTAAAATCTTGTACTTGCTATTCAACTGTATTATCTATGAGAAAAAAATCTAGTATAGGTAGAAGGATCATCAAATGAAGCCAAGCAATAACAGGAGTTATTTTAGTTTATAAGACGATTCAAAATGTTCATTTTGGTTTCAATTAATAAAACACATTTGATTTTGACTTTTGTCTGTCATAAATATGCCAATCCATGCTATCACCATATAACAGCGTACCTAGCTAGCTAATACTGCCGGCATTGTACTACTATGTTTATGTTATACTATGTCGTCTTTGGGTCTGACATGGTCCTGTTTTGCGGCTATGTTTAGGCATAAAGCCTTTTGAAATTTATTTCCAAAAACATCTTGGAAGCAAACTTCAAAAAGCTTAAAAATATCAAAACATAATTCCAAAGTTCCTTACCACCCTGATTGTATCCTGATAGATCTTATACTTATTCAAACAAACATGTGAAATATATCTTTGTTAAAAATGTCAAAATGCTACATTATTTTGGTGTCTCAAAACGACTAGCACAGTTGGAATGCCTGAACGTCGTAAAGGGTTCACCACGCATGCTTGCATCTCACGCCCCATGATTCAAACGCTCTGGTGGAGAGCACTATGCTTCATCCTGTGTCAGCGCAATATGTAGATTGTAGATTCTTACTACCTTACTAGCTACATAAAACCTATTTTTAATTTTTGGCATAAGTCTTTTTTTTTGCATTACATTGCACCAAACGTGGGTTGGCTGTAGTTTGGCTGTGGTTAAGTCGAAAAATGTGGGAAAAAATAGTAGTCATCACGTTATGCGCTCCGCAGCGGACTGCGTTTGGTGTAATGTTTTCCGGCCATATCCTTGTTTCACAATACAACTGAGGCTAGACTATAGGAGCAGTTGTGTCACGTTAAGTATGGTGAGGCTACCTTGTTTTATGATCCTTTAATTTTGCAAGCTATTTGAATTAGTATCTTCCAATATAAACTTTCTTTGGAGTGACTGTGGCTTATTTATTATGAATCATTATCTAGCCTAAGTTCACTACTGGGTATAAGCCTTCCCATAGAATACCACGACAAATAGTCTTAAGCCGCCTCCATCCGCCAACTTTCCGCAATTGCGTCGTGTGTCGTCTTTTTCGTGGTCACCACTTGAGAATCATTGTTCCCCAATTATGATTAGGTATAATAATACATCTATACATTTATAGATAAATGCCTAGAAATTATTATTTTTTATTTATACCTTTGGAAATAAAAAGGCTTTATTATCATTATAATAATACATCAAACAATCATAGGAATTACTTTTGTTCCAAGTTTTATAACAAAAATGATCTTCCTGTTCCACTTCTAAGACATCGGTTCCAAAATTAGATTTAATTAGATTAGAGTGGTTTCCCATTCACAGAAAAATAAATATTTTCTTGTTATCTTCAACATCATTAACTCTCATACCGACTCATCATAAATTGTAATGAGAGGCTGTCATGTCACGCGGTAAATACATAACAATTTATTCAGCAAGCTTTCATTGACTCATCACGCCGCTGCAATCTAATACAGAGGTTATACTACCACAAATAGAGTTGTTTATCCTACTTTCGAAGCTGTATTAGCATCTCAATAGCTTAGGGGAGCGCTCACGAAATCAATAAATCCGAACACCCAGCCTGATTTAAGTTGGTACGCCAGTGCTACGAGTTGTACTACGCCGTAGACCTGCTACGAGCTATCATTTGTTCTACCGCTAATGTTTCAGTAATTAATTACGGGTTTGAGATTTTGTGCGTATTAATTAAATTTGGTCACAATTTGAAGCGTTACTTAGTTGTTATAGGCACTATTATCGCCTGATTATTAGGGTGTATATATTAATGAGGCACTTCAAATCGTGAAACTAATATAATTGATGTTGCGGCTTCAATCAAATTGAATTAACTAAAATACCTAACTACTTGAATTTGCATTCAAGAGAAGAGATTTCATTAAAGATCCAGCTATTTCATCACTTTCTTAAAAATTTAGTAAATTGTTAATTTAAATTCGTAAAAAAAATTGTAATGCCATCTTCCACGAAATTTTGGACCACTTATTTGTTTTGAGTAAAAAGTGAAGCTGGTTTTTGGCCCATCTTATATCACGCGATAACCCTTTATCAAATGCAATAAGTAATAATAAAGTTTAAAAGTCACATGAGCCTGTAATTTCACCAGCACCCATACCCTTCAAACCGGAATGCAGCAATGCGAGCACTATTACTGCTTGGCGACAGAAATAAGCGTATAGTGGTAGTACTTCTTTGGATGAACACTTTCACAATAAGCTCTACTACTAACAACCCACCACCCTTACCGTTTATCTAACTTTGAAGGCACGCAAACTTTTAGTTGTATTAGACAAAAAAAACAGGAAGAAAACTAACCACATAACCTGATAAATACACTCATTTAATTCTAAAAAGAATTTCGTAATTTACGTGTTAACTCCAAAACTGAACTTTGCAATTTTTGCTCGCGTTTATTGAGGTCAGAGTTTATGTTGTTTTGTGTGAGTTCAGTATTGTGGAGCCGCTTACACTCTCGTGGTGAGAGATGATGGATTAACTAGAGACTGGAGTCAAATATAACTTCAGATAAAATATCAACCTATATTTGTGTATAGCAGTTTTTAAAATTAGTTTTTGTAGTGAATATGTAGTTATCAAATTGTATCCAGTTTAGATAGGGGTTTTCTCGAACGAAATGTGAGGCTAATATTTACCCTATTATTCATAATCAATTTTTATACCTTTGATAACCTAAATAGCTTTTGTCTTGTTTTAGCGTAGGTATGTAATTTTAAATTAGAGAGAACAACACAAAAGCTTTTTTGACTACAAATTAACAGCAGTATTATGAAAAGAACCGATCTTGTGACTTTCAAAATCTTTCTGCCAAATATAATTACAAACACTTCTCTAATCTAAAATAAATCCACGTACACCACTAGCAATTCAACATTAAATAGGGCAAGTTCTCGTTCAACTTCTATTAGAATTGAGTCGCGTACTTTCTTACTTGTTAGGGCGTTTTTAACTTGTCACTTGCAGAGCCGGTTGGAGCAAAAAAAAATGCTCAATAATTTGCGGAAATGGAAGAGATTATCTTTGAAATAAATTGTAAGAGGAAGGGATATGGATCCAATAGATATATTTCTTAATTTTTTCTGATTCTTTTTACATTTTACTTTTGCCTACCTAGTTCTCTTTTGCAGAACTGGCATTTAAATCTAATAAAAATTAAAGATTCCGTGAAAAGATCATAGAGGATCCATCATCATCATCACCACCTTTTAGACTTCTACTGCTGGACGAGGCCTCACCCATAAATACAATGGGAGGAATTGCAATAACCACCACACTTGGCAGGCATCACTTTGGTGATCGCAGTATTCATGTTGAGTACTCAGGTGGATGCTGCTGCCCATCCTCTGGTGTAATCCAAAAGTCGGCTTTAACTATATCCACGGGAGGAGATGGAGCGGTCCATATAGAAAAAAAAGGGATAGAATAATGCAATTGCAGACTTGTTTTGTAATGGTATAATTTTATAGATTCGTATAACATAACGCCCAACAGTCACATACATTAGTCCTGATCCCACACTATGATTCCCTGTGTCGTGGGTATCAGCAACTACGAGTACCATTATACCACAACACCCAGACCCAAAAACATTACTTAAAACGTTTAAACTAGGCCATACGAGTAGGTAAGTCAGCATCATCATTGCAGCTATGATCCGGCATCAGCTAGCCACACAATTCTGTTATTGAAATACATTAGCGTCATATTTCTTACCGAAGAGCATCCACAACAATATCGGGTTTCATGCGTGCCTGCTTCTGTTATGCCTTGCCGATGCATAGGGCTGATACTTTCTGCTCAAATAGAATTGTTCAAAATTTACTTTTATAGTGAATCAACATTAATATATTTTCATTCAGTTTTAGGATTTCAGCAACATTAAAGGTCAAAACATGCGGAGCGGTTCCGAATTATTCATCAATTTGGTGTATTTTAACCTTGAATGAGAGACAATTATTTCGAATCTAGTATATAGTAATAAACATCATGATATTTCCATGTCAATACATTCATGAAAACCAGATTTATGCAAATAAAAAAAAATAAAACTTATGTACTTAAAAAAACTAAACTAACTAATTAACTAACTTATGGACTAAAGACATTATAAACGTCGCGGGGAGTCGGTGGATGGAGGCAGCTCAAGACCGTTAGTCGTGGCATTCTAAGGGGGAGGCTTATGTCCAGCAGTGGACTTCTACAGGCTGATGGTGATGATGATGACTTAAAAAAGCGACAGCACCATCACGTGACGTAATCCCTTAGTCGCCTTTTACGACATCCACGGGAGGAAAAGGTGGAGTCTATTCTTAGGCCGAGACCACAACACTACCACTAGTAGTTTAAGTTCCATGTTTTAGGTTTTAGGTTCAGTAAATAGCTTACAGGGCAATGTGCACGCTTCTATAACAAAATCCCAAGCGACTTGCTATTTACGAATAACAAATTAAAAATTGATTTGATATTATCTTTCTATTACGAAAGCGTACTATAAAATCTCCAATATTTACATACTAATAAAGCTTGGGATTGAATTAACCAAACACAGTCCGAACAATTGTAAAAAATAATGTTAAAGCGCAAACTATATACTATCAAAGTTATGTCAGAGATATTTAAAAAATCCTATTGAATAAATGAACTTTGATTTGATTTATTACGATTTTCCTATGGTGACTTTCAATGTAGTTGATTGTTCGACGATAAAGTTCTAAATAAGCAAGGCTTAAGGAAAGCTTTTAATGTAATTCAGTAATTTCCCTTTATAATAAAGCAGAAACTGCAGCTAGCTGCTAGAATTGTATAAATTCCTTCGTGATGGTTTAGTGATCCACAGCCCTGCTCATTCCTCTATCGCTAAATGCAGCGCATGCATAATGCACGCGTCATCTGCGCGCTGCTCCGGGCTAGCAATGTATGGTGCAAGTCACAGCGAGGTTGACTGAATAGCGATTCCTATTACTTGCATATCATACAGAATGACGTAAACTTTATCGGTGACGTTCACTTATGCGCGGGCCTTTTTTTTTATGCTACTTGGCAATCAGACATGCTTACGGCCCACCAGATGGAAAGCAGTTACCATAGCCTATGAACGCCTGTAACACCAGAGGCATCACACGCGCGCTGCTTACCCTGAGACATAAAGATGAAAAGTCTCATGTGCCTGTAATTTCACCGGCACCCGTACCCTTTCCTTAAAGGCCACAGCACACGTAGACATGTAGACGATGTGCACGTCGACGTAACATGATGTTGTAATGTATGGAACTGTATGAGACATGGCACACCGCTTGCGTGACGTGCACGCATGCGTGTCTACGTTACGTGCTGCATACGCATCCGGTGTGCTTTGGCCTTTAATCATGTTTTAATTTTTGAAAAATATAAATTTATCATCATCATCATCATCATCAGCTTTTAGAAGTCCACTGCTGGACATAGGTCTCCCTCTTAGAATGACAAGACGAACGATTTCCCTTTTGAGCCGCCTTCATCCATCAACTTCCTGCGATGTTTATAATGTCTTTAGTCCATCAAGCGGAGAGTCTCTCTTTATCGCGTTGTCCGTTTAATATAAATTAAGTAAAACATGATTTGCGGCCCCAGCAAGCCCTACGCAATCTACGCATCCATATCATAAAATTAATAACTCATGCACCTATTTATCTGTCCTACCTTTCATAATGTTTCAAGCTCTGAAATTGATTCCGTTTCCCAAGAGAAAGGTAAGATATTTGTAAAACTCCATTATTGACGATAAGAATTGTGGTACATCAAACAATGTCCAAGTGTTCCTGTTTTTAGTAAGTTATCATATTGTATTCTCGTAACACGGTTGAAGACATTGTTTTATCAAGCAATGGTTACCTGTACTCGGTTCTCAACATCTAAATGTAGAGGCATGCATAATATACCTGTCATCTACGTGTCGCCTCGGCCGTCAAGAATGTGGATTCATAGTTGCAGCGGTGATGATAGCGTAGCGGAAAGCTTGGTGTTCAATTATTGTATCATGTTTTATTACGCAATTAAAGATTAATTATATTAAACTAAGGTTAATTAGCATACTTTTTGAAAATTAATAAAGAGGGAAAACTGACTTGGTTTCGGTGATTTGTATGCAAATGACAACAACAAACAGGGTTTTAGGGATAGTAAACTACAGCATATGTAGAGTTTATACGACGAAATCAATACTATGAGAGTACCGCGAGTGATATCGTGTTGTTAGTCAAACGTGCCATGATATAACCGGTCCTAGTGCTTACAGCTTTAATGAAATTTAAGGCCAAAGCACACTGGATACGTTTGCAGCACGTATAAGTTACAATTAAGGTGACTGGAATGTTAGGTAAAGTTATCATATGATTTTTTGAAGGTCGCAAGGGTATGAATGGATGAAGGCGGTTCAACACAGCTTTCATTCTATGTCCAGCAATTTACGTCTACCAGCTTGATGATGATGGTGAAAGCAAGACGATCAAATTGCTATTCAAAACTGATTTAACACGCGTAAGTCTAATCCTCATCATCAGTCTGTTGAAGTCCACAGCTGGGATTAAGCCACCCCCTTAGAATGCCACGATGCACGGCCAGCAGTGACGGACGGCAGCTTAGCGGTGGACTTCTTAAGGCTGATGATGATGATAATGAAGTCTAATCCTTAATTGGCTTCGAGTGGCTAATAACGTCAATGTCAAATTAAGCAAACTAATTAACTAGTGGTTCGCCCCGAACTGAGACCTCGCGATGACACCTTTATCAGCCCGACTACTTAAGAGGGGAAGAAAGGGTTTTGTATTTAACGGCTATCTAAGTATGTTTGGTATGGATGATCCATCCATACAAGCATACTTACACGATTACTGATTTCCATCAGAAATAGAAACTACCGAGTCAATTTCTCTAACATGAGAGAGATTTTGTAAAGCATAAAAAAAAGATTGTTTATATAAGCAGTTCTATATAGTTGTAGTTTTGCTACTTAATTTTTGAAGATTTACGTTTTCTACGCTAAAAATGGATATTACAAAGAAAAAATCCTCTATGTTCGACTTCTCCCCGTAGAACAAAATATACTATAATAATAAAGTTCAGCATTACCAGAGATTTTTTGCATATTTTACTTTATTTACCCTTCTAACCGATTTCTAAAAACATTTACTGAGAAAAAAATTAACCTCTAGTCTAGGTAATTTCCTGCACATCATCGAAATAGCGTTTGAATAGGACCAAACAACAGGGCGTAAATACTACATACCTGTTAGTATTTAAATTACTTGACGAATTAATTGATAACGTCCTTTTGACGAAATCATAGAGCTCCAATGTCATTCAAATTCCTAGGAATGGGGGTCAACAATGGATGTTATATTGGTTATTGTTTTTTAAGGTACATGTTTCTAATTTCTTCAATTTCAGACTTTTCCCTGTAGTTGTGACACAAAAGCTACAAGTATACCAAATTTCAGCATTGTGGGATTGCTGGAAGTACCCTAGAATTTTTGATTTTTATGTTTTAAATTTTTCCTAATATCTCAGAAACTACTAAGTCTAAATACTAATTAAGAACAGCTTTAAACTGTCCAGCCAAAGCGCTTTCATAAGACACCCCACTTGATCCGACTGTCTGACTTTTATTTTTTTTACCCCTCTTGGAGCCCAATAACTCATCAACTCCTCGACCGATATAGCTCATAACCTTACCTACAAATTGTATCAATACTATCTACCCCCATACTAAATTTCATAAAGATCGGATAAACGGTTGGGAAGTTTTCATCGGACAAACATACATACATACATACAAACGCCGATTCTTCCAAGTTGACTAGAAGAACTCGCTTCGCTCGTTCAATTAAAACATTCATAATCGAAGGATAAAATTCTGGTTGGCGCAATTGAACATGAGTGTAACTCATACGCTCAATGATTTGTACATGGCATTGGTTGTTGGCTACGTACGTGTTTCGTCCAATCTCGCTGTTTTATGAGCGGTTAGCACTTTATTACTCACTCGAAACGTCATGAATACGCCTTAAAGTTACAGGATGTAGCGTAAATTATGGGACAACTGCTTCTTGTAGTCATTTATCTCAAAAGCTTAATAGACCTAATTTTACTGAATATTATCATACTTTTTAAAATCTATTAGAAGAAAAGGGCTTTTGGTGACAACACTAAACAGAAAACTATTACTAACCTATTCTTTATTTGCTGATTTTATCATGATTTTTCTACAGGGGATGTGAAAATAACAACAAGCTATCTTTTTACTTAAATTAATACTTTTCTAAGGATATCAAGGTAATAAGTCTAATATTCTGGGTTCACTATTATGTATGTACCAAGTTGTAACTATATATAACTATGTTATAATAGAGCATAATCGTACATAGGTACCTACTTATACCCTAGGATTGTTGAGACCTAAGATTAAAAGTTATTGTACGTCCAAAATGGGCAAACTGTCAACTTACAAAAGATAACCGACCACCTTTATGTGACAGTTTTAACAATAAAGAATTACTTTTCTTTTGATTTTCCTTGATTTATTGAATACCCCTGTATGCTAGATCACCTCAGCCACATAAAATCATGTTTTAATGTAGCGTAAACAGTCTGGTTATTCATGATAATTACGCGGGTCCGGGATAAAGAATACTAATTCTTTGCTTTGGCATCTACGTAGAATTTAAAGGAAAGTATATCTAAGTTGGACCTACCCGGTTAAATTGTCTAACCCAAACAGGTATAGTGGTCAAAAACTACGATGATTTACGTTTTCTACGCTAAAAATGGATATTACAAAGAAAAAATCCTCTATGTTCGACTTCTCCCCGTAGAACAAAATATACTATAATAATAAAGTTCAGCATTACCAGAGATTTTTTGCATATTTTACTTTATTTACCCTTCTAACCGATTTCTAAAAACATTTACTGAGAAAAAAATTAACCTCTAGTCTAGGTAATTTCCTGCACATCATCGAAATAGCGTTTGAATAGGACCAAACAACAGGGCGTAAATACTACATACCTGTTAGTATTTAAATTACTTGACGAATTAATTGATAACGTCCTTTTGACGAAATCATAGAGCTCCAATGTCATTCAAATTCCTAGGAATGGGGGTCAACAATGGATGTTATATTGGTTATTGTTTTTTAAGGTACATGTTTCTAATTTCTTCAATTTCAGACTTTTCCCTGTAGTTGTGACACAAAAGCTACAAGTATACCAAATTTCAGCATTGTGGGATTGCTGGAAGTACCCTAGAATTTTTGATTTTTATGTTTTAAATTTTTCCTAATATCTCAGAAACTACTAAGTCTAAATACTAATTAAGAACAGCTTTAAACTGTCCAGCCAAAGCGCTTTCATAAGACACCCCATTTGATCCGACTGTCTGACTTTTATTTTTTTTACCCCTCTTGGAGCCCAATAACTCATCAACTCCTCGACCGATATAGCTCATAACCTTACCTACAAATTGTATCAATACTATCTACCCCCATACTAAATTTCATAAAGATCGGATAAACGGTTGGGAAGTTTTCATCGGACAAACATACATACATACATACAAACGCCGATTCTTCCAAGTTGACTAGAAGAACTCGCTTCGCTCGTTCAATTAAAACATTCATAATCGAAGGATAAAATTCTGGTTGGCGCAATTGAACATGAGTGTAACTCATACGCTCAATGATTTGTACATGGCATTGGTTGTTGGCTACGTTCGTGTTTCGTCCAATCTCGCTGTTTTATGAGCGGTTAGCACTTTATTACTCACTCGAAACGTCATGAATACGCCTTAAAGTTACAGGATGTAGCGTAAATTATGGGACAACTGCTTCTTGTAGTCATTTATCTCAAAAGCTTAATAGACCTAATTTTACTGAATATTATCATACTTTTTAAAATCTATTAGAAGAAAAGGGCTTTTGGTGACAACACTAAACAGAAAACTATTACTAACCTATTCTTTATTTGCTGATTTTATCATGATTTTTCTACAGGGGATGTGAAAATAACAACAAGCTATCTTTTTACTTAAATTAATACTTTTCTAAGGATATCAAGGTAATAAGTCTAATATTCTGGGTTCACTATTATGTATGTACCAAGTTGTAACTATATATAACTATGTTATAATAGAGCATAATCGTACATAGGTACCTACTTATACCCTAGGATTGTTGAGACCTAAGATTAAAAGTTATTGTACGTCCAAAATGGGCAAACTGTCAACTTACAAAAGATAACCGACCACCTTTATGTGACAGTTTTAACAATAAAGAATTACTTTTCTTTTGATTTTCCTTGATTTATTGAATACCCCTGTATGCTAGATCACCTCAGCCACATAAAATCATGTTTTAATGTAGCGTAAACAGTCTGGTTATTCATGATAATTACGCGGGTCCGGGATAAAGAATACTAATTCTTTGCTTTGGCATCTACGTAGAATTTAAAGGAAAGTATATCTAAGTTGGACCTACCCGGTTAAATTGTCTAACCCAAACAGGTATAGTGGTCAAAAACTACGATGATATCGTCCCCAAAGTGTACCAGCGTGTGCGTGTGTAGGTGTGATATGTGACGGTTCCGGACCATTCGCCGTGGCATTCTATGGGGCCTATATCCAGCAATGTACTTCTATAGGCTGATGATAATGATTATGATAGCTTAGTGGTTTTAGTGAATGAAAGATAGATGTTATGGAGTTTGCGGTCTGTTGGCAATGATAAAATACGTGTAACAAGTAATTTTCTAATAGATTTAGTATCTTTCATCAATTATTGTTTGTCAAAGTCAAAGATATTTTATTCAGTGCATTCACAAGGTTCACCCTATATAATGTATTATATATTTTTTATTTTCAATATTGTAATTGATTAAAAAAAACAAAAAATTTAATGCGAATCTACGATTTTCAAATTGCTTTAGAGGTAAACATCCAGCAACCAGTTTGGTCTCGATTCTAATTAAATTTCCATCGAGTAGAGGCCTTGAACGCTCGAACGCTACTAAAAAAATACCTAGGTAATTTTTTCGTCCTTTGGTAGAATAGAACGACGAAACACAACCATCTTCGCGGTTTACTCAAAAATGTCGACACACGAGCCGCCTAACCTATCACACGTCCAGTGTAAGAATTACGTAATTGTAATTTAGCTTTAATTGAGATAACCTGGTGATCGTTACTTAAAAAATTTAGTGCTTAATTTAATCACCTGCGGCTCCATCCACCAACTTTTAATATGAGCAGTCCCTTGAGTTGCGGGGTTTTATTTTAGCTAGCAGTGAATAAAGCCCGTTTCGACACAATGTATTCTTGATATCATCATGCAATTTCAATGCGGCCTTAATTTATTTTATTAAAGCTAAATTATTTCGTTGTAACTATTTAAACTGATTTATCGAAATATTTTGCATGCCGAGCTTACAGCACATATGTAATCTATAAAATATTGTAATTTCTATATTCAAAAAGACCAAATGACACATTTACACCAAAAATAAATTACGGATAAAATTGATGACGCAATTGGAATACCGCAAATTAAATCACAAAATGGTCAGCGGTAAACGAATGTTACAGCGTAACACCCTATATATTATGAACTAATGCAACATGTTAGTAAAATGAAGTGTTTAATTGAATACTTACCTAGTTATACAGTGATAATGCAACATCCATATGAAACAAGCGTTCTGTATATTTAATTATGGTTAGGCACCGACCGCTGTCTGAATTTTGGTTTGTGTTTATTAATTTGGCATTTCTATTGTATTTTAGCAAATAGTCACTGAAATGCCTACTTTGATTCAAGAGGAAATTGTAGCACCTTAAAAGATTGCGTTTTTTTAAATATGAGTATGATAATAAAACTTTAAACATAAACTAATGATGATTTGAGGTGCTTTTAACACTACCACCTATTGTATAATTCCCCCACTTTTTAACCGACTTCAAAAAAAGAAAGAGGTTCTCAATTTGACAATATTTTTTTTGTATGTTTGCTACGTGATTACGCCGCTAATTTTTTGCATTGATTTTTATGATTTTTTGGTAGTTCATACTTTAGAGTATTAGAGTTCCATATAATTTTTATCGAAATTGATTCAGCTTGGTTAGAAGGGACGATGGGAGATGGACGAAGGCGATCACAGAATGGTGGCAAAGAGATGCACGACGGCCAAGAGGCAGACCACCCGCCCGATCGTCGAATGACAACGTTGACGTAGCCGGCAACCAATGGAGGAGACTCGCGATGGACCGAAAAGAATGGCGTTTTAATGAGGAGGCCTATACCCAACAGTGGGTGCAGACGGGCTGAAATGATGATGATGATGATTCAGCGTTTTTTGAAAGAAGACGGTTTTTGTTTTTTTTTTTAAAACTAATGATGGCTATTATTCCTACAAACTACCTAAATTCACGTCTGTTCTCGAAAGCGATAGGTATACACAGATTCTACTTACATCGATCCTGCAATGTGCCTGACTCCAATCTTTTGTACTCTGATATTCTTATAAATATTTGTAATTCCTTCCGATGATTACCAAGCATCACATTAACTCTAACGTGCTACGTAACCACATTCTTGCTATTCATCCACTTACAATTTTCTAAAACAAAATGCTTTTGCCGCAATTTCTCGTTGACATGTAATTAAGCACAAAGCCTGCCTGTGATAAATCATGAACGAGGTTGTGGTTTTGTAAACCTCTTTGTTGTAAAATATTGGTAAAAGTTGTATCCACTTCTGGAGTATAGGACAGATAGTCAGTTCGTCATTTATTCATACAAAAAGGTACACGCCAAAAAAACCACAAAAGTAAAATACAAAACACAAAAAAAAATACACAATATAACATGACACAACCAGAATGATCTAGGTACGTATAGGTTGCGCAACGAGTTATGAGCGCTCGGCGAAAGTGGTGAGGTTGATTGCGCATGTGTCGTCTCTCTCTCTCTCTCCCGTCGCGCCTCTCTATGCGCCTCTTTATACAGCCCAAAATATTACTACTGCGTATTCAAAGCTTATAACTCGTTGCGCGACCTATAATTATTTAATTTAAGACTAGTGAACCCAAACTTACTTTTATATTAAGTAGGTACTTAAGTTATGTAATTATAATTTAGCCCTTTTTTGAAGTATTATTGTGACTGTAATAATATTATCTGTTCTATTGACCTGTAAATGTTATATTTACCAATATATTGATTATTTCTGATTATTTTATTTCCCATAGAATGCCATGACGAACTGTCTTGTACTGCCTTCAATCGACTTCTTTATGACCTGTTTATAGATGAGTGTAGTATATTTGGAATTTGGTACAGTAATAATAAGTTTTTGATGATACGAACTCCATTAATCTTATTAATTTATCTATTTGATCTATTTTAAGGGAAGGTTTTTAATTTTCAGCTAAACCAAAAAATCAACGATTATCTCACTAATATCATAAATGCGAAAGTATAGATGTTTGTATGTTTGTTACTTAATTACGCCATAACGGTTGAACCAATTAGGATGAAAATTTGGTACACAGACAGATTATAACCTGTATTGACTTTTCATCCAGTAAAACAATGTGGACACAACACAGGAGTGAAATAGGGGGCGACTGATATCCGTTATTAATTATCCATTAATTATCCGGAATTTATCTAATGTACCAGGTGAACTAGGCTGCAGAAGTCAAAGTCAAAGTCAAAGTCAAAAAGAACTTTATTCATTGAAATCACAAGGATCATTTTGAATCGTCTTATATAAAATTAAATTACTCCTGTTCCAACGCGACCAAGCCTAGAAGAATCAGGCAACAAACTCGGCTTGGCTTACATAAATGGTTAGTAGTTTTGTTTGTTAGTTGTACCTCCACGATAAAACAACTAGAGATATATTGATGTTTTTTTTAACATGAGGGTGAATTACTCGTGTTATACCGCGGCTGATTTTTTTTATACTACTTAGCTTGTTAACTATATTATTCCGCCCAACTGATGGAAAGTACTTATCGTAGCCTATGGACGCCTGCAACACCAGAGGCATTACACACGCGCTGCCGACCCTGAGACATAAAGGTGAAAAGCCTCATGTGCCTGTAATTTCACCGTCACCCGTACCCTTCAAACCAAAACACAGCAATGCGAACACTACTGCTTGGCAGCAGAAATAGTTACCGTGGTAGTACTTCCCCGGACGAACTTATTCACAAAAAGTTCTACTACATCATCACCACCAGATTTGATGTCAGCCATCTTTTTGCACACCCAGGATAACTGGTAGATAATGCTAGTAGCATTAAGTCTTGTGTATTTATTTTGGTTTTTGTTATTAACAACAATTACAACAATAAATATTAGGTTTTTATTTTTACCACTCATAAAATATTAAATCTATTATGTTGTGTTGGTTAAAACACACCACTCTTTACGTCACTCACGAACTCATCCATAAACATTCATCAAACAAGAGTGTCATCATTAGAGAACATGCATTGAGACGAGCGTGCAAGACAAGCAAAGAACCCTTACACGGCTTAATTAACATGAAGCATATGGTGAATAAAATACAAAGCCTATCTTTGCGAAGCGTTTTTGGCAAACCATGACCAGATAATATAGCCCTTCGAACACCAAACGGCAGATAAATCCCTCTTTTGGTCGGGTTATAAGAGGCTAGTAAACCAAGCTAGTAGCTTTAGGTTGGATGGAACATTAAAGCAACCCAGGATAGTAAGCTAGTAGAGTTCATCTATTAAAATATGCCCCGCCACTCCACTGCTTCAGTGTTAGATATGTCTACAGGCTGTTTTATTGGGTGATCCCTAGTGGCTCACTTTGTAGGGTTCCGTACCCTATTAAAAGGAACCCTATTTTGTACTAGCGCTGTCTATCTGTCCGTTTAATTGTCTGTCAGCTACTTCCAACATTTAAAAAATCATGACTTGACTTTGGGACTTGAAGTTCACACATAAAATGCAAATGATTAGGCTTGGCTCAGACAGTAAAATGTATTCAAAAACATTATTTTACTATGAATTAAACCAGGTGGCAATATTGTATTATATTTTTGAGTCTTTTTATTTAACATTATTTATTTTTTTCGGGCCCATTAAAGTCGATGTTTTTAGACATACATAACATAACACACAACAGTCACATACATTAGTCTTCAGTCCCTGTAGGTATCAGAGTCTCAGAGTATCACAATATATAAAATGGCTTTACTTAAGGAACTGCAATTTCTATGAATCATAATATTCTCTTTCTCTAACGAAAAATACTTAAAAAATAAACAATATATTAAATTATTAACAACTAGCGGCCCGCGCGCGACTTCGTTCGCGTGGTCCCGGTGTTCCCGGCAGTTATTCTAATTTTTCTCACCTTTTAAACCTTTCCTGGACCTCCACGAACATTTCAAGACCAAGATAAGATAAATCCGTTCAGCCGTTCTCGAGTTATAGCGTCAGGAAGGAAATCCGACTTATTTTTATTATTAACAATATTTACCTACTATATTTTACATATGGAAAAAAATAAACAAAAGAATTTCAAAGTAAATACTTTCGGAACCCTCAAATTCGGCATTTATTTTCTGATAGTATCCTGTACCTATAAGTTACCTTCCTCATTTTGAAGGGTAATGGGAGGTCAGGTAGATCTGGCCAGTTATGAGGTTCAGAAACTTACAATGGGTTTTGTTTGCATCGGACTTTGGTGGTATGCTTAATTAACGATACGTGAACTTCTAGCGACACCGTGAAACGAACGTGGAATTTCAGCTTTACTTTTATTTGTAGGATTTTAAAGCTTTTCGATAGTTTATTATAAATAAAGTAGTATATTAAATTACAGAACTGCCATGTGAATCATCTGATGCGAAGCTGAAACCCTAGCCCGTAATAATAGTACATTATGGTACAAGTGTGTAATGTTAATGATTACCGTTGAGGCGCCATTGAGTCCCGAGCCGTTAGGCGGGTCTTAAGAGAGCAGAGGACGGTAATCATTAATACAAACGACGTTTTTCAACACACTTGTGAAGATAATAACTATAATTTTAACAGTGAAAACGAGTTGTGAAATATTTTTTGCTATGTCAGTCAATTAATCAGTTTTCCTATGCGCACGCATCTAACACTGGCGATCGGCCATAGACTAAAAGAATGAGGTTTCTTCTTTTTTGCTTTCCGCGGATAGTGTTTTAGCCACGTACAAAATGGGGAATTTAAAGTTTTCTTTATTACAGAGAAAAAAAAAGTTATATTTGAGTGAAAGTTTTATTTATTAAACACGTACAAGTTGAAATTATCTATATAAATACGAAGTTGCATGAAATGAGCAAGCAATAGGTACATTAATTTATTTGTTCTATTGAACCCGATCTTTTTTGTATCGAAACTTTTTTAAGAACAAAGGAACTCAACCAATAAATTAAAAAGAAAAACTCTATAACTCACTTGTGAATAATAACAATGAAAAAGTCACAGTTTGATTACAGGTCTCATTATGTGCTCAATTGCGGTGAAATTAGAGCCACTTTATGAGCAAGTGTGTTTAAAAAACAATAACTCTTAGGTTGCGTCCCACATAGGATGCGCCCTACGTGGTACTGCACTGCACTTGTTACCCTGAAATAAAGGCTACTGCTTAGCGGTAAAATTTCATCAAGGTGTGTTGTGTTTATAAAATAATTAATAAAAAACCAATTACTTTTAAAATACCTGAATAAATGTTAGCTATCAATGATAAAAACCATATTTTTATTATAATTAGTATCGTAATAGTCACACAAGTATTCAATATTTTACTCGCATGATTAGAATGGTGCTAATTGTAAGCTGTTTGAGATTATACCGTTTCCTACAGCATATTTCAGGAAATATTTTGTTCATGTACATTTTTACAACATAAATACATCCTTATACAATTTTTACCCACATATGAACGCTCAAAACTACAAACTACCCATTTTAAAAGTTCCCAAAAGGCGTTAGTGAAATTTCAATCGCGTGGAAAGTTACACCAGTGTCATAATTGAAACTAAACCCCGAGCTCAATTAGTTGAGTATAGAAATAATTACTAGAGCCTCGTTCACCCCTTTCCACCGCTTTTTCACCCCCTTCACCCTCTTATGCTATTGTCTCGTATCACAAAAGATTTAACCATCTGAGAACAAACTTAAATTGAATGAAGTATAATAGTTTTGAGATTTACCACTTGTTGATATCATAATGCATGATGTATTTCGAAGGATATAATAGTTTATGATATCTTTAGATGTTTACAATGGTTTTTGTATAGCTCAACTGTTTCATACATATACAGGGTGGCCAAATAAGAACTATACTTACTGGTTATTTTATAAAATTAATTTTATAACTAAAAAACTTACCAGATATTTTTTCAAAACCCACATCTTTGGTTTTGTACTGTGCCTACATTCTAACCAAAAAAATAATGAATGAACTATTTAATGAATTAATTAATTCATTCTTTATTCATTCATTCATTTAGTCATTCATTCATTCTTCATTAACTCATTCATTCAAAAATACTTTATTTAGGCTTGGAAATTATGTTTGAACAATAACATCTACCAAATATCCACCTCTTGCAGTATAACAACTGTGAGCTCTTAACATCGCGTTTCTTATCACATTTTCGCATACTTCCAGCGCTACTCCACTAAGCTCTTCTGGCATGCTAGGGAACTGGTTTATCTGTTGCAATACTATCCTGCCCAAATTTATTCAGCAAACAAGTTTTAATTGTTAGTCGCGAAGGTAAGTATTATTTACCAAAAATTGGTCACAATTTTCTCAGCATTTCCGCAACAGAACACTGATTCATAGGGAACGTTCTATACAACGTTTTGATTATCAAAACATGTTGATTAACCAAAAACACTCCATAACTAATTTACCGCGTCCACACGAAAATTATTTTACCGAATAACACTGTCAAACTTAGCGCCGAAACAAAATGGCGGAAAAAAAGATTGTACAACTCTAACTAGGCCATAGGTATTTAAAGTTTTGGATGCATTATTTATCTGTAAATAAATTTATTTTTTATCTTCCAAGGATAGTGCTATGCTACTTATTGTTGTAAGCCACACTGTGGAGTTTCAATTTTAAAAGCTATATTTTCTTTTCTTAGTATTACTTATAGCATATTTTGGATAAATATTTCAAGATCATGAACAGTGTTCAAACTTCTGAGTAACGTAGGGTTGTTTTAGATCCGTTTGTTTCCTTATTTGAACCAATTTTAATGTAGGTACTTAATACTGTTTTGTGCAGAAAACATGAATGAATGACTTCAGTGTATTTTCTTTCATAAGAGTACTTATGTCTGATGCTTCTTTGAAAATAATTCATCCAATTTAAAACACAAAGAATGTCTTTAAAACTTTGATAACGTTGTGTTGTTCTTGAACAGCTACAGATTGTTCAAAATTAGGGTACCAAACTTGATGATTAGTTTGGGTTCTAATGCAAAAGGGTTCTGTTTACTGAATTCGTCTGGGCTACACTCAAAACGGTAAAACTTTTACTATTACGTAAGCAATTAGCGAACGTTTAACGCGGCAGTTTTAGTGTTTTCATTATTAACATTTATTTTAATGTGAAATGCTGTGTCATGTTTATTTTTATGGTGGACTAGGTGAGCATAATTATGTTTTAAAATTGGCTTCTAGAAGTGAAATTAATTACTATTAATTAAAAACTTAACTCTTCTTATTTCATAAAACATCAGAAATTACCAGGTTGACCAGATCATATGCTTTGGTGTGACTTTTCAAGCATAGTCTCATAACACCTATAAAAAAATCGTTCGTTGTATTCGTCTCTCTACGTGTAAACTCAAACTTTTGTTTGTTTCTGACAACACAGGTATTCTTCTATAATTTTATTAATTAACATAATTCAACACCTAACAATATTCCTGATCCTACACTAGGATTCACAGTGTCCTGGGTATCAGAAACTACGAGTACCATGGTATCATTGCCATTATTGTTAAATGTAAGTACTTTTTTGACCACTATACCTACCTCGTAAGTTAAATTTTGTAAAGGTTTTCAATATTAGCAGTCACCGGCCTTGCCCACGTTATTTCCGTACGAAAATAAGCTCAGGAATAGTATTAAATGTCATCCAACCCAGGTTTTTATGTATTTTTGTACCACCAAAATTGGCCCAGCCGTTATGACGTGAAAGTATACGACAAATAAACCAAGACAATCTTGAATGGACAACGCGCAACGTGTAACTTAGTTGATATTTCCAGTTAATATGACGAGTCTACCATATTTACGGAGACGTAAATATGGCGAGTGTACCATTCATGTACTTTGCACGAAATCCTGAACAATAATCTATATTTTGCACGTGCAGAGTAAAGGTTATAGAGCTGCGTTCGAGTACAAAAACCTTTGTTTTTTCTGTAGATTTACTATAACAGCATAGGTAGGGTAGATTAGGGCATACCCACATATCATTGTTAGGATCCTAATACCAAGATCACCGCCGAAATCAAGACGCTGAAACAAGTCAAACCAACTAAATTACTCGGCTTCTAATTAGACTACTCTCTCAGATAGGAAACAACTCTCATAGCTCGGCCGTGCTTTGCACTGTGAAGGCTAGAATACGTGTGGTGCATTCGTGCTATTTCGCGACCATCCACAGCGCTCTCACCATATGGAGCTGGTGGAGCTGTGGGCACGAGCCGCCTATACCTAGCGTGCCTTCGTAATGCAGAAGCGAGCCTTGCGTGCTATGATGGGTATCCCAAACGATGTCTCATGCAAAGACTTTTTCAAAGAGCTCAAAACCCTAACTCTGCCAGGTGAAATTATCTACAAAGTAGCTCTTTTTACCTGGACATGTTTTAATGCCCAGGCATAAACGTAGATCTTCGTAGTACCATCACCGCCTTGTGATACCGTCGCACAAATTGATAAATTCTGAGAAATCAGAGGATTACATAATCTGATAATCTGGCACTTTAAGCTCAGCTTAAAGTGCCAGAGAGGATTAGGAATGCAACTTTCACAGCAAACATTGATGAGCATTAGGTTCAAAGAGTGGTTGTTGGTCGAGGCATGAGGCAGGTTGACAGTGTGGACGATTTTATGATCTACCTGAGTTTTAGAACTCATAACCATCATATTCTACCTATTCATTAAAATGTATACCTAGTTAAAGTTTAGTAATATTTTATTTAAAGTTAACTTTTCATTGTCAAGTTAACTTTTTACATGATTAATTAAACTTCGTAATTATTTTCTTATTTTAGTTATTGATCTAATTAAGAAAGCGTATTACAGTCTTGATGACTATATTAATGATAAAGCCACGTGGCCTGATGTCGCTCTGCCCCTTGACTGCTAAAATGTAAATTTGGATATCTGTACCTACATAGTTACATGGTTTTATTAGGTTGTTATTTATAAGTATATCAATCGTAGCATGTGCTGTCTTATAAACTTTTTCTGATGGTTTTTTACATTTGACTACCTTACTAAGGTTATTAAGTTCTCATTTACTATGTCTCAGCTTCTCCCTACTCCGAGGCATCACACAGGCGCTTCCCACCTAGTGGTAAGACGGATCATCAAATTGATCCAAGCCGTGTTTGTTGCCTGATTTTTTTAGGCTTGGTCACGTTGGAACAGACCTTACGTCTGTTCCAACGTCTGTGTAACAGAAGTAATTTTAATTTTTATGACGATTCAAAATGATCCTTGTGATTTCAATGATTACAATTATTTTGATTCCATTAGTAATGTAATTTAATATATTTATTTAATAAGTAAGTACCTATTATTTTAATTAATAACTTTGTACAAATCCCCTGACTTGTAAAAATGGTGTTATTAAAAAATTATTGCATTGTACCTAAAAATAGTCAATGCAAAGGGCTTTTTGGTATGTGAGTTGTACGTAACAGCAAACAAGAATAAAAACTCAAGCTTTTGATCTGTTTTGATGCTTGATTTCCAATATCAACTAGGAGCTATAAATTAGCAGTGTTCATAAGTAATGATTAATAGCTGGCGCACGCACGCGCAAACTGTGCCAACTTCAGCAGAACTTTGGTGTTTGATAATTACTAAACGCGTCGTCGGAATTAGTTTTGTAGTAATCGATATTGTATAAATATGACCTAGGATATTATACTTAACGCACTTGGAAAAAATAACTACTCTCAATTCGTTGTTCGACAATTTATCCAACTGAAAACCAGATCATTATTATCATCACCATCAGCCTGTAGAAGTACACTGCTGGACATAGGCCTCCCCCTTAAAATGCCATGGTGAACGGTCTTGAACCGCCTCCATCCGCCGACTAGAAACCAGAGGCCCAAACATTCAATTCGCAGTATAATCTCGTCACAGTCGCACTATCACGTATAGTAACTATTACTTAATCTTCGCGTTTCTTACGAAGAATATGTAATAGTTACTATACGAGACAGTGTGACTGACACGAGATTATAGTGTGACTGGAATGTTTTTAAATTAGAGGATTGGGCCTCAGATAGTTACGGTTATTTATATAAACTGTCAAGCGAAGCATTTTTTTTATTTTTTTTATTGTATGATGATGATGATGAATGATGAGTGGAAATTAACCCAAACATAGGTCAGACTTTTTATCTATCCTGGAGTTTTCCTCCTTCCATTTCCATCATCAGATCAGAGGCCTTACCATGAGCTCTTAAAGCGATTACATTACAAAATGTAGGTTAAATTACAATTAATAAGGATGAATTTTTTAGTTGGAGAACCATTGAACGGGGACCCCTCTTGAGTTTTTTTTTTTGCATTTTTATTATATGAATAAGGGTCATGCCACAGCATCACATTATCAGTCAACTGGCTTCTTACATCTGCCAAGATACACTTTTGTGTCTTCTATCACAGTATGTACAGACAGCAAGATAATGAAATTCACCACTCACAAACAGGCAGACAGAGGCGTTGGCCTCGTTTTTGAGTACAGACCCCTAAAAGAAGGCATTGCTTGCTATTGGATTGTTTCTATACTTTTTACAAAGATTAAATCCAAGCAGAAACCGTTTCGTAAAATAAAACCACCATGTTTAATCATAACAAAGGCACGAGCGACATAATCTCAAAAATGAAATGTTCAAAAAGATAAAATATCAGAAAACATCGGGAGGTATAAATAACAAGTCATCAAAAACGCGGGTTTGAAAGGCACAGCGCAAACAATCAGGGCGTGAGTAAAGTCTGGGATCGCAATTCGGCACAGTGGCAGGAACATTGTGGCGTGGATCTGGAGCGTGCAGACATCTTGTGCGGTGTAATCAGATTGATGCGCTACGAATCATGCCTATGTTCCGCGTTTACTGTTTTAAAAAAACAATTTAGAACACAATTCAAATGAGTGAGAAAGAGGGTAGATCGTTACATTTACCAGTAACATCTACTCGCAGTGAATTCAGTTTACCTGTGATCATGGCGCATGCAACTGTGCCGACTGTGCATGTGCTATGTTGTGTGCTTCCTATCCTTCATCACTGTTATGTTAAGTCCACAGCTGGACGAGGGCTCCCCCATTGAATACAATAGGGGGGTTTGCCATAATCACCACTTTAGGCAAACGGATTGGTGATTGCAGTTTGGTGTTAAGTACTCAGGCAGATGCTGCTGCCCATTCTCTGATGCAATCCCTTATTAAGGCTTTTATTACATCAACAGGAGGAGAAGGAGGGGTCTATTCTTAGGCCGGACACACCACGGCACTTCCCTATCCTTCCATCCCTATAAATATATATAAGTGAAAGGTCTTGATGTTTGGATGTCTGTCGTGCTTTCACTTTCTAACGGCTGAGCTAAAGATGATAAAATTTGGTATACCGATAGATTCAAACCTGGATTAAAACAGAATTCATATTATACTGAAAATAATTTATCTCGGGAGAATAATGAGGGTGAAACCGTGGTGGGTGAAATTGTGGGTGACCTTACACAATAAAATGGCTTTTCATGGGCTGCCAATCACACAAATTAATCACGGCACATTATCGTCGACGGCAAATTAGTTTGAAACATTATTGAATAACTTTTCCTATAAGCCGGTGTTGTTAGAGCTGTTGAGGGCATTGGCATCTCGCGTTTAAAGTAAATCGATCAAAAGGGTCCGAATTGAGTTAAGAATATATTCATGTTTATAGGTGATTATAGTTATAATGAAAGTTTGTATCATAAACAGAGGCCCAATTCTCTAATTTTAAAAACGATTAAATTACAATATAATCTCGTGTCAATCGCATTGTCACGTAGTTGCTATTACTTAATATTCGCGTATGCATGCGAAGATTAAGTAATAGTTACTACGTACTAATAGAGACAGATGCGACTGAAACGAGAGACTCAGCTCTTAGGTTATAGTTATCTGTCTCTTTTACAGATATCCAAACATTGGTGACCTCCGTGGCACGGCGGACGAGTAGCCAGCTAAAACGTAAGAGTTTGCGGGTTTGATTCCCGCTGCGGAACAAATGTTTGCATGATCTGCAAATATTTGTTCCGGGTCTGAGTGTTGAGGTACCGTGGTACTCGTAGTTACTATCAGGGAATCCAAATGTGGGATCAAGGACTATTTATGTTATTGTTGGGTGTTATTTTATGGTATCTTATCCAATTTATTTCTGCTTGTGTTGAAGGACCAAGAGCTATGAAGTTGCCAAAAGCATCTTGTATGAAAATGTCGTGTAGGACATTATATCTATTAGCGTGAGAATTGGCCTCCAGAATACGCGAATTTCTAGCTCAAATCGCTCCTCACTACTCGTCACCGGTGAGACAGGTGCCAGGAACGTTAGTAAAAAGGCGCGAAATTAAATTTTTATTGTGTATTTTGCTCATCAATACTTTAGATTTTGTGGGAATCAGGAGACCTAACCCACGTTTTTTAATTGTGTGTATCTCATATATATCATTAGTCTAGGTGCGAATGTCAATGAGTGATTACTATGGTGTTGTTTTGGTTTATTGATATTCGTAGCTAAACAAAACATATTTATGAGATACTATCAATTAAAACATTGCGTGCGCTGCTGTCCGCTAGAATTTAGCCATATCTACCCACTTGACTCTTTTTTTTTTTTCCTACCTAGCTGGTTTATTATTAGCCTTTAATTTTATATTTACCTATATTTACTAAATACTATTTTATAACGCTGTACGGCACTCTATTTTATACATTATCTTTAGTTTTCTCTGTAAGTGAATTTGTAATTCTTTTAGAGAAATAAATATCTTTAACCGTAAAACATGTGTGTTAGGTCTCCTGATTTCCGCAAAATCATTGTTTGCTATCTCAAGAAGTGTTGTTGAGCTGTAATTAGCAAAAAACACAATACAATTTGAATTTTGCGCCACTTTGCTAAAGTTCCTACTTAATAACAAAAACAAACCTTTCTCGTACAAGATATCACAAAGAACCCCTTTCAAAAGAAGCAAACTATCTGCGCTCAAATGTTAGGTATAACGATATCCATAAAACCATGGTCACTATCATCGCGTTGCATTGAACATCCACTTTATCGTACCCATTGAGACGCCTGATCGATAGCTATAAAATCGAAGGTTCTGCGGATAAAATTTTAAAGCATCGTCTCAAACTTGGAACTCACCTTACCTTATAAGATGTTATTGGAGTTAGTTTATCGCCTTTTTAGATACTATAATTTTCGTAACTAGCCAATTTATTAAAAAAAATAATGGAAATATTAATACTGCAATAATATTGACGACCTCTGTGGCGCGGTGGGAGAGTAGCCGGCTAAGGTGCGAGAGGGTTGCGGGTGCGATTCTCGCTGATGTATGATCTGCAAATATTTGTTTCGGGTCTGGGTGTTATGGTACTTTGATACTCGTTGTTTCTGATACCCACAACACAGGGAGTTCCAGTGTAGGATCATGACTACGTATGTGTCGTAGTACGTGTTGGGTGTGTGTGTTAATATGTAAAAATTTGTATTCCTATACGTTGATAGTAGGTCCTATAACATGCATGGCCTTGAACGTTCCTGTTGACCAAGTGCAAGTAATAAATGTTTCCGAAAATAAGCGTCTTACCAAATACTAGGCTACGTTATACAAAGTAGACGTACCTACGTACCAATAATTATTCTGTGGCAATTTTTGGACGAGCTAAGTGAGTTTTTTGTATCAACTTGAGTGATCGCGTTAGTATGTATGTCAGTGTGAGGATAACTTTCAAACCGCTTATCCGATCTTCATGAAATTTGGTAGGCGGGTAGATAATATTATCCTCTGACGACCTCTATGGCGTTGTGGGTAGCTGGCTGAGATGCGAAAGGTTGTGGGTTCGATTCCTACTGCTGGACAAATGTTTGTATGATCTGCCAGTACTTGCTCCGGGTCTGGGTGTTATGGTACCTGATACCCACGACACAGATGGAATCCTAGTGTAGGATCAAGACTACGTATGTGACTGTTGAGGGTGTTATGTTATGTTTTTATTAGTACAATTTGTAATTAAGGTTACGAGCTATATCGGCCAGGGGGTTGTTGCTGGTAGTTCAAGAGGGAGTGAAAAAAAATAAAAATAAGGTCGGGTCGGGTATATTAGTGTACTGATTATGTGTACAAAATTTCATGGAGTTTGAAGAAATAATAGCCAAAATTAAAGAAAAACTTCGTTCGCGTAAAAAAGGGCGGAAGTCAAAGTCAAAGGCAAAGTCAAAAAGAACTTTATTCATTGAAATCACAAGGATCATTTTGAATCGTCTTATAAAAAATTAAATTACTCCTGTTCCAACGCGACCAAGCCTAGGAGAATCGGGCAATAGGCAAGGCCTATAGGTTAACTCTTAACAATAAAACCACGCAATGTAAAAGGCTTGTCTGCTATCCCCTACTGGTGTTAAGCACCAGTTTTTCTGTTAGTTTAGTTAATCAAAACGAAAAGATGTCATCACATGAAATAAATTACGCAACTTACAACAAAGGCACTCAAACGTACCTTCACGACATTTTTCAGCGTCCTATAAACGTAAGCTGAACCGCGTAAGTGTAACACTCATGACCTAAATGAGTTTCAATCTAGACGTCTATTGTTGGTTTTAAGGCCATCGTAAAACCGGGATTTACGTCTTGAGCGGCGGATGCTGCTTTATTACTTCGGACCTTAAAGTTGCAATTGCAGTTGACTCTTTTTACATAGCAAGTTAAAAGAGTGAGCTGGAAAGTCCAGCTACTTTAGAGCTACTTCGAACGATGAAAATGTCTTTGATGACGGATATAATTTCATGAGACAAACTGTGCTAAATGCTGTTATCGTATTTATCATTATTTTACAATGTTTATTGTCTAGAGTATTGGAAGTCAGGAAATCAGACATTCACTGTATAGAATAAAATACTTCACCTAACCTGACTCCTAAATTTTCTTAATTACTTCTAGGCAGATTAATTATGATAGCCTTTTCGTCTTTCTAATTAAGACGATTTACGTATACTGCCGTGCCGTAATGTGTCCGGCCTGAATAGACTCCTCCTCCTCCTCCCATGGATTTAGTAAAAGTCTTAGGGATTACACCAATGGATGGGCAGCAGCATCCAACTGAGTACTCAACACCAATCTGTGATCACCAATCCGCCTGCCAAGCTTGGGGATCATGGCAAAATCTCCCATTGTATTCAATGGGGGAAGCCTCGTCCAGCAGTGGATTTAACCAGGCTGGTGATGATGATGATGATGACTTATACTGAAATCAATGGTATTTCACTGCATCTTGTTGTTCTAATACATAGATGTGTTCAATGTTCAAAGTTCCTTAATTGTAACCCTGATTTTTTGTTCTAGGTGAAGTGGAGCGGTTACTTCGCGAATATACACAGAACCAAGAGCTGGTCCGGAATATCGGCACGCACTACTATCAGATCATATACCCGGTGCAGCTGCGTCACCACGAAAAGATGGGCATTTCCACCAGGGAGGTCAACACGCAGAAGGTATGCTATTTTAATCTTCATTTCTAAGAGCTTAAGAAAGATTTTCAAGTGATCAATATCAGCGTACTACCAGATCATTATAGACCTTGTGCAGATGGCGCTACTGTAGGAAGATGGTCATATCGTATTGGTTGCATTTCGGAGAATGTGCCCGGGAACTATATATGATCTGATCCCCTTCATCTCCTTTTCACCATAGGACAAGCAGGCGCACGGCTCAGTACCATCTTTACCTCGTTAGTATACCTTCTATTCGTACTAAGCGTTTGGTTCCACCTTTATTTATTTTATCCATTTTTGGAAAACTTACAGCTAGGTTAACAAACAAACATGTAAATGATAAAGTGCCAAAATGAAATACTAAATGAATAACTATTGTCCCATTTGCTCCAAAAAAACATAAGGAATATTGCAATCCGGCAAGTTTAGCACAGGATTTGTACAGGTGGCAAAAACAGAGACCCTTGCTCAGCAGTAAATCAATACAGATATTTTAATTTACGCGGTATCATATCCACAGGTGGAATTCCCCTTCTGACTATTATAATCTATTTGCTGTTTGCTCGTACCAGTCACAACAGTTTTAGGCTATAGCTTCACACAGATGCAAAGCGGAACTTATACCTCTTAATAAAAAAAATCAAGGAGTTAAATTTTACCCTTTAAATCAAATTTTATTTTGATTTATAATTTTAGTAATTATTTTACCAACTTGTATTGGAGCACGGCCAGCAGAAGACCAGGAGAATCCTTATATTTAAACTGGACAAATTTTAACAATTCTTTACTATTCTTACTTTATTTTAAACTCATTAATTTGAAAATACTGACATCACTTATTATTCAATAACTAATTAATGAGCTTGTTAAAGCATTTGTTTTTAAAATTTAAGAAAGATACTTTATTAATTACATACTATTATTATATTTATACTATTTAATACTTATATAAAAATATAATAGTAAATTTGTGAGTCTGAGAACTAGTGGGTTAGTAACTACTGGGTGTATAATTTTCAATCAACATATTATTTTAAACACAAAACAATTCTCAACTATACTCCCAAAAAACAACCTACCAAAACGAAATTTAATAGCGAACCTTCCGTACTCAGAACTTCACAACTCAAGATTAAAGTCCTGTTAAAATTATTGGAACAACTCTGGGTGTCCGCAGTAGAGTTGATTCAAGAACTTGCCTATTCGCCTCCCAAATTTTGGGTGAATTTAGCGAGTGTTGTTGTTACGCAAGCCTTGGAAAGTTTTGAGACTTACATAAATCGAGTTGTAATTTCGAGTTGAGTAGGTGTTTCTCTCAACTTATTAAAGCTGGTGTGAATAGGTTCGTATGTTGGGCAACGTGAAAATGGAATTGAAAACCATCTGAATATACGTAACAAACATCCTGAACCTGTCTTAAACAATCTATCTATCACATACATTGATTAAGTACATTGTCGAGGGTCCGGGTTGCGTCGTTGGTAATTCAGTTGTGTAGAAGGGAATCAAAAATACCCACGGCACAACCAGTTGAGCATAGTAGTGGTGCCATGGGTCCGGAAGGATTGTTTGTTACATCATGTTTATATTTTCATTTTAAAAATAAAATTGACTCAAATATTGTAAATTCAAAAACGGCTATTTACTATTTAAAGTGATTCCCAACCACGAAAATTTAAATTCTATAACTTAATTATAACTTGCAATACTATGTAACAACTACCTTATCAATTATTATTTTTATTTATGTATGTGGAAAGTACAGATTATACATTTATTAAAAAAAAACACAAAAAATTACAAAAGTCAGGCAATAAACATAAGTAATTCATCAAACTTACCTCAGTCAGAAAAACAGTATTGCCATCCAACAAAGTAACATTGCCAGCCTTTTGGACCCTGCCTACGGTCGGTGATCTGAAATATGTTTTTATCTATAGATTAATTTTAAATTATCATCATCACCACCAGTCTTTGACGACCTCTGTGGCGCGGCGGGCGAAGTTTCGCCTGCGACACAGGAGGTTGCGGGTTCGATTCCCGCCTCGGAACATATATTTGTACGATCTGCAGATATTTGTTGAGGGTAAAAATATCTATCTATGTAATGTATTGTATTAAGTACATATATCAGTTATCTACTACCCATAACACAAGCTCTGCTTAGCTTGGGGCTAGATAATGATGTGTGAAATGAACAGCATTTTTTTTTTATTTTATTTAATCTTTAGTAGGAGAAATTGCCATAATTACCACGTTTAGCAGGCGGATTGGTGATCGCAGCATTAATGTTGTGTACTCAGGTGGATGCTGCTGCTCATCCCCTAGTGAATTCCTTTAGTCGACTTTTACGTCATTTAAAAAATAACAAGATGAAGTCCGCGTTTAAAAAAAAAACCCCTACATGTAATAAAAACAAACCCTGCTTCCAACCACTTTCCAAAACCAATGCGGATATATTTTATGACCTACTTGCGTTCATAATTTTAACTGAATTCATAGATCACTTAACCTTATTGACCAGTTGAGGTCTTTTCTATATAAAGCACTGCGCGAAAGAAGTAAAATAAAGACATAAAATCCTCAATTTTCATATCACGGAATGTGTTTATACAAATGCAATTCCTGTGTTGACCTCTCAGCACGTTTCAAGAAAATAATTTCTCATTCAATGAATAAGAGTCCAGTTTCCAATAAAAATTCCATTCATAACGATATCCGCTTGCTACGGTAGATTTTATGGTAAGCCAAGGTTTAGAATTTCACGTCCATCATTATAATGACCGTAATATAGCGGAGAAAGCTATTATTGTTTAGTATTTATGTGGCATTTTTATCAATTGTAGTCAACGCTATCTTACGGCCGTCATATACCGGTCGCTTTCATAAGAAACTCTGTTTTTAGTTCAAGACCGCAATCGTGGAATCGCTTGCATTAGATCAGATTTAGTAGTGGCATCCACCGGTTTACGACTCCTGCTGTCTCTTACTAGCTGTAGTGAGTACTGTATTGTCTATCTCGTTCACTTCAGTTGAATTCAATGGTTCGTCGTTTCCAGTAATCATGTTGGACACTAATCTTTTAGTAAAGACGGTAGAGAATTTATATCTTCGAATTGTTTTTGGTTTCTTTGACTTTTTCATTATTCAGAATCTCGTTCTATTCTATAAGATTTATTAAACTATTTAATCTTTAGTAATAGGTAAATACAGTACTTACCCAACAACCACATAGTTTTATTGATAGTAATTGTTATCAAGCACAAATCTCGATGTTTATTGGTTGAACCTCATGGCTTTCAATAATATACTCACTTGTCTATTCTATGTTAGTATCTTGCGCCAAATGCCTTTCTATATAACTTCTTTTACTATCTAAATCACTATTTCCTACTTCATCGGTATATTCCATGGCTCAAAGCAAAAATAATATAGAGCTCGCATTTGCATATACGAACGCTAAAGATATGAACACTTGCAAAAATATAGCATTTCACACTTAGAAACAATTTTTTTCACACTCCAGTTGACGTTTTGTTATAATAAACATTATTGTGAAAATTATAAGTGGTCTATATTCCTTCACTACACATTCAAATATATTAAATAAAATACCAGGGGATGGACAGCAGCATCCACCTGAGTACTCAACACCAAAACTGCGATCACCAATCCGCCAAGCGTGGGAATAATATTTTTTTTGGGGGGTTTTTTTCTCTATTATAGACCCTCGTTTGACCGCGATCTCACCTGTTGGTAAGTGATGATCCAGCCGACGATGGAGCACGAAGGTCTTGAAGGCACCTATTCACTCTTGCCTTGAAAAGACCCAAATTCAGACGACACGACAGACGACGGCAGCGAGTTCCACTCCTTAGCAGTTCGCATAATAAAAGCAGTTGGCATATCCCATTAATGGAGATTTCTTCCAGTAATTGACGTCTAAAGGCTGCTGCTGATGATGATGATGATATTCAAATAATTTGCACAGTAGTATAATTCGGTTCTATGTACCATGGCCTTCAGCTCTGTATTTTCCTTGGTCAAGGGGTCGTTACTTCCAGAATATACGAGTCTTAACATAATAATCCCAAGCCTAATGCATAATGTATGTCCCGAAATTTAGGGTAAATAGCGACTGGAGACGTATCGGGTTATTTTTGGTAAGAAACCCTGTCTGTGTCACCTCTATTATTGACATGTGAAAAGGAAACCCTATTGTTGTGAAAAAATGAGGATTTGTAATAGAAATAACCATATTAATTACATTAATAAAGGAAATAACGGTTTATATGTGCCACATACCTGAGATCATGTTAAGGTGGATCGTCTCGTAGGTGGCACAAATTTCAAATTATATTGTTTTTTTTTTGCTTATTACAGCTCACCAATACATCTTGTGATAGCGAAAACATATCCCATATATTCATATATGGGATATGTTTTATGGGATGTGTATTCATATGATTTTGATAAAACTAGAAAACCTAACACATGTTTTAGTTGACAGCTACGATTATTGTTCAATAATTTTACAGTGTATTTTTTGGTTCAGGAACATCCGTAGCTTAACTAATTATATTTATGAGATACTATCAATTAAAACATCTGTGTTGGATATCCTAGTTTTCGTAAAACTTGTTTTCTATGTTTTGTTCTTGTTTGCCATCTCAAGAAGTGTTGATGAGCTGTGACGAGCAAAAAACACAATAAAATTGGAACTTTGCGCCACATGCGTGACCTGACGATCCACCTCAATGTACCTAGCTATAGAGTTCACTACTTCCTATTCAGTTCAAATAGCTGACTTCAAAATTGAGGCAAGCAGTCGCGTTGAAACTGAATTCATAGTTTTAATTTATTTTTTATTAAAAACATTTAAAAATAATTAAATACATTTACATAAAGTTCACGTTTTCCTAAAAGTACAAACATAAAGATAATTCCAATGAAAAACATGCCTCCAAGTAAACTTAAACCCACAAAATAATAATCTTCGCATTAAACTGCGATCTACCCTTGTTAGATCAAAATCAAACACATTCAAAATAACTTCATTAACATGAACTTTCACAACACTCAGGAGATGTTTGTATAATTACTTCCATGCCTTTAAAAGGTAGAACCGATCGAAGAATCTTGGAGTTCAAAGTTTCGAGCAAGTTAAATTGGTTCAGAATATTTTGCGAGTGTGGGTGTGGGATGATCTTTATAACCTTTGGGATTGTAAACTGACGAGCTCTATTGCCAAAGGGTTGTAAACGACAGTTTAGTAAAGGGGTCGCATATTTAATTCATTTAAGAATTTGAAATAGACTGATCATTTAGTCCGTACAAATAAACACTATTTTCCTATCTTCTGTGCGTCGTTATTTAGTTAACTTGGGATTTTTTGAGTTCTTAAGGTGGATTGTCTCGCATGTGGCGCGAAATTCAAATTGTATTGTGTTTTTTACTCGTCACAGCTCATCAACACCTTTTGAGATAGCAAAAACAGGTTTTTTGAAAACTAGGAGACCCAATACACATGTTTAATTGATAGTATCTCATAAATATCATTAGTTAAGCTACGGATATCCCAAAACTAAAAAAAAAACACTAAAAATCATTGAACAATATATTCGTAGCTAAACCAATTATCTTTATGAGATACTACTCAATTCAAATATGTGTGTTAGGTCTTCTAGTTTTCGCTATCACAAGAAGTGTTGATAAGCTGTGATGAGAAAAAAACATGAATTCATTTGAATTTCACACCAATTGCGAGACGATCCACCTTAAAATTTTTAGTTGCTGATTAAAATACATTCATAAAAAACAAGTCATCTCCATAGCAAATACCCTGAACATGTAACTGAGCTCCAACAATCGTATTAATAAAATGTCCTTGTCTATTGACTCTCTCAATATTTCCACGAAAAACCTCACAAGCGATCTATATACATGTATTCAACAATCTAACTGGAATCATCGAACGAAACGAGAGATATATATTTTCTTGTTATCGAAAAGAGACGGGGTGTATTTTTTTGGGAAAAAAACCATTTTAGACGGCAAGTAATTACATGCTCTGAATAAACAAGGCGGTACGTTTACCGACGACTAATTTTGTTTACTTAATGTCTGGATCTCTAATGCGTCGATTTTTTCGCATGGTACAATGAGTAAGCGATTGTAACACAACTGTGGACTTATTCTTGCCACCGTAACAAATTCAAATTCAAATTATTTAAGTATTTATAAATTACAAGGTGTAGTTACATGGGTTGGGATCTCATCTTTTAAGGTGATTCCTTTCGCATGTGGCGCGAAATTCAAATTTTATTGTGTTTTTTGTAAATCACAGCTAATCAACACTTCTTGAGATAGAGAAAACAGATTTTGCGAAAACTGGGAGACCTAGCACATATGTTTTAATTGATAGTATCTCATAAATGTCATAAGTTAAGCTACGCATATCTTTAAACCAAAAAAACACTGTAAAAATCATTGAAGAGTATTCGTAGCTGAAGTAATGATCTATATGTGAAACTATAAACTAAAACATATGTGTTAGGTCTCCTAGTTTTCGCAAAATCAGTTTTTACTATCTCAAGAAGTGATGATGAGCTGTAATGAGCAAAAATGCAATAAAATTTGAATTTCGCGCCACATGCGAGAGGAATCACCTTAAGTTACAAAAACCTGTATTAGAAGAGTTCCCTCTTTTCCGAGGTGTAAACATTTTTAACTTGTAATCCAAGCTAGGAACATATAAATTAAACTAAGTAATGTTAAATTAAAAACTAGGCTAAGTACTTAGATAAGTAATCTGAATATACTTACCTAAATTCTTACAACTTAACGTTTTGTGTTTAAATATAAGCCTGTTTGGGTACCTAGCTTTATAGGCAAGTAAGTGCCTATAGTGCCTAGTGTTTATTACAAGTTCTCGGTGGTGTATTGCTGTTCCCTTTCTTGGTTCATAGTTACATAATTTGCACTTATTCTTTTTTTTTGTCGCTTGGGAACAGTAGATAGCTTCTGAGTATCATGGCTGCTGTGACGACAGTCGTAACAGCCGAAACAGCCGTGACACCCGGTTTTTTACCGTAATTTAAACGTATGTGACATACATGTGATAACATAACATAAATTTTTATTTTAACATTAACTTAACATAAGTTTTTAATCATTTAGTGGTAAGAAACCCAAACACTGTTTTTTTTATTAATAATAAAAAATCAGTTTATTGATATTATCTAAAAAGTTTGGCACTTATTAAATACAAACTAGCAGTTAAAAGGAAATCGATTTTCACAACGACCTTGTACTATTCTGGACCCTAAAAAACAAAACTTTCACTCATAAACTTCAAACATTAGCTGAAGTAGTCTGATTAAGCTCTTGATTTACGTCAACGCCTCCACTCCTGGGTAAAATAAATTTCTTCTCTGAGGACAATTTTCATGGATTTACAATCGCTGCGTCTCAAACAGAACTGTTTGCTAATTTTACATAAAAGGCGACGGAGCGTGTTTTTCGGACTAGACTTAATAAATTACGAATCTTGTTAAACTTTTGGAATAACATTTATAGATGATTTTTTATTCGGAGGACAAGTGCGACTTTAAATCGCCACCTGCTGGGTTACCATGAGGTCTTATAGCCATTCAGTTGAAAAACTATTCAGTACAAAGTATCAATTCCGTGATGTCCACAGCTATATTCAAAGGCACAGTCGCAGAAGACCTATAGACTTCTGCGATTAAAGTTATTCAATGATGACGAATCTCATCGTCGAACCGATATTTTGTACTGAATAGTTTTTGAACTGAATTGCTATAAGAGCTCATGGTACATTTACTTTGTTTTTATTTGAATAAATGATGGAACCGACATGTAGCTCACCTGATGTTGTGGCTCATAGCATTCCTAATAGAAAGATGGGCCGACAGCAAAGTACAAAAGACTGTTTTTCTATTTGAGTTAAGGAACCCTAATATCCCTAATCGTGGTACGTAAAACACAAACCCTTTCTATTGTATTTTAAAAAAGTTGTAATAAAAATGGACAAACATGTTGAAACAGCTTCCAACAGCTTTGACCGATAGATATTCAATTTAAACTTTAAATAAATTAAAATTCAAGCCTTACTGTAAAAGGCAAACTTCTATGAAATTGTATTAGTGTTTGTTCTTAGAAAATCTTACACAGCGCCGCGGCGTTATGAAACAGGCAAAAGTTATAATTTTTGTGTCAAGTGGTGTCGTTTTTAACCTCCGACTAAAAAGAGAGGTGTTTTAGGTCATTTAGGGAAATTTTATTCAATGCGATTTTTATGAAAGATGCTGTCATTTTGACCACAAATTCCGGAGATTCAAATATGGTCCCGATTTTTTCTGCTCTTTCGAAGGGAGACGTCGTCCTTTTTTATTTTGTTTCAATTTCTAGTGTTTTTTTTGAGTTATACCGTGTAATTTTGGTAGCATTTTTACCGGTGTAGTTTATAAAGAGCATATGGTAGTGAATTTAAATAAAATAAGTGTATTGCGTTTCTTTTCGAAGAGGTGGAAATTATCCAGGAACATTCTAGTAAACTGACATCAATTTACTAGAACATGACTTAACAGAGGACTTGGCCACTGGACATTGTTTGCTATTTATCTATGCTACTTGATATTGGCAAAATTGAGAATATGCTCAGATGCCATTAAAAAAAAATGTGGTCCGTTGAATTGTCAGACTAACATAATATTTTGTCAACAGGGCCGGGGCTACGACTACCAGCAGGGGACGAGGTCACGTGCCCGGGTAAGTACCTGAATTATTATACCCATAACTTCCTTATGCGCCACGTGACTGATGTTTATACAAAAATACTGAAGTGAAACTTATACCATGTAATACGTGGGTGAGACAACCCGACACCATATACCATGCCATTGTTTAACTATATCATGTCTTCCAACGATTCGCTTCTTAGTACAGGCAAATTAGCAAAAAGTGTGGACCTAAGTCGTGTAGTCGTGGATTCTTATGTAAACGTTAGATGACACGAAAAGAAGCTTACCCTAGGTTTGCACCGTTTCTGGCGCTTACGGAACCCTTTTAAATATTAGGTACAAACTTAAAAAGGCCATAAATTTTAAAATAGGAAGAAATTACTTGATGCAAGTTAAATTACGTATAGAGAGACTGTTTTAGTGCATTATGATTTTAATAAAAACCACGTGCATGTAGGGAACACAGTGCTGAACAAATGCATCTTCCGTAAAAAAAAAAACCAGTATAAAACTTCCGGCGGATGTAGTACTAATTAAATGAATAAGTTTAAGTTAATTTCCAGACCTAATAAAATTCCCCCTAAAATTCCTATTAATTTTCCCCGAAGTAGAGCGACAATAAAATATGAAAAAGTGCCTTCCGTGAGACGCACCATGGTGAAAACCTGGTAATGTATTTCGAGCATTTTTCTGATAAGTCTATCAATTTGCACCGACTACCTTAATTTTCCCGGAGCCGTAATAACCACAAAAAGTTTTTTTTGTAAACGATTTTTTTTGTATGTTCCGTATGTCAGATTTAAAAAATACTTGGTGCAAATGTAGATCATAACGGTTCAAAGTCTATGCCAAATTGCACCGACTACTTCTATTTCCCCATTAAGTTACGGATATTTTAAGGTTTTTCATCCTATTTCACCCTTTTCCGGAGGGTGAAATTACTGATGCTTATTATTAGAGGTGATTTTTTAGCCATACAAAACAATTAGAAAAGTTTTCATGACTACATCTAATGGATCTCGGCTACGTAGCAATGAGGGGCATAAATAACTGTTCGAACTAAGATGGCGCGTCTCTATCTGGTGGTATCATAATGTAAAAAAAATATTACTGTTATGGTAAAAAATGAAGGCCATAAATACACAACACTATATAAATATATAGTTTGCTCAAATTGTAAAAAACATTTAAAATTAGCCATTTCTTTAAGTTTTTTTGAAAAGGTGGTCCATTTAATGACTTTAAGGCGTTGAAAAGTCTTGTAGCAGTGTAAAAAGAACTTTTATGAAACATATTAATGTTAACTTGGGGTATAGCTATGTTATATTTATGTTTATTTCGACGACATTTTTTACGGTTAGACTTAATTTAAAAACAGAAATTATGATTGTTTTTAACAAATAAACATATTTCGTACATATAGATACCAGTTAATGTAAGAAAGTTGTTGTCTCTGAATACATTTCTAAGTGAGTCTGTGCTACGGAGTTTCATGGAGTTTGAAGAAACAATAGCCAAAATAGAAGCAAACTTAGTTCGTGTACAAAAAGGCTTTAGCACCCTACCGGTAAACCAGCATGATTAAATAACAAACAAATATGCAAACATAGAAACGTCCAAGTTTTTGCACTTAAAACTTTAGTAGAATTAACTTAAATATTGTTGTCTTGACTGAAATCTGAAGCAGTGAATGCAAAGTTTGATAATTTCACACAATACCGAAACTGGAATTTGTAAGCTGCTACACTTGACTTGCAAACAATAGGTTGGTGTCGAAATTGCTTCGCCCACGTGCAGCTAAGCCGGCCTATGTGAATACTAAGAATTTGTGGATCTGTGCTAGGTAATAAGCGTGGGTAGGTATAGTTAAAGCAGTTGATTGTGATTTGAAATTAAACCTGTTCTAAATTTAGCAACTTTCGGGTTTAATTTAGATACTTACACAATATAGTTGTGTAAATCTATTCATCATGGGTTTTTGCTTTAGAAAGTTAATTATTAAAACTGTACCGATATGTGATGGTCGAAACCTGTTGGTGCTTCTAGTGGAAGCGTGAAGTGGAGGTTTCGACCCTAATCGAGGGTCTTCATCAGGGTGGGTATAGGATCCGCGCTACACTCCCTCCGCGTCCTTCCTCGCACTGCGTCTCTGAACTCGCTCTTCTCGGCTCGTCCAGCGCGGTTGTGGGGGGAGTGCTTGTGTCCGCGTTATCATGCGTTCTTCGGTGACGTCATTCCGGTCGTGTTCCGGTGTTCCATCATCGGTACGTGAAAATTTCCCGTTTTTACAAAATGAATTATATAATTCACGAAAGTTACTTTAGTAAAATATTAAAACTGTATTGAACCTGACTTCAAATTATCATCAGCCGTTAGACGTCTACTGTTGGACGAGGCCTCCCTCATAGATTGGAATTGGATTTGCCATAATCACCAAGCTTGGTTGGCGGATTGGTGCTCGCAGTATTGGTGTTGAGTACTTAGTTGGATACTGCTGGCCATCCGCTGGTATAATCTTTTATCAGGCTTTTACGACATCCGTTGAATAGATCCTTCAGTCTCCTCCCGACTGAGGGGTCTATTCTTAGGCCGAACGCACCACGACACAAAATATCAGTGTATTAACTTCAAATATTAAAAAAATACAAACTACTCTGCTAAAAATATATCTCAAAGAGATCATAATTTTTAAACTTGATAGGCTTGATATTTTTTTGTTTTAAGCAATTTTTCGGATTACAAATTGTCATCTTTTCGCTAATACAATATTTATAACCCACTGCATTTTCAAATCAACCGTGCAAATTGATGTGTCCGTGTGAACGCGCGTGGCATGATAACATAACAGGTCTTACTACCTATAGCATAAACTACCATAGGTACTTCTGTAGTAACTGCTACGTACACTGTCTCAGGTGCTACAAAATCCGTAGCAGTGCTACGATAGCCATACACTGAACATTACGCGAAAACATTTACACGTTCTATATTCAAAATATCTGCAACAAACTTGCACTGTCATAAGTGCTATGAAAACAGTTCTAGTGACTAATATACGTTGAACGTTGAATTGGTACTACGATAACCGCAGTAGCTATAACGTACATTTCGTCATGATGTGCGTCATAATTACTACTAATGTTACTATGTCACAGGTGATACAAGGACTATATAGGAATTGCTACGTGCACTTTAGAATAAAATAGAAAATACTTTATTGCACACCTTAAGATAATAAAAAATAAACAAAACTTAACATGATAATAAAAAGTATAATGCGTGCTCTTATCGCTTAGAAGCGATTTCTTCCAGATTAACTTTAGATGAAGATAGATCTGTAAGATAATCTTTAAAAGATAGTACGTGGGTCCTAGTAGCTAGTATAATAATAATGTTTATTTTCTTTAACTTAATTATAAAATATAAATAGGTGTTTGTGAACTTCTTTTTAACCGACTTCCCAAAAAAGGAGGAGGTTCTCAATTCCTACCTTACCTTACCTAATTATTTGAACATTTGTATTCCTTTTTTCTTTTTTTTTTGACGTAACTAAGTGTTCCTTGTGATCCTATGGTGGAAATAAATGAAATGAAATGAAATGAAATTCGGTTGTATTTTTTTTTTAATGTTTGTTACCGCATATCTCCGGCGTTTCTGGACCGATTTGGAAAATTCTTTTTTTATTTGAATAGATATACTTCCAGATTGGACCCATTTTTTTCAGAATCCAGTTCTGATGATGGAATCCATGAGGAATTGAAGGAACTCCTCAAATATTGTAGGCATACATATGGCGATTTTGATATTTTCAGCAACAAACCAAGCATTTGCATTCAAAAAATATCATAATCCTTTCACCACTATGGTTCTTTCATAATTTTTTTTTTCATCAAAATATTTAGTCGAATACAATGGCGAAAGTCGGTTTTTTAAATGAAAAGTTATAAGTTGATACATACCTATTAGGAGATATCCTTTTTTGTTTAACTACTACGTAAGAAAACAAACATACAGCTCACCTGATGGAAAGGGAGTTATCGTAGCCTATGGATGTCTGTATCATGTGCTAGAACGATCATCGAGAGTCATTGTTGCTACATACTTTGTGTTACTGAGCTTCAAAAGTCGTAATCTATTATGTAATCTTTTGCACGGGTACTACGAAACCTCTAGTAACAATTGCTTATTCTGCATCACAAGTGCTACGATAGCTACGCCGGGACATCCACCCCTGTAGCCGGGTGTTATTGTAACATCCCTGGATCAGTATTCTGTTCCCAGCGAAGCTCCTTTGCTGAATGGATATTTGCGGAGAAAATCCAAACTGCATTGATTGAAAATGTTCAGTAGGTACACATACTTTCGTAGCGAGAACAGAACTATAACTACTAAGGTACTATGGGTATTTGGGTATCTAGAATCTGGGTTATTATGAGATGGGTGTGTATGACAATGGTGTTTTTTATTTTGTTGTTTACGTTAGTGAATCAAGATCAATATAACGTGTCGATAGATGATTACGATAAAAGTATTATTTTAAAATTAAGTTTTAAAAACTAAAACCCGACTGCAAAAAAGCTGAAACTATTTATTAAAATGTTATAAAAGGAGGCAGAATCTACGATTCTATATAGGCCCGGAGGTAAAAAGAGGGTTATAATTGAGGGGAAAGTTGCCTGGCAGAGATCGCTGTTAGCCATAAAGCCGCCCATGGTTTTACACTTCATTTTTTTTGTGTTTTTATTTTTGTGTAATATCAATACAGAGTTATCTATTTTTTTTTATTTATATATTTATTTAATTCATTAGTTAACACGGTTAACATACCAATAACGTTAATTAAAGTCACAATTATCTATCTATATATTTAAGTTAAGTGTTATTTTTTAGGAATGTGTTATTACTGGGTAAAAGTTTCAGCCGGGTTAGTCGCTGGAGAGCTATGGTGGTGATGAGCTCACCACTAGTCACGTCAATATTCCTACAATTATGCGATCCACAGTGAAAAGAAGGCCATTTATGCTGTGCCAACTCCTTTGGGGGGCGTGTGTTTTATAGCTCTGCCGTTTCGTTGATTTTTTGCGGTCTCCTTAAGGTTGAGTCTTTGAAAATAGGCATGGATTGTGGCCAAAAACCATAAACAGAGTTTGGTGAATGGAATCAGGGTGCAACCTACAGGAACACTTGTTTCATACTCTAATGTGATATAGTCGTAAAAATGAATATAAGTGAACTAGTAAATAGTAATAGTTATTTAGTAATACTAGTAATAGTTGGCTCCAACGGAAGACCAGCGTAGGTGGTTTACAACCTGCATATGCTGAGTTGGGGTCTTTTTGCAACAACATTTTTTAAATATTTGCTAAAATTAAATATGTTTTTTTTTGTTAATTTTGTGAATGTTGTTGCATAAAAGTAAATCTATTCTATTCTATTCTAACTGTTTAAAAATTTAATAAAGATTGAAAGAAAAATGTTAATGTAATACTAAAGTCAATAGAAAAACTATACTTCATCAATGAATAATCAACTAGCAGCCCTTACAATATTTGTTAATAACCCCTATCAACCTCCAATTGAGATCATTCACCCACTATGATTGAATCCCATTCAATCCTCTTTTTCTACGGGAAAATACGTAAAGGAAATAATTACGGCAGGGCTTTGCCCCGATCACGTAGGGGGTGTAATTAAGCTGGAGGGGAGAGAGATTCAAAGCATTTCCCCAAGGAGCACCCTCTGAGAGTTGGAAGTCCGAAAACATTCGTGTTTTGGCCATGTTTGGGGTAAGGTTTTCGTGGGTAACTAAGTGCGTGCAAAAAAATATTAAATCTGGGAATAAAAAAGGCAAACACATCATCATCATCATCAGCTAGTAGGAGCCCACTGCTGGACATACGCCTCTCCCATAGAATTCCACGACTAATGGTCTTGAGCCTCCTCTATCCAACGACTTCTTGCGTCCTTTATGTCCTTGACTTTTTAAGAGTGGGGACTTCCTTTACTGCATCGTTCGTTTTGTCGTCGCCACTCAAGAAACTTTATTGCCCAATGGTTGTCAGTTCTGTGAGCTACTTCGAGCACCACGGACTTCCACGCGGGCCGGAACTATATGACCTGATCATTGCTACTTCAGTTCAATTCAATTCTGAGAGCTATGTTGGTGATCTTAGTTCTTTTACGGATTTTTCCATTTCGGATTCTATAACGTAGTGAAACTTTGAGCATAGCTCTCTCCATAGCCCGATACGCGACTTTGAGCTTGTTTATAAGGCCAATAGTAATCGACCATGTCAAAGTGCCGTAAGTCATCACTCGCGACACGCACTGAAGGTACACTTTCGCCTTGAGGTTCTGCGGTATGCAAACACATCTTTGACGATCTCTGTGGCGCGGCGGGCGAGTATCCGGCTGAGATGAGAGAGGTTGCGGGTTTGATTCCCGCTACGGGACAAATGTTTATATGACCTGCAAGTAATTGTTCCGGGTCTGGGTGTTATGGTACCATGGTACTCGTAGTTCCTGATATCCACGACACAGGGAAGCTTAGTGTAGGATCATGGCTACGTAATGTGACTGTTCGGTGTTATGTTATGTTATCTAGGTATAATTTTTCTAGATAGATGACTTCCTTACTTTATTAAATGACATAAACTAAAAACATGATTATAATAGTGTTGGATAGCGCTCTACGTACGGCGTGGCGTGCCACGAAAATCCGTCATGAATAAGTTACATCCATCGATGTGACATAGCCGGAACTGTAGAAATATATTACAATTCATGAATTTCCGGCCACGACATAACTTAAAAATTGAAATAATAAAAAGGATGATATATCACTGGCTAAGGAGAGAGCTCTAAAACATAATTTACCTAAGGTTTCATGATCTTGGCAAGAGATTTATAAATAAAGTGCTTTTAGAATTTATTAGCACGTAAATTTACGATGATGTGAGATTAAACTTGATATATCATGTACGTACTTCTTGGGAGTCAATTACATTGTTTTATCGCTTTAGTAGAAGATTGTAAACCAATGTGTTTCACAATCAATTTCACCCGAGATAGATATAAATTATAGTTTTTTTTCACAAGTCTTGTTCACAAACTTTTGACTACCTCCGTGGCGCACAGGGCGAGTAGCCGGCTGAGACGCAAAAGGTTTCGGGTTCGATTCCCGCTGCGGGACATATGTTTGCATGATCTGCAAATATTTGATCCGGGTTTGGGTATTATGGTACCATGGTAATTAGTACCCGTAGTTCCTGATAACCACGACATAGTGAATCCTAATGTGGGATCAGGACTATGTATGTGACTGTTGGGTGTTATGTTATGTTATATTATGTTTTAAAGCGAATAATTTTGATGACACATGCCGGTTCCGTCATAATATTCAAAATATGTATAAAAGAAACTAGCAAATCGTCGAGTTAATATTTTCGTAAAGACAAGGCCTTGACGCATGTACTCTGGCCAAATCTACCCCATAGTAAAGTTCCATTTTCCAATGTGAATGTGTGGCCATCACCGAAGCTGCCACCGCAATGAACAGGAGAGGGATCACAGACTACAATGTAAGGATCCTCTCCGACAGCTCAGCAACACTCAGAGCTCTGGAGAGCCATAGCTGCAACTCCAAGCTCGTTTACGAATGTCACCAGGCCTTGGAGAGAATCGCCATAGGAAACAAGGTGACTCTACAATGGATAAAGGGACATAGCGGATCACTGGATAATGACGCCGCAGATGAGCTGGCTAGAAGAGGGTCAGGAATAACCACAGAGGGCCCATCTCCATTCCTTCCTCTACCCTTTTCTCAGCTACGCACTTGGATGCGGCTTCGCACCCTAAACCAACACAACGAACGTTGGGCACGGACCACGGACTGCAGACAGTCAAGAGCAGCCCTTCCGGCTGTCTCACCACGACTCACGCGTCGTCTACTCAACCTTTCAAGACCAGACCTTCGTACCATCGTGGGGACACTCACTGGCCACTGTCTCCTGAACAAACACCTCTATAACATCGGAGCCACAGACAGTCCACTCTGCAGGGGATGTCTGAGCGAAGAAGAATCGGCTGCCCACGTAGTCCTGGAATGCGTGGGAGTAGCAGCTCAACGTGAACAAATCCTCAACAACCCGAGGTCACTCCGCGAAGCTTGCGAAGACCCCAGGAAGCTTCTGTGCTTCTGGACGGAGTTAGGCTGGCTAACTATCTAGCCAGTTAACCCTCACGCATAATGGACCATACATAGAGTTCGAATGCGGAAAAGGGAGTTCTTTAACATTAACATTAACATTAACCCCATAGTAAAATACCATAGTCTAACGTGAACGCATTTATATCCATGATAAGCGTAAACATTTTTTGTGAGTAATAACTTGTTTTTCAAAGCATAATAACATTTCGAAGCCCCTGACAAAAGACCCCGTGGATCGTTTTACTCTAACCATTGTCGAGAGAAATTAACTGCGACCCTATCCGGTATCATGTTGGATTGAAATCGATTGACTTCTAGGCGTTCTTTTTTGTTAGCCGTGTTCGCAAATGTTTTAAGTTTGTGAACAAGGCTAGAGAACTTTTTCAGTTTTTATTTTAAATCATCGTCAGCAATTTTGTCTACTACTGAACATTGGTACCTCCCATAGAATGCTATGACGAATGATTTTGAGCCGCCTCCATTCACCAATTTCCAGCGACGAAGATTTAAATTAAATTAAAAAAAAATGTCGTCGTTTTGTCTTGGCCTGTCCAATCTACTTCCAAGAAGGCATCGTTTTTTTGAGAATTTGTTACAAATCTTCCAGGAATTTAGAAAACAAAACTAGATCGTCTGAAAACTTGAGATGCGACAGATATAGAACATTGAACTACTGTCCCATCCACATCTTCAAGAACGGCAGTGAAAAGGGAGTCCGGCTAGTTCTAACTAGTTGGCATTCGTTTAGTTGATGGGTTAGACAGTTACTAGGGATTTTGGTAAACAGCTTGTAAATCTAAGAGAGTAGGGAACCAAATCATCCGGTACTTACTAAAGTTTGACGAGGTGACTATAGCATTCTTCTAAATAGGTGGAGACCTAAGCGCTACATAAAAATACAAGATGCCATTCAAATCTGTGTGGAAAGTGAAAAGCGTTTGTGAATAGGGAGACTGATATTATATCTTGTTTTTTTGTTTGAAAACCGGTACAAATGGAAATGCAAATATTGTGCATAAAAATGTGCCCGAGTAATCTCTTTGCGATATTTTTAATTAAAGATATAGCTTTCCGGGACTGAAGGATATTTTTTGCTTCCATTGTATTGCTTGAGTGAGTTGTCAGTGTTTTTTTTATGCTAAATTTTACATTTTATGAACACAAATACAGATAGCAGAGCCTCAAAACGAAGTTTTCAGTGATAAAGTACAGCACTGATATACGTGGTCACGTAGTGGTACTACATGATAAAGTCCGGTACTCCGTAGAAGAACCATGATCAACAGAGCTAAATGGACAACCACTGGGCAATAACGGTTCTCGAGTGGCGGCCACGTATAGGTTTAGGTAGTTTAGGATGCTTCCTTCCATATTTTTGTGGGTCTCTAAGGGGGAGGTTTATGCCCCAGTGGACGTTAATCGGTTGACAATGATGATGATGCTATTTTTTAAATTGAATATATTTATTAATGCGCTACAAATAAGAGCAAAATATGTAACTTCCTTGCAGTTATGAAAGTTAGAGTAACTCTCGTAAGGTCGAGGTTACTTAGTCCGTACTAATGCTTAGAACTGTCCTTGTCACTGTCACACAAATGATAAAACACGCGGGCTAGAGAGTGACAGGGACAATGCTAAGCATAAGCACGTGCTAAGTAAGGTCTATTAATCTCAACCGTGGTCTAATCAGACCCATTTTAAAATGCAGCGGGAGTAATAATTTACATTGAAGTGAAGCTAAAGTATATTCACCGAGTTTCCTTGAGACTAAATTAACCCATCAAAAATTAAGCCTCGAAACGTCAATTTGACGCGTAAACAAACGTCAAAGATCGCCACGGAGCGTCATTTTCTAGGACATTACGCTCGAGGACGCATCGAGCGGTTGTGTAATGAAGCACGGACGTTTCCCACTCGCTCCGTTAGTTCGTGTAATTGACGGCATTAGCCGTCGCCCACCCGCGTGATGTATGTGGACGAGGCTTTATCTTGACGCAAGCGTCAGTTGCAAGATGTCAATGTTAAATTAATTCGTCCAATTATTGCGAGTTTATTTGCCGAATGCCGTTTTTAGAAACATCAAAACACACCTTGTGCGAAAAATTTCAAAAATCTTTTTCTTTTCTAAAACTATTGAATTTCAATAGTACTAAAAAAACTATTTTACTATACCAACACTAAAATAATAGGAGGGTTACATACATAACATAACACCCAACAATCACATGCATAGTCCATCCCAGTAAGCAATATAATAAATATCCATAAAATACAAGCTAGTTCCTGGAATCTAAAAAATAGATGACTTATTTAATTTAATTTCTAACATATGCATATTTATATGTTAGTAGTAGAACTTCTTGTGAAAGAGTTCGTTCGGGGAAGTACTAGCCTTAGTACTACCTTACCTATTTTCGCCAAGCAGTAGTGTTCGCATTGCTGTGTTTCGGTTTAAAGGGTACGGGTGCCGGTGAAATTACAGTCACATGAGACTTTACATCTTTATGTCTCAGGGACGGCAGCGCGCGTGTGATGCCTTTGGTGTTGCAGGCGTCCATAGGCTACGGTAACTGCTTTCCATCAGGTGGGCAGTACGGTTGTTTGCTTGCAAAGTAGTATAAAAAAATGTTTTATAAAGAAAACCTAAATAACTGCAATGTGCATATACCGGGTATAAAAGACAGCTAGAATACTAAAGTTACCGGTAAAGCTACCTATATCATAGCTATATAAAATAGCTTTCGCCTGAGAGGTGATTCATACCGGAGAAAACCTTTTTTTTCGTTTTGTATCGTATTTGTCAGCCAGAAATGTACGCATTTATTCCGGCCGCGCGAGTTCAACGCTCCCGGACAGCTGATCGCCCCATGGGGCCAATATTTCTCATGTAGTTTTCATTGCTTTTTTTGACGTTTTTATTTATTAACGTGTTTTGAATAATGGAAATTAGGTTTTTGTGTTCCTTTAACGATATTTTATGGTTATTTATAAAGAAAACACGAAAAAAACGGACCAAAAGTGAGCATTTTTTTTTTCGTGTTTTTTCAGCTTAAATATTTTCAGAATCATGGTCTGAAAGCACTGTTTCAGTTTTCGGGAGTAGTCATTTTACGCCCGGTATAACTGTATGTTTCTTCACAAAATCACAATTTCAAACGTTATAAGTAAAACTGCGCGTCCGACATTCATAGATAAAGGTCGATTCAGCTGTCTCCAACAGCCTTCCAATTAGCGGTCTTGTGAATTGTGCTGAAACCATCTCAGCTCCTTATTGACATTGAAGGCTCTGTAACCATAGGAAATTACTTAGTTGTAATCACCGTGCTTTTGTGTTACGAACACATCTTCAGTAGCAGACATCCACTACTGCATTACTATTTTCTGTATCATCATCATCATCATCATCACCAGTCTGTTTACATCCTCTGCTGGACCAGGCTATGGGGGAATTGCAATAATCACCATGCTTGGCAGGCGGATTGATGATCGCAGTTGGTGATAAGTACTCAGATGGATGCTGCCCATCCCCTGGTTTCTTAGTTAGGCTTTTACTACATCAACGGGAGGAGTAAGAGGGGTATATTCAGGCACGACACACAACGGCACAATTTTTCTATATATTTTATATAAGTTCCTTATCACCACACTTTGCAGGCGGATTGGTGTTAGCAGTTTTGGTTTTGAGTACCCAGGCGTATGGTGTTGCCCATACCCTGGTGTTATCCATGTATAGGGCCATGTTACACCACAGCACGCAGCAGCACTACTCTACACACTATATACACTACTCTAACCATGTAACTTAACCTCTTGCTATTCGCGTCTTGCAGGAATATCAACCTAAAATTCATAAAAAGATTCCAAAATTCTTGTATTTGATGGGTTCCCTCAATCAGTGCAGATACAGGTCGCGCAACGAGTTATGAGCGCTCTGCGAAAGTGGTGGGGTTGATTGCGCATCCGTACATGTGTGCGTCTCTGTATCTAGGGAGCGCGAGACGCGAGTGCGGGGTACGCGGTACGTGGAAAGCGACTTATCAACCAATACACGCCGGCGCTGGCCACCACTCCCGTCGCGCTTCATCAAAATAAAAAATTACTACCGTGCATTGAAGATCAGCGCTCATAACTACTTGCGCGACCTATACTGCACGATGAATTGTCATACCGTTGGCAGACTCTAGACTCTTATCTTTTATTTCACCTCTACTCATAACCTAATTTAACTATCCTATCCATAAAACTAGATCATTAGCATCAAGTTACGCAAAGCATTGTTGTGATATGAGTGATAGATGGTGGACCAATTGACCCGCTCTGTCAGCGAGGATAGTGCGTGACGTGATGAATCGCTATACTCCGGTACCGTTCGCAAAAACAATCTTGCTGCGTAAGTAAAGGTGCCTTCATACGGTGAGCAATAATATTGTAGCTTTAAACTAAGCCTGCGATTCCACCAGCGTTTGTTTCCCGAGGTTAATTAATTTTGGGATAAAAGTATTCTAAATAAACACAACATTTTACATTTTTCAAAACTGTCTGATTTTTTTTGTGTGTATTTGCCAGTTTCAAGTTTTTTTATTTAGCATTTTGCAACGTTGCACTCTTTTCAAGTCGTCAAAGTCTCATTCAAGTCATTTTTAAGTAAAGGCATATTTACAAAAACATTGGTGGACAACAACCTAATTTCCAATGCTTAGCCGGACATGGGACGGTGTAATGCAAAATGACATTAGATTATAATTACTCTACTATCTCTACATTCCAAGGACTACTTCACTTCGAGAATTTCATCAGCATTCATCTAACCAAATATTATTGTGTCCGTTACGGCTGACCTCCAGTTGATTGACCGCAGGGTCATCGCTTGATTGATAATAATGGCTCAGGATATTATTTTGGAATTATAAGGGATAAGAATCAAGGTAGAGAGCAATCAGTGTAATTTGATCCAGGAACTGTTCCAGAATCAGCTCTTACATTTATTATCCAATGTGCCAAGATTTATTTGGCACAATACAATATTAAGAGGGCGCTCCGAAAATATTATGCTGATTTGCCTAGTTATTGTGAGTAAACCAGATATCACATCAATATAATAATAGAAATACGTGATTTTTAAAACTTTTTTCTATCCGTGACCAAGCCAGAAACACAATTGGTCGACATTTACTCGATACTTTATTTTTTTGAAAGTTATGCCTTTAAACTAGATTTTTTGAAATTTCTAGGAAATAACTTCAGTCACAAATTCAAAATAAATACTCACCGAAGGAAAATATAGTTTATTATCCGTGACCAAACCAAAATTTACCTAGACTAATTAGTATTCTCATAATAAATTAAATATATGATTTGAGACTTTATTTCTGAGCAAGATAGGGTCATGCGATATTCAATCTTATTCCGTTAGTATTTGCATCTAAAAGGCGATTCATACATATTATATTTTCGGAGCGCCCTCTTAAATACGAAATTTAAAACAATATCTCACAAAACATGTAAATTTCGCTATTAATGTAAAAAGAGATGGTCATTACTCACTTAAATTTCTAACAAATTTATAATTCATAGTTATTGATAGGTAAAATATAATAACAAGTCACTGTTTAGGGTCCCTTAGCTCAAAAGGTTCCAACGGAACCATTATAGGGTCACACTCGTGTCTGTCTGTCTGTCACAGCCTATTTTCTCCCAATCTACTGGACCAAAGAAGTTGAAATTTGAGTAATGCAATTACGGGCGTATAGCGTAAACAAACGAATTCTGATTTCGGAGGTTAATATAAGGTTAGCAAGAAAATAAAATTTTAAATTTTTTTCCGAATGCGTCTTGTGATACAATATTATCAATAAAAGGATTTTTTTAATAATTTGATAAATGAGTTTTCTTTAAAAGATATTAAACAAAATATACAAAAATTGATCAAACCCCCAAAAGATTCGATTCGATTAGATTCGATCGATCAGTGGTTATGTAGTTTAACTTGTACGGAACTCTCTCCACACGAGTCAGATTCATACTTGGTCGGTTTTTTCACATTAAATACGATTGATACAATAGAACAGCACATTTCATGATTACGCTGAAGCGTAACTAATGCCTACATGATATTGAAATAAGGGTAATAATAGATAAGTTAGATATACTCATAATATGTGCCAAATAACACCCAAATTTCAAAACTTAAATGTATGTTATATGAAAAAAATCTAATCATAATTGATTAATTAACAATACATATTTTTGTACTAAGAAATTATTTTACTGACTGTACCTTCCCTAGTATACTATAATAATTATTACCTATTCTATGTCTGCTGAGTACTAACTACAAATAGGCCGCAGTGTCAGAACGTTTTACATGTGGGCAACAGTGTCGTATCAAGAATTTGGTCCTCAACTTGGTGGGCCACAAAGACAACATCCCATTTTCAGGGATCATCATACGCTTAATAAATTTGAAATTATCGTGGCTAGATATCACGACCTTCAAGCGTGGTCGCGGTCGGTGCTCATGAGGAAGGACCTCAAAATGGTCAACGAAACGTCAGCAGGAGAATAGAAAAGTACGTGGTGTATAGTCGTATTTTTCTAAAAATTATACACTTGCTTAATATATCATTCTATCTCACAAAAAGGGATGTTTAAAAATATCTAACTACCTTCAAATAAGTGTCTAGCTTGTAGTAATTTTAACGCTCATTACCAGATTGTATTTAATTTCCATAAATCGTTTTACAATTACCGTCTAAATCAATCGCGAATAAACATCGATAAGCACTAAATTATTGTCAGTCCGATGGCCAGGCGCGTCGATGATTTGTGGCCTGTTGCTAACAATTTTTCATCTACCCTGCCATCACTAAATCATGCTGACAACTTTGCTCGAATCAACTATCCAACACCTCACCCGAAATCAAACCTTTCGCTCCAATGATAAAGCTCATTTTACCACTTGATGGAACTTTAATGCTTATGAAGCTACATTGGTACAACATGTAGGTAATAAAAATTGTATGTGAATTGTGGCAATACTTTCGCAATTTCGCTTATTGGGTTTGGGAATAAAATGAAGCCATCAACGGTACTTTGCGGGTGTCAAATGACGTCTGACAATCTATATGATTTTTAGTTAATTTCGTTCGTTTCGTTTGTTTATCTATTTAATATATATATTTGTGATGAGAAGTGTATGAGAATTATTTCTAAGAAAAGTCATCATTATATTTGCTGGCAGTTCGTATCTTTGTACTTCCTACTGTTGTATGACAATTTTTATTTCCGATTATTACAATTTTTTTCTAATAATCCAAAAACACTTAAGTGTTTCGATATTTATGATGAGAAGTGTATGTACGCTCTAATAGTACCTAAAATACTTTATGTTTAAGATACACTTTTGGTAAAGACATAATTCAATAAGTTTTTTGTTAAAAATGTAAGTTTATAATGTGCTTTTGACTAACTAACACTTAATTGACGATGTTGAAATTAGTAAACAGAAAAACTACCGTCCGTACATTTGCGGTCTCGAAAAAATAAAAGGCTCAAGAATTTGTAGTTTTGGCTCAATGTGGACAAATTTTTAAGTATTTCATTCAGAGCAGTTTAATGAGTCAAGTTCAGTTGTGTAATATGTTCTACTTGTGACAATAAATGTGGCAGCAACTTGCCAGAATGCAGTGAAATGTTTCAAAAAATTAAAGGCTCAGTGCAGAAAGAGCTGCAGTATAAGAGGTCAATTATGTGCATTGTTTTAAATTTTAGAATTTTTTGACTTATTTAATTTTGGAATTTGATCTTAGCTATTTTTTGTTTAAATATACAAATGTTGGAGGCCTGGCATGGCAGACTAGAGATACACAATATGATTTTAACACTAATGTAATGTTACCACCTAGTTCTTTCAACAATAAATTCATTTATCATTTAGTCAAAATCGTGTACTTGGGGCGTGCTCGGTGATATAAAAGTCGTCAAAGCGTTTGAAATTGTGATCTTTGTGGTTTGAAGATAAATTTGAAACTCGTCTGTATCAAAATTAAATCAAATATCATTCATTGTGAAACATAGGTATACAATGTCCAGTATGTTACCAAAATTGGTATACAATATCAATTAAGCTAGATATATTTATAAGAATGATTACATCTATGGTTATATCTTTGATTATAACGAATCATGGAGATAATTAATCCATATAATACAAATACTTGTACTTGTATAGTTATATAAAAAACCGGTGTTAATACTTGAAATCTCAGCTTATTTTGTTCTGTTGACTTTGGGAACGTACGGAGAACAAAATAAAATTGGAAAAACAATTTACGCAACGTTATTAACTTTGCGTGTTCACATTCTTTCGTTCAATATTTTGTGAAACTCTAATATTTTCCCAAATATTCACAGTCTCCGAATATCCAAAAAGTTAAATCGCTCGGAAAGTGATTTACATTTCATAAAATAAATTAAAACAATAGGATACTGGCACAAAAATGTAGATTACTGAATAACTCTGAGTAAAAATGGCCAGTCTTGATGAGAGTGACCAGCGGAATACTAATATACTTCCTCGGTTTCCAAAAGCCTCAACGGAAGACCAGCGTAGGTAAGTAATTAATAAACTGCATTAATGCTGAGTTGGGACCTTTTTGCATCTACCTACAGTAACCAACAGTTCTATGCCACAATTGAATAAACTATTACCTAAATTGCTGGCGCAGACAGAAGCCGGGTAAAAAATAGCATCCGCGAGTTCAATTCCCATCATCATGATCAGAGGAAGACGTTCACAGCTGGACTTAGGCCTACCAACAGAAAGCTTTGCCTTGGGCCCATGACAAACAGCCCTAAGCCTCTTTCCATCAACTTATTCATGATAGTTTTAGAAGACACATGGTTAATTCATACAATTATAATAAACACACCAACGATTTCAATAAAACCGTAAATAGAAAATTCCGACAAATCTGTGGAATTTTGCACTCTAGCAATCCTTGTTAAGCTTCTTCTCCACTATTAATTCTCAATTCCATATTCCGCTCAGTTGATAGCTTAAGCCGTAACTAAAGGATTATTAACGTTAACCCCAGGTTTATGTTTCGGCGATAAATTTTAATATTATTGTCGAAAGTAAAACGTTGGTTGGTCGATTTACGATTTTTGGAACGTTTTGGGGTTAACGTGTTATTAAACAATCCAAATGTTTTGTAATAATTGTATAGGCAATAGTACGCATTCGAAAATACCAGCTCATAAATTCATACAGAATATTGACTCTGCAAGATGTAGCTATGATTAACAAGGCGAAGATGAGCTTGAGAGTCAAGAGAATGATAATGCGTGGGAGCCCCGATCTATTACGTCCCATTTGGTTTAGCTGCTTCTACAGCAACCAACTTGGATACCGAGTGCTAAGCGACTTCCAAATTGGCTACTGCAGTTCATGTCCAAAGGCAGATGTTCTGCTGGGATAGTAAAGTCTACTAAAAGGGGGTTTTTGGTTTTCCATAACTCGTATTTTGCTTCCGCTACACCTATTTCCAAGCACGCAATGTGTTCAAAAACTCCTACATACCTAAGCATAATTTGTATGGAGTGCTCTATTTCTGAAGGATTTCTGAGAAATTCTGTTAGTGAAGCTAGCGATGATGGAATAGGGAAGTGAATTCCACAGTCTTACAGCATGTACGGCGTCGAGAGATTGAGACGAAGGAGCATAATTGACGTGCAAGACTCACCACTAGGATTAAGAAAGTTGAATCGCTCACTCATGTAGGAAGGAGAAAGAGTATTGTGAAGAATAGTAAAGAGAAAAGTCAGAATGTGAAGATCACGACGACGACGAATAGGGAGCCATTTCAATTGGAATCTGAACACATTTTTCGTAGTGAGAGTGCTGGTCAGCATGGTACATAGTTCGTGGTGTGCTGAAGTGTATAAGTATGTACCTATTTATTCATTGACCTGAATGCAAAATTATACTAACCAAACAATTAAAACTCATTTTGTATGAACGCGGGTAGTTCTTTTAAAGTGCGCGGAGACCACAATTAAATGAACATTCATTATGCCGCGGTGCTGTGGTCAGCTACAGATTTGCTGCAAAAATAATTAATATAAATTTGCTTAATTTTATGATAATTATCGAATATTGATTAACAATTATTGTTTTCTTTTAGTAAAACGTGGCGATGGGCTTGACAGCTAGCTAAAATTACGTAGTCATAGCCGTGGTGTGTCCAGCCTACGAATATACACCTCCGTCTCCTCCAGTGGTTTTCGTAAATATCGACTAAGGGATTACACCAGGAGATGGGCAGCAGATAGATAGACATAATTAATTGATTCAAGCGTGACTTTGCGGAAATCCATTCTACAATATAAAATAGACGAAAAAATATATAGTAACAATTCCGCTCCTCTCCAACGAAAACTCTGAAAGAATTCGACACGTGTTTTGCCTCTCAACGAAGCATCCTCAGGAAACAGTAGGCGCACTGCGTGCTAGAACGAAAAAGACACACTACTGCAAAAACTCCGCAGCCATGTTGCCTCTTCGAACGCCGAACAGAAAGAAAGAAAGAAGAAGAAGAAAGTCTTTCTGTTCGGCGTTCGAAGAGGCAACATGGCTGCGGAGTTTTTGCAGTAGTGTGTCTTTTTCGTTCTAGCACGCAGTGAGCCTACTGTTTCCTGAGGATGCTTCGTTGAGAAGCGAAACACGTGTCGAATTCTTTCAGAGTTTTCGTTGGAGAGGAGCGGAATTGTTACTATATATTTGTTCGTCTATTTTATATTGGATAGACATATTAACATTTCATTGAGCATCCACCTGAGTACGTAACACCAAACTGCGATCACCAATCCGGCTGCCAAGCGTGGTGATTATGGCAAATCCCATTTGCATTCTATGGGGGAGGCTTCATCCAGCAGAGGACGTCTAAAGGGTGTTGAAGAACAAAATACATTGGGTGAACCAACAAGGAAACGCAAAGTTTCATACTTACAACTTGGTGCTCTTGGGAGTACAGAAACTTACCTTGCATAATTTAGTGAATGAAAGCTGAAAAACTACGTATTTACAATTTCATTTCAGAGGAGAGGTAAGTCAAAAAATCTCACGGCCTTTACTTGCAAAATTAACGATAGAAGAAAATATAGAATTTACGAGTGGCGACCTCAAACCAGACGACACAGTAAAGAAAGGTAGGAGAAAGGCCCTCTCTCGATAAATTATTTTAATGAAGCAATGAAGCGAAAAGTGCAGCCATCGCATATCGGTTGTTGCTGCACACAATATCTCGTATGGATCTCTGTAGTGACATTTTAGTGAAAATGATACACTAAAAACTCACAATTTACGACCAATCAAGTATTTTTTTTATTTTTGCCTCTTATTAAAAACTAATTTTTGCCAATATCAAGTAGAGATAGATTATTTCAAATAATGTCAAGTCGTAAAGTCCTCGGTCAAGTCATGTTCTAGCAAAGCGATGACAGTTTTACTAGAATGTTCCTGGACAATATCCACTCCTTTGAAAAGACACGCAATACACTTGTTCTATTTAAGTTCAGTACCATGAGCTCTTTATAAGCTACGCTGGTTAAAATACCCCCAAAATGACACTATATAACTCAAAAAACACTAGAAATTGAAATAAAATAAAAACGAAAGACGTCTCCTTTCGAAAAAGCAGAAAAAGGCAAGTTTTATTTAATATCATAGAAACATTCTAAAAAGAGCTTATCATGTCTCATAACATATTTCAATTTCGATTGCATCGCAAAATCAGACAAGTTATAAATCTTGCAGTCTCATTTTCCCTGAACATAACAAGATTTTTTCGATTTGAATTGCCTAATCAATCGCAGGTACAGACGATTCTAAATCAACCGTAATGTAGTGAAGAAATGGCTTATTTTTGCGTGACATCGATAAATGTATAAAGATGTAGACGCACTGAGCAGGTGTATCCCGACAAGAACTCAGCCGAGTATCCTCTGTTGGACGGCTCGCTTGAGTAAACTCGTTCTTATTGGAAAAATATGGGAACACCTACGTGTGCTTTCACATTGAAATCAATTGTCGCTAAACATAACACATATTATATACATTTGACAACTTTTTTTATATTTTAATTTTACTGCTAAGATTTTAAAGTTATTCAAGAATTTTCCAGATAATTAACCGTTTATAACATTCTCAGGTAGCGCTAATTATGTTACGGATTATCTGTAGAGCAGCACAGATAACCCGCACTAATATTGCGGACTTTGCTTTTTCGGGTGATAAAATCCATTGGTGCACGACCGGGATTTGAACCCCTTAAATTCCTTAGGACAGTTTTTACTACGAAATCAGTTATTTATTTTGGTAGAATAACGCAAGAAAATTGTATCTACCAACATAAAAAAGTAAGGCCCAAATCTTAGTATTCATGGCAAAAGTTAAAAAAAACTTGTCAAGTACTGTTTGCCGTGAAAAACAGTCAAGTGTACCCAAATATACGGCCGAGTGCACAGTGGTGACATTTGAAGCACGTCATAAAACCGTGTTTACACTGTGTCCACACGGGTGTGTTTGCAAAGGACCCGGTAAACATATTGCTCATAATCGGCAAACGACAACCGGGAGAAGGGTAGCGTTTTGGTTTTTAATGGAATACGCGTAAAAGATCGGTTTCTAGATTTTATATAAAACAATGTCGTACAGCAGTATAATAATTATAAAAATAGACAAGTGCGAGCGAGACTCGTGCCCTGAGGGTTCCAATCCGTAAATTATTACGAAATCGTCAATCGTCAGTTATTGTGTTTTAGCCACATTTTCAGTGGAAATTCTTCGACTTTTCTCTTTATTTGTGTTACAAAGCCTCTTGGCATTTCAAAATTCAGAATTGTGAGTAATTTGTCATTTATTCAAAGTTTTTCAGTTTTTCATTTATTCGATTACCATACAAAAATTAGATATTCATAGCCTAATTTTTTGAAGCTTGATTTTTTACAGCACTATTTTATAAACTTACTTTATAAGCTCACCGGCTTTTATGTTTGGTATTAATTTCAAGTTTATTTTTGACCTATAGCCGTTTCTGAGAAAAAGGCTCCTGACGGGCAGACAGATAGACGGGCAACAAAGAGATTTTATAGGCTCTCGTTTTTTCTGTTGCCTACGGAACCCTAACAACATTTTGGTCAAACAAGTTCAACCTGTAAATTTGAGTGAAATTAACGATTCTACGATGGAATTGCAAGTAAAATAATAAAATAATTGTCCACACTAAACTTAAATCATGTGTTCTTTCTTTTTGCCCTATAATTTAAACATAGCTAACTTGTGGACAACGGGGCTGGCAATTCTCATAGAATCACTGTGTTATTTTAGTCCTATATTTAGTACTATGCGAGTGTAATTGTTTGTTGTCCTAAATAAATAAAAATAAAAAATAAAATAAATCTACTGACTGGACTAACGATTGCATTGCTTTTTAATTGCTAAATGTCATATGTTATTCAGTTACACAAAAATATTTTTTACATGAAACAGTACATAATTCAAAACATTTTGGTTTTAAGTAAAATAAATCATATTAGAAGTCTTTCAGCAAGTATTCAGACGTGAACGTTGTAAAATGTTTATAATTATAACAAAAAAGTGCATTGGTTTTCACAAGTATGTATTAATTTCAAGCTATTTTCTTTCACAAAATATAAAATGCCATTCTATCAAAAATTACTTTGCCTACATAGAAACGAAAACAATATTGGGATAGAAATAACTAGGAGCCGAGTGACCGGGCGATCTGGTTATACAAACACAAGGACCGGTAGTTTACTTCGGTGAGCACGCTGCTTTATAATTGCTTTTCTTCAATATTTGTTTTGTGTATTAGGGATTTATTATATCGAAACCGTAACAATGTAACGTCTTCAATAAAGTTACAAAATAAGGTGAGATATTGAATTTACGTTTATGTAAAATATTCGAGAAATATCTGAAATAAATTTTCGCTTCGGTAAGCGTGAAAAACTTGAACAAGTTTTTAACACCAAAGTCGCAAAAAAGGTTTTAATTAACAAAGTACGTTGTATTATCAACGGAACCCACAAGGCGCAAATTAATAAACCCGACTTTTCTGAGGGCAAAGTTATACGAAAAAATTTGGCCGCAAACAATCAAAATTATTTCCACAAAGCGAGGGGTAAATAAAAAATACCGGGGCCCTGGAGATGCGTTATGTGGGGGCCAGACCCAAATCTGGCCCAAGATGGCCATAGAAGGCGTTTTGGCTAAAACGCGTAACATTTCACGTGTACACTGCCGACCACGCGAACTACACACACAATGAGAAACCCTCATTGAAAGTAGGTATGTTGTGAGCATCAGACGTTTATTGTTTTCTGTAACGTCAGCGATGGGTATTTTCGCGATGATATATCGTCCCACAGGATATTGCAATTTAGTTGCAATAGTGAATTATTGCTCGGTTGTAAGACAGCGACAAATTATATTTACGACGTATGAAATTATCCTCGTTGAACGATAATTGAATTTTGTTTTTATCAAACAAAACATTTACATTTTGAGGTATGTAGTGACTTTATTAATATATTGATCTTAAAACTGTATAAAAAGATAGACAATTTATAATTAACAAATTAAAATATAATTTGCTTAGAATAGGTACTTAGGTGGTGTATCTTTTCAATTGTTGCACTCTTGACAGATCGGTCTTGGTCATCATGAAGTATTGTTGGGAGCTGATATTGGCATGCCTTACGATATCTCGACATTTATCTCTCTTGATGGATATCCTGGTGCATTCAGTTGGCCAGCCACAGTAGACTTGATCTGGTTGGTCTAACGCAAGGGTGACCTTCCGAGCGTATGTGCCTTCTATACGTCCTTGCTCGAAAAGACGCTAAATGTCTTACTGGTATCTAAGCTTTGCTAAAAGTCCAAAAACAAGTTTATGTCTAGGCATTTCTTTATCCAAACGATAAAAGAAGAATAAACATTATTTTACTCCATCCCAAATTATCACCCACATTTTTCTCCGAAAACGCAATAAGACATTATCGCGGTCGACGGTGTACAGTTCGCATTAGCGCCGAGCAATATATTACGCTAAGTGTTCACATGTTGTGCTGACTGTACACGAGCTTGGATTTAGTATTTAGTTATTTATATTGTCTTGTTGAAATAGACGAACGGTGGAGTGCCTATTCGGCAGTCTTTCGACAATAACGCTCATGGTTACTTAAGAGTTAAGACCAAAGTTAATGGCTTTTGCGGAAAATATAGGTATCCTACGTAGTTACATTTCAATTTGTATTTAGCTTAAGGTAAAACAGTAAAAGCTTTTGCTGATGAATCTGTGCTTAAATAGCTTCTGCTAGGTGCACTTTCCCTTAAATCCTTTCACCGTATTAGTTGTTTCATCATTTAGTCACTAAGACCTTTTAAAAGCCACTATACCTCTAGTTGGTCTCTGTCTGGTTGGGTAACTAAGAAAAAACCAGTATCACGAAGTTAGTTAGCACAGTACAGTACTTAACCACTCACAATCTACTTAAATGTGTATATGTATCTACAGTAAATTTTTTTTTTGACATTCTTTATAAGCTGTTGTTAAATCTCTGCATAGATACGTTTACGGTTTAATGTCATTAAAAAATGTTCAACAAAGAGCGTTTAAGTTATTTATTTGATTTATTTTTAACTATATATATGTTTATGGTATGTTATAATATATTATAATGTTTAAGGTATATATCAGGCGCTTCTCACCTAGTGGTAAGACGGACCATTTATGTAAGCCAAGCCGTGTTTGTTGCCTTATTCTTCTAGGCTTGGTCGCGCTGGAACAGGAGTAATTTTAGTTTATAAGACGATTCAAAATGTTCCTTGTGATTTCAATTAATTTTATTTTTTATTTAATTTGATAATTTATATATATTTTATTGTTAGTTATTGTACGTAGGTAATTAATTATGTTAAAACTTTAAAATCTCGACCTATAATGTGTTCCCTATAACACAACCACTCTATTTTTCACAAGGGTTAGCTGGAAGAAAATGTTAATTAGCGTTAGGTTCACATGTGTACTTGCTTTTTTCTTGTGCAAAAAAGCATTTTCGATTTATTTATTATTGCACTGTGTACACTCAGCACAACATAAACAATAACAAAAAAAAAAAAAATCTGCAAAGCTTGACTCTAACAAGCCAACACAAAAAAAACCGCACCTTTTTATCGCCGCGACCAAAAGCCCAGTGTACCAAAAAGTTTCTCTAGAAAAAAATCTCCATACATCTTTGCAACCGTAGGATAAAACCTTGCTAAAAAACTGCTGAGTATTTTTATTTCTGTAACTCTTAGCTGCGAGCGGTGGCCGAACAATGGGGCTGTAGACTTGATACATAGCACAGACCTCTTTTGCTAATTAAAAAAAAACCTACCATTCTGATCCAGTGCGAGTTCGGTTAGACCAGCAGCAATTAATTCATTTTTGACTTGTATCAGCCAGAGATTCAGAATAATGTTTTGTTTGAATTTTTAGTTATCAACGTAGACAACCTTGCTAAAACCAATTTGCCCTTTTTTATTTGCCTAGCAAACCGAGGTTTTTATTATAAAATGTTTACGAATATTAAATAATGGTTTCAATGCAGCAATATAACATTCTTTGAATTGTGTAAATAGATTCTCGATATCTAAAGAAAATTCTTGTTAAGTCACAAATTAAACCAACTTAGTGTTCGGGCAGGTAAAGGTAATGACGTGGTGTGTCCGCCCTAAGAATCGACACCCTCTGTCTCGTTCCACGGATGTCGTAAGAACCGATTAAGGGATTTCACGAGGCGATGGGAAGCAGCATCCACCTGAGCACTCAATACTAATACTGCGATCACCGATCCATCTGTCAATCGTAGTTATTATGGCAAATCCCTCCATTGCATTCTATGGGGGAGGCCTCATCCAACAGTGGACGTCTAACAGCTGATGATGATGATGATAGGTAATTTCGGAGAAGTGCTGCTTCTAGCGGCCTGATCCAGGCTTATTTGAGACTAGTTGCGCCCCGCGGTTTCACCCGCGTGAATAATGATGAAAATTGATGATGATGATGATGATAAAAAGTAGCCTATGTGTTAATCCAGGGCGTAAAGTATCTCCATTCCAAATTTCACTCAAATCCATTCAATAGTTTTTACGTGAAAGAGTAACAAACATCCATCCATACTCACAAACTTTCGCGTTTATAATATTAGTAGGATAGTAGGAAGTAGGATAGTAGGATAAGAGCAAAATCATAATTGGTCTTAGATAGATGGATAGTCATTTATTCATACAAAAAGGTTTACGTCAAAAAAACCATAAAAGGCGTAGAAAGTTGGTACACACCGCACTTACTTAAAGTAGTTCAAAATAAAATGCAACAAAAAAAACATAACCAGAATTACCTCGGTAGGCACCTAGATGTATTTCAGACTAGTAAACTCATCGAAGATGTAGAAGGTCTACTCAATGAGCCAACTTGGACTTGAATATGCTGATATTAGGAGCTTCCATGACAATTTTTGACATCCGGTTGTAAACTGCCGGACTGGACATGTGTCAGTTTATTGGACTTCCTTATAAGCTTTAATTTCTCCGCGGGAATATAACCGTCGTCATAATGATGAACATCAAACATCATTGCTGTCATTACAAAGAAATGATTTTAAATCTGAGGCCCAATTCTCTAATTTAAAAACATTCCAGTCTCGTGTCAGTCGCATCGTTTCGTATAGAAACTATTCCATATTCTTAGCAAGAAACGCGAAGATTAAGTTATAGTTACTATGCGTGACAGTGCGACTGAGACGAGATTATACTGCGAATTGAATGTTTTTAAATTAGAGAATTGGGCCTCAGATAATCCTAATGAAATCGCAACGCGTAAATGCAAAAGGTCTCCGAAATCTAGCCTGATTTTATTCTTTCGTCGCCATTTTTTCCAGAAAATCGTGCATTCGACCCTTTGGGTCCACTGCGGGTCTATTTGTATGTGAATGTAGGTACCCAGGCCGTTAAAGAGGCATTTAAAGTAGGCGTATCTACGTAAATAATGGCGGAGATACGATCCTCCCGTATCCTCCCGTTGTATCACTTTGCCAGTCCGCAGCAAATAAGTCTTTGGAGTGATGAATATTCCACTTTATTGCTGGTTTGTGTATTGTGGTGAGCGTGTTTAAACATTTGGTAAATACTTTTGAACAAAGATTTATTTGAATATGCGGCGTAAAGAGAGTTGTGGACTGGAAGTTGGTCTTTGCATCTATATTATATTTAAGATGTACCTACGCCGCCGTTCTTATTTGTTAAATAGAGCCCGAAGACTGTTATTGAGCGTGTTAAATAGGTGGTCTGGAAGAGATCGCTCTTCAGCGATGAGACTACCCATTGCACATGTGGATCTTAAATTTTGTTATCAAAAGAATTTAATTCATTAAAATCACAATATTTTCGAAATTTAAGTGGTCATTGTGATTTTTACTGAAAAAATACAAGACTATGCAAGACTGAAATGTACAATACGAATAGACTGGAATATATAAGACTAGCGTAAGATTTAAAAGGATTATTTATTTATTTAAAGCCATTTATAACTCTTAACCAATGCATTACTTAATTTTTTTTTTGTTTTGTAATAATTACAAAATGATGACTTTTCATAATTAAACTAGCAATTATTGATAGTTTTTATTAAATATTTATTTTGGTTTATATTCACACTCATCAAATAACGGCTCCATTTGTATTTCTTAATTTTGATATTCTTGTATTAGTTGTATTATTTTTACTGAAAAATATATTTTGCAAGCTTTGGTTAAAGTCTTACGCTGATGTTGAAGAAATTACTATTTTAACATATTTTAAAAATGAATTATGAATAACAAAACTCAAACCAGCTCTAAGACGAATGTTTCAAAGTAGTTCAACTTAAGCATATATCAGCTGATAAAAGCTCACATAAATCTTCAAATAGAGTTCCCAAGCCAACCGTAAAGCCGGTATTACACCATCAAAAGTTTAAACAGGTACCGGAACATGTAATTCATTTCTCAACAACTGTTTCACAAAACTATTCGCGAAGCTGTTAGCAAGTTCCATTTTACTAAACCCAAGCCGTGGTAGCCCAGAGGGTGACATCCCGACTTTCTGATCCGAAGGTTGTGGGTACAAATTTGGGTAACTAGGTTGGTAAGATTTCTCGGGTACCGACTCGTGGTCACACCAGATTGTCGAACTGGTGTCCAGTCTGAAAATGTAGGTGCGCATGCCAAAATGGTAAGGAAGCAACATATTCTAGAATAAAAAAAACGATATCATATGATATGTGCATCAAGGAACATGGTGCAATAAGTGTTAAACTAATAGGATTTTGCAAATATAGTTTCGAATGTAGATATCGTGACTAAATTTGCAAAGTCCTAGAACGTGCTGATAAAAATGCACAACTGTTTGGTGGGTCAGTCTAACTAATTTATCTGTTAAATATAACGTCATACGCTATATTATTCACGTAGTACAATAATTCTCATTGTGCGATAGTAGAACAGATGTTATTTTCTCTTTGTAGTTAAGAGTAGCTAAGCTACTCGCCCTGGTTCGCGCGAACCAGGGCGACCTAGCCTGTATGTGCCTAGTACAACAAGGAACATGTAACAAGAAAAAAAATTACATTAATTTTTTCCCAAAGAACACAACACAAAAGTAGACACTCTTTTTCTTCCTTACCCCCATGTCCAGTTCATCTGGGGTCGGGCCCCCTAGTACTTCAGTATCAGGATTATCTATCCTTGCCTGCTAAATTGACTCCGGATAATTTTATGACTTTCAAGTGTAAATACGCTTGTTTTAAATTAAAACACGGAAGTGTGTGTGAGCCACAATTTTGTGCGGCCGCATCAAACATCATCGGAATAAATAAGTTCATTTTTAACGGCTGTATCGTAGAAGCTATCAAAGCAAAAACAAAATGGGAAAGACGTCGATGCTCTAAGGCGCAGGCCAGACAGAAGAGACGTAAGACGAGGACGGGGCGCAGACAAATGTCTCTTCCGCGTCCTTTTCATACAAAATGTATAGAAGCGTCGCGACGCAAAACAAACAGAAGAGACGGGGCGCAGGCGTAACGCTTTTACCTCTGCTCTGCTCGCAACGCGTCCTCTAATCTAATTCTAATTGAAAATGGGGGAGATAAGATCTACACTGACTTCCCACATTGGGGTGTATTATGCATTGTCCCCCTGCTAACACTACCCCAGCCAGCCCAACTCCTTATAATAACGGAGAAGGACTCTGGGTTCATGGCAGCACTGTTCCAGTATTCCCGAATGAGTAATGGATGAGGTTAAACAGGACTCTATCAGCTCCTGGTGTCCGGTTTTTTTCCTGGCTTCATTTGTGGCTGTGCAGTACAATATAACATGCTCCACTGTCTCCTCGTCCTGAAGACAGCCACGACATAGCCCACTGTCCGTAGCTCCTGTCTTCAGTAGATGGTGGTTGAGATCACACGCGTCCTCGTCTCACGTCTCTTCTGTCTGGCCTGCGTCTTAGTTCTGAAGTGAAGTTTAATAAATTTTAAATCATTTTTCTAGGTAGTCCATATGGTTCGAGATTGTACGTCAGCTTTGACGTCAGATACGATCCTAACTAAGTATCGGCTTCTTGGTATTGACGTATCGTGAATCACGGTGCCGTGGTGTATCCTGCCTAAGAATAGACCTCTCCGTCTAGTCCCATGAATGTCTTAAAGCAGACTATGAGATTAAATCAGGAGATGGGCAGAATCACCACCTGAAAGCTCCAATATTTGACGACCTCTGTGGCGCGGCGGGCGAAGGTTTGCCTGCGACGCAGGAGGTTGCGGGTTCGATTCCCGCCTCGGAACAAATATTTGTACAATCTGCAGATATTTGTTCAGGGTGTTCTGGGTATTTTTCTATGTATAATAAAAAAATATCTATCTATGTAATGTTATTGTATTAAGTATACCAGTTATCTAGTACCCATAACACAAGCTCTGCTTAGCTTGGGGCTAGATAATGTTGTGTGAAATGTCCAGCATTTATTTATTTATAATACTGCGATCACCAATCCGTCTACCAAGCGTGGTGATAATAGCAAATTCCCCTATTGTATTCTGAGGGGACCTCGACCAACTGTGGACGTGTAAAAAATATTTTCATTTTCAGCAGTTGAGGGATAGAATGATAACGGGCCACGCGACTTTATCATTAATATAGTCATCTAGAGTGTAATATTATTCTTGATGTAGGATTTAAATCTTTGAACAGAAAGTTTAGATTCTTTTTCTGCAAGTTTATTATAGAACCGTACAGAATACCTAATACAAGACCCACGTCCAAAACAGTACATTATTGCTATTATTACGACATGCATATACCTAAAATTTCAGTTACTGTTGTCACAAATCGGGGAAGCTCTTTCGTATCCTCCATAACCTCTATCAATTTTATAAAATTATTAAATATTTGTACGTGAATCAACAACTAACTTTCAATGGAATATTTTCCATTATACATATTCCAGATACGTTGACAATGTGTGTGTATTTTTTTTTATGGAATCAATTATTTCATCATCACCCACATCAAAGGCGACAAGTGGGACACTAATTAACCCCAGTTAATTGTATATTAAATTAGGACCCTCGTCCGAGCGTCCATAATGCGTATTGACAGCTGCTGTAGGACAGTCAGTGGCAAAACATTGACACACACAGTTTTGTAATCAGGCATATTTATTTATTTATTTCACAACAAAATCCACAGCTCTAAGAAATAAGATATTAAACCAAAGATCAAAGCCGACATCCAGTAACTAATTTACATTATTATTAAAAGAGCAAACCGACGGTTACCAAGGAGTCTTATTCTACACGTCTTATTACTATTATTATACCCATTCTTATTTTGACGACCTCTGTGGCGCTGGGCGAGTAGCCGGCTGAGATGCGAGAGGTTGCGGGTTCGATTCCCGCTACAAGTCAAAATATTTTTGTATGATCTGCAAATACCTGTTCCGGGTCTGGGTGTTCTGGTACTATGGTACTCGTATAGTTCCTTGTTATAGTTCCATATTAGTAATTTCAGTCGTGATCATGACGTGGAAATGTATTTGTGTATACACATTATCACAATGATCACGACCCGAATCGAACGACAGACAGACAGAGGTATCCTCAGATCTTCCACAATCTCTATATTATTATCCTTAGCCATTATGACAAGCGATATGGCTTTTGCGCTCTTGCTTGCATTTAACGTTAAACGCGGCTGATGATGATAGGTCGCAGAAACAACCAGGGGGCTTAGTACAGGTTTTGATAGTTTACTTGCAGCGCCCCTAGCGAAAACGAGAAGAAAACTAAGGACGCTGTCAGTAAATGTATTGGCTGGAAACGAAACTTCATATAGTTTCGAAAACTATCAAAACCCGTACTAAGCCATCAGCTATCTATTGGTACTAGAGTGTTGAAGAGTATCTTCTTTCATAATATTATTTTGGCTGAAATATGTTTATGTTTTTGTCCTCTGACTGCATCTTTTAACATCGTCGAACGTTTCGGCTGAATAACGCTTCAATTCTTGTTTTTTTTCTTGTTAATTTAATTTTTTATGAAAAAGGTATGGTTCAAGTTATTAGTTTTTTTTTATTATTCGTTTGAAATCTCTTACAATTTTTTAATCATAATACATAATTAAACTTGGTTGAGTGCCTTATGTTATCTTGGACTTGCCTCTGAATTGCCCTCTATCTAAGTGCGATCTAATGATACAATTCAATAGGGATTTAATTCATGAGTCTATGTATGTATGTATTTCTATTAAGTAAGTGCTCTTGTACACGAGCGGCAAATTGCCAACGGCAGAGGCAACTGTAGCCATCGACATCTGTCGGCGGGAGCCGTCAACGCAGCGGTGGCAGCCGTCGACCTATAGCGATGCTTGCTATAGGTCTATTGACTGCGGGACTATGTATGTGGCTGCCGCAGAGCTTCGATGTTGACATGTCAACGGCTGCCACCGACGGGTGCGTCTGCCTTTGCCGTTGACATCGTGCCGTTCGTGTATATGAAGCCTAAAAAGAAAGACAGAAAGAAAATACGCTTATTTGTCTCCAATCCCCATGCACAACAGTTAAAAAAGAAACAAAAAAAAATAAAAAACAACAGTATCTTACTTATACAAGCACAATACAAAAGCAAGCAAGCAAGTTCAATTATAAGCAAGTTTGATAAAAACTAAAGAGAAAAATAAAAACACCAAATGGCGTCCCTATCTCAGCATACAGCCACACCGGACCTACAAGTAGATACGGCGCAGCTCTGGTTTTCAGACAGGACCTAAGAGCGGTTTCGCACTATGTCCGTCCTACGATCCAAATTTTCACGGATACGGATCGGACTCGGATTGGACGTAGTGCGAAATCGCTCTTAGACTCTTTTTTCGCCGACTGTACCCGAATAATTGGGTTCCAAAGCAAACATTAGTTTTAAAAGGTTTGAGGGTTTTATGGGCAGGGACGGTTGGATGCAAATTCTTCGTTAGAGGTTGCTTGGGTAGGTGAAAACTCTGTGTTTACTATCCCTTTCAAGTGCAAAATGAAAAATAAATATCCTGGCAATTAGTTATCACTACAAAGGAGATCATTGAAGAACAGAAAAGGCCTTTTTGATTTCTTTTTCATGCACTATCTAGTATTGTTTGTTTTAGAGAGGGTAAATTATAGCTAAGTTTAGTAAAATATATCTTAAACTAGCTGCCCGCGCACGACTTCATTCGCGTGGTCCCGGTGTTCTCGGTGGTCCCGGTGGTCCCGGTACATTTAAACCTTTCCGTGACAATTATGAACACAACAAAATTAAAATCTAATAAATCCGCCCAGCCGTTCTAGAGTTTTAGCGAGACAAACGAACAGCAATTGATTTTTATATATATATAGAGGAGATAGAGGATAGAGGATTAAAAATAGAAAGAAAATCAATCTGTGTAGTAGTTTCGAAGCTACAAACAGATAAACAAACTTATTTCTTACTTACATTCATACAAATAATAATAATAATCAATGCTGGACATTTCCCACAACATTATCTAGCCCCAAGCTAAGCAGAGCTTGTGTAATGGGTACCCTTTGTCCAGCGCATTCGCAAACGCAAAAACCCTTTGGCTCGCGGGGTTATGCGAAAAGATGGCCGTTAACTATATAATTCAATAAATAATTATTTGTGGCCTAACTACTAAAGCAATCATAAAACTGATAGTTTTACAAGAAAGGTGATGAATTTTCCTATACGAATCTTGTATTCACAAGTTCTAATCTATTTAGAATTTCCTACATTCTTATTTGTAAATAAACGATAGGTAACGGAAACCCACCTATTACAATTTATTTTACCAAAATTTGAAAGTTTATTATTATTTCACTGTATTATCTTTATTGTGAACTATAATAAATGTTTTATCAGAATTATTAGTTGGTTTCACTCGCCTAAAGCGAAAATAATAAGATATTTGGAAAATAAAATCGAGGTGAAGGTCAATGGCCGACCTCACAGTGACGTCACATTTTTGCGAATTATTTATTTGTACTATTTATTCTTTTTCCATAGAAATCTAACGTTACCTAGTCTAGATATATATCAAACTAACTACTAAAGTAACATTTTACTAACCTTCACGTTGTTTTAGTGTAAAAAAACACGAATTTGTGACACCCTGTCAACGCGCCTTCCAAAACGAAGACTGAGTTTCAGCTCACAATACACATATTCACAAATCACATTTCTACAATAACTGGCTGTTTGCACATTCTCTATATCTTCAATAACATTATTCTAGCAATCCTAAGCAACACTTTTACCACAAAACCACTAAAAAACAATATTTTCACTCGGAACACACCACACGGCACGACAAGTTCACGGCAAAAAAATGGCGATCGAAAAATATTTATTTCTATTTTTCTTCAAATTGGCGGGAATGGAAGTTTACTTGACTAGAACCGTATATTCACTCTTGTTCGTTCAGTACCAGAATCAGGACGTTTAGGGCAGTATTCTGGTAGATATTCCATGGTATTCGACACAGAGTATTGGGAACCCGATCGGGCGCCGAGATGCTTGAGTTGAGGCGGAACACAGGCGCCCGATCGGGCGCATTGATGCAAAACCGGCTAGATAACTACTATACTTAATACAATACATTACATATATATATTTTTTATTATACATAGAAAATACCAAGGTAACCCTGAACAAATATCTGCTGATCGTACTAATATTTGTTCTGAGGTGGGAATCGAACCCGCAACCTCCTGCGTCGCAGGCGAACCTTCGCCCGCCGCACCACAGAGGTAGTCAATACAAAGACTGTTAAAATCATAAATCCTTTTGCGTTGCTGTAGTGGGTAAAATAAAATAAACCCAAATTCAAGGGTTAAAAGCCATAAATTCATTTATAAAAAAAACACTGTCATGCTATCATTGTAAAAATATTAAAAACCAGAAGGAAAATGTTGTTTTTCATTACTCAACGACTTGCGAGCCGCAAAACGCCTAAAGCGGCAGATTATTAAATTTCAGTCGCGCCCGTTGCAATAACCTGTCGCATCACGGTGCTGTCGCAGCCATATTTTGCACGTAAATATATCTGAGGTGTACAAAATATCATTCTGTACATGTATGGAGCTATGGGTCTTAAAGAGAAACAATCTCTTTTTGTCTTTCCAAAAACATTAAATGTCAATAATTGTTTCGGAATACGAGTAAAATGTTGCTGATTTTATTTCTTTTTTGCACACAAATTAAATAAACCAAATAATGTACTATAAAGTGATTTCAGAATGACTCAAAACGATTGCACATATAACAATAAAACTGTACGATTTGAGTCAGCTACGCTCGCCACAAAAAATATAAAATTCAGTTTATTCATTTTATAACAATGCAGTATATATAAATTCGTTATGTGGGTGTTCTGTGGTTTTATATTCTGTGAGTGAAAAATTGAGTTTTAAACTTTTTAGGGTTCTGTACATTTTTGATAAAAAACGCAACCCTTATATAATATTTCTCTGTCACAGCCTATTTTCTCCAAATATACTGTCCAATTTTTTTTAATTTGGTACCTGTTAGTGTAAAGTACTCAATCACGGCATACAGCGTAATCAAACGAATATTAAAGTTGGGAGATAATTTTTTTGTGCAAATTAGACAATAAAAAAACTATTACCTTACGCGTCAGTAACAGATCAAATTATTTGGCTTTTTTGAGCCACACAATTCTTTTATAATTAAAATATTCCTTTTTTTACAAAAATCGAGCATCCATCCCCCTTTTACAGTAAAATACGGCGTCCTAAGTTTTGAAAAAAAAAAATGGCGGGCCTCATTCATAGTTTACAGAAAAACCTGGTCTTGAAATTCTCAAGGGAAACGGAAAATATCCGTGTAAATGCGTATAAAAAGGTTAATAAAATAAAATAAATTTTTATTAAATTAAATAAATTAAATTGGTCTAGTGGTTACTATGGTAGCCTACTTGTGCGGGACCCTATCCATATGAGTCCGACTCGCAATTGAACGGTTTATTTTTAGTTACGAATTTCTCACGTACAACAATCTATTACAATTTGTTAGACAGCATAACCGAAAACTTTTTGGTCACTTTGTTAGACCGGAACTCTTTTAGTTGTGGTAGAGCCATGGAAGTAATAAGTACTACGTACAACGTACTTATTACTTCCATGGGTAGAGCTCCTTCTGAATGAGTTTGTCATCTATTTTGGCTACCAAGCAGTTATGCTTGAATTACTATTTTCCGGTTAAAAGAGTATGAATGCGTTGAAATTACAGGCGCATAAGAATTATTATTATTTATAACTTTAAGACCCAGTGTGGTGAGCGCAGTCCAATGCCACGTATAGTCCAGTCAGTGAGGGGGTTTGACCCTGACAATAATTCCTCTGTCGCTGAAACTTTGCAGTGTGATAAAGTAAAGTTCATAAATTACGGTTGACAAGTTATCCATGATTTTTTTTATTTTTAAATGTTGTATTTCTACCTAAACATGAAAATCACTAATAACTTTTGGTGGAAAATTGCTCTGTCCAAAATTCCTTCGGTATATGTTAGTATACATTAATAAGTATACATATGTAACGGTATCCAGGAATATTTCGATTTCAGTGAGACAGAAATTTAAGAATATCTGTATTTTTATCACAACTTTTTCAGGAAAATTGCTCCGTCAGTTTTAATTTTTTTGTACTTGTAAGGTTGTTTAAACTAATCGCCTTGCAGAGTTATCCAAAAGATTTGCCTTTTTGTTCATAGTTTTATGGATTTTTGGAAATAACTTACGGCGGAAAATTGCTCCGTCCATTTTTATTCATTTGTTAGTTACAGTATACTTTATTATAATAGAATTTTAAGTTATCCAATAAAATTTCGCCAAAACAATTAAACACATAAACTTTTAAATATCAACATTTCATACTTAGTCAATTTTCGTACCGCGCGGGGTTCTGTGGGCTCAGCACGAACAATTAATGTTACCGAGACGCAATCGAGACGATCTCAAACGTCAAATATTGGCCAGTGACACAGGAGTGACTTGAAATTTTCAATATTTGTGAGTAGATATTTGAAGTTTACTATCGTGTCTTCGTAACTTTAGATGTTCGTGTTTGGGCCTCTGATAATACAGCGGGGCACCGCACCACGCATGCGCTCCGCGCAAGGGCTGCCAGATATACCGCTTTTCCTTTTTTGACACAGCTTTTTTGCTTAGGGATCCGCATTCCGTTTTTGGTTATCGAGGTTCTGTTTTTTTTGGATGATACTATGAGCAACTTTTTTATCAGTTTTACACCGAAAAAACGCCTAAAAGTAGCTGTCCTTAAACTTATCTCCAAAATAACGTAAAAAAGATGTGGAAAAAATAAGAATATTGAGAACACGATGAAGAATTAAACGAAAGTTATTGCGAGTGACTGTTAAAACAATCAAAACTATTACGCTATTGAAAATTCTCCCAGGGACACTCAACTCGTTTTTGAATAAAAAATTAAAATAAATTACTTACTGAAAATATATCAAAATCATGGAAAACTACCACATTCAAAACCGTCAGTCAGCACACCTACTCGAGTACTTACGACTCGCACTTGGCAAGCTTATTTTGTATGTAAAGTCGTACTTTTTTTAAATCTCGTTAGAAATCAATTGAAACATACTGGCCACCTAGAAGTCGTCATAAAAACAGCCAACGCATCGAAGAAGAAATGATCCACGTTACAAAATTTGACAGTTTAGGTAAGACCACAAAATATAGAAATAGACAGAAGGTCCGCTCCCACCGTCCTTGAAAATAATTACCTAAACTTGCCTGACTCACTAAGGTTGCTACTGTATTCATTCAGAATTTTGAAAAGGAGTAGATTATTAGGAGTTGGAACAAGTTACAAACAATCTCGTTTGGAAAGGTGAAGAACGTTTGCATTTGGTTGTATTTAAACAACCAAATACACTGCAAGCGTAATAATACCGCTACTCATTTTGTTAACAAGTGACAAATGCCTGCACTCGCTATTATAGTCGCGACTGAGCTCTGCTCGAGATTGCGTGAGAATACATGTAAACGTAAAGTCAATGTGTGCTTACCAGAAATGGCGCTATGTTCTGAGTGGACCCTCTGTAGCTGTTTGTTCACGACGACTCTGTCTCTCACATTTTTTTTCGTCTGAGAAACTTTACGATTTTGCTTCGGCTTTCAACTTCTATGTGATGTCATATGCTGTAACGCGTAGGCGTTAGGTTCAATTTGGCTCTAACTTTTTTCATACAAATATTAAACTTACAAGCACTTAGAAGCCGAAAGAAACATTATTTATTATTATTTCGTTCTTGAGATATCGTGATGAGTCAGCAAGTAGGTGAGTGATATTTGCCTTATATATATATTGATTCTCATTGATCAAAACTATTGTCTCAAGATGTAGTAAAAGTAGCTCCCGGCGGCTGTGCGTGTAATGTTGATAGTCTAAAATGCGTATGCTACGCCGAAATTTTATTGGATACTTTAAAATGCTGTTGTATTTAAGTGTACTTATAAATGAATAAAAAAGGACGGAGCAATTTTCCGCCGAAAGTTATTTCCAAAAAACCATAAAGCTATGAACGAAACGGCAAATCTTTTAGATAACTCTGCAAGGCGATTCGTTTAAACAACCTTACGCGTACAAAAAAATAAAAACTGACTGAGCAATTTTCCTGAAAAAGTTGTGATAAAAAAACAGATATTCTTTAATTTCTGCCTCACCGAAATCGAAATATTCCTGGATACCATTACATATCTATACTTATTAATGTATACTAACATACACCGAAGAAATTTCAGACTGAGCAATTTTCCACCGAATGTTATAAGTGATTTCCATGTTAAGGTAGGAATACCTAATTTAAAAATAAAAAAAATCCTAGATAACCTGTCAACCGTAATCTATAAACCTTACTTTATCACACAGCAAAGTTTCAGCGACAGAGGAATTATTGTTAGGGTGTGCATACAAAGAATTGCCTCGTTCATCGGACTAGTAGGCATTACAACCGGTACTTGTAGTGCCGTATAGTGAATGTGACCTAATTAAGCTAATGTAGTTGTTATATGGCTACATGTTATAACTGCAAACTACAAGTTCTGTCTTTACTTGAAAAAAACTGTAAATTTTTGGGATAGATGTGAAATTTGACGACCTCTGTGGCGCGGTGGGAAAAGGTTCGCCTGCGATGCAGGAGGTTGCGGGTTAGATTCCCGCCTCGGAACAAATATTTGTATGTTCTGCAGATATTTGTTCAGGGTGTTCTGGGTATTTTTCTATGTATAATAAAAAAAAACTATCTATGTAATGTATTGTATATTAAGTATATCAGTTATCTAGTACCCATAACACAAGGTATGCTTAGCTTGGGGCTAGATAATGGTGTGTGAAATGTCCAGCATTTATTTATTTATTTATGAAGTAAACAAACTGTTCCAAACAGACAGCTGACTAGACCAACAGATGGACGGAACGAAACTATAAGGGCTCTGTATTATCCATTTGACTTCGGAACCCAAAAACAGTCTCCCAACACACAACAATATAAAAATACTACCGCTTACAAAATTATTTCTGCGAAAAAAAACTCACTTTGATGTCTTATTTTGCCGATTCCCGCTTAAGATCTAATCTGAAAATGGAGCTAGCCTCATGAAAACCAAAATATCTTTGTAATGCTCTTACCTTTTATTGTTCCGTACATATTTGATAATAAAAAATCGTTATCCTTTTTCTTTTGTGCCGGCTCTCTTTGACTATTGTTTTAGCACAAAGCGTAGTACACGTTTAAGATTACCTCATTAGTGACGTCTTAAAAAATGCCTTGACACAGTTTTGTAGGGTTTTTCTATTCAAAGAATTGTTCGCTTTGAACACCCTTTGATTTGTTTAGTAAAACATCATTGTTCGCAGGTTTTCATTTTAAAACAATCAATAAGTGACAAAATTCTAGGTTTGCTCCCATTGGAATAGAAGTAATTATAGATTCAAAATGATCCTTGTGGTTTTAATAAATAAAATACTTTAAGACTTTGATTTTGAATAAGTCACACATTTTCAAATTGTAGTGATTACAAAATTATACGTACCTTTCATGTGACCAATTTTGTAAGAGCACTTCTTTGTAACCGATTCTTTGCACATTATAAAAATAATGTTATGAAATAATCTAAATCAAAAACATCAATCGGAACGGCAAAATTCGATCAGAAAGCTACCCAAACATAATTATGTTTTTGCCCAAGCTTTCCACCAATATGGTTTGTAACTCAAACAAAATATTGTTCGACTCAATGGGTCGTGGACAAAATTTTCCTAGGCCAACTGCCTACCGTAATGTCGCGCGCCGTTAGAAGAGTACCTTACGCGAAATTTTGCTGTAGGCGTTGCTGCTACGAGAGTTACAAGTGTGCAACGCGTCGAAACTAACAAAGTATTCATTTAATTTGAATGTATTTATACCATTTTGTAAATACACTATGGGACATTCAGATACGTCAATTCTAGGCACTATGCAAAAAAAAAACAATAATGTTATTATTTATACCGTAGGCATATGTATAACAGACTGAAAAAAATGTTGTCTTTATTTCTAAAGTGAATAACTTTAAAAATAAAGACAATACTTTATAGGTAATACATAAATGGCGAGATATCGTGAGGCGAGCCACATCTGCCCCCAGCAACAATACTTCATGACGACCACGACCACTCTGTCAAGAGTGTAACGATTGAGAAGAAGAATACATAAATGAAAGAATAAAACTGGCATTCAATGTTGCGGTTCGTCAATGGTGCGATGCTTTGGTGGGAAGTAAGCCTAACAGTGCCCCAATTTCTTACGCCACCGGGTAAACTCTCTTAAAAAATATAGAGGTCGGAAAAATACGTAAGGTATATTACAGAAGTCTTATTTACATTTAATGTAAGGCGCTTAATTGTATTTGAACTTTTTTTGTATTGAATTGATAAGGTGTTTTTTTTTACATGCTGGGAAAATACAAAAACTGTTATTCGACTATTTTTGTTTAACTATTTAGATCAACCGACATCCACTTATTTCAAGTTAGGTGTAAGTCTTCTTTTTCTTCTTTTAATTATGCTCGGTTACAAAATTTCCCTTAATTTTGCCAGTGTCAAGTAGGTATGTTATTTTGATGTATTCAAATGAATATAAATCAGCCATATAACAATTCTAGCAATTTTAGTAACAGTTAAATTGAACAAATGTTGATTGTATTGCTGAATGTATTTGAAATATCTACAATATAAAATAGACGAACAAATATATAGTAACAATTCCGCTCCTCTCCCCCTTCCCCATTCCCCCCCCCCTTCTACCCCTCCTTCTTCTCTAGTGGATGTAGTAAAAGGTTTAAAAAGGTATTACATCAGGGGATGGGCAGCAGCATCCACCTGAGTACTTAACACCAAACTGCGATCACCAATACGTCTGTCAAGCATGGTGATTATGGCAAATCCCTCCATTGCATTATATGGGGGAGGCTTCGTCCAGCACAGTGGACGTTTAAAGGCTGAGAAAGAGAGAAAAACCAACATAGATTCCACGTTGATGAAGCCACACACAAAAGCTAGTTTTAGATAAAATATTTAGCCTCGACTTTAAATAAAATTATTTCCACTTTTGTCCCTGGTTTATGATCCATACCTTCTTGTATCAGACCCTTATCAGGCGTCGTATTAGCAAATCGTAAGGCTATTGTTTACCTCGGGTATTGTAGGGACCGAATTTATGTACGTGGGTATTAATGGGAGGGATGGCGCGTTAAGTTTTATGGCATTTTGGATTTAGTAGGGCTTAATTAAAAGGCAAAAAATTACAAGACGAAAAATCAAAAAACGTGCTAGGTTTATTAGATCAAGTTTTAAATACGGAGCAAATTAATTGAATGATAATGTTGAAAATGTTAGGTATTTTTGATCGGAATTTGACCGTCTACTTCTCTTTTATGACTGGTTCTTAGTCTGGTTCCCAAAAGATTCAAGGTGCACCAAGAGATAACCTCCTTACTTTGAGCTTTGATTATAGTCCAATAAACTAAAAAAATAAGAGATTAGACTGAATTAAAATATATTTTTTTGTTACAGACTGGTAAACATTTTCATCGGACATCACTTCTCATCAAAGCTTTCAACCACAAGTTCAGACTGGACCTCGAGCTTAATACGTGAGTACCTTGCTTATATTTATTTATTTTCAGGCGAACCAACAGCTTACTTTAACATAATAATACAACAGAATAACAGTAGAGAGCCAATAACAGATTCCCACGAATAGAAAAATATTGTCTTGTATTGCTTGGCAGGCGGATTGGTAATCGCAGTATTTGTGCTGAGTACTCAGGTGGATGCTGCTGCCCATCCCCTGGTGTAATCCCTTAGTCAGCTTTTACGCCATCCACGGGAGGAGACGGAGAGATCTATTAGGCCGGACAAACCACGGCATTTTGTCCATACCGAGTTTAAATTACGATGAATTATTGGGACATTTTCAGGAACATAACATTGTTATTTGTGATTTTATTTTAGCTGTAAAAAATATTGCAAAACGGATTTAAATTTAAAATTTTAAAATAACAAGCGATTGAAAAACATTGTTATGCTAGTCTCTAAAAAAAGTGAAATGAGCGAGCATTCGCCTGTTTACGATACCTCAGGGCGAATTTACTTTCTCACTTAAGTCAACTACTAATAATAGAAATAATTTAATTTATCAATTCAATCAACGTAGGATCGTTAGGATTACACGCAACAATATCTAAAATAATATTAATTTAAACAATTCACAATTTTACTTACATAACAAACGTACATACCTAACTAGATTTGATTTTCAATAAATTAACCATACAGCAATGATTCGACTAGCAAACATCTTTGGAATGTTGTTAGAGCTTGCCCAAACCCTACGCACCAGGGATGTGCAACGCTTACGCATTACTGAGCATAAACTGTTCACTCGTACATCAACGAACATCCCCGATGCACTGCAGAATCGGGGCAGCCCCAACAACACCCTGAAAGCATTAATGTACTGAACACGCAGAGCGTTGTAGTATTTTTTCATGTGATTTACCCATTTAGGCTGCTCGTGTAGAAGTTAGTGCAATAAATATGAATAAGATAACTTTTAGCAGCTTTTACTTTTACTAAAGTCCAGATAAATAGAACGTACTTCACGGTGACTAAGTCTAAGTCTTACTTAGAAATCGTCCCTGTCTCTCTCTCTAATACGCGTGTTTTAACATTTGTGTGACAGTGACAGGGACAGGTCTAAGCATTAGTACGTGCTAAGCTTGTGCTAAGTAACGTATATTTATCTCGGCATAAGTTATGCAATACATATTAAAAGACATCGCGCTGCCTTTAGGTACTTTTTGCTGTCAGCGTTCGTGATTCAACAATCAACCAAAAATAATAATAAATCATAAAGATGAAAGGAACACTTATCAAACAAGCGCTTCCCTCTCATATTACAAAAAGCTTATCTGAAAAACGCGAACGAAATCCCAAACGAATGATTTCCCCAATCGTAATATTGCGTCTTTGCACGAATTTACAGGCGAGACTCTCCTCTCGTTTTAACTTCACCTATCACGTGTGTTTCCATCCTGCTCTGTTATCCCAGTTTCTCAAGTTGGGATATCATTGTGCTACCCCTGTCCTTTTATATTTCATTTATGGTTCTCTGAAAGTGTTTTCAAGTTTCTTCGCAAAGTTCCATCGATTTGTTTTCGTGGCTCAGCAGTCGAAACTAAACCTTCGGGGTCAAAACAGATATTCTATTATGCCAGCTTGAAATGTAAATTGTTTTACCTTTGTTGGGGGTGGCCAGAGATTGTTTTGTTGGTTAGCTGAAGAAAAGGGTTGGATGAATAATCATCATAGTCATCAGCCTGTAGAATTTCACTGCTGGACATAGACCTCCCCCATATACCGGTATGACGAACGATCTTGAGCCGCCTCCATTCACCGGATTCCTGTGATTAATATCTTTAGTCCATTGAAAGCATTTATTTGGATAAGCCCACATGCCCATATTGTGCTAAATGTGCTAGTCCGGGTAATAAACTATGACTCTACCAAATTTCATCTTAATCGGTTTAGCTGTTATGACATGATTTAGTAAGAAACATCAATTTTTTTTTAATTATAATCCTAGATATTTAAGATTATTGCTAGTTACAACACTACCTGAAAAGGTAGTATTGTTAACTAGTAGTGTGTTGAGCCAAAGGGTCATGATAGAAACAACTACAGAATGCCTGATATAAAGTGAATAAAAAAAGGTGGCGAAAGAGAAAGAGCAGCAGCAGACTGAGAGAAAGCTAGACAAGTCTAGCGTCTGTCGAAGTCGTAGGACGTCTCTGGCAACACCAGCCCCAGGACAATCATTGTCAGCTTCTGAATTTTCAGCTTGCACAAATAGGTTCTTCCCAGTCAAAATTGTGTCATGTTCATTGTGTTGGTCTCAAAACACGTATTTCACGGCTATAATCATCTGCACAAAGCAATACGGTACAAACAAGTCCGGTCAATGCAGTTCACTGGACTTGTTTGTATCCTCGTTATTAAAGCCAGAACATGCCAGTCGACAAACGAAAAACACTGAAATTGAGGCTTTTTATATTTATTTTTGGACATATTCTTTTGATAACAATATGTTGACTTGATGTCGTGGTGTGTCTGATCTAAGAATATACCCCTCCGTCTCCTCTCGTGGATGTCGTAATAGCCGACTAAATTACGGCAATAGCTGGGCATGCCATCTGAGTAACCAACACCAATATTGCGATCACCAATACGCCTGCCAAGCGTGGTGATTATGTCAAAAATTCATGAATTCTAAAAACTTCAAAAAGGACAACCGGACAACGTGGTCGAGGAATAACTTTTCATTTAAAAAACCGACTTCCGCCATTGTATTCGACTAAATATTTAGATGAAAAAAAAATTATGAAAGAACCATAGTGGTGAAAGGATTATGATACTTTTTGAATGCAAATGCTTGGTTTGTTGCTGAAAATATCAAAATCGCCATATGTATGCCTACAATATTTGAGGAGTTCCCTCAATTCCTCATGGATCCCATCATCAGAACTGGCTTCTGAAAAAAATGGAACCAATCTGAAAGTATATCTATTCAAATAAAAAAAGAATTTTCCAAATCGGTTCATATACGCCGGAGATATGCGGTAACAAATATACAAAAAAAAAAAAAAAAAAAACTAATTGAGAATCTCCTCCTTTTTTGGGAAGTCGGTTAAAAATAGCCTTTCTCGATTGACTAAAGTCATTATAAACGCCGCAGGAAGTCGGTGGATGGAGGTAGCTCAAGACCTTTCGTTATGGCATTCTAAAGGGGAGGCCTATGCCCAGCAGTGGACTTCTACAGGCTGAAGATGATGATGATGACTCCAAAATGGAGATGAAGCTGCCAGAAAATTCGCTTTGCACTCGCTACTGATTCAATGGCGCGTGAAACTACTGCCTATGCTACCACAGTTACTTAGCTTTTCAAATAGATCGGTTCTGTCATCATGGTTAAATTAATGATTATAAAATACAACCGAATTGAGAACCTCCACCTTTTTTAAGAAGTCGGTTAAAAATAAACCTGGCTAAGTACGTGTCGGACCACGCAGTGTAGGGTTCTGAAGTCAAGTCACAGTTTTTCATCTGTAACTTGAAAAGTTATCAAGATATCCAAAATAATTTGTCATCAAAATTTTTACTATGTTGAGTTATTAGAAGTTTCTTGGTTAAACGGTTCAGAAATGGTGGGCGGGGAGGATTATGGGTACCTTGTTGGACTCGAGAGCCTGCCATACCTAAGCTAACATGATCAATTCTCCCTCTTCCAATCTCCGTGAGGCGCGGCAGGCGAGTAACTGGCTGAGATGCAAGAGGTGTGGTTTCGATTCCCGCTGCGGGACTATAAATGTTTGCATGATTTGCACATATTTGTGACGAGTCCGGGTGTTGGTACCATGGTACTCGAAGTTCCTGATACCCACAATACAGGGAATCCTAGTGTGGGATCAGGACTATGTATGTGACTATTGGGTGTTATGTTATGTCAACTCTTGTTTTAAAATGTTCACCGTATTCTCATTATAGCATCAAGAGTTGAATCCTTCAAAAAACTCTAGAGCTCTAAGAGAGACATAACTAGCTCAAACGACGTGGAAAACCAACTCTCGTGTTATTACCCTACAAAGGCATGACGCTGGATGAATCTTTTTGTTCTCATATAACAAGAATCTCACTTGCTAATCAATGCTCCAATTGAACTCAATCAATCCAAGCTTAATACCATTGTGAGGTGTAAGATGCACTGCCATCATTTTTCAATTCGGGATTCAGTTCTAAGCCCTTCTCGCCGTCGCCTGGCGACCGACTAGACACTCATCTAGTCTGGCGTATGGTATAAACCACGGTAAAATTGACGTTATCATACAAAACTGTCTTTTAATATAGTCCTGATCTGTATCTGGTGTCTGAAACTATGAGTACCATGGTGTCACAACACCCAAGCCCATAACAAATAAATTTGTTCAGTCACATACGTAGTCTTGATCCCACACTAGGAATCCCTGTGTCATGGTTATCAGGAACTACGAGTACCATGGTACCATAACACCCACTCCCGGAACAAATATTTGCAGATCATACAAACATTTGTCCCGCAGCGGGAATCGAACCAGCATCTCTCATGTCTCAGCTGGATACTCACCCGCTGCGCCACGGAGGACTTCATTCATTCTACACATTGCATTAGGTACTCCTTAAGGAGCCACCAACATCAACCAGAGTCGACCGACATTAACCACAAATAGGGTGCCAACCTGTCGACATAATATCAAAATGAAACTTCAAAATGCATTTTTTTATAGTTTGAAATATGTAGTTACTTTCAAAATTGAATGTTAAATACATAGTGAAATATCAGTGTAGGGATTTAACTCACAGAACTAGAAACGTGTGACCTAGGTATTAAATACTAGTCCATTGTCCTGTGGTCTGAAATACAACATTCTCTGCGTCGCTCACCGTTCGTATTTTACGCCCCGCAAACTTCCATCCCGCCCGCGTGGCGACAACTTCATTAAAACCAGCGTACAAACAAACGTAGCGCCACCGTAGTTAGTAATTACTATTTAATCTGTGTTTCAATGTAAACACGGATCTTTGTGCTCCAATCAAATGGGTAGAAATAGGTCGGGGATTTTTATAATACGCATTGAATAACTGAATATACAATATTTAGAGTACAGAACAAATGGATCGATATGAATGGACTTCGTACCATTTTATAATGAATGAATGAATGAATGAATGAATGATTTATTTCGCAGAAAAAGGGTTTACAAATTGTTCTTAAATAATATTAGCCAGTTCCACTAATTCAACCTATAAAAAGTATGCGAATTTTAATGATTTTACATAGTATATAACTTATATTATTGATTATTTATTTATTTGGTACACACATTGATTAAATGATTAGATTAACGTCAGTATAAAATACGAAGATAGGTATGTCAAATTAATTTCAGGAATAATGTCAAAGTCAGTACTGACTTATTTAGTTTAGTATAAAAACTCATTTACTGAATAAAAAGAATTTAACAAAAGCCATCTGTGTAATGCGGTTTTAAATATATTTATTGGCATATCTGTTAAGTCTTTAGGCAGCTTATTGTAAATTTTGACCGCCATTATATATACATTACGTTTATAAATTAAATACACATATAAATTATTATTAATTATAAATTATTACATTTTATAAATTAAAAAAAAAGGTGGTCCACTTGCACTTCGGACATTTACTTAATTTAAAAAATACCTATTTGAGATGGAATAGCAGCTTAGTCGATCATTGGTCGTAGGTAAACAAACTCTGAAATAAATCCAGGCTGGGGTAATTTCTGAAAGCTGTCCGGTTTATGTATAATACGTAAGTTCTAAATTTATTAATTTATTAATAAAGCGGTTGTCTGAAATAAATCGCTGTCTGCGACAAGACCGCTTATTGTAGCATATTAACTGTAGATATATCTCAGATGTATCTCATACATTATATCCTCAACAAAGCTATTATTATTATTATTCTATATTCCTGCGACTGTGCAACCCAAGGTGAAAAGAGGCCATTTGAGGCTCTTCTTACTCCTTCGGAGAAAAAGGCGTGTGTTTACGTATGTATGTTATCCTTAATTGATAGTTTGTTCATCTTATTCTCACACAACAGTCACAATATATGGTCCTGATTCTTTGGTATATTTTTGTATTTTTTTTCTGAGTATTTGATATCCAGGCTGGCAGACAATTAACTTAATATCAAGCAGTAATCTATGGCTGTAGGACCGATATAATTTTACCCTCCACCAGTTCACAATTAGTGTCACGGAGGTGCTCGGTGATATTGTGGTATATTTCTACATTTAGAAAGGGTTTAAGCTAACAAACCAATTAAAACCCATGTTGATATTCCGCATCTAGTTAGAACAAGCACTGCGAAATATTTGAATATGAACTGAACCATTTCATTTTAGATTTCAAACCGTCCAGATTGTGTTTACCTTTTAAACAAAAAGCACCTACCTACTTAAGCGTTAAACAAACAGTGGCCAATTTGTGACGTCATTCGGGAACCGATTGAAAAACAAGGCGGATAACGCAAACGAAATCACTGTATGTAAGAGTTCATTCCTGAGTATGTACAATGTTTTCGACATCACCCGATGTGAAACCGTACTTGCGGTAACATTTCGCGCCGTCAATATTGAACTGAATTTTAAATTATAATGGCCTGTCACAAACTTGGCACATGCTATTTGACTCTCTGTATTTTGAAACACAAAGCTGTGTTGTTTCAAAATACGATTGCACCCAAGCTTGAATTTCGACGCACCAGCAAGCATCGGATAAATAGAGATTTCAGATTAAACAAATGACAATGCTGTCTCAGCTGTTATCTTCAGACGCAATTCACTCAAAATACCACAATAAAAGACCCTAATATGCTTCTATAAAAATATAGCTGTCACTCTCACCCACACCCATCTCTTTGGTGGTAGAGCTGAGATAGATAATCTTTAATAATAAAACATTTTCGTCTGTCTCAGCGTTCATAAATATTCTGAACAAGTGGTCGTCGGGTAGTCGGTAATGAGATGAATTCAAATTAATGCCACTCCTTATCTTTAACAAGACGAGGATTATATTTTGCTTGGAAAATGAGAATTTATTCGCGGGAAAACACGAAGAGATTTAAGTGTGAAGACGTTTTTGTAAACTTGCGAGGGGTGCTCGTGGCAGTATTAAATCTGAGCAACAGCCACATATAATTTGACAAAATTAAGAAAGAAAATAAACCGGGTGCCTGGTGTCTCATGTGCCTGTAATTTCACCGGCACCCGGTTAAATTACAGGCACATGAGACTTTTCATCTTTGTCTCAGGGTAGGCAGCGCGCGTGTGATACCTTTGGTGTTGCAGGCGTCCATACAGTAACTGCTTTCCATCAGGTGGGCCGTATGCGTGTTTGCTTGCCAATTGTGAAAAAAAAGACATCAAATGATTGAAGAGCAAGTTTTTTTTCTGAAATGGATAGACAAACTAGCTTGCGGCCCAAGTAGATGACCACTTGGTCACTTTTTTACGATACCAACAATACTTATGTGTATAAGTTAGGCAAAGTAGTTTCTATGCTATATGTTTTTACAACATGATGTTTGTGTCTTCTTGACTTTAAATTCACATTGCTTTAATACGTTGCCATTACGTGTTGCAAATTATTACTAATATTATAGTAGCAATACATTCTAAGCTAAATTAGTTTGAGATAAAATTGAGAAATTTCGGTAGGTAAATTTTAATCATCAACGCAAATTTTGTACTGTAGAATCTCTTTTTTCAAATTTTTATGTCACATTTCATAGATTACAGTTATAACTAAAAACAAAATAATTATATAAAGTCCGTAATTAACAATAAATAATTCAGATTCCCTCATATCCTGCCCTCAAAGGTTAAAAACGTCAGTTTCGTACACAGCGTAATTCATATGCCCCGGGCAAGAGTTATTCCTTTCCTGGGTGTTACCCGAGAAATGTTATACCCCAAATTCAAGTGGATTTACCCTGACTACGCTGGAAATAAATGGAATTTGAATGCGCGCGACTGAGGCATAAAACCAAGACGAATATGTGCGACTTTTTTGTTGTAAGGCAAACCTGCGAACCTGCGACGCGTCATTGCAGAATATTGTCACAGATCTTACCGACGTAACTTTCCTTGGTCCGGCCTAAGAATAGATCCCTCCATCTTTTCCCGTGGGTATCGTAATATCCGACTAAGGGATTACACCAGGGCGGCAGCAGCATCCTCATATACTCAACACCAATACTGCAATCACCAATGCGCCTCCCAAGCGTGGTGATAATGGAAAATCCCAATTACATTCTATGGGGAAGTCTCGTCTAACAGTGGACGTCTAAAGGTTAATGATGAACTAGGAATTCAGGATGCAATATCGTTTCGTAGGTTTCTGCAAACAATCATAAAATGTCGGTTCTGTGGCCCATCACCTAACAGCAAGCGACCTATGCCAACTGTATTATTACCTAGAACGTGTCGTACATGGTATTTCACCATAATATCTGAAGTTCAAAGTTACTAGATTATGGTATCCAAATAGGTGACCAAAACGCGCGACTGGCGAGCTTAGGTCGCTTGTCTTAGTCTCGCTTATCTATAAATGCCGGCTTAACACCAAGGAAATAATAAATACAGCACGTCGTGAAATGTTATCACCGGTCGCATTTTACGTATTTTTCCACCGGGATAAACTTTACCCGGAAAAAGCTATGAGCGATATGGGATATTAAGTTGCATTCCATTAAATTATTAACCTCTGACGAACTCTGTGGTGCGGCTGAGTGCCGGCTGAGATGCGAGAGGTTGCGGGTTCGATTTGCGCTACGGGACAAACGGAAATATCTGCAAATACTTGTTGAAGTTCTGGGTGATATGGTTTCATATGGTACTCGTAGTGCCTGATGCCCAAGACACAGGGAATCTTAGTGTGGGATCAGGTGGTATGTGACTGTTGGGTGTTATGTTAATTATTACGGTTTCAAGGAAAATGGTATAAAGGGAAGTAGGTTACAGAGAGAGTCTTACTTTACTACAAGATTATTACAAGAGCTTGTAATAACAGTACGTCAGTATGAAAAACTTCTGCTACTGAACTGAACTTTCAACGCGGTACGTTCCGCGGTGTGGCGCTATACTTATAGTTACTATAATGTATATGGTTTTCTCTAACACTGTTAGCTAATTTGTGGATAATGCAGTGGGCTACAACATTGTTAAGCTTAATTTTATAATCCTTCTATAACCTAAGATTTTATATTGTAGCTGTTTATTCCTGAATAAATAAATAAATAAATAATGTGTGCGCACATTCCGTCCATATTTGTAACAGTTCGTGACAATTTTATCGTTTGCTATAAAATACACAGGAATAATTAATGTTTTTTTCAATAAAAACAAGCAATGGCTATCCGGAAACATTGATTTTAATGGAGCTTTACGATCATTTTGAATTAATATCGTTGTACGAGTTCAAAATGTTTTATATGTCCAATAGGTTTAAAATGGCTCATTACGTCTGTATCGGAACTCGGAAGGTCAATATTATTATCATCAACCCGCAGAAGTCCACTGCTGGACATAGACCTCCGTCATAGAATTCCATGACAAACCGTCTCAAGCAGCCTCTATTTGCCGACTTTCTGCGACCATTATAATGTATTTAATCCATCGAGAGGAATATCTTCCTTTATTGCGTCGTCCGGTTTGTGGTCACCACTCAAGAAACTTTATTCCCCGATGGTTGCCAGTTCTGTGAATTATATGACCTGCCCATTGCCACTTTAACTTGCTAATTCTGAGAGCTTGGTTCTTTTATAGATTTTCATCATCCGGGAAGTCCATTTTGGGTTCTATTACTACTATTATTTTTTTAGTAGTAGAACTTTTTGTGAAAGAGTTCATCCGGGGAAGTACTACCACCGTATCTATTTCTGCCGCCAAGCAGTAGTGCTCGCATTGCTGTGTTTCGGTTTGAAGGGTACGGGTGCCGGTGAAATTACAGGCACATGAGACTTTTCATCTTTATGTCTCAGGGTCGGCAGCGCGTGTGTGATGCCTTCTGCTGTTGCAGGCGTCCATAGGCTACGGTAACTACTTTCCATCAGGTGGGCCGTATGCTTGTTTGCTTGCCAAGAAGTATAAAAAAAAATAAAAAAAATATTACGTATTGAAATTCCGAGCATGGCTCTCTCCATAGCCTGTGTATGAGGCCAATTAGTTAAGGATCACGTTTCAGTGCCGTATATCATCACTGGCAATATGCATTGATGCTTTCGTCTCGAGGCTCTGCGGTATCTGTGACGAGAAGATAATGGCGTAGTTCGTAATTCGGATGGTATCAAGTAGCAAATATTTCTATAGCTATATATATTAATATATTATATATTTTCAAAATTATTAAATAACTGTATTTAGTACGCGTAAATTTTTAATCTTCTTCCTACACGATATATGGTTTTGAATATCAGACAAAGTTACATACTTGTACACAATGAATAATTTTTAGTATCACTAATACCTACTGAATTTTTTTTATTTATGATATTTTGGGCAAAGATGTTTAAGAGATAGGTAGCAAAGATAGATAAAAAAACTCTTAATTATAGGTACAAGACAAAACCACGCACAGTAGTAGGCGAACTTAATGCTAATTATAATTTTCTTCCAGCAAATCTTTGTGCAATGTGTACTAGTTTGTGTTTTTACTTATTCAGCAAAGTAATAATTCTCAAGTGAAAAAAGTACAAATAATAATAAAATAAAGACTTAACTTATCACAATAAAAGTACTGACCAACGAAGAAAAAACCAGTGACACGAAGTTAATGTAGCAGCAGTACCACGATGAAAAGAAGTTCATATATTTATCCTTAAATTATATGAATTCATATAACTCCGCGATGAAATTGTGCGATTCAATCAGTGTTACTATCGCGTTTTACACTCAAATCGCTTTTAATACTCAAAATTTGCATAATTGCCGTGTGCCACGACACTTTTTATGAATAATAATTTTAATTTCGCCTTTTACGAGGCCAATTACGCAGTGCTTCATGTTTCTGTATCAATTTTACTGAAGCTTAATTAAATCAAGCCGTTTTACAGGTGAAAACATGGAAGCGTCCTTGCGTAAAGTGATGGATATCATGTAAAAGGAGAATATTCGTAGGCCCACCAAATTGGCAGTGTCACCAACACATTATTAAATAAATAATAGTATTTTCCTTTCTTAGGTTCTGTCCATCTTTTAACGTTTTCTTTTGGCGCGGTGGGCGAGCAGCCGGCTGAGATTCGAGAGGTTGATGATTCGATTCCCGCTGCGGGACAAATGCATGATCTGCAAATATTTGTTCCGGGTCTGGGTGTTGTTGTACCATGGTACTCGTAGTTCCTGATACCCACGACACAGGGCATCCTAGTGTGGTATAAGGACTATGTACGTGACTGTTGGGTGTTATGTTATGTCATCTTTCTGTGTGTTTGTGTGTCACAGAGTAACGAATAAAGTGTTATAAGCTGGAGAGAGTTGAAACCGGCATAGTTAAAACTTATTATGACCCTTGCCACATGAATAAATCATTAAGATATTCAAGGGCTGTTTTAGTAATCAGGGGGAAATTTGGAAATTTAATAATATGGCCAAGTGCAAGACTCACACTCGTGAGGGTTCCGTTAAAAGTTAGTAAGAAAATTATTTAAAAATCGGGCTTTTTTATGATTCAGCCACTTTTCCTTACAACCTTCACCATCCCATTTAAGGGGCAAAACAGTAGAAGACTTCCTAAAAAATATTAGATGTCCATTACCTTATATGTAATGCATTGAGTTAGAAGTTAGATTTTTGTACAGCAGTATAAGATCATAGATTTTTAGATTTATTCTTAAAATAGTTTTAATAGCATGATTAGATTGGAACCGCTGTATAAACAGGTGGGTGTGGACAATACGTAATTCCACCGTTCAAGTGCGTCAATCTACATCGACCGCAGCTAAGTTCGATTTGGCGCAAAACAGGCGCTGTTACTTTTCTTATTAAAACCTTTTAAATATACCACTGCTGAAACAGAGATGATTCTCTCGACTAGTGCAAGTGATGATGCCGGAAGTGACGGGTTGATTTATTCCTCATGATGTGACATCATGACGTTCCTTTTAGAGGTTATTACAATTTACACACACACACACACACACACGCACGAAGATAAACAAAGAGATACAAGAGAGACCAAGGTGATAGACGCGACAGCTAAAACTCTCAATCTTCAAATAGAGATTTCCAATTTAAATTTGCAATTTCAATTTCCAATTGGCCCCCAGAGGCTAATTCTTGAATAGTAGACGTAATTTCGAATTTGACATTTGCATACAAATAGCTGCCAGTTTTGAGAAATCTTGCATGAAAATGTCTATTAGCGCGAGAAGTCACTCTCGGTTTCAGATCTAGATTTTCACCCACCTTACTAAAGTCATACCTAATTGACCCTATATCGCAGTGTCTCCGCTAAATTGCGGCCACTATTATGACGGTTTCTGTTTCTTAGGAAACCAAAGCTAACTTTAGATTCAAAGCAATCTTTTGATCCTTTTATACCTAGAGCATATACTACTCGCTCTGCTATACATATTTTTGGAAGCTGTTTATCTTTCCACTAATTTTTGGACCACATCCCATTCAGCTCCGTCACAGAATTTAATCCCGAGGTCGCGGCTGATTTTGTGGGTCATTGGTTTTGACACCCACGCACCTGCGAGCACTGAAATAGCTTTGAACGATTAAAACCTGAACTATCTGTTTTGCATTTATCTTCTAGGTGTACTATAATGCTGTTATTCAAGGTTTCTTTCAGCCATAAATAAATAAGAATCTAATTAACTGTAGTAGGGCCCCCCCATTGCATACCAGTTTATTTTATTTATTATTAAACAAATTCATAAATCTTTATCGCGTGTTTCTCTGGAGTACCAAGTTGACGCCTCTCGTTCGTGTAGGTATCTCATCAAAATCATGTTTTTTGGGACAGTAAGCCACCCTGTATGGGCCACCCTGGTACTTTTTTCTCTGCATCTAACAATTCTTCAACCATCATAACATGGCCATACAAAATTCTAAATTAGATACAATTTGTATCTTATTTATTTATTTTTACAATTTGAATTACTGACTTAATTTGTATTAAGTCTTAACTTAAGTTATATAATTATAATTTATCTATTTATACATTTTTTAAAGCATTGTGTCAATGTACTTATACTATATCTGTTCAATTGACCTGTTTTATTTACCAGTATATTGATTATTTCAATTAATCTGATTATTCCATGGCTTATTTTAGACTAAAAATAAACTTATGTAGTTAATTCGAGAAACCTTGATCTGATTTCGGATCTATTCTCATTCCCTCTCGATGTCACTCCCATACCGCTTGTTGCCTTCCGATCGTTAATCACCGTTGGGCGTATACGAGGAAACTAAACAGGGCCTACTAATTAATGTACGGAGCAACGCGCAACCAAGATCACAGATTTTCGGATATATTTGGTGCTACAATGTGTTGAGAGAGAAGCAATGACAATTTATTTTTGTACGAAGTTTTGTAGATTGTTAGAGTTCTTCGAGGAGCTAGCTGGTAGCTAGGAATTGTCTAGTAGTACAGCTTCTTGTAAAAGAGTTCGTCCAAGAGTACTACCGCAATACCTATTTCTGCTGCAAATCAGTAAAACTCTCATTGCTGTGTTCCGGTTTGAAGGGTGTCGGTGAAATTACAGACACATGAAGACTTTTTATATTTATGTCTCAGGATGACTCCCACTCCTCAAAGATTTGCTGGAAGAAAACTCGCCTTTGTACATGTCCTTTGTGTAAGTTTTTTGTCTGTAATTTTGTGTAAAATAAACAATTAAGACTTAAGAATGACGTTGCACAGTGCAATTCCAAGAATTAAGGAAGGCAAGAAGAGAGGCAAATTTGCATTTGTAATGGGCTGGAGTTACCACTTAACAAGAGATAGGCCAAATACGTGATTTATTAAAAAAAAAAGAAGAAAAACTGGTATGCTGAGGTATTTTACTAAACTTTAGTTCATAAAGCTAATGTATAGAGTTGTATCGTAGTAAACCTCAAACAGATAATTTTTATGATCAGATAATTTTATAAAAACAGTAGTTCTCCCTATTGTCCACACCAAGAGCCGATAACTGTACAAACTCTCCAAACTTCTCTCCGAAATCACTTTCATCATCTATGTAAAACGTTGTAATTTAGTTTCGAAATCGATAAATAGTCTTGCTACATTGGGTAGATAGATAGATATACCTACAATTACGATTATCACTGAACACCATCTACGCGAATTAATCAAATAAAGTACCATGATTAATTCCTAGCAATCGGCGTCGGGAGTCGTGGTACCGTTATTTATAGTACCTGTTACCGGTATACTAGGATTACATTTAATTTGCCGATGTAGGAATATTATTTATAGATTCATTTTATTTAATTTTTCATAAATATTTTGGTGTTGAACATTTCGGAGGAAGGCGTTAATATTCGCGACACAGTTTTTCACACTTCTGCGAATGTTATCGCTCTCTTAGGCTGGTTTTAAAGTCACGCTGACCGCACGCTGACCATCGACGCTGACAGCTCAGCGCGTAGCTTTTCTAAAATTGTTTGCACTGATTGCTACGCGTTATTCTAAAACGCTTTCTAGAATTTCATACGTTTCGGCTGTCAGCGCCGACGGTCAGCGTGCGGTCAGTGTGACTCTAAAACCAGCATTATTGTTTCTGTATATCATGTTTTTGTTCCAAAATAAATAAATTTGATTTGATTTGAGTAGGTATTTATATTTATGATGCAGCAGAGTTAAGATTGCCTTATCATCATCATTAGCTAGTAGACTTCCACTGCTGGCCAACGCCAATTGTTTGCAATTGGTGAATTTGCTGAAGCCGCTTTTGGCAGGCGGATTGGTGATCGCAGTATTGGTGGTAAGTACTCAGATGGATACTGCTAGCCATCCCCTGATGTCCTTACGATATCTATGGGGTACGATGATGAGGTCTATCTTTCGGCCGAAAACAACAGTAAGAAGGAGAACGCCTTGTAAAATATAGATACGAGCTATCATTTAGTTTACTGAAAATTCAGAAATCAAATCAAATCAAAAGAATTTTATTCATTATTAATAATAATGATAAAATCATCAACCACGGCTTGGCTTACATAAATGATCCGTCTTACCAGTGCATGGGTGAGTAACTTGCTAAGAATAACATCTGTGGTTACTTTCGCGTAAGAACAAGGTTTTGTTTAGGTTTCTGGCAAGTTGGGTATGCCAAAAACCTTACCTAAATAGAGTTTCACGAAAACGTTTTAAGAAAGGGAGCGATTTCCAAGTCCAAGTCAACAAACACTATTTTATAGAAATAACAAGGAACATATTCTATAAGATGGGAAATTATTAAGTAAAGTATCTGATGAAGCCGTTGTATAGTTGTGGATTATCTTTAACGATAAAGACTATCTATCTAATCTTATCTTATTTCATCATCATCAGTCGCTTGGAGCCCACTGCTGGGCGAGGCCTCCTCCATCTAATGCAATTTGGCGGATTGGTGTATGCAGTATTCATTATTATATTCATTTATTTAACCTTATAACAATGGTTGTTACACTAAGTAAGTCACTAATACACATTAAACATCATTTCAACAAAAAAAAGGAAATAATTTCACATTTAATTTCATTTTTTTTTTCTTTTTTTTTTCAGTTTCATGATCATTTAGAAATGAATAATTTACAATGCAACAAATTTAAGTTCATGAATTCGCGTAGGTTATACATTCCTTCTAGGAAGTATTTTATTTTCGTTTTGAACTCGGACAAAAAAAAAAACAAATTTGTTATTTTCGATGGTAATTTATTATACATTTTTAACTTAATAAAATAATCCCCCTGGTTTTGAACTTTCGCTAGCCTAAGGTACTTAATGGTTGATGTAGTTTGTCATTATAATAATTATGCTATTAGTATTAGTATAAAGTAGTAGTATATTAGTTATTAGTATTGGTGCTTTAAGTACTCAAACGGATGCGTATCCCTGGTGTATCTTATTATAAATTTTATCTTACAGTGTTTTATTTATTGTGAATATTGACAATCACTGTGGACAGTTAATTGGAAAACCAAAAATTTAATAATAAGGAAAATATACAATATTATATTGTCTGTGAATCCGTCGACGGAGCCGGTGAGGTGGGAATTTTGAAGTTTAATATGGAGCTGAGCGAAGTAGCAATATCATATTCAAAACTGAAGTATGCAATGCACGTATGCAAGTACCTCATTTTGGTGAGGTGGTCTTGATACACACATAAGCTATTTCTCGTTGGATATTCTTTTTCTACCCTTAAAAAGGTTGGAATTTTGGTCATTATAGTACACATGTCATCCTACTAATATTATAAACGCGAAAGTTTGTGAGTATGGATGTTTGTTACTCTTTCACGTAAAAACTACTGAATGGATTTGAGTGAAATTTGGAATGGAGATACTTTACGCCCTGGATTAACACATAGGCTACTTTTCATCATCATCATCATAAATTTTCATCATTATTCACGCGGGTGAAACCGCGGAGCGCAACTAGTATTAAATAAATGAAAAGTATTTTATTCATTAAAATTTATAATTAAGAATTATTCTGAATCGTCTTATAAACTAAAATTACTCATGTTTTAACGCGACCAAGCCTAGAAGAATCTGGGCAATAAACACAGCTTGTCTTAATTTTATGATCCTTCTCACTAGGTCAGAAGCGCTTGTGTGATGCCTCGGAGCAGGGAGAAGCAGATACATAGAAAATGAGAACTTAAAAACCTTTGGTTGATAATCAAAAGTAAAGAAAATCAGCATAATGTATTAATAATAATAATAATAGGTGCCAAAAATAGTAAAAATGCGTGCGTCGTATTTCATTGGGCTAAGGTTTAGAATACATAGATAAAAACCAACGATGTTAACTGCTTACATTTTTAAGTATTTTACGCCCATTATCAAACTATGTACGTTGTACGTAGTACTTATTACTTCCATGATTTAAACATATCTTTCATTCTTCTAGGCTTAGTCGCGTTGAAACAGGGGGCCGCTTCTACTATTTTTAAAGGAAAAACCATTCATAGACCATGCAACTACAATTCAATTACAATTGTAATTAGAAATGGTAGTCTGCTAAATTTGTGATTATACTGAATTGTTGTACTGGATTGAAACGATTGTTTCTGAATGGTCGTAATTATAATCCAATTGAAATCCATTGACGTTAGTAGAATACCAAAAGTGTCAAAAGTGACCTTTTTGAGATAATTCATTAACAATTTAAACACAATTTTTGTAGTAGAATTGGGGCCCAGGAGTAATTTTAGTTTATAACACGATTTAAAATGATCCTTGTGATTTCAATGAATAAAGTTATTTTGGTTTGATTTGACTTATCTAGGTGTCATTTTGGTATGTTTTGACGTTTCTATACCAATCTATAACCTGCACCCTTTGAACCCTGTAACAAAGTAATTTAACTTGCACAAGTTGCCTTGTAAATAGTGTCAGATGCCCTTCAAACTAAAATAATTAGGCAAGTTGTCTTTGGCATGTCGCGTTCGCGCCGAGCGAGGGGGGTGAGCAGTAACAAGTTAATTTATGTTGAGACTGAGTAAACGTTTGCTAAGCACTGCGATACAGTGGCTGATAGTGTGGTTTGCAAGGCGCGTGCGGTGGTATTACAATGTCGCAAATGTGACTTAGGAAATTACCTATTTTATTTAATTATTTTAAGGGTTCCGTACCCTAAGGGTAAAAAGAACCATATTAGTAAGTCTCCGCAGTCTGTCCGTCTGTCACCAGGCTGTATCTCATGAACCGTTATAGTTAGACAGTTTAAATTTTCAGGGATGATGTATTTCTTTTGCCGCTATGACAACAAATAATAAAAAAAGAATAAAATTTTTTTTTTTTTTTTATCACGTTTGTTTTATCCCATAAAACAAACGTGATTTTTTTGCCGTTTTTATAGATAATAGTACGGAACCGTACGTGCGCGAGTCTGACTCGCACTTGGCCGATTTTTTGTACATTTTTATTCATGTCATTGGCCCTAGATTATTTTTTTTGATTCCCAACTTGCCTCTCTATATCGAACAAACTCCGTCCTACTGACAGTTGTAAATTCAAAGTCTGTCTTTTAGCCTCCCCTTATCAAATCACTTATCCAGTGACCCAATCGAACTCAACATGCTTGCAACACCCAGTGGGTTGAAATTCGCAAAAAGAGGACTGAAATTTCTCGCGCAAATCCAACGAGCCGCGAAATCAACAGTGCCCTTGTCCCTTCAGGTACGTACGGATTAGTGTAACGACGTTTGACGACTGAACAGAGCTCGATCAGGCGGACTGATGACGTGACAGCGCAAATCCGAGGAGACATTTTTAAATTATGTGCGGATAGAAAATTCTTTTGGCGACTAAGGGCACTTTATGACATGATACGTAAGTATGCAACTATATTATGTAGCTACGGTAACTACTTTCCATCAGGTGGGACGTATGCTTGTTTGCTTGCCTAGTAGTATAAAAAATAAAATATGTCAGTAGAGTACCTACTCCATTTCATTATTAACATCAATAAATATGTTTCTGATTATATTCTTACTTTTATCCAAATGTTACAAAAAATATACGACATAAGTTTACGACAGGTCTTAAAGATTTTGATTACCCTGTACCTATACCATTTCCATTCACCATCATTACAAGTACCCTATATCACTCGTAGGATCAAAACGAGTCTCATAACACGGTGGTTACGTGGTAATACAGAACATCACATTGATACGTGCAATAAGCCCTTTATTGGCAGTCAGGTATTTTTTTTAAACTTTGGATCAAAGAACAATCAAATCATGTCATTCCGCAACCGCAAACCTGCGGTTGGCAGCCGCAAATTTGAATTATGAATGGCAAGAATCGATCGGGCACTTCCATTATTCAATGACATTGGCCGCTCCCGATATCTCGGCTAAAAATATGAATTTAGAATTTGGACGATTTGCCAATGAATTCCTGAATTTGAACCTGATTTTAAAAAAAGAAAATGAATAAGAGAAACTTTTCAATTCAATGCTGATTACACCCTACTTCGATTTTGTATAGTAAATACGATTTATTGATATACCTATCTTCTTTATCAGCCGGTAGACATCAACTGCTGTATGAGGCCTCTCACATCATAGCATGCATAGCGTACAACCCATAGCGTGTAATGGGGGGATTTGCCATAATCACCACGCTAGACAGGCGGATTGGTGATAGCAGTTTGGTGTCAAGTACTCAAGTGGTTGCTGCTGTCCATCCTTGACGTAATTGCTTAGTCGCCTTTTAAGACAAGAAACCCTAAAAAATAAAAATAATATGTTTGTTTGTTTTTTGTGACAGTAAATAAGGTATTCACTACGTACTACGGACGAAACTTCTATATATGTCGGACGTACTGGTAACGTTGAAATTGTTAGTTTGAACGACGCATACCGCAGAATCGATTTGGTTCTAATCCCGCGTGGTTAATTCTCCGAACAAGCCTCATCCAATATTGATGTAATCAAATTCTCAATGTAAGCGTGAATAATTCCGAATCGAATTTAGAATTGAAAAATTACTTGAATCATTATGTTGATAACCTATCTAGAGTAACAAATCAGGTCAGTTGCTAATCCTTTTTGGAGCTAATGCTTATGATTTGGGCAGAGGTGCATTTTTACTTTCGGTTATTAACATTTTCTATGTTACTATAAAACTATGTTCTATGTTACGACTGCAAATACCGATCGAAGAATTAGCTAAAATAACACCAGTTTAATGTCCGGTCCGGTTGTTCTGGTAAATAAAAATACAAATCCCAATCCTCATAAGATTAAAAGTGTGTATTAAATTTTGGTTCAGATTTTTTTTTCAACTATAAATTGTAATACCAGTTGCTACAACAATAAATATGCGACAACAAATAGTAAGTATATTTTTTCACACAATTTTTTATTTTATTTTTTCAAATCCCTTTTCTATTCCCTTTCATATCATTTTATGGGAAAGGCCACGTCCAACAGTGGACGTATGACGGCCGATGATATATAGTGTACAGAACTCACAATCCAATGAGTATGCATTTGTATTACGTCCTCGATACACATCAATTCTGTTTGCAGAATCCTCCATCACCACAATTTTCTAATTTGGCAATCCCCATCATACAAATCACCTTATTGAATTTAAACTAAACTTAATCGAAACTCATTTTACTTTGCAAGTTAACTTGAAATAACACGTCTAGTAGAGTGCCGCAGTTTCGTAGATATTCGTAGCTCGTAAAAGCGTAGCTATAAATTAAAATTAAATTAAAATCCCTGATGAACACTAGAAACAGAACTTTGCCATTCTAAATTCAAACACGGATTGTTCCGTCAAAGTTTTAGTTTTTCGCATAACCCGCTTTTTAGTTTTGCCCAGTTTGCGTACGTATATAACGGTAAACATTATTAAAATGGAACGGAACAGAACGTTGCTAGGGTTGTTAGACTACGATAATTTGCACCCCACAAACATCACGACTGACACCACAGGATGTCAATGGCCTGCAATTATGAGGCCCAATTCTCTAATTTAAAAATAAATTAAATTACAATATAATATCGTGTCAGTCGCATCTGTCACTATTAGTACACAAATTATTATATTGTAATTTATACACGACACGAAACTACACGAGATTATATTGTAATTTATTATTTTTTTAAATTAGAGAATTGGGCCTTTTGCATATCGCTTTCACTATATTATATTATTTTTAACGAATTCTGTTAATGATTGAATGAATTGTGAATTAAGGTACTGTGATTTGATTTATATTACTATAAATGCACTTACTTACCATATAAAAACGCAACTGGGCTATCCAGCAAATTTAATAAATAGAAGGTATTTATAGCACAAGTTTTCACTTAGTGTAAATACTGCAAGCCTAGCAAATAAGTGCACAAGCTTTTTTAATGGAATGTATTATTTTGAGTTACCAATATTGTACCTAGATTTAAAGATTGTAACATTGCTTGATTTGTGGAATAAATATTATTATTATTATTATTTACATTGTTTGTCGACTTATAATACTTATTTTTGAATTAAACCCGTACTTGGGCAATTTTTGTTGGTCTAAGAATCGTCCTGGCTGTTGGTTTATTTAGGAGTGTGAAAAAGGGGTGTGTGAAACAAACTTGTGTGTGTTTAGGTATGTATGTATGTATGTATGTATGTTGAATTGTGGCTTTTTTTCGCAACACTATTGATTTGTGCAAACTACAATATAGTTCCTTTAACATCTGCTAAAGTTTGAGGCCAATAACTTTCTGATTTCTTATCTTTCATGTGCTTGACAACCCTGAATGGAGTACTCACAGTTCTTTTGCTGAGCGTTTCGTTATACGGAGTAAATGTCTGTTTATTATTTCATGAATTGTGTTTGTTGGTTTAAGATTTTTTTATATCGTCTTGCTTCAAATGTTCGTGATGCCAGGCACATTATTTAAAACGCTGTTTTTTTAACCGTCGTAAATAAAGGAGGACTTTGTAATTTTTTTGATATGTGTATTGATGATCGAAAAATACTTACCAATTAAAATATCTTTGATAATAGACACATGCATAATCCCGTGGTGTGTCAGGCCTAGAATAGAGCCCTCTTTCTCCTCCCGTGGATGTCGTAAAAGCCGACTAAGGGATTACACCAGGGCATGGGCAGCAGCATCTTACTGAGTACTCTACACCAATAGTGCGATCACCAATCCACCTGCCAAGCGTGGTGATTATGGTATATCCCTTTATTCTATGAGGGAGAACTCGTCCAGCAGTGGACATCTACCGGGTCTACCTGATGAAGAAGAAGAAGAATAGACAAATTCTGATTCAACTTAATATTTTGAGTAGATCCAAACTCGGCCGAATTTAACTCGCCAAAAAAGTACGAGATGAGACCTTGAATCTTTACGCTAATTCAATAATACCAACTTCTTCACAGTCGGTTGGATATCAAACTCGTCCCGTTGCTAGGCAACGGTCCTTCTATAACAAGTCCTGAATATTGCCGTAGGTGAGGTCCCATTTGTAAGAATAAATTTATTAGTAGCTAATTTTCTGTTTTCTTTTATTAAATATCACGAATAATATATTTCTCCGAAAAACGAATTTAAGATTTAGTTGTAATATAGAGCTCCATTAGAATAAATAAATAACATCTAGCACAGAAAGTGCACAGAAATGGTTCGTCCGGTAAAGTTTTCACCACACCTATATTTTCTTCCATCAAGCAGTAGGTAATGCTAGCATTTCTGTAAGACTCCGGTTTGAAGGGTTTGGTTGCTAGTGAAATTACAGGCACATGAGACTTATCATCTTTAATTATTTGTTTTTGAAGTGTTATCCCACACTTATACAGGAGACTAGTTGCGCCCCGCGGTTTCACCCGCAAGAATAATGATGAAAATTGATGATGGTGATGATGATGAAAAGTAGCCAATGTGTTAATCCAGGGCGTAAAGTATCTCCATTCCAAATTTCACTCAAATCCATTCAGTAGTTTTTACGTGAAAGAGTAACAAACATCCATCCATACTCACAAACTTTCGCGTTTATAATATTAGTAGGATAGTAGGATACTTATTCTATATTATCCCAAAAACTATCAACTAGGCGGGCGACCGCGGAGATCGGTAACCGCTGCATGCGCTTAACATGGTGCGTAAATTAAAAATTTCTAATGATTATATTTTTATTTGAAAATTTTATCATTTAAATTGTTAACAAAAAAATATATATTAATTTAATTTTTTGTAAAAAAATAAAGTTAAATTCAAAAAATTAAGTTATAATGAAAAAATTACATTTATATTAAAAATAATTATTTAATTACGAAGGCTTGAAGATAATAATTCTTTATTAATAATTTTGGAGATTATTAGTTTAATTTTACTTAAAAAGAAGGTTTTAAGTTACGGAGATGTATTAATTGCTGCGCCACGCGCGTCACCGCCTTTTATGTATAATATATTAATATATATTTTATATAATATATGTTAATATATTTTTGAAGGAGACACGACCGTCTCGGGTTAAATCCCTGCCTGGTTGGTAACTTTTGGGATAATATAAAATCTTATGGTCTTAATTATTATTTTATCATGCACGAAGTCTATATTCTCTGTCGTTGACTAGAGCATCTAGTTATTTATTGACTATATGATTATTTCGTATATTATTTAAATTTGATATGGTTAGTTGTAGGTATAAGCAAATTGTGGTTGCTTTTACATCATGCTTAACTCGGTAAATGTAGCACGAATAGCGTGCTATTGCGGGGCACTGCATCACCACGATTAAATGCTGTGAGTTGTGACGTCACCGATTGAATTTGTTGACGTCAGAAGTTGTGTTGCGGCGCGGCGCGGGGACGAATCAATTTAATTTGATTATTGTGTACCATGCATGTCTTTGTGATAGCTATTGCATTGCATTCTATAAGGGAGGCCTCGTCCAGCAGACGACGTCTAATAAACTGCTATAATATAGCTTTAGCTATAGCTCCTACAATTATTGTAGAAGCCTATAGCTAAAGCTATATTATAGGTTTTGTAGACAAAACCTTAAAATATATGCTTAATTAAAAATTGTTAATAGGTCTTTTGAGATAAGTCTATTTCATTCTAGTTGTGCAATATATTTGGTCTATAATTTTTTGTGAGACGTTTGATATTACGTGACAGCCAGGGTCCAAAGATGAAAGCAGGAGAGGCTCAACGGATCATTTCGATAGGTAGCAGTAGAAGGGTCGTGTTTGGTGTCTTTAGTGAGACGATTGATAAGTAAATTAGTGAGTTGATGACTGATTAGTTGATCGTCAGCCGGAATATGTCTAATGCTAAACATAGGAGGGGGGAGGGGCAATAAAGACAAAAGTGTTACACCCTATATTTACATTATGTACGGTCACGTATCAGTTTTTAACGCGGATGAAGTCGCGGATTCCTCCTAGTCCTTCATAATCAGGAACACAGCTATGCTGCTTCACGCATACTTCCTGGGATAATTATATTACAAGCTCTACTAGGTAGAAAACATAGATAGGTAAATATAGAAAAAACAACCTCGCTATATACAGCATTCGGGCTCACATCCCCTGCTCACAAATTCACGATACAATGGAAACAGTTCGATAAACTTCAAAGAAACCATTTACCTTTCATCCGAAATCTATTTTTGCAACCGCAAATGTACAGTTTCTACCAGTGAAATCATAGAGAAACAAGATAAAATATATTGCTGTACAGGCTAGTAGCACTTACTTACTTAATTTTTATATTTTACAAGGCACTTACACTACTGCAAAAACAGACGTCTTATTTTTGGGTTTGTGGGCTTTTGTGTTAGTGCATTTAATTATTTTCTGGGTTTTTTATCTTCAGGTTAATTTTTTCCTTCAACTTTGACACCAGGGTGACGATACGCAGACGAAGGCCATTTCACACCGGATGCGTATGCAGCACGTAATGTAGACACGCGCGTCACTTTGTATGTACACGCAAGCGGTGTGCCATGTCTCATACAGTTCCATACATTACAACGTCATGGTACGACGACATGCACGAAGCCTACGCAGCCGGTGTGCTGCAGTGTTGTACAACGTGCGTGATGACATTTGGTTTAGTTATGTTCAAGTATACTCGAGTTTGTGTTTAAGTTTTTGAAGAATTAATTACTTTTGAATCCATCAATGGACGGTCACAATACTTCCTCACTCCAGACTCGCAATTTCCTTAAGTAAAATATAAATATAAACATTTGGTTTACGGCTCGACACGGCGACGGTAAACAATATTCGAACAACATATTTTTCTTGCATAACGAAAATTTATGAGAATGATGTGGTTCGCTTCAGTTATGGCCTGTAAATATTTTTTGTGGGTGTAGGATGTAAATTATTGAGAATTGATTTGGGCTTGTGACTTGTGATATTGAGGAAGCCATTGTTGTCTGGTCCTTTGATTTTAATCGAAAGAGTAAGATATTTTTTTTTGACGACCTCTGTAGCTGGGCGAGCGAAAGATGCGACGCAGGAGGTTGCGCGGTCGATTCCCGCCTCGGAACAAATATTTGTATGATCTGCAGATATTTTTTCAGGGTGTTCTGGGTAATTTTCTATGTATTATAAAAAAACTATCTATGTAATGTATTGTATATTAAGTATATTAGTTATCTAATACCCATAACACAAGCTCTGCTTAGCTTGGGGCTAGATAATGCTGTGTGAAATGTCCAGCATTTATTTATTTTATTTATTTATTTTATAGGAAACGTATTTATGAAGATCTAGGGATATTATTATATAGGTATTATGACTCACTGAGATCGAAAGGAGATTGTTACATAAAATGCCCTCTAGTGGAGATAAAATCCGTCCATAACCTGGCTCAGAACTGAATTAGGTTTATTTCCATTCGAATCTATGTTATCATTGCTTGCTAGTATGTGACGATAGTACTTATCAAATGACATGCTATAGATGTACACAAAACATTGAAAAAAAAAATCAACAAACTCATACGCCGACTCATTTCCATGGTAGTAATAACCAGATTGTTTGAAAATACATTTCAGAAAATAAATATATAGAGAAATATTATATTTATCTAAGCGAAGTCGACTCGATGGACTAGATGGACTAAAGACAAACGTCGCAGGAAGTTGGTGAGTGGAGGTGGCTCAAGACCGTTCGTCGTGGGAGAGGCCTATGTCCAGCAGTGGGCTTCTATAGGCTGATGATGATGATGAAGTAAAGTCAGATTCTGCACGTGGTATTTCAATACATTCGAAGGTAGACATACAAACGCTTCATGACAACGATTCCTCTCACACATTCTACATTGGTATGCAATAGCAGGTATGTATACCACGCCTTCCTGCAGATAGGGTTACCATATAGGACAAATCCTGAGATCTCAGGATTTTTAAGCTCTTCCCAGGATTGCGGCCGGATTTTGGATATCTCAGGAAATCTCAGGATTTTTAGAATTTTCAATAAAATAGAGTAGATTTTTCTGATCTTTTTCATTACCTACAAAAACAAATAAAAAAATTATTGAACGAGCGAAGCGAGTTCTCTGAGTCAAGTTGGAAGAATCCGCGTTTGTATGTATGTGTGTATGTATGTATGTATGTTTGTCCGATGAAAACTTCCAAACCGTTAATCCGATCTTCATGAAATTTGGTATGGGGGTAGATAGTATTGGTACAATTTGTAGGTAAGGTTATGAGCTATATCGATCAGGGGGTTGCTGAGACATTGGGGTCCAAGAGGGGGTAAAAAAAGTAAAAGTGAGACAGTCAGATCAAGTGGGGTGTCTAATGAAAGCGCTTTGGTTGGACATTTCAAAACGGTTTTTAATAATTATTTAGCCTTAGTAGTTTTCGAGATATTAGGGAAAATAAAAAACGTAAAAACCCAAAATTCTAGGGTACTTCCAGCAATCCCACAATGCTGAAATTTGGTATGCTTGTGGCTTTTGTGTCACAACTACAGGGAAAAGTCTGAAATTGAAGAATTTAGAAACATGTACTCCATAAAACAGAATCAATATAACATCCATTGTTGACCTCCCATTTCTAAGAATTTGAATGACGTTGGAGTTCTATGGATTTCATCAAAAGGACGTTATCAATTAATTCGTCATCAATTAATTCGTCAGGTACTTGATATAGGTACTAACAGGTATGTAGTATAACTACGTCCCGTTGCTTAGCCCTATTTAAAGGTTATTTCGATGATGTGTAGGAAATTAGAGTAGTTACTGGTAGATCCTGTACTGTACTGGTAGACCTCGCGGGGAAATTTTTCAAAAATAATAATAGAAAATATGGAAATTACTTAGTTAAGTAGTCGGGCTGATAAAGGTGTTATCGCGAGGTCTCAGTTCGGGGCGAACCACTAGTTTATATAGAGACTAATTTATACCAACTTTGGTCATGTAAATTGCGCAAATAAAATCAATACTTAAAATCTATGAAACGTATTTATGATCATCAGTTTTATCATTATTTATTTTGCAATGATAACCATTTCAAGGAAACTTTTAAAAAGCTGTAAATTACGTTTGTGAGAAGATTCGCAAAATTCGAGAAAATCTCAGGATTTTTCAATGGAAATCAGGCTTTTTCTCCGGACTTTGAAATTTTCTATCTGGTAACCCTACCCGGAGAGGTCACGGGCCGCGCTAAATTTATGCCAAATGCAAAGAAACCAGCAATTTTTAAAAGTTATGACGTTATTTCCTGCTTTTCCTTCGCAGAAACGCGCGAACGGCGGAGTATAAATCAAAATGTCTCAAATGCGGAATGTATTATTTTTCTTATGCTTTAAGATATTCTAACGACAGAATCATCACCAGCCTGTTTATGTCCACTGCTGGACAAGAACCCCATTGCATACAATGGGGGGATTTGCCATAATCACTACGCTTAGCAGGATTGATAATTTCAGAATACTCCAGAAGTAAAGAGAAAAATCTTTCTGATCCGTACATGAACTACATTTTGATTGTTTGTGAATCAATTTGCACAAGACTAATTTGTGAACTAAAACTTTTTTTTATTGAACGAGCGAAGCGAGTTCTCTGTGTCAAGTTGGAAGAATCGGCGTTTGTATGTATGTATGTATGTATGTTTGTCCGATGAAAACTTCCAAACCGTTAATCCGATCTTCATGAAATTTAGTATGGGGGTAGATAGTATTGGTACAATTTGTAGGTAAGGTTATGAGCTATATCGATCAGGGGGTTGCTGAGATATTGGGGTCCATGAGGGGGTAAAAAAAATAAAAGTGAGACGGTCAGATCAAGTGGGGTGTCTAATGAAAGCGCTTTGGTTGGAAATTTCAAAACTGTTCTTAGTAATTATTTAGCCTTAGTAGTTTTCGAGATATTAGGGAAAATAAAAAACGTAAAAACCCAAAATTCTAGGGTACTTCCAGAAATCCCACAATGCTGAAATTTGGTATGCTTGTGACTTTTGTGTCACAACTACAGGGAAAAGTCTGAAATTGAAGAATTTAGAAACATGTACTCCATAAAACAAAAACCAATATAACATCCATTGTTGACCTCCCATTTCTAAGAATTTGAATGACGTTGGAGTTCTATGGCTTTCATCAAAAGGACGTTATCAATTAATTCGTCAGGTACTTGATATAGGTACTAACAGGTATGTAGTATAACTACGCCCCGTTGCTTAGCCATATTCAAAGGTTATTTTGATGATGTGTAGGAAATTAGAGTAGTTACTGGTAGATCCTGTACTGTACTGGTAGACCTCGAGGGGAAAATTTTCAAAAATAATAATAGAAAATATGGAAATTACTTAGGCTGATAAAGGTGTTATCGCGAGGTCTCAGTTCGGGGCGAACCACTAGTTATTTTTTATTTGTCTTGTTTCTTAGCGATCTGTTTCAATAACAATAATCCAATCAGCTGTCTGATTTGATCCAGTTTTTGTGTTGCATGTAGAGAGATGCGTCCAGTGAGTCATCTCACTAACTGAACTAAAACTAAAAACTAAAAATAATAAAAAAAGATTGTGATAAATATGATTGTGTGTTCACTGAATAAAAACTGGTTTGAACTTAAATTGTACTAAGGTGTCTAATCAAATAATATATTTTGCATTATGTTTCATGAATACTGAAGCACTGCAGGTTCAAAATGTTCCCACGCAGTTGCTAATTTTTTTATTTTCCTAAGTACTCCATCAAAGGCTTGCGTAGATATACATACTCTGCTGTTGACAAGTCTTTGGGCACGTAGAAAGTTTTGTTGGAGTGTCTGCTGGCAGGTTCAGGAGTAAGCTTTGCCATATGAAGACGAAGTCGTGACGCAAAGTTCATGATGTCAGGTGCAGTATCTGGAGTTGAAGGTACGAAGAATTCTGCAGGTAGTCGGAGTGGTTCTCCATATAAAAGTTCTGCTGCCGAAGCCTTGATATCTTCTTTGTAAGCACTGCGAATACCCAACAGTACCAAGGGAAGTACTTCTGTCCAGCTGGAGTTTTGATGGCACATGATGGCTGCCTTCAATTGGCGGTGGAGACGTTCCACCATACCATTGCAGGCAGGGTGATAGGCCGTTGTGGGACGGTGTTGCGTGCCAAGGAAAGCGGTGATGCTGCGGAAAAGTCCGCATTCAAACTGCTTGCCTCTGTCAGTGGTGATCTTATGGGGGCAGCCGAAGCGGGACACCCAGCCTGTGATGAAGGCACGGGCGCAGGTCTCCGCCGTGATGTCAGGCAAAGGATATGCCTCAGGCCAACGAGTGAATCTATCAATGACCGTGAGGCAGTATCTGAAACCACAAGAAAAAGGTAATGGCCCTATGATGTCCATGTGGACATGGGATAGGCGTTGTGAAGGAACTGGAAAAGAAGAGAAAGGTGATTGAGTGTGTCTATAGACTTTACTCTTTTGGCAATCATTGCATTCTCTGGTCCATTGTATGCAGTTCTTCTGGGCTCCTGGCCAAATAAATCTCTCTGTCATCAACCTGGCAGTCGCTTTGGCGCCTGGATGGCTCAACCGATGCAGTGAATCGAACACGGGTTTTCTGAAAGCGGCTGTTACGAATGGTCTAATACGCCCAGTAGAAACATCGCAGTATAATTCCGCGTCGGATTGTGGTGTCTTCAATCTTTCAAATTGAAGCGCAGAACCATTTTTTATAAGGTCTTGCAGTTCAGGATCAGTATCTTGAGATCGTGCAAGAGCTTGATAGTCGATGTTGGCTATTTCTTCAATTCGTGAGAGAGCGTCTGCGACGACGTTGTCCTTGCCTTTCACGAAGCGGATGTCTGTGGTAAACTGAGAAATGTAGTCGAAGTAACGGAACTGCCTCGGTGAGCATTTTTCACGGTTGTAGGAAAAGGCGAAAGTGAGAGGTTTATGATCCGTATAGATTGTGAATGGTCTGGCTTCAACCATGTGTCTGAAGTGCCTTATAGCGTCGTAAATAGCCAGAAGTTCACGATCGTATGGACTATACTTCTTTTGTGCAGAAGTCAGACGTCTCGAAAAGAATGCGAGAGGTTTCCAGGCATCTTCACATCGTTGCTGAAGTGCCGCTCCGATGGAAGTATCAGATGCGTCTGTGAAAACCGCCATTTCGGTATCTGACTCTGGATGGGTGAGCATGGTTGCTTCAGTGAGACTTCGCTTGCAGTTGTTGAAGGCGTTCGTCATTTCCAGGGTCATGGTGATTGGCTGCGATGGCTTAGTCTTTGGACCCATTAGAATAATGTTGAGTGGAGCTTGAATTTCTGCAGCTCCTGGTACAAATCGGCGGTAAAAATTGTACATACCCAAAAATCGACGCATTTCTCTGACTGTCGTGGGTATCGGGTATTCTTGTATCGCCTGCACTTTGTCTGAGAGAGGACGAATGCCTTCTGCTGATACGTCGTGTCCCAGGAAAGTAATGTGTGATTTACCAAACTCACACTTAGCAGTATTGATGAGCATACCATAATCTGCCAGACGTTGAAAGAGCTGCCGAAGATGCTGGATATGTTGGGATTCATTCTGGGAAAATACCAAGATATCATCCAAAAATCCATAGGAAAATGGCAATCCTCTGAGCATTTCATCTATAAAGCGCTGAAATGTTTGCGCCGCGTTGCGTAAACCAAAATTCATGAATTTAAATTCAAATAATCCAAAGGGAGTTGTTATTGCTGTTTTCGGAATATCAGCAGCATGAACTGGAATCTGATTAAATGCTTTCACCAAATCAATCTTCGAGTAGATGTGAGTACCAGCCAAAGAGTGGGAAAAATCTTGAATATGCCTGATTGGATATTTATCTGGAATGGTACGGGCATTCAAAGCACGGTAATCCCCACAGGGCCTCCAGCAGTTGTTCTTCTTTGGTGCCAGATGGAGGGCTGATGACCATGGACTTTCAGATCGACGAGCAGTACCATTGGCGAGCATATCCTCAAACTCTTTCTGTGCAATCTTTAGCCTATCCGGCGGCAGACGTCTAGGACGACTAGAGACAGGTGGACCAGGTGTAGTACGGATGTGATGCTCCGTAGTGTGCTTGACTTCACGTTGTGTCCCCGCAGGACGGGTAATGTCTGGGTACTCACGAAGAAGTTGATGGTATACCGAGTCTCCAGATACAGCCTTTATTGAAGCGATGTTGGAAGTTTCTTCTGCCGGCGATGCTGTAGTAGATAGCTCGGTCACGCCGTCCATCAAGCGGTAGTTTCTCAAATCTACGAGTAAATTATAAAATTTGAGAAAATCGGCACCAATAATCGCTTTCGACACGTCGGCTACTACAAATCGCCAGGTAAATGCTCGGCGTAGTCCGATGTTGAGCTGCAACAGAATGTAACCATACGTAGTTATCAGGGTGCCATTCGCTGCATATATCTGGTAGTCCGTCTTCGGTCGAGAGTCTCGGACTGCAGATCTTGGAAATACACATAAATCGGATCCAGTATCGACAAGAAATGATAGTTTGGTGTGGCGATCTGTAACAAACAAGCGGGCAGGTCTATTAAGGCAGCCGTTTGCCGCTAGTTCCGGCTGCCGCGCGCGTTTTCCGATTGCGATGACGGGAATTTGCACGGAGTTGTACATCGGGTTGCCTTATTTCCAAACCGGTTATGGTAAAAACAGAAATCTGGGTTTCGCGGTCTAGATCGGGAACGACTATTCTGGCGGTATGAACTCCGGCCATTGTCACGTGATCTATCACGGGAACGTGACTGAACTTTTAGCGAAGCTACTTCCCTGGTCAGCTCAACGATTTGTTTCTGCAGTTCCGTAAACATTGAATAATCGGCACTTGCGGTAGCTACCTGAGTCACGGGCGCGATCTCACTAACCTTATCTGCCAAGTCTGCCACCGTCTCTAAAGCCACATCTGCTTGTGATGCAATCACTGTTTGAATATTATGGGGCAATCGACTGGACCACAGAGTTCTCAAAAAAAGCATCCGGAATAGCTGGTCCGGCTAATGTCTGCAAATGACGTAAAAATTGAGATGGCTTACGATCTCCGAGTTCTTCATGCATGAGAAGTTGTTTAATCTTCTTCTCTTGAGATGCAGAAAGTCTCTTAATGAGCTCAGTTTTCAATTTGGCGTACTTGTTTTCCGGAGGTGGTGAAGTAATAATGTCCTTTACTTCAGTCGCGTACTGGTGGTCTAGCTGCGCAATGACGTGGAAGAACTTCGTTGTATCTGCTGAAATACCCGTGATTGCAAATTGCCCTTCCACTTGCGCAAACCATAATGCCGGTTCTTCTGGCCAAAACGGTGGTAATTTCATTCCAACTTTGTAGACGCTAGCTTCTATAACACTTGTGTTCGCGATTGTACCGGGCACTGCTGTTATGGACGTTCTAGAAGTTTCGCTTCTCGGCGACGGCGTAGGTGTGCTGAATCTATCATCTTCTTTCATTTTGCGGTCCAAATCGGGGTCACCAATTATATAGTGATTACCTACCAGGTAAGATGATGTTTGGTATAATTAGGTAATGAGTTCCACAAAGTTCACTTCAAACACCATATATTATTATCCACACTATATACAGTTTTATATATTTCGCAAGCACAGGAAAATGATTATTATTTAGCACGATAGCAAGCAAGCACAATTAGCATATAACAAGCTAAGGGAAGCGCGTAAATTCCTTATGTACGCAGAGCGCGTTCGAGCGTGCATTCGCCGCGGGAGCTAGATTCTGACTGGTGCGGGGCCCCGCGTTTGGCTCGAGCGAGCCTACGGCGCCTGGGCACATATGCTGTACATAATGCGCGTACAGCCGCTTACAAAGGTTTTAACATTATCTACGATGCAAATAGCAAAAGTATTTTAACGTAGGATTTTATATAATATTATTTAAATGTGTTGTAAATATGTTTTATACAAAAGTAGAAATAAGTAGATATTATAATAGCTATACAAAGATAAGAAGTAAGTATAAGATAATAAGCATAGGTAGGTCACGTCCCTACAGTTATGTTTGAGTGTTATGTTATTATGCACACCAAGCTTCAAAAAAGATAAGAAGGGAAGCAGAGAAATATACTATTTATTATGTACCTACTAATAACGCACATAATATTATTACAGGCATATGAGACGTTTTATCTTTGTCTAAGGATGACGGGCGGAGTGCAATGCCAAGGTGCGTCCTAAGTGGGCGTAATCTTAAGGTATTACATTTATAATGGACTTGGATTACTGCTTAATAGGTGGTTCAAAAGACAGTACCATCATTAATACTAGAAAAAATACATGACTTTAGAGTTTAATTATTTCTCTGCAGGATATTTTTGACCTCAAAATAACACAACTCATAAGATAAAAATAATATTCAGTATACGATTTTTAGTTAATAATCGTCCGTAAAATTCATTGTATTAATTTGACTCACTTGCAAACACGTGACTCTTAACGCCTAAGATTAGAGATACCTCGGGTCTACCTTAACGGAGGTCACCGCTTAATATGATAATCAAGCCATTACCAGTTCAAATACACGGGTTTTAATGAGCTTAAGAGACGATGCGACTCAGTGATGGGAAGTTTATACCGTATACGGCTTTTAAGTAGGAAAGGTTTCGACTCGTGTGAGCAAGTTTGGATGACTAGGGGAGAAGTTCTACGTATCCTGCTAAGGGGGGTAGCTTTGACTTCTGTGTAGAAATTTCATGCAACACTACACGAGGAAAGTTTGAATTTAAATAAGAATATTTGTTTTTTTTGTGTAAGGGTAAGCCGGTACAATCGACATTTTGAATCCCTAGAACCTATATGATCGAAACACTTATGTCAAGATAAATAGACGTTACTTAGGACATACTAATGCTTAGACCTGTCCCTGTCACTGTCACACAAATGTTAAAACACACGTATTAGAGAGTGACAAGGACAGTTCTAAGCATTAAGTACGGGCTAAGTAACGTCTATATCTCGGCATAAATGTGGTATTTATTTATTTAATTTATATGCAAGTAGATTTATCTGAAGCACTAATGACGTACATTTCTTTGTTTGTAAACATTTTTATCTAGATTGTTTCACTTCAAATAAGAGAGTACACAACGTTGTTACTAAAACTATAAATCAAAGTTGAATGGATTTTGAAAAGTTACGCAATAGCAACTTCCTGCCTGTGTGTCACTGACGTACATTGTCTCGATTAGAACTTCCTATTCGTGTGTCCCTTGTAAATTAGAGTGCGGGTTACCTTTATGAGATGTATGGCAGTAGACCGCGAAGGGATTTTTGCCACCACACGCCCTTAACTTGCGGCCTTTTGAATAATGATAAGATGCATGGTATGAGGAAGTCGAATAATTATAGGAGGCTTGTTGTGTTTATTTCTATTTTTTTTTATTTTTTTTTATTTAGTGTTATCGTGACCATGGTTATTATATCTATATCTATCTATAGACATAAACACTAACAAAGAAACCCTTATGGTGAGACTTGTGTGTCTTAACAACTGTACCATAAAACTCATAACACACAGTTACATATGTAGTCCTGATCCCACACTAGGATTCCCTGTGACGTGGGTATCAGGAACTAAGAGTACAATGCTACTATAACATCCAGACCTGGACAATATTTTGAAAATCATACAAACATTTGTCTCGCAGCGGGAATTGAACCCGCAACCTCTTGCATCAGGTTTAAGACCGTTCGTCGAGCATTCTATGTGAGAGGCCACAAATGCCGATGATGATGAGGTATTTTATCAAAAGAACAGCACATAGAGCTCATAATCCATTCATGCACCGTGTTTCGGCTTACAAATTTAAAAGTCGCGAACTTACAATATTAAGCGCACGTGTGATCCCCTTAATACTTGTTAGCCGGTTGTTCTAATAACCACACTTGTGTGCTTGCTTTATGTGTGCTACGTGGGATTTCACGGCTGTATGCTGATGAACTTTGAGGATGTGAAACGACCCATTCAAAGAGTGTTTCCATCCGCGTACAATGGCTAAAGTCTGAAGTATTGTTGTTATTTACGAAAAGACAGCTATAAATAAGATTTTTATAGAAAAATATCTGACACTTAATTCACAATATAATCACCAGCCTCCTTATTCGCTATGACCAAACGTAACATAACGCGGGCTCGTTACGATATCTGCGTGGAATCATCGCTGAATCGTATGGGTGACGTCACACGTTATTGACAAGGAATCTCTTAGGTCATAGCGAATAACCACCCAGGTTTAAAAAGACCCCTCTAAATAAATCATTATATGAATCATAATACGATTCATATAAAAGAATTACTAAGGATCTGCTGAGTATTCGGAAAATGAATCCTTAGCAATTCCAGTAATAGCAATCCTAAACAAGCCAGCAACCAGAATAAATTTAAGTGTACTAGGTTTCTTTAATTGCTTGAATTGATTGAAAAAACCTTATTATACACCTTAAAAACTAGTTGAGAATGACATAAATCATTAACAAAATAAAAACAACGAGCGGCAATGGGCGGTCCTAAAAGCGGTACCTTCCAGATATGTTTTGAATGGGACCAATAACATGGTTTCTTTTGCAAGAAGGAGCCTATACACACATCAATAACAAAAGTAAACCAGATGTACAATGGGCGGTCTTTTCACTAAAATCGGTTTCTTCCAGACAACTTTTGATTAAAGAGATTTGAGTTAAACCTAGTTTCTTTTGCAACAATGAGCTCATGTTATTGATAGTAAATAACATCACTATCAATCACTACTTTTCTAAATAAAACCATTAATACTTAGCTAGGCATATAAAAACGCGTTTTGCTTATGCTACTATGATACTTTTCACTAAACTTTCCACGTTTTCTAAACCTGCTAAAAAACCAAAGATACATCGTAAAGCACGCGCGGGAAGTTGTACATAAACATCGTAGGGTTCGTACCGTACATAAATCCAAGATTATGAGATGGCGGTCGGCAGCCGACGCTCGCTTCCATTTGCGGAAAACATTCATCTTTCCGTGCCTTCCAATCTTGGACTTCACACTTTAAAGCCGGACTATAGACTTTTAAGTCTTGAACCATACTTTTCTTAAAAGCTTTTTCGAATTTTTAGGGCAATCGGTCCATTATTTTGTATATTTTAAGTTAAAAACGTGTTTGTGCATATTCTGAATTATAAACAACTGGGTTCTTATTATATCTGTTTATGGATTTATAATGACTATTCCAACACTTAAAAACCGTAAAGTACCTGTTGAACCAGGCATCGTGAAAGGTTCCGCAGTCACTATGAACGTTCACGATTAAAGTTCAAAGTTAATAATAGTGTGTAACCGACAATATCCCATATCTCGAAAACTATTATATATCTTTATCAAAACTATTTTCGTTGAAAGTTGTTTTCAATTTTTACACTTTTTAGGGTTCCGTACCCGAATGGTAAAATGGACCCTATTACTAAGGCTTCGCTGTCCGTCCGTCCGTCCGTCCATCTGTCACCAGGCTGTATCTCAACCGAACCGTGATAGTAAGACAGTTAAAATTTCCACAGATTATGTATTTATGTTGCCGCTATAACAAAAAACTAAATAAAAGGATAAAATAATTATTTAAGAGGGCTCCCATACAACAAACGTGTTTTTTTTGCCATTTTTATAGATAATCGTACGGAACCCTTCGTGCGCGAGTCCGACTCGCACTTGACTGGTTTTTATTTTTTTATTTTCTACCTCTTATTTGAATAGTTAAAATAAGAACACATTATTTAGTTTACTCTACTTTTTAGTATAACAATAGTTATCGTCTTTTAAAAATGATTATTAGTTTAGTAATTTTTTGAAACCACTACCAATTTCCATACGAATGCTAAGAGACGTCGGTCTATGACGGTACTTGTACGTTACTCCTAATATTCACAACACAGGGAATCCTAGTGTGGGGGCAGGATTTCGGATGTGACTATTGGGTGTAATGTTTTGGTATGATGGCTCTAATGGAAAAAATAAATAAAAAAAGTTATCATAGTGTAAACCCCTGTAAAGTAGGCTACATAAAACGCCTCATTCTCAGCAGTATGAATAAGCTTATTTATTCACACCCAACCTAAAAATCCCTATAACATTAGATATATACCAAAACAATGAACCCTTGTCGATATGAAAACAATGGCCTTCAATAATTGCATTTGACGGGCCTTTCCGACCCCTGAGCCATGACGGGCCTAAAGCCTGCTTTCCACAGCAAGCAGTTGATCAGCCTGCTATTCACATTGCGTCTTTGTCTGTGAGCTAGTAGTTTGAAACCCCTTAGCTGTTTATTATTAAAGCTGGCTTTACACCTAAGTAAGCTACTGACCAGCCAGCAGAGAGCTACTTTGATGTCCTTGCACATCAGTAACTCGGCTCGGCGTTGCTATTGATTTACATGGTATTTAGAATAGCTGCCAAATGCATTGTGAATTTTATCAAAAAAATACAAATGTAATTTTATGATTACACACAGTTACTCGCACGATAAATTCACATAGTTGTAGTGTAATCGTAACTATAGTACTAACACTTCCAACTCGCACACCAGTAACCGCAACTCTTCGGTCATTAATACTATGTAATAGTTATTTATTGATGTAAGCAAGAATGGTTTATAACCTACGCATTAAGATTGAAATTTCGCCGTAGAAAAATTGGTTCAGTAGAATATTTTTGGCACTTTATGTTTGTAGGATTTAATTTAAAATGCCTAACGAATTATGCTGAATGTTATAACTGGCTTGTATACACTGAGCTAGCGTTAAATCACGATCTCATCTCATCTCACTCGATTTAACCTTCGCCGTAGGGCCTTAAGCAATCAGTTAATGATCAAATTACATGTTTTCTCGATAGAATTTCAAATGAACTGTGTGCGACTGGCTTGAACTTGGCTAATTATTGATGTTTTTCTCGTTCAATTGAAACATCTTCTGCTTCTTCATCAGCCGGTAGACACTGCAGGATAAGGCCTCTTTCATAGCATGCATAGCGTGCAACTAGGGGATTTGCCATAATCACCACGCTTGGCAGGCGGATTGGTGATCGCAGTTTGCTGTTAAGCACTTAGGTGTATGCTGCTGCCTATCCCCTGGTGTAATCTCTCGGTCACCTTTTACAACACCCAAAGGAGTAGTTGGAGGAGTCCTTTTCTTAGGCCAAAAATACCATGGCTCATCATAATACTTATAAGCATTAGAATTTTCAGAAACAGTTCACATTTTTACAGAAATGAATCCTTTAACAGTTCGTTATGAATCCCATTAAAGTTATATAATTTAAGTATTCAAATATACTGTAATGTAAACATAGTTTGTTTCACACTCCTGCAAATTACGAATATAACTTTACATCAAAAACATTTCGCATTTACATTTGCGGGCAAAAGTAATGAACGTCTCAACTGGAAGTGCTACACTACGAGAGCTACGGCGTAGCATCTCTACGAAACGCGATTTGCAACGAGACTGAGTAATAACACTTGAAACTATTGTTATTTTACCTAAATAAGTCGTCGTTCTAATACAATCTTGCCGTATTTTAGCTAGGGGTATAAAGCAATACCAGGTTGTAATTAGACTAGCGTTAGGTTTATTTATTTATTTATTCAGGGCAATAAGTAAGTTTTCACACCACCTGCTCGACAATGTCCAATTAAATATCATGCAACCTCAACGTAAAGTAAAGCATTGTCTCTCTAGGGATATAAAGTTGTATGAAACTCCCTAGGGATTAAAGTGATTTGAATTTGGAACGTCAAATTCGTGTGGAAACTCGTGGAAAACTCCAAGTAAAAAAATGCCCATATGGCATTGTAAAGAGGTTTGTTCGAAAATAGAACTGGCCACCAAAAGCAGAACTCAGAAAAAAAAGAAATAGGCGCGATTTTAAAGAATGTGAAACAAAAGAGATGTTAGGTTTAGGTTTTGTTGGGTGCTGTGTTTTTCAGTGAAATTTATTGCAATATTCTAGCAATATATAATTATGTCAATGGCAATATAGTGTTAACAAAAAATGTTGAGCGATAATGATTCTACTCCAGAGTTCATCAAAACAGACGATACTTATTTTATGGAGCCCTTGCTTTTTATTGTCTCGCAGTAGGTGTGAAAAGTAGAGTATGCTCCTCTGGAATAAACCCTGTCTTCGTCTTGGGCAGCTTGAACCCCTCGCTTCACTTAGGACTCTATATAACTCCCTCGCTACACTCGGGAGTTAACTTTAGAGTCCCTCGTTACACTCAGGGTTCAATATGCCGCCCGCGACATAAGACACTGCTTTATTCCCTTAGTGCATAATCTACTATTTACAAAAAGGTTTCCAAAAAATTTATAACATAAAATAAAATAAATTAACAGCTACAATATACAATCTTAGGTTATAGAAGGAATATAAACTTAAGCTTAACAATAGTGTAGCCTACTGCATTATTCACAAATTAGCTATATTGTACGTATTGTATGTAATAGACAGAAACCTGGACTTGTTATTATTTATTTATTTATTATTTGTCCTGGCTTACTAAGGAGTGTGTTATTACTGGAAGAAAGTGTTAGCCAAGTAGATCGTGGAAAGCAATGGCGGTGATGAGCTTCATTACTTGTCACATCTATATTCCAGCGACTGTGCAACCTACGGTGAAAAGAGGCCTTTTGAGGCTCAGCCTACACCTTCTGGGAAAAGGCGTGTGTTTTATATGTATGTATATATAACAAGCCTAAAACAAGCGCGTTATTTTGTAATATGACAACCATCATCATCATCATTATCTTGCCCTTATCCCAATTTATTTGGGGTCGGCGCAGTATGTCTTTCTCTTCCACTCTCTCCTGTCAGCCGTCATCTCATCATTCACTCCCTTCTCATTCATATCATCTCTCACGCAATCCATCCATCTTTACTTAGGTCTTCCTCTTCCTTTCCATCCACTAACCTTCATATTCATTACTCTCCTAGTTACATGTGTTTCATCCCTCATCCTAACATGCCCATACCAAGCTTTCCCTATAAAATAGCCAGGATAGGTAATAGTGCTCTAGGTGTGCTGCTGTATGTTTCGTGATGACGTGAATTATTATGTCCATTCCCAATCACGGTTCAAGTGTCATCACTTTAAATAATATAAGCTTAAGAGAGACTTACTAAGGAAAAAATCTAAAAGAAGGTACAAAACGAGATTTCAGTTCGGTTAAAATGGGCAATAAACGACCGAAAATTGTGGAGCAAAACGCTAAAGTTTCGCTTTCCGACAACAAATTATAACAGAAAGTGTTTGCAGGCAAATTAAAGTAATCACGAAACTCGAAGAATACGATTCTTGGGAAAGTAATTTCGGTGATTTAATAGAAACGAGGATTTTTGTTTGCGTAAGGAGAATGTGAGCTTTTGGATGTGCCTCGAAGCCATAAGGTTAACAATGATGACTTATTCAATTACATATTTCCGGTATAGACATGATATTGTTGTAGGAAAATTATTTCCTCAAACGCATCGTTTTCAATTTTACGAGGTTTGTCGGGTTATAATTTTACTCTTATAGTGCACTGGATTTTTAGCAATATTTAGTTAAAATAAGCAAATTATTCTTTGTTCTTTGACCAGCTAACATTTTTGAAACATGTTTAAAGCGTCAGGTCAAAGAAATTCTTAGCTACACTTTACAAAAATCCAAAATTTCACTGGGACTTAATTTAGCTTTTGACTCATTAAAAATACAATCGCTTTTCAGGTTTTCGTACCCAAAGGGTGCCTAAGAACCTATTTAATAAGCCTACATCGTCTGTCTGCCAATCTGTATGTTGTCACAGGGGTATATTTTGCCACCCGGATAGGTATAGCCAGTTAAAAACGTTCAAAGATTATTGTAGACCTAGTCTTAACTCAGCAGAAACCAAAAGCTATACCTACTTACTAAACATCTTTCATATGTTAATTTTGTTCGTGTCTTTGAATTTCTCCTCAATATTATTTACGTTAAGTCGAGTGATGTTGTGGCTTGAATCTAATGCAAATAAAAAAAAACCTAATCCCAAGGGGTCGCTGTACAAGAATTCGGAAACCAAGGAATGAAACCTTATTAGTTGTAATTAAACCTCCCGTAGTCAAACTGGTATTTTTATTTTTTTTGCTTCCCTACTGTCAGCAGCACATTTAATTATTGTTTTGATAAAATAAATATTCATATTCATTTATTCATTGCTTTTATGTAGTAAGTAAGTAATTCATATTAGTAAGTATTTGTCTTATATACAAAATAATGAACTTACATATTCGATTTGGTCAGAATAAGTACGCTGATGTCTTCTTGCAACTGGCCCACTCACACTCGCCTTATGCATCTATTTCGTCAATATTTTTTCATTTATCCTCTCTACATGCCCTAACCATCTTAGCATACCTTTCTCAGTCCTCATCTCTGTCTTTTTTCACATCGCAACGCTCTCTTATCACACTGTTTCTCACTCTATTATTTAAAATTAAACCACACATGCTTCTCAGAGCTCTCATCTCTCATCCTCGGAAAAAGGCCAGGTCAAAAGTACCCTTAGCTGATGCGCATGTATGAAGAATGTAATGAGAGTGAATGAAGCTAAAGATTGCATTTTACTAAAAAATTGGACACAGTTTTCTAAATAAATAAAATATTATTATTATTTTCCTAAAGTAACTTTCGTGAATTCATTTTGTAAAAACGGGAAATTTTCACGTACCGATATGTTGGTGGTAGCACCACCATATCAGTACGTGAAAATTTCCGGTTTTTATTTAATGAATTATTATTATTATTATTATTATAAAGAGGTATGTCAGGATCGTAGCAAATAGAAATCCGTGAAGTCTACCTACCCATCCGGAAAACAGGTGTGATTTTATGTATGTTTGAACTTAACACATCACACATCAGTAGCATCGTCAACATTCAGACGAGGCCAACATTCAGGCGGATTTGTGATCGCAGTATTGGTGTTGAGTACTCAGGTGGATGCTGTTGCCCATCCCCTAGTGTAATCCTTTAGTAGGCTTTTACGACATCCGCAGGAGGAGATGGAGAGATCTATTCTTAGGCCGGACACACCACAGCAAACTTACGTTCAATAAAATTATGTATGAACTTTCGATAAAATTAAGTGGTTTTCATCAAAAAATAGCTCGGATATGATGAATACTCTATGTGTTATGACTTGACTTCGGAACCCTACAAGTTTGAAAGAAGACGCATTTGACCGTATTTATAATTGTTAACGTTTTTTTTATTTGTTTCAGGCAACTTCTAGCACCTAACCTCAAACAAACTCAATACCTCGCAAATGGAGCTGAAAGCGACATCCGGACGGTAAGTTGTTTTCCAACCTCCAAACTTTAAAAGCTAGACCAGCGTCCGTATTACGTACCTGAGGAAAGCATTCAAAAATGCTTTAACTTTCACGCTCATGTTGCAAGCTTGGAACCGTTAAAACGAGCAGTCCAGTCTGTAGGGACATACAAAGGCCTTTGCCTTGCAAAAGTTAGTGTAGTAACCGTTTTGATAAATCTTGCTAGTATTGGGGATCCTAATAAAAAAATCTAAGTTTTTGACCTTGGGGGTTGGAGGCGAAAGTGCGAGCCGCCATCTTGGAATAAAGTAGTCAAATTATTTTTTTATTTAATAATGCCTTAAGGCGAGGACTGATCTGAAAAGTAGTATTTTGAACGCCCAGCCCTAAAAAAGCTTTGGCATTCTGCTCTGCATTATGCTCTTAATTTTGAATGGCAAAAACACAATTTTTTTAACGAATTAAAACTAAACTTGTATTTTAAAGTTTTAACCGCATATTCTTATCTATGATTTGTATGTTTTGATTATTACAAAAACCCTCAAAATAAATACAGCCTGAAGTGCGAACCAGTTTCATCGTCAAATATGACATGCGATGTTCAACTTTAAGCAAAGCCGTTAGGATATTTATTCTTTGTTTTTGGATGTTTGGATTTTAGGATCGTACCCTGCCTTAATAGATCCAACGATAAAAGTGTATAATTAAGACAGAAATAAAGTATCTAAAATTCCTTATTTATCCCGTAAGTCTAATATGTAATGAGAATTAATACGCATGTAGCTTGATTAAAATCACTGACCTAAATCCAAAGAGGTTCGTGTTTGTACTTCAATCTTTGTTACATAGCCAATCGTTTATTCGATCGAAATCTTCACGCTATGACGTCATTTCCCTGCTGACTACAGTCTGGCACCGATGAAAAATGTCACGTCTGCTTGGTGCAACCTTTAACACAATACTTTTAAACTACAAACGATAAAACGGCATGGCTGCACACACAAAGAAAAATCAGTTTCAATCTGTGATACAGATCGTCCTAATATGGGCCTGACCTTTAACATACAAGAGCCAGTTAAATGGCATTCAGATTCTACCTTTACAATGGAATCAGTATCCAGTGTGAACCTCCTTTTGTCAAATTCCGTACAATACGTAGATTCAACGGAACACACGAGCAATTTTCCGCCCTTTGCCCGACGGCCATTTTACTTTTTTCTTGTTGCATAGAACTCATTTTTTTTCCTTATTTCCTTTGTAGTGAGGTGCTGTTGTTGATTCATTTATCGATGTTGTAAAGGTAATTGAATTTTTATCGACTGTCTAAAAAGTTATGTATATGTTCAAAAAGTTTTTCAAACACTCCTTTGCTGGGTATACCTACCAACTGCTTGTTATTCGCTCAAAATTCTACGTCACCCAAAGTTGAAACTGCTACGTTCTAGCAAAATTAATCTTATTTTGAAAGTAAAAATCTTTGTCAATTAAAAAATGCGACTAAAAATATATCTCTACTTACTATGTGCCTTATTAGATACTCATTTGCATAATACCTTCCTTGTAAACTGATCCCTGCCGTGAATGGCTATCCGAGAGTAATAGGGTCGGGCCATAATCCGAAACGTGGGTTCTGTGCATTATGGCGCATTATTTGCCCATAAATATGCCAGTTTCGACACAGTAGTATGTCTTGCATGGTGCTATTATGTCAAGAAAACTGTCGTTTGGTTGTGATATTGCTTGGGTTAATGCCATGTTGATCAAAAAAGGTACCATTAAAACAAAAGTAAAAGTATAATAACACTTTTGGGGTATCATACCGTAACCTAGTCACTAACCTAACCTAACACAGGGTGTTCGAGAATCAACCAATGACATGATGAGCGAAATAAGACCACTTGTCGTACGAATCCTAGTTCCTTATCCCTACTACATAACGTTTTTTATTTATTAATATTATCACGGGTTTTTATCGCGTGTTACCTTATTATTCATCTTGACGGTAGCTCCATGCACTCCAGTCAGCCCGCGACCACAATTGCTGTAACGCATTCGAAACATCGGGAATAATAAACAAAATAATTAAAAAATTATATTGTCTCGCCATAAATAAACATCGCGAAAGTTTAAAAATATTATAACCTCTTTTATCTATATAAAGCTAAGTTTGTCTATATAGGTATGCTTATAACTTGACTTCTACTGAACGAATTTGATTGCGGTTTTCACTGTCATGCAGTTTATTGTCAAGGAATAAATATTGTACGATAAACCTTTGAAGGTACTTAAAATCCATGGGGGTAGAGCTGCAGACAATTAATACTAGTTCTGTTTAGTGTTCTGATAAAATAAATTGATCTAAATAACTAACAATGACTTACTTTACAAAATGCTAGTGGTTCTTGCTTCATAAATAAATAGTAATTTATTAATAAAATGAAATAAAATTGCTTAATTTAGAAATAGTTTTTTTTTATATTTTGGCAACAATCTCATATTCCATCGACACCCCTACAACATAATACACGAACGAAGGATTTATACGGAAACTTTTAAATAGTCTGCACTACAGCTCTAGACAGTTGCAAGTTGAAGATTAAGTGGGCACCGAACGAATTGTTTCAACAACAAACTGCAAAACTGCAGGAGCAGTTCATATTAACTGTTTGTTCTGGCGAAAAAGAGCAGAGAACTCGTGTGGTGACTTTGCAGTTTCAAGAGGTGTCGTTTGTGTGACGATTTTTATTTATATTTTTATTTTTATTATGAGAACCCTATGTATTGTTATTTACGATATTTATGATAAGATTTTTTTAAAGTCAATTTGACTAATCTATAGCTGCGTGCTAAATGGTATTGCTAGCTAGAATGGAAGCATAAAGTTATGTAGTAACCGAAGTTGGTAACCGTAAGTTTGTGGTATGAAGTCGTTCGCTTTACTAGGGTGTCGATACTTATGATATGATAATTTTCAATTAATTAAATAGCTGACTTATTACTGAAACTTTAGCCTTATAGCTCTTGTGAAAATAGTTATAGGGCTATAGTTATAGTTATATATATATCTGTATACGTTTTAAACGCGCTTCAGTTGGTGGCTGTCAGGCAATCATAAAAATACCATTTTACATTGAAAGTTTAAACGTTGGAATCGAATCGGAATTCGAATGTTTATCATGTAATTCAAGTTGAATTGAATGTTTCAACTTTAAAGTTCAAGGCTTATTTTTAACCGACTTCACAAAAAAGGAGGAGGTTCTCAATTCAGTTGTATTTGTTTTTTTAATGTTTGTTACCTCATATCTCCGTCGTTTATGAACTCTTTTTTTTATTTGAATAGATATACTTCCAGATTGGTCCCATATTTTTTAGAATCCAGTTCTGATGATGGAATCCATGAGTAATTGAGGGAACTCCTCAAATATTGTAGGTATACGTATAGCGATTTTGATATTTTCAGCAACAAATCAAGCATTTGCGTTCAGAAAGTATCATAACACTTTCACCAAAACGGTTTTTTCAAAAAAAAAATTTTTATCCAGATATTTAGTCGAATACAATGGCGGAAGTCTGTTTTTTAAATGAAAAGTTATTCACGGATTGTTAGAAATTCATGGTTTTGTTTTCAAATAAAATATGAGGCGCCTTTTATTTTCTCATAGAGGGTGATGAAAAGTAGAGTGTAACACTCGGGCGCAAAATATATTTTTGGCTCGGGCTGCGTACTTTGAATCCCTCGCTACGTTCGGAATTCTACTCTAGAATCCCTCACTTCACTCTGGATTCAAAAAAGCGCCCTCGCCGTAAAAATATTATTTTGCTCCCTTATAATACAATCTACTATTACTTCACATTTGCGCATAGAGCAATAGAGGTTATAAAAGATAAATAAGATTGTCATCAGCCAGTAGCCGTCAACTGCTGAACGAGGCTTCCTACACAGAATGCAATGGAGGAATTTGCCTTAATCACCACGCTTGGCAGGCGGTTTGGTGATCGTAGCATTGTTGGTGAGTACCCAGCTGGATGCTGGTGTAATCCTTTAGTCAGCTTTTAAGACATGCATGGGAGGAGATGGAAGGGTCTATTCTTAAGCCGGACAAGCCATGGCACGATAAATGAGAAAATTACAAAAAAAAAACATTTTATTTTGTATGAAACAACTAATGAACTAGTTTTGTATGAAATCTCATGAATATGTTCCCCAAAATATACCTTTACTTAACTTGGTTTACCAAGTACGTTCATATTTGTACTTAATTTTGTGTATTGTTTAAATTTACACAAACATAAGTATGTTCGAAACAAAGTTCCGAATTGTTACAAGAATACTCGAAATGTCGACTCTTTGCTCAAACAACAATCTATTTAATAGGAGAGAAGTATAAATAGAATCTTTGTGCTCAGTTGCAAGAGTTTAGTTTATTTTGGTTAAGTAGACTTTTAATTGATTTCATAGTAAATGGGGGACTTTGATGTAAAAAATTGGCGCTATTTCAAACACGTTAGTTTCATCATAATATTTTCTTACAAAACATAACACATAACGTAACACCCAACAGTCACATAAGTAGTCCTAATCCCATACTATGATTCCCTGAGTCGTGTATTTCAGGAACTACGAGTACCATGGTACCATAACACCCAGACCCGGAACAAATATTTGCAGATCATACAAACATTTGTCCATCAGCGGGAATCGAACCCGCAACCTATTGCATCTCAGCCGGCTACTCGCCCGCTGCGCCACAGAGTTTCTCAAACTTAGCTTTCATATTTAGGGCTTATTTTTCGTGGTTTCAAATTTTAATTACCTTTGTATGGAAGTTTTGTTGAAAAGAAGTCCATTTATTTAAAAGAAAATATTAAATTAAAAAAAAATTAAATAAAAAATTAAATAAAAAAAAAATTAAATAAAAAATAAAAAAAAAAAAAAAAAAAAAAAATTAAAAAAATAAAAAATAATAAAAATAATATTTATAATAAATTATAAATTTAATAAATTAAATAAAAAAAATTAATTAAATTAAATATTGAATTATTTTAAAGAAAGAGATTTTTTTTTTTTTTTATTTGCGTAAGTGGCTACTTAAACTACGTGGTCATTCCTGAAAAATCATATAGTGTTAGTACTGAAATTTTGTAGTAAAACATTAGAATGACTACTGCAGTGCAACAAAAGCTGGATGAAAATCTCGTGAAACTGATAGCGAAACAAAAAGACGAATGCTGTGTTTCACGGATTTTTAGTACGAGTAGTACTAGAACCCCATTTACTACTGCTAGTTGGCAGCTAAGTGGCAAGTTAATGTAAACTTGCACTACGAAAAGGAAAACGTTTGTTAAATAAGATACAAATATAAAAAAAGACCATTAATAAATATTAATTATACTACTAACTTAAATACTACAAACTGTACGGTTCACCTATATTTCTTTTTAACCGACTTCAAAAAAAGAGGAGGTTCTCAATTCGGTTTTATATTTTTTTATGTTTGTTACCTCATAACATGGTCATTTATAAACCGATTTGATTTAATTTATTCATTTAGAAACATGCAGATAGACGAATCAAATGGCGGAAGTCGGGTTTTTTAATGAAAAGTTATATAATTGTGCTTTGATATTATTTTACTAAAAATTTACGTAACATCTCTAAGATCTATAATTACCTATTTTATCATTAATTTGTCAAACAATTAGAGTTCTCCGTTAATTATTTTTACTGTACAAATACATTATATGTTTTTTCGCTGAAAAGCAGGATCTAGAGTTCATTGACTCACCTTAGTTAGGAGCTCAGCCATGTATCCGTTTGTTAATACCATAATGAGACTACAACATATACCTATACCTAGCTACTGGACTTACATCCTGCTTACCTGCAACCTATAACCACCTACTATCACCTAGTAGTCAGTACCTACTGTCTTTATTAGCCAAGACAACATTTATTAGATGAGAAACTACGTTCTTGAATAAGTTACCTAAAAAATTATATGAGACATATTAATTACATCATTGTATAGTCAAAAATTCTTTTGACTATATAATTATACTAGTAGTAGAACTTCTTGTGAAAGTGTTCGTCCGGGGAAGTACTACCACCGTACCAATTTCTATCGCCAAGCAGTAGTGTTCGCATTGCTGTGTTCCGGTTTGAAGGGTACGGGTGCGGTGAAATTACAGGCACATGAGACTTTTCATCTTTATGCCTCAGGGTCGGCAGCGTGCATGTGATGCCTCTGGTGTTGCATGCGTCCATAGGCTACGGTAACTGCTTTCCATCAGGTGGGCTGTATGCTTGTTTGCTTGCAAAGAAGTAAAAAAAAACAAAAAAAAACTTGGTCAAAAATATTGTTTTCATCCATTCATCATTCATCATTGGAATATCATCAGTGTAGTGGCGGGTCAAACGGGCTCTTGCATTGCTAGTCATATTATCAGAAGCAGGACTTTGCGATAAGGTGTACATTCATTTTATTTTCCATAGACCTTGAGCTCTCGCTAAATATGGGGCTTTGACGAAATAATACTACCACTGTTGCCAGTTACGAAATGATACAACCACGCTGGCCATTAAAGTTTGGTGAGTTGCCAGAGCCTCATTTGTAATCCAGCAAGATGCACCACGTGTATGTGTTGAGGCCTAGAGGCAAGATGTTGAGGGCCCCTAACCTGCACCTTATTTGACACTAGGGAAATATCTGTGGGAAATGTGACATAAACCTTGGCTAAATAGTCTACTTCTAGACGACTGAGGCAAGAAAAAGTTCAATCACCAGTTCTCCGCATTCACATACATTCTAAGACTTGTTCTTTGACGACTCAACGGTACTCCGGAGCGTAGTATTCTCGAGGTATCACTCATCGATTGCATACGCAAAACCATACTACACTCCATAGCCTTGCTGTACTGTTACTCAGAAGACAGCCAGACTAAAATGGAATTGGGCTGGGCATATCTTCGCATGCTGAACTATCTTTAGGCTAACACAACAACAGAGTGGACCCCAACAGTGGAAGATGACATCGTGGCAGACACAGATTAAGTGGAGGTTACCGGTAGGACGCATGTGCCTTTTTGTACGTGAACCAAGTTTGCTTCTATTTTAACCACGGGTCTAGGTATTAGTGCACTCTTCGAGCAACACGGACTTCCTGCCGCGGGCCGGAAGGGAGTAGCCTTAGCGATATATTAGCATTCAAATAGTTCTGTCATTTTTTGCGGGGGGAAATGTGCACACAAGCGCAAGTCCGCATACACACATCCAAATACAACACTGTAATGACGACACTCACACTAACAAACCTTACACATAATAACAACTAGTTTTATTAAACGCATATGCCTACTTTGGCTTTTAGTTTGACAGAGGGAAACGCTGCGAATGGCTACTCCCTTCCGTGTTGCTCGAAGAGTGTACTGATCATGTGATAAAGTTTCATGGAGTTTGAAGAAATAATAGTCAAATTAGAAATTCTACCGCATTTTAAGCTACCGGTGGCCTTCTATTGAGATCTGCCGTGCCATCTTAACACTCATGGCAATGGATTGGAAATAATTGATCTTAATCTAAGTGTCTTTCTACTAAATTTCAACAATTAAATCGGCTCAGCCGTTGGTATCGTAATATATCATAAAGTGATTACCAATTCAAGCCACTTACAGCGTTTTTAGGTCCAAGAGACGATTCTTTTTCGTTGGTTCCTCTTTTTCTTTTCTTTAGAACTCGATACGCTATCGCAGTGCGGGTTTCCTTATATTCCAGCTCTTTGTTTAACGATGCCAACTTGAGACTGGCACTTACAGTTTAATTTCAATTACAATGCTCTCACCGGCTTAAAGTTCGCAGTTTTTCAATTATAGATTTGCGTTGCTTGTTTTACAAAGCAATTTGATTTTATACATCAAAAAACATGTTTTTTAGAGTTATTACAAACGCTTATTCGCGTTATTTCAAATAATAAATTTGACTCCTGCAAGTTGGTTCTTGTTTCAATTTATCTTATCCGCCCCTTTATTATGAGGCGTTTAAGGCACTTTTTAGTATGGTGTATGATATTATTAGTAGTACTTATAAAAATTTGAGAAAAAGAAGTTGGTTCTTATTACAGTCTTATTTATTGTTTTATATTGTGTACTTTAATGCAAACCTTTGTAAGATATGCAGATATTTAACCCATAAAACTTAATGAATTTAGTCGCACAAAAAGGCTGGTTCTGGTTGTGTTTAATGCCCTGGATTAGCTTGAAATAACTCCAAATATGTACCTACACTATATTGTCAGCTTAATACAAGATTTAGCTATAAAATATACCGCGGTACTCTCACAGGACGTAAGACAATCCGCGCCAACATGATAAAGACACTTCAAGGAAAGCTAACGAAAAAATGTTTAGTGTTTTCTTTGAAAGCTTTTGGCAAATTTCCGTCGAATAAATGTTTCAAATTCAAATCAAGTTTGTGACTTGAGAGTTGAGAGAAGCTCTACCCTAAAAGCGGTTGCAACTGATGAATAGTAGATGCTGTGGTAATTATTTAATCTAGAATACCGAAAACATACATTAACATAACCATTTTTAAGAACAAACAAAAATACCAACAAAAAAAAGAAAGCCAATTTCAATTTTGAAAACGAATTACTTACTCAAAAATATCTCACATAAATAAAATAAAAATATAGTTTCTAAAATAGCTTAAATTTTAGAAACTATGTTGTATTGTAGGTATGATATTCTATAGAAATAATATTAGGAATGATACTGTAAAACTTCAAAAAAAAATATGTTTTTTCACAATTTTCTCTACAGAAAAGAATATAGTTACAAAAACTACATTCAAAAAGACTTTAGTAAGTAATAGTTTGGGTGTTTTACAAACAGTAACATTTTTTTCTGTTTTGTTAGAAGATTTGGCACAGTGGACCCGGCTTAAGATGCACTTTAATCATCATCATCATCAGCCTATAGAAGTCCAGTACTGGGCATAGGCATAGGGGAGACCCTGGAATGCCACAATCAACGGACTTGAGCTGCCTCCATCCACTAACTTCCTACGACGTTTATTATGTATTTAGTCCATCGAGAGGAGATCCTTCTTTATTTGTCCGGTTTGTGGTCTAACATAGACAACCGATCATTTAATTTGATAAATAGAATCCCTTTCAAATGTTGGGAGATCTATTTTGTAAAATTTGTTATTATATTACGCGAAATTCAAATAAAATGCCTTTTATGAAAGGCGTGGCACGTATTTTTTTGTATGACGATTTCTTGTAGCTTTGTTATGTTTTCCATTCCCAACAAAATTAACATTTCACAGCGTCCTCGTAACACTACTCCTAAGCTCTAGAATTATCGAATAACAATCAGCGTCCGTCTTGAAACCCAGCGCAATCTTAATCCGACTTCAAAAAGATTCGTTCTGAAATTCAATTAAAATCTTTTCAGCACTTTGATTGTCTACTGATGAATAGACTAAAGTTTCTGATATCAATAACATCTCGACAGGTCAATTTTGATAAAATTTAATTTGAGGAAAACTGATTTCGGAGTGTTAGGAGTTTTCGGAGTTTAAGGAGCTTTCGGAGTAACGTAAGCGTCTAACCCCCGGGTTAAGTTTGTTTCACGCTTAATAAGTTGGTATTAACTAGGAATGAAATTCGATGTAATTTAAGTTGGTTCAAAATTAATTGGCGTCTTTGGATTTGCATGAGACTTGTAAACCCTTTACCTGTCAATTATGTTTTGATTTATGGGGGGTATTTGGTTATGTATTATGTAACATGAATATTTTGGTAGTCAAAGTTTAGGATCAATTAAATAACTGGCCAAGTGTATGTCTGGCCACACATAGTGTAGGATTCTGTAGTCAAGTCATGAAAACACAGTTTCAGAAATTTGAGAATTTTCTGTGGTATGTCACACCTATGAATATACCCCTCTGTCTCCTCCTGTAGATGTCGTAAAAGACAACTAAGAGATACATTAGGGGATGGACAGCAGCATCCATCTGAGCACTTAACACCAATACTGCGATTATCAACCCACCTGCCAAGCTTAGTGACTATGGCAAATACACCATTGCCTTTGATTTATTTATTTATTTTATTTCAGACAAATGTCTATATAACTCAAACTAGTACACACAGTCAGAAAACACACACACATAAAATTAACACATTAAAATACTGAATTAAACAATATGAAGCCCAACCAACAATCAGCCCTGTCAGCCACAACGCGCAGGATGGCGTTGTTGCTGCCGCGGACACTGCTTAGCAGTGACGCGGCTCTCTTGCGTAGGATGGCGTGGAAGCCATCTGTTCGAGTGTCAGCAAACATGCCTGAAGCACTGCAGTATCTCAGCAAATTGCTTCTGGATGTCTATCGGCTGCTAATGATGATGGTTGTTTGTTTGTTATTGTATCAAATCGTAAATTCATGATCACGTATTTTCTAAATGTTTTTCCCGATAAATGAATTAAAATGAATACTTACGTTATCGTAAATCAAAAATACATTAGCTTTTTGCCTTTTCACTACTTACTATCAAGCGAATATCCAAGCTCCTACATCAGGCACGGAGCCCATTCATTCTCGAGTACTTAGACTGGTGCTGCGATGGCGCACAGATTATGTACCGGAAGAGCAGTGATTCAACTAGTTAGATTCGCATTTAAGAATTTTTATAAAATATATTTAAATGTTGATTTTTTTTCCCAAAAGCCGAAAAAATAATCTTTAAGCTATAGATACTCTATAGATTGTGAATCTTGAAGGCGAGGACTGATCTCAAAATTAGTATTTTGAACGCCCGGTGCAACGTGACGCGATTTAAAAATGAGATGCAAAAAATAGTGTAGGTAGAACAATCTAATAATAATTGTAACTGAACTTTGAAAAATGTCTTGTTTTGTAAATAAAAATCGCACAAAATGACGACCTCAAAAAAGCTTTGGCATTCAAATGCTCATAATTTTGAATAGCAAATAACAAAATTATTTTTTACGAATTAAATAGCTAGACTTGGCTTTTAAAGTTTTAACCGCATATTTTTTATATATTAATTTTATTTTTCGATTAATTAACAAAAAACCCTCAAAATGAATACAGTCTGAAGTGCAAACCAGTGTCATCGTCAAATATGACATGCGATTTTCAACTAAAAAAAAAGCCGTTTTGGTTAAAAAAATAAAGATTTTTGGATGTTTGGGTTTTAGGATCATACACTGCTTTAAACGGAAATCTTCAAGAAATAATATAGAATAATATAATAGTCACTACCTATACAACTTTTGAAGCTATCATGGTTATTAACATAATTATCACTAGAAACTAGAAAAACACTAGAAACACTAGAATTAATAAATGTCAAAAATCATGGTTAATATCCCGTTTCTTGTGATAATTCACTATCTATTTATTAGGTCATCCCACCTAAACAAAGCAAAGCGGATAAATCGTTGGAGTACTGCAATTACAGTGAGGTAGGCATCGCTGCAACTTAGCTGGCTTAATTAAAGTTCTTCTAGCAGTAAATAGATCCGTGGCCAGCCGGGATGAATCGAACCGACTATCCAATCAAAGGCAGAACAAGATCTAAGAAAAATAATGCCATTCAAAGTGCAATGCAGACGGCGTCTCAGGGACGCTTCCATCTGGTAGTGATTTGGATCAGTTGAGCTATCTTTAGATCTTTTGTAACGTTCATTTGTATTTTTATAAACTTATTAAAAAAAACAAATGAAATAGTTGTGTTTTCTAAGGAACGTGGTTGATAAGTTGAATTATTCTTTCTGCAAATAAAGATTCTAACATTTCAAATAGTCACAAGTAAAATGTTTTTGATCTGAAAATAAAACCTAAAATAGATTATTATTACATTAGTTTATAAGTTATAAACTGACTAGTGCAGTGTATCTGCTTTCAGAAGGTACATAAATTTTTAAGTAGTGTTCTTCTTATTTTCTTTTAGTTTTCTTGTATTGTAATTTTGACATTTAATTTTGGCGTTTATGAATCGTAAGTTATATATATATATATGATGAATAATAATTATATTTATTTATATATAAGTGTTTATATATATATATATATATATATATAAACACTCGAACTCACACTCGTATTTTAAGAACCCTTAACATGCAACTATAAATAAAAAAAAAAAATATAATTATTATTCATCATTGCATGTTAAGGGTTCTTAAAATACGAGTGTGAGTTCGAGTGTTTATATATATATATATATATATATATATATATATATATATAAACACTCGAACTCACACTCGTATTTTAAGAAGAGTTCGAGTGTTTATATATATATATATATATATAAACACTCGAACTCACACTCGTATTTTAAGAACCCTTAACATGCAACAGTTTCATAAACTACTTCACAAAGCCCTTAGCCATTTTTCAATGAATTAATTAATGAATATTAATTAATTCATTACAAAAATGGCTAAGGGCTTTGGTATGTTTTTAAATCCAAGAAAGTTGTGCGAGGCTGTTTAGTGATTGAAACCGTTTTTCGCCCATATTATTAAACTTTTAAACATTTACCAAAAACAATTGCTTATGCATGGTAAAAATGAAGCCCAATAATCATATCGATAAAAATCTATCGACACCCGACCACCGTGCGATCGATTTCCTTTTCCCGCTCACTACGCATTAGTAGCTAGGGCTGCCCATCCGTCAGGATTGTGCCCGACCCGTCAGGTACTCGTATTTTACGCAGAGATTTGCTCTTTTTGTCGCCCTTAGACTTTTTGTCAGGCTGTCGGATTTGTGCTTGTTTTGACTTAATAGGTTGAGTAAAAACTGAGTAAAAAACATGAATCCAACAAACAAAAAAATATCGTGGTTTTCACGATGAACAATGATTTTGATAGCTTGATAACTTTTCTATAACCATCTAAAACCTATACACAACGACAGCATTATACTGTCAAATGAATCTCTGCCTCTACAATTTTTCCAGCTCTGTCAATAGGCAAGAAATGATTTAGAAACTCATATCAGGGTATGCAAACGTTAATATAGATAACGGGTTCTGTAAGGTGCTCGTAAAATTGTATCGATATCGACACCTCACTAAAGGCCTTATTGTTTGGCTCATATCTTATGAGCGTTTTAGGTTTTGGGACCCAACTCTGTGTGGTTATTATGGAAATTAGAGAGGTGTTGTTCAGACGATAAAAGTAACTAAAGTCGATTGACATTTTGGTACATAATACCGGGTATGTGGTACGAGAATATTATTGAAAATATTTTATTTTACATTAATAGAAAAGATTTGTTTGCCACAAATACCAATTTCACTTTTCGGGATTGAATATTATAATTATTATTAAACAAATCTTTACTTTTTCCTTCTTGTCAAAATACAGGATTTTATGAGTTTTTTGGTCCGAAATAATTTTATTATAGTTTTTTTTTTTACTAGAAACACATTTTTTTTATAAATTTTAAAACATGAAATAAATTTTATATGCATTGCAAACATGCAGTGCAAACGATAGCAATATATTTTGATTGCCTCAGCGATTGCAAAACCCGTTTTCCATAGCACACACGAACTCGTCTCAATTTTATATCTAAACAAAATATTTTGAATTCTATGTTAGGTATGTAAAGCTTCTCTGTTCTATCATTGAAACATTCAAATCCCTATAAATATTTAAATAAAGGATTTACTAAAATAAAAGCTACTAAAATATGCTGGTAATATGGATCTTAGTTATTGTCTGCGTCTGTTGCTAGGTACTCCAATGCTTTTTCACTTTTGGCGTCCATGGAGGCATCATCAATCATGCTAGCATAGACCTCGTTTTAGGGTGCGTTCCTTGAAAAGGGTTTTGGTGAAAATACTTCAAACAAAATGTTTCTCAGAACCGGTGGTGAGGATTTTGTGTAAATTACAGCCGAAGTGGTGCTTATGATATTACTTTAATTCCCAGTTCCAGCTAAAATACGGATGCCATCTGTATTTTAATAATTCCAAGTTGACAGTCTCATTCAAGTCATGCACGACTATTGCGATGACAGTGTTGCTAAAACTTAACCACACAATACAACCAATTATTTATAATAATATGTTTATTTACACTTTATAAGAATTCTTGTTATTAATATTAGAAAATTAAACATTTGCATGCCAATCTGGTCGAGTACAGTGATCCAAATAATAGATTAAGAACCAATGTACCTGTATTCAAGCAAGTAAAACTTTTATTTCATTTAATTAAACACGAAAAAAAATTAAGCCATTTAACTAGTAGACGTGGGAACAAAAAATATTTTGTGCTGTTTGCGGCAAAGTTTACCTGTGTATTCACTAGGTACTATTGTTACATGACAATGAATGACAGAAATTAAACCTTATGTCCTTTGCTATATGCATGATTAAGTTAAGTGATAGTGAGTGTACTAAAATTTTTCGATTAGTTTACTACTTTTATGAACGATTGCTACTCAGTTTTGAACCCGCGACTGTGGCGAAAAAGCAGAGTAGTTCCGATACCACAGATAACAAATACCTACCATCCCACTTAAAAAATTGCGCGCACCGTTTTTGTAGCCTGATTCTTTCAGACTTTGTCTCGAGAAACATGCATAATTTCACGTAATTATGGAGATTCAAAATAATATTATGACTAGACCAACATCTATCATTTTTGGTAGAAAACATCACTGTCAGTTTAATTCAATGCTATAAACCATTCCACGTACCTAATGTAACAGGCTTTACGTCACAAGATAAAACACACACCTACTTTGTCGTGAATCTGGACACTAGACATGAGTTATAGAGGCAATTTCACTACACGATTAGGTATCCAATTTGTTATCTTAAGGGTATATGTGTTATTACATTTTTACTGGACCTGCGACCTAGTACAGAATGTTCTTTTATGATCTTATATTTCAAAAATTACCTGTTTTGTGAGTTTCGTTTTTTGATGATGAATTGTAGATATTACATTATTATTATTACATATATTACATGAAATTTGTGATTGTGTTTTTTTTTGTATCAACTTCTGAGCAGGTACGTTTTCTGTTGTCTCTCTCTATTGTATACTTATCTTCGTGCGTAACTACTGAATCGATTTTGATACAATTTATTATTAGTGAGTATTTCCTCAACCCAATCGGAAATAAGTCATTGCGTTCAGTATATTGTTTTAAAGTTACCTTATAAATAACAAAATCTATTTTTGTTTTTCGTAAAATCATCTACAGATCCTCCTCAGCATCAAGAAATGTTTAATTTTATTTTCTGTATTACAACCGTTCACAAAATTCATAACGTATTATGTAGAAATGACTCAAGATCCCATTCAAAAACATTAGCAGCTTGACTTCACATTCAAATCTCATAGAAATAATAAGAGATACGAAATTCGTACAACGCATTTTCACAAGATTTTCAAAGATGAAATATTAGTGCTGACTTACAGAAGGTACGTCACTAAAAATAAGACTTTATATTGGTATGAATATTTTTTATTTGAATGGATATACCAAAATCCAGTTTGGTTGATGGAATGCATGAAGAATAGTACTCCTCAAAATATACAGACGTGCATATAGCGATTTTGTTATTTTCAGCAACAAGTTAAGCATTTGCATTATGAATGTATAATTTGGTGAAGTGGTACTAATGAAGAAGACCACAAATGGCCACCAATATTCCTTAATGATAAATATTTCACGGGTGGCGATAAGATATCTCGATTAAGATATTTAAGTGACTATGAAGCTTTAACTAAATAGTTCTGATGAATCGAACTGATCTGATTATGAAGCCGAAAATAAAATGTATTCTAGCCGTGTTTTTTATACTCGAATAGTCTTTTTTTACTCTTAACGCAGATTTGAGTGTTACAAGCCTGTTAGGGCATCAGGCATTCGTTCACCCGTGCCAAATTAAACAAGGTGGCAGGGTAAATTCAATCTAATCTAAACTTCCGTCAATCCAATTTGAATTTCCGTGCTCCCCTGGCCCACTCCGCCTGGCGATGGTCCCGAGTTCCGACAGGGACGGAGTGGGACGAATGGGGAAACTTTACATGCTTACATCATTTACGTCTTGTTAGTGCACATGCTAATTTTGTTATGAAGCTTGGGATTTCATTAAATATTTTGGTTCGATTTCACCTGCAAGACCGGAATAATATATCAATTAATTTTAATAATATATATAGGTTACTCAGGAAGCTCTTGTTTTAGCATTTCATTATGTACCTGTTATACCTGTTATAACTAAAGCCGGGTATTCATTAGGCAACATTTGTTAATAAACTATTAGACGTGTTTATTGACAAGTTTACCATAAACACTGTTTCTGAAACTTGGCACTAGTTAGTTGTTGCCAGGATGTTGCCCGAGGAGGTAGTATGATGGACCACACTACTTTCATGTTTATAAACTCACGCAATACACGTCCACACCTGTTGACTTTTGCTTATAAACTAGATGTTTCGTCTTGCTCTCCACTCGAAGTGGGGAACACGGCAACATGTTTAATAAACAATGTTTCATCACCTTTGTTTATAAACTGTTTACAGAGATGATGAAACATTGTCAAACACGGTTTATAAACTGTTTATAAATAGTTTTTATTAACAAATTTTGCCTAATGAATGCTTAACGTGGTTGATAACTATTGGCCTTATAGCTTATAAACAACTCAAAGTCGCGCAGTGGTAAAAGAAAGCTATGCTAGGAGTTTCACTACGTAATAGAATTCATGATGAGGAAATCTGTAAAAGAACCAAGATCACCGACATAACCCTCAAAATTTGCTTGTTGAAGTGGTAATGGGCAGGTCATATAACTCGTGTTGAGGAATAAAGGTTCTCTAGTGGCGACTTCAAAGCTGAGGATAGATAGTTAAGTGAACTAGATAGATAGATGAACACTTAATTGTACATGACTTAATTGATGATGAATACGAGAATAATGTGTTGCATTCGAACCTTGATTTCTCTAGCTACATCCCTGGTTATGTTCCATCCATGCAATTTATTTCGTTCTCCAAAGGTGTAGGTAGGCGCGTCAATCGGAGCGGGATTCGAGTCGTAGGGAATAGCATAAACAAGGCAAGTTGTCGACGCGAAGATAGGGAGAGGATGGATTTTATCGATATGTTTTTTATGCTTGCTTTCTCGACAAGGCATTTCAAATGAAAAGTCCTACTGACAGAATCGTTATTTGATGATTGAATCTAAATTGATTCTTTTGAGTCTTTTAACATCATCATCATCATCATCATCACAATACTGCACTGCATATGCTGCACTGGTGGACATAGGCCTCTTCCATAGAATGCCATAACGAACAGTCCGACTTCCTGCGAACTATATAATGTCTTTGGTCAATCGGGAAGGGGACTTCCTTTACTGTGTCCTCTAATTCGTGGTCGCCACTTTAGAATTTTTATCCCCCAACGGTTGTCAGTTTTTCGATCTATGCGGCCTTCCCATTGCCGCTTCAACGTGTTAATTCTAGAAGTTATTTCGGTGAATTTGGTTCATCTCCGGATCTCATTTCGTATTTCATCCCGAAGTTAAACTACAACCATAGTTCTCTCCATAGCCCGCTGCATGACTTTGAGCTTGTGTATGAGGCCAATAGTTAGAGACTGCGTCTGCCACGGCTATTTTTGGTAGATTTTAGTGGTTCTTGAAACTGGTCGCTAATAGCAAATAATAAGTTTGTCAAAATATATATGTAGGCCGAATAATCCATGTTTATTAAGGGAAAAGTAACTAGAGAGAATTTAATAGTCTTACATAACTGAAAATTATGTCACGTACGTATTCCGCTAAAACATCACAAAATAATGAACACACTTAAAACAAAATACTTGCCCTTAAAATCTTAAAAAACCTTTTTGGTTTTTAAACCTTCGAAACCTTTTCTAAAGTAGCAACTAAAGCATAAAACAATCTAATTCCCGCAAACCGGATAATAAAACCACAATGCGACCAATCAGCTCTAAAAATCACCCACAAAACCGGTTCCCGCTAGATGTATCTGACTAGTGGCGGTAATCCGAACTTACGGCGGTTTTCTATTCTCGCGTGAAAAGTGCCTGATTTATTAGTTCCACTTCACGTTGTTATAAATTACACAGAGACGTGTTGAGGATGTGTGGTGCTGGGAGGAAAATTATCGGGTAAAATAAAGACATTGGAGACTTGCCTAATCATGTAATGTTAAAGTGGCTCTGTGACTCACTCTGTTAATGACGTAATCTGAAAATATTTGTGTATTAAGAAACTAGTTTACATCTATTCCCATAAATATAGACATAAAAGTAATATAAAAAATGAATTGTATCTAGTTATTTTAAGTAGGTAATTAATTATGTTAACTTTATAATCTCGATCTGTGTTATATCCCTATACATAACATAAAGGTTAGCTAGAAGAAAATGCTAATTAGCATTAAGTTCTCCTGTGTGCTTGTTTTGTTTTGTCTTGTGCAATAAAGTTTTTTCTGTCTATCTAACTATTAAATTTCTTCCTAAATAACATGCCACGCAACAGTCACATACGTTGTCCTGATCCCACACTAGGATTCCCTGTGTCGTGGGTATGACAGGAACTACGAGTTCCATGGTACCAGAACCCCAAGACTCCAAACAAATATTTGCATATCATACAAACATGTGTCCCGTAGCGGGAACCAAACCCGCCCACCTCTTGCGAAAAAAAACCTCTCTTAAACAAACCTCGATTACCTTTTAAAATCGCGATTGATATAGAATAAACAAAACCAATATTTAAACGTGATTTTAATCCATTGAAAAGTGTTTGACTTATATTGTGTGTTGGGTGTTATGTATAAAACATATATGTATATATATGTATATATATGTGTTAAACTTAGTCCCAGTTTAAGTAATACTTAAATTTTAAAAGCGTTTCTAAGTTTGGATTTATAAATGCTCTGGTGTGGTCGCTTTTTAAAAGATTCCAAGTTCATCTCCATTAGGATCTGCCACAAGACCTTTTAAGTGACCTTCAAGTTATGGGTCAAAGTCAGCAGCTACGAGCAAAGTGGGTTCAAACCACTAAGTGGTTTTGTGATGCTTTTGCCCACAACATTAGACCATTAAACAGCCACGCGCCACTATAGTCATTTTGGAAAGACATCTTTAAATAGATCTACATATCAAGCAGACAAGTATTTTAATCATCCTACTTACATACGCGTGTGTTTTGCTATAAGCAATTTCATTTCTTTCTGTAAATCTTTTCACTTCGAAAAGTTTCCCAATCTGTCAAATCTGCTCTCGCGTTCCACACAAATTGCCGAAAAAACTTCACATCTCGCATTTATTAACAAAATTAATCGACGTCTCGCACAATGTAACCGCAAAATTTTTTGGCGTTATTTTATGTGTCAACAATTTTGGCGGGAACGCAGCTAATTCATCATGGCAGCCGTGACGGCGCGAAAGTGCGTCTCAATGAGTTCTTTTTGTACTTTAGCAATTTGTGTAAAGGAATTAGCCTGAGAATTATGTTATGAGGGTATGTTGCCATTAGAAAAGTTTTGCTTACTTTTGGCCTGATTATCTATGTCTGGATATGGGTATGTAAGTAATAGATAAGATAATTATGAAAGAAATCAATGCCTGGAAAAGGCGTTGTGACACGACACAGAGAATTGGGATAATTTCTCTATGTGAGACGACAAACTAACGAAGCGGTGAATGGGATTCCGTAAAACCCACAAATATAATTACCGGTAAAAAAACCTACATGTTTAATTAAATATTGGCTGAAAGGAGCCGTATTTCGTCCTTTCAGAGCGATTCAAAGAAACCTTTTCGATTTCTTGTCGCCGTCCGGTGGCATTCATCGCAGAAAAAATACGCGCCTAATTGCGAGTGAGGCTTTTAATCTGTAGCTATAAAAACAAACCGTGACAGCGACTACTCTTCATGTTTTGTACAATGATTGTAAATATTTCCTTAATTCAATATATTTTTAAAAAGAGTGGTGTCATAGTGTGTTTGCTTATCCCCAAAGACCGCCCATTGTACTTTTTATTAAGTATAATGTTACGTTTTGTTGATTTATTTTATTATCTTAGGTGTACAAGTATTTTCTATCCATTCTATTCTTGTGTATGTCTGTGCCTCCTGAACGGGTGCTCCAATTCAATGTTTTTTTATGAAAGATGGTGTTCCTTGATAGTTCTTAACATGTTACGTGGGAATTAGTGAAACCGTTTCCACGATCATCAGCTCACATTTTTTAAAGGAGTTCAGGCAATTTTGCTCCTAAAACCTTTGGTTAGAGCTTAAAAGTGTTCATTGTTGGCATCATTAAGGCTAGATTAAAGACGACATGATATATCTTTCGCCCGCAGAATCCAGGGTCTATTAAACAGGATCTAGGGTTCAATGAGTGCTCCGATTTCAATGCGGTTTTAATTGCGGTTAAGTTGTGATAAAAACTAGTTGGGTGTTTAATTTTTTCTATAAAAATATTCGGCGAGCTTGTTACACGCACAAGCTTATGTCCCACGAAATACACGAATAAATAAAAAAAAACATGATTTTAATCCACATAGACATTAAATAACACTGGTTGCCCGCGGGGTCACATGTCGTACTCTCCCGAGGGTACTGAACTTCAGAGAAAAAGTTTTTTGTTTGTTTTTATCTTACATTTGGACGAAAAAGCAGAAAAAAATCTATGTTGTTATCCAGGTTCTAATCTATCCTTGTAGAAAATTTCATCAAAATTCACCCAACCGTTTTGGAATCAAAGCAAAACAAGCATCAAACAAACAAATAAGCAGACATAGTTTCACTTTTACATATTTTTGGGATCATTGGTGTAGGATAGATCTGAGATTTTCAGCCAACTATTAACACCAAACAAAAGTAAATGGAAATCTGCGTGTTCTCTGCCTACCCCTCCGGGAAACAGTTCTGAATTTATGTATGTATGTATTAAAACCAGACCAGTTGAGTTAGTGACCCAAGCGTAACCTAGATGGGTCTTGCAAATCTTGTAACAAACATAATATATCTCTGCATGTTGTTTTGAATTCAAAGACAGCCAACATTAATATGAATTTAGTTGTTATTTTCGCCACACCCGCTGATTTCGAGGCCACACACGTACATCGCTTCTTTTTCTTCCTTCTCTTGAGTGAGGACGATACTCGTGAATGACAAATTATGAGATCTCACAAAGCACGAATTCGCTGCAGGAATATTTTATTGAATTTTCTTTTTATTAAACACCTGGTGTGTCGGTGAGGGTGGCATGTTTTGTGGGCTGAATATTATGCCCTTGTTGAATTTTATGCCTGTTTTGAATAGGCTACTGATTAGCTGCAACTATGACACATTATACCGGTGGGATAGTACTTTTAAGACCGCTTTTCATCTTTTAGCGTCGCTAAAGACTCATTGATTGGGCTGTTTGTTTGTGAATAGCATCCAACTGTGGCTTTGTTCGTGATATCGTAATAAAAATCAGTTTGATACATTAGAAATTTGCGTAGTAGCGCGAGAATTGATTTCGGAAAACAAACCATCTGCTTTCGTATTTAAAGTCGCATATGCCTAATGTCGATATTTAGTCCTAGACTAGCACGCCTGGACTAAATTCAGATTTAGTCCATGTTCTGTAATAAGACCGGAGTCAAGTCATGCCAAGAGATGGCGCTGTTTTTCCAAAACTACGTTTTTATTATTTTTGATATATTTGGTCAGAATTAAACTTATTTTGATTCAATTTGAGGGTTTATAGATACGTCTAGAACACAACAAAAAATTCTTAATTCTTAATTCTTTATTGTACACAATATTACAGACAAAAAAACTTACACATAGAACATGTACAAAGGCGAGCTTAACCCTAAAAGAGTTTTCTTCCAGCAAACCTTAGAGAAGTGGGAGAAATGACAATAGTGGTGGGTAATGTGTACATACAAAATACCATACAGAAAAATAACGATATAAAAACATAATATACCTAACTTAATTACACTAAAATAAAAATACTATACAAACAAATACATACCCTAAACCTACAGAAGATAAATATCTATATAAAAAAGTACTTAAACTAGATCCATAATATAATACTTATACAAAATAATACATACAAATACTAATACATACTAGTTATCGGAAAGATAGTGCTCTTTAACTTTGCACTTGAAAACGCAAAGCGATGGACTAGCGCGGATAGAGTGGGTAAAAATAAAATATAAAATATATCATCTTTGTATTTTTCGCAGGAGATCGAGCACTGTTACTACCACGGGACGGTCAAAGACTACCCCGGGGCATCGGCCGCCTTCCACACGTGCAACGGGGTGTCAGGAGTGATCCACATCGGGAACGAGACTTTTGTCATCCACCCTTTCTACGGCGGCGATCTTTCGGTCAGTGTCGTGTGTTTGGACCTGGATCACAAGCACTGGTTTTCACAGGACATGATAGAAGCCATAAATGTTGGACTGACAATGCAAACTGCTAATCATCATTGCTTGTGGTCCAGGCTTGACTATTTTATAATGGTTAATTTTCTCTTCTTCTACACAAGTGTATATTCTAAGATATTACGTGAATTTTTCGATATAATTACAACAGATGATAAAATTAATTGTATAAGGTGATCAGCAAGATTTTAACATAGTTTTGCTTGTAATTTAGATAATTCGTAGCTACTTGTTATATAGGTGTTGTAAATGAATAATTCCACGATAATATCACTCGAACGCAAACCAAACGAATCTAAAAAACTAGACAACTGCATTTACTGTTAAAGGAGGAGGAGTTATTAAAATATGCAAGGTAAGTAATAGTAGATTATGCACTAAGGGAATAAAGCACTGTCTTATGTCGCGGGCGGCATATTGAACCCCGAGTGTAACGAGGGACTCTAAAGTTAACTCCCGAGTGTAGCGAGGGAGTTATATAGAGTCCTGAGTGAAGCGAGGGGTTCAAGCTGCCCAAGACGAAGACAGGCTTTATTCCAGAGGAGCATACTCTACTTTTCACACTTACTGCGAGACAATAAAAAGCCAGGGCTCCATAAAATAAGTATCGTCTGTTTTGATGAACTCTGGAGTAGAATCATTATCGCTCGACATTTTTTGTTAACACTAATATTGCCATTGACATAATTTTATATATTACTAGAATATTGCAATAAACTTCACTGAAAAACACACCACCAACCTAACATCTCTTTTGTTTCACATTCTTTAAAATCACACCTATTTCTTTTTTTTCTGAGTTCTGCTTTTGGTGGCCAGTTCGATTTTCGAACAAACCTCTTTACAAATGCCATATGGGCATTTTTTTACTTGGAGTTTTCCACGAGTTTCCACACGAATTTGACGTTCCAAATTCAAATCACTTTAATCCCTAGGGAGTTTCATACAACTTTATATCCCTAGAGAGACAATGCTGTACTTTACGTTGAGATTGCATGATTTGTAATTGGACATTGTCGAGCAGGTGGTGTGAAAATACTTTTTAATTTCTGTACAAATATAACTCGTATTGATTCTCGCTAGCATTCTAAGTTTCGTCTTCACGTTTACACTAGTATTAGGGCTACTTGTGAAAGAGTTCTTCCGGGGAAGTAATACCACCATTTCTATTTCTGCCGCCAAGCATTAATGCTGGCATTGCTTGTTCCGGGTTGAAGGGTATGGGTGTCGTGTTATGGTACGGTGATATTACAGGCACATGAGACGTTTCACCTTTATGTCTCGGATGACAGCAGTGCAAGTAGGGCGCGTCCTAGGGGGGGGGACCTAAAAGGTTTTACGTTTCTCATGAGTTTGGGTTACCACGTAACATCAGATGAGCCACATGCAAGATTCCGCGTTTATTTAAAAAAAATAGATCTACGTCAACCTGTTCAAATCCTTTGACTGGTCTGGGGTGATATATATAGAAGATAGAAAACACTGGCAATTTCGTCATCATAACAATAATAGGTACATAGAAAATAATAAGATACAGGTGTATAGGATGTCCTCAGACAAAAAGGAATCCCAAACACCTCGTACATATCTACCCGGATTTATTTTTAGGTTTATAAATAAATTATCCGGATTGATGAAACCGCTAATTCCATTGTTCACCGTAACTCTAATTAGCAGCATGTTAGCAATAAATAATGTTTTATTGAATAGTACTAATTGATGTACTTTTAATGTACCCATGCAAATAACTGCAGTAGATACCTACTTTGTAGCAAAAGTATTCATGATCAGCTAGTAAACGTCCACGGCTGGTCTGGCCCTTGTAGAATATAATATATAATATAGAATGCAACTTTTGTGTATAGCATAACATATCACCCAACAGTCACTTACGTAGTCATTATCTCACCCTAGGATTCCCTGTGTCGTGGCTATTAAGAACTACGAGTACCATGGTACCATAACACCCAGATCCGGAACAAATATTCGTAAATCATGCACATTACCCCGCAGCGAAAATCGAACCCACATCTCTTGCGTCTCAGCCGGCTACTCACCCGCCACGCCACGGAGGTCGTCCTATAATGGTGTGGTGAAGTTTGTATGAAAAATTGGATGAATCCGGAAAAGGGCTCTAACGATTTCGAAATAATTCCCAGATCTGTCATTCACTCGCGCCGTGAGGGTTCACGGCGCGAGTCTTACTTGCACTTGTCCGTTATTTTTTGTCACAAGAGCAAAGGGCACTTTATGTCGTTTACGTGTTGATGAACTTTAGACACTTACCTGCATAAGCTTAACTTAACAAAGAAAACAAAGGGCCACTTGACTACAAATTAAATTATTAGTTTTACATAGTTCATTCATAAGCATCGTAAATCTGCATGTTATAAACCGTATAACCACAGCTTATCAAGGAAATAGCTAAATAAGTCCGTATAGGTTATAATATCACAGTTCACTTTCTGGATCGCATGTGCACATTTTCACTCTTTTCAACATAACACTACACAAAATAGCTCTTTGGTCATATCCATGTTGCAATCTGCTAAAAGTTGAATGCATTCGTTTTTTTTTTAATATTACTAGGAAATCAGTCAAGCATACGGCCCACGTGATGGAAAGTAGTTACCGTAGCATAGGCTACGGCCATAGGGACATAGATAAGGATATAGGGACGGTGTTGCAGGCATCCATAGTGACACCTGCAACACCAGAGGCATCACACGCGCGCTGCCGACCCTGAGACATAAAGATGATCATCAGATTTGTTGTCTATTTACTTTACTTTATCTAACAGAAGGATTCTAGAACCTTCTTCTTGTTCATCAGCCGGTAGACATCCACTGCTGGATAAGGCCTCCCCCATAATAGCATGCAAAGCGTGCAATGGGGGGATTTGCCATAATCACCACGCTTGGCAGATTGGTGGCAGTTTGGTGTTAAGTACTCAGGTGGATGCTGCTGCCCATCTTCTGGCGTAATTCCTTAGTCGCCTTCTATGACATCTATAGAGGTATACCACAGCTTATTTGGTATTTCATTAAGTAGGTAAGGTTCTATAATATTACGGCTGTGTCTGTAAGCCTATCAGATTAGATCTGGGCCCGAATAAAACGACGGTAATTACAGTAACAGATGCGTGACACTTAGCTCAAAAGCTACCTGTTCTATGAAGTGATCTATCTGTTACCATAATAAGCTGTACTACTATCGTAGGTCGTATTTTAACCCGTGCTTACCCTTAATTAAGTTCCCGCATAAAATGTTTTATGTCCAAGACGTTAAAACATAATTATTGCAAACAAAGATTACAGTGAAGTTACTCTATACATTACAAAATAGGCTTTTATGGAGAAAGTTTTGGTTTTATAACTGTTGTACATTATTTTGGACGGAAGTGTTCATTTTTATGGTGTGTTTTAAAACCATCGACACCACAAAATGGGTAGTACCATTTTTAAAAAGTTCGGAATCAGAAAAAAGTAATTATTTATATCACGGGTATTTATCGCGTGTATTACCTTATAACCGTGGTGAGTCCAACCTTAAAATATAGCCCTCAGTCTCCTCACGTGGATGTCAGAAAAACTGACTATGTGATTAAACACCAATACTGTGATCACCAATCCGCCTGCCAAGTGTGGTGATTGTGGCAACTCCCCCCTTTGCATTCTCAATAGGGGGACCTTGTCCAGCATTGGACGTCTTAGCTCCCCGTAATTGATACGTAATTAAATGGTACCAAATTTTTGAGACACACTTACACAGAGTTATGTGAAACGGGTTTTTTTAGTACCACATCCTAAAGGAGGTTCCAACACAATTCCAAAAAACAGCTGAAAGACACGGACGGCACGGAAAATACAAGAACTACCTTTTTGCGTTTGAAATTTTTTGTGGCATCGAAGGTTTAATTGTTGGGCAAATTATTTTATATTTTCGCTCCTTTTTGGCGTACCGCAAAAAGCCTAACCACAACTACCCTTCATAAATCACCCTTTCTTCATCGTAAAAAATGTTCTGAAAATGAGGACAATATCATTTTTAAGCCCGAAGACATCTTACCAACTCTTAATTGCGAGAATTACCCTCAAATTAACGGTTGTTTTTCTCTTAAAATATCTTCAAATTAAGACCATTATTTTTGTGCTCAAAATTGGCCTATTTATTATAATTTGGCAGATATAGGGCTTTAACAAAGCCTTCTTAAATCTTTATGAATGTCTTCTTTATTTTTATCAACTAATAACTAACTATTTTTTCTAACAAAGGCTTTGCTATCTTTTAGCCTAATAATATCCATCAGCCAATTATTCGATTTAACCTTCATGAACAAGCCTTACAGCTAACTGATATTACTCTGATAGACCTTTAATTAAGTCAAGAATTATAATTTGGTAAAGCGATAACTTTTCTTTTTACTAAACCTTTAATTTGACTTTAGGCTACTTGAAGGGTTGAAATGTTCTTTTATTTTAGTCTGGGACAAAGGGTTAAACTAATTTTGAATGAGTTATTGCTTTGAAAATGTTTTACTTTGTAGAGCTGTTAAAAAAGTGTCTGCTATGATGTTGTCATTTTATTATTAAGAATTTAGCCTGATATATCTGGCGCTATAGAAACTATAATAAACTGTAACGTATATCAAAGATTTAGATAGTTTTTACAAGTTTTTGCCTCTCACAATTAACCCACAAAATCATGATTTGTTTATTTACGCTAAACTTCCGTGATCGGGTCACCTATTTCTGTATAGGTAATAAATTTCAACTTTTTTCCTCCAGCAGTTTCGGATCAAATAGGCTGTGGCCGCAGACAGACACGAGAGTGATCTTATAATGGTTTCGTTGGTATCTTTTGACATACGGAACCCTTAAAATTAAATAGACGTGCTTCGTCAAAGCTAACAAGCAAAACGTATAAATCCCAATTTCAATTTCAATCGTTTATTTGCAATTTTTATAGAATACATTAGTAATTTTACAGTTTGAGGTCTTTAGGAGTGATTTCACCAACAAATAAACGAGCGTTTACACACAGACAGATAATCTTTGAAAACACCTGTCAAAAAGCATTGATTAGGCTAAACCGCTGTTTAACCGCCTGTTTATTTGTTGGTGAAAACACCTCAAAATCTATGATGGTCGTATGTACTGCATGCTGGCGCACAAATACATGAATGTCATATTAATTACAAAATTACATATAAATAATAAAGTAAATTTTTAGAAAAAAAACCATATTTCTTTCAAAAAGAGCAAAATGAATTTCGATAAAATAAATATGGGATCACTTCTGAAGTATGACCTACCAAACAAAAATCATCAAAATTAATTCATAATTGGCGTAGTAATCGCGTAACAAACATACAAAAAAAAATTAAACAGTCAAATTAAGAACCTCCTTCTTTTTTGAGGTCGGATCCAAAAATCCTTTAGTCTATAAAAACAGTTATCTAATAGCCAAAGGGTTAGTTTTTTCTTAAATAAATTACCTCTCAATACTTTCAGTTTTTCATAAAACTTATTATATATATTTTTGTGGACATGTAATATACATTTTTCTAATGAATTCCTTATGGCGTATCCCATAAAATATCTCTTCACTTAATTTGTACATAGGACCACAGAGACTTGATTGTTTCTGTGGGTATATCGTAAACGGTAGGACCACGTGCACCAAATGAATTATTTTCGATCATTCTTATCATTTGATAGGTTTGGTTCTATCATGTTGGTCCTATGGTTGTGACCGAAGATACTGTCCAACCTCTATGGTTAATTGTATAAGACCATGATGTATATTTCATAATGTATTTGATTCTACTCCATCCATGCAGATACTAAAGCAGAGATTCTAAGCTTTTTCAAGAGCTCTTTTTGCTCTGATTAATCTTCACTATTTCTGACAAAATAAACACCTAATTTAAAATTTTCCTCCGAACTCCCAATTTGCAGTACTAACGCAGAATTTATAAGGGCAAGTACACATTAATCTAAAGACATCGACGGCCCTCCAAACAATAGCACTCTTATCTTGTTCTCGTGACCCGGAGCGAACAATGCTGGGTGCGGGTACGGACGGAGAGATTAATCGACAGCGTAGCGCACAGAAAGCAGCTGGTTTAATGTTGTAGTCCCTCTTTATAGGGTTCTGAACAAGCAACCATTATAACACCGGTCGGGCCGCTCGTCCCGGTCTGTCACAGCGTTATAACTTTCACATTTACGAACCAAAATGCATGAGATTTGGTATAGGGATACTTTGGTTGTAGATATTAGAGATGTATTGTTGTATTGGGGGTGTATTTTATTTTTTAACGCATCCCCTCATGTGGTATTGTGTCGTCAGTGGTACGTCTCAGTGATTTACAATGTAGTCTTCCTATCCCGCACTATTCTAAGCCGTTATACCCAGAAACTAGCAATTCCCCATGTAAGTGGATCATGGTTGGAACTTTTATAAAAAAAAACTCAGATATCCTTTGAAGAAATATTTTCAAGTTATGGAGAAAAAACAGTGACCTGACTTCGGAACCCTACACTGCATGGTGTGTGACGCACTTGGCTAGTTATTTTATTTGATCCTAGCTCTAGTTGTAACCTAACTTATTGTCTGATAATTGATCCCTGTTGTCTTTTTATTTCGTCTCGGTATGGAGGCGGAGGTCATTATGGGAACCTATGGAATCTATAATTTAATGTATCATGTATTATGTCAATAAAGATTTTTATTATTTATTATATTTTTTTTTTATTATTGGTTATACAGTAAGTATTAAGCTGGGTCTGCTGCGCTATGTTTTGGTGTTTTACTAACATATAACATGTTTAACATGTTTTATTAGCAAAAACACATGAAAGCCGTGTCCGTTGCTCCATGCTTTGGTGTTTTACAAACAAGAAAATGTTTTGCTAACATGTTTTTTATGAAAATTAGGCGTAGCAGACCTGGCTTTAGGTATACATTTTAGTATTCAATTTGACATGATAATCAGAAAAACCACTCTCTCACAGGTACTTCAAACTACATTATCGTTTGAGTATGCTTACAATCTTGAATCGAGATCTTCTTATTTGAGTTTGAGTTATCCAACTGCTCTGATTGGTCTGTGACATTATTGTGTGCATTGCGCCTCTATCACCTGCTCGGGTTGTTTGGGGGTTGTGATAAGTTGCTACTGAAATTAGGGTTGATACAGATACTATTTCAAGTGGTGGCAATACCTACATTCCATACTTTACTATAGTACTGTCAACCTATAAAGCAACTTTAGACATCAGCACTTTTTATCAGGTACAACTCAACATAAGCTGTGTACCAACATCATAAATGTATTACGTAAACAAGTGTTTCTTTGTACAGTTTGATAAAATAAATAGAACCTGTATTTTTTTCGGTACTTTTTCTATTTCTAATAATATATAAGTGACCCAATCACGTACGCATACCGTATTCTGATTTCCAGGGTATGGGGGGAAAACTGGAAAATAAAAAAATCTCCTAAAATACTGAGCTAAAAACTTTTAAATAAAGTACCAAATATTGGGCCTCACTGATAGTTTACAAGAAACCTAAATTAAAATGTTTTTAAATTCCCGCGGGAAACGGAAAATATTCTTAAACACAAAATGCGTATGCAATGTGTAGATTGACCAATAAGTTTAATTGTACGGCATCCTTTCCACACAAGTCCGACTCGCACTTAACCGGTATTTTTTCCTAAATACATGTTACAACATAGCGTGTCATACAATATAACACTAAGGTAATTAAATACTAATTTGTTTACTAGCAAGCACCATAAGCTCACGCAAACTTAGGAACTAATAAATTCTCATAAAACCGTCATTAAGCGTTCAAATGGAAACATAATCTTACACCCATTACCTATCATTATCACCGCACCATTATAACACAGTACACGACATCTGACTGCGAGTTTTCACTTTGGAAAGAAAAAAGTTTTAATGCGTCCAAAAAATCTTTTTACTACTAAAGTGCATCACACACGCAGCAGACGCGGTAGTATTTTATATGTGTATAAAAACTTATCGCATCTGAAGGTATCACACACGTAGCAGATAGTATAATATATGAAAATGATACATATCAAATGTATCATTTTCAATGATTACTGATCGCAGTATTCGTGTTGAGTTCTCAGATAGATGCTGCTGCTCATACCTGGTGTAAACCCTTAGACGGCTTTACCGACATCCATGGGAGGAGATGGATGGGTTTATTTTTAGGCCACACGAATAGACTACATTACAACTGCAATACCTAATTGATTTCGTTGATCCGCTGAGCTGTGAAATTCAAACATTTTCTTATTAGTTGTTTGCACAGGTCACAAAAATCATTTTGTGTATTTTGTTTTGTTCATTATGTTTAAGCTTTTTTTTTGCATTAGTTCTCGTATTTTTTAATTGTATTTTCAATTTTCATATAGATTTTTAAACCAAACAATATTTCTTTATTCTGAGCATTCAAGTCAAGTGAACAAGCAGTTTCAAGTTCCTAAGACATAAAGATTATTAACATGTGCCTTCAATATGATCATTATTAGGTACTTTGCGGCCAAGCGGTAGGTAGCACTTTCGATTCGTACGATTTTTGATTAGAACTAGTCTTTCCCGGACGAACTCTTTTACTAACAGTTCTACTGTTATCACATCGCTTCTATGTTTATGACATCTCTCCAATTCCGTGAGTTAATTGACTCATTTATCACCGTATGTCACCGTCTAATAAAACAAGTGCTTTATCAATTGGTTCGTACTGTAATGTATTTATTTCGATGTTAAAACTCATAAATAACCGCTAAGCCACGTGGAGAATTACGACGCATTACTGTTAACTAAGTCGACTTGTTATTACGAAATCGCTTTTAGTTGTGTATGAAATGCGATATCTTAAATTAGAAGATGTTAGTACATAGCTACCAAATGAGAAATTAATGTATAAATTACTTGAAATGTTTGATTAACATTTCTGTGTGGAGGAGTATCAAATTAACACTGTGCTTAGAGTAATTAGATTCAAGGTCATCTACAAATACCTAAATAATTATTTATGTCACACACAGCAGAACCCACACACAACACACAAGTGTGTGTATGTGTGTGTATACATAGAGCACAGAACCTTGACGCTTAGCTCCTTCGCGCTATAATAGTACAGTCAAATTAGGTGATTTTTTGCAAAAGTGTGGAACTAATTAGATGTAGTCATGAAAACTTTTCTAATTGTTTTGTATGGCTAAAAAATAACCTCTAATAATAAGCATCAGTAATTTCACCCTGCGGAACAGGGTGAAATAGGGTGAAAACCTTAAAATATCCGTAACTTAATGGGGGAAATAGAAGTAGTCGGTGCAATTTGGCATAGACTTTGAACCGTTATGATCTACATTTGCACCAAGTATTTTTTAAATCCGACATACGGAACATACAAAAAAAACTTTTTGTGGTTTTTACGGCTCCGGGAAAATTAAGGTAGTCGGTGCAAATTGATATACTTATCAGAAAAATGTTCTTATTTAATTTTATCAAAGCACTATGTAACTGTTATATATCACCAGTGCATTTTTTACATACAATAATGTTATCTAATATTTTTCTTTAAGTGAACCCTGTTCTTTGAGAATAAATATCTTTAACCACATGTACGAAATACATTACCAGGTTTGCACCATGGTGCGTCTCACGGAAGGCACTTTTCCATATTTTATTGTCGCTCTACTTCGGGGAAAATTAATGTAGTTCTGGAAATTTACTTAAACTTATTCATTTAATTAGTACTACATCCGCCGGAAGTTTTATACTTGTTTTTTTTTTACGGAAGATGCATTTGTTCAACACTGTGTTCCCTACATGCACGTGGTTTTTATTAAAATCATAATGCACTAAGACAGTCTCTCTATACGTAATTTAACTTGCATCAAGTAATTTCTTTCTATTTTAAAATTTACGGCCTTTTTAAGTTTGTACCTAATATTTAAAAGGGTTCCGTAAGCGCCAGAAACGGTGCAAACCTAGGATAAGCTTCTTTTCGTGTCATCTAACGTTTCCATAAAAATCCACGACTACACGACTTAGGTCCACACTTTTTGCTAATTTGCCTGTACTATAATGTTAGTTGCCGTACTCTCTCGCCCGTAGCTACATTATTCCACTACACTGTGTCTAGCAAAAATGATACTTACTCGCATGTAAATATGTTTTTTCGAATTGAAACACAGGCGTGTTTGTAAGCCGCTCTGTAGTAGGGCCACGTCAAATACAACAGTGGGCATATAGACTCCCTTTTGAAAAAAAAACAAAAGAAGACAAAAAATCTCTGCAAGTAAACTATATGCAATCACCAAAAAAAATAAAAAACAGAGGTTGTGTTTTTAGCAGTGAACAGTGGCAGTGGGATTTGCCATAATCACCACGCTTGGCAGGCGGATTGGTGATCGCAGTATTGGTGTAAAGTACTCATATGGATGCTGCTGCCCATCCCCTTATGTAATCCCTTGGTTGGCTTTAACGATATCCATGGTAGGAGAATGAGGGGTCTATTCTTAGGCTGCACACACCACGGCCACGAACCTTTGTGCCACGGCACAGGTCGGACATACCATTCTGCGAATTTTTTTAGACGCAGTCCTAATAGTACGTTCTCAGAGCCGCTCCAACTGTTCAATCTATACTCGCTTTATGTACAAAATAACATTCGCGATATCCACTGTGTAGATAGATAGATAGATCGATAGATTAACACTTTATTGATCACCACACAGAAACAATAAAAAGTAATTTCACGATAAAAAGGGCAACCTTATCACTGAAAGCGATAAGGCATCTCTATCAGGCAACCTTTGGATGGAACGAAATGAGTAACGCTTTAATATAGACTGGCGGTGTTCCTACAAAGCGAAAACTAAAAACTATTCTAAATTAATAAAAATATTTAAGTAATAATCCTACTAATATTATAAACGGGAAAGTTTGTGAGTATGGATGTTTATTACTCTTTCACGTAAAAACTACTGAATGGATTTGAGTGAAATTTAGAATGGAGATACTTTACGCCCTGGATTAACACATAGGCTACTTTTCATCATCATCATCATCATCAAACGCGAAAGTTTGTGGGTATGGATGGATGTTTGTTACTCTTTCACGTAAAAACTACTGAATGGATTTGAGTGAAATTTGGAATGAAGATACTTTACGCCCTGGATTAACACATAGGCTACTTTTCATCATCATCATCATCATCAATTTTCATCATTATTCACGCGGGTGAAACCGCGGGGCGCAACTAGTGAACTATATATTAATTAATACTACCTATGTGTAAGGCATTGCCAATGCGTTGCCTGCCTTGGAGGATCCTTTTCACATTTTTTTTGAAGCTGTGCATATTGTAGTTGAGCGGAAAAACCTCAGAAGGGAGCCCATTCCACAATTTGCACGTATGTGGGAGAAAAGATCTCGTAAAGCGAGCTGTACGAGATACCCACACATCGATTATGTGTGGATGAGCTCCCAACCGATGTCGAGAAGTGCGATGATAAAACCTGGAAGCGGGTATAAGTTCAAATAGTTCCTCAGAGCACTCCCCATTATAGAGTCGATAAAAAACACAGAGCGAGCCGATATCTCGGCGCAGGCTCAGCGGCTCTAGTGTACTAGTGAGCTTGGGATCGTTGACGATTCTAACGGCTCTTCTCTGTAGGGAGTCAAAGCGAAGCAGCTGGTACTTGGGGGCCCCGTGCCATAGGTGAGAGCAGTATTCCATGTGTGGCCGAACTTGTGCTTTGTATAGCAGAAAGCGCTGAGTTGGCGTGAAATACTGTTTTGCACGATTAAGCACTCCAAGTTTTTTAGAAGTTAGTTTTGGCTTTACTTCCAACTGACTCCCATATTGGATCTCGTTAGAAATTTCAACTCCCAGAATCCCAATGCTCGCGGAGGTGGAAAGAGGAATGCCCTGAAACTGCGGCGTGATGGTAAAAGGGGCTTTTTTTGCGGTAAATGCGCACACTTGTAATACTTATATATTACTGTACTTTTTCGGTGATAAATATTTTCCTTCTCTTTCCACAATTAATGAGACCCTTACCCTAAATCTAACTAAAGTATTCGTTCCCGTTATCATTAATCACGGGAAGTCGAACCGTGACAAGCCGATCCAACTTTCAGAGGAAGCGGTGTTGAGAACAGAGATGATTTGCTAAGATACTTTTGTATCAGTGAATAGTCGGGCAATTGCACCACATTTTATAATGTTATTCAAGACTTGAGACTTGAGTGCTACTAATACACAAATAGTTGTGTTGTTTCTGGTCTAAGTATAGACCCCCTCTATCTCCTCCTGTGAATCTCGTGAAAGAGCACACACAAGAGTAGCAGGATCCACCTGCCAAGCGTGATGGTTATGGCAATTCCTGCATTGTATTTTAAAGGGGAGCCCTCATCCAGTAAATAGTAGTAGGAAGCAGTAGATATAAACCAGCTGATGATACAAAAGTCGCAGTTTTAGTAAGTTGTAGCCTACCCACTATAACTTATTAAAACTGTGTCAGTTACCTTTCAATTAACTATATAAAAAATGTACATCCAGTACACATATGCGTGATTTCTCTCATACTACTCACGAAGGAAATTGGTATCATTTGGTGAAAATGAAATGTTTTGCGCGTTGTCGGATTACATGATTTTATTTTATGTTATACAACACTTTATTACATTTTAGGAAATAAAATAAAGCTATTCGTATTACAGTAAAGTTTTATTGAGAAAATTAGATTGGTTTACTTCACCACGTTAGTATTTACAGTTAAAGTCATGAAATTTGTTACAACTTTAACAAACCCAGGAAATACATAGTAGCAAGAAAGCCAAGTAAAAGACCAAGTACTGAAAATAAACACTTATACCGTAAGGTCGAGATAAATAGACGTTACTTAGTCCGTACTAATGCTTAAAACTGTCCTTGTCACGGTCACACAAATGTTAAAACACGCGTGCTAGAGAGTGATAGGGACAATGCTAAGCATAAGTACGTGCTAAGTAACGTTTATTTATCTCATCCTTAGTTTGTCTACATTCTTCCAACATGTCGCTAGTAACTAACGAAATGGCCTTGCTTTTAGCTGTATCACGTTCATGAGTGAAAAGTGTAGGGTACCAGGAATGTGCCTCCTTGAACTCAAAACTTGGTAATGCAGTTTTGAACATCGATAATTTCATACTCTTTAATCTAGTGCAGTTCTAATAACTAGCACACATAGTTGGAACTACTCCACTCGTTCGTGTATGGACCGCGCTAACTTTCTCGTGGCCTTATACAAAACTATAGCGGCCTTATTACAGAACATGGACTAAATCTGAATTTAGTCCAGGCGTACTAGTCTAGGATTAAATATCGACATTAGGCATATGCGACTTTAAATACGAATGCAGATGGTTTGTTTTCCGAAATAAATTTTCGCGCTACTTCGCAATTTTCCAAAGTATCAAACTGACGGATTGTGTCACATCACAATTGAGATGTCCAAATTCTTACCTCTAACAAGCAATCAACTGTCAATTTATAGACCATTGCTAAACTAGGGGGCTGCCTGGTTTTAGATAAACCAGAGATAGTCCAAGCTTATGTCATTTTTGGCATAAGCGCGGAATATCTAGCTCGAAACTTGCTTCTGGAAAACCCTAGGTCGATATTTAAGCCTAGACTGGTAGTCCTGGTTTAAACCCAGACTAAGGGCATTTTTTATAATAACACCCTAGGTGTATAATATATATTTACTATTTGATGGTGTTTTTTTATGAAATGGGTAAGACAGACTAGCTTACGGGTCACCTGATGTAAAGTGGTCACCGTTACTTATAGACACCAGCCACCTTTTATTATTATTAAATTATTATTGGTGTACAATTTGAGTGAATGTCAAGTAATAGAACGAAGTGTGTCAGATAAGTACCAGTGGCTTTTGTTTATCCCTCTGGGAAACTGGCGAGAGTTTATGTATTGCTAGCATCTATCCGTGGCTTTGCTTGATAGATAGTATTATAAGGCTAGCACTAACTCGCAGATCCGTCCGCGTGGGGCTGTTTTATATACTTAACCTTCGACTTCAAACCCGTCCAGTAGAAATTATTAGTTAACTAGCTGCGCCCGCGATTTCAACCGCGTGAACAATGATGAAAATTGATGACGATGATGAAAAGTAGCCTATGTGTTAATCCAGGTTATAAGGTATCTCCATTCCTTTCACACAAATCCGTTCAGCTGTTTGAGAGTGAAGAAGTGACAAACAGACTCACAAACTTTCGCATTTATAATATGTGATTATAATGCTTACAGACAGAATGACGTTGCCTTTTATTAATTACGAGATGCAAATTATTTTTGGTAAAACTAAAGTTCGCTAAAATATTTCAAAACATGCCAAACAAATTCAAAACAGTTAAATCCCAAAACAAAAGCTCCACAAACAGGAAACTAATTACAATAATATTCCGGCTGTCGGCCCTCTCCTCTTATGGGTTGGAAATCCTTCTGAGGACAAAGTGCTTGAGACTAGATGCACATTAGGAGATGGATTTAATATGGGCCAGTAACATAACTGTGGCTCAATGAGTAATGCCCATAAGAGACGTTATTCCCCGTGGTCCCACCAGTGGCTCATAGCAGTAGGTCCACGGGGAAAAACCCAATCTTCCATGGATCACGTGGTCCATTAATTTTAACCAATTATGGAAAATAAACATTATGTACGAGGGTGCACAATTATTTAACAAATTACTAATGACATAAAAAATTGTGAATCTCTATCTTTATTTAAAAACAAGCTAAAAAATATGTTTAAGATAAGATTTTTTAAGTAACCACCAGATCTCTGGACTATTATTAGTACTTAAGTAACTAATAGTTTGGTTATAATCTTAGTACTTAAACTCATTATAAGTGAACCATGTTCTTTATGAGTAATAAAATTCTTTAACCTAAATTGTTTATCAAAACTAAAACCAGAATTTCTTATATGAATAAACAACTCTATGGGGCATGCGTGCCGTGGTGTGTCCAACCTAAGGTGCCTAAGAATATACCCCTCCATCTCCTCCCGTGGATCTCGTAATAGCCGACTAAGGGATACACCAGGAGATGGACAGCAGCATCCACCTGAGTACTCAATATGAATATTGCGATCACCAATCCGTCTGCCAAGCGTTGTGATTATGGCAATTCCCACTCCAATTCCAATTGTATTTTATGGGGGAGGCTTTAGTGGACGTCTAAAGGCTGCAGATGATAATGATGGATTTTATCCTATTGGATAAAATGTAAGAAATAAGGAAATGGTTTCTTCGGACCTTAGGCAAGAAGTTTCATATAACTAACTAACTGCTACTAACTGGTTTTCAGTAATTTTAATGTGTGGTTTAAGAATGTTCATTATTTTGTATTTTAGGTTTTCAAAAGCTGTGTCTAATGCAGGGGTGACACAACAGGCTCATTATTATTATTTTTTTGTTTATTTTTTTATGCTACTTGGCAAGCAGACAAGCTTACGGCCCACCAGATGGAAAGCAGTTACCGTAGCCTATGAACGCCTGTAACACCAGAGGCATCACACGCGCGCTGCCGACCCTGAGACATAAAGATGAAAAGTCTCATGTGCCTGTAATTTCACCGGCACCCGTACCCTTCAAACCGAAACACAACAATGCGAACACTACTGCTTGGCGGCAGAAATAGGTACGGTGGTAGTACTTCCCCGGACGAACTATTTCACAAGAAGTTCTACTGCTAACAAAAATTTGACGTTAGGTTGAAAATCGCTGTTACCGCTATATTACACGTCACAGATACCGTTTCTTAGAAAAACTTTCCGAACTTACCTATGAAATTTTGTATGCTAAGTGCTTAAACTGTTTATTTATTTATTTATGAAAACACGTTTGAAATTATAAGTAGAGCATAAACTCTAAGCTTTCAAGCGTATGAATTGTACAATTCAGTGAAATTTTGACGAGTTATTATGGTGCTTATGATGTATAATCCCTTTGCAAAGAAAATTCTGCAACCAAGAACATTATTACCAACGGATTGGGGGAAGGATTTACTTGTCTTCCATTACTAGCGTATGAAATTGCTGAACGTTATAGGAGGGTTTGAGATGATAAACTATAGGACGTGCATGACACTTAAAAAAAATACAACCGAATTGAGAACCTCCTACTTTTTTGTGAAGTCGGTTAAAAAAAGAGATTTCTCGGTCTCAATGAAAGTTTGTATTTCAGTCGCATAGTTAAATTAAATTCTGTTCGTACAATTCTTAAGTAAAAAAAATGCTCGTATGCTGTTATTTTGTTGGCAAAACTACCCACTACTTCCTAACCAATTCTCAACCGTTTAGCACCGTTGGCCAACCACAAATACAATTAAGGCTATCAGTAAAATATTTTTTCACTTAACTGGAAAATTTATTAGTTCCGTGGTACGAGTAACTGTACCAGAAATATATTTATTTAACCGTAGTCCGGTACTATCGCAAGAAATTTTCAACGATGGTTCAGTCAGCAAGACTATCAAAACTGTACTACGGTTTTCTTACCTAGAATATCAGCCAGGAACTTTCAATTAATCTGTATTTTTAGGTCTATACAGATATTGATCCGTACAATACCAATTTGGTACACAACACGTGTCCTTATATTGTGCTAGTGGAACGCCCACGAATATATCCGCAAAGAGTTTCAGAGGTCCAATCCTCTTATATAAAAACATTCAAGTCACAATATAATCTCATGTCAGTCGCACTGTAACGTAGTAACTATTACTTAATCTTCGCGTATGAGCTCTTATTACTTTTGTTCGAAAAAAATACAAACTAGAGTCAGTTTATTTTATTATTATTATTTTATTTTAGAATCTTAAGAAAACTTACACTACACAGAAAAATAACTATATTAAAACTAACATGCACAAAACATGTATGCAGAAGGCCAATTACAAGTTTCCACTAATAGGTAGGGTAATTTATTAGTTATAAAGTTGAGGTCACCACAGCAGAGATATTTTGAGCTATTCAAATTTACTCTATCGAATAAGATTATTGTGATGCCTGTTATAGATGATACCTATTTCTAAAATTACCGATTCATGCTAAGATTAAGGAATAGTTACTACGTGACAGTGCGACTGACACGAGATTATATTACAAAAATACAAAACACATAACTTTAACCGCAGTCTGTAGACCTTCTGCTACTGTGCCTTTAAATATAGCTGCGGACATCACGGAACCGATATTTTGTATTGAATAGTTTTTGAACTGAATCGCTATAAGAGCTCATGGTAAAGCCATGTTCATGCTCAGTTCTTATTTTGCGTTGACAGTCTGTCTGTCAGTTAGTCACGCAACGATTTTATACTATCAAGTACTACGCATGATACAGTATCTACCAGACGTTGTGCCAGATATTTGTGACGTGACAAATGCGTTCCGTCCGTGACAAGAACACGTGTTGTACACGTCACGGCATCAAGCCCTCGTTCTGCTATTATTTTTCTTCTCGAGCACGCACGCTGTAAATGATTGGCGTGCAATTTTAGCCGTGGAAAATGAAACGTTTTACTTGGAAAAATAAATTGTTTTATCGGAAATTTAAACAGATATTTTCAATAATGTTTCAATTTGGGACTGTTTATAAATAAAGGGCTTTCATTTTATTACATCATATTAAATTAATTTAGTTACAAATATTTTTAGTTTTTAACATGTCATTGTTTTATATGAAATGTAGCTTTGTCAGTCAGTTATTTCCACTGTTGGCCCACTGTTGGCCGTGATCCACCATACAAAACCCAATTTCGATTAATAGGATATTAAATTTATAAAACAGTAGGTAGGTCTGTAATAAATTCAGGAAAATCATATTTGAAATGGGATCACATTAGGAAAACAGACGAACAACATGCGTTGTTGTTTTAATGTACGCATAATAAATTTACCAAGTTTTGTCTCAACCTTGCTAATGGTGTTTCGATGTTCAGCAAATGATCATTTTTTTTTTAATGTAAGCTTAAACCACGTAATTTTTCCACAGGGACCCCGCATTTATACCGAAAGGAATAATGGCTACTACTGAAAAAGTCTCCCCTTTTTCAGTAGTAGCCATTATTCCTTTTTACCCACGAAAGAATGAAGGTGGCATGTACATTATTTTACATTCTTCTTCCTGTCGTGAGCACTTACAAATATTCGTATTCACTTTCAGTATGAGCAGGAAATGTACTATTTTGTACTCCAAGATGAACATAAATCTACTTTTGTACTTCAAAAGTTCACGAGCCAATTGTAGGAATTACAATGTAGGGTCAAACAAAGGAATAAGTTACTGTACTTGTTGTGATACCATGGTACTCGTAGTTTCTGATAACTACGACACAGGGAATCCTAGTGTGGGATCAGGGCTATGTATGTGACTGTTGGGTGTTATGTTATGTTATGTTGTATCTCCCGAGGTTTTAACATGTACGGGAAAAGCAACATACTTTTAAAAAAACTAATAATTAATAAGAACGTGATATTTTTGACGATTTGCTCCGAAATATGAAGTTTCGGGTTCAATTTCAGCATTAATTTTTATAGCAGATCAGATGTACGTACATATTACATGCTTTACTGCATGTGCTGTGGTATGTCCGGCTTTAGAATAGACCCCTCCGTCTCCTCCCGTGGATGTCGTAAAAGCTTACTAAAGATTACATCAGGGGATGGGCAACAGCATTCACCTGAGTACCCAACACCAATACGATCACCAATCCGCCTGCCAAGCGTGGTGATTATGGCAAATCCCCCCATTGCATTCTATGGCGGAGGCCTCATCCAACAGTGGACGTCTAAAAGCTGATGATGACATGCTTATACCTTTCATCATCTGCACCTTTCTTTTGATGGACCAAAGTCATTTTAAAAGTCACAGGAAGTCGGTGGATGGAAGCGTGTGATAACCGTTTGTAGTGGCATTATATGGGGAGGCCTATGCCTAGTTGTGGATGTTCCTTATACCCAGGCTACTTTTCACCATCATCATCATCAATTTTCATCATTGTTCATACGGGTGAAACCATGGGGCGCTGCTAATAACTTATATAACGACTGTCTGATTTGATCTATAGAAATGATCACGAGACTTGGTGCAGCGTAACTTAAGTTTCGTCTTCTTCAGCATCATTTCTCTATAGTTTTTTTCTGATGCCGGATTTCAGTTCCAACACAGAAGCATGATGTCATAGATTACGTCATAAATTCTAGTATGACAGGTCAGTCTAAGCTAAGAGTTTTGAATCAAGTAATTTACGTAGGTATGTCTATCTCGTCCGCTCACGTATACCGTCTTCCAGGTCACTGCAAACTACGGAAATTGAATTGACGGTGGGGAGTATCCGTCCATAACTCGTCTATATAGATATTTGCATACCTGGTGGTTTCTTAAGATGAACATAGTTTTCATAAACATATTTTGACTATCGTCTGTTTTTAAATAGTAATCTAAATGTAAGCCAGTTTGTTATCGCATTTTTATTATTTAAAGTTGAGTTATTTTAAATGTGTGGGGATGATAACAGCATCATAATAAGTTGCCCGTACAATCTTGCACATCTCAAGTGACCAATTTTTTAGTTTTGAACCTTGTATTTTAGTAGTAAGTAAGTAGTAAGTTTATTGCAATAGCTCAACTTAACTGACGTGCAATTACTATCACTTATAAAAACCACAACACTTCCAAACTAATTTTTTCGTATGAAAAATAATTTAATACGATTTTTATTTCAATTCGATATCTTGTACAGTTTAGGAGGTAATGTGGTGTTTTTAAGTGACCCTTTGCATGTAAGTTTATTTCTTTTGTAAATTTTAAATTTTGTATGCACTTGTATTAGTTGTATTATTGTTTCTGTAAATAAAAATATATTTCTTTACATCTAATATTTCTGGATCGATATTCAGTGCATTAATTAGGACCTACGTTAAACTGCACTATCCATATCGGGTTCATCATTAAGCCATCGGTTGTAAGCCACGGCACGTTACTCTACCAAATATTAGTGTGAACTACTACAGACAGTATACTCTAAGGAATTTGGATAGTCTGAACACTTGCCACTTTGGTTAATAATTCAGTTGCGTTAACCTCTAATTAAATAATTTTGATCGTTTCCTTGGACGAAGATATGGAGGAAATTCTTTAGTTTTGATACAATTTTTAGTTCGTTAGATAGTTTCGTAGCAAATCGTTTTTAAATTATTTTCCATTGCAAGAAAGTAGTTTGTTTCTATTCTCAATTTGAAACAAACAACTTCTTCCTCGTAGCTTCGTAGCTGCGTTCGTAGCCTCGTAGTAGTATCGTAGCAAGCTGTGTTGATATAGAAATCTTAAAATCAATTCTTTCTGTTTAGGTTTATCAATTCAAGTAAAAAGTATTATTACCTTCCTTCCCAACCTGAATAGGTACTGTGATTTTCATGAATATGGAATTGACAAAAATATTCTTTTATACACCGCTGACTCCAGTAACGTCGAGCCTCAGTGCAACGTAGTAATTTGATTAATTTTGAAAGACCCTGAGTGGTTTCTTTGCCCTTTTGTACCTCATTAAAAAACAATTTTACATTAATTAGAGATGAAAGATGATTTTCTGAATATTTTTAGGTGAATTATAAAATATGGAGTAAAAAATTGAGTAAATATTAAATTTATTTTATCTATTTTTAGCCACGACGAACGGAGAGCGTTTGGATAAAATATTTTTAGATTGTCTGCATGTGTTTATAACCATATTTCACTCCAAAACGACTTAAAGTATTTTTTACAATCTCTTTGTAACTTCAAGGATATATTTTATCAGATAGATTTTATCGCCACACACCACCACGGTGCTGTAGTAGATAACAAAATATATACAAATGTAGGGTTTATTTTTTATTTTATTTTCAGTTTCAAAGTAAGTATGTCCGTTTCTTTTCTTATACAACGGTTTGCATGCACTCATTACCCGTAGATCATACAATAATATCACGCTTCTTGAATAAGCCATCAATTTATACAGACTACTTTATACAGAGTAGTAAGTAACTCCCGAGTCAATTCTACCCTGGATTGAAAACTCAACCCGTACAGCCTATAGATCTTTATCTATCAATTATCTAGATCCGACTCCAGCCAGTGTGCCAAGACCGCTCCTCCCCCCTCTTTGCCCTCCAAGATTTAGCGCTCGCAGACACAGGGTGTGTACCGTACAGAGTACAAGATTCTTGGCAAAGTTGTAGATTTGTATGTACCAAATAATTTTTGAACGAGCGAAGCGAGTTCTCTGAGTCAAGTTGGAAGAATCGGCGTTTGTATGTATGTGTGTATGTATGTATGTATGTATGTTTGTCCGATGAAAACTTCCAAACCATTAATCCGATCTTCATGAAATTTGGTATGGGGGTAGATAGTATTGGTACAATTTGTAGGTAAGGTTATGAGCTATATCGGTCAGGGGCTTGCTGAGATATTGGGGTCCAAGAGGGGGTAAAAAAAATAAAAGTGAGACAGTCAGATCAAGTGGGGTGTCTAATGAAAGCGCTTTGATTACACATTTCAAAACTGTTTTTAATAAGTATTTAGCCTTAGTAGTTTTCGGGATATTAGGGAAAATAAAAAACGTAAAAATCCAAAATTCTAGGGTACTTCCAGCAATCCCACAATGCTGAAATTTGGTATGCTTGTGGCTTTTGTGTCACAACTACAGGGAAAAGTCTGAAATTGAAGAATTTAGAAACTTGTACTCCATGAAAAAGAAACCAATATAATATCCATTGTTGACCTCCCATTTCTAGGAATTTGAATGACGTTGTAGTTCTATGGTTTTCGTCAAAAGGACGTTTTCAATTAATTCGTCAGGTACTTGATATAGGTACTAACAGGTATGTAGTATTATGCCCCGTTGCTTAGCCCTATTCAAAGGTTATTTCGATGATGTGTAGGAAATTAGAGTAGTTACTGGTAGATCCTGTACTGTATTGGTAGACCTCGAGGTGAAAATTTTGAAAATATGGAAATTACTTAGTTAAGTAGTCGGGCTGATAAAGGTGTTATCGCGAGGTCTCAGTTCGGGGCAAACCACTAGTTAGCCCACAAAATACCATGTTACATGATAGGAAACAAACACCAAACGTGTAATCAGCTCCATTTTGACATAGATAAAACTGCATTATTTCTTGTATTCAAAAGAATTATTTTTAATTAGTTACATTAAAATTAAAATTGGGTCCAATCTTTCCCACAATAAAGTAAGGCGACGCAACGCCGCGAAAACTGGTATCACTATATTCTATGTCAGTGTATTGTATGAAGCTTGGACTCTGTATGGTACTTTACTCTGTCACTGGTGAAGCCTAATGAAGTTTCAAAGCTCAAAATATAATAGTCGTATCCTTTCTCAAGTAATGAGAGTTTCTTTGTGAAGATAAACCATTGTTCCCCGTCTTTGTCTCGCAACTTGATTTGTGGGGTTTGATAACCGAATCACTGACAGAACTGTGTCTCTGTTTGTAGATGGAGATTGATTATAATTAAGGTTTTAATGTTTAAGCAGCGTTGAGATCAATTAAGTGGAAGGATTGTGTTAATGAATGGTAGGCATTGGAGGAACGAAGATCAATAGCGTTACATAACTGATTGAGCAACGAATGGTGCAAGCTAGATTTACTTTTTCAGCAATAATAGGGCACTATATCAATGTGTAATGATTGGAACTTCAAACAAATACCTAGAGCTATATGCATATTCGATTTATTTAACAAAAACTCTTAAAACTTAATCTCAAATATTCAGTTAAATGCTCTCAGTATCTTATTTAGAAGCTGTTTTCTTTTATTTAAAATATGCGTATTCTGTATTCAAATAATATATATTCAGCAGATTAAATAAATACCCGCATTTTATTCTACAATCCTTTATTTGAAAGGCAATTTTTAAGAGAACTCAAACAAATTGGATCTTCGCAGGGATTTAAAATATTTCGTCGATTCAACATATTTATAAGTAATAGAAATTTAATTTACGAAGGATATTGGAGCAATCGAAAGGGTTGGGCCTTGCGAGTGGATGGCCCGATTTAATTTGGTATTTCATATTTCGATAACTTTGAAGGAAGTTTTAATATTCTATTTGGATGGATTTATCGGAAAATCATTAATTGAATACCAACTTTAAACTTTCTCCGTTGAAAAGCTTATCCCATGCTATTTAATTTTGGGCTAATACTATGATTTTATGGACCAACACAAAGTCTAGACAACATACCACTTAAGTGTAACTCAAGAACCAATTTGTTAATTGGAAATGAATTGGAAGGAATTGGTGTACTTGATTCTTGACTAGTAAACTTAGTATGTTTTTTCACTTTTCTTTATTACTCAAATATCTCTGTTAATAGGAACCAAGCATTTAAGTTTTATTGGTGCTGTGAGATGTGACCCCACTCTTGATATCTAAGAGTCCAACTTCTGTTTCAAACGTAAAATAAGGTTCGGTCCATAAATCAGGGGAGCGAACTAATTCCGAAGGTCAAGGCTGCGGGGGTATTAGGAGCAAATTGAAGGTATCGGGAAGGTGCAGATTACAAGTAGTTAGTAGGTATCAGTAATGTACCTGTCGTTTTTTGTGATTAATCTATGTGAAGAAATAATTTGGTACGTGTTATCTTTCACAAATAATTATTAGTTAGCGAATAATTCAAAAGATTATTCAAGAGTTTTTATTATTAAAGAAGTTAGAAAGACGTTCAAAAACAAAGTCGATACAGTTTTATTTATTAAAATCGCAAGGATTATTTTGAATCGTCTTTTAATGTATATTTTTTGGTTTCAACAAAAAAGAACTAGGTGCTTTTACATTGATCCTGGCTAGCTCCTTGAGAGATCCATATTCTCACAGTATTATTGCAACATTTATTTATGAAAACTTATTAAAGACACATGAAGACTTGGATAGTTATATGAAAAAAGTGAGATGCATATGAGAAATAAAAATAAACTGAATATTCTAACATTTTTATCAAAGAAAGTGAGTATTTCATGGAAAATTCCGTACGCTTCTAAACTACCAGAAAGTGCATCTCAACTTCCTATTTGAACAAAAAAACAAACAATTTCACAAACAAAAACTAAAACTAACTATTTCATATAATTGGTGGTCTTATAGCTTCGTAGTGATTTCTGCCAGACAACATTTGGATGGAATGGACTGTATACAATTTACATGGGGCATTGATTCCCCCAATTAAATTGAATTGATTGATTAATTGGGGCATCTCGGGTATTGAATAATATTATATATAGCATTTAAAATGATCCTTCATCCTTGATTCCAATGAATAAAATACTTTTGACTTTGACTTTAACTAGGCCAAGGCTGCCTGACCGCAATTTTTTTTATGTTTCTTTTATTTTCCGACTCGTTCTTGGCCGGGTATTGATTGTATGTCGTATTACTCCCAGAGTCCCAGCAGTATGACTTGATTTTGCTTCACGCTCTCTTTTCACGTCGTTGCTCGCAAAAATATGACTTCCGTTTCTATCTGAGCGCCGTTTCCTTCCTCTGCAACTTGAATAAGTTCCATTCATTATTTGGAAGTCCTAAATGTACCCGAAAACTTTCGCATGCCGAAGCATTGTAATCCCAGGGTCCCGAAGCAATTTTTGCGAATTTACCAAGTTGACTTTTCATTCGCAAAGCTCCCGTGTTTTTTCATTTTTTTATTTTTACGAACCCCTTTTTGACGTGTAGTCTCTATGGAGACGGATTAATGAGGGCAGGGTACGTTGCATTTTTTATTTTCCACCTTACTGCCATTTTGAAATTAATTTAAAAGTGGTTAATTATTCAGTGTGAACCACATTATTTTAAGTGCTTTACGATGGAGCTCTCTGATGAATATACTTATAAAAATGTTAAGTTAAACCTTGAATTTCTCTTACATAGTTAAATAACGTTGTAAGTTTTTATCATCTCACAAAGATCTCATCTTACAAAGAGATTTTAACCTATTTCTATTTGATAAAAGAAGTATTTGGTTACATTGGCTATCTATTTTATGTCTACCTTGTTGGCCTAGTTTCATGCCAATTGGTCGAGATTTCTTGCAATTTCCTTAGCAGTGGAACCTTGGTCGATCAACTTTCCATTCATACTCTGATTTGATGACAAACTTTTATTTAGCTTTACTAACAACTAATTCTAGCTAGTTGATTTTGATCTACAAAATTAATATATAAAATGCAAATAATAATATAAAATTATAAGATCATTGAGCTGATCTGTTGATGTAGTCGGAAAGGTAGATAACAGAACTTCTCGGTAGATAATAGTAGACTGGCAATCAGCTCACGGTTGTTTCTTCCAGTTACAAATTTAATCATCATCTTCTTCTTCATCGTGTTGATGATAAAATAGTCACTCAGATATCAAACGACGCTGAAGAATTTAATGAAAACAAAAACCACCTTATTAGTAAGCATCCCACAATGAGTTATGCATAAAAACCAGCTCGTTCTTATGAGTATTACGTTAGAGGATCGTTGAAATTCCAAAACGAATTCTGCTTGAGGCATTCCTGTAAATCCTGAAACCAATCGCTCCGTTTCAGACATTAAACAAATTGGTTTTGAAACAAAAAACGTATGAGTCAGTAAGCCCGCACTTTAGATAATGAGAGCAGCACAGCTCAGATAAATTACAGGCTCCGTATAAAATACCGCATTTGGTTTCTACAACTATTTATGTTTGAAAACTGGAAATATTTGACAACCTCTTGGCGCGGCGGGCGAGTAGCCGGCTGAGATGCGAGAGGTTGCGGGTTTGATTACCGCTGCGGGACAAATTTCACGCTGTTTACTGACTAAGACGAAACAAAAACGATAATCAAAGTGGAATTTGTGTTAAGGAGAATATTCACGAAACCTAGTTTTCCTAGTTAGACCACGCCGACCTACATACGTAGGATTGTTACACGGATGTGTCAGTGCTGCGAGAATAATATCTAACCAATTCGAATCATCATTATCATCATCAGCCGTTATACGTCCACTGTTTGGCGATGCCACCCCCATAGAAAGCAATGGATGGATTTTCCATAATCACCACGCTTGGGAGGCGGATATTTGAGTCGAGTACTCAGCTGCCCATATTCTGGTGTAATCCCTTAGTCAGCTAATTTTGTCAGCTTTTCTGACATCCACGGGAGAGACGGAGAAGTATATCTTTACGCCGGACACACGACGGCACCAATTTGAATACCTCATGCAAACTAACGAAATCTCTTCCATCTATAAATGCTTTTCTAATCCACTTATCGTCATAAAATCTTCAAAATACAGATATGCAAAGATTACCTGATCTACATGCAGAGTGAGGTAAACGTACCAATGTTTACGCTAATCCAATCCGTTGGAATCGCGACAGCATTTAATCCGAGTGGGAAATTAGATTCGGCACTGAGATGTGGTATGTTTGATTTGAATTACCCGAATACGCGCGTGGGGCTGAATTTGTGGGGTGTCACGTAGAGTTTTGAGGTTATATCGCTGTGATTATGTCACCTGATATGCTGAAGTGGGTTGTGGAGCTCAATGGCGGGTCTTTATGATTATGTTATGTTTTTCGTGATAAAAATATCAAGCGAGTAGAATCTTAATTTTTGGTTGATACGGAAAAGTAATCTAAATGGTTTTAATAATATATTTACCTGTATAATTTAAGAAGGAAATTGGGCTACGTGATTCAATTTTTATAAAGCTAAAATCACTACCTAAAAACCGTCACGACAACCAAAAAGCGGGCAGAAATAGCGCTTAAAATACTGAAATTTAATTAAACTGCTTTTAACTCGAAACAAGGCTAAAAAACAATCTTGTCCCCGAGTGCGAACCAAAAGCAAAAATTTAAGCGGCTCGTTAGGCACTCACGTTCGTCGACGTCGGCCAACTTTCGGGTGGCCGCAAACTGGTGCGCTCACCCTAGCAGTAATCACGAGTTTGTGGTAAACGCGCCAACTTCGGAACACTTCCGAAACGTGATCAAATGGCAGGTGGGCTTTGACACCTAACTTAAAGTTCTCAATTTGAAAATTAATTTTCACAGATCTTATCTGCGCATAATCAGCCGTTTGTTTTAGGAAAATTGTAATTGAATTCAATAAAGTTTTATTACGCAGTTATAATTATGCCTTGATCTTCATCTTATAAGTCACTGCATAAAATATGAGTAGGTAACTGGTATTTCTGTACATAGATACAACTAATAACAGGAAGCCTTCAAATACTAATAGTAAAAATTGGAGAAATAGAGGCCTCGCATTTTCTATGCACTTTTAATTACTTTTCCAAGCAAGTAAACAGCATAATCTAGAATAATAAATTGAAAACGGACTACTTCCGACTAACAGACTAAATAGAAGTCTTAAAGAAATTACAGATGTTTTCCAAATTAACCTCTAAAATATGGCAGTTTCAATATTTAAGGGCATTTCACCCAATTCTAGCAATAAGTTTTTGGACGCGAGGTGTCGTTTATTTCCAATTTCGGGGTTCCGTTTTGAGATTTATGTCCGCAGATAATATGGAACGACTCTGCTTGATAAAAAAAATTGCTTTGGTCCGTTTTCTGATTGAAAAAGTTTGCGTCGAAAAGGTTTTGGTGAACTTTTAGGTAGTTTAGTAAACGTATTTTTCGAGTCTGATACAGACGTCTGTGGTCAATTTCAATTGAATCGGTACTGTACCCTACTCTCGTCATTTTGGAATTATCTTTAGGTTGGTATCTCGCATTCAGCCAAGCATTAGAAGCAATTTCGGAGTGCCAACTGAATGCTGTCGCGTCGGGGTTTTGAATGTGAACAGGACTTGGGCTGAGAGTAGATTTCATCAGGCGGAACCTTTCTAGCTTTTGAGAATCAATGAGCCTCTACCATACGGTGAACACTGCCAGTTATGACCCTGTTGATCACAGAGACATCAGCCTGTAGAAGTCTACTGCTGGACAAGGGCTTCTATAGAATCCCACTGCGCGAACGGTATTGAGCTACTCCAACGCTCCTTAAACAACAGCCGAATTAGCAAGCTTAACAAATAAAGTACTATACGTTATATTCCAGTTTCCATTTCTCTGCGGTTAAAAATATATTTTGGCCTAGATGACACAGTATATTCATGGAATAAAATTATTACAATAATTAATGTTCTATATGGAATAGTAGAAAAGCTGACCCGTTAACACGAAGTTAAGTAAAACAAGTATAGAATACACATTAATCCATTATAACATCAGTTCTCGACTGACCGCAAACTAACACAATCTACATTAACTAGACGACGGAGTTGCTTGCATTTTAACTAGAAACATTGTTACAGCTACAATGGATATTTTAGTACCTGTTTTCTATTCAAAACTCGTAACTGCTCATATTATTATAGTTTTGAATGTTTTTTTGTTTCTGTTATTGTTTTGTTCTCCGAATTTACGGCCACAAGGGTTTCCTCTAATGTTTGAAACTTTCCTAGAACCTCAATTCTTGGTCAATTTGATTTGATGTGATTTGATTTGAGTCGTACCAATTGCATCAAAAACATATTGTCCCATACACAAAATAATAATATTATGTATATGTAATATTGTACATATTGTATATTGTTGTGTTGTTGAAGACCCCCGATCAGGGTCGAAACCTGTTGGTGCTTCCACCAACATATCGGTACGTGAAAATTTACCGTTTTTACAAAATGAACATATTGTCATAAAATTGCCTAGATTTTTTTAAATTACATATATGCTTTCCATTGTTTTACATAAGTCCGTGATTTGAAATGATGTTAATTTGTATATGATTCGTATCATTTATTCTCACTACCCGTTGCCATTGTATTACAATTACCCTCGCAAACAGAAAATATTGAAGTCCCTGCTCACAAATGGCATCATGACGGTTCTGTTATAAGCTAAGATACAAACAAATACAGCACTACTATGTCAAGCAATGCAATAGCAATATATGATTGTATCAATGATCTCCAAAATTAAATCATAAAAAAAGATTAGATTAGTCTTTAACTTTTGTGTTTTCAGTTTAATAGACTAACATTTTAAATTCAGGCACAAATTGAACAAAATTAATATTCTCCTAATTCCATCTAACCTTGTCAGTAGGTCTCGGAATCGCGTCTGGCTTTAAGACTCTTTTGTCCATCATACAGGGCTTAATCAAAGTTACTTGTAGTACCGAGAGATACTTAACAATGTGGAGGACCATGCCGTTCTTCTTTTTAAAATGGGTTTTCTTTGAGCCTTAGAATGTTTCAAGGAGGTTGCTTGTACTAATTGAAGTATATTATAGTGCTTATACTCTTGTTATAGAGTTCATCTATAATACTCATGTTATAGAGTTCAGCCTATAATACTCTTGTAATAGAATTCAGTTTATAATACTCTTGTAAAAGAGTTTAGCCTATAATACTCTTGTTATAGAGTTCAGCTTATAATCTACTACATATATAAAAATAAGTCGGGTTTTCCTTCCTGACGCTATAACTCGAGAACGGCTGAACGGATTTATCTTATCTTGGTCTTGAAATGTTCGTGGAGGTCTAGGAAAGGTTTAAAAGGTGAGAAAAATTAGAATAACTGCCGGGAACACCGGGACCACGCGAACGAAGTCGCGCGCGGGCCGCTAGTACTCTTGTAAAAGAGTTCAGCCTATAGTACCCTTGTTATAGAGTTCAGCTTATAATACTCTTGTTATAGAGTTCAGCTTATAATACCCTTGTTATTGAGTTCAGCCTATAATACTCTTGTCATATTATAATACTCTTGTATTAGAGTTCTGCTTATAATACTCTTGTTATTGAGTTCAGCCTAGAGCCAAATTTTGAAGAAATAAGTGATATTCATCATCATTATCATTGGCAGCCTTTAGACATCCACTGCTGGACGAAGCCTTCCCATAGATTGTAATGCAGGGATTAGCCATAAACACTACGCTTGGCAGGCGTATTGGTGATTGCAGTATTAGTTTAATCCTTCAGTCTTTTACTATATCCACGGGAGGAGACGGAGGGGTCGATTCTTAAGCCAGACACGACATGGTGTTGGCAAGTTGGTATTACTCAGCTAATACAGCTTTAGACCGTAGACACTTTCCTACATTTATCCATACACTAATCATCATCATCAACCTATTGCAGTCCACTGTTAGAGAGATAGGGTATCTGTCATAGTTCGCCACGGAGCTCAGTCATCGGCCCTCTCTACTCCCCAACTCCCCAACTCCCCGATGAATTCGTCACTTCTAGCCTAGCGTTGCTTAGATGACGCGGTCTCCATGTTTACCTATCCATACAATGTGTAAGATTATTTCGTAGTTTATTCACTATAAGCATTTTTACGATACAAAGAAGCGCCCTCTTGCTGAAGAATAAAGCCCTTAAAGAAAAAACATGAGTATATTTCTTTCCAATCATGATGGTGCAAAAAATCCACATTCGGGGTTAACCCGCGAACGCCGATAGGGAGTTATGGGCCACTTCATAAAAGGGCGCAAACACGGCAATAATTTGTACGGCATCGGGCCGGCCGGCTGCCGGACCGGTCGTAAGTCACACGTGTGCGGTTCTTATTTATCGCGTTATGATTGGATGACCCTGTTTCGTTTAGATTTAGAGCATTAGATTATTATATACATGGGTGTTAAAAGCTATTTGTGTTATCTTTCTATTTTGATCTCTTGTGCTTTTCTCCTCAATGACGCATGAGGGAAGCTGTAATCGAGGCACATTGTTTCTTTCATTGCACTGTTTCTTTCTACTATCGCAATGATCACAATCATAAATTCTTTTCAAAACCATTTACCTTACCAGAAGGCGAGAAAACTTCATAGATAGCGAACTATCTTACTTGTTCCACAGACTATGTGTTTTAGTTAGAATAGTCGCCGTTTTCAAAGAACATGCCATTGTGATATTTCATGTTCCCTTTACAAACTTCTCCCAGGCATGTCTATCAAGTTTATATCTATAACATTTGCTTTCAGCAGCCAGTTATTGTATATATGATCTTCTATTGCATTGTGATCGATGTTGAAAGATCCAGTATGGCGAAAGGATTTAGAGTATCTTACAGGGAGTTAAAAGGGGGCTTATTTCATACAAAAACTCATCATCATCACCAGCTCTTAGACGTCCACTGCTGTAATAATAGCTTCCACTTGGCAGGCGGATTGGTGATCACAGTAATCATGTTAAGTACTCAGGTAAATGCTGGTGCCCATCTCTTGCTGTAAGTAACAAAAACTACTACATGGCTTTAATCTATAAGGTGAATAGACTCGGAGCTTACTTAGATCCGTGAGGTTATCCTATTTGGCACGTCCCCGCATTTTGCTTAGCAGGCATTCCATACGCACGTAACAGGTTGCTATTTCATCCCTTCTTATTCAAATATTAACTGAAATCCCATTAATCTAGCCTTAATCAGTCCTTACAATCCCTACAGCTATGTATCTGATCGTATTATAATCTCTCTTCATACTGGGCAGAATAATAATATAAAAACTTAATATATTTACAAATTACACAATTTCGAAACGAACTCTTCGACTAAAGTCTACAAAACTTATAAAAATATGAGGCATATAAGCAGAATGCATAAACACGGATCTTCCGTCCGCATAACATCTGGCCGGTGAGACCTTCCGAACTCATTCTGCCGATAAATTCCCCCGAGCAGGAGCGGGTTGAATTAATGCGTGGTAGACTTGCTAAACAGCTTAAATGGGTCAAAATGATACCCAGCAACTTTATAGTATTCTTCTTTTATAAAAAATATAATGTAACTTGAAAAAGAATGGAATGAAGTGTATGATTGTTATATTAGCTAAAAGTGCAATATAGGAGGTCTTATCACGAACCTTATGAGCGATCTTTTTCAGACAACCTTTGGGTGGAGAGGACTCTATGAGATGAAAGAGGCATTTCTATTTACAGAAAGAATTATACAAATATATACAAAAATTATAAATACAAATTAAGCAGTTGAGCTATTTAAAGACTTTGAGGTAGGGCTGCTCCATCGTCGAAGCCAAATAATTTTGTTATTGGTTTAAATGTGTGCCTTGTGCCATGAATGCACATGGCACAAGCATAGCACGGGTTATAGAGATTCTTGATCTTAGCCAACCCATTACTACGCTTAAGGACCTATTCCATCAGCGATGGCATCTCCAAGGTGTTTTATAAGATTGTATTAAAAGAACTGAATCCTATTTACACTTTGGTTTTGTTCACATAAAATAATTGTAAATGTGAACAATATTAATGCTCTCAAACGTTGAATGAAATCTCTAGATAGAGTTTGGTTAATCGCAATTCCATTAGAAAATGAGACAATAGCTTTGCCTTAGTCCGAGAGACCTCCTGAACTCGTTTCGCAGATAAATTCCCGAGAGCGGGTTGAATTAATGCGTGCGGTGCCCGCGCTAAACACCGTACCGTACAGCCTATAGCAGTAATAGCTAACTCATTTTATGCAAAATAACAATTTCTACTTTCACCAACCGACGCTAAAAGGTAACCACAGCCATACAGGGACAGCTATTTTACTTATACCGGGCGACCACAAAACCAAAGACGAGATCTTGAGTTTAGTTAGAAATCTTTAATTTCTAACTAAACTCAAGATCTCGTCTTTGGTTTTGTGGTCGCCGGTAAGTAAAATAGCTCTCTCTTTATGGCTGTGGTATCTGGGTCGAATGATACATCGGTATGCGCGGGTGCTAGTTACCTTTCGCATTATTCTGAATTGGGTTACTGGCTACCTTTTGTATAGTAATTCTAAGCTTTCTGTTAGAATTGTGGTTTATATGCGTGAGGCATCAGCTGTGTCTTATAAAAACAAAGTAAATGGTTGTTGTCACAGTACCCCTCTATCTCCTCCCGTGGATATCGTAAAAGCCAAGTAAGTGATTACATCAGGTAATGGGCAGAAGCATCCACCTGAGTACTTAACACCAATACTGCGATCACCAATCCACATGCCATGCATAGTGATTATAGCAATTACCTTCATTGTATGAGATACTATAACAGTGTTTAAATTAATTTTAGACTAGATTATACACTACACTAGCCGAGGCTTCGATCGCTGTTACTAGATTATAAATAAATTTATGAGTTAGTCCATCAGCTATGTATAAACACAATTTTAGTGGCACCGGTTCAACAGTTGCAGCGTAAAAAAACAAAAATCAAATCTTTTTCATTTAATAATTTTAATAGGATTACCTATCCCATTTAAATCTTCAGAGCCCATAGTTCTACCGCAAAGTCTTACCAGAAGGATCATGGTTGATTTTACATCTACTTCGGCCACCGCTAACTATTATACAAACATATAATCTTATTGCACAGCTTACTTACGTAGCTAATACTGTTTATCCAAAATTAAAAGCTACACTGAGAAAAAAATTGGTCGTAAAATACTTAAAGGCAGCTATTACAATATCTTTGCATTTTTTTATTTTAATTCAAAGGACTTTGTCGCTTGGCGACCACATCGTCCCGCAAAACATAACAATAGAACCGACAAAAAACAAAAATTGTTAAACAACATCAAATTAACTACTAGCTTAACTATTAGCTAATAATGCCAAATCTGTCAATTTGTACTAAATGTTTGCCTCTTCTGATGATAGACAAACCAAAATACTATTCAGGGGTCAAAGAGACAAATGGGATGATTTCTGCTCTTTCGAAGGGAGACGTCGTCCTTTTTTATTTTGTTTAAATTTCTAGTGTTTTTTTGAGTTATATCATGTAATTTTGGCGGCATTTTAATCGGTGTAGCTTTTAAATAGCACATGGTAGTGAATTTAAATAAAATTAGTGTATTTTGTGTCTTTTCGAAGTGGTGGAAATTGTCCAGGAACATTCTAGTAAATTGCCATCGATTTACTAGAACATGACTTGACAGAGGACTTGACGACTGGACACTGTTTGTTATCTATGCTACTTGACATTGGCAAAATTGAGCATATCCTCAGATGGCAATAATAAAAAAAAAAGAGACAATGTGTTAAAATCTGTTCATCTTTGCATTGAGGTCATAATAAAGTTAGATTGTCTATGATACTATAGAAAATCCGTAAAAAAAATCATTTTCCTGTTTTCTACGCAAATATTTCCTAAAAATAAACATTACTCGAAGAAAAACACACCACGGTGGCAATACCTCAGCACCAGCTGCTGGTTGCCGGTCCATTACGTTAGATTCGCGCCAACATTGACCCGCAGTAAATATCCGCGTCAAAATTACACTTTATTTACGCTCCACTCAGTATTTATGACTAGTGATGGATAAGTGCCGTGATGGTTCCGGTTTCCGGCCTATGAATCGACCTCTCCTACTCCTCCCGTGGATGTCTTAAAAACTAAAGTGGTACAGCAGGGGATAGACAACAGCATCCACCTGAGTACTCAACACCAATACTGAAATTACTAATCCACCTACCAAGCGTGGTGATTATGGCAAATTCTCCAATTGATGATGATGATGATGATGATTGTAGGTACTTGCAAGTTTTGTTATATACTTACTGGAACACTACTCTATTTATCGATAACATCGATATGTCAACCAGGAGGGCGATCGCGCTATTTTAAAACTCCAGCGAACGTATGCGGTTCGTATGCGCTTTGTTTACGTCTGTGATTACGATACGTTTCATCTAGGCGGTAATCGGTATTGCGATAAAGTACAAACGTTTGCCAAATTATAGACTTTACTGGAGCGCAGCTGGACCGTAGCCGTTAGAGAATCCACAGACTACGAATGAAAATAATGTGTAATCGAGGGTCGACTTAGCATTTTTAGACGTATCCAACTCTAGTGTCTAGATAATGGTTCAATTGCGTTTCGTCTGTGATTATTTAGCGCGATTGCCCTCCAGGTACTTTCTCTTAATATGACGATTCGAGTATGTAGTTTCTTTTGCTGCGTTCAGGACCTTCGGAGTGGACGAATTTAATATAAAGTCCGTTTACTTCATAAATGTATATTTCTACTGTAGAGTTACAACTACTCAATACAAAGGGCAGGTGAAGACTGGCCTGCTGGGTCACTCGATCGCTGGGAGCGGGAACGCTCTTAATCGCTTACATAAGGACATCGTGACCCCACAATGCTGATGATTGAATCGCATGGTCAATTTTCTCTGAATTGGATGATCCACGCAATGGATCAAATCGTATAAATTCAACTTGTAGGTAGAATTGCAGTTGCCAGAATACAGTACGTTTGAACTTCCGAAGATACTGCTAAAAAACTGGTTTTCGGTCCCTGTTTCGATTCCCACCACATCCCTATTTATGACTTCCCCGTAAATTGCTTCGAGATGGAGATAAAATTTTACTGGAAAACTTTCAGTATTTAAACTCGGGTCGATGTAAGTTCGCCTGTTTGTCTAGTTTTTGTTGATTTATTGCTTTACTTGTGAATTTACTGTGCATTTAAACAAAGATTGTTACTTCAACTGGAATATGGGCTGTTTTGCTTTGCGATACTTCAAAAGTAACTATTATTCTTGGCTGAAGTCAAGACCGTAGACTTCTTAGTATGACCTATGAAATTGTTAGTGTTCAGACTTCCTAGCTATCATGATTTACATTTACTACAGTAACTACTGAGTTTTTAGGAGCCTATTTTTTAAGAAAAAATTAGGGTTATTAAAGGTGCCACAGAGCTAGGTATTATAGTTTCAATTAACTTACTCTTGTCGGTGCAGTACTGTAGGGATGAAATATACATTTGGATCAGTTACAAGTAACTTCTACTCTCTGCAGCGCAGTTAAAGAACTGGTGAGGGTATTGGAGTTTTCGTACGGATCCCTAATTATTTTCAAAATAAAATATTTGTTTATTACCGTAAACTAGCGATGATACTAAGCAAAAAGCAAAATCCTTTCCAAAAAACAACAGCCAGGTATCACATCTTACTCACACATCTTAAGCACATCTAACATGGGATGTTAGAAAACGTAGCGCTAATTTTAAAGAAGGACATAAGAAGGAGCATTGCTTTACCCCTCACTCGCAGGACTCGAAGTCAGAGAGCTGATTCTAAGTTTTTAACACACAATTGATATGGACATATTATGGTGTAGGTAACAAGAATTTTGTGTGGCGACACCGATGAGCGCCCCTAGCGTACACTCTTTGAACCTCATTTTCCATCCAAAATCCGTGTTACACTACACCATACGTCCGTGTCAATTGCTTGTCAAAACTCAGAATCAGAGGCCCAATTCTCTAATTTAAAAACATTCCAGTCTCGTGTCAGTCGCACTGTTTCATATAGCAACTATTACATATTCTTCGCAAGAAACGCGAAGATTAAGTAATAGTCACTATACGTGACAGTGCGACTGAGACGAGATTATACTGCGAATTGAATGTTTTTAAATTAGAGAATTGGGCCTCAGGCCCCAGGAATTCAGAAGCGACATCGTGAAATACGTCACACTGGCACGTCACACGGAGCCCGGTTGCGGTTGGCAATCGAAACGTTTGTTTACCGAATGCTAGAAATGTGTAGACGGAAATGGATTGGTAAATACGGGGATTGATTAATCGTTAAAGATTATTTTATGGACTTTTAGTTAGAGTCCACCTTTTTTAATGCGAACTGCTAAGGAGTGGAACTCGCTGCCGTCGTCTGTCTTTCCTGTAAACTATAATTTGGGTCTTTTCAAGGCAAGAGTGAATAGGTGCCTTCTAGACCTTCGTGCTCCATCGTCGGCCGCATCATCACTTACCAACAGGTGAGACGTCGATAAAACGAGGGTCTATTATTGTAAAAAAAAAGTCATCACCTCACATAATATACCTATTTAGCGCGGCGCGGAGGGCACTGCGCCTCTCAACTCTTGCCGCGCAGCGAGAATAACACTCATACATGATTAAGAGCATCTAAATTGCTTGAAACCTCGGGTCGTATACTCGAAAATAATCTACGTAAGTTAAACCGGTTATAATCTATCTAATTATGAATACTACTTACGAAAGTTTTTATCAAAAAATATACCTGAGTATTTATTTAAAAATAATTTGATTTATAGTGCAAAATGTAATTTGATATTTTTACATAATATTACAAATTGTATATAGTACAGGCAAATTAGCAAAAAGTGTGGACCTAAGTCGTGTAGTCGTGGATTCTTATGTAAACGTTAGATGACACGAAAAGAAGCTTATCCTAGGTTTGCACCGTTTCTGGCGCTTACGGAACCCTTTTAAATATTAGGTACAAACTTAAAAAGGCCGTAAATTTTAAAATAGGAAGAAATTACTTGATGCAAGTTAAATTACGTATAGAGAAACTGTCTTAGTGCATTATGATTTTAATAAAACCCACGTGCATGTAGGGAACACAGTGTTGAACAAATGCATCTACCGTAAAAAAAACCAGTATAAAACTTCCGGCGGATGTAGTACTAATTAAATGAATAAGTTTAAGTCAATTTCCAGACCTACATTAATTTTCCCCGAAGTAGAGTGACAGTAAAATATGGAAAAGTGCCTTCCGTGAGACGCACCATGGTGAAAACCTAGTAATGTATTTCGAGCATTTTTCTGATAAGTCTATCAATTTGCACCGACTACCTTAATTTTCCCGGAGCCGTAATAACCACAAAAAGTTTTTTTTGTAAACGATTTTTTTTTGTATGTTCCGTATGTCGGATTTAAAAAATACTTGGTGCAAATGTAGATCATAACGGTTCAAAGTCTATGCCAAATTGCACCGACTACTTCTATTTCCCCCATTAAGTTACGGATATTTTAAGGTTTTTCACCCTATTTCACCCTGTTCCGGAGGGTGAAATTACTGATGCTTATTATTAGAGGTGATTTTTAAGCCATACAAAACAATTAGAAAAGTTTTCATGACTAAATCTAATTAGTTCCACACTTTTGCAAAAAATCACCTAATTTGACTGTACTAATAGCCGTGGTGCGTTCGGCCTGAGAAAAGACCCCTCCATCTCCCCTCGTAGATGTCGTTAAAATATTACTACTGACTATGGGATAGTGAGGATGAACATCAACATCCACCTGAGTACTTAATACCAATACTGCGATCACCAATCCGCCTGTCACGCCTTGTCTATTTACTAATGTATATATGTAATATTCTATCTACCTCTTTCTCACTTCCAGTAATGAACATCTACTGGCTGATAAAAATTAATTGTTTCATTGCCTGTTTATTGGTAGATTTAGTCGTGTGATTTGCTTTTGTGTGTTAGATATTTGCATAAAATCCTTTAAATTGAATTCTGCTGCATTAATTGTCAACCGTAACGTCGAAAAAGCGGCAATTCTATTTTACACGGGAACAAAATGAAATCTGACAAAAACCTACAAACGGTTACTATCATGCATGACTGACAATATAATTTCAGGGTACAAAAATGAGATTGATTAATGTTCACATCTAAGCTTTGTTCATGTATTGAATACTATTCAATTTTAGCACTAACCGTTGTAGTCTCTTGGGTTTGAACATCTGTGTTTAAACGTGACATATTTGTTACAAAAGAGAACTGTATCCGCTCCATACAAAACGAAGTTTTCTCCTTATTTATTTATATTAGTTCATTTAAGTCAATTAAAGGTTGTAGACACAATTTAAAGATCAATAATAGGATTTAATATCTAATAGAGATTGTTAATTTTTCATTTAATCGTATAGAATCAAACTAGCATGGGTTATAAGATTTCAATACAAATCTACAAGACGGTGTGATTTGGAAACCATAACATTATAACCACGGGCCTAAATATAAGTGTATTGATCATGTTAACAACATTTGATGCAGTTTGATAAGATAATATCCAAAATAGGTGCCAACTTCTATTTTACGCTAAGTGCTCACTCCAGCAATACACTCCTTCATAAGCAAGGTTTAGTAATAATTGCTTTTATAATATAATTATATTTTTTAATAAACGTTTGGGTTGCGTTATTTTCATTGATAAAGAAGAAACTCAAAAATAATGTAATGACACAGATAATAAATAGATAAGAACAATCCATCTTTTAAAATTATTCCTCTTCAAACAATACATTTCTTTACATTCTTCCTAATAATTCACTAACTCCTAACTAAAGTTTTCAGTGGTCGTGCGCTTAGTAAACACGAATCTATATAGCTCAGATATATGATACCATATCTACTTACTATCCACAGTAGGTAGGTACGGACCGTTTGTTTAATAACGGTTCTCGTTTGATATTGCGAAATTAAACATGTCATGCACATGACGTTTCAAACGGTGTCATCGCTAGCGTTTGCAATGTTCATTTGCAGAGCATTGCCAGAGCATGGTTTTTATTGGTCACTGTTTTTAGCTATTTGGCTGATATAGGTGTACTGACACTGGAAAAGGCAGACAGTGGTTTCCATTTGTAGATAACTTTTATTTAAAAAACCGACTTCCGCCATTGTATTCGACTAAATATTTGGATGAAAAAAAAATGATGAAAGAACCATAGTGGTGAAAGGATTATGATATTTTTTGAATGCAAATGCTTGGTTTGTTGCTGAAAATATCAAAATCGCCATATGTATGCCTACAATATTTGAGGAGTTCCCTCAATTCCTCATGGATTCCATCATCAGAACTGGATTCTGAAAAAAATTGAGACCAATCTGGAAGTATATCTATTGAAATAAAAAAAGAATTTTCCAAATCTGTTCATAAACGCCGGAAACATGAGGTAAAAACATTTAAAAAAATACAATTGAATTGAGAACCTCCTCCTTTTTTGGGAAGTCGGTTAAAAAGCTTGTAGTTTAAAATGGCGAAATTTTTCACATTGATTTTTTCTCTATGTTAAAAACTTTTTGCGATATAAACTCAAAAGTAATAGTAGCACTTATTTATGATGTGATTGGAAGTTCTATGTCATGTAATCATCTTGCACACAACCTCTTATTTACGCTGGCATGTTCGATATGTCCGACCATGCATATTCATGCCTAGCAACGTCAGTACTTCATCTTGCCACGTCAGTTGTCGATAGTTTCAACGTCACTGGTGGCATCTTGTGAATTTATACGGCTGTATCGCCTTGGCGACGGAGCTTCCACGTGTACTAACAGGCATATCGGTTTTGTATTGGTTGACGGCTACGTCGGACATTTGATGGCTGGTGCAATCCTCAATCCATATAAAATGCTGCGATTATCTGCAGCAGTGTAGAAGGGTTCATATACTGACCGATCCTATAGATTAGTATGTATATTCCTTGATGTGATTTGGGCCGTTGGTCGAATAGGTATAGAATTGCAGATTTGGTATTGAATGTCATGGTAGACTGGACAATGTTATTGTGTCTTTTGACACAGGATGCTGGTAGAGATAAAACTATGACGTATTTTGTAAAAAACTAATCAAAGTCAAAGTCAAAAGTATTTTATTAAACGACTGCAAAAAAGGAGGAGGTTCTCAATTCGACTGTACCTATGTTTTTTTATTTTTTGTATGTTTGTTACGCGATTACTCCGCCAATTATGAATGGATTTTGTTCATCAAAATCACAAGGATCATTTTGAATCTTTTTATAGCCTAAAATTACTCCTATTCCAACGCGACCAAGCCTAGAAGAATCAAAGCAACAAACACGTTGATGATTCCCACCTTGTAGTAAAAATACTACAAAAGTGGGAAGCGCCTATGTGATGCCTCGAGAACTAGGAGAAGCCAATACATAGAAAAAAAGAACTTATAAACCTTAGGTAGGTTACTTAAACCTCTTACTCATAATCAATTTTGAAACCTTAACCTAGCTAAAATAGCTTTTGTCTTGTACGTATGTCATTTTAGATTAAAGAAAACAAAACAAAAGCTATTTTAACCGAAATAGGTTTTTAAAATGATTATGAATAAGAGGGTTAGTCAAAAGCAAAATGTAAATAAAATCAGCTAAAGTCCATAATACAGTATACACTACACTTGTTATAGCACTCGTTGAATTTGTATTTTGAATCATTGTTAATTTTCTTGCCGTCTTTTAAAAAACATTCCATTGCTTAGCTAGGTAAAACATAAATACTTTTTGACTATTCTCAGCATTAATGTATAAACATAGTCCCCGTTAGATCACCTTGAACAACGAAAGCGCAAAAGTATGAATCAACGGAATAGGTATTCACACCCTGAAATATTTATTCACATCTCGTAATATACATATTTCTACACAAACATGAATAATTCCTTTGAAGGCCAAAAGTTGTAAATTCTAGGTCTTAGTCGAAGTTCAGGTAAGTTTTGACAAACGACGCTCGTCCTAATCCTTCCTTCGTAATCTTTGACTAAATATTTACAAGAAACTTTGGACGCTGCCGCCCGCCCGTGTGAAATGTTGCCTTTTAGGAAATTGTTGATTTTCCTAGTTTTCTTAGAGTTTGTTTTAGACACTCCAGAAAAGTAGGTATTTACCCAGGATAAAACATCAAACAACAGTATTTACTTATTCAAACTAGGGTTTCTACCCTTGAAATCTTATTTTAGTCTCAATTCTTTGTATCAGCTAAATTCAATTTTGACAACGCAAATATTGGCTTATTTTTCTAATGTTTAGAGATAAACACGATCGTGATAATTTCATTAGAGCAAAGAAATATCACTACTGCAAAAATCATCAAAAAAAATCTAGGTGTGTTTTGTTTGGTCACGTTTGAACATGAGTGATTTTAGTTTATAAGACAATTTCAAATGGTTGTTATTTCAATGATTAAAATATTTCTGACTTTCACTTTTAAGTGGTGGTGCTTTGATAATCTAAGTCAAGGACTATAATATTATAGTCCCTGGTTGGTTTTGATTCAATAGTAAAGATTTCAACATCAAAACTCTCAGCAATCGATCTACAAAACCACTTAATCTTTGACACACTTTAATTAATCTCCGAAGTAATTTAAATTAAATTCCACAAACATTGGACCCAACATTTAATCTGAACCGAATTGAGAGGCCAAACAGACCCGCCCTCTTAGACAAGCGTCAATCCAAACCTAAATAATGACAACCTCTGTGGCGCGGCGGGCGAAGGTTCGCCTGCGACGCAGGAGGTTGCGGGTTCGATTCCCGCCTCGGAATAAATATTTGTACGATCTGCAGATATTTGTTTAAATTGTTCTGGATATTTTCTACGTATAATAAAAAAATATCAATCTATGTAATGTATTTGTGTTAAGTATATCATTTATCTAGTACCCATAACACAAGCTCTGCTTAGCTTAGGGCTAGATAATGTTCTGTGAAATGTGCAGCATTCATTATTATTATTAACCTAAAACGAAAGTGCCAAGCAAATGTATGAAGGTGACATGATGACAAACGCCGTCAAGGTCAACGCCATTCCAATACATTTGCTGAGCGTTTCACTAAGACGGAATGGACGCATGTCTAACAACCCGCAGCTCAAGTAATGGCCTACGAGTATCCGCAAAGCTCAAATATTTGTGCGCCAGATTTACGTACACATTGTCGCCCGTGATTTATTACACGAAGATCTCGGACGTGTGAATACGCCTTAATACGTCTTTGTGCCTCGGGGATTAACCCTCCATCGCGACGGACGATTGACGTTTATAAAGTTCCTAAATGGCTTTATGGACCCCGAGTTCTGAAGCGGAGTTTGAACATTTCACTTATTTTAGGCAGCTCAATAAAGTTGTTTTAATAATTTATAGAAGCAGTTCCTGCAAAAGGATTCCAGTGATTTGTTTTAATTTATTCGTTGACTGATTTTACTAAAATGGATGTGTCGAACCAAGTCAATATTAAACAAACAGCGTAATTTTTGTTATACTTAATGAAATTACTATATACCACTAATTTATTTTAAATCTCGTTACAAAAAAACATTTTTTACTGTAAAGAAATACTATCTACAAAAACAATAATATTTATAATATACAAAACATCATAGTAAAAAATATTATGTATATCAAAACGGGAACCTCCGGCCGCGGAGCAAGGCCCAAGCGGTCGGAGGCTAGGACTGCAGAGAGAGGAACCTCCTGACTGTACGTACCGAGTCCAGGAGTACAGCCTTCTGAATTATTATTATTATTATTAACTAAATAATTTCTGTGTGAACTCAAGTTTTAAGTGAAAGGTATTTTACGATAAAATACACGTCATCATCATCATCATCATCATCAGCCTTTATATGTCCACTACTGGGCATAACATAACATAGTATAACATACCACCCAACAGTCACATACGTAGTCCTGAGGCCTTAGACAAAGTAACATTCTAATAGCGATGACGCTAGTAGAAAAGACGATTAGACGATGAGGATTGACGTTAGCTATCGATATGTCACGTGGTCTATTGTATTGTATTACGACTCTAGAAATGGAATCGCTTCGAAGCGAATGCCGTTTGGCTAAGCCCGCTGATCCCACACTAGGATTCCATGTGTCGTGAGTATCATTAACTACTAATACCTACCATGGTACCGTTACACCCAGACCCGGAACAAATATTTGCAGATCATACAAACATCGGCAGCGGGAATTGAACACGCAACCTCTCGCATCTCAGCCGGCTACTCGCCCGCTGTGCCACAGAGGTTGAAACATAGGCCTCCCTTAAAGAATGTCACGATTAACGATACCATTGATTACCGTAACAACAAATCAAATCAAATCAAAAGAATTTTATTCATTGAAATCACAAGGATCATTTTGAATCGTCTTATAAACTAAAATGACCTACTCCTGTTCAACGACCATTGTTACAAGACTAAATAAATGAATATGAATAATGAATATCGAGCGGGCTTCATTTTTTTTAAGCTTTCGCTTTGATACAGTTGACTTCAGACCCGACTTCCTACGACCTTTTATAATAACTTTGGTTCATCGAGAAAGGCCCTTTCTACACTACGTCGCTCGGTTTGTGTTCGCCATTCGAGAACCTTCGAGAATCAAAATACACGTGCAATATTTTAACTTTAAATGACTTCCACACTCATCGGTAAAAATAAAAATGTGAGACCAGTGTTACCAACAATCAATGCAGTGTCACATAAATAAAGGTAAAACACGGCTGCTAAATTACCTATCAAATAAATTCGATGCCATCGGGTTGCGTCGCTTTAATCAAGCCGATAGTATTCGACGCGTTAGTGAGATATTGCCACGTCAGCGTTTTAGGGTTGAAAATTGGGATATCAACCAACTGTATCCGTCATGTATAGCTCTTGGATTGGTTGTTATATTATTAAGAAAATTTATTGTGAAATTAAATCAGTTTTACGTAATTTATATCAGCTATAATGGAGATATTTATATCAGCTATAATGGAGATATTTATATCAGCTATAATGGAAATATTTATTGCACAAGTCACTAGTTGCTTGTACAATAGGAGGTTTTGTTGCTATGCAGCTTTTTCTAAAACTCAGCGGTCACAATCATGTTTATCCTAAAAATTAATACTGACAGAATGTTTTTGTCGTAACTTAACATAACATATTTTCGCTTAACATCAGGTGGGACAAATGCCATGTATTTACTCAGATAACAAAAAACCTAAAGTCCTGATCCAAAACTAGTATTTCTTGTGTCTTAGAAATTCAGAAACTACTAGTACCATAGTACCACAATACCCAGGCCCGGGAAAAGTATTTGCAAATCGTGCAAACATGTATATGTTCATGATACCATGGTACTCGTAGTTCCTGATACCCACAACACAGGGAATCCTAATGTGGTATCAGGACTACGTATGTGACTGCTGGGTGTTATGTTATGTGTCCCGCATCGGGACTCAAACCTGCACCTCTCGCATCTCACTCAGCTACTCGCACGCGATGCTATGAACATCTACAATACATAACGTACAAACATTAAATTTGACTACTTTCAAAATAATGATTTCGAATTCAATCAAGCCCAATCAAGCTTCACTGTGAATCATTTAACCGACCAGCCTAAATGATGGATGACATACGGACGTCCAAAATTAATCGTCGTGTCAGTAATCGATTACATTAATCTACACAATCGAATAAGCTTGTATCGAGATCCTCATTTATAGATAGATAAATAGAAAATTCTTTATTGCACACCACAAACATAACAATTCAACAAGTAACAAAAAAAACTTAATACTATAAACAATGGGCGGTGTTATTGTTAAGTAGAGATCTCTACCAGACAACCTTTGGATGGAATACATAGTACATTGTATGACTATCGCCGCAGATCACAAAGGGGCGCTGAAATCGATGCCATTCGAAATTATAATGAACATACGAAAAATTTAACTTCAGAGCAGGTTCATTAAAAGTTGTATTGGCATCGCAGTATTGATGTTGAATACTCAGATGGATGCTGCTGCCCATCTCCTGGTAAATTTTTTATTCGGTTTTTGCGACATCCACGCGAGGAAACGGAGGTGTATTCTGTTGTCATAGGCCATATTCCATGGCATAAACTAAATACTAAATTCAGCAAGCATATTATCGTATTGCTCAATATGTTTATAAAACAATGTATACATTGGACGGACATACATACCTACATCATAACGTACTATATAGAACAGTTAATTATCGTATAAATCTCACGATGCAAGCTGCCGGGGTAATTACAATGTAATCCCTTGATGCGACCTTAATTATTTGCTACTTATATTTGATTTGGAAAGCATGTTATTATTTGTCATACTATACATAAGTATGGCTTATTATGACTTAAAACCTCTAAGCTCTATAGTAATTTTTATTGCTTTTTTACTCCACTTATGAATAAATACGGAATAAATAGCGGCATTTTATCGGCACTGCTTGCAACATTTCTAGTGTTTTTGTTAGAACTGAAAACACACTGCTGTAAAAGAGTTATTTTCTACGTGCAAATAAAAATAACAACGTACCTATTGACTGCAAAATTGAATACATATAAAATGCTCAGCACTCAAGAGAGACTTTTATCTCAAAGCTAAATTGCAATAAAGACTAGAAGCTAGTTAATGAAACCCTACCTTCAGACAAACCAACAAAAACTATGCAGACTATCTATTCAGTTGGTCAAATAGTTCATGCATGCATTTCGGATTAGCTGTCTTCTCATGTCGTGCCACAGTGCATAAATATGCGGTAAGGTTTATCTCTTATTACAGCTATAGAAATGAGATATATGTTTGGTGCCATTGCTAGTAAGCTTGCATGGTTTTTAATGTTTGATACCTCCCTGCTTCTAGCAATCACATTTAGGACTATAAATTGGTAAATAAGACCAAATCAGTCAAATTTTGTACAAAAATATACTAAAGTCACTCATTTGTTTAAACGAGGTTTAAGAAATATGGTTTTTATGAACAACCGGCGCGCGTACCACGTGACAGCGCAGTAGATTTTGTATTAGAAATTGCTATTGCGCATGTCACGTGGTAAGCTCACCAGGTCTCAACTTATTTGCCGCTTATTACAACTTACACTTAGTTTGCCTTCTAGGTTTTACACTGGTGCCTTTATCCCTGCGTTTCCGAAAGTTTGATCTCGCGTTCATTACCGTTGGCGGCTGACTCGACGAACTAAACTAATTTGCGCTAAACGCCACCGACACTGCCGGAATAAGTTCCAGCCAACGTTTATTAGGCGAACAATTGAATACTGAGTTGGCTTACGGTTTGAAGTTTCTTACGCTGTGGTGGTAAGAATTTAAATACGTACGTAGTCTCTTTCTTTTGGAAATTATAATTAAGTTTGCGCTGGCTTTTGTGAAAACAAAACTTTTATCAGAAAACTGGATAATGTGAGTCCCTTTAACTGTGTGTTTTTTGTTAGTTCTTTTTTTTAATGTGAGTTTGTGGGTTTGTGAATTATTTTTGTGACCAGCATCAAGTTTTATTAATAAACTTTAAATATTTTTTTTATTGTTTTCTAAATTAAAGTCTTTCATTTTATGTAATGAGATAAAAACGAATCCTTGGGTAGAAAATGTATGTAAGTACCTTGTTGAAACTTGCCGTCTATACTGAGAAGGTTCATAAGGGCAACCATGACCGAACTCAGAGACTCATTACTCAGCTCACGGGATTATTACAAGCTGGGATGTATTTAGGATGAAGGGCCAAAAGTCTCGGATTTCCTGACCATTTTTCTTAAAAAGTTTGAATATTGATTAGTTAGTGTAAACGTGCGTGTTGCGAGTAAACGTGCAATCTGGTAAATCAGAAGAATTTGTTATAAAAAAACGGGGTAAGTGCGAATTGGACTCGCGTAAAGAGGGTTCCGTACAAGTAGGCTACGATAAATTAAATAATAGAACTTATAAGTCAGTCAACGCATTTTATACGCATTTTTTCTTTATGAATATTTTTCGTTTTTTGTGGGACATAAAGACTTACCCCCTTATTCATAATCATTTTTGAAACCTGTTTTAGTTAAAATAGCTTTTGTTTTGTTCTCTCTGATGTAAAATGACATGCGCCAAAACAAGAGAAAATGTATTTTAGCTATAAAATGTTTAAAAATTGATTATGAATACGGGGGTTAGTAATTAGTATATTCGTTTAGGTTTACCTATTAGGTTAATACGCATTTTTAATTGAAAAAAAATGCTTGCACCTCTCTTAACGAGCCCTTTCATTTGATATGTCACTTGATAAAAGATTTAATTAATGCTAGATTGCCCCCAAAATTAACCGCCAAAATCAGTTCGTTTATTAACGTTATACGTCCGTGATTGGGTTACCTAACTCTAACTTTCGTCCAGTAGATTCAGATAAAATAGACGGTGACAGACAGACAGACACAAAAGTGATCCTATATGGTTCCGTTAGTACCATTTGAGGTACGGAACCCTGCGCATAGAGGGGTAAATTCTTAAGCCAAACACGCCTAGGCGTATATACCTGAACACATACCTGGCGGGTACTAAAGCGTTCAAATCCGCGGACACGCTCGAAAGTTCGGCAACTAAGGCTTTGCAGGAACGTGTACGAAAGCCGCGTAACTGTTTCCACTCCGCGGTCGCTTCAGCGATATCTGTGGCGTGGTTACTAGCACGCCACAGATAAGTTCATAGTTAATATAAAACAGCCACAGATTTATGCATAGTTATTAGTAGTAGTTTGATGACCTCTGGTGGCGCGGCGGGCGATGGTTCGCCTGGGACGCAGGATATAGATAAAGATAAAGATAATTTTATTTGCTTTGAATATGGTAATTTTACATTGGTGGTCATAATTCACACGTCCAACATACTCAGTCATACATTATGACATACAAATAATTTAGTTCCCATAAGTAGGTACTAAGTAATAAGGAGGTTGCGGGTTCGATTCCCGCCTCGGAACAAATATTTGTACGATCTGCGAGAAAATACCCAGAACACATATCTTCAAGGTGTTCTGGGTATTTTCTATGTATAATAAAAAAATATCTATCTATGTAATGTATTGTATTAAGTATATCAGCTATCTAGTACTCATTGATGGTTTTGGGAAATAATTAAGCCAGGATTCCTTTGGATGAACACCGATAAACTTTATTTTATTTTAAAGACAAGCACGTAGCCATAGTAATCAGTAATACATCATTCAAATATGACAGTGACATTTTCTTCTGTTTATGTTATACTCTAACACCTGCATTTAAACAAAACAGAATTAAAATTCATAACTTTAGTAACATAAAAAAAACTTTCCATACACTACATGTTTAAAACATTAGAGCTGTATGAGCATTCAGAAATTAAAATTGACAACAAAACTATACAAGGTTCTTCGCTATAATCATAAAACTATTACAGAAAAACAAAAATTAACCTACTATTTATAGCAAACAATTTTTGATACCTAGGTTGACAATGCATTTATAATGCTTTTCTTTGCATAAAGCCTTAGTCAAAACATCTGCTGGCATGCAATCAGTGGACAAATATTCTAAATTAACTATTTTATCCAATACTGCTTGACGTACAAAATGGTGCCTTATATCAATATGTTTACTTCTACTATGGTACATCTGATTATGACATAGTTTCTGTGCCGACTGATTATCATTAAACATAGTTACTGTAAAGGTTTGACCTAAACACTCGGCAAGCATGCTTCTAATGAATTTGGCCTCCTTGGTCCCGTCAGACAACGCCATGTACTCGGCCTCGGTGCTTGAGAGCGCAACGGTTCGCTGCTTTCGGCTTTCCCATGACACTGCAGCATCACCAATTTTAAACACATACCCTGTATAGGATCTCCTGTCAATTTGATTTGATGCCCAGTCTGCATCAACAAAGCCTGTAACAGTTAAAGAGGATTTTTCATACACTATCTATAGTGCCTTTTAGGTATCGCAGCACACGCTTCGCTGCTTTCCAGTGGACTTCTGAATGACAGTTGTTAAACTGGCTCAATAGGCTTGCTGCGTGTGCTATGTAAGGCCTTGTACACACCGCAATATACATTATGCACCCAATCATGCTTCTGTACTGTGAATGAATATTTTCTTCAGTTCCCTTTTGAGATAAACACATGGTTCACAGAATGTTTTTCTAAATTGTAAGTCTGTGAATGTCTTGTCTATTTTATCGTACCATGCTTTTGATGCTTGCTTTAGCCCATATACTGCTTTGTTTAATTTGAACACCCATGAATCTCTACCATTTATTTTGAATCCGTCTGGCTGTTCCATATATACAGTTTCCTTTAGTTCACCATTGAGAAAAGCAGTTTTAACATCCATGTGATCTACCACCATATTCAAATATACGGCAAGAGCAAGTAATAGTCTTATGGTAGAGTACCTTACCACTGGAGAGTATGTCTCTTCATAATCAACTCCATATTTTTGCGTGAAGCCCTTGGCTACAAGTCGTGCTTTATAGCGTAGTAGCTTACCGTCAGTTCCATATTTCTTTTTAAACACCCATTTACATTTGACAGCTTTCTTTCCAGCAGGTAATTCAGTCAGAGTCCATGCTTTATTTTTTTCGAATGATTCATACTCATCTGCCATGGCTGCATGCCAGGCTTCACTCTCAGCTCCAGAAATTGCCTCCTGAACAGTCAGCGGCTCATCGCCAAATTGGTGGTGCGTTTCTGCCGCTACCGCTACTGTTTCTTCATACTCGTCTGATGACGAAGAGTCCGAAACCATGTCAGGCGTCCAGGTCACATCAGAAGGGTTATCATGTTCTGGGCTGTCAGTCGAACTATCACAATCTGATGTTACTGCCTGAGGACTGTTTGCCGACTCTATATTGCTATGGGTGTTTCCGTTATTAAATGTAATGTTATTGTCACTGGTAAGCTTTAGAGTTTCATTTTCATTAATTATATCATTTTTCTGGTATGCAAATACATCTTTGCAAGTCTTATTTTCAAAAAAATGTACATCCCTTGCTTTTATGCACTTTGAAGGATTATCAATGTCTACCAAGCGATAACCTTTTGTATCTGGACAATATCCAACAAAAACATATCTTTTACTTTTAGAATCCAATTTCTTACGACTGTTATCAAGTACCATAGCATATGCAATACAGCCGAAAACTTTCAAGTTAGATAAATTAACTTTATTACCAGTCCATTTTTCCTCTGGTGTGGTGCCTCTCACTGCTTTGGTAGGTGATTTATTCTTGATGAATATGGCCGTGTTTACTGCTTCTGCCCAGAACTGCTTGCTGAGACCAGCATCTTGCAGCATACATCTCGCCGCCTCCATAATTGTTCGATTGGCCCTTTCTGCCACGCCGTTCTGGTGCGCTGAATATGGGACACTTGTCTGATGCAAGATTCCATGCTCGCTTAAATAATTCTGGAATTTATTATTATCATATTCACGACCATTGTCAGTTCTCAAGGCTTTAATCTTTAGGTCAGTTTGATTCTCTACCAAGTTTTTGAACTGTGTAAATCTATCAAAAACTTGGTCTTTTGATTTTATAAAATAACCAAAAGTCATTCTTGAATAATCATCTATGAATGTCAATAAATATTTAGCACCACTAAATGAGGTTTCTGGCATAGGCCCGCATAAGTCCGAGTGAATTAAACCGAGTCTTTCTGTAGCTCTCGTGTAAGACCTTTTTGGAAATGGTAGTCTACATTGCTTTCCCTCAATACAAGCTACACAGGGACTAAAATCACTATCTGAGTAATTTATTCCTGTAGCCATACCTTGTTTTAGTAATTCCATACTTCGTTTGTTTAAGTGGCCCAGCCGCCGATGCCACAGTTCCTGTGGCAAACATGCATCACCTGCACTGGCTACCGCAGCTCCTTGGCTCTCTCTCGATGGTTGTTTCGTTGATTTTTCAGTTGATTCCACCACAACTTCAGTGTCTAACTCATATACGCCATTTACCTTAGTGGCACTAGCGACCACCACTTTCCCATCACTCACATTACACGTGTGCTTATCAAAGTGCACCTCCAGACCTTTTTCAGTCATTTTACTTACAGACAGTAGGTTTGCAGACAATTCCGGTACGTATATAACATCAGTTAAAGTTTTCAAATGACCTTTAAGAAGTAATTCCACATCACCATGGCCATTAGTCTGTATTTTCTGATTATTAGCAACAGTCACGCTTCTTGGTTGATCTACATCATAGTTCTTGATCAGATCTTTGTTGTTGGTCATGTGACAAGTAGCACCGGAATCAATATACCATGCATCGGAGTTAAAATTTATGGCTAAAGCTGTTAACAATGTCCCATCACTAGTTAATTCTTGATCAACACTTGATCCTGCATTCAATTTACACTTGTTTGCCTTCATGGCTTTCAAGGGACAATGTCTGATAATATGTCCTACTTTATTACAATGAAAACACCTCATTTTCTTCTGCTTCATAGCAATTAATGCGCTTTCTTCTGCGTTGTTACCGCTGTCACGGCGAGAACTTTCTTGCAGTAATTTTAATTTCACTGTTTCTGATGATAGTTTCACATTTGAATTTTCTAATGCCATTATTAGCGGGTCGTAATCTGATGATAAGCCACTTAGCATTAGCACTGCCACAAAGTCGTCTTCCAGCGAACAGTCAATGTCCTGTAAGCTTTAGCTGATGTCACCCACTTTTGTAACATAATCCTCCATGCTACTAAATTGATCCAATTTCAAAGCAAAAAGCGCTCGCAGTAGTCCAAGTCTTCTACAAAGGCCCTTATCTTCGTAAGCCTTTTTAAGGTTTGACCATGCTTCATGCCCTGTTTTTGCATTACGAACATGTGCAAAAGACGATGGTTGCACCATGAGGCATATCTTCGCTAAAGCTTTTTGTTGTTTACGTCCTTCAGTTACGATCGGTGTACCAGCGCTATTTATCTCAATGCAGTCCCACAAATCTTCATGAACTAAATACATTTTCATGAGAAATTTCCAATTGGCGTAGTTGTTAATGCCGCTCAATTTTTCGAAATTGACTGAGATACCTCCAGAAGCTGTAGTGATAGCTGGCGTGGTCCCTGCCAGCTTGCTACCAGCGCCGTCTCCCAACATCATGTGGTTGAATCCTCGACTTTTACCGAAATACACTTGGTATTATTCCTTGCTATGCTGGCGCCCATAACCTGATGGTTTTGGGAAATAATTAAGCCAGGATTCCTTTGGATGAACACCGATAAACTTTATTTTATTTTAAAGACAAGCACGTAGCCATAGTAATCAGTAATACATCATTCAAATATGACAGTGACATTTTCTTCTGTTTATGTTATACTCTAACACTCATAACACAAGCTCTGCTTAGCTTGGGGCTAGATAATGTTGTGTGAAATGTCTAGTATTTATTTATTTATTTTGATTCACTGAAAGATTATTCTATAGTTAGTATGAATCGGGGATGTTTTCAGTGCTCCAGTTAGGATGTTAAGTTTTAATGAGGATACGGTTACGATCAAAGGCCAAAGTTTATATAATTTTCTACCTAGGTACTACTTTTGAGTAGTCAGCCTTAGACAAGTAGGTATTAGTGGTAGCGTTAGCAATAAACGAAAGCACTATACAAATCTGTCGTGATGTGTCCGGCCTAAGAATATACCCCTCTTTCTCTTCCGGTGGATGTAGTAAAAGCCTTACTAAGTGGTTACACCAGAATATGGGCAGCAGCATCCGCCTGAGTACTTAACGCCAATCTGCGATCACCAATCCGCCTGCCAAGCGTGGTGATTATGGCAAATCACCCCATTGTATTCAATGGGGGAGGCCTCGTCCAGCAGTGGACGTAACTAGACTGGTGATGATGATGATAATTACTATGCAAATATATGGAGATAAATTATGAAACAAAACACGCCGGCAAGTTCAACGCTATTCATTTGTTTCGTTGAATTTGATGGCCCTCTCGTTTATAATATGTTCTAATAACTATATTTTCGTTTATAATTGCCAAAATAGTTATATAATTAATAAATAATATAATTTAATAAAAATAATTTTATTATAAAAAAATCTATACTTACTTTTATATTAGGCAAGTTTAGTATTCCTGGAGAATTGTAGCACTTTATTATTTTAAAGTAAATCTTTACTGGTAATCGCAAGGCGTCCAAACTCATACCGCCATTATGAATGCACCGTCGAGTAAGACAAAGTTCCTATTCCATTAATCAAACCCTGGACTAGATTCAATAGAATCAGGCCATGCATCACTTAACTGCATTACTATTCACACCGTGTTAGAAAGCTATGTAATTCCACCGTCTAGTCAGACTGTGTAATTTACACGTCTGCAGTGACCGGTGCCAAAGTCGCTTCATTCTCGCGCGATAAATTGTCAACTGCACATTCGGCGTTTTGTGCAAATGATTTCGGAGTTCCACAACGTTCTGCTATTCTTGTTGGATATACATTTGGCATGTTTTTGCGTTGATTGCAGTCTGGACTGCAGCATAGCATAATTTTGTGGATAGTATTATCACCCCCTGATTCATAATCATGTTTGAAACCTATTTTAGAAAGAAAGAAAGAAAGAAAAAGCATTTATTTGTGCCAAAAAAAACAAAAATGACACGGGAAAAAGACACACATACAAACAGAGATTAACAAAGATTATTAAAAATACACAGAAGACAAGCATTACATTAATAAAAATAGTGAAAATAGCTAAAATAAATAGTTAATAAATAAATAGATAGTTTTTGTTAAAATAGCTTTTGTCCCTCTGATGTAAAATGACATACCGTAAAACCCTCTCCGTCCCAGATGTACCATAAAACCGGGTTACTTTAACTCTAAGAGGTCACTTTGGCCCAAATCGGTAAAAAGTTTGATTTCACGCGAATCGTGACAGATTCGTGTGAAATCATTCCGGGGCGAGCACAGTACCTGCCATCTGTCAATTTAAGTAGAAACTACGAGCAGAAATTACGCTCACATTGCAGGGCGGGAAGTTCAAATTTTGGGCCAAAGTTACCTCTTAGGGTTAAATTAACCCGGTTTTACCGGTACGCCAAAACAAGACAAAAGGTATTTTAACTAAAATAGGTTGGAAAAATGATTATAAATAAGGGTAGGAAGGGGTAGGGGGGAGTAGCTGCATATGAGTTTGTTTCTAAGGCCGCTAACCTCAGGAAGAGTGACCAAATAAGATCCAATGACATAATAGAAGAACTATAGTGTACTAACAGAACTGTAAAGAATGATAGAATATAGCAAGTAATTATTACGGGTGAGTTAAATAACTAGATATCACATGTAGGTACGCCTTATTGAAACGAATCGAGTATTGATTTATCATAACCATATAAAGTATTGTTCAATCAAAATTCAGCTCAGCCACAAATTGGAGGCATCAAACAATCCGTCTATTGTATAGAATATCATATTTCTTATGATATTCATGAAAATTGTATGCCGAATTCTATTCAGAATTCACTGATCGACTTCAGGGGCCGAAAGCACCCGAAAGCCCGAAACTAATTTGCATCGCAACCTCGGACCGGGATTGTGTTCCAATTAGGGAGAGGGCCGAGTGCGTGGCAGGTGCGAGACGCGTCAGTGGCCGACACACTGGTGTAAACGCTCGATTCACATGTAGTAATAAACAGTCACATATCTAGTTAGTATCTAGTGATGTTTGAGCTAAATTGTGGACTCCCGTGATTGAGTGCCGTTCTACCGATGTATCTAGTCCACATTGAAGTTAGTCGATCGGCGTCGCAATAGACAACTTAGTTTAAAAAAATCTATTGCGTCGCCAAACGGAACTTCAGGGTGGCAGAGATGCATTGGCTGTACTTTATCTGTGGGTCTCTAGATTTATTTCCACAAGAATCTTGGTCAAATGTTGGAACAAGTCTAGGTGAATTAAGGTGGTCTATGTGAGATATTTCATTTTAATTCCAATAGCTTAACTATTTCATTTGTATTTATATAATGGTTTATACTTGTTTTAATTCTATTATTCCTCTCTTTAAATAAAGATAAATATATTTATAAATCTATCTCTTTCAAATTTGTCTGAAAAAACTTCACAAAAAAATATTCCTGAATATTACGGGGTTGAAACTATTTGTTATCATAAAACTAAGCAGGTTACATAAAAGTTTACTCGCAAAAACGCACAAACGTCAGAATTATAGCATACGTACAATCCTATTTCATGAATTTATGATTCAATTTTCCATATCCGACGCAGCCCATTCTTTTGTATAATATTTGAATGGCTATAACAAGTGAAATTTCGCTCCCAAAACGATAAATCGAGCGGAATATCTCAAACTATTCAAAATCAGTCTCGCCCCGTGGAATGGTGCAATATATCTTTAAAGAGAATTATGCCGACTTTCTACGTGAGGCTTTGGACGTAATTATACCGTACTATTAATCGCCCGTGACTTCGCTCATAATAACGGAATATAAGTTAAAAAATTCCACCTAAAACAGTTTAGCTCATACGGCGTGCCAAACTTTCGTAGGTATTTCTAGAACAGTAAGATAGGACTTTGTATAGTTCTCAGCCTTGGAATAGACTCCCCTAACTCATTCCGTGAATATCGTAAAAGGCTACTTACTAAAGGATTTACGCTAGGGGTTGGGCAGCAGCATCATTCTTAGTACATAACAATAATACTGCTATCACCAATCTGCCTATAGCGTGGTGATTATGGCAAATCCCTTCTATTTTACGGACAGTCCTCATCCAGCTATATTTATTATTAGCGTACACCCCCGGACATTTTTCTTATCTTACAGATATCTTGGAGATACAGAGATCTCCATCCATAGGTTATCTGGAAGAAATATCTTCTCAGCGATAAGACTGCCCATTGTATTTTTTATTATCATGTTAAGTTTTATTAATTTTTTTTATCTTAAGGTGTATAATAAAGTATTTTCTATTCTATTCTACAGCAAGATTTTTGTTATCTTCAACCACTATCCACACGGCCTACCTCGTATCACCTCAGGGCAGCCCTTGAATGTACCGTAATGGGGCTAATTCTTCATACTGACAATGACAAAAAGGGGACAGATCGAACCGTGACCCGCTCCGATATATGTAGATACATATATATGTACCTATATACAATATAGGTGCTGCTGGGAATTGAATCTAAATACACTCGAGAGCAATGAATCCGGGTCACTTAAAGAATGTTAAAAATCTCGGAAACTAAAAATGATAGATTAATGCAATAAATTGTATTTAATAGACAATACTCCTTAAATGAATAGACTACATAATAAATATATGAGGAATTCCTCATATAATTATATGAGGAATAGACTCCTTAAATGAAGGTAAAAAAAATATGAGTCACCATACATTTTATTAACACAAAATTACCTAAAGAAAAAAACTGCTGATCTCTCCTTAAAACAAAAATAGGAAACATGAAATTTTTTAACTTTATTACGATTTTCTTGAATTTTAATACTTCGTATTGCCTCCTCGTGCTTCCATTACTGCGTTTACGCAGAAAAAAAACAACAAAAAAACAGAAATCAAACAATGATAAATGACAGATTACAAACAAAAGCAAAACCAAATGCTGTAATTTCGTAGTTCCATCTTCGAAAGTGGCCCTTTTTCAAATTTGATTTTTTTATGATATAACTTTACAATAACTAAGAAGTTTTAATACCTTCATTTAAGGAGTATTACATTGTCTATTAAATACAATTTATTGCATTAACCTAGCATTTTTAGTTTCCGAGATTTTTAGGATTCTTTAAGTGACCCGGATTCATTGCTCTCGAGTGTAGTACATTGTCTTTCACATTTGAATTAAATACTTACATAAGACTCTTTACTCCATACGAAGGTTGTTTGGAAGAGATCTCTTTTAGTGATAAGACCGCCAATTGTACTGTTATTTAATTTTTTTAATGTTTCCTTTGTTTTTTTTATCTTTATTTGGTGTGCAATAAGGAGTTTATCTATCTATCTATCTATCTATCTGTAAGTAAAATCCCAACAAGATTAGTGAACAAACTCGTATTCACACATAACATATATATTGAAACAAATACTTTTCCACAAATATGTTAATAAACCCTTATAATTATTATTATATTATACACTCGAGAGCAATGAATCCGGGTCACTTAAAGAATGTTAAAAATCTCGGAAACTAAAAATGATAGATTAATGCAATAAATTGTATTTAATAGACAATGTAATACTCCTTAAATGAAGGTAAAAAAAATATGAGTCACCATACATTTTATTAACACAAAATTACATAAAGAAAAAAACTGCTGATCTCTCCTTAAAACAAAAATAGGAAACATGAAATTTTTGAACTTTATTACGATTTTCTTGAATTTTAATACTTCGTATTGCCTCCTCGTGCTTCCATTACTGCGTTTACGCAGAAAAAAAACAACAAAAAAACAGAAATCAAACAATGATAAATGACAGATTACAAACAAAAGCAAAACCAAATGCTGTAATTTCATAGTTCCATCTTCGAAAGTGGCCCTTTTTCAAATTTGTTTTTTTTATGATATAACTTTACAATAACTAAGATGTTTTAATACCTTCATTTAAGGAGTATTACATTGTCTATTAAATACAATTTATTGCATTAACCTAGCATTTTTAGTTTCCGAGATTTTTAGGATTCCTTAAGTGACCCGGATTCATTGCTCTCGAGTGTATTATGTAAATGAATTAATATCATTTTAGATTTATCTAACTTCAAAACTTTGATTTTCTTTTTTTTTTGAAACTCTGACAGTTTTTTTTATTAAACTACCAAATTTCAACTTCATGCAGTCAAGGAACTTGTTAACTCTAACATAGAGATCTCTTCACTGTATTTTCAATACAAAACCAACTTCACGTCCACAAAATAAACGGAAACAAAGCGAATGCACATTTCTTAAAAGCATTTCAATTTATGTGTTCCCAATATATGTTTGCGACAAAAACGTAAAGTGATAAGGCATTGGAATGGACCCCGTAAAGGCAGGGGAGGACCAAGGAATAGAATTTGGGGTAACATTTGAATGATTCCTTTTTATTAATTGTTGCACTCAAATAAACACAAAAAACAGACTGAAAGGAAAGGACATGAACATAGGCGGGTTTTTACTTCCTTAACATCGGCTTAACAATAGGTTGAAGACTCTATTTATTAACTAATTACTACTCATTTATTTTTATACAGACTCGGCCTAGTTTATGTGTATGCCTTGCGTATGCGTAGTAATAGTAATTATGTAACCCACTTTAACCCACACATTGTAATGGTTACGATAGTTTACAACCTCTGTGACACGGTGGGCGAGTAGCCGGCTGAGATGTGAGAGGTTGCGGGTTCGATTCCCTCGTTGGAAGAAATGTTTTTATAATCTGCAAATATTTGTTCCGGGTCTGGGTGTTGTGCTACCATGGTACTAGTAGTTCCTGATACCTACGACACAGAGAAACCTAGTGTGGGATCAGGACTATGTATGTGACTGTTGGGTGTTATGTTATGTTACATGGTTATGTTTATTTGTTTAACTTCTATTTAATTATATTCTGATTAATAAATAAACTATTACTATGATTTTTAAATAGTTTTTTTTTCAGTTCTTATGATTTAAGGTCGTTTAAGGTAAGCTGTAGCTGTTTCTGTAACTCATTGTATCATCGTAGGTACTTATTTTTAATTTAAAATATTATTCTAGATTGTTTGCTTAGATAACACATTGTTTTGTGAATTTAAACTAGGCTGTGTCACTAATTGAATGCCATCCAATAACTCATACCAAATTAGACTCACGATACACTTGTACATTAGAAGTTATCGTAGTCATTACCCGGCGCATGCATAATTCTCCCGCAAAATATATCGCTAATGCATTTGATTAATTGAATTAGCTCGCAATTGGCTTCGTAATAATAGCCCCCGGCTGAACGAGGTTATCGAATCAATAAAGCAATTATGTATGGCTTATGGGCTTTTACACATTTCGCCTCGACTTTATCGCGTTAAAAAGTTAGTACAATTAGAGAAAAATACACCGAATCGCAAAAAAAGCGTTTTCTTAAATGTACACAAATTTTATTAATAAGATCCTTATATCAATAATTGTAATGTTGCATTAGGGAGACAGATAAACTTAGAACACAAGCCCCTCTCCTAGTATTCCTAAGTGCAGCCCTGTTGTAAGATACACTAGACGTAATTTAGAAGGAAGTAGATTTAAGAGATGCATTTGCTCCGACTCCACCTGTGGCTTATTTATTGCCTCAGACAACGATTTCTTTGAATAATCTATTTTCGAATATAAACCTTGGAGTTTTGTGGATTTAGTAATCGGGAATTGGGGGTATAGAAACAGTGAATAGACAACAATTTGTGGGTTGTCTCTATCTGTGCACTGTTTTATTTCATTCTTTGAAAAGCTCTTGCAGTTTTTAGTGTTTTTTCAGAAGTTTTTTTATAGTCCTACACAAAATAAACTTTCGTTACGTTCGTTACTACACAATCATCTTTTCCGTCTGTCACGTTGTCGTCTTGAGTCAGTGATGCTGATGTCATGAAGTAAATTATGTATAATCCCTGTATAAAATATAGCCAAGAACCACGACACAAAGGCTCTCAGAGCAACAAACTAAGTTGAAATTCGGCATCCTCTGCATGAGCCCACTCAGCAGTCGCGGGACGTGACTACAGTATGCTAATTAGCACGTGCTCAAGTTCAGGACAGTAATGCCCCGCCACTTGTGCCCGCTAACCGCTGCCAAATTCAAATTTGTAATAAAGTTTCTCCTGCGTGTACAATACGTTGGATAAACGAGTTGTTGCTTGCAGAGTCACCTCTAAATCCACGTCAGGCTGCGTTTCCACCAGAGATGAGCGAGGATGCGTAGCGAGGGATGTGTTTGTTAAGAACCAATAGAATCACTTTATACTTTTTTTTTTTTTTTTTCTTTTTTTTTTTTTTTCTAGCTTCGCTCGGCGCAGCTCTGGTGGAAATGGCTTAGCGAGCGAGGTTTTTATACGTACATAACAAGCGAGGGATGTGTTCGGCTCGTCTTTTATATACGGGACTTGTCGTAGACACTTCAAATTTTTTTTATCAAAGTACTCATTATCTTGAGCAATCTCACGAAGTTTCAGATCTAGCAAATAATTTTAATTTTTGTACGTAAAAAATTATGAGACCGCAAGAAAAAATCTTACAAAGGGGCTATAGTATAGTCAGGGACTCGGTAGGTTGTTAGGTTTTTTTTTAAAACTCGTTTATTGAATTTGTACACAAGAAATCTTGAGACCACAAGAAAAACTTCTTATCACAGGTCATACTATAGACAGGTCCTCGGTAGGTTGTTAGTTTTTTTTTTTAAACTATGTTGTAGTAAGAATGTAAAGGATCTATTTTGATTGTTTGAAATCTACATCATGTACCTACATTCTGACAAATAAATTACTATGACTATGACTATGTATTTGTACACAAGAAAACTTCTAATCGCAGGCCATATTACAGAAAAATTACCAAAACATAACCTCAAAATAAGATTTTAAAAAAATTATTAAAAAACTATGTATTTCCTAAACTTCAACCATGCGGGGAGGGATCTCCTCCCCCTCCTCCACCCTTCCCCACCCTCAAATATACATATATATATATATGTACCCTTATATAAAAGTCCTTCCATGTGTTCGATGAATGTGTGCAAAGGGTGGACGCGAGCGAGAAACTACTAGCAGTCAGTCTGAAAAGAGCCCGATACACATCCTCGCACCGCTCATCTACGCACCGTTTTACAGCGTCGCTACGCATCTTCGCACAGCTCAGCGGCCTAGCACATAATCTGGTGGAAACACTCACATCGTTCCACAGCCTCGCTACGCATCCTCGCACCGCTCATTTACCTCGCACATGTTCAGTGGAAACGCAGCCTTATTATGGTAAAGCTTGCGTAACGCTAAAGTACATAGATGTCATAAGCAATCGACAAACGTCACGCGCCATATCTTTCATTCCCGTAGAGGCCGTCCCTTTTTTTCGGTAGTGAAAGTGTTAGAGCGATTGTCTGTCGTCCCTACTTTGTCTGTTCATTCTGTCTGAAATATTGAAATGTGTATTAAAAGCTGGGTCCGCTGCGGGTCTGTTTTTTGGTGTTTTACAAACATATTATAATATGTTATTCTAACAGGGTTTGCAAAATTCAAAAACTGAGCCAGAACAGATTATGAAACTATTGTATTTTTAACAATTTCAGTTATTTTAATTCTCTGGTTTAGAAAAGACATAAAACTTAACAAAAATAATAACTTCGCAGAATTTCAGTTGCGTAAACACAAAATATTTCCCCGCCTGAAATAATTAGAACAGGCTCGGATTTCTATATTTTTTCACGAGTTTATTTTAAATATTCATTAAATATTATTTTTGTTTTTGCTAACATTTGCTTTTGTAATGGTGCCGTAATTTTATTTATTGGAGGAACTGATTTTAATCTACGGGGCTTTGTGAATATCGTGTTTTACAAAAAAGGGAAACGCAGGGCTTTTTACCAAAAATTATAACACTCCGAAACAATACTGTATTCTTACGCATAGCCAATTCAAATTTAAACATAAGCATCATTTCAATGAATTACCTGCCTATCTATGTAGGTGATCCCTAAAATAAGTAGGTTATCACAAGAAAGGAAATGTGATTAAAGATATAGATTGCATGGAAGCAATTTTACTCTAACATTTGACTGACAAAAGTCTCGCACTGTGTGTAGATAGATAGATTGTATGGTCTGTATTGATAACCACACGGAAATATAAAAAAAAATAAGGTTAATACCATTGGCAACTTTATCCCTAGCAGTGGTATCTGCCAGACAACCGTTACGAAGATCTTTACTGTAAGCAGGTTTAAAAACATATAAATCTATTTCGGAATCAGAATTGCAGTTAAACTCCTTAACTCCTAAGTGAGTGAACACCAGGGCTTCAAACTTGAACGTGTGTAGTAACGACTCATTGCGAACTGCATGTTACTAGAATCCACGTATAGGTATACGTAAATGTTACCTACAATCTACCTGCTACCTGCGAATATGTTACGTGGGAGTCTTGGAACGCTTTGTTATTACCCGCAAGTTGTCTAGTTAGGAGGATTTGTGTGTATCTGTGCCTCTAACACGTATTTTGATATAGATTTGGGCCAGTGTTCACCAACACATCAATAGATGGTTAAGCTACTGTTTTGTCTTACCAATTTTTTTGACAGCTGCTTTCATATTATCTGTCACCTTGACTTGTTGGTTACGGTAAACGCCCTCCCGGCCCGCTCGGCGGCAACGGTTGTTGGTATATTTGTTCGTGAACCTTTTTATAAACAATTATTATATGATACCTCTACTCTCATATTCTTTTTGACGAGAAAAGGAAGGCAATGACTAGTTATTTGACTTATCGTACCTATTCGTAAGAATGCAAAAAGTTAAGGAACCAAAATGTCAGCTCTCCTTCAAATTGGTACCTAGTTTTTAACAAAAAAAAGAGTTCCTGAAAACGCCAAGTTAAAGTTTTAAATGTTTTAAATTGATAAAACTGTCTTCTCGGAGCTTGTTTTACTTCCTCGTTAACATCTGTGAATGCATCTTCTCAAACCGCGGCGGCGGCGGCGCCACTGTAGCAACATGGCGGCTCTAAATGAAAAATGGCGTCAATTTACTGGGCAAACGCGGCTAAATTGGATATTTCTCACGCTCTAAACCTCCAGCGGGTTGTTCCCAATGTTTTTGCTATCCCAGTTTGCTTTAGGTTGTTTTTATTTGTGTATCTACCGAGGCCTGTGGAGTACTCAGTACAATGACGTTAGAACGCACGCTATCCATTTTAACTTTTTCAATCAGTGAATAAATGTTTTATATTGATAAAATATTTTTATTCTTTTATTAGTGATACTATTTTAATATTTCATTATCTAAATACAACAGTACTAATACAAAAACAAATTAATAGTAAAGTTAGTAATATGCGAGAATTTCTAGAAGTTCATATTCATCGCTCGATTCAATTGGCTTCGCTAAGAGTAGGGTGAGTGCACCAATTAACAAACTTCTGTATACGTCAAACTTGCCCTAATGAGAAAACTTTGCGACTGACATCGTTCCGATATATTTTTGTTTTAATTCTTCTATGAATGCTTGACGATCACGAAGATATTGAGATTTTGTCATCATCGTCGGTCGTAAGAAGTCCACTGCTGGGCATAGATCTAGAGATATATGCCCAGTAAGCAAGGTGAATTAATTAATTGAATAGGTTGGTATAATAATTCTAAATTATACCTAGTTGAAGAGAGATGTAGAATGTATTCCTGATTTTGTTCGCAATGGTTCTGGCTAGACAGATGGTTTACTTTACCGGCTTCTATCAATGATGATGATAATGAATGTTGGTTTTCCTCTACATACTTTTACCTACAAGTTGTCTAATTGTTATATAGATAGGTTCTGTGTGGCTATATAGAACAGGCTGACAATCGTTACCAAGACGCTATAGCGAGACGACCGCAAAATATTAATATTGACCAATGAGATCGGAATAGCTTAAAATTTGTATAATTTGATTGGTTAAGATTTGAACTTTGTTTTATTTTTTAGGGAGCCTAGTCTATGTGACTGGGTCATTGATCGCTGAGTTCTAGCATAAAACCTGTGTGAATTCATTTCCAACACCACAATTAATGTTTCACACCTTTCAGGCCACCATTACACTCTGAAAGTGCAAACGTGATTGGTTCTCTAATTCAATTTGTCTACCATTTCTTTGAATGGAATATTCTGAACTCTTTCATATCTCCCTTATTCGGTAATATGTTTTATTTATCACGTGTAGGTAAGCTTGTTTTCAGTTGTGAGAGCACCGCTTTTATTTCATACAATTTTTTGTCGTATTGAGGGTAAGCTAAAATTTTGTTAGCTTTTTTGGATTGAATTTGTTTAAAGTCTGTGTTCTATCTCTGTCAAGATTTGATTAACTTATGCAAGACTAAATTTTGTGTTAGAAAAATGTAAAATCATAATCATAACACCCAACAGTCACATACATAGTCCAGAGGCCGTAGACAAAGTTACATTCTAATAGCGATGACGCTAAAGTAGAAACGTCCAAAAGGTATGAGATTGACGTAAGCTATCGATATGTCACGTGGTCTTATTTATTTATTTATTTATTTATTTATTCATAATCAGATGCTCACAAAACTTACAGCCGAAGCCAAAACGTTCTACAAGCTAAATTAGTTGACTTAAAAAACAAATACACATATGTATAAATTTAGGTAGTTCTGTGTGAAAAATATCTACCTCTTGCACTTGGGTAGTCATTGTGTTGAGTAATGTGAGTGCGTGTGGTGTCGGGGCATACCGTACAGTGTCGGTGCGGGCCGCTGGTGGCGCAAATAAGCGTCGCACGCGCCCTCGCACAATATACCTGTCAGGCACATACAGCGCGCACTCAGACAAAGCAGTGGGGTTGTCAATCTTATCTCGCAAAAGCAATAAATAATGAGTCATAAGTGCACATTTACGTCTGATTTCTAATGTGTTTATTCCTACCATGCCCGCAACATATAATGATGGATAAAGATACGGATAGTATCCGTATAGCCTTTTAAAAAGGTACCTGGCGAACTTGCTTTGTCTTTTTTGTTGTATTACGACTGTAGAAATAGAATCGCTTCGAAGTGAATACCGTTTGTCTAGGCCGGCTGATCCCATACTAGGATTCCCCTGTGTCGTGAGTAACTACGAGGAACTACGACTTCCATGGTACCATGGTACCACAACACCCAGACCCGGAACAAATATTTGCAGATCATCCGCTGCGGGATAAATACTTGTATGAACAAGTATTTACCCCGCAGCGGGAATCGAACCCACACCTCTTGCGTCTCAGCAGGCTATTCGCCCTTTTTATTTTCACCCAAAATTGTCTTGAATTTGGAAGCAGAACCTTTTTTTTTCTTCAAGTATATTAATTAGATGTAAATAAAGGATTAAATGGCGGCCTTTGTGTTTTCTTTTTATTCATGAAAATTTGGGCGTTGGAATGAGAATCAATAAATAACTAGACAAGCACCAAAAGAACCCTGAAACGCTCATACCCAGTACCTACTCCGCTTAAAATTACTACTAAAATAGACATTATGCTACCGTTAGATTACCATTTTCGAAAAGTTGTCAAACTGCGATGTTAATGTTAAAAAAAACAAAAAGTAGGCATTGCGAGATCTATTGTATGGTTCCAAAATGTTGGCAATGTGCTACAGATTAAATGTAAATATTGAAAAGTCAACAAATGGCGATAGCAGGCATCGTGCTACGAAATCATATTATCCATCCAGCCGTACCTACTCAGGTTGACCACGAATCATCATGGTCATCATCACCAGCAGTAAGACGTTCACTGTTGGACGAGGCCTCTCCCACCTAATTAAATAGCCCCCGATTTGTTATAATCACCACGCTTCGCAGGTGGATAGATAGGTATATAGATTAAGACTTTATTGTACAGAATACATAATAGGATTTTTTTAAATTAGCAGTACAATGGGCGGCCTTATCGCTGAGAGCGTTATCTTCCAGACAACCTTTGGATGGACAGTAATGAGCGAAGCAGTAACGAAACGGCGGTGCACAGAGTAAAAATAATAACAATGAAAGAATTATAAAATACAACTTTTACTTTTAACTCAAATACATAATATACCTACTTTTATATAATAGACTAATAAATAGTAATAAGTTAAATACTATAATACGCCCTGATAAACAAAAAGAAAAGAAAATATGACTATTCTACATGAACACTCACAGGATATTTTCACATAATTGGTGATCACAGTAATTGCTGTTGGATACAAGGTAGATACTGCTGCTTACCCCCTGGTGGCTTAATCCCTTAGTCGGCTTCCAAATCCACGGGAGGAGACGGAGGGGTTGTTAGGCGGGACACACCACGGTACACCGACCACGGATAAGACCATTGAATTGTGTATTGATGGAGTGGACAAGGACACGTTGTGGAGCTTAATGATGTAATAAAATAAGACGGCTTCGGAGCACGTGACTTGGTAGCTGAAGAGCCAGGGCTGGAGTCGGGAAGCTCATGGCACAAGATAAAGATAAAGATAATTTTATTTGTTACAAGTTGTTGTATGGATGTCTATCGCATGGAAGTTATAGCCATTTATTTTCTTGTATTATGTTTAGTAGGGCGAGTAGCCGGTTTAAACGCGATAGGTGCTGGATCGATTCCCACTGCGGGACAATTTGCATGATTTGCAAATATTTGTTCCGGGTCTGGGTGTTGTGGTACCATGGTACTCTTAGTTTCTGAGTTTCTGAGGAGGGTTCCCAACGAGTAACACCAAAACGAGTAACACGAATAGCCACGATCCATGGAATCCTAGTGTGGGGTCAGGACTATTGGACCCCACGATTAAAATTGATTGAAATCGATAGCAACAGAATTACGTAATCGCTACTCAGATATTATTTAACTTCCTGCTTACCTTAGTGGACACCTGGCAACTAAAACAATTGAAAAGATAATTGAACATTTTTTTCACATATTCACAATTTACGTACATGTATTGTGTTTTTTTCATTATTTCACGGGTTTGAATTGTATTTTCAATAGTTACCTGGATTTTACCCCCTTAATTTTCACTTTAATCCACCCCTGATCGAGCTGACTGAAGCGATCCCTAATAGAAAAAGTTTGCGCAAGTTTTGTATTGACTAGCTGTTTATTGAATGTGAAATGGCGTTAACTCACTATTTACTTCCTGTTGATTTTTCCAATTACTTCCTCTTGTTTTTTGGCTAACACAAACATCACTAAATAAAAAATATTACCTTTGATCAAAGGATGATAAAATTGCAGCGCCCTAACAGGTTTTATGTGTAACTCCAATACTAATATGAATGTACCTACTACGGAGCAATAAATGAATAAATATGAATAAATAATTACTTCTTCTCCTCATCAGCTGGTGAATATCCACTGCTGGCTCAGGCCCCCTTAGCATGCATCCATAGCGTGCAATAGGATTGGTGATCGCAGTTTGGTGTTTAGTACTCAGGTGGATGCTGCTGCCAATCTCCTGGCGTAGTAATCCCTTACTCACTTTTAAGGACAACACCAGGCGATGTTAGAAGAAAAAATAATAATATTCATCACATATTATTAACACCTTGCTTAGGGTGAATTTCTTAAATTCCTTTCTTAGTGGGGTCTTTAGTCGTTTCGCACCACCGGAAGCCCACAAAAGGAATGTACCTACCTTCCAAATTTTAACACCCTTATACATTAACATATTTTAAACCTATTTTAGTTAAAATAGCTTTTGTTTTCTTCTCTCTGATGTAAAATGACATACGTCAAAACAAGACAAAAGCTATTTTAGCTATCAAAGGTTTAAAAATTTATTACGAATAAGAGGGTTAGAGCCAATTTCACCATACTCTGTTAGTTAGTAAATGTCTTGTTAAATCTAACCATTGGTCAAGGCGACAGATAATCTTTGAAAACACCTGTCAAAAAGCATTGGTAAACAACGCTAAACAGCTGTTTAAGCGTCTGTTTATTGTTAGTGAAATCACCTTAGTCTCTAGGGTCGAGATAAATAGACGTTACTTAGTCCGTACTAATACTTAGAACTGTCCTTGCCACTGTCACACAAATGTTAAAACACGCGTGCTAGAGAGTGACAGGGACAATGCTAAGCATAAGTACGTGCTAAGTAACGTATATTTATCTCAACACAACTGTCAACACACAATCAATCAGTGAGTCAGTCACGTAATGATTTTCTATATATTGGCATGTATATAGAGATTCCCTCAGGATTAAATTTATCAACTGGTTACGCATGACATTGTTTCAGCCATGTTTGCAAATTATAGGTACGTAAAGTAGCTTAACTGCCCACACGTAATTTTCCGCCCCAAACTTTAAGGGTCGCCGTTCGTTTCCCATCGCAACGTGATTACATAACTGAACGTTGAAGACCACAAGCCCCTTATTTGGAGAGGTAGCAAGGTCGTCTACAGTAAACCTAGTCTCCTATAGCCAATTAACTCGTGGGCAAACGATTTTGAACCTTGTCGCATAACAAAAGAAACTATTTTATTAATGTAGGGAGATTTTAATGAAAATGTTAATAGAAAATATTGTTTGATATATGTTTATATATGTGATATATGTTTGATTATTGATGTTAACATTGTTAAGAACAAGTACCTAGACTAGTCTAAGTGATTGGTGAAGACTGGCAGCAGCATCCACCTGAGTACTGACCAACATTGTGATCAACAATCCGCCTGCTAAGCGTGGTGATTATGGCAAATTCCCCAGTTGCATTTGATGGAGGAGGTCTCGTCCAATAGTGGATGTCCATCTATCTTTATATAGATCTTCAAAAATGAAAAAGAGTTTAAAAATTACCTATTTATTTAATTAAATAGTTGGTGAGATATTATTACGCTTTTAAAGTATTAACCATGTGTGTGTTCCTCCTAACTTTTTCAACTATGAGATGGAAAATTCTGAAATTTCATAGTTGAAAAGTTATGAATTAAACATCTATGCTAGTAGAACTTAAGAAACATTTTCAAGGAAATATGGTTTGAATAAAATATTATGTTGGGTAGTTTTTAAAATATATGGGATATTTTCGGTTACACACTATTATTAACTTTGAATTTTAACCTTGAATGTTCATCCTGACTACGGAACCCTAAACTGTGCGTGATCCAACGCGCACTTTGCTTTTTTTTAAGATACTCCAATGCTCATTTCGTTGCTTTTTGTTCATAGAAACTCTCTACTGTACGTTATTTACACTTAAAAAATGGTTATTTATAATTAATTTTCAATTAATATCATTTATAAAGGTAGAAATACTTTTTATTGCACAATGTTTATTTTAAATCCATGTTTGGTTTGCGATTCGTTTACGATATTATATTACAATTTATTATGTTTTTCAGACAGGGAAACAATTAAATACATTATATGAATAGGATAATTGCCAATATAAATAATAACTAATGGTTTATTTAATGATTTTTTGAGATTTGAATCTTCCGTTATGTGTCCGGCTTAAGAATAGACCCCTCCATCCCCTCCCATAGATGTCGTAAATGTTATAAAGGGAAATGGGCAGCAGTATACACCTGAGTTAAAGTCCGGTAACGCAGCATCGGCCATCTGAGGCCAACTGCATTTAGTCCTTCAGAAAAAAAAAAAAAAAAAATACACCTGAGTACTCAACATGATTACAGCGATCACCAATCTGCACCATCACCATGTAGAGGCCTCGTCTAGCAATAGATGGCTGAAGGCTGATGATGATGATGATGGTATTATTATATACCTATAAAAAGGGAACAATACATTTATTTACAATATATTTGTATATTATATAATCATTAATCGAGATCAGAAGACTTACCAAGAAAAATTACTCATTTTTGACAAAGTTCGTTTTTAACCAGAGCACGTGTTTTCCGATTCGTTTCAGCAGAAGCACCCACATGTGATATTCGAGGCGCGGACAAAGGCGAACAAAGGGTGCGCCAACAAGCTGGAGTTTAGAGCGAAGAGTAGGAGGACGAAACACGTGTCTTTCATCGAGGAGACGATGGCTGATGACCCCGGGACCATGTGAGTCTACTGTCTATAGAATTATCTAAGTTTTAGATGTAGGAGAAAGGGGAAAGAATTGAACGCCAACAAGCTGGAGTTTAGAGCGAAGTGTAGGAAGACAAAGCACGTGTCTTTCATCGAGCAACCGATGACCTAGGAGTGCGATTATTGGATGTCATCGAGTCAGCATATCACCAATTGCAATGGAGAAAAAAAAAAAAAATTAAATGGAGGCACTTGTATTGATATCATAGGTATGAGAAATATTGTCGCCAATGTGTTTAAAAAATACCAACTTAGGAAATTGGAGCTGGACAATTTTGGATTTGGTATTTTGGACTTGGGAATTTGTGCCTAAGAATAGATCTCTCGCCCTCCGTTTCCTCCCGTGGATGTCGTAAAAGCCACCTTAGGGATTACACCATGGAATGGAGCAGCATCTACATGAGTATCCAACACAAATATACTGCGATCACCAATCCGTCTGCCAAAGCGTGGTGATTATTGAAAATCCCCATTGCATTATACATGGGAGGCCTCGTCTCGAGCTGATGATGATGAAGGAAATCGGTGATTAACGGCCACTTTGCTGACATTTAGTCAGTCTGTAACTTTCAGACCTCAGGAACCATTTTAATAATATAACTTTATCTACTCTCATACTCAAATATAAAGATTAAAAAACTAAAAACAATACTAAAATGACAGTCTTTATGTACATGCCATCGAAATAAATTTTAAAAATTACATTACGATACAGCTCTTCTATGGACAACTGTATTATAATATAACTTTTTTTCTATTACGATACAACTTCACTTGGACCAAGGAGGTTGCAATGCAGTTTTTCTATACATAATCTGTGGACGCGGCGCAACACGCTCGCGCGTATGGATTTTGGCGCTAAACGTTTACAAATAAATGCAAATATAAGCTGTAATTTTACGCAAATTTCATTGTCAAATTAGTTTTTGTTTTAAAATGTGTCTGAAAATGACAGTAGCGATACTGAAGAAAATTTTACACTACCGGACATTCTCGAAGCTGCAACAAATAAATGAACCTCTTACCGGCGAAATCTAGAAGGTATTACAATAAATGTTACCAAGACTTTATAATATAATATTACCTATTTTATGGGATTAGATAAAGTAGTGTATGAAACTGCACATAATTTGGTCTTAAAACACTCGTGTGATGCTATAAAAAAACTCTCCTCCGACTCGTTTTTTTAACTCACACTCGTGTTTTAAGAACTCTTATTATGCAACAGTTTCATAAACTACTATTACCTGCGCTCTAGTTTCGTTCTTAGCTATGAGATAATGATACCGATTTAAATATGTTGGCTGTGACCCATTCGATGATTCTTACAGGAAGCCTCCTGAATTATTCCGTGTATCAGAGGTTCAGATAGTCACTGAAAAATAAACCGGTAGAGTCCAGCGAGAGACCCGTCGTGGGATTGGAGGGCGGTGTTGTGCTTAATTACCTTTTTTGTTTAGTGGGCAATACAATAGCGCGTATGCTCCGTTTTGATCCTATTATAACTGTTACTATTTCTTTCGTTTTTAATTCGAAATGCTGACAGAAAGAATCCAGCTCCTAATTATGTTCACAAAGTTAGATAGCAATTTGGCCACGACGGCTCTCTTTTTGAACAGTCTAAATCACTGAAATAGAGATAAGGATAGGAGCAAAAAACATTGTAAATTAACTCCGCGTAGAAACATTTCGAACTACAAACAAAGACTATTATTTCCCATCATACATATATAAAAACTAACTTTTCCAAGTTATTAATCACGAGGTTTGTCCAAACTTAGGGGAAGACGTGAATAATGCAAAAAACTTGAGCTGGACCTAGAGTTTCCACACTTTGCAATGTCAGGGAGCTGTTATTTTTTACTCGACTACAGCAAACCAAAAGATGGATTATGATTTTAGGAGTCTATGTATGTACGTATGTATGTAACTTTTTTCATCGGTTCCCTCATAGCTCCAAAACTACTTGAAGGATTTTGACAAATGAGGTATTATTTGAAGCATGAAACGGCCGTTTCAAATCATGCTTTCAGCATTGAAAATAGATGACGCTGCTCTGCAACGTAACTGTCAAGTGTCAAAATAAAGTGAAATGTCAACATCGACAACGTAGAAATAATTTTCGTTTCGTGGTATTTATTTTTGCCTACTTCTAAAAACACCACGAAATCACTAGCGCACACTCAAGAAGCAACCACAAACAGAATATCATGACTAATAGCCACAGACTACTTAGATAATAGTTTTGTACGCGTGCACCACAGACAATCTTGATTGATATCTTGGACGAATTATCACAATGGACAGAGCATTTTGGTTCAAAGCATGTCCGTTTTTTGTCAGTGTGCAGTTGTAGATATGTATTAGTGTGAGTGACTAGAGAAGTGACTTCATTGACTAACCTATCGATGAATAATAGCGAAATTAATGAAAAAGGCGTTATAAAATATCAACTCTTTAATTTGTTACATGTATGTATTATCAATGGAACATGATAATGCAAAATTTCAGCTCAATCGGTTGGGTGGATGGAACTGGTTCAAATTTCAGTTTCAAGATTCAAGACCTAACCAAACTAACATACAAACATAACATAAATCCCAACAGTCACATACGTAGTCATGATCCCATACTAGGATTCCCTTGTCGTGGGTATCAGGAACTACGAGTACCATGGTACCATAACGCCCAGACCCGGAACAAATATTTTCAGGTCTTACAAGCATTTGTCCCGCAGTAAACACATAAGCAAAGCATGTGTTGTGTGTACATCAAAAACGGAAACTAAAATATTATCGATAAAACTAAATTGGTTGGTGTAGTACATCACTAGCACAGATGCCTAAAACAATGCCTTTTATTTTACAATAATTAATGCTTTTACACTTAACTTTCATGATTATCACTGAGGAAATATGAGAAAGTACTAATAAAAAGTAATTACTACAGTTTTTCCGGTTAAAAAAACTTGGTCTTTTAGCAAGTAAAAAGATTAAATATATTGACCAAGACTTACGTATGAAATGACAATCCCGGGTCTTTTACTCCTTCTTTTGTTGTTTTTGATGAACAACACACAGCAAAACAGGACATATTTTCACTTTTTCAAATTTATTTTGATGAAAAACTGCAATTTCATACGATTTTTTGCTATTTTTAAAAACTTCGCCGCAATGTTTTGGCCGATTAACCGGTCATCAACTGACACGATTTACAAAGAAGTAAGGCGTTGCCAAACTTATATCTACTTTCTCTTTTACTCGTAGCAAGGTTCCGTGGGATGGACAAAGATATCTGATCACTAATACGATACACAGATGTAAGAGCGGCAACGTCTTATGACTACGTCCATTGTGATAATTCGTCCAAGATTGATATAGTTGAGTTAGCGCCATCTATCGAACCAATTTGAACTATTTTTGTTCTTTTTAATCGAAGATGAAAAGCCCTCATTGTCCAACCTAAAAATTTGAGACATACTTCTCAGAGTTCTTATCTCCATCAGTGTGGTGGGTGAGTAGCCAGCTAAGACTCAAGAGATGCGGGTTCGATTGCCGCTGCGGGACAAACGTCTGCATGATCTGCAAATATTTGTTCCGGTTCTGGGTGTTGGGGTGCCATGGTACTCTTAGTTCCTGTTACATACAACACAGGGAATCCTAGTGTAGGATCAGGACTACGTATGTGACTTTTGGGTGTTATGTTATGTTATATATCTTCAAAAATAAGTAGATAATTATTTTTTCTACTATAAATTTGGGGCTGCCAGCCAGCCGGCCGCATTCGGCCCGATAATTCGGATTAATTATGTACGAGCATTCACGGTGAGCAGGTGTGGCGAATAAGCGCGTATTTGCTTTCCGTCATATTGGTCATATGGGCTATATCAACTGTATTGGTTCATATAGGCTATAATAGCACGGGAATTAAAGGTGGTTTCCTCACATCAAATACTATTATAAATTAACGACCTCTGTGGCGCGGCGAGCGAGTAGCCAGCTGAGATGCGAGAGGTTGCAGGTTCGATTCCCGCTGCGGGACAAATGTTTATATGATCTACAAATACCATAATGGTACTCGTAGTTCCTGATACTCACGACACGACACAGGGAATCCTAGTGTGTAATCAGGACTAAGTATATGACTGTTGGGTGTTATGTTATGTTATATACAAATACAAACTGTTTATTGCAGAAAATACATGATGAGTTTAGTTATAAATAACAGATAAGATGATCCGTAAGGCACCGTTTGTGACATGTAATGATTCCTATAATGTCCTTTTTTGTATTTTAGGCCTACTACTACATGGCAACAATTATGTAACAAAGCTACTTACTCTACATTGATTAGCACGTGTGTAACCTTTTTTCAATTAACAATCAAAATAATACATTTAAGGTGCTTTTAAAACCCCAAGAGAACATGTTCAGACATCAATATTACTGAAATGCAGCCAAATACACACATCAACATTGTCTAGGGATATTCAACATATTGTTGATTTTTACAAAAACTGAAAATAATTTCTTTGGAAAACTAGGTATGGCAAGAATCTTTATTTTGTGTTGTTTATTAGTAATAATAAAATACAACTGTTTGATATTATTTTTTAATAAAAATTAAAGTAGGAACAAAATCTCGAAAAATCTGAAAATTTACAAGGTTCGATAAATTGTGTTAAAACTATTTTTACGTTGCCATGACTTTATAAAATTGCCTTTTTACAATTTAATAATCGGTGTTGCCTCCTCTGACGTTGATAACACATCTGCACCGGTTATTCAATACTCAAAATTAGCGTGTCAAAGTCTCGCTGGGGTTATGCGATCCCATGTTCTTTTTAAATGGCAAAAAAGTTGGTCTTCCGTGGTCAAATTTGACCGCAAATTGCTGAAAGCCCTTCGTTGCAACATGTCCCAAGCGTGTTCAATTGGGTTTAAGTCGGGTGACTGTGCAGGCCAGGTCAAAACCGCGACATCATATTCCTGAAGGGCAGCTGACACCAATCGCGCCGTGTGTGGAGGGGCATTATCATGCATGAGCTGAAATTCCTGGCCCATTTGAACTCTGTGAGGGATGATCACAGGTTCTACGACCTCGTTCCAGTATTTTAGTGCAGTCATGCTGCCTCTTATCCAAATGAGCTCGGTTCGCGCGCCAATACGAATTCCCGCCCAAACCATGATTGTCCCACCTCGGTATGAATGGACCTCTTGTGGATGCTGGAGGCGACTTTTTCTGCCTGGAACTCTCCAAACACGTGTTCTTTGTGAATCGGGGTGGAACCCAAACCGAGACTCATCAGTAAAGAGAACCATTGTCCATTGGCCATTGTTCCATAACAAATGTTCTATGAGCCCAAAGAAGTCGCCTTCCGCGATTGCCTCGTCGTAGAGCTGGCACACGAAGCGGCCTACGAGAATGAAGATCGACTTCATGTAGCCTTCTTCTGACGGTTTGGTCGCTGACTGACAGCTGATAGTCTGACTGAAGCCTTTGCACTAACTGCTTTGCTGTGAGATAGGGTTCCCTCCTGGCGGAATTTTGGAGAAAACGATCCTGTCTAGGGGTGGTTGCTCGTATTTTTCCAGTGTGGCGCTCTCTTACATCCCCAGTAATACGATAACGTGACCACAATCGACAAATTACGTTTTGATTGGTGTTTAGGGTATTGGCAACCACGCGTTGGATAGCACCGGCTTGTAACATGCGTATCGCTCTTATCATTACTTCTCTGCTTAAATGTCGACGTTCCATGACATTACGAATACCACAAGATTCGTTAAATTTAAAAATGACTTGGATACCACTTATTGATAACTAAATAAAAGTTAATTTTTCTTAGGCAAAATTAACGTTGTTTAATTTAAATCGGAGTCCCCATTCTATATTTTGTTTATTGCGTCCTATTTTTTTTTTTTCAAATTTTGAAAATGGAACAAAATAATTAATGAATAAATTAATTAATTAATAGTTTAATTCCATATTAAACTTTTCCTAAATAGCAAATAGTTTGCAAGCAAATCATTTCGAAATGGAATATCCCTAGACAATGTTGATGTGTGTAGTTCTTTAATACCAGATTTATAATGATAAACGATAAAAAGTAAGTACTACCTAAACATACTCTGTAGGTTTCTGTTTCACCTCTAACCTTGTAAATAAATAGGCACTTATAATAATAATCAGCCTAATAATATGTAATTTTTTCAATACTACAATTTTTAGCTATGATATTGTGGCGGTCGTGAGTTGTCAGTAGATGAAGGCGGCTTAAAAAAAAAATTGGTTGTCTGTAAAGTCGGTTTACTGACGATAGTTGAACGTGACAACGTCGTTCCGCGCTCTCGCTTGCACTTCAAGCCTTACATGGAACGCCTCAGAGCGAGGTAACGCCGCATGAGTCATGTTTTTTCGTGCGTGCAGCCGGCTCTATCGAATTATAAGACGTTGTCACGTCAAAAACTTCTTTTAGTAGATGATGATGATGACGCGCCTATCTGTAGCGTCGGTCGGTATAATGTAGTAATCAAATGATCACTAGCTCTCGGGCTATGCCGCATATCGACGATCGCTGTAAATTCAATACGTGATTCCGCTTATGAATTTGCTCAAATAGAGATGAATTCACGCGAATCGGTTTTTGAGTTACATAGATAGTTACGCAACTGGCTAAAATTACATTGGTGTAGTTCCACTTTTTGAGTCTTATATAGGACCACAGAGGCAATATAAATACTCTTTACATATTTAAATAAATAAATTATATTATCACTCCTTGTAATTTATGCTTCGGTATGTAAGTTTATTTATACTAGGTTTCGATCATTTATAAATACATTTATTTATTATTACTTATGCATGTTTATATGTTATTTGTATATTATTTATTTAATGTAATATTATGCTTAGTTAGTTTTTTTAAGTAGGCTTAATATGTTTATGGTTTTATTTATATTTTGAGATCTTCTCGTCGTATTTAATTTTTCAAAGCTCAGGGTTTGCTGGAAGCAAACTCATTTAAGGGTTAAACTCGCCTTGGTGCATGTCTTTCATTATTACTATTAACTATTTACTATTATTATTTTATTTGTAAATATTTTCTGTGTGCAAGAAGTATAGAATTTAATCATAAAGGCTTCTGAAAATTATAGAACTTCGAGAAACTTTTATTTGTGTATTAGTTTCAATTACATTAATAAACATGCATGCTTTTGTAATCAGCTAAAATTTTTACCAAAAAAAGATTCAACACTTAAATTTTTTATCGACTACTCTACACTGATACAGTCATCCATATTATAATTTGACCTTCTTCCACAAATTGAATATCGAATAGTAAGCTTTTTTCCAAAGGCGATATTTACGATACAACAGAGAGCATTACAATCAAATCCTACACCGGCACTGGGGCCATCCCCACCAGTTATGCCTCATAAATCATTCACGAGCTCTCAATTTGCTGGCGCCGACTGATGAAAAGGCTTCTTAATATTCGGGGGTTCCCCAAGAAATAAAAAGATTTACCTGCTTTGTTATACTAAGATCCAGTACCTGGATGCTGGTGTTGTTTGGAATAGTTATGGCTAGACAAAATGGGCTTACGGTAAGTATTCCAAAAATTTGCGTTGGGCTTGCAAACTTCCACGTATGGAATGCTAAACTGCGCAAAAAACGTGAAAACGAATTTCGTGTGGTACGAAATAATTTGGACTTGCCTGAAGGAAATTTGAGGATATATCCTCCATGGGGATTAAAATGACAAATATGTTATGTATGCATATTATTCGGTCGATTGGTATTACCCTACGATTATGCGACAGACGGGTCATAAGGTACCTGGATGAAAGGTTAAGGTTCTTACCACACACAGTTCTACATTGGATTGTATTGGTATTTATTACTTTTAGAACGTAATAAATGAAACCCAACTTACAGAAATTGTTCTTGCGGAAAGAGAATAGTATGAGAATGAACGTTGTAGAGCTTTGTTACCGATTTAGTATTGTTAACAACACTGTCTTGTCATTATAGATAGATAGATTAACTCTCTATTGATCACCACACAGAAACAATACAAAAATAATTGAACACAAAAATCTAGATACTTGTAATCGAAAGGTAAATAATAAAAAATCAGTGTTGTTCTGTGCAAGTCACGTAGCACCTGGTGGACAACGTAGTATTGTTACGAGTTCGTTGCCTCGTCTGCTGACGGTCCTAACGAGACTAAAGCACATAGAAGCTTCAATAACGAGGTTTTATGACAAATCAATACTTTCTAAAATGACGACTGAAAATATCAGAAATGCATTTACAGCGTTACTCGCTTCGAGAGCAGAATAACGTTCTTAATTTAAAATCATTTTTGCCAAGGTTTTGTAAAAAGTATGAGTCGTCTACCAAGTAGTATTTAGCGGTAAAAAAGTCTGATTTATTTTAATTTTCTTACCATTAGTACAAAAACCATAGGTAATTTTACAGAATGACTTGCAAATCTCTTATTCAATAATTTCATACCTCCTGATGCACCGCGGTGGCCATTCTACGTTCCGTACGTGGCCGCCATACAAACTCGCTCCGCGTATGCCTAGAATACAAGTCCGCTATAAACCTCGTGTAACTGAACGTCAGCGCCCACGGGACACAGTGAAATATGACTGATGGAAATGAACGTGGCGTAAGCATAATATTTTAACAAATTTCGTATTGAAAAATTATCTCAAAAACTTTAGTAGGCATATTCCATTTACAAAATAAACTGTCCGAAATAATTTTTATTCACATTTGTTTTAAAAATATACCGCTGCACCTGGCCACGGAGAATAAAATGTTCGGAATTTGAAATTGGTTTGGATTTTGTGAATAAAAACAATTGACTGTCAAAAAAGCAAAATATATGTTACCAGAATTTAATGTGTTCAGCATTCGGTAGGAACCTATTACAAGTTGTAAAAGTGATCAAATCAATATCGGTGAGTTCAAATCCTTTACAAAAATAAATCGAGGAAAACTTTTCCAATCTAATCTAATACCGGCAAAATGCCGAAGACGATTAGTTTTAAATTGATTTTTATAAATAACTGAGATTAAATAATTCCCTTCCCATAATATTCAGACGTTTGAGTGAAATTTTGACAGCAGCCACGAAAAAAAAGCGAATCAACCGAATTTACAAAAGCGGCGGCGTCAAAAACAATTGCCTTTAATTACGGATCATGGATCATCATCGTCAGCCGCTTGATGTCCACCGCTGGACGAGGCATGGAATGCAATTTGCCGTAATCACCACGCTTGAGCGGTGGATTGGTATTTGCAATATTAGTACTAAGTACTCAGTTGGATGCTGCTGCCCATCCCCTGGTGTAATCTCTTAGTTGGCTTTTACAACATCTACGAGAGGAGACGGAGGTGTGTATTCTTAGACCTAAAATCTTTGTATAAATTAGGTTGCATAACAAGAGTTGATAGACAAAAAATTTGTTTTTAGAATTAGTATTCGCATTCCTATAGTGAAATTAATATGGTTGAATGTTTGGTATGTTTTTCACGTCAGAACGGCTGGACCAATTTTGAAGAAATTTGATCCACGTATAGATTAAAACCTGGATTATATAACATATATAGCATACTTTTTTCAGTATGTAAAAATCTGTTAATATATTATAATAATAATATATAATATTATTAGAATAAATCTAAAGTAGGTTATAAAACGATGGATAGACGACCACGAAGCCTTCGATAGAGGATGGTGTAAGTCAACGAAGGATAGAGATGATTGGAAGGATTTCAAGGAAAGGGTGACGAATGGGTTCAATAAAATAAATGGTTAAGCAAGTTTCAAAATTAAAAACTTTTTGGTGCGAGCTCTTAGTATCGGACTTACCTATATGAGCCAACACTTAACCACGGAGTCACGCGGAGCAGCTTAACTCAATACCTACTAAAGAATTTTAGAGCATTTTTTGCTTGAGTTTTCTTCGTGGGCGCGGCACAAAATCGACCTGCAGAAACCAATGAAAACCTAACTTCAAAGATAAGGGTGCTCTTTCATTCATTTCATTTGACTTTGATATCTCTTTGGGATATTTTAATGAGGCCATTGACATTTCAGAAAGTGGCGTTTAAGCCGTGATTTGATATTGAAAAGTTAATGAACGTCTCTCAAGTTTATAATCGCTTTTAATTGAAACAATGTTTATTCGGACAGATTAATTTGCGGAGTAAACGGCGATAATTTACCCCAACTCCAAGTCCTTCATGCAAAATGAGGGGTAGGGGGGAATGAACTAAAACTATTTTAACTGTAGCTTCTGTAACCACTTTAATGGTTCCGTCAACATTTGAAGAATGCCGCGGCATCAATTAAACGCGCTGTTTAGACAGCGAACAAATGCAGGAATGTTTATCGGGACATTTATAGCGGCACAGAACCCTTGACAAATATAACGGTTCCCTCTTGACAAATCTGCTTTGCACGCACACCTAAAGCCGAGATAGATGGCTTCTAACCAGTAAGGCCAGCGCCACAGATGGGTTCATTTTGAATTTTGTACGCAGTGAAGCGAACAAGAATCATTCAATTCATTCGTTTTATTAATAAATAAAACTGCCTATGGCGTGTCGAGCCATGCTATTTGAACGCCCCAAAATTAAATGCTTCAGTAGGTATATTCCAATCATTGACAGTTAGAGAGGCCTTATTGAATTTTACGTCCTTTTTAGGGTTTCGTACCTTTTAGGTACCAACCAAACCATTATAGGATCACTCAGGTGTCTCTTTGTCTGTCTATCTGTCACAGACTATTTTCTCCGAATCTACTGGACCAAAAAAAAAATGTTTGTATATATAATATAGAATTAGGTAATTAGGTGACCCAATCACGAATGTTTAGCGTTAATTTATTTTTTTATTTAAGGAAGACCAACAGCTTAATTTAAAAACAATCTATGCTAACAAAAATTGGCGTCGGAAAAGCCAATGGTCCTCACGGATTGGTACAAATTAGCTTAAAAAACGCAAATAAACAATATGTTAGTAACAATTTTAATAGCTGAAGAATAACTAACTATAAGATACGAGTATATGAGTTGGATGCTATTATCCAATTATGGTTATTATGCTATTATTGCAAATAACTCGGCTTCACTCGTGCGATGCAGGGGTTAAAACTAGACTGTGTCAATCCAAATTATCCTACCTATTATTATTGTGTACCTTATCAAAATCGTTTCAGCCGTTGTGGTGTGATTGAGCAACAAGCCACTTTCGCACTTATAGGTGCCGTATAAAATGTAGTTTCCCAAAAAAATCATCAAGACATCGTACACACGCCCTTATCGTTTCCAGGAAAATAATCCTGTCCCTACTCCGTACGAAAATAATCCCAGCGGGATTAATTCCGCCGGTTAAATTATCCCAAAGTCCGCTTTTTCCAAACTCAATTGTCTATGGAGACATATTGTGGCTTAGGAAGCTAGTGATAATAATTACATACTGATGTCATCTTTCTAATAACGTAAAAGAAAGCCACCTGTAGAATTACAGTCAAATTAAGTTTGTATTTCTATGAGGTTTCGCGGTGATGTGAGCTTTAAGGGTTCTGTGTCTCAAAAGGGTGTCGACAGATAGAATCACTCAGTTGTACGTCCGTCTGTCAAGAACCTTTTTCACAAGAACAGCTAACGGTATCAAGTTGAAATGAATACCAAATACGAAACACAAATACGGTAACTACTTTTCATCAGGTGGGCCGTATGCTTGTTTGCTAGCCAGTAGCATAGAAAAAAAATAAGATAGATTATAACCGGTTATTCACACAATCCTCTAAAAAACTCCAGGTGAATGCAATAAAAAGTTGCATGGCATCAGGATATTCTGGTATTTCTCGTTGACCTAAAAACGTAAGCCATGTAGCACGCGTTGAAATAACTAAAGATAACTTTTCATTAACCAAAACCTACTTCCGCTATTGTATTTCACTAGTTGATATTTTGATGTTGAAAAAATCAGTGTACCAAGGTCACACATAAAATATGACTTAAAGCGCTAATTGAACTCAGGATATAATTATTCATAGACAATGTGCATCTCATGACAATTCTAATAAGCCCAAACATAGCTAGGATACATAGTTTTATTTCCGCCTTCATTATCAGATCAGTTCAATAGTACCTACCATTTTTATCAGAATTATTTTATTTAAATTTTGCTTCTTAAAGTCTAACCTATCTATCTTAATCGAGATATCTTATCGCCACTTGTGAAATACTTATCATTGAGGAGTTCCGATGGCCATCTATGATTTTCTTCATCAGTTCCACTTCACTAAATTATACTTTCTGAATGCAAATGCTTAACTTGTTGCTGAAAATACCAAAATCGCTATATATTCAATCCGCGTGCCAAGCGTGGTGATTATGACAAATCTCCCCATTGTATTTTATGGGGGAGCCCTCGTCCAGCAGCGGACATTAACAGGCTGGTGATGATGATGATGAAGAGCTGTTCTTACAGTAGGTTTTATATCTAAATATACTGCTCACAGCTGAAAAAATAAATGTATACCAAAGACTTAACCAAATGGTGGCTCTAAGTTGCTTACCAGTTTTAATGCTTAACAAAGTTGCATAGGATCAGACGTAATAAAATCTTTACTGGCTACCTCGTGATTACAAGTAAAGGCCACAGCACACCGGCTGCGCGTAGATGTATACGTGCACGTTGACATACCATGCTAATGTATGGAACTGTATGAGACAGCGTGACGTACACGCAAGCGTCTACATACGTGGAGACGTGCTTGTCTACATTTCGTGCTGCATACGCAGCCGGTGTGCTGTGGCCTTAATTCATTTTTCTGGGACAAGACAGCTGTCATATTATCCCGTGAATAATGGTTTTCTAGATTTTAATTTTAATGTTCTTTGCCCGTCTCTGTAGCGTCTAAAGAACCGGAAATCTGTCGGTACCTATTATAAGCGTGTTTGTCTGATGTCCGCTGGGAAAGCTTTTTATCTTTTATATTTATCACCCTGGGGTAATTTCCGATCGGGATTATTAGTATCCGCAGGGCGGGTATTTATAAATAGAAAAATATTTATTGCGCAAGATCCAACAAGTACCTACCTACCTACAAGCAAACTTAATAGGAGAAAGGAACAGGAGTACTTTTAGTTCATAAGACGATTCAAAATGATCCTTGTGATTTCAATGAATATGATCCCAGTATTGGTAGATGTCTCTGCCAAACCCCTGGTGCCCTTAGTTAATTCTTATGGTATCCCCGGAGGAGAAGGAGAGGTTTATTCTTGAACTGAAACCATCACTGCTTCTGTATACAGAATGGCTATTGCTCACCGTCCAGTCCTCAAAAGTAACTCCAGATCAGCCGGTGACATAATCACCATAATTTCTATTTATACCAGCAATGGTAACTTTTCGGAAGCGTTTCCCGAGGAAGTCTGGTTACCGATAATGGCAGCCCTGAATGATGTTCTCGAGATAAACTTGATTAGAACCCATCTTTGAATTAAGGGAGGAAGGGACTCGGCCTTAATAGCTTTTAAACGGTTTTTTGTTACATTATAAATGGTGCTCCTCCGCTTAAAGGTACGAGTTTTTGAGATAGGAAAAGTTGTATAATTTAATGATGCGGGAAATGTATAGGTTTTCTTATTTAGTTAGGTAAGTACTTGGTATTTGTTAGGCCTTAAGATTTAAAATGGTTTACTTAATTCCGTTAAAGAGACTTTTTTCTAGTTTAACAGAACAACATGTTTATGACATGTTTAAACAAGTGCGGTCAATAAATCTTTTGACTAATTTCAACAGGGTTTTGGGCATATGTGATCAACAACTTTTTTGCATAAAAATAGTTCAAGAAGCTCACGTTCAAATCTATATTCTACCTACTAATCATAATAATATCTTTCTTCTCCAGGAACTCAAACACAAATCATGCAAAAAACGAACAAGGCTGGCGATGGTGGCAAGACAGCACCTTGCGGGCCTTGAATCGGAGAAGGCGTGACGTCAGAGAGACCACCAAGTACATAGAAACGGCCTTGGTGATCGATAAGGCGATGTTCGACAGAAGAAATGGAAGCACAAGAGCTGATGTAGTTCACGATGCTATACAAGTTGCCAATATTGCGGATTTGGTGAGCAAACCTAATAATTCTTCTGAACTGTTTGAAGTTATAATACCTAGTTTGACAGGATCAGACAAGATAATTTCCAACAATGTCATTCATCATACAAGAGGGCTAGATTTTACTAGTTGAGCCATAGAAAGAGATATTTCAACGGTTGACAAAATACACATTAGTATGACGACGCTGTCATACGAATATACTCGATATTCTATGATTCGTTCGTCGCGGCATTCTGGGAGAGGCTTAGATCCGACAGTGGACGTCAACCAACCGATAAAATAATATTGACGCCATTTTACTCCTATATTTCTCGATATTTCTCCGATTTGATACCCCAAAGGCACGGCGGGTGAGTAGCCGGCTGAGACCCAAGAGTGCTGGTTCGATTTCCGCTGCGGAACAGATGTTTGTATGATCTGCAAATATTTGTTCCGGGTCTGCTGGGTGTTGTGGTACTATGGGACTATTAGTTCCTGATACCCACGACACAAGGAATCCTAGTGTGGAATCAGGACTCATACACAAACATGTGACTGTTGGGTGTTATGTCAGAAGTTAGCTCAATCAAATTTCCGATTAACAGAAGTTTCCTCTTTTCCTTTACTTCGAAAACTGTAATCAAAACGTAGGCAGACGAAATTGTGGGCCACAAGCATTGTCACAACAATTTACTCCAGTTCTATTATATCCTCAATTCTATGGCCGGCCGACAGCTTGCGCGGTGCCGATAAAAAGCGGAAATTACACTTATGTAATAACGAGGGATGACACTTGGACCGAAGTGTTATAAGCATTATAAACAAACTGTTTCCTTAGTTATTTTATTGGGGACGGTCATATTGTTGGTTTAATTTGGCAGATAAAATCTAGTAAGCTTTTATGAGGACAAAAGCTTTTTAGGGCTTATTGCTTGGTTACAATACCACTTTCTGGTGCCAATTCCGGAGTGATTGAACCTAAACTAGGGAAAATATTTGGGAAGAGCCAAAACTAGGCTCCATGGCTACCCAAAGAAATCCTTATCTAGAAAGCGACAGAATTTTTCTGATTAAGAAATGGAACGTTATTTTCCTATATCTAATAAAAACAACATACTTTTAATTCATAACATGAGCCATTATCACGAATTGGCTTCGAATTTGTTTTAGCATTCTCAGATACCACCGTAAAAACATTTTCAAAGTGGCCCAGTTTCATAAAAAATATTATCCCATGTCCGTTGTGTAAAATCTCGAAAGCACGATTGTATGATACCAACATAAGATGCAACTATATGTAGTCATATCTGAGCGGCGATGTGAGTAAATTCGTTACGGCAGAAATTGGGTGTGCGCGCTTCCAATTAGGTTTTTAAAGCTATACTCGGTATTATCCGAAGCTTTGCAAATTACTTAGTTGACGGTGTTTTTGCGGAAAATAGACGGGAAAATGTTTTTGAATATTTCCTCCAGACACAAACTATCATCATTACCGACACTATCAGCACCAAGTAAACTTCTCTTATATTCAAACTTAAAATCATTTGTGAGATGTGAATGTTTATTTATAATTTGACAGTCACACTGCATTGCACTCTTGCTCTACAAATCGTTATTTCATCTACTTCTCTTCCACAGTACTTTCGCACACTAAACACCCGGGTATCTCTGGTCTACATCGAGTCCTGGCAGAGTGCAAATCAGGCAGACATCGACAGGAAGCAGGATATCACGAGAGCCATCCACAAGTTCAGCGACTACACTGCCAGAAAACTGTTCAACGTCGAGAAGGATACCACGCAGTTGCTTACGTAAGTAAACCTATTTCTTACAGCACTCTTTTATAACCGATAATTGTTGCCAATACATCTGTATCTAAAAGAATCAGAGAAGCGTTAGAAAACTAATTTGGCTTTCAGTTTCATTGGGGATATTCCCATTCTTGGTAAATTTTCTGAGATGCTCAATTAGTTAGAACTATTAAAATCAGTTCAAAACGGCATCAAGACTGTCAAAACAAATATTAAGTCACGCAAGTGCTTCGTTATAATTTCATCTTAAACAAATTACTTCACCAAAGCACTGCCTTAAATATACCCTGAAGAGCGTCTCCAGCACGCTTATTCAGAATTCATCCGGTCGCATTTACTCCATACAAATATTTTACGAGAACGCTCGGTTCCTGAAATCTGTTTATTCAACCCTTTTACTTTGAAACTGGGAATCGCCGGGACACTAAACAGCTTGTATCTTAACCTCGGGTACAAATTAAATTCTGCTCTTATCATCTTCGCAGTGCTTTAGAAACGAGAAATATTCGGTTATTCAGATGTCGGGAAACACTTAGAGAGCTTTTTAATGGGTGTTTAGTTGAAGCTATTTATATGGAGTTAAGATAAAACTATGGTGGTTTAGAACCAAACAGGCACACGTATTAGAACAGTTTTACCAACACGTTTTGGTAAGTATCATGATTTAGTTATTTTCTCTCTACTAATAATAATAAGGAAAAGCTTATTTAGCTTATTCATGCTTATTCATACACACAAAGTTCATGTTCAAACTATATTATATTATATGAATGTAAGCTGTTATTATTAGGTATGCAAGTTTCTGCTTTTTAGAACTTTTTATTTAACTGTTTTCATTCTAATTAGTTTTAATCAAACAAATAAACCCCCCAAAATCATCATTCCCAAAATCTGAGTATGTTCATAACCGCCACCTGCAGCCGAACATATTCCGAAACACATCTGACAATTATTGTCGATAATTTTACAAATTGCAAGTTCCGAGTTGAAGATAATCGCTCCCCTTCAATTCCGTCATAATTTACCACGACATCTGTAAGTCCTGCGTCGACGCGCTCGCCGTGTTCGTGGTTCACTTGAACTTCGAGTGATTCCGGTGATGTATTGAATGATTGATGCCAAATTGATGATATCAAATGGTTACGGGAAACCTCACACCTTAGAAGGTAGGTGTCATGTAAGTACTGGTAATAATCCCGATTGTAGAATAGGTTATGTTGTAAATTACCAAACTTCTTAGTTATCCATCTCCGTTGGTCGGCCGGTGCATAGCTGGCTGAGACGCAAGAGGTGTGGGTTCGATTTCCGCTGCGGGACATGTTTACATGAGCTGCAAATATTTTATCAAATGGTTACGGGAAACCTCATACCTTAGAAGGTAGGTGTCATGTAAGTACTGGTAATAATCCCGATTGTAGAATAGGTTATGTTGTAAATTACCAAACTTCTTAGTTATCCATCTCCGTTGGTCGGCCGGTGCATAGCTGGCTGAGACGCAAGAGGTGTGTGTTCGATTTCCGCTGCGGGACATGTTTACATGATCTGCAAATATTTAGAGTCTAGGTGTTATACCATGGTACTCAAGTATCTCTTCTTCCATACAGATTGGCTAGAGTTGGCTCATGATCACGAAAACATTAATAAAATGGGGTACCTAGACCTATGTCCAGTTGTAAGACATTCTTATAATTTTAGAAAAAAGCAAACCAATTATGGTAGAGACAGAATAAGAAGAAAATTGTATTTGCCTGTATTTTCTCTAGAATTTGTAGTATATATTGTACCGTGTCGACAAGAGAAGTATACATTAGTTTTGTAAGTCAAAACCAGGCTCGCTGTGTCAAACTTCGTCACGCGTAATGTGACCCCATGTTTGTGTTTATATACGGGAAAGTTTACCAATTTATTCTTTCGTGTGGTTGTTATAAACAATGGCTTGAATACTTTCTAAACTTCAATAAAGAAAATGTTGCTACCAATAAAGCAAATATCTTGAAACTGGCTCACAAACCAATCAACCCAACAATACCAACATATTTTTTTAAAAATATTATTAAGAGGTAGGGCTTCATCTTATATGAATACAACATTTATTGACAAAACCTCGAATAACGAACACAACTTGCTATTTACTATTTCCGAAAAGTTTATGAAGGTTTTTGTTTTTTAATTAACGTTTTAGTCTCACGGCTGATCAAAACTCTCCATTCAATCATTCTAATCATCTCTTGAAGGCGTTAAAAGTAAATATTTCAGATAATTTATTTCTGAATCAATTTATGTTTCGTCGAGAGCTCTCCAATAGAGGCAACCTAAACAAACCAGCCTAATGTAATAACCTTCAGCAGAGAAATTAAATAGAAGGCCAACCCTTCTGCCGGAGGCGCCTCGTCTGCAAATACCAGAATTTTATCCAATTTCTAACGTTCCCAGTTTTGTTTATGTAACCTGTGAGCAAAAGTCACTAACGAAAGTCTACCTTGTCCGGGACAAGCCAACCAAATACAAACTTAACATTGACTGATTCAAATGTATAATTCGATATTTTTGTTGAGTTTTCCCAATTAGTTACTTTTGTTCGTTTGTGAAATAGCGCGTAACGGTCAACATTATTTCGTAGATGGTTTTTTTTCGTAGACGAAAGTCTATGATGTGATATTATACTGTCTAGTCTGCAAAGTTGTGTAGTTTTAAAGATTAACTATAATTGACTCCATTTGGGACCTAGAAGACATAAACAAATCTTCCCCTTCCTCATCATGAAACATGAAAATGTTTAATATATATTTTTTGCCATTTCAAGCTAAAAGCTGTGATGTGCGATTTGACCTCGCAAAATAAGTGTTCCTTACCACTACGCACCGTATGGCACTTTAAATTAAGTTCTTTCTCAAGTACAGTATTTGTCATAATATTAGCTAATTTGTATACAGGCTTGTAAAAGGTGATAATATGATATGGTGACTGAAAAAGTTACCACGACATAAGAAGTTTGAGTAGGAACATTTATTTAGTAAACACGTTTTCTACTGATGTATTTCGTCGTCCTGACATTGGTGAGCTATGACACTAAAATCATCTTTGCAAATATGTGTGTAGATTCTACGTTAAAATGTCCTGTCCCTGCAATCTAGTTTGCTGCTCCAATGCCTCATGCACAGCAGGACGTGGTACTGTGCAAATAATACATGGATTCTTCATCTATGATACTGTGTGTAGTAATTAAACTCGCATATCAAAAAATTCAAACTAAGTACGAAAGTGACGTAAGCATTTTATCATATTCATCGCCCTCGTAACGACATCGCGCAAAGTTCTGAATGATTATCCATCAAGCGAACTAATGCGAGTATAATCTCGGATATCCTGTAATCGATACTCGTCGGTATCGAGTCAAAGTTGCGATCTTTGCAATAACTCGAGGTTCCGGCTTTATCGCGACTTGTTACCGAGTTTGTCGAAATTTCAGAGCCCGGTCGATAGATTATGAGCTTGGATAGATCGATTATCAGGTTTTTTGGAGGCTCCTTAGCAGGTGGAGGGTTAATGTTCTTTTATGATGGGCTGTGTTTTTATGCCGCTTTGGAGTGAGTTGAGGATTATATTTTGTGAGAGCGAGTTTTTGATCCCTCAGATCAAAAAAAAAACTTGGAGCGTTCACTTCCTTTAATCAAATAAGATGATAATCACCATCATAGCATATTATGACATTTCACTCGTTGGGAATAAACGACGCAGTAGAGTAAGTCTCGATGGACTAAAGACATTAAAAAGTTCGCGAAAGTCGGTGGATGGTGACGGCAAAAGACCATTCATCATGCTATTCTATCGGTGTGACCTATGTCCAGCAGTGGATTTGTATAGGCCGATGATGATGACTCTAATAATTTTATACCTACTAATGGTTAAAGTTAGGCTAAAAGTTTTTGTTTTTCAAAAAGCTTCTACTTTAACAAGATACGAAACAAATTAAGAACTGAATATAGTTTATAAACTACTACAGCTATGAATGCTTTGTGGGAGTTTTGCATAGTTCTTACTTGAGCATTGTTTGGTCTGAATAATTTCCACGTCATTTTGCATTTCTTTTAGATTATCCTTTGAAGATAAAACTCACTTTATTTTAAAAACCAGACAGCTTTGTTTAACTCAATATAATATTGAAAAATATGAGTCTAAGAGCCAATTTCACCATACTCTGTTAGTTAGTAAAATGTCTTGTTAAATCTAACCATTGGGCAAGGTGACAGATTATCTTTAAAAACACCTGTCAAAAAGCATTGGTTAGACTAAATAGTTGTTTAACCGCCTGTTATTTGTAGGTGAAATCAAACCAGGCGCATGTTTCTAATAAAAGAACAATCTTTTGATGCAATGTACATCAATGTATAGAATAGTTGTGGGCATCATTTTTAAGTATGGTAATTTTGAGTTTTTATTCAAAAACCTGAAAAAAGGGAAACAGGATTACATCAAAAATTTACTCAACAGTTATTTTCAAAGTAGCGTCTGTATGTTCAAAATTTTTATCTATAATTTTTTGCACACATAAACATTTTGAACATTATAAAGTTCTGCTAAACAGAATTTTAATTTAATTAATTTGTTTTAAAATATAAAAGTAAATAGTCGTATATAATAAAATCTAACTGAAATCTCTGAGCGTTGTGGGCCTTAAAAATAAAATATGGGTTAGATATAATTTGTACATTACTGCTGCGGCCGCCAAATCAGGCGTTGATGGACGAACATGAGAATGTGGGCGGGACACAAACGCAAGTTTAGCAGTGCCTAATTACGGCCAAGGCATATATAGAAATTTTGTCACATATAAGACATGGACTTTCATACTGGCGTATTACTATTTAGGACTATTTGTTCTGGAAGAGAATGCAAATGATCTTTGTATTCTTTGTTACCATTTCTAAGAATCTCACCCAATAGATAAGTCCTCTTGTATTCAGTATCTAGTAGCCTCTCTATTTCTTTATTAGGTATCATGAACGATTCCTGCGCATAATACTTACGTAGCCAAATACCTACGTAGCTATCGTCAAAGTAAAGAAACGTTGCTTAACACAACCGTATTTCCCAATTTAACCGAAAAAGCTCTCAAAGAAAGTATTTTTTTGTCAATGGGCCCGCTTTCCACGTTTCGCAACTCATTGCTTGCTGAGCCAAAAAAGCCTTATTTCTATTTACTCCGGTTTCACTTAAACCTCCTATTGGATAATGAAATAGCTTGAAATGTATTTACACAAGACAAAACGAAGAAAAAAAATTATGAACAGTCGTTCTAATACAAATAAAAATTAACCATGAGTTGATAAAAATGACCCAGGCTACTTGTTCGTCTAGGAGCCCAATTATCCACCGTAATCAGATCAGTTCGCTGTCACTATAATATTTTATTATCTTCGGAGTTCCGAATCCGAATCCGAGGATTGGGTGAATTTTAAACCCACCCAACCGACTGACTTTTTACATTCCTGACAAGTTTGACAGGTATGTAAAAAGTCAGTCGGTTGGGTGGGTTTAAAATTCAGTTGCACTATTTGTTTTTGATTTAATGTTGTACCTACATATTAACAAGTGAATTTAGCTGCTGGAGGAGGCCTCGTCCATTGAATTCAATGAGGGGATTTTCCATAACCATTACGCTTAGCAGGTGGATTGATTGGGGTTAAGCATTCGGGTGGATGCTGCTGCCAATCTCCTGGTGTAATCCCTTAGCAAGGCTTATACTACATCCATCCGAGGAGAAGGATGGGTCTATTTTTAGGCTGGGCACACTACGGCAATTCGGAATCCAGAATTTAAATAGAAGCTAATTTTTTTTTATTGGTCCTCAGAGCTGGTCTGTTATAAGAATGATCATCAAATCTAGCCATGTCGTTTTTAATTGCCTTGAGTCTCTAGGCTTGGTTGAGTAGCAGGCGTAAATTAAGTTTGTTAGGCGATTCAAAATTATTCTTGTGATTTGAATTAATAAAATCTCTTTGAATTTGAATTCACATCCATTTATGAGGTTTTTTTTTAGAAATGTCTGTTTATTAATTCTTTATCAGCATCCGACTTGTTTCACCACTACCAGCTTTGTGCCATCCTCTACAGTCTTAGGGCAACCACATCTAAGAGCAACGTTAGCAACATTCTCATCAGGCCATACTTTTGTTAAACTAAATAACTGAATCACCAAATAATGTTTTTTTTTTATAATTTAATCTCTATCAAGGTCCAAATAGCATTACGCCAAACATTAGCGAGGGTCCCGCCGGTCTCGCATATGGTTTTAATCTCTTCACGACAAAGTAATGCCTCCACAGAGGGTAGATATTATAATTTTTATGACAAACGCGCCGGCTAATTGTTTTAAAAGGTCCCTACTTGGTTATACAGGATGCAGGATTTCTTATATTTTCGGGCACTAATTATAATATATTTTAAACAACATATGACTGAATAATTAATAGAACAAACGGCAAAGTTAATTATGACCCCATAACCCGTGAAACCTACACACACTTATACATAAGTGTCATATTTTAACACACAATATGCACACAATACATTTATTATTGACATATTTTTCAAGTACCCACTTTACTTTTGGGTTACCCCAAGACACAGACACATCTAACTTTCAATGTAACGCATTGGTAACTAGGCATACACTAGATACTGGTTTACCAACTGGGCTCAATTTTAATCATCTTACGATCATCATCACTTACAGCCACAAGATCAATTTAATAAAGCTTGTTTTAAAAAATATGTTTTCCAGCAAGATATTTATTTTTGTTTCACAGAGGGCTGTCATTCCCCGGCGGAGAATCAGGCATCTCAGTTCCAGACACGCTTTGCACACCGAAGTCTGTGGGTATATCCGTGGACACCAACACGTATGAACCCCATCTGCTGGCCGGCACCATGGCGCACATGATTGGCCATAATATTGGTAAGTTAAACTTTTGCGTCAGAATTACGAAATTACCCGCACTTAGGGCACTCTAGGCAGCGCTACCTCATTGTATGCCAGTATGAGACATAAATGTTGTGAAAGAGGATATAAAATAACGTGAAAACATGGGTTCTGTGGGTTTACTTTGACCTAGAGGTGAAACTTGGATTGAAAACCTTCTAAGTTGTGCCTTACGTTATTTTGTGTAATTTTTCACCTCATGCTGGTATTCAATTAGGTACGGTGCCCGTCCGTCAGTAATTAGTAGATTGAGACGATAGGAGAAGACAATTTTTCGCACTTTTGGATACACTGTTTCATTTCATTTTTGCCTACCATTGGCAATCTCGTACTTTCAATCTTGATTCACCATCAAACTGCCAGTCCTCGTACCTGCCTGTAAAATAGCCGGTATTGTTTTTCCATAGGGATGGGACATGACGATGGTCGAGAACAATGCTTCTGCCGAGACTGGCATGGCTGCATCATGGCGCAGTCCATCGTGGGATCCGACAACGTGCAGCCGTACAAGTTCTCTGACTGCTCCAAGAATGACTACATCAACGAGTTGAGGCTGGGACAGGGGCTGTGCTTGCTCAACAAACCTAATGAGGTATAAGCTTCAGCTACGTTTTTATAGAAGTCAGCAGTGCTTCATTCTAGATTGGACCATTCCAATCTGTATTATTGTAGCACAGTCCATGGTGGGCTTCGGTATCGTGCAATCATACAAGTTCTCAGAAACAAAGGTAATCAGTACTTGTAGCATGAGTTTTTCGCGACTCTTTTCCAGTAACTACTTGGTAAGATTTCAAGCCACATCCCTTCTTCAGAGCTTAGTGACTTTAACTTGTTCGAACGCAATTAACGACACAGCAATATCATGCCTCCGTCTCCTCACGTGGGCATCGTAAAAGCTGACTAAGGGATTACACCAGGGGATGGGAGCAGCATCCGCATGAGAACTCAACACGATTATTTCGATCACCAATCCACCTGCCAAGCGTGGTGATTATGGCAATTCCTCCCATTGTATTTTGTGGGGGATGCCTCGTCCAGGAGTAGTTGCCAAAAAACTGTTGATGAATGTCATAAAATAATACGATATTTAATAAGCTAACCTATCAAGGTCACAAAAGCTTTTCAAATAAGCAAAGACAGTAAGACTCCAATCTTACTGTCTTTGCTTATTTGAAAAGCTTTTGTTTAAGCTCTGATTTAGCAGCATTTGCTAAGAATTTAATACTACGCAGTGTAGTTGGCCCGTTCAAGATTGGTACCAACGTACAACGATCCGGGATTTCTTCCACAAATGGATTATTGAAGTGTCTTTTACTTGAATTGACTTTCTATTTTTCTCTCAAATTAAAACAATAGAGATCCTTTTAGATCCTTTTTTCCAGAAACAGCTGAAATTATCAAGTTGTTTTTGTCAAATACTATGGGGTTTAAGGCCCGGTTGTTCTGTTAAAAAATTATCGGTCAGTTTGTCGAACTCAGATTTACTAAAAATTAATGAATATTCAGTTAAATTTCTTTCAAACTGGGAAACCGCTAGTGCGTTTGCCTTTGGTATGAATCAATACTCGGGCTCTAATTTCTAATCACGAAAAAAAAACGCACAAAAACAAAAATGAAATGCGATCACCAAGAAACATCATCAAGATCACAGATGTTATGTTTTCAGCAGTGAACTCATGTAGAATCACGATCTTCGTGAAACTGAGGATATTTAGGTGACACATACATACACATCTTTTTCCTTAAGAGGTAGGTTAAAGGGCCTCTTTTCACAGTGGGACACAAATCGCCAGTGATACAAATAAAGAGAAAATAAATTTTTGCTAAACCCTGCAATAGGAGGGTGAAGTTTGTGTCAAGTTCTTTCCAAAAATGCTGTCTGTGAAAGCTTTAGAACGCAACTCACACTTAACCGTATTTTTCAATACTTACTCAGAATGCCTCAACGATAAGACCCAGGTCACAGTATAGATAAAGCTCTTCAAACAGTAACGACACTAGAGTAACATTTTACACTAAAAAGTGTGTCTGCTGTGGCGCGGTCCAACGTTGCATGAAAAAAAGATGGATAAATACAGAGCCTTGTGGGGTGACGAGGTAGCCATATATTCAAAGCCTTTCTATTAAATAACCTTATGTAGGTGGCTACATACTAAGACAACCAAACTTACTACATAAGCATTTGGACCCGATTAATGTAAAGTAATTAATGTAAGTACATTAATATTGAGGAATAAAGGTTCTCCAGAGGCGAACACAAACCGGACGACGCGGTAGAGGAAGGCCCTCCACTCGATGGACTAAAGACATAATAAACGTCGCAGGAAATCGGTGTATGTAGGCGTCTCAAGATCGTTCGTCGTGGCATCCTATGGAGGAGGCCTATGTTCAGCAGTGTTCTTCTACAGATGAATGAATGATGATGAATGTAAAGTATCTCTACTGAAAGAATTAAAATCATTGATTCTGTGCCTGGGTTGTAATATGTCTCATTTCCATAAGATACGCTCCAGCGGAAGATATTGACCTTGTACCCGCCCCTCTTGTAATCCTCTCTGCATTTGCATTTGAATCTTCCTACCGATACTTTGTTTAGTTTGTAGTTAATACAATTAGTTGAGCTCGCGCGTGAGTTGTTTTTTGGCCTTGTCTGAATTAAGAGGCGTGAAGCGTTTTTGTAATAAGCTATACTATAATGAAGACAATACTACTTTAACAGCATCGGGGTCCTTAGACTAAAGCTTTTAGCAGCTAGTGTATTTGTCAACACAGCAAAAAATGAGTATAAGAAAAAGCATCGGTATTCTTAAACAAAAGCAAACAGCCAGTACATAACTAAGTAGGTATTTTATCAAACAATAACTTTTCATTTAAAAAACCGACTTCCGCCATTGTAATCGACAAAATATTTGGATGAAAAAAAAATAATGAAAGAACCATAGTGGTGAAAGGATTATGATACTTTTTGAATGCAAATGCTTGTTGCTGAAAATATCAAAATCGCCATATGTATGCCTACAATATTTGAGGAGTTCCCTCAATTCCTCATGGATTCCATCATCAGACCTGGATTCTGAAAAAATGGGACCAATCTGGAAGTAAAAAAAGGATTTTCCAAATCGGTTCATAAACACCGGAGATATGCGGTTACAAACATAAAAAAAAAAATTACAATCGAATTGTAAACCTCCTCCTTTTTTGGGAAGTCGGTTGAAAATGAAGTTGTGGCTGCAAGGAAAGCTTATTTGACATTTGTGTATTGTGTTTAATATTTAATTAATAAGTTATATAAATTTGAGTTTTTGTTATATTAAGTTTGACGTATGTGTAATTTGTTGGACATTGTTATTTTCATAGACATCATTTTAGGACCTATAAAATTATGCCGTAATCGATATTTTACACCAATCTTGTTGGACAAGATTATTTTTTACCTAACATCTTAGTACCTATGTTTCACAATAAATGATTCTTGATTTGATTGATTGATTGCCAACCCAAGATTTTGCACCGTGGTTTTTTTTTTAACATAAACACTATAACAAATTTATTAGTTTAGGTGGGTGCGTGTATCTTTCAGATGAACTACCATGTAACTACTAAGTTATGTTTAACTGTTTTGTTTACAAGTTTTTTAAGCATTTAGGTTGTAATTTGTGTTTTAAATTTACTATTTTGTTTGTTCATCGCTATCTACCATTTTTTTCTGTTTTTGTAAGCATACCTACTAAATAAACATTTTTTTTTTTTTTTTTTAATTTTTAAGTAATTTTGCAGCAACTTTTATGCCTCAGAAAACCCCGTTTTTGCGTTTCTTTTCAGTGGTTTGGCCGTTTGTCTATTTTTATTTAATATATATTCTGATAAACATAAAAATGTTTATTCTAAAGCTTTTATTTTGAGTTCTCTGATATGTTCAACTACATCAATTGCATCCATCCAAAAAAACCTCTAAACGAATACTCATCTAAACAATCGCCTAATCGGGCACTCAGCATAACATCGCCTCCAAGTAGTTTTGTTAAACAAACAAATTCAGTTTAACAAATTCACTGCAATTCAGGCCAACCTGCTACAAGTACCATTGAGTTGCTAACACTCGTTTTAAGTTGCGAGTTTGGAAACAAATCTAGCTGGATTTAACATGTGCAAACATACTCTTTGAAGTGCGCTCAAAATAAATAGGTAACAGCAAATTTAGGACAGTGAAAACTAATGAATAGTTGGTCGAGTTTACAACCTTTGCAACTCTTTTGAACAGTTAGTATTCTAACAAAGCATTAAAATGATTTTATCAAGAAATTATTTAAATTTGTATTCAAAATCTAATTAATAAGCTTGTCTATACGGACAATAATTTGAGCGTAAATATATGAAACATTTCCAAATAGCTGAATGTTCGGTTGACCTTCACAAGTTAACCCCATTCCCGAATAACAATCTGGCATCCGGCTCGAACGACAAAGCGGGGCCGGTGAAGTGTCCCGAGCCGCCCGGCGCGGCGCCGGCGTCATCGGCACGCTCTCCTTATTAACACGCTTGGTTCAACCGAATGCAAAACAGATTTTCACGTTGGAAATTAATCAGAGCTGGCGTATTGTTCCCGCTCCTGAGGCCCACTCCTTTAATAAAAGTTATGGTAATGCGGGCTGCCCGCGCGCGGAATTATCTCTTCGTTTGTGAATATATAATAACAGGAACGAGAGTCCCAACGGTTTATTGGAATAAATTTACATACCGCCGAATGATAATGCTCCTTGCTTCTCCCACTTCGATTCTCTACGTTTACATATTTATCGGTAAGATGATTGTGACGTCACGGATGTTCCTATGCTACATTCCTCTTCAGGGCGCCGCGATTTCTGATGTAAATTCAACGTGGGACCGCGAACAAGTTACGGTGCTGCCATGCTGGGTTACGAAATGCGCTGAAATGTTTCTCTTATTCCATTGATGCATCTTTTATTAGTACACTTCGATAGCGTGGTTTGTTTGCCTGTATCGATTGTGTTCCTCTGTTGTTGACTTGTTCTTGTTTCGGACCAAAACTGGCCTTATTTATTTATTTGGGAAACGGAGCGCAAAGCTACGAGTATGGCGGTCGTTTCCTTGTATTTATCTACCCAATTTTTCGAGTTCAGTTCACGAAAGTACAGGCTCACGTAAGATAAATTAATTCTAGGCAACTGGCCGCAACGAGCGATAGAGACGTTCGTGTCCGAAGAAGTAAATTATCCTGAAACTCGCAATGAATTTAATCAGAAGAAAAATAGACGGCGCGGGAAATAAAGTTTTCAACTTTCCCGTGCGCAAAGCGGGGAGGTAACTAGATGAGCATCCGATAAACTGGAGTATTTTTTCGCATGAAAGTCGTAGAACAAAAATTGTTTTCCTGAAGTTGGCTAGTGAGTTACGCAAGAATCCCCCCCTGTTCCCAACAATGTAGTTGCCGAGTTATAATATTAAATGCCAACCGTCTTACTTTGAAGCTATTATTACTGTAGGCTTGGAAATGTTGGTAGTTTACTTGTTATCTTGTTTGATGTTTAGTCGTTCGCGTGATTAATTTGATATTCCACTGTTGAAGACACTATGAAAATCTGATGCTGGTCTTTGTTTATAGCTCAATTAGTTGATAGTTATACTGTGTTCGCTTTAAGTATTTCAATTAAACTAATTATTTCCTTCTTAGCTGGTTATTCACCACCAATGTGGCAACGGGCGGTTGGACGAAGGCGAGGAGTGTGACTGTGGGACCATCAACGAATGCCAGAACACAAACCCCTGTTGTGATCCCTTCACTTGCCGCCTGACGAAGGAAGCTCAGTGCGCTTCTGGAGAGTGCTGTGAAAGATGTCAAGTGAGTCTCTACATTGACTGTGGGCTACTGGGCTTATTAATCTGTAGCGTTACCAAGAACAAAATTTAAACAAAGAAAGAAAGAAACATAATTAATTTAATTTTCCCTAAAACAACACAAAATTAAACTTAGGGAACAAACAAACCAAAAAAAATAAGAAAATAGATTAAATATTAAAAATATATATTGAAGGTAGGCATCAATATGTGTTATGTGGGATCAAATAGGTCCTTAGGCCGTAGACAAAGTAACATTCTAATAGCGATGACGCCAGTAGAAAAGTCCAAAATATATGGGATTGACGTTAGCTATCGATATGTCACGTGGTCTTTTGTATTGAATTACGACTGTAGAAATGGAATTGCTTTGAAGCGAATGCCGTTTGCCTAGGCCCTCTTGTCACAGCATGACGTTTTAACGTATGTGCCGCCGTCCCGAAACGATATTTTCCTCTAGGCAGCACAATAAACGCCATTTATGGTTCCACAAATGTGCCGTGGTGTGCCCGGTCTAAGAATAGTCTGCTCTTTCTCCTCCCATAGATGTCGTAAAAGCCGACTAATGGATTACATCAGGGGGTGGGCAGCAGCGTCCATCTGATTACTTAACACCAATACTGCGATCACCAATCCACCTGCCAAGCGTGGTGATTATAGCAAATCCCCCCATTGTATTCTATGGGAAAGGCTTAAACAGGCTGATAAAGATGGTCCCACATAAAACTTTCCTCAGTGCATCTTACGAAAACCTTTACCGAATTTAAAAAGAACAAGAAGAAGGATACTTGATAATTTGTATTACATCATCAATTCTCTTTTATAGCTAAAACCTCGTGGAGTCACCTGCCGGGACGCAACCAACGAATGTGACCTCGAAGAGACATGCAACGGTCAATCGGGCACCTGTCCTCCCGACTCCCATCGCAAGCACGGCGAGCCTTGCGAGGACGGCAAGGGGTACTGCTTTGCCGGCCAGTGTCCAACCCTCAACAGGCAGTGCGAAAGGGTGTGGGGTCCCGGCACATTGGGAGCCGATAAAGTGTGTTATGAAGAGTTCAATTCCAAGGGGACGAGTACGGGTCATTGCGGGAAGGACAACAGCGGAAATTATATCAAGTGTGAATTGGAGTGAGTAGCTTTTTGTACTGCCATTTTAGATACTACCATCTCTTGAATCATACGACGTTTTCTTAAACCTCTGTGATTTGAAAACAGTTTACATTGAACATGAAGGTGCAGTGGTATGTGTCCGGCCTAAGAATAGACCTTTCCATCTCCACCAGTTGCGATCACCAATGGGCCTGCCCATCGGCACCGTGGTGATTATGGCAAATCTCCCCATTGTATTCTATAGGGGAAGGCTCGTATAGTATAGTAACTGGCCATATGATATAGAACGTTTCTACCTATCCATCAGTTGCAGTCTGGTGTGGCAGGATACAAAGCCCGTGAAAGTGGCCAAAATCAAATCAATATGTGGGCAAATAATAGCTTTTAGAATGTGGCAACTTTCTAGACGATGAGTAAATCAGGTTTCCGATATTGTATTAGGCTCGTCACTGTACATACATAGAGCTTTTAGCGTGGATGTGACCTCTTGTGACGTATTCAGTACCTTCAAAATCCTTTCAGAGTGGATTACTATGACAGAGATGTAATTTAACCCTTGTCTCAAATTACATTACATGATATAAAGTAACCTTATTTTGTACAAGGAATGTGAGGTGCGGCTCTCTACAGTGTCAGCTCGGAAACAGATATCCTATCGTGTCGGGCCTGGATGAATACTTCACCAGAACCGTGTTCAATATCAAAGGAAACGAGTATGAGTGCAAGTAAGTGAAACGATTTACCCATGAAACTGATAACGACCTCTGTGGCCCGGCGGGCGAGTAGCCGGCTGAGATTCAAGAGGTTGCGGGTTCAATTCCCGCTGCGGGATCTGCAAATATTTGTTCCGGGTCTGAGTGTTATGGTATCATGGTACTCGTAAGTCCTGATACCCACGACACAGGGAATCCTAGTGTGGCATCATGACTACGGGCTATGTGACTGTTGGGTGTTATGTTATAAATATGACATAAACACCTAACAGTCACAAGCATAGCCCTGAACCCACGATACCCCTATGTCGTGGGTATAACGAACTACGAGTACCATGATAATACAACACTCAGACCCGGAACAAATATTCCGATCATGCAAACATTTGTCTCACATCGAGAATCCAACCAGCACTTCTTACGTCTCAGCCGACTAATGCCCGCCGCACCACAGAGGTCTTCAAACACAGATGATATTAGATGCTCCCCTGTTGTTCAGCTTTAACCCTTAACCAACACACGTGCAATATTACCTTGGAAGGGACCTACTTAATATTTCATTGCGTCTTTAATTCCGAGACATAGGAGTTGGTAAGTCATCAGCATCACCAGTCTCATATGCCTGTAATTTCACTGTCTAGCTAGTTTATGTATATTCAAATCAAAACAGAGCAATGCAAGCACTACGGCATGGCAGCTGAAATCGTACGCTGTAGACGTTCCCTCTATAGGGGCATAAGTCCTGGGACAATATATGCACAATATCTGTGGACTCACGCCTTTACAATGCTGTTTCCAGGATAACCACTGGTCTTCTCCAGCACACGGAGATAGCCCCTCTTGGCTTGGTCCGCGACGGCACGCCGTGTGGGGATAACCTCGTGTGCGTCAACCAAAGCTGCACCTCCATCTTTCCCTTCATTGACCACACCAAGTGCCCTACCGACCAGAACAACAACGAGTGCTCTGCTAAAGGGGTAAGCAGAGACTAACACTTACAATTAAACTTTGGGTACCTTTATGCAGTGAGGCCAACGGTGCTCAAACATGGTCACTGACTAAACCAACGCTTTGCCCAACGTCGAGACATGGAATCTCTGTTCGTGTTCTACCGCCTAATTCTAAGTGGGGGTGTTAAGACCTGCACTGACGTCCCGCTGTGGGGTGTATTGTGCATTTCTACCGCCTCTACAACAAGGAATGCTCCGATGAGCTTTTCGACGTTATCCCGGCATCGAGATTTTACCATCGCTCTTGCCGGCACCGTGACCAAAGTCATACACATCATAGAACCTTGGGTTTTCTGGAGATCCTTTATCATTCCCATAGTTAACAAGCTGTGGAATGTGTTATCACCTTAGGTTTTCCCACAAAAATATTAAAAAATTTGTTCAGGATAGGCATCGCATTGACAGTGCCTCCGATTTTGTCGGTCTATAAGCAACAGTGACCACTTTGCATCAGGTGGGCCGTAAGACAGGGTACGCCTATCAATGACATAAAAAAATACCAAGCACATAAACTTGCCAGAGATCTAAAAAAAATAACCAATCACAGCTCGTGATATCGATCCTCAGTATGTGTAACAGGTTGGTACCAACATTGTACAAACGTAAAGGGTATACTACAGTTTAATTGTTTTATCAAAGTGACTAGTCGGAAGTGCTGTCAGTCAGTTTTAATAGTTTGAGTGGCGCGATGCGGTCGTGTTATTAGATTTTTGCTATACAATTCTGAAACCAGCTTTACTGGCTTACAGCTTTCATGCAAGTTGGTAATGTGGGCTGTTGTTGAATAAATCAAAAAATAATATACCAGGTGATAATTATATCATGATAGCATTGTTGCATTTTGATTGAATTTTGCTAAACGACGATTTTCTTTTGTTTAGAAGTTGTAATTTTTGTTGAATTGGAGTGTTTGGGGGTTCCAACCCAAAGGAGGTTATTGAAAAAAGGAGAGGCGAGGAGATGAAATTAGTCGCTCCGCTTGCCGGTAAAAATATTACCTTCTATCACCGAGGGCGGCAGTTTTGTCATTTCGTGTACATTTTTGTTGTTTTATTTTTTTATCCCCCCCGCCAGATACTAAAACCTGGCTACGCCCGTGCATTTAACCGACATGAAATGAGAACTATAATGCGTTTCCAATGTGCGGCCGCCGGATAATCAGTGGCACTGTTTAATTTCATTGCAATACAATTACATAGTCCATAGAGAAAAGCTGGTTTAAGTTATGCAAAGCACGCTTTTATTACATAAAGCACGTCGTAGGCGTAGAGAAGTAGAGAGAACCGCAAAAACCAGTCAAGTACGAGTTGAACCCACGTGGATAAGGTTCCGTACAAGTAGGCCATAGTTACCACTAGACCAATTAAATATTTTAGCCCTCAGTGAAATTAATTAACACATTTAATACGCATTTACGCCCTGTGGGACTTTAAGGACTTTCAAGATTTACGTTTAGATTTATACGTAATCTATGAGTAAGGCCCAATATTCCGTACTTTTTTAAAATAATTGGCTCAATAGATCATGTTTAACACCCATTGGAAATAAGGGGGAGGATGCTCGATTTTCTTTAATATATTTTAAAACATATTTAAATAATTTAAAAAAACATGAAAAAGTATATATTATATTGTATTTCTCATAATGTGCCCTTTCATTTCATAGGCACTAGGCACTGGGCACTTTTTCCAAATTTACCCCCAAATGTAGCCTCCAAAATAAGAATTCGATTATTTATGCTATAATGTCCGTTATTTAATTATTGTGAGGTATGCTTTTAGCCAGTTGCCCCGGAAAAGCAACTACTATAGGATACTATAGCGGTACTATAGGATATATATATAGGAGGAATACGTTAGTGTAATTGGTGATTAAAATAATTGAATTAAAACACGTTTCTGTTCGATTTTCAACGATTTAATGAGAAAGGATTGGAAGCTTTAATTGGCTACAGAGGTCAGTCAACAGGATTATATACTGTTCATCGGTTCTTATTAATTGGGACTACAGCTTGCTTGTTATTACACGTTATTACGTAGAGCCGATATATAAAACTTCATTATTTTATCCAAAAACCCCTGCAAATGACACAATTTCCTAAATAACTGGGGAGCTTCGCTGAATTGGCTCTGATTTGTGAATTTAATTTGTCACAAAATCTTGTTCAGCTTAAAACTTTTTAACAACTTTAAACTTTATATTGCCGTGTTTTCTCATCGCAGTTCAATACTTATACACTGTGTGCCGATATTTCACCTGTAAGTCCTTCATTAAACTGTCCACATAAATTCAACTCTGTAAACCTTAAAAGTCCGTTGTAGTCCCATGGGACCAAAATATCCTTGCAACATTCGACCAAATAGTGTATGGGTCGCATATTTTCAAAACAGAAATTAGCAAATTAGCACGATACAACTCTTTAATTTTTAGGTAATATTACGGTAAGCACGCAGTTTGGTATTGTAAATCACACATTACAAAAACATTAAAGAAAATAATAAGTTTTGTAGAACGAAATCTAAAGATATTTTAAAACTGATTGATTGTTTGCTTAACGCGAAAATAATATGATTCTAAAAACAAAATATGAAAAGTTGACAATAAGGTCATCAATGGATAGTAGAGATAAGTTTGAAACATTTTCAGGTCTAGATAAAACTTAAAAAAAAACTCTTAATATTTTGAGTAAAAAAGAAAGCAGTAAAAGTTTAGACGCTACTAATTAACGCGGAATATCCTTTGGAATGTTTTGTCTCTTCCGATCGAATTTGAAACTGCTTCTCAATGCAAAAGTTAAACTGTAACTATTCCAAGGATAATCCAAGTTTTATATTAAAACGGTAAAGTTTAGTTTAATGTTTAACACGGTTTAGTTGTTTGGATGTTTGGCTGAACCTATTTCGATGAGGTTCGAGAGCCTTGACACACAGGCTACTTTTTATTCCGGTACAACGCCAGCATTGCCGCGGGTGTTTGCTAGTATTCCTTTACCTCATATTTGTTTTTTCTTTTTGATGTTACATACAGGTAAGCTTAAATCACCGTCACAGGGCAAGTTTAAACCCCGCAATACACACCCTAACTGAATCTGTGACAGGCGAGCGCAACTCTCGGTGTCGTAAATCGAATTGAGCCAGCGCACGTATGCTACGGCCCGAATTCGGTTACACGGCCAAAGTGTATATTTTGTAGGCTGGTTGTTTTGATTAGCAATGGTTTTGATTATAGAAAATTTCGGCAAGTGTTGTTGCGTAAATTAACTTGTTGACTACTTGTATATTAACTTATCCTACTCCCTATTAACCTACTCTCCTACTTCCTACTCTCTTACTTGCTACTCTCCTAGTTCCTACTCTCTTACTTGCTACTCTCCTAGTTCCTACTCTCTTACTTGCTACTCTCCTAATTCAGACTTTCATACTTCCTACTCTCATTTAAATGTGTGTGGATATTTGTTTGTTACTCAATCACGTTACAACCCGCTGAACGTGCAACGTGCAACAACGTGCAGGCTCAACCAATTTTGATTAAATGGAGATATAAATAAAATAAATAAATAATGCTGGACATTTCACACAACATTATCTAGCCCCAAGCTAAGCAGAGCTTGTGTTATGGCAACTAGATAACTGATATACGGAATATAATACATTACATAGATAGATATTTTTATTATACATAGAAAATACCCAGAACACCCGGAGCAATTATCTGCAGATCGCACAAATATTTGTTCCGAGGCGGGGATCGAACCCGCAACCTCCTGCGTCGCAGGCGAACCTTCACCCGCCGCGCCACAGAGGTCGTCCTATATATTGATATATTGAGACATAAGATATATTGAGGCTAAATTTTTATACCTTGGTACCACGCGAGCAAAGCTACGGACAGACACTAGTTTGTATATCAAAGAGCTAGTTACCGATGGCGTGTCTCCGAAAATCCACCTTCAAGTGATTAAGGAATTGATCTTTCTAACATTTGTACGAGAACGTATGAACGTATGAAATAATGACATAATAAAATAACAAACAATTGTAATAAGCACGTATTATAAAGTGCAAATACAAATCCCCAGTCTTGTTATAACGCTGCGCAAATAATTGCTACTAATTGCAACCGTATCCGCAAACATATGCGTCTCATAATTAACTACTTGCCCAACATTGTTCTATAAAACAAACTCCCTAAATCATTTCAACTCCTTAACTAGCACTAGAACTACTAAACTAGCATGAACGCGCTACTGCATAAACTCGGCTTATCCAGCTGGGTTTTACATCTGTCGTATGCATGCTACTCGTAACTTGTGAACAAATGCAGATGCAGTCCGTGGCTGTTGTCGTGTCACGTGAACATGACATACGATATCATAGATTAGATAGATTGAATCAAGCGTGACCAGGATATCCATTCTGAAATATATGAACAGACAAATAAATATTTAGTACCTACTAACTCCGCTAATCTCTTAGTCAGCGTGTCAATAACTTTATTCTGAGGATGCTTCGTTGAGAGGCGAAACATGTGACAAATTCCTACTAATTAGTGCTAAATATCAAACTAATGCCTCAACACCTGTTCCTCGTAACAACGCCTTGGAAATCGCAAAGATAGTCCAGTTTTTCAAGTGCTTTCTCTGTCGCACTTTACTTACTCTGGATGACTTATGAGCACGACAGACAATGACAGCACGCGCTATACAAAACCCATTTTAACAGCATATTCTATTGTCTACGATTTGCCACAACAACAGCCATGAACTGTAACTGTATGCGGTACCTACTTTTGTACGACCGACGACTTAACTGCAATTTCTGATGTGATGCGAACGTATCATATTGTCTGTCTTGTCTTACGTCTAAAGCCTCGGTTTGCTTCAAGTACTAATGTTGTCTGCGAATATGGAGTTAAGCTTAATATCTTGAGGAAATATCTGATAGAATTTGAAGACCTGCTTTATATAACATTTAATGGCAAAATAAGATACCATTTACTTACCTATATCATTTTATATATTTTATTTTACTTTTAAAAACTTTCAGCTAGTACATATACCGCCCTTGTATTCGTTATCTCGCGACAGTTCGCGACAGGCGTAAATTGTGCGATCATGGCTTTCAAACGTCGCTTTTCATACAAAAGTATTCGCTTCGAAGCGATTCCATTTCTACAGTCGTTATACAATACAAAAGACCACGTGACATATCGATAGGTTACGTCAATCTTATACATTTTGGACTTTTCTACTAGCGTCATCGCTATTAGAATGTTACTTTGTCTAAGGCCATTACACAATTTACGCCTGTTTCAAACCTGTCGAGAGACAGAGAATAGCCTGCAGGTAACAGATAAATATGTATTACACAAAAGTATACCGAAGGCCAATTATAAGTTTCCACATAGGTAACCAAATGATTACATAAAACACCGTAATAGTAGACGACGAAGAGAAAAATTATATTAAAAACAAGTTGAGTGAAATTAGTAATGCGAAGTCAACTTAATATCTAGAAATATCTAATGTTCTAGCGTCTAATCTTAGGGTAAGGTAACTAATCTAGTTACTAAACATAACACAAAGGTTATCAAAGCTATAACCTATGTATATACATTATATAAAGATCAAGATTCAATGGTTCAGGCTCAAGATTAGCGAGAACTTGGTAAACCCAATTTTCACAGTAAAGTTAGAGATTAGCAAAAGACTAATCTAAGATAGAATGTTTTAATCTTGTTTTATCTACAAAATCAATAGTAAGCTCCCGCTTTGCTAATCCTTGTATCAAAACTTTAGATTACCTCTGCCTCTCTCTAACTTAAAGAAAAATGTTATAATACCTATTTATATAATATATAATGTTAGGTATATAACATGTTATTAATCAAATTAAACTATATTAAGTACCTCAACTGAGATAAGGATTTGAACAGTGATTCAGACTAGAAGTCATCAATTTGTTCCTAACTCGATCTGCAACTGCATGAGATAAGCTACTATGATAACACGCTTTCACATCGTCTCGCTTCAACATCAAATGCACTTGGTAGGAAACCTACCTTATTTTTGTTTTATTCAGCAGCCTGAGTACTGCGATCACCAATCCGCCGACAAGCTTGGTGATTACGGCAAATCCCCTCATTGAATTCAATGGGGGAGGCCTCATCCAGCAGTAGACATAAACCTCATAGTAATTAGACTATTTTCGTAATGGTTAACGACCTCAAAAATATGTTGCGAACACATTGAATATTTTATTGATAAAATTAATACAGGGAATCAATTAATTAATCAATGAGTTGTTTTGTCACTTTTTTGGGTTTCCGTACCTGAACAACTTGATTTAGATGAAATACAAAAGTATTTGAGCTTACAAAAATCAAGCTTCTTACTCAATGCATCAAAAAAATATGGCAATGAATGTCTAATTTGTATGGAAATCGCGAAAACGAAAAACCTCTAGGGATTCGCTTAATCAGACCCGACAAACCTACAATTCAATTGCAGTTTTCAAATTTTTCAATCCACATCATACCAAGCATACAAATTAAAAGAATCAACGAACCAAAATCAACTGTTATCTAGCATACACATTGATCGGTACATAAATACAAAGCACAGCACCGTACTGCAAACTACCTCGCTACAAAATACGTATACATTCCAATAACATACAATTACCATTCTCTCGATCTCATTTAGCTTTACATCGGTATCGAATAGTCGACTAACAATAGTAGCAGCTTCCTAGTCCAATTTGTGGCAGTTAGGTAATACGATTCGATTCACAACTGCGAAATTAATTCCCGTAATATCGTTGAAACTTGTTACTCGGAATGGATTTAAGCCGGTGCTGCCTAGATTAGTTTCTAGAATGTTTGAGCACGTGAGCGAGGACGATGAGTTTGACTTTTTCGTATAGCCTATAGGTAAGTAATGTCATTATTTATTCTTATGCTTCCACTGGTGAAGCCTTTCAACTATAGACATGTGTCTATAGTACCCAATAGATCTGAAATGGTAAACCTACTAATATCATCTTTTACAAATCTCATCTCGCTAATATTGTAAATGCGAAAGTTTGTGAGTGCGTTTGTTACTTCTTCACGCTCAAACGGCTTAACGGATTTAAGTGAAATTTAGAATACCTCATACCATATACACATATGCATATAGATAATATAGATTAACGAATTTCATCAATTTTCATCATTGCCGTTCACGCGGGTGCGTAGCTAGTTATTTATATTTGACTGCAAATTTAGCCCAACATAGTATCAGTTTTCATTTAACACTTGCGTATTCGCGGAGTTTTGGAGGTCTATGGGAGACGCGAAAATGTCTCAACTTTATCTCGTTACGCATTAAACTGACTTACAATGACTATTTTTTCCCCTATTCCAGGTGTGTTCCAATCTAAACAAGTGCGTTTGCGACCGCGGCTGGACCGGTCCAGATTGCTCACAACACGATGCGCTGCCGCCATCACCCACGCCCTATGTGCCCGACAACTCCACCAAAGCCGCCTACAACATGACCAAAAAGGAAACACCGTATGGTGAGTCGAAGCCAGTTTACGCGTAGGTCATAGACGTAAGAAATAGTGAAGATAATCGAAAACTTTTGCACTGACTGAGTGAACGACGTAACTTTTTTTACCGAATTTAGCAAATAAAAAGTTGAAGCAATGGTCAATAAAAGCTAATGGCTTGAACATAAGGAGCTGTTGCGGCCGAGTTGGTTGTAAATTAGATAACTTAAAGTGCCCGAAAAACTCATTATCAAAATGTATTTCTTCCGGGTGCTACGTAGAACCGTAGCCAGAATAAATGTAGAGTGAAAACATTTGAGTCAAACTCTAAATTACAAGCGTCGATTTTCTATGAAGCGGCAACCGACCTTATTATGATGTCTCTATAACAGAGACGCGGCAGATGGCAATTATTTATTGCTGTTAGATTGTAATTTGCTGTCACTGCTATGCTGTACCCGTCATATAATGGCGTCCGCTCCGAATTAACTATTATTAAATAACCCATGCGTAGTGTGGTTTTCCGATGTGTGGTGCTACGCGACGTAGCTACGTAGACATCGTAGCGCTACAGTGATACAAGGGGTCAAAACTTCGTGTTGCGCACAAACACGTTCATTGTAGGCTGGGTGCCCCAGAAAAATTTCTCAGGGTTTCTCAGTGAAGTGAAATAAAAGAGGTAGCTAAGGTGGCTTCTACCACTACCACCCATCCCGCTTGATCCTTTTTCGGACACCCCGTTATATGTGTAAGGCATTGTAGTCAAATTGAAATTAATAAATTTATAAGAAGTTCTCTAAATCTGTTACATGATGTTGAGACGTCCTCACACTGAAGAAGACTTCCGTATCTTATTAATTTTACATTCAAATTGACTAAAAGCGGGACGTGCAAATTTTTTTGGTATTTTTTACAACAAAAATAAATTGTTTTTTAATGTGTGATTTTTAAGTTAAAGATAACGATATTAACTTAACTTCGATCATAATACGTCAACTTCTGGTTCTTATGTTTTGTTGTTTCTTTGTGTGTCAAATAAATCACTTTTTATTTTTTGTTTTTATTGAGTTCTGTTTTCATGCCTATACCAAACTGATGATAAAATGGAGTGGCGCTCTTACTACACACCTACACTTACTCGAACAGTAGTTAATTTGCCACTTTCAACACTATTCAACTTTGAAGTTTTTTTTAAGTTTTTGTTAACAGTGAAACTTGTATTTCCTATTTCAGTATTACCGACTTTTTGTGTTTGGATAAAAACACTAGACTGGATGCACAAAATCAATATATTAAAGCATCCATACACAAGAACACGCAACTTATCATTTTATATTGTTACATTTATACTAAACTGTTTTGATATGTTTACAGGTGTCTTGTTTGATTCTATTAATATTCCCCCTACTTTATAAAATGTACTAATTGGCCCAAAAATCCGAGCACTGCTCTCAAAATCCAAAAACTTTTTCTATCGTCGCGAACGCGAGTCTTACCGATAAAGGAGAACTTTAGGTCGATCGAAGCACCAATAAACGGTCAGTAAATGTAGTAAACGTATCGGGAAACGTAGTAAAAGTAGTGAACGGATGTGTTGGATGAAGCATTGCTCGGAAGGGCGTGGCAATGCGCGGGCGGCGCCGGCGCACTAACGCGCGGGACCCTCTCTTGCAGGTGAGCACTCGGGGAATAAGATGAGCACCATGAACATGGTGATATTGTTGCTCGCGGTCGTGCTCTCGGTGTTCGTGGGGTTCGCCTGGATGGCGTACTGCTTCAGGTAACGGCCGGTAACTCGGTGTTGTTGCACTGTGTCTGTCGCTCGTGCCTGTATGTCGTACGTGTATCCGTGTCGTGTATGTGTCTATGCGTAGTGTCCCGGCCGCGGTGCGCCGGCGCCGGCCCGCTGACGTCACCGCCCCGATAACGTTGGGGCCGTGACGTCACGCCGCGCCGGACCGCGACTCACAACCTTCTCTTTGGGCGCAGAGAACTACCACGGCTCGAACACGGTGTTCCTCGTGGCGGTGCTCATGTCTGTGGTAGGGGGGGTATTCATAGTATTTGCCCTGAGCGCTCTCTGCTACAGGTCAGTCGTAGTACACAAAAACTTCTCCCTGTGCCTAAGGTTAGTGAGCAGAAAACAGACCAAAGGTAGTCTTTAAGAAGAAATTTAAATCGTCACCTTCGTATTACTTGTATGTTTATTTTAGACGTTAGCGTTGGTGTTTCTGTTCGTTTCGTTACGTCGGCGATTGGTTTTTATTTCGTTGTTACCTCTTTAAAAGTTATTTTTATGTCGTTTACGTTTTTCGTCGTAGCGTTAGAGTTGGCGGGTGGCGCGTCGGCCCGGTCGGCGCGCCACAACTGCATTTGATCTGTGGTTCTGTGTCTGAGCGCCGGCGGCCGAATGCCGAGCCCGCCCGTGCCACGCGCGCCACGCGCCACGCGCCACGCGACACGCGAGGCCTCGCCGTCCGACCGCCTCGCTGCATGCCGGGAAGGCTTTCCTCGTTGTAACTCGAGACACCTCGACTCAAACCCTTAAGATTCTGGGCTCTTGGATGTATGCATTGGCTTATGTGAACTGTGACTCGTTTTCGTTTCCTTTCTTTGGTCGAAGCACCGGCGGGCGGCTGCGACTGCGACCGCGCCCCGCCGATGCCGCCGCGTCTATATCTTCCGTCACCACAACCACTCACTAGTTTCATACGGCCGCGGTTACAGACGTTAGATACACACGTGTACACAAACTAACTGATGAATCATTTTATCCACAATGTTAATAACTGAAGAAGATATAGATCGCTCGACTATGTCACCACTCACTATCACTACCACTGAACTCTATACCTTTGCACGAGAAGCGAATGTGCGATGCACGGATTCTTCTTTCAAGCCGCTGTCTATCTAGTTAGCAACGCCTATGTTATACATTTAAGACATCCGGTTCTTTCTAGTTCATGACTCCAACTGTGATTGATGATAATTATACAGGGAGCTTATTTAATACTCGCTGATTTACTTCAACTATATCATTCAAAACAGTTTATCCATCACTTTATTTGACAGAGTTTTTTCGATACAATATTTCAAGATCATGTACATTTTCGATATATTGTTGTTTATCAGCAAGGGTCGAAATAATCTCATCTAGCTTTGATACTGTTGCTTTTTGGCTATTGAAACGTCATTTCACAAAGACTGGAAAGAACCTACTTACCATTAAGCTAAGATCAATCTTTTATTATTAATTTCCATACAACATCAAATTCCCATGAGGAATGAAACGAAAAGTTGATGAAAGTCCAATAAATCCAAATTGATAAATTGATGAACTGATTAAATATCCAAAAGCCTGGTGCTTTGCAATTCAATTCGATTCTAATAAATGGAACGAACGATGAAATCAATAATATAGCAAACCTTTTCTGCTATCATTGTCAAAAAACTATAATTTTGTGAAATCATTGCACTTAAAAACTATTGCAGTTCCACATTAGCTGTAATATTAAAATGAACATCATTCGTTCCATATTGATTCAAAAGTTTGCTCAATCTCGCTATCAATTCCTTTCAATTCGGTCTTGTAAACGTAATCGATTGATCTGAGTGTGCGTTCCACGCCACGCCTACTCCAGGAAAAAGAGCACGTCACGGAAATACGATCCTCCGTACGTGAAGAAACCGATCGCCAAAAGCTTCGCGGGAGGATCCACCACCTCCAACAACTCGCAAGAAGACATCTCTTTGGATGGGGGGAAGATGCATTCTTTCAACAACACCTTCAGGTAATTTATTTTCGTGATACAGACTGGATGTTTCTGTTTTTTAAAATGATTTTTTTTTTCAGATTTTTCTACTATATTTACAAATAATGTCAGTATGTTTTTCTTTGTTTTAATTTCCCTTGTAACCTATGTGTGTTTTGGAATGTGGTAGTCAGTTTTCCGTTGAACACTTTTAGGATTTTCCTCAGCATCTACAGGGTATTTCATTTTATTTATGTAACTTTTCTTTCCTCTTATATCGGATCTGGTGTTCTGAATCAGAAACCTGTTGAGGTACGTCGGCAGCTTGGCGAGTCTCCACGCTTAGTTTTGTTTATGCCACTCGGTTTTAGCTTTTATTCACTAAGCTTGAGGTATATAATGCTTTAACAGAAGCGGATACTTGCTATTTGTGTGTTGCGTGAACAAGCACATCACGATTTCCAAGGACACGCTTTTTTTATCTGTATTTTGATGAATAATTTTAATCAATAGCAAAGCATTGTAAGTATGGTTTGATAACAATACAATTTTGAACTATAGATAGAGTAGCAAAATGGACAATCCCGTTTTACCATAACACACTTTTTACTTATTTTATTTCAATCAAAATGTAGATTAGGTACCTATAGTACAGCGCCAAGCTTACAGGGTCAAAAAAACATGTTGATTTACATAATTTGCTACACTACCACTGAGTATGATATAGAAACTCACTATGAACATGTAAATATAGTTTATCTATTTTTTCACGTAGCTTCAAATATTATCTCCCAAAACTTCAAACACCACGCTCTTTTTCAGCCGGGGGGATTCACAGCGCGTGATCTTCAAGCATGGTAACCACATGGCTGGGTCGGGGAATGCTAGCAGATATCCGTAAGTTCATACACTATGATTAGCAATCAGTAATTTCAAATAGGTGGCCAAGAGGACATAGCGCTAGTTAATACTAGACACCTTTTCGGTATCCTGACTAGCGGAATCTCAAGATCGTGTAGAACGAAACGAATTACTAACGTATTCTAACTTTTATGCCAATGACCAAACTCATGTTACATGACATGATGTTGACATTAATTATTCTTTATTTAAATTTCAGAGATCATCAGAAAATGAAAAGGGTACATTCAGGAAGTGAAGACGAGCCCACCCATTCAGGTGAGCCAGAAATCACAATGGTAAGCGGATTTCTCATTCCGCGTCAATCAACAAACAACGTTTTCAGAATTGCTACGATCCTAACCTTGCATAACACTTTTCCATTGAATTCCAGGTGAAGAGGACATAGCGTTTATAGACGTTGCTCCCAACTCCATGGCCAAGCTTCCAGAAAAGGGAATCCTGAAGAAGCATGGGTATGGTGCCGTGGACGGCAAAGACAAGTGGGGGGATGACTCCCAGTCGGAACAGCTGGAAGTGGGTTCGCAGTCCGACGGACAGGAACCTTCTGGAGCCGTGGCCGATATGGAGTATAAGTTTAAGGTAAGAAGAATTCTTCATTTATTTTATCTTACTTAAGTGAGGAATTAGGTTGCTTGCTCAACAGCTGCCTCACGTTCTAGTAGCCAGGTAAATCCTGATCACGTACTCTGTCCAGCAAATCTGATTGAAAAGTTTAACCCTGGCTTCTGGGAAGTGTGGCAGTTTTTGAGCTGGCATCCTAGTTCATCATGTAGAGATACTGTTAGCTTTCATTGAAGATTACCTGATCAAAATTCAGATCACTGTAATCATCTATTAAGCCGTATCTTGTACTATTAAGATATCAATAAAGCAATATTTAATCTACGAACTGCTAGTGCTGCCATGGTGTCGAAATACCCAGATCCTGAATAAGTATTTGCAGTTCATACAAACGATTATCTCGCAGCGGGAATCGAACCCGTAGCCTCTTGCATCTCAGCCGTCACAGAGGTCGTCTACTGCTTTGCTACTAGCGCCAACTGTTGCTATAGGATAGATGAGTTCCTCTATCCTATAAATTACCGCCCTCCTTGAGTTGTTAGTTTGTTACCTGTTGCTTAGTTTAATTAATTTTATTTTTTTATTCTTTTGTTTCTTTAGATTATTGCCTGGTTCTTCTTTTATCTTATCACTTATCTTGTTTAAAGGTTCGCTTCTCTTACCTAATTTTTACTTATATATTCAGTGGAGTGGAGTCCTGGTGACCTGTAACACAGGTTTTTTATAAACCTATATCAGGCACCAGTCTCTCACAATAAAGGTTCACAAGTTTTTTGAAATTAGTAAGGTTTTTCACTAAATGACCTTTGTGATGAGAAAATAAACGAATTTATTATTATTATTAATCTAGAATATTTGAATTTTCCAGGACCTTAACGGGTACCACGAAAATATAATCGTGGCATTAAAGACTGCTGCCCTGAACCGCGCTGCTACGGGCGGGGGCTCCGGGGACCTACGTGCACTTCAGGTGACATGCATCAACATTAAATGTACCTATTTATACTCAAGCCTATGCACAAATGGCGAGATTGTTCGTAATGTAATGTTATTCAAACTCGATGTGTTTTAAGACGTCTGAGTGTCTCCATATTTTGTTTTGCTTGAACCGATTTCTATCAGAAATCGTAGCATTTACTGAGAATTCTTTGCAGTATCTACGTGCTATAAATTTGTAGTTAACTGCTAGGATTTTTTGTTACCAAACTTAAAAAAAATGTTAGCTTTGAGATGAACTCTATCAGAAATCGTAGCATTTACTATGAATTCGTAGTAGTATCTACGTGCTTTAAATTTGTAGTTTAATTTGTGTCAAACTGCTACGAAGGTTTGTTACCAAACTTAAAAAAATTGTTAGCTTCGAGATGAATTCTATCAGAAATCGTAGCATTTACTATGAATTCGTAGCAGTTGTATTTTTTTATTATTATTTATTATATGTGATATTAATTAGCTTGCATGTATTTTCTCAACTGTTATCCGAAACAGAAGACTGACAGATGGTGTTAAACATTGCAGGAGTACGAGTACAAGCGCGAGCGAGCGCCGAGTGCGGAGAAGATTCACGAGGCCGAGCTGCGGCGGCAACGAGACGAAGACGAGGACGAGCAGCCACCGTGCGGGCCCATCCGCATCCGCAACCTGGAGGACCTCATCCGCCAGCTTGAGCACCACTCGTCGCGGCACATGAGCCCCTCCGGCTCCGAGGACATCCGCATGTCTGAGACAGAGGCTGACCGCCACTACAGGATCGAGCCCGCTGATATGCAACCGTGAGTTATTACATCATTCGCGTTGGAACACGACTAAATTCACCAAGTCTCTAAGACGATGCCAAATTATCCTTTTGATTTCATTTAAGGCGTTATCGGTTCACGAAATTGCTATAATGAGCTCTAGAATTTTTTAAGTTTTTGGTAAGAGTTCGTATAGTTTCCAAGATGAAAAAAATATAAGCTTTCTATCTAGTGAAATCATAAATTCAATACACAATTTTAATGAATTCACTCAAGAAAATTAAAACAAAGATAAGATACCACCTTTTTAAAATTGAATTTCAAACTTTTTACACATTTTAATTCTTGAAACATTTGGTTAATACCTACTTATTAATTAATAATTAAGTTAGTTTAATCAACAAAACTATTCTAGAACAGATTCACAAGTCCGACTCGATTGAGGCATTAAATATCAATATTAGTATCGTTTTCCAAGTGTGACTTATCATACTTCTTTGTTGACTATTTCAGCCGATGTCGAGGTCGGATCGCTGGTGGCGAGGAGGAGTCCCGGTTCGGGTACCCTCGGTTCCGAGCCAGCGGGCGGCACCACGGAGCGCTGTTTGCGGGCGCGGTTCCACCCGGCCCCGGCGGGGTCGCAGTGCACGCGCCGCATGCACCGCACGTGCCGCTCGGAGCGCATTCGCCGCATGCGCGGATGCCGGATGACGACGCGCTGTACGAGACGGCGGATGCGGAGCGCTTGAGGGATGCTCCCGATAGTGAGAGGTGAATGTTGCAACATGCATGGGGACTATAAACTCGCTGCGTCTGACTATTAAACTCATCATTGTTTTTTGTTGTGTAGCCATCCCTAAATGCGGTAATAGTTGCAAAACACACTTATTACAATTTGGGATGTGTAGCGCAAGCGGGGGAAATGCCGTTCACATAAGTGAAAAACCCTACTTTTTTTAATAATTGGCTTATGATAATAATTTGTATAAATAACAAAGGTTTAAGACGCAGTAGTCAAAATATTAACTTAAAGTGTATTTTCAAAAAAGATCACACACAGCTTGTCACAGCTTCCTGATTATGGGTAATACCGCTCTGGTAAAGGGGTAGTAACGCTTAAACATGTCAATGGCGTTCCCTAGAGCGGAATAACTACAGATGATCGTTTTGTATCCGAGTAAAAACACAGATAAAATTGATCAAAAGTCTTTACGTTCTCAATAAAATGTATTACTACCCAAAACAAAATACAAATAATAAACAACTACTCAAATTCTGATCTTACCTAACAAAAACCAAAATATAAGATAAGATTACCACAAAGAAACATACGCACCTCCCGTGCTGTGACTGTGTGGACTGATGTTACTTATAGCTGTCTGCGTATACGGCAAAGCCCCTACGCTTCAGCCTACGTGGCGCGTCTTCCTATGTCCGTATTTCAAGTTACTGGGGTGAGCGGCATTACACAGTGAGCGCCATTACCCTTGCTTAACCTACCACCAAAATTCAAATACTGTGCTATCAAAACGGTTCGGACGCAGCGGGTAAAGAGCTGCTGAATTATTTTTGCTTGGGCATCATTGTCAAATATCATCCTCGTGAACCTTTATCGTAACTTATCATTAATACACTCAACATGCTATGCTTCTATTTTTATTGTTGCTAATGCATAACGTGGCTACTAAACCTTATTCTGCAAGAACTTGATAGGCGGTGCATTAATAAACTCGACAGAATAAGCGTCTAATAGCTGTAGTGGATATATAGAATTGCTGCAAATCTAACGCGCCACATAGGGCAGACACTCCACATGGACACTAATGCTATCGCGCAAGCTCGCTGCCCTGTGACCTGCGCTGGCGCAGGCCCGCGAGCTCGCCCGAGCCACACCGCGCCTCGACTCTCCGTTCCTCTTCTCTATCATTTTCTAGTGATGAATTTATTCAAGCTCAACAACAGTTAGCCCGGTGGGCGAGTGAGGAGGCGGTGAGAGGCGCGGTGCCGGCGCAGCGTGAGTACTTCCCGTCGCCAGCCGGCTCCACCAGCAGCGACGCCACCACCACGCTGCGCGCACACCTGCCCCCCGCGCCCCCGCACCACGCGGCTGGGGGGCCCACGGGGGGGCTCGCGGGTGGCGCTGAGTACAAGCACTGACCGCGCGCACCGCACGCACCCTCCTAGTATTCGACGTTCGAGCTACGTATGCACAGTTAGGTTAATCACGTTAACGACTAGTTTGACCGTTAGTATGAACACGATAAAATCTTAACACGTGTAGTTGATCTATTAAAGGTATAGTGGATTCGATCGTCGGGCGCGGCCAGCGGCCGCCGCTTGTGAATAAGTAGTTATCGTTAGCGAAATCAGTGAACTGTAAATATTAACGAATATGGATATTAATTGCACATTTATAAATACAATATGACTGAACTTTAAGTATTGGGAGGATTTAGATTAAGCTGTTGAATGTAAGTTTCGATTTGATGGAGTGTAGCCGCCGTGATTCCGCGGGGATGCTTCCGTTTTGTTGAAATATTTAATAATTATATTAGTTTGATTAAAACAATGCGCTTTATATCTCTTATATTTGTTCAAGTGAAGCCTCCCGGCGGTAGCGCGGTGGTTTGTATGTCTAAAGTAATCGTAAGTGAATCGTCGTTTTATGGATAGCGGTAAGAAGTTGTACGGTGTCGAGGTCCCAAGACTGGCGGACGCCGAGCTTGTCCGCCTCCTCCCCGTGAACGAGGCTCGAGTAGCTTTCAATTAGATAGGCGATTAACAAATTCAGAGCTAAAGTTATCGTAAGAGAAGCTTTAATGTAACATGTGTTAGTTCGAGAGCTAGTGCGGGGTCGACGCCGGCGGGCGGACTCGGGTGTCTCGTTCCATCGAGTAATATTAGAAAATTTGTTTGATGTTGTGCTACGGTGAGTGTTTCACATGTAGAAGATGGGCGACAAGCAACCGTCCCCGGAGAGAAACACAATCGTTATCATTCAGTATCACCTCTCCGATAAAAGCCCAGCTTCGTTTCTCATCATTACTAACAAGCACCATGACTTTAAGGAAAATATTTGACACAACTTTATTTAAACAAATATTAAATTATTGTTTAAAGTTATAAATTGTGAATTTGTTGTATAAGGCGATCTCGCACCACCGTGCATCAATCATTTGGTTTTCTAGTCCGTACGTAAACATATTCTAAAACTTATGTATATAAAAGTTATTTCGATTATATCAGAATATATATTATTATTGTATTGACTTTAAACGAATTTACGTCATTAACTGAAGTAGTAAGGAGTGTTATTATGTTATAGTTTTCATGTTTATTTTATTGTGACAATTTAGAACGGTATCATTTATTTCGCGTTTACGCTAGGCTAGGTGGCGCGGCCATAAATATACTGGTAGAATAAATAATACAGTTAAATTATTGAATAAAGTAAATTGGTTAGTTAAGTACAGACATACTGCCATTATTATTCTGGCACCTCGTTCACTGGCGCTGTGAGGCTATCGCGCCAATTCATAGATATTCGTTAAGTCTAAATAGATATAAACACGTACAGGGTAGATGTGACCGCGTACTCTGTGGCTGGGCGCGGTACTCGCTCGCGCCACTAGCGCCGCCCGCGCGCCGCGGCCGAATCGCGCCTCGCTCTGTGTCTGTCCCGGGACCGCGCGGCGACGCATGGCCACCGCACGGCCGACTCCGCCCGCTCACTATCACACGTCACGCCGTACGTGGACTCCGATTGGAATCAGATGGGATCTGATTGTTTGTTATTAATGTCTATTGTTATTTTTATGTTTAGAACATAAAAAAACAACATTTGTTTTTAAGAAATATCGATGTTATTACGCGTACTTGCGAGTACCTGCCGCCCAGTAGGTGTCGCGTGCGCGTTATCCGCCGACTTTTGTGCGGTCGACGCGTTCTTTATTGCGGGGTGCAAGCACCAGGTTTTTGTTGGGTCGACTGCGCGGATTTATTTTGTACGCGTAGGCCTAACACGTCAATTGCGAACGGCCGGCGCCAGATAACAACATTGCTCACGGTAGTGCTCTGAACTTTATACGAATTTTCGTAACTTGTATACCTACTTGACAAAAAATAAGACTATACATTTTAAAAACTACTGAAATAACCATAAGAAAGTAGTTTATTTCAGGCCTACAGACCGCAATCAAGGGTTCATAAAATATTTGTGGTAGCACCTTGTGTGAATGGTTAGTTCTTAGAATGTGTGGTGCCACGTCAGGCGGATCCGTCCGTAAAAACGGAATATGCCTTGTTTTGTTCGAAGATGCGTCTCCGGCCTTGCCGAATGAATGAAGGACCATGTGGCGTTACATCTGTTAGCCTCTGAACAGAGTTCTCTGAAATATTGAACCTTGCTGCCTGACGTGTATTTTGGGATTTGATGGAAACTGTTGTAAAGTCATTGAAAATATTGAATTGCTGTGAGTGTGTATGGGGAATATTTTTGCTCAATAACAAATTATTGATTTCCTCGAGTCTTACCCAACGTTACGACAATTTGTACAAACCACCACTACCGAATTAACTAATTTAGAAATGTTAAAGTTAAGTGATATAAGTAATGTAAAATAAAATACGAATTTTAAACGAACACAATGTGAAATGAAAACGTTGTCATTTTCAGTTTGGTTTGTCCTTGTAAATATATTTGCTATATGATTTAACTAAATGAATGTAACATATTATTAATGAAAAAATAGATGAACACATTTTACGAGTAGTTTTATTTTTATGTTGAATTTTTCCATTAAGTAATTTCTTTATTTGCCACATAACTTACTAGCTTTGAGGTTTTAAGGGAGGTGAAATAAAGGACACGAGACTTTTCTACTTATAAGTAAAGCAACAACAATAAATATCATGATTTGAGGTGCCTGTAACTTTGAATCTTTTACGAATTTTGAGAAAAGGAAAACCCTATTGGGCTTCCCATTTTTATCGTGCCAATAAAAAAAAATATTGAGAGCGGCTAATATTTAGGAGTGGAAAAACATTTTCTCTTGTTGTATGGAAAAAAACGTGGTTACTAGCCTTTTAGCCCAAGCGCGCACTGGCGGCCAGGCCGCGGCGGCCACCGAAATGTATGCATTGTATCATCAGCCGCTTGCGACCAAGTGCGCGCACTGATGATACAATGCATACATTTCGGTGGCCGTTAGTGCGCGCTTGGGCTTAGTGTGTAAATTTTATTTCTAAAAGGGTTTAAATAAAATTAAATAGTAGGTATTATTAATAGTAGGTAGGATTTATTTATTTTTTCAATAAACTAGAAGGACAAAGATATAAATAAAAGTGTTGCAAAGTACCGTCCTATGCCGTTAGAATGTGTACCAAATTACTTTTTACCGCATAGGTACTTTGGGTTAGAACGATACGTATGTTTGGAGTCATGATATAACGATACAAATCTTTGAATAACACGATACAATTAATTAGGAATATCGATACTCCCACTCCTCCTCCTAATAATAAACCTGGCAAGGTCATCTTTCTCCGGATCAAACGGAGAAACCTTGTCGCACTGCGCCGCCGCGGCCGCTTGCTGAATTTGGTCTCCGTACGCCTTTACATCATCTCTCTTCAGTCCCACCATGTACTTGCGAGACTCCATCAGAACTATGGCGTCATCTCGGGCCATCGACCACACGCTCGGTTTCACCCTAGGCAGCATATTATTGCCAACAAATACCCCATGAAACAGACCCTGGAAATGAGGTTTGTGTGGGTAATGATCTAGCGCGGACAGAGACAGGAAATGCACCTTCCCGAAATCCGTTTTGATGTACGTATCACGGTCTTCGCGTAGAAGCAAGGGAGCTTCGGGATGGCTTTCGGACAGCTTTGCATCGAATTCACTCAAGACAACCATTCCAAGATCCTGTCCTTTATCCAAGTTCATAGCTGAGACGTCAAACTCCCGGTTGTTCTCTAACTCGTACAGCATTCGCATGACGTTTCTCTCCGAAACGTCTGTTGCTCGTTTGTGGCACACTCCATGGGAGGATATGAGCATATCTTTATCGACACAGTCCAAGCCGTATGATATAAATGGTGAAGTCACCATGTCTCCCAAATAGCCTCTATGTAGATACCTATCACCACACTTGTATACCCCTGCAGCTAAGGTCACATTTGGACGACATACTTCGGTCTCTAACCAGGTGAATGCAACGCCGTGCTCTCTAAAATGCTTGTACTCCGGAAAGCATATCTGACCAGCTATCTCCTTCATCCTCATGTGGTAATCCCAATCAAAGACTCCAATTCTGCAATCATAGCGAAATGCAAGACTTCGTCTATTGCGATGCTCCCATAACTCACATGCGTTGAATTGATTGGTGTTGCCCGTAGTCCAAAAGTTCATCAGAGTTTCCATATAATCTCGCTCTCTGTACTTCATCTGCTCGATAGAGATGCAAGGTAACAGGCAGTTCATGAAATCAGGGTTGGTAACCATGCCAGTTAGCTGGCGTGCTTTTGCAATGACATACCTAGAGGTAGGCGGGCGTAGGAGGATGTTCCCGTAGGCTTCCAGGAATCTTCTAGTTTTTTCGAGCAGTCCACAACGCGAAGTTTTTTCAAGAGCCAGAGACATGAGGAGCAGCTGTCTTGCTACAAGTTCAGTGCAGCCGTCAATGACGAAGAGGTTCATGTAGCGACGGGTGTGGCGGTATGCCTGAGCGAGGGTTTTGAGCAGGTGACGTCCATCGCAGCCGCCAATCACGAGGAAGTTCAACTCGAAAGCGTTCTCATCGCCGTGTTTCAGGTACTCTTCTTGAAGATCGAGTGCCGGGCTGAATCCCCAAAACATTATTTTATCGTGTAGTGTCTCCGGTTGTCAACACAGAAATGGCAGCTTAATCAATGTCATGGTGATGTAAACAGTTGATGAAGCGTGGTTTCACAGGGCGTTGCTAGGTAACCGACTATTTTTGCGAATGTCGCAAGTACTTGAAGCACAAGGTTTTATATTTTATCCCAAGGATTTTTTCGTGTCTATATTAAATTTAGTTTTTATCCGATTGCGCTCGAGGACTCTCAACGGCACGGTGCAGCTAACTACGGCTAATTCAATACGAGTAGAGCCCTTGATGAGCGCTCGAGTGTTAATAATGACTTATCGATTTTGTTTTACGAGCTTGAAATAACCGCCATGTATCCGAGTTCCGACAAGCTTCACTGGGTCCAACCAACAACATTTTAAACAAATGACGATCAACGATTTTAAGATAACATCAACGCTGACGTTATTTGCTTTCACAGAGAGTCATTCCCAACTAATTGTGGGTCACATAATGCTTACCTACGCCTATGGTACAATTAACGGGGCCGCGACCCGTCCACCCACCAGCCTCACCCACCAGTGGGACCACGGGGAATTTCTTTTTCCCCGTGCACCCACTGCAACCTTATGCATATAAAAAAAATTATATAAATATATAAACATCGATATAAATACTATTTTAACAATTCTTTATTAAGTAATACAAACAAAACAACACATTCCTATGGGAAATTAAAACGAAAAACCCAACAACAGACGACCGAATTATTAAAGAGAAATTCATAAATAACCTAGAAGCCAAAAACAAAAAGTAATTCCTAACGCAACTTCTCCAAGAAATGACCAAAGCTTATTTCTTCGTGAATAAGTTACATTTGTGCTTGAAGTATCTGATAGTCTCTTAATTTATAATATGTATCCCGTGAATCGTTTAATTTAGATTTTGGCGTTAAATATATTTTAGTCAGAAGTTTAGCTATCGTTACATAATTTTTATTCACTTTTCTATTAATGCCGGCGTTCCAGCTTTCGGAAACGTTATTAGTTCTGTGCCTTCTGTTGTACACGCACCATTCCTTGATGATTTTTTCTTTGATATCGATATCGATATTTTCCCGCCATAATGCAGTGGGTGCACGGGGAAAAAGAAATTCCCCGTGGTCCCACTGGTGGGTGAAGCTGGTGGGTGGACGGGTCGCGGCCGAATTAACGTATATCAAATTTACCGTTTTTCATAAAAACCATTCAATTTGACATTTTGTGTCACAGAACCAGTAAGAGTTAAGTCGATGCCCCGATTAAATAATAAGTAAAAATGGGCATTATAGTACTCTATAGAGCCCTTTTGTCATAGGAACTATTGAATAAAACACAAGTTTGTTTAAATTATTGTTGATAACATTGATTTTTATTTTATCATAGTAAATGCCTCTGCTTAGCTTTTGTTTGGTGTTTTCCAGAAAGTTAAAAATATTTGATTATTTCTTGAAAACTACTTTGTTCTAATACTACTTTACATTTTACATGCCTATACTGATACATAAGTATTTACAAACCGACACTATGGATATGGTTGTAATGAATAAAATATTTAACTTAATTATACCTATATTTTACTTAATTAACTTGCATTTTGTTATTTATTTAGATTCTTACGATTTACAGTACTCGATATAATTACAAATTTTGGCAAAATTTAGCAAATCATTCAATAAAATGTCTTTTACGACAATCAGTTCATATACTTACAATAGGTTTCATATTTGGTAACTCTTTGATTTTAAGATTAGTTTAATAAATAGGTTAGTAATAGGACTAAAGGAAGTCCGAAATCAACTTTATCAGGAAAAGTTTGCTTACACACGTATTTATACCTTCTTATCAAAAATCGTTTTATATACTTCTACATACTAGGTACATACTTCACATATACGGAAAAATCATAGAATTACTGGGGGGCATTTATTTCTACCACTGAGTCAGTCATATAATTATGTCCCTTCATAATTTCACACGATACGATGTATCTGAACACAATACAGAATAAACTCTAGGAGATAGACTAGAAACAAGAATACAACCATCAAACAAACCGGGTGGTTAAAAACATTACAAATTAATATTGCAATTGTCTAACTCTACCACCCTTTTGAAGCCGAGCTTTTCGTCAAGAAAATCTGGAGTTATCCGAAGATGATAAAGATTTAGGCCTTGAAACTTTCGCTTCAATCGTTGCCCCTTGATTACCGCTTCTGGAATTCACGTTACCAGTACTTCTATTATTGGTGTAAGTCGAAGAAGTAACAGGAATTTTCCTGGTCTGCTTGATCTTTAACTTGTTCAACCAAAGATCTCTCGTCTTTTTATTCCCAAGGACGAAAAACAAGAACAGAACAAAGCCTTGGAAGGTAGACAATAGCGTGAACACATACGCCATTGCTACATTCATCGAGAATAGGCCGAAGACCCACGGAAGACCGAAGAGAAATACTAGGAAGAAGCTAACAGAAGCGCATCGTAGTGCTTCGTTTCTTTCTCCACTGTGTCTGTTTCCAACTTGTCTGTTCGGATGGTTCCTTCTTGAAGCAAACACGGAGCGCACTATCAAAGCGAATAGCGTCCAGTTCGCTAGCAGCATTAGAGCAATAGGGGCGTAGATGCTCAACCAAAGTGCCAGCCCAGAAGGATAGCAGAAAGATGTGGTCGGATTCTTCTCATCAAATCGGCCCGAATAAGAGTGCGGGGCGACAGATAGCAGTACACCGATCACTGCGCAGGGAGCCCCCCACGCGAACGCAGACGCTCTCAGTAGCTTATGTGACGCGTCTCGACTAAACACCGTCACCAGTCGTCTATACGACAATACGGCAGCCACCAACATCCAACAAAAAGAGGATAGCACGCTAAAGTGCAGAACAATCCCAGTCAACATACACATAATATCGTACTCCTCGAAATGAGCGAAGAGGATGATCAAGAAAGAGAGCGATAGGATGAAAATTGATATGCAGAGTTGCAGCCAGATTTTGTTGCTGTAATCCCGTCTCCAAGATCTGAACATAAGCGCTGTAACACCCACCCATATCAAACCAAAGATCGACAAACAACAGCCTATAATAGAAATGGTTTCAAGTGCGTTTTCGTTGCGTTCGGAGAAAACTGTTCTAGGTATGAGCACTTCGGCGAAATGAGTGAGATGGTCGCAGCGGCACGCGTCTAGCATACCGGGGGTTGTGGCTCGAATGAAGGTGCAGCCGTCTTGGGACCAAAACCCGGCCCCTGAGTCATCATCGAGAAACCTCCAGAAGGCGCAGGAGCGGCTTTGGTTCCGTTCCGGGTCTACGTTCAGCGGGGTGAGGTATATGTCAATTACCTGAATAAGAAGATTATCATAAAATTTCGGTTTACGACAACTAGTTCGTGTCACTGGTTCTTTTTGGGTCACCCTGCGTTACGTCAGATGTTGATGATGATGATGATAAGAGTCATCATCATCAGCCGGTTGGTGTCCAGAACTATAATAATAATTTCAAGATATTGTAACAGCTGCAGATAAATATCACTGTCATGGGTTCGCATTTCCGATGGTAGACGAAATTTGCCGAGGCATCTAATTTAAAACGTACTACTGTACTTGCTCACGGTGAAGGAAAAGATCCTGAGAAAACCAGCATGTTCTAGAACATGATGTGAGCATGTACGCACTGAGTAGAGTTCATGTCTACTAGAACGCTCTATAGATAACACCCAAACCGTCTCATATATAGTCCTGATCCCACACTAGGATTCCCTGTGTCATGGGTATCAGGAACTACGAGTACTATGGTACCACAACACTCAGACCCGGAACAAATATTTGCAGATCATGCAAAGATTTGTCCCGCAGCGGGAATCGAACCCACAACCTCTTGCGTCTCAGCCGGCTACTCGCCCAACGCGCCACAGAGGTCATAAAACACACTGAGTAGAGTTCATGTCTGCTCTAGAACATTCTATCGATGAAAATAGCTTGTTCCCAATATCTTTTTATCTTTACCTCGCCGTCGTGAAATTCAGTTGTGTTCTCGACGTTGACGCTGAGCACTCTGCTATTCACTGAGTAGAGTCCATGACTGCTCTGGAAGGCTCGGTCGTTTCGGAAGACCACGAAGCTTATTCGTCTCGTGGTAGTGGCGACGGACTCTGGTAGCTGGATCACCACTTCGTTTGCGTCTGACGTCAGGTGGGTAGAGTTGATGTCCCCTGAAATTACAAAAAAGTATATAACATTACAGTACATAGATAGCCCTGATCCCACACTAGGATTTCCAGTGCCGTAGATATCAAGGAACTACGAGTACCATAGTACAACGCCCAGACCCAGAACAAATATTTCCAGATTATGCAAACATTTGTCCTGCACCTTTTGCGTGTCAGCCGGCTACTCACCCGCCACGCCATGGAGGTTGTATATAAGTATATATTTTATATTGTATTGATTGAGATGGGTAGCGTCCACTTGAGTACTCAACATGAGTACTGCAATGACCACTTCGTCTGCCAAGCGTGGTAATTATGACTATTCCCCCATTGTATTTATGGAGGAGGCCTCTTCCAGCAGTGGACGTCTAAAGGCTGGTGATGATGATGATGGTATAAGTATTTATTTACCGGCATTTAAGCCGGCTAAAGACAGTTCATCGAAGTATTCTATGGGGGCTCATTAGCAGAACCAAAAATTTAACATAATGTAGCATGTATATTAAAGGAATTCACCTGCCGAAGCGCACCCTTTCACCACACTCGTTCTTTTTACCAGTTCAGTAATCTGTTCTACAAAGGCTCTTTAAGAGCCACATACTAACTATAACTTTGTCGCTTGCTTGGCGCACAACTTGCAGTAATAAGCGTGCCTACCACTGCATGTCTGCGTAGCCATCAGAATGATATAAGGGGGCTGTATAGATCAATAATGTATGAACAGTAAGCGAATATTAATAACAGGTATGAACACAACACACGCTAGTGACTAGATAAAGACAAACATTTAACTGGTTAGTTGTAATTTCAAAAACCTACCTCTAATAATCTCGAAAGCCTCGTCAGTGAACATGTCGGAGCCCCTCGCAGCGATCCTGAGTCCTCTCACAGGGGTGGCAGGCTGCGCGTCCGCAACTAACAATGCTACATTCTCCCGCACTGTAGCCGAATCGTCAGCCCCAGCCAGGTCAAGCCTGGCTCCGAGCTCGTCGAGCAAGTGGAGCAGGTTCCCAGGGATTTCCAATTCCTCTGTGTCTGCTAGAATTCCGTCCATCTGAAAATTTCAACTAGACGTTTTAAAAAAATCATCTTTACCCGTGTGTCAAGAGAGTTAAAACTTAAAGCCATTGTTAGGTCTACATTAATAAATTGAACTTGACTCTGAGAACGATCTTAAGCTTCAAAATTCCTATACAAAAATGAAATTTTTGGTGTTTTCAAGATCTTTCTCAGAGTTGGATTCGGGGCCTAGACATTGACATGCATAAGTCTACCAACATCTGCCGTGGGATTGATTTGTAGTCCATTAAAATCATCATTTCCCAGCCCTTATCCATCACTATGTAGAGTCTACACGACAGTTGTTCTTCCTTCATCATTAGGTATATCAGTCATTATCCAGTAAGTATTAATTCCTTTCTTACCCATGTCATCTTTCACACATCTTTTTACATATTCCATCAAAATGGAAGTGATGAAAACATTTGTAGAAAACAGATACTACTTACTAACTACTTACACTACTTTTACTACTTTTTAGATACTTGATATTATAATCAAGTTTTATCTCAACTTTGATGATTCATATAAGTGTTGAGCTGGTTAGTTGGTTTACCTGATTAAATGTATTTTCGATATCTGCCACGAGGACCGGCTCCGTGTTATTGTTGAGTAGCGAGTCCAGGTCATCCAGCACTTGTTGAAGCTGGTCTGCTGGCTGAAATCATAACCTGGATATGAGGCTATGAGGCTTTTGCTACCGACTTTCTTTATCCACTTTCTTTCTTTTTTCCCAAAAAGGTTTTCCCTTTTCTATAATTGCGACTATCCTATGCTATTTTGGTTTAGTATTAAAGAAAATGCTTTCTTACTTATACTTTTCTTTTTTATACGCTATATTTTTGGTTACTAAACCAAAAATATAGCGGCCCACTTCTGTAAACCCTTTTGATTAAGTTAGAAAGGCACCATAACAGGTAGTTCTGGTGCTAGCTAAGTAGTTTTGGGTCCCTAAAAATAATCATTGAAGAAGAGTAGCATTTCTGACCTGGACAATTCCTTCGTCTAACTGTACTTTCTTTAAAAGGTACTCTGCCCCGCTGTAAGTAGCTTATGGTGAATAAAATATATTTACGTTTATACATACTTATCCCTATATACTTCTCCCTGTTCTATAAAACACTGGATACCAGAAAATATAATGTTAGCGTAATGAGTAAATCCAAACATGATAATTATTGATTATTGGCTACTACGTATTACATGACAAAAAGCAGATGAACGAACATGCGAGCACGTCACGCAACATGCAACATTAATAAAATAGAATACCTTAAAACTTATAAAGTAAACAGAAGTACAAGACCAAATCAACCGCTTTTAAATGGTTTACCTGATATTGGAGACGCTGCAACTACACAGAATACTAGATAGACTCCACAGCTAGAAAGACAACAGAAAAAAGCGGGAAACAAACACGTGGATTGAAAAACAAAGAAGATTTGAAATCGAAACCGAAATGCTGTAAGCGAAACACAGAATAACAATAACGAACACACATCAAACTTACAGGTAACGGTAACGGACTGGTCGTGATTGATTCTGGTGTCGTCGGCGCAAATGTTGGTTCAGCAGTTATTACCGGAGTAGGAAAAGTCGATATCGTAGGCGGCCTTGGTTTTTGGGGATCTGTCGGTGACCAATTTTCATAAACCGTCTCATAAGTTGACGGTAATTCCGTAACCGTTTCAGTGGAGTTATTCGCAGAAACAGTTGAGAAAGGAGACCCAGTTGAGTTGTACGGAGACCCAGTTGAGTTGAACGGAGGCCCAGTTGAGTTCTTTGGAGGCCTTTCGTCTTCTTCGGAACTATCGGAGCTGTTCCCTTCACGATTGAGTTGTTGGTAGCGAGTCTATAATGTTAGTAGATTAACGTGGTTAGACGAGACAGTGCTTAGTGACCAGCATGCGTTTTAATTGTAGGTATAATGGCATGAATCAGTTGTACTTTCGAAAAGAAGATAAAAATTCGACATGAAACGAGATATTGGGAGGATAAATTCATCTTTCACTTAAGCAATTTTTGTTGATAGATTTATCCTGGCTGCTGGCTTATTAAGGAGTGTGTTTATTAGGTAGGTACCAAAAGAAAGCGTTAGTGTTCTTGGAAAAGCAATGGTGGCGATAATCTCACTTCTTGTCAGGTCTATATTCCTGCGATTGTGCGACCCATGGTAAAAAGAGGCCCTTTGAGGCCCTGCCTAACCTTTTGGGGGTAAGTATGTATGTAAATTCCCTGGCGACACGTTTACCTAGAAAGAGCTCTGTAGCAAAACGTCTAAATCAATAACGGAACATACCATAAGAAAAAAATACCACACCTGTAAAAATAATGAAGTAGGTACATACCGGAAAAACATACGTGTAGGTAATACTTGGTTCGTAGAACCAAGATCACCGACATAACTCTCAGAATTAGCAAGTTGAAGTGGTAACAGGCAGGTCATAATAGCTCGCAGAACTGACAACCGTTGGGAATAAAGGTTCTCGAGTGGCGACCACAAACCGTACGAAGCAGTAGAGGAAGGCCCTAATCTTGATGGACTAAATACATTATAAAGGTCGCAGCAGCAGGTGGAGGCGGCTCAAGACCGATTGTGGTGTCATTCGAGGGGGGAGATCTATGTTTAGCAGTCTAGCAGTCTAGCTAGTGTAGACTTCTACAGGCTGATGATTACTACTTAGTTTTGCACACTATCAGTTTGAAGTTTTATAACTTTGAGACTCATATATCACATTCCAATAAATGATTGCACATGAGTTGTGAAGTAAACAAGATATGAACTTTTATTAGTTGCTCTATAAGCTTACTGCAGGCGTATAGAGAATCTATGAAAATAAAAATAGCAAATAGCTTTTTTATTAAAGCGCGCATCGAGATTTTGTCATCTACCACAAATTGTTAAGTTTTTGTGAGGAAAGACCACATAGAAAGAAGAAAATAGTAAATAATTAATTTTTGGAAAAAACATAAACCGACTTCAAGCCTGTGCCTATAATGTAGGTAATTCATATTTGAATAAACGCTATCTATCGGCGGGTAGGTATTTAAGTATTTATATAACGCCATCTGTCGACGTCTAGCAGTATCATCTGGCGCTGACAGAACCAAGAATGGCACAGTAAAAATATTAGGTTTTTTCTATGGAAACCACAAAAAACAAAATTTTTCAAAAAGTGCTGAATCAATTTCGATAAAATTTATATGAGACCACCTCTGAAGAATAACCTACCAAACAAAAAAATAACCATCAAAATCAATGCAAAATTGACGGAGTAATCGCGTAACATACATAAAAAAAAACATACGGGTCGAATTTAGAACCTCCTCCTTTTTTTGAAGTCGGTTAAAAAACGTAACCTGAGTACCGAGGGACTGAAAATGTATAAACTGTACAGTAACAAATTTCGGTGCAGAACTTAAAATAAAATTAGTCGCCATGTAATTATTTACACTACACTTACGGTTATTGCTGACAGAATAACTCTTAGATGCATACAAGGTCACTGATTAATTTTTTAACCTCCTTGATAGCCACTTGGACTATCTAACTTGCTAGCTAAGCCAACATCTACCGAACTTCGTTTATCACACGAGACAAACATCATCATAGGCATGCATGATGTGGTTATTAAATTAGCTTTTTTTGTTAGCTGTAACCTAAATAACTCTTGAGACAAAGAGATTAAACACATCATGCAAGTTATACAAGATACTCACAGTACTCTCCGTATTTTTGAGCAGAGGCGGCAGCGTAGGCATAACATCAGTAATTCCACCCATCGTCGACGTAGTGACGCTGATAGATGAGGCAATGTCAAGAGGTTTGGGAGTGTAGCATGTGTCTTCGGCAGTTATAACGATTTGAACCCCTTCGTTGAAGTTGCCGATGCAATTGTAGATCTTACATTCTGAGGCGCGGCTGGTTTCGTCTGGGGGAAAAAGCAGGTATGTTATGCCTTTCTTCTTGGTATGACTAAAAAACACAAATACATAAATTTATCCGCACTACACAAAGGTTAGCTGGTAGAGAATGCTTCCTAGCATTAAGTTCGCCTATTTAAATGATTTTTTTTTGTGCTTTAAAGAGTTATTCTATTATATGACTGGTGGTAGATTATTCGCTGATCATCCTGGTACCTCATGCCTCATACCTCATAACACATAAAATAATTTCGAAATAAATTTATGGAACCACAGACACTCAGGGTGGCAGTCTAGCTCGCACTTGTCCGTTTCATTATTAATAAGATGACTATTATTTAAAATAATAATGAAATCGAATGTAAAATAAGAATCTGCTAGCTCAGGAGGCAATGATCATTTTATATTTAAATGTGTTTCGTGTATAATTAAGTATGTGTATTGTAATGTGTGTGTTTAGTGAATGAATACGAGTCTTTGTTACTTGAATTCAATAAAATAATAATTACGCTGTGCTTACCCCAGTGATGACCAATAATATCTAAGTACCTACCTAGCTCGCACGCTATTTTGCATTTCATTGAGCCACATAGCAATTTTTACAATTCCATTCATTATAATAATTAACTGAACCTAAACAACTAATCAATTCTGCGGAATAGATCTATTTCCATTGGCTATTATCAACTTCACCAAACTTCACCAACTTCATCATCATCATCATCATCATCATCAGCCTGGAGAAGTCCACTGCTGAATAAAGGCCTTCCTCCCAAGAATTCCACGACAAACGGTCTTGAGGCACCTTGAGTCTTTGAAATCAGACCTTTGTATTTAGTCCATCGAGAGAAGAGCCTTCCTCTACGGCGTCGTCGGTTTGTGGTAGCCACTTGAGAACTTTATACCCCAACGGTTGTCAATTCTACTAAGTAACTAATACTTAGATAATATTATTATGCTAATAGCTAGCTGTGTAGGTATAATTTTGTTTATTAATTATTACTATCGTTAGAAGCACGCAACATATTTCAAGAAACATCAATCAACATTGAACAATGAGATTTAATAGACTCTGGGCCCTGTTCGGAGAAAATCTCTAACTCTACAGACAAACTATGTGAAGCCCCATTCTACAGCTGCACTTAGGGGCGGACCGTGAGTTTGTGTGGCCCTGGGCTAATACTACTTAGGGGTCTACCTAATTAATTAACAACCTAATTGCCATTTTGACAACAAAACTGTCATAATGTAATAATACAAATAATGTAATAATTACAATAATAATTACAATAATGTTTAAATTCTCAATTTTGTCCATTTTGACTACAATGAGGCCCGGGGGCCCTTTATATCCACGTGGCCCTGGGCTGCTGCCCAAAAAGCCATTATTTAGATCCGCCCCTGGCTGCACCGTTATAAAGTGTTCATCATCATCATTATCGGCCTGTAGAAGTCCACTACTTGATATAAGCCTACCCGAAAGTGATACTAAAATACAATTGTGTGAAAAACCTGTAATTGATATTTCAATAAAACCTGAAACCTGTACCTGAAAAACATTCAATTGTTTTTTCTACTTTAAAGTGATGGTACCTTAGGATGGTACAGGTTCATTGTTCGATTAATATCATTCAGTTTTGCGATAATTTATCGTTCTTAAACTGTGTAATGACATTTGTGTCATTTTACATTAAGAAGACGGAGATATTTTAAAACCTCCGTCTTTATTTAGAGTTTCACCAGCTCACATAATAAGACCTTAAAACCCTCTAGTTTTATCTCTGCACAATTTCTTAAGGAAGGCGCGTTTATTAATAAACAAAAGCTGAGTCAAGACTGAATAATTGTAGATTTCTTCTACGAACACGCTATACAATTAGGTTAGAAAAATTGTTGGTATTTAGCTTATTTAATCATGGACATTTCACTCTTTCTCATCACCAATTTCACCCCCAGATCGGTCAAGAATTTACAATGGTGTATCTCAAACACAACACAATAAGACTGAGAGCCAGAATCTTGTGTTTGTTGCTACTAGGCTTCCTAGCAAGAAACAGGCGAAAAACACCTAGTTTATAACACGTTTCAAATGTATCCTTTTGAATTCATAGAATACGACCTCCGTGTCGCGGCTGGTGAGTAGCCGGCTGAGACGCAAGAGGTCCGGGTTCGATTCCTGTGCGGGGCAAATGTTTGCATGATCCACAATTATTTTTCCGGGTGTTGATGTTATGGTGCCATGGTACTCAAAGTTCCTGACACAGGGAATCCTAGTGTGGTATCAGGACTATGTATTTAACTGTTGGGTAGTGTTATATTAATTATATAAATGCTGGACATTTCACACAACATTATCTAGCCCCAAGCTAAGGTGTTATGGGTACTAGATAACTGATATACTTAATACAATACATTACATAGATAGATATTTTTTTATACATAGAAAATACCCAGAACACCCTGAACAAAGATCTGCAGAACAAATATTATGAATAAGTAAACTCTAATTCATTCTAATTTGAACCAGTATCATCATACTGGTTATATCTATCTATGTCTACCTGTATATGATGTTATAGAGGTAGACTTTTTCTATACCTAATCACACCTAATGCCACAACATTTAAAGTCCCTGCGTTACGCGTAATTAGGGTCATCAGCACTATAATTGCCTTTTGATCTCCGACTGACTCACTCGGTAACAAATGAAATAATTACATGAGTGAGCTGGCTAAATTACAGTTGACTTGAGATTACAACTTGTCGACTCACACTCATACACATAGCTAAACTATAATTCATTTACATCAATCAAATTAGGCGCTATATTCGATTACAGGTAACTGTTACCCTATATCATCGAACTGTTGGTAGGAAAGATTGGAATAAACGATAGTTTTCTGTCACTTTGAGAAATAAAAAAGATAACTTCTCTTGAATGTTTGCGAAACTGCCTTCCCAATTCCACCAAAATAGCTCTCGCATAATCGTTGTTGCATCCTATTCTAGACTACGCTGAACCGAACACCAACTTATTAAGCTTGAGCATCCAAACAATTTCTCCATTATTTAGATTCGTACTAAAGTATGAAGTGCTTACTAAAGTATTACCACTTTTTTTAAAACAGGCTGGTATGCGGACAGCCTTTCTCTCCTAGCTCTACAATATCCTTTTTGCGCCTTCTACTACGGCTTATCTGAAATAAATTTTTCGGTTCCCCCACTTTTCTTAACCTTTCACTCCTCTGAAACCCTTCAATTTAGATCTCCTAGTCATATCACAAACTTCTACAGCAGCATTGCCTGTTTCAATCCGACATGCTAAATATCTCCCTATTTTCAAGAGCATGGCCACTAAACATTATCTGTCATTACTATGTATGTACCCTATCGGTACTATATCCATGCCCCATCATGACATTCTTCTATTATCACTAACTGAATTATGTATCGTTGTATGTTTTTATATGTACATATATTTATCTAGGTATATAGTTATGTCTAAGATATTATACTCGTAGGATATATAAAAAAGATATATATTAAATAGTATTATAAATATCAATTTGTTATATTTTACTTGTTATTGTACTACTATACTAAAATGTACGCTGACATCGTTATTTGTTAAATATATCCTGTCCATTCAACGGTTGTCTGGAAGGGATCGCTCTTAAGCGATAAGACCGCCTATTGTACCTCTGATTTAAAACTTTGTATCTCTTTTTTTGTTTTTTTTTGTAATTATGGTGTACAATAAAGTTATTATAGAACTAAACAAAAGCTAAACTTTAGTGAAGCTAAAATGCGGTGAATGTTAGTTTTCCATCGATTTTATTTAAATTTTTGAGCAATACATAAATACAAATACAAATCTCAGCTTGCAAAGAGTAAATCGCAAACTCAATTTTCAACATGGCGGACTCTAGGTTACATTATTGAATAGAAGAAGAATAGAGAGCGAAAAAATAAATGTCATGGTAGTCACCGCGACTGGGAGTTGGTATGTTAAATGAAGACAGGCTGGAAGTAGCTTACCTAAAGCCAGCCTTCTGGGCAGAGGGTCCTTCTGCTCACAGAAGTAGGCTGGGCGCATATAGTCCACCCGGATGTCGTCCCACTGGCCCGGCTTAACCGGCAGCATCTTGGGATGCAACCTCACGTGCAGGAGTGCAGTGCGCGAGTTCAAGTAAACACGCTTTAGAACCACATCCGCGTTTTTAACGTCCATCCCTGGAACGATAAAGGCCAATTCACACCGGATGCGTATGCAGCACGTAATGTAGACACGCGCGTCACTTTGTATGTACACATACAAACACATGCGGTGTGACATGTCCATACATTACAACGTCATGGTACGACCAAGTCTACGCGTACGCAGCTGGTGTGCTACAGCCTTAAAGTTCATATATTTCCTGCTCTTGAAAGTTGAACTTGGAAGGCCAAACTACGCGTACTCCTGACTTACTGAGCTTCGAAATATGGTATGGTCTGAGACTTGCAGCAGCCATCATATACGCAGCGATTGACCACAAAATATATAGGTACAGAAGACTAGCAACAACAACCGATGAACAACAAACAATAATAGGAAGGACAACAAGCGATAATAGGCGCATGCACACATAGACAGGCGTACCCACGTATAGAACTCAGTCGACTCGCGACTGGCGTTCGACTGAGTTCTATCGAGATCGTCATGGGTATGCGTACGCCTGTTTCTGCTTGTTGCACTGAGCTTGCCTTCTGTACCTATATATTTTGTGGTTTGACGGTATAATCGTTAACAAGTACAGTACAGATTTTCTAGATCGCTATTTTTTTATTTCTATATTTTATAATCGCTTTCGATTACGATTTTACGGCACATTGCACTTAATGTTTTGAATATTTAAGCTCTTAAAAAATACATTAAAACACGCGGCGTAATGTACTGCGAAAAGTGCGAAATCGTAAATGAAAGCGTATTATTATTTCGTTATGCAAATTTTGATGTCAGCACGTTTGGTCGATCCCCTAATCTGAGTGAAGCGGTGATGACATGTAAATCAAACAATAGAACGATATATACATTTTGACACGATTGTATTGGATGAACTTACAAGTTTTCGCTTCGCTAATCTTTGCTGGTTACCGGGTCCATGGATGTTGCATACTAAATACTTAGTAAGCTGGATGGTGCACTCGCGGTCTAGGGTGCGGTAACGGGGAGGGTGTGGTAAGGGGGGGTGCAATTACAGAATACAGTGTCTCTCTGTGTAATAGGGTAAATAAGAACAAGTGAAGCTATAATTCCACATGCCCTTACTAACCGTATTCTTCCATTATAAATAAATGACTGGATCGTATCACGTCTCTTACTATTAAATGATGTTAAAAGTTAAAGGGCTTATAACCTTGTTTAACTTTAGATAAAGTCATGTTGTAATCGATATTGGTATCAATTTTGATGCACCATTATCTAAACTAAAATACACTAAAAATGTTTCCATCCTTTTGTTATATTTTAGCAATGTCAAATTTTAGTTTAGACACTAAACTTAAGATAATGGTGCATCAGAATCGACGCAAATCTCAAAAATTATTAGACAGCTAAATCACCTGGCCTTTCATTTCGAAACTTCCATATTGTGTGATTGTCGTACGAATCCGAAGGCCCATACGTTCTGCTATACTTCGTGCTGTAAAACACGTATTCCTCAATCTTCTTTTTCCAATCATACTTTATCAATTTGGTAATTTCGGTCAAATTGTAGTCGTGTGCCAGTGATGTCAGCTTTACCGCATAAAGGTTCTCAGTATCTTCCTTCACTTTTATGTGAAGTACCTTGTTAGACTCGGATATAGAGAAGTTTGTCGAATCGGTGTGAGTGCACCAGTAGTAGCCATCTTTATCGAATTTTAGGATGTAACCTGGCTTATTTATTCTTTTGATAACTTTCACTCTTTGCGGATAGTAGCTGGAGGAATCGGTGAAGCAATAGATGTGTTCCATCTTAAGATATGTATCGTTAACAGCGAGAATGATGTTGTCTCTGTCGTCACTGAAAAATATGAAAATATAAAATTATCATCATCAACCTGTAGAAGTCCGCTGCTGGACATAGGCCTCCCTCTTAGAATGCCACGACAAACGGTCTTAAGCCACCTCCATCCACCGAGTCCCTGCGACGTTTATAATGTCTTTAGTGCATCGAGTGGAGGGCCTTCCTCTACCGCGTCACCACTCGAGAACTTTATTCCCGAACGGTTATCAGTTCTTCGAGCTATATGACCTGCCCATTGCCACTTCAACTTGCTAATTCTGAGACCTATGTCGGTGACCTTGGTTCTTCAAAAAAATACATAATTTATATCGTCAAAAGCAATCAAAAATAAAGTGTTTTACAACTCACTTATCGATAAATACGCTCAAATTGACGTGTCGAAGCGGAATGGTCTTTTCACAAATGACATCGTAAAATATATAAGAGCTATTCACTAGTTCCCAGGAGTCATCTAGCACAGCTCCTAACCTCGTGTCATTTGACATGGTGCCATCGAAGTGCCACTCCGATGATGGTATCTGGAAATGATGCTTTCATTTTAATAAGTAACGAACATGTAGAATATAATATTAATTAAATAAACAGATAGACGCATTAGGTATCAGAAGACGAACGCATCACAATATCAAAATAAGGAAGCACCTGCAACATTGTAAAAAACCCATCTGAAGATGATCTGATGAGATGCGAGAGGTTGCGGGTTGTGGCTGTCCGCTGTGGAACAAATGTTTGTATGATCTGCAAATATTTGTTCCGGATCTGAGTAATAAGGTACCATGGTACTCGTATTTCCTGATACCCACGACACAGGTAACATGACTATGTATGTGACTTGTGGGTGATATGTTATGTTATACTTACTAAGGCACTGTCATGGGTCGCATCGTACCGCAGTAAAGTTAGATTTGCACTGACTCTGACGCCAAATGGATAGAGTGGATATGTTAAGCTATCTTTGTTATTGTTGGAGAATAAAGGGTAATTGGAATATCTCCACCCACGGTTCAGGAGGGACCCTCCTCTGGTCTCACACGCTTTCTGCGATTGGTTCCACGTCATCCTCACTTGGGGTCCGCGCTTAGGGACTACTTTCAGCAAACACGTCGCCTTTGGACTCCAGAACCTGAACGTACTTCTTTCTATATTCTTTCGTTCTCTATCTTTATCGTCTAAAAGATAGTCCGAAGGACCGGGGTCAGGATAAGGATTATTCAAAGACTCACACCCGGCATTGGATATATCTATGGAGTCATCCACGTAAACATCCACGAAACAATACCTGTAGTGTTTTTCGTCGCATCTGACGGCTGTGAAGTTGATCACCGGATCCATTACAATGCACAGTTCTTCGTTCACATTATATATAGAGTCTCTGTTCACTTCGTATGTGGTTTCTAACAGATCTCCTGAATCTTTGGTGTACGACCAGTCTACGAAAGGACCGCCGTCGTACAGATTCTTGTAATCAGTCCATATAGTTTGATCGGAAGGTGTAATGTTTAAACTTTGAAGTAATTTCAATGTATAGCGGTTACCAGTGCAGTTCTCGAATTTGTCCGCGAACGTCTCCGGCCCTTTCTTTCGGAAACATATTGGATCGCCTTTGCTATAAGCTACTTTAAACCCAATCGGGCATAGTTTTTTTCTGGATGTAGCTTCTAGTGCTGTCGTTTGGAGATACAATAGAAGTACTATGATTATAGCTACATTGGCATAGTTTCTGTGTGTTTGGATCATCTGGAATTCAAAATATATACCTAATTATAATTACTTAAATCAAAAGTTCGCTTAGATGTAAAAGCTAAGGGATTTAAATTGATATTGCTGCATTTTCTTATTTTTCTTTTGACGACCTCTGTGGCACGGCAGGCGAGTAGCCAGCTGAGATGCGAGAGGTTGCGGGTTCGATTCCTGCTGCGAGACAAATGTTTGTATGATCTGCAAATATTTGTTCTGGGTTAGTGTAGTTGTTAGTGTTATGTGTCATGGTACTCGTAGTTCCTGATAGCCACGCCACAAAGAATCCTAGTGTGGGATCAGGACTACGTAATGACTGTGGGGTATTGTGTTATTATGTTATGTTATGTTATGGTTTGATGTTTTTGCTTCAATTCATTAGATAACTACTTATTTACTAAGATTTCATTCACAATATGATAATTACAATTATTAATTTAATTATCTAAGCTGTGACTTGAACAAAAATAGGTACGACCTACGAGGTATTGCAGCTGTAATAGATACAAGTTACGGCATAGTATCACATAATGATAGGGCAAGCACCATTTCCGTAGATAAATAAAAAATTAAAAATGAATAGAAGATAGTAATAAAATACCAAAAGTTATATACTTAGAAACGAAATCATTGAACCAACATACGAATACAAGATTGATAGGCAAATTTTCGTGTGATCTGTCGATATGGTATCTAATCACCGCTTATTGCAGCGTATCGAATATGGACCACTTAATACCAATAGATACCATCGCAACAATTGTGATTTTGGAACAAAAGTTTTTTGTTTTTATTATAGAACTAGTTGCGCCCCGCGGTTTCACCCACGTGAATAATGATGAAAATTGATGATGATGATGATGAAAAGTAGCCTATGTGTTAATCCAGGGCGTAAAGTATCTCCATTCCAAATTTCACTCAAATCCATTTAGTAGTTTTTACGTGAAAGAGTAACAAACATCCATACTCACAAACTTTCGCGTTTATAATATTAGTAGGATAGGATTTTACATACTTATATATACTTAACTGTATAATAGAACTGAAATATCTACCACATCTTGTTTTGAAGGTAATGAATTTTGGAGTATTTGAAGCTTATATGAATAGAACCCTCTTAATGACGGTATGTTCTGGGAAATAGGAATTGTTGATCGTCAACACACAAGTAACAATGTTACGAAGTTGCTAATAGCCTTACACAAATGATTGAGTAACGATGAAATGTTGTTCTATGTGTTGTTGTTAACCTTTCAGAATCAAGTCCTCCTACATACTATGTGTCTATATTCAATTGCAATCCTCATATGAAGTCTCATGAAGTGATATTTAAAATGTATTATGTGAGGCACAATCATTTTATCCATGTAGCATAAATACATAAATACACTTTAGTATAATGTTTACAACTGTTTACTTTTATGGTGGCTATGTACACACTACTTTAATGATAATGGTATCTTTTTTTGTTATTTTTGGACAAAAAATATTATTATGGTTCATAATAGTAGAAGACTTCGTACAGACTGCAACACAATTACCGAAGAAAATAAGTTTATACAAATATGTCCATAATAATATTCGATTAATTCCAAATGTTGGGATAGGTCATTATGTTAAGTGTGGGCACGTGTGAATGAAGTAAAGAAATCTTTTATATTATATTCATAAGATTAGTATTAGTTTATTCAACGTACTGAATTTGTATATTTTTTCTCCAACGGTACTTAATTAAAACAGAAGTAAGTGTAATAATGATGCGGCCTCAATCGAGTGAACAACAAGGCTCAGTCCACAATAAACCGGCAAAAACACTCACCTTCACTTCTTAAGTGATCAGAACGCAGATGTAGAATCGCGCTGCGTGACCGTGCATTTTACACCATCAACGACTTTATGCCTTTGAACGTAAAGTCTTATATCCTTTGTTTTCAAAGTGTCACTGAATTATTTGCAATACCTGAAAAGATATAAACATTTTTTTAGAAAATAATTCATAATTTTTATTTGACCAGCTGTTATGGTATCTGGAGACTCTACCAACAACTGTTACGTAACCGAAGGACCCACTTAATTTTATTCTATGACTGCTCCCACCCGTTTTCTGGAGAGACGTCTGATATCTACTGTTTGTATCATAAGTTATTTTATGATACGATACCGCGATAAGATGAGTGTCAACTTTTTGTGTAGAAAATCATAAATCCGTGATCTATTTAGTAGCTCTACAGAATAATAAGAAGCAGGATTAATCGATTTGACGTGATCAGTAACAATTAACCTGAGGAAATGACCTGCCCACCGCGTCGCCATTAGGTGATGGTGTAAGCGAATAGCTATAATATATTAATAGCTCCAAGAATAACTGCTGACTTCGTCAATACAGTGGAATTCCAAGATTTATTATTTTAGGCGGTTGTCTAATCTTGACTGGCGATTTTGTTAAACAGTTGTTTAATGATAGCTGTAATCGAGAGCTTATATTAGTAAACAACCAAAGTAAAAGGAGCATATTATCAGATAATTTGGTCAGCGTCGACAGTGCAGCCAAACCTGCCACCAACGTGCACCAAACTCGGTGAAAATATATAGAGTCAACTTATTTTGCATATACACTCGAGAGCAATGAATCCGGGTCACTTAAAGAATCCTAAAAATCTCGGAAACTAAAAATGCTAGGTTAATGCAATAAATTGTATTTAATAGACAATGTAATACTCCTTAAATGAAGGTATTAAAACTTCTTAGTTATTGTAAAGTTATATCATAAAAAAATCAAATTTGAAAAAGGGCCACTTTCGAAGATGGAACTACGAAATTACAGCATTTGGTTTTGCTTTTGTTTGTAATCTGTCATTTATCATTGTTTGATTTCTGTTTTTTTGTTGTTTTTTTTCTGCGTAAACGCAGTAATGGAAGCACGAGGAGGCAATACGAAGTATTAAAATTCAAGAAAATCGTAATAGTTCAAAAATTTCATGTTTCCTATTTTTGTTTTAAGGAGAGATCAGCAGTTTTTTTCTTTATGTAATTTTGTGTTAATAAAATGTATGGTGACTCATATTTTTTTTACCTTCATTTAAGGAGTATTACATTGTCTATTAAATACAATTTATTGCATTAATCTATCATTTTTAGTTTCCGAGATTTTTAACATTCTTTAGTGACCCGGATTCATTGCTCTCGAGTGTATTTGATATAATTTTAACAGTGCTATACCTCAAAAGGAACCAACGGATTATATAGGATCATTTGTATGTTTGCCTGTCACATCCTATTTTCTCAGATTTTTTTATAATTTTTAAAATGCTTACTATAAAATAGTTATATAGTTAGATATTAAAGACAATTTGTGGAAATTTACGATTGCCAAAAGAGCTATCGCCAAAAAAATTGAGCTAAAAATTTGTCAAAAATGTGGAATATTGGCCCTCATTCAAAACACATACACACAAGAAAGCCTTAAATGAAAATCTTATTAGGTCTTTAAATTCCCTCAGAAAAAGCAAAATATTCGTAAAGATTACATTAAATTTGATGATTGACTACTAAGTTTAATCCATACTTTTGAATACCTACCTAAGGTTTTTAGTTCTCTTTTTCTATACATCAGCTTCTCCTTGTTCTCAGGGCACCACACAGGCGCTTCCCACCTAGTAGTAAGAAGGATCATCAAATCAAGCCAAGTTGGTTTGTTGCCCTGGTTCTTCAAGGCTTAGTCGCATTGGAACAGGAGTAATTTTAGTTTATAAGACAATTCAAAATTAGCCTTCTAATTTAAAAGAATAAAATACTTTTGACTTGACTTACAACTTTAAAAGTATCGATAGAGTTAAGTAGTTCGTTGTACTTTATTTATAGCATGATCTCGAATGATGCTGTAAAAGATCCGCAACAACATAACAATATTGTTCCACGTGCTTTATCTCAACTACCGGCGTGACTCAGACACGAGTCACAATACAAATGGCAATTAGGCAAAATTCATGTCGAGATAGCACAAACTGTGAAGATATTCGTAGAATTGAAGATACTCGTAGTTTCAAATGAATGTGACGTCATGGAGAAAGGACAAACTCAAGGTTTTGACGTTCCTTTTTCAGTGACGGTTCGTCTAAGGCTACGAACGATAACAGCATTATTCTGCTTAGAACCGACTCTAGATTCTACCACTAATCTATATAAAAGTTTGGTTTTATATGGGACATGTTAGTTTTTACAGTTTTTTAAGTGATACATGCACAATTAAATGAGTATAACAGTCATCAATCTATTTGTTATGTAAATATTAACAATACAATAACAGGTAACTGTATTCGACGTGACAAAAGTATAGATAGCTTATTTTAATAGATAGGTATACAAATCAGTTTGTTTCTTTTATTCACATGAAATAAAACCACTCTTTTCAGCAACCTGAGTGTTGAAAGGACTTAACCAACAAACTATTACAAACGGTAAGTCAGCAAGTAACTTAGAACTTTTTAAAAAATGAGGTAGAATGTACGTCATTGCTGGCATAAAAATGTGCGGGAGGGAAAAGTGTATAAAAATCCATTGTTTAGGTGCAACGTAAACATAACTTAAAAAACAAACAAATTTTATTGTGTTTTTTGCTCAATACAGCTCATCAACACTTAATCGGGACTTAATTAATAAAGCTCAAAAATCATGGTAAATATCCAGTTTCTAATGATAATTATGTTCATAACCATAATACACTCGAGAGCAATGAATCCGGGTCACTTAAAGAATCCTAAAAATCTCGGAAACTAAAAATGCTAGGTTAATGCAATAAATTGTATTTAATAGACAATGTAATACTCCTTAAATGAAGGTATTAAAACTTCTTAGTTATTGTAAAGTTATATCATAAAAAAATCAAATTTGAAAAAGGGCCACTTTCGAAGATGGAACTACGAAATTACAGCATTTGGTTTTGCTTTTGTTTGTAATCTGTCATTTATCATTGTTTGATTTCTGTTTTTTTGTTGTTTTTTTTCTGCGTAAACGCAGTAATGGAAGCACGAGGAGGCAATACGAAGTATTAAAATTCAAGAAAATCGTAATAAAGTTCAAAAATTTCATGTTTCCTATTTTTGTTTTAAGGAGAGATCAGCAGTTTTTTTCTTTATGTAATTTTGTGTTAATAAAATGTATGGTGACTCATATTTTTTTTACCTTCATTTAAGGAGTATTACATTGTCTATTAAATACAATTTATTGCATTAATCTATCATTTTTAGTTTCCGAGATTTTTAACATTCTTTAAGTGACCCGGATTCATTGCTCTCGAGTGTAGTTTCAAAAGTTTTAGTCAAAGTTTCCTAACACACATTTTTTAATTGATAGTGGTATTCTCTTGGCACAAACTGAACTAAAACTAAATTAAATTTAGTTTAGTTCGATGAACAACAGAATCGACACTAGTATCTCATATGTTATATATATTATATCTCAACGAATGTCAATGAATCAAAACAACGACTGTCGTCTTGATTCGGCGACAACGATCGCGGTGCCAAATAATGCAATAGAGTGCTAATAAATACTAATTGGTAGGTATTTGGAAACTCCACGATATTGAAAGGCTAAGCAAATATAAGGAGAGCGAGAAACGTTTGTTGTGTTTAAAGCAAAAAGTTTTTAAGAAAAATCATCATACAGAGACAATAAGTAAGGGACGAGTTGTTTGTTATATTATGTTTTCAAAAGAAAATAAAAGTACCTTAAAAAATATTTTGATAACCAAAACAGGGCTGCAAGTACGTAGGTTTCGATTCGATAAATTTGACATTAAAATTCGAAAAAACGTTACTATGTACAGGTAATAGTCCCGTTTTGTCGAATTTTAATGTCAAATTTATCGAATCAAGTCCTAAGTACTTGCACTGCTTGTCTGACACGACAACCATAAATGCACGAACTATTCTGACACGAGTAACATGAGTGCGAGTACTTATCTGACACGACAACCATGAGTGCACGTACTTGTCCAATACGACAACCATGAGTGCACGTACTTGTCCGATACGACAACCATGAGAGCACGTACTTGTCCGATACGACAACCATGAGTGCACGTACTTGTCCGATACGACAACCATGAGTGCACGTACTTGTCCGATACAACTATGGGTGCAGGGTACAATTTTTTAAATAGAAAACTCTCTTTCTGATTAATTAATGAAGGGACGTCAACAAGGCATGAAAGATCACCTTCAACGACTTCTAGCCCCCTTGTTTGAATTCGGGCGTAAATATGCCATAAACTCTATTCACTATCGTACTGCACCCAGCCCGCACCTTTAATGCTCATTGCCGATGCCAATAGCCCAGCCTCAACCGATTAAGTAGATAGGGTTGTTGACCGATCTGTGGTAATGATTATCGAAAGTCATATTAACTGGGTGGAGTTTTTTTGGAATGGTGTGCGTTTTTTGAATGGCATCGAGTGACAAAACGTCAGTAAAATAGCCGCGGTACTACTCAATGGCACATCTGGTCCGAAGGCCGTTAATCCCCGATTTCCAAATTTATATATATTGAAACTCATTGATGACTAAAATTCTCATACCTATGATATCAATACAAGTGCCTCCTCCTTTTTGATGAATATTTAGTCACTCAGTGATCAAAAATCGCACCTCTGGTGATTTGTTCGTTCGTAAATTTTTACTAGTGTATTGTTTCAAAAATAAATCCATGCTTAGGTAATCTAGTTTAAAACTACACACCCTTCTGCCGCTTTTACTTACTACACAAGCTTGACGTTCGAAAATGGTCCTTCTGGATACGGATTATGAAATATTTTATTTTGACGTTATGAAATTCATTTTTAGATTACGTAAGATAACGTACCTTGATAAGTCTTATTTAATTATAACTTCAATATATTATTAATATCTGACTTGTTGTTTTGCAATTTATGAACTTTCTTATAGGACGCGTCTCATCTAGGGACGCGTCGTTTTAGTTAGACCATAGTAGCGATTCTGTGCGGTATTATCTAACATAACATAACATTAAAGTACACTAAAATTATCGCAGGAAATTCTACTAGACTGAAATAAAAGGGACTGCGATAATTTTAGCGCATTTTAAATTTAGAGAATGATGCACAGAATCGCTGCTCGCGTACCTAATCAAGAAGTTAGTAGTATTTCAAAATGTGATGTGTCTATCTACTTTTTGGTATTATCCTAAGAATTGCAGAAGCCTTGTCAGATTCAGCACTTTATCATCCATATCGCCGAATCCATTGTTCATATTGATAAGAACATCAACGTCTGTTTGTAGAGCAAATACATTTTTCATGAATCACGAAAGATACCAGATGTCGCGATAATGAATATCCGTTTGTGAAAGTGACTTAAATTTGTCGCATCGCACGTTTCATATATTATCTATAACATAACATCCAACAGTCACACATAGTCCTCGATACCACACTAGGATTCCCTTTGTCGTGTATATCAGGAACTACAAGTAACATGATACCACAACACCCAGACTCTGAACAAATATTTACAGACCATGCAAACATTTATTCCGCAGTAGGAATCGAACTCGCAATCTCTAACTTATCAGCTGGCTACACGCCCGCCGCGCCACGGAGGTCATCACAAAACAAAAAACAAAACAGCTATGCACATACGAATGAAATAATTACCTAATTCAGAAAATAACATACATAAGTATAAGTAAGCTTATTCTTGTTTTTTACCTGGAACATGGTTTCTTTTTCTTTTACTATAATAGATGGACATCCGCATCCACCTGAGTACTTAAAACTACTGGTGGTTATACGTGGTGGTTATGGCCATGAACTATCCAGCATTGGACATCTAACGGCTGATAATGATGATGATGTTACATAAACATTTATCTGCAATTCCTTGAGACATGAATATACCTTAATGGCACCGGCAATTCTGACCGCGGAACACAGTAAATTACGACTAAGCAGTCGTAGGAATTACTGGTAATGTGTCAAATCCTTGTTAAAGTCACGCTATGCTGTCGAAAAGACCACAAAATATTCATAGTACAGTCAAATTAGGTGTTTTTTTGCAAAAGTGTGGAACTAATTAGATGTAGTCATGAAAACTTTTCTAATTGTTTTGGATGGCTTAAAAATCACCTCTAATAATAAACATCAGTAATTTCACCCTGCGGAACAGGGTGAAATAGGGTGTAAACCTTATAATATCTGTAACTTAATGGGGGAAATAAAAGTAGTCGGTGCAATTTGGCATAGACTTTGAACCGTTATGATCTACATTTGCACCAAGTATTTTTTTAATCCGACATACGGAACATACAAAAAAAAAACATTTACAAAAAAAACTTTTTGTGGGTATTGTGGCTCCGGGAAAATTAATTTAGTCTGTGCAAATTGATAAACTTATCAGAAAAATGTTCGAAATACATTACCAGGTTTGCACCTTGGTACGTCTCACGGAAGGCACTTTTCTATATTTTATTGTCCTACTACTGTCCTGTTCTACTTCGGGGAAAATTAATGTAGTTCTGGAAATTGACTTAAACTTATTCATTTAATTAGTACTACATCCGCCGGAAGTTTTATACTGGTATTTATTTACGGAAGATGCATTTGTTCAACACTGTGTTCCCTACACGCACGTGGTTTTTATTAAAATCATAATGCACTAAGACAGTCTCTCTATACGTAATTTAACTTGCATCAAGTAATTTCTTTCTATTTTAAAATTTACGGCCTTTGTACGGTTTGTTGTATTTAAAAGGGTTCCGTAAGCGCCAGAAACGGTGCAAACCTAGGATAAGGCTTCTTTTCATGTCATCTAACGTTTCCATAAGAATCCACGACTACACGACTTAGGTCCACACTTTTTGCTAATTTGCCTGTACTATTCAGCCAGTGATAATATGCCAAATATTCAACGTGATTGAGTCACACACAACCATATTTTCGCATTTATAATTATTAGTGAGATTAGCAAATTGCATCAAGTAAACATGACGAATAGCACGTTCCATGAGATAGAAACAATAAATATTAGTGTTTAGAACAATAATATTAGTAAGTTGAACTATTTAAGTTTCCTGGTTATGAGTGAGCCACGATGAACTAATTGTAAGGTATACTTCATCAGCAGCTTTTAGACGTCCACTTTAAAGGCCACAACACACCGCTGCGTACGCGTAGACGTAGATGTGCGTATGTTTCTACGCATACGTAGAGACGCGTTACGTTACTACGTTACGTGCTGCTACGCATCCGATGTGCTTTGGCCTTTAGCGTGGCCTTCCCCATAGAATGCAAAGGAGGGATTTGCCATAATCACCACGCTTGGCAAGAGGATTGGTGATCGCAGTATTGTGACAACAAAATGAATCTATATTGGATCCTTCGAGCAACACGGACTTCCGCGCAAACTGGGTCCCGTTTTCTCTTGTTCAGGTACGGACTAAGAAAAGAGTGAGTTACGATACCTTCTTGATCTTTGGAGCCAATCATCAAATTTTGCAAAACATGAATATCATCAATAATATTGATTATATAATCTTATCTATATACAAGAAAGTCGTGTTAGTTACACTATTTAAAACTCAAGAACGGCTGAACCGATTCGGCTGAAAATTGGTGGGGAGGTAGCTTAGAACCAGGAGAAGGACATAGAAAAAAAATTTAATGAAAAATCCTAAATTAGAAATTCATATTCCCGAACATTGAGACAAAGTGAAAGAAGATTATAATAATATATTTTTTGATGCTGAGAATACCAGGCGCTCATGGCAGGGTAGAAAGTGGATGTATACGCGAAAAAGTGATCTTAATTTGTTAAAAAAAAGTCATTTAATACAAATACAGTATATGTACCGGGACCACCGGGACAATCGGGAACACCGGGAACACCGGGAGCATGCGAAAGAAGATTATAATAATATATGTACTAGGATCTCATAAAAGGAAGAGAGAGAAAAGAATGCATGGACAGATGGTTTTGATGCTCATAATCCCAGGCGATCATGGCAGGGTAGAAAGTGGATTCCTAGGCCAAAAAGTTGTCCTAATTTTTTCAAAAATATGTCAATTAGGCCAAACACCGGGATCACGCGAACGAAGTCGCACGCGGGCAGCTACTTATATATAAAATCGTTGCGTGACTGACCGACTGATTGACTGACTTTGAAAGGCTCATTCCTTTTATGGTCTAACTAAGGCTGCATTAAGAAAGGAATTACCGAAATTTACCCCCTCTATAAGGCTGTGAAGCGGTTTTAAAGTTTTATGGAAAAAACTCCACGCGGACGAAGTCAAGAGCGTTCCACTGTATCTACTAAAATTACCTTTGCCTCAATTTATTGTGTGAGTGAGTTTTTACAACATCTGCAATACGATTCTCTAAACAATAAATCCTTGGTAAGTTAAAAATCTGTAAGTTTTTGTGCGATGTTTATTTTGAATATGACATTTAATTGATGCTTGAATCGGATTTCATAAAAGTAACGTAAAATGTTAGTTCGAAGAGTCGATGACTCGCTGCCGTTTGATTCAGTGAATCAACTAAATAGCACTCCACCCACTGGTACTTACATGATGCTATGCAAAAAATTATTCCAGTGCCCAGATTATAAAGGGGCTTTGCCAATCGATTTTCATAATAGGTGCTCTAGTCATTATTCTAAGCATAATAGTGACGAGTCACTATTTCACAAAAGATGTCCCACGATCATTTGAGGAACTAACGGTTTAGGGCGAAGACTGATCTCAAAAGTAGTATTATATTTTAAAAGCCCAGTGCGACGTGACGTAAAGAGATGCAAAAAGATTTGAGTTTTTGATTTTGATTTTCTGATTTTGCAAATAAAAATCGCACAATAAATGACCACTCTAAAAAAAGCTTTGGCATTCAAATACTCTTATTTTGAAAGGGAACAACACAATTTTTACGAATTAAATAGCTAGACTTGTATTTTAAAGTTCTAACCACATATTTTTGATCTATGATTTGTTTGTACCTATATTTCGATTAATTCAAAAAAACTCTCAAAATGACTACAGTCTGAAGTGCAAACCAGTTTCATCGTCAAATATGACATGCGATTATCAACATTAAGCAAAGCCATTTGAATAAAAAAAAATTTTTGGCTGTTTGTATTTTAGGATCATACCGCATCTTTGAACATAGAAACTAGCTCCCCAGTCACGGAACTTCTTTTGTGTCAAGTTATGTGGTGTCACGTGGTGATTGGTGACGATCGGATATAAAAAAGCGGAAGCTGATTCAACGCCAGGCATTGATTACGACTTGTTTAACGCTCTCTGTTTTATATTAGACCAGCGATTAAATTCTGTTGTAAACAATGAAGACTGGAATTTATCATCAGTTTTATATCATCGTTACTAAACTGTTTCCTTAGGGCTTTTTTCACCAACATCGATAGTGGTTGGTAGCCTATTATGTTTCGTTAAATGCTCTAAGCCTAGGTATATGCAAAACTTTTTGCCAGGATGTCTTCATGATAAATAAATAAATAAATAATAAAATAAAAAAAATGCTCTACATTTCACACAACATATCTAGCCCCAAGCTAAGCAGAGCTTGTGTAATACAATACATTACATAGATAGATATTTTTTATTATACATATAAAATACCCAGAGCACCCTGAACAAATATCTGAAGATTGTACAAATATTTGTTCCGAGGCGGGAATCGAACCCGCAGGAGGTTGCCTGCGTTGAAGGCGAACCTTCGCCCGATGGGCCACAGAGATCGTCAAAATAATGTCATCTTAACTCCCACGTGACTCATGTTAATCCAGTAACTACTGATGATTGAAAAAAAGGATATTAGTTATTGTTGTTTATTAATTTTCAAGAGGAATAAAAAAAAATCTTATATCTAATTTTCCATTCCGAGACAAACACCGCCGACTCTACACGGTCCGCGGATGACATACCCTACAATTTTGATCAATTGTATTTCATAACTCATATTGTTATTTGCTTTATGGCCCAGCAGTGGGCGTTAACGTCAAATGATGATGATAACTTTCAATACTCTATATTGAGTTTATGTGCCGTAGTGCGTCCGGCCTAAGAATAGTCCCGTCCTCCTCCCATGGATGTATTAAAGCTTTACTAAGGGATTACACCAGAGGATGGGCAGCAGCATCCGCCTGAGTACGTAACACAAAACTGCGATCACCAATCCGCCTGCGAAGCGTGCAATGGTGATTATGGCAAATCTCCCCATTGAATTCAATAGGGGAGCCTCGTCCAGCAGTGCACGTAAAAAGGCTGAAGAAAAAAAAGAAAAGAGTATTGAGTTTTGTTCGATCATCGTACAATAAGGGTAACCATTCGAGTTGTTACCTCAACTAAGGTTGAACTGTGATTAATTCAGGTTCAAGTGATAATGTTTGCAGCACTGTTTGCGAGTGAGTAAATAATTGTAAAGTAGGTAATTGCAAATGATTTCGGTATCGTAATTACAAATTTGCTGTACCGATTATCTATTAAAAGTTATTGCAATTATCTGTTCATCATTATCAATAATCAATAAAAATAATCTCTTGTTTGATATACTTAATTTAAATTTAACCAATAAAAACAATAATTATTAAACCTTGATAATTTTCAAGAAATTGCTTGCAGGTACTTTAAAAAATTAAATAATAAAACAATTTATAAAAATATTTTAAAAATTATTATTTATTTAAATAAGCACTAAGTGGTTTTATTCTAGACTCGAGTTAGATTTATATAGTATATTAATAAATATTAAATTTCCCAGAGTTTAAAAAAAAAACTCTGTTACTAATAATTTAAGTTTTAATGGAACCCTTCGATCGACTCTGCTAGACTATGAAATCGAGTCGACTAATAAGCCGTAGATTTTCTCAAAACACGCAGAGTTGGCTTAAGGAAACGTACGAAAAAGAAACTAAATTAAAAATGTTTACAAAAAAAAAGGTTAAATACTTCAACTATCAAAAAAATACTAGAAAAGTAAAGTTTTTCTTCGAATGGGCACCAGGCGCTGAGGTTATGTCGAACCTTATTTGGATTGGTAACTCTATTAACAATACCGTACTTATTATGAATGGGAATTAAACTTATGAAAACAAAGCAAATGTTCGAAGCGTGCATTACTTTATTGTTCCGCGTTCACAAGGAAGTGCATTTTCCCTGAGAACTAAAAAGTCTCACGGTACATTTACGGGCCGGCTTAAGAATAAATCCCTCCGTCTCCTCCCGTAGATGTATTAAAAGCCGACTAAGGACTTGCACCAGGGAATGGGCAGCAGCATCCACCAGAGTGCTCAACACCAATCTGCCTGCCAAGCGTGGTGATTATGGCAAATCTCCCCATTGTATTCAATGGGGCAGGCCTCTTCCAGAAGTAGACGTAAAGAGGCTGGTGATGATGATGATGCTGATGCCGATGCATTCATGTGCTTAGATGATGATTCTCCAAAAATTATGGCCACGTAGCGAGCACCGAAGAAATGTAGTTCCTGCCGCCGGCGAGATGATGTAATCTTGTATGATGTAATTGATTGTAATCCGTGGATGAACCTGAGGCTTCATATACACGAGCGGCACGATGTCGATACACGAGCCGTTGACAGCCGTTGACACGTCGGCGGCAACCGTCGACGCATCGGCGGCAGCCTATAGCGACGCTTGCAGTTGTTGCAGCAGCTGTCAACGGCTGCCGCTGACGTGTCGACGGCTGTCGCCGACGGGTGCAGTTGCCTCTGCCGTTGAGATCGTGACGCTCGTGTATATGAACGTTAATGAGTCATAAATGTACGCTATAGCGTTTTGTTTTGTAAACTAAACAAAACTACAGGGGTTTTTTTTTAAATGGGACAGTATGGGGATATCCGAATCCATAAGAGATACGAGAAAACTGTCTTTGGAACCATTTGCTCATTTTGTATGAAAACGATTTTGGCATAGTTATTTTTTTGGTCAAGCGTGAGTTCTCAATAAAAATGAGCAGTTTTGATCAAAATTTTTTTTAATGCGTATCGACTCAGTTTCGTGTAAGAATTGTTTCATTGTATCGGAAGAAAAAAATCAAAAAATCAAATCATTTATTTGTTTCCACAAAACACTGAATCCATACACTTAATCCATACACTTAATCATGTAAATAAGTTATAGGTACATTAATATTATTGTAATATTATTACAATTATTAACTTCTACAGCTCTGATTTTTCTCATTTCACGAGACCATCAGAGCAGTAGAACAACATTCACCACACATCTTTGTCTAATGCCACTAGAGGTGTTTTGAAACGTGCCCGTACCTGGAAACATCAAGAGGGAGGCCATTTTGATTTTTATTTGCGATAGTTTTATTAACGTATGTACCTACCAGATTACTTACAAATTGTATGAGAAAACATTTTATTAAATTTGACTTACTTCTGCTGCTCAGATTTTTTTCTTCCGATACAATAAAACAATCCTTACATAAAACTGAGTCGATAAGCATTAAAAAAAATTTGATCAAAACTACTCATTTTATTGGAGAACTCACGCTTGACCAAAAAACTAACTATGCCAAAATCGTTTTCATACAAAATGAGTAAATGGTCCCAAAGACAGTTTTCCCGTATCTCTTATAGATTCGGATATCCCCATACTGTCCCATTTCAAAAAAACACCCTGTATATAACTGTTTCTTAAAACAATAAAATAAAAAGATCGCCTATTTTGACCAAAATTTTATATAAAAAAAAAATAATAATTTATAATTTTTCTATTTTTAGGTAATGATGAATGGATGAACATTATTCTGTGGTATAAGATAAGAACTCGTATGATACCGTGCCTTTGTAAGTATACTATTTGCGCTGCATCAAACGGTAATGACTTCCCCGACAATTAGTTTTAGTGAAAGTGATCGTGAAAATGGCACAGTAATTTACTCATGAGGCCTTCATTCAACATTCAACAAAACCGGTGTGCATTACTATTATCTTTGATTCTTCCGTAATTATGCAAATATTCAAATTCTTGTTCTCGTTCGTCCTATTATATCTAATTTTACTGAACTATTCTGTTCGTGGGCAGGTCATATAGCTCGCAGAACTGACCGATGGCAAATATTTGTACGGGGTCTGGGAGTTGCCGTACCATGGTACTCGTAGTTCCTGATAACCACGATACAGGGAATCCTAGTGTGGGATCAAGACTACATATGTGACTGTTGGGTGTGTTGTTATTTTATGTTATGTTATCCAATCAAAGTTTTTCAGCCCATAATTTGACTAGATTTTTTATAAAGGTTCTCGAGTGGCGACCACATACCGGACGACACGTGGTCCACGCGGTAGAGGAAGGCCCTCCACTCGGTGGACTAAAGACATTATAAACGTCCCAGGAAGTCAGTGGATGGAGGCAGCTCAAGACCGTGCGTCGTGGCGTTTAAGGGGAGGCCTATGTCCAGCAGTGGACTTCTACAGACCGATGATGATGATGATGATGATGACTATTCAGTTTTATTATTTTCACCTGCTTTCCATGATCGGGATCTGATGGACGCTTCCTGTTATCATTAGCAGATCAAAAACTCAGATAAAAGAAAACCATTCAATTATTCATCGACAGTTTCATTACGGATCGTTTTCCGCGATTTCGCGTGTAATCACGGTTTTTTTAATTGAAACACAGATGTGTGTGTATTCCGTACTGTGGGTCGGGCAGCGTAAAACACAAAGGTCTGCGTCGGCCGTCCAGAGGCCTCACTATGAGCTCTTAAAGCAATTCTGTTCAATAACTATTCAGTACAAAATATCGGTTCCGTGATGTCCGCAGCTATATTTAAAGGCACAGTATCAGAAGGTTTGGACTTCTGCGATTTAAGTTATACAATGATGACGGATGTCAACGACGAACCGATATTTTGTACTGAATAGTTTTTGAACTGAATCGCTATAAGAGCTCATTGTAAGGCCTCAGAGGCCGAGATAGGATAGGGGTGGTAGAGGCTGTTATAGAAAAAAACCACCCGAAGATAAAAATGCCAGAAGTAAAAAAGAAATGCCATCACACAAAAATCAAAAGCATCAAGACATCTGTGTTTTCAGCAGTGAAATTGTCTTAGAATAAAGACTTCAGTCCTTATTCTAAGGAAATTGTAGTCATAGCGAGACATTCCAGATGTTTATCTAATGGTAGAAAAGTGTGGTGATTATTCTGACATTTAAATAAATATTTGCCGCGCGAACGAGCGCGACCAGACCAAGGAGTTTTTATACTACGGACCAGACAGATCGTCTGAAAAAACGTCATCGTGGAAAATGTATTATTAGACAAGCTCTGCCCCGCGGTTTCACCCGCGTGATTAATGATGAAAATTGATAATGATGATGATAAAAAGTAGCCTTTTGTTAATGCAGGGCTTAAGGTATATCCATTCCAAATTTCAGTCAAATCCGTTCAGCCGTTTGAGCGTGAAGAAGTAACAAACATATTCACAAACTTTCGCATTTATAATTAGTGCAATAGTGTGGTTGGAGACGATGAGGAACGATTTGCAAAGAATTACTTGTTCCCTGCAAGAAGACGATGCATGTGGCGTTACTACTACACAGCTGGAAACGACATAGCCACTATCTCATTCTTTCATAGTCTTCTCTATCGTATTGTTGTCTGGAAGAAATCGCTCGAATTTCGTTAAGTTTTTGTAATTCTAATTCTAATGCAATGTAGCAAACGGCATTGTGTAACACAATAATGGTGATCATTTTGGCAGGCTTAGCGCTGCCCGAATCTTTTGAAACTTGAAAGGAGGAATCTTGTTTCCTCTATTCAAGTTTCAAAAGATTCAAAGGATTCATCTAAGAAGGCTGCTAAAATTATTCCCATTGTTGGGTTCCCCATTCCCATTTGCTACTTTAATTGAGGGCAGGACCTTCCGCGCGTCATATGTGCAACGTATGCACATAAAGCTTAGGTCTCAACTTGCCCGACCGCTTAAGATGCTCGAACGTAGGGCGCATAAGTAGAGCTTCGACTTCGAATTGCGCTGCTTTTGACTCACGGCTCTACTTATTTGCTCTACTTTTTTTTACTTATTTTGCTTTCTCCTTATCGCCTGAGAAAATTTGGATTTAAATCGTCTCACGGGTAATAAGGTTTGGGAAGGGACACGGCACAATTGAATCCCACTCCGTGATGCATAAACGTGATGTATTAGACGAGCAGTAGACGCTGAGTGGCTCTATTTTTTTCTTGAATTTTTAATTTGTTTACCGACCTGTCAATTAGATCATACGCTTTCGAGACTGTCAATTTATTGTTTTGGCATGAAAGTTTGTTTGTAACCCAAATCTTATTTTTCTTTGATGTTTGATAATTGATAGATTGATTGTTGAGTTAAATTGATTGATTGTTTTTTGTTCGTGTTGTGGAGACAAATTTAATGTAGAATTTTTTATTGGATATTTTGTATTGTTTTCGTCTATACTGGATATTTTGTGGTATATGTCGTCCTGCAACATATATGTAAGTAAAACTTTTAAAACTATCATGGTTATGCACATAATTATCACTAGAAACGGGATATTCACCATGATTTTTGAGATTTATCAATTCCCAAAAATCAATTATGTGGGAAATATCCCATTTCTAGTGATAATTATGTAGGTAAATTTCATTATTAGTGTGACTAAAATGAAATACTGAAAATCAATGGATTGCTTCTTAGAAAAAACAGTTTTTATGATTCTTTTGTTTAGTCCGTATTTATAATACCAATTAATTTTTGGTATCGTACTTCAACTAGTTAATTTTTTTCTTTCGCTGCTTTTGTTTTTGACTACCTCGGTGGCGCGGCGGTTGATTAGCCGACTGAGAGAGCAGGAGTTTGATTCCCGTTGGTGGACAAATGTTTGTTCTTGGTCTGGGTGTTTTATTATTTACCATGGTAGGTAGGTACTCGTAGTTCCTGATACCCACGACACAGGGAATCCTATTGTGGGATCAGAGGCCTTTCCATGAGCTCTTATAAAAAACTATTCAGTACAAAATATCGGTTCGTCGTTGACATCCATCATCATTGAATAACTTTAATCGCAGAAGTCTATAGACCTTCTGCTACTGTGCCTTTAAATATAGCTGCGAACATCACGGAACCGATATTTTGTACTGAATAGTTTTTGAACTGAATCGCTATAAGAGCTTATGGTAAGGCCTCTGGACTATGGTGTCTGTTGGGTGTTATGCTATGTACCTATGTTTTGGTGCAATAAAATCGAACCGTTTACTGATAGGTTATATTTTAGTAGCTATGTAATTTCATCTATGTAAGCTGCTTGAAAACGTTAGTACCCTCAGTTAGCTCAGCACCATGGCCATGAGTTCAATTTTAACACGCCCTGCAGTTTTCCTCGTCCCAGAGTAATCAAGCTACATTAGAGGTTTTATGCTAAATTATTCATCGCATTCCGGCATTGGACACGAACCATCACCGCGCCGGCACACCTAGACGTTTCAGTTAAATAAAATTAATGAGTGCTGAGGAAAACTATGACCTTGATTTATAAGAGCTACCGAACTAGGAATTTAAAAAAAACTAATTAAAGTTCCCACTTTTATCAAACTTTGCAGCTAAATTATTCTCAACACTGTGTGCCGTAGTGTGTCTAGCTTCTAATTCTAATTCTAAATCAAAATGGGGGTGATAAGATCTGCACTGACTTTGCATTGGGGTGTATTGTGCATTGTCCCCCTGCTAACCCTAGCCCAGCCAGCCCAACTCCTCAAAATAACGGGGAAGGACTCTGGGTTGATGGCAGCACTGTTCCAGTGTTCCCGAATGAGTAATGGATGAAGTTAAACAAGACTCTATCAGCTCCTGGAGTCTGGTTTTTTTCCTAGCTTCATTTGTGACTGTGCAGTACAATATAACATGTTCCACTGTCTCCTCGTCCTGAAGACAGCCACGTCATGGAATAGACCCCTCCATCTCCTATTGATATTGTAAAAGCTGACTAAGCGATTATATTAGGGGATAGGCAACAGCATCCACCTGAGCAGTACTCATCATGAATACTGCGATTACCAATCCACCTGCCGAGCGTGGTGATTATGGCTATTCCCCCCGTTGTATTTTATGGGGGAGGCTTCGTCCAGCAGTGAACGTCTAAAGTTAGCTGGTGATGATGATGACTACTATGAAGATTATTATGAAGATACTTTTTGTTCTTGAATTTTGAAACAAACGAATTAGAAAACTTTTTGAGATACTTGAAGTGATTCAGTCGATTCGGTTTTTACTGACTCGCGGGCCCATTCGAAGAAAAACTTTACACGTCTTTAGCAGTCTTTACTCTTCGTAAACGAGACCTACCTACGCTTAGGTCTCCATATGTGGGAAAAATTTGATAAATAATTAAGTAAAGAAATTAAAATACTCGTTTGTTGCAAAAAAATCCTTTACGTTTATAGATCTAGGTAAGTAACGGGCAAAACCAACAATTATTTAGCCATGCCATTTATTATTTAATTTGTTATTGGATATGCATATTTATGGATTTTATTCACATTTAATGTTTTAGGGTAAAGAGTACATAAAGCCGGGTCCACTGCGATGTTTTGGTGTTTTATAAACATATAACATTGTTTTCTAACTGTTTTGTTAGTAAAAATACAATAACATGTTTACCGCGATGAACGGTTAACTTCCCCCGCGTTCGTCTGCGGGGAGGTGAATTCACTCATCTCGTGTCAGTACTCGCTAGATCTAGATGAAGACGTCGGATCCCATTATTTGAAAAGAGATTTTCTAACAAAAACCCTGTCAACTCAAAAGTCGCAGCAGACTGGCTGTTTTTAACCGACTTCACAAAAAAGGAGGAGGTCTCAATTCGGTTGTATTTTTTTTTTAATTAAGTTTGTTACCTCATATCTCCGGTGTTTATGAACCGATTTGGAAAATTCTTTTTTTATTTGAATGGATATACTTCCAGATTGGTCCCATTTTTTCAGAATCCAGTTCTGATGATGGAATCCATGAGGAATTGAGGGAACTCCTCAAATATTGTAGGCATACATATGGCGATTTTGATATTTTCATCAACAACCCAAGCATTTACATTCAGAAAGTATCATAATCCTTTTACCACTATGGTTCTTTCATCATTTTTTTTCATCCAAATATTTAGACGAATACAATGGCGGAAGTCGGTTTTTTAAATGAAAAGTTATTGCTAACATGTTTTAGAATAGAAAAGAATAGAATAGAAAATACTTTATTTATACCATATAAGATAACAATTACATAACACTTAACATGATTACATGATGTTTTTAATAACATGTTTTGTTAAAAAATTGGCGCAGCGGATCCGGCTTAAGAATGAAGGAGTTTTGATGATAATAATTGTTTGTCATTATGCAAGTCATGCTCCTCATCGGCTACTGGTTAGATACAGTTTAATTCAAATTAAAGCAAAATTAAACTCGCACAGATTACCTGACAGTTACAATAACTACCGTAGAACCCATGGGAGTATCGCAAAGTTCAAACAATACAAAATGGCCGGCGCCTCTGAGAATCAACCTCATGAGCACCCGATTATGAGATCCCACCATTGTAATCAATAATGGTAACTAAACACCATACCACGTGTATTACAGCAATTAATGTAAATAAACAAATATTTGATGACCTCTGTGGCGCGGCGGGCGAGCCGGCTGAGATGCGAGAGTGGATGTCTAAGGGATTCAGGCAGGGGATGGGCAGCAGCATCATCCTGAGTAACACCAATACTGATGCGATCACCAATCCGCCAAGCCAAGCAAGCCAGCATGGTGATTATGATAAATCTCTCCCATTAGGATGGATACCCATCCCAGGGTATAAGTAATCCCTTAGTCGGCATTTAGACATCCACGGGAGGAGATGGAGGGGTCTATTCTTAGGCACGACACACTACGGCTTTCACTAACTCAAGTTAGCTTAAGGGAAGGTTACCGGTACGGCGCTTACACCCTTTTGTACGCGAAAGAAGCTTGTTCTATTTTGGCTATAAATTCATCAAACTCCGTTAAATTTTGTACACATGATCAATTGTATGTGTTACAAAGTTTCATGGAGTTTGAAAGAAAATATAACCAAACTAGCTGCCCGCGCGAGATTTCGTTCGCGTGGTCCCGGTGTTCCCGGTGGTCCCGGTACATTTAAACCTTAAACCTTAAACATTTTTTATATATAGGAAGAGGATAGAGGATAGAGGATAGATAGATAGATAGATAGAAAATACTTTATTGCACAAGACAAAAAAAAACAAGTACATAGGCGAACTTAATGCTAATTAGCATTTTCTTCCAGCTAACCTTTGTGTAATATTAGAGTGGGTGGTAGTGCTATTGGGAAATAATATTGAGAGGATCGAGGGTTAGAAGCTTCGAAAACTTCGTTCGCATGCAAATGGGCGTAACCGCCCTTTTGCTAGCTATTATGTGACTCTATATTACAGTATAATATAGTTTAATATAGTATGTGTATATAATATAGTATATATAATATAGTTTAATATAGTATGTGTATAGTTTAATCTGCGAAGAAAGATCTACTTACTTAGTAGGTTAGGCGGCTAGATTGACAAAGCAGATTCTTTCAACTATTGTTCAATTAAAGTTACATTAGAAACGTGAAATTTTAAACTTTTAACTAGAAACGTGACAATGAAAGATGTATCTTTAAAATTGGCCGGCATTAAGGGCTCTTCTCGCAAAACGTAAACCTTGAGGCTATAATAATTGTTATTGTTTTTAAAAGTTCCCACATTCTAAATGTGAGGTCAAATTGGTGTATAGACTATAATTATATACATGACGACCTCTGTGGTGCGGCGGGCGAGTAGCTGGTTGAGATGCAAGAGGTTGCGGGTTCAATTCCCGCTGTGGGACAAATGTTAGTATGATCTGCAAATATTTGTTTCGGGTCTGGGTGTTATGGTACCATGGTAGGTACTCGTAGTTCCTGATACCCACGACATAGGGAATCCTAGTGTGTACACATAGAGATTATGTTATACATTTATATATTATATTATAAGTAGTATCCAACTTCCTACTAATATTATAAACGCGAAAGTTTGTGAGGACGGATGGATGTTTGTTACTCTTTCACGTAAAAACTACTGAATGGATTTGAGTGAAATTTGGAATGGAGATACTTTACGCCCTGGATTAACACATAGGCTACTTTTCATCATCATCATCAATTTTCATAATTTTTCACGCGGGTGAAACTGTGGGGCGCAACTAGTAATATATAAATGTACGCTTTCTTCCAGTAATAACACACTCCTAAATAAGTTTAGGAGTGTGTTATTACTGGAAGAAAGCGTTAGCAGAGTCTGTCGTGGAAAGCAATGGCGGCGATGACTTGTCACGTCTAGGTATATTCCAGCGATTGTGTAACCCACTGTGAAAAGTGGCCCTTTGAGGCTCTGCCTACCCCTTCGGGGAAAAATGCGTGTGTTTATGTACCTATGTATGTATAACAGCTAATAACATGGATATTTGTTAGATCAGCCTTTTAAAAATAGAAACATTTTCCTCCTTCACAAATGATTTAAAAGCGACTCAAAGTCCTTATAAAAATTTAAGAATAAAAATAAAAAATAAAAGTACCTAGTCTATGTGGAAAGATAATAAGGGCGGTGAAAAACGAAAAAAAAACAAATAAAAAAGTTAACCTTATAAAACCATTTTATTTTTACCTTTGTTTTATTTTAAAGTGAACCTCTTTTAGGGTTCCGTACCCAAAAGGTGCTAAATGGACCCTATTACAAAGCCTACGCCGTCTGTCCGTCGGTCTGTCTAGATTCTGTCACAGGGTATAATCTCGGCAGCCGATATATCTCTCAGAATTACCCAGTTGAAATGGCAATGGGCAGATAATCGTTGGGGAATAAAGGTTCTCGAGTGGCGACGACAAACCAGACGACGCATTATTTATTTATTTATTTGTAAAAAACATAATCATGCCACAAAGTTTATTAGCTAAACTAAACAATCAATTTAACCCAGATTATAGATAGGCAGGTAGAAAAAATTAAAGGAAGACCCTTCTCTCAATGAACTAAAGACATATTTAAGGTCGCAGGAAGTCAGTGGATTTAGGTGGCTCAAGACCGTTCGTCATGGTCATGCTGTTGATGATGATGGTGATGTATTTGTCTTTTTAAAGTGTGCTAAAATTGTCGCGCACCCTTTCTAACTGACTAAAATGAAAGGGACCGCGATAATTTTAGCGCAGATTAAATTTAGAGAACACACACACACACACACACACACAGCACACACTGGCACAGAATCGCTGGCAATGTATAACGAGTAATTTATAAAATTACCTATGATTTGAATACCTATTTACCGGTAAGTTAACAACAATGAGGGCTTTGCAGGTATAAACAAAGATGGAAAACAAACAAAGTTGCATATTTATACCTTCTACGTGTTTGCATGTTGTGTTGTGTTGTCCTCTTAAGTGGTCATCACACATCCACAGCCACAAGTGGGATGCTGTATTACTTGGACTTGGTAAATGATTAACATCATCAGCGGCTTTTCCTGTTCACACTGATAGGTCAGTTTTTTTTTTTTTTAAATTTATGGTACTTTGCATGCAGACAAGCTTATGGCCAGATGGAAAGCAGTTACCGTAGCCTATGAACGCCTGTAACACCAGAGGTTTCACACGCGCGCTGCCGACCCTGAGACATAAAGAATGAGAAAGAACTATCAGGGAAAGTTGATAAGTATCGGACCGGATTTTTTTTCTTTTTGTAGTTTTTTTAATTAGGTTTTGTCAGATCGGCTTCTTTTTTTTATAGTACTTGGCAAGCATACAAGCATACAGCCCACCTGATGGAAAGTAGTTACCGTAGCCTATGGACACCTGCAACACCAGGAGGCATCACACGCGCGCTGCCTACCCCGATTCATAAAGATGAAAAGTCTCATATGCCTGTAATTTCACCGGCACCCTTACCCTTCAAACCGAAACACCAGCAATGCGAGCACTACAGCTTGGCGGCAGAAATAAGTATGGTGGTAGTACTTCCCAGGACAAACTCTTTCACAAAAGTTCTACTAGTATATACTTACTACAATTATTATGATCTATCGATAGATAACAACTGAATTGTTACTATAAAACCACCATCCTTTTATTATCCGAATATACTTACCTAAATTCTTACAACTTACCCTTTTGAATTTAAGAATAAGCCTGTTTGGGTGCCTAGCTTTATGGGTAAGTGCCTAAGGCCTAGTTTTTAACGAGTTCTCGGTGTTTGTTTTGCTGTTTCCTTTGCTGAACAGGAGATAGCTTCCGAGTATCATGTCATTCTAAGGTGAGGCTGAAAAACAGCGTGGCTGAGCCCTCGTCCTTTTCTCTTACACTACCTTGTCTACCTATCTTTATCTTTAATATTATACTTATACATATGTAACTAAGATAAGAATTAGTGTCAGTGAATAAAATGCCCTTTTATTTTTTTTATTTTATTTTAGATAAGTAAATACTAACCACTATGTCTCTTAAACCTTCTTTACTCTATCTATCGATAAATTTTCATGTCTTCAAACCTCTCGCAATGATAACTTGTGGGTTTTGCCCAGGGTTACACATCAAAAGAAAACAAAGCATTATTTAAATAAACAACTCGTCACTACTATATCGTGAAACTACAACTGCCGTTTGATAAGAGTTTGATAAAGTTTATGGCTCATAGAGCAATATGCTCAGACATTTTGCTTGTAGACAATCAGAGAATATTTATAACTTTTTTTATAACTTTTAGGTACTTACTATCTAAGCCTATCTGAAGAAAAGATTTCCAGATACCTATACATCTACTTTTGTAGGTTATACACACATAGATGCATAAATACACGCCTTTTTCCACGAAAGGGGTAGACAGAACCTAAAGGCAACTTTTCACCGTGGGTGGCACAGTTGCAGGAATAAAGACGTGACGAGTGGTGAGCTCATCGCCGCCATTGCTATCCACGACCATGCGATTGCCACCCAGGGAGAAAAGAGGCCTTTGAGGCTCTGCCTACCTCTTTTACCTAGGGGAAAAAGGCGTGTATTTATGTATCTATGTGTGTATAACCTACAAAAGTAGATGTAGGTATCTGGAAATTCAGGAGGTTTTAAAAGGCCACTTTATATGAATCATAATATGAATCATAATACGATTTTTAGACCTGCAGATAGGCTCAGATAGTAAGTAATTAAAATCTATAAAAAGTTATAAATATTCTCTGATATTTACTAGCTAAATGTCTGAGCATATTGCTCTTTAAAGTGGTAAAGCAATTTCATTGCAGATTGTTTAATCAGATTTACATAAGCATGAGCAAAAATTCAAATGAGTTAGGTAAGTATTAATTAATTTTATCGAGTGAAAGTACATTTTACGTATACAAATTTGTGTTTACGGCCTTAGCATGCCCTGTCGTTTTCGTTGCAACCTATAACGGGTGTAAAAAAACTACTCCCGAAAACTGAAATAGTGCACTCACACCATGATTCTGAAAATATTTAAGCTGAAAAAAAGCGAAAAATGAAATGTTTTTTTTGTGTTTTCTTTAAATATCAATAAATCATAAAAGGAACACAAAACTCTAATTTCCATCAGTAAAAACACGTTTATAAATAAAAACGACAAAAAAAGCAATGAAAACCACCTAAGAAATTTTGACGCAGCGCGTCGATCAGCTGACCGGGAGCGTTGAACTCGCGCCGCCGCGGGTGCGCTCTGTGAACTGGCGCTATTTCATATAGCTATTTTATAGCTTATATTTGTAGCTTTACCGGTACCTTCAGTATTTGGCAGCTGTCCTTTTACACCCTGTATACATTCCCACATAATATTATTCATTTTGTTCTAAATTACTCTAGCTAGATAATTTAAGGCATTTTTAAGCCGGATATAACCTACCTGCGTGAAGTCGGTTTAGACGCATAATGACCATTATGTATTGGGGAAAATAAACGGAAAAGGATCAAAACACAAAACGACTAAGTATATTGACCTAGGTAGGTACATCAATGATGCAAAATAAATACCTACACTACAACAATCTGCCTGAATCCGTAAATATCTGCCATCAATTTACCTTGTTTCAAATAAAAATTTATTAATTCGTAGGTATCTAGATAGGTACGGCAAATCGGGGTTAAATTGATTCGCGGGGGCGACTTTGGCCGAAACTGAATTTTTTGATAACAACTTTTCATTTAATAAACCGACTTCCGCCATAGTATTCGACTAAATATTTGGATGAAAAAAAATGATGAAAGAACCATAGTGGTGAAAGGATTATGATACTTTTTGAATGCAAATGCTTGGTTTGTTGCTGAAAACATCAAAATCGCCATATGTATGCCTACAATATTTGAGGAGTTCCCTCAATTCCTCATGGATCCCATCATCAGAACTGGATTCTGAAAAAATGGGACCAATCTGGAAGTATATCTATTCAAATAAAAGAATTTTCCAAATCGGTTTATAACCGCCGGAGATATGAGGTAACAAACATTAAAAAAAATTAAAAAATAAACCTCCTCCTTTTTTGGGAAGTCGGTTAAAAACATGATTTGAATCGAAATCGAATCGAAAATCGAAAAAAAGGCGAGTTTTTAAATGAAGTCAATTTGCAACGAAAATTAAGGGTGTTAAAACTTCTCTTACATGTTTACTTTATACGTGCTAATAGCATGAAATTACTTATAAAGTTCATGAAACCAGCCCGTTTCCAAGAGATAATAAAAAAATATTTTGGTTTCCTAACTTCAAAACTTTCGTTATGGCTTGAGTTTTCATATGGCGGGGTCTCTTTGATCGGACCTATGGGGTGAGATTGATCATAATGATCAAAGTAACCCCAAGGATTACTATGCTTTTGGGTCTTATATTTGTCTGCTTTTCTCTACCAGGAGCATGCCGCGGATAGGTAAGTATATATATAAGCGAAGGTGTTATGGAAAGAGTCTCTATGCGCACTGTTTATCCTTTCACCATCGGTCGCAAGATTCTTTTCAGGGCCATTATACCTCAACGGTCACTGACCTAACACAGTGACCAAGAAAGAAGCAGTGACACTACGAACAAAGGTGTCTCATACACTCACCGAATAGCAATGATTAAAAGCCTGTTTATGTGGTCTATATTTTATGCAGTCGGTAAAATATAATAATAATAATAAGAAGGCTGTACTCCTGGACTCGGCACGCATTGTCAGGAGGTTCCTCTCTCTGCAGCCCTAGCCTCCGACCGCTTGGGCCTTGCTACGCGGCCGGAGAACGGCCCCCCGGACGAACAACGATTTCTCGTTCAGAAAAACGGTTTCCCGTTTTGATATAATATTTTTTTAGTATTCCTTTAAAGTAAATTTTTTTTTTTTAGCGAGATTTAAAATAAATTAGTCACTTAATAATAATAATGCTGGACATTTAAAACAACATTATCCAACATTATCCTAAGCTAAGCAGAGAACTACTATGGGTACTAGACAACTGATATAAATAAATATAATATAAAATTAGCAAGTAATCAATGAAAATTCTGAAAAATTTAAAAGAAAAATTAAAACCTAGGTACCTGAAAAACAATAGCAGAACTTTTACATAAAATCCAGCAACACAATGTATATTCAACCGGTAACTTTATCCCAAAGACATAACTTTGGTTAGTATTTATACACTCACACTAGTGAAACAAGTAATTTGAATCGAATTAAAAACCTTCAACTAAACAATTATCTTTACGCGGCACTCCGATTCTCGCCAAAACGGTACGTGCGCTCAACAATAGCGCTTTCCATAGACTAATTTAACTTTTCCTTCACGCGGCGCAAGCAAACACCAGCTGAATAAAAACCGGCCAAGACAAATAAATTATAAATGCGACCAAACTTGGAACCTTTTGTTTACTTTTACACGTAGTGGTGTAACAGTGCGAGTGATTGTGTAGTAATAGGCTGTAGGTTTTGTGTTTAATTAGAATCTGATAACAGTTCTGAAAATTTTAACAAAGCTCTGTTTGTGGTCCTGAAGTGCTAATAGACATCAATGGATAGCGTAAGCGTAGGAAGGTTCCTAGTATTATAAAGACCAGCGAATGGGCTCTCAAACTTTTTGAGGTCATGGGACCCGCGGCCGCTGACGTTACAGATTTGGTATTGTTTCACGGAACTTTAATCACGATTACCTAGCAGTCAATATACGTAAGTAGGTAGGTACGATTACATTGATCAGGTACAGAAGAACTGTCTACCTCTAGCCTATCCGGAGCCAGGTGTGAGCACAGCCTCGCGGTTCGGCGCAATCTTTCGCGTCCCTCCTCTGCTATGTACCCAGAAGTAGAATAATAGGTAAAGTTATTGGCGATCGGAGCGAGCCACAAAAATTCAGTATTTTAGGAGCCAAGAACAGACAACTGATCATTTTTCAGGAGCTACGTGTAGCATAGGAGCAGCATAGTGGAGCAAAACGCAAATATTTTGTAACCCCAACATTTTGTGACCAAAAATGAAAAAATCGAAGTTTGCGCTACGCTTGTTAGAGATATAAATAATAATCCAATAATATTTACCATTTAGGTAGGTAGGTATACAGATATTGCAAATTGTCATTTTAGCAGTCAAGGGGCAGAGTGACATCAGGCCATGCGGCTGTATCGTTTATATAGTGTAATACGTTTTCTTCATTAGATTATTTCAACTATGAAGTATATTTATTTATTTAAATTTAATTTAATTAATCAATGGCGAATACAACACTCACTTTCAATATGCCGATGACATATTCATCGCGGATTGGGCACCGCAGTACATATACATAGTAAGTATATTAATAGTAAATCTTCACTTAAGTGTATAACTAGGTATTTGTTTGCGAAAATAACCTAATAGGTAAGTATTTTATTTCGTAATCTCACGGGCTCCAAATTCAGATAAATGTTTTATTGAAGTAGGTAGGTACTGTTATCAATCAAGAAGATGTGAACCATTTTACCACAGACATGACTCTATCTTTAGATAAATGATCCCACTTAACCAAGTTGAGATAATTTTTGTACCAATGTATTGCGCAAAAAATGTAGATACAATATCTGGTTCAGTTTTAGAAGAGTGCAATCGTTTGCTGTAGAAAACTTAGATATCTCAGAAACAAACATCCATGCTCTATAAAATACGCGGATGTGTGGTTGCACGCCCCCTAATACCGCGACTGGAGGCCAAAAGCTAGGTAGAGCCACCAGCAATGATCCATCCAGGTGAACTAGGTACCTAGGTAATGTACCTACAGGTCAAAGGTACAATTAAGAATGTTCCGTAAATGTAACAAATACGAAAGGTTTTTTTTTTTAAATCCTTAGCAGCAGCTTTCGATAACAGTCAGCCGGCCGCCCCGCCGCTGGCACCTCACTGTCAACAATCGATTTCAAGGTTTACCGTTGCGATTACACAGGTGCACCCGTGTATCCAGTGTACCTACAATGATCACCTCTACATAGAATTAAGCACGTATGGTATGACTGTCCGAAAGTACGAGCGAAGTAGGTACATTTGCAGAAAGTAGTTAAGTACCTCTACCTAATTGGTGCTGTATGAAAGCCAAGCAAAGCACTCTCGCTAGTCCGGAGCATCAATCGTCGCGCTGGCGCTGGCGCCGCCGTTGTGATTTGTACATTGGCTCGCCGAGCCTCCATTCCAGGAGAAGGCTGCATCCGGGTTATCGTTGTAATCGCTTAGTCGACTTTTACGACATCCACGGGGTAGACGGAGGAGCTATTCTTAGGCCGGACACACCAGGGCATCTATAGGAAGGTAATTTATCATCAGCAAAAATAAAAGAGGGCCATGTCCACCCCTGACCAACTCCAAAACGCGTGTGGTACACAGACTAAGGATAGTACTATGTGTGGTAGGGGTATGACCGAGATTCGTATACCACAAGCCGAGCCTGACAAACAGCTGGTGATCGCGGTAGAAGATATTCCGCAAGAAAACGGAGAAGACCGGGAGCAATGCCATGGTAGTTAGCTTCCGCAGGTAACCATTTGGTATCCATCGATACATTGTTTTCCGATGAAAGACCTTTACCTACAGACCCACTAAACAGTACCTACCCACTGTTATAGTTGAGTTTCGCTTGTAGTCTCTAACCTCTAGCATATAATATACAATTATACAATTCAATTAGTTATTTATTAGCTATTAGGTAGTTTACCTTCTTTTAGAATGCCATAAGAATAACTAATAACATTTATTCATATGCTAATACGCCTGAATGTACCTACAATGCTTTACTTATGTATATTCAGGTAAATGTAGGTATTAGTAGTGCCCGTGTGCAGCCGTGGAATGTCGCTAGTTTAGGAGAAATTTACCGATCCGTCGCTAGATGTTTGTAATGCCATAACTAGAATGAGAATGGCACGCGACGTTTCTTCTGAGAAAATGCGCGTGCGTCAAATCGAGACATACCTATAGGTAAGTACATAAATTGTTATCTGTTGCCGACAGTTGTTGATCATAATACTACCTACCTGTACCATAGAACAGATAGTTGGTTAAAGCTATTCATTATGTATGCCTCTACCTTACCTGTCCTACATTTAGGTACAATTGCCAATAAAAATTATAAAGGTTCTCGAGTGGCGACCACGAACCGGATGACGCAGTTTACGAGGCCCTCGATAGACCGGAAAGAAGTCGGTGGATGGAGGTGGCTCAAGGCCGTTCATCGTGGTTGAGGCCGAAGTACAGCTGTAGACTTCGATAGGCTGATGATGATGAAAAATTATGTAAAAGCGATATTGCCTATAGAAATGTAATAAGGTACTTATATCTCAATATATATACAATTTTTTTTTTATCTTAATAATCGGAACGAGCGAGTGGTATCTCGTGGCGTGGCCATTCGTGGCGTAGGTACGACGTGCACGGGAATCAAACGACATTTTTTGTGAATACGGCTGACGCGCACCACAATTTTTTTTTTCGCGCCCCTTAGAATTATGAGTGCTTGTCATTATTCTGAGGCGCGCCCCGATTTATTATTTATAACAATATCGACAATGTCATTAGTTTAGTGTCTATGATTATGAAGTCAGCCTGCATGCTCCCAGATCAAATAATTGATACGAAAACCGTACTAATTTGCTTGCCTTTTGTATCTTTATCTTAAAACAGACTATCTTCGTTTGTTTAAGTCAGATGTAACTTGATCCGCTCGTTGGTAACTTAACTCTTATAGTTCGGACTACTTTAGCTACTTCTTGATGTTTACCTTAATAGTCAGAACGTTGCGTCGGGTCGGGTGTTTACATTATTATCTCTAGGAGTTCGGAATCTAACATTAGAGTTTTCTAATGTTAGACTCTAACATTAGAGTTTTAACTCCTAGAGATAATAATGTAAACACCCGACCCGACGCAACATTCTGACTATTCAAATTTTCTGAAGTAGGTTGCGTCTAATGCACGCCCAGCGCCCCTCCACCACTTTTACTTTAGTTGGCACTTGACGCAAGCTTAAAGTTCGAAAACAGACCTAGTCGTTACGGGATATGGAAAATTTTATTATGACGTAGGTACCTAATGAAATAGCCCCACTATTTCATTAGGTACCTACGTCATAATAAAAATTTTCAGTTTCGTTCAGTTTTAGATAAGACGCAGTTCATGCACTCTAACTTTATCTACCTACTGGATTCTATGAAGGCGTCCTTAGTTGCCCGACGTGTTATCGGGTGTAGGTGTACCCAATATGCATACAGAAAACGTCAGACGACAAGAACGTGTTCTCGGATCGGATGTTTGTAGTGACTTTTGTGATTTTGTATTTTCATATTTTGTTTTTGTATAGTTGCTTGACCTAATGTGTGTGTAACGTATTTATATTTTATTGACATTATTTTTTATTGTATACTAGCGGCCCGCGCGCGACTTCGTTCGCGTGGTCCCGGTGTTCCCGGTACATTTAGACCTTCCCGTGACAAATATGAACACAACAAAACCAAAATCAAATAAATCTGCCCAGCCGTTCTTGAGTTTTAGCCAGACAAACGAACAGCAATTGATTTTTATATATATAGAGGAAGGATAGAGGATTATGTGACTTGCCTAGTGTAACAACCTTTGTTACAAGGCCAAATAAATTAATATGAATATTATTCGTATTTTCAAATAATATAAAGCGCATGGCAATGTAATTAATAAAATTATTATGCCTGTCTGGCATCCCGCATTATTGGTTTGGTTCGTTTCGTTTAGTTCTTGGCATTTCTTCTCGTGACGTGATGCATAGCTCGTGAGTTACATGAGTAAAGTCCTTCCCAAGGTCCTTCCTTAATCAGCCTCTGAGGTAAAGTCACAATTTTCCTAAACAATTTTCACATACACAAAACTTCCATTATTATTTATGGTCTATGGTTTTGTGTCTTACTCGCTGTCACTCGTTCGTTACCTGTTAGCTGTCGTCTGTCATCATGTCATGTCATGTCACTTGATGTCACACCACAAGTTTAGTTTTGTGCACCTAAATTAATTTTGTTCATCGATTTCGATTGCTTTGGTTGGTTGTCAATGGTTTTTTTTGCGAGAATTTCTGGATTTTCTGGCCTTCTGTGATGAACTGGATTTGATGCAATTTATTAGTTTTCTATTTTACTAATTCTCCGTTTGTGTGATGAATAGTTAACATCTTCGCTTCGTTATCAGTTTACCTAAATTACTAGCAGGAGGGATTCATCACAGCGTATCAAACACATTTTTAGTACTACGTTATATTTACATACTCAACAACTCAAGAGACACTGTGATGGAAGCTTACCTCAACACAATCAAGAGAAGAAAAGAATCGGGCGTGGAAGGCTACAAATGATATAAAGTTAGAGTTATCGTGGTGCGCGCATCGTCAATTGGAGTCCCTCAGCTGGTCGTCGAGTGACGAATCCTATGTGCGCGTGACATGAGCACAAACAAACAACGGCGTGGAGCTAGCGGTTCCAGTTGTTCAGTGACCGGGGTGCCTGCTATCATCAACGCGCCTACCGCCATGTCTGCCGACCTAGCCTCGCTGTTTGAGTGCCCCGTTTGCTTCGACTATGTGCTGCCGCCGATCCTACAGTGCCAGAGCGGGCACCTGGTGTGCTCAAGCTGCCGGCCAAAGCTGTCCTGCTGTCCGACATGTCGCGGCCCACTCGGCAACATCCGAAACCTGGCCATGGAAAAAGTCGCCGGTAATGTCATGTTCCCGTGCAAACACTCCAACACGGGCTGCACTGTCACGCTTGTTCACACTGAGAAAGCGGATCATGAAGAAGCCTGCGAGTTCAGGCCGTACTCCTGCCCCTGTCCGGGAGCCTCGTGCAAGTGGCAGGGAGGCCTTGACCAAGTCATGCCGCACCTAATGATGTCACATAAAAGCATAACTACTCTACAGGGAGAAGATATTGTGTTTCTGGCGACTGATATAAACCTTCCTGGAGCAGTTGATTGGGTAATGATGCAGTCTTGTTTCAACCATCATTTCATGCTTGTTCTTGAAAAACAGGAAAAGTTTGATGGGCATCAACAATTCTTTGCAATTGTACAGCTTATCGGGTCTCGTAAAGAAGCAGAGAACTTTGCATACAGATTAGAACTGAATGGGCACCGTCGTCGCCTCACATGGGAAGCCATGCCCAGGTCCATACATGAAGGGGTTTCATCCGCTATCATGAACTCGGATTGCCTTGTATTTGACACTTCTCTTGCACAACTATTTGCCGACAATGGAAACCTCGGTATTAATGTCACAATATCCATTGCCTAATCAGTCACATTACACTTGCTAAATTATTATCACAATTAATACAGTGACTTATTGGTTTATGGAATGGTTGAAAAATATTTATTTTTATATCAATAGAATTAATGACAATTTTGATCAAAGTGTTATGCTGGACATGTAAATTACATTGATAAGACCATATTTTGTTACACATTGTACAAAACTTAACCTGACATGTTTTGTTTTGAATTTATGTATTACCATCATCAAAGTAAGCCAAAAATAATGTTTTTGTTTCCATTATTTGTTTGTAAATGTGTGTTCAATTTAGATTTAAGTAGCAGAAGTTAAATTCTTTAAGTGAACTACTATTTCGCTTTAGAATTGCCTTGTCAAATGTATAACATTATTATTATAATATTGGATGTCGACATCTCGGGGAGAATGTGATTATTGTATTCCAAACAGAACAAATGAATATTTGTGTTAGAATTAATCATTTTGTATAATATATGTATGAATGCACTGCTATATAAAGGACTTGATGTATTGATGCTACAAATTTAATGTTTTAAGAGTGTCAAAATGTTTAGGTCACAAACCAATTAATTAAACCTTGTTTTACAATACTGAATAGAAGTTAAATCTTTTGTTAAACCCATCTTGGCTCCACTATGCTAAATATCATGTGACCTGAATATTTGCAATAAATTATTCAGAAACTGTGTCTGGTGATACTTATTACAAAAGTAAGACGACTCCGAAGTGAAGTCCGATTGGTATGATCGTTCTTGGGGATGGGCTGGACTCGCCAGAGTTAACCATACTATATTTATTTGTTGTACAAAACGTGCATAATTTTTAATTTCCAACAAAATATATTGCTTGTTGATTAAAACCTATATGAATGCCATTAAATTTTTCAATGAATAGTAAGCTCCATATTTTGTATTCCATTTCTTGTCTGACTGTTATTTTAATTACTAGGTATCTATTAGTAATTTTGCTGTTTATTTAAACAAACTCATGTTACTTAAATGTAGTTTTAATTGCCTATAATCTATACCATTTCATTGTTACTTCGCTGCTGTGCAGTAGCATTATTAGGTATTATTTAACTCCTCGAATTGTAAGGTAAAGCTGGTAAAAGTTTATTAAAGTTTACTAAATAGTTGAAATAAATTTTTGTAATGTACTATTTTGGTTTTCGTCCATTCCTAATTGCCTACCTCTCCTAATATGTGTATTTACTTAAAGGCGCAGACCCACCGCGGCGCACGGAGAAGTTACGCACGTGTGTTAAGCTTCGCTTTGCAAGGAATGTATGTGAGCGTGTCCACATTGCAACCCACGGACACGCTACGCATCAATTGACGTCATTGATACATTCGTGGCTTGCTCGAATAGGTGCTTACATAGCTCAACGCTGTCAAACGCCATGCATGCTGTGCATGCGGTACACGGCTACCTAGCGCTGTACATAGTCGTGGTATTCGTGTATAGTGTGTACTGCAGTGGAAACGTAGACCCACGTTGGCGAACAAATAAATGCACGCAGCTAAAATGCGCCGCGTGCTCGTGCGCAGCATGCGCCGCGGCGGGTCTGCGCCTCATACTCGACTATGTGTGTGACATACACGATGGTAGATAAAGGAACTTGAGTCTGTCAAGCATACAGCAGAAAGTAATGAAAAGAAAGGCGCAAATATCGTTTATGAACAAGATCATTCTGTGAGCATTCAAATAGTGCTATCTAATCAACGCATGATAACGCCCAATCATTTGTTCAACCGACTTTCTCTTGCATTCCAAGGGCAATAAGGTTGGCTTACTTACGTTATTATTCATATTAATTTAGCAGTCAGCTCAAGTAGTAGGTAGTAGAGCTTTATAAAAAGTTGTTTGTCACATAGAAACCTATTAAAACATAACAACACCCAACAGTCACATACATAGTCCTGATCCCACACTAAGATTCCCTGTGTCGTGGGTATCAGGAACTACGAGTACCATGGTACCGGAACAAATATTCGCAGACCATGCAAACATTTGTCCCGCATCGGGAATCGAACCCGCACCTCTTACCACCCGGCTACTCGCCCGCCGCGCCACAGAGGTCGACAAAAAACAAGAATAGTGTAAAAAATTAAAATACCTGCCATAACTTTATCATGATCTTTAATTCCTTTCAATAATTTCAGGACAACTTATTTAAATTGACTAATTAAATAATTTTTCGAACCAATTTTAACACCTCAACTTAGCACCAACCAAAATTTTGGCATAAATAATTTGAATCGGATCAGAGGCTACACACTTCTTCTAAGTAGGTTTTCCAGGCTGTAACGGCGACGGTAAAAGGCACGCAGAGGTCGGAGAGTCCGTATCGTCTAGAATTGATGAGACTTTTTGACGAGGACTGAATGGATCAGTCTCTGGAGCTACATTCGTCTCAACAGGACTAAAGGGGTCTCTTATTCTATGCACCACTTCGAACGGATCCGACGAACCTACTTTAGAGTCCAGACTAAACTCATCGAATGTTTCTAAGATCTTACTGAACTCAGCTGAAGTTTGAGGAGTGAACGGATCAAACTTCTTTATCCCGTCCGGACTGAACGGGTCTTTGGACTTGGGCGATTTTGGCGCGTCTTCTGCTAAACTGTTATCGCCGCTGAAATCCGAAAGATCTATATCGTAGTTTATATTACTGAGACCCGGAGCTAGATCCGCTGCAAATTCATCTGGTGTCATGAGTTCATCGATGGATCGCGAATCGAATGGTGTGAAACCTAGCGGTGAAGGGGTTAAAAGCTCTAATGAATTTGTTTGCTTGATATCCCAGTTCGGGGGCGATTTTGATGGCGAATCCTTTTCGATGACTTCGAAACCGAGTATGTTTAATTTCTGCTCCGTTTCTTGCGGGATGGATACTTTACGAATGTGTATGGGTATTACTGGAATTGTTTGAGGCTGTGCAATGACTGTAGATGGTTTTTGAGGTGTTTCTTCTGGTTTTGTTTCTAGTAAAGGAAGTTGTGTTTCTTGGGTAAGTGATGTGGGTTTTTCGGCATTTGATTCTAGTTCGATTAGTGGCGCGGTGGTGATTTCCTTGAGTTTGCCTATTCTGGGCAGTTCGCGTCGCGGTTTGATCTCAAGCGGCGTTTTTGTGAGCACGTCTTGAACTTTCTTAGCTATTTGTTCCTGTGAATAAAACAAAATGTTAGTAACAAGTTGCTGAAAACCTGAAACACAAGGCTACTCAACTATGGAGTGATAGTATCGACTAGATGTCGCCACTAGTAGATTTGATATATATTTTTTACTATAATGTTTTTTATGCTACACTTCTCATCAAAAAAATCGAAACACTTCTCAAGTTTATTGGTGTTATTATAAAAAATGCCCTTAGTCTGGGTTTAAACCAGGACTACCAGTCTAGGCTTAAATATCGACCTAGGGTATATACGACTGTAATACAAAAGCAGATGGTTTGTTTTCCAGAAGCAACTTTCGAGCTAGATATGCCAAAAATGACATAAGCTTGGACTATCTCTGGTTTATCTAAAACCAGGCAGCCCCATATTTTAGCAATGGTCTATAAATTGACAGTTGATTTCTTGTTAGAGGTAAGAATTTGGACATCTCAATTGGGATGTGACCAATCCGTCAGTTTGATACTTTGGAAATTTGCGAAGTAGCGCGAGAATTGATTTCGGAAAACAAACCATCTGCTTTCGTATTTAAAGTCGCATATGCCTAATGTCGATATTTAATCCTAAGACTAGTACGCCCGGACTAAATTCAGATTTAGTCCATGTTCTGTAATAAAGCCGTATGTGTTTAATAGATTATGTGAAAAGTATTGTTATAAACGGAAAAAAATTGTCATATAACAGTAGTACAAGGTAATATAAGGTTACGAACTGAGAGCAAATATAATGATGGCTTTTCTTAAGAAATAATACTCTTATTTGGTTATTTGTCGCCAGAAAGAAAATCTGCAGTGTTTCGATTTTTTTGATGAGAAGTATATATGTTTTTGTAGAAAGTATTTAGTAAAAAATGATTTTTTGTAACGAGATTTAAAATAAATGAGTGAAATAATAACAATAATCTTTATTTGGAACAAGAACAAATGAAAAAAGATGATACCCACAGAAGTAAAAATACTGTGTTGCAAGTACCAACGCCCTCATCCATATTGTGGAATATAAACCCCTGTGACAGAATCCAGACAGACAGTCGGCGTGGCTTAGTAATAGGGTCCCGTTTGGCACCTATTATGGTTTAATCATTTATTTCTCAATAGAATATACAAATTCACTTATTATAGAGAAAATATAATTTAAATCTAAGGTATGTGCCATTAAGCGTAGTTAATTGTTAAATCATACAATAGCTAGGGCTTTATAAGGTATAGTTTCATTCGAAAATTTAGGCCAATATTTTTACCTAAATTTTCGAGTAAATTTTCGGTAGTTTTGGTTCACAAGGAATGAGTAACCCACAAGCAGCGCGTACGGCGCGATGCAATAAAATGTTTACTATTGGATACAGAACCCTAAAAAACATCAATAATAATCAGGGGTGGAATAAAGTTCTCTTTTTTTATGGACAAGTACCTACGCAGTACAAGTTCTCTTAAGTTGAACGTGATACATACCTCAAAAGTTTTGGCGTTAGCTGCCAACCGGTCGGCCTCTTCGTTAGCCTGCTTCGCTTTCTCCAGTAGCTGCCGGACCAGCTCGCTTTGCTCCTCGGCCTCACGCGCCGCGCCGCACAGCGATAGCGCCGCGGCCTAGAAGCAAAGAATACTTTTAAATTCTATGTTAATCACATTAACGGGCAGTTTAGATTAGACGACCTCTGTGGCGCAGAGGGCGAGTAGCCGGCTGAGACGCAAGAGGTTGCGGGTTCGATTACCGCTGCAGGACAAATGTTTGCATGATCAGCAAATATTTGTTACGCGTTTTAGTGGGTGTTATAGCACCATGGTACTCGTAGTTCCTGATACCCACGACACAGGGAAGGGTGTGGAAATAGGACTATGTATGTGACTGTTGGGTGTTATGTTATGTTATTTAGGAATTTTGAAACGTGGTTGCAAACTACTGTCAAAGCACAAGCTCAATGCAAAAAAAAAATTACAAAAGCTCAATGAAAAAAAAAATTTTTTTTTTTTTTTAATGTCGAGAAATTGGCTATGAAGAGCTATGCTCGGTATACGTGATAGAATCCTGAAGGAGGATATCCGTATAAATACCGGGATCACCGGGACTCTGTGCTGTAAGGATGATGCAAGACTCACCCAGGCGCTGCCACCGATAGAGGCCGGCATGGCCATGTAACAGTCGAACTCCTTCTTTTCCATGCTTAGTGATTCTGCGTTCAAGTTCTCTATGAAGGACACTGCGCAACACTGAAACCATCAAAATAACAACTCTTCACAGTCAATTTAGGCAGGTACTAGAGTCTGTTCAGCGAGAGAACCGTCATGGGATTGGGTTTTTTTTATAAGTAGCGGCACGTAGGTTTAGCGCTGAAGGAAACGTGGAGGGGATAGTTGCGCATGTTTACTGTCGCGCAAACAATACAATTGGTATAAAATAGATAGAGATAGAGATAGTGAGCCCTCCCAAGATACCTTACTTTTAACTTCTGCGCAATAACGGTCAGCGCTAGAGTTTCGTGCCGGTACTATCTCTTTAGTTTTTAATTCAAAATGCCGTCCGAAAGAAACAGCTCCTAATTATGGTTTTAATATGTAGTTCAGAACGTTAATTCACAATTTGGTCACGACGGCTCTCTTTCTGAACAGACTACTAAGATTTTATTATTTAGGCTCGCTCAATCCGCCGCGAATCGGGCGCGAATCGGGCGTCGTCATCCAATCACGACAGAGTAAACACTACACAGATACAGCGATCCCGCCGGCGGGGTCGAAGACTTTAAGTACCTTCAGTACCACACGCCTAAACCGGTACAAGCATGTTCCGGGGCGTTTGCTCCTATCCTCCAGTCTTTTCAGTACCTTCTGTACCACACACCTAAACCGTTACAACTTAGAGAATTTATAGTAGGGAGATGGCAAGCATACGCTTTCCCCTCTGCCGAAGTACATGAACGGTCGTTCGTGTCAGTTTATAAAAACTAGTTTAGCCACGATCGTTTGCCATTCTGCGTTCATACCTGTCGCTATACGGAGCTCCTAAAAATGGTTGGTTGTGCTGTGGTTTCGTGTAAAGGGCGGTCGGAAACATCAAATTTTACACAATATGGAGTTTCTTATCACATTTAAGTAATTGACAACACAATTAGGCCATTCATTTTACCGTAAAATATATTTTCTTAGTGCAAGCATACGACAGAAATAACGATGCGTAATTTCTTGGTACGGGGACAAGTGATGTGAAAACAACGAACGAATGAATGAACGAAAGAGGCTGCAACGATTTTTATGAAATTAACAGGATAGGGAGTTTTCAGGCCGAAAAAACGATATCAAAGCTGTAAAAAAATACCTGTTTCCAAAGAAAAAATCAATACCTACGTCGTTCAATACCAGCCTAAAATATAGGTTAAATGGGCTTGATTAGCTGTTTTTCGGGTATAAAGGGGTTGTAAGGTTATTTTAGAGGTTTGTATTTCCGATTTTTTAACGGTTTTAGGGTTATTTCGTCAATCACAATATGAAATTAGAAAGGTATGCAAAAGTATAGGTACGGAGTTTTGATCCCACACTAGGATTCCCTGTATCGTAGGTACCTTTCAGGAACTACGAGTACCTGGTACCATAACACCCAGACCCGGAACAAATAGTTGCAGATCATACATGCCGATGCGTGTAATTTGGAAACCATATAATTTTATAAGAAACCAACGCACCACGGGTCTATAATAGTCTATATATATTAGTGTACAAATCATGAATACAAAATTTGAAGAAATAATAGCCAAAATAGAAGCAAACTTCGTTCGCGTGCAAAAGGACGTACGCGTCCTACCGGTGAGCTCTTAAATACTAAAACAATTTTTAACTGACTTTGTTTTTTTTATGTGTTTGTACGCGATTACTTTTGATCAACATGAATCAATTCACCCATTCAAACATACATCCATAGACTAGATCCATAGACAATTAATAATCTTAATTTCATTCAATCTTTCACACCCCATCACTAGTTTTTGCGCTAGTGTGCAACTAACCAATAGTGTAATTACAGAAATTATTTATTTGTGTGCTTGTTTTATGTTAGTGTGACAGCTTTTATTTCCGTGTGCGTTTATAGAGACGCCTCAACTTTCTGCATAAGTGTGCGTGAGTAAGTAAATGTGTGCTGTACGTGTTTACCTCGCCTCCCGCAAAAAGTGGCAGAAATAATTTAGTACTAGAAGTTGAGCATGCCATCTCCCCACATAAATTCTCTAAGCGTTACAAGCATGTTCCGGGGCGTTTCCTATTCCTCCCAATCTGGCAACGGCCCAAGCCGAGGTCCGTACATAAGTGGTGCCCTTGCGCTAGTTGCCCCAACCTAATTTTAACGGTTGAGCACCTTCCGCGCTCACCAAAAGTCCGGTAACGCAGCATCGGCCGTCTGAGGCCAACTGCATTTTGTCCTTCAGAAAAAAAATAAAAAAAATAAAGCCCGAGCGTGCCGCGGCCCGAGCCGAGCGTTGTCGGTTTTTGTCGATGCTCAAAGGCGCCTCAGTAAGTTTGCCGCGCTCACTCAAGACGGTAGTGTTTTGCCTCGCTTATTAAACTGAGCGTCGATGCTCACGGTGGCTCAGCCTTGCCACGCGAGGCAGCCTCGGATTAGAAAACTTACAGACCGAGGCCGCCTCGCGCGGCATACGTACTGCGGCAAATGACCGAGGCTGCCTCGCGAAGCCGCTCGCTTGGTCAGTACGCGGCTATTTACTAAACTTCTATTAGCCATTACAAATGTCTATAAATATGCCAAATAATAGCTCTATCTATTAGTATTAATAGTGTCTGTTTGCTGTGGTGTGTCCGGACTAAGAATAGACTCCGTCTCCTCCCGTGGATGTCGTAAAAGTGACTAAGGGATTACACACGGGATGGGCAGCAGCATCCACCTGAGTAATCAACACCAATCCGCCTGCCAAGCGTGGTGATTATGGAAAATGCCCCCCATTGCATTCTATGGGGGAAGCCTCGTCCAACAGTGAACGTCTAAAGGCTGCTGAGGCCTTACCATGAGCTCATAAAGCTATTCAATTCAAAATATCGGTTCCGTGATGTCCGCAGCTATATTTAAAGGCACAGTAGCAGAAGGTCTATAGACTTTTGCAATTAAAGTTATCCAATGATGACGGATGTCAACGACGAACCGATATTTTGTACTGAATAGTTTTTGAACTGAATCGCTATAAGGGCTCATGGTAAGGCGTCTGAATAGAATCGCTGTGACAAACAGACAGACCGCCGGACAATACGAAACAATAAGAATAAAAAAAAAGATCTGTACTGCTCACCAAGTTGGTAAAGTAGTAGCCGCCCTCCCCCGTCATGAGTCGCTGCGCGTTGCAGAACCGTGTCACGAAGTTGATATTGCTCACCAGGCGCGGCGGGTTTGCCTTTAAGACCTGAACGAACGAGTAGATCCTTAGATAAGATAAGATAAGATAATAGGGTGAAGTAGCAATGGACAGACCATATAGCTCAGAACCAACAACCATTGGGCAATAAACTCGAGAACCTTTATTGCCTTTTTTTTTTTTTTGGGCCTTTGTCGCTTCGGGCTGCTTCGTCCGGTTGGACGACGCAGCCCGAAGCGACAAAGGCCCTCTTGATGGACCGACGACATTTTGAGGATCGTAGGAAGTCGGTGGATGGTGGCGGCTCAAGACCGGTAGTCGTGACATTCTAGGGGGAGGCCTATGTCCAGCAGTGGACTTCCACAGGATGTTGATGAATATTGAATGACCTGCACTCAAATAACAGTAGCAAATGGCAATCGGGAACGCAATTATGGAGATCATTTTGGATTTTGGCAGAGTGATGTTCAAATCATTTGAAACTTGAAATGAGGAATATTTAGGTCAAGAAGTTTCCCCTATTCAAGTTTCATAACATTTAGATAGCGCTAAGGCTGCCAAAATGATCTCCCATTGTTGCGTTCCCCATTCCCATTTGCTACTGTATTTGGGAGGCAGCTGTTGGACCTAGTCGTTTTCTCATCCCAAAAACAGCATATTATCATGTAAATTTCTTCAAAACCGTCAAAGTCGCTTTCGAAAGCTTCCGTACAGACACACAAACAATTTGTTGTTTGTTTAAAGAGCATTGCTTACTGTGAATATGAGTGCGGGCAATAGGTCATCAGCGGAAGCCGGCGCACCGCACAGCGCCAGCACATGCCGGCAGCACCGCCGCACGCGAGCCAGCTTGCCGCCAGGTGACGGCGCACTGTCCATGCCAAGTAATTCTGCAAATTATGTATCAAAATCAGCATTTGAAACATGATAGGACTTTGAGGCCAGAGAGCATTGTTAGTTGCCCTGTAAAAAAATATTTAATTTCATTTCTAACACTAGTCTGAGATGATTAACTCGTATAAATTGAGCGGTATCATAAAATGCTAATTTGTAGTTTATTTATATATACACTCGGTTCCAAAAATTACGGGTCAGTCACAAAAATTGAAATACCTCCAGAACTGTAAAAGCTAGATCAATGAAATAAAAAACAGAATAAAGACTTTTTAGTTGCGCTTCTAATAGCATATTATTTAAACTGGTTGATGAAAAAAAACTTCATTAGAAAAACAAAATTTAAAAAAATGACTATTTTTAAAAACAAAATTTTTGTTTCATGTCATTATGGATGCTTTCCATTTCTATTCTGCCACAAAAAAAATTATCGTGAACGTCTTCCACGTGCATAATTATTATTCTGTGAGGTGAAGCATGGCAGTCACGCTAGAGGAATGTACCAGAATCCTAACTTTTTTGGAACTTGGGCGGAGCCAGCGTGAAACAGCCAGAAACATTGGTGTATCTTTGTCGACTGTTCAGCGGGTAGTCCAGCGGTACCAAGAGACCGGATCACACCTTAGAAGACCAGGAAATGGCAGACCAAGATGCACAACGGCCAGGGAAGACAGACAACTGGTGGCTACAATGCTCCGAAATCGTTTTCAAACTGCTGTTGGTCTAAAAACTCACTTTATTCGCTTTGGAGGTGGCAATTTAAGCGCTCAAACAGTAAGAAGACGTCTTGCTGAAGCAAATTTGAAACCATTGAGGCCCGCAAATGGCCCCAAACTGGAACGGGGACATCGAATTGCAAGACAGAGATACGTGCGCGAACACCTAAACTGGACACTAGACGATTGGTCTAGGGTAATGTTCACGGACGAGTCTAAATTCATGCTTTATAAGCATGATGGTAGGCAGTTGGTGTACAGAAGACCAGGGGAGCGCTTCCATCAAGCGTGTGTGGAGGAAAAAGTGGCGTACGGTGGAGGCTCCGTACAAGTTTGGGCTGGGATTTCTGCTGAGGCCCGCACCGAGCTGGTGCTCATTCAAAATGGAACTCTAAATGCAGAGAGGTACGTGGAAGAGATCCTCAATGAACATGTAGGTCCTTTCATGGCCAGGATGGACCGGCATGGCATATTAATGCATGATAATGCGCGTCCCCATACCGCCAGAATTGTACATGACTACCTTGAAGAGGTCGGTATCGAACTCATGCAGTGGCCAGCGCGAAGCCCGGACTTAAACCCCATCGAGCACGCCTGGGACGAGCTTCAGAGATGCGTGAAAGGTCGAAACCCCCCACCAATCACGCTTCCCGAGCTCATACAAGCACTGGTGGAGGAATGGGAAGGTATTCCTCAGCACCGGCTCCGAAATTTGGTGTACAGCATGCCTAATCGCCTGGAAGCTGTCAGAAGAGCTCGTGGAGGCAATACAAAGTATTAAATGAAGAAAGTGATGAAAAACAGCAAAAAAACAATCATAACAAAAAATGTAATCTTAAGAAAAATATGACTACTTTAGTTTTTTTTTAATTTAAGATTAATATTGTGGGTGTAACTAAGTTTTATTTTATTTTTTATCTGTATAATTAAATTCTCAATTGAACAGTCTTCGTTTCATTAGGATGGCATACGTAGTTCGGGAGATATTCGGGTTTATGTGACTGACCCGTTATTTTTGGAACCGAGTGTATATATATTTTGATTGGTAGGTATGTATATATTATAATATTGTAAGTTAGGGTTATTTTTGTTTATGCATATTATGTATTTTAAGTACCTAATGTATGTATTTATTTATTGTTAGTGTGTACCTGGTATAATATTGTTCATGTATGTTTACTTAATTTATAAAATTTATTATTGTGAAACTATACCTAAGTACTTGAAGTACTATCTAATTCTTTTCAACGTATTATGCACCACCTACATAAATTTATCCGCATTACACGGTAGAGAATGCTTCCTAGCATTAAGTTCGCCTATGTACATGATTATTAATTATTAAAGGCACATTAGCAGAAGGTCTATCGACTTCTGCGATTAAAGTTATTCAATGAAAACGGATGTCAACGACGAACCGATATTTTGTACTGAATAGTTTTTGAACTGAATCGCTATTATATATTTGAATGTTGGGTGTGTTATGTATGCAATGAACTTGCCAAAAGATTTAGAAAGAGGTTAAGTATTGAAAATAATAATAAGGTAATAGTACCGCTAATAGCTTTATACAGTAGCTGCCTGCATCGCGCGCTATCACGGTCGAGCTTGCAATCCAACCGGCGCTCACACACCCAGCTCAGCTGCTGGATCCGTTCAGACATGGCGCGGTCCGCACGCTCGTCCTCCGTCCCGGTCGGTGAGAACACCACTGAAGGTAAACTGAAATAGATTATTTCAAGTTGAAAATACGGCTAATTACCACTGTTTGCTGTTACTGTATTTGCCGGTCTACCGCCGAACGCGGTAGCAGTTCACACCCAATAGGACACTAGAACTGTGCTGCCACCAACCCAAAGTCCTTCTCCGTTATTTTGAGGAGTTTGGCTGGCTGTGGTCATTTTAACAGGGGGACAATGGCAATGGGTGTTGTGTGGTGTGTTGTGCACACCTCAATGTTATGTAATTTTAATATGAAAAATGAAATTTCAAAATGATCGTTGGGATTTCAATGACTAAAATTCTTTCGAAATCGAAAGAATTTTAGTTTTTTTTTTTTTTTTTTTTTTTTTTTAAATCAAATGATTTGAATCGGCACGTCAGTGCAGATCTTATCTCCCCCATTTCCATTGTTGGACGACCGCAATTTGAACCTTAGGATCGGAAGTCGGGGTCCTTCTCACTCCTTCTCTTCTCGTCTTTCGGTTCTTGGTTGCCAATCAAGAACCTTTATTCACCAGCGGTAGTCGGTTCTGCGAGCTATATGGCCTGCCCATTGCCACTTTAACTTGCTAATGTGAGAACAGTCAATTTATTGAGTTTTGGTGCTCTTTTTCACTGCATAACTGAATCTTTCAACAGCTTTTGAATGAGTCTTTCATCAAACAACCCATTCAACTTTAATTAAGAGGTATGCCGAGCTGTTCAACAAATAGTTAACAAAATAGCGAATAAGTTAATCTCAATTGAACTTCTTCTTGCTACTTGTGTCTTGTAGTGATTGAATGAATGCTTGAGTACCTCAAGGTTCGATGCTTGGTCCATCTTTATTCATATAGCATGTAGAACTTGAATATTAGAATGGGTGGGAACTTACTCGTGTAAATATGTCATAGCGTGCTTCTCAACGAAATCCATAAGACGTTCTTTCATATCAGAATCCACGTTGGCGAAGTGAGGCGACGTATCCATATGTTTCATGAACCGCTGAAAAAGAAACCTTACTTGTATAGCATTGCTATTTACTAGCAATTGCCTGTGCCTCCGCCCGCGCGGAACACTTCCTAGACAAATATTCTACACGACAGACGCCACTGAAAACGGAATTTAAATCCGTCCAAAAATATATGTTTAAAGTATGTATACCTACAGACAGACAGATATTTATAAATAAAGTCTAAACTACGTCTGTAGTTCTATTATTTATTTTGTGTTATATAAGTACTTATTATTGTGACTCTGCTATCTTATTTATTAATGTCTTTTTGGATTTTGATTTGTTTGTTTCAATATACATGTGGGGATACCAATGTGATGAATAAAGAGACGTGTTCTATTATTTATTTTGGGTTATAAGTACTTTTAATTAATGTATTTTTGGATGTTGATTTGTTTGTGTCAAGACACATGTGTGTACACTAATATGTGGGCATATGATGGTGGAATTTCATTTTCAGTCACCAATATAGTGCTGTAAGAAAAGAACAAAGGGGAATGATCACGGTCATGTTAGAAACTTTCAAAAGGTGAAAATGGGAAACTTAAAAACAATACTAGAAAATACGTTGTTTTTAAAACGAAACAAATAAGATGAAAACACGTCGTATGAGTCGTAAAAATATACAAAATGCAATTCGCTTACATTTCGTTTTAGGCGAATATTATGAAAAAAAATATCTAGTTACCTAGATAACTACTATTCGATAATATGCTTGAATTAAAAATTATTTTGGTATTACGTTTGGATGAGCAATTTATCCTCCACTGGGCCCTTAACAAAACCTTTATGGTCAGCGCTATACCTACTAAGATCCATTTGCTACCGTAATGAGAAATAAAATACCTGATACTGTCTCTGCACCCTTTCTGACAGCTCATCCACTGACATCACATTAGCGCATTTGATGACGTCCATAATAAAGGTATGCACAAAGACCCTCGCGTCTCTATCCATCGACGAGGTGAGAGTAGAGAACCGGAGACGGAAGTCTTTCTTCATGTGATCGTTGACTTGCGCGGGGATTTTGAACTCCGGGGCACGCTTCTCAGAGTGGTCGTGGTCTTCTGAGGAAGGGGAACAAGATTCGTTGGGTTGCCGGAAACTTGATAATAGAAAGTGATGAAGAAGAAAGGGCCTTTTAGGTATCCTAAACCTAAAAGGCCCTTTTTTGTTCTTGCCATGCACGTAGTCAATAATGTCTATGTGCGTGGGCTCGCATAAGCGAGGGAGGCGAACTGTCAATCAATATCAGTGTGAAGGAGGACTGGAGGCCTACGCGCGTTTATTTAACGAGCGAAATTTAGAGTGTGGGATATGACTATAATTAAGGTATGTTGAAATGAGTAGGTAAATAAGCATTTTCTGGGCAAGCGTGTTTAAATAGATCGCTAATTAATAATAACCTGTGTTGCTCTTCTTGAAGACGCTGAACTGCAGCTTCTTTTTCAGCGTCTCGCTTTGCCGGAGTCGTTTTTCCTCGAACTTGGAGAAGGAGGAGTGCGAGCTTGGCTTCAGCGAGCGCTCCGGCTTGCGCTGCTCCGGCTTAGGGAGTGTTGCTGATCCTGTTGATGCTTTCTCTATGGAAGTGAGATAAAGATAAAGATAATTTATTTGTAGTAAGTACCACTTTAAGAAGAGATAAAGGGCGTTCACGCATGCGAACGAAGTTTGCTTCTAATTTGGCTATTATTTCATCAAACTCCATGAAACTTTGTACACATGATCTACACTAACCTCCTCTTTACCCTTTTACAAACAAACGTTGCAGACATATCCATGGAATAGTCAGTCTAAATAAATATTATTGTCTTTTTTTTTTTATTTGACTACCTCTGTGGTGCGGTGAGCGAAGGTTCGCCTGCGACGCAGGAGGTTGCGGGTTCGATTCCCGCCTCGGAACAAATATTTGTACTATCTGCAGATATTTGTTCAGGGAAATATCTATCTATGTAATGTATTGTATTAAGTATATCAGTTATCTGATTCTAGTACCCATAACAAAAGCTCTGCTTAGCTTGGAGCTAGATAATGTTGTTTGAAATGTCCAGCATTTATTTTGTTTATTTATTTATTTAATACAGTCGGCCAACGGTGGCGTCTTGTCAGAGCGTTCATTACCAGCATTTAGATGTCCACTGCTGGACGAGGCCTCTCCCATACAATACAATGGGGGAAAATTGCCATAATCACCACACTTGGCAGGCGGATTGGTGATCGCAGTATCGGTGTTGAATACTCAGTTGCAAGTGGGGTCTAATCTTGCATGTATACATGTACTTGTGTGTCATACTAACAGTTCACCGCCCTAAACGCTTGCCTATATCAATTTATGATATAATAGATCTATCCATTCAACAACAGGATATTTCAAAGATTTCAAAGGATCTGCCATAATAACATTATAAGTAGTAGTAATAATAAAAATGTTGAAAATGGTTTCTATAAATGTTATTTTCCTTAAAAAGCCAACAAAGATTAACATCTACCTTGAAGGTTCAACAGCACACAAACTGGTTAAATTAAAATATAATCTATTAACTGATAGGTTGGAAGGTGAAGTTCAGTTTATCAAAAAATAAAGTTGTTAATCTTATCTGATCCATTATCTAAGTTACATAATGCTATGACAAGTTCAAATATTATACTGCTGTGATTTGTACAAAATGAAATACATACATATTTTGTATTATTTATGAATTGTAATATTACAATTCATAAATAATACAAAATATGGACATGCATATCATTAGTTAGTTTTATAATATTATATTAGTTTTGTAATATTACAATTCATAAATAATACAAAATATGTACATGCATATCATACATGCATACTATATATATATATATATATATATATATATCGTACTTCATACTTTAACCCATATGGGTTAAAGTATGAAGTTGCCGTTTTAACGTATTGCTCACTTTGAATTAAAATTAAACCCGCATCGTGTTAGGCTCTATTACTATTATAGACATATTACTATTTATAGAGCTATACGGACGTCCGTTGTCCGGAACTATCGTATAGAAATCAATCGCTCCGCAGGCCGTGCACTACTAAACGCAACAATTGATTTCTATACGATAGCTTCGGACAACGTACGTCCGCACGGACCATCCGTATAGCACTAAATAGAGCCAGATTCGTGGTAAAAATTTAAGTAACATTCTAGATTCAAAAATGTTTTGTCTCTGTTGCTTGACTTTTAAAAAAATAAACATTAATTCTATGTGATAGTGGAAGCCGATCCTTATCAAACAACCAAGGAATTATAGTCGTGGTTTGACGTTTGTTTACCCGCAATATTGACTTATCCACCAAATTGGTTAAATAAAAAGAACTTGAGAAATGAGTGTCTCATGAATTAACTGATATGCATAGAGGAGCACGCGTTGAAGTTTGCCTTGCTTTGATGAGAAGTTACAGAAATTAAGGGATTTTGGAAGAATTGTGGCGTGTGATCAAGAGTGGAGCTACCGGTGACCTCCTATTAAATAAAATAAAACAGGATTTTATGTAAATTATAAAATGAAGTATACACATATACCACAATGCACCATCACTGCAGCATGTGCAGTGCAGTGCTGATGTTATATATTTACTCAAAGAGAAATAACAATTATAGTATTCACTAGTGGAATGCCCATGACTTTGTCCACATGAGAGTTTATTCTATACAGACTTCAACACCCCTCTGCATCCACTTAGGAGGGTGAATTGTGAATTCTTTTCTTAGCGCTCCTAAATTAGGTTGTGAGTCAGGAAGACATTTGTAACTTGCGTCCAATTGAATCTAAAATGTACCTGTCTAATGCTGCCACTTCACTTGGTGTATATTCACAAATTTTTGCGTTATTTTGCCAAGAAAAACAACATTCTGTACCGATAGACTCATGGTTGATTTTACCATGGAAAAATAACGCAAACATTTGCGAATATACACCATGTGAAGTGACAATAATACAAAATCATGATGACATTTGCACACCATCTAGAATTCGAGATGGTAGAATATATAAGGGACATTATTATAAGTAACACCTCTTAGAAATAAGTTTACATATGTTCAAGCAAATAAATATTCTTACTCTTTTTCAGTCAGTCAGTAAGTCAGCCATACAATTTTGTATACATAAATTACATTACACGTGGACAGATCATAGACGAGATTAGATTGATTATTATTATCACACTTTCATGTATGCATTCGTTCTTATTCTAAGTGGAGTTGAAAAGACCTACACTGACATCCTAGGGTGCACTGGGACCTGATTCAACTCCTTAAATAACAGAAGACCTAGGATTGGTGGCAACTTGCATACATATTTTTAAATCATTTATTATTAAGAAGCCAAAGCCAAAATGCTTGGATCCAACATAGATTGATGGTAACATTGATGTCCGAGTGTTACTATTGACCCAGACCATCTAAGGTGGGTTAGCAGCGGCACAGTTAACACCTCAGCAGGCATCAGTCCAGGTCTGAGCACCTTTACCTGGAACTAGAGTCTGCGAAATTACAGACCCATGGGACATTTCAAACAACTATGTCTCATGGTGATGGTGCAATGCCACATTTTATGCGCATTCTAGCTGGGCATGATCTAAGAGGTAATGCGGTTGTCATGTGCAGGGGCTACTGCTTAACATCAATTGGGCCAACTATAAGTTCCATCATTAACTCAAATAAAAATAAAAAACTTTAACTGCTACAGCGTTAAAACTGAAGATCTGAACTGTCAAAACGTATGTTCTTCATTGAAACTAGCTCAAAGTCTAGGGAATTTTTCTTCTTTTTCTCGAAAGTCTAGTGGTTAAGTAATTTTAAAGTCTTATCTTACCAGCTCGTCTCTGCTTCTGCATCTGCTCTCGGTGACATTTGGAGCAGTACCCCTGCCACTGTGGATTCCCGAAGTAATCACAGCCATTCTTGCACTTCAGGTCGCTTTGATCAATGCGGAGTGAGGGCATCTTGGATGCAAACATCATGTACTTGTATGACCTTTGGAGATTTGGACCATACCACATTGTGAGAATATTTATTTAGGATAAGATTAGGAGATTTAGGTAGATTAAGTAGAACGTGATTATTGTATATTTCGATATAATTGAATGTTGACCACAATCAAAAGTTATCTCACATTCAAAATCAAATGTAAGAAAATATCACTTTCCAATAGCTTTTCTAATTCGAATGATGTTTTACCGTTTTCAGTCGGTAACATGAAAATTTCTACCCATTCATTTACGAAATTTTGCTTCAAATTTTAACAAAGGCCCCTCAAAAATGGCAAAAACACTTTCAGCCCATTGTCGTATGGTTACTCCACAAAATGGGTGTTTTATGATTACAATGACGTTCATATCAATTTACGACTGTAACAACGGCCGTTGAACGATTTACCACCGTTATATAGGCTATTCTTATCGTGAAAACGTACTTCACTATTGATGATAACCAAATAGAAATATTTGTGTCGGAATTAAGTACAAGGGCTAAAGAACTTCATAGAGAAAAACTATAACATAAAAGGAACATTACAGCTAATAGAAATCTTACCTTCAATAGAGGACCACATTAAAGGGTTTTTAGCAATTTAATTTACAAAAAATAGCCAGGAAAATATATGTAACAACAAACCATTTTCTTTCAACATAATATTTGACATTTGATTGATTTGACATACGTGACAGACAACTGACCGACTAGTGACTGATGACGACACAGACTTGCTTGATCAAGAAACATAAAAAAAAGAAGAAAAAATACTCACTATTAGGCCCAATTCATTACCTTAAAAATAGTTAAAATAGAGTTCGGATCATGTTTCGATCGTGTGTCGATGTCTTAAATGTCAGAAATGGTATTCTCTAAACATAAAATACAACACTGTAATGTGATTATATCGAAATGTGACCGAAACTTTAACGATTCAAAGTTTTTTCGTTAATTATAGCATAAGTAGATGGAGTCTCTCTTTACTCTTTCCAATTCTATATATAACTATCCTACTCTAATGGTTATCACCATGAATTGAAAGTAGATTAAATTGTTATTTATGAGGGACTAGAAATTCAACTTTCAGTCAATTTACAATTCAGTCTCGATTCGGTCTCACTTTCAGTGTAGTTTTAAAATAACTTAGAGAATTGGGCCTAAATCCTAATAACTAAAGCACGCTAAATCCTTCTCAGTGACAGGCACCCACTCACAGCATCATGTGGGTAGATCCTTAGAATAAGGGTAGATCATTGCTCAGAGGGTATCTAGGTAGGTACCACACTTCGTTGGTTTTCGTTGGTGGTGGGGGTCATGAATACCTAGAATGCTGCCATTTTCCAAGATGACAAATATAAATTAAAAAACTCTTGCAAAAATTCGTGCATGTAATCCTTCTAAAGCCGCTGTTGGTCGCGCCGTTTTTATTATGTGTTTTACCTTTAAGGTGTACCTATAATAGGTACCTATGTCGCTTACGTCCATGGTTTTCCTTCGTATTATCATGGGTTTCGATTAGAGAGAAAATAAAATAGGTTTCGTCTGTGGCTCATTTGGTTGTCATGGAATCACAATAACATCAACATTACATTGAAAAAATACGAAACACTCTAAAATAAAGTCTACGTCTTTCAGGTTTTCCTGATAATTTTGAATGAAAAACAATGGATTACATGCAAATCAAAGATGGTCTATATACCAAAACAATTTATACAATGGTAAGTTATTTATTTGGCCGTAATTTCCGGTTGGCCTAAGAATAGAGCCATCAGCATTGATATAAGTCCCAAAAATGCCATCAATGACCCTCAGTCTCCTCCCGTGGATGTCGTAAAACCCGACTAAGTGAATAGGTACACCGGGGATGTGTAGCAGCATTCACCTGAGGCACCTGATGATAGGTAGGTACATAACACCGATCAGCAGGACGATTCTAAAACGTCGGAAACGTTTCCGATCGGATTCGTTAGTTTTTCATTTCGATGTGGTAAGTAACTGACACAATTTTCTAACAATTTTCTCTAGTAAAACACAGTAATATACAATATTTATTATTTTTTAATGTGTTTTACTAGAGAAAATTGTTTTAGTTACTTACCACATCGAAATTAAAAACTAACGAATCCGATCGGAAACGTTTCCGACGTTTCAGAATCGTCCTGCTCGAGGTCTAAAAAGCCCACTTTATATGAATCATAATATGAATCATTATACGATTCATTTAAAGGAATTGCTAAGGATCTGCTGAAAATTCAGAAAATGAATTGCTACATCTACATACATTCATACTTACATGAAATCTTATGAAACTTGAATAGGGGAAACTTCTTGACCTAAATATTCCCCTTTTGATCGATTTACCTTAGACGCGTCCTCCTTGCAAGTTTCAAAATATTTGGACAGCGCTAAGGCTGCCAAAATGATCATCATTGTTGTTTTCCCAATTGCTACTGTACCTATATTGGGGGGCTGATTGTGATACTTAGGTACAACTAGTTTCCGCCACTTTTTACGGATTTTACGTACGGCTTTGCTCGCGTTTTAACGGAATAAAAACCCTAAAATCATAAATAAAATCCTGCAACCCCAAAATCCAGAAAACCCCTAATAACCCCTTTAAAAAACCCCTGCAAACCCGTGTCACCCTAAAAACCTACGAACTCCTAATAATCCTAAAAATCCCGACAATCCCTAAAAATAGGTGTTTTAGGGAGTGTCGGGATTTTTAGGATGACGAAACCCTAAAACATCTAAAACCCCTACTACTTATTACACAACTCGAGTTTGGATTAGATCCGATACGAGTATTACGTTCCTCGTGCTCACCGAGCACCTCGTGCGCACCCCTTGAACCCTGATAACAGAAACATTCCAAAAACGGTATCATGTAACAATCGTTTCCGTAAATTATGATATGATCAAAAATTGCATAACCTAACAATACGACATAAGTAGTACCTATATCAGTGACATAAGCCGCCCAACCCATTGATTGTACAAAATGTTTTCATCACAAGGAAGTGGGTTTCATTCAAGGTGACCCAAAGTTGTAATCATCAACGAAGTTATCGGGTAAGCCGTTCGTTGCTGATAAATAACGGGTTAACGGATAATCTAGTCGCAGTCACATTTCGTTAAACAAATGAGGGTGAGATTAGATTAACGATTTCATATAACGGACGTGAATTATGCAAGACAGCATAATTATACGCATACCTAGGTACCACAGAACGATTGATCTCCAAAAAATAACTAGGTAGCTACCTACCTTCCTACCTAGCACTCTAAAATAAAAGGAAGATCGCGACCCGACCTTCAGAACGAGAGAAGTACTATAGTCCGATGAACGAGGCAATTCTTTGTATGCACACCCTAACAATAATTCCTCTGTCGCTGAAACTTTGCTGTGTGATAAAGTAAGGTTTATAGATTACGGTTGACAGGTTATCTAGGAATTTTTTTATTTTTAAATTAGGTATTCCTACCTAAACATGGAAATCACTTATAACATTCGGTGGAAAATTGCTCAGTCTGAAATTTCTTCGGTGTATGTTAGTATACATTAATAAGTATAGATATGTAATGGTATCCAGGAATATTTCGATTTCGGTGAGGCAGAAATTAAAGAATATCTGTTTTTTTATCACAACTTTTTCAGGAAAATTGCTCAGTCAGTTTTTATTTTTTTGTACGCGTAAGGTTGTTTAAACGAATCGCCTTGCAGAGTTATCTAAAAGATTTGCCTTTTCGTTCATAGCTTTATGGTTTTTTGGAAATAACTTTCGGCGGAAAATTGCTCCGTCCTTTTTTATTCATTTATTAGTTAAAGTACACTTAAATACAACAGCATTTTAAAGTATCCAATAAAATTTCGGCGTCGCATACGCATTTTAGACTATCAACATTACGCGCACAGCCGCCGGGAGCTACTTTTATTACTTCTTGAGACAATAGTTTTGATCAATGAGAATCAATATATATATAAGGCAAATATCACTCACCTACTTGCTGACTCTCACGATATCTCAAGAACGAAATAATAATAAATAATGTTTCTTTCGGCTTCTAAGTGCTTGTAAGTTTAATATTTGTATGAAAAAAGTTAGAGCCAAATTGAACCTAACGTCATCACATAGAAGTTGAAAGCCGAAGCAAAATCGTAAAGTTTCTCAGACGAAAAAAAATGAGAGACAGAGTCGTCGTGAACAAACAGCTACAGAGGGTCCACTCAGAACATAGCGCCATTTCTGGTAAGGACACATTGACTTTACGTTTACATGTATTCTCACGCAATCTCGAGCAGAGCTCAGTCGCGACTATAATAGCGAGTGCAGGCATTTGTCACTTGTTAACAAAATGAGTAGCGGTATTATTACGCTTGCAGTGTATTTGGTTGTTTAAATACAACCAAATGAAAACGTTCTTCACCTTTCCAAACGAGATTGTTTGTAACTTGTTCCAACTCCTAATAATCTACTCCTTTTCAAAATTCTGAATGAATACAGTAGCAACCTTAGTGAGTCAGGCAAGTTTAGGTAATTATTTTCAAGGACGGTGGGAGCGGACCTTCTGTCTATTTCTATATTTTGTGGTCTTACCTAAACTGTCAAATTTTGTAACGTGGATCATTTCTTCTTCGTTGCGTTGGCTGTTTTTATGACGACTTCTAGGTGGCCAGTATGTTTCAATTGATTTCTAACGAGATTTAAAAAAAGTACGACTACATACAAAAGAAGCTTGCCAAGTGCGAGTCGTAAGTACTCGAGTAGGTGTGCTGACTGACGGTTTTGAATGTGGTAGTTTTCCATGATTGTTATATATTTTCAGTAAGTAATTTATTTAATTTTTTTATTCAAAAACGAGTTGAGTGTCCCTGGGAGTATTTTCAATAGCGTTATAGTTTTGATTGTTTTAACAGACACTCGCGATAACTTTTGTTTAATTCTTCATCGTGTTCTCAATATTCTTATTTTTTCCACATCTTTTTTACGTTATTTTGGAGATAAGTTTAAGGACAGCTACTTTTAGGCGTTTTTTTTTCGGTGTAAAAGTGATAAAAAAGTTGCTCATAGTATCATCCAAAAAAAAACAGAACCTCGATAACCAAAAACGGAATGCGGATCCCTAAGCAAAAAAGCTGTGTCAAAAAAGGAAAAGCGGTATATCTGGCAGCCCTTGCGCGGAGCGCATGCGTGGTGCGGTGCCCCGCTGTATTATCAGAGGCCCAAACACGAACATCTAAAGTTACGAAGACACGATAGTAAACTTCAAATAACTACTCACAAATATTGAAAATTTCAAGTCACTCCTGTGTTTTTGGCCAATATTTGACGTTTGAGATCGTCTCGATTGCGTCTCGGTAACATTAATTGTTCGTGCTGAGCCCACAGAACTCTGCGCGGTACGAAAATTGTCTAAGTATGAAATGTTGATATTTAAAAGTTTATGTGTTTATGTGTTTTGGCGAAATTTTATTGGATAACTTAAAATTCTATTATAATAAAGTATACTGTAACTAACAAATGAATAAAAATGGACGGAGCAATTTTCCGCCGTAAGTTATTTCCAAAAATCCATAAAACTATGAACTAAAAGGCAAATCTTTTGGATAACTCTGCAAGGCGATTAGTTTAAACAACCTTACAAGTACAAAAAAATTAAAACTGACGGAGCAATTTTCCTGAAAAAGTGGTGATAAAAAAACAGATATTCTTAAATTTCTGTCTCACTGAAATCGAAATATTCCTGGATACCTTTACATATGTATACTTATTAATGTATACTAACATATACCGAAGGAATTTTGGACAGAGCAATTTTCCACCAAAAGTTATTAGTGATTTTCATGTTTAGGTAGAAATACAACATTTAAAAATAAAAAAAATCATGGATAACTTGTCAACCGTAATTTATGAACTTTACTTTATCACACTGCAAAGTTTCAGCGACAGAGGAATTATTGTCAGGGTCAAACCCCCTCACTGACTGGACTACTAGGGGTCTAGGGTTACTAACTGACTGCTATCTAGGTACCTAAAATAATGTTTTTTTTTTAAGTCTAGCTTTATTTAAGAGTGTTACCAGTGGGTTTTATACGCGAACGAAGGTTGCTTCTATTTTGGCTATTATTTATTCAAATTCCATGAAATTTTGTAGACAGTACCTAGTTTGTAGATCTAGACCCGTGGTCCTCTTAGGTTGGGTCCCGCTCCCGTCTAACACTAACTATCCTGTCGGAGAAGTAAAGAATTGCGTACCGCCGACCTTCAGCGTCGACAGGACATCGAACGCATCGGACGGATAAAGCGGATTTGAATATTCTTAGTCATACAAGTGCGTCCACTGATCCGTAATCCGTACCCAGTAGGTACCCTCGCATCGGAATTCTCGTAGGGGGTGATCGGTGATCCGACCGATGCGTAAGGTGCCGACCTACTTGGATGCCGCGCGCCGTACGTCCAAGTAGGCTGGCACCGTACGTAGGTACGTAAGTATTGTGCATGCGTGCGTTTTTGGACAGCATGTAGGTTACCTTACGTACTAACTACCAAATAAACTGAAACAATAATAAGTAGGTATCTACTTAATCATAATATTCAACCGCAGCTAAAGTTAATAGTGATAGTTGTAATAAGTTAGTAGCTTAAGTAGGTAGTTAATAGTTCTTAGTGTATTTACCAGCTCTTTCGATAAAACTCAACAGCATGATTCTGATAAGTAGGTACCTAGACCTTTACAAAACACGACACTAACTAATGATAGATACCTACATAAAACACAAAGACCGGCCAAGGATCTTGGCCCAAGATGACAAACATTAAGATAACCTATTTTCGGTCTAAAATGGACATCCATGTGTAAGATAATCATATCAGCTCGTTATCGATTAAAAGTACGACGCTTGGGTCACGTTAAGTAAAAAAAGTCCTTTGATGTTCTACTGATTTTACTAAACTAGGTTACTCTCATAGCACGCAGATACTTATTATAGGCGGTTAGAAAATAATTAACTAGCTACACCTTTAGTACTCCTAAATCAAACTTTGTTGTTTTAAAATTTACCTAAGCATGGCCTTACTAAAACATTAACGAAATGAATGTTTTCTAAACATGCTTGTTTACAGATTAAAGAAGCAAGATATGCAGACGCAATCAAGGCGCTGAATGATGCCATCAATTTCAACCCGAATCGTGCTGGGTTATCCTTGCTGGGTTACTGCTATTTTAGGACTCAAGCTTTCGTCGAGGCTGCAAATTGCTATGAGCAATTATCATCAATGCATCCCGACATACCGGAATATAAACTTTACTTCGCGCAGGCATTGTATGAAGCATCAATGTTCGATGAATCTTTTAAGGTGACTATGCAAATAACAGCTCCAGAGCTAGAGAGGAAAGTAGTCAAGTTACAGTCAGCAATCAAGTACGGTGAAGAAGACACTATAACTGCCAAAAGTCTGGTAGATTCTTACCCACAAGAAGATCTAGACAAAGACATCAATCTGGGATGTTTACTTTTCAAGGAAAGCCAATATGAGGAAGCATTACAGAAGTTCTCAAGAAGTCTCAGTGTGTTGGGATTCAATGCACATTTGCATTACAATATAGCTCTCTGTTACTTCCGGTTGAAAGAATATCCTCAGGCATTGAAACACATCACTTTGGTTATAGAGAGAGGCATCCGCGATCATCCAGAGTTAGCTGTTGGTATGCAAGCCGAGACTTCTGAGGTGAAATCTGTCGGCAACACTTTGACACTTCATGAGACTGCACTAACAGAAGTATTTAATCTTAAGGCTGCTATCGAGTATCAATTGAAAAACATCGAAGCGTCGAGAGAAGCACTGAGCGATATGCCTCCAAGGCATGAACATGAGTTAGATGCAGTGACATTGCATAACATCGCTTTGACGTCCATTGAAATAAGACCAACTGATGGTTTTGAGAAACTCCACTTTTTACTACAGCAAGATCCTTTCCCACCAGAAACATTTGCAAACTTACTGCTTTTGTATTGCAAATTTGAATATTACGATCTAGCAGCTGATGTTTTGGCTGAAAACGCACAATTCACCTACAAATATCTGACGCCTTATCTGTATGATTTTCTGGATGCCATAATCACAAGCCAGACTTCTCCAGAAGAAGCATTTCAAAAATATGAAGATATCGCATCGAAACATGCTGAACAGTTACGAAAACTGACAAAAGTTGTACAGGAGAGTCGTTCTCAAGGAGATAATGATCAAGTCAAGAAGGCTGTTGTAGAATACGAGGAAGCGTTGGAACGCTACATACCAGTAGTCATGGCACAGGCTAAAATTTACTGGGATAAGGAAAACTACGGACAGGTTGAGAAGATTTTCCGCAAATCAGTAGAGTTCTGCAACGAATCTGACGTATGGCGTCTAAACGTAGCTCACGTGCTATTCATGCAAGAGAACAAGTACAAAGAAGCTGCAACTTTTTACGAACCAATAGTTAAAAAGCAATATGACAATATTTTAGACGTAAGTGCAGTTGTGTTAGCTAATCTATGTGTTTCATACATAATGACCTCACAAAACGAAGAAGCCGAGGATATTATGCGTAAGATAGAGAAGGAAGAAGAGCAACAAATATTCGAGGACCCTCAGAAGAAGTTCTACCACTTATGCATTGTAAATTTAGTCATTGGGACTCTATACTGCGCAAAAGGGAACTACGAGTTTGGGATTTCTCGCGTTATCAAGTCTCTAGAGCCTTTCAACAAGCGTCTCGGGACCGACACGTGGTTCTACGCGAAGAGGTGCTTCATATCTTTCCTAGAGAATTTAGCGAAACACTTGATAGTTGTCAAAGATAACACAATAAAGGACTGCCTTCAATTCCTCGAAGGTTGCGAGACTTACGGCAGACGAGTGAGTACCGTTATCGAGAGTCCTTTTCAGGAAGAGGACGCCAATACAAAAGCAAAACAAACTGTTACATACGAGGCTCGTCTGCTTCGCTACATGTTCTACAAGCTGAAGAACATTGACGATTCCGTCACTATAAATAAGTACGAAGATTTGAAATAAAAACTTACCACGAGGATGTAGTTTTTTTGTTATCCCCTGGTTTTCTGGCATCCTTGTGTCTGAATATAATTTGTCTTTCTTGGTCTAGTGCTATTAGGATCTAGTTTAGGTTTATTATCGCGTGGTGGGGGAGAAGGGGAGATTTTTTTTTTTGAATGATATTATTTGTTATCTCTTGGTCTAGTGGTAACTATTAAGTACTTATTATGATACTCTAAGGTACTTGTCAGAACAGAAACCTCTCCACGCGAGTCCAACTCACACTTGACCGGTTTTTCTCTGTTCTCTACGATTTCCTTGCGCAAGAGGTGCGGGTTCGATTCCCGCAGCGGGACAAATGCTTGCATGAACTGCAAATATTTGTCGTGAGACATATGTCACAAACATGTTTATAAAAAATAAAATAAATATTAAACGCGAAACACATCTTTGTTTTGATAGAATTACCGGAGTTGCTATAAATTTATTAAGTTTTTTTTTTTACTAAAACTTACAAAATAAAATACTAACTAGGAACTAGAGAATACAAAATTTTATATCCCTCAAAAACTAAGTAGGTACATGCAACGCAGCGTAAAAAATTAAAAACATTCTATAAAATAGCAGTTCTTCACCGAGAAGTAGAAAAACTTGCAGAGGGCATAATGCTTTCGTTGTTTCGCAAAAACTTTTTGAATGCTGCTGATCCCGAAACAATTTTACGACTTTGTAAAGGCTGTTCCATATTCAGATAATAACGGACCTCGGACGTTTCAGAATTTTCTTGACGTTCCTTTAATGAGCTGCAACAGAAATATTCTATCATACCACTAAACTAGAAAATATAAAGTAGGTATAGGTAGGTATGTAGGTACCAGGGAATAATTAATAAAAAACAAGTTATTCGAACCAGACGACCCTGTGTCGATGAGGAAGGGCTCTCGATGGATTGACGACATTTTAAAGGTTGCACAGAAAGTCGGTGGATGGGGGACGCTCAAGACTGGTCGTCGTAGTTTTCTATGGGGGAGGCCTATGTCCAGCAGTGAACGAGACTACAGGCTGATGATGAACTTGTTTCTATAAATCACATACCTACTCTTAGGTACGTAAGTAACTACATGCATGGATACATAGGCCCATATTAATAGACCGAACTCGACTCCGAGAATGAACAACAGAAATGAAATTTTTGTATGTGAATTTTGAAATTGGAACACACTCAAGATTGTTTTCAGAGTCAAGTTCGATTTATTAATATGGGCCCTAGAGTAGGTACCTATCTACTAAAAATACGTAGGTACTTACTTCGTAAAATCTAACAAACAGTCCTTATCGTAGTAAACGGAATATTGTCTGATTTTTCTAATAGTGTCTCCTCTATCACAGTTAGACTCGATATCATAATCATATTCATATAATTTTTCTATAATCCCATCTTTATCTTTTACGGTCCAAACGTATTCTCCTGGAAGGCCCTTTAGTTTTGGCGAATCGGACACAAGAGGCACTATGCTATCGTCTTGTAAGATTTCAGAAATACGAGTTCCTGCGCAAAGTGGCCAACTTTTTGTGCTTGTAATTTCAACTTTTGACCTTCCAGGATTCAAACCAGAGAAAACAGCAGGCGTATTGTGTGATTTTCTCAAAAACTTTTGAATCTCTGAACTCACATCGGAATTCAGTAAGTTATCCTTCGTTTTTACAATATAACGACTACAGTATGATTTCAATTCATTGTTTTTCGTTTTGTAAACCTGATTTATTAGTCCCATTAGATTCTTTTCAACATCTTCTTTTTCTTTATTTAATTTTGTAATCCGCGCTTTGAGAAATATATTTTCTTGATGTGTAACCAAATATAAATGTTGGAAGCTCACATATCTGGATCGGTTTTCTTTTATTTGCACATTGGTATTCTCAATGCGCTGTGCCAGTCTTTTTTTCGCCAATGTCTCCAACTGATACTGTATTCTAATGTTTTTATTCTCTTGAACTGCAGACATAAGGAGTTTCCCAAGATTTTGTTTCTCTTCGTACATTTCCTTTAATTTACTTAACATAGCAGTGTGTAATTTATGTTGCTTTAGGGATTGCGTTGTTTTGAGGGCATTCAAGTTGAAGTAATCTATAGACCTCTGTCGATATATTTGAAAGGTCTCCCAAAATGTTAGTAAATATTTTGCGATTGCAACCCTGAATTCCATGGCGGGATATTTGAACTTTGCCTCACATGTCTTAAAAAAGCAGCGAATGTTTATTTTTGTTAGTTTTATTTTTGTAAATCTTATAATTTCTCGTTTTTTATGCAAAACTGATACTGCCAAAGCCCCAGCAACGAACATAATCAAGTGTAGTGCAGCCATGCTCTGTTCTTTAGTATTTATATAATGCATAATTCTTTTTGAAGTTGCCCTGCTGTCTTTTGGCTCAGAAATGTTTTTCAAAGTGAATCCGTATTTGATGGAATACAAGCCTTAAAAAATCAAACTAATGACATTATACATATTATCATCAAAGCAATGGTATAAGAAATTGATAATAGAAAAGTTAGCAACCTGGGTATCTTATTTGCTTGCTTTCCTTTAGAAACATGTTGGTGAAGCACATCGCCAGCCACATTGTCAGAGCCAAACTGACAAGCCATTTGAATGCTATATACATGCCTTTACCTTTGTTTTGAAAATAAACTGATGTTCATCGGTTCACTATTTATTCACCATCATCCATACATACCAAAAATTTAAAGCAGGCTGAGATATAAATTCGCAAATTGGAAAATGTTTGGTATGACATCAAATCATATCAGTTTTTTTAATTTTTTGACATTCATTTTTGAGTTTCCTATTTTCAACAAATCAAATAAACACTATTTTATGTAAGTATACACTATGTAGGTTCGTAGTTAGGTTCCTATGTACCTATGTCATGGATATATCAGAATAATGACTATTCTTTATTCTGAGATGGATATAGTACCTAAAGGTGTATGTGCCTGATATAAATTGATGCAAACCTGTGTGCAGTGTCAAAGTTAATTTCCAGTTGAATTGAATACCGGCCATGTTATCGAGTGTTCATAGCAGAAACAGTACTTCAGCCCCCCTATTCCCGTACTGAAAGTCACTCAGTGACCAACGTTTTATAAGTAAAATTACCATCAATTGTCAATTCTTAAAGATAATTTTGAGCAATTGATGGTCATTCTACTTGTCAAACGTTAGTCACCGAGTGACTTTCAGTTAGGGAATAGGGGGGCAGGCCTTTGCACTCCGGTTGGAACATGGCCCGGCCACCTCACGGTTGTCTGTGGTTATACTTTAGTGTAACTACATCGTTTGCTAATAAATATAATTGAAATTAAATGAGTCAATCTTTTAATTTCAAAAATCTCCTAAGTTTCACTTGTAAGGCAAATCCCAACAGGGTAACATTCTTTTTGTACCACTCAATATTGTAATTAATGTGTGACCTCCAGTTCTTATCCAGAAATGCTTTGTAAAAAACACTCATTTCATCAGCAGTTAAGTTTTGCTTGCCCTCGGGTACATGCTTTTTAAGATACTCCTCACGATCCTAGAACAAAAAACTATATTAGCATACATAAAAACAGTGATAGCCTTTTTGCACTATAAACTAAGGTCACAGATAAGATAGAAAGTGACTATAATTGGGTAGAAACTTTGAATAAAATTAAAAATACTTATAACCATCATCATCATCAGGCCCACTGCTGGACATAGGCCTCCCCCATAGAATGACAAATGGTCTTGAGCCACCTCCATCCACCAACTTCCAGTAACCTTCAAAATGCCTTTGGTCTATCGAGACAGCGATTCTTACACTGTATTGTCCGGTTCGTGGTTGCCACTCGAGAACCATTATTCCCAAAACGTTATCAGGTCTGCAAGCTGATTGGCCAGGTCAACTTGCTAAAATTCTAAGAGCTATGTTGGTAATCTCGGTTTTTCTACGGATCTTCTCATAACTGATACGTTACTTTTCCCGTAACTTAAAACATCCAGAATTTATGCAAAAAGTACGAAGTAATAGGTCCAAAGATTAAAAACCATGTCGCTTGAACTCCCTACCTAAATCAAAACATGCAAAGATTATCAAAATACCTGAAAAAATCTGGAGTTGTGTTGCGTCCAGAACTTTTGATTCCATTCTTGAACTTCTGCTCTCATTTCCCTGAACCTTTTTTCAAAATTCGTTTCGTTTGTGGGCTGTTTAAACACAATTCTTCTCAAATTTGAAACAGGGTCTGGTGGTCCCACCATGTCGGTAGATATAGTCTTCGGGTTCGGAGTTTGAGCAGACATCGTATCCGGAGTGGTGCTCATTTGTCGTGGTAGCAGGAACGCACATTTTCTATTAGACTTTACGAGATATTTGCGGAGAGCTGGAATATTTTCTGCTAAAATTATATTTAGCACCATCGTAATTCTATTATCAACACAAGTAACACAACCAACCCACTTGTAAAAATCAATCAACATGAATGAATGATTGATGTTGATGAAGTTTGAATGAGAATTGGTTGGTGTAATTCGGTGGGACTACCGGTATAAAATCGGCAGAATTTGGTAGATTTAGGGTTCGTACCTTGGACGAATTATCACAATGGACGTAGTCATAAGACGTTGCCGCTCTTACATCTGTGTATCGTATTAGTGATCAGAGGCCCAATTCTCTAATTTAAAAACATTCAATTCGCAGTATAATCTCGTCTCAGTCGCACTGTCAGCTGTCACCTATATAGTAACTATTACTTAATCTTCGCATGCATACTCGAAGATTAAGTAGTAGTTACTATACGATACAGTGCGACTGACACGAGATTATATTGTGACTGGAATGTTTTAAAATTAGAGAATTGGGCCTCAGATATCTTTGTCCATCCCACGGAACCTTGCTACGAGTAAAAGAGAAAGTAGATATAAGTTTGGCAACGCCTTACTTCTTTGTAAATCGTGTCAGTTGATGACCGGTTAATCGGCCAAAACATTGCGGCGAAGTTTTTAAAAACAGCAAAAAATCGTATGAAATTGCAGTGTTTCATCAAAATAAATTTGAAAAAGTGAAAATATGTCCTGTTCTGCTGTGTGTTGTTCATCAAAAACAACAAAAGAAGGAGTAAAAGACCCGGGATTGTCATTTCATACGTAAGTCTTGGTCAATATATTTAATCTTTTTACTTGCTAAAAGAGCAAGTTTTTTTAATCGGAAAAACTGTAGTAATTACTTTTTATTAGTACTTAGTCATATTTCCTGAGTGATAATCATGAAAGTTAAGTGTAAAAGCATTAATTATTGTAAAATAAAAGGCATTGTTTTAGGCATCTGTGCTAGTGATGTGCTATACCAACCAATTTAGTTTTATCGATAATATTTTAGTTTCCGTTTTTGATGTACACACAACACATGCTTTGTGTATGTGTTTACTGCGGGACAAATGCTTGTAAGATCTGAAAATATTTGTTCCGGGTCTGGGTGTTATGGTACCATGGTACTCGTAGTTCCTGATACCCACGACAAGGGAATCCTAGTGTGGGATCATGACTACGTATGTGACTGTTGGGATTTATGTTGTTTGTATATTAGTTTGTTTAGGTCTTGAATCTTGAAACTGAAATTTGAACCAGTTCCATCCACCCAACCGATTGAGCTGAAATTTTGCATTATCATGTTCCATTGATAATACTACATGTAGATATTTTATAACGCCTTTTTCATTAATTTCGCTATTATTCATCGATAGGTTAGTCAATGAAGTCACTTCTCTAGTCACTCACACTAATACATATCTACAACTGCACACTGACAAAAAACGGACATGCTTTGAACCAAAATGCTCTGTCCATTGTGATAATTCATCCAAGGTTCGTACCTTAAGGCGTTCCAAAGTTTGCAAACGGGATCCTTTCTAATCTGCTGATTAAGCCTATGTCGCACCATCTATCCATCTGTTCTGTCTGCCTGCCTGGATCCTAGCCTAGACCTGCAAGGCTATTCTAAAACGTCGGAAACGTTTCCGATCGGATTCGTTAGTTTTTCATTTCGATATGGTAAGTTAAACAATTTTGTAACAACTTTTTCAAGAAAATTGTTTAGTTACTTACCACATCGAAATGAAAAACTAACAAATCCGATCGGAAACGTTTCCGACGTTTTAGAATAGCCCTGCTGGACGACCCAGCACAAGTCTCTCTGAACTTGAACTATAGTCAATCTTTATTTTATAATAATACGTGTCTTGGTACGTTTTACGTGCCTAGCACGAGAGAACGTCGTCACAAAAAACATTAGCCCAAAATGGGCTTAAAATGGGCAAAAGCCATTATTTCGGTAGATCATTATAAAATTCGGTAGATTTACCAAAAAATTGGTAGGTTTTGCAACACTGGGTTGATTGAATGAAGAAATTCTCAACTTGGACATGGCATAAGGACACTGACTCCAACGCCAAAACAAAAATTAAAAAAAAAAAAAAAAAAAATGAATGAAGAAATGACACCGACGACATTGACATTTGACCCACTGTCAAGTATCAATCTGTCAGACGAGGAGCAATTTTTCATTTTGCGAATCGAATTATGTAAAAGTGTGTAATATAATTTATTTCTAAACATTATTTTCGCTCCTCCCTTTTCGATACCCGCGACAAGAGTGATTACCTATCCAAGTTATCCAACCCAAATAAGCCCTAAATATGGCTAAGGGAAAGAATGATGATGAATTCTCAGCAAAGTTAGACATGTGTCTCACTGATGGAATCGTGAAAACAGGTAAGTTGTGACCTATATATGCTACAACAGAAGTGTCTCCTGGTAATATAGTTCATACAATGTTCAGCAGAGGAAGTTTCACCTTCTTACATCTATGCCTCAGTTATATATTCATCATGTAGCTGCCTCATAAACTACCGGCCTGACATTGGTCAAGAATGTAAATGTAAAAAATTTAAATCAAAATTATATTTTCTCCTATCTTTTCTAGATGTAGTTAAGTCAGTTGATGCCATAAACCTCTAAGAAATGTAGATTAATTTAAATACATTAGGTCAGTTGGTTAGAAGTTTACCAGCAGCTAGGCTATATTTATTGAACAACACAAACTATATCTAGTCCAAATGACATCCAAATCTGCTCAGCCATCACAGCATGTTTGAGTAACAGACATCCCATAAGGGAACGTACCCATACTATGAGACCCATTTTTTTAAATTTTTTAACCCCTCGGTGACCATGCTAAGGTCCCCCCCGTCTCCCTTGAGTTTTCACGTAGTAATTCAGAAATATGGTTTTAAATCATTTATTGCAAACAGAAAGTTAAAAAAATTTTTTTAGGCTCACGTTTGTCTATCTATATTAATACGGCTCAGAATGCATGCTAATAAGTTTAAAAAGCGCTCATATTTGATATAGCTGGAAAAAGCTTGAGATTTTTCTAGAGGATATTGACTACGTGATGAAAACCCATGACCAACCCCAAGGGGGCCCAACCGTGGCATTTTTAAAGGCCCTTCCCCCACCTAAACAGGTCATGTAGTGTGGATACGTTCCCTAACATGTATGTTAATGAGATAAAAATACCAATTGTTGTTTCAGGTGGTGGCATCCTGCTAGGTACATTAACCTCAGTCCTGTTCCTCGGGCGGCGGAGATGGCCCGTCATAGCCGGCATGGGGATGGGCATAGGCCTTGCATACGCTAACTGCGAGTTAGAACTCAACCCAAAGAAGAAGAGTAATGCTTAGAAACTGTTAGGGTTTACAATAAAAGGTGAATTGGTTTTACATAATAGGTAGCCTTTAAATAAATAAATAAATAATAATATATAAATGCTGGGCATTTCACACAACATTATCTAGCCCCAAGCTAAGCAGAGCTTGAGTTATGGGTACTAGATGACTGATATACTTAATACAATACATTACATACATACATATTATTTATTATACATAGAAAATACCCAGAACACCCTGAACAAATATCTGCAGATCGTACAAATACTTGTTCCGAGGCGGGAATCGAACCCGCAACCTCCTGCGTCGCAGGCGAACCTTCGCCCGCCGCGCCACAGAGGTCGTCAAAATAGTTTTGTTTGGCTAAGTGGGAGTGGGTTCCTTTTCTGTTAAAGGCTGGTTTGAATTTGCTCTATGCTAAGAACTCGTTAGCAACTTCTATTTGACATTAGCGTTTAAGAGAGGGCTTTTCATTGACAATTTAAACAAAAAGTTGTTTTAACTGGCTCGACAGATGGTGCTGACTAAACATTGACGATCAAAAATTAATAAGAATTTTTGGTAGTCATAGGTTTTTGTAGTTTTAGTCAGTAACAGTAAGAATTTATCACAGTGCAGCGCCATCTGTTTTCAACGCAGATCGTGAAAATCGCTCAGTTCTGACGCTGACGTGGCACGTCGGACGAGTAGCTGGCTGAGATGCGGGAGGATGCGGGTTCGATTCCCGCAGCGGAACTGTTTGTATGATCTGCAAGCTTTAGCTTATTGTCACAAGCAGAAATATTAAAAACATAAAGCGCAAGGTACTGTAAAATCGGAATCGAAACCGATTATCAGTGCGTTACTCAATAAAGGAGCTGCTCCCATGGGCAGACCTCTAAGAGCTGATTCTACGTTTTGACAAGCAATTGGTACGGACGTCTGGTGTAGTGTAACACGGGTTTTTGTATTGAAAATGAAGTTCACAGAATACGCTAGGGGCGCTCATCAGCATCTCCAAACAAAAATCCTCACTACACTACATGAGACTCCGTGTCAATTGTGCAAAATAGTTAGAATCAGCTCTCTGCCTCTGAATTTTAATCTTTCCATTTTTTCAGATAAGGGCTTCAAGTATTGAAAATCATGGTGGGACAATCACAATTCCAGCTCATTTTGCTAACAGCAAGTCCAGTAGACAATTATTTAGAGAATATTGTAATTTTGTTGTAAAAATAATTATTTAATTATTATGTAATAAATGCTGTTATTTAAACAATTTATATATTCAGGATCTGCATTCCCTATATGGGGCTGAAATAGGCAATCCAACTAAAGCAAAAGGCAAAATAATCCACAACTAAAATTAAAAACATGATTTTTTATTGTATCTACAGAGACTAGAAATACTAGTCTCTGGTATCTATATCCTGTAATCAATGAAAAACTAAAATCAATTCTAGAGTAGTTTTTTTTTAATAAGTACGGCCCTGACTTATACAGGATATTCCGATGTGAAGGAAAAATATATTTCACTAGTGGAACGCCTGCGACATATATACGTTGGGAAGTTTTTTCATACAAACTACAACACACGCTGCACTCGGTGCACAGTTCACAGCCGGTGAATTTCAGAAATGTATTTCTTAGTGCACCCCTAGACCGCAAAAGCAATGTCCACTCCAAACTTAGGACTTACCGTTTAGGCTGTGCGTTGATGTTGATATTGATAGGCAGTCACGCAACGATAATGTAATTGTATTGATTACGTTAACGAGCGACATCTATTGGCCAATAGTTGCTAATGGTAAATCTATTCAAAAGATGAAACGATGTTGAAAACTCGAGGAAAATGGAAAAGCTAGTACTAAGAGTCGTTTTCTTTCACTCGCCTGTTTTTACCTCAGAATAATAACGTTTTTACAGAGGGTTTTCACAGCCGTCAATCATGCTGTGTACATGCAGCTTTTCAGCGTTAAAATAGATGGCGCTACACTGTGATAAACTGTCAATAGTGAAGTCATTTAACTTTAACCCTTAGAATAATGCTCAGAATAATATTCTGAGGAATAATGACTAACTGACTTAAGTGCTTGTCATTATTCTAAGCTTTAACCGCACCGGCGTGCGATGTCGTAAAGGTTTAGTTTATTTTCTCCAAGCGTATAGGGAACTCGTAAACAGCTCAACACATAGGTATCATAAGTGGTAGGTTCGCAAGGTACCAACCAAGCTATTTCCAACATCGTTGAACTACCTTTCTTCCTACACTTTTTATTTTAGTAAGTAATTGGTAGGAAAGATTGGAATAAACGAATAATAAAACAATGTTTAAAGAACAATATTTAATAATTTATTGTACCTACAAATCGATACTGGAATTAAAATAAAGGATAGATTTAGTGAATCTTAACAATAAAATATAATTACAAATACTAATAGTAAATGTTAAAGGCCACAGCACACCGGCTGCGTACACGTAGACGTACACATGCACGTCGACGTACCATTACTTTGTAATGTATGGAACTGTATGAGACATGGCACACCGCTTGCGTGACGTGCACGCAAGCGTGTCAACGTTACGTGCTGCATACGCATCCGGTGTGCTTTGGCCTTAATGAACAGACAAGAAGCTGAACAACAACCCATATACAGACACCTAAAAGTGGCGGTAAAAAGTTTTGAAAATATGACAAAGTATAAACAACACATCTTTTTTGAATAATAATTAATAAATCAACCACAGGCCAGAGGTTCCCAAACTAAGAATTAATTTGGTCTGGAAACAGGGACTCCAATGAATAGACCATGTGTCTCGAAGCGCGGTCCATACTTTAAGAGCCTTTGCCTGAATAACTATAGAGTTATTTGATATTCTAATCATAACATACAGTTCAAAACAGTTGATGTTAATTAAAAAACGAGGTTAACTTCACGGTACCACGTAACTACCATTTTCATACAAATTAAGAGTATATTAGCAACGCGTAGGTTTTAAAAAGTAACTTTTATCTGAAGATAAAAGTTACCAAAAAGTTAAGTTAGATACCGGAGACTATATCTATTTAGTTTGTAGTACTTCAATAGTAAGGTAAAATAGTCAACTATTAGTTTCCCCAAAACACTTTTTAGTTTTCTTGTAAATAGCAGTTATTCGTTTCGGCGCTCACGTCGTTTAATTCTAAGCGCACACGAACTCTCTCCGTCTCTATTGTACACACGCGAAAGTAATTAGCGGTATCCCTTTTCTTAGTTGAATTCAATCAGCTGTCTCGCTTATTTTTTTATTTTGTATGGAAATGATGGTCACGTGATTCCAATAATTATTTGTCTTTTCAAGTATTAGAAAAATGATCCAAAATGCGTTTGAAACAAAATTATTTTGAGTTATTTGGCAAGAAATACATAATATGTATAGATCTTATATACCTAAGTATCAATTTATAAGGTGGCAGTGGATTCGCAAGTTGATAAAAATGCCATGAATGAAATAAATGAACATAATACGTCCTATCTACAATATAATGGCTAGGTTTATATTTAGCATAGTAAAATTACTTTTTGGTAATACATTTTGACTAGTACATTTGTTACACCAAACTTACAATATTTTATGCAAAAGTTGGTGAACTATTCAACGTTTTGACTACTGATTTAGTATCATAGTACAGTACAATAACATTACGACTTTAATGCAATGGGAAGTTTTCTGACAGCTGAAAGAAAATAGTTCTAAATCCATGCATAGATGGCGCAGTCCAGAAATGGTTGTCTAAATTTTGTCGGTCAGCCACCAACTGTCAGTGTCACTGACTTCACTTGCTCATGCTGTTTGTTGGTAAGTATCTACGAAAAGTTTTTGTTGAAATTCTGATATATTTGTTAGTGTTACGTTATTGTTATAATTTTTTGTTGTTATTTTTGAAGCCGGACCAAGTGTGGCCGTCCTATTGTAGACTTGAAAAACGAGCTTCGGAATCGCAACGCGAAACTTGGAGGAAAAAAAGATAAAACAAAGAGAATTTGTTCTCTGTGGTGTTTTTGCAAAATCTTCAGAAGACACAACCATTGCGAGTCACCGCCATCTACCGGAATTTTAAGAACAATTTTTCTTTTTAACTGTCTCCCTGAAAACTCCCCATTCAATTCAGTTATTATTATGACCTCAAATTTTCTAGGCAAAGTGCTTTTTGTGGAACAAATAGTGCCTACTAATCGTCTGTACACCAATACACAACTCAGAGGTTCCATGAGCTAAGTTATTGTACAACACATGAATTAGTTTCTGTTAAGAGGCGTCTAACTTGTGTAGAACCATAGAGTAAATAAATAATTATTCATATGGTAGAACTGAAAAAAGCCTGCTAACATAGATTCTACATTCAAGCAAAATATTATAAAACCTATATATAAGTCTATATATTATAAGTCCGAAAGTTAATGAATTGTCGTCTATTGGTGCGCTGACATAATACTGTCATAGTTCAGTACATCTAGTTATTATGATAGTGAGGACAAATTGGCTAATTTACAGCTAATTTATTTATATAAAAGTGTGAATATTCGTTATAAATTCTTATTTTAAGACCACTATACTTTTTAAAGTTAATCTTAATTTGGATTCGCTATTAAACTGATAGGCGTGTGTTTATGTATGTATCTACATTTATAAATTTTTCATTATTTTAGATTTAATGTGCAAAATTAATTGTGTAATAGCTTGAACATGATCCGGAAGGGTGTAAAATCTATCAGTGTAATAAGAATCCAGTTACAAAGACCTTATCGACCATTTCAGCACGTCACTTCCAAACGCTAATTCAATGTTATTCTAAAGGCGTGGTAGTGCCTCAAGTCAAGCATTCAATTTCATCTCCAACTTCAAATTACATACTAATCAATGAAAGTCGAGCAACCCCACACTAACTCAGGTATACTGCTATACTAAACCTAAGTGGGGAATCAGTACACCCTTCGTAGGCACTAAACTTTCAAAGACACGACTTTAACAAAACTCACCGTGTCTGAACTAATTTTATAAAACACAAAAATTCAATCCAATGTCAACACAAACTAATCTAAATTGATCTTTGTAATCTTGATATATACACTTCTCATCAAAAAAATCGAAACATTACGATTTTCTTTCTGGCGACAAATAACCAAAAGAGGATTATTTCTTTAAGAAAAGCCATCATTATATTTGCTGGCAGTTTGTAACCTACTGTTATATGAAAATTTTTTTGATGAGAAGTGTTTATTGAGCCGAAAAACGGCTCAGGCCTGAAATATCTGTTTTCCTAAGATGTACACTACTTAAAACTTCTGCGTTTCCACAATGTTAGCACTTCTATTTTGTCAGCTTTCTCAAAATGTCTGCTATTTTTAAAATGTGTGCAATCTCAGGAAGTATATAAAGAAGTGGAGAGAGGAGACAGACATTATAAGAAGCTGACATTTTCAGAAGCTGATATTATGCAAAAGACGTGCTGACATTATGGAAAAGCAGACATTTTGGGAAAAATACATTTTAGGAAAACAGATATTTCAGTCCTGAGCCCGAAAAACAACAAAGTAACGGTACATTGACACGGTACAGAGACATTAATCTATCCAAGGCCCATGTTCACAAACAAATAAACGGGCGTTTACCGTAACCATTGGTCAAGGTGCCAGATAATGTATGAGAGCCACAAACGTTTAAGCACTCCGCCCTATACATATATAACAAAACTTTGCGCTAGCTAGAAGTTTTTTTATTGTAAAATTTCCAGCCAGAGTTTGGTCTCTTTGATGAATCCCATTCACACACATAACAACCGTAATTTTTATAAAACTCAAGAGAAACTTAAGTTTAGTCAAACAAAAACTAAACAACGAAACTGACCGAAATTACTCAAAAACAAATCAGATACAAATAAACGTAACACGTCATTTGATTTAGGACAAATTAATAAATAAAGTTTTGTCAATAATTGTTATCAGAATGAATAATGTCCTCAGTCAAATATCCTGAACTATTCAGTATATTTTTTACAAAATTGTTTATAAATAAATAAATATTTGTTTATGCTAACAAATAATAGGATAGTAATAGCAGGAGTTTAATTCTTGGGAAAAAACACGTGCACGAGATGTCAACGACATTATGAGGTGTGATGTTATCACGTAAACGAGATTTATCCGAGATTACAGGTCCTAAATTCCAGATACCGCGGTCAAAACTATTGTGAACTTAATCATTGCCATGTGGCAACACGTCTTAACAGGCAAAACTAAAGATTTATCGTCAGCAAACAGTTTGTATGTAACTTGTTGCAACACGTTAGTATAAAAACACACAGATTTCTCGTCAAAAAACATTCTAACGTATAAAAACAATGTGAATGTACCCATTGCCTACGGTATAAAACGGAACAAACATTTAACGCCAAAAACATCGTAAGCGTGTTGCAACGTGTTTAGGGCAGTGCACACGTACGCCAGTTGAGCAGTAAAAGAACGAATTATAATGAACATTGAATGAACTTTGTTCGGCTATTGGTCAATTTGAAGTCGGCTCGCTCTAGTTCAACGAACTCTTTGGCTCGGTGTGCAAGTAACCGGGTAAGATCGATTCCCGCTGCGGGACATATGTTTGCATGATCTGCATATATTAGTTCCGGTTTTTGTGGTACCATGGTACTCGTAGTTTCTGATACCCACGACTCAGGGAATCCTGGTGTGGATTCTCGACTTTACAATGTGACTGTTGCGTGTTTATTTGTATAAAACTTTGCTTAGCCTTTAGCCAATTTGTAGTCAATCTCGCTCTAGTTCATTCAATGTTCATTTTATTTCGTTCGTTTACTGCCCAACTGGCGTATGTATGCACCCACCATTAGAACTAAACATATAGCGACTGATGTTGTGTTCACTTGGTGGTCATATCGGGCCAGTAGTTGATATAGTAGCGGTGTGTGCTGCCTTCGAACAAACGATCCAGCCAGTTATCCAGCCCGTCTAGTAGATTCTCTATGGGACGGGAAAATATTGTATAAGAAGTGAAACATTAGAAAGGGAAGCCCGATGACAACTATTTAGTGTCTACTAGTACTAGTGTCTTTCCGTGGCTTTAGGGCCGGTTTCCACCGGGACGGAGAGAAGGGGAGACGAGGTCAAAGCTGGCAGGTTAATGGCAGGCAGGCTTAAGAGGGTACTATACTACAATTTAGGCTCCCTCTTTAACGCACGCGATAACCCACGCGCCATCTCGCTTGCGCCAGCGAGTGTCGTGCACAAAAATGAAGTTTTTTGTTTGTTATGGCGAAAATAAAGTGTTTATCAAAAAACTGATTTTAGCATAAGAGTAAATAGTTATTACCTACTTGTTGTAGTAAAATGTATCTTAAAACACCGTAGGGTTCCTGAGATTTCATTCAAAACGTGTGTGAAACAAGGATTTTTCATTAAATAAAACTATCGAGGTTTTTTTACATATCGTGTACAAACTTTACACAATAAATGCAAAAATATAAAATTTTCATATTCCTAAGTATTTAACTCGTAGATACTGAGTTCTAGATCGACTTTGTTGGGCAAAATCACATATTACGCCTTCTTAACAGGTAAAAAAAAGGAAAAAACGAAATCGGATTGCTTTATCCAAACACATCTTCTCTCGTCTCCTCTCCTCTCCGCCCCGGTGGAAACCGGCCCTAATTCGGAGGGTTCCCAACGAGTAACACCCAAACGAGTAACACTGTTACTCGTTGGGAATTTTTGTCCCAACGAGTAACACCTCTCCTTGGGTGTTACTCGTTGGGAATAATTCTAGAAAAAAATATCCCAACGAGTAACAGTGTTACTCGTTAGGAAAAAAGTTCCCAACGAGTGACACTAAGATATTAGTCAGGGTGAAGCTGAAAATAAAAAAAACACTTGAATTAATGGCTGATCACTGCTTTTTATTTAAAAATAAAACAATCAACTTAATAAAATAAACATCGAAGTGTCCAACAACATTTGTATTAACTCCTCTTCAAATCAAACTTTTGTATCTATTACAGTTTTACATTAATTGTTTATGTACTTATCACATTCTACATTATCATAAAACACAAGGAAATAAAAATCCAGTTATTGACAATTACTATTATGTGCAGTTACTATTATGTGCAGTTATTGACCAACTAAATTTAACTTAGCGATGCGAAAGAGACAAGCCGCGCTGCTGCCTCCGACCACTTTCCTTCAAGTGAAGCATTCCTTTTTCCCGTTCTGATATAAAACTACGGACCATTTTGAAATAAAATATATTAGATAATAAATATAATTAATGTAGGTATCTCTTTTTGATGAGTTTTTGTAATAATGGTGCAAAATAAAGATATAAGCAATCTTTCTATCTATCTTAATTTAGTCAGACTGCTGCCATTAATATTTTCGGAATGCTATTTTTCCCGCGAGCATCTGTACTTATTAATCTTTTTATAATGAGTATTAATAATTGATACTAATAATATAAGAGTAACATAGTGTTTATTTATTTCCACTAATTATTAGACTACAATTAAACTTTGATTAAATAAAAGGACGACGGTGAACACTCAGCAAGAAATGTTTTGGATTGGTCACTAGACTAAATCAGGCAAATACCTGGGTGATTGGTACCAGTGTAACATAACACCCAACATTCACATACGTAGCCCTAATCCCACACTAGGATTCCCTGTGTCGTGGGTATCAGGAACTACGAGTACCATGGTACCATAACACCCAGAACCAGAACAAATATTTGCAGAGCATACAAACATTTGTTCCGCAGCGGGAATTAAACCCGCATCTCAGCCGGACACTTGCCCGCCAAAATTAAACGCCTAACTTCAAAGTTAGGCGTTAAGCTGTTACAGTTTTTTTAGGAACTAATTTGTCTATGCCCATCTTTACTGGGCAATTTCAGCTCAACCAAAATCCATCGGCAGAATGTATAACACTATTAGCACATAATAATTAGTTACTTACTTTGACTCGAAACAGTCCGTAGCAAATTTTTCTTTTTACACACGCCCACACTTTCAAACCACTGTCATGTCTTCTTCAGGCGTAGTACTGATGTCCTCCCCGAAGAAGAACACTACCTCCATTTTTTTTCACGTATACAAATTTGTTTTGTTGAAATTAACTGGATGACGCCATTTTTGTAGTGGTTGTACGTTATTGTGTGCCCTGTGCACTGACTCACACTGACAACTTGACTGCACAAAAGTGTTGCCAGCACCTACTTTCATTCTGGACACGAGGTAACCATTTTTCACTATTAGAGGAAACTTCACCAAATATCCTTTTTAAGACATTGGCAACGTTGCTATCACTATTGTAAATTTTCTAAACTGCAGGCCTTGTCTTAGGATTGAACTCATTCTCCTGACTACAGTATCAAGAGTTGATATGTGTTTTTTTTATATAGAAATACAGAGCTACCCAAAAAGTACTCTAGAAGTGCTCGTCATTCTCACCATAAAAAAAGTACTTGGTGTGATTCACCGTAGAAAGAGTATAGTTAGAATGTGCTTGCGCTTACTTCTGAGTTGTCCTATGCTGTGGGAATAAAGTACATACAAGACAAAGATTGAAAGTTTATTACCGGGTTTTTCCATCTGTTCGGTTTGTACAGCCAAAATATATAGAGCAGTATTCATATATATAATATTATATTCATGTATATTATTATTATATCATATTCATTGCATACTTCACCAGTACTAAAACTCAATCACGTTGGAAACACTTCGCAAAATGCTTATCTCTGCTGCAATTCTGTGCAATATCTTATAGTGCAGTGTTGTCTACATACAAATTACAAACTGCACGATTGCATTGTTTCACTAAGATTTAGCCGTTGCTGTTTAATTATTGAACGTATTTGAAGGACTAGAGATTGAACTAGCAGTGAATATAATTTTTTTCAATCAGGCTAATAAAATATGGTGAATGTTCAAAGTTGCCATATTTTGGCGTTAATAGTGTATGGACAAAAATTCAAAATGGACTAACGAAGATCAAGTATAGCAACGCAGTATGGACACTTTCAACTAAATAGCTACGTATATTTTTTTATAACCGAACTAAAATAAAATGTCGTAATTTGTAGCACTGTTACTCGTTGGGATGTTTTTGTCCTATCGAGTAACAGTGTTACACTGGGTGTAACTCGTTGGGAATACTTCTTTTAATTTGTCTCCCATCGAGTTACACTGTTACTCGATAGGAAAAAAAATCCCAACGAGTAACAGTGTTACTCGTTTGGGTGTTACTCGTTGGGAACCCTCCCCTAATTCGCATTATCAGGCTATGAATGATTCTATAGCACAAGCCCGGTCATTCTTTCTGTCATACTGGGCATGCACTGAAAGAATAGCACGTACCTTGCAGCAGCACCGGCGGCTCAGCGCCCTCGTCCTGCGATGAGTCGGGCTCGGTGTGGAAGCCGATGAACGCGCCGGCCTCGGGGTCCGCGCCGCCAGCGCCCAACGATCGCGTCATACGAGACATGCGCTGAAACAATAGCACGTCATGATCATTGACTTATAAGAGCACTTGGTGTGTACAGTACATAAAACATATGTTGATACCTGGGCTGTTATGTACACATAGGCGAACTTAATGGTAGGTAGCATTCTCTACCAGCTAACTTTTGTGTAATGCGGATAAATTTATGTAGGTGGTGCATAATACGTGGAGAAGAATTAGGTAGTACTTTATTTACTTTGGTATAGTTAACCATACATAAGATATGTAAACATACATGAACAATACCAGGTACACAATAACAATATAAATACATACATTAGGTACTTACAATATATATAATAGTATAATATGCATAAAAAAACATAACCTTAACTTACTTAGATATTATAATACATACATACCTACCAATCAATACATATAGTCTGTTCAGCGAGTCTTGGGATTGGAGGGCGCTTTTGTTTAGCGGGCAATACAAAAGCGCGTCTGTTCCGTTTTGATCCTATTACAACTGTAACTATTTCTTTAGTTTACGATTCAAAATGCCGACGGAAAGAAACCAGCTCCTAATTTATTTATTTATTTAATGGGTTCACAAAACAGATTACAATCAAATAAGCGTACACATAAACATTGAGAATAGTTCAGATCTAGATTTATTAATAATAATTATGGTTTTAATAATGTAGTTCACAACGTTAGTTCACAATTTGGCCGCGACGGCTCTCTTTCTGAACAGACTCTATATATAGTCTTTTCAGAAAGAGACTATATATAAAAAAACTACAAATAAGCGTTTCATGATACCGCTCACTTTATATGAGTTAGTCATTTGAATAAAAAAATGATTAAACACTCAAACTCCGAAGGCACCGATAGATAATTATGGAGATAGAATTATGTATGTGACTGTTGGCTGTTATGTTAAAAAAAATGTTTCAGTATTACCTTGTGTGGTTTAGTACACTCGGGATGTTTGGCGTGGTAGATGCAGAAGTACTTGCGGTGCGGGTTCAATGCCAGCACGGTGCCCACACAGTTGCGCGCGTTGAGCCTCAACTCGTCACCTCCGAGAGACAACTCCAGAACGCGCCGGAACCACGCGATGTTGCGTTCCACCATCAGATAAGCGAATAGGAGCGTCTTGTTTCTGAAAAAAGTTGATACAGTATAACATAACACAGGCAAACATTTGTCCAGCAGCGGGAATCGAACCAGCACCTCTCGTTTATCAACCGGCTACTCGCCCGCCGCGCCTTACCACGGAGGTCGTGATATTGTAGTGAAGCTTTATATTCAAATAAATGTATTCGAAACCGTTAGGTGATTAAAATGAGCCTAAACATTGCCAGTCTACTTTTATTCGAATCCAATAAAACCACAAGGTTTTTATAGTTCAATCGTTAACTTAATTGTTATATTATTTGATCAGACAAAATGTTTATTTTTTAACAAAACGATTACAACAAATATTTCAACCAAAAATTAAATTTTTGTATGGGAATTTTGAAATTGGAACACACTAAAGATCGTTCTCAGTGTCAAGTTCGATTTATTTATTTTTATTTATTTATTCAAAAAACAAGTAGTTACAATAAATAATAAGTATTCAAAATAAAATTATGAAATTATGATGTTAGTAAGCTAAAAACAAAGTTCTGTTAGCAGCCGTGCTAGGATGCACCTGTGTTACGGCGGCTAATCAAATCAAATCAAATCAAATATATTTATGTCAGACAATGTCTAAAATTTGTTAGTAAAACTTAAAATAATGTTAGTAGGGAGGTACATATAAAATCAAATAAGCACATTAATAGCAAATACTTCGTAATATAAAAAAAAAATTGCTGTGATAATAGAACGCAATGTCTAAAAATAGTATGACAAAGATGATGGGGCCTTAGACCCCAGAAATTGGGATTGTACATTTATACAAATTGTATATCAACTTACTTGCGGTAAGGCCACACGACCTTGTGGAACTTGGATAGCAGCATCACACGGCTTTGCATATCAACCAGTAGGACGATGGTACGACAGCCAGGCTTCAAAAGTCTACAACAAGTTTATTTTATCTTTATTACGGTAACCGTTATAAGTTAGTTACATGACTATCACACCATTGCACGACTAATGTCCAATTATGAATAACTTTTCATTTAAAAAACCGCCATTGTATTCGAATGGTATTCAACTAAATATTTGGATGAAAAAAAAATGATGAAAGAACCATAGTGGTGAAAGGATTATGATACTTTCTGAATGCAAATGCTTGGTTTGTTGCTGAAAATATCAAAATCGCCATATGTATGCCTACAATATTTGAGTAGTTCCCTCAATTCCTCATTCTAAAAAAAATGGGACCAATCTGGAAGTACATCTATTCAAATAAAAAAAAGAATTTCCCAAATCGGTTCATAAACGCCGGAGATATGAGTTAACTAACATTAAAAAAAAAAAAAAAAAAACAATAGAGAACCTCCTTTTTGTGAAGTCGGTTAAAAATAACAAATAGTCTAAAAATGTCCATAGTCATCATCATCATCATCATCTCCTGCAGCCTATTTAAGTCCACTGCTGGACGAAGCCTCCACCATAGAATACAATGGGGGGGATTTGCCATGATCACCACGCTTGGCAGGCAGTATTGGTGTTGAGTATTGGTGGATGCAGCTCCCATCGCCTGGTGTAGTCCCTTGGTCGGCTTTTACGACATCCACGGGAGGTGTTGGAGGGGGAATTACCTGACTAATCCGTTGTATTTCTCAGCGCGTAGTTCGTGCAGCCGCATCTCGGGCTGCGGCTCGTTGTTGTTCCGCTGTTTCACGCCGTTCTGCTTTTTCCTCTCCTCTTTCTGACGCTGGACCGACTCCTCCTCGACGCGTCTGCAGAAGTTTGTTAAGAGGAGGTCACCGGTAGTTAGCAAAGGTGCGTTTACGCCGTTTTACACGCGAACGAAGTTTTCTTCTAATTTGGCTATTATTTCATTAAACTCCATGAAACTATGACTAATATGCAGGGCGTAAAAAGACTACTCCCGAATACTGAAACAGTGCATTCAGACCATGATTCTGAAAATATTTAAGCTATAAAAAAAATGCTCACTTTCGGTCCACTTTTTTCGTGTTTTCTTTATAAATATCGTTAAAGGAACACAAAACCCTATTTTTCATCAATAAAAACACGTTAATAAATAAAAACGTCAAAAAAAGCAATGAAAACCACTTGAGAAATATTGGCCCTAACGGGTCGATCAGCTGACTGGGAGCGTTGAACTCGTGCGGCTGGAATAAATGCGTACATTGCTGGCTGACAAATACGATACGAAATATTTCATATTATACGATATTTTCTCCGGTATGAACCACTTCTCAGGCGAAAGCTATTTTATATAGCTATGATATAGGTAGCTTTACCGGTACCTTCAGTATTCGGGAGCTGTCTTTTTACACGCTGTATATACATACTGATCATGTATATAACTTTACACATGATCAGTACACTAATACCTGAACCCGTGGTGCATTAGTTTCTTATAAAATAATATGGTTGCCAAATCATAAATAAAAAAAAAACGAATTTATAAAAAAACCGACACACCATAGGTCTTGATATTAGTGTTCTGATTATGTGTTCATGATGGAGTGTTAAGAAATAATAGCCAAAATAGGTGCAAACTTCGTTCGCGTACAAAACGGCGTAAGCCCCCGTACTGTCTATCAAAATGATAATCGCTTTCGAATACGATTTGAAGGTACATTACGCTTTATGTTTCAAATATTTCTGCTCTTGGAAAAAAAGCTTTAACACGCAGCGCAATGTACTGCAAAATCGGAATCAAAAACGCTTACCACTTTGATAGGCAATACCCCCCCACGTTGATGATGATAATAATAATTTTAAAAAAATACTGCTGGACATTTCACACAACATTATCTAGCCCCAAGCTAAGCAGAGCTTGTGTTATGCGTACTAGATAACTGATATACTTAATACAATACATTACATAGATAGATATTTTTATTATACATAGAAAATACCCAGAACACCCTGAACAAATATCTGCAGATCGTACACATATTTGTTCCGAAGCGGGAATCGAACCCGCAACCTCCTGCGTCGCAGGCGAACCTTCACCCGCCGCGCCACAGAGGTCGTCAATGATGATACTTACATGAGGTACGCCATGAGGTATCCCGCGGCCAAGACCAGCGCCACTGTAGCGAGAACAGACGCGGCGGACAACGCGTGGTGTGACCGCGCAAGCGCCTCCGCCCACTGGCACAGTCGGGCCGCGCCCGCCCAAACCGCACTCACAGCGCCCTCGTCTGTCAACTCCTGAGGACAAACACCACAATTACACATAAGCATAAACCGCCCATAATATTCCCTACGACAGAGTTGGCAACTCATTTGAGTACGAGGCCTTACCAGGCCACCGCCACTCGCTCAAGGTCGCGCGTTATTTACCTACATCCAAAGTGTTTCCCCGGGGCACAGGGGCGCACACGCCTGAGCGCTCGCACAAGTTTCCCGTGCAAATATGACTTCGCGTGCATATTGTGCTTGTGGGGTTCAGACACCCATTTATGGGTCTGGGAACTGGTAGGAAATCAGAACAAACAAACGGATAGTAATAAATTACAAACGACACGCCCGTCCGGTCCAAACGTTGTCCAAGCAATGACATTCCACGGGGGCGCCTCGATCGCAATCGCTTTATTTCAAAGGCTGAATACCACATCTCTTCCTTTTTAACAAATTAAAAATTAACAATTGCTTATTTCCAAAAGTTAACTTACTATTCTTATTTTACTATATACCTCTAGTGATTTTACAACATAAAGTAAGCCATCATTATTCTAAAGTGATACTTCTAATGATTTTACAACATAATTATTATTCTAAATCGAATTTTATTTTAACCAGTAATTAAACTACGCCGTTGATGTAATTTTTAATTAAGTACCTATACAATTATCGATCTCTTTACTAGGTACGCTATTATTGTCCTCCTCAATTTCTTCATGATCACAGATCTTCCAATTACTACCTTCTACTCTTTTCAAGTGTAGGTATTATATTCCAACGATACTCCCAACCTTCCTGTATCAGAGCCTTCCAGATTTCTGATCCATGTGAATCGCAGAAGCAGCCTACACCTTCTGTATAGATTGAAGTAGTTCCCACCTCTGCTTGTACGCAGTCTCCGGTTAGACAGGTTAAATTCTGGTGGCAGACTTGGAAGACTGTGGCGTATTCAGATAAGATAGGCGTTGGGATGGGTTTGCTACTCAGTGATCTGTTAGGGCAAGTTGTCACAAATAATTGCTTTCCAAATGCCTTCATTCACAAAACTTAAAGATACTACGACACCACTCTGATAATACAATTAGGTGAAAGTGTGGTGTCATGCGATATGATATTATTAGCTAGTTGTAAGTTAGTGCAGACAATCAATTAATTTTTAATCTTAATTTAATGTTGCACAATTTGACATGTCGTCATAGAGACGTTTTGTATTTTAATACTAATAATTTTATTAGAAATTTTGTTTTGACACGAGATACTGTTGATACATAGTATCTTGAGTCAAAACAGACGGCAGACATAGTAAATTCATAATTGCTAAATTGTTAGCATTTCATATTTTTGATCTCGTTATAAGTATCTACTATAACGCAGTTCACGAGCTCGTGGTTAGAAGTAGGTAGTACTAATGAGGGTAAAAGGTAGGAGTGTCAGCTGACAGTCATTTAAACTAGTTCGACAATGAGAAGGCCGGCCACATAAAATGTACAAGCCCTTCCCAGCAAAATCTTAGGCTTAGAAACATTTTTAAACAGTTTTAATGTACATTATCATGTATGTAACTGTACACTGGATGTTACAATTTGAGTTACTCCCTTATTATGAGAATTACAATATTGTAAGTTCATACAAACGCAAGAACGCCATAGGGTTCCTTAACTGTTGTTCGAAATACTTTAAAATGCAAGAAACGTAAAGATGTTGCAAATCTCACTATTGAGAGGACTATTGAGCTGTTGAGCTAGAGCTGCATATCATTGTGTGTTTACCGTCCCCCTGACGCAGACTTCGCGTTATTTTAATCCACAATGGAAAAAGTATTGCTCAAAACTTTTGTACATAGTAAAATGCTTATAGTCTGCGGAAATTTCAATATAGGTTAGTTCTTTTTCTGAGAGGCTGCTTAATTTGTTTAAATGTTTTAATTTACATCACCTCTTCGAATAACCAACAAGAGTGACATTAACAACATCCACCTGTTTTGATAATATTTATTGTAGTAGTGTTCCAATTGATACATCAGTAATTAAACATTTCACCTCAGATCCCTATGGTCACAGCACAGTGCTTTAAATACTTGTAATTTCACTTATCACAGATAGTCGCATTTTGAAATTCCACGGCAGTATTGATCTAAAAATGCCCCTTGTACATACCGTGCGTAGATGATCCGAATGACCTTTTTACCAGTTTGTCTAAATTGATAAGTGAGGAACATAGTGAGATTGTAAAGCTAGAGCGGATGTCGGGTTAGCTGATTGGGCTACAACCCTATATGAACTCTATACGGCTGGGGAATCAATGTTGCACGACCCAACGTTTATCTTGTACATAAAGAACTATTCCAAGTCCTTCAAAAAGTTTGTCATACATTAAAATCATTGCATTTGAGAAATTCAATAGAAAAGTCAGCAAATAAAATTAATACAACTTGGAAATTAATAATGAAACCGGTAAATCTAAACTTTGTAGTAACCAGATGAATTTAAACATAAACAATACTATGTTATCAAAAATATTCAGGTCATGAATGCCTTTGATAGTTTTTCTCTAGTAATTGTGCTAGGTGCTGATATTGCGCCGTGTATGGCCTACATTTTCAATAGATGTCTTGATGAGAGTCTTTCCTCATCTTATGAAACATAGTAAATTAATCCTTTGTTCAAGTCTGGAAATGATAAAGATCCAGGTAACTATAGGCCAATTTCTATATTGCCTGCTTTAAGTAAGATCTTCGAGAAACTTATTCTTACTCAGTTATTGTCACACTTCGACCTCCACGGACTTCTTCAGTCATTCATTTGGAATAACTAAGGTTCATTCGACAGCCGATGCTGATACCATGCTCTTAGAACACATATTTGAAGCGTAGGAGAACTCACAGAACGCGATCGTCCTTAGCTTTTGACTGCGTGTGGCATGATACATTAATTTCCAAGTTAAAAAATTATGGCATCCAAAATCAGGCAATTAATCTTGTAAATTCTTACTTATCCAATAGAATTCAAAAAGTTGATGTTGGTGGTGAAAGGATCGACTATTGTCATGGGGGTGCCACAGGGTTCAATACTAGGCCCTTTTTATTTCTAGTTTACACTATCAATCTCTTTTTTTAAATTATGTGGCATAGTTCTGTTTGCTGACGATACTTCTTTGATTTTCAAAGTTGATAGATCTAAAGCAAATTACGATAGAGTAAATAATTCACTGTCGCGAGTTCTTGTAAATAATGTTTTGATCACAGTAAATAATCTTTTGCTTAATGCTAAAAACGAAAAGCATCAAATTCACATAGCCAAATGTAAAACATTATCAAACTAAATATTAAAATAAATGGGGAGACACTTGATCTTGTTAAGTCTAGTATTTTCTTAGAGCTTAATATTGATCCAGGGGGTCAGTGGGCACCGCAAATTGTGGCTTTAGCTGGTAGACTTAGTTCCACTGCATATGCAGTTTGTATGTTAAGGCAGCTTACTGATGAAGCTACAGCTAGGCTTGTTTATTTTAGCTACTTCATAGTGTTATGTCATATGGTATCATGCTGTGGGGTAAAACAGCTATATTTCCAGCTATATTTGTCTTACAAAATCGGGCAATACGTGCCATTTATAAAATGAAGTCACGTGACCCCTTGAACGCCTTGCGTTTCAAAGAAATCAATATTCTCACAGTAATTTCGCAATATATCTATGAAATATTATTACATACACATAAACACTTGGATAGTTGTATGAAAAAGGGTGACTTGCATGGTATTTGGATTTATAAATACAACCAAACTAAATATACCAAAATTTCGATTGAAGAAAGTAAATGGATCTTTTATGAGGAATTCTGTACAGTTCTATAATAAACTTCCAGAAGGTGCATCCAAACATCTTACTCGAAGATAAATGGAAATTTCATATTCATATTCATATTTATATCATTTATTCACCGTAGGAACACTGGGAGCACTTTGTTTTGTTATGGTGTACATACATTTTAGCGGCCGCACATAAGCCTTGTCAGATAATTGCTACATCTGATTTGAGCTGATTTGCTATAATATCTGTACTTTTCTCTTTACATGGTTCTATTAGATTGTTATTTATAAGTAGGTATACTCATACTGATACTCATACTCATTTATTAAAACCATAGGAACAATTATTAAGAACACTTGGTCACGTCATACATTATATTTAGAAATTAGGTTATATCAGAGACTAGTTTTACTAGTCTCTGGTTATATCAAGTGGAGCGTGTACTGTCTTATAAACTTTTGCTGATGTTTATTTGCATTTGACTAACTTTCTTAGGTTTTTAAGTTCTCATTTAATATGTATCAGCAACTTCCTGCTCCGAGGCACCACACAGGCGCTTCCCACCTTGTGGTAAGACGTGTCATCAAATTAAGTCAAGCCGTGTTTGTTGCCTGATTCTTCTAGGCTTGAGCGCGTTGGAACAGGAGTAATTTTAGTTTATAAGGCGATTCAAAATGATCCTTGTGATTTCAATGAATAAAATTCATTTCATTTGATTAACAGAGGGATCAAAATGCACTACCTTAGAGTACGTACCTACATTAAACATGTGTAGGTATCGGAGGTTATTGCCATTTATCGCTCCATACTGTCACCATTTTGTAGACATTAACATTCGTCTTTTAGGCAAACTTGCGTAAATATATACGTGGCACAATTTCAATGAGTAGGTACAAGTTTAATTCACTTTTTGTTTGACTCATTGAAAACAACTTTATAGAAGCTCGTAACACTTTTGTCCATTCCCTGGAGTTGGTTCACATCAACAAGAACTTTATAGGTAGTTATTTGCTATAAGCAAGGTACCAGAAATAAACTCATAAATTGGTTGACATGAACTGGAACATTTTGCCTCATTATTTTGTCATTTCATTATGGTTGCGACGTGTTGCGAGATAATTAGCCACCATAAATTTATTTCAAGTAAGAGGGTACTTAGTAAAAACTTTTAAATTCGTGTGGCCGGTTAAAAATCAAGTTAAAAATATCTAGTTACGACCACGTTACGACTGATTTAAATCACTAAGAAGAAGTACCCTTCCTCGAGTTTTAGAAAAGTTTTCCATGTATGTCGGTATTCAATCAACACAACACTACGCAACTTTTAGTCGAATTATCGACTAGGTACTCACAATTTTTTATCCTCGTCGCCAATGTGGGGTTCAGACACCCATTTATGGGTCTGGGAACTGGTAGGAAATCAGAACAAACAAACGGATAGTAATAAATTACAAACGACACGCCCGTCCGGTCCAAACGTTGTCCAAGCAATGACATTCCACGGGGGCGCCTCGATCGCAATCGCTTTATTTCAAAGGCTGAATACCACAGTGCTGTAAATGGATGCAGTAGTCAAAAGACAAACAGAGACATATCATTTTATTTTTTAAATTGCCAAAGGACGATGAAATGCAAGTTATTTGATTAATGTAGGTACATTAGTTATTGTCTGTAGGTGCATATCGAAGTAATACCTTTTGTATGTGTGATTTCATGTACATTTGGCATAGATTGCAATGATCTAGGTTGGAGATACCTAAATAATTACTTGAATTTTCTACCTACTTACGTGCATAATTTGATTTGACTTCGGAATCGCTCTAAATTACTTATATAAGGACCTAAATACTTACCTACTTAATTTCTCCATAATAACAATATTGTTAATAACAAACGGTAAGTACTTAAGTAATTCGTAGGTACAAGTCGACAACCCTTACGAGTTCATCACTCCGCGCCAGACAGCGACAGAGTTACGCGTTAGGAGAGAGCCGCAATGTTTAGGTGAATATTGCGTTAGGTACAAAGCGCTTGTGCGAGCTGAATTGCACTTTGTTGCGTCCTAGCAAAAGTCGCTATTTAAATAAAAAAAATCGCGAAGTGAGTCTTCTGTACTTGTACTAATATTTAGGCCCTCTTATAGCGATTCACTTAAAAAACTAATCCGTACAAAATATGGGTTCCGTGATGTCCGCTGCTATAATTAAATGCACAGTAGCAGAAGGTCTATAGATTTCTGCGATTAAAGTTATTCAATGATGACGTATATCAAAGACGAACCGATATTTTGTACCGAATAGTTTTTGAACTGAATCGCTATAAGAGCTCATGGCCTCTGAATAAACTAATCGTTTGCCCCGAACTGATACCTCTCGAATTTGGTATATTAGTGTACTGATCTTGTGTACAAAATGTCATGAAGTTTGAAGAAATAATAACCAAAATAGAGCCCAAAAAGCAGCACAGTCTGAGTAATAGTTTATTCATCTTATAGCTGTAATTCGGGATACATTTTCTTATCTGTAAGATTACTTGGGCTACCTGTAACCTTCTCTTAAGAGCGGTGACCTCTTAAGAGAAGGTTACAGATAGCGCTTACGTTCTTTTGCAAATTTGCTTACGTATTTGACAAATTGGTTTTAATTTTCTAGTGTACACTAATACGTCTGTAATCGGGTAACCTAATTCTGTACTTATACGAACCAAATTTTTTTTTATCAATTAGGAGAAAATAGTGTGTGACACACAGACAAACAGACACGCAAATAATCCTATAGTGGTTCCGTTAGTATCTTTTCACATACGGAACCCTAAAAACCATAATTTCCACTAACTGACCTGCACGTGAGCTTCGTAAGACAGCACTTCAGTCGGCTTGAGCAGACGTTTGAGGAGCTCGTCGAGCGCGCGCTGCGTCTCGTTGAGCCGTGCCTGGAAACCCCCCTCGCCAAGCCCCCCACCCGCGCCGCAGGGGGGCTGGCACTCGGGCCATGACACGTTGAGCCACTCGTACTGGATGCGCGAAGGCTCGCGGCGCCACAGGATCACGACGCGGTGCTCCAGAGCGGACGTGTCCGCCCCTGAAAAAGCAAATAAAGCTTAAGAAGGCGTAATATGTGATTTTGCTCAACAAAATCGATCTATAACTCAGTATCTACGGGGTCTACGAGTTAAATATTTTGGAATATGAAAATTTTATATTTTTGCATTTATTGTGTAACTTTGAAAACACGATATGTAAAAAAAACCTCGATAGTTTTATTTAATGAAAAATCCTTGTTTCGCACACGTTTTGAAAGAAATCTCAGGAACCCTACGGTGTTTTAAGATAAATTTTACTACAGCAAGTAGGTATTATTCTTATGCTAAAATCAGTTTTTTGATAAACACTTTATTTTCGCCATAATAAACAAAAAACTTCATTTTTGTGCACGACCATCGGTAGCGCGAGCGAGATGGCGCACGGGTTATGGCGTGCGTTAAAGAGGGAGCCGAAATTGTAGTATAGTGCCCTCTTCAAATAAAAGGTGGGGTATGATACTAAAATCCAAACATCAAAAAATCCAAAAAAATTATCCAAACGGCTTTGCTTGAAGTTGAAAATAGCATGTCATATATTTGAAGATGCAACTGGTTTGCACTCAGACTGTATTCAAATATAGGGATAAAAGGAAAAAGGGGTAAACCGGACCCTATTACTAAGGCTCCGCTGTCCGTCCGTCCGTCTGTCACCAGGCTGTATCTCATGAATCGTGATAGTTAGACAGTTGAAATTTTCATAGATAATGTATTTCTATTGCCGCTATAACAACAAATACTAAAAAACAGAATAAAATAAATATTTAACGGGGCTCCCATACAACAAACGTGATTTTTTTGGACTTTTTGAAGATACGGAACCCTTCGTGCGCGAGTCCGACTAGCACTTGGCCGGTTTTTAAAATACAAGTCTAGCTATTTAATTCCTAAAAAAAATTGTGTTGTTACCATTAAAAATTAAGAGCATTTGAATGCTATAGCTTTTTTAGAGTGGTCATTTTGTGCGATTTTTATTTACAAAACCAGACATTTTATTTCAAAATTCTTAGATTCCATCCATAGAGTTCGAATGCAGAAAAGGGAGTTCTTTAACATTAACATTATCCCCCCAATGGGGAGCTTTCGTCCAACAGGTTTTTTTTTATACTACTTGGTAAGCAAACAGGCATACGGCCCACCTGATGGAAAGCAGATACCTTAGCCTATGGACGCCTGCAACGCCAGAGGCATCACACGCAAACTGCCGACCCTGAGACATAAAGATGAAAAGTCTCATGTGCCTGTAATTACACCGGCACCCGTACCCTTCAAACCTAAACACAGCAATGCGAGCACTACTGCTTGGCGGCAGAAATAGGTACGCTGGTAGTACTTCCCCGGATGAACTCTTTCAATAGAAGCTCTACTACTAACAACAGTGGACGTCTAATGTATAAAAATGATGATGATGAGTTACCTGCGCCCGGCGCGATCGCGTGCAAGAAGGCGGGTTGCTTGTGCGTGTAGAGGTAGGCGTATTGCGTGCGCTCGGGCGCGCGCGCCGCCAACTGACGCATGCGCCGCCGCGCCGCGTCACCCGCCGCGCCGGCGCTGCACACCAGCACGCAGCACAGGCGTCGCCGCGCCGCGCGCCACTCCACCGGGCACACGCGCTCCAGCACGCTCTGCTCAACATACACAACATTTAACATATCATAGAATTTAAACTTTAGAGCTTTAACAGAAATTACACGGTTACATAATTTTTCCAACGACTTGACTTAAGTAGGTAATTAATATGATTCCGGGACTGGGTAGAGCAGAGGTCAAAATGTCTATACGAACCGGCTGTCTATGTAGATAGATAGATAGAATAGTAGATTGTATCATAAGGGAGCAAAATAATATTTTTACGGCGAGGGCGCTTTTTTGAATCCAGAGCGAAGTGAGGGTGCTCGGGATTTCTTTAGTAGAATCCCGAACGTAGCGAGGGATTCAAAGTACGTCACCCGAGCCAAAAATATATTTTGCGCCCGAGTGTTACACTCTACTTTTCATCACCCACTATGAGAAAATAAAAGGCGCGCTTAAAGGCGATTCCAAAACAAAACCATGAATTTCTAACAATCCGTGAATAACTTTTCATTTAAAAAACCGACTTCCGCCATAGTATTCGACTAAATATCTGGATGAAAAAAAAATATGAAAGAACCATAGTGGTGAAAGGATTATGATACTTTCTGAATGCAAATGCTTGGTTTGTTGCTGTTAATATCAAAATCGCCATATGTATGCCTACAATATTTGAGGAGTTCCCTCAATTCCTCATGGATTCCATCATCAGAACTGGATTCTGAAAAAAATGGGACCAATCTGGAAGTATATCTATTCAAATAAAAAATTAATTTTTCAAATCGGTTCATAAAAGCCGTACATATGAGGTAAAAAACATACAAAAAAAAAAAAGGTTAATTGGTAAATGGCCACTGTTTTTCGTCACTTTTGCTGACGTGTGAATTACACGTTCATTAGGACTTTTATTGAACTTGTGAAAAGGATTTTCGAACAAGTTCAATAAAAGTCCCCTTTGCAAAATGTCCCTTATGTAAGATGACATATCTATGTTTAGGAGGCTGATTAATGCTATGATACCTGCGAGGACAGTCGCGGTAGGATCAGCAACTGATTGGGTTCAATGAGCTGGTGCAGCGTCTGCGTGGGTATCTCCGCCGTGCTGACGGTTGCGGCCGGCTCCACGCTGTCCTCCTTCAGCAGTACCATCGTGTCGGTGTGCCGTTGCACCTTGTAGTGCGAGGTCACGTTGTGCGCCTCGTGAGAGGTCATGTCCACGAATCTGTAAGCAAGAATTGTTATCAATATGCCGGTGAGCGAAGCGAGACGCGACTTTTCTATTTCTAGGGCGCTAAGATAAAGATTGCATGCTTACTAATGTATGGAGATGAAATCATCCAATAAGAAAACTTGCCCATGCAGTTCCAAATAGAATATAATAGAAACGAAAATACTTTATTAACAATAAAAAAATACACAAAACTTGACATGATAATTAAAAGTAGGTACAATGGGATTTTTGATTTTTTGATTTCTTCCTTGTCAACCTCTGTGGTGCGGCGGGCAAGTAGCCGGCTGAGATCCGAGAAGTTGCGGGTTCGATTCCCGCTGCGGGACAAATGTTTGTATAATGTGCAAATATTTTTGTTCCGTGTCTGGGTGTTTTGGTGTCATGGTACTCGTAGTTCCTGATACCCACGACACAGGGAATCCTAGTGCGGAATCAGGACCTATGTATGTGGCTGTTGGGTGTTATAAGTAATGAAAAATAAACTTTATCGCGTTGACTTAAGATTCAACTTTGAGTTACTTTGTTGTTTTTTTTAAGTTGATCACTTCATCCAATAAGAAAACTTGCCTATGTAGCTCCAAATAGGTTTTTAATGAATAATAAACTTTATCACGTTGACTAAGATTCATATGTTTTACTACTCACCCAAAAGCTACTCTATCTCTATAGTGGAATGCAGTGATCAGGTATCTGAGCCGCATAGTGGGCCTTTCCTCGAATATCAGTGCTTTCACTTTGTTGTCCTCGAAGTCAGTCACGAAGGATTCCGCATTACCGTCGCCGATGCTCGTCACCATTCGGTACGGGAAGCGCCAGCGCATAAACTCTGCAAGCGTAGGGTTAAATTCATTTGTTTTCCATAATGCTTGATCAATGAAGTGGGATCGAGGAGTATCATCAACAACAGCCGATAGAAGTCCCCTGCTAGACTTAGGGCTCTCCTATAGAATGCCACAAAGAACGGTTTTGAGCCGCCTCCGTCCACCGATTTCCTGCCCTTAAATGTTGTCGATTCATCGAGAGGGGTACAAACTATGAAAACTACAATAAATAACAATGATAATTTATGTGTGATACAAATTTTAATGAGATTTCAAATTCGTTCTTAGCACCAAACTAGATGGCGCTACTACAAAAGTGCAAGTACTGTTGCTATGGTTACACCCAACAGTACCTAGCAATATAATATATAACATATACATATAATTATCACTAGAAACGCTAAATAACGATAATCATGTTAAATATCCCGTTTCTAGTAATAATTATATAATTAATTGCACTCACCTAATATCTTCGGCATAGATTGCAAGCTATCCTTGTAAGTGTAGATATGTTTATCCAACACTAAAGTAAGACAAGGTACTCCATGTATGCCCACTCTCCTCGCTAAGCTAGCTTCATGACCCGCGTGTACGGTCGCCATGGTGACGCCTAGCGGCTGCAGCGCGTCGACAAGGCGTCGCCACGCGGCCGCCGAGCGCACGCAGTCGAAGCACCAGTCCGTGTAGAACAGGACTACGGCTGGCGTATGGATGCTCTTCTCAACAATATTGTTTTCAAAGTGTCTGAAAAAAAAAGATTTACTAGGAAATAAATAAATAATGCTGGACATTTCACACAACATTATCTAGCCCCAAGCTAAGCAGAGCTTGTGTTTTGGCAACTAGATAACTGATATACGTAATATAATAACATAACATAGATAGATATTTTTATTATACATAGAAAATACCCAGAACACCCGGAACAATTATCTGCAGATCGCACAAATATTTGTTCCGAGGCGGGGATCGAACCCGCAACCTCCTGCGTCGCAGGCGAACCTTCGCCCGCCGCGCCACAGAGGTCGTCATTCATCATACCTAACTACTTGTCTAGTATACCTACTTTCATTCATAATCATAGGTGTTATCCGCCGAGCAGGATCCAAGTAACTCCTGCAATCTTGGCCCTGCCCTCTCCCTAACTGAAAGTCACTCGGTGACTAACGTTTGATAAGTTAAGAGACCATCAGTTGCTCAAAATTATCACTAAGAATTGTTAATTTATTGTCAAATGTTAGACATTGAGTGACTTTCAGTTAAGGAGGGCTGGCCTCTTGTTACCGCACAATTTGATGAGGCTTGCTAGCTAGTAGCATTTTGAGCATACAGCCTCTACTAGCTCTACCAGTACAAACCAGACAGTCAAAAACAAACAACTTAAAACATTAAACTTACCGTGCCGTAACTGACAATTTATGGAATAGTGTTATATCTTGGTCCTGGGTTCTGAAGTGTGTTCCAAAGAATTCTTCAAATGGGTCATTACTGAAACAACAAACTTAATTCAATTCATTCTGGACGCTAGATAGCAACATAATAATTCTAACATAGCTAGAGTCTGTGTTCAAAGAGAATGGCCGTGGGATATGAGGATGATAGTGCTTAAACAGTTACCGATTTTTAATGTTTACCAATTTTCATCTTTGATAAAAAAAAGTAGTTCAAATTGGTTTGATAGATGGCGCTGAGTCCTCTCTAGCTGTCAAGATAGTCAAACGTATTATCTGCGGTGCACGCGTACTAAGCTATTATCTAACTATTCTGTGGCTGTTAGTCATGATATTCTGTTTGCTTCTTGAGTTTGCGCTGGTGATTTCGTGGTGTTTTTAGAAGTAGGCAAAAATAAATACCACGAAACGAAAATTATTTCTACGTTGTTCATGTTGACATTTCAATTTGTTTTGACACTTGACAGCTAAGTTACAGAGCAGCGCCATCTATTTTCCCCACTGAAAGCATGATTTGAAACGGCCGTGAAAACCCCTAATTGAATTTTAGATGTATCACGGAACTGTATGGAAACATCAACGAATTGTAACATTTTTTTAGCATAAGTAATATCAGTTGATTAGTCGGTAGGTGGACAACCTGTCCTGTTTATTTTATTTATTTGAATGCAGTCCAAACATCTGTTTCTGGCATCTCTGGAATGCATCATAATGACTCAAATGTTTATATGGAAAGCTTTATGACTCATACATTCCCTTACAGTACCCACATACCACCTCTCCAAAATTTTCAGCTTAATCACGCTGTAACACTCAAATTATTTTCTGCTTCATTGCTTAAAATTCTAGAACATTGTGTACGTTGATAAGTCCTGATAAGTCCTCTAAAAAGATTTATGATCTGACTTTTCTTTTTAACATTATAAACGTAGCAGGAAGTCGGTGGATGGAGGAGGCTCAAGACCGTTCGAAATGTGTTTCTTAAAAATATCTATATATAAATAATAATAAATAAATAAATGCTGGACATTTCACACAACATTATCTAGCCCCAAGCTAGCAGAGCTTGTGTTTTGGGTACAAGATAACTGATATACAAGTGACCACAACTTTTTTATAATCGTGCCTTTGACTTGAAGTTACTTACCTGAACCTAGCATATTGGCTGTAGTCATGCCTCTGTTTATAGAGGTGTTCATCTTCGTTCGTGATTCCATACAAGTCATACGCTTGCCGCCTCTCCGTGTCAGACAGGAGTTCATACGCTTGCTTTATTTCAACAAAACGGGTTTCCGCATTTGGGTCTTCATTCTTGTCCGGATGCCTGGAATAATAAATAAGTTTTTTAATTTAATAGATTGATTAAGAATTTGTATTGTAAGACGATTCAAAATAATCCTTGTGATTTCAATGAATAAAATTCTTTTGATTTGATTTGGTTTAAATTAAATTGTATATAATTTATTGACCAGAACATACATAAATTAACCACATACAATTTATAGATTAAGTATAGTATTTCTATAAATTGCGTGGTACAGTTTTACTTACTAACTAAACAAATAAGCAATAAGACTAGGCATAACAGAGAATATTGTTTTTATAGGACTGTAAAACAAGGCATACTTTAATCATGTAGTATTCAGCAGAAACACGGTTATTATATTTATAGTGATAGTATGCAGCAGTAAATAAATACTCACCATTCTTTGGCCAACTGTCTGTAGGCTTTGCGGATTTCAGGCAGGTTGGCCCTTCTATGGATTCCCAATATTTTGTACGGGTCACCGATCTTCTGCGCGGCCGCCAGTGAGCACAGGACAAGGACCATTAACGCCCACAGCCATCGCCCTTTCCAACCCTCGTATTTCCATTGCATATTACCCACCAGTATCTTTCAAACCCTCAGGAATAAACCTCCAATAATCAAACAACTATCATAGCGACGACGCTTCGTGCACGACCGTAGAATGCATGCCCGAACAATGCGAATCTAGCACGGATATTCTATATAACTGTTATCAGTCATTTGTCCCAAAATAGAACTGCTGAAAATTCGTAAAATCGGAAAATCTTCAAGAAAATCAGAAAATGTCAATCGAACCGAACCAGGGCGTACCATAAACTACATAATTAAACTTTTTATTTTTCACTTGATTATTGGTAATGAAGGCATGGCAATAGAAACTATTCTACCAAGGTGCAAGCAATAGACAAAATACACTGAAAGTTTTTTACCCAAAATTAGGGAGTGTCTATGAAATCGTTCCTCTTTACCGTTTTAGTCAAACTGCAAGTTATTCCATGCTCATGGGATAACTTATTTCATACAAACTTTAACAACACTTTTTACCTTTTTTAGGGGATTAAATTCTTGAAAGCCTTTCTTAGTGAGCATCTATAAACCAAAAGGAACATACATGCCAAATTTAAAGTTCGTTAGCTATATCAGCTATATAGATTTGGAGATCTGAGGCCCAATTCTCTAATTTTAAAACATTCCAGTCACAATATAATCTCGTGTCAGTCGCACTGAATCGTTTAGTAACTACTACTTAATCTTCGCGTATGCATGCGAAGATTAAGTAATAGTTACTGTAGGGGCATCAATTGCTGATCTAGCAAATTTGACCACTACATACTAATCTGTGGCTCGGCCGGCAGGCCAGTCTCAAACCGTCAGCCTTTCAGAATTGTACTCTACATATAAAATTATACGTTTAATAGTAAACGGTCCACATATTAATTAATTCCTCTCATCGAAGCGCAATGCTGTGCAGTCCGTGTGTGTCCCTTGTGAAGTCCTACAAGTGGTGACCCGCGACGGCCTTCGGTGAGGAGAGGTATTGTGAAAATTGTGACATGCAAGAATTCCATCATCGAAGTTATGCGTCGTGGTTTAACCTTCAAGTACATACGTCGACAGATCTCCCTGTACAATATGGGACCCACGACGACCTTCGATGTGGTAAGAAAGGAATTTAAGAAAATGGTGCGACGGCGAGAGACTCCCTCCTGAGATGATCCACCCCTCAGGAGGTAAAAATAATATTTTGAAGAAATTGCACACCGACAACCAGACGCCACGAGAAGCCGGATACGGATAAAATGCGGTTAAGACATCCGAAGCTTGTTTTCCAGCCACCATCATTGCCGTTTGAAAAGGAAGCGTCGACGAGATTGGCGTGTGTGGCCGGGGAAGTGATTGTGCCATCCACCCGCGGTCCCCCAAAGACGTCACGCTACGGTCTACATAGGCAGCACGGGAATAGTATATGCCAGCCATCACTCGGAAAATAGTTGCTCACCGGAGGATCTGTTGCGGACTTGGAGGATACTCAGTCGCACTGCTGCGAGTGACTGGCATGATACTCGCGCTATGTAGACCGGTAACGAGGGGAAGGTGCTGGAATGAACAAGGCTGCATAACATCGGCATAGGCGGGCAGTCAGTGGTATAAAAGTGATTTAAAAGTGGTTTACTTACAAAAAAAATTATTTGAAGCGATTTTAGTTTTTTACAAATTTTTTTTGTACAAATCCTTTTTACACTTGTTTTTTGGTCAATTTTTATATATATATTTTTTTGCGGATAATTTTGTACAATGTAGTTATAATATGGTCATGAATTTTTTTGTTAATGTGTTAAAAGTAGATAGCAATTGTAATGTTAGTATAAAGAATGTGTAACTGGATAAGGACCGGAAGAGTTCTTAGAAATTTTGCTCGACTTTGTTATTGTAAACGGTAGGTAACTCGTAACCGATACCTTGTAATAGAGAACTCGTTCGATTTTGCTTAGCATACATAAAGACTATAAAGTAATCTACATTGGTGAAGCTTTTGTACAATTTATAACAAGTTTAGAATTTAGAATATTTTTGATTCATATAACAAAAATATTTTTTAAGAAGGGGATGACTGTAGGGGCATCAATTGCTGATCTAGCAAATTTGACCACTACATACTAATCTGTGGCTCGGCCGGCAGGCCAGTCTCAAACCGTCAGCCTTTCAGAATTGTACTCTACATATAAAATTATACGTTTAATAGTAAACGGTCCACATATTATTATTTCCTCCCACCGAAGGTTCAGTACATCGCAAATGGAACCAGGTACTCGTATCAGTAATGTAAGAGAATAGTACCTGGTTGCCCTATCGACGTGTCTCGATAAATTGAGTAGTTTCTTATAAGAACAAACGTACTAACAGTTACTATATAGGTGACAGCTGACAGTGCGACTGAGACGAGATTATACTGCGAATTGAATGTTTTTAAATTAGAGAATTGGGCCTCTGAAGATAAGTCAGCGCCTTTTTTCTTTTAACGAGCTGGCAGATCGTAGCTTAATGTTTTGGTCCAAACAATCATTATTACGTGCTCAGCCCTCACCAGCAGTAAGTACACTTTTCTATAGGCAACTACAACACAGTACCTAAAACAATTTGTTAACACGAACCATTATTTACATCATCATCAATATCAGGTAGGTCCTCAGGGATCCATCAACATAATGATTTTTAACACCTCACTATTCAAATTAGTCTATGGAGATGGTAAAAACGTAAAGTTGGGGTTACGTTATCACAAACCGGAAGACGCAAAGTAGGAAGGCCTCTCAATGGACCAAGGACGCAGGAAGTCAGTAAATTAAATGAAGGTGGCTCATTTCGTCATGGAATACTATGGGGGAGGCATATGTCCTGCAGTGGACTTCTATAGGCTAATGATGATGTTGATGATGATGGTAAAGGAAATGTGAAATCTTTTGCCGAAGCTGGAAACCCTAACATAACACATCAATCAAAGTTCAAACAACACGTCAGTCAGGCAGTGAGACGGGACTCTATTTTATTTTCGCATCTTTTATATTTTGTTGAATTGGAATCAAGTTTTATTTGCCTGCGGACGTGATCGGGTGCTAGTGTAATTTATAATATTTTGTTCAACACTTCGATAAAAAGTAAGTAAGTTTGTATTTATTTATTCCATGGGATAAGGTTAGGTTATAATATAATACAGCTGATGATCCTCAATTCATTACTTTTGTTTGTTTTGTAGGGAGTAAGTCTCGGGCATAATTTTTTGGACTCTGAACTATTGTTACTTTACTAACATGATATCTCATCTCACAATCTGACTGAATATTATAAATGCGAAAGTTTGTGAGTTTATTTGTAACTCCTTCTCGCTGAAACAGCTGGAGCGATTTGGTTTTATATTTGGAATGGAAATAGCTTATACCTACCCTGAATTAACCTATAGGCTACCTTTTATCCCGATATTCTCACCGGATCGAGACTTATGCAGGTGGAACTAGTACTGAATAAGACTGCCTTCAAAAAATATTAGTATTTTAACTTCAAATGGAAGAACATGAAGAAAGTTAAAAGGTTATCTACCAATTTTTCTCCAACTCTCCTAAATATATAAGTGTACTTACCATATAGTTAGGTATCTGTTGATTAAATCAGATGTGCTGTAAATGTAGGCACAATGGTAAAGTCTGAATGAATTCATTTATTCATCTATATTTCCTACATTCTATTTATACCTAATTGTACCTAACCCTTGAGCTACGGTTAGCTTTTTCATAGTCATACCTCTCTTTTATGATAATAGTTTTCCATAAAGACACAATTAGCATGATTTATCATAAATTAGAGGCCCGCTCGCGACTTTGTATTTGTGGTACTGGTTTTTTCAAAAACTTTACTGGTGTGCAGGCAACACCTTATCAAAGTTTCATCGCTATTGGCATATTGGCTTAGAAATACATATGGGACAAACAAACATACATTAATTTTGATGTATTTGTGTTGGTATACATATTATATGTACATATAGACAACAAATGAGAGGTTTCTAAGGAAATAATATCAAGAAGAAAAACAGTTTAAAAAACTGGATATTGCACCCTATTACTCAACCAGTAAGCCTATCTGGTGAACAAAAGATAGGTATAATAACATTTGATATCCATACTATCCATAGCATTGAATGCTTTTGAGGAAGTTAAAAAAAGAAAACGCTTAATTTTTTTCAATTAAAAAAAACTTCCTTATTTGCTGTTAATTTAATATCTAGTACTTCAACAGCTTCATCATAAAAATCATGATTTAAGGTTGTCACTGAATTGTTTAAAGCGCACCAAAATAGCCATCACCAATCACCACTGTTAGACATAGGCCTCCCCAATACAATACCATGACTAACAGTCTTGAGTCGCCTCCATCCACCGACTTCCTGCAACCTTTAAAATATAGTTGGCCTTCCTACACTGCCTTGTCCGGTTTGTGATTGCCACTCGAGAACCTTTATTCCTCAACGGCTGTCGGTTCTGCGAGCTATATGCCTTGCCCATTGCCATTTCAACTTGCTAGTTCTGAGAGCTATGTTGGTGATCTTGGTTATTCTACGGATCTGCTCGTTTTGGATTCCATCACGTAGTGATACTTCGAGCATAGCTCTGTCCATAGCCTGCTGCGGGACTTTGAGCTTGTGTATAAGACCAATAGTTAGCGATCATGTCTCAGTGAAGTAAGTGATCACTGGCAACAAGCACTGATTATAGATTTTTCTTGAGGTTCTGCGGTAGAGAAGATATGGCGTAGTTTCCCGAACGCTGTCCATCCGAGTTGGATTTGTCAGTTGACCTCTTGGTCGAAATTGGACCTTTGTTTAAGGTCGAATCGTGGAACCTCTATCTCCCCGATTTCGCTTTACTGTCTTTTCTGGGACAACCTGTATTACAAAACCCAATAAAATACCTGTTATTGATAACTGTTAGTACTGATTTAACTAATCATAGATAGTAATTTATCGTAAGTACCTACCTCACCTAATATCTATCAAGAATTGCATCACCAATGATCCTAATTTCCAATATTTGTGATAACAAAATGCTATATCATGCTAAATTAGCATGTTTAACAATGTTTTTTTTTAGAAATTACAAATCATTTGCAATTTTTATGAAACTCTACGTAGGTAGGTACTAAATATTAGGATTGGTTCCCGTTACGTCCGGTACCACTATGTCGATTTTTGCTAGGGTCTCCAGGGTCTGATAATGATCAGCATATAGGATCTAGGGTACTACCATGTACTACTGAAGCTGAATCTTTAAGTTTGGCTTCAAACTTCACATTAAGACGACATGACATGTCTTTCTCTCGCAGACTCCAAGGTCTGATGATGACCAGCACAGGAGTAATAGGATCTAGGGTGCAACAATGACATATGTTTCCATGTGTTCCGTTCTTGAACTTGAGATCTGTGTATTGGGTAAAGTTAGTTGACGAAACTGAAGACCGACAGTGGCGGCAGTATAATTTCAAAAAGTCTGAGATTTTACGAGAGCTCCAGAAGTTCTATGGGCAATTGTTCGCACACCTCGTCGCAAAGTCCTGATCCTATATAGCGATGCAAAAGCCCGTTCGACCCGCCACTACAATTCTATTCCGGACGTCAGCCTATACGAGATCCGAAAGGCTCTCAAAAAGCAAGGCACCGGATGACAGACCTGATGAAAGCTAATTATGTGCTAGAGTACTTAAAGTCCTTCTGAAGCTATTCCATTATCCTCGAGGGCACAACAACAGAGGCGTAGAACAGGAGCGTGGTGGTACTGTTCTTTAAGAACTGTTAGTTTAATTTTATTTTGTTCTATAAATCTTCAAACCACTATCTTGAAGAATTATAGAACCATTTTCCTAGAGCCACGTCTATAAGCTCTTTCCAAGAGTAGTTACTAAACGACTTGTACGTAGGTTCGCCGACATTCAGCCTCCCGAACAAGCCGGGTTCCGAAAAGGCTTTAGTACCGTAGACTACATCCACACGCTCCGTTTAGCGTTTGTGGACTACAAGAAAACCTTTGATTCAGGCAGTCACGATGACTTAGCGCGATGCCAGGTTGGCTACCGATATTTCAAAGTGTTGAAGTGTTTGTACAGCAAAGCCACTATGTCTATTTGTCTTCAGGGCCAGAGCACGAATCCTGTACAATTGCAGAACGGGTTGAGACAGGGAGGTGTTATTTCTCCGAAACTGTTCACCTCTGCATTGGAGAATGTTTTGACGAGTCTATAATCAATGCGTGTTGGCGGCATCATTATCATAATCAGCCCGTAGAAGAAGTCACTGCTGGATATGCCCAGCAATGGCTTCTCCCCCATATCCGCCTCCATCCATCAACTCCTTGCGACCTTTCAAATTTCATCGGAGTAATCGGTCCATCAAGAGCTATCTACGCCTGCCGGAGGTGGGTGTGTTCGTGACGCACGACGTTCAATTCACAACTCATTTGTAATAATAAACGCGAGGAAGCGTTTCTAGTTGACCCTATCGAGGCGTCAAGTTGTTCTGAACATGCACTGATTGCTTTGTTTATAGACGCGTAGGCTTTAGGTCGTGTTGGTAAACGCCATGTTCTGGAGTTTAGCTTGTGTAAGAATTCAAAAGACCGTTCCAAGACGTTGGGACGATTTTGATAAGTAGGTAGATATATATCGATGACCTTAATGTCTGCATGATCTGCAATCATTTGTTCTGGGTCAAGGTGTTGTACTATGTATGTGCTGGGTTGTTTTCGGTAATACTCTTAGTTCCTTATACTCACGACACGGAATCCTAATATGTGGTCAGAATGCATGTGATTGTTGGGTGTTATTTATATACGTTTTAACTCTTTCTGCCTCGGACTCGTAAATTGCCCGATTGCGTCGTAACTGAATGGTATATTTTTCACAATTAAAGTTATTAAAAACCAAAACAGTTGTCAGTTTCAGGTGTGGTCAATGACAAAGGGCATAAAAAACACGCCAAGGGTGCGATTTTTTAATGTTATCGAATCATAGACATAGTCATTTATTTTCTCTTTTCACATATAAATGCACTTAGATAATATGTCAAAACAAGCCCGAGTGACTAAACAGTCTAAGTTTAGTAAACCTAATAGGCTTACTACACCTAGCTAAACCTATGCAAAGCTTTGTGGCGATGGTGCAAGATACAAGTGTATCGTAGCGCACAAGGTAAGGTTTAAGTGTAACTCGGTCAATTCTAAAGTAGAGCTCACAATGTGTAGCATACCTACCGTGTTCTCTTGTTCTATGTTAGAAGGACCTTCAAATTAATTTTAATTTTAGCTCTCTGACCTCGCTGTGCTTTTGTTTTATCAGTCTTAGGTACAAGGTAACTAACGTGTTAGACTTGTTACCAAGCTATTTTTATGAATGGTGACAAGTTTTTTGTTGAATACCTATTAATCATGATTAGATGATTGGGTATTGTATGCTGCTAGTGCAAAAACAAAAATAATAAACGCATGTGGCGAACGTTCGGTGAGTCCTATTACGTACTCCCTGGGGTCAATAGAAACCCCTGGCCTGACCCTCTTGCCTTTGCCGGCCGGCTGAGGGTGGACACGCAAGAGTGGAATCAATGGTGCTCCAATGGTGGAAGTGTTAAAGGCATAAAGTAGAGCTTAGTTAAACTGCAGCACCCCTGTCAACACCCTTTAGCCATCCACGCCTGCTTTACCCCTTACGCTGCTTGCATTGGCGGCATTTTTATGGGGGCCCGTTTAGTGAACGGCAAGTCACCACCTGCCTAAATCGTTTTGAATAATATAGAATTGGCTGGTGCAGGCCGGCACCTCATTCTATTATAGCCCACTATACATTCCATTAGCAAGTTCTCCCTGCAAGAGCGCAACCTTTTATCCAAATACACATTAGTTATATCAAGTTTAATCTTTCTATCTTCCATCCACCATAACAATAACCTTTTTTCATCCTACTACAAAAGCCTCATAGTAAAACCTGCGTTTAAAAATAAATGATACGAAATAATAACAACAATATATTTATTTCCGCCGTGGTATGTCCGGCCTAAAAATAGACCCCTCATTTTCTTTCCGTGGATGTCGTAAAAGCCGACTAAAGGATTATACCAGGGGATAGGCAGCAGCATCCATCTGAGTACTCAACATGAAAACTGCGATCACCAATCCGTCTGCTGGTCACCAGAAATTGTTCCAAAGACACCTAGTTCATAACCCTCGACGACCTCTGTGGCGCGGCAGGCGAGTAGCCGGCTGAGATACGAGAGGTTGCTGGTTCGATTCCCGCTGCGGAACAAATGTTTGCATGATCTGCAAATATTTGTTCCGGGTCTGAGTGTTGTGGTATCATGGTACTCCTAATGTGGGATCAGAACTATGTATGTGACTGTTGGGTGTTGTGTTAGTCTTTAGTCCATCGAGTGTAGTTCCTTTTTAAACATATTTTTTTTTTGTTTCTGTTTTGATCTGCGATCAGTCTTGCGACTATAAGCAAATATGTTCTGGGATGTATGTGTCTTGTGGCTTGTGCTCCACTCTTGGCGCACAGTTCCTTATGTGTCCATCTAGTGCCTTTGCTCTAGCGTTAGGATATCAGCTCTTTTTAACCGCTTTTGGTAACTGGGTTGAATTAGTTGGGCTGCAAGCCGGTTGGGGTGGTGTGCTAAGCGCTCCTTGTATTTTGCAGCAGTTGACCTTATCTCCTCTTTAACTGTGCTCATTTGTAGGTTTTTGTGTACTTCATTGTTTGTGTATTGTTTTAAACATTTTTAATTTTCTTTTCTTCAGGTAATCATGGACGCGCTAGCCGATGTACTCCAGCCATACAAGGAGCTGGTGGGGACGGTGGCCGCCGTCGTCACCATGGCTCAGATGGGCTCAGGCGGGTTCATCTGCTGGGACATATACAAGCAGGGCAACACCAAGAACATCGGCATCATACCGTTCCTTGGCGGTATTATTATGTGAGCCCTATAGATTTTACAATCTGTTAATCATCATCTTCATCAGCCAGTAGAAGTCCACTGCTGGACATAGGCCTCCCCTCTAGAATGCCACGACGAACAGTCTTGAGCCACCTCCATCCACCGACGTCTTGCAACCTTTACAATCGTTCCTACACTGCGTCGTCCGGTTCGTAATCGAGGAAGGAACGAAAGGAGATCCGTAGAAGAAACAAGCTCACCGACATAACTCTTGAACTAGCAAGTTGAAGTGGCAGGCCAATATGCAGCGCCCCTAGCGAAAAAGAGAAGAAAACTAAGGACGCTGTCAGTAAATGTATTGGATGGAAACGAGACTTCATACAGTTTCGTAAACTATCAAAACCCGTACTAAGCCCCATGTACACTAATATCTAGCGAGTCTAGTACCAAATCATAAAAAAAAACAAAACAAAAGTGCAGTGTTTTTAAGTTTTTTTTTATATTTATGATTTGGTAACCATTTTATTTATAAGATATTACTAGGCTGGCTAGATATTAATGTACTAATCATGTGTACAACATGGAGTTTGAAGAAATAATGGCCAAATTAGAAGCAAACTTGGTTCGCGTTGGTTGCTAGCTACCGGTGACCTACTCTTAGGAGTGATTTCACCAACAAATAAACGGGCGTTTACCGTAATCAGTGATCAAGGTGACAGATAATCTTTGAAAACATCTGTCAAAAAGCATTGATTAGGCTAAACAGTTGCTTAATGGCCTGGGCCCCAATTTTACTAAACAAATTGTGTTTGAATTGTTAATGAATTATCACAAAATTGTAATTTTTGACACTTGATATTGGGGCCCTGTTTGTTGTTGGTGAAATCACCTCTTAATCTTACAGCTTAGTCTTTTTCAGCTTACGTTTGTAAGCTCTGCAAGCACTTATAAATGACACGACCCTGGAACAAACGAACCTACTTCCTTCCTACAGGAGCGTGCTCAACTTGAAGTTCGGCTACATCCTGCGAGACGATGCAATGATCAAAGTGAACCTATTCGGTTTGGCTATCAGCATTGTCTACGTCATGATTTACTTCAACTACTCTCAGGATAAGTTCAAGGTATGTGTTATTATCACTAGCCATAGGCTCGTAGCTAGGGGGGTTTTGGGGGTTCAAACCCCCCCGAAATGTTCAAAATGTTAGGCCGGCAGTTTTCTCACATTCGTGTTGGTTAATTTTCTTGAAAACCCCCCGAAACTAAAACCTGCCCCCCAATTACATATCAAATGGCAATGGGGAACGTAACAATGGAGATCATTTTGGCAGCCTTAGCGCTGTCCAAATCTTTTCAAACTTGAAAGTAAGAATATTTAGGTCAAGAAGTTTCCCCTATTCAAGTTTCATAAGATTTAGATAGCGCTAAGGCTGCCAAAATGATTCCCATTGTTGCGTTCCCCATTGCCATTTGCTACTATAATTGGGGGGCTGGCTACGCCCGTGTACAGACTCCTAGAGTCCTAGCACCTTGCCACCTAGGTTAGGCTCTAGGCAATAATGTTTCAATGCGAAAGTAAACCAGCCGTAATTCACCACACGAGCTCAATGCGGATTAAGGGGATGTCAGAATATTAATTCAGTCAATCAACATAATTTTGTGCGCATTTTTAAATAACGAGTGTTTTCCGTTTTCCGTTGCCGTGGGAATTAAAGGACTCGGGAGTTTTAACCGACTTCACAAAAAACGAATTCGGTTGTATTTTTTTTTGTATGTTTTTTACCTCATATCTCCGTCGTTTATGAACCGATTTGAAAAATTCTTTTTTTATTTGAATAGATATACTTCCAGATTGGTCCCATTTTTTTCAGAATCCAGTTCTGACGATGGGATCCATGAGGAATTGAGGGAACTCCTCAAATATTGTAGGCATACATATGGCGATTTTGATATTTTCAGCAACAAAACAAGCATTTGCATTCAGAAAGTATCAAAATCCTTTCACCACTATGGTTCTTTCATCATTTTTTTTTCATTCAAAATTATTTAGTCGAATACAATGGCGGAAGTCGGTTTTTTAAATGAAAAGTTATCAATTAGGTTTTCCTAATCTTATTATACATTTCCCATGTATCCTGAAATAAATACATTATTATTATTATCATTGTCAAACAAATATACTTACATACAAACGCCGATTCGTCCAAGTTAATTTGGAGAAATCACTTCGATCGTTCAAATATTGTTTTTTTTCTGCAGATCTGGCTCCAAATCGGTTTTGCCGGCGCGCTATCAGCGGCACTAATCGGCTACGCGGAATATGAAGACCCCAAGCTTGTGGAAAACCGATTCGGAACCATCATCACTGCCTTCATGTTCTATCTGATAGCCTCGCCGCTGTTTGGACTTGTAAGTGTTTATTCTATTTTGAACCTTATTTTCTTAACCTGAAAGATATTCTCATAGGCTACGCGGAATATCAAGATCCATTTGTTTTGAATCATAATAACTGCATTTATAACCTGTTTGCTGGCCTATTCCCTAACTGAAAGTCACTCGGTGACTAACGTTTTGGCAAGTAAAATTACCATCTATTGACAATTCTTAGTGATATTTTGAGCATAAATTGCTCATTTTACTTGTCAAACGTTAGTCACCGAATGACTTTCAGTTAGGGAATAGGCGGGCTGATCGGCTCGGCTCACCGCTGTTTGGACTTGTAAGTGTTTGTTCTATTTTGAACCTTAATTTCTTTAACCTGAGAGATATTCTCATTGGCTACGCGGAATATCAAGATCCATTTGTTTTGAATCATAATAACTGCATTTATAACTTATCCGATCGGCTCACCGCTGTTTGGACTTGTAAGTGTTTGTTCTATTTTGAACCTTAATTTCTTTAACCTGAAAGATATTCTCATTGGCTACGCGGAATATCAAGATCCATTTGTTTTGAATCATAATAACTGCATTTATAACCTATCCGATCGGCTCACCGCTGTTTGGACTTGTAAGTGTTTGTTCTATTTTGAACCTTAATTTCTTTAACCTGAAAGATATTCTCATTGGCTACGCGGAATCTCAAGATCCATTTGTTTTGAATCATAATAACTGCATTTATAACCTATCTGATCGGCTCACCGCTGTTTAGACTTGTATGTGTTTATTCTATTTTGAACCTTATTTTCTTAACCTGAAAGATGTTCTCATCGGCTACGCTGAATATCAAGATCCATTTGTTTTGAATCATAATAACTGCATTTATAACCTATATGATCGGCTCACCGATGTTTGGACTTGTGAGTGTTTGTTCTATTTTGAACCTTAATTTCTTTAACCTGAAAGATATTCTCATTGGCTACGCGGAATCTCAAGATCCATTTGTTTTGAATCATAATAACTGCATTTATAACCTATCTGATCGGCTCACCGCTGTTTGAACTTGTAAGTGCTCTTATAATGCAGAGATAGCTAACTAGCACAGGACCTAGCCAATTTCAAGGCGGAATCACAAACAAACTCGACCTGATTTCAACGCCCGCTCCCCTGAGGTCACAGTCAAAGCCACACAGCTTATTGCTTGCTGTGTTGCTTTACCTTAGATTGATCCAATAAAGGAACCACATAATTCTACATGGTAGTACGTGGAAAGTGGTTCGCTTTCAGACCCAGTTTCCTAACATTGTTATTGGTATTCCGAAAACAGCCAGGGAACTGCGTAACTATTGCCACGATCCAAGTTTTTTTTTTTTTTTTGTATTATAATTTGATTTTGAATTATTATTTATTTAGAAGCCTACTGCCGGGCATAGGCCTCGACAAACGGGCTTGAGCCGCTTCTCTCCACTGTCTTTTTGCGACCTTCAAATATTCATATCAATCCTCTCCTCTGTGACGACCTATGTGGCGCGGGGGGCGAGTATGCTGAGATGCGAGCGGTTGCGGTTTCGATTCTCGCTGCGTGACAAATGTTTGTATGATCTGCAAATATTTGTTCCGGATCTGGGTTCGGGTGTTATGGATCATGGTACTCGTAGTTCCTGATACCCACGACACAGGGAATCCTAGTGTGGGATCATGACTACGTATGTGACTGTTTGGTGTCATGGTATGTAAATTCCTTTTCAATTATTACAGAAAGACATCATAAAGAACAAAAGCACGGAAGGCATGCCGTTCCCGATAATATTCTCCGGTACGATCGTTACCTTTATGTGGCTGCTCTACGGCATCATTCTGAGGAATAAGTTCCTTATCGTAAGTATTTAAGCACCTTACCTACTCACTTCCATAACAGGATAAAAAAAATAGCTGGTCCGGAAAATTCAGACCATGGAATGGGCATTATTCTTTACAACGAACAAAAAATTATGCATAGGTGGATGCTGCTGCCTATCTCTCGGTGTAATCCCTTAGTCATTGTGGGAGCTCTGTTAGGTACCCTTGTAAGACCACACAAGGGACACACAAATTATCGAGACACGGCGATAGGACAGCCAGGCACTATTCTCTTACATTAATGATACGAGTGCCTGGTTTACTTTGCTATGTACAGAACCTTCGGTGGGAGGAATCAATTAGAACGTCCGTTCACTATATAAACGTATATTTATTATGTAGAGTACAACTACTCAATGCAGATGCGGTTGGAAAACTTTTCTCGGCGGCGGACGGTTAGAGATTGGCCTGCCGAGCCACAGGTTAGTGGGGGGTGGGCCAACTTGCTACATCAGCAATCGGTGCCCCTACAGTCATCGTTACGACATCCAAATCCAATCAAATCAAATATAATTTATTGTAAAACTTAGGTATTAAGATGGTAGGTAAAAATTAAAAACAATGTCCACTATGTTACCAAGATTGGTGTACAATATCAATTAAGCTAGGTATGTCTATAAGAATTTAAATGTCAAACAAATTACACACGTCATATACCTATATATACCTACGTCAGACTTTAAATTAATAAAATATTAAATCACATAAAAATTATATGCACAATACACAAATGTCAAAGAAGCTATAATACCTAAAATTTCATGTTTTGTCAATTAGTTCCTTAAAACTATAAAAAAAACTTCTCTTGCAGCCGCAACTTCATTTTTGTAGTGAATTTGCTATGTGGAAGGCTTTTAATTTCACTGGGTATGGAGTTATAAATTTTCCCACACATTACATAACTGCTATTTGCTGCTATCCACGGGAGGACATGGAGGGGTCTATTCTGACGACCTCTGTGGTGCGGCGGGCGAGTAGCCGGCTGACATGCGAGAGTTTGCGTGTTCGATTCCCGCTGTGGGACAAATGTTTGTATGATCTGCAAATATTTGTTCCGGTCTAGGTGTTATGGTACCATGGTACTCGTAGTTCTTGATACCCACAATACAGGCAATCCTAGTGTGGGATCAGGACTATGTGTGTGACTGTTGGGTGTTATGTTATGTATTCTTAAACCGGACGTGCCATGGCAAATGCCAGATACGCCACGGCAATATTCCAAAATATAGTTTTTTTATACTATTTCCAGCTTCAAAACACGGTTGCCTTCGTTCTGTGCGGTGTCCAACTTTCCCTCTTCGTGATCTACCCGTCAAAATCCAAGTCCACGAAAGAGAAGACCAAAATCAAGGCAAAGAAAGCAGACTAGAATAGTTTTAAGAGAAATCAAAAGGAATTTGTTGAGAGGTCTTTGATCAAGGAATATTGAAGGTACACACCCTGTAGTCATAATCAAAATACACTTTGTTTTAGTTAAACTTTGTCTAAAATTACCCCCCGTATCTAAAGCCGCCAGTCCACTGCGAAGTTGCGCACGTGAGGTGCCACTTATATTACGAAGTTAAGAACGTCTGTCAATCGGGTTTTAGCAGTTCTTTCTTGAGCTTCGGGCAAGGGCCTCTAACTGGCGCTATTTACTCTAGCTTTTCTGGAAGCTAAGCCTTCCAGGTCACAGGATATTGGCCATATGCCTTCCTGGCATCGTGGTCCATCTGTGGCTATTGTATTTGACTCATAATAGCGCCTCTCCAACTTCACTCTTATGGGTGCGCTCAGAATTTCTGTGGCTGGATAACATGCGTTCCAGTGAGTTGGCGGCTTCGCTATCAAATGACGTTAGTAAGTGACGGCGCCGAGCTAGGGGGCTAGTCTTCAATACAGTTCCAATCTCAATCCAGTTCCATGTTTGGCACTCTTGAACCAAATCGAGTTTGAAATAGAGATCGCGATTGACTTTGCGTAGAAGAACAACAGAGACAGAAAGTCGATTTCACTTAGCTCCATAAAATTCCACTCCAAATTGTGCGCTAGTATTGAATTCAAGAGTACCAAATGACCAAGGAATCTAGTACTCTCTGACGACAAATGACACTAAATCCTGAATTAGGTTCGAGTAGAGCGTCAAGAGTAGCCCTGCTGAACGAATTCCAAATTCGTTATTTTAAACAAAAAATTATGATATTATGTACTTCAGTTTTTATAATAATGCTCCAAAACTAAAAGGGGGAACCTGTTTTATCAAAATATGTTTAAAGCTTGTATTGAATGTGAATATGAACAAGTGCCTAAAATAAGAAAATTCTCTTTTTAATGTTCGCTTTGTCATTGTAAACTTCAACATACATTTTCCTTTTAAAGATTTTAGCTTTTAAGTATTAAGTTTAGATAGATCAAATGTTTATGTAAGTATAAAAATAATTGTGTGTGAAATCATAAAATATATTTTTACAACTTTAAATTACTTATATATATTTTTTTAATATGTTCATAAATATTAAAAGTGGGCACAAAACAATAAAAAATGCAAAAGTGCCAAAATACTCTAGTACGTATATTTTCTGAAATGTATTCAAAATTAGTAAATTCTTGCCTACCCTTGAAAAAGTACCCGTTCAAGGTAAACAATTTAACAATGTATATTTAAAACAAAAACATTTAAATGCGTTTTGCTTTACCTACAAAAAAACCATGACTATTTTATTGAACAAAGATTTTTGTATTTAACTTTATGTAAGCGCATTTTTACTTCAATATCAACATTCCTTCACAATGTGAATTTCTATTGTTTTTAATAATTTTGTAGAAAACTTGTACACTACTTTCATGTCAAACATTTTACTTTGCTCAATATAATTATGTTTATGTATAAACTAAACACACTTAATAAACTTTGTTGTAAGTCTTACATAATGTGATGCAAATTGTGATACGACATTATATAAATGAACAGTAATATTTAAAAGTGAATAAAATAATGTGTTTTATTTTATAGTTTCATTTGAAGAATTACTTATACTCATCCGCCCGTAGCACACCTCCGCTGCGAAACTTCAATCGTGAAACCGCTGTAGAAATTCCGCTGCGATCTGATGTAGATTGAATAGCGGAACTGGCGTCGGAACGCCACGCGAGTCAGTTGAGTTGAGACAATTGGAGCGAAATGCCTGCATTTTTTTCATATTATTTTTATAGTCTGGATGATTTAGTAAATATAGAATAGGTCTATTTCTGACCTCTTAAATTAATTTTTCAGTAAAATCAACGTCCATTATATGAAAAAATTTAGTTTCGCCTTTTAGTTTGGTCGACTTCCACAAACACGTGCGAAAACAACGCGGCACCGCAACAAAATGGCGGCCGGAGCGCGGAAGTGTGGATGGCGTCGGAGCAGATCGACAATACCGCGCGAGGAAAGAGATAGAATTATAGTCAAATCTATGCGTTAGAACAGGCAGTTCCGCGGCGGTTCCGCTTCTCCTACATACACAAGGCCAAGACATTGCGAAATTACTGCGGTTCCGCTGTTATAGTTTCGCAGCGGAGGTGTGCTACGAGCCTCAACTGACAAATACTTACTTATTTTACTTCGCACGTCAAATTTACAGATGTCTATGAAAACTGTCAGATTTGGCAAGCGTATAAGTGTGTCGTAAGCGTTAGATGTCCCGCAATTAGTTGGTGAATTAGTTACTAAGGTAACAAACTTGCGTAAAAAATAACTCAAACTTAGATATAGTGTCTACGTACTCTAGATAATGTTTACAAAATAACATGTGTACAGTAACCTGATTAATCTCAGGCCTAGATATTAGTGCCTAGCCTAGGTCATGTGTACAAAATAACATGGTAGGTGCAGAAACCTGACAAATCTAAGGTAGATAAACCTGATAAATCTAGATATTTGTTTTTAATCCTGTACCACCATTTCGAAATGTCACTACGGGCCTCCCCTCTAATATCCCTCGGACATGATCAGAGACCTTATTTGGAACGTTTGTATTGAGGACAGGTTTTTTATTTATTTTTACAATATCCCTTGGGATAAATGCCCTTTTATGGGCTTACACTATCTTTTTGTCTTAAATTTAATTACATTTAAATTTCTGCAAAGTTGCTGTAAACAAAAAATCTCAGGCCTAGATATTAGTGCCTTGTTTAGGCACAGACATAATCGGCCTTGTTACAAAACGTGGTCTAAATCTGAATTTAGTCCAGGCGTACCAAACCATCTGCTTTGGTATTACAGTCGTATATACCTTAGGTCGATATTTAAGCCTAGACTGGTAGCTCAGATTTAGGCCATGTTTTGTAATAACGCCGTATATCTACGACTGAGTCTAGGTCATGTTTATAAAATAACATGGAGTTTGCCAAGTTATTATTCGTAATATGAGCAAACTTAATTTGTATGGAGCGTGCTAGCTGTACTGATAGTCCTCTTAAGCATGTACAGTAACTGTCAAATAATAGTGGCAGGTCCTGTCATCTTAATTTGACAGTTACTTGTAAAGAAATGCTAGGTCTAAAAGTTAAGGCCAGGTATGGTCATAAAATACGGGTGTTTTAGGTAAATTTATTCGTGAATATCGGAGCTATTTCTAGTACAGTCAACATCATAAAATAATAACAAATTGAGTTTCAAAACAATATTGCTGCAACGGTTTGAAGATGTTCTATAACTTTAACCGTAACCAATAAACGCGAAATATCCTTCGACACACCGTGTTTTGTCTCTCTCGATCGAATTTCTCAATCGAATTCGAATTTCTTTCTTTTTCAATGCAAAACACTAACTAATGATTTATAATCATTTTTGAAACCTATTGTTTTGTTCTCTCTGATGTAAAATGACATACGCCAAAACAAGATAAAAGCTATTTTAGCTATCAAAGGTTTAAAAATTGTTTATGAATAAGAGGTTAAATATTTTGTTTTATAGTAGGTACCCACCTGACATGGTGTTTAACATTTGGAAAATGTGCTTAGGTAAAATACATAATAAACTCAAATTGTTTATGAACTTTATGATGCTGACTGTACTGGGTTTGGCCTTCGTGGAAAGGTGAATATGATGAAATACAGCTGCATTTCGTTACTTCGTGAAGTGACAGCTGAGTTGGATGTGGCATATCATGGCGTCGGTAACAGTGTGGTTGACAAAAATATCCACGCGGGCCTTTTCGAAAGGGAACACATACGGAAAGTTTTCGGTTGGAACTGTCATGTTCATAAGATGATATTCACCCTGCAAATAAATTATTTTATTTAGATGCAAGTACTTAAATACCTAATATGGTACCATTTGTAAGTAAATGAATGAAGGAAATGAATGAATAAATAAATAAATGCTGGACATTTCACACAACATAATCTGGCCCAAGCTAAGCAGAGCTTGTGTTATGGGTAACTTATTGGTTAACTGATATACTTAATAATACAATACATACCCAGAACACCCTGAACACATTCAGAGGCGGGAATCGAACCCGCAACCTCCTGCGTCGCAGGTGAACCTTCGCCCGCCGCGCCACAGAGGTCGTCAAAAACGCGACTCATGACGATTCGCAAGTTAAATGACCGACCGGCCCGGCCCCGATGATCTCGGGCTCCCGGGATGTCACCACCGCAGCCAGCGACGATTGTCCACGCCGGTTGTTTTGTTAGTAGTAGAACTTCTTGTGAATGAGTTCGTCCGGGGAAGTTACTACCACCGTACCTATATCTGCCGCCAATCAGTAGTGTTCGAATTGCTGTTTCCGGTAAAATTACAGGCACATGAGACTTTTCATCTTTATGTCTCAGGGTCGGCAGCGCGCGTGTGATGCCTTTGGTGTTTCAGGCGTCCATAGGCAACGCTAACTGCTTTCCATCAGGTGGACCGTATGCTTGTTTGCTTGCTAAGTAGTATAAAAACCCTGGACCTTGGTGAGGACAAGTTCAAAGTTTTTTTTTTTTATATTTTTTCTTGGCAGTGTTTGACTTTAGAGGTCAATGACCATTACCTATTATGTTTAAAGATTGTATGAAAAAGTTATTACAGACCTAAATTGAATATTAAGACAGCGTGTTATTGCATAATAATAAAATATTCTACGTTCAAATTTGATCTGAGCTAATGCCATGAGTTTCTATCAAACAAACTTACTTAGATCATTTATATTACCGAAATAAACTTACGAACATTGGGCAAGTGACTCCAAACTTTTTGAGCATGCCCCCGACGTAGGCTTCTTTCTGGAGAAAATCGCAAAACTTGAAGTGCATCTCAACAAAAGATCGTCGGTACTCGTTGTGCAGATACTCGTAGAATATTAAGTGAACCTAGAAGTTTTGTTTATTATCCTTTATTATCCTTACACAAGTTCCTTCTCTCCTTACGCTTCCGCTTTGGCTTATTACGAGTTTTGCATTGCAACTATGATATAGTTTATAAGAGTGAGCGTTCACTGTGACTTACGTAGTAATTATTTATTAATCTGTGCTGTTTCTATCGATTTCACGGCACATAATATTGAGTAACCTACACGTAAGTCAAGATGAACGCTTCGCCTCGCAAAATGATATGCAAAACTCGTAATAAGCCCTTCGTTGTGTGACTGTTCGTCCGGACGTCAGTCTGTCACCACCTTCAGGGCCGGTAGTGCTAGTGAGTATATGTATGGTTATAAGTGCATATTATATGTGCTGCTTTGTGTTCGTGTTTCACGTTTTTTTTTTTTTTTTACTAAATTAGTTTACCACATTTGAGCGGTATTCTAATAATATTACGATCTAGCCAAGTAGGCTAATGAGCGATTTTGCTTTGACTTATTTTTATAGAAATCAATATTACTAAGAATGTGTCCATTGGCACTTTTCTTACAGTCTCTATTTAAGACGACACATTGTTCTTGTGTTAATTATAAGTAGCACTATCACTACACAATAATTTAAGTTGAACACTACACTAACTCAAAAGGTTTGGTTCTTTTGAGCCTTCTCACTTTGTCTGTGTTGTCAAGGAGCTGGATGGCCTCGACATTCACGTGGTGATGAAGTCTTTTTTCATGAGCTTCTGCGAATTTCTTAATTATTTTATGAACGAATTCGATCTGGAGATCCCGGTGTAGATCATCGTTTCTCACATACCAAGGTGCATTAACAATGCCCCTTAGTACTTTATTTTGAAATCGCTGTATTATTTCTATAATACTTTTACAGGTACAGCCCCACAGCTGTATACCATACGTCCATACTGGCATTAGGACTTGTTTGTACAACAAAAGTTTGTTGTGCACTGACAGAGCGGATTGCCTTCCAAGCAGCCAGTACATCCTCTTGTAGCGTAACTCTAACTCTTCTTTTTTCTTCTTGACGTGTGCTTTCCAGCGCAGCTTTGCGTCAAGCGTCATACCTAGGTATTTTGCTGTGTTTCCGTATGGAATGGTTTTATTGTTAATGAATACCGCACAGTATTGATCTTTCTTGTTAGTAAAGTTGATGTGAACCGACTTGGATTCATTTAGTTTTATTCGCCATTTTCTAGTCCAATCATGGATTTCATTTACAGCTACTTGAACCTTTTCTGCTGCCTCTGTGTGAGTGCTTCCGACAGCCATTATAGCAGTGTCATCAGCGAAGGTTGCAATGGTGTTATTTTCTAGCGCGGGGATGTCACTTGTGTATAGAAGATACAGGACCGGACCTAGTACGCTTCCTTGTGGCACCCCAGCTTTTATGTTTTTAAGTTCGGAGTAGGCGTCTTCATGCCTTATTCTAAAAACTCTATCTGCTAAGTAAGATTCTATTACATCTGCGAATTCTGATGGTAGTACTCTCCTCAGTTTCAGTAATGGCCCTTCATGCCATACCTTATCGAATGCTTGTCCCACGTCCAAAAAGATAGTGGAGCAGACTTTTTTTTCTTCGAGGGTTTTCTCAATAACATCTGTAATCCTATGAACTTGATCGATTGTTGAGTGCTGTTCTCTGAATCCATATTGGTGCTCTGGTATGATGTTTTTACTATCTATAAGTGGCTTGAGTCTTTTCAGTAACAACTTTTCGAATAGTTTTGACATGATCGGTAGCAGAGAAATCGGTCTGTAAGATGAGGTCTCATGAGGCGGTTTTCCTGGCTTGGCTATCATGATAACTTCGGCAACTTTCCATAAATCTGGTACACTCTTTAGTCTCAGTGCTGCGTTGATAAGGGTTGTCAATTTGACAAGTGCCTTTCTTGGGAGGTTATGTATAGTATTTCTCCCGATATGAGGTCAAATCCAGGAGATTTTCTGTGGTTTATGTTGTATTTTATTTCACTCCAGACTTCTCTGGGTGATACAAGCTTTATGGTTAGGGTTTCGTTACAAACTTCATTTACCGTTGGTTCATCGTTAGTTTGGCCTTCGTAAGGCTTAAATATTTCTTCAAGATGTTCTGCGAATCTTTTAGCTTTTTGCTGGTTACTAACGGCCCACTTTCCAGGTCCTATATTAATTGGAGGAATTTGGGTAATGCGTCGTTTAATGTTTTTAGTTGCCTTCCAGAGCGAGTAGTTTGTGCTGCGGTCACTGGTAAGGTTTTGTAGGTAATTTTCGGTTGTCGCATCGTTAAAGAGTTGTATTTTCCTTTTCAGCTGTTTTGCGAGATTGTTCAACTTCTTTTTATCTCGTGGATATCTAGTTTGGTGCCAAACGTTTCTTTGTTTCCTTTTTTCATTTATGAGTTGTAAAATATCATAAGGATAGTTGTTTCTGGTGGCTCTTTTCTTGATTACTGGTGTATTATTCCAGGCAACCTGTTGTATAATTTTTGTAAAATTGTCTACTTCTACGTTAAGTTGCTCCGGTGTTTTTAGTGGAACTTTAAGATCTATATTACAATCTAGTTCTATCTTGAAACTCTCCCAATCAGTAAACTTATTTACTAGGGTCAGAGCGTTTTGTACCTGTAAGATTTGTTCACTTACTTCTAAATATATTGGAGAATGGTCAGAGTTCATATCATAACTCTGTTGTGTTTGTAAGTAGTTACTCGATAGATTTTTATAAATGAAATAGTCTATCAGGTCTGGAATTTTGTTTGGATCCGTTGGCCAGTAAGTCGGTGAACCAGTAGATATGACGTCACCTTTTATCTGTTTTATGGCTTTCATTAAGTTTTTGCCTTTTGTATTCGTTAGTCTGAAGCCCCAATACGTATTCTTGGCGTTGAAGTCACCTCCGAGTACGAATCTTTCGCCAAGCGTTTGAAAAAATCTTAAAATCTTCGTGTTTCACGTGAACAATAAATTTGTGAAATTACTAGTCGGAAAAATAATAATGTCTGATAATAATCAATTGATAACTTGCTGTTTTATTTTTAATTTTGGGTAATGCCCAAATAGAAATTGTTTTTATCACCAAGTCCGCAAAATGATATTGGCCACTTTTTCTGAAAAAAGAACTAACAAATGAAAAGCGCGCGCCGCGCTTTCTTTCGTTTTATTTATAAAATTTTCAACTTTTGTTTACTATCTATTCAAAATGGAGTCTAGTATGATGGGAAGATTTGATGAAGCCGCCAGAATTAAATATCTTTTATTATTTCCCATTGAAATATATATTACTAGCTTATTTCCTCTTCGGTTATAGTCCAAAGCACGATAGGGAGAAAGTGCGATTCCCACCTCGTGTGTATTCAAACTACACCTTCTTTGGGAATTGGTCACTTTCTCCTCTTCCTCAGTGAACAATGTAGGTACCATTTCTAAAAGAAGTTGTTAGAATTTTTCATACATTATCATTTGTTAGTTTTTACTTTAATTTATGAAGATTGCTTAGTTATATAACCCTTCTTTTTGAAAGCGGTTAATTTTTGGATAATTATTGAACGAGGCAACTTGATTTGCTTTCAGGGTAAGTATGAGATGGTAGGAGACCATGGTAGGCTAATAAGAGAGTGAGCGATAAGGTACCTAGTAATACTTTACTGGTGACCAGACCGTTCTTCACTTGGCGGTACACGTGTAAAAATGTCCAATAGGTTCAATGGCTTAATAGTCTAAATACACGATCTTTAAAATTATTCTCATGAACAATATAGCCTAAACGTACTTTTGTCAAAATGTACAATTTTTAACAATTAAGTAGGTACTATACAACCGTTCAAAAAAGGTGTACGTATAAGATTATATGCGGTGCTCAGCTACTTAATTACAAGCTAAGTATTTACTTGCCGTGACATTGTTGTACATCGGTTTCAAGACAGTACCCTCCATGTTCAAGAAGTATGGACTTTTCCTTCCATGGCGCCTCACGGATAAATTGGCAAATCCGATTACTTCCTTATCGAAGTACAACACAGATATTCTTTCTGGCACCACTTTGAAACTCTGAAATCGTACAACTTAAAAAAAATTTTTTTTGTTTTGTTTTGAAGTACTTGACAACTGCGATCACGATTCCGCCTGCCAAGCGTGGTTATTACGGCAAATCCCCCCATTGTACGCTATGCATGCTATGGAGAGGCCACATCCAGCAGTCTACCGGCTGATGAAGATGAAGGAGATGCTATAAACACACGTGTAATAAAATCGTGTATACTTACATAAACGATACCAAAAAATAATAAAATCCAGATGAAACTTTTGACAATGCAAGTCATATCGTCGGGATCTAGTTGCCAGACAAATTAAGTAACGCTGCAACCAGTGACCACAATGAGAAGAAAAACGATTGCAGTCGCTTTTAAATAATAAACTGATAATATCTAGATTGGTACAAAACTAATCTATGGATAAATTTAAACCATTTATATCTGGAAATAGATTCATTTTCATGAAATATGCATTTTATGCATGGTTGCTGTTACAGTAGTTATATAGGTTATTATAATATACTGATGCACAATTGCATGTTAAAAAAAAAGTGGCATAAACGATTATCCATTCACCATCATCATCATCATCATCATCAGCCTGTAAAAGTCCACTGCTGGACATAGAGGAGGCCTATGTCCAGCAGTGGACTTCTAGTCTTCTGGACTTCTTGTCCTCGCTACACTCGGGAGTTAACTTTAGAGTCCCTCGTTACGCTTAGGGTTCAATATGCCGCCCGCGACATATTTAGACACTGCTTCATTCCCTTAGTGCATAATCTACTATTAAAAGCTTTTTCATCCCATCTATTCGAAAAGGACGACTTGGTTCGCCTTTAAGTGCACCCAAAGGTGGTGTTTTCTGTATGAAGCTTCTATAAGCGCCAAAGAAGGCGAACGCAAATATTGTTTAAATAAATACTGGCTGGTACGACGGCCCATAGTCGCGCCACCGGCTGAATAAAAAAAAAACAAATTAGAAACGAGCGAACTACGCGATTTCGTAATTTTTAACCGGCTTTACAAAAAGGAGGAGGTTCTCAATTCGGTTGTATTTTTTTGTAATGTTTGTTACCTCATATCTCCGGCGTTTATGAACCGATTTGGAAAATTCTTTTTTTATTTGAATAGATATACTTCCAGATTGGTCCCATTTTTTTCAGAATCCAGTTCTGATGATGGAATCCATGAGGAATTGAGGGAACTCCTCAAATATTGTAGGCATACATATGGCGATTTTGATATTTTCAGCAACAAACCAAGCATTTGCATTCAGATAGTATCATAATCCTTTCACCACTATGGTTCTTTCATAATTTTTTTTTCATCCAAATATTTAGTCGAATACAATGGCGGAAGTCTGTTTTTTAAATGATAAGTTATTCATGAATTATTAGAAATTCATGGTTTTGTTTTGAAATAAAATATGAGGCGCCTTTTATTTTCTTATAGTGGGTGATGAAAAGTAGAGTGTAACACTCATAGTTCATAGTTCATAGTTATTTATTCCAAAAAAAAGAAAACAAAATACATTGTATGTGGAATATGGAAATCAGTTATCAGGTAGGTACACATAATTTATATCATTTAAATTTAGGCAATAATTTAACAATATGTACAAAAATAAAATAACTAAAATAAATTCATTAAAATCATAACAATATGTCGGGACATTACTAGAAACACAAAACAATTACTTAGACTAATAAAAAAATAATAATATAATAATGATGTCAATAAATAATCATAATTCATCAAGAGAGTAGAGACACTTCTCCAGAAGGAAACATTTTAATTTATTTTTTAGAACAGTTTTTTGGTCAATTACTGATTTGATGTCCAGTGGCAGTTTATTAAATATTTGTACAGCTTGATATCTTGTAGAATGTTTCATTATGTTAAGTGTAGGATTTATTTTATTCTTTATATTTTTATTTTTATTTACTCGGGCGCAAAATATATTTTTGGCTCGGGCGACGTACTTTGAATCTCTCGCTACGTTCGGGATTCTACTCTAGAATCCCTCACTTCGCTCTGGATTCAAAAAAGCGCCCTCGCCGTAAAAATATTATTTTGCTCCCTTATGATACAATCTATTATTTCCGCGCACTTTTTGAATTTGGAACATCTTGAAAAGAATCAAACATAAATAAGTGCGCCGCAATTATCTTTGCCGCGCCCTTTTTAAATTTGGATCATTTTAGTGTTCAGCGCCAAAGAAGGCGAACGCAAATATTGTTTAAATAAATAGTGGCTGGTACGACGGCCCATAGTCACGCCACCGGCTGAATAAAAAAAAACAAATTAGAAACGCGCGAACTACGGCCCGCGATTTCGTTATTTTTAACCGACTTTACAAAAAGGAGGAGGTTCTCAATTCGGTTGTATTTTTTTAAAATGTTTGTTACCTCATAACTCCGGCGTTTATGAACCGATTTGGAAAATTCTTTTTTTATTTGAATAGATATACTTCCACATTGGTCCCATTTTTCCAGAATCCAGTTTTGATTATGGAATCTATGAGGAATTGAGGGAACTCCTCAAATATTGTAGGCATACATATGGCGATTTTGATATTTTCAGCAACAAACCAAGCATTTGCATTCAGAAAGTATCATAATCCTTTCACCACTTATCATCCAAATATGTAGTCGAATACAATGGCGGAAGTCTGTTTTTTAAATGATAAGTTATTCACGGATTATTAGAAATTCATGGTTTTGTTTTGAAATAAATTATGAGGCGCCTTTTATTTTCTCATAGTGGGTGATGAAAAGTAGAGTGTGACACTCGGGCGCAAAATATATTTTTGCCTCGGGCGACGTACTTTGAATCAAAGAATCCCTCGCTATGCTCGGGATGCTACTCTAGAATCCCTCACTTCGCTCTGGATTAAAAAAAGCGCCCTCGCCGTAAAAATATTATTTTGCTCCCTTATGATACAATCTACTATTGTTTAACTTGCAATTTATGTTTTTCCGGGTGGAACATTGAAACTGAGTTTTGAACCAGTTCCAACCAATCGATTGAGTTGAAATTTTGCAGACCTATCAAGTTCCGATGACAATACAATATTATGGTGAGTACGAGTTGATTTGATGATGGAGATGGAAGGTGGGCAACGGAACTTTTCAATGATTAACAGTAGCCTGGCAGTGTTTGGGCTCATTTTGATCAGCTCACGGTTCCCTAATATAATAAAAAAATGTTTTGAAACATAAATTTTTCAACAAAAACTTATTTGAAAGTTTTTTCAATAGGTAATGTTTACTCTTTTTTTTAGAAAAAAAGAGTAATGCAAATGAAGCACAATTCACTTATATCCACGAATTTAATCAAATTTGAATTTATTTATTTCTTGAAGTGGCAGTAAGCTTGGGCGTGGTATATCATGACGTCCGCAGTTGCGTTGATGATTAAATCCACGCGGGTCTTTTCGAACGGTAAAACGTAACGAAACTTCTCGGATGGAATTGTCATGTTCAGGAGATGATATTCACCCTGCAAAAATAATAATTTTAATAAGATGTAGAGTTACCTATTGTAGGACAAAGTAAGAGTTTGAGACACTCTTTGTCTTTTTTAACCGACTTCCCAAAAAAGGAGGAGGTTCTCAATTCGGTTGTATTTTTTTTTTTTTTTTTTTAATGTTTGTTACCGCATATCTCCGTCGTTTACGAACCGATTTGGAAAATTCTTTTTTTATTTGAGTAGATATACTTCCAGATTGGTCCCATTTTTTTCAGAATCCAGTTCTGATGATGGGATCCATGAGGAATTGAGGGAACTCCTCAAATATTGTAGGCATACATATGGCGATTTTGATATTTTCAGCAAGACACCAAGCATTTGCATTCAGAAAGTATCATAATCCTTTCACCACTATGGTTCTTTCATAAAAAATTTTTCATCCAAAATTATTTTGTCGAATACTATGGCGGAAGTCGGTTTTTTGAATGAAAAGTTATTGCTGATCATCTTGGTCTTTCACTGAAAAGTTTGTTTTGACCGTTGGTGTTTGTTTGTGACCGATAAGTGTGTATGATAAGAATTATAATCTTTAACTATATGTAACTAAGTGTGTGTATGTTTTGCTATTAGCATAGGGCCTTGTTGAGAGTTCGTCAGGGGAAGTACTAACACCATACCTATTTCTGACGCCAAGCAGTAGTGTGTGTTCCAGGTTTGAAGGGTGAAATTAACGGCACCTGATACTTTTCATCTTTATGTCCCATGATGACGGGCACAGTCCAATGCCAAGTAGGGTGCATCCATCCTATCCTAGCTATTGCATTTGTTACCGCTGGAGACGCCAGAGCGCCATTTTCAAATAAAAAAAAGACGAAAGTCGCTTTTTTGTCCTCAGATCTCCAAAACTTAAAATGAATACGAACTTTGAATTCGGCATGTATGTCTCAGGTGAAGAAGAAATTATTATCTAAGAAATTATTTTGTTTAGTGAACACCTTTCGTAGAGACTAATATTCTTATAGGTATTAGAGACTTTTAATCTTTGGTAGAGCAGCTTCCTTTACGGCAGGCTTTACCCTTCTACACTGATAACTTTACGTAATGCAGTCACTAGCCACGAAAAGAGATTACCGAGGCACATCACATTTTGGAAAATATTACCTTTTGGAATTATAATGCTTATTCATGCATGTTTTTATTTTATATTTTGTTTTTGATTTACTCATGTAACATTCAAATCTACAATTGACAATTTAGCTTTATTTTCAAGTAGGAGGTAGTTTTCGTTCTATATTGACTTTAGAATAATGACTAAAGCACTATTCTAAGATATTTACTCGTCTTTATTCTGAGTACTCAACTCTATACTAAGAAGTATATTGAAAGAAGGTACTCACAAAAATCGGGCAAGTAACTCCCAGCATTTCGAGCCTAGAGTTTTGAGCATGCCTCCGATGTATTTTTTTCTTGGCAGTGGTTGACTATAGATGTCAATGACCATTATTATGAAACTCAGCCCCGCAGGATTATATTACCTAGGTATATGTTTAAAGTTTGTATGAAAAAAGATATAGAGCTAAATTGAATCTTACGACAGCGCATTATAGCTCAGAATAACCTTATTCTGAGCGTTATAGCATAATAATCTATTCTACGTTCAAATTCATCTAATCGGGAAGCTAATGTCATGCTGATGCAGGTTTGAAATGTCTGGTCTCTATCAAACAAATTTTTTTTTATACCGCGTGACCTGGTACCTATGAGTTCGGATAAGAACAATCAATAAAAATCAAAACTTTCTAAAATGTCTCAGGGTCGGCAGCGCGCGTGTGATGCCTCTGGTGTTACAGGCGTTCATAGGCTACGGTAACTGCTTTCCATCTGGTGGGCCGTAAGCTTGTCTGCTTGCCAAGAAGCATAAAAAAAAAAATTACTGAGAAGATGTCGCGGGCGGGACAGCTAGTATCTTAGGCTAGTATCGTACCTAAATGGATATAGCATGGATATAGGGAACGTACATCAGAATAATGTTGGTGCTTCAGTCATTATTCTGAGTCGTATATACTTACGAATATTGGGCAAGTGACTCCAAACTTTTTGAGCATGCCCCCAATGTAGGCTTCTTTCTGGAGAAGATCACAAATCTTGAAGTGCATCTCAACGAAGGATTGTCGGTACTCGTTGTGCAGATACTCGTAGAATACTAGGTGAACCTAAAGGCACAGATTAAGCACTAGGAATATTAATATACTTTTAATTTATTTTTACCCACCGCGATGACTCAACTTTTGTGGTTTATGCTTTATTGTCCGTTAGTTTCCTATTTGTTGGTTACCTTTTATCTGATTTTAAAACTTATTCAAAATGGCGATCGCTCAAATGTTAATCAATCATAACTTTTCATTTAAAAAACCGACTTCCGCCATAGTATTTGACAAAATATTTGGATGAAAAAAAAATGATGAAAGAACCATAGTGGTGAAAGGATTAATATACTTTTTGAATGCAAATGCTTGGTTTGTTGCTGAAAATATCAAAATCGCCATATGTATGCCTACAATATTTGAGGAGTTCCCTCAATTCCTCATGGATCCCATCACTCAACTGACAACTGAGAACATCATCATTCAACTGGAATTTGAAAAAAATGGGACCAATCTGGAAGTATATCTATACAAATAAAAAAAGAATTTTCCAAATCGGTTCATAAACGCCGGAGATATGCGGTAACAAACATTAAAAAAAAAAAAAAAAAAATACAACCGAATTGAGAACCTCCTCCTTTTTTGGGAAGTCGGTTAAAAATAGAACATTTCAAGCCACTCCGATGTCATTGGCCAATATTTGACATAACATAGTTATATATATTATATATATAACATAGTATAACACCCAACAGCAGTTCCCAGACTTGGTTTCTTGCGTAGTAGATATCAAGAACTACGAGTACCATGGTACCATAACACCCAGACCCGGAACAAATATTTGCAGATCATACAAACATTTGTCGCGCAGCGGTAATTGAACCCGCAACCTCTTGCATCTCAGCTGGCTACTCGCCCGCCGCGCCACGGTCGTCAACGATCAATACGATAAACTCGCTAGCAAGTCACTAATGTATCCGTGCATACCCCACTACACTGAAATACAGCATTTGCGTGTATTGTACATTATACCCCTGCTAACGAGACCCCAGCCACCAGATCAATTCTTTAAAATATGGGTGTAAAACTTTGGGTTGATGGCAGCACTGTTGTAGTGGTCGTGAAGATGTAATGATACTTGGACCATGCAGGTATAATTTTAATACAAAGTAGCCACTACGTTAAAATGGCAACTTCATTAAAGTATGAAAGATGATATATTAAAGTACGTACCCCTATTATTTAAAAGCTAGATAGGTAAGTAAATACTAACCGTAACATTGTTGTACCATGGTTTCAAGATACTACCCTCCATGTTCCAGTAGTAGCCACTCTTCCTTCCATGGCGGCTGACGTAAAACTTGCTAAATCCGAAAACTTCCTTATCTATGTACAAAACAGACACCCGATCTGGCACCACTTGCAGACACTAAACAAAAATTAAGAATTAGAAAAATAACGACTATACACCACGTACTTTACTATTCTCCTGCTGTAAGCATGATACCAAGCAACGATAACTTCAATTCTAAAAATTAAGACAGTTTATTATTTTTTTTCTGAAGGATTAAATGAAGTTGGCCTCAGATGGCCGATGCTGCGTTACCGGACTTTTGGTGAGCGCAAAAGGCGCTCGACCATTAAAATTAGGTTGGGGCAACGAGCGCAATAGAGCACCACCTAGGTACGGACCTCGGCTTGGGCTGGTGCCAGATTGGGAGGAATACGAAAACACCCCGGAACATGCTTGTACCGGTTTAGGCGTGAGGTACTGAAGGTACTGAACAGACTGGGAGGATATGAGCAAACGCCCTGGAACATACTTGTACCGGTTTAGGCGCGAGGTACTGAAGGTACTTACGAGACTCGTCGACCTCACCGGTGAGGTCGGTGTATTTTTGTAGTTTTTTCTCTGCCGTGATTTGATGACGCCGCCACCGTATTCGCGGCAGTGAATTCGCCATCAGGGTCGCCAAGAACGTGTTTTGGCCGACGGAGGGACTATTAAGACAGTTTACTACCAGCCCGCACTATGTAAATAAAAATCCCTGAGCGAAACGTGGAGGGATAGTTGCGCATGTTTACTGTCGCGCACGCAATACAATTAGTATATAAGATAGATAGAGATCCCCCCCAAGATATCTTACTTCTGCACAATGACGGTCAGCGCTAGAGTTTCGTGCCGCTACTTGTACCACAGAATCTTGTACATAACAAACTTTGCTCCTCTTTGATATTAATTAATTCAAGTCAATTAAATTTTGTACACACATCAAACTAATATCAAACAATAAACCTGTGGTTTATTTGTTTATCTTTCAACCGTATAGAAACAAACTAACATAAGTTATAAAATTTCCTTACAAATCTTTAAGTCTGTGTGATTTGGAAACCATATATAGGTAATTTTATTGAACGAGCGAAGCAAGTTCTCTGAGTCAACTTGGGTGAATTGGCATTTGTAGATTATGTATAACTTTCGAACCATTCAGGTGGTGAAATTGGGGTAGATAGTTTTATTCAAATTTGTATTGTTGTTGTATGTCAGAGTATGAGCTACATCGGTCAGGGGGTTGTTGAGTGGCCCACGCGGGGGTAAAAAGATAAAAGTGAGTTTTTTTGGGCTTGTGTTGGGCTTTAGTTGGACATTTTAAAACTGTTTTTAGTTTTATTTGATATTTTTGCTCATATCTCAAATTATAATTGATATATATTTGAGATATATGAGCAAAAATATAAAAAAACAATCTCTACGGTACTTCCACTATCCCACAAGTCTGAAAATTAGTATTCAAGTACCTTTGTGACACAATTACTCGTAAAAGTCCAAAATTGAAGAATTTCGAGATTTGTAGGAATTTGAATCACGTTGTAGTTCAGCTTAAATAGCTTTTATTATGTTTCATGATTCAATTTATTTTAAACACTGAACATGTTACATGTTGCTACATGTATGTGAATGTTTCTTATAGTTTTCCTGCAATATTGCTAGGTATCATGATACACTTGGTAGATTATTTTAGATGTTGAGTAACTTCAAAAAAGGAGGTGGTAGGTATGTAGTTTTTACACATAGTATTTATCATCTTGAGCCACCTCCATCCATCGACGACCATCCTGCGACGTTATAAATTCTGAAAACTGACGTCTAAAAATGTATATTTAGATATTTATAATAATGATGGTAGGTGGTTATACTTACAAGAGCTATACCAAGAAATAATAAACCCCCGAAGAAAATTTTAACAACTGAAGTCATTCTTAGCAGGATTGTATGCTTTGGAATACTTAATAATAAACACAACGAGCACTACAATGGCAAATTAAATATTACTTTTCAATCATAATACATACGTATGTATATAATAAGCCAATCCGCTATAGCATCCGCTCTAGATAAATAAATTGATATAATCTACATAACCAAACTATGGATTTAAATAAAAAGTTAATTTATTTATTAAAGTGCTATTTAAATGAGCGGTATTTTAAAGTTTTGGCCGTTTAAAATTGTATTGATACTCTAAGATGGTCTGGAATTAGATATCCCTAAGATAAAACCATCCATTGTGCATTTCTTTTTCTTTTTGTTAATTAGTTAAGTTTTTGTATTTTTGAGTGTTATAATTGTTGTTTTGATTAAACAAAAAATAGAGATCTGTTCATCTAAATATCGAATTTAGCATTCAAAAACTGATTGCGAATCATTTTTTGATCATTTTCAGAGAATTTTTTAGCAATATAAAATTTATTTGTATTTTGAGTGAACAATTGAGCGGTTAATATTTTTTGTACGTAATACATGTGTTTAAATATATGTTTGAAATAAATAAACTTCTGTTCTGGTACACGCCGGCTGCTGCCACCGCACCGACTTGCTGTACTTGGCTCGTGCTTTGTTAATAATATTTAATCATCATTATTATCATCCGTTATACGTCCTACTGTTGAGCGAGATTTCACCATAGAATACAATTTAATAACATTAATACTACATATTATTATTATTATTTACATATTGTTTAGTATGTTTTTATAAATTCAATTTTATTTTATAAATTTGCGATATTAGTAGGTACTAGAAATTAGGATCCCTGTTTGAAAAATATATCTACTATACCGGGCGTAAAAAGACTACTCCCGAAAACTGAAACAGTGCATTCAGACCATGATTCTAAAAATATTTAAGCTGAAAAAACACGAAAAGAAAATGCTTATCTTTGGGCCTCTTTTTTCGTGTTTTCTTTATAAATATCCATAAAATATAGTTAAAGGAACACAAAAACCTAATTTCCATCATTAAAAACACGTTAATAAATAAAAACGTAAAAAAATGATCATTTTATGTATATGGGACCATCCTAGAGATCACCAGTAACAACAATTTTCAATCAAAATAAAAATTGGTTTACAATTATGGTTATAAATTATTGATTTCTAAAAATAAATTTATATTTCACTAATATGAAAACTTAATTTTAAAGTAAGTAAGTGCTTCTAACAATTCCATTGTATAAAATTAACTAAGCTAAGCAATTTTACTAAATTAGTGGGTAATTTGACAAAACAAGCCAAGCCAAATCTTCAAATACCTGGACACGTACAGATCAAATTTATCAAAAATCGCCCGCTCCGCTCAATTGGAGATATTGCGCAGTATAATACATAACAAAATACTGGAAATTTAAGAACCTCCACCTTTTTTTGAGTCAGTTAAATAGTGCTGACAATCATTATAATTGAATAATCTATGTTCAACCGGAAATTTTGATGCTCAGTAATCATAATACTTGCTGCTTACTTTATTAACTTAAGTTATTTAAATCTAGGTTAGGTAGAGTTGACTCGCTCACGTAATTAATAGGTAGGTTTGGATTACTGTACCTACATACTACGGAGTGAAAATAATAATAATGTAAGTTAATTAAAATAAATTCATAGCAAAAATACCTTTGTTTACCTTCAACATTATCATCAGACTGGATAACTCCACTGTTGGACAAAGGGGACCCCTAAATAATGCCACGACGAACGACCTTATCCACCACAAGGAGCATAACCTAGTGACTACTGGGAAAATTTACATATATATTACATGATGACTGGGAAAGTGGCTCTATGGGCACTCAATATAATCACGGATACGTCAGGGGCCTTTACTCTTGAATCCAATACTAAATATTGTCCAATGCCAATTTCAATCCAACTAATGATAACGCTTAATTTGACGCTAGGTTTGCATATCGTTATCATTGGTTGGATTTAAATTGTCATTTTAATTGACATAGTATTTGATTCAAGAGTAAGGCCCCAGATCAATCTAACAAAGCCTATTTTGACCACTGATACCCAATTTAGAAAAATTATGACTATACCTACACCAAGTACTACTATTCTGCTGCTGCTAATGTATAGTCGTAATTTTTCTAAAATTATACCAAGCCACGATAATTTAAATTCTACTTATACCCAAGTGTAGAGTTCGTCCAGTCTAAAACTGCACCACAAAATAATTATTTAGGTATAGCTATATATTTTGTGACTGCACGCCTCACTATTTAATTTCTAAGAAAAGGAGACCAGCCGCCTCTTTATCACTACAGTCATAAACACCAACTACACCTACCTACTTCAAAACTAGCGATGCATAGGTCGGGAACAAACACAATTGCCACAAAAATAATAAAATACCAGAAGACTTCAAGGATGAAACTGACAAAATAAATATTATTATTGTTATTACTTTTTTTTATTTATTTTTTATGCTACTTGCAAAGCAAACAAGCATACGGTCCACCTGATGGAAAGCAGTTACCGTAGCCTATAAACGCCTGTAACACGGGAGGCATCACACGCGCGCTGCCGACCCTGAGACATAAAGATGAAAAGTCTCATGTGCCTGTAATTTCACCGGCACCCGTACCCTTCAAACCGAAACACAGCAATGCGAACACTACTGCTTGGCGGCAGAAATAGGTACGGTGGTAGTACTTTCCCGGACGAACTCTTTCACAAGAAGTTCTACTACTAATAAAATTATTTATTGTTATTATTATTAAATTATTAAAAGTATTGGTTGAAAAATTTTAGTATAGCCTGGAAGAGTTTTTAATCACAAGACATATTAAAATCGGTTCAGTAGTTTCAGCGTGATGATTTTTAAAAGATACAAGAACAGACAGATAAAAAATGCTGATTTGGCCTGTATTGTACAATCGGATTCACTCGGACAACGGCACGGCATTTTTTGCTCCAAATCACATATGCGTCAGGAAAGCGTATCCAACCCCTTTTCCCTACCCCCACCCTTATTCCCCTAAGCCCCAATTCAAGAAAGTGATCCTCTACGAGACTCTACGAGGCTCTACGAACCTCTACGAGCTAGTCTAACTGTTAGCTAAAATATAATTTTCATAAAACATTTACTATTCCTACAGAAATGACCCATTGAAAACCATTCAATTATTTATCAGAGCTATTCCTAGTACAGTCAGCATCATAATAGCATTCGAATTTCTTGATATAGATTGTTACAAAGTACGCAAAGGCGACATTTCTTTTTTGTGGTATAACTTTGGTTTGAAGAATGTGCCTTTAAAAACACAAATTGATTATGAAGGTGCTGACTGTACTAGCTAGACTCCGTGAAAGGTAATTATCTAAGTAATTACAGCTGCTCTATTTATTTATTTCTTGAAGTGGCAGTAAGCTTCGGCGTGGTAAATCATGTGATCAGTTGTATTAAAGAAAACATCCACGCGGAATTTTTCGAAAGGCGCCACGTACGGAAAGTTCTCGGTCGGGAATGTCAAGTTCAGGAGATGGTATTTACCCTGCAAAGAAATCATTTTATTTAGATATACAACCATAATCAAAAGTACTCCATTCATAACATAACACCCAACAGTCACTTCGTAGTCATGATTCATGATCCCACACTATGATTCCCCGTGCCGTGGGTATGTGTAACTACGTGTAACTGGTACTATAGCACCCACATCTGGAACAAATAATTGCTGATCATACAAAAATGTATTCCGCTTCGGAAATCGAACCCGCAACCTCTGGCAAATTAGTCTACTCGCCCGCCGCGCCACAGAGGTTGTTTGTAATCACAAGGATCAGGATAGCTTACTCTTGAGACTGCAATGCCCTCAAGACATCTCTCACTAATGAAGACTCATCAATTGTAGTTAAGGGCTACTCCTAATCTTAGAAAATACAGGCTAATTGATGTTAATTATGATTGTTAATGATAATTACCTAGATAACTTTTCATTTATAAAACCGACTTCCGCCATTGTATTCGACAAAATATACGGATGAAAAAAAATTATGAAAAACCCATAGAGGTGAAAGGGTCATGATACTTTCTGAATGCAAATTCTTGGTTTGTTGCTGAAAATATCAAAATCGCTTTATGTATACCTACAATATTTGAGGAGTTCCCTCAATTCCTCATGGATTCCATCATCAGAACTGGATTCTAAAAAAATGGGACCAATCTGGAAGTACATCTATTCAAATAAAAAAAAGATTTTTGCCAAATCAGTTCATAAACGCCGGAGATAACAACGGTAAAAAACATAAAAAATAAATAAATATATACAAACGAATTGAGAACCTCCTCCTTTTTGTGAAGTCGGTTAAAAAAAGAGCTAGTTCTAATTAACAGTCATCAGATTGACATTACTCACAATAACCGGGCAAGTGATTCCAAGATTTTTGAACATGCCTCCAATGTAGGCCTCTTGCTGGAGAAGATCGCAAACCTTGAAGTGCATCTCAACGAAGGATCGTCGGTACTCGTTGTGCAGATACTCGTTGAATATAAGATGAATCTAGAAGTTTTATTAACGCTCTGTGACTCCCAGCGTTTACATTATGCATTGGTTGTTTTTTTGTATTATGTTTGTCTGTTAACATTTTTATCTCCATAACGGCCATGACGGTGACTTTCACCGCCACGGGCGGTCCGTACACATTAAGTTGCTGTTTTTGCTTTACTTTTATATTATTTTTCACTTTTTGTGTATGAAAATAATGCTTTTTAAATTTAATTTAATTTATTTGAACTGCCATAATGACACTCCGTGGCGTGTCCGGCTTGAGAATAAACCCCTCAGACTCTACAGTGGATGTCGTAAAAGCCAACTTAGGAACTACACCAGGGGATGGGCAGCAGCATCCACCTGCCAAGCGTGGTAATTATCTAAAGGCTGCTGACAATGATGCTGAACGGCGATTACTTTAAAAAAAAAATATCGTCAGTATCACAGTATTACTCTGATCTGTAGATCATTCCATTCCTTTGTCCAGCGGGCTGCACTGAGACACAGAATAATTAATAGTACAAATATTAATAGTGGCTTTCCCGTACTTGGTAGGTACATGCTAGGCAGTAAATAGGTAAATACTTGCCGTGACATTGTTGGACCACGGTTTCAAGACATTACTCTCTATGTTCAAATAGTAACCACTTTTTCTTCCATGGCGGCTTACATATAACTTGCTATATTCAAAATATTCCTTATCTATGTACAACACAGAGGCTCTTTCTGGCACCACTTTCATGCACTGAAAACAAGGATACAAATTTTAGCCTATATCTCATATTGCAACACCTTCTAAAGTTATGATGAGTTCATTAACATAGAATAATCTATTATGGTGGCACTTCACTTGGTGTATATTCGCAAATTTTTGCTTTATTTTGCCAAGGTAAAATCAACCACATGAGTCTATCGGTACATAATGTTGTTTTCCTTGGCAAAATAACGCAAACATTTACGAATATACACCAACTGAAGTGGCAACAACACGTATGTATTTAATTGACATAAACACAATATAATATCCAGATAAATAGAACGTACTTCAATATATGTAAGCCTTACTTTAAAATCGTCCCTGTCTCTCTCTAATACGCGTGTTTTAACATTTGTGTGACAGTGACAGGGATGATTTCAAAGTAAGGCTAAGACTTAGTCACCAAGAAAGTACGTTCTATTTATCTGGACCTTAGACTTGTCTATGGTTAACTCTTTTTAAATGGAGTGGAAATCCGTCAAAATGATCGTTTGGTATGTTTGCGAAAGCGGGACGTTTTTGCCCTCGCTGTGGGTACAGCGGGACAGGGAGGCTGAAAGCGGGACTTTGCCGTCTAAAGCAGGACACATAGTCACGTTATGTTTACCTACCAATTACCAACATTAGTAGATATGTGTTCTTTCTTATGTATAAGTACCTACTTACATAAACAATACCAAAAAGTATTAAAACCCCGATGTAACTTTTAATAGCTGAAGTCATATTCGTAGCAGGATGATAAATGGAAAATATACACAAAGTGAGTGCGTGAGTTGCTTTAAGCAACATCCAATAACAACAATGCAAATAAAAAGATGGCTACCGCTATAAATAAAAAAATTACAATATCTGGGTGCTTAAATAAATTACTTACAGATAAATAATTTGAAATATGGATTATGTGCCTATTTATCTATATTCAACGTAAATACAACAATTAATGGTCATCAATGCAAATGAAACGATGGCATCCGCTTTAAATAATAAATAGATAATACCTACCTATCTACTTATCTTAACTACGAATAAATAATAAGGAAAACTGTAGCATAAGGGGCGTACGACACGTGTTATAAAATCTAATTCCGTATTAAGACAAGGGCTGATCTCAAAAGTAGTATTTTGAATGCCCAGTGTGACGTGACGAGATTAAATAATGAGATGCAAAAAATAGTCTTGGTAGAACAATAAACTGTAACCAAACAGGATTTAAAAAAAAAACTGCTTTTGCAAAAATTTCACAAAAATGACAACCCATAAAATGCTTTGGCATTGAAATGCTCTTAATTTTGAGCGGCAACAACATATTTTTTTACGAATTAAACAGCTAGTCTTTTATTTTGAAGTCCTAACTGCATATTTTTTATCTATGATTCGAATATTTCGATTGATTCAAAAAACCCTCAAAATGTCAAATGTGACATGCGATTTTCTAGTTGAAAATCACATGTCACGTTTGCACATTTTTTAAGCAATGCCGTTTGGATATTTTTTTTGGATTTTTGTATGTTTGGATTTCAGGATCATACCGCGCCTTAACGCAACAACCAATGGCAACAATGCAAATAAAACGATGGCAGCGCTTTTAATAATGAATTGATAATATCTAGATACTTAAATAAATTACTTACGGATAAATAATTTAAAATATAGATTATGTGCCTATTTATCTAAAGCATAATTCAAATAAAACGATGGCATCCGTTTTAAATAGTAAATTGATATACTTACCTATCCACTTGGTCGGCCATATCCCGTCGTAGTATCGAAGCTCTACTTGTATGGCAGCCAGTGATTTTCTAGCTCGTAAACTTCATTTGGTAAGTGTTTTTTTTAATCTATTATGTGACTTTTTCTCTTATCTTTAGTGTTTATTTTCATGTATGTTATAGAAACAATTATAACAGCGTTTGAAAATCTCCCGAAATCGGGTGCATAATAATTTTAATAGTTTGTACGTCGATTCGTGGTATTCCAAAATAGCTGTTTTTGGGGCAAACATTTTGATTCCTTGTATTGAAATAAAAATAGCTTTAATTTCAAAACAAACTATGTAAATGTACAAAATAAACGTCATAGATTGCTTAGCTCATTTTGGAACACTCTTTATCGATTACAGCTCTCACAATGACATTATAGTATTTGAAATTACCAGTAATATTTTAAAGAAAATTGGTTGGAATTGGTAATGTAGTAATTAACACTTTTTAACCGACTTCACGAAAAGGTGGAGGTTCTTAATTCGGTTGTATTGTTTATTTATTTTTGTTTTTATGTTACTTGTTACCTCATATCTCCGGCGTTTATGAACAAACCAAGCATTTGCATTCAGAAAGTATCATAATCCTTTCATCATTTTTTTTTCATTCAAATATTTAGTGGAATACAATGGCGGAAGTCGGTTTTTTAAATGAAAAGTTATTTACATTCATATTGGTGATCCACCACATGATTATTAGATAATTATTAGTGATCATAACTGTTTTGACTGTGTTTTTATTTTATTGATTAATTATTTTGAAATTAAAAAAAAGAAGTATCACGAGTTCAGGTAACTACAAGTTTTGTATCGTGACGTCACGACTTGAGAGTCGGTAGGTAACGCCATCACGAAATTACTCTACCACGAATCACGAGCTAAGCGAACCGGTGATATCCGAAGCATAGCAAAGGTCGAGCAGGTGAAGTGACGCTCAGGAGCGACCTCGCTAGGTTACTAGCTGGAGCCTATAACGGAACGGGTCTCCAGTACCACTCATGTCAGGTAGTAACATATTTAATAAAATATTTAAATAAGAAACACGCATAAATAACTGTTTTCTTTATTTTTTTCTCGAAAATTATTAGTTTCCATGTTACCCTAACAAGCTATTTTATTGGAGAAGTTAATCCACCCGAGCCGAAGGCGAGGGTATACATAGATATTTAAGTCAAGGATGAAATGGGTTTATAATCGAGTTATACACTCTGCATTTTACTTAGATTGCGAGGAAATAAAACAGTAATATTGTAAGTTTCTTTATTTAAATTGAAATTTAAACAATTTTGTTTGTTCAACGTAAATCTTTCCTGACGTATTTACAGTAAGGATTTGTTTGAATTTGTGACAATATAGTCACGGTATGGTATTATTTTTATTTGGTTATACAGAACAAAGAAGGCAAATAAAGTACAGTCATCATCATCATCATTAGCCTGTAGAAGTCCACTGCTGGTCATACGACTGACCGTGAGGTGACCGTGATACGTGAGGGGTCACGAAGTACACTTTTAACATTTGGAAAGTGTGCTTACAGCTAAAATTATTTATGAACTTTATGATGCTGACTGTACCTGTGCCTTCGTGAATAGCTGAATAGAAGATAAACATACAGTTGCACCACTTTGTTATTTTTTGAAGTGACAATAAACTTGGGCGTGGTATAACATGTCGTTCGTAACAGTATGGTTGAAAAGTATATCCACGCGGGTCTTTTCAAAAGGCACCACGTACGGAAAGTTCTCGGTTGGGAGTGTCATGTTCAGGAGATGATATTCACCCTGCAAAGAAATCATTTTATTCAGGATATACGATATTTTACAACGTTTGTGGCGCGGCGGGCGAGTAGCCAGCTTAGATGCAAGAGGTTGCGGGTTCGATTCCCGCTGCGGGACAAATGTTTGCATGATCTGCAAATATTATTGTTCCGGGTCTGGGTGTTGTGGTACCATGGTGTACTCGTAGTTTCTGATACCCGCGACACAGGGAATCCTGGTACGTGACTGTTGGGTGTTATGTTATAGTTTTTAATTCATATTATTATACATAGGTATACATTACACCTACACCTACATTTTATAATTTTATTAAGATGTATCTAAGGTACACACATTGAGCGCAACGGCGGCGGCGGGTCCGAAAAAAAATGCAAAAAATATATTCTCAGGCTGGTCCGGAAAATATGACACTTTGAAAAAAAAGAATTGCTGCCTATGATAACATTATTGGTCACTACAACGTCAAATTAAGGTTTTTTTTTTTGCCAAATGTTCCTTAAAGTTGCGCCTTGCCGACGTGCTACTCAAAAAATCATAGTTAGCTATTGCGAATTTTTTCTGTTTTTAATGCCCAAGTTTGAATACCTCTGGTGAAAAATTCGTATATCGACCAGGGTGACCAACTATTTTAAAAATATGCCTATTTTATGCAGTTTTTAAATAAATATTTTTTTGGACCCGCCGTGGCGCCCCCTTCAAGTACCTGCCGGATTATCCATTCTTTACAGGACATCCTGTATACTTACAATAAATGGACAAGTGATTCCAAGCTTTTTGATCATGCCTCCGATGTAGGCCTCTTTCTGGATAAAATCGCAAAACTTGAAGTGCATCTCAACAAAGGATCGTCGGTACTCGTTGTGCAGATACTCGTAGAATATTAGGTGAGCCTAGAAGTTTTGTTTATTGTTTATTTCAGCAGTTATCTCCTTCTCTCCTTATGCTCTCCGCCCATCCGTACATCGGTCTTTCTGTCACTACACCACCTTACCTTCAAGCGCCCAAGATATAAGTGCTACATAAAAATTGCGCAGAAAATACAAAATAATAAACTTAGAAATAAAAAAGGTGGTATACCTAATTATAATTCTGCGTGAGTATGTGTGTTAGTCGCCGTGGTCGTGGGGTTGTGGTAGTCTCGGCCTAAGAATAGGACTCATTCAACTCCTCCTTTGAATGTCGTAAAAGGTGACCAAGGGATTACGCCAGGAGATGAGCAGCAGCATCCACCTGAGTACTTAACACCAAATTGCGATCACCAATCCACCACGTGGTGATTGGATATTACTGTTACGTCCGATACCACTACGTAGCGAATAAAAATCTATTGTTATGCGATGTAATGGTTAGGTTATTTATTCCCACCACGTTGCGAAATGCAAAAGTACAGTCAAAGTGAAAAATTAAAGCACTTATCATTTATGAGATGTGAGAGGTTGCGGGTACGATTCTCGCTCCGGGACAAATGTTTGTATCTCCCTATTGCCGCTCCTCCTCATCCGAGGCTTCATCCAGCTGTGGATGTCGCCCGGCTGATGAAGAAGATGTGTGTTAAGCCTGTCACACACTCGTCGTGTGGCATGGGAATTAGCGAGGAAAGGAGGGAGAAGCCCCGCCGCCTAGCATTCCCGAGCAGACATTAGACAGACTTGCCCGCGACGGGCGGCCCGTCGCAGTCTGGTAGTGAATTTTCCGCTTAAGGCGTAGATGGATGCCAACTAGAGGTTTTCTCAATGTAACTCTTCTTTGATGAGTGAATTTAAATGTACAAAAAAATATATGTTGCTTATTAGACATTTTACTATAACTTGAACAATTGAAAAAATTCTAATCATTATTATTACAATATTAAAAAATATCCAAAGTAAAGCATTTTTTGAACGAAAATTTGTAACTAGTCCCAAACGGCATTGAATTTTAGTATTTTTCTTACACACAAATATTTATCAAGGTTTTTTTCGCACAATTGGCTTGTCAAATTAATGAATTTTTAGGCTGTAAATCTTTGTTTTCGTGATTTTCCCTCACTTTTTGTTGCGCGAGCGCTATTCTGTCACCTTCTAACTTACCTGAACTTTAATGAGTTAAGGTAGTGACAACATTTGACGTCTAAGGAAGACGTCAGAACTCATAATTTGAAAAGAGATTTATTAACAAAATATTTTCAACTCAAAAGTCGCAGCGGACTGGCTGATTTATTAACATGTATTCAAGGAATTTTTATACTACATGTATTGCTAACATATTTTGTTAGAAAATTTGGCGCATCGGACCCTGCTTAAGATCCTCAGCTACTTCACGTAATTACAAGTTAAGTAAATAAAATAAATAAATAAATTTGTTTATTTTCTCATCACAAAGGTAATTTAGTCTGAAAAACCTTACTAATTTCAAAAAACCTGTGAACCTGTATTGTGGGTGACTGGTGCCTGATATAGGTTTATAAAAAACCTGTGTTACAGGTCACGACTCCACTCCACTGAATAGATAGATAGATAGAAAATACTTTATTGCACAAGACAAAAAAAAACAAGTACATAGGCGAACTTAATGCTAATTAGCATTTTCTTCCAGCTAACCTTTGTGTAATGTAGAGTGGGTGGTAGTGCTATAGGGAAATAATACATAACGAGATTATAAAGATAACATAATTAATTACTTACCTACTTAAAATAACTAGATACATATTAAAAAATATATATATAAATATATATAATTATTATAACCTACCATAAACATATTTATAAAGAAAACAAATAAGAAAATAACATAAGCGCTCAATTTTGTTCAACATTTTGCAAGGAGAAAAAGTAGTGGTACAGTTTGGACTTGAAAATTCCTATGGACGCAGCCTTCCGAATTTCAACTGGAAGAGAGTTCCATAAGCGGATCGCAGTGACCGTAAAAGAGTCCGTGAAAAACGAGGTCTTATGGACAGGGATCATTAGTTGAAGATGTTGCGAGGAACGAGAGAGACGGTCAGGAGGAAAACGGGGAAAGAAACGTTCTTTTAAGTAGTTGGGAGAAAGCGGACTATGTAGAATGTTATAAAGAAGACAGAGAACGTGAGTATCCCGACGGTAGCGAATTTTGAGCCACTTTAACTGTGACCGGTAAAGAGAGATGTGGTCGTACTTACGTAGACCGTAAATATATCTAATGCACAGATTCAACAACCGCTCAAGTTTGTTAAGCTGTTCCTCAGTAGCACCCGGATAACACACATCAGCGTAGTCTAGGATAGGAAGTAGTATAGAGTTAACAAGAGTGATTTTAGCTGAGAAAGGTAGAAAATTTTGCATACGTTTCAGAGCATGCATTGAACCATACATTCTCCTGCTGACATCGGTTATATGCTGCTCCCAGGACAGGGTTTCAGAGATGATGAGGCCAAGATTTTTTACCTCAGAGCAATAAACCAAAGGAACATCATTATATTTGACAGAAGGGAGAAGGTTTTGGTCAAGTCTGGAAATAAAAGCCCTACTACCGGTGATCATCACTTGTGTCTTACTGGTATTAATTTGAAGACCAAATTTCTGTGACCATAAAGAGACAGCACGTAAATCCTCAGTCAGCAGGCTGAATACATAAGTAACAATAAAATTAGGTAAGAGAAGCGATAAGTGATAAGAGAAAAGAAGAACCAGGCAATAATTTAAAGATACAAACGCCGATATACTTGCCGTGACATTGTTATTCCATGGTTTCAAGATATTACCCTCTAGGTTCAAGAAGTATGGACTTTTCCTTCCATGGCGGCTCACGTATATCTTGGCAAATCCGAATTCTTCCTTATCTATGTACAAAACAGATGCTCTTTCTGGCACCACCTTCAGACACTGAAAATAAGGATGTTAATTGATATGGATCTTTGTAGGTCATTCTAAGCCTGAATTTCTTAATATATTTTAACACTATGAGGCAAGATGATCCTAAATTGAATTATTTTAACAAATAATAACACTTTGCGTGTTAGTAAGTTAGAGTAGTATTCATTTCGCAGGAAGTCGATGGATGGAGACGGCTCACACCGTTCGTAATGTCATGTCATGTCAACATATTTTATCCATAATATCTCTTCACAAATATTTTTATAAATAAAATATATAAATATATATAAATCAAATATAGGTATTAACCATTACTCTCTCGATTAAATCTCGATCTGCATTCGAGATATGTACCATATATATGGATATAGTCGAGCGTGTAGTTCTACAGCTTATCCTCGCATAGTTAGAATCAAACATAACAAGTAAGTTAGTTTGATTCATTATTAAAATATGTACCTATCTACATATTTTTATTGAATTTACTCTCATGCATTCGACTGATACAAATATGCATGTTTCAAATAAACTAATGTAGGTAGGTACCTAAGTGCCTACATTTTATTAAAGTATACTTACATATACAATGCAACAAAATATTAAAACCCCAACGCAACTTTTAACACCAGTCATTTTCGTAACAAAATTGTCAATGAACCTTTGATTTAGTGTTATTGGTCAAAGGAAATACCTACCTATCCAAGGACAACACAAAAATTACTGACACAATAGAAATAAAACGATAAAATCCGCTTCAGATAAAAAAGTAATAGATAGTATCTAACTTAACTACAGATAAATAATTACATTACCCCAATTAGATCTAGGATAAGGTCAACGAATAGAACTAAAGTATCTACATGAATAAAACTAAATTATATGCATGTATAAGTAGTCAAACTCATTTAGGGGAGAGTGGGGCCCATCGTTCAGTCAGGAGGTTTGGACACACAACAATGGCGAGCTGTTGTTGTATTTATCAAACCATTCATTAAAAAAAAAACTATTTTCTTTACAACTAACGCTCCACGGGTTTTTTCCTAACTGGTTTAGCGCCTTTTGCACTTTCCAACAGTTTGGTAACACAGCATTGACCATCTGAGGTAAACTGCATTAAAGACAATGCTAAAAAAATGTGCTGCTACTAATAGCAGTCACTAAACAGTCAATTAATCGCCGTCGTCTGTCATTGGCGTAGGTACCAATATTGCTAATGGCCAATGGATCAGGTGATCCATTGGCAAGCAAGACTGATATTATAGTCGATAGGTCAGTCGGATTGGGATTCATCCACGCATAGTGCGCAGTAAACGGTACGGTTGATGATGAGTACGCCAGACAGACCAGGCATTCGGCCGATTGCTACAAAACGGAGGTAAATTCTCGTAATTATTTTAAAACCACACCGTAAGTTGACTGAATTGTGAATTGACAAAAAATTGGTATTCTGCTCCCATCATAATAACAATTTAGTCTACTTTCGATTTGTCGTGACCGTAGATCAGAGTAGGATATAACGGGTGTAAAAAGACTTCTCCCGAAAACTGAAATAGTGCACTCAGACCATGATTTTGAAAATATATAAGCTGAAAAAAAGCGAAAAAAAAAATGACGCACTTTTGGCCCGCTTTTTTCGTGTCTTCTTTAAATATCAATAAAACATCATAAAAGGAACACAAAAACCTAATTTCCATCAGTAAAAACACGTTTATAAATAAAAACGTCAAAAAAACAATGAAAACCACCTAAGAAATATTAGCGCAGCGCGTCGATCAGCTGACCGGGAGCGTTGAACTCGCGCAGCCGGTGCGCTCTGTGAACTCGCGTTACTTTATATAGCTTTACCTTTAGAATTCGGGAGCTGTCCTTTTACACCTTGTATAGTGTTAGATATCTCCGATGGCTCCGAAGTCATGGTATTATTTTTATTTGGTTAATACAGAACAAAGAGGGCAAATATACGAAAGTAAATGTAATAAAATAACAAGTTTTTTTCTATGAAATTTTATTGTCTGGCTGTAGTGCCTAATATAGTCATGGAATACGACTTTAACTTAATTTTATTCATAAATATTTAACGGAGCTTTCCCTAGTACAGTCAGGATCATCAAATTATAACAACTTGTTTTTCAAAATACAATAATGCTTCAACAGTTTGTAGATTTTCCATAACTTTACCGGTATCTACTAATAAACGCGGCATATACTTCGAATAGTTACACCGTGTTTTGTCTGTTTTGACCGCATTTGGAACTGCTTATGTTAATGCAAAAGACAAAACACTGTGTAGCTATTCCAAGGATAGTCCCAGTTTTATAGTAACACTTAATATTTGGAAAATGTGCTTAAAGCTCAAATTGTTTATGAACTTTATGATACTGACTGTATATGTGCCTTCGTGAATAGCTGAATAGAAGATGTACATACGCTGCACCATTACGTTATTTCTTGAAGAGACAGTAAACTTGCGCGTGGTATATCATGTCGTTCGTTACAGTATTGTTGACAAGAATATCCACGCGGGACTTCTCGAAAGGGGCCACGAAAGGAAAGTTCTCGGTTGGGAGTGTCATGTTCAGGAGATGATATTCACCCTGCAAAGAAATCATTTTTTTCAGGTTAATATACCTAACCCCCTATAAGTACCTACCCCTACCTATAAGTATACGTTTCCACCAGAGATGAGCGAAGATGCGAAGATGTGTTTGTTAAGAACCAATAGAATCACGTCATTTACCTAGCCTCGCTCAGCGCAGCTCTGGTGTAAACGGCAAAGCGAGCGAGGTTTTTATACGTACAAAACAAGCGAGAGATGTGTGCAAGGGATGTGTGCGAGGGATGTGTACGACAGATGTGCGCGAGGGATGTGTGCAAAGGATGGACACAAGCGATAGCAGTCAGTGTAAAAAGAGCCTCCTCGCACCGCTCATTTACGCACCGTTTCACAGCGTCGCTGCGCATCTTCGCATCGCTCATATACCTCGCACTTTGGCGGAAACGCAGCCTTAAGTAAATAAGCTAAATCGGTACCTAGTAATAATAATAATATTTGTAATAATAATTTATTTATTTGATTAACTTATATACTATGCACCTACCGCGTGTGGTGCGGATTTTGAACTGGATGGCGGAATCAATCGGCCCGTATGTTTTTGAGAATGCAACCGGTAATGCATTTATTGTAATGGTCTTCGTTAATGGTGTCTATTCTGTTGTTCATCGAACTAAACTAAAATTAAACTAAAATTAAATTTAAAAATGACAAATTTAGTTCTAAAAGCTATTCTGTTGTCAGGCTGAACTAAATTTAATCTTCGAAAACGACAGGACTATATTTTAATTTGACAGCCACCAAATTGAATTGAATTGACAGAGTTAAGTGAATTAAGTGGGGTTTACACGGGTCGATTTTCGTCGTGCGGCTCGTCGCTTTACAAATCGCCTCACCAAGCCGCATCGCTAGCCCATTTACACTAGTGACTAAAATCTCATGCGGCTCGGTCACTTCCTTCGAAAATGTTGAGAAGAATAGGTGTTCGTGCCGAAATTGAAATAGTTAGTTATTCAATTAATCAAGAACGATCTGTACGTAGAATCGCAGTAGTGAAACAACGTGCACGAAACACACCTTCATGCGGCGGGTGATTGCCTACAACATCGTTTACACGGTCGATTTTGGTCACCAGCTGCATGTGGCCGGTCACCGCGCAGCCAAAGTCAGATGCTACCCAACTTTGGGGCTTGCGGCTTTAGTCACTTGCGATCTAGTCGAATTGCCATTTAGACGGTCGATTTTGGCCGCGCGGCAAAAATCGCGCGGCTTTAATCACCCGTGTAAACCCCACTTTAGTCTTTGGATTTGACTAAGGTAGAGCACATTTTTTTTTAATTCGAAATTTGAAATTTGGCGCTCAAGAAAACCTTTTTTTACCAAGCGAGGCCGAACTTGTTTTTCAAAATGCAAAAATACAAAGAAATAATCAAATAGAAAGTCAAAACATTTTTATTTTTTTATGGAAATTATCCACAATTTATTGATTTATATAACTAGTATAATCGCCTCCGTCAGCAGCTATGACGGCACGTAGTCTATCTCGTATTAGATGAGACAAGGCGCACGCATAAATCAGTTCCCCTGATAATCATCCATACCCGTGCACAGTGTGATCTAAGAGCTTCAGGGGGGTTTCTTTCGTTCTGACAGTTCCAGCGTTGAACCATTATGCCCCATAGATTTTCAATCGGGTTCATATCTGCTGACCAAGCAGGCCATTTAATGAGACTAATATCACGGGTGCATGTTAAACCACGCCATGGTAGCCTGGGCCTTGTGTATCGGTGCATTATCGTGAACGTAATCAATTTGCGGGAATTCTTATTAGTATTGACCGTGTCTTGATTTGCTTTTATGATCTGTTATTTGACCTTCATCGCCATGACGCCGAATCCAAAATCTCACGGTGAATCGAGATATATTGAGCTCTCGTGATATCGCACTAATATTCAAGCCATTTTCGTGGAGAAATAATATTTCAGCCCTTTGTTGCAGAGTTAAAGACATTTTATTTCAATCAATCTATCAAAGAGGATGCAATAACTATACGTAAGAAGAGACGGGACATAGAGTAAAATAAATTACTGTCGTCAAAACAGGGCTACCGCAAAAAGCCAACATGACGGACGACTGACAAAACAATCAGTTCTACCAACATACAAAAATGGAATAGTGATATGCAGCCAGTATTTAAAATCTATCGATATTGATGAATTGATTACCTACAGTTTGAAATGTTTTTTTTTTTTTTTTTTTTTTCACCAGTTTTTTTTAGCACCACTTAATACCTGCGCGTCCAGTATAATAATGGTTTTAGGATGCTGATGGGACTGCCTCGCTTCTGCAGTGCATCTACAATGTTTGTGGAGGCTAGGGTTGATGGTTTTCACGCCATCATCCGTAAGAAAACTGCCTCATTGCTCAGCAGAGTGCGGAGCAGTTCCAACAGCATCCTGCAGGTCATTCCTGATCGTTACGATCTGCCAGTAATGAAGGCTTTTGTTCGAGTCCTGATCAGGTAGGCGTCTCGCTGGAGTCTGTTTGGTCGGGATTCGGATAAAAGTTTTTAATTACCTACTTCCCAGTTACTGTCTGACGGCTATTATGTATATTTTTAACAAATAATTTAAGTGTACCTACTAACAAAAAATGGATTTTAAGTATCTGACTCAATAAATAAATTATTATTATTATTATTAATCAAAACCAGTGGCACAAGGTCCAGTTTATTGGATTTGTGTACAATCAAAAAAACCATAAAGTAAAACATAACATTTATTTTCGGCATTTACCAGGCAGTCTTGGCGCTACAGAGCGATCTCTTCCAGACAACCTTAGGCTCACCCATAACATTTAGGTTATAAACATCTTAAATGTACATGTGCTACAATCAGTGTCTAGTGTTTCATCGTGGCAGTCTATGGGGGAGGCCTATGTCCAGTAGTTCTTTGTAGACTTCTTTGGGTTGATGATGAAAGATTTAGTAATTTCACCAATTTTTTACACCTAAAAAATAAAAACATCGATTATCGATATTTATAAATGAAGATATCGTTCACCACACTATCATTCAGAATCAAAATTATTATTGCTTGGGATTATGATATTTTTTGGAATATATGATATTTTGGCCCAAGAAGAAGTATGTATAGAACTGATAATTTATCTAATAATCTAGGTAGGTACTAACCGGACTTCATCCAGAGGAAACCTGGCCATAAAAAGTTTTTTGCCGTTATTTCTATCTGATTGTAAGCCGCATATTTCACAATTTATGTACTTCATATTTCATATTCACAGAAATTAATTAGGTTTCAGAAGCAAACAACACACATAAACGTATTTAGACCACAAAAATAAAATATTTTGCAATATAAATTTTGTCTAAGAGAAACAGAGAAACAAATTGACCATGTGAGAATGTAACTGACTGACAGGTCATCAAAGAACGAGAAAGATAGAGGAAGTGAAAAATGGTCACCATTAAAATTCTGCCCCGTTTCATACAATCTTTTTTTTTTCTTTTAGTTGCGACCGACTGCAGTTTATATTTACTAAAATTCAAACTTATTTTTTTTGTTAAATGTCATTATGGTAATGTGTCAACTTTAAAATTAAGAAATGAGGTTCACCCATGGAATTAATAAGGTTGTACGTAGTACTTATTACTTCCATGGGTTCCCCATCAAAAAGTATCTTTTTGTAGGTCGATTCTACACCTTTACTATCAAAAAGTAATAAGTAGGAGATATAGCATTTTAGACTTTACTGCACTGCTGCTACGCCGGATGCGTATGCAGCACACGGTAACGACACGCGCGTCTCTGCGCCGCGCCGCGTAGAGACGCGCGTGGACGTCACGCAAGCGGTGTGCCATGTCTCATACAGTTCCATACATTACAACATAATGGTACGTCGACGTGCACACCTACGTCTACGCATACGCAGCCGGTGTGCTGTGGCCTTAAAAGATGATTTATGCTAGACTGTGCTGGTACTGAACCATAGCTTTGGGTGCGGACGAGGCATGGATTAAAAAGGTACAAACATTTTATATATGAAGTAGCCGTGCACTACCCGTGCCTCGGGACGAATTGAGGTGCGGGCGGCGCTGAACTGGAACTACTTCATTTTAAATTCGTGCCTCGTAAGCACCTGTTTATGCCACGGCTCAGACCCAGCCCGGTCGCATAAATCATGAAAGCTATCATCTTAATTACAACAAAATTCAATACTTTGTGATCCTAATTGTTTTCCTCTACTTGCAGTTTGTAAATAGTTGATTTAAGTATTTATTTTCTTAGCGAAATATGCCCCGAGAATACTTTTTTTGAATCACTAAATTTAATCCACACCAGTTTTCATGAAGACTAATTTTAGGTAGATTTTTCTAATATTAGACATAAAACTGCACAACAGAATATAAAAAGGCCACCTAAAACTAAGTTGAGTAACTAAGCTAATTTTAGTGCTGTCTGACTAAGATTTAGTTTAGTGCTGTCATTTTAGTCGATTCTCAATAGCATAAACTGTACAACAGAATAGGAAAAGACCACCTAAAGCTAAGTTGAGTAACTAAGCTAATTTTAGTGCAGTCAGATTAGGATTTAGTTTAGTTCAGTCATTTTAATCGATGTCTGAATAGCAAAACGTCATTTTGACGCAACTAAAACTAAATTTAGTTTAGTTTAGTCTAGTTTGTGCCAACAGAATTGACACCATTATCTAACTTTTTGTGGCCTGCGTTGGGTGAAGTTGATGACGTTTGGTATCAACAAGATAGTGCAACCTGATACACTGCGGCAGAAACAAAACAGTTTTTGCAAACGAAATTTCCAGGACGAGTTAGTTAGGGTTAAATTCAACGAAGTGATCCTATCACTAATACTAGTACTACTACTAAACTAAACTAGGGTAAATAGGGTCCCGTTTTTTTCTGATGTGGTACGTAACCCTAAAAATGTAATTCAATTAAGTTTTGAGACACCCTTTATAATGTCGTATACTTACAAAAAATGGACAAGTCACTCCGAGCTTTTTGAACATGCCTCCGATGTAGGCCTCTTGCTGGAGAAGATCGCAGAACTTGAAGTGCATCTCAACAAAGGATCGTCGGTACTCGTTGTGCAGATACTCGTAGAATATTAAGTGAACCTAGAAGTTTTGTTTATTTTTTATTACAGCGTTCGCCAGCGGAGGGTAATGTCATTCATTTCGTGTCACTGCTCTCTAGAGGAACACAAAAGCCATAAATCAAGAAGTCAAGTCAAGTCAAGTCTCTAGAGGAAGACGTCAGAACTCATAATTTGAAAAGAGATTTTCTAACAAAACACTGTTAACTCAAAAGTCGCAGCGAAATAACATGTTTTGCTAACATGTTTTGTTTGAAAATTTGGCGCAGCGGTTTCCACCGGGTGGAGAGGACAGGAGACGTGAGCAAAGCTGGCAGGTTATTGACAGGCAGGCTTGACAGGTAAAAACGAAAAGGAAATAACGAAATCGGATTGGTTTATTCAAACACTTCTCCTCTCGTCTCCTCTCCTTTCCGCCCCGGTGGAAACCGGCCCTAAGATATAAGGTCCTCAGCTACTTCACGTAATTACAAACTAAGTAAGTATACTTGCCGTGACATTGTTGTACCATGGTTTCAAGATACTACCCTCAATATTCAAGAAGTAACCACTTTTCCTTCCATGGCGGCTCACGTATAACTTGCTAAATCCAATTTCTTCCTTATCTATGTACAATACAGATGCTCTTTCTGGCACCACCTTCAGACACTATAAATGAGGGTAATAATAGTAATAGTATAGTTATAGATAATATTGTTAGTAGTAGAACTTCTTGTGAAAGAGTTCGTCCGGGGAAGTACTACCACCGTACCTATTTCTGCCGCCAAGCAGTAGTGTGCGCATTGCTGTGTTTCGGTTTGAAGGGTACGGGTGCCGGTGAAATTACAGGCACATGAGACTTTTCATCTTTATCTCTCAGGGTCGGCAGCGCGCGTGTGATGCCTCTGGTGTTACAGGCGTTCATAGGCTACGGTAACTGCTTTCCATCTGGTGGGCCGTAAGCTTGTCTGCTTGACAAGAAGCATAAAAAATAATAATTAAAAAAAAATATTGAGCTATGTATTTCTAAGCCTAAATTTCAAAATACACTATGGCCTCAAACTTATTACATTCATATTTTTACATACATACATAAACACACGGCTTATTATCCCGAAAGGATTGGCAGAGCCTAGCCTCAAAGGGACTCTTTTCACTGTAGGTTGCACAATTGCATATTTTTTTAGTCGGAGGATAAAGGCCCATTCCCACCGGAAGCGTACGCAACACGTAACGCCTCTACGGCGTAGACACGCACGTCTCTACGCTATCGAGAAGCGCGTAGACCCCAGACGCACCGGGTCTGCGTAACCCGCACGTAATACGTAATACGTAACTGAACGCTTTGGGAGGCCATTTTGAACATTTATTGCGATAGTTTTATTAACGAAGGTACCAGATTACTTACAAATTGTATGAGAAAACATTTTATTAAATTTGACTGTTTTCTACTGCTCCGTTTTTTTTCTTACGATACAATGAAACAATCGTTACATGAAACGGAGTCGATACGCATTCAAAAAAACTTAATCAAAACAACAAATTTTTATGGAGAACTCGCGCTTGATCAAAAAAATAACTACCTACGCCAAAATCGTTTTCATACAAAATGAGTAAATGGTTCCATAGACAGTTTTCCCGTAAGTGACTCGATATGCCCATACTGTACAAGTTAAAAAAACACTCTGTTTACGAGAGAATTCACAGAGCTTAAGCGTTTATTATATAAATTAAAAATAAGTAAATAATTTCAAAAAAACGTTTCTTAAGAGCAGCAGTACATTTTTAAATTGTGTAATGCCAAATTTATGTTAAAACTTTTTTTTTTGCAAACAAATGATTTAAAAAAAATTACTGTTTTTTTTGAGCTCATATCGCTTCTGAAGTGCTGGTATGGCAGCCAGTATAATACGGTTAGATGGTCGGGGTCGCTTTCGGACGAGTACAGGTTGGAGTGTGGGGTGCGGCAGGGGGGTTTGAGTTCGCCTCGACTTTTCAGCTTGTACATGGACCGTCTGATCCATGAGCTCAGCAGCGCCCAGGTAGGCTGCTCCATTGATGGGGTTTGTGTAAATAATATAAGCTATGCCGACGATATGGTGCTGCTGAGCCCATCGATCAGTGCTCTCAGGAAGCTGCTGAAGATTTGTGAGAGCTATGCGGAGGTACACGGGCTCAGATACAATGCGAACAAGAGCGAATTTATGGTTTTCAAAGCAGGTGCGAAGACATATAGTACAATCCCGCCACTGACTCTGAATGGAAGTGCTCTGAACCGAGTGTCGCAATTTAAGTATCTGGGCCATTGGATCACCGAGGCTCTCACAGATGATATAGATATAGAGAGGGAGCGCAGGGCATTATGTGTCCGAGCAAATATGCTGGCCCGTAGGTTTTCGCGATGTACTGGACAGGTAAAGACTACGTTTTTCAGGGCATATTGCCAGTCGTTTTATGCCTGCAGCCTATGGGTCAAGCATACACAGAAGTCTTGGAATGCCCTGCGCGTTCAATATAACAATGCGTTTAGGGTGCTGATGGGGCTGCCGCGCTTCTGCAGCGCATCAGGGATGTTTACAGACGCACGAGTAGACGGTTTCGCGGCGATAATGCGCAAAAGATCCGCGTCCCTGATGCGGCGGGTGCGCGTTAGCTCCAACAGCTACCTACAACTTATTGCGGCGAGGCTGGACACAGACTGCGTTTTCATGGAGCACTGGACAAGAGCCCATATTGTGGTTTCTTGACCATGGGCCCCATGAGAGCTTGTGTTTGGGTTCTATTATATGTAAAATTATAGTTATTAGGTATAAAGTATGTATGTTAGTCTATAAGGTATATATTTATATTATGGGCTTATTGTTTAGGTATAATTTATTGTGCATTTCCCATGTAGCCTGAAATAAATAATTGAATTTGAATTTGAAATTTTGAATTTGAATTTATTCCAACACATCTGGCAACCCTATATGTATATTGTATACCTACCAATTACCATCATTAATAGGTAAGTAGGTATATGTATTATAAACAAGCAGGTACCTACTTACATAAACAATACCAAAAAGTATTAAAACCCCGACGAAACTCTTAATAACTGAAGTCATATTCGTAGCAGGATGATGAATGGAATAGATACATAAACAAACTGAGTTAACGCAACAACCAATAAAAATAATGCAAATAAAACGATCACCACCGCTATAAATATAAAGCTGGTCAAGAGCGAGTCAGACTCGTGTGGAGCGGATTCCGTACAGTAGTGCACTACCATAGTAACCACCAATGGAACTTGTTAGTCTGTCAACCAACATATTTTAATGCATATTTTCCCCTTGTTCCCCGTACATAACCAAGTTACAAAACCAGCACTGGAAGAGGAATAATCACCATGATTTTGACCGTGCATGATGCAATCAATAAAAGTTTTTTTTTTGTAGCCCCCTATAACTAACACCTAAAATCAGAGTTCCTTTGTTTTCGCTGGGTGGGTCACTTAACTCTGTACATGTACCCAATTTCAGCTTTTTTTCTTCGAGTAGTTTCGGAGAAAATAGGCGTTGACAGACAGACAGACAGACGGACACGAGAGTGATCCTATAATGGTTCCGTTGCTACCTTTTACGTACGGAACCCTAATAAATTGATAATATCTAGGTACTTAAATATTACTTATGCATAAATAATTGCAAGTATAGATTATGTGCCTATTACACAACACAACCAAGATAACACAGGAAGAGATACATAACCAAAGTAAACACAACAATTAATGGCAACAGTGCAACTATTTGGTAATCTATGTCGGGGTCTTAGGGTAATGGGATTTTATTAATCTAACCGTTGGAACAGGAGTAATTTTAGTTTATAAGACGATTCAAAATGGTCCTTGTGATTTCAATAAATAAAATTCTTTAGATTTGATTTGACTTGTTAGGTTAATAAAATTACATTACCCTGAGACCCCTGAATAGATAACCAAATAATAATAATAATAATAAAGTGCTGGACATATTTTCACACGACATTGTCTAGCCCCAAGCTAAGCAGAGCTTGTGTTACGGGTACTAGATAACTGATATACTTAATTCAATACATTACATAGACAGATATTTTTTATTATACATAGAAAATACCTAGAACACCCAGAACAAATATCTGCAGATTGTACAAATATTTGTTCCGAGGCGGGAATCGAACCCGCAACCTCCTGCGTCGCAGGCAAACCTTCACCCGCCGCTCCACAGAGGTCGTCAAAATAGTTGTTAGGCCCTAAACCAAAAAAACGATGGCATCCACTTTTATTCATAAATTAATATATTTAATTTTACCAAAAATCGCACCCCTGTACCGAATAATAAAAATAATAAAAAATTATGTAAATTAATGTAATTATGAATGTTTAATTTTGTGTTGTATTCTTTGGGAAGAAATAAATAATGAAATATCTTATTTATTTATTTCTCGAAATGGAGGTAAACATGGGCCCGGTATATCATGACGTCCGTTACGTTGACCATAAGATCCACGCGAGTCTTCTGGAAAGGAACCACGTACGGAAACTTCTCAGTCGGCAATGTCATGTTCATGAGATAATATTCACCCTGCAAACAATTAAATTTATTTAAGAAATTAACTAGAAATAAGTAGCATTTATTGTTAACTAGCTGGTGCCCGCGACTTCGTCTGGTAGCTTATATTAGCGTGGCGTAGAAAAGAATATAACCTATATATATACTGTGGCGGGCTTTTTTGTAGGACTATTTAAGATAAACATTTCCATCATACATTACATATGTGTAAATCTAGCGGTTTTGGCAGCGCACGCCAGAATAGCTCGCAGATGGTAGATTTTTTTCTACTTACTTGACACTTATCGTCGTATTATGGACAATTCACACAATATCTTTATTAATTGTAGCCTATGTGTTATTCTGATGTATAAGCTATATTTTTGTAAAGTTTCATTAAAATTCATCCAGTAGTTTTTACGTGAAAGAGTAACTAACATCCATCCATCCATCCATCCATACTTACAAACTTTAGCGTTTATAATATTAGTAGGATAGGATATGATTATGTAAAAAGATCGTAGGTACAGGTAATGTGGTATCAATAGACTGCCCATTTCGGACGTACAAGTACTGTATAGGTATGTTTAGTAATACTAGATACTAAAAAAATTATGTACTTATTGTTTAGTATTTTATTGCTAAAATATTTATTATGTTACGTACTTACATAGTCTAAGAGAAGGTAGCTAGCAAAAGAAGTTCCGCTTCTATTATTTCTTCAAACTCTATGAAACTTTCTATACATGATCAGGAGGTCTAAAAAAGCCACTTTATATGAATTATAATACGACGATTCATGTAAAGGAATTGCTGAGGATCTGCTGATAATTCGGAAAATGAATTGCTACCAGATGAATTGCTCAATGTGGCAAATTCATCTGGTGGCAATTCATTTTCCGAAAACCTAATTTCCATCAGTAAAAACACGTTTATAAATAAAAACGTCAAAAAAACAATGAAAACCACCTAAGAAATATTAGCGCAGCGCGTCAATCAGCTGACCGGGAGCGTTGAACTCGCGCAGCCGGTGCGCTCTGTGAACTCGCGTTACTTTATATAGCTTTACCGGTACCTTTAGAATTCGGGAGCTGTCCTTTTACACCTTGTATAGTGTTAGATATCTCCGATGGCTCCGAAGTCATGGTATTATTTTTATTTGGTTAATACAGAACAAAGAAGGCAAATATATTAAAGTAAATGTAATAAAATAACAAGTTTTTTTCTATGAAATTTTATTCTGTCTGGCTGTAGTGCCTAATATAGTCATGGAATACGACTTTAACTTAATTTTATTCATAAATATTTAACGGAGCTTTCCCTAGTACAGCCAGGATCATCAAATTATAACAACTTGTTTTTCAAAATACAATAATGCTTCAACAGTTTGTAGATTTTCCATAACTTTACCGGTATCTACTAATAAACGCGGCATATACTTCGAATAGTTACACCGTGTTTTGTCTGTTTTGACCGCATTTGGAACTGCTTATGTTAATGCAAAAGACAAAACACTGTGCAGTTATTCCAAGGATAGTCTCAGTTTTATAGTAACACTTTTAATATTTGGAAAATGTGCTTAAAGCTCAAATTGTTTATGAACTTTATGATACTGAACATGTGAATTCGTGAATAGCTGAATAGAAGATGTACCATACGCTGCACCATTACGTTATTTCTTGAAGAGACAGTAAACTTGTGCGTGGTATATCATGACGTTCGTTACAGTATTGTTGACAAGAATATCCACGCGGGACTTCTCGAAAGGGGCCACGAAAGGAAAGTTCTCGGTTGGGAGTGTCATGTTCAGGAGATGATATTCACCCTGCAAAGAAATAATTTTATTCAGGTTAATATACCTAACCCCCTATAAGCACCTACCCCTACCTATAAGTATACATTTCCACCAGAGATGAGCGAAGATGCGAAGATGTGTTTGTTAAGAACCAATAGAATCACGTCATTTACCTAGCCTCGCTCAGCGCAGCTCTGGTGTAAACGGCAAAGCGAGCGAGGTTTTTATACGTACAAAACAAGCGAGAGATGTGTGCAAGGGATGTGTGCGAGGGATGTGTGCGACAGATGTGCGTGAGGGATGTGTGCAAAGGATGGACACGAGCGATAGCAGTCAATGTAAAAAGAGCCTCCTCGCACCGCTCATTTACGCACCGTTTCACAGCGTCGCTGCGCATCTTCGCATCGCTCATATACCTCGCACTTTGGTGGAAACGCAGCCTTAAGTAAATAAGCTAAATCGGTACCTAGTAATAATAATAATATTTGTAATAATAATTTATTTATTTGATTAACTTATATACTAAGCACCCACCGCGTGTGGTGTGGATTTTGAACTGGATGGCGGAATCATTGGCCCGTATGTTTTTGAGAATGCAACCGGTAATGCATTTATTGTAATGGTTTTCGTTAATATCTAACTTTTTGTGGCCTGCGTTGGGTGAAGTTGATGTTGATGTCGTTTGGTATCAACAAGATAGTGCAACCTGATACACTGCGGCAGAAACAAAACAGTTTTTGCAAACGAAATTTCCAGGACGAGTTAGTTAGGGTTAAATTCAACGAAGTGATCCTATCACTAATACTACTACTACTACTAAACTAAACTAGGGTAAATAGGGTCCCGTTTTTTTCTGATGTGGTACGTAACCCTAAAAATGTAATTCAAGTAAGTTTTGAGACACCCTTTATAATGTCGTATACTTACAAAAAATGGACAAGTCACTCCGAGCTTTTTGAACATGCCTCCGATGTAGGCCTCTTGCTGGAGAAGATCGCAGAACTTGAAGTGCATCTCAACAAAGGATCGTCGGTACTCGTTGTGCAGATACTCGTAGAATATTAAGTGAGCCTAGAAGTTTTGTTTATTTTTTATTACAGCGTTCGCCAGCGGAGGGTAAAGTCATTCATTTCGTGTCACTGCTCTCTAGAGGAAGACGTCAGAACTCATAATTTGAAAAGAGATTTTCTAACAAAACACTGTTAACTCAAAAGTCGCAGCGAAATAACATGTTTTGCTAACATGTTTTGTTTGAAAATTTGGCGCAGCGGTTTCCACCGGGTGGAGAGGACAGGAGACGTGAGCAAAGCTGGCAGGTTATTGACAGGCAGGCTTGACAGGTAAAAACCAAAAAGGAAATAACGAAATCGATTGGTTTATTCAAACACGCGCCCCGGTGGAAACCGGCCCTAAGATATAAGGTCCTCAGCTACTTCACGTAATTACAAACTAAGTAAGTATACTTGCCGTGACATTGTTGTACCATGGTTTCAAGATGCTACCCTCAATATTCAAGAAGTAACCACTTTTCCTTCCATGGCGGCTCACGTATAACTTGCTAAATCCAATTTCTTCCTTATCTATGTACAATACAGATGCTCTTTCTGGCACCACCTTCAGACACTATAAATGAGGGTAATAATAGTAATAGTATAGTTATAGATAATATTGTTAGTAGTAGAACTTCTTGTGAAAGAGTTCGTCCGGGGAAGTACTACCACCGTAACTATTTCTGCCGCCAAGCAGTAGTGTGTGCATTGCTGTGTTTCGGTTTGAAGGGTACGGGTGCCGGTGAAATTACAGGCACATGAGACTTTTCATCTTTATGTCTCTCTGGTGTTACAGGCGTTCATAGGCTACGGTAACTGCTTTCCATCTGGTGGGCCGTAAGCTTGTCTGCTTGACAATAAGCATAAAAAATAATAATTAAAAAAAAATATTGAGCTATGTATTTCTAAGCCTAAATTTCAAAATACACTATGGCCTCAAACTTATTACATTCATATTTTTACATACATACATAAACACACGGCTTATTATCCCGAAAGGATTGGCAGAGCCTAGCCTCAAAGGGACTCTTTTCACTGTAGGTTGCACAATTGCATATTTTTTTAGTCGGAGGATAAAGGCCCATTCCCACTGGAAGCGTACGCAACACGTAACGTCTCTACGGCGTAGACACGCACGTCTCTACGCTATCGAGAAGCGCGTAGACCCCAGACGCACCGGGTCTGCGTAACCCGCACGTAATACGTAATACGTAACTGCACGCTTTGGGAGGCCATTTTGAACATTTATTGCGATAGTTTTATTAACGAAGGTACCAGATTACTTACAAATTGTGTGAGAAAACATTTTATTAAATTTGACTGTTTTCTACTGCTCCGTTTTTTTTCTTACGATACAATGAAACAATCGTTACATGAAACTGAGTCGATACGCATTAAAAAAAACTTAATCAAAACAACTAATTTTTATGGAGAACTCGCGCTTGATCAAAAAAATAACTACCTACGCCAAAATCGTTTTCATACAAAATGAGTAAATGGTTCCATAAACAGTTTTCCCGTAAGTGACCCGATATGCCCATACTGTCCAAGTTAAAAAAACACTCTGGTTACGAGAGAATTCACAGAGCTTAAGCGTTTATTATATAAATTAAAAATAAGTAAATAATTTTAAATAAACGTTTCTTAAGAGCAGCAGTACATTTCTAAATTGTCTAATGCCAAATTTATGTTAAAACGTTTTTTTTTGCAAACAAATAAATGATTTTAAAAAAATGTCTGGTTTTTTTATTCCAACACATCTGGCAGCCCTATATGTATACCTACCAAGTACCATCATTAATAGGTAAGTAGGTATATGTATTATAAACAAGCAGGTACCTACTTACATAAACAATACCAAAAAGTATTAAAACCCCGACGAAACTCTTAATAACTGAAGTCATATTCGTAGCAGGATGATGAATGGAATAAATACATAAACAAACTGAGTTAACGCAACAACCAATAAAAATAATGCAAATAAAACGATCACCACCGCTATAAATATAAAGCTGGTCAAGAGCGAGTCAGACTCGTGTGGAGCGGATTCCGTACAGTAGTGCACTACCATAGTAACCACCAATGGAACTTGTTAGTCTGTCAACCAACATATTTTAATGCATATTTTCACCATGATTTTGACTGTGCATGATAACTTAACACTTAACTCTGTACATGTACCCAATTTCAGCTTTTTTTCTTCGAGTAGTTTCGGAGAAAATAGGCGTTGACAGACAGACAGACAGACAGACAGACGGACACGAGAGTGATCCTTTAATGGTTCCGTTGCTACCTTTTACGTACGGAACCCTAATAAATTGATAATATCTAGGTACTTAAATATTACTTATGCATAAATAATTGCAAGTATAGATTATGTGCCTATTACACAACACAACCAAGATAACACAGGAAGAGATACATAACCAAAGTAAACACAACAATTAATGGCAACTATTTGGTAATCTATGTCGGGGTCTTAGGGTAATGGGATTTTATTAATCTAACCGTTGGAACAGGAGTAATTTTAGTTTATAAGACGATTCAAAATGGTCCTTGTGATTTCAATAAATAAAATTCTTTAGATTTGATTTGACTTGTTAGGTTAATAAAATTACATTACCCTGAGACCCCTGAATAGATAACCAAATAATAATAATAATAATAAAGTGCTGGACATATTTTCACACGACATTGTCTAGCCCCAAGCTAAGCAGAGCTTGTGTTACGGGTACTAGATAACTGATATACTTAATTCAATACATTACATAGACAGATATTTTTTATTATACATAGAAAATACCTAGAACACCCAGAACAAATATCTGCAGATTGTACAAATATTTGTTCCGAGGCGGGAATCGAACCCGCAACCTCCTGCGTCGCAGGCAAACCTTCACCCGCCGCTCCACAGAGGTCGTCAAAATAGTTGTTAGGCCCTAAACCAATAAAACGATGGCATCCACTTTTATTCATAAATTAATATATTTAATTTTACCAAAAATCGCACCCCTGTACCGAATGATAAAAAATAATAAAAAATTATGTAAATTAATGTAATTATGAATGTTTAATTTTGTGTTGTATTCTTTGGGAAGAAATAAATAATGAAATATCTTATTTATTTATTTCTCGAAATGGAGGTAAACATGGGCCCGGTATATCATGACGTCCGTTACGTTGACCATAAGATCCACGCGAGTCTTCTGGAAAGGAACCACGTACGGAAACTTCTCAGTCGGCAATGTCATGTTCATGAGATAATATTCACCCTGCAAACAATTAAATTTATTTAAGAAATTAACTAGAAATAAGTAGCATTTATTGTTAACTAGCTGGTGCCCGCGACTTCGTCTGGTAGCTTATATTAGCGTGGCGTAGAAAAGAATATAACCTATATATATACTGTGGCGGGCTTTTTTGTAGGACTATTTAAGATAAACATTTCCATCATACATTACATATGTGTAAATCTAGCGGTTTTGGCAGCGCACGCCAGAATAGCTCGCAGATGGTAGATTTTTTTCTACTTACTTGACACTTATCGTCATATTATAGACAATTCACACATTATCTTTATTAATTGTAGCCTATGTGTTATTCTGATGTATAAGCTATATTATTGTAAAGTTTCATTAAAATTCATCCAGTAGTTTTTACGTGAAAGAGTAACAAACATCTATCCATCCATCCATCCATCCATACTTACAAACTTTAGCGTTTATAATATTAGTAGGATAGGATAGGATTATGTAAAAAGATCGTAGGTACAGGTAATGTGGTATCAATAGACTGCCCATTTCGAACGTACAAGTTCTGTAGGTATGTTTAGTAATACTAGATACTAAAAAAAATATGTACTTTATGTGTATTATGTGTTGTTTAGTATTTTATTGCTAAAATATTTATTATGTTACGTACTTACATAGTCTAAGAGAAGGTAGCTAGCAAAAGGAGTTCCGCTTCTATTATTTCTTCAAACTCTATGAAACTTTCTATACATGATCAGGAGGTCTAAAAAAGCCATTTTATATGTACCATAATACGACGATTCATGTAAAGGAATTGCCGAGGATCTGCTGATAATTCGGAAAATGAATTGCCATCAGATGAATTTGCCACATTGAGCAATTCATCTGGTAGCAATTCATTTTCCGAATTCTCAGCAGATCCTTTGCAATTATATTTGCCTTTATATGAATCGTATTATGATTCATTTAAAGTAACCTTTTTAGGCCTGCAGTACACTAGTATCTAGATCCGTGGTGCGTTAGTTTCTTATAAAATTATATGGTTACCCAATCATAAATTAAAAAAACTAATTTTTAAGAAACGGTCGCACCACGTTTTTGGATTTTTGTGTACATATCATGTATACAAAATTTCATGTAGTTTTATGAAATAATAGCCAAAACAGAAGCAAACTCCGTTCGCTTAGAAAAGGGCGTAAGCACCCTAATGGTAATCTCCTCATAAAAGTTTTAGGTTGGAACCTCTTGAGAATGAAAACTGATATTTTTTTAGCGTAGTTTCGTATTAAATTGTATTTGATTTAACCTCACATGACCAGGGAAACATGCCGTGTTGTGTCCGGCCTAAGAATAGACCCCTCCTTCTCCTCCCGTAGATGTAGTGAAAGCTTTACTAAGGGATGGGCAGCAGCATCCATCTGAGTACTTAACACCAAACTGCGATCACCAACCCGCCTGCCAAGCGTAGTGATTAAGGCAAGCCTCCCCCATACAATGCAATGAAGGGGCCCTTTGCAATCTATGGGGGAGGCTTTGTCCAGCAGTGGACGTCTAAAGGCTGTTGAAGACACAGGGAAAAACTTTTTTTTAAATTAATTTCAAATCATCCCCAAAATCAAGTCAACCTTGGTTATAACTTTGCTGTAATTGGGCCATCACTTCCTATCTTTTTGATAGACGGAAAGACTAACAAGCACCGAAGTTATTCCCTAGTGTACCAATTTTACAATTGGTCGTAACGGAACAAAGTAGACATAATACCATAGACATCATAATATATAACATATAAGTACCAGTTAAGTTAGTAAAAATAAATTAACGAATATATTTTATCTACTTTCATACTGAAATATAAAGATTAAAAAACTAAAAACAAAACTAAAATGACAGTCTTTATGCACATGCCATCGAAATAAATTTAAAAAACTACATTACGATACAGCTCTTCTATGGACAACAGTATCATAATATAACTTTTTTTCCATTACGATACAACTTCACTTGGACCAAGGAGGTAGCAATGCAGTTTTTCTATACATAATCTGTGGACGCGGCGCAATAAGCTCGCGCGTATGGATTTTGGCGCTAAACGTTTACAAATAAATGCAAATATAAGCTGTAATTTAACGCAACTTTCATTGTCAAATTAGTTTTTGTTTTAAAAAATGTCTGAAAACGACAGTAGCCGATACTGAAGAAAATTTTACACCCACGGACATTCTCGAAGCTGCAACGAACAAATGAACCTCTTACCGGCGAAATCTAGAAGGTATTACAATAAATGACTTTAAAATATAATTTTACCTATTTCATGAGATTAGATAGAGTAGTGTATGAAACTGCACATAATTCGGTCTTAAAGCACTCGTGTGATGCTATAAAAAACTCGCCTCCGGCTCGTGTTTTAAGAACCCTTATTATGCAACAGTTTCATAAACTACTATTTCGTATAATACCTATATAGACCTTAAACACTCTTATGGTTATGAGCTATATGAGCTTGTAGTTCCGTAAAAAAATCGATCTTGATGCGTTCAAAATAATGTAGTAAGTATAGAATTGAAACATTCGTGGTTGGGAATCATTTTAAATTGAAAAAAAGGTTAATAACCGCTGTTTTTCGTCACTTTTGACGACTTTAATTAGCCGTTTTTTCAATTTAAAACCTCTTCCAGTGACCTCACAATTCTGAAATTTGTAATTCAAGGAGGCTTTGTAACATAAATTTAAAATTGAGGATTTTTTTTTAAATATTTAGCTTTATTTATTCCTCTCTAGATTCGTAGACGAATCCGACATTTTCGAAATAATTTAAGGGTCTTGAGCCGCCTCCATCCACTGACTTCATGCGACGTTTATAATGTCTTTAGTCCATCGAGTGGAGGATCTTCTTCGTTCGATTTGTGGTCGCTACTCGAGAACCTTTAATATCAGGCCGTTAATATTTTGTTTGTAATATCGTTGGTACTCACAATAACCGGGCAAGTGATTCCAATACTTTTGAGCATGCCTCCAATGTAGACCTCTTGCTGGAGAAGATCGCAAGCCTTGAAGTGCATCTCAACGAAGGATCGTCGATACTCGTTGTGCAGATACTCGTAGAAGATCAGGTGAATCTAGAAGTTTTATTGATTGGTTCCCGTTACGTCCAATAGCACTACGTCGCAAATATTCATTGTTATCCACGTCGTAACGAAACGCTCGATTCTGCGTTGGTTATTTGTTTTACCAATTATCGCAAAACAGCTAGGTATAACCTAGAATCAATAAAAACTGCATTGAAAGTATTATACTTTCAATGCAGTTTTTATTGATTAGATATCTACTTCAAGGAAAGTTTATCGTCACACTTCACTACTTTATATAAGACAGTGGTTTATGAATAACTAAGTGTTAATGGTTCCCAATTGGTGTTTCGTGACGCGGAAACCCTATGACAGAATATAATTATCACCTAAAAAGTTAGCACCTCCTAAAAACAATTGAAAGTATTTTCGGGGTCGTTCCGTTCGCTGGTGCACTCTGCTTATGGTTGTGTTCATGGCTCCTTATTTCTTCTCAAGCAACATTTTTTTTATCATCATCATAATCAGATTCTGTGCATCCTCTAAAACTGCGCTAACCTAATGGTTAGCGCAGTTTTAGAGGATGCACAGAATCTTAATCTTAATAGAGGAGGTCACTGGTAGCTAACGAACGGGCGCTACGAAGTTTGCTTCTAATTTAGCTATTATTTCTTCAACTTCATGAAACTTTGTACACATGATCAGTACACCTAATAACAAGACCCGTGGTGCGTTTGTTTTTTTCAAATTTATACAGATACCGAATAAAAAATAAAAATAAAACGATTATAAAAAAACTAACACACCACTGGTTTTTTTTTTGAGAACCAACAGCTTACTTTAATACAATAACACAACAGAATAACAGTAGAGAGCCAACAACAGGTTCCCACGGATAGATATAAAAGTATAAAATTTCATGAAGTTTGATGAAATAATAGACAAAATAGAAGCAAACTTCGTTCGCGTACAAAAGGGCGTAAGTGACCTACCGGTTACGGTTGTTATGCGGTGCACCGCATAACAATAGATTTTTATTCGCTACGTAGTGGTATCAGACGTAACGGTAATACACCGAAATTATCACGGTCCCTTTATTTCTGTCTAAGCACGCGTTAATTCTAATGTATACGATATTCACAGAAATGCATATACTGTGATTTTTAATCTTAGACAATTTTTGTAAACAAACATGTCAAGATATGCCACTGATTGTGTATCATACGGTGCTTAAGTCCTTATTCTAAAATCATACGTGTATACATATACATACATACATATAATACACATACATGACACATCTGCGGCATATCTTGACATTTCTTTGTTTAAAGCAGTGGTGGGCAAACTTTGTTAATTGGGGGCCAGAAAGTTTAAGAAATTTCAGAGGAGGGCCAGAATTATAGGAAAAAATGCATTTTTTGTTGAATTTTTAACAGACTTCCAAAAAAGGAGGAGGTTTTCGATACGATTGTATTTTTTTTATGTTTCTTACCTCATAACTTCGACATTTATAAACAGATTTGGAAAATTATTTTTTTATTTGATAGGACATTACTTCCAGACTGGTCTTATTTTAATCAAAATACAGTTTTGATGATGATAGTCTAGCTGTCTATTATTCTACTAAGTACCTAGAATCTACTTTATATTTCTGGACCGTCAAAATATACCTAATTATCGCGGGCCATATACTATTCATGTCGAAGGACCGTCGGCGGGCCGGATTAAATGCTTTCGCGGGCCGGAGCTGGCCCGCGGCCCGTAATTTGCCCACCACTGGTTTAAAGATTAAAAATCAGAATATTGTTTAATTTTATTTGAGGTCGTAGTTTTTAAATACTTGCCGTAACATTGTTGTACCACGGCTTCAAGACACTGCCCTCTACGTTTAAGTAGTAACCACTTTTCCTTCCATGGCGACTCACGTAAAACTTGCTAAATCCGAATTCTTCCTTATCTATGTACAAAACAGTAACTCTTTCTGGTACCACTTTCAAACTCTGGAAATAAGTATAACATACATAACACCCAACAGACACATATACGTAGTCATGATACCGCACTAGGACTCCCTGTGTCGTGGTTATTCGGAACTACGAAAACCTTGGTACCATAACACCCAGACCCGGAACAAATTTTTGTCCCGCAGCGGGAATCGAACCCGCAACAGACAGACATACAGAAGACTCGACAGAGGTCGAGTATTGATAAGGAATGTGTCGTTGTGTGTCCGGGTGATGTGGTGTGTCTGGCCTAACAATATACCCGTCCTTCTCCTAACGTGTATTTAGTAAAAGCCTTACTAAAGGATTGCACTAGCTAGGGGATGGGCAGCAGCATCCAGCTGAGTACTTAACACTGCGATCACCAATCCGCCTGCCAAGCGTGGTGATTATGGCAAATCCACCCATTGCATTTTATGGAGGACTCTTCGTCTAGCAGTGAATGTCTAAAGTCTGCAATGTTAAGAAGTGTTTGAAAGAGACAACACGTGTCGGAATCACAAAAACTTCTAAAGAATGAACTGAAACTTCAATATTGTTTTGAAAACTATGAAAACTCGTACTAAGCCCCCTGGCGACAGCGCGCGGTCGGGCGGAGGTACCTACTATATCTATGGGCGGAGATGGTATTTGAGGAGACATATCGAAGTAGGATTATTGAAATCTTTTTAACCGACTTCACAAAAAGGAGGAGGTTCTCATTTCGGCTGTTACCTCATATCTCCAGCGTTTATGAACCGTTTTGGAAAATTATTTTTTTATTTCAATAGATATACTTCCAGATTGGTCTCATTTTTTTCAGAATCTAGTTCTGATGATGGAATCCATGAGGAATTCCTCAAATATTGTAGGCATACATATGGCGATTTTGATATTTTCAGCAACAAACCAAGCATTTGCATTCAGTAGTTAAAAGTAACTCGGTCCTATTATGTAGGTACCTATCTTCTGTTCTGATTGAATTTACTCTCATGCATTCGGCTGATATAAATATGCATGATTCAAGAAATAAATGTCCCTAAATTCATACCCAAGTGATGAAGTATGAGTTTGATATTATCATGGTATACTTACATATACAATACAACAAAATATTAAAACCCCAACGCAACTTTTAACACCAGTCATTTTCGTAGCAAAATTATCAATGAACCTTTGAAAAAACCTTTTTTTTTGTGTTTACGGTCAAAGGAAATTCCTACCTATCCAAGGACAAAACAAAAATTACTGACACAATAGAAATAAAACGATAACATCCGCTTCAGATAAAAAAAGTAATAGATAGTATCTAACTTAACTACAGATAAATAATTACTTACCCAATTAGATCTAGGATAAGGACACCGAATAGGGCTAAAGTACCTACATGAATAAAACTAAATTATATGTACCTATATATAGTCAAACGCATTAAGGGGAGAGTGGGGCTTCGGTGGTTCATCTAAGGTTTGTTTTTTGAATGAAAAGTCTTAATTCATTTTACATTTATGAATGCATCGACTAGCATAGATTTAAGACGTGGAAAATTATGTGTATTCTTACAAATAAACGTTTGAAACTTGAATCTTGAATCTCGGGCAGTCGGGAGGTTTGGACGCACGCCGTTGTTGTGTGATGCCTACTCTGATCTCACAGGCAACAGTGTTCTCTGGTGTTCACAAAACATCTGTTATTTGTAGAATATAAATTATCGTGGCTTGGTACATTATAGAAATATTACGACTATTACACTAATTCAATTTTAAAAGTTAATTTATTACCTATTAGTCCTATAAGTCCTCATTGTAACTTTAACCCTAGAACATAACAATCAAATTTTTAAGCATACGTTGCTTTAAGTTAAGTTAAGTTAAAAAAACGCTCATTAAAACTTAGAAAGGAATTTGTTTATTATGAAACACAGTATAAGTTGTTACAGGTTTTACCTACAAGCAGTATAGCAGGTACTATACTATTTATTCTGTGCTCTAAGGTACGAGTATAGTACTACCTATGTATACATGCTTTAATTGAGCATTAAAAAAGCAGCATAAAAATTTAATTAAAAAAATAACCAGTGCGTGGAATACATATACATCGCTCACTCTGAGACATAAAGTTAAAAAGTATCATGTGCCTGTGATTTCACCGGCTCCCAATATCCTTTAAACCGGAATACAGCAATGCTCATATTACTGCTTGGCGGCAGAAATAGGTATGGTTGTAGTTGGTACTTCCCCGAACGAGTTTCCGAAGATATAGGTAGTAACGAACGTTGAGTGTGTGCCAGAGCACAGAATAAATATTAGTTGGCCAGAGTGCGTGCCTATTCATAGCACTCGAGAAACAAGTGATGATGGGGTAAAGGTACAGTTACACATACTCATAAAATGTCATGCTTATTAGCATGCTTAAAAAAAGCGAGCTCACATTTGCTGAAAAATGAAATGAAATTAGCATGCTCAATTATTAGCAATGTTTCGACACACATACTGCTAAGTAGCAATTGCTCAATAGTGGCATGCTTATTTGCTAATAATGAGCAACTGTACCCTTATTTGTAGCGGTTATGTTTGGCGACGTAAGGTAAGTTTTTTTAGTTGTATTTTAGGTAGGTAACTTAATATAATAATAATTTACGTATGACGTGTAGTATAATAAATAATAATAATTTACGCCCTAGAAATATCTACTCGTATTGGAATATCTCGTAAAATATACCTACTCGAAATTTTACAAAGTCAGTCTTCAATAAATTTTGTAGGTATGTGGTTATTATGAAGGTGTTGAATGGGTGGATGGATGCTGGATTGTGAATATCGCCACTTATACGATAATACATTACGATAGAAGTGTTATAAGTTGGTGTTTAGTCTTTCGAGTGGCGGGCCTTCCTCTACCGCATCGTCCGGTTTGTGTATACTCGAGAACCTTTATTCCCCAACGATTGTCAGTTCTGCGAGCTATATGACCTGCCCATTGCCACTTCAACTTGCTAACTCTGTGAGAGTTATTTAATACATAAACCTACATACCTAAACATAAACATAATTATTTAATTAAAAACACCACAAAACCTTTTTGTTACGTTATTATATCTGTCAGACTATTGACAGAAGATGAAAAAGAACTTCCAGTATTGTTTACAAAGATTTTCTGTTGTCATGATTTTATGGTTTATTTTTATGGTTTATTAAAACGTTTACTCAAAAATTAATTTTCTAAGAACATGTCTAAATTGTTACGAATTGTGAGTATAAACCAATATTCCTTACCTACCCTGAGTTGGTCCATCCTGCTAGGTTCTTGATGTTGTGTCTGGTTATATGTTGGAGTAATTTATATCAATGGGTTAGGTAAGTATGTCTAAAGTGCTTCACACACGGCACATATAATGTATAAACATATATTACATTCCGATATATTATATGAATACAAAAATATACATTATAACTTTCGTGTGGCGATTTCTGTGGAAAGATGAAATGAGATCTATAATGTACATATTTACATTATAGCTCCCGTGTGTGAAGCCCTTTAAGGCTTTATCAGATTTAGAAGTGGTTTAGAAGCACTAGTTTTGATGTTCAACGAGTGAGTTACCAGGCAAGTATGAGATTTTGATTACAATTTGTTTGATATATTTATTTGTATGTACATAATTCAGTAGATCTGGTAACTATGGGTATTTTAGAACTTTAATAGTAAAACGCCTTGTAAGAGAGTTCGTCCGGGGAATTATTACCACCATATTTATTTCTGCCGCCAAACAGTAATGAGAGCATTGGTATGTTCCGATTTGAAGCGTAGTGAAATTACAGGAATATGAGATATTTCAACTTTATGTCTAGTGGTGGGCACCACTAGACCTAAACACATAGACTACCAACATATTATATATCTTATACTATTAAACGAGCAATATTTGTATGGAGCAATGTTTATATATGTTTTGGGATTTTGAAAACGACTCTAACGATTTCGATTAAACTTGCTATATGGGGTTTTTTGGGGGTATTTACCCGCACCTTTTCTTTTCACCATGACTAGGCTAATGATAGGCTCTTTTCAAAGTCTCATCGACCAAGGAAGCCAAGTTCTCGAGAGAAAAATAAGTGAAATAATTTATATTTTAGATTACACAGGGAAAGGAGTGGACAACATTTTGCAGAGTTCGACATATTGCCATCACAAAATGTGATACACGAAAACAGTCTTCAAAACAACACAAGCAAGTTATTTCTATTAATACATACATATATAAACTCGTGCTTATTTCCCGGACGGTAGACAAAGACTTCAGATTTCCACTTGCTATACGATCCTGACTTACGTCTTATGCTTTATTCACTCTTATTACATTCTTAACTTAAGTTCCTACACTGACATGCTTGTATGTATACCTGGCTTTTCTACAGAACACCTCAAATTTTGACGGCGTATATTTGCGAAGGCTTTCTCTTTCCAATTCCCAATTTATTTCATTTATATTTCCATTACTTATAATGAACAAAATGATCCGTGGCAGCTGACTTTCCGTGATGAGGCCTTCTTGATACCTTTCAGAATGATCAGGAAAAGCTCCGTGTACGCTGCTTGAACGCTGTACGAAATGAGCACATCATTTTGACAGTCTCTTTTTGAAGCTATGAACACGCTCGTACTTTTGTATATTTCAGTAGTAGGTATTGTGTTAAAGAAACGATTATCAGGAGCTCAATTCTTATAATTATTTGACATTGATTTCACAATATCATCTCATCATCTCTGTCATCTTTCGATTAATCGCCAATCTTTCTGTCGCTCTGGAAGGCGCTCAGCCCCCCTTTTCCCTAACTGAAAGTCACTCGGTGACGTTTGACAAGTAAAAGTACCATCAAAATTGACAATTCTTAATGATAATTTTGAGTAATTCATGGTAACTTTACTTTGTCACCGAGTGACTTTCAGTTAGGGCTGATTAAATGTTGTACTTATTGATCAATACAACAGGAACCACTTGGTAAACCACAGCCGAGCATGGCGCATAAGCACACCTCATTCTATCTCCAGGAGTGGTCTTCACACAAGCGTCACTTTACGAGGGGTAGAGGATGTGAAATGTCCAAATTTACCGGATTCTGTAAGCAGCGGAGATATAAAGTAAGAATACTAATGGAACTTTAAGTTTCTTAATTCTTTTTATTTAAAATCAGGATGAATAAGTTTTTCTGTTAAAAAATTTCGTTTTTAAAATAAGCTTCTATATTAAGCTGGAGAAGCTTGGTGATCGGACCGATTGGTCAAAATGAGCCCAAATAATCCCAGGCTACTAATACTAATATTAATAATTGAGGAGTTCCATTATCCACATCATCGGATCAGCTAGTTGTCACCATAACCATCCAACCACCGTATTATCATTTAAACTTGTTAGGTATGCCAAATTTTAGATCAATTTCACCCCCAGCAAGCTTGAAAAATGAATTAAAAATGTTGAGCAGACATAGTTGAACTGTGAAGACATACAAACGAAGCAAGCCAATTTTAAAGCTTTTATTTAACGAAAATTTACCAAGGTTAGGAGCGCGTTGATGTCTTTTGTATGAGATTTTTACAAAATTTTAATTTCTCGAGAAATAAAACAGTAATCTTTGGAAAATAATGATTATTTTATGTTTTTATGTTAAGATATCGTGGTGTGTCCGGCCTAAGCATATACCCCTGCTTCTCCTCGCGTGGATGGCGTAAAAGCCGACAAAGGGATTACATCAGGGGATGCGCGGCAGCATCCATCTGAGTACTTAACGCCAATACTGCGATCACCAATCCACCTGCCAAGCGTGGTGATTATGGCACATCCACCATTGAATTCAATGGAGGAGGCTTGGTCCAGCAGTGGACGTAAACAGACAGAAAAAAGATGATAATGTAAATTACATATAAAAGTTAACTTAATCCTTAAATATTACTTTTTTTTTGTCAACTGTAGGTGCACTCAATGTAACAAGATCCCGAGAAAGTGTGTCTTCCTCCCGCACCCCGCGTACAGGAAGAAGTTAGTCGTCTCTGGGACACGGGTAAATTTGTACTGCTCGATTGAAATAATAAACAGATCAGAAGGTTGCGTATTCAGATCACACCACTGTAAGTACTACTGTAAATACTTGTGTATGTTCTAGTAGGTACTTAATATGAATTAATAAAATACCATGTATGGGACGAAAAGGTACTCGCATTTATTATGGCAATCGAGCAGTACAAAACCCGTGTCCCAGAGACGACTGACTTCTTCCTGCACGCAGGGTGCGGGAGGAAGACACACATTCTCGGGATCATGTTACATTGAGTGCACCTACATAATAAATAGTAACAACGCGGCAATAGGGTATTATAATTGATATTATAAGAAACGTAACTGAGAACGGAATGCAGAATGATCCTGCGCTGACTTCCCCAGACTGATAAGAAAGGAGGGTGATCCAGTGGCTATGGACGAGATTGTTCTCGAGATTGAAACAGATAAGACGGCGATACCCGTCATGTCTCCTGGACACGGCACCATAGTCAAGTTCATGGTAAAGGATGGACAGTCCGTCAAGTCACAGGAGGTTCTCTTTCAGGTACCATACATTCTCTTCACAATTTTTCTCGTAGGTGGTCTACGAATGCACTATTACGGATTTTATTCTCTTGTCTCTACTTTATAAACCTTGTCTCTTTTGGGTTCCACTCATATAAATCGCAGCTTCACCGAGACAGTAGATAAACCAGAAACCCAATTCTCTTAATATAACCTCATCTCAGTCTACTGTCACAGATAGAAAGGTTGATTAATCGAAAGGTGACTGAGATGAATTGAATGTTTTATAATTTTGAGAATTGGGCCTCAGTCCCAAGTCAGTTTTTTATTTTTGTGTTTCCCATCAACATACCAGATTACATACAGATTGAATAGACCCTAAGCAAGCGTATAATTGAAATAACTATAGCCCGACTACAGTAAAATTGATTTTTTTAACGTTTATAAAATTTTGAAATCTTTCAGAATGATCGCGCTTCGCCCCTTCGCACGAGCTTTCTGGCTCATTGCTTATTTATAATTACTCTTAAATCAAAGACTATTTATTGAAGTACCGCTTATTTAATCTTCATTTTGATTCTACAAGACCTTTCAAACGATATAACCCAACTTAAATCATGTTCGCCGTTTTTAATGTATTAAAATCCAAGAACCACGTCATGGTACAGACGTATCGATGGACACATAATTTGTCAAAATTAGTTTAGTGGGTTTCGTGTTGTGAAAGTCCATTTATATAAATATACAAACATAAACATACATAGACACTAAACTCCCCTTAAATTACCCTTCCTTACTGAAGTGAGACATAAAGCATTACATATCTACTGTTTATTTGAATTTATGTTCTCATTGGCTCTATGACGATCTCTTCAGAAAGGAACTATAGAACTTAGAACTCATATCTCCAACCTAGGTGAATGTAACAGGAGTAGCGCCAGCGGTCTCTGCACCGGCGCCGGCCGCCGCCGCGCGCGCTCCCGCAGCAGCAAAGCCTGCGGCGGCGATGCCAGTTCGTGCAGCCCCCAAGCCTGCAGTTGCACAAGCTGCTAGGGCTCCCGTTGCCAGAGCAATGGTTAGTGAAATAAATAAATAAATAAATGTAGGACATTTCACACATTATCCAGCCCCAAGCTAAGCAGAGCTTGTGTTATGGGTACTAGATAACTGATATACTTAATACAATACATTACATAGATAGATATTTTTTATCATACATAGAAAATACCCAGAACACCCTGAACAAATATCTGCAGATCGTACAAATATTTGTTCCGAGGCGGGAATTGAAATAGTGACTAGGCCCATTTTCACGAACAAATAAATAAGACGGAGGTTTCTCTGTCTGCACGCGAAGTCTTTTTTTCACAGAGAACTTTTTGACTTCCTTCTTGAATCTGTCAAACTGTCATTCACTTTGATTCTGTTTAGAACAAATAATAACAAATTTTCTTCTAATTTTATTTAATTTTTTTACACTCACTAAATGAACTGAAATTAATAACGAAATTATCTGAATAAATGTACCAACCTACTTTGTAAGCCTGGTAAGTAACTAGTAGGTAAACGATGGTTCATTTCTTTTAACCGATCTGGATCCGAGACTCTTTCATACTGTTCTTGGCTCAAGGGTTTTCTTTTCAGATCAATCAATCATGTATTTGAACCGTTCCTTGAAACTCCTGAATATAGCTCAAAAAACATTACCTGCATACAATCCAGTTGCGGTGAGATTTTTCTTACCTAAGAGAGGTTAGGTAGATACTTTAGAAATATAGATAACGTATAACATAACACCCAACAGTCACATACGTAATCATGATCCCACACTAGGATTCCCTGTGGTATCAGGAACTACGAGTACCATGGTAGTTACCATAACACCCAGACCCGGAACAAATATTTGCAGATCATACAAACATCACACGCGCCACAGAGGTCATCATATAGCAGGTTATTCCCAAAGTCATTATATTATTATTACCTGGAAGTAATCGCTTTCAGCGATAAGGCTGATTATGTACTTATATTCTTTTCAGGGTTCTTTTCCTCAGGGGTAACAATGGAACTATTTAGCAAACTCAGACCAAAAAAGTTACAATTTAGTAGAAATAGAGAGAAGTGATCAAATCACGGAAATATAGCGTAAATCGACGAATTTTGATTTTGGGGGTAAATTTTGGGGGCAAACTAGCCGCTGTGATCACGCAGAGATATACAAACGACGAAAAAGAGAGCCGCCGCGTCAGTGTCTTCCTTTGGGACTTCTGACCTACTCTCAACGGACAATAATAATCATCTTCATCAGCCAGTAGAAGTTTACCACTGGATATAAGCCTCCACATAGAAATAAACGCCACGACGCGTCGCACGGTCTTATTAGCCGCGTCCATCTATTATTGCAAACTTTTAAACGTCTGTCCATCGAGCTGTAAGTACTTAGGAAGAGGTCACTGGTTTCTAGCAAAAGGGCGCTTTCTAGTTTGGCTATTATTTCTTCAAACTCCATGAAACTTTGTACACATGATCAATACACTAATATCTAGACCCGTGGTGCGTTGATGTTAATGTTAAAGAACTCTCTTTTCCGCAGTCGACCTCTACGGATGGTCCATTATGCGTGAGAGTTAACTGGCTAGATAGTTAGCCAGTATAACTCCTTGCAGAAGCACAGAAGCTTCCTGGGGTCTTTGCAGGCTTCGCGGAGTGACCTCGGGTTGTTGAGGATTTGTTCACGTTGAGCTGCTAGTCCCACGCATTCCATGACTACGCCGCCAGGCAGCCGATTCTTCTTCGGTCAGACACCCCCTGCAAAGTGGGTTGTCTGTGGCTCCGATGTTATAGAGGTGTTTGTTCAGGAGACAGTGGCCAGTCCCCACGATGGTACGAAGGTCTGGTCTTGAAAGATTGAATAGACGACGCCCGACCGACCCGTGGTGCGTTAGTTTCTTATAAAATAACATGGTTACCAATTCATAAATTTAAAAATAAATATTTTAATAAACTGACACACCACGGGTGATATTAGTGTATTATATGTACAACATTTCATGGAGTTTAAAGAAATAATAGGCAAAATAGAAGGAAACTTCGTTCACTTACAAAAGGGCTTAAGCGTCCTACCGGCAATCCTCACTTAAGTATTAAAAATAGCAGTACATATATATATATTATACATAAACACACGCTTTTTCCCCGGTAGTGCTGGTATAATAGCTCGAAATCCACCACATGGTTTATTGGATGTCACACATGTTGGTTTCCTTAATACAATTTCATCAAGAATTCTGAGCACGATTTTTAAGTCCATTAGTTTTTAAGTTCATGATACTTTTTTCGCAGTTAGCCCAGAGGTCTTCCGGATCGAGCCAATCATCGGAGGCTTTTCTGAGCGGAACCAATGCTAATTTCCTTGAAGCACAGTACTTGGACTGGGCGAAGGCTCAAGGGACCATAGATTCTGTAAGTACTTACCTACTTATTTATACTAATAGATAAATAAATAAATAACACCCAATAATCACAAATATAGTCCTGATCCCACAGTAGGATACCCTTTCGTGGGTATCAGGAACTATTAGTGCCATGGTACCACAACACCCAGAACAGAATCACATACTTGCGATCATGCAAACATTTGTGCCGCAGCGGGAATCGAACCCGAACCTCTTGCATCTGAACCGGCGTGACCTGCTTGTCACGGGAGTCGTTATAATATAAATAAAACATAATAAACATCATTTTAATTTTATCTATATATATATATATATAAGACGATTCAAAATGATCCTTGTGATTTCAATTAATAAAATTCTTTTGATTTGATTTGATTATATAAATGAGGGTTTAGATGTTTGTTTGTTACTGAACCACGCCGTAACGACATCACGCTACAGAGATTTTAACGTGAATGTGAACGTGCCCTTATTCTTTTAGGTATTAGATAGAATAGGTTTGGTTGCATTGGAACAGGAGTATATTTTTGTCATTTGGATGATAAAAACAAAATTATAAGTCACGTTGAATGCTCACGCTTCGCATTCTGGTTTTTACATTGCAAAACTCGTAATAGCCCTCTGGTTACTTTTTGACGCGGCACCTACCTACCACGCAAGCGAAAACGCGGGTGGATGCTAGTATATAATATTGAACACCTGTCATACCAGTCTTATTTGACGTATGTTTCTCGTTTTTACAGTCTTGGGATGGCTTTTACGAAAGTATCAATGCACCAAAGCTGTACATTGAAGAATTTGATGAGGCTACTCCTTCCAGTAAGTATCCCAGGCTCATTGATATCAATGAATTTGATATTTTACAAGGTGACTAAGAAGATACTACATAACTATATTTTTTATTAATAGAACCTAAACCGAAAGAAGACTCGAAGGATAAGGGAAAAGATAGGCAAAAAATAAAATTGCAAATGGCTGTCCAGAATTTGATTAGAAGCTACCAGGTTAGTTTGGACAGGCACAATAGTAGCTACTGGTTTTTTTCTTGGTGACCCTGCGTTAGGTCAGAGACCGATGAGGTATGGTGGCCCTGAAGAAGGTCTTGTGACTAATCGTGAAACAATTCAGTGCGTCTTGCACAGGCTCCTTTTATGCACATGTCTTCGAATTTTAGCATATGCTGGTTTCTTTACGTAATATTTTGCGCACATTAATTTTACGAGTGGAAAATGTATTGTTGCTCTACCGGGATTAGAACCCACGACCATTGGTGCTCTTCGAAATAGCGAAACAAATATCTACGCATTCAAAACCAACATTTAGCACCATCCACAAAATTATCATGCGCTTCGTCTTGCTGTCTTCTTAGGTACTGCTGCATCTTTAACTTGAAACTAATAATGCGTGAGCCTTTCCCGCAGGCCCGAGGACATCTCCTCGCTAAGATTGACCCTCTAGGACTGACGTTCGCAGCGAAGTTCATCATGAAAGCCAAAGCGAAGCCGACGGATGCGACGATTCACGAAATGACGGGTCTGGAAAGCTCGGTGGTCTCAAGAGAACTTGGCACTGTCCTTGGTAGGTGCTGGTAGGAGTGCAAGCAGAACCCTAGCATGCTTAACATGACGGTTTTCATGTCTTCCTTTTCGAGCGTTGGGTGTTCATGTTGCTGTCGTAATAGGATAGCAGAATGCTACACATGATATTATTTTATGGATTTCAGTTTATGAGCTTGGTTTTTAATATAGGTTCCTAATATTCTTTGTTCTCAACCTGACTAAGTATACCTAACTAAAGCTAACGGCTGTAGTTGCAAGATAACATTTATATGCTTCTTCTAGTTGGTATAAGAATTAGAAACACAATTTTCTGAAAAAAACATTTTGAATCATTTTTGTAATAAATATACATACCTACTAAAAGGTTTTGAAAATTGCACCAAACCCATCATCGCCAAAACAATTTTCAATACAACGGTTAAGAACATTTTAAACAAAAACTGTTTTTTAAACAAAAGATACCTCTAACATCAAAACATTATCAATCTTATAAAAATATGTTTAACGAAACACAGTTCTAAAAATAATTTTAACTATTTTTTTTTTTAATTCAACATACTTATTAATCGAATAAATATTTATCTTGGTAAAACTCTGGTATTATGGGAGCAGAGAGTTGATTCCAACTATTTTGCACAAAACTGACACGGACGTCTGGTGTAGTGTAGTGTGGATTTTGTATGGAGACACTGATGAGCGCCCCTAGCGTACATTCTGTGAATCTCATTCTCCATACAAAAATCCGTGTGACACTACACCATACGTCCGTGCCAATTGCTTGTCAAAACGTAGAATCAGCTCTCTGAATTACAAGGTGACAAAAACAAAGATAAGTGGACATTCACATTCGTGAATGTTGGCGGTTTTTACATTCGCGAATGCGTTGATGTACATTCGGTACATCACTAAATTGTATGGTTTGGGTGTATGCTGCGTGTTAAAACATACACTTTTTTGTCACCAGCCATGTGAACCATGCCAGTAAGTGTACCTTATTAAGTAGTGATCAAGCAAAGCCAGTCTTTGTATTACGAGTTTTGCATTGCATCAATCGATTTGCGAGTCGTGAGCATTCAACGTGACTTACGTAGAAACTATTTGTAAATCTTTGCTGTTTCTATCGACATAGAATGATGAATAGTTATTAAGTAAGTCGCGGTAAAAGCTCACGACTCTCAAATCGATTGTTGCGATGTAAAACTCATGTCATGTCCTGGACCACAATTGTTTTAGACCCATGGTTTTAAAATGAACTTATTTACGAAAATAATGAATTGATAGATTTTGCTTGCAGGTGAGCCGCACATGGACATGATGTTCGAGTTGCCAGATAGCACTTTCATTGGTGGAAAGGAGCATGAACTTTCTTTGAGGTTTGTACATCCTATCCCTGCATATATTATAAATTCGTAAAACTGGATGTATGTTTGTTTTTTTTGCTGTTTTTTTACTACTAATTTTTCTTTCTACTAATCTTTTGTCACAAAGGAGCAATAGTTGAGCAATATTATAACGGTAGTCTATTAGCAATTTATTTTATAAATTTCTGTTTCGCAATAGTATTTCACGCCGCAGTGTGTCCGGCCTAAGAATAGACCCCTCCTTCTCCTCCCATGGATGACGTAAAAGCCGACTAAGGGATTACATCAGGGGATGGGGCAGCAGCATCTAAGTACTTAAAACCAATATTACGATCACCAATCCGCCTGCCAAGCGCGGTGATTATGGAAAATTCCCCATTGTATTCAATGGAACAGGCAAACAAAAAAAACAGGCGTAAACAGGCTGATTAAGATAAACGAAAGATGGTGAAGATAGTCTACATCACAATATTTTTTCCAGAGAAATCATCGCCCGTCTGGAGAATATTTACTGCCGGTCCATCGGCGTGGAGTTCATGCATCTCTTAGATATCGATGCCATCCAATTTATAAGACAACGCATGGAGGTGCCCGGTATACTGGAAAAGACCGTGGATGAAAAAAGGCTGATTATGCGCCGACTGACTAAGGCCGTCTTGTAAGTGCCTTTAATATTCCTCTCATTCCCTTATGCACTCTGCACCTTCCTCATCCTCTATCTTTCTGTGTTCCATGCTGACACGATAATTTCTTGAACTGCTTCTACTTTTCTTCGGATCTACGTTGTAGAAGCTACGGCGTAGCTACTACGTCGTAACCACTTTGGCTGACAAACCCGTTTTATCTACCACGGTATATTTAATATGCCATATTAGCTACGTGTAGCATAGCTACTTAGGCGTAGCTACCATGGCGTAAAACTAACGGCGTAGCCACAACGCCGTAGACCTAAAGCCGTAGCTATTAAAACTTAGCTACAGCAGAGATACTACGGCATAGCTACTACGGCACAGCAACTGCTACGGCGTAACTGATTCCGGAAACTTATTTATTTTTTTAAATAAACTGCTTAGTATGGTTGTAGGGTAAGTATTTTTACCGGATTTTATTAATGCTTTGAGCTGTGCGCGATATAGCTAACAGGTGTTAAAATCCCTTGTTATTGCAGCTTAGAAAAATACTTCGCTACCAAATGGCCGGCAGAGAAGAGGTTTGGTATGGAGGGTGGCGAGAGCATGATTGTGTTGCTAGAAGAAATCGTAGACACTGGCACCAAGCTCGGAGTCCAATCCATCGTTATGGCTATGCAACATCGAGGTACGATACCACTCTATTTCTAGTTGTAGGAAAACGATTATCTTGCGAGGACCTCTACGTTGGTAACTCTTAATAATGTTGGTAAGTTTGTTTTGTTTTGCAGGACGATTGAATATGTTGGTGAATGTTTGTCGAAAACAAATGACTGATATTTTTGCACAGTTCAAACCCATGGAACCTAAGGAACCAGTGAGTTTTTTAATCCTACTTACTGGTGTTTATTTTATTTTATTAAATGACTGACGGTCTGTGGCCCACCTGATATTGAAGTGGTAACTCCAGCCTATTAAAAATGCAATTCCACTTAGGTCGTGCTTTTGTGAAGTTTGTGCTTTTGCAGGGAGAACATTCTAATGGAATATTTATTGAGTTTGTAGATATAGGTAGAATAGCTATCCTACCTAACTAACTTTATAGTAATAAATCTGAGTAAGTATCAAAAGGTGAAGATCGTGAAGCGATATGAGAGATGAGGTAGGTAGACGAACGAAATGAAGATATTTAATTTTGACTCGAATTAATGATTTTAATGATTAAGAATAAATACAAAAGCTAAGCAAGTACAAGATATAAAGCGAAATAAATATACGAAATTGATATAATGCAATGCGAAGCAAAACGCGCGCGCGCAAGCGAAAGGCAAGCCGGTCTCTGTAGAATGGAATGCAGTAGCTACTTGTCGACGCGGAAGGTCGCGGTGCGCGGCGAACGCGGGGGGCATCTTCTGCCGTGTGGTCCAAGCGCAGGTCAATTTATTGAGCGTTTTGAAATGTAGGCACGCCACATATTCCCCCTGGCCAGACCGTGACTACGGTCGATAAAAGTCGGGAAAATGTACTCTTCTGCCGCTCCTGGTTCTCTTCTCCGCCGAAGACGGTTCGGTAGCCGGGACTGGTTGAGGTTCACTCTCGACTATAGGAGTCGCTGATTTAGTTGTAGGTACGTCTTTTGTCATGTACGCCGGTTTCAACCTGTCGATACTGACATTGGTTCTCTTGCCGTTCACGTCCAAGGTAAAGAATTTCGGTTCCCTCTTGATAATGGAATAGGGACCAACATAAGGCGGTTCTAGTGAGGCACGCACACGATCTTGGCGCAAAAATACATGCGAAGTAGTTTGTAGGTCTCGTGGTACGTAAAATGGTGATGATGAATGCCAGGCAGCGGGTTTTGGAGTCAACTTCTGGATATGAGCTCGGAGACGGGTTGCGTACTGCGTGATGTCATCAGAGCTGAAGTCGTCCCTCGGAGAAAGGAACTGTCCAGGCAAACATAGGGGCTCACCGTAGACCAGTTCCGCTGCTGACATCTGAAGATCCTCTTTCCAAGCGCTGCGCATGCCAAGTAGCACGAGCGGAAGGGCTTCAGTCCACTGCAAAGAAGTGTGGCACATGATTGCTGCCTTGAGTTGCCTGTGAAGACGTTCAATGATGCCATTCGCCGCTGGATGATAGGCAGTGGTGCGGAAGTGGCGCGCACCAATCAGCGAGGCGAGAGCCTTGAAGAGATGGCTCTCGAACTGGCGACCGCGATCAGTGGTCACGCGAGCAGGGCATCCAAATCTGGAAATCCAGCCAGATACTAGTTCAGCAGCGCACGTCTCTGCCGTGATGTCCTTGAGTGGAATTGCCTCAGGCCATCGAGTGAAACGGTCGATGACGGTGAGACAGTACCTGTAATCAAAAGACAAAGGTAACGGGCCCACGAGGTCAAGGTGTATATGGGAAAACCTCGTGGAAGGAGTAAGAAAAGAGGAAAGTGGAGCTTTCGTGTGACGGGAAACTTTAGATTGTTGGCATTGAAGGCATTGCCTTGCCCACTCTCTACAATCTTTGCGAATCCCTGGCCATACGAATCTTTGTGAGACCAGTCGCACTGAAGCTGAACATCCTGGATGATGAAGGTCATGTAGCATGGTGAAAACTTGTTGGCGTAGCTGAGGAGTGACATATGGACGAAGTTGTCCACTAGAAGTATCACAGAAGATAGGTGAGTCACTGTCTATAGATTTAACCTTCCGAAGACATAAGCCGGAAGTTAATCTTTTTGAAAGAAAGCCCTGCAGTTCTGGATCTGTATCCTGATACCGTGCAAGAGCTTCGTAGTCCACAGCTGTGATAAGTTCCACGCGTGATAGTGCATCAGCCACGACGTTCTTCTTTCTGGGGATATAACGCAGGTCAGTTGTAAACTGACTTATAAAATCGAGATGCCGGAACTGACGAGGAGAACAGTTTTCCTTACTTCTAGTAAAGGCGAAGGTAAGAGGTTTGTGGTCGGTGAAAATAGCAAAGGTCCTGGCTTCCACCATATGCCTAAAGTATTTTATGGCTTCATATACAAATACAAATACAAAATACAAAATATTTATTTTACAAAAATAAAGTAGCTGATGATTACATTTCAATGGGCTCCGCACTAGGACAAGCCTGTATCGCGGATACCCGGACTGGAATTGGCACAAAATAGCTTTAATACTAATGCAGAAAACAATATGCGAGGCAAACATTAGAAATACAATTTTATACAAAAAGATAACTAGGTTATTAAAAAAAATAAAAATAAAATAATAAAGTTTAAATTTAAACTGTGCAAAAATAAAATAAACAAAGTAGGGCAAGGGTGAGATTTGCGTGTTGGTATGTGTGTGTGTGTGTGTATGTGTGCGCGTATGTGTGTGTGTATGTGTGTGTGTGTGTGTCTCTCCTGCTACCACCAGTCTCTTAAGAGTACGGCAAGCAGTTCGAGATCATATGGGCTATACTTTGTTTGAGCACCGGAGAGCTTGTGAGAAAAGAAAGCTAATGGCTGCCAGTCTGCACCTTTCTGTTGTTGTAAAACGGCTCCTATAGAAGATTCAGATGCGTCCGTAACGATTGCCAATTCCGCAGAAACATCTGGATGGGCAAGAAGGGTTGCCTGAGATAGAGAGGTTTTGCATTCTTCAAACACGCGCATCAGATCTGGAGTAATATCTACAGGATGCGATCCTTTCACCTTAGGTCCAGCTAGTAGTGAGTTCAGTGGTGCTTGAAGTTTAGCAGCGTTAGGAACGAAGCGACGATAAAAGTTTATCATTCCCAAGAAACGTCGGAGTTCTTTGACAGTCTTGGGTACTGTGTAGTTCTGGATAGCCTGAACTTTGGAGTCCAATGGGCGAGTTCCATCGGCTGAGACTTGATAACCCAAGAAAGTTACTTCTTCCTTACCAAAAGTACACTTGGATGTATTGATCAGCACCCCATATTGCTTAAGACGTTCAAACAGTAGACGTAAGTGCCTCTTATGCTCATCAATAGATGAAGAGAAGATCAAGATGTCGTCAATATACCCGTAGCAAAATTCCAGACCTAGGAGGACTTCATCAATGAACCTTTGAAAGGTTTGAGCCGCGTTGCGAAGACCGAAGGTCATATATTCAAACTCAAAGAGACCAAAAGGAGTAGTCTGGGCTGTTTTAGGGATGTCTTCTGGGTTGACCTTTATCTGGTTATATGCCTTGACGAGATCTACAGTAGAGAAAACAGAGCATCCTGACAGTTGATGAGAGAAATCTTGGATGTGACGAATGGGGTACCTGTCCGGTATAGTCCTGGCATTTAGTGAGCGATAGTCGCCACAGGGTCTCCATCCATCGTCCTTTTGCTTGACCAGGTGCAAAGCAGATGACCACGAGCTCTCCGAACGCCTAGCTACACCGCTTGCCAGCATGTCCTCGAACTCTTTTTTAGCTACCTGTAGACGAACAGGATCAAGGCGTCGAGGTCTGCAAGAGACGGGAGGACCTGGAGTAGTCCTGATGTGGTGAAGCGTGTCATGCTTAGGAGTAGTATGTATACCTGCTGGTCTTGTGATCTCCGGAAACTCTCGTAAGAGTGCGTGAAAGTCCGATTCACCTGTCACAGCCTTGATTGATGCTATGTCATCAGGTAATTCGGATAAGAGAGCATTCACTGAAAGTGAGGTAATCCCATCGATGAGTCGTTGTTTTTTGCAGTCAACGAGTAGGCCATAGAAGCTAAGAAAGTCGATACCTATGATCGGTTTGGAGACATCAGTGATTGTGAAACCCCAGGTGAAGGTACGTCGAAGACCTAAATCCAGCTGCAGCTGTGTGATGCCATAAGTGTGTATGACAGAGTTGTTGGCCGCTGTTATTGGACCACCCAGGCTTTGCAGGTGGCGAAGGAACTGCGATGGCTTCCTGTCGCCAAGCTCCTCATGCATCAGCAGTTGCTTAACACGTTTTTCCTGCGAAGCTGAAAGGCGTTTTACTAACTCCGTCTTAAGCTTGTCGTACTTATTCGTGGCAGGTGGATTGGTGATTATATCCTTCACCTCTGCGGCATATTGATGATCAAGCTGCGAGACCAAGTAGCAGAATTTGGTTTCGTCCGTAGTTATTTTAGATAAAGTAAATTGGCTTTCTACTTGGGCGAACCATAGTGCTGGCTCTTCTGCCCAAAATGGCGGCACCCTAACACCAACACGCAGTACTTCAAGACCAATCGCGTCTGTAAAGACGTCTGCCTCTGTCATCTTCACTTTAGGTAGAAATAAAAATGCTCACCGCTCGTCACTTGTACCACACCCTAACTTGCACTTTGTATCCAAGTAAATTCTCGAACGTTCCGTCTTCCGTAAGGGTTATCCCAATGGCTTCTTCGTCTTCGTCCAATGCACTTTAGGGTCACCAATGTAGATATAGGTAGAATAGCTATCCTACCTAACTAACTTTATAGTAATAAATCTGAGTAAGTATCAAAAGGTGAAGATCGTGAAGCGATATGAGAGATGAGGTAGGTAGACGAACGAAATGAAGATATTTAATTTTGACTCGAATTAATGATTTTAATGATTAAGAATAAATACAAAAGCTAAGCAAGTACAAGATATAAAGCGAAATAAATATACGAAATTGATATAATGCAATGCGAAGCAAAACGCGCGCGCGCAAGCGAAAGGCAAGCCGGTCTCTGTAGAATGGAATGCAATAGCTACTTGTCGACGCGGAAGGTCGCGGTGCGCGGCGAACGCGGGGGGCATCTTCTGCCGTGTGGTCCAAGCGCAGGTCAATTTATTGAGCGTTTTGAAATGTAGGCACGCCACAAGTTTGATTAAGTGCTACTCCCGGCTTTATGCCTTTAACACTTTCACCCTTGGAGCATAGATTTCGCATTTGCACCTCCATCTTCGGCCAGCCGGCTAAGGCAAGTCGAGTCAGGTTTCTCTGTTGGCTCTCGGCCCAAGAGAGTAATGGGGCTCCACGGTGTCACTACTCACCAAATGCTTGCCACAAACGTGCTCTTCGAGATTATTTTTATTATTATTTGATTTCTATCTAGAAAGGGTCGCGATAAATTAAGCGTAGACAAACCACGGAATTGAAAAATAGGTCGACCACGGATTGGTTGGTTTGGGCATCGGCATGATCTGCTAGCTATAGTCACAATGGAATGTCTAGTTCAGTAAAGAAAAAATATCTTTTAGCTTTATTCTTATATCACTGACGATGCTGCAAGCTAATACGACGGCAACCCACTCCAAAAGTCCACACTCGTATCACAAACTCTTGTTCTGAATTGTAACTTTGCAGCTGAAAGGATAAGCCACGTGCTTCCATTTCATAATATCTCAACAGGGATCCGGAGACATCAAGTACCATCTCGGTACGTACATCCACCGGTTCATCCGACGCACCAACAAGTACATCAAGGTGTCCATGAGCGCTAACCCCTCTCATTTGGAGGTGGTGTCGCCGGTGGTCGTGGGGAAGACAAAAGCCGAACAACATTGGAAGGGTGACAGTAATGGGGATAAGGTAATGTGAAAGCGCTTAGGCACAAAATGGGCACAAAGTATGTAAAGGTGGCGCGCCGCCGCTTAGGGTAACTTGTCTAAATGACAAAATGTCCAATGACCAAAATGTAAAAAAATGCAAGCCATGATTACAATGTTGAATTGTCATAATAGTCCAAATTACAAAATGTTCAATGACCAAAGAAGGATGGCGACGTTCCATACAATATTATTATATTTATAAATAAATTAGCTATTTCACTATAGAATATCATACGTTTCGAACGTTTCAGAGCATCTTTTGACGAAAGTTAATTTTGACCATGGACAATACAACAATTGGATGTATTCAGTTTCTTGATATTTTGTCATTTGGACGTAAGTTACCCTGAAGCCTGCTATTTGAAGTAGTTCAATTCATTCAACAATCGGGCACCTTTTTTTGAATTCATCATTAATTCCTAAAACAATAATACCTACCTAATACCAAAAAAAGTGGTAAGTAGGTATATGCTTATAACAGTAAGTAACAAGCTTTATCCAGCGCTTTGTACATTTGAATCACATTTCAAAGCACTATAAAATGATCAGTCATACTATTGATGGTCGATCGTAACGAAGATACTGATCATTCCACCAGGTGATGGCCATCATTATGCACGGAGACGCGGCGTTCTGCGGCCAAGGCGTGGTGTACGAGACCATGCACCTCGGCGCTCTGCCTGCGTACACTACCCACGGTTCTATTCACATCGTGTGCAACAACCAGATTGGATACACCACCGACCCGAGGTTCGCCAGAAGCTCTCCTTACTGTTCTGGTAATAAATAAATCAATAAATAATGCTGGACATTTGACACAACATTATCTAGCCCCTAGCTAAGCAGAGCTTGTGTTATGGGTACTATATAACTGATATAGGTACTTAATACAATACATTACATAGATAGATAGATATTTTTTATTATACATAGAAAATACCCAGAACACCCTGAACAATTATCTGCAGATCGTACAAATATTTGTTCCGAGGCGGGAATCGAACCCGCAACCTCCTGCGTTGCAGGCGAACCTTCACTTGCCGCGCTGCAGAGGTCGTCACGTCATACACATTAATAACACCTTCTAAGCGCAGGAATTTCTACAGCACTTGTTTTGGACACCAATACCACGTAGTTGTGAGTACTATTTATTGTTTATGTACCAATACCACGACACATTCTTTTTGTTAGCATTCTTATTCATTAAGTAGGCACCTAAATATTCTACACTCTTGATGACTATATTAATGATAGAGCCGCGTGGCCTGATGTCGCTCTGCCCCTCGACTGCTAAAATGGAAATTTGCAATATCTGTACTTACCTATTTACATGTTTGTATTAGATTATTATTTATAAGTATAACAAGCGTAGCGTGTGCTGTCTTGCATATTTTTGCTGATGTTTATTTACTTTTGACTACCTTCCTAAGGTTTTTAAGTTCTCATTTACTATGTATCAGCAACTCCTTCCTCCGAGGCACCACACAGGCGCTTCTCACCTAGTGGTAAGACGGACCATTTATGTAAGCCAAGCCGAGTTTGTTGCCTGATTCTTATAGGCTTGGTCGCGTTGGAACAGGAGTAATTTAATTTTATATAAGACGATTCAAAATGATCCTTGTGATTTCAATGAATAAAGTTCTTTTTGACTTTGACTTTTGACTCTACAATTTCCTCATTCATAAGGCTGTAATGTATTTAAGTCCAAACTGTGTATTATAGATATTTATAATGAATATATTAAGTGTCATATGCCGTTAGTGTGTCCGGCATAAGATTAGACTCTCCGTCTCTTCTCGTAGGTGTCGTAAAAGTCGACTAAGGTATTATACACCAGGGGATGGGCAGCAGCATCCACCCAGAGTACACAACACCAATACAGCGATCACCAATCCGCCTGCCAAGCGTGGTGATTATGGCAAATCCCCCTATTGCATGCTATGAGGGAGGCCTCGTCGAACAGTGGACCTCTCACGGCTGATGAAGAAGATGCACCACGTATTCTCCTGCTGATGATTTGTTGACCGTTTAGAGGTCCCTCCTCATGAGCATCGCCCGCGACCACGCTAGAAGGTTAGAGCCACTATAACTTCAATTCTATGATCATGTGACACTTTTCCCCTAACAGATGTTGCTAAATGCGTAAACGCACCAGTGCTCCACGTGAACGGTGACGACGCGGAAGCTGTGGCACACGTCGCTCGCGTCGCGATTGAGTACCGCTGCAAGTTCAAGAAGGACGTGGTGCTAGATCTGGTGTGCTACCGTCGCTTCGGACACAGCGAGGAGGACGAGCCCATGTTCACGCAGCCGTTTATGTACAAGAAGATCAAGAGTATGTCGACCGGTAAGCAGAACTTTGAGTTGTTGGTTATTATGTTCGGAGAGCTGGTGCCGTACCGTCACCGCTTGGGTCACGGCCGTTGGCCCCAAACGTCTATGTATGTAGCTTTTTTTTTTTTTTTTGCCATAACACTACAAAAGCTGAGCTTGACGCCAATTTGTGACAGTGTTGCATGACTGGTACTGAGAGGCACATTATTATAATAAAACACAAGTCATTCTTGTCTTCTGTTTAGTTTTAATTTTCTTTGTTAATCTTTGTTGTTTGTGTGTGTGTCTTTTGTATTTTCCCGTGTCTTTTTTATGATCTGCATCATTGACACAAATAAATGCTTTTTCTTTCTTTCTTTCTTTTAACTGCAAGAATTAATACGTCAGTCTATGAGACCGTTATACTGCTGTGTTTTACTTGGAGGTTATCTAGTTAAACTTATCGTGGTGCATTATACTTGTTTGATATACCTTAGCCTACAATATTTATTATTATTATTATTATTATTATTAGTTAATACACAGGCAGCTTAAAGCTGATGCGTGTGTATCTTAATAATTGTCAGTATTCTTTAAATGTTTGTCCAGTCTATTTTTAAAAGAGTTCACTGATGGAGCACTTTTCACTGACTCTGGAAGCCGGTTCCAGTCACTGATGACACGGTTAGGCAAAATAATATGCTTAATATGATAACAACAACTTAATCCAACTAACTCTCGTTTGCAAGAATAGTAAATGAAGTGAGTTCGCTCGTCTCTGCATCAATGTTGATCTGCCGCGTGATGTTGTTTGCCGAATTGGGACCCGGTCGGTTTTTGATATAGCCCAATATTCATCCGACAAGACTTGCCTTGCAGATTTGCTTTTACAATGTTCAAAGCACCATTTCACGCTATAAGATCCCATGGGTTCCTTTCAGTGGATCTAATATACGCCGCTAAGCTGAAAGAGCAGGGGGTTGCAAGCGATGATGATATGAAGGTCTGGCAGAAGGAATACATGGATACCCTGAACGCGCATTTTGAGCTCGCCAAGAAGGTGACAAAGCTCAGCATCATGGACTGGATCGACACACCGTGGACCGGGTTCTTGGAAGCTGTGGATCCTAATAAGGTTTGTACTGTCTGTTCATGGTTTAGGGGAGCCGTCTATCAATAATATCTAACTAATAATCAAAAAGCAAGCATGTATCTACCAAATAAATAATGTGGAATTGCCTCTGCCAAAGTATATAATCGTTACCTCGCTCTCATGTACGAATGCTACAGATGATTTGTCTCCCAATATTTATCCATGACATTTACTGTCTATGTAAGTACCTACCTACACTAAAATGATGTGTCTATGTATAGTTTTTATGTTTTATATATATATATATATATATATATATGTATATATATATATCAAAAATGTGTAATTTGTTTATTGTATAAAAATAATTTTAAAAATGTACCTATTGTACTTTGTATGTATCTTAGTACATACCTATTGAAAATAAGTATATGTACTTATCTACTTTAAAATTTTTTGTGAACAAACTTTTATCCACACTAGCCATCTCCACATCTTTCGGGACAAAGATTCCCCCTCCCCCCTCCTTTTTTAAATCCACCATTAAACTGGTCACTGACCAGTCAGATCAGATCTTGGTCACCTTGCCTGCGTTAGGCAAGGTGACCAAGAAATAACCATGACTCAAGAGGCAGAAGAAGAACAATCGTGTCGTAGCATCGCGTAGCGCCGCAACATCACGGTATCAACGATCGTGTCGTAGCATTGCGTAGCGCAATATTCATTCATTTCGTAGGGCATTTGTATGGTAATTGTTACATTAATGCATTTTACATTTTCAAAAACAGATTCAGGACACTGGAGTATCCCAGACGACGATAAACACCATCGCGAAGCACTTTTGCTCGGCGCCGGAGCCCTGGGCCTTCGAGCTGCACAAGGGTATCACCAAAATACTACAGAACAGAGAGAAACTGGTGGGTACGCAAAATGTTCTTGGAATGTTTATTTAGAAGAGACATAAAAATCATTAATTAGCCTTTGTTAAAACTGAAGTTCCTAATATCGACCGCGTTTGTGCCAGTCTCTGCTATGAAGACATTTTATCAATCAAATGATAGGATAAGAATTAGAGATAAGATAAGATTTTTGCAAACATGTTCTTCTTTCATTTGGTTGATTAGATTTGACCACACATCCCGTGCTAGGTCCAAAGACTGCTGTGCAGTCTTAATCTGATTGATTCTGTTTCAGGTGAAGGATGGGATTGCTGACTGGGCGTTAGGTGAGGCGATCGGGATCGGGTCTATCTTGCGGGATATGATCCACATTCGATTCACTGGGGAAGACGTGGAAAGAGGGACTATGGCTCACAGGTACTGATTTCAAAAAACCTTCGTAGACAATAGCCTGGGTGAATTAGGTATTCATCACGCACAATTGACAGAGATAGATCTGAGGCTCAAGCACGAACATCTGTGGTTATAGAGACGCTAGCGAGACGATAGTAAATGTCAAAGATTAAGGGGTCGGGGAAGGATGATCTGCCCATGCATTGCGTAATACCAAAATCATTTGTAATTCGAGCATATTTCCACCATATTATGCTTTCATTCAGATTAGGATAGTATTTATCTAGGTTCCTAGATAGTTTTTGTTTCAAAATACTTAACTAAAACGAAATTTAACCACACCGGGTGACATGTCAAAATCCAAACTGATATGAATCGTACTTGTCTGTGATTTTACGATTCGAGACTAAGCCAGGCTATGTGATAGCAATCGAGCTATATTTGGGAATTGACAATTTAAATGACGCGAAATCGGCGAAGAGTCGTAATCTTTAGGATTGTCTTAGGATCACGAACTGAATTGCAAGATTACTAGCCAGGGCCGGATTTAAATTTGTGCCGCCCTGGGGCACGAAAATGCCGCCCTATGACTTAAATTTTATTTTAATAGTTTTGATTTTTTAAGAATTAGAATAACTAATTGATTGCAGGAAATTTATTATGTATTATATAGCATTTATTATACATTATGTTTTATTTATATTTATTCTTTATTTACTCATATATTATATATTATTTATTATATACTATAGTAAAAATATAAAATATAAAATTGTTCTTTTTAATTAAAATTAATTAGTGTTATTGGATAATTCTCCAATTTTAATCAATAAAATCAATAAAAGTTTATGTTATCAAAAAGACATACATAATTTGAAAATATTTTTAATTCTTCAAAAAACTACATACCTAAATTTATCAATTCCAGAAAATAAAAATATCAACTTTAATTTTTTCAAACCTTTATAAAAAATAAATAAACTATTTGAATAGTTTTTACTTAAATTTCCTATATTATAATATACCTACAAAAATTTAATGTGATACATAATACTTGAATTATATTTCTTGAAAGATAAAATGTTTATTTAAAAGAAATAGTTAATTATATATTGTATAATTGAATTGTTTTTGAATTAGTAAATTAAAAATCATTCAAGAATTAAATCAAGGAAACTAAATATATTATGAATATCAAATCCCCTTTTGTAACTTAACAGGCATCACGTTTTGCATCACCAGGGCGTGGACGGCGCCACGTATCGCGTATTTGACACGCTCTACCCCGACCAGGCGGTGTATTCGCTGCATAACAGTTCTTTGTCTGAGTTTGGTATGTTTACTAACTCACCTAACGTTTCTTAAGGTGGTACTTCACTTTGTGTATATTCACATAATATGTTTGCGTTACTTTGCCAAGGAAAACAACACTATGTACCGATAGAGTCATGGTTGCTTTTACCTTGGCAAAATAACGCAAACATTTGCGAATATACACCAAGTGAAGTTCCACCACATTTAATCTCATACCAACCTACTCAATACTCCTCGAGTGTCATCTGTACAAATTATTCAATAACACTTTGTTTGATTGCTCTGTTTACTGGTTTTAAGAACTACAGACGATTGTAGAACTCTCAGGAAGTAGATCGTAAATCTTAAGTAGTTTCTTTTGTACAAAAATCGTGTTTATGGAGAAAGCATTCACAAACGCCATGATCTCAACCAGCTTAAGCAAATTAAAATGTACCTACGTTACATTTAGATCCTTAATGATTGAAACTGCTTTTTGATTCGTTCCATGCCGCAGGTGTGCTCGGCTTTGAAGTGGGCTACTCGTATTCTAGTCCGAAACTGCTCACGATATGGGAGGCGCAGTACGGTGACTTTGCGGACACAGCGCAACCCGTGTTCGACACTTTCATAGCCAATGGAGAAAGCAAATGGGTACAGCAGTCCGGCGTTGTTGTACAACTGCCCCACGGAATCGACGGCGCTGTGAGTCACAAGTGTAGTTAACTGTAGTACAAGTTAAAGATACACCTAAAGATACATAATTTGTATTACTATTAAATACAGCAAATACAGAAATAGACATGGAGAGTTAGGAAAATTGAGGAATATTATGATTGCCAATAAATAGCAGAAGCGATTGCCCCACACTAGGCTCTAGGTAAAAAAGAGGATTGACGAATCACGGTGTAGACTGACTTCGGAAGCCTTCACTGTGCGTGGTCCGACACGCGCTTGGCTGCTTTAATTAAATATAGAGATGACGGTATGTGATTTGTATTAATTACGCGAGGTACAAAGGTGACTTATAAATTCTTTAACTTAGTCTAATTTCATGTTCTGACCCCCTTATGCCCTGGGGGTTCAAATATCCCCCTCACTTTGCACGTCCCTGGTACTAGAACCTAATCAATTAGATAACCACATCCTTGTGGAAAATTAATACATCCCTACATATATCATGTAATATGTAGGGTAGGCATAGGGGTCAGGGAAATAATAAAGTGATGCTCATCAAGTATTCTAACTGAGCGGCAACTGGAACCCTTTATTTGTATTTGAGCGGTAGGATTCTAAATCGGCGGTAAATATACCAGTCCATATAGATACAATAGTAAACTTTTATGCATCCCATAAAAGTACAAATATCCGCACTAGGACATAAATAAATGTTTAAGTACCAATTTATAACATGCACGTTGTACAGGGTCCGGAGCATTCATCAGGTCGCGTGGAGCGCTACCTTGCGGCGTCAGACGATCACGAGGAAATGATTCCTGACCTGGATGACAAATTGATGGAGTGTGAGTATGCTGTATGCTTCTAGGTAACGAAAACAGAACATTCCGCTGGGCAAGGGGCTCCAAGGGGAATAACGTGTGTCTCTGGAACTCCAGGGTGTTCAGGGGGCTCTTATTGGAATGCTCAACGAAAACAACGCGTGTGTTCATCGTGTGTCTGGAGCTAATCTTGCTTTTTCACAAATCTGATTGAGCTTTGGTGGCCCTGAAAAGGGCCTTGCCACCAGCATCCAGTGTGATGAAAGGATTCAAAGTGCCTAGCAGAGGCTCTTTTCATGCACAAGGTGATGGACAGCTGCTGGCTACTGCTGTTGTATTTGGTAGAAATAACGATTGACGGCCTGTTGTGGGTTTAGTTACGAAGTCCACTGCTGGGCCATAAACCTTCCCCATAGAATGCCACGACGAACTAACTTGCTGTGCCCGTTACATACCGCATGTCAACGGTTCATTGAGTGAGGGGGCCGTACCATAAACTGCGTCGTCTGGTGAAAATCCTCGAGAACCTTTATACCCCAGCAGTTAGGTTCTGCGAGCTGCTAAATTACCAATGGCCAAATTGCCTTACCATTGCCATTCCAACTTGCTAATAAAAATAAAATAAAAATAATTAAGTAGGTATGGATCACTGTAGTGATAGGTATGTGTCGTGTCTACCTTTTCTCTGTTTCCTGGACTAAGATTTGAGGTTCAACACTAGGGAAACAGAGCGATCACTTCACATCAGTTTGCGCTTCATCAAGCTTGTGCTTTGTAATGTAGCAAAGCACAATAATAGGCACAAGAATAAAAACTAGTAAGCTTTATCAAGCGGAGCGCGAAGGCGTATGTAGATTGCGGAGCAAGCGAGCGTGCGTCTACCGTGAAACGGGTTACGGAATTTTATTAGCAGCACAATGAACGGCCTTATCGCTAAAAGCGATTAATTATATCGTAAAAAAATGCTCAACAGTAAAACAGCTGCGCGCTTGCAATTGGATAGTCGCGAACGTGACGTCGCCCGCGAACTACTTTCACCTGATCCGGCGCCAGGTGGCCATGCCGTTCCGCAAGCCACTCATCCTCATGACGCCCAAGGTCGGCCTCAAGCACCCCTTCTACCGCTCGCCCTTCTCGGACTTCCTGCCCGGCACCAAGTTCCAGCGGTGAGACTCTTGAGACTCCAAAGGCCTTACCATGCGCTCTTATAGCGGTTCAGTTCAAAATATCGGTTCGTCATTGACATCCGTCATCATTGAATAACTTTAATCGCACAGGTCTCATACCATCTGCTACTGTGCCTTTAAATATTGCTGAGGACATCACGGAACCGATATTTTGTACTGAATAGTTTTTGAACTGAATTGCTATAAGAGCTCATGGTACGGCCTGCAGTGTGGCGGGCGAGTAGCCAACCGAGATGAGAAAGCTTGCGGGTTCGATTCCCGCTGCGGGGCAAATGTTTGCATGAGCTGCAAATATTTGTTCCGGGTCTGGGTGTTATAGTACCATGGTAGGTACTCGTAGTTCCTCATACCCACGACACAGGTAATCCTAGTGTGGGATGGACTATACGTATGTGACTATGTTATGTGTTCCTATACTTGACTCGTCCTTGAATAAAGCTACTTATCCTTGAGACAAACTTCATTCATTCTCGGCTCGTAACCCTAGCTCGTTTTTTTCTTTCAAGAAGATAGAAAATAATACAAATAGGAACGTAGGTAATCAAAAAAATAACGTTTATCGCTAACCTAAACTTATAATTTTCTTTAGACTTGATTTGAATTGAACTTGACTAAACTTGTTAGTTTTTAGGGTTCCGTACCTCAAAAGGTACCAACAGAATCATTATAGGATCACTCCGGTGTCTGTCTGTCACAGCCAATTTTCTCGGAATCTACTGGACCAAAAATGTCGAAAAAAATATAGAATATGGGTTCTTACATTACAGGAAAACCGAAATAAAAATCCTAAATCTTCAAATTCCGACAGGAAACGGAAAATACTGGCAATGAGAAAATGCGTATAAAATTTTGTTAATTGACAATAAGTTAATTGGTCTAGTGGATACTATGCTAGCCTACTCATACGGAACCCTCTCTACGCGAGTCCGACTCGCTCTTGACAAGTTTTATAACTCAAACTACACTCCTATGACTCGCCTTTTGGACTGAAACTTGGCTAATCCCCATTTTCCCCAGAGTTATTCGAGAGGCCGGCCCGGCGTCCAAAAAACCCGAATGTGTTAAGAAGCTAATATTCTGCGTTGGTGGTGTGTCTATAATGATCAACGACCTCCGCAAAGAAAAAAAACTGGAGGACAAGATAGCGATGTGTCGCATAGAGCAACTCTACCCCTTCCCCTACGACATCGTGCTGCAGGAGTTCTGCCGGTACGAGTGCGCCAAGGTCTTCTTCTGCCAAGAGGAGCACAGGAACCAAGGACCGTGGCTGTATTGTAAAGTCAGACTGGAGAATTTGTTTGGGAAGAAGATTGGGTAAGTTTTATCACTACAGCGCAGTGTGATGCCTTTGGTGTTGCAGGCGTCGATATGCTACTGTAACTGCTTTCCATCAGGTGGACCTTAAGCTTGTTTGCTTGCCAAGAAGTATATAAAAAAAAACTACGATGATTCTGTATGTTTTATGTGGTGTTTCTCGGACTAAGAAAGACCCCTCCTTCGCCCGGCCCGTGGATGTAGCAAAAGCCTTATTACTAAGGGATTATACTAGAGGATGGGTAGCAGTATCCGCCTGAGTACTTACTTAATACTAAATTGCGATCACCAATCCTGCGTGGTGATTATGGCAAATCCCCTCATTGAGTTCAATGACCTCATCCAGCAGTGGACGCAAACAGGCTGGTGATGATGATGATGATGATAATGATGATGATGATGATGATGATGATGATGATGGTGATGGTGATGGTGATGGTGATGGTGATGGTGATGATGATGGTGATGATGTGTAGAAAGCAAATAACACTAAATTAAATTAAAATATAACGAAAACTTAATAACCAAAAAAAAAACAAATTTTGAAATGCAAATTATTTTTTGTAAGCTAATGCCATTTTGATGCACAGTTTTATTTTTGTTCACAGGTGTATCGCAAGAAACGCCAGTTCTGCTTCGGCGACTGGTATCAAGTGGATACATGCGAAAGAACTGAAAGAGCTCAAAGAGAAAATCGTTGAACTTTAATTTTGCAAAGCTATGGACGTAAAAATTGTGCAAGTTAATTAGTAAAAAATGTACTTATATCCCAGAGCACTTGAGTTTTTAAATTTCTAACTTAGCGGTTGAGCACATTGCATGGGCCGCACCACATCCGATCCATGCAATCATCGGAACTCCGATTGGTAGGAGGAGCGGGATTTATTTTTCCCATTCCTCCGATTGAGCATCTAATAATCATTGTGCAGTCTAGTGTAAAACGTTTATTCCAAACTGTCCTACCAACAGTTCTATGATCTAACTCATGACCGCAGTTAAATCATCGAACTTTTGGTAGGACAGATTGGAATAAACGAAAATTTATAGTCAAACGTTAGATAGAGACCTATTTTACTGAAAGATAAGTTTTACAAACTACTGTAATAGGTAACATAAAATTTTCTTACTTTCTGCTACTGCATAAACATTTTAGAGCATTCAGCTCGTAGGTGAGCCGAGCTCACAATTCTTAGAATGGTTACACCTTTCTGCACTTGGTGACTGCAGGCTAACTCCCGGTGCTCTTCGAGGAATGTCAAGGGAGGGCATCTGAGATACGGTGGGATTATTTATTTTGTCCCTGCAGATTTATTCAATAATTTACATAGCAATTATTAGCTTACCCTAAGAGAATTCCTTCGACCAAAACAAACACAATGATATACCTACATACTCTTGATTTGGGAGCTTAGAAACGGGTTTTTAAAAAATTAAAATTTAAAACTAAAATTAAAATTAAATTAAAAATACGTCTGCATCGATATGGAGATAAAAGAATACATGTGCGTCAGAGCGCCGAGGGCTGTCTCGCCGCTGAGTCAGCCGTAAAACATAAATGCTTAGTTACTAAAAGTATATTCTAGACTTAATCTAAGGCAGAGGGGTGAGGGGTAACCATAACTCCTCCATCCCTAAGAGGAAAATTATCGGTTCGATCGATTTTAGATGTATTCCGATAATTTTTCTTAAGCGGTAATATTTTTAACAATTTTAAACGAAACACGTAAAGTAAAAACATCAAAAAACTTAAAATTACTAAACATAAAGTAACGTATCCTAATTGTTCACTGAAGTTAAAGTCTTTTTGTTCATTTAAAACACTTTCGATCACTGCACTTTGCTTTAAAGAGTAAGCCATGTATTTAACTTCATCTAAGTGAACTCCTTTCATGTTGAGTGCGCGTGCACCGGATAGACTGGCGTTCGCACGTAGCTGCGGCAAGATGATAACTGGAATTGGCTCTACAACATCCGATTCTATGTAGATACGGTGTCGAATACGAATTCCATGAATTTCCAAATCACAAGGCTCGTCGATGGTCACGAGATAAGTTCCAAATAATGGCTGCTTACTGACTTCGTTATCGCAATGCTTCGTTAGCGTAGTCTTAAGTCTGCTGAAAATAATCCAACTGTCAGAACTGACTTGCTGGACCTTGACATTTTCAATTCGAACCTGATGCTACGTACAATCATCAGGGTTGTCTTCAAATTTCATGAGCTGTTCCATACAGGTGGGCTCATGGTACATTGCTCGGTTGTCTGCATTACACAGAAAATGGTCGCCAGTTGATAACGGGCGGCATGGTTTCACAATCGGTAAGTATTTCATTCCTTTCGCCAAAAGGTAAGGATATTTGGGGAAAATAGACAAGGTTTTATTTTCGGATTGGTGGAAAATTGGTAAGGAGTACATTTTAAAATAGTTATAAGTACAATTATCAGTAATAGGAAATTCCATAATAAACGTGATCTGGTTTTTCTTAATAAATGATTTTACACAAATAGTTTCTTCTAATTTTAACAAATTTTCATCGATAGGTAAATACACTAAGCTTTCTGAGTTTGCAATCAATTTCAAATGATACATGAGTTCCGTCGAGTTCACGATAGATTGATGTAGTATAGAGACTCTACTTAATGCTAGAGCTGTTTCAATTTCACTTAACCTGATAAATATAGTACGAAAACTGCTTGTAAAGACGCTAAATAATCCAGATATGTATGTGAAAAAAAACCCAATTGTTTTTTCTAGCAGCTAAATCTCTTAACATTATTTCGGCTTGCTTTAAGCGATTATCTAAATTAACAGTATTCTGATTCATTGTTTCAGTTACATTGATAAAGCTATCGAACATTTTAGAGACCAAGGTTAATTTCTTAGAAACGATAATTTGATTATGACTTAGTTCAGATGTGAGTTTATCATATTTGATGGCATCGTCATGGTCAAGATTACCTGTAATAACTTTTATAATGGAACCCAATGGATTTATTAGACCTCTCTTAAAGCGTTGCTGTGGAACAAGTTGTCGGTATTTATCTATAGTTATATCGCGTATAAACTCTGTATGTATTTTCACATTTTTAAATTCTTCCGAATATGATGTATTCCAATCGATCAGTTTACACAGTTGTTCATAGTTCATTGATACGTAATTTAAATCACTGTAAATCCTTTCCAAGTTTATAACCTTAACTATAGTCCAATAGTCAGTTTGATAGTATGCCTGACCTTCCTTTATTGGAAGTATCCCTGGATTTCCTTCAAGTGTCTGTAGATGAAGAGCCAGGGTTGGTGTCATTATTAGCAGTATGCTGCACCACCTGTGGAGGGCGTTTGACATTTTAATAGGAACTTTAGTTTTTCTTTCTCCTACAAAACGTAGGTAAAACGTTTCTTTCGGGGCTGCCTATAACTTTTGCTTTTACAAAACGAGGTTTATCTATGCTTTTCCGTTTGTTAACATCTTTAGCAAAAATTGTTTTTCCTTCAGGAAATTCAATTTCAATTTCACCACCTTTCTTTTCCCTAGTCTTTTGTTTAATTGCTACCATCTTATCTGCCAAATGTTCATATAAGACTTTTGTTCGCTTTGCATGATCCTTAACTAATTTCTGAAAATAACGCTTTTCTAATTCTAAGCTATATGGGCTGCTTGTGTCAGTGTGTCCGAAGACAATTTCAAATCGAGTAAGTTCAGTAACGGAATGAATGGTGTGATTGTATGCCATAACGGAATACGTCATTGTTGATGCTGCATCAGCACACCGCTTTTCATATTTAGTCAATCTATAAATTTATATTATCGTGGAATGGAATTGTTCAATAAGTCCCATTGAGTTAGGGTTATTGGGCGTACCAATGTGAAGTTCAACTTTATGTAAAATTAGAAATTCTTTAATTAACTCGTTATTGAATTCAGTACCGGAATCTGAACTTATCTTTTTAGGAATTCCGTATTATGAAAAATACTTCATCAAAGCTCGGATTACCTCAGGAGTTGATTTGCTTTGAATTTCAATGGCCTGTCCTAACTTACTGAAGGAATCAATAAGGGTCAGATATGTTTTTCCTTTATGATATTTAACTATTACTGCTCGTTGCTCTCTTTCATCTCCAATAAAAATTACTCTTTCTGTGCATTCGTAAACATTAAACCATGCCTTTCTTAAAAAACTGAATTATTAAATTTCCAAATAATCTTCGATGCTTTTCTTCCTCAAAATAGATAAAATATTTTACTCATGGCTTTATGTATTGTTTCAAAAAGTTTTTAACCAATTCTGAATTATCTGTAGGTAGGAAAACTTCCAAAACCTTTTGTTTTTCACGCGAAAGATTCTTTACTTGCATTTCATTTTTAAACCATGAATAAACTAGAATTTGATTTGGCTTGTTGTAAATTGCCTCTCGTAAAATTGGTATTCCAGTTGATTCCAAATCTTCAGCGGAATTAATTGTTTGTGATTTACTAGATTCTGGTCTTATAGGGTATTCACCTACTTCCATACTATGTCTTGATAATGTATCAGAAATCGCTATAGGGCTACCAGCTATCGCTGTCCTACTTGAGTCTGATATTGTTTTTGTCGTTTAGTCATTGTGTTTTGTTTTCTTTTTAGCTGTTAATTTTCTAATCTTTGTTACATGTTTTTCTTAATTTATTACAGCAAAAGGTGTTGTAATAGTCAACCGTTTTGATTAATCTAAGGCATTCTGAATGACCGTAGAAGCATAACCGTTTATGCAGTTCACTATTGCACTAGGCATTCGTAAGCCGTTCTGTAATTCATAGAAGTCAAGTATGGCTTCGCTTAAATAACTTGACCCGTTGTTCTGATCGTAGTGGTATTATCAATAATATAATTTAAATTATTATTGATTATTGGAATACAAGTAGTATTCGTTTTCAAAAGCTAAATAAAAATAATAATCAAATCAATAATCGCGCCTAATTGTTGTAAAAGATCATTTCCAATAAGTCCGTCGTAACGTGCGTCAGCGTCATACAAATAAAATTTATTCAAATCATTACTATTGAAACAAAAGTATAGTAGGCAAGAGAGGGATTTCCATCACTTCATCGTGTCTACTGGACGCGTGGGTGCTAATCACTTGAAATGGTTCCTTTCGAATAAATTGACCAAAATATTGATAGGCTTTTTGAGGACAAAAGAATGACCTCATACTTCCGGTATCAATCATAATTTTTACATCTATTTCTTTTAAATAATGTACGAAAGTGTTGAATTAGGATCGCAATTTAGTTCTAAGACTTAGTCAAGGCAGTTTTGAGAAAATTTGGTTGCCTGATATACGTCAGTCTTCATATGGTACGTTACGTCGGTACCTACATATATAATTTTTGTTACCATAATAGTTCACTTCGTTCACGTCATGATAACTATTATGATTATAGTCGTAATTTTCATTGTAATAAGGTTCGTATTCATAGTCATTTATAATAAGTTCGTTTAACTTAAAACCTTGTTGTGGTATAGGAGGAGCTGTCCTCATAGACACGTAACTGATTTGCATTTGAGGCTTTTGTACCTAAGGGGGACTGTAGCCTACTTGAGTTGGCTAGATACCAGATTGTGGTCGATATCCAAATTGAGTTGGCCGATTATTCAATTGTTCGAGTGTTTTATAACCAAATGGTTGAGGTGGTTTGTAACCAAATTGCTGTGGTGGCTTGTAGCCAAATTGCTGTGGTGGCCTATAACTAAATTGCTGAAGGCCTACTGGTTGTTGTGGCTGAAGGCCAAACTAAGGTCGGTACCTAAAAGTTTGTGGACGGTCCGTTCCAAAACTCTGTGGTTGACCTTGCCCTTGAATTTGGGGCATCTTAGGCGGGGCATTGTTGCTTATCAATGGCCTTGAACCTGAACTTATAATTTGACTGCTGCCGTGTATACGATTTTTCATGTTGTATTGTTCCAAAAAAAAATTTACTTCCTCAAGAACATCACTTAAGGCGGCCTCTAATGTTGATGGTACCTTAAGTCTCACTACCCGTACCATATTCTCAGGACGGTTACATAAAAATACATTCAAGGATGTATTATTATAATATGATACATTTTGCGCGTTTTAAATCACTAGGACAGTGATTATCGTGATTGAGGACCAATCACGTTCACCTTCGACATCAATAAATATCGAACACTTTGGATTCTATTACAAAAATCCAGATAACTTTCATCTGATTTTATTTTCAAAAACTCTAATTCAATATTGATACACGCTTCACTACGCGGATCTCCAAAATGCTAGACGAGCAATTCTTTCAACGCAGACCAAGTCTCAACATCCTCTCGTTCCGATAAGAAAGCAGCTGCGTTCTCTGTAAGTCGACTAGTCAAAACAATTTGTTCTTCGAAATCTCTGTTACTAAACCGATCAATTACATAATAACATTTTCGCAAATATAAATTTAACTGTCTTTTATCACCATTGTATAATAGTATCAATTGAATGAATTCTTTAAGTATCGCTTCTATAGCTTCGTCATAGTAATAGAGTTACGAACGATTCAGAGAAGGCAACTTTTCACTCGAGTTACACGATTTTTTTTTTTACTCACTACAATAGAACACATTATAAACACAATAGAAAACACAACAAAAGTTGGGAAAATGTGGAAAACTGTAAGAAAAATTTTCATTTGCGTTTACGCGGTTATGTAAAAGTTTACATTTTAAAATAACACAATTAAAAGCACTAAAATAATAAAGTATAAAAGGAAAGCTTGATTAAAAATTTTCACTTAAGGTTACGCAGTTGAATAAAATTAGACACTTTAAAATAGCACTGTAAAAAGCACAAAAATAAATGGGAAAAACTTGATGGAAAATTTCCAATTAAGTTTACATGGTTTTTAAAAATTACACACTTTAAAATAGCACAATAAAAAGCACAAAAATAAATGGGGAAAACTTGATGGAAAATTTCCACTTAAGTTAACATGGTTTTTTAAAAATTACACACTTTAAAATAGCACAATAAAAAGCACAAAAATAATTGGTGAAAACTTGATGGAAAGTTTTCACTTTAGTTTACACGGTTGTAAAAATTACACAATTTAAAATAGCACAAAAAAAATACAATTTAAAACACAAGAAAAGTTGGGAAAATGTGTAAAATTTGTATGAAAATTTTTACTTGAGTTTATGCGATTATGTAAAATTACACAAAAACTTGATGAAAAATTTTCACTCTGCTTTACGCGGTTGTATAAAGTATTGACACAAAAGTGTCAATAAAAAAAAAATAAAAAAAGCACAACAATAGTTGGGCATAAAACAAAACTCTTTGTAAAAACTATTGACACAAAAATGTCAATAAAAACAATAAAATAAGCACAACAATAGTTGGGCATAAAATAAAAATTCTTTGTAAAATTGGTTTGACATTGAAATATTTTGTAAAAAATATTGACACAAAAATGTCAGTAAAAACAATAAAATAAGCACAACAATAGTTGGGCATAAAATAAAAATTCTTTGTAAAGTTGGTTTGACATTGAAATATTTTGTAAAATATACGAGTTTTTATCCTAAATTATAATTCTAATACGATCGATTTTAGATCAAATAAGTTTACGTAACACTAATTAATTACTTACAGTACAAATCTGAATTTGAAGACTATGCACTCTCTATATTTTATTTTATTTTATTTTATTTTACAGTTTTAGGAAAACTTACAGCTATTACAAGTGTGAATGAAAACAAAGTGGTAAAAAAAGGCTAATTAAAAGTTTCCACGAAATAACAAATGAAACTTACTTGTTAAAAATAACAGTCATATGTTTGAATTAAAGTAATAAAAATACTTACTTTCTAAATAAATTACTTACTAGTTATCAAAGAATAAATTGCTCATCAAGCTTTTTAGACGCTTGGATGAGGTATTAAATAAGTCTAAATCTACAGCCACATCGCTCCTATCCGTTAACACAACATCTGCTAAAACGTCATTAAAGGATTTGCTTGCCCTTATGATAAACGAGTTCTGCCTATAGTTCGTCCTCACCAATGGTACAAACAGAAGACTAGGCTTCCGGAGAAAAGCTATGTTCCCGCGCAGTCCGATCAGTTCTAGTAGCTCCGGACAGTTCACTGTGCCATTTGCTATGTTCATTAGATAACATAAATCAGCAATATCCCTTCGTTCTTTAAGCGGCAGGAAGTGGAACTTTTTACATCGCTCAGTATAATCTGCGAGGTATATTTTCGCTCTAAATTGAAGATAGCGTAAGAAACGTTTCTGAATACCCTCGATCCGAGAAATGTAGGTTTCGTAACGTGGGTTCCATAACTGTGAGGCGTACTCCAAGTGGCTGCGCACATAGGCACAGTAAAGAATTTTAAAGGTCTTAACACTGGTAAACTCTGACGACATCCTAAATACAAAACCTAATGAACGAGAGGCCTTTTTTACGATGTTATCGACGTGTTGATCAAATAAAAGCTTATTATCGAAATCAACACCCAAGTCACGAATGGTACTAACTCTGGATAAAATTGTATTACTAAGTGTGTAGTTGAAATATAGTACATTTTTTTTACGTGTGTAAGAGGATACGTAGCACTTAGAGACGTTCAAATTTAGGTTATTAATGGTACAATAGTACTGGAACCTCTCTAGTTCACTCTGTAAGCGGAGCGCATTATCCGTACTACGGATGACACTAAGAATCTTCATATCATCCGCATAAAGAAGTATTTTGGAGTAATTAAAACATTCATGTACATCATTTATGAATATGAGGAACAGAAGAGGACCTAGCAGGGAACCCTGAGGTACCCCGGATGGAATACCCATGGGAGATGAAGAGTAACCACTGAGCACAACTGTTTGACACCTGTTTTGAACATACGAAGTGAACCAACGGTAAAGGTTGCCTCTAATTCCAATAAGCTGTAGTTTCTTCAGAAGTATCAAGTGATCAATTCGGTCGAAGCACTTGGTATAGTCGGTATAGATAACGTCCACTTGGGATAGTTGCGACATGTGGTGCGAAATAAACTCACTACAAAGCAGGAGGTTAGTAGTAGTGGACTTGCCTCTGACGAAGCCATGCTGGTTAAGAATAAGATCATGCTTGATAGCCGAATAAAGCTGCAAGTGAATAATTTTTTCAAGAACTTTCGCAAAGAGACAAAGTTTAGAAATAGGTCTGTAGTTTTCTATGTTATTTTTCAGTCCTTTTTTATGTATTGGTGTAATATAAGCATTCTTCCAAATATTGGGAACTACTCCTTCCGAAAGGGAGCGACGATATAATATTGAGAGAGGCAAGGTCAGACTTCTAGCACATTTCACTATAACAATAGGAGGAATATTTATTTATTTATTTATTTATTTATTTATTGGGAAACCAACAGCGATACATTATGAAAAAACTTAAGGCTAAGATTGTAGAAAGTACGGCCAATAACAGGCTTCCACTTTAAATGCACAAGGTAATAGTAAGCGGATAACATTACATATACCTACCTACAAGGGACACGCCAACAATGGCTTAGATTAAACTAATCACATATACATGAAGAAACTACAAGTATCTTGGAAACAGAATTAAGGCAGATATAAAACATGCGAGAATAACCCAATAAATGATACAATTATTAAAAAAGTAATTGAACAAATTAGACAGTAGTAACTATCATAGATACCCAATCAAAAGGTCCTCCAATCCCTCAAAGTAAGTAGGTACAACTTATACACATAGGAGGTAACAACATTGTAACCAATAATACTATTTATCCTTTTTTAATTTATCTTTTCATTTATTCATCTTTACACTTATATAACAGCAAGCAAGCAAGAGGAGGTAGGAAAAGGAAAAAGGTGGATTTTAAGAAGTCTTTATGCGTGAGTGTGCACTTACTCCCTCACATGAGTGAGAGTTTTCACAACGAGCCCTCCGAATGTCAACTTAGTCATAGTATAAGGATCAATATGCGAGAATCGACTGTTGTACGTGTTGGCCAATCTAGTAAGAACAGAATTTCGCGTGAAGTTAGTTCGGTGGTGTGGGACATGGAATAACTTTGTATGACGTGTACGACACAATGGCACATTCAGTCCAACCTGACGCACCAGATCTGGACAATCAATCCTACTAGTAATAATATCATAGAACAGTAGCATATCTGATATTATTCGTCGATTGTATAGTAAAGGAACATTATAGTATAAACACGCGTCTTCATAGGTATCAAAATATTTTTTGAATTTATAATTTAGATGCTTAATAAATTTGGATTGAACATGCTCCAACCGTTCTCTATAGGTTATATATTGTGGGCACCAAATAGGACTGGCATACTCTAAAGAACTACGAACGTATGCGTTGTATATAATTTTGATACAGTTCAAGTCATTAATAGGTTTGCAGATGCGCATAACAAAGCCTAAATTCTTAAATGCTTTACCTGCGACGTAATTTACATGTAGGTCCATCAGTAGTTTATCATCAAGATAAACTCCAAGATCCTTAATTTTATCAGTTTTTGCTATTGGTGATCCTTGAATAGAATATGTAAAAGCAACAGGTTTAATTTTCCTTGTGTAAGATAAAGCCTGACATTTGTTGGCGTTTACTTTAATTCTATTAATGATATAATAATCGGATAATCTATTAAGGTCGTCTTGTAGTTTTAAGCAGTCATTGGGTTTATTAACATCTATGAATATTTTTGTGTCGTCCGCGTACATAAGGAACATAGAATGCTTTATACAAGAGTATAGGTCATATAAATATACATTGTACAAGAGCGGCCCTAGATGAGATCCCTGTGGGACGCCTGAAGTAATCTTAACGTAATCAGATCGAAAGCCACCCAATACAACTGCTTGAGAACGATTAGCTAGATAAGATGTAACCCATCGCAGAAGATCACCCTGTATCCCTAGATGTTTAAGCTTTTCAAGCAGGATGAAATGATCCATATTGATCAATATTGTCCGGTCCAGCCGACTTAGTGAGATCAAGTGATTGCAGTAGTTTGTAAACCTCTTCTTTCGAGATATCCACATCACCTATATCCGCAGTGGATGTACAGCATTCAAGCATCTCCGCTTGTGCATGGATGTAGGCAGGTACGTCACTAAGGAAGGTGGAGTGAAAAAAATCACCAAACATGTTCGCAATTACTACGCCCTGGTCAGAGGAACGGTCACCATAGTGAAGTACTGAGGGATAGGCATGAGACTGGTTTTTAGACTTAACATAAGACCAAAAAGCGCGGGGGTTTGTTTTAATATAATTTTCAACATTAGTTATGTAAGAGGAATAGTACTCACTTTCTAAAACCTGAGCCCGTTCCCTTAATATTTTAAATGAGGTAAGATCACTCAAGTTACCATAATTCTTGTATTTACGATGAAATTTATATTTTTCTCTAATAATTTTAATTAAAGGTTTTTTGTACCATATCGGGTACTTAGTGGAAGGTGTAAAAATCTTAGAAGGTATGTATGTGTCACGCAGGCCACCAAGAGTATGGTATACAAGTGATACTGCATCTTCAAGAGACTTATTATTTAATACTAAGTACCAGTTTATAGCATCGAGACCATTGCAGATTGACTCATAGTCACCATCCTGATAAATAAATTTCGTATAAGAAAGTGGTTTAATAGTGTGATATTGCACAAATTCGGCCTCGCATACAATAGAGCTATGTTGGGGGTCTTCCGGTACTAGTGGGTACTCACAAAGTTGAATGGAAACATCATGGTTGGAAAATACTAGGTCTAGAACACGGTTGTTGATGTTTGAGAATGAGTTGTACTGAAGTAGGTTGCAAGTGTTTAGTTCGTCAAATATTTCTATTTGATGAGAACCTTGAATATTACCGGGCGAAAAAGAAATTCCGTCCGAACTCAGAGACCATGAAATATTAGGTAAGTTAAAGTCGCCAAAGATAATGAATTTATCCAATGGGTTTTGTACTACTAGATTTGACAGACTTTGTATAAAGTTTTCACGTTGAACAGTCATAGTATTACCTAGATTTTGGTTGCAGATATATACTGTACATATGTGAATCTTATAGCAACTAACACCAACCTGATTTCTGCTCCGAATCGAAATTGTAACCTACAGGTCCTCCGCCGACGAATACCAGTCATTTACACACACAGCCGCAAGTTCTCGGCGAACCGCAATTAAAACACCGCCCCCCCTGTTTTGATCCCTTTCAAGATAATTCCTATCTGATCTCCACACCAAGTAGCGATCGTCAAACAACTCACTATCCACTATTGAATCGTTTAGCCACGTCTCAGTTAGACACACAATATCGAAAGCACTCAAACAAATATTTCTGTAAAAAACCACGGTTTTTGTACGCAAACCACGGACGTTCTGGTAATAAATACTAATCATTGTTAACGGGTAGGTATTTAGGTAAATGTGCAGGTTCGAATGGCATAAAAAGCGATATTTTAGCAAAGATATTCTTGTAAGTTAAAAGAATTGTAGATAGTAAACAATGGATGCAATAACTGTAGACAAAAGATGCGAAGCAAATGGTCAGCTGATGGAACGATATGGGTAGTAGCGATAGCACAACAAAGCGAGGCGTACGCAAGACAGAAGTCGACAACCTTTGGAAGCAGATGTATGAAGAAGACTTTATAACATAATTAGGTATTTCAGAACTTATTAAACAATTTTCTTCAGGTCTATTTCCGACCGGATAACGATAATCGGAGAGGTTGCATTCTTCCGAACACGTATCTTGCAGCCAGCCACCCACGTGTAAGCAAACCCCCGTTCCCTCGCCAGTGTCTTGGTCTTACTCAGCAGAATCTTGTTCCCCACCGTTAAGTGATCGTTAACAAAGATCCTATTATCTCCTTTCCAACCCAAAACACCAGGGGTAATGTTGCATTTTCTCGCCGCCGACACGAAGTCGTCTTTGATGTACCGGCTGTGGACGGCAACGACTATCGTCTTATTCTTTATATCGTTCCTCATGGGAATTCTGGCGATATAATTGATTTGCTCCTTAGGTATGGGGCTTTTGATATGAGATCCTATCTTGGCTACGACATCGAAGAGATTTTCACCGCTTGACATCGGAACTCCCTTTATTTCGATGTTATTGAGCCTCGACCTCTGCTGATTCTCACAGTGCTGCGTTTCTAGGTTCTGGATGCGAAGCTGAAGATGTTCAACGTCATGCTTCGTCTTATGAAGAGTCTGTATGTCCTTCTCCATCTCGATTATTTTATCCGAAAGAGCCGCAATTCTTTGATCCACAAAGTCAATCGACGATTTTATCTCCGTGAGTTCAGGCTTTATGGCTTTAAGACTATCTAGTTGCGACTTGATACTCTTCACGCTTTCGTCGAGAGCGGGCAGGATAGCGACTTGCAGGGAAAGTCGCTTGAGCTCGGAGAGTACAGCATCCATATCAGCCGGCTGAGGAGATTTAGCCGCGGAGCTCTTGCATGCAGGACACTTCCAAGTAGTTCTTCTATCGCCCAGCCTCCGGTAACCCGTCTCAGTACACCAGCACAAGCGTAATCAAAATTACCCATACAGATGGAGCACTGTGCTCCATCTCTTGATTCTTCGTTACAGCTTTTACACTTGAACATATTGCGCTCTTTAAGTAAACGTTTAGTAAGTATAGTAAAATAAGAAAGAAAGAAAATGTTTAGGACCGCTGATCGTAAATAAGTACGCACTGAGGATCGTGATGCGTGCGCGCGGTCCGCCGTAAACGGACTGACTCCGTTCTTGATTTTCTTATCTTTTTAATACTAAGGTTAACTCTATAGAGTTTTATACAAAGTTAACCAGACACGTTATAATGCGAGAAGTTTGATCGCAATAATAACAAATTAGTGTTTAAAAACCATTTTCAAAGAGGAGGATTTGGGAAACAAAGGATTGGCGAAAAGTTGTACTCACCAACCGACTGCTACACCCATTGCTCACTTTTCTTTACCCGTTTAAGAGAATATTTATTTGGTTCGTCGGATTAACTTTTCGTGGAATTTTTCGTGGTAATTTTCCTGACGAATTTGGACGTCGGGAAAACGCGGAAAAACCCGTGAAAATTATGAAAATCCGCTCCGGGCTGCGCCACTCTTGATTTGGGAGCTTAGAAACGGGTTTTTAAAAAATTAAAATTTAAAACTAAAATTAAAATTAAATTAAAAATACGTCTGCATCGATATGGAGATGCTTTAATATTGAAATAAAAGAATACATGTGCGTCAGAGCGCCGAGGGCTGTCTCGCCGCTGAGTCAGCCGTAAAACATAAATGCTTAGTTACTAAAAGTATATTCTAGACTTAATCTAAGGCAGAGGGGTGAGGGGTAACCATAACTACATCGTAAATAATAATTGAGATTTGGGGATGAGGAAGAGAAATACAATAAAATTGTTGGTATTGGGTCTTTCCCAGTCCTCCGATCGGAACTAGGATGTAGGAGGAGCGGGAATTTGTATCAGGCGCCAAAGAGAATTTATCTTGAATTTATAGCTACGTTTTTCGCGCCATGTTTACTTACGTGTTTGTGACAGTGACAGGCCATTTTACGCGGCTGATTTCAATGGTTTCTAAATAAAAATACCATAGCGTACATACTTCAGAAACAAATGTAGGTACTTTTTAATTTGTTCGTTTTACCATTTGATTTAAATGGAAATAAGTACTATTGACTCGTTTTATGCAAATATCCGACTTCTCCTAATCATATAAGCGGACTTACCTTATTTATATACGGCAACACTGAGTTTGATATTAATATTATACTTTTTTTTACGACGTGCTCTTCATCTCCTTAGTCTGTGGTTGTAAAATATCTTTGTTTACCAAAATACCAACATTTTATTTATTTTTCGAAGACGAATTCCTATTAATTCATATGTGATCGAAGTTGTTCTCCAAGCCTCGAAGTCAATCGAACGAAGTGAAGATCAATTACGATCATGTCCTATTTAAATTACTTTCTCAAAAACTTTAGGAAAGACGAGACTCGGGAGGGTAATTGTGAAATGGACAAAAGGCCCTCGTAAGTTTTAACTACTTTAGATAAACGAGTATGTAATCGTGGAGAATACTTATAACTCTCAGTTATATATATAGGTACCAGAGTTTTTATGCAGCACGTAAAATTTTTTACATCATCAGCCGGTAGTAGTGTATCAAGTGTATGTCTATGGCCGGTAGACATCCACTGCTGGTTGAGGGGATTTGCCATAATAACCTTGCTTGGCAGGCGGATTGGTGATCCCAGTTTGGTGTTAAGTACTCAGGTGGATGCTGCTGCCCATCCCCTGGCGTAATCCGTTAGACGCCTTTTATGACATCCACAGGAGTAGGCCTGTTCTCAGGCCGAGACTACAACGGCATTTGTTACCTGTCAAGTATACCAAATACAATATCTATGTACGACCTCTGTGGCGCGGCGGGGGAGTAGCCGGCTGAGGTTGCGGGTTCGATTCCCGCTGCGCGACCAATGTTTGCATGATCTGCAAATATTTGTTCCGGGTCTGAGTGTTATGGTACCATAGTATTCATAGTTCCTGATACCCAGGACACAGGGAATCCTAGTGTGGGATCATGACTAGGTATGTGACTGTGGGGTGTTATGTTATGTTCATGATAATAACTGATAACCTTTGCAAAAACATAAGGAAAGAAGAGGCTCAGGATGTAGAGAAAATTCAAGGTTCCTGTCACACTATGTGCCCGGTGGATGAGGGGAGTTTGTGAGTAACAGTTAAATTACTTAACTTTTTAAGGAAAACTAAGAAAAACCAAACGCAACCCTGTTGCTAATGCAATAATGTCCATCTATATCTGTCATATTCATACATATAGGTAGGTCATACATACAGTCAAGTCCATCGAGACGGGCCTACCTCTACTGCGTCTTCCAGTTTGTGTTGCTACTCCTTTACGCCTTTTTCCCTTCATTCCCCAGCTGTTGTCAGTTCTACTAGCTTTATGACCTGCCCATTGCCACTTAAACTTGCTAATTTGAGATCTTAGTACTTTTGCAGATTTCCTCCTTTGGATTCTACACTTAGTGATAGTACACTCTGAGAATAGCATAGCTCTCTCCATAGCCCTCTGTCAACTTCGAGCCTTGTGTATGAGGCCAATAGTTATTGTCCACGTCTCAGTGCCCTATATCATCACTGGCAACACAAAAGACTACATCTTGAGGCTCCGTGGTATCTGTGATGAGAAGATATGGCATAGTTTCCGGAACGCTGCCCATCCTATTTGGATCAAAACAATACTTCCTTATAAAACATAATATCCATTGAAACTGCTATTTGTTTGAAGGCGTATTCGAGAAAGAATGGTCCACGTCCTGGAAAAGGTTGGGACCGACACGAAGCTGGTGAAGAGTTACTGCCGATCGGCTGCGGACTCCAACATGGCAGTGTCTCAGCATTTGAGGCCATTTAATGTCCTGCGGGTCACAGTGGCCTACCTACTGTTTGAGTAAGAACTTTTTACTATGTAAATCTGATAGAGTTTCAAAACTGTGCTCTGCACTGTTGATTTGGTCCCATAACTATTTACTTTTTTTATCGTAATTAAAAATATTTATATGTTGTAGTCAAAGCAGAGCACAAAGCGAATAGGCGTTTGGATTTGATGGTGTCCCAGTGAACAATTACCAACATGTCAGTATATCTCGACTGCAGGATATGAAATACTTGTGTATGTACAGGGTTGGATTGCAAATCTAAAAAAAAAACGTTTTTCGCCACGCCTATTTTCTTTCCGCACTGGCTCTACGACAGGCACATTTTCTTTCCCACTTCAACTACCTCTATATTTTATGAAACCAAAGTGAGATCCATTCACCTCCTTCCTTTCCTTACCTCTCCTTACCCCTCACAGCCCCTCATCTGAACCAACTTCCCCCTCATCTGACCCAACTTCCCCCTCAACCCCCCCATCACCTACCTTACTTTCTCCTCTCACTGACCCCTCACACCATCTCACTTCCCCCTCACCGCCCCTCCCCTTCCCGTATAATCATCATCATAATTCATCGTATTCGCAAAACACTCAAATCGAGTTAATTCAAACTATATATTTCTCTAGGCTTACTCTAGTGAAATGGCCATCTTATATATAGATTCTGAAATAAAAACACGATGCTTGTTACTATCTTTCTGCAACATGTAAATGGCCCAATTAATCAATTTTCATATCTCATTTTCAGGGTAACAAAAAGGATGGATGTCCCCACACCAGTGGTGTATGACTTTATAGATAATCGTCTCCGGGCTGTGAGGCAGGATATGACAATACAGAGGCTATCTTCGCGACAGTGTGCTCACTTGCTAGAACCTATGGTCAGGTTCTATGTTTATTACGGATACAAGTAAGGAATTTTTAAAACTAGTTTGAACTTTCACTAAGCATAGCTCAAAGGACGTTAAAATAACTCTCTTTAGAACTTTTTGTACTTCTTTCTACACATGCAGCCTATGGATGGACTACACTCACAAATCGTACTCAGCCCTCAAGAGTCCAATACAACAACGCTTTTAGGATGATGTTGGGGCTCCCCCGCTTCTGCAGCGCTTCGGGAATGTTCGCGGAGGCGCGCGTTAATTGTTTTTATGCAACTATGCGCCTGCGCAGCGCGTCTTTAGTGCGGCGGGTGCGGGCGAGCGCCAACACCTTCCTCAGCGTAATTGCAGACCGCTTCGAAGGTCCTTATATAAATAACTGTTGTGGTTACCATGTGCCGCCCAAGCCGTTTAAAAGAGCGTGGTGATAGTTTGCGTGCTTGCATGCCCTTCCTTTGAACAAGGGTAACATGTAGGTAGGTACTCCTATCTATATGTTGCCTTGGTTTAATATTCTGTTATGGTTGTTGTAGCTGTAGTTTATTGTATTGATGTGTTTATTGTGTGTTATGCTTATGAGCCTTGTTGTTGCTTGACTTAAATAAATAAATAAGCAGGAAAAAGGTTGAGAGATTGTGTGTGGTTGTGGTGTGTCTGCCCTGTAGTTCAGAACAGAGCAGACAAACCATGGAAAGGTCTCTTTTTTTGAACTACTTGGCAAGCAAATAAGCTTATGGCCCACCTGATGGAAAGCAGTTACCTTACCCTATGTATTATCTAACATAACACCCAACAGACACATACGTTGCCTTGATCCCACACTAGGATTACCTGTGTCGTGGGTATTAGGAACTACGAGTACCATGGTACCATAACACCCAGACCCGGAACAAATATTTGTAGATCATACACAAACATTTGTCTCGCAGCGGGAATCGAACACGCAACCTCCTTGCATCTCAGCCGGCTACTCACCCGTCGCGCCAAAGAGGTCGTCCAATCTATTAAGTGTGTCGCACAAGTAGCATGTGGTAAGATATCTGTATCTGAGCGCGTATCTGTCCATATCGCTCTCTATACTAAACTCAAGAAGCAACACACACGTAGCAGATCACTTATATTTTACCGTCAAGCATCTGTAGGCACCGACATACATCAAAAGATGGACAGATTATATCAGTCTATACAAATTGAAATACAATACAGTAGGCCTAGTGTGAGCATCGCGTTTACGTGACAACCGCGTAAACGCGCGTTGGTTGAGTAACCGGCAAAATTAAAGTATACGTAAAATTGCAAGTGCGAGCAGTTTTTACGTATACTTAAATTTTGCCGGTTACTCAACCAACGCGCGTTTACGCGGTTGTCACGTAAACGCGATGCTCACACTAGGCCTACAGTTTGAAGGTTTCCGCGTGAATGTATCCTTTTCGTATATTATCGTATCTGCTACGTGTGTGATACCTTCAGATGCGATAAGCTTTATACGCATATAAAATATTACCGCGTCTGCTGCGTGTGTGATGCACTTTATCATACCCAAAACAGTTTGTGTAAATCTTCTATTTTCCACTAGGTTGCATGGTCTTCCTCTCAAAGATTTTGATCCTGTCCTTCACAAAAAGTACTTATTGGAATGCCTAAAGTGGTTCCTAAGCTGCTGTGACCATACAGAGAACTTGGAGGATTATAGCGATGAACATCGCACTCCAGGTGAACTCGGTGAACGGATGTCTATGATGAACATTGAGCCGGAGAACAAGCTGGCTTGCGATCAGGTGCTGATGGAAAGTCTGTACATCCTTTGCAATTTGGATGACGTGCATCCATTGCGCCGCTTTGTAAATCTGCCTAAACAATTGAAAAAGTAAGTGCTTTTCTACACGAGCGGCACGATGTCAACGGCAGAGGCAATTGCCAGCGGCAGCCGTCCTATAGCGACGCTTGCAGTTGTTGTGGCAGCTGTCAACGGCTGTCGCCGACGGGTGTGGGCCTCTGCCGTTGACATCGTGCCGCTCGTGTATATAAAGCCTAAGTTAAATTTTTCTGCATACAGCAAAATAGAAGCCATTTTGAATATTTATTGAAGCAATGGTTATTTAGATCATACCAATTGTACTTCTGCTGTCCCGGTTTTTTTTCGTTCGATACAGTGAAATTATACTTCTAGGAAACTGAGTCGATTTAGACAAAAAAATACTTTGTTTATTTTTATGGAAAACTGATCAAAAATATTTCCATAAAAAATATAAACGAATTGAGAACCTCCTCCTTTTTTTGAAGTCCCCATACTGTCCCAGTTAAAAAACACACTATACATATATTATATCATTAGAATATAACATTAAAAAAAGAAAATATATTTTTATTATTTATATATTTTTTATGTTTTCAGTGATCCTAAATTGAGACTGGCGTTCAGTGTAGCGGTTGCAAACAGGAAAGGCAATTTTGTAAAAGTCACCAAACTGCTTAGTAGGCTCTGCCCTCTCGCACACTGCGCTCTGTGCCAATATCTGCCAGACTTACAGAGGTAACATAACATACCACCTAACAGTCACATACGTAATCTTGATCCCACACTAGGATCCCGTGTCGTGGGTATCAGGAACTAAGAGTACTTGTGGGTAGAGTGGGAATAATACCCACAACAACAACATCAACATGTAAGCCAAACATACATAACACAACACATAATAACATAGGACTATGTATCTGAATGTTGGGTGTTATAACACCCAACATTGTGTATACATGGGCTCTTGACTTTAATTCCCATTGAGGATATCCTAGAATCTAGAGGCTCTTTTACATTTATAATCTAGAGTCTAGAACTAGATTATAAATGTAACAAGCAACTTTAAGGCGGAAGGGATGGTTTTTAACTTTTTTTTATACTGTTAAGCAAGCTGACTCCTGCAACACCAGAGGCATCACACGAGCTGTCGACCCTGAGATATAAAGATGAAATGTCTCATGTGCCTGTAATTTCACTGGCATCCGTAACCCTTCAAACCGAAACACAGCAATGCGAGCACTACTGTTTGATGATGCTGATGAATACATCATTGAACGTATTTCGTCAGCTCACATCTAAGTAGCGCAGTGGGCTATGGTCTATGTGAGCTGTGTGAGTGTGTGTCTGTGAGCTATGCTCGGAATTTGACTATGTAGTAGAACCCGAAACGCAAGACTGAGACTGATTACTGAGAGCTGTCGCGACAGCTCTCAGAATTAGCAAGTTGAAAAGGCCATATAAGCAGAACTCACACCCGTTGGAGAATAAAGGTTCTCTAGTGGCGATCACGAACCGGACAACGTATTGGAGGAAGGCGACCCTCTATGAACTGATAACATTTTAAAGGACACAGGAAGTCGGTGGATGAAGGTGGCATATCTTCTCGGTGACCGTTCTTTGTGGCATTCCGTGGAATGCCCCTATGACAAGCAGACTTGGCTAATGATGATGACAGTGTTTTTCTTGAATGTTTAAGACGCGCACTTAAGGTCCTGGCTCTCGCGTACGACAATAAAAAGCTCGCCGTGCCGAGCTCAGTGCTAAAGCAATGGCTGGCTCTGTCGAGCGTCGCAGAGACACGCGACGTGTGCCAACACTACGGCCTGGCTGTGGTCGACGATTCCATTAGATTCGACAAGCAAATGCTCAAGATTGATGTTAAAATGGTGAGTTTTGATCACGTTTTTTGTTAGTAGAACTTCGTGTGAAAGAGTTCGTCCGGGGAAGTACTACCACCGTACCTATTTCTGCCGCCAAGCAGTGGTGCTCGCATTGCTGTGTTACGGTTTGAAGGGTACGGGTGCCGGTGAAATTACAGGCACACGAGACTTTTCATCTTTATGTCTCAGGGTCGGCAGCGCGCGTGTGATGCCTTTGGTGTTGCAGGCGTCCATAGGCTACGGTAACTGCTTTGCATCAGGTGGGCCGTATGCTTTGCTTGTCAAGTAGTATAAAAAAAATAAAAAAAGTTTGACCGTTATACTTGGCGGCGCAAAAGTAATGACACTATATAAATTGGGTTATTCCTGAAATCCCCTTTGAAGCTGTCTATAATGATATATTTTGTTTCAGCACCAGTCAAATATTCGTCTTTTGCAAAGTGAGGGTCTGAATCTAAACTTGCTGCATGTCCTCACCTACACTGCTAAATGACCCCTATTAACTAAACTTTATTTTAACACGGATTTCCAATGAGGTGTTTTCACGGCAGACTCGAAACATGCTTTCAATTCGTTGAAAATAGATGGCGCTGCACTGTGGTTGAACTGTCAAAAGAAAGTTTGACTTAGTGGGCAATGTGACTTAAAATAGAACCTAAAGATTTTATATTATTATGTCAGAGCCATCTATCAAGCCAGCTGGAACTACTTTTGTTTTTAAATCAAAATTGAAAGGCCCCATTAGGGCCGGTTTCCAGCGGGGCTGAGAGCAAAGCTGCCAGGCAGGCTTTACAGGTAAAAACGAAACAAAAATAACGAAATCGGATTGGTTTATTCAAACACATCTCTCGTCTCCTCTCCGCCCCGGTGGAAACCGGCCCTTACAGATCAGTGTACCTATAAATCGATCTCATTTCACTAGTGAACAAGTGCCTAGTGATTTATAATATTGTTATATAATGATTAATGAATAAAACAAATTTTTACAAAGGAATCCTTTATTTATTGATTTATTTACATAAGAAAATTCTCCTAGTTATGCAATAACTAATTACAATGGACAACAAAAACTATCTAATATCAAATGGTTGCGTGGCTCCCAACGTTGAGTTCATTACTTTTCAAAAATTAAATAAACTTAATTTCCTAAATTCCATTGAGTCACTTTCGAGTTTCGGGTACATAAATTCATTATTTTTAATAACATGCATAAAGCCACTCAATTAACACGAAATAATAGGCGATTTGCAATTCGAATAGTTCTAAAAGCAATGCATCAAAATTTAAAAGTGATTACTGTAGACATACAATAATAGATTGCTAAGCAAGGGTTGTAAAAGGTAAATTGCCACGAGATATTATGGGTTAAGTAAGAGATTTTAGGATAGTTCGAGCGGGGGTGCAAATGATCTTTGACACCAGAGTTAAACACATTGCTTTCAACACTCATGCGAGAACTTTTTTCTTCGTAGTACGTATTGAAATTTCCAATTAGTGAACAATATGCGTTCGAAGATTAAAAAATGCTATCTAGCTGAGCATTTGTCAAGGAGGTTGTATATTGTAGAGTGCGTCCAATCTAATGGTGGCACTTCACTTGGCGTATTTGCGTAAATGTTTGCATTATTTTGCCAAGGCAAACAACATTATATGCCGATAGACTCATGGTCTATTTTTCCGTGGCAAACATTTGCGAATATACACCAAGTGAAGTGCCACCATAAAACTGAACGCCCCACTATTTCATTGCCTCAAAATAAAATATTCCATAATCCGTAACCAAAAGGACCGTTTTCAAACGTCAAGTGCCTTGTATAAGCGGTGTGGGGGCGTGCAGTTCTAGACTGAACGAATGAATGGAACTTAAAATTTGAAAGAACCTCGTTCGATTTTCAAATTAAATGAAATACAGCCCCAGGGCTGGAAACGCTTCATAACAATACAATTTTCGAGTTAACTCAGACCATGAGTGATGAAATAGTAATAAAAGGATGCTCGTACAGGCGGCAAAGTTTAGATTAAACAATAGTTACTAAATCCCTGTGCCATTTTTTTTTCTTTCACTTAAACATAGCTTAGTCCTAAATACACAACTTTGATAAAAAAAAGAAGTGAAAAACATGAATTATTTCGTTTCTATTCATTTTCTATTTCAATCTTTAAACACACTGGGTGTAACCAATTAGCTTTGCCGACTGTAAGCACACCAAACACAACTAACGCAGAAAGCTCTCGCATTTCTTTTCGTGTGTCATCAAAACTATCCGCGATATTGACTTCTAAATTTGTAGGCATAACACCTTTTACTCAAAAATGAAATTCCCCAGTTCAAGTATCATTTTTGCAAAAAATAAGTCCAATATAATATCACAGTTTGATCATTTAACTTTTATCAATATTACGGATAATTTTCACAGCATTGGTAACTAAATCAGAGATGCAGTAATTCAGGCCGGCTGAATTTAAAACAAACAACAGCGGCCGGCAAATCAGGCGTTAATGGACGAACGTGATAATGTGGGCCGAGGCACACTTACGCGAGCCCATCAATGCTCAATTTGCGGCCAAGGTTTGTATAGTACTTTTCTCAAACAATGCACGGATATTCAAACAAGTTAATTTTCTTTTATCATTTCATGTATTTTAATATTTGTCTTTTGATTTTGGCGGCAACAAGTAAGTTATCTATGAGGGATCTTGTCGCCTCTTCAAGGTATTTTGATCGTACGTACTCTCTCCACTTGAGCTCACTTTGCATAGAATACGCTAACTATGCACATTGTTTCTGTTGAGTCATCATCAGCTATTATCAATTCTGGCGAGTAAAAGTAATAACACGACAGATATGTATTTTCATACCAACATTGCCGGCCGCTGCAAGTATTGATCACCGCAACTAGAATTTGATTTATCTTGAAGGTTCTGTAAATAATGACCTAATATCCAAGCGTGTTTGAGAAAACACTATGAAATACTGGCATGCGCCCACGGCTTCCCTCGCGTGGCATACAAATTAATAACAGCCACGTTTATATCATAATCTATCTCCGTACCAAACTTTATCTAAATCGGTTCAGCCGTTATTGAGAACAAACATACAAATTTTAGCATTTATAACATAAGTAGGATTAAAGCGTCAGTATGTAACAATGCAATCCACAAAAGTTTACATGATAATTTTCATAATATACTTTCCAAACATTCTATATAATTTCAAGAAACCTCTACTCAGGGTTTGATATAAACATGTTTTGCTGTATTTGACCTAAATCCATTTGGTAGCACCTAGATGTTTAAAACGAAACAAAGTATTAACGAGGAACCATCGTAACCTTAAATAAATTCAATGTATGTCATAACAATGTTTTTAAGACCGTGGTCCTACGCGTGATTTCATTTTAAATACAACACGTTTAAGTGATAAATAACTTTTTAAAACATCAACAATAAGAAATAATTTACAGATAATAAAGAGGTATAAATCGTTCAACTGTACATGAAAACACTAATTTGTGAAGTCACTATACAAGGGGCACGCACATTTAAAACTAGGCTAGGCTATATACCAATGCATAAACGAATTGTTATGAAAAATGTTTTCATATAATATCTGTCACAGATGTACCCAGCTAGTCTATTAAATGTAGCTTAATTAGAATGACAGCTGACGATATTTCACGCCATATCTTTGTAATAACGTTTGGCAAATTATATTTATTTGTAACACAAAGATCACTGGTTTTCTGCGTGTAAAACTACTATGAACAGCAAGTGCTATACACATAAATAATAAAAGTATAATTGATCTTTAAAAAATAACTGCATTTAGCGGGGATTATCACAAAATAATACAAATTTTTCCATTCTGCCATAACAAGGTTACGTCAACTTGCATAAAATTTTAGGGACGTGGTTAATCGATAAACGTAAATCGATCGTTTTTATTGTTATTGAACATATCGTTTAGTTGACACAAACAAAACAGTTTTTCTTGGCCAATGCCAAAAAGGACAAAAAATACTGTTTTGAACAGTGGATCTCGTGAATTTGTGGTTTGCTTAGATGGTTTTGCTTTAAATCTATAAAAAGTCTAAAATAATACACAATATATATAAGTATATAGGTTAAATACCACACGATTTTTGAAAATATTATTTGTGCAAAACACTTTCAGTCAATAAATACACACATAAATCTCAATTTGATCCGAATTGTCCCAGCACTATTCGAGGCTTTTGGCATGTCATTTTAATCAAGCTACATTACTGTAACCCCGTTTATGGGTTAGTGAACTTTAGGCTTAATGTGATTGTAGTATGAATCCACAAATCAGTGTACAACGCACAGTATGCGAGGTTGCTAGTGACCGTGGTGAGAGCTATCAACGTCATTAGCCAGTCAACATGGAGCTTGCATTTGATTGAAATAAACAAGCGACTAAACGAAACCAGTTATTACAGAACATCTTGCAACTCAGGCCCTTTCCACCGCCAACAGATTAAAAAAAAACTTGTTATTTTAATGCAACAGTTTAAGTGGTAGAACTTTTGTAGTAGGTCTGGGTGTTGCGGTACCATAGTACTCGCAGATCCTGATACCTACCACACAGGGAATTCCTAGTGTGGGATCAGGTCTAGATATGTGACTGTTGGTCTATGAATAGGATAGACTTTTAACATTTTTTTTCATAAATGACTACCCATTCAGGCTACCTACTTGCAGTTAGTTTTATCTATGTAAGGATTGTAACGAGGATGATAGCACAAAAAACCTACTTATTTTGTGTTAATAGCTTCTTGAGAAAAATATTGTTTAGTATCGTTTGACAGGAGAAAGGGTTCCAGTTAAAATTATATCAAAGTTAAACAATAATCAACGTTATGCCACTTACCGCTGGATTATGACAAACAGTGATAGGGCTACTAAGGGGTACCAGCCAATGCCGATGGTGGAAAAGGCCCTGAGTGAATTTACAGCAAATCATTTCCGAAATAACGTGAAAAAAACGGCATATCTTATTTGTGAGAACTTTCCACATTCACTTGCTTGACAAGACGCGAGCCTCTGTGTAATCTCATGCTTATTATGACATAAAACTAAAAACATACACACAACATTGAAATAAATAAACATACAACTTATATTCCAATTCACTACTTCCGGTAACCCAGCGGTCGAATATATACATATTGCTATTTCACAACTGGGTTGGCTTAAGGTGAAACGTTTCGCAAGTGGCGCGAAATTCAAATTTTATCGTGTTTTTTGCACATTACTGCCTATCAATACTTCTTGAGATAGCAAACACTGGTTTTGCGGGAATCAGGAGACCTAAAAATACATGTTTTCATTGAAAGTAGCTCATAAATATCATTAGTTTAGCTACGAATGTCAATGAACCAAAATAACACCATACAAATCATTCATAATCAAAGCATTTCATTACTCAAAATTAATTTCATTATTCAAAGCTGTAATGTGCAAAAAACACAATAAAATTTGAATTTCGCGCCACTTGCGAAACGTTTCACCTTAACTAAAGCTGCGTTGACACAGAGAGCACTCGGACCGAGACCCTAGGAAGCTGCTCACATAACGAAAATCGTTAATCCGAGCACACTGTGACGACGGCGTCCGATCAAAGAACACTCGGACGCTACTTGTACAGTAGAAACCATCAATCCAAGCACGCTTTGACAACAGCGACCTATCAGAGTTGACTCGGACTGCGTTCATGTTCAAATCTAACTCGAGGGTCGACTCTACGAGAGCGAAACAAAGATAACATTACACGCAACATTCCGAATGAACTCTGATGCAAGACAACTGCAACCAACTTACAAGTGTAATCGGTCCGAGTGTTCACCGGCGAGACGTAAAGATTGCGCGCAACCGACACTATTCTGGGGCCCAATTCTCGTGTTATTAGACAAATATAGAACATGACATTGTCATAGAAGTTCTACCGCACTATCTCTGTTTTTTTTTAAGTAAAAACCGACAGATATTGGGGAAATGGAAATGTCACGTCCGATATTTGTCTATTAGCGCGAGAATGAAGCCCGTTTCGCTGCGACAACACATCGCAACGTACTAACCTGTTTCTTCGTATCGCTCACAGTCTGTACGAGACCTTAGATTGCTTGCGCTTGAAATGGCTCAACTATCGTTTCCAAGCGGTGAACAAACGCACAAAAATGCACGTACATACGTTATGTATTCGATTCGGACGCGTCGCGCGGGACCGGTGGTACTATGTATATTGCACTTGTTTAATACCTTCAACTGAAACAAAAGCGCATAGTTAATACATAGTTTTGACGACCTCTGTGGCGCGGTGGGCGAAGGTTCGCCTGCGACGCAGGAGGTTGCGGGTTCGATTCCCGCCTCGGAACAAATATTTGTACGATCTGCAGATATTTATTCAGGGTGTTCTGGGTATTTTCTATGTATAATAAAAAATATCTATCTATGTAATGTATTGTATTAAGTATATCAGTTATCTAGTACCCATAACACAAGCTCTTCTTAGCTTGGGGCTAGATAATGTTCTGTGAAGTGTCCAGCATTTATTTATTTAAATTTTAAATGGAAATAAAACGAATTCGTGTTCTATCTCTAGTTCTAGAGTAGCTAATCAACTGGCGTTTTCAATGTTTAATCCATCGATCATTTAATAGGAAAACTAGTTTTAATTTAATTTTAATCAATCCGGGAGATTTTGATATGCGTTAAATGTCGTTTAAAATAATTAAAGGGGCATCGGCCAGCAAAGATAATTAAACTCTGCCAGCATAATATAGGCAAACGTCCATGCGAACGTAATGAACAAAGCTCAAACTAAAATATGTAGATGACACAATCGATCGAGAAACGCCGCCGTACAATGTCTGCGTTTTCGCTAGTTACGCTTTGGGACACGTTTGTCTACAGGGGCTGGTGCAAAAGGTGTTATAGAGACCAAATTGCTCGAGCAAAAATAGAGCTGAATGGTTTTCTGGCTAGTTTTCAAACGCCAAATTTTGTAGAACCCAGCTAGTTTGTCAACTGAATGTATAACATAACATTCAAAATGGGGGGAGATAAGATCTGCACTGACTTCCCGCATTGGGGTGTATTGTGCATTGTCCCCCTGCTAACCCTAGCCCAGCCAACCCAACTCCTTAAAATAACGGAGGAGGACTCTGGGTTGATGGCAGCACTGTTCCAGTGTCCCCGAGTGAGAAATGGAAGAAGTCAAACAGGACTCTATTAGCTCCTGGAGTCCGGTTTTTTTCCTGGCTTCATCTGTGGCCGTGCAATCCAATATGACGACCTCTGTGGCGCAGCGGGCGAAGGTTCGCCTGCGACGCAGGAGGTTGCGGGTTCGATTCCCGCCTCGGAACAAATATTTGTACGATCTGTAGATATTTGTTCAGGGTGTTCTGGGTATTTTTCTATGTACTTATAATAAAAAATATCTATCTATGTAATGTATTGTATTAAGTATATCAGTTAATCTAGTACCCATAACACAAGCTCTGCTTAGCTTGGGGCTAAGATAATGTTGAGTAAAATGTCCAGCATTTATTTATTTATTTAATATCACATGCTCCACTGTCTCCTCGTCCTGAAGACAGCCACGACAAGGCCCACTGTCCCCTGTCTTCAGCAGTTACTGTTGGGTGTTAAGTCATATGTCTATGAACTCACCTATATTTAGTAGCTAGTTGTGTTTGAGGAAGGCGTCGTCAAAGAGGTCGAGCTCGTGGCTGAGGTAGTTGGCCTTGTTGCGCAGCTTCTTGGCGGATGTGGCGGCCGCGTCCAGCATGCCTATGGCGTCGCGGTGCGAGCTCAGCTCCGAGTCCATCTCCGTGGTCGCCTCGTCGATCAGCCGGCAGAGGCGAGCGAACATCGTCGACAGCTCTCTGACAATTACAACATTACAATTATTCTCATTTTCACTAACCACTTATCCACCTAATGCAAAATTTTACAGTTTTTGATAGAAACCTGTCATCAACATCTAAATCTTATAAAACTTAAATAGTGGAAACTGGCATTGCTTATCTTTTGACAGATTTTGTAAGCCCACTTGTTTATTAAGAGACTCAAAGTGATCCTTGTAAAATAAATGAATAAAAACCGGCCAAGTGCGAGTCGGACTCGCGCACGAAGGGTTCCATACCATTATCGATAAAAACGGCAAAAAATCACGTTTGTTGTATGGGAGCCCCTTTAAATACTTATTTAATTATTATTTTTATTTTTTGTTATAGCGGCAACAGAAATACATCATTTGTGAAAATTTCAACTGTCTAACTATCACGGTTCATGAGATGCAGCTTGGTGACAGACGGACGGGCAGCGGAGCCTTCGTAATAGGGTCCGTTTTACCCTTTGGGTACGGAACCCTAAAAATTAAGGTACATATACACGATGCATGTCATGGCGCAGACGACACGCGCGAACCTTTCCCCACAGTGGTTAACACCAGTTACACGGAAGAAGTACAACAATATGCACAATATGGGTAAATTCAAGGGAAATATCAACAGGTCTCTTAATGATAGGCAACGCATTTGCAATACTGCAGGTGTTGCAGATGTCCATAGGCGGCGGTGACTGCTCTTCACGGCGGGACGTCTGCTGGTTTGTCAACTTATAATATAATAACTTTTCATTAAAAAACCGACTTCCGTCATTGAATTCGGCTATCTGCATGTTTTTATTTTCTAAAGGTATATATAACAATACTTTGTTGTTGAAAATACCCAAATTGCTATATGTGCTATAATATTTGAGGAGCGTTCCCTCAATTCCTCAAGGATTCAACCCTCAGAACTAGGTTTTTAAAAGAATATGACCAATCTGGAAGTATATCCTATCAAATAAAACAAATAATTCCAAATCGGTTAATATAAATGACGAAGTTATGAGGAACACACATGAAAAAACATACAAACGAATTGAAAACGTTATTTTTTTGAAATCGGTTAAAAAAAGTGCAGTCTATACTCACTGCTGGACTTGATGGCTGCAGTTGGCGGAGGTGAGGTCAACGATGAGGCGCAGCTTCTTGCTGGCGTGGTTCACGTACTGCCGCTTGAAGACGCGCTCCTGCGCCTTCGCCGTCCACGTGAGACGCTCGTACGCGTACAGCGCGCCGTACAGCACGCCCGTCACTGCCACTATGCGCCATCCGACTGTCTTCAAAAGCTGCAATCCACAACACACACCTACAATAACCATTCTCATAGAAACAATGATTAGTAGTATAGAGGGCATCGACTTCAAGGCTGTTATCATAAGAGGTGTGGGATAAATGTTTGCATGATCCGCAAATGTTTCGGGTCTGGGTGTTATGGTACCGTGGTAATACGAGTACCTTGGTTCCTGATACCCACGACACAGGGAATCCTAGTGTGGGTTCAGGACTATGTATGCGACTGTTGGGTGTTATGTTATGACTTCCGACTCCTAATCCAATTTAGCACGGGGTTCGAAAAATGCACAAACCTGCCCCTTTATTGGCAAAAGAACTGATAATCGCATTCGATTCCGATTTTACAGTACATTGCGCTTTATGTTTTGAATATTTCTGCTTGTGACAGTAAACTAAAGCATGCGGCGCAATGTAATGCGAATTACCAGTTCGTTAGACAATACTCCCCCTGGTGAAGTTCTTTTTCTTATACTCGGGCCATTACAAACGTAAAGTTAGAGTCATAGTAACATATAAATTATAATAGAGGTTCTACGCGGACCGAGCCGCGAGCAAATACTAGTCTTAAATAAGTGAGAAATTGTATCACGGGTGCTCTCTATTCCCCACACTATTAAAAGGCTGTACAGAAAGGTCAGTGATTCGCCACGGTCACTTTATAGCCAATACACTCTACGTCAAATCGACCATAGCGGTTGGGACTGTCAGTAGGATTTCTAGTCAAAAAATGTATGACCGTAACTGAGGACTCATAACCAGAGTTTTACTGGACGTATTCGAATGCAGTTTTCACTAATCTGACCAGCACCTAACTCAGAACATAGCAATGCGAGAATTACTGCTTGCCGGTAGAAAAAGGTATGGTATACTTCCGCAGTGCAACCTCTCACAATGATACTACTACGAAATAGTTGGATCACAGTACATACCAGTCCAGATAGTAGTAGGCCGCCCATAGTGCCTTGCGACGTCAGCGCCCCGAGTGCGAACTTGGACACCATCCCCCACTCCTCCGCGCTGAGGGGGCCCACGGCATTGCCCACGCCCAGTATGCTGCTAGAGCCGTTCGTTCGAGACATCTCCGTGGAAGAAGGGACGTTGCTTATTGTTGGCGGGATCTGTAAACGAAAATATCTTATGAAAATCAGAAAGACATATCAATGTATATCTGGGCGAGTGATTACATACCGGCGTATATCAGGACGGATGGTTTATATACCAGCATATATCAGGACGGATGGTTTATATACCAGCGTATATCAGGACGGATGGATTACATACCGGCGTATATCAGGACGGATGGTTTATATACCAGCGTATATCAGGACGGATGGTTTATATACCAGCGTATATCAGGTCGGATGGATTACATACCGGCGTATATCAGGACGGATGGTTTATATACCGGCGTATATCAGGTCGGGCGAATTACATATCGGCGTATACCTGGGCGGGTGGATAATATTAAGGCGTATATCTAAGCGGGTGGTTTATATACCACCGTATATCTGGGCAGGTGGTTTGCATACCGGCGTATACCAGGGCGGGTGGTTTACATACCGGCATATATCTGGGCGGGTGATTTACGTACCGGCGTATATCTGGGCGGGTGGTTTACATACCGGCGTATATCTGGGCGCGTTGTTGAGTGCTATCCTATTAGTATTCTTCCCTTGGAACCGTTGTATGAGCGCCGTGATGCCGTACGAAAATCTAGAGGACAAAATTTTAGTTCTTTTTATTCTGTCAAAACATAGGACACTTGCTCATTTACAACATCTAATTACATGAGTTAAGAGGTACGTAATGTTAGTTGTCCTGTAATTAGTTAGTAAAAATGGGGATGAATCTATTAGAATCGTCAAACCTTATTATCATTCGCCCGTTTTCTATCTATGTGCCAAACTTCATCGAAATCGGTTCAGGGGTGCAAATATGGATTTCTGAATCGATAAAACTTGAGTCTCAAGTGTATAACAAGCGTAGCGTGTGCTGTCTTGCATATTTTTGCTGATGTTTATTTACTTTTGACTACCTTCCTAAGGTTTTTAAGTTCTCGTTTACTATGTATCAGCAACTCCTTGCTCCGAGGCACCACACAGGCGCTTCTCACCTAGTGGTAAGACGGGCCATTTATGTAAGCCAAGCCGTGTTTGTTGCCTGATTCTTCTAGGCTTGGTCGCGTTGGAACAGGAGTCTTTTTAGCTTATAAAGACGATTCAAAATGATCCTTGTGATTTCAATGAATAAAGTTCTTTTTGACTTTGACTTCCCGTTTTATCGAATTTTAATGTCAAATTTTACCGATTCAGACATCCATACTTGCAGCCCAGCTGTAACAGCGTGATTGAAAATAATATGAGTAGGATGAGCCACCTGAAGGAGAGGTCTTCCTGGAAGTCGGCACACAGGTTGTCGCAGTTGAGCCGGTACAGCACCTCGAAGGGCTGCTGGTGCGGCACGATGTAGGAGGCGGCGGCCGCGCGCTTGTGCATCGGCAGAATGTTGTACATACGATCTGCAAAGTACGTGTAAGTGTAAGTTACAAGTAAGTGTGGTAACTTTGTACAAGTACAAAGTTACCACAGCATAATTATATCCATCCCTATTGCTCTCTTATTTGATGACCTAAGTGTCGCGGCGTGCGAGTAGCCGGCTAATACGCAAGGGGTGCGGGTTCGCTTCCCGCTACGGGACAAAAGACCACAAAAAAATGAAACAAAAAAATGTCCACAAAAATGATTTCACGCATAATGGACCATCCATAGAGTTCGAATGCGGAAAAGAGAGTTCTTTAACATTAACGGGACCTTAGAGAATTTATAGTAGGGAGATGGCAAGCATACGCTTTCCCCTCTGCCGAAGTACATGAACGGTCGTTCATGTCGGTTTATAAAAACTAGTTTAGCCACGATCGTTCGCCATTCTGCGTTCATACCTGTCGCTATACGGAGCTCCTAAAAATGCTTGTTTGTGCTGTGGTTTCGTGTTAATGGCGGTCGGAAACATCAAATTTAACAAAATATGGAGTTTCTTATCACATTTAAATGATTGACAACACAATTAAGCCATTAATTTCACCGTAAAAAATATTTTCTTACTGCAAGCTTACGACAGAAATAACGATACGTAATTTCTTGGTACGGGGACAAGTGATGTGAAAACAACGAACGAATGAATGAACGAAAGAGGCTGCAACGATTTTTATGAAATTAACAGGATAGGGAGTTTTCAGGCCGAAAAAACGATCTTAAAGCTGTAAAAAAAACCTGATTCCAAAGAAAATATCAATACCTACGCCGCCGTTCAATACTAGCCTAAAATATAGGTTAAATGGGCTTGATTAGCTGTTTTTGGGGTTTAAAGGGGTTGTAAGGTTATTTTAGAGGTTTGTATTTCCGTTTTTTTTCGGTTTTAGGGTTATTTCATCAATCACAATATGAAATTAGGAAGGTATGCAAAAGTATACTTATTGATATTCGAATCTCGTTTCGTATGAAAAAAGCAGATCCACGAAAATACATTTTCTTAACAATAAATTGATCCATTTTAAAACCAATAGCTTATATTTTCATTAAAAAAATACAATATAAAATGTCTTAATCCCAGCTTATAATTGTTAAATCCATGTATGTGGCATCGAGTCATAGACCTGCCTTCTTATAATCAATACAAGCAGCCGAGAGGTTTCCCTTGCTCCTCCTGACCTTCTGTCTGATGGCCATGTCAATGAGGAGGAGCTCCTTAATATCGCGGGACCCAACCTTACATCCATTCCGAGCAGGAGCCAAAACATTGTTTTTTTTTAACACTGAACAGTCACATACGTAGTCTTGATCCCACACTAGGATTCCCTGTATCGTAGGTACCTATCAGGAACTACGAGTACCTGGTACCATAACACCCAGACCCGGAACAAATATTTGCAGATCAAACATGCCTGAGGCCCAATCCTCTAATTTAAAAACATTCCAGTCACAATATAATCTCATGTCAGTCGCACTGTCTCGTATAGTAACTATTACATATTCTTTGCAAGAAATGCGAAGAATAAGTAATAGTAACATACCTGACAGTGCGACTGAGACGAGATTATACTGCGAATTGAATGTTTTTAAATTAGAGAATTGGGCCACTGATGCGTGTGATTTGGAAATCATATAATTTTATAAGAAACCAACGCACCACGGGTCTATATATTAGTGTACTGATCATGAATACAAAATTTCATGGAGTTTGAAGAAATAATAGCCAAAATAGAAGCAAACTTCGTTCCCATGCAAAAGGACGTACGCGTACTACCGGTGACCTCTTAAATCCTAAAAATCAATTTTTAGCCGACTATGTTTTTTTTGTATGTTTGTTACGCGATTACTATTGATCAAAATTCACATATTCAACCATAATGAACATACATCCATAGACTAGATCCAAAGACAATGAATAATCTTAATTTCATTCAGTCTTTTACACCCCACCACTAGTTTTTGCGCTAGTGTGCAACTAACCAATAGTGTAATTACAGAAATTATTTATTTGTGTGCTTGTTTTATGTTTGTGTGACAGCTTTTATTTCCGTGTGCGTTTATAGAGACGCCTCAACTTTCTGCATGAGTGTGCGTGAGTAAGTAAATGTGTGCTGTACGTGTTTACCTCGCCTCCCGCAAAAAGTGGCAGAAATAATTTAGTACTGAAAGTTGAGCATGCCATCTCCCTACATAAATTCTCTAAGAACGGGACAAATGTTTGCATGATCTGCAAATATTTGTTCTAGATCTGAATATTGTAGTACCATGGTACTCGTAGTTCCTGATACCTACGACAAAGGGAATCCTAGTGTGGTATCAGTACTATGTATGTGACTGTTGGGTGTTATGTTATATTTAGAGCTATTTAAATTGAAAGACAATATGAATAAAATTTCTCTTTCGCATCATCATTATCATCATATACCTATAGAAGTCTACTGCTGGACATAGACCTTCTTCATAGAATAACGGTCTCAGTCCGCCTCCATCCACAGACTTCCTGCGACCTTTATAATATCTTTAGTCAATCGAGAGCAGGGCCTTCCTACAATGCATCGGCCGGTTTGTGGTAGCCACTCGATAACCTCTATTCCCCAATGGTGTGATGCCTCAGCTGTAGCAGGCGTCCATAGGCTACGGTAACTACTTTCCATCAGGTTGGCCGTATGCTTGTTGGTATTCAAAAAATTACACATTTCGAGCGAAATGTGACTAAGAGCTTGTCCAGATGAGGCGATTTACGAGCGATTGATGTGCGTTTTGCGCTCGCGCGAGCGGCAAAACGCGCGACTGCATATGGACGGAATGTATGAAGCTCTAGTTTTTCACAATGGCGCGTTTCGAATCGCGCGTAAATCGCTTCATCTAAACAAGCTCTTAGGCCCATATTAGACCGAAACCCATACCATACATATGTAATTTTGAAATTGGAAAACTCTCTAGAATCTAGAGTTTTCCAATTTCTAAATTCCCCAATCTAGAGTCTAGATCGTTTTCAGAGTCAAGTTTGATTTATTAATATGGGACTAAGTTGGGTGTGTATTTTGTACATTAGTAGGTAAAGTAGCCCCAACCTGCCATCTCTTTCTGCGCCTGGTCCATCTCATTGCCGATGTCTGATGAGAGTCGTTTCTTGAGCCGCGACCCCAGACCGGCCTCCACGTGTCTGTGTAGCGCCTTCTTGTAGTTCTCGAGCGCGCCACGCTCCGATCTGAACGGCGTGTCGTACTCGTCGATCAACGCCGAGAGCCGTCTGATCTCTTGGCTTAGCGTTAAAGATACCTGCAACAACATTCAAGGAAACTACATAGATACACTTTTTTTTCTCGAAGGAGTAGGCAGAGCCTCAATGAGTCACTTTTCATTAAGCTCACAACGGGTGTTTTGACGACCTCTGTGGCGCGGAGGGCGAAGGTTCGCCTGCGACGCAGGAGGTTGCGGGTTCGATTCCCACCTCGGAACAAATATTTGTACGATCTGCAGTTATTTGTTCAGGGTGTTCTGGGTATTTCCTATGTACAATAAAAAAATATATATCTATGTAATATATTGTATTATGTATATGGGTTATCTAGTACCCATAACACAAGCTCTGCTTAGCTTGGAGCTAGATAACGTTGTGTGAAAATGTCCAGCATTTTTTTTCTCCCCTAAGACTCCTTCGGGGAAAAAAACACCCCTTGTCAGAGGCAGAGCTTAAATGGGCCTCTTTTCACAAAGGGTCTGGAATGCACAATCGTAGGAACATAGACGTGACCCTAGAGTCTGGGGTTTATCGTAACGATGACGATTATGAAGATCGTTCGTGTATTACGTAGTAGCTAGTTTCTTTGTAATTTGTAGTGTAAGCATTTCGTAACCGGACAATGTTAAAATCACTGTTCTGGCTTAAGAAAATTCCTTTATCCTTTCCTACATAACCTACCTAACCGGTGAAGACTCGCAAATTCAATTTGGCGCCACCATCAAAAACTGACCTGTGTGTTGGACGAAAAGAGAAATGCGATGTCTGCTGCGCATAAACAAGCTGCGTGAGCCCCGCACTTTAAATTAATTTTTAACGATGAAAATAAGTGAAAATCCTTCCAAAAACTACATGAACTTATCCCCAAAGCAAGCCAAATTAAGTTGCTCAAATGAAAACCAAAATTTAACAGTGAAATTACGCGTGAAAGGGAAATGCCGGTCGCGTCGACGTGAGTACCTAATAGTAGGTCCTTCCTTACTTACCTATTTTCTAAGCCTTTCGAAGATTCATTATTCAAACGTGTTTTAAAGTCAAACCAATCACTTTATCCTAATTATTGTCTACGTATTTAATATTTTACTTGAAAAAATCAATTGTAATACAGTGCTTATTGGGTTTGGTTTATATATCTATAGTCCTACCCTTGACATTTCTTCGAGCCGGATATGAACCAGTGACCTATGGGGGAGGCCTCATCAGGAAGATGAAGAAGATTAAATACTATCCTACATGTTTATGAGTAGTACCATGGTACTCGTAGTTCCTGATACCACACAGGGAAACCTAGTGTGGGATCAGGACAATGTATGTGACTGTTGGGTGTTATGTTATGTATCGAGGGACATAGATTACCTTGTGCTCAACGCTCTCAACCATGCGGTTGATCTTATCCTTCATTTGCCTGGTGATGGTAGTCAGCTGTTCCTCGATACACGTCAGTTGTTCGTGTAGCACGCGCTGCTTCTCCACCTTGCCCGCTTTCTGATCGGTCGATGTATTGTACACCTGAAATCACTTTCTTAGTCATGAGCGTTTAATGGATGGATGGCGTACAAGCCGACAGGGATACATCAGAGGATGGCCAGCACCATCCACCTGAGTACTCAACACCAATGCCTAAAAAGTAAAGGTAATAATAGTAGGTAAAGTTAGGTGTTATAATTGTAGCATCCGAAAAGCGAATAGTACGTAGCGAGCATCGTCAGTTGCAGTTGCAGAGCATGTAAGCAAAGAAACAAACAAAGACAACCTCTGTGGCGCGGCGGGCGTTGGTTCGCCTGCGACGCAGGAGGTTGCGGGTTCGATTCCCGCCTCTGAACAAATATTTGTACGATCTGCAGATAATTTTCAGGGTATTTTCTATGTACAATAAAAAAAATATCTATCTATGTAATGTATTGTATTAAGTATATCAGTTATCTAGTACCCATAACACAAGCTCTGCTTAGCTTGGGGCTAGATAAATGTTGTGTGAAATGTCCAGCATTTATTATATTTATATTGTTATTAAGTAGGCTGACGACTCAAAAGGTGACCACGTGCATGTGCCCGCTTCGCACCGGCCCGCCGCACTCACTAGTCGGCTCAGCCGACGCGAATGAGTACGTTTTTACCACGACATTTAGTGCAACACTAACGCCAGTGTCTCATCTATAGCATTTGGTCTTATGGTCACCGGCTTAGGACGCAGAATTATGAGGTTTTTTAAATTGCTGCTTTATTAACATAATATGTATCTACCGGCTGCGCCATGTAAAGTGCCGGTGAACGCAAATCAGTCGCAGCTCTATAGTATTTTAAATTAGAGTGTATTTGTGATACCTGCTCTAACGCCTGCATTACAAGGCCGGCGATGTTCTTCCCGCGCCGTGAATGTTGCGCGAACTTCGTGCGCACGGCAGATAGACTGATGCACTCCTCAAATTTACGCTCGAAGTCCACGAACTCGAAGTAGCGCACTTGATGTCCGTCTGCTAGTATCGGCGCTGGAAGCACAATACATCATGCCAGTTGTTAGTAGTAGAACTTCTTGTGAAAGAGTTCGTCCGGGGAAGTACTACCACCGTACTTATATCTGCCGCCAATCAGTAATGCTCGCATTGCTGTGTTTCGGTTTGAAGGGTACGGGTGCCGGTGAAATTACAGGCACATGAGACTTTCCATCTTTATGTCTCAGGGTCGGCAGCGCGCGTGTGATGCCTCTGGTGTTGCAGGCGTCCATAGGCTACGGTAACTACTTTCCATCAGCTGGGCCGTTTGCTTGTTTGCTTGCCAAGTAGAATAAAAAAAACATTTTTGGTAGTACAAAATTACACTTATATACAGTTCTTCAGTTCTACACTTCTTAGGCCGGACACACTAGCGAATGTAAAATGACTTACAGGAGACCGGTTTCTCTTTCTCCTTCATGCGAGTGAGCAGCGCCTCCTTGGCCGAGATGAAGAATATCCTCTCCTCGGCCTCCTTGGGCGTACAGACGCGCAGCTCACGCGACAGGAAGTCCACGCAGCGGTTCGCGTGCTGCGTGCGCACCTGCGATTAGAAACTCACTTTTACTGTGGATAGGGTTGAAATTACCTCGACACCTAGAGTCTGTGCGTATAGAGAATAGTAGGAGGGCGTGGCAGTACTTAATACCGAATGGTGTTATTAGAAACACTATTGTCAATACCAAAAAAAATGCTGTAACACTATGGAATTTAAATTACTTATTTAATTAATTCCTCCGTTGAGGCCTCCCCCATAGATCACAATTGGGGGATATAACATAACACCCAACAGTCACATACGTTGTCATGATCCCACACTAATAGGATTCCCTGTGTCGTGGGTATCAGGAACTAAGAGTACCATGGTACTATAACACCCAGACCCAGAACAAATATTTGCAGATCATACAAAAATTTGTCCTGAAGCGGACCCGCAACCTGTCGCATCTTAGCTGGCTACTCGCCCGCCACGACACAGAGGTCATAACACACAGGTTGTGGCACAAAGGTGCCATAATCACCACTCTTGGCAGGTGGACTGGTGATCGCAGTTTGTTGTTGAATACTCAGGTGGATGCTGCTGCACATCCCCTGGTGCAATCTCTTAGTACGGCTTTTACTACATCCACGAGAGGAGAGTAGAGAGAGGAGGAGGGGTCTATTCTTAGGCCGGACACACCACGGCACATCTTCCACTTACTTGGTCCAAGTACTCGGGTTCCGATGCTGAAGCATCCCATCTATTGTTCAGAATGAAAATGTTCGGTTGTGATATTTTCGTTGAAACTTTGTGGAAAAAGTTCTTTTCCTGAAAAAGATTAATAAAAATGTTTAAGCAGAAGTAATTTAACTAACAAGCACTAATGCAGTAACAGAAGAACTTACTGGCGAGCATTAGCATAGCTTTCAGAATTAGTTGAAGTGGCAATGGGCAGGCCATATAGCTTGTAGAATTAACAACCGGTGGGGTGGGAATTAACAACATAAAGGTTTTCGGGTTCGACTATAAATGAACGACACTGTAGTACTGCCTGCCACTCGATGGACCAATGACAAACAGTCGCAGGATGTCGGTGAAGATGAAGGCGGCTAAAGACATCGTGGCTTTCTATGGAGGACATGTACAGCAGTGAACTCCTACTGCTACTGCTAATGATGACTGACATAAAGTGAAAGTTTGAAAGTGCAAAGTGAATTAAGTGCGAGTGAAGCAAGCTGCTAGGAGTTTGGTATGTAAGGATGCTCCTCATCGCGAAGACGCTATTAGCGCGCTCAGCGGTTAATCAACGAGGATTGAGGCCGTAGTCTGAGTTCTAACAAGCAATTGACACAGACATACGGTGCTGTGTAACACGGATTTTGTATGGAGACATTGATGAGTGCTTCTGGCGGATACTTTGGGAACTTTCTATTCTAAAATCCGTGTACGTACATCCGTTTTTTTGCAAACAAGCATACGGCCTACCTTATGGAAAGTAGTTACAGTAGCCTAATGGACGCCTGCAACACCAGAGGCATAACAAACGCGCTGCCGACACTGAGACATAAAGATGAAAAGTCCCAAGTGCCTGTAATTTCACCGGCACCTTGTACCCTTCAAACCGAAACACAACAATGTGAGCACTACTGCTTGGCGGCAGAAATAGGTACGGTGGTAGTACCTCCCAGACAAGCTCTTTCACAAGATGTTCTACTACTAACAATTCAATTGCTTGTAGTATATATACTCACGGTAACCATGAGCGTGGACTCTGCGTTGGCAACAAGCACGAACACGTCGGCGTCCAAGCAGTACTGGTCGATCCACTCGTCGAGGTTGGGGGTAACATCGACCCCGGGCGAGTCCACAAGCACCACGTCGTCGCGCAGCAGCGCGCACATCTCGCGCGGCCAGTACACGTGCACCAGCGTGCACTCGTTGAGTCTGGACTCGCATAGTGCGTGACCGAGCTGGCTCACAGACTGTCAATAAACATTATTCTTTATTGTAAAAAAATAAACACAAACTAGGCAGAATGAAGACGCCAATGCTATACCCGCGTCACAGAATAAATAATAGTTAGTTCCGCATGCCAAATAACTAAGGGCCTTATTCATGATCATTATTTCAACCTATTTTAGATAAAATAGCGTATGTTTTGTTCTCTCTGGTGTAAAATGTCATAGGTTAAAAGACAAAAGTTATTTTAAGTAGAATAGGTTTTAAAAATGATTATGAATAAGGAGGTTATTTTTTTATAGCATTAGGAATAGTTTTTTTTTATTTTATTTTTTTTAAGTGGGGACAAATAAACGTATTTTCTTTCTTTCTTCTTTCTTTAGTTTACAAGTAGGCTACCATAGTAACCACAAAATCAATAAAACTTATTATTAAATTTACACATTTTATACGCATTTTCTCTTTACGAGTATTTTCCGTTTTAGTACAGGCAAATTAGCAAAAAGTGTGGACCTAAGTCGTGTAGTCGTGGATTCTTATGGAAACGTTAGATGACACGAAAAGAAGCTTATCCTAGGTTTGCACCGTTTCTGGCGCTTACGGAACCCTTTTAAATATTAGGTACAAACTTAAAAAGGCCGTAAATTTTAAAATAGAAAGAAATTACTTGATGCAAGTTAAATTACGTATAGAGAGACTGTCTTAGTGCATTATGATTTTAATAAAAACCACGTGCATGTAGGGAACACAGTGTTGAACAAATGCATCTTCCGTAAATAAATACCAGTATAAAACTTCCGGCGGATGTAGTACTAATTAAATGAATAAGTTTAAGTCAATTTCCAGAACTACATTAATTTTCCCCGAAGTAGAGCGACAATAAAATATGGAAAAGTGCCTTCCGTGAGACGCACCAAGGTGCAAACCTGGTAATGTATTTCGAACATTTTTCTGATAAGTCTATCAATTTTCACAGACTAAATTAATTTTCCCGGAGCCGCAATACCCACAAAAAGTTTTTTTTGTAAATGTTTTTTTTTTTATATGTTCCGTATGTCGGATTTAAAAAATACTTGGCGCAAATGTAGATCATAACGGTTCAAAGTCTATGCCAAATTGCACCGACTACTTCTATTTCCCCCATTAAGTTACGGATATTATAAGGTTTTCACCCTATTTCACCCTGTTCCGGAGGGTGAAATTACTGATGCTTATTATTAGAGGTGATTTTTAAGCCATACAAAACAATTAGAAAAGTTTTCATGACTACATCTAATTAGTTCCACACTTTTGCAAAAAATCACCTAATTTGACTGTACTATTTCCCGTAAGAAGACTAACCCCCTTATTCATAATCATTTTTGAAACCTATTTTAGTAAAAAAATGTTTTGTCTTGTTTTGTCATAATGACATTTTACATCAGAGAGAACAAGACAATCAAAAATGATTATGAATAAGGCCCTTAGGATTTTCATTTATGTTTTCCTGTAAACTATGAGAATATTACGAAAGTATGTTTTTTAAAAATTATTTGGTTTAATATTTTCAGAGGTGATGGACAATTTTCGCATCATTTCTTTAATATCTTGGAAAATAATCAAAAAAAATTATAAAAAAATGAATTGCTCAAAACAAAAAAAACAAGCTGTTTGATTTGATGTAAGTAACACTGTTTCACTAAGTACTAAGTAACTAATTTTTGGTTCAGTAGCTACGGAGAGAAAAGGCTGTAACAGGCAGACGGATAGATAGACAGACACATGAGCGATCCTATAATGGTTCCGTTGGCACCTTTAAGGTACCGCACCTAAAAAATGAATAATTTTGTTATCTTTGTTGTATGTTTGATTATCAGGGTGTTATGTTACACTTGACATTCTAAGATAAAGTTTTTGGCGATTTCGGGTTTGAGGCTGCATCTAAATAAAATAAGAAATCTGAATATTGTATTTGATTTACTTCATCATCGTCATCATCACTGGCATATTTACATCCACTGCTGGACGAGACCCTCCCATCCATATTCACCACGCTTGGCAGGCGGATTGGTGATCGCAGTTTGGTGTTGAGTATTCAGGTGGATGCTGCTGCCAATCCCCTAGTGGGCTTTTACGACATCCACGGGAGGAAATGGAGGGATCTATTCTTAGGCCAGACTCACCACGGCAATTACAATTTAATGTTGATTTACTTAGGTCAAATTAAACCTACGATTACGTTAAGTTTTAGGCGCGTCCTTATGAGAGATATACACATTTACACATCGCGACCTAATGGAGGATCCAAAGGGAATAGTGAGTATCCGTACCAGGGGGTTTCAAAAGAGGGGGGAATCAAGTGTCATGCGTGAATCTGTATAGACACCTTCAGGCTCTGGGCCGACGTGATAATTGAGCAACGTTAATTTTGTATGTGATTCTTAGTTGGAATTCGTTGACAATCAAGAACATCACCTGCACATTCAGCTTCTCTTCGGATCCGTCGGTCCTCAGGAAGGCCTCGTCGGTGTCGGAGCCCTCCACTTGCAGGAAGCAGTTGGTGGTGTGCCCAATGCCCGAGGGTAGAATCTTGTCGTGCAACATTGCGTTGATGACCGTGCTTTTACCATTGCTTGTTCTGTAATTCAACATTGCAGTTTTTTACAACGGAGCACTGTAGGCCTTTTTTATAAGTCCTCGTCGAGACCGTTATAGAATGCAATGGGAGGGTTTGCCCTAATCCCCACGTTTGGCAGATGAATTATTGGTGTTGATTACTTAGGTGGATGCTGCTGCCCATCCCCGGATGTTATCTCTTACGACATCCACGGAACGAGACGTCTTCGCTCTTCTTCTTCGTCGTAAAAGCCGACTCATCGCCATAATTTCAGACACAAATAGCATTGAAACCGATAGCAACAGAGTTACGTAATCGCGCCCTGTAAGTGAAGTGTCCGTGGCATTGCACTACGCCCACCAATCTGAGACATACAGATGCAAAGTCTCACGTTCTTGTAATTATTTCGGAACCTATGCCCTTAACACCGGAACATAGCGATTCGAGCATTACTGGCTGTAATGTTGGGATATGACCCGCACGCGATCGCTTGCGCAGTGCTTGCTTTATCTCATACAAAACACGCATTTATCATGCTATGTAATGACCCCTTATTTCGTATTATCCAAGTCCTAAACACAAACTAGGTAGCCTGGTAAAATACCATCGTAAGTAGTACTTCGTACTTCCATAATTAAATTGAAACCAGCATAACTTACACCGGTTTTTCCAAGTATACGCACCGGGGTTTCGAGCTATTTAGATGCTCTTATTTAGTCCTGTGCGAGTGTTAGGCTCAGTGTACTCCGCGCCGCGCAGCGGGAATAACACTCACACATGACCAGCGGGCCGATTGTACTATTGTCAATTAGAACTTGTCATTAGAAATGGTAGTCTGCTAAATTTGTGATTGTACAATTGTTGTACTGAATTGAAACGATTGTTTCTGGATGGTCGTAATTATAATCCAATCGAAAAACCATTGAAGTTAGTAGAACACCGAAAGTGTCAAAAGTGTAATTTTTGAGAATTAATTAACAATTCAAACACAATTTGTTTAGTAGAATTAGGGCCTGTGACATGACTAAGAGCATCTAAATAGATCAAAACCCCAGGTTGTCTACTCTTAAAAAACCCGCGTAAGGTAACGGTTTAAATGTAATTAGTAAAATACCTGCCAAAGAAAGCGACCTTCATGTGGTCTCGCTTGAGCACTTCCCGTATTGCCTGCACCTTGGAAACGTAGCCCTCCACATTTTCCACGTCCGCCGCTGACACGATGCCATTATCACCGGACACGGCTGAAAGTGATTATGAATTCTTGTTCACAGTTAGAATTAGGCACGTGATTACGTAACTATGTTGCAATTGGTTTCAATTTTATTGGTGGCATTGAAACTGATTGAAACAAATAGCAACAGAATCACTAAATCCGCAAGCAGATTGAGGTATGGTAACAGAAATGGGCCTAGTGATTGATGCGGCGGTAAAATGATTCGGTGCGCCTTGAAAATGCCACTTTCATGCACATTTCTTTTAAATTTTTGCTTCTAGGGCATGCCAGTTTCCTAACTATATTTTCATTCACAGTTTGAGAGCACATTGTCATACCGCACATAAATTTTTCGAAGGGAATTAAACTGTTGCACGACTGGGTCTGGAACCCACAATCTTAGGATCGGAAGTCGAGATCACTAGCTACCACACCCAAAAGTACATGCAATTTTATGTGCAAATAAAAAGTACAGTGGGAGTCTTGGAGCTGTGGTAGTGTGGAGTGAGGCGTAGGAACCGTCTTGAATTCTGATCCAAAGGTTATAGATTTGTATCTGAGCGAGAGTTTCAAGAGTTCCGAGGATGCACCAAAAATACAAAGGCATATGACATCCACCAAAGTACATTATAACCACTATGTGCAATGCGTGTTTGGAGCTGAACAGCCTCCCCCAATTACAGAAGCAATCAATTCAGCAGCCTTAATAATAATAACTTTGAAACTTGAAAGGAGGAATATTTCAAAAAGTTTCCCCTATTCAATTTTCATAAGATTTAGATAGCGCTAAGGCTGCCAATATTTTTTTTTTTTTTTTATGTAAACGTAATAAAATTGAAATGGTGTTGGACTGGTCACATAATGAGAGACAAAAGACTAAAATGGACAAAAGAACTGATAGAGTGGCACCCACGGGAGGGAAAAAGAGTAAGAGGCAGGCAAAGGAAGCGATGGGAGGATGATCTCAAGGAAGCTGCGGGACCAACATGGCGGCGACTAACACTGGACCGGACGGGGTGGAAGTCTCTGGACGAGGCCTATGTCTTACGACAAGCTGGTGTTTAATTATATAAAACATGTGTGTATTTTTAAGCATTTAATTTTATTACTATAAATATGTAGTATTTAGATATAAGTTATCCAGCAATAAAGGCTATTATTATTATTATTATTATATTATTAAGGCTGCCAAAATGATTCCCATTTCCATTTACTACTGTACTTGGGGAGCAGGCCCTGCCTCAGCATAATGGTACTCCACACGCCTATAGCATGCAATAGACAACAGTAGACAATAACAATTAAATAGAACACATTAATTACAATGACCTCCAATACAATTCAACGCCATCAACTAGGGAGAATGTGTAGTATTTACCAATAAAGAGTAACACATATATGTGTACATAGTACATACATACATTGGCTCAATTTAATCCCCATAGACCATTTCTTCAGGTCTCTCAGATATATTAGGACACCTACTAGCGGAAGTCAAAAGCCAAGCCCAACAATGCATTTGGCACATGCCCATGTTTTGCTTATTCCATACATGGCACCACATGTGGCAAACTCCTCATTGGAATAACTCCATCATCTTCAGTAGATGTTCCCTGCTGTACAAGGGCCTCCCCCATAGAATCCCACAACCAACAGTCTTGAGCTGACTTTGGCGTTTTTAATCCGTTATCATGGCTATAACTCAACCTTCACCACTGCTAGTCTGTGCGGAAATAGAATAGGCGTGGGAGATGAGAGCATCATCATCATCATCAGTAGCCTGTAGAAGTCTACTCCTAGATACAGCCCATACAATGCCATGACGATCTTGATGCAGACTGCTTATTTGTAATTAAATGTGAATTATCATATAAAATGTTAGATTGCAATGTGAAAATTGGGTCGCAAGGTGAAAATCTAAACTCATCACAAACATAAACATCATATTTTGTTTTATTTTCTTTCGTCACATGCTCGAGCTAAGTAGCATCTTAATAATTTCTTAGTAGTTAATACTTGAATGATGGCTGACTGAGATACAAAAGATATGGTTTGATTTCCACTAGACTGAACAAATATTTGCAGATCATGCAAACATTTCCAGATAACCGGGAACCCACATTGTGGGGTGATACCAGCAACACAGGGAATCCTAGTGGGGGAAACATTTTTGTTCACGCAGCTACTCACCATGCATAAATGTGACAGCATCCTTGACATAATCATCAATCTCAACAAATATGTCATTAATCTTCTTCTTAGCCCTCACAAATATCTGCAGAGGGGAGTCGACGTTGGACATGTTGACACGCACGCCGTTGTTCAGCGTCCCAACATTGTGAGGCCCATCGCCGGCCATCATGGATATGGTACGGTTAACATATGCAGCCATACGGGAAGGAAAGCACTCTTGACGTTAGTTGAACCTTATCCAGACAATGACAATGATATAGTCACTGTACCACTTCTATAGTAACACAACATGCATGGTACAACTGCAACAAAACATAACAGGCTTTGTAGTGCTTACTACACAACAGTGCATTAGATACGAGTGCATCAGAAGTGGACACCCAAATATCTAAATATTGTATTTGTGGTACTTTGCTCTTCTTTACAATGTTCTTGCGAGCCAGGTATGTCTCTAGCACTGCAAACATTATCACTAAAACTGCTATTACAGCAGGCTTCTTTTCTCAGGCTAATCTTTTAAAGCGAAACTTGAAAGTGATTTTTTTTTAATAATTCTATTTATTTGTGAAATAAAATTGTCTCCATTGAACATTAACATTTCCTAGATTTAAAAGGTGTCAGGGAGAAAATTCAGTTATTATAAAAGATAACATTGATTTTACTTTTTTTATATTATCAATGTTATGTTGAACTATATCTATAAATTTAAATATAAATGTATCCAATACCAGGGGCATATGGCCGACCAATAAGATTTCCGAAAGTCTGAAAATAGTTATAATAACTATATTGTACCTAGATACAAAAATGCACAATAATAGTAATTTTTAGGCATTGAGGTTATGTTTGTATGGTCTACTGAAGCGAGACAAGGAAATTGTGTCTTATGAAGAGAAATTGTTGGAATAAAGTAACAGAAATAGAAAAAGCAATACATCCAAAATACAGGCATTATCTTAATGCAAATAATTTGCACCTTATCATCTCGTTGCATCATCGAATTTGATGTGCATCCCTGTAGGTCGAGCCGCGTGAAAATTCGAACATAAGTAAGCTATAATTTTGATCAAAATAAACTTGATTATAAATAAAATAAGACGTAAAACAACTGACAGCCGCTAAATTCACAAAGTCAAAATTGGTTCATGAACAAATCCATCAATCTAAGAATCATCTAGAAAGTAGGGCATAAAAATCTAAGGAAAATCATCACTTTAACGTACCTGTGCTTTAGAACATGTTATATTAGCATTTTACTTGCAAATATATTTTAATGTCGGTATGATAGTACCAATGAATTTTTTTCGTGGATTTTTTTGTTTTCTATTTGCCACTTTTCAGAGTTTTCAGGGAGTGTGAAATTCTGTTTTCAACTTCAAACCTGTCAATGTATTTTTTTTTTGTAATAGACGTTATCATTGGTTGGATATCTGTCAAATAAATAAACATCCAATCAAAATTAGTACGACATGAACAACCTTGGAGGAAATAAATACATCACGTTTCGTTAGGTAGCTGTAGAATATAATGTCTATTACCGTAAAATTCTCTAAGATTACCTAAATGTTCCCCGCGGCAGGAAGTCCGTGTTGCTCGAAGCCTAAATGTAAATACTTACCCATTTCATAAATCAATCTTTTATACACAAAAATTTAGGAAAACATACACGGTAAAAACCTTACTTACACAGGAATATTTATGTTAAAGCAATTTAGCGACAGAGATTCTTCTCTCCTAATACCGCCATCAGCCCATAGAACAACATTACTCACGAGCATCAGCCGCCATCATATCGCACATACTTGTTAACTTGTATGTAGAAGCAAGGAACGTTAGGAGATAAATAGGCTTGCTTGCCGGACCAGCCAGATCAACAATCAAGTGCGTGCTATTCATCAGAACAACCGCCCTGTTGTGGCTTGTGCTTGGAGCAAGGTGGGCCTGTCCAGCCTCTAAGTACTAGGTACTATGCCCATTGGCTTTTGCACCATGGAAGAATGTATTTCTTCTTCCATCTAACATTCCATGTTAGAGGGCGCACTAGGTACTACTAGATGCCTCTCTCATGGCTCGGTTTTCTGCTTAGAAAAGTTTCATAGAAAAGATACCTTGCTTGATACAATCGATATATGTACTGCACATGCATGACTGCCATGTTCCTTGCTCCAAGATGACTGCACAATCCCTTATAGGACTACGTCCATGGTGCCAGCCTAGCAGTGACAACCAAAAACACAAACAAACTGTCAAAATCAAAATTCGATGGACGTTGTTTGTTGGTTGAGTGAGCTGCTGACGGATTTATGAATTCAGCTGTTCTTTCAAGAAATCAAAAACTTGTGTTTAAACCTCCTACAGGTTGTCCTAAACTCACAATTGCAACTTTTGTAGTTATTATACACTGTGAAAATTCTATAAAAATGTCTCGCTCTGTGCGCGCTGAAACTAGAAACCGCGTGAAAGATGATATCAAAAGAGTCATGCAAGCTGTTGAAAAAGTTCGCCATTGGTATGAAATAAACGTTTTAGGTAAATGTTTCAAGGGTCAAGAGTAAACAGTGAATAAACATTTAAAGTAATTTTTTACAGGGAAAAGAAATGGGTAACGATTGGCGAGACCACCATGAAAATATATAAATGGGTTCCCATTTCCACAAACGAGCAAAAGAAGAAACATGCAGCCAAAAGGGAAAATAAGGAGAATAGTTTGACTCCCAAGAAAACGCACGACTCCTCAAACTCTAACTTTGGTATGGCAGAAGATTCAAACACATGTGAGTAACATTTAAGTTATTAAATGAACAAGGAGCATGTGGCGACCTTGTTGTTCCACTTAATATTTATTGCGCAAATAGTACAACTATTTCACTCACCACATGCTGATGTCCACTAGATAGGTAGTATTACAGGACCTATCTGGAAATATTTCATCAATTTTGATTTTTCGAGGAACCCAAATTCCTGTTATTTATTGCGCTCAGTCCCTGAATTTTGAAATACCTACTCCGGTAAAGCATCGGAAGATATGATTGTATCCATCAAAATGTAAAAAAAAAATAAAAATAATAAATCAAAAAAATAAATAATAATCAAAGATACGAATGTATCAGTCAAAAATTTTCAAAGCTTTTCTTTATTGAAATTAGCGCAATATCTAGGGTATCTTCTATTTTCTCATGATTCTACTGTTTAATAAATCTTTGTTCAATTCCAGGTTTCTCGACTGTTAGTGACTCACAAGGCCCAACAGAGTTCACATCAACACACTTTTCCGAGGATTCCAACTCGCAAAGTAGTGGCACCACCACACCCGCTAAACGGTTAAAAACTGACTGAGGCTCTCTTATTAAGAAGCCTGCATCATGCATTTAATGAGCCTGACAATGAGGACAATATGGTAATGCCCAAATTAAATTTAGTACTTTTTGACAAGCTCACTTATGTTTGTATCTCATTTTTGCTGTCAAAGTGCCTACATGCACTGGGAGATGTGCTTTATGGTGGCACTTCACTTGGTGTATATTCATAAAAGTTTGCGTTATTTTGCCAAGGTAAAATCAACCATGAGTCTCTCGGCACATAATGTTGTTTTCCTTGGCAAAATAACTCAAACATTTGCGAATATACACCACGTGAAGTGCCACCATAATATATAAAATGGCAAATCTTTAGATGGCAGATAATTTACAAAATTGTGTACAGTTTTGTTTAATATGTTCTTGAATTTGGCCAATTTTTGTTTAATTGTAAATAATTTGTATTAATGTGGCTAGACTAGTTAGTTCATAATGTAAGTTTAAGTTTTAGTGAATGGAGAGAAATAAAAAAGTTGAATGAATGCGACTAGACTGGTGTCACCAATCTTGCATTGGTTTTAATTCATCTTCATTTATTTATCTACGTTTACATTTTATTTAACTAAGGGCTGATTGTCCAATATTCAGATAACATCTATGTAATTCATTTTAGAAAATAACTTAAAACATTGTTGGAATGTATGAACAACTTCATTTTTTTTATTTGTCTAACTATGGATGTTAATCTGTTCACTGAGATAACTATTGAGATTAAACATTTAAAAAAAATCCATGACCCTTTTTACGTTCTGCTAATGCTACTTTTTCTAGTAGGTATCAAAGTATGAACAGAATTTTGTTTGTGTTTTGTGCTCAAGTGAAACAAGAGACCGGAGTTGTTATTTGCCCCCCCTGTTTACCTAGGTCATCAGGTATATGTATCACTCAAGGGATCATTCAAATAATAATAATAATAATAGCTTTATTGACACAATGTAAGATATACACTTAAGATAAACCTACAGTTAAAGTCAATATATGTATGTATTGTATAGTATACACCTACCTTTCAAATTTATATAGTGCCAACAGTCTCGAGAGTAAAACGGCTGTGACAGACGGACAAGACGAAAATTTACGGGTTCCTTTTTTTGCCACTTGGAAGTTGAAACCCTAAAAATGTAACACCTGAAAGTGAACGAATCAAAGAGTTTGACCTTTCTGGTCATGCAAACAAATGAGGTAAGTATGTAGTGTAAATCAAATGTACTTATCTATTTGTCTCTGACTAAATAAGCATATGTAGGTATGTATTATTTTTGTGTAAATTAATATGCCCCACTAATCAGCAGGGCTATTCTAAAACGTCGGAAACGTTTCCGATCGGATTCGTTAGTTTTTCATTTCGTAGGTAAGTAGGTAACTAAAACAATTTTCTCTGGTAAAACACAGTAAAAAACAATACAAACGACGTTTTAGAATAGCTCTGCAGTTCGAATTTATCTGAAACACAATGTAGGTAGAATTTATTTAAGGGTTTTGTCTGGGTGTTGCTGGGCGACCACAATATCACCCAAGAACAATAGGAAACAAAAGAAAAACAATCTTAGTGGCTTATCTAAGCCTATAGTGTGTCACACACGTAGCAGATGCGGTAAGATATCTGTATCTGTGCGCGTATCTGTCCTTATCGCTCTCTATACTAAACTCAAGGAGCAACACACACGTAGCAGATCACTTATATTTTACCGTCAAGCATCTGTAGGCACCGACATAATATCAAAAGATGGACAGATGATATCTGTGTATACAAATTGAAATACAATACAATACAGTTTGAAGGTTTCCGCGTGAATGTATCATTTTCGTATATTATCGTATCTGCTACGTGTGTGATACCTTCAGATGCGATAAGTTTTTATACGCATATAAAATATCACCGCGTCTGCTGCGTGTGTGATACACTTAACTCGGAGTACTTGATCAAAATCTTAGCCTCTTAGCAAGTAGGGGAAGATAATTATGCAATTAAGAAAACCTAATTGTTTAAAACAAAACAACAGAATAATATGTATATGTACAGTTTTATTTATCCTCAGAGTCGATAATAGAGGTCTGTTGCGAGTAGCCCTCCTGCGCGGAGTTCTGCTCGGAGACGTCGTCCAGGTCCTGAATGCCCATTATACTGGTTACCAGGTCACTGAACGTTATTATCTGTTCACCAACAAAACGTTATTAAAGAGTTGAGTTTGATTTCTTTCACCTATGGTCACTAGGTCACTAGCTGGTCTCATAAAGGTGACCAAGAACGAACCACACGAAGTGGTACTTAGTATCAATTTAGTTAATTTAGCTACTACTCGCCTGACTCTTAACCATCTAGTGACCGCGCGGATCGACTTTTTATATTGGTTAAAAATACCACAAAATGAATTAGCATGACGGTAAGAACTTTATCTCTCATTAGGGCAATATGGCAGTACCTATGCTCTTCATCATTATCATCATCATCAGCCTGTAGAAGTCCACTGCTGGATATAGGCCTCGCCCCTTGAATACCACGACGAACGATCTTTTTAGTATACTCTTACGTGCTCGAATTTATACACATAAAAATATAAAATGAAATACTTTAACACACGATATTAATATAAAAACTGATGTAGAAGTACCTCTGGTAAGAATGAAAAGTCGTCCGTCGCCATCGTAGCGCGGTCCTCGAAGCTCTGCCCCCACAAGATCGACAGCAGGTAGCATGACAGCTCACGGGAGAAGCATTCACCTGCACACGGAGACCATCAACAAACCAGTCCCCAAATTACAGTAGCTAATGGTAATGGGGAACGCAACAATGGAGATCATTTTGGCAGCCTTAGCGCTGTCCAAATATTTTGAAACTTGAAAAGAGACCTAGTTCGTTAAGCCAAAGAAGTGATGTCGCTACTAAAATGTAAATTTGCAATATTTGTGGTCTGTTCAGCGAGATACCCGTCATGGGATAGGAGGGCGCTGTTGCGCCTTACTGTGTGTTACCTTTTTAGTTTAAGAAGATACTCCTTGAAAAAAAATCCCACGCTAACTCCGCCCATGAGCCCCGATTAGAAAGTGATAGCGCTATTACTCACTTGAGCCCGAGAAGAGATGCGGTATAGATTCTGCCGCGCCCAGAAGCACTCAGAAGTAAATGACGTAAAAGCAAAACGAACTTTTTAAAGTAGCAAATATAAAAATAAATCATCTTCTATTTTGTTACGTGCTATGATTTTCTACCGAATTGTATAAAAACTTACCGTCAGTATCTTCTAGATTCGAAGGATGGACGTAAAAAAGGTTTCAAAAATAAATCTATCGAGAAAACTTTTACCAATCGTGCTGATCTATGATTTTGTTAGATTACATCCTCAAGTAATCACTCTATAAACATCAAGTTTGTAACTTTTACCTTTACTGAGTGAGAATGTAACGAAGTGACTCCAAAGTCGAGGATGCTCGTCTTAACGGGCAATACAATAGCGCGTCTGTTACTATTTCTTTAGTTTTTAATTAAAAATGTCTACAGAAAGAAACCAGCTCCTAAATAAGGTTTGAATACGTAGTTCACAACGCTAGTTCACAATTTGGCCAAGACGGGTGTCTCGCTGAACAGACTACCTACCCATTTACATGGTTTTATTAGGTTGTTATTTACAAGTGTATCGTGTGCTGTCTTAGAAGCTTTTGCTGATTCTCTTTACCTTGATTAACTACCTAAGGTTTTTAAGTTCACATTTTCTATATATCAGCTTCTCTCTGCTCCGAGGCACCAAACAGGCGCTTCCCACCTACGAGTAAGGAGCATCATCCAATTAAGCCAAGCCGTGTTTGTTGCTCTGATTCTTCTATTAGGCATTGTCGCGTTAGAACAGGAGTAATTTTAGTTTATAAGACGATTCAAAATGATTTTTATGATTTCAATGAACAAAATACTTAATGATTTAATTTGATTTTGATTATCTTGGAGTTGAATAAATGTATTTCATTTCATTTTATTTAAATTTGCTTGATAATGCCCAAGCACCAAGCTCCTTCGTGCGCTGTTCTACCGCCCCTAATACTTTGCCGAAAGTTTTTACTGGCCATAGAGACCCATAAAGGTTCTGTGGCTGGTGTCTATGGTCGCTCCGGCTCGTCTATTGAACTTAATCGTTACCATTTATTAATATTGTCACGGGTATTTATCGCGTATTACCTTATTATTCCTTCTTCAAGTGTTCCTTATTGACGACTTCAGTGGCGCGGCGGGCGAAGGTTCGCCTACGACGCAAGAGGTTGCGGGTTCGATTCCCGCCTCGGAACAAATATTTGTACGATCTGCAGATATTTTTTCAGGATGTTCTGGGTATTTTCTATATATAATAAAAAATATATATCTTTGTAATGATCAGGTATCTAGTACCCATAACACAAGCTCTGCTTAGCTCGGGGCTAGATAATGTTGTGTCAATGTTTAGCATCTATTTATTATTATTCATTATTTCCGACGTTTCAAATGCGTTACAGCAATCGTGGTCGCGGGCTGACTGGAGTACATGGAGCTACCGTCGAGACGTTTAATCGTTAATGTATTGAGCACCAAATGTATTTGGCGATAAGTGTGACGCACCGCATTGGGCCAGCATGTCCACGAAGTCGTCTCGTTCCATGCAGTAGGTGTCATCCTGGTAGGTGCCGAGGGTCCGGAACGCGTTGCGGAGGTGCTTGAAATTGTCTCCGAGCGCCGGCCGGTGGTTGAGGTACAGCTGGACAAACTCCTCGAAATCTATCTCAGTGACCGGGCTGTGTAGGTAAACCTTGTACTTTGCTTCTACTATGAGGTTCTCTACCTGTAAAATATGTTTTTTCGTCAAAACCATCTAAGTATGGTCACATGGTGGGTAAATCACAAAATAAATATTTATTCAAGTATTTTAGAGTCAGTGAGAGACCCGCGTCGTGGGATTGGAGGGCGCTGCTGTGCTTAATTACCTTTTTTGTTTAGCGGGCAATACAATAGTGCGTCAACAGACGCTAAATATCTTTAGCATGATTAAGAGCATCTTGAAACCTCGGGTCGTATACTCGAAAACAATCTACGTAAGTTAAACCGGTTATAATCTATCTAATTATGCTATCTTTAGTTTAAGATTCAATATGCCGACAGAAAACTAGCTCCTAATTATGGATTTAATTATGTAGTTCACAACGTTAGTTCACAATTTGGCCACGACGGCTCTCTGTCTGAACAGAATAATAAGTTCCTGCTTACTTACAAAGCTGCACCGTATACCGTAGCTGAATTAGAGCTAAACCGTAGCTGCTCCGTAGCCGTGCCGTAGCTGCACTGTTTCACTGCTGCAGCGCTGTAGCACCGTAGCCACTCCGTAGCTACACCGCAGCTTGTCCACAGATTACACCATAACTGTTGCGTAGCAGCACCGCAGCTGGTACGTAGCAAAACCGTAGCTACACTGTAGCTGCTTCGTAGCCGATCCAATAATAGCATTCTGAAGGCTGTCTCTGATGACTTGGCTAATCCCATATTTAAACATTGGATTTCCGTCCATACGGACGGAAATATGAAATGACAAGTCACAGTAGGTACTTTACATACACTTCTTGTGACATTTACTTATATAAATTGTATTTTTTCTTGTGTGATGGGTTTTGTGCCTGAATTAAATGAATTTTATTTTATTTATATTGTAGCCAACCGTAGCTACACCGTAGCTGCTCCGTAGCTACAACGTACCTACTCCGTAGCCACAACGTAGCTGTCCCGTAGCAACACCGTAGCAATATAGCTTAGTACAACAGGTCCCGAATCTCTTGGACCAGTTTTAATATTACCTCGTATTCCGATGGAAAGAAGCCCAGCGCCCGCATGAGGTCAGGCAAGGAGTCAATCGGTATGAAGTCCTTGACCCGCCGCATCGCTGGCGAGAAGGTGCCCTGGCACAGTATCTGGATGTAGTAGAACAGGTCCCGGATCTCTTGGAACAGCCAGCCTGGCCGGCCGTTCTCTATCAAGCAGTAGTAGGGGTCTAGGTCACCGCCGCCAAGCTTCGTGGTGGATTCAACTGATCTGTCAGGGAGGCATTCTTCAATAACGTATATAGAGTGCGTCTTGTCTGATACTGCACGCGCCTCCACAGCTTTTACTTGGCAATTTTCACAAGCTTGTCATTTGAAAATCATCCTTGTGTATTCGGAATTAGAAATATTTTATTTTGACGTACTGAAATAGTGGGGCGTGCAGTTCTAGACTCAAGGAAAATACTCTTTAAGTTAAGACTAGACTTACTCTACCTATTTAATACAGCTGTGCAGCCCTCATAACTTCAAAGGCGAGGCGAGGTTGAGCGAGCTTAGAGACATATTATGTGCCCCCTAGGGGGCGTTTAATGGATGCGTTGTAGGTTGACATTACATACGCTCAAGGATCCAAAAAAAATATAATTCGTCATCGGCAGTTTGTATCACTAAAACCTTCATGAAAAGAGCAGAAATCAAAGTACCTATAATTCGCGGCCCACTGGCTCATTGTGCTGTCCTTAGCACCAATGGTGAAAAGGACCCCCAAGTCTTCCCGAAAACACATTTGAGTCACCTGAAAAAGCACAAATAATCAATACTTATACGTATACACAATTATCTGATACAACCATTTAACAAGTATATGTAGTTATAGGTAAAAGGTAAAAAAACAATGACGCAGACAAACAGTACGGCCGAGTAGTACGGGTAAGACTCGTCCTACGCTATAGGTCCGAGAAAAATTGAGGTGTGGTGTTCCTAAAAAGGGCTTAGTGACCAACGTTAAATAAACCAGTGCGGTGAAAGGGTTCAATGCAACTCGCTGAGGCTCCTTTCATGCTCATGTCATTTTCTTTTTGGTTCCAGTGCTGTATTCTTCACGATATTTTCCTTCACAGTTCGAGAGCACGTAATATTACACATATACTAGCATCATACTAGGTATTTTAGATTGGAAATATCCATTGGTGCATGACTGAGACTTTCCGAGTGTCGATGTCGTAATGGTTTTTCCTAATTTAAAATACAACACAGTAATATATGAAAATAGACTTAATTGTTATTATGAGGGAGCAGAATACCAACATTCTGTCAATTCACAATTCAATCTCGATTCGGTCAACTTTTAGTGTAGTTTTAAAATAATGAAGAGTATTGGATATGCTCTCGTGTCTTGAACCTCGTAGTTTCTAATACTCACGCACAACAAAGGAATCCTAGCGTGATCAGAGGGCCTATTACGAGTTTTGCATTGCAATAATCACTTTGCGAATCGTGAGTATTCAACGTGACTTACGTAATAACTATTTATGAATCTGCTGTTTCTATCGACTGCGCGGCGCATAATGATATTCATTATTATTAGTTACTATGTAAGTCACGTTGAATACTCACGACTCGCAAAGTGATTGTTGCAATGCAAAACTCGTAATAGGCCAAGGACTGTTATGTTGTTAGGTGATAATACTTAGTTTCATCTTACTTCAACAGGGTGTCCGAGCAGCCCCACATGCTTCCAAGGGTTACCATCGAGTGGCATCTTTTGCAAGCCGATGATAAACTTGGTTGCGAAGAGTAAGTACTGAAGTTCCACGCCCTCCTCAGTTCTGGAGATCAGCTGCACCTTACACACAGGATGCTCGAACCGAGGGCCCAGTACTGTCGCGAGGGTCATCGTTGTAGCGTAGTTCACGATCTTGTATTTGTACTATTGCAACAAATCGTCTAACTTAAGAATTATTCAATTTATGATACAAATCTTTAAAAAACATAATAAATCTAAGTTTTGATTTAATCAGATAAACCATCGACCACCAAAAAACAGCCAAGCGCGTGTCGGACCACGCACAGTGAAGGGTTCCGAAGTCAGTACTGCTTAGTTATATTTCCTGTAACACGACAATGGAGTAAAATTGAAGTGATGATGTGCTAAACTAAGTTGGTAACAAAACAATTCCTTCAGTCGCTTAAAAGAACAAATGAATTTAGTACGGAGCTTTATCAACCGATTACAAGCACACAAGGAAAATAATTATCAAGTATATTTATATTACGAGGATAATTTTCCTCGTTTATTTTATATTTTGTAACAGTTTTTAATCTTGTATCTGAAGTGTTTGTATAGATATATAGGTAGTATAGCTATCCTACCTCACCAACTTTATAGTAAGCAGGTAATCTGAGTATCAAAAGGTGAAGATCGTGAAGCGATATGAGAGATGAGGTAGGTAGACGAACGAAATGAAAATATTTAATTTTAACTCGAATTAATGATTTAGAATAAATACAAAAGCGAAGCAAGTACAAAATATAAAGCGAAATAAATACGAAATGAATATAATGCAATGCGAAGCAAAACGCACGCGCGCAAGCGAAAGGCAAGCCGGTCTCTGTCGAATGGAAAGCAGTAGCTACTTGTCGACGCGGGAGCTCGCGGTGCGCGGCGAACGCGGGGGCCATCTTCTGCCGTGTGGTCCAAGCGCAGGTCAATTTATTGAGCGTTTTGAAATGTAGGCACACCACATGTTCATGAAACCTCCTTATATTTTCGAGAAATCTATAAATTTTTATATTCCAAAAAATGGGGTGTCCAAATAAAAAAAACAACCGCACCTTACATTTCACAACTTTGTAGGCGACAACAACATAATATTATTACAGTGCAAAATTTCAGCATTGTAGTAAGTAGGTAGGTACCTACTAATAGTTTGTGATTAAACCGGTCAGTGTCAGAGTAGTCAGAGGACTACGGACGGACACTAGACAGACGGACGTGACGAAACTATAAGGGTTCCTTGTCAGACTTCGGAACCCTAAAAATTAGACAATGTGCTTGAATCTACCTGGTCATTTGCAACTAGAATCAACGGCATATTGCTTCTGCACTCTTCAGGGTCCAGATTGTTCGGTGTCGGCCAAACTATGCCAGCTAGCGGTACGGCTGTCTGATCCACTCTGTCCAAGCTGAACACCTCCAAATACTCAGCCGAGCTTGAATTGATATCATATTCGACCATAATACGATCTACTCCTAGAATAATATAAGTTTTAGTGGTTACCTACGTTACAAAGCACAGCAGTGTCCCTGCCACGGATTGTTTTTTAAACACTAAAAAGAGGGTCTTATAAGTCTCAGAGGCCTGTATATCTGGGAACTCTGGTATTTTTGCATTTATAACCGAACCCGTATTTACATTTCGAGCTTAAAAAGTTAATTATCAACAACATCAGTCTCCAGGGTCTGTATTAGGTATTGAAGCTTATAATTTTCACGTTTGAGTACAGACTTCAAATTATTTTGTTAGTAGTAGAACTTCTTGTGAAAGAGTTCGTCCAGTACTACCACCGTACCTATTTCTGCCGCCAAGCAGTAGTGTTCGCATTGCTGTGTTTCGCTTTGAAGGGTACTACGGGTGCCGCTGAAATTACAGGCACATGAGACTTATCATCTTTATGTCTCAGGGTCGGCAGCGCGCGTGTGATGCCTTTTGTGTTGCAGGCGTCCATAGGCTACGGTAACTGCATTCCATCAGGTGGGCCGTAAGCTTGTGTGCTTATCAAGTAGTATAAAACAAAATTAAGCAGACAATAATATATGTCTGTCCCCAACAGACTTCAGGGTCTTATAATGACCAGCACATGATGAAAAGGATCTAGAGTACAATGTGTACGATGTGTTTCCATAAGTGGACCGTTGTTCCAATTTTAATGGAACACTGAAAATATTCGGGAGTTTTAAATTTTTATAAAATTACCTTGTTACAGTTGTGATGCCGATGAATAGACCTCTCCATCTCCTCCCGTGAATGTCGTTAAAGCCGACAAAGGGATCACAGCAGGGGATAGGCAGCAGCATCCACCTGAGTACTCAACATAAATACTACGATCACCAATCCGCCTGCCAAGCGTGGTGATTAAGACAATTCTCCCCATTGTATATCATGATCAGGGAGGCTTCGTCCAGCCCCCAAATTATACAGTAGCAAATAGCAATGGAGAAGGCAACAATGGGGATCATCTTGGCAGTCTTAACTATCTAAATCATAAGAAACGTGAATAGGGCAAACTTCTTGACCTAAATATTCCTCCTTTCAGTTTTTAAGTTTCAAAAGATTTGGACAGGACTGCCATAATGGATCCCCATTGTTGCGTTCCCTTTTATTAGCTACTGTAATGAGGGCTTTTCATCTTCGATTAAAAAGAAAAAAAGTAGTTCAAATTGGTTTGATAGATGGCGCTGACTCAACTGTATCAATAAAGATTGTCTGTGGTGCACGCGTACAAAACTATTATTCTAAGTAGTCTGTGGCTACAGTCATCATCAGTCATGATATTCTGTTTGTGATTGCTTCTTGAGTGTGCGCTAGTGATTTCGTGGTGTTTTTAGAAGTAAGCAAAAATAAATACCACGAACCGAAAATTATTTCCACGTTGTCGATGTTGACATTTCACTTTATTTTGACACTTGACAGTTACGTTACAGAGCAGCGTCATCTATTTTCAATGCTGAAAGCATGATTTGAAACGGCCGTGAAAACCCCTCATTGGGGGGCAGTAGTGGGCGTCTAAAGGCTGCTGATGAATTGTGATGCAGGGAGAGTGCTGTAATGTAGTCTTCGTACCTAGAGAGAGGAGTTTGTACTCTCCATTATTCTTTGCGGGTAAGAAAAAAACCGCTGATATGTCCTTATAGTGCGCTCGATGCTTTCCGATGAATGTCCAAACGAAGGTGTCGCAACTGTACTTATACACACCAACAGTTCGGCCAGCGTCCTTAAAAATAAAACGCTAATTTAAAAGAACGCTCACTCACACAACATCAATGAGCATAAACTTGCTCAAGTTTATATTGATATTCTCAGTAGGTTATTGCAATATATCGTAGTAAAGTTCAAAAACACCAAACACCAAACTGCGAACACCAATCCGCCTGCCAAGCGTGGTGATTATGGCAAATTCCCCCATTGCACTCTATGCATGGGGGAGGCTTCGTCCAACAGTGGACGTCTAAAGGCTAATGAAGGAGAGAAAGTTCAAAAAGGCACAGTTTTCAAAAAATAATTCTATCGAAAAAAAATATGCTATTGTGTTTTCCGTAGACAAAAATCTAAATAATGAACTGAAGAAATATATTCAAAAAAAAGATGAGAGCCGTAACTTGTTCAGATATTATTAAAAAAAAAACCAAAAGTTAGCAATTCGTCTGCTTTGTCCGCCTTATCAGCATGGCGTGAGAGGCTGGCGTTTTTTGTATGGAAACGTATTCCCCTGTTTCCTACCTGGATTATGTGAATAGAGCAGTTATTTATCACTAAAACTAGATTAACTTATCTTTAGGTAGATAGTTTATTTATGGTAAGTATAACATACGTACAGCGAAGGCCAAGGTCAAAGAATCCATGCTGTAGTTAATCTCTTGTATCTCGAAGCTGGTGTCTTTGAAGGGGGTTTCCGTAACGATGTTCATCGTAGTTGGGTCCAGGAATAAAAGCTCTCCCGTGTTTAGTCCACAAGCGAAATGGAGACCTGAGTAATAGAAGTACCTATGTAAGTTTAAATTACGAAATTGCAGTTTTTACACTATATTTTGCAAACTTGAACATATTAATAAATATAGCGACCTAAGATTTTGTGGTGAAAAAGGAGCGTTTATATAGATAGATAGAAGATATAATAGTAGATTATGCACTAAGGGAATAAAGCAGTGTCTTATGTCGCGGGCGGCATATTGAACCCTGAGCGTAACGAGGGACTCTAAAGTTAACTCCCGAGTGTAGCGAGGGAGTTATATAGAGTCCTGAGTGAAGCGAGGGGTTCAAGCTGCCCAAGACGAAGACAGGCTTTATTCCAGAGGAGCATACTCTACTTTTCACACCTACTGCGAGGCAATAAAAGGCCAGGGCTCCATTAAAAATAAGTATCGTCTGTTTTGATAAACTCTGGAGTAGAATCAGTATCGCTCGACATTTTTTGTTAACACTAATATTGTCACTGACATAATATTATACTTATTACAAAAATATTGCAATAAAATTCACTGAAAATCACAGCACCAAACATCTCTTTTGTTTCACATTCTTTAAAATCGCGCCTATTTCTTTTTTTTTCGAGTTTTGCTATAGTGGCCAGTTCGATTTTCGAACAAACCTCTTTACAATGCCATATGGGCATTTTTTTACTGAGAGTTTTCCACGAGTTTCCAACACGAATTTGACGTTTTTGACGTTTTGACGATTTGTAATTGGACATTGTCGAGCAGGTGGTGTGAAAAATACTTTTCAAAAACATGCAACCTCAACGTAAAGTACAGCATTGTCTCTCTAGGGATATAAAGTTGTATGAAACTCCCTAGGGATTAAAGTGATTTGAATTTAGAACGTCAAATTCGTGTTGGAAACTCGTGGAAAACTCTCAGTAAAAAAATGCCCATATGGCATTGTAAAGAGGTTTGTTCGAAAATCGAACTGGCCACTATAGCAAAACTCAAAAAAAAAAGAAATAGGCGCGATTTTAAAGAATGTGAAACAAAAGAGATGTTTGGTGCTGTGATTTTCAGTGAATTTTATTGCAATATTTTTGTAATAAGTATAATATTATGTCAGTGACAATATTAGTGTTAACAAAAAATGTCGAGCGATACTGATTCTACTCCAGAGTTTATCAAAACAGACGATACTTATTTTTAATGGAGCCCTGGCCTTTTATTGCCTCGCAGTAGGTGTGAAAAGTAGAGTATGCTCCTCTGGAATAAAGCCTGTCTTCGTCTTGGGCAGCTTGAACCCCTCGCTTCACTCAGGACTCTATATAACTCCCTCGCTACACTCGGGAGTTAACTTTAGAGTCCCTCGTTACGCTCAGGGTTCAATATGCCGCCCGCGACATAAGACACTGCTTTATTCCCTTAGTGCATAATCTACTATTATTACACACCATAAACATAACAATTCAATAAAACAAGTGAAAACAATCTTAATATGATAAACAATGTGTGGCTTTATCGTTTGCGATCATGGATTTATAATTGCGATCTCTACCAGACAGAGAATAGATTGGACTGTACGTAGTAGGGGATGCTAATAGTGTACTCACATAAATTATACTGATAAGTTGGATATATATCGATGTCTGGTACACACCTAATAATAATACAAACTTACAGTAAGTTTAAGTACATAGGAGGCAATCATCTATGTACCTAGTTACCTAATAATATACCTATTAAAAACTTTATGAGCCCGTTTACGTCGTCCAATGCTGGACGAAGCCTCCCCCATTGAATACAATGGGAGGATTTGCCATAACCACCACGCTTGGCAGGCGAATTAGTGATCGCAGTATTGGTGTTATGTACTCGGATGGATGCTGTTGCCCACCCCCGTACGTAATTCATCCCTTAGCCGGCTTTTACGACATCCTTGGCAGCGTTTACTCCCAGCGTCCCCCACCTGTCTGGCCCCACTGGGGGACGTTGGGAGAAAAAAGTGCCAACGTCCCCCACTCGTGACAACGAGCAGAAATTGAATATTTAACACTAGGAGAACTTTTTTTTCTGTTTTTATGTGTCCATTATGATGATCAGTGAACACGATTCTGCTATCAGAATTGAAAATAGTTGCCGCGATTTTGAACTTTTTTGTTTTTTTTGTTTCTTTGTTGCTCGATTGCTTTCAAAATCAATATCGGAGGATCCCAGTGATCACTGAATAAGAATCTGCTGTCAGAAATAAAAAAAAGTGGACACCATTTTGAACTTTTTTGTTACCGGACCGATTGCTTTCAAAATCGATATCTGAGGTTGCCTGTGATCACTGAACAAGAATCAGAGTGGGGGACGTTGGCACTTTTTTCTCCCAACGTCCCCCAGTGGGGCCAGACAGGTGGGGGACGCTGGGAGTATACGCTTTGGCAGAGGAGGGGTCTATTCTTGGATAGATTTTTTGGATGGCTTTATTATTTACTCGTAGGAGAATATTCCAGAGAAATTAAGTAGACGTACCCGTAGGAGAGTATTTCAGACAAGTCACCGAGAGTTGCGGAACGGTGACTTCGTAGTCACCCTTTATAGAATCGTCTTTCGGAGGAATCACGATTTTGTAGTGGTCCCTGAGGTCCAGTCTTTTAAATAAAGTGTGCTGGAGGAAGTTGAACAGCTCCATTCTACCATCAGCGTAACCGATGCCCACGAAAGGTCTGAAAATTATACCAGGGTGTAAAAAGGACGGCTTCCGAATAAGCTACCTATATCATAGCTATATAAAATAGCTTTCGCCTGAGAGGTGATTCATACCGGAGGAAACCTTTTTTTCGTTTCGTATCGTATTTGTCAGCCAGCAATGTACGCATTTATTCCGGCCGCGCAAGTTTAACGCTCCCGGTCAGCTGATCGAACCGTAGCGCCTATATTTCTTATGTGGTTTTCATTGCTTTTTTGACGTTTTTATTTATTAATGTGTTTTAATGATGGAAATAATGTTTATATAACAATATACAAATATAACAATATTTTATGGATATTTATAAAGAAAACACCAAAAAATCGGCCCAAAAGTGAACATTTTTTTTCGTGTTTTTTCAGCTTAAATATTTTCAGAATCATGCTCTGAATGCACTGTTTCAGTTTTCGCGAATAGTCTTTTTACGCCCTGTATACGCATTAATCATCAGCCTATAGAAGTCCACTGCTGGACATAGGCCTCCCCCATAGAATGTTACTAGGAACGGTCTCTTAGCACCCCTGCTCCGTCGTTACTGTGGCTACTATGCACCAGGAATAGTGGAACCACCAGCCTCCAGGGACTGGGGGCTATCTTGTAGGCGTGTTTACTATATTGGGGGGGTTCGCCATAATCACCACGCTAGACAGGCGGATTGGTGATCGCAGTATTGTTGTTAAGTACTCAGGTTGATACTGCTGCACATCCCCTGGTGTGATCCCTTAGTTGGCTTTGACTACATCCACGGGAGGAGGCGGAGGGATCACGGCTAACAATGTAGGCATTATGTTTTTTTTTTTTTTAATTCTTTTATTTGTCGGCTTTTGAACATAATGTTCATGACAGCCCGTATTAAACAAAAAAAATATATACTTCTAAAATACATACCTAACAACAACAAAAAAATAAACTAATAAACTAATCAACAGAATGTACTAACATATAAATAATATGTGCTTCTTTAAAATTTGGAAAACAAATTATTATTATTATTAATTTAAGCACACATTTACGAAGTAGATAATAGCTTGTAGGAATGACCACTGTCAAAAAAACTCAACGCCATATAAAGAATTATGCCGTGCTCATATAGAATTACAATCCTTGTAGGTATGCTATATTTGGGAATCTTAGGATATGGAAAGAGTCGTATACTTTTCTGGATGAACTGTTAGCGCTAGAGCAGGAGACACTTTGTTGTCCAGAATTGTGTGCATCTTCTCAGTGGCAAAGTCCACAAATCCAACGCCATCATCACTTGTACCTAAAAGGAAAGCACATATTAAGAGGAGGTTACCATACGCCCTCTTGTACGCGAACGAGTTTGCTTTTGTTTTAGCTATTATTTCATAAAACTCTTTGAAATTATGTACACATGATCAGTATCTACACTAATAGTTTTTATTACTAGTTTATTTTTATTTTATGATATGGTAAAAATATTATTAATAAGAATCTAACGCACCACAGCCTAGATATTAGGGTCTAGATATTAGTGCACTAATCATGTATACAAAATTTAATGGAGTTTGAACATTGACTCATACATTACTTTATATATCAATGAGTTTGAAGAAATTAAGGGTCCTTCAAGGCAGGCAACGCATTGGCAATGCCCGAGGCATTTTGGTTGCAGATAGGCGACGGTAACCACTTACCATCAGGCGGGCAGTATGCCAGATCGTAGCCATTACATAAAAAAAAAATTATAGCCAAACTAGAACCAAACTTCGCGTACAAAAGGGCGAAAGCGCCCCACCGGTGAGTCAAAGATACAATGACGCGACCTTCTACTGCGTTAAAGCACAGTTAAACGTGAGGAACTTAGGTAAGTAAATTACTTATAGCTAATAGATTTATTACAACAATGTATGCAAAATTACTATAAGAATATATAGTTGACGCACAAACTATAAAATCTCTGACAACGAACGGTCTGCCGCCCGTGGTGGCGTCAGATGGCAGTTTTTGTTTCATCAGTTTCTGTCGAATGTAGCCAGTCTCTGGGTCCACTTCAGCTACCACCTTCTCCCAGCAAGGACACAGCTTGTTGCCTGTAATTCAATAATTAGCTTACTACGACCTCCGTGGCGTGGTGGGTGAGTCGGCTGTACTTAAGACGCGAGAGGTGTTGGGTTCGATTCAGCCTGTAGTTCTTTGATTGAATGATCTGTACCTAAGTATTTGTTTTTGCCGCTAAAAGCGGTACTTACACTAGTGAATAGTTATTTTTAAAAATAATCATAAGAAAAGATATTCAATACCTAGTTATATAAAAATGTATTGAATTTTAGGTTTAGTGCTTTTTCTTTTCTTTTTTATGTATTACTGTATATTTTAGTGTAAGAAAAAAAAGCTTATTAGTACGATTATTATTATTTTTTGTTCTGGGTGTTGTCGTACTATGGTAACTCCTGGGCACCACTTACACTTTGGGGGTAAAATATCTAGTAGCTCCTGGGTACCTTTTACACTTGGGGTCAAATATCTGGTAGCTCCTAGGGGCACCACTTACACTTGGGGTCAAATATCTGGTAGCTCCTAGGGACCACGTTGAAGCTCATCCCTCGCACGCTATCCACTTGGACGCCGTGCACCCAGTACACCAGTTTCATCTGCTCGTCGTAGAAGTGGATCTCACCGTTGTTGTTGCCTGTCACTATCACGCTACAAAACGATTTGACATTAGTACCTAAAAGGTTAATCAGACCTAGGCTCAATATTCTGCTGAATAAATGAAGGTGGCGAAGGAAAACCTCGTGAATTGCCAACGTGTCCCAGAAGTAATAAAACGGAATGCGTACAACATACACAATACACTACATACACACACATACATACATATACATACATACACATACACTTCACACACATACATACATATACATATATATATATAATACATACGCGTATATGCGTACATATACACTAGACGGACCATTTATGTAAGCCAAGCCGTGTTGTTGCCTGATTCTTCTAGGCTTGGTCGCGTTGGAACAGGAGTAATTTTAGTTTATAAGACGATTCAAAATGTTCCCTGTGATTTCAATTAATAAAGTTCTTTTTGACTTTGACTTTGACTTTATGGACTTCAATGTAGGTATTTGACGGAATAGACAGCGATGAGATTATTATTGAGATTATAGATGCTCGTCTCAGCGATGAGAACATGACGTCACGACCTACGTGGTGAATGAGTTTGTCGGCTGAGATGATAAATGTTTGTAATAATCTGCAATTATGTGTTCGGGGTCTGGGCCAAGGAACTCTTAGTTGCTGTTACCCATCGATACAAGGAATCTTAGTGTGGTAACGGACTATATAGTATATAGTATAATAAGACTATACTTAGTGTTTTTTATGTTGTTTTAACTAATGAGGTATTATTTACTGTAAATCTGTTTTTGAAAGAAATCATCATCAGAATCATCATCTGCATTCATTAGACGACCACTGCTGGGCGAGGTCTTTCCCGTAAAATTCATTAGATCGGCATAATTATCACACTTGGCAGGCGGATTGGTGATTGCAGTACTAGTGTTGAGTACTCAGGTGGATACTGCTGCCCATCCCCTGATGTAATCCTTAGTCGATTGTTACATCCACAGGAGAAGATGGAGGGTTCTATTTTAGTTCAGAAACACCGCATTGGTAGTACTTACATAGTTTGTCCTTATTCAATAAAGAGGCTATTTCACACGAAATATAATGGACCTATCAACTCACCCATCGACACCAATAATCACATTAATCCTATGCTTCTCAACTTTCAGAGGCTTTACAAATCTCAGATGTTCGTAATTGGTAGATTTAGTGTTCTTCTGGTATTCTATCGTGTACCCGTAGACGAGCACTGCGCCCCGGCTTGTAGCGACTAAGATCTGAGAAGTGGCGTCTACAAAAGTGTAACAAGTGAGTTTGCCGTAATCCGGGTGAATTTTCTTCTCTATCTTTCTTATTTTTAATTCGTAATCATCTGTCTCTTTTATGAGTCCTCTTTCTATGACAAATATTTTCTGAAATGAGAAACCACGGTAATACATAACACGTCTAATTTCTAAAGCCTGCTCTAGAATCGATAAAAGGTTTTTTTTGCAATCCCTCGTTTTTTGCTTCATTACACGAAAACCGTTTATGTAATAAGATGGTTATTTGTACTGGGTTCGCTGGCACTAATTGCCAGCGAGCATCCTCGTCAACATTTCACGAACATCTTCGTTATCGAGACGCTAGCAAGACGACTGTTAATGTCACGTCTGCTGTTCTCTTGGTATGAAAAAATCTCTAACGGAAGACCAGCGTAGGTTGTTTAAGACCTGCATATGCTGAGTTAGGGGCCTTTTTGTAACAGCAATACTTCTTATTTTTTTATTACTGTCTTTGTTTAAATATTATTTGTCTATTTTTTCTTGTTGCTTATAAACTTTTTCTATTATATTCTATTCAAATATTAATCAATCAAATTACAAAGAGTTCAAGCCACCGCAATGCCATTGGCCAATTTTGACATCGTCTAGCGCCTCGCTAGCGTCTCGATGCCGTCAGATAATTACCCCACTGGATAGGTAACTCAAAACTTCAACGAATTTACTTACGCCTGAAATTCCTATCCAAATATCAAGCTTAGTCATCAGCAGAAACTGCCACGAGTTGTAAGGATTGAAGCCCATAGCTACCACGGAATCCCTTGGTAGTTCCACTTCCAATTTTGCTGTAAGTAAACATTTTAGTTAAAAGCGAGTCATGTAATAAACCTACCCGAGTATCTATGACATATTAAGTTTTTACAGGAATGTCCGTTTACAAAGTTTCCAAACTTATTGTAGGTGCTGTGGTAATTCCTCGTCCCTACCTACTACCTCATATATGGTGTTTAAACAAAGTTAAGCATAAGGTAACATAAGTTCCTAAAATAAATGAATTTGCAACCTACCTAACAATGGATAAAAGGGGAAAATAATTATACACACCAACAGGAAATACTTACCATGCGGTTGATCAATGCCTAAACACCAAATCCACCAATGCAATGACGTCTTTTCAGGGTAGCCTAAAGTAAGCAAATACTTCGCATCGGCACTGATGGCCACCTTCGAGATTCTAGTCTCCCCGTGGGGAGAGAACATGCTCCTTTGAGGGAAGTAGTCGCTGCTGTCCCAGATGATGATGATGTTTTCGGGACCGGAGTCGGCCGTCACCAGCCATCGTCCCTCCGCGTCCGATGCGAGGCAGGTTACCACGTGTCGCTGAAAGGGTAAAAAATCCTTCTTTCGCATTCAAGATATACAATAAAATCTTAGAAAGATACATATATAGAACATACATATTAGAAAGATAAGTTATATTAACTTAAGAAAGCACAGTTTTATAGCTTATACATCAAAATAACATATAGGCTAGAGGTTCCACGCGGGTGTAGCCACGAGTCGAGGAGTGTCAAGGTCATACATAAATGTTGATTGGTTCTCACATGACCCTGAAGTATCCTCATCTGATTGGTGGTCCAGTTGTACAGGATCCCGTAGTTGGAGGCTGCGTAGAACGCAGTTGTGCTGCCTTTCTTGTTCAGGTTTATCACGCCTGGCTTCGGGTTGTAGCCGTGAATCCATCTTAAATTCTAGACAGTAAGTTTAGGTGGATGGTTCATCAGTTCTGAACTTCTGAGGTCTGACGATGTTCCAACAATTTTGAATTTGCTGACTGAAAACTGTTTCATGAAAAAAAAAATTGTTCTACGAGACGCCCCATTTTGTAAATTCAAATGAGATCATGTTGCCATTGTGTCGTGGTGTGTCCGGTCCGGCCCTCTTTCTCCTCCCATGGATGTAGTAAAAGTCTTGCAAAGGGGTTACACCAGGGGATGGGTAGCAGCATCTACCTGAATACTTAATTAACACCAAACTACGATCACCAATCCGCCTGCCAAGTGTAGTGATAACGGCAAATCCCCCCATTGTACTTATTCAATGGCGAAGCCTCCACCAGTCCAGAGGCGTCCAGCAGTGGAGTAAACAGGCTGGTGATGATGATGATGAACGTCAGATTGTTGATGACGATGATGACAATGTACAGAAACATGGATCATCATCTACATCATCAAACTCTAGAAGTCCACTGCTGGACATAGGCCTCCTCCATAGAATGTCACGACGAACGGTCTTGAGCCGCCGCCATCCTCCGACTTTCTGCGACGTTTATAATGTCTTTAGTCCATTGGAGTGGAGGGTCTTCCTGTACCGCGTCGTCCGGTTTGTGGATCATAATGAGCACCAAACCATGCGTTCATGAACAGTTTTCTTTTCAAGAATCAGTTTGTGCAAACTCACAAAAGGCGACGGTTTGTGGTGGTACTCAGTGGTCTCCGAATACTTATTCAACTGCGACAGAGACAGGCTGTACAACTTGCGTACATCAGACTCGCTCCTGCTGCTCCCGATCAAGTTTGGAAGGGAATGGATCTTCTCCATCATTTATGTAATAATAAGCTATACTATATTTTTTTAGCATCAATAATTAATAAAATTGTTTTGACAGTGTTTGTATGCTCAGTGGTTTTGACACACAATATGACGTAGGACTGTTTGTCTGTGAATATGACGCTGACAACCAAAAAAACTGTGTTTTTAGGATTTCGTGCTTCAAAAGGTACCAACAGAACATTTACAGCATGCATGTCAAATGCCAAATGCTTAAGGACCGTAGAATCAGTGGGCCGCAAAACCCAACCACAAAGAAAACAAACCCATTGCATAGATATAGCTTATAGTACTGTCCCCCTATCCTTAACTGAAAGTCACTCGGTGACTAACGTTTGACAAGTAAAATTACTATCAATTGACAATTCTCTATGATAATTTTGATCATATTTTTACTTCAGTTAGTAACTGAGTGACTTTCAGTTAGGGAATAGGGGAGGCAGGGCGCTAATCGTTTATTCAATCATTAATAGTAAAATAACAGAAAAATATACTTTTCATCCCACCATCTCGGAAAGAGTACTTTTGCTATTCGATATCTGAGTGTAAAAGCCGTTTTTATCCGCTAGAGGATAAAGTAAAATTGAATTTAGAACATCGTGTGCACTAAGTTTGTGCATTCAAAACATCATTAAACCTATTTACTTCTAACTCCATGGTGCCGAATTTATCATACAACCTTTTTTAATTTGTTAAAAACTCTGACTCGGAACCTTCTTGGTGTATTACTTTTTTTTAATTTGCTTTACGCGCGCCATTTTCTTTTCACGTCATATTGTTAAAACCTTAGGTTAAAAACAAGAAACTTGAAACAAGTGAAAAACCTAAAATGAGTGATTCAAGCGACGAGTAAGTTTATTTGACGGCAACAGAATTGACTGAAACTGTTAAAAATACGTAAATGTTTTTTTTTGCATTTAGTCATTTCCTCGCTGAGGTGGAATGAAAAGTTACGTGTTGCACTCGAGTGCAAAGATTTTTCACCTCGTGCTCTTTTGAATCCTTACTCGCTACGCTCGTGATTAAATTTTAGAATCCTTCGCTTGCTCGGTCATCAAAATTGAGCACACGGTTAAAAAGCAACTTTGCACTCTTGTATAACAAATAACTATTTCATCCCACCATCTCGGAAAGAGTATTTTTGCTATTCAATATCTGAGTGCAAAAGCCGTTTTTATCCGCTAGAGGATAAAGTAAAATTGAATTTAGAACATCGTGTGCACTAAGTTTGTGAATTCAAAACATCATTAAACCTATTTACTTCTACCTCCATGGTGCCATGTTTATCATACAACCTATTTTAATTTGTTAAAAACTCAGACTCGGAACCTTCTTGGTGTATTACTTGTTTTTTAATTTGCTTTACGCGCGCCATTTTCTTTTCACGGTTGTTAAAACCTCAGGTTTTAACAATCGTGAAAACAACAAACAAGAAATAAACAAGTGTTGTTAACAAGAAACTTGAAAACAAGTGAAAACCTAAAATGACTGAAAAAAATTAATGAATTAGTTAGACGAGGAAGTTCATTTGACAAACAGAATTGATTGAAACTGTTAAAAATGCGCAAAAGTATCTTGTGATTGTAAGTTTTTTTTGCATTAAGTAATTTCCTCGCTGAGGTGGAATGAAAAGTTACGTGTTGCACTCGAGTGCAAAGATTTTTCACCTCATGCTCTTTTTATTCGCTCGCTAACGCTCAGGATTCTAATTTTTGAATCACTCGCGGTCATCAAAATTGAGCACGCGGTTAAAAAGCAACTTTGCACTCTTGTAATATAACAAATTACTATTGCTCTTAAAATTTAATCGGGCCGCAGTCAAAGTCGTAAAGGCCCGATACTTGCTTTACAGGATACTCTCGTGTCTTGTGTCTGCCAAAACCTATTTTCTCCGAATTTAATGAAAAAAAAAGTTAAAATTTGTCTTTTTTAGATATACACTTGATATCAGTGCCGGATTAACCCTTAACCAAATTAAGCAATTGCCTAGGGCATCACGTCTGGGGGGGCACCAGAAGAAGCACAAAAATAATCCGTCCTTAGGTCATGTCGTCTCACTCTCACGTCACCAAAAACCACACCAAAAAAAGTTTCTAGGACTAATTTGAAAATTCGCGCGTTTTAAGTTGACATAGAGTCCGACCTAGAGTCATAACCCCGCTCCCGCTTGCCCACTAGATGCCCGCTAGTATTAACCCCCCCGGTGCCCGGTAGTTTTTATTGTTGTCGCACCTACTCCACTTCTAAGGTACGTTAAATCATCTTATTTAACAATCAACTAATGTTTTTAGGGGGTAAAGGTTTAAATACCGATTCAAGTTGACATACGGGGCCCACAGGCGTGGATTGCTTAGGGCATCAAGTAGTCTTAATCCGTTACTGCTTGATATACATTAACAGGTAGGTACATATTATAGAGAGTTAGGTGACTCAATCACGAATGACGAATGTATATACTTATAGTACAGTCAAATTAGGTGATTTTTTGCAAAAGTGTGGAACTAATTAGATGTAGTCATGGAAACTTTTCTAATTGTTTTGTATGGTTTAAAAATCACCTCTAATAATAAGCATCAGTAATTTCACCATCCGGAACAGGGTGAAATAGGGTGAAAAACCTTAAAATATCCGTAACCTATATGGGGGAAATAGAAGTAGTCGGTGCAATTTGGCATAGACTTTGAACCGTTATTATCTACATTTGCACCAAGTATTTTTTAAATCCGACATACGGAACATACAAAAAAATATCATTTACAAAAAAAACTTTTTGTGGGTATTGCGGCTCCGGGAAAATTAATTTAGCCTGTGCAAATTGATAGACTTATCAGAAAAACGATCGAAATACATTACCGGGTTTGCACCTTGGTGCGTCTCACGGAAGGCACTTTTCCATATTTTATTGTCGCTCTACTTCGGGGAAAATTAATGTAGTTCTGGAAATTGACTTAACCTTATTCATTTAATTAGTACTACATCCGCCGGAAGTTTTATACTGGTTTTTTTTACGGAACATGCCTTTGTTTAACACTGTGTTCCCTACATGCACGTGGTTTTTATTAAAATCATAATGCACTAAGACAGTCTCTCTATACGTAATTTAACTTGCATCAAGTAATTTCTTTCTATTTTAAAATTTACGGCCTTTTTAAGTTTGTACCTAATATTTAAAAGGGTTCCGTAAGCGCCAGAAACGGTGCAAACCTAGGATAAGCTTCTTTTCGTGTCATCTAACGTTTCCATAAGAATCCACGACTACACGACTTAGGTCCACACTTTTTGCTAATTTGCCTGTACTATTAGCGTAAATAAACGAATTCAAGTTTTGGGGGGAAAACATTAAATTATATATTTTTGAATTAACATTTTTGTAAGGAAAAACCCTAATCTGTTTCCACGTATGGACCGACCTATGACGTACCTCTGTGGCGCGGCGGGCGTAGGTTCGCCTGCGACGCAGGAGGTTGCGGGTGCGATTCCCGCCTCTGAACAATTATTTGTACATTCTGCAGATATGTGTTCCGGGTGTTCTGGGTATTTTCTATGTATAATAAAAAATATCTATCTATGTAATGTTATTGTATTAAGTATATCATTTATCTAGTTGCCATAACACAAGCTCTGCTTAGCTTGGGGCTAGATAGATAATGTTGTGTGAAATGTCCAGCATATATTTATTTATTGATTTATTTATGGCTGATGTTGCAGTCCGAAACAGACGAGATGGCAACAGCCTATTTATACTTAGCTACAAAACAGCATTTTTGCAAAAAGCATTGTTGTTTGTCTGCCTGGCAGCACGTATTTATAAATAAAATTTCAAACACGTTTAAAAACCTTAATGATAATTTATTTAAAGCTAATTTTAAAGAATTATTAATAAATAAATTGTATTATTGAACGAGCGAAGCGAGTTCTTCTAGTCAACTTGGAAGAATCGGCGTTTGTATGTATGTATGTGTGTATGTTTGTCCGATGAAAACTTCCCAACCGTTTATCCGATCTTTATGAAATTGAATGTGGGGGTAGATAGTATTGGTACAATTTGTAGGTAAGGTTATGAGCTATATCGGTCAGGGGGTTGATGAGATATTGGGGTCCAAGAGGGGGTAAAAAAAAAATAGTGAGACAGTCGGACCAAATGGGGTGTCTAATGAAATCTCTTTGGCAGGACATTTAAAAACTGATCTTAATTAGTATCTAGGCTTAGTAGTTTCTGAGATATTAGGGAAAATCTAAAACGTAAAACCCAAAAATTCTAGGGTACTTCCAGCAATCCCACAATGCTGAAATTTGGTATGCTTGTAACTTTGTGTCACAAGTACAGAGAAAAGTCTGAAATTGAAGAAACTAGATACTTGTATCTTAAAAAAACATAACCAATATAACATCCATTGTTGACCCCCCATTCCTAGGAATTTGAGTGACAATGGAGTTCTCTAATTTTCATAAAAAGGACGTTATCAATTAATTCGTCAAGTACTTTATATACTAACAGGTATGTAGTATTTACGCCCCGTTGCTTAGTCCTATTCAAAGGTTATTTCAATGATGTGTAGGAAATTACCTAGAGGTTAATTTTTTTTCTCAGTACCTAAATGTTTTAAATGTAAAATGAATATTTCTATGAGGTTTGTTAACATATACATAAATCTATGTTTGTTAACTTGATTTTAGGGGGATCATGACCCTACGACCCCAAACCCCCCCCCCCTCCCCCCACCCCCCTCGGATCGCCACTGATCGAATCATGTAATAAACCTACCTAAGTACCTATACATATTTAGTTTTACAGGAATGCCCGGTTACAAAGTTTTCCGACTTCTCGTTTTGATCAATGTGACGTATTGTGGTGATTCCTCGTGCCTACTGTTTTACTTCCTCATGAATGGTGTTACATAAAGTTAGCCGGTAATCATAAGGTATGTAACTAACCTAAGTTCATAAAATTAATGAATGTGCAATAGTACCTACCTAAAAATCCATAAAAGAAGAAAACAATTAAGTATACCTGCACCAACAGGATATACTCACAATGCGGTTGATCAATGCCTACCCACCAATGCAATGACGTGTTCTCAGGGTAGCCTGAAGTGAGCAAATACTTCGCATCCGCACTGATGGCCACCTTCGAGATTCTAGTCTCCCCGTGGGGAAGAACATGCTCCTTTGGGGGAAGTAGTCGCTGCTGTCCCAGATGATGATCATGTTTTCGGGGCCGGAGTCGGCCGTCGTCAGCCATCGTCCCTCCGAGTCCGATGCGAGGCAGGTTACCACGTGTCGCTGAAAAAAAGGGTAAAAAATCCTTCTTTCGCATTCAAGAAACACAAAGAATCTTAGAATGATACAATATAACCTCAGCAAGATACCTACAATATAATCTTAACCATACAATTATAATCTCAGAAAAATACAATATAATTGTACACAATAAAATCTTAGAAGGTATGTAGGTATCGACCACTGTATGTGCTCTTGGGGCGGCTTCCGATCCAAAAATCGAGGGTTCAAATCTCGGTCCTGCACCAATGCATGTTTCCATTCGATAAATGGCATCCACCCGAGTACTCGCTGCGACCATCAATTGGTGAGCACCCCTCCGTCTTATCCCGTGGATATCGTTAAGCCAACGTTAAAGGATTAAGTAGGTACACCCAGGGGGTGGACAGCAGCATCCACCTGAGTACCTACTCAGAACCAATGCTATGGTGATATCCAATATACTTCTTAAAAGGGATCTGTAAAGACCGGTTAATGGTATCATGAACTTGAAAGTTATACCGAATGTAAGGTTTGACTTAATAATGATCGATTAACTCGATGGATTAAAAAGATATGGCAAAGAATGTCTAATTGTTGTACAGAAATCACGAAAATTAAAAACCTCTAAGGTACTTTCAGTTACCTCACAATAAATTCTGAAATACGGAATACCTACTTACTCAGAGGCTCTGACCCAAATAAATGAAAAGGTGTAAAATTTAGGAATTTTAACTTTTTACCCCTACAATGGAATGGTGAAGTTTGTAGGAAAAAGCGGCTGAAACTCGAAATGGGCTCCGACGATTTCGAAATAATTTATGGATCGGGACTTCGGGACCCTCAGAGCGCGTGTCTCGCTAGGTACTTGTCCGTTTTATCATTTATATATCTTATGGTGTACGTAATTAAGTATTTTCTATTACAGTTTCTATTACAATTCTATTCATTATTTTTTCTCGCGTTTTTCGTGGTCTCCCAAGAGTTGACCGTTTGCTAAAAATACTATATGTGGGATTAACTACCACATGATTAATGCCCATTTGAAATATGTACCTATGTAGGTAATACAATTACAATATTATATTATATCTAAATGACGAGTATGCTACCATTTATGGTATTTACACTTTCAGCGAAGTTTAATATAAATGAACAGCGTCAACCATGGGTCTTCAGTGTGCTGATGTCTGTTTGCACTTGCACAAAAAAATTATTCTGTTTATAATGTCTCCTACTAAATATTTGGCTTGTTTTATGTTTGTTATTGTGTCCAGTGCAGTGCAATGCAAAACTATTTATTCGGAAAAGACAGATCCTTTGTATAATAAGGTCTGTATTCTCCCTTTTGATAACCATATACCTCCTTTTGCCCGTGGTACTAGTACCCCATTGTGAATCCTCCTTATTAGCCAAAGTTTGCAGTTTCGTACATCACGTAGAGCGCGTATTTATGTGCGCTAAAATATGCAATTGGTCTACTTGCCCTTATTTACCGTGAGAAACTGTAATTTAAGTACTTACTACAGTCAAAAAAGCTATTAGACGGTTCATTCGGGAGAATGTTTACTCAAGTGACGGTTTATTTTTTGTGTCAGTACGTCCATGACCTTGCTCTAAGATGACCACACGTCGCCGGCAGAGAATGACAACAAATAAAGAGCATCTGCAGATCTGGGTGAAGGCGATCTGATCTGGGGTGGTCTATGACAATTGTTTACAAAGGCAAACAGCCCTAGCGTGAACTCTCCAAAAATCCGTGTTACACTACACCATACGTTTGTGTAAAATTGCTATTTTACTCAGACTAGTCCTAGGTCTCTGCTCTGTTCAGATATTTCACTTTTAATTTAGCTGCATATAAAAGTGAACCGTCAAATAAAAAAGACGGTTAAAAGATTAAGAACCTCAAAATTTGATACAGATATCGCCCATGGAGGAGGAACAAGGGAAAGCCGAGATTGCAGTTACCCTACCAACGACAAACTACTCGGAGGCTCTTGAGGAGGTAAAGGCAGTCGCAGGCCGGCCATCACAGACTGGCGACGCCAACCTCGAGAAGGTAAGACGCTCATTTTGTAACACGGGATTTTTTTTCCACGTACCGCTATGTTGGTGGGAGGCACCAACAGGGTTCGACCCTGATCGAGGGTATTTATTCAGGATGAGTGCGATCGAAGCTACACTATCTTCGCGTCCTTCCTTGCACTATGCGTCTCCGAGCATGTTCCTCCCGTCTCGACATAGACCCAACCGTCGTCACCACCGGGCACGGCCAGATAGGCTACACTCTTAGTGTCTCCACCAGACTCAAAAATGATAGTAATGATGATATAAAGAAACAAAATGTTTAGAATCTGAAACCAGACTACTTACCTACGAAAAAGTTGAAAACAATTATCAAAGTGTTGTAGAGGAGAACATTCCACTTTGAAGAGCACCGGTCTTATTTCACTTTGAGCACAATTAGAATATACTTAGATTTTTCTATATTTTATGTGAGCACAAGGAAGGCCAAATCCTTGATTTTTGTTTAGAAATGCCGAACTTGTACTTTGACGACCTCTGTGGCGCAGCGGGGGAGTAGTCAGCTGAGATGCAATAGGTTGCAAGTTCGATTCACAAAACAAATGTTTGTAGATCATATGATCTGCAAATATTTGTTCCCGGTCTGGGTGTTATCGTACCATGGTATACGTAGTTCCTGATACCCACGACACAGGGAATCCTAGTATGGGATCAAGACTACGCATGTGAAAGATCAACTTGTTCTTTTGTGTGGTCGAGTTTTAGTTTTGAAACTTTTATTTTGATTACAACTTTTTGGTGGGTACATATTTGGAATGTACTCATCAAACCCTTTCATTTGGTCCAAACTCAATATATTTATATGAATTTTATTTTTTGATGGTGGCACTTCACTTGACGTATTTTCGTAAATGTTTGCATTTTTTTGCAAAGGCAAACAACATTGTGTACTGATGGAGTCATGGTTGATTTTGTCTTTGATAAATAACGCTAACATTTGTGAATATACACCAAGTGAAGTTGCACCTTTTGAGGTTGCGTATTTCCGCCGTAATTGAATTTCGTGTGACGTCAGACAAGCGCAACGTCAAGTCACTTCACATGATATCTAATATTTTGTCAATAGGTACAGCTACGAGGTAAAGCTGGGTTCGCCGTGCCAAATTTTGAACAAACTACAAAAACTCATTGAATAAACTTGCATTTATACATACATTTACATAAAACATATATAAATAAAAAACCATAGACAGATAGTAGTATTCATCAACTATAACTTTTCAGGTTTTGGGGAAGAAGCGATGCGGAGTGAAGGATATAGTTGAAAGCTCGAAATCTGGTAGAGTTCGAAGATATGTCCTTAACATTGGCGGAGGATGGACCAAAAGACACATCACATACAGGTAAAAAAGTCAATGATTACAGTTTCTACTATCAACTTCAATAAACGAGATAAGGGAACGTAATCATACAACGTGACCCATTTTTTAAAATTTTTTGACTCCGGAGTAGGAGTACGGGGGGGGCTTATTAAATACCACAGATGGTCACCGAGGGGGGAGCCTCGGTGACCATCTGTGGTATTTAATAAGCCCCCCCCCCCGTACTCCTCGAGTTTTCACGTAGTAATTCGGAAATATGGTTTTAAATCATTTATTGCAAACAGAATCACGTTTGTCTTTATTAATACGGCGCTTGCCGCGTGACGCCCAGAATGCGTACTAATATATAAGTTTAAAAAGCGCCCATATTTGAATATAGTTAGAAAAAACGTGAGATTTTTCTAGAGGAAAACGTGACGAAAACCTAAGATGTGATCAAGCGTGGTATTTTTAAAGAACCCTAGCACCCCCTAAACAAGTCACGTAGTATGGGTACGTTCCCTAAACGCCTGCGCGTTGTTCGTTCGTCGTGTTTTCGTAGTTATAGGCTTAGGTCAGTGAGATAAGTACATAGTGAAATATAAACGCAATAATTCCAATAGGTAATTCAAAAAACCAGTCAAGGTTGGACTCGCGGGAGTGGGTTCCGTACAAGTAGGTTACCATAGTAACCGCTAGAGTCTAGCTAAATAAATTCGAAAAATATTCATAAAGAGACAACGCGTATCAAATGTGTTGTTTAACTAATAAGTTTAATTGGTCTAGCCGCTATACCAATTAAACTTATTAGTCAAACTATTTATGAATATTTTCCGAATTTATTTATTATTTATTTTTTCATAAAATAATGATTAGAATTTAATAATTAAAGTCGTGTGACAACTTTGACACACGTTTATTTTTATTTTCTAGTTAAGGTTTCCCCCAAAATTAACCCCTGAAATCGGAATTCGTATATTAACGCTATACCTACGTACGTGATTGGATTACCTAACTCTATATACTTATATACCAAAATTCATCCAGTTAATTCGGAGAAAATAGGCTGTGACAGACAGACAGACACCTGAGTGATCCTATAATGGTTCTATTGGTACCTTTTGAGGTACGGAACCCTAAAAACGTGCAATTCGTACCGTGGGGCGGATACCTCCGTGTGAGTCACGTAAAGATCACTTTCGGAGCTTACAAATTTTTACTCGTCCAAGCCTCAGTACATTTTAGTGGTTCTTATGGATGCTATTGCTATCCGGCCAGTACAATGAGCACTCAGATTAAACACAAAAGAAGGAAAGGTCTGGACTATGTCCGATGTTGCCAAAGCATGGTAACTCTACCTGTTTACATGGAAACTATTGATAGGTACCTAGTCCAAATATATAAAAAAATTACTAAAAAAGCTCTTGCCGGAAGGGTGCTTTTATAATGTATAGATGACCTCAAGGAATAATAATTATAATACCTAATTACCTAATCATAATGCTAATAACACCTCGATGACATTATATTTTATTTGTATATTTTATTTACCTTTTGATTACCTACTGGTAACCAGCATGAATCATAAAATATATTTGAAATCTTATGGTGTAATAAGTTATTTCTTGTATTATGTCATTCTCATTGCTATTTTATTACGTAAGTACCTACCAAAAAATCAAATACATATCAAATGTTAATTTATTTTATAAATAATTTAAAACATGGACATTTCTTTGAAAGTCCATACAAAGCAATCCAAAATACTTATATAGCGAGTCAGTCTGCGGGCCCTACATTACTCGTAGGCACCTCCAGCTAGAGGCTCTATTTGATTTGTTATTTTTGTTACATCTCTATTGATACAGAGTGTTAAATGGAGCAAGGACACTGTCCAAGTACCGCGTGGAGCAGCTAGTCGCTGCGGCATTTGCTAAGTGGGCGCCGTACGGCGGGCTGCAGTTCACGCGGCTAGACTACGGCCACGCGGACATCATGATTTCCTTTGTTAGGCCCAAACATGGTGATGGGTGAGTCTACCTACGAATATTCCAGAAAAAATCCTTGATGCTTGAAATTTATTTGGCATAACTGTATCATACTGTCTGTGCATATCTGCTAAATTGTAAGTCCTTACTTTGACAAGAATTAACAAATGTTAAAGTAAGGAACTTACAGCTATTAGTCATGACTCATGAAACCCAGGGATGAGAGAACACTTCTGTAAAATCTGACTCTAGGGAAGTAGTGTCTGTGTTCTCTGTGGTGTACTCACGCGGCCTATATAAAGCAGCAGAGAGTCATTCTGTGCTTTTTACGTTAAAGCTCAATAATCTAATCTTCTTCTTCATTAGCAGGCAGTCATCCTCTGTTGAATGAGGCCTCTCCCATAGCATGCATTAGCGTGCAATTGCCATAATCACCACGCTTGGCAGGCGGATTGGTGATCGCGTACTCAGGTGGATGCTGCTGCCTATTCCCTGGCGTAATCCCTTAGTCGCCTTTTAATAGATCCAAAGGAGAAGTTGGAAGAGTCCTATTCTTAGGCCGAGACTACCACGGCTCTACAATTTAAGGGTAATAGGTAAATACGTTTATATTCCTGCGATTGTAGACTAAAAAAAGAGGCCAATTGAGGCTCTACCTATCACTTCGGGAAAAAGGCGTGTGTTTATGTACCTATGTAAATAACTAACTTCAATGGTTGTTTTCTAGTTACGATTTCGACGGGCCAACTGGATTGCTAGCGCACGCAACTTTCCCATCAGTATCCCAGGAATCAGTCATCATACACTTCGACGACGACGAGTTCTGGGTCGACTACGACAGCCCGTTTATTGAAAATGGTGTAGAATTCTTCGCAGTGGCGTTGCATGAGATCGGACACACACTGGGGTTACATCACTCGGAGAAGTATGCTTCGGCCATGTACGCAGATTATAAGCCGGGAGTGAGGGGTCTCTACGAGGACGATATATTGGCCATGCAAGCACTTTACCGTAAGTAGACGGCAATCATTATTGAACAGTCCTGAGTTATTAAAACTTAATGAATTTATGAGTATTATATCGAACACAGGAACTCAATACTTACATGTTGTGATGAAAAAAAAAGTCTTAGTGGACGCTTTACCTCGTCAACCATACAAAGTGCAATGACGTGTGCTCAGCCTCAGAGTACTAAGCACAGGCAGGACTAAGACTAATATAAGTTTATAATAAGTCGGCTCAGCAGTGACTTTTTCGTTGATTAATTTAGTTTTTGTTTATAATCGTATATAACCGTACATATTTAAATCTTGCTATTACTTTAGTTAATTATGTGTCTATGTTACTGTTGACTTATGTTCGCACTTTCTTTTGTTATGTGTTGTTTTTTATACCTACGTTAAAATCTATTAGTGGCTTTCTGTCTGTATCTCTGTTTTTAATGTATTAATTAAATAGCTATTGATTTTCCTACAAAATAAATATAATGAATAAATAAATAATAAGACTTGGCCTACACGCATGGATTTTATCGAGTGATTGAAATGTTGACCCATTTATTATTTCCAGAAACATCCCCCCACAGACCTTGGTTCTGGGACTACTGAAACAAAATCATAGCGGCATACGAGAACTAGGTACAGCTACCTGTCACGCAGATCTGGCCCGGCAAAAGCTGATATTATCCCAAAGCCCAGTTAAATATTCTGATATGTACCAATAATAAATAATAAGTGTAATGTACCCTTGACCAACGGTAAAGAAATTAAAATAAGTAGGTATATTACTTAGGTTACCCAGGTTCCTACCTAAGTTGGTGCTTATGCTTTTTTGGTGGTATCCACTTCTTTTACTGATCTTAGCCGTCATTCAGGTATATATGTAGGTAGGTATGTATAATTATATACATAATTTGCTGTTTTAGAAATGCCTAATTGTTATTATTTTATTATTGTAGCAATGTAGGAAATAAATATTTTATTTAAAACTTCTTATGTTTTTTTACCCTTTGGCAGTAGGTACATTACCTGTGGTATTTTCTGATCTAAGTAGATACCTACTTAACATAACTTTTCATTTAAAAAACCGACTTCCGCCATTGTATTCGACTAAATAATTTTGGATGAAAAAAAAATTATGAAAGAACCATAGTGGTGAAAGGATTATGATACTTTCTGAATGCAAATGCTTGGTGTCTTGCTGAAAATATCAAAATCGCCATATGTATGCCTACAATATTTGAGGAGTTCCCTCAATTCCTCATGGATCCCATCATCAGAACTGATGGATTCTGAAAAAATGGGACCAATCTGGAAGTATATCTATTCAAATAAAAAAAGAATTCTCCAAATCGGTTCATAAATGCCGGAGATATGCGCTAACAAACATAAAAAAAAAAAAATACAACCGAATTGAGAACCTCCTCCTTTTTGGGAAGTCGGTTAAAAAAGTCAACCAGACCAACACATGACTAACTATAATGCAAAAGTTTGGATGTTTGTAAGAACCTACAGAAATAGATTTATGTACTGTACCATAGCCTTTTCTCGGTAGGAGCGAAGCCGCTAAGCCAAAGGGCTCTGGCTGATTATGCTGCTATTAATAATGGGTCCCTAGAAGGCATTCATAGTAGATGACTGCCTTTGAAGGTCGTTAAAATGTTATGATTCACAATACTGTCGCATTAGGGCAAGGTTGCGATCATTGGACCAGCACTTTCATTGGACCACCAACGTATTTCCAAAACTGTGCAAGCTATAGTTTTTGTGTATTCAACGTGACTTACGTAGTAACTATTTATGAATCTGTGCTATTTCTATCGACTGCGCGGCACAGAATGATGAATAGCTACTATGTAAGTCACGGTAAAAGCTCACGACTCGCAATGTGATTGTTGCAATGCAAAACACGTAATATAGGCCTTCTGCACTTACACTGATGGCACGCTGCGGGGCCGCCTCCGCAGGCTCGTGGCGCACCATGTCGAGACTGCGATTCCTCCGCAACCTCCAACCAATGGCGAGGATGGCTCCGACGACGATGATACAATGTATGACATACAGCATGACGTAATGATGCACGTCATAAACGTTAACTTGGTACGAAGACTGTTCTTTTCAAATTTGTATCTACTAATAAGCTCATCCAAATCCAATCTCTGCACAGTTAATTTATACGTAGTCGTGTCTCAATTCTCGTGTTTACCACTACACTTAGGGCAATAAAATCTTTTTGAAGGGCATATTCCGATGGTGTGTCTAAACCGCCAGCATCTCGAGCATTGCGTGACTGGAAATAGGTACGATTCCACTTTCATCTGCATATTGTGTAGGTAGATATACAAAGACTAGGCGGTAATGAAGAGCCCCTAAATCCAACCCTTACTGATTCACTATCAGCCCAGCCGGCATCAGCATCTCCATCAGTAATACGATGCTTGAGTCTCTTCAATTTACCACCTCACTTGAACTAGTAATTGATTCAAGTAAATCTGTTTCCGATAAGTCCAACTCGATGTTCTTCATAACTCCTTAGGATAAGCATACTTCAACGGACGTTGGAACTTCCACCCCAATCCTAATAGATGGTCACAATGGACCATTGTTCGGCACTCTCATCTCCATCCATTTCCGTAATGAGTTTGTAGGGATTTATGTACTTAACTCGAGTTATATTGGATATATTTTGACTCTTAAACAATTTGGCAAAGGTAAATTGCTTAGTAAATGGTTCGTTAGAAGTTATGATATTTTCAACAATTCCTCTTAATTCTCTTATTCTCTCTTTCCTATTTTTTACTTGCGTTCATGCTTCTTCTTCATTCTCTTCCCTAGGTCTTTTATTCTGATTACTACTCTCACTCATACATTGGTCATCTGCAATTTGTGGAATTTCAACTTCATTTTCCATAGTGCCTTTGTCAGCTTCCTGCACCCTAACGCTCAAAAACAAAAAACACTTTTTGAGATACCTAGCGAAAACAGGTTTTGCGATAAGTAGGAGACCCAAAACATATGTTTTAATTGATAATATCTCATAAATATCATTTTTTAAGCTACGGATATTCCCGAACCAAAAAAACACTGTAAAAATCATTGAACAATTATTCGTAGCTACACTATAGTAGATTATGCACTAAGGGAATAAAGCAGTGTCTTATGTCGCGGGCGGCATATTGAACCCTGAGTGTAACGAGGGACTCTTAAGTTAACTCCCGAGTGTAGCGAGGGAGTTATATAGAGTCCTGAGTGAAGCGAGGGGTTCAAGCTGCCCAAGACGAAGACAGGCTTTATTCCAGAGGAGCATACTCTACTTTTCACACCTACTGCGAGACAATAACAAACCAGGGCTCCATAAAATAAGTATCGTGTTTTGATGAACTGACATCGCTTGATTATCGCTTGACATTTTTTGTTAACACTAATATTGCCATTGACATAATAATTATATATTACTAGAATATTGCAATAAATTTCACTGAAAAACACAGCACCAACCTAACATCTCTTTTGTTTCTTTGTTTCGCATTCTTTAAAATCGCGCCTATTTCTTTTTTTTCTGAGTTCTGCTTTTGGTGGCCAGTTTGATTTTGGAATAAACCTCTTTACAATGCCATATGGGCATTTTTTTACTTGGAGTTTTCCACGAGTTTCCACACGAATTTGACGTTCCAAATTCAAATCACTTTAATCCCTAGGGAGTTTCATACAACTTTATATTCCTAGAGAGACAATGCTTTACTTTACGTTGAGGTTGCATGATTTGTAATTGGACATTGTCGAGCAGGTGGTGTGAAAAGATAATCATGCAACCTCAACGTAAAGTAAAGCATTGTCTCTCTAGGGATATAAAGTTGTATGAAACTCCCTAGGGATTAAAGTGATTTGAATTTGGAATGACAAATTCGTGTGGAGACTCGTAGAAAACTCTAAGTAAAAAATGCCCATATGGCATTGTAAAGAGGTTTGTTCGAAATTCGAACTGGCCACCATCAGCAGAACTCAAAAAAAAAAAAAAGGTGCGTTTACAAAGAATGTGAACAGCGTGTTTGGTACTGTGATTTTCAGTAAATTATATTGCAATATTCATGTTGATAAAAAATTACAAACGATAGTGATTCTACTCCAAAGTTTATCAAAACAGACGCTTTAAAGATTATTGATAATCTACTACCGCAAAAATCACAACAAGCCCTGGCTTTTTATTGTCTCGCAGAAAGTGTGAAAAGTAGAGTATGCTCCTCTGGAATAAAGCCTGTCTTCGTCTTGGGCAGCTTGAACCCCTCGCTTCACTCAGGACTCTATATAACTCCCTCGCTACACTCGGGAGTTAACTTTAGAGTCCCTCGTTATGCTCAGGGTTCAATATGCCGCCCGCGACATAAGACACTGCTTTATTCCCTTAGTGCATAATCTACTATTATGAGATACTATCAACTAAAACATGTGTGTTAGGTCTCCTAGATTTCGCTATCACAAGAAGTGTTCTTGAGCTGTGATGAGCGAAAAACACGAATAAATTCGAATTTCACGCCACTGGCTAGACGATCCACCTTGATAAATAGCGTCTCGATAACGATAGATGTTCGTGAAATATTGACGAGGATACTCGCTGGCGAGTAGTGACAGCGAACCCAGCACAAATAATCATCTTATTACATAAACGGTTTTTGTGTAATGAAGCAAAAAACGAGGGATCAAAAATGTTTTTTTGTGCGTTTTCGGCTCTAAAAAGCGCTAGCCAGCTAGCTGCTGGCTAGCTCTTTTTAGCGCTAGGTTTAGAAATTAGACGTGTGAATATGTACCGTGGTCATAGAAAGTGGACTTATAAAAGAGACTGATGATTACGAATTAAAAATAAGAAAGAAAGAATAAAAAATTCACCCGGTTTCCAACGTTTTAGAATCGCCCTGCAGATTAATATTGTCACGAAAATTTCGTATTTCAGAAGTGTAAACAGGCAAAGTTTTGTGATTGCTGGCGTTAGATGATCAGATTTTTACAGTCTGTAAAATTCTGCGTGGATTGATTGACGCTCCTGATCTTCATAACGAGCTGGCTCGTTTCTTTACTCCAGACAACTATGCGGGCGTAGGAAACACAGATTGTTTGCTGTGCCCTTGTGTCGCACTGTCACGCGCTCTAGCGCCCCCTTGCCTCGCACTCTCGCTGCGCTCAACGCTCTTCTGCAGACTTACCCTGAATGTGATTTGTTTGCGGACGGATGGAAGAAGATCCTTATGGTGAGCCTGGCTTACTGTGAGGATAATTAATTGATTTAATCTTGTTCTGACATAAATGCTATTTTTATTTTTATAATTTTGACCTTAACTTTATTATCATCTAAGTGTTTTCAATGAATGTTTTCTCTTGACCTAATGATTTTTTTGTGACTGGAATTTAATTGTCCTAGATTTAATTATTACTTATGTGTTGAAATGTACTAAACTATGACTTGGTGTGTAATTATGTAGATAATTACAAACCATAATACCTACCTAATTAGTGTAACTGACATTTGATGCTGTTCTAATTAGTTAAATAATAAATAAATAAATTTAGCTTTTGTTGGCCATACCAGGAAAACAAGAATGTGAGGCAGCTGCGAGCGGAGCGAGCCACACATACTATGACACTGTAAAAGAAGTTTAACTGGGAAATTTTCGGGACTAAAACAGGGTGAAATCACAATTTTTTCCCTGAAATAACTTTTCATTTAAAAAACCGACTTCCGCCATTGTATTCGACTAAATAATTTTGGATGAAAAAAAAATTATGAAGGAACCATAGTGGTGAAAGGATTATGATACTTTCTGAATGCAAATGCTTGGTGTCTTGCTGAAAATATCAAAATTGCCATATGTATGCCTACAATATTTGAGGAGTTCCCTCAATTCCTCAAGGATCCCATCATCAAAACTGGATTCTAAAAAAAATGGGACCAATCTGGAAGTATATCTATTCAAATAAAAAATGAATTTTCCAAATCGGTTCATAAATGCCGGAGATATGCGGTAACAAACATTAAAAAAAAAAAAAAAAATACAACCGAATTGAGAACCTCCTCCTTTTTGGGAAGTCGGTTAAAAAGGGAAATTTCTGACTTTTCCTGACGATGTTGAGATTCCCTTACTTTTCCCTGAATTTCACTTTTTTTTCTTTTTCAAGGAAGTGGACACCCTGATAAGCTGCCTCCCAGAATACCACGACGAACGGTCTTGAGCCGGTCTTTATATTAACAGTAAATAAGAGGAGCAAATTAGAATTCATTGCAATAAAAAAAATTGCAAAAAATGAAATTTTAGGTATTATAACTTTGACATTTGTGTATTGTGCGTATAATTTTTATGTAATTGAATATTTTATTAATTTAAAGTCTGACGTAGGTATATATAGGTATATGGCATGTGTAATTTGTTTGACATTTAAATTCTTATAGACATACCTAGCTTCATTGATATTATTGTACACCAATCTCGGTAACATAGTGGACATTGTTATTAATTTTTACCTAACACCCTTAATACCATACCTATGTTTCACAATAAATGATATTTGATTTGATTTGACTAAAAATTAATGGAAAAAAAAAACAAATGGAAGTCTTCTATTCTTACTGGCAAATCAATCTTTTAGATTTCATTTATAAGCAGTCTTAAGCAGGGAGTCAATAATTCCCCTAAAGTACCCCTACGACCCCAAAAAACCCCAACACCCCCCCCCCCCTCGGACCGCCACTAAGCGAGTGCTGTAATAAACCTACCTAAGTACACTACCTATACATATTCAGTTTTACAGGAATGCCCGGTTACAAAGTTTTCCGACTGCTCGTTTCGGTCAACGTTTTCTTTGTGAAAAAAATACACTTTACTTTTTGGCCTGATTTTAGTTTACTTTGATGCAGTAAAAGTTAGTTTCACTGTGTGGTTGTCGAAATTTCAATATTTTCAAGACCTTAAGGGTTAAATGTGACCCCAAACTGAAAAATAGGGTCATGGCTGCGTTTCCACCAAAGATGAGCGGTGCGAGGATGTGTATCGAGGCTGTGGAACGGTGTGAGTGTTTCCACCAGAGATGTGCGAGGTAGATGAGCGATGCGAGGATCTTTTAGATTTAATTGATAAGCAGTCTTAAGCAGGGAGTCAATAATTTATTTAATAATTTCGTAAAATTAATACGTTTATGAGGTTTGTTAACTTGATTTTAGGGGGGGTCATGACCCCTACGACCTCAAAAAACCCTACCCCCCCCCCCATCGGACCGCCACTAAGCGAGTCCTGTAATAAACCTACCTAAGTACCTATACATATTCAGTTTTACAGGAATGCCCGGTTACAAAGTTTTCCGACTGCTCGTTTCGGTCAATGTGACGTATTGTGGTAATTCCTCGTTCCTGTTTTACTACCTCATGAATGGTGTTTATATAAAGTAAGCCGGTAATGATAAGGTAATCAAAGTTCATAAAATAAATGAATGCGCAATAGTACCTACCTAAAAATCCATAAAAGAAGAAACCAATTATACCTACACCAACAGGAAATACTCACCATGCAGTTGATCAATGCCTACCCACCAATGCAATGACGTCTTCTCATCTCAGGGTAGCCTAAAGTGAGCAAATACTTCGCAGCGGCACTGATGGCCACCTTCGAGATTCTAGTCTCCCCGTGGGGAAGAACATGCTCCTTTGAGGGAAGTAGTCGCTGCTGTCCCAGATGATGATGATGTTCTCGGGACCGGAGTCGGCCGTCACCAGCCATCTTCCCTCCGCGTCCGATGCGAGGCAGGTTACCACGTGTCGCTGAAAGGGTAAAAAATCCTTCTTTCGCATTCAAGAAACAGAATAGAATCTTAGAAAGATACCTACAATAGATCCATAGAAAGACCATACAAAATAATCTCAGAAAAATACAATATAATTGTACCTAGAAGGTTAGGTAATCTTAGAAAGATACAATAGAATCTTACAAGGTTCCGACTTCCGATCCAAAAATCGAGGGTTCAAATCTCGGTCGTGCACCAATGCATGTTTCCATTCGATAAATAGCATCCACCCGAGTACTCGCTGCGACCATCAATTGGTGATCACCCCTCCGTCTTATCCCATGGATATCGTTAAGCCAACGCTAAAGGATTACACCCAGGGGGTGGACAGCAGCATCCACCTGAGTACCTACTCAGAACCAATGCTATGGTGATATCCAATATACTTCTTAAAAGGGATCTGTAAAGACCGGTTAATGGTATCATGAACTTGAAACTTATACCGAATATAAGGTCTGACTCGATCATTAAAAAGATATGGCAAAGAATGTCTAATTGTTGTACAGAAATCACGAAAATTAAAAACCTCTAAGGTACTTTCAGTTACCTCACAATTCTGAAATACGGAATACTTACTCAGAGGTTCTGACCTAAATAAATGAAAAGGTGTAAAATTTACCCCTACAATGGAATGGTGAAGTTTGTAGGAAAAAGCGGCTGAAACTCGAAATGGGCTCTGACGACTTCGAAATAATTTATGGATCGGGACTTCGGGACCCTCGGAGCGCGTGTCTCGCTAGGTACTTGTCCGTTTTATCGTGTAAGTATATATCTTATGGTGTACTGAATTAAGTATTTTCTATTACATTTTCTATTACAAAATTCTATTCGTTATTTTTTCTCGCGTTTTTCGTGGTCTCCCAAGAGTTGACCGTTTGCTAAAAATACTATATGTGGGATTAACTACCACATGATTAATGCCCATTGGAAATATGGACCTATGTAGGTAATACAATTGCAATATTATTATCTAAATGACGAGTATGCTACCATTTATGGTATTTACACTTTCAGCGAAGTTTAATATAAATGAACAGCGTCAACCAAGGGTCTTCAGTGTGCTCATGTCTGTTTGCACTTGCACAAAAAAAATATTCTGTTTATAATGTCTCCTACTAAATATTTGGCTTGTTTTATGTTTGTTATTGTGTCCAGTGCAGTGCAATGCAAAACTATTTATTCGGAAAAGACAGATCCTTTGTATAATAAGGTCTGTATTCTCCCTTTTGATAACCATCCCTCCTTTTGCCCGTGATACTAGTACCCCAATGTGAATCCTCCTTATTAGCCAAAGGTTGTAGGTTCGTACATCCCGTAGAGCACGTATTTTTGTGCGCTAAAATTTGCAATTGCTCCACTTGCCCCTATTTACCGTGAGAAACTGTAATTTAAGTACTTACTAGAATCCAAAAAGCTAAAGGCGGTATTCTAATACCGCCGGTTCATTCGGGGGACTGTTTACTCAAGTGACGGTTAATTTTTTGCGTCAGTCCGTCCATGACCACTTTCTCTAAGACGAACACACGTCGCCGGCAGAGAATGACAACAAATAAAGAGCATCTGCAGATCTGGGTGAAGGCGATCTGATCTGGGGTGGTCTATGTCAATTGTTTACAAAGGCAAACAGCCCTAGCGAGAACTCTCCAAAAATCCGTGTTATACTACACCATACGTTTGTGTAAAATTGCTATTTTACTCAGACTAGTCCTAGGTCTCTGCTCTGTTCAGATATTTCACTTTTAATTTAGCGGCATAATAAAGTGAACCGTCAAATAAAAAAGACGGTTAAAAGATTAAGAACCTCAAAATTTGATACAGATATCGCCCATGGAGGAGGAACAAGGGAAAGCCGAGATTGCAGTTACCCTACCAACGACAAACTACTCGGAGGCTCTTGAGGAGGTAAAGGCAGTCGCAGGCCGGCCATCACAGACTGGCGACGCCAACCTCGAGAAGGTAAGACGCTCATTTTGTAACACGGGATTTTTTTTCCACGTACCGCTATGTTGGTGGGAGGCACCAACAGGGTTCGACCCTGATCGAGGGTATTTATTCAGGATGAGTGCGATCGAAGCTACACTATCTTCGCGTCCTTCCTTGCACTATGCGTCTCCGAGCATGTTCCTCCCGTCTCGACATAGACCCAACCGTCGTCACCACCGGGCACGGCCAGATAGGCTACACTCTTAGTGTCTCCACCAGACTCAAAAATGATAGTAATGATGATATAAAGAAACAAAATGTTTAGAATCTGAAACCAGACTACTTACCTACGAAAAAGTTGAAAACAATTATCAAAGTGTTGTAGAGGAGAACACACTTTGAAGAGCACCGGTCTTATTTCACTTTGAGCACAATTAGAATATACTTATATTTTTCTATATTTTATGTGAGCACAAGGAAGGCCAAATCCTTGATTTTTGTTTAGAAATGCCGAACTTGTACTTTGACGACCTCTGTGGCGCAGCGGGGGAGTAGTCAGCTGAGATGCAATAGATTGCAAGTTCGATTCACAAAACAAATGTTTGTAGATCATATGATCTGCAAATATTTGTTCCCGGTCTGGGTGTTATCGTACCATGGTATACGTAGTTCCTGATACCCACGACACAGGGAATCCTAGTATGGGATCAAGACTACGCATGTGACAGATCAACTTGTTCTTTTGTGTGGTCGAGTTTTAGCTTTGAAACTTTTATTTTGATTACAACTTTTTGGTGGGTACATATTTGGAATGTACTCATCAAACCCTTTCATTTGGTCCAAACTCAATATATTTATATGAATTTTATTTTTTGATGGTGGCACTTCACTTGACTTATTTTCGTAAATGTTTGCATTTTTTTGCCAAGGCAAACAACATTGTGTACTGATGGAGTCATGGTTGATTTTGCCTTTGATAGATAACGCTAACATTTGTGAATATACACCAAGTGAAGTTGCACCTTTTGAGGTTGCGTATTTCCGCCGTAATTGAATTTCGTGTGACGTCAGACAAGCGCAACGTCAAGTCACTTCACATGATATCTAATATTTTGTCAATAGGTACAGCTACGAGGTAAAGCTGGGTTCGCTGTGCCAAATTTTGAACAAACTACAAAAACTCATTGAATAAACTTGCATTTATACATACATTTACATAAAACATATATAAATAAAAAACCATAGACAGATAGTAGTATTCATCTAACTATAACTTTTCAGGTTTTGGGGAAGAAGCGATGCGGAGTGAAGGATATAGTTGAAAACTCGAAATCTGGTAGAGTTCGAAGATATGCCCTTAACTTTGGCGGAGGATGGACCAAAAGACACATCACATACAGGTAAAAAAGTCAATGATTACAGTTTCTACTATCAACTTCAATAAACGAGATAAGGGAACGTACTCATACAACGTGACCCATTTTTTACAATTTTTTTACCTCCTCGCCCCTCGGTGACCATCTGTGGTATTTAATAAGCCCCCCCCCGTACCCCTCGAGTTTTCACGTAGTAATTCAGAAATATGGTTTTAAATCATTTATTGCAAACAGAATCACGTTTGTATTTATTAATAAGGCGCTTGCCGCGTGACGCCCAGAATGCGTACTAATTTATAAGTTTAAAAAGCGCCCATATTTGAATATAGTTTGAAAAAACGTGAGATTTTTCTAAAGGAAAACGTGACGAAAACCTAAGATGTGATCAAGCGTGGTATTTTTAAAGAACCCTACCACCCCCTAAACAAGTCACGTAGTATGGGTACGTTCCCTAAACGCCTGCGCGTTATTCGTTCGTCGTGATTTCGTAGTTATAGGCTTAGGTAAGTGAGATAAGTACATAGTGAAATACAAACGCAATAATTCCAATAGGTAATTCAAAAAACCAGTCAAGGTTGGACTCGCGGGAGTGGGTTCCGTACAAGTAGGTTACCATAGCAACCGCTAGAGTCTAGCTAAATAAATTCGAAAAATATTCATAAAGAGACAACGCGTATCAAATGTTTTGTTTGACTAATAAGTTTAATTGGTCTAGCCGCTATACCAATTAAACTTATAAGTCAAACAATTTATGAATATTTTCCGAATTTATTTATTATTTATTTATTCATAAAATAATGATTAGAATTTAATAATTAAAGTCGTGTGACAACTTTGACACACGTTTATTTTTATTTTCTAGTTAAGGTTTCCCCAAAATTAACCCCTGAAATCGGAATTCGTATATTAACGCTATACCTACGTACGTGATTGGATTACCTAACTCTATATACTTATATACCAAAATTCATCCAGTTGATTCGGAGAAAATAGGCTGTGACAGACAGACAGACACCTGAGTGATCCTATAATGGTTCTATTGGTACCTTTTGAGGTACGGAACCCTAAAAACGTGCAATTCGTACCGTGGGGCGGATACCTCCGTGGGAGTCACGTAAAGATCACTTTCGGAGCTTACAAATTTTTACTCGTCCAAGCCTCAGTACATTTTAGTGGTTCTTATGGATGCTATTGCTATCCGGCCAGTACAATGAGCACTCAGATTAAACACAAAAGAAGGAAAGGTCTGGACTATGTCCGATGTTGCCAAAGCATGGTAAACTGTCTACCTGTTTACATGGAAACTATTGATAGGTACCTAGTCCAAATATATAAAAAAATTACTAAAAGAGCTCTTGCCGGAAGTGTGCTTTTATAATGTATAGATGACCTCAAGGAATAATAATTATGATACCTAATTACCTAATCATAATGCTAATAACACCTCGATGACATTATATTTTATTTGTATATTTTATTTACCTTTTGATTACCTACTGGTAACCAGCATGAATCATAAAATATATTTGAAATCTTATGGTGTAATAAGTTATTTCTTGTATTATGTAATTCTCATTGCTATTTTAATACGTAAGTACCTACCAAAAAATCAAATACATATCAAATGTTAATTTATTTTATAAATAATTTAAAACATGGACATTTCTTTGAAAGTCCATACAAAGCAAAAATACTTATATAGCGAGTCAGTCTGCGGGCCCTACATTACTCGTAGGCACCTCCAGCTAGAGGCTCTATTTGATTTGTTATTTTTGTTACATCTCTATTGATACAGAGTGTTAAATGGAGCAAGGACACTGCCCAAGTACCGCGTGGAGCAGCTAGTCGCTGCGGCATTTGCGAAGTGGGCGCCGTACGGCGGGCTGCAGTTCACGCGGCTAGACTACGGCCACGCGGACATCATGATTTCCTTTGTTAGGCCCGAACATGGTGATGGGTGAGTCTACCTACGAATATTCCAGAAAAAATCCTTGATGCTTGAAATTTATTTGGCATAACTGTATAACTGTCTATGCATATACCTGCTAAATTGTAAGTCCTTACTTTGACAAGAATTAACAAATGTTAAAGTAAGGAACTTACAGCTATTTATTAGTCATGACTCATAAAACCCAAGGGATGGGAGAACATTTCTGTAAAATCTGACTCTAGGGAAGTACTGTCTGTGTTCTCTGTGGTGTACTCGCGCGGCCTATATAGAGCAGCAGAGAGTCATTCTGTGCTTTGTACGTTAAAGCTCAATAATCTAATCTTCTTCTTCATCAGCAGGCAGTCATCCACTGCTGAATGAGGCCTCTCCCATAGCATGCATTAGCGTGCAATTGCCATAATCACACGCTTGGCAGGCGGATTGGTGATCGCGTACTCAGATGGATGCTGCTGCCCATTCCCTGGCGTAATCCCTTAGTCGCCTTTTACAACATCCAAAGGAGAAGTTGGAAGAGTCCTATTCTTAGGCCGAGACTACCACGGCTCTATAATTTAAGGGAAATAGGTAAATACGTTTATATTCCTGCGATTGTACACTGAAAAGAGGCCAATTGAGGCTCTGCCTAATATCACTTCGAGGAAAAGGCGTGTGTTTATGTACCTATGTAAATAACTAACTTCAATGGTTGTTTTCTAGAAATGCTTTCGACGGGCCAAGTGGAGTGTTAGCGCACGCATCTTTCCCATCAGCGTTCCAATCAGTCTTCATACACTTCGACGACGCCGAGTTCTGGGTCGACCACGACAGCCCGTTATTCCAAAATGGTGTAGAATTCTTCGCAGTGGCGTTGCATGAGATCGGACACACACTGGGGCTATCGCACTCGAACAAGTATGCTTCGGTCATGTACGCAGATTATAAGCCGGGAGTGAGGGGTCTCTACGAGGACGATATATTGGCCATGCAAGCACTTTACCGTAAGTAGTCGGCAATCATTATTGAACAGTCCTGAGTTATTAATACTTAATTAATTTATGAGTATTATATCGAGTACAGGAACAAATGTTGTGATGAAAAAAGATTCTGCTTGAGTGCCTTCTTAGGTATCATCATCATCATCAGCCGATAGACATCCACTGCTGGGTGAGGCCTCCCCCATAGCAGGAATAGCGAACAACCCATAGCTAGGGGGGGATTTGCCCAAAGTATAGGTAATAATGCACCACGCTTTTACACTTAAACTGCGCCAATCCGCCTGAGATCGCAGTTTAGTGTTAAGTACTCAGGTGGATACTGCTGGTGTAATCCCTTAGTCGCCTTTTACGACATCCACAATAATAATAATAACTCCAATTTTAAATCCTAAATTAATATTTTAATTTTATATCTGCAACATACAGACGGACGGACAGGACGTAATTATGAAGGTTCTGTAATTTGCTATTTGGATATAAGTAGGTATACGAAGTCCTACAAAAGTGGCCGTCAGATTAAACCTTTTTCTTACTGCACCGATTGCTTTCGAAAATCGATATCCGAGCATCCCTGTGATCACTGAACACGAATCTTTATCAGAATTAAAAAAAGTCTTGGAGAAAAAGTGGACGCTTTGCCTCATCAACCTAACAAAGTCTTACTTATTATAAGTTTACACTATTAAAGTTAGTAAGTTAGTTATTGTTTTAGTTATTTATTTAAGTTTCACTCAGCAGTGACTTTTTCGTTGGTTAGTTTAGTTTATAATCGTATATAACCGTACATATATTTATATATTGCTTTATGTTCGCACTATCTTTTGTTATGTTTTGTTTTTTATACGTGAAAACCTATAATTGGCTCTTATCTGTATCTCTGTTTTTATATGTATTAAATAGCTGTTAGTTTTCCTACAAAATAAATATAAATACCTGAATAAATAAATAATAAGACTTGTCCTAGACGCATGGATTTAATCAAGTGATTCAAATGACCCATTTTTTATTTCCAGGAACATCCTTCTTCAGACCTTGGTTCTGGGGCTAGTGAAACAAAATCATGGCGGCATACGAATACAGCTCCTGTCAACGTCGATCTGGTCCGGCAAACGCTGGTATTATCCCAAAGCCCAGTTAAATACTCTGATATGTACCAGTATAATAAATAAGTCTAATGTACCCTTGACCAACGATAAAGAAATTAAAATAATTAGGTACTTAGCTTACTCAGGTTCCTACCTAAGTAGGAGCTCATACTTTTTTGGTGGTATCCACTTCTTTACTTAACTGATCTTAGCGTCATTCAGGTATATATGTAGGTACTTATAATTATGTTTTGTTGTTTTAGGAATGCCTAGTTGTAATTATTTTATTTTTGTAGCAAAGTAGGAAATAAATATTTTATTTAAAACTTCTTACTGTTTTTTTACCCTTTGGCAGTAGGTACCTTACCTGTGATATTTGCTGATCTAAGTAGATACTTATAACAAAAAGTCAGGCAATTAGCCAGACACACACATGACGATGTAAAAGTTTGGATGTTTGTAAGAACCTATATGCAGAAATAGATTACGTCCACAGGCTACTTTTTTCCCGGTAGGAGGGAAGCCGCGGGCGGATGTCAGTAAGAACATAAATCCCAATCTCTCCAAAATCAAAATTAAAAAAAACAAATTCCACGAAAAAAAGGTATTCAAATTTGACGACCTCTGCGGCGCGGCGGGCGAAGGTTCGCCTGCGACGCAAGAGGTTGCGGGTTCGATTCCCGCCTTGAAACAAATATTTATACAATCTGCAGATATTTGTTCAGGGTGTTCTAGGTATTTTCTATGTATAATAAAAAATATATACTTATCTATATAATGAATTAAGTATATCAGTTATCTAGTAAACACAAGCTCTGCTTAGCTTGGGGCTAGATACAGTTGTTTGAAATGTAAAAAAAAACTGCGAACTAGTTTCAGAAACTACATAGCTCGCACAGTTTTGTAAACTTACTACGTGACTTACGTAGTAACTATTTATGAATCTGTGCTATTTTTATCGACTGCGCAGCACAGAATGATGAATAGTTACTATGTAAGTCAAGGTAAAAGCTCACGACTCGCAAAGTGATTGTTGCAATGCAAAACTCGTTATAGGCACTGCACTTACACTGTTGGCTCGCGGGCACGGCTATGTGGCCGCCGCAGGCTCGTGGCGCGCCATGTCGAGACTGCGATTCCTCCGCAACCTCCAACCAATGGCGATAATGGCTCCGACGACGGTGATACAAAGCTTGACATACAGCATGACGTAATGATGCACGTCATGAGCGTGAAGTTGATACGAAGACTGAGGCCCTAGCCAAACGGCATTCGCTTCGAAGCGATTCCATTTCTACAGTCGTAATACAGTACAATAGGCCACGTGACATATCGATAGCTAACGTCAATCCCATACATTTTGGACTTTTCTACTGGCGTCATCGCTATTAGAATGTTACTTTGTCTAAGGCCTCAGTTCTTTTAAAATTTTCATCTGACTAAATAGCGCGATGAAAAATTTTACTGGCCTATAATTTATATATTGGTCCAATGAACAAAATCATTAATGAATTTTTCACACCACCTGCTCGACAATGTCCATTTACAAATCATGCAACCTCGACGTAAAGTAAAGCATTGTCTCTCTAGGGATATAAAGTTGTATGAAACTCCCTAGGGAATAAGTGATTTGAATTTAGAACGTCAAATTCGTGTGAAGACTCGTGGAAATCTCTAAGTAAAAAAATGCCCATATGGCATTGTAAGGTTCAAAATCAAACTGGCCACGATAAGCAGAACTCAAAAAAATAAGAAAAGGGTGTGTTTACAAAGAACGTGAAACAAAAGAATCTATTGTTGCACAAGTATTTTTTAAACTTTCGTGATCAGAACACATATTTATTAATGTCACGAAAATTTAGTATTTCAGAAGTGTAAACAGCCAAAGTTTTCTGGCTTAGCTTTTGTTGGCAATACCAGCTGACACCAAGCATATGTGAGGCAGTTGCGAGCGGAGCAAGCCGCACAATTTTGACACTGTCACAGAAATTTAACTGAGGAATAGACTGAAAGAGAGAGTGAGAGAGAGACTGAAACAGTGTATAATCAACATTTTTTCCCTGACTTTCCAGGTGGCCCCTCGATTTCGCTGAATTTTCCTGACCTCCTTGAGCTTCCCTGACTTTTCCCTGACTTTCCCTAATTTTCTAGGAAGTGGACACTCTGATAAGCTCCCCCCTAGAATGCCATGACGAACGGTCTTGAGCCGCTCTTCATATTAACAGTAAAATAAGAAGAGCAAATTAGAATTAATTGCACTAAAAATTAACGAAAAAAAAAATCAAAACAAATGGAATTCTTATATTCTTACTGGCAAATCAATCTTTTAGATTTAATTGATAAGAAGTTTTAAGCAGGAAGTCAATAATTTATTTATTTTTTTCGTAAAATGAATATTTGTATGAGGTTTGTTAACTTGATTTTGGGGGGGTCATGACCCCTACGACCCAAAAAGAACCCCACCCACCTACCCCTCGGACCGTCACTGAGCGAGTCATATAATAAACCTACTTAAGTATGACATATTTAGTTTTACAGGAATGCCCGGTTACAAAGTTTTCCGACTTCTCGTTTTAGTCAATGTGACGTATTGTGGTATTTCCTCATGCCTACTGTTTTACTACCTCATGAATGGTGTTCATATAAAGTTAGCCGGTAATCATAAGGTAATCTAAGTTCATAAAATAAATGAATGCGCAGTAGTACTACCTAAAAATCTTAGAAAGATCATACAAATATTAATCTTAGAAAAATACAATATAATCTTAAGAAGATACGATTTAACCTTAGAAAGATACCTACAATAGAACCTTAGAAAGACCATACAATATAATTTTAGGTTAGGTATTCTTAGAAAGATCCAAAACAGTCTACACACTGTCTACAGTGGTTGATACCTACATAAGGTATCAACCACTACATAAGGTACATAAGGTAGGTGTACCTAAGGTGTATGTGCTCTTGATGGGACTTCCGATCCAAAAATCGAGGGTTCAAATCTCGGTCGTGCACCAATGCATGTTTCCATTCGATAAATGGCATCCACCCGAGTACTCGAGTGCGACCATCAATTGGTGATCACCCCTCCGTCTTATCCCGTGGATATCGTAAAGCCAACGTTAAAGGATTACACCCAGGGATTCGACAGCAGCTTCCACCTGAGTACTCAGAACCAATGCTATGGTGATATCCAATATAGTTCTTAAAAGGGATCTGTAAAGAACCTTTTTCTCAAGAACGGCTAATGGTATCAAATTGAAAGTTATACGGAATATAAGGTTTGACTTAATAATGATCGATGAACTCGATGGATTAAAAAGATATGGCAATGAATGTCTAATTGTTGTATATAAATCACGTAAATGAAAAACCTCTAGGGTAGGTACTTCCAGTTACCTCTCAATTCTGAAATACGGAAAACTTACTTAGAGGCTCTGTAACCCAAATAAAGAAAAAGGTGTAAAATTTAGGAATTTCAACTTTATACCCCTAAAATGGAATGGTGAAGTTTGTAGGAAAAAGCGGCTGAAACTCGAAAGGGGCGACGACTTCGAAATAATTTATGGATCGGGACTTCGGGACCCTCAGAGCGCGAGACTCGCTCGTAGGTACTTGACCGTTTTATCATTTATATATCTTAAGGTGTACTTAATTAAGTATTTTCTATTCCATTTTATATTCATTCTATTCATTATTTTTTCTCGGGTTTTTCGTGGTCTCCCAAGAGTTGACCGTTTGCTAAAAACATTCAATTTGGGATTACCTACCAAATGATTAATGCCCATTTGAAATATTTACCTATGTAGGTGATACAATTACAATATTTATTCTTCCCACTACATGACGAGTATGCTACCATTTATGGTATTTACACTTTCAGCGAAGTTTAATATAAATGAACAGTGTCAACCATGGGTATTCAGTGTCCTGATGTCTGTTTGCACCTGCACAGAAAAAATATTGTGTTTATAATGTCTCCTACTAAATATTTGGCTTGTTTTATAATTGTTATTGTGTCCAGTGCAGTGCAATGCAGGACTATTTATTCAGAAAAGATAGATCCTTCGTTTATTAAGGTCTGTATTCTTCCTTTCGATAACCATCCCTCCTATTGGCCATGGCATTGTGAATCCCTCCTTAGCTAAATTTTGTACAATACAATACAATACAATACATTGGTCCACTTGCCCCTATTTACCGTGAGAAACTGTAATTTAATTACTAACTAGAAACAAAAAATCTAAAGGTGGTATTAGACGGTTCATTCGGGGAATGTTTACTTGAGTGACGGTTATAGTACAGGCAAATTAGCAAAAAGTGTGGACCTAAGTCGTGTAGTCGTGGATTCTTATGGAAACGTTAGATGGCACGAAAAGAAGCTTATCCTAGGTTTGCACCGTTTCTGGCGCTTACGGAAGGCTTTTAAATATTAGGTACAAACTTAAAAAAGCCGTAAATTTTAAAATAGAAAGAAATTACTTGATGCAAGTTAAATTACGTCTTAGTGCATTATGATTTTAATAAAAACCACGTGCATAGGGAACACCGTGTTGAACAAATGCATCTTCCGTAAATTAATACCAGTATAAAACTTCCGGCGGATGTAATACTAATTAAATGAATAAGTTTAATTCGATTTCCAGAACTACATTAATTTTCCCCGAAGTAGAACGACAATAAAATATGGAAAAGTGCCTTCCGTGAGACGCACCAAGGTGCAAACCTGGTAATGTATTTCGAACATTTTTCTGATAAGTCTATCAATTTGCACCGACTACCTTACTTTTCCCGGAGCCGTAATAACCACAAAAAGTTTTTTTTGTAAATGTTTTTTTTTGTATGTTCCGTATGTCGGATTTAAAAAATACTTGGTGCAAATGTAGATCATAACGGTTCAAAGTCTATGCCAAATTGCACAGACTACTTCTATTATTTCCCCCATTAAGTTACGGATATTATAAGGGTTTTCACCCTATTTCACCCTGTTCCGGAGGGTGAAATTACTGATGCTTACTATTAGAGGTGATTTTTAAGCCATACAAAACAATTAGAAAAGTTTTCATGACTACATCTAATTAGTTCCACACTTGTGCAAAAATCACCTAATTTGACTGTACTAGTTAATATTTTGTGTCAGTCCGTCCACGACCACATACTCTAAGACGACCACACGTCGCAGGCCGAGAATGACAACAAATAAAGTGCATCTGCAGATCTGGGTGAAGGCGATCTGATCTGGGGTGGTCCATGACAATTGTTTGCAAGGCAAACCCCTTGCCCAAGCCCAAGCCCTAGCGTGAACTCTCCCTCTCTGAACCTCGTTTTCCATACAAAAATCCGTGTTACACTACACCATACTTTCGTGCTTTTAAAAACTCAGACTAGTTTCTCTAGGTCTCTGCTCTGTTCAGACATTTCACATTTCATTTAGCGGCAAAATAAAGTGAACCGTCAAATATAAAAGTCGGTTAAAATATTAAGAACCTCAAAATTTGATACAGATATCGTCCATGGAGGAGGAGCAAGGGAAAGCCGAGATTGCAGTTACCCCGGCAACGACAAACTACATGGAGGCTCTAACGGAGGTAATGGCGATCGTAGGCCAGATAGGCTACACACATAGTGTCTCTACCAGACTCAAGAATGATGATAATGATGAAATTAAAGAAAAAAAATGTTAGAATCTAAAACCAGACTACTTACGCAAAAGTTGAAAACAAGTATCAAAGTGTTGTAGAGGAGAACATACCACTTAGAGCACCGATTTGAAGAGCACCGGTCTTATTCCACTTTGAGCACACTGAGAATATTGACGAACTCAGTGGCGCGGCGGGTGAAGGTTCGCACTGGAACTTTTCAAATTTAAAATCATTACATCCCTTAATAGATGCTGAAGGACTCCATAACTCAACCCTTTAATTTGCAAGAAAGTTTCCAGTTATCTTGCCGAATAAATGTCATTTAACTAGAATAATAATACATAATTATCATCTATCATTAATTAAGAAAACCATTATAAAAATGTTAATGATTTAGGGAGTATTCAGGCTAGCCGGGACACTAGGGTTATTAGTGGATTTTCAAGACTACGTATACAGAGTGTTTTTTTTAAATGGGACAGTATGGGGATATCCGAATCCATAAGAAATACGGGAAAACTGTCTTTGGAACCATTTGCTGATTTTGTATGAAAATGATTTTGGCATTGTTATTTTTTTGGTCAAGCGTGAGTTCTCCGTAAAAATGAGTAGTTTTGACCAAAAATTTTTTTTATGCTTATCGACTCAGTTTCATTTAAGGATTGTTTCATTGTAAAGGAAGAAAAAAATCTGAGCAGCAGAAGGTAGTCAAATTTAATAAAATGTTTGCTCATACCAATTGAAAGTAATCTGGTACCTACGTTAATAAAACTATCGCGATAAATTTTCAAAATGGCATCCCTCTTGCTGTTTCCAGGTACGGGTACGATTCAGAATACCTCTTGTGGCCTTAGACAAAGATTTTCTTATTAAAGTTTGACTAACTTCTACAGCTCTGATTTTTCTCATTTCACGAAACCATCAGAGCAGTAGAACAAACATTCACCACACATCTTTGTCTAATGCCACTAGAGATGTTCTGAAACGTGCCCATACCTGGAAACAGCAAGAGGGAGGCCATTTTGAAAATTTATTGCGATAGTTTTATTAACGTTTTACTTACAATTTGTATGAGAAAACATTTTATAAAATTTGACTAACTTCTGCTGCTCAGATTTTTTTCTTCCGATACAATGAAACAATCCTTACATGAAACTGAGTCGATACGCATAAAAAAATTTTTGGTCAAAACTACTCATTTTTACGGAGAACACACGCTTGACCAAAAAAATAACTATGCCAAAATCATTTTCATACAAAATGAGCAAATGGTTCTAAAGACAGTTTTCCCGTATCTCTTATGGATTCGGATATCCCCATACTGTCCCATTTAAAAAAAACAACCTGTATACCTATGTGACTGATCAACTTGTTTTCTGCTTTTGTGTAGTCGAGTTTTAGTTTTAAAACTTTTATTTTCATTACAACTTTTTGGTGGGTACATATTTGGAATGTACTCATCAAACCCTTTCATTTGGAACCAAACTCAATACCTATATTTATATGAATTTTATTTTCTTAGAGGTTACGTATTCGTGTGACTGGACGTCACACGCGCAACGTCAAGTCGCTTCATATGATATCTTTTTTGTTAATAGGTACAGAACTACGAGGTAAAGCTGGGTTCGCTGTGCCAAATTTTGAGCAAACTACACGAAGTCATTGAACAATCTAACATTATACCTACTATTACAAAACTCCTAGAAGGAATGGCGGCGTGAAGTAGAAAAATTGATTTTAGCGAATCGAAACCTGAATTATTTATTTATACACTTAAGCTATTGACAATGTTGAAGTAAAATAAAGTAGTTGCAATTATATAAATTGAGAAATAAAACTATCGATTAAAATCCTACCTCTGGTTACAAGTTAAGATTACAAATTAAGCTAAGAATTTAGTACGACCCACCAGAAAAAGAACCTGGCTAGCGAAGCGGTGGGTTCATAAACTAAGGTAAGACGTAGATGAGCCAAAGAATTTGTTACATTACTGATTTTTAGACACAATACTACGAAATACACGTAGAAGTTAAATTACTGCCGGGCGCCAGGGTTGTACACGCTAGTGTGCAACCCGTTAAATACAAGGGGTTGTCCGAGAGAAACTACGCTCAGCAGGTCTCACAGGAAGAAAAGTGGAGATACTGTACTCCACTATACCTATCTTCTTCTTCTTTGACTTTCGGAAGCGACAGCGGGGCAAGGAAAAACGGGCCGCCGCGTGCTCCGCTCTCAGCAGGGCGATTTTAAAACGTCGGAAACGTTTCCGATCGGATTCGTTAGTTTTTCAATTTCGATGTGGTAAGTAACTAAAACAATTTTCTCTAGTAAAACACGGTAAAAAACAATAAATATTGTATAATACTGCGAATACCTTAGAGAATTTTACATAAATTCTCTAAGGCGAATACTAACGAATCCGATCGGAAACGTTTCCAACGCTTTAGAATCGTCCTGCAGGTCTCGTACTGTGCTCGGCTCCGTGGACATCCACCGGGGTAGCTGGTCTCGTCTCGAATTAGTATTGGAGGCAATAAAGCCTCTACCAGTCAAAGCATCTACTACACACCTCCTGGAATTGAGATACACACAATGTAAGGGCAAGCTCAAAGGCAGGTGGTTAAATAACGAAAATTGGTTTACCACAGGGTACTATGCGAAGGCTATGAAATGAAATTTAAGATAAAGGACCTATAAAAGAAGAAGGATTCAAGTAAGCCAATCTGTAAGCGAGTCCATGGCCGTTTTACCACTGCAGCGGTGATGAAGCTTACACTACAATGGCCGTGCGACTTATAGCATGATGAAACTAAAGCACTGTTCATGTGAGTTTTGGGGCGGGGACTGGGATAAAATAAGAGAAGGCTTGTAGAACGCACCTTAAAAATAACACATGGGTACTGTTAAATGTGACGGTGGCTCCTGGAGGAAGCATGTGGCTTACTCGTGTCTTTATGTCTATACATAGCTCTTCAGCACACCATTCGTTATTAAAGTTGCTGCAAAGGCCTTTAATGTAGAGCAGCTCAGCCGTACAATATGCCACCGCCACATAGGTACTCTGCCTCCGCAGTGGATAAGAAATGTATAATAATAACTCATCAGAAAAAGCTAAACCCAGGTTCCTACCTAAGTAGGTGCTCATGCTTTTTTGGTGGTAAGTATCCACTTCTTTAACTGATCTTAGCCGTCATTCAGGTATTATATGTAGGTATGTATAATACCCTACATAATTTGTTGTTTTAGGAATGCCTATTTGTAATTATTTTATTTTTGTAGCAAAGTAGGAAATAAATATTTTATTTAAAACTTCGTACTGTTTCTTTTTTACCCTTTGGCAGTTATTACCGTGGTATTGAGTAGTTACTGATAGGTTCTGTGGCTATGACCCCTTGTACTAATAGATCCCTTATGCTTACAATTTTGTTACTGGTAGATCCTATGGCCAAGGGATCTATTTAAAATCGCTGATCTAAATAAGGAAGGTACTTATAACAAAAAGTCAGGCAATTAGACACGATGTATACACATTATGACTAAGTATAATGCAAAAGTTTTGATGTTTTTAAGAACCTACTAATATAAATACCTAAAAAAAATAGGAAACAACATCCTGAGGGCGAGGACTACCAGGAATCTTCCCATTTTGTCTATGCACCACGAGACCCATTGTTTCCAGGCCGATTTATAGTCTAATTAGGTTTATACCTAGATAGCTCTATAGAGTATATTATGTCTTATAAATATACCTCATGACTCAGTGGTCTCCGAATACTTTTTCAACTGCGACGGAGACAGGCTGTACAACTTGCGTACAGCAGGTTCGCTCGTGCTGCTCCCGATCAAGTTTGGAAGGGAATGGATCTACTCCATCATTTACTAGGAAATAATAAGATAACACCAATAAATAACAAAACTGTTTTGACACACGACTTGGATATAATGAAGCTGAAAACAATTAAAAAATAAGTTTATTGGTTATTTACATCTAAATCAAACAGTATTTCAAAAATGTTGCTGCAAAAACGCCCCAACTCAACATAATATGCAGGTTGTAAACAACCTGCGCTGGTCTTCCGTTAGAGCCAGCGTTCTTTTTTTCTTCTTGTCTCTCTTGCTCACTCGTCTTGCTCAAAAAACCGTCATTGTGGCGTACCAGAGCGAAGAAAAAATAGCATTTTCACACTGCCTGCTCGACAATGTCTAATTACATAATATCATGCAACCTCAACGTAAAGTAAGGCATTGTCTCTCTAGGGTATAAAATTGTACGAAACTCCCTAGGGAATAAAGTGATTTGAATTGTCAAATTCGTGTGGAGACTCGTGGAAAACTCCAAGTAAAAAAATGCCCATATGGGATTGTAAAGAGGTTTGTTCGAAAATCGAACTGGCAGAATAAGCAGAACTCAAAAAAAAAAGAAAAAGGTGCGTTTACAAAGAACGCGAAACAAAAGAATCTTTTGTTTCACATGTTTTTTTTTATCAACTCAATAAAATTTACTGAAAATCACAGCACCAAACACGTGTTTGGTGCTGTGATTTTCAGTAAATTTTATTACAATATTCATGTTGATAAAAAATGACAAACGATAGTGATTGTACTCCAGAGTATATCAAAACAAACGCTTTAGAGATTATTGATAATCTACTAACGCAAAAATCAAAACAAGCCCTGGGTTTTTATTGTCTCGCAGACGCTAAAAACCCATTAAAACTCGGTTTCTATGTCCCTCACTAAAGTTCGGGAGCAAAACTACCTAGTAATATAATGGGTAATTTTAGCTCCTTGTATTACTTATTTTAAAACAAGCTTTTATTAAATTCGTCATCGGAACCTGATCAAAATGAGCCCAAACACTGCCAGGCTACTATACTAATCATCGAGGAGTTCCGTTGTCCACTTTCCATCTCCAACATCAGATCAGCTCGCCATCACCATAATATTGTATTGTCATCTGAACTTGACAGGTATGAAAAATTTCAGCTCAATCGGTTAAAGATAACTGATTTCAAATTAATTTGCAAGATTCCAGATGGACAAACAATCATTAATTGTGCAAGCTTCTACAGCATGAAAAGATGGCAATGAATGCCTAATTGTTGTAAGTATAGAAATCACGAAAATTAAACACCTCTAGGGTACTTCCAGTTACCTTACAATTCTGTGGAATACTTACTTAAAGGCTCTGTGACCCAAATAAAGGAAAAGGTGTAAAATTTAGGAATTTCAACTTTTTACCCCTAAATTGGAATGGTGAAGTTTGTAGGAAAAAGCGGCAGAAACTCGAAAAGGCCTGTGACGAATTCGAAATAATTTATGGATCGGAACCCTCAGGGTGCGAGTCTCGCTCGTAGGTACTTGTCCGTTTTATCATTTTTATGTAGGTATATCTTAAGGTGTACATAATAAAGTATTTTCATATTTAATAAACCTATATGAAAATACCATATTTATTTATATTCATTCTAAGTATTAATTATTTTTCTCTGGTTTTTCGTGGTCTCCCGAGAGTTGACCGTTTGCTGGGATTTACTACCACATAATTAATGCCCTTTTGAAATATTTACCTGAGGTAGGTCTGTTGAATTACGCCAAGAAGATAATTACGCCTGTACTCTAAAAATCCTAGTTACATCATCGACAAAATTAATCTTAATACCTACGCACTAAGGTTCTGCCGCAGTCTTGATCCTCACTTTCATCGCACCCCATTCCGAGAGCTAGTTAGTGGACTGATCTTTGGCGGGCGTGGTCGCTGTACGGTTTTTACTTCCACAAAGCAGAAAGTTTGTGGCAAGATTTAAATACTTTATAAGTTTACGCGAAAGTCTAAGACTTATTCGTTAAAATAACTGTTCCTTCGTCCTTAGACAATATTGTTTATAACAATTTGCGATCAGTTTTTGATTTATTTAGCATCTTCCGAGTACTATACAGGACGGGTAATTCCGCCTAAGCGGTATTAAATCTATCGTAGGCGTTTTTACCCATGTCATTGTCGTTTTAAACTTCTCGTGTTTAGGATTTCATATTCACATGTTTGCAAATAATTTCTTATCTAAATTAAATGATTTTTGTCCTATTCTAAGTACAATCATTAACCACATAACCACCTAATAAACATTAAACATCTAATAATCTAGTTATCTTTTTTTAATCTAATAATCGCAGGCAAACCTTCGCCCGCCGCGCCACAGAGGTTTTCCTCCATCGGTCGGGCTCGTCAGAGGTCGAGAATCTCGAGAAGGAATTATGTTCCTATTTTTTAAAGAAAACTATGTATGATAACGCTCGAGTAGAATGTTATTATAATAAAAATATCCAGTTATAAAACGATACGACAGACGACAGTAAACGATATTTTTGCTGAATTAAAATTCAGCCAAATTCAATGTGTTTGAATTTTGACAATTTTGTTTTCTTCTTTAGAACTAGCATTACTTTTTAGTGTATATTTAATTAATTATGAAGCAACCTTTTGATACACACACTTTTTTCTGTTCCCCCTTTATCAAATATTAGTCAAATTTAGCTTCAACCAGTAATTGGACAGACCTACCTTATGTAGGTAACGCAATCACAATATAGCATACCTAGCAATATAGGATCTACTCGTAATTTAGTAGGAAGAATAATATGTGTATATTAAATTACGAGTATGCTATCATTTATGGTATTTACACTTTCAGTAAAGTTCAATATAAAATGAATAGCGTAAACCATGGATCTTCAGTGAGCTGATGTCTGTTTGCACTTGCACAGAAAAAATATTGTGTTTATAATGGCTCCTACTAAATATTTGGCTTGTTTTATAATTGTTATTGTGTCCAGTGCAGTGCAATGCAAAACTATTTATTCAGAAAAAATAGATCCTTTACATAATAAGGTCTGTATTCATCCTTTTGAAAACCATCCCTCCTTTTGGCCGTGGTACGGTACCCCTTTGTGAATCTTCCTTATTAGTCAAAGGTTGTAGGTTCGTACATACCGTAGAGCGCGTATTTTTGTGCGCTAAAATTTGCAATTGTACCACTTGCCCCTATTTACCGTGACGCGAGAAACCGTCATTTAAGTATTTACTGTTTACTGGAGTGACCGTTAATTTTTTGTGTCAGTCCGTCCACGGCCTCGTGTTCTAAGACGACCACACGTCGCCGGCAGAGAATGACGACAAATAAAGTGCATCTGCAGATCTGGTTAAAGGAGATCTGATCTGGGGTGGTCCATGCCAATTGTTTGCAAAGGCAAACACCTCTAGCGTGAACTCTACCTCGCTGAACCTCGTTTTCCATACAAAAATCCGTGTTACACTACACCATACCTTCGCGTTAAATTGCTTTTTAAAACTCAGACTATGTAGTTCTATAGGTCTCTGCTCGGTTCAGACATTTCACTTTTCATTTAGCGGCAAAATAAAGTGAACCGTCAAATAAAAAGTCGGTTAAAAGATTAAAAACCTCAAACATTTGACACAGATATCGCCCATGGAGGAGGAGCAAGGGAAAGCCGAGATTGCAGTTACCCCGGCAACGACAAACTACTCGGAGGCTCATGGGGAGGTAAAGGCGGTCGCAGGCCGGCCATCACAGACAGGCGACGACGCCATCCCCAAGATGGTAAGACACAAATTTTGTAACACGTGTTTTTTTTCACGTACCACACACGTGCTATGTTGGTGGAGGCACCAACAGGGTTCGACCCTCATCGAGGCTCTTTATTCAGTATTTCGCAGACACTCGTCAAATCCTTGATTAGTAGGATGAGTGCGATCCAAGCTACATTCCCTTCGTGTCTTTTAACTGCGTCTGCGTCATCACCAACGGGTGCGGCTAGATAGGCTACATTCTACCAGACTCAATAATGATGATATTAAAGAAAAAAAATGTTTAGAATCTAAAGCCAGGCTACGCAAAAGTTAAAAACAAACAAGTAAGTATCAAAGTGTTGTAGAGAAGAACATTCCACTTAGAGCACCGGTCTTATTCAACTTTGAGCACACTGAGAAAATAGTTTTTTTTTTATTCTAAGTGAGCACAAGGAAGGCCAACTTAACTTAACAGTAGCCGGCTGAGATGCAATAGGTTGTAAGTTCGATTCTCGCTGTGGGACAAATGTTTGTATGATCTGCAAATATTTGTTCCGGGTCTGGGAGATATGGTACCATGGTATTCGTAGTTCCTGATACACACGACACATGGAATCCTAGTGTGGGATCAAGACTACGGTATGTGACTGATCAACTTGTTTTCTGCTTTTTAACCGACTTCCCAAAAAAAGAGGAGGTTCTCAATTCGGTTTTTTTAATGTTTGTTACCGCATATCTCCGGCGTTTATGAACCGATTTGGAAAATTCTTTTTTTATTTGAATAGATATACTTTCAGATTGGTCCCATTTTTTTCAGAATCCAGTTCTGATGATGGAATCCATGAGGAATCGAGGGAACTCCTCAAATATTATAGGCAAACATATGACGATTTTGATATTTTCAGCAACAAACCAAGCATTTGCATTCAAAAAGTATCATAATCCTTTCACCACTATGGTTCTTTCATAAATTTTTTTTCATCCAAATATTTAGTCGAATGCTATGGCGGAAGTCGGTTTTTTAAATGAAAAGTTATGTGTAGTCGAGTTTTAGTTTTGAAACTTTTATTTTGATTACAACTTTTTGGTGGGTACATATTTGGAATGTACTCATCAACCCCTTTCATTTGGTACAAACTCAATATATTTATATGAATTTTATTTTCTTAGAGATTGCGTATTTCCGCCGTAAATGAATTACGTGTGACGTCAAGTCGCTTCATATGATATCTTATTTGTCAATAGGTGCAGCTACGAGGTAAAGCCAAGGAATTTTTATACAGGTACTTACCTATATCCATGCGGGTAAAACCGGGTTCGCTGCGCCTTTTGAACAAACTTACATTATACCTACATATATTACATATAAATATAGATATATACATATAAACAGATAGTGTAAGTATTCATCACTAACTTTAACTTTTTAGGTTTTGGGGAAGAAGCGATGCGGAGTGAAGGATATAGTTGAAAGCTCGAAATCTGGTAGAGTTCGAAGATATGTCCTTAACATTGGCGGAGGATGGACCAAAAGACACATCACATACAGGTAAAAAAGCCAATGATCGTCGTGTTTTCTTAGCTAAGTTAAATAAATATAAATAAATAAATAATGCTGGACATTTCACACAACATTATCTAGGCCCAAGCTAAGCAGAGCTTGTGTTATGGGTACAAGATAACTGATATACTTAATACAATAACATTACTAGTGTATGTCTATGACATAGATAGTTTTTTTTTAATTATACATAGAAAAAAACCCAGAACACCCTGAACAAATATCTGCAGATCGTACAAATATTTGTTCCGAGGCGGAAATCGAACCCGCAACTTCCTGCGTCGCAGGCGAACCTTCGCCTGCCGCGCCACAGAGGTCGTCAACGACTATAATACACACTATATACGTTACGACTATAATATACTTAAATAGAGAATTTGTAATTCAAAAACCAGTCAAGTGTGTGTTGGACTCGTGTGGAGAGGGTTCCGTACAAGTAGGTTACCATAGTAACCGCTAGACCAATCAAACTTATTAGTCAAGCAACACATTTGATACTTACTTACGCATTTTCTCGGAATATTTTCAGTTTCTTTTTCTAGTAGGTATATCCCCCAAAATTAACCCCCGAAATCAGAATTCGTATATTAACCCTATTAAGTAGCGTGATCGGGTTACCTAACTCTGTAACTTATATACTAAATTTCAACTTTTTTGCTCCAGTTTATTCCGAGAAAATAGGCAGAGACAGACAGACATACAGACAGACACCCGTCGTATTTTATTTGAATTTTCATAATTGTTTTTCTGACTTTTACCTACTGGTTTTTTGTAATTTTTCATTATCCCTAAGTAACCATGAATCATATAATATATCTGAAATCGTATTATGTGGTGTAATAAGTTATATCCTAAATTATGTAATTCTCATTGCTATTTTATTACGTAGGAAAGGAACCTACTTAATCAAATGTTCAATTATTTTATGAATAAATTAAAACATGGACATTTCTATGAGAGTCCTTACAAAGACCGAAATACTTATGTAGCGAGTCAATCTGCGGGCATTAATAGTTACTTGCAGGCACGTCCAGCTACAGGCTCTATTTGATTTGTTATTTTTGTTTACATCTCTATTGATACAGAGTGTTGAATGGAGCAACGACACTGCCCAAGGACCGCGTGGAGGCGCTTGTAGCTGCGGCATTTGCGAAGTGGGCGCCGTACACCGGGCTGCAGGTCACGCGACTAGACTCCGGCCACGCGGACATCACGATTTCCTTTGTTAGACCCGAACATGGCGACGGGTGAGTCTACCTACGAATATTCCAGGAAAAATCCTTGAAGCTCGAAATTGATTTGGCATAACTGTATCATACACAACTCAAGTTTGTGTATCTATGTAAATAACTAACTTCAATGGTTGTTTTCTAGACACGCTTTCGACGGACCAAGTGGAGTGCTAGCGCATGCATCTTTCCCTTAGAGAATTTATAGTAGGGAGATGGCAAGCATACGCTTTCCCCTCTGCCGAAGTACATGAACGGTCGTTCGTGTCAGTTTATAAAAACTAGTTTAGCCACGAACGTTCGCCATTCTGCGTTCATACCTGTCGCTATACGGAGCTCCTAAAAATGGTTGGTTGTGCTGTGGTTTCGTGTAAATGGCGGTCGAAAACATCAAATTTAACAAAATATGGAGTTTCTTATCACATTTAAGTAATTGACAACAGAATTAAGCCATTAATTTCACCGTAAAATATATTTTCTTAGTGCAAGCTTACGACAGAAATAACGATACGTAATTTCTTGGTACGGGGACAAGTGATGTGAAAACAACGAACGAATGAATGAACGAAAGAGGCTGCAACGATTTTTATGAAATTGACAGGATAGGGAGTTTTCAGGCCGAAAAAACGATCTCAAAGCTGTAAAAAAAACCTGATTCCAAAGAAAATATCAATACCTACGTCGTTCAATACCAGCCTAAAATATAGGTTAAATGGGCTTGATTAGCTGTTTTTCGGGTTTCGGGTTGTAAGGTTATTTTAGAGGTTTGTATTTCCGATTTTTTTACGGTTTTAGGGTTATTTCGTCAATCACAATATGAAATTAGGAAGGTATGCAAAAGTATATACGGATATTCGAATCTCGTTTCGTATAAAAAAAGCAGATCCACGAAAACACATTTTCTTAACAATAAATTGATCCATTTTAAAACCAATAGCTTTATATTTTCATTTAAAAAATACAATATAAAATGTGATCCCAGCTTATAATGTTAAATCCATGTATGTGGCACCGAATCATAGACTTTCTTATAATCAATACAAGCAAAGAGGGAAGCCGAGAGGTTTCCCTTGCTCCTCCTGACCTTCTGTCTGATGGCCATGTCAATGAGGAGGAGCTCCTTAATACCACGGGACCCAACCTTACATCCATTCCGAGCAGGAGCCAAAATATTGTTTTTTTTAACACTCAACAGTCACATACGTAGTCTTGATCCCACACTAGGGTTCCTTGTATCGTAGGTACCTATCAGGAACTACGAGTACCTGGTAGGACCCGGAACAAATAGTTGCAGATCATACATGCCTGATGCGTGTGATTTGGAAACCATATAATTTTATAAGAAACCAACGCACCACGGGTCTATATATTAGTGTATAGATCATGAATACAAAATTTGAAGAAATAATAGCCAAAATAGAAGCGTAGACAATTTATAATCTTAATTCATTCAGTCTTTCACACCCCATCACTAGTTTTTGCGCTAGTGTGCAACTAACCAATAGTGTAATTACAGAAATTATTTATTTGTGTGCTTGTTTTATATTTGTGTGACAGATTTTATTTCCGTGTGCGTTTATAGAGACGCCTCAACTTTCTGCATGAGTGTGCGTGAGTAAGTAAATGTGTGCTGTACGTGTTTACCTCGCCTCCCGCAAAAAGTGGCAGAAATAATTTAGTACTAGAAGTTGAGCATGCCATCTCCCTACATAAATTCTCTAAGATCTTTCCCATCCGCAAACCACCAATCAGTCTTCATACACTTCGATGACGACGAGTTCTGGGTCGACTCCGACAGCCCGTTATCCTCAAATGGTGTAGAATTCTTCGGAGTGGCGTTGCATGAGATTGGACACGCACTTGGATTAAGGCACTCGAAGAATTATGCTTCAGCCATGTACGCAGATTATAAGCCGGGAGTGAGGGGTCTCTACGAGGACGATATATTGGGCATGCAAGCACTTTACCGTAAGTAGTTGGCAATCATTATTAAACAGTCCTGAGTTATTATAACATAACTTTTCATTTAAAAAACCGACTTCCGCCATAGTATTCGACTAAATATTTGGATGAAAAAAAATGATGAAAGAACCATAGTGGTGAAAGGATTATGATACTTTTTGAATGCAAATGCTTGGTTTGTTGCTGAAAATATCAAAATCGCCATATGTATGCCTACAATATTTGAGGAGTTCCCTCAATTCCTCATGGATCCCATCATCAGAACTGGATTTTGAATGAAAAATGGGACCAATCTGGAATTATATCTATTCAAATAAAAAAAGAATTTTCCAAATCGGTTCATAAACGCCGGAGATATGCGGTAACAAACAATAATAAAAAAAAAAAAAAAACCAACCGAATTGAGAACCTCCTCCTTTTTTGGGAAGTCGGTTAAAAACTTAATTAATTGATGAGTATTATATCGAGCGCAGGAACACATGTTGTGATGAAAAAAGATTCTGCTTAAGTACTTAGGTATCATCATCATCATCATCCGATAGACTGCTGGATGAGGCCTCCTCCATAGTATGCATAGCGAACAACCCATAGCGAGGGGGGGATTTACCTATAAAATTGAAAAGTAGAGGTAATAAACACCACGCTTTTACACTAAACTGCGATCACCAACCCGCCTGGAATTGGTGATCGCAGTTTAATGTAAAGTGCTCAGGTGGATGCTGCTGGTGTAATCCCTTAGTTGCCTTTTACGTCATCCACAGGAGTGGGAGGAGTCCTATTGTATACTTATATACTAGTATATATTGACGACCTCTGTGGCGCGGCGAGCGAAGGTTCGCCTGCGACGCAGGAGGTTGCGGGTTCAATTCCCGCCTCGGAACAAATATTTGTACTATCTGCAGATAATTGTTCCGGGTGTTCTGGGTATTTTTCTATGTATAATAAAAAATATCTATCTATGTAATGTATTGTATTAAGTCTAACAGTTATCTAGTTGCCATAACACAAGCTCTGCTTAGCTTGGGGCTAGATAATGTTGTGTGAAATGTCCGTCATATATTTATTTTATTATTTATTTATTATATACTTGTATATCCTATTTTATACTCGAGTATAGAATATACACCTACCTACCAAATTTCATCTGATATAGTGCCAATATTCTCCTAGTTAAATGGCTGTAAGCTGTAACATACTGACGGACAGGACGAACTTATGAGGGTTCCGTAATTTGCAACGGAACTCTAAAAAATTGGCCGTCAGAATAAACTTATTTCTTACCATTAAAAATCAATCTTAATTCTAGCAATCGGTGCGCTTTCGAAAATCGATATCCGAGGGTCCCTGTGATCACTGAACACGAATCTTTATCAGAATTAAAAAACTCTTAAGAAAAAGTGGACGCCTTACGTCGTGAACCTTACAAAGTGCATTGTTCTTATGTGCTCAGAGTCCCAAGCACAGGACTAAGACTATTATTTTATAATCGTATAAAATCGTAAATATATTTATATTTATATATCTTGCTATTACCAGTGTTTTTTTTTAATGGCATCTGATGATATACTCAATTTTGCCAATGTCAAGTAGCATAGATAATTAAAACAAACAATGTCCAGTCGTCAAGTACTCTCTCAAGTCATGCTCTAGTAAATCGATGGCAGTTTACTAGAATGTTCCTGGACAGTTTCCACCCCTTCGAAAAGACACGCAATACACTTATTTTATTTAAATTCACTACCATGTGCTCTTTATAAGCTACACCGGTTAAAATGCCACCAAAATTAGGTACACGATATAACTCAAAAAAACACTAGAAATTGAAATTAAATAAAAAGGACGACGTCTCCCTTCGAAAGAGCAGAAAAAGTAAATGATTAAATCGTTTGAGTATAAAATTAGAACGGTAGATGCCATGCATTAGTCTAAAAAAAACAATAATCTAATGTAGCTTCGGAACTGAGGCTAGTGTTACTTTAGTTAATTATATGTCTATGTTACTGTTGACATTTTCTTTTGTTGTGTTGTTTTTTATACCTACATGAAAGTTGGCTTTCTGTCTGTATCTCTGTTTTTATGTTTGGTTTTCCTAAAAAATAAATATAAATACTTACCTAAATAAATGAATAATAAGACGCATAGATTCAAGTAAGGCGGCGTAATCAAGTGATTCTAATTTTGACCCATTTATTATTTGCAGAAAGTCCAGAAACTACCGCCATCAGTGGGTACCCTCTATTCTGGTACAGGCGCTTCTTAAACAAAATCATGGCGGAATACGAGAACTAGGTACCTATTAGGTACTACTTACCAGTCGCGCAGATCTGCCCCATTATTGGCTAAAGAACTGATATCGCTTTCGATTTCGATTTTAAAGTACATTGCGCTTTATGCTTCGAATATTTCTGCTCCTGGAAAATAAGTTAAAACACGCAGCGCAATGTACTTCGAAATCTTAATTTAAAGCGATTACCAGTAAGTTAGACAATACTGGGGCTGGTGCAAATGCCCGGAAAACGCTGATATTATCCCAACTGATCCCAACACAGAACAAACATGTCGGTAAATTATAAGTAAAATAATTATTGCTACCTAATTTATTAAAATTTATGTAAATTTTGCATGCCTAAAATGATAGAAATACCCAGTTAGTACTTTTGTATAATTCACATAAATAGTAACCCTATTGAATCAAATAAATGCATGTACCCTTGACCAACGGTAAAGAAATTACTTGTACTTACCCAGGTCCCTTTAAGTAGGTGCTCATGCTTTTTTGGTGGTATCCACTTCTTTAACTGATCTTAGCCGTCATTCAGGTATACATATATGTAGGTACCTTTGATTATATACACACTAGATAGAGTTTCGTCCTGCAATCACTACAAAAGAAACAGGCCAGCCTTTGCTAGCGCGTGTGCGTGTCTACACACACAAACATGCGCGCAGTTTTGTCTTACACTCGCGTCACGTCATTGCTTTTGTGTCTGTTTGCGTGCGTAAAGATAACAGCTACTGACATATTTCCCAATTTATTGGGAAAATCTGACTATGTTCGGGTAAGTAAGTTTTGCCGGTTACTAGAAAGCAAACAGTGGAATCTGTTGATTTTTTACAGAATCGAGATAGATAGACTAGCGATATTGTGATTATGTCGAGCTGTTGCCCACGACTTCGTTGGCAATAGCGTGTAGGAAAAAAGTCAATAAAAAGTAAACTTGTTTTTTTATAATATTCACCCAGTGACTGTGAACTATAGGATCATTAGGTATTCTGAAAAAAAAAACCAATTTGAGTGTTAAAATAATCTGCCTAAAAGTCGTTCTACGGACATTATATATTTTCAATTTTCAACTCACAATATAATCTCATCTTTTGATTAATCATCGCTATAGGCGTTCGTTAGAGTGGATAAGATAACGTATGTATGCCTTCGCCCGCCGCGCCACAGAGGGCGATATATTGTACATACTATACTTTTCATAGGTAAAAGAGAAGTAAAGTAAAAGCAGGTGAACCCAATCGAGAACATCGATTGGGTTCACCTGCTTTTACTTTACTTACTTTATAAGGAATCATTTATTCAGTCACCATAAGGAATTTAGCATTCAAAAACTGGCAACACAGACAAAAGTGTCAAGCTTGAGTTGAATAATCGGGGCTAATAAGTTGATTATTTTTATTGAATACTTTTGAAAATACTATGAATTCTGGATACTTATCGATGGGAGGTGACTTTACTGGTTGTTTTTAAACGTCCTTTGTAATTTCTGCACACTTTTATTGCGCAAATCGTCATTGCTAGCACAAATTTCAATTCACGATGCGACCGTTCACCTTGACAATACAATTGACAATGAGAGCCGGGAAGCGACTTATCAGCTAACAGTTAGCTGATATTTTTTTCGACGCGTTTGTGTCATGAAGCTCTATCTAGTGTGTATATAATCAAAGGTAGGTACTTATATGTTTTGTTGTTTTAGGAATGCCTAGTTGTAATTATTTGATTTTTGTAGCAAAGTAGGAAATAAATAATTTAAGTATTTAAAACTTCTTATTATTTATTTTACCCTTTGGCAGAAGGTATTCGCTGATCTAAGTACGTAGGTAGGTATAACAAAAAATCAAGTATTAGCCAGACACACATGACTAAGTAATAATGCAAAAGTTCCATGTTTGTAAGAACCTACAGAAATACCTAGATTATGTCCCCCAGGCTACTTTTTTCCCGGTAGGAGCGAAACCGGTGACGGATGTCAGTAGGAACATAAATATAGTCTTCCTCTAAAGGAAGGGCTTTGACTGATTATACTGCTATGAATAATGGGTCCCTAGAAGGCATTCATAGTAGATAACTTGCCTTAGAAGGTCGTTAACATGTTATGATTCACAATACTGTCGCATTATATCTCCAGTCAAAGGTCATGTGTGTTGGTATCAGTGCTTGACTGCTCGACATTTTAGTTCGCCTGCACGATGTGGTTGTGTAAACACTTGGTCTGGTTTTTGTGGGTTATAGGCTTCAGTGCAGTGCAATGTAGGACAATTTATTTGGAACTGAATGCACCTTCACGAGATGAGGTCAGTAAATTTAAGTTATAGGTAAAAAGCAATTGATTATAATTCTAGTAGATACAATACGTCGTACTATGCAAGTAGGTGGACAAGGGAATGTAGGGAATGTAGCCAATATCTACCTAGTAGGTAGCTATATCCTATGCGTTGAACTCTTGCTGTAGGTACCTAAATAGCCGGAACTTTGTCATCTTGCTTTCCACAACTACCAAAGAAATTAAAATAGGGTTGTTTTCACGCTGACCGGAGAGTAGATTTACAAGGTCTCAAACAAAAATCTGTTGTTTTTAAGGTTCCGTATTTCAACAAAAACAAACGGGACCCTTATAGGATTACTTTGTTGTTCATCTGTCTGTCTGTCAAGGTGCTTTTTCTCAGGAACGACATATGATATCACTATAAAATACTAAATAATAATAATAATAATAATAATAATAATTAGCCTTTATTTACATAACTTTTTAACCTTATTACAATAAACATTCTGTATCCTTTAAACTATTTAAGTTAGGCCCCTATTCCGGGTACAGGCCTCCTCCAACTGTCTCCATTTTTCCCTGTCTTCTGCTTTCTTCATCCAGTCTCCTCCCGCTCCTTCTCGTATTTCATCGCTCCAGCGTTCTCTGGGTCTACCTCTACCTCTTTTTTCACCTGGACCCTTCCACTCAGTAACTCGCTTAGTCCATCTTTCATCCGGAATGCGGGCTAGATGGCCTGCCCATTTCCACTTCAGGCGCTGTGCATGTTGGAGAGCATCTATTACTTTTGTTTTTTGCCTTATATCTATGCACTTCTGTTTGTCTTTAAGCTTGATGCCCAGGATGCTTCTCTCCATTGCACGCTGGCATGATTGTATTTTGGTTTTTGTGTTTTTGTTGAAGATCCAGGTTTGGGCTCCGTATGACAGGCAGGGCAAAAGGCATGAATCCATCACTTTTTTCTTTAATTTCAGCGGTAGCTTCGATTTTAATATTTCTTTATAACTCCAGTACTTTTTCCAGGTTATATTTATTCTCCTTTCCAGTTCATCTCTATGTCTAGTGTTTTTGAATGAAATTTGCTTTCCTAGGTAAATATAGTTCTCTACATAGTCGATAGGCGCTCTGTTTACTATTATGGGATTTTTAATGCTATTTGTTGAAACTTTTGTCTTTGAGGTATTTAGTTCCAAACCTATATTCTCGCTAGCTGTGCTCAGTTCATTCAACATGTCTTCTAGCTGTTTTGATGTTCTTGAAAAAAGGATGATATCATCTGCAAATCTGAGATTGCTAAGATATTTTTGATCTATTTTTATACCTTTTTTCTCCCAGGGTAAGTCTTTTATAATATTTTGCAGTACCGCTATGAAAATTTTTGGTGATAATGGGTCTCCTTGTTTCACGCCCCTGCGAATATTGATTTTTGGGCCAAGTCTGTCCAGTTTTACACGGCTTATACTTTTACTATATATATCTTTAATTAAGTTAATGTATACATTTAAAATTCCCTGATGTTCCAGTGCTTGCCATATACTCTCGTGTGAAATTGAGTCAAATGCCTTTGCGTAGTCAACATAGGCGAGGTATAGAGGTTCTTGGAATTCTTGGTACTTTTCCACTATTTGATCTAAGGTGTGGATGTGATCAATAGTACAGAACCCTTGACGAAAACCTGCCTGTTCCACTGGTTGACTCTTCTCTATATCTGGCTCTATTCTTTTTTCCAAGCATGATGCAAACAGCTTGTACATCGTTGGCAGTAAACTAATAGGGCGGTAGTTATTTATATCCGTAGAGTCTCCTTTTTTATATAAGAGAGTTATTCTTGATTCTGCCCAGTTTTCAGGAATTTCTTGTTTTTCGAGTATCTTGTTAAACAAAATAGTAAGAGGGCGGATCAGCAAATTTTTTCCAATTATGAGAGCTTCATTCGGGATATTGTCAGGTCCTGGACTCTTTTCTTTTTTAAGTTTTTGCAGTTTTTCCAAGATTTCTTTTCCTTCAAAAGGTTCTGCAGCTGTTAAATCTGTTTCACAACTTACAATATTTTTTCCATATTTATGTTGCTGCTCTACCATAGAGGACTTGTCTTCGTAGAGATTCTTGTAAAATTCAGACGCAATATTAACTATGTCTTTTCGTGTTTGTAATTTTCTTAGCACTTTTCTTGATTTCAATGTTGGTATCCACGATTTATCTGTATTTAGCTGTTTATTAGCTCTTTTTTGACTTCCAAAATTAAGTAGGTTTTTTTCAATTATTTTTATTCTGTAGGATTCATAGTCTTGTTTCAGCAGTTTATTTGTGGTTTTGTAGAGATTTGTTAACTCTTTTTTATCTTCATTGTTTTTAGATGGTCTATGCTGTAGTTCTGTACGTGCTTTTATTAAACGCTTAGTTTCATCCGATAATATATCTTTTTTAGTTTCCATGGATGTAAGAGTGTTCAAGCTTTTCTGTATGGTTGACTCTATCTTGCTATAGTAGGATTCAATGCTGTCGTTTTCTTCCCATCGTATATGATCTGCTTTTTCTTCCAAAGCATCGAGATATATTTTTTGGTTTTGTTCGGAGGATAGTAAAGTTTGGGTTTTTCGGAAAGTTGCTCTACATTTTTTTTGTTTGTCCAATTTTATTGTTCCTCTTACTAGCCTGTGGTCACTTGGAAATGTTTTGTTATTAAGAACTTCTATGTTGGAGAAGAGCTTTGGATAATTACTCAAAATGAAATCAATTTGATTTTTGTTTTTCTTATCGGGTGTAATCCACGTCCAAAGGTTTTTTATGTTTTTCTTAAACGTTGTGTTGATTATTGTGAGTTTGTTTTCTAAAGCGAACTGCAGTAATCTATCGCCTCTATGGTTCCTTTTTCCGTAACAGTATGGCCCCATTGCTATGTTTTCTTCGGGCTTTCTTTGTCCAATTTTTGCGTTTAAATCGCCCAACACAATTACTCTTTCGTTTGCTAGGTTTTGTGCGCTTATTATTTGGTCATAGAAATCATTGATTTCTTCTTCTGGTGCTTCTAGAGTAGGCGCGTATACTTGTATTAGCGATATTTTCATTGTTCCAAATTGGAGATTTAATAAACAAACTCTTTCAGATATTCCTACGTAGGTTTCTATATTATTTTTGTATTCTTTTTTAATTAAAAATCCAACTCCGTGGTGTCCTTTGGTTGCTCCTGTGTGGCAAAAAATATGATCTTCATCTTCTGAAATATTACTTCCTTTTCTTCTGACTTCTGACAGTCCTATGATATCGTATTTGACATTGGTTAAAGCGTATTTTAATAATATCATTCGTTGTGGTGACATTAGCGATTTTACATTGTATGTACATATGTAGAGTCGCTGACATATTGGAGGGTTGTAGTCTTTATCTCCCGCGGTGACAAGCCGTATTGGGAGATCGAGAGGGGCCGGTGATAATTGCTATTCTGTGTCACGGCGAGAGCCGCCTGCTTGAGAACTACTGTTCTCGGGGTATATGAACGCTGGTTTTTTTACAACAAAGTTTTTCATGCTATTGGTTCTGTTTATTTTCATGGGTTGTTTTTTATTGTGTTGGTTCTTATTAGTAGAGGTTTCTGTAATTTCAGGTGATTCTGATAGGTTTCTCTTCTGGTTGTTGGTTTCTTTTTGCTCTACCGTTAGGCTTCTGTTGTTAAGTACTATGAGTTTGTCGTATTTTATGATAGCCATTCTTCCTTGTTCTCTTTCTTTCTCCAATTGAACTTGGAGTTCTTTGCGTTTGTTGAGTACTTCCAGGGGAAAGTCTTCTTTTATGTAATAAGGAGTATTTTCCAAGATTTTTTTATTTTTCTGGATTTGAATTTTCAGCCCCATTGTGAGCAACGTAATTACGATGGGTCTTACTTTCTCGCCCTTTTTCCCCAGTCTTCTTACGGATTCAATACTGTTATACTCACACCTGATGTTTAGTATGTTTTTTATAAAATCTAGCACCATTTTTTCTAGGTCATGATAGTTTTTTTCACGTTCTTCTACTCCAAATATTAATAAATTTTTTCGCCTCATAAATCTCTCGAAATTATCTATAGATTTTTTTTGTGTTTCAAGTTTTGCCTCCAAAAAGTCATTTTTTGTTTCTAGGTATTTAAACTTCTCGTTTATATTATTGTTGATGGTATTTTTGATATCTTCTTTCATATCTCGCATATCCTCTTTTTGTTGCCGCATTTCCTCCTGCATAATTTTTAGCAGATTTTTAATTTCATCCATTTCGCTGAGAAGCGTCCTCTGTTGGTTGCTACCAAAAACTAGTTGTTAATTATGCGCTAATTATACAGTTGCTCCTACAAAAGCGATTTCGTGAGCGATTGTTCAATGCAAGCACACCTAGATACTTAGTTTTCCAGAGAACCGTTAGATGGCGTTGAGATACGCCCTCTGTTGGTTGGTAGCAAAAGCTGGTTGTGGCGTCAAGTATGCAGTTTCTCCTGGACCACAAAAGCGATAACTTCGAGCGAGCGATTGATCGATACAAGCACACTTAGTTTTCCATAGAACCGTTAGATGGCGTTAGTAGTATAATGAGTGAGGAAATTGTGTTGGTGTAATATATAGTTCGTTTATGAATGATTTGCACTTTGAGGTTATGCTATCGATTTTCCTTCGAACCTGGTCAGTGATGCCAATTTAGCACTTTTGATGCTTAATTTGGCATATTTTATACCAGTTTAGCACATTTATTTCTCGTTTAGCATATAGCACATTTTTTAGCACATTTTTCGACTAAACCAGTAACGCTAATGTCAATATTCGAATGACTGATTAGAGGTTCACTACATTTTAATAATCGAATAATCATTACTATTAGTAATCACTAATCTGAATGAAGGGAAAAATAGACTTTTAATTCGAGCAGTTACAGTTTAATTTCGCTTGATATGTTGATCACAAATCGCTAAATTCACGTAAATTGGGACTGCACATCTACAACTGTATTATTTTGGACTGAAGTCATGCAATACAAAGATGCTGCTGGAATCAATCCTTTTGAAGATTTAGCTAAGTTATCAACATCTATTTTGTCGTTACCGAATTCAAACGCCGAAGTTATACGCGTTTTCAGTCATATGATTTTGGTAAAAACTAAGCTCGTTTGGCGGTAAAACCTTTAAATGCCATTTTATACGTCAGATTTGGCCTAAAAAAAGCACAAAAATTTTGCTATTTTTATCTTATCTTTTATCTTACCTACCTTTTGCTTTGTTCATTGAAATATAAATGAAAATAACTACATTTGGCATTTTTTTTTCATGTTTAGCACAATTTTAGCACATTTTTAGCATATTTTTTACAGCAACTTAGCACTTTTTACGAGTACCCAGTTGGCAACACTGAACCTGGTTTTTGTAAAGTTCACAGAGTCAAATTACGTATTCTTCACCTGTATTTATATAGTTTAAAGGTAATCAAAAGGTTAAAAGTTTAAAGGTATCACTTCCAAAAATTCACTAATTCACAGTTGTCTTGATAGTTTTAGTTTCACAAAAATATCGTCCTTTCGCTTTGTATTCACTGAGTTCTATACACTGTTCTTGTAAAACACGGATTTATCTTTACTATCGCACACTTTTGGACTGTTACTTTGTCGTTTTTATATTTATATTTTCACTTTATTTACGGACTCGATGTAAGCAGTGGCTATGTGGCGCCCTCATCAAAATACTAAATAGGGACTTATAAAGGTTTGTGATGTAAAAGAAATCAAGTTTCTAACTCAATGCATTAGATTAGAAAGATAATATGGCAAAGAATGCATAATTTTTGTATAAAAATCGCAAAATTTAAAAACGTCTACTTCCAGTGACCTCAAAATTCAGAAACTTGGAATGTTAAGAGGCTTTGTGACACAAATAAAGGAAAGAGTCTAAAAATTAGGAATTTTGACTTTTTATACCCCTAAAATGGAATTAAGTTTGTAGGAAAAATTGGCTCAAACTCAAAAGGGCATTGACGATATAGAATCGGATCGAAACGATTTTCACTCGCACTTTTCTATTTTATTTGTAGGTACCTACTAGGTACACAAACTAACTACCTAGCTGAAAAAATAATATAATCAAGTAAAAACAGAAGAAACTTGAAAACCTGTAATTAGCTTTGTGTTTTTATTGATATACTTACTTATAAGTTACCTATATCCGCTGTTAGTTTTCCTGGAAATAAATAAATAAATAAACTTTAACCTGCATCCAGATATCGTTCATGACGAGGTATGGCTACCTGCCCGAGGAGCAGCACGGCGAGGATGATTTCTCGTTTACTCCGGAATCCCTCTCCGAAACCCTGAAGAAGGTGCAAGCGTTCGCAGGCCTGCCGCAGACCGGCGCGATGGACGCCGAAACCAAAATGGCAAGACTTTCACAGCTATTTATATAGGGTGTAAAAAGACTAATCGCGAAAACTGAAACAGTGCACAGACCATGATTCTGAAAATATATAAGCTAAAAAAAACACGAACAAAAAATGCTCACTTTTGGTTCGCTTTTTTCGTGTTTTCTTTAATAAAAATATATATAATAAAAACGTCAAAAAAGCAATGAAAACTACATAAGAAATATTGGCGCTATGGGTCGATCAGCTGACCGCGCGTTGAACTCGCGCGGCCGGAATAAATGCGTACATTGCTGGCTGACAAATACGATACGAAACGAAAAAAATGTTTTTCTCCGGTATGAATCACCTCTCAGGCGAAAGCTATTTTATATAGCTATGATTAAGGTAGCTTTACCGGTACCTTCAGTATTCGGGAGCCGTCCTTTTACACGCTATATAAAAAGAAGAAACTTGATGAAAAAGTGATACCTCCTATCAAATCAAATCTTTTTTTTATTGCGTTCATGTTGTACAAATTAAGGTCTTATACAGATAATTTACAGCTTCAATAAATTATATGAGCCCGGGTTGGGCACTGCAATTTGAAACATAAAATTCCAGGTGGCAAAAATAATTTGCTAGTTATATTTATCCAACCTATTGCAACTTTATGAAAAACAGGTATCAGAGGCTGTGTAGAGTTTTGCAGCAACCATAGATCCACAAATATATACTCCTGTATAGAGTCCTTTGGCCAAGCCATGAACAACATTGAAAAAGTTTTGTTTTGGAACAGCTTTTCAGAAAGAAACGATGCGGTGTGAAGGATATAGTCGAAAGCTCGAAACCTGGTAGAGCTCGAAGGTACATCATCCAGCAGGGGTGGGACAAAAGGAGCATCACATACAGGTAAGTAAATTGGAAAAGAAGGAATGCATTTTTTGACGACCTTTGTGGCGCGGTGGGCGAGTAGTTGGCTGTGATGCAAGGGGTTGCGGGTTCGATTCCCTGCGGGACAAATGTTTGTATGATCTGCAAATATTTGTTTCGGGTCTGGGTGTTATGGTACCATGGTACTCGTAATTCCTGATATCCACGACACAGGGAATCGCAGTGTGGGATCATGACTAATATGTGACTGTTGGTTATATTTTGGTAAGTATATTAATTGTTTTAAATCAAGATCGTGAATCATTATACCCAATGATTCACGGTACCTATTTTATACCGTGTCTGATACGCTCATGAATCATATAAGCACAATTTTAAATGTTTTTCCGGTAAAGTTTTCTTTCTGAACGTGGCAAGCTAATTATGTGTTTTGTATCGGACGTGACTGGACATATCATCAAGATATTTATGTACAATAAAAAATATTATAACTATACTTATATAAAAATATGTAATACAAAAAATCTGCCATTTTTTTTTCACGTATGCGTTCATTTGCATTGGGAATAAAAGGCAAATTTTGTACATAAATCACAAAGTTTTATTTAGGTAACTAAATCGTTTATTTTACTTACAAATCACTGTATTTTGTCCAACTACTTGGCAAACAAACAAGCAAACGGCCCACCTGATGGATAGTAGTTACCTATGGGCGCCTGCAACACCACTAATTCTCTAATTTAATAACTTTTCATTTAAAAAACCGACTTCCGCCATTGTATTCGACTAAATATCTGGATGAAAAAAAAAATATGAAAGAACCATAGTGGTGAAAGGGTTATGATACTTTCTGAATGCAAATGCTTGGTGTCTTGCTGAAAATATCAAAATCGCCATATGTATGCCTACAATATTTGAGGAGTTCCCTCCATTCCTCATGGATCCCATCATCAGAACTGGATTCTGAAAAAAATGGGACCAATCTGGAAATATATCTATTCAAATAAAAAAAGAATTTTTCAAATCGGTTCATAAATGCCGGAGATATGCGGTAACAAACATAAAAAAAAAAAAAAAATACAACCGAATTGAGAACCTCCTCCTTTTTGGGAAGTCGGTTAAAAACATTCAATTCGCAGTATAATCTCGTCTCAGTCGCACTGTCACGTATAATAACTATTAGTTAATCTTCGCGTTTCTTGCGAAGAATACATGTAATAGTTACTATACGTACGAGGCAGTGCGACTGACACGAGATTATATTGTGACTGGAATGTTTTTAAATTAGAGAATTGGGTCTCTGAGGCATCACACGCGCGCTGCCGACCTGAGAAATAAAGATGAAAAGTGCCTGGAACTTCACCGGCACCCGTACCCTTCAAACCGAAATACCTACAGCAATGCGAGCACTACTGATTAAAAACTGCAGAAAAAGGTACGGTGCTACCACCGTAGCTTTTTCTGCAGTTTTTAAGAAGTTCTACTACTAACTTTTAGCTGTTTCCAGGATGCGCTACATATAGGCAGACTTTATCCATGCAGCGATATTAAATTAATTAGGTACATACAACTTATATCTTTGTGTATTGTTATACAGGGTGGTGAATGGGTCAAGGACACTGACCAGGGACCGCGTTGAGACACTGGTGGCACAGGCGCTGGCGGTGTGGGCTCCACATGGTGGATTGCAATTCTCACGACTAGAGTCCGGCAGGGCCGATATAATGGTGTCCTTCGCTGGCGGGGACCATGGTGACGGGTAAGAACTAGCTGCACCCCACGGTTTCACCCGCATAAGTCTCGATCCTGTAGGAATATCGGGATAAAAGATAACCTATATATTAATTCAGGATATAAACTATTTCCATCCCAAATTTCAACCGAATCGCTCCACCTGTCTCAGCGTGAAGAAGTAACAAACATACTCACAAACTTTCGCATTTATAGTATTAGGGACCGTCCATTAATCACCTGAGGCTTGAAAGGGGGGGGGGGGGTAGAAAAAATCACGAAATATTCCAAGGGGGTGGGGGGAGGGGTGTTGTAAGATATCACGTGTATTTATTTTTTCGTCAAACGCACGTTTTCTAAACCGAAAAGCCGGAATAAAATTGGATTATAAATAATAAATAATAAATAAATCATAAATAATGCTGGACATTTCACACAACATTATCTAGCCCCAAGCTAAGCAGAGCTTGTGTTATGGGTACTAGATAACTGATATACTTAATACAATACATTACATAGATAGATATTTTTTATTATACATAGAAAATACCCAGAACACCCTGAACAAATATCTGCAGATCGTACAAATATTTGTTCCGAGGCGGGAATCGAACCCGCAACCTCCTGCGTCGCAGGCGAACCTTCGCCCACCGCACCACAGAGGTCGACAACCTACTTATACCTACTATGATACTATGATTATACTTTATACCTGTAAATATTTAAAGATAATATTCAAAATTTAAGATTCTTACATTAATAAATAAATAATTTTTAAATACACGTGAGTTTGGGTGGAAGCCGGGTCCAGTCTTAAACTTCACCAAGGAGGAGGGGGGGTTAAAAAATGCTAAAAAAAATAACACGTGATTAATGGGCTTAGTAGATTTGTATTGTTTTGTTTGACATCCACAGTGCAGCCAATGCCTACCTCTTCGCTCTTTCATACGTGCAACAACCGTGTGTAATTCCGTTTTATTTATTTGGAGGACCAACAGCTTCAATTAGAAACAGAATAAGGTATATATATTTTTGTATTCCAGTTTTGCCTTCGACGGACAAGGCCGCGTTGTCGCTCACGCGTTCCCCCCTCCCCACGGTGCCCTACATTTCGACGACGACGAGATCTGGGGGGATAACGTCAACAGCTTGGAAGAAGACGAGGACATCACAGACTTCTTCGCAGTGGCGGTGCATGAGATCGGACATGCGCTGGGTCTGTCGCACTCAGACGTTGGGGCTTCGGTCATGTATCCCTATTACAAACCAGGCGTGGAGAATCTGAATATGGACGATATATTGGGCATGCAGGAGCTTTACCGTAAGTATAGTTGGTACTACTTTTTCATTGAATGAAAGATCAATTAAAAAGGGAGCAAGTATGGATCCCTGCGGTACTCTCGAGCGAGAACCTAATAGGGTACAGGAAGAGACCGAATATCGATCCTTGCGGTACCCATTGTATTGTTGGTTCACTGAGACCGGAGAACCTTTCCATTTTCATCTTTGTTAGGAAGTAAGAAGATCTTAGATTAAACGTTGATTGTAGCTTGGGTATACCTAATCTCCTAAACTGATCTCCAGTGAAGAATAAACCCAACGACGTAGCGGTGTCAACGAGCCCAGGCACGCCAGCAGTACCGCGGTTCACAAAGGCCGACAGCGAGGAGGAAGATTACCCCGACCTGTGCATGACGAACTACGACACGCTGCAGGTCATACACGGCAAGATCTATGTATTTGAGGAGGAGGTAACAACAAAACCACTTATTTATACATGAAAACTGTTCAGTGTTCTAGCCGCGTTTATTATGATTCACGAAAGGAACCTCCTTAAGGGGCCCACCTGAATCTTTTCACCATACAATGGAACTTGGAAAAACGGAGACCCTTGCCCCCAAACACTTTGGATATACTATATTTGGCGAAGTTTCCACGAGTTTTATGCCTATCGGAAGTTCTTATGTGTACCCCTACACCTGCTCTGCGGACACTCAGTTCCTGGCAGTGCGGCTGAGAACCGATGATGATAGATGGCGTTTTAAGGGCATCACGAAGTTTCTTATCATTTTATCTGAATTTGACGTAATACTCTGTTACAGTGGGTTTGGGTGCTGCGCGAGCGCAACGAGCCAGAGGCGGGCCCCCCGCGGCGCTTCCACGACGTTTTCCGCGGGCTGCCGGCGCGCGTCTCTGTCATCAAGACCATCTACGAGAAGACTAACAGGAATGTTGTTATTTTCGCAGGCAAGTTTTTGAGAATTTAAAATCTTGTGAATACGTACAACGAAAACATAAAAAGTACTTAAAGTTACTTAAGTAGTTAGCTTGCAAATAGTGAAGATGAATAGCGACTTCACTCATAAAGCACCGCCACGAAACTGAAAAGTGCGCTGAATGGAAGTCAACAAATCAAAGTGGTACCTAATAATGGTAGGAACCAATTCAATCAGGGAGTACCTGCATGCACAAAACGAGTTCAAAGACTTAAAGTTAATTATGAACCTATATAACATCGATTGTGTTGTACTCAGCAGTGTAGGTAGACTTCCTAAATGTTGATGGACTGGACAGACCAGAGAAGGTCACAGGTAGCCTTTTAATATTGTTTCGTCAAACTCCATGAAATTTTGTAACACAAGATCAGCAGGGCTATTCCAAAACGTTCGGAATGCGTTAGTTTCTTATAAAATTATGAAGTTTGATGAAATAATAGCCAAAATAGAAGAAAACTTCGTTCGCGTACAAAAGGGCGTAAAGCGAGTTACCGGTAATGTGGTGTGGGTGGCCTTACCATCTCTTTGTATTTCAGGTCGCCGTTTCTGGGAGTTCGACCCCAAATTCCGCCTCATCAAGCGCGGGAACATCTCCAAGTACTCCATACCCCCACAAGTCCCAGAACTGACGACAGTGTTCACCTCTAACTACAACAACAAAACGTACTTGATAGAAGAGGAGCGGTTCTGGCGGTATGATGAGAAAGCAAAGAAGATGGACAAAGGGTATCCGAAGGATATGTCGGCATGGAGGAAAGTGCCGTATCCAGTCGATGCTGCTATTATATGGAAAGGAGGTAGGTATCTACCATAATTACATTGTCATCATCATCTTCATTGGGTAATTTCACCTGACCATCAGATAGTTTGTAGGTTTACTCAACAAGATACCCAAGAAATACTATCTGTCGGATTCCATAGACTATTTTTGAGTAGGTATTCAAGACAATGAATCATCTTGAACACTTAAAAATAGCTTTCCATACGTTTTAACACATTTCGCATACAGTTTTACCTACCAAGGGTCCGAAACTTTTCACATCACACAAATTTCTTCGTCATGGTTGGTAGTCTACAAACAGCACAGCGAGGAACTTCCTAGCGAGAGGCCTCAAGAATTGCGACGCTACATGTCGGAAGAAAACAGAAGTAAACCCAAGTAATATATACTTGTCAATGAATAAAACAGTCGAATTCGTATATATACATACATTATAAGTTTTACTTTGGCAATCAAGAAGATAAACTAGAAACTTGTTACTAGTAGAACTTCTTGTGAAAGAGTTCGTCCGGGGAAGTACTGCCACCGTACCTATTTCTGCCGCCAAGCAGTAGTGCTCGCATTGCTGTTTCGGTTTGAAGGGTACGGGTGCCGGTGAAATTACAGGCACATGAGACTTTTCATCTTTATGTCTCAGGGTCGGCAGCGCGCGTGTAATGCTTCTGGTGTTGCAGGCGTCCATAGGCTACGGTAACTGCTTTCCATCAGGTGGGCCGTATGCTTGTTTGCTTGCCAAGTAATATACAAAAAATCGTTTGACTTTCTAAATTGTGGTTCAAGTTGCCTTTTTATTACTTCCAGACACATTCTTCTTCCAAGGCCCTCGGTACTGGCGTTTTGACAACAATATAGTTGCTGCTCACGAGTACTACCCCCTACCCGTGGCGCAGATCTGGTTCAACTGCGCGCCAAACGCCGAAATGAACAATTACGTCACCAATGATGGTCCTTGACGAGTTCACAATTACAATATATCTTATCTTTGACATTATATCGGTGAAGTTGTGCTCCTTTGGTTAGATTAATACCTAACCAGAGGAAAGTTGAACAATATGAGGATAAACATTCCATTTTTGGGGAGTAATTCACTTCCTGACAGATTCCGTGTTGTGGGTAAGTATCAGATATATATTTCTAATATCTATTATTATTTATTATTATCTATTTACTACAGAGATACCTACCCTATACAAGACTAGGTACTTACGAATAAATAAGTAGGTAGGTACAGTTCTCCCATCGGCTGAAGGATCTTAGGCGAGCTGGAGTTGATCATTGCGATGCGAACTTCAACCCAAGGGACATAATAATATCTACTTATACTCCCGGCAGAACTATGTCAGTCAAAATGTTAAATATAACGAATCAAAACTCAGGGTGAATTATAATGTAAAAATGACTGTAGTGCCCGACGGAAGCAATAAGTACAAAAGATAGGAACCCGTCGTACCGTATGCACCTAAGATAATTTATATAAATTCTCTAAGGTAGGTAAGGTATAGGAACCTACCTACTTAATTAATTCCTTCACTAACAATAAATATAATTAATTCGCAGAATATATGTTTTATTGGATATAAAATACAATGTTTACTCATAAAATAATAAAATGGTACTTACCTATTTAATCAAGCGCCGATAAATTTAAGTTTTTCTTACTTTCTGTTTCTAATAGCTTGTATCACATTTGCAGTTATTGCAGAAGCACTAACAGCCTAGTTTTGGATAAAACACATGAAAATCATCCGATTAAAATAATATAGCCCGCATTAAAGTTGCCAAATGCAAGAGCGCTTTCGAAAAACAGCAATACCCGCTGATCCTCCATCATATCATACATATTTTCAACTACTTATCCAATATGGTTCAAATAAAATAACACAACAAAGGTTTGTTCATTTAAAATATATCACTTTATTCAGAGTTTAATAATCACAATTGAAATGAGTTGAAATGGCGCGCGGAATGTCTTTAAAGAAAATATTTTGTGAAATGAACTGATTATTGTTATAATACTGTGAAGTAGCTTAGTATTTATAATATTAATAGATTTGTTTGTAAAGTTTTGGAACAATTCACGCAACATTTTCACAGCGCACAAATTTTGTACTTTGGAACTAAATCGGACATATAGTTAAACAGAAAAAGCACCAAAACCACTGACATTAAATGCCTTAAATAACATTTTACTACATAGCCTGTCTTACAATGTACATAAAGTGCAATATCGTATCCCTGTTTTGAGACCCTACGTTGATAAAAATAAGTTTATTGAATGTGACCGAAAGAAATGACCTCAATGCCCTAAAATCGTCAAGTGTCGAGTAGATTGATAACGCTGGGAAATTTTCCCGAGTTGGGGTAAATTATGGTAAGTTGTCTAATATTCTGTTTTACAATGTACAATAAAGTTCAATATCGTATCCCTGTTTTGAGACCCTACGTTGATAAGTTTAGTAAATGTGACCGAAAGAAATGACCTCAATGCCCTAAAATCGACAAGTGTTGAGTAGTTTGAAAACGCTGGGAAATTTTCCCGAGTTGGGGTAAAATTAAGGTAAGTTGTCTAATAATAATATCATAATTTAAAACGAATGTAGCTAAAGTTCACCAACACATTATGGACTGTTCGCATTAACCATGGTTTTGAATGTGTTGGTGAACTTTTGTCCGTGTGTTTTTGTGTATTAATTTAGCTGCAGCACGAGGCGGGGTTGGGGTCCCGTCCAGAGCGCTTGGTGATGTTGAGGCGCGTGAACTCCTCAGCGATGGTCGGGTGGATGCCCACCGTGCCCATCAGCTGCTCCATCGTGATGCCACATCTAGACACAAACGAGTACCGTTAACCACATGACAGCCGGCTAAACTATCGGCAAGCTACAATACTACTGGATAATCATGAGCTCTTATAGAGACTCAGTTCAAAAACTATTGACATTATTTATTATTTGACGACCTCTGTGGCGCGGCGGGCGAAGGTTCGCCTGCGACGCAGGAGGTTGCGGGTTCGATTCCCGCCTCGGAACAAATATTTGTACGATCTGCAGATATTTGTTCAGGGTGTTCTGGGTATTTTCTATGTATAATAAAAAATATCTATCTATGTAATGTTATTGTATTAAGTATATCAGTCATCTAGTTGCCATAACACAAGCTCTGCTTAGCTTGGGGCTAGATAATGGTGTGTGAAATATCCAGCAGTTATTTATTTATTTATTCAGTACGTGAGTAGTGTGTGAATAAATAAATTTAAAAAAAAATACCAGAATGCAACATACAGTTCAGTTTTAAATATGTAAATAGTAATGAGATCGTCAAAGCTTTGAAATTAACCTAAGTAAATAAATAAATGCTGGACATTTTACTCAACATTATCTTAGCCCCAAGCTAAGCAGAGCTTGTGTTATGGGTACTAGATTACTGATATACTTAAGGTGAATGCTCTCGTTGCCTTGCCCATACAAAATAATTTAAGTATTTTTTCAATCCACAGATTGTCGTTCTTTATATCGTATTTTTTTTTCGATTTTCTAATGATTATCGTACTCGCAAATGGTTGTTTCAAATAAAAATTTACTAAGGGTAATTTTTAAAATTAGTTTGAAATACGACCAATTTTACGTATGTGTGAGTGTTTTTAATGTCCATTTTGAGTCGCCACCTACCATCGAAGCGTGATATTTTTACGCAGAGCACCCTGTTTTGTTTAATTTGACAGAGATGGCGGTTAAATGGACCTCGAGCACCGAGTTTTGAGAAAGATAGTGAAAGATGGCGCTAAATAAATAAAAGTATCCCTCGCGTTATTTTCGGCTGTCACCAAAATTGCGAAACGCGACGTTGCCAGGCAACGCTACGTCACAAGTTTAGTGCTTGCTAGTCACCCGTAATTATTAGGCTTTATGAGCTGGCTCTGATAGGGTTGCCAACCGTTCGTTATAATCATAGTTTACAAAGTTATTTGCGGCTATGTTCTTTATACTTTGCAATATCAACAAAGTAGGTACCTTCGAGAAAATACTTTATTGTAACGTACTTTATTGAAACTCAAGTTTCAGTTTTATAAAATAAAAATAAAACAACGAAAGAATATGTAAAAACTATACTTTCGTAACTTCATTAGCAGCAATAAAAAAAAAATATTATTAGTCATTGACCGAGCGAGCAAAGCAAGGTAAGTCCTTGCAATATAATATGGCAAAATTTGCTATCGTCTGTTCGGATGTATGTACCTATGTACGTAAGTACTCGCGTACGTCTCATTTTTCAATTAATCTTGATGAAACTTGATATATGTACTTACTTATATATTTATTTTACAATATAGTTTTTGAGAAAAAATAAAAATGAAAACCAATATTACTCGAGCTCTCATTTTTTTTTTGATGATGTGTTTATGATGAGTTTCAACGACTTGTGGTTCAAGTAAGATTGGGTATATGCTAGATCGGACTATGGATGCGATTTTTAAACTTTATCGAAAAACAAGATAGTTTGTGCTCTTGAGGTATTCTGTTCGCAAAACTACTAGTTTTTATAATCCGACCGTGTACCGTGCTGTGATTCAGAAACTCGGTGTAGCAACCCTGATAATATATCAATATCAAAGTGTAGTATGAAGTTGTCATCTCGCTCCTTAAATGCAAAAGAGCCACAAGTCGAAAATTCATTTTTTTACTGGAAAGCCTATCAAAGTTTTGATAGTAGTTTTTTTTGTATTACTTTATAAATCTTTTTTTTCTACATATATGTATGGTATATTATAAGATGCGTATTTTGAACCTTACACTACCTTGAAATTTACATTGAGATCAATGTAATTAAATGCGGAAGAAACTTATCCATAACTATCACCTCTTCATCTAGCAATATTACAAAATAAAATACTCCATAAATCTTTGACATACTAGTAGTAACGATGAGATCTACGATCAATAATATCTAAGTCATCGCAGTAATCTCATTAAGTGTTTCATTATTATACATAAAAATCCTTTAGCTTAAATAATCAATTTTAAAATAAGTAAGTATAAAAAGTTTAACATTACTTTGGGATTACATCCTTTTCAATCAGTTTTAGGATGCTTTGTTTTTTGTCTCAGCAACTTGTAGCTTTTTGATATTATTTTATATTATTTACTTGGGAAAAATCTGTATCCTGAGAAGTTTTGTATAAAAATATATTTTAATGTTGTTGATCAGTTTTAATAACTTTGAGGTCTGCTCTTTACGACTCTTCCTTTGGAAATCTATGTCAAGTGGCTGAACACTAGGAAGTACTGAATCAACTGATTGGTAATCAATCATCTGTACTGCTGTCTGAGCTTGAAGATGAGGATTCACTTGAGTATATCTGAATCGCTGTCTGTACTTTCCTCAATGACTAAATTTATTCATTGCTCTGGACTTCCAAAATCAGATAATGTTTTCATCAAGTAACGATAGGCTAGGATTGTGTTGGCTGTCTGTCTGGTATGGAATTTGTACCGTTTTTGATGAAGCGATTAAGATAGAGACTCCAGTGAATCCTCATCTATAAGCTCAGACAGCAGTACAGACGATTGATTACCAATCAGTTATGATTCAGAACCTCTTAGTGTTCAGCCTCTTGGCATAGATTTTCAAAGGAAGAGTTGTAAAGGCATAATATATTTTTATACAAAACTTCTCAGGATACAGATTTTTCCCAAGTAAATAAAATAAAATAATATCAAAAAGCTACAAGTTGCTGAGACAAAAAACAGGGCATCCTAAAACTGATTGAAAAGGATGTGATCCCAAAGTAATTTTAATAATCTTAAAAGTGATTATTTAATTCAAAGGATACTTATGTATTATAATGAAACACTGTATTTTAAGACTGATTGTACAGACTGATTGTAATAACAGTCATTTAACAAATATTGCATGTTTGTTTATAAACAATTACAACCATAATCACGGTAATCTTATATGCAAAACAGACACATTTCCAAGTACTGCGGTTTCGTTTTAATAAAATAGTAATCAAACTTATTGAACTTTCATTCAAAAGAAACGCATTTCAAAACCTGACACTTTTATGTTTCGTAATAAAGTTATTATTATTATTATTATTAACTGGAAAGATGGCTGCTTTGCTGTGAAGTTAGTCATCAAAGTCTCAAAATGCTAAATGGGTAGTTGTGTGATTGAACTATTTTAAACGCTAAAACCATGGGTGTCTTTTTCGAATATAAAAATTGGAATCATCTAAATGCCATTTTTGCATTAAAAACGATATTGAAGTTTTTTGATTTGTGGCCCTGTTGAATTTAAGGTGTTCTGTTTGTCTGTGGTTACCTAGCCCAGTGCACTTATTTCTCCCTATATGTTCCTTGACTTTTTTCTCTATGGTCCTTGTCTATGGTGCACTGTGGGTGTCATACGATTAATTTTCTTTGGGGCGGTGTCTTTGAAACGAGTGCAAGCCAGGTTATAACGGTTTCACGGTGAAATTTCGTAAGTAAACAGATATTTACATAATTTTAATGTGTTACCTACTAGTAGAGTAGTACTATTATAGAAGATGCCTGCCCTTTGTTTGAAGCCTTCGTTGTTGTTGTTGTTGGACATAGGCCTTCCCCTTAGAATGCCACGACGAACGGTATTGAGCCGCCTCCATCCACCGACTCCCCGCGACGTTTATAATGTCTTTATTCCATCGAGTGGAGAGCTTTCCTCTAACGCGTCGTCCGGTTTGTGGTCGCCACTCGAGAACCTTTATTCTCCAACGGTTATCACTTCTTCGAGCTATATGACCTGCCCACTGCCACTAATTCTGAGAGCTATGTCGGTGACCTTGGTTCTTCTACGGATTTCCTCATTTCGGATTCTATCACGTGGTGAAACTCCTAGCATAGCTCTCTCCATAGCCCGTTGCGCAACTTTGAGCTTGTCTATACGGCCAATAGTTAGCGACCACGTCTCAGTGCCGTAAGTCAACACTGGCGTGTAGACTTTCGTCTTGAGGCTCTGCGGTATCGGCGACGAGAAGATTTTTTTTTATGCTACTTGGCAAGCAGACAAGCATACGGCCCACCTGATGGAAAGCAGTTACCGTAGCCTATGGACGCCTGCAACACCAAAGGCATCACAAGCGCGCTGCCGACCCTGAGACATAATGTGAAAAGTCTCATGTGCCTGTAATTTCACTGGCACCCGTACCCTTCAAACCGAAACAGAGCAATGCGAACACTACTGCTTGGTGGCAGAAATAGGTACGGTGGTAGTACTTCCCCGGACGAACTCTTTCACAAGAAGTTTTCACAAAACCAACAAACTAGATATGGCGTAGTTTCCCGAACGCTGCCCATCCGAGTTGGATTCGTCGGTTGACCTCTTCATCTCATCACATCACACTAATATTATAAATGCGAAAGTTTATAAGTATGTTTGTTACTTCTTCACGCCCAAACGGCTGAACGGATTTGAGTGAAATTTGGAATGAAGATACCTAATAATAATAATAATAATAATAAGCAAGCAAGTACCTTGACTTGGCCCACGAGATTACCGCCATGTGGGATGTGGATTCGACGATTATCGTCCCGATAGTTGTTTCTGTGAATGGCTTTATAGCAAAGAGCCTCGACCAATACCTTGAGAGGCTCTCACTAAATGGTTGGATCAACGGTCAGATTCAGAAGGCAGTACTCCTGGACTCGGCACGCATAGTCAGGAGGTTCCTCTCTCTGCAGCCCTAGCCTCCGACCGCTTGGGCCTTTGCTCCGCGGTCGGTGGTTTACCGTTTTGTAATATATTTTTTACTATACTGTTTTTATATACTATTTGTTTTTATAGATAAGTAGTATTTCTTTATAGTGAAAAATGTATTTTATAACGAGTTTTAAAATAAATCAACGTCATAATAATAATATCATGGTTCACGCAGGTGAAACCGCGAGGCGCAGCTCGATATTTATATTACTTGAAATATCTTTAAAAATTTAATGAATGAAAATGTAATAAGTAAATATGTTATGTTTTCAGATCTTATCTAACACCAAGCTCCCAATTTATGGACGAAATATTTTGAAGCCGAAATTGACGAAGCTGACTCTGGTTGCACGAAAAATAATAATGCACAACAGCAGTCAGCCAGATTTGATGGCAGAAGATTTGAGAAATGGTCCACAACATGAACAGCATGGAAATGATTTATACGTTACTCACAGATCGGAACGTTTTTTTTTATGCTACTTGGCAAGCAGACAAGCTTACGGCCCACCAGATGGAAAGCAGTTGCCGCAGCCTATGAACGCTTGTAACACCAGAGGCATTACACGCGCGCTACCGACCCTGAGACATAAAGATGAAAAGTCTCATGTGCCTGTAATTTCACCGGCACCCGTACCCTTCAAACCGAAACACAGCAATGCGAACACTACTGCTTGGCGGCAGAAATAGGTACAGTGGTAGTACTTCCCCGGACGAACTCTTTCACAAGAAGTTCTACTACTAACAAAACTACTAACTAGTCGTCTGACTGCGAGTCAATTTGGAATAGTGAGAGAGGCAGATTGTTGATTGTTTATCCAATATCATATATTTCCAACACAGTAATATTTGTACACTGTTATGTTTGCAAACGCCGTATCACCACACCCTATAAATGAGTTTATCAGCAGCATGATGCTAAAGCTGGTAGCATTTTTCAAAAATGCGATTTTATCTGAAATATATATTGAGACGTGTTCGGAAAAATGCAAAGTGCATAGATCTCAATGAAATGACATCATGTACGTTATTTTTTCTCATACAAAAAACCCTTACAACATTGTCTAAAACAAAACTATATCAAGAAATGTATTTTTTTCTAGCCACTGATGATCAACCAGAATTAGCAAGTTGAAGTGGCAATGGGAAGGTCATATAGCTCGCAGAACTGATAACCGTTTGAGAATAAAGGTTCTCGAGTGGCGACCGAAAAACGGACGAGGCTGTAGAGGAAGGCCCTCCACTCGATGGACTAAAGGCATTATGAACGTCACAGGAAATCTGTGGATGGAGGCGGCTCAAGACCGTTCGTCGTGGCACTCTAGGGGACACCTAAGTGGACTTCTACAGGCTGATGATGATGTAGTTGATCATCAGATCAACTACATCTAATGATGATGAAGATGATACCTCATATCTCCGGCGTTTATGAACCGATTTAGAAAATTCTTTTTTTATTTGAATAGATATATGTACTTCCAGATTGGTCCCATTTTTTTCAAAACCCAGTTCTGATGATGGAATCCATGAGGAATTGAGGGAACTCCTCAAATATTTTAGGCATACATATGGCGATTTTGATATTTTCAGCAACAAACCAAGCATTTGCATTCAGAAAGTATCATAATCCTTTCACCACTATGGTTCTTTCATCATTTTTTTTTCATCCTAATATTTAGTCGAATACAATGGCGGAAGTCGGTTTTTTAAATGAAAAGTTATATTTAGAAGAGATGCAATGGGCACTAATGGTAACAATGAATACAATATACGAAGACAAAATGTGCAGTTGCACTGATCGCTTACCTATTGATGAATATTTGTTGTCAGTGTATGATATTTCTAGTGGAAAATACTTGTAATTATAAACCAATAAAAATACCTAATCTGTTTGTTTTTTCTTTTTATTAATTTCTGTAAAAAGACATTCATTTTTGTGGGGGTGTTTGCCATAATTACCACCCTTGGCAGGTTGATTGGTGATTGCAGTATCGGTTACTCAGATGGATGCTGCTGCCCATGCCCTGGTGTAAACCCTTAGTCGGCTTTTCCGACATCCACGGGAGGAGGATTATAGATTCTACGCCGCACACCACGGCACTTTTTATAGGGTGGCAGGAAGTCGGTGGATGGTGGCGGCTCATCCCTTCTAACAATTTTCTTTAACGCCATCATTATCGAGATACCTTATAAACATTTTTTTAACGCCATCTATATAACATCTGGGGATAATGACAACGCCATCTAGTGAAAAACAAAACAGTGAATGTAGAAGTGTGCGTGCGTGTAATTACATGAGGCAAATTGTCAGATCTTATTTATAGTGAATTTGAAATTTCTAACGACTCTTTAACGAAAATTCATGCTGCATCAAATTCTATGACCTACACCGTGCTCGCAAACGGTAAAATTACTCACTAAAGACGCTCGAGTTTTGAACAAAAAATAAAAAAGTCAATATCTGTTTTTCCACGCCATCTAGCGTGAAACGAGCTTTAAGTAATCGAAAGCATCCCCCTTAATACAATACATTACATAGATACATATTTTTATTATACATAGAAAATACCCAGAACACCCTGAACAAACCATCTTTCTGCACGCCCAGGATGACTGGTAGATAATGCTATTAGCATTAAGTCCTCCTTGCACTAATATTTTGTGTGAAAGTTTAAATAAATAAATAAACAAATTTTTGTAGATCGTACGAATATTTGTTCCGAGGCGGGAACCGAACCCGCAACCTCCAGCGTCGCAGGCGAACCTTCGCCCGCCGCGCCACAGAGGTCGTCGTAAGTAAAAAGGCTAGATACAGACATCTGGGGCGTTTCTGTTAGCGTCGTGGAACCATTGATTGTGGGTGACATTGCACCCGAACTGGGGGCTTAGTACAGGTTTTGATAGTTTACGAAACTATATGAAGTTTCGTTTCCTTCCATACATTTACTTGCAGCGCCCCTAGCGAAAACGAGAAGAAAACTAAGGACGCTGTCAGTAAATGTATTGGATGGAAACGAAACTTCATATAGTTTCGTAAACTATCAAAACCTGATCAAAATCGAGAAGAAATCTTGTAGAGCTGATTCATTAAGAACAAAACACAAATATAATATTTGCATACCCCAAATTAATAATGCAATTTATAATAGAAGTACTTTTGTAACAGCAATTAAGATTTACAACAGTTTACCATTAGAAATAAAACTCCTCGAAGGAACCAGGTTTAAAAATCATCTCAGAAAATGGCTTACATTAAATGTGTTCTATAACCTAAGCGAGTATTATGAGAGAGATAGTGAATATGTTAAACAGTAGCTTTGCATACTTTGTTTGTATCTGTGGTATTAGTAGGTTACTGTTTTAACCAAGTGTATTAAAGTATATTGTACGTCCTAGATGGACAAACTGTTTAAACTTGTACCTATCTGTATAACATCTTTTGTACAACAGTTGACAATAAATCTTTTCTGATTTCTGATTTCTGATTTCCTGTACTAAGCCATCTGGCTTTAATATTTAACGAATGCATTGATTATGGCGTGTTCCCTGTTTTAATGAAACATCAAAATAACAAAGGATGTTATGTAGCAGAGACAGTAAACTCACTTGAGAGCCGCTGCGAAGCCCTGGATAACCTCGCCGGCGACCGGGCCCACGAAGTGCAGCCCGAGGATGCGTTGCGGCGCCTCGCGCATCGCGACTGCCTTCAAGTAGCAATTCTTGATATTTCGCTGCGGAATGAAAAACTCCGTGGGCTTGTAGAACGCATGGTATACTTCGATGGCGTCTGCGCCGTGTCTGGAACATTTAAATTATTAAATAAGTATTTTGTTTAAAGTAAAAATTTATAAATAATGCAGTGTTAAAAGACTAAAGGTACATTTATGCACATTAGTAAGCAACGAACGGGAACGGGATATTTTAGAACATAACTCATCTTAGTCCCGTTTTTAACCGACTTCACAATAAGGAGGAGGTTCTCAATTCGGTTGTATTTTTTTATGTTTGTTACCTCATATCTCCGGCGTTTATGAACCGATTTGGAAAATTCTTTTTTTATTTGAATAGATATACTTCCAGATTGGTCCCATTTTTTTCAGAATCCAGTTCTGATGATGGAATCCACGAGGAATTGAGGGAACTCGCTCAAATATTGAAGGCATACATATAGCGATTTTGATATTTTCAGCAACAAACCAAGCATTTGCATTCAGAAAGTATAATAACCATTTCACCACTATGGTTTTTTCATTAAAAAAAAATCATCCAGATATTTAGTCGAAAACAATGGCGGAAGTCGGTTTTATAAATGAAAAGTTATTTAGTGCCACGACTCGTTTCAGTAACTTAGCTTGCTGGGAATTGGTATCAGATTTCGCCTGGCTGCTGGCTTATTTTAGAATGTGTAATTACTGTTAGGAAATCGTTAGCAGAGTTAATCGTAAGAAAGCAATGGCAGCGATGAGCTCACCATTAATCACATCTATATCCCTACACGCACGCACACACACACACACACACACACACCCACACACACACGACCATAGCATAGTGAAAAGAGGCCCGTGGGGCCCCTTATCCCTTTGGTTGGAGAAAAAGGCGTGTGTCTGTGTATGTATGACGACCTCTGTGGAGCGGCGGGCGAGTAGCCGGCTGAGATGCGAGAGGTTGCATGTTCGATTCCCGCTGCGGGACAAATGTATGTATGATCTGCAAGTATTTGTTCCGGGTCTGGGTGTTATGGTACCATGGCACTCTTATTTCCTGATGCCCACGACACAGGGAATCCTAGTGTGGTATGTGACTGTTGGGTGTTATGTTATGTGTAGAACAGCACGCACCTCTCAATAGCAGCCTCCTCGCTGAGTCCAACGCAACCGTACTCGAGTGGCGTGAAGATAGTGGTGGCAACGTTGTCGTAGTCCATCTGCTGCGCGGCGCCGGCAAACAGCCGTCGTGCCAGCAGCTTGCCCGCGTGGATGGCAACGGGCGTCAGCTCCGGCCGCGCCTCGAGCACGTCTCCCACCGCGAATATGTGCGGCACATTCGTCTGCTCTGTAAGCGCGACTATCTTGCCGCTTTCGTTCACACACTGAAATAGTAAATCGTAGAATTTCAACTTTTGTTAGGAGTAGAACCTCTTGTGAGAGTTCGTCCGGGGAAGTGAGTCCGGTGAATTTGACGACCTCTGTGGTGCGGTGGGCGAAGGTTCGCCTCGGAACAAATATTTGTGTACAATCTGCAGATATTAGTTCAGGGTGTTCCGGGTATTTTATGTATGTATAATAAGCCCCAAGCTAAGCAAAGCTCTGCTTAGCTTGGGGCTAGATGATATTGTGTCAAATTTCCAGCATTTATTTATTTATTTAAGTACTACCACCGTACCTAATATTTATTCTGTGACCGTACCTATTTCTGTCGCCAAGCAGTAGTGCTCGCATTGCTGTGATTCGGTTTGAAGGCTACCGGTGAAATTACAGGCACATGAGACTTTTCATCTTTAAGTCTCAAAGTCGGCAGCGCGCGTGTGATGCCTCTGGTGTTGCAGGCGTCTATAGGCTACGATAACTACATTACATCAGGTAGGCCGTAAGCTTGTTTGTTTCCAAAGTAGTATAAAAAAACCCGTGAAATCGGCCGTGGTGTGCTCAGCCTAAGAATAGGACTCCTCCAACTCCTCCTGTGGATGTCGTAAAAGACATCTAAAGGATGCCAGGGGATGAGCAGCAGCATCCACCAGAGTACTTAATACCAAACTGCGATCATCAATCCGCCTGCCAAGTGTGGTGATTATGGCAAATCCCTCCATTGTACGCAAAAACTACTGAACAGATTTTGATAAAACTTTACAGTACCTATACCATATTATGTATATGGCATGTTATACCTTATACATTAGAAATAACAAAGGATATAATTTATACTTAGTAGATGTTACACGTGGGCGGAGCCGCGAGCAAGGGCTAGTATACCATAATAAAATACCAGACGACTTCAAGGATGAAACAAAAAATTCAAAATAATTATTAAAAAAGAATTGGTGGATTTTTTTTATTGTAGCCTTGACGAGTTTTTTAATGACAAGACTAATTAATGATTTTTTAATGATGTAACTATTATTAATTTTAATTCAGAATATTTATAATATTCAAATAATAGCATTGTATTGTAATTCCACCAACAAATAAAAAAATTGTTTGATGTGTTGTAATTGTTTGTGTTGTAGTTCCCGATACCCACAACACGGAATCCTAGTGTGGGATCAGCAGGGCGATTCTAAAACGTCGGAAACGTTTCTGATCGGATTCGTTAGTTTTTCATTTCGATGTGGTAAGTAACTAAAACAATTTTCTCTAAGTAAAACACAGTAAAAAACAATAAATATTGTATATTACTATGTGACTGGAAACGTTTCCGACGTTTTAGAATCGCACTGCAGGACTATGTATGTATGTGACTGTTGGGTGTTATTTTATGTAATTGTGTTATTTTGACTTTGTACTAGATTGACTTTTTTCTTAACTCCCTATTTTTTAGTACATAATTATGACACTTACCACCCAAGTAGAATAAGTAATTCTCATTACTACTTATGACATGAATCTATCTTAAATCATAATAATTGTGAATGCAATAAAGAATTGAATTGAATCGAATTGAACTCACGTTGACTCCAGCCGACTCCAAGTTCAGCTGTTTGGTGAGCGCGAATCGCCCGGCCGCTATCAATACTGTGTCGAACTCGTCTTCCGATCTGAAACATTACAATTATACTACTACGTGTCTTCTCTGTTCTTTCTTGGTCACCCTTTCTTAGGTCACAGACCGGATAGAGGTACGTAAAATGAAAAATAAAGCCCTACAAGTTTTTCGGCTCTAGGACATCTTCCTCACGATATTTTACTTCACTGTTAAGAACTAAACTGACAAAAAAATCGAAATGACGGACGCTCTTTAAAACTTTTACCACTTTTTTTTTATAAACGTTTTTTTAAGTTGAGGACGTTTACGCCCTTTTGCTCGCGAACGAAATTGCTTTTAATTTGGCTATTATTTCTTCAAACTCCATCAAATTTTGTACACTTGACCAGTACACTAATATCTAATAAATAATAATGGGTATTAGGCAAATTCGTTTTTTTTTTTTAATTTCTGATTTGGTTATCATATCATTTTATTAGAAACTAACGCACCACGGGTCTAGATATTAGTGTACTGCTCATGTGTACAAAATTTGATGGAGTTTGAAGAAATAATAGCCAAATTAAAAGCAATTTCGTTCGCGAGCAAAAGGGCGTAAACGTCCTCAACTTAAAAAAACGTTTATAAAAAAAAAGTGGTAAAAGTATATGGTCAGCTCATGAGGGGTTAGAACGTGACACCCTCTCCTCAATTTCGGACGGACAGAGTAGGCTTAGTAGCTACTACGGTCCCATTTACCACCCTTTGTGTACCAACAGAACACTAAATACCTAGCATTTCTACATTATATTAATTACATATTAAAATTTCACTCACTGTTCCTGCGTCTCCGTGTTCAGCCAACGCGCCTTAAGTTTCCCCGACTCCAGCTTCTCAACGGAGAGCGGTACAGTTCTGTGCTCAAACTTGACGCCCCTCTCCTCCATCTCGTTGGTGACCATGCGCGCCATCTGCTGGTCGAACCCGCGCAGCGGCACCGAACGGACCAGCACCGTCGCGGGGTAGCCCATCGAGTTCAGGAAACCGGCGCATTCGAGACCGATATCTACTCAATTGCTTAAGGAAAATTCGGATAGGAAGAATTTGAAGTTATATTTGTGAATACACAAACTGAGATGCTCTCTGGTACCGAGAGGCACATTATTATAATATAACATAAGTAAGTGCTTGTCGTCTGTGTAGTTTTAATTTTCTTTGTTAATCTTTGTTGTGTGTGTATTTCTTGTATTTTCCCGTCATTCTTATCATTTGCATCATTGGCACAAATAAATGCTTTTTCTTTCTTTCTTTGAATAAGAGTCTTGCCGTTGGCAAAGTCGCATTTATGATTATTTGATACAAGGGATACATAACATAAGTAACAAAAATAGACCGCATTCTAAATTTAATAAATACTTAGGTAGACATAAATAGCAGAATTGAAATTATCGTGGCTTGGTATCATCTTAGAAAAATTACGACTATACATCACAAGTAAAAAGTATTCTGCTGACGTTTCATTGACCATTAAGTCCCGTCTCACGCCCTTCAAGCGTGATCGCGGTCAGTGCTCATGAGGAAGGACCTCTAAATGGTCAACGAAACGTTAGCAGGAGAATAGTAAAGTACGTAGTGTATAGTCGAACTTTTTCTAAAATGTACAAAAATAGGTTTCATACACGTAAAATATTGCATCCAACACAACAAGTCAACAACAGCCCTTAGACCACCCTTAGTCCACTGCTGGACGAGGCTTCCCCCATAAAAAACAATTGGGGGAATTTCCATAATCACCACGCTTGGTAAGCGGATTGGTGATCGCAGTATTCGTGCTGAATACTCAGGTGGATACTGATGCCCATCCGCTGGTGTAATTCCCTTAGTCGGCTTTTACGACATTCATTAGCTTCCAAGTTTTATTAATTGAAACTACAAGGATAATTTAGAATCTTCTTATAGATTGAGTTTACGCATCGCGAAAGTGGTCGGTCGATTAGTTGGTTCCTGACTAACGTTAATAACGATAACGAGTCGCTAGGGAGACGATAGTGAATGTCAAATACCTATAAAATCAAAAAGATTTCAAGCTACCCCGATGTCATTGGCCAATATTAACATTCGCGGTCGTCTCGATAACGTTAGTCGGCCTGTGCTAGCCGTACTTTTACCGGTCACGTCACACCATCAACGAAGTCTTTTTCATGACCAAAATTTCATGCCTAAATTTTTATCAGTCATAATTGCTGTTATCTTGGCAAATTATTACCTAAAATAGACTTATTACTTACGTGACAATGATAAGGTGTTAGATTAGTTCAAATAATTAAGATTTAGGTGCTAAATTTCATTGATCACATTCAATTAGTTTTTGATTGATTTCATTGGAAATTCGTCAGTTTTGTGCGATTTTCAAAATCTGAATCGAATTTCTTTTTTTTCTTGATCAGCCTGTTTACATTCACTGCTGGACGAAGCGTCCCCCATTGAATACGATGGGAGGATTTGCCATGATCACCACCGCGTTTCCCTCGTTAACCAACTAGTAAGCACAACTAATTGTGCCACCCAATTTATGTGTTCCTAATAACACAACTACGCACAAATCAACACGCTTGGCAGGCAGGTTGGTGATGGTATTGGTACTCAAGATGGATTCTGCTGCCCATGAACTGGTGTAATCCCTTAGTACGGCTGTTATTACATCCATGGGGGGAGACGGTGGAGACTATTCTTAGGCCGGACACACCACGGTCAATTACCAACATACATAGTTGTATAAAATGCTAATTACTATTCGTATTCTTTTTTTCATAATATGATGTGCAATAAAGTGTTTGTATCTATCTATGGTGGCTCTTACAGGAGCCGATTGTGACCATGAAAGAAAGAGCCAATGTGGTATTATCTTTAAAACTATTCCATGGATCCTGCATTCATTTGTAAACATTGTCATTGTATTTGGAGTGCTTAATCATGCAAAACAGTATTTCACGCCAACTCAGCTCTTTCTACTATACAAAGCACATGTTTGGCCACACATGGAATACTGCTCTCACCTATGGCACGGGGCCCCCAAGAACCAGCTGCTTCGCTTTGACTCCCTACAGAGAAGAGTCGTTAGAACCGTCAACGACCCCAAGCTCACCAGTACACTTGAGCCGCTGAGCCTGCGCCGAGATATCGGCTCGCTCTGTGTATTCTATCGACTCTATAATGGGGAGTGCTCTGAGGAACTATTTGATCTTATACCCGCTTCCAGGTTCTATCATCGCACTTCGACATCGGTTGGGAGCTCATCCACACATCATCGATGTGTGGGTATCTCGTACAGCTCGCTTTACGAGATCTTTTCTCCCACATACGTGCAAATTGTGAAATGAGCTCCCTTCTGAGGTTTTTCCCCAAAACTACAACATGAACAGCTTCAAAAAAAATGTGAAAAGGTTTCTCCAAAGCAGGCAACGCATTGGCAATGCCTCGCAAAATGTGTGTTATCAGTAAAGGATACATCCAGCGCCAACGACCAGTGTCTTCCCGGGCGGGTGTCCCAGGCTGAAGATATCGTCGCTGCTGATGCAGTACTCCGCGGCGCCGGGAATGTCGGGGTAGTGCGGCCGCCCGCCCACCGCAATCACCACGTTCTTAGCCGTCAACTCCTAAACAAGTTATACTTAGATTGTACACCAAGTAGATATCTGGGGATATTTATTTATTTAATTAATTCTTGATTGCAGAAAGACACTACTTGATTGTACGGATGACTTAATGCTAAGCAGCATTTTCTGCCAGTCATCCAAGAGTGGTTGTCATCATATTATATCAAATCAATGCGTGTCTAACTGACTGACTCACTGACTGACGCACAGCCTCGTGAGACTTGAAATTTGGAGGGTACATTCCTTTTGTGGTCTAGGGATGCACTAATCTGGGATCTGGGATGTCTTAGGACACACCTCTGCACAAGACAGCTTACCAGGAAAGAATAGAATTCAAAATCGGCTGACACCTTCTAACGACATGCGTGTTTGTAAACCGTAAAAACTTTAGTTGGACGTACAAAAAGGCTACGTTTTGTCCGTTGATGTAAATTACCTTCTTTGAACCATTCTTCAATGTCGCCACAATCGTATGTGCATCCTTAAATTCGCCAAGTCCGTTAATGTACTCTATCTTCTTATCCCTAAGGTCGACTCTTGTAACCCAGTTGACTGATTTGATGTGGTTCTGGACTGCCTCCGTGAGCGCTGGCCAGCTGATGTGTATATCCTTTAGCGAGGGTACTTGCCATCCATACGATACCGCTTCCTGGAAGAAGCCATTTTCAAAAGTTAGTTATTTTGCGTCATTGTTTTTTTGATCATCCTTTTTGAGATATGTTGTAAAAGGGCCTTTTACCAATGAAGAAGGAACCAGGGTGATGAAAAAATTACTCTAATTAAGATACTTAATAATACTTCTAATTTAGAAGATAATGTTAGTGTCAATAGAGTAGTATACTGAAGTGAAACCTCTTTGCAACTTTCTCAGATTGGCTACCTTTTGAACAAACAGTACAACCATTTCCCATTTTAATTAGGTAATATCGGCAACATTAGAATTAGCCAATCACAAATTAACTGAAACAATTGACACTGTAACTAGCCAATCAGAAACATCTCCCCAATACTCTGATCCCAGTTGTTCCGTTGGGTTGTCCCGTGGCTTGCCGTGAGGAACGCAACAGTCAAAACGATCCCCAAATCTTGCGTTCCCCATTGTCATTTGTGAAAGCAACTGCCCAGGAGCAAAATATTATATATATATATTAAGTAAGCCAAGCCGTGTTTGTTGCCTAATTCTTCTTGGTCGCGTTGGAACAGGAGTAATTTTAGCTTATAAGACGATTCAAAATGATCCTTGTGATTTCAATGAATAAAGTTCTTTTTTACTTTGACTTTGAATACTGGAGGGAAAATTACAGGCACATGAGACTTCATCTGTAAGTCTCAGGATGGCGGGCACAGTGCAATGACAAGTAAAACACGTCCTAAGTGGACGTTACCTTTGAGGTATTGCATTTGTTACCGCTTAACATCACCCAACTGATAAACCACCATCAGTTTCTCCATTTATTCATCATCATCATCATCAGCCTGTAGAAGTCCACTGCTGGACATAGACCTCCCCCCTTGAATGCCACGACGAACAGTCTTGAGCCGCATCCATCCACCGACTTCCTACGACGTTTAAAATGTCTTAAGGTGATTGCTCTCGCATGTGGCGCGAAATTCAAATTTTATTGCGTTTTTGCTCATTACAGCTCATCAACACTTCTTGAGATAGTAAAAACTGATTTTGCGAAAACTAGGTGACCTAACACACATGTTTTAGTTTATAGTTTCACATATAGATCATTACTTCAGCTACGAATACTCTTCAATGATTTTTACAGTGTTTTTTTGGTTTAAAGGTATGCGTAGCTTAACTAATGACATTTATGAGATACTATCAATTAAAACATGTGTGCTAGGTCTCCTAGTTTTCGCAAAATCTGTTTTCTCTATCTTAAGAAGTGTTGATTAGCTGTGATTTACAAAAAACACAATAAAATTTGAATTTCGCGCCACATGCGAGAGCAATCACCTTAAGTCCATCGAGTGGAGGGCAATTCTCATCCTCAACATTTATTAAAATTAAAAAATATAAAAACTTTGTGGTGTCCCCGACAAATATTTAGCTTTTCGCGTTTTATAATCTTAGGGTCTACGTCAAGCAGAATCATCATAGCAGCAGTTTTACTTTTATGTGAACAGTAACAAAAATTAAATTGAATATCTTATCTTAGGGCACTAAATTACCTAATACAACAATTTATTTAAAGTTTATGCCAATAGCTTCAGCACACAATGATATGATTAGTGTTCAGTTTATTTGTCTTGAGTTATTCGTTGATGTCATTCTTAACAACTGAAATAAATTATAACTATCTATTGTACTTACACATTATTTATTTAAACTTTAGAATTAACTATTCAATCGTCGATTTACCTTAAACACTATCAAAAAAGTATTAGTTACTACTGTACTGTACTATACTTCTGAAATTAGGGGGCAGTGCGATCTAGATGGATCGGTCGTAGGACTGTAGTTCCAAGTACCGATATATTGCGCGATCCATTCTGTTGTATCAGAGGCCTAACCATGAGTTCTTATAGCGATTCAGTTCAAAAACTATTCAGTACAAAATATCAGTTCCGTGATATCCGCAGCTATAATTAAAGGCACAGCAGCAGAAATTCTATAGACTTCTGCGATTAAAGTTATTAAATGATGACGGATGTCAACGATGAACCGATATTTTGTACTGTATAGTTTTTGAACTGAATCGCTATAAGAGCTCATGGTACGGCCTCAGTCACTAATAGTTTGGCTCAATAGCAAAATGTATTGCATAAAATTTACCCATAATGAAACGTACGTAGTTCCAAGTACCGATATAATGCGCGATCCATTCTGTGGTATCAAAGGCCTAACCATGAGCTCTTATAGCGATTCAATACAAAATATCGGTTCCGTGATGTCCGCAGCAGTAGCAGAAATTCTATAGACTTCTGCGATTAAAGTTATTAAATGATGACGGATGTCAACGACGAACCGATATTTTGTACTGAATCGCTATAAGAGCTCATGGTACGGCCTCAGTCACTAATAGTTTGGCTCAATAGCAAAATGTATTGCATAACATTTACCCATGATGAAATGCTCCAAGGTGAGAAGTGTCATAAATTCATAATATTCATGTTATTAATAAAGCAGCAGTGACTGTCGATGACTTGCTGAATACGCCTACTCATGGTATTGATATCGATAAGTACCTAACTAATGATAACGATTCGTGTTCAATGTTCGACAGTGAGAGGACGATTGCATTGCACTTTTTCATCCTAGCACTGCCCAATTCTCTAATTTAAAAACATACCAGCCACAATACAATCTTAATTAAATTAATCTTTAATTTAATCTTCGCGGTTCTCACGAATAATATTTAATAGTTACTACACGAGACAGTGCGACTGACACGAGATTATATTGCGACTGGAATGTTTTTAAATAAGAGAATTGGGCCTCTGTTCAGTGAGTATTGAGTAGTACGTAGTAGTAAAAGTCCGTCCGACGACAAAAAATAAAGAAAATAAATATTAATAGAATTTAACCACTAAAAATAAAATTAACTCGACTAGTAAGTAGTAGTAGCAGTAAGTTAGCGCGGCTGAGTGAGTGCTCGCAACTTGGGCTCATTTAGAAAAAAAAAATGTTTTTTAACTACCATAAAACAAGACATAAGTAGGTACATAAGTAAAGATTTAAAAAAATATGTTACTTAGTGCTGTGTGGGGTCAAATAGGTACTGTCTCAGGGCCAAGTCGAAGAACTGACAACCGTTGGGGAATAATTGTTCTTAAGTGGCGACCATAAACCGGACGACGCGGTAGAGGAAGGCCCGATACTCGATAGACTAAAGACATGATAACCGTCGCAAGAAGTCGGCGGATGGAGGCGGCTCAAGACCGGTCGTCGTGGCATTCAAGGGGGGAGGTCTATGTCCAGCAGTGGACTTCTACATGATGAAGTAACCTCTATTTATCTGGGGCTTAGTTTAAGATCGACTAAGTTAGGAAACCGTAATATCTCCTTTTTCACCAGCCTGTTTACGTCCTCTACTGGACGAAGCCTCTCCCATAGAATACAATGGGGGGATTTGTTATAATCACCAAGCTTGGTAGGCGGATCGGTGATCCACTATTGGTGTTGAGTACTCAGATGGATGCTTCTGCCATCTACCCCTGGTGATATCAAGGGAGGAGACGGGGAGGGGTTTACTCTAAGCCGGACACAACACGGCAATCGTAATACATTTCCTATTTATAAAAAGAAATGGACCATCACATCATGCTCAGGCACAGTACAAAAAAACGACATAAATCCAAAATACAGAGACGAAATCGAGGAAAAACAGGTACCAGCAGCGTCGCGTCGCGTCGGTTTGTGTATTTCCTACTTCTTTATTGAGTCAGAATTAGTAGAACGTAGCAATCAATGAGTAGCTTACGTAAAAACATTGATGTATGAAAACGGGAAAAGCCACACAAATTTTCAATATATTTCTCCTGTAGGTTAGTCATGACCTCAACTGACCTCCTGGGAATCATAAATCGCCATCAATGTTTTACCCAATATTACACTCAATAAGTCTCATAAACTTTGGAATCCAACAGTCGCATGGTTGCAGGGCTACTGTATATTTTTTAAGCGACTTCAAAAAAGGAGGTGGTTCTCAATTCGACTGTATGTTTTTTTTTGTATTGTGTTTTTGTTTGTTACGCGATTTCTCCACCAATTATACATTGATTTCGATGTTTTTTTTTTGGTAAGTCTTACTGCAGAGGTGGTTCCATATAAATTATTTATATAAAAAATTTATTGAAATTGATAGCGCTTTTTGAAAGAAGTCCGTTTTTGTCTTTTTTTTTTTAATAATTATTTATAAAATTATAGGTCAGCGCTACAACCTAATAACCTTTGTACCCATGACCTGCCCATTTTTGAATGTCATTGAGTGTGACTAATAGTCAGCAAAATTACCTATAGTCATCGATTTCCAAAAGTTCGTATTTTTAGAAGTCATCGGTGACTAAAATCTGTTGGAGTTTGTTGAGTTTTTTTTTTAAAGCTACTTGGCAATCAAACAAGCATACAGCCCACCTGATGGACAGCAGTTACCGTAGCCTATGGACACCTGCAACACCAGAGGCATCGCACGCGCGCTGCCGACCCTGAGACATAAAGATGAAAAGTCTCATGTGCCTGTAATTTCACCGGCACCCGTACCCGTACCGAAACGCAGCAATGCAAACACTACTGCTTGGCGGCAGAAATAGGTACGGTGTTTATATTTTGTGTTTTTTTTTGTTTTTTTTTTATTTATAAGACGATTCAAAATGATCCTTGTGATTTCAATGAATAAAATTCTTTTGACTTTAACTTTGTTATATGAATATGAATGCCTGACCCACTCGATTTGAAATCACTCCGTGACTATTTTTGATACGGCTATTTTACTCCAATCTATAAATTATGACGAGTGGAGGGCCTTCCTGTAACGCGTCGTCGGCTTTGTGGTCGTCACTCGAGAACCTTTTCCCCAACGGCTGTCAATTTGGATGGAGGCGGCTTAAGACCGTTTGTCGTGGCATTTTAGGGGGGAGGCCTATGTCCAGCAGTGGACTTCTACAGGCTGATGATGATGATGATAGCCTTGAAATTAACTTGACTGACAGCGATAATGATGACGACAGCTGCTGCAAGTGTTCAGACTTTCAAAATTTGACATTGACAGATAAATGAACTGATTAGTTACGTTTTACTGACAATTTAAACTGCCATCGCTTTACTAGAACTTGACATGACTGAGACTTTGACGACTTTACCTAACTTTATCAAAATAATTACTTGACATTGGCAAAATTGAGGAATGTTTTCCTCAGAGGCCATTAAATAAATGAAGAAGAAGAATATAACACCAAGATAACCCATACCCTTTTTTAACTGACATCAAAAAAGGAAAAAAGGGTATGGAAAAGGAAAGTTAAATTTTTTTTTTTTTTTAATATATGTTCACCGATTTCAGACCGACTTTGAAAGTGATTTTACAAAAACAGGCATTATCTGCGGATAAGGAACGCATGTCTATGACAACGAGACTGTGAAATATTTGCAAGTTGTTAGACAAGAGTACAGACCTGTACAGACTCTCAATTTTTTGTCATCGCTGACTTCTAATCACTCGTATGACATCAAAAACTCGATCCCCTGACCAAAAATATCGTCACAAATCATCAACAGCTTTGATAAAGTCAAACTAAAGGCTATAGTAAAGGGGCATTGTTAGGTTAATTATTATTTGCCTACTAAGCTTGGAATTATAATAGAATGGAATTTAGAGTAGGTGGCTAACTGCGTGATGGTTACATGATAGATTACAAACAATTATGGCTTTAGCTACCTACATAATTACAAACACAAATGACATGACTCATGCATGGCAGTTTTTACACTGGCCAGCGTAAAACAGCGTTTGACCGCCACCTGATAGGTACAGTCATTTAAGTATTACCAACCTTGGCCCGTATTCTCGAATAAATCTCATCCACGGGATGACGACACATCTCGCATGACGCCCATAATTTTGTATGGGCAATCAATCGTGATCAGTGTACGAGATTTTTCCGAGAATCATCCCCCAGATTCTAGCTATAGTTACGTAGTAGCTTTATACCTACTTAATCTGTGGGTAAAGCAATATCAGCATCAACTGTTAGACATGCACGCCACTGCAGGACGAGGCCTGCCCCATAGAATGCAATGGAGGGGTTTGCCATCATCACCAATCTTGACAGACGGATTGGTGATCGCATTATTGGTGTTATCCGCTGGAGTGAATACAACAACAAAAAAAAAAAAAAAAACGCTTTTACGACATCCACGGAAGTAGACGGTCTATTCTCTGACCGGACACACAACGGCTACTATAGTTTCCTTGGAGTCGATCGATGGCCATTGCAGCATTCGAAGGACGTTTCACTACAAAATATAGCTTCATAAACAAAACTATAAACTAGGTAGATATATTGATCGATGACAATCGTCGTGGAATCGATCTAACCGTCTACAAATGAGTAAGAGTAATGAATTACAAAGCGGCCTTGGACCCACCTAGGGCCAAGGCCCTGAAGAAGGTGCGTGACTGAAGACACCGACTCATTCAATATTGTAAATGAACAGATTTTGGTAACATTATGTAACTGTATGTTTGCGTATACAATATCATAGTACGTATAAACCGAAGTACGAAATAAAAAGTATTATGACATAGTAGGTAGCGTCTCATCGAGTCAGAGAGACATTCAGAGAAAATAATGTTGCTTGCTTTGTAGGTAGGTTAGTAGGTAGGCTAAATATATTATTTTAATTAACAAAAGAAATCATAACGGTATGGTTCTCGGGATCGTGGCATGAGGCGTATAGCATACGCCCTGCTGCAGTAACCACACAATGCTGAGACATTACACTGCAAATACTGCTATGTGAGGTATAATTTTACTAAAAATACTCTACATCTGCACTACATTTCTAAAGTATATTGTATCGATTGGGAATTAACGATCGAGTTGTAAATAACGGAAGATACTTTACCAAAATATTGATTGTATAATGGCTGGACTAAAAACAAACCTTCATAAAAAAAATATCAAACACACACATTAGTACCTACATAATAAGCTAGATGGCTACTCGACACTGAATGATTTTACAAAACTAAAAACCTATACATGAGTGACTGGGATAAATTCAATACTTAATAAATTATTTTCCTTGTGAATTAAGATCAGTAAATAATAGGTAATGACCAGGAACACCAGGAATAATCCAACAAACACTTCAGGATCAGGAAAGGGGATATGGTTCTAGGTTTGTGAGTCCGGAACACCACTTACCAATGCCTATGAACAAAACAAATCATGAATCATTGTGTGCCAAACGCCATTCTACCAGAACTTACTCAATACTTTATTGCTTAGACCCAGACACAATTACTTTAAAAAAATTTTTGTTTGATTTTCAAAATCATTGCTATTGAGAAAAATATGTTTTCTAGATCAAAATATAAGTCAAAGAACACCATTGAATCTAAGATAATCTATTATTCTTAGAACGTGAATAATGAATCGTCACGCACGCCGTTAACTCAATTTGCTTTACCTTGCTAATTTAACTTTGTAGCTGCTGTTTCACATAATAGTTATAGAACCTATATTTTTTATGCTATAGTGTTCATAAAATACACTTACAAAAGGGAAGTCTGGTTTCACAAGAATAAATTAAGGGCTTGGTGTTGGGGTAAATATTGGCCAGGATTAATTAGCCCGACAAAACTTAATCTTGCATGACCTAGGAAGATGTTTCATCATCCCACATACGTCTCAACCTTAATGAATGACAGTACAGCTCTGATGTGTCTTGGCCAAGTTATTGGTAGCCATTTAGCTGTGTAATAGAATTTTTAGGAACTAATTTGTCTATGCACAACCCGTAAAGGACAGGTTCATTTCAGCCAACATGCATCGGCAGAAATATAGAAAAGGTAAAATAAAGGTACTTACATGAATGCTCTCTCCAAGCAAAGCAGCTTGATGCATCAGCTTCTTAGGTATACATCCAACATTCACACATGTTCCACCTAGCCCCCACTTGGTGCCTTGCGGCGAAGGTTGCACAAAGTCAAGGACAGCCACGCGTTGGCCCTGATTGACCGCCTCCTTGGCGCACGCGAGCCCTCCTGACCCGCCCCCGATGACCGCCAGGTCATAGTCGAACGTTCCATCTAGAAACCAGTGATCCAGAGAATGTAGCATCCGAAATATATTGAAGAAAAGCAATATCCGTAAAGCGACCATGACCGTCCTTTACCATACAATTACAACAGGCAGTATGGATGCTGGTAATGTTAGACACATAATTCACAATGTATCCAGACAAGACAACTTACTTCTAAGTACAAGTACAGTTGAAGTACTGACAAAATACATTTTACTCAAAATGTTGTTTTTTTTCATTATGTGTTTTCATTGTGTAGATGGCTGCAGTGTGTAACAAACATTATAGGTACAAAAAGCAATGTAACAATCCCCATTTAGTGCAGTTATGAAATAGCAGCTTTATTTGAGACACATCCGAATCCTATCCAGGAGTTTTAGTTGTAGTCATCATAATAATAACAAGGATCCTTTCCTTTTTAGGAAGGTATGAAAAAGATTTCTTATTGTTTTTCTTTTAGTTCAGAAAAACAACAGAATGAAAAACAAACTTTTTTCAAATTTTATTGTGTTTTTGCTCATCACAGCTTATCAACACTTATTGAGATAGCGAAAAGTGATTTTGCGAAATCTAGGAGACCCAACATACATGTTTTAGTTTACAGTATCTCATTAACATCATTACTTACTCTGGCCAAATTGTCCCTGAACCAAAAAACACTGTAATTAAAGGATATTCATAGCTAAACTAATTATATTTATGAGAAACTTTCAATTAAAACATGTGTGTTGACTCCTAGTTTTATCAAAATCAGTTTTAGCTATAAAAAGAACTGTTAATGATCTGCTGTGATGAGCAAATACACGATAAAATTTTAATTTCACGCCACTTACGAAACACTCCATCTTCGGGTATTTTTTTCAGCCAGTTAATGATAAAAAATAGGTATTGTATGAAAGAACATTCAGTTTTGCCATGTCAAATAGGTTTCTATGAAAAATTGATTTATTGATTTACAAAAAGACTTGAATTAGGATCCTCCGGGATCCATTTATTTTTGTTATATTTCCATCAACAACTGCTTTTTTTTTCACCGTGTTAGGATGCAGACTGTCCAAATTTTGCTGTTTATCACAATTGTTGTACTAAGTACTCATCATACCTTCATCAACATGGTCTAGAGGGGCAACCAACTTGGCCTTCCTACAACACATCCAGCCGCCTGGCATGACCAAATAATGTTATTTAAATTTCAAGCACAGCCAAATAAAATAATGCTCAAAAATAAAGTTCTACAGAGATATTAAGCGAACAATATAAACAGCACTTTGCACAAACATAAGTATTACTGGAGAAAGTATATCAAAGGTACCTACGTAAAGAAAGTTTACTAAAGTAACCAATATACCTTACATCAACGGATCTATTTCACCATCCCAGTTTCAATACAAAATATTTAAAAAACTTTGATGCTGATTTTAGTCTAAAGTACCAAAAACTTAAATCTCTTGTAATAAGATTTTAGTCTCAAAACTAGGTTGTCTTGTCTGTTAATTTGGCGAGTGAGGTTAGGCGATTACCTACCAACAATTCAAGGTCATATTGAACTGGTTATTTGGTACTTACTGGACAACGATCTTCTCGCTAAAATTACCAAGATATCCGCTGTTTTTGCAGGATTTATAAACTTATTTATCCTTAAAACATTACTGAAGATTGTCATTTTGACGTAAAACTTGACAGTGAGAGACAACACACAGAACTGATAAACTTCGGTCAGAGAATACAGACAGCAAGTACCAAACTTTGTAATAATTCCAGTAAAATCACAATGAACTCTGTATTGATCACAGGAGCCAATAGAGGCCTTGGGCTCGGGATGGTAAAATATCTCACAAAACACCAAAAGGCTCAGAAAATTATCGCGACTTGCCGAAAAACTTCGGAGGTATGTACTGATTTTATGACTTACCTATAGGTGCCATGTTTGCTTTTAGTATGATATTATCACGCAATAATAAAATTGTTCACTTCACAAAGTTACTATACCACAACAGAAATTGTCTCACAGTTTTTTTATTCTTTGCGAAGAAAATAAAGACGTGGTGTGGTGTGCACTGAGCATGTATCAAGGTGGTGTCAGAAGCAGAACTAGGTATATAGGTAGGTATAGCGGTTTTTGTTGTAGTGCCGTCGATGAGTGAAAGAGGCAGAAACATACCACCCATCGCACTGTCTTGAGTGCTAGTCTGTCATTTTGACAACTGATATGACGTCATCGTAGAGCGGAGCCTTGGAGGAATAAAACAAAAAGCGGAGCGCGCAGAGGCATGACGTTCCAGTTTTTGTATCATTCATCGCATTGGTGACCTCATAGATAGATAGATAGATAGGTTATAACTTTATTGTACACCATAAACATAAATTCAACAAAAATAAAGATACAATGTTTCAAATCAGAGGTACAATGGGCGGTCTTATCGCTTAAGAGCGATCTCTTCCAGACAACCTTTGGATGGACAGAAACTATCACTCATACTCATACCTCATTATTCGAGATAATTTTCCATGAATAGTAATCGGTTCGCTTGAAACTTAGAGAAAAGGCTTGAAAGCAGAGAGGGCGTGTTTTGCATTGCAACAAATCGATTTGCGAGTCCGGAGTACTCAACGTGACTAACGTAGTAAAGTAACTAATTATGCTGTTTCTATCGACTGCGCGGCTCAGAATGATGAAGAATAGTTCTATGCAACAAATATACTACTATACTATACTACACTTTAATATGTACTTCCTTTGTAAAAGCTCACGATCACGAAATAAGATTAAAAATCAGAGTTATAGTAACTCGAGCCAGAAAAAAAAATTAAAAAATTAAAATCATGTATGAGACGAATACATACATACACTACCAAACCGAAAGATACAGCAACAAAGGGCCGATCAAGAAGAACCGAATAGCGCCCAAGCAAATTTGACTTTCAAAACAAAAATCAATGTTAATTTCCTGCAGATATCGGAAAACATGACGTTTTACGTAAAACCCTACGGCTCGGACGCGACTGAGCCCAATTCATTTTTGTTTATTAAAAACTAAACTGAAAATAATTTAATGGAATAAAAACATTTTGTTTAAAAAAACCTAGGTTTAAAAGCTAGCAATCTAGCATAGGTAAAATTCTGTTATAAAATAAATATTCGATAAAAATAACAGAGGGCCAGCTAGGGCATCCGCCTCAGCGCGTAGCGGGCGGAGAGCTAGTACTCATCTCATACTCATAATCATAACTCAAGTCATAATATTTATCATATCAATTTATATTTTATCATCATATCATTATCTATCAGCCTATGCAGCCAGGCCCAGGCTGACTTGACGACTATCTCATCTCTCCGCTCCGCAACTGAGCTAGGCTGGCCCTCAGCCCACCACCACCCACTCACTCTCACTCACTCAGCCCAGGCAGGGCACGCACTCAGACAGGCCAAAGGACAGGCATGTGAGCCCGGTGAGCCGTGAGCCGCCTGCGCCTGCCGCGCCGCAGTACTGAGGCAGGCAGGCTTACTAGTTACTACTAGCTTTTTCAATTAGTTTATAGCGTTTACCACAATTATGTGTAAACTTGCTCAAAATATACCCTTAGTCAGCTTTTACGACTGATTGGTGATCAATTCGTTATGCTAAAGGTTCTGAGTCTTACTTGTGGGCAAAACACATCGATAGCGCGTTCTAACTTTTGTAGTGGCGACATCTAGTATTATTTATGCGAAAGTTTGTGATACGGATTAAATTTTGTACACTGATAGATTATGACCCTAGATTGAGGTTTATGCTACTTTTTAGGGTTCCGTATCCAAAGGGTAAAACGGACCCTATTACTAAGGCTCCGCTGTCCGTCCGTCTGTCACCAGGCTGTATATATCTCATGAACCGTGATAGTTAGCCAGTTGAAATTTTCACAGATGCTGTATTTATATTGCAGCTATAACAAAAAATAATCAAAAAAATAATAAAATAAATATTTAATCCTCCCATACAAAAAACAGTTTTTGCCGTTTTTATAGTAATAGTACGGAACCCTTCGTGCGCGAGTCCGACTCGCACTTGGCTGGTTTTTTTTGTATACGCGAGCGAAACTTCGGACGTTCGGGTTTTGGTTTTTAGATTTAAAAACAGCTAATGGTATATTGACAGTGCAAATTCCACTTTATAAACCGTATTATGATTAGTAAACTCGAATTGCAAAAGCAACTTCATTCGCCAAAAGTCGGCCCCTGATCCGAGTAGGTATAGGGATTTTGAGAATTTTTTCTGAGGGCAGAATTAGGCATATCTTCTCTGTGGATTATTGCCTGCGATAATCAAAATTCTAAAGCTTGTTTACCACTTGCCTTTATGTTTTTCAGGAGCTCAAACAGCTATCAAACGAGAATAACAATCTCACAATTTTGCATTTAGGTGAGTTTCAAAGTTCAGAAAAATAAGCATTTTATTACGTACTTACAAAAAATGAGTACCTATCGAATGGTCAATTTAAATGAAGAAAGCACTTGTCTAAAATTAACTTAAAACTGTTTTGTTTGAATACAGACGTGAGCAATCTATCAAGTTTCGGCGCAATACCATCTCAGATAAACGATGTCCTCGGCGGGCAGGGCTTGAACCTGCTCATCAACAATGCTGGCATCGCCACCAAGTTCACTAAACTGGGCCTGGTGAAAGAAGACCAGCTACTTGAGAACTTGACTGTGAACACCATCGCGCCGATTATGCTGACTAAGGTATTTACCAACATCTAAACTAATTATTTATGAGGTACAATTTGTTGTTTTGCTTGTAGATATGTTATAGGCAATGTGTATAATGCAGGTATTCTATACAATACCTAGGAAATGTATAGAATGCCGGGGTCGTTCAGGCAATGTATGAAATGATGTTCAATGTTTGAACTATTTTACACTTTACCTAGGAAATGTATAGAATACCTAGTCATTGTACAGAATGCCGGTTGGAGCATAGGTAATATATGTAATCGAAAAAACTTCTAATCACAGGCCCTCGGTAGGTTGTTTGGTTTTTTTTTAATACTATTTTAAAGTATTTTTATGCAAGAAAACTTCTAATCACATGCCATAGTATGTAGAGGTTGTTGGGGTTGGGGTCGTTCATTAATTCGTTATACACATTGCCTGATGCGCTTCGGGCATTTTATACAATACCTAAGCATTGTATAGAATAGAATATATTATACACATTGCCTGAACGTTTTTGGCAATGTATATAATGCCTAGGTATTCTATATAATGCCGGATTATACACATTGCCTATAACAGATATACATAATCTCTGGAACTACTGAACTGATTCCAACGATTGTTTTTATTAGTAAGCTACGCTATGATTACTATAGGTCAGCGCCTTTCGCAAAGTGGCCGATAACGCCCCCTTGTGGACGCTGCAGGCCTAAAGGGGGCAGTAAGAGACCTAGATAAAAATAGGGGCGTTGTGTAGACTTGTAGAGGCTTAGGGGGCGATTTGTAATTTCATCCAGCTAGTAGGACTCTTAGACACCGACTGAGCTCTCGACTACAACTTGTGAACATCAACTAATTAAGAGATTGCTCAAACTAACTCGGTTCGATATTTCTCTCCGTGTAGTTCATATATGAAAAATGGAAGCGCTAAAAAATAATTTAATCTCAAAGTGGGCAGTAGACAAAATAAGTTTGGGAACCACTGCTATAGGTTATACTAAAAAGCAGACGAAGTCGCGGGGATTCGCTAGTTTCATATATTACCATAAATAATAGGTAGGTACCTACCTATTACAGTATAATAGATTTGATTGAGCATTGCTGCACGGACGGGAATAGAACCAGCGAAAAATATGGCGATTGTTGTTGGTGTTGTTTTTTTAGCAGGTCACTGGACTATGGCCACGGCTGGTAGGTAGTTGGCTGACTTACCACGCTTCTATAGAAACTGAGGATGAACTGTAGGTAGACCTATCCATATCTATAAAGAATCTACTTATATAAACGGTTCCCCAAGGGAAATGAGCGACACTATTTAAAGATGACAAGCAAAAAAATACTACTTTTATTTAGGTCATGTTTTTGTTCAAAGAGGAATAGTTGGGTAGTTACAAACCTACCTAGTTAGGTACGTATATACCTACCTTTTTTTTAGATTTGGTGTATTAGAATCTAATGACTGACCTACCTTCCTTAGTATTCCATCTAATGATTAGATCATAGGTAGGTAGGTACCTACTTAAGACGAGATTTGGCGATAGTAACAAATGAGAAGGATGATCGGTTTGTAATTTTTGCGAACGAAATCAAAGTCATGCATGACATTTGTTTCAGTTTAACAAAAGTCAAGAATCAACCTGACCAATTAGAGCCGGCTTATTACGAGCAGAGACTAGTAAATTTACGAGCGACTTTGCTCTTTGAGATTGAGACTAGCTTAAAAGATTGTTTTTCACTCCGAACTCAGACCCTGCTGTCGGCTCTAAAGCAAGCGTCTGACGCCAACAGTGACAAGCCTATGGGCGTCCAACGAGCAGCCATCATCAACATGAGCTCTGTACTGGGCTCCATCGCACAGAACGACCAGGGCGGCTTCTACCCGTACAGGTGTTCCAAGGTAAGCCGTGGTAGGTAACTTAAGAAAGTCAAGAGGTAGGCAAGTCAAGTGTGGCATCTACATAATACATAGATAAATCGAGCCAGCAACGCTCCCAAGGGGTAAGCTATTCCAGCCATCCATCCATATTTCGGAAGCCAGCTTTGCGGGCAGGTATAGGTTTCTAGAAGACAGCTTCCAAGCCTTAGGGAAAAGATTGCTACATTTCGAACGCTGAATTAACTTGTTTTTTCACAGGCAGCGCTGAATGCAGCAACAAAGTCGATGAGCCTAGATCTCAAGAAGGATCAAATCCTAGTCGCTTGCATGCACCCCGGTTGGGTGAAGACGGACATGGGAGGGAAAAACGCACCGCTCGATGTCGACACCAGCGTCGAAGGTATCTTCAACACGATCGTCAACCTTGGCGAGGCGGACACTGGGAAGTTCTTGCAATACGATGGAACGGAATTGCCTTGGTAGATGTACCTATGAGCTTCTTGTAACACGATGACTGTTACAACTGTTGTAACAGTCCTCGCTGTCGGAAGATCACAAACTTATAAAACTAGGATATGAGCTTGCATTTTTTCAATTTTGATTATACACGGGTAAACTAAGAAGTTTGTTTTTCACTCAAAAATAATAATCGGTAGCCAACCCATAGCTACCTACTAGCTATAATCACACCTATCTACTATCTTTTCCTATGCTACTGAGATACCGTACCTACACTAACTACCTAAATCACTATTAAAGATATCCCACTATATAGGGCAAAGGCCCTATTTTTTTCCACTGCACAAGTAAAAAGCATTTTTTTACGCTCTACAAATAACTTAACCTACTCTTTCAATAGTCGATTGCAGCGCCCCTTAATGGTCTGGCGCGAAATATAAATTATAGAGCCCGCTCTTAAAAGTCATAATACAAGCCTTTGCAAGAATCCCCATTCAAATAGGTTTTGCATTTTTGGTGATAATGGTAGCAAGTGGTAACAAGACACTCTAGGTGTACATAATATACAGCACACAAACTTGCGCGTTCCGTCGTCGGTCGTTGCGGGTAATGGTACCAACCTCAACTGCATAACTTACTAAATAGTCTACAGAGACCATGCTCCTCGTAGGAAATACGTCGTGGGTACTTGCGGTAGGTATGTACGGTAAAATAATATTACTTACACATAGAGATAGGTCATACAGTTAGGTTCCTAAGAACGATTTTTAACTTACCCTCAGCCGGCCGTGACGAAGTATGCGCATCTGACCCCGATTTTCTTTTACTAGCCAACCCTGAAGAATAAGTAAATTCGACTTTGGTAGGAGACCTTAAAACATAGGTGTGTAGGTACTAAAATGAAGTCAAAGGTAAACAGTTTAGATACCTACCTCCGGCAAAACCACCGCAGAACTTGTTGCATTCCTCTTTCCTAAGACACACATGAGATAGATCCATAGTAGAACACGTGCTTGGTCCTCGCTTTTAATAATAAATAAACACACAAAAGAAGCTAGCCACTTTAAACATTTTCACATAGGTAATACAATTTGTAAAAAAAAAATGCCGAAGTTTACACCATAGAACTGCACAAATCAAATAGTGACGTTGAGAAAAACGTTCTTAGCTTGTGTACTTCCGGCCCCGGCCACCGATTTATATACGATAGAAAAGACAAAATCGATGCTTTGACATTTGTAGTTTGTACAAGTGACAAAAAAATCCAATATTTTTTTAAGTACCTTTTTAGGTATAACAATATAATTAACTACAGAAGCCCGCGACTTCGTCCGCGTTAGAAACTATGTGACCGTACTTAACGTAAATAAAGGGTGTAAGTAACCCTTAGAATAATGACTAGAGCACGTGTAACCATCGACATAATTATACATATTTACACCAATGGGTGTAACACTTTTGTTTTTTGCCTATTATGGGAGGGCCCATATGCATTGGACTTATTCCGGCTGACAATTATGATAATTATGACAGAACTCGGTCGTTATGTAGGTACTTACATGGAAGTAATAAGTACTATGTACAACTTGTACGTAGTACTTCCATGGGTACTTATCAATCGTCTCACAAGAGATCAAACACGACCCTTCTACTGCTATCGATTGATGAGGTTAAACTACTACGTTTTACTAAACGCACCTACGGATAGAAAATATTCGCTCGACACCAGAATCTAGTGTCGCCATGCCGTGGTGTCCATCCTAAGAACAGACCCCTCCATATCCCCCGTGGATGTCGTAAAAGCCTTACTAAGGGGTTACCAAAGAAAACTCTAGGGAGTGGGTTACAGCATGGGATGGGCAACAGAATCCACCCGAGTAGGTACTCAACATGAATACTGCGATCACCAAACCGTCTGCCAAGCGTGGTCATAATAGAAATTCCCCCCATTGTATCTATAGGGGAGACCTCGTCCAGCAATGGACGTCTAAAGGCTGGTGATGATGAAGATGACGAGTCTAATCACGAGACTTATTTCGTGGAACGCATTATTTAAGGGTTTGATACAAATAACTTTTTTGGTAGAAGTAATAAATACCTACATAGGTACAAGAAAACACTTTTTGGTATCAAAAATCGGATTTATATTTCCGTTTTGCTGCAGTTGGTGAATGCCAGGTTACAGAATTGGCCGCACAGCACAGCCGGTATCAAGCATAACATGTACTTTTATTTATAACAATGATACATTTTTCAGACCTAATAACCTAAAAACTTACACAAACTACCTACAAAGATATACAACTAAAGCCTAAATTTATCTACAATCAATAAGTTATATACAGGATAACAATACAATTAAGGTATGTACAAGTCAGTGTAGATTAGAATTATCTGTAACCTGAAAAATTTTGATTTTTCCTACATTCTGGACAGTACCATTTGCCTTTAGGCGGTACCATAATGCCGACGCATTCAAAATGGAACCATTCGATGGGACACCCTTCTGCGTCGCACGCAATCATCTCTGAAACTTCGTCGTACGGGCATCGACAATAGCAGTACACGCTTTCGCCTTCCCGCGCCTCGCGCACTGGAGGTCTCTGGAACGCGTACGGTAGGCTCGATGTGCCCGAGTTTAGGTAATTGGGGGGAGGAATAGGCGGTATAGTCGGTTGATATATCTCTAAGTTGCCTTCCTCGCTCGAATCAGTATCACTCGACTCCATGGACTCGGAATTCATCAAAATTTTCGGCGGCTCAGGATCTGGGATTGGTGCTGTCAACCTTATAGGATCTGTGTAATTATTGTAGAGTCGGTTAGTAAGAATCGTCGAAGGTATTTCTTTCTTGACTCTGCTTGTAACTGGTGACGGTAAATCTTCTTTTCTCCATTCTAGCTTCGGCGGCTGTTGAGGTTTCAATGTTGATAAAGTAGTCGGCGTTAGCTGTTGTGCTGTATGATCGTCGTCGCTTGAATAACCATAAAACTTATTTGGAACCCTTCTTCGCTTCGAAGCTCGTTTGTTTTCGGCGGATGTCGCTGCGGTGGTCGAGCTAGCAGTTGGCGTAACGAAGGTATGTTTAGGAGTCTCTGGTATTTGCACTGTGTTAGATTGTAATGATATAGTTATTTTGTTAGGAGGGAGTGGTTGTGGTGTACCGATTTCCGATTTAGCGATCACATCTTTAGGAATGTTAATTTTAATTGGAGCATGTTTTTTGGAACTCTTTGATTTTTTCTTCTTTTTGCTCTTTTTCTTTGAACTTACAGGTTTTTCATCAGGATTTATTTCAACAGATTCAGTTCTCCACTCTCCTTCCCTTCTATCATCTTCTTTGATGCATTCATCTTTGATTGGTGTAGCGGGGCGGCTTGTTTCCCCTGAAACGGAACCTCCTTCAGATGGTGCAACGGACGCCAACAACATTAGCTGGTTTCGCTTTTCTTCATGTAGTTTATTAGCTATCTGTTGTGGATTTTCATCGTAAAACTCTTCATCAGTCTCACTTTCCGCGGTTTCCAAATCAGATTCCGCAATCGGTGGTTCAACCTTTTCCGGGATTAATATTGGTGTCTCGGACATACCCATAACATCAACATTTGAACCATTGCTTAGTCTTCTATTTGGTAAAGTTTTTTTACGTACGCGTTTTATCTTTTTCTTTTCATTGCCAGAATTATCAGAGGTGTCTGAATCTGATGAGCTAGACGACGAAGATCCACTGCTAGATGAACAGCTACAGTTTGGTCCACAAGAGCAGCTTGAATCGCTATCACTGCTACTGCTGCTTGTTGAAGACAAACCGCCACCACGATTCTTTTTAGGTGTTTTCTTATTTTTCTTTTTGTCTAAATTAAAAGAGTCTTCATCTCCATTCATATCAGTAGGTACCAAACAATAGTCATGATCAGACTCGCATACATGTTTTCTAATAGGCACCAATGGAGGCGTCTTTTGCTTTTCAACTTTAGCCTGATACTTTTTAAAATTATCCCATATATCCAGAACTTGTTGGTCGCTTGGTTTTTCATCTTCAGTTGGTTCAGGTTTCAAGTCAACTTTGACATCAGGTGTTTCACAGGCTGGTTCTTCTGTGCTTGGTATATTGCTGTCTTCAGTTTTTACTGGTAAAGGTTCTACTTTGTCCATCGGCTCATCTTCATTTTTTACTTCTCTACCAGCAGATGGTGGAGCACCACTATCTGATTCATCGCTACTATCACTTTCAGACAGATTTAAAGCAGGAAGATTTACATCTAATAATAAAGCATCTTTATCTTTTAATTTCTTCTTTTTAGATTTTTTAGCAGGTTGCTGAGGGTCTGCCCCGTCCTTGACCTCGGAAGTGCCAGCTTCCTCTGAAGGTTTATCGTCAATTAAATTGATTACAGGTACAATTTCTTTAGGTGATTCTGATTCTGGTACACAAGGCATAGGTTTAACATCGTTCAAATCTTCTGTTACTGATTTCTTCATATGTTCATCAGTGTGTTTACTAAGAAGCTTTTTAGACACAAATTTTTCAGTGCAGTTCTCTTCTGTACAGATATGAGGAAACTCTTCTGAGTGAAATCTTTTGTGAACTTTTAAACATACTGGTCTTGAAAACTGCAAATTACATTCATCACATGCAAAGACTGCTGGAGGATTGCAAAAGTGATAAACATGAGGCCACTTCTTTTGCATACATTTTTTACACAAAATGCTCTCAGTGCCATGTTTCCAAAATAAGTGATTTGTAATGTCAAGTTTATTTCTGTAAGCAATGCCGCATCTGTAGCAAAAGTGGTGCAGCTTGTGTTTCCAAACATGGTTTGAGAGCCGTGCTTGATTGTGACAAAACTCCAGACACACGTCACAAGTATGATGAATTTTTCGCAGATGAACCATTAACCTAAATTGTGATGGTATAGAGTCTACATTGCAAAAACAACACCTAAACTTAACATCATACTCAGAATCATATGTTCCAGGGCACAAATGACATAGTAATTCACTATAACTATAAAAGTTTGATTTACACATAACACACAATAAAATAGTTTTTTGGTGCATTTTGCGATTGTGTAAACAGAGATCTTTATGGACCGCAGTTTTAAAATAACACTGAAAACATTCGAAAACATGTTCATAATTTACATTTTCACTTTTATCTGCACTGTCATATGTGTCCAAATTTATATAAACTGTATTTAATTCAGCTGCTCCAGACTGCAATTTAGCAGTGATGGTACCAGGCATTAATTCCTCGGCTGTGATGCTGTCGACCGTGGCAGAGAAGCGATGCTGGACCACCATGTGCAGTGACAGCTGTTCACAGTTCACAGCAATCTTGCGGGCATGATTACAATAGATACAATTGTAAACAGTTGAACCCAGAAACACTTTCAACAGATCTTTTAGCGGGTACTTGTCTAATGGTTTATCGAGAGAAAGTTCGGTTACAGGAATTGTTGGTTCCTCAACAGTTGGTTCCACTTTGGGCTCTGGTTCAGGTGGTTCAGTCTTAGGCTCAACTTTGGGTTCAGATTCTTCATTTGAAAGTAACAAATTTTCTACATCTGGAGCTAATTCTGTATTGACATCTTCTGATGTAACATTAAACTCCATTGGGGGTTCTTCTGTTTGTTTTTCTAGTTTTGTTTCTTCGGGATCTTCTGCTATAGTGGTATTATGTTCGTCCACAGTGAGTTTATCACTGCCATCACTGTCAGATGAGTAGTCGCTAGATGAATCTTTGTCCAGAAGTTCTTTAGGAACTCGCACTGTCAACTTTGGTACCCTATTTAAAGTATTTTCATCATTTTCTGGCTTATTATCATAAATTGTTGTCTTCATTGTATGCTCTGGTTTGTGTTCAGGAGATGTTGACAAAGTATCAAAATTATTGTTCAACATAGTTTTAACTGTAGTTTCTTTTTTATTATGGTCATAAATAGTAGTTTTGACAAAAGGACTATCAGCTCTATCACAGATAGTCATTTTAATAGATGGTGTTTTAAGCTGAACAGGTGATAGTGATGATTTGTCTTTTTCATATCTTTTAGGTGGCCTTCTGGTTCTTGATGGTGGTTTATTGATAGATTTCTGACCAACCGTTGGATCTACCGTTGAATTTATAATAACTGGTGAATTGGCATTATTTAAGCTTAATTTTAACTTAATGCCACACTCTTTTTCACTAGGTGGGCAAGTCTCCAACTTGGGCAGTACAGTTTCTTTTATAGGTGTGGTGGCATCATCAGAAACTGGAGAATCACTTTCTTCCGAATAGCTTTCATCTCCATTAGGCAACACATTGTTGGTAGGTTCTGCATTATATGCATTCCAATTGACAGGACTAGGTGTTGGTTTACTAATTGAATTACCAAGTTCCATTTTAGTATCTCCACTGCTTACATCTTTATTGACAGTGGGCTCCGAGTCTATTATTGTACTGCTAGGTATTGATTCACTAGATTTGGGCTCCGGTGCTGGCTTTGATGTCACTGGTTCTACAATGGTCTCTTTGCTTTCTTTCTTTTCATTTGTACATTTCGGTACATTTGTAGAACCATTTATTGATAAGTTATCATTGCTATTTATTGTATTTTGAACACTATTGGGCTTAACTGCATTTTTACTGACAAGAAGAGGCACAGGGATTGACTTAATATTTCCACAGTCATGATTGAAAAAGTCATCTTGCTCACTACATATTCCATCACACTCACAGCACATGAGGTATAATGTACCATTATAAACATTGAAAAATTCCTCTTTACTGTCATAGTTGAACTCTTTCACATTATGTTTATTGGTTAGATGAGCTGAAAGCCTTTCAGCTTTAGAAAACATCCCTAAGCAAAATAAGCAAATGTGTCTCTTGTGTTTTTCTCTCATGTGCAGAAACAAATTCCAGTTCTCATAATAGGTTCCACACGCAGAGCACAGATAAACTTTTCTCGTAACTCTTGAGGGACCTCCAGCATTGCTCTCAGTTCCTGTCAGATTCGGGGCAACTTCAGGACTGAGTGCGGGCTCCTTTGCCTGAGCACGGCAAGCCAGCTGATGCTCTTTCAACATACCCAGTGTCTTGAAGGACATGGAACAACACTTCCGACACTTAAACTTCACCATGGGCTGCAAGCCTAAGCTTTGAGCATACTCTTTCAGGGGAGGTGCTTTCATCTGCTTTCCCTTCTCAAGCTTCCCTCTCTTGTACTGCATCAGCTGACTTTTTGGCACAAGCCGAGGCACAGGCTTGTCTTGCTCGTTGTCAATAACACTTTTGTCCACGTGTGTTGAAGTTGGAACATTTTGAAATTGGCTACGCTTGGGTATAAGTTTTGGTGCTCTTGGAGCGGTGGTTGGTACACTTGTATCACTATTCTTGTTTGCAAAAGACTTCTTTCTCTTCAATGGATTGTAATACTGAAGTGAGTTATCAACAAATGGCTTTTTACCAAGGTGAATTCTGAGGGGTGTGATCCGTTTTGGGTGTTTGTCATCATTAGCGGCATCGGTGTTGGGGCGGCGTTGTTCGAAATGCTCTGTGGGATTGGATGACTCGCCTCCGAAATCGTGTCCATTCGTAGTGAATTTGGCGGGTCTTTCGCCATACGAGTTTCCGAGTGATGTTGAAGAGATATTTTCGTCCCTCGAATTGGTTGAATTACCATCTTCCATAGTTTTCTGAAATGTTAAAAACACGTGCTTTGAGTCACTAGGAAACAAAAGACGCTCAAACAAGAGGAAATCGAAATAAATTAAATTTCCCATTGGATAAACAATAACATTTATAGCAAATAGAATACCTCTGAAATCGTACGTCCAGTACGTGTACAAGAATATAGATTTGTTTCCATGCATCTGTTTGGAAAAAGCAATCCTTACATCAGGCCTATGAAGCAGCCGCGGGCTGATCATTCCCGTAAAATGGCGTCACTTCACAGTCCGAGGAATGGTGCTATCAAAAGCTTAGCTTTGGGTTTAAACCACTAGAATCACAGATCACACTCATTTCTTATGATTTCCTATACACAATTATCCTGGATTACTGTTTAATTATTCGCAATATTCGGTTTATTTCCAAACACATTAGCAAAATCCGTAGCACAACGAGAAGCTAATTCATGAACCATAGACGATTATTTTTACTTATAATTTTTTTTTTAATAGAGTTCGCCGCGCAAATCACACACGTGTTTTAGCCATAGACAATTGCGAGACATTTGATCGATCCAAAAGTCGAAATGATCGACTATTTCAAATCTTACTTGATTGCTAGTGGTGCTTGATTGACCATAGCAAAAGACATGCAACTCTATTTAAAAAAATGCAGATTTGTCAAAAATTACTCAAAGTACGGACTGTAGGTGAATTATAGTTTTCTGTTTTTCTTCGTTTTATTTTGTGAATTTCAGTTTGTTTAGTTGTTACTTGGACAATGCTGATTCAAGATGATGTCTGAGCAGTTTAGGAAAGTAGAACCATATTCTCCAAAGTCCTCACCTCGAGGAGCGAGGTCACCAGTTGTCTCTCGCCAAGACTCCTCTGGTACTCTCAAAACTACGATATCACTGGGAAAAAACCCATCCATAGTGCATAGTGGTCCATTCTATTTGATGAAAGAGCCTCCAGGTAACATTTTGCACTACGCATTGATGCATTTTTATAATATGTATAGATTGTTGACTACATTTTATTATATTTATTTTGCAGGAGAATGTGAATTAACTGGGGCTACTAACTTAATGGCTTACTATGGACTAGAACATTCGTACAGTAAATTTAATGGAAAGAAATTGAAGGAGTCTCTATCATCATTCCTGCCAAATCTACCGGGGATAGTTGATGGGCCAGGGCAGGAAGATAATAGTACTCTGGGCTCAGTGATAGCCAAGAGGCCTATTGGCGGTAAAGAGTTACTGCCACTGTCAAATGCACAGTTGGCCGGGTTCCGTTTGCATCCAGGCCCTCTACCTGAGCAGTACCGCTATGTGAGTGCCACTCCACCCAAACGACACAAAAGCAAACATAAGAAGCATAAGCATAAAGATGGAGCACCTCCGGGACAAGAAACACCTTTACAAGGTAATTTGTGCAATTTTTTTACAAGTAGGTCAGACTCCGCTAACATGCTTGACTTGCTGGATAAGGGTTGATTAAAGAAAATGTAGGTACTGTTGAAATACAATGCACTTCCTAAAATAAGTAGGGGAAAAAACTAAGTAGGTATTTATTCATCACCAGCCTGTTTACGTCCACTGCTGGACAAGGTCTCCCCCATCTAATTCTAATTCTAAGTGGGGGTGTTAAGACCTGCACTAACGTCCCGCTGTGGGGTGTATTGTGCATTGTCCCCCTGTGCTAACCCTACCCCAGCCAGCCCAGCTCCTTAAAGTAACGGAGCAGGACTTTGGGTTGGTGGCAACACCGTTGAAGTGTGTCCGAAGGCGTCGATGATGGAGAGCAGGATAGAGGTCTCCCCCATTGAATACGATGGGAGATGAGATTTTCCATAATCACCATGCTTGGCAGGCGGATTGGTGATTGCAGTCAGGTGGATGTTTCTGCACATCCCCTGGTGTAATCCCTCAGTAAGACTTTTACTACATCCACGGGAGGAAAAGGAGGGGTTTTTTCTTAGGCTAGACACCACGGAACTCTTAGGCCGGACACTACAGCTCTTATTACAATTTTTTTTCTAGACTCCTCAAATCCCGACACATACGAGAAGAAACACAAAAAGCAAAAGCGTCATGATGATGACAAGGAGCGCAAGAAGCGGAAAAAGGAGAAAAAGAGGAAAAAGCAGAAACACAGCCCGGAACACGGAGGACTCACACCTAGCCAGCACCCCATACCATAAGACACTAGTATTGTAAGACATTACCAACCAATTGAGCCCAAAGAGAAAGTCCACTGATCTATTTGTAATTAAGAATAATTATGAGAGAGAGTTTATTTAAGGTTCTATTTTCCTGTTATTTAGAACTATGAAACACTATTTGATTCCAAGCTTGGCTGGATATTAAAGATTGTGTGACATTAGACATTTTGTTATAGATTCTGGGAGCATAAACCCCTTTTGCCACCAATTGACATCAAAGTCAAATAATTTTGAATGGACTTATAAACTAGGTAAATAGCTTGTTCCTCGTGAAAAAGCCTAAAATAATCAGGCAAACATAGCTTGGCTATTTTATGATCTTTCAAGTAATTTATATGTGGCTAGACTTTTTTCCATACAAACTTCAACACCTCGCTGTACCCCCTAAAGGGGTGAATTACGAAAATTCCTTAGTGTACTCACTTATCACAAAAATAATGTACCTTCTCTGGGACTTATGGTATAGGCTGTGTTGATAGTTGGCCAGTGAGTTAGTCTCGCATCGATTTTATATATATATAAATATATATTAGTCGCAAGGCACTTCGTCTGCATGAAATAGCCTATAGCTCAGGAATAATGTAATATCCTGTTAGTGAAAGAATTAACAGAATCGGATCAGTGATTCCAGGTATTACCACTTACATACATCAACACTCATCCTCAACTTTAAGTCATTATAATATTAGTATAGACTGTGTGATTTTCTATGTTGCGACTATTTGTTCTTTTAGTAGCTTCGCTGAATGTTTAAAATTCTACAACTATCAATGACTTTCTTAGCAGATAGTTTATCAATTTAGTAATTGATAAACTTTCTGCAATCAACTATTTTGTTAGGGTCTGTGTAATTTAAACGGCAGGGTGTTAGACAAAACTTAATATTGTGTCGTAATAATGATTATGAGATCTGTGAGTTTTTATGATTTGTTTCAAATTTTAAAGGGACTGCAAAATGCCCCTATAATTTAGTTGTGATAAATTATCTTGAGGTCTACATTTGTCTCTTTGGGCTTGAGTCATAGTTCTAAGTAAAAAGTAAATTAAGTTAGGTGTTACTATGATTTCTCTAATACTTCAAGTTGTGTCGTCTTTTCTCAAACTCATTGTAAATATTCATTTTATTTTGTAAGAAGTTCTCAACCATATTATTAAATCATGGTAAGGTATCTACACAACCACTGTTTTATTTTCATACTAGTGGAACGTCCGCGTGGACTTTTTTCCGTACAAAATTCAATACCCCGCTGCACCCCTTTAGGGAGGTGAATTTCGGAAATTCCTTTCTGATTGCACCTCTAGACCCCAAAGGAATGTATCCTTTCAGTTCTCTACGACTTGTACGGCTTAGGCTGTGCGTTGATAGTCAATCACGAACGATTTTATATAATTGTGTAGGTGGTAATTAGAAATAAAGAGAAATGGCCGTTTATTCCAAACTGTCCTACCAACAGTTCGATGATCTAACTGTTTGGAAAAAAATATTCCAAACTGTTAGCCTGACTAGTCGGACAGTTATGGCGCGTGAATCCTTAGTGTAGTATAGAATACCTACGTATTCTCATTCTGTACCAAGAAGGTATTTGCACGTATTTACCTTTGTTGTAACAGTGATCTGTGATTTAGAAGCATATTTGTGTATGTGTAATATTGGTAAATAGTAAAGCTTTGGTAGGGGGGGGGGGGGACAAAGGGGTAGGTAGGGTGCGTCTAGTCTAGTCTAAGGCCCGTATTAACTCCCTTTTTTCGATAAATGGTACTAACCGCTAATTGGGTTTAGTCAGTAGAGGGTGGGGACACTTGACTCTTGACAATAATTAAATTAAATTTTCACACCACCTGCTCGACAATGTCCAATTACAAATCATGCAATCTCAACGTAAAGTAAAGCATTGTCTCTCTAGGGATATAAAGATGTATGAAACTCCCTAGGGATTAAAGTGATTTGAATTTGGAACGTCAAATTCGTGTGGAAACTCGTGGAAAACTTCAAGAAAAAAAATGCACATATGGCATTGTAAAGAGGTTTGTTTGAAAATCGAACTGGCCACCAAAAGCAGAACTCAGAAAATAAATAAAAAGGCGCGATTTTAAAGAATGTGAAACAAAACAAAAGAGATGTTAGGTTGGTGCTGTGTTTTTCAGTGAAATTTATTGCAATATTCTAGTAATATATAATTATGTCAATGGCAATATTAGTGTTAACAAAAAATGTCAAGCGATAATGATTCTACTCCAGAGTTCATCAAAATACGATAATTATTTTATGGAGCCCTGGTTTTTTATTGTCTCGCAGTAGGTGTGAAAAGTAGAGTATGCTCCTCCGGAATAAAGCCTGTCTTCGTCTTGGGCAGCTTGAACCCCTCGCTTCACTCAGGACTCTATATAACTCCCTCGCTACACTCGGGAGTTAACTTTAGAGTCCCTCGTTACTCTCAGGGTTCAATATGCCGCCCGCGACATAAGACACTGCTTTATTCCCTTAGTGCATAATCTACTATTGTTTATTTCAGGCTATAAAAACGTAAAGCCCATAAAAAATAATGACCACTTCAAAGCTTCATATTTATAAAACGGATCTCTGTATCGGAACTATTGAATTACATAGCATTGTCGAGTGAATAAATGGTTATAAATTAAATAGGAGCCAGATTCATGAGCTCATGGGTCCCATCCCAACATCCTGAAGTCAATCAACCGCTGGGGTTGTAAGATTTTTTCGCTTGCGGACGCAGTGTGAGGCTGAGGACTGAGGACTGCCCACCGCTCGATGGACCGATGGACATTTTAAGCAGGAAGTCGCTGGATGGGGAGGCTAGGCGACTCATTAAAGACCGTTTGTCGTCGCACCATGTAGTAAGTTTGTTGGGGAGGTCTATCTGACCTTCTGCTGCATAAGGGTCTGTCCGGCAGTGTGCATTTGCGTGCTGATGATAAGCGACTTTCTTTACCTACTTTTAACTTTATTGCGCTTTTATCCCCAAGCGTTGACACAACCGCTTGGCTTAACCAGCAGAGCTATATGTGATTGTTTTCTTTGTCTTTCTCATGATACTACCATTCTTAAGATTTCCCTAAGAATCCCAGACATAGCAATTTATAGAAACGATTCAAGGTGACGGATCGAAAATTCAATTTGCAATCCATTGATCCAAAGGCTTAATCGACTGGTAAATAAAATATTTTTTTGTAGGCAATTTGCCGTGATTTGTCTTTCCAAGAATAGACCCCTCTGGCTCTACCCGTGGATGTAGTTAAACCCTTACTAATTAAGATTACACCACGGGATGGCATCAGTATCCACCTGAGTACTTAACACCAAACTGCAATCACCATCCACCTGCCAAGCGTGCACAGACTAAGGAGAGGTGGTTATGGCAAATCCCTCATTGTATTCAATGGGGAGATTTGCCTCCCTATGATGGTCAAGTAGAAGACACGGTAGTTTTAGTAGTCAAATTAGGTGATTTTTTGCAAAAGTGTGGAACTAATTAGATGTAGTCATGAAAACTTTTCTAATTGTTTTGTATGGCTTAAAAATCACCTCTAATAATAAGCATCAGTAATTTCACCCTCCGGAACAGGGTGAAATAGGGTGAAAACCTTATAACATCCGTAACTTTATGGGGGAAATAGAAGTAGTCGGTTCAATTTGGCATAGACTTTGAACCGTTATGATCTACATTTGCACCAAGTATTTTTTAAATCAGACATACGGAACATACAAAAAAAAATCATTTACAAAAAAAACTTTTTGTGGGTATTGCTGCTCCGGGAAAATTAATTTAGTCTGTGCAAATTGATAGACTTATCAGAAAAATGATCGAAATACATTACCAGCAGCTTTGCACCTTGGTGCGTCTCACGGAAGGCACTTTTCCATATTTTATTGTCGCTCTACTTCGGGGAAAATTAATGTAGTTAGTAATGTACTTAAACTTATTCATTTAATTAGTACTACATCCGCCGGAAGTTTTATACTGGTATTAATTTACGGAAGATGCATTTGTTCAACACTGTGTTCCCTACATGCACGTGGTTTTTATTAAAATCATAATGCACTAAGACAGTCTCTCTATACGTAATTTAACTTGCATCAAGTAATTTCTTTCTATTTTAAAATTTACGGCCTTTTTAAGTTTGTACCTAATATTTAAAAGCCTTCCGTAAGCGCTAGGAACGGTGCAAACCTAGGATAAGCTTCTTTTCGTGTTATCTAACGTTTCCATAAGAATCCACGACTACGCGACTTACGTCCACACTTTTTGCTAATTTGCCTGTACTATCTCATGATACTACCATTCTCAAGATTTCCCTAAGAATCCCAGACATAGCAATTTATAGAAACGATTCAAGGTAACGGATCGAAAATTCAATTTGCAATCCAATTGATCCAAAGGCTTAATCGACTGGTAAATAAAATATTTTTTTGTAGGCAATTTGCCGTGATTTGTCTGGCCAAGAATCCCTCTGGCTCTACCCGTGGATGCAGTTAAACCCTTAAGGGATTACACCAGGGGATGGGCATCAGTATCCACCTGAGTACTTAACACCAAACTGCGATCACCATCCACCTGCCAAGCGTGGTGGTTATGGCAAATCCCTCATTGTATTCAATGGAGAGATTTGCCTCCCTATGATGGTCAAGTAGAAGACGCGGTAGTTTCGCCTATTCAAGTTTTATAAGATTTAGCTAGCGCTAAGGCTGCCAAATTGTTGCGTTCCCCATTACCATAATGCTACAGTAATTGGGGGTTTAATGGTTGTTACATATGTACGTATGTTCGATCAGTTACTTTTCATACCAAACAGATGTTGCTTGAGGTTTTATCAAATAAAACAAAAGTTTCAGCGCGAAATTTATTTAAATATTCAAATTTATACAATTTAGTCTGTTTTCGCTTCATATAAAAAGACAGGTTGGTCATTACTAGTTACAAAAACAATATAAATTAGTTGTACAGCACCACAACCACTGGTGCCGTGCTGTGTCCAGCCTTAGAATAGACCCCTCCGTCTCCTCCCGTGGATGTCGTAAAAGCCGACCAAAGCCGACCATCGAGCAACATAATCCGACTAAAGGATTACACCAGGGAATTGGGCAACAGCATCCACCTGAGTACCCAACACCGATACGCCTGCCAAGCGTGGTGACTGTAAAATCCCTCCCATTGCATTCTATGGGGGAGGCCTCGTCCAACAGTGGACGTCTAACGGCTGATGATGACGATGATGATGAACAGCACCAAAAATATATAAATTATAATTACAAAATGTTAAAACTCCTACTTTAGGCTGACTTATAATAGAAGGCAATCAAATTGAGACCTGGCGGACGTACCACGTGACTTGCGCGGTAGCAATTTCTAATATAGGTCGCGCAACGAGTTATGAGCGCTGACCTTCAACGCGCAGTGTAGCATTTTTTGGGCCTGTTGAGCGGGGGGGAGGCGCGACGGGAGAGGCGGCCAGCGCCGGCGCGTATTGGTTGATCAGTCGCCTTTCGTACATGTTCGCGCTCTCTAGATACAGACGCGCACACATGTACACATGCGCAATCAACCCCACCAGTTTCGCCGAGCGCTCATAACTCGTTGCGCGACCTATACAAATTTCTCTGCTGCGCAGTCACGTGGTACACACGCCCGGATCAACTTGATTGCCGCTTACTATACAATACGTACACTTACAGATACACTAGGTACTGTTTACTCAAGGGAACTGGCACACGCAGCTATTACTATCCACATCTTTGTCCGAGATCAGACAAAAGTTTTTTCTCAATGAGGGGTTTTCACGGCCGTTTCATATCATGCTTTCAGCGTTGAAAATACATGGCGCTGCTCTGTTACGTAAATGTCAAGTGTCAAAATAAAGTGAAATGTCAACATCAACAACGTAGATATATTTTCATTTCGTGGTATTTATTTTTGTTTACTTCTAAAAACATCACGAAATCACTAGCGCACACTCAAGAAGCAGACACAAACAGAATATCATGACTAATAGCCGCAGACTAGTTAGATAATAGCTTAGTACACGTACACCACAGATAATACATTTGACAAACTTGGCATTTACAGCTGAGTCAGCGCCATCTATCGAAACAATTTTAACTACTTTTTTTTTTATCGATGTTGAAAAGCCCTCATTAAAGTACTTTTTTTTTGTATTACTGCTTTTCGAATTTATTTTGATAAATAAATGCTCTAACTTATAATTTTTTTATAAACGAATATCTTGTGTTATACATTGAAATGTCGGTTATTAAGTCTCATCATACTGTGGGTATGGAAATTGTAAAATATTTGCATAAAATTTACATAAAATTCAGTAATAATCAATCTAATATACAATGGTAGTCAAGCGTCTTGCTTTAACCTACACAGGCGTATGTTTTCATCATTCGCCAAATGTCACAGCATCTGTTATACAAAACCGTATTTATGACAATACAAAAAAGACCCAGGTACATTTAAGGGTAAGTTTGTCAAAATATGCTTGACAAAGTTATTGAACTATTAATTGCCAAACAATACAAGTTCTTTTAAATAAAAATATTTTGTTAGTATAGTCAGCGTCATAATTTGATTAACGTTTTGAGATTTTAAGTTTTTTTTTATAAAAATTGCAACATTGACAACATTTCAGTAAATAATAAAGGTAGATCTTCAAATCGAGCTAAAAATACAGTTACCTACAGAAGTATTGGAATTTTTAAATTGCAATGTCACTGACTGTTACGTTACAGTCTACAACATTTGTCAAAATTATGAAAAGATGTATGTATGTATGTATGGAGCAGGCATTGTCATAATTATACGGGTGCGCCATGACACTGCATACATAACCGTGACTAAGTACATAGGGATCAACAAATTAAATCAAATACCAACATAAGTCTAATGGTGGCACTTCACTTGGTGTATACACGCAAATTTTTGCGTTGTTTTGCCAAGGTAAAATCAACCATGAGTATATCGATATATAATGTTGTTTTCCTTGGCAAAATAACGCAAACATTTGCGAATATACACCAAGTGATACCAACATAAGTCAGTCATTAGTCATAAGTGTTGTAACATTGTAAAGACCCAATGTTACAACAGTCGATAAAAAATCAAATAATAAATTAAGAATGCATTATTTCAGTAGCTTATTTCACAGATTAGATAAATAAAAAAAAACAATAATTTTGAATTAATATTGCACAAACAACCAAAGTATATTTCAGTAATACCAATCCCCCTATTCCCTAACTTAAGTCATTCGGTGACTAACGTTTGACAAGTAAAATTACCATCAATAGCTCAAAATTGTCATAAAGAATTGATTAATGGTAATTTTACCTGTCAAAACGTTAGTCACCGAGTGACTTTCAGTGGGGTAAGCACGAATATTAAAGTTATCGAGACGATCGCCAATGTCAAATATTGGCCAATGACATTAGGGGACTTTGAAATCTTTGTAAGTTGATTGGTTAATATTTGACAACATTAGATTAGGCGTTTCGATAACATTAGATGTTCGTGCTTGGGCCTCTGCTAGGGAACAGCTGATTGCAGATCACCAACATAATACCATATAATACCAATACAATAAATAAATATTCAACATTGAGATTAAATGGTAACTTCGATAAAATGGATAATGTATAAAAGCATGTATCCCAAAGGCTACAGACGATACCCAACTAGTCTACTGGACGTCAAAAATCGCGTTAAACTATCACACTTTAAAATGGGATCTAATTTTGAGCAATTTATAATTCGCCATTATAGATAATAAGATGCCAGCCAAAAATGCAAATAAATGCCAGAAGTTTCATCTAGGTTTTAGAATAAAACTTCTAGATACTTTTGCAACCAAGATGTTAGTTGAAAAATATATTTTTCAAAACAAGATTTCATGAAATGCACTTCAGACCAATGATAATGATGATAATTAAATTAGTAATCAGCCGGCCTAAACAAACGATATTCGCTTCGAAGCGATTCTATTTCTACAGTCGTAATACAATAGATCACGTGACATATCGATAGCTAACGTCAATCTCATACATTTCAGACTTTTCTACTAGCGTCATCGCTATTAGAATGTTACTTTGTCTTAGCCTCAGAACTGATCAAAACGAGCCTAAACACAACCAGTCTACTATTTTCCCTCAAGGAGTTCCATTGTCCACAATCATCAGATCAGCTCACTGTCACCATAACATTGTATTGTCATTGAAGATTGACAGGTATGCAAAATTTCAGCTCAATCGATTGGATGGAACTGGTTTAAAATTCAGTTGCAAGATTTGACCCACACATACTAACAGAAGTTAAAAGCATTTAAACATTAACTAACTAATTTGTGATACCAATGGCAAGTTAACTAACTAATCACTTTAATTGTTACATGATTAGTCATTGTTTAAATACAAAACTAAACCGGCAAGCTAAATAAAAGTTTCAGTTAAAATATACAAAGAAATACGAGCATAAAATAAATTAATTATTTAAAAGTAGGTAAATAACTTCAATTTACAAGTTACTATTAGTTATATTACAGAGATAAGCAATATACAATTACTGGTTTACATTATAAGAGTCCTATTTATGGACGAACTAACAAAACATTGAACAATATTTACAGAATAAGGCCGCCAGCCCACTGCGCCGCACGCTAGCTGCGTACAAATAGAATCCATTAGCGTGTTCGTGTGTCGAAGTGGGCTGGCGGCTTTAAGTAAAACAAAATGGCGTAACCACAGCGCTGCGCGGCACAGCGGTATCGAATATACAAATAATAAAAACAAAGATCAAATACGACTGTAGCGTCACCGTGTTGTTGGTAATATTGTACACAATGCGTACACATTTGCTGCTGCATCCACCAATCAGATTCATGTTTTTATAATGTACAAAACGATTCTACCTAATACACCATAAGTTCATAATACATTGCCGCTTTTTCTACGCCTTATAAACTTGACTACGACTCGAGCCAGCATGCCGACTGCAAAGCGATGTATTCAAAAACCTCGCACGTAATACATTACCGCGTTTTCTAAGCTTTGATATTTACACTGCTACGTAAAACGGTATTGTATGCTACTACTACTTCAACGGTTCTTTCTTGGTCTTGATTGAAGTATGGTGGCCCTGAAAAGGGCCTAGTGACCTAATTGACCATACCTCTTCATACATTGCTGTTTTCAAAGCATTGATATTTACACTGCTACACAAAGCGACATTGTATGCATGCCGACTTTTCCAACGTCGCAAAGCCAACCAATGTATCTTATTCATTGAAATCACAAGGTTCATTTTGAATTGTCTATTATAAACGAAATTTACTCGTGTTCCAACGCGACCAAACCAATACATAACGTACATTACCGTGTTTTCTAAGCTTTGATATAGTTAGTGCTAGTCGAGGCAGCGTTGTGCGCTCAGCACTGTCACAGATCCTTGAGCAGCGCGGACTTTGCGTTCTTCAGTTTGTCAAGTCTCTTGGTGAGGTGGCTGTTTTCAGTTTCCAGCTCTTCGACGCGGTTGAGTGCCTCTCGCGCCTGGAAATGGAATATTACTCATTAACATCTAATCATTGACCTAAGTCCAGGTGGGGAAATAAATAACACCCAACAGTAACATAATAGTCCCACACTAGGATTCCCTGTGTCGTGGGTATCAGGAACTACGAGTACCATTATGCCACAACACAGACCCGGAACAAATATTTGCAGATTATGCAAACATTTGTCCTGCAGCGGGAATCTAACCGGCACCTCTCGCATCCAGCCGGCTACTTGCCGCGCCACAGAGGTCGTATATTGCGTGTTCATTATTCAGGTGGGAAAATTATAACAGATTGCATGCAAAACCATTACTTGATTAGCGTGTTGTATTTTAAAGCAAAATTAAGGATTTCATGTAATATACAGGTTCGAAATATATCGGGTTAAATCGAAAACACTGGCCGAGTGGGATTAACTGTGTCCAGAGTATTAACCTACATTCTGTACACGGTTTAAAATCCATAGCTTGCTATGGTATCTACCGCTATAGTGATAGGTATCATAGCATGCTATAGTGATAGGTATCATTGCGTGCTATGGTATCTTTTGCTACAGTAATAGGTATCATAGCATGCTATGACATCTACCGCTCTAATGATACGTATCATAGCGCGCTAATGGTATCTACCGCTGTAGTGATAGGTATCATAGCGTGCTATGGTATCGTCTGCTACAGTAAAAGGTAAAAAACCATAGCTTGCTATGGTATCTACCGCTATAGTGATAGGTATCATAGCATGCAATGGCTTCTACCGCTATAGTTATAAGTATCATATCATGCTATGGCATCTACCGCTATAGTGATAGGTATCATAGCGCGCTATGGCATCTACCGCTATATAGTGATAGGTATAATCATCACTGGACTTATAATTTTCTTTTGAGGCTTTATAAATAAACAAACTTCCAAGTTGTGTGGTCTTTCGATACTATTAACAAAATAACAATCAAATTTTAGTAGCTGTTCTATTAAACTCAATACATAGTTGTTACACATAGTGAGTAGTCGAGCGGGAGTCACACAGTGGTAGGTATTAGATAAACCAGTACCGTTAGCTATCGCCATTATTGATAACGGCCCAGAAGTCTACGACTTCCTGAAAAATAAACCATTCATCAACATTTAGGAACTACCTAATCATGTTAATACTAATACTTATAATACTCAAGTTTTTAATTTTTTTCCTCATTTGTTTGTCATCATTCATTGCTCCTTTGTCGATGAAGTAGTTCTACGTACCTATTAATAAAATTTAAATAAAATGCTTTTGCATTTCTAATAATACCTTATAGGAAGATAACCAATAATCAAAATCATGGACAAGTGCCTCATTTTGCCACTATGTGATCTTTGCCTGCCCAAAGGTTGCCGAACGCTTCATTAGACCACATGTCAGTGTCAACGTCAACATTACACCACAAGTCAGTGTCAACGTCAACGTTACACCACACGTCAGTGTCAATTTCTCGTTAAAACTCAGACTACGGCTGGGGCTCCTGGGACTGGCCCAGTACAGTACTGACCTCTCTCTGCAGCTTGCGCCGCTCCTGCTTGAGCTGCTCCTCGAGCTCGTCGTGCGCCTCCTGGCGGGACCGGAGACGCTGCAGCTGCGCCTCGAGCCGCGCACAGCCTGCGCCCTGCAGCGCCGCCTCCGCCTCCGCCCGGGCCGCGCGGGCCTTCGCCTCCATCGCCACTTTGCGAAGCATTTCAACTGCAACACAAATAGAATAGAAAAGACTTTATTGTAAATCTAAAGTTCGTCAAACGTTCGGCTTAATATTGGTTGTGCGAGCTATTATGGCCAGCCCATTGCCACTTAAACTGGAGCGATTCCACTTGAACATAAATCATCATCAGAAAGTCGTTACTGACTTACTGCTTGTAAAGATTTTCTCGTTTTATCACATTGTTTCACAATTCTGGAAAAATGTTTTTCGCAATTTGTTAATTTGGACCATAAGTTGATTAAAATTATCCCCAACCGGTCTACGATGAACCGTGAACTAATTGAAGAGTTCTCTTGTCTACCTTCCAACTCTATCGTAGACATCTACTGCTGGACGAGGTCTCCCCATTGAACACGGGGGATTTGCCATTATCACCACACTTGGCAGGAGGATTAGTGATTGCAGCATTCGTGTTAAGTGCTCAGGTGGATGCTGCTTCCTATCCCTTCGTCGCCTTTTACGACCACGGAAGGAGTCGGGGGAGACCACCCACGGCCAACGCGTTCCACTAGTTGTCGCATACTCACGTTCGGTCTCGTACTGGTCGTCGTGGTGGTTCGCGACGCCGTTTTGCCGCGCGGCTCGCTCCTCGTTGAGCGTGAGCTTCAGTTTACGCACCTCGGACTCGAGAGCCAGCTTCGCGCTCACTATATTTTGCAACCGCACGTCTGAAATATCATACAAGAACCTCAGTGAACGAGATAACAGAGGTTCAATTCTCTCAACTATTTTTAAAACCACACTGAAAGTTGACCGAATCGAGACACCCAGTCCTGATCCTACACTAGGATTCCCTGTGTCGTAGGTATCAGGAGCTACGAGTAACATGGTACCATAACACCCAAACCCAAAACAAATATTTGCGGATCATACAATTTTTTTTCCCCTCCAATACAATTTAAAGTACTTTGAATCAACATGTCAAAGTCTGTCGTGTCTTCCCGAGAGCTCTGTAAGGAAAAAGTGAGCTTAGGCGCAATTTACACCGCCGCGGAACGGAACAGAACGGAAGCCTCGATGGAAGTAAATTCTTTCATCGAATTCTCCGGAATCCTTGAGAATTCGACGAAAGACGAGCGATAGTTTTCCAGCGCGGCGGAATTTCCGGATGCTTATGTATTCTCCGACGGATCATCATCATCATCATTATCTTGTGAAGTTCACTACTGGACATAGCCTCACTGGGACTGGCAGCCTTGAGCCGCCTCCATCCACCGACTCCCTGCGACGGATATGCTAAAGGTTTCACTGCAAAATGAGAAAGCACATACCTAGCGTGGCATCTCCATCTCCAAGCATCTGGTCCGCCTGTTCGGAGAGCAGCGCCAGTGGCGGTACGTCGCCGAAGCCGGTGGCGTGCGCTCCGGGCGGCGCCTCCGCGAACACAAAACCGGCGGCGACCGCGGCGGCGTCGCGCGCCCGCACCGCGTCGCGCGCCGCCACCAACTCGCGCGACACGCTCACGTGATCTCGCTTTAGCCGCTCGTGCACTGAACACTTCTCTCGGTGTTCTCGCTGCGAAATAATAAAACAACGCTCAGTCTTATAGTCCTGACCTTACTCTAGGATTCTGTGCCGTGGGCCGTAGGTATCAGGAACTACGAATACCATGGTACACACGGACCCACAGAACTGAATTTTCACTGAAAACTGGAAAATTTACCATGGTTTTTGGTTATTGTTTCCCTTTATTTCTGTACAGTTGCATGCGCCATGATCACGGTACAAACTGAAGTCTACCGTGATCGTCAAATATCAGGAAACTGAGGGCCGGTTTCCACCAGGGCGGAGGTGATAGGAGGCGAGAGCAAAGCTGGCAGGTTATTCGCAGGCAGGCTTGACAGGTAAAAACGAAAAGGAAATAACGAAATCGGATTGGTTTATTCAAACACTTGTCTCCTCTCCTCTCTGCCCCGTGGAAACCGGCCCTAACTCACTAATTATAGTTTTCAGAGATACCTAATGATTGAATATAGATTTCACAAATCAATTTCGATATCAATCCGCCTTCCAAGCGTGATGATTATGGCAAATCCCCCCATTATGGGGAGCAGCAGTGGATGACTACCGGCTGATAAAGAAAAAGACAGTTCACAAGATATTTGCAACAAACCTGTAACTGTGCGTACTCCTCCTGCAGCTCGTCGATCCTATCCTTGAGTAGTTCTAGCTGGTACCCGAGCGAAGCCTTCTCATTGTCCAGCTGCGCGTTCAGAATCATCGCCTTGCGGAACTTCTCTTCTACCTCTTTCAAATCATGCTGTGGAAAATACAGCAATACATTAGCAATACCTCCTAATATAAAATGAAATTAAATACATTTATTCGACAACACACAGATACACAGAACAGACAGGTTTTTTTTTATACTACTTGGCAAGCAAATAAGCTTACGGTCCACCTGATGGAAAGTAGTTACCGCAGCCTATGGACGCCTGCAACACCAGAGGCATCACACGCGCGCTGCCGACCCTGAGACATTAAGATGAAAAGCCTCATGTGCCTGTAATTTCACCGGCACCCGTACCATTCAAACCGAAACACAGCAATGCAAGCACTACTGCTTGGCAGCAGAAATAGGTACGGTGGTAGTTCTTCCCACGACGTACTCCTTCACAAGAAGTTCTACTACTAACAAAAAGAAGAAAGGAAAGTGTATACCTACCTACATATCTACAATAAACAAAAGTCCTAACTAGTCCTTTCTGTGTGGTGCGGTGTGGAGCCGAACAGGCCCTGTCTCAGCATAATGCTGCTTCACATGCTTAAACATATGGAGCAGCGCTGGTTTCCACACAGAGCCCACTTCACAATTATATTGACGACCTCTGTGGAGCGGCGGGCGAGTAGCCGGCTGAGATACAAGAGGTTGCAGGTTCTATTCCCGCTGCGGGACAAATGTTTGTATTATCTGCAAATATTTGTTCTGGGTCTGGGTGTTATGGTACCATGGTACTCTTAGTTCCTGATACCTACGACACGAAGAATCCCAGTGTAGGATCAAGACTATGTATGTTGCTGTTGCTGTTGGGTGTTATGTACAGAAATAAGTCAGTCTGTACGAAAAGAAGCATGGAAAATAATGAAATAAGCCTACGCCGTCAGTCCGTCTGTCTGCCTCTCTGTCTATCTGGATTCTGTCACAGGAGTATATCTTGGCAGCCGTAGGAAGAGCTAGCCGGTTGTGTGTTGTTTGGGCATGAACCCTATGCAAATAATAAATTCACAGAAGCCGTAATTCAAAGAGGAAGAAGAATGTAAAAACCAGTACAAGAATAAAAAATAAAAGGAATAAAACCGATAGCGCGTTCTAATCTACTAGTGGCGACATCTAGTCTTGAGTTGAAAAAACTCCGGAACCCTACACTATGCGTGGTTTGAGAGGAGACGCATGTCTGGTTTATTCTTTGATTATTTACTTTTTCTATGCTATGAGTTTGGCCTAACATAGACCCTTCTCCGCTCCTCCCGTGCATGTCGTAAATGGCGACTAAGAGATTACATCAGGGGATGGGCAGCAGCATCCACCTGAGTACTTCACAACAATACTACGATCACCAATCCGCCTGCCAAGCGTGGTGATTATGGTAAACTCCTCCTCATGGGGCGAGGTCTATGTCCAGGAGTGGACTTCTATAGGTTGATGAAGAGAGGTATCATGTAACTTGTATCATCAGTAAGCGAGTTCCATGAGCATAAAAGAACAACAGACTCACCCTCAAGTCTTTGATGTTAAACGTGTCATCCGCAGAATCTTCTGAACACCGCCTCGGTGAGAGTACCGCGGCCGGACTGAGGGTCGCCAGGCGAGGACCTCGTCTCCCAACTGTCTCTGGAAAATTCAAGAAAGAAAACTTTACTTCTCCGTTTTTATATTTGTATGTATATATGTCTTAAATATAATAAATAAAAGTCTTATATTGTGTTCGTTCTTAGCAAGGTCCATGGTCCGTACAAACCGTATCTTATTATACGGCACAGATACTATACGGAAAGTAACCAAAATATACGGTTTCCGTTACCAACTGTACGTCCTGGCAGCCCTAAGACCATAGATAAAATATATACCTTTCGTTGTACATTGTATGTAACAACATACAACATATATACATGCCCATAGAATTAAAATTATCGTGGCTTGGTATAAGTTTAGAAAAATTACGTCTTATAATAATAATAATAATACATGCCGCAGCCGGTTCTTGAGAATGAACAATAGGCGAACATGCCTGAAGCAACCTCGAGGTCCTCATAACCACTCATGACGACGGTTTAGGGTTCCTCATGAGCACCGGCCGCGACCGCGCTCAATGGTCGTGAGACGGGAACCATTGTACCCCAATGTATTGTTTACCAGAGTTAAGCTGTATGAAAAAAGTTGTTGAATGTATCATAAAACTGATACATCCATTATGCAACTTTTTTTTGCTGATCAATTTTGTAATTTTGGCGAAGGAAGTCAAGCCACTGTATCTACACCAGTGCAAAAAGTTTATATGACTGAGTTAGCTGGAAGAGACGTACCTGCGTACATATCATACGCCTTATCGGCATGGTCCTCTTGTTCCCTCTGCTGTCTCTCCAACTCGCGCATGCGGATCTCCCGCGCCTCAGCCCGCGCCGCCCGCCGCGCAGCCAAACGCTGTTCCGCCTGCAATTAGACCACAACAATTGCGTTAGTAAGAACGGAAAAACTGCAAGCTATTTCTATGTCATCATTCTACTTCCACTTAGGTATAAATGAAATGAAATGAAAAAAATGAAATGAAATTTATTGCAGCAACTGTTTACAAATAAGATCTTAAAAGCTAGGTGGAAATAACAGTTTATCCATTAATTATGGACGTAGAATATTTAACTTATATAACTAGGTAATTTATTGATTATAAACATTTTTCTATGAGCCACCTACGGAGTTTTGTCTTAAAAATACTAGTATAGGCAGTTCTCTTATGTCTCTAGGAATTTTGTTATAAACTTTTACTGTCATGGTAGAGCAATTTTTCCCACTCAGTGCAGTATATCACCACAGCTGAAATCTTCATTGGGAAATATAGGTCTTTCGAGGGCTCAAGAACCTTCTTTGGAAAGCATTACGTATTCTACTGTGTTGTGTAGGTGTAGATGGATGTTGTTGCCTGTTGGTGTTATCATTATCATGACCAGCCTGTTTACCTACGTCCCACTGCTGGACGAGTCCTCCACCATTGAATACAATCGGGGGATTTGCAATAATGACCAGCCCCCCAATTACAGTAGCAAAATGGCAATGGGGAACGCAACAATGGGGATCATTTTGGCAGCCTTAGCGCCATCTAAATCTTATGAAACTTGAATAGGGGAAACTTCTTGAGCTAAATATTCCTCCTTCCAAGTTTCAAAAGATTTGGATAGCGCTAAGGCTGCCAAAATGATCCCCATTGTTGCATTCTCCATTGCCATTAGCTACTGTAATTGGGGACCAGGCTTGGCAGGCGCATTGGTGATCACAGTTTGGTGTACAGTACACAAGTGGATGCTGCTGGCTATCCCCTGGTGTTATCACTTAGTAAGGCTTTTACAACATCCAAAGGAACGAGACGAAGCCGGACACACCACGGCACAACCCTTGTGCCCCCCTTGTGCGTGTTCTATGGGTTATAAAATAACATATTTTTTAGTTTATCCTTAACAAAACGTTCAAAAAACCAGAAGCAAATAAACTAAGGACGATTTCGGTATTAATTTCAACTTAGGGCATCCCACGCAGCAAAGTACCTCATAAATCACGTTCAAACAAGTGGCAGTATTTTAGAAAATATGATAATAGTTCGGTCAATTAGTTGGCAAACGTTCGTTGTAAACGCGATGAGCGGTTTCCCTAGTAGGTATTGACATAAAAGTGGTGTTTTGTCAATTATTTACCGCTTGTTTGACCCTACATTTTCACTTTATAGTTCGCTGCTTGGAAACAAAATTTAATCTACATTTTAAACTTGTCACCAACTGACACGGTGGAAATCGTACATCAAAAAAGTTTTTAACGGCTCTGGGGTGCGATCTTTGAAGATGACTGACTAAATATCATCAAAAAGGCCGCAAATAATCGTTTTTCAGGAGACGTACTGGAGGAGCCACATGTATTTGGTATCATATGTATAAAAAATTTAGTCATCAATGAGTTCTAATAATATAGAAATTAGGAAATCGGAGATTAACGACAAACTGACGTTTAGTCACACGATAACATTAAAAAATCACACCCCTGTCCCAGGGAATCAATTTTTAAAATACCATGCGTCGATGGATATGTTTGAATGAAGCTCTGAATATACAAAAAAATATATAAATAACTAGTTGCGCCCCGCGGTTTCACCCGCGTGAATAATGATGAAAATTGATGATGATGATGAAAAGTAGCCTATGTGTTAATCCAGGGCGTAAAGTATCTCCATTCCAAATTTCACTCAAATCCATTCAGTAGTTTTTACGTGAAAGAGTAACAAACATCCATACTCACAAACTTTCGCGTTTATAATATTAGTAGGAAGTATAAGTACTATATACCTACTAGGTGGAGAATAATTGTGTTCACGATGAGCTGCGTGTTTCGCAAGCGCTGTCAGCAGTGTGGGTGGCGCATCGTCACCGCTAAATTACTATCAACCGTGACATTTACCACATGTAATTAATCCTAGTTCACAGCAATGTTTTGTAACTAGATCAAGCTCTTTAAATACACGAGTAATTATAAACCGTGTTTAGATAAGCTTAATTGCTTTTGAATTTCACAACACGGTGCAATTAAGATAGATTAGAATTATCGACAGTGGAATTTGACAAGAATTTACCAGTTAATAGTATCGCTTATTTAGACTCCCTTCGCAACTATTCCTAAGAATGTGCCTAGCAGGGATCTATCGTGTCGATTCTAAGGGCCTTATTCATAATCATTTAAAATCTATTGATGATAATTTGAAACCTATTTTAGTTAAAATAGCTTTTGTTTTGTTTTCTCTGATGTAAAATGTCATACGTCAAAACAAGACAAAACATATTTTAACTAAAATACTTAGGTTTCAAAAATAATTATGAATAACGGGATTAAAAGTGTCACTAATAACACAACAACATGTTGTATAACATAAGTTTAGTTTATAAGACGATTCAAAATGATCCTTGTGATTTCAATGAATAAAATTCTTTTTGACTTTTTTTTTTACTTTTTATAACATAAAGTCACAAACTTGGACTAAGAATGAACACGTAAGCAATAAGTTCAGCTGAATCAGTCAGATGACGAAATATAACTTTTCATTTAAAAAACCGACTTCCGCCATAGTATTTGACAAAATATTTGGATGAAAAAAAAATGATGAAAGAACCATAGTGGTGAAAGGATTATTATACTTTTTGAATGCAAATGCTTGGTTTGTTGCTGAAAATATCAAAATCGCCATATGTATACCTACAATATTTGAGGAGTTCCCTCAATTCCTCATGGATCCCATCATCAGAACTGGATTTTGAAAAAAATGGGACCAATCTGGAAGTATATCTATACAAATAAAAAAAGAATTTTCCAAATCGGTTCATAAACGCCGGAGATATGCGGTAACAAACATTAAAAAAAAAAAAAAAAAAAAAAAAATACAACCGAATTGAGAACCTCCTCCTTTTTTGGGAAGTCGGTTAAAAATTGATCTCCATTGAAATAGTGATTGAAGAAATGGTCAATAGAAACGAATTGAGTCATCAAACCAATTTCCTCTAAACTCAGCGGTCGAAGTCTCGACTAATTGATTGAAGTAACAATAGATCAAACCGTACAATAGCAATAAAGCAGTCGAATGATCGCGTGGGTGGGTGCGGGTTACCTTCCAGCGTTGAGTTATGAGAGCCCATCCCATGAACTGGGAAACCCCTTGTCTAGACGGGTTTTATGGTAGTTATACACGCGTTTTCTGGCTGTATATCTACTGAAAAACTAATTTGGCCAAAGGTTTATTCAATTAGATACCTAGGTAGTATGATTAGCACAAACCATAAATACCAGTTGTCAAATTTCGGTTGAAGTGTTTTGAATCTGCAGAATAGCTGTCCAAAGCAATTTCCACAATAAATGTTCACAAATCGGTTAGCCGTTAGTCAGCCTACATTTTTTCATCTTCCATCTCTCTTACAATAAGAACCAAAGATTTATTAGGAGGGCAACGGTAGGGCGTTTACGCCCTTTTGCACGCGTTCTAATTGGGCTATTATTTCTTCAAACTCCATGAAATTTTGTACACATGATCAATACATTAATATCTAGACCCGTGGTGCGTTAGTTTCTTATAAAATTATATGGTTATTTTAAAAACTGACGCACCACGTTTTTGGATATTAGTGTACTGATCATTTGTGTACAAAATTTCATGGAGTTTCATGAAATAAAACTATTATTTATTATTTGCTATTATTATACCCAATAGCCATAACTTTTCATTAAAAAAAACCGACTTCCGCCATTGTATTCGACTAAATATTTGGATGAAAAAAAATGATGAAAGAACCATAGTGGTGAAAGGATTATGATACTTTTTGAATGCAAATGCTTGGTTTGTTGCTGAAAATATCAAAATCGCCATATGTATGCCTACAATATTTGAGGAGTTCCCTCAATTCCTCATGTATTCCATCATCAGAACTGGATTCTGAAAAAAATGGGACCAATCTGGAAGTATTGAAATAAAAAAAGAATTTTTCAAATCGGTTCATAAACGCCGGAGATATGCGGTAACAAACATAAAAAAAAAATAAAAAAAAACCGAATTGTGAACCTCCTCCTTTTTTGGGAAGTCGGTTAAAAATGGAAGCAATCGTCGTTCGCGTACAAAAGAACGCCCTACCGGTAACCTCCTCCTGCACCAATGCACCATTTAAAACATTTATCTCTTTATCAGCTATACCCTGATTTTTAATTTCAGTCAATTTTTGTAAACAAACAAATGACAAGATATGCCACTGTGAGTATAACTGTCATGATTGTGTAGTAGTATACGTGTAAATTCACATATGACACACATACATGACACTCATACACACAGTGACATTTCTTTGTTTAAAAATTGTCTCAAATAAAAAATCAGGGTATAGGTTCTTTTCCCAAACCGACTAATTATTAGTATTGTAAAGAAACACGACGTGTGTGCATAATTGAAGTGGATACTGTTGATGCTGACCTCAAAATTATACGGGCGACAAGTGTCAAGCTAAGCAAACCGTTAAATGCGGGTGACGGGAAACTGCGGTAGCGCAATCATAGCTGCGCTTGCGCACCCTACTCTACCACTATGAAATCTTTTGTTATTTTTTTATTTTAGTCGACAATTACTTCACTTCAGATGGAGATTTCGTGGACGAAATATCGAAATTGAGCGCAAGTCGTGTTGCAAGTATAGCGTAGTTAGTTCAAGTTAATGAGGACTATTAGAACTATTAGAAACGAACAACCAAAAGCGTTACAGAAATCATAATCTGTAATAGTGAAAGCGATTACCACGCGGTTCCACTCAACCGACTGATAACATAAATATGCGATAAAAATGTTTTGTTTAACGAGATTTTCCTATTTCAATACAAATGTTAAATGAAACTGCTCTGAGGATTCCAAGTAGGACCATACTTATGTATTTTATAGTTTTTGCACATATGGCAAGCAAAGACCATACAAAGTGATACTATAACCAATCGCAGCACACATAGCTTGTTTGCTGAAGCAGTCGGTGACGTCATTTAAAGGATACGAAGGTTATTCCTCATTCAGCGATCCTTTTACGTATTAATTCTGACACAGGCTACATAAAATACCAGCAGGGCGATTCTAAAACGTCGGAAACGTTTCCGATCGGATTCGTTAGTTTTTCATTTCGATGTGGTAAGTAACTGAAACAATTTTATAACTATTTTCTCTAATAAAACACAGTAATATACAATATTGATTGTTTTTTTTACTGTGTTTTATTAGAGTAAATTGTTTTAGTTACTCACCACATCGAAATGAAAACTAACGAATCCGATCGGAAACGTTTCCGACGTTTTAGAATCGCCCTGCTGGAGGCTGAGTCTAAGTTTTTAACAGACTTCACAAAAAGGAGGAGGTTCTCAATTCGGCTGTATTTTTTTTTGTGCAAACTATTGACACGGACGTATGGTATACCTAGTGTAAAATGTATTTTGTATGGAGATACCGATGAGCGCCCTAGCTATACTTTTGACTTTGACTTTACTGTCCAAAATAGCGGGCTCAAGCAGGCTAGCGGTACACTGCCTCTTAAGTATGTATCTCTGGTCAATGCTTGCTATATATGCGCATAAATTAGCAGTTTTTTTCTTTAAACAGCGTGTCAACATTGTTTTGACTGTAAATACTAAGCTAATTTTCGTCAAGGTAGACGACGAAAATCTTTTTATGTTATGGAATGCTACAAAATATTTTTTTATGATCTCATTGTTTAGGATGTACTCATTACCAACAGCTGGACCAATACAGAGGCTAGCAAGGAGGAGACAACATTACGATAATACTAATCTTCTGATACGGCTATACGTAAAGTAGAGTAAGGAAGTTTATCTGAAGTTTTAATGCTAGGTTGTGTCAGTAATAAAAATTGACTGGAATCCAGGGGCCTATGAAACTGGTAATCGCTTTTGATTACACTTTTGCAATACATTGCGCCGCGTGTTTTAGCTTCTTTTCCAAGAGCAGAAATATTCGAAACATAAAGTGCAATGTACCGTAAAATCACATTCGAAAGTGATTACCAGTTTCATAGATAATACGGGGGCTGCTCGGGAACTGGGCACCTGAACAACTTATTTAGGTTTACTAAGAAAGAAAGAAAAAAGAAGAAACAAAGAAAATGCATTTATTTCAAATTGATGCTGTGTACAGTACTGACAAAAAGTAGGCCGTGTTCAACATATAGAAAAACCTTCGATCACAAATAGTGTAATTTACCTAGACCGTCACGTAAACATCATCAAAATCATTACAGCCGTTTTCGACCGGTTGCAAAACAACAAACGTTGCTCGTTAAAAGAATAGTGGGATATTTTGAAGTATGTCTCTAACTCAGAAACTTGAACAACTTCAACTATCACACCTTGCTTTCACGCAGCTCAAAGCTCTGTCAGGTTATGTATGATTTATAATCATTTGTAGCCGAGCAAAACTAATCAGAAATAGTTTAAATGGGATAATTTATGGAATAGGTACATTTTGAGTACCTCATACTTGTTCACATATATAAGAAAAGTTAGCCAGCCAAACAACCCACTAAAGTAGGTAACTTGTAACATTTCAAAACGATTCATGCTAAAGTAGATGATGATCTCACTATGTATAATCTGCTATTATTGTACAACAAACAATACCACGAATATAATTTTAAAGCTTTTCTTATTGGCCACCAAATGTACAGTTTAGGCACCTCCAGTATCGATGATATTTGGGATCAGCCAATGTCATCGTAGATTCAAATACCAACCCAAACAAGATGAAGCAATAGCGAGAGCGTGAATGAAATGTCAATCACTAACATTTGAAACACTCACATAAAGTAGCAGTATTTGAGCGACTGTTAGCAAAAACAGTTCAGGCAGGGACATGTCGGGATTCAAGGCCACATCTGCACTGATGAGGTCACCACATGCCGCCACCATCAACACAAGTGATCATAACCAACTTAGCATTCGCACTGGCTAGTTTCTATGACATCAACTATGGATGGGTAACTTCAAGTTGTTGAAAACAATTAATACTCACTTGAAAGGATTTGATTGAAGCAGGAGACGAGACTCGAATTTGTAATAGACACTTACGTACAGAAAGAAGACCCTGCTAGTGAGGGCTAACAAGCTCTCCGGAAACGTCATATCTTTATGCAGATCTATTGTCGCAAGGCCGAGCCACCGCAACTTGCCCACATACGTCTAACACACACTCCAACTGAACTGACCACTATTATACCCTTCAGTATTATGTAGGTACTTTTAAATGACACAGTCACGATATCTACATTATCGCGTAAAAGTACGAATGGCATTTTATTTAAAAACACTTGAGCAGTCTCGCATACAGAGCAGGTGATGACAAATGCAAACAATATTCACCTGTGACAACTTTACAGTACTGTGGGCCTCAAGACCTTACGTATGTAGCAAAATTTAAATCATGATAAGATAATAATTTGTTATCGACCTTGGTTACCTTATTAACCATGAGCATAATGGAATTTGAGTAACGCTAGAGCCTAAAATATCATTGATACAATAAAGATAATGAACTCTTAAAATAATAAGAGGTTGGATACTATGATTAGCTCGAAAAGGGAAAGGATTAACGGTGTGTAAGTCTTATGAATCACCTGTGAATCAGTAAGGAAATCCTAAAAGGACATTGAGTTGGTTATTTCTCATCGTAAAGTAAAGAAAGACACACAAAGGATACCTACATGACTGTGCTGGTCCCCGAGAATTCCAACAATCGAAGGGTTTTGATCACCGTGTGAATCCCGTCTCACATCTGCTATGCCACTACAATTTTCCACATCACTTGATTGGTGTTCATGCTCACTGTTTCTTCGTGCGTTAACTTTCGGTTCATCGGCAGGCTCCATAAAGCCATTACTATCAGAATTGCCATTGGTCAGCTTTTGCTGAACTTCTTGATTGACTGTTTCGTTGATGGGAATGCTAAGTGGTTTGTTATCATCGCGTTCCAGGAAGATTTCATCATCAGATGCTCCAAAATCACCGTCCGTGAAGGCATCCCCGCTCTCTTCATCGCTGTTATCAGGCGTAGCCATTTCTGAACGATGCCCCATCATTAACGTAACTGATTACTTGTTGTTCCGTGACAATTATTCGAGGAATCCAAACAGATAATTCCAAGATCTGTTTACGAATTCCCACATCTGTCTCGAGTATCAACAAACAATATTCCCGTCGTTATGTCAGATTATACGGCGCTTCACGGAAAGTAAGGGCACAATTTTGCACTGCGTTTTTCTCGAACTGCACTCTGTAACTCGCACGAAGTTATCGCTTTATAACACTATCTTATCTTTTATATTTTCCACTTTAGGCGGAGCTCCTTGACCAACATTCTTTGTTTCAGTACTAAATAAATAAACAAAAGTATTTGATAACTGATATCAACAATAACTTGTCGTTTATTGTTTGACAGTCAATAGTTTATAAACAAATATTTAGCAGATGGTGTCACTGGAAAAACACTTGTGAGGTGGATGATGCACAGTCCGGTTGTAGTCCACTAACGATTAGCGATAATATTTTAGACGCACGTGAAAGGCAGGTGAGTCTTAGGCGCAACATGCGAGCGTCTGTCTGCGGCGATTGCTGCAGTCGACTGTTCGCGCAAACAACACAATCGCACAGTTGGTATGTGGTACTGCCGCGCGGCGCGGCGCGGCAATGAATCGCACCGCACCGTTAGGGTTGGGGCACATCTGTCCGCCCGAAACAACATTTTCCCTTACCTCTTTCTTTTTCTATCGCTCAGACACATCGTTCGCTGGAGCGGGAATTATTACCAGAGCGCGCCGGCGCGCATCGTCTTCGATTTGCCGATTAGGATTGTTTGCGAAAGAAAGGGACACAGTTACGGAAATATGCGGTTCCGGTCGGACAGATGTGGCCCAACCAGCAGAACACGCTGACGCGGAAACGGAAATCAGAACTTCTATTCTGATAAAGTAGGTAACGAAATATTAGAAGGAAATTGCGTTTGGTTACTTCGATACCCACCAGTTGGTTATTAAATTGTTAAATATGCGCCTAAACAATTTGATAACCAACTGGTGGATGTTAAAATAATTCTGGAATCTGGCTGTAAGACATGGGCATTGAAACAGAGGCCCAATTCACTAACTAAAAAATAGTTAAAATAGAGTTCGGATCATGTTTCGATCTTGTGTCGATGTCTTAAATGTCAGAAATGGTATTCTTCTGACATAAAATACAACACTGTAATGTGATTATATCGAAATGTGACCGAAACTTGAACGATTCAAAGTTTTTTCATTCATTTTAGCATAAGTAGATGGAGTCTCTCTTTACTCTTTCCAATGATATATATAACTATCCTACTCTAATGGTGGTCACCATGAATTTAAAGTAGACTAAATTGTTATTTATGAGGGACTAGAAATTCAACTTTCAGTCAATTTACAATTCAGTCTCGATTCGGTTAACTTTCAGTGTAGTTTTAAAATAACTTAGAGAATTGGGCCTCTGAACGTAATATGCATAAAATACTCGAAAACTTATGCTGAGCAGAATTTTACTTTGATGTAAGTAATATTGCCCTGGTATGTTCGGCCTAAGAATAGACCCCACCTTCTCCTCCCGTGGATGTATAGTAAAAGCCTTACTAAGGGATCACACCAGGGGATGGGCAGCAGCATCCCTCTGAGTACTTAACACCAAACTGCGATCACCAATCCGCCTGCCATGCGTGGTGATTATGGCAAATCCCCCCCATTGAATATACAGTGCAAGGCCTCGTCCAGCAGTGGACGTACACAGGCTGATGATGAATATATTTAAGCACTATACTACAATTTAGGCTCCCTCTTTAACGCAAGCGATAACCCGCGCGCCGTCTCGCTCGGGCTAGCGTGTGTCGTGCACAAAAATGAAGTTTTTTGTTTATTATGGCGAAAATAAAGTGTTTATCAAAAAACTGATTTTAGCATAAGAATAAATAGTTATTACCTACTTGATGTAGTAAAATTTATCTTAAAACACCGTAGGGTTCCTGAGGTTTCTTTCAAAACGTGTGCGAAACAAGGGTTTTTTCAAAATAAAACTATCGAGGTTTTTTTTACATATCGTGTTTTCAACTTTACACAATAAATGCAAAAATATAAAATTTTCATATGCCAAAATATTTAACTCGTAGAACCCGTAGATACTGAGTTCTAGATCGATTTTGTTGGGCAAAATCACATAGTACGCCCTCTTAATGAATTTTGCTAAATAATCTGACACAGCAAGTCAACAATCGCGCATTGACATTGAATAAAATAGGTACTTATACGTTATTTCATTTTTATGGCAAACTTGCTGATAAAACAGGGCTAACGTGTCATAGTTATTTTTGTAACTGAAACGTTAATAAAATATGATTGACGATCTTGTTCGGTTCGAATAATTAAAAACATGAGTGAGACTAAGTAAAATGCATTCTTAAGAAGGCGTAATATGTGATTTTGCCCAACAAGATCGATTTATAACTCGGTATGTACGGGTTCTACGAGTTAAATATTTTGGAATATGAAAATTTTATATTTTTGCATTTATTTTGTAAAGTTGAAAACACGATATGTAAAAAAAACCTCGATAGTTTTATTTAATGAAAAATCCTTGTTTCCCACACGTTTTGTAAGAAATCTCAGGAACCCTACGGTTTTTTAAGATAAATTTTACTACAACAAGTAGGTAATAACTATTTATTCTTATGCTAAAATCAATTTTTTGATAAACACTTTATTTTCGCCATAATAAACAAAACCTTCATTTTTGTGCACGACACTCGCTAGCGCGAGCGAGATGGCGCGCGGGTTATCGCGTAAGTTAAAGAGGGAGCTAATTTGTAGAATAGTGCCCTCTTAAGTTATTAGAAGACGTTAACTGAGCAAAGCTTAGTTGGAGCTGTCAGCAATAAGTGATTTTAAGAAAAAAAAAACGGTTTTGAAAAACTGTAAAATAATCTTCATAAATAAAAGAGAATAAACCAGTTACGTTTTCGTTTTGTGTAATGTGAATGTAGCTTTGCCCATGAAGGTACATAGATTTGGAGCATACTTCAAAATATTTGTCTTTTAATTTATGAATTTTTATTTAATTGAATTAATTCACTTTTTTTATAAAAAAACACAACTTTTTGCCTTTATGTGGTGAAAAGTGAATAGACCTTACAAAGTAGATGGTAACTTTCTGTTGAAAGAAGATGACCTATTACTTCAAAAACATTCCTGGGGCTATGATTGATGATTGGGAAATAACTAGTGGTTCGCTCCGAACTGAGACCTCGCGATGACACCTTTATCAGCCTGACTCCTTAAGTGGGGAAGAAAGGTTATTATGTATTCAACGGCTATGTAAGCATGTTTCTATGGATGATCCATCAGAAATCTAAAACTACCGAGTCAATTTCGCTACCGTGAGAGAGATTTTGTATTTAACCGATTTCAAAAAAATTTACTGAGATATAAAATTTTCACCTCGGAGTAACTTCCTACACATCATCGAAATAACCTTTGAATCGGACTAAGCAATGGGGCTTTTATACTACATACCTTTTAGTATATCAAGTACCTGACGAATTAATTGGTAACAGCCTTTTGACGAAATCATAGAACTCCAAAGTCATTCAAATTCCTAGAAATGGGAGGTCAACAACGGATGTTATAATGGTTTTTGTTTTATAGGGCACATGTCTCGAAATTCTTCAATATCAGACTTTTCATGGTAGTTTTTGGATTGCTAGAAGTAACCTAGAATTTTTGAATTTTACGTTTTTTATTTTCCCTAATATCTCAGAAACTACTTAGTCTAAATACTTATTAAAAACAGTTATGAAATGTCCACCCAAAGCGCTTTCATTAGACACCCCACTTGATCTGACTGTACCATTTTTATTTTTTTTACCCCCCCTTGGACCCCAATATCTCATCAACCCCCTGACCGATATAGCTCATATCCTTACCTACAAAATTGTACCAATACTATCTACCCCTATATTAAATTTCATGAAGATCGGATTAACGGTTAGGAAGTTTTCATCGGACAAACATACATACATACATACATACAAACGCCGATTCTTCCAACTTGACTCAGAGAACTCGCTTCGCTCGTTCAATTACTCTACATTGATCTACTGTCAGACTATTTACTTAATTCTTGCTTCTGTTCTGAGTAACCGAGCTGCTTACCGATTTATTTTATCAAAACATTATTCACTACACATATGAAATAAAATTGTCAGTGGTCAAACAAGAGCAGTATTCACAGTCAAGTCAAAAATGACAAATGCCAGTTTGATTTCAGAAGGATTTTTTTTTATGGCCTCTGATGAAAAGTCACAAGTCAAAGTCCTTGGCAGTCCTCGGTCAAGTCATATTCTAGTAAAGCGATGCATGGTAGTATTGACTAGAACATTCGTGGTCAATTTCCACCCGTTCGAAAAGACACGCAATACATTAAATTCCAAAGAGAGGGGCACTCTGAGACATGGAACTGAGAAGTCTCAAACTTCACGCTCCGTGGTTCGCTCAGTAATTCACGGGTTTGGAGCTCCACAATGATGAAATCCAACCAATTGTATTTTGTAACGGAAAATGCGTAACCCGAAGAAAATTGCTCCATCCAGGAAACTAATGTCACTAAGACCAAAGCTTTTCATATAGTTACCAAGACTAATGTCTTTACTGCCGCCTTAAGGTGATTCCTTTTGCATGTGGCGCGAAATTCAAATTTTATTGCGTTTTTGCTCATTACAGCTCATCAACACTTCTTGAGATAGTAAAAACTGATTTTGCGAAAACTAGGAGACCTAACACACATGTTTTAGTTTATAGTTTCACATATAGATCATTACTTCAGCTACGAATACTCTTCAATGATTTTTACAGTGTTTTTTTGGTTTAAAGATATGCGTAGCTTAACTAATGACATTTATGAGATGCTATCAATTAAAACATGTGTGCTAGGTCTCCTAGTTTTTGCAAAATATGTTTTCTCTATCTCAAGAAGTGTTGATTAGCTATGATTTACAAAAAACACAATAAAATTTGAATTTCGCGCCACATGCGAGAGGAATCACCTTAAGTAAAATGCAATGCGTTTAGGAAGGTTGATGGCTAGCCCATAGCTGTCATGTTTCTCACGCTTTCAATCCCATTGCAGTTATGACCAAAATGAAGCCGTTTCAAGATTCTTGTATTACGAGCTGGTGAGTGAGAAAGTTATAATCGGATTCCGAGGACGCAAGAAAGAAAGCGATGAAAGTTTAATCCCGCACCGGAGTCATTTCATGGAGACCATGTTCCTGGGACAGTTGATTACTGAATAAAGAAATAGTTACTTACTACTATGCTTCAGGTTAGGTACCTATGCATTAAAGTGACTAGATAACTAATAACATTTACATTGATATTTAAACCCTGGAATTATCCCCTGAGTGGCGATAAATTGATAAGTAATTGATAAATTGAACTGTACGTGTCCATGCGGGTATTTGAAAAGATTTGGCTTGGCTTGCTTTGTCAAATAACCCACCAATTCAGTTAAATTACTTAGCTAAGTTAATTTACTAGTTTAATTGTTAAAAACACTTACTTAGATACTTTAAAATAAGTTTCTCACAAAAGTGAAATGTAAACAATATTTCATTTTTAAATACCTTTACAACAGTCTCCTCTGAATTAGAATCAAAAGTTGACCCTTCAAATGTGTGGTTCTTCTCGCATTCATCAACATATTTTACAAGGAATATATTATACCTACACATATTTTACAAGGAATCGTACAAATGTACTTAATGGAATCTGAGGTTCGAAGAAACTTCAAACTGCCCATAATAAGATAGCTCCAGGGCGTAAGAGATAGGTTTTTTTGCCAGAACATTGTAAATATTATATTTCACATAAGTAATACCTACTTATTAACTATAATAATAAAAAAATATTACAACAATAAAATGAAATAGAAATAAAATTACAATAATTAAAATTTTAAATCCATCAGCCATTTCTTTATATATTTCCAGATAGATTTATCAGATCCTCTGGCAGAGGTAGAGCGCAATAAAGGAACTATGTAGGTACCAATCGCTCTCAACCACGTCACGGAACTTGGACAAAGGTGCAAGGACGTCATGGCTTCCCTATCCTGCACAATAGATGACAATAGGGCAAGTGCTTGGGTTATAATACGTGTGACAATGAATGCTAAGAAAGAAACATATAACCAGGACTTGCGTCCAGTTAGTAGAATAGATTTATCTTTGCTTAGAGCTTAAAGATTAAAGACTCTCGTATTTAAAACCAGAGAGCAACGGTACAGAGCTCTACAGGGCATAATAGGAAAGCCCTTATCGTTCATTAGTGTTGCAATGGGAAGAGACGAATTGAAAATTTGAATCAGCCCAACATAAATACAGCTCAAGTGGTTTAAATGTGAAAGCTCAAGTTAGTTGCATATGTATTTATGGTCATAAATTAAAAGCTAACAATTAGTATAAAATGTGAAAGCTTACGACCTCCAATCAACATTGAAAACTGGTTACGCTTTACCTAACTTCTAACAACAACGTCTCTAACGATGACCTTCACACAAATCATTTTGAAATTGATGGAACGGCTAATAGCAAGAGCAAGTCTACTGTCTAGGCAGGTAGATATAGCCAGAACACGGAAAAAGTTAACTCGTTTCGTGATCTCATGCATGCCTAATGAGTCTACCATTTCTGGGGCATTGATGAACCAGATTTCCAAATGCAGAAAATAGGTACAGGTTATTGAATGTAAAAAGATAACTCAAAGAAAGATTTCCCACGGTAAACTAACAGTAAATACCCTATTTACTTCCATCAATCCGTATATTCACGGAATCAAACTGGACCAAGCACTGATCGACTGCTCATTAGCAACGGGAAGGAAAACACGAGCAAAAAGTGCGCGAACGCATCTTGGAAGCGTAGCGTAAAAAGTAATTGATGTATCGGCACCGGCACGCGACAAGCGGACGCGGATCGATGCCGCTGCGGCAAAAAGTAATAGCGGACAATCGGGAAATCATTTCACGATACCGTTTTTAGGGCTACCAGCACTTTTTTGCCATGCCGTTTTTGTGCCGTGGTGTGTCCAGCCTAATAATAGACCCCTCCTTCTCTCGTAGATGTAGAACCCTTACTAAGGGATTACACCAGGGGATAAGTAGCAGAGAGCTGATTCTAAGTTTTTAGCACACAATTGACACGGACGTATGGTGTAGTGTAACAAGGATTTTGTATGGAGACACCGATGAGCGCCCATAGCACACGCTATGAACCTCATTTTCCATACAGAAATCCGTGTTACACTACACCATACGTCAGTGGGTGTCAATTGCTTGTCAAAACTCAGAATCAGCTTACAGTAACTGCGATCTCCAATCCGCCTGCCAAGCGTGTTGATTATGGCAAATCCCCCATTGTATTCAATGGGGGAGGCTTCGTCCAGCAGCGGACATAAACAGGCTGGTATGATACAACCCTCCAGATTATTTTTTGTAACTGCGTAACGACACTAACGACTGACACACACTTCATTTCAAAATAACATTAAAGTTAGAATTGAGTTAAGTACGTTAATAAAATTCCGACTGCATCTTCCTCACGTTGAAACCAACGACGACTGCGTATGACGCTTTCAGCCTGAGAGCCTTCACAGATTTAGAATAATTTCAAAAAGTTTGTAAGACAATAATAATATAACAATACTTTGGAGTCTGAATTGAGTTAAATTACTTACTGCTTTTTCCCATCGAATAATAAGAATAAAAGCCTAGCTGTGTAAACAGTTGCTGACTAAGGCTCAAGTTCACCAACACATATAGACAGACAGTTACTGTTGGTAACCATCGGTCATACATGATGATTGATGGCAGATAATGCGTGAAAATATCTATCAAAAATTATTGGTTTGACTAAACAACCGTTAACTGCCCGTTTAAATTTCACAAAAGAAATCAAACTAGGTCTACAATCTTGACATACATATGTATGAGATCGCATAATAATAATCATAATAATGTTTGAAGCTACTTATCATCAGCCCCGTATTGGAAATCGTACGGGATCGATGGACAGTGGCGTGTTGACGCGCATGCAACGCCGCCGCGGACGTAAATATCTTGACATTTTCGAGGTGCATCACACGCGCACGCGCACGCATGAAGTCCGGCCGGCGCGCTTTCGTAATAGCAAAGGTGAATGATCGATGTTTGATCCTCTTTTATTTATATGATCGAATTGATTGATCAACGGGAATGCAACGAGAATTTATATGGGACGTACGTGATTAATCAGAGCATATAAAATTGTCTGATAGTATTTGTTATCGATCGTATATCTCTGCTCCGGTAGTACCAGCTCCACCTACAACGACATTTTGACAGGGAATATTTCCATCTATGTATTTCCTCCAACCTCAATTGTTCCTCTAGCTCTAGTTTTCTTCTTCTCGCGTTAATTATCATCATAAATAACATCATTAATAACTCGCAATAAGGACCAACCTCAATTTTAAACTCAAATCTACAAATTATCTATCTAATTCATTAATAATTTTTATACACAAAATGAATTTTATTTCAATACTCATTAAACTTAATAATTGACATGAAAACACGCAGTTTATGAACATTTATTGGGTTCTAAATCACGATGAGGGAGGACGACAGACGACAAGCGAGTTCTTCAGGGACTCGTTATTTTTAGAAGTCATTGAAGTGTCCTTATGATTCACCTCCCAGACTCGTCTGCCGCGTGTCCACATAATGTTTTGATTATTTTAAATGGGATAGGTCTTACTTAATGTAAACATTGTAAACTATGAAACTAAACAGAATCAAATAGATAACGAAATGCATCCAATTTACGATTGGTTCAGGGTTCTTTTGAGTTACGTTGATATAATCACGTATCGATCGATCACGTACCAAAGTGAGAACGGACTGGGATTATGATGTCATGACGATTTAGCAAGATTTCGTAACAATGTCGCGTATCATGCAAATGGAAACAGCTTTCACTGAAGACCGGTTGTTATTATGCAAACAACATAAAGCTTGTTGTATTGCTCCCTAAAAATAAAAACAGATGTAATTCTTAATCAGATCAGTAAGCTGAAAACCCCATAATAATGAACTTGTATTACTTTAGATATAACAGAATGAATTTACGTGAATCGCATAAATGGCTTCTTGTGTGCGAAAGTAAATAAACAATAACAGAATGATAGCAGTTATACTCAAAACTTTTAAGACTTACGACTTTAGGTCTGACTAGGCAGACTATTGATCGAGCCGACGAGGAATCCTCGTCGTCGCTGCTCTCCAGGCAGTCTGAGAGAGACGGCGAGCGGCGCGGTGTCCATGCTCTCAGCGGCTTGTCCGGGCTCATGGGCATCAGCGACTTCTCGGAAGTCGGGCTCACCAGCGGCGACTGTAGCCACGAGCCCTGGCCACGCCACCATGACACTAGTGCAGGCGCCACACCGACGACCATCGCCAACCCCAAACGAACCATTGTCTCCAATTCACTTATTCGTTCATATAGTCTTTAGCGTATTCACAATTTTTAACCACACTAGGAAGCGCCCGTTCTAGCGAGGCATTGTTCATAAATAAAACGTCTATTTTAACTTGATGCAATCTCACACTTTCACACCGGCTAAGTGACACCGAAACCGGACGCCACGGATTATCCATCAACGTGACAGCGTGCAGGCAAAACAGAGGTGCACGTGCTCAATAAGTCACTTCATTATGATCGAGCTCATAAAACCCTACGCGTGCCAAATTCTGAGAGACGCTGGCCGGTCGCACTTCGATGCGGTTACTAAGCGCATCATACAACGACCGAAAATGTAAATTCGCAACCACTCGCGCAATTTTCACAGCGGAACGTCCGACGATTGCCTCACGCGGTCGAGGAACTACGGACGCTGAACAAAATTATCCGTTCTCTACAAATTCACCGAAAGGAAAGGCCAAAAGTTGAAAGTCGTTTGATCCGGGTGCAGCATGGGACGGTGTTCCCCTGCGCTCGCAGACAGACGAGTGGCGGTCGTTGACGCTGGAGCCCCCCTCCGTAGAGCCGCCCAAGACGCCCCTCCAGCCGCCCGCCCAGAGCCCAACAACCCTCTGTTCCTTTGCGAGATTTAGCCAGGCGAAATAACCACACGTCGGTCGAGACGATAATATGGCAAATATGTTACGAATCATGAAGATTATGCACTAAAACATAATGTTTACGTAGCTTTATTTTTGAACACGTAACAAGTCATGCTAAGTATGAAATGTTTTGCTTTATTTATTACCTCGCTAACGCAATCTCGTGAACTAGGTCAGGCACGTAAGAATACGTGTGCAACTGTAAAAAAATAAATGATCGGTGTACAAAAGAAATCGTAAAACAATTTGTTACATTAAAATCCATGAAGGCAGCGTAGCTTAAATTGCACTAATTATACTCAAAAACATTATTGAGGAAATTGTTAGTACAACCACAGATCTATTATTATAACATACTGCTGTTTCCTGGTCCAACTGATACCTGGCTATTAAGACAACTTTTCGATATTTACTTGCTCGTATAATAAAAAATTACTCCCTACAGACAGTTCTACTAACGACCGAAGGTGGACGATACACATTTCCGTCACTGAGAAATGGGAATAAAGGAAAAGGGGGTTTTGTGGAGTGGGCAAATCAATAGTCGTGTGTGGGTGAATAGTTCAGTATGCACCAACTAGCAAAGGTTCGTCCACCTCCCTTGTGCAGAATTTATGTGCTAGCTTCAACATGATGGGAGCCACCACAGATTGCGGAAGTAAGTGAGCCACATAAGAAGGGGTTGTTTTTTTCCCATAGCAAAATATGAAGTTCATACTAAATGATCATGATACATAAAAGTTCTGTAACTACAAACTTTAAGTAAAAGTTAGGCCTGACGCAAAAACGCTCGAAACTTGCATAAGCCAAGCTTGAATGAGGAGGCGGGTGTGGGGTGAAACAAGACTGATCGATAGGTAATGACACCAGAACAGCCATACTGGATACTGCATGCTAAGCAGAGCTTTTAGAGTCGTTTCCTAATAATGTTCTATGCTCATAAAATATGAAAAGCAGTAAAGCCCAAACTCGATCATAAAGACAACTGTGGAATATGATCCACATGATCGTAAAATCCTCTGAACATGTAGTAGGTATAATAAAATTCAAATAACTGACTGTGTGGTAAAAGAAACAATATTATTTGAAATGTCAACAAGATGCCTACAGTTATGTTGCTGATCTCACTAATGAATTTAATGAAAATGGGTTGAGTCGATATAAATACCTAAATGGGTTGACCTTCATTGGGTTGAGTTAAGAAGCACTCGAATTATTCTATCATTTATAATATACAAGGAAGCAAGAAGCTATCCTATTGCATTTTCCAATAGGAGTTCCTGTAAGCGCTTTTGAAAATCGAACAAACCTAACACGCCAACACAGACTTTTACCCTTGCACTATTCACCGCAAACACCGAACAAAACCGTCTAATGGAAGCGATTCTTCCTTAGGTACCTACGCAACGTAAGGAGTGGTCCTTACACAACGTGGAGTTCTTTACCAAGTCCCCATTCAACGGGCCTTCCGTAACGCATTCAGAACACTGCCAGGTTCCATTCTGGCGCAGGCTGTGCGGAACTGGGACAGCTATCGATCGCCCTGGACTCGGGGCGACGACCCTAGATCACAAGCTTTGGCATGACCCATTTAAAACTCATCATAGGGCACGCAATGCATGCCTCGTAATACACTGTTGCAAATGGAAGTGCGGAATGCCAATGACATTAGACAGGATGCCAATACATTATCTTAAACGATTGTAACAGTACGCATGCAAATTGCCTCAAATGAACGTTCGGTATAATGGAACGGAGATCAAGTAAGTCGGCACTTCGGCAGATGCAAATCCGGCGTGTTCTTGAGCTGAGTTTGGAACCATAGGTAAGCCAGATGGACTTCGAATGAGCAAACGGACAAATATATCGAAACGAGAAGCGTGGGAGAAGCCATATTCAATATTATATTATGTTACTCAGACATTATACTTTAAACGCATACAGGTTAACAAGGCTGTTTAGTGTCTTTAGGAATTGTTTGTTCTAGCTACGTACAACGTAGTAACTTGTAAGTCATGCATCGATTTATAGGGTTATTGTGAACGAAATCAATAGATCTTGACCGCCCTAAAGTTAGCCGATCTAAAGTAATCTTCGGGTAGGTCAAGATCAGTAAAAAAGTAGGTCAAGATACATCAGCCCCACTGTACACGAGACGAATCATGATTCAAGCCTTTGCAAATATGGTTCTATTTGGTTGGCGGAAGCAGCACTGATTACTTACTGAGCTGCTTAGAATTTCATAAGTTTTATAAAGTTGGAAAATGTATTCTATTTGTTTATTCAGAAGTAGTATTCTGGGATATTCAGGAACGAGTATTTAGGAATGTTTGCAGTATTATTTCAATTGATTGCTGCATCCTTCATCAATTTGTGAGTGGAACTGCAAACTAACGAGAACTGCCTCCAAAACAAATATTTCTTAAAACTTTGATCCAGATAACCAATTCGTATTAGGTTTAAATCAATGAACAGAACGAAACATCTCTCCATACGAGATGACCACTCAATGTCAATCAATATTGATTCAGAGGCCCAATTCACTAACTAAAAAATAGTTAAAATAGAGTTCGGATCATGTTTCGATCTTGTGTCGATGTCTTAAATGTCAGAAATGGTATTCTCCTGACATAAAATAGAACACTGTAATGTGATTATATTGAAATGTGACCGAAACTTGAACGATTCAAAGTTTTTTCGTTAATTTTAGCATAAGTAGATGGAGTCTCTCTTAACTCTTTCCAATTATATATATAACTATCCTACTCTAATCGTGGTCACCATGAATTTAAAGTAGACTAAATTGTTATTTATGAGGGAATAAAAATTCAACTTTCAGTCAATTTACAATTCAGTCTCGATTCGGTCAACTTTCAGTGTAGTTTTAAAATAACTTAGAGAATTGGGCCTCTGATTACACACAACACAAAACAACTCTTGTCTTTTATCGAAATACTGATTAGGATAGGACTAGTATATCTAGCGTTCACCTCAGTGGCAAGTCAACTAGTTTCAATTAACTGTCATTTGATCTATCAATGATCCCCCGATAGTGACCATAGCAAATGGGTATGAGAAATTACAACGTTGCTATTACTGCAGTGGTAGGATTGGTATAGGTAACCACCCGACCGACGGATCATGGGTAGATGTAATATTGGTATATAAATAGATAGGTACATTATTGCAATTAGGTCCTATGCTACCGAATCCCTTCACCACACTGGATGAATAGACCAAGAAAGAAACGATAAGATTACTCATCGTGACGTAAGAACCACACCCTGCGCTGATGCTTTTATCAGCCATCATTGGACATTTGAGTGTGACTAGCAACAATGAATCTACTCAATACATTTATTGCTTTCAATTTGTATTGCTTTGTGTTAAAGAGTTGAACAATTTCAAGATGTGTAAAATCCATGGAGGAAATAGGGAAATTCGTTTGCACGAAATACTTAACACGTGCACTGCAAATACTGCAATGCAGGGAAAGCAATTGAAGTCGCTTCAATACCTAGGGTCTACTAGGTAAACATTCGTAATTTACCACCAAAGCAAATTCTATAATATGTTTTTTTCTTCTTAATATTTATGTACCCTAATAACACTACAATCTAGCCTTAAGGCAGGGTTATAAGTAATTTATAATAAGCCTTGTTTTATAAAATAAACTATAGCTAAGAATGTGTTCAATAACTTTTCTTACTGTCTCTATTTAAGGGGAGGACACTTTGTTCTTGTGTTCTTATTAGTAAGCACTAGTTTGCACTACGTTAAACTATTATTTACACTACACTAACTCATTATTTTGAGTCTTGTAACTATGTCAGTGTAGTCGAGAAGCTGGATTGCCTCGAAGTTCACATGATGATGATGAAGTCTGCGTTCGTGAGCTTTTGCATATTTTTTAATGAATTTATCGATGAGATCTTTAAGGAAAATAAGTTGCAAGTAGAGGCAGCACGCATACTTTCACTGCAATGCAGGGGAAGCAATAAGACGCGTCGCCAAGGGTCTGAACATCTGAAATAGCGCGAGCGCCGAGTCTATTTCAGACGAATGTCGTATTGCTCGTTACGGGATGCAACGCATGTGCGGTTACGCATCTCGCTTCAGACAGGGTTGTACAAAATCAGAGTTCATTTCTAATGGTAGAACAAAATTTAAAGATTTTGAGGGTCATCACATCATAGCCAGAAACACTCTGATGGAAAGAAAATGGAACGTTTTAGTCTTTCAAAGAAGGTGAGGAGGATAACTTTTCCTCATAGGCCAAGGGTACACATACCAACTTGTAGTACACCATCATCATCATCACCGGCCTGTTTACGTCCACTGCTAAACGAGGCCTCCCACATTGAATACAATGGGAGGAAAGGCTTTTACGAGGGTATATTCTTAGGCAAGACACACCATGGCACTTGTAATACGTCCTTTAATAATTATGTTTTTTCATACGAAAGTTTTAAGCTATGCGGGGATTCGAACACATGCTTTTGGTGATACGCACGCGCGTAGCCAGGTTTGTTTCGGGGGGGTATTTTAGAAAAGAAAACAACAAACCCGGCTAACATTTTGAACATTTCGGGGGGGTTTGAACAACTAAACCCCCTCCCCCCCTGCATGGGGATAGGTAGTATAGGTACGCCCCAACAATGTAATTTTGTCATGAGTAGGCTATCACTTTTTATAACAATGACTAATAAATTAATTGCTTCTAGTAACAGACACAAGTGTTTGATCTTTTCAAAGGTTGCTCATCTAATTTGACACACTGCAGTTTCGGTTGGGAAGGTGCGTGTGCTTGTATGCGGAAGTTTATTTTGATCGCGTCTTCATTTACTACTATGAACATCAACAGGTGGCAAATTGCACAGTGGGTTAGCCGGGCATACAAACTAGCCATAAAAATTATAACATGGCAATATTCTCAAACGACCCACGCAGTGGAAAGTAGAGCTTCAAATTCAAACATAGCGCACCGCGTCGTTTTTTACACTAATATGATCCTTGTGATTTTCATGAATAAAATTCTTTTGTTTGCTTGTCTGGAACTACTAAACTGATTCCAAAAAATATTTCACTAATATAAAGCTACTTTATCCCTGATAATAATAAACAATGAATATAAATAAGCTATATTCAAAAGCGGACGAAGGCGCGGGGTTTCAGCTAGTTTTCTATATTTTTCACTCACTCGTGTCATAGCTGAAGGACACATTTTCTGCAGTTGTTTGGCTACCACTCCTGTATTTATATTCTTTTGCTATCAGAAAATGACCTGGCACACACTGTTTCCAAATATGGAAGAAATCCAACCGGCTAACTTTATTCTATCCATCATTTAGGCCAAGATAAATAGTCGTTACAAGTAGTAGTTTATAGTAGTGCTTAACTACACCTTATAACTCTCTACCACGTGATCTAATATTTGTGAGACAGTACCAGTATTATGCATGAGCACGAGCTATGTAAGGACTTCTAACTGGACCTTAGCACAAAGTCACAGTCTAGTGTCACCATATTCTGTCCAGAATCTTTTAACTTTTACCCAAACAGTGCAGCTATCTATCCCACTGTGCGACATTTTAAAACGAAAGCCGGCATGAGACATGCTCAGGCGTCAGTCGTGTTTACCCGCGAATTTCAACTCTCAGGTGAGTAGAATGCAAAGGTTACCCTAAGATAAATAGCTTTCAGCGATATGGCCGCCCATACTGTGCTAATTGTGTTTTTTTTTGTTATAATTTATCCTAGTATACAATAGGGTTAATTTATCAATTATCTATAGATCTTTTTAATTTTCTAATAAACTTTTCATCTTTCTCGTGTTATGCGCGTTCGACGCACAGACTAAAATATACATATATCTACTTTTTAGTCCGGCGCAGCGCATGTATTTAAAATAAGGTTTCTCCTACTTTAAATTGGCAACTGGGAAAAAGCCACAGAAGCCTCACAAAAGTTCGAATGGTTATTATGTCTCATACTTTTGTGAATAGACAGATGTTTAGAGTTGATAGATCTCTTTCATTGGCACTATATAGAGAAATAAGTTAGTTATGAGTATTGGCATTTATAATAGGGCTTATGGCTGTGACTTGCGATGGCTAGCTATATCAAGTCATGGTTTGGCGCTGTGCTGTAGTGTGTCCAGCCTAAGAATAGACCCCTCTGTCCGAGGATGTCGTAAAAGCCGACTAAGGGATTACACCAGGGGATGTGCAGCAGCATCTACCTCAGTACTTAACACCAAACTGCGATCACCAATCCGCCTGCCAAGTGTAGTGATTATGGCAAATCCCCTCATTGCATTCAATGTGGGAGGACTCATCCAGCAGTGAGCGTAAACTGGATGGTGATGATGATGGTTTGTAATTAGCAAACTAGTTTTATTTATAAGTTTGACTGTTTAATGTTAGAAAGTATAAACCTTAATATTTGTATAATTTATGTGCTGGCTGTTATAAAATTGGCATGCATTGAAATTGCAGCTCATGTTTGATTCATTGATATGGAAAACATTGTAAATTGGTAATCTTATCAATTGATAATAGGCTTAGATATAGGTACTTCTTTCAAAATGTACTTTTGATAGGCTTCTTTTGAAATGTACAGAACTGTTTAAGTGAGTTGTTCATTTAAACTCCAAAGCAGCCAGTTTATGGCGGATTCTTTTGTGTTATTTAACCCAGGATACGAATTGGTAAAATACTTAACTACCATATGTTATGTTTCTAATTGTTTTCTTACTTGTGTATCAATAAATTTATGGATGAAGTAAGTTTTACCAACTAACCAACAAAGTACATGTTCTTAATTAGCATACTCATCAAATCAGAACTTTCATATAATTTTGTTGTTTTAAAATTAGTACCTCATTTTCATCAGGCATTAGACGTTCACTTTCAGACGAGGCCTCCCCATAGAATGCAATAGGGTGGAAGTACCTCATTTTCATCAGGCATTAGACGTTCACTTTCAGACGAGGCCTCCCCATAGAATGCAATAGGGTGGATTTACCATAATCACCACGTTAGGCACACGGATTGGTGGCGCATTGATGGTAAGTTTTCAGGTGTATGCTGCTGCCCATCGCCTGGTGTAATCCCATAGTCGGCTTTACAACATCCACAGGAAGAGATGGGAGGGGTCTATTCTAAGGCTGAACCCATAGCATGGCAATGAGCACTTAATAGGTACATCTTTATGACATGATCCATTCATTGAGTACTTATTATTATTATTTATTTATAGACGAGCAGCTTTCGCTGATGTGTCTACGTTAATGTTAAAGAACTCCCTTTTCCGCATTCAAACTCTATGGATGGTCCATTATGCGTGAGATGTGTCTACGTTAACAGTGTTAAAATTTACTTGAAATATTGTATTGATCAATATTATTATTGTAATATTGATTACTTATGTTACATTATGTAGTTTGAATGCGGAAAAGGGAGTTCTTTAACATTGTTACATTATGTATCAACAATATTTTGAATTTCAGCCTGAGATTGATCTTCTGGAATAAGCCCAAGATATTGATACCTAGTTCAAGATCTTGGTTAGATTGCATTCTTAAGTAGTGACAGGAGTGTTGTACTCATAGTTCCTGATACCCACAACATAGGGAATCCTTGTGTGGGATCAAGACTACTTATGTGACTGTCGGGATGTTATGATGTGATTTTTTGTAATGCATGGTGCTGGAATGTGATATTCTTATTTGTTTAGCACTGACCTCTTTCGCAATCTGGTCGAGGGCTTGCTCCTCTGCAGTTGCCCGGGTCTGGGTGCGTTGCCGTCGCGATGGATCCATCTCCATTCATTTACTTTCTGGAATAATACAATTTGTGGTAAGAACAAAACACACGGAATCTTCAAAAAGTTTTGTGTAATAAACAAAAGTGAAGTAAACACTAGGTATGTCCCATCTGATCATGCAAAACCATCAAATTTGATGACGTGATCTGATGGGACTCTTCAGTAGGTACTGATTTTAATGCAGTTATCACTGTTGAGTAGGGAATACAAAGAGTAAGGTTTTATAGTCTAGACTAGTCTGTGGAAGTACTTAGGATAAACGCAGGTGAAGCGGCCGGCAAATGCTAGTTTATAATAACATTATGTAGTTTATAATAACATCGCAAAAACTATTTTTTTTAAATACCTACAGTACCTGGCTTTTGCAAATATGGAAGTGAATTGTCGCGCCTTTTAACAATGGTATGCCAGGGTTATCACAAATGGTGAACTTCCCTTGCGACAAAATGATACAGGGGTGAGATTATGGGTCGACCACTAACCTTTTATAAACTGCTTCGCAAATGAATTTACAACCCTAAGCTGGCTGAAGGCCGGGGATCTGTCGCCGATAACAGACCCCATGATCAACCCCGGTCCACATCCACAATCACGCAAGGATCATCCAAGCGCCTTTAGATAAGTGAATAAGGTCACAAGGATAATGACAAACCGTGGATTCATTGAATGTTGTGTCAGTCACACATAATTGTGTTAGCTGCACTGCCTTATCTGTTTGACGCAGGAACTGTTGTTACAAGGTTAACATTTGCTGCAATTTTAAAATTTGCATTTGCAGTCTACTATACTGTACAAAGTATTTGTACAGTATAGTAGCTAATATGATGGCATGCATGAAACTTGTGTTTTCTGTAAATAGAAACTTGGAATATTATTGTACCTTGAAATAAACTGAAAGTACAGCCGACCTATTTGCCGATGATTTCGCCGAAAATTCGTAAACAAAACAGGTTAACATCAACTCTGAAGGGAAACTAATTAGCATACCTAAATCAGAAGTTGGTTGGTTATAACCTAAAGGGTTCATTGCGCTTTTTCCGCGTGGATAATACCCTAAATCCGTGACCAATTGTAACAGGAGGAAAACGGGTGGGCACATAGCCAACAGTTTTTATACGGTAGTCAATGCTATGACATCATGTACTCACTGGAACAGTTAAAGATGTAAACACATCACTGCAACAGGAGTTGCAGCTGCTTTTCGGTCAGCACTTCTGAACTTGATGAACGGGCAAGCGAATAAACACTGACATGGATTATTCGCGTGAAGAATTATCAAATATTCATAGCAAATACGGCGACACCAATTCACTGCCTACACGATTCACTTAAAAATCCACTAATATCACAATTTCTATATTTATTGAGCAGTCTTTTAGCACTATATTAAATTCTTAAACAGGAATTCATATATTTTATTGCGATATATCGGTAAATTACACCATTTTTCTAAAATATTTTTTTTACGAAAGCCAGTATGTATGACATTCATGCCATTGCCATTTTGAAATCGTTGCGTTCAGGAAACGCCGAAACCAAATGACATTTATTACGGGTGCATTCACATTTTATTGGAGTAAATTATAATATTTATATTATTTTATTTATTCTTTTTCGGTAAATGCTCGAAGTCTTGACCCAATTCAAGATAATAATCAAATAAAATGCTCGACCAGTAGAGTACCCTTAGGTATATCTTAGCTGGACACCTGAAGACATTATTCTGAGACACCAACCAATGTGCGAAAAGGGCCGTTTTCAATACTTGATCTCTACCTGTAATTCTGACTTGTTGGAGCCTAGATTCACACAATACATAACACTGAAGTATATGAATAACTAATATGGGATTCCATTGTTACAAAAACTTCCAGGAAACTTGGTGTTTTCACCAAAAGACCAGTACAAGACTTCCGGTTTTACTGGTTTTCAAGATTTCTTAACACACATGTAAAAGTCAAGGGTTCACAAAAAAATAACAAGCTGTTAATAATTCTTTATTTGCACACAATATAAAAATGCTCAACACCCTAGCATACACCAACACAAAGTCCCACTGTTTACTCTGTCTTAGACTTGGGCTGTTCATCCTTGTGGTAGAGGAACACAAACGAGAAGAGGAACACGCCCACCATCATGGAGAAAGCGCTCACATAGTACGGGTATGCGCTCGGGATGAACCGCTCATACTGCGTGTGCTGGAGCGGGCGGACCGACACCTGGGACAAAGAAAACATTGTAGCACAAAATCATCATCATCACCAGCTTAGAGAAGTCCACTGCTGGACATAGGTCACCCCTATAGCTAATATTTATTCTGTGCCTATAGAATGCCACAAAGACCGGTCTATAATATATCCGGATATATTAATAATATTAATATATATTATATTTTAGATAACACAGCAAAGTTTAAATATTGTTTTTCGTGATTTTAGCTCACTTTTATTTGAGTTTGGCTACACTTTAAATACACTAGCAGCCTAAATGCCGAATCGTGTTAATCTTATCAGTGCACTGTGTAGTTTTATTAAAATGTTTAACCAGTCTGTTTAGAGTTCACCAAGGGAGCACTAATCACTATCTCCAGTAGCTGGTTCCAAATTTTGGATTATCCGCTAAATATTTCCTAAATACTTTAACTGCCTTTTGTTGTTCTTTGGTCTACAAGCCACCCATGTTGTTGATAAAGCTTGATTACATACAGAAACAATAAAAAAGTCAAATTACCTGTGTAGAATGATACAGCCTTGTGTAGCCAATCCTGTCATAATCCACTTTGAACTGATACACTCCCCACACGTCCGGAACTTTGAATATAGCTTCGTAAACTCCATTGGGTTTCTTCTGCAACGTGGTGCGGACAAAGGGGTCAATGCGCACAAACTCCAGCTGTACATCAGTAGCCTCGAATGGCTGCCATTTGCCCTTCTTGAGTTCTTCAATCTCAATTCTGTAAACCTATAAAAAGATTCAAACCTGATTAGGGGCAATGCATAGAAATTAAAGGTGAAAATTTAAGACATCACAAAATTATGTCCTAAGATTCGTGAGGGAGAGGTGCCAGGGCTAGATTCAGGAAACAATTTGACTGTCTCTCCAGCAGCGGCTGGAGACCAATAGGGCCACTGACTTCAAGTCCTGCACTCTTCAGGTTCAGGCGAAGTGCAAGGATGAGCTCCTTGATTCGGATTTCTGACAAACTGGCATTGTTTACTGACGTTATAGGGAATCCCTTCAACTGACGTAAAGTGATATTTTAAATATGAAATATGTATGTTAGTCTATAAGGTATGTATTTCTATGGCCTTATTGTTTAGTTATAACTTTATTGTTCACTAGCATTTGCTCGCGTCTCCGCCCGCGTGAAACCTCTATTGATCCCGCCCGCGTGGAGCCACTATTATAAATTATAGCCTATATATTATTCTGATGTATGAGCTATAATACTGTAAAGTTTCATCAAATAGTCAGGTGGGACAAGTGCCTTAGTGTGTGAAAGGCGCAATCGCTGCTTAATCGATTCAATACTATTGTGAAAATATACAGGCATTTTGATGGATAAGTTTGAATCTCTTCTAAGTCGTAAACTCTTGACAGAGTGGTCATGGTTAAGTAGGTCTTGCTTGAGTGGCGGCTCTTGCGATGCGTCTCCACTCGGCTCTATTAGCAGCATTGCAAGAACATTCGGTCATGGATGTTTGTGTGCTGGACTTTATAAGGTCTGACCACCGTGGTCTCTTACCCTCCTTCCTGCCTTGCACTACAAGACGCTCCATTGAGCCTTCATTGCGTGTTACATGACCAAAGAACTTTAAAATTCGTATTTGAACAGTTGACGATAAGTTTGAATAGGTTTCAAATAAACATAAAATGAATATAACTTAAAGGAACTAAATCAAAGTTCATTTCAGAAAGACAGTATACTTACAACAGTGTCAGTGATGGTGTAAGTGTTGGAGACCTGCTTCTCACCCTGTCGGTGGTGCTGCACGCGGCGCACACGCAGCTGCCCGCGCTCGCCGAACGCCCACTCACTCAGATGCACTGCTAGGGCCTTGTTGCCAGCAAGGTCTGCCTTCACCTTATCACCCTGGATTGAGGAAATACACTCATAAAATATTGAATGCTAATTTAATTTCGACAGTAGACTATTTCGCGTCTATCTGCAAGATGAAGAGACAGTGGGGTGTGATAATAAACTGCAGCCACAAAAAAAACCTGGCCAAAAACAGGACTGCAGGAACTGATAGTCATGGGCTACTTCATCTACAACACCCTCGAGGATACACCATCAAGCCTAAGTCCTTCTCCCTTTTTTTATGGAGTTGAGGTCAGGGTGGCACCACTGCTAAACTCTCAGAGAAACAACACTAACTCCTCAATCTTTGCCATTATTGCTCGAAAAACCGTTTTAACATTACAAGACCTGCAATTAGAAACCATACGTCATCCTCCATACTCACCACACCTAGCCTCGACCTACTACATTTTTTTCAGCAATTCGGACAGTTAAATTCTCAAGAAGCGGTACAAAATGTCTTCATAGACTTTGTAGGCTCTAGGGATCTGCAGAGTTCTAATGCAAATGTATAAATGATCTTCCCTCGAGATAGCAGAAATATATAGATGATGAGAGCTACTTTGATTAAATAAATATTTTTTTTTAGAAATCTGTGTTTGCGTTTTTCATTATCATCATCATCATCATCAGCCTGTATAAGTTCACTGCTGGCTTCAATATAAAACAGCAAATTTATACTTTAACCCCTAATACATACTTGCAATCAGTAGGCATCCTGGAACTTAACATTTCAATTTACACACTCACATGAACTTTGGCTACTGGAGAGTTGAAAGCCTCATCAGAGAAGAAGAACAGAGATCCACTGAAGACAATGCGAGCATTGTTCCTGGCCTGCAGGGCTGCGATCAGGACTGTCTTCTTGCCGACGGCATGAGGGTACTCCTTGACCTGGAAAAGGGACAGTAATCATTTGATATTGTGTATCGTCATCATTTTGTGTCAATTACTCAGCCAGTTTTTTTTATAAGTATTCATCCATAATCGAGTTCCACCTGTGGTGGAAGGCTCGGCAGGATAGCAATTGAGCGTATACTATCTGAGGCCCCGCACTTGTACAGGACGTGAGTGGAGTCTGGTCCAATTGGGAATGGTTGGAAACATATTAGTTTAAAACATGTGCTAGATTTTTGGCTGCCCCTACCAACAATGACAACATATATATATATATATAATACTTTGAGAAAATGTATATAAAATGTGTTGATTGACTAATGAGTTCAATTGATCTACTAGTGGTTACTATGGTGGCCTACGTGTTCGGAACCCTCTCCGCTCCGTGAGTCCAAATCGCCATTGACCATATTTTTTTCTGAATTGTTAGTAAATGTAAAAGTTTTTAATAAAATGTAATTGTATTTAGTAAGTACTCAAATCAAATACATTTTATTGTAAACTTTTACCTCACATCTGAATATATCTGAAATTGATAGTATACTTCTAGTGTATCACTTACCTGGCTTTTAGGGTTGTAACTGTAAGCAGTAGAATCAGCAGTCAAGATCGGCAGTACCAGACTGTTGTCCTTGTCCAGAATGAGGCCAGTGCCCTCGAACAGCAGAGGCTGGGTGTTGTACTCTCCAACCATGGACGGCGATGAGATCAGGTTCTTGGGAGACACAACAATCCTGGTGTGCTCTCCATCATCAGAGGTGTCATAGTTAAAGTGGTCTATGACTGCGGCTGATTCTTCATCCATCTGAAATAACAGATTTACATTTTGTTAAGGGTCATCATCATTATCAGCCTGTAGAAGTCCAGGGATAAGGTTACTCAACAAAACAACAACCACTGGGGAGTAAAGGTTCTCGAGTGGCAGCCCCTAATCAGACGCATGCAGATGCAGTGTTGGTCACCCCCACTAGCATGAAGTCGTTGGATGGAAGCGGCCAAACAGGCTGTTTTAAATTATTGGTTATTACCTCAAAGCCACATTCCGAAGCGATTTCCCTGTAAACATCACCCGCGGTCGCTGTACCAGCCATCAAGAGATTTCCACCGTCATCAATGAACTTGGTAATAGACTCTGTGTCCACCTGTCCGCCGAATTCGAGCACTGACGGCGCGAAAACAATAAGGTTCTTGTACAAATACTCGCCATACTTCGAGAGGACTAGATTTGCTTCGTCGGCTAGCTTGAAAGTTAGTGTGTAGCCACGGTCTGAAAATCAAATAAAAGGTATTTTCAAGAAGCGGAACAGGTGATATAATTTGTATTATTTCATTTTAGCAAAGACTACAACGATTTACATGGTAAAATAAGAGGCAAATAAAGCCGGCATCTTGTCGACGATATCGATTTCTTACCTTGCAGAGATTTGAAGAACTGTGAGTGCGTTTCCCGTATAGTTAGGTTGTCTACAAGTACCAGAGTATCATGTTCAGCTAATGCTACAGAAAAGCATGCAATTAGCCCTAAAATTAGTGTAAACTTCATTTTTATCCTAGAAATTATCCTTTTCCAAGCGAGTGAATGACGTCGTGACGTGTTCGTAAGCCAGATAATAGACAATTTTTTTGACATAAAATACTTGTAGAATTTTAATTGTCCATGGTGATTTTTGATTGATTCGGTGTTTTTAGTCGATTTGGATGGGCATCTCTATTTGTACCTTATATATTTTCTGTGATAAAGGAATAAAAAAGAAAGAAAAAGTTTGCTTTGTCTTTGGTTTTTATTTTGATTGACGTCTTGTGCAGTGATTTATTTTTGTAACAAACTAAAAAACTTCGTAAATGGCGATAAAAAGTTAAATGAAGCGTTCATAGCGAGAGTATCGAGATTAAGTCTGCCACAGGAGCTAGCAAAATGATCATATCTAGATCTAAACATCGTTCGACATTGGAAGTCTGTTCGGATTGCGGGGCATCAGGTCAGGCCCTGTTCCAGTTCTAATAATTATGCCATAATTGGTGTTAGTGTTTGCTAAGTGGTTTATTGTGATCGCAGATCCTTCGTGGGCGTCTATTAACCGCGGGCTGCTACTATGTGCGGAGTGTTGCAGCGTGCATCGAAGCATGGGCCGACATATCTCGCATGTCAAGTCTTTACGCCAGGGTTCTTGGCCACCTTCGCTTCTGGCTGTAAGTATAGTAACTATAGATTCTTTAGTCTCCAGAGAACCATAGAAAAACTAAAAAATTGCTTTTTCCAACTGTATGGGTTACAAAGTAACGTCCCAAATAAAGATGTGATTTAGAGAAAACTTTTAATAAGTAGTAAATAAATTACACTTATAAGTCACATAAATAGTTCTGATTCCTCACTCTCAGGAACTATGAGCACTTTCAAGAAATTGAGCATAAAAAAAAAAAGAAGTATATTCTGTGTATATTCTAAGGAAGTTGCCAAATTAGCACTACATTACCTATCCTTGCTCAAAACAATAGCTCAGTAGGGTTAGCATGAATATTTTACAGTATCAAGATGCTATCGAGACGATAGTTGATGTAAAATATTGGCCGATGAAATTGTAGTGGCTTGAAAACTTTGTTAATTGATTGGTTAATATATGATGTTCATGTTGGGCCTCTGAGTTTATAGTGTATACTAATGTTTTTTTTGCATTATTTATTACTGTAAACTTATTTATGAACCTTGTTTAGTGAGCTGAAAATTTTCTTCCAATACTAGAGTTTAGTTCTCATGATCATCAGCAGTCTGCTGCTAAATATAGGAACCTCCCCCATAGAATGCCACAGTGAACGATTTTAAGCCACCTCCATCTAACAACTTCCTGCAACCTTTATCCTTGTCCTTGGTCCTTTGAGAAGGAGGGCCATCCTTTATTACATCATCCGTGTGCATTCATTTGTGTGTGGAGTTTTGTTTAATTGGTTACATAATGTAATTAATTTTTTGTGCTAACATTTTTCATCGAGCATACATTTAATGTCCACATTTGTGTGCCTAAATACTAATGCACAACTACATATCAATAACAAGTAGTATACTGCCATAATAACCATGCTTGGTAGGCGGATTAGTGATAGCAGTATTTGCGTTGAGTGCTCAGGTGGATGCTCCTGCCCACCTCCTGGTGTAATCCCATAGTTGGCTTCTACAACATCCACGGGAGGAAATGGAGGGGTCTATTCTTAGGCTGGGCACACCACGGCCAACAACAACTTGATGATGATATTGTATCAAAATACAAAGACGAAACTTAAATTTAAATATCATTATCAAAATAATCATTTTTTGTAGATGGTGCAAGCACTGACTGCCCAGAATGTAAACTGCATTTGGGAGCACTCCTTAATGGATACTTCAGCACCAAAACATTTGAGGAAAAAGCCACAACCCAAAGATCCCTTACAGTAAGAAAGTTTTAATTGTTTTAAATTAGTGCCTACAGTTAGCGAGACAAGATAAACCATGGACCTATTTAAAACCTGTGAACCCCATCACCAATTGGTGTAAAGTCTGCTGCCGATAACAGGGCACAGGAGCAGCCCTACATCAAAACAAAATTGCTTTATCCCAATAAATGCAACACATGACTGATTTTATGGTATTTTTTTATTTTTAGGAGCTATATGTTTTTTGTCAATTCTGATGGTATTATTTTAAAAGTGGTAAATGAATATTAATCTTTAATTATTTAATCAATTTTCTTGAGTGTTCCATTGAGAATCATGGTCCAAATATCCAATTGAAGTTTTTAGGAGTACTAACATTTTTGGTGTGACTAGTTGTCACCAAAATAGTCACACCCTGTATAAAAATGAATTAGAACAATATCCTGTATATAGAACATTACTTAACACTTTTTTTTCAGCCCAATAAAATCAGAGTTTATCCTAGCAAAGCACCTACGGCTAGCTTATGTGTTGAGAGCGAGACGGGATGAACCTCCAAGTGAGCTTGGTCGACAACTGCACAGTGCAGTGAGAAGCTCGTCTCTGGACACCGCTATGAGACTGCTGGCACAAGGTGCTGACCCTAATTATTACAATCAGGTATATACCACATTTTACTTCTTTAACCCGGACTTGTTTGGAAAATTTGATGACCTTTGCATCATGGATATCAGGAACTACTAGTACCATGGTACAACAACACCCAGACCCGAAACAAATATTTGCAGATCATGCAAACATTTGTCCTGCAGCGGGAATCGAACCCGCAACCTCTCGCATCTCAGCCGGCAACTCGCCCGCCGCGCGACAGAGGTCGTCTCGCGCCACAGAGGTCCTCTGAGAGGGAGGATGTGTATGTAAGGAGCATCTGTGAGGCGTTCTCAAGCTTCACCACGCTGGTTTTTTCACCGTCGGTCACAAGGCACTACTCAATGTCACCATACCGCGACACGAACGTCTCCTTCTGAATGAATCAGCACAGATCGTCTTCCAGGAAAAAGGCACATCGTGCCTGCATGTCGCGTGCCGCGCGGGACAGCCGGCGCAGGCCGAGCTGCTGGCCGCATGGGGCGCTGACCCCTCTGCCCGGGACCAGGTGGGCCTCACGCCGGCTGACTGCGCCAGGTTAAAATTCCTTCAATTTATTTGATCAATAGTATACGGTGATATTGGATTGCACGGCCACAAATGAAGCCAGGAAAAAAACAGACTCCAGGAGCTGATAGAGTCCTGTTTGACTTCTTCCATTTGTCACTCGGGGACACTGGAACAGTGCTGCCATCAACCCAGAGTCCTTCTCCGTTATTTTAAGGATTTGGGCTGGCTGGGCTAGTATTATCAGGGGGACAATGCACAATACACCCCAATGCGGGAAGTCAGTGCAGATCTTATCTCCCCCATTTTGAATTAGATTTAGAATTAGTATACGGTAGGTCATAGTTAGCAGAACTGACAACCATTGGGGAATAACGGTTCTTGAGCGTTGACCACCAACCACAAGGTGACACAGTGTAAGAAGGCCTACTCATGATGTTTGGAAGGAGTTGGTGGATGGAGGTGGCTAAAGGTCATTGATCGTGACATTTTATGAGAAGGCCTATGTCCAACAGTGGACTTCTTGAGTTCTTGAGTGGTGGTTGATGATGGTGATGATGATCTGGCTATCCGCAGCGTGCTGCGGTTACCTACGAATACATCCCTCCATCTCCTTCCGGTAATTTTACTGACGTTTAGTTACTCTATGATATAAAAAAAAACGAGAAAATACACCATTGAGTAATCCTATAATAGTTCCGTTGGTACATTTTGCGGAACGGACCCCTAAAAGGTAGAATAATACCATAGTTCCATTTGTTTCTGTTTAAATGTTTATCGTGTTATTTTCCATACAAATCATTGGAACTATAGCTATTAATATACCCAGTTTTTAACCGACTTCACAAAAAAGGAGGAGGTTATCCATTTTTTTTTTTTTTTTTTTTTGTATGTTTGTTACCTCATATCTCCGTCGTTTATGAACCGATTTGAAAAAATCTCTTTTTGTTTGAATAGATATACTTCCAGATTGGTCTCATTTTTTTCAGAATCCAGTTCTGATGATGGGATCCATGAGGAATTGAGGGAACTCCTCAAATATTGTAGGCATACATATGGCGATTTTGATATTTTCAGCAACAAACCAAGCATTTGCATTCAGAAAGTATCATAATCCTTTCACCACTATGATCCTTCATCATTTTTTTTCATCCAAAATTATTTAGTCGAATACAATGGCGGAAATCGGTTTTTTAAATGAAAAGTTATCAATTCATTGCTGTCTGCTGACCACAAAACAAAAAGGCAGAACTAGTGTAGGAGTTGGTGACCTTGATTAATTTTTTCTTAATACTTTTGATATTTACACCCACTACATTCTAAATCACCTGTATGTATGTGGGTTATCTTAAGGTCAATAATCAATATTAAATTGTATAATCTGCCTTTTAAAGTTTACAATAAAATGGTTCCAGCTATCCTAACAAAGCAACATGACATACTTAGCTAGTCTTATCGTGGTTGAAAGTAACTGTGTCACCCAGTTTCTTGCTCTAAATGGCTAGCTGGCTTCTCTACAATAATTATTAAGTAGTTGTGGGTCGATCATTTGCATATTGCCAAAACTATACAAATTCAGTAATATCATACTTAAGAGGAGGTCACCGGTAGGGTGCTTACGCCCCTTTGTACGCGAACGAAGTTGCTTCTATCTTGGCTATTATTTGATCAAACTCCATTAAATTATTTCGGAGTTTCACTACACGATAGAATCCGAAACGAGGGTAGGACCAAGATCACCGACATAGCTCTCAGAATTAGCAAGTTATAGTGTCAATCGGCAGGCTTAAAGCTCGCAGAACTGACAACCGTTTGAAAATAAAGGTTCTCGAGTGGCGACAACGAACCGGACGACGCAGTGTAGGAAGGCGCCATCTTGACGGACCAAAGACATAACAAAGGTCGTAGGAAGTCGGTGGATGGATAAGGCTCAAGACCGTTTGTCATGGAGTTTTATGAGAAAGGCCTATGTCCAGCTGTGGACTTCTACAGGCTGATGATGATGATAGATAGATAGAAAATTCTTTATTGCACATACAAGAAGTACAAAGGCGAAATTAATGATAAAGATAAAGATAATTTATTTGTTTTGAATATGGTAATTTTACATTGCTGGTCATAATTCACACGTCCAACATACTCAGTCATACATTGACTTACAAATAATTTAGTTCCCATAAGTAGGTACTAGGTAAATACATCCATTCTGATGACCTCTGTGGCGCGGCGGGCGAAGGTTCGCCTGCGGCGCAGAAGGTTGCGGCCGATTCCCGCCTCGGAACAAATATTTGTTCAGGGTGTTCTGGGTATTTTTCTATGTATAATAAAAAAATATCTATCAATGTAATGTATTGTATTAAGTATATCAGTTATCTAGTACCCATAACACAAGCTCTGCTTAGCTTGGGGCTAGATAATGTTGTGTGAAATGTCCAGCATTTATTCCATGTCATTATAATAAAAAAAACATTCATTATAGTAAATTAGGTTGAAATAATAATAATTCATGAATTAATTAATGCTAAAAAGCATTCTCTTCCAGATAACCTTGTTGTATTGTGATGATGATGATGATGATCTGTGTCTGTTAATGCCAAATGTTCGTTGTGTGCAGGCAGGGCGGGCACGCGGAGCTCTCGGAGCGTATGACGGAGTTGGTGCACGAGGCGCCGGACCGCATGATCTACTTCCTGACGGGCGCCCGCCCCGCGCGCGCTTCCCGCCCCGCCGGCGCGCCCTACGCGCTGCCGCCGCCCACCAACGCGCATGAGATGACCGACGTGGCTAAAGCGGCTAGGGGCAAGCTGCAACTGGTAAAAAAATACTAATGGTTCGCCCCGAACTGAGACCTTGCCTCTATACACACTATCACGGGCGTAGCCAGGTATTAGTTTCGGGGAGTTCGGGGGGGTGTTAAGAAAATGAAATCCATGTGAAAAAAACTGCCGGCCTAATATTTTGAACATTTCTGGGGGGGATTAAGTGTTATGTTATGTGTATAGTGGGGGGGGTCAAACACCCCCCCCCCCCCACTATACACATAACATAACACCCAACAGTCACACATACGTAGTCTTAATCCCACACTACGATTTCTTTTGTCGTGGTTGTCAAGGAACTACGAGTACCATAGTACCACAACACCCAGACCGGGAACAAAAATTTGCAGATCATGCCAACATTTGTCGCGCAGCGGGAATCGAACCCGCACCTCTTGCGTCTCAGCCGACCACTATGACTATGTTAGAAACCTTTCTTTACTTGAACAACTTCAAAAAACATTTAGATAAAACTTTTACGGGACTACCTTGAGATCATTCCCTAAACGGCATCGAATGAACCATTTGAAAGACAAACCAAGGAAACTATAAAGGTAGCGGAAAGTCGGTGGATGGAGGAGGCCTAAGACCGTTCGTCGTGGCTTTCTATGAGGGAGGCCTATGGTCAGCAGTAGGCTACTATACAGGCTGATGTTGAAAAAATTCTTCTATTTTGGATTTTTCCCTGAAGTCTATAGTCACAAAAGCTATTACAATACTAGTTACTAAAACTAGCATACCAAATTTCAGCTTTGTACAGTATGTACGTTTCGCCTTTAGGCTGCGTTTCCACCAGAGATGAGCGAGGATGCGTAGCGAGGGATGTATTTGTTAAGAACCAATAGAATCACTTCATTTACCTAGCCTCGCTTAGCGCATCTCTGGTGGAAACGGCTTAGCGAGCGAGGTTTTTATACGAACAAAACAAGCGAGGTACGTGCGAGCGATGTGTGCAAAGGATGGACTCGAGCGAGAAACTACTAGCAGTCAGTCTGAAAAGAGCCCGCTACACATCCTCGCACCGCTCATCTACCTCGCACATCTTTGGTGGAAACGCAGCCTTATTCTTTACATAGTTATCTTATAGAAAGTCTTCTCTGTTTCAGTTGCCCAACCATTTGTTTGAAGAACTAGTAATGGATATTTATGATGAGATCGACCGACGAGAAACAGAAGCGAGTAAGTCATTTTCCCACACACTTTTCTTTCCACCATCACATATTTTTTCTTGGCCTTTTTACCCTTGAAGGTAGGAAGGTTTATGTGTATTTTATTTGTTACCATGTACCTCCAAAAATGATCAGCCGTTTATGATGTTTTGCAAACGTTTTGTAACTTCAAGGTAGGTAGGCGTGGAGTTTTTTCCATACAAACTTCAACACCCCTTTAGGGGGTGAATTTCAGAAATTCCTTTCTTAGTGCACCTTTAGAGCATATAAGGAATAAGCCCTCCAAACTTCAGGCCTCTAGGACTTATGGTTTAGGCTGCGCGTCAGTCAGTCACTGAACTATTATACAATATGTTGTTTTGTACACTTGCCATACTTGAAGAGCGCGTGATATAATGTATACGTAATCATCTAAAAATAAAATAAAAATCCTACAGATAACTATAACTGATTTTTTTTTGAAAACAATTTTAGGTCACACTTGAATAAGCCCCTAGTAAAATTTGAGAATAGACCCCAAATAACGTAGAAGTCAAAGAACGCTGCGGAGACCCCGCCACGCGGCTCGTGCCACGGGGGTTGATTTTGTGCGGTGAATTTAAACACGGGTGGATATTTTTAAATTGTAAATTTTTTACTAACTATGTAATTTTTCAGTTATGTTTTTTTACTGATTTATTATCGGTGTCAGCAGTATAGTAACCTCCGTAAATATGGCAAGTGTACAAAACAACACGTTGTATATAGGTACACTGCTCGCCGTAGGCAGGGGGATTCATCCTCATACTTTGGAGGCAATGTGGTCGCGCAACGCGAGGTTCCAGAGGAGTTTCCTCCCGCGATCACTTAAGTTGTGGAATGATCTCCCTGCCGAGGTTTTCTCTAGTGACTACAGTATGGGGTTCTTCAAAAAGAGCGTTTTAAAGTTCTTAGAGTCGGCAACGCGCGTGTGATGCCTCTGGGCGTTGCAGGCGTCCATAGGCTACGGTAACCGCTTTCCATCAGGTGGGCCGTATGGTTGTTTAATAAATGCTGGACATTTCACACAACATTATCTAGCCCCAAGCTAAGCAGAGCTTGTGTTATGGCAACTAGATAACTGATATACTTAATACAATACATTAGATAGATAGATCTTTTTGATTATACATAGAAAATACCCAGAACACCCTGAACAAATACCTGCAGATCGTACAAATATTTTTTCCGAGGCGGGAATCGAACCCGCAACCTCCTGCGTCGCAGGCGAACCTTCGCCCGCCGCGCCACAGAGGTCGTTAAGTTGTTTGGTCGGTGTAGGTTGTATGCTTATGCAGTAGTATAAAATATATATATATATTTATATATTATTATAATATATTTGTATATTTATGTTTCATTGTCTTATGTATAGTATGGCAGACAAGTGCAACAGGTTTAGAAAGGAACGGCGTAGCATTCCTCCCCGTGAACCCAGCGCTGTCCGCGCCACGGAACCAGGGCCGGCAGAAACTGGCTCGTCTGTCCACGGCAGAGATGGCAGCATTACTTAGAGATGTGTTGGTGGACGCGACCAGAAGACAGCATATAGCTACACTTCAGCCCAGAGGTAACTTGAACCATGGTACTCTTAGTACCTGATACCCACGACACAAGGGAATCCTAGTAAAGTCAGTAGGGCGATTCTAAAACGTCGGAAACGTTTCCAATCGGATTCGTTAGTTTTTCATTTCGATGTGGTAAGTAACTAAAACAATTTTCTAACAATTTTCTCTAGTAAAACACAGTTTTAGTTACTTACCACATCGAAATGAAAAAACTAACGAATCCGATCGGAAACGTTTCCGACGTTTTAGAATCGCCCTGCAGGACTATGTATAAATAAATAATGCTGGACATTTCACACAGCATTATCAAGCCCCAAGCTAAGCAGAGCTTGTGTTATGGGTACTAGATAACTGATATACTTAATACAATACATTACATAGATACATATTTTTTATTATACATAGAAAATACCCAGAACACCCGGAACAATTATCTGCAGATCGCACAAATACCTGTTCCGAGGCGGGGATCGAACCCGCAACCTCCTGCGTCGCAGGCGAACCTTCGCCCGTCGCGCCACAGAGGTCGTCAAATGTATGTGACTGGTGGGTGTTATTATAATTGTAATTTTCCTAATTCTACATGTCTATATTCTGGTAATAAATGATTTATCTTATTTTATTTGTCTTAGAAGGCTTAAATAAATAAAATTACGTATTATATTGTGTGTTTAGCATTAGGTCCCGTGAATCCGCTGCTGTCCGCGCGCCACTTGAAGCACATCTCGCAGTTGTCCGACGACGAGCCACTCTACGACTCGGTGGCCTCGGACGAGGACTACGCTCACTTGACGCCCGTCGATCTAGAAGTGAGTTCATTCTTATTGTTGTTGGCTTAAGACTGAAGTTCGTGTAACAGATATCAGAGCATTGTATCTTGTAATTGCTTAGTCATCATCAGTTAATAGTATCCCCCTCTGATGGGACTCGTGGCCTGCTCTCGACTCGTAAGAGTGAACAAACGGGTAGTAAGGGTCAAGCTACACATTGTTGTATGCTTCAGCACTGCACGTCCCTGTCATCCCGCACATTTATAAGAACGTGTATTGTGAGGAATACGTACCGGATGCGAATGGAAAGTACTAATAACTTTTCATTTAAAAAACCGACTTCCGCCATTGAATTCACTAAATAATTTTGGATGAAAAAAAAATTATGAAAGAACCATAGTGGTGAAAGGATTATGATACTTTCTGAATGCAAATGCTTGGTGTCTTGCTGAAAATATCAAAATTGCCATATGTATGCCTACAATATTTGAGGAGTTCCCTCAATTCCTCATGGATCCCATCATCAGAACTGGATTCTGAAAAAAATGGGACCAATCTGGAAGTATATCTATTCAAATAAAAAAAGAATTTTCCAAATCGGTTCATAAACGCCGGAGATATGAGGTAAAAAACTTAAAAAAAAAAAAAAAAAAAACAACCGATTTGAGAACCTCCTCCTTTTTGTGAAGTCGGTTAAAAACGCTTTCCGTATCATACTATAAAGTAGCTTGACCCTAATATTCTATGCTCGGTGCACATGGATGTCATCTTTGGTTTAGATCGAATTTATGCTAATTGTGCGCCGTGGTGTATCTGGTCTAAGATTAGACCTCTCCGTTTCCTCCCGTGTTCCCTCCACCTTAGTACTCCACAACAATACTGCAATCACTAATCCACCTGCCAAGCGTGGTGATTATGGCAAATCCCCATATTCTATGAGGCCTCGTCCAGCAGTCGACCTCTAAATGCTGATGATGCTAATTGAAAGAAAGAGTGAAAGAAAAACAGTTTATTTACTGTCTCACAAAAAATACACAGGCACTAAAATATCAAACATATTAAATAACAATGACAAAATGTGTGTGTCAGTTGCAAACCACAAAAGGGTCCCCAACTCAGCATTTGCTAGGCCGCCTAAACAACTTAGCGCTGGTCTTCCGTTAGAGCCCAACTTTAGTTTAATTGTGAATTAAACAAAAATGGGTACAGACCAAATCAATAATTTGAATTACCCTCTTTACTACCCCTAGTAGGATCCCCTCACGGGGCTGAAGATATGTCAAAGTCTTGAGTCTACAATGTATGTTATGTAGACTGTATGCGTCTAGTAATAAAGTCCTAATTCCGTTGCACAGATATCGAACATAGTCCCGCGTGCAGGCGAGACAGTGTGTTCCACCTACAATCCGTCACTGCCCGCTGACCACCCGCTCAACATAGAACTCCGTCAGACGCACTCACCAAACAACTTCCTGCAAACAGAACAGAAAGAGGAAATCGAAACACTCAGAAAAGAACTATACACGAAAGACTCCACGATAACAGAACTCAAAAACCAATTAAAAAACCTACAGACGATTGTAGAACAGTTGACGAAGGAAAACAGTGTACTCAAAACGAGTAGCGTGGACGATGACCACAGCATGACGTCACAGTTCTCTATGAACGAGAGTACAAGTAACGTGGTAGATAGCGTCAAGTCTCAGGAGAGAGGGAGAAGCCTCGAGACTGAGCAGCTGACCCGCTCCGACGAGACAGAGGCGAAGTTGTCGCTGAAAGCGGCGCAGCGACCGGTCAGTATGTTTGAGCCTCGGGAGGGACCGAGGAATAACTGGCAGGTTACTAAACACCAGGTACTAATCTGAATTAATTTTACTAATATTGTGTTGTGGGGTCTAAATGTTTAAAATCAAATTAAATCAAAAATATTTTTATTTAATTTTGAATCGTCTTATATACTAAAATTACTCCTGTACCAACGCGACCAAGCCTAGAAGAATCAGGCAATAAACACGGCTTGGCTTACTTTGATGATCCGTACATTATTCATAATCGTTTTTTAAACCTATTTCAGTTAAAATAGCTTTTGTTTTGTTCTCTCTGATGTAGAATGTCATACGTCAAAACAAGACAAAACATATTTTAAATAAAATAGGTTTAAAAAATGATTATGAATAAGCGGGAAATATTTTGATAATTTATCTATGTCAACTGATTATTTTAATGAGGTCCGGTTGGTGGCTTTTCGGGCTAATATACCTCAACCTGCTAACTGAGCTGCCCAAGAAAGAACCAGTGCCTAACACGGCGACCGATTTAATTATATCAATGCTATACTAATTTCTCGATTGCCTTGAATGATTTAGACCCGACTGCATTAAATTCTTAGATTAACAATGTAGCTTTTATGAAGGTGTGAAGTATATTTGAACATCATGGTAATGGGATTGGTAGTAGACAAAACATAGATTCTTCACTCCAACTTATATCATGTAACCCGGTTTTATATCACAAATTAGTTTTATAAAAGGTCCTATTCATCCTGTCCTAGTTATCATTAGACTCTGGAGTGAGAATGATTTGAAGTTCGAATTCAAACTTGAAGGTTCAGATTCAGTAGTATCCTAGATCCTGTTCATCCTATGCTGGCATCATCAGACCTTGGAGTCTGCATTTGAAGTTTGAATTCAAACGTGAAGATTCAGATTCAGTAGTATCCTAGATCCTGTTCATCCTATGCTGGTTATTATGGAAATATCCCTGGAGTCTGCGAGAGAAAGATATGTCATGTCGTTTTAACTTGATATTTGGGCTCAAACTTGAGTTTTTAGCTTCAGTACTATCCTAGATCCTGTTCATCATATGCTGGGCATCATCAGACCCTGGAGTCTGCGGGAGAAAGATATGTTATGTCGTTTTAACTTGATATTTATACTCAAACTTGAGTTTTTAGCTTCAGTACTATCCTAGATCCTGTTCATCATATGCTGGGCATCATCAGACCCTGGAGTCTGCGGGAGAAAGATATGTTATGTCGTTTTAACTTGATATTTATACTCAAATTTGAAGATTTAGCTTTAGTAGTACCCTAGATCCTGTCCACCATATGCTCAGCATATTCCAAGTTCTAATGATGTTGAATGATTATTTTGCTGGTCATCATTAGAACTTGGAACCTTAAGTCTAGTCTGATGTCGTCGAAAATGAACATTCGTGAGGGTTTGACTGCAAAAATTAAAAAGTGTTGCTGATGATTCTGGAAACGACTGCACCGATTTCCTCCAAAACATTTTACAAATGCTATCTTTCTTACAAAAAAAACCGCATTGTAATCAGAGCAACCATTCTGGAGCTATGAGGCCACAGACAAACAAGCAAACACTATAGCCTAGTACTTATAACACTTTTTAGTTGGGGGTTAAAAAAGCATCAAAAAAAGCTACCAGTCAAAACATGTTTGTGTGATTTGCTCATGATATTGGATTGGTGCCCATTCCAGCTGACAACACTGTCGAGTCTAGACCGGTCGCTCACTCAGAGCGTGCTAGAGGGCGGCACTGAAGTGTTACCAAGTGCGGAGATGGTGCAGCGTCGCGCTGAGGGTGTGACCCGTGGGATACAGGAGCTATGGACGGCGGCGCGGGACCAGCATCCCAGTCTCAACGAGCGGGGCGAGGCTATCCGACACGCTGTGCGCTCGCTGCTAGCGCTATTTACACAGGTGAGCATGTCACTTGGAGCATGACTCTACATTATATCCGCACTGGGTGTGGCGACACCCAGTGCGGATATAATGTAGAGTCGCGCTTAGAGCTATTAGTCTCTGGCAACAAATTAACGTTCAGTGACCACAGTCATATCGATTCTAAAAGCAATGGCTCAAGAAACAAAACAGTTCAAAATGGCGTCCACTTTTTTTCAATTCTGACATAAGATTCATGTTCAGTGATGACAGGAATCCTCAAATATTGTTTCTGATAGCAATCGCTCAAGAAACAAAAAAGTTCAAAATGGCGTCCACTTTTTTTCAATTCTGACATAAGATTCATGTTCAGTGATGACAGGAATCCTCAAATATTGTTTCTGATAGCAATCGCTCAAGAAACAAAAAAGTTCAAAATGGCGTCCACTTTTTTCAATTCTGACGCCAGATTCATGTTCAGTGATGACAGGAACCCTCAAATATTAATTCTAAATAGCAATTGCTCAAGAAACAAAAAAGTTCAAAATGGCGTCGTCTTTTTTCAATTCTAAATCAGGTTCCTGATCAGTGATTAAATAGGCACTTAGAGCTTGTCCAGATGAGGCGTTTTACGCGCGATTCGAATCGCGCCTTTTCTGGACAAGCTCTAAGATACAGATTAAAAAAAAACTTTAAATTTCCACTGTAAAATAATAAAATTTATGGCGTTGTCACGTTGGAACTTTTTCCCCTGCGTCCCCCACCCGTCTGGCCCAATGAACGCATCAAACGGGTCATGGAGAGTGCTATGCCTGAAGTCGGTTTATGGAGGCGGTTCAAGGCTATTCGTCGCGTTGTTATATGGGGGAAGCTTTTGGCAGATGAGGGCCCATTCAGGATTTTTAAAGCGTAGGTATCTAACCAAATCACAAATCAACTAAAACAATACGGCTTTTTAGTTGGCCTATCAGAAAACGATTTTATCCCCTTTTTGGCGCCTTGCTGCAGTGTCTCATATTACTTGTATTGTGCAGACGTGTTCAGACGGCGAGTTAGCCGTGGTGCTCGGCTCGCTGCGCGCGTCGTGCTCGGCCGTGTGCGTCGCGTGCGCGTCGCCCGCGCCACTCAACGAGGTGCGCGCGGCGGCCTACGAGCTGGCGAAGGCGACTAAGCTGTTGGTGACGCACTTCCACGCGGACTCGTAGCACTACCCTCCCTACTACACCACTGTGTAACTCACCTGAACACTCTTTGGGATGGGCAAAACGTTTTGGGTAAATACTGGTAAGGTGCATATTATACAGTTGAAAATTATAGTGACTTTGTATCATTTTAGAAATGTTACGACTATACGCTCACTACGTTACAGTTTTACCCAGAAAATAAGTCCGATCGACTGTTTTCGTTTGCGCAGAAAAGCGTAGACTGATATCCGACAGTAGCCGAACGTATAGTATAGCTCTGTCCCGCTGACATGATTCGTACACTGTCTGACAGAGTCGTCTGATGAACAAGATGGCGCACGACCGGCCGCGATTTTACCGTGAAATCCATTAACCAATAACAGCGCAAGATTTTAGCGCGCGATTGCTATTGGTAGAAAGAAGGTTCCCGCGCTATAGAAATTGGTCTACGGCGCAAGTACATCGGGGCGACTTATATTTTGGGTAAAACTGTACCACTATATGTACAGACGGCAAAACAAAAAAAACATATTTTTCTGTGCGTCAGCAGTAAAGCAAAAACAAAACAGTATTTGTGTATAGTTGTAATATTTCTAGAAAGGTAGATAAAGATATTATATCTGGATTTACTTGGCTGTCGGGAAATATGCCGGCTGGGTTATGGAAGCACGGCAGCTTTTGAGCTGGCAACCCAACTCCACCATGTATATAATACTTCTAGCAATTGAAGATATATATAAATTAACTTACGCCATTTTCCCGGAGGGTAGGCAGACCACGGATTTCCACTTGAAATGTCAATCTGTTTTCAATCCTGATGATCGCTTCCACCTGTAAGGCCGGTTCTCGTGATATAAAATGAATTTTTCCTTCGCATTGGCTAAAATTGGCGACCCACAGGGCCGGATTTAAATTTGTGCCGCCCTGGGACACGAAAATGCCGCCCTATGACTTAAATTTTATTTTAATAGTTTTCCTATATTATAATATACAAAATTTTAATGTGATACATAATACTTGAATTATATTTCTTGAAAGATAAAATGTTTATTTAAAAGAATTAGTTAATTATATATTGTATAGAATTTTTTTTCTCACTTTCCAAATTTTGCCGCCCTAGAAAATTTGCCGCCCTGGGCACTAGCCCCGACTGCCCCTAGTATAAATCCACCACTGCCGACCCATATAAATTCTGTTTAACAAATGCGTTGCCCTTCCCAAAATTGAGTGTCTAGCGACTACAACATAAATATGCATTTGTGGATAAAGCTAACTTCATACGGTCGCCTGCGACAAACGTCAAACATCATACAATTTAAACGTCATAATGAATATTTTTTTAATTGATGTGACGTATTTCGTGGTTCGTTGTCTCATGCGCATAGTTACGTGGTGGATGCTACAAGTGCGAACTTGTGTGCAGTGTGTAGTGTTGTGAAAACTAAACTCGAGTGCTGTTTCGATAGTGAAAGACGACATTTTTAATGCACGACTCTAGTATTAATTATATAGTACTAGGTTTAATTTAAATGTAAAATGTAGTACATTACATCATGGTAAATACAAGACAAATCAATCTGTGTATGACGAAGCATGTATACACAGATTAATAAACTTCATTTGATGCGATCCGTTCCATGCGTACGATGCACAACTGTGGACGCTCACCTTAATCCAGAACTTATGAGGTAAAGTAAAAATGTTTTTCAGTGTTTATTAATATGAGATATCATCCAAAATGTTTACATTTTACTGAATTTAAAAGATCAATTTCTATTACAAAAATACGATCTCTTAGCATGAATTGTAATGAAAAACATTCATGATTTCAAAAAAATACGATGAAAGCTTGACTCATTCAAATGTACCTAATTGTTATTATATCGCTTCGTTGAATACAAAAAATTATATAAATTTTATATGAATAAATATATCGAAAATATAAAAATGTATTGCCTAAAATTACTGCTTTTAGGATTTCAATTTATAAGCAACATATTGTTGGTTGATGTTTTATTCAAAGTATAAGTAGTAGATATCAATGTTATTTTACTAAAGTAACTTTCGTGAATTATATCATTCATTTTGTAAAAACGGGAAATTTTCACGTACCGATAGGTTGGTGGAAGCACTAACAGGTTTCGACCCTAATCGTGTGTCTTCATCAGGGTGGGTATAGGATCCGCGCTACACTCCCTCTGCGTCCTTCCTCGCACTGCGTCTCTGAGCTCGCTCCTCTCGGCTCGTCCGGCGCGGGACTAATTAGACCGGGATGGTCTACGGAGGGACGGTTCGCAGACACGGTCTGAGCAAGCTTATAAAGCCAAGTGTGCATTATGAAATTATAAAAGTTGTTACATTGTTGTGATTATTGATCGTTGTCAGGAAGGCATCACCACGTTTGTTCAATTTATTGGTGTAACCAAAGCTTTTGTTAATGTAATTATATCAATTTATTCTAATTAATGAGTATTTTCCTGTGTACACCCTTGGCGAGTTCACGCACGGCGGTTGATTGTTTTTGTGAGTGGATGTCACAAGTCTTTAGTAGTATTTAGATCATAACTGCTGATTACGTTAGATTCGTATTCTAGAACCTTACTTGGCCTTTACTTGTGCGTTTCTCGTTCATGTAACTGTCAAATTGCTGTCCCTGTCGTGTTAGAATTGTATTACTTACAGGGATAAGAAAGGTTTAAGGCTGCAGCACACCGGCTGCGTGCGCGTAGACATCGTCGTACCATGACGTTGTAATGTATGGAACTCTATTGGCCTTATTACAGAACATGGACTAAATCTGAATTTAGTCCAGGCGTACTAGTCTAGGATTAAATATCGACATTAGGCATATGCGACTTTAAATACGAAAGCAGATGGTTTGTTTTCCGAAATCAATTCTCGCGCTACTTCGCAAATTTCCAAAGTATCAAACTGACGGATTGTGTCACATCACAATTGAGATGTCCAAATTCTTACCTCTAACAAGCAATCAACTGTCAATTTATAGACCATTGCTAAACTAGGGGGCTGCCTGGTTTTAGATAAACCAGAGATAGTCCAAGCTTATCTCATTTTTGGCATATCTAGCTCGAAAGTTGCTTGTGGAAAACAAACCATCTGCTTTTGTATTACAGTCGTATATACCCTAGGTCGATATTTAAGCCTAGACTGGTAGTCCTGGTTTAAACCCAGACTAAGGGCATTTTTTATAATAACACCATATGAGACATGGTACACCGCTTTCGTGACGTGCACGCAAGCTTGTACATACAAAGTGAAGCGCGTGTCTACGTTACGTGCTGCATACGCATCCGGTGTGTATTGGCCTTTTAAGAGTACGCCCGTTTGATGCGGTTTGATTAAAATGTAAACATTGATGAGATTTTATTAAAAGGCTTTAGTTGAACTACTATTATTACTCTTCTAAGATATTACGTCACAAATTAGTATTTTCACTTAACTTTGTCATTCCATTGTATGTGTTCTTTTGTATTATGTGTGTTTTCATCTGTGTTTACTTCAAAATATCTTTGCCTTCAGTCCATAAGACGCATTTACGTATGACGCAGGTTGCCAACCTGCGTTTACCGCCACGAAGCTCCACTTCTTGGGCTAATTCAGGCGTCGTGTCTAGGTTGTATGTGACCTTGCAACCAGTAACTGTTGTCAACCTTTACCCTCGGCACAAGTTTAACCTGAGGGTTATCATAGACCCTAACATTTTTCAAAAATAACAAATCAACCATAAAAACAAATTTTCTTTTCTTTCTTTTAAAGACTTTTTTTAACGAGTTTGTGCTGGTAAACAAGTTCGTGCCGGTATACGAGTTACATTCAGTACTCGGTGTCGGTGTACTCTGAATGTAAGAGTACACCGTCATACGTAAATGCGTCCATAGATACTTAGATGACCCTTTCTGAAGTTTGTACCTAGGTAGAATAAGCGAAATATTATACTTAAATGCCTTTGAAGATGTACAATGTTTATTATAGTTTTAAAAATAAGTACACAATTTATGACTGACTGAACATTTTCTTCATTTTCTATTGGTGACTAAAGCATCTTGAAATGTTCGTATGATGTAGTAACGATGCAAGATTTTTGCGAATGCGACATTTGCTAAGCGCTTCCGTTTCGTGTTTCGTAGACGGTTGCGACTTGTCTAAGGTTATAGTGATTGTATTACAGAGGCTATAGCTATTTGCTAGTTTGTCATCTACCACTGTAAATTGCTCGTTTCGATGATGGGCTATTCTGAACCCCTCCCCCGTCCAAATATGACTGCGACCTACGGTTTTAAAGATAAACGATATAGTCCTTTGTATGCAACTTCATAATGGCTAAAACACCGGCTACACTTGAGAGTTGACTATCTTCTTGGAAACTTGCCAACGGCCGCTCCGACAAGTGTGGCCTTCGCTTTAAAGACTATCAGAGACTTATCGTCGTACACGCCTCAAGCCAGGGCAGGGACAAATCTCGCAATTATTAACCACAGATGAATGAATACTGCGTGATTAACATACAGTCAACTTAAAATATGGTTTATATCATTTGAATTAGGTCCAAAATTATTTGATGCTGGATTGGTCCTGTCTTGGACTTGAGACATTTGTAGGGCGCTTCATTGTGCCGGGGGTTTAATTTAATTGAATTAATTAGTTTAATTAAATTAGGTTAATTTAATTAATTCAATTAATTAGTTTAATTAAATTAAATTAATTCGGTTAATTTAATTGCATGAATTAGTTTAATTAAGTTAAATTAAGTAGTTTAATTTAATTAATTATTTTAATAGACACCAGTGCTCCTCGTACCCAGTACACGTTGAATTTGATAAAATTGTGCCTAAAGATGTGTAATTCAATTTGTTACTGGAAATAATAAAATTTTTGTAGATTTTATAACGGTTGTTGTATAATAATGTATTTATACTTACGTTGTTAGGTACTTGTAATGAATTTTATTGTTATGATTTTGTAACGATTTGTATTAGCTTTCGTACGGATGTAGGTAGGATAATATACGTACCTATGAGTATTATGTGATCACTTTATGTGCCAATGTTTATGTAAAAGACGTATTTAGATTTAAGCAGTTGTATTTTTTGAGGGATCCTGTTTAACAACTTATATTTCAATAATATAAACCACCGAATAACAAAATAGTTCTGTAAAAAAAAACCAAAATATTTGCACATGCCATAGCAATTATATTTGAAACTGTAAGACAGGATTCCACGACTTGTCGATGTTAAAAATAATATAATAAATATTAATTTTGAAAATATAACCATTTTTACAAGCTTTTCTTTAACTTGCCCTGTTACCTATGTATGTTAGTGTGGGACAAATCTTGAAACTGAATTTTGAACCAGTTTCACCCAACCGTTTGGAGCTAAGGAAAAATTCAAAATTTTCATACTTATGTTTAGATGACAATACAATATTATGGTGACGGTGAGCTGACCTGACGATGGAGACGGAAGGTGGGCAGCGGAACTCCTCGATGATTAGCTCGTCATGCTCATTTGGTCTGCTTACGATTCCGATCACTAATTTAATAAAAGCTTGTTTTGATTTTTTTTAACAAAAATCTTTTTATTTTTATTGTATGATTTGTTGGTGATGATGTAGTGATGGGCTGAATAGGGATTTTAACGAATACAAGCGTTCTGTAAAAAGTATACCGGACCGAATATTCGGCAGGATTTAGCGCCATTTGATGTGCATTGAAAATTACACTTTTAAGTTGCGTTAAAAACCAAATACCAAGGGGTACCGATACCAATACTTATTACAAGAAAATACAAATGTTGAAGATTCGGCCTATTCATAATTTGTTGGTGGGTAGAAAGTAGGAGGACATTATAATCGGAGCGGAGATGTTTGCGCAGTACCAAACTCTTAACGTTAGTCTTTAACGCCAGTAATTGAATTATCTAATATGTTACTTCTGAACTGAACAAATTAGAAAATAAACATTACAAATAAATGCGTCCCTTACGCGCAGAGTTCGGTACAAAACAGCATCATGAGGACTGTGGCGGAGAGTTTGACGTCTCCGCTCTGGAACTGCCTTGTCAGCTATTTCCTTCATTAATCATTCTTGGCGTGTTTTGCTCGCTTCCTTACTTGTTATCTATAATGTCACCAATTACCCATTTAATTATTTTATTAGGTTATTAAAATATGGATCCGAAAGTTATCCGAAATAAAATATTCTATTCTGTTAGACCTAGGCGTGTTGAATGAAGGCTAAAATAAAACAATGTTGCTCAAAATAGGTAAGTACTCTGAATTTAATTTGCACAAATTCACATTTTAAGTATAAAGAATTAGAATAGTGATTGTTTCAGACAAATAAGGGAACCTACTGGTGCTCATCGTGTCCGTGTCAGATTCCCACATTACAACTTAAATTCAAAATGGCCTTCGTAAAGTTCTGGGAGTCAAAAAAATATCACATCTTTGTGCATTAGTCGTTTCTACTACGTAATCTCATAATAATTGACACACAAAACACTTAAAAAAACAAGAATTAATGTCCGTTCTCAATTACGACTCTGTGAACAGTCAAATACTTCTATTCAAAACCGAAGGTTCCCGCAAAAAGTGGTTTACATGAGTTACGTGGTCACTTAGAGGTTTTTGTTGTATGTAGGTAATTGTGGCCTTACATGATTTGGGTAATATAATATATGCTCCACGCTTGGCCCTGACGTAGTATATACCTAATGGGGCTTGTGAAAAACTAATAACACTAATCGGACATCGGATCGGACGGCCTCTATCATAGAGGCCGTCCGATCCGATGTCCGATTACCCACAGCGCCATAGAGGCTCTATGGCGCTGTGGGTCTGCGGGTGTTATGGTATCATGGTATACGTAGTTCCTGCTACCCACGACACAGGGAATCCTAGTGTGGGATCAAGACTATATACGTACCTATGTGACTGTTGGGTGCTATTTATGTTATAAGTAACTCCAAATTGTATTTGCTACTTAGGTATACTGTGTGTTGACTTATATACTTATATACACACATTTATATGCTTACCTATGATAAAAAGTTGAATCATTCAAAATATCGATTTTACTAGAAGCTCAGGCGAAATGATTCCCCTAACTACTCCTAAATAAGCGATCCGATCACCCTCCAAAGCAACCCCTGCAATCAATAAAGGCACGTAGGAATACGCAGACATATCCGCAAAGGGGAATAGAAAGGGTGGTATATAGGCATGGATTTAGTATAAAAATTCCTTTGTGGTAGGTGTACTTCCATAACAAAACGTCATTTCAAATAGAAACTATTGAAATTGGTAGCAACACAATTACGTATACAACCTCGGTGAACAAATTGTAGGTATGATAATAGTACGAAGGTTTTACAAGAATTGACGCAGTTTTATTGTTACGGAAGAAATAAGCGATGTCCAATTTTCCGCTATTATGCTAATCGTTCTCGAATTGTTTCACAAACAAAAAAACAATGTAGGTACTCTTAATTGTTACCGTTTTGCATAAGGCGATGACCTCACCACTTGTCACGTCTTTATTCCGAGTGTTTCCCTGTGGTCAGATTGTTGGTCAGACTAGTCTGGCCAACGGGAATTATTTTTCCCATTGGCCAGATTTATTTGACAGATGGAAAAGACAGAAAAAAGTACAATCTAAGAAAAAACTGTTTTGCATTTTATTATCAAAATGTTATCTAAGGCGTTCTAAAAAATGACCAACAGTCAATTCTCCAGTAGTTAACATCATTTGTGAATATATTATGAATTTGTCTCATTATATTTTCCTTTGTCGGTTTATTTGTTATTTTGGTAAAATCATTTATTTGTAAAATTCTCAGTAAGTTGACTATCCCGGGTCCTTTTCTTGTTACAACCATAAAACATCTAGCAGAGGTTCACCCAGTGCAAGTTATAAATAAAACATATTTAGAAATTTACATGACCTCTTCGTATTTTTTTGTATTCAACAGTACTTTACTAAATTAAGAGCTAATCTAAACAACGGGAAAAATAATTCCTGTTGGCCAGACTAGTCTGAACACCAATCTGACCACTGGGAAACACTCTTTATTCCTGCGATTGTGCAACCCACGATGAAGAGACCCTTTGAGGGTCTACCTACCCCTACGGGGAAAAAGGCATGTGCTTATGTATGTGTAGGTATGTAAAAAATGTGGCTCAAAAGTCCTGTCCCCACGAGACTCAGCTGTTGTAGCTTACAAGCCAAGATGCAGGTTCAAATCCAGCTGGAGCGCAATTTTTGGGGTCATTTAAAATGTAATAATTTCCATCATGGTTTAAATTACACTTTCCAAAATAATGAACTTAGATATCTACTGTCCGCAGCTGCAATCTCGTGATTTTTTTTTAATTCCTTTCCCACTTATGTACGAAGATTACGGTCTACCTATCTGAAACATCACATGATTCTCTAGGAGAAAATCTAAAATATGTTGCAGGTAACATAAATTAAATATAGCTTTTTAGTAAGTTAACATAGATAAAGTAAAGTTATAGCCAACGAGATAATATCTTAATAATTGCTTATGTAATGCACTAGCAAAAGCTCGGAAGGTCTAGATCATTTATTGCTCTAAGTAACTACCCGACCAACGCTAGATAGTGGTATATCTAATGTACGTACATCTCTACTAAATACATTAAGTATCTACGACACAAAAAAAAATTGTAGAGGAAGATTTAATAAAATTGTTAAGTGTTATAAGATAGTGATGGATAAACCCGTCCTTCCCACAGCGTTCAAGAACACTTCCACAAAACGACGGCTTGACATCCCCCAAAGTACAAGTAGCATATAGTGCTACACTCGTAGGTGATCTCAAACCCGTAGCTCTCGCCGACCACCACGTGGAAGGCCGGCCCGAACTTCTTGTCCATAGCTTCCTTCACCATGCGCGCAGCTAGCTCGCTGTTCGCGGCGAACTTCTCGCAAGCTGTCACAGAGAGCTCCAGAGCTTCCGTGCGCATTTCCTCGTTCATGTCCGAGTGCTGGGGAAACAGAACCAAGTAAGATTTTTGGTTATGCAGTTCTGGACTACTTGGCCATTTTTGAATTTGCTATTATCACCACGCTTGGCAGGCAGATTGATGATCGCAGTATTGGTATTAAGTACTCAGGGGGACGCTGTGCCCATCCCCTTTGTCGGCTTTTATGACATCCACGCGAGGAGATGTCTATTCTTAGGCCGGGCGAACACACACGGCACTAGCAGGTAGAAGTTAGTAGGTATGTACTAATGTAATATTTACAGATCTCTGAAGTCGAAGATCTGTCAATGTATGTAAGTTACATAATAGTTTCAGCCTAAAGTAATATTGTTTTGTGACGGGCAGAGTGGCGTGGACGGAAGATGGTGCACTTAAAAACATATTTTCTATGTTATATACATTAGGGCGAGTAGCACACAAGAACGCGTTGCATCCACCTGCCAAAACAAACATCTTCGAAAGCTATGGCTGAATCCAGTGAGCGGCCTATAGAAGGTACATACTTAGGTACCTACCTACCTATGTCAATATTTACCCGTTGTGATTTGGAAATGAGCATTGAAAGAGTAATTATAGATCGTAATTTTATAAACAAGACGGAAACGATCACTCGCCGGCCAAGACGACGAGTAGCCGGCTGAGATGCAAGAGGTTGCGGGTTCGATTCCTTCTGCGGAACAAATGTTTGTATTATCTGCAAATTTGTTCCGGGGCTGGGTGTTAGGGTACCATCGTAGTTCTTTACCCACGCACGACACAGAGAGAATCCTAGTGTGGGATCAAAACTACGTGTGTGACTGTTGGGGGTGTTAATTGCATTATCCAAATTGCCCAAACTAATTGCGCATTAGATTTTGCTAGCTACTATACTATACCACAAAGATGAAATATACCAAAATTTCGATTAAAGAAAGTAAGTGGGTCTTTTATGGAGAATTCTGTACGGTTCTATAATAAAATTCCAGAAGGTGCATTTAAACTTCCTATTCGAAGATTTAAATCCTACATAAAGATGAATCTAATTAAGAAAGCGTTATTACACTGTTGATGACTATATTAATGATAAAGCCGCGTGGCCTGATGTCGCTCTGCCCCTCGACTGCTAAAATGGAAATTTGCAATATCTGTACTTACCTATTTACATGTTTGTATTAGATTATTATTTATATGTATAACAAGCGTAGCGTGTGCTGTCTTGCATATTTTTGCTGATGTTTATTTACTTTTGACTACCCACCTAAGGTTTTTAAGTTCTCATTTACTATGTATCAGCAACTCCTTGCTCCGAGGCACCACACAGGCGCTTCTCACCTAGTGGTAAGACGGACCATTTATGTAAGCCAAGCCGAGTTTGTTGCCTGATTCTTCTAGGCTTGGTCGCGTTGGAACAGGAGTAATTTAATTTTATATAAGACGATTCAAAATGATCCTTGTGATTTCAATGAATAAAGTTCTTTTTGACTTTGACTTTGATAAGACTGTGCTATATAATAATTTTAGGTGTATTAGTTCTACAGGTAGGTGCACATCTCATGTCTACACGGTACAGTGAGTTCCGAGTTTTGACAAGCAATTGACACGGACGTATGGTGTAGTGTAACACGGATTTTTGCATGGAAAATGAGGTTCACAGAGAGATAGAGGTGCTAGGGGCGCTCATCGGTGTCGCCATACAAAATCCTTGTTACACTAAACCGAACGTCCGTGTCAATTGTTTGCAAAAACTTAGAATCAGCTCTCAGGTAGAAATAGGTAGGTATCATCTACGTGTAGATTTGGCTTAGTTAGGATGACTGATATTCTATGTACGTACCTAAGTACCTCCAAGATTTTAAAATGAGATATTATATGTGGACGTTTGATTGAAATCTAATACATGTAGTTCCAGTGGACGGCTGTCCCGCTTCACTGATCGCAACGATCACTTGAAACCTGTTCAGACCTTGACTTCACCGTACAAGTACCTACTTAGCTACGTAGCTAATTAGCTATCCAAATTGTATACCTAAATAAGTTGCTGCAGTGTCGAATAGACCTCCGCTCCGTCTCCTCCCGTGGATTTTGTTAAAGGCAACTAAGAGATTACACCAGGGGATGGGCAGCAGCATCCACCTTAGTACATAGGTACTGTGCGATCACCAATCCGCCTGCCAAGCGTGCTGATTATGGCAAATCCCCCCATTTAATTCTCTAGGGGGACTCTCATTCAACAGTAGACGTCTACAGGCTGATGATGATGATGAAACAAATAGGTATCTGCTTACGAATTATAACAACTCAATTACGGTAGGAATCGAACCTATGACCTCTAGCTTTATTTTCTTCACTCCATCACGTAATTATCCATCCACATTATGGATAATTACGCCCGGGGCTAAGTACCCTGAGTAGGCAGCCCGTCCCGCTGCGCTGATATTTGTTTTTTTTTTACCTTTAAAATGCATTGCACAAGAAATATAACTATAACAAGACTCTAACTATAACTAGAGATATTATTAGAAATGCCTGTGACGCAAGAGGTTGCGGGTTCGATTCCCGCCTCGCAACAAATATTTGTACAATCTGCAGATATTTGTTCAGGGTGTTCTGGGTATTTTGTATGTATAATAAAAAATATGTCTAGTTGCCATAACACAAAGCTCTGCTTAGCTTGGGGTTAGATAATGTTGTGTGAAATGTACAGCATTTATTTATTATTTATTTATTTAAACACAGTCACGAGGTAACATTCAGAATTGCACTCTCTTTAGATAGTATTATCTTCTTTGAGGCGAAGACACTTCAAGAATATTCGGTAACTTAAATGTATTTTAAGAAAGATATTCTAAAGTAAACTCAACCTACCCGCTTTGATTATTTACTTTACGTCACTGAGGGCCGCGGGCGGGGTTAGCGTGTAGCAGCTACATGCTATTTTTTTAGGCGCTTATGGCGCGTAACTATATATCTAGACAAGTAAATAATCAAAGCCTACCCGTTGCTTCGCAACAATATCGCAAGTCGCAACTCACCCTGATAAGAGGATACGTGTGTACTACTTGCTCTTCCGCTGCACCTGGCGCTGCGGCTGCTGCGCCTTCCTCAGCCATTATTACTTAATTAAATCCACTAAGTCACTGCAACACGTGTGAAACGAACAAAATATTTTTGAAATGGGAAAAACAGGCGGCTGTACGGTGCGATGTCCACACTTGTTATAGAGAAGTTCTCTGTGGTCCACCCTGTTTATGCGCGTTGCCTTGGAAACCGGCAGAGGCGCGAAGAGCGATTGATTTTTCTCAGCTGCATGCTATGACTTTTGGATGTGGGTGGCCAATATTAACCATGGAAGATGCAATGACTTTTGGATGTGGGTGGCCAATAACCATGGAAGGATAATCAGGATCGTAGCAAATGGAAATCCGTGATCTCTACCTACCCCTCCGGGAAACAGGCGTGATTTTATGTATGTACTAGTTGCGCCCCGCGGTTTCACCCGCGTAAATAATGATGAAAATTGATGATGATGATGATGAAAAGTAGCCTATGTGTTAATCCAGGGCGTAAAGTATCTCCATTCCAAATTTCACTCAAATCCATTCAGTAGTTTTTACGTGAAAGAGTAACAAACATCCATACTCACAAACTTTCGCGTTTATAATATTAGTAGGATGTATGAGTAAATATAACACTGCTCTATACCAATGCTAGAGGCTCTACTGCTGCGCTGTAGAGTCATGCCTGCTCGTGGGTGCTATTCTACTTCATCCTCATCATCATCATCAGCCTGTAGAAGTCCACTGCTGGACATAGGCGTCCCCCTTAGAATGCCACGGCGAACGGTCTTGAGGCGCCTCCATCCACCGACTTCCTGCGATGTTTATAATGTCTTTAGTCCATCGAGTGGAGGGCCTTCCTCTACCGCGTCGTCCGCTTTGTGGTCGCCACTCAAGAACCTTTATTCCCCAACGGCATGGGCGTAGCCAGGGGGGGGGGTTGGGGGTCTGCGGTTATCTGTGACGAGAAGATATGGCGTAGTTTCCCGAACGCTGCCGCGTTGCCCATCCAAGTTGGATTCGTTGGTTGACATCTTTGTCGAAGTTGGGCCCTCCTAGTTGAATCGTCTGACCCAAATAGACATAGTGGTCAACAACTTCATCATCAAGAAGAGAACAGCATCAATTGACAATTCTTGATGATAATTTTGAGCTATTGATGGTAATTAGTCACCGAGTGACTTTCAGTTAGGGAATAGGGCATGGAGGAAGGAAAGGGGTTACAAAATCAGCTGGCCTGGCTCCGTGGCTCGTGCATGAGAGAGAGTAAGTATTATGTTCTTTCTGTGCTCTGTGGTGAGCACGCACAACGCACAACATAGAGTACTGCATTGTGTGCACTGACAAACAGAAACAGATGTACTAGTTGTGTGTGTTTGCGTGCGTGTGTGTCTGACTCTGTGTTGCTTTGCTTTGCTTTGCTTGGAGTTGGATCACTATCACTAGCACCAGTACATATACATATTCTGTACTTTAGTACTATACTTATAAATCTGTGATAATATTCTGTCTGTGGCTTGGATAGTTGTGAACTGTTGTGAACTTGTGGGGGAAATAAAAATAAAACATTTTTCTTGTGAATTGTTTGCCATGGCTTCTAGATTTAGTGGTGCTTTACAGTTGACGGACCTTGATGATTTCATCACGCCTTCTCAGGTACGCACATAACCTGTAACTTTCTGCCAACATCTCTCTCTTACTATCTGATGAAATTACTGAAACCTCTGTGTTTATTTTGCCAATAGGTACGTTCTATGTAGTCTACGTTTGATTTTCCTTCGTATGCACACCAAGGAACATATAACAGAGATAGAGAGCTAACGAGAGATGCTGCACACTATACATCAAATCAAATCAAATCAAATCAAACTGTTTTATTGCGTTCATGTTGTATAAATTAAGATCTTATGGTTAAGTTACAGCTTCAACATGAGCCCGGGTTGGGCACTGCAATATGGAACATGAATTCCAGGTGGTAACAATTATGTGCTACAATTTTATAACTAAAAATAAAAGTACTACAGTCTTAAATTAAGATAACATAAATAGGTGCAGTAAGAAGTTATTTTTCAAAAAATTCCTCCAAGTTATAAAAACTTTTTTTTATTAGGTATGCTTTTAAAACATTTTTGAATTATAAAAAGCTGGATTCATTCTTTATGTCTTGGGGAATAGTATTATAAATTTTTATCGACATAGCATGTGTTCCGGAATGAAAAATCTGAAGCTTAGAAAAGGGGAGGGCTAATTTTCTATGGGGGCGAAGATTTTGAGGGCGAGAATATTCTTGGAAAAAATCCATGTTTTTTCTGACAAATATACTTATTTCTAGAATATATATACCAATGAGTGTTAGGATGTTTTCGTTAATAAAATAGGGTTTGCAACTTTCCATTGAATTCAGGTTGTGTATAATTCTAAGGCATCTTTTTTGGAGACTAAAAAGTTTCAGTGCGTCTGTACTATTCCCCCATAAAATTATACCATATTGAAGCCAGGCATGGGCATAGGCAAAATAAGCACAGGTTGCTGTTTTTGTATCTGTTGATTTTTTTAATTCGTAAAGGGCATAGGTGAATCTAGAAAGTTTTGTAACTATTTTACTGACATGAGTTTTCCAATTTAAGTTTGTATCTATGTTTATTCCTAGAAGAGGGTAGCTGTTTATGGATTCTATTTGGGTATTTTGAAAAGAGTAATTAATCATAAGTGGTATTTTTTGGTAGGGATGGAATTGTATGAGCTTTGTTTTTTCGAAGTTAAGTTGGAGATTATGTTCTTCGAGCCAGTCCACTATTCTTTGAAGAGACATATCAAGATGTTCATGGAGATTTGAGCCAGTTTTACTAGGTATTACTAATGATATGTCGTCTGCAAAAAGAGTGCAATGGTCGTCTACTATTTTGGGCAGATCATTTATGGGCAGATACATTATACATATATAAGGTACGTACATAACAATAATTCAAGTTCTGTTCCTACAGGAATGCATAAAACCAGTCAAAATCGAGAAGAAAAAGACGAAAACTGGTGCCAAGATCAAAATAGGTGAAGATGGATATTTCGACATATCATCAGGTAGAGAACAGAAGTTGCAGAAGGTTGAGATAACACTGGCAGACTGCCTCGCCTGCAGTGGCTGTATTACTTCTGCTGAAAGTGTCCTGGTGACCAAGCAGAGCCAGGAGGAGTTATTGAGGTACTTATGCTAAAGCGCACTAGTCTAGCTTCCTTACTTGGAGACTTACTCGCTGTGTTGTCACCCTTTCCCCTACGCACCAGGTTATCTATAAAGAACTGCTTTTTAACATTGATTTTTACTATTTTATATTGTTTTTTTGGCCAATGAAAATTGTGTTATGCAAAGGACAATATTTTTTTGTTTCAACTGACAATTTATTCAGCTTTCTAACTTTTCATATGAGGTTTTGTGTTTCAGTTACTTTCAAAGATAATTTATTGGTTTGTGTTAGAAAACATGTAAATATTATATTTACCATTCAATTCTCCAATCTTTTCTTAATGAATTTATCAAAACAATAATCCTTTATTTCTCACTATAAAACCCTTTACACAAAATATAACAATGGAGTTAGTACTGAATATCTTAATGAATTAAGTCATGCCTGGGCTGCAAGTACGTAGGACTCGATTCGATAAATTGATTGAATCGAGCTCTACGTACCTGCACTGCCGGTTCAGCGAAAATAAGTGTTACTATATTTATTGGATTTTGCAGAGTATTCTCAGAGAGGAAGTACACAGACAAGAAAGGAGAGGCCAAGGATGTGAACCTCATTGTGATATCTCTGTCGCCCCAGCCGACTCTGTCTCTGGCTGCTAGGTACAAGCTGTCACCTGAAGAAGCTACTAAAAAGCTAGCAGGTAGGCCTACCCCCATGGGCTACATTAAACTGTAAAATCTATAGGCATATTATAGAGCAGATGCCATGTGCCGTGGTGTGTCGAAATAATAGACGATTTGCACAACTAATGTCAAAAAAGAAAAATGTCCAAAACCAATGTCCAATTATAAAAATGTTTAATTATTAAAATGTCCAATAGTAAAATGTCCAACAATAAATATGTCCAATTATAATAATGTAAAATTCAAAAAATGTTCAATTGAAAAAAAGGCTAGTTCATTTAGGTTTGGCTTTGAGTTATATACAGGGTACCACAATATACATATATATACGGTAGGTAGGCATCTCTATAGTTGGTAATTTTTCTGGTTGGTTATTTCTATTCTTGGTCAGTTTTCTAGAGGGCCTTTTCTGTATCTTGTAATTTTTCTAGTTGTCTTTTTTGAAATATGGACTTTTTTCCGATTAGGCGATTCCATAGTTGGGTATTATTAAGCTCCGGGACATTTTTGTTTTTTGACATTAGTCGTGCAAATCGAATAGACCACTCCTACTCCTCCCGTGGATGTAGTAAAAGTCTTACTAAGGGATTACACCAGGGGATGGGCAGCAGCATCCATCTGAGTACTTATCACCAACTGTGATTGGTGATCGCAGTTGGTGATAAGTACTGCCTGCCAAGCGTAGTGACTATGGTAAATCCCCCCATTGTATTAAATGGGGGAGGCCTTGTCCAGCAGTGGACATAAACAGGCTGGTGATGATGGTTATAGAGCATATAGCTTAAAATGAATAGACCTGAGACTAATATTTATAGAACATGCAAACATGTCCCGCTGCGGGAATCGAACCCGCACCTCTTGCACCTCAGGCGCTTACTCGCCAATTATCGATTAGAACATGCATGTCAAACTCAAAGTCATTGGTGGGCCAAGTGCCTAAAAACTATAGATTAAGTGGGCCACAAAACCCAACCATAAAGAAAACAAACTCTAGGGACTTTAAAAACTATAGGGGGTTTAGGGGGGCAGTACTACTTACTAGGTATATCTATATGTACCTAGTGGGTAGTACTGCCACAGAATAAATATTAGTACAAGTACTGCCCCCCATATTCCCTAACTGAAAGCCACTTGGTGACTAACGTTTGACAAGTAAAATGACGTTCAATTAACAATTCTTTGAGAGAATTTTTCATATTCTTGCTTGTCAAACGTTAGTCACCGAGTGACTTTCAGTTAGGAAATAGGGGGGCAGGACGCTAATCGTTTATTTAATCATTACCTAATAGTAAAATTACAGAAAAATATACTATAATAATGTTCATAAAATTGAATCGGGCCGCAGTCAAAGCTGTAAAGGGCCGCATGCGGCCCGCGGGCCGCATGTTTGACATGCTTGGATTAGAAGTTCCTTGACTAGTGTTCCTTGAGAAGTGATAGAAAATACATTATTGCACAATTTTCACACCATAAACATAAACAATTCAACAAGTAACAAAAAAAACGTAATATGATATACAAAGGGCGGTCTTATCGCTAAGTAGCGACCTCTACCAGACAACCTTTGGATGGAATGGACTGTACGTAGTAGGAGTTAATGTTAAAGAACTCCCTTTTCCGCATTCGAACTCTATGGATGGTCTATTATGCGTGAACGTAGTAGGAGTATTAATAGTGTACACTGTACACTCTATCCAGAGATATAACAAATAGTTTGTGTACAGGTTACTTTAAGAGCCTCGGCGCAGATCTAGTGCTAGACATGACAGTGTCGGAGGACCTGTCACTTCTGGAAGCGCAGCAGGAGTTCATTCAGAGGTACCAGGAGCAACAGCATGACCCTGCTGCCAAGAATCTGCCCATGCTTGCTAGCTCTTGTCCAGGTAAACACTTAAACTTCTTTGTGGTAGAATCACCTTTTTGATACATACTCTATCATTTCTTCTAACCTTGAGATCAATATTGGACTTTGGGTTACGTCATAGTTCATACAAACATTTTACAAATTATTATAAAGCATATAATGTGCTCATTTTCATCATATTTTACTACCCTATAACACAATGTCAAATTGTCAGGATTGACAGGATAGGTAACATAACATAACACCCAACAGTCACATACGTAGTCTTGATTCCACACTAGGATTTCCTGTGTCGTGAGTATCAGGAACTACGAGTACCATGGTACCATAACACCCAGACCCGGAACAAATATTTGCAGATCATACAAACATTTGTCCCGCTGCGGGAATCGATCCCGCAACCTCTCGCATCTCAGCCGGATACTCGCCCGCCGCGCCATAGAGGTCGTCTTTGGAATGATTGCTTTTGTCAATCGCTTCTTGCATCTCAGACTCGCCCACAAGTTAAGTGCATCACACACGCAGCAGACGCGGTAATATTTTATATGCGTATAAAAACTTATCGCATCTGAAGGTATCACACACGTAGCAGATACGATAATATACGAAAATGATACATTCACGCAGAAACCTTCTAACTGTATTGTATTTCAATTTGTATACACAGATATCATCTGTCCATCTTTTGATATATGCCGGTGCCTACAGATGCTTGACGGTAAAATATAAGTGATCTGCTACGTGTGTGTTGCTCCTTGAGTTTAGTATAGAGAGCGATATGGACAGATACGCGCTCAGATACAGATATCTTACCGCATCTGCTACGTGTGTGACACACTTTACACACGTTGTAAGTATTAGTACATAAGTTGTACATGAGTTGTATTAGAGGTTTTAATTTGCTCTCAGGTTGGGTCTGCTACGCGGAGAAGACGCACGGCAGTTTCATCCTGCCGTACATATCGAGCACGAAGTCGCCTCAGCAGATCATGGGCTCGCTGGTGAAGCAGCACTTAGCACGGAACGCGGAGCTGGCGCCCGCCTCCGTGTACCACGTGACCGTGATGCCGTGCTACGACAAGAAGCTGGAGGCCTCCAGGGAAGACTTCTACAGCGAACTGCTGAGCTGCCATGACGTGGACTGCGTTATCACTGCTAGTGGGTATCCTATTTACTTCAGCACCCGCTAGACGTCACTGCTGAACGAGCCTTCTCCCCTATAGTTGCACGAATCTTTAGCGCTGACCGTTATTGCGCAGAAGTCAAAAGTAAGGTATCTTAAATAAATAAATGCTGGACCTTTCACACAACATTATCTAGCCTCAAGCTAAGCAGAGTTTGTGTTATGGCAACTAGATAACTCAGGGCGTATTACGAGTTTTGCATTGCAAAAACCGGAATGCGAAACGTGAGCATTCAACGTGACTTACGTAGTAATTATTTACTAATCTGTACTGTTTCTACCGACTGCGTGGCACAGAATGATGAATAGTTACTACGTAAGTCACGTTGAATGCTCACGTTTCACATTCCGGTTTTTGCAATGCAAAACTCGTAATACTTAAGGTGATTCCTCTCGCATGTGGCGCGAAATTCAAATTTTACTGTGTTTTTTGTAAAGCACAGCTAATCAACACTTCTTGACATAGAGAAAACAGATTTTGCGAAAACTAGGAGACCTAGCACACATGTTTTAATTGATAGTATCTCATAAATGTAATTAGTTAAGCTATGCATATCTTTAAACCAAAAAAACACTGTAAAAATCATTGAAGAGTATTCGTAGCTGAAGTAATGATCTATATGTGAAACTATAAACTAAAACATGTGTGTTAGGTCTCCTTCCTTGTTTTCGCAAAATCAGTTTTTACTATCTCAAGAAGTGTTGATGAGCTGTAATGAGCAAAAACGCAGTAAAATTTGAATTTCGCGCCACATGCGAGAGGAATCACCTATTAGATAGATAGATTGTACAAATATTTGTTCTGAGGCGGGAATCGAACCCGCAACCTCCTGCGACGCAGGCGAACCTTCGCCCGCCGCGCCACAGAGGTCGTAAACTCTCTTTTTCTCTTTTTCTTTCTTCTTTGGTCTTGGGGATCTCTATCCATCTTATATTAATTGTATTGCGTGCGGCGCACGCCGTGCGCGACAGTAATCATGCGCGACTACCCCCTCCACGTTTCGTTCAGCGCTAGACTTACGTGCCGCTACTTTTGAGAGACGACTTCAGTGGCGCGTCGGGCTAGTAGCTACTTAATAATACTTAATTACTTAATAATACTTATTTTAATTGTATTTAGTTTATTCATCATCTTTGTCATCAGCATATAGAAGTCCATATGCATAATATATTTACGTGTAAGATTTTTTTCTTAAATAAAAAACTGAACTTTGCCTCCCCCATAGAATACCATGACGAACGGCCTTGGACCGCCTCCATTCACCGACTTCCTGCGACCTTAGTCTATTAGCTCAGAAATAAAGGTTAATAATTACTATTTTCAGTTGAACTAGAACAGATGCTGGACAGCGCTGGTAAGTGCCTCAACGAGCTGCCATCATGCGAGCTGGATTGGCCGTGGAGTGCGGAAGCACCACCAATCCTGAGGAGACACGTCGGCTCAGGGTCTGGAGGATACGCAGACCAGATCTTCCAGTATGCTGCAGAACAGCTTTTCGGAGAATGTGATGCGCAACTCACGTATAAGAACCTAAGGTATCTATATAGCACGCGCTGCGCCGTCGCGATGCCCGCTGAGACCTGATTCTGAGTATTGACAAACAATTGACACGGAAGCATAGATTTAGATAGTAAAGATACGCTTGATAGACAAAACAAAAAAGTAATGCCTCCTTAGAGAAAAATCAGCGCCATCTCTCGGATTACATTATAACTACATTGAAATGAACACAAAAACCCGAACGCCATAACCTTTTTGCTTATTGGGAGTCTGGTTATTTACAACCAAGAAACCCGCACGCGTATCAATTATCTATGCACGGACGTATGGTGTAGTGTAACACGGATGTTTGTATGGAAAATGAGATGGATAGATAGATTAACACTTTATTGATCACCACAGAAACAATAAACAAGTACTATTACTAAAGAAAGGCAATACAATAGGCGGCCTTATCGCTGAAAGCGATCTCTTCCAGGCAACCTTTGGACGGAACGACATGAGCAACGCTATAATAGACTGCGGTCACAGAGACCGCAGATCGCAGACCGTAGATGAGGTTCACAGAGTGTATGCTAGGGGCGCTCATCGGTGTCGCCATACAAAAATCCACACTACACTACACCGCCGTACAGACGTCCTTGTCGTTTGCTTGTTAAAACTCAGAATCAGCTCTCTGTTTACTGTTCGGCTTCTTCATCAGCCGTTACAACCTCCACTGTTGGACGAGACCTCCCCCATAGAATACAATGGGGGGGTTAGCCATAATCACACCACGAGAGGTGACGGAGGGGCTTACGGGCTTACTTTTCGTCTTACCGATACATCCGTATACGAACAGTAAGCCCGTAAGTCAATACACAATAAAAAAAAGTGATTTAAGTTGCCGAATACCATGTTTTTTTTGCTCTATCTTATTATAAAGGCAAGTTTACTTATCTACCTGGTTCCTTGGTATGATTCTTTTTAGGGTTCCGTACCTATGGAACCCCTATAGGATCACTCAAGTGTCTGTCTGTCAGTTACAGCCTATTTTCTCCGCGTATACTGGACCAAAAAAAATTAAATTTGTTATATATTATATAGAGTAAGGTCTTAATCACGGACGTATAGCTTAAATAAACAAATTCTGATATTTGGGGTTCGTTTTGGAGTTGACCTCTTTTTTTTTTATACTACTTGGCAAGCAAACAAGCATACGGCCCACCTGATGGAAAGCAATTACCGTAACCTATGGACGCCTGCAACACCAAAGGCATCACACGCGCGCTGCCGACCCTGAGACATAAAGATGAAAAGTCTCATGTGCCTGTAATTTCACCGGCACCCGTACCCTTCAAAGCGAAACACAGCAATGCGAACACTAATGCTTGGCGGCAGATATAGGTACGGTGGTAGTACTTCCCCCGACAAACTCTTTCACAAGAAGTTCTACTACTAACAAACACTCCTCCTAGAACATTGAAAAAATTACAGAATATTGTTCTATTGATTGTTGTACTCATAGTTTAAAGCAAGCATGTCAAACATGCGGCCGCATGCGGCCCTTTACAGCTTCGACTGCGGCCCGATTCAATTTTAAGAACTAAGTATTTTTTTTTATCATTTTACTATTAAGTAATGATTAAATAAACCTTTAGCGTTTTGCCTCCCTATTCCCTAACTGAAAGTCACTAGGTGATTAACGTTTGACAAGTTAGTCACGGAGTGACTTTCAGTTAGGGAATAGGGGGGAAGTTACTACTAGGTATATCTAGTGTGTTTTCTTTGTGGTTGGGTTTTGCGGCCCACTGATTTTACGGTCCTTAGGCATTTGGCCCACCAATGACTTTGAGTTTGACATGCATGGTTTAAAGGGAAACCTAAGTGAATATCCTAAGTCTTATGATTCACACAGGATACTAAAAATAATCGTCAGTAGCAAAATGTGTTGATTGACCATTAAGTTTAAATGGGCTAATGGTATCTATGGTAGCCTACTTGTACGGAACTCTGTCCACGGTAGTCCAACTCGCACTTGTCTGGTTTCTTATTGGACTGTCGTTTTTAGGGTTCTGTACCCAAATGGTAAAACGGGCCCTATTACTAAGGCTCGGCTGTCCGTCCGTCCGTCCGTCTGTCTGTCTGTCACCATAGGCTGTATCTCATAAACCGTGATAGTTAGACAGTTGTAATTTTCACAGATGATGTATTTCTGTGGTTGCTATAACAACACATAATCAAAAAAAGAATTAAATAAATATTAAAGGGGGCTCCCATACAAAAAACGTGATTTTTTTGCCGTTTTTATAAATCGGTCTGTATCCAGGCTGTATCTCATGAACCGTTAGACAGTGCAATTTTCACAGATGATGTATTTCTGTTGCCGCTATAACAACAAATAATTAAAAAAAATTAAGGTGGCTCCCATACAACAAACGTGATTTTTTGCCGTTTTTATAGACAATGGTACGGAACCCTTCGTGCGCAAGTCCGACTCGCACTTGGCCGGTTATTTCTTTTCTTATTGCGTACAATAAAGTATTTTCTATTGTATTCTATGGAAGAAGAGATATCTGATTTGTAAAACCTTCACAGCAAAATGGAGAACCTTGAAAGAATCAGTATGGGGTAACATTTTTGTTGTGGTACTTACAGGAACCCTGACTTCAGAGAGGTAACTCTAGAAAGGGAGGGCGTGGAGGTGTTGCGGTTCGCGATCGCCAACGGCTTCCGGAATATACAGAATCTGGTACAGAAGTTGAAGAGGGGCAAGTCGCTCTACCACTATGTTGAAGTTATGGCGTGTCCTTCAGGTTAGTACACCCAACTGTCATATACAATCATACATAGTCCTAATCCCGCACTAGGATTACCTGTGTCGTGAGTATCAGGAACTACGAGTACCATGGTACCATAACACCCAGATATGGAACAAATATTTGCAGATCATACAAACATTTGTCCCGCAGCGGGAATCTAACCCGCTCGATATGATTTTGGCTGCTGAGGCCCAATTCTCTTATTTAATAACTTTTCATTTAAAAAACCGACTTCCGCCATTGTATTTGACAAAATATTTGGATGAAAAAAAATGATGAAAGAACCATGGTGGTGAAAGGATTTCTTTTTGAATGCAAATGCTTGGTGTGTTCCTGAAAATATCAAAATCGCCATATGTATGCCTACAATATTTAAGGAGTTCCCTCAATTCCTCATGGACTCCATCATCAGAACTGGATTCTGAAAAAAATGGGACAAATCTGGAAGTGTATCTATTCAAATAAAAAAAGAATTTTCCAAATCGGTTCATAAACGCCGGAGGTATGCGGTAACAAACATAAAAAAAGAAAAAAAAATTACAACCGAATTGAGAACCTCCTCCTTTTTTGGGAAGTCGGTTAAAAAACATTCCATTCACAATATAATCTAAGATTAAGTAATAGTTACTATGTGACAGTAGTTGTAATTTAATCGTTTTCTGTTGGGTATTATATTATGTATGTAAGTGTAGTTTCTTGGACGGCCCCTTCTTGACTGTGTAAATTAACGGCTGTAGGAATTCGATGGACAGAGACCGCTCAAGACCGTTTGCCGGCATTGTTGTCGCATTCTATAGGGGAATTCATGGCCTATGTACTTCCTCCATAATGATTCCCACTATGAACATCACTAGGTAGTTCATGACTACTTATATACAGTGTAAACTCTTTATAACGTTATCCTTTATAACAATAAACTCCCTGTAACGTTGAAGTGAGCCCAACTTGGTTGGTTTGCGTTAAAACCCACATATTGAAACACTCTTTATAGCGATACGCCATTCTCTATTACGAAGAAATGTGTTCATATTTTTAGACAGTAAATATTTATTATCGGTATTATTGTTTATGTTATGTTATCAGGTAACAAAAGACTTTGAAGCTCCGAAACATCCGAGGTCGATCTAGCTTTTGTTATCCTTAATTGCCTTGAACACGTGTATGACAGCATTGTTTTCTCGGTTCTTGTTAATTTGGTTGTTTTTTTGTTCACTCCATATAACGATAACTCTCTATAACGACAAAAAATGCTCAGTCCCTTGAGTTTCGTTATAAAGAGTTTACACTGTATTTTAAATAATTTAGAATACTTTTTAGCTTTGCTTTGTACACCGCAGTCTGTTATAGCGTTGCTAATTTCGTTCCATCCAAAGGTTGACTGGAAGAGATTGCTTTCAGCGATAAGGCCGCCCTTTGTATTGCCTTTCTATCTTAAAATTACTTGTTTATTGTTTTTGTGTGGTGTTCAATAACGTGTTCATCTATCTATCTGTCTATCACTCGCCTGTTCATTAAACATTTCTCTTTACAGGGTGCCTCAACGGTGGCGCTCAAGTGCGGCCCGCTGCCGGTGAGAGCGGTCGTGAGCTCGTCTCCCAACTCGAAGTGTTATACGCGTCAATGCCACTCGCCTCGCCCATTGAGAACAAACTCGCTCGTAAGCTGTACGCGGAGTGGTTGGATGGACGAGATTCGGATAAGGCGAAGGCGATGCTACATACAACATACCATGCAGTCGAAAAGTCTGATATAGCGCTTAATATTAAATGGTGAACTGTTTAGAAAATTTATAGCTAGGAAATGTGCGGTTTTGACTGTGATTAGGAGATGTACGAACGCTCCTAATTAGCTTACAAAGGTTATCATTAGCTGATGAACGACTCTGTTCTTCATCAATCTGTGCTAGGTCAGAGGTCTAGTTAGTGGTCCTTTAAAGGGCTTAGTGACTGATGGTGAAGATACCAGTGTGGTGAAAGGATAACAGAGCTACAATTACAATACATAAGCCTATACAAACAGTGTCCATAGCGATCAGAGCTGAGCAATTCAGTGTCCAGAAATACCTACGCAAGTACAATCAATCGAAGTCAAAGTCAAAAAGAACTTTATTCATTGAAATCACAAGGGTCATTTTGAATCGTGTTATAAGCTAAAATTACTCCTGTTCCAACGCGACCAAGCCTAGAAGAATCAGGCAACAAACACGGCTTGGCTTACATAAATGAACCGTCTTACCACTAGGTGAGAAGCGCCTGTGTGTGTGGTGCCTCGAAGCAAGAAGTTGCTGATACATAGTAAATGAGAACTTAAAAACCTTAGGAAGGTAGTCAAAAGTAAATAAACATCAGCAAATATATGCAAGACAGCACACGCTACGCTTGTTATACTTATAAATAATAATCTAATACAAACATGTAAATAGGTAAGTACAGATATTGCAAATTTCCATTTTAGCAGTCGAGGGGCAGAGCGACATCAGGCCACGTGGCTTTATGATACAATGACTATAATATGTACCCAGTGGACGTCAAAAGTTTTTATATTGTCTAAGCGTGTAGTGTTATGCTAGTGTTGTACTGCGAGCACCCGATGTTAACACCCGACTGGCACTTACTCGTCTTACTTGTCTATAACTTATTTATTTATTATTTGTCTCGACCAATCATTAATCATTTGAGGATTTTTGAACCAATCAGAAAATTTCCATGAAAATAAACTAACAATTATGCTCTTTAAACTCTCGAACCCTGAGCGAGAGTAGACTGGCTGTGCACAGAGTGGTTGGATGTTGATTTAGGTAAGATGGGAGCTGTGTTACGTGCCCGTTATGTGACCGAAAAATAGCGCTCAATCAAGTAATTAACTGTTGTGAACGAACTCATCTTATAAAGCGGGAATTTTTACGTACATGTGAAAATCGGTAAAAATTACCGCTTTAAAAAATGAATAATTATAAATGAATAATAAGGTAATTCAAGTGAGTAAACATAGAATATTTTGTATTGTGATATAAATATTATAAATTAATCATCATCATTATCATCAGCAGTATAGTAGACGTCCAATGCTGGACGAGGTCTCTCACATGGTATATAATGAAGGCATTGGCATAATCACCACTCTTGGCAGGCGGATTGCTGTTAAGTACTCAGGTGGATGCTGCTGCCCATCCCCTGGTGTAATCCCTCAGTCGGCACGGCAGGAGAGGGAGGGTTCTATTTTTAGGCCGGATACGGGTTTTTGGACGAGCTCTGTGGCGCGGCGGGCGAAGGTTCGCCTGCGACGCAGGAGGTTGCGGGTTCGATTCCCGCCTCGGAACAAATATTTGTAAGATCTGCAGATATTTGTTCAGGGTGTTCTGGGTATTTTTCTATGTATAATAAAAAATATCTATCTATTTAATGTATTGTATTAAGTATGTCAGTTATCTAGTACCCATAACACAAGCTCTGCTTAGCTTGGGGCTAGATCAGTGGTGGGCAAACTTTTTTAATTGGGGGCCAGAAAGATTAATAAATTTCCTAAGAGGGCCAGAATTATAGGAAAAATGCATTTTGTGTTGAATTTTTAACCGACTTCAAAAAAAGGAGGAGGTTCTCAATAAAGTTGTATTTTTTTTGTTTGTTACTCCATAACTATGTCATTTATAAACCGATTTGGAAAATTCTTTTTTATTCGGCTAGTCTAGCTGGCTCCTTTACCTATGCGTCAATTATTCTACTGTAGAATCTACTTTATACTTCTGCACCGTCAAAATATAATTGTCGCGGGTCATATACTATTCATGTCAAAGGACCGTCGTCGGCGGGCCGGATTAAATGCTTTCGCGGGCCGGAGTTGGCCCGCGGGCCGTACTTTGCCCATCACTGGGCTAGATAATGGTGTGTGAAATGTCCAGCATTTATTTATTTATTTATTGCATGCTATGGGGGTGGCCTCATCTAGCAGTGGAAGTCTACCGGCTGATGAAGAAGGTTTTGTTTGTTTGTAGAGTCTTAATAGGCTAATAGCGCATTAGTAGTCCGGCTTCGAACGTATGACCTCGCTACAAAGTAATGTTATGACTTGTGCACTGTCACTTACGGAATCGATTTTATTTTTAAATGTTTTTATGTTGATTTGATTTGTACAATCGCTTGTTTATACGCCTCGGCACGGGATTTAAGCTACACCTTGAATCAATTTTAGTTCTAGCTGCACCAAACAATACGTAAGGGACACTTAACGCGAGTGTCCCGTAAAAAACCTATAGTCGTTTATAGTTGATGGAAAAAAAGCGTAAACATAGTCATAAGTATGTTATTTTTTATGGGAGTTAGATTGATGTAGAATTCAATATTTGTCAGAAATAAAAAAAAATGCAAAACCAATAAAAGAGACATGTGTTTCGAAACTTTCCTGACGTTTGTGAATTTGCAGATGTTTTATGTAATCGAACAATAGATATATAGGTATACATAATAGGTAATGGGTGTAGTTTGTTTTCACACAGTGTTGCCATAATTAAATCAATTTGATTAAAATCGTAGTTTAAATCATATATTAGATCAAATGTTTTTTCATTAAAAATTAATGATTTTTACGATTTACGACTATTTACGATTGTTTTTTTTTAATAAAAACTAAAAGAAAGCTGGTAATGCAAATTAACGAGAATTAAGATTCTAAATTGTCGTTCATTTGCCATACCAGCTTACTCAATTCCCAATCAGTTTCCTAACTTAGAATGGAAAAGTCCAAATGTGGTGAAACACCCTCTCCTTGACGTCGATGAAGAACTATGTCCCCAAACATTTTTGATTTTAGATTTATTTCAACCCATTGGCATCTCGCGATTAAGGTAATTCGATCATAAGGGCTTGTTTTCACTATCTCAGCGCAAGCGAAAAAATCCGTTTGTGTTAGGAAAATTTCAAACAATTACTAATTACTAATAAACTTAAAACTTTCCGTCCCCGTCCCGCTCCCGTGACGTGTCGATGAAACAAACGCTCCGATCTCATCAATAATCGATGAATTCGACGCGAGTACAATAGTGTAAAGTTCGCGCGTGAACAAACTACGCGTACTCGGTACCTACCAAACCGTGTTGTACAAACTGAGTTTTGTGTTTACAAAACAATCCGTAGAACATCGTACGATAGGTGATGCTATACGGGCATTGAAAGCGGACTTTAAAAAAGAAAAGAATTGACACGTAAAAAACGCGGTATCCTTAGCACTAGAGGTGGAAAAGTTCCTATTTTCAACGTAGTTATAGTACTTTGGCTACGTTTAAGTTTGAGTTTGACGCGCGAATCAAAGTTTTCCAGTGATGGGTGACTTCAGACAAAACTACACAAGGCTGTACATTCTTATGTTGTGCACGATCAAGGCTGTGATTAGTACGGGGCTCGGCAAGTGTCCCATTTACCCGCCACTGCCAGACTTTGATGTTCAAAGGGTGAGTTTAGTCCGCATTGTTTATAACTTGCATTACGATAAAAAGCTTCAATATTTTCCATGCATAACATAACACCCAACAGTCACATACATAGCCCTGATCCCACACTAGGATTCCCTGTGTATTAGGAACTACGAGTACCAATGGTGCCAGAACACCCAGATCCGGAACAAATAATTGCAGATCATGCAAACATTTGTCCCGCTGCCATTGATTCTCTTGCATAAAGACAAAGTCAAGAATTTAAGTAATTGTAATCACAAGGATCATTTTGAATCGTCTTATAAACTAAAATAACTTCCTGTTCCAACGCGACCAAGCCTAGATGAATCAGGGCAATAAACACGGCTTAGCTTGATTGATGATCCTAGGCCATAAAATACTGCATACTAAATTATGCTTTTAGCTTTCATAACTGTAAGTTCAAACTAGGAATTTACATATGCTTTTAAAAATGCATCGAAATCATACAACTAGACTCATTGGTGCTCCAGTAGTATTCCAATGCTCGCTAACTCAAACGGTGTAACGCAAGGCAGTCTTCTTGTTCTCATCTGGCTTACCTTCCATTTTGACTTCCAATGCAAGTTGGAATACTTTCCCAGTTTTTAAGCATATTTCCGAGATTGTTTAAGTGCCAATCAGCAAACCTTGCATTTGCTAAAACGAGTAACGGATCTAGTTAGACTTTATATTTGTAAAACATAATAATCCATTAGTTACGTTAATTTGAACAAAATTGACGTAGTAGGTACCTATAGAAGCACACCTAGCAACTACATAAATACCGTGAGAAATTCGGTCTAGGTCACTGGGTAGGTAGGTAAAGCTAAAGTAAGTGTTACATGATTTATTGTGGGAAAAGTTAACTGTTCTTTAAATTTGAGAAATAGAGGTGTGTCCACCACGCTCGCGATCTATGCATCGTCACTTACAAAATTATAATATGCCCGCCTCAAATCGATAGGCTGAATATTCATGATTTGAATACAAAGCAGGTATTTTGTCATTGAACCCGTTTGCAAGGTGGCCTATAATGAGGACCCCGTGAAGGCAGCTCCGTGCCGGTCGCGGCTTGGCTAATTTAAAAGACTCCATATTTACTCTAGCTAGACAGAATTTTAGAATACACATATACATAGTACTGATCCCACACTAGAATTCCCTGTCGTGGGTATCAGGAACTATGAGTACCATGGTACCACCCAGGCCCGGAACAAATATTTGCAGATCATGCAAACGTTTGTCCCTCAGCGGCAACCGAACCCGCACCTCTTGCGTCTCGGCCAGCTACACCGCGCCACGGAGGTCGTTAAAAAGTTAGCTAATGGGCTGTTCCAGATGACAGGAATGTGGTACGAAGTGGAGCGATCATTCTACTTGGTGGAGATATCAGCGAGTTGCACCGAACTGAACCTATCGCTCAATGATCGAGGCTTCCTGCTGCTCACCATCAACACTGTCAACAGATGGTAAGAACTTCAGGGGGCTTAGTACGGGTTTTGATAGTTTTCGAAACTATATGAAGTTTCGTTTCAATTCATACATTCAATGACAGCGTCCTTAGATTTCTTCTCGTTTTCGCTAGGGACGCTGCAATGTACAATGTACATGTATGGAAAGAAACGAAACTTCATATAGTTTCAAAAACTATCAAAACCCGTACTAAGGCCCCAGACAGCACTAGATATTATTTACAGGCTACGTCATCGTCGTATTGCGATTAACGCAAATGGCGCTCTGGAACACTATTAGCAATACATGGTTATAGATGGTTGGGAAACATGCATTTGGTACCCACCAGCTTAGCCAGATAGGTCGGCTAAGCTGTTAGGATGGACTAAAGAATATTAAAGTCACGTAAGTCGGTAGATAGAGGCGGCTCTAGACCGTTGTGGCATTCTTATGTCCAGCAGTGGGATTTCTACAGGCTGCCGATGATGATATTCTAGTGGTTTTAATTCCCGTACCAGAATTTAATGAAAACATGACATAACATAACACCCAACTGTCACATACGCATACGTAGTCCTGCAGGGCTATTATAAAACGTACGGAAGGGCTTCCAATCGGATTCGTTAGTTTTTCATTTCGATGTGGTAAAGTAACTTAAATAATTTTCTTTATTAAAACAAAGTAAAGTCGTGCAAATCTCTATGGACGCCTGCAACACTAGAGACATCACACGCGTGCTGCCGACCCTGAGACATAAAGATAGCATATGTGCGTGTAAATTTTACCGGCACCCGTATTTAAACCGAAACAGCAATGCGAGTAATGAGTCTGCTTGGTGGTAGTACTAACTTTTGAAACTATCATGGTTATTAACATAATGATCACTAGAAACGGGATATTTACCATGATTTTTGAGCATTGTTGATTCCCGATATTTCGGCACAGTTTCATGCGCCATGATCACGGCGGATCTATAACAATAAAAAAATCTACTCGCAAAGACTTACCCGTTTACCCGTGATCATGGCGCATGAAACTGTGCCGAAATATCGGGAATCAATAATGTTTAAAAATCATGGTAAATATCCCGTTTCTAGTGATAATTATGGTGGTAGTACTTCCCACGGTACGATGGTGGTGGTTATTTCACTTCCTCAAATACCATTTCAGGACAGGCAGCCCGTCGACGACGTACGGCCTCGGCATCCCAAGCCACAGCGGCTCGTCGACCTTCCGCTACAAGCTCAACAACCGCATGCCCTACATCATCGGCCGGCTTCTGCCCGGCGCGGGGCTCTACAACGTGCTGTTCACCGACTACAACCAGTTCGCGCTCGTATGGTCTTGCACCAGCGTCAGCTTGGCGCATGCAGGTAAACACTCTTTTAGCCCGACTACTTTAGTGAGACATTTGATGTTGTCCATGTTGTGTCCTGCCCTAAGAATAGACCAATCCTTCTCTCATGGATGTTAAAAGCCTTGCTAATGGATTACACCAGGGGATGGGCTGTAGCATCCACCTGAGTGCTTAACACCATATCTGCGATCACCACGCCTGCCCAGCTTGGTGTTTATGGCAAATCCCCCCATAGTATTCAATGGGGGAAGCTTCGTCTAGCAGTGGACGTAAACCACTGCTAGGCGAAGCCTCCCCCATGATGGTGATGACTTTAGTGAGAAGGTTATGTATTTACCGGCTATGTTGTACCTTAATTTATTTCTATGTCTTTATACATAACACCCAACAGTCATATACGTAGTCCTGATCCCACACTAGGATTCCCTGTGTCGTATCAGGAACTACGAGAACCATAGTACCATAACATCCAGACCCGGAACAAATATTTGCAGATCATACAAACATTTGTCCCGCAGCGGGAATCGAACCCGCAACCTCGCATCTAGGACTGGGAATTACCCGTCTACTCGCCCGCCGCGACAAAGAGGTCGACTCCCTCCCATATAGGAGGGTTCCCAACAACATATATGACTAAACCACAAGTGGGGTTAGCACGGATTAAACGAGTATTATTGAGTCGTCACAATGTTAATTACTGGCCATAATGGCATCGGCGTTGCTTGAAGTCTAATTGAAACCGGACATTGATCACGCAATGTAGGCCCCTAGCTTAATTGATGGTCCAATTACATTGTGGGGGATAAATGCGGCTCAAGAGCGTCCGTCGTGGCATTTAGGGGCTTCAAAAGAACGTCTTCTGGTGAAGAAAATCGATGATGAACAATTACACTTTTGGTACCGTGTTTCCAGATCGCATCTGGGTGCTAGGGCGGGAGCGCGAGCTCGATGCCTCCGTGCGCGCGCAGATCTACTCCATCATGACGGACCTGCGGCTCGACCCGGACCGGCTCATCCTGTCCAAGAACAACAACTGCACGGTGCCTGACGAGATAATAAACTAACTCCCATTTACCATTTTTCTTTTCAATTGAACCAAACCCTAACTGAACAAACCTCCGAATCAAAGATATCTATTCGATCACGTGCATCATTCTGAAAAATTCATCAAAAAAACAATAAACTAGCTTTGGCCCATTGTTTCATCCCTGTTATTCTCCTTAGGGTATGTGTTAATGCCAGTTTTGATATTTTATCAAAATGACTGACAAAGGAACTATTACTGCAGCTCACCTTAGTACGAGTTTTGGTGGTTTCGTTTCCTTCAATACGTTTACTTGCAGCTCCCCTAGCGAAAACGAGAAGAAAACTAAAGACACTGACAGTGTGTAACGAATCACAATGCTGAAAGGGATTCAATTACCTGGCAATCAGATTCAAGCTTGAAAATTATATTCGTTCATGACAAAGATTAAAGGTTTTGCAGAAAATGTTTCTGGTACTTCTACAAATTATTTCATAAAATTGAGAAAAATCAAATATAAGTTGATGATGCAAGATGCGCAAACCGTCAATCAGTCAGTCGGTCAGTTTTATTGTTTGAGTTTCTCAAATAATAAAATAAAAAAAATGTAGGTAAAATAATTATTTAAGTTGCGTCACTTCAAATTTAGTTTCACTAAAAATCATAAATTATTTCGACGTAAACATACAAAAACTACTTTGAGATAGCAGTATATTTTGCACAATTATTAACTTTTACGGCAGAAAAATTAAGTACACAAAATAAAGATTTCACAATAATTGGGCATAAGCAGCAAAATCTCAACAAATATTCATGGATGATTTTTAGTTACTTTTTCCGTGGCATAAAAAAATATAATAATTAAAAAAATAAATAAATAATAATATTTAAAATTTAGAAAAATGTTAAAAAAAATATGTATATAAATTTATTTTAAAAAAGAAAAGGAAAAAAAAATCATTCAAAATAATGAGTTAAACAGTTTGAACTGAAAACCGAAAGTATTCTAGTGAATGGAATTGAGTTTGGCTTGTGTGTGATGTGGCACGGGAGAGATGGTAAAGGCTGTGATAACACAGAGTGTACCAAGAATCGGTACACCCAAGCCAATGCATGTGGCGTGGCTGTGATATCACAGAGTGTACCAAGAGTTTGTACACCCAAGCCATTGTGTGTTTTACGTCGTGGCGAGCTGTGTTGTTAGATGGGCAAGCTGTGACAAAAATTTACACTGTAGAAATTTCGTGCGAATTGATGTAGGTTTGCTGTAAAAGTTGGGGGGAGGGGAGGTTCAGATGATGTGGGAATGCATCTCGGAAATGGATATAAATAAAGCAGGGCTCTGGGGGAGCGGGAGTTATTATGGAATCGCGGGCAGGAGCGGAAGTCGAAGTTATGACTGAGTCGCGGGCGGCTACGGGCTACTGAGTTTTTATTGAACCGCGGGCGGTTACGGGCAACAAAGTGAAGCTAGAGTCGCGGATGGGTACAGAACCCTAGTTCCGATAAAAAGTGCTGTGACGTGAGTGCCCTAATTTTGGATTTCAGTGATTTGGATATAGTTGGTGCATCATTGGTAAGTGTTTATGTATTTTATTTTACCAGTGTGTTTGATTTATTTAGTGTAACTTGTGTTTAGGACTTGACAGAATTTTTAAGATCTAGTAAAATCTCAGATAGAATTTTATTGTTGGAACTACTTAAATAATAGTAGATACCTACATCTATATCTACTATGGGAAGACTTCAATTCAGTGAATACTGATTAATGGATGATGATTTATTTACAGATTTCAATAGATAATTTCAAAGGGGTTACATACATCTGTTTACTAGTGATTATCTGAGAAAGGATGAGAGTTTACTTTCAAAATTCTAGGTTCTAGGTTCCCTAGATTATAGACTTCTTCAGCGGCCTTCGAGACTGAATTTCACCTGACTATCTATTTTATTAATGAATGTGTCATTGCGACTTGTAAGTTTAACCGTTCTCTTTAAGCTTATGTCTTTGAGATTTAACTTCACTTATCTGTAGATACTTACCTTTTTTATTATATCGGCTCAATACTGTTCGTTGTGGCATTTTAATAGTGAAGGCTCCGTACAGCAGTGGACTTCTGCAGGCTGAAGATGTTGTACTTGCTAGAGTCATTATGAAGTCATTACGACTTGAAATACTTCTACGAGATACTGATGATGATAAAGAAGCGTTTACCTGTTTGATGTTGTGTGTCATTATGGACTTAGAAACCTTAAATTTATTGAAGTAGGTATCTAACCCGCTCTCTTACAGATTATCTACGAGACTTAATTTCACTACACCATATGTGTGTTATATTGTTGTATTTAAGTTAATCCGTTTCCTTTCAGCTTTTATCTTTGAAATTGTTATATGCTCTAGTCTGATATTTTCATGTGTTCTACTACATTTTGTGTGCATAACATTTTTAAGCTGTGCTCTTCTTAATTATGAGATTAACTTCAATTAATTCTACAAAATTTACTTTACAAGAATGAAAATACTTGTACCATCTAAATACCTACGTAACCTTTATCTACTTGGTCATTATTGACTACAAATTCGAAAGGTAGTCATTACTTATTATGAATTTTAGTTCACTAAATCTTAAATCCAACTTATTACGTGAGATACTTAAGTAATATGAACTTCTGAGCTGATTTCAAAAGGAAGATGTTTCAGATTAATTTTATATGAATAAGTTGAGGTATAAAGATGTTCAATTTCGATACCAGTGGTATAAACTCTATAGCCAAGCAAGAGCAATGCTAAAGTTAAATCTGACTAGAAAAGAAGATTAAACTTGAGTCAATGATCCAAGATATCTAAGGTGAATATCTACTTATCTCTTGTATTATTTTTAAGGAGATTGTGGAGTCTAAATTCAGCCTAGAAGTTCTACAAGTTCAAATTAAATCTATTCTTTGTAAAGTTGGGATTTTAGATTAAAATAATTATAATAATTAAAACCAGGAACCGAAAAAAAGAATCCTCATGTTTTAGTTCAGCTTGATTCCAGGTTATATCTAATAGATTATTCGAAATATCTGATAGAATCAATAGCATTCTAGAGATGATTTTATACAAATAAACATATAGTAACTTCAAATAATAGAAGAATAATTCTCATAATGAAAATGTATGAAGAAATTCACAAGTTGTGTATACTTCATGTTATCTAGACATAAGTTTGAGTACCTAGCAGGACTCTTGCTTTATCAGATTTATTTATAGGTATCTACCAAAAAGAGTAGTTATTATAGACTATTATTTTAACAGAAATTAGAAGATTTTGATTTAGATAAGTATATGTTTCAGAGATTAGTTAGTTCAGAATAAAATGGGTACTATATTTCTTTTCAATATTATTAGAATCAGAAGTAAGATTGCTAAAAGGGCTATTTAATAATTGCCTACATAACCATACATTCATTGTACGCGGAATCATAGTTCGAATCTATGTTGATTAAGTTTATTTAGAATAAGAACACATAGTTTAGACCAGTGGCCAGCGGTGTGATCAGGACTGCCTTACGGAACCGTTAGGTTCCACTTTAACTAGGGAGGTAATATTTGATTTTGCGTTCATGAAGTAAATGTAACTTTATTTGGAATGAAACAGAATGACTTACTTCCGACATACTCAAGTAAAATTCCTCTTTGTCATTTGCAGTAAAGTACCGAAAGAGTTTGCTTTGTAGAATATCATTTTGGATCATACCCCCCCCCCCATATATAGTTAAATCTATATAAAAGCAGAAGGAATTTATCCATGACTTTACGGGAAGAAAATTATTATTTAAGGCGAAGGAGGAGCCTTAAATCGAAGCTGCTAAATTGATGCCCCCTAGTGATGACTCATCAACATCAACATTTAAAGGAAATTTATTGTTTTGCTAAGAAATACAGAGACTAAACTATTAGAGAATAATTCAGACATTAGTGAAATGTCCCTTGCTTTGATTAAATCATACAGTAGAGTAACTTCAGAATGGAAAGAAAGTGATTACTATAATGTTATGTTAAAAAAACTCTGTTAATATATCTTATTCTAGAACGTGGAATCAAATCAATATTGTCAATAGAAAGATAGGTAGAGTAGTATCATTATTCTTGAGGTAGGATATAATTAAGTCTCAACTTACTAACTCTTTCATAGATAGGTATGATGAAGCGATCTTGAACTAATATACAAGCGAGTAACCTTTTTAGATAGATAGAAAAACAGTAAATCCTAGACCACTATCTCATGTTAAGATTATTAACTTGCAATAGATTACCTAGATCAATTTATAGAAATTAGTCAGTTTAAATAACTATAGATTATTTTGAGAGATTGAGTTTACATTAACATTCCTAATTGTACTTACAGTTCATAGTTAAGCTTTGTAATATTTTAATAATTAGACCTTCTGTTAGATTGGAAGAATATACAATAAGATAAACAGGTAATTATATCAGTGATCTAAATAAGAATAGGTTAGTTAATTATGTCATTAGGTAGCACAGGACTTTTTAAAACTTTAAAGGATCTGAGTTATTACACTACACAATGTACGTTCCTTTCACTAGACTAGACGATCATTTTGGCCACATTAATTAAGTAAGTAGGTTTCCACAAATTAGGTTAACTTAAATAGAAAGTTTATAGGTTCATATACTTATACAGTCAAGAATAGGTTAAGCAAAAGAAGTAGACGTTAGAAGTAGTGGTGGGGTTATATATATATAGGGGGGGGAGTTACAAGTGAATGTATGGAAGGAAACGAAACTTCATAATAGTTGCGAAGCTAAAACAAAACTCTTACTAAGCCCCCTGTTGGTATTGGATAAATTCTGTATAAGCGGTAACCGGCACTCCTGCAGTCCTATATTGGATAAATTACATATTCCTGGATAATCAATACCGGATAACGGTTGCCCCTTATTATTTGTAGACTTAAAATGCTACTGCCAGTGTTCAGTGATAGCGCGGTGGAGGGTTTTTGGAAGAACTTTTTTTGAGCTTCCCAAATACTCCTCTGGTAGTCCCCCAATCCTAGTGGTGAGGTTGTTGGGAATGCTTTCATTGCATATATTATTCCCAAGTGGTTTATAAGTTCGCGTATAGTAATGTGTGAAATAATAAGACGGTTCTGTATTCAGTGATTGTTTATTACATTCGGAGATCTCCTAGTCCTTATCCAATTCTTTGTTTTCATGATTCAATTTGGTTGATTCATCTAAATTGAAACATAATATTGGCATAATAAAATAAAATTGCTTACAGTTTTACCCAAAATATAAGTCGCCCCGATGTACTTGCGCCGTAGACCAATTTCTATAGCGCGGAAACCTTCTACCAATAGCAATCGCGCGTTAAAAATCTTGCGCTGTTATTGGTTATCGATTTCGCTGTAAAATCGCGGCTGGTCGTGTGCCATCTTGTTCATCAGTCGACACTGTCCGACAGTGCACGAATCATGTCAGCGGGACAGAGCTATACTATACGTTCGGCTTCTGTCGGATATTAGTCTGCGCTTTTCTGCGCAAACGAAAACAGTCACTCGGACACTTATTTTCTGGGTAAAACTGTAACACCATGAAGTTATAATCTGTACAAATGATATGTCATCTGTCAACTATCTCCGAATGGAGATCGGATAACATCGGTATGTCCCGTGAATATTTTTCTTAACCTATAGTTAGTTATAAAGAGTTAACGTAGGTATATGAAAAATATGGAATAATTTTTTTACTTAAAACTATGCAATTGTCAGTCTGACATAAATTCTCTCTAGATGATCTAACATGGATAATTAATGTTCTTAGCTTACTTTGTAGAATCTAGAAACTATCGGACGCGACAAACGAGGTCACAATAATCCTTGTTAAAAGTATACTATAAATAAAATATACTTTTAAAACACCTACAAGTGCACCCAAACTATCCGCAATAAGTCGCGGTCGTTACCTTGAGCGCAAGGACGGTCGACTATTATCGCCGCCGGATGATGACAAGACAGTGCAGACTGTATAAGTCGCGTCGCGTCCGATATATTATTTATAGCTATAAGTGTGTCACAAACGTAGCAGATGCGGTAAGATATCAGAGCGCGTATCTGTCCATATCGCTCTCTATACTAAACTCAAGGAGCAATACACATGAAGCAGATCACTTATATTTTACCGTCAAGTATCTGTAGGCACCGACATATATCAAAAGATGGACAGATGATATCTGTGTATATAAATTGAAATACAATACAGTTTGAAGGTTTCCGCGAAAATGTATCATTTTCGTATATTATCGTATCTGCTACGTGTGTGATACCTTCAGATGCGATAAGTTTTTATACGCATATAAAATATTACCGCGTTTGCTGCGTGTGTGTGTACTTTATACAGTAATCGCATTTGTCGTGACATAACAGTTATATAAAAGCTATAAAAATCATTTGTTGAAACGCCCTTCAAGTAAATAGTCCAACAATATCCCGCGTCTCAATCTACATTCTAGTACTACACTCGAGAGCAATGAATCCGGGTCACTTAAAGAATCCTAAAAATCTCGGAAACTAAAAATGCTAGGTTAATGCAATAAATTGTATTTAATAGACAATGTAATACTCCTTAAATGAAGGTATTAAAACTTCTTAGTTATTGTAAAGTTATATCATAAAAAAATCAAATTTGAAAAAGGGCCACTTTCGAAGATGGAACTACGAAATTACAGCATTTGGTTTTGCTTTTGTTTGTAATCTGTCATTTATGTGGGTACATAAACCATGTTGATAGTGCTCTATATTCATTATATGGAAGCACGAGGAGGCAATACGAAGTATTAAAATTCAAGAAAATCGTAATAAAGTTCAAAAATTTCAATTTTCCTATTTTTGTTTTAAGGAGAGATCAGCAGTTTTTTTCTTTATGTAATTTTGTGTTAATAAAATGTATGGTGACTCATATTTTTTTTACCTTCATTTAAGGAGTATTACATTGTCTATTAAATACAATTTATTGCATTAATCTATCATTTTTAGTTTCCGAGATTTTTAACATTCTTTAAGTGACCCGGATTCATTGCTCTCGAGTGTAGTTATAATGTAATGTTAACAATATAAAAATTAAATCTACTAACACTTGTCTCCGCAACCATACTAATAAACAAAACTTGTTCATATACGTGTACCGCGTAAATTGATCCTTATTTATCACTTGTGTACCATCATCAGCCCAAATGATCTAAGGCACAGTCAACGCCATAGATTAACAATAACAATTTTTGAAAGGCAAATTTTTATGTAACCATTTTTTTTTTAGCTTGATTTAAAGAACCTAAATCATTTACTGAATTTTTTTCAATGTTGCCATTTATCTGTTACAGCACTGAAAAAAAATAATGTTTAAATATCTATATCCTGACTTTTAATCTTAGACAATTTTTAAAAACAAACATATGTATTATATGTGTATATACACGTATGATACACATACATGACACTTATACACACAGTGGCATATCTTGACATAAGTTTGTTTACAAAAATTGTCTGAGATTAAAAATCAATTCTGTCTTACGTTAAACTTAAAATGATTTAATTTTAAATACAAGTGTCAGGGTTCACCTTAAGGTGGATGCTTTCGATTACTTAAAGCTCATATCACGCTAGATGGCGTGGAAAAACAGATTTTGACTTTTTTTATTTTTTGTACAAAACTCGAGCGTCTTTGGTGTGTAATCTCACCGTTTGCGAGCAAGGTATAGCTCATAGAATTTGATGCAGCATGAATTTCCCGTATAGAGTCGTTTGAAATTTCAAAGGTTCAAGAAATAAGACCTTTTTAACTCACACATACGTAAAATTGGTCGTATTTCAAACTAATTTTAAAAATTACCCATTGTATATTTTTATTTGAAACAACCATTTGCGAGTACGATAATCATTAGAAAATCGAAAAAAAAATACGATATAAAGAACGACAATCTGTGATTTGAAAAAATACATAAATTATTTTGTATGGGCAAGGCAACGAGAGCATTCACCTTAAGATGCCCACGTACAAATCGTCAAAATTTTCAGGTCAATCAATCTTTGATTTTTTTCTGGTTCATATATTGTTTCAAAAATTTAGAACACACAAGTCTAAGTCTTTAAGTACAAGTCTTATGCGATTATATCTACAAAAAAATATCAAGATTTAACTTGTAGTTTTTAAAATGAAACCTGTTTTGCGCTGTGGTACCGCGCGGGGCAACAAAATTCAACATAACAAGTAATTAAATGAACATAAGATACCAACATAAGATATAAGGTAGTATGCATACAAAATGCCCAGTGGCGCGATTACGTAATTCTGTTACTATTGGTTTCAATCGATTTCAATGCTGTTTCTATTCGAATGACGCTCTTGCGACTAACCAATTTACGCATTTTGCTTACAAAGGTTGATTGCAACCAGACTGCGTGAATTAGGAAATCGCATTAACGTTATTTCGAATAGAAACAGCATTGAAAACGATTGAAACCAATAGCAACAGAATTACGTAATCACCCTCCAGATTACAATTTACTACTTTGTAATAATAACACTTTTGCCTAACATAAATAATTCTAATATTTCTATAATATAAAATTTTTAATCATGATAACAATCTTAATTAAAAAATACAACCGAAATTGAGAACCTCCTCCTTTTTTTGAAGTTGGTTAAAAAAACGTCGAAGCAACGCGTGACACGAGAGCTGGCTCGTATCTGGCTCAACGCATTAGTATTGCCATTCAGCGTGGCAATGCAGCCAGTGTCGTAGCTAAGGTCATGAGCGCCCAGGGCAATATTTAAATTTTGCGTCCCCCAAAACTTAGTTTAGTAGGAAGAGAAACAATACAATAACTTGAAAGTGTAATTTAACAATTTAAACTTTCGTGGTTGGGAATCATTTTAAATTGAAAACACGGCTAATTACCGTTTCTCGTCACTTTTGCTGACGTTTCGAGACTGAGTTCAGAAGCCTTCTCCTCATCATATACCTACTACTCTCTTGTTATACCTACTACTATTATTTTTCTTTTTGATATGTAATTCTGTGTGCTGCCTCAAAAACGTTTTGGCATGATGTGTGAATAAATAAAAAAAAAAAAAAAAACATGAGCATCGCCCGCGACCGCGTCCGACGGTAGACCGGCGAATACTGCGTGCGGCCGCGCGCTGCGCTCGCTGCGATAGGGTCGAAAAACAGTTGTAATTAGCCTCAATTTAAAGTGTAATTTCAGTTATACATTTGAGCATTTTAGCAGTGAAAGTAGACAACACTTACACAGAATTTAACGGCGAGCAGAGCAAGGGGCGGAAATTAAATGGCTTTTAGAAGCGATACCAGCCAACGTTGCAACAGAAGTTACTATAACGCAGGTTGCAGGTCTGCGAGTGCGCCCCTGTGTCCAGCCCCTAGCTACCGACACTGAATGCAGTCAGCGAATCTTAGGTCCAGATAAATAGAACGTACTTCACGGTGACTAAGTCTATGTCTTACTATGAAATCGTCCCTGTCTCTCTCTAATACGCGTGTTGTAACATTTGTGTGACAGTGACAGGGACAGGTCTAAGCATTAGTACGTGCTAAGCTTGTGCTAAGTAACGTCTATTTATTGGTATTATAGTGTGTGCTATTGAGTTTACTTTTTACTTGCCTCGCTCGGCTCTTGCGAGGCTCGGACGAGTCACGGATGTCTACAAATACTTTGTATGGAATATGAATTTGTAGTTGATGCTCCGTGCTCACTCAGACATAAGCGGACCTAGGCCTTAAGATAGGCCTTGTAGAGTATGACGGAGCGCGCATATGCGCGGTCGTTCTCCAGCATGAGCAGCATGTCGCGCAGCGTGATGCGCCTCAGACGCGTGCGCAGCACTCCCGTCTGCAAAAAACATGCAATTATTAGAAGCCCAATTCTCATAATAAAAAAAATAGTAAAAATATAATAATAAATGCTGGACATTTCACACAACATTATCTAGCCCCAAGCTAAGCCGAGCTTGTGTTATGGGTAATAGATAAATGATAATTACTTAATACAATACATTACATACATAGATATTTTTTATTATACATAGAAAATACCCAGAACACCCTGAACAAATATCTGCAGATCGTACAAATATTTGTTCCGAGGCGGGAATCGAACCCACAACTTCCTGCGTCGCAGGCGAACCTTCACCCGCCGCGCCACAGAGGTCGTCAAATAGTAAAAATATAGTTCGCATCATGTCTCAATCTCCTCAACTGACACTCTTTCATCTTTATTAGCTGATAGAAACCTATAGAATCACCTCTGTGGTGCAGCAGGCGAGTAGCCGGCTGAGATGCGAGAGGTTGCGGGTTCGATTCCCGCTGCGGGACAAATGTTTGTATGATCAGCAAATATTTGTTCCGGGCCTGGGCGTTATTGTACTTGTAGTTCCTGATAACCACGACACAGGGAATCCTAGTGTGGGATCAGAACTACGTATGTAACATGTGTCTATTGGGATTGGGTGTTATGTTATAGAATATGGTGGATTTGCATTCACCAAGCTTGGCAGACAGTTTCTTGATCGCAGTATTGGTGTAAGTAATCAGATAGATGCTGAACGACCTGAAATTAATTCGCAATCGACCAGGTACGCAAACGGCCACAGTCCAATATTTGTTCTTTACTCGAAATGTTCGGGGGAGAGGCAGGCATGGGTGGATTTAAACGCTATTTTGTAAGACATTGGTTAAACTAGTGGTTCGCCCCGAACGGAGACCTCGCGATAACACCTTTATCAGCCCGACTAGTTAACCAAATAATTTCCATTTTTCTATTATTATTTTTGAAAATTTTCACCTCGAGGTCTACCAGTACAGTACAGGATCTATCAGTAACAACTCTAATTTCCTACACATCATCGAAATAACCTTTGAATAGGGCTAAGCAACGGGGCGTAATACTACATACCTGTTAGTACCTATATCAAGTACCTGACGAATTAATTGATAACCGTCCTTTTGACGAAAACCATAGAACTCCAGCGTCATTCAAATTCCTAGAAATGGGAGGTCAACAATGGATGTTATATTGGTTACTGTTTTATGGAGTACAAGTTTCTAAATTCTTCAGTTTCAGACTTTTCCCTGTAGTTGTGACACCAAAGCCACAAGCATACCAAATTTCAGCATTGTGGGATAGCTGGAAGTACCCTAGAATTTTTGATTTTTACGTTTTTTATTTTCCCTAATATCTCAAAAACTTCTAAGGCTAAATACTTATTAAAAACAATTTTGAAATGTACAACCAAAGCGCTTTCATTAAACACCCCACTTAAACTGACTTTCTCACTTTTATTTTTGTACCCCTCTTGGACCCCAATATCTCAGCAACCCCCTGACTCGCTTCGCTCGTTCAATAAATATTATTTATTCGTTTTGGTATCAAACTCTACAGCCACTTATAAGTTCGAAGAAGAGTTTGCTAAATGTGTTTCAGATAGTGACTTGATACGTCAGAGCTGTCATTAAGGATTGTGATTCCATAACCATAACACAAACGTGTCTGGTAGTTTGCTGTTGAAAATGTGGTATATTGCGTGTATGGTAATTTGCGTTTCTGGCACTATGCGTCTGAACCCCAGTGTTTTCACCACTGAACGTGTTAATCGTTAAGGTAGTTCGTCTCGGCATTTTTTAACATATAATTTAAGTGTACCTACTAACAAAAAAAATGATTTTAAGTATCCGAGTCAATAAATGATTTTTTATTATTATTGGCGCGAATTTGAAATTTATTTGTGTTTTTTGCTCATCATTGCTCATGAACACTTCTTGTGATGGCGAAAACTGATTTTGCTAAAACTAGGAGACTTAGGTGTAGTATTAGGTTAGGTGTTATAGTTGATAGTATTTCATAAAGATGATTATTTTAGCAACGAATATTGTTCAATGATTTATGCAGTGTTTTTGGTTCAGGGATATCCGTAGCTTAACTAATGATATTTATGAGATACAATCAATTAAAACATGTGTGTTTTGTCTCCTAGTTTTCGCAAAACCTGTTTTCGCTACCTCAAAAAGTGTTGATGAGCTGTGACTAGCAAAAAACACAATAAAATTTGAATTTCGCGCCCCATGCGAGACGATCCACCCTAAAAACGACTATGAGAGACGGTACTACTTAAATCTACATTGAGACTCGATTTCAAGAGCTATGATTGACTAATTTTGAACGTGGATTAGTTATTCTAGATGTAAGATTTATTTGTGCGGCCGTTAAGACTCGCGGCTCAGGAAGACTGCATACCGTGCTGTGGGCCTGCGAGCCGGTGGCCTCGGGCGCGGTCTCGGGCGGCGGCTCAAGGCGCGGCCTCTTGCGCGGCCCGATGGCCTGCAGGGCCGTAAGGTTGGCCTCGCGCTGCCTCAGCTCCTCCATTTCGACGCGCTGCATTTCCTTAGCCTACAACAGAGGGAGTGAACGTTAGAACCATGCTATACGGACGGTTTTCCCGTCGAAGACACAAATTTATATGAAAGATAAGTGCTGAAAATTGTTTCCAAAATTTTCACTTCGTAAACAACGTCTCCCTGATTTTCATTTCGCAAACTATTTACTTCACAAATGTTTATTTCTAAAATGATATATACATAGGATCAAAATTTTTAAAACACGAAATTTAGTTTCGTCGAATTTAAATTTACGTATAATTAAATTATGCGTAACGTGAATTCGTGAAATAAAACATTAAAAAAATGAACATTTATGAAATTAAGTTTTGTGAAGAAATCATTTATGAAATAAAACATTGACGAACTAAAAATTTATGAAATGAAGTTTTATGTAACATCGTTTGTGAAAACAAACATTGACGAAAAGATGCATGGAAATGGATCCATTTTGAGAACGGACAAAATAAATTCTGTCGTTTGATTGTGTCTGCGGTGGCAGAACCGTCTCTCCATCAAGAGCCGTCGTTTGTGCGTTCGTTGCGGCTGTGTACGGAGGGGCGCGGTCAGTACCTTGGCTTTAAGCTTGGCCTGCTCGGGGTCCTCGCTCTTGGAGCGGCTCTTGGCAGCGCGCAGCAGCAGCTCACGCTCGCAGTCGTCGCGGCGCTTCCTCTCGACGCGGTCCAGCTCCTCCAGGAATTTGAGTTGCGTCTTCACATCCTGCGTCACCTCGTAGCGCGCGTCCGACTGAAACGAATCAGCAAAAGTTTATATGACAGCACACACTACGCTTGGTGTACTTATAAATACCAACCCAATAATATCATGTAGGTAGGTACAGATATAACAAATTGTCATTTTAGCAGTTGAGGGGCAGAGCGACATCTGACCACGCGGCTTTATCATTAATATACGTAGGATATTATGTAGGATTTAAATCTTCGAATAGGAACTTTTTTGATGTTTATTACAGAATTCCCCATAAAAGACCCACTTACTTTCTTTAATCAAAATTTTGAAATCCTTTGTTTATTTAAATTTATTTTGTTAATACAATGCGCGTTGTGATTGGTATATACATTGCGCTACTGAAAACAAACAAAATGACAACATTTGTAGCCCAACTTCATACACATAAACATACATCCCCCCATATAAATACTCCATGCCTTGCCACTATTTCAACGAGATTTGTAGTCAAAGTCAAAAAGAACTTTATTCATTGAAATCACAAGGATCATTTTGAATCGTCTTATATAAAATTAAATTACTCCTGTTCCAACGCGACCAAGCCTAGAAGAATCAGGCAACAAACTCGGCTTGGCTTACATAAATGGTCCGTCTTACCACTAGGTGAGAAGCGCCTGTGTGGTGCCTCGGAGCAAGGAGTTGCTGATACATAGTAAATGAGAACTTAAAAACCTTAGGAAGGTAGTCAAAAGTAAATAAACATCAGCAAAAATATGCAAGACAGCACACGCTACGCTTGTTATACTTATAAATAATAAATAATAGTAGGAGACGAGACAGATAGGTACCGCGAGACAAATAGAGGACGCGTAAGATACCGGCCCCCGTATTGTATATCTCGCGACAGGTTTGCAATAGCCGTACATTGTGCAATAAGGGCTCTCAAACGTCGCTTTTCTCATACAAAATTTACCGTTTGACACCCCTGATTGCACAGTTTACGCCTGGTGAAAAATCTGTCGCGAGATACAGAATAACCCTGCGATAACAAAGTTTGCAAGTCACCATTAAACTGTATGATATGTTAGATGTTTGTGAGATGTATGTACCGAATGTGTGAATGAGTATCATAATTTTATTTTATTTATTTGAGTCAACAAACAATTACATCGATAAAAAATGAAATTTTATAAAATTTTGTTAAAAAATAATAATTATCATTATTGTGTAATTGGAAATTAATTAATTTAACAACACTTTGACAGTTGAAATGACTTTAATACTTGAATATAATAGATAGATTGACTTATGTTAATTTGTAATAGTTATATTATTTTTAATAACATATAAATTGATTAATTTGAATGACTGACGAACTTGTTGATGTAAATACGTACTTAATTTTTATTTTTTATATGTATTAATTTATCATTGTGTACTTATTATCAAAATACTTTACAATGTACTAAATTTAAATATGACATGTAACAATAATCTGTTATAAATAAATAAACTATAAACTAATTAACTACATAATCAATTTTAGGTACAATCTGTGTTAGTACATAGATTTAAGTATGTTAGACTTAATAATCACTGCTCGCCGAGATACAGTTTTTTAACTAGTTCGGCGGGTAGGGCGAATCCAATTCAACCACAAAACAGAAACGAATTACTCACACACACGATAAAATCTACCAGCTACCTACTAATCCATCAATAATTTATATGTTAAAATATTACGTTAAATACCTACATACCTACTTAAATAGCAACAAGAAAATTCCTCATATATTATAGACCATTTAACTAACTTTCATACTCATATATTAAAACCTGTGTGTAATTCCGTACCTACATGTACTATGTTTAACATGTGCAGGTATAATAATGTAGGTAGGTACATATATTTATACCAGCAGTAAACAACAAAAGTTGCTACGTCAAAGACACACAAGTAGGTAGCTGGATAGGGATAGGAACCAAGCTACTTAATTATTATCTAAGTATAGTTTTAAGACAAAAGTGGTTTACTTTTTATTTGGAATAAATAAATAAATAAATAATGTAGTCTATAACGTTATCCACATGTTAGTTTTATACATGATTCCATAATGATGCAGTCTATCAGAAGTTTAGAAGTTTAATGTGTGAAGGTCCTAGCACCTAGCTGTACCTTGCAGTCGGTGTCCTGACGATGCAGCGCGCTGCAGGTGAGCTGTTCCAGGATGCTCTTCATGCGCTCGGCCAGCGCGTGGCTCATCAGCTGCGCCACCTCCAGCGGCGGTTCGTCAAGACCTCGCGCCGCGCACAGCGTCCTGATGCGCGCTTGCAGTGCCGCACTAGGCACCAAGTACTCTTCCTTGCACGACCTACCCGACATATTCAATGTATCAGCAAAACATAACATGTATGTTATCGTAGCAACGTAATTAAGGTGGCGGTGATGGCCGCACGCTAAATCAACTCGAGAATAGCGCAAAAGTCGGCCTGCATATTGCTGTCCCTGTTTGGCTAACGCAGGCGCGCGCGGGGCACAGCCGAACACTTATTTCTATTCGGTGGCCGTTACCATTCATAATTCGAAGGTAGTATTTATTTTTTATGCAAACTAGCATTTGACAAAAACAAATTTTTGCCATATTTGGCATTTGTCACAAACTTTTACATTGATATACCTAGCAATAAAAACTCTTTTTGGTACCTAGTTCTGCGAACAGTTAGAACTCGCAACCACAAACTTTTTTCCAATAATTGTGATCAGGGTGGTTATTCGCTATGACCTAAGAGATTCCTTGTCAATAACGTGTGACGTCACCCATACGATTCAGCGATGATTCCACGCAGATATCGTAACGAGCCCGCGTTATGTTACGTTTGGTCAGAGCGAATAAGGGGGCAGGTTGGTGCTTTGATGATCGTTGAGTTTGGCTCAACTTTCCAATAGCGAATGTGAGCTAGGATGTTCATATTTTTATCACATGTAGATACAAGCCTAAATATGAAATGGCGTACTACGGAAACCAATATTTTTAGCATTTTGAGCTATGACAAAAAATCAAAGACAAATATTTCAAAGTAAATGCTCAACTTTCCTTTAGCGACTGCTAGCTAGGAAGTTCACATTTTTATCACATGTAGGTTCACATAGCACAAGCCTAAATATGAAATGGCGTACTGCGGAAACCAATAGTTTTGGAGCTATTCATTTTTGAAATTTGTTAATAGCCGCTTTCCGAACGCCATGTTTTGGTGATATTTTACTTTTTATCAGTGTTCCGATACGATTTTCGGCTTTTGACAATGACAGTGACAGATCAAATGGTATATTTTGCAAAAAATTGGTGGTTTCTCAATTTTCAACTAGTTGTGTTTTTTGCTCTTGCGGTCCAGTCGTTTACGTATTCCTTGAACGTCAATGAACTCAGTCATCGTTTGTGTTCTCAGAGTTGAGATTGTTTACGTACTTACTCCTGTTTGAGAATTCATCGAAGGTCCTTTAGCGACTGTAAGTATAAGGCTTGAGGGGGAGGGGAGGGGTGGGGGGTCAATATCAAAGGCCGAAAATCGTATCCGAACACTGACAAATAGTAAAAAACCAAAATATGGAGATCGGAAACCGGTTTTTAGCAAATTTCAAAAATGAATAGCTCCAAAACTATTGGTTTCCGCAGTACGCCATTTCATATTTAGGCTTGTGTTATGTGAAACTTCATGTGATAAAAATATAAACCTCCTAGCTCACAGTCGCTATTGGAAAGTTGAGCCGCTACTATTTCACGCAAACACAATGGAAAACAAAGCACAAGTCGTAGGTATGTTAGTTACCTAGGTTACTTCATTCCAAATCACAAGGAAAATCTAAATAAAATGACAAAAATATTGCAATGTCATATATAACAAACAAATAGGTGAACAAACACAAGAGCAAGCGAAGCGCGGGGTTACACGGTGTACTAGTGTGAGTGCCTGTCGAGTTGTCAAACATCACACAACCGTATGTTCCTTGCTCCAAGTAGTTCCCCGACCGGCCCTCGGTTCTGACGCGATAGCAATATAGGCGTTCAGAATTTGTTAGAAATTTGTTCAAGTTCCGTAATACCAAAAATGATGAATAAAAACTTGTTGTTTTTTTCATATCGTGTTGTTATTCTGTTACTTGACAATATAAGCTATGTTCCTACACATAAAATACGTAACATATCGTTGTTTTTAATACGGAACAAATAAGATGAAAACATGTCGTTTAGGTCGTTAAAATAAACAAAATGCAATTCGCTTACATTTCATTTTAGGTAAATATTTTGATAAAAAAAACTATCTGGGAACATAGATAAATACTATCCGAATCCGAATAATAGCATAATATGGTGGAAATATGCTCGAATTAAAAATGACGTCGGTATTACGTTTGTATGGGCAGTTCATCATTCGCTGGGTTCTTAACGTATTTTTTTTTATGGATAAGACAAGCTGGCACGGCCCACCTGATATTATGTGGCACCGTCGCTGATAATAATAATAATTATTATTTATTTTATTATCATCATAATCAGCCAGTAGAAGTCCACTGCTGGACATAGGCCTCTCCCCAGAATGCCACGGACGGTCTTGAGCCGCCTCTATCCACCGACTTTCTGCAACGTTTATAATGTCTTTAGTCCATCTAGTGGAGGGCCTTCCTCTACCGTTTCATCTGGTTTGTGGTCGCAACTCGTGAACCTTTATTCCCGAACGGTTGTCAGCTGTTATGTCGGTGGTTTTGGTTCTTCTACGGATTTCCTAGTTTCGGATTATATCACGTAGTGAAACCCCTAGCATAGCTCTCTCCATAGCCCGCTGCGCGACTTTGAGCTTGTCTACACAGCCAATAGTTAGCGACCATGTCTTATTTACAATAATTTATTTGCTTCATGCAAAAAGAGGCTTATGCTTAGTCTGCTGACCAACACAGAAAGTCTACTCATCGCCGGGACTAATCCATCCTTTTTTTTTTGTTGTAACTGTTTGTCCGTGTGTATGTCCAGCAGTGGGCGCTCACCATATCTGCGAGCCGACCAAGTCCGTGATGCCAAGAATGCTCACCGTATTTGCGAGACGATCAAGTCCGTGTTGCCAAGAATGCTCACCGTATTTGCGAGCCGCTCAAGTCCGTGTTGCCAAGAATGCTCACCGTATTTGCGAGACGATCAAGTCCGTGTTGCCAAGAATGCTCACCGTATTTGCGAGGCGCTCAAGTCCGTGTTGCCAAGAATGCTCACCGTATTTGCGAGCCGATCAAGTCCGTGTTGCCAAGAATGCTCACCGTATTTGCGAGCCGCTCAAGTCCGTGTTGCCAAGAATGCTCACCGTATTTGCGAGCCGCTCAAGTCCGTGTTGCCAAGAATGCTCACCGTATTTGCGAGCCGATCAAGTCCGTGTTGCCAAGAATGCTCACCGTATTTGCGAGCCGCTCAAGTCCGTGTTGCCAAGAATGCTCACCGTATTTGCGAGCCGCTCAAGTCCGTGTTGCCAAGAATGCTCACCGTATTTACGAGCCGCTCAAGTCCGTGTTGCCAAGAATGCTCACCGTATTTGCGAGCCGCTCAAGTCCGTGTTGCCAAGAATGCTCACCGTATTTGCGAGCCGCTCAAGTCCGTGTTGCCAAGAATGCTCACCGTATTTGCGAGCCGATCAAGTCCGTGTTGCCGAGAATGCTCACCGTATTTGCGAGACTATCAAGTCCGTGTTGCCAAGAATGCTCACCGTATTTGCGAGCCGATCAAGTCCGTGTTGCCGAGAATGCGCTGCGTCTCCTCGTGAAGGTTAACGCCGCCCATGGCCGCCACGTCATTGATATCGTCGTCACCCGTCATCTTGTCGTCACAGAACGCGCCAGGAAACGATGACGGCTTCCGTTCCTTTAATGTAATTACATTTTGAGAACACGTGCCAAACAAAGCAACTATGAGACAAATGTTGAGCAACATGTCAAAATTCAAACATTGCTCAGCATCGCAAGGCTTTGCAACATTTTTCGTCTAAATCATATCCCAAACAATAAATAAATAAATGCTGGACATTTCACACAACATTATCTAGCCCCAAGCTAAGCAGAGCTTGTGTTATGGGTACTAGATAACTGATATACTTAATACATTACATAGATAGATATTTTTTATTATACATAGAAAAATACCCAGAACACCCTGAACAAATATCTGCCAGATTGTACAATGTCTGCGTACGTTGCGCGATTTCGCAGGCAGCACATTGCAGATCAAAAATCGGGATGGGGCTGTGGACACGGTCATGAGTTTTACGTGAATACGAAAAATACATGCATTTTCGTTTACGAGTTTTATTGCCGAGGCATTTGCATGCCGAAATTGGTAAACATGGCTAGATCTACCATACTGTTTGTCACCTTTTAATATGTACCCACGTTTGTAAATGAATAAATAATTATGATTACGATTATGATTTAATTTCATAGTAGTACTATGTACCTTGTGCAGAGACTTCCCAGGAGCAAGCACTGTGGCGAGAGCAGGCAGAGCAGGTTGAGCAGACTGAGTAGGCTGAGTACGCTGCATGCTCGCCTGCTTGTTGACTGTCATGGACTTGCCACCGACTGCTTTGCCCGGCAGTTTGTGCATAGGCATATTCTGTAGGACAGTGATGCCGCCAGGCTTCTGTCGGAAACATTAAGAAACGTTAGCTTTCAGTAATGGACCCACGACATAAAATGACAGCTTGTGTTAAAACTTGTTGCTTACCGAGACAGTGGCAAGCGCCACCGGTCCGTTGAAAGCCAGGCTGGAGGAAGCGGGCGGCGCCGCTGGCGGGAACGGTGCTGCCGGCGGGAAGGCGACGCGGTGTGGCGGCGGCGTGATGCCATCAATCACCAGCTCCTTCAGCACCAGCGACTGGCGCAGCAGCGGCAGGCTTTTCTACGAGCAAACCAACAGTTAGGCTCAATTCACAACTGTTTGACCAGTCGCGTGGCCGCGCGTCAATCCATGCATACTATGGGCCTTATTCATAATCATTTTTGAAACCTATTTTAGTTAAAATAGCTTTTGTCTTGTACTCTCTACTGTAAAATGTCATACGTCAAAACAAGACAAAAGATATTTTAACTAAAATAGGTTTCAAAAATTATTATGAATTAGGGGGTATGTATTTTAGTATCCTACTAATATAATAAATATAAAAGTTTGGAGGATGGATGGATGGATGTTTGATACTCTTTCATGCAAAACTACTGAACGGATTTTGATGAAACTTTACAGTATTATAGCTTGTACATATACATCAGAATAAAATTATAGACTATAATTTTTATAGTAGAGGTTCCACGCGGGGGGAGCCGCATTTAGCATTTGTTTACTAGTTGAAAATAAAGATGTCGTGCCGGCCGCTGCAATCTCGGTGTGAATTTAGCCTTATAGATAGCTCAAGTGTTGCAACGCATGGCCCATGCCAGCTACTGACAAGTGCGAGCTACTAGGACCGCTAACAAGGTTCCGCTAAGTACATCTGCAAGGAGATCGCAAGCAGGTAGGACGGCCCACATGACTACATCTAGAAACTGGCAAGCCAGCTTGTTTTTCACACAGAATGCATAGACCTGGTATGCCGGCTTGCCACCCACAGGCATGTGTATCTCGGCCTTTATAAGTAGCAGCGATGGACGAGATTTACCATTCGGTTAGCGGTTTAGCTGGTCACAGAACTTCTACTATGACCATGAGTAAGACAAATAGCAATCCGCTATTTTTTTTGACTAATCGCTTATGTCATCCTCTCCTTAGAATAACTATCGTAAACGCTTTTCCATCTATATCATGGTAGTTTATCAGCTCTTGTGTGAGAAGGTGCCTCAGGGTTGTTACCTTCAGAAAGCCGATAAGGCAAGGCTGCGGGCTTGCGTTCAGCAGGCGCTCCAGTCGGTTGCAGAATTCGTTGGCCTCAACTACTCCATCTATCAGTTCTTGGATGAGGGTTCTGACGTTCCTCTCGACGGAAGGCGGCTCTTTGGTAGACAGTTCGAGAAGGTTGGCTAAAAAGTTGCGGCACTTCTCTTTTGTGTTATCTGGTGGTTTCTGAAGAAAAAATAATCGTACTAGTAAAAAATAATCCCAATAAGCTAATACGTTATGAGAAGGTCACCACTTTTGCACGCGAACAAAGTTTGCGTCTAATTTGGCTATTATTTCTTCAATCTCCATGAAACTTTGTACACATGATCAAGGCCCAATTCTCTAAATTATTTTAAAACTACACTGAAAGTTAAGCGAATCGAGACTGAATTATGAATAGACAGAAAGTTGGTATTCTGCTCCCCTATAATTAACAATTTAGTCTACTTTCAATTCACGATGACTACCATTAGAGTAGGATAGTTATATATATAATTGCAAAGAATAAAGAGAGACTCCATCTAAAAATGCTAAAATTATCAAAAAACTTTGAATCGTTCAAGTTTCGGTCATATTTCTATATAATCACATTACAGTGTTGTATTTTATGTTTAGAGAATACCATGATCCGAACTCTATTTTAACTGTTTTTAAGTTAGATAATTGGGCACTAATACCCAGAACACTAATATCTAGACCCGTGGTGCGTTAGTTTCTTATAAAATTATGTGGTTATAAAATCATACATTTAGAAAACTGAAGCAGCACGTGTCTAGGTATTAGTGTATTGAGCATGTGTACAAAATTTCTTGGAGATTGAATAAATAACCACCAGAATAGAAGCAAACTTCGTTCAAGTACAAAAGGAACATGACAATCTGGATACTTACAATGATATGCTGGCCGGGTTGCGAAAAGGCCGGCTGCGGGCTTTGCATGGCCGAAGCTGACGCCATGAGCTGCTGCTGCGGCATCTGTTGCTGGTGCTGCATTTGCTGCGGCATCTGCTGCTGCAATTGCTGCGCCAATAGCTGCTGCTGCGTTATCTGAGAGGGCAGCTGTGCGTCTATCATCGACATCGGCATGACGGTGACAGGGGACTGGCTCGAGGCCGGTAACTATGCCAGAAAACACATAGGTATCAAAAGAACTGGCTTGAGAAACGTATATGCGAATTCTACTGTCATAATCATCATCATTAGTTTATAGAAGTCCACTGTAGCCATAGAATTCCCGTTCAGAATGCTACGACGAATGTTCTTGTGCCGTTCCATCCACCGACTTCCTTTCACCTTCCCCCGCACCCCCGCACCCCCGCGCCGGACGAGCCGAGTAGGGCGAGCTCAGAGACGCAGTGCGAAAAGGGACGCGGAGGGAGTGTAGCGCAGATCCTATACCTACCCTGATGAAGACCCTCGATTAGGGTCGAAACCTGTTGGTGCTTCCACCAACATATTGGTACGTGAAAATTTCCCGTTTTTACAAAAAGAATGATATAATTCACGAAAGTTACTTTAGTAAAATTCCTTTCACCTGCTACCTTCAAAATGTTGTTAATCAGAAGGGAGGCCCTTCCTAAACTGTGTCGTCCAGTTCGTGATCGCCAATCGAGAACCTTTATTCCCCAACGGTTGTCAGTTCTGCGACCTAAATAACCTGACCATTGCCTCTGAAGGTGCAAGCTAAATAAATTATCAAGTACCTTGCCTTGTATAATGTTGATAATTGAGGTTTCTTATTCTTTATAAAAAGGAATAAACCTCCAAAAATTATATTGAAAGAGAGACCATGTGAATTGCTATGACCAAGCTGTACATGCTTTTAAGATCTAGTGTCTAATAAGACACATGGTACCATTTCTCATTTATTTAAGCATAATGTTATAAGAATGTAATTATGTACCAGTGGCGCGATTACGTAATTCTGTTGCTATTGGTTTCAATCGATTCCAATGCTATGTTTCTATTCGAAATAACGCTCCTTGCGACTACCCAATTTACTTTCAAATTTTAATTTTGCTTACAAAGGTTAATTGCAACAAGACTCGTGTAAATTAGGTAAACGCATTAACTTAATTTCAAATAGAAACAAAATTGAAATCGATTGAAATCAATAGCAACAGAATTACGTAATAGCCTTCCAGATACACTTTTGAGACCATTTACAATTATGTTATCTTAGCCAGTCAGATAAGACGATGATTGGTCTCATGTTGCTTTCAGAGTTAGCTAGTAGCCGAAACACTACTCTAATTTAAAAACATTCCAGTCTCGTGTCAGTCGCACCGGTTCATATTGTAACTATTACATATTCTTCGCAAGAAACGCGAAGATTAAGTAATAGTTACTATAAGTGACAGTGCGACTGAGACGAGATTATACTGCGAATTGAATGTTTTTAAATTAGAGAATTGTGCCTCAGACATCATTGGACCTTGAATAACCAATTAAATGACTGCAGCCCATGTTCTGGCTCTGCCACTATCTACATGTAGAAGCAGGATTACCCACATGGGAAACGAATGATAGTAGTCTGTACAATTATGAATTTCTCAGCATGCACCTCCACTGTTTTTTGCAGGCATGATTGTTAAGTTAGGCTCTAGGTAGGTTGGGTTGTAATTTCGAGGGCAGCCCCTTCATAATGCTATCGAATAGGAAAGGATAACGCTGATGATGACAATAATTTGATGGCTTAAACCACGAGAAAGACTATAAATACGCGTCCTTGTTCCAAAGATTATGCAACAGAGAAGTACAAGATCAAGATTTAGAAGAAGCCATCTAGTATTGTTGAATGATAACTGATCACCAGCGATATTCATACCTGTTGCATGGATAGGGGAGCGAGGCTAACTTACTGCCGGCATAGGTGACGGCCGGCCGCCCTGCGCGCTCAGCGCCGCCATTGAGCTCGGGCCGACTCGCAGCAACTGGTACTGACCGCTGTCAGTCTTCAGTAGCAAATGCCCTTGGGTCGAGCCCGGCACGTTTTGCAGCACTTGTGTTGTTATCTAAAACGAACGGCTGCTTTCAGTTTCATTAAACTCGTTTGCATTCATTAGAATGATATAACTTTTCAAATAATAACGAAAATGATCTAAGTGGATCAATTGTTTATTGAGGACAATTACTAAATTTAAATGTATGATTGTATGACAGAAATCTTTTGCAGAAGATGGGGATGTGGGAGGCCTTGCATGACTGTTGTCATGTTTTTGGGAGAATCTGTAGTACTCCCTCTCTCTAGTGTAGTGATCAAGACTGTTTCAAGGAATGGTGGAGCTGTGTTCTTTGTGCCATTACTAAAACTTCTTACAGTATAACTTTGTTCTAGTGGCAAGTGAAATACCCATGCTTAAGATTTACTTACAATATCTAAAAAAGAACAGGTGCAATTCTATGAAATTTAGTAGAAATATATAGGTTTTATAGTTATCAATCAAACAATAAATTAATTCCTTTAAATATTCTGTTGTATCTATTCATGAAACATGAAAATTCTATTGGCTTTCAGTTACCAAGTTCTTGACAAAATGGAACCTATTAAAAAGGAGCTTTGTACAAGTGTCTCTACTGTAATATTCACATCCACAAATATAGAGTATAGAGTACATGGGTGCTATTGTACATGGGTAGAAAAGTATTACACATGGGTTGCACTAAGATGCATGCATATGATCATGTTAGTATAATTTATGAATGGGAACATTTTTTCGAAGCCCAATCTTTTTCATTGGTATGTCACAATAATCATCAGCCTGAAAAAGTTCACTGCCAGATGTGGGTCTGGACATTTTTCCCTATGTGAATTGTTTTATTTGTGAAGTACTTATGTGTTTAATGTTGTTTAATGGTGTTTGGGCATTGCAATAGAATAGTTCAAAATGATTTGATATAGTTAAATAAATAAAACGGTTCCATATTTGCAGCTTTAGGCTTAATTCACACCAAGATGGCAGTGGCCGGCAGCGCCTTTACACGCCACTCCTTTGACCACTAGCGCGGCCACATTTCTTGCGATACTATTTATTTGATTTAAGAAGATAAAGTTTAAAATGCTGCATAAATTTTGACAGCATTTTACTAAATTGATTCTGCCATTCGGTGTTAACTGAGCCTACAGGCTTTTCCTCCTTTGCTGTTGTCAATAACATACAGAAAACTGTTGTCATCCAGCACAACCCCCGCTCCATCGATAAGAGCATCACAATATAGTGCTTCATAGGACACAATAAATATTGTAAAGCTCAACAAATATAGGCAGACGTACGCAACCAACGTCAGTGAAGAAAGAAGGCCGCTTAGGTGGGAGTTCATGGTCTGCTGTTATTCCATAAACAATTTGAAGGAAAGAAGTATTTATGATGTTATGTAGCACAACCCCTATTGAACTTGTTGCAGTTTTGTACAAAGCCTGATTATTACATGAATGTGTTAAATAAAACTTTAGACTCATAGTAGTGGTAAACGTTTCAATTCAACATGATCTTACACAGCTTACTATGCATCTAATAATTGCACATCTGCCTTGTTGCCATTTTAGGACTGCCTGCATCATAAGAAGCTACAAGTTTCCAAACTATCAGTCTAAAGTACAGTATGTATGTCAAGGTGTATGTCATGAATGATTAGGATTATCAGTAAGATATACACTATGTGCAACCTAATTCAACATGCAACATACCGGAGAGGGTCCTGGACGCTGGATTGCGTTGCCAACTATTACTCGCGGGGACACGGTAGCCACAGACTTCTGAGGTCCTGGAAGCCCTGGCCTCATGATCTGGACGTTGCTGAGCGCCACCGTCCCGGGCTGCAGCGCCCCCGGCTGACCGCCGCCGGCACTCAGGCCAGCACGCGGCGGCTGTTGCATCTTGAAAAATTACTGCACAATCTCACAATCACAGGCAAGTAATGCGAATCGAGGTGACGGTGGCCTAAGCTAACATCAAATCAAATCAAAATCAAATCAAACAAAACAAACAATAATATCATGCAACGTAGACAGACCATAGACATCACAGAACGAACACATATATACATATACTCCTAGCGGTGAAAGACATAGACTAGACAGCTTTAGTTAGTACCTTGGACGAAAAATTCGTCTTTTTTTGGCGTCGCACTTGTGCATTTGCCATTTTTATTTCGTAAAAGTTAAAAATTAGGGAAATAAAACGCGGAAATTGGGAAAAGGGATTTATGGATCGAAAGTGGATAGGAAGGTTTTTTTTTATATAAAAATATAGGTAGGTACTAGAACAAGTGGTATAAAAAATTATTAAATTATAATATTATTGGAAAAAATAAAAGATTCTAAAAGCTGATATATAGGATCTAAGGAAGAAAGAAGGACCATTACACAAGAAGGAAGCGGAACACGGAAAGAGATTAGGTCATTATAAAAATTATGATGATCATAATTACTGCAGGAAAAAAAGATATGGTTAACGTCTCCAAAATCATCAACACAGTCGCAAGATGGGTCATTTATTATTTTCATTCGAGCCAAATGGGCTGGCGTGCACGTGTGGCCCAGCCGCATAAACGGTGGTGGCAAGTTTACTTAATTTGAAGTACTATACTTATAAATCTGTGATAGACTGTGATAAGGACTCAGTCTTTATTCTAAGGATAAACCAAGGAACTTATGATATAAGTTCCTGGATAGACCTTGGAGCAAGGATAGACAATTAGACAGACAGCTGTCCACAGACAAGGGAGAGAGATGCACAAACCTCAGAATAAATGCTTTAGTCATTATTCTGAGGCACAGACTAGTAGGGAGATGTATAAAACTGGCATGCAGCTGGCTAGCTGTCGTCGTCTACGGATGGTCTACGGTGCAATCATGGAAGAGTGCAGAGAATCTAAGGAAGAGTGGGTGCAACGTAAATGTATTATGAGTGTAATTTTTTTTTTAAATGAAAAATGGACAAAATAATCCCAAATTAAAAAATCTTGAGTTACATGGGTCAAAAGGACCTTCTATGTAGGAAGTCTGTTCCACGTTCTTTCGGCATTGGCATTCTGGGGGAGGCCTAAACCCTGCAGTGGACTTCTACAGGCTGATGATGATGAAGAGGTTCACGCTGGGTTCACGCACGCATCACGCTCGACGCTAGGTGACGCTAGCAGCCACACTGATTTACACACACTCACACTAGCTAGTCAATGGTGTAAGAGAAAGCTCTTTTGCCCTGACTGACTAGCTAACGACCTTCAGATTCAGCAACGCTAAGAGTACGTTCCTTTTGGGTGACATTTACGTTATTTTCGTTATTTTTGATCACAAATGATGTTCCATTCGTTTTGAAAGTGCTCACTGTGATCGTTTGTAACTGTTTTCACCGTTCTTTCAGACAGATTAAAAACGCTAAGAACGCCACCGAATTTTGCCAATTTTTACCCAGCTATTTCGATGGGTAAAAATTATCGTTTTTTGACATTTGCGTAATGTTTGACATTCTGAAGTTATTTGTTTCGTAATATGCTGTAGAATTAACATTTTAAAACGGTGAAAATGAAATATTTACTAGTCTAGGAATAAGTTAAAACGGCCTATGAATAGGGCTCCTCGAACTCCTCCTGTGAATGTCGTAAAAGGCGACTAACGGATTACGCCAGGGCAGCAGCATTCACCTGAGTAATAAACACCAAACTATGATCACCAATCCGCCTGCCAAGCGTGCAAATTCCCTCCATTGCACGCTATGAGGGAGGCATCATCCAAAAGTGGATGTCTACCGACTGTAAGTATAAATAATATTTGATATATAACCTGCACCTGCATAATTATGTTTACAATTAGACTTACCACCAAGTAACTGACAACCGTTGGGGAATGAAGTTCTCGAGTGGCAACCACAAACCTAGCGCAGAAGAGGAAGGCCCTTCCCCCCCTCTCAATGAACCAAAGATATTATGAAGGTTCCAGGAAAATGGTGCATGGAGGTGGTACAAGACTGTTGTGGCATTCTATGCGGGAGGCCTATGTCCAGCAGTGGACTTCGATAGGTTTCATGATGGAGATGATGAATGGACATACTGATCAGAAGCCAAATGTTAAAAAACATAATAAGTCAGGTACATGTCTAGTTTAATTTTATGTTGTACCTATATTTTATTTTTTCAGTGACTCTTCGCATTCGGGTGCTACAGCCAGCACATCAGCTACCTACATAGAAAAAGATAGGCTGTAGAGAAATCTCCAAAAGCTATTGGATCATTATCGGACCTTATGAATACCGTTTTGGAATAATTTTGTAGAACATGAAGTCTGATTTCACCTCTTATAAATCTTTAAATTGAACAGTGTTAAAAGATACATGTTTTTTTTTGTTTATAAATGTAAATTGTGATACCTACTTAAGAGAAAAATGTTGCTTAGGAATGTCTAATTTGTAAATTCAGGCACATTGGTACTGACTGATGCACACATTTAATAATATAAGTATACATTAAATTACAATTTATGATAGTTCTTAGAAGTAAAGACTGATCTAAGATTCTTTGTTATAATTTTTTAGTTTAAACAATATTATTTCATTTAAATGCTGTGGTATCTGGCCTAAAAAAAGACCTCTCCATCTCCTCCTGTGATGATGTAAAAGCCATCTAATGTGTTTGCCACTGGAGAACCTTTATTCCCCAGCGGGTGTCAGTTCTGCGAGCTAGATGACCTGCTCATTGCCACTTAAACTTGCTGATTCTGAGAACTATGTCGGTAATCTTGGATCTCTAAGTCATCACTCGCAACACGCACTGATTATAGACAATAATAAATTACAAACAGTATATTCTGTTACCATATATTTTATTATATACATTATTATATGCAAAAACATGTACTTAGCCTAACTGAAATAGACTTTTATATTTAAATACCCTCTAAATATCCTGAAGAGGTCATTTAGTTGCTACATAACATAATAATTGGCAATAGCTTCTTGATGATAGAGTCCACGCACGCACAGTAGTCGACAAGAGTGTCTGAACTTGAGGCTCAGACTGAGCTATTGTTATCTAGAATTAGTTATCTCATTATATTATTCTACAGTCCTTTCTTGCTTTCTATTTCTTTCCAATCCATCCACAATTTCTCGAGTAATTTCCACATACCACATGTTTGTTTACAATGTTTGCGTGTTTAGTTTGGTTTGTTTGACAAGTTTGTTTGACAGATTTAGTTCCAGACACCTGTGAACAAAATTTTTGAAAATATCGTTTTTATCAGTTTAAAGCCAAGTGGAACACTATTGAACGAATGTAATCGTTTTGTGCGTTCTTGGCAAAATTTACAGCGAGTGGTACGAGCCCCTAGTGTATTTCGCCAAAAGTACAGTCAAGGCCATAATGTAGTTTTCATTTGTTCCAAACTGTCCTACCAACAGTTTGATGATCAAACTGTTTGGACAAAATTATTCCAAACTGTTAGCCTGAATAGTCGGACAGATTGGAATTTGGATTCCGCTCTGTTTTGTTCCTTAAACAACTACCGTGAGTGAAGTAGCTACCTACAGTGAAATAAAATTAACAATTTTTATTAGGTAGGTACTTCCTGACTGATACCTACTTACATATTATATCATCTTGACCGTCGCGGTCATTGGATCAAATAAAAAGCAAAATGGATATATTAACACACAACAATAAAATTAATAAATAAACGATCACGAATGAAAAATCTCGAATGAAAAATCTCGATTGAGCAGTGTCTCCGTCCCTACAAATAAATTAGACTTTTTTGATTGTTTAGCTGGCAACCCTAGGAGTACGTAAGTTTCCTTATTTTTAAGGTAATTTCACAAAAGTTGGCATATCAAAATTTTTATGATGCAGACTCATTTCGAGTACCCCAAAATGTTGCCTGATGGAAATAATTTTCCCCATTTTTAGGGTAATTTCCAAAAAGTAGGAAAATCAAAATTCTGATGATCCAGAACCATTTCGAGTACCCCAAAATGTTGCCTGAAGGAAATAATTTTCCCAATTTTTAGGGTAATTTCCAAAAAGTTGATAAATCAAAATTTTGATGATGCAGAACCATTTCAAGTACCCCAAAATGTTGCCTGATGGAAATAATTTTCCCCATTTTTAGGGTAATTTCCAAAAAGTTGGAAAATCAAAATTTTTATGATGCAGAACCATTTCGAGTATCCCAAAATGTTGCCTGATGGAAATAATTTTTCCCATTTTTAGGGTAATTTCCAAAAAGTTGGAAAATCTAAATTCTGATGATGCAGTTATAAAACATATCCTTAAAATGGTGAAAATTTATTTGACCAGGCAACACTTCAGGATACTGGTAACAGTCCTATATAAACAGAATTTTTATATAAGTACCAACTTTTTGGATATTACTTATTATTAAAAATGGGGAAAATTATTTCCTTCAGGCAACATTTTGGGGTACTCGAAATGGTTCTGCATCATCAGAATTTTGATTTTCAAACTTTTTGGAAATTACCCTAAAATTGGGGAAAATTATTTCCATCAGGCCACATTTTGGGGTACACGAAATGGTTCTGCATCATCAGAATTTTGATTTTCCAACTTTTTGGAAATTTACCTAAAAATAGGGAAAATGATTTCCATCAGGCAACTCATTCGTCATTAATTCGAGATTTTTCATTCAATATTTTTCGTTCATCATTCGGGATGATTTTTGATTAAGACACGCAAATCGTGTCGTGCGTGATCAGAAAGTATCTAATTTTTGTTTAGCTAGTCCTGTCTGTTATCTTGATCAGACGGGACTGTTTCGCTATAGACGTGATCGGTTTCTTGTTAGGTCTAGTCTGAGTTGTTGAGAAACTCTGTAATACCATACAAAAAACGACGAGCCTGACGACCCCTGTGGCGCGGCGGGCGAAGGTTGGGGGTTGCGGGTTCGATTCCCGCCTCGGAACAAATATTTGTACGATCTGCAGAAATTTTTGTTCAGGGTGTTCTGGGTGAATACAGTGATTAAGTATAGTGAACAGATGAATACATCAAATAATAATAATTTTATTTAATTGAACGAGCGAAGCGAGTTCTCTGAGTCAAGTTGGAAGAATCGGCGTTTGTATGTATGTATGTTTGTCCGATGAAAACTTCCAAACCGTTAATCCGATCTTCATGAAATTTGGTGTGGGGGTAGATAGTATTGGTACAATTTGTAGGTAAGGTTATGAGCTATATCGGTCAGGGGGTTGCTGAGATATTGGGGTCCAAGAGGGGGTAAAAAAAATAAAAGTGAGACAGTCAGATCAAGTGGGGTGTCTAATAAAAGCGCTTTGGTTGGACATTTCAAAACTGTTCTTAATTAGTATTTAGACTTAGTAGTTTTCGAGATATTAGGTAAAATAAAAAACGTAAAAATCAAAAATCTAGGGTACTTCCAGCAATCCCACAATGCTGAAATTTGGTATGCTTGTGGCTTTTGTGTCACAACTACAGGGAAAAGTCTGAAACTGAAGAATTTAGAAACTTGTACTCCATAAAACAGAAACCAATATAATATCCATTGTTGACCTCCCATTTCTAGGAATTTGAATGACGCTGGAGTTTTGGAGACGAAAAGCATAGCTTTTCGTCAAAAGAACGTTATCAATTAATTCGTCAGGTACTTGTTATAGGTACTAACAGGTATGTAGTATTACGCCCCGTTGCTTAGCCCTATTCAAAGGTTATTTCGATGATGTGTAGGAAATGAGAGTTGTTACTGATAGATCCTGTACTGTACTGGTAGTAGACCTCGAGGTGAAAATTTTCAAAAATAATAATAGAAAAATGAAAATTACTTGGTTAAGTAGTCGGGCTGATAAAGGTGTTATCGCGAGGTCTCAGTTTGGGGCGAACCACTAGTCTATTTTGCACTAGACTGTACAATGATTATTAGATGGTCAATCGGAGGAATGGGAAAAAAATTCCCACTCCTCCTACCAATCGGAGTTCCGATCGGAGGACTGGGAATAACCCCGCTAAATTAGCCTACTGTAAACGGTACATTTACTGTAAAATACTCCGGAAATGGATCTTTTGTTCATTGGAACCGGACGTTTATGCCCATTATGTTGGTACCAAAAGTGAGTCTCGCGAGGAAGGTCAGTTCAAGGAAGTAGACACCCTGATAGGACCACAAACTAAGGATAATACGCATGATAGGCCGTCCCCCTAGAATGCCACCACGAACGGTCAGGAGCCGCCTCCATCCACTGACTTCCTGTTACCTTTATAACGTCTTTAGTCCAACGAGTGGAGGGCCTTCCTCTACCCCGTCGTCCTGTTTGTTGTGGTCGCCACTCGAGAACCTTTATTCCCCAACGGTTGTCAGTTCTTCGAGCTATTATAACCTGCCTAGTCACGGGAATCCTTCAATGATTTTTTTAGTGTTTTTTTTATTCAGGAACATTCAATAGCTAATGATATTTATGAGAAACTATTAATTAAAAAGAGTAGACCCGAACCGGCGTGCGCGACCTGCGAGCGAAACGCAAAACATAGAAAAATAAAATGCTGCACTGCTTGCTATACGTATACGCAATATCATGGCTGAGCGTGATACACAGCGGACAAACGGAAAACGATTTTTTGCCTTTTGGCACATAACGAAACCTCAAAAAAGAAAAACGAAAATGTTTTTGTAGTTTACTACTTTTATCAAATAGACCAGAGTTTAGTAAAACTATTTACATACACCATTTCAGTTTTCAAATGTACCTACACAAATGGAATGATGACTGACATACACATATTTCTAACTTATCTTTGACTGTGATGAAGAACAAAAAGCACCAACAGGGTTAATTCGCTTTGAAAATAAAATATGTACCTACCTACTGTGCTGTGAGCCTGTGACATGTGATAGTTTGAGCAAAAATAAAATTAGTTTGTACAGTTGAATACTTACTTTACAAAATTACATGGTTTTTGGTATCTTTTTATTCAAATATTGAACAGTTTGGTTATTTATATTTGGCGTAGAAGTGATGTACCTATATTATGTACCTATCATTATTGCAAGTCCACACCTCAAAATATCTTTATCATAATATCAGTACTGATTCAGCACTCACTATTGTCATTACTCCTATTAAATTACTTATACTTTAATAAAAACATGCAAAGGCTAAAGATCTTAATACTTCTGTGTATAAACATTACAGATCAAAATACAGTATCAAATACTCTAGGCCGTAAAGACAAACTGAAAATAAAATTTAAAAGGAAACACCGTTGTACCTATAATTTTTGCAAACAAAAACAAAGTGCAATAGAAAACAAAATAAAATAAACAATTAAGTACCTAAAACAGCACAAAAATGCTGCCAGATCAAACATGCTCTATTTTCCACATTTTTAAACACACGGAATTAAAATTGGAGCTCTTATAAGATACACATACACATTGATACACATTGTAAGTGAACACATAAAAATTGCTATGCGATCACAAACACAGTTTGTGATTAAGAATTAATTCTAAAGATCACATTAAATATTATTTTCTCTGATGACTGCACTATTCCTGACTTCGGTAAGTCTGAGGCTTTGTGCATCTCTGTTTTGGTAATCATTCAGAGAATTTGAGGATATGCTGTTGAGGCTTTCGGTGTGGTTGGGTAGAGCAGGGTAGCAGTTCTGGCTGGTCTGTTGGAAGTTGGGCAAGAAATATGGCTGGATCCACAGTTGTTTCTCTTCTACCTCCTTACTGACAACCACAAACAATTCCTTCTCTTTGCTGTCCAGCTGCTCCTTCAGGTAAGCTATTAGATCAGCACTCTGAAAAAGCATTAAAAGACCGGTTAAGTGTAACTCAGACTTGCATGAAGAGGGTTCCATATACTAGACTACCATAGTAACCACTGGGCCAATTCAATTTATTAGTATTATCCAATCAAGACACTTTAAATGCATTTTCTCTTTAGGAGTATTTTCCGTTAGCTGTAGAAATTTCAAAACTTACGATTTTTATTTAGGTTTTACTGTAAACTATATTCTTTGAGGCCCAATATTCTACATTGTTTTTTTATTTTAGCTCCCTAGTTAGAGGTTGAGGGGGGGAAAATGTAAATTTTTGTATATTTTCTTCATTGTTAAACTAAGCATTTTGAAATTATAAAAAAACTGTGTTTATATTTCTCATAACAAACCTTCATTTTAAATGTCACATGATGCACAATTTAATTTTCCAGTTTGCCTGTGAATGCATCACCTTACGCTGTATAATATGCCAAATCACTATACAGAGTGTTTTCTTTAATTGGGGCAGTATGGGGAAATCGTTAATTTTATTGAATAGTTTGTGAATGTTAATATTTACCCTTCCTATTAGCTGTGGGGTATCCAGCTTAGAGTCGAGGTTATAAAAATTGCATTGGATCTGCCTGATTGTGATCCAGTGACGCCGGCGTAGCGGTAGCATCACAAACCCAAGCTTGTAGTCTGATGGCACATTCAGGATGAAACCACAGATGTTTGGCAGGTCTAGGCATCCTGGGTCTCTTTAAATGTAAAAACATGGGATTAGAGAAATGGTGGTTGGTTGGTTCATTTAATGTTAGATAGCTGCTATACCATACCAATAATGATGCATGTACATTTGCACATGTGGTATTGTATTAATAGTCTAACAAACTGTGAAATTATAAGGAACTTAGATTAAGTACTTACTTTCTTTTGTCAAACCAGATCGCTTCACACCCTTTCTTTTGCAAGGCTGCCATGATAACGTTGATGTCGTAGTTTCCGAGCCCCAACAAGGAGCGGTGTGGGTTGATCCAAACATTGGGAGATAGACTACTGCATATTCCATCTAGTTCCGATTTTAAAAACGTATTGCGTGTCTGAAAGAACAATACTGTTGTAAAGAGTACTTAGAGGAAATGTCTATAGATATATACCGAAGTAATAAAATAAACATCACTACTGGATTTGACCTAACAGATGATAAGTGGCCTTAACGGCCGAAATGGACATAATTCGAGGACAACGCAGTCAAACTCATAATTACCTGGAATAAATTATTGAGCGCATGTAAAGCGCAAAGTTCCTTTACTTGTTTTTCGTGGTAGATTGTTGGCTTGGAAGTCATCTCGTTGGTGGTCTATTCGACATGTTCCCTTCGGTAAATTTCTGCCCAATGATTTGCGTGGATCTGTTTTTATGGTAATTCAAAAACTACGAACACATTATTGTAAATTGAATTAAAAAACAAACAATTAATAATTCTCAAAATTTAGGTAAGTAAAAAAAGCACGGCTCCAAAAAATTTTTGACTGACTGACAGTACTGATACTGACACTGTCTGACTCTGACTGATCGTAATCTGACATTTTTTTTTTTGCCTGTGAAAATTATTTTGGTATAGCCCGAGGTGTTCCTGACAGCTAGCCACAGATGCCATAAACTAAGAAGTGAAGTGAAGTGAAGTGCATTATATAAAGCCACAGAAGCCATAATTAAAAGAAGAAAAAGAAGTGCATTATATTTATTTTTGAAACTTACGAAATATACTACACAGCACCATATTCTGTGATACAAACAAATTATTTATACATACCACAAAATGTACGAAGACAGCGTTATTTTTAATACAACTGTTGAAACCTTGCAACTGTTCAATCAATCTCTTACAAGGTAAGTCCATGAACAAACAAGTATTACTTTAAAATTATTTTTTGTGATTTCCTACATAATTATGTTGGACGTTTTGCTTGTCCCTACAAATTATAGATAGGTACACGTAACTTTATATTTTTGGCATTTTCAGCTCTTCTAATGTAGCATCTAATATTCTACGAAATGACCTGTGGTCTACCTGCAGTGAATTGTTTAATGAAACAACACTGGATCACATTTTGAATGAAACCAATAACTTGGTGCTTGGTGCTGATATAAGCAACATGAACAATTGGAAAAGCAGTTTAAGGTTTGTTATCAACGCAAAATTGTGTAATTTTATTTAGAATAACTTCCATTTTAGACATAATTTAGGTTGGGGTTGGTTGGGGTTGGTTGGGTGCACTGAGGAAAAAATAAAGAAATAAGCTTAATTTTTTTTTTGACAAAATTTATTGAATCTTTTTTTTCCTCAGTGCCCCCTTATCGACACTCTTAGTTCACATTTTGCGATTTGCTGGAGCAAAGTAATTTTCCACTATTTTCATTTTTTAACCCTTATGACCGGTTCATATACCCATCACTCATGCACGAAGAGGGCCCCAGTGCCAAACAGGGATAGCAATATTCAGGGCGAATTTTGCCGCCGCGAATTTAAATTGTGTGCAGCCTTCGCTGACCCCATAATGTTGAATATTTCTTTACAATTCTGCGCTACAGTATAATTGTTTCTTAATTTCAGCACAATTGATCCAATATCATTGTTTGAGCGCTCATTACCAAAATGTACAAAATGCAAAAAGTCTGATAATTATGGATTTGAAAAATTTAAAAACAATGAATGTTGTTGCATCTTAGAATTGGGAACATCTACATTTAGCTACAAATCTAATGATAGTACCAACAAAATAATGAATTCTCTCAACTTCTCTGTCAGTTCTGAAAGTTGTATTGAGGAAAATAACTCAAATGGTGTTGCAATGTTAAAAACCAAATTTGGCCGAAAAAGACCTGCTGACCAAAATATAAACTCTATCTCTAATATACCAGACAACTGCACTAAAGAGGATGAAGAGAAAGTTCATAAGAGTAACGTGGCCAAGATTACATTTAAAACTGCCCGGGAACACCTCCTGGCTTCAAACCCTGCTGCTCGACGAACTTTGGGAGCGACTCGGAAAGCAAAGGCAAAGTTTGTGTGTCCTATGATTGGCCTTCAGGAGTAAGTTGTTTGTTGTGATTCACTAGTTAGGGAACGTACCCATACTCCGTGACCTGCTTAAGGGGGGGAGGTTTTTAAAAATACCATGCTTGGTCACAGGGGCGGGGGGTGTTCTTAGGTTTTCGTCATGTAGGTAGTCAATATCCTCTAGAAAAATCTCACGTTTTTTCGAGCTATATTCAAATATGGGTGTTTTTAAACTTATAAGCACGCATTCTGGGCGTCACGCGGCAAGCGCCGTATTAATAAAGACAAACATGAGCCAAAATATATTTTATTAACTTTCTGTTTACAAAAAATGATTTAAAACCATATTTCTGAATTACTACGTGAAAACTCGAAGGGGAGGGTGGGGGGCCTTAGCAAATACTATATAGTAGTATAGTCACCGAGGGGGGAGGGGGTTAAAAAAATGGGTCACGTAGTATCGGTTGTACTAATATTTATTCTGTGGTATCGGTATGTTCCTTTACTTAAACATTTGCAGAACCATTTAAAGTGTACTGACTATTAACAAGATGTTCTAGCATCCTCTTGATAGACTAAATACCCAACAGTCACATACATAGTCCTAATCCCACACTAGGATTCCTTGTGTTGTGGGTATCAGGAACTACAAGTACCATTGTACCACAACACCGAGACTCGTAAGTCTAAACAAATAAATGCAAATCATGCAAACATTTGTCCCGCAACGGGAATCGAAACCTTACGACTTGTAAAATATAATAACAACCAAGCGACGACATGAGGCGCTAGCTAACGAGAAAAGGAAACTAGGGGGAACACAAGGTATAGCGCGCGGCAATCGATCACTGTCATCTCTCTTAACATTCACAGGGACACTTTCCCCCTTTGATAGCTGAAATATCTTTTGTCTTGTTTTGGCGAATGTCATTTTACATGAGAGAGAACAAAACAAAAGCTTTTCCTACAGTATCCCTTTTGAAGGGGATTTCAGGAATAACCCATTCATTTGTAACATCAGCTGATTTTGCCCTGTATCTTTCTAAACCTACTACTTTTTTTGCAGAGAAAAACAAGAGTTTAGTGAGCCTGGGATTATTGATGAGAGATTGAAACATCTAGATCCAAAAATGATTGAATTGATTGAAAATGAAATTATTGATAAAGGAACTCCAGTAGGTAATTTCTTAAAGATCTAGTTTATCATTATAATCATAGTGTTGCCAGAAAATTTGAAGTTTGACTATCTTGGAAATTGAGATTGTATTCAAGTTAATATTTTCAGCCACAAAAGCTCTTTTTAATTTACTATACAAAAAAAAAGCGGGCTTAGTCCAAATTATATGGGCTTGTTTCTGACTACCCCTTAGTAGGAACTGACAGATTTGAAAGAGATCTGAGGATATCCTATCGATAGGATATAATGGGCCTATGTATGTATGTATAAGGAAGGCCCCTTAATGGACCAACAACATTTTAAAGGTTGCAAATAGTTTGTGGATGGAGGCGGTTCGAGATCTTTTATCGTGGCATTCTATAGGGGAGGCCTATGTCCAGCATGGACTTCTACAGTCTTATGATGATATATTTATATATTATTAAATATATAATAAGTAATATATTTTTTATATTTTATTTACTATTTCAGCCTGGGATGATGTAGCCGGCCTGCAGTTGGCCAAATCAGTGATCCAAGAGGCCGTGGTCTGGCCGCTACTCAGGCCTGACATCTTTACAGGGCTCCGGAGACCACCCAAAGGGATCCTACTGTTTGGCCCTCCGGGCACCGGCAAGACTTTAATTGGTGAGAAAATTGTTTATTAAATTCGTAATCTCTTTGGTTGGATTTTAGTCACTACTTTACTCATCAACACAAATTTTTGCCTCAAATTAAAGCTGACTCACAGGTGGAGTTAATAAGCACAGGCGTAGCCAGGTTTTAGTTTGGGGGGGGGGGGTTAATGAAAATAAAACAAGGGTGGTTTGAACCCCCAAAACCCCCCTGGCTACGCCCATGTTAATAAGTTTTTTTTTAATATTTTTTTTTATGTTATGGCTCGACAAATTTTGCATACGGCCCACCTGATGGTAAGCGGTTACCGTCGCCTATCGACATCTGCAACACCCGAGGCATTGGCAAAGCGTTGCCTGCCTTGGAGGACCCTTTTTATTTTATTTTTTAAGCTGTGCTTGTTGTTGTTTTGCGGAAAAACCCCAGAAGGGAACTCATTCCACAATTTGCACGTAAAATTAATTAAGAATTTATTTGATTCAAAAAAGACAGTTGTCTTAGTGCTGGAATCCATTAAATGAAATGAAATGAAATATTTATTTATTGTGAAACTAGGTTATAAAATGGTGTTAAACAGTAAAATATGTGTCCACTAGTTCCTACCCTAAGGTTAGGAACTAGTGGACACATATTAACCGCAGGGAGTATACCACAGAGCCACAAGCTCTGTTGTTTTGTTAAACTTTTGATTAGGTAAAATCAAAACTTAGTTCGTTGTACCAGTTTTTATATTAGTAAGTAGAACTTATGAATCTGCTAACAGGTAAGTGCGTAGCGGCGCAATGCCACGCGACGTTCTTCAGTATATCGGCGTCATCGCTCACTTCGAAGTGGATCGGCGACGGCGAGAAGATGGTGCGTGCCTTGTTCGCCGTCGCGAGGTGCCATCAGCCCGCGGTAAGATTCACATGATATATATTAATATTATGAAAACCAAAATAAAATGTTGCTTATAAGAATCTTACTTATATCGTGGAGCTGTATCCAGTGTGCTTGCACAGCAGTGCAAGTGTAGTGGGGAGTGTTGGCATTGGTGGATTTATACTAGGGGCAGTCGGGGCTATAGTGCCCAGGGCGGCAAAATTTGGAAAGTGAGAAAAAAAATTCTATACAATATATAATTAACTAATTCTTTTAAATAAACATTTTATCTTTCAAGAAATATAATTCAAGTATTATGTATCACATTAAAATTTTGTATATTATAATATAGGAAAACTATTAAAATAAAATTTAAGTCATAGGGCGGCATTTTCGTGCCCCAGGGCGGCACAAATTTAAATCCGGCCCTGAGTGTTGGTATCACAAATGATGTTAGAGCTACAACCAAAACTCGTGGACTCAAGGAGTGTGCTTTCCTTATGTTACTCAATACAAAAGTACTACTAATTTTGCGATAGCTTGTTTGTTTGTTACAATAAAGTTTATTTAGATGAAATTTACTACACATACAGATATTTTTTGATCTAAGCGTAACTACATATTTTGAAACAATTTTAGGTGATATTCATAGATGAGATAGACTCGCTCCTGACTCAGCGGAGCGACAGCGAGCACGAGGCCACGCGCCGCATCAAGACAGAGTTCTTGGTGCAGTTCGATGGCGCTGCTACAGGTACCTAGAGCACCCATTATTTATTATTTAATCCCATTCATACACATTTGTACCGTGTAGTTTCATGTTATTAGTTTTCGATTGCCATTTGCCTAAAAGGGCAACCCCCCCTTTAACGCACGCGATAACCCGCGCGCCATCTCGCTCGCGCTTGCGAGCGTCGTTCACAAAAATGTAGTTTAATGTTTATTAGTGCAAAAATAAAGTGTATATCAAAAAACTGGTTTAAGCATTAGAATATATAGTTATTACCTACTTGCTGTAGTAAAATTTATCTTAAAACACCGTAGGGTTCCTGAGATCTCAACAAGGATTTTTCATTAAATAAAACTATCGAGGTTTTTTTACATATCGTGTTTTCAACTTTACACAATAAATGCAAAAATATTAAATTTTCATATTCCAAAATATTTAACTCGTAGAACCCGTAGATACTGAGTTCTAGATCGATTTTGTTGGGCAAAATCGCATATTACGCCTTCTTAAGAAAACCCTGAATTGTTTGTTCTATTGCCTGCGCCTTATAACGTTGACCGTTTAAAAAAAGGTAATTGGGTATATCAAAACCCTATAAAATGTTTAGACTATGCTTGCTAATACTCTGTGCACCTTTATTTCAGACTTTTTATGTGCTGCATACCTAAACCTCCTTGTTATCACAGGTGAAGAAGACCGCCTCCTCATAGTGGGCGCCACCAACCGGCCTCACGAGCTGGACGAGGCGGCGCGCCGCCGGCTCGTGAAACGCCTGTACATCCCTCTACCAGAGGCTGACGTAAGAATAACCACTATTTACGTAGATGACATAATTACCAGGCGAACAAGACACCTCATAGTGGGTGACACCAACCGGTTGGGCAGGGGCCGATATTATTTAGCTTAACCATGTGATTCCTCTATAGCTGGCAGTTAAAATATTTATTTATTGTCCACAAACTTAAGTCATGTGTACTTTCTCTTTGCCCTTTAATGTTAACATACTTTTTTTTTTTTTTATGTAATGTCTCGACAAACTGGCATACGGCCCACCTGATGGTAAGCGGTTACCGTCGCCTATTGACATCTGCAACACCCGAGGCATTGCCAATGCGTTGCCTGCCTTGAAGGACCCTTTTCACATTTTTTTTGAAGCTGTGCATATTGTAGTTAAGCGGAAAAACCTCAGAAGGGAGCTCATTCCACAATTTGCACGTATGTGGGAGAAAAGATCTCGTAAAGCGAGCTGTGCGAGATACCCACACATCGATGATGTGTGGATGAGCTCCCAACCGATGTCGAGAGGTGCGATGATAAAACCTGGAAGCGGGTATAAGCTCAAATAGTTCCTCAGAGCACTCCCCATTATAGAGTCGATAACAATACAGAGCGAGCCGATATCTCGTCGCAGGCTCAGCGGCTCTAGTGTACTAGTGAGCTTGGGATCGTTGACGATTCTAACGGCTCTTCTCTGTAGGGAGTCAAAGCGAAGCAGCTGGTACTTGGGGGCCCCGTGCCATAGGTGAGAGCAGTATTCCATGTGTGGCCGAACTTGTGCTTTGTACCTAACTTGTGAACAACGGGGCTTTACTCTCATAGAATCACTGTGTTATTTTAGTCTTATATTTAGTACTATGCGAGTGTAATTGTTTGTTGTACTAAATAAATAAAAATAAAATAGCTATAACTATACTTACTGTAACTATTACTTACTGTAACTATACATACTGTATTTTTTACTGTAACTTTCTAAACTGTCTATTCTGAAAACAGGCTCGCCAGCAAATAATCATCAACCTCCTGAACACAGAGAATAATGATCTAACTCCCACACAAGTGATAGAAGTGGCTCGCCTCACGGATGGCTACTCGGGCGCCGATATGAAGTCGCTCTGCTCTGAAGCGGCAATGGGGCCAATACGCGCCGTGCCTCTCGACCAAATCGTCACAATTGACAGGAATAAGGTAAGGACATGACGATAAAAATACATGTACCTAGAATATGCCCGCAGCTCCGCCCATGCAAAACCTAGGCGGATACTGGCACAGTTGTTTTGAATGTACACCAAACCAAAACCTCGTCGATAAATATAAGTATCTACTCCAGAAGACAATAAAAAAGTAGACCAAAAAAAAGTTGCTAGATATATAGCTGCTGTAATATAATTATGTTGCTATAATAGCTTAAATATTGGAGCTCGCCACACTTCGTGACGCTCTTTTGGCAATAAACCTTTTATTTAGCTACTCAGATAAATATTTTCCAGATAATAATTTATATTAGCTAATCTTTGACAGTTGGGTACCTAAAAAACTTGTCTTTCTATTTTAGGTACGGCCAGTATGTCTTCAAGACTTCACAGACGCACTGCAGAGAGTGAGGCCAAGTGTGTCGCAGGACGATTTAGGAAAGTATGTGAACTGGAACAAAACTTATGGGCAAGGCTTCTAATAAAATACATTTATGACTTCAGGGTTTGAGTTTGATTGTGTTTGGCGTCAAGATAGGCAGTGAGTGACGATCCTCTACGGTTTAAAAAAAAAACATTGTATGAACCACCACGCTCGTTCTAACAGGGGTTGGTTCAACTAGCTTTACTGCTTTAAATAATGTTATCGAGGGTTCAACTTCAACAACTAGATTTAAATAGTATAACTATTATTTAACTTGGGAATGAAACTTAAATACGTAGTATAACATCCTCTGGGCATTCTCAATTTGTTGGATGAATGCAACGTTCTTAAAGAATAAATTCTTGGAGAAATATAACCAGAATGAGGGGCTTTCATCTTCGATTAAAAAAAAGTAGTTCAAATTGGTTCGATAGATGGCGCTGACTCAACTGTAACTGCCAAAACTCTCGTAAGGCTGCCAATATCTAAGATTGACAAATGTACTATCTGTGGTGGAAAAATAAATACCACGAAACGAAAACATATCTACGTTGTTGATGTTGCCATTTAACTTTATTTTGACACTTGACAGCTACGTACAGAGCAGCGCCATCTATTTTCAACGCTGAAAGCATGATTTGAAACGGCCGTGAAAACCCTAGAATAAAGACTGAAGCTACGTCTTTATTCTAAGCATGGAAGTACGTACGTTTACGTACTACGTATGGTTGTACGTAGTACTTATTACTTCCATGATTCTAAGTGAAAACCCTCAGAATATGTTAGTCTTTAATCTGAGTGAAAACCCCTCAATATTATTAGGCTACCAAAACAAATGTTTGCTTTTCTTGCAAATGTCAGTGCCACTGTCAAAAAACAGATGTTGCCTGTGTGACTGACTTGCTTCTGCTGGCTGACTCTGCCTGTTTGTTTGTTATTATTTCTAAAGGCGCGACGCGTAAATTTTCTTCGGCGTGGTTTCCGAGGCTTATTTTATTCATTGAATTGTGATTTAACTTAGCGATGATTTTTAAATGAAATCCTGTAAATACAATAATTAATTTTGACGCTGATTGACTAGATCGTGGTTTGATTGACAAAGTGTGAGTGAAGTGATAGAATGGAGTCTGAAAACAGAGTTGTAGTCCTCATCGACATGGATTGCTTTTACTGTCAAGTGGAGGAGAAACTAAACCCTGAATTAGCAGGAAAACCAATTGCTGTTGTTCAGTACAACCCGTGGAAGGGTGGAGGGTAAGTTTTACTTGCTTTTTTGTTCACTAAACATTTCTACAGTCAGGGAAGGTACCAAGACAAAGCGTGCATGCGAAAAAGGCGGTATTCGGTATAGCAAAGACTACATCGATCTATAATATTTAATCTGGCGACTCTCATATGTAATATGCTATGCCGGTAAACATCTAGACCGCGCTGTAGTTACTAAACAAACCAAAAACCATGCTTAGAAAACTACTGACAGGGGTTTAAAATGAACTTACTAATTGCTTCTTTTGTGTTTCTCAGGATCATTGCCGTGAATTATGTGGCAAGAGCCATGGGGGTCAACCGGCACATGCGAGGAGATGAAGCCAAGGAGAAATGTCCAGAAATTATCCTGCCTTCTGTACCATGTTCAAGAGGAAAAGCTGACATCACTAAGTGATTATCATAACAATCTTTTATTCAGTTTCATTCAACATAATGAAATAATCTTGTTAGTAGTAGAACTTCTTGTGAAAGAGTTTGTCCGGGGAAGTACTACCACCATACCTATTTCTGCCACTAAACAGTAGTGCTCACATTGCTGTGTTTCAGTTTGAAGGGTTGCCGATGAAATTACAGGCACACGAGGCTTTTCATCTTTATATCCCAGGGTCGACAGCGCGAGTGTGATGTGACCTTTTCATGAACTAGCTCGCTGACCTGATAATGGAGGAGAAAAGAACGCATTTTTAATCTGCTTACAGCTTATAATACTAATTTAATCATTATCTAGTGCGGGAATACTAATATCATAAAAGTTTTGTATTTTTTTTGTAACATAAAACTTTGTCATCACCAGCCTATAGAAGTCCTCTGCTGGACATAGGCCTCCATAGAACGGTCTGGAGCTGCTTCCATGTACCGACTTCCTAAATTAAAATGTTGGTTCATTGATCCAAAGAGATTGTCTAATATTTACTTCCTAAAAACTGATGCTAAAAAGGTCTATATATTATAAAACGTATACTAATTTCAGATACAGAGATGCAGGTAAAGATGTAGCCCGAGTTTTACAGAAGTTTACACCACTCTTGGAAAGAGCGTCCATCGATGAAGCATATCTGGATATCACAGCTCCTGTAAGTAACATTGCCTCCAGCTAAAAGATAAGATGAAATACAAAGTACGGATGATGGTGGGCATCATCATGGGACAGCGGGTTTTGTTGTGGCTGGTCTTCAGGACTTAGATTCTAGTAAGAACAATGTAATATGTACAAACCTATGTAAAGTTCTTTCTCTGGATAGAGGCAGCTCAAAACCGGTCATCGGGGTATTCTACGGGGGAGGTCTTTATCCAGCAGTAGACTTCTACAGGCTAATGATGTTGATGATAGTTATTTTCTTTTTTTTTCAGGTCCAAGAGAGACTTAAGTCCTTGAATCCAACCACAGTTACCAACAGTCTCATCCCCAACACCTTTGCCCTGGGCTATGATGGTGTGGACGGGTTCCTAGCGGACGTGCACGACGGTGGCTCCGAGTCCATAGAGTTTGACTATGAACACGCGTCTCGGCTGCTTGTGGGCGCGGTCATTGTCAGCGAGATCCGGGCTGCTGTTTATGAAGAAACTGGTATGATTTATACCCCCTGTTTCATAATCATTCTCTAAACCTATTTTAGTTAAAATAGCTTTTGTCTTTTTAGAAAAAAAAAAAAAAATTCAATTCTATTAGCTTTTGTCTTGTTTTGACGTATGACATATTACATCAGAAAGAAGAAAACAAAAGCTATTTTAACTTAAATAGGTTTAGAAAATGATTATGAGACAGACCAATAGTCTCTTTGAACTTCTCTTGTGCCCTTAACCAATTGGGCTTCTGAACTATGTACGAGTATGTGATTGCAAATTAAATCAAATCAAAATGTTTTATTGCGTTCATGTTGTACAAATTAAGGTCTTATGGATAAGTTACAGCTTCAACATGAGCCCGAGTTGGGCACTGCAATATAAGTAACATAAATTCTAGATGGTAAAAATTATTTGCTACAATTTTATACCTACTCAAGCTAAAAATGTTTTTAATTACTTCCTACTGTACATACCTATGGAGTCTTAAATTAAGATACTAAAATTAGATGGGAACCTAATTACCTACTGTAAGCAATTACTTTTGCTGATTTTTATTTTTTTATTTGTTATGTTCTAGAGGCCAAGGAGTGTATTTCCTTCCCAAATTTTTTTCTTTGTTCATCATAGTGAAATCTTTTTTTTTCTTTTTAGGATACAGATGTTCAGCAGGCATAGCTCATAATAAAATCTTGGCAAAACTAGTGTGTGGTATGAACAAACCCAACAAACAAACGGTCCTGCCTAAACATTCCATCGATGTTCTTTACAAGTATGTAGTCCATTATCATCCCTCTCCATCAGCCGGTAGTCATCCACTGCTGGATGAGGCCTCCCCCATAGCGTGCAATGGGGGGATTTGCCGTAATCACCCCACTTGGCAGGTGGATTGGTGATCGCAGTTTGGAGTTGAGTACCCATGTGGATGCTGCTGCCCCCCTTTTGCGTAATCCCTTGGTCGTCTTTTACGACATCCACAGGAGGAGTTGGAGGAGCCCTATTCTTAGGCCGAGACTACCACGGCACCTATTCTTATCCATATTCAAAAGTGAAATTAATGATGTTGATGATGGCTGTCTTGCTCTAACACCAAAAAGGCTGGGCTAAATTTTATGAAGTAAGGTACACAGGTAGATTTGAACCTGACTTAAAACATAGGATTCTGTTTACCCTGAAATTCAGTTCCCTGCAAAATAATGCGAGTGAAACCGTGGGCGAATAAAGTGCATTTATTTCTTCAGAAAATATTATGTAAGTTGATATTTTTCAGAACACTTTCCGTAAAGAAAGTGAAGCATTTGGGAGGAAAGTTCGGTGACAGTGTTTGTGAATTGCTGAACATAAGCAAGATGGCGGAGCTGCAAGTATTCTCTGAAAAAAAACTACAAAACATGTTCGATGATAAGAATGGGTAAGTTACTCAGATCGAGACTTATGCGGATGGAACCGCGGGGCGTAGCTATAATGCTCAGCCTTTTACTTTATTTTTCAGAACGTGGCTGTACAATATAGCTAGAGGAATAGACCTGGAGCCAGTGCAAGCGAGATTCAACCCAAAGAGCATTGGCTGCTGCAAAAACTTCAAAGGCAAAGCCGCTCTCCTGGATCTGGACAGCCTCAGAAAATGGCTCAAAGACCTTGGAGATGAGATAGAAGACAGATTGGAGAAGGACGCGCTAGAGAATAACAGGACACCGAAACAGATGGTTGTCTCTTTCTCGACGCAGATGCCGGATGGTCGAGATACGAGTAGCTCTCGATCTTATAATTTTGGTTTTGAAGAGGAAATGTGTGGGGAGCTGTTTTCGAACAAAGCATTGGAACTGCTCATGGAAAGTGCTGAAGGGACTAACGTTAAAGGTAAAACAAGAATAGACAACAGTTTTTGAGCATTTGAACTTAGTCAAAGGTTGAGATGGTGCATGAAAGGGTGGCTATCAGAACAAATGCTATTAAATGTCTTTTTTTTTGTTATAGATGGAGAATGTAACAGAAGACTGAAAGCGCCAATCAAGTTCCTGGGAATAAGTGTTGGTAAATTCGAAGAGCATGCAGACATCAAAAAAACTAAGAAAATTAAAGACTACTTTGGTGCAGGAACATCAAAGGTCGATTCACAGAAACCAAGGGAAAATATAAAACAGAATAATGAAATGAAAAATAGAAATAATAAAAGTGATAAAGAATACATAATGAAGAAGTTCTTTCAAGTTACTGATAGAATTAAAAAACACGAAGTCAAAATTCCAGAGGTTTCAAACTCGGAGGAGGAAATCGAGGAACCAAATGCAGACGACAAAGTTCTAGAATCAGACTTGAACAAGCAAGAATCGTTCTTTGCAAGATTATTGAGCAGAAAAATAGACAGCGATACCAGAAGTTTAGATTCAGACTCTTCACAACTCACTGTAAACCAACCTCTCCCCAAACCGACCACCCCCACCTGTGAAGTATTGAACTGCGGAGATGATAGCAATGACACTTACTATTCTAGTTCAACAATCAATGAAGAAATAAACAAAAGCATTGCATTATTTGATGAAGATCCACAGGAGATAGACCGCGTGACTGATATAAGAAAACTACTGAACTCTACAATGAGAACAAAAAGGGAGCCGGATGAAAATACTAATACAGACAAAGACTTAGAGCCTAATGAAAATATTGCCCCCAGTGTTAATATTCCAACTAACACAGATATAGAAATAAATTGTCCACAGTGTGGGAAATCCATACCTGTTGACACAGTAGACACTCATGCAGATTACCACCTAGCCCTTAAATTAAGAGATGAGGAAAGACAGCAAGTTAGGGCGGAAATACGCGAGAAAAAGTTAACAATACAAGATAAGAAAGGAAAACCTTCGGAAGTAAGTACCTCTAGAAATGACTCTGTATCATCTATAGCAAGCTTTTTAGTTAAACTAGATAACACTATACCTACGGAGACATGTCCAGAGTGTGGTAAAAGAGTGAATATAAAGAAACTCGCAGAACATTCAGACTTTCATGAAGCTCAGAAGTTGAGCAGAGAACTGAACAACAGACCCACTCTACTTGTTTCTACTGATGTCAATAAGAATGACAATGTAACTGGCAGTAGTGTAAAACGAAAAAGGAAATCCACTTCACCTGTTAAGAAAACCAAAATGCCTAAGTGTAAATCAATAGACTCATTTTTCAAAATAATGTGAATTGACAAATAAAGTATAATGTAGATCGATTCTGTGATAGCAAACATTATTTCTACCAAAATGTGTAATAAAACGAGTTACGGTGCGACTAGTCTACAACTTTTCATTTAAAAAACCGACTTCCGCCATTTTACTCGACTAAATATTTGGATGAAAAAAAAATGATGAAAGAACCGTGGTGGTGAAAGGATTATGATACTTTCTGAATGAAAATGCTTGGTTTGTTGCTGAAAATATCAAAATCGATGTATGCCTACAATCTTAGAGAATTCTCTAAGCCTACAATATTTGAGGAGTTCCCTCAATTCCTCATGGAATCCATCATCAGAACTAGGTTCTGAAGAAAATGGGACCAATCTGGAAGTATATCTATTCAAATAAAAAAAGATTTTTCCAAATCGGTTCATAAACGCCGAAGACATGAGGTAACAAATACAACCGAATTGAGAACCTCCTCCTTTTTTGTGAAGTCGGTTTAAAACTGCACGCTCTTCACCGCTTTTACTTGGCACTTAACGTTCGAAATCGGTCCTTGTGGTAACGGATTATAGAATATTTTATTTTGACGTAATGTACCTTATAGTGGGTTCGATTCCCGCTGCGGGACAAACTTTTGTATGATGTGCAAATATTTGTTCCGGGTCTTGGTGTTATACCCACGACACGGAATCCTAGGCCCGTATTAATAGACCGAACTCAACTTTGAGAACCAATTTTTGTGTTCCAATTGAAAAATTTGTTTACTGAAATTAAATTTTTGGTGTTCTCAAGATTGTTTGGTCTATTAATACTGGCCCTAGTGTGGGATCAGAACTATGTATGTGTCTGTTATGTTCAATTTTAAATAAGACGCACTCTACCTACATTATTACTTATCGTCATCAACTGTAGAAGTCCACTAGGCAAGTGCTATGCCTCCCTATAGAACGGTCGACTTCCTACAAGTCGACAACTACGATTTCATTGAGATTGGAGTCTTGCCCATTCCTCGAGTAGAAAAGATAAAATTTATCCAACCTCTGGTAAGGCAGTCTCTTCCTACCTCCTACGTACATAAATGCCAGACCTATTTTAAGATTCGCACTTGGCGCTTGTCTATGACAAGCAATTGAGACAGACGTACGATGTAGTGTAATACGGATTTTGTATGGAGTCACCAATGAGCGCCCCCAAATAGCGTACACTTTGTGAATCTTAATTTCCATACAAAAATCTACACCAATACATCCGTGTCATATGCTTGTTACAATCCGTTTATTCCAATCTTTCCTACCAAGAGTTCGATAGTTGAACGAGCGAAGCGAGTTCTCTGAGTCAAGTTGGAAGAATCGGCGTTCGAATGTATGTATGTTTGTCCGATGAAAACTTCCAAACCGTTTATCCGATCTTCATGAAATTTGGTATGGGGGTAGATAGTATTGGTACAATTTGTAGGTAAGGTTATGAGCTATATCGGTCAGGGGGTTGCTGAGATATTGGGGTCCAAGAGGGGTAAAAAAAATAAAAGTGAGACAGTCAGATCAAGTGGGGTGTCTAATGAAAGCGCTTTGGTTGGACATTTCAAAACTGTTTTTAATAAGTATTTAGCCTTAGTAGTTTTTGAGATATTAGGGAAAATAAAAAACGTAAAAATCAAAAATTCTAGGGTACTTCCAGCAATCCCACAATGCTGAAATTTGGTATGCTTGTGGCTTTTGTGTCACAACTACAGGGAAAAGTCTGAAACTGAAGAATTTATAAACTTGTACTCCATAAAACAAAAACCAATATAACATCCATTGTTGACCTCCCATTTCTAGGAATTTGAATGACGCTGGAGTTCTATGGTTTCGTCAAAAGGACGTTATCAATTAATTCGTCAGGTACTTGATATAGGTACTAACAGGTATGTAGTATTACGCCCCGTTGCTTAGCCCTATTCTAAGGTTATTTCGATGATGTTAAGGAAATTAGAGTTGTTACTGATAGATCCTGTACGTACTGGTAGACCTCGAGGGGAAAATTTTCAAAAATAATAATAGAAAAATGGAAATTACTTGGAATTAGTTAGTAGTCGGGCTGATTAAGGTGTTATCGCGAGGTCTCAGTTCGGGGCGAACCACTAGTCTAACAGTTTGGACAAAATTATTCCTAACTGGACTACGCTCACACTCACGGTCTGAGTGTAATAAATGGACAAAGTGAGTTGCTGAAACAGTTCAGGCTTTGTTTTGGTTTCCGGTTATACCCAAGCTTCAAAAACGAGTGCGCCGCCACGCCAGCGATGAAAAACTCTGGCTAGGACCTTCCTCGTTTTGGCCTCATCAGATATATCTAATAGAGCCTGAAGCACGCTTTAGAAACGAGCGTAGAAACCGCTTCTCAGAGAACTAAATAACCTTGCATAAAAGTTTTCTCTCTACACGAGAAACTCCTTTATCTGGTGCTCTACCGGTTAAATTAGTCACTGACCTAAAATAGGCTGGCTAGTAATGAACCATGTGACATGAAGAGAGAATGAATGCATAGGAGTTTATAACTATAAAATTGAAAGACGAACTCTTTTTACAAAGGTGTATTGGTGATAATCTAGACGTTTAGGATCTCCGCCTGCAGCTTCCTCCACGCGTCAAGGGGTCCATGCTCACGCTGGTACTTAACGTTGCAGCCGTCGTTGGTCAGGCGCCCGTCGTCGCGCAGCTTCTCGTACTCTTCACGATCGTACTTGGTGAATCCCCACCGCTTGGAGATGTAGATCTGAAAGAAAGGAAGTCATTGTTATAAATTGTGAGGTTTCAGTTATTTTTTTACAAGCAGGAGGCTTGACAATTAAAATAACTACTAAACAGAGTTCTATTCCAATATTTCTCTATTATAAGGGAATCTGAAAACTAGTTTTTTTTTTTTTTTTTTTTTTTCGTGTTTATCTTTTTTTTTATTTTATTATCCGTCTTGACTATCAGTAGGTTTATTGTGGGCTTGTAAGAAAAGTGGTCCAACGACCGCATCGCCTTTTCTTAATGTATCATGTCCATCATGCTATGTTGTCTTTTTAGCCTCTTCAGGTAGTTGATGATGGTTAGCTGTTACATCAAGTGGTTTGGAAGTATGTTCTAATGTTCTTTGACGTTATATCTATAATATAGTTAACTAGTTGCGCCCCGCGGTTTCACCCGCGTGAATAATGATGATGATGAAAAGTAGCCTATGTGTTAATCCAGGGCGTAAAGTATCTCCATTCCAAATTTCACTCAAATCCATTCAGTAGTTTTTACGTGAAAGAGTAACAAACATCCATACTCACAAACTTTCGCGTTTATAATATTAGTAGGATTATAGCTTTATTTCATCACTGACTGTGTTGACTTCCAGTTTGCACTGCAGCTCGGTATTCATTGGGAACCATGGTGCATTGGATAGGTTTCTTAAAATGCCATTTTGTGCTTTTGTATGGAAATATTTAAGTTGCAGGCTGATCCTTATATTTGTATGTATCTATACAGGGTGTTTTTTTTAAATGCGACAGTATGGGGATATACGAATCCATAAGAGATACGGGAAAACTGTTTTTGGAACCATTTGCTCATTTTGTATGAAAATGATTTTGGCATAGTTATTTTTTTGGTCAAGCGTGAGTTCTCCATAAAATGAGTAGTTTTGATCAAAAAAATTGTTTATGCTTTTCGACTCAGTTTCATGTAAGAATTGTTTCATTGTATCGGAAGAAAAAAATCTGAGCAGCAGAAGTTAGCCAAATTTTATAAAATGTTTTCTCATACAAATTGTAAGTAATCTGGTACCTACGTTAATAAAACTAACGAAATAAATTTTCAAAATGGCCTCCCTCTTGCTGTTTCCAGGTACGGGTACGTTTCAGAATACCTCTTGTGGCCTTAGACAAAGATTTTCTTATTAAAGTTTGACTAAGTTCTACAGCTCTGATTTTTCTCATTTCGCGAGACCATCAGAGCAGTAGAACAACATTCACCACACATCTTTGTCTAATGCCACTAGAGATGTTCTCTAACGTGCCCATACCTGGAAACAGCAAGAGGGAGGCCATTTTGAAAATTTATTGCGATAGTTTTATTAACGTAGGTACCAGAGGGCCTAGCCAAACAGCATTCGCTTCGAAGAGATTCCATTTCTACAGTCGTAATTCAATACAAAAGACCACGTGACATAACGATAGCTAACGTCAATCCCATACATTTTGGACTTTTCTACTGGCGTCATCGCTATTAGAATGTTACTTTGTCTACGGCCTCAGATTTTATAAAATGTTTTCTCATACAAATTGTATGTAATTTGTATGAGAAAACATTTCATAAAATTTGACTAACTTCTGCTGCTCAGATTTTTTTCTTCCGATACAATGAAACAATCCTTACATGAAACTGAGTCAACACGCATAATTTTTTTTTTTATCAAAACTACTCATTTTTATGGCGAACTCACGCTTGACCAAAAAAATAACTATGCCAAAATCATTTTCATACAAAATGAGCAAATGGTTCCAAAGACAGTTTTCCCGTATCTCTTATGGATTCGGATATCCCCATACTGTCCCATTTAAAAAAAACACCCTGTATATGCCATATATCCAGATAGGTTTTAGCGCTATCTTTTAAATTTCGAGTTTATTGTCTGTTTTTTTTAGAAAATGACAGAACTGGCACGTGTCCTAGCTGATGTTAAGTGGAAATCCCAGACCTAAACAAATACAAAACCTCTTAGGTCATGCACACCTAGGGCGTACCCTACTTTGCTCATACTGCGCCTGTCATCCTGAGACGAAAAGATAAAAAGTATCATGTGTCTGTAGTTTCACCGGTACCCATAGCCTTCAAACTAGGACACAGCAATGCGAGCATTACTGCTTGATGACAGGAATAGGTAATGTGGTAGCACTTCCCTGGACACTCTTATTCACAAAAAGCTCTACTACCAGCACCACCAATGCACCCTGGTAAACTCATTGTTCATTGTGTGAATGTCATTGATGCTAACAACCAACCCTAAACAGATAGCCACCATGACCTACCCCAAATGATTCTCACTGATTACACTCTGGCCCAGTGTACTGAACAAACATACATGAGCCTTACTAATGTCTTAATTATGACAGCACTGTCAAAACATTAATTTCATCCCAATTTTGGTGTGCAATGTCACAAACATCCATCATGATTCTTGAATGTTGACATAAAGAGCTAGCAGGTTAATAAAACCTACCTTCTGGCGACCAGGGAACTTGAACTTGGCACGACGCAAAGCCTCGATGACCGCAGCCTTCCAACGGTCAGTGGAGCGTACCGACATGATGGGTTGACCGATACGCACACGTGCTACTGTGCCTTGGGGCTTGCCAAAGGCACCTCTCATCCCAGTCTGGAGCCTGAAATATGCAAATTAATAAATGTAAGTTCATCGGAAATATTTTGTGTAAAGACTGGATGAACATCAACACCATCAACTAGAAGGGATGGTATTGGTTAGTTTATAAACCTCTCAAAAATGTGTGATCTATGTTAAATGGAGTAAATCGTAGCGAGTGCCAGAAACAGCTTAAGTGGACCATATTGAAACCATAATTTTATTCATACATTACATCTAATTATATTCTTCTGACCCTATACTTTATTAATCAAAGACTAGAGTCAAAATTCCCTTGGTTTACTTAACAATGATGATGATGAAAAGTAGCCTGTGTTAATCCAGGGTATAAGGTATATTCACATATAAATTTCACTCAAATCTATTCTGGCGTTTGAACATGTAGAAGTAATAAACATACTTACAAACTTTTGCATTTATAATATCAGTGTGATTTGAAAGCCATACCTTGATAGTTTCTATGAAAATTTCTCAAACTAACTCAACTATCTTAAAGACTATTCAGGTACCTAGACAGATGTAAGGTTCACATTGATCTACAAGAAATATATTATGTTATACAGTTTTAGGAATTAAAACTTCCAGCTAGTACAAGTGTTGGTGAAAAAAAGTGGTAAACAAAAGGCTAAATAAAAGTTTCCACAAAATAGAAAAATCATTCTTATTAATACGTAAGTAATTTGTCACACACAGTCACAACAACAAACTTTTTCATAGAGGATATCTTGCAACATATTGTGCAATTTTATTATGACTTTCCCAAGTAAACGTCACAGAATAAGTGGGAGTCATGCATGACCATACACATCATGAGGGATGCAGGTTGTTAACCAATTCAGTATCCTTATGCCTAATCCATAACAAAGTCTTGATCTTTCGGTCGGAGTAGAGTTTGCAGTTAGCTAGACTCGAAAATATTTTGCCAACTGCACACCCTTTGCTATAACTCCAACTGATTTTACATCTTACTATAAAATCTGTTCATTAACTATTAGAACTTTGTTTATTTTGTGAAAGGAATAAGGCTCTACCATTTGTTGTTCAAAAATTCTTGCATATGAATACATATATAATTCTGGATTAAAAATTTATAATTCAAAATGTGCAAATAATTGAATGAACAGATTTTATCAGATAACAACTTGCTTACCTACTATGAATGACTAGTCAATAAAACTATTTTTCTGAATAAGTTAAACTTGAATGAAACTCACCTATCAGCTCCAGCGCACGACAACATTTTGTTGATGCGGATCACATGGAATGGATGCAGTCTCATGCGGATGTGGAACTGATCCTTGCCGCAGTTCTTGACGAGGTACTTGTTGCAGCAAATACGGCCCGCCTCAAGCGCCTCTGAGCTGAGCTGCTCATACTCGTCAGACACTAAGTGCACGCACAGTGGGAAGTCTTCAACCGCGGCCCTCTTCTTACCCAAGTCGAAGATACGGATCTTGGGGTCAGGCACACCACGACAGAACCGTGACTTTGGGTACGGTTTGTTTTTACAATACCGGTAACTGAAACATAAATAGCACACGTTATAGCCACTGAACTTCACTGATTTCACCGCATATGAGTATGAAGAGGTTGGAAAGTAATATTACCATCTTGCTGGCCGGCGCCCCATTGTGATCTGAAATATACCAAAATATAAACTTAGTTTGGGGCACAGAACAGTTTCACAAATTATAACAACGTTTTTATAAACACTTTCGTGGATTCAAACAGATTTATTAAATTATAGAATTTTGTCAGCACCTTCACAAAGCGACCCCGTTGCTCGAAAGAACTTAACTTGCTTGACAGTGACAGATGAAATTAAAGCAAAAAAATGGTTTGACGTTGATTGACTTGACACTAGACAGACAGAATGCTGCTTTCTATTTATTCCACCATGTCTACCTACGCTGCTGGCCAAATGACAAGACAGTTTCAAGCTAACAGAGTTAGAGAGTACTGCCCTTAGAATAAGGACCTTGGACTCAGTGCTTGAGTCCTTAATCTAAGGTACTGCCCCCTTTAGTTATTATTCTGCTCAAACGAAGGATCGTCCGAGTTATTCTGAGACTGCCCGCGACTGAAACTTCCATAACTGACTGAAAATCACTCGGTGACTAACGTTTGATAAGTAAAATAACTATCAAAATGATAGAATATATAAATTCTCCATGCTATACAGCATCAGAGGATAGACAGCTTCTCCTTTGATAGTGGAAAACGAGTGGAAAACCCTGAATTTGGAATTTATCGTTGACACCGAGCGCATTAGTGTTGGGTGATGGTCTCCAGCTTTTAAGTGGCGAGTGAAATCTTGGTATACTTAATGTCAAAGTTGTCAATGTCAAAAAAATCAAAATCTGGCTATAGGCTGCGGTGGCACAACTTTTTATATGTAAAAACATAACATTTTATTTATTGATTTGTAAGCCCAACGAGTGTTTATTCACGATATCTTTCTTAAAAGAACTGTAAATGGGTGCTCTAACTAGCCGTCAACACGCTGGCGTCGAGGAAGCCGACGTGGTATCGAACCATGCATACAAATATCCACCTCGATCAGGCGAGTACCTAGTTTACATAAAATTAGTCCTTCCTCTCGTTTATTATAATACTATAGTAGCTATACAAGTCGATGAACACTGGATATAATTTTACAGGATAAAACTGCCTTTATCTGAGACATTATAAAATGAATTGATGTCGCCCAACCTACTTTGACCTGATCAAATCAAAAAGTATTTTATTCAGTAAAATTACAAGGATCTTTTTGTATTGTTGTTGTTTGCCTACCTACATGTTTAACCCACAAAAAAAAAACCTTAGCTGATATAAGCCGCTACATTTTTAATTCTGATGTACCTTGTAGGTTTGCAACTGGGGATAATCACAAAAAAAAGATGGGCAAGATTTTTGAATTGGGGCACCTGATTTTGTGGAACGTGTGAGTGCAGAGGGTTTTTGAGTTCTCTTTGGAACCCCCAACAGTCATTTTCATTGGAAAACTTATTCATGTCATTAAGTTAATTATTCAGTATTTATCATTATACAATGGGCATGAAAGGAGCCTTCGGAGACGCACTGAATTCCTTCACCACACTGGTTCTGTCATCATCGGTGATAAGTAATTCCCTTTACAGGGTCACCATACCTAAGGTAGACCAAGAAAGGACCGGTAACACAATAAACAAGAAGAAGATTGTTGAAGATCTATGTTCACAACTAATATCTCACAAATCGAATTGACAGGTAACTACTTCGGGAGTCACTTCATCATGGGTGGGGAGAGGTTCGACACTCCACAGCCTGAGGCTTACCTGTTTGGTGAAAATGCAGATCTGAACTTCCTTGGCAGCAAACCTACACCGGTCAGTGACTATGCTATACTAGTGCGTTATCTAAGTGCTTGTTTTAATCTATTGTATATGTAGGTATATGAAAAAAACAATGTACAATGACATAGCAGAAAAAAACATAATATACCTACTCATATCTTGAGTGAATGATGAAGCATCTTAGATAACTTATTTCACATGGTTACGAAACATTATCTTTCTACAGAATATTCAGAGAAATATTGAGGTAAATCTTTGAATCAATTAAATGACCAAGTGAGAGTCTTCATCGGCTAGTAGAAGTCCACTACTGAACAAGGCCTCTCCATGGAATAGGGGGGATTTGCCATAATCATCATGCTTGGCAGGTGGATTGGTGATTGCAGTATTTGTGTTGAGTACTCAGGTGGATGCTTCTGCCCTGTCTTAATCTCTAAGTCACCTTTTATGACATCCATTGGAGGAGTCCTATTCTTAGGCCGAGGTTAGCTTAGCCACCGCAAGTGAGCATGATGCAATGAAAAATAATTGAATAAATAGGATGTCATTTCTTTTCAGTATGTAGGTCTAATTCAAACCATATTTTCAGTTTCCCTACCCACCACCACAGTCAAATGAACCCACAAAAACATTGAAAAGTCTTGTGAATATACGTAAAGAATCACTCCGGTTTGTCCGCTGCCCAGAACCAGTGGGGAAACTGGCAGATTCCAACAAAATTGGAGATGGTGCATTGAAATCAGCTGATAGTAACGGAAAAGGGACATACTATAATATTGAGTTTACGTTTGACTGTGATGTGAGATGTGCTATCACGGTGTTCTACTTTTGTACTGAAGAAATCACTCCAACTGGAGTTGTGTACGTATATTTTATGCCTGAATTTCCTTAAACCTGAGGTTAGGTTAAAAATCTTGCGTAAAGCAGGCAGAGTCGTCAATTTGTATGAACATGAATAAATGGACATCATCACACTTAACTGCTGTCACATAATACGATAGAGTTTGTGCGAAAGGAGAAAATACGTGGAAGATGAGGGTGTGGCAGTGCTTATTTACCGATTTTGTGTTGTTAGTAACACTGACTCTTCATTATGGCTTGAAAAGATCTTGAAACGTAAATAATTAAAAAGCAATAACAACAAATCAACTTCTATCAGATTTTAATTATTTGTAGCAACGGACAACACTTACCTACTTATCTTATTTAATGTCTACCTACCAAGACTACTTACTACCAAAAGCGGTTTTGGCTTGTTCCTGAAATTAATCTACCTATAGTTATAGAATTTGATGTGTCAGTTATTTCAATAAATTTCAGGCATTACCCTCGCGACCCGACAATGAACTCTCAAACCTACCACTACAAGAAAGGTGCGAACCAGCAGTTTTGTCAGATATCCCACGTGTTCGACCCCTCCAGGCACGCCGAGGAAGACTTGGCTTACAACGCCGATAGAGAGATCATACCTATCGCTATCTACTGTGTAGTGGACGAGGGGCAAGAAGGTATACCGCCTTTTAAAACAACTAATCACACCTCTCACCCACTGTCGCATATACCCTCTCACATACAAACACACTCTCCCTGTCACATACAAAGACACACCCACACACTCACCCTCACTTACTCCCACCCTCAAACATGCACACAACCAAATTGTGTCAATAATAGGCCGGATATTTTGCTCTCCACAAGCGATTTCGCTTGTGGTAATATGAACATGGTATAATAAGATTAAGAACTACCTCATTTAAATTTAATCGAAATTGGTTCATCTGTTGCAGGGTGATTAAGATCTAAAATGCAAACTTTCGCATCTATAATATTAGTAAGATTGTAAACTGTGGTGAGGCACAACTGGTCATTATTAATATCAGCCAATTATATCTTGGGTCAGAAACCACTTGACTGCATTAGCATGGTATGATAAGATAAGATAAGATAATATTTTATTTGTAACTCTAACACAAAACATGATATAAAATTGAAGATAAAAAAAAAACTTTCAAATTTTTGCATCGAGTCACAAAATGGTCTCTGTCTCAGCATAAGCCAGTTGTAAATCACGTTACAACCAACGCTGGTCTTCCGACAGAACCACTTGGTGACGTCACGGAAGATAACACATCAAACACTAAATAATCAAAAATATAACAAATAAGAAACATAATCTACGGCAACTGTCGGCAAATACAAAATAACAAACAAACGGACATTACCATAATCTAGGTATTTACGGTAACAAATTGTTTTTACACACATCACAAGAACACGGAATGAAACGCTGAATTATAATTTAGGTAAATTATACAAAAATAACTATTTAATTGAAGTGCACAGCATCATTATATGATACTTCATATATATCATATACTTCATATCATGTATGCTCACATTAACACGCGTGAAATTTGCGGTTCAAAATCGCGCAACGGGCTATGGAGAGATTTTGGGTTAAGACCGTTTGTTATGGCATTCTGTGGGGGAGGCCTATGTCCAGCAGTGGACGCCTTCCAGCCAATGATGATAACTCATCACTTCCGATGATGATGGAATTTTACAAAATTTGTCTAAGCACAACCAGTCTGCTATTATCCATTGAGGAGTTCCGTTGCCCACCGATCTCCATTACGATCGAGTCACTCTATCTGATCGGTTTGACCGATCAGATAGAGTGACTCGATCGTCGAATGTTACGGCGCAGCTGTTAATTCCATAATGCTCTCGTTTCAGAGATAAGGCAGTCGCACACAACCGTAGCCGTGGTGGAGAGGCACACAGACGGGACCTACGTCATCAAGGCGTTGAAACAGAAGCTCTTTGTGGACGGACTTTGCTACCTTCTACAGGAGATATATGGTATTGAGAACAAGAATCTGGACACAAAGGTATGTTTTATACTTACAAACATATAGTTAAAAAACTGTTACCCGACTACAGTAGGTAGATAATTACAGTAAAGTCCATCCTCATGAAACTGGGCCAAAAAAAACTTATTTCATTATTCAAAGTTAAAATTGGTGGATACTTTTTTTCGATAAATCTGTCAATTTGTTATACAGTATAGATTAGTATTCGGTGATCACATTATATCGATTTTGAAAGCAATTTTTTGATTTTATTTTTATTTGAGCCAATGACGGATCTGGCTTGTTGTTGTGGCCTATCTGATGTTTAGCGATTGGTCCACTAACTAAAACGTTCAAAATGGTGGCCACTTTTTTAATTTTGATATCAGATTCGTATTTGGTGATCAATTAGATGCTCAAATATCGATTTTGAAATCAAACTCAAGAAAAAAGTTAAAAAGGTGGGCACTTTTTCAATTTTTGCATCAGAATTGTATTAGAGACTTCTCGGATACTCTGATACCGATTCTGAAAATAATCGGTCCAGAAACAAAAAACAAGAAAAACCTGGGCAGTGTTAAAAGTCTTTACAGCAGTGCTAAATCGACTACCGATATTATTGTAGCCTGTTTTCCCGATGTTTTATTTTTGTCTATCTTTCTCCACTTAATCAATATGTTCCGTCGAACAGCCGAGCTCGGACGAGGAGACGGAGGACGGCGGCTCTGAGTGTGTGATCTGCATGTGCGACGTGCGAGACACGCTCATACTTCCGTGTCGCCATCTCTGTCTCTGCAACTCCTGCGCAGACTCCTTACGGTAAATACTACCATGATTGAGAGGTTGGGAAAAAAGTTAATGCACAGTATCTGGGGAGGTAGATAAGGTTGATAAGGCCCATTACAAATGCAATACCTCTCAGGTCTATTCCACCCCACCTAGGATGCGCCCTACATGGCATTGCACTGCTCTCGCCACCCTTAGTTATACAGATGAAAAGTTTCATGTGCCTGTAATGAGGGGTTTTCACGCCCGTTTCAAATCATGCTTTCAGCGTTAAAAATAGATGGCGCTGCTATGTACGTAACTGTCAAGTGTCAAAATAAAGTTAAATGTCAACATCAACAATGTAGGTTTATTTTCGTTTCGTGGTATTTATTTTTGGCTACTTCTAAAACACCTCGAAATCACTAGCGCACACTCACGAAGCAAACACAAACAGAATAGCATGACTAATAGCCCCAGACTAGTTTGATAATAGCTTAGTACGCGTACACCATAGATACTACATGTGACAATCTTGACAGTTACAGTTGAGTCAGCGCCATCTATCGAACCAATTTGAACTACTTTTTTTTTATCGTAAGTGAAAACCCCTCATTTCACCGGCACCCATAGCCTTCAAAACGATGGATTTGGACTGGAATACCTGTTGGATTTGAACACAGTATTGTTCAAGATCTCGGGTAGAGTAATCTCCGTAAATATGACTGATCGTACACTGTACTACTCATACTCATACTCGTTTATTAAACCGTAGGAACAATTAGAACACTTGGTCACGTCATACATCAGTTACAATAACAGTTGCAATTCATTATAAGTTACTATTATTAATGTACTTAAGTAACTTACTACTTAACTGGAGGGGCGCTAGAAACAGGCAAGCATTTCACATACCTAGTAATTAATTAAATAAGTAAAAACAAAGCATAGAATAACCAATTTTCAATTTTTGTTTCTGCTGTAAAAAGCATTGTCCAACAAATGAAATACCAAATTTAAAATACATAATTGAATTAAAATAACATGTCAAAATTATTAGCTGCTGTAAAAGGGCATTGTCAATATACAACATTGTGTACTTACTTGCATGTCAAATTAAAAGTAAACATTGAAATTAAAATAACTAGAACAACAGAATTCGATAGGAAAATGTCAGATCGTCATAGCTGCTGTAAAGGGGCATTGTCAAATTAGAAATCTAGAAATAATTAATAATAGCTGCCTTGGGCATTGTCCTATTAGAAAAAGAAATAAATAATTAGGAGAACATACAAAATTGTCTCAGGCAATAAAGTCGTTATTGAGAGCTTGCGACATATTATAGTGGCTTTTTTTTGTCAATATTGAGGTTGCGGGTTCGATTCCCGCCTCGGAACAAATATTTGTACGATCTGCAAATATTTGTTCAGAGTGTTGTGGGTATTTTTCTATGTATAATAAAAAATATCTATCTATGTAATGTATTGTATTAAGTATATCAGTTATCTAGTACCCATAACACAAGCTCTGCTTAGCTTGGGGCTAGATAATGTTGTGTGAAATGTCCAGCATTTATTTATTTATTTATTTATTTTAGTTTTCTTTTAAACATGTCACCATTCATTTCACGTAACTCTTTATCTAACTTATTATACAATTTAACTCCATCAACGCCAGGTACCAAGCGAACAACTGCCCGATATGCCGCGCGCCCTTCCGTGCTCTGCTGCAGATAAGGGCGCTGCAGCGACGCGTGCCGCCTGCAGGCACCGCGCCCGCGCTGCCGGCGCCACACACGCCCGACGTAAGTGATGACGAGGACCGTATTCACAGTGCACGCACACGCAGTGCGTCAGTCACTCGTAAAGCACGCACGTCTGACGGCATTCTAGTAGGTACATACCGTAGATACACGTATACAACAAGTCAAAAGTAATTTATTAATTAAAACATTGGTTCATTTTCGTTTTCCAAGGCAATTTTCGTTTCGCCAGTTTTCAGTCAAGATTTGTTTGTTTTTATTATTTTATTCGATTTATTTCCGTGTCCTCATTTATCACGAAACGGACCTGTCAAAAAGTATTTGCAAATAATGCTGCTGGCTGCAAGAGAATGAACTAGATCGAGACAAATGTAAAACGTTGTTTGGAGATTGGACAATTTATAGTCTGTCTCGCTAAAGTTATTTTTTTTATGAATCTTTTGTTTTTACACTCAGATGAACCAAGGCGACGTGCTTTGACGCACTGCGTGCTATGAGAATACGTGATAGGTGAATTCTGTAGGCTCCTTTCTCTTATATTAAACCTCTTTTAAGAAATGATTTTAATAAATCGTACAGTATTGATGACTCTTAATGTTGGCCAGGCTTTGACACTTTCTTGTGAATACAATTAGCAGAGCTTTCCGAGTGGATAGTGGTAGTAGCTTTACTTTCATTAATTGGGAACATAATTCAAACCTTAGTGAAAAGTTTTATACCTTGGTAGAGTGCCACTAGGTCTATTTTTAAGCCCATTTTTGTTCATTGTCTGTACTAACGCTATTGACCCCTAGGTACCGCTCCCTAAAAAGGGAAAAGGGAAAAAGCCTCCTTTAAATCTGCTAAAGGGGGCCCGCACGGTCAGTGGCGAGTCCTGGATATGTCACATCTTTAACTTTAGACAGGTCAGACATAGCTACACGCAAGTCCTTTTGAAACTAATCTTCTAAAATCTCGTTGTGAATAATTGGTACCCAAGTCTCTGTTCGAGGACTTGCGGGCTTACATGCAATTCTAGTGCACGCCCAAGGGAACCCGGGCTTGTCCCCACTACGTGTACACCGCTTTTCTTCATATTATTTTCTTGAAGAAATTTAATTTATTTTGCTGTTGTCTGTCTTAATATCTGGGTGATCGAACCAATCACTGGCACTGTACTCTCAATTATTATTGGCATCGGATTTTTTGGCGCGAAAAATAATTAGTATCTAGATTGAATTTGTCTTCGTAACTTTGTGTTAGGTTTGCAATATCCACATAAGCAGTTTGTACTTGGGTAATGGTTTCTGAATATTTTGGCTGTTTTTTTTTATGTTGATGAATGTGTGGATGCTTTTGGACGATTACCCTGTTTTTTTATTGCTCTATCTACTACTTTAGATTCCTCTACTTTATCACTATCTCTTACTTTATCATTTTACGTAAAACTCTTTTTCCAAGCAGCTCTTTGTTCGGTGTTTACGGAATTTTCAAGTCGCATTTTCTAATGCTAAATGCTATTTAATTGAGCGGTGTTTTAATTGCATTTTGATCGGTAAACTTATGATGTGATGATAAAAAAATGCTGAATAGTAATTGATGATCACTGCGTATAAACCTGTAACCTGAATAATTTAATGTTCAACTGGAAAATTTTAATACCCATTCATAATACTTAACTTCAAAATAATTGTTGTACATTAAAATAAATAATACGATTTGACTCCGTTGCTTATTCTGCAAAAATGTTTTTTAAATTGATGTGGCGTTCAAAATTGAATCTCAAGGTATCGTGTTAACGTGCCAATAATTGGGTAGTCCACTCTTAAGTGTATTTATCTATGGTTGGTTAGCTTGTTATGAAATAATATAAGAATTTTGTTCTGTTATCAAACGAGTAGAGTTAAAAATATCCCACCAAAAACGAAATGTGAAAATGGAACCAAATTCGTCAACATAATTACAATTCACCGTATTTCATGTATGAAGACTTTTATGCATTACATTTTATAAAGGAAAATGCCGACGGCCTCATACAATAAAACCCAAGCGCAGTGCAAACGAAACATATCCTAAGGTTATAAGTTGTATAAATGGTGCTATTACAGCAATGCAGCTTTTGCGAAGTCAAGCTCATTGCAATCGCATCAGCGCGGTATGTTGAAGTTGTCAAAAACAGAGTTTAACCGGAGCGGAATCTATAAAACAAATCACGACATACAGGCGGACTGAATACAAAAACAAGCAGCGGCCCACGGTTTCACCCGCATAAGTCTCGATCCGGTTGAAATATCGGGATAAAAAGTAGCCTATATGTTAATTCAGGGTATAAGCTATGTCCATTCCAAATTTCAACCAAATCGCTCCAGCTGTTTCAACGTGAAGGAGTAACAAACATACTCACAAACTTTCGCATTTATAATACTAATAAGATGAGATTAGCTAGTTCGTTTATACGCAGTGCAATAGCAGTGTAATAAGTACATTATGCGCGCCAAGATTCAATCGTCGGTCATAAAATAATTGTATGCCTGTACAGGGAAGCATGGAGAACATTCCCCCGGGCTACGAGCCGGTGTCGCTGATCGAAGCGCTGAATGGACCTCACGCTCCGCCGTCCGCGCCCAGGTTACACCCCGCCATCGCGAGCCCGGACACCGACACCGCTTCTCAGGTAAATAGCTAGCTTAGTAAGTCGTCGTACTACTGTATACAGGGAAGCATGGAGAACATTCCCCCGGGCTACGAGCCGGTGTCGCTGATCCAAGTACTGAACAGACCATAAGCTTAATTGTTTATTAATAACAACATGTACATAATTTATAGCTTAGATCTAACAGTAGCGTATGAAAGTACATTGTACCCTGTAGGGCGCTGCAATTTTAATATTATAAGTAATAGAGTCAAATTATATAAAAATTGCGCCTACCTAAAAAAGTTGAACAAACATGTCAATAAATCAGAAAAATCAATGTAAACTAGGTCCTAAATTACTTAAAATTAGATTACCATGTTCAGGCATGTCATTCACAGATTTATAAGTATAGTATGTTATTACAATTATATTAACAATTTATCCGATAAGAATTCGTCCACCGAATAGTAACATTTAAATAAAAATAATTGCTTGAGGGTTTTATAAAAAATTGTGCCCATAAATTCATTTTTAATAATAGTGGGAATTTTATTATAAATCTTAACTACTTTGACGACCTCTGTAGCGCGGCGGGCGAAGGTTCGCCTGCGACCCAGGAGGTTGCGGGTTCGATTCCCGCCTTGGAACAAATATTTGTACGATCTGCAGATATTTGTTCAGGGTGTTCTGGGTATTTTCTATGTATAATAAAAAATATCTATCTATGTAATGTATTGTATTAAGTATATCAGTTATCCAGTTGCCATAACACAAGCTCTGCTTAGCGTAGGGCTAGATAATGCTGAGTGAAAAGTCTAGCAATAAAAAAAAAACTAGCTCTGTCGTCCGTTCATTAACCTTTCGATTGTGACCTTTCTTGACACTGCTAGTGGATCTTTATTACAGTTTCATGTGGTTTTGTTCCAGCAAGCGGCGGAAATACTGAACAGATGTAACATAGACCGCGGCTCTTCGACCAGCCTCGGGAGTGCGGGTAGGCGCGGACGCTCCGGCTCACGCGACGATCTCAAGACTGCCGGCACCAGACCTGCGCGCACGCTTACTCCCGAGGTAATTGACGCCTTCATGAAATACTGTGACGTGTTATTGTAACTTTTCATTTAAAAAACTTTACTTTACTTTTTATTTACTTTATATATGACATCTTAGTTCGAGACCTTAACAGCACATTTTTAACCGGTTCTATATCTTTCAACACTCCTCGTTTTAGAACTCGGCATACTAAGCTTTTGTACTTGCCCAATAAAAAAACCAATTACGGAAGCAACTTTCTGTCTATGAGAATAAGCAAGACCTATAATGATAGATTTTCTGATGTCGACTTCTTTTCTTCCTCCAAACCATCCTTCAAACGGCACGTCTCCCAAATACTCCTTAACTGTAGGTAATATATACTTTTAAATTTCACACAACTCCTCACATACACTTACTCACCTTCACACGAGGGTTACTCCTGTGATAACCAGGCTCTTATGAGACTGGAGGTAACAGGAGTGCCCTCCCTCACTTACATACACACAATCACACACACTCACACAATCACACACTCACACAATCACTCATAATTTCACATTAACTCACGTATACCTAAGCTAGAGAGCTGTAAAGTATCTATTTGAATTGTAATTTACCTTAGGAAGATCTATTATTGGCCTTTTTATAGCATAAGTTATATATAACAATCTAAACTGTATTTGCTGTTGATCTTCTAATAAACAAAATAAAAATAAAATAAAACCGACTTCCACCATTGTATTCCACTAAATATCTGGATGAAAAAAAAATGATGAAAAAACCATAGTGGTGAAAGGGTTATACTACTTTCTGAATACAAATGCTTGATTTGTTGCTGAAAATATCAAAATCGCTATATGTATACCTACAATATTTGAGGAGTTTCCTCAATTCCCCATGGAATTAGAATTGGATTCTAAAAAAAATGGGACCAATCTGGAAGTATATCTATTCAAATAGTTTAGTTAAAGTTTTTTTTTCAAATCGGTTTATAAACGACGGAGATATGAGGTAACAAACATATTGAGTCCTCCTTTTTGTGAAATCGGTTATAAATAAACGAATGTTGTGGAGGTGGCCGCAAGAATGTAGGTACTCCGTACGGTCGGACAAGTTTGTGTGCATTTTATTTTTCTGTACGGAGTGTGGGTAGTTGCAATTTTTATAGCAAATATTTGTAATCGGTTTGGGTACTGCATTATACATTAATATTATCCTATTAGGTATGTGTGTGCTACACTGTACTACATAATTGCTCTTGTGTCCGATGGGAGCCACTAATACCTATAATACAGGCTCGGCCTAGTGTAGGTGTTAGGGAGATGCGTATTAGTAACTATAATATAATATGTCAGTACGTATCGTAGCCATTGTCAATGGTTACATATTTGTGTAATGTATACCATAAATTGCATGATTTTTTGATTAATAAATAAATTATTATTGTTATTATTATTAATACTGAACAGATCTTACATAAACCGCTGGGGTACGATTTTTAAAATTCATCGAGTGACTAAACGTCTGTAAAATTGCCGTTTATCCCACGATTTCCAAATTTCTATGCATCTTAAACTCATTGATGACTAAAATTCTTATACCTATGATATTAATACAAGTGCCTCGTCCATTACATCTCCTGAAAAACGGTGATTTGCGGGCTTTTTTAACCGACTTCCCAAAAAAGGAGGTTCTCAATTCAGTTGTTTTTTTTTTTTTTTTAATATTTGTTACCTCATATCTCCGGCGTTTATGAACCGATTTGGAAAATTCTTTTTTTATTTGAATAGATATACTTCCAGATTGGTCCCATTTTTTTCAGAATCCAGTTCTGATAATGGAATCCATGAGGAATTGAGGGAACTCCTCAAATGTTGTAGGCATACATATGGCGATTTTGATATTTTCAGCAACAAACCAAGCATTTGCATTCAAAAAGTATAATAATTCTTTCACCACTATAATTAATTAATGGCATAATTTTTTTTCATCCAAATATTTTGTCAAATACAATGGCGGAAGTCGGTTTTTTAAATGAAAAGTTATGATAATATTTAGTCACTCAAGTGACTTTCAAAATACGCACCCCTGCTTCGTCGAATCCACTTATAACTAAGCACCCTTGTTACAGTTCCGTATGTCGGTGCTGCTCGCGCGTGAGGAGCAGGGGAAACTCGCCGACGAGAAGGTGGCGGTCGACAGTCCGCTCCTTTACAACCACAAACCGAACCACGTCACTAAAGTAAGCGAATGGATTGTTTGAAATACACTGAGCTGCAAAAATAAGTATCACACTTTTAAAAATGCAATAACTTTTTAAGTACACAAAATATACTTTCGAAACAAAAAGGACTCGAAAAATTGTTTAATTTTGTACATAAAAACTTCAACCGCAGACCACCACCTACCACCCTCAGGGCACTAATACAGGCCCTGATAGAAGAATGGGAGAATATTCCCCAGCATCGGCTCCGAAACCTCGTGTTCAGTATGCCAAATCGACTCGAAGCTGTAAGCAGAGCCCGAGGAGGCAATACCAGTTATTAAAAAATAAATAACATGTAAAACATACTTGTAAATGTTAATTGAGTTATATAACACTAAGCTAAAAATGGCTATTATTATTGTTTAAAATGTTACTAATGTGTAATTTACTATAGTTTCAAAGAAAGCTGATACAAATTGCTTTAAAAGGTTTTTTTTTATTTAAATCTCGAACTTATATAGTTTAGAAAAAATTCAAATGTTAAAAGTGTGATACTTATTTTTGCAGGCCAGTGTAGATAGTAGAACATAGGCTTTAGTACTAGAATGTTGAGAAGCAATAGGCAGGCCATATGGCAGCGACCAAGGACCGGCAGAGCTACTATGTATTTGACGACCTCTGTGGCGCGGCGGGCGAGTAGCCGGTTGCGATGCGAGAGGTTGCGGGTTCGATTCCTGCTGCGGGACAAATGTTTGTATGATCTGCAAAATATTTGTTCCGGGTCTGGGTGTAATGGTACCATCGTACTCGTAGTTCCTGATACCCACGACACAGGGAATCCTAGTGTGGGATCATGGCTACGTATGTGACTGTTGGGTGTTAAAATAATTATAATAATATAATATATATTATTTTCTCAGTCGTCACTCAGCCTCAATCTCCCTAGCGAGAGCATGCGTCGCTCGCTGGAAGCCTCGTGTTCAGAAGAGGACATCTCTAAGGCACGCGACAAACTGCGCGACTCGCCGCTTGAACAAATGGAAACGCAAGTGGATACGCAGGCCGAGACACACCAGGAGACGGAGCTGGACAGTGAGACGGAGAGACTGTCGCCGCTCCTCACTCATCAAGTCAATGGGGTAAGCTGAGAGAGGGATGAGAAAACAAATAAAATTATAGGAAATAGACACTACTTGGGTGTTACTTGCCTTCGTTCTTTATTTTCTTTATCTCGGCTCTGTCATTCGTTCCCTTCTTTTGTAATTGCTCCTGAAACACCCTAATTTTTGAGAAATGTAAAAATGAAAAGGTTTAATATACTTCTTTGCCGACAAACTACATAGACCCCTGTGCCGCGGCAGGCGAGTAGCCGGCTGAGATACGAGAGGTTGCGGGTTCGATTCCCGTTTGATGTTCGATGTTTGTATGATCTGTAAATATTTGTTCTGGGCTGGGTGTTATGGTACCATGGTGTTGCCGCGCCTACCTAAGCCGCGTTCCGCATCCGTCAGAATTCATTACTCAACTCCGTCGTGCATAACACTCCAAATTGTACCCATTTTATTGTAATACACGCATCAATTCCCAAAAGAATATGTTTCTATTACGATAACCCATTAAATCCACTAAAGATTTAACACATGGTACTCATAGTTTCTGATACCCACGACACAGGGAATACTAGTATGGGATCAGGTGGGTTACCATGAGCTCTTTTAGTGATTCAGTTCAAAAACTATTCAGTACAAAATATCGGTTCCGTGATGTCCGCAGCAATATTTAAAGGCACAGTAGCAGAAGGTCTATAGACTTCTGCGATTAAAGTTATTCAATGAAGACGAATGTCAACGATGAACCGATTTTTTTACTGAATAGTTTTGTGAACTGGATCTCTTTATGAGCTCATTGTAACCCACTTGGACTACGTATGTGAATGTGAGGTGTTATGTTATATTATGGGAATAAAATAATAATAATAAATAATGCTGGACATTTGACACAACATTATCTAGCCCCAACCTAAGCAGAGCTTGTGTTATGGCAACTAGATAACTGATATACTTAATTCAATACATTACATAGATAGATATTTTTTATTATACATAGAAAATACCCAGAACACCCTGAACAAATATTTGCATATCGTACAAATATTTGTTCCGAGGCGGGAAGCGAACCCGCAACCTCCTGCGTCGCAGGCGAACCTTTGCCCGCCGCGCCACAGAGGTCGTCAATATTATGTTATACTAGTTGCGCCTCGCGGTTTCACCCGCGTGAATAATGATGAAATTGATGATGATGATGATGATGAAAAGTAGCCTATGTGTTAATCCAGGGCGTAAAGTATCTCCATTCCAAATTTTACCCAAATCTATTCAGTAGTTTTTACGTGAAAGAGTAACAAACATCCATACTCACAAACTTTCGCGTTTATAATATTAGTAGGATTATGGTATAGATAAACTAAATTATAAACTGTATGGGTAAACTAACAACTATAAACTATTAACATCTGACAGGTGCTGAAACACTTGTCGTCGCTCTCCCTATCGGAGGCGTGCAAGCCGGACGCGGAGCTCGAGGTCGGAGCGGACAGCGCACTGCGCCTCGCCGGCGCCGCGCCGCACCTCGCGCACATCGACGACACCGACACGGACGAGCCGGACCACCGCGACTGTCAGTATTGTATGCCTGCTTTATACACACCTAACAACTTGGTTCGGTATAACTTTTGAAACTATCATGGTTATTAACATAATTATCACTAGAAACGGGATATTTACCATGATTTTTGAGCATTATTGCATTGTCGATAGTGATCATGGTGCATGTAGGGTTACCATTTAGGAATTTGAAAAGTCATATTCCAAAATCCGGACAAAGTCCGGACTAGAGTCTAAAAGTCCGGACATGTCCGGACTAATCCGGACGGATGGTAACCCTAGGTGCATGAAACTGCCGAAATATCGGGAATCAATAAAGCTCAAAAATCATGGTAAATATCCCGTTTCTAGTGATAATTATGTTAACTTGGTTCGGGATATTGCATTCATTTATCATTATTAAGAATTTATTTATACAGCATTTCAACAAGGAACAATACAAGGTGCCTACGATCAATATTAATAAACAGAAAATCATCGTTTTGACTACATTTATCACAAACGATACTGCCAAAGGTCCTCGTCATGCTTTTTTATTCTGAATTGCGATTGTATTTCGAAGTTATTTATACGGCATTCGGAAGCGAGACCAAATATTTTTTCACGTTATTATTACATTTTACGGACATAACATAACTTGTGTGTCTAATCTAAAACTGAACGCCCTACTATTCAATTACGTCTTAATAAAATATTCTATAATTCGTAACCACAAGTTTTGGAACGTCAAGCTTATGCCAAGTACCTTGTAAAAGCGCCATCAGGCGTTCAGTTTAAGATTAGGCGCACCTTACTTATACATACTTAATACAAACCGTAACATAATAATGTTGTTCACACCAACACACGTAAAAAACGTCAAATACAGTTTAATCAAAAACACATCCCGTTAGCTAGCTCCTTCCCTAAGGAGTGTATCGAATTATAAGAAATTAAACACGCCTCAAGCCTTGGGCGTGTTTAATTGGTTTAATTAAAATGGTGATTACTTGGGTGGACGATGAGTATTACGAATCAGTGTCGGTAAACATACGATTGGGTGTAAAGTTCTGACAGACAAACACGCGTATTTCAGGGGTAGGCACTGGACAGTGATTTTTCCATAAATCTATGTTGGGGGAATAAGTTTATTAGCATTTCTAACACGGCAAATACCACGCAGCGCCCTCCGGAGCGTCGCGCGTTGACGCGGAGTCGTGCGCGGGCGAGGACTCGGACTATTTCACGCCCGAGGACAGCGCTGCCACCATACTGACCCACCCCAAACAGATCAAACACCCTGTAAGTGACCGGCCAGTAGAGCTTGCGATTTTGTTCGGCAGAGAGTCAGCTATTTGTAGTTACCTATTAGGCTGTAGTCGGCGTAATGATGACTTTTCATTACCCCGACTAATGATGGGGTTGTACTACAAATACCGTCTTGGGGACATAATTTAATAATTATATACGGTCTGGAGTCGATTTTTTATTGTTGTTTTATGACTATAGAGTGAGATGGAGCTTTTTTTTTTGCTAGATCTTGTAACGGGTGTAGTCCCCAAAATCCCAAAAGGGTGTGAGACCCAATTGTCTAATTTTAAAAACATTCCAATGACAATATAATCTCGTGTCAGTCGCACTGTCTCGTACTTCGCACGCGAAGATTAAGTAATAGATACTACGTGGCAGTGCTATTGACACAAGATCATATTATGACTGGAATGTTTTTAAAATTAGAGAATTGGGCTTCAGGAATAGACTAGACATAAGTAAGGGTTGTGAGACAGATGTACCTAGTAATGATGGATTAGTCATTTTAGTTGATTTTACTGATGCAGTTTTAGGTGGGTTTACGCGTTATGGGTGTAGTTTAAAGTTGGTTAACAAGTTTACGAGTTTACGGGTGCAGTTCAGTGTCGTTTCACAAGATACGGGTGTAGTTAAAGGTTACTTTACGCTTGTAGATGAGGGTTGAATTTGATACGGTCGTTAGGTAGTGTCAACATTCACATAACATTGTGATTATTTTAATGCTGGCTCTCTGTTACGCTGTAGTTGTGCCGTCGTTTTGTGTTGGTTTTGGCTGTTATGTTTCGCGTTGTGTTTAATTTGCACTTTCATTACCATGTATAACTTGACACTCGTTTATCGCCACATATAATAAATAAATCACCCAATATGAATGTAGTATTTCTGGATGGGCTGACATTTATATGTAGAAACGACAAATCTACACTTTTATCAATATTTTTTTTCAATTCATGGATGGCTCCATTTTGTTAAGTGGAAGGTAACGCTATGATACTGTGTTGTTTATGTTACTTACGCATATTTAATTTAAGTACCTAACACAGTGCGCTGCATTCATGAACCCATGTTGGATAACGTCTCAAGGTGTAAGAAAAACAACTAGTGCCTAAAATGAAAATGTCGATATCTTGTAAAAAATACATATGGCACTTATGTAGTTGCAATGGGTTTGACAAAACGGTGAAAGAATGAATGAATTTATAGATACTTTAATTTTAAAACGTGTGTTGCAGGAGCCGACGACCAACGGCGAATGCACACCACAACGCTGGGCGCTGCCGCATCACGTCACCTCGCTTCCTGGTATGCCCGGTAGTGTGCGAGCTTTTACTATTACTAATACTAACATTTATTTAAGAGGGTCAATGAGGTACTAACTGTTCGTCACATTTTTGTTGTTAAGTTGTAGTTAATAGGATTTTTGAACTATGCTAACCTATTGTTTTTTGTATCAGGTACTCCGCTATCTCAGGCCAGCGTGCGCTCGTCGGGCGACTCTTACAGCTCGGGCTCGTCGTCCCGCCAGCTACTAACGCGCGCGCCCCGCCCCGCCTGCTAGCGTGCACTACCTCTATGTATCCTAGTCGTACGACTCGTACAGCTCGGGCTGGTCATCCCGCCCTGCCTGCTAGCGTGCGTTACGTATCCTAGTCGTACGACTCGTACAGCTCGGGCTGGTCGTCCCTCCCCGCCTGCTAGCGTTCACTACGTATCCTAGTCGTACGACTCGTATAGTTCGCGCTCGTCCCGCTCCGCCTGCTAGCGTGCCACTACATCCTAGTCGTACGACTCGTACAGCTCGGGCTGGTCGTCCCGCCCCGCCTGCTAGCGTGCACTACGTATCCTAGTCGTAAGACTCGTACAGCTCGGGCTGGTCGTCCCGCCCCGCCTGCTAGCGTTCACCACGTATCCTAGTCGTACGACTTGTACAGCTCGGGTTCGTCCCGCCCCGCCTGCTAGCGTGCACTGCGTATCCTAGTCGTACGACTCGGGTTCGTCCGGCCCCGCCTGCTAGCGTGCACTGCGTATCCTAGTCGTACGACTCGTACAGCTCAGGCTCATCGTCCCACCCCGCCTGCTAGCGTGCCACTACGTATCCTAGTCGTAAGTCTCGTACGGCTCGGGCTCGTCGTCTCGCCCCACCTACAAGCGTGCACTACCACTACGTATCCTAGTCGGACAGGGGCCGTAGTGAACCACAGTAAAAATCGACTCTGCCGTCATTAATGGTGGTAAGAAGTGGATAATAAGAAATTATCCGACGTGAAATGTATGTTCAGGCAGTGTCAAGAATGCGGCTGGCAAGTTTATCTGATATGTTTTTTATGGAAATTCTATATACCATAGTTGAACAGTTTCCTATTCTCTACATCGTTAAACACGAAAAAACACAACATCATTAAACACAAATAAGAGCAATAGTCACCGTGAAGTGCGTTCTATATTTTCGGGGCTTTAGACTAACTGCTTTGTAAAAAAAAGCATGAGTCAACAACCATCGATTTAGAAACACATGAGATGTTGGGTGCTGTTGAAATGAAAGAAGCAAAGTTTAGGAAAAAACGATATTTTCATATTTTTTTAAAAAATCTGAACACTTTTTAAATCAATTTGTGTTTTAACTGATCACATAACTTTTTAATCATGTTTTGATTAGCTAAAGAGTTCACATACAACAACATGCCCCCTTAATCAAAACACGATTCACAAAAGCAAAACATAAAGTAAATACCTAAACAGAAGTTACATTAAGTACACCTATTAAAAAATATTACAGCTAAACCCTAAAGTAAAAAATAAAGAATATGGGTGTCAGCCCATATTCTTTAAACATTTCAAATGTTTTAAAAGACCAAAAGGTTTCGTAAGAACATCTGCAGGTTGTGATGAACGTTCATCAGAACTTTCCTCTTCTTCCTCGATTCACATGACACAGAACCGCTTGCGAGTTTGAAGTAAAAATTAGTATACGATCGACGATGTACAGAACAATCTGCCCAGTCCGCATCTGAATAGCCAAGTATCTTCTATTTTTCTATAAGTAATACCAAAAATTTTAGTGGCACTCGGATGTAGAAGACACCGCTTAGCCACGTTCCAATGAGTCTCCTAGTATTTGGTATTGAACTAACTATACATAACTAACTAACTGACGATAGCTGACTGTGTACGCTATATCAGGGGGCTTAGTACGGGTTTTGATAGTTTACGAAACTATATGAAGTTTCGTTTCCTTCCATACATTTACTTGCAGCGCCCCTAGCGAAAACGAGAAGAAAACTAAGAACGCTGTCAGTAAATGTATGGAAGGAAACGAAACTTCATATAGTTATCGAAAACTATCAAACCCCGTATAAGACGTGCTGGTCTAGTATTCACAGCCTGAAATATAAGCCTGATATGAATAACTCTTAGAGAAATTATCTAAGTGAATAACTAGACTCACCTGTGCGTTCCAATTTGTTCAGAACTAATGGTGTTGAAACCGGTTTATAATCTTGTATTATACTCCGCTATTTGTGATGATGGCAACTGAACATTGTTGATTCATGTTCCAGACAAACTGTGAATAGGTAGCTCGTAAAAGGGTGTGGTTGTATATCCTAAGCTAAGCCGTTTTGATTCAAATATAATTTTTAGGGTGACAGTAATATTAATTTATATTTATTTTAGTGTACCTGAAGACCACATTTTAACATGATCTTGACTCCAAATTGCAGCGCCCTGACGGGGTTCATGTACCTACGTGACTAATAGTAGAAATAAGACCTATTACTGACAATATTGTATGTACATGTGAGCAATAAATAAATACAAATACATCAGTAATTTTAGCTCAGTTTCTGACTATGCACTATAGTGATGTGGTTTGTATATCTAACGCTCATTTTAAGATACCTAATAATTACAAGACACTTAACCCAGCGTCTCCAGCCGTCAGACATCTACTACTGGACAAGGCCTCCCCATGGAAAGCTATAATCACCATGCTTGGCAGATGGATTGGTGATGCAGTTTGGGTGTTGAGTACTCAGGTAGATGCTGTATCCCCATCCCCTGGTGTAATCCCTTAGTACGACATTCACGGGAGGAGACTGAGGGGTATATTCGTTGGCTGGACACACCATGGCCAACAAATAGCAGTATCTTTTTTTTTTATTACAACCCATTGTAGTGAATATTAATAACTGAAAATTTGACATGAGTTAAGTGTCTCTTAACTAGTTGGTGAAAATGTCAAAAAGCCCAAATACAGCAGTGGATGTCTATCAGCTAATGATGATGTGGTTTGTATGTTGGTGAAAAGACCATGTTTTGTTTGGGAGTTGTATTATAGACAAACAAAGCAATCCATATTTATTTGATAAGTTTTAAAAATATTACTGTATCAAAGTAAAAGGTTCATGTAATTATATAAAATTATTCTTTGTATTGTGTACATTCCTCTAATTAAGAATCTTACTTATGGAAATCTCAGAATATGTGCAATGTGTAATCGCCTGATATATTAAATAAACTTATATTACTTATTTATTATAAGATGTATTATTTATTGATTTAAAATGCAATTACAAAGAGATACAAAACCTATTTTAATTCATAACTATATAATAATACACAGAAATCAAAATTATTATTTGTATATACATGATTTTATCGCTGCACCAATCAACCTTTTTAGCTACAGTAGTATGCTAGCTAGAACCTGGCGATTCTGTGCTGGTTATCAAACTTTAGTCTGAAGTCTAACGTCATCAAAACTTGCACTCCGGATGCGTATGCAGCACGTAACGCAGACACGCGCGTCTACGTATTTACATGCTTGCGTGCACGTCACGCAAGCGGTGTGCCATGTCTCATACAGTTCCACACATTACAACGTCATGGTACGTCGATGTGCACATCTACGCATACGGTGTTGTGGTGCTGTGGCCTTCAGAGTTCAAACTAAAAGCTGAATTTGCTTGAGATTCCTTTAAACAGTTTCCATAGCTCATGATCCTGTAAAAGGCTGCACTAATTTATACAAAACAGCCAAGAACTATCTTGCAATCATGAGCTTACACTAAAAGAACTGCATTGGAATCTAATCACCTATTCTGTGGAGGTAAGACAGACACATAGTGACCTCAAACTTGTAACACCTCTCTTTTTAGAGGTTATCAATAGTCTGTGCTGAATTCAAATAGGTGTGACAGTTGAGGGTGAGCTGAATTACTGATTTTGCAATAATAGCAACAATTTATATTACAAGATCTTGATCTTTTAGTCGACAAATATTTATAAATATGAATCGTATATTATGGATTAGGTTGCAAGGCGAAAATATATCATGCTACTTCTGTTTTGTTGTCACGCCTATTTTCTTTCTGCACCAACTTTACAAGACAAATTTATAGCTTAACAGTCCTTTTCTGCCTCAAACTGAGCCTTTTGGGCTCTGGGGGCTTAGTACGGGTTTTGACAGTTTTTAAAACTTAATGAAGTTTTGTTTCCATCCATACATTTACTTGCAGCGCCCCTAGCGAAAACTAGAAGAAAACTAAAGATGCTGTCATTAAATGTATTGATGGAAACAAAACTTCATATAGTTTCAAAAACTATCAAAACCTGTAACCTTTCAACTAGCCCCCTGAGCCCTGATTCTCGTAATTATTATTTTAATTCACATTCTAATCTCATCTGAGTCAATGACTGAATGTCTGCATGGGTAGATATAGTTACTATTACTTAATCTTTGTATGCATATGTTATCTTTCTCGCTCTAACAAATACCTTGCTGAGTGACAAAGGTTGTTATATTGTGAATTGAATGGTAAATTATAATGAGAATTGCCTTCCTGATCTAAAGCAGGGTGATCTAGGAAGAACCAGTAGCACAATAAAGACTAAAAAAATAAAGAAAAATAACAAATTAGTACATTAAATTATGTACATTTAGGCAAGTATGATAAATATATTGAAGACAAATTAAGTACATAGAGTAAAAATAAAATATTATCAGATTTAGTTAGATGCATCGTAAGCATTACTTTCATCAGCAGAGATGCTATCAAAACTAGTTCTCCTTTTTCTTCTTTTTCCAGTACCAGGAGAAGAACTTATCTTTTTCAAAGCATGTCTCCTGGCAGCATAGGCAGACATTCTCGAGAGCCTCTCTTGCCTCTGTTCAGGTGTTTCTTTAGCTAGCCTCTTTGCCGCATATGCCGACATTCGTGAGAGTCTTTTAGCTCTTTGCTCACTCGTCTCATTAGCCAGCCTTTTAGCTGCATACTCTGACATACGTCTAAGTCTTACTGCACGTTGTTCAGGGCTTTCATTTGCCAATCTCTGTGCAGCATATGCAGACATTTTAGCTAGTCTCTGCGCTCTATGGCCTGGTGCTTCTTCTGTCTGGCTCTTTCTTCGAACAAGCAAGTCTGTCTGCTCCGAACTCGTACATGGCTCATCACCATCAGACTGAAAACTATGATTGCTAGCTGCTACTGCATGCGCCTTTTCGTCACCTAAGGGGTCGTAATCTAAACAAAAACCAGTTGTGCTCTCAGCTGCATCTGCATCATCGATCTGTTCAGATTTAATGTTAGAAATCCACTGATTGCTATTATTCGGTATCACTAGTTTGTTCCAGGAGTCAGAGGGACGGGAATCAACCATATTGATTATTCACAGACAATGTTATCCACAGGACCATATTATGACCCTGCACCAATGATTTCATAAAACTAAGCACGCTAAATGTGTAAATTAGTTAAATTTTCTACAAAAAACCAGCAAAATCAACAACAAATGGCACAGATAACTTTTTTACGACGTGAAATAGAGTAGAGATTTTTTTTTCTAGGCATCGCACTGCTTTTGCATAATTCCTATTTTCGCTATGAATATAACAATATTTTTTTTATTTGTATAGACTAAATTGGAATAAATCTAAGGAACAAAATAAAATATTCTATAAACTGATAAATTAAACAGGGATTTAGGGATGAAAGAAGGACCACTGCACTAGAAGGAAGCGGAAACTGGAAGAAAGAAAGGCAAAGGGCAAAAAACACACCATGGAAGTTGGTCTATGGTACACACATGGAAGAATAAATAATCTTCCATGGGTACACAGATCGCATGGAAGAATAAATAATTACAGATCGTCAAGCATGAAATATGAATAATTATTTTATAAAATGACTATAGCAATGCTAAATTGCAAATATATTGCTATAGTCATTATTTTAAGCAAGGAATTTTTATACTACGTATAAATCCATGATTCTATGATAACGATTACTTAGTCATTATTCTGAGTAGCTTACTGTATTTCAGAATCCGGAAGCAGATAACGACATTGATTTGACATCCCTGATCCATAGACAAAATTGAAAAATATTGTTTTGTTGGCTGACCTATGACAGCCATGACATCTCTCAACACTCACGAATGCCAATCGGAAGATTGGGAACTTGGACGAAAAGATTGTGAAGGTAATTACCCGATTTGCGGGAAAGTGCGGGTGCGCGGAGCGCGCGGGGTTTGGTTCAAATCGGGGGAAATCCGAGGATGAACTATTGTTATGTTTGTTATGAATATGTACTATTAATAATATTAAATATTCTCAATATCAAAATAAGAGAGTTCTCTACCCTCTCCGGCAGTGTTCTCCATGGCGTTTAATTGCTTAACACTGAATTGGTGATATACCCCAAAAAATAGGAATTTAAATATGTATATTATAGGCAGGTTTTCTTTACGTTTTGGTAGAGGGGGTCATGATCACGACTGATCACGACTCACGATTCGAATAGTCGTGGATAAATCGCCGCCCTGCATATTTATTCTGTGGCCCCGCGCCGCGCGCCGGCGCCGGCCGCGCGCGCCGATCCGCCGTAGGTAAATAGGATTGGAACGGGTAATCAAAAAATTACGTTGGCTACACTGCTGCTCTGCTTCCATTCCAGCTGTATGTATAAGTATAAGTACCTACTGTTTGTCTGTGGTATGCTGGTATGTACCTTTTGTATTGCATTGCATTGTGTTTTTGTGAGTTGTCAAAAAAGGAGTTGGCATTGGTACAAAATCCATCTGTTTTTCAGTGAAATCTATTTTCGATAAAAATTGCATTTCAACAAAAACTTGGGTAACTTTAGTGTTTTTCATTAACTTATTATGATTCTAAAGTTCTCGCGACTAACTATCACAAATATTAGTAATTTAACTCAATCATTTACCAACGCAATGTAGTGGGAAAGATTCTGCGATTTTCCAATTTTTGTGAATCAAAATCTTATCTGATATCCCTTAATTCTACGCTTTATTATAAATATATAATAGTCGTCCTTTTCCTATTGCATTCACAGAAGAGAAGGTGGTTCGAGACAATATTGTGTTGTGACATAATGGTGTAATCAACAAAGCAGCTGGATTGTATTTTTTGATTCTGAAAGAAACTCTTGAAGATGGACAGTGTACCGGACTCCCCGGCGAAAATGTGCTGCGTTGAGGGCCTAGACGGCGAGATGCCTTCCGCTTTTGAGAGCGAGATCGACTACTCCAGCATCAGAGGGAAGGTAACAACAAACAGCTTTTATTTACTAGCTGGGATTCCCGCGAAAATAAATTCGCTAGTAATGTTATTCAAAGGGGAATTCCCTATGGTTTTTTTTTAGTACTCACTATATTATGTACCTATTTTGTGAAGCAACCTTATGCTATCTCATTGATAGATACCCTTGTGTAATTATTTGGTGCAACAGTTGCCTATCTAGTTAATCTACTTATCTGATTATCAAAACAATTTCATTTAGGTTTTGCTATACTGAAATTGTTTATAAGATAAGCTTTGTTTTGTGTCTAAAAATAAAGTTTGTTTTGATTTGGTAAGCTCGAGTCCTGTTGCATCATAATTCATGAAATTTGCAACTGCATGAAAGTGATGCAATATTATGAAAATGAGGTAAAATCCAATGAGTAACTCAAATATCAAAACAGTTGATAAAATTGAATAAGGTAATTTATCAAATACAAAATACCTACATAACCTGGACAAGTAATAATTACTCCAAACAGAATTAGAAAATTTTTTGCATAAATAAAACTGTTTATGAGATGATTGGAACAGTTTCATCATTATCATCAGCAGCCCCTAGACGTCCTCTGCTGGACGAGGCCTCCCCTATAGAATGTCAAATGGCCTTAATCACCACTCTTGGCAGGTGGATTGGTGATTGCAATATTGGTGCTAAGTACTCAGGTGGTTGCTGCCGTCCATCTCCGGGGTGTAATTCCATAGTCGGCTTTTACTACATCTACGGGAGGAAACAGTGGGGTCTTTTCTTGAAGCGGATGCACCACAACATCTGGGCACACCTCAGCATTGGACACACCACAACATCTGGGCACACCTCAACATTGGACACACCACAACATTGGACACACCACAACATTGGACACACAACAACATTGGACACACCACAACATTGGACACACTATGAAGATATTGTTGAGTTCCCTATTTCATCATGACATTTACAAACTCATTGCTTTGTTTATTTGCAGATGATCCTGGTGAGTCCTAATGCAGATGAATATGAACTGCTCCGTAAACAACTCCTGGAGAGACTGGAATCCGGCAACGGAGAGATCATTTATGATATTGGACAAGGACAAGGTAAAATATATACATATAAATATACCATATACTGTCTGAATTTACAGTCAATCTTTTATTGAATAAAGTCTAGTCTTATGATATGATTAACACGTGGACAGTGCCTCCAGTTTTACTTGGCACATCATATAAGCTTGACATTCGAAAATGGGCCTTGTGCGGGCATATTTTATTTTGACGTAATTAAATAGTGGGGCGTGTGGTTTAAGACTGGACTCTACCTCGTGATGTTAAGACCAAAGCCTAGAAAGGTCGATCATCAAACATGGCTTGTCATTTGTTCATGATCTTGTTTACACAATTAAAGATAATAATAATAAGTGTATAATATGTATTGATAGATACTATGTATTTAACACATCTACTATTTTGCCTTATAAACCAAACACAATCATTTTAATAATTTAAACATGAATGGACCTAATTAACAAATTAAAAAAATAGTTAATTAGTTTCGGTGAGGCACGAGAGGTGCGGGTTTGATCCCCTCTGAGAATCTCAAATCTGGAATTGTTCTATGGATCTCCATATTTCGGATTGCATCTTTTAATGAAACTCCGAGCCTAGCTCTCTTCATGGCCCGCTGCTCGACTTAAACCTTGTTTATGAGACTAAATAGTTAGCCACCACGATGTATTGCTTAGTACAGATAATGACAAACATGTAATTATTAATTACACAATGCACCTATTATGATTGTTGCGATAAGAACGTAACAGCTCGGTTATACTATCACCATTGATATAACTTAAGTTATGCAATGTTAGAAGAACTGTTTCTTTTATTATATCAATGTATAGTACAAGTGATTATGCGTAAATAACCTTGTGGTATTGAATCGAAGTGTTATGTTACTAAAACATGAACCACATAAATAAATAAATGCTGGACATTTCACACAACATTATGTAGCCCCAAGCTAAGCAGAGCTTGTGTTATGGGTACTAGATAAATTATATACTTAATACAATACATTACATACATAGAAAATACCCAGAGCACCCTGAACAAATATCTGCAGATCGTACAAATATTTGTTCCGAGGCGGGAATCGAACCTGCAACCTCCTGCGTCGCAGGCGAACCTCCCGCCCGCCGCGCTACAGAGGGCGTCAACATGACAGCTCTTTGCATGGTCATTGGTAAAATTAAATTAAAAATAGTTTTGACATAATGCTAATGTGCTAACCAAGACCTTTCTTATGATACCACACGGCCTGGTAGGTTTAATTTTAATTTATCCGTTTTGGAAAATACAGGGTGTTTTTTTGAAATGGGACAGTATTGCGATATCCGAATCCATAAGAAATACGGGAAAACTGTCTTTGGAACCATTTACTCATTTTGTATAAAAACTATTTTGGCATAGTTATTTTTTTGGCCAAGCGTGAGTTCTCCATAAAAATGAGTTGTTTTGATCAAAATTTTTTTTTAATGCGTGTCGACTCAATTTCATGTAAGGATTGTTTCATTATATCGGAAGAAAAAAATCTGAGCAGCAGAAGTTAGTCAAATTTAAAGGGGCCTCTGAATTGGGCCCCTGATGTTTACCAATGAGCGCGCTTTCTAAAGCGTCCTAACTGCTATAGATTAAAGCTGATATTCCTTTGCAGACGGCCGTGGACTGACGGAAGATGAGTTCAGCGCGTCCCTCGCAACTCTACAGTCGTTAGTGAGCGGCGAAAGAGTATCACTGGTCGAGCTGCGACGGTGGGACTGTGGCTCGGGCCAGACGGGACAGTACCTACTGCGCACCGAGGTTGACCACACTGACTTTATGGAAATCAGGTATGGAATCTGAGGCTTATTCCACGATTCCCCCACTGAAAATACCTCTTAGGGGGGAAAAGTGGAATCTAAAAAAGACTATAATTCCCCAATGACCAAAACATATAAAGATAATTTATAATTGTTGGAGCTGATTGAAGAATTCAAGTTTTACGGTCGCATCTTGAGACCCATTTCAAAATGACTCCTATACATGATTAAGAACAATTTAATGGTCTTTTTAAATTGAAAAAACGGCTAATTACCATTGTTTTTCGTCACTTTTGCTGACGTTTCGAGACCGAGTTCGTTTTTTCAATTTAAAATGATTCCCAACCACGAAAGTTTCAATTCTATAATTTAATGTCCCTTTACTTTAATATGCGGGCTATGTAAAATAAAGTTCTAGCTATCTCATCGTTGTGTTACTCAGATTACATATATAGCAGCATAGGTGCATGAGGTGCGGGTTCGATTCCCGTTGCGGGACAAATGTTTCCATGATCTGCAAATATTTGCTCCGGGTCTGGGTGTCATGGTACTCGTAGTTCCTTGATACCTACGACATAGGGAATCCTAGTGTGAGATCAGGACTATGTACGTGACTGTTGGGTGTTATGTATGTATGTATAGGTATGTACGAAATCATCTATCCATAGGTCAAGACAGAAAAACTAGCTGAGGGAAGTGCGTTAATTCTGCAGACCATGGAATTATAATTTATATTGGTTTATTTTGTCTCTGAGTTTATTTTATTTCTTTATGTCATGTTTTGTTGTCGTTGTGAGACCAGCCTAAAAAACTACCCCTCTTTCTGCTCCCATGGATGTCGTAAAAGTTGACAAAGGGATTACGCCAGCTAGCGGATTACGTAACACTGTCGGCAACAGTCTGTTGCTATCAGTTTCAATGCTGGTTCTATCCGAAATGACGCTCTTGCGATTATCTAATTAACGCAGTTGCGTACAAAGCTTGATTGCAACTGGATTGCATATGTTAGGTCATCACCAAAACGTAATTTCAAATAGAAACTGATGGCAACAGAATTACGTAATCGCGCCATGGGATGGGCAGCAGCATCAACCATACTGCGATCACGCATTCGCCTGCAAAGCATGCTGAGGCCCAATTCTCTAATTTTAAAAACGTTTAAATTACAATATAATCTCGTGTCAGTCGCATCTGTCATTATTATTACATAGTAACTATTACTTAATCTTCACGTATGCATGCGAAGATTAAGTAATAGTTACTACGTACTAATAGTGACAGTTGCGACTGACACAAGATTATATTGTAATTGAATCGATTTTTAACTTAGTGAATGAATGAATCTGATTAAAACTGACAGCAACAGAATTACGTAATCGCGCCATGGGATGGGCAGCAGCGTCAACCATACTGCGATCACCCATTCGCCTGCCAAGCATGTTGATTATGGCAAATTCCATTTAATTTTATAGGGGAGGCCCCTTCCAGCTTTTGACGTTTTTTTTGCCTGATGATGATGTAGTATATTTATTTTCTGTCGACTCCTCCAGGGTAGCGGTAGTAGGCAACGTAGATGCTGGCAAGTCAACTCTGCTCGGCGTACTAACGCACGGTGAATTGGACAATGGGCGCGGATACGCGCGGCAGCGGTTATTCCGACACAAACACGAGATGGAGAGCGGACGTACCAGCTCGGTGGGCAACGACATACTGGGATTCGATAACATGGGTATGTGGATAGCTGAGTTAACCGTTATTGTAAATTATAGAATTTAAATTATCGTGATTTTGTATCACTTAAAATTACGACTATAAACCACGTGCTTTACTATTCTCCTCATGACGTTTCGTTGACCATTTATAAGTTCTTCCTCATGAGAACCGAACGCGACCACACTCGATGGTCGTGATTAAGAGATATTAAAGAAATTATACGAAAATTTAACATTCCCCCTGCCCCTATCTACGAAACTACAGTTATACCCAAAATATAAGTCGGCCCGATGTACTTGCGCCGTAGACCAACTTCTATAGCGCGGGAACCTTCTTACTACCAATAGCAATCGCGCGCTAAAAAATCTTCCGCTGTTATTGGTTAATCGATTTCGCGGTAAAATCGCGGCCGGTCGTGCGCCATCTTGTTCTTCAGTCGACTCTGTCCGACAGTGTACGAATCATGTCAGCGGGACAGAGCTAATACTATACATTCGGCTACTGTTTCGGATATCAGTCTGCGTTTTTCTGCGCAAACGAAAACAGTCGATCGGACTTATTTTCTTTGTACGCAGAGCTAAATAAAAAAAAAAAAAATTTCGCCTAACTCATAGTTTCCAGGAACATCTAATTGAAAATCCAAAGTCCTTAAATTCCCACGGGAAACTAAAAATACTCCTAATGAGAAAATGCGTATAAAGTTGTATTGATTGACTAAAAGTTGATTGGTCTATTGGTTACTATAAAAAGACTACTTGTATGGAACCCTCTCAACGCGACTCTGACTCGCACTTCACCGGTTTTTATTCACGCTTTAAGCCTGTAGCCAGTTAATACAGAAATCATATTTATCTGTATATCCCCAGGTAACGTAGTGAACAAGCCAGACCACGGAACACTGGACTGGGTGAAGATATGCGAAAAGTCCTCCAAAGTGATCACGTTCATTGACCTGGCGGGCCACGAGCGGTATCTCAAGACCACCGTGTTCGGCATGACGGGACACGCGCCCGACTTCGGCATGCTCATGGTGAGTGCAATACGCGACTGACTTCACTTCGTTCACACATTGCAAAGACTACTAAATATAACGGCGTATAGAAGCGACATTCGGCTTCCCGCTTAGAGAAACGATTAGTGAAAAGCATTCCTAGTTTGCCACTGATATTTGCTTGTCTCGTTGATAGCCTTGTCACTCAATCAGTGCGGTCTATCTCGACGGGGATAGCCCTACTACTTTAAATAAACACGCGCACACAAACAAGTGTAGACACGCTAGTGCGCAAGTGCATGGAGGTGTAGGCAATTCAATTGGTTTTCTAGTAAAGCGTATCATAGGTGTGCTCATGGTGGGATTTCCTAGTAGTTACAGGTACTATTCTATCACATTGTTTTCGCGCGAACAACCCTTCGTTTCTTTTACCCACTGATTTAAGTAAGCTCGCTTTTCTCGCCGTTAATTTCTGCTTATCTATTATTGAATTAGTGAGACTCGCTTCGTTCAGCAACGATTTCTGCGTATTGACGAATCTTTACTACTGCCACATACTCATATAAGTAATATGATTCCAATTAATTTCACCCTGTGTTTTTATGCAATGGAATAACAACCCTATGATACTTTTGATCTGTAGCTCATAGTTATTTATTAAAAAAAAAAACAAAATACATTATATGCGGAAATCAATTATCAGGTACACATCATTTATATCATTTAAATTTAGGCAATAATTTAACAATTTGTACAGAAATAAAAAAATTATAATATGAAGTCAAATAACTAAGATAAATTCATTAAAATCATAACAATATACTAAGCTATACTAGTAGTTCTGCGAACAGTAGACCTCTCGAGCACAAACTTATTTGCTTTCTGTCTAGATCGGTGCCAACGCAGGCATTGTTGGCATGACGAAAGAGCACCTTGGCCTCGCCCTGGCGCTATCCGTACCTGTGTTTGTGGTAGTCACCAAGATAGACATGTGCCCGCCGAACGTGCTGCAAGATAATCTGAAGGTTTGTAAACTAATTATACCGCCATCATTGTAGATCGCAAGGTCATTTACTATCACCTACCATTTTACAAGCTTTTGTTTTACTTAGTGGTGAGTGGTTAAATTCTTGCAAGACGACTTGCACACTTATGGCGAGCTGATTCTAAGTTTTAAGCACACAATTGAAACGGACGTATGGTGTAGTGTAACAAGGATTTTGTATGGCGGCACCGATGAGCGTACACTCTGTGAACCTCATTTTCCATACAAAAATCCGTGTTACACTACACCATACGTCCGTGTCAATTACATGTCAAAACTTAGAATTAGCTCTCTGACGAGTTTGGCCCAGAGACGGCGAGCTGATCTGACGAGTTTGACCTAAAGACGGCGAGCTGATCGGACGACTTTGACCCAGTGACGGCGAGCTGATTTGACGAATGACACAGTGACGCAAGCTGACCTGAGGACATTGACCTAGAGGCGGCGAGCTGATTTGACGACTTTGACTAATTATGGCCAGCTGATCTGACGACTTTGAATTAGTGACGGCTAGTTGATCTGACAACTTTGACTCAGGTACGGCGAGCTAGTGTGGATAGTAAGGATTTCCACAGTGGATAACAGGCGACAGTGTTGGGATTAATTTGGATCAACTCGCTATTTCTATAACAAATAGGGTGTTTTGAAAAGTATATGTACCTTTACCCTGTACTTGATTTATATTTAAATAAACTATTGTTTGTATTATGCTCAGCTGCTTATCCGGATCCTGAAGTCTTCGGGTTGCCGCAAGGTGCCAGTGATGGTGAAGAGCAAAGACGATGTCATTGTCAGCGCTACCAACTTTGTGTCGCAGAGGTGAGACGTGACACCTTGGATTATCCTATTTATTTATTTAACTCAAGCATCAAAGGCTTATCTTATTGACTCTTTCTTACAACCAATCAAAATCAATGGCTCTTTTTAGAGCCACTTTACCTTGGGTAATAACAGAACCAGAAGTGACGCAAAAGATGAATACTCAGTTGTATTTTTTATGTATTAAAATCAAAATCTGTCAAACACTACTATGGTATTTCGCAGTATAATATAAACAAATGCTGGACATTTCACACAACATTATCTAGCCCCAAGCTAAGCAGGGCTTGTGTTATGGGTACTAGATAACTGATATACTTAATACAATACATTATGTAATGTATTGTATTAAGTATATCAGTTATCTAACAAAGTTAGAGTTAAAGTTAGTTAGTTAAAAAATATCTATCTATGTAGATAGATATTTTTTATTATACATAGAAAAATACCCAGAACACCCTGAACAAATATCTGCAGATCGTACAAATATTTGTTCCGAGGCGGGAATCGAACCCGCAACCTCCTGCGTCGCAGGCGAACCTACGCCGGCCGCGCCACAGAGGTTGTCAGTATATATCAGGGGGCTTAGTAAGAGTTGATAGTTTTCGAAACTACATATATGAAGTTTCGTTTCCTTCCATACATTTACTTGCAGTGCCCGTAGCGAAAACGAGAACAAAACTAAGAACGCTGTCATGTCAGTAAATGTATGGAAGGAAACGAAACTTTATATAGTTTCGAAAACTATCAAAACTCGTACTAAGCCCCCAGAATGAATGTTTCCCGGCAGGCTATGTCCAATCTTCCAAGTGTCGAACGTGACGGGTGACCACCTGGACCTGCTCACCATGTTCCTCAACCTGCTGAAGACGAGGATGCCCTCTCAGGACGACAAGCCCGCTGAGTTCCAGATCGATGACACTTATTCCGTCCCCGTAAGTCCGTACTTTCAACTAGCCCCTTTACTCATAATCATTTTTTAAAACTATTTTAGTTAAAATAGCTTTTGTTTTGTTCACTCTGATGTGAAATTACATACGCCAAAACAAGACAAAAACTATTTTAGCTATAAAATATTTAAAAATTTGATATGAATAAGAGGGTAAGTACCTACATAATTTAAAAAATATTCTCTTTTATATCTAGCTATTGCTGATCAACACTACTGTGTAATGGTGTCTTGCTTGAGCAAGTTTTTAAAAATAACGATACGATGCGTTTTTTCAGGAATGCTTAAAAAGTTTAATGCTCAATTTCACCAACTTACGGCTCACCTAACGAAAGTCAGTTTCGTGGTGTGTCCGGCCTAAGAATAGACCCCTCCGTCTCCTCCCGTGGATATTGTAAAAGCTGGCTTGAATACTCAACACTAATACTCGCCAATCCGCCTGCAAAGCATGGTGATAATGGGAAATCACATTGCATTCTATGGGGGAGGCCTCGTCCAGCAGTGAACGTCTAACGGCAGATTACGATGAACGCAATTCAAATAAGACAGACGTTGTACATGCGTTAACTGTAATACAAGTGTTGGTTGGTGAAAATGGGCATAACAGTTTTTTATAAGCTTGTGTTTAAGATTTTTTTTTATGTACCTCATCAGTAGCTCATGTAAGAGCTCCATTGTGACTCCAAGGTTTTGTAAAATTACGTTTTTTTTCCCAGGGTGTAGGTACAGTGGTATCCGGCACTACTCTGGCAGGCGTGATTAGACTGAATGACACGCTAATGCTGGGCCCCGACCCACTCGGCCGCTTCCAGCCAATCACCGTCAAGAGCATCCACCGCAAGCGCATGCCCGTGCCCGAGGTGCGAGGGGGACAAACTGCTAGCTTCGCGCTTAAGAAGGCAAGTCAGAAAGGGATACATGATATTTATCAATCCGCAAATGTATTCACACAGCACTTTTTTGTCCTGAAAAATTAGCTTATGTCGAGTAATCTAAAACATCATCATCATGACCAGGTTGTTTACGTCCACTACTGGACGAGGCCTCCCCCATAGAATACAATGGGGGGATTTGCCATAATCAACCACGCTTGGCAGACGGATCACAGATCTCAGTTTGGTGTTGAGTCCTCAGATCGATGCGACTGCCCTTCAGTCACGGTTCAGTCGGCTCACGGGCTCAGGTACAATGCGAACAAGAGCGAATTTATGGTTTTCAAAGCAGGCGCGAAGACCTATAGTACAATCCCGCCAGTGACTCTGAATGGAAGTGCTCTGAACCGAGTGTCGCAATTTAAGTATATGGGCCATTGGATCACCGAGGCTCTCACAGATGATATAGATATGGAGAGGGAGCCCAGGGCATTGTGTCCGAGGAAATATGCTGGCCCGTAGGTTTTCGCGATGTACTGGACAGGTAAAGACTACGTTTTTCAGGGCATATTGCCAGTCGTTTTATGCCTGCAGCCTATGGGTCAAGCATACACAGAAGTCTTGGAATGCCCTGCGCGTTCAATATAACAATGCGTTTAGGGTGCTGATGGGGCTGCCGCGCTTCTGCAGCGCATCACGGATGTTTACAGACGCACGAGTAGACGGTTTCGCGGCGATAATGCGCAAAAGATCCGCGTCCCTGATGCGGCGGGTGCGCGTTAGCTCCAACAGCTACCTACAACTTATTGCGGCGAGGCTGGACACAGACTGCGTTTTCATGGAGCACTGGACCAGAGCCCATATTGTGGTTTCTTGACCATGGGCCCCATGAAAGCTTGTGTTTGTGTTCTAAAATATGTAAAATTATAGTTTTTAGGCATAAAGTATGTATGTTAGTCTATAAGGTATATATTTCTATGGGCTTATTGTTTAGGTATAATTTATTGTGCATTTCCCATGTAGCCTGAAATATATATATTATTATTATTATTATTAGTGTAATCCCTTAGTAAGGCTTTTACTACATCCATGCGAGGAGACGGAGGGGTTAATCTTAGGCCGGAGTACACCACGAAACATCGTGCCGTATCATAAAGCCGACGCAACATGTTCATAAAAGGTTGTATGTTGCGCTGTAAAAATTTGCGCGTAATTTTTTAAATTGATCCAGTAGTTTTTGAGTTTATTCATCAAAAACAAAAATACAAATCTTTTCTCTTTATAATATTAGTGTTGGTGTCTGAAATCTTCAGGATTCCACTTATTTGTTTTAATGTACTATTCGTTTTGTTTTTAATATCCAAATGATTTGTTCAACAGATAAAGCGATCTCAAATCCGCAAAGGTATGGTGATGGTGTCTCCCGCACTGAATCCTCAAGCGTGCTGGCAGTTCGAAGGCGAGATACTGGTGCTACACCACCCTACTACTATATCCTCGCGATACCAAGCTATGGGTATGTAAAGAACAAATTTTATAGCCATCTCTGAACTCAACTTCTTCAGCTATCTTGAGAGCACCAAAAATCATGTTTTCGATAGGATTTTTTCAAATTGGATCGAATTAGAGGTTGAGTTAGATTAATTAAATAGAAAGAAGAAAAAAAACTTTATTACAATAACAAACGTGGGACACTAAAAACAAGATGAAAACACAACTAACCTACAAACAAGTAGACACAAAAAAAATAAATTACGTCTCTTAGCTTGTCTTTTATTGTTAGTAGTAGAACTTCTTGTGAAATAGTTCGTCCGGGAAAGTACTGCCACCGTCTTTGATGAAGAATATTCTTCATCAAAGACCACCGTACCTATTCCTGCCGCCGAGCAGTAGTACTCGCAATGTTGGGTTTCGGTTTGAAGGGTGCGGGTGCCGGTGAAATTACAGGCACATGAGACTTCTTATCTTTGTCTCAGGGTCGTCAGTGAGTGTGTGATGCCTCTAGTGTTGCAGGCGTCCATAACCTACGGTAACTACTTTCCATTAGGTTGGCCGTGTGCTTGTTTGCTTGCCAAGAAGGTCCAAGAGTAATGCAAAGTTCAGTCAGGCCTTTTAAGTTCAAAGTTACGCGTTCAGTATCGTCATACCAAGGATTCCTAGCCATCAACGGAACAACTTCACACCTGACTCATCTGTGTGTTCCAGTGTGTTCATGTTGGCTATGAAGTCCTTCAAACAACTTTCGACATTTGGAGCAAATAAGAGCTTTGTAATTAATTAATTGGCTTAATTGGCAGTGCACTGCGGCAGCATCCGGCAGACAGCTTCGATCCTGGAGATGTCGCGCGACTGCCTGCGCACTGGTGACAAGGCGCTGGTTCGCTTCCGTTTCATCAAGCATCCAGAATACCTCAAGCGTGGACAACGAATGGTACAGACGGAAAAGCCAATTGGTGTTCCCTCATTGTGTTTAAAGATTGAAGTAGAAAACGAAACAATTCATATTTTTCTATGCTTTTTATTTTATCACAAGTGCGAGCGATACTCGCGCTCTGAGGGTTTCGATCCGTAAATTATTTAATTTAGCCACTTTTTCGACAAACTTCAAAATACTTAGTCCCGTACAAAAATCAAACTCAATTGCAAAGATGTGAAGGGGAATTTGACGACCTCTGTGGCGCGGCGGGCGAAGGTTCGCCTGCGACGCAGGAGGTTGCGGGTTCGATTCCCGCCTCGCAACAAATATTTGTACGATCTGCAGATATTTGTTCATGGTGTTCTGGGTATTTTCTATGTGTAATAAAAAAATTCTATCTATGTACATATTGTAACAAGTATATCATTTATCTAGTACCCATAACACAAGCTCTGCTTAGCTTGGGCTAGATAATGTTGTGTGAAATGTCCAGCATTTATTTATTTAATAGGTATCTTATATTTGTATAAAAAACGCGAAAGTCAAAAACTCTAGGGCACTTCCAGTAACCACACAATTCTGAAATTTGGAACGCTTGGAGGCTTTGTACCACAAATAAAGGAAAAAGATGGAGACAAAATTAAGTTTAATTTTTTTTAATCATAACTTAACAGGTGTTCCGTGAGGGTAGAACGAAAGCCGTGGGCAACGTGCTGCGACCAGAGTTCTCAGTTATGAAGCCGCCGCAGCGCGCGCACAACTCGCGGCACAACCAGCAGCGCAACAACGCACCGCCCGCCGCGCAGCTCGACGGAGAGAAACAGCTGGTAAACACCAAATTCTTCTCAATTTCAATACTTGTTGGACTTTTCCAATTGAATACCATCCAATTGTAATTGGCGGGTTTGCCACAATCACTACGCTTGACAGGCGGATTGGTGATCGCACTTTGGTGGTATGTACTCAGGTGGATGCTAATCTCTTAACAAGGCTTTTATCCACGGGAGGAGACTGATACGCCATGGCACATATCATCCTACTTATATTATAAACTAGTTGCGCCCCGCGGTTTCACCCGCGTGAATAATGATGAAAATTGATGATGATGATGATGAAAAGTCGCCTATGTGTTAATCCAGGGTATAAGGTATCTCCACTTCAAATTTCACTCAAATTCGTTCAGCTGTTTGAGCGTGAAGAAGTAACAAACTTTCGCGTTTATAATATTATACACATTTTGGCTGTAATGGCTTACACATAAGATATAGATATATACTGTGGCGGGCTTTTTTGTAGGACTATTTTCTATCAAACATTACATATGTGTAACTCTAGCGGTTTTGGCAGCACACGCCAGAATAGCTCGCAGATGGTAGATTTTTTCCTACTTACTTGACTTATCGTCATATTATGGACAATTCACACAATATCTTTATAAATTGTAGCCTATGTGTTATTCTGATGTATAAGCTATATTATTGTAAAGTTTCATTAAAATCCATTCAGTAGTTTTTACGTGAAAGAGTAACAAACATCCATCCATCCATACTCACAAACTTTCGCGTTTATAATATTAGTAGGATGTAAAAGTTTGTGAGGGTTGATGGATGTTGGTTGTTATTCTTTCACGCAAAAACTACTGAACGGATTTTGTTGAAACTTGTACATGATCGTTTGTGCTATAATTTATAAGAGGTTCCTCGCGGGCGGAGCTGCGAGCAAATGCTAGTATCTAATTATCTGCCGTAATCTACCCAATCAGAGGGAAATCAAAAACTCAGGTTTAGTTGCCTTGCGAGAGGTATATGTCCAGCCATATAGTTCTTCGACTGCAGTCAAATGACAATAGAAATTAAAATATGTTCCTCTTGTTTCACAGATGGAGGATGACGTAACTGCAACAGACTCTCCGTTTGAGGTGTCGGGCGACAAGCGCGGGGCGGCAGCGGGCGGTGCTGGCGGGGCGGGGGGCGCGCGCCGCCCGCGCCGCCGGCACGGCAAGCCACCCGACCAGGCAGTAGCGGCAGTTTAAATTGAGCTAGGGATCTAGGGAGCTATGACTTTGTAGGCGTGGATATAGCAATATTACCAGCTGCCACAAACTTATCTGGCATGTGAACAATCGTACACCCAAACGAGTCGAAAATAGGGACGGCTTGTACGGGAAAATTATGGCGCGCGGTGTTTAAAATTGCTTTTGTCATCGCCGTACTTAATTGTATGTACTCTGGGGACGGCGTCCATTGTTGCTACGGTTTCGTCCAGATAAGTTTGTGTCATTATAGTGTTTAGGCCGGAAAGAAAATAGAGTATTAAATGTAGGTCCGAATTGCCTTTGATAAAGGCACTGTAATCTCATCACGTGTTTGGATCAGTATTTCATTTGATTGGTATAGTTGTGAAAGCTTCGCAGCACAGAAATCATAAGAAATGTGTGATGATGTCCAGAACTAAACTAAAACTGAATTGATTTTTTGACAAGTTTCAATGAAAAACTGTCAATGAAAATCTATGTATGTTGCCTAAATATAGAAGTAGGATCTCTACTGAAATCATAAAAGTAAAAGTATATGAAAAGTGAAAACAGGAGAAAGATAAATATAACGTGGCTATAATCACGCGCGCAAGGTTTCATGGCTCACTCTGTACACTGAAGTACATTGACGATTTAAAATCATCCACACTGGGCAGTTTTTTCAATCGAAATTTTAACCAACTACCCACTTTTGTATGAGATAATGACACACTGCAGCAGCTAGGTTAAGGAGAAGTACAATTTGAGAGTTACGCCTATTAGTAGTCGTAAGTAGAATTACACTTTACCTCATATTTGTATGTATACTCTATTTGGTAGAGGTTACATATTTTTTACTATAATAGTTATTCTCATAGCTGTATATTGGCCGTTTTTGATGTTTCTCATTCATGTCTAGTTGTATCTATTTTCTAATGGTGAAAAAAATAGCCATTTTTGTCAAAGCAACTTACGAAAGTGGAATATAAATGAGGATGTATTTGGATGTTGGTATTTAGGATTGTCACACTGTCAAAGTTGCATGGCCACAAACAGCTAAAAGCTGGTTTGAAAATTCTAGAGTGAATTTATATTTTCATGAGTGAAAGAACCACTTGTATTATGTTTTTTTGGCAATTTCAATTAGTAAGGCTAGCTGCAATTCTCCATATCAATATTTTCAGTATTTGATATATACCAAGATTGTGATCGACATAGTTTAAGTAAATGAATATTTTTATTGATTTGATTTTTCAAAATAAAAACTAGCTCAAAATATACCCTATTTTATTTCAAAATTCTACTATTGCTATGAGTCTGTAAAACCGTTTATTACTTTTTCAATTGCCTTTTGGCATCTTCAATGCCCTCTTTTAAGTTTTGCCGGAACTTACTCAGAAATGTAACTAGTCTGTTGACTTTCTTAGGGTCAATGTCATGAAGTTTCTCTTTTCCTCTATAAAAGATGGAGACTGCGAGCTGTGCAGCTCTCCTCACGGGGTAGGACTCGGCAAGCCTCTGCACAAGGTGCTCATTGTTTGCCAGGTATCGGAACAAGGAACGGAGAGGCATTGTTAATATCACTTGAATGATGTTTCAAATGAGCACATATTACGGTACTTCTGCAACAGCTCACGCTTTAGTCTTAGCTGGGTCCTCAGTATTTCAAATTGCTTAATTTGATCCTTTTTATTGAATTCAATCCCAGGTAATCGCTTTATCTAGAAAATATAAAAATATGATATCAGTTTTGAATATAATAATGGTACCTTGGCTATATAGAGTCGGGAAAAGTTCCAATAGACATACCTGAGTGCGAGCAATCTCCAATTTCTTTTGCAGGTCGAGGACTTTCAAACTGCACTCTTGCGACTCTCTAGCTTTAGCAGATGTCTCATGATAGTCCCTCTCGACACTAGAACAAGATGACGACGTAATAATCATTATTAGTGTTGACAAAATGAAAAGCTAAAAATAAGTCTTGCTAATAATACCTCCGGATGATTTCGTACACAATCGGCAAAAAGTCTACGTCTACCTCTTGAACTGATAGGGGATAGTTGTTTTGTTCGGAATGATCGGTGTTGTTTTCCATGAGTACGATTACACAACAGCACACAACAGAAATTTGCAAATACCACTTGCCTACGGTATCATTAGATCTTTAGAACAAATTGTATGAAATGGAAAGTCGGAACTTTAATGAAGAACAAACATATCAACACAAAATACTGTGCAAAATACCTTTTCCGTAAATGAGGTTTTTTTTGCTACAGACATCAAACAAGCATAGAGAATTGTGAGTGAAAAATGTGAAAATAAATAGTAGGTACGTCGCACCAAGGTACGTAGACAAGGAGCACATTATCCTCAGCTTACAGATGCCATAAACAAAAAGAAGTGATTTTTGTTTTTAAAAAAACTGCGCTCAGCTGTGCAGTTGGTTGACGCCATTGACGCATGTCAGTTTTCTCTACGATTAGTACCTTGGACGAATTATCACAATGGACAGAGCATTTTGGTTCAAAGCATGTCCGTTTTTTGTCAGTGTGCAGTTGTAGATATGTATTAGTGTGAGTGACTAGAGAAGTGACTTCATTGACTAACGGCCTAACCTATCGATGAATAATAGCGAAATTAATGAAAAAGGCGTTATAAAATATCTACATGTATGTATTATCAATGGAACATGATAATGCAAAATTTCAGCTCAATCGGTTGGGTGGATGGAACTGGTTCAAATTTCAGTTTCAAGATTCAAGACCTAAACAAACAAACTAACATACAAACATAACATAAAACCCAACCGTCACATACGTAGTCACACACTCGGATTCCTTTGACGTGGGTATCAGGAACTACGAGTACCATGGTACCATAACACCCAGACCAGGAACAAATATTTGTAGATCATACAAGCATTTGTCCAGCAGCAAAAACATACGCATAGCATGTGTTGTGTGTACATCAAAAACGGAAACTAAAATATTATCGATAAAGCTAAATTGGTTGGTGTAGTACATCACTAGCACAGATGCATAAAACAATGCATTTTATTTTACAATAATTAATGGTTTTACACTTAACTTTCATGATTATCTCTCAGGACTATATGACTTAGTACTAATAAAAGGTAACACTACAGTTTTTCCGGTTAAAAAACTCGCTCTTTTAGCAAGTAAAAAGATCAAATATATTGACCAAGACTTACGTATGAAATCACAATCCCGGGTCTTTTACTCCTTCTTTTGTTGTTCTTGATGAACAACACGCAGCAGAACAGGACAAATTTTCACTTTTTCAAATTTATTTTCATGAAACACTGTAATTTCATACGATTTTATACTGTTTTTAAAAACTTAATTGCAATGTTTTGACCGACTAGCCGGTCATCAACTGACACGATTTACAAAGAAGTAAGGCGTTGCCAAACTTATATCTACTTTCTCTTTTACTCGTAGCTAGGTTCAGTGGGATGGACAAAGACATATGATCACTAATACGATACACAGATGTAAGAGCGGCAACGTCTTATAACTACGTCCATTGTGATAATTCGTCCAAGATTAGTACTCACGGAAGAATGAATGTCAAACTATACTTATAAATCTGTGGTCTACGACTTAGATTATGGACCGTCTACGACCTCCAAGTCTACGACCTACAAAACGCCAGACTAACCGACTCAAAACAAAATATTTTTATTAATCAATACATGGAAGAACGAATCTTCCATGATCAATCAACATGGAAGATTCGTTCTTCCATGTATTGATTAATAAAAATATTTTGTTAGAACAAAGATCATCAGCAGCCACCGTAAAAAAAGTCCCTCTCCGTCTAGTCTAGACTGTGTTGGTGACATGTACGTGACATGGGATGCCTTCCTGCTTCTGCTTGATGGTTGATCTGTTGATTCTGGTTGATCCCTGTTTGTCTGTGATCCAATACTCTAGCGCTTGGACGAATTATCACAATGGACGTAGTCATAAGACGTTGCCGCTCTTACATCTGTGTATCGTATTAGTGATCAGATATCTTTGTCCATCCCACGGAACCTTGCTACTAGTAAAAGAGAAAGTAGATATAAGTTTGGCAACGCCTTACTTCTTTGTAAATCGTGTCAGTTGATGACCGGTTAATCGGCCAAAACATTGCGGCGAAGTTTTTAAAAACAGCAAAAAATCGTATGAAATTGCAGTGTTTCATCAAAATAAATTTGAAAAAGTGAAAATATGTCCTGTTCTGCTGTGTGTTGTTCATCAAAAACAACAAAAGAAGGAGTAAAAGACCCGGGATTGTCATTTCATACGTAAATTTTTGTCAATATATTTAATCTTTTTACTTGCTAAAAGAGCAAGTTTTTTTAACCGGAAAAACTGTAGTAATTACTTTTTATTAGTACTTAGTCATATTTCCTGAGTGATAATCATGAAAGTTAAGTGTAAAAGCATTAATTATTGTAAAATAAAAGGCATTGTTTTAGGCATCTGTGCTAGTGATGTGCTACACCAACCAATTTAGTTTTATCGATAATATTTTACTTTCCGTTTTTGATGTACACACAACACATGCTTTGCGTATGTGTTTACTGCGGGACAAATGCTTGTAAGATCTGAAAATATTTGTTCCTGGTCTGGGTGTTATGGTACCATGGTACTCGTAGTTCCTGATACCCACGACAAGGGAATCCTAGTGTGGGATCATGACTACGTATGTGACTGTTGGGATTTATGTTGTTTGTATTTTAGTTTGTTTAGGTCTTGAATCTTGAAACTGAAATTTGAACCAGTTCCATCCACCCAACCGATTGAGCTGAAATTTTGCATTATCATGTTCCATTGATAATACATATATGTAGATATTATATAACGCCTTTTTCATTAATTTCGCTATTATTCATCGATAGGTTAGTCAACGAAGTCACTTCTCTAGTCACTCACACTAATACATATCTACAACTGCACACTGACAAAAAACGGACATGCTTTGAACCAAAATGCTCTGTCCATTGTGATAATTCGTCCAAGCTCTCGCGTTTTGTTTGACTTCACTCCAAGTACCGGGAAGTCAAAGTGCCAGGCTTTCTCGGGGCAGGGATTATGCCATACCACCCAGGGTCTTTGGGGGCCGGAAGGCCGTGTGTGCGGTAGGGCTATGGCACTGAGTTGAATGTGACGGCGACTTGACATTGAGAACATTAAACGTGGAAATTAATGTCTAAATTAACAAAGCTTCATAAAGCTTGGTTGGACTTTTTCTGCTTTTTCGAAATGAGACGTCGTCCATTTTTATTTTACTTCAATTTCTAGTGTTTTTTTGAGTTATATCGTGTAATTTTGGTGGCATTTTAACCGGTGTAGCTTACTTAAAGAACACGTGGTAGTGAATTTAAATATAAGTGTATTGCGTGTCTTTTCAAACGGGTGGAAATTGTTCACGAACATTCTAGTGAAACAGCCATCGCTTTACTAGAACATGACTTGACTGAGACTTTGACGACTTGATCTATCTTTATCAACATAATTACTTGACATTGGAAAGTTTTTCTCAGAGGCCATTATATAAAAGAAGAAGAAGAACAAAGGTCAATGCCACCAGGCACCACACCACCACACCACAAATAAAAGCAGAAGAAGAATCTGACTGAAGAATGGCAAATATCGCTCAAAGCATTTTTGTATAACTATAATCTAAAATGGACGAAGTAGCGAAATTAGAACATCTTTCGCTCGTATCCAAAGTATGTACGGAGTTGGATAACCACTTGGGACTAAATGACAAAGATCTAGGTAAGTAACTGTGGACAAATCTTTGCTTTCACCTAATCTGATTTATATACTTCTCTAGCTCTTCGAAAACAAATCAAATCAAATAAGTATTAGGGTTTTTCAAACTTATCACCTATAGGCATAATTAATCTGTTCAAACAGGTACATACTTATACTGTTAGCATCGTTTTGTTCTATCTAACATGTATCAACATGTATGTGCTGTGGTGTGTCCGGCCTAAACTAGACCGCTCCGTTTCCACCCATGGATGTCGTAAAAGCTGACTAATGGATTACCTACTCCAGGGGATGGGCAGCAGCATCCACCTGATATGACCCACGTTCTATGCTAGGTCATGTTGGAACAGGAGTCATTTTAGTTTATAAAATGATTCAAAATGATCCTTGTGATTTTTATGGTGAACACACCAGAAACACACAGGAACTACATACTCAAAGCCACATACACACAAACCACATACACAAAAACTACATACTCCCCCTCACCGACACACACATTGCCACATATTTACACACATTTACACAAAGGGAGACGAAGGCTTACATACAATATTTACTATTAATTATGTGTTTTCTTTCCTTTTATTATTTGGCTAATAATAAGCGTACACTCGTTACCTATATCAAATTAAAATCATCTACTTAGTGTGGAAATGTATCTAGACATGCTTTAATTGAGAGTCCGATGCGGATCGCTGTAACCTCACAATACAGGCTCGTCAGAGACCTAATGCGAGGGACAGAGCTATGCCAAGGTACATCTGTTTTAGTATGTATTACTGTTTACTCATAATATTTATATATAATAATTGATATACCTATAAGTTGCAAATGTTGAAGCCTAAATAAAAGCTTATTATTATTATGAATAAAATACTATTGACTTAACTTGGCCTGACTAGTACTCAACACCAATACTGTGATCACCAATCTGTCTGCCAATCATGGTGTTTATGGCAAATCCCCCCATGGCATTATATGGGGGAGGCCTCTAATAGCTGCTGATGATGAACATGTATCATTCTAACGTAGTTCGAGCAGTATAATTTTCATAGACAAAACATACTGGAAGAAAGCTTTAGCTGAGTTGGTAGTGGAAAGAAATGGTGGTGATCAGCTCACCACTGGTCATGTCAATATTCCAGCGACTTTGCAACCCACAGTGAAAAGAGATGGATTGTACTTTATAGATATGGCCTACCTGTAACGGGTCCTGATCAAATAGTCTCATTATTGACTATATTGGATCTGGACATGACTGAAAGTTATTATGTTTTATTAATTACTATTAATCATCTACTAAATCTACCAATCATTGTAAACACTAACCAAATTCATAAGTCTTCTTACCTTCTAATGTTTGTTGTCTGAATAAATAAACATGTTATTTTTATTATTAGCTGTTCTAGTCGCAATGACTTGTAGTGGGTGCATAAGTATGTGTAGCAATAAGTATATTAGTTATAAAGGAACCTTTGACAAATACACTCGTGTCTCGTATTCACTCGTACTTTACTTCATGTCTTACTTTCTTCTTTATATTCTTCTTATTTACTCTTTTTCCCTCCTTTTTTTTATTACTTTACAGTATAATAATCATTTGCTTGTTGTTTTAGCTGAATTCATCATAGACATTGCTGACAAGAACCCCTCGGCTGACGCATTCAAAAAAGCTCTCATCGACAATGGGGCAGAATTCTCCGATTCATTCATGACCAATTTATTGCGTATCATACAGCATATGAAACCAGTCAATGCTAATCCGGACAAAAGTGACAAAGACCGAGAATCATCAAATCCTCTGGCTAACAAATTCCCTGGTCTAGCCATACCCAATGAGAAACCTCCTATATTCTCATCAGATGAAGACAGCAGTGATGGAGAACCTGACACTAAGAAGCGGGTCACAGCTAAAGACATGTTCAAAGATGAAAAGAAAACAATATCAAAGGATAACATAGTTGACCAAGCTATGGCAGAGCTGGAAGCATTGGCTCCTTCAAATATAAGCACTAAAAAAGAATCACCTAAGAATGAGGAAGTGAAAAAGAAAGAGAGGAGTCACAGTAGAGACCGTAAGGACAGTAGAACTAAGATAGATAGTTCTAGGGATAGAATTAAGCGTAGCAGAAGTAGGCACAGAAGTTGCAGTAGAAACAGAGACCATAGAAGCAAAAGCAGAGAACGGAAGAGATCCAGAAGTCGTAACAGGCAACGGTCCGGTGATAGACAACAGAGGCCCAGGTCTCGTGACAGACAAAGGAGGTCCAAATCTCGAGGAAGACGAAGGTCCAGCTCACATGGTAGACAGTCACATTCCAGGGATAAAAATGAGAAGAGTAGGCATGGAGACCGTGATAGAGATGAAAAGAGCAGATATGGAGATAGGGATGAAAAGAATAGGTATGGAGATAGGGATGAAAAGAATAGGAATGGAGATAGGGATGAAAAGAGTAGGTATGGGGATAGGGATGAAAAGAATAGATATGGGGATAGGGATGAAAAGAATAGGAATGGAGATAGGGATCAAAAGAGTAGGTATGGGGATAGGGATGAAAAGAATAGATATGGGGATAGGGATGAAAAGTATAGGAATGGAGATAGGGATGAAAAGAATAGGTATGGGGATAGGGATGAAAAAAGTAGATATGGAGAAAGGGATGAAAAGAATAGGTATGGAGATAGGGATGAAAAGCGAGGTTTTGGAGACTATGGGAAGAAATCTAGGAAGAAGAGTCCAGATGTTGAACTAAAAGATGATCCGGATCCAGGAAAGGTTAGTGTAACATACTTCTCATTTTCAAATTGCAAGTTTGTAGACAACCTCAAGAAATTGCTACTATAATAAGGCTTCACCCTAATTGGCCAGCGGTCATACAATCATGCATGATTGCATCACATAGAATTTTCTTAAGGGACATTAAATTGGAATGTACATATGGGTAGGTAAAAGAAGGGAGGTAGGTAGGTCCCCTCAATCAAGTATACTCAAATTTTATCAGTGTCCCAATTGACAACTGCATGATTGTGTTTGAGTTTGTATGAGAATTTTTCATCACACTGCATGTTGGGCTGCACAACTGTTAACCAATTAGGATAAGGCCTAATTATTTTGACCTAAAAATGAATAATCAAGTGACTAAATAAACTAGTTTTAGCTATTGATAGGTCAGTCTTAATGAAAATATTTATTTCAGATATTCAATGGCAGGGTGGCAAATATAGTGCCATTTGGATGTTTTGTTCTCATGGAGGGTCTGAGGAAGAAATGGGAAGGGCTGGTGCACATCTCGCAGCTCAGGGCTGAAGGACGAGTGACTAATGTTGCGGAGGTTGTCAATAGAGGCGATAAAGTTAAGGTATTGGTTTTAACTAATTTTTCTTCTAAGATACACATTCCTCATAGAGACACTTTTGACATGGTTGCTTTGTTCCTGTAAAATGCACTTTTTAAGACCTTAACAATGTTTCCTCTTCTCACTAAGAACAAACAGAGATTATTTGTATGTCATATGTATGACTGAGTATGTTGGACGTGTGAATTATGACCATCTATGTAAAATTACCATATTCAAAACAAATAAATTATCTTTATCTTTATCTTTAACACTTTTATTTGATGAAAAAAGTGGATAATCCAGAGGCCTTAAACAAAGTAACATTCTGATGTTGCTATTAGAAAGTCCAACAATGTATAAGATTAATGCTTAGAGCATACACATATATTATTTATACACATAAATTAGCATTAAATTTACTACCATGTACTCTTTAAATAAGCTACACAGGTTAAAATGCCACAATATAATTAAAAAACACTAGAAATTGAAATAAAATAAAAAAAACAACATCTCTTTTCGAAAAAGCAGAAAAAGTCTTGATGTATCTTTAGAGAATACAATAATTGTTATGCTTAGGTGTCACAAAAACAAATAAAGTGTCATAACTATACCTTCTATGTCCTACTTTTGCAAGTGTTGCAACTGTGCAAGTAGAAACGCTGACAATTCCTTTTTGACAGGTTCTATTTCATTAGGAACTAAAAGATAACATACCACTTAAAGCCAAAACTCCAAAAAAAACGTACTGTCAAAGAGGAGTTGTAAGCATGTCTCTCCTCATTGGTTTCCTATCGGTAGGTACCTACTAATTGTTCTAACCTGTTTCAGGTGAAAGTTTTATCAATCACTGGTCAGAAAGTATCACTCACCATGAAGGATGTGTGCCAAGACACTGGAAAAGATCTGAATCCAACTTCACATGCTCATTTAGAGGTAAGAATCTGTACAGTATACACTGAATGGAAATAATCCCTTCTTGTTTTATACTACTTGGGAAGCAAACAAGCTGACGGCCCACCTGATGGAAAGTAGTTACCGTAGCCTAATGGACGCCTGCCACACCAGAGGCACCACACGCGCGCTGCCGAACCTGAGACATAAATATTAAAAGTCTCATGTGCCTGTAATTTCACCGGCACCCATACCCTTCAAACCGAAACACAGCAATGCGAGCACTACTGCTTGGCGGCAGAAATAGGTACTTCCCCGGACTAGCGAAAGCGGCTAGCGCGAGCGAAATGGTGCGTTAAAGAGGGAGCTCAAATCGTAGTATGGTGCCCTCTTAAGTGTCTTGTTGGAAATAGCGTGTCCATGATTTTTGTATTGTATGTAAAAATTATTTAAATCAGTATAAATTATTTTTATGTTGCTAGGCGGAGCGCGAAGGTCGCAATCCGGATCGTCCGTCAGTTAGCGGCAGCGCCACAGTGCTGGCGGTACTACAAACTGGACACGACCTCGACCCGGAAGACTCCAGCCGCAAGCGTGTCACCAGGATATCTAGCCCTGAGCGATGGGAGATCAAACAGGTACATTACTGCAATTAGTCTGACGACAATGGAATAGTGGATAGTAGTCGAATAGAATATAATTCTTCATTGCACAAAAACAAAAAATGCACGTAGGGGAACTCGATGCTGGAAGCATTCTCTACCAGCTAACCTTTGCGTAGTGTGGATAAATTTATGTAGGTGGTGTATAATACGTGGAGAAAAATGAGATAGTACTTTAATGTACTTAGCTATAGTTAAACATACATAAGATAGGTACATACATGAACAATACTAGGTACATAATAACAATATAAATGTATAGGTACTTGCAATACATATTAGTATAATATGACATAATATGACAACATATTAGTATAAATACAAACGTTACTTTGCTATATCGGGGTTTTTGGGGGCGAAAAACGATCTAGCTAGATTTCATCACTGAGCAAAAGCGTTTTCCGAGTTTTCTGAGCAAAGCTCGGTCGAGTTTATATAAGTTGGTGACACTACAAATCAGTGTACAAGTCTTTGTAAACTGTTACCACGTTATTAAGTAACAAACAATTGGTATCCACTCACATTTATAATATTAGTAAGACTTTTTTAATCCATGAATTTGAAAGCATGACATCCACAAACTCACATTAAGCAAGCCCATTCATTTTAGTTAAGAACACCTCAAAAACACCCTGAGTCAACTGAGCAGTGGTATTGTTTCAATCTAAATATTATGCTTATGCAATAGGAATATTTGTGTTATCTCTAAGTATTTTTTTTTCTTGTTTCTACGATCCTTTATAATGTAACTGAGCATGCCTTTCACAGATGATATCCTCAGGCGTGATAGACAAGAGCGAGCTGCCGGACTTTGACGAGGAGACCGGCCTCCTGCCCAAAGACGAGGACGGCGAGGCTGACATCGAGATAGAGCTAGTGGAAGACGAGCCGCCCTTCCTACAAGGACACGGTCGGGCGCTGCACGATCTGTCTCCTGTTAGGTAACACTCAGTTCACACTAATAGCACATAACATAACACCCAACAGATTCTCTCATATGTAATGCTGGCCACTAAAGATCCTGAATTCCTGACTCATAATATAAAGGAGCTATTATTGTTTTGTTTAATAATTTACAGTTAAGTTATTATACCTTTTTAAATTAGTTGGCTTATACAAAATTCAGGGACCACGGGTAAAATAATTCCCGTGGTACCTTCCAGGGACTATCATAGGGACCATGGGCAACAAAGGAATAATAAAATAAAAAGTTAGATTCAGAAGGCTGTACTCCTGGCCTCGGCACGCACAGTCAGTCGGTTTCTCTCTCTGCAGCCCTAGCCTCCGACCGCTTAGGCCTTGCTCCTGGAGGTTTCCCGCTTTGATATATTTTTTTACCATAATGTAAATAATATGTCAAAACTTACTTACTTTTTTTATACTTTAGGGTTTTGTAGAGTGTTTCTTTATAGTAAAAAATGTTTTTTTTAACGAGTTTCAAAATAAATTAGTAACTTAGTAATTATAAAAATCTTGTTCTCTTCTTCTTGAATGAAAAATCTTGAATGTTGACATAATACATGTTACAATCCACACCAGTTTATCTATGCCTGAAAGCCTAGTCTAAAAACAGAACAAGTAACTATACACGAGCGTGTGGTGTACACTACACGGATTTTTCTATGGAAATTGAGTTTCTCAAAGTGTCCACTACACTTTACATTATGTTATAGATGCCATAGGCTCCCGAACTAGTTAAAAAAACTCAGGAGCCAGTGCCTTTTCCCATCTTATGTTCAACAATAATAATTATGTCTAACGTAAGAAGTGAAAGTACCTAGTTGTGTGTGACTGTTGGGATGTTTTTAGTAATAATGATACCTAAAAACTAAACTACACTCTTCAATGACTCAGTCCCTCCTGCCCAAAGACGAGGACTAGTTTTGAAACCTGTAGATTTTTTAATCCCTTGTTGTTCTCACTGCAACTACTTACAAATCCGATTATAAAAATTACCTTATGATGTTTTAGGATTGTGAAGAATCCTGATGGGTCGCTGGCTCAAGCTGCTATGATGCAATCCGCGCTCGCTAAAGAGAGAAGGGAACAGAAGATGATACAAAGAGAAGCGGAAATGGAGAGTGTACCTACTGGATTGAATAAAAACTGGATCGACCCTTTACCTGACGACGGCAGAGCTTTAGCAGCCAACATGAGAGGGACGGGCATGGCTCCACAGGACTTGCCGGAGTGGAAGAAGCATGTTATCGGCGGGAAAAAGTCGTCTTTTGGCAAGAAGACGAATCTATCTCTTCTGGAACAGAGGCAGTCACTGCCTATTTATAAACTTAGGGATGAGTTGACTAAGGTAGGCAAATTTTGTCCATAGAATGATTGTGCCTTATTTGTTTTAACCGACTTCAAATAAAGGAGGAGGTTCTCAATTCGACTTTATGTGGGTGAGGGGATAGGCAGCATGGTCTCGTCCAGCAGTGGACGTAAACATGGCAGATGATGATGATGATGATGATGGTCAATGTCCATATTGACGACCTCTTTGGCGCAGCGGGCGAGTGAGATGCGAGAAGTTACGGGTTCGATTCCCGCTGCGGGACAAATGTTTGTATAATCTACAAATATTTGTTCCGGGACTTGGTGTTATGGTACCATATGGTACTCGTAGTTCCTGATACTCACGACAGGGAATCCTAGTGTGGGATCATGACTACGTATGTAAGGGCCGGTTTCCACCGGGGCGGAGAGGAGAGGAGACGAGAGGAGATGTGTTTGAATAATCCAATCCGATTTCGTTTTTTCCTTTTCTTTTTTACCTGTCCAGCCTGCCTGAAAATAACCTGCCAGCTTTGCTCTCGTCTCCTCTCCTCTCCGCCCCGGTGGAAATCGGCCCTGACTTTTGGATGTTATGTAATGTTATATTTTTCAACAGGCTGTCGCAGATAACCAAATCCTGATAGTGATTGGTGAGACGGGCTCCGGTAAAACGACTCAAATCACCCAGTACCTCGCCGAGTGTGGGCTGACAGCCCGAGGCAAGATCGCTTGCACACAGCCGAGGAGAGTGGCTGCTATGTCGGTCGCTAAACGAGTGGCCGAAGAGTTTGGTTGCAGGCTGGGACAAGAGGTTGGATATACCATTCGTTTCGAAGACTGTACCAGCCCTGAAACTGTTATCAAGTAAGAAATCTATATTATATTATAGTTTTATATATATAAGTTGACGACCTCGGTATATTATATATTATATATACCATGGTACTCGTAGTTCCTGATACCCACGACACAGAAAATCCTAGTGCGGGATCAGGACTATGTATGTTACTGTTGGGTGTTATGTTGGATTACTACTCAAGTTTTCATAGAATATAATAGAATAGAAAATACTTTATTGTGCATCGTGATATAATAAATAATTAACAAAACCAACATGACAATTAAAAGTACAATGGGCGGTCATATAACATAAATATAACATATCACGCAACAGTCACATACATACTCCTGATCCTACACTAGGATTCCCTGTGTCCTAGTCAAAGTCAAAGTCAAAAAGAACTTTATTCATTGAAATCACAAGGATCATTTTGAATCGTCTTATATAAAATTAAATTACATTACGCCTGTTCCAACGCGACCAAGCCTAGAAGAATCAGGCAACAAACTCGGCTTGGCTTACATAAATGGTCCGTCTTACCACTAGGTGAGAAGCGCCTGTGTGGTGCCTCGGAGCAAGGAGTTGCTGATACATAGTAAATGAGAACTTAAAAACCTTAGGAAGGTAGTCAAAAGTAAATAAACATCAGCAAAAATATGCAAGACAGCACACGCTACGCTTCTTATACTTATAAATAATAATCTAATACAAACATGTAAATAGGTAAGAACAGATATTGCAAATTTCCATTTTAGCAGTCGAGGGGCAGAGGGACATCAGGCCACGCGTCTTTATCTAGGTATCAGGAACTATGAAATTGAACCCGCAACCTCTCACATCTCAGCCGGCTACTCGCCCGCAGCGCTACAGAGGTTGTCATATTGCGATATGACCCGATTCCCCCAGCTGGAATCGAACCCGCAACCTCTCGCATCTCAGTCAGCTACTCGCCTACCGTGCCACAGAGTTGTTAATAATATCTATCTTTCTAATTTCCAGATACATGACAGACGGTATGTTGCTCCGCGAATGCCTAATGGACCTCGATCTGAAGACATACTCTGTGATCATGTTGGACGAAGCTCACGAACGCACCATACACACCGACGTACTATTCGGACTACTCAAGCAAGCCGTCCAAAAACGACCCGAACTTAAACTTATCGTGACCTCTGCCACTTTAGACGCTGTCAAATTCTCACAATACTTTTTCGAAGCACCAATCTTCACAATACCAGGCAGAACGTTTCCGGTTGAAGTACTGTACACTAAGGAGCCAGAAACGGATTATCTGGACGCGTCGTTGATTACAGTAATGCAGATACACTTGAGAGAACCGCCTGGAGATATTCTCTTGTTCTTAACGGGTCAGGAGGAGATTGATACGGCTTGTGAGATACTGTATGAACGGATGAAGAGTTTAGGGCCTGATGTACCGGAGTTGATTATTCTACCGGTTTATTCTGCGTTGCCGTCGGAAATGCAAACTCGTATCTTTGAGCCTGCGCCGCCGGGGTCGAGGAAAGTGGTTATTGCCACCAATATAGCTGAGACGTCGCTCACTATCGATGGTATATACTATGTGGTGGATCCGGGATTTGTGAAGCAGAAGGTGTACAATTCAAAGACAGGAATGGACTCTTTGGTTGTGACGCCTATTTCGCAGGTGAGTTTTTTCAGAAATTCAAATCAAATCAAATCAAAATTCAATATTGACTCTTATGCGGCCTACACATACGGCTAATCTCGCATCTAACTCCCTTATTCATAATCATTTTTTAAACCTATTTTAGTTAAAATATATTGTTTTGTTTTGTTTTGACTTATGACATTTTACATCAGAGAGAACAAAACAAAAGCTATTTAAACTAAAATAGGTTTCAAAAATGATTATGAATAAGGCCCTAAGCCTACTAAGGTTTTTAGTTTAAAATGAGCTCTATGTTATAAGACATAAGTATCACTTTCAACTTAGTGTAGTGCGAGATAGGTTCTGAACAACAATAGCAAAAATCTTACCGAATTGATTCCAAATAAAACTTACAGCGAGATCATAGCATTCTTATTATGGGATTACACCAGGTGACACCACCATCCACCTGAGAAGGTACTCAACATGAATACTGCAATCACCAATCCGCCTGCCAAGCGTGGTGATTATGGTAAATCCACTGGAGGCTTCGTCCAATGTACTAATTGGTAATCACTTTCGATTGCAATTTTACGGTTCATTGCGCTGTTTGTTTTTTTATATTTCTGCTTTTGTAAAGAAGCTAAAACAGGCCGCGCAATGAACTGCGACAGTCAAAGTGAAAAGTGAAATTCATTGAAATCATAAGGATGATTTTGGAAAATCTTAATCGGACGTATTTGTTTACTAGTACATTAGTCAATTAGGGTGCTGATTTTACTATCTTCTTAACCTCTCTGCATTCGGGTCGTTATATTTAACCTTTGTGTTTAACAGGCAGCAGCCAAGCAGCGAGCAGGGCGGGCGGGTCGCACAGGCCCCGGCAAGACGTACCGGCTGTACACGGAGCGAGCCTACCGCGACGAGATGCTACCCACGCCAGTGCCGGAGATACAGCGAACCAACCTTGCTACCACGGTAACTATAAACTACTATTTAGTACTACTACGTTCGTCGGTAAGGGGAGAAAATGCACTAGTTGTATGTATGGAAGCGCAGTGAAACCCTGATTCTCTTCATTCAATCCACAGTATAATCTCATCTCAGTGAACTGTCACGTCTGTCTCTGCGTGTGTAGACGTAGTAACTAATACTTAATCTTGGCATGCATGCGTTTTCTTTCTCGCTCTAACGAACGCCTTCCTGTGCGACAGAAAGGTTGGTTGATCGAAAGGTGACTGAAATGAGATTTGAATGTCAAATTATTACGAAAATTGCCTTGCCGATCTTTTCAATGACATTTAAAAATTAAACCGCTTTGTAAATGTCATATAAACTATGTGAAGTTACTCCAGTTCCTAACGTAGAACAACAATATACTAGTTTTTTTGATGATCCTTCTTGCTACTAGTTGGCAAGCATCCGTGTGGTTCCTTGTGAACATAGAAAAGCTTATGATACTTAAGCCTAGTAGTTTCAAAAGTCAAAAAACCCAAAATTTGTCTAACGCGATAATATGTATAAGCTAAGCGAAGCTATACTAACATTATACATTGTTTGTAGGTGTTGCAACTGAAGACTATGGGCATCAACGATCTTCTACATTTCGACTTCATGGACGCGCCGCCTGTAGAGTCCCTCATCATGGCGCTGGAACAGCTCCATTCTCTCTCCGCTCTCGACTCTGAAGGACTGCTGACGCGACTTGGACGTAGGGTAAGTTACGCTTTTCAATTTCATGAACGCACCGCTCAAAAACCAAGAAATATAAAATAAATAAATGCTGGACATGTCACACAGCATTATCTAGCCCCAAGCTAAGCAGAGCTTGTGTTATGGGTACTAGATAACTGATATACAATACATTACATAGATAGATATTTTTTAATACCCAGAACACCCTGAACAAATATCTGCAGATTGTACAAATGTTTGTTCCGAGGCGAGAGTCGAACCCGCAACCTCAAAAAAAGATAGATAAAAGATGATTCCTTTAATTCTGGAAATAATTATAAAGTCGAAAGTGAAAGTTAAGTTTATTCATTGAAATCACAAGGATAATTTTGAATCATCTTACACAGAAGCCACAAATAAAAAGAAGAAAAAGAAACTTCTTAAAAAGTAAAATGAGGTACTCCTGTTCCAACGCGATCAAACCTAGAAGAATCAGCACAAAAAGCAACAAACATGGAGGGAGGTCTTTGCCCAGCAGTGGGACAGGAACGGCTCATAATAATTTAATTATTCAGAAATCCATAGGTACTATAATTCTTATTTGTATCATTTAAATTTCAGATGGCTGAATTTCCTTTAGAGCCGAATCTGTCCAAGATCCTCATCATGTCGGTAGCGCTGCAATGTTCTGATGAAATCCTCACCATTGTATCAATGCTGAGTGTACAGAATGTGTTCTATCGTCCAAAGGTAAGTCAATATCATGGCATGTTCTATCTATACTTCGTTGACGGATACTGTCAGTTGCATCTCTTTCGTTTCCATACATTTGCGCAACAGAGAAGTCCGATAAAGACGAGTCCTTTGTACCTTCCGCTATTGAAGCTGTGTGTCACATTGTCACGTGATTTTTGTGTATAAACTAGCGGTCGCCCGCGGTTTCACCTACCATATCTCTCTCTCTCTCTCTCTCTCTCTCTCTCTCTGTCTGTTTGAAAGTGTGTTTGTTTATTTGTCATACTTTCACACCAAAATAATCAACTGAGCTAGTAATGGGTACACAGACAGAAAACCAGGATTAATTATGGAATACTTTTAATTCCAAAATGTTGTTATCTCGGGGGAAACCGCGGGCAATAGCTGGTATATACACAACAATCATGTGATCATGTGACATACAGCTTCACTTGTGATAAAGGTTTATCGAAAGGCGGAGTTCGAAGCGGAGTGTACAAAAGACTTATTATCGGACTTCTCTTTTGCTCAATTGTATGGAAATGAAAAGGATGCACAACGAAGTACATATATACATAAGCGCTTGTGACCAACTCGGTAATCTTAACTGAAAAAATATATATTTCAGGATAAACAAGCGCTCGCCGATCAAAAGAAAGCCAAGTTCAACCAACCGGAAGGCGATCACCTCACGTTGTTGGCCGTCTACAACAGCTGGAGGAACAATAAGTTCTCCAATGCGTGGTGCTATGAGAACTTTGTGCAGATAAGAACTCTCAAGCGTGCTCAAGATGTCAGGAAACAACTGCTTGGGATTATGGATAGGTAATCATATTTTCACTTTACCATCATCATCCACAGCCTGACGTCATCCACCGCTGAGCAGGGACAGATACCGTTACTTAAAATTTAGCGTTAAAATTACCTTTCGTTAATGTTACGTTAGCTACGTATTACCGCAAATTTAAATAGTGTTAAAAAGTATCGATACTTGTAACGGTATTTTATATCGTTACCTATAACGATAACTAGGCGACGTTGCCAGTCACAAATGGAATCATGTAACTTAAAGTAGCACTATCGCGTCGTCAGACAGAGTAGTCACCGTGTGTGCAGCACAGTCCATAGTAGGGACTCTCTTTATCTCCTAGTCTCTTTCTAGAGAGGGACTCTAAACACACTCGTTACACATACATACAACATAACGTTACCAGTAACGTTATACACATTTTTACCGGTAATCCGATCCCTGCTATTGAGGACCTCTCCTTACCATTACCATGATGAGGGAGTGAATCAGTGAGTCTTACTCGCACTTGTATTTACTAATTAAAAACGATATTATGTAAATTTTTCAGGCATAAACTAGACGTGGTGTCGGCGGGCAAGAACACGCCTCGTGTGCAGAAGACCATCTGCTCCGGCTTCTTCCGTAACGCCGCCAAGAAGGACCCTCAGGAGGGGTACCGCACGCTTGTCGACAGCCAAGTCGTCTACATACATCCCTCTAGTGCGCTCTTCAACAGGCAGCCCGAATGGTACGAAGATATGAGAGCCATGTGTTCAGCAATTCTTATTATCTAGTATCAGCAGCAAGCAGTCTTCAGCAAGTCAAGCATGACCTCTAAAGCCGGGTTCTTTGCGCCATGTTTTGGTGTTTTACAAGCATATAACATTGTTTTATGCATATAACATTGTTCTACGACCTCTGCGATGCGGCGGGCGAAGGTTCGCTTGCGGCGCAGGAGGTTGCGGGTTCGTTTCCCGCTTCGGAACAAATATTTGTATGATCTGCAGATATTTGTTCAGGGTGTTATGGGTATTTTCCAATGTATAATAAAAATATCTATCTATGTAATATATTGTATTAAGTATATCAGTTATCTAGTACCCATAACACAAGCTCTGCTTAGCTTGGGGCTAGATAACGTTGTGTGAAATGTCCAGCATTTATTTATTTATTATTTTCTAACAGAAAGGGGGCGTGGCCTAACTGTTTTGTGTTAGCAAAAACACTAACATATTTGCCGCGGCGAACGGAAACCATCCCCCACGTTCGCCTGCGGGGGTGAAGTCATTCATTTTGTGTCAGTGCTCCCTAGAGGAAGATTTCAAAACTCTTAATTTAAAAAGAGATTTTCTAACAAAACACTGGATTGGATGTTTTACTAACATGTTTTGTTAGGAAATTTGGCGTGGCGGACCCGGCCTAACATTAGTTACCTCTCGGTGATAGTAAAGACACGTGCTTTCGATGCTGATGTTTGCTTACGATGTTTTTCTTCACCAGTTTGAGTATGTTGTAAATTACCATCATCATCCACACCACAACTTCACCCATCATCATCATCATCAGCCTGTACAAGTCCACTGCTGGACATATGCCTCCCCCTTAGAATACCACGACGAACGGTCTTGAGCCGCCTCCATCCACCGACTTCCTGCAACGTTTATAATGTCTTCAGTCCATTGAGTGGAGGGCCTTCCTTTACCGCGTCCTCCGGTTTGTGGTCGCCACTTGAGAACCTTTATTCCCCAACGGTTATCAGTTCTTCGAGCTACAACTTCACCCACACAAAAGTATTTCTAGTAACCACCTCTGGATGAAAAATCTTGGTGGTTTCCTGCTGCTTGATTAGCAACTTATTGATTTGTTTCTTTTCAGGGTCATCTACCACGAGCTAGTTCAAACCACTAAAGAATACATGCGAGAGGTGACAACGATAGATCCTAAATGGCTGGTCGAGTTTGCGCCCGCCTTCTTCAAGTTCTCCGACCCGACCAAACTGTCCAAGTTCAAGAAGAACCAAAGGTTGGAGCCTCTCTACAACAAGTATGAGGAGCCCAACGCCTGGAGAATATCCAGGGTTCGGAGAAGAAGGAATTGAGGACTTATTGAATTTTGAAATTATAAAAATAATGAAATACATAAGGTTATGTCTATTTATGTGTTGTAAGGTGACCCACCCTAGGTTTAGTGAGTAGGTTAGTTAGGTCATTTAGAATAACTCGAAGAGCTGCCATAGACCCAACCGTCGTTATAATTCTATAAATGTGATGAATGGTTGATGAGCAACTAACAGAGATATACGGTCTTCAAAATAGGCACACACAAACAATGCAGTATTAACAAAAAAAATACTCTAGGATATTTATTCGGTCTGCCCATAAAGTCTGATCCTGTCATAGAATCCCTTGAATCATTTCCTTACACCCTTGCACCCAAAACCTAAAATACCTAAACCATCACATCCATCCTTGAGTAGAATGCATTGGTAGAGCAAAGCTTGACGAGAAAAAAAAAACTCACGAACGAACGTCAAATTAAATCATACTGACTGCTTGATTACTGTCACTGTCAGTGTCATTCATTTTTGTAATTTCTGGTTGAAATTCGGTGTAAATTTATTTTTCTTGACCAAAATGAGTTAGAAGCACAATAAAATACACAGAACTAGACCCGAAATTCACCTGTAAGTTGTAACAAGGAGTACCTAGGCCAATATGGAATTCTTTTCGGACATAGTCGGCGAGACTTTCGTGCTTGGAGTAGACACTCTCATCATAGGATTTTGCTTGAGACAGCTGGGAAAATGTAAACACATTTTGAATGCACTTCAGGTAAACTACTATTAGACTATTTAACTCCATTTCATAAAGTAATATTCACGTACATCCCGCAAGGAAAGGTCAAAATCCAAAAAAAAATTTGGCGGGCTAGGGTTTAGTAAAGGGTGTGCACCGAATTGGGACTTATTATTGTACTAGCGTCCCGCGGATTTGCTCGCGTGGTACCGGGTTTAAAAGCCTATGTCGCAATCCAGGTCTTAATCTATCTGTGTACCAAATTTCATCGGAATTGGTTCTGCCTCTACGGCGCAATTGAGTAATAAACACCGAAACCTTCGCATAATAACTAGGATTAGCCCCAATTACAGTAGCAAATGGCAATGGGGAACGTGACAATGTGGATCATTTTGCTAGCCTTAGCGCTATCTAAATCTTATGAAACTTGAATAGGGGAAACTGCTTGACCTAAATATCCCTCCTCTCAAGTTTCAAAAGATTTAAACAGCGCTAAGGCTGCCAAAATGGTCTCCATTGTTGTGTTCCTCATTGCCATTTGCTACTGTCATTGAGGGGCTGCTTGGTATTAGTTATCCTAAATAAGCTATTGCCCTGACTAAAAAAAGCCTCCAAACCACTAACCCGATGATAGCATAGTAAAGGAACTTAAGTTTTGTTGGGTTTAAAATTTCAATAATGCACACCCTTTGTTTCGCAACCAATCAATCATCTTCAAGGAAGAAAGGTAAGGAAAGAATGCACATATCAAAGAATTTCAATAAATATGTTACACTCCACACAATGCTCACTACAATGCCATCAAATTTCAGTAATCCTTTTATACCTACTTATTTCAGACAGCCCCTTTCCTTGACATAGATGCATCTCTACATGATGAGATCAAGAAGTACTCCAATGAAACGGTCCCCTATGTTGTAATACGGGGCCTGGTCAAGCCCCTCGGCAGCCCTATTGTCAGTAACTACAACAAGACTGTCACTGGAGTTGTTCAGAGGTAACTATAATGGTATTACTTTAACATAATATTTACTAAACTTTAATATTACAATCTTTAGATATAAAACAAGCCAGCCAACAACTGCTGCGGATTAAAGGTTCATCATGTAATTTTTTGGGTTAGACTATATGCATTACTATCTGTATGTCTACCAGTTGATGTTGTTGCAAACAAGCTAGAGAAATAATGACAGTCATATAACCAATACCCATTTAGTGCCTCAGCCAGTTGAAATTACTAATGTGTATAAGTATTTACTCATTTTAGATAGGTTTTTATCCAACCACCTCTGTGGCGCGGGGGGCGAAGGTTTGCCTGCGACGCAGGAGGTTGCGGGTTCGATTCCCGCCTCTGAACAAATATTTGTACGATCTGCAGATATTTGTTCTGGGTGTTCTGGGTATTTTGCTATGTCTACTAAAAAATATCTATCTATGTAATGTATTGTATTAAGTATATCAGTTATCTAGTACCCATAGACACGAGCTCTGCTTAGCTTGGGGCTAGATAATGTTGTGTGAAATGTCCAGCATTTTTTTTTATTTATCGCATTATTAGAGTCCAAAGGGAGTAACTGGACTCTATTGCCACACCAGTGGTCTCCAAGGGAAAATAAATAACTGGCCAAGTATGTGGCAGACAAAGCCAAGTCACAGTTTTTCCTCCATAACTCAAAAAGGTTTCATGATAGGGTATCCAAGCTAATTTTTAGTAAAAGTTTTCACCATGATCCACTTATATCATTAACAATAGTAAAAGTTCTTTAGGGAATAACAAGTTTCTAGGTAAAACAGTTTAGAAATGTCATTATTTTTAACCACTTTGACAGGGTATATCTCACTAATGGTAGGACTAATAAAAAAATGGTTTAGGAAAACATGAATCTTAATTAAACTTTTATAAAGTTCTCATCAAAAACATCGAAACACTTCTCAAGTTTATGTGTTTAATGGATTATTAGAAAAATAAAAAATGTATTAACTGGCAGCAAATAATAATATAATGATGGCTTTTCTTATAGAAATAATCCTCTTATTTGGTTATTTGTCGCCAGAAAGAAAATCTTGGTAGTGTTTAGATTTTTTTGATGAGAAGTGTATTACACATGATTGGGAGCGCTATAAAAAGTTCACCCCCCACTTCGCATGTATGTACCCCCCCTCTAAAAATTAAAATGTAAGACGTTATCAAACAACGTTTTTTGAAATGTATTTGCTTTAAATTGAGATCTAAATGACCCTATACCAAATTTAATTCATCTTGTTTCTTAACTGGTAGCAGGCAACCAGAATTCCAGACGTTGAGGACCACACAGCCAACTGCCTAGACCTTCTGCTGACAAACGAACCAGATCGTCACTCAGTATCAGTCATGCCTCCTTTGGGATCGTCTGATCACTGCGTGGTGAAGTCTGTATCACCTGTCGCCACCTGATCCCTCGCCTAGAGGTAGTAGGCGAGTGTGGCGTTACAAGTCGGCAGATTGGGATGAGATGCGTCATTTCTTCGCTTCTTATCCTTGGCGGCAAACCTGCTTTTCTTCTTGTGACCCGACGGTTTGTGCTGATGCCATTACGGAGGTGATTAAAAGAGCAATGGAATATTTTATTCCATTTTCCGATACTTCGCCTTCAGGTAATGCTCGCCCATGGTTCAGTCCCGCGTGTGCTAGCGCAGAATCGCAAAAACAAACTGCATACTTAGCCTGGGTTGACGCAAGAAATAAGAAAGCCTCGGATACACGTAATAAGAAGAAAGCCTATAACAAAGCCGCCAAGTCCTGTAAGAAGGTGATACGGAAGGCTCGCTTCGATCGTATTGGCCGTCTGGGGGCTAAGCTTGCCGCATATCCTGCGGGAAGTAAAGCTTTCTGGTCTCTGGCTAAATCGGTGGAATCGAACTTCAGCCGCCCTTCGCTCCCACCACTGCTGAAACCGGATGGGTCCCTTGCTCACGCTGCAGTTGAGAAAGCAAATTTATTTGCAACTCAATTTGCGGAGGCTTCGCGTCTTGACACCTCTGGCGAAACTCCACCTAGCCTTCCTCGTTGCGAAGCTTCAATGCAGGAAATTCACATTCAGCAAAAAGAAGTGCTCAAAACGCTGCGTGGTCTTGACGTGAATAAAGCTAGCGGGCCGGACGGTATCTCAGCCGTAGTGTTAAAAACTTGTGCCCCTGAGTTGTCTCCAGTACTAACACGACTTTTCCGCCTGTCTCTGAAAACTGGTGTTGTCCCCAAGTCGTGGAAGCTCGCTAATGTGCAGCCTGTGCCCAAGAAAGGTAGTCGTGCCGACCCTTTGAACTACCGTCCTATTTCGATCACCTCCTTACTATGTAAATGTATGGAGCGTGTTCTGAATAGCAAACTCCTTGCATACCTCGAAAATAACGACCTCCTCAGTGACCGCCAGTACGGATTTCGCCGAAACCGGTCTACTGGGGATCTTCTTGTGTATGCCACGCACATTTGGAGTGAGGCCATCGAGAAACACGGTGAAGCACTGGCTGTTTCACTAGACGTCTCGAAGGCCTTTGACAGGGTATGGCACACTAGCCTTATTGGCAAGCTTCCAGCTTACGGACTACCAGTTCGATTCTGCTCCTGGCTCGCTGACTTTCTGAGGGAAAGATCAATTCGAGTAGTCATTGATGGCTGCTCGTCTGATCAATTAGCCATCAATGCCGGGGTACCTCAGGAGTCGGTGCACTAGCCGATACTATTGTAGCCAAAACCGTGAGTAGAATGAATCTGTGTTTCCCTCCGAAAAAAAAGCAGGTTCCTAAAAATCTAAATGGGTGGGTGGACACTGAAATACTTAACTTAAAGCATTTATTATTTGACGCATTGCATCTCAGAAGTCAGTTCCCCCATAATGAGTATCTTACGAAGTTTACTGATGATCTTTTGGTAGGATATTGCTCACTAATTAAACTAAAACGCAATAAATTTTACTCTGACCAGATTCGAAATGATCCTAACAAATCGAAACGGATGTGGAAAGTAGTTAACGCGGAGTTGGGTCGGAGTAGTCGCGAGCGGCTCGATTTTTCAGATTATATCCGGGACGGCAGCGGTCAGCCTTTCGCCACTAAGAAACTCCTCCTTAATGCGCTCAATGAGGAATTCGTAGCTGCAGCGAGTAAGTGCGGCGCCCCGGCTGCTGATGTACCACGCGCTGCTGCCACAATGTCAGTCGGGCTAGTCGCTAGCGATACGTCTCTGTGGTTACGGCCGTTCTCGCCGGCAGAAATAGTGAGGATAGTGAGCTGCAGCATTGCTCCGAAAACTAGCACCGACCTTTACGGTGTTTCCGCTTGCATTATGAAGGTAGCAATTGAACCACTTGCCATCGTGATGTCTAGGCTATTTAACCTATGTATAAAGCAAGGCGTATACCCCGATGCTCTAAAAAAGGTAAAGATCTGCCCTTTGTACAAAGGCAAAGGGAAAAAGTCGGATGCCAAATCATACCGTCCTATATCGTTAGTGCCGGCGTTCAGTAAAATTCTTGAAGTCGGATTAAACAATAGACTACTGGGGTTCATGACTCACCGCAACGTACTTACCGAAAGGCAATACGCTTACCGACCTGGTCGAGCTACGACAGACCTGGTGCGAGAAGTGGTGTGGTGTGTGTTGTGTGCGCGTGAGGCTGGTCTACGCGTGGCATTGCTGTGCTGCGACCTTTCACGCGCGTTTGACACCGCCAACCACTCCCTTGTTGCAGACAAGCTCCAGTTCTATGGTGTTCGTGGCCCCGCTGTATCCGTCCTGGCATCGTTCATGTCAAAGCGAACGCAGGTTGTGACGGGTGAGGGGGGTCGCGTAGAATCATCTGAGCTGGAGAATATGATGGGAGTTCCGCAGGGGTCCTGCCTCTCTAACACCCTATTCAGTTTGCTCCTGAATGATCTACCTGGTGCGATTCGCGACACAGAAATATATATGTATGCGGACGATGTGGCTGCAGTGGTCACAGCGCCTACAGACAGCCAGCTAGAGCGCAGGCTGAACTCAGTTGTCGAGTGCCTGGAGGCGTGGTTCAGCTCCAATGGCCTCGCTCTTAACAGGGATAAAACCTGCTACCTGAACTTCAGGTTAAATGGAGGCAAACTGCCTTCTCTCCGGGTAACCGCGGGTCAGACGTTGTTGGAACAGGTCCAGACCACCAAGCTACTTGGTTTTCATTTGGATAGCTCCCTCGTATGGGACGCCCACATCGAAGGTATCTGCGCGAAACTTGGACGGGCTTGTTTTGCATTACGTAGGCTGGCGAGCACCGCGTCCCGTGACGTGGTGCGCTCCTGCTATTTTGCGACCGTCCACAGCATTCTAACCTATGGTGCGGAGCTGTGGGCGCGAGCTGCTGACACTGGGCGTGCCTTCGTGATGCAGAAGAAGGCCGTCCGCGCCATTGTGGGCGTTCCAGATGATGTATCATGCAGAGATTATTTCAAAGAACTCAATATAATGCCATTACCATGTGAGCTTATCTACCAAGTGGCATTGTTCACACATCAGAATTTGGGCCTGTTCCAGCGGCGGGGTATTAATGCTAGCCTCGCTCTCCGCAGTAACAGGTACCACAGCAGGTTAGTCACACCACCGCACAAACTTCGCAAGTCTGAAAGATCTGTGTACATCATGGGCCCGTCGGTTTATAATAGACTACCTGATACTATTACGAATGCCGCTTCCACCGCTATCTTTAAACATAGATTGAGGATATGGCTATTGGACGGGGTGTTCTACAGCATTAGTGAATTCCTAGAACTACCTGAGCTGTAGAATATCCCCGCGCCTTTATATTAGTACTAGATTGATTTTATAGTTATATGATGTGTAATAATTTTATAAAAAAATGACTTAAATGATGTAAGTAATTTTAATCATAAAGATTTATAATAGGGGAAAATAAATTATTTAATTAATTTAAATAATAATGGCATTGATATATAAATATATATACTTGTAGTATATAATTAATAAAATTTTAGCCTGTATTATTTTTTTGTATAGGTACACTCGACTTGTAAAATATTTTTTACTAATAAAATCTTGTATCTTGTATCTTGGTGCTCTCTGCCACGTTGTTTCTGCTGCATATAAATGATTTGCTCATACCCGGTGTCATTGGGTACGCAGACGACAGCACAGTTGTGGAGAGGTACGTTTCCACTGCTCGAGCTAGTCAGTGTGAAATTCAGAAGCTGAGAGATGAGATGCTTCGGCGTTTGAATTTGACTCTCAAGGCTGTGTCCGACTGGGGCGATGCCAATCTTGTTAAATTCAACGCCTCCAAAACGCAGGCTTGTCTCTTCTCGGCGAAAAAAAGTCAGTTTCTTCAAGTTCCCATTTTCCGAGATGTACCTATAGATATAGGAGATCACCTGGAGCTCTTGGGTGTTTCACTTTCGCCTACTCTCAACTTCGGCTCATACATCGAGTCAAAGGCAAAAACAGCTGCTATGAAGCTGGGTATCCTGAATAAGGTAAAGCGATACTTCACACCGGGACAGCTTCTCAACTTATACAAAGCACAAGTCCGGTCTGGTATGGAGTATTGCTGCCATGTTTGGGATGGCTCGGCCAAACACCAGCTAGCTGCCTTAGACTCGATTGAACGCAGAGCTTTCAGGCTTATAGGGCAGCAATATATGGCGGAGACTAAGATCCAGAGTCTCGAGCACCGCCGTAATGTTGCTAGCCTTTCCATTTTCTATAGGTTGCATTTCGGAGAATATGCCCAGGAACTATATGATCTGATCCCACCATCTCCGTTTCATCATAGGACGAGCAGGCGCACGGCTCAGTACCATCCTTACCTCATTAGTATTCCTTCCATTCGTACTAAGCGTTTCGGTTCCACCTTTATTATGCGAACTGCTAAGGAGTGGAACTCGCTGCCGTCGTCTGTCTTTCCTGAAAACTATAATTTGGGTCTTTTCAAGGCAAGAGTGAATAGGTGCCTTCTAGACCTTCGTGCTCCATCGTCGGCTGCATCATCACTTACCAACAGGTGAGATCGCGGTCAAACGAGGGTCTATAATTGTAAAAAAAAAAAAAAAACCGAATGATACAAGTAGACCTCGGAAGCCGAATAAAAAAAAACTCAATTCTATAAAAAACTATAAAGACCCTTCTAAAACCAATAGATAAAGATATGTAAGTCTTATCTCTAACTTCCTCATACAATACCGCAGTTTTTTTTTTTCGAAATAGCTTGCTTAATTTATGTTTAACAAACACAAATAACCAGTATTCTAAAATCCATTTGTTTATTTTATGGGGCAAGTTAATTAATTCAATGTAGTTTTAGTCTAGCTAAGAGATAACTTGTAAATTTTTATTAATATATTATGTAAAATCTTTGCATATCCGACTGACTGACTGATTATAAACGCACAGAGTACACCGTAAGTCATAGAGATCTGAAATTTGTAGGGTAAATTCCTTTTGACGACCTCAGTGGCGTGGCGGATGAGTAGCTGACTGAGACGCAAGAGGTGCGAGTTCGAATCCCGCTGCATGGCAAATGTTGGAGGGTTCCCAACGAGTAACACCCAAACGAGTAACACTGTTACTCGTTGGGATTTTTTGTCCTATCGAGTAACAGTGTAACTCGATGGGATACAAATTAAAAGAAGTATTCCCAACGAGTTACACCCAGTGTAACACTGTTACTCGATAGGACAAAAACATCCCAACGAGTAACAGTGCTACAAATTACGACATTGTATTTGAGTTCGGTTATAAATAATATACGTAGCTATTTAGTTGAAAGTGTCCATACTTCGTTGCTATACTTTATCTTCGTTAGTCCATTTATTATTTTTGTCCATACACTATGAATGCCAAAATATGGCATCTTTAAACATTCAACATATTTTATTACCCTGATTGAAAAAAAATATATTCACTGCTAGTTCAATCTCTAGTCCTTCAAATATGTTCAATAATCAAACAGCAATGGAACGATAAATCTTAATGAAACAACGCAATCGTGCAGTTTGTAATTTTTATGTAGACAACACTGCACTGTAAGATATTGCACAGAATTGCAGCAGAGATAAGTGTTTCCAACGTGGTTGAATTTTATTACTGGCGAAGTATGCAATGAATATGATATAATAATAATATATATGAATATAATATTATATATTATGAATACTGCTCTATATATTTTGGCTGTACAAACCGAACAGATGGAAAAACCCGATAATAAACTTTAAATCTTTGTCTTGTATGTACTTTTTCCCCACAGCATAGGACAACTCAGGAGTAAGCGCAAGCCCATTCTAACTATACTCTTTCTACAGTGAATTACACCAAGCGGCTTAATCTACGTTTGGCACTCGTACTTTTTTTATGGTGAGAATGACGAGCACTCCTAGCGTACTTTTTGGGCAACTCTGTATTGCAATATAAAAAAACACATATCAACTCTTGATTCTATAGTCAGGAGAACGAGTGCAATTCTAAGACAAGACCTGCAGTTCAGAAAATTAACAATTAATAGTGATAGCAACGTTGCCAATGTCTTAAAAAGGATATTTGGTGAAGTTTCCTCTAATGGTGAAAAATGGTTACCTCGTGTCCAGAAATGAAAGTAGATGCTGGCAGCACTTTTGTGCAGTCAAGTTGTCAGTGTGAGTCAGTGCACAGGGCACACAATAACGTACAACTACAAAAGTGGCGTCATCCAGTTAATTTCAACAAAACAAAGTATACGTGAAAAAAATGGAGGTAATGTTCTTCTTCGGGGAGGACACCAGTACTACGCCCGAAGAAGACACGTCAGTGGTTTGGAAGTGTGGGCGTGTGTAAAAAGAAAAATTTGCAGCGGACTGTTTCGAGTCGAAGTAAGTAACTAATTATTATGTGCTAATAGTGTTATACGTTCTGCCGATGGATTTTGGCTGAGCTGAAATTTGCCAGTAAAGATGGGCATAGAGAAACGAATTCCTAAAAAACTATGTAACAGCTTAACGCCTAATTTTGAAGTTAGGCGTTTAGTTGCGGCGGGCAAGTAGCCGGCTGAGATGCCGAGATGGTTATGAAATGAGAGTGGTTTTATAAAACCACTCTCATTTCATAACCATCTCGGAATATCCGGATATATAATGCTTCACTGGAAGGAAAGTGGTGGGAGGCAGCAGCGCGGCCTGTCTCTTTCGCATGCACCATACGCTAAGTTAAATTTAGTTCGTCAATAACTGCATATAATAGTAATTGACAATAACTGGATTTTTATTTCCTTGTGTTTTATGATAATGTAGAATGTAGTACATAAAAAGTAAAAAAAAAAAACTAATATTTTAGAGCACAATTAATGTAAAACTGTAATGCGGCGTCCACACGTTTGCCAAACCTCGACAAGCTTCCACAAATTCAAACGTGTAGATGGAGCGTTTGGCTTGGCTTGCCTAGGCTTGTGGGTGCTTGCCGCCGATCCGATCGAGTGTCGGTTTTTCGTGCACAAATCAAAGGAGTTTGCGGCAAGCGTTTGCGAACCATCCACATGTTTGTGTCTCATTAGTATCACTTGGGCACTCGTGGCGAATAGACGTTGCGAATTTACGAAAATGAGTGAGATGGTCGATCGACGATACTTTACGCTTTTTAGAAGTTTACCAAGGAGAACCTTGTATTTGGAACCCTAAAGATAAGGAGCATAAGGACAAAAAAGTATCCGACGCATGGAATCGGCACAGTGAAATTTTAAAAATTTCTGTGAAAGAAATGAAAAATAAAAAATAAATACTGATGGTCACATTCCGAAAACATTTAAAGAAAAAACAAGAATCTATTCGGAAATAAGTAAACGGAAAGTAAACGGAAACGGAATTTTCCGTTTACTTTTCGCCTCTTCACTTTGCTTCTTTTTATAATAAAAATAGGTTAATCCAAACGTTATAGCGGACAAAAGCTCGACGTCCGTCATGCTTGCTTCTTCCAACCCAAATACACTAGTAAGGCAAACTCACAAGCGTGTGGATAGCGACGTTTGTCTTACCAAAGTTTGCCAAGCGTTTGTAGAGGTTTGAAGTTTTCGGCAAGCGCCAAGCGTGTGGACGCCGCATAAGTACAAAAGTTTGATTTTAAAGAGGAGTTAATACAAATGTTGTTCGACACTTTGATGTTTATTTTATTAAATTGATTGTTTTATTTTTAAATAAAAAGCAGTGATCAGCCTTTAATTAAAGTGTTTATTTTTAATTTTTAGCTTCACCCAGACAAATATCTTAGTGTCACTCGTTGGGAACTTTTTTCCTATCGAGTAACACTGTTACTCGTTGGGATTTTTTTTCCTAGAAATATTCCCAACGAGTAACACCACTCCCACGGTGTTACTCGTTGGGACAAAAATTCCCAACGAGTAACAGTGTTACTCGTTTGGGTGTTACTCGTTGGGAACCCTCCCAAATGTTGGCATTATCTGCAAATATTTGTTCTGGGTCTGGGTGTTGTAGTACCATGGTACTCGTACCCACGACACAGGGAATCCTAATGTGGGATTTTAAAAGAAACAAAATAAAAATAAAGTTTAAATTAAGGGGCCAGCGCAGGATAAAATGCCCATCCAAACGTATTACCATAATCATTTGTAATTCAAACATATTTCCACCATATTATGGCATTATTCGGATTTGGGTAGTATTTATCTAGGTTCCTTAATATTTCTTGTTTCAAAATACATACCTAAAACGAAAAGTAAGCGAATTCCATTTTGTATAATTTTACGACTTTTACGACATGTTTTCATCTTATTAGTTTCGTATTAAAAACAACGTATTTTATAGTATACTGTGATTAGGAACATAGCTTATATTGTCAAGTTACAGAATAACAATAAGATATGAAAAAACATTAAGTTTTTATTCATCATTCTTGGTATTACGGAACACGACCTAATTTGATACAAATTCCAAACGGGTCCTACACCCATCGCGCATGCAGGGGGATAGGCCCCGGTACCAAACAGGGACAGCTGATTTTGACACTCGCTTCAAATTGAATTTTCTTGCGGCCTTCGCAGGCCCCTTTAATGTCACATTGCCAAAACATACAATGATATTTCAGATTGACGATAAAGGAGCATGTTATTGCTCGGACGTCAGCCGGGTTCTGGTCAGACCAGACGCGCACTATCCACGAAGTGTGCAACTCAACGCCATTTGAACTCACCAATGGTAAATACAGTATTGAAGTCATAGATGCACTGGCTGCAGAATTACTGGGTAAGTTACATCAGAGGCCCAATTCTCGTAATAAAAATTAGTCAAAATATGATTGGGATCACGTTTCGATCTAGTGTCGATGTCTTAAATGTCAGAAATGGTATTCTCCTAGCTTAAAATACAACAAGGTAATGTGATTATATCGAAATGTTACCGAAACTTGAACGATTCAAAGTTTTTTCGATAATTTTACCTTAAATAGATGGAGTCTCTCTTTACTCTTTCCATATGTATATTTATAACTATCCTACCCTAATGGTAGTCGCCGTGAATCGTGAGGGAGCGGAATACCAACTTTCTGTCAATTTACAATTCAGTCTCGATTCGGTCAACTTTCAGTTCAGTTTTAAAATAATTAAGAGAATTGGGCCTCAGTCCTTCACTCAGCCTGTATTCAAGGAGAATGTGATAGCCAAACGTCAGCTGGTATGATCAGACACGCACAAACTGTGCAACTCAACGCCATTCGAACTCAACAAATAAAAATACAGTAGATATTGAAGTCATTAACACAATTGACTGCAGAATTACGCAAGAGCTCTGTCATGTGATGGCGGCGAATGTATGTTGAGGATGGAATCTGACCCCCTGAGATACAGTTTTACGCTAGTTCGGGGGATGGTGAGCATCCAAATCATGCAACTCTGTTGTCGGTAGCATTGTTTTTGCTTGTAACTTCAATATGTACAAGTTTAGAAAATTAATAAATAAATAAGCGGTTGTCTGGAAGAAATCGCTCTCTGCGATAAGACCGACGATTGTAGTACTTAAACTGTAGGTTTATATTAAGTGTATATCTTACATTGTGTGCTCAATAAAGTTTTTATTATTAATAATAATTACATGCGCCTCGCGTTCAAAGTTTTTTTCCTTACATTTTGGAAGTTTCGGTCTGACAATAGCCCAAATCTTTCCAGACATGGACGTAATTTCGGACAAGTTCGAGCCGATGTCTCCCGGCGTCATTGATCACGTGTGGGGATTCTTCTCTGGCGTGCGACAACGCGGCCTGCAAACCATGGAAGAAATGCTGCGAGACGGCTCGTACATCACCGCTATAGGAGAGCTTAGTAGAAGTAATACTGGTGCTCTGAAAATACAGCCGCCGCGAGACTATCTGCCCCTTTATCTAACTACGGCGACGAAAACTAGCTTGTTGAAAAGACTGACAAGTAATAGGGACTTTTTAAGGTGAGTTTGACATCACTTTTAAGTTTTTGTTTAACTTTTAACTAAGCATAAGTAGAACTTCTTGAAAAAGAGTTCGTCCGGGGAAGTACTACCACTGTTCCTATTTCTGCCGCCAAGCAGTAGTGCTCGCATTGGTGTGTTTCGGGTTGAAGGGTATGGCTGCCGGTGAAATTACAGGCACACATGAGAACTGCTTCTAAGTAATAAGTATAATAACTTAAGTTATTGTTAAGTATAAGTCTGTTATATTACTTTTCATCTTTAAGTCTCAGGGTCGGCAGCGCGCTTGTGATGCCTCTGGTGTTGCAGGCGTCCTTAGGCTATATACGGTAACTTCTTTCCATTTGATGGGCCGTATGCTTGTTTGCTTGCAAAGTAGTAAGGTGCTTTGGGGTAAGATCGTAGATGGGTTAAGATCGGTTAATTCATATTCCCGCCAAAATTGGCGATATTTTGAACGCTGGGCAACATAGCCTCACGCGCCATTTTGTTGTGCCCGTGCCACCAGTCTGCGTCTGCCGCTACGCCCAGTCGTCGTGCGTTATGGACAGGCTAGTGTGAAATGGGGAAAAAGGTGCTTTTTGAGAAGATTCGATCTTACCCCCGACGACTATTTGTAGACAATTTGTTAAGTAATTTTCATGTATTTGCTGGTTTTGTCAGTGTATGGTAATTTAAGTTTTATGATTGTTTGATTAATCTAATTAAATCATGCTAAAGACGCTTGTAGGCTGTGATCCGATCTTGCCCCTCGAAGGTGAAGATCGGACTAAAGCCCTCCGGCCTTTGAATTTCTGTATTAGGGGTAAGACCGGACGACCAGAATGAAAAAAATACATAAACATCGCTAAAACTCAATTTCGAAGGAATTTTTAGACGATTATTTAATCTGTTTTTACTTGGGCAGGATCGGATCTTTTCTTGCTAAAGAGCTTACTCTAAGTGCCACAGAGGTGATTTTAGAAGGTAGATCGGTCTTACCCCATCAAGGTCCGATCTTTCCCGTGACATTTTGAAAAATCATGCTCTCTTTGATCAATTATAAAACAATAACCATTGTGTTTATCAAAACAACACAAGTAAAAAATGGAACCCCTGTTTTTTATATACAGGTGGACATTATTGAGTAGTAAAATAGTAAATAGGGGTGAACCAAAAAAATTAATCCCAAGACCGGTTTGGTTTTCAGAAAAATAGTCCGTTCTTACCCCAAAGCACCTTAACTATTTCAAGGCACAGATTTAGGAAGTACGGTCAGCAAACAAACAAGCACACTGTAAAGTGTATTAACGTAGTTACACGTGTTTACGTGTGTAATGTGTAGTTTGACGACCTCTGTGGCGCGGCGGGCGAGTATCCGGCTGAGATGCAAGAGGTTGCTGGTTCGATTACCGTTGCGGGACAGATGTTTGTATGATCTGCAAGTATTTGTTCCGGGTTTGGGTGTTATGGTACCATGGTACTCGTAGTTCCTGGTACCCACGACACGGGGAATCCTAGTGGGATCATGACTGCGTGTTGGGAGTTATGTATGTATGCATAAAATAAGTTTTTGTATGTTTGGTTCAATGTATAAGTTAAACGTGCTGTAACAGCCGAAACGATACGGATATTTTAACATATGAATAGCAGCTAAATATATTGAGCACGAGAGCTCAAATCGATAAGTTCGTAGCTCATAATTACGCTCGTATCTTAATTGAAATCTTGATTGAGGAACAGTGACCTACAATTACTAGATTTGTCTATACATCTAATATCTACTACTACATTTACCGGCGTAGCAAGTTTTTAGTTTGGGGGTTCAAAAAAATTAAACAACAAAAATGTTCACGAAATAACATGAATATTCATGTGAAAAAAACTGCCGGCCTTGGTTAGTGAAGGGAATACTTTTACCGGCGAGCGGAGCGACCCGTGAAAATTTTTGTATTGAAAAAGTGTGAACAGCCATAGTTTTTGCATGTTTAGAAAAAGGATGGTAGCAAAGGCAAAGGAGTTACATACATATTTCGTATGTTTGTAATTCCTCGCCTGGCCTTATTGCAATATAGTAATAATGTAACATTTTGAATATTTGGGGGGGGGGGGGGTTGAACCCCCAAACCCTCCCCCTGGCTACGCCCATGACTACATTACATTACTACATAATCTGTACTAAATTAGAAATCTTCAAATATCAATTTGTCAGTTTTCTATGTAGCTAAACAGGTTCCGTATTTATAGTTGTCCTCAATTAAAAATTCATCAAAGTCTGCATTATTCAATAACATTCTTGCATTGACGATATTTATAGCTTATCTAGATTCGAAATACAAAATTTAATTAGATAATAAAGCAGATGTAAGCTCAAAAAATGGTAATTATTTTAGTATTTATTTGCGAATGGCACGCGTCAATCGTGTTTTCAAGGCGGAAATAAAAAAAAATACGGATATAAAAATGTATTTATATTTTGATAAAAGTTTTTACAATAGTCGCAGGTACATTGCGAGCGTTCGATTGACCTTACAAATTGGTGCGCCAATCGAGAGCGTTTGATGAACCAGCAAGTTGAATCTTTCTTATTGAGTGAACTGCCGTACAGCTGTTATGTTTATATCGCTTATGTAAGTCTATTTATATTATGAAAAATTTGTTTAGTCATTTCTCACTTACATAAACAATTTTTTTTGAGAGCGATAACTTTTTTTAAGCGGCAAGTTTTGATTTAAATAATAACAGTTTTTTCAAAAAGGCATTTTATTTAAAATAATGCTTATTTGTAAATATTCGACCATGTATAACTTATGGATAAAAACGCGCACTTTATTCCCGGTTTCTTATCAAATTATCAGAACGTTAATATTTATTTTGACGTTTGTATGTATTATCTGCTAAGTTTTTCTTTTTACATTGTTACGGTATAGGTCAATTAAATATAGCGGAAACAGGAACATGATGAAGTAGTTTTTTCCGAGACGTAGTCTCAGTAACAAAACACAACGCTATTAACAAGTGCGCGACTAGGTTTGATCCTCGAATTTTAGTGCCCATTTATTGTGACCAACTTGGTCAACGATACACGATTCACTGCAAGGGAATACCACGTCTTAATTAGCTCGTTTTGTTACTAATATTAACGTGCTGCAAAAATACCTTGTATCATAATGAATTCAGTTCAAACGTGCGACGAACCGACCGACTTGAGTGTTCCGGCTCTGTTGACAAGACACCACCGGTCGCGCGTCTTCGGACGACTGCACAAAATATTATTTATTTAGTCTGTAGTTATAGTGGTATATTATGAAGTTGTCTGAGAAGTAATTTCCCTTGTAGATTTATGCTAGTGGTGTTCGGCACCCTGGCGGCTGCGGCGTCGTGCCGCATCGCGTACAAGTGGGTGACGCGGCGCAAACGGCGCGCGCTCGAGGACTCTCTCAAGAAGCAGCTGGCGGCGGGGCGCCGCGAGCGTCGTGCGCACGCCCGCGAAAAGAACCTCACCGAGGTGCAGCTGTGCGTCGTCTGCACCGAGAACCCCAAAGAGGTAACGTAGGGAATCTACGTCAGTAACTGTGCTGACTGTAGCTCACTTCGCTCGGTAGACGGTGGAAGTTTTTGGCTTTTGGCTTTTGGTTGAAGCTTTTGGCAAGCGAAGTGAGTTGAAACTCTGTGTTTGAAAGCAAACACAGAGTTTCAACTCACTTCGCTTGCCATTTGCGGCGCTCTCAGCGACACTTAACTCATCTCGCTTACGGGGTTAGCACTATGGGGATATTCCTCGGATCACCTATGACAAACTCTCACTCGCGAAGGAACGGAGACCGGTATACGCGTTTGAGGTAAGAGTTGATAAAGTAAAGTAAGTTAAAGGTTCACTGAACGTTGTTATTTCTTAAATGTCAACTCTTTTTCATCACTCATGCATGCTCTAAAAGTAGGTCATTCATAGTCGATGCGATTTACGCCTGTAAATAAATTTGAAAATAGGCGAGGAGGAATTATACATTCTAAATATTATGTTACAATGGGTACAATGAAATACAATCACACAAATCTATTTAAAAATGAATATCTATGAATTTGACAGCAGGCAAAAATTTAGCGACTTCAAAAAGTCGCTAAAATATATCCTAGGCAACCGAATATACCAGCCGACGCGACGTCCGTGAACGGGATAGTTTTTAAGTTTTAGCCGGTTTCAATTACCACTCTACGGTGCATTTGACGGAAATGGGTAAATTGAATTCTGGATAAGTGCCCACGCCACTAGTGGCGCTGCAATAGTAATAATAATAATAATATAATACTTGTATTTTCAGATAATACTACTGCCGTGCGGGCATGTTTGCCTCTGCGAGGATTGCTCCGACAACATCCTTGCCAACTGTCCGATTTGCCGGGAGACCATAGAGTCCAGGGCGCCGGCCTTCATCACCTAGATACTTTTAACTGGTGTAGAAAATATACTATAGAAAGCACTGCTTTACTACCTAGTATATTATTTGCTCTTTCTTTAACCTTTAAAACTATAATGATCATGAACATACAACAGGATATTTACCATGCACTGTTAATCCAGGTCAAAATTTATCTGTTAAATTTATTTTGTGTATTGTCGTAACTTTTCTAAAATGATACCAAGTCACGATAATTTCAACACCTTTATTTGCTTTTGCAAACCCATTTATGCTTGTTCTGACCACAGTCCACATGCCATAATCTAGGAAACCTCTGTATTGTGATAAATTGCGCACGTGTCTGAGCGAAACATGAGATATCCACGCGCGAAGTTAGGTCCCATTAATTTTGTACATAGTTAACTAATTGTGTGGAAGTTTTGGTTAATTCTTACTTGAAAGAGCACATCACTTGTATTTGTTGTATGTCCCATTGGCGTAGTGTAGCGATCACCTTTCCATCTCCGGTGGATGCCGTAAAGGTCGACTAAGGGATTATACCAGGGGATGGACAGCACCATCCACCTGAGTACTCGACATGAATACTGCGATCACCATTTCGCCTACAACGCATGGTGATTATGGAAATGGGTTATTGTATTTTATGGGGGAACCCTCGTCTAAGCAGTGTACGTTTGCGTCATCAGTGAGCGTGCGTGGCTGATGATGATGATGATCTTCCATTTTCTGTTCTGACAATGTTTAATTGTGTGCTTTCATTTAAGAATTGGTTGCGATGTAATCTGCATTTTTAGATGTCTGTTATTTATATTGTGAAGTTGTTGAATGTAATAGAAAACACAAGTTTTATCAATAGCATTGTTTATTAAGTTTGTAAAATATTATGATAAAAATGCTACAAATAAGAATTTATTGTGATTTTTAAATAAATTGATAAATAATAAAGAGCGTTTTTATTTTTTATTATTTGAGGTTTGTATTTTGTATTGCTTAGCGGTCTGCCACAAACATGTGTTTTTAATTAAAAGAATTTCATTAATTTCGGGATAAAAAGTACTATATGTTTGAATCAATCTATCTGTATGACAAATTTCATAAAAATTTGCCTAGCTTTTAGGGCGTGAAATCACGACAAACAATCTCATCATCATTCATTTAAATTTGATATATTAATATGGATAGATAGATAGAAAACGTATTGCACATGACAAGAAATAAGTACATAGGCGAACTTAATGCTGCTAAATAGCATTTTCTTTCAGCTAACCTTGGTGTAAAGTGGATGGTAGTGCTATAGTGAATAATTTACTGAGGCCCAAGCACGAACATCTAAAGTTATCGAGACGCTAGCGAGACGATTGTAAACGTCAAATATTAACCAATCAACTTACAAAGATTTCAAAGCAACCTAATGTCATTGGCCAATATTTGACTTTGGCGATCGTCTCGCTAGCGTCTCGATAACGTTAGATATTCGTGCTTACCCCACTGATTTAGGGATGGTGTTCTGTACGGCTAGCACAGGCGGACTTACTTTAGGTAACGATAGTAAATGTCAAATATTAACCAATCAAATCACAAAGATTTCAAGCTATCCGGCCCCCGTATTCTCGTATCTCGCGACAGGTTTGCAACAGGCGTAAATTGTGCGATCATGGCTGTCAAACGTAGCTTTTCTCATACAAAAGTTACCGATTTACGCCTGTTGCGAGATAGAGAATAGCCCTGTCGCATGTCATTGACCAATATTAACAGTTGCGGTATGCGTTAGCATCCTACTAGTCTGTGGTTGCGGTCCTCTTGCTAGTCTTAGTAACGCAAACTTTTGGTCTCGCGTTCGTAACGCACAACGCTGCGGTATGCGGCTCAACGCAGCGTCACGGCGCAACGTTTACTGTCTCTGCGGAGAAGTGGTAAGTGGCCTGGTGATTTTATAAATTATCTTCAAACAAATCCATTGTCAACCCGTGACGCACACCGCAGCGAATAAATAATATAAATAAATAAATGCTGGACATTTCACACAACATTATCTTAGCCCCACGCTAAGCAGAGCTTGTGTTATGACATCTAGATAACTGATATACTTAATACAATACATTACATAGATAGATATGTTTTTATTATACATAGATAATACCCAGAACACCCTGAACAAATACCTACAGATCGTACAAATATTTGTTCCGAGGCGGGAATCGAATCCACAACCTCCTGCGTCGCAAACGAACATTCGCCCGCCGCGCCACAGAGGTCGTCATAGGAATGAACGAGCACGACGCCGCGCAGTGCGGTGTACCCGCTCCCCACTTCACCGCGCTTGCCTTCGCCGCTGACGCATACTCCGACGCAACAAGAGACCATTCTAGACGTTTTCTATACGATGTGTCCGGCACCGCATGTCGCATACCGCCGCGTTGTGCGTTACGAACGCGAGACCAAAGATTAAGTCAGCCAGTGCTAGCAGTAATGATTCTTGTTTTTTTTTTACAAGATGTCATAATAAATAAAATTTTCTAGCTTAATAACAAAACTCCCTAGCCATAGTAAATATCAGAAACCTGCCTGTAATGATCCCATTTTGCCACAACTGCCTCCACATGTGTCCTCATCATCATTTATCAATAAATCATCACCATTTCCTATACTATCACCCTCTTGGGTATCTTCATTATCCTTTTCATAGGATGTTTCATCCAAACCATACTGCTCTAATAATATATTTATTTTTGAGTTTTCTACTGGTTTGTTAGTATCACTACATTTCCCTGAACAACAATTCTTACTGTTACACTTATTTGTTTCTTTTAGAACTCCATTCTCTACGTTTTTCTTACTCTTACTGGACTTTGTCCCTTTTGGCAAATGAGAATTACTGTCATCATCTAAATCTTTAATGGCATTTTCTAAAGAACCATTAAGTGCATTTTCCTGTGCCTGCTTTAAGTCGTATTCAGCTAGTATCCTTTTAACTTTAGAGCTTTTCCCAATACCTAGTTTCGGGAGGCCCTTGTTCAAGCCTTCTAGTAATACGCATGCTTTGCACACTGCCTGGGAGGACACAAAGTTGCACCGAGTGCATACTCCCTGTGTGGGGAGGGACACTTGCTCTTTTATTGACATGGTTTCACCTGGAAATTAAGATAACATTGTATTAAGTACCTACTATTTTCATAGCTTATATGAAAACTTGCTGTTCAAAACTTTGTTTTTTTTCTTTTGACTGGCATCATTACGTTTGTCAGATGGTAAGAAAATATAACTTAAATCTGATAAATGACATTGCCAAGAGATTTAGTGATTTTGTCAAAATACATACATTACATAACACACACACGCCTTTTCCCTGAAGGGGAAGGTAATTATGGGCCTCTTTTGACTGTGGGTCGAACAATTCCATGACAAGTGGTGAGATCATAGCCGCCATTGCTGTCCCACAGTCAACTCAGGTAAAATGTGTGCAATCAATTCCTAACCTGAATAAATAATGTCCATGATGCAAGTAGGCCTGATTTTCTCCATGTCCTTAAGCAGAGCCCGGGCGTGTCCTCGGTACGCGTTAGGGGCAAACACACATTCGGTCGAGAAGTATACCAGCTTCTTGTAATGTGCATACATTACTATTTCCTTCTCGTAAGTGTATTTGAGAGGCTTTACCCTGGGTATGGTGCCTTCACTACCCTGGAAAACAAGTGCAAATACATAAACTTACTAGATAAGATAGCAGTTAGGCGTTTTTTACACATATATGTATATATATATGTTCGGAATTATGAATACCTTGAGCAGCAAATTTTAGGCTTCTGTTCCAGAACCAAGACCCAAAAATAATATTTTTATACAAATTAAATTAAGTACTCGATAATTAAATTGTAGTCCTCAATACAATTTGAGTTTAGTTCTGGAAATGTGCCCAATTGGCCTTAGCCGTTTTACTCACTGTGGTTATAGCTGTACATCTCTTCAACCTCGCCACATCACCTCTGAGCACATTCATCAGCACAGTTTCAGCAATATCATCGGCATTGTGTCCTGTTGCTATACACTTCACACCAAGCAATGCTGCCCCTCTGTCTAACGCCTGTCTCCTAAATACTCCGCAGAACGTACAGTTATTCTTTCTGCCAATCTGAGCCACAATCTCATCCATAGTCCAGCCGTACAAATCTTTGTATGAGAGAATCTTCAAAGGCATTTCATAATCGTCACGATTCTGCTTCACAGTTTCGAGGCTGTCATCTCGGTAGCCGGTGATACCTTCGTCTATCGACAGCAGCATTAAGTTTAAGCCGTAGTCGTACCGTTCGTTGAGGGTTTTAACGACGTGTGCAAGGACAGTCGAGTCTTTTCCACCAGAAGCAGCGATTGCTACGGAATCCCCACGGTTGAAAAGTTCGCCTTTTGTGATGGTGAAGTGGATTTCTTTTTCGAAGGCCCAGTAGAAACAATCTTTGCATAATGCGTCGCCAGTTTTTGGACGCTGTAAGTAGGTCGAAATTTATGTTACATTGAATTATGCGAAATTTAATCTGAATCAAAATCAAAACATAACCAAAAATATTACCTTCAAAACGGCGTTTTTACCACATCCTGATCTGCAAGGTACGGGCATTTTCATGAATTTTATACGCTTTAAAAATCAATACGTTTGAAATCGCTGAAAAAGTTATTTAGAACCCCCTAGAAATAAATAAAACCCCTCAAAACAAATACTTCTAATCTTCTCCATAGAACAACATTACTCACGACTCACGAGCTGCGAGCTCAATTCAATTCTGAGTCTGAGCACAGACTAAGGAGAGAGTCTGAGCTGAGTAAACCAAAATACTCTGTGCTCTACACCATACACCATAGAGAAAGTAATCTATACACAATTTATGTTCCTTGCTCCAAGACTACGTTTCCTTTACGTTTCAAATGGCATGGCCTATTCTGTGCACAGAATATATACGGGATTCTGTGGTGCCGTTCTTCCCATTCCCATTCCTATTTCCCATAGATAAAATCTAATAAATGTTCTTCCGTTGGAGCCAGGATTATTTTATAGTTTTTTTAGAATTATTTATTTATTTATTTATTTATTTAGGTCTACCAACAGTTGATACATGGAAATGAGTTACATTCTTATGCTAAAAACCTTAAGCTACATGCACAACCTCTTACAGGTAAACACAACATGCAAAATAATAATGTTAAGGTGCGGTAACATAGCACGGTAGAGACCTGCTAGCCAAAAGAGAAAACCCTGCCAACTAGGAAACTTAAAATTAACGAAAAAAGTGCAACACAACAACTAATTGTGGGCATAATCAAGAGGACTCACATTACATATCAGACCCCAAAATGCCAGAACGTACCCGTGATAGACTATCAAAGTTAATGTCAAGTTCGATATGGGAATTTAACAGCTTACAGAGACGTGGTATCGGAGAATTGGCACCCAAAACGGTTCTTCTGAAGGGAACATTTAGTTGCGGTAACATGCGACGAGGGTAACGAGAGGGGGCTTTATAGTGTATTCTTTCAACGAGCTGAGAGCAGTCTATATGGTTTCTCAAAAGCTTAAATAAGAACTGAATATCCAGTAAGTTTCTTCTGTTATCTAGTGAGAATAAGCCAAAATGTTGTAACCTGTTCTTGTAAGAAACTATTCTTCTTGCCAACGGTGTCCGCCACGAAAGATGCCAAAGGAATCTTTTTTGAACTCTTTCGATTCTTAGATTGTGTGTAGCAAAGTGAGGGCGCCAAACCACGCTGTTATACTCAAGAATGCTTCGTACAAGTGAGTTATATAGCAATATTTTTGTGGCAGGTTTCTTAAAAACCTTGCCATTTCTAATGATAAAACCAAGCATTCTAGAGGCCTTATTTATTATGTGGTCAATATGCGGCACAAAGGTAAGTTTTCGATCCAAGATAACTCCAAGGTCCTTAATTTGATCAACTTCCTGTACTGGCTCTTGCAATATCAAGTAAGCAGATGGCTTCAGATTGATTTTCCTAGAAAATTTAATATGAAAACACTTTTTGCCATTAAGTGACATGCCATTATTATGACACCATTGGATTAAGTTATTAAGATCATTCTGAAGCAGCATGATATCAGTGTCTGTTTCAATTATCCTAGAGAACTTCAGGTCGTCGGCGTAAAGAAAAGGAGAGGAATTAGGAAAACACGAGACGATATCGTTAATATAAATATTAAACAAAATCGGACCTAAAAGCGAGCCTTGTGGTACGCCAGAATTGATTTCAAGATGTTCAGAGCAAAAGCCACCCAGCACAACATGAAAAAGGCGCTTGCAGAGGTATGAACGTAACCACTTCAGCAAAAGGCCTCCGAAACCATAGTTTGATAGCTTTAGAATCAAAATGTCATGTGACACACGGTCGAAGGCTTTACTGAAGTCGGTGTATATTACGTCAACCTGCTTTTGCTTATCTATGGCTTCTACAAGACTTTCCGTAAATGATGTTAGGTTAGTACAAGTTGATCGACCCGTAACAAAACCGTGCTGGTATGGAGTGATGATTTGTTTGAAGTGTACCTGGACAATAGGACATACGATTGATTCAAACACCTTAGCAAACACTGAAAGAATAGAAATAGGTCTATAATTACTAACGAGCGAGTCATCTCCATCCTTAGGTATTGGAACTACTTTAGCAACCTTCCACAAATCAGGAAAGATGCCAGTGTCTAAAGATCTTTTGAAGATACATAATAATGGGTAGACAAGGTTAGATGCACAGTTACACACAAAAAGAGCAGGCACACCATCCGGCCCTGCCCCTTTAGTTTTGTCTAAAGTTTTAAGCTTTTTATAAATTGTTTTGGGTTCAATGTCTATAGAACAAAGAGTTTCCCGCCCAATATGGACGGTTTGGTTATGATCTAGGTGATTAATAGTTGTTGTTGCACTATAGACAGATGAAAAATATTTAGCATACAGATCGCAAATCCCTGCTCCATCAGAAACCGTAAGTTCTCCGTCAGATATAGAATCTGGGAAACAACTTTTACCTTGCCGCTTAGTCTTCAAGAATGTCCAGAAACCTTTAACACTGGCCCCTATCATATCTTCTACATGTTTTATGTAAGAGTTGTAGCATTCAAATGATAACTTATCACACAATTTACCAAGAGCTTTAAGTCTTATGTCATCCAAAGGATTTTTAAATATTTTAAAGCGTTTTCTAACTGTTTCTTTGTCTTTTAGGGTTTTGATAAGTTCTCTGTTAAACCAAATTGGATATCGATAACTCGGTTGTTTACGAGAGGGTACAAATTTATCGATGGCAGTTTTTATTACATCATTGAATTCACTTAACATTATGTTCACGTCACCGCAGTCGCCTAGAACCTGGTTCCAATTCTGCCCTTCCAAGAAATCATTAACTAGTTCATAGTCAGCTTTACGAAAATTGAGAATAAGAGTGTCAGAGTTGATTTTAAGATTATTAGTGATTATAGCTGATATACTTATAATGATTGTAGGGTGAATTGGGTCCACTTTGGACAGCGAGTCCAGACATGCCACAACATTGCATTCAGCTTTGCTAGTTAGAACCAGATCTAGTATTCTATTTTGATTATTTTCTATTTTATTATATTGTTTTAAGTTATTCATGAATATAAAATCAACTAGAGTTTTTCTAGAGATGAAAAATTTGTCTTAGTATAAGGCAAGTTAAGAGTGTTCCAGTAGATTCTACGAAAGTTAAAATCACCAATTATGTTTAATGGTAGGCCACTCAACTCAGTTACCCGATTGCAGTTACCTATAAAATGCTCCAAAACAGTATTACGAACAGGGGAAGGAAGATAAACTCCACAAAATGCCATTCTACCACTGGAATTCTTTGCAGGCAGATCAAGAGTAACCCAAACGTCTTCGCAATCACTTTCCCAACTTGACATTCTAACAGATTTAAATTTCTTTAAGACGGCTACCAAAACTCCACCTCCATTCATCCCGCAATGAAAACCTGTAGTTTCTCTATCACGTCTGTACACGCTATACCTATTATCGAATAGTTCATGATTAGAAACACTATTATTCAGCCACGTCTCAGTAAGTACAATTATATCATAATTACTAATGCACAAATTACGATAAAAAATATGAGTCTTGGTCCTGAGTCCTCTTGAGTTTTGGTAGTAAATATTCAGAAGCGACATTTACTTTGTGAGAACTAAAAACTAAAATAAAAAATAAACTAACAAACTGAAAAAAAAAACACGACAAAAATAAACAACAACAATAATAATGAACTCCACCCATACCTAACAAACCAAATCATTATATTAATGTCAGTGTATCCGCATACACAGCTCAACAAACAGAAAAACTGAATTCGAAACAAGATAAATCTATGGAGAACATAAACTATAAGCAACCAAAATTTAAACTTGAAAAGCACTGTAAATATACACTAACACTTATTAAGGCCAAAGCACACCGGCTGCGTACGCGCAGACGTAGACGCGCACGCCAACACACCATGACGTTGTAATGCATGGAACCGTATGAGACACGGCACACCACCCGCATAACGCGCACGCAACCGTGTACATACATAGAGGCGCGCGCGTCCACACCACGTGCTGCATACGCATCCGGTGAGCCTCGGCCCTAAACTATATATGAGAAGTTTCATAGACCACTTTTAGGGGTTTCCATAAAAAGGTCCCAGCCATTACCCACCAAAAATTTAAAAAACCAAGCTATACAAACCCACCCAATATAAAAGAGAGACAAGTACTGTATCTACCTTAGTGCAAAATAAATACCAACCTTAATTATTGTGAATATACTTATTCTAACCAGATAATTTAAGTACTAATAAGGTATAGCATTTAGCACCAGGCAGGTGTACTTACATACAAAGGTACTTATGCATTTTATTTCCTGCAATCTTGATGAGCACAAAGGAACACACTCTCTTCAAAAAAATACCTTTCAAAAAACATGATATATGATACCCTTCAAAGATTTTGTATTAATTGGCCATTGTCATACAATCATTGGTAAGAAATACATGAAAAACAAGAAGAGCATAAACTATAAGTACTTAACCAAAACTTGAAACATGAAAAGCTCTGTAAGTATTCACTAACCCTTACTTAGTAATAACTTATATACAAGACCAACTTTCCTTTAACACTTTTTGGGGTTTCTATAAAACGGTCCCGGCTATTGCCCACCATAAATTGCAAAAAATAAAATAAAAAATGAATAACCTATACAAACCCACCTAATACAAACGAGAGAAAAAGTACTGTACTTTAGTGCAAAATAAATACCTACCTTAATTATTATGAAGTTACTCATTTTGACCAAAAAATCTAAGTACCAACAAGGTATAGCATTTATTACCAGGCAGGTGTGCTTACATACAAAGGTCTGACTACTTATGCATTTCATTTCCTGCAATCTTGATGAGCACAAAGGAACACATTAACTTCATAAAAAAAAAAACCCTTCAAAAACATGACATATGATACCCTTCAAAGATTTTGTATTAATTGGCCATTGTCATACAATCATTGGTAAGAAATACATGAAAACATGAAAAACATAAACTATAAGTACTTAACCAAAACTTGAACATGAAAAGCTCTGTAAGTATACACTAACGCTTACTTAATAACTTGTATATGAGACCAACTGTCCTTAACACTTTTTGGGGTTTCCATAAACGGTCCATAAATTGCAAATAGAGAAAAAAAAAAATAATAATAACCTATACAAACCCACCTAATACAATGTACTTTAGTGCAAAATAAATAACAACCTTAATGATTATGAAGTTACTCATTCTGACCAGATAATCTAAGTACCAACAAGGTATAGCATTTAGTACCAGGCAGGTGTGCTAACATACAAAGGTCTGACTACTTATGCATTTAATTTCCTGCAATCTTGATGAGCACAAAGGAACACATTATCTTCATAAAAAAAAAAAACCTTTCATAAACATGTCATATGATACCCTTCAAAGATTTTGTTAAATAGGCCATTGTCATACAATCATTGGTATACTTACATAAAAACATGAAGAACATAAACTATATGTACTTAACCAAAACTTGAACATGAAAAGCTCTGTAAGTATACACTAACGCTTACTTAATAACTTATAAAGGTATGAGACCAACTTCCCCTTAACACTTACAACCTACACAAACCCACCCAATAACAAATAAAAGAAAAACAAGTAGGTAATGTACTTCAGTGCAAAATAAATACCAACCTAAATTATTATGAAGTTACTCAATCTAACCAGACAATCTAAGTACCAACAAGGTATAGTATTTAGTACTAGGCAGGTGTACTTACATGCAAAGGTCAGACTTCTTATGCATTTCATTCCCTGTAATCCTGATGAGCACAAAGGAACACATTATGTTCATAAAAAACCTTTCAAAAACATGACATATGGATACCCTTCAAAGATTTTGTATTATGCGACCATTGTCATAGGCACAATCATTGGTGAGAAATACGTGAAAAACCAAAAGTGCATGTATGGGGAAAGAAAATAATAAATATATAAGTTTGGTTCATAAATGCCAGTAGTAGTAAATACAATTGCTCTAAACAGACACAACATGGTACCAAAAGGGGTAATGTAAAAAAAAAAAGAAAACAAAAACACAAATCAGTATGAAAAGGTCACTCATTCAAGTTTCCCCTAACTTATTCAGGGTTTCAATGTCCTTGATAAACTTATGATCTGATGTATCAGTTTTTCGCATGTATATGCGCCCACTGCGCACCCACACATGCTTAAAGGCTAGCTCCTTGGCCTTCGCCCTGGCTGCTGCATGTAGTGATTTATTGGCACTTGATAGGTGCTCCATGATGTAGATTGGAGATTTGTCACCGGCGATCCCAACATGCGTACTGTTTAGTTTGTTATCAATGTGAGTTTTGTTAAACTTTATTGCTGAAGCTAGGAAAGTATCACGTAGTCTTGGCGAGCTGAAACTCACCACAATAGAACGAGGCCGGGTGCTATTTGGGTTTAGTTTAGCAATGCGGCTGCAGCTCAGGATGTTCTCATCAAGGACCACACATCCAATAGTCTTGGCAACTTGGGTCACAATAGAGATAATGTTCTCAGTTTTCCTTTCAGGCACACATTGAAATTCAACGTTGCAACCTCTAGCATGTTGCTCTAAGTGGTTCAGCTTGATGGTCAGGTCACGGTTCGCCAACCTAATTGTGTCATTCTCTATCTTCAAGCTCTTTATATCAGTTGAAGCCTCATTGCACTGCTCATTTATGTGAGAGATAGATGTGTTTAGATCTTGGATGTCTTTCTTCAAGGTTGATAATTCAGTACACAGAGTTACCTTCATTTGGTTGGTCAGCTTAAGGAGAAGGTTGCCCATCTCCCTCATAAACAGGTCCTCCACCACTTCTTTCAAGTCATTACGAGTCAGAGCCTCCATCTCAGGGTTTACTTGTGGAGGTGAGTTGAGAGCAGCCCTTTTCAGTGGCCTCACAGCAACGTTAGAGTTGGACCTCACTGGGGTATTAACATTGCTGCCTTTCGGCTTCGAACATGTAGGACAAAGCCAGTTAGGTGAGAGGAACTCCTCATTCGATTGTGTTACAGGTGTCAAAATGCACTCAATGTGGTATCCTTTATTGCATGATTGGCACACAACAAAGTCACAGTCCTCTCTAGCACCGTTACAGCAACCCCAAGACAACACGCCAGGGTCAGGATCGGTCATGTTCGCTCGGTATAGGCAGAGTTCAATAAAAATTGTCTAAATTGACAGGAAAAAAATAAACTTTATCATAATTTACGCACTTGGTAACGCTTGGGAATAAATAAAAGTTTGATGTAAATAAAGAAAAGTCGTAAGCACCACGCCTTTTAGAACACAAAGGCTGTTTCGATTCAACACTGTCACAAGCGGCAAGTATCAACCACGCTCTAATTATTGAGGTTATAAAGTTGACGAGATGAGAGATATTTATTTTGAGAAACTTTGTAATATAAATAGAAGTTTTTACTGGAAATTGTTCCTATAGTTATTATGTACACTTCCACGTAAACTTCAAAGGAAATTGTTGAAAAAAAACTTTAATTTTGCAAAAGTTGAAACCAACTCAAGTTGACCGTGCGGTTACCACAGACAAAGTGTCTAATTATCTTGTAATTTCCTTTATTTTTATTATATTTCGCCGTGCAAATCGTGCAATAATCAAATACTGGTAGGAAAATGACTAGTTTTCACACCGTAAGCTTTAAATGGGTCAGTAACGGGATGATAATGTGAGGTGGTCAGTGTTGATGTGTCCACTGATTTCGCGAGGTATTTTTTGTTGATGCCGACTGCAGGCCTCCACTGCCTTCGTAAACCAACATGCACGAACTGCTGAAGCACGTACTAAACGAGAGGGACCTGACTCGAGCCGGTGATATCTTTGCGATACCAGACTCTGAAATAGTCGAAGACCTCAACGAAGTCGTAAGTTTCAGCTTTTATTTGTTAGGCCCAAGGAATATAATTTATAAGAACCTGTGCTTAGGTAGCTGAAAATATTAATGAACAGTATTTGTTGTTTAAAGTTTTTTCCTCAATATAAGTATATCCAGTAATATTGGAATTAAAATTTACATTAGCTGCGTGCGACATGACATTCAGAAAAACCACATAATTTAAAATTCAAATCATGTGTGCAGTGTGTGTTCAATTCGGAATTGATGGAGATGAGCCACTCCCAGTTTTACAACTTTTATTGTCAGATTGACATTATCAAAAGATATACCTATCTAGATTAGATTGTAAAATTGATAATTAAATGTCAAAGTAATACAACAATTTTGATTTACAGTTAAGACAAATAACAGACATATCTTCAAGGTCTGACTACTGTCGCAACGATCGAGACCAAGCACTGATCGAGATATGCGTGACAAGGGTGACATCATGTGTGAAGGAGACAGGGACACTGGACAAGTACTGTGGGGCTCTGGTGGCATTACTAGAGTCCTGTTTACACCACAATCTGATGCCACTCGGTCATTTGAGGGATGATGACCCACCACATGCTAAAATTGCATCTGATATTATTGCTTGTATTGTTTTGGTAAGACAAGTTCCTTGAGTTTTTACAATTAGCATACTAAAGTAAAAAATTCATTGAAATGAGGGCATACGCAATGCATTTTGTGGATATACATAGCAAGAACAAGCTTTACTCATTGCATTCCTGTAGAATCTCTTTCTTCAAGCTACACATGATGAAGTAAGTCATAAATAAGAAAATCAAATATCAAAAATTTTGTCATCATCATCAGCCTGTAAAAGTCCACTGCTGTACATAGGCCTCCCCCTAGAATAGAAATTGAGTACATCACTATTTTCATTGGCGAATTGGAATCCATGGCCACATTTGGCGAATTATTGGATGCTTATTTTGAAAAAGGTTTACAAATACAATGTATTGAAAATACACCCCAATGCGGGAAGTTATACACCCCAATGCGGGAAGTCAGTGCAGATCTTATCTCCCCCATTTTTCAATTAGAATTAGAATTAGAATGTATTGAAAAACATTACTTATCATTAAATAAATGTTTGTTTAAAGGTAAAGCCTAAAGGTTTAAAGTACCTTTAGGTACTGCTGAGGTAGAGCTAGATTAGTGATTCATAAAAAGGCCAGTGTGGCTACTCTTAACGCTCTACTCCAATCCTAATTCAGGATTTAGTGTCATTTGTCATCAGATAGTACTAAATTCCTTGGAAATTTGGTACCCTTGAATTCAATACTAGCGCTCAATTTGGAATGGAGATTGGTGGAATTTATGGAACTAAGTGAAATCGACTTTCTGTCTCTGTTGTTCTTCACATGTCAACACGCATGCGCTATCGCGATTTCAAACTCGATTTGGTTCAAGAGTGCCAAACAAGCGTTTTTATGATTGAAACTGGATTGCGATTAGAACTGTTTTCAAGAGTAGCCCTGCAGTTCTCTGGTAGTGGTAGATTAGTGATTGCTGGGCTATTGAGCTTGAACTGTATCCCATTTATTGTTTACAGGTCTCCTTCCCGCCTCAGTCTGAGAAAGAGAACTATGGCAACAAGACGGTCATGGAGCTATTCCTACCTGTAGCCGTCCAATTCTTGCACAAAGGCAACCGGGAGATATCCCGACACATGGCGCGGTACCTATCCCTGGCTGCTAATCACCATGCAGTTCTGATGAAGCCACATGTACAGACTATAATGGACTCTATCATGTCAGGTTAGAGACTGCTTTTACCCATTTGAAATGACTGCTTGCATTACTTTTTTGCATATCTATGAACTAAGCTAGGGTATAGTAGAAGAAACCAATAAATAAACACCACTTTGTCTCATGTCATGTCAGTCTTAAGAAGGCGTAATATGTGATTTTGCCCAACAAAATCGGTTTATAACTCGGTATGTACGGGTTCTACGAGTTAAATATTTTGGAATATGAAAATTTTATATTTTTGCATTTATTTTGTAAAGTTGAAAACACGATATGTAAAAAAAACCTCGATAGTTTTATTTAATGAAAAATCCTTGTTTCCCACACGTTTTGAAAGAAATCTCAGGAACCCTACGGTTTTTTAAGATAAATTTTACTACAACAAGTAGGTAATAACTATTTATTCTTATGCTAAAATCAGTTTTTTGATAAACACTTTATTTTCGCCATAATAAACAAAAAACTTCATTTTTGTGCACGACACTCGCCAGCGCGAGCGAGATGGCGCGCGGGTTACCGCGTACGTTAAAGAGGGAGCTAATTTGTAGAATAGTGCCCTCTTAATATATTGTTATTACAACCTTTTTAATGTGCCTCATTTTGTTTGTGAGATGATTATGGTGCTATTTCCGTTATCCATCAATCATCATCATTAGCCGTTAGATGTCCACTGCTGGACGAGGCCTCCCCCATAGAATGCAATGGAGGGGATATGCGATAATTGCTTGTCAGGCGGATTGGTGATTGCAGTATTGATGTTCTTGTACTCAGATGGATGCTGCTGCCTATTCCCTGGTGAAATCCCTTAGTCGGCTTTTACGATATCCATGGGAGGAGACGGAGGGGTCTATTCTTAGGTCAGACACACAGCACAAAAAAGAAATGCAACCCCAAAATTTTAGGTCTCTATGACTTAAATAAAAAAAATAAAAAAAAAATGCTAGACACATTTCACACAACATTATCTAGCCCCAAGCTAAGCAGAGCTTGTGTTATGGGTACTAGATAACTGATATACTTAATACAATACATTACATATATAGATATTTTTTATCATACATAGAAAATACCCAGAACACCCTGAACAAATAATCTGCAGATCGTACAAAACCCGCAACCTCCTGCGTCGCAGGCGAACCTTCGCCCGCCGCGCCACAGAGGTCGTCAAAAGGAGGTCGGAGGTTAAGGTTTAGGCTGTGCGTCAGTTACGCAACGATTTTATATATTTATTGCTTTCAGGCAACTACCCCCTCTGTCGTATCCTTACAAACCTGTACGAAGTCTCCCCGGAGCCACTGGAAGGACACACCACGGCCCTCGTATCTTTACTGCCCCATGCCGAGCCAGTGGAGAAGAACTCCCTGTTCTCTCTGTTTGAGCAGATTGCCGGGAGGAAGCCGGAGGCGTTGAAGAACTGTATCTCGCAGCTGATATCATACTTGTGTCCTAATACCACCAGTCAGAACGATCCAGGGTGTATGTGCGAGGATATACTGCAGGTAAATGTTATGTTTCATTTTTAACCGACTTCACAAAAAGGATCAATTCAATTCTCAATTCAGTTGTTTTTTTTTTTATGTTTGTTACCTCATACCTCCTGCGTTTATGAGCCGATTTGAAAAAATCTTTTTTTATTTAAATAGATATACTTCCAGATTGGTCCCATTTTTTTTCAGAATCCAGTTCTGATTATAGCGATTTTGATATTTTCATCAACAAACCAAGTATTTGCATTCAGAAAGTATCATAACCCTGTCACCACTATGGTTTTTTCATCCAGACATTTAGTCGAATACAATGGCAGAAGTCTGTTTTTAAATGAAAAGTTATTATCACAAAATATCTTACGCTTCGTGCCGTATTACCACGTAAACGCACGTGCAAGGTTTTTTGTTAGGTACAGTTCAAATTCGTTTATGTCGCATATAGGCAAATGGGTGGATGAGCCGTTATAAATAATCCGACCGGCAGAGATCGCTGTTAGCGATATAACGGCTTACTATATTGGCATCTTTTTTGTTGTATATTTCCCTGTGGTTGCAACTATAGAGTTATCCTATCTTTCTGGACTTCGGTGAATGTAGGCGGTTCAAGACCGTTCCTCGGGGCAATCTATGGCGGATGCCATTGTCCAGCAGTGGACTTCTATAGGCTGATAATGATGATGAAGATCTATATAAATAGAATCATTCTCCTGTTTATGTCCAACGCTGGACAAGGCCTGTATATGGATTTGCCATATACACCACTCTTGGCAGGCAGATATTAAGTACTCTGGTGGATGCTGCTGCTAATCCCCTGGTGTATATAAATAAAAAAAAATGTCAGTTTTACCTAAGGCCTCGTATGCCACCAGTGTCCCGATGTTGTTGATACTTCCTTAATCTATGATGTTGGAATAGTGGTGTAATATAATTCGTTTGTTGCAGGTGATTGCTTGCGTAAGCCGCAGTCGCGTCTCGCTGGTGTGGGAGCACAGCGCGGCGGTGCGACGCGCGGCGCTCGGGCCGCACGCGACCGCGCGCTCGGCCGCCTTAGTGGCGCACATCCTTACACAGCGCGGGTACACTAGCCGCGTGAGTAACAACACTATATACTCTATACCTAATAGAATATAGCACGGGCGTAGCCAGGTTTTAGTACCGGAGGTTGGTCAAGAAAATAAAACAACAAAAATTTACACGAAATGGCATTAATATTCATGTAAAAAAATACTCCCGCACTCGGCGAACAAAAGTTAAGGTAATGAATGTTAATGTTAATGAACTCCCTTTTCCGCATTCGAACTCTATGTATGGTCCATTATGCGTGAGGGTTAACTGGCTAGCACAGAAGCTTCCTGGGGTCTTCGCAGGCTTCGCGGAGTGACCTCGGGTTGTTGAGGATTTGTTCACGTTGAGCTACTAAAAGCTAAAGTTAAGGTAACTTTTATCGATAATTTCTAATCCTCGCCTCTCATTATTTCAATATGATTATAATGTAACATTTTGAATATTTCGTGGTTTTGGGGGAGGGTTTAACTCCCAAACCCCTCCCTGGCTACGCCCATGGTATATAGCTTGTTAGAGTATGTGCGAATGAGAATAGGCGTGGTGAAAAATAGTCTTAGTTCCCGATACCCACGACACAGGGAATCCTAGTGTGGGATCAAGGTTGTATGTGACTGTTGAGTGTTATGTTATGTTTGTAGGAAGCGGCCCAGGAGGCTCTGAACTTCATTCTGGAGCGGCTGTCGGCAGCGGAGCGCGGCCAGCAGGCGGCGCTGATGCGCGAGGCCACCTCGCTGTGCAGCGCATTTCCAGCGCTTTTTACGGACAAGCTACTCACCGCGGTCAGGGCTAATGCCAGGTAAACACGACATTTTACGGACGAGCTGCCCATAAAGTGCTGCAAGTAGTGCGACTAGAGTGAACCATAATATCACAATATTATCAGTAGGTCCATCTTCATGCAAAGTGTTAAAGGAAAACTCATTCAGTAAAACAAAGAGAACTTTATTTGTTATATTTTTCATCACAATTTATTTTCAATATAATGTGTCTGTCAATGGACTCAAAAATCGATTTTGAGAGCAATCGGACCATTTAAAAAAAACTAAATGACTGCCACATTTTCAATTCTGACAACAGATTCGTATTCTCTGGTGACAGGGACATTCAAATATTGATGTTGAAAGCAATCGGTTCAGCAACAAATAAGTTCAAAATGGCGGTTTAATTCGGAGGACCCAAAATATCGATTTTGATATGGTAAAGACTAGTTAATTGACACCACATTTGTCAAAATATGTTCAGTGGTATTCACATACATAGACAACCCTGACAACGTCCTGACTGTAACGAGACATAGATAGCTAACTCTAGCAAAACTAGACATAATAACAATAGTAAACCATAAGTTGCTTTATCATTGAAAGCGATTTCTTCCAGACAACCTTCTTCTAAAATGATTTGCTTAATTGCTTGCAGTAACTAGCAGTTCTACACATTTTCCGTTTACTTTTCAGCAACCGTCCAAAACCCGCCGTCTCACACAGCGAAGTGAACCGTACATCCGGGGGGGTGACTATCGTGAAACTGGGCGGAACCGGCAACGGCACTCCCACTGCCAGTTCCAACCCCCCTAGCACCACATCCCCCGCCAGTCCCCCCGCCCCTGCCCCTCCTACCCCGTCCACTGGCGCGACGGCGGGAGTTGCGGGAGGGGGGTACACGAGAAGAGCGAAGCTAGGGGACTCTAGGAGTACGGGCAGGTTGCACCCCGGACCGAACTCGCATCGGAGCATGACAAGGCTGAATGTAGCAGGTACCTACCTGCGAGTTACCCTTGTGCTGAGTTGTAATATCTGTTTCAGCCTAAGCGGGCTACAATTTACCATATCGTCGGCTAAATTCGTAAACCTCGTATCTCCATTGACGTGAATTTTACAGTAGGCACAAAAGGTGTACCTTTAGCAAAATGGCGGGCAATACATACAAGGTTTTCGTTTTTTCGGTTTAAAAATTAACGAATTTTTATACAGAAATACGAGTTTTACGATAAGATACGTTCAGAAAATCTATCAAAATGCATCAAAAACATTAGCATTAGGTTTTCGTTAAAAAACGAAGATACGAGGTTTACGAGTTTAGCCGACGATATGAGTCTACAAATTCCGATTTGTGGTATAATAAATAATAGCTTAGAATTTTCGGAATGAATGAACTCAGAAAAAATAAATCAAAAATGCGTCTCCTCTCAATTCAAGCATAGTGGGTTGGTGGGTTTTAAAGTTTACTCAACTCAAGACTAGATGTAATGTTAATGGTAATGTTAAAGAACTCCCTTTTCCGCATTCGAACTCTATGGATGGTCCATTATGCGTGAGAGTAAACTAGCTAGATAGTTAGCCAGCCTAACTCCGTCCAGAAGCACAGAAGTTTCCTGGGGTCTTCGCAGGCTTCGCGGAGTGACCTCGGGTTGTTGAGGATTTGTTCACGTTGAGCTGCTACTCCCACGCATTCCAGGACTACGTGGGCAGCCGATTCTTCTTCGGTCAGACACCCCCTGCAGAGTGGGCTGTCTGTGGCTCCGATGTTGTAGAGGTGTTTGTTCAGGAGACAGTGGCCTGTGAGTGTCCCCACGATGGTACGAAGGTCCGGTCTTGAAAGGTTGAGCAGACGACGCGTGAGCCGTGGTGAGACAGCCGGAACGGCTGCTCTTGACTGTCTGCAATCCGTGGTCCGTGCCCAACGCTCGTTGTGTTGATTGAGGGTGCGAAGCCGCATCCAAGTGCGTAGCTGAGAAAAGGGTAGAGGTAGGAATGGAGATGGTCCCTCTGTGGTTGTTCCCGACCCTCTTCTAGCCAACTCATCTGCGGTGTCATTACCCAGCGATCCACTATGTCCCTTTATCCATTGTAGAGTCACCTTGTTTCCTATGGCGATTCTCTCCAGGGCCAGGTGACATTCGTAAACGAGCTTGGAGTTGCAGCTATGGCTCTCCAGAGCTCTGAGTGTTGCTGAGCTGTCGGAGAGGATCCTTACATTGTAGTCTGTGATCCCTCTCCTGCTCATTGCGGTGGCGGCTTCGGTGATGGCCACGCATTCACATTGGAAAATAGAACTGTGTGTGCCTAGCGTTAATGATATATTAATGTTGAGATCAAGCGAGTGTATTCCAGCGCCAGTTCCCTGTATGGTTTTTGAGCCATCAGTGTAGACACGGACCTCGCTGATTCCTGATTGATCTCTTAGGTCTTCGTAGAGTTGTATGTGGTAGTGTTTCCGAAATATGTGTTGTTTAGGGATCTTATCACACGGGGCGGCTAATAGCGGTTCGTAAGTTATCGCTCTGTCTAGGATGGATGCGTGCAAACTCCTAGTATTTCCCCACAATCCTAGGTGCTTGAGTCTGATAGCGGCCATGGTTGCTTCCTGCTGTATGAAGAAGTCGAGCGGCGGTAGGCCCAGAATGGTCTCAAGGGCGGCTGTCGGTGTTGTTCTCATGCAGCCCGTGATTGCAGAGCATGCAAGTCTCTGAAATCGCTGCAGCTTAGTAATCACGGTGCTTAGTTCAGTTCTGGTCCACCATACGATTGCTCCGTATGTAAGTGTCGGTCTGATTACAGCTGTGTAAAGCCACAATGTTATTTTTGGAGAAAGCCCCCAAGTTTTCCCGAGCATTCTGCTACATTGAAAGAAAGCTGCACATGCTCGTTGTAGTTTATGGTCAAGGTGCTTATTCCATAGCAGTTTGTTATCCAGTATGACCCCTAGATACTTGACTTCGTTGGTTAATCTTATTTCAGTGTTGAATAGCTTCGGGAGTCTAAGATTCCCTAAGTTTCTTTTGTGTGTGAACATAATGAGTTCAGTTTTTGTAGGGTTAACTGATAAACCATGGCTTGTACACCAGGTTTCGATTGTTCTAAAGGCAGAGCTAATGAGGTCGCATAAGATATTCTCGAAGCATCCGGTCGCAAGAATGGCAAGGTCATCTGCGTATCCCACCGTGAATAGCCCGCGGCCATTCAGTTTTCGGATGAGCTCGTCTACGACTATGTTCCATAAAAGTGGCGAGAGAACACCGCCCTGTGGGCAGCCTCTGGCCACTATGCCTCTGGTGGTCGTGTTGACTGTAAACTGTATAGCTCTGTATTTCAGCATATTGTCTATCCACTCTGCAAGCGTTGGAGCGACGCCATATCCCTCCAGTGCTTGATGTATGCTAGTGAATGAGGTCTTGTCAAACGCTCCTTCGATGTCTATAAAGGCACTGTTGGATATCGCAGGAAGGGTGATGGTGAAGAAGATGAAGACCTTTTGATTTCAAACTGTATATAATATTGCCTAAATTGACTTATTGTTAATCTTTGATGGGCGCGTGCGCGCGATGACGACTCGCTTGGCTGAATGAATGATATAGGACAGATTTTCCGTGTGTGTGTTAGCTCTGTGCTTCAACATGCTGCCGGCCTTGGAACATTCTGGTCCAATGTTAGGAGCGGACAGAGTCGATTGAAGGCTCTCCTTAGGGTCCCTGATGTGGTCCGAATGTCCGCTACACGATTTACGCCATCGGAGCCGGGATATACTGTGGTGATCCTTCCAAGAAGCCATCGGTTGGGTGGCAGGCGATCGTCCCTGATCAGGACCATGTCTCCGGGATTCGGTTGTCCCTTGTCCTTGCGCCATTTGCTTCTGGTCTGTAATTCTGAAACATACTCCTTATAAAAACGATTCCAGAAATGAGCCTTCAGAAATTGGGTTCTCATGTATCTGGTAAGTGTGGTTATCGGCGAATCCTCTTTTACCTGGGGAGAAGGCAACAATGTGATCGCACGTCCAATCAAAAAATGCGCAGGGGTCAAAGGGATTAGATCTGAAGGATCTGATGAGAGAGGAGTGAGAGGTCTGGAATTCAGAATGGCCTCTATCTGTACCAGCACTGTGTTCATTTCCTCGTAATCTAAGTGTGCCATTCTTAAAACTCTTTTTAAGTGGAATTTGATTGATTTGACCGATGCTTCTGCTAAACCATTAAAATGGGCGCTATATGCTGGACTGTAGTTGAATTTAATTTCATTTTGAGCTGAGTAGGATATTATATCATTGGCATTTGATTTTATGAACTTATTTAATTCGTTACAGGCACCCACGAAATTTGTTCCATTGTCGGAATAAATATTCGCTGGCTTACCTCTGCGGGCAATAAATCTATTTAGGGCTGATAAGAAACCTTGAGACGTTAAATCGGTGACAAGCTCTATGTGTATTGCTCGTACTGCCAAACAGACAAACACACAGATATAAGCCTTTTTAAGTCTGCAACCTCTACCCTTTCTATCTGCTATCAGTACTGGCCCGCAATAATCAACCGCTGTGTTTATAAAGGGGAACCCTCCGTGTAACCTTGGCTCGGGTAGGTTTCCCATTATGGGCTGATAGGTTTTTCCTGAAAACCTGCAACACTTTATACAGTCATGTGTGGTTTTTCTGGCAAGATTTCTACCGTTAATTATCCAGAATTTGTGACGCAACGTAGCCAATAATAATTGAGGACCAGCATGCAGTAGACATCTGTGAAAGTGTTCTACCAGTAGTTTGGTAATCTTGTGTGATGCATGTAATAATATTGGATACTTTGTGTTATAATCGAAATTAGAGTTGGATAATCTACCTCCTACGCGAATTAAACCTGTTGATGATTCAAAAAACGGGTTAAGATTCAATAATTTGTCTTTGGTTGACAACGTGCGCTTGTTCATCAATTGTGTATATTGCTTACTAAACATGTCTCTTTGTACAATTTTACAAAGTGTTTGTGTACTAGACTCCAATTCTGATATTGTAGGTGCACCTATGAATTTGTTGCTTGGGTTTTGACAGTTATGTATAAACCGTTTTATGTATGCAACTATACGTTGTAGTTTGCTATAGTTTGAGTAGTTTTGTATGAAGTTAAGCTCCAGTGGCTCCTTTGACGTTAAATTACACTGAACTTTGGTTTCAGGTAATGTTTCGATATTCGTGTTTTGTGGTTGTGAGGGCCAATGAATTTCTGTTTGATGTAAGAAGTGTGGGCCTTCCCACCACAAACGTGAGCATTTGAGTTGCGTGGCATTGAGTCCCCGAGATCCTATGTCAGCGGGATTCAAATCTGTGGGAACATAATTCCAGGAAGAGGGTTCAGAAACTTGTGTGATTTCGTCAACCCTATTGTAAACAAATTGTTTTAAAGTATGTTTACATGTTTTTATCCAACCTAACACTATTGTTGAATCACACCAATAGAATTGTGAATCTATTTTGACACGCAATGATTTTTTAACCTTTTCTGCTAACTGTGTAGCTAGAAGAGCTCCACAAAGTTCTAGTCGTGGTACAGTTAGCTTCTGCTTGAGTGGGGCTACTCTACTTTTAGCCAACAATAAGTGTATGCTGACATTCCCACTGCTGGACATAGAGCGTATGTAGATGCAGCCTGAATATGCCTTTATGGAAGCATCGCTGAATGCATGTAACTCAACCCTGATACAATGGTCACAGAAAACTCGACGTGGGATTTGAATGTTTGTTAAATCTGGTAAGTTTATAATAAAGTTATGCCATTGTGATTGAATTTCACCAGGTAACTCATCATCCCACGTTATGTTTCTAGCCCAAAGTGCTTGTAAAATGATTTTTGCTTGTAGCATGCATGGATTGATCAGGCCCAATGGGTCGAACACTTGAGCTATAGTGGATAAGATTGTGCGTTTGTTTAGTTTGTGATTTTGTGTGTCTGTGCTTGATGAGAAAAACAGCTTATCTTGCTTGCAAGACCATAGTAAACCGAGCGTTTTTGCACATTCGTCTTTGCTTAAACTTAATAACTCATCGTTGCTGGTCTGATCAACTATTTGTGAGAGTATAGATGGCATGTTTGAACGCCATTTTCGTAGGTGAAAATGAGCGCCCTCTAATTGACAAATAATGCCCTTACAAGTGGCAATAAGCTCAGATTCTAGGTCGTGTCCTGTGATTAGATCGTCGACATACATATCTGAGAGGATTGTCTGACTAACCCTTTCGTCAGAACAGTCACGACCAAGCTGGATAAGACATCTTGTGGCTAGGTATGGCGCTGATGCCGTCCCATAAGTAACTGTGTTTAGCTTGTACTGTTTGATTTCTTGATCAGGGTCCGATCGCCAGAAAATTTGTTGTAGGCTTCTAAACCTTTCGTCCACTAATATTTGACGGTATTGTTTTTCGACATCTGATGTCACAACAATTTTATGCTGACGGAATCTGATCAATATACTAATTAAGTCATCTTGCAACATGGGACCTACGTGTTGTAAGTTGTTGAATGATTTGCCTGAGCTTGTGACCGCCGATGCATCAAATACGGTCCTTAATTTTGTGCTAAGGCTGTTCTCCCGTAAGATGCCATGGTGTGGCAAGAAGTATGATACTTCATCTTTGTGTTTATCTGTGGTTTCTGTCATGTGACCTAAGGTCATGTATTCATTCATAAAATTTATGTATAGTGCTTTGAATGTTGGGTTGCGTTTGAATTTACGCTCTAGTGTGTGGAATCGAGTAAGTGCTTGTTGTTTAGAATCACCCAAACACTTAGGGGATTCCTTTAGTGGAATGTGGACCACGAACCTGCCGTCTGGTTGACGAACAGTTGTTTTTGTGAAAATCGCTTCACACTCACTCTCACCTTTAGTGCGGACTTGTTGAGTGGTGGAAACCGATTCTAAATCAAAGAATTTATTGAGTTTTTCTTCAAGCTCAATATTGTTTGTGAAATGGCAATGGACTGTATTATAGGTCTGCTTTTTTGCATGTGAAATTGGTACTGAACCAGAAACAAGCCACCCTAGTTTTGTTTCAACTAAGGTTGGTTTGCCTTTACCTAATGGCATTGTGTTGTGAGAAAGTACCTCCCAGAATAGATCGGCACCTAGAAGAACCTGCACCTCTGACGGCACATGGAATATTGGATCCGCGAGGTGGATATGTGGAGGAATTGTGAATGGTTTGCAGTTTATTCTCGCTGATGGAATAATTTGTGTGATCTGAGGCACAATGAAACAATTGACGTCTGCATTGTACCCACTGTTTGTTAGTGACGATATTGTGATATCACATCTTTCTGTTATTTGTGATGATTGATTGTTCAATCCTTGAACTGTTGTAGCTGTAGAATAGCTTGGAATTTGTAATTGTTTTTGTAAACTTTCTGTAATGAAACTTGAAGTGCTACCATTGTCTAGCAGCACCCTAATTTTGTGTAGTTGACCATCGTGGCCTGAAATATTTAGTATGGCAGTGGATAGTAATACCTGACTTTCATGTATGGAAGATAATGTAATATTGTTTTCAATTGGTAGCGATTCAGCCCGCGCCTGTGTTTGTAAAGCCGGTAATACTACACACTCACTAGAGGTGCTAGCTTTTGACACAACATTTGTGTTGTTGGTTATGTGTAACAAACTATTGTGTTTTTGTGAGCATATTCTGCAAGGGCCTAACTTGCAGCGCTGCTCATTGTGCCCCTGACGCAAACAATTTTTGCAAAGGTTCAATTGGTTGACCCTTTCAATTCGTTTTTCTATTGGCAACGATTTGAACTTAATGCAGTAATAGATTGAATGATGACCTTTACATATAGGGCACAGAAATGAGTTGTTAAATTGTGATTGTTTTGAAACGGATTGATTCGTGATGAATGCCTTTGGTCGTACGTGTGTGATGTCACTGTGTCTGCGTGGTTTGTTGTATGCATCCTCCATGGTTTCTAAAAGGTCAGCTCGATTTTTCAAAAATAAGTTAAAGTCTTCTAATGACGGCAAGTCTTTTAGATTGTTACGTTGTTTTTCCCATTCGCGGATTGAAGTTTGATCGAGCTTACCCAAAACCATGTGGATTATGAGAATATCCCAATGTTCTGTAGGTAAGTGGAGTGTTTTGAGTGCTCGGAGATTTTTATTGACTGTGTCAATTGTGTTTCGTAATGACTTAGAGCATTCCTTGTAAATATGCTCAGTGTTGAACAAAGCATTGATATGATTATTCACTAACAGTCTATTGTTGTTGTATCTATCGCATAACAAACTCCAAGCAACATCGTAATTATCGGCAGAGAAGTCTAGTGATTGTATGATTAGTGATGCGCTTTCTTTGAGTGAAGCGCGCAAGTAATGAAACTTGTTTATTTTTGGAATTGTAGTATTCGTATGTATGAGTGATTTGAATGTATCATGATATTCTAGCCAGTCCTGATAGCGTCCAGAAAAAGTAGGTAGATTTATGATAGGAAGCTTAATATGTGGCCCACCTGAATGTGCAGACACGCCACTAGAACCTGTCACCTGATCGTCGTGCACCGCAGAGGAAGCCTGGTTCCTGCCCAGCAGCTCCTGCGCAGCTGCAACTGCGCCGAAGAAGCTGGTTTCAAAAGCCTCCCTCTCTTTGAATTCGTCACCTGAAATTTCAGATAAATTTTCTATTTCAGTTTGAGCGGTATCGAAATCATTGTACATTTCTTGAATTTTGCTAAGACGAGCAGATAGCTCGCAATTTTGTAAGCTGTTAAGCTCTTTGCTCAGCAGAAGTGGTTGCAGGTATGATTTAAATATAGTGAGCTTAGATTTTAAAGAACTTCTGTTCTTTTTCAATGATTTAAGATCCATGATCTTGCCCTTGAAAATGAAACTAAGTTAAAATGGTCCAGCTAAAGTAAGTAAACGAAATTATTAGTGCAATATAACCAAAACAAGGCAGAAGTGAAAGGTAAAACAATACTTAAATTTTAAGTGATGGTGCAAAGAAGCGAAGTAGCAAGTCAAATCAACCACGCGAAGCTTCTAGAACCGGCCGGCAACCGGTTTACGGCTGTACGTATGCCGCGCTCGGCCGCGGTAGCAATAAGTCAACCGCCTGGTCACTGGCCACGCCTGGCACCAAACTTCTGTAATTATTAAACAATAAACTAAACAACCGAAATAACACACTTATTTCTCTGCTGGAACAGGAACACACATTACAGGAATGGCCATAAAAAAAACACTAGTCCTCTGAATCACTAAATTAGCTAGTTAGGCAGAAATCGGTAGGTAATTGTACCGTACCCACCGACGTTCGTAAATAACTCACGAACAAAATTAACACATGAGTGACGTGACGTTGAAATGAATAAGAATGCTTGCAAAGATAATTAATTGATTGATTGAACAGGTGAATAGAAGATGTAGATAGGTATGCAATTTGAATGAAAACGTAGGTAAGTACCTAAAGTAGGAGATCAAGGTAGAATTTAATCTAGAAGGAATGAAACAATGTGAATTTAGCATAAAAATGCACTGCGCAATTTTACCCCTATTGATTGGAACGAACTCACGGTTGTGCGATTCCCTTTCTAGGTTTCTCCTTTGTAGATAACTCGTCCGTTAATATTAGTTAGAAGGCAGTAGGTAGCTAGGTAGGTACATATCCTCCAGAAATGTCTTGATGTAGCCAGGTTAGGCTTCTTGGTTCTTGGAAAAATCTTCAACAACGCCTGTTGACCTTCATTCGATCCGACGGTTACGCCCGCTTTTTTCTTTGTTCGACGATTGCTTCGATTCGATCTCGAATTCTCGACGAACAAAACGCTTCTTTCTTGCACTGGACGTCCGGCTCGAAACTTGTTGGATATCGCAGGAAGGGTGATGGTGAAGAAGATGAAGACCTTTTGATTTCAAACTGTATATAATATTGCCTAAATTGACTTATTGTTAATCTTTGATGGGCGCGTGCGCGCGATGACGACTCGCTTGGCTGAATGAATGATATAGGACAGATTTTCCGTGTGTGTGTTAGCTCTGTGCTTCAACAGGCACCTAGAGTTGGTTGTTTTGTGGTTAACCCATCTCCAATGCGTGATACTACGCTGTGAAGTGCAGATTCTGTGGATTTACCTTTGCTATAGGCGTGTTGTTGTGGATGTAGGGGCTTGTGCAAGAGAGCATTTCCTCTTATTTCCTGGTCGCACAGTTTTTCTAGAGTTTTAAGGAGGAACGATGTGAGACTAATAGGCCGGAATGATTTTGCCAAAGTGTAGTCGCTCCTGCCTGGTTTTGGTATAAATACTACCTTCACTTCCCTCCATTTCCGAGGTACGTAGCGATGGGCGACACAAGCTCTAAAGATGTTAACAAGATAGTCGGCTAACAGATCGCCGCTCCACCTTAACAGACCCGGGAATATCCCGTCAAGCCCAGCTGATTTGAAGGGAAGGAAGCTGTTTATGGCCCATAACACCTTGTCTCGATTGATTAGGTCTTGGGCTACGGTCCAATCTTGACTACTGGATGCTCGTTCGGCGTACACTTCCCAGTCGTGGGTGTCAGCAATCTGACATCCAGGGAAGTGTGTCTCAAGCAGTAGTTCACTGTTTTCAGCATCTGATTTGGTATACGTATTGTCAGGCTTCTTAAGACATCCTATTGTACGCTCAGGTTCGCGTGAAAGTATGCCTTTTGTTCTGGCTGCCTGACTGGTGCTTTCGATGTTTGTGCAGAAGCGTTTCCAACATTCCAGTTTCCTGAGACGCAAGTGCTTCTTATAGTTTGCTTTTGTGGTTTGGTAGTTCTCCCAATCCACGAGTTGCCGGGTGTTTATTGCTCGGTTGAACAGTTTCCTCACTCTACGACGTAGCCTCTGCAATTCAGAGCTCCACCAGTGTCGACTAGACCCAACTTTGGGTGTCACGAGAGGGCAGGATTGTTCATAGCTGTTAGTCAGAATACAAGTGAGTTTATTTACGTATTTTTCGATGTCCTCGACTACTACGTTGTTCGGGGGCGCGGTCACGGTCGCAAGAGCTGATCGGACTATTTTTACAAATTTTGACCTATCTGTTTTACGCGGAACACGCCTAGGTAGCGGTACTGGTAGGGTCATGCTGAGGTTGAAGCGTATCCACCTGTGATCCGAGCACGACGCCTCATCAGACACGCGCCAGTCAGAGATGGATCGCGACACCTCGTCTGTCGACAGTTTGAGATCAATAATAGTCTGGGCTCGGGAGCAAACAAACGTTGGTTCAGAGCCCTTAATGTTAATGTTAATGTTAAAGAACTCCCTTTTCCGCATTCGAACTCTATGGATGGTCCATTATGCGTGAGAGTAAACTAGCTAGATAGTTAGCCAGCCTAACTCCGTCCAGAAGCACAGAAGTTTCCTGGGGTCTTCGCAGGCTTCGCGGAGTGACCTCGGGTTGTTGAGGATTTGTTCACGTTGAGCTGCTACTCCCACGCATTCCAGGACTACGTGGGCAGCCGATTCTTCTTCGGTCAGACACCCCCTGCAGAGTGGGCTGTCTGTGGCTCCGATGTTGTAGAGGTGTTTGTTCAGGAGACAGTGGCCTGTGAGTGTCCCCACGATGGTACGAAGGTCCGGTCTTGAAAGGTTGAGCAGACGACGCGTGAGCCGTGGTGAGACAGCCGGAACGGCTGCTCTTGACTGTCTGCAATCCGTGGTCCGTGCCCAACGCTCGTTGTGTTGATTGAGGGTGCGAAGCCGCATCCAAGTGCGTAGCTGAGAAAAGGGTAGAGGTAGGAATGGAGATGGTCCCTCTGTGGTTGTTCCCGACCCTCTTCTAGCCAACTCATCTGCGGTGTCATTACCCAGCGATCCACTATGTCCCTTTATCCATTGTAGAGTCACCTTGTTTCCTATGGCGATTCTCTCCAGGGCCAGGTGACATTCGTAAACGAGCTTGGAGTTGCAGCTATGGCTCTCCAGAGCTCTGAGTGTTGCTGAGCTGTCGGAGAGGATCCTTACATTGTAGTCTGTGATCCCTCTCCTGCTCATTGCGGTGGCGGCTTCGGTGATGGCCACGCATTCACATTGGAAAATAGAACTGTGTGCGCCTAGCGTTAATGATATATTAATGTTGAGATCAAGCGAGTGTATTCCAGCGCCAGTTCCCTGTATGGTTTTTGAGCCATCAGTGTAGACACGGACCTCGCTGATTCCTGATTGATCTCTTAGGTCTTCGTAGAGTTGTATGTGGTAGTGTTTCCGAAATATGTGTTGTTTAGGGATCTTATCACACGGGGCGGCTAACAGCGGTTCGTAAGTTATCGCTCTGTCTAGGATGGATGCGTGCAAACTCCTAGTATTTCCCCACAATCCTAGGTGCTTGAGTCTGATAGCGGCCATGGTTGCTTCCTGCTGTATGAAGAAGTCGAGCGGCGGTAGGCCCAGAATGGTCTCAAGGGCGGCTGTCGGTGTTGTTCTCATGCAGCCCGTGATTGCAGAGCATGCAAGTCTCTGAAATCGCTGCAGCTTAGTAATCACGGTGCTTAGTTCAGTTCTGGTCCACCATACGATTGCTCCGTATGTAAGTGTCGGTCTGATTACGGCTGTGTAAAGCCACAATGTTATTTTTGGAGAAAGCCCCCAAGTTTTCCCGAGCATTCTGCTACATTGAAAGAAAGCTGCACATGCTCGTTGTAGTTTATGGTCAAGGTGCTTATTCCATAGCAGTTTGTTATCCAGTATGACCCCTAGATACTTGACTTCGTTGGTTAATCTTATTTCAGTGTTGAATAGCTTCGGGAGTCTAAGATTCCCTAAGTTTCTTTTGTGTGTGAACATAATGAGTTCAGTTTTTGTAGGGTTAACTGATAAACCATGGCTTGTACACCAGGTTTCGATTGTTCTAAAGGCAGAGCTAATGAGGTCGCATAAGATATTCTCGAAGCATCCGGTCGCAAGAATGGCAAGGTCATCTGCGTATCCCACCGTGAATAGCCCGCGGCCATTCAGTTTTCGGATGAGCTCGTCTACGACTATGTTCCATAAAAGTGGCGAGAGAACACCGCCCTGTGGGCAGCCTCTGGCCACTATGCCTCTGGTGGTCGTGTTGACTGTAAACTGTATAGCTCTGTATTTCAGCATATTGTCTATCCACTCTGCAAGCGTTGGAGCGACGCCATATCCCTCCAGTGCTTGATGTATGCTAGTGAATGAGGTCTTGTCAAACGCTCCTTCGATGTCTATAAAGGCACCTAGAGTTGGTTGTTTTGTGGTTAACCCATCTCCAATGCGTGATACTACGCTGTGAAGTGCAGATTCTGTGGATTTACCTTTGCTATAGGCGTGTTGTTGTGGATGTAGGGGCTTGTGCAAGAGAGCATTTCCTCTTATTTCCTGGTCGCACAGTTTTTCTAGAGTTTTAAGGAGGAACGATGTGAGACTAATAGGCCGGAATGATTTTGCCAAAGTGTAGTCGCTCCTGCCTGGTTTTGGTATAAATACTACCTTCACTTCCCTCCATTTCCGAGGTACGTAGCGATGGGCGACACAAGCTCTAAAGATGTTAACAAGATAGTCGGCTAACAGATCGCCGCTCCACCTTAACAGACCCGGGAATATCCCGTCAAGCCCAGCTGATTTGAAGGGAAGGAAGCTGTTTATGGCCCATAACACCTTGTCTCGATTGATTAGGTCTTGGGCTACGGTCCAATCTTGACTACTGGATGCTCGTTCGGCGTACACTTCCCAGTCGTGGGTGTCAGCAATCTGACATCCAGGGAAGTGTGTCTCAAGCAGTAGTTCACTGTTTTCAGCATCTGATTTGGTATACGTATTGTCAGGTTTCTTAAGACATCCTATTGTACGCTCAGGTTCGCGTGAAAGTATGCCTTTTGTTCTGGCTGCCTGACTGGTGCTTTCGATGTTTGTGCAGAAGCGTTTCCAACATTCCAGTTTCCTGAGACGCAAGCGCTTCTTATAGTTTGCTTTTGTGGTTTGGTAGTTCTCCCAATCCACGAGTTGCCGGGTGTTTATTGCTCGGTTGAACAGTTTCCTCACTCTACGACGTAGCCTCTGCAATTCAGAGCTCCACCAGTGTCGACTAGACCCAACTTTGGGTGTCACGAGAGGGCAGGATTGTTCATAGCTGTTAGTCAGAATACAAGTGAGTTTATTTACGTATTTTTCGATGTCCTCGACTACTACGTTGTTCGGGGGCGCGGTCACGGTCGCAAGAGCTGATCGGACTATTTTTACAAATTTTGACCTATCTGTTTTACGCGGAACACGCCTAGGTAGCGGTACTGGTAGGGTCATGCTGAGGTTGAAGCGTATCCACCTGTGATCCGAGCACGACGCCTCATCAGACACGCGCCAGTCAGAGATGGATCGCGACACCTCGTCTGTCGACAGTGTGAGATCAATAATAGTCTGGGCTCGGGAGCAAACAAACGTTGGTTCAGAGCCCTTGTTAAGAAGTGTAAGATTAGTGGAAAAGATATAGTTTACCAGTTCTTCTCCTCGGGCATTGGACTTATCGCTGCTCCACAGAGTATGGTGCGCGTTGGAGTCCATGCCGACGACAAGCTCCAGCTTCTCCCTCTCGCAGTACTCCACCAGCGACAGCAGCTCCGGCGAAGGTATGTCCTCGTCGCCTGGCAGGTAGACGGACGCTAGGACTATGTCACGGGATGGTTGGTTAGTAACTGCGAGGAGCCTAACAGCTGTCAGGTCTCTGGAACAGAATTCGGTGATCAATAGTGTTTGCAAATGTCTAGAGGTATAAATGCATGTTCTAGGGTTGCTTACGGTGGTGTTGAGGAGAAGCTTGCCTCCAATACCGCTCAGACCACAGATCCTGCCCTTTCTAATCCACGGCTCCTGGATCAGAGCTATGGTCTCAGTGTTTTCCTCCAGCGCTCTGCGTAAGGAAGCCGTCGCAACGAGGCTGTGCTGGAGGTTGGTTTGGAGGATGGGAATCGGTAAGGGTTTAGTCCTTTCTGATCGGAGAGGAGTTGAGACAGCTGTCGCTAGCCTCACTCCCCTCTCCGTCCAGAAAGTACTCCTCGTTTGGGTTTGAGGTCGATGGAGGGGCGACCTCTACGTCCATCGTGCCTAGATGTTGTTGGCACTCAGGTTGTTCAGTTTGAGGCTTCTCAGGCGGTTGAGAAGCAGGGTCGGTTGGAGCGTTGTCAGTGGCGTTTCCGGATTCCCCCTCCAGGATCCGGAGATAAATGTTGCCAAACAGCCAGTACAGACGTCGCTCTTTCTGTTTGATCCTGTCAACGTCAGACTCCGGGACACGTAGGAGCAGGTGGACACCAGGTGTCTCCCTCTCCGTTTGTCTCTCCGCCTTGACTAAGGACCAGGAGTTGACGTTAACAGTCGGGTTGTGCAAGGCCAATATTTTGCGCAGCTTGTCTATCTCCCTGTTCGGCTCTGGGATAAACAGCCCACACAGAATTCTTCGCTGGATTTCAGCTTGTGGTCTGACCACAAGCTTCGTTCCAGCGATTGGCGATGCCGTTTGGTTGACTGTACGACGGAGCCAACCCAGCGCATAGTCGTCCTCGCACCACAGTTTGAAACGCCCTCGCTAAAGTGGGCTTTGCCACGGAAGTGCACCTTCGCCGTTTGGATCGTGGTTGATGGTTCGAGGAGCTCGTCCTCAAACTTCAACTCCAGCGCAGTGCGAATTCCAGTGGCTTGTTCCGCAGTAAAGTCATGGTAGGGTTCGGTCATAACCGCCACACACAGCTCGTTTGCCCTGAACGAAGCTGCGTAGCTGGCGGACCCTTTACGCTGACTGGTTCCCGGCTTCACGCGTTTACTGTCGCCAGTAGGCGTGGTCGTGTCATCTGGCCGGGAACGTTTGGCGTTTGGTTTCGGCATATTTGGGGCTGCCGCAGTGGTTTGAAGTCGGGCTTTAGCCACCAACTTGCCTGCGCGTTTACCTCTAGGCTTGGATCGGCGTCGCGGTTGGTTGCCTTCGCTAGTCGCTGGCGCTGCCTCAGGCGCTGCCTGCGCACGGACCTGTTCAGCCTGACTAACAGTCTGGCCTACTTGAGTCAGGGACTCAGCACCAGGAAGGAGCTGTCGTCCCCCGTCAGCAACCATCCGCCTTGCCTGTACCCGAGCCTGGGTGTTCGCCTTGGCCTGCTGGGGCTTCTTGCCTTTCTTCTTCGGTTTTCTCCGAGGAGAAACCAGGGTCCAAGTCGGCTCTACTGGTTGCTCAGAAATAGCTTCCTTCAGAGCCGACAGTTCAATGACCGTGCCTTTTGACGAAGCCCCGAGAGGCGCGCCAGTCGACACGGTCGGTAGGGTGTGGTATCTCGGGTTCGGTAATTGCGCATCTAAGGACGCAGCAGCCCGAGAAGTCGAGGGGGATTGCGCATCCAAGGACGCAGCAGTCCGAGACGTGGAGGGTACTTGCGCATCCAAGGACGCAGCAAGATTCCTAGTTGTGGCTGCTTTAGCAGCCTCGGTGGGTTTTTTCAAAATTCTTTTGGAATCCATGGTGTAAAAAGTTAAAAAGGTCATCCATGAAGTTCTCCACCCGCCACGGAGTCCTCAGTCGGGGACGTCACGCGCTCTGCGCGCAAACGCCAGAGTTACTTCATGGATCTAGGACCCGCACCCTGAAAGATGAACGAGACCAAACGCTGCGAAGGATACCGGAGCTGCCTACGACCAAAGAGAAAGCCGCACGCTCACCGCCGGGTCCCGCGCCTCGCCGTCTGCCCTCCTGCAGTTAGGGGCCCTAGCCGACGACCCTCAGACGGGGAGTCACAGCCGATTGATCGTGAGTGGCTAACCCAAGACCGCCCGTGTGAAGAGAAATCCAGACCAAAGAGATGTGTTGAAGGCAGCAGGCACAACCACCGGCTCGCTACGTTCTCAATCTCCAGGACTCCTTCATCCTCCGGTACGGGTCCCCGCGCACGGCACAAACACGCGGGAGATCATTACTATCCACCATCTGACTGTCGATGATGAACCCGCCGGGACATGACCTCCGCATCCCGGCAGTGTACGTCTGGTGGTTTTAGTTACGTCTATTTCTTATGGAACTAGACCAATAACAGGGGGCAACCACGGGAAGGCTTGCCCACCAGGCTTGCCTTGGGGATCACGGCAACTGTTGTGTCTCTCTCCCCCAAGACCATTCGCACCTCACTTGGCTTGAGGAGCCAAGTAAGGTAGGCTTAAATCTATACTATGCAAGCAGCTAAACTAGAGACACCAGAAAAGCATAAAGCGCAAGCTAGGCAGTGCAACTATTAAAGCATAGACATAAACCCCCCCCTAGAGACCCTCAAGACTAGATGTCGCAACTAGTAGGTTAGAACGCGCTATCGGTTTTATTCCTTAGTTGGAGAACTGTTGTACGGGGTCCCATAGGGATTGTTTTTTTTTTGCATTGGGTTCATGCCCAAACAACACCTAATCTGTGAAAATGTCAACTGGCTACCTCTTACGGTTACCGAGAAGTACCCTTGTAACAAAATCCTACCTATTTCTGCCGCCAAGCAGTAGTGCTCGCATTGCTGTGTTTCGGTTTGAAGGGTACGGGTGCCGGTTTAATTACAGGCACATGAGACTTTTCATCTTTATGTCTCAAGGTCGGCAGCGCGCGTGTGATGCCTCTGGTGTTGCAGGCGTCCATAGGGTACGGTAACTGCTTTCCATCAGGTAGGCCGTATGCTTGTTTGCTTGTCAAGTAGTATAAAAAAAAAAAAACCGTACTGACAGACAGCCAAACAAGACGAACGGCGTAGGCTAATGTTAAAATGTTAAAGAACTCCCTTTTCCGCATTCGAACTCTATGTATGGTCCATTATGCGTGAAACGGCGTAGGCTAAGCAATAGGGTAGTAATAGTAAGGTTTGGCTTCCTTTGGGCGCGGAACCCTAATTATGTGATGCGTGTCTTGTTATGACGACCCACGTAGCGTGGCGGGAGAGTAGCCGGCTGAGACGCTAGAGGTACGGGTTCGAATCCCGCTGAGGGACAAATGTTTGCATGATCTGCAAATATTTGTTCTGGGACTGGGTGTTGTGGTATCGTGGTATTCGTAAAATATACCCCACAACATAGGGATTCCTAGTGTGAGGGACTATGTATGTGACTGTTGGCTGTTATGTTATGTTATCTAACGAATATGTTTTTAGGTGGTTCTGTGGGCGGACTACACAAGAGTATGACAAGATTATCATCTTCACAACAAATCAATCAGCAAAATACAACTGGAAGTACTAATACAAGTAAGTTTTTTTATTAGATATTGGCTTTATTATCAACATACTTGTATAAGGAAGATAATTAAAAACAACTGGTAAATATTAATTAATATTATTTACAGAAAGAATAGAACACTAATACATGTATTATACAGCATTGAAAAATACAAAATAAACAGAATAGAATAGAAAATACTTTATTGTACACCATAAGATTATAAAAAATACACAAAACTTGTCAAGATATTAACAAAACATGGTTCAAACAGTTAAGCTATCGTTATGTAAGACCGACGCAAACGATCTAAAGATAGCTCAACTGATCCAAATCACTACCAGACGGAAGCTTCCCTAAGATCGCTGGCTGCATAGCCACGCTGAATGGGAATACTAATGCGTTGAGCCAGATAGCGTTGAGCGCTCGGATCCACGAGTCGCTTCGACAAGATGCACTGATTTTTTTTAAATTACAAATTCATTACTCTCACCGTGACATATACATTAATAATTTTTTGTAGCTGCATCGACCGGCAAACCTGCCCCGCCCAGCGGCGTGACGGTGACGTCATCGGGGGGCCGCGCGCGCACGCACCGAAACCATCACCACAACATACTCATACTGCCCTCTAATACACAGGTAACTAACGTATGTCTGTTTAGTATTCAATCAACATTTTTATTTTGAACATACATATGACGGGTAATGCACATCTGAAGCTTGTTTGGACATCTTTACGAGCAAATGGTGCTTGGACACGGGCAAGAAAATCAAAGTCAGGGAAATCAATTTTACTTAGTTGTCTTATTGAACACTAGTTGCGCCCCGCGGTTTCACCCGCGTGAATAATGATGAAAATTGATGATGATGATGATGAAAAGTAGCCTATGTGTTATTCTGATGTATAAGCTATATTATTGTAAAGTAATCCATTCTGTAGTTTTTACGTGAAAGAGTAACAAACATCCATACTCACAAACTTTCGCGTTTATAATATTAGTAGGACTAGTTGCGCCCCGCGGTTTCACCCGCGTGAATAATGATGAAAATTGATGATGATGATGATGATGAAAAGTAGCCTATGTGTTAATCCAGGGCGTAAAGTATCTCCATTCCAAATTTCACACAAATCCATTCAGTAGTTTTTACGTGAAAGAGTAACAAACATCCATACTCACAAACTTTCGCGTTTATAATATTAGTAGGACTAGTTGCGCCCCGCGGTTTCACCCGCGTGAATAATGATGAAAATTGATGATGATGATGATGATGAAAAGTAGCCTATGTGTTAATCCAGGGCGTAAAGTATCTCCATTCCAAATTTCACACAAATCCATTCAGTAGTTTTTACGTGAAAGAGTAACAAACATCCATACTCACAAACTTTCGCGTTTATAATATTAGTAGGACTAGTTGCGCCCCGCGGTTTCACCCGCGTGAATAATGATGAAAATTGATGATGATGATGATGATGAAAAGTAGCCTATGTGTTAATCCAGGGCGTAAAGTATCTCCATTCCAAATTTCACACAAATCCATTCAGTAGTTTTTACGTGAAAGACTAACAAACATCCATCCATACTCACAAACTTTCGCGTTTATAATATTAGTAGGATTATTCAATTACAATAACGATGGGAAGTTTAATAGGAAACGTGGTACAGTTCCCACGAGACTAGCGCGCGACCACCATCAGACCAAGACCATCTTTTTTCTGTTTCTTCGAGAACATGTCCATTGACACCACCAATGTGACCCCCGCCGCTCGTAGACTCTGAATAACGCCACCAGGTGGCGCTTACCTTTCGTTTCAACTTCGGTTGTCATGAATATGGCCTCTTTGCTGCTGTATCTGTGCTCATGGCCAGTATACGACACATATATACATAAACACGCGTCGTTTCCCCCGAAGGGGTAGCTAGAGCCTCAAAGGGCATCGCATGTCGCGTCGCGGGGAAGGCCAATGGATCACCATGGACCAGGAAAGGTTAAAGGTGTAGGAAGTCGGTGGATGGAGGCGGCTCAAGACCTTGCGTCGTGGCATTCTATGGAGAAGGCATGTGTCCAGCAGTTCTACAGGCTGATAATGATGAACTTCAAAGGAGGCAGCTCCAGACCTGTCATCGTTGCGTGGTGACGTGGTGGAATGTTCAGCATTCCTCTGATGATGATGATGAGAAGTCTCTAATTTGTTTCAGAGTTCCGGTCCAACGATAAATTCCGGTCCCTCCCAGTCCATATCGGTGAACCCACTGACTCCCAACAAGTCAGCGGACGCACTCACACCGATAACCTCCTCCGTCTCAATCCAACACTCCAACACGGCTCTCGGACACGTGTCCATCATCAATTCCAACACTCCCACAGCCAATAGCGGACCGTCGATCATAACACAGACTTGTGGCTCGGGACCGTTGATCGGACCCAGTGCCAACAATGTCTCAATCTCCGGACCCGTTACTGTTACGTCACGTCGAGCCAACAACACCAGTGTGACGATGATAAATTCGAACTCGAATGCTAATCATAGGATCAGTGTGTTCGAGCCGTACCCCATGAGAGACACGGTACAGCATTTCTGTGAGAAGCACTTGGATAAGATTAAGGCGTATATGGATAATGTGTCCCTGCGATTACCTCCGCCCGCCAAGTGTACTATTGAAGGTTAGTAGCTACTCTTCTCTTACTTTCTTATTTATTTTTAACCGACTTCCCATAAAAGGAGGAGTTTCTCAAGTCGGATGTATTTTTTTTTTTTTTTTTTTTTTTTTTTTATGTTTGTTACCGCATTTCTTCGGCGTTTATGAACCGATTTGGAAAATTCTTTTTTTATTTGAATATATATACTTCCAGATTGGTCCCATTTTTTTCAGAATCCAGTTCTGATTATGGAATCCATGAGGAATTGAGGGAACTCCTCAAATATTGTAGGCATACATTTGGCGATTTTGATATTTTCAGCAACAAACCAAGCATTTGCATTCAAAAAGTATCATAATCCTTTCACCGCTATGGTTCTTTCATATTTTTTTTTTCATACAAATATTTAGTCTAATACAATGGCGGAAGTCGGTTTTTTAAATGAAAAGTTATTACTATTTTATTCTTAACTTGTTTCTTTTGTTTTATTTTGTTTTCTACTATGTTATTATTGTATTTTACGCGTTAACTTTTAAGATTTGTTAGTGTTAAGTTATAATTTTTCTCACTAACACTATTATGCTCATTCTAAACATTTTAATATTGTGTTTTTACTATGATGGAGAGTCCGGGGTGAGCCACTGTGACCCTGCAACATAGGCTCTTTGAGACCTAGTGCAGGGACAGCGCTCCTTTTGGTACACAATATCATGTTTAATACAACTAAGTACTGAAATCAGTCTAATTTGTACCGTATTTTTAAAAAAGTGAATAAATAAATTATCTTACCTTATCTTACATCTTTACGTGCCGTGGTGTGACCCCTGCATCTTCTCCCGTGGATGTTGTCAAAGCTGACTGAAATTACACAAGGGGATGAGCAGCGGCATCCACCCGAGTACTCAACACCAAAACTGCAATCACTAAATCGCCTGCCAAGTGTGGTGGTTATAGCAATGTCTGTCTGTTTGTACACTTATAACTTGAGTTCTACTGGACGGATTCAAATACTATTTACACTGTCATTTAGGTGCGTTGGTATGTTATTTCCTTATTAGCCGGTAGACATCCACTGCTGGATGAGGCCTCACCCATAGCGTACAAAGGGGGCGTGAAAGGAGATGTTTCATAGATGTATGGAGCCTGGGCCTGCACTATGTACAATATATATTAATGTAGCTAAGCAATATAGAAACCATTTGTTATAGTTTATTTTCCATAATATTACTTCGTTTTAGTGTACTTCGAGATTATCTTCGCCAAGGAGAGCAACACAACACATTCAAATATGGCGGTCGGACATGCGTGAAATATAACTTTGAGTAGTCTGTGGTTACGGTAACCAGCAGTGCTGCCAGCACCCTACTATCAATTTTGGACAGTGGGAAACTAAAAAAAGGTCGCTTTTCACTATAAACGGACAGAACCAAAATCTTATTGTGCATTATAAAATAACCAATGTAAAGATATATGTAGGTAGTTTGGTTTTAAGTTTAATAATCTATGGCAGTGCTTCTTTAGAAGATATTAGCGAAACAAACTACTCAATCCAGTTTTGAGGGTATGAAAAATACTTTATTTGAACTTTGGGACACAAAATTGACCCATATCGAATTTTCTGGCAACACTGTCAATGACACTCAACAAAACTGTCAGTTGTCAAAAGTCACTTGACTGTCATGGCTGCCCTAAAACTCGGGTGGCCATATTAAAAAACTCACAAATTATCATTTTTGTACCGCTGTATTAAACACCAAATTAATATAATTGTATTTTTATGAAAATCCCCTATTTTTATTGTATTTTTCTGTGTAGTGTACTCAGAGCAGGCCCAGGATGAAACATCTCCTTTACCATAATCACCACACTTGGCAGACAGATTGGTGATTGCAGTATTGTTGTTGAGTACTCAGGTAGCTCTGGTGCCCATCGGCTAGCGTAATCTCTTAGTCGCCTTTTACGACATCCATGGGAGGAGTTGGAGTAGTCTGGCAACCACGGTTAACTCAAACTGATGGTCGTGGGTTTTTTGTTTTTTTTTTATGCTACTTGGCAAGTTATCAAGCATACGGCCCACCTGATGGAAAGTAGTTACCGTAGCCTCTGGACGCCTGCCACACCAGAGGCATCACACGCGCGCTGCCGACCCTGAGACATAAAGATGAAAAGTCTCATGTACCTGTAATTTCACCGGCACCCATACCCATCAAACCGAAACACAGCAATGCGAGCACTACTGCTTGGCGGCAGAAATATGTACGGTGGTAGTACTTCCCCGGACGAACTCTTTCACAAGAAGTTCTACTACTAACAAAATTTAATTCGTTTGTAAATGTTGTGTCAGAGCGTCGTTCGAAGAAGCAGGCGCGGCTGCAATTCGGTTGTGGACGGCGCGGACCGCATTGCCTGTACGCGCGCGCGCTTTTCTCGATGCGCACGCGCGCGCCACGCGTCTGGATCCACCTCATGTTCCTGGCGCTGCAGGCTCGCCACGCGGCCGCGCTGTCCTCGCGCGACCCCACCGTGGCCAGTCTCAAGCACTGCTGGGACATCCTCAAGTGTGAGAACAAGACCTTCCTTACGCTCGTCACTAGCGCCTTCCCGGGAATCAAGGTAATAGTAGATCCAGCACTACATAGATACACCACATAACTCGTATAACCCGATCACATGAATCTTTCGGCAATGCTTTAACCATTTCGGCTATGGATCGAACCGACCGACGCTGGCTACGAATTAGGTGGACTATCAAATCGGCTAAGCCATGCATGCTATCTATAGACGTTTCATTCGAAAACATTCTTGCTCAATGCCCGAAGCTTCGCTCAAACTATAGACAGTCGTGACCCCAAAGGTTTCGCGACTTGGCTCACTATCTAGTGCTGTCAACGTATTAGTGGCCTTTGCTTGTTTCACCTTTCATAACTCATAACATAACACCCAACAGTCCCATACATAGTCCTTGATCCTACACTAGGATTCCCTGTGTCGTGGGTATCAAGGAACTACATGTACCATGGTACCACAACACGCAGACCCGGAACAAATGTTTGCGAATCATGCAAACATTTATCCCGCATCGGGAATCGAACCCGCACCTCTTGCGTCTCAGCCGGCCACCGTGCCACGGAAGTTGTCAACTTTTTAGTTATTCACTGTTCATGGAATTCTCTCGTTTTTATTAACCCAGGGCTAAGAGGCCATATTTCAAATAAACTATTACGCCTCCTTTTTATTCATAACTCAAGTCGCATAATATAATTGAAGGAACAAGAGATGCTGCTGAACGAGCTGCGCACGGCCGGTTTCTTCGACGTGTTCGAGCTGACTCCGGCCCCGGTCGCCGGGGGGGCCGCCGCGTGGGGCTGCTTCCTGTGCACGCGGCCCGAGCGCGCGCTTGGCTTCCTCGCCGCGGACGGACAGCCCGTCATTGAGGGACAGCTCAAGGAGAAGAAGGGACGCTGGAGGCTCTTCAGAAGGTGGCGCACGCGCTACTTCACCTTGTCTGGGGCGCATCTCTCTTGTAAAGGATCCGTGAGTAACTCATTACTGTGTATTTTGCATTTGACTGAAAAGGAACCTTAATTTGCTGGTGACAGACGGTTCAAAAGTTAATGTGGTGCGGTACTTTCTACCTTGTCAAGTATTTTTATTAAAATAATAATGATAAATAAGCATAAAGCTAAGTAGCACTTATTGAAACCCCAGAAAAAAAAACAGCACACTTCTCACCAACCTTTACGTCCACGCCAACGTTGCCCCTTACGCTGCGTTCATAGGCGGCACCTTTAAGGGGCCCGTTTAGTGAACGGCAAGTCACCACCTATCGTTTTCAATAATTTAGAATTGGCAGGTGCCGCTCCTCATCCTCTAATAGCCCAATAAACATTCAATTAGCATTTTCTCCCTGCAATAGCACCAACTTTCATTAATTTCCACATCTGTCTTCGATTCACCATAGCAATAATGTTTTTTTATCTTAATTGTAAAAAGGCCTCTTACTGTTGGTCAATACGACTCCAGTAATGCCTCATAAAGGTCTAGGTTAAGCCTATGTTTGTAAATAAATAATAATAAAGTCTTTATAGAAACAGTAACAAAAATGAAAACCAGGGGTTCCCAAACTTATTTTTTCTACAGCCACTTTGAGAATAAATTATTTTTTAGCATTTTTCATATATGAACTACACGGAGAGAAATATCGAACCGAGTTAGTTCGAGCAATCTCTTAATTAATATTAGTTGATGTTCACAAGTTGTAGTCGTGAGTCGAGAGCTCAGTGTCTAAGAGTCCTCCTAGCTAGATGAAATAACAAATCGCCCCCTAAGCCTCTACAAGTCTACACAACGCCCCCATTTCTGGGTCTCTTACTGCCCCTCTTTAGGCCTGCAGCGCCCAAAAGGGGGTGTTATTGCCCACTTTGGAAAAGACTGATGAAAACGGAAAAGGTAACACTATAGTTATGTTCACAGAGTGGCGGCGAAAGCATTGACATCACTCAGATCCGCTCGGTGAAGGTATCACGTGGCGCACGCAACATTCCCAAGGCATTCGAGATATTCACCGGAGACCAGACCCTCATTCTTAAGCCCAAAGATGGTAAGAACGCCGAGGAATGGGTGCAGTGTCTCAGTATAGCGGTCGCGCACTCACAGGCGCGGGACACGCCGGCCAAGGCGAACTCTCTGCCCGCTAGGGGGCTCACGCTCAAGAGCTTTTAGAAACACGTTTAGACTCAATATACACCATAGGATACATATTGAATAAAATATGACAAGAATACAGAGGAATGGATGCAATACAATACAGCGGACACGCATCCCCTTGAGATGCCGGCGAACGCCAATTCGATACCAGCCACGCTGACGCTAGTAATTTTATAGACTTGACTCCTCGAGTCCTTAGCATCATTGGCTACCGCTTAAGAGCTTTCGAGGTAGATATACATTAAAGAAATATGTTATACTTAATTGAGCAGGGTATTGACGTGCCCCCAAGATTTTTCAGATGACCCCAAGTTCACCCACGTAAACAGACTGTATCAGTAACAATCACAGATATATATGAACACATTTAACTTCGGTTTGGCCAAACTGCTGCATAACAATTATGCGCTGTGGATCAGTAGTACTACTGAGTAGTTCAACTGGTAGTACAACTGATATAACCTCTCTCTATAAGCTGGTGAATTTGGGCCTCCTGTTATCTGTCAGGTAAGTGCTTCATTTCCACATTTGAGAAATGAATTAACAAAGACGAAATAGCCATTCGGGCAATAATAAAAAGTCTTAAGAAGAATCATAATGGATAGATTGTATAATAATAACTCTACTGACATAGTCAATAGGTGTACGGTTATTGTTAGAGTTAAGAGCTTGACTGGACTGCCAAATTAACTTCTTAATCTATTTGGTGTTGGGTAAACATAAACAAGAAGACTTGCATTGCATTTTTATGATTGTATCAGAGGGTAGTTTAGTATTAAGTACCTTGTATACTAGAAATAAGGTCTAATTCAGCTCAATTTTTTTGCAAGTTGCTTTATACTCCCATACTTACTTTAATCATAATGATTTTGGAACATTATTAAACCTTTTTGAATGGAGTCGGTTAAACGGACAAATACGAAATCAATTTGTTAAATGAATTATGTAAAACTTATTTATTATAAAAGTGATTTTACTGACTCAAAGTACAATGACATGTAAGTAAGTATATTTTAAGTGAATTTTTGTAAAATTAGCAATCCGTCCTTTAGACTAGATGTTGATAGTTAATGATTTACTATTGAGTTGGACTCGTTTTATATAAATTTACTTAATATTCTTTGAAGAGTAAGTTGATTTAGTATTTATAAAAAGTGTAGTAATACTGTATTCATAAGTATATTTCTGTGCAAATTATTTGAATTGGTCAGCATTGAACGTGTGCTCTTTTATATTGTTATCATATTAGTTTGTAAGCATTGACATAATTTTATTGAGATTTTTATAAAAGCTATAAGACTGAAAGCTGGTCATGGCTTCAATGAAACAGTCTCATGGAAACCCAAGTGAGGCAAAGTGTACAAAATGTTATGTAGAAAAATATATCTATCAAGCTTATTTAAAGAAAGAAAGAAAAACAGTTTATTTATGGTCTAACAAAAAACACACAGACAAAAAAAATCATACATATTAAATAACAATGACAAAATGTGTGTGTCTGTGTGGTCCCCAACTCAGTATTTGCTAGGCCGCCTAAACTACCCAGCGCTGGTCTTCCGTTGGGGCCCAGAGTGAACCACGGAAGTCCGCTCACCAGTTGACTATTAAGGATTTAATTATTACTATTACATTTTGGGATATTTTATAACTAATGATTACGACGTGGTCGTTAACTATTGGCCTTACACACAAGCTCAAAGTAGCACAGCGGGCTATGGACAGAGCCATGCTCGGAGTTTCACTACGTATAGAATCCGAAATGAGGAAAGTATAAGACCCAAGGTCACTGACCATAGTCTTCAGAAATAGCAAGTTGAAGTGGCAATGGGAAGGTCAGGTTCTCGAGTGGCGACCACAAACCGGACTACGCAGTAAGGAAGACCCTCCTCTCGATGGACCAAGGTCTATATAGGTTACAAAGATCGTAGGAATTTGGTGGATGGAGGTGGCTCAAGACCGTTCGTCGTGACATTCTATGGGGGAGGTCTATGTCCAGCAGTGGACGTCTACTGGCTGTTAATGATGATGATTGCGATGACATTTTACATTGAGTACCGTGAATGATATTGTATAACCAAATTCGAAATGATTGTAAGACATGAGGTATTTACTTTTGTCCAGTACTTAAGTATTAAGTGATTTCGGCGTATATCGTATTCTAAGAAATGCTTTGTGATTCAAAATTGACATTCCCGTCCTGTGTAACAGCTGTATAAGTTACTGAAAATTGTATTGGTCTCAAATATTTAGTACCCAAGGTTGTTAATATGAATGACATTAGTTTTGTAAGTACTTGTTATCAATTAGACACGGTAATACCAGCTTGTGAAACAGCCTTCCAAATTTTAGATAGTTGTAAACTTATTTAAGCTAAGCGTCGACTATACGCGTCAGGCGCACCGCACTCAACGGATTTTATGGAGTTGTATGATAAACATTTGCGCGGTTTGACTGATAGCGGGATTTATGTTTGACAATAAATTATATTTGATTTGATTTTATCAGAATATTGATATCGATTCAGTTGTGTGAGTGTTCTTTTAAGAGCGGTTTCGCACTACGTCCGATCCGTATCCGTGAAAATTCGGATCTATATAGAAATCGGATGACGGAAGCATCCACTAGATCCGCTAGTGCGTAAACTACCATAGAAATAGTTCTACGACTACTCCGGACCGTATTTTCACGGGTTCGGATCGGATTCGGATGTAGTGCGAAACCGCTCTAGTAGCGCTAAAATTAGCGGTCATTACAGTCTGTTAGAAAGTATAGCGATTATTTATGCGCATTTTAATTTGAACTGCCACGACTCACCGAAATCCGTAGCTTGCGATGCGCCCGGTGTGGATAGTGGACGAGGGCCTTAAGATTGATTTTGATTTGACTTGCCATTTTATAGCGCTCAGTGTTTTTTTATGGCGACTAATTATATTGGCCTCCCCAATTATAAGTGTTCAAATTAGTTAGGATTTTTATTGTGAATAATATTGCTAAAAGTTTTATAGGTTAACTAAACGCAGTCTACGTGTTCCACTTGCGTGGAAATAGAAATTTGGATATATAAAATGAACCCAGTAATACATAGCTAACACTATAATATGTTAGCCGTGGTGTGCGTAAGAATATACCCCTCCACCTTCCGTGGATGTAGTAAAAGTTGACCAAGGGATTACACTAAGGTATGGGCAGCCGTATCCACCTGTAGGGTAAGCACGAATATCTAACGGTATCGAGTCGTTAGCGAGACGATAGTCGATGTCAAATATTGGCCAATGACATCGCGGTGGCTTGAAATTTTTGTTAGTTGATTGGTTAATTTTTGACGTGTACTTTCGTCTCGCTAGCGTTTCGGTAACGTTAGATGTTCATGCTACATCTACAGAGTACTTAACATCAAACTGCGTTCACCAATCCGCCTGCAAAGCGTGGTGATTATGGCGAATCCCCCCCATTGCATTCTATGGGGTAGGCATCCGCAATTATTTTAATATATATGCTTCAATTAAATAATATACAAGTTATGTTCATTGTATAGACAAAAACAAAAGTGATAGATGTTAATTATGTATAAGTTGTACTCTGGATACTTATGAACTTGGTGCTAAATAACAATAAATTTTGTACTTAATTTTATTTTAAAGCTTCTAGTTATAATTGAGGCCGCTTATTTGCTAAGGGTTTGACTTGTGTACTTAAACTGCCTTTGTTTATAAGAAAATAAATAGTTCTGTTTGTAAACATACCTCATTTATTTATTAAACATTAAAACAATCATCCCCGGTACATTTACTTACAAAGCAGGCGTACCAGCTTACTAACTGGCTTTTCTGGTATTGTATGGAAAATCGCGCACGTGGTTACACAGGAGAATGCACCCTATCAGGGTTATATGTAGGTCGGGTATATCGTGTAATTATTAACCCAGCTTAAATTCAGGACTTTGGTTAGAATTAATTCTGTTGAGATGCCTACTTATGTAAATCTGTTGTAGGTTCATCCGACGACGCTATTGGAAATTAATTATTATATTACACTATTATTAATCTGACTTTTCCGTATGCAACCGAATTTTCCCTGTAGCTTTTCCTTTCTTTGTCGCTCAAGAAACACCGGCCGTCGATGCTAAGCTTGCAAGCAATCTGCGTGCAAACGCTTGCAAGCAATCTTTCTCGCTCTACCGAACGATGTTTTTGAGCGACGGAAAGGGTTACAGTTACGGGACAAGTCAGATTAAAGCTTTGCGTCCATAGTTTGGTATCGAGCGGGTCGGACAGATCGCATCAAACGGATTTAAATAATCGTTGTATGCTTAGTCATACAAGTGCGTCCACTGATTCGTACTCGCTTCGGAGTTCTTGTCCCATCCCATCCTCGTCGCCAGTGAAATGTATGGAGCGCAATGAAACGAAAACCTTTTACGTTTATTACTAAAGATGACCGCGCTGCGGCTTGCATACTCATAAAGGGGCGATCCGATGCCTATGATGCCGCCCTAAAGTCAGGTCCAACCCTTAGTCGAGAGTGACTGATGAAGCCAGGAGATTAACTTTGAGAACACAGAATATCTCCTGGCTTCATACACTTTAACTGTCTTCTAAACCCGTCATTAGGCTGTATAGCCGGCCGTTTGTCTTTCACCAAGCTATATGCAAAGTCATACTGCATACTTTTGTAATGCATCAAATATGCGATGGCCACCATCGACGTACGTGACACCCCTGCATTGCAGTGAACGAGCACATTCTCCTTGGAACTTACAGCTTTAGCTATAAACGGTAAGCTTTCTTGTAGCACTGGTTTTATATCAGTTTCTGGTAGATCTAAACACTCGACAAACTTGTGGTTCACATCAGTTTCTACATCGATTCCTAGACTTAAAATATGTTGGATATTGTTGGCCTGTATAACGTTACTCGCGGTACAATCTTGCGATCCTATGTACACGAAATCGGTAATCATAATTGGTATGTTGTCTGGTTTAGTGTCGACTACAAAGCCATAAGTGCTGGGTAAACTCGTGTTGTTCTTCTCTATAAACCTCTGTCCATCTACTTTGGTAACTACAGTTTCTGTCTCTTTCAGTTTATTCTTCTGCATTTGTAGTTCCTTGAGGAAACTCATATTGAGTATTGTCCAAAATATTTTCAGTTATTTTCTGAAAACTCACTGCTTTTTTATAAAAACTATATCTTCTCTCTAATTCTCTTCTGACCAATCTCTGTGACACAAAGTATAGGTACTATTTTTAATGACATTCACTGTCTATCTATTGATTCTCCGTCTCACTGACAATCTCTGCACTGTCTGGGTTACAGTTGTAAATCAAATCCTCTGGTTTGTACTCAACGTTACAAAGGTAGAGGCCATCGGGCGGGCTACTCTGCACGAAACTGACCCAAGAGTGTTTGGATGGGACCTGCAGCATCACCTTTATTTCTTTGGGGTCTATCCGACCGATCGCAACGGAGTTCAGTGCTCCGACCATACGGCGAATCTGGAATCAGTTTTAGCAGCATGATAATTCAGAAAAATACAATCCATCCCATGTCTATTAAAGTGTTTTATTCATAGAAATCACAAGGATCATTTTGAATCGTCTTACAAAGTAAAATTACAACAGCTCTAACGCGGGCAAACCTAGAACAATCAGGGCAACAAACATGGCTTGGCTAAATTTGATGATTCTTCTACTACTAGGTGGGAAGCGCCTGGGTGGTGCCTCGAGAACAAGGAGATACATATACAATCTGCAGATATTTGTTCAGGGTGTTCTAGGTATTTTCTATGTATCATAGAATAGAATAGAATATTCTTTATTGCACAAAAAACAAATCATGGCCATAGGCGAACTTAATGCTAGGAAGCATTCTCTACCAGCTAACCTTTGTGTAATGCGGATAAAATTATGTAGGTAGTGCATAATACGTTGAAAAGAATTAGTACTTCAAGTACTTATCATAAATATATCTATCTATGTAATGTATTGTATTAAATATATCAGTTATCTAGTACCCATAACACAAGCTCGGCTTAGCTTGGGGCTAGATAATGCTGTGTGAAATGTCCAGCATTTATTTATTTAAGTATTTATAAATCTATACACCATGCCCCTTCACCCCCCCCCCCCCCTTCCGGCAACAAGATTAAAATTCAATCCCAGTTTTTGTTTATATGTACCTGATTATGAACAAAAGCTCGTCCTTTAATTTCAATATCCCAGTAGTCAAACAAGTTATCTTGCCTGCTTGTGTAGCCTGTGACAATTGGCTTCCCCGGCCGCACTTCTATGGAATATATCTCTCTGCGACTGTGTTTGTATTCTCTTAACTTGTCGTTTTTCTTGAATGTTGTAAAGTCATGGACACCTACTAAATATTTGGCACCCTCTTTGAATTTTTCTATATCAAAATCTTTTAACCTGCAATAATTTTATTTTGAATGATCAAGGGGGCAGCAGGTTTGGCGGTGAGCGATATGACACTGTTCAGCGATTGGAGGTAAGCCATATTTATATGAAACTTCGCGATTAATGGTGGGCTATATTCATATGAAACTTGTTCAGCAATTGGTGGTGAGCCATATTCATATATGACACAGTTCAGCGATTTGTGGTGAGCCATATTAATATGAAGATTCAGCAATTGGAGGTAAGCCATATTTATATGAAACTTCGCGATTGGTGGTGAGCTATATTCATATGAAACTTGTTCAGCAATTGGTGGTGAGCCATATTCATATATGACACAGTTCAGCGATTTGTGGTGAGCCATATTAATATGAAGATTCAGCAATTGGAGGTAAGCCATATTTATATGAAACTTCGCGATTGGTGGTGAGCTATATTCATATGAAACTTGTTCAGCAATTGGTGGTGAGCCATATTCATATATGACACAGTTCAGCGATTTGTGATGAGCCATATTAATATGAAGATTCAGCGATTGGTGGTAAGCCATATAATTTAAATGAAACTTGTTCAGCGATTGGTGGTGAGCCATATTCATATGAAACTTGTTTAGCAATTGGTGGTGAGCCATATTCATATATGACACAGTTCAGCGATTTGTGGTGAGCCATATTAATATGAAGATTCAGCGATTGGTGGTAAGCCATATAATTTAAATGAAACTTGTTCAGCGATTGGTGGTGAGCCATATTCATATGAAACCTGTTTAGCAATTGGTGGTGAGCCATATTCATATGAAGATTCAGCGATTGGTGGTGAACCATATAATTTAAATGAAACTTGTTCAGTGATTAGTGGTGAGCCATATTCATATGACACTGTTTAGCGATGCAGTTCAATGTGCACTCCAATCTCTCAGCCCTTAGTGTGCAAAGTAAGACTGGGTAGAAAAATGTTTAGAAAAAAAGTTGCCTTATAAAAGTCTAAAAGATGGTGATACCAAATAGTTTAGAAGTTAAGAAATTAACCACATTTAAATAGTGGTCTCACCTAGCAAACTGGCATCTTTTCCACTCTTCAACTGGTATGATTGATCCTATGCTGAGGTTTTCTGGCAGTACTATGTGTGACTTTAGAACTGCTAGCCTGAAAGAATACAAATACATGTTGTCCAAAAATTCAAACCAAATAATAGCTGCAGCATAAGGATAATCAGCTCATAATGTTCCCAATTGTAATCGACTTGGGGCCTACTCTTGACGGAGAATTATTTTTAATCCACCACGCTAGCCCAATGCCGGTTGGTAGATGCCACATGCCTTTATTGGTTCTAGGGCATGCCTATTGTCTCAGGGTGTTTTCCTTCATTGTTTTGAGCATGTACATTTTTCCGGAATTCAAACCCACAACCTTCAGATCGGAAGTCACACTAGGGCAGTATAAGTCAAACTAATTGAATTGACGACGACCTCTGTGGCGCGGAGGGCGAAGGTTCGCCTGTGACGCAGGAGGTTGCAGGTTCGATTCCCGCCTTGGAACAAATATTTGTACTATCTGCAGATATTTGTTCAGGATGTTCTGGGTATTTTCTATGTATAATAAAAAATATCTATCTATGTAATGTATTGTATTAAGTATATCAGTTATCTAGTACCCATAACACAAGCTCTGCTTAGCTTGGGGCTAGATAATGTTGTGTGAAATGTCCAGCATTTATTGATTTATTTATTTAATGAACAGTTTGCATTGGAAAATTGTCTTAAGTAATTAGATAAATACCTGTACAAATATGTCCTGCTAATCGCTTGATATCTAGCACTAAATTTATCATTAACTCTCATACATTTCTTAATGAAAATGGGTGTGTTACTCTTGAAGAAAATCTTGTTCATTTCATAGGCCACATTGTTGGGCTCGTATAGACCTCTGCCTAATTTCTCTAAGTCAAAATGTGCGCTTGAGTTCAGAGCATGGACTCCACCATCTGTGCTGTAACAAAGATGATTGAGAAGGGAAGAAAACAAAAAAATTGTTAAACACTACTATTATGTAGGTAAGTAATTATTTTTTTATTGTGGTAAAACTCTCACAGAAAATTTTATATGGATGGTTTGCAGAGGGGGGAGGGTCTAATCACGGGCCATTGTATATATCGTTTCAAATCAGTTCCGAACCTAGGGGTAATAACACCCGCGGAGGTGGAACTGTTCTTTCTGCAAGGGTAGTACGGCTAGTAATTTTTGAGGCCGCCGATTGATGAAAGATATGGGCTGTACTTACCGACTCGAAAGTGTAACGTTGGGATAGTTTAGAGATCGTAACTTCAAGAGAGATAGTTCCATTAATCCTTGCACACTTTCAGGATCGGGATAGTTACGGCCAGTTCTAATCCATAATTTCTCTGAACGCCTGCGTGAATCAGAAATTAAATCGGCAATAGAACTATGTTCAGCATTTTGTTATATGTACCAAATAACATACCTGAACGCTGTTCCAATATAAGAAATAAAGGTCAAGTATCGAGCTTTCATTCTTTAGTAAAATTTAATAGATTTTTCAGCAATTTCATTAAAAAAATTATCTTGAAAATGCGACCTGGTACACAACACATACACAAGATTTGTATTTTGTTTACCTTTAATAATTTTTAGGTTACCTATTTATTTTGTAAGTGTTCTGTCACTGTCAAATTCATCGCAGCTGTGCTAATCAGTGCTATTTTCGTTTCTTTTATTTCCTTCCTCCATTTCACAGATTTTTACTTTCATTTTTGAACGACAGATTCGCCAATCGCCATGTAGTATGTCATATGTCAAAGACATTTAAGTTAAGGGCTGCCGCATCGTTTAATTGGAAGAAAGAAAACTTACCAAGTTGTGGAATCGACAGTTATGTGACGGTGACTACTTTACATAAGATTGGATGTAAGCTAGGTATCTGTTCATAAAAATAAAACAGACAAGTGCCAGTGAGACTCGTGCCTTGAAGGTTCCGATTCGTAAATTATTATGAAATCGTCGGAGCCTTTTCGAGTTCAGCCACTTTTCTCTGAAAACTTCACCATCCCATTGTAAGAAATTCAAAATTACTCAATTTTAGACTTTTTCTTTTATTTGTGTCACAAAGCCTGGCATTCCAATTATCAGAAGTGTGAGGTCACTGGAAGTAGGTATACTAAAGGTTTTTCATTATCGCGATTTATATTCAAAACATAGACACTCACTGCTATATTATCACATACATATCATATGGTCACAGACCAGCCCCCCGATTCCCTAGCTGAAAGTCACTCAGTGACTAACGTTTGACAAGTAGAATGACCATCATAAAAAAAAAATATTATGAAGAATTCTCAATTGATGGTAATTTTACTTGTCAAACGTTGGTCACTGAGTGACATTCAAGATAGGGAATCGGGGGGCAGATACATACAGATATTCGGTATAAGATTAAAGTTAACACCATTAGCCGTTCCTGAGAAAAAGAGTCTTGTCAGACAGAAGGACAGAAGTACAAACAGACTGTGAACAAACTGACCATATACCTATATAAGGGTCGCGTTTTTTCTTCTTTAGGTACGGAACCCTAGAAATACCTAAAGATAAGAGCTCAGTTGAAATGTGAAAGTACTGAAGTTTCATGGCTTGCTCCGGACGTCTTAATTCCTTAATTCTTTATTGTACACAATATAATAGAAAAATAAACTTACATATAGGACATGTACAAAGGCGAGCTTAACCCTAAAAGAGTTTTCTTCCAGCAAACCTTAGAGAAATGGGAGAAATTATAAAAGTGGTGGATTATGTGTACCTATAAAATACAAAACAGAGAAATAGACAACATAAAACGTAATACGTCTCGGTAATTTAACTAAGTCTATTCTATTGTTGGATCAATAGCTGTTCAACTTTCGTCAACTTTACACCTGTACAGTACACAAATCAGAATAAAAACTCCCATCACATAATTATCTTGTCCTGATTACGGGACAACTGTGTGTGTGTGTGTGTGAACTGTGAGTCAAGTAAGTAATAATAATAACAAGTAAAGGAGAAATAAAAAAGTTTGGGAAACTCTTGATTTACTTATAATTTTTTTTCGTGATCTTAGTCGAAGCAAACTAAGCAAAGTTATTGTAGCGAAAAGCCGTAATTTGTATTTTGTTTCAGACTTTACAAATGATTTGAGACAGGGCTATAGGGGGGTGACGCTACACAAAAATAGCCCTGGCAGTATATTAAAAAATATTACTGGAAAGTGGTTAGGTGGCAGCCCTAATCATTAAATACATGTGTTGAAAATGGCTCAACGGACGTGGCATCTGTTTACTTTGATAACGATATTTACTGTTTTATCACTTGTTGGGGATGTTTTCTCGACTTCGCCGGCACCATGGTACGAGAACCTGCCTGCGGTGACCATGGACTACAAGGTGCACATAGATGCAGGCAAAGAAGACTGCTATTACCAATATGTCCAGCCGGGCGCCACTTTCTACGCCAGTTATCAGGTAATTATCTGCAATTTTCTACTTAAAATCATCGTAAACCGTGCCTTATCAGTTATAATCCTCGTTATATTGGTTCGCGGGTTCCAGTCAATCGATACAAAGTTATTGTTTAGAGAGGAGCAAGTTGTAATAACTTTCTATTTTCAACTACCCAAGCTGTGACTTTGAGCTTATGCTGCGCTTATCTCTCTCTTGGAAATTGGCTTAGTTTTATGTGTGTACTCCTTAGTATTTATTTTATTGATTAGATCATGCCCTTTTTCAGGTGCTTAAAGGTGGTGACGGTATGTGTGGCTTTGCTGTCCGCCACCCCAACGGTCAAATAGTCCACCCCTACGAGTGGCGTCAGAGTGCCGAGTACGCTGACCAGACCTCCTCAGGAGGGTACTACGCTGTCTGTATTGACAACCAGTTCTCAAGATTTGCAGGCAAAATGGTTAATTTGTACCTATCTGTTATAAGATATGACATGTGGGAGAAATATGCCAAGGAAGTTGAAGAGCTGGATATGAACATTTCTAATTTTACTGTAAGTTCCAAAAATATATTCAGTTACCATGATTCAAATTCAAAAGTATTTTATTCTTTGAAATCACAAGGCTCATTTTGAACCATCTTTTAAGCTAAATGAATTTATTCCTGTTCTAATGAAACCAATATAGTATTGTAGCTTCCTTAAACAACAAATTCTGGCTCAGTATTTGAAGGAAATTGTTTGAAAACTTATGTTATTTCTTTATTTCAGACTTCTATACAATTTGTTGAGAGAAACATCAATGATATCTTGCAATATCAGTACCACTCAAGAGCCCGGGAGTCCAGAGACTACAACTTATTGCAAGACAACAATGTCTATGTTATGAGGTAAACTCCAATCTTTATTTCACAATAATTTGACAAAAAATAAAAAAAAATGAATTTTCTTAAGATACTCATTAAACGACTCAATTAAGATGAGTCCACTCAATGAACCAATGACACTGTTAAAGATAGTCTGTGGATGGAGGTCTGTTTGGTCTATGTGTTGGTGGGGCCTACGTCCAGCAGTGAACGCCAACAACTACTGATGATGATTATTATGCTATGCCACATGAATTCTTCTTCAGCACACTACAATATCTTTTTCATCCCACCATCTCGGAAAGAGTATTTTTGCTATTCGATATCTGAGTTTAAAAGCAGTTTTTATCTGCTAGCTAGAGGACAAAATAAAATTGAATTTAGAACATCGTGTGCACTAAGTTTGTGAATTAAAAACAAAATTAAACCTATTTACTTCTACCTCCATGGTGCCGAATTTATCATACAACCTTTTTTAATTTGTTAAAAACTCAGACTCGGAACCATCTTGGTGTATTACTTTTTATTTAGTTTGCTTTACGCGCGCCATTTTTTTTTGACGTCATCTACGCTCGTGGTTTCATTTTAGAATCCTTCGCTTGCTCGGTCATCAAAATTGAGCACGCGGTTAAAAAGCAACTTTACACTCTTGTATAACAAATAACTATTCTCTGCATGTTATGTTTGTCACACTAACTTTACATTGTTTTGTTACCAGGTGGTCACTGATACAGATCCTGGCTGTAGCAGCGACAGGATCACTGCAGGTATACTTTGTAAGGAAACTCTTTGAGACTAAGGAAAACTCTTCTAAGACTAGGATTTGATCAAGCATTTCTGTAATCTCTATGACAGGCTTGGAGATTTTTCTTTGATGAACTTTGGCTCAAACTATAACTAAGTATCAAATTATGCAACACTCATAGCTTAATGTCAATTTGATAGAATATAATTTAAATAAACATAAAAATTCTATAATTTGACAATATTTTTATAATACATTCCACAAAATGATTCCTGATGAGCAATCTGTATATAAATGATCTCTCAAGATAGAAACAAAGTGAAAAAAAAAATTTCGTTCATTCCACTATACAACTACCTACTAGTCTATTTTTCAAAAACTGTGTTTTCTTGTTATTGCTTGTTTATATAAAATCATTGTTCATAATTTTAAGAATGTGAACGTTGTAATGGCCTTTTCATAATTTTAAACAGAAGTACATTAGTTGCTCTCTTATTTGACGATTTATAGATAAGTGAATATTGGCCTATATATATTTTTATAAATAATACATTACTTTCAAAGTGTTAAATTTTGCATAGTTTTATTAATGAGATTAGCTATTTATAGATCTGAATTATGACTTTTTAAATAATTTTGATAATTTTTGCATTTTTATAAACTTTATTTGTATTGAATTTCAATGATGCTTTGTTTGAAAGTTAAGTTATCATAGGTTTTAAGTAAAAAGTACATTACTGCCAATAAGCACAAGCTAAACAATTAACTATTGTTTTTAATTGAAATAAAAAAGTGTACTTAATAATTTAAATATCTTTTATTTACCTGTCTTACTACCCATTGACTGCAAAAATAGTTTGCAGTCGTCAACAGCTATTAGATATACACTGCTAGATGAGACCTCCCCCAAAGATTGCAATGGGGGATTTTCCATAACCCCACGCTTAGCAGGCAGAATGGTGGCAGCAGTATAATTAATTACATTATTATAATCATAATAAATAACAAAGGCTATGGTAAATATTCTGTTCAGAGTAAATATTTACAAAAATGTAAAGTCAAACCGCGGGTTTTTCTTCTTCATTCCATCTCTAGCGCGGTGGGACCACGGGGAAAAAAATCCCCGTGGTCCCACCAGTGGGTCATAGCAGTGGGTCCACGGGGAAAAACCCCAAACCGCGCTATACTTTATTACGAGTCTTTTCTAATAAACTGGAGATAAAAGGGACCGCGGTAATGTAACAAATACAAATAATGTAACAAACGCAAATAATGTAAAAAATATAAGTAATGTAACGAATGCGAAGAATGATAATACTACAGACAGAATCAACACTTATCATGCACTAAACTTTAGATTTTGGGAAAAGGTTAAAAAATACAACACTAATTATTATAACTTTATATTTGTAATATTCATACTATAAATAAGTCAAGGACTGTTAAAACTACATTTCTATCTATATACACAATAATTTAAGTACAATCCAATCATAATTTAATTTGTTGACAATTAATTATAATTGGTAATGTTGTAGCATGTGATTTAAGTTTTAACTTCAATCGGAATGTGTCAATAATTGTGATTATTTCCAAAATACAAGAACAATTTTTAAAAACTTGACCGCATAATATGACTAGGCGTTTTATAGCGACCAAGTGAAAACTTATAAGTTATATAATATAAAATTAAAACTAAATAATCAAACTATCATACAATTCAATGGAAATCTCATACGTAACTGTACATTCCAACTAAATACAAACTTTACCTTCATTGAGATTACATCTTAGTAACATAAAAATAATACAAAATCTAGGTATATGTCAATTTTTAAGCACATAGTTAAAGCACCTTTACAATGTACAATTCGGTGCAGATAACAATTTAAAACACCTAACCTAACCATCTCGTGTCTTCTATGAAGAACTTATCTGTTTCCTCATTTATCACTCCCAAGCTAATTCAATGATTTTATCATAAAATGCTCAAAACACCTACATTTAGAATACAAAGGCAGTGTTTGGACGGACAATGTCTCAAGTGCACATGTGTAAGTTATGGTGCTTAAATCGATTGCGATCTGATCTAACAATTAGTCTCAAGCACCGTTTATTATGTGATGCAATGTTTATGTTATGTTGACAGTATTTTACTGAACAAAGACGCCCACTGTTTTTAAAACGTTCTTAATTTTGTGACTGTGCCAAAAACCTTTATAGCATTGCCAGCTCTTCTAGTGTAAGTTGCAACTATAAAAACAATGACTTATTGCACTGAGTGCAAAATAAACCATTGATTTTACTGGTTGTATATGGAAATATGATCAGCGGCCCTGGTGGCATGTTTATGGAACGTTCTCTCCATCATTACCAGCCTGTAGAAGTCCACTCTTGGACATAGGCTCCCTTAGAATGCCACGATGAACGGTCTGGAGCAGCCTCCATCCACCGACTTCTTGCGACGTTTATAATGTCTTTAGTCCATCGAGGGCTTTCCTCTAACGCGTCGTCCGATTTGTGGTCGCCACTCGAGAACCTTTATACCCTAACTCTCCATACAAATGAGAAATAACGTGTCAAGCAACAGTAAAAAAACTCATATGCAGACGCAGTTTTATCCAGCTTTGTATTTGCCAATAACGCTACTGCCTCGCTAGACACAGCCCCAGTAGAGTACAAACTGGTAATCGCTTTCAATTACGATTTCGCAATACATTGCGCCGCATGCTTCAGCTTATTGTCACAAGCAGAAATATTCAAAACATTAAGTGCAATGTACTGTAAAATCAGAATCGAAAGCGATTATCAGTTCGTTAGCCAATAAAGAGGGGTCTCGGCTCCGTCCGCTCTCCACACAATAGCGGTGATTTGTGACGTCAGAGTCGCTTCCTCTGCCCGAAGTAGGTGCCGGAGAGCGCAAGCAGACGGTACCGCTGGCGCAGATTGCGGGCCCGCACATGCGCGGACGCGATCTCCGCCGTGTACGCGCCCGGGAACCAGCCCGCCTCGCCGTCGCGCGTGCGCTCACCGTAGTACCAACCTGCCGACACAAACAATGATAACTTGCAGTTAAGGTGAAACGTTTCGCAAGTAGCGCGAAATTCAAATTTTATTGTGATTTTTGCACGTTACAACTTATCAACACTTCTTGAGATAGCGAACACTGGTTTTGCGAGAATCAGGAGGCCTAACAGTCCTAACACACATATTTTAATTGAAAGTATCTCATATTTATCATTAGTTTAGCTACGAATGTCAATGAACCAAAATAACACTATACAAAACATTCATTGACATTCGTAGCTAAACTAATGATAAATATGAGATACTTTCAATTAAACTATGTGTGTTAGGCCTCCTGATTGCCGCAAAACCAGTGATCGCTATCTCAAGAAGTGTTGACAAGCTGTAATGTGCAAAAAACACAATAAAATTTGAATTTTTCGGACGAAACATTCATAAGATCAGGACTTTAATCCCAATGAGGGATATTCCCAGATCATTAATCAGATTCGTGCGGATATCCTACAATGGGTGGTCAGAGGCAAGTCTAAATTATATAAATCATTCAACGGGAAGGTAGCAGGTTTTTACCTGCCAATCTACCTAGTGACTTCTGGAAATATAATATTGTACGAATTAAGATTTTCGATACCACTGAACAAAATAGTTAACGAATTGCCCACTGACCACAAAAAGTTAACCTGAAATTGGCACCACAGGAAACGATATAGGCTCGCGATACACGAACCGATGACCTCTGTGTGTGTGCAAGAGGTTGCGGGTTCGATTCCCGCTGCGGGACAAATGTTTGTATGATCTGCAAATATTTGTTCCGGATCTGGGTGTTATGGAACTATGGTACTCGTTGTTCCTGACACCCACGACATAGGGAATCCTAGTGTAAGATCAAGAATACGTAAAGTGACAGTTTTAAACAAAAAAGATAGCACCATATCTGGTTGTGTATGTGTGTTCTAGTCCCAGATTGGGAAGTGGTTGGACAGCGCATAAGTTAACATTTGTAGAGAGATGAAACACAATTGTGTGGCGCTTCCTTGGCAGTTTCCATTGACAGAAAGATTGGAAAGGATCTCAGAATAATGACCAGTAATTATTCTGAGGGAAGGACCATGCGAGGTTGGAGCCCGAGTGCAATGCCCTACTCTAGCGAGGCGCGTCCATCTCACTCACCCTCGCTAGTCTTCCTAGTGACATTGACGACGTCTCCCTCGGCGAGTGTGAGCTCGTCTGGCTGCGCGGGCGAATACGCGTAGAGCGCGCACACCTGCGGGCAGTCCCAGCCGGCGTATACCGCCTCGCCCTCCGCGCTGTTCGCACCGCCCGCCGCTAGGGCCTCACCCCATCGGGAAGCGTCCGTCTCACTCGGACAGGACATCAGCTATGGAAGAATTATATAAATATATGACAGTTCTAAGGTATTTTCAAATTAAGAGAAGGTCACCGGTAGCTCGAACAAAGTTTGCTTCTAATCTGGCTATTATTTCTTCAAAATCCATGAAACTTTGTACACATTATCAGTCTACTAATATCCCCCCCCCCCCCGTGGTGCGTTATTTTGTATAAAATTATATAGTTAAATGGTACCAAATCAAAAAATAAACTTTTTTTTTAAACTGACGGACTATTGGTTGTTATGTTAGTGTACTGATAATTTGTACAAAATTACATGGAGTTTAAAAAAAATAGTAACAAATTTCATTCGCGTACAAAAGGGTGTAAGCACCGGCAGCTTTGTACGTTGTCAATTTTCGCAGAGATAGACCCACCTAAAGCTTTTATTTTTCAGCAATTTTTTTTAACTTTGGCTCATATTATGTAGAAGTTAAGGTGTAGTATGTATTGTAAGGTGTGTCTTTTACCATCTCAACGGTCCTGCCATCATGGTTCTCCAACAGCGTCAGCAATAGTGCGTGTTTCGCGTTCGCCGCGCCGCCTTCACTGGAGCTCACCTCCAGCAACGAGCGCGGACAGTGGTCGATCGCCACGTACAGCTCATCACTGATAAAAATAAACAATGTCAGAACATGCTCTACAACTTTGTCAGGTGCAGCCTAGCTTGATGTGTATTGAGGGTGAGAAGGGAACTTTGTAACCCTGGGAAGTTTTCCCTTTACTCAAATACTCTAACTCTCTTTTAAATACTCGTTTTGGCACACGTTTTGAATGAAATCTCAGGAACCCTACGGTGTTTTAAGATATATTTTACTACAACAAGTAGGTAATAACTATTTATTATTATGCTAAAATCAGTTTTTTGATTAACACTTTATTTTTGCCATAATAAACAAAAAAAAACATTTTTGTGCGCGACACTCGCTAGCGCGAGCGAGATGGCGCGCGGGTTATTGCGTGCGTTAAAGAGGGAGCCTAAATTGTAGTATAGTGCCCTCTTAAGCTGGTAGCATGGGACAGATACCGTTACTTAAAAATTTGCGTTAAAAGTACCAAAACTATTAGTAGTATTAGTTACGTTAGCTACGTATAACAGCTACTTTTTAAATAGCGTTAAAAAGTATCGATACTTGTAACGGTATTATTAATTAGGCGACGTTGCCAGTCACAAGTGAAATCATGTAACTTAAAGTAGCACTATCGCGTCGTCAGATAGATGAGTCACTGTGTGCAGCACAGTCCCTAGTAGGGACTCTTTATCTCTTCGTCTCTTTCTAGAGAGGGACTCCCTACACACACTCTAGAAAGAGACGTGCAAGTATTGTTAAAATTAAGTAACGCTATAAAGTTATCAGTAACGTTATAGAAAAACGTTACCATAAAAAAAAACTTATAACAGCGCTAATCACAAACATGGCAACATTTTTGGAGAGAGTTGTTTTTCATCTTGTAACTCTTCTCCTAAACCACTTTGGATTTGAATGTGGTTTTAGACTATACGAAGTCACGAGACGGCCAGCTAGTAGACTCTACTAGCTGACCGTCTACTAAGTAGAGTATAAAAAATGATTGAAGAAACTCACCTCTTCTTCTTAGTGATCACGAGCAAGTCGTTGAATAGGAACAAGTAGAGCGGTAGTTTGTGAAATTTCTTGCCGAAGGTGAGCTTCATCTCGTCCGTCTTCCATATCAGCTGCGTCATCTCACCGGAGCGCACCAGCCATCTCACCGGCCTGTGACCAAAACCCAAAAACAAACCAATAAGTATAATTACATGAAGGCGATTGAGAATGATGTTACTCGAAACGAAACGTTCATTCATATGAAAGAGGATAATTTTGAAGCCCAGTCTATAATACAGTGTAGACTCTCTGTTTTTCTTACAGTGACTATTTATGGATTTGTGGATGGGATTCGGTATGGATCTCTACGTCAGGTTTTGAGGATAGTTTTGATAAAGTCAAAGTCAAGTATTTTATTAATTTAAATCTTACGGATATTTTTGAATCGTCTTAATAAACTAGGTGTATTTACACTTGTCCCAACGTGACCAAAACTAGAAGAATCAGTAGGCCTAGTGTGTAAACGCGATGATCACACTAGGCCTACAGGGCAACAAACAATGCTGGGCTTGTTTTGATGATCCTTCTTAATACAATGTGGGAAGCGCCCGTTTGGTGCCTCAAGAACAAAGAAAAGCCGATGCATAGAAAAAGAGTTCTTACCTAGCTTAGGTAGTCAAAAGTGCAATGTTAAGAGAACCAGCAAAAGTTCACAAGACAGCACACGCTTCGCTTGATACACTTATAAATACCAAACTTATGAGAAGTTGTTTACCTGCGATCTCGTCTCCCGCACGCGGGGCCGAGTGACGGTGGAGCGCGGATGGAGGAGGGGAACTCGATGATTTTAGCGAGCCGGTACATCTCTTCGATGCGTTCCGTGTTACGCGCGCCTTCGTTGCACTGGGATACAAACTGTAATACAAACATTTCTACATTAACGAATAATTTATACTTGAGACTCGATCCATTCAGAGTTTTGTTCTGAAAATCTGATCTGAATTCTTAAACTAATAATAATGTGACCATTTAAATATGTTTCGAACTAGCATCCGCCCGCAGTTTCACTCGCTTGGTATCGAGATAAAAAGTCTCACTACCTTTGTCAAAATCGGTTCAGCTTGATTGAGTAACAAACTAACAAATATAGTCAAACATTCGCATTTATAATATCAGTGAGAAGTGGGATAGAGTTGTTTAGACTTATGGATGGCTTTTGATAGTATCATGCCATTATTTGTATTCGCTAGTCGGTATGATCTCAATGTTATTCGATCAATGATAATCGATCACTTCTGTAAGAAAACTTACGCCCATGTTAGTACCTATCATCTAATAATTGGAAGAAAATGTAAATGTGCCGAAGCATGAAATGTAAAAGGTGTTCCACAAGGTTCGTTTCTTGGCCACTTGTTCTTCATTTTATGTTCATTGCTTTCATAAACTGCGTCAGAGCAGCTTCAGAGGGTACGGACATTGTGCCCACACTGTTGTCAGCTCGTGATTACAGGGTTGGTGTTTGTCGTGCGAGTGGTAGGAAACAGATTGTATGGATGTGTGTGGCAGTGCAAGGGTGTGTTAGTTAATCTTACGACAGGTACGTACGTTGTTGAATGTTGCCAGCGCGTGCATACAGGGTTGGTGCTCATCGTCATGTGTCGATAGATGACGCAGCACGGCGTCTAGTAGTAAGGGAAGGCGCGTGACGCGTTGCATCGGTAGCATTAGGAAGGAGTGGAGAGACAGAGATTGACACGCGGGGTGGTTTTCCATTCTGGAATAAAACATGAGCGTTAAAGATATTTCAAAATTAACGATTTCAAAATTTTTATATTAAATTTCTAAGTTCGAACCCACATCTTCGCTTTTAATCGGTGATGCCTTGACCAATTTGGCCATGGATTGAGCTGACGTTGAGTACGAAATTTGTGGGCTTACCACAAAAATCCAGGAAAGGGAGATACTAAAATTCAGCCAGTTGAGCGATGAGACCAAGAGAAAGAAGAGAGTCGCTCTCATTAAATGTGTGTGAGGAGCAAAGGCTTACTCGTAGAAGTCCCTGGCGAGCGAAGAGCTTCCAATTTCGAATTTAAGAAATCCAAGGAGGTTAACTATATAAGGTTTCGGTAGCTGGATTTAAGACCTATTTTGTACCTGAAATTGTTAAATACAATATATGTAATAAGCCCGAGGGGAGGGTAAGTTTAGGAGGCATTTCATGAATAAAAAAAATCTAAATTCATAAAGGCGTAGAACAAAAGTTGTTTGCCATAACGTGTGGAATACCCTCCCTTCGGGCTTATAGGGGTATTTTGTTACACATTGTAAACTATTCAGATTTTTATTTATACCTCTTGAGTGCGTTTGCGAAGGCAGGTCGCTCTCTCAGCCGCTGCAGCGCTTTGACCATAAGCGCTTGATTCTCGCAGTACTTGACGTACACGTGGAAGTGCTGCTCGGCGTGGTGCCGCACGATGTCGCATATCCCTTGCAGCAGGATATTCTCCTGCCAGCACTTCTCCAGCTCATTCATCAGCAACTGAGAGCATTTACGCACTGGGGGACAAAATTATGCTATACTAATGTCTGCCACGGCTTTGCTTGCGTTATACCGACTGGGGAAAACAGTATGTTTTATATTGGGAATCGTGCTGTGTCCGGCCTAAGAATAGACCCCGCTATCTCCTTCCATGGATGTCGTAAAAACCGACTAAGGGATAACAGCAGGGGATGGGAAACAGCATCCACCTGAGTACTGAACATGAATACTGCGATCACCAAATTCGGCTGCCAAGCGTGGTGATTATGGCCGATTCTCACGAATGTGATGTTATTGTAACAGTACCGGTTTCCACACGATGTTTTCGGAAGGATCCTTCTTGGCGCATGAGACTTTTCCCAACTATTGTCTCAGGGTGTCGTTGCGCAGGGGTTTGGTACTGCTTATCTTGCACTGCTTAGTTCGCAGGTACATATATTTTTTACTAGCATTCTCCGCTTCGCTCATGTTCTACCGTGATATAAAGTAGCCTGTTGATACAAATATATCTATCCCTGTACCTTTCATCAGAATAGGTTGAGCCGCTATAGCGTGATTGAGAATTAAACAAATAAACTGAAATAAATTTGAATACGTAATCGACACTGGAACAGTGTTGCCAATCAACCCAGAGTCCTTCTCCGTTATTTTAAGGAGTTGGGCTGGCTGGGCTAGGTTTATCACGGGGAAAGCACAATACACCCCAATGCCGGAAGTCATTGCAGCCCCCCCAAATCACAGCAGCAAAAGGCAATAGGGAACTAAACAATCTCCCATTGTTGAATGAGAGGTTATTTTTGGCAGCCTCAGGCTACGTCCGCATAGGCAGGTGGCTTGCTTAGCGCCTAGAGCCTAGCGTGCCACCTAGCGAGTAGCTAAGCAAAACAAACATTCTAGAATAGTTGCGACCAGCCGCACTGCGTGCTTGGCGCCTAGCTAGTCGCTAAGCGAGTATCGAAGTAAACAAACGTGTTGGTTTTTTGTATCTAGGCGCGAGGCATTTTAGAGTGAAAAATGGATGAAATATTAATTGCATCGGTTTTCAAAAGAGAACCTCTGTGGAATTTTCGGTAAGTAGCAGTAGAGCTATTTTTGAGAGAGACATCTCGTAAACGTACCGAGCAAATGACTGAGGCACCTGGCGACCCACCACGCAAACCACCTTCGGTGCGGGCACCGTGAATCCTAGCAGGTAGCCGAACTGCAAGCCACTAGGCTCTAGGCGCTAAGCAAGCCACCTGCCTATGCGGACGTAGCCTTAGCGCTATCTAAATCTTATGAAACTTGAAAGAAGGAATATTAAGGTCAAGAAGTTTCCCCCAATACAAGTTTCATAAGATTTGAACAGCGCTAAGGCTGCTAAAATGATCTCCCATTGTTGAGTTCCCCATTGCCATTTGCTACTATGATTGGGAGGCACATCTTATCTCAATTTTTAAACCTTTGATAGCTAAAATAGTTTTTGTCTTGTTTTGGCGTATGTAATTTTACATCAGAGAGAACAAAACAAAAGCTATTTTAACTATAATAGGTTTAATAAATGATTATGAATAAGGGGGAAATGTTTTTCTTCAAAAGCTTACCTGGTAAAATAGTAGCGAACAGAGTCTCCCAATCATCCCTGGGCAAGATGTGTGTCTCTCTGAAAGCGGGGTGAGCTATGAAATGCGCTTCTAAAACGTTCAACGAATTCAGATAGGATGCCTCGGATGTTAGCAGCTCGAACTTAGCTTCCTGAAGGCGCTTTTGTGCCGGTGCCAGCGAACCTGGAAGATAATTAAGATAGTTTCAAATATGTGACAGAAAAGCAAGCAAGTTATTATCCCCGTTATTGGTTGACAACCTCTGTGGCCGGGTGGGCGAGTAGCCAGCTGAGATGCAAGAGGTTGCGGGTTAGATTCCCGCGGCGGGACAAATGTTTGTATGATCTGCAAATATTTGTTCCGGGTCTGGGTGTTATGGTACCATGGTACTCGTAGTTCCTGATACCCACGACACAGGGTATCCTAGTGTAGGATCAGGACTATGTATGTGATTGTTGGGTGTTGTTATGCTATTGTTATTATTATAAGTGATCTTTGACCACGTGAATTGGATGATAACGTCATCCAATCACCAATTTGAGTCGACTCACTAAGCACAGCTGACTCGACGACTTCAGGCACCTCGCACCACAGCGTGCGCGCGGGGCCGCGCGGCGCCACGAGCGCCATGGCGGAGGGGCGTGCGGGCGGCGGAGGCGCGGGGCGGGAAGCCGCGGCCGGAGCGCCTGCGCCTGCGCTCGTTTCGTACGCGTCCGAGTCAGAGTCGCCCGTCTCACGGCACACCGACTAAAAATCAAACCATAAAAGCTACAATAACTTTTGGGAATATCTCGATTATTGATTTAATATTATTTACACCTATTTCTTGACAAGGCCCATGTACACTTGTACAGCCGTTATTGAATTGATTTTGTACAAAAATAAATTTTCTCGTACCCGTTGTCGTATGTAACTATTTTAGGTATAGTACAGTCAAATTAGGTGATTTTTTGCACAAGTGTGGAACTAATTAGATGTAGTCATGAAAACTTTTCTAATTGTTTTGTATGGCTTAAAAATCACCTCTAATAATAAGCATCAGTAATTTCACCCTCCGGAACAGGGTGAAATAGGGTGAAAACCATAAAAATATCCGTAACTTAATGGGGGAAATAGAAGTAGTCGGTGCAATTTGGCATAGACTTTGAACCGTTATAATCTACATTTGCACTAAGTATTTTTTAAATCCGACATACGGAACATACAAAAAAAAATCATTTACAAAAAAAACTTTTTGTGGTTATTACGGCTCCGGGAAAATTAAGGTAGTAGGTGCAAATTGATAGACATATCAGAAAAATGTTCAAAATACATTACCAGGTTTGCACCATGGTGCGTCTCACGGAAGGCACTTTTCCATATTTTATTGTCGCTCTACTTCGGGGAAAATTAATGTAGTTCTGGAAATCGACTTAAACTTATTCATTTAATTAGTACTACATCCGCCGGAAGTTTTATACTGGTTTTTTTTTACGGAAGATGCATTTGTTCAACACTGTGTTCCCTACATGCACGTGGTTTTTATTAAAATCATAATGCACTAAGACAGTCTCTCTATACGTAATTTAACTTGCATCAAGTAATTTCTTTCTATTTTAAAATTTACGGCCTTTTTAAGTTTGTACCTAATATTTAAAAGGGTTCCGTAAGCGCCAGAAACGGTGCAAACCTAGGATAAGCTGCTTTTCGTGTCATCTAACGTTACCATAAGAATCCACGACTATACGATTTAGGTCCACACTTTTTGCTAATTTGCCTGTACTACATGTACACTTGTACAGCGGTTATTGAATTGATTTTGTACAAAAAGAAATTTTCTCGTATCCGTTGTCGTATGTAACTATTTTAGGTATGTATAATAAGGCCGTGGTGTGTCCGGCCTGAGAAAAGACCACTCCGTCTCCTCCCGTGGATATCGATGATGATGAACAAGGGTTTAACTGTAGCGGTACCTACCTAGATACGTAAATTGTTTTACGAAATAAAAGCTATTTAAAAAGTACCTCTTAGTAGTTTGTTATTAGTCAGTGGTAAGAAACGGCAATATTTTGAGCATTATTTAACTTTTGATGGATTTTTACAAGTCTAAGACTGATTTCTGAAGGAAATCCCCGGGAAGTTTCCTATGTATATTTCAAAAATAAAATGAACAATCACAGTTAGCTAATGAAACCAGGATGTTGATAAGCGATAATAACGCAGTGCTGGGGAATCCCAACAGCACAAAATCCAGGATGTATGAACCTAATCTAATCACATCACTTTTGGTAGGTGCTTACCACACAACAAACAAACCGGGAGCAAAAATCTGTCAGTGTAGAGTGCGTCTGACAACTGACAGATCTTAAACTGACAGACTCAAATCTAAAACGGCATGCTCCAATATTCCATTAGTTACGTCAAAATAAAATATTACATAATCCGTAAACACAAGGACCGTTTTCGGAAAAAAAAAATGTAAAAAAAAAGAGTGACTAGTGTCAAGTAGGTACGCTTTTATTTGGCACTTGACGTTCGAAAACGGTCCTTATGTTTACGGATTATGTTATATTTTATTTTTACGTACCTAATGGAATATTGGAGCATGCAGTTTTAGATTTGCTGTCACTATAGACGCACTCTACACTCACAGATTTTTGCTCCAGTTACCTAATCCGTAACTTGGAGCAAGAAATATATCCGTAACCACAAGGATCGTTTTCGAACGTCTTGACGGTCCACTTGTGGAATGTTTTTTTTTTATTGCAGAGGTCAGCAGTTTTATGTTAGCCGCACCTTACCTAAGTGTCAGCGACATCAGCATTAGGTCATCAAAACAACCAACATCTGAAGGTCGTCAGTGCAATTACATTCAATGATACCCTTAAATGAACGCATTATTTAGCACACTCTTAACTGGATAATTGTTTGCTTCCTTGTAAAGCTTGTTTATTTAATAACTTTTCATTTAAAAAACCGACTTCCGCCATTGTATTCGACTAAATATTTGGATGAAACAAAAATGACGAAAGAACCATAGTGGTGAAAGGATTATGATACTTTTTGAATGCAAATGCTTGGTTTGTTGCTGAAAATATCAAAATCGCCATATGTATGCCTACAATATTTGAGGAGTTCCCTCAATTCCTCATGGATTCCATCATCAGAACTAGATTTTGAAAAAAATGGGACCAATCTGGAAGTATATCTATTCAAATAAAAAAAGAATTATTCAAATCGTTTCATAAACGCCGGAGATATGAGAACCTCCTCCTTTTTTGGGAAGTCAGTTAAAAATGACAGCTAAAATATACCGCAAAGTAGGTAACAAGTAGGGTAGAGGAAGGCCCTCCACTCGATACACTACGACTAAAGACATAGACTAAAGATATAAACGTCGCGGTGAGTCGGTGGATGGAGGCAGCTCAAGACCGTTCGTCGTGGCATTTTAAGGGGGAGGCCTATGCCCAGCAGTGGACTTCTACAGGCTGATGATGAGGTAAACAAGTATCATTAATTTTAGTCATTGTAAGTTGCCAGCAAAGATACCTACCCAGACCTACTCAATGTAAATAGGTTGGGGATTTTACCTACCAAGAACGACTGAGAATTGACGTTTTCTTCTAGTTAGTAAAACGGACTTACTTCGAGACCTGAAGGTCTATTACGAGTTTTGCAGAGTCGTGGGTATTCAACGTGACTTACGTAGTAACTATTTATGAATCTGTGCTGTTTCTATCGACTGCGCGGCACAGAATCATGAATGTAAAAACACGTTAAAAGCTCACGACTCGCAAAGTGATTGTTGCAATGCAAAACTCGTAATAGGCTTTCTGCATGAGAATCTGGGGATGAGAATCGCTAAGACTTACTTCAACTTTAGCCGCGTTATAGAACTGGTACAGCGGCTCGTGGGTGAACAGCGAATGTGGCAGAGGCGAGGCGGGATGCGACCCTGACGAAGCACCTGATGACGTAGAGACGTTGCCTGCTTGGTAGAGTCCCGCTTCCGCGTACCTGCAATAACAGAAGTTCTTGTCACATTTCGGATAAAAATAAATTAATCTAAAGGTGCCGTGGTGTTTCCAGCCTTAGAATATACCCCTCCTTCTCCTCCCGTGGATGTAGTGGACTTACTAAGGGATGGGCAGCAGCATCCACCTGAGTACTTAACACCAATACTGTAATCACCAATCCGCCTGCTAAGCGTGGTGATTATGGCAAATCTCCCCATTGTTCAATGAGGGAGGCTTTGTCCAGCAGTGGACGTAAACAAGCTGATAATGAAGAAGAAAGGTGCCGGGCAAAGGCTTCCCTTTACTTCTTCTATTCAGATACTCCGGTCTTGAGGTAAGGAGAAGAACAAAAATAAATTAAAATGCAGGATTCCGTCAGGTCATTTTGAATCGGTAGAGAAAACACTTATCGATCTAATTTTCAATTCTGTTCGATGGTAGTAGAGGTAGAAGAAAATTCCATGACAAGTGAAAATAGCCCGAAGACAACCAGCAATTTATTCAGGTACTAAGCCGCCAATTAATCAAAACTATAGAGACGTTAACCTAAGCCGGTAAGCGACACGCGCCGTTCGCTCGTGTCGTGTCGAATCGTCTTTACAAACTTGTTATCTATAGCTAACAACAAAAATTATAGCGATTTTGTGCAGTATTATCTAAATTTAAAGTGCGCTGAAATTATCGTGCGCCCTTTCTAATAGACTGAAATAAAAGGGATCACGATATTTTTAGCGCAGTTTAAATTTAGAGAATGATTCACATAATCGTTAGTTTTCTAATTCTACGAAATTCATAATCTACATGATAACATTTTTGTGGTAGATAGTAAGTGGTCACTACAGGGAGCAGCTGTCAATATGTGCTGAACTTACGATAAATCACATTAATGGATTGAGATATTCATTGATATTCCTTCCTTTTTATCTTGGACTCACACAAAAACATTTTCTGCAGGGTGTCAAAGAATACGGTAATTTACCGCAGCGAAATCACATTACACTTACACTGAAAGAAGCACTAAACTACCAACAGTTCTCAGCACATCGAACACCTGATAACTGTTCAACCGGGGAACAATAGCTTCCCACACCAATCTACCGAACGAGGATACACAACACGATAATTGCGTCTATTCGCACTCTTTGTTGATAATTCAAAGCTGTAACAATAAACAGATAAAATACGATGGTGCTCAAACGCAACCCGCCAACGGCCTTCTGAGCCCGTGGCCACAATGAAAGAATTCAAAGTTATGGCTTGACCCAATTGATCAAATACTAGCGGGTCAGATCGAAGGATAGAGATTCAGTGAAACCAGTTGCAGCGCCGAATGAATAAGCAGCAAGGCCCCGAGAGTAGGCTTTCACGGAGTGAATCATTCCGATCAATCGAAGATGGTTAGTACAGTTTGCGAAAAGCAGCCAAAGTTGGGATTACAAGAAATCACAAGAGATAAAATAGAGCCTAGTAGAGTCGCACTAGGAAATTCTGATTGACGTAACTGATGCGGTGGTAATGTTATCCAATCACGACAGAGCAAGCATTCAACCGTTACACCAACCCCGCCGGCAGGGTCAGAGTATCTTTAGTACCTTCAGTACTTCACGCCAACCAGTACTATCACTGAAATCCGGGAACGGCCTAAGCCAAGGTTCCGAACCTAAGTGGTGCCCTTGCGTTCGTTGACCCGGTTGAGCGCTTTCTGCACTCACCAAAAGCTTAGTAAAGCAGTATCGACCATCTGAGGTCAACTCCATAAAAGTCAACTATAAAAAAAAGCGCTAGGAAATAATAGATTCTTCTTTCTCCACTGCTGTGGTAAAAACTGACACCACATCACCTTCATACCAATTATGAAAGGATTTTTTAGCTCATGAGCTCGCTCGTCTCTCATGCCTTGGAGTGCATATTAACGGTGCGGTAGGGAAAACTGGCTTGTGCGTCTCTGAGTCATCGTTCGTGGACCGCGCGCGCGCGACGTCATGCGCGCACGCAGCCACTGACTAACCGTCCCCTGACATTGCTGTTGCTGATAGCGTAGCGCCCACGGGAAACCGCACAACCACTAGGGGAAGTCAATCAATATATTTTTATCATTAAAGGATAAATCAGTGTGTTTGATCCATGTCGTCCACGTGACACAGTCACTAATCGTCATTTGACTGAGGAAGTCAATAAAACAATATAACCTGGATTGTAGAGGATAAATAATATTTATTAATTAAGTTAGTGTACTTTCTGATCCCGCGGATATTACCAATCAAAATTATAACAATTGGAACAATTTCCAACTATACAAATTATTATAATTACGTAGGTAAAGGTAAACAAAACAACAGACAGGGAGCATGGCATGGGCATGGATGGGTACCTATACCTGCTCAAGTGCCCATGTATTCTTATCTTTCGTATCTCTAGTAATTTGTTACATACGTGTAAGTATTATATTTAAATTGGTTGTAAGAACCAAATCGCCTTGTAATCCAAAGATTTTTGCTGGGAATTTAATACCAATGAGTTTTTTAGGCATGGTCCTGTTATCCACGTGCTAGACACGGTAAAAAATGAACCACGGTAATGTTGGCGTTGGGTATAGTCGTCGAGAGGAAATATGTCTTAATATTTAATAAGTAAAGTGCTAAACTCATTCACTCTTTCATAAAACAAACCTACACTTGTCTATAAAAAACAACAAGGAAAACAAATTTCAAGAATTATAATACGATCAACTTATAAATTCAATTTCAGAGATGAATGAGTAGACTGCACTCCGTGCTTCGAATTGTGAAAAATACATTTCCTTGATAAAATTACAATGTATAGAGCAAGCAAGCGGTGTACGAGAGCCCTAAGGATACAGTAGGTTAATTGAATACGAGAGACGAGTGAGTGGATCGAATCAGTCGTTGACCCTGACTGAACTTTGTGCAAGCCTCTGGTTCTGCTTGACAAGTGGACCGGAATTGCAAGCGTTGCATGACCGTTGCAGCTTTTCTCTTGCTGGCGACACTAACTAGGCAACTTTACGTGTGTTGAAAGAGTCGTGTGCAGGAAAACACACGCTTACATGTTATTTTTGTTCCACTAAGTGTGGTCTTGGTGTGTCTGGCCTGAGAATAGACCCCATATTTAGTCAGTTCCTATGGATGTATTAAAAGCCATACTAAGGGATTACACCAGGGGATGGGCAGCAGCATCTACCTGAGTACTCAACACCAATACTGCAATCACCAATCCCCTGATTAATCAATCGGAGTGTGTGGGATAATTATTATTATCCCACACACTCCGAGGAATCACTCTACCAAATACAAGACAGGGCAATATTTTCTCGATAGAAAATAATCACTAAGTTACCTCTAACTTATGGCTAGATTAGATTGTTACTCAATATGGGGCAGATCATAAGGTCAAAAATGAGATAAATAAAATCAATACAACAAAACCGCAGACTGTGAAGGTTTTGTAAAATATCTAATAAAAATGTATTTTTCGAGCGTCGCGGGACGTTTTTACTGTATGAAGATTTATGTTTGCGCTAAGATCAGCTTTGTGCTAAAACGCAGCATTAAAAGTTGAAGTTTCAGTTACTCACCAAGACGCGTTCGATTGCTGTGACTGCGACGACACAAAGTCAGATCCACACTCTGCGTACCAGGAGGTCCGAGCGCGTGGAGCTTTCTCCTTCCGAGACAGAGTCGGTAGAAGACGTTTCAATTCTGTATGAAGAAATGCTATATTAGTAGGTGCCTATCAAAGTTTCATAGATAACATGGAGTATATAGGTTATATATAATATAGGTCTTACAATTTACCTTGGAAAAATACTATCTTGGCTAAAGTTGGGGAATAAAAGTTCTTGAGTGACGACAACGAACCAGAGAGCCTAATCTACAAATGAAACAAGCAACTACACGGATTTTTTTGTATGGAAACACCGAAAAGCGCCCCTAGCGGACACAATGAGAGCCTCGATTTTCATACAAAAATCCGTGTACAGTACTCCACACGCCCGTTGAGTTGCTGGCCACATTTGTAGACTATGCCCTTAGTGTACGACGCAGTGTAGGAAAGTCCCTCTCGATGGACCAAGGACATTTTAAACGTCGCAGGAAGACGGTGGTTGGAGGCGGCTCAAGACCGTTCGTCCTGGCATTTTGTGGGGGAAGCCTATGTCCGGCAGTGAACTTCTACAGGTGATGATCTAAAATCAGCGTTATTCTGCGTTTCTTACAGTTCTTTGTCACAAAACCTTGTTAGCAATTACAATACTTCTTGGTTGAGTCGATGATAAGGATAATTAGATAGGAAAACATGTACATAGCAAGTTATTTACTAAGACAAGTCCATGTTATTGAAAGATACGACAAGACACGAGTGGGTACATCTAGTTGTAACTAGTTATTAATGACCTGTCGTGTATATAATAAAACAACAAAGACCTTACCATGAGCTCTTATAGCGATTCAATTAAAAAACTATTCATTACAAAATATCGGTTACGTGATGTCCGCAGCTATATTTAAAGGCACAGTAGCAGAAGGTCTATAGAATTCTGCGATTAAAGTTATTCAATGATGACGAATGTCAACGACGAACCGATATTTTGCACTGAATACCTAGTTTTTGAACTGAATCGCTATAAGAGCTCACGGTAAGGCCTCTGTACACAGTACCTACTGGTCTAATTTATACAGCGGGGTGGATAAATTAATAATTTTGGGAAAAATACTACAAAACACTGTGAAAGAATAAAATTGGGAATTAAACCCAATAAAGATACAGTGGACTAGGACTGTATTATATAATACACCACATAAATACATAAATAATAAGATACACTCTCAGAATTAGCAAGTTGAAGTAGCAATGGGCAGGTCATATAGCTCGAAGAACTGATAACCGTTGAGGAATAAAGGTTCTCAAGTGGCGACCACAACCCGGACGACACGGTAGGGAAAGGCCCTCCACTCGATGGACTAAAGACATTATAAACAGGAAGTCGGTGGATGGAGGTGGCTCAAGAACGTTTGTTGTGGCATTCTAAGGGGGAGGCTTATATCCAGCTGTAGACTTCTACAGGCTGATGATGATGAATCATTTTTTAAACCTATTTTAGTTAGAATAGCTTCTTTTTTGTTCTCTCTGATGTAAAATGTCATACGTCAGAACAAGACAAAAGCTATTTTAGCTATCAAAGGTTTAAAAAATTATTATGAATAAGAGGGTAAAAATGTACCTGCTGATTAACAATTTCTTGGGGACGATTCAAAAACATTTTGAAAACAACATATTCTGGGAGTCAAGCCCAAAACAGGAAGATCAAGGTCGAAGCAGATACACAACACATAAAGTATGCAAAACTGACGTAGGCGGGTCTTTTAAGTTTCTAATAATGACCTTTGGTTTTGTGATGCGCCGCAGCACAAACTAGCTAATTAATTAAGAAGCACATGCAACAGAAAATAATGATTGCAATTTGTATGTTAGTGGAAAATAGAACTCACGCCCCATCATTTAGGAAAAACAACACATAACAAAACGATCACATAACAAAATACGTGTTTTAAAACATAGGCCTTACACGTGCATAGCTTATCCAAGCTCAGTGGTGACTGAGCTAGGTACAAAGTAGGTAGATACTTTGTGCAATTTTGTGTGTGTGTGTGTGGAGGTCACGTGGTTACGTCATAGTGAGGTAGAGCGTGGTAATTGCATTAAGGCTGCTATGTTGGTATGACAAAGAGATGATTGAGATATCCAGATATAGTAGACGGAGGCCTAAATTAAATGTGTCAAAAAACCAATACTCGAATTGTTCATGAATAGAACACATGGATACCAACTTTGGGTAAATTACCATGGCAGTAATGACTACCTACCAACTTTGGGTGAACATGAAATTCAAGGGTCATTTTCATTTAGTTCATGAACTAGAAATAACTAATACTAGAATAGGACACATATGGATACCAACTTTGGGTAAATTACTAAAATATCAGTCAAAAGAAAAACTTGTGCCTGGGCAGAACACAACAAAAAACTGGGAACAAAAAATTCGTAGACCTCTCGTAGGTATATTTTTTTAAAGGAATTTGTATCTATGTTATTTGCATCCTATAGTTCAGATACTCAAGCTTTTTTTCCAGAGGGATAGGCAGATACCACAGATTTACGCTCGCTACATTTTGTTTATATTTTATGCAGGTATATGATTGCCTAATGCGTATTTGATAATGATTAAAAACTACTTAAACACATATCCACAACCGATCGTTAGTGTTAAAACAAATGGTATAGAGACGGACTAATTAAAACAAATAAATTAAGGACATAAACGTGAAGCATCCATCTACAGAACTAATCATGCACCCTTCGCTTGGCTCAAATAACTATGACATTCTAAAAATGTGGACCTACCCAGTTAAATACAAAATGGATAGATATAAATGGATATCCAGAAAAGAAAAAAATATAAAAAACTCAAAAAACAAATATATTTTGAAACAAAGCTGCAATGATTTTAAACAAAAGATAAGCTCATTTTGACCAATAAAATCTTTTTTGTCACTAAACGCATGTCAAATTGACTGGTTTAGTTACTATGACATAATATAAAATTTGACATTCGTTAAGTGTGTCGTAAGCTCTTAAGTGGTTGATTAAATATGAGCATTATGCAAATTTTCACCGACCAATACTTATTTAACGTAGCATGTCAAATTGACAGGTTTCTATGAAAAACTGGCAAATTTGTCATTATTTAAGTGCTATATACCTACCTAATCGTTAGATGCTTTTAAATGGTTGGTGAAAATGAGATTAATTCTCGGTTTCACCAATTAACTAAACGGCATCTAGCAAGTAAGAGATACTTTATCATCATCAGCAGCAGCAGAATTAGGCGTCCCCTGCTAGACGAGGTCTCCCCCATTATATATAATGGGGGGTCATGCCATAATCCACACGCTTAGCAGGCGAATTGGTAATCGCAGTATTGGAACTCAGGAGAAGTCCGCAGAGATATTTACGCATATCAAATCTGTCTTTTTTTAACCGACTGCACAAAAAAGGAGTAGGTTCTCAATTCGGTTGTATTTTTTTTTTGTTACCGTACCGTCATATCTCCGGCCTTTATGATCCGATTTGGAAAATTCTTTTTTTATTTGAATATACTTCCAGATTGGTCCCATTTTTTTCAAAACCCAGTTCTGATGACGGAGTCCATGAGGAATTGAGAGAACTCCTCAAATATTGTAGGCATACATATGGCGATTTTGATATTTTCAGTAACAAACCAAGCATTTGCATTCAGAAAGTATCATAATCCTTTCACCACTATGGTTCTTTCATAATTTTTTTTTCATCCAAATATTTAGTCGAATACAATGGCGGAAGTCGGTTTTTTAAATGAAAAGTTATTATAGACACCCTTAAAATAAGTACTGGTCAGTGAAAATGAATGAGCCAAATAATGTTGGTGATGATGTTGGTAATCATCAGTTACATTACTGAGCTGGCTGTTGGTGTTTATTGGTCAATGAGACGATGTGTCTAGTTGAACAATAAATAATTGATCAAATCGTTTAACTGTGGGGTGAGCACGAATATTTAACGTTATCGAGACGCTAGCGAGTCGATCGCCAATGTCAAATATTGACCAATAACATTAGGATGGTTTGAAATCTTTGTAAGTTGATTGGTTAATATTTGACGTTTACAATCGTTTCGCTAGCGTCTCGATAAAGTTAATTGTCCGTGCTTGGGCCTCTGATCACTAAACTACATAGTTATTTCGATCCAAGCGGAGGTACTGACCTCTGTTTAGCGCTGTCTTCGTTATAAATCAGTCTCGCATAATCGCTACTATTAATATCTCAACGTTCGCGACAGACGTCAACTGAAATAACTATTGTTTCTTATTATCAATATGAAAACTCTGAAAATTCATGTTCCTCACTTATACTATATGACTATAATATAGTGTGATGGTACATTTTTACAAATACGAACACTAATGCATGGATACCCTAGGCCAGAGGGCCTAGTCTAAGTTTTACAAAAACCATCGTAACGATGTAGAATACGACGATCATCCATGTATTACGTAGTCTGTTAATCTGTGATATTTCTATTGAATTTATATCCGTACACATTATAAGATCAATATATATTTTTTTATTATGTTACTTTTTACAATTCACTTTTATTTTTCACTCTTCTTTTCTTTATTTTTTACAATCTTTAAACATTGTGTATAGGAAAATAAAGCTTTTTTTTATTTATTTTTTATTTTTTTCTATTGAGCGCACGCACGGATCCAAGGCCGTAGTCTGACCCTTGAGTCTATGTATTTACAAGCAATTGACACGGACGTTGGTGTAGTGTAACACGGATTTTGTACGAAGACACTAGTGAGCGCCATTGGCGTACATTTTGTGAACCTCAATTTCCATACAAAATCCGTGTTACACTACACTTTACGTCTGTGTCAATTGCTTGTCAAAACTTAGACTACGGCCTCCGAGTTGTGACAAGCTATTGACACTGACGTATGGAGTTGTGTCACACGGATTTGGAGACACTGATGAGCGTCCCTAGCGGACACTTTGTGTACCTCAATTTCCATACAAAAATCCGTATAACACTACACTTTACGTCCGTTTCAATTGCTTGTCAAAACTTAGGCCGAGATAAATAGACGTTACTCTGTACTAATGCTTAAGAACTGTCCTGTCACTGTCACACAAATGATTAAACACGCGTGCTAGAGAGTGACAGGAACAATGCCAAGCAGTACGTGCTAAGTAACGTCTATTTATCTCGACCTATCAGACTACGGCCTCAGAGACCCTAGTCTGGGTTTTACAGCAACCACTGTAGCGATGACGATTACCACGATCGTCCTTGAATTACGTAGTAACTTGCCATTAATCTGTGCCATTACCATCGAGCACACACACATATTAGTTTATAGTTACTACGTAATTCACGGACGATCGTGGTAATCGTTATTTGGTTGCTGCAAAACTCTGACTACCGTCTAAGGTACTGTGAAGTATCAAAGAGTATACGTAATTTATGCCTTATTCACACAATCTATGGCACGAGCAATTTACGTTGAAGATACCTACTTTGATGATGATTTTATATAAGACAACTAATGCCCAATTTCATCAACCAATTCTTATTTTACGAGAAACTCAACACATGATAAATATACAGGCTTCTATGATGCAAAATTTAAATGGCCTTACTCATACACATTTTTGAAAGCTATTTTAGTTAAAATAGCTTTTGTTTTGTTCTCTCTGACGTAAAATGTCATATGTCAAAACAAGACAAAACATATTTTAATTATTATAGGTTTCAAAAATTATTATAAATAAGGGGGTAAATATTTAAAAAAGTTATTTGGTATGTGGTTCTTCGACATAGGTCACTACGCCCGTTTTTAAGGCCACTATAACTCAATCTGGCTACTGACCTAACTGAGGATGACCAAGAAAGAACCATTGACACTAAGTATAGTATAGCGTTAGGTGGTTGGTGAAAGTAAGCATTAGACTCTCATCGTTTTTCTTTAGCTTTACTTGCAAAAGTTTACCCGCTTAGCGATAAAAAGCTACTTTGTTAAACTAAGTACCTATTCCTATGTTAACTTGTAGAGCATTTTTGTACAATTAGTTTCAAGCTTCTAGCACAGAATCAGTTGACGTCCGTACCTTCGTTGACAGCGCTAAGGTCAGTGGAGGCGCGACCCAGCGGGGGCGAAGCCCGGCCAGGGGGCCCTGTCACCACCGAAGCCCCTGTCACGCCGTACTGTGACCCAGCCGGTGAAAGCGCCCCGGTTGGTGAGAGCGCCCCTGTTGGTGAGAGGTTTGCCCCGGTTGGTGAGAGCGCCCCGTTTGGTGAGAGGTTTGCCCCGGTTGGTGAGAGCGCCCCGTTTGGTGAGAGGTGTGCCCCAGGTGGTGCAAGTGCGGGGGGCGGGGGCGGGGGCATGGATGGTCGCTCGATGGTGAGGCAAGGCGAGGACTCGGCCCAGGTGGAGCGCAGGCGCGTACCTTCGCGTCGCCGCGAGGTGAGCGTCTCGGAGCTCCCAGCCGCGTTGTCGCTGCTGGACACAAACAAACTATTTAATACTTTTACATGAGTTTCCATTTTGCAACGCATGACACCTAATTTAATTGTATGCGTTGCCCTTGATACTACAGTGTCATGTCATGATCCATGTAGGTCCGAATAAAATAACAAGTGAGCAGAATTTAAAAAAAAACGTATAACGCTCAATTGGATGGCGAAGGAAAACCAAAAGTCGTAAAACAGAAGTATCATCATCACCATCACCATCATCATCATCATTGTCACCATCATTGTACGAAAATCAGTCTACAATACGAGAATTGGCCTCCAAGTCATAATATGTCCCTATAGGATCAGCTGTTCCGGCGTGTTTGAGTAACATCCATACATCGTTAGTAGTAGAACTTCTTGTGAAAGAGTTCGTCAGGGGAAGTACTAACACCGTACCTATTTCTGCCGCCCAGCAGTAGTGCGCATTGCTGTGTTTCGGTTTGAAGGGTACGGGTGCCGGTGAAATTACAGGCACCAGGTCGGCAGCGCGCGTGTGATGCCTCTGGTGTTGCAGGCGTCCATTAATACGGTAACTATTTTCCATCTGCAGGGCGATTCTAAAACGTCGGAAACGTTTCCGATCGGATTCGTTAGTTTTTCATTTCGATGTGGTAAGTTACTAAAACAATTTTCTCTAGTAAAACACAGTAATATACAATATTTATTGTTTTTTGTTTTCGCCCTGCTGGTGTCCCTTATGCTTGTTTAATTGCCTAGTAGTATAAAATAACTTTTCATTTAAAAAACCAACTTTGCCATTGTATTCGACTAAATAATTTTGGATGAAAAAAAATGATGAAAGAACCATAGTGGTGAAAGGGTTATGATACTTTCTGAATGCAAATGCTTGGTTTGTTGCTAAAAATATCAAAATCGCCATATGTATGCCTACAATATTTGAGGAGTTCCCTCAATTCCTCATGGATCCCATCATCAGAACTGCATTCTGAAAAAAATGGGACCAATCTGGAAGTATATCTATTCAAATAAAAAAAGAATTTTTCAAATCGGTTCATAAACGCCGGAGATATGCGATAACAAAAATACAAAAAAAAAATACAACCGAATTGAGAACCTCCTGGTTGGGAAGTCGGTTAAAAAGAACGTCATGCTTACCAATTGCTGAATCCGCTGTCACCATCCATGGAATCAGTAAGATAGAAGGTCGAATTCGTGATCTTCAAAGCACTAGGCACGTCGTTAATATCCACTGCTATGGACGTCGCCCGTCTGAAGCGGGATTTGAACGAAAAATACGCTTTTCGAGACAAAGTCCCGCCATCTTTTTTATTGTCACTCGTAGGAGTCAATGGCTTTTCAACTGGAGCCAATTTTTCGGGCAATGGAGGCGCTTCTCCGTTGCTCAACCTCTTTTCTTCTAAAGCGGTTTTCAGTTCATCTTTGAAGCCCCTTGCATATTCAGTCGTATTGACATTGTCGTTAAAGTTGATATTGCTGTACAGGGGTATCTCAGGTTTTTCATAGTTTGCGTAGATGGGTGATTTCGTTTTGTTTTTGGTTATGGTGTCGTATGTCCCGTTTTGTGATGGTGGTGACTTGAATGGATTGCCGTCCATCGCAACTGAAACAAGGAAGAAACTTACTGATAAACAATCTCCTTTGCTTGACGCGGTAGGGTAAAACGGGTCAAATTTTTGAGTTTTTTCAGAAATTATGTGAGATAATTTACTGATAATAATAAAAAATAGATATAAGAGAATGCCGACGCCATTCCGCGTTGATGAAAATAACAAGATAACTGATATGAGACAATGTGAATCATACAATTTTACATTTATCTGGCAGTTATCATTGCAAACTGTGATTATAAATATCTGAGATAAAAATAACAATTGTAATGACAAAACGGTTATTACAACTGCACTTACAACATCCGATATGGTCTAGTGGCTAGGATACCTGGCTCTCACCCAGGAGGCTCGGGTTCGATTCCCGGTATCGGAATATCTTTTTGCATTTTTTTTACCCTGCCTTTGAACGGTAGGCGGTTTAACGCCTTAATTTTTTTTAAATAATATTTTGATGGAAATATTTTTAATTTCACTCGTTTTTTTGCAATTTTTTTATGGAATTTAGGAAAAAAAACTCACCAGAATATCTCTTCGTTAGGTTCCGTTTGATCTGCTTCATTTTCTTCTGGGCCGCGCTAGCTATTTTGGTGAGTGTGTATTGTCCGCCGCTAGGTGGCGTTGGCAGTCTCGACGCGGGCAGAGTTGGCGGCACCGGTGCGTATGTCGACTGTAACATATGTAATAAGTAAGTAGAATATTGGATTAAACTCAAGTTCAATAAAAATAAACTAGATTATACATAGCATGACTCCATTTAAGAGGCTAGGTACTACGCTAGTGCTAGTGCTAAGGCGCGTGAGCCCTCTGTAGTAAGCGATTCTGTGAAGTATTACCTAAAACGTGCGCTAAAATTATCGTTAATAAACTATCGCGGTCCCTTTTATTTCAGTCTATTAAGACTGAAATAAAAGGGACCGCGATAGTTTTAGCGCAGTTTAAATTCAGAGAATGATGCAAATAATTGCTAAAATTATCTCATCATGAAATTTTAATAATTATACTAATCTAGATATTAGTGGTTAGTCAGTTTCTTATAAAATTATATGGTTTCCAAATCAAACCAACTCGAAAATTTGCATGGAAATCATATAACCCACGCTATTCTGACAAACCACAGCTCTAGATTGTGTGTACAAAATTTAATTGACACGAAATAATTCATATCTAAATACGTCATCGTATTAATATTTAAGTATGTAATAGGTACACCAAAAATGCCCCAAGTAAATTTTATACAGTTCATTCCATACAAAGGTTGTCGGGTAGAAATCGCTAAAGAGCGATAAGACCGCCCATTGTATAACACAGCTAGTTTTCTTTTTTGTTTAAGAAATTGTTTAATTTATTGTATATTATGGTGAGCAATAAAGTAATTTCAGATACATTTTTTTCCCTTTTGTCAAACGCTCATTTTGCACCATTTTTTTTTAAATCTTTATATTTAAAGAACCATTGTGGTGCTAGGAATCATGGAACTGGCAGAGGATCTTTTCATGTACACAAAATAGGCACATAAACGACATGGACCCGGTTGATGAGAAACTTATCGTCTGCAAGGTTTAGTAAGTTCCACAAGGTTGAGGATTGAGACGATTTTTTATCGTCTCGGCCGCATTATATTGCCTCGGCCTCAATGGACGGCCTAGTTGATAAAATGAGAAAACATTAGCAATCGCTAAAGGCAAACGTCTTTAGCTTTAGTGCTTCGAAAGCCTCGTTTTGTCTAAATTAAATTAAAATGTCTTTTATTCAGATTACTTGGATCCACAATGTCAAATAGCTTTGATAATAATATAAAATAATAAAGAGATACGACCCGCAGCTTAAGTACCTCCTACATAACCAAACAAATATTTTATTTTATTTTTAACAAATAAAACCATGTTAATGGTAATTAAAATACTAATTACCATTGCCACGTTTTCGCATATAAGAAGTAGAAAAACTTGTTTTGCCTTTAAATAATTCAAACGGTAAAGAAGAAAGAAAAGTAACAATATAATGTTAGAACTAAAATAGCAAAAAAGTTATAGACTTAGAGCTAAAAGCTTAGTTCTCAAATATTTGCTTTACAAGGCTAATAAAACACTGCCTAACCTTCTCGCAGTCCTCATCAGTGTCGCTGTCAAACGAGTCGGAGTCATCGTGATGAGGGATGATCCCCGGCGGCGCTCGGGGCTCCAGCGACTCGTACAGGTGGCCGGAGTCACTGCTGTCGCATTCTGTGGATAAGTAAACGTGAAGATGACTAGGTGACCATGTACTGTGGTGTAATGTATTGGGAATAACCCTTATAGGCAGAGGTATGGTCAACAAGTTACGGCAATTATTAAAAAAAAAAACAGACAAGTGCGAGTGAGACTTGCGCCCTGAGGGTTCCGATTCGTAAATTATTTCCAGATCATCTGAGCCTTTTTCGAGTTTTAGCCACTTTTTCCTCTATTCCATAATTTAGGGGTGATAAAGTCAAAATTCCTCAATTTTAAACTTCTTCCTATCTGTGACATAAAGCCTTCTAGTAAGTATTTCCAAATTTCAGAATTGTGAGGTTAGGTATTGGAAGTACCCGAGAGGGTTTTTATTTCCATACAGCAATTAGACATTCATTACCATATCTTTTTAATGCATTGTGTAAGGAACTTGATTTTGTTACAGCACTATTTATAGTAAATTTACACCAAAAATATACATTTTAAGACCCTTTTTAGGGTCTTTACAGACCGACAGACGGACAGCCCCCGTCCGTTATAAGGGTCCAATTTTTCCCTGTTGAGATACGGAACCCTAAAATAAAGTGATAACGGTGTTTTTTTCGATCCAGTAGCGGAAGTCTTCCGACTGATTATGATACGAGATACGAATCCCTAAAGTGAAAATAAAGTTCGGAGCTGGCGTTGCCCCCAGAAACACCCACCTAACAAATTTGATTGAAATCGTTAGAGCCGTTCTCGAGATCTCAAAACATACATTACACACATACACATTCATACATCATATACATTCATTTAAAAAAACGGGAAATTTTCACGTACCGATATGTTAGTTGAAGACCCTCGATTAGGGTCGAAACCTGTTGGTGCTTCCACCAACATATCAGTGCGTGAAAATTTCCCGTTTTATAAAATGAATGATTATAATTCACGAAAGTTATTTTAGTAAAATATATATACATACAAACATTGCTCGTTTAAAAGTATAGGATTAATGTTTATTTTATGCCATATCCTCAACATCCGCAAAAAAATTAAAGAATGGCATGAGTCAAGGTCTCAGCTCTACCGCGGTTACCTAACCGTGGTCACCTGTGCAACTCAAACCACGTCATGCACCGATCGATCGGTCTGTCGCAACCGCAAGTGTCTACTCAAGTAAGGCAAGTTCGGTGGGTTTTACACGCTCCTTAATCCCCCACAATATGGAAATAGTCACTAATACCTACATCCACATGCTAATAAATGTAATTTTTACAAATAAATAAATAAACGTATATCGACGCTGGATCCCCTGTGTCATCAATCAGTTTTTTTTAATACTATTTGGCAAGCAAACAACCATACGGCCCACCTGATGGAAAGCAAGACCAAGACTTACGTGGGTGGAACTGGCAGGGGCGCAGCTATAGAAATTTATAAATTGGCATTACAACCCGTTCAAAGTATCTATGCATCTGGCTGTTTTATTTATTGTTCCATTGTAATCATTCCTTCCATGGGAATCATTTTGCGCAGGGAACCGTGCGCGAGTTGCATAGATATTTTGAATGAGTTGCAGGAAAAGATTGTGTTACATTTATAGGCCATCTGGTGGTTGTTAAAAAACACTCTGAACACAGACAACAACGTCTCACTACATGTGTTTATTTGTTATGTTTTAGGTAACGAAACCATAAAAAGGTGGGGTCATTGAACGTATCACTAACTAGAACACAGGTATTTTGTGCTTCGTATTTCGAGTAGACCTTGCCGGTCTAGGCAAGAATCTTGACCCTCTTCGGGCAAATCACCTTAATATAGACCGCTAGTTATAACAGTTAAACTACACAAATTACGCCTCTTTAAAACAAATCGAGTTACCTATAATTAACGAAAAACACGTTTTGTAATAGCAATACTTAATGAATTTTAACAGGTTAATTTGGCTATGACATCAATATTTCAATTTGAATAATGATTGAACTTACCAAAATGATAAATATTTATAATAAAAATATTCAATACCATACGCACACAAAAACATTCGAATCTGTTGATGTAAATTCCAACACTGATGAAGAATGAATAATTAGACTCATCAATATTCTTATGTCTTTAGAATGTTTTGAAGATATTAAATGGACTGGATTATGAACTGGTATGAGTGCAGACCTCGTTTCTAGAAAGTGAGTTAAAGTGTAATTGATCGAGTTGTTGAATAAGGGCGATGCCACACGAGCGTTGTCGCTGCGTGGCGACAACCTGATACCATAACACCCAGACCCAGAACAAATATTTGCAGATTATACAAATAAATATTTAAATGCTGGACATTTCACACAACATTATCTAGCCCCAAGCTAAGCAGAGCTTGTGTTATGGGTACTAGATAACTGATATACTTAATACAATACATTACATAGATAGATATTTTTTTATTATACATAGAAAAATACCCAGAACACCCTGAACAATTATCTGCAGATCGTACAAATATTTGTTCAGAGGTGGGAATCGAACCCGCAACCTCTTGCATCGCAGGCGAACTTACGCCCGCCGCGCCACAGAGGTCATCAAAAAATTCAAACATTTGTCCCGTAGCGAGAATCGAACCCGCAGCCTCTTGCATCTAAGCCGGCTACTCGCCCGCCGCGCAGAGGTCGAGGACCTAAACCACAGGATTTATCAGTAACTACTCCTCATATTGGCCCAGAACGTATTCTATGAATGAAGACAAGCTATTTATTTTCCCCATAACAAACGAAATTAATGTTTCCCCATAACGAACGGAATGTTCTGACATGACCGGCGATTTAAGGTTTGGGGGGAGGAAGGTAGGGGGGGGGCTGGGGGGTTTAATGAGCTCTAAACATATGGAACCCCATATGCAGTAACTAAATGGTACTAATGTACTTCAAAGATAATTGATGTTTTATAGATTTTGGCATACATAATTACACAAACACGATTTTGGAAACAAGGAAGTCAATGGTTCCTAATACGTGACTGCATTTTACAAGCATATTGGACAAATAAATTACCAATAAATGCGGCGATATCCTGGATCTCAATATCCGCATCGCGCAGCACCGTCCTAATGCTGAGCCAGCACTTCTGTTCCAGCACCTCTATGAATCGCACATTGTCCACAATACTTTTCTTCTGCGAAGCCTTCTTCGCCTCCTCATCGTTCCGACTATAGTACGGCAACTTGGCGTTCGTATCGAGATACACATTGCTCGGGGATGTTACGGAAACTACAATAAGAGATTACAACAATCAAGGTGTAAAAGACTCCGGACATTTGAATTTTAAGTCTGACCATGAGGCTGTTTTGTTCCACGATGTAGATAATCGAAAAGGTTAAGGCGACATTTCATCAGTGGTCATTAGCATAGATGCATTGTGTCATTTAGCATTGAATAAATTAGATGTGAATAATATTTTGTCTACTTTACTCATATAACCGGTTCGATCATACTAAACGTGGAAGCACAAAACAAATGGCAATAGTTCAGCCTGATGCACCTTGATCGCCGATATTCCTGCGAAAAGTCCGCGGCCTCGGCGGCGGTGGCCTCACGCCACCGTTCACCGGAGGTCGCTCCGAGATCATTTTTCATCATCACTCCACTCGTTTCACTTCATCACTTTATTCACTTCACTTCAAGTCATAAGTGTCACGTTTGAGAACAAAGAGCGCACAAACACATCTATTTTCACTTGTTCACTGCCACTTGCGTATGCAATACTTCGTCCGTATTAAATGTTGAAAATCAAGTTACAGATTTGTGTAGTCTTTTCCCCGGCTGCTGTGCGGTCAACGAGAAAAAATAAAATGAAACGAGAAGCCGGCAGCTGTGTAGCCGGGCGTCTCAGGGTCGACTGGTACTGCGGAGTACCATTACATGGTTTCATCGAGACCGACTCATTTTTTGCTCCGTTCCAATGCTAAATGCCGTGATATTACAAACCACCGAATAATTTATAATAGTCCAGTTGACATTGGCTTTAGTTGATGGTTAGAATTGCGTTTTCGGAGCTACAAAAATATTGGTCTGCGATATTGGAAACGAATTGCCGTGGTAAAGCGTCTGCCGATTCGATGAGATAGTATGAAATATATTTTCGATAAGCATGAAAGTGGACCTATTTAGGCTATTTCTAGAGTTCAAATTGGAAACGTGGGCTTTTACAGTAGCGGTTATGGTGTGCAGTTGCAAAACAATCAGGTGCGTTTGAATATGGCGTTGCAATCAGAGCATTGCGAGTTGCGAAACAATGAAGGCTATAGCGCATAATCTGTTCTGGAAGGAGAGCTGTATGATCAATTATCTAATTCTAAGTTAATAACCGTATATTACTCTAAACTGCAAAGAGAACTTTGCAATTCATAAAAAAAAAATTGGACCAAAGAATTCTCAGCAAGCGTCATGACTTTAAATACTTAATTATAAGAGCATACCATGTAATAACAAATCTAGACGGTATAGTGATATATTTTGTAGCATAATGCACTGTTTTACCCAGACAATAACTTTCTAAAGATCTGAAGATATGTCTATGTATACGCAGAATACATTGACAATGACTGCTTTTGTTTTGTAGCTCTAGCGATGCAGAAAACTCATCAAGAATAAAATGCTACTTATGAGATACATTAACAGCAATGTAAGTCAGTTTTCTCATTGCAGTTGTCTAAAATCTAAACATATATGATGAGATATAATGAGTTATAAATAGGTATACCCACTTATTTGAAATAATTAGCCAAACAGAACAGGTTTACTGACGTATAGCTTAAACCTGGTCTTGCAGTTAGTTGTAATGCGAGACGAACAAAGATCTTGTTGGAGTCGAGAATGCGATGAATGCCGATTAACTAAATACGGCCATATTTGTGGCACGAATTCCAAAGCCCCCGGGTCCAAGTTCCGCCTGTCTTACTAAGTGGGCGGAGCTGACAGATGCAAGAAGTTATTACTGTTTGTATACGCAGAAAAGAATACCATTAATAAGCTCGATGTAGTTGAAATACAAGAAGCTAATGTTAAGAAAGTTGAAAAGTGAAAATTAGCCATAAAACATAGACGAAGGCAAGAGCCGGTTTTTGAGTGTTATAAAACAACATATAAGTAAGCAATATATATATAGGAAAGTTATGACACATACTAAAACGGTGGAACAGGTTATGATGTAAACTCATCCGAAAATTATGATCTGTAACCGGGTGAAAAAAATGATCGATCTGACATTGAGCAAGTAAATGGCTGAATCAAGAATCGAATGAAAGGATCTGTATCGAGCTACACAAATCAAGGTGGTCAACATGACTTGAATAATTGAATAAATGTAACAAGAATAAGAGTTAACAAAGTGAGCCTGAGATAACCGAAGCGTGACCGAAGATAATGTGCAAATTGACTTAAAGAAACACAAGCAAATATGGCACAAGTAAACATTTAACAAATATTTGGGAGAGGGCATGAGCACGTAATGGCAGCTTTCAGCGGTAAGTTTTCGTAATGTAGGGGTGTTACAACGGTCGGTCGAGCCAGGGACAGCGGTGTCACTTGCACAACAACAAAACAATACGGACGAAACATCACTGTCATAATGACGCACAGATGGTTCAGTGGACATCAATACCGGTGTAATTGGTCGTTTATGAAGTACCTTTACAATGATTGCATGAGTCACTTTCACTGGGGCCCCAGTTGCCGGTGCAACGTTGGCTAGCGAGGCGTCCGCACGGGCGCGCGCGCAGGGCTAACTCGCGCACTCAAACTCTACAGCCCCACTGTCCCTCTCCCACGCAAGCCTTTTGCGGCAGTGACATGACAAGACAACTGTAGCAAAAGCGTAGGAGCACCTGAATTGCCATTTTGGTAACCCCTTATTATATTTTGCTACATAATTGCAATGTCTACATTAAAATCTCCATTGCCATTGAGTTAATGATGTATGCCAGCATTGCTAGCCAAGTGTTTATAAAATAAATAGCGTCACTTTCAAACATAAAATTACTTAAGTTTTGAATATGGTCAGGGGCACCGGCACTGTAAATACTCAGGTGGGTATAGTAGGAATCAACCAACTACTGATTAAAATACAGTAAACCAATTTAATTCCTGCAACATTTAAGAAAACTGGTCCGGCGAGAATTCATGATACGCTATCAACGAGGCTATAAATCAATATTGTAGAGCGGATAACGAAACAGCAGGATCGATAGACAATGCTATTCCGTCAGACGGACCAAAAACAGAAGTAAATATATACATAGGTACTTGTTAATTGTGCGAGAAAACTAGAGCACTCTTGCACTACACGTACCTATGACATAATGCATCAAGTCCAAGTGGAACAGGTAAATAATTGATCCCACGTTCGATTTATTCGGTGAATTCGACTGCGTTTATTGTGTAACTCACGCATAGTTATGCATTTTATTGCTCGAAACTTGCCTTTGATTTCGAGCATTGCTTCTTTTCGTGAGTCAAAAAAGCCTTTGCGCAATCTACTGCCGACCGAAGTGATACAATGTGATACATCACATCTGTTGCAAAAACTATCAAACAACACTTTGGTAAATGCTCCATTGCGTAGGTACCTACTACTTATTTTGGCAAATCAACGCGATGGCCAAATCCACACATGAATGTTTCTACTAAGAATAATAACTTCAGTCAAAACGACGTAATCGTACTATTGTTATCGACGGTCAAAAAGATTCACACAATTATATATTTATTCAGTAGTTTGTTGAAGCGATTGCGCGAAAGCTGTTGATAGATAGATAGATAGATGAATAACTGCAATCTTACCAACAGTTAGAATATTTTCACATTCAGTGGCATTCTCATACACGATGTCGCGACGTGCTTGTTTCTGTAGTTAGGTACTTCAAAGCCAATTATTAATAAGTTTTGGATCAGTAGATACCTACATTAGATAGATCGCATGACTATCACCGTTTTCCACTAAGCACCGTGCGGCATGCGAGAATTCTCAGTTTTTACCGTCTTTGTTCTCACGAGCATTGCAAGTGTTTTAACAGTTATTATCGGCTTCTTATTTATGAAATCTGTTGACAGAACCTCTGAGTTTCGTTAAGCTTCATAAACATAAATGAATTGTTTTAGACATACGAGGTTCGGTTGCAACAAGGTTGCCACACATAGGTACGTCCTGGAAAGTAATCTAAATTCACCAGTGTATTAAGAACTACGGTACCTCTGTCAAAGATCTTTGCAAATCTCTTTGAGAATGTGTCTACTTAGATCGGTATGCATGAATGTAATGCTCATAAGCCCATATTTATTTTTAAGGTCAAGGATGAGTAATAATTTGTAACGTCACGTGAGAAGGTATTCGTGTATTGTGCGCCGAATGACAAGTGGGAGAATTCGTATTGTCTGTTTTCGACGTTTGTTGAGAATATTACTGTGTTTATACGAAACAACAAATTAAACACTGTATTATAGTTTTTAAACTCTTGAATTTTAGGTACACTGGTGATAGAAATATTTTTTTATGTTTAAATGGGCTTGGACTTTAACAGGTGCCTATGATATTCATAAGGCTTGATTATCAAAGGGTGGAACCACGATAACTATAAAACTGCTTAGTAATACTCTATGATGCTGTAGAGATTTCAAGGAAGCCATAGCCGGAACCGGAACAGAACAACATTCAATTACAGATTTAATACGAGGTGTTAGAGGTCAACCTGATATATTTACTAACTTCACATTGAATTGTTGACCCGCTATACAGGGCGTCCCACGGATATGCCACATGGAGGGAAAGTACCTTGAATATTGTAGATGGAACATTATACTGAAAGAAGACATTATTTGAATTTAAAAAACAATTTAAACTGCATTCACAGATATTTAAATAATTACATGGTTGAACCGGGAATCGAATTCGTTACACGAGAAAAATAATCACCCTGCAGCTTTATCATACCGATCGAAAGGCTTCATCATAAGGATTATTTTTAGCTAAATAACATAGTGTCAGAAATAAAAGAAAGACCATGAATTTTAACATTTTGAATACAAAATTAATCAATTTATCAAATGCTCAAAATGAGTCCCTTCCTGTTGAATACAAAGTCGCACTCTTTTGATTATGTCGCTCCCTGTCGATTTTTTGATCTCGTTGTGGTGGATATTTAGAATAATACGTGTAACTTCTGCTTGTAGCTCGTGGACATTTTCATACTGGTTCTTCTCAAGTGGGTACATTTATTAGTAATAGGTACTTATGATAATGTCAGCTTTTCATTTTTCTCAACAATATTCATCATCAAATGTTAAAATTCTTGGTCTTCCTTTTATTTCTGACACTATGTGATTGCGCAAAAAAGAATCCTTATGATGAAGCCTTTCGATCGGTGTGATAAAGCTACAGGTGATTATTTTTCTCGTGTTGTCGGGTTCGATTCCCGGTTCAACCCTGTAAATATTTAAATATCAATGAACGCAGTTTAAGTTGTTTTTTAAATTCAAATAATGTCTTCTTTCAGTAAAATGTTCCATCTACAATATTCAAGGTACTTTCCCTCCATGTGGCATAGCCGTGGGACGCCCGGTATAAGTTGGGAGCAAGGCAGCAGTGGAAACATTTATGCATCCACAATACGATATTTCAATCTAGTAAGTTTTATCAGATGGCGAGAGTCGAACACGGCAAGTATTCAAACCATACATAACCAATGTTAGGTAACTGGATTCGACAGTAACATGTTTCAGGAAATAGCACAAGGAAACAGCATCAAGCATTTTCCGTGGAGAAAAGTAAAGTTCCGTACACTTCATGTAAATAGAGCATGACTCCTGCAGCTCGACTCATGAGCTGTTAGCAGGAAGTGATGAAATCATGCGTGTAGCGATACGGATTCAAAAATGAAATAAAAAACTATACAAGGGTGAGCGAGACTCGCGGCCTGAGGGTTCCGATCCGTAAATTATTTCACTTCGGAATTGTCAGAGCCACTTTCGAGTTTCAGTCACTTTTTCCTACAAACATTAATATCCCATTCATTCATTCATTCATTTTAACGGTATAAAATTCCTCAATTTTAGACTTTTTCCTTTATTTGTGTCACAAAGCCTCCTAGCATTCCAAATTTTAGAATTGCGACATTACTGGCTGTACCTTAAAGGTTTTTCATTTTCTATTTCCATGCAAAAATTAAACATTAATTGCAATAACTTTTAATTGCACACAGACATAAACTTGTTTTTGTTACGGCACTTTATGGTTATAGACCTTCACATTTGGAATTTTCAAGTTAAGTTGATACCTTTAGCCGTTTCTGAGAAAAAGGGTCTTGAAAGACAGACAGACGGGCAAGAAAGTGATTCTATAAGGGTTCCGTTTTTTCCTGTTGAGGTAAGGAACCCTAAAACCACCGGTCAAGTACGAGTCGGACTCGCGTGGAGAAGGTTCCGTACATAAGACTGCCACAGTAACCACTAGACCAATTAAACTTATTACTCAATCAACATAATTCTATACTCATTTTCATTTTACGAGTATTTTCCGTTTTCCACAAGAATTTGAAGAGTAATGTCAAGAAAAATAGAACGTACCTACTTCACGGTGACTAAATCTAAGCCCTACTTTGAAATCGTCCCTGTCTCTCTCTAATACGCGTGTTTTAACATTTGTGTGACAGTGACAGGGACGATTTCAAAGTACCTTATCTGGACCTTAGCTCTTATTTCCTTACTGAACTTTTCTTATTTTCTTATTTCGGACTGTGTGAAACTTCAAGCTGATCTTGATCGGCTTGGAGACTATTATCAATTAAACCGTATAGGTGCCAATGTGAGTAAGTGTCACTTTGTCTCTTTCACACGTAAAAGAAATCCTATTAAATTTGATTATCAAATAAGTAAAATAAACATTATTAAGGCAGAGGTAGTTAGAGACTTAGGGTTATTATTGGATGTGAAACTAACTTTTTCTGAACATATTGATACAATTATTAAAAAATCTTTTAAGAGCCTAGGATTTATCTTGCGCGTTAGTAAACCATTTTCTGATGCTGCTTGTATAAAACTGCTATATTTTTCGTATGTTAGAAGTATTTTAGAATACTGTTGTACTGTTTGGAACCCACATTATACAACATATATCAGCGATTTGGAACGCATTCAACACAAATTTGTTAAACATTTAAATTATAGAAAACATATTTATTCTCAAGGCTATGTTGAATCATGCAGTTATCATAATCTTACTAGTCTTCAAAATAGACGTACGCTCATGGATATGGCATTCCTTCATGGTATATGTAATGGATATATAGATTGTCCAGAACTTAGTTGTAGGGCTCTGCGGTTTTGTACGCCGAAATGTCGCACAAGACATACCAAGTTGTTTGCTGTCTCGCACTCATCTACGAACTATGCACGTTATTCTATAGTTAATAGATTACATAAAGCTTATAACGAGGATTTCTACTTATGTGATATATTTCATAGTAGCAAGGGAACTTTTAAAAGAGAAACTTTGAAAATTATGGAGGATGATAAGTTAAAGTGAGTGTTTTGTTATTGTTGTTAAGTTCTTACATATACATTTATTTATATTATATGCTGTGTATATAATAGGTTTGTACATTTAATTACATTTAATTATCGTAAGTATTGTCCGGGGTACAAACTTGTAATTTGCCTGATTGCTCTATGATCTTGATACCTGCTATTCTGACGACTTTTGTTCTGCGACTTTTAGGGTTTAGACTCAAATGAATAACTCTTTTTATGTTTTCCAAAATTGAATTCCGAAATGAGTCCCTGGGGTCGTAGCGTGAGGATGTTGGTTTTGGTGGTGGGATTTGTAGTCCGTGAGCTTTCTGGTGGGTGGCAGGTGTCCCTGTATAGTATGCTAAACCACTAGTTTTTAATTTAGCGTACTTCCTACACTTTGTTATTTTATTTAGCTTGTATGGTAAATTTGACTGTCTGTCTAAAAAATGATGTTGTATAAAATGTAAATCCATTATTGGCCATAAGATTTTAATTATAAGAATGTTCTGTTTTATATTAAGGGCTGTGGATTTTGTTAAATAAATAAAATAAAAATAAAATAAAATTACTGGAAATCGGTTCAGTCGCTACGGGCGTGATTGAGTAACAAAAAAGAACGCAAACTTTTAATATTACATGCTTAACATAATGGCAAATGATAGGTAAGAAAAACCTACTCTTTCTTACTATAGTTTATCCATAGAGGGTCACTGGTCACGGCTCGGCGACTGCTCAGATCTTTGTCCGCGCCTGCGTACGCGCACCCAATAAGGAAGTCTACTTCAGTGGCTTTGCACAATTACAATCTGATTTGATATTGTAATTCAAATAGCCACATTGTGATGAAATAAATGTGAAAAAAATACAATGTTAATGCACTTTATAAATATGGTAATAAGTAACGACGTATATATGCCGATTAGTTCTAAGTAGGTACCTTTTTTATTTTCACTCAAAATGCGTGGAAGCGATTACTCTGCAAAATGTCCAATGTTCGTACGCATAATCCGCAATTTATGGATAAAATGATAGATATTTCAAAATAGGAACAATTAAATAATTGCGGACTAAATATGCGGCATCAATCCGCCAGCCAAGCTTGGTGATTATGGCAAATCCCCCCATTGCATGCTATGGGGGAGGCCTCATCCAGCAGTGAATGTATACCGGCTGATGGAGAAAATAAATATGCGGCAGAAAGACCCCGCAAAGCCTAAAAACTTCCACGTGGTCAACATCAACACGATCTAGAAGGATCATGATGATATTATTTAAATTCAAATCCAACGGCCATGGGTGTACATTATAATTCAAAGTTCTCAATAATTGTGGCTAACCTTTAATATATGAGTATTATTTATTTACCTCTACCAACACATTCACATACACCAAACCACTGACAGACTCCCCAATTACAGTAGCAAATGGCAATGGGAAACGCAACAATGGGGATCTTTTTAGCAGCCATAGCGATGCACAATTCTTTTGAAACTTGAAAGGAGGAATATGTAGGTCAAGACGTTTCCCCTATTCAAGTTTCATTAATTATGATAGCGCTGAGGCTGCCAAAATGATCCCCATTGTTACGTTCCCCTTGCCATTTGCTTAACTGTAAATGGGGGGAAGCTCGGACTCGAACAAAATATGGCACAAAATGACTTCTACAAAAACTAAGCTTATCGTGCAGAAAAATGGGGCTGAACACAATTCCACTTACATTTCAGATTCCACTCTAATTTATATGTGTCTAGCTGTTATAGTTATCAATGTAGGTCACTTGGTATCGAACCGATGGCAGGGCAGGCGTCGTGACGGCTTAGATCAATACACTATTTACGTAGAGACTATTTTTAGAACATTCAAAGGTAAAAGAGCCTCGCAAAACCTACTTTCAATTTACGTTATCCCTGAGAAAAATGAAAGACGTGTGTCAAGGATGTGGCGACTACAAACTGGGCGACACTCAACGGACCGATGACTTTGAAAAGATCGCGGGAGTCGGTGAATGGACGTCAATCGGCTGCAATGATGATGATGACACAAAATAAACGGAACTATGAAACCAGTGTTTCTGTATTCGCGATTTCTATAGCGCCAGAGCTGGAATCCGGTAACAATTAGCTGACACCCACCCACATTGCGTGCGCGGGCGCAGAGGTACACGAACTTACGGATAAAGCTATACATTTATGTTGTTTGGACAGATGTGTACGAGGATATAAATTACGTTCGTATCGTCAAACAAAGAAACCTCAGCTGACTGAATCCAAATCTGTTACATATTTTAGAAACTGTCGGTTTGTAGTAGCACAGGCAAGTTTCAACTGAAAAATTCCAGCTAATATTTTAGGGTCACCATCCGTCCCTATATATCGGGACTGTCATTGTTATTGAGCCCTCTGCCTCGACGACTAGGCCACAAAATGCCTCATTTTTCATGGGTTTTTCTCGCATTCGCAGCTAGGATTTAGATTCAAATACTTTTTGCATAAAATAAGGGATTGGGGAATAAAGGTTCTGGAGTGGCGAACACAAACCGAAGAATGCGGTAGGGGAAGGCCCTCCACTCCATGGACTAAATACATTATAAACGTAGCAGGAACTCGGCGGAGGGAAGCGGCTCAAGGCCGTTCGTCGTGGCATTCTAGGGGGGAGGCCTTTGCCCAGCAGTGGACTTCTACAGGCTGATGATGATGATGACGCCGGTCATGCATGAGTTCACAGTTCACTCGCGAGTCGCAGTTGAACGCGCCTATAGTGAACTGCAGTGAGGGTGAGGCAGTCACGTACAAGTAGCGGCACGAAACTCTAGCGCTGACCGTTATTGCGCAAAGTCAAAAGTAAGGTACCTATCTTGGGGGGGGGGGATCTATCTTATACTAATTGTATTGCGTGCGGCGCACGCCGTGCGCGACAGTAAACATGCGCAACTATCCCCTCCACGTTTCATTCAGCGCTAGACTTACGTGCCGCTGCTTATAACATAGCCGCTCGAACGCCAAATGTCAAAGTTTTCTACCAAAATGGGCAACTGTAGTAGCCCTTGGCGCCTGAGCGGATAAGTGAACGATATTCTTATTTTATATTCTGGAAAATTTGAAAGTAGTTGGTTTTAGTTGAAACCCTTAATTTAAAAGGGTTCAAAGTTGCTTAAATTCTCCCACCTATAATATGGCAGCCCTTCTAAGCTTACTTCAACTTCGTTTTCGATTCATTACACTGTTGCGCCAAACACGAGCAGAATAAACAGGCATGGTGATTAGGTAATGATAATAATACCAATATGAAGCAATAGTTACATAAACATGAATAAGTAAGTACTACTTGGTAACTTATTGCCCTATTAATATAATTAGATAGGTAGATAACCTACCTATCTAAAAAGTTCTTCATCCGTGACATGACAAAGTAAACTAATGCGCGGCACGTGACTAGGTATTTAGAAAGAACATTCCATAAAACGGTTTTATCATAAATCTGTATTGTTTTGTGTAATGGAATGCGAGTGTAGGACGCCTGTCACCAATGTTGGCGCAATGGTAAATCGTGCGCTTGCGCAAATTAACTCACAAGGCTATGGTTAACAAGCCAAGCGTGATTAGCATAAATATTTTGTTAAATCTAATAACTAAGTAAAACCAACGGATACCAAATTGTATATGAAAATAAACATATATTTCCATATATTGAGTCAAATTCATGATACGAAAAAAACGTATGTTGGCTTGTTGTTAGGTTTTATAGCGCCATCTAGTGGAGTACACTAATACTAGGTTTGTTTACAACGCGCAATCGAAACAAATACACAACCACAATAATAGATGGCGCTGTCTACCGTACAAGTAAAGCAAGTGCAAAACTTAACTCGGATCGTAGGTACTAACCTTTATCGTCATTCTTCTTTGGGGTTTTCTGCCATTGATGCCTTACTTTCTGAGACCAGCTGACCGGACTTTTCCTTCCCCTACTTCTCTCTCGAACACTGCAATAATAAAAATCCATTTAGCCTTACTTTTTACTAGGAAGCAGTACGAAGAAATTTCATAATTTCCATGAACATTAAACAAATAGAGCAAAAATAATGGTGGCGTATGGTGTTTTCGCCAACTTTTTCATAAGTGAACGCGACAGCAAAATGGTTTTATCGTGTTTGATAACGATGTTTGCTTTTCTCTTTGGAAACAGGTATTGCACTGATCACTGTTTCATTGGGTCATGATAACGGAGTGACCTTCTTTCGGGTTAAAATGCACTATGCCGTTTTAGTTTGGGCTCTTTCGTGAATATTTTCAGATCTAATTGAAAAAAATACTTAACTTAGAGCAGAGTGATTATTTTTTTTAGCATTGGTGTCATAGTAGATTCTGACTGATCTGACATGGCTTTACAAATCTACACAAATAGGGGAATCAATTTCAATACTTCGTTATTAAATTCAACTATTCATGGCCATAGGGCTGAATTTATCTCAGAGATGGTCATACATTAATAGTGGATAATGTAACATTAACTTACATAATAATCTTCTGTTCATCGGTCTTCTCTTCATCCGAGACATCGACCCAATCATCGCTCCTATCGCTCCTGTCACTGACGCTGGTTTCGCTACTAGGCACTTGAAACGTCATCTCCTGCCCGTTGTAGCTGATGACAGACCTCTGCCCGTAGATACTGTTGGTCTTCTGCTCAGATGACATTGTCGATTGGCTTATGTTTGACACCGTGTCGAACGAAAGACGTTTGTGAACTGCTGAGTTGGAGTTTTTCTTTATATTATTTCTGAACTTTACTATGCTGGGACTATTGGGGATGCTCTCGTAGCAGTGGGATAGTGAAGCTCCATCACCATGCTTGATGGTATCATAAATATTCTCATTGTCGTTATAGCTAGTGTAGTCAGATATGAAGGAATGTCGACTGCTGTACGTTGGACTGCTGTCTTTGGATTTCGGAGACAGATTCGGAATTTTCTCGTAAATCCTTTCCGATCCGATCTTTTCGTAGCTGACAGTGGAAGTTCCGCTTACAGACTTTGAGATGATGTAGTTTTTAGGGTTTGTAGGGGAGTACGGTTTGTAGTCCTCAGCGATTTGAATACCTGCGCTTGATGTGTGACAGTAAGGTTTTATGGGAGATTTGCAGTATTCATAGCCATCATCGCTGTCACCATCACCACGCGTTCTTTCTTCTAAAGCATTTTCACAGACTTCGTAGTTATGTAAACTGCTTTCATCCCCTTCAGGGTGCGACCGCATTTCTATCAAACACTGATAAATATTGTCTTTCTCTTCTTTTGATGATTCAGGATCGGGATCTAGTTTTGGGATTTCTGGAAGTGGACAGTTCACTTTAGGGCCTTCTATGCTTTTCACGGGAATTATAACAATGTGATTGTTATCCTTTACATCGAGTGGCTCATAGTCATTTTCTTCTTCTGGTTCTTCTTTGGGTTTCGCCGTAAAACCGACGAGGACCTCTTTATTGTAGGCTTCTACTAGATTGCTTTCGAAATCCATATTCGAATCAGATTTTTTATGACTTGCCTGAGATTCTTTACAGTCATTTACTTGGGTTTCTTCATTCGCTGGGATTTTTCCCTCATTAATTGATATCGTGTTTGATCCAAGCTGATAGTCTGATGTTTCCATAGCTTGATCCATTGTTGAACTGATAAAGCAGTAAGGGCTCTCTGATGATAGCTTCTCAGGATCAGCGTATATTTGAGTGGTACTTTTTCTTCGCCAAAGAAAAGAATCATTAGGTGTTATTTGGGAGTTCACATCTTCATTGATAGTAACTTCATTGGATTTAGCACAATATGTTGATTCTAATACTGAAATATTCTGTTCACTGGAAATGGAAGATGTACTTTCATTGATGTCTTCAGGGATTATTTCTACAACCTTAAGAGGCATCTTTTCCGTATGAATATAATTAGTCTTATATTTTTTTCGATCATAAATTGATTCCTTCTTTTTTGCAGCCTCAACTATTGGAATAGGTTTATTAATTATTTTTGGTGCAGTTTCTACAACTTGCTGTTTTATTGTTCTAAACTTTGCAACTCCATCTTTGACAACAATATTTTTCGTTAACACTAATGATGATTTCTTTTCAGGTACTTTTGGTTTTTCTTTTATGGGGATTATACTTCTCGTTCGATCAGGTTGCCTCTTCAATGTGTTATTCGAATTGGTCTGAGCACTAATTTCACATTCAAATTTTTTGATAACATTTTTAACTTTTACAGTCTCTGGAGGTTTATTTGGTTCTTTTGTTTGAGGGCTTTTTGGTTTGACAGGACTTCCATCTACGGAGTCAGAACCACTTTGCTGCTCACTCGAATCATGGTATTTCAACCGTTTCTTCGAAGATTTAGGAATTTTAGTACCATCAGACTTTGATCTTATCACGTGTATTTTAGTGGAAGTGTCATCTTTTAGAGCAAGTTTGTCTATTGAGTCCATACTCGAACATCTTTTTCTATTGTTACGCTTTTTAGAGCCTCTTCTTTGTCGTAATATTATTTTTATGTTTGAACTGGAACTGAGCGTTGAGGATGGCGTTGAACTATTGCTGACTGAATACCGCGACGCTGTTGTCAGATCTTCAATGGTTTTTACAAGTTTAGGCGGTATTGGTGTACCGTCCTGAGATTCATTTTGCAGATTGTTGAACTTCTTCGTCAGTTCTGAAACATTGTTGCTGGTTACGGTCATAGTTTTTGTTGCGATTGGCGGTCGCCTGTAGCAAACTGAAGCGCTTTTCGTCTTGAAGCTTACTTTCCTTTGTTGTTGGTGTGGTTCAAATTTGTTCTTTATGCTTGACGAAATATTTGCAGGATGAGCGATGTTCTTTGTTTTCAAAGAGATAGCGTAATCTTTTTTGTCTTTCCCTCCACCAGTGCTTCTGGGATCGTCACTTTCAGTTGTGACTGCTAGCTGGGCGTAATGAATGGTTGATTCCTCTTTTTTTCCGTCATTTGTACGAGGGGTTCTTGTGGGAGGACTGACAGTCGAGTTCAAAAACGCTAATTTTGCTTCGTTGATGGTTTTCGTCCTCGCAGTCATGTTCGGCAAAGGAAGGTTCACGGGAACAGTGTACACGCATTTATCATTTTGGTTCTGTTTGATCGCCATGTCTGGTTGAGGTGAAATAAAATTCTTCAAAAGTGTCTTTATGGTCCCGTGCTGTTTGCCTTCTATGTTGAAGTGCTTGATCGAGGAAATGAGGCCAGTGTTGGTAACTTCGCCTTCCATGAGGTTTAATAACATTTGTGGATATTCGTGTCCGCTTCGCTACGCCATCTGAAACAAATAGAAAATAATTAATTAAAATGAAGTAAGAAGTTATTAAAAATAACTTGATTAACATGTCATTAAATTATAACATCTGTGCAAAATGTATATCTTAATGGCCATTTGAAGTTAAACATTATCGAGTATGCAATGAATTTATGATTATGTTATAAATTTAATGATCGATGTCGATAGACGTTTGTCGAAGTGGAGCACGCAGCACAATGGATTGTCGGCAATCGTGGTAGTGTTTGCCATTGGGTAACTGCGACTAATGTTTCTACAATTTGCGGTTGTCGAGTATGATAGGTTTATTGTCTGCAAACAGGCTCTCACGATTATAATGATATCTCTGTTTATTAACAATACATACATAGTCAAAGCCATTTTACAGGAAATTTTAGCCCATTAGAAAGCATAAAAGTTTTTCTAGGTTTTTGATTGATGTGTTTGTAATTTGATTTGTTGAGATTGTGGAAACACTTTAAAGTTCCTAATCACGTGGAAGTATTAATATTTAAACAAAATTCATTGGGAGTTATTTTTAGATCTTTCAATGTAAAAAGGGATGCAGAAACGCATGAACTGAAAGAATAATTCCTGTAAGTTACAAAGGGGCATGTGTTGAGCAAAACAAGGTCTGGCTGGTAAGTCTTCAATTCAAGTCATTGTATGTTTTATATTATGTCCGTTCGTTAGTTGCTTCACAACCATTTCACGGCGTATTTGAATGACAATGGCACGTCTGAGACAATAAAGGAAAACCCTGCCTATTCGTTGTGCAGGCACGTTTGAATTCTTAAATAATTTGCGATTATTGCTTTTTTCACCCGGCCCGTAGCCAGACTAGTATAGAGTATGCTTTATTTGCTTGAACAGTTGAAGGCACGATAGTTGTTAGGCTTGTTTTTATTTATAGGGACTCACTATATACGACTGACTTGTGCAATTTGTTTGTTTTCCTATTTTGAAACTTTGAACATTATTAATTGACATGCAAAGAAAATTATGCAGATACAATGTCGCTGAACTCGATACAAAATAATGATGTATTTACCAAGACGTGACTGTGTGTGTCTCATTATAGATGTGGTTAGACTATTCTAACCACATCTATAATGAGACACACACAGTCACGTCTACCTAAACGTCAAATCATAAAATTATGGAATTCCCTGGGTATCTGGGATTATTCATACAGAAAACAGGAAATTTAAATAATATAATTGAAGCTGAAGGCTGAAAGGCTGCTTCCTTTATGTGATGTTGGAAGAATGTAACGCCGTCTTTGGATCACATAGACGAGATAAACCATGGCTGATGCCTTGTGGCACACTTGTATTTTTGGGTATGATAAGTGGGCGTGGAACATCGAGACTCAAGATGACAGATTTCAAACAAAACTGTCACCAAATCTATGCTCGAGTCTCGATTCACGCTTGAGCATAGTTGTAGAATAACGGGCCCTAATCTGCTAAACAAGATACGTGTATCAGGAACCTGAGGCAAGTGGGGTCGGGTCGTGAGAGAGGCTTTCACCGAGAACGCGAGCGCAAGCCTTTACACGGTGATTTAGGATTAGACGGATAGATTTGTCAGAGATTTGAACAATTGCGTTGCTCCATTCAAGTGTACGAACTTTTCTTGTTACTCATTAACAAGAAAAGTTCGTACACTTGGAGAAAGCTGCGGGCAATATGGAGAGATGTTTTGTTAAGGAGCTTCCTGAGTGTAAATTCATGTAGATACTAGAAGAAAAATTCAAATAGTTTTGTATTGTATAGACATAGCCCTTTTCTGACACCCACTTGACGGTAAATGGGACTGCAGCAAACTTCCCCCCTTATTGGGGAAATATCCCTCCAGTTAAAAATAACCAGCGATAAATAAAAACTATAATTTTGTAGAAATTATTAAAAAATACATAGAAATTATTTTGTTGTATTGTGTTTATCAATATTCGTCAAGATTAATTATACGACCTGTGCAACCCACGGTGAAAAGGGGCCATTTGAGGCTCTGCCTATCCCTTCGGGAAAAAGACGTGTGTTTTTGTATGTATGTATGTTATATGTTCATCATCATCAACAGCAGCCTACAATATTTTTACTGACGAGATAGGCCTAATTTTAAATGACAATACGTCACAGGCGCAACCCAACTACAAGTTAGGTACAATTACGTACACAATTTAACACGTCTAATATCTCCACCACGATCGATCAGTGTTAAGTACCTACATATTCTTTGGCACACTCCTGCCGATTTGATAACACAGTGATCCTGTCACAGATTACTTGTACGTACTTAGTTAAGACCGGTAAAGTTATACCTACAAACACACTTTTGGAGAGAACGTACTTACTACCAACCATTTTATTGCGCTCAGAAACCATCACCGGAATGAAATTGAGTTTACTGCATAAAGCTCATGTCATCATGTTACAATTTCAACTCACAGCAAAACGTAATAAAGAACCGGGTTATTCACAATTCAACACGCCCAACACCTCTTCCACGCTCGATCAGCGTTAAGAAACTTTGGCACCCACCTGCCGAATTGACAAGACAATACGCCTGCCCCAGATCGGTAGTCACGGAGTGGCAATTGAGAACGATAAAGGCTATATACCGACATTAGCTGCCATGGCTTGTTACTGAGACACCTATCGTACAGTTTCGTTTTGTAATCTCTTGGCAAATGAATTTTGTAAAAGTTCCGTATTCTAGAACTAAACTCAAAATGAATCGAGATTCAAGCACAGATTCTTTGATAGAAAAACTCTGTCGCCAAATCTGCATATGCTATTCTTGAGGCTCGTTTCGATTCACGCTTGAGCATAGTTTTATCTGAAACTGGCAGAGTTTTCAGTCTCACGACTATGTCGGTCTTTGAGATGAATTTTATGCACGTTGACTAACAGAATGCTCTATATGGATCCATGTGAGCGATGAAAATCCAATCTATATGCTCTGGTTACGGGAAACACTAACCCCCTTATTCATAATCATTGTTGAAACCTATTTTAGTTAAAATATGTTTTGTCTTGTTTTGACGTATGTATGACATTTTACATCAGAGAGAACAAAACAAAAGCTATTTTATATAAAATAGGTTTCAAAAATGATTATGAATAAGGCCCTTATTCTCAGCCCTAAATCAAGGCCTTAGTTGGGTAAGAAGGACAAGCAACTGGAAGTTAGAACAAGATAAGAACTACGGAGTTCTTCAAGTAGGTTCGTTATTCGTTTGTTAGTGTACAACATGTGTACAAGCAAGGAAGTCACTAATCGCCTGTTTATTGCACAACGAACGACGCGTGCGACCGACGTCTCTGCTTGGTCATTACAATTTTCCACGCGCTCAGCACGCGTGCAGCGTACCCTTATAGAAAGTCTGCTAAATACGTGATGGAAATCAAGTACCTAATATATTATTATGTATGTTACAGTTATCTATTACGTAGCGATTGTCTTAGTTATTTGCTATAGAAAATGCGTTATTAACAGGTTGCGTGTTGAAACGGTCGGATGGTTCGTTTCTGAAGCAGGATGCTGCGATTTCACCTTCTTCCCTCATCTAGTATTTGTTTAAATCTATAGCTGTTAACAAAGGGTCGAGAATTAGTAGCTGATTTCCATATTTTTCAGGTTTCATTATACATTCTAGAGGCTAAAAGAGAATAGGTGTGTGTGAATACACTACAATACACATATATATATATATATATATATATATATATATACTTATAATTACAATAGCATTATTATAGACTTCACACACAGTGACGATGTTTATTACAAAATAGTTTACGCTTGCAAGCCTACCAATGGAATGTGAGTAGTGCTAGCTGTGTGTGTGTGTGTGACATCATCAAGGTCATCCATAAAGCCGTACCAAGTTATGAAATACTTTTAGATCATTGGGCTCTTTGGGTTTTCAGTAGCAGTAGTAGGTTTCAAATGACACAAACACGTTTCGACAGAGAACACTGTCTCTTGATAGTAATATCTGTGTCACAAAATCTCTAACACAAAAATTCCTTTAGTATAAACAAAAACATGAAAGTGTAGCTAATTTGAAGTTTGCAACCAAACAGTAGTACTAGCACAGAAACCCATTTGTAGAACAAAGGATGGTATTCGCTCTAGTGAATAGTTCGATGGCCTTTAGCAAAGTAACGTACGAGACAGTTGAAGCTACCATAGTCAATGACCATACATAGTTTTTGATTTCTATGAACAAAAGTATGAAAGTGTAGCTAATTTGTAGTTCGTAGCAAAACTGCTAGCACACAAACCTATTTATTTAACAAAGGATGGTATTCAGATAGGTGTAGAGATGGTGCGAAGAGAATGGTCTGATTGGTCAGTTTGAATAACTGTAAGCGGTTAGCGGCGGCGGGTTGTGCTCGATGAATCGTAAATAAATACCAAAGATGGTGAAGAATCTTCAACCGGTGCGAGATTGTAGTGTTTTTGTAGTGATCCACTATAACAATTATTTCGTGAATCTGTCTTTCTTAGTTACGTAGCAATGCAGGAATAAACATCGGTTTTTCCTGTTTGGACTAAACTAAAGATTATGATGAGCTGGGTCATAAATAATGTAGTGCTACGGCAAACAAAAGTGCCTTTACTATTATTGTTTTTGTTTATCAACTGAGTTGGAAAATCACCTTTGATTAAACTCCACCTACTCCATGGTTTCTATGAAATTATACAACTACCATTACTTTCTTATTGCAATAACATAGCTATTACCCAAATGCAGGTTATATCGTTCGGTAGCAATAAAGAGAAACTACAAGGGCTTGCAGTCGTATTCGAGTATACAACGTCTATGTAAATAGCAGTAATAAAGAATTGCTTTCACTTTCCAATGAAAAATGTTTAGTTGTCAATGGAGATGTTCGATTTGATTGAAATCGAATACTCGTTGTAAAATCGTTTGTTTTTATGATTATCAGTTATGGCGGTGCAGAACGTCGATAACGTTGAAAGGTAGCAATCGACCAAGACGCAGAAGCCTAAAACGATGAACGGTATAGCGGTAAAACTAGACTTGTCGATAAGCGCGCATAACGTACAAAAGGTGCAAGAAGACCATTAAAAAAGCCAAGGCGATAAATTTATCATAGAACATATTTATAGGAGAAACATAAAATAGCAAAGTGAATTAATATCAGCAGGCACTTGGGCAGGACCAAATGACACCAACTATTGGGAATGATCAAGTTTATGTAAATTTATATAGCTACATACTATAAGTAATAAATATACCTACATAAGGAGTTGAGTTAACTGTGCTGGTAGAATTAAACAATAGATAATTTCAACAAACCACTTCCAACATCTAAAGTAACTTCAAATCGCTGGTTTAACTTTCAGTTGAGCAAACAACACTATTGTTTTACCAGTAAGGAACAGACGGAGGCCAAACCAGGTGCCTGGCCAGAGGTACCGCAGTACATAGCACCGATGGAAAACAATGGAGGGAAGTTTAAATGTATGTGTGTATGGTATACATAATATAGGAACTAACTTTCATCAAGTACATGTTTTTGTAAGCAGGTACTTAAATAGTATGTAGAGGAGATAAAGGTCATATAGAATATATTACCTTCATTGCGATTGAAATACTTGTACGAGTTGAGAATTCACCTAGCTGACAAATTGGGCCAGTCAGATAGACGAAGACCTAGCAGACGCTAGGCAGGGAGCTAATAGATAAAACTTATATTGCAAAGGTCAGAGTAACAATGACATTCGTTTCGCCGTAGATTGAAACACAAGAACTAATTGAAGAAAAGGATGATGGTTCTCACGATTAAATAATGTCTAGAATCTTCCTTGCCTTTTTAGAAAAGAGACATCGACTTCTTTTATTGATTCTTAATTTCCAGTGTTTTTTTTTTAGTTAAACTGTGTAATTTTAGTGCCATTTTAACTAATGTAGCTTATTTAAGAAGCACAAGTGTAATGAAATGAAATAGAATATATTGCGTGACTTTTCAAAGGCGTGGATATTTACCACCTAAGTTTTAGTAAAACTGCCACCGCTTTACTAAAACATGACTAGACTGAGGCTTTGATGACTTGAAAACACTGTAACGTTTCAAAATTTTATAAAAATACATGAAACTGGCGAATGCACAAGCCGTGGATACCAAAATTAAAAAGACCCAGCAGTGAAGAAATCATGTTAAGTACCTATGATGATCTCAGACTGTGACAATGTTAAGTCCATAATTTTAAGGCGAATGACGCAAATTGCAATTTTGTTGTAGATAAGAACCTAACAAGTTGAGCCTGATTTAAAGCAGTTTTGCAAAATAGCATTCCAACAATAATAATACTTACTATCTTTATTAAATAAGGCATATCAGGTAGAGACCTTTGCACGTACGACGCTAATGAGTTCGTTCGTAGAAAAGATAATAAAAATAGCAAAATCCCATGGTTTGTTAGGGATTCCAAGGTCAAATAGTCAAAACCGGACGTGTACAATATGGTATTGTTGGTGAAACAATGGTATGGATACCGTGTCAAACGAAAATCAGAAGTGCTGCTGTAGAAGACCTTGGAAATAAAAATACGAAACAGTAAAAGTGGCTCAACTTATATTTATGCTAGCTTATGCTTGTAAAATCAACGCTCGTTACACAGTATACAGGAACTTACATCGGAAACATTACTATAGTTCTAGTGTGAAACAACAAGATTTGTAGCTGTTGGACAACATAATGACATTACTAGCGAAGCTAGGCCCTCCAAAGACTTAGACCTTGAAGCAAACGTCAGAGGTCTAACAAAAGTCGATGCCCAAAAGCATCCTACGCGCACCTAAAAGAAGCTAACTAGAGTAAATAACTAATAGGTTATGAAGTAAGAAGGTCAGACGGAATCAAACAATACACTGCATCTGTTACACAACTGAGTTACTTAGAAACAATAGATATATATACTTGTATTGTATATCTTTATATGATATGGTTCAATTAAAACTGATGAAGCAACTACCATAGTCGTTGACCCTATGCTCCTAAAAGAGTCTAACGATGTTACCATTAAGGGTGAGCATAGGTAGGCACAGTAATTGTTAAAGTGCCTCAAGTACTAATTGTTGCGCATATCATGATTTTTGAGTACAGGCTAATATGGTAATGCAGCTAACTTTTTCCGACACTTATTTAAGTTTGGCGTGAACAGAGTAGGCTATTTAATTAAGAAGTAGTAACTAATTTGGTAATTAAGAAGTGAGTAAAACGATAGCGATAGAACAATGCGGCAGCATTCTTTAATATACAATTTCAAAAATATATAATAATCAAAGGTAATATACCATATATACCAACCACCAAAGATGGTGGTTAGAAAGGTGATATTGATGTAGTTGTAGTGTATTGGTGGTAAAGCTACTATACTAATATGTTAGTGACCCTACGCACCCTAAAGAGACAAACGATAGTATCATAGTATAGTAGGATTGATATGAAGTAAGAAGATTGGAATCAAACAATGCGTTGCGTCTGTTACAGCCGCGTTACTTCACAGCAGCGGTAAGTAACATTAGGGTAACATTGCACCCGCCCGTGCGTGACTCTCGCCGACCTTAATATCAAACTCATTGCGTATGTGCATAGATTTATTTTAATTAAACGGTTTCGCAGTACAAGTTTATCTATAAATGCGAGATTCATATCTATTCGATTCGCCTATCGTCGATGTGGCAGGAATAAGTTCCGGAGAGTTCAGAAAGGGTAGAATTGGCGAGCCTAAATGTTTGTAAACAAACAGAGATGGATACATTTGGCTAAATTATACTCATTGTGAAGCATAACAAAGAGGTAGCTAACGTGTAAAGTCATCGAATGGGTTTAGTATAGCGTTTCCGGTGGAAAGTTCATATTTGGAACGCTAACATCAGAAGAGCTTTCCATTTGCCCTAGCCACAGGGAAAGCAACTATGGGGATGATTCAGTCATTCTTAGCGCTGGCCAAAACTTATTAAAAGCTTGTTATAAAATTATTGACTAAGCTTTTCCCTTTTCAAGTTTTAAAATTTTGGACAACGCTAGACTATCAAAATGATCCCCATGACCATAATGCTAACGCAATTGGGGGCAGCTCGCGGTCTTATGATAATAATATTGTATTGTCATCGGAACATGACACCATAAGAGTCACAATAGAGTTTTGTAAAAATATATAGGTTTTATGGAAATAACTTTAGTAAGTTTTGCAATTGCAACTATCAAAAAGGAGTTGTTACTACCGCCCTATAAATAGAAGTACTATAAACATAGTCGGATAGAGGGGTCTGGGTTAAAATCTGTATTCAAGATTTGAACCACACATATACCTAGTATTTTGTTGGTACAAAATACATACACGGCAAGTTAAATTATTATCACCACCAGCCTGTTTACGTCCACTGCGGGACGAAGCCTCCCCCATTGTAATTTACCATAATCACCACAATTCCAGGCGGATTGGTGATCGCAGTTTGGTGTTAACTAAATCCACGGGAGAAGGAGGGGACTATTAAGGCGGACACACCACGTCAAGTTAAATAAAAACTTGTATAAAATGGATGATAAAACATAGTCTCATCACGATCGCAGACCGATGCTGCAAAAAGTATGTAGTCACGCTAACGCACTTTAAGAGACAGGAACGTGATTTATAATCTCATGCGGTTACGATGGACTAAAGACATTATAAACATCGCAGGAAATGGGGGGATGGAGGCGGCTCAAGCCCGTTCGTTGTGGTATTCTAAGGGGGAGGCCTATGTCCAGCAGTGGACTTCTACAGGCTGATGATTATGATGATGATGATGACGACGGATACGTAGTTGTCGGTTAGTAACTGAAAACTAACGTGGAAATCGTACACATAGTCGAACAATTTGGCTGAAAGACGCTTAAAATTTTTCTGGTTCATTGTAACTAAAAAGCGTACACCTCATACCAGTCTTGTCCGATTATATCTACAACATTTTATAAAGGTTTGAATCTTTTGTTTAAATTAATGAGATGCTACGTTTTTTCAGTCCGTCTGACTCTAGTTGCCTTTTAATTTAAAAACTACAGAGTTCATAAAATTTTGTAGATATAGTCGGATAAAAATGGTACGAGGTTCTTAATTAGCAAAAAATAGCTAGAATAAATTAAGCAAGAGTTAAAAATCGTAATTCGGGCGAAAAATTTGAAGAGGTGTACCACGTGGGAATGGTCTATCTATATAATATGTAAAACAAACACAGGACAACTCAAGGGAAACCAAAAAAGTTAATATTAAAGCCATATAGAACAAAAATAAAATATTATTTCGGAAAAAAGTCGAAGCAAAATTCAAGAATAATTATTGTTACAAGAGCCTGAAGAAAGTCCACATAATGGATATAAAAAATATTTGAGCAGAATTCACAGACCACAGTGTTGATAACTACTAAAAATATGATGTTCAGTAATAGGTAGTCATTTAAGTGAGATGATGAACAGAACAGTAGACCGATCCTTATTTGAACGGACTAACGATTGAATGTACCTATACTTAATCATAAATCAATAAACGAAACAAAAATAGTAAAGTATCAGTACCTAAGCGTTTCTAATGAAAGACACATAAAACGAATTGCCGAGAAAGGTTAAGAGGCGAACAACATAATCGTCGTGAGAATCTGAAGGCTATTACCTAAAATTCCGTTAGTTAGACGATGTAGCGTAGAGGCAGCAATTTGAGCAGAAACTACCAATTTGAATAGAACTAAGCCTAGTATTAAGATATTGCGTGTTCTTTCACGGATTAGATGTGCTATTTAGATCTTACATAAAATCTTCAAGATGAAGATATCACTTTACGAATAAAGACCCTCACACGCGGGAGCTATACTGTTTATTATAATCCGAGGTTTGTATGTTTTACACAAGCAGTAGATACTATATTTTGACGATGTCCGTGGCAGACGTACGTTATGTTATAGACTGTTCCAAATTTTAAAACCTACTTACGTATTAAAAGGATCTATAATTTTTTTATGAGGTTTATTTTCATCAGAAGATGATTCTGATCGTGAATTTGATATACTTATGGCTTTATCAGGAACTATAACTTTTCATCTAAAAAACCGACTTCCGCCATTGTATTCGACTAAATAATTTTGGATGAAAAAAAAATGATGAAAGAACCATAGTGGTGAAAGGATTATGATATGATTTCTGAATGCAAATGCTTGGTTTGTTGCTGAAAATATCATAACTTTTCATTTAAAAAACCGACTTCCGCCATTGTATTCGAATAAAGAATTTTGGATGAAAAAAAAATGATGAAAGAACCATAGTGGTGAAAGGATTATGATACTTTCTGAATGCAAATGCTTGGTTTGTTGGTGAAAATATCAAAATCGCCATATGTATGCCTACAATATTTGAGGAGTTCCCTCAATTCCTCATGGATCCCATCATCAGAACTGGATTCTGAAAAAAATGGGACCAATCTGGAAGTATATCTATTCAAATAAAAAAAGATTTTTTCAAATCGGTTCATAAACGACGGAGATATGAGGTAACAAACATACAAAAAAAAAATACTACCGAATTGAGAACCTCCTCCTTTTTTGTGAAGTCGGTTAAAAAACGGAACGATGTGGATAAAACATCATTCAAAACAAGAAAAAAAGCAATTCAGTTAAGAAAACGAATGGTTGAATAGACGAAGAAAACTGTGGTAAGAAAAAAGTCCATTTTTAATTAATGTAATCCCAATCGCTTGAATGGGTAAGATAATGGTAATGATTTGGGCGATGATCCGAAGCAGAACACTGTTTCAGAGTGAAGGAGTAACAAACATACCCACAAACTTTCGCATTTATAATATTAGTGTGATTAACGCTGCTGTGTGTGAGGATTGCATGGCAAAATGTATTTAAATATGTCTTGTTATAATAATATATTTACATTAGAGCTCTCGTGTGTGACAGCCTTTACTTTCATTGTTGATTTATCATAGTTTAATGCAATTTCACTAATACTTGGAAAAGATAAAACGATAGCAATACATATTGAAATCATTTATTAATATTATTATTATTATTATCCCGTATTATGGTGATTAGATACATTTAAAAGCCAAAGAAACTACGTACAAAATTACTACCTAACTTAAAGATTGGACAAGTATTAAGGTGCTTGTAATATGTGTTGTAAATTGAATCTCTATAAGACTTGTATAATGACGTAGGTATAGTTTGATGACAATGGTGTTATCAAGTTGTTTGGCTAACGACTTGTTTGACAATTATAGCAGTGACGAATGAAAGATAACAATAAAAAAAACAGTGCATACATTTTGAAAAACCATTTAAACTATTTTATTACCTCACCCACCACAGATGCTGCATATGAGCATTTAAATGGTCATCAATTTGAGACCACACAGATATGATGCAGGGAAACATTACAAATCACTAACACAACCAACCACAACAACCAATTGTTGTGAACTAATAACAATGGATTAAATTATATAGGTAAAGTACCTATTTAAATGAAAGCTAAAGCAAAACGGATTTTCTCATAGCAAAAATTTTAAACAAAACAAAGACCATACCTGCGTCAAATCGTCAATGAAACAATCCAAATTTCACAACACTACACATCACAGAGTTGAGTGTTAGCAAAACTGGTATCGATGAATAATACTGTTATTATTAGAGGTTTATTAACGTTTTCTCTGCGGGAGGTATGGGCGGAGAACGCGCGTGCGGACAGCTCCGAGGCATAATCTCGACTGGCAGGCCAGTGGTATGGTATTTGGTAGCCGGTAGGCCAGGCCAAACGATGACTGCTACCGGAGGGCCAAAGAGGTTCAAAAACAAAAGCCGAGCTGAATAACTCTAGGCTCCACGTTTCCAGCAGTATGAGAGAGATGCCAGAGGGACAGAGGAGGTTAGATAACCGTTGGTTCAAATTAAGATGAAGCGGACGCACAGGGCTTCCTAAATTACTCTAGACTGTCGAGGACATCAGCTAACCTAGCGCCTGAAGGTTAGTGTATGTTATTGAGGTAAAATAACAGCACTATGAGAGGAATCGGTTAAATATAGGGATGAAGTCAACCGTTGATTAGTGGTTCAAGTAATTGAATAACGCAGAAAGGGCTACCTGAATAATAGAGGCCAGAGGCTCCACCTTTCCAGTGGAGTTAATAACCTGAGTGGGTGGAATGGAACTGACTGAGAAAGAAGTTTCGTTAATTCCGTTATTTTTGTTTGTACCTTTTACTAATTTGGATGTTGTTGCACATGTTTGTTTATTATGTAGACTTTATCTATCTGTGTTCTTAATTATATTCATGGTTAATGTAGGTTTATTGATAAAAGATGATTAATTGAGAGATTGATAAGGATTTCACTCTCACACCTTGTCGAACAGTTCGGCTAAATTACGGTTTAACTTCCCAATATTTTTCTGGATCATTGTTTCAAAAATCTAGAATACTCCGTATACATTGATAAGTCTTCTCCAATTATATCTACATCATTTTATGAAGATCTATGATGTAGTTTTTAAATTAAAACGAAACTAGAGCCAGACAGAACGAAAGTACGTAGTTTTTAATTCATTTTAATACAACAGATTTTTGAAATGATCGCTTAAAAAGTAATTCAGCCGATACGTTTCGTACGTGGGAATCTTAAATTAGTTTTAATTGCATCTATCCTCTAGACTAGAATATTGGTTTCATAAGGTTACATACTCTGACTTAATTATGGTATCATTGGTTTCATTAATATTTTAAATCAATGTGGTAATTTGGTTTTCGATTGTTTTTCGGAGTTTAAGTTTTACAAAAGGCGTATAGATAGATAAGTTTTAGCTGTAAGAAAACCTTATCATTATAAAACACAGTTAAAAACTGAGAACTGAGCTTACTAACATAAAAAACTTAATAAAGCTATAGATAACTCAGGTAACATTATCACATGCGTATACTATTACAAAATTAACAGACATCACCCCAAAATCTATATCGGGACCTTGGCAAAAACAATATGTCGTATAATAATGAACAATTCTGCTTTGTTGTAGTACTGTCGGTGCCGGCCGGTTACCGCTCTACCACATCCAATTATTGAGGAATGTGGGTCAGCGAGTTTGCCTCACGCGTTAAAACTATTTGACAGCTCATTTACCTGTGATGTGCATGACAGCGAGTTATTCGAGAATCGATTGCGATTCACGCAATAATTGTAACTGCAAAACGTGTAGCATGCGAGCTTACAGAGTGATCCGTGAAGACTTAAATGCTGCTTCGTAAGAAACTCACTTACTCGTAAGGGGTTGGCTTTAGATATCATCTACCTGACCACCTGATTTTAAGGCTGGGGAAGGGGTACGGGGTAATCTCCCCTGTTCCATCCGTTTTTGCCGGACGAGCCGTTTTTTTTATAGAATTTTAAAACTCTTTTATAGAAAATGTAATATGGATGGTTGTGCGAGGGGAGGATTATAGGTTGCAAGGTTTCTTTTAAAACTATTTTAGAGACATTCTACACATTCAAATTGAAGCCCCCAACCGTCCAAATTACATTATCTACTAGAGTTTAACCACAATAAAAAAATCCATAAAAACCCTATACTTGTCTCTGGCAAGAACGGGAGACATAGGGGGTATCCCTCAAATCAGGTGGATGATATTTTAAAGTATACAGGGGTTGATATAGACAGGTGGATGATATTTTAAAGTATACAGGGGTTGATATAGAAGACCCCATTTGGTTTCGATAAATTCGATAAAAAAACCGCTTGTAAAATAGACAGTTGAAAATGGCAAGAAAGGATGGCACAGGGGGAATCCACCCTCCTCCTAAAATCAGGTATATAAAATCTATATAGATTACCCAGACAAGTTGCTAGAGTAATAATAAGGAAATACCTGAATATTTTAAACATGTGCACTGAATGGCCGCGACAATGATTCAGTTTTATTTTATTTCGGCTGCAGTTTTTAAAACATGTGTTATTTAAAAGAATGTAGGTATGAAATACAAGCTTAACTCGAAGAGCTTGTAACATTCATTTATTTTCTTTAAGACAGAACTGACTCTGTAGGTCTAGGTAGGTACTTCATATGAGAAGTTCTATTTTTAGAAATCATACTTCATGAACTGGGTATTAATTTTCGAACAATCGGTAAACATACCAAGTAAATACCTGACCACATAAATGGCGACCAAAAGAACCAGTTTACGATGTACAAATAGAAAATCGATTACGACCAAGGTGAAGCCGTAGCTAAATTAATAATGATGCAGCAGTTATGACCTACAGCATTCTTTAATTGAAGAATGGATGAGGCGTCAAAACATGCAATGCCACCATGACTTCACCATTGCACTGTGATATTGACCCGAACAAAACCTCGAAATCTGTGTCGAACACGATCTATGCAGATGCGTTTATTATTGTTAGCATTTGCAGCGAATGATAATGATATGAACTGACTGAGCCTATAGGTACAGATATTGTTGTGCAGAGGAATTCACGAACATAGCCTTTGAAATAAAGATAAATATCCACTGCTGGATGAGCAGTGCTGATTCTATGCTATTTATACTATGGGGGAGGTTCATAGTATGCATAGCATAGACCCCATAGCATGCAATGGATGACGCTTGGCAGACGGATTGGTGATCGCAGTATTCGTGTTGAGTACTCAGATGGATACTGCTGTCCATCCCCTGGTGTAATCCATTAGTCGCCTTTTACGACATCCATGGGAGGAGTTCGAGGATATTCTTAGGCCAAGACCACCACGCCTTGGTATAAAGATATATACCAAGTAGCTATTCCAAAGGTTTTGAAGTCATCAGCAGCCTATACGTCCACTGTAACGTTCACTGCTGGACGAAGCCTCCCCCATTAAATAAAATGCCACCCATTGCCATAATCACCACGCTTGGCAGGTGATCGCAGTATTCACAAGGTCGTGAAGACGTGGTCTATTGGTCTAAAGGAAGTTGTAAAGTTGTAGCCATTCAAAAGATGTCGTAGTTCAAAATAGAAGATGTTGAAAGGTAACATTCTATATCCGAATAACAAGGACAGTACGATGATAATATTTAAATATTCACTCTGTATTGCCAAATACTTTGATTCTATTGACTTTAAGTCAATAACGAGCTACGGGTTTCACACTACGTGATAGAATACGAGGTGAGGTGATCCATAGAAGAACCAAGTTTACCCACATAGCTCTCAGAATATGCAAGTAGAAGTGGCAATGGGCAGGTCATATAGCTCGCAGAACTGACAACCGTTGGGGAATAAAGGTTCTCGAGTGGCGATCACAAACCGGACGACATAAGACGGTGGATGGAGGTGGCTCAAGACCGTTCATCATGGCATTCTATGGGGGAGGCCTATGTCCAGCAGTGGACTTTTACAGGCTGATGATGATGATGATGATTGACTTTAAGTTGATTAAATTAATGGAAGTGTTGATTAAATCAAGGAAGGACAGTGATAGGTATGTTTGCATTTTAGGTCATTGAAGAGATTTGAATCACGAAAAATGGTAGGTGGTTATTTTATATTTATGGGAAAATAAATCATAGGTGTTCGATTTAGACAAAATCATAATAAATAAGTGTGTTTAAGTAACTACACCTAGCTACACATAGCGATAAATTCAAAAGTGTTGTTTATCTGAAAAACAAAGCAGCGAATTCGTTTTTAATTTCAAGGAAACTATGCGCTCACATGATCCGTCCATCACCGTATCAAATTGTAGTCAAGTGAGCACTTATCTAAGTACCTACACGCAATGGAATATCTTACATAAAATGTTGCCAGGAAACCTGGCGAGTGAAGGAGGAATTACTGATATAAGGTTTCTTTCCTTTTCGCTTGTCATAGAATCGATTACGGTCAGTATACAAGTACGGATTCGGTGGAGGCATCTCAATTTCAAAGACACAAACGTACCAACGGAACTAACCTAGTATTACTGTGTGACACAGCCTATTTCTCAGAATCTACTGGACGATTTTTTTTTAAATTTGCTACAAATACCATAATAGATTTAGGTGACCCAATGCAATACTATAGCGTAAATAAACAAATTTTGATATTGGGCGGCAAAAAGAAAATTAACAAAAGTACTTTTGTCAAGTGCATCATGTGACGGTACGTCACGAGAATTACTTTTTTACAATTTTAAAATTACATCTTTTAGAAAGTTTACGAAAATCGAACACCCAAATCACTAAATTAAGCGAGCTGAAAGTTTAAAAAAAAATGATGAATGCAGTGCTTTAGGTACTTATAGTTTATAGACAAACCGAAACGAATAAAATCGTCTTTAAATTCCCACGGAAAACGGATAATTTTCGTGAAGAGAAAGTACAGATAAAAACTTATTGCTACCTTAGTAACTATATATAGTTCAAGGGGGCTAGAGCTTACTATGGTTAGCCTACTTATACGGGACCCTCTCCACGCAAGTCCGACTCGCACTTGACCAGTTTGTTATTGTTATTTTTAAGAATAATGTCTGCAATGGGCAAGTCATATAGCTCGCATAACTGACAACCGTTGGGGAATAAAGGTTATCGAGTGGCGACCACAACCTGGACGACGCGGTAGAGGAAGGCCCTCCACTCGATGGACTAAAGACATTATTAACGTCGCTGGAATATGTTTGGGTAACCAACCATGAGAAGGCAACGTGTGAAGAAATCTGGGCACAGAAGAAACCAAAACTATGATCAGAAAATTATTTACCCATCATTAATCAGAAGGCCTTCCAGATTCTACACAAAAACAAAAACATTTGTAACATATCCGGAACAAGATTATTGCTCTTTCAAAATGATCGCACGCAACCGACGCGAGCGGTCTGACACATGTAAATATCTATTGCAACTATCATAGCTATATTCTAATTAAAGCAATAACATCCATTTGCTAGCAGAAGGACGAGCTAGTGAAAGTCCTACCTATTGAAATTATAACTTTAGGCATCTAGTGTTGTGTAACTAGAGTTGTTGCAATACATTTTACTATTAACTTCACTTGGGAAATGTTACAAAATCTACGCACAGCACATGCCTATCATGGTACATTAACTTTTGCTCACAATAAGGTGTCAATGTTATGTGAAGTTTGTGTGAGTTGTGAGTTGTGACACTGCAAATAAGATCTATTGACTGCCTATGTTCAGAGTGTGATGATTGGCTAATTACACCTGTTTTATGTACATTTTGACTAGGCAATTTCAGGGTTAGGATTCGTAGAAATATCTAAGCAATATATTGCCTCATCATCATTAGAGAAATTAGCGAAAGTAATCATACAAATAATTTTACAGCAAGAAAGTGAAGATGAAAACCTAATAAAGAATGTCTACACCTACAGTTATAGTTTATTTATTTACTTATATCAGATTATTGTTACATTTCATATTGACACTGATAAATTAATAAATATAAAAAAAAGTACGTATTCACATCATCAAGTCCATTAATCATTGAAATCAGTCAATTTATATAAATTATTAAAAATAACATTACTGTGTTACACATCACGGAACAAAACTAAACTTCCAATCGGCACTATCTTTAAATATACTATGCGAATGCGACCTCTGTGGCGCGGCGGGCGAGTAACCAGGTGATGCGAGAGGTTGCGGGTTCGATTCCCGCTGCGGGACAAATGTTGGTATGATCTGCAAATATTTGTACCAGGCCTGGGTGTTATGGTACCATGGTACTTGTATAGTTCCTGATACCCACGACACAGGGAATCCTAGTGTGGGATCCTGACTATACGCATGTGACTGTTGGGTGTTATGTTAAACAAAAGCAATAATACTATAGGGAAGCAAGGTTGAAAGTTTCTTCAGTTTAGTTAAGCGACTTATTAGCCACAAACACGATTGTATCCCAAGGAAAATTAATGCATTCCACCGCACGTTAGCGATGGATAGAGCCTGTATTGATCTGCCTCTACCAATTAGCTTTAAAAGGTCATATTATGTCGTCTGCCGGTTCTGCCCAGGAACGGGGAAAGTGTCTGAGGGTTCAACGGACCTTGCCTGCTGCACCTGTGGACTGGCATTTAACGATTTCACGAGATACAATGTTGCAAACATGTACTGTTTCATATTCTGACATAATACGGCCCGGAGCGGAGCACGTTCATTCATTACTTGAGAATTTGGTTACCAAAAATTTGGTAAACAGGAAAACTCTTTTTAATATCGACCGAAAAACTGAGAATTGATTACGAATCAATGGAAGAACTGTTGCAATAATGAATTTTGACGGGAAACAAGAAAGTGCAACTATAATTTGTACCATGGTCCTACACTATACAGTCTAAGGTTAAAATTTCGGTGGCCAGGCCATGTAGCAAGATATAGCGAAAAGTGATGGACAGGTAGAAACTAGAAGATGGAAAAGACCCAGCGGGAATGGACGAAAAGGACGACCTATGAAACGATGGAAGTGACGACATCATAACTACAGCAGAAAAGGAGTGGATTGAACGAGCTTATGACAAAAAAACCAGATCCAGAAAACTGGATCAAACTGGAGGAGGCTATATCCAAATAGGGGTTCCTATCCAAGAAAATACATCATGTGAATGAAACAAACATCGATGAAGAAAAACATAGTTTAAAAGGGGTTTTGAGGGCAAAATTATAAGTGAAATTGAATATAACATGTAATACTTAGGTGATGGGAAATAAAGGGCTTTATTATTATTATTATTATTTGGTACAACTACATAACTACATTGGTTAACTAATCCTATAAATGAGTGGTACAATAAAAATTTTTTGGAGGAAATAATTAAATGGCCAGCCGTTATATAATTCAGTCAGCCAGAAAACAAAAATTCGGGCCGCAACATATGGTCAGTAAACAAATTGTATAAAATGCCGGTGGTTTAAAGGAAGACGATCACGAAACAATCAGAAACACGACGATGAAAAGCAACTTCTTAAATCAGCATTTGAAAGTGAACAAATGTAATAAATATAATGAAGAGAGGTAGTTCGATTGCAAAGTGTTGGGTTATAAACCAGTTGTAAATTAATAGCAACACAGTGCAATCACCATATTTTGTACCATTAAAATATAATCAAAGTTGCGAAGTTGCAGTTGCGAAACGAAGGGCAGGTACGGGTATTAGCAGATTGCCGGAAACTATCGATAGGTATAAAAGCGGTTTGAAAGCAAACGAAGATGTTTCTAATTTTAGTACTAGAAATAGCAAAGATACATGGAACAAGAATCAACATCAAACAGAAAGGAAATGTGGAAACGCCAAGTTCTGGCAAGAGCTATGCTACCTTGCTATTGGCGGATATTGGAGGATGTCCGAGGGCCCAGTCTACATGAAACAAGCAACTGCACGGGCGTGTGGTGTGCACTACACAGATTTTTGTATCGAAACACCAAAAAGCGACAGAAACGGACACTATGAGAACCTCAAATTCCATAAAAATATCCATCCATACCCTCATTTTTAATTTGAGACAATTTTTGTAAACAAACAAATGTCAAGATATGCCACTGTGAGTATAACTGTCATGATTGTGTAGCATACGTGTAAATTCACATATGACACACATACATGACACTCATACACACAGTGACATTTCTTTGTTTACAAAAATTGTCTCAAATTAAAAATCAGGGTATAGTGTACACCACACGCCCGTGTAGTTGCTTGTTACATTTGTAGACTAAGCCCTCTGAGGTAGGTATATTGTTTCTCTACCTACCGTTCGTCGTGGCAAAGCACGAAGTACTTTAAGTCCAACCCACGGAATAAGATATATACCCTATGCCCTATAAGGCAATGAGATTACGTAAATACTACTTTTAACTTTATTCAGGACCTGTTACAAATTTCGTGATAATACCAAAGACATGAATTTGATTATTTAAATGTTATGAAACGGCTTGTGCCTGCAGGCATTCAACCTGTTATGATTCACTTATTTCCGGCCATTAAAGAGTAGTATTGATTGATAATAAGGGTACGAATTACATAACTGACTTCTAAAACGTATTCTTTCTTTATTATATTACTAGCTTTTGACAGCGGCTCTGCCCGCGTGGTATCTTAGGGAACGTACCTAGGTGATACGTTCAGGGGGGGGGGGGAGTGTCTTTAAAAATACCACGCTTGGTCAGGGAGGCGGGGGGGTGTTGTTAGGTTTTCGTCACGTAGTCAATATCTAGCTATATTCAAATATGGAAGCTTTTTAAACTTATTAGCACGCATTCTGGCAATAATAATATAATAAATAAAAACAAACGTGAGCCAAAATATTTTTTTTTAAACTTTCTGATTGCAAAAAATGCTTTAAAACCATACATACATCTTCCTTTAAAAACCTTGACCTTTATAATAGTAAAACCTGCATACAACTCATTGAAGTGGAACTTTTCTGGATTTGAAGTACTAAGTGTGTCTATTTGTGTGTAATAGACAGAAAGACAGACGTTTGCTTTTATAAAACTAGAGGGACTATTTTTATTTAAGGGGGATGCTTTCGATTACTTAAAGCTCGTTTCACGCTAGATGGCGTGGAAAAACAGATATTGACTTTTTTATTTTTTGTTCAAAACTCGAGCGTCTTTAGTGAGTAATTTTACCGTTTGCGAGCACGGTGTAGGTCATAGAATTTGATGCAGCATGAATTTTCGTTAAAGAGTCGTTAGAAATTTCAAATTCACTATAAATAAGATCTGACAATTTGCCTCATGTAATTACACGCACGCACACTTCTACATTCACTGTTTTGTTTTTCACTAGATGGCGTTGTCATTATCCCCAGATGTTATATAGATGGCGTTAAAAAAATGTTTATAAGGTATCTCGATAATGATGGCGTTAAAGAAAATTGTTAGAAGGGATGAGCCGCCACCATCCACCGACTTCCTGCCACCCTATAAAAAGTGCCGTGGTGTGCGGCGTAGAATCTATAATCCTCCTCCCGTGGATGTCGGAAAAGCCGACTAAGGGTTTACACCAGGGCATGGGCAGCAGCATCCATCTGAGTAACCGATACTGCAATCACCAATCAACCTGCCAAGGGTGGTAATTATGGCAAACACCCCCACAAAAATGAATGTCTTTTTACAGAAATTAATAAAAAGAAAAAACAAACAGATTAGGTATTTTTATTGGTTTATAATTACAAGTATTTTCCACTAGAAATATCATACACTGACAACAAATATTCATCAATAGGTAAGCGATCAGTGCAACTGCACATTTTGTCTTCGTATATTGTATTCATTGTTACCATTAGTGCCCATTGCATCTCTTCTAAATATAACTTTTCATTTAAAAAACCGACTTCCGCCATTGTATTCGACTAAATATTAGGATGAAAAAAAAATGATGAAAGAACCATAGTGGTGAAAGGATTATGATACTTTCTGAATGCAAATGCTTGGTTTGTTGCTGAAAATATCAAAATCGCCATATGTATGCCTAAAATATTTGAGGAGTTCCCTCAATTCCTCATGGATTCCATCATCAGAACTGGGTTTTGAAAAAAATGGGACCAATCTGGAAGTACATATATCTATTCAAATAAAAAAAGAATTTTCTAAATCGGTTCATAAACGCCGGAGATATGAGGTATCATCTTCATCATCATTAGATGTAGTTGATCATCAGATCAACTACATCATCATCAGCCTGTAGAAGTCCACTTAGGTGTCCCCTAGAGTGCCACGACGAACGGTCTTGAGCCGCCTCCATCCACAGATTTCCTGTGACGTTCATAATGCCTTTAGTCCATCGAGTGGAGGGCCTTCCTCTACAGCCTCGTCCGTTTTTCGGTCGCCACTCGAGAACCTTTATTCTCAAACGGTTATCAGTTCTGCGAGCTATATGACCTTCCCATTGCCACTTCAACTTGCTAATTCTGGTTGATCATCAGTGGCTAGAAAAAAATACATTTCTTGATATAGTTTTGTTTTAGACAATGTAGTAAGGGTTTTTTGTATGAGAAAAAATAACGTACATGATGTCATTTCATTGAGATCTATGCACTTTGCATTTTTCCGAACACGTCTCAATATATATTTCAGATAAAATCGCATTTTTGAAAAATGCTACCAGCTTTAGCATCATGCTGCTGATAAACTCATTTATAGGGTGTGGTGATACGGCGTTTGCAAACATAACAGTGTACAAATATTACTGTGTTGGAAATATATGATATTGGATAAACAATCAACAATCTGCCTCTCTCACTATTCCAAATTGACTCGCAGTCAGACGACTAGTTAGTAGTTTTGTTAGTAGTAGAACTTCTTGTGAAAGAGTTCGTCCGGGGAAGTACTACCACTGTACCTATTTCTGCCGCCAAGCAGTAGTGTTCGCATTGCTGTGTTTCGGTTTGAAGGGTACGGGTGCCGGTGAAATTACAGGCACATGAGACTTTTCATCTTTATGTCTCAGGATCGGTAGCGCGCGTGTAATGCCTCTGGTGTTACAAGCGTTCATAGGCTGCGGCAACTGCTTTCCATCTGGTGGGCCGTAAGCTTGTCTGCTTGCCAAGTAGCATAAAAAAAAAACGTTCCGATCTGTGAGTAACGTATAAATCATTTCCATGCTGTTCATGTTGTGGACCATTTCTCAAATCTTCTGCCATCAAATCTGGCTGACCGCTGTTGTGCATTATTATTTTTCGTGCAACCAGAGTCAGCTTCGTCAATTTCGGCTTCAAAATATTTCGTCCATAAATTGGGAGCTTGGTGTTAGATAAGATCTGAAAACATAACATATTTACTTATTACATTTTCATTCATTAAATTTCAAGTAATATAAATATCGAGCTGCGCCTCGCGGTTTCACCTGCGTGAACCATGATATTATTATTATGACGTTGATTTATTTTAAAACTCGTTATAAAATACATTTTTCACTATAAAGAAATACTACTTATCTATAAAAACAAATAGTATATAAAAACAGTATAGTAAAAAATATATTACAAAACGGTAAACCACCGACCGCGGAGCAAAGGCCCAAGCGGTCGGAGGCTAGGGCTACTGAGTCCAGGAGTACTGCCTTCTGAATCTGACCGTTGATCCAACCATTTAGTGAGAGCCTCTCAAGGTATTGGTCGAGGCTCTTTGCTATAAAGCCATTCACAGAAACAACTATCGGGACGATAATCGTCGAATCCACATCCCACATGGCGGTAATCTCGTGGGCCAAGTCAAGGTACTTGCTTGCTTATTATTATTATTATTATTATTAGGTATCTTCATTCCAAATTTCACTCAAATCCGTTCAGCCGTTTGGGCGTGAAGAAGTAACAAACATACTTATAAACTTTCGCATTTATAATATTAGTGTGATGTGATGAGATGAAGAGGTCAACCGACGAATCCAACTCGGATGGGCAGCGTTCGGGAAACTACGCCATATCTAGTTTGTTGGTTTTGTGAAAACTTCTTGTGAAAGAGTTCGTCCGGGGAAGTACTACCACCGTACCTATTTCTGCCACCAAGCAGTAGTGTTCGAATTGCTATGTTTCGGTTTAAAGGGTACGGGTGCCAGTGAAATTACAGGCACATGAGACTTTTTACATTATGTCTCAGGGTCGGCAGCGCGCTTGTGATGCCTTTGGTGTTGCAGGCGTCCATAGGCTACGGTAACTGCTTTCCATCAGGTGGGCCGTATGCTTGTCTGCTTGCCAAGTAGCATAAAAAAAAATCTTCTCGTCGCCGATACCGCAGAGCCTCAAGACGAAAGTCTACACGCCAGTGTTGACTTACGGCACTGAGACGTGGTCGCTAACTATTGGCCGTATAGACAAGCTCAAAGTTGCGCAACGGGCTATGGAGAGAGCTATGCTAGGAGTTTCACCACGTGATAGAATCCGAAATGAGGAAATCCGTAGAAGAACCAAGGTCACCGACATAGCTCTCAGAATTAGTGGCAGTGGGCAGGTCATATAGCTCGAAGAAGTGATAACCGTTGGAGAATAAAGGTTCTCGAGTGGCGACCACAAACCGGACGACGCGTTAGAGGAAAGCTCTCCACTCGATGGAATAAAGACATTATAAACGTCGCGGGGAGTCGGTGGATGGAGGCGGCTCAATACCGTTCGTCGTGGCATTCTAAGGGGAAGGCCTATGTCCAACAACAACAACAACGAAGGCTTCAAACAAAGGGCAGGCATCTTCTATAACTAGTAGGTAACACATTAAAATTATGTAAATATCTGTTTACTTACGAAATTTCACCGTGAAACCGTTATAACCTGGCTTGCACTCGTTTCAAAGACACCGCCCCAAAGAAAATTAATCGCATGACACCCACAGTGCACCATAGACAAGGACCATAGAGAAAAAAGTCAAGGAACATATAGGGAGAAATAAGTGCACTGGGCTAGGTAACCACAGACAAACAAAACACCTTAAATTCAACAGGGCCACAAATCAAAAAATTTCAATATCGTTTTTAATGCAAAAATGGCATTTAGATGATTCCAATTTTTATATTCGAAAAAGACACCCATGGTTTTAGCGTTTAAAATAGTTCAATCACACAACTACCCATTTAGCATTTTGAGACTTTGATGACTAACTTCACAGCAAAGCAGCCATCTTTCCAGTTAATAATAATAATAATAATAACTTTATTACGAAACATAAAAGTGTCAGGTTTTGGAATGCGTTTCTTTTGAATGAAAGTTCAATAAGTTTGATTACTATTTTATTAAAACGAAACCGCAGTACTTGGAAATGTGTCTGTTTTGCATATAAGATTACCGTGATTATGGTTGTAATTGTTTATAAACAAACATGCAATATTTGTTAAATGACTGTTATTACAATCAGTCTGTACAATCAGTCTTAAAATACAGTGTTTCATTATTATACATAAGTATCCTTTGAATTAAATAATCACTTTTAAGATTATTAAAATTACTTTGGGATCACATCCTTTTCAATCAGTTTTAGGATGCCCTGTTTTTTGTCTCAGCAACTTGTAGCTTTTTGATATTATTTTATTTTATTTACTTGGGAAAAATCTGTATCCTGAGAAGTTTTGTATAAAAATATATTATGCCTTTACAACTCTTCCTTTGAAAATCTATGCCAAGAGGCTGAACACTAAGAGGTTCTGAATCATAACTGATTGGTAATCAATCGTCTGTACTGCTGTCTGAGCTTATAGATGAGGATTCACTGGAGTCTCTATCTTAATCGCTTCATCAAAAACGGTACAAATTCCATACCAGACAGACAGCCAACACAATCCTAGCCTATCGTTACTTGATGAAAACATTATCTGATTTTGGAAGTCCAGAGCAATGAATAAATTTAGTCATTGAGGAAAGTACAGACAGCGATTCAGATATACTCAAGTGAATCCTCATCTTCAAGCTCAGACAGCAGTACAGATGATTGATTACCAATCAGTTGATTCAGTACTTCCTAGTATTCAGCCTCTTGACATAGATTTCCAAAGGAAGAGTCGTAAAGAGCAGACCTCAAAGTTATTAAAACTGATCAACAACATTAAAATATATTTTTATACAAAACTTCTCAGGATACAGATTTTTCCCAAGTAAATAATATAAAATAATATCAAAAAGCTACAAGTTGCTGAGACAAAAAACAAAGCATCCTAAAACTGATTGAAAAGGATGTAATCCCAAAGTAATGTTAAACTTTTTATACTTACTTATTTTAAAATTGATTATTTAAGCTAAAGGATTTTTATGTATAATAATGAAACACTTAATGAGATTACTGCGATGACTTAGATATTATTGATCGTAGATCTCATCGTTACTACTAGTAAGTCAAAGATTTATGGAGTATTTTATTTTGTAATATTGCTAGATGAAGAGGTGATAGTTATGGATAAGTTTCTTCCGCATTTAATTACATTGATCTCAATGTAAATTTCAAGGTAGTGTAAGGTTCAAAATACGCATCTTATAATATACCATACATATATGTAGAAAAAAAAGATTTATAAAGTAATACAAAAAAAACTACTATCAAAACTTTGATAGGCTTTCCAGTAAAAAAATGAATTTTCGACTTGTGGCTCTTTTGCATTTAAGGAGCGAGATGACAACTTCATACTACACTTTGATATTGATATATTATCAGGGTTGCTACACCGAGTTTCTGAATCACAGCACGGTACACGGTCGGATTATAAAAACTAGTAGTTTTACGAACAGAATACCTCAAGAGCACAAACTATCTTGTTTTTCGATAAAGTTTAAAAATCGCATCCATAGTCCGATCTAGCATATACCCAATCTTACTTGAACCACAAGTCGTTGAAACTCTAACAAATGAGAGCTCACGTAATATTGGTTTTCATTTTTATTTTTTCTCAAAAACTATATTGTAAAATAAATATATAAGTAAGTACATATATCAAGTTTCATCAAGATTAATTGAAAAATGCGACGTACGCGAGTACTTACGGACATAGGTACATACATCCGAACAGACGATAGCAAATTTTGCCATATTATATTGCAAGGACTTACCTTGCTTTGCTCGCTCGGTCAATGACTAGTAATATTTTTTTTTATTGCTGCGAATGAAGTTACGAAAGTATAGTTTTTACATATTCTTTCGTTGTTTTATTTTTATTTTATAAAACTGAAACTTGAGTTTCAATAAAGTACGTTACAATAAAGTATTTTCTCGAAGGTACCTACTTTGTTGATATTGCAAAGTATAAAGAACATAGCCGCAAATAACTTTGTAAACTATGATTATAACGAACGGTTGGCAACCCTATCAGAGCCAGCTCATAAAGCCTAATAATTACGGGTGACTAGCAAGCACTAAACTTGTGACGTAGCGTTGCCTGGCAACGTCGCGTTTCGCAATTTTGGTGACAGACCCGAAAATAACGCGAGGCATACTTTTATTTATTTAGCGCCATCTTTCACTATCTTTCTCAAAACTCGGTGCTCGAGGTCCATTTAACCGCCATCTCTGTCAAATTAAACAAAACAGGGTGCTCTGCGTAAAAATATCACGCTTCGATGGTAGGTGGCGACTCAAAATGGACATTAAAAACACTCACACATACGTAAAATTGGTCGTATTTCAAACTAATTTTAAAAATTACCCTTAGTAAATTTTTATTTGAAACAACCATTTGCGAGTACGATAATCATTAGAAAATCGAAAAAAAAATACGATATAAAGAACGACAATCTGTGGATTGAATAAATACTTAAATTATTTTGTATGGGCAAGGCAACGAGAGCATTCACCTTAACGTGCGTAAATGTAGTTCGTTTTCTGGTAAAAATCACTGGCTTTTAGAAAGTAGCTCACTAACATTACACTCTTTGAACTCAATTAACGGAGCTCGCATCATTAGTTTCGGAGAGTTGAGTGAAAATTCGGCTTTTCGTACGTGAGCTTTCTCCTTTGAGATATTCTTTGTTTTTGTCTTGGCTGCTTAGCAGCTTAGCTGACGATCTTCGTGGCACGGCCGGCGAGTAGCTGGGAGAAACGCGAGAGGTGCAGGTTCCATTCCCGTTACGGGACAAATCTTTACATGTTCTGCAAATTTTACCTTAGGAAGATAGATTATTGGCGTTTTTATAGCATAAGTTATATGTACAATCTAAACTGTATTTGATGTTGAACTTCTAAATTTTTATCTAATATTTTTTTTTTCCAGTTATGAGGTACCGTGGTACGGCGCGTTCACACGGCGTCGAGTGTTTCTCTGCCGTATCGTTTTTTTGCAGGATTCGGTTTAATTGCAACAGTATTTCAATAAATAAATAAATAAATGCTGGACATTTCACACAACATTATCTAGCCCCAAGCTAAGCAGAGCTTGTGTTATGGGTACTAGATAAATGATATACTTAATACAATACATTTCATAGATAGATATTTTTTATTATGCATAGAAAATACCCAGAACACCCTGAACAAATATCTGCAGATCATACAAATAATTTTGTTCCGAGGCGGGAATCGAACCCGCAACCTACTGCGTCGCAGGCGAACCTTCGCCCGCCGCATACATGAGTTCACACATGCATTCGGTTTCAAGACACGGCATAAAAACCAAATCTTGCTGAAGTTGACATCCGATTCGGCGACTTTAATCCGATCCGGCCGTAGTGCAAAATGTAGGATCCGGTGCAGTGGCATAGCGCATTCAATACATGTGTTCAGAGGCCCAATTCTTTAATTTAAAAACATTCAATTCGCAGTATAATCTCGTCTCAGTCGCACTGTCAGCTGTCACCTATATAGTTACTATTACTTAATCTTAGCATGTATACGCGAAGATTAAGTAATAGTTAATATACGAGACAGTGCGACTGACACGAGATTATATTGTGACTGGAATGTTTCAAAGTTAGTGAATTGGGCCTCAGGTGTTGATCGGTTATGCCGTCAGATACGGCAACGCAAGATGTGCCGTGTGAACACAACATTCGGTTTTTCCAGATCCAATGAAAATATGATCCGGCAAAACGTGACTCCGTGTGAACGCGCCGGTACTCGTAGTTCTCGTTACTATCGACACAGGGAATGCTATTGTGGGATCAGGATCATGTTTGTGGTTTTTATGTAATGTATTATAGAATCTGTAATCTGTGGTGTAGAAACCACTATAATTTTTCCCAAAATAATTTTTAGAAAGTTATAATTTAGTACATTAGTATTTGGATTTTATTTGACGACATTAGTTCGATATTAATATTATAATAATTTGAATAAACGCTAAAGGAAAATTCCTATCGAATGAGGAAATCAACAAAAAATTTCCCTAAAATGTTTTCAGGAATTCTAAATTTAGTACTTAGGTATTGTACCCACGTATTTGAATTATATTTGATGACATTAGTTTGTTACTAATATTAATAACCTCCGTATTGTGGCACGGCGGACAAGTACCTTGCTGAGAAGTGGTTGCGGGTTCGATTCCCGCTGCGTAAGAAATGTTTGCATAATTTGCAAATATTTGTTACAGGTCTGGGTGTTGTAGTACCATGGTGCTCGTAGTTCCTGATACCCACGAAACAGGGAATCATAGTGCCCTACACTATGATCAAGGACTATGTAAGTATGTAACTGTTAGGTGTTATGTTGTGTATGTCCGTTATTTGAACAAACGCTGAAGAAAAATTTCAACCGATTGAGGAAATCAACACAGAAAATTCAGGGAATACCAGAAGATTATACAAATATTTGATTCTTCAAACGGTTATTCACCCACATCATTACGAAGGTCATGTCTGCTTAACAAATGATGACATACACAAGATCTGAGATAACCATTCTTTAAATGTTTTTGCCAACTTAACGGATGGCCAGCCGTGTTAGGAGGCCAATTCAGACGTCGCCAAAACTGGTCAAGCCGGTTCTAGGCAACAGAAGCAGGCCATATCTTCAATAGGAGTTTTATCTTTAGGCTCCAAAATAGAATTATCTAATGTTCATGAGATAAAAGAGCCATTTATAGAAATTGATAGACCTATGCATGACTCTACAATCTGTTGAAATGTTTGATGTTTGCCATTTCATCGGAGAACAAGCCAGTTAGATAGAATTTGTATTCGAGGATATTCCCACACTAATTCCACTGTGTCACGATGCTTTTTTCAGAGCCACCAGAGGCCCTTTTTCTGGATTCTTGTAATAAAAATTACTCAAAATAAAGTTTTGATCGCGTTCCGATCTAGTGTCGATGTCTGAAATGTCAGAAATGGGCTAAGTGAGGTGTGGGCTGAGTTGACCAAAGAATCAAAATACAACACGGTGATGGTGATGTGCTTATAAATTTCGAAATGTGACTGAAACTTGAACGTTTCAGAGTTTTTTCGATAATTTTAACTTAAAACTCGGACTTGCTGGGCATTTTTCGTTAGTATAAGATTTAATAGAATTGAAGTTATCGTGGCTTGGTATCATTTTAGAAACGTCAGCAGGAGAATAGTAAAGTAAGTGGTGTATAGTCGTTATTTTTCTAAAAAGTAAAAGATTTGTCCTGGCTGCTGGCTTTAGGAGTGTGTTATTACTGGAAGAAAGCGTTAGCCGAGTTGGTCGTGGAAAGCAATGGCGGCGATGAGCTCAGCACGTCTATATTCCAGCAACTTTGCAACCCACGCTGAAAAGAGGCCTGTTGAGGCTCTACTAACCCTTCGGGGAATAACGCGTGTGTTTATGTATGTTTTTATGTAATAGATGGAATTTCTCTTTCCAATAACTATCCTACTCTAATGGAAGTCACCGTGAATCGAAAGTCAACTAAATTGTTATTATGAGGGAGCAGAATGCCAATTTTCATTAGTTTTTTTTTTTTTACCAAGTCTCGATTCGGTGAACTTTCAGTATAGTTTTAAAATAATTAAGAGAGTTGGGCCTCAAAGCTCAAGCTAGTCTCTAAACCAAAGCAGAGTCCAAGAAATAATCACTGAAACGTCTCGCGTGATGTTAATTTTGATGAAGGTTCTGTTGTCGTTGGTTATAGACGCATACAGCTTGATACCACTTGAGGATAATTGTGACTTAAATGTACCTCCAGTGTTTAAGCCGTGGTTTAGCCAAAGTCATCATTAATAATGACATCACATTAATGACGCAATTTCAATGTTTTTATTTGTATTCTATGCATGGAAATTCGTATAAGTTGATGGCTGGAGTCAGCCAATATGTGGTATTACCGAACGCGGTTTATAATTCAATTCAGGCATCGATAAATTCATCAGAATGGCTTAAAAGAGCTCGATCACTTACCTGATTGAAGAGATGATGTGTGAAGAATTCCAACAGATTCTGAAACAAGACAAAGTTCACGTAAACATTAACAACCGAAATGATATACTTAGGGGTGATTTCACCAACAATAAACAGGCAGTTAAAACAACAACTGTTAAGCCTAACCAATGCTTTTTGACAGGTGTTTTCAAAGTTAATCAGTCACCTTGACCAATGGTTAGATTTAACAAGTCATTTACTAACAGAGTATGGTGAAATTGGCTCTTATGGAGTATCCATGCATGAGTATTTTAATTATAAAAACAGCATTTAATAATTTTAATAATTTAATGAATTATTTTTTTGGTTTTCTTTCTCTCAGAATTTTATGAATTGGTTTTTATTGACATTGTGTTTATTTTATGTGCCACCTATTTGGTCGATTTATAATTATTTGACCATTTTTGTTTCTGACTCGCATTTAATATATTTAGCCTCCATATTTAGCTTGTAAGGACTGCTTAAATTTTGCGCTTAACGGCAGAATGTACTGGAAACTATAATTATATTTATCATCTATGTTTTATACTGTACCTACATTCTAAGCAAATAAATAATTCATTCATTCATTCATTCATTCATTCAAGAGGAACCTAATATTAAGTACGGGGTTACTAACGTCAAGTCATACGTGGTCAAGTGTTAAAGAGAAAATTGTATAACAATTTCATCGTGTGGAGCACGGGAATATTCAATTCCCAGTAGATACTCCACTAATGTGAAGAGCCAGGTGGAACACGCACGGGGAATGACGCTACCTCACGCCAGGCAAATGGCTTTTACATAATGTTATTGGCAACCGTTTATTATTAACCGAGCAAACCAATCAACTAAAATCTAGATTTTTACGATTGCACGCCATTCTTACAATTCAGACATACCAATCTAGCACACCAGAAAACCATAGCGTATTCAATTACCACGATATTACACCACAGGGAAGTATGTATAACATGCGGAAGAAAAACTATCGTTTCGAGAATCGATCGAGAATAAGTTTTCATCGATAACCTCCTGCGTCACGTAAGTGAGAACAGCGACGCGACGCGATCATACGCATACAAAGATACGCGAACTTTGACAATCTGTGACGCTAGCTAAAAGTTGGGATGCGATTGTTTCTAGGCATGACCCACGGGCGCAGTACAGTGCCACGCAGGGCGTATCCTAGGTGGAAGTGGCCTATAAGGTTACTTAGCGTTCTGGGGTTACCACATAACATCAGGTGGGCCACATGGCAGTTCCATGACCCATTTATTGGGTCTTTCCCAGTCCTCCGATCGGAACTCCGATTGGTTGGAGGAGCGGGAATATTTTTTCTCATTCCTCCGATTGAGCATCTAATAATCATTGTACAGTCTAGTGTAAAATAGATTCAATAAAATTATTATTATTTGATGTATTCATTTATTTAATTTAAACAAAAACCCAATAGTCACATACATAGTCCTGCCTCATCCTACACTAGAATTTCCTGAGTGGTATCAGGAACCACAACACCAATAACTGGAACGAATATTTGCTGATCATGGACACATTTATCCCACTGCGGGAATCGTACCCGCACCTCTTGTGTCTCATCCAGTTACTCGCCTGCTGCGTCACAGAGGCCCCAAGGGAATGTGATTTTCAGAAAATGTATAATAAATTCTTCTCAGTTGGCAACCGACCCAGTGAACTCGTCGGTCAAATTGGGAATATTGGGATGGTATCGCATCGCGCCGCTTCTTGGCATTTACGTAGGACATGATGCGAGTATCGATTGGGTCGATGTTTTGTCAAATGCCGACTTGGAGGAAGTATAGAGATATCATTGTCTTGCTTTGTTCCTCGCTTGATACCTACTTTATTATTATTAAACGTGTAATAAAAATTACGTGTTCTACTGCGTATTTTAACGTTTCCGTGTAGTATAAAGATTTACTTACTTTAGTTTTGTACCCAAGTTACTGCCTACCTAATTAAGTCAAATTAACATAAAATAATGTAAGATCTTATTGAGTGGATTCAGACTAGACTTTACATAGGTACTTGAATACAATTATTTTAAAATTTTAGAGACAAATTACGTACAGTACAAACATTTCAGTACTTATTTATACACTATAGACTAAAACACAATAGCATTACGTGATTGGTGTGGGAAACCTTTAGACTTCCCATATCTATCAAAACATCTTAGAACAGCTTTACAAAGTAACATGGATTACAATGTTCTCATGAATATAGAGCAAAAATATTATTTTATTAAATTTATTTATTTATTTAAATCCTATAAAGAACATTTCCTCATCATTATCATCCGGTTGATGTCCACTGCTGGACGAGGCTTCCCCATCGAATGTTAATGGTATGTGGAATGCTATTCATTTATTATAAATTTTGAATAAAATTAAAAAAAATATATTACCAAAGAAATACAAAATTAAGCTAAGGCTAAGGGATTACACCAGGGGATGCGCAGCAGCATCCATCCACCTGAATACTCAACACCAATCCGCCAGCCAAGCGTATGATTATGACAAATCCCCCCATTTCATTCTATGAGAGAGGCCTCGTCCAACAGTGGGCATCAGCATTCAACAAGACTCGATGTCTTGTTGAATGTTGATGTAGGAATTTTCACAATATCTAATGTGATTGATATTTTTTTTTACTTTCTGCAACTAAACTACATGCTAATGCACTACAATCAAAACATAACCCTCCATTGACTTCGCCTCGGTCGGGCGATGACTCGTATGATTAACACATTGCTCCCGAGGAACTAAATAAACGAATCATTGACGTCATTATGTCACATTGTTCTTGTTGCACCTACTTTCGCTCATTGTGTCACAGAAGTGTAAGTAAGTATACTACGGGTTATTCAGTGGTGTGGGAATATATTTTCAGACAATACGTACATCAAGCTGGCTACATGTAGCTACAAACAAGTATCAATGAGTATCACGATCTTATACTTAATATTTAGATCAAGCCGTGGTGTCCGGCCTAAGAATGGGGCCCTCTATCTCCTCGTCGTAATAGCCGAATAAAGATTTACACTAGAAGATGGGCAGCAGCATCCACCTGAGTAGATACATAGCACTGATACTGCGAACGCTAATCCGCCTATCAAAAGTATTATATAATGTCAAGCGATGATAGAGTCTGTTAGTATGTAGATTACCTAGAGTCTGTTCAGAAAGAGAGCCGTCGTGGCCAAATTGTGAACTACATTATTACAAGCATAATAAGAACCTGAGGTCGTAGACAAAGTAACATTCTAAAAGCGATGACGCCAGTAGAAAAGCCCAAAATGTATGGGATTGCCTTTAGCTATCGATATTTCACGTGGTCTATTGTATTGAATTACGACTGTAGAAATGGAATCGCTTCGAAGCAAATGCCGTTTGGCTAGGCCCTTAGTGTCTTTCTGTTGGCATCTTGAATCATAAACTAAATAAATAGTTACAGTTGTAATAGGATCAAAGCGGAACAGACGTGTTATTGTATTAACCGCTAAACATAAAAGGTAATAAAGCACAGCTGCGCCCTCAAATCCCAAGACGTCTCTTTCTGAACAGACTCTACCAAAAAACAAGTGTTCTTCTCAGAGATAGACAAAAGATACACCGTAAGTAAATATATAGATTCTATGAAACATAATGCTGCTGGGCTGGGAAAGAGAAGAAAAAGATTATTAGAAAACAAACATGCCTCGGAAACAACCAAATGTCCTTGACAAAGGTGCCAAAATCACAGCTGTGTTTGATTAACATCCCTTTGCTTATCGATGTTTGTGGCATCACCTAGGCCCTGTCAGAAAACCTGCGCCGTACCTAGTTCTGGTGCAGCTTATGCTGAGACAGGGACCAATTTGAGGCCAAAGAACACATATTGATGCCTGCCTAAGTACTGGCTACATATTTATTTTTAATGTTTAATCTTTTTTGTGTCTTGTCGTTTAGCAATTTGTTACATGTGTTTAATTTCGTGTTCTGTTATTTGAAAAAAAAAAAACAACTTTCTTTCTTTCTTTTTATGATCTCGTTCACTTTGCTAATCAAGAGTAGAATCCAACGATCTTTAATACTCACATAGATATCGGGTCGGCGCAATAAAAACGTCTCGGTGAATATAAGCTCACTTGAAAAGTGAGTTTGAATTTGATTTAGTTCGCTTCAAACAAAGCCAATGTAAACACGTGTCACAATGCCGCAATGTATATTTAAAAGTTGCAAAAATAATCCCCGAAAAAACAATTTAACGGCCGGAGTGTCTTACTTTCGTTAAGTACATGCAGAATAAGTTGTATTTTAAGATTTAAACTAACAAATAGTATGAAATTTTGATCAAAATTACCGATTTTAAACCACCGCTACAAATGTTTGGCCAACGTTGACGCAAAATTGTCTGTAACAGAACAGTAGATGCATGGAGTAGATTTGTATTGTAATAATTTGTTTTTACCAGAACTTTAAAAAATTTTAATACTACTTTTGTGTCTGTTTGTTGAACTCTCATCAGATACTTGGCTTTCCTTTTTTTATTTTAGCTTTCCGAGCAATCCATTTACGCTACTGTTATTTAACCAAATCTTTGGTTAACAACCCCTTTACATCTATACCAACTGATAATGAGTCCTCTCGCTTTGTTAAAATTTATGAACCAGAATCACTTATAGAACACATAATCGTAAAAAAACAGTACTTTTTCAAATTCTTTTATTATATTATAGGTATATTTCCCAAATATCAAATAAATGCCCAACCTACGGCAGGCGCCTGTACGCCCGCCCTCAAGCGCTTTACGGTTTTTGTTGGAAAACTTTGATGGTCGATATCTTTTTTTATTATGAAACGAGACAAACGTAACAGAACATATATTTTTTATATTTGAGCTTTTTATAACTAGGGCTTCATTATCAGCCTGTAGGTACGCAGAATGGAAAATTTTTAATGTTGAGCTGTTTTAAACATTTTGGGTTTTGATCAAATTATTGCACTAAACTGTACTTGTATTATAAAGATTGTAAACATGAATATAAAGATGTGGAATTTAGTGATATTTTTATTTGTGACATCCAGCGATAGACACCTTGGCCAAAAACATAAACATACACATAAATATACACACAACAGAACGTTAATATAATAACAAGTATATATACTATCAATATCAAACATACATGCCCAAAACATAAATAATTTTAACTTAACTTTAACGTGCATATTATAAATTATTTAAGTGATCAACGCGACTCCATACCTTCTGTAGTTAAATTTGAAGAAGCAAACAGAAGCGAAACCATGGAAACGGAAGAATGTGGCTCGCAAGGTAATAACGGGAAAAAGAACTTTATTTGTAGCTCTTTAAGGTTGATTTCACACTAGTTGTTTAACCTATGTCTTTTGATTTGACAAGTGACAGGAGTAATATAATTGCTTTGCTCGTTTTTTGTGACGAATGATCGTAAGTGTAAGATAATATTTTGAAGATTTGCTACTTTATTGCTAGGTGTCATGGTTGTAATTAGGTTGAACTTAGAACTGTTTTAAAACTTTAATCTTTGTTCGTTAGTAAACAAATGTAGCTGTATAAGTATGTATCCATGCGGACAGTTTTTAGCTTTCATTTTGTACGTGATCCTGAATCTATTGTGAATTATAAGATCGTTGGTAGAATCTGATACTCGATGATGATTGAATGACCGACTTGAATGAATGAATGACTCATGTACACTTCTCTATGACCACGACCTTTGGTCAAAGCCTCATGTTACAAACAGATTTGGTTGACAACATTGCACTAATACCGTGATTCATTCATTTCTCTGGCGTGAACAGACACAACAGGCGAAATACGGTTTTATCTGTTTAAAGTTAAGGTGCAAATTACCATATAGTTCACATTGCTGAGTTGTGATTTCGGATGTCCGCTAAACGGTGAATCATAGAGAGATTGTAAAACAAACTGTTTTGTGGGTCAATGATATTGTAACCTGAGTCTAAGTAAACCTATCCGCGATGAGTGACGCCGAAACGTTACATAAATTGTAATTGATATCAAACTTTTCTTTATAGCGACGTGAAAATAATGAAGTCGGGAATGACGTCAAAAAGGATTTTTTTCGCTTTTTCGAAAAGAGAAGTCGTCCATTTTTATTTTATTTCAATTTCTAGTGTTTTTTGAATAATATCGTGTAATTTTGATAGCATTTTAATCGGTGTAGCTTATTTAAAGAGCACATGGTAGAGAATTTAAATTCAAGTGTCTTTTCAAATGCGTGGAAATTGTCCACCAACATTTTAGTAAATCTGCCAACACTTTACGAGTACATGAATTGATCGAGACTTTAACAACTTAACCTAATTTTATCAAAATAATTGGCAAAATTAAGGAGACTTTCCTCAGAGGCCATAAGAAGAAGACGTCATGAAAATTGCGCTTGCACCCTTTGCATGTGTTAGAACTACATTCAATATCCCTGCGAAAGGCAATGAATGTGACTCAACGAATCGTTTTTCAGCGAAGGACTGAACAATGCCTAGATATGGTGCCTATTTTAGCAGGTTACCTAACAGAACTTTCGAAAATTAACTAACGTACAAGTAAACAAGAAAGTGTCGTTAAATGAAGATGAACAAACCATTACGGAAATTAAATTGTTCAATACTACCTTCCCAACCCTTCACTTTACGCATTGTAATAAGATATTAAATCTTAATATACCTATTGCTGAACAAAGTTTATCTAATCATTAAATACCGGAAAGAAAGCATCATATCGTGGAATGTACGGAAGAAAGATTTTAATTAATGCCAAAATAGCTTTTTACAATTGACATTTTGGAATAATATTTTGGCTTTCACCTTATCGGCTTAGGCGAAAATTTTGTTTAACTTAAATAGAAAAGTAAACGTAGTAAGTAAGGTACTAAGCACAATTTCGAGGGTGGCATAATGTTGTTGATTAAACTCTCATAAATAAATAAAGATTTAAAAAAAAAATACGGCAAGTAGCCGAAATAAAATACATCGACTCTATAAAACAAATAACATCTAACATAGATACGCACAATCAATCAATACATTTCGTAATAGAAAGAAAAGTGAATGTGCTTCCGTACCGAGATTGAAAATAAATAACACAATAATACAAACGAAAACGAATTACTTATAAGTAGGTGTGGTTTTAATCAAGCAAAGTAACCGTACAAGTGTTTGAACAAAACCTAAAGCACTTGCTGTAAACTTTAGATACGTACGAATGAATAAGGTCATTTTAGAATTGAGGACTTAACAGTGGAATGGAAATAAATAACTAAAATCAGAAGTGGGATTTCCGTCAACAGCATGAACAATGAGGTTTGCCTTATTAATGTAGGTAGGTATCCTACTAATATTATAAACGCGAAAGTTTGTGAGTATGGATGTTTGTTACTCTTTCACGTAAAAACTACTGAATGGATTTGAGTGAAATTTGGAATGGAGATACTTTACGCCCTGGATTAACACATTCATTATTCACGCGGGTGAAACCGCGGGGCGCAACTAGTAAATACTAGTTGTTTAGTTGTATTAAATAATACTATATTTAGGTACTATATTTTTTACGAGTGGAACAAACTGTAGCACCTCCTTAGGGGGTGAATTTCAGAAATTATTTTCTTGGTGCATCTCTAGACCACAAAAAAAATGTACCCTCCACATTTCTGTGCGTTGATAGTCAGACAGTAAGTGAGTCAGTCAGTCTCGCAACTATTTTATATATTATATTGATACCTTAAATATTTTAATATAATTTGGAAAAACCACGCGATGGTAAAGTGTAGTAGAAACAAATAGACCTGTAAAACGCTACAAAAATGATTTGACCAAGGAATGGCGCAGAACAAGCCTGGACCGTGTGCGATGGCACAAATTGGAGGTCATATCAAAGGACATCTGACATGACATATTACCGCTGTCACATACCTATAAGAGTAGTATTCGTAGTTAAGTTCATAAGTAGGTAGGAAACCTAATATAGAGATTTGTTAACCAGTTACAATGCGAATAAAGGGTATTTTGAATTTGTTTTTGTTTTGGTCATTGATGGTACCACAGTACTCGTAGTTTCTGATACCCACAACACGAGGAATACCAGTGTGAGATCAAGACTACATGTGACTGTTGGGTGTTATGATACAGTTGTGGTCATATAATTAAGAACGATTTGAAGTTCTAGAAGTTTTTTATTTAAATCGTATCATACACAGAGATGTGTACCTTCTGAGAAGCAACTAGTTATGTTATATAATAGTTACATTAATAGAGCAACCTGACTTAAGAATAAAGTATGAAATCGCTAACTATTTTTTGCACATTTTATTGATTTTATCAAAGTAACACATTCAAATAGTACTGAAACTGGACAAATAATTAAGAACAATTTATTTAACTGCTCGGGAATTGTTTTGTATGACACTTAGATTTAAAAAATCACAATATTATGTAGCACAGGAAACATAAAAAGAAATTTAATAAATATTTAACTAAAATTAATACTTAATAGCATATCCACGGCTTTTAATTACAGCTTTACACCGGCGAGGCATTGACTCTATTAATTTTTGACATTTCGCAAGAGAAATAGAGTTCCATTCTTCTAAAAAAACGTCATACAGCTCTCTTAAATTTCCACACTTTGTATTTGAAACCTTTTTCTTTACTTCAAACCACAGATTCTCTATTGGGTTTAGATCTGGACTGTTAGCAGGCCAGTCTAAGACAGAAACTAATTGCGCTGTAAGAAATTCCTTTACGGTGCGTGCAGTGTGCTTTGGATCATTGTCATGCTGGAATGTCCAAATGACCGGTAGAACGTCTTCAGCGTATGGTAACATTGTTTCTTCCAGTATATTTTTGTATTGGAACTGATCCATGTTACCTTCTATCAACTTTACAGGTCCTACACCATGTCCAGAAAAGCAACCCCAAATTTTCACATTTCCACCACCGTGCTTTAATGTAACTTTCGTGTACTTTGGGTCGAATGCTATCGTATTCGGTGGACGTCGTATCGTTTTCCATCAGAACATACTCTGTTTATTTTCGTCTCGTCAGAAAAAAGTACATTTTTCCACTGTTGCACAGTCCAGTTTTCATACTTTCTCGCAAATGCAAGCCGGGCTTGCCTGTGGCAAAGTTTTAACATGGGTACCTTTCTTGCTATCCTACCGTGCAATTTTTCTTCTACCAAACGTCTTCGAATAGTGCGTGCTGAGATTGCTGAAGGGTTGTTTTCACCAAAATATTCTTTTCTAAGCTCATTGGACCCTTTAAAAGGATTTTGTTTTGCCATACGAACGATGTTTCGGTCATCTCGAGGAGTTGTTTTTCTCTGTTTAGTTACACGTGGAACATTCGAAGTAGTTTGATACGTAGCAAAATGCTTTACAGCGTGGAAAACCATCGTTTTTGAACATTGCAGATGGTCGGCTATCTTTTTATAAGACCAATTCTTCCGGCGAAGTTTTATTATTACTTCCCTTGTAGATTTATCACAACTTTTATTTTTTCCCATTGTTTTTTCTAAAGAAGCAATCCCCTTTAATCTTTTACAGCACGTAATGGCGCCAAAATTATACAAACAGTAACAAATCGACTGAGTGTTCTCTATTTAAATTTGAATAAAGGTATAAACTACTTAGCGTTCTTAATTACGTGACCAGCCAGAAATAAGGAATACTTTGTTTAAAAGTAGTGTAAAAAGTTTGCCTATTGATTTTTAGCCAATCATGTGTATCAATGAATACAGTGGTAATATGGAAATGTTTTACGATACCGAGAGAAATAAAAACAAATGCATACAATTAGTTTTGCATCTTAGTTGGAAAAAATCTTCCCTTTATATCAGCGTTCTTAATTATATGACACTGTATGTTATGAAGAAAGCACTTATGGCTAAAGAAAGAGGGACAAAGATTTTATGACAAAAATACTCTACTCATTGGTAATACGGCAATAGTTACACTTATCATTTTACGCCTGTGATTGTGTAGCCTGTGATAATTTAAAACGATTTCATACATAAGCTCTAAGGTTTTTCCTGTAAACGTTTCCCACGACGGAATGACCAGTCATAAAGATATGAGATCTATAGCCATAAAGACATTGAATTCCATAACATCTCACAAATGTATCGGTCAGTTAGTAGATACTATTTCTTCTGAGCTAGTAGTTTCCACACCATGTATGTAAGAATCATCAAGTACAAACAATTTGTCGTCATTTTCTATCGACTTTCTTCCAATAAAATACGCGGCACGTAAAAAGATCTGTATTTATGCTTGTTTAGACATGGTCTTGTGAAGAAAGTATTCTATGGCAATACATGATCGATCGTCAGATCAATTTATTATGAAAGTTATCAGAATTGCTCAACAATATCAGAATTTAAAACACATTACATAAAGCACGGTACGGTACCTATCAAAATATGGATTTCACATTCTTGTAACATATTATAAATTAAAAAAAAATATAACCGAATTGAGAACCTCCTTTTTTTAAAGTCGGTTAATAAGATAATAATAATAATGGCCGTCTGCACTAATGTCGTCATTACGTCATCTACATGACGTATAGGCTTCATCTTTACGTATTTTTCATCGTTAATTGTATGTCCTAGAGAGATAAGCATGAGCTTAGAAGCTGTCAAAGTTTAGTGCTGACGGTCATGAGGAAGGAAAATAACCATACATCATCATCATCATCACCAGCCTGTTTACGTCCACTGCCGGGCGAGGCCTCTCCCATTGAATACAATGGGTGGATTTGCCATAATCACCACTTTTGGCAGGCGGATTGGTGATCGCAGTTTGGTGTTAAGTACTCAAGAAGATGCTGCTTCCCATCCACTGGTGTAATCCCTTAGTAATGCTTTTACTACATCCCCGGGAGGAGAAGGAGGGGACTACTCTTAGGCAGGACACACCAAGGTAAACATTACCTATCTTTAGAATAAATTTTACGAAAGTTTTGAAACTATACAGTGTAATAGTTAAGTAGGTATATGTTCAAATACCAAAGCCTAAGATATGTTTTAAATAATTTGAACTCATTCACTACAGGTACATGTTAGTGCCGGAATAAACAGCAATGTGGAACGCATGCGCAAGAATTTGCGAAGAACGCGCCAAGTTCGTCCAACCGGCATTATAAACCTGACTTGAATGGTTGAGAAGTTCTGCGAGGTAGGTATTTTGCTTGAAATCAAACTCCTTGCGTGTACCACTGAATCCTTTCACCACACTGGTTCTGTCACAATGTACACACCATAACTCAAGCCGATCACTGACCTAACACGAGGTGGGCAAGAAAGAACCAGTGATACGACTAACGAGTATAAATAAGTTGAGCCCCTACGCGCGTACCGCAAGTCACTATGTACGCGGTACACCCGCCAGCCCCCCCCCCCAATTATAGTAGCAATTGGCAATGGGGAACGCAACAATGGGGATCATTAATGCGGGTTGCAGACCGAAAACTAAGCTATGCCAAGGCTAAACCAAGCTATGGCAAGCAAGCTAGGCTAAGCTAAGCTAGAAATAAATAGCGTGCACACCAAAAGCTAAGCCAAAGCTCAGTCAGTGTTGCGTAGTCACTGGCGAAGGATGTGCAAAGGGTGTGCGGGGAAAGCGGGGGGGGGGGCTTAGCTTAGCTCGTGTAGCTGCGCATCGGCATACACAACTAACTTAGCTTCGCATATTTTAGTTAGCTCACATAGCTTAGTTCGCATAGTTTGCGGTCTGCACACAAATATGGAAAACTGCGTCAGCTATGCGAGCTAAGCTAAACTAAGCTAGCTTAGCTTTCGGTCTGCAACCCGCATTAAGTAGCCTTAGCGCTATCTAAATCTTATGAAACTAGAATAGGGGAAACTTCTTGACCTAAATATTCCTCCTATCAAGTTTCAAAACATTTGAACAGCGCTAAGGCTGCCAAAATGATCCCCATAGTTGCATTCCCATTGCCATTTGCTACTGTTATTGGGAGGCTGGTCTCAACATGATTGTCTTCTATTATACCTACTCTACCGAGTCTTGAAAAACTCTAGATTTTGTTTCTAGGTAAAGTTGTTATTTATGCTAAGTATCAATGAAGGAATGAAATGGAATGTAGGAAGTATTTGTAGCCAGAAGAGCTATTAGAAATTATATTTTCATTGTTGTTGAGGAAACCATTGTGAGAATTGCACAATTGTGATTGATTGGAGGAGGAAGGAGGAACTGCATAATTTTACGTATCCTATGTGCTGATTGTAAAACAAATCGTTCATCTTTTTACTAACAACTGAGGGCCTTATTCATAATTTATTAAACCTATTTTAGAAAAAATAGCTTTTGTTTTGTTCTCTCTTATCTAAAATGTCATACGTCAAAACAAGACAAAAGCTATTTTAACCAAAATAGGTTTAAACCTATTAACAATTATTAAGAATAGGGGGTTAATCTTTATATTTAGTAGCAGTCGCCCGCGGTTTCACCCGCTTCACTTCTTCAGAAATCAAGGACAAATAAAGGTTGTAACATGGTCAGAATATAAACGAGAGACTTTATAAGGATACCAGAAGGAAATGCAATTGATAATGAAGTGGGAAAAGCCCAATCAAAGGACCTTGGAATCACACACTTCAAGAATGCCAATCGACTCATGAGGAAACATTGAACAAAAAAATCTACCTTTTTTTTACTTGAGTTAATTAAGAGATGGACCTGTCGGAGGTGGTTTACCTGAGGCCCAATTCTCTAATTTTAAAAACGATTCAATTACAATATAATCTCGTTTCAGTGGCATCTGTCACTATTAAGTACGTAGTAACTATATACGCGAAGATTAAGTAATAGTTACAGTTTATCCTTTTTAAAATGCCTCTGATGGTAAACGGTAACCTCTGCCCATTACAACTGCAATACCAGTGGGGCACATTGTCCATCTAGTTGGGTAGGAGTCATGCGCCTGTAATTACAGCAACACCCTTCAAACCGGAACACAGCAATGCGAGTTATGCGAGCATTACTGCTTTGTGACAGATACAGGCATGATGGTAGATGTCCCCAGACGAACTCTTTAACAAAGCACACTACCTACTACTTAAATCACAGTTAATAGATAGGTACCTATCAAGTCTGCAATGAGTTAAATATGAAGTGTACATAGAGTGAGTCTAATCTAAAACTAAACGACCCACTATTCCATTAAGTCAAAATAAAATATTCCTAAATCCGTAACGATAAGGACCGCTTTCGAATGTCAAGCTGCTATCAAGTACCAAGTACCAAGAGTGCAGTTAGACCGGAGGCCCAATTCTCTAATTTAAAAACATTCAATTCGCAGTATAATCTCGTCTCAGTCGCAGGTATAGTAACTATTGCTTAATCTTCGCGTTTCTTGCTAAGAATATGTAATAGTTACTATACGAAACAGCGCGTCTGACACGAGAGTGGAATGTTATTAAATTAGAGAATTGGGCCTCAGACGCTTTGACTTTGACCCCATTCATTACAATTATATTCATTACATTACAACTGACGGAAAACCCATCAATAAATATACCAAACATTAGTCTAACTTAGCTAAACAAAAGTTGATATTTTTATTAAATAAATGACGGTTGTGGCTTGTGGCCAACTTGACGCCCGCCCATAACAAATGCAATACCTCTCAGGTCACGTTCAACTAGGACGCGCTATTATTGGTGCTAAGTATTCAGGTGGATGCTGCTGTCCATCCCTGGAGTAATCCCTTAGACGGCGTTTACGACATCCACGGGCGGAGGGGTTAATTCTTAGGCCGGACAAACCACGGCCAAAACTAATAAAGCGTCATTACTATAATATTATAATTATTCTATATATATATATATATATATAGATTTTTATTCTGTGAGTAAAGACTAGTGATGTGACATAACCAGTTTAATTTAAGTATCGATTAAAATTGATATCATTCAAATAACTCATTTTTAATTTGCGATCAGAAATTGTCATTACGTAAATTATTGCGCACCTAGATTTGCCACGAAGAAACAATTAAAACATTTTGATGGCTAGTGTCTGTCTGTACCGCTCACTGCAAACCTGATTTAATTGGTTGTGAACTTATGCAATAGTTTTAATCTTTCAGCCAGTTTTTGCGCACATTCCTGTGCATGACATAACTATGTAATGCATGATAAATAGCAGTCAACGTGTTTTCAATCAATTCGGAAATAATATAACACCCAACAGTCACATGACGTATTCTTGATCCCACACCGGGATTCCCTGTGTCTTGGGTATCAGGAAATTTTTTTGTTAGTAGTAGAATTTCTTGTGAAAGAGTTCGTCCGGGGAAGTACTGCCATCGTACCTATTTCTGCCGCCAAGTAGTAGTGCTCGCATTGCTGTGTTTCGGTTTGAAGGGTACTGGTGCCGCCATGCCGGTGAAATTACAGGCACATGAGACTTTTCATCTTTATGCCTCAGGGTCGGTAGAACGCGTGTGATGCCTTATATGCGTGTGGTGTTGCAGTACTAATATAACACCTATACCAGGAACAAATATTTGCTGATCATACAAACATTTGTCCCGCAGCGGGAATCGAACCCGCGACCTCTACATCTCAGCTGGCTACACGCCCACCACACCACAGAGGTCGTCAGAAATAAATATGTCTCAAAGAATTGGGGGGCGATCAGGGGTGATGGATTTAGTTTTGACTTTTGACGAAAGATGGTTTTTGGTATCTTTAGTACCTATATACGACTGTAAACAAAAGCGGAGGGATTTTTTCGAAATAAATTATCGCGCCATTACAGAAAATGTACCTGGAAGGCCGTTTGTCCACCACCGCCGTCACCGTCACGTCACCGAGAACGAGATTATTTTGAGCCAAGTTTAATATGAAATGACGCTTGGGTGACGGACGTGCGGTGGACACGCGGCTATAGTAAATGTATGTATCGCTACTTCGGCGCCGTCATCTCGTTCTCGGTGACGTGACGGTGACGGAGGTGGTGGACAAACGGCCGAAGAGCCAAGATATACATATCCTAAGCTATGCAAGATAAAAAAAATTGTACGTAAAAGAGAATATAAATAACTATATAAAAACCTTTCCTTTGATATCCTATTTTTAAATATATGATTTTTATTAAAATTCGGTATCATGGATAGTTAGGGAGGTATATGTATGTGGTTTTTTCTATGTGACCCTATTTAATTGCAGGCCAGTTTGGTTACGTAATTTTTAAATTCGAAAGAACACACCTTATCATCGACAAAGGTTCGATTGACCAATGATGAAGATACGAAAACATGGAAAAAATCACGACTCTACCTACTCACAAAATAGGTATTATATTTGATTTGCTTACAAATATGCATAGCTGTCTGATTAGTCAGGCCTTTTAGATTAGACAACGTTATTGATTTAATTATCTGGTCCGCCTGCCCGATAGCTGATATAACGGTTTTTTTTATTCGTGAGTCATTATTATCTAAATTTTGTACCGAATCGGTGCTCTTAGTGGAAGGCTTCGAAATTTGAAAAATTACGAAATGTAAATGTGTGTGTTCAAAATAACAAACAATAAGGTTATAACAGACCGACCTATTTGCACTGAGAAATACGTAGTAGTAATACCTCAGAGTGCCTATTTGGGATTGTAATGTTTTTAGGTTTTCTCTTGCCGTTTTTAGTTGTTCAGAAAGAGACCCGTCGTGGAACTTGAGGGCGCAGCAGCTTTTTTGTTTAGCGGATAATACAATAGCACGTTCCGTTTTGTTTGATCCTATTACAACCGTAACTATTTATTTTTATGATTAAAAATGGCGACAGAAAGAAACCAGCTCCTAATTATGTTTGTAATATGGAGTTAGTTTACAATGTGGCGACGACTCTCTTTCTGAACAGACTCTACCTATATTAGCTAAGGTTCCTATTTAATTCTTACTTAATTGGTAAAAATGCGATAAAAGGACAGTTTGTGATTGAAGCTATGATTCATTATATTTTAAAGATATAGGGCCTTATTCATAATCATTTTTTAAACCTATTTTAGTTAAAATAGCTTTTGTTTTGGTATCTCTGATGTAAAATGTCATACGTCAAAACAAGACAAAACATATTTTAACTAAAATGGGTTTAAAAAATGATTATGGATAAGGGGGATAATATACAAAATTGCAGCTGGGCTATCCAAAGACCATTGCAAACGATCTAATGATAGCTCAACTGATCCAAATCACTACCAGACTGAAGCGTCTCCATGACGTTAGCTGATTGCCACGCTATAATCAATATTATAAATCATCATCAGCAGTTTGTAGACATCAACTGCTGGACGAGGCCTCCCCCATAAAATACAAAGGGGGGAATTGCCATTATCACCACGCTTGGCAGGCGGATTGGTGATCGCAGTTTTTGTGTTGAGTACTCAGATGGATGCTGCTGCCCATCTCCTAGTGTCCCTTAGTCAGTTTTTACGACATCCACGGGAGGAGTGGAAGGGTCTATTCTCAGGCCGGACACCGTGGAAAATAATATGTATTATATGGTAATAAATATATAATATATATAACTATCCATATCATTAGTGGAAAGTTATGAATATAGCACCTGAATAAATAGTAGGTGCCTACAAAGCCGTAAGTACTACTACACTTCGCAATTCTATAGCCACATAAAAAACTACTCGTGCGACGTTTTATAGAGTTAAGTATTACAAATCTATATTAGTATACTCGTATCCTAATATTATAAAAAAAGTAAAGTTTGTGAGCTTGGATGTGGTAATTTCCGGAACTATTGATCCGATCCTGAAAATTCTAGTAAGCTACTACAAAGCACTCAGATAGGTGACGCTGAGAATATACGTTAGGAATAATGTAGCTTCCTAGAATTTTCAGCATCGGATCAATAGTTCCGGAAACTATGCTATTTCACAGGGTTCAAGTGGAACTACAAGTACATTATATTACCTACATAAACGAGTGGAACATCCCGTTAAAGTAATGACCGTTACCACTAACATACCTACACTACATACCAGCATAAAATGCATAAAAATATACATAGGTACGAACATAAACTACACTGATAAGACTGGCTCATGCTATTGACATACTGACAAAGGCCACATAATGGACTACCTACTTTATCAAATCTGAATATATTATGCACAAATAAATCAACACAAACATTGACATTTGACAGCTTCTTACCGTGAGAAGTCGAAACTATATCCTGATCAAAGTCACCAAACAGTTCCAATATCTATCTCTTTATCGCTCCATATAAAGAGAAGATAGTTCAGAAACACAACACTAAACACTTCACAATCGATGAAAAATTCAAATTGAGAATTTGTCGCGCGCTAGTGCGCACGCGCGCCGACAGCGGTGGACGTTGACTGGCCGGAGACCGAGACAGGCTCTATCGAAGGCTGTATACTCTGTGTAGAGATGAGGACTCTTTGCGTAAGCGAAGCCTTCGATAGATTATTATTTATTTGGCGATAAATACGTCTGGAATTTGGATGGCGACACCTGTCTATTTTGTTAGACATTTTAATCTTCTATGCAAGGTGAATTTATAAATCAATTTGAATATATTTTATCATAAGCATAAAATAACACTAAAATAAATATTAAAGAAATGTAATTTTATCCTCTGTGATTTATTTTTCAAAACCATTTTCAAGTTTAAATAAATATTTTCACGCCGAACGCTTTTTTTTAAACTTATTATTTGGACGATCTCTGAATCTATAGATAGTCGATTACATTCAGCAGGCCCATCACCTTGTACTATTATTTACTCTGTGCCATCACTAACAAGGACAGAACTAACCAGTGACGTTATCCGTGACCTCCTAACATCTGCACCTGCAAACTAATTATCAAGTAAACCGAACACCTATGGACTACGTACTACCTACCTCTACTTGGTACTTACATCATTTGCTAGATCTAGCTAGATTCTAGAAGTCGCTAAGGAATTTCATTCGTATGCTCCGAGTTGCGTGCGGTCCATTTTCAAAGATTGTTTCATGTCTTCTTCAAACTCAAAACTTGAATATATAAATTACTAATAATACTGAAAAATACGTTTTAATATTACATAATTGGCGTTTGGAACCTCTATTATAAATTATTATAATTTATTGCCTATTATGTTATTCTGAGCTATAAAATAGGTACAAGTTTCATCAAAACCCGCTCAGTAGTTTTTGCGTGCAAGACTAACAAACATCCGCCCTCACAATTTATTACATTTATATTATAAGGAGGACAGTAGGTTTTTTTAAAACTAAACTACACGACTACGCAAATGCTGAAACAAATTAAACTGCTAAAATCATTACCCTTCTTTGGCTTTGCCGTAGTCTGACAAAAAGTAGGTAAATGCTGATTTAGCAGAGACCAGTAGTATAGGACTATTGTTAACAAAAATCTTTGGAGATGAATTCTTCAAGTTCCATGTTCATTTTCGTTTTGCATCGCGTTTTCAAAGATTCAAAAGGATTCTGTATTCACTCGGTAAACTCGACATGCATTATGCAACGACTTGAAAAATAAAGAAAAACCTCAATGGTTATTTAAAAACAGGCTTTAAAATAGTGTGAAACATGGCGAAAGTAAACAGAGGTGCTAAACCAAACAACAAGTTTACACACCTCAACCTGTAGCTCGACGATCGTCACAGCCACTTGCCAATAAACGAGACACGGTTTGTGGAGTCGTTCCCCAGCTCGCCAACATTTTGTTCAGTTAGAGAACTGCAAAGATTATTTTCGTTCCCTACTCGCCTACTTTCTAATCTGTCGATTCTAGTACAGTCAAAGACCAATACCGTTATACAAAAATGTGAAATAAAGGGTTCCCCAAAAAGGTTCTCAATTCGGTTGTATTTTTATTTTTTTAAATGTTAGTTACCTCATACCTATCTCCGTCGTTTATAAACCGATTTGGAAAACTCTTTTTTTATTTGAATAGATATACGTACTTCCAGATTGGTCCCATTTTGTTCAGAATCCAGTTCTGATGATGGAATCCATGAGGAATTGAGGGAACTCTTAAAATACTGTAGGCATACATATATAGCGATTTTGATATTTTCAGCAACAAATCAAGCATTTGCATTCAGAAAGTATCGTTACCACTTAAACACTATGGTTTTATCATTAAAAAAAAACATCCAGATATTTAGTAGACAAAATGACGGAAGTCGGTTTTTTAAATGAAAAGTTATTTACGGAGAATACGGTGCAGGAACCCTAAGGAATGAAAGATTAACGCCTGTTAAACAAACTCTAGCAGTCAGGAAATTAATGGAACCGGCATGTTTAAAAGGTTACACATCTTTTGCAGACTCGAACAACTCTCTAGTTTTCCTCAGTGTTTGCAGGAAGAGAGATTAACTAAGTATTTAACGCGAAAAAGTGAAATTTCTTTAGCGTCACACCAAACAAACGATTTTGTGGGTCGTTAATGTACCTAGTGAGTAGCTACGACGTCTTTTAGTCTAGGTGTTGTGCGAGTGTTTTACAAGTATACGTACTTGCTGTAATTATTTCTTAAAAATCTATACGTAAATTATTCTATTTCATCACAAGTCTGGTATTCGTCCACTGCTGGACAAAGGCTCCTGAATTAAATACAATGGTGGGATTTGCCATAAGCACCAAGCTTAGAAGGCGGATTGGTGATCGCAGTTTGTTGTTAAGTATCCAGGTGGATGCTGCTGCCTATCCCCTGGTGTAAACCCTTAGTAAGGTTTTTACTACATCTACTTGCAGTCCATTTCCGGACAAACCATTTCTCCCATGGTCACGCGCGCCACTGAACCCGCCCCTCCCAAGTGCAGTAGCAAATGGTAATGGAGATCATTTTGGCAGCCTTAGCGCTGTCCAAATCTTTTAAAACTTGAAGTGAAGAGTATTTAGGTCAATAAGTCTTCTGGTTCTTTCTTAAAACCAGCGCTGCTCCATATGTGTAAGCATGTGGAGCAGCATTATGCTGAGACGGGCCTGTTCGGCTCCGCACCACATCGCACAGAGCGGACTAGTTGGCTCTTTTGTATAATATTGTTTAAATGTAGGTAGGTATTACGCCTTTATTATTCCTTTCTTTTATCTGTCTGTTCTGTGTACTTGGTTTGTGATGTCGAATAAACGTAAGTATTTCATTTTTTTTTTTTTTTGTTATATTTCTTCTATACAAGTTTCATAAGAATTAGATAGCACAAAGGCTGCCAAATCCCCATTGTTGCGTTTCCCACTGCCATTTGCTACTGTTATTGAGGAGCCGGTCTTCAGCTCTCGCCATCGAGTTGCTGCCAGACCCCATACGCAAGTTGACTTTCCATGGGGCGCCCTACAATACCCGCTTCTAGGCAAACGTGACGATCTCAGTGGCGCCGGCGTGGCGGGCGCGGGTTCGATTACCGCTGCGGGACAAATGTTTGCACTATCTGCAAATATTTGTTTCGGGTCTGGGTGTAGTGGTACCATGGTAATCGTAGTTCATTAATACCCACGACACAGGGAATCCTAGTGTGGGATTATGACTATGTAAGTGACTGTTGGGTGTTATGTTATGTAGTGCCTAGGTGTAACTCTTACTCCCTTGAACTTAATCTGCAGTCAGGTTTTAGACAAAACAAAGGTAACAATTTCTAGAGCTAAAAACCGTAGAGCACCCTACCTACCTACATACGTAGTGAGGATAAGAAATAGCTGTTTTGCCAAACACGTTTACGAGCAAAGACGTAACTTGTAAGTGAAATCACGTGGACTTATCTTCAGATCTTGATGGAGTACAAGATTACAGATGCTTATCAGAGAACCGATTAAATTAATGATTGAAGAACGCATGTGAGATGGTTGAAATATTCTCTGGATGCTGTGAAAAGTTATTTAAAAGGTTTTGATATTAAATCTATAAATATAAGCGAAACCGAAATTAAATGGGGTGTGTAAAAACTTCGCTTGAAGGCTATATAGTATAAAGCCTTCAAGCGTAGTTTTTATGAATTTTCCATTCGGTTTCTAGGTTCTTATTAATTACGAAATAAATAAGAACGGAAACGGACTTTACTTTACTTTTTTTTTTTTTTTTTTTTTTTCTTACGAGATTTTACGAAATCCAAACGTTGAATAAAAGGAGGGTTCCCAACGAGTAACACCCAAACGAGTAACACTGTTACTCGTTGGGAATTTTTGTCCCAACGAGTAACACCGTGGGAGTGGTGTTACTCGTTGGGAATATTTCTAGGAAAAAAAATCCCAACGAGTAACAGTGTTACTCGATAGGAAAAAAGTTCCCAACGAGTGACACTAAGATATTTGTCTGGGTGAAGCTAAAAATTAAAAATAAACACTTTAATTAAAGGCTGATCACTGCTTTTTATTTAAAAATAAAACAATCAATTTAATAAAATAAACATCAAAGTGTCGAACAACATTTGTATTAACTCCTCTTTAAAATCAAACTTTTGTACTTATGCGGCGTCCACACGCTTGGCGCTTGCCGAAAACTTCAAACCTCTACAAACGCTTGGCAAACTTTGGTAAGACAAACGTCGCTATCCACACGCTTGTGAGTTTGCCTTACTAGTGTATTTGGGTTGGAAGAAGCAAGCATGACGGACGTCGAGCTTTTGTCCGCTATAACGTTTGGATTAACCTATTTTTATTATAAAAAGAAGCAAAGTGAAGAGGCGAAAAGTAAACGGAAAATTCCGTTTCCGTTTACTTTCCGTTTACTTATTTCCGAATAGATTCTTGTTTTTTCTTTAAATGTTTTCGGAATGTGACCATCAGTATTTATTTTTTATTTTTCATTTCTTTCACAGAAATTTTTAAAATTTCACTGTGCCGATTCCATGCGTCGGATACTTTTTTGTCCTTATGCTCCTTATCTTTAGGGTTCCAAATACAAGGTTCTCCTTGGTAAACTTCTAAAAAGCGTAAAGTATCGTCGATCGACCATCTTTCTCCACTCATTTTCGTAAATTCGCAACGTCTATTCGCCACGAGTGCCCAAGTGATACTAATGAGACACAAACATGTGGATGGTTCGCAAACGCTTGCCGCAAACTCCTTTGATTTGTGCACGAAAAACCGACACTCGATCGGATCGGCGGCAAGCACCCACAAGCCTAGGCAAGCCAAGCCAAACGCTCCATCTACACGTTTGAATTTGTGGAAGCTTGTCGAGGTTTGGCAAACGTGTGGACGCCGCATTACAGTTTTACATTAATTGTGCTCTAAAATATTAGTTTTTTTTTTTTACTTTTTATGTACTACATTCTACATTATCATAAAACACAAGGAAATAAAAATCCAGTTATTGTCAATTACTATTATATGCAGTTATTGACGAACTAAATTTAACTTAGCGTATGGTGCATGCGAAAGAGACAGGCCGCGCTGCTGCCTCCCACCACTTTCCTTCCAGTGAAGCATTATATATCCGGATATTCCGAGATGGTTATGAAATGAGAGTGGTTTTATAAAACCACTCTCATTTCATAACCATCTCGGCATCTCAGCCGGCTACTTGCCCGCCGCAACTAAACGCCTAACTTCAAAATTAGGCGTTAAGCTGTTACATAGTTTTTTAGGAATTCGTTTCTCTATGCCCATCTTTACTGGCAAATTTCAGCTCAGCCAAAATCCATCGGCAGAACGTATAACACTATTAGCACATAATAATTAGTTACTTACTTCGACTCGAAACAGTCCGCTGCAAATTTTTCTTTTTACACACGCCCACACTTCCAAACCACTGACGTGTCTTCTTCGGGCGTAGTACTGGTGTCCTCCCCGAAGAAGAACATTACCTCCATTTTTTTCACGTATACTTTGTTTTGTTGAAATTAACTGGATGACGCCACTTTTGTAGTTGTACGTTATTGTGTGCCCTGTGCACTGACTCACACTGACAACTTGACTGCACAAAAGTGCTGCCAGCATCTACTTTCATTTCTGGACACGAGGTAACCATTTTTCACCATTAGAGGAAACTTCACCAAATATCCTTTTTAAGACATTGGCAACGTTGCTATCACTATTAATTGTTAATTTTCTGAACTGCAGGTCTTGTCTTAGAATTGCACTCGTTCTCCTGACTATAGAATCAAGAGTTGATATGTGTTTTTTTATATTGCAATACAGAGTTGCCCAAAAAGTACGCTAGGAGTGCTCGTCATTCTCACCATAAAAAAAGTACGAGTGCCAAACGTAGATTAAGCCGCTTGGTGTAATTCACTGTAGAAAGAGTATAGTTAGAATGGGCTTGCGCTTACTCCTGAGTTGTCCTATGCTGTGGGGAAAAAGTACATACAAGACAAAGATTTAAAGTTTATTATCGGGTTTTTCCATCTGTTCGGTTTGTACAGCCAAAATATATAGAGCAGTATTCATAATATATAATATTATATTCATATATATTATTATTATATCATATTCATTGCATACTTCGCCAGTAATAAAATTCAACCACGTTGGAAACACTTATCTCTGCTGCAATTCTGTGCAATATCTTACAGTGCAGTGTTGTCTACATAAAAATTACAAACTGCACGATTGCGTTGTTTCATTAAGATTTATCGTTCCATTGCTGTTTGATTATTGAACATATTTGAAGGACTAGAGATTGAACTAGCAGTGAATATATTTTTTTTCAATCAGGGTAATAAAATATGTTGAATGTTTAAAGATGCCATATTTTGGCATTCATAGTGTATGGACAAAAATAATAAATGGACTAACGAAGATAAAGTATAGCAACGAAGTATGGACACTTTCAACTAAATAGCTACGTATATTATTTATAACCGAACTCAAATACAATGTCGTAATTTGTAGCACTGTTACTCGTTGGGATGTTTTTGTCCTATCGAGTAACAGTGTTACACTGGGTGTAACTCGTTGGGAATACTTCTTTTAATTTGTATCCCATCGAGTTACACTGTTACTCGATAGGACAAAAAATCCCAACGAGTAACAGTGTTACTCGTTTGGGTGTTACTCGTTGGGAACCCTCCGAATAAAAGGGGGTTTTTTAAGTTTGGATGAAATAAATTATGGAGCCAAATTGAATGTTACGAAAGCGAATTTTATAGCATATTTTACATTGAAATTTTATATGGAAGCCGATGCAATTGTTGCAAAATCGGGTGTCTATCAAACATAAAATAGTTTTTTTTGTACTGGGTGGGTATAAAAGTACAAATACAATTGGGATTAGGAACAAAATTTTAAATCTAATACTTTACTGGCTAATCTTTTGAAAAATCTAATACTTACATTAAAATGTTGTCTTTCACACTGAGAAAACTGTTCATCAAAAAATAGGGTGATTTCACGTAAAGTAGGGAGCATACGGAAATAACCATAAAGTACGATGAAACTACTGTTGCTGCTGCTAACCATATATTATGATGAGCTGTCACCATGCATTAGTAGTTCGTATCACCGTATGTCCGGACTTACGGTGACGGTAATCGTAATGGACCATTAGTTTTTGAGAGAGAGCATAACATTACATATGACTGTCATCATATTTTTGTATGCTTTCCTACTACTTTTATGTGCTCTCCTCTAATTTCAGAGTTATTCCTATTATTTTATCATACTATTTATCCATGCTTTCCTACTATTATTGTATGCTTTCCTACTATTATTGTATGCTTTCCTACTATTTTTAATGTGCTTTCCTCTCATTTCCGAGTAACTCCTGTTATTTCATCCTACTATTTATCGATGCTTTCCTACTATTATTGTATGCTTTACTACAATTTTGAATGTGCTTTCCTCTTATTTCCGAGTAATTCCTGTTATTTCATCCTACTATTTATCCATGCTTTCCTACTATTATTGATGTGCTTTCCTATTGTTTATTCTTACTTATTTTCTACGCCTCCTGTTGTAGTATGGCTCGGGTATTGTTCCTTTTTCTTAAATATGTATGGGCCAATTTATAAAGATAATTGACACATAGAATAAGCAAGAGTACGGTTAAGAGAATGATGATGATGATGTATAGTCGTTCATCGTCATCATTCCCGTAACCGTACATTTGCACGGTTATGGGTCAGAGTAGATTACAAAGTGTCAATTATCTTTATAAATTGGCCCACACATTTTAAGAAGAAGGAACAATACCCGAGCCATACTACAAGAGGAGAGCGTAGAAAAATAGTAAGAATAAACAATAGGAAAGCACATCAATAATAGTAGGAAAGCAAGGATAAATAGTAGGATTAAATAACAGAAATTACTCGGAAATGAGAGGAAAGCACCTTCAGAAAAACGTACGCAAAACAGAAAATAACCCTAATAAAGTAGGTACTTCTAGATAACAGTGGATTTGGGGAATTATTTGCTATAATGGAAAAACATATGACAGATTAACATTTTTATTAAAAATTACAAAATATTATTAAATAACGCAAAATATATAATCTAGAGTATTAGGTAACGGAGGCGGGCTCGCACCATCTCTTGCCAGAGGGCGCTCGACCTCCTGTCACGGACCAGCTGAGGCTCGAGACCACTGTTTCAAAGCTGACTGCACCTTATCCGCGTCACCTGTACAAAATTGCAAGTGGTTAGGTCAAATAGATTTTTAAATATGGGGGTCGAAAGTAGCTTTCAATTTGAGGTAGTGAATTCTGCTGAAGTCAGCCTTCAAAAATCGAAAGGAAATTAGCTAAATTTACCTAAATACAGTATTTTGTGACATGTTTACTTTATGGTACCATAAAGAGTATCTCCAATTAACATGGGCTTTCACATTAGATATTTTACTTAATACGAGACTAAAATCCATACCTTCTTCAAGTCCCTGGAGATTGATCCCAGACACGACGCGACTTCAGGCGTGCTGGACAGAGAACGGGATCGGGACTCGGGCTTTGCCAGGATACCCAACGTAATAAGATAGGCACGTTGAGCCCTCCTGGCGTTCACCAACCAGCCAGAAGTGTTGCGTTTGGTTTGGTAGGCTTCAGCAGGCAGAACGATGCGTAGTATTTATTGAACTTTAATTTTAAATGAACATCACTGGGCATCAGTCGGCAAAACTGGTTTATGTACTGTCACAAGCTTTAACATCAACAGCTTGCATAAACTGGTGCACTAATCTTATAACACTTAATGCACTTATTTGTAACATTGGTGCGTAACACGAACAAATTATTAGGTATTATGAAACCCAGCTGATTTTTATTGCACTTTGTTGCTTCAAATCACTTCACATTTTGTAACACTAACATACTTATAATAATATTTAATATATGACCGTCCGTAATATTTAAAATCAAACTTCAAACAAGGGGCGGAGCGCATGTGCTTCCCTGTTAACTGAATAGAATAAAATGACCGGGCTAGGACCTCCCCGCGTGCCGTTCGCAGTAGGCTGGTGATTTCACAGTATTTTAATATGCCGGTCATCCAATATTATGAATCTGTAATCGTACTTTAGTAAAACGATAAACGTATTTTTGTGTGCTGATCACGGTATTTTGGAGTCCGTAATCTTATTCGATGGTAATTTGTTACGTAATTGTATTTTTGGTTGCTGGTCATGGTATTTTAGTGTGATGTGTTAAATTATGATCCCGTAATCATATTCGATGATACTTTGTAACGTAATTGTATTTTGGTATGCTGTGTCAAATATTATGATTCCGTAATGTTATTTGATGTTTGTTCATTTGTTAATTAATTTTTGTATCCCCGTAGTCACATAGATAGATAGATAGATTAACACTTTATTGTACACCAGGAATACATAAAAGGATTTATTCAAATTAGCAGTACAATGGGCGGCCTTATCGCTGAGAGTGATTTCTTCCAGGCAACCTTTGAATGGACAGTAACGAGCGAAGCAGTAACGAAACGGCGGAAGATATAGTCCGTAGTCGTATATTATAAGGATTTTATACATAGAAGCTTTAAGAAAATTGATGCTAACTACAAAAATAAAGTGACGAAAACTGTTATATCTTAGGTATCATCGAATTTCTGCCAAGCAGACATCCAGCAGACCATTTCATATTACGTAGTGTTATTTTAAGAGGAAAGCATCGTAAAGTATAGATTTATTCTTCTTATCTTCTGTCACCGTTTATTACCGAGAATGGTCATCTTAATATTGTATTACTTACTACTTAAACTCGATTATTTTATTATGTATACATGATACAACCTTATTTTAGAACAATTCATCGTATTTTTGAAAGACGTATTGATATTTTATAATGAAGCCAAAATGACATTTTTCTCAGTGCAAGCTAAGAAATATAAATTAGAATAATGAGTCTACTCTTTCTTTCATCAGTCCCAATCGAGAACTGGAAGGTTGTGTCCTCGTGGCATGTACACTGAACACCATCAGGTCCTCATGTTTCCTTATTTCTGAACATCCTGTATTAATGAACAGTGACGAAACGTCTAATAGCAAAATTATTAAAGTGGCAATAATGAAGGCATTAAATAAAGCGTCTTCAAATTGAATGGACAACACAATAGATATTACGGCGCAGATTCTTGTAAATACAGTGACTGGATGGTATTGTCGCACATCGTATAGCGAGTACAGGAAGAGTGCTTTTTGAAAAGCACCTTACTGCTTGACGAGCGGTACAGACTGCAATTAATACTTTCTTGGTCACCCTGATTTATAACACCCAAATTGAAATGGTGGCCCTGAAAATAGCTTTGTGACCGATGGTTAAAGAACCAGAGTGGTGAAGGGATGCAGTGCACCGCGCAAGGTTCCTACATAAAACCACGCATGTAAAGCTATGTGACACAGATGCGTTATGTCTGTGCGAAGTGTAGCAGATAAAATGCTCTACTAAACCTTTATAGCGCGCAGGGCGCGGGCTGGGCGCAGGGGGGCGCGCCCCCCTGCGCCGCCTGGGCGGCGCGGTTTCTTGTAGTTGTACTACGCGATATGCCACAGCAATAGCCGGATACTGTGCGCACGTTTTGAAAGTTCCGAAGAAAAATGTTCCCAGCATCGTGACAAAAATGTTATCTCATTTTAGATAATACACGCAAAACAATGAAAGTGTCTTACGTAATTTCCACGTAATAAACGAGATTATGCTACTTACATAGATTAGTAGTTCAAAAGCCCAGAAAAAAGTAAACAGTACATGAATACTTAAATGCGCAATTCTGGTTGGATGTTTGTAGTATCTAATGTAGCTTAATCACAGCGTTCGTAACGGCTGAAGCGATTTGTATGAAAAGTAGTACTTAGATTAAACTCTGTACATAAGAAATATGAATATACATTTCAACCCGGAAAACGTACGTGGCCTTGAGGTAATGCATTATTATAGGCAGAGGTTAGCGCTTAACACTTTCGCTGCGGACTTTTTTTCGCCATTTCACGTGTAATACGGTTTTTTGAATTGCAACGTGCGTGTAAGAATCTCTGATAGGCTGCGTCAAACATAAAAGTCTGCGTAGCACCGCGCCCGCGCCGCCGCCGCAATGTGAAAACTCGCACGAAGAAAAAAAACCCCAAAACTAAATCACAGACGTTGTATTTTCAGCAGAGGGGGTCGGTCGGGTCACGATTGTGCGCCAGTACCTACTGACTCAATTTAAAAGAACAATCGCTACTTATAACTTAAAAACGGGTCAGCAGCGAAGCCGCGGACTGCAGTTAGTGAACCCAATTTTATCTGATGTAGCTGGCATTCATTTCACAGGAAATCACAATGCTGTTGTTATAGTAGTTCATGTAGCACACAAGAACTTCTTGTTTGAACAAAAAGTTCTGTTTATTCCAATGAGACTCAATTGGCTTAAAACTTGAGCACAAAACTTGCTGCAGGTCCTCAAACCTTGGACCACAAAGACAACATCCCCAGTTTTTGTACGTGAAGTTAAAGTTAAGAGTGGTATAAGAGACCTTAGAATAGAATAGATCCCTGCGTCTCCTCCCATGGATGGGAGCATGAGTCTATATTCTGATGTCGTAAAAGCCGACAGATTGCAACAGGGGGTGGGCAGCTGCACCCACCATAACACCAATACGCGATCACCAATTGGCCTGCCAAGGGTGATTATGGCCTCCCACCTAGAAAACCACGACGAACGGGGCTTGAGCCGCCTCCATCTACCGACTTCCTGAGACCTTTATAATGTCTTTAGTCTATCGAGAGGAGGTACTTCCTCAAACTGCGTCGTCCAGTTTGTGGTCCCCAACCAGTTGTCAGTTCATCGAGCTATATGAAAAAACCTACATAAATTTATCCGAACTAAACAAAAGTTAGCTGGTAGAGAATGCTTCCTAGCATTAAGTTCGCCTATGTACATGATTTGTTTTTTGTGCAATAAAGAATATTCTATTCTATTCTATATGACATGCCCATTGCCGCATGAACTTGCTAATTCTGAGTCGGTGATCTTGGCTCTACGGATTTCCTCATTACGGATTCTAACAGATAATTAAACTTCTAGCATAGCTGTCTCCATAGCCCGCTCTGTGACTTTAACCTGTCTGCACGACCAATGGTTAGCGTCCACGTCTCAGCGCTGAAGCTCTATTTGGTCACTTGTGTAAGATGGTTGATTGTGTAAAGCTACCTTTACTTCTGTCTCATACAATTTGTACGATTTTCTTGGCCTAACAGTGCAACAGTCTCAGTAGAAAGTATCGCACTGAAAGTGGTCTCAATGTACCAGATGAAAATAAAGCTGTACTTGCCACATAAATCTCTGCAAAGCCCACAGCGATGTATTGCGTAAGTTTGATTACAATAAACGAAACCAATGAGTGATGATTTTACAATTGATAAAACAATCGACAATCAATCATTGGTGAAAGCATTAGCTCTTGCCACCTGTTGCTTAGGTATAATTTTCGGCCTGCTATAGCGTTAGAATTGAATCATGTGTTTTGTGTTCCATTATGTATTATCGTGCTGCCGTATTATCACCATTTTTATAGATGCATTTTAGTATTGACGTTACGGATATTTATAGTTTTTTTTTATTTGCTATTAATTTTAACTTTTTTTTGTATTTTATTGTATTTAATGTTGGTAGGTTGCAGTAGGTATTATGTACCGACACAATTTGACGAAGTTTGTGAAATAAATTAAATTAAATCATGTAACAAGTACCTATATCTACAACTAAGATATAGGTACTTGTTTACGAATGGGTAAGTATTAAAAACGGGATATAATAAAGTGAGCATCAAGTAAGTATTTGGGCACAAAAATTCAAGCAAAAAATGCGGGATGTACTAAATAAATAATGTAGACTTGCCCCTGACTCTTATTAGCGATTTTTATGGATTAAAGTCATTATATTAGCAGATGTAGCTGCAACATCAAACTGTATCCCCCGACTTTGTCACTTACGTAGTCATGATCCCACACTAGGATTCCCTGTGTAGTGGGTATCAGGAACTACGAGTACCATGGTACCATGACACCCAGGCCCGGAACAAATATTTGCAGATCATACAAACATTTGAATCAAACCCGCAACCTCTCGCATCGCAGCCGGCTACTCGCTCGGCAGAGGTCGTCAAAATAACGTATTCACGTCAAAAATGCCAGTAAAAGTGAATGTGGCTCCCTTGTGTATATAAAACACAAGTTAGATGAGTCATCCTGTAACGGGAAACCGCGACTACCGACCGACCAGTTCACTGGATGCTTGGTTTATTTTTGTTAGCTGGCCCATGGCACCACTTGGTACGGCCATATCAGTATTCGCAAAATGAACCATTTATTTGTTATTTATAATTTACGCTCATAAAGCTAAATAAGCAGTTAGGTAAGTATTTGAGGATAATATTTGCCTAAATGTTCATTTTACAAGCTTTTATTTAACTGTTTATTTATTTATTTATTTTATTTATTTATTTAACTTATTTAACACCATAATATTGTATTGTCATCTGAACTTGACCGTTATGAAAAATTTCAGCACCATCGGTTGTGTGGAACTGGTTCAAAATTCAGTTTCAAGATTACCAGACCAAGATACCAACAGGTCATGTTGCTGAAACCGATGGTGCTGAAATTTTTCATAACGGTCAAGATTACCAGACCAAGATACCAACATGACCTGTTGGTATCTTGGTCTGGTAATCTTGAAACTGAATTTTGAACCAGTTCCACACAACCGATGGTGCTGAAATTTTTCATAACGGTCAAGTTCAGATGACAATACAATATTATGGTGACGGCGAGCTGATCAGATAGTTAAAAACGGAACTCCTCGATGATTAAAAGTAGCCTGGCAGTGTTGGGCTCATTTTGATCAGAGATCTCTAATTTAAAAACATTCCAGTCGCAATATAATCTCGCGTCAGTCGCATTGTCACGTATAGTAACTATTACATAATCTTAGTGTATCATGCTAAGATTAAGTAATAGTTACTATACGTGACGGTGCGACTGAAACGAGATGATATTGTGACTGGAATGTTTTTAAATTAGAGAATTGGGCTCACGGTTCCGATCACTATTTTAATGAAAACATTTTTTTACAAAAAAACTTATTATCATTTACGCTCATAAAACTAAATAAGCAGTTAACTTAAGTATTTTAGAATAATATTTGCCTGAATGCCCATTTTCACAATCCCATTACAGGACTTTTACCCGGATTTTTGCTTCTGTGTTATTTTACAGATCCCATAAGCCATAATGGATCTATAACAGAACTTAGTAGTAAGCATTCACTTTATCGGGTTAGTCTAACTACTGCCGGGCCATCTGTGGCCCGTATTCTCGATGTTTAACTTTGGCCGTCGTTTATCCAGATCTATAAGTAATAAAAGAAGAACTCAAACATGTCTTCTAATCAAAAGTAAACTTTACGAAGCATAATAGGTTATCATAATATCCACTTCATTAATGAGTGTCTTTATTAGTAAGTATCTAACAAAAATAAAATCACAATTCAAACAGCCCACTGTTAAGCTAATAACTGTGCTATGTACAAGGCAATTGGATATACAAGTGAGTTGAGTACCCTTACACAAGTGAGGCAATTTTTACGCTCTCCTAAGGATAGAGACCCTCTAGGTGTCCCCGGTTTTTACACTATTCCCTGTGACTGCGGCAAGTGTTATGTTGGTGAAACGAAAAGGAATGTCTCTACCAGGCTCACTGAACATATACGCGCCATGAAGAATGTGGACATAAATAGTTCAGCGTTGGCGGAGCACTCATTAACCGCTAGTACGTCGCACTACATCCGTTTTGATAAGGCCAGGGTCTTGTCCAGGGAAAAGTTTTTCGTTCCTCGTAAGATCCGAGAGGCTATCGAGATTAGTCGACTGCCTAATTTCAACAGGGATAGAGGATGGGCTCTACCACACGCTTGGAAATTCTGTCTTTATGGGACGTACGACAGTGAAGTGTTTGAGCCTGATAGAGACACTGTTAGTGTAGCCTGTCTGGCCGCTCCTGGCGCGCCCGATGGTTGCAACGGGAGTGGCAGCGACGATGATGGAGCACCGCAACCCGACCGGAAGGACGTTACCGAAGAACGTGTAATGACGCGGACACAAGCACTCCCCCCACCCCCGCGCCGGACGAGCCGAGAGGAGCGAGCTCAGAGACGCAGTGCGAGGAAGGACGCGGAGGGAGTGTAGTGCGGATCCTATACCCACCCTGATGAAGACCCTCGATTAGGGTCGAAACCTGTTGGTGCTTCCACCAACATATCGGTACGTGAAAATTTCCCGTTTTTACAAAATGAATGATATAATTCACGAAAGTTACATTAGTAAAATTACAATTGGATATAGTTCGTGTCTTCTTTATGTACCTACTCTACAAGTAGCGGCACGAAGCTCAGAACGCAGAAGTTAAAAGTACGTTATCTTGGCGGGATCTCCATCTCTATCTATCTTATAATAATTGTATTGCGTGCGCGACAGTAAACATGCTCAACTATCCCCTCCAAATTTCGTTAGACTTACGTGCCGTTAGTGACGGATTAACCCTTAATAAAATTAAGCAATTGCCTAGGGCATCACGTCTGGGGGGGCACCAAAAGAAGCACAAAAAAAACCGTCCTTAGGTCATCACGTCTTACTCTCACGTCACACAAAACCACACCAAAAAAAGTTTCTACGACTAATTTGAAAATTCGCGCGTTTTAAGTTGACATAGAGTACGACCTAGAGTCATAACCCCGCTCCCGCTTGCCCACTCGCTGCCCGCTAGTGCATTCGACAATTCGAGTGCACCGGAATTGCAATCAGCCAATCACAAACCACCCCTTCCCCGCGGGCTCCCCGCCTGGCGCCCCCGCAAATCCACTTCCCATTTCACAATCATAAGTCTCCACTTCTAAGGTACGTTACATCTCATCATCTCATTTTACAAACAACTAATGTTTTTAAAATGTAAAGGTGTGTGGAATGTAAAGGTTTAAAGACCGATTCTAGTTGACATACGGATTGAGGGGCCCACAGGCGTGGATTGCTTAGGGCATCAAGTAGTCTTAAGAGGGCGTACTTTGTGATTTTGCCCAACAAAATCGATCTATAACTCAGTATCTACGGGTTCTACGAGTTAAATATTTTGGAATATGAAAAATATATATTTTTGCATTTATTGTGTAAAGTTGAAAACACGATATGTAAAAAAACCTCGATAGTTTTATTTAATGAAAAATACTTGTTTTGGCACACGTTTTGAATGGAATCTCAGGAACCCTACGGTGTTTTAAGATAAATTTTACGACAACAAGTAGGTAGGTAATAACTATTTATTCTTATGCTAAAATCAGTTTTTTGATAAACACTTTATTTTCGCCATAATAAACAAAAAACTTCATTTTTGTGCACGACACTCGCTAGCGCGAGCGAGACGGCGCGCGGGTTATCGCGTGCGTTAAAGAGGGAGCCTAAATTGTAGTATAGTGCCCTCTTAATCCGTCACTGCGTGCCGTTTTTATACCTACTATGTAAGTAGGTACCAACCTGTTGGCTTTTCGTATTATCTTACTGATAATGATAGCCATGGAGAAGATTAGTATTACGCAATTGCTTTCACTATTTGCGATGGTAAACGAAACCTCCCTGTGACTAGCCGAAAAAAAAAACGAAAGCCGTCTGCTAAGTAAGCTGATGCTTAATGATACTGGAAAGGCGATAATTAATACTAGTAAGTCAAAATTGGTAATACGTATTCAAGCTACATTTCGGTGTTTGCGAACAGCGACGCGCGAAGAATCGCTTAAAAGGACGTTTGACATGTCCTTGTGTACTGAAAGCTAATGCTAAAATTCGTTTTGTAAGACAAGGTTCGTAACTGGTGATGTCCTGTGCATACCATAATAAGGTTTTGTTGGTACTTACTAAAGCTTTGCGTCCACTTGTTCTGTCAGATTTGAACGCGCACCTTTTCAGGATTCCGAAGTCCGACAGGAGCCCTTATAGTTTCACCTTGTTCGTCTGTCCGTCCGTAGTCAGATCCGTTTTGATTGTGTACTACATGCTGATTTATTTGCACGGTCGTATAAAAAGGTGACGTTTATAAAATGAAACAAATACTCCGAAAAATATATTTTTCGGGGTAACACGTGGTATACAGGGTGTTTTTTTTAAATGGGACAGTATGGGGATATCCGAATCCATAAGAGATACGAGAAAACTGTCTTTGGAACCATTTGCTCATTTTGTATGAAAATGATTTTGGCATAGTTATTTTTTTGGCCAAGCAAGAGTTCTCCATAAAATGAGTAGTTTTGATCAAAAAAAATTTTTATGCGTATCGACACAGTTTCATGTAAGGATTGTTTCATTGTAACGGAAGAAAAAAATCTGAGCAGCAGAAGTTAGTCAAATTTAATAAAATGTTTTCTCATACAAATTGTAAGTAATCTGGTACCTACGTTAATAAAACTATCGCAATAAATTTTCAAAATGGCCTCCCTCTTGCTGTTTCCAGATACGGGTACGTTTCAGAATACCTCTTGTGGCCTTAGACAGTTTTCCCGTATCTCTTATGGATTCGGATATCCCCATACTGTCCCATTTAAAAAAACACCCTGTATAGTAAGCAAGCTGTACTATATACCCATGTGTCGATATGCACCTTCGGCAGATACTTTACTTTGTATTGATTCCAGTGGTATATATGTAGATCGGCCTCTTCGTGCTGGTCGGTATTTTGAACAACTGTACCGTGCTGATAACGTGATATGGATGGGCCCAATGAGAGATGGGCTTGGAAAAATATTTGGATTGCGGTATATAATTTATATTAGGCAGTAGGCATTCATGTAGACACAACTGCTATGAAAATTCTTATGCAAATCTGAGTGTAGTGGTATTCGCATCGGTACGCTCCGAAACCCACGAGTGGACGCAAGTCTTTAGGCAATAGGCACCTTTATGTAGGTAATTGAAGGATTGTGACATTATGTGCGATAGCTCGTTTTCTTCACCTAATTCCGTACGTGGACTACGTGGGAGGCGAATGTACAATGGATCACACGCTAGGTGCAATGCAGTGACAAGAATGTGTTGTTTTGTTATTGAGATAATGGACGAGGGCGGTAGCGGAGGCGGTGGCTATGAAGCAAGTGGTGTTGACTGTCAAGCTTCTACAAAATGTAGTTCTGGGGTGAAGTCATCGAGTGACTAAACGTCAGTAAAATTGCCGTTTATTCCACGATTTCCAAATTTCTATACATCTGAAACTCATTGATGACTAAAATACTTTTACCTATGATATTAATACAAGTGCATCCTTCAGTAAGTACATCTCCTGAAAAACGGTGATTTGCGGCCTTTTTCATGATATTTGTGACTTTTAAAAATCGCACCCCAGGAATTTAAAAGGCCTAGTTGCCCTCGCGATATCTGTGGCGAATACTCCCTTCGTGCTTCAAAAAACAAAATACTTACCTACAATTAAACTTAGACCCGACTACGGAAAAGCTAGTCAAGTTATCCAAAGTAATCAAGGAATGCCAAATCCACAATTCTGTAGTTAAGGCCTTTAACTGTAGTGGGATGTCAGATACACGATTTTGATTCAGAAAGGCTCCGACTACAACTATTTATGAAGTTTAAGGCCTTTACTATTTATAATAAAGTAGTTTTTTTTTGTGTAGTTTTGACTTGCCGCACGCGTTGGTGTATACTGTAAGTGCAGTAAGCAGTTGAATTTAAATAAATAAATAAATAATCGTGGATTTGGCCTTCCTCTACAAATTGTGGATGCATCTACTTACTTGTTTTCAGCTGTTACGAAGTCGGATAGTTTTAAACTTTCAAGTGGAGGTTGTCCACTTAAAATGTAGTTAATATTAGCACATATTATTGGAAGGTGTTTTGTTTTTACTACCAATCTCTTTAGATACGTAGATAGGTATATTTATATGAATTGTATATTTTTCAAGGTTGGAATACTTCATTTAGTGTGAGTAAATAAAGCCTATGACACACGGAACGTCAAGACGCTCTGAAAAATGCATAGGTATTTAAAATTTATTCCTTGAAAATATGCGATAGTAAATTGCAGGCACGTGATAAAATGGTCGAGAGACTGTGTATTTAATTAATCTTTGTTTAGGTTCAATCGATTCGTTCAGCGAAAGGAAGCTAAAGAGAATGGCAAGAGGCTCGGCGGCATCCTGAACTGTTCAAATAAGTTTATTGACTCAATGCACTTTGGTGAATGGACATTCTAGAATATCCCCCTTATTCATAATCATTTTTTAAACCTATTTTAGTTAAAATAGCTTTTGTCTTGTTTTGACGTATGACATTTTATATCAGATAGAAGAAAACAAAAGCTATTTTAACTAAAATAGGTTCAAAAAATAATTATGAATAAGGCCCTTACAGATATTAGGATTTGTACTAAGGCTTTTACTGTATCCATGGGAGGAGACGGAGCGGTCTATTCTTAGGCCAGACACAACGGCCTAAGGAGTATTAGAAGTAAAAGAAAAAAAAATCTTAGGAATTTAAGGATTACACCAGGGGATGGGTAGCAGCATCCATTTTTAACCGACTTCCCAAAAAAGGAGGAGATTCACAATTCGGTTGTATTTTTTTAATTTTTTTTTATGTTTGTTACCGCATATCTCCGGCGTTTATGGACCGATTTGGAAGTTTTTTTTTATTTGAATAGATATACTTCCAGATTGGTCCCATTTTTTTCAGAATCCAGTTCTGATGATGGAATCCATGAGGAATTGAGGGAACTCCTCAAATATTGTAGGCATACATATGGCGATTTTGATATTTTCAGCATCAAACCAAGCATTTGCATTCAAAAAGTATCATAATCCTTTCACCACTATGGTTCTTTCATAATTTTTTTTTCATCCAAATATTTAGTCGAATTCAATCAATGGCGGAAGTCGGTTTTTTAAATGAAAAGTACATAACATCAATACTGCGATCATCAACCCACCTGCCGAGCGTGGTGACTATGACAAATCCCCCTATTACGTACAATGGGGGAGGCCTCGTCTAGCAGTGGACGTCTTCAGGCAGGTGATGATGATGATGAATGCCAATACTTAATGAATAGGTGAAATTAAGTTGATTATGGGAAAGACCTCGATGTGACCAGCCCAAAAACCAAAGAATATAGAGCTGCCCCCTTATTCGCTATGACCAAACGTAACATAACGCGGGCTCGTTAAGATACGTGGAATCATCGCTGAATCGTATGGGTGACGTCACACGTTATTGACAAGGAATCTCTTAGGTCATAGCGAATAACCATCCTGTATTCACAGACACGGCAGCCGATAATGATGTAGCAGAGACAAACAGATTCTATCTTGATACGGACTCTACACAGCTGATCACTAAGTTCAGAATACAACTTCATGACAATACTAGAACGATTTGTTTGCAAAAGTCAACAAACCTGACGGGTGCTTAACCTTTATAATGCTTTTCGCGCTCACGTACAAGTATTTTAGTATATGTGTTTTAGTGCAATTATTCTTTGGAAGTCACAACATATACCCCGGGTCATATTCGCAGTTATACCCCCTGGCTAAGGTAGCTGTAAAACACTATAAATAAGATAAGATATAATAAGATCTTTCGTAATAAAGGAAGAATAACAGATGTAAAGTGCATCACACACGCAGCAGACGCGGTAATATTTTATATGCGTATAAAAACTTATCGCATCTGAAGGTATCACACACGTAGCAGATACGATAATATACGAAAATGATACATTCACGCGGAAACCTTCAAACTGTATTGTTTTTCAATTTGTATACACAGATAAATAATCTGTCCATCTTTTGATATATGTCGGTGCCTACAGATGCTTGACGGTAAATTATAAGTGATCTGCTACGTGTGTTTTGCTCCTTGAGTTTAGTATAGAGAGCGATATGGACAGATACGCGCTCAGATACAGATATCTTACCGCATCTGCTACGTGTGTGACACACTTAAGCCTTAAGAATATAGTTACTGTAGTTTTATTCAAACATTTATTGCTAATAGTTCTGCGAACAGTAGATCTCGCGAGCACAAACTTTTTGCTTCAATTGTGGTCATGCTTTCATGATCGTTGAGTTTGAGGCACAATTGAGATAAACTTTGAAAATTGCATCCATAGCGCGATCTAACATAATATACCCAATATTATTTTTGTATGGAAATCGCGAAAATGAAAAACCTATAGGGTACTTCCAGTTCACAGCTCTGAAATCTAGAATGCTAGGAGACTTTGTGCCAGCAATAAGGAAAAAGTCTAAAACTGAGGAATTTCGACTCTTTTATTTATAATAGTAATGGGATGATGAAGTTTGTAGGAAAAGTGGTTGAAACTCTGAAAGGGCACTTGTCCGATTTATTACCTGAGTAAATCAAGTAAAATATAAAGATTATGAATATGCATGGATACTACATTATAGTTCCCAGAAATTACTCTACCAAAAACAAGAAAATAAAATATTTTCTCTAAAGAAAAAAATCATAAAGTTACCTCTAACATTTGTCTAGATTCGATTGTTTGTCAAGATATTAAATAATTAAAACCAAATATTAGATAAATAAAAATGAAGACCAAGATAGTGCAGAATATTAAATATTATTTTTCACACCACCTGCTCGACAATGTCCAATTACATATCATACAACCTCAACGTAAAGTAAAGCATTGTCTCTCTAGGGATATAAAGTTGTATGAAACTCCCTAGGGATTAAAGTGATTTGAATTCGTTCGTGGAAACTCGTGGAAAACTCCAAGTAAAAAAATGTCCATATGGCATTGTAAAGAGGTTTTCACACCACCTGCTCGACAATGTCCAATTACAAATCATGCAACCTCAACGTAAAGTACAGCATTGTCTCTCTAGGGATATAAAGTTGTATGAAACTCCCTAGGGATTAAAGTGATTTGAATTATAACGTCAAATTCGTGTTGAAAACTCATGGAAAACTCTGAGTAAAAAAATGTCCATATGGCATTGTAAAGAGGTTTGTTCGAAAATCGAACGGGCCACTATACCAAAACTCGAAAAAAAAAGAAATAGGCACGATTTTAAAGAATGTGAAACAAAAGAGATGTTTGGTGCTGTGATTTTCAGTGAACTTTATTGCAATATTTTTGTAATATAATATTAGTGTTAACAAAAAATGTCGAGCGATAATGATTCTACCCCAGAGTTTATCAAAACAGACGATACTTATTTAATGGAGCCCTGGCCTTTTATTGCCTCGCAGTAGGTGTGAAAAGTAGAGTATGCTCCTCTGGAATAAAGCCTGTCTTCGTCTTGGGCAGCTTGAACCCCTCGCTTCACTCAGGACTCTATATAACTCCCTCGCTACACTCGGGAGTTAACTTTAGAGTCCCTCGTTACGCTCAGGGTTCAATATGCCGCCCGCGACATAAGAAACTGCTTTATTCCCTTAGTGCATAATCTACTATAATCTTATCTTAATATCTTCTATTATATCTATATTATTTATTTTGTTGTATATTTTGTGCACTGTGCACAAAATACTGAGTTTTGTGGAATTCAAAAACATTATACTAGAACTTTTGGAAAATACCGAAGTAGATAAATAGCTTTTTGCTTTGTTCCAGACGGCACTTCTTAATAAATATTCTAGGCACAAACGTGTTTTCTGCTTGTAGCAGAATAAACATCGCCCGGATGATGTATGGACACGAATAACAAATACGTGGTGTATTCTGTTATAGAAAGCGCATTCTTGGCAAAATACCTTTAGGTTTTTGTACCTATTTCAAATTAAGGCACAATGCCTTTGTAAACGCACGTTTATTCATTAGGTACACGATTGGGGCTCCAATCTTATCATATTTTATGCCCTTATCCCACGCTATAGGGTCGGCCGGCACATTTCTTCTTCTGTTTTGTTAGGAACCATAGATAGCGGCCTAATTCGCCTTCAAAAACCGATTGTCATCATTTTCGGGTCTCAAAAAGGTTAACAGCCGTCATAACATTACTCACTCTTTTATTACCCATGTCATCTTTCACAAAATCCCTCAGAATAAAGACTAAAGCATCAAAATCCATCCATCTTTTCTTGCTGTTACTTATGACAACGATTTTTTCACACCACCTGCTCGACAATGTCCAATTACAAATCATGCAACCTCAACGTAAAGTACAGCATTGTCTCTCTAGGGATATAAAGTTGTATGAAACTCCCTAGGGATTAAAGTGATTTGAATTTAGAACGTCAAATTCGTGTTGGAAACTCATGGAAAACTCTGGGTAAAAAAATCCCCATATGGCATTGTAAAGAGGTTTGTTCGAAAATCGAACTTGCCACTATAGCAAAACTCGAAAAAAAAAAAAGAAATAGGCGCGATTTTATAGAAGAAAGAGATGTTTGGTGCTGTGATTTTCAGTGAATTGTATTGCAATATTTTTGTAATATAATATTATGTCAGTGACAATATTAGTGTTAACAAAAAATGTCGAGCGATAATGATTCTACCCCAGAGTTTATCAAAACAGACGATACTTATTTAATGGAGCCCTGGCCTTTTATTGCCTCGCAGTAGGTGTGAAAAGTAGAGTATGCTCCTCTGGAATAAAGCCTGTCTTCGTCTTGGGCAGCTTGAACCCCTCGCTTCACTCAGGACTCTATATAACTCTTTAGGTTATAAGACGGTTGAAAACGATCCTTGTGATTTCAATGAATAAAATACTTTTTGTCTTTTGGTCGATCATGTGAATTCATATAAGACCCGTGGATGGATATTATAAGTAATCAATACAGAGATATAATTTGATTGTTATGTATCCTAGTATGCAGCACAGACATCCGGCGCGGGCGCAATTTGCCGCTCCATTGCGGATCGCTGTCGGATTCCATTAGATCGAGTTCTTTGATCTCAAATGTGAAGTGATGCTTGAATGGGAGAAAAATTGCATTTAAGGAAATTCTGACAAACCGCATCTCTTTAGGGCTCTATCAGACGGTAGAGCCCTAAAGTAAAGCTCGCGTTGAATGAGAAAGAAAGAAAATTTATTTATTTTTCCCCAAAGAACACAACACGAAATTAAACACAAAACAAATCACCATCAGAAAATAAATAAACAGGTGCACAAAGAAGGTTTATTTCCATCGACCACCCCCAAAACTGCGTCGTAGCCACTAACAGATAAAAAAAAAAATTTAACAGATAATATTTTTTTTTAAATAAATATTTAAAAAAAAAAAAAAAATTTTGAATGCTTATTTTCAGGTTGGTTAATAGTTTTGCAGGCAGGTAATTGACAAGAATAGCCCTCACTCAAGTACCGTATCTACTGTATGAGTATGAGTATGAGTATGCCCGATCAAAGCGTATGTAACGAACCTACACCTAAGTAGTTTTGGATCAATAGAAAATAATAAATAGACTATCTTCAAAAACCACATTATCAACAGCGCGGTCTGATTAATTAGATGCACTCAAATGAATTACGTAATTTGACAGTTATCGAAAGCTCATTGAAACACGTATCGAGACGTTAAATCTATCACAAATATTACGTGATTTTGATAGGCATTTGCGAATAATATTATGATAATCAAATGCTCCTGATATGTTAAGTAGGAGAAAGTAGGTACTGCTAAAAATTAATTGGCAAATACCTAGGCAAAACTCGATTTTTGCGATTACTTTGGAATAGGTTTATTTAAGGCCAATTCACACCGGATGTGTATGCAGCACGTAACGTAGACGCGCGTCACTTTAAATGTACACGCTTGCGTGCATGTCACGCAAGCGGTGTGCGATGTCTCATAGAGTTCCATACATTACAACGTCATGGTACGACGACGTATACGCGTACGCAGGCGGTGTGTTGCAGCCTTTAAAGTGTATTTTATGATTTCAGAAAAAAAAAAACTTTTATTGTGCGTGTGCGTTTGTGCGTTATTTGGATAGTTAGATCAATTATTTTTGAATAATTACAACTTATTTATTCAGCTGCAAGCTGTAGTGGAAGAACTCTATAAGCAATGTTTCGGGTTAGGAAGAGCTACGTTCCTAATTAGGTAGCTCAAGTTCTGGCCAAATGGAAATAGGGCTAACCCAAAACAAACGTGAACTAATCGGACCGAACCCAAATCCACGTGGTCCAACTCCGTACTACGAGTTTTATCTCAAAGACACTGAACTGACACTGAATATAGAGACCGATATACGAGCACCGAAGGGGCGACCGACGACGACCGAATCTTCTGGCCAACGTTTACATAGCCATATTGATATAATTTTATGAATCGGTAATTAGGACATTGACTTTGTATGTAGGTAATAAATGAGACACTGTTTCAACCACATTAGGTATATCTTTTTTGTATGAAACTGGAATATCGGGAAACTGATTCACCATTGAACAATTTGCGCATTGTTAGGTTCATGAAATTCCCACATTTCGATACGAAACACAGCAGTGCAACAGATGTTCCCTTGTGAAAACTTTATTTAATTACATTTACAATGCAAATAATCAGGAGTACAGGATGTAGTGCCGATATGGTGAATAAAATACAAGCAAAACACTGTTCCTACATCCACGTGTGTAACCTACTTACATGTTCAGTTTTGTAAGGTTGGTCTTAGTTCTTCTACGGATTTCCGAATTTCAGATTCGATCATGTAGTGAAACTCTGAGCATAGCTCTCTCTTCTTATAGCCCGCTGCGCGACTTTGAGCTTGCGTATAAGTTATAACGGCAATAGTTAGCAACCACGTCTCAGTTTACGAAACAGTTAATTTCATTATTATAGTGGTAAGTAATTTTGTATTTGAAGATAACACAACACATAGACCGGAAGGGCCATGATATGATCTGAGCTAACCAGGCCAAGGATTCGATTTCATTCGCCATCAATTATTGCTCGTTACGTTAATTGTTGATCAAAATTCAAAGTAGCTGTAATTCAGTATATCAGTATACTAGCTGCGCTCCGCGTTTCCACCCGCATAAGTCTCGATCCGGTGGGAATATCGGGATAAAAGGTAGCCTATATGTTAATTCAGGGTAAAAGCTATTTCCATTTCAAATTTCAACCAAATCGCTCCAGCTGTTTCAGCGTGAAGGAGTAACAAACATACTCACAAACTTTCGCATAATTATAATTTAGTGAGAGTGAGATTTATCCGTAGAGGATAACAAATGAATGCAACATAACATCTTTTAAATGTGACCCAAAAATTCTGATACAGCGGGACCCACATCTTCGCCTCTAAATCGGCGAAGCCTTGACCAATTCGGTCATGGATCGAGCAACGAAATTGATGGATGATGCTAATAAAAATGGGGTTCGCCGTCATGTGTCCGGAAGAATAGACCCCTCTATCTCCTCCTATGGATATCGCAAAAGCCAACTAAGGGTTAACACCAGGGAATGGGCAAACACCTAAGTACTCAACACCAAACTGCGATCACCAATCCTCATGCCAAGCGTGGTGATTATGGCAATACCCCAAATTGTATTTTATGTGGGAGGCCACGTCCAGCAGTGGACGTAAACGGGCTGATGATGATGTATGCTTAGGAGCGAAGATCCTGTTGCCAGAAGGAATGGGCTGACTCTATGTGATCTTCACCTAAATAATAAAGCAAAAGGTGAGCTTAATTTTCAATTATAATCGAGCTCCAAATCCTACGGCCAATTTTGAGAAGTGAGGGCATTGCCTTAAAGGGTAATAATCTAAACTCCAGTAACAGCAAAAAGTAAGCACAAAATATAAAACAATGGCGTCGCAGATAACAATTGTCTTGCAAGTTCATTGTCGCCCTCGGTCGAGCCGTTGAGCGTGAATATCGCGATTATAATAACAAGTAAAATGGAACCAAGTTTCTGCACGATTCTGTACATATAGTTTTAATAAAAACTAGTGACCTGCCCCGGGGCAATCGTGCTAATTTTGTACGATAATACCAAAACAAAACCACAACCAAAACCGTTACGTTATGCACATTTCGTATCGCGCCAATCATTTATACGGAAACGAAGTAGCTTATTCCTGTAAAATATGTTGGTGCAGCAATCGATCGGACACTCACTATTTTTTGACAGCGTTTAAACCTAAAAGCGTTTAAGGTGAGGCCGCGAAAATATAATGCTGATTTGCCTAGTTATTGTGAGTAAACTAGATATCACATCAATATAATAACTTAAATACGTGATTTTTCAAACTTTTTTCTATCCGTCATCAAGCCCAGAAACACAATTAGCAGATTTTTACTCGATACTTTATTTTTTTGAAAGTTATGCCTTTAAACTAGATTTTTTGAAATGTCTACGAAACAACTTCAGTCACATATCCAAAATAAGCACTCACCGAAGGAAAATATAGTTTATTATCCGTGACCGAACCAAAATTTACCTAGCCTAATTAGTATTCTCATAATAAATTAAATAAGATTTGAGACTTACGTCCTTTACTTCTGTGCAAGATACGGGCAAACACCAAGTGCGATATTCAATCTTATTGTGTTAGTATTTGCGTCTAAAAGGCGATTCATACGAGGCTCCTCCTCAGTACCGCGCCGTGCGCCACAGTGGGAGGACGTTACGCTCGCTCGCTTATCGATTTGGACTACCTTACGAGTATTTACTACCTTGTAAAAACAATGGGAAACAAGGACAACAAAAAAATCGTCCACAAAAGAAAGAAAACTATTCGTTTGAAAGACAGTGCAAGAATTATGAGAGAGGCAAAGAAGTTAGTACCTACCTATTTACCAGTAATCACTTACAAGTATCTAGCTACTAGGAGGTAGGTAGGCAGAGTAGGCATGCACCGAGTATGTAGGTAGGTTAGTATCTAGCTACCTTTACCTTTTCTTTTCTTTGACGACCTCTTTGGCGCAACGGCGAGTACCCGGCTGAGATGCAAGAGGCTGCGGGTTTGATTCCCGCTGCGGGACAAATGTTTGTATGAACTGCAAGAGTTTGGGTGCTGGGGCCATGGTACTCGTAGTACACCCCAAGGTGTTGCTTGGTCAAAATAATTTTCCCCATTTTTGGGTAATTTAAAAAAAACTGCAAAATGAAAATTCTGATTATACAGAACCATTTCGAGTACCGTAAAATGTCGCCTCATGGAAATAATTTTCCCCATTTTTAGGATAATTTCAAAAAAGTTGCAAAATCAGAATTCTTATTATACAGAACCATTTCAAGCATCACAAGGTGTTGCCTGGTCAAAATAATATTCCCCATTTTTAGGGTAATTTCCAAAAAGTTGCAAAATCCAAATTCTGATGATGCAGAACCATTTCAACCACCCCAAGGTGTTGCCTCATGGAAATAATTTTCCCCATTTTTAGGGTAATTTCAAAAAAGTTGCAATATCAACATTCTGATGCTGCTGAACCATTTCAAGCATCACAAGGTGTTGCCTGGTCAAAATAATTTTCCCCATTTTTAGGGTAATTTCCAAAAAGTTGCAATATCAACATTCTGATGATGCTGAACCATTTCAAGCATCACAAGGTGTTGCCTGGTCAAAATAATTTTCCCCATTTTTAGGGTAATTTCAAAAAAGTTGCAAAATCAAAATTCTTATTATACAGAACCATTTCAAGTACCCCAAAATGACGCCTCATGGAAATAATTTTCCCCATTTTTAGGGTAATTTCAAAAAAGTTGCAATATCTACATTCTGATGATGCTGAACCATTTCAAGCATCACAAGGTGTTGCCTGGTCAAAATAATATTCCCCATTTTTAGGGTAATTTCCAAAAAGTTGCAATATCTACATTCTGATGATGCTGAACCATTTCAAGCATCACAAGGTGTTGCCTGGTCAAAATAATATTCCCCATTTTTAGGGTAATTTCCAAAAAGTTGCAATATCTACATTCTGATGATGCTGAACCATTTCAAGCATCACAAGGTGTTGCCTGGTCAAAATAATTTTCCCCATTTTTAGGGTAATTTCCAAAAAATTGCAAAATCCAAATTCTGATGATGCAGAACCATTTCAAGCATCACAAGGTGTTGCCTGGTCAAAATAATTTTCCCCATTTTTAGGGTAATTTCCAAAAAGTTGCAAAATCCAAATTCTGATGATGCAGAACCATTTCAAGCATCACAAGGTGTTGCCTGGTCAAAATAATTTTCCCCATTTTTAGGGTAATTTCCAAAAAGTTGCAAAATCCAAATTCTGATGATGCTGAACCATTTCAAGCATCCCAAGGTGTTGCCTGGCCAAAATAATTTTCCCCATTTATAGGGTGATTTCTAAAAAGTTGGAAAATCAAAATTCTGATCATACAGAACCATTTCGAGTACCCCAAAATGTTGCCTCATGGAAATAATTTTCCCCATTTTTAGGGTTATTTCAAATTATTATTATATTAAATTATTATTATATTATTTATACATTGGTCACTAACAAATGGAAATTTAAGAATGTGTGTATTTTAAAAGGTGTATATCAACAAACAGTCTGAGGATCCCTGTGATCACTGAACAAGAATCAGATGTCAGAAATTAAAAAAAGTGGCCGCCATTTTGAACTTTTTTTTAACTGGACTGATTGCTTTTTAAATCGATATCTGAGGACCCTGTGATCACAGAACAAGAATCAGCTGTCAAAAGTTAAAAAAAGTGGCCGCCATTTTGAACTTTTTTGTTACTGGACCGATTGCTTTCAAAATCGATATCTGAGGATCCCTGTGATCACTGAACAAGAATCAGCTGTCAGAAATTAAAAAAAGTGGCCGCCATTTTGAACATATTTGTTTCTGGACCAATTGCTTTCAAAATCGATATCTGAGGATCCTTGTGATCACTGAGCAAGAATCAGCTGTCAGAAATTAAAAAAGTGACCACCATTTTGAACTTTTTTGTCCCTGGACCGATTGCTTTCAAAATCGATATCTGAGGGTCCCTATGGTAATTGAACAATAATCTGCTGACAGAAATAAAAAAAAGTGGCCGCCATTTTGAACTTTTTTGTCCCTGGACCGATTGCTTTCAAAATCGATATCTGAGGATCCCTATGGTAATTGAACAATAATCTGCTGACAGAAATAAAAAAAAGTGGCCGCCATTTTGAACTTTTTTGTCCCTGGACCGATTGCTTTCAAAATCGATATCTGAGGATCCCTGTGATCACAGAACAAGAATAAGCTGACAGAAATTTAAAAAAAATGGCCGCCATTTTGAAAATTTTTGTTACCGGACCAATTGCTTTCAAAATCGATATCTGAGGATCCCTGTGATCACTGAACAAGAATCAGCTGTCAGAAATTAAAAAAGTGGCCGCCATTTTGAAAATTTTTGTTACGGGACCGATTGCTTTCAAAATCGATATCTGAGGATCCCTGTGATCACAGAACAAGAATAAGCTGTCAGAAATTAAAAAAAGTGGCCGCAAGTAAGTACCGGTCACAAAAATTTTCAAAATGACGGCCACTTTTTTAATTTCTGACCGCTGATTCTTGTTCAGTGATCACAGGGATCCTCAGATATCGATTTTGAAAGCAATCGGTCCGGTAACAAAAATTTTCAAAATGGCGGCCACTTTTTTTAATTTCTGACAGCTGATTCTTGTTCAGTGATCACAGGGATCCTCAGACCAGGGACAGGTCCAGGGACAAAAAAGTTCAAAATGGCGGCCACTTTTTTTTATTTCTGTCAGCAGATTATTGTTCAATTACCATAGGGATCCTCAGATATCGATTTTGAAAGCGATCGGTCCGGTAACAAAAAAGTTCAAAATGGTGGTCACTTTTTTAATTTCTGACAGCTGATTCTTGCTCAGTGATCACAAGGATCCTCAGATATCGATTTTGAAAGCAAACGGTCCAGAAACAAATATGTTCAAAATGGCGGCCACTTTTTTTAATTTCTGACAGCAGAATCGTGTTCAGTGATCATCATAATGGACACTTAAAAACATAAAAAAAAGTTCACCTATTGTTAAATATTCAATTTCTGCACGTTGTCACGAGTGGGGGACGTTTGCACTTTTTTCTCCCAACGTCCCCCAGTGGGGCCAAACAGGTGGGGGACGATGGGAGTAAACGTGGGTACGTACTGGAAACGATTCTGTATAGTCAAAATTTAGATTTTCCAACTGTTTGGAAATTACCCTAAAAATGGGGAAAATTATTTGGTACATACGACACCTCTTGTACTGGAAACGATTCTGTGTAATCAAAATTTTGATTTTCCAACTTTTTTTAAATTACCCTAAAAATGGGGAAAATTATTTTGTCCATACGACACCTCTGGGTACTGGAAACGATTCTGTATAGTCAAAATTTAGATTTTCCAACTTTTTTTAAATTATCCTAAAAATGGGGGACATTATTTTGTCCATACGACACCTCTGGGTACTGGAAACGATTCTGTGTAATCAAAATTTCGATTTTCCAACTTTTTTTAAAGTACCCTAAAAATGGGGGAAATTATTTTGTCCATACGACACCTCTGGGTACTGGAAACGATTCTGTATAGTCAACATTTTGATTTTCCAACTTTTTGGAAATTACCCTAAAAATGGGGAAAATTATTTGGTACATACGACACCTCTTGTACTGGAAACGATTGTGTGTAATCAAAATTTTTATTTTCCATCTTTTTGGAAAGTACCCTAAAAATGGGGAAAATTCGTTTTTTCATACGACACCTCTGGGTACTGCAAACGGTTCTGTGTGATCATAATTTTGATTTGCCAACGGACGCTACTACGTTATATCAGCTCGCCGTCACCATTATATTGTATTGTCATTGGAACTTGGCAAGTATGCAAAATTTCACCTCAATCATATAACGGGAGCTGGGTCAAATTATCAAATGGAACATTCGAGCTGTACATACATAAGCTTATAATTTGGTAAGTATCTACTCTTAGTGGAAAATACAATTTTCAAACTTTTTTACAAACAAACCTGCTAACTAACGAAAAATCAATCACGTATAAATAAGTAATAAAACCACCATCATTTACAACAATATTTATTTTTGTAAGTATTTAAAAAAATATAAGTTGAAGAAGTCTCCATTGTGTCTATGTTCGCTCCCCAACATCAAGTACAAAAATTTTGGATGTTTAGACGACGCGCGAATTTCCGTATCTGGGAGGCGGGGCTCAATGGGCGGAGTTAGCGTGGGAATTTTTTTCGAAAAGCATCGTCTTAATTCGAAACGTCCAATCCGCTGGCTAACGAACGTTTTTGATAACTTGTGCAGTGTTTCGAGTTTTAGTAACGTCAACGATTTGACGCGTTGACGGCGAGGAGACTTGGTGTAGGTAGAGCATGTAGGTAGAGTCTAATAACATAACACCAAACAGTCACATACGTAGTCTTAATCCCACTAGGATTCCCCGAGTCGTGGCTATCAGGAACTACGAGTACCATAACACCCAGACCCGGAACAAATATTTGTAGATCATATAAACACAACCTTTTACCAAACCTAGTTAGTTTTTACCAACACTGTGATCACCAATCCGTCGCCTAGAGTAGTCATTTTACCAAATCCCCCATTGAATTCTTTTAGGGGGGGCCTCGTCCAGCTGTGGACATCTATCGGTTGATGATGATTGTGAGTTTTAAGGTATAGTAAGTAACTACAAGTTAAGGTGAATTACGAGGTTATTCATGAGCTTAAGGTAATTTACCGTTATAGATCAGAGGAAGCGAATAACAAGTTTTCCGTTAGTGAAGGGTGCACCAGGATTGAAATACTAAAATAGTAGGCAGCTATGTATTACAGCTACCAACAAACTACGGCGCAAAGTTTATTTTTACTTCATAGGTTCACAAGCTAAGTTTCTTTTCACTCACGGACGTCCTGTTTTCTCCCGGATTATTAAGATGATTCATGTTCATAAAAGCATTAAATTCAAATGCGATATTTTCACATCTCAGTGCATGGAGAGCATGCTATGATGATAGAAAAAGTATCTCCACTGTAATTTCCTTTAATCATTACTGATCGATAGTTATTTCCACAAGTAGTTTACATAGTTCAATGATCCAATGATCGTTTTAACTGTCTAAAGATCATTAACAATAAAATTAAAATAACTGTAGCTAAAAAAGTAAGCTAACAGATAGAACCGTGAACTGCGACATCGATTTTTCGCCTTGTTTTAGAAACATCAAAAATTTGTGAGCAAAAGCGTACCAAATGACGGAGGCCAATTCTCGCGTTAATAGACATAATATCGAACTCGACATTTTCATACAAGATGTGTCAAAACTGAAAGCTATTTGTATGCAAATGTCGAATTCGACATTATGTCTGAAATTCGAGATTTGGCCCCCTGGTAGAGCAGATCCAGCTGTACTTAGAGTGAGTCTAATCTAAAACTGAACGCCCCTCTCTTTCATTACGTCAAACCAAAATATTCCATAATCCATTAACCAAAAGGACCGTTTTCGAACGTCAAGCTTCAAGTATCCAGTGCCAAGTAAAAGCGTTGGAGGGGCGTGCAGTCTTATGGTGCAACTTTACTTGGTGAATATTCGCAAATGTTTTCGTTATTTATCCAAGGCAAAATCAACCATGACTCCATCAGTAAACAATGTTGTTTGCCTTGGCCAAACAATGCAAACATTTACGCAAATACGCCAAGTGAAGTGTCACCATTAGACTAGACCCTGCCTACCTGTGAAGATTTAGCAAAGAAAATTACAGACTTAATTTATTTAATACGCAATTTCAAGCATTAATAGCAGTGAGTTATAATAGTCTATAACAATAGGCCTTCCTCATCCACAAACCCTCAACCAAATTTGTGAAATCCTGTTTTATTTGTTTCATTAAGTCAAAGGTTCGGTGAACGGGACTTCTACCTTCTTTTGACTAGCAGCAAAACACAACCAGTTTACTCCAGAGAGGCCTCACAAACTAGGTAAGTAGTTCCTTTATTTCGAAGACAGACAAGTTTCACAACTTAAAAACACTTTTCACAGAGAAAATTAAAATGTATAGGAGCATTTTCCCTTGCTTCATTGCCTATGCAAAGTCGTTCAAAGTAACCACATTACAATTTCAAAGTTGGACGTGCATTTAACAATCGGTAGACCATCGCAAATCCGAGGAATGCACCGTGTCCAGACCGTGTATAATACAACCTAGCTGTCGCGGTTGTCGCAATGTTTCGGAAGCTGCACTGGGATGGATGAATTCATTGAAGGTTTTGAGTAGACTATGATTGAACATGAATAGTGAAATAGGTACGTAGTTCAAACATTGAAGTACGTTCCTATTTCACCTGTTTGAACTTCAAACAGTATACGAGATATATCAGCTTGTTAGCAGAACCGGCATTATCAGTTGCGATAGAAAAGCTTTCGTGACCTAAGTAGGTACTTATACCATTTAGTATGTAAAAACGGGAATTTCCACGTAAATACTGTTATATCGGTGTACGCACCGACAAGTTTCAACTCATAATTCAAGAGTCTTCTTCAGGGGGAGTGTACCTCGAGTTCAGTTACCCTGAAGGTTTGAAATTTGAGTTGATTATCGGTGCCTACACCAACATTCAAAATTCCCGTTTTTACAAAAAAAATGGACTAGTTTACTATCTAGACTTATAAAACGATTTAGCTTGCGATATTAGTACCTACCTACCTAACAATGTGTTTGAATGAAAGGATTCTCATTGCGTCCTGTACCACAGCGAGGCATTTTGGATATGAGCAAAACTTTTCTGTTCTAACCACAGATATTTGTGGTTCTAATTATCAATAGATTCATGTACAAAATGCAACATATTTTCTGGAAATAGGAGAACAGACATAAAAACCAGTGTTTTAAATGTGTGAAAACGTTTGTGTAATATCAGTAATATTGTGTACTTAAATGGTTGTTATTTTACAGAAGTTTCCAGAATCGGCTGTCTAGTTGTATGGGACCAGAAAAGGTGAAGCGAAAAAATGCCCCAATCCCCAGCGCTGAACTTCAGAATGCCATATATAATCGCAGAACCGACAACCGTTGGGAAATAAAGATTCTCGAGTGGCGACCACGAACCGGACGGTGCAATGTAGGAAGGCCCCCGATGTAGTCACAGGAAGTTGGTGGATGGAGGCGGCTCAATAGCGGTCGTCGTGGCATTCTACGGGAGAGGATATGTCCAGTAGAGGACTTCTACAGGCATTTCACTTCTACTTCTTGACAATGAACTTAAGAATAAGAGCAGCATACAACTCATTATTAAAATTAAACGTCACCGTAAATAATGCAAATAACTAAAACCAAACAAGGCCAAGGCCGATTTCGCAACGCTATAGAGCGAGGTTGCTTTCCTATTGTCTCGCCTTGTAGCTCCCGCGACTGCTTCTAATCGAATTGATGACAATAACCCGATCTAATGCCTGCCACACCATCTTACCTATGTCAAGGATGCTCTTACAATGGGCTTTTCCTGCTAGTTCCTGCTTCCACTATCTTAGTACCTAGTAATGATTGGTTTCCGTTGCGTCCGGTAACACTGCGTCGCGAATAAAAAGCTATTGTTATGCTTTGTTAATGTTTATACTAATCATTCCCACCACGTCGCGACTAGAAAGTTTTTTTTTTATTTAATTAAATGAAAGAACTGGCTTGTGGCCCACCTGATGTTAAGCGGTAACCTCAGCCCATTACAAATGCAATACCTCTTAGGTCACGTCTACCCAGGACACGCCTTACTTGGCCTTGCACTGCGCCCGTCATCCTGAGACATCAAGATGAAAAGCCTCATGTGCCTGTAATTTCGATTGGTTCCCGTTACGTCCGGTACCACTGCGTCGTGATTTGATTTTATAGCCACAAGGTACACAGTACAATCTTCAAGATAAATGAGTTACGGATTCAGTGTGGCCGACGTCCAGACAGTCTCTCAGATATCTATCGTATTATCGAAATGGTTAAGAACCTGCAGGAGTAATGGTGAAAGCATAGAGGTTATCATCCCTGGGACTCGACAAAACATCAATAATAAACGCACTAGCAAGTGTCTCAAATAAAAGCAAAGAAGTTTACGACTGGCTTAGGATTTGGAGGAACAAAGAGGATCTTCACCACCCCATAAACGGCTACAGGTGGACGAGGTTCCCCTATTGAATACAATGGGGGATTTGCCATAATCACCACGCTTAGCAGGCGGATTGGTGATCGCAATATTGGTGTTGAGTAGGTGGATGCTGCTGCCCATCCTGGTATAATCCCTAAAGTCGGCTTTTACGACATCCATGGTAGGAGAGATCTATTCTTAGGCCAGACACACCACAAAATGTACATACACCTAGGTAATATATTACCTAAAAAACTGTATCCTAGCAAAACTGGTCCCTGACTCATCCAAGTTTAAGACGAGAGAGAAAGGGACAGAGACAAAATAGGACGAAACCTGTAGAACCACTATCGAGGTGATTGTAACATATTATTTACCGATCACTGATGTGATGACTCATGCAGGAATTTCTAGTTTTTTTTGATTGGTTCATCTGTACATAGTTTTATTTAATAATACTTTTACAACGGAGAATTTGGCTACTTGGATGTGGAGTTATAGGGCAGGATGCCACTAAATGGAGTGAAAAGCAGCAAAGAGTACCTAGGTACTATGTTTCGATAATAATTGATTAAGAAAAAATAAATTATTATGTGTAAGTATGTACTTAGTACTTATTTATTGATCTCATTAAAAATAAAGTATGTTTTCTTGAATACTTTATTTTAAACAGGTAGTAACCGTTTTTACTTAGGTCAAAGGTATGTGGTGTGTACAGTTTCAAGTTTAATATTATACATATACATAGGTATGTCGAAAATTATTTTTATTCACTTTTTTATACTACTCACTAAATTTGATTGAATCTGATAACTTGGAATTTGCTACTATGTAGATAACATCATCGAAAATCGACGCATATTCCTAAAAAATAAGAGAGAGAAAAAAAACATAATTTGAAACACTCTAGCTTTCATATAAATGTGGACAAAGTCACAGGTAACAGCTAGTATTGCTATAAGAACAGCATCATTGGACTGGGAATGGTATCAGCACACATTACTATACATAATTACCTACATAGCTTTGATCAGCGTGCTACAGCCTCCAGAGGCCCAATTCACTAAATTATTTTAAAACTACACTGAAAGTTAACCGAATCGAGACTGAATTATGAATTGACAGAAAGTTGGTATTCTGCTCCCACATAAATAACGATTTAGTCTATTTTCAATTCACGGTGACTACCATTAGAGTAGGATAGTTATATATATAATTGCAAAGAGTAAAGAGAGACTCCATCTACAATGCTAAAATTATCGAAAAAAAACTTTGAATCGTTCAAGTTTCGGTCACATTTCGATATAATCACATTACAGTGTTGTATTTTAAACTAAGAGAATACCATTTCTGACATTTATGACATCGACACAAGATCGAAACATTATCCGAACTCTATTTTAACTATTTTTTTAGTTAGAGAATTGGGCCTCAGAGTGCAAGCACCGAAGTAATCAAAATGAACCATTGTTAAATCTATGCTTTTTAGCACATGATTGATTTAGATATTTTAGATTATTACTAGTGGTTCGCCCCGAACTGAGACCTCGCGATGACACCTTTATCAGCCCGACTAATTTAAGAGGGGAAGAAAGGGTTTTGTATTTAACGGCTATGTAAGTATGTTTGTATAGTTGTATTGTATGGACTTGGATAGTTTTATGATAAAAAGTGACGTGCATGGTATTAACACGAGAAATAAACACAAACTAAATATACCAAAATTTCGATTAAAGAAAGTAAGTGGGTCTTATATGGGGAATTCTGTACGGTTCTATAATAAACTTCCAGAAGGTGCATTTAAACTTCCTATTCGAAGATTTAAATCCTACATAAAGATGAATCTAATTAAGAAAGCGTATTACACTCTTGATGACTATATTAATGATAAAGCCGCGTGGCCTGATGTCGCTCTGCCCCTCGACTGCTAAAATGGAAATTTGCAATATCTGTACTTACCTATTTACATGTTTGTTTATTTATTTATTTATTTATTTTTATTTATTTTATTTTTTGGAGAACCAACAGCTTACTTAAATACAATAACACACCAGAATAACAGTAGAGAGCCAATAACAGGTTCCCACGGATAGTAAATTGAGTAGGTAGTCAAAGAGTTGTGAACAATAAATTTTCGGGGAAGAAAAAAAAATAAATAAAAAATTACCAATAAAACGCTTAACGCTTACGCTTGTATTAGATTATTATTTATAAGTATAACAAGCGTAGCGTGTGCTGTCTTGCATATTTTTGCTGATGTTTATTTACTTTTGACTACCTTCCTAAGGTTTTTAAGTTCTCATTTACTATGTATCAGCAACTCCTTGCTCCGAGGCACCACACAGGCGCTTCTCACCTAGTGGTAAGACGGACCATTTATGTAAGCCAAGCCGAGTTTGTTGCCTGATTCTTCTAGGCTTGGTCGCGTTGGAACAGGAGTAATTTAATTTTATATAAGACGATTCAAAATGATCCTTGTGATTTCAATGAATAAAGTTCTTTTTGACTTTGACTTTGACTTTTGGATGATCCATCAGAAATCTAAAACTATAGAGTCAATTTCTCTAACATGAAAGAAATGTGAAGCAAAATAAAAGTTTTTTTTAACTAAGCAGTGCCATCTAGCTGTAGTTTTGCTACCTAATTTTTAAAGATTTAAGTTCTCTACTCTAAAAATGCATATTACAAAGAAAAAATCCTCAATTTTCGACTTCTCCCCGTGGAACAAAATATACTTAAATAATAAATTTCAGCATTACCAGAGAACTTGAAGTATCTTCGAGATATTTTTTTGCATATTTTACTTTCTTCACCCTTCTAACCGATTTCTAAAAACATTTACTGAGAAAAAAAATTAACCTCTATAGGTAATTATTATACACATCATCGAAATAGCCTTTGAATAGGACTAAGCAACAGGGCGTAAATACTACATACCTGTTAGTATTTAAAGTACTCGACGAATTAATTGATGACGTCCTTTTAAAGAAAACATAGAACTCCAACGTCATTCATATTCTTAGAAATGGGAGGTCAACAATGGATGTTATATTGGTTATTGTTTTTTATGGTTCAGGTTTCTAATTTCTTCAATTTCAGACTTTTCCCTGTAGTTGTGACACAAAAGCCACAAGCATACCAAATTTCAGCATTGTGGGACTGCTGGAACTACCCTAGAATTTTTGATTTTTGCGTTTTTTATCTTCCCTAATATCTCGGAAACTACTAAGTTTAAATACTTATTAAAAACAGTTTTGAAATGTCCAACTAAAGCGCTTTCATTAGACACCCCACTTGATCTGACTGTCTCACTTTTATTTTTTTTACCCCCTCTTGGACCCCAATATCTCAGCAACCCCCTGACCGATATAGCTCATAACCTTACCTACAAATTGTACCAATACTATCTACCCCCATACCAAATTTCATGAAGATCGGATTAACGGTTTGGAAGTTTTCATCGGACAAACATACATACATACACACATACATACAAACGCCGATTCTTCCAACTTGACTCAGAGAACTCGCTTCGCTCGTTCAATAATGCTGCAATATTAGAACTATGACAACAGTAGGTACTTAGGTAGTGTATGTACAGTAGACATTTTTAAACGGACCATTTATATAAGCCAAGCCAAGTTTGTTGCCTGATTCTTAGTAATTTTAGTTTATAAGACAATTCAAAATGAGCTCAGCCGGCCTGTATCTCAGCTGGCTACTCGTCCTCCGCGCCACAGAGGTAGCCATTAGGAATCCATAATTATTCTGTTTGTTGCGGGTTCGATTCCCGCTGCGGGACAAATGTTTGTATGATCTGCAAATATTTGTTCCGTTTCTGGATGTCAGGGTACCATGGTTCCCTACTTGTAGTTCCTTATACCCACGACACAGGGTATCCTAGTGTGGGATCAGGACTACATAATAATATGTAACTTTTGGGTGTTATGTATATTTTATATTATTGATCATGTCCGACTGTAGGTAAGTACTGAAAATGAAACTGAGATGAAAAAGTTTGAGTTCTAAGTTAGAATTTGACAAAGCTGCTTCTTTAGTATTATAATGGATAAGACTTGTTGTTGTCATGTTCATGTGCAGCGTTATTTTAATTTATCTTCTGAAGTTAACACATCAAAGAATCACGAATAAATAATTAATTGTTGATACTCACCAATTATTCATCAGGCCAGGCGTTATTACTACACAACACGCACTGAATTTGAAACGATCGGTACCTATCAAAACCCTAATAGATTACAATTAGAAAAATCCCGAAATTAATAACTTTTATTTCAGAAAAGTTGGACAAACAAAACTTTAGTTATTATAGATATTCTATAGAATTCAATTCAAACAAAAACAAACGATCGCAAATAAATTCGGCCGAGGATATTTTCACTACGAAGTCTACGAACGAAATAGACTCGGGTAAGGGTAACTAACTCCGCTCCGCTCGGGTCCGAGTCGGCTCGACGCCGACGGTAACGCAGACCAACGCCTCGCAGCTCAACAGTCAAGCACCCTTAAAGAAGCTCAAACAGCTTCAACAGCTCAAAACGAACCGTTCCAGCCGTCCGAACCGCAACTGTACGCTGTCCTGTAGTTGTGTGTGAGCTGATGTATTTGTATGTAAGTACAAAAGCGAGTGAATTGATTTGAGTTTTAGTAGTCCCCACAAAATGGTCCATATTTGAAAAGCTGAGCCGTTAGAGCTGTTTTGCAAGTAATACTTGTATACTACTATGTACTATATCCGTATTACTTACGGAACATATATCTAGATAGGTTATATTATATGGAACCGTTAGAGCTGCATTGGAGAGCCCTTTTTGTTTTAGCTTGAAGCTTTTTGAGCTGTTTGAGCTGCTCAGCTCAGCTCTGGTTCAAGCCGTCAAGCTGCGAGCTGAACTGCAGCGCAAGAAAGACTTGAGTTACCCATTGCTCGAAATCGAACGAAAGATTGCGATTAGAACTGTTTTCAAGAGTAGCCTGCAGAAAGTCATTTGAGATTTATTTAGATTTTTTTTGAAATCTAAATGATGTTGTTCTGTCTAAATGTGTCAGTCGCGGTAAAGGAATTTTTATACTTAGGTATCCATGGTCGAGTCACGGTATCTTTTAGTATCAACCGCCATCCATCTTCCTCGGAATCGATTATGATAGTGTTGTGTTGTGTTGCTAACGAAAGTGTTGCTGGAGGTTGAGTCGACGATAATAAATAGTAATTTTATATAATTTTACTCTATTCAAATATAGAAATATATGCGCCCTCCAGGGTACAAGTACTTTATAATATAATAATAACTTTTCATCCCACCTCAGTGAGGAAATGATTAATTGATTAAAATAAAAACATTTGCACATTTTTAACAGTTTCAAATAAACTTCCTCGTCGCTAGAATCCATAGATTTATAGTAGTCTATGCTAGAATCACTCATTTTTGGTTTTTCACTAGTTTTCAAGTTTCTTGGTTTTAACGCTTCTTGGTTAATAAGCACGGAAGAATAAGACTTGAAAAGAAAATGGCGCGCGTGAAGCAAATTAAAAACAAGTAAACACCAAGAAGGTTACGAGTCCGAATTCTTAACAAATTAAAAAAGTTTGTATGATAAATTTGGCACCGTGGAGGTAGAAGTAAATAGGTTTAAATGATGTTTTGAATTCAAAAACTTAGTTTACACGATGTTCTAAATTCAATTTTACTTTATCCTCTAGCGCAGCCATACTCTAAGTGTGTTCCGCGGAACCCTAGGGTTCAGCAATACCCCTGTAGGGGTTCCGCAAGAAATTAGTAAAAAAAAACAAAACACCTCTCTCTGGTCGACCGTTCTGAGGCGGCGTATCATGATTCACGAGGCGCAACCGAAGTTAGTCGCCTCGTATAATTATTTTATTCATCAAGTATTTCGCTTTCCAAAAGGGTTCCGTCACCAAAAAAGATTGAGAACCACTGCTCTAGCGGGTAAAAACGGCTTTTACGCTCAGAAATAGAATAGCAAAAATACTCTTTCCGAGATGGTGGGATGAAAAATATATTATTAGTACTTATGCATATCATGTAATAGCACATCTACTTTTTAATTAAATTCTCATTACCTATCAGAATTTGTTTTATTGCCTTCGTATTATTTATTGAATTTCTCTTTTTCTTTAAAAACCTAGTGCATTCATTCCACAAACTATCGATATAGATGAAATAAAAAGTTTCGATATGATGTACATCCTTATCGATATCGATGAAATAAAAATTATCGATATGATGTGCATCACTATCGTGCAGCGTTGCCAGATACACTGTAATTACAGATCTACTGTATTTTCACACGATCTACTGTACACTGTAATACTAAAATTACAGTGTATGGAGAACACTGTAATTTTTCAATAGGCTAAAATCAAGTTCATTTGTAAACAGACTTTCAGATTTCGCAGACTTTGTGAAAAAAAAGATAATTAACATAACACCCAACTGTCAAATACGTAGTCTTGATCCAACACTAGGATTCCCTGTGTCGTGGGTATCAGAAACTACGAGCACCTTGGTACCATAACACCCATAAGTACATGGAACAAATATTTGCAACACAAATATTACAAATATTTGTAATATGAACAAAAATGTCTTATTTTAAAAGGGAAACAGAGAAAAAATGAGAGAAAAGAGCACGCCTTATTTATTAGAACAACCGCCCTGTGGTCCATTGTGATAATTCGTCCAAGGTTTAGAGCATGGAAGTAATAAGTACTACGTACAACAGTACTTACTACTTCCATGGTTTAGAGTTCTTAATTTTGTATGTTGGTACCATTGTTGTTTTTATGTACTATCTTATAATTTAGTAGTATAATTATAAATCTGTGTTTTTATGTGAATGCTGGTATGGTAATATTCAGAGGAAATTCTGAGTGGTAATACAAGGTTAAAAAATGGTAATAAAACACTTTTTAGCATGATCTAGGTACTTCGCACTCTTCTAACAGTGTTTGTTTGTATGCTCATGCTCTGATTGCTCAGTGATATTCTGAATAATTCTGAATCTGTTTGTTGTGTTTGCTTCTTGTCTTGAGCGTGTGTAAAATTTTGTCCCTTGCTCTAAGGTGTAAAAACACACGCTCAAGACAAGAAGCAAGTTGGAACTAAAAAGTTCCAACTTGCTTTCAAACTATGCCAACAATTTATGAATGTTTTTTTCGGAATCTACCGGTTTTAAGAAACCATCACTATTGATCTCCAAGCTATTGATAGAAAGTCTCTAATTTGATGATTTTGATTGACTCACAGGGCGGTTGTTCTGATAAATAAGGCGTGCTCGGTTTTTGGGTCAAACTGGGTCGGCTATTTGCCCGACCAATCCCTAGTTGTGAACAATCTTGTAAGCAATAAATTAATTACTATGAAATAATGATATTTTACACAACAATGGCACTAATGTCCTTATGTTTACTCTAAAGCTCACTAACGAAACATACATTTAGAACAAAATAATGAAGCAAAACTACAATTTCAATGTAAACTGTTGAAGCACTTGTGTAAAGTCAATCCAGGCCGATATTGGCTTTGCCTCGTACCACAATGCACAATATTACATTCAGGGATTGTGGAATCCAACTTGTGTAGTAAAAAATATAGGTATTTGCTAATAAAACAGTGAAACTTTACGAAAACACAAAAAGTAAACAAAACTTTGAATGAAGGCAATCAAAGGTCACAAAGTATTGAATGAATGGTTGAATGGCACGCTAATTGTGGGCAATTTTCATACAAAATAAATGTTACTGCCGCTCCATTTTGTTCCTTGCTCCAAGGATTGACTTGACTTTGACATCTGACAATTCGTCATAGGTAGCGATTTTGGGATGTTTGTTTTGCGCATGGAAGTAATAAGTACTATTGTACGTAGTACTTATTACTTCCATGGTTTTGCGTAGTTTCGTGTTTCTTTATTCATCTTTAAAAATGCAATTAATAATAAACAAATAACATTTAACCTCCTGTATCCTTCTCCTCTTCAGTTGTTTTCCTTTTAGGCATTTTTCTTAGTTCAAATTCCAAGAAACGTGATGACTATCGTTTTCACATATAATGGTCTAGGACAGTGGATTGGCCTTTGATGCCAATCGAGGCATAATATTTAGCAGTGTACCATATGGTATACTGCTTTCTGTACGAAAGACCAAGAACAAGTATAGTGAAAATGTCTCTCCACACTGCTGCAGGCTCACCACACCACACGGAACGAAAGACGAAGCCTTACGTAAGACAAGGTAGTATAGTCTCAAGACCTTACCATGCCCGAGAAAAAGATAAAAAAAAACACTCGCTACTGTCATTGTCATATTGTCAAAAAAAACAAGAAAAAAACGCTCGCAGTTTCGCAGTTGTCTTAGCAACGAAAACGTAAACAAACAAAACTAAACTTTACCACTAAGTATTTTAATCCGCTGAGTCTGTTTTAAACCTTTCTTCAAATTAAATAAAAATGGCAAGCATGACGCGTTGGCTCGACGTAGAAGTCGGCGCAAGCGACGTCGAACTCAATACATTGCCGTCCAACATGGCTCTCGTCGATCTCCATAATGATAATGAGTACAAACTCCTCATCGGGGACCTTGGGAAAGGACTTCAGGGGCCGGAACTTAAGGTATGACTAGCTGGAAACCCCCCATGATAATTGCTGTTGATCCTATGCTTCATGCTCTAAAGATACACCAGGTAGAGATAAACTATAGGTAAGTACTGAACCCTTTTTAATAGATAAATAAAAGGGACCATGATAAATTTAGGTCAGATTAGCCCTAAAGAATGCTTCATAGAATTGGGACCTATATACTATAAGTTTCTTAAGAAGTTAAGCCATTATATTTGATTAATTTGAACTTTCTCTTTATTCCAGGTTTTCAAAGGTGCTATGCAGGTGTCAGACCTGGCCCTCCCAGACCTACCCCTCGGTGTTGTCGGCCTCTACACAAGTGAGAACTTACCTCGGTCTCCACCCATCATTGCTGTGGCTTTCAGCTCATGTATTTACTTCTACAGGAACCTGAAACTATTTTACAAGTATTATCTGCCGGCTATTGAGTTGAATCCGTCTGAAATGGAGGCATGGAAACAGGTAGGTAGGTAACTAAGATAAGTTTAAAGAAAGTACTACTTTAAAGTATTGCAATCTTTTTTGTGGACTGGATAATGAAAGTAGCCTCAATTCTGTACTGCATTATCATCATCGCCATCCTCTTCTATTACATACAAAGAGACACGCCTTTTACCGCGAATTCATACAAATTGATTGCTCTTATGTAATTCACATTAGTATTGGTCTTATTCATAGTTTTAGGTACATAAACCCCAATTCAATTAAATTAATTTCACTGTGGAGCTTGCAATCATAGGAATGGTTTACCTTAAAAAACTATACATAATTTTTTTTCTTATTGTTCTTCCAGATTTTATTTATATTTTTATTATTTAAGTTATATCGCATGTCTATGTCGTTATGTCTATGCATTTTATTATTTTATTTTTGTGCTATTTTTAGTTTTCATTGTGTTAGCACGCCTTAATTTGTTACCACCTTCTTGGTTGGCAGGTAGAAAATGACTTTGGCATTATGCCCTCCATTTGTACACTTACTTTTAGTTTTGTGTGCAATATAGTAAATAAACAAACAAACAATGGTAGGAACGTGACCAGTGGTGAGCTTATCGCCGCCATTGCTCTCCCACAGTCAAGTCGACTAACGCTATCTTCTAATAGACTTAAAACTAAATGTTCCATATAATTATCACTAGAAACGGGATATTTACCATGATTTTTGAGTTTTGTTGATTCCCGATATTTCGGCACAGTTTCATGCGCCATGATCACGGGTAAACTGAAGTCTTTGCGAGTAGATTTTTATTGTTATAGGTAGCCGTAACGATCTACCCTCTTACTCACTCTTTTATTATGAACACCCCTACCATCAGTTTCATTGCCTACCTGCGCTCACCTAAAGACAGTTTTCCACTTGAAAAACCAGGGGTGTATAAGATTGATTGTAGCTGTGGGAGTTCTTACATTAGTCAAACTAAACGTACGATAGCTTGTCGGGTCAAGGAGCACATCCGAGCGGTCAAAAACGTCGACACACAGAAGTCAGCTATAGCGGAACACCTCATAGAATCTGGCTCAAACCATTGGATTGAGCTACACAATCCACAGGTTATCCCAACAGAGCGGCTTTACATACCAAGACTGGTACAAGAGGCAATTGAGATTACTAAACACAGGAATTTCAAAAGAGAAGATGGTTTTCAATTGTCTGGAGTTTGGAATCCTGTGGTGAGAATGTATAGCAATCGGAAAAATTGTGTGGTACCAGTTGCTCGTCCGGATACCGTTAGTGTGGTGTGTCGAGATGGAGTTAAGTGTGACAATGAATCTGATGGTAGGGGTGTTCGTAATAAAAGAGTGAGAATGAGGGTAGATCGTTACGGCTACCTATAACAATAAAAATATACTCGCAAAGACTTCAGTTTACCCGTGGTCATGGCGCATGAAACTGTGCCGAAATATCGGGAATCAACAAAACTCAAAAATCATGGTAAATATCCCGTTTCTAGTGATAATTATGTTAATAACCATGATAGTTTCAAAAGTTATAAATGTTCCATAATCTGTGATTTATTTATTTATACTTTATTGCACATGAAACAAGAACAATGTAACAAAAAGGTGGTCTTAATGCTAACAGCATTTGATCACATGAACCATTTTCAAACGTCAAGCTTGTGTCAAGTGCCTAGTAACGCGCTCTACAGTAATATCGTTCAGAGGCTCGGTTGGATTGATGGTAGCATTGTTCTAGTTTCCCCATGTGTGTTGAAAATAGCAGGATTTATCACTAACTTCTTTATTTCAGTTGCTAGACCCAATAAACCACAACATATCCAGCATCGACGGTATTGCAGCCAATCTAACCGCGATACCATCCAAACTGCTCACCTCCCAATCTCGGCACTTCCTCAATCTATCTTCGGACGAGCAGCTTGACTACTTAGAACAAATGCCAGACCTTCCCGTAAGGGCTCCGGTTGAGATATCCTGTGTCACTACGCTGAGGATATCTTCAGTCGATAGATATGCTGTGAGCTGTCTCGTTGTAGGCACGGAGGATGGGGAAGTGGTTGTTCTGGATCCACAGGCGTTTACACCACTGTCACAGGTACACCCTGACAAGCAATATAAGAAACCCACTAATTTTTACCATGAAATATTTCCGACACCACGCAAGATAGCTTCAAGAAGTAAAAACCAAAATTTATGTGTATATCATCTTCATCAGCCGGTAGACGTGCGCTGCTGGACGAGGCCTCCCTCATAGAATAAGGGGGTTTGCCATAATCACCCTCAGATCAAGTGCTGTAGTGTGTCTGGCCTGAGAATAGACCCCTCACACACCCCAGCTGACGAAGAGATGGCAGCATCCGCCTGTCAAACGAGGTGTTTATGACAAATTCCCCTAGCGCATTCTATGGGGGAGGCCTCGTCCTTTAGTGGACGCATACTTATAAATTGTTCTAAGGCTAGTTTTACGACACACAAGCAGTTTCCATAAATCATGTTTTAGAAGTCAAAAAAAATAAAAAAAAAATGTTTTTTTTTTATTGTTTGATGACTTTGATGTGTGATATTTGTGCAGGTCAAGTTATGTGCGGTAAAGAAAACGCCGTACCAAATGGTAGCGACTGGACTGTATAGTGTCGACTACAGACTGACTGTAGCCACAAGGTTGGACTTAAAAATACAGGCACCATAACTCACCGGCACATTGGCTTTTGTTGGGCACATCCAGCACATCATGCACCAATTATAATCTTGATTTGTGTCGATTTCCTTTTGTTTTAAAAGAACCGCGATAATTTTTGCGCATATAGGATAACTTTTCATTTAAAAAACCGACTTCTGCCATTGTATTCGACTAAATATCTGGATGAAAAAAAATTATGGAAGAACTATAGTGGTGAAAGGGTTATGATACTTTCTGAATGCAAATGCTTGGTTTGTTGCTGAAAATATCAAAATCGCCATATGTATGCCTACAATATTTGAGGAGTTCCCTCAATTCCTCATGGATTCCATCATCAGAACTGGATTTTGAAATAAATGGGTTATATCTATTCAAATAAAAAAAGAATTTTCCAAATCGGTTCATAAACGCCGGAGATATGCCGTAAAAAACATAAAAAAAAAAAAAAAATACAACCGAATTGAGAACCTCCTCCTTTTTTGGGAAGTCGGTTAAAAATTAACAAAAATAAACAACAAAAGATACAAAAAAATCAAACAGTATTTAAAAAATGTTCCTGCAAAAAGGCCCCATTTCAGCATATGCAGGTTGTAAACAACCTGTGCTGGTCTTCCCAGTCTCTTCAGTTCTTGTGTCGATTCCCTTTTGTTTTAAAAAACCGCGATAATTTTTGCGCACTATTACATAAAGGAAAATATTAACAGCCATTACTAAGGTATAAAAACAGCTAAATAATTAATAGAGCCCTAAGCAATGATCCTACCTATTGACGACACCAGTGGCGCAGTAGGCGAGTAACTGGCTGAGACGCGAGAAGTGCGGGTTCGATTTCCCCCTGCGGGACTTCCGGGTCTGGTTGTTATGGTACATTGTACTCGTAGTTCCTGATACCCGCAGGGTATACAGGGAATTCTAGTGTGGGATGTTATGATTGCAATAACTGTTACAGAGAGAAGACGGTATGTCTCCTGAAGAGGGAGTGGCCCGAAGGTCGTGTCCTCTTCACTACCCACGAGCACATCATAGCCGTAGAGGTGATGACCACAGACAGCAGCGTGATGGTCATATGCGCGGATAATACCATGCAGTACTTCACCAAGAAGGTAAATGAATGATTTAAGCTGTGGTGGTTTCCGTGACGACCCCCGTGGCGCAGAGGGCGAGTAGCCGGCTGAGACGAGTTTGATTGATTTGGTCTGGGTGTTGTGGTACCATGGTACCTCGTATTCCTGTTACCCACGACACAGGGAATCCTAGTTTTATATATTCAGATGAGAGGGGGGGTCTTTCTACACTGCGTCTTTGGGGTCTAATGGGGTGAATAAGAAGGAGTGAATCTGTAATTTGACATGCCCCCTCACCGCCCGCGAGTAAATATTCTGGTTTGGGTGCGATTCTGTGGCACCTGAACATAACAGTCACATACATAGTCCTGACTCCTGACCCCACACTAGGATTCCCTGTGTCATGGGTATCAACGAACTACGAGTACCATGGTACCACAACACCCAGACCAGGAACAAATATTTGCAGATTATACAAACATTTGTTCCGCAGAGGACAACCTCTCGCATCTGAGCTGGCTGCTGCTCGCCCGCCGCGCCATAGAGGTTTTTTTTATACTACTTGGCAAGCAATCAAGCACTCGGCCCACCTGATGAAAAGTAGTTCCATAGCCTATGAACGCCTGCAACACCAGAGGCATCACACGCGCGCTGCCGACCCTGAGACAAAGATGAAAAGTCTCATGTGCCTGTAATTAAACCGGCACCCGTACCCTTCAAACCGAAACACAGCAATGCGAACACTACTGCTTGGCGGCAGAAATAGGAACTGTGGTAGTACTTCCCCGGACGAGCTCTTTCACAAGAAGTTCTACTACTAACAAAAATTTGGTTTGCTTTACCCATCTTGTGTACCTTCCAGGGTAAGAAGCAATGGTCCATCACCCTGGAGCACAGGCCGGTCGCCATGACGTTGGTTCCAGTGGTCCGACTCGGTATGACGTTGACGGCCGTCGCGCTGGCCTCGGGGCACGTTCAGTTGTACGACGCCAAGGCGCCTAGAGACGCTCTGTTCGTCAGAGGTATCTTACTAACTAGCCCACCGACTACCGATTCTTTAGGATGATAGATGTCCACTCCACTGCTATAGCTCTTTTTTATGGGGAGGTCCCATAAAAAAGAGGAATTTGCTATAATCACCATGTTTGGCAGGTGGATTAGTGATCGCAGTATGGGTGTTAAGTACCTACTCAGGTGGATTCTGATGCCCATCTTCTGGTGTAATCTCTTAGTCTAACAATCTTTCTCTTTATCTCTTTTGGGCAATAACACCACAATTAAAATCTCCGATCACAGGTTTGTGTTTATTTATCATAGTAGGAAAATGTATATGTGAAACTGCTAGACAACTGAAAGATTCTGAAGTAGGTAGGCACTAGTAAGAACTGGCCCAAGGAACGTACTGGCTCAATGTTCTAGATCCTTCTCCTATATATAAACTAGTGGTACCAACCTAGTAGCGGAAGTGAGTGTTTCCCAGTGGTCAGATTGGTGGTCAGACTAGTCTGGCCAACGGGAATTATTTTTCCCATTGGCCAGATTTATTTGACAGCTGGAAAAGACAGAAAAAAGTACAATCTAAGAAAAAACTGTTAAAATTTTATCTAAGGTGTTCTAAAAAATGACCAACAGTCAATTCTCCAGTAGTTAACATCATTTGTAAATACATTATGAATTCGTCTCTCATTATATTTTCCTTTGTCCGTTTATTTGTTATTTTGGTAAAATTATTTTTTTGTAATATTCTCAGTAAGTTGACTATCCCGGGTCATTTTCTTGTTATATTTCTATTTAGTTCTTTATGCCAACTTTCTAAACAGTTAGTAGTTCTGTGCCTCTGCCCAAAAACAGACCAAGTTGGCTTAAAATTGGACTTTTCTAGCCACTGCTTTTGAAAATATTCTTTAAATTTTTGTATGTATTAGGTATTATCATTTAGTAGGTATTATACCTATTTATTATTGTTTACAATAGTAATATAATCTGAGAAGTCAAAGTCGAACGAAGTCAAAGAATCAAAAATAATGTGATTGACATTTCATGACAAACAGGAAAATTTTGTTTTATACCTATAACCATAAAACATCTAGCAAAGAGTTTCAATCAGTGCAAGTTATAAATAAAACATATTTAGAAATTTACATGACCTCTTCGTATTTTTTTGTATTCAACAGTACTTTACTAAATTAAGAGCTAATCTGAACAACGGGAAAAATAATTCCCGTTGGCCAGACTAGTCTGACCACCAATCTGACCACTGGGAAACACTCGCGGAAGTGAAGGCATTCGCTTCCGCTTTACAAATAGGCAACTTAAAAATACTTAAAGGATGCGTTCATGAAACGCCACACTCTTTTACGCGACCTCTGTGGCGCGGCAGGCGAGTAGCCTGAGATGCGAGAGGTTGCGGATTCGATTCACGCTATGTCGAACAGTGGACTTCTACTTATTCTGGTAAATGGTAGATGATAACGTCAACGTTACGTTTGTTATTAAAGTTATTACTCGACTACGCCAAAGCAAAATGAGCTATTATTTTAGCAGTCTATGTATGTAAGGTTGTAAATAATGTTCCCTCGTACCTCCGAAACTACTTAACGGATTTTGACAAAATGGCAAAGAAAGAAAGAAATAATTTTATTTTTATTTGACTCCAAACATGACATTTAAAAAAATAAAAACAACAGTAGCTTTCATATAATAAAAAACCTAAAAAAAAAACACCAAATGGCGTCATGCGTGTTGTGTAGGGTCAAATGATGAGGTATCATTAATGTGATTTGGTTGAGTGTGTACACCATCACCCTTTCAAACACTTACACCCTTTCACACACCCACACAACCTCTTACACATCCAAACTCATCCCCCTTCTCACACACTCACACTATACACTATATGTAATGGAGTAGTAGTTAGAGTTAGTTTTTAGTCTTTAATTTTAGTTTTCGATGTTTTTTAAAAAAAATTATGTTTTAATTTTGTTTATCACGACTGTAATGATACATTGTTATGTCATTTGGGAGAGAACTGTTTCCTGGGCCACAGCTCACGCTATTCCGGGAGACAGGGCCATATTCATGTTATGGTCAATAAAAATATTATTATTATTATCATCATATTATAATGACGCTTTTTGACGTTCAGCATAGGCTATTATGACGTCACACTAAATTCAATATGGCGGATATAAAACGCATTTTTCCAACCTCGAAAATAATAGAAATAATATTAATTGAATAAGCTTTTGCGTTGTCGAGTTTTAGTTTTTAAACTTCTATTTTTATGTGAAATGTGTTTCATTTTCAGATGTAGCATCGGCAATGATGTTCGGTCAGTTGGGTCAAGAGGAACATGTCTTCATTATCGTTACTGGCAGTAAGTAAAGGCATACCTGCTTCTTCATCAGCCGATAGTCATCCACTGCTGAGGCCTCCCCCATAGCATGCATGCTATGCAAAATGTGTAATGAGGGGATTTGCCATAATCACCACACTTGGCAGTCGGATTGGTGGATGTTGCTTCCCATCCCCTGGTGTAATCCCTTAGTCGCCTTTTACAACATCAACAGGAGGAGTTGGAGGAGTCCTATTATTGGTGAGACTACCACGGCTCACCTATACCTATTACTTATTGAATGGAATTCTAATGTTTGCCATTTCATAGATTACTGTAGATACAGGGCCGATAGACATGTGACCGAGACGTATGTGTGTGAGCTCAGCGAAAGAAGGCTTTATTAAAAGAATGAGATGGCTTTTATCGATTGCTTATGTCTTCGAGTTATTCTTTCATAGCGAATTAAGGTTAGCGTCCAAAGGTCGGACGCATTTACAGGCTGTTTTTTTTAAATGGGACAGTATGGGGATATCCTAATCCATAAGAGATACGGCAAAACTGTCTTTGGAACCATTTACTCATTTTGTATGAAAATGATTTTGGCATAGTTATCTTTTTGGTCAAGGGAGAGTTCTCCTTGAAAATGAGTTGTTTTGATCAAAAATTTTTTTAATGCGTGTCGACTCAGTTTCATGTAAGGATTGTTTCATTGTATTGGAAGAAAAAAATCTGAGAATCAGAAGTTAGTCAAATTTAATAAAATGTTTTCTTATACAATTTGTAAGCAATCTGGTACCTACGTTAATAAAACTGTCGCAATAAATTTTCAAAATGGCCTCCCTCTTGCCTTTTCTAGGTACGGGCACGTTTCAGAACACCTCTAGTGGCCTTAGACGTCCCAACAGCGGAAATATAGCTGATGATGTTTTCAATTTCCAGGTGGTAACCTAATGCTGAAGATTCTAAAGCGCACGGCTGATTTCAACGCGCACGCGGCCGGCGTGGACGTGGTGCCCTCTCTACCCAGCGGACAGAAACCCTGGCTTATACCGAAGAAATCCAAGCTGTTTCTGGAACAGTCTGTGAGAGAGCGAGAGAATGCTATAGGTAAGAAAGAGAACGAAGTTTCTAGAGGAACACAAGTGACGCCAACTCTGACGAGCTAAAATAAGATGGCTGTTTGGTAGTGGACCGCTGTGGCACAGTGGTTAGCGTTTACCCGTATGTAAAGAGGGGACGCCATCAATGACGAGCTAAAATAAAATGGCTGTTTGGTCGTGGACCGGTATGGCACAGTCATGGTTAGCGCATCCCTGTATGTACAAACGTGACGTTATATCTCTGACGAGCTAAAATGTAATATTTATATTAGCGAACCAGTGGGGCTGTAGATAGCGGATCCCCTTGTAAAGAGGTGAGACAATCTCTGACGAGCTAAAATAAAATAGCTGTTTGCTAGCGGACCGGTGACTTTCCGAAAGCTCGAAGTGTCTGTCAGACCACACGTTGGTATTTAAAGGTTAAGACTGTTTGCCAAAGAATTCTATAGGGGGAGCCTATGTCCAGCAGAGGACTACTTCAGGCTGATGATGATGATGGTCGTGTCTTTCAGCCATGCACGAGTCGTTCCAGTTCGAGTTAAACAGGCTCCGTCTAACGGCTGCTAAGACACTCCTGGAGGCTCACGTGAAGTCTGACAACTCAGTGGGCGCTGGGGCCATGGAGTCCATGCGACTTACTGCAGAGGTACCTATTTTATTTTTATTTTGTTTCTTAACAGACTTCAAAAAAAGCGAGGAGGTTCTCAATCGGGTTGTAATTTTTTTTTTACCGCGTCTCAAAAAATTCAAAACTCGTAATATGCCCTCTGGTATATTTTCAGGTAGAAGGGTTAGGGCCCGTGTTTCGAGTAACGCTGATGATGGAAAACATATCCTCTGACAAGGCGGTGATCGGCCTGTCTATCCTGTTCCACGTTCACACCATCAACTATAAAGTCTCCAATCCATACATAAAAGTAAGTACATATAAATAATAATAATAATACTTGTTGATGTCACTATCCCACATGATGCAAATGAGGGGTTTTCATCTTCGATTAAAAAAAAGTGATTCGATAGATGGCGCTGACTCAGGTGTAACTGCCAAGATTGTCAAATGTATTTATCTGTGGTGTACGCGTACTAAGCTATTATCTAACTAGTCTGGGGCTATTAGTATTGGGGTTATATTCTGTTTGTGTTTGCTTCTTGAATGTGCGCTAGTGATTTCGTGGAGTTTTTAGAAGGCAAAAATAAATACCACGAAACGAAAATATACCTTCGTTGTTGATATTGACATTTATTTTGACACTTGACAGCTACGTACAGAGCAGCGACATCTATTTTCAACGCTGAAAGCATGATTTGAAACAGCCGTGAAAACCCCTCATTGCGTTAAAGCCGAGAAGGACAAGTTAAGCAAGTACCTTGACTTGGCCCACGAGATTACCGCCATGTGGGATGTGGATTCGACGATTATCGTCCTGATAGTTGTTTCAGTGAAAATACTGATAGCCAAGAGCCTTGACCAACACCTTAAGAGGCTCTCACTACTTGGTTGGATCAAGGGTCAGATTCAGAAGGCTGTACTCCTGGACTCGGCACGGATAGTCAGGAGATTCCTCTCTCTGTAGCCCTAGCCTCAGACCGTTTGGGGATTGCTCTGCGGCCGGAGATTTCCCGTTTTTAACCGACTTCCCAAAAAAGGAGGAGGTTCTCAATTCGGTTGTAATTTTTTTTTTAAATATTTGTTACCATATTGCATATCTCCGGCGTTTATGAACCGATTTGGAAAATTCTTTTTTTATTTGAATAGATATACTTCCAGATTGGTCCCATTTTTTTCTAAATCCAGTTCTGATGATGGAATCCATGAGGAATTGAGGGAACCCCTCAAATATTGTAGGCATACATATGGCGATTTTGATATTTTCAGCAACAAACCAAGCATTTGCATTCAAAAAGTATCATAATCCTTTCACCACTATGGTTCTTTCATCATTTTTTTTCATCCAAATATTTAGTCGAATACAATGGCGGAAGTCGGTTTTTTATATGAAAAGTTATGATATATATTTTTTACTATAATGTTTTTTATAGGTACTTATTACGTTTTTGTAGATAGTATTTATTTATAGAATATTTTTTTTAACGAAATTATAAATAAACTAGCAGATGCCCGCCACTTCGCCCGCGTTAAAAACTGATACGTGACCGTACATATTTTAACTACCTGTTACCCGCGACTTCGTCCGCACGGAAGAAGTTAATGCGTACAACCACTAAGAACAACTGCAAACCCCTGATTAAAACAAAAACTGATTATTAAAGACACGTCGAATAAGGCTTAAGCCACATCACCATGGTACGACGCCGAGAGCCGTGCCGCAGTCACGGAGCAGCGATCTCACCCACCCTCTCATTTGATGACAAATGTTTGTATGATCTGCAAATATTTGTTCCGAGTCTGGGTGTTAGGTACCATTGGTATTCGTAGCTCCATATCCACGACACAGAGAATCCTAGTGTGGGATCAGAGGACTACGTATGTGTTTGTTGGGTGTTATGTTATTTACCATCGATGATAATACTTGATACAAACATTTGACGACCTCTGTGGCGCGGCGGGCGTAGGTTCGCCTGCGATGCGAGACAGGACAGGAGGTCGCGGTTTCGATTCCCGCCTCGGAACAAATATTTGTACAATCTGCAGATATTTATTCAGGGTGTTCTAGGTATTTTCTATGTATAATAAAAAAATATCTATCTATGTAATGTATTGTACATTTAGTACCCATAACACAAGCTCTGCTTAGCTTGGGGCTAGATAATGTTGTGTAAAATGTTTAGTATTATTTATTTAAGGTGCCGCTTCTCTCCCCGGGCGCGAAACTACAATTCCCAACAAAAATCGAGGAAGTCTTCGACGACAACATAAACCCAGACGTTTTCTTCCGACCGGTGACAGGACAAGCCGGGGACCGTTCGCTAGTCAAGATTCTACTGCTCAAGGAAGGGAGGAAGTGTCCAGTGCTTGCTGCTACGGTCCAAATGCCCCCTACTGATCCTATGATGCTGCCTTTCGATAAGATACAATCTGAAGATAATGCTTGGAATAATTAGATACAAAAGTATTCAATATCATTTATTTATTTATTTCATTAATTAGAACGGCCTAAGCCAATTACACTAATTAGCATTCATAAGGTACTTACAAAATACTTTTTACAAAAACAAATATACACATACCTACCTATAGCAAGTCAGACGTTAAAGAAGTATAAATATTTAAAGGAGATGTTTCATCCTGGGCCTGCTCTAAGTACACTACACAGAAAAATATAAAAAAAACAGGGCATTTTCATTATTATACAATTACATTAATTTGAAGCATAATACAGCGGTACCAAAATGTTTATTTATGAGTTTTTTAATATGGTCACCTGATTTTTAGAGCAGCCATGACAGTCGAGTGACTTTGACAACTGACAGTTTTGTTGAGTGTCATTGACGCTCAACAAAACTGGTTCCTTGTGTGATTTCCTTGTGTGTGATTGCTCTCTTTGGCGAAGATAATCTTGAATGTACACTAACACGAAGCAATATTATGGAAAATACAAATGGTTTCTATATTGCTTAGCTACATTTATATATACTGTACATAGTGCAGGCCCAAGCTCCATACATTCATGAAACATCTCCTTTATAGGTCAAATTATCAAACTATCATAAAAGTCTATTATTTTTGGGGCTTTGAGGCCTTACCATGAGCTCTTATAGCGATTCAGTTCAAAAACTATTCAGTACAAAATATCGGTTCCGTGATGACCGCAGCTATATTTAAAGGCACAGTAGCAGAAGGTCTATAGACTTCTGCGATTAAAGTTATTCAATGATGGCGGATATCAATGACGAACTGATATTTTGTACTGAATAGTTTTTGAACCGAATCGCTATAAAAGCTCATGGTAAGGTCTCAGGTCCCAATAACCTTATATATTAGGATCACTTTGTTGTCCGACTGTCTAGAAACTTTTTCTCAGTTTTTTTTAGGAGGCTCAAGGTATCAACTTGAAAATCACTTATACCAAACCTCAATTTCCATACAAAAATTTGTGTTACACTACACGATACGTGAATTGCTTGTTTAAACTAAAGCCTCTGCTTCAGAACTTACCCGTGGTACTACCGATGGTGCTACTGGTACCAAAAAGTAGTACCACGGGTAATATTTTTGTCCGTAGTACTACCGACCTGTCTAGTAGTACCAGTAGAGATTTATATAAAACCCAATAATATAAAACTACCAGGCAGGTCGAACATTAGGCACACATTTATTCACGTAGGTTGGTAAAACTATGGATATTATTCTTTGAATGTAGTCATATTGGAATAAACGGTAATACGAACCTGATAGTAATAGTAGGTCGGTAGTAGTAAGAATAAAAAATATTACCCGTGATACTACCAGTAGCACCATCAGTAGTACCACGGGTAAGTTCCACTCTGCTTGAGGTATGGTGGCCTAAAAACAAGCCTGACTAAGCCTAAAGGGCCTAGTGACTTAGGGCGCACTGAATATTCAGTGCGCGCGCAAAACAATTTAAACTGCATTCATAGATATTTAAATAATTACATGGTTGAACCGGGAATCGAACCCGTTACACGAGAAAAATAATCCTTATGATGAAGCCTTTCGATTGGTATGATAAAGCTACAGGATGATTATGTTTCTCGTGTAACGGGTTCGATTCCCAGTTCAACCATGTAATTATTTAAATATCTATGAATGCAGTTTAAATTGTTTTTTAAATTCAAATAATGTCTTCTTTCAGTAAAATGTTCCATCTACAATATTCAAGGTACTTTCCCTCCATGTGGCATATCCGTGGGACGCCCTGTATAGGCTTCTTTCATGCATTATGTTTTAGAATTTTTGGGTTCTAGGACATCTCGATTACCTCACGATGTTTTCCTTCACCGTTTCATCATCATCATCACCAGCCTGTTTACGTCCACTGCTGGACTAGGCCTACCCCATTGAATACAATGATGATGTGTTGAGTACTCAGATGGATGCTGCCCATCCCCTGGTGGTCTCAAGATTGCTCTCAGAGTTGAGTGCGCATTCATAATGCGGACCTATGATATGAAATAATCCATTGATTGAGTTTACGACCGTGAGTGAGATATCGATAATAATGGACTATGTCGAAAATAATAATGTTTTTATCGTGGACGTGCACCAAATAATACCTCGTAGAAGTGAAACTCCCGCGCTACATAAAATAGTGTAGATACTATTTAGAATAGTTCTTTCCCAAGCACCAAAAGCCAAGTTTTTAGATCCTGTCTAGTGCGGGAGTTTCACCCCCAACTGGAAGGGGGTGCTAAAAATAAGACCTGAACTGATGACATTCCGCTCTGGGTTGTATGGGTTCTTTGTCCTTCTGCTCTCACTTCCCAGTTAGCCCAAGGCTATTTGTTCCCGCGCGGGCAGTCAAATCAAATTTGCATGCTCCCGCTAGCCTTGTGACACATGGAATTTGTTGATGCGCTTATCCCGCTCAATTTACGTGCGGGACTAGTCCCGCTTCGCGATCCCGGTATTGCATTTCCTGATAGCTTACTTAGTATTTTGCTTCTAGATGTTAATTCAGCAAAAGTCGTAGGATTTGAACCAATACCTTAGATAGATAGATAGATAAACTCTTTATTGCACACCAAATAAAAAATACAAAAATAAAAGGAAACATAAAAAAAAAACGTACAATGGGCGGTCTTATCGCTAAGAGCGATATTGGAAGTCGGGGACACTAGCCAATACACCACCAGGCTTTCACAATAGTCATCTCATTATCAATAGGTATACTGTCGGGGGGTTCCCAACGAGTAACACCAAAACGAGTAACACCAAAACGAGTAACACCAAAACGAGTAACACTGTTACTCGTTGGGAACAAAGTTAGAAGTATTCCCAACGAGTCAAACCCAGTGTACCACTGTTACTCGATAGGAAAAAAAATCCCAACGAGTAACAGTGCTACACATTACGACATTTTATTACAGTGTCTAACTCATTGATTAATGTGTTATGTCGTCACGGAGAGTTTCATATCTATGCGTCCAAATAGGTACCTATATAGTATTCTTCTGAGGACTCAATGACATTCAGATAACTTTGAACTTGATTAATAATGAGATAAACAGCCAGTATCTCACTGATAAAGTATCCTGTTCCATTTTGTATCGTACGGCCGCACCCAGGGTCCTGAATTAACATGATAGTTCATTAAATGGAATAGAGTAGAAACACATTTATATGGCATAAATAAAACCAGACAAAGATATTATTAAGTAGTACAAAGTAAAGAACATGGAACTAAAAATATTATACCTACCATATATTCTACTAATATTATAAACGTGAAAGTATGTGAGTATGGATGTTTGTTACTCTTTCACGTAAAAACTACTGAATGGATTTAAGTGAAATTTGGAATGGAGATACTTTACGCCCTGGATTAACACATAGGCTACTTTTCATCATCATCGTCATCATCATCAATTTTCATCATTATTCACGCGGGTGAAACCGCGGGGCGCAACTAGTATTACCATAATATTATACCTACTATTTAAATACATAGAGCCTTATTCATATTCATTTTTCAAACCTATTTTAATTAAAATAGCCTTTGTCTTCTCTCTGATGTAAAATGACACTTGACATTCGAAAACGAGGAGGGTTCCACATGAGTACTCGTTGGGATTTTTTAAACGGCCCTTGTGGGTACGGATTATGTTTGACTTAATATGGAACTGTGTATGGAGGTGGCTTAAGACCGTTCGTCGTGGTATTTTGGAGGAATTTTTAGGAGGAAGGCCTATGCCCAGCAGGGGAACTTCTACAGGCTGATGATGATGATGAATGGAGTAGTCGGACGTTCAGTATTAGATTAGATGCACTCTGCCCATTCAATTCAATTTAAATTTTAAAGTTACATAATGAAGGTGTTAAAGTACAAATTCCAGTGAAGGTATAAGGTACGTTTTTCAAGTAAGACTTGTCAACTTATAAAAATAACAATGAATAGATATTTCATGACGGTACATAGGTAAGTGGGCACCTAACTAATACTAGATTTTATAATTAAGTTTAAGAGGATGTAAGCTTTGCATAGCGTTACATTTGAGACAAGCAGGGCGATTCTAAAACGTCGAAACGTTTCCGAACGGATTCGTTAGTTTTTCATTTCGATGTGGTAAGTAACTGAAACAATTTTCTAACAAATTTTCTCTAGTAAAACACAGCAATATACAATATTTATTGTTTTTTACTGTGTTTTACTAGAGAAAATTGTTTTAGTTATTTACCACATCGAAATTAAAAACTAACGAATCCGATCGGAAACGTTTCCGACGTTTCGATCGCCCTGAAGATTACTCTACCCATTGTCTTACGACTAAGAGGCCTTAACCGACAAATCAATGGGTGGTTAAAATGCTGAATAGCATTAACCAACTCTTTTTCTAAAATATTTCCATACATATAATGTAATATATAAATATCACCAGCTTGTTTACGTCCACTGCTGGACGAGGCCTCCCCTATTGAATACAATGAGGGGATTTGCCATAATAACCACGCTTGGCAGGCGGACTTTTTTTTTTTTTTTTTTTTATGCCACTTCAAGCATCAAGCTTACGGCCCACCAGATGGAAAGCAGTTACCGTAGCCTATGAACGCCTGTAACACCAGAGGCATCACACGCGCGCTGCCGACCCTGAGACATAAAGATGAAAAGTCTCATGTGCCTGTAATTTCACCGGCACCCGTACCCTTCAAACCGAAACACAGCAATGCGAACACTACTGCTTGGCGGCAGAAATAGGTACGGTGGTAGTACTTCCCCGGACGCCCGAACTCTTTCACAAGAAGTTCTACTACTAACAATAACATTATTCTGAGCTGAGAGCAATGTCGGTACCATAGACATAACTAGACCCATGCCGTACCCATACACTGAACCTTAGACCATAGACTGAATTTTATTTGCTGACCAACATATACATATTGGCTAAGCTATCTGTTATCGAGGCGCGTAATACTTATAAAAGATAAATTAATGATTAGTTTTAAGGAATTAGTCGATTACCCAATAAATTAATGATAAAATGGGTTACTTTTTATTTCAAATATTTTGTGCAATCTTTGCTTGCACATTTATAGCACTTATACATAGGTACAGTAGTGCTGAGCGATCTGTACCTGTGGACATAAGCCTCCCCTTTATATAGCAGTAAAAAGTAAAATTACATTCAATAACTTTTCATTTAAAAACCCGACTTCCGCCATTGTATTCGACAAAATATTTGGATGAAAAAAAATGATGAAAGAACCATAGTGGTGAAAGGATTATGATACTTTTTGAATGCAAATGCTTGGTTTGTTGCTGAAATTATCAAAATCGCCATATGTATGCCTACAATATTTGAGGAGTTCCCTCAATTCCTCATGGATTCCATCATCAGAACTGGATTCTGAAAAAAATGGGACCAATCTGGACGAATTTTACAAATCGCTTCATAAACGCCGGAGATATGCGGTAACAAACATAAAAAATAAAAAAAAATACAACCGAAATGAAAACCTCCTCCTTTTTTGGGAAATCGGTTAAAAAGTTGTCCAGCCCGTCCGTCGTTCATCTATTTTCTGGCCTCGCTGAACGACGGAAACCTTTGTTTTTCCCTCGGACTCGAAAAGGAATAACCCAAAATATCGAACCTACAACTCTCGCTTCTCAACCAGTTACTTGCCGGCCTCGCCACGGAAGTTGTTGAAAAGATGTTATTAGGATGTGATAGACGAATTTATGAGTAGGTATTATCGTGATGATAAAGTCAATGAGTAAACGAAACACTCAATATTGACGAGTAACATGTCAATGATAGTGATAGGTGATAATATTAGAACAAGATCCGGCCAAATAACAAATGACTGAATTGTGATTCTTGGAAACATCACGTACACGTGATGACGTGAAATCTCGAATGGTTACCATAATTTTATATGGGCATCATACAAGATGTGACGTCGTCCTCACGTAGACGAGATTTATTCGAGCATACGTACGGGCCCTGATTTGGATTATGATGAGACGTGGCTGAAAAGAAATGCTAAGTATTGTATACACGATAGAATTTGGTTGCTAGCTCAAAAGTTACCACACTTTCCAGCAGCCTGGAAACAACTAGGTTAAACTTTTCCTTGGCTCCTGGGAAGTGTGGAAGTTTTTGAGCAGGTGATCCAATTTCATCATGTATAGAGTACGTACACTTCTAGCTGTTATTGGCGATATCGTCATCATCAGTAGCCTGTAGATGTCCACTGCTTGACAAGACCTCCCCAATAGAAAGTATAGAGGGATTTGGGATGAAATCCCTCCACATAGAATGCTATGGGGATGGGATGAGACGGATCATCTAATTAAGCCAAGCCGTGTTTGTTGCCTGATTCTTCTAGGCTTGGTCGCGTTGAAACAGGAGTAATTTTAGTTTATAAGACGATTCAAAATGATCCTTGTGATTTCAATTAATAAAATTATTTTGATTTGATTCGTCATAATCACCACGCTTGGCTGGCGGATTGGTGGTGGTTACAATTTCCGTGGCGTGGTGGGCAAGTAGCTGGCTGAGACGCAAGTGGTGCGGGTTTGATTCCCGCTGCGGGACAAATCTTTGCATGATCTGCAAATATTTGTTCCGGGTCTGGGTGTTGCGGTACCATGGTACTGGTGGTTGGTTGTGGTAGTAGTCACATACATAGTCCGGTTTCCGTGTCGTGGGTATCGGGAACTACGAGTATGCCTTTCGGTACATGAGTCCTAATTACTTTTATTCACAATTCACAAAATTCCCACTTACCAAAATACCTACTCATATGTTGCCCATTATCTACAATCACTAGGCCTACTACTACTGCCTATAATTATCATTTCCCAAAATTTCCACTTTTTAAACCAACTATTTTATTCGTTACATTAAAACGAGAATAAACGACCCTCCCTATGAAAATCGTGTGGATTTCGAAAGTACCAGGATAGCATAAGATACCAGAGTGGTTTCTTTCTAAGATGGGAGGATGGACAAGCAAATATTGCAATGAAATGCATTCGTCAAATCCAATGTTGGTCAAAACCTGTAATAATCATCGCAGAGTCCTACGCTCGTCTGGTGGTGCTTACTAACATAGTATTTCATAAGTATTTTAACGAAATATTTAGATTAGATGAAACTTCTGTCATAGTTATGGTATCCTGGTACTTCGGCCGAGCTAGAGGTAGAGTTAGCTCTAGCTAATTCTACCACTAGCTCGGCTTCTCGATCTCCGACTAGCAAGTTTACCTATACATACTCGTGCATAAGAAATCTGAAAAAGTGGGAATTTTGGGAAGTCGATACTATATGAAGTGTGAGTTTAAGTTAATGAATGTTTTAAAAAGTACGTAAAATCAAGAAAGTGGGAATTTTGTGAATTGTGAATAAAAGTAATTAGGACTCATGTACCGAAAGGCGAGTATGGTGCTCTGGGTGTTATGTTAATGCTATACATCTATAGCTTTCTTTTCTGTCAACGTCTCATAAAAATCATCTCATACAATCTCTTAGGTCGGATTTTGAACTATACGTATTCTCTCACTTACTTCTGTCATACTTGCAACACCATCATCATCGGAAATGATTGGGAGTGCCAGAGGTGTGACTGTAGGTATATATATAGGAAATTTCCTTGATTTTTTTGCAGATATGATAGCGAACACTTGTGGACGACCCATTTTAGAATTATTTGCGATAAGATTTGCCAATGTACTGATAGTGCCTAATACCTCTACTTATTGGATGGGAAATGAGGTGGTACCTACTCAAGGAACATAATACTCTCTAACGAGATTGATTAGCTGAGTAGAACTGAGGTTGGCTGGGGTTTTGCGCTTATGTATTTGCCTATCTACTTCTAACCCTAGTTTACATCCTAATCATATAAATATTAGATAAAATTATTTAATAGGTACCTATATACCTATTAAATAATTTTATCTTTAAACAGACAGCTGCAGATAAATTAACTCCCTTTTTCTGAGGAAGTGACGGGACTGTCATGTTACCAAGTTCTGAAATTACACTCGAGTCGACTGGTTCTAGGACATTGTTAGGTATGATTATTGAGTCTATTTTGGTCTGGGCCCTATGACTCCTCCTAGGGCTGGGCGTGGTGCTCTAAGCAAGCAATTGCTTGGTTTGGTGGTCCTCACCTGGAATGGGATGGTACCGGATAAAAAGCATATGAATATAGAATAGGGAATAGATACAGATTTTCAAATTCAAAAAATGGAATGCGAAAAAAAGAAAAATTGTACACGACACGTGCATCAAAGGAGGTTCAATGAGGCGCATTCCTCACATCTTTTCACCACACGGTTGTTTACATTCGGCCATAATAGGCCTCATTATCAGGGCCACCATAAGTTATTCATACATAACTATACTATATACATTTATATAGTATATACATTTTCTATAAGTGGAGACCTAAAGTACTAGGTATCCTATCCTACTAATATTATAAACGCGAAAGTTTGTGAGTATGGATGGATGTTTGTTACTTTTTCACGTAAAAACTACTGAATGGATTTGAGTGAAATTTGGAATGGAGATACTTTACGCCCTGGATTAACACATAGGCTACTTTTCATCATCATCATCATCAATTTTCATCATTATTCACACGGGTGAAACCGCGGGGCGCAACTAGTATTATAATATAGTTACTATTTTGTTTTTATACGTGTCGATGGTTTTCCAAAAATAAATAAATAAATAACTCTACGGTCACTAACATAATGCAGAGTCAACAAGAAAGTACCAGTGACATAAGGAACTAAGACTGGACGATTAATCTAGTGTCGAGGCAGAACCACACCTATTGGCTCTGTGGAGCTCCCAGGTCAGCCGGGTTGCCAGTCTGTTAAATAAGTCGGATGCAGAGAGCTATCGAAACAAAAAAAAAACCGAACGTATTTTATATATTGAAAACGCAAGGATCATTTTGAATCGTTTTAATAGGGTTCCGTGCCCTTAGGGTAAAACGGATCCTATTACTAAGGCTCTGCTGGTCCGTCCGTCCGTCCGTCTGTCACCAGGCTGTATCTCATGAACCGTGATAGTTAGGCAGTTGAAATTTTCACAGAATATGTATTTTTGTTGCTGCTATAACAACAAATACTAAAAAACAGAATAAAATAAATATTTAAGGGGCCCATACAAAAAATGAGTTTTTTGCTCATTTTTGCTCGATATTGATAACGGCAACAGGTAAACGCTTGAAATATTCACAGAATATTAAGTTATATTATTCACTTTCAAAATAAATAATTAAATAAAAATAAAATAAATATTTAAGGGGGGCTCCCATACAACAAACGTGATTTTTATGCCGTTTTTATAGATAATGGTACGGAACCCTTGATTCGCGAGTCAGACTCGCACTTGGCCGGTTTTAAACTAAGTAGCATACCATAACACCCAACAGTCACATACGTAATCTTGATCCCACATTATTCCCACACTAGGATTCCCTGTGTCGTGGGTATCAGTAACTACGAGTACCATGGTACTTACCATAAAACCCAGACCCGTAAAAAAATATTTGCAGATCATGCAAACATTTGTCCCGCAGAATCGAACCCGGACCATTTTGCATCTCAGCCGGCTACTCGCCAGCCGCGCAGCACGCCAGAGCAGAGGTTCTCAAAAAAAAAAACCTGTTCTAAGGCGACCAATGTTTGTTGCGATGTTTTGGAAGTGAATGTGGGACGGTGTGTTTGGCCTAAGAATAGATCCGACCCCTTCGTCTCCTCTTGTAAAAGCTGGCTAAGTGGATGGGCAGCAACATCTCTGCGATCACCAAACCGCCGGCCATATGGCAAACCCTCCATTGCATTCTATAGCTCCAATTATTTTATACTTTCGAGTTACCAGGTGCATGTTTGGACACCACACTATCAACCGGGGGATTATGAACGATAAGGATTCGAACTTTTAGTATGTAGTACATGATTACAATTATCGTATTTACGACGAGTATGTTTATGACTCTTTTTACATGGTTGTCACGTAAAATGATTTTATAATTATTTTTTAATTATTCAGACATCAAGGCCGTGCCAAAATACCATGTTAGTAGGCACTTGATGTCTGCGTGATCTACATAATCATAAACCCACTAGACTAGCTGACTGTACCTACTACACGCCATGAAATAAATCGATAACGAGTTTACCCTAAAAATATTAAATTTATTTGACTATGACGAATTTACCTTATATTTTTCGATGACGAAATTATCCTACGGCAAAATACCCTTGCCTTTATCCCTACCTGGGTAGGTATATTTACAGGAGTGCTGATCCTCTAGAGTCTAGACCATGCATGTCAAACTCATAGTCATTGGTGGGCCAAACCCTTTAAGTCCGTAGAATCAGTGGGCCGCAAAACCCAACCATAAAGAAAAGTCATTGCATAGGATATAGGTACATAGTAGTAGGTACTGTCGGGTTAACTGATTTTACTCGGTGACTAACGTTTGACAAGTAAAATTACGATCAATTGACAATTCTTCAAGATAATTTTGATCAATAATTGATGGTCATATTCTTACTTGTCAAACGTTAGTCACCGAGTGACTTTCAGTTAGGGAATACGGGGGCTTCATTACTAGTAAAATGATAGAAAAATATACTATGCTCTTAAAAATTGAATCGGGCCGCAGTCAAAGCTGTAAAGGGCCGCATGTTTTGACATGCTTGGTCTAGACTCTTACAAAATATAAAGGTCTGTAAGCAAAAAGAGCTTCAAGCTTCTAACTCAATGCTTTAAAAAGACATGACAATGAATGTCTAGTACTTGTTTGGAAATTGCGAAAATGAAAAACCTCTATACCTATCTACTTCCAGTAACCTCACAATTCTGAAATTTTAAATACTATAGGCGCTTTCGTGACGCAAATAAAAGGAAAAAGTCTAAAATTAAGGAATTTCAACTTTTTTACCCCTAAAATGGAATGGTATGGGTTTGTCGGAAAAAGTGGCTGTAACTCGAAAAGGGCTCTGACAATTTCGAAATAATTTACAGAGGCCCAAACACGAATATCTTACGTTATCGAGACGCTAGCAGCGAGATGATTATGTAAACGTCAAATTAAAACCAACCAATTTACAAAGATTTCAAAGCACCCTTAATGTCATTGGCCAATATTTGACATAAGCGATAGTCTCGCTGTGCTTCAGTCCTTATTCTAAGGTCTCGCTAGTATCTCGATAACGTTAGATATTCGTGCCTACAGATCAGAAACTTTAGGGCACAAGTCTCGCTCATACTTGTCTGTTTTATTTTACATACCATTATAGCGAGTAGGTAATTAGGTACTTGCGTAGAAAAGATAAAAATAGTTTCTGAAAAACTACAATGGATGTTAAATAATGACTACTCAGTAAGGTCACCTTATGGGTCACCTACTCAATGTCAAGCAGCAGACGTATGCTCGGAGTTTCACTGACTGATAAAATCCAAATGGAGGAGATCCGTAAAAGATCGATGACATAGCTCTCAAAATTAGCGAGTTGGGCAAATACAAATGGCTCACAGAGACGACAACCGTTGAGGAATAAAGTTTCCCCAGTGGCGATCACAAATCGGACGACGCAGTGTATAGAAAGACCCCCCTCTCGATAGACCCACGTGGATGGAGGTTGCTCATGACCTTTCGTCAACACATTTTATGGAGGAAGCGTATGTCCAGCAGTGGACTTCTATCGGATAATGATGAAGGTACATACTTATCTGGTAATTAGAAACCATTGATAAGAAAAACTAAGTGTTTTATCATCCGAATAACATAACATAACCGACCAACAATAACATAGAAGGGTTCCCTGACCCCACAGTAGGGTTCCCTGTGTCGTGGGTATCATGAACTACGAGTACCATGGTACCACAACACTCAGACCCAGAACAAATATTTGCAGTAGGTACATGCAAATATTTGTCCTGCAGCGCAAATCAAACCAGCACCTCGTGCGTCTCATCCGCCACGCCACGGAGTTCGAAACATTTTTAAATTGGAAAATTACCTGCACGATCTAATAGAAGTGACAGCCCTGTTAAAAAGTCCAAAAATTCATGCATCTGGGTGGGAATTTAACGTGGCGTCGACAAGAAAATAACTTAGTATACACTCCGATCTCGATCGCTTCTCTCTCTTGTGGTAAGTCCGAAGTTATTTAATTATTTTTGTGTTATTTACCCATATATTATTACTAGCATTTGAACGCGGCTTTGGCCGCGTGGAACCTCTATTATAAATAATAATAATAAATAAATAAATAAATGCTGGACATTTCACACAACATTATCTAGCCCCAAGATAAGCAAAGCTTGTGTTATAGGTACTAGATAACTGATATACTTAATACAATAGCATTACATAGATAGATAATTTTTATTATAAAATACAAATGTTTTATTTGGTAATAAAAGATACTTATAATGATAATAACTAGTTGTTGAAAACACCTTTTAAGTATTCTGTAATACTTGTGATAGGCATTTTCGCTCTTCCACATCTTTAAGTAGCAAGTATTATACATAGAAAAATGCCCAGAACACCCTGAACAAATATCTGCATATTGTACAAATATTTGTTCAGAGGCGGGAATCGACCCCGCAACCTCAATAAATGATTACAAATTAAACTTTAAAGCTTATACCTAGACGTTATTCTGATAAGCTATAATACTGTAAAGTGATCATCAAAATCCGCTTAGTTGTTTTTGAGTGTGAGACACATCCATCCTCAAATTTTAAATGTAAAAGTAACTTATTAAGTAATCTATTTGTTAATTTGCAGATCATATTACCTATATCCCAAAGATTAATTGATAATACTGCACTGATGGTAGGTATAGGTGGAGGAACCCCGACTACTGATCCGTAGATCGTGCGTTCAAATCCCCGACGTTCACCAATGGATTTTCCTATACTCAAAAAATGTATACTCAGGAAAACATCGTAAGGATTCCGGCATGTCCGATTACCAAAAAATCGAAGACGTGAGAACTGAATTATTTCACCACACAGGTTCTTCTCAGGCAGTTGACTCAAGTAACAGTATTTTCAGTTGACTCAAACTGGTCACTGACCTAACATAGGGTGACCAAGAAGGAACCAGTGACACTAAGTAGTAGTATTATTGGTAACGCTAATTCTTGAAACCTCGTGATAACGACCCTTATCTATATGCATTTATTAATTTAATTGAGTTCTTTTTTATAGATAAATATCTAATGAAGAATTAAACTAATTTAAATACCACCATAGCATATAACAACAACATACATAATGTTATGTTGTTACATAGCACATCCAACAATCACATAAATAAAATAAAATAAAAATAAAAATAGCTTTATTGCCACACAAAAAATATACACCTATAAATTAAAAATGTTCGTAAAACTAACTATTTAAGTATGGACCGCCCTTGGCGGTATAAGCCTCCTCCAAGGATCGCCAATCCTCCCTGACTCTTGCTCTTCTTGGCCAGACTTTCCCAGCCACTTGAACAAGGTCGTCATTCCATCTTTTAAATGGTCTTCCTCTTTTCCTTCATATGCTTAGAGGTACAGTCACACACATAGTCCTAACAATTTAGGAATATTGTTTTGAAATATGATAATGAGATTTGATGAAGGAACTGTTTTAACATACAAAGGACATAAACGCGCTCGTATTTGCAGAGTTGTTCACGTAACGTCGTCGTTACGTGAACGTGTGTTTGGTGACGTAGCGTGGGAGCGTGAAACCTAACTTGAAAACCTCACTTGTTACTATGAGGGTAGACCACTAGTGCATCTGTCTGTACGTACATTAGTAGATGCCTGATAAGAAAGACAATTTAAAAGTATGCTTTAGTTGGAGTTAGTATTAATTTTAATATAAAATTTTATTTTGTTTACAGATCTCAAATCAACTAACCGATCATGTCTCTGGATGCGGTAAGTTTAATTTACGTCGAATAAGTACTATCTGCCGTAAGTGCCGTGGTGTGTCCGGAACTCCGGACTAAGAATAGAACCCTACCTCCTCCCGTGGATGTAGTTAAAGGGATTACACCAGACGATGGGCAGCAACATCCGCCTGAGTACTTAACACTACTGCGATCACCAATCCGCCTGCCAAGCGTGGTCGTTATAGCAAATCCCCCCATTTTTAACCGACTTCCCAAAAAAGGAGGAGGTTCTCAATTCGGTTGTATTATTTTTTTTTTTTTTTTTTTTTATGTTTGTTACCGCATTTCTCCGGCGTTTATGAACCGATTTGGAAAATTCTTTTTTTATTTGAATAGATATACTTCCAGATTGGTCCCATTTTTTTCAAAATCCATTTTTTTTATTTTGATATTTTCAGCAACAAACCAAGCTTTTGCATTCAAAAAGTATCATAATCCTTTCACCACTATGGTTCTTTCATCATTTTTTTCATCCAAATATTTAGTCGAATACAATGGCGGAAGTCGGTTTTTTAAATGAAAAGTTATATTTAATGGGGAAGGTCTCGTCTAGCAGTGGACGTAAACAAGCTGATGAGGAAGTACTACCATTAGGTAGTACTTCCTCATCAGCTTGGATGGCTCAGCACTTGGAGTGTAGGGCAAAGTTGGTATTAACTTTGCCCTACACTCAAGTTAACTAAGTTACTCATTTTAGATTTAGAAACCAGGAATTTCTAAAAGGTTTCTACATTTTGTCCACAGCAATTCAAACAGGTCTCTGACTCAGTCAGGAACTGGAAGACCAAGCCCAGTGACACCGAGAACCTCGCCCTGTACTCTCTGTACAAGCAGGCTGTCTTCGGTGATGTCAACATTGGTAAGTCGTATTGCAGTCCAGGCCAATGCTGACAGCCAATACCTACTGCCCCGTTTGAATGTCACTGTCCTAGACTTTGAATGACATCTAAACTGTCGTGCTATAACGTCAACATTGGTAAATCGTGTTGCAGTCAATGCTGACAGCCAATACTGCCTCAATGTGAACGTCATTGTCCATTGACCTTGAATTACATCTTTATAATACTTAATTAGACTTTCGTGCTATGTCCATGCGTCAACCTAGGTCCGTGCTCAAATTCAGCGCTGTTGCAGCATGCTGATCATGGAACTTTTTTGAGATCACATGATTTAAATAGACTGTACTGTATTATGTAAATTGTACTATGACGTGTACGTATGGTTCTGATCAAAATACACTTTTATTTTATTTTATACTTTACACATGATTGCTTTGGCCAGTAACGCTCGCACTGGAGTGCCATTGTCTTAGCCCGCATTTATGCTAAGCCATCATTGTCTTAGTCAGCATTTGCAAAGTCAATAATGCCCTCATTTGCCAATGAGGCAATCTCGCGTTTAAGGTAACTCGATCATAAGCGAAGCCATCATTATCTTGGTGTACATGTAGGTAGCATTATCACAGGGTCACGACTTCAATACCCCAAGTCTTGGGTTCGAAGTTTTTCCACTGAATTTATTTTATGCGTAATACTACGCTGTTTTAAAAAATGAAGGAAAACACCGTAAGGATGTCATGCATGTCTTACAGAATCATAATTGTCACAATCATAATGGATCCCAATGGCGGGCAATTGCCATCCTTCTTCCAACTATCCCGATATAAGGCTTCTTCTTTCGCATTCTATAACATACCACCCAACAGTCACAAACATAGTCCAGATCATACACTAGGATTCCCTGTGTCGGAACGGCGAGTACCATGGTACCTCAACACTCAAGACCCAGAACAAATATTTGCAGATCATGTAAACATTTGTCCCGCAGCGGGAATCGAACCCGCACCTCTCGCATCTCAGCCGGCTACTCGCCTGCCGGCGGTCATCTATGTGGGAGACTTATGTCCAGCACTGGGACTTCTTAGGCCGATAATGAAAGCTATTTCTTAGATGTAGTTTTTGTTAGTAGTAGAACTTCTTGTGAAAGAGTTCGTCCGGGGAAGTACTACCACCGTACCTATTTCTGCCGCCAAGCAGTAGTGCTCGCATTGCTGTGTTTCGGTTTGAAGGGTACGGGTGCCGGTGAAATTACAGGCACATGAGACTTTTCATCTTTATGTCTCAGGGTCGCGCGTGTGATGCCTCTGGTGTTGCAGGCGTTCATAGGCTACGGTAACTGCTTTCCATCAGGTGGGCCGTATGCTAGTCTGCTCGCCAAGTAGAAAAAAAAAATTGCATCGAGTTTATATTGGCCGCCTGGGCCAAACACTCCTCAATTTCATGATTTCCTTGTTACAGCCCAGCCCAGCGGCCTCGTCGAGTCCGCCAAGTGGAAGGCGTGGAACGGACGCAAGGGCATCAGCCAGGATGACGCCAAGACGCAGTACATCGACCTGGCCGGCCAGCTCCAGTCCAAGTTCGCATAGGATATCTGATACTGATCACGATCTAAATTATTCGCTCAATTATTTGGGTTTTAAATAAAGTTAAACTTTAATTGTATGTATTTTAATGGTATCCTTACCACACCGAAACCTATCTCAACGAATTGCTTAAAATCCCCCCCTCCCCCCTGCTTTACCCCAAAACAATATATTTGACAACTTAAATGACAATGACAAAATAAATAAAATTAAATTAAATAAACTGCTTAAAGCTACTGATAAAAAAGTTAAAAAAACTAAGTTTACACTTTAGTTCTATTTCTAAACTTAGGGTTAGACCATATCTTTCCACCTGGGGACCGGATTTTCCCGTAACTATCCCTTTCCATCGCTCGGAATGATCGTTTAGCTAGAGCGATAACGGAGTCGGCCCACTGCCTATGCCGAAAATTGCGTGCGCACCCTGGCAGTCTTTCTCGCTCGAACTACGTTTTTGAGCGACAGAAAAGGACCAGCCTATCAATTTGGTAATCGCTTTTGATTAGGATTTCGCAATACATTGCGCCGCGTATTGTAGCTTCTGTTCCATGAGCAGAAATATTCGAAACATAAAGCGCAATGGGAAGTTTTCTGACAGCTAAAAGAAAATAGTTCTAAATCCATGCATAGATGGCGCAGTCCAGATATGGTTGTCTAAATTTTGTCGGTCAGCCACCAACTGTCAGTTTCACTGACTTGACTCGCTCATTCTGTTCGTTGGTGAAGTAAGTAAGTATCTACGTAAAGTTTTTGTTGAAATTCTGCTATATTTGTTAGTGTTACGCTATTGTTATAATTTTTTGTTGAAGCCGGACCCAGTAGAACGGTCGATAGTAGAGTTGAAAAACGAGCTTCGGAATCGCAACGCGAAACTAGAAAAAAAAAGAGAATTTGTTCTTTGTGGTGGTTTTGCAAAATCTTCAGAAGACACAACCATGTCGAGTCACCGCCATCTACCGGAATTTTAAGAACTATTTTTTATTTTTTATTGCCTCGCTGAAAACTTCCCATTGAACCGTAAAATTGTATTCGAAAGCGAATTTACCAGTTTGATACAATACGCAATGCGATAGGCAATACGAGAGCGGAACCTAATTTTTGCGAACTCGGGGCGGATGTCTAGTAATTGCTTTTGGGGTAAGCAATTAGTGCAGCTGTAATTGTGAATGATTTAATAATAATGTGATTCATTCAATATTATCTTTATTTAAAGAAATAATAATACAAGTATACTCAAAATTTCAAAAATACAAATGAAATAGTTGATCTGTCTAAAGATCGTTGCAAACGATGTACCTAAAGGTAGCTCAACTGATCCAAATCACTACCAGTCGGTTGCCACGCCGAATGGCAACAATAATGTAGTACTTGCATATTTAAATTAATTAATTATGTGCTTAATATACTCAACTAAAAATAGTTAGTTCATCAGCGAGTATTGAGACTCACAAACCGCGTAGAACGTAAAATAAAAAAAGTTATTAAATTTCATTATTTTAGATTTATTAATTTTAAACTAAAGAAAGTAGACTGCGTTCTTCTAAAACTGCACACCCAACTATTTAATTATGTCAAATAAAAATATTCCATAATCCGTAACTACAAGGACCATTTTCGAACATAAAGCTTGTATCAAGTGCCAATAGCATGCAAGGTTTTAGACTGAACGCACTCATACACCAAATTAACTGGATTCAACTCAAATTTCAATTTGATTTTCAGTATCATCATTCCCAACAACTAGAACAGTAACAGGGTCACCTTGCCCGACTGTCGGACTGTCAGCTTGTTTAACCTCCGACCAAATATTTTTTAACGTCTCAACCTTCGATCCTTCGTCAGCATTAACACTTTGGCACAAATCACTCAACACGTTGGGTGAAGGTAAACTTTTATTGTACGTGTTCCGTATAAAGTCATACGCTTTCGGTGAAAGGAAATTAAGGGTCATCGCTAGTTTGCGGATATTATCAGAATTATCTTTTTTCAAACTCAATACATTATTAGGCTTACATTGTTTTTTCAAAAAACTATCAAACAGTTTTGGGCCGGCATTTAAAATTAACGACTGCGAGTCTTCGTTACCCTTAAGAGTTTTAATCGTACCTTCTAACGTGGCAACTTTTATGTCGCGTCTTCGCACTTGGACAGATAGTCTTTTGGCATTTTTTTTTTGTTCGACGATCCTTTTCTTCAACGATTCTATTAAATCTGCCTGTTCACGAATCTGAAAGATAAATGCCATGTTTGTAATGTGGTTTAACATAGCATCCAACAGTCACATACATAGTCCAGGAACCCCAATCCTTGTAATAAAAATCAGTCAAGCGCGTGTCGGACCAGACACAGTGAAGGCTTCCGAAATGAGGGCTTTTCATCTTCGATTAAAAAAAAAAAGTAGTTCAAATTGGTTCGATAGATGGCGCTGACTCAACTGTATCAATCAAGATTGTGGTGCACGCGTACAAAACTATTATTTAAGAAGTCTGTGTCTATTAGTCATGATTTTGATTCATGATATTCATTCATTTTGAGTCATGCTAGTGATTTCGTGGTGTTTTTAGAAGTAGGCAAAAATAAATACCACGAAACGAAAATTATTTCTACGTTTGTTGATGTTGACATTTCATTTTATTTTGACACTTGACTGCTACGTTACAGAGCAGCGCCATCTATTTTCAACGCTGAAAGCATGATTTGAAACGGCCGTGAAAACCCCTCATTAGAAGCCCAATTCTCGTAATTATTTGACATTCAATGCACAATATAATCTCATCTCAGTAATCTTTCGATTAATCATCAAACTTTCTGTCGCTCAGGAAGGTGTTCGTTAGAGCGAGAAAGATAACGTATGAATGCGAAGATAAGGTAATAGTTACTACGTTTAAGAGGGCGCTCCGAAAATATAATGCTGATTTGCCTAGTTATTGTGAGTAAACCATATATCACATCAATAAAAAAACTGAAATACGTGATTTTTCAAACTTTTTTCTATCCGTGACAAAGCCAGAAACACAATTAGCAGACATTTACTCGATACTTGTTTTTTAATCCTTTAAACTAGATTTTTTTAAATTTCTAGGAAATAACTTCAGTCACATATCCAAAATAAATACTCACCAAAAGAAAATATGCACCTACAGACAATAACTAATGTACCTACATCAATCAAATAACTTGCATTTCATCGTCCTTTGGCAATTTAAAAAATAAAATGATATGTCTCTGTTTGTCTTTTGACTACTGCATCCATTTACAGCACAATATGCACGCGAAGTCATATTTGCGCGGGAAACTTATTGTGCGAGCGCTCAGGCGCGTGCGCCCCTGTGCCCCGGGGAAACACCTTGGATGTAGGTAAATAACGCGCGACATTGAGCGAGTGGCGGTGGCCTGCTTCTGTGCAAGATAGGGTCGTGCGATATTTAATATTATTCCGTTAGTATTCATACATATTATATTTTCGGAGCGCCCTCTTAAGACCAATTCACACCGATGCGTATGCAGCACGTAACGTAGACAAGCGCGTCACTTTGTATGTACACGCTTGCGTGCACGTCAAACAAGCGGTGTGCCATGTCTCATATTACAAACGTCATGGTACGACCGACGACGCCTACGCGTACGCAGCCGGTGTGCTGCAGCCTTTACGCACGCAGGCACGTCAACTGTCACGTCTATCACGTGACAGTTGACTGATATGAGATTATGTTGTGAATTGAATATCAAATAATTGAGATTTGGGCTTCAGTAGCCAGCTTCGAGCAACACGGACTTCCGCGCGGGCCGGAAGGGAGTAGCCTTAGCGATATATTACCATTCAAATAGTTTTGTCATTTTTTGCGGGGGGAAATGTGCACACAAGCGCAATTCCGCATATACACATCCAAATACAACACTGTAATGACGACACTCACAATAACAAACCTTGCACAGAATAACAACTAATTTTATTGAACGCATATGCCTACTTTCGCTTGTAGTTTGACAGAGGGGAACGCTGCGAATGGCTACTCCCCTCCGTGGTGCTCGAAGGTAGCCAGTGTCGATCCAGTTCTTTATATATCTGTTCACCAAATTCATCTTCCATACATACATAATCCTCACTAGCGAGACCTAGCCTGCTATGCCTCACTAAAGTATAGCAAAAATAGAAACCTTATAGCTCTGTTGTTGGGCTGCAATAGACATAGTAGTTCCCAGTACATCAGGTTTTTCACTCAACACAATCCGTTTCTCCGGTGTAGACACTGAAGGTTTCTCTGAATCAGGCTTTTTACTCAGAATTTTGTCCAACATTGTAGACATTATAGGTTCCTTTAAATCATATTTTTCACTTAAAATAAGCCGTTTCTCCAGCAACGTAGACATTGTAGGTTTCTGTATATTTGTTTTTTCGCTCGGAACATGCATTTTCTCCAATGTGAACACTCTTCGGGTCGTCACTTCTTGTGAAATCTGCAAAGATAATAATATCATTCCATTAATAAAACAACAATTAAGTTAGTACTTTCTACTTCAAATAGAATAACTTTTCATTTAAAAAACCGACTTCCGCCATTGTATTCGACTAAATATCTGGATGAAAAAAAATGATGAAAAAAGAGGGTGGTGAGGGGATACTTTCTGAATGAAAATGCTTGGTTTGTTGCTGAAAATATCAATATCGCTATATGTATGCCTACAATATTTGAGGAGTTCCCTCAATTCCTCATGGATTCCATCATCAGAACTGAATTCTGAAAAAATGGGACCAATCTGGAAGTATATCTATTCAAATAAAAAAAGAATTTTCCAAATCGGCTCATAAACGCCGGAGATATGAGGTAACAAACATAAAAAAAAATATACAACCGAATTGAGAACCTCCTCCTTTTTGTGAAGAAAAAACAAAAAGGAATTTCTATTTAAATACGCTAGTACACAAATATGAATTTGAAATAAATTATTAAAAAAGCCATGCTTAGATTTTCTTACGTCACCTTTTCACTGTCATCGTCTTCTTCCAAAAACTCTACATTAAAATCTTCTTCATCTTCTAAATATTCCTCTTCAACTTCTTCATTTTCTGAAAAATCCTCCTTATTTTCTACATCCTCTAAATATTCTTCTTTGACTTCGTCATCATCGTCTGACTGCATATTATCATCATGCAAGACAGATTCTATCACTACGGAGTTAGATGAATCCGGTTTTGGTGTAATACACAAAACAGGCATTCTAGATTTAGGTGAAACTTTTGTTTTTTCATACAAAATGGGTATATTCGATTTACTGATCTCCCGCTGAAAATTAACAAAACATACACATGACAACTATAACCTTTCTTACTCAGTTTATTTCCATTGACTACCCCAAAACTGCTACCCAGGGATAGGAATCTTCATAGGAATCTTCAAGTCCAAACTGTACCAATACTTTTTATCATTGCAAAATGTTGAACAAAATTGAGCGCTTTATATATTTATTTGTTTTCCTTTTATATATGTATATGTATTTGGTAGGTTATAATAACATATATGTATATTATAACGTGTGTATCTAGTTATTTTAAGTAGGCTAGTAATTAATTCTATTTACTTTATAATCTCGATTCGTTTTAGTTCCCTATAGCACTACCACCCACAATACACAAAGGTTAGCTGGAACAAAATGCTAATTAGCATAAAGTTCGCCTATGTACTTGTTTTTTATGTCTTGTGCAATAAAGAATATTCTGTCTACCCAGTGTATATGGTGATTGGTGGTGCTTTAGTATTTGGTGGTTGTTACAATAACGTTGCGTAAGAGATTTAACGTCGCGCAACCAATTTTCCAAGAGGGTCACATCTTAAATTCATTGTCACATTGACAGCATTACAATTTGTCAGTTACTTGGACAAGCACTTAAGTGGGTGTGAGCTACTGGACTACGTTAGTCCCATTACTTTAACTCATGAGACTAGATGAGAGTAATCTGAGTAGGTAGTCAGGTTACTCATGAGACTAGATGAGTAATCTGAGTAGGTAGTCAGATTACTCATGAGACTAGATGAGTAATCTGAGTAGGTAGTCAGATTACTCATGAGACTAGATGAGTAATCTGAGTAGGTAGTCAGATTACTCATGAGACTAGATGAGTAATCTGAGTAGGTAGTCAGGTTACTCATGAGACTAGATGAGTAATCTGAGTAGGTAGTCAAGTTACTCATGAGATTAGATGAGTAATCTGAGTAGGTAGTCAGATTACTCATGAGACTAGATGAGTAATCTGAGTAGGTAGTCAGATTACTCATGAGACTAGATGAGTAATCTGAGTAGGTAGTCAGGTTACTCATGAGACTAGATGAGTAATCTGAGTAGGTAGTCAGATTTCTCATGAGACTAGATGAGTAATCTGAGTAGGTAGTCAGAGGTAAGGCCAAATACATACATAGACAAGCGTATTTGCGGATAATGCAAACATTTGTCCCGCAGCAGGAATTGAACCCGCATCTCTTGCGTTTTAGCCGGCTACTCGGTTGCTGCACCATAGAGGTTGTCTCAATATCGTCATAAATAAACTTAATAATGGTTGTTGGGAAAATATTTGTTTCGGGTCTGGGTGTTGTGGTACCATGGGTATTTGTATTTGATAACTACTTACAGGCAAAAATAGTGTTGGAAGAGCATCAACATTCAATCTCCCAATGCTGTTGAAGCAAGATTCATGGAAGTGAAGCGAACAAACCCTTACTACATTGTGGTGAGGGTTTAAATGTTCAGCGCCAATGATTTTTAGCCATTTCTTGCTTAATTCATTATTAGTAGGCAACCTAAAACAAATAAATAAATAACAGGCTTACTTATAAAGTTCTGTTTTAAGCAAATATATAAGAATAACACTTAATACAACCATTACTTAAATAAAACATTTACAAACTGTATCATATTATAAATATATATTCATATGGCCTGGTGTGTCCGGCCTAGATTAGAGGTCTCTCTCCTCACGTGGATGTCTTAAAAGTCAACTAAGAGATTACACCAGGGGATATACAGCAACATCCACTTGAGTACTTAACAACAATACTACAATCACCTTTCTGCCTGCCAATCATGGTGATTATGGCAACCTTCCCCCCATCGCATTCTATGGGGGAGACCTCGTTCAAAAGTCGATGTCAAATGACTTATGATGATGATGATGAAGTTAATATCTAAATGGGTACCTAGCTACTTCTATCCTGCTCTCCAGCATCGACGCCTTCGGACACACTTCAACGGTGTTGCCACCAACCCAAAGTCCTGCTCCGTTACTTTAAGGAGCTGGGCTGGCTGGGGTAGGGTTAGCACAGGGGGACAATGCACAATACACCCCACAGCGGGACGTCAGTGCAGGTCTAACACCCCCACTTAGAAAATTAGATGGGTACCTATATATAGTATAGTTATATAACTAGACAGTTGCAAAAAATCTAAGAACAGCTCAACGGATGCAGATTACTATCCGATAAGCATCCATAAGATGCTGGCTGCATTGTAACGGTGAGCAATGCAGCAAGCGTTTCTGGGCTAACTTGCAATCCAGATTTAGATGAATAAAATGCTGATGGTATCAATTTTGTACTAGTGGGAAGAATATCAAATTTATTCAACGTTTTCTGAATTTTAGTAGGTATCTACTTGTGTGAAAGGGTTGAATGTTCTAATCACTCAAAATAATTATTATCAGTAGTTTGGATCTGATTAAAGGTATAGCAAGGCTGTACTGTTAACCTAACAACAAAGCCATTTCATGTCTTTTAATGATTATTGGCCTTACTTAAAAATCTGTCAAAAGTTAAGAAATGCTTAAAATATTGCCATCCCTTACTGCTTGATAATGTCAAACAGTGACAGGACAAATTTTAAGCAATGGTTAAGTTTTAAAAAGCAGGGGTATAAAGTTATAAATAGATCTTGAAATTATGATTTTACGTGTTATCAGAAATTGATAATTCTTTGTTTCTTGTTAGTTCAGTTATCAAGTGGTTTCCTATCTTGTGAATACAATAGTCTCTCTCTCATGCACGACTGTTTTCCCCTAGATAGACCATGGATGAAAGATACTCGGATGTGTGATAGTTGATAAGCTGAACCGACGATGGTAAACGTAGCAGGGAGTCGCCCACCGACTGATGATGATGACTACCTTATTATAAAAATAAATAAAGCACAGTACAAATAAACTAGTCGATAAAAATACACACTTGTGGAGAGTAAGCTCAGGCTGATATTTGTTTTTCTTCGCACCACAATGGACCAGACTGCACTTGGGCATTTTATTGAACTCAGAGTTTGAGTTTTTCGTAACTAAAACACTTCGAACCACTAAAAAACCAGCAAATTGTATTTATTTCTTTCACAATACAACATAAATTAGCAACAATAGCATTTTTTTTTTATTAGAAAATTATGTCAAAGTCAAATATTTTGTGTCCGTCTGATATACAGTTAGCGATAGCGATCCAATAAATAGTGCCAAATAATGCCTTAATTAAATATTTAGTGCCTCAATACCTTAGAAGTTACATTAGTTTGCGAACCCACCTAAAACTCGGAAACCATAACATAGGCGCTGTGTAGCTCAATAAATAGTGCCTAGTTATTGCCTAGCTAGGACTGAATAAAATAAAATATAGTTTTTCTAAGGTTAGTGGAGACATGGATCATAATACAATAAGTTGTTTTGTACACTTGCCATACTTGAAGAGCGCGTGACATAAAGTATACTTATTCATCTAAAAATAAAATAAAAATCCTACAGATAACTATTAACCGATTTTTATATGCAAACAATCTTAAGTCACACAAGAATAAGCCCCTAGTATGATTTGAGAATAGACCCCAAGCGTGCGGCGGCGGCAGCGGCGCGTGCGAATAGCGCAGGTTATTGACACCTGTTATCACTATCCAATAGGTTAGGTATTATTGGTCTAGTCTTATTACCTTACTAGTTGCGCCCCGCGGTTTCACCCGCGTGGATAATGATGAAAATTTATGATGATGATGATGATGAAAAGTAGCCTATGTGTTAATCCAGGGTATAAGGTATCTCCACTCCAAATTTAACTCAAATTTGTTCAGCTGTTTGAGCGTGAAGAAGTATAAATACACGTATACATAGGTAACAAACTTTCGCGTTTATAATATTATACACATTTTGGCTGTAATGGCTTACACATAAGATACATATACATAATGTGACTGGCTTTTTTGTAGGACTATTTAAGATAAACATTTCTATCATACATTACATAATGTAACTCTAGTGGTTTTGGCAGCGCACGCCAGAATAGCTCGCAGATGGTAGATTTTTTCCTAATTACTTGACACTTCTCTTCATATTATGGACAATTCACACAATATCTTTATAAATTGTAGCCTATGTGTTATTCTGACGTATAAGCTATATTATTGTAAAGTTTCATTAAAATCCATTCAGTAGTTTATACGTGAAAGAGTAACAAACATCCATCCATCCATCCATCCATCCATCCATGCATCCATACTCACAAACTTTTGCGTTTATAATATTAGTAGGATTACGTTACCCCTAGGTACTGCTCGAAATGTCCACCTTCTTTTTCAATGCACTAAAAGGCACGGGGCGTGGTGCCTCAAGCATCGTTTTAGCTTTCGCAGGACAAATACGTTTAATTTGACATGTCAAAAGCTGAAACAATCCTTTGTCTTAATTGTTCGACACTCGTCACTTCGTCCGCGTACACCAAACGTTTTACGTCACCCCATAAATAAAAATCACAGGGAGTTAAGTCTGGAGAACGTGGTGGCCACGGCGCTGGCCCACCACGCCCTATCCATTGGGTACCGAACACTTCACTCAGGTAATCACTTAAATAATCGCACCATTTCCACTAACTCAACATAAGAGTAGGTTCCTGACATTTTGATGATGGCAAAAAACCGTGACGCTTGACCTGATTCCGCGGTGATTCGGGGACGGCTGACTGTCCAGCGTCGCACGCGCGCGCAAAATTCCACTATCAAAGGATGCCGCTCAAAGGCGCCGCCGCGCGCAGGCATCGAGTCGTCCGACGTCAAAGGACGCTGCGGCGACCGCACCGATCGTGCCACAGCGGTTGATTTTGTGCAGTGAATGTAAACATGGGTGGATATTTTTTAATTGCAAAATTTTTACTAACTATGAAATTTTTCAGTTATGTTTTTTTTACTGATTTGTAATCGGTGTCAGCAGTATATTAACCTCCGTAAATATGGCAAGTGTACAAAACAACATATTGTATAACTAAAACAATCGAGCATACAAGTCCCTGGGATTTGATATGAGACAAATGGCCCAATTTCATGGCAGAAGCACAATCCTTTCATTGTATTACGTCTTTGTTCGTCAATTTCACTGCTTTTATTGAGCTGAGTGCACGATATACGTGCCTGACAGGTACCTAAATTATTGTGCGCGGGCGCGCGCGACTTTTGTTTGCACTACCTGTGGTCCACACTTATAGTACACGGTATGCCCCGACACCATATTTTATGCAGTCATGCACTCACATTACTCAACACATTGACTACCCAAACAGGTACAAGAGGTAGACATTTTTCACATAGAACTATCTTTATTTAATACATGGTAGTATTTGTAATTCAAGCCAACTAATTCAGCGCGTTTGAGCATCTGATAATAAATAAATAAATAAATGGCATCTGTCACCACTAGGTAAGTAAGTGGAAGTAGAGATTCTCTACTAGGGAACGACGCTGGTACGACAGCCGTTGTGTACAAAAAACATTAATTTCATTTATTTCGAAGCATTTCATTGGTCGTCAGTATCCTTTAATCCCATAATACTGAAATTTGTCTTGTTAGTGGCTTTTGTGACACAACTACAGGAAAAAGTCCAAAATTGAAAAATTCAAGACCAAAAACGTAGGTATAGTTAGTATTGAGGCACTAATTATTTAACAAAAGGCACTATTTGGTACTATTTATCAGATGTAGAGAAAATCCCAGTCTAATCACACACGGACAGCACGGACCCTTCATGGATATTGAAATGGATATACCTTAGAATAAGGACTGAAGCACGTCCTTATTCTAAGGGATATACATATACACCCCTAGAGAATATATACACCTGTCGCTGTCACTGTCACAGAAATGTTAAAACACAGAATAAGGACTGAAGGTCAAATGTTGTTCTATGCTGAAGGTAGTCCTTATTCTAAGGACTGAAGCACGTTAAAACACGCGTATTAGAGAAAGACAGGGACGATTTCAAAGTTGGACATAGTCGCCGTGAAGTTCTATTTATCGACTCTCAGTCAAGTCAAGCAAGTCATGTTTTTGTAAAGCGGTGGCAGTTTTACTAAAACTTTGGTGGACAATTTCCACTAATTTGAAAAGTCACGCAATACACTCTCATTTCATTTCACTACACTTGTGCACTTTATTTAAGCTACATTGGGTAAAATACCACCAAAATTCATCCAAAATCACACAAAATAACTTATAAAACCACTAAAAAAATGAAATGAAATAAAAGAAGGCGAGCGGTGTATTGTTTATCAAAGGCGGGCGACGTCTCTTTTCGAAAATGGCGGGAAGAGTGTGGGTCTGGGATATACATACACAACACAACGCTGAATCGCTGATCAACCATTCACCCATGGATATACCTAACACCCATAGAATGTCATGCTAGTACCTCTAAAAATTCCTTGCATTCACCATTCCATGTATATTACACAGCCAAACAGATGTAGGTAGATATTAGTATAATATTCATTACTTACGTCAAGAAGTTTGATCTATGATCCTGAACACAGATTTATATTATAAGTATAGTACTAAAGATCCTGAAAGACTGGTAGGTTTTTAGCCGTAGGCTTTGATTATATACACATGTGTATATTATAATCAAAGGCCGTAGGTTAGGTTGTGCGGTTGCGGTGCGGTGACTGCGGTGGCCGGCCGGCGAGGCGCCGCCGGCCACCGGCTACCTCACCGCACCGTGACGCCTGGTACCTATGCTATTTTTTTGAGGTCCGTGCTGCATGCATACCTACCTACCACTACAGTCTGTCTACCCTCTACGCTACGTCATAGCGAAGCCGGCGCGGCGCGGCGGGCGACCGAGCGTCACGATAATGTCTGATAACCTGTTTAGCTTTCCATTCCAACGCGGCGACGAACGGCGAGCTCGCTCGGTCAAACGAGTCAGTCGGTCAGTTCCTATCCAGTAGTTGCTCTAACCGCTTGCTTCCACCACTCTTCCAGTAAGTACACTTATTTTACTGACGTGTTCTCTTAAATTTTTCAAACCCTACCCCTTTGATTATTTACTTGTCATAATCAAAGCCCTACCCAAAGTTCACTAAGCATAAAACTGCTAAATTCCTTCTGAATTCTTGTAAATTCTAGTGAAGGTATTTTTCATGAACGTAGCGGTCAGCCGGTCATTATCATTCATGCATGCATCATTACAGTTATTCAGCTTTGTTAGCCACATTTCTGTACTTACCACTTCAGTAGTTTTATTTTTATTCATTGAGTTGTTTGTAGGTAGGTATAAGTGGGTACATAACACTTACTGATTTAATTGTTTTGATTTCAGGAACTAAGCTGATTCACCATGTCTCTCCAGGAGGTAAGTTTGAATTATTGACCTATGTTAATAACTGTCGCCCATATTCTCCTAAGTGCGGATAAAACTTATCTTGTTTTAATTAAGGTTTTGATTCATATTTGTTTAACTGTATATTATATCTAAATGGTGTATACCAACCTACTAAATTTAAATCAAAATTGGCCCAGTCATTTAAGATACTAGTCTTGCAGCCTGCTGTTTTTTGGTATGGTGGGAAATCGGATACCTGGATAATGAATGCGGTCACCCCCTATTTCACTCCTTTAACCGTTGTTTTTCTGGATGAAATTAGTCATAGTTATTTATTTCCTCTTTACACATATACATGCACTTAGATATGTCAAAACAAATACAATCATAATACATCATATAAACAATACTGAGAATCGGTACATTTCGATAGAATTCAAATAAATGATTTGAGTTTCAGCTAAAAGCTTCATCATATATCCTATAGCTCAATCCAGGTCATAATCTATATGTGTAGAAAATTTCAATAAATTTGATTTAGTCGTTATGGCATGATTGAGTAATAAACATCCAAACTATTGCATTTATAATGTTAGTAGGACTCCGTACATTATGGATTGGCCGGAGATGGCATAAGACTGAGAGAAGTGGAAGGAAAAGGCCTTTGCTCATAGTCACAACAGTAGGATTATAATAATGTAAATTGATAGACTGAGGCTCATATTCTAGAACTAAACTCAAACTAAATCGAGACTCAAGCATAGATTTTTTGACAGATTTCAATGAAAAACTGTCACCAAATCTTTGCTTGAATCTTGATTCACGCTTGTGCATAGTTCTGGAATACGGGCCTAAGATAAAACTGTTTCTAATGCCTAGTCTTGAAGATTTTGAATTCAAAGAGTAGTAGGATAGTACGCAGCAAACCTTTATAATTTAGCTAGTCACTAACTTGGAGCTGGAGGTATATTTTACAAAATAAATCTTATAAGTAGGTAATTCATTATTCTTTAGATGAGGTTATGATTCACTTAAAACTTTCCAGTGCAGGATGATGTCAAATCTATGGTATCCAGTTATTTTACACTCTCTTGTAGTTGTAAATAAACCATGGTGGTTCCGACTGCCGCCGGTGTGAGTGTTTGCTGGTTGTGAAGATACAACTCATAGACATACAAAGACACATAGTTCTTACACTTACATAGTTTTCTAAACTGCTTGCACTATAATTTGTAGCATTTATTGCTACTAGGTAATAACAGTTCAGTTATGTATCTAAACATGCAGTAAACTACCCTTAAAATTAAGTATTTTCTACCCTAAAATGGTTCACATTTTATGGTTTTTGGTATAGAAAAGCCTACTTTATTCTTATATTTAATTTAAGAAACATATCCTTCCAGGATCTACGACTATTTGCTATAGACATTGTCCCAGGAAAAACAGTCATGCTGAACACCTTGTAGGAAACAAAAATGTATCTTCGAATACAAAATCTTGTTAAAACTACTAAAAATAAGACTTTAGAGGTATTTTATATACATTGAATTTAGTACTTAACTGAAATTGGCAAGTTTATAGACCTACCATCAGAATGTACTTAATTCAAAGTCAAAATCAAAAATTCAAAGTCAAAGTCAAAAAGAATTTTAAAATTACTCCTGTTCCAATGCGACCAAACCTAGAAGAATCAGGCAACTAACACCATTATTAACCTAAAGGTATTGGTAGGTAATGTGATGCTGCACTTAATAATATGGATTTAGTTTAATCTAAGATATTATTTCCCAGATTTTCTAAACATTCATAACTATATTGTTTGAATTGAAATTTCAAATGAAGCACTTAACTGTGATTTAGCTGTAAAATAAACTCTTGACTTAACTCATTTCAATCAATCATTTATTTCTTGTAAGTGATTTACAAATAAGTATGGTAAAGGCACACATTTTTACAATGTCACAAAGTAAAATAGGCATAGTACACAGAATACAGAATAAAACAATACAAATACAAAACAATTTACAATGGAAGATATTAACACCTACCTATCTGCAATCTCATACTATGTATTTTACAGTAAAAACAAGAAATATAATATAATAAATAAGTAATAAAAATAATAATATAGGTAGGTACATCATTAGGAGGTACATAAACTGAGTTCTCTGACACCTTCATGAAGGTGACATGAGAACTTTGACCTGAGACTGCTTGTGCCTAAAACAGTACTATAAGTACCTACTACATTACATACACAGAAATAAATACAATCATTAGTATGCATAAATTCAGAGGTTAATTTAAAGAAAAGAGAATGCTTGTTCATTAGTGCCTTGTGTTGTTGTGTATGCCACTTAATTTAATAACATTATCTTATATTTTTTTACTTATAACTAGAGAAACACACTAACCAATTGGTTAGTTTAAGAGAATAAATTGAATAATGCAGATTTAGTTGCATATTGGTGTCGGGTCTGTGCAGCGAACCAATACAAGGCTTAATGGTTCTGAACCTCATGTGGCCATATTATTTGTAATCTTAAGCCAGTTCCGAATCTCATGTTGTTATATTATTTGCAGCAATTCGACAGTGCCGCCCTCAGCGTTAAGAAGCTGAAGTCCCTGCCCAGCGACAATGACCTTCTGGAGCTGTATGGCCTCTTCAAGCAGGCTACCGTCGGAGACGCTGACCCCGCCAGTGAGTATACTCCAGTTAAATGTAATGTATATGAAATGCCAGGGTATTGTTTGGGAATAAAGGTTCTCGAGTGGCGATCACAAACCGGACGACGCGGTAGAGGAAGGCCCTCCACTCGATGGACAAAATACTTTATAAACGTCGCAGGAAGTCGGTGGATGGAGGCGGATCAAGACCGTTCGTCGTGGCATTCTAAGGGAGGCCTATTTCCAGCAGTGGACTTCTACAGGCTGATTATGAAGACATGAAATTCTTTTTCCGCATTCGAATAGGTTTTGCATTATGCATGAGAATAGTCTGGCTAGATAGATACGGCCTTTTACAGAACATGGACTAAATCTGAATTTAGTCCAGGCGTACTAGTCTAGGATTAAATATCAACATTAGGCATATGCGACTTTAAATACGAAAGCAGATGGTTTGTTTTCCGAAATCAATTCTTGCGCTACTTCGCATATTTCCAAAGTATCAAACTGATGGATTGTGTCACATCACAATTGAGACGTCCAAATTCTTACCTTTAACAAGCAATCAACTGTCAATTTATAGACCATTGCTAAACTAGGGGGCTGCCTGGTTTTAGATAAACCAGAGATAGTCCAAGCTTATGTCATTTTTGGCATAACTAGCTCGAAAGTTGCTTCTGGAAAACAAACCATCTGCTTTTGTATTACAGTCGTATATACCCTAGGTCGATATTTAAGCCTAGACTGATAGTCCTGGCTTAAACCCAGACTAAGGGCATTTTTTATAATAACACCCCTTTAGTCTAACCTCGTCCAGAAAAGTCCTCCAAAGGTCCTCCAAAGGTCCTCCTGGGGTCTCGCAGGGTTCGCGGAGTGACCTCTGGTTATTAGGGATTTGTTCAGTTTGTTGAGTTGCTACTCTCACGCTTTCCAGGACTATGTTGTCATCCGATTATTTTTCGGTTAAACATCCTCTGCAGAGTAACAAGGTTCAGTTCAACAGTCGCTGGCCAGTGGCAATGATCTGGCTGGTGCTTTACGACCACAACCTACCAAGATGTCTGAACTGCCCCGCCAATTATGGTAGCAAATGGCAATGAGGAACGCAACAATGTGGATCATTTTGGCAGCCTTAGCACTATCAAAATCTTATGAAACTTGAATAGGGGAAACTTCTTGACATAAATATTGCTCATTCCAAGTTTCAATAGATTTGGACAGCGCTAAGGCTGACAAAATTATCCCCATTGTTGCGTTCCCATTGCCATTTGATTTTGTAATTGGGGGGCAGGTATGGACACTGGTTTCGGTTACAAACGTAGGTACTATCGAATCTTATTTTGAGGCATGTATGGGAAGTCGTAGAAATGTACAAATCAAGGATACTTTATGTACTTATAACATAACATAACATACAACCCATCAGTCGCATCCATAGTCCTAATCCCACACTAGTTTTCCTGTGTCGTGTGGGTTAAATAGAGATAAGTACAAAGACTTACTCTCCTGATACCCACGATACAGGGAATCCTAGTGTGGGATCAGGACTATGGATGTGACTGTTGGGTTGTTATGTTACATAGGTATTTGGGGCCGCCCACACCCTTTACGAATAACATCGATATCAAGCCTTAGTTTTGCGGATACATATTTCCAAGTTTTCCCAAAAATAATAGAGTTTAAGATATCTTACTAAGAATCTAACGATAATTCCTTGCAAGTGTGGCTCCAAATCGATCATCCTTCGATAAAAATTAAATTAAAAAGATATCGCCGATTTTTATCAATAAATCGGGGACTTTAATCAATAACCAAACACTCCATCATTTAAGCGGTACGGATTTAAAAATTGATAAATAATTTGTACCTACTATTTGTATGTGTCATAAAGATAGACGGTACAGTCAGCGACGCTAATCGATAAATTGGTTGAGTCAATAAGTGGTCCCGACATGCTAACTCTCAATTACGCTGTGTGGGTACGCATTTTGCCCTAAGCCTGCCTCTTATATGTAGAGAAACCCTCTAGAACCAAAACTTCATAGACATTATTGTTCACTCATAGATCCACGTAGTAAGAGCCCACATCCTCGCTAACCGGGAGTGGATGCCTAATTTAAAACGCTCACAGGCCCAATTCTCTTAATTATTTTTAAAGTACACTGAAAGTTGACCGAATTGAGACTGACAGAAAGTTGGTATTCAGTTTAGTCTACTTTCGATGCACGGTTACTACCATTAGAATAGGATACTTATATAATCACTAGCTGCACTCCGCGGTTTCACCCGCATAAGTCTCGATCCGGTGGGATGATAATTGGTTTTCACATCACACTTCTCACAGTACGAGTAGGTATTTCGTTAGGTTAGCTTAAAGTGTACGTAATAATTGATCAACCTTGCGTGAAATGAACTTTGGCTGTGACCGCAGGCCGTGTTTTATGTTTGTGTGAGGTGTTAATATTTCGATGCTGGGCGTAAGCCGTCGTGTAACTGTTTCTTTCTTGGTCACTCTATTTGTCAGTGACCAGCTTGAGGTTTGGTGGCCTTAAAAAGGGCGGCCTTGTCAGTGATGGCGAAAGAACCAGTGTACTGAAAAGATTGTGCCTCGCAAGGAGGCTCTTAATATTCATGTAGATTTCTTCGTATCTTTGGTTCTAGAACATGCTAATTTTGTTACTATGCTTTCATACACCGTTAAGTTTTAATTTCATTCCAGCTAGCTACACACATTTTGGAATACTTTGTTTGCATCAAAATTTGTAACTAATTATCTTAAGCCTTTAATCACCGGTAGCTGCGAACGAAGTTTACTTCTAATTTGGCTATTATTTCTTCAAACTCCATGAAACTTTGTACACATGATCAGCACACTGATATCTAGACATGAAAAAAAAACTAATTTCAAAATTTGAGGCACCATTGTTCTAGATCAGTGATGGGCAAACTTTCTTAATTGGGGGCCATAAAGTTTATGAAATTTCAGTGGAGGGCCAGAATTATAGGAAAAATGCATTTTATGTTGAATTTTTAACCGACTTGAGGTTCTCAATTCGGTTGTATTTTTTTAATGTTTGTTACCTCATAACTTCGTCATTTATGAACCGATTTGTAAAAAAAACTTTTTTTATTTGCTAAGACATTACTTCCAGATAGATCCCATTTTTATCAAAATCCAGTTTTGATGATGGTAGTCTGGCTGTCTTTTATTCTACTAAGTACCTAGAATCTACTTTATACTTCTGGACCGTCAAAATATAATTATCGCGGGCCATATACTATTCATGTCGAAGGACCGTCGGCGGGCCGGATTAAATGCTGTCGCCGGCCGGAGCTGGCCCGCGGGCCGTACTTTGCCCACCACTGTTCTAGATATTAGTGTACTGATCATGTGTACAGAGTGTCAAGAAGTTTGATGAAATAATAGCCAAAATAGAAGGACAAGTCGTTCGCGTGCAAAAGAGCCCTACCGGTAACCTCGTATCTTTATGGATATTTTGTGACCTTCACTGGCCGACAGCTTTTCAAAATAATAAAATTAACATTGCTATTAACATTATTAAGTTATACATTGCTAATTGTGTGCTCAGGTGTTTTTCCACCATTAAGTCCATTTATTAATTGCATTTTTTTTCTTCCGTTAATGACGCAAGACTTCTATCAAAGTAAAAAATAAATGTTGGCTATTTACGGGTATATGGTGTGACCTGTAACACTAAGCAAATCTTACTTCTAAATGTCGTATCGAGTCTAAACCTTGCAAACTTATGCAATTCTGCCGAAAGTACAATATTATGTTGACCTCATGATCTGATGATGAAGACAACAGCTTGAAACTGTCCATTGTAACTCCTAAATGTATGAAACAACTGTCTTGAAATTTAACATCAATTTAATTTAATTCCGATGACAACGCCACCAGGAGACAAATCTAGGAGTTCTGCTGGGTTGCCATGAGCTCTTATAGTGATTCAGTTCAAAATCTATGCAGTACATAATATCGGTTCCGTGATGTCCGCAGCTATATTTAAAGGCACAGTAGCAGAAGATCTGTAGACTTCTGCGATTAAAGTTATTCAATGATGACGGATGCAACGATGAACCGGTATTTTGTACTGAATAGTTTTTGAACTGAATCGCTATAAGAGCTAATGGTAAGGCCTCTGTTGTCCAAACCTGTTGGACAACAGAACTCCTCGATGTGTGTCCAGTGTTTGGGCATAGAATATTCATGTTACACACACAACCATCTAATTTTGTATGGTCTAGGCGCGATTCCGAATACTCACCAATTTCATGTTTATCGTTAACATTATCAAAACGACTTATTGAATAGTAGCGTTACCTCGGCTCGGCTCGGTTTGACAATCACGGTGGTGCGGGACTGAGACGCAAGAGGTGCGGGATCGATTCTCGCGGTGGGACAAATGTTTGCATGATCTGTAAATATTTGTACCGGGTCTGGGTGTTGTACCATGGTACCATGTAACTCGTAGTTCCTGATATCCACGACACAGGGATTCCTAGCATCAGGACTATGTTTGTGACTGCTGGTGTTATGTTATGTTACCTATTTTAAAATTTATTTTTGGCAAAAACTTGTATTATTAGCAAGAATTGTTGAATTGACTAAGGTCTAAGTTCACGAACATAAACAGGCGGTTACGGCAATAAACCAACTGTCATGTACGATGACTGTTAACTTATGAACACTTGGTGTGTTAACAGTGAGGAGATAACTTACACAGACTGAGCAAACCCTTGACCCGCGGACCTAGGTTCGTGTCTCAAGCTATTTTTAACAAGGAAAATCTCAATGTCATTCGAGCAATGTCTGTAAAATTGTTGTAATATTTGCATACAATCTATCTACTTGGTTTTCTAAGGAAAATCCCATAGTGGCCTTCGCCCGTGTGGTAATCCCTTATAATGCGAGTTGTTAACATTCGATTTCGTTTCATGTTTTATTAAAACCCCACCAAAAAGAGGGGTGTTATAAGTTTGAGGCCATAGTTTGTCTGTGTCCTCGTAATTCAAGAACGTGTGCTTTGATTTTAATGCAGTTTTTTTCTATGAAAATAGTGTTTGCGAGATACTTCTTAGCTATGTTTGGAGGAAATTGGTGCAGCCGTTGCTAGGATCATTCTCGCAACACTTTTTGAAGGGAACTCGGGCATTTTTGCAGTTAGCACCTTCAGTTTGAATTTGTAATGTTCATTTTCGTTAACATCAGCCTCCAGGGTCTGCTGAGGACCGGTTTAGGATAAACAGGATCTAGCAGCTGAATCTTCAAGTTTGAGTTCAAACTTCAAATTAAGACAGAATTGAAGTTACCGTGGCTTGGTATCAATTTAGAAAAATTACGACCACGTATATAAATTACCACGCATTTTACTATTCTCCTGCTGACGTCTAGTTCCCGTCTCACGACCTTCGAGCGTGGTCGTGGTCGGTGTTCATGAGGAAGGACCTCTAAATGGTAAACGAAACGTCAGCAGGAGAATATAAAGTATGAGGTGAATACTCGGTGAATAGTCGTAATTTTTCTAAAATTCAAAATGAAACTGTCGTGTACTTAGTCTTAATTTGAAGTTGTCTTATCTTCCGCAGTCTCTTGGGTCTGATGATGACCAGCACGGGATGAGTAAGATGTATGGTGCAACGATGTTTTAAATGTTCCGTTTTTGTAATTTTTTAAAACTCTGAAAATTGTCGCGGGTTTTAGTTTTTTTATTAATTCCATAGTTAATTGTAAAAAGTTATTAGATATTTCATGGATACCATTAGAGTTCGAAATTAAATGAAAAGGAATTTGTTTGTGACCAAACTCCAAAATCGTAGGTATCTCAAAGTCCACTAGAATAAATTTACAATCGCTAATCAGTAAACTATAATTAGACACGCACGTCTAAAGACAATATTTGTTGAAGATTTGAAACCGTACAATCGAATGTAAACGCGCGATTTCTACGGAATTCTTTAGTAAATGAGGTGTTATCCACCACGTGGCCCCACGGTTTGGTGGATATCAAGGCCTTTGTTTTTTTGCCTCGTAATTACCAATAATTAATCCGGGCTTTTTTCGATACCTACGTATTATCTCGTATCGTATTTGTGTACGAGTCCTTCGTCAACTCGCAATAGACAAACGTGCATCATGTATTGTGAATTGACAAATTGCAAAAAAATAATCTAAAGATAACTAGCGACACGCCCCGGCTTCGGCCGGGTAGGTCTTTTTCTTTGGTAGCTCGCTACCAAACTTGACAAGATCTAGCTAAAGCTGATCAAGCTAGCCCTGAAAATTTCATCAAAATAGGTTTAGTCGTTTTGGAGTCCATAGGGAACATACATACACACATCGATTTTTATTATATTGACTATTCTGTCTGTACTGTCAACGCCACAAATTTTATACAAAAATGTGAAATAAATGAATAACTTTTTACGGGAATACGCATTTTGGGTTAGAGGCTGTTATTTATTTTATTTATCTCAACTTGTATGTAGTATTAGCCTGTATTTTTCGGTTCTAATGTAACTTTTTCTTTCTAGACAAGCCCGGTATGCTAGACCTCAAGGGCAAGGCCAAGTTCGAGGCGTGGACCAAGAGGAAGGGTACCTCCAAGGATGACGCGCAGAAGGCCTACATCGCCAAAGTGGAGAGTCTCGTTGCTTCCATCGGCCTCCAGTAAACCAAGCATTCTTCCAGCCCTGCTACAATTTCACGATGTAAACTACAGTTGTATGTCGAAGTTGTGGTAGTTTATTTCTTTTAGTGGAAAATGGCTGTTCGGTTTTTTTCGTAATTTTTGTTTTTTACATTTTCACGGAAAAGACTAATTGCCGTCCTCACTCATCGAAAATGTTATTTATTATCTCGGTTTAGGCACAATTAGCTATAAGGAATAACATCACAACTAATCACAAGGATAAAGTTTTTATTTTTAAAATTTTATATTATACGGTTTTTTTGGTGTGCTTCCATCATTTGTTTTGTTTACATTTTGTTAAGACTTTTGTATGAGTAAGTACATGAAATAAATCTGTTTCTGAATTGATATTCTATTTAATTTAACTGCCATTATAGGCGTTTATAATGTACTAGCTGCCCGCGCGCGACTTTGTTCGCGTGGTCCCGGAGTTTGGCATAATTGACATATTTTTCAAAAAATTAGGACAACTTTTTGACGTATGCATCCACTTTCTACCCTGCCATGAGCGCCTGGTATTCTCGGCATCAAAAAAAATATTATTATAATCTTTTCTCAATGTTAGGAAATATGAATTTCTAATTTAGGTTTTTTAATTAAATATTTATCCTATGTCCTTTTCCTGGTTCTAAGCTACCTCCCCACCAATTTTCAGCCGAATCGGTTCAGCCGTTCTTGAGTTATAAATAGTGTAACTAACATGACTTTCTTTTATATATATAGAATTTAGTCCATTCAAAGGAGGGCCTTTCTCTACTGCGTCGTCCGGTTTATGGTCGCCACTCGAGAACCTTTATTCCCGAACGGTAGTCAGTTCTGCGAGCTGTATGACCTGTCTACTGCCACTGCAACTAATTCTGAGAGCTATGTCGGAGATCTTGATTCTTCTACAGATTCCTCATTAATAGAATAGCAGTAAAATGGGGAGTCTTATCGCTGAAAGTGATTTCTTCCAGACAATATTTCTATTATCTATATATATCTATTTTGAAAAAAATTTGAAAATTTGAAATTTTTTGAAATTTTTTGAAAATTATCTACTTTCTAAACTCTTCATTCTTCCTCAATTATTGTTAGTGTAGTGAATCACTCGGTTCTACGTGCTGCGTACAAAACCTATCAGTCATGCGTGAAGTATGTCGCGCGTTCATGTTGCTGATAGAAACGCAGTATTTGATAATAGGTACCTATTTGATTAAATCCCTCTACGAGCTTGGTCGAAGAACTCAACAAACAGCTTAAACTCAGCCAGCAGTTTGGTTTTCAAGCCAAACCACAACCTTGTACTAATATTTATTCTGTGCCACATCACCCAGATCCGGAACAAATATTTACAGATCATGCAAGCATTTGTCCCTCAGTGGGAATCGAACCCCATACCTCTTGCGTCGTAGCCGGCTATTCGCCCGCCGCGCCACGGAGGTCTTCATGATATCACTTGCTCCCTAGATGGCCTCGCTCGCCTACCCAGGTGATTGTCAACATACACCAAAAAGATTATGCCGCCAATTTCAAACATTTACTGTGGCATATTATTTGGGTGTGTGCTGTGAAAGTTATCATACAAATCCTTGGTGATAAGCCGATAGCAGCAAACGTATATACCTAGATATACCTACACGAACAACTGTGGGCTTAGTTTGGGTTTTGATAGTTTACGAAACTATATGAAGTTTCGTTTCCATCCAAATACATTTACTGACAGCGTCCTTAGTTTCCTTCTCGTTTTCGCTAGGGGCGCTGCAAGTAAATGTATGGAAGGAAACGAAACTTCATATAGTTTCGTAAACTATCAAAACCCGTACTAAGCCCCCTGTTAGTAGATGGTTACTTATTAGGTACCTATCGCGTTAACAGTATGAAGCATACTGTATCCTACATAACTGTTAACGGTAGGTACCTACTTAAAAAGTATAATATAGTGTACCTTATAAGTAAGTTTAGTAAGGGTAAGTAGTGTAGGTAAGTTTATGATGCAGCTGATTAACTTACCCGCAAGCACAGGTAGAATATATTATACTAAAAGTTAATTTTCTATGCCGCTATACCCGAGTTTACAGGGGAATAATATAGTAATACAGTGCCATTTATATACATATCTACACATATTTTTATCATAATGTTTGAAGGCATTTACATGTATGTGCATGTGTTTCTCGAGTGGCGGCCACAAACTACGACGCGGTAAAGGAAGGTCCTCCACTCGATGGACTAAATACATTATAAATGTCGCAGGAAGTGGATGGAGGCGGCTCAAGACAGTGTGTCATGGTATTCTAGGGGAGAGGCCTATGTCCAGCAGTGGACTTAGCTACAGGCTGATGATGATGATGTGGTTGTAGGCAAATAAAACAATAAGTAATTAAAAAACCTACATTCTAGAATATTTCTATAATTCTTACAATAATTTGGAAAAATATGATTAAAATAACCTAAAACTTTTCTAAAAGCTAAGAAAATGTGGGTACCAAACCCTGGTCTTAAATAGGTACCTACCTACCTAACTTATTAGTTCATATAGCCAATAATTCCACAAGCAACAGTAGGTCCCGAGGTCCCAGTAAGAGCACTGTCCTCCGTACTGGACCTTCCATAGTCATCTTCACCCTTCGAAATAGCGAAGGACCTCCCGACGATAGACCTGGGTCCCACCAGCGAAATCAAGTGGTCTATAATTTTCACGGTGAGTGGACCATCGCCCTCTTCTGCTTTGATGTTCCCAAGGTCTCCGACGTGGCGGATTTGGTCTCTTGGTCCTCCGTGGCGACCCTGAAAAAAAAACAAATTGGTTTAATTAGCAGCGCCATCTAGTGGATACTTGTAGAATAAATAGCTAAGCAAGTAGCTCGGCTTCCTCGAGCACCTGCGAAATTGTCTATTGTATTTCGTTCAACAAATTGTCGATAGATGTCGGTTCGGTGTGTCTTTTATAACGAGAAGTCGACGTAGCGTGGAATCGACATGCCGGTAACAATTCGTTTTAACCATCTACCAATAAAGTGCATCACACACGCAGCAGACGCGGTAATATTTTATATGCGTATAAAAACATATCGCATCTGAAGGTATTACACACGTAGCAGATACGATAATATACGAAAATGATACATTCACGCGGAAAACTTCAAACTGTATTGTATTTCAATTTGTATACACAGATATAATCTGTCCATCTTTTGATATAATGTCGGTGCCTACAGATGCTTGACGGTAAAATATAAGTGATCTGCTACGTGTGTGTTGCTCCTTGAGTTTAGTATAGAGAGCGATATGGACAGATACGCGCTCAGATACAGATATACCGCATCTGCTACGTGTGTGACACACTTTAGAATTATGATATATCTTACGTAATCTCACAAAAAGGTTTTATTTATCTTCAAATTATGGTTTTTCGTTCGATCCCTTTACAGAGTTTACAGAAACCCCCTACTCACGTAATAAGAAATGAAATGGGGCCCAATATCCTTGCAGTTGTCTTTGATAGCACCAGCCTGGTGCACGTGAACCCCGTGCAGTCCGGGTGCCAGGCCTGTGATGTTGCCCTCGATGATCACAGGGCCATTCGGGGCTATCTGAGTAAACACCAGGTCACCGGCCACTCCTGACTCCTCGTCAGCTATCAGGTGGACCACGGCTTGGAGCCCAGGAGCTGATCTTGGCGCCTGGAAAAATTATAGGACTGAAAAACAAAGCATGCAAAATGATGGTGATGTAGAATGCTTTCTGGAGATTATGATACTTCTTAGTGGTGATGGTATGATAGACCTTCATAGTGATGATGAAGCGGATTGGTTACTCAAAGTTCGTAAAATTATGCAATAGTGAAGAATAACATGCATACATAACACCCAACAGTCACATAAATAGTCCTGCCCCCCCCCTTCCCTAACTGAAAGTCACTCGGTGAGTCGGTGACTAACGTTTCACAAGTAAAATGACCATCAATTGCTCAAAATTATCACTAAGACTTGTCAATTGATGGACATTTTACTTGTCAATCGTTATCACCGAGTGACTTTCACTTAGGGAATAGGGGGGCAGTTCCGTACTAGGATTCCCTGTGTCGTGAGTATCTGGAACTATAAGTACCATGGTACATAGTGGCACAACATCCAGAACCGGTTTTTTTTTTGCAGATCATGCAAAAAAAAATCCGCTGCGGGATGCGAACCCGCACCTCTTGCATCTCAGCCGGCTACTGGCCCACTGCACCACGGAGATAAATAAAGTAAAACCCTTGTTTTTTCTGTCATTTGACATTTTGAAGCCATTTAAGATTTATACCTCAGAATAAATTCAAAATTGGTATCTTTACAATAAAGTACCTCGGAAAAAAATCATATTTTATAAGGATTTTATCCCTGTGGCGTAGGCACTACGAGCTACGTAGTACGTAGCGTTTTGCTACAGGAAGCGCGTGGGATTTCATCCCTCTACGCCTCTACGGGTTACGCAGCGCGTAGCTAGCTCTGTCTTTTCTGTTAATGTCATCATCCCCTACGAAGTCTATGAGCTACGCAGCCCATAATGAAGGAGCGTTGAAATATTTTGTTTGTAATTAAAGTAACTAAGAACTGATAGGTATCATTAGTTTCCTAGTTTTTGTCCGGACATCCATTTAATTCAAGTACGTTTAATTATTAATTGACCAAATCCTTGCATAAATTAAGATTCCTGTCAGCAAGGTCGATATAAAATATTTAAACAATGCCATTTAGAATACTTAACACAACTTTTAATGATGCACGATTAAAATATAAATGTTTGGGAGCTGTTTAAGCTATGATTTTTAAAACTTGTTTCGTAAGTTTTTGTTTAGTGTTCGTGAGTAAGACATGAGGAAGCATTGAGGAAGCGGTAACCTACCTGTCAGCTTCGTTTAGCTTGATTGCATGATCAGTTCATGCTTGACATAAATGGAGCTTGCAAAAAATACGTAATCGCCAAAAAACATTTATACCTACTTATTAACATTGGAAGCTGTATAGGATAGAGCCTGCTAGGTCACGTTTAGATCGATGTGTATTGTGATAGTTGTTTTTTTGCCTAGGTAGGTACTATATACTTAGGTTCAGTACCTACCTAGGTAGATATAAGCGGAGACAGTTTCAGTATAACATTGATTATAAGAGACTAGTTGCAGTACCTACCCTAGAAAATAACATTTATACGTACTTATTCGTAAACAGGTTTTGTAACTAAATGTATAAAAAATACTTTGTTGAAATATTTGCGATTTTAAATGATTGTGATAAACTAATGGTTTTTATTTATGTACGTAATCAAATAATGCAATAATAGGTTCCTAGTTGAATTAAGGTGGATCGTCTCGCATGTGGCGCGAAATTCAAATTTTATTTATTTTTTCCTCGACACAGCTCATCAACACTTCGATCTAAATCTATCTAGTTTTCAGAAAATCAGTTTTCACGATCTCAAGAAGTGTTGATGAACTGTGACGAGCAAAAACAAAATAAAATTTGAATTTCGCGCCAATTGCGAGGCGATCCACCTAAGTACTTTATTCATATACCCTGCTGCTGTATTTATCCGGCATAAAAATAGACCCCTCCGTCTCCATATATGTCGTAAAAGCTGACTAAGGAATTACATTAGGGGATGAGCAGCAGCATCCACCTGAGTAACACCAACCCTACGACCACCAATCCGCCTGCCAAGAGTGATGATTATGAAAAACCCTCCATTGCATTCTGTGGGAGAGGCCTCGTCCAGCAGGGGACGTCTGATGGCTAATGATGATGATGTTGATGAATCATCTAGCCAGTAGCCACCCATTGTGCATTGTGCAGACTGTCCAATGTAGATTTCTTTTGTTTTTTTGTTAAGTTTTTGTATTTCTGTGTGTTATAACTGTGTTTTGCGCAATATAGAAGTTAATCTATACGTATTTCTGACTACGTTAATCTACCTACTGATTTTGTAGTTTGCACGAAGAACAGTAGGTAAATTCAATATTTAGTATTCATTGGTAAAGGATACAAGGCAGACTAGTATGGTAGGTATAACAACCAGTAACTGCTTGCGTACCTATATAACATAGCATTTTGTATTGTATTAGAATAATCAATATATTGGTAAATAAAACATTTACAGGTCAATCGAACAGATAATATAGTATCTATAAGTACAATGCTTCAAAAATGGTATAAAGGGATAAATTATAATTATATAACTTAAGTACCTACTTAAGAATTTATATAAATTAAGTCAGTAATTCAAATTGTAAAAATAAATAAATTCGATACAAATTGTAGACAGTGATGACGTCGTCTAGTTAAGACGATTCAAAAATGATCCTTGTGCTTTCAATGAATATTATTTTTTTGATTTGGTTGAATATAACTAGTTTGGTTAACTAGATTGTATTAAATTAACTTCAAAACTGATTAGGTACCTTACCTGAGGTGGTTCTGTGTTCCTATTATCTGTTACAAAATTAAATGGACTGTTAGGGATATTATGATGAGCAATTTCATATGTAAATACCCTACGTTATAGTTCATAGTTATGTTAGGTAGATACACGAATTTCTAGTAAGTGCAAATATTGTATGAAAAATGTTTCCACGAAATAAACCACAAACCATGCAATATCCAAATATCATCGGACGTATGGTTTGTCTATAAATAGCCTTGGCACATCTTAGCATTGTTACAAGCCATTATTGACACGCGACAAAGTGCACAGGATATTATGACAATTAAAATAGAAGGTGATGTTTAGGTCAGTCATTTGCAGTGTATGCCTTGTAATTATGAACATTTTTAAGGCTCTATCGCTTGGTGACTGAAAAATGATTTGTCACGAAATTGGCCCACGTAACTTGGTAAAGGACACCTGAAAAACGAGGTGTGTATAGTAGAAAGATGGTCCCACAACCATTATATACCATAGTGAGGCTAGATACCGAGGATACTTAACAAAAATTTACAGGAGGGTATGGGGGGGGTCTTCGCGAGAAAAGCTTTACAATGGTTTCGAACGTTTGCTTGTCTGATATATTTTACTCAAGATATATGTATATTATATTGACCGTGGTATTAGTCTCGGTCTAAGAGTAGGACTCCACCAACTCCTCCTGGGAATGTCGTAAAAGTCGACCAGGGGATGGGCAGCAGCATGCATCTGAGTATACTTAACACCAAACTGCGATCACCTCCTGCCTATCGTGGTGATTATGGCAAATCCCCCAATTGCGCTCTATGCTTGGAGGCCTTATCTAGCAGTAGACTATCGGCTGATATATGTATAATACATATATCATAACCCAGCTACAAAACAGCATTGTTGCAAAAGAGTGTAGTCTGCATGGCAGTACGTATTTATAATAAATTACCAGACTCGTTAAAGAACCTTCATGAGAATTTATTTAAAGCTAATGTTAAACAATTATTATTAAAAAAATGTTATTATAGTATACAAGACTTTTTAGATGACACATTAGAATAATTGTATAGTGACTTAGGATTTTAATAGATTTTATTTTGATGATTTGTATTTAATGTTGACATGATTTTTTAATGATATGGAATGGATGTATCTGCCTTGCTTGTCCTTTTTCTGAGGTATCTGCCTACTCTAGTACCTACTTATGGGAACGAAATTATTTGTATGTCATAATGTATGACTGAGTATGTTGGACGTTTGAATTATGACCACCAATGTAAAATTACCATATTCAAAACAAATAAAATTATCTTTATATATTATGTTTGTACGTAAAATGTGTTTATGATCACGTAAAGTATATTAATTAAAATGTAGCGTAAACGCTAATCAATGCTTGTTTAATTTAATTAATTTTTAATTATTGGCTTATTTTAAAAAGTGAATCGTATGCTTATATTGAGGACAAGGTGATGATACCATTACCATTGATGGTGATGATACAGCCTACATGCATATTCCCATTGAAATGATCTCATGATGAAATATACTGATCCACAGCATATACTATTTTATCACTTACAAATGACAAGTCGATTTGTTTTTCTGCGCGGCTTCCGGCGGAAATGGGATAAACAGATTGACCGAAATCCTAAAAATAAAATTAATCATTTACTTTAAAGTCTTAGCACACCAGCACCACTTTTTTCTTAAAGTTAGTTAGTAAAGTTAATTTTTAACCGACTTCCCAAAAAAGGAGGAGGTTCTCAATTCGTTTTTTTTTTTTTTTTTTTTTTTTTTTAATGTTTTTTACCGCATATCTCTGGCGTTTATGAACCGATTTGAAAAATTATTTTTTTATTTGAAAAGATATACTTCCAGATTGGTCCCATTTTTTTCCAGAATCCAGTTCTGATGATGGAATCCATGAGGAATTGAGGGAACTCCTCAAATATTGTAGGCATACATATGGCGATTTTGATATTTTCAGCAACAAACCAAGCATTTGCATTCAAAAAGTATCATAATCCTTTCACCACTATGGTTCTTTCATCATTTTTTTTTCATCCAAATATTTAGTCGAATACAATGGCGGAAGTCGGTTTTTTAAATAAAAAGTTATTAAACTTACCCATTCATAAAATAAGATACCTATGCATCTTTAGGTTGGAATCAGTCATCCAAGTTCAACAAACTCAGTAGCAAAAACTACTGAAAGCTTCTCGGAATTTCTTGTAACCAAAATAAAATAAAAAGCACTCACATAAAGATAAGGCTCCATATACACTTCATAAACGTTGCTTTGATAGTCTTCTACTGCCGGTAGAGCCTTGATAATGAGGTTACGGCCGTATCCTGGAACTCCTTGTAAGCTCTTTCCTTTTAGTACTGATACCAGCCAGAGAAGCTGACCACAAAAAATATGAAACCGTAGATTCATTTTAAAATTAAATTTAGAATAAGACGTGTTAACGTTGTCAGTAGCTAGGTATCAATGATTTTGAGTTCGGTTAACTGGTATGTTTTTTCCTTGATAGGTGAGGTACTTACCTAGTTGTCATTACTGGGGTCTTCGTGAGTCGCCTGCCAGGTAACTGACCATGACGTAATGATAACTTAGACACGGCATTGTCGATTATTGAGAAGGTGGATGTAGGAGGCTCATGAGCGTGACTAGGATTCCGTTTATTAATTGCCGTCAAAGGTATGTATAATTTGTTGTGTGTTTATGAGTTTTTTTTTATTTATGGAAACACTTTGGTGATTAATTTGTTTATGAAGGAGATGCGTTGGAACAGGAGTAATTTTAGTTTTAAGACGATTCAAAATGATCCTTGTGATTTGAATGAATATTTTTTTTTGATTTGATTTTGATTTGATTTGACATTATACGTATTTTAGATAACTTTTCATTTAAAAAACCAACTTCCGCAATTGGATTCGACTAAATATTTGGATGAAAAAAAAATTATGAAAGAACCATAGTGGTGAAAGGATTATGATACTTTTTAAAAGCAAATGCTTGGTTTGTTGCTGAAAATATCAAAATCGTCATATGTATGCCTACAATATTTGAGGAGTTTCCTCAATTCCTCATGGATTCCATCATCAGAACTGGATTTTGAAAAAATCCAATCTGGAAGTATATCTATTCAAATAAAAAAAGAATTTTCCAAATCGGTTCATAAACGCCGGAGATATGCGGTAACAAACATAAAAAAAAAAAAAAAATACAACCGAATTGAGAACCTCCTCCTTTTTTGGGAAGTCGGTTAAAAAGATAAGCAGCGTAGCTTCTTTGGCGAGCATAAAGATAGAGCTAGTTTGAGGCCATTTAATTTGCTAACATTTGAATATTTTTTTTGGGAGAAAATCTTGGAACTTTTTATTTTTTTCTGATTTTCTTTCACGAGGTGGTCTCGTTAAAAAAAGTATTTGAAATCATAAGAAAGTAGGTTTCCTACATCGCAAGTATTCGCAAAATTCGGGGCAAACCACTATATTAGTTACCATTCGTGATCGTTTTTTTTAATGGAAGCGCAACCTCCTTTCTCGCTTATAATCCAAACAGGCCGCAAATAAAAATGAGAAAATCAGAAAATCTCATTGAAAAAAGTCACTGTCTGACGTCAAAATATGGTCAAAATCACAGATTTTTAGGTACAGTGCTAGGTTAAAATCATGTAGCTCAGGGTGTGATGAATCGTGACTTTATTTACGACCAACCGCACAGGCCCCGTGCTTGGTCCAGGGTAATCGCGACCCTGAACCGATGGCTCTGGGGTGCCCTGTGCTGTGGAGTGCCAGGCATACCCTGCTACTTCTGCACGTGTTGTGAAAAACTGGAGGATAGTGATAGAGACAGGCCACGAGTCAATCGTATGTATTCAGCTTTTGTAGGTAAGTAGACTGGATGTTTGCAGACTATTCTTGGGCCTATCTCACTACTTGGTAACTAAAATACCACAGTCTAAATCAATGAATTATTATAAGCGATATTATATGTCTGATTGCATAATCAGCAAGTGGTGAAATGGACCCTAAGAATAAGTTTGAGGCTGAGACGTTAATTTAAATATGAATTCTATAAGTATAGAAATTTCAGTTAAATTTGTCTTATTCTGTAATCTGGCTCGTTGGTTGGTGACAAGCTTGGCTGCAAAATAGTTTCAGGTCACTTTATTTTTATCAATTTTTATGCCTGTGCCTGATACCGGGGTAACCTGCCTATAACAATCCGAAGCCATACCTCACAAGGCACGTTCACCTAGGATGCGCCTTAAGTGAAATCATGTGTTACTTAAGACTGTTTCCAGCAGTTTATCAGTCTATTGACGTTAAAACAGCCACGCCTCGAGACAGTTTGTTAAAACAAAAGTTTTTCGTAGGAAAATGCTCTCAGCCCAAGAAATACCTAGCAGCCAATCCCATAATAGTAGTAGTAATTCCAACGAAATTTTTCAGAGTCAACAGCCACAACAGAACGTCAGTCACGACCGCACCGGCCTCACGCTCCACGGGGGCGGAAGTCGACCCCTGAGATGCTATCAGCAGTGCGCTGTGCCCTCTCCCAATTGCAAGGAGACTCAGTTCCTACAAAACCCACAACGCCAAACTCGATTGAATCAAACTCCCCTGAACCAGGTTGAGGAAGATTTACTAGTTTATTTTTAAGATTTTCTAGTTGAACAGCCTGGTTTAGGAACTCTATATGCCTAAATACGAGTGTTTCCCAGTGGTCAGATTGGTGGTCAGACTAGTCTGGCCAACGGGAATTATTTTTCCCATTGGCCAGATTTATTTGACAGCTGGAAAAGACAGAAAAAAGTACAATCTAAGAAAAAACTTTTTTGCATTTTATTATCAAAAATTTATCTAAGGCGTTCTAAAAAATGACCAACAGTCAATTCTCCAGTAGTTAACATCATTTGTGAATACATTATGAATTCGTCTCTCATTATATTTTCCTTTGTCCGTTTATTTGTTATTTTGGTAAAATTCTCAGTAAGTTGACTATCCCGGGTCCTTTTCTTGTTACAACCATAAAACATCTAGCAAAGAGTTTCAATCAGTGCAAGTTATAAATAAAACATATTTAGAAATTTACATGACCTCTTCGTATTTTTTTGTATTCAACAGTACTTTACTAAATTAAGAGCTAATCTAAACAACGGGAAAAATAATTCCTGTTGTCCAGACTAGTCTGACCACCAATCTGACCACTGGGAAACACTCCTAAATACTCTACTTTGGACAACGGACAGTCATAAGTTCAAATCGGACAATCGTGTTTTTATTTGAGTGAATTTAGGAATGAAGTGTGAAGTTTTACTTTGATTAACTTTAGTTTGATTTAAATTAATCATCGTTTACATAATTTTATTTCGACATATTGTTGGACACAGGAAGTCAGTGGATGGAGGCCTATATATCCAGCAATGCACGTCTCTTGATTATTTTTAAATCGCAGTGTATGAACGCGTAGACAAACATTGAGAATTGTATCACCGAACTTTCATGCATTAACCTTGAATTATGCTCTGTGAAAATTTTAATTTAAATGTTATTGTTCTCTGTTTACATAATCTTGTGTTACGTAGCTGTATATTTACTTTGATAGGTAACTCGCTATAAACAAGTTTTCCATTGTAAGGTTTTACATTTAATCATTGTACCTATTTATCTACAGTGTTTGATAATGTTGTGTTTTGTATAATAAAAAAAACATTGATTATTTTGAAAGTTTATCTGATATCTTTAATTTTAATTAAATTTTGATGATAGCTATAAAGATTTCAGATCTGTTATGCAAAATCTTGTGAAGAAAAAAAAACTTTTTATGCATCATTTGGAAAAGCTAAGGACGGTACAGTAAGGTACGGATGTCCCTTCTCAGAGGCCGCCCGCGCTATACTTCCCGCTGGCCTTTAGTGGGGATGAAACGTGGGACGAGCGGGAATAACCCTCAGGAACCGTCAACGTCACTGGAAAGAAAAATCGTTTGGCATTTTTCAGCAAATATTTTTTTATGAAGCAAGCTGCTAACAGCTGCCATCTGTGTAAAATCTATCGAAGCTCATGTCAAGGCAGTCTTTATTCAAGGTAGGTATCTATAAGCTAGAGTCTGTCGCCAACATGAATTTCTTGTTGCAATAATTTTTCCGCAAATTTTCTGTAGAGGGCTCTGTTATAAAAATTAAAGGCAGCTAGGCTTCCAGGATTCCTTCCAAATTAACGTTTGATGAGTCTATAAGACTTTATTGTTCACCAGGAATAAGTACCTAATAGGATTTATTAGAATTAGCAGTACAGTGGGCGGCCTATATGGATCATTCTCAATAGCAGATTTAAATAAAATCTAAAGTTTTGCGTATCACTTAGTACCAAATTAACAAATCAGGAGCCAATATACGACTTACAAATCTTGATATAAAACTCGAGATTTCGATCAGAGCCATCTAGGACTGGGAAAGACCCCTAAATTGTAGAGATAACCCTAAATCAGTGTCATCTGAATGGAGTAGTAGAACTTGCGCTCCTAATATTTCCTACTAGCTGCGCCTCACGATGATGATGATAATGAAAAGTAACTTATTTGTACTTATCCAGGGTATAAGGTACCTCCATTCCAAATTTCACTCAAATTCGTTCAGCCGTTTGAGCGTGAAGAAGTAACAAACATACTTACTCACTAACTTTCGCATTCGTATTGGTAGTGTGATTAGTGTGATATACCTCATTAGCCACGGTGTCTCGTGTTTTTGATAAAAATATTGTAAACACAGCCTCAAGGCACTACGTGCTGCGAAGTCTAAGTAGTCACGATACGAGATATTTGTCAGTAGCGAGACCCAACTCTCGCGCGAACGGTTCCATTACATACCTTTACAATCATTTTAATTCACTTCTAATAGTTTTAGGCAGTGCAGTGTTGTGAGAAGTTATTCCGATTTTTGAAGAGATTATAGGTATGTTGTTTAATGGTTTATATCCAGATTGGATTGCACGCATCGCTTGTTGAAACAATGATAGCACCATCTGCGTTAATTAATGTTAAGTTTTGACTAAATACTTACCTAATAGGTCATAGAATTGAAATTACCGTGGATTGGTATAATTTTAGAAAAATTACGACTATACACCACGTACTTTACTATTCTTCTGCTGATGTTTCATTGACCATTTAGAATTCCTTCCTCATGAGCACCAACCGCGACCAAGATCGTGAGACGGGAAATGAAAAAAAAAAACAAAATATAGTACGGTTTGATGACTGTATTATTTTACCTACCGTATCCATGACTCTATTAAATTTAATCTTTATTTATCAAATAGACACAAAAGTACACTTTTGAACGTTAAAATAGAAATAATTACACATTTTGTGAATAATAAAAGGATAATCACAAAATAAATACCTAATTGGTTCCGGGTCTGGGTGTTATGGTACCCACTTCACAGGAAATCCTAGTATGGGATCCTATGTAAGTGACCGGAACAAATATTTGCAGATCATACAATTATTTGTCCCACAGCGAACCCGCACCACATGCGTCTCGGCCATCTGCACGCCCACCACGCCAAGGAGGTCATCAAATTGACGTACTCTCCTCCTTTAGATTAAAATGTCCTCTTGATAAATTATTGCTTTTCTTAATTTTGACTTTGCCTTTGAGTAATATGGCCTAACTATATCCAGCAGCATTTCTAAGGCAGTATATAAGCTGGGTTCCACTGATGGCTTCCAGGATTCCTTCCAAATTAACGTTTGATGAGTCTATATGACTTTATTGTTCACCAGGAATAAGTTACCTAATAGGATTTATTTGAATTAGCAGTACAGTGGGCGGTCTATGGATCATTCTTATAAAATCTAAAGTTTTGCGTATCACTTAGTACCAAATTAACAAATCAGGAGCCAATATACGCCAATATACAAATCTTGATATCAAACTCGAGATTTCGATCAGAGCCATCTAGGACTGGGAAAGACCCCTAAATTGTAGAGATAACCCTAAATCAGTTTCATCTGAGCGGAGAAGTAGAACTTGCGCTCCTAATATTACTAGCTGGCGCCTCACGATGATGATGCTTTTGAATGTCAACATGGTACTTACTCGTTAGTAAGTCGGTCAAGTTCAACAGGCAGATAGCTATTTATCTTACTCTACACTGAGCAGTAACTAATCGGAGAAAAGGACAAAGCACGCCTCGGGGTCTCAAAACTCGGATCAAGTCAAGGTGCTCATGTGTCAGAAGAATCGTAAATAGATTAGATTTTTGTTTTTAAATCTTAAGGTTGAGCAATTTAATCACCTATGTAAGTACACCATATGTATGGAGGTATACGAGGTACAGGTTTGAATTTCTTGGAAGTGAGTTTCACATTCTACCACTGAACATGTGGTAACACAAATACGGCTTAAGAGGAGGTCACCGGTAGCTAACAAAAAGAAAAGGTGACAAAAGGGCAAAGGCTCACGACCCTTTGCCCACGAACGAAGTTTCCTTCTAATTTGGCTATTATTTCTTCAAACTCCATGAAGCTTTGTACAAATGATCAGAGGCCCAATTCACTAACTAAAAAGTAGTTAAAATAGAGTTCGGATCATGTTTCGATCTTGTGTCGATGTCTTAAATGTCAGAAATGGTATTCTCCTGATATAAAATACAACACTGTAATGTGATCAAAATGTGACCGAAACTTAACGAAAAAACTTTGAATCGTTCAGATACATAAATAATTAATAATTCATTTTAAAATAACTTAGAGAATTGGGCCTCAGTACACTAATATTTAGACCCGTGGTGCGTTAGTTTTACCAAACCATAAATAAAAAAAACGAATTAAAAAAAATGGAGAAACTGTACATAATTAAGAAATAATTATTTAAAAAAAAATTACGCACTGCTGTTAGATATTAGTGTACTGTACAAAATTTCATGGAGTTTGATGCGAAAATAGCAGACTTCGTTCGCGTACAAAACCCGGTAACCTTCTGAATTACTGTATTCTTTTTACAAGCTTTTTAAGTTACATTTCATGTTTGTGTGCTTGTTTGCATCTGCAATCTTGCAACTTTGACCCAGTTTCCAATAACCGATTGAGCTGATTTTTGTATGTTTTAGTGACGATACAATATTATGGTAACAACTAGCTGATTTGATACACATGTGATAATGGAGACGTGGCTAACGTAACTAACACATTGAGAATGATTGTTGAGTAGGTACTTGTCTTTTTGTGATTCTACTAAGATGTACACCACCGTCCTTATTTGTTAAATAGTTTCTGTCCATCCAAAGGTTGTCTGGAAGAGATCGCTCTTAAGCGATATGACCACCCATTGTACCACTGATTTGAAACTTTGTATCTTTATTTTTTTGTTGTTTTTTTGTTTATGGTGTACAATAAAGTTATAATCTATCTATCTATCTATTGATAAAAAGTTTTTTTTAAATTTTGCTTGTCCATCCCCCCTCTACCCCTTATACAAATCTACCCATTATATTATACTCAGACAAAGAAATACTGTATTGCATAACAGACTAAATTGTTACAACTATTTATGCAACTTATTATGTTGCATATTTATATACAGAGATTCTACAATGTCTACAATGGTTGAAGTTTCGAGAACAACAAAGCTTTCTACAAATAACTCCTACTTTTATTTACGGGTTCAGAACTTTGGTATATAATCAAAGGTTCAGAATAACACCTTGAACTTGAGTATATAAATAATACTGAGATAAATTAAGATTTCTGTGACCTATTGACTTCGGGGTAGGTATTTTGCCCAACACGGTTGACGCAGTGTAGGAAGACACCATAAAGGTAACAGGAAATTGGTGTATGGAGGCGGCTTAAGACCATTCGTCGTGACTTCTTATGGGGGACGTCAATATCCAGCAGTGGAAGTCTAACCTATTGAAGACAACTAATGATCAAATAATCAGAAAGAAAAACCGATTAGCTGATCAAAATTACTAAAATTATTGCACAACAAATGAAAGATACAAAGCAAAGGCGTGGGTATATCCATTTAAAAAAACAGTCGCTTTTAGGTCCATTTACTCTGATTAGCCGGTAAGACCGGTTTATCGACCAGTCATCTAGACCTCTTCAATCACCCCCAGTTTATACTATCCCCATAACGTGCTAAGAGTTCAGAGGTCTATCTGTGTGAGGATGTGGGTCTAGATACACTGGATAGGAGGTTGCAACAGGCCAGTGTGTACGTCGTATATCGAAGCCATTCTCTGTCCACTACTTCGAAGGTAAGCTGTGTCTCGCGTGTCTTTTGTTTTGTGATAAGTAATGATTTATTTATCTCCAAACGTTTGGAGATAAAAAGAAATGTGAGATAAATTTACATCGGTACAAAATAATATCGTGATAAAAATCGAAAGAAAAATAAATAGAGTGTGTTATTATAGATTGGCTCTTTTATATTTTAGTGTTTTATTGTAATTGTTTCAGAGGATTGAAAATGATTAAGTCAATAATTTTATTCGCTGCTTCCCTAGCAGTAGTCTGCGCTCAATATGGAAAAGGTGTAAGTATTTTTTAAATAATATTCAGGTAAATATAGGTACTAATAGGAAACAATCAAATGTGCAAATATTTGTTCTGGGACTGAGTGTTGTGGTACCATGGTAATCTTAGTTCCTGATACCCACCACACAGAGAATCCTAGTGTGGGATAGAATAGAATAGATTTATTTGCAACAACATTAGGTACAATTTAGCAAACAGTATTTACTACAGAACTATCAGGACTATGTGTGTGACTTTTGGATGTTATGTTACGTAAGTTCCTTTGTATTGCATCGATGGTCCTTGGTTAATTTATACGGAAATACTTTCCATTAAAGTTGTTAACTGTTACTGGATTGCTGTGTCATGCCACAAACAAGCTTGGGAAACTAACGTAGAATCTGAAGTACAAGTACAGGTGCGTCTTTACGCCAAAATAATTGATAAAATCAGGTTTTTTTAACCTTCTCGATACGTACTTTTCGTTTAATTATTTCAACCATACTTTATTTTACCTACCTTACAAAATACGTACCTAATAATAACCCAAGATAATAGGCCACTATTTGTTGTTTTCCTTGTAGCATTTTGTTCGCACAGATTTTGAATTGAATGGTTTTATAGCTTATTCTAGGTACACTTTATTTGTTTATGCCTTGGTGATTCTCTTCTCTGAATAGCTGGATATAATTATTTTATTAAAGACGATAGCCGATTGGGGTACCCTGCCTGCAGTCGATGACCTACCCCCTATTCCCTAACTGAAAGTCACTCGGTGACTAACATTTGTCAATTAAAACTACCATCAATTGCTCAAAATTATCATTAAGAATTTTCATTTGATGGTCATTTTACTTGTCAAAACGGTAGTCACTGAGTGACTAAAGATAAATTTTATTGCAACCATAGATTGTATCCAACTGCCTTCTTAACATTTCAGCCTCAAGAACTCAAAGCGATCGTGAAACTAGCCGGTCAAAACGTCCAGGGAAACATCACCTTCACCCAACTACCCGATGGCAAGACCCACGTGTATGGAGTCATCTACGGCCTGCCAACAGGACAGTACGGCTTCCACGTCCATGAGAAGGGAGATATCACTGGAGGATGTCTTTCTACTGGGGGTCACTTCAACCCTGAACATGTTAGTATCATCAGCTTAAATCGGTCTATTGTCTTTACTTGCGCGCTGCTGAGCACAATCTGTGACTTTCGCTTGGTACTGACTGGCCAAGCAATTTTCCTAAGCAGTTATTGCTTATTATAATTGTACTGGATAGTGTGACAGACTTTTCCCTCCAACAACAATGGAGAAAATGTTTTCTTTCATAGCAGAGGTTATTCAATTTATGTCAAACTTATCAGGGTAGTTATTCGCTATGACCTAAGAGATTCCTTGTCAATAACGTGTGACGTCACCCATACGATTCAGCGATGATCCCACGCAGATATCGTAACGAGCCCGCGTTATGTTACGTTTGGTCATAGCGAATAACGCGGCAGCTTGTTACTACCTATGTCACAAAGTAGGCATATGGTATATTAAGAGCACATGTTTAGGTATAATGCCCTCATAGGCATTTCGCGTTTAAGGTAATTCGATCATAAGAGAATTTCACCATACTCAGTTAGTAAATGTCTTGTTAAATCTAACCATTGTTCAAGGTGACAGATAATCTTTGAAAACACCTGTCAAAAAGCATTGGTTAGACTTAACAGTTGTTTAACCGCCTGTTATTTATTGGTGAAATCAAACCTTAACCTGCTGCTAAGTATTCACTTGTAACAAGCATTCAAGCGAATGTTAATATTCTAGCGAACGTTTTTTAATGACTGTTCTGTCTCCCTATTCCCTAACTGAGAGTCACTCGATGACTAACATTTGACACGTAAAATTACCATCAATTGACAATTCTTATTGATAATTTTGAGCAATTGATGGCCACATTAATTGTCAAACGATAATCACCAAGTGACTTTCAGTTAGGGAATAGGGAGCACAAAATTTAAACAAGGCGAATGTCCATTGTTTTGATACAAGTGAATGCTCAAGTTTGTGTTGATTTTGATTATGTGTTTCAAGATGTCAAATAATATTTTTCCCCTTTCAGCATGACCACGGCCACCCCAACGACGAGAACCGCCACGTTGGGGACCTCGGCAACGTCATTTTCAACGAGGGATACAGCCAGTTAGATTTCGTTGACGGACAGATTTCTCTCACTGGTCCACACAACATACTTGGACGGGCTGTAGTACTGCATGAGAAGGAAGATGACTTCGGTAGGAGCGACCACCCGGACTCGAGGAAGACGGGCAATGCAGGCGGCAGAGTCGCGTGTGGAGTGATTGGAATTCTGTAGGCATCTTGTTCGCTATTAAAATTTACTATTTCCATTAACCATATTTTCAAATTTCTATAATGTCCAAATTTATTAAACTATATACATAGTGTCGTCACAATGACGTCATAATTTAAAACACGTCTGACCTTTTCTTATCAACCTTGGGAATGCAATGTTTATCTCATGTTTTGATGCTAGAAAGTAATGGATATTATGACATTCTAGATTTTTCTATCAAACATTAGAATACGTACCTTGCATGAAATCATCAAGCAAGTTTTCGTTTCCACTTAAATTTTATTAGTACCTGAGGAAAATTTAAATCAATAGGTACATATTTTAGAGGAGTCCTTATCAATCAATGGTCCAATAAAGGAGTCCATAAGTCAATACTCATTTTTTATGAACAAGTACCTAGCTGTAGAATGTTATTAATATTTTATGAGATCATCGAATAAAAGTAATTAAATAAACGCAACTTATCAATACCACTCGTTTATTTCAAAAAATTGCATCATGTTTTTAAATAAATCGACTAGTACCTATAGGTAATTAAAAGAAGTTCAATCACAGAATAAATATTAGTACAAGTTCAATGCAGATAACGAAGCAAAGTGAATAAAAATGCTTTGAAACGTCGTTTTTATTTTATGATCCCGAAGGGAAATAGCAAAAACGGAACCCTTATAATTTCGACATGTACGTCTGTCTATCCTTTTGTGCTACATCGCCATTACACCAGTTTTACGAAATTGTAATCATGAAATTTGGTATTAACTAAAGTCTTGTTCTGATAAATCGAAGCCAGAAACTACATAATTAAAAAAATGGTTATGAAACAAAATTGTCCATTCAATTAGAACCCTCAACGAAAATTATTTTGTGAAAATTTCAATCTGCTGGAGATTTGAGGCAAGTTATTTCGAGACCCAAATGACGTGGCTCGATACGCTAGGGCAACTTGTTTAAAATTTAATAGGTTTGGGTACTTTCTGTATAATTTATTTAAATAATTAAATAACTAGTTCAAAATACAGTACCTACCTATGTTAGGTGACGCGACGCTCTTTGATTTAGATTTAGGTAAGTATGTACATATGAAATGAAAGAAGCGTAGGTATATAAAAACTTAACGAAAGAACGTAAGGTAGGTACATAAATAATGATATACCCAACAAACGATTTCCTTAAACAAATGAAATAAGACTCATTCTCTTGTGCTCAAGGTGAATTGCCTATATAGAGCCGATTTCTTTGTTATTTTTCGTACGACAGATATATACATAACAGGAATTCAAAAATGTTTGATGCTTTACATTTTTACCGTCGTTTTTGTTGATTCTTCGCAAGACATAGGTACGTCATTTTGACGGTTCAAAGCATTTGACATTTTCGACTGCATTTCTTATAAGTAAATAGGCATTGATTGATTTATTTATAATCATTTTGTAGATCTTTTTTAGTTAAAATAGCTTTTGTTTTGTTCTCTCTCATATAAAATGTCATGCGTCAAAACAAGACAAAAACTATTTTACTAAAATACGTTTGCAAAATGATTATGAATAAGGGGGTAAGTATATAATATTATATGCATATGGCAATACATAGGTATATAACGTAAGTCGCACAAAATGAAGCAATACCTATCCAAAAAGATCACAGTAACAATAAATCAAATAATAAAATAAATATCAACAATGATGAGGTCAAAATTCAAAACTGTTTGATTTCTGATTTTCAACCTACTTCTTCTTCATCAGCCCGTAGACGTCTAATGCTGGACAAGGCCTCACCCATAAACGTTTACTCCCAGCGTCCCCCACCTGCCTGGCCCCACTGGGGGACATTGGAAGAAAAAAGTGCCAACATCCCCCACTCGTGACAACGTGCAGAAATTTAATATTTAACAGTAGAAGAACTTTCTTGTCCAATATGATGATCATTGAACACGATTCTGCTGTCAGAATTGAAAATAGTTGCCGGAATTTTGAACTTTTTTGTTTTTTTTTGTATCTTTGTTGTTCGATTGCTTTCAAAATCGATATCTGAGGATACCTTAATAGGAGAGATTTACCATAATTACAATGCTTGGCAGGTGGATTGGCGGTAGCAGTATTGGTGTTACGTAGTCAGATGGACGTTACTGTGCCATCCCCTGGCGTAGTCCCTTAGGCGCCTTTTGCGACATCCGCAAGAGGAGTTGGAGGAAACCTATTCTTCGAGTGAGACCACCTACCCAAATAAAATAAGGGCTGCTTCTATGACAGCTGACATGAATTTATACCATAGTTCTTTTTATTCCGTAGTGTCTGGAAGGGACTATAATCATAGTCTTCGAAAACGCTTGAAAAGTGATGTTTTCAAAAGCCAAGAACTTATCGGATTTAGCTTTATTCGTAACATTATTTAGATTGATATAAATAACACATAAAGTTGAATAAAAATATATGGGCTTTTTCTAAATTTATTTCAAGATTTTGTGTAAATTAAAACAATACCTACCTACTCCTTGTCACAAAACTGACCAAAATAGAGATTATAAACATGGGCCAAAATCCACGGGGTTACAGCTATTTTGCTAAGAGTTTCTGAGAAACCAACCTAAGTTCATAAACACCATGTTTATGAACTTAGGTTTTAAAAGTACGTAGCCGGTTTAGATCTTTTTCTACAAACAATGTGTAAAAAAAATGTATTTCGTACTTGACTTTGACAATTAAAATTTTTTTTTTTTAAATTTGATATTATTTTGACTTTTATTCTATTTCGTGGAAAGGGGTAGGTATCATTCCAATTAACACAAAATCTAGAATGTTGTCTTTTTCTAAATTTATTTAACCTCAAGTGTTCTTTCTATTTTCGTTCTGACGCATAATTTTTATTCTAGTTATGTTTTTAAATAACTATGACCTAACTTTGGGTTTATATTTTCAGAGACCCTGTATACGGTTGGAGTACCAATGGAGCTGGATCGGTCATCGTTTCAACAACGCTTTTGTTTTCAATATCTATTTCATATTTGCTATAAGAGAAAAATATGTATAGAGTGCTGCGTTAACTTATTAGTATTTACTTATTTTTATGACAGTAATGTTTAATTTATTTTGGATTTATATTATATATCCTAGGTCTAGGTAATCGTTTTGTAAGACGACTATCGTTTTTTTTTTAAAATTTGTTTTTATATTGAATATTTGTGTTAGCCACTTATTCAAAAGAGTATAATAATTAAAAACACTTTATGAATTGTCTATTTCAATGAAAACAGTTGTTTTTTAAAACATATTTTAGTAAGGTATTCCCGTGGATGTCGTAAAAGCTGATGGGTTTACAACAGAGGATGGACAGCAGCATCCACCTGAGTAGGAACTTTTTTTTTTTATACTACTTGGCAATCAAACAAACATTCGGCCCACCTGGCTGGTAAGTAGTTACCGCTTACCGTAGCCCATGGGCGCCTGCAACACCAGAGGCACCACACGCGCGCTGCTTACCCTGCGAGACATAAAGATGAAAGTGTAATTTAAACTGTAATTTCACCGGCACCCGTACCCTTCAAACCGAAACACAGCAATGCAAACACTACTGCTTGGCTGCAGAAATAGGCACGGTGGTAGTACTAATACCAATCTCTGAATACCAATACTGTTATTACCAATCCACCTGCAAGCGTGGTTTTTATGGCAAATCCACTGGGGAGGCCTTGTCCAACAGTGAAAGTCTAACGGCTAAAGATGATGATGAAATAAATTAAACACTAAAACATACAATATAAAATTGACGAAACAAATATATAGTATTAATTACGCTCCTCTCCAACGAAAACTCTGAAAGAATTCGACAACAATCGAATTGTCGAGTTTTCGTTGGAGAGGAGCAGAATTGTTACTATATATTTGTTCGTCTATTTTATATTGTAGAATGGATTTCCGCAAAGTCACGCTTGAATCAATTAATTAACTAAAACATACATCAAACCCAAATATTTTACGAATTTAGGTAGGTATAATGTTTGATCCAGCAAAGCTCCTAACCCTTCGGAAACGTTAGGAATAACATTAATAAATCAAATACGCGATAAATCCGTTTAAAAGTGTTTAGTCCTAATATCTAATATTATAAGAAAATTAGACAGAATGTTATACAATGGAACGATGTGAATGCTATTATCGGATCAATATCGCAACTGGGCCGTGAGAACCTCGTTAAATATTAATGGAACTGATAGGCGTCTCCTATGGCAGCTTTATTGTCCTCAAGTCAAATAAACCTTGCAAGTGAATCTTAAAACGTTTCTGATAACTGTACCCTTGCAACCTTGTAACCTTGCGTGGAAGGCTCTTGAAAATGTTCAATTGGTTGAAGCTGAACCAAGACTTAGCTAAGGGACTGATTGACTGATTTGATTGGTGTGAATGTGGTTTTTACTGTAAACTTTAGACTTCTATCTTTAGAATTAATGCTTACCTAATAACGAACGTGTTTATATATTTTCTAATCAAATTATTTTGTTTATACAATTTAGAGGGATAGAAGAGAACCTACCTACCATACCTATATCTGCCGCCAAGCAGTAGTACCTACTCGCGGTGCCGGTGAAATTACAGGCACATGAGACTTTACCTCTGTATGTCTCAGGGTGAAGGGAACAGTGAAGTCTCTTAGGGCGCGTCCTAGGAGAACGTGACCTAAGAGGTATCGGTTGGTGGTCCACATGCCAGTTTCGTTTACTCACATAAATAAAGGATAGGTACTAATTGATCACTTAGCGTTGAACCAAACATAGCATGCCTGAAACATCACCACACCATGCCAAAGTGATGCATGAATACTAAAGTTTCGTGGTCAAAATTCACGCAGCCAAATGTGTGGGTTAGAATAAGAATAATAAATAAAAAATAATTGTGAATTCAGAACACGATAAGCTGATAAAAATAACGAATAAGTTTGAGGATTTGAATGGTTTTCCAATTCATACCGAGCAGTAGGCCCCTATGCCGCGATGAACGTGAAGATCCTGGTCGAGTATGAAGATAATATTGCTGTCTTTGTATGGCTGTGAACGGTGCGGAAAAGAGAAGATAATTTATACAGTAAGAAAAGGTAGAATTTTATCTTTTCATTGGTGAAGGTAACTAAACTTAACTTCTAATAGGCTATAGCAAAGTGACGGGAGACGACAGGCTGGAGCCGTGGGAAGAATTATAGACTTATGTAAGAAAACCTGGGTAAACCTTTAAAAACACAAATTTCAAAAACCCCTTTCAGAAATGAATAGCAAGCTAATATACGCTTCATGGGAAAGCTAAACACTTAAAACAGAAAACAAAAACCACACGACACTGCAATAAAGCATCAAAAAAAAACTTACTTATTATTACTACTTCCCCATGCAATGCTCCGACGTACTGGCTTAGCCACCTCCATCCACCAGCTTCCTGAGACCTTTAAAATGTCGTTGGTCCATCTAGTAAGGCCGCCCTACTTAATATAACGTCACCCGGTTGGTGTTCGACACTGAAAACCTTTATTCCTCAGTCTATAAAAATATACGGCCGCAATAAAGCGGAAATACTACCAAAGCGTAACTACATAATTGAATGGACTGATGATGATGATGATGTTGATGATGTTGACTAACAACTGCAGTGTGGTGACATAGATAGATACATAATTAATATTGCAAAAAAAACACCGCAATGGTGATCAGTCGATACGATGGACGACTAATGAATCAATAATTAGCTAAAGTATGCAGAACCTGCGCTACTCAAAAACCTACTTTATGTCGAAGTATTTAAATTATAACTATCAAAAATTACAAAGCAACGCAGCAAGGGAAAACAATCAAGGGAAACTCAAATCTAAACCATGACAATAAGATCGATGTGGAATGTTTTGTTATCAATGTTCAAAGACAAAGACTTGAGGACAGGTCACAAAGTGTGGGGAACTGAACATATGGATTCCCACGCTCTACATGCTGTCTCTCATGATAAGCGGAGCGGAAAAAAACAAAGGAGGGAAATAATCAAACTACATAAAGTACCCTAAATACATAAACTACCCTTCACTAAGTTGACACCTATCTGCTTATATCTCTGATTATATCTGCTCGGAGTAGTTTAGTGAAAATAGCCCCTTCTATAGTAATTAATCTCTAGTTTTTGCGATTGCTAAATATTGTAAATAAAACAATTTTAAACAGATTTAGGAACAACAGAAATAAATAAAATATGCTATAAATCCGTTTAAAGTTATCGAATTTAGTCTTTTCTATCTTTAATATTTGATTTCATGCTTCGCTTATTGTTCTCGTGTATTGTTATTATAGTCATGAAGCCACTTACTGTTATTTTACTGAACATTATCTTAACTAAGTGTTCCTTGTGGCGGAAATAAATGAAATGAAATAAGTTTCGGAAGCAGAAAACAGCGTGGCTGCTGCTAAGCTCCTGTCAACAACCTCAACCTGTACCTATCTACATAAATAGAAATAGAAATTGAAAAAGTTTATTTTATATAAAAGAAAAAAAAACAGAAAAGGTCGATGATTTTTTTTAATGTTAATTTATAAAATGGCGTAGATAATAAGTCATAACTTCTATACTACGAAAACTGTGAAGCATACATGGAGGTGATTCGAATTAGGTACCTGGTAAAAAAAGAAAGTAAATAAGAAGTATTGCTGTTACAAAAATGCAGGTCTTTACGTTTGTTGGTAATCGGCATGGTGATATTTATGGCAGCGATGCCCACGCCATTCATCAAAATGACAGTTCTCTGTTCACAATATTTGCACGCTCCACTTATGTCACAGCTAGCTACCTCTAATAACCGTTCGGTAATTGCAGTGATCGATATCAACCCTAAGTCTTCATTTCCAAACCGTATATCCGGTAGATCGGACGCATTTGAACATATCTCTGGAAATTAATAAATAAAAATTAGATCAATAAAAATAAAAAAAGCCAAAATGAAGCCTCGCGGGATTCGGTGCCTGAAGTTTTTTTTGACACTTCTGAATTTATTAGTTATTGTGAGTTTTCAAATGTTTTTGAGTGAATGTTCTTTAATAAAATCAATAAGCTATCATCGATCGCAACTATACGCTATGAAATTATAATAAGATAATTTCATAAATGAGTACATTATATTTTCATTTTCTTTCTGATTCAGAGATGGGAACTTTGGAAATCTAGAATTATTTAAAATTATCGTGTTAGATTTTGGTGCCGTGGTGTTTCCGGGGTAAGAATAGACCCCTTCGTCTCCTCCCGGTGATGTCGTAAAAGTTGACTAAGGGGTTACAAGGGGATAAGCAGCAGTATCCACCTGAGTAATTACTAGCAATACTGCGAACACCAATCCGCCTGCAAAGCGTGGTGATCAAGATATATGGCAAATCTCCCTATCGTATTAACAATGGACGGATGTCCCGGCTAATGAAGAAGATTTTGGTTTCCGTGCATCACAATTTATGTTTTCTCAGGTTTTTGGGCTGGTGCTGATGACGTTTTGTATCGTCAACATGCGTGAGAAGAAAGCCCGCCCTGAGGAACAATCGTACTTATCCAAAGGAGTCATCTCTTTTCTACTAACCTTATGCTTGTGTCTCGTGGTGACTGCAGTCCTCGGATGTATTGGAGCATTGAGAGAACATGCCAGAGTCCTCTACGTGGTGAGATAACATTTTAAAAGTGGATGTAGGTATAATATAAAGGGCAATTCAACAAATAATAGTTAAATAGTTTATATAGGGAATAAATAAAACTCAAAAATCATGGTAAATATCTCGTTTCTAGTGATATAGTTATTTGTTATGCAAGGCTGCAATGTAGTGATTTGACGCGAGTTTGAAACGAATTGAAACCAGAAAAGGCCGATGATTTTTTTGAATGTTAATTTATAAAATGGCGTAGATAAGTCATAACTTCTATACTACGAAAACTGTGAAGCATACATGGAGGTGATTCGAATTACCCCGGTTGTGGTCTACCTCTGGACTTTCGCTTGACACTATTTGTTGGGACACTCTGTATGTATAGATGTATATTAAAGGATCGAATCAAAGGGGAAGTTCTTACTAATAGATTAGTAATAAAATGAAAATATTTGAGATTCTAAAGATTTAAGATTAGGCGGTGCAATGACCACCTAATTGATTTTATATTATTCCTCAGCACTCGTGTTTCTTCATATTCCTTGTATCCGTGGAACTGGTGGTGGGGGTAGGAGGAGCAGTGATCAGCGCGTGGGTGGGGGGAGGAAGCGAGCTGCGAACTCATTTCTACCGAAACTCTACCGATGAGTTTGAAGTGTCCAAGCATCATGCCTTCTGGGACAAGATGCAGTCTGAAGTAAGTTTTATATTACTAGCTTGAGAAGTATCTGTCTCGAAGGACCACACTAATGTCAACGACCTTGAGCCAGCGCCAGCCAATGGCAGCGCGTGACTGAGTTTGACTGACGCCCAAGCCGCCAGGCCTGTAGTGTAATTTATATATTTTTCCGAATTTATTTAACGAATAAGTATTTAATCATATTTGAAAAAATAAAATCCAAATTATAGGTAACAGATATAGGTCTATTTAAGTTCAAAATTAATAGAAATCGGTACAGGTATTAAGAAGAAGAAGTGCTGTACCGATTTCTATGTCCGTTTTCCGTTTCAGGTTTTTAGGTGCAGTCATTTATTACTTATAGGGTTTTGAAATCATACATAAATGTTGATTGACCTGATGAAGTTAATAGCTTATCTCATAAGTTCTTTTTCAAGCCTAAAAGTTTTTTTGTAGCCTTTTTATAAAGGTAGTATCAATAAACTACCTTTGTAAAAGGCTACAGGCATAACCGATCTCACTCAATCTATGCTAGGTACCAAATTTTTCAAGAAGTACCTAAGATATTTAAAATTCTATACTTATACGTTTTTTGTAGTTTATCCTGAAGATTAAAGAAATTCCGAGGTTCCTTTAATAAAAAATCTTCTACCAGAACCAATGTTGCGGAGTTGACGGCCCTCTCGACTACTCCATCCTGCATCGTGACATCCCACCTTCATGCTGCGCCCGCGCATATCCTCTTCGCGAAGGAGGCGCCAGACGTCAGTTGTACGCAACCTGCCTCAGTGAACGGACATTCTACAACCGAGGATGCGAGGACGTGCTACGACAAAGAAAGACCGTGAAGGGGAATATCTTCATTTTTACTGGAATAATCTTTACTTGTTTAGAAGTAAGTAATAACAGTTTTTTAGTCTATGACATTCTACAGGTAGAAATCTTGCTACGGTTTAAAAAATCTTGATAAACAGTTACAAAGAAGAACCATATGCGGGTTCGATTCTCCGGGACAAATGTTTGCATGATGAGCAAATATAAGTTATATAACTATGAGTAATATAAGTTCACAGTAGCTACGTGCTGAAAGACCTAACTAAGGACTTAAATGTTTGGTTTCAGGTCCTCTGCCTAGGATTGGCTATATGGCTAGCGAACACAATTCGAAGAGAACGTCGGAAGCTACAGGCGAACTTACAGGCACATTTTGAAACTTAAGCAATAATGGCTTATCCCTTTAGCCTAAAACGAGGCGCTATGGATCTTATATCTGCGTTTTATTTCACACATGTCGTTCGTTGAATGTCATGTGAGCTAATTGGTATCTTTTGTGGCATCAGCTAGTAAGAAAACATCCAATCCATCCATTGCAAGGTTTTCACAAACGACACCAATTACTGTCCTTCGATTACGTGAAGAATGTTTTCTATGTCATAGTTTTTAATTTTAGCTATCCTAAATTCCTAATACGGAAAAGACGTAGCCGTTTTCAGGTGGTCACAATACTTTAGATTAAGTTTTCTCACACTGTTATTTATATAAAAAAAAGGAGTTTCTCAAAACAGTTTTTTTTTGTATTTGGCGTAGCGCGGCTTGTGAATTTGCCAGTTTCAAGTATTTTCAACGTTACACTGTTTCCATCTTTGCCGTGGTGTGTCCGGCCTAAGAGTAGACATCGCCTCCCGTTGATGTCGAAAAAGCCGACTAACGGATTACACCGGGGGATGGGCAGTAGCATCCACCTGAGTACTCAATATGAATACTGCTATCACCAATCAGTCTGCCAAGCGTGGTGATTATGATAATTCCCGCCATTGTATTTTATGGGGAAGGCCTCGTCCAGCAGTGGACTCTGAAGGCTACTAATGATGTCTCTTTCGAAGTCGTCAAAGTCTTCATGTTAAAAATACGGTAGCTGTTTTACTAAAACTTTAGTGGACTATTTCCACCCTTTTGAAAAGTCACGCAATAAACTTCTATTTTATTTCACACTTGTGCTTTTTAAATAAGCTACACCAATTGAAATGCCTTCAAAATATATAGTTATATCGTATAGATATAACTCGAAAAACACTACAAAATAAAATAAAATAATAATAATAACCACTCTTTTCGAAAAAGGCGGGATGAGCCTACTATTTATTTTAGGTAATACACGCGATAATTATACCTGTGAAAATGACAAAAAATATGTTCTGATTGCAAAAGTTAAAAAAAAAATTTTGATCATAGTCAAGATCTAGCAGTTGTCGTTTCAAATACATGTTTTTTACATTCACCATGGTAGATGGATTAGTTATAAAATATCTGAATTGCTGGTTGATAATAAAATAAGATATAAGTAATAGATTAGAAAATTGAAAAATATCGTAGTCACATCAATTCTGTGATAAATCTAGTTTAGATAATCAGAACAGCTATAAATGCTGTACAAAACTTGGTAATGCGGACCAAATCTGTAGACATGAAAGAAGGCCATATTGCTAAACATTCAACTAAAATTAACGGTAGTACCTAGATATAGTAAACCCAACAGCGTCACTAGTGAAGAATTTTACTCATTTTATAAACATAACAATTATATTTTATTTAGATTCTATCTTCTTAGATTCTTATCTAGACTCTTTGAATTCGGGGTTTTCACTGTATTTTGTAATCGTACGCATGGCTCATTACTGGCTAATATTTAGGTTAGGATAATTAAGCTTCATATTATTTATTCTTCTCATGGAGACTGAGATAATAATAATAATAATAATAAAATATCCACAATTAATTTAACAGTGACCTGAGGTGAAATGGTTTAGTGGCAGTGGAGAATGAAGTATGTAACTTAATGTTAATATCACTAAAATTAGAAAACTCTATGTAAGACATTTTAAATAAGATGAATGTTCCCCGTTTCCCGGAGAAGTACCACGGATTTGCACTTTCTACGATCCTCCTTTTGGTCTTTCTGTCTTTTGATTAATTCACTCTGATCACATTCTCCATACATGCTTGTCGGCTTAGATTAAATTTGTATTAATTATTAATCGTTGATGTACTTGTTGGCAAGTATACTTTTATCTGCAAGTAAAGTTTGTTTTGTTATTATAACCTACCATAAAACTAGGGGAGAGCGGGGAGCATCGGACACTTTACATATAAGTATCCATAAAATGGTTATTTCTTGATATAATTTAATTATTTCTTCTTCTATCATTAGCCCATACATTTGGGTTGAATTAATTTGAAGAACAGTCTCCGAATTGCAATCAGTATTAAGGTTACAAAATATTAGAAATAAACCACGGTTTCACTGGTTGAGAAACTTTCACCTTCTCGCAAATTTTACTAACTTTAAAACCGCCACCAAAATATTTACTACAAACTACTTGTTACTTTAACAAATGAACAAAAGGAAAGATATTTTTTTGTTGTTAGTAAACTAAACAAGCTTAGTAGAAATTAAAAAAATTCTACCACAAAATTCAAGTAATGAGGGGGTGGTTTGGAGGCATGGGGTGGCCAACTGATCGATGTTCCTCACTCTCCACTGCTTACATCATTTTTGTCTACACTGAGTTATTCTGTACATTTTTGTTTTGACCAAATTATAATTGTAATTATGTACCTATATGGTACTTCTCGGTGTAGGTACTCTATTTTTTAAGCGTAGGTATGTATTTTGACCAAAATGTTTTGATTAATTGTAATTTTCAGTATATGAAAAGTTTAGATAAGAATAGATTTGTGTAATTGTTGCAATATGTATGTTTGTTCGTGTAATAAAACAACAAAAAGCCAAAAATGCTTATCTTCCTTTTGACCATCGTTTGCATTCATTAATTCCGGTCTGATAGGTGTTATCAGAAATTACGTAAAATTCTTTGTATTATTTTTAAGCTATTTTAGATTTGCTTATGAATAGAAATGAAAAGATCGAATGAAGGAAGAGAAAATTAAGAACGAAGAAGAAGATGGTTTGAGTAAGGAACGAAGGTTTACACTCAAGGAGTCTGTATTATTGAACGAGTCAAGAAAGAAAGAAAGAAAGAATCGGTTGGTCAAGTTGGAAGAAACGGCGTTTGTATGTATGTATGTATGTATGTATGTATGTATGTATGTTTGTCCGATGAAAACTTCCAAACCGTTAATCCAATCTTCATGAAATTTGGTATGGGGGTATTGGTACAATTTGTAGGTAAGGTTATGAGCTATATCAGTCAGGGGGTTGCTGAGATATTGGGGTCCAAGAGGGGGTAAAAAAAAAAAAGTGAGACAGTCAGATCAAGTGGGGTGTCTAATGAAAGCGCTTTGGTTGGACATTTCAAAACTGTTTTTAATAAGTATGTAGTCTTAGTAGTTTTCGAGATATTAGGGAAAATAAAAAACGTAAAAATCAAAAATTCTAGGGTACCTCCAGCAATCCCACAACGCTGAAATTTGTTATGCTTGTGGCTTTTGTGTCACAACTACAGGGAAAAGTCTGGAATTGAAGAATTTAGAAACTTGTACTCCATAAAACAGAAACCAATATAACATCCATTGCTGACCTCCCATTTCTAGAAATTTGAATGACGTTGGAGTTCTATGGTTTTCGTCAAAAGGACGTTATCAATTTATTCGTCAGGTACTTGATATAGGTACTAACAGGTATGTAGTATTACGCCCCGTTGCTTAGCCCTATTCAAAGGTTATTTCGATGATGTGAAGGAAATTAGAGTAGTTACTGGTAGACCTCGAGGTGGAAATTTCCAAAAATAATAATAGAAAATATGGAAATTACTTAGTTAAGTAGTCGGGCTGATAAAGGTGTTATCGCGAGGTCTCAGTTCGGGGCGAACCACTAGTAAAAAATCACTTTTGAAACACGGATAATTTATTTATTAGGAAATCTAGTACAACATTTATCAAGCTTAAGACTAATAGAATCTCTGGAGTCATATTACTCTTTAATTAAAGGAATGACATTTATCTCTTAACATAAGGTGGGTAAAATTAAATAACAAATTCATGTGTTTTGGTTACTAATAATGACTAGTCGAATTTAATTAAAATACCTATAACATTATGTAGTACTCAAATTTAGGTAAATTGTGTTTTACTCAATAAATACAACCAGAAGTGAATATTAAGTTACAAAACTAAATTACCTTAATTATTCAATACCTTAGAATCAGAATTTTCTATATCTTAGAATTAAAGCTGGAGTTAATTTTAATGTTCAGAAATTCTAGAATTTAATTTTAACATTTTACAACATGAAATTTTTTTATGAATACACTTAAATTATTTAAAGATTCATTTTAAGAAGTTGATGTTTTTTTTTTTTTGTTGAATTAGTTACACTGAATTGTCGTAAGCGTAACAGTGCGGGTGGCGTACATTACGTAGGTACGCCACCCGCACTGTTTGATTGCAGTAAGATTACCGTTATAGGATTTAAAATACTGAGATGGGTATGTAATGTTATACGTTACTTAGTTTACACACGTTTACGTGTCACGTATGAGAGAATCATTGTAGTAGTTACAGCGATTATGTCATGTACTTAAATACGTGATCATATTGCGATTTTATTAAGAGTACATAATTACAACAGATTGTCTGTGTAGTATTAGTATTCTAAAAAAAATACACCTGCAATAAAATTAAATAGGTTAACATCAAATGTAATCTTATAAAGTAAACAAACATGGTAACTTACGATTCGTGTGCGTAAACTATGAAATCACAACGTGCCTTATGTCTAGTCTAAGCGGTCTCCCGACTCTTGCCCGATGTTTTTATGGAGTGTGCCAGCCAGAGTGCAAGGACTATACCAGCAACCTGAAAAAAAAAACGAAACATATTATTATTATTATAAACAATATTTTGTTGTTGCTTTTAGGGCCAGTTTATTCTATAATCAGCAGCCTCTATAGATGTCCACTCCTGGACGAGGCCTCCCCCATTAAATGCAATGGAGGGATTTGCCATAATCACCACGCTTGGCAGGCGGATTGGTGCTGCTGCCCATCCTCTGGTGTATCCCATCCCATCCCTTAGTAGGATTTAACGACACCCAAAAAAGGAGACGGAGTTGTCTATATTTAGGCACTCCACGGCCAACGTTTGTTTTATAAACTGGAAAAATTTACAAGGGGCTTAGGACAGGTTTTGATAGTTTACGAAACTATATGAAGTTTCGTTTCCTTTCATACATTTACTTGCAGCGCCCCTAGCGAAAACGTGAAGAAAACTAAGGACGCTGTCAGTAAAATATGAATGGAAGGAAACGAAACATAGTTATAGATAGTTATATAGTTTTCGAAAACTATCAAAACCCGTACCATAGAAGTACAGATCTTCTGTCAACGTTCAATAACTCTAAAACCACTGTTTTGAGCGCTTAAGCCTTGTTGCCCCCAAAAAGCTCAAGGAGCTTAAAATCGTATTTTTATTACACTTTATGTAGGTCTCATTTCCTGATAGCCGCAATAAATCCTAGTTAAAATCTGACCTAGCTCGTGCCTAGGTCAGAAGATCTGCGATAAGACGATCAATTCTGGAATCGCGTGACCTGACCATAGCGTCTAATCACCATACTGAAAGAAACTACTAGAGGATATCACGCGAAAGTCAAATGTTTCATGAAACCGACGTCCAACACGATCATAAAAAGAGATAAAAGAGAATAGAATGACTATGTTATTAAAAAGCACATATTATTATCCTACTAATATTATAAACGCGAAAGTTTGTGAGTATGGATGTTTGTTACTCTTTCACGTAAAAACTACTGAATGGATTTGAGTGAAATTTGGAATGGAGATACTTTACGCCCTGGATTAACACATAGGCTACTTTTCATCATCATCATCAATTTTCATCATTATTCACGCGGGTGAAACCGCGGGGCGCAACTAGTATAATATAATGTTATTGATGTTAGGGGTTTTTCGTCATCAGAAAAATATATGGTAAATTTACAAATTACAAAACAAAAGTAAATTACAAAACATTGAATGCACACGAGTCCCTATCGCCTGAAATTAAAAAAAAAAACCGGCCAAGTGCGAGTCGGACTCGCGCACGAAGGGTTCCGTACCATTACATATAAAAACGGCAAAAAAATCACGTTTGTTGTATGTTGTATTATCAAGTTTTTTACCTTTAAAATAAATATTTTATTCTGTTTTTATATTATTTGTTGTTCTATAACAACAACAAAAAACATCATCTGTGTGACGGACGGACGGACAGCGAAGCCTTAGTAATATGGACCGTTTTACCTTTTGGGTACGCAACCCTAAAAACGAGCGATAAAATATTTTATTGTATTTTAATATTTTATTTAATTTGTAGCTCCTTGTGAAAGAGTTAGTACGGGGTACGGGTTGTTACTCAATCATGCCGCGCCGTAACGACTAACGTAACGTAACTAAATTTAATAGAATTTGGTACACGGATTATGACCTGGGGCCATGGGGGCCAGTTCTGGTATTTTAGAAACGTTGAAAATGTGTGATTTTTTTTATGATAAATATCTTATGACAATGTCGAACTAGAATTTTTCATACCCTTTTTCATGCCAAAATAAAACAACAAATACTTGACCTCGATTGAAAAGCGCAGTTAGTTTGATTGAACAAATAAGAGTTTGCTAAGAACATTGAATAAGTAACTCACCTCCAAGAAACAGAAAAGTATTCCGCAAACGATGACAGTCAATCCAGCGCTATGCACAGTTCCCAACACCTTCGTCTCACATCCCTCCTTGTAGTACTTCTCGAGGGAGAGGCAGTCGGAACGCTTGATCTCAGAAGCGCGGTCGGTTCCATCATCAGGGCAGCACGAGAATGAGGGGTTGAGACGGGGCTCGTACGCGTTGTAGTTGTCGGGGCCGGTGATGCCGCAGCATTCCAGCTGAGGATAACGTTTTGTTGTTTGGATTAGACTGAGCGACATTCATTCGTGTTAATGTTTCTTTCGTGGTCAACCTACGTTAACCCAGAGACCAGAGGCCTAATTCTCGTAATAAAAAACAGTCAAAATAAAGTTCGGATTATGTTTCGATCTAGTGTCGATGTCACAAATAGGTATCACAAATGGTATTCTCCTCAACTGACAATACAACACGGAAATGTGATTACCACTATCGAAATGTGACTGAAACATGAAAGAGTTATCAATCCTTTCAAAGTTTACCGAGAAATTTGGCTAGAATTTTAGCATAATAGACGTGTCACTCTTTCCTGTGACATTTTAAACACGGTTAAACTTAAACTAACTTTAACTTAACTAACTTTTTTTTGATGTATTTAAACACTTTTTCGCTGATCGACCACATCGTCCCGTAAAACACAACAAAAGACAACAAAAAAAAAATTGTTAAACAAAATCAACTCGAATCAACTCTTAGCTAATGTCAAATCTGCCAAACGGTATGAAACTTTGAACTGGAAAAAATGTAAGTGGGTTGAAGAGTGTTTCTGCTGAAATGTTTGAAGAGAACTCAACCCCTACAATCATTATTGATGCAGAGTTTTGTACAAATTACTGAACAAGTTTTTTGTTATACTTATGTTACAGTAAGCAGTATACAGAAAGCTTACGTTGTTCTGAATCTTGTCCCAGAACTCCCTGAAGGTGGAGTCCTCTTCCTTGACGGACTTGTTCTTGATGAAGGAGGCTCTGAGCTGGTTCTTCATGGTCTCCTCGATCTGCGGACGCAGCGCGGCGGCCGCGATACCCACAGAAAGTTCTAGGAGGATGATGATTATGAGACAGCCAACGAACTGAAAGAATAATGTTACAATTTGTTGTAAAACATTTCCAGAATTTGAAGAACGCTTTTGTGTGTTTAAATTTGGCTTAGTATGAAATTAGTCATCTAGGTTCGTAGGTAATAATCTCTACGTAATTCATTTTGTATCAATATTATCATAATTGGCAGCCTGTAGAAGTCCCCTGCTGGACATAGGCCCTATAATGCCCCAACGAACGATGATATTGTATATTTGAATTAAATTATTTCAAAGTAAACGTATTTCGTGAGAGAAATAAGTATTTTATTGTTTTTTTTTCAAATCAAGCTTTTATGTTATTTACTGCTGTACTGCAACTGATCATGAAATCAGTATCAGAGCTGTGAGCTGATCAAAATGAGCCTTGTACAACCAGTCTACTATTTCCAATCAAGGAGTTCCATTGGCTATACCTTCCATCTCTCGTCACCATTATATTGTATTGTCATGGAAACTTGACAGGTACGCAAAATTTTAACTCAATCGGTTGGTTGGTTTAAAACCCACACATCACATCATTATCAGCCTTAACGACGTCCATCGTTGGACGAGGCCTTCCCATTAGGGGGATTTGCCATAATAATCGCGCTTGGCAGGCGAATTGGTGATCGCAGTATTCGTGTTGACTGTTGAGTACTCAGGTGGATGCTGCTGCCCATCCCCTGGTATAATCCCTTAGTCGGCATTTACGACATCCAGGGGCGGAAGAGTCTATATTCTTAGGCCGGACACACCACGGCACACACCAATACTAGCAAATGTAAAGTTAAATAAAAGCTTGTAAAATACTAATATTGTAAGTACTGATATTTCAAATGCGAAAGTTTGGGTGTATTCGGATGTTTATGTGCTACTCATACCACCGTAACCGATTTTGATGAATATGGTACATAGATGATAGCCTGGATTGTCAAAGGCTATTTTCATCCCGGTATACGCCATGGGCAAAGTCGCTGGCAGATACTAGTTATATTGATGATTCTTGTCGATCTTTTTACTGTATCTGAAGACAATAGGCAATTCCTACACTTATCCCAAACTATGAGTTGAATGCCCTGTTCCAAGGGCTCGCCCAATTATAAGTCTACGTGAATTATGGGAGAGAGCCACGGGCCTGTGTAGGTGTTGTCACAGAATAAATACTTGCAGCACAGTCTGTACTGGTGGCGTTGGAAATTAGGAAATCACACAGCACGCACGTAATGCGCCTATTTGAACAAAGCGATTGTTTGAACTATGGCTTTGAACGCGAGTGGAATGAACACAATGTTTGAGTTAACATTGTTCACTGGATTTGGGAGCTTTGGTTGTGCTGCTATTTGAAACCAGAGGCCCAATTCTCTAATTTAAAAACATTCCAGTCACAAAATAATCTCGTGTCAGTCGCACTGTCACGTATAGTAACTATTACTTAATCTTCGCACGCTCAGATTCTTTGTTTGACTACTTTATTTCGCAAAGAGGTAGTAAAAAAATAAACTAAATAAACTGTTTGAAAGAAAACTCATATCATCAGCCGCACTGGCTTCATTATCCTTGTGAATCATGTGCAGCACAACATGCTCTAACTAATAACCAGAGAATACACATAGTCCACCGGTGGACAAATACATTTCCCAATACGCGGCACTGATCCCGGTACTCGGCTCTACTCTGCACTGTTAAGGAGGCGGCCCACTCTACGTTTGCCTAGACGTGGTCTCCACTAAGAACATGCTTAACTCAACGGTTGTTGGTTCTTAGGCAAATATAGCCAGCCCATTGCCACTTCAAGTGTTAGCATTAGTATGGGTATGGGTATGGGTTTTCATCAATAACTTACTGTTCACACGTTGTCACTACAAAAAAAAGGAGTTATAAAGATTTTACTTGATTCAGACCACTGTAGATACAGTTTGCTCTTCCAGTCGCAATGCACTGAGAAAACAGTTCATCAAAAAATATGGTGATTTCACGTAAAGTAGGGAGCATACGGAAATAACCATAAAGTACGATGAAACTACTGTTGCTGCTGCTAACCATATATTATGATGAGCTGTCACCATGCATTAGTAGTTCGTATCACCGTATGTCCGGACTTACGGTGACCGTAATCGTAATGGACCATTACTTTTTGAGAGAGAGCATAACATTACATATGACTGTCATCATATTTTTGTATGCTTTCCTACTATTTTTATGTGCTCTCCTCTAATTTCCGAGTAATCCCTATTATTTTATCATACTATTTATCCATGCTTTCCTACTATTATTGTATGCTTTCCTACTATTTTTAATGTGCTTTCCTCTTATTTCCGAGTAACTCCTGTTATTTAATCCTACTATTTATCCATGCTTTCCTACTATTATTGTATGCTTTACTACAATTTTGAATGTGCTTTCCTCTTATTTCCGAGTAATTCCTGTTACTTCATCCTATACCATTTATCCATGCTTTCCTACTATTATTGATGTGCTTTCCTATTGATTTTTCTTACTATTTTTCTATGCCTCCTGTTGTAGTATGGCTCGGGTATTGTTCCTTTTTCTTAAATATGTATGGGCCAATTAATAAAGATAATTGACACATAGAATAAGCAAGAGTACGGTTAAGAGAATGATGATGATGTATAGTCGTTCATCGTCATCACTCCCGTAACCGTACTTTTGCACGGTTATGGGTCAGAGTAGATTACTAAGTGTCAATTATCTTTATAAATTGGCCCACACATATTTAAGAAGAAAGAAAAATACCCGAGCCATGCTACAACAGGAGGCGTAGAAAATTAGTAAGAATAAACAATAGGAAAGCACATCAATAATAGTAGGAAAGCATGGATAAATAGTAGGATGAAATAACAGGAAATACTCGGAAATGAGAGGAAAGCACATTCAGAAAAAAGTACCTACGCAATACAGAAAATAACCCTAATAAAGTAGGTACTTCTAGACAGAAGTACCTACTTTATTAGGTATTATTCTAGAACAGTGGATTTGGGATTTGGTGAATTATTTGCTATAATAGAAAAACATATGACGGATTAACATTTTAATTAAAAATTACAAAATATTATTAAATAACGAAAAATATATAATTTAGAGTAACAGAGTAGTAGTTTTGGGGTAACGGAGGCGGGCTCGCACCGTCTCTTGCCAGAGGGCGCACGACCTCCTGTCACGGACCAGCTGAGGGTCGAGACCACTGTTCCAAAGCTGACTGCACCTTATCCGCGTCACCTGTAAAAAATTGCAAGTGGTTAGGTCAAATAGATTTTTATAAATGGGGGTCGAAAGTAGCTTTAAATTTGGGGTAGTAAATTCTGCCGAAGTCAGCCTACAAAACTCGAAAGGAAATTAGCTAAATTTACCTAAATACAGTATTTTGTGACATGTTTACTTTATGGTACCATAAAGAGTATCTCTAATTAACGTGGGCTTTCACATTAGATATTTTACTTAATACGAGACTAAAATCAATACCTTATTCAAATCCCTGGTGATTGATCCTAGAACACGACGCGACTTCAGGCGTGCTGGACAGAGAACGGGAACGAGACTCGGGCTTTGCCAGGATACCCAACGTAATAAGATAGGCACGTTGAGCCCTCCAGGCGTTCACCAACCAGCCATGGTTTGGTAGGCGTCAGCAGGCAGATGCGTAGTAGAAAGGTGGAGATTATTTTATGTACAACCACATCATTTTAAATGGACATCAGCTGGGCATCAGTCGGCAAAACTGGGTTATGTACTGTCACAAGCTTTTACATCAACAGCTTGCATAAACTGGTGCACTAATCTTAAAACACTTATTTTTGTACACGAACAAATGTTAGGTATTATGAAACCCAGCTGATCTTTGTTGCACTTTGTTGCTTCAAATCACTTCACATTTTGTAACACTAACTATAGACAATCCGTAATATTTAAAATAAAATTACAAACAAAAGGCGGAGCGCATGTGCTTCCCTGCTAACTAAATAGAATAAAATGACCGGGCTAGGACCTACCCGCGTGCCGTTCGCAGTAGACTGGTGATTTCACAGTATTTTAATATGCCGGTCATCCAATATTATGAATCTGTAATCATACTTTAGTAAAACGATAAACGTATTTTTGTGTGATGATCACGGTATTTTGGAGTGCCGCGTCAAATATTATGGTTCCGTAATCATATTCGATGGTAATTTGTTACGTAATTGTATTTTTGTGTGCTAGTCATGGTATTTTGGTGTGCGGTGTCAAATATTATGATTCCGTAATCATTATTTGATGTTTGTTCATTTGTTAATTAATTTTTGTATGCCCGTAGTTACATAGATAGATAGATAGATTAACACTTTATTGTACACCAGGAATACATAAAAGGATTTATTAAAATTAGCAGTACAATGGGCGGCCTTATCGCTGAGAGCGATTTCTTCCAGACAACCTTTGGATGGACAGTAACAAGCGAAGCAGTAACGAAACGGCGGAAGATATAGTCCGTAGTCGTATATTATAAGGATTTTATGCATAGAAGCTTCAAGAAAATTGATGCTAACTACAAAAATAAAGTGACGAAAACTGTTATATCTTAGGTATCATCGAATTTCTGCCAACCAGACATCCAGCAGACCATTTCATTTTACGTAGTGTTATTTTAAGAGGAAAGCATCGTAAAGTATCGATTTAATCTTCTTATATTCTGTCACCGTTTATTACGGAGAATGGTCATCATAATATTGTATTACTTACTATTTAAACTAGATTATTTTATTATATATACATGATACAACCTTATTTTAGAACAATTCATCGTATTTTTGAAAGACGTATTGATATTTTATAATGAAGCCAAAATGACATTTTTCTCAGTGTGGCAACTGTTTCTTAGTTAGTTGAGGAGCTAGAGGCTTAACTTAGTCTACGCAACCAGCTATATCATGATAATGACACTCACAATGTAGAGCAGCTTAGGGCTCTCCTTCCAAGCGCCGAAGCATCCAAAGGCGGCAATGATGATGATCAGCACACCAACTGCTATGAGTACGGCATCTGTCTCGTGGCCGCTGGTCTCCATACCGGCAAAGCCCTTGATCATACCCATGTCCACGCATGCTGCTGCGATGATAACGATGCCGAAGATCTGTGGAATAAAACAAAAATTACTTACACATGGTTGGCCAACTAATTATGAGATGCAGCATCCCTATAGCGCTGTGATAACGCAAATAAAAGGTTAATAACCGCTGGCACGTCTCAGCTATAATATATTATTCCGTCAAATCACGGCTGTAACTTGGTTGCATATGAAAGTACATGATCCAATTGGATCCCATAGTTTATTCGCTGTAAATGCCTTAGAAACACATTATTCTGTAAGCGATTAGTGAAATATAAACTTTTTATGAACATAAAGATTGATCAATAGATAAACCGATAACAAGTCTTTACCCACGTAATTACTTGGCATGTTAAATTGGTAAACTCCTCCTACAAAGTAAGTAGGAGTATCTAACCTACGCTTTCCAATTACACCCATTCATTTGTAAGTTTGGCGATCGTTTCATAGAATTATAAGTTATTATGTTATACTTCTCCAAAATTTCTTATTCTTTATTGCTTACGAGTAAATACATAAACAAAAGTAAGAGTTAGCGGACATCTACAAGACATCTAATAAGTTTTTTGTTGTAAATTTTTAAGCTTTTATTAAATTAGTGATCGGAACCGTGAGCTGATCAAAATTTGCCCAAACTCTGCCAGGCTACTGTTAATCATCGAGGAGTTCCGTTGTCCACCATCAGACCATCTCCATCATCAGATCAGCTCGCCGCGTTACCACAATATTGTATTGTCATCTGAACTTGACAGATTATGCTGTACAGGTATTATGTAAAACTGGTTCAAATTCAGTTTCAAGATTTGTCCCACACTAACTAACATACATAGGTACTAACAGGTCAAGCTATAAAAGCTTGTAAAAAGAGTTTTCTTCCAGCAAACTTTTCAGAGAGGTAATTATAGAGGCGCATATGCGTTGAAAATAAAATGCGAAACAGATTATGAAACTAAATCTGTTTTCTCTAGGTGTGTAATAAAATAAAAATTTCTGTATGACTTATAAACTTGTGTTCTACTGGACGGATATTAATGTGGTTTTCTTTAAGTAGAGCATTTATCTACTTAGTACAACGTGGGCGGAGTGACAGCTTACAATTAAATAGTATTTCATGTGTCATCTCTATGTTCTGAGTGCTCAGACTCAGGCAGGCTGATAAGCCTATGAGCAAATGTACCAGTAATGTATCTACATAAAAAGTTTTTATGACGAAGATTGCTCAAGTGTCTCGAGAAACGTTTTTGTGTCAGTAAACGTGAAATAGCAAAGGAAATAGGTCAGGTTGCCCTGTGCCGGGCCACGCAAGGTGACGCCTCGGAAATGGCCATAAACACGGAATTTTAGTCAATGTGTTGGCTTAATTATACCTAAGTATTCGAATTTTTTTGTTTCATACGAAAGTTTTTGTAGATGTTTGGACTTGATAACACCGATTTAGATGAAATTTGGAATACAATAGTTAAGCTGGGGGCAAAAGCTAGTAGGTATGTCATAAAAACTGAATGCAGATATAAAGACAGGTAAGTTAGGCAATTAAGTAAATATCATGCTCTACCATACCCTTTGAACAAATATTTTGAATAAATAGAAGTGAAAAATTAATTAAAATGCCTTGGAAAAGTGTAGGCGACGTTTGTAATACAGTGGAGACGCGACAGACATAAAAAAATATTAGCGAGACCCGTTCACAGCTCTATATTACGGCCTGGATGTAGGCTCACAGAGGGCCGCTATATTTGACCCACTGGCCTATCATTTTCTCAGAATGACATCCATTCATGTGAAGTGTTTTAAATCACACAGGTGTAAAATGTTTATTCCGTAAATAGTAGTGTGGGTCGGCTGTGCAATGGCATTGAAAAGTCGTTTCACAATAGTTTCACCTTGATGGGATGTAATCTTGTCCACATGACGTCATCTTTTCCATGGTGTCTATAGGAAATTTGCAAAACTCATTATCGTGTAAACGAGATAAAATAATGGGGCGTACACGTGTGTGTACCAGATGTTGGAAATACCTACTTTTATACGGCAAGATCACTCATGTTCAAATCTGAAATTGCATCCGATTGGCCTTTGTATTTAACTTTATAAATGGCAAATTCATCTGTTAGTGATTTGGATCAGTTGAGCAATCTTTAAATCGTTTGCAACTGTCTTTAGATAGATAAACTGTTAAATTTGTATATTCAAAATTTTGTTTATATATACTTCTATTAGTTGTATTCTTTCTATTAATCAAATACAATATTTGACCAATATTTGACTACCTCCGTGGCGAGGCCACATTATGCTGGTTAACATAACATAACACCCATACATAGTCATGATCCCACACGGATTCCCTGTTTCGAGTGTATCATGAATTACGAGTACCATGGTACCACAACACCCAGAGGCCCAATTCTCTTAATTATTTTAAAACTACCTATACTGGACGTTGACCGAATCGTGATTGATTTGTGAATTGACAGAAAGTTTGTATTCGCTGCTCCCTCATAATTACAATTTAGTCTACCTACTTTCGATTCACGGAGACCATTAGAGTAGGATAGTTATATTATATAGGTATCATTGGAAAGAGTAAAGAGAGACCTCCCATCTATATACCATAAAATTATCGAAAAACCTTTGAATCGTTCAAGTTTCGGTCAGATTTAGATAAAATCACATTACCGTGTTGTATTTTAAGTTAGGAGAATACCATTTCTGACATATTATATGACATCGAAACTAGATAGGAACGTGATCCAAACTTTATATCGACTCATTTTTATTACTAGAATTTCAGTTCCGGATCATTTGCAGATCATGCAAACATTTTTTCCGCAGTGGGAATCGAACCCGCAACCTCTTGCTTCCCAACCCGGTTATACGCCCGCCACGCCACGGGTGGGCCCTTAGTAAATTATCTAGTAAATTCTCTTCCTTATGCTAGTTTGTCTATCCATTTACTTAAAAAAACAGTGTTAATTTGTTTATTTCTAGTTCTAAATGGCAGTTAAAATGTTTGCCACTAATAAAATGCGTAAAATGCAGAAGCGAATGAATTCAATGTCACGTACAAGACAAGATGTCCTCACATTCGCAACGTGCTACAAAAGGACCTTTTTAATTAGTTGAGGTCCTACAAATCTGCTGTTAGCCGTGACTTTCAATCAATTGGTTAATTGTAGCTATTTGAATCAAGTGGCGATGATGTTGCATGACATCAGTATATAGCTTCTATTTACGTCTGATTCATAGAACCACATTCAGAAGTAACGTAGGTATAAGTATCTAACTCCCTACCTGAGTTTGCTGTTAAAAAGTATGTACTTGGACTTTTTTATGCTGACAATAATCTTGCTTATGATATTTGTATAAATTTGCAATTCTTCGAAACTAAATTGAACGATACAAAAATATCCGTTGTTATAAAATGTTGTTTACTCATTCACACCATGAAACCATGGTATTTCCAGTGATGACATGTCGGCTTATCGACCGATATTACTTCTCATGCACGACCTAATTCGCTGACCCGGTTCAGAACGTTGAAAAATAATGCTGCTGGTTTTAATGAGCTCTTATGTGTTGTTTCTTTGAATTAAAATTGAATGAGATATTTTATTTTCCCAAAGAACAATTCAAGGTCAATCAATGGCGGAGTATTTTTCAACCACATGTTGAAATTGAAGGGATGGCTTCAAATGTACAGGAGAGTTCTTAAATCAGGGTTTTATGACAGCAGTGATCGTCATATGACGGACGTAATACTGCACGCTTCGACATGGCGTGATAGTTCTAGTATGGGCGTGATGACGATCTTGAACCTATAACATCAAAGATTTACGTCAGCTGCATCTTCGCTATAATACGGCCGTTACATGGCGGGCCATTTCTACATACAATAAATATTAAATAGTAAAATTGTTAGTAGCCCAACGGCTCAACTGGTTATTACTGGCAATTATACTCATTCATTGCCCTTTCTCAAGTGTGAGCAATTCTCAACTTGAGGAAGGGCAATGAATGAGTATAATGTATGTTTGTACGGATGAACTTTCAGAATTCGAAAACCACTGAACCAGTTTTAACAAATGAGGTGTCAATTGATTCGACTTTGTTATGGGGTGGTTCTTGGCTTTAAATATGGAAAAACAAAATAGCGGCCAAACGTTATTTTAAAGGGATACGATACAAAAAAATTACGCGTTCCGTATTGTGTGCTATGTTTGTTTGAAAGGTCTTGTATAATCAAAATCAAATTGGTGATTTTGTAATTAATAGAGGGGGTTTGTGAAAAATGTAAACTAAAAGAGTTTATAGCACAGTGTGACTTAAACCCGCACTTTACGCACGCTTTTCCGTGACTTAAATAGCTCTTTTTTACACCGTGCGAAAATGAACGTCGGCTGCGTCACGTGCGGGTTTATGTCACTTGTGCTATAAAATATTATACTATTTCTATGATATTATTATTATAATTATTTTAAACTAGCGTGTGAAGGTCTTTTAAACTAGCTTGGAGCCAGATGGTCATGCAAAGGAGCGTCGTGTGAGACTTTTAGGTTTCTAAAATTTCAACGATATATTCTGGACCCACAGCATATTATCGTCCTTGTGATCGCAGAACAAGAATTTTAATTAGAATTTATAAAAGTGGCTATCGTGGTACAGATAATTTTGTGATGTTATGATTCACTATAGCCGGGCAAAGACAAACACATAGGTAAGCTTAATTCCCTGAAAATGAAACAGACAAACTTTTGGAAAGATCGATCAATAGATAGTAAAGTACAAGCATTAGCGCTTCGTTGATTGATGGTTCGAGACATTGATGGTGGTCATTACCTACCCCTTTGGGACAATACTTCCAACGTTGCCGTCAGTAATTGGAATTCAATGACCGGGTCATGAACTAGGTAAATTGTAAGGCGTAATTTCTGATTCCTGTTTTATCATTGTCCACGCTTGGCTGGATCATTGCAATGCAAATACAAAAAACACATTTGAAAACAGGCAGATAAAAAATTATCTAAATAATTTTCATCATATAGATGAAAGTTGTGAAAAGTTTATTATGAGTCTTTCACAGTGCACAATACTGAGAAAAGAAGAAAAAAATGGCGAAGACCTACCAAGAAGAGGATACAAATTTATAAAGGTATGGAAAAATTTGGCTGTTACTATTATTATAAAAGCCATGGCATGCCAACTAAATATTTATCGAAACCATTGTATCGAGGCTCAAATGTGCGTGTTCAATAAAAATTCAACACTAGGCGTGTTCATTATAGAACGTGGAATTTTATTTATATAGACGTGATTACCATAACAACGATCTCACACAAAATGTGGGGACTCTGACATTTTTTTTGAAAACAGTCTCAAGGAATAATAATTATAATTAGTGGTTTAATTTAGCAGGAGGTTGCGAATTCGTTTCCCGCCTCGGAACAAATATTTGTACGATCTGCAGATATCTGTTCAGGGTGTTCTGGGTATTTTTCTATGTATAATAAAAAATATCTATCTATGTAATGTATTGTATTAAGTATATCAGTTATCTAGTACCATAACACAAGCTCTGCTTAGCTTGGGGCTAGATAATGTTGTGTGAAGTGTCCAGCATTTATTTATTTATTTATTATATTAGTTCTTAAGGCATTTTCAAGAAAAAGCTCCACAAATCTTTATTCAATATCTATAATATAGTCTGCTTTCCTGTATTCTTTGTAAACTGATTACACAAGATCTATAAAGTTATGTAGAACTCGTAGGACTGTGTAGAGTCGTATCGCCGATCACATAGGCCATTTTAAAACAAGCAATAAATATTCTGATATCACTATAGCAGAGCCTCAAAAAAATCAAGTTGATGTCATTAATTCAGTTGGTTTCGTTGAGTCATCGGATAATGCGTAAGGCGCTACGGGCACGGATGAATAAATATGCTGTATGACATTACGGTGCGCGTACGCACCGTGATCTAGAGGTCAGGGCTGTCACAATATTGTTGTTGGTAGATTTTGAGTGTCAAAATATTGACGATAGGCTAGCCAAATCTCGTAGAATCATCAAAACTGTGGAATGTAGAGATCATAAACTAAATAAATGTTGCTTTCAAATATATAATTATGGTCAGAACCACAAGCAAGATTTAAGGACCTATTATATTAAATATAATAAGATCGTTAAATCTTGCTTGTAAAGAGGACTGTCCTCTTTACCAGAAATACAGAGATTTCGAAAAAAACGTGTGAATCATAGAAATCTTATAACATGTTTAATGTTTTACCCTTATAAAACATGTTCTAAGATGCCACATCCTGTGCTACCGGAACCACATTTTCCCATAACGGATCTTCTAATTTCGTATTTTATCACGATGAAACTCCTACCATAGGTCTCCACATAGCCCGCTGCGTGACTTTTGTAAATGATACCAATAATTAGCTAGCACGTCTCAGTGTCGTAAGTCGTCGCTGGCAACGCTCACTGTTTGTAGACTTTCGTCTTGAGGCATATAATTACAAGTACCTACCTACATATTATTGAATATTTTTCTAGAGCGTAGCAACCCACCCATGGTAATGTAGACCACTCAATTCATTAACAAAAACGCTTCTGTCCTTCACGGTTCGATTTTCTTCACGGAGCGGAGACTCACTATCTACTGATCAAAATCCTAACAAAGTAATTTAAAGTTGTTGATTTTGTTGTAATTAAAATAAATAAATGAATGAAATGAAAACATGTAAATGAGAAATGATAATGATTAGATGAGAATGAGCAAAATATATACCGAGAAAATTTAAACTTCTCTAAACTATCGATTTATACATATTGTATTTGGTGCTGTAGGCACAATTTTGCGAATGCTATGCTCTCTCTGTGCTGTGGTGTGTCCGGCCTCAGAATAGACCCCTCCATCTCCTCCCGTGGATGATAGGCAGCAGCATCCACGTGAGTACTCCACATGAATACTGCAATCCGCCTGCCAAACGTGGTGATTATGGCATTCCCCTCATTTTATTTATGAGGAAGGCCTCGTCTAAGTAATATGCATGGTGGATTGGTGGTAGTACTCCCCCGGACGAACTCTTTCAAACTCAAGGAGCTCTATTACTAACAAAAATGTATGAGTTTTTTTTACTGTTTTAGTGCCTGTCGTCTGACCTTAAGTAAGGGTTATAAATACGGACATTTTCAACCCTAATCTAATGGCAAAATTGTTTTAGATAGTTTCCATACAAAATATTAGAGTTAACTTAAAGTTTAATCATGCGCGCCGCAGTTTTGCGGTATTGCGCAACTTCGCGGAATAGCCGTGACAGATGCCCAAATTTGCGAAAAATGCCCGCGACAGTCGACCGGATAACAAACCAACAAACAAACTTTCGCATTATAATTATTATCTAGTAGGAAGTAGGATATAATGATGTCGTTTAAATGAGTAATCCGTACATATACCGTCATGGTTTCCTTCCATCATCAGATGAGTAACTTGAAATGATGAGTTAATTTATATTATTATTAAATAACAAACACGTGAGGTAGATTTTTATCATGATATCTATCCTGTTAGCACCAGCATCAATTGAGAGAACTGTGTCGCTTGTCCGCTCCATACAAACCAAAGTAGGCTCTTCATTTGGTTAGACAATGTTTGTAGATACAATCTAGATACTAATTTATAGTACAATGGTTTGTCAGCTTCCCATAACATTAAATTATCAAGAATCAAACTAGGATGGGTTATAAGATTTCCAAAAAAACATTAAGTTGGTGTGATTTGGAAACATATAATTTTATAAGAAACTGACAAATCACGGGTCTAGGTATTAGTGTATTGATCATGGAGTTTGGTAAGATAATATCTAAGCTAAGAGGGCTCAAGCGTCCTAGCAGTACACTTCTCTAAACCTTTATTCGTTGTATTTTTATTATCCAATCATACGCCTGAGTAGATTTCCTTACTACACCTAGAAGAGAGCGTAAAATAAGGAATTATCATTGACTATTTTCAATAATAAGTTAAACTGGTCACACTACTTATAAAATTGTTTTTATTATTTTGACGACCTCTGTGGCGCGGCGGGCGAAGGTTCGCCTAAGACGCAGGAGGTTGCGGGTTCGATTCCCGCCTCGGAACAAATATTTTTACAATCTGCAGATATTTGTTCAGGGTGTTCTGGGTATTTTTCTATGTATAATAAAAAATATCTGTATATGTAATGTTATTGTATTAAGTATATCATTTATCTGGTACACATAACGCAAGCTCTGCCTAGCTTGGGGCTAGATAATGTTATGTGAAATGTCCAGCATTTATTTATTATATTAATATTATTATTATTATATGCAATATTATTGGAATAGTTCGTTTGGAATGGTCTTTAGATAACTCAACTGTTTCATTTGTGTATTGTTTAAATTATGTATTAGTTTTATTATTATTTCTGTCATATTTTACTTAATACAATATTTTGTAAAAATCTTGTTTTCGAGATGATGTCACATTTCATTTGACGCCTGTACAAAGTTATCGTTTCATGCGAGATATGACGTCATCACGTGCAAGTGACTTTTGTAGGAGTCAACCTCCTTACATTTATAATCTCTAGAACCATTACGTTAGCTTCCCAAAATGTTGAATGCTCAAAATTGTTAACTCCCATTACGTCGACTTGTTAATTTTTACACAACGTCGGCTTCCTAAAGACGATGAATTCCCAAAATGTTGAATTCCCTTACTGTTGACTTTTAACTTCAACACCATTGATTTATGGAATACATCAAATGAAATACCCAGTTGAATACATTGCACGAGTCGGCAGCCGGCCGGCAAAAAGTTCGACAGCCTCCTTGACATTCATTGAGACAAAGCAGATTCGAGTCCACGTCGCAGACTTGATGAATGAAACCCCGATTATGTTATCGCGACATATTTGGGTGGTCTTTACCATAAATGTACTTTGTTTTTATGCCTTGGGATCCCCATATGAGTTGAAATGGACTGAATACATTATTAACAAGGTAAAAGAAAATTAAAAGTGGGTTTATATTTAATTGCATTGCGTAATTGTGTTAAATTGGCTTGGTGTCATTGCTATTCAATAAGTCAGAGAGTTAGGTAATATATGTATCTATACTCATGATTTTTAATCTTAGACAATTTTTGTAAACAATGAAATGCCACTGGTATGTATAAGTATCATGTATGTGTATCATATAGTGTATATACACATATGATACAGATACATGCAACTTATACACACAGTGGCATATTTTGACATTTCTTTGTTTACACAAATTGTCTAAGATTAAAAATCAGAGTATAGTAGGTATGTAATACAAATCTAGATTAAAAACATTAATGGTATTAACATCTTAATAATTTAAAACTACTAGGCAACTCACAGTAAGGCTTTTACTATATCCACGTGAGGAGAAGGAGTGGTCTATTCTTAAGCCGGACACACCACGGCACGGCGTGGATACAGGAAAAGTCTTACTAAGGGATTACACCAGGGGATGGGCAGCAGCATCTACCTGAGTACTTAACACCAAAGTGCGATCACCAATACGCCTGCTAAGCGTGGTGATAAGGGCAAATCTCCCCATAGTATTCAATGGGGAAGGCTTCGTCCATCAGTGAAAAGTAGGCTGTTGATGATGATGATGAGGTATAAGTAGGTTAAACCGTGTGTTGAATTATCCACCTACCTACATATTCTACAGCTTTAAAAGCTTTGTATCAGTAACTGTTGGCCAATTTGGCCATGGCCTTATTATTTTACACAGATCTAGATGACCCGTGCAATGTCCCAAACAGATGGCACAATACGAGACAAACCCAGACGGAAATAGATTTTCGTGAATTTGTGACACATTTCTGTATTTATACACAACAACTTCTACATTTCTATATAAAAACAATGTCTTAAAATATTTTCAAGTTTTTTTAATGTTTTAAACTTACCATGAACAATCCATTGAAGATTATCAGCAAGAATTTTATGCAGTTCATCCCGCAGCCTTCCATCTTGAAAAACTTTTAAAACACAACAAACAAAATCACAAAATAAAAATTAATGTCGTCAAACGAATTGCTAATAAAGTTCTATAATGGAATTGTTATGGAACAAAAGAAAACCGAAATTCAAAATTCAAATGTCGAACTCGTTTCTTTTTAATCGTTCGCGCAGCTTCGCGTCGCGTAAGCTTCTGGCCAGTGACAGTGGCTGAACGTGAATGCGGCAAGTAGACATCGGTAGAGTATTTTAGTAGCTCATGAATTTGGTGGTGTGAAATAACGCGCAAGGGCTGAAGTCACGCACTGAAATCACCCCCAAATTACTTCGACCCTCAGATTTTACGTGTTGGCGAGCCGATACAGATCTCGATTATTTGGTTGTTAAGGACCGATCAGTAATTGGTCTCTGTTGGTTGTTAATTTAATCGAGTTCTTTTTGTTTTTTTCTTGTGTGCGTCAAAATTTTATTAGGTTCAAGAAAAAATAATTTTCATTTTAGTTTTTTATTCATTCTTTACTCACAAACTTATATGATAAGGAGGCATTGTAGGTAAATTAAGAGTACCACAAACGACTTACGAATTACCGACCTACCGATTAAGTGTTTTAGGTAAACCAGTATCATAAAACTTTTAAATTTTTTGCAGCAGTTATGTAGTCTGCCGTGGCGTGTACGGCAACCTTCGTCTCCTCCCTTGGAAGTCGTACTAGCCGACTATGGGATTTCAATAGGGAATGGGCAGCAGCATCCATCGGAGTACTCAACACCAATACGTTTACCAATCCGCCTGCCAAGCGTGGTGATTATGGCAATCATTGCATTTATTATTTATTTATTTATTAATTTATTGCGAAAATGGGTACAAATATAGATGTCAAATTAGAGTAAATCCGCCATAATCCGCTTCACAGCATGCAATAATTGATACACAATGGAATTAAAATAATCAAAACAAATGAAAATCAAATCAATAATAGTTAGTTCAGAGGTACCCAATCAAATCAACGAGCACAGTCAATTATAAACCCTCATAACAATAATGCGACACAATGTCATAGAATTAATAATATTTACTGGACTCATGTCATATAAAAAAAAAATAAAGAAAGAGAAATGTCAAAAACAAACCATTAGTTGCAAAAAGAGAATAACATTATTTGTTCAAACTTGTCGTTCAAATAGTCATCAACACTATAAAACACTTTTCCAAGAAGCAACCTTTTCACTTTAGATTTAAAGATATTATGTGAGGTGGTCTCAAGTATAGACCTCGGCAGGTGATTGTAAATTTTTGGCGCTACACAATATATACTTTTGTTTAATAAAGCAGTTTTATGAAAAGGGCAGCGAAGCATAAGGGATTATTCATTCTATGGGGAGGCCTCGTCATATAGCTAGACAACCTATAATCCGATAAACGACCAAAGCTGTGGATGGGATGATAGTGGGTTTAGATTTGATTTTGGTAGTGTGGTTAGATATTATGTCATTTCAGTTTTATAAATGAGTTCTAGTTATGGTGCTAATTAAGTAGGTACCTGCTTCATTTTCAAGGCAAAGGTTTTTGGACTTTCTGAAGAAGTTATTACACGAAAAATACGTCAAATAACCATGGCAACAGATTTCAACCACGGTAGAGGACTTTAACCTCTTCAGGTTAACACCATTAGGTACTATAATCTACATGCTTTTGCATTTCAGACTGGGTTCAATGTTTCATAACCACCTTGTCGTTTTTTAGGGTTCCCAGTTTCCCACCCGCAACATAACTGAACTATGTACTACTGTAATCCATCTAACCTTGCACGAGCTTTGACAAGTGACAGTTTTTGATTCGGCCCACGCATTAATGTATAATTATATATATTATTACTAAAAGGGTCTACGTGAATAGAACCGAGCAGAAATTCCAAGATCATTAAATAAAACAAACAATTGAACACAACAAAAAATTGAACAATTGAATTGAATTGAAGTTAGATATTAGTTTAAATTAATGTCTTTTTTATTTCTTCTGTAGCCGCAATGCATTGCATGCATTCTACCAGAGATCGCCGATTTTAGTTCCATTTTCAAAAATAAAATGGTTTTCTTTTTTTATGAAACAGTAATAAGTCGAGTCTTTAATTCTTTATTCATGATTATTCTACTTATGACTAAAGACTTTCGTTTTTGTAGGCTCATAGTCATTTGACAGACAAAATTAAAAAAAAAATACTTTTTCCCCTAGATGAAGAAATGTTATTTTTTCTTCATTCTGGTACGCCACAATGACGGTATTGTTGAGCAAGAGGAGTGAAAAATCATTTTGCTAATTGTATTCAATGTTTTTTTTTGGCTAGGCATTGACTGACAACCAACTTTCAACCTTTTTGCTTCCCACAAACGTCGAACTCTTCAAAAGAAGGGTTTTATTTTATGGCATGGCTCAGGTATTCTACCCCTCCAATGTGTCTAATATCCAATTTGCTAATGATTTTTAATAAACTTTAATAAAAATCTACATTTTCACTTCAAACTCTTATTTAATTTCGGTCATTATAACGCGTGAAGTACTTCTTAGACTCACAGATAAAATTAATGAAAACAATAAAAACTTAATGAATTGTTATTATAATTAAAACTAAATTAATTTTCGGACTTTATTCCTGTCACATAATTTTGACGTAGAGGGCCAACTGTTGAGACTATTTAATAAGAACCTTTTGCCACGTTTAATCCATAAGAGCGACTCTTGCCTGATCCCGACACTTAGATTTTTACTAAGGACTGCAACCTTAACAATATAACATCAAAATCGTATCTACACCACCTTTCATAAATTAAACAGCTTCATACTCTGACTCCTTCACAATAACTTCTATTAGTACCTATCTGAAATCATATCCCTCCGAATTTACGCAAAGCTACTTCATTGGAGGTGAGGTCCAGAATATATTATAATCATTTCCTCAGTAAAATCGATCAATGAACAATTATATTTTTATACCTTCCTATTGTTATTATACTGATGAATGTTATGTATTATATAATATTAATTACCTTACAATCATTGTCATCCCGTAGAAGTATTGGACTTCTACGCTGGACATAGGCCTCCCTCATAGAATATCACGACGAACGGTCTTGAGCCGTCCATCCACCGACTAGGTACTTGCGACAAATAATAATTATCTATATTTTTTAAATTTATTTCTCAGATAAAAATATGAGAAATAAACTATACTTACCTAACCTACTCACCAATCCGCCTGCCAAGTGTGGTGATTATGGAAAATTCCCCATTGCATTCTATGGGGGAGGCCATGATTATGATGATGATTACTTTATTTTATATTTCAGTTAATAATAGTATTTATGCATTTTTTTCTGAAAGAGTCACCGTTCCCTTTCTGTGCACTACCTACACATCTTTTTCCGCAGTTCACCATGGTTATCTGAAAGAAAATACTTTTTAGCATTAAGTTCACCTTTGTATAACTTTTAAGTGCAATAAAGAATTTTCAATATACCATTTGTAGGAAATTGAAATTGAAATAATTGATTGCCACAGATGGTACATATATGATGATAAATATGTATATATATATACCCGGCGTAAAAAGACTACTCCCGAAAACTGAAACAGTGCATTCAGACCATGATTCTGAAAATATTTAAGCTGAAAAAACACGAAAAAAAAATGCTCACTTTCGGTCCGCTTTTTTCGTATTTTCTTTATAAATATCCATAAAATATCGTTAAAGGAACACAAAAACCTAATTTCCATCATTAAAAAGACGTAAATAAATAAAAACGTCAAAAAAAGCAATGAAAAGCACATGAGAAAAATTGGCCCTACGGGTCGATCAGCTGATCAGCGTTGAACTCGCGCGGCCGGAATAAATGCGTTCATTGCTGGCTGACAAATACGACACGAAACGAAAAAAAAAGTTTTTCTCCGGTATGAATCACCTCTGAGGCGAAAGCTATTTTATATAGCTATGGTATAGGTAGCTTTACCGGTACCTTCAGTATTCGGGAGTTGTCTTTTTACACCCCGTATATATATATTTATCATCATATATGCAACAACTACCGAAATAAATATAAAAATAAATAAATAGGTAATAGGTAATTATATTCGGTATACCTATGCTAAGCGTAACGAATTATGACTCGTCATTTATTTTACAAAACAAAACAAACATAAGCAAAACATTTAAAAACAAAACATCCTAACGACTGGACTGCTACAAAATTTTTGGAACCCTTCAATTATGTACCATTTATAACCTAAGCACTAAATTATAGTCGCTAGAAATTGCTGTTTCCTTGCGTGAGTAAAAGTTTCCGAATGTCAAGTTTATCGGTCCTAGGTCTTGCGTCAGGCTTTGTTACCAGGTTTCGATAACGAACACGAAAAACCTAAAAATAACGTATTCGAAGAACAAAGTCATGGTTAATTCTTGGCTAAGGTTGCATAGAGCACCAGCCAGCTTTAGATACGAGTTGTGGGTTCAAAACCAAGTATTTGTTTGCTCGGTAAGCTAATGAAAATTAGTGTTTGGAAAATTTGATCCAATCATCTTACGACGATGTTCGATTATTTGAATTAAGGGCCCAAAAAGCTTCGGCCAGAACTACCAAAAATTACCGTTGTAGTGTGTCTGCCCTAAAAATAGGCCTATCCGTTTCCTCTCATAGATTTCGTCAAATCCGACTAAGGTATTTATTATACCAATTGGCAGTACCTGGCATCCACCTGGGTAATAAGCACTAATAGTGCGGTTACCAATCCACCTGCTAAGCGGTGTGATTAAGGCAAATCCCCCCATTTTATGGGAGAGGCATCGTCCAGTAGTGGGCATTTATACTTATACTCATACTCATTTATTAAAACCATAGGAAATACATTTTATAGTTTGAAATTAGGTAGGATATGTAAGTAACTACTTAACTGGAGAAGCGCTAGAAACTGGCGTGTACTGGTTGGTGATAATGACTGTTATAGAAATCCCAAAGATTTTAAAGAAATCTTGCCTGGAATGGAACTCACCCTTTTTCGTACTTCCGAGTCGATGCGACCGCTACGCGGCGTAGCATAATCGTAGCTTGTAAAAGAAAATTAAGCCTCATAGATAGCCTAACATAAGCATAATTGACTAAAAAATCATGTTGGACAGTTTTCGGATATAAGATTTGTCCTGACTGATGTTTTATTTAGGAGTGTGTTATTACTGGAAGAAAGCGTTAGCCGAGTAAGTAGTGGAAAGCAATGGCGGCGATGAGCTCTCCACTTGTCACGTCTATATTCCTGCGACTCTGTAGCCCACGGTGAAAAGAGGCCCTTTGAGGCTTTGCCTACCTTGTGTTTAAGTATGTATGTAAATAGTTAACGTTACCTCTTCAAAAGAAACAAAATCCTTCTAATAATAATAAAACATAATAAAAAACATATATAAATTAACATATATAAATTAAATAACTTTTCATTTAAAAAACCGACTTACCGCCATTGTATTCGACAAAATATTTGGATGAAAAAAAAAATGATGAAATAACCATAGTGGTCAAAGGATTATGATACTTTTTGAATGCAAATGCTTGGTTTGTTATTGAAAATATCAAAATCGCTATATGTATGGACCCAATCACCAAATGGGACCAATCTGAAAGTATATCTATTCAAATAAAAAAAGAATTTTCCAAATCGGTTCATAAACGCCGGAGATATGCGGTAACAAACGTTAAAAAAATACAACCGAATTGAGAACCTCCTCCTTTTTTGGGAAGTCGGTTAAATACCAAAATTGCTATATGTATGCCTATAATATTTGAGGAGTTCCCTCAATTCCTCATGGATTCCATCATCAGAACTGGGTATTCAAAAATGGGACCAATCTGGAAGTATAACTACAAATAAAAAAAGAATTTTCCAAATCGGTTTACAAGCTACGGAGATATGAGGTAACAAATATAAAAAAAAACAACCGAATTGAGACTGTATTATAGCTTATACATCAGAATAACATATTGGCTTTAATATATAATAGAGGTAGGCTTAGAGAGGAGCCGTGGTAACCTCTGCGAAAGAATAGGCCTCCTACAACTCCTCCTGTGGATGCCGTATAAGGCGACCAAGGGAATACGCAAGGGGATGGGCACTTTACACCTGAGTACTTTACACCAAACTGCAATCATCAGTCCACCTGCCAAGCGTGGTGATTATGGCAAATCCCCCCATTGCACGCTATGGGGGAGGCCTCATCTAGCAGAAGGATGTCTACCGGCTGATGAAGATAATACAGGTTCCATGCAGGCGGAGTCGCGAGCAAATGCTAGTATGTAAATAATATAAAGTAAATATGAAGCCGGGGTCGATCCCGTTTCAACGTTTATTTACACAATAACCGATCAATATTCGGAATAATTAATCACCATTTATGAATGAACACTAACAATATTCATTAAATATTGATGGTGGTACCATGGTACTTGTAGTTTCTGATACCCATGACACAGGGAATCCTTGTGTGGGGGCTATATTTGTGACTGTTGGGTGTTTTGTTATGTTATGTTAAGCTAAGTTATTGGTATTTCTGAAAGGTTAGGCATTGGGGAGAAGTAATTAGGTAGAGTCTGTTCAGAAAGAGAGCCGTCATTGCAAAATTGTGAACTAACGTTGTGAGTTACATAATATTACAACCATAATTAGGAGCTAGTTTCTTTCTGTCAGCATAAATTAAAGAAATAGTTACAGTTATAATAGGATCAAAACGGAATAGACGCGCTATTGTATGGCCCGCTAAACAAAAAAGGTATATTAAGCACAGCTGCGTTCACAAATCCCACGACGGGTCTCATTCTGAACAGACTCTAAATACGTTTGAAGATACAAGTGCTTATATTCATGACTCGTAAGCGACTGGGCCCATAACCATGCGTCAGCTTAAATGATTTCCTACGTTTCCAAGACAGCGATTATAGTCTGTGCCAATTGCGAGTGTGGAGTTTGCACGAGGTCGTGTCCCATCAAAGAATCTAGGTTTATCTCAGATCTCTCTCAATCCAAAGGTTGTCTGATAGTCCGCTTCTAAGCGATAAGACCACCCTTTGTAATTTTCGGTTTGTTATTTTTTTGTGCAATAAAGTATATTCTATTCTATCCTCACGCAAATTGCACACATATGTTAACGCGTTTTAAGGTTTTTGTATGTTAATTGATGATGCGCCTCTTGCGGTCCATTTCGGTAACTTATTTCATTCTTTTTTCAAACCAGGACATTCACTCGTGGTTAAGGTCGAGGGTGTCAACTCATTCTAATTTAACCTCTTAGAAAGAGACCTCTGATCGCGATTGCACCATCTTACTATGTAGTTAATATGCAGTATCAAAACACGTGTAACACGCTTACCAGTCACGAGCTACGAGGGAATATATATGAACAAAGTTACATATATACATCTAAACATGAATATTTAGATACACGTATACATATATATAGACTGCTAAAATCATAAACCACCTTCTACTTTGCTATAGTCGGGTAAAACTTTTGACGACCTCTGTGGCGCGGCGGGTGAAGGTTCGCCTGGCGCGGCGGGTGAAGGTTCGCCTGCGACGCAGGAGGTTGCGGGTTCGATTCCCACCTCGGAACAAATTTTTGTACGATCTGTAGATATTTGTTCAGGGTGTTCTAGGTATTTTTCTATGTATAATAAACAAATATCTATCTATGTAATGTATTGTATTAAGTATATCAGTTATCTAGTACCCATAACACAAACTATGCTTAGCTTGGGGCTAGATAATGTTGTGAGAAATGTCCAGCGTTATAAAAAAAACTAGGCCTTTGATTACTGCCAAACTGCGTCAATTGACTATAATTTACATTTTATTTATTACAAAGGTTGAATAGATACCACAAAGTTGTATACTAGACTAGACCATACATACAAAACAATTCAAAGTAACAAAGAATAGCAAATATTCAATTCCTTCGCAAAAGACCAAGTGTCCTTGGCGTGTACTTAAGGGTGGAGGGTTGGTAGAAACCCTTTGTGCGTCGTGTTGTGGTACCGTTGTGATGGCAACGAACTTAGTGGCAACGGCTGAAGTTGATGACTATGACCTATGATTGGAAAGATAGGAAGACAAGTGTTTCCGAAAAGAACAAAATAGTTAAGGAAAGTAGGACACCATGTGACCTTGGTATCCTTGTCCGGGAAGCTACTTTCACCTATTTTGGTCACTGATTACTGCATTATTTTACATGTTTGCATAGGTATGAGTATCTCAAAAACTTCAAAGTCTAAAATAAAATTATAAATAGTTTGAAATTGTCCAAACAAAGCCCTTTAATATGACACTTCACTTGACCTCACTTTTTTTTTGACCCCATGTCTCAACAACCCCTCGAACAAATTGTACCAGTACCATCTATTTAGAAACATGATGACCCATATAAGTTGGTGAAAGTTAACAATCTCAAATAATCATTCTATTTTGGGTAGAACAAAATATTTAGTATTATAAAGCATAAGAAGAATGTAACAGGCTCTTTTAAAACATTTTGACCAGTTGAATCTGATACAGGCTCCTCCCGAGGATATACCATACCATAATTATGTATGTATGTACGCATATGTTTTAGAATTCCAGAGCATGGGCGTAGCCAGGAATTGGGGGTTCGAAAATATTCAACAAGTTGACAAAATCTGCTACTTTTTGAAGAAACACCAGTGTGCTGAATGTGTTTTTTTTCACATCAATATTAATGTAATTTCGTGTACATTTTTGTTGTTTTATTTTCTTGAAACCCCGAAAATAAAACCTGGCTACGCCCGTGTTCCAGAGTATACACAAAAGAGTCTGCAACTGATGTCTCCATTAGCTAGATTTCCTCACAACTCGTGCCTAACAATCTTACCATATTTACATAGAAAGCAGGCTCTTATTTTGTGAAATAACTCTCATAGTCATCAAGTCTTTAACCTGCTTATTCAAAATTAAAGTGAGTTTGAATGAATGCGAAATAGGTGCCGTCAAAAATCAAGCTTCTTACTCAATGCATTAAAAAGATTATGGTATTTAATGTCTAATTTTTTTGCATGGAAATCGCAACAAAAATAAAGGAAAATTGAAAAATTTGAATTTTGTTGACCAAAATTGAGGGATGTCCACTTTTATACCTCTGAAATGATGGACAGGGAAGTTTGTAGGGAAACGTGTAAAGTAACTCGAAAAGACTGACGATGTCGATATAATTTATAGATTAGAACCTTCAGGGCGTGAGTCTCACTCGCAATTTTCCGTTTTAAGACCACAGCACACCGCCTGCGTATATGCAGCACGTGACGTAGACACGCGCGTCTCTAGTCTCTACGTATGTACAAGCTTGCGTGCACGTCACGCAAGCGGTATGCCATGTTTCATACAGTGCCATGCATTACAACATCATGGTACGTCTACGCGTACGCAGCTGGTGTGCTGTGGCCTTTATCCTCTATTCGTCCGTTGACAAACCGTTATCTTGCCGCTCATTGCATGCAGCGTCTAGCGCCGGTAACCTGCTTCTTATGTGAACACGTCCTTAAGTAGTAAGTACATTCTAATAAGTAAATCTAACGGTGCATCACAAAAACAATGAATAAGTTCATTGAGTATTATGCGACGGAAGCCAAGCGGTAATGCGTTGGACCGTGGACACATTGTGTTTCGTGATGCAAATGCACTTCATCGTATAAATTCAGGGTCGAGGTATGGATGCTTCATTTCTGAGGATCAGGGACTGAGATGATGAAGAAAGAAGGTGAGTTTTTTTTTATCAAGGATTTAAGAGATCACCGGTAGCTAGAAAATGGGTGCTTATATACGCCTTTTTGCACGCGAACGAAGTTTACTTAATAATGATGTATTTATTTATTTTCAACTAATACATAAATGAAACTTAGATTAAATAAGGTTAGTACATTATGATGAACACTAGCAAAATTATACTTTGGATTGTCACTAAACAAATATGTTTTAAATGCTGCTATATCCAAGAGGTCGATACTGGCCCTAAACTAGGCATAGTATGATAGGTACCAGTGAGAATTAAAGTTACAGAAAGATAGTATGCAGCCTATGGTTGTGGAAAGTTATTATTATGTTGTTTGTGCGTGTGCATATTAAGAAAAGTAATTTATGCTGCAAATGTTATTTTACATTACTAAAACTAAAAAACTAAAATTAAAATGAACATAATTTAAGTAGGCAGGTATGTAATGTATATAAATACATATTTTATATATTTAGAGATAAACGTTTATAGAATTTTGTATATGTTACCTAGTTTACTTCTAATTTGGCTATTATTTCTTCAAACTCCATGAAACTTTGTACACATAATAATGTACACTAATATCTAAATCTGTGGTGCGCTGGTTTATTATAAAATTAAGTATTATGGTTACTACAGTCGGGTTTTAGTTTAGTTTTTTTTTTAAATCTGTTTTTTTGAGTAGGTTGTATTATGTATTAAATCAAATCAAATCAAAATAATTTTATTCATTGACATCACAAGGATTATTTTTAACCGACTTCCCAAAAAAGGAGGAGGTTCTCAATTCGGTTTGGTTGTTCCCTCAATTCCTCATGGATTCAACCATCAGAACTGGATTCTGAAAAAAATGGGACCAATCTGGAAGTTTATCTATTCAAATAAAAAAAGAATTTTTCCAAATCGGTTCATAAACGCCGGAGATTATGCGAAAATACAACCGAATTGAGAACCTCCTCCTTTTTTGGGAAGTCGGTTAAAAAGGCAAAATAAACAAATGCCTAGGACAAGAGTTCCCCATCAAAACAATAAAACTGTTAGCGCGTTCTAATCTACTAGTAGCGACATCTAGTTTTGAGTTGAGTAAAGTTCGGAACTATGCGAGGTTCGAGAGGAAACGCAGTCTTCTTTATTAGTCATTTTATTCCAAAGCTCTCCAACTACCATAAGAAGAAAACTTTTCCTATTTCACAGATAAGAAGTCCAAAGATGCTCAGAGGTCCTCCATCACCCAGGAGCCCCCCCACCTGCACGAGCTCGAAGCACAAGAACGGGAGCGTATCCATAGCATCCTCCACATTCCTGAGACCAGCGATTGGAAGAAGGCGCATTGTTGTGGTGGCCTGACGTACATTGTACTGGGTGTTATTACCATCGTAAGTACTAGCTTTTTAGGGTTCCGCGTTCAAGGGTACCAACGGAACCATTACAGGATCGCTCATGTGTCTATCTGCCTGTCTGTTTGTCTGTCTGTCACAGCCTATTTCTCCGAATCTACTGGATATATTATGTCGGAGCAGCAGGATCTTTTAAGCTATCGCCAGACATAGAGTGGGTAATGTGGGTAATCGTACAAAGAGAAAACACCCTCTTTGTTCAGAACACAGTTTTAATCAAATCGAAACTAAATTTGCATTAGGCTAACTAAATAATTACAGTAACTGTCACTTTAACTTTACTACAATGGTTTAAACGAAACGTGAGGACAGTTCCGAGACGTCTGCACTCTGTGGCGAGAGTTGAGACTGCCCGTCGAGCCGCAGTGCTCGACCCTCATGCCGAGATAAATAGACGTTACTTAGCACAAGGTTAGCACGTACTAATGCTTAGACGTGTCCCTGTCACTGTCACACAATTGTTAAAACACGTGTATTAGAGAGAGAAACAGGGACGATTTAAAAGTAAGACTTAAATATAGACTGAAGCATGTCATTATTCTGAGGCTCGACCGAGCTCCCGTTCCAAGTCCGTCGAGCGATGACACCTCAACTCTGTCGAAGCCCACCCGAAGTGAAGCCCACCGAACGAAGGCGCGCTTGCGTTCCGTTTAGAGTTCGTAATCATAATCGGCGGATGCGACATATATATAGGTAGTTTACTAAAGTTTTTTATAGTATCTGTATTTGTGTTCACCATACCACATTCTTCCAGATTCTAGCCGTTATTGAGATCATAATAACAGGAGTTGGGGCAACTACCGAGCGGTTCTATGACGCGCCGCATAGTGGCCGGCTAGTGGCCATGATCCTAGTCGCAGTTGCGGCATTAGTCACCATTGGGATGGTCATCTATGCCATAGTGGGCGTCGGGAGGAAGCACACTAAGCCACTACACACAGTAAGTTCTTCTTCATCAGTCAGGTAGACGTCATTGCCGGACGAAGCCGAGCGAGCCTCATAGAATATCATCATCTCATGGATTTGCCATAATCATTATTCTTGGCAGGAGAATTGGTGATCGCAGTATTAGTGTAGGTAGAGAGAATAAATGATTATACTTATACTTAAGAGTACTCAGGTAGATGCTGCTGCCCATACCCTGGTGTAATCCCTTAGCCTTAGCTTTTATGACATCCGTGGAGGAGGAGGGGTATATTCTAGGCCGGAAACACCATGGCCACGGCTGTGTGATACACACAGTAAGTTACAAGATGTTTACATATTCACAACTTTCGACAAATAACAGTGATCATAATCATAATTTGACGACCTCTGTGGCGCGGCGGGCGATGGTTCGCCTGCGACGCAGGAGTTCGATTCCCGCCTCGGATTAAATATTTGTACGATCTGCAGATATTTGTTCAGGGTGTTCTGGGTATTATTCTATGTAAAATAAAAAATATTTATCTATGTAATGTATTGTACCTATTAAGTATACCAGTTATCTAGTACCCATAACACAAGCTCGGAAAGCTCGCCGAATCGGAAATACCCATATACCCTTAATGGGTAATTTCCCTTGATTTGACAATCTGATACACGTGATAGCAAATGCACTGAAATAATTAATCTAAACTTTATTTGCCAGTAAAAAAACACTCACAAACAATAAGTCGTAAATACTGCTATTAAGTTGGTACAACATTTTTAATAGTTCTTTAGAAGTTGCTTGCTAATCAGAAGCGAAGGTCATCGGCTTTAGCCTTGGGCACAGTACTGATTAAATACAGTATCTGAGATATATCTCCTTAGTTACAACATGAACAAAAAAAATGTTTAGTATAGGTAACACATCGTCAATGCTCCCGGTGTTGTGTTGATTTAGATCACGTCCGTCAGATCTCACTTTTTGCCGGTGTCTATAAGAGACAGTTACCGCTTAACATTAGGTGGGCCTAAAGCTAGTTTGTCTATCTCTTTCATAATCAAAAAACAATGGCCCAAGCATATCAAAACAACTCATTTTCACCCCATTATCATCATAGGCCTCCTCTAGATTCTTCTTTTTCGGTCGTGAGTTTCCTTCCGCCACATCGCACCTTTCAGCTTTCCACCTTCGGAATGACCTTCCTTCCGTTCTTTTTTCTTCTCTAGACTACTATTCTAGGGTTTCTATCATCATCAGCCTATAGAAGTCCACTGCTAGCTGTACACAGACTCTTTACTCTTTTATAGAATGCCATGACAAACGGTCTTTAGCCTCCTCCATCCACCAACTTCCTGCGACGTTATAAATGTCGTTAGTCCATGGAGAGGGGGGATTTCCTAGTCATCTGTTTCGAGGCCACTAAATCACCTTCATCCCCAAAAAAATACCGTTGCAGTTCTGCAAGCTATGTGTCCCGCAGTGACATTTTAACCTGCTTTTATTTTTAAAGCTATGTCGTTGTCTTGGTTCTTATACCCTTACCTTGTCCCTCATACTTACTGTATTAAAACTTTACTGTGCCTTGAATTAATATAATGTATTCGAAGGTGGAAAGCACCTTACCCCAGAAGGAGTAATAGTTTGTATGTAAAAGGACCGGCATATCACGCTACACCTGCCAGATTAATTGTGACTTGGGGGCCCTATATCGTTAAGTACACTCAAGCTACAATTGATCATAACACTTTTACAACAAACGAACCCAATAAATCCTTTGACGATCCTTGTCTCTTCGACGATCTTCTAGTACAGTCAAATTAGGTGATTTTTTGCAAAAGTGTGGAACTAATTAGATGTAGTCATGAAAACTTTTCTAATTGTTTTGTATGGCTTAAAAATCACCTCTAATAATAAGCATCAGTAATTTCACCCTCCGGAACAGGGGGAAATAGGGTGAAAACTAGACTTTGAACCGTTATGATCTACATTTGCACCAAGTATTTTTTAAATCCGACATACGGAACATACCAAAAAAAAATCATTTACAAAAAAAACTTAATCTTAACTTTGGTTTTTATTAAAATCATAATGCACTAAGACAGTCTCTCTATACGTAATTTAACTTGCATCAAGTAATTTCTTTCTATTTTAAAATTAACGGCCTTTTTAAGTTTGTACCTAATATTTAAAAGGGTTCCGTAAGCGCCAGAAACGGTGCAAACTTAGGATAAGCTTCTTTTCGTGTCATCTAACGTTTCCATAAGAATCCACGACTACAGGACTTAGGTCCACACTTTTTGCTAATTTGCCTGTACTATTCTTCTTAGACGTACACTCTTGACAGAGTGGTCGTGGTTATGAAGGTCTTGCTTGAGTGGCGGCTCTTGCGATGCGTCTCCACTCGGCTCTATTAGCAGCATTGCGAGAACATTCAATCATGGTGGTTGTGGTACAATTTAATAATAATTACATAATAAATTATTTCAGACTGCATTCGTCCTGTTGGTACTGGTGATAATCCAGGCCATGATCGTCGGCCTTTCAATCCACATAACGGAGTTAGACGAGCTGAGTATCAGCAGGTCTCTGACGGAGTCGTTCTATCGCGCCAAGGATGGAGACCCACAGCAACTTCAGCTGTGGGATGCTACGCAATCTGGAGTAAGATTCCTCTTCTTCTTTTCCTGTTCCCGCGTTAGGCTGACCCGGCCTTCTTCTAATATTGGGCCTGGACGCTCTATCCTGGTTGTTCTTTCGGGTTTGTCCTTTCTGATCACAAGAAACCGATCACGCCCTGTCTGATCACACGAAACAGTCCCGTCTGATCACGATATCTAGGACTACTATTCTTTAAAAGGTGGGTCACACTTGTCCAACACTTTGCTGACATCCTCAATCCCATTTCTTTTCTCTTATTTCTTACACTAAACTTACTTTCCAGTTGGAGTGTTGTGGCCTCTACAGCCCCGAAGACTATCGGGACCCCTACGGGCCCCTTAACTTCCCCCCCGATATTCCTTTATCATGCTGCCCTTCATACAACAACCCTAACACTACGCGGGTGAAAGAGCGGGAAATGTGCAAAGGTATGCAAAGACTTTATCATCAGCGATTTTTATTCTTATTGTTCGTACTAATAGATGAAATCCGAAGCGAGGATATAACCAACAGCTCTTAGAAGTAGCAAGTTGAAGTGGCAATGGACAGGCCAGATTGCTCGCAGAACCGACGGACGACGCTGCTGTATATGAAGGTCAATTATTCAAGTTTCATAAGGGACTTTTTCTGCTCTTTCGAAGGGAGACGTCGTCCTTTTTTATTTTATTTCAATTTCTAGTGTTTTTTTGAGTGATATCGTGTAATTTTGGTGGCATTTTAACCGGGGTAGCTTATAAAGAGCACATAGTAGTGAAATAAAATAAAATAAGTGTATTGCGTGCCTTTTCGAAGGGGTGGAAATTGTCCAGGAACATTCTAGTAAACTGCCATCAATTTACTAGAACATGACTTGACAGAAGACTTTGACGACTGGACATTGTTTGATTAGATCAATAACTTGACATTGGCAAAATTGAGAAAATCCTCAGAAGACATTAAAAAAAAAAAAAAAGTTTCATAAGATTCACATAGCGCTAAAGCTGCCAAAATGATCCCTATTGGTGCGTTCCCCATTGCCATTTACTACTGTAATTAGATGGCTGGTCTTCTTGTAGCTAGAGGCGTTCTTGTGGTAGATGGGTAGAAGTTTGTTGACGTTGTTAAATAAGAAATGGCCAAGGAAGCAGAAGAAATTATATGCAAAGCTATAGTATGATACAGCTGGGAAGAACAGACTTGACATATCTTTCAGCTGCGGCTGCAGGGTCTGATGATGACCAGCATAGATTAGAATGAATGGAATCTAGGGTTAAGAATACTAAAAGGTTTATCTTCAAGTTTGAGTTTGAAAAAAAAAACATTGTAGAAAGGTATTCTATTATTTTAGAAAAATTACTACCATACACCACATAGGTACTTTACTATTCTAATCAACAAATCAAAACGAATTAAAAACGTCAGAAGGATAATAGTGATGTGTAGTACGGTGGTGTATAGTCGTAATTTTTCTAAAATGATACCACCACGATAATTTCAATTCTGTTATTCCATAATTGTTCCGTTTTTCCAATTTTAATATAATAATAATATTAGTTAATTAGTTGGCTGGCAACACATGCATCTTGGTCCAGTGGCTGAGGATCGGACCATCCAGTTGCTGTGCCGCTGTGGTCAGTAGGCTGTTGGTGCTGGCGCGTACCCGCCGCCTCAGGGAGATGGTTCTTTTGCGTATGATGGCGTGGAAGTCTTCAGTATGTGCCCCGCAAACAAACCTGGCGCGTCTATTTAAAAAAATATTTATTACAAACCATTATTTTACAAAATTTATTATTACGCGTTTATTAAAAACCACCGTAAATTTTCAGTGTTCCAATAACACCGAAAATAGATTGCGATTTTAAATTTTTAATAAAACTAACTTTTAAGAAAAAGTATTTTCACGCCATTGGACTCATCTCAACTTTCCACTCTGTAAATCAAATAATTCTCAAAAAATGCTGCAGTAATATCCTTTATTTCCAGCAAATAACACATACTTCAAGAGTGGGTGCAAGTCTCCTGTGCTGGATTTCGTGAAGGGAGCTTCCGTCAGCGTGATCATTATCACGGTGCAACTGATCGTTGCTGAGGTAAAATACTCTTTATTTAACCTAAAGATTAATAGGCTTACTTATAAAATCAGTCAAAAGTTAAGAGGCCAACGGAGGATAAATAGCCCATCCAAACGCAATACGAAAATCATTTGTAATTCAAGTATATTTCCACCATGTTATGCTAAGTAATATTCGGATTCGGACAGCATTTATCTAGGTTCCTATAGCTTATCCTGAAACTAGTGCTCTTCTATTCTTCGTTTACTCAAAGCTGTCAAATTGGCCCTTTGATAAAATTCATTCTAACTTCCTTCTACTTTTTAACCGGCTTTAAAAAAAAGGAGGAGGTTCTCAATTTGACTGTATGTTTTTCCAGTCTAAAGATAGCTAGGTTTAACAAGACATTGATGTAAAGCTAAATTATCGTAGAAAACATTGAAACACATAGCATCTTCATTTAATTGAATTTTAAAACTGTCCTACAAGTAATAAATAGCAGCTAGAAGGTACATTACATAGGTAAAATCTGCGCGGAAAAGAATGGCCGTGGCAAATAGCGGCACTAGTGAAACCAGCATTATGATTTATACATAAGATCCCCAACCAGCAGCAGCCATGAAAGATTATTTTCGTACTATTTTGCACTACAAATATCAAAATCTTGCAGTCCGACTATAATGACGAGACAGTGTTGTTAATAATACAAACTCCGTATCAAATTATCACTGTTACGCCTTGAAATCTTGCGACCATCCTGTTTCCGCACAGACTCTACATAAAGGTTGGAGCAAAATAGCGCTAATGTAGAGTTTGACTGTTCATAAAGTTTACATTACTTTTCAGGTGGTATTAGCGATTCTTGGAGCAATCCTCAGTAAGAAGAGGAAAGAAGAAAAACACGAGCACATAGAGTTCACTCCTCCAGCACTAAAACCTGTCGATACTCCATAAACTGCCATGAAAACTGCCACTCCACATCAACACAGAAATTGACGCTAAGTGAACAAACTAATGCAAACTTCTTAGCTTTAAGATATTATTTATTGTAGCAAAATGTAGAAGATCGCTGTAAAGGGGAAATGAATAAAACGCTAATGAGACCAAATTTAAAAAATATTGTTTTAACTCCATCTATGTGTTAGCGCCTGAAATAATTTGTTGGACAGCTTGGGTGTCAGTGTTGTTATTTTTTTTTGTAATATGATGGTAAAGCAAACCTTAACTGCAATTTGTACACCGTGTTACCGTAAGATGGAGCTGCTTTTAACAAAATAAAATTTCACAAAATGGAATGAAATATTATTATTCACTAGGTTATATAGGCTATTATAACGTTTTATTACAAAATCTTTTGCAAGAGTTATATCAATAAGCGAGTAAATATTATAATAAAGATTATCACCATTTGGTTCACTCGGCTACCATAGTAAAATTATGTGCGAGTTTAATTTTTATCTAAACTCATAACCAATACAAAATTTTGACATTAAGACATGAGCATCGATGGTTCAGTGGTAGAATGCTCGCCTGCCACGCGGGCGGCCCGGGTTCGATTCCCGGTCGATGCATAATACTTTTTGCGTGTTTATTATTTTAGCAACGAACGTTTTATTAATTTTCAATTTTTAAATCACTTTCACGTTTTTAAACTATTTAATATCAAACAATACACAATAATTTTACTTAAAGGTCATGGCTTAAGCCAAACTTTTTCGAATGTGAAACCTTGGCGAAACCTATAAACTTGCTAATATCAAAGATTTGATTGCACAAACCATTAACTTTCGACTAATTGCATAGAAATTAAGCAATTATGGAAGAAACACTGAAAAGCTAATAGAGAGAAACTAATTAAATTGCGCTAAGAAGTCGATGGGAAAATGGTTAGAAATTTCTATTACAACACTTTGGTGATGATTTGTTCCATCAAATATGGTAATTCAGGTAAGGAATTCAGTTTTTTTTTGTAAATAATTAAGGTTATTTTTAACATAACACCCAACAGTCACATACATAGTCCTGAGGCCCAACTCTCTAATATAAAAACATTCCAGTCACAATATAATCTCGTGTCAGTCGCACTGTCACGTATAGTAACTATTACTTAATCTTCGCGTTTCTTGCGAAGAATATGTGATAGTTACTATACGAAATTATAATGTGACTGGAATGTTTTTAAATTAGAGAATTGGGCCTCTGATCCCACATAGAATTCCCAGTGTCGTGGGTATAAGAAACTACGAGTACTGTGGTACCACAATACCCAGACCCAGAACAAATATTTGCAGATCATGCAAACATTTGTCCCGCTGCGGGAATGGAACCCGCACCTCTTGCATCTCAGCCGGCTATTCGCCCACTAAGCCACAGAGGTCGTCAAATTTTTGGAAAGAGACTTTCTTAATAAACCAACTTAACTTACTTACTTTAGCTCGAGAGCGCGTCGGGGCGTCGAGGGTCGGAATGAACTACGTAAGATAAGAACCAATTGCCAAGTCGATTATTGGCATTATCAATGATTTATTTTTACATATTCTCGCTTATGATAGGCGAAAGTTTGTGAACCGTAGCCCCTCATACAATAAGGTAGATGCTGACGTCACACTGTGGGTTGTATTTTACATTGCCCTCCACTGATAACCCTACCCCAAATCCTTACAGTAACGGATTAGGACTTTATATTAAATTTTTCATAGTATTCTCTTCAATAAAATCATGATATTCTATGGCATAACTATGTATCCCTTATACATCATCACTGCGCAACCATAAGAAGTGTTTCAACATGGTATCTTTACAGTGCCCATAGACTACTGCTTCCAACCTCTGAACTTAAAGCGATAGCAATCCCAAGCAGCCCTGTCTGCTTCTACTATAAGCCTGCTCTAGTTGCGAGGTCAAGAGTTACGAACTCTCAACAAAATATTAATCTTAATCAGCCGGGAAAAAATCAATCCCATTCATATACTTTCGTCGTAGGTAGCCGTTATACACGTTATACAGATCTGCACTGCGTCATACAGTTCTACACTGCGTAATACAAAACGTCACTGCGTCATACAGCTCTACACTGCGTCATACAATTCTACACTGCGTCATAGAGATCTACACTGCGTCATAAAGATCTACACTGCGTCAAAAAGATCTACACTGCAACATAAATAGTTCAGCAAGCAATTTTATTTAAGACTGTTGACACGGAAACTTTTTTGTTTCTGAAAATATCGGCTAAAAGTTAATATAAACTTAATAATCCGTTAATCTAAAAGTTAATAATCCGAAATAAAGTTCGGATTACTATAGCTACGTGTGAAAAATATATCTTCCAAATTTCATCACGATTGGTCTATTGTAATCATATTAGCGTGAAAGCACGACTAACGAAGAAAACAATCCCTGCAACCTGCTGCTTGCCTGATGTATATAGGTACATAAATTATCCGATATTCCAGATATAGAGGCTGGCCATATTAATAAATCGAACTTGACTTGAAAACGATCTTGAGTGTGTTCCAATTTCAAAATTCCCATACAAAAATGAAATTTTTGTGTCCTCATGATCGTTCCCAGATCGTTCAAGAGGGTTCTCAGTTCACCCGCGTGAACAATGATGATAATTGATAATAATGATGATGAACTTTGCATCATCATTATTATCAATTTTCATGTATGTGTTTATACAAGCCTAGTAAGTATTTGTTAATACAGGGTATATGGTATCTCCCTTCCAAATTTCACTCAAATCCGTTCAGCCGTTTGAGCGTGAAGAAGTCACAAACATACTCACAAACTTTCGCTTGTCATTCATCTCACTATATTAATAGTAAAGTATTATAATAAATAATATAATCACACATTATAAACTAGCGGCCTGCTCGCGACTTCGTCCGCTTGGTTCCGGTGGTCCAGACAATAAGTGGTAATAGCGCTCCTTTTGGTACACGATATCATGTTTGTTTAATATAACAAAGTAAGTAATTATTTAAGCTTTTGTTAAGTTTCATCAAAATCCGTCCTGTAGATTTTGCGTAAAAAGAGTAACAAACATCTATCCATCCAAACCAAACAAACTTTCGCATACTTCCTATCCTATCCTATCCTATTCCTAATAATATTATAAACGCGAAAGTTTGTGAGTATGGATGTTTGTTACTCTTTCACGTAAAAACTACTGAATGGATTTTAATGAAACTTTACAATAATATAGCTTATACATCAGAATAACACATAGGCTACTTTTCATCATCATAATCATCAATTTTCATCATTATTCACGCGGGTGAAATCGCGGGGCGCAACTAGTTTATAATATTAGTGAGATGAGATTAGTGGGGTAGGATTAAAGTTGACAAAAAGAAAACTAACTAATAAATTTCGTTCTTCCATCCAGTGCCTATAGACTACTGCCTACATCCTTTAGACAAAGGCGACTGCAATGTAAAGCCAACCCCAGTCTTCTCTTACTACAAGCCTGGCTCCCGTTGTGAGATCGAGATATGGCGCGGATGCCCCACCTTCAACAAGTTCAGTGATGAGTTCCTCTGCTCACACTACTGTATCGGCAAGCTGTGGGACGGCGCTGATTTTAGTTCAGATCTTGAGCTAATTAATGAATCTGTTGAGATTGACGAATATGGTAAGTATCGAAACTTTGAGGTTGGGAATCATTTTAAATTGAAAAAATTAGTATTCGCCGGTCTACCGTCGAACGCGGTCGCGGGCGGTGCTCATGATGAAGAGGCTTCTGAACTCAGTCTTGAAATTCGTCAGCAAATGTGACGAAAAACAGTTGTAATTAGCCGTTTTTTCAAAAGTATCATCAAAAATACTTATTTCCGATGATACATGGATTCAAAGGCGAAATGCAAAACTTTAATACTTACAACTGCAACTTGGACTTTCTTTTCTTTTCTTTGGATTACACATGATTTATGACCTTTACCTAGATCACTGATGCCCATTGACACCTAGCAGATGCAAAGCCATGACAATGTACCACAATTTCGGTTTCAATTTTCACAATCTCTTATACTTTTAAGTTTTATTTGACTTAGGTATAAAGTGTGTCACACACATAGCAGGCGCGGTGAGATATCTGTATCTGAGCGCGTATCTGTCCATATCGCTCTCTATACTAAACTCAAGGAGCAACACACACGTAGCAGATCGCATATTATTTTACCGTCAAGCATCTATAGGCACCGATATATGTATATTAAAAGATGGACAGATGATATCTGTGTATACAAATTGAAATACAATACAGTTTGAAGGTTTCCGCGTGAATGTATCATTTTCGTATATTATCGTATCTGTTACGTGTGTGATACCTTCAGATGCGATAAGTTTTTATACGCATATATAATATTACCGCATCTGCTACGTGTGTAATGCACTTTAAGCACAGACACAATCACACATTTTTTATAGGGCACTATTTTTATGTTAATGTTTTATATTTATATTTTTTGTATCCAGCATTTATTTGTCTATTTATATCTGCTTTACATGTTTAGGCATGTGGAGCAGCATTATGCTGAGACAGGGCTCCACACACGCATCGCACAGAGCGAACTATTTGCGACTAGTTTGTTTGTGTTGCTTTTTTCTTCTACCTGTCTTTTCTGTGTATCTGAATTTTCGAATAAATTTATTTAATTTAATTTTCATTTGTATCATCTTGTTTGGACTTTTAATTATAATTATCTTGATTGTTACATATATTACAGATAAATGTCAGACACCCATGAATGAGGACGACTGTGGTGAAACAGGAGAGTTCAAGTACACTTTTATCGGATTGATTTGTATAAGAGTACCATGGAAGGGATGCAATTCTCCAAACTTATTTGATGACGAAGAAACGTGTATCAACACTTGTATAAAGAAATCCGAAGAAAAAATAAAGAAAGTACTAGACAATCTCCCAATGGACGATGTGAAAGCAATAAATAAGATACTCGACAATGTCATGGTAGAAAATGGAACCGAAGGAATGAAAGAAAACTTATTGCTTGAAATTAAAAGAACGACTAAAGCAGAAACAACTCTAACAACAAAAGCCACCACTGAAGCAATGACTGAAGTGGTTCAAACAACTAGTGGAGCAACGGAAATGAACAGTGATTACTCTACTGCTACTAAAAATGTGACTGCCAAAGTAGTATCAGACTCTTCAGAAGAAGATTCGTCGGGACCTATCGAAAATGTAAAAATTTTTGGTTGAACTTATTTATTTTTTGAGATATTTCTTAAATAAATCGATTTTTAGTGTTCTGTAACAAGTTTAGAGAAACGGAACACTTATGGTCTCACTATGGTATTTGATTGTCTAACAGCCCATGCCCATTTGCCCCTCTGTCACCTCCTACCAGCCCCTTATTAGTTACAGTAGCAGTAGAATGACGATGGGGAAGTCAACAATGGGCATCATTTTAGTAGCTTTAGCGCTCTCCAAATCTTTTGAAACTTGAAAGGAGGAACATTTAGGTCAAAAAGTTTCCCCTATTCAAGTTTCATAAGATTTTGATAGTGCTAAGGCTGCCAAAGTGATCCCAACTGTTGCGTTCCCCATTACCATTTGCTACTGTAATTTGGGGGCAGAGCTAAGCAGATAGATAAATAGAAAACTCTTTATATATCACCACATGGAAATATAAAAAAAAAATGGTAACACAATAAGCGGTCATATCGCTAACCAGTGATCTCTGCCAGGTAACCATTGGATGGACTGGAAGAAATATAATAAGAGAAGGGCATATTGGTGTTGCTTCTACACGATTAATAATAACAAACATACTAAAACTTGAATATTATAACATATATTTTTAATTATAATTGATTCAAAGAAGAGTCATGTCTTACCCAAATTTAAATCTTTGGTCTTACCAATGAAATCTATGTTAGATTCTTCCAATTTATTGAGTTTTAGTACACCAAAGAATGCAGAGAGTTTTTCTGTTAATAAATATTAGGTATATATTTATCTTCCAAATGAGTGTAGGTGTTATGTGCCACAAATAAAGGAAAAAGTGTAAAATTCAGGAATTTCGAATGGCCCTATAATGGTCTGAGAGTTGATTCCATGGAAGAAGAAATACAGCTGATTCTGAGCTTTGACAAGCAAATGACACGGACTTCTGGGTGTAGAGTAGTGTGGATTTTTGTATGGCCACACCGATGAGCGCCTCTAGCGTACACTTTGTGAACCTCATTTTACATACAAAATCCGTGTTACACCACACCATACGTCCGTGTCAATTGCTTGTCAAAACTCAGAATCAGCTCTCTGGTGAAGTTTGTAGGAAAAAGTGGCTAAAACTCGAAACGGGCTCTGGAAATTACGAAATAATTTATAGATTGGAACCCTCAGGGCGCAAGACTCGCTCGCACTTGTCTTTTTTTTTTTACCTGTTAACTTTGTTGTTCAATTAAGTGTTTTTCAACAACTAGTTTGACACATTCCTTGTATTTATCACAGATTTTTGCCTTGCTGCGTCATAAATTGTTTCACCCACTATCACAATGCCTAAAAAGTATTCATCCATTGATAATTGGCTATATTTCAATAAAAACAAGAGAGATAACAATTTAGTAGATCGAGTTATCGATGAAATTCAATGGTGCGACCATTTGCAGCATTGTGCAGTCTAGATCTTATCAATATTGCGATAAAATAGATTCAATCTCTAATTGACGTTTTAAAAGAGTAGGTTACTGCGGATCAACCAGTTAATGTTGTTTATTATAAGAGGGCGTTTAAACAGTAAAGGAAAATATTAAAACATTAAACTAAATATTAATATTAAATATAAAAAATATTACTTACATAAAAAAAAGTCCCACAAACGAAAAATAATTTTATTTAAATACCTATTTATAATTTATTTATTTATTTTGATCTGTAACAAAATCTCTAAAGTCGGGCCTCAATTATTTGTAAGCGTGTAATGTATGTTATTAAAATCAAAAATTGCCGAAAATTTGAGGATACTTTGTGTTTTTAACCGAGGTTCTGAATTCGATTGTATTTTTTTTTTATGTTTGTTACCGCGTATCTCCTTCGTTTATGAACCGATTTGGAAAATTCTTTTTTTATTTGAATAGATATACTTCCAGATTGGTCCCATTTTTTTCAGAATCCAGTTCTGATGATGGAATCCATGAGGAATTGAGGGAACTCCTCAAATATTGTAGGCATACATATGACGATTTTGATATTTTCAGCAACAAACCAAGCATTTGCATTCAAAAAGTATCATAATCCTTTCACCACTGTGGTTCTTTCATTATTTTTTTTCATCCAAATATTTTGTCAAATACTATGGCGGAAGTCGGTTTTTTAAATGAAAAGTTATTAGAAGCGCGATGCGATGCTATGCAACTTGTATTCAATTGTTTTGTGGAAACGGCCATTTTCAATGTCAAGTTCCACCCCAATTTGATTGACATCAGGATGTTGGGACCCATGAGCTAGGAATCTGGCTCCTAAACTATGTTTTTCTAGCCATTTTGTAGTCCCTGAAAACACTATTCCCTGAATTTGTAGTTCCATAGTTTGGAAGTTATAAGCACTTTTCTTGGTCCGTACAACCAGGTATCAGGTTGTACGGACCACCTAGATCTCTGAAACTGAGGACCTGAGAGAATCCGTCAAAGGCAAAAGTTTTTGTAGTATTTTTGTAGTGAATTTGTATGGATTTATTTTTTTCGTAAGAGCTATAGTTAAAGAGAAAATAGGTGTTTAATGTAAAAAACATCAGGTTGTACGGACCACCTAGATCTCTGAAACTGAAGACCTGAGAGGATCCGTTCATAGCTAATGTTTTTGTAGTAGTTGAGATTAGGTACACAGCAAATTTTCACGCAAATCGGCTGAGTATTTTAAGAGAAAAGTTTGTCGGAAGCAATTTCACATCAGCAAGCGTCCATTCTAGAATTTTTGAGACAGGGTGACCATGTTTTCGAACAAAAGTTGGCAATAAGTGGTCATCTTCATATATCAGGCGGTAGATATCTACTGCTGGACATAAAAAAACGTTGTTTTTCATTTGTGATTTAGTAACCATATAATTTTATAAGAAACTAACGCACCACGGGTCTAGATATTAGTGTACTGATCATGTGTACCAATTTTCATGAAGTTTAAAGAAAATATAGCTAAATTAGAAGTAAACTTTGTTTGCGTGTAAATGGGCGTAAGCGCCCTTTTGATAGCTACCGGTGACCTTCTCTTAAGTTGTCGGAATGCCTAGCCGTATAACAGGTACTCTTTTTTTATTATTATAATTTGAAAGGAAACAATTTACGTTATTTAATCAGTCATTTAATGAATTAATTAATTTATTAACTCAAGCTAGTCAAACTTACTATCAGTCAACTCTCTAGAATTACAACTTAAATACTACTTACACATGCTGAGTTTTTTCCGAGGGCTATTGAGAAGACATCCTGAGTAAACATTGTCTCATAAACCACAGGGTCGAATTAAAACATTTTCGAAAATTCTGTTGGTTGTTGGTTGCATCTACCGCCTGATAATGATGAAAATTACCACTTATTGCCAATTTTTTTTGTTTCACTAGTTTGACTAGCTTGTGTTAATAAATAAATTAATTAATTAAATGACTGATTAAATAACGTAAATTGTTTCCTTTCAAATTTTAATAATTACAAAAAAGTACCTATTATACGGCTAGGCATTCCGACAACTTAAGAGAAGGTCACCGGTAGCTATCAAAAGGGCGCTTACGCCCATTTACACGCAAACAAAGTTTACTTCTAATTTAGCTGTATTTTCTTTAAACTCCATGAAAATTGGTACACATGATCAGTACACTAATATCTAGACCCGTGGTGCGTTAGTTTCTTATAAAATTATATGGTTACTAAATCACAAATGAAAAACAACGTTTTTTGGCCATAGACAAAGGCCTTTGTCTATGGCCTATGTCCAGCAGTAGACATCTACCGCCTGATATGATGAAGATGACCACTTATTGCCAATTTTTGTTCGAAAACATGGTCACCCTGTCTCAAAAATTCTAGAATGGACGCTTGCTGATGTGAAATTGCTTCCGACAAACTTTTCTCTTAAAATACTCAGCCGATTTGCGTGAAAATTTGCTGTGCACCTAATCTCAACTACTACAAAAACATTAGCTATAAACGGATCCTCTCAGGTCTTCAGTTTCAGAGATCTAGGTGGTCCTTACAACCTGATGTTTTTTACATTAAACACCTATTTTCTCTTTAACTAGAGCTCTTACGAAAAAAATAAATCCATACAAATTCACTACAAAAATACTACAAAAACTTTTGCCTTTGACGGATTCTCTCAGGTCCTCAATTTCAGAGATCTAGGTGGTCCGTACAACCTGATACCTGGTTGTACGGACCAAGAAAAGTGCTTATAACTTCCAAACTATGGAACTACAAATTCAGGGAATAGTGTTTTCAGGGACTACAAAATGGCTAGAAAAACATAGCATAGGAGCCAGATTCCTAGCTCATGGGTCCCAACATCCTGATGTCAATCCAATTTGGAGGGTGAATATAGCTATTGTGTAGTCCGAGACCCAAGGTCACCCTTAAATTTGATGTGGGTTGCTATCAGATGATGTAAATGGAATTAATTAATGTTATCGTGTTGCCTGTAAATGGTAGCGGCCTAAAATAAAATTTCAGTCGTCTCGTAGAAATAACTTACGACGACCTGCGTAGCGCAGCGGGTGAGTAGGCGGCTGAGAGGCAAGAGGGTTCGATTTCCGCTGCGGAACAAATATCATGCAATAAATATAAATATCAAATATCATGTTTGCATGATCTACAAATATTTGTTTCGGGTCTGGGTGTTGTGGTACCATGGTACTCGTAGTTCATTGATACTCACGACACAGGGAATCCTAGTGTGGGATCAGGAGAATGTAAGTGACTGTTGGGTGTTATGTTATATATGTTATGTTAAAAAACTATTATAGAATTTCGTATGGATTGCTGTTCATCGTTGATTTTTGAAGCTTCTAAACGTGCTGTCAGACTATAATTGGCTTTTAAGGCAAGGGATGACAGCCGTGTCATCCGTCAGTCTAGTATGCATAGAGCTAGGATTTTACAAACCTGTTCTAGCGGCAGCTGTTGTACTTGTACTTATACTTGTCTTCCACACAGTGGCAACATGCTGACCGCAAGATTTTGAATGGGTTGATGTTTGCGTGCGCCACAATAAAAGCAGTATTTTGACGGTTGCCACAGTTAAGCCGTGTCTAACCATACTCAAACGATTTGGCTGTCAACACGTTTGGAAGCCACAACGAACCAAATGACGCAGTGTAGGAGCAACGACATTTTGATTGTCGCTGGAACTCGGTGGATGGAGGCGGTCGACTTGGCATTCTGAGGCCCAATTCTCTAATTTAAAAACATTCAATTCGCAGTATAATCTCGTCTCAGTCGCACTGTCACGTATAGTAACTATGTGTTAATCTTCGCGTTTCTTGCTAAGAATATGTAATAGTTACTATACGAGATAGTGCGGCTGACACGAGATTATATTGTGACTGGAATGTTTTTAAATTAGAGAATTGGGCCTCAGAGAGCCGATTCTAAATTTTAGCACACAATTGACACGGACGTATGGTGAAGTGTAACACGGATTTTTGTATGGAAAATTACAGTCACAGAGTGTACGTTAGGGGCGCTCATCGGTGCCGTCATACAAAATCTTTGTTACACTACACCATACGTCCGTGTCAATTGTATGCTAAAAACTTAGAATCAGCTCTCTTGAATCTCTCTCTTGAATCTCTCGCTTGTCCAGCAGTAGACTTCTACTGCCTACAGCTAGCTGTGGAAGCTACAGAAATTATTTCTGTTCGTTATGTAACGAACTTTAAAAAAGTAGTGAGTACCAGCTATACCTGCAATGTTTTGTTGACACAAGTGTAAGGTGTATTTCTAATCGGTATTTCACGTCACCTATTGGGTAAAAGTTACAAGCGAGAATATGAGATGGTAGAATTTCTTTGTACTTTTTGGACAATATAAGTAGTTGTACTTGTACAGGTGCATTTTGGAATTTAGCTTAGTCAACAGAAAGGTCGTTAGCACACCAAAACAATGGGAAAAATGAACACGTGGATTTAATACGTGCATAATGTTTTTGGAGTTCTTTGCTATTGAAAATGAACCACACAAGAAATATTCCGTAATTTTTTGACATCTGTGGCGTGGTGGGCCTGTAGCCGGCTGAGATGCAAGAGGTAGCGGGTTCGATTCCCGCTGCGGGACAAATGTTTGTATTATATGCAAATATTTGTTCCGGTCTGGTTGTTATGGTACCATGGTACTCGTAGTTCCTGATACCCACGATACAGGAAATCCTAGTGTGGGATCATGACTATACGTATGTGACTGTTGGGTGTTATGTTATGTTATTCGTTTAACCCATTCCCAAGAAACATCTATAGGAGTGGTTTTACCATGCATTGAGCTTTTTAATACACAGATGCTAGAATTTTCCTCGTTATTTTTCGTACCAGTTTTTAATCCATATTTAAAAACTACTATTCCCATAGCTTTGCATATTTTTTTCTTTTAGCTAAAAGTATTCCCATCAAGTTGTCCAATGCAGATGGCGCTGAAATTGATATTTGCTGACTGCGGCAAACAATTGTCGTCCAATCAGTATCCCAGGCTAGGCTCCAGAGAGATCTCACATTGCCATTGGTCGTATTTAGGAAAAGTAAAGCTTTTGAATTGAGAATGAATGAAAATCAAGAATTTGGACCGAGAGAACGGTTACGCAATAGATAGCTGGTATACAAGGTATGGAATATTATCGATTGCAGACTCGCTTGCCAAATGTGGGACAGTGTTCGCAGTCAGTGTGTCTAGGTCAGACGTTTCGGATGCTAGGACAAGACGTGTTTGTTTATCTTTCGGTGCAATTATTTACGTGTGATTCGTTATCAATAAATCGATGACTTTCAATTTTGAATACCCATAAAATATCAGAATTTTTTTGGTCGGTAATAAATTGATGGTTGTTTTAATGTCAGTGATAAGACAAGGTGAAGTGACTAATTAGTAGAGTTAGTTACTTGATTTGCTGTAAATTTAAAGTTTAATAATATAGTCTGCTTAGTAATGGGAATAATTATTTGAGTTTATAGTAGATGAGAATTTTAGCTTAGTGACGGGACGAAGTGTAGTGATTTCATTTGTCAATTAGGAAGTGTTGTGAAGTGTAGTGTCAATTAGAAGATTTACTGAATGTTGTGAAGCAAAATGTTTGGCGTATTTATGAAGAAACTGAAGCCAAAAAGGTAGATTCTTAGTTGCTTTAGAAGTTGAATAAGAACTCTTTCAAGAAGTAGAAGATAATATTTTTTTCTATAATTGCAGTTTTTTTTTCTTTTTTGAATCTACCTAGAAAAGTATTTATACCAAGTAGTAAGTGCTGGAAATGGGATCGTCGCATCAGCGTCGCATCGTCGTCGTTAGGAAATACATCATTCACTTTTGGTTTCCAGTTTTTTTGGTGTATAGTCGTAGAGCAACCCTTTACAAAAAGAGTGTCCAGACGTACCAGATAGTGCCTGTTTTGTATAGGTGGGCACAGTTATCAATACATTCAATTAATTTATTAATCAATTGATTGCTAGTCAAATCAATTTTATATTTGTATTGATGGTTAAACCAACACATTCAAGACCGATTTAGTTGTCAGCACTTCTTATACCTACTGTTAGCTTTATACGGTAAAAATCTCTCATTTTAATATCACAACTACCGTGCGTGTTCGAGCAACTATGATCACATTCGCGTTTCTAAATGTGCAAATCAATTGAACTTATTACCATCGGCACTAATAACAACCAAATAAATTATTCAATACTCCATCTACCTTAATGGAATGTACTTTTTGCTTTCCACTGAGTCAGCTAATGCGGTATCAGGTTTGACTCCCGGCAAAAACGTTAATGCAAGTCATACGGACAAATTGGTAGGTGTCAAGTTGCATGTGCATGGCAAGGTCTGACGTAGACTTGTTACACGGTATACCGGTGGTTATTTTTAAGCTGATTGCTAGATGAGTTTTTTTCAACCATTAGAAGAAGGTAGACATACAGGCTCACCGATGCTTACGCCAGGGTACTTTGACGACCTCTGGCGTGGCGGGCGAGTAATCGGCTGAGATGCGAGAGGTTTTAATGAAACTTTACAGTATTATAGTCATTAGTACCTGGGTGACCAAGCTTTGCTCGGAAAACTCACTGAAAAAACTGTGACTGAAATAGTCAACAAGCCACTAGCACTTCCAGCCAATAATAATAATAGCTACTTTAAGCCAATTAGTACCTAAATAGTATCATTGAGTTAGCGTTCTTTCTCTCTATCTTTCATTTGACAAAGAAGAGAGCTAAACTGAAGCTAAATTGCATCTACTGAGACTAGCCAGGTTTATAAATAATACGGTAGGTAAACAAAGCGAAAGCTCTTTCTAAGAAGCTGCTACAAAAGTAAAGATATATAAATTATTAGATTTTTTCGTTATATCGTGTGAAAAGAAATAATTATGATAGCTGTTTCCAACAGAGGATTCTATGGGGGAAATTGAGATTCACAACGTGTCCGCTAGGGGGCGCTCATCGGTGTCTCCATACAAAATCCGCGTTACACCATACCATACGTTCGGGTCAATAGTTTGCTAAATACTTACCCCCATATTCATTATAATTTTTTAAACCTATTTTAGCTAAATTAGCTTTTGTTTTGTTCTCTCTGATATAAAATGAAATACGGCAAAACAAGACAAAAGCTATTTTAGCTACGAAAGAATGTTCTGCTATAATTATGAATAGTAGGGTTAGGTTACTCGGGGCTCTGGGTAATCCCTTACTGCATCTACTGGAGGGGACAGAGGGGTCACACCACAGAGATTTAGCGTATGTAATGCATGATAAATTGTATGTAAATATCGATAAGAATATAGGTTGACGGTGATTGATCTAAAAAGAACCAAAACATAAAGGTCAATGAGCTGTTTATTCTCACATGTGTGTACAAAGCGCGTCACAGAGCGTTATCACTGTTAGCATACACTTCATACTGATAAGGGGCGCTTAGATATAAAAAGGATGGCGACCTGTTTCTAACGAAAATTTGTATATGAAGGTATTCATTAGTGATGATAGAATTTGGAAACTTGTTCCTTTAACTGGGAATACTGGGATAACTGGATTTTCTTTTGGATGCCAAAAATACTGAATAAATTTATACTGGTTTAAATAAGATTGTGTAGTTGTTGCGATATGGTACATTTTCGGTTACACGCCTCGTGCATCCCGACTTCAGAACCCTTCACTGTGCGTGGTCCAACACACACTTTGCTACTATCTTAAGATATATTATATTAAAGTAATCGTAGAGCTCTTTATTAAGAAGTTTGTCTGGGGAAGTACTACCATCATACCAATTGTTTTTCTACATCTTCCAATTTCAGTTTTATTTTAAATTTTAATGTAAAAACATAAGATTTTTATATTAAAAATAATATTACTGCGGAAATTGGAAAGAAGGTTCTCGGACTACGAACCGGACGACGCTAGGAGATCCCGTCTCGATCGACCCACAACATTTTAAAGAGCAGGAAGTCGGTGAATGGAGGTGGTTCAAAATCATCCGTCGTGGCATTTTATGGGGGAGGCCTATGTCCAGCAATGGACTTCTACAGGCTCATGATGATAACTACTTGCGTTATATGATTCATCTATTCTTTAAATAGGTATATAATTATGGATCCATTGTCATTAACAGGAAATAATGTACGCAGGTATATTATAATTATATTCTAATAGGCTATTAATTTATGAATACGCGTATCGACAATTTCCGTGGTAACGATGAAAGGAAATAAACTGAGAAGTTTAATTTAAGGGTGAGCGATGCTAAAGATAAGATAAGGTATAAGGATAGGGTTCTGTAGTTTGAAATAGGGAATATTCAATAATTATATTCAATAATATTTAATAATATTACCTATCTGCACTTGTGGTTAAAAGTCTTGTTTGCGAAAACTCTTGAAAAGTGGTGTTCTGAAAAACCTCCGAATTTAGCTTTATTCTTAACAATATTTAGAAATTTATTGAAAATTTCGTGTTTTTACTAATTTTTTGTTCAAAAAGATCAAAAGCGGCTACATACATTTAAAACTATAAACATAGTATTTCTTCATCAGCCGGTAGATATCCACAGCTGGGTGAGGCCTCCCCATAACATGCAATGGGGGGATTTGCCATATAATCACCACGCAAGCGTGAATCACCAAAACACACACCAAACACCAAACGCAAACACCAAACACCAAACAACAAACCAAACAAACACCAAACACCAAACACCAAACAACACCAAACTTAGAATAGTAGCTTCTGGTCCATCCCCTGGCGTAATCCCTCAGTCGCCTTTTACGGTATCCACAGGAGGAGTTGGAGGAGGCCTATTTTTAGGTCAACTATCACGGCTCTGTGTTTTATTAATAAGGAATAGCTGTACCTAATCTCGTGAATTTTGGTACACGTTTATAACCTTTATTTTGGTATATTTCGTGAAATTTGGTGTAATTTCATTTTACACAAAATCTAGAATTAGTTTTAGAAAAAACATACTTTTATTCAACTTGAAGTGTTTCTATTGATCTAAATAGTTTTAAATATAGGGAATTCTAGACCCTGGTGATTGTGATGACTTTAAGGACCTTGTTTTTCTAAAACCCACTCAAAAATGGAGTCTTCTTCGTGAACTAAGGAATCTCTACTCTCTCCGTGGACTGACACTGAACTTTACGATTATGAGAGATTCAGGAAGTTCAGTAGCGCCTATCGCAGAACCATAACACGGTAGGAGCTAGCGTACCTAGAGACTCACAAGTCAAGACTGAAATAAATCAAATAAAAAGACACATCTTCAGTACCTAAATTATTACAATATCTTTGTACAAAAGGGAACCCAAAATATAACAACACAATCATCAATAAAGTTTATTACTTTGAATATTCTAATTTGACAATATTATTAACGGAGTAGTTCATTAAAGAACCCGCCGCGACAGCCGGGGGTCTTTTGGACCGAAGTTGCGTGTACTAACTATTGTTTAATCTGCTGATGTTCAGGGCTGGACTGAAAGAGTTAGTCAGTCAGAAAGAGTTATCATCATCTTAGAGATTATAGAATTGTAGAAACCGTATATTTAAAAAAAATGTGCACTTCAAACCTATAACGTAACATAACTGCCAACAGTCTAGGATTTCCTGTGTCAGGGTATCAGAAACTACGAGTATCATGGTACCATAACACCCAGACCCGGAACAAATGTTTGCAGATCCTATACAAACATTTGTCCCGCAGCTGGAATCGAACCCGCAACCTCACCCGGCTACTCGACCGCCGCGCCAAAGAGGTCGTCTTAAACGTCATGAACGTGGTATAATCGCGGCAAAATTGCCCAACAATGGACGTCTAACGATTAGTGATGAATTGCGGTATAGTACCTCCGTGGCGCAGTGGGCGAGTAGCTGGCCGAAACGCAAGAGGTTCGATCCCCGCTGCGGGACAAATGTTTGCATGATCTGCAAATATTTGTTCCTGGATTGGGTGTTGTGGTACCAATATCATGGTACTCGTAGTTCCTTGATACCCACGACACAGGAAATCCTAGTGTGGGATCAGGACTATGTATGTGACTGTTGACCTTGGGGTTAGTTATCGTTCACCCTGTCTGTCATTTAAGAAAGAAAAGGGTTAAAGACACTCAACCATTTCTAATAAGATTGGACTAGCTCATCGCCTTTCTGCTCTAAGCCCCTGCTGCTTCCCTAAATCTGGCCCTGTTCAGTCTATTTTTCTACTGCTGCCCTCTGGCGGACCACCTGCCGAGATTTTAATTGGAAATTGGCCCTCTATTTGTAATGCTCACAGCCTTGTAAGGCTTCACGGTGGGTGGTCACACTCACTTGTTTTTATAATTTTCGTATGGTAAATGGTAAGTTACACTGTTTCGGTCGCTTGAGCTGCGATGGATACTGTACCTTCAAATTATCTTGTTTGGTAATTAAATACTATATGTATTTTGGAAAGGAAAAAAAATACTTGTCTGAAAAAGCTTACCGATTTCTACTTTCTATTACAGCAGGCTTTTTACGTTATTGACCGCATTAAGCAAAGTGAGTCATTTCATAGAAAACACCTCAAGCTGAATCAAATTACTATCTCTAATCAATTGTATTTCACCTATTAAAACATTATTTTAAAGATTTTATCGTTAAATAAACTGCCAATAAAAATCAGAGTGCGCCATAAAAATTGTTATCTTTATTACACTCGCCTTAGGCTAGGCACATCGTCTTTTTAGCTATCTGAGGCCATTATACCACTCTTATAGCGATGCAGTTCAAAAAATATTCAGTACAAAATATCGGTTTCGTGATGTCCACAGCTATATTTAAAGGCACAGTAGCAGAAGGTCTATAGACTTCTGCGATTAAAGTTATTCAATGATGACGGATGTCAACGACGAAGCGATATTTTGTACTGAATAATTTTTAAACTGAATCGCTATAAGGGCTTATGGTAAGGCTTCTGCTATCGTCAAACGAACGCACCAACGTTTGGACTAGCTCAGAGCGTTTAATCAAATTTTCATATTGAAATATCCTGCTAATATCAAAAGTTTATATATGTTAGTTTTGAACACCTCTGTGGTGCGGCGGGCGAAGGTTCGCCAGCTACGCAGGAGATTGCGGGTTCGATTCCCGCCTCGGAACAAGTATTTGTACGATCTGCAGATATTTGTTCAGGGTGTTCTGGGTATTTTCTATGTATAGTAAATATCTATCTATGTAATGTATTGTATTAAGTATATCAGTTATCTAGTACTCATAACACAAGCTCTGCTTAGCTTGGGGCTAGATAATGTTGTGTGAAATGTCCAGCATTTATTATATACTTATATTATATTATTATATAGATTGTAACTCAATCACTCTGATTAAGATATATACTACAACCGGTACTATGTTATACGTGTGACGCCGTGGAAAGCTTAAAATCAGATACAATGAAAAGCAGCATTGCTTGAAAGGCAGCATTATATCATCACTCGACTCTACAAAAAAGATCTATGGCGCAAAGCATCCTGGGGTCGTATTATGAACTTATCTAAAACCAGGCAAGTTCTAGGCAATTTGTGCCCTCAGGACCGTAGTAAGTATTCACACAAATTGCTATCAGCTCGAGAACAGTTTAATACACGGGTCGCTTGTGCCCCTCCGGTAGTTGAAATGTTTGATGTTGGCGTTCTTTACCGGGTTGGGGCAAATTTAATATAAATAATATATATTGTTTATATCTAAAATCTATTTGGTACACAAGACAATTTATTTGTATCTGTCATGGTTTCGGAGTTCCCCGTACTGATTCAGTTAAAAAAAACCCACTGTATATATTATTTTGACTTAAATAATTTATATAGGTTCTCGAGTGGCGACCACAAACCGGATGACGCGGTAGAGGAAGGCCCTGCACTCGATGGACTAAAGACATTACAAACGACGCAGGAAGTCGGTGGATGGAGGCGGCTCAAGACCGTTCGTCGTTGCATTCTATGGGGGAGGCCTATGTCCAGCAGTGGACTTCTGCAGGCTGATGATTATGATGATGATTATATAATGTACCTACCTACTTACAAATATCCAATACCATCCACTCTATACCAAACTACAAGTCTTATTTACACAAATACGTTCACAAATCAAAATATTTGTCTAAAACCATCTATTTACCATCTACGACGATGTCTCTTATGTCGCAATATATATACATATTTAATAGGCCTTAGAGTTTACATAAGCTTGTAACAACACTGTTTTCAAGGTAATGATTCTACCTACTGGACAGTCGACGACAAAAGTCTATAAGTACGACTTTTCTCACAAAGTTCTCTTCTCACGAATGTTTTCGTTTCTTTAAATACCTCTGTCGCTTACTCTTTCGTACTCGGGTACTCTTTCAGTTATACTTTTTCAAAATTTCCGTTTCCCGAATTTTAAGGATTTTCATTCAGGGTTTTCTGTAAACTATGAGTGAGACCCAATATAAAGTATTCATTTAAAAATGTTGGCATAGTAAATTTTCACATATCTTTAAGTATTTTGAAATTATAATAAGATTTCATTTAAAAACCGACTTCCGCCATTGTATTCGACTAAATATCTGGATGAATAAAAAAATTATGAAAAAACCATAGTGGTGAAAGGGTTATGATACTTTCTGAATGCAAATGCTTGATTTGTTGCTGAAAATATCAAAATCGCTATATGTATGCCTACAATATTTGAGGAGTTCCCTCAATTCCTCATGGATTCCATCATCAGATCTTTTAATGGCACGTTTCAAGGTACGGAACCCTAAAAATATAAAATAAAATAGACACAATTAGGCTCGCTTGCGACTACAGTAAACTCCAGACAGAGTAACTGTACGAAGTTACAAGTTTCCGAGTATCGTGTCTTTAATAAACATAATTATTAACATACAACACTTTTTCTTGTTAGTGTACTGCAGGTATCTCTCACTTTAGTTACGTCAGGTTTAATTTTAATCGTTGAGAATTGATTAAGCCTGGTCATTGCAGCTACTGAACCGGAACTATGACTAAAATTAGCTCTAAAAGAGGCCTATTTCGATCTACTACAGGACCTTTCCAGTACATTAGATTGTAACTGGTTTAAAGGTTCTAAAAAATAAGCTAGGAGCTCTGTTACAAGCCTATTTCAGCGAATGGAACGAAAGCGTTGAAACATGTGTTTTACCTATTTTGTAAGACGACTCAAAATGATCCTTGTAATCTCAATTAATAAAATACTTTTAAATTTGAATTAACTTCATTTTTTTTGTAATGTTCCAACTCTACTGTGATAGGTCTAGGTCCTTTGTACGCACATAACAAAAAAATACTTAAAACCGAATTGAGAACCTCCTCCTTTTAAAAGACGGTTAAAATTAAATGAATGGGGCGTTACAATACCTACGTATTGGTTTCAATAATGGGAATCATTTCACTTTATATAAGAGAGATGAAGCATTATAGCATAGCCCATTTTCCTGCGTACAGTTGAGTGAAAACTGTGGTACTCAGCAAAGTGTTTAAAAACGAAGGTTAACGCTTAAAATTAAACTACTCCTACTACTATTAAAGACTCTTTGTAATATAAAACTATTAACTCGTTGAAAATATAATTGTCTACTTATGAAACTTACCGGACCGTAGGTAATTAATACGTATACAATATCACAAAAGAAATGTTAAAATTATGCAAATACATAAAACAATGTGAAGACTTCATTGAATAATGTGTCTGTATTTCGTCTGTTACCACGTGTTTAAACATGCTTAAACATGCATGAACCGTGGCCTAAGAATAGCCCCCCTTCTCCTCCCGTGGATGTAGTAAAAGCCTTACTAAGGTATTACACCAAGGGGATGTAGCAGCGTCTGCCTGAGTGCTCACCAAACAGCGATCACCAATCCGCCTGCCAAGCGTGGTGATTATGGCATAGCCTCCATTGTATTCAATGGGGGAGGCCTCGACCAGCCGAGGTCGTGAACAGGCTGTGAAGAGATTTTCATGTTGGATTTTGTACTATAGAAGAGTGTTAAGACCAGACGAGCAAGGCAATCTTGAGTGAACAAAACATATATTTAGCGATTGGAATTTTGAAACTGGTAAGTGAATGTACTCGCTTAAAAAGATTAGAAATAGAAAGCACTAGCCGAAAATAAATTTAGAAAAATGATGAAGGAAGGGACCTTCCATTTTGTTTAAAATGATATTTACATCTATAATATCCTTAGCTGTACCAAATTAAATGTTGGTGGTCCCAGAGAGATTTAGTTATCACGTCTAAATTAGGTTTAGCTATCACGTCTAAATTAGTTTTAGTTATCACGTCTGAGTTAGTTTTAGTTACGACTCCCGAATTGGTTAAACAATATCCTAGATCAGTAACCTTTTATTTCCATAAAAATACCAGTGTTTTTATCGTAACGCTTGACATATTTGCCTAGCGAGTTGACACCGTCCCAAGGCTTTGTCATGGTCTTAAAACGTCATTTTTGAGATGGCACGTGTATTTTGTCACGCATTGTATTAATGGACTTTTGCGGGTTAACAACCCTTTTTTAGCTTGCTTAAGGAAACTGCAGAACATTTATTTATTTCTTAAAAGTGCTTACTTATATTTCTTACACGACCTTTAGTAGGATAAAAATTTAGGTCAAAGCAAGAACACGCTCCCGTATTGTCTATTAAACTGGTAATCGCTTTCGAATACGATTTTACGGTACAATGCGCTTTTTGTTTGGAATATTTCTGCTCATGGAAAAGAAGCTAAAACACGCGGCGCAATGTACGCCAAAATTGTTATCAAAAGCGATTACCAGTTTGATAGGAAATACCACCCCAGCTTCTTTATTAGCTAACGAATTGATAATAGCTTTTAATTCCGATTTTACAGTACATTGCGCTTTATGTTTTGATATATTTCTGCTTGTGACAATAAGCTGAAGCATGCGGCGCAATGTAATGCGAAATCGTAATTGAAAGCGATTACCTGTTCGTTAGACAATACTGGGGCTGCTCATCTCCGCTATGGTGGATACCGGCCCGAGTAAATGATCGTGTGCTATTTTAGCTTAGATACAATGATCACTGTCATCATCAGCCTGTAGAAGTCCATTACTGGACATAGCAATGGATCTCAACAGAAAAAAAAATTGTACTGCAGCGGAATCGAACCCGCACGTCTTGCGTCTCAGTCGGCTACTCGCCCACGGCGCCACGGAGAATTGGTTTTGGATTAGTCCATATTTAGTTAGGTACACGATTTAATTAATATTGATATTTATAAACCATAATTTATAGTCCCAAAGGTGAAAGGACCGATGTCGGACCATATAAACCTTTGAATAACGTGTTGAAATTATGCAAATCACCATTTTGCAAAACAAACTAACGCGTTGTACAATGTAGTTGTAGGTACTAGACCTTTTCATAATTAAACAAATTATGAATATTCAAAGTGTACCTACATTTTTAAACATTATAATAAGAGAAGAAAAAATATTATAGTGTAGTATCTTTTACTTGGCACTTGACACAAGCTTGGCGTTTGAAAATAGTCCTTGTATTAACGAGTTAAGGAATATTTTATTTTAACATAATAAAATATTAGGGCGTTCAGCTTTAGATTAGACCGGTACCTACGACAAACGATTCATGATTTTTGGGATTGATTGATGATTCATCATCATTTAGCTCCAATTTTACTTTTAATTTTGATGATATGATGATGAGGCCTAATATTTTTTTTATTAAATCAATTACTTACCTACATCTTTGTTAAGAGAAATAATAATGCAACTAATACACTTGTGTCAGCTCTAAGGAACTATAGGTATTTAGCTTAGAGTCTAAGCTAAATATAGCTCTCTTACTACTTTATGACCTGGAACGACGATAGATAAATGTATTAGAGACTGAATATGAAGATTTTTCAGAATTTTTGCAAGTAAAGATTTTAAGAAGTAGGTATCCGTTTTGTATTAAAATTTCTTGGGATCACCTCGAAATCGTTACCTACATTGCAAAAAACAATTTAAATTGGACCCAAAAACACACAAAAATACGTACCCGACGAATTGATAAACTCTGCATGAATTTATTTGTCCCGCAGCGGTAATCGAACCCGCAACCTCTTGCATCTCAGTCGGCTAGTCGCCTGCCGCGCTACAGCGGTCGTCAAAAATTGAATAATCACTGAGCTAGGAGAACGCGACCCAAAATTACTAGCGTAGGTAATAAATAGGGTAGCACTAACCCCGTTATACGTGGGGTGGATGGTGGATTTCCTGGTGGTCAGCCGAGGGTATCGGTGCAAGACGCGACGCTCACTCAAGTGTGCCTGATCGGTGATTGTTTTACTAGCCTATGCTTTTTGTTTGTGCTACGGTAGATTTAATTGTTTGTTGAGAAATTACTGCTTTGAATTTGACCTCGAAAGAGAAATGCGAAAATTGGTCTGCCTAGATATTATTGACTTTCGAAGTGTTTCTACGTATTATTCCAGCCTTCGATTTTCACTGTATCAACTGACCACGTATTTTAGACTAGGTATATATATTATTTTGGCTGTACTATGCCGTGGTGTGTCCTGTCTAAGAATAGATCCCTCCTTCTCTCGTGGATGTTGTAAAAGCTTTACTAAGATTAGAAGAAGCTGGATTACACCAGGGATGGGCAGCAGCATCCGCCTGAGTACTCAACACCAAACTGCGATCACATCTGCCTGCCAAACGTGGTGATTATGGCAAACCTCCCATTGAATTGGATTGGAGGCCCGAGGCCTCCCCCATTCAATACAATGGCCTCAGTTCAGCTGTGGACGTTAAAACAAGCTGGTGATGGTAATATGTTTTGGTCCGATAAATGTATTCGTTGGGACAAAATAAGTTGAGAAAAGTTGTAGGGTAAATTGGAAGAAAGGTTTAGAGCAAAAGCATATCGATATTAGTCAAAAAAATTGTAGAAACAACAAAAAGTTATTCCGATACCGGGAATCGAACCCGAGCCTCCTGGGTGAGAGCCAGGTATCCTAGCCACTAGACCATATCGGATATTGACAACTGATATGAAATTGTTAAACATATAAATCAAAGCAAATTATGAAACATATTGCTAATCCGACTGCACAGGCTCATCCAGTCTTTATAATCTAATCAAGAAACAAAAACGGTTGGACCATGTGCACCAAAGGGATTCCTTCAGAAATAATAGTTTCACTAGTTCGTATCCAAAATAACAATTATTCCACGATTTCCAAATTTCAATACATTTGATGATTAAAATTCTTATACCTCTGATACTATTACAAGTGTCTCCTCCAGTACATCTCCTGAAAAACGGTGATTTGCGGCCTTTTTGATGATATTTAGTCTCGGTCAGTTACTTTCAAAAGTCGCACCGCAGCAGTGGAAATCTACCGGCTGATTAAAAAGAGGACTAGAAAATTAAATATCTCTTCGTCTGTACCTTCAAGTTGTTTGTGTGGTACAAATAATAAACCACTTTCAATAGTAGTTTTCAGTAAATTAGAGGCGATGTGAAGTAGAATAATCGTTGCGAATGTGTCACGGTTAAATTTAACCACTCCACGGTTCCTACTGACCTAAATGAGGTGTCACTACATTATAATTTTAGATTTTATTTATGTTGACCGTGTGCAAGCTGACGAATACACAATCTCAAATCTAATTCATGACTGAACATCTGTCCAGTATAGTACCATCCGATATCTGATCAAATCGACACAGAAAATTTAATAAAATGCCAGAGCAATTAAACTTTCTGAAAATATAATGCTGAAATTATTTTTTACTTATACATCTTTCTTTGTTCCAAAATAAAATGTTTATATTCAAAAAAGGCAAAAAGCATATTGCATCGACCGGGAATCGAACCCGGGCCGCCCGCGTGGCAGGCGAGCATTCTACCACTGAACCATCGATGCTGATAATTAGTGTTTGAAATTATGAAATGGTAGGTATTTATCTATAATTAAAAAATAATAAAAGTAGTGACGTGCTCGATAGTTATGTTTACAATGTTATTGATAAAATTATTGTAGATACAGATTTGAAATTCTTAATTTACAAACGTTTATCAAACGTAACAGAAACATAAAAATTTAAAGCAGCGCTTTATGCCATCAAGAATTTTCCAAAGACTTTGGTTATTAAATATTTCTCAGAGAGTATCATCACAATAAATAGAGCAATTCTTCCCACCGGGAAACATCGTGATCCTCACCAATTGGCTTGTAACGAGTGTTTGTGACCGGGCGTCGAACCTGCTACACGCTGTCACGCCCGCCAGTTCATCGGTCAATACTAGCCTTCTTGTTATTGGGAACGGAATTACAGCCATTTGTCTTTAACCGACTGTGAAGCAGAGCGAGGGTTATTACTCTCTTGTGCCGGCTTGACTTTTGTAAGATCTATGAAATAATCTGAAATGGTTTTGGCTTATGTTTTGCTTTTGACCTCGTTTATCGTGTATTAAAATTGTTTTGACCCTATTTAACGATCCTATTGGGTTTTATTATAACGCGTAATGCGTTTTATTGTATGGTGCAAGTGGTTTTAAAAGGTTACCGTTATGGTTTATAGGCCAGCTGCGTAGTAATACTTATAAATAAGTAGATAAGTTATGAAGGTACTAATGAGAATAAGTTTTATTATAAATTTTATTATTCACCATTGCAAGGCGGCGGCGAGTAATTTAGGTAGCTGGGAATCGAGAGATCGCAGATTCGATTCCAAATTATTTTGTGTTTTGTTTTTTTATGTGAAAATGCGCTGGTGTTTTTGACCTCTGTCATATAAATGGACAGGATTTTTATACAAAACTGATACAAGTGGAATAAAGAGGAGGAGAAGGGCGAGGGGAAGGGGTTGGGAGGGGTTTGGGGAGTGGGGGGCCCTTGCCCGCAGTAGGAAAAAATAGGCTAACAGAAAAAAAAAATTCGCAATTGATTGATCAATGATTTTTGTTGCCTGGTATCTAATATTAGGTATCTACTGTAAGTTGTTATAATAATTTTAGTATATAAGGAGATATATCTACAGTACTGCTACGAAAATAAGAGGCCTCGGTATTCTTCGTCTCTTCGAAACAGAAATACGATTGCAAAGTAAGTGAAAAAGTGACAGACAGACACGAACGTTCATTTCCGAGGCTACTATTTTCATCTTATTTTCGTAGCAGTACTGTACCTATACTTATAACGTAGGTATAACGTTTTTAACGTTGTTGCTTAAAATTTCTAAGCATAAACAATTTTCTTGCAAATTCTTACTTTTCCTTACAATTTCACTTTATTTTTATTTATCAGAGTGTCACTAAAGAGATAAATTAAACTATTTTAAACCTACTATAGATACAGCTGATGCACTTACAGCAAATGAAAGGGGAATAAAATTCACGATGCAAGCGAGAGCTTCCGAGGCCAAGTGCCTTAGTTGCATTAAAGTCGAGAGAAGCCTCTGGAAAATTCATGTTGAAGGGTTGGCAGTGTCGTATTTCTCTGGTTCTATGTATTTCCCTAAAACTGCACGTATTGAAGATTCTGGGTTGGGTTTTGAAGACACCGCGTTCATTAATAATAATACGTTTAAGAAAAATAGCGACTATACACCACGTACCTAAGTACTTTATTATTGAGTTCCCGTCTCACGACCTTTGAGCGTGCACTGTTAGAAAAAATGTAAATTTACATGCAAAATTTTTACATAAAAATGAGAATTTACCGAAATAATCGGGAGAAACTACAGAAAAATCAGTAGAATTACATAATTTTCGTTAATTCTACATAATTTGCGTTATTATCACATATTTCTCGAATATTTTACAGAATTTATGTATTTTTGTACAGATTTTCCACAAAATATGTGATAACACATGGTAATTTGTGAATTTTTACATAAAAACTGGAATTAAACTGATCGTATATGTAATTTCACATGTTGTGATGGAAATAACACACAAAAAATTTAACTTTTTACATAAATTCTGTGATTTTAAAGTTTTTATGTAAATCTACATAGTAAGCTACACAGATTTTACAGAAAAAAAAGGAAAACAACATACTTCTGCTGTAGTGCAATAAATACCTATATATTTCACAAAAGTTTATGTAATTTATGACATGTTAAATGTGTTTTTACATGTGAGATGTAATTAATACCTTGTCTTGTGCAATTTCTACATATTTTGTATGTATATTTACAGCTTACTGTAAAAATACATGTCATTCTGTATTTTTACAAACCCGTATGGAAAACTACATTTGCAGTAGTATATTTTTTCCATAACAAATTTAATTTCACGTACCGTGATGTAACTATTACATAAATAAATTGACTTTTACAGAAACTCTGTAATTTCACATATGCATATGTAGTTTATTACATGTTAAATGTGTTTTTACATGTTAGATGTAATTTATACCTTGTTTTGTGTTATTTTTACATACTTTGTATGTATATTTACAGCGTACTGCAAATGTACATGTCATTCTGTATTTTCACAAACCCTTATGGAAAATTTTACATTTGTAGTGTATTTTTTACATAACAAAATTAATTTCACGTACCATGATGTAATTATTAGATAACAAGTTATACCGAATCTCTGCTATCGTACATTTGCAATGCTAATTCTCATTTTTAAATCTACTGATTTTATAAAAAAATATGAAAAAAATTACAGACTTGAGGTACTTAGTGCCGAAAATACCTAAAAGGTAGTCCTAGAATCATTAGTAGGTAGGTATTTATGATTATATTTTTCTGTTAAACAAATGGCACCCAGAGTTTGATTCATTCTGCATTCAGCTTTTAGTGAAATATTAACTAAAGCAGCAATCGAATTAGTTTGCATGTAGAAGGTATTTCGCTAGATGGCTAGGTATAATCCAGTCAAACTGTTGGTGCCTTTGCCTTCGGATACCTTAAGGAGCCTTTTGCAAAGTTACGAAAATTGGCGAAGCCTTGAGGTTTGCAAGCAGTTGCTATGGATCATAAATAGTTACTTACATACCTACAATTTGCTAAATGGCCGTGACTACAGTCGCTCAAGGGGTAACTTTGCAGACATTCCCAGGGAATCCTAGGGAATTTGGAAGTATTACGAAGTTTTCTGAAAAATTCAATACCAGCAGACAATACTATGTAATAGTCAATACTGAGTTGACTTTCAAATTAATTCCATTTTGTATCTACGATTACGGTATAGGTAGGTACATTCCTCTATCACTAGATAGATACGATTGTAGGTATTATAAGGTATGTCTACTCCGGACGTTCGTTCATTCGGCTTGCGTGTCACTGGTTCTTTCTGGGTAACCCTGCGCTAGTGAGCTATTATGATAAAACCAGTGTGATAAGAGACCCTCCTATCATTGTAAGTAGACCGCATCGTTAGGTGTCACGGGACTAATGGGATTATTTCATCCAAATCATTACGGGACAATTGGAACAAAAAAATCCCATTAGTCCCGCTACGGGACATCCCAACGGGACAACTGGGATCAGAGAAAAAAACCTAAGTACTAAAATCTTCGCAATAAATTGTCGTTTGAAGTACCTACCTGCTTACTTTTACTTACCTGCCTACTTTGAATTGAAATGAATCACATCCAGTAATCTCCAGTAATAATATACTTACCTATTAAAAACACCTTCAAACTCCTTTAAAAAACAAAATTTAATGATTATTATAATTAATGTTTAGGCATTATTCGTCGCCTAGTTTCCAATCTGTCCACCGGCCAGGCAGTGGCGTGGCGCGCGCGTTTTTTGGCCGCTAGACTGCCCCGCGCCGCCGACGCCGGTGCCCTTGTTGCCAAGCGAGTTTAGAGAGTTTGTAGGTATAATTATGTGCAATGCTTAGGTTCATAAAATATTTAAGTAGGTACATATAACCTACTTAATTTGTTTACCGTAGTAGGTACCGTTAGAATATACTTAGGAACTATTGATGGTATCTACTATGTAATTCCTTTTTGGTAGGTAAGTACTTATACTTACTTAAGTACTTAAGATAGTTACCTACCTAGTTAGGTAGGTAGGTAGGTAGGTACTACCTAAGTAGATAAATACAACAATTTTGTTCCTCTATCTCTACATCTATCTTATAATAATTGTATTGCGTACGCAACAGTATTCATACGCATATGAACTATCGTTCAGCACTAGACTTACATGCTGCTTCTTATATACGCTAGATTGAACTGTTGTCTTGTTGCAGGTGAACAATGAAATAAGATAGCCAAGAAAGTATATAGGTAATAGTTTAATAGATAAGAAGATATGACAAGGAAGAGTTATTGAGTTTGAGTTTAAAATTAAGGGGCTAAAACACACGACTCCCAGCGTCCCCCACCTGTCTGGCCCACTGGGGGACGTTGGGACAAAAAAGTGCCAACGTCCCCCACTCGTGACAACGTGCAGGAATTTAATATTTAACAGTAGGAGAACTTTTTTTCTGTTTTTAAGTGTCCATTATGATGATCACTGATCACGATTCTACTGTCAGAAAAGTGATCACAGGGAACCTCAGATATCGATTTTGAAAGCAATCGGTCCGGGAACAAAAAAGTTCAAAATGGCAGCTACTTTTTAAATTTCTGACAGCAGATTCTTTTTCAGTGATCACAAGGAAACTCAGATATCGATTTTGAAAGCAATCGGTTCGGTAACAAAGAAGTTCAAAATGTTGGCAAATTTTTTAATTTCTGACTGCAAATTCTTGTTCAGTGATCACAGGGAACCTCAGATATCGATATTGAAAGCAATCAGTCCGGTAACAAAAAAGTTCAAAATGGCAGCCACTTTTTGAATTTCTGACAGCAGATTATTTTTCAGTGATCACAGGGAAACTCAGATATCGATTTTGAAAGCAATCGGTTCGGTAACAAAGAAGTTCAAAATGGTGGGCAATTTTTTAATTTCTGACTGCATATTCTTGTTCAGTGATCACAGGGAACCTCAGATATCGATATTGAAAGCAATCGGTCCGGTAACAACAAAGTTCAAAATCGCGGCCACTTTTTTAAATTTCTGACAGCAGTTTCTTGTTCAGTGATCACAGGGACCCTCAGATATCGATTTTGAAAGCAATTGGTTCGGCAACAAAAAATTTCAAAATGGCAGCCACTATTTTTAATTCTGACAGCAGAATCGTGTTCAGTGATCATCATAATGGACACTTAAAAACTGAAAAAAAGTTCTCCTACGGTTAAATATTAAATTTCTGCACGTTGTCACAAGTAGGGAACGTTGGCACTTTTTTCTCCCATCGTCCCCCAATGGGGCCAGACAGGTGGGGGACGCTGGGAGTAAACGAGAAGTAAGGGGTCGACGGAGTTGTACTTGTCGCCAAAGTAAGTCTTGATCAGACGGAGAATTGATTCCGTTTGTCTAGTATCACTCCCCTTGCATCACGTACAGGTAGATCCGGGCAGCTCCTTCCGTTTCAGCCGGTTCTGGTAGCCACTAGGTAGGTACCTAGGTACCTAACTAGGCATCTAGATATCTCCCAGTACAGTATGTAAGTAGGTATAGCTCTCAGTACAGTTGGTAGGAAAAGTAGGTATTTATCAGTGTAATGTCAGGTGAGGTCTGCGGCTCGATTGGTTCCCTCCACGGCCGATACAACCGCGTAGCAAATTGATTTTATAGCCACAAGGTCAACAGTAGGTAGGTAGGTTACCAACAGTTGACAAGATAGTAAATGAGTTATGGTTTCAGACGTCCAGACAATCTCTCATCCATCGTTCTATTAAGTAAGTACCTACTTATATCACATGTAAATTTTAAGGATTGATTATTTTCTGCGACAATTAATCTATAGGTAAGTACCTACCTATCGTTCACAAGCGTGTGACTTCAAGTAGCTTGTAATGTAAATCGGGCTCTAATCGCATCCATAAACATACATAAACACACGCCTCAAAGGGCCTCTTTTCACCGTGGGTTACACAATCGCTGGAACATAAACGTGACAAGTGGTGAGCTCATCGCAGCCATTGCTTACCACGACCAACTCGGCTAACACTTTCTTTCAGTAAGTAATAAATAACACACTCCTAAATCTGACATCCTCCTTGGCGTGGCGGGCAAGTAGCCGGCTGAGAGGCAAGAGGTGCGGGTTTGATTTCCACTGCGGGACAAATGGTTGCATGATCTGCAAATATTTGTTCCGGGTCTGGGTAATAAGTACTTACCATGATACTCGTAGTTCCGATACCCACGTCACAGGGAATCCCAGCAGTATGGGGTCAGAACTATGTAAGTATGATGTAAGTAAGTTTTATTATGTAAGTGAGTATAACAACATAACATAACACCCAACAGCCGCAAACGTAGTCTTGATCCCATGTAGGTATATACCTACCATGCTCCGATAACACTCATGCAGACCCGGAACAAATACTTACCTAATTTGCAGAACATAAAAACATATTTTGTCCCGCATTTATATACTGAAGAGATTGGTTAGCTTTAAACAGGAATTTCTGAAAAACCCACGGTTCGGTAAATTTCATACTAACTATGTACTATTCTGTATCTAGAATTCTAAGAAATTGATTTTAAGCTATTTTTTATCGTCGTATCAATTTGAAACTTTGCGTATATATGTAATTCTAATGATACTGTACATAGGACAAAATTTTGACAAAAAAAAACATAATTTTAGGGTTCCGTACCCAAAGGGAAAACGGACCCTATTACTAAGGCTCCGCTGGCCGTCCAACCGTCCGTCTGTCTGTCACCAGGCTGTATCTCATGAACCGTGATGATGTACCTATTTCTGTTGCCGCTATAACAACAAATACTTACAAAACAGAATACTTCAAATAAATATTTAAGGGAGCTCCCATACAGCAAACGTGATTTTTTAGCCGTTTTTATAGATACTTAATGGTACGGAACCCTTCGTGCGCGATTTCAACTCTTGGCCGGCCGGTTTTATAGATAATGGTACGAAACCTTAGTCGTTGCACGAGTCTGACTCGCACTTAGCCTGTTTTTATAGATAATGGTAGGTACCTACGGAACCTTTCGTGCGCGAGTCTGACTTGCACTTGGTCGGTCTTTTGTTTTGATTTGGAGGATAATTTTCAATTCAAAGTACAAGTAAAACAGCAATTTCTGATAGGTAGGTACTTACTACTTACTTACTTAGGTGAGTACTTACTTATACAATTATTATTAAACGTGTTAAGCGTAAGTACAAGTACCTACTTACCTGCCTACCTAGGTATTTCAGTTTAACAGCTGTCTGTAGTCGCTGTCTAACAATCAAATCTTGTACATACTTACCTACCCAGGTAAGTACTTAATCAAATTTTCTTATTGAATTTTGAACAGAAATACCTACAAGCAGAAGCGTCCGTAAGCCGCAGTAAGGTAGGTCGTGCTCTTGTTACTATGTACTATTCCGTTTCTTGAAATCTTAGAATCTTATTTTAACCTATTTTTAACTATAGTATCAATTTGAAATTTTGCATATGTATATTCTAATGACAATACAAGAATTTGTGAATATTTTGACTTGTTTATTAGGTACATTGCCCCAACAGGTAGGTACCTGACAACAGCTTGAGTAGCATAGCAACAACGAAGGTCACGCCGTCACGCGATGATGCAATATTATATTAGTAGGTATTGGTTTGGGAACGGCATTTACCTACTTATTGAATTGTCAAAAATATCGTGAATTTTATAGTCAATTAGAACAGTTAAGTAAGTATAGTTTGGTGTAAAAATAAAAGGTGGATTATGGTAATTATTAAAAGAATAAATGGAAGTAAAAATTAAAGGTATTAAGCCAGGTTGGTTTCTATCTTTTCACCAAAAAATATTTTAGTACCTACGAAATGTATACATAAAACATTGAAAACGAACAGGTGCCATTAGGCCCAGTTTCCACCAAAGCACGAGACGAGAGGAGATGTCCTGCAAAGCTGGCAGGTTATTTCCACCAAAGCGGAGAGCAGACATTTCTCTTGACTTCGACTAGGCACTTTTCCACTCTGCCGCGCCGCTTGCTCGCTCGCCGCACTAAATTAGCTCATATCGTACTTTTTTACTACCTAACTAACAAAGGAGACCATTCATTTTAGGTCTAGAATCGGAAGTGCCGGCCAGTAACAAAAACGATGTTATTTTGATGGGCACATTAATTTGAGCATTTGGTACTACTACACGAAACCTGTAGAACCAATAGTTTAGCTACTATCGCAGTTTAAAAAAATATACTTCCCATACATCTGATCAAAAATTAAAGATATTTTTAATGGTTTTTATACATGGTTTGTATATTTGCTTGACTATTGGTCGTAAGGTAAGCTTGAAGTCGTGCAGCAGGCTATGGCGCGAGCTATGCTAGGAGTTTCACTACGTGATAGAATCCACAATGAGAAAATTCGTAGAAAAACCAAGGTCACCGACAAAGCTCTCTGAATTAGCAAGCTGAAGTGGCCATGGGCAAGTCATATAGCTCGCAAAAATGACAAACGTTATTCGTTTTAAATTGAAAAAACGGCTAATTACCACCGTTTTCCGTCACTTTTGCTGACGTTTCGAGACCGAGTTCAGAAGCCTCTTTATCATGAGCACCACCCGCGACCGCGTTCAATGGTAGACCGGTGAATACTACGTGCGGCCGCACGCTCCGCTCAACGCAACGTTATTCTTCTGTATATATAAAATTCAAAGTTCTGACTGACATATCAACGCACAGCCTAAACCGCTGGTCCTAGAGACATGAAATTTGCAGGGTTTGTTTATTTTAGGATGTATTGGCGCAATAAGAAAGGAATTTTGAAAGTTCACCCTCTAAGGGCGTGAAAAGGGATGAAAACGTTTGTTTGACACGGTCAGCTAGAGGATCTGTAAACCCGTTACAGGACACATTAAGTTGATGGGCATAGTTGTTCGTTCCCAAGTGAAAGTGAACAATATTTCTATTTTCAATATTTAGTGTCATTCCGTTCACTGAGAACCAGTTAGCAACTTCGTTCATCACCTTGTTGAGTTTGTCAGCTAACTGTATAAGTGTTTCCGAAGAGACAATAAGGCACCCGTCATCAGCAAACATGACATAGTCCGCATCTACATGGGCCATCGTCAAATAATTGATAAGTATTAAAAATAGGTTAATTCTCATGATTGAGCCCTGGGACCGGTGACATCATCCGATAAAAAAGTGTCTGATTTAGTGTCACGTACAGATGTTAGATGTGTACGGTTTTTAAGAAAAGAGGTTATCATCTCGAGATGTGGCCCGTTTATACTATAGTGCTCCAGGATTGAGAGCTCCTCTAATACGTACGCGCCATACGGCTATGCTCCATGTTCCATTCCATCGCACAAATTATGGTCAAAAATCAATCAATTACACGCATCGCTAACTCTTACAATTCATTGATTAGTGGCGTAGATCCTTTTATGGCATCCAAATCAGCTTTCAAAGCTCAAGCAATAAAGAAACTTACGTTTTGCCCCGCTACGGGAATCAAACACACAACCTTTCTCATCTCAGGTGGCTGCTCACCCGCGGCGCCACATAAGTCATCAAAATAGTGCAATATTCTAGGTTGCACCCTTTCTAGTCACATGTCCTCTCACGAAACAGAAAACCTGCAGCGAGTTGCATGCAAAAAAATAACAAATATAAAAAACAAAAAAAAAACAAAAATACAATCATTTTGCAAGGGTGAGCTTGTCTGTTTGTCTCTTAAACTCTATATACTGAAAATAAATATCATACCACTGTCCAAAGGTGTTGTTCCAAGATATATGGAGCCTAGCCCTTGTCGGTGTACATACACTTGTGTAAACGTGGCTAAATGTATACAAAACCTCTTCCCATTGTAATTTTTTGATTATTTCGCTTCATTTAATGCAGGTTCCTAAAATGTCTTTCTCACGGAGAGCAACACAAGACAAAACAATAAGGCGGGGCGGATACAATTTACTCTGTGGTAAAATGTTTCGACAGCTGTTGACAACTTTGACTAGAACTACATTCCGTTCACGTCTTGGCTCCAAGGTCTTGGAGCAAGGAAAATATTTTCGCGTAGAATCGAAATGTAGTAGTAGTTGTTAGCAGTAGAACTTCTTGTGGAAGAGTTCGTCCGGGGAAGTACTACCACCGTACCTATTTCTGCCGCCAAACAGAAGTGTTCGCATTGCAGTGTTTCGGTTTGAAGGGTACGGGTGCCGGTGAAATTACAGGCACATGAGACTTATCATCTTTATGTCTCAGGGTTGGCAGCGCGCGTGTGATGCCTCTGGTGTTACAGGCTTTCATTGGCTACGGTAACTGCTTTCCATCCGGTGGGCCGTAAGCTTGTCTGCTTGACAAGAAGCATAAAAAAAATTTAATTGAAGAACTTTTACTGATGTGATGATCGTAATAAAACTAGCGTAGGCAGCGCATTCTATGTAGATACACTATTCCCAACGAACGAATAAAACAAGCAACCACAGAGCAATAATCATGATATTCCCTGTCATGCCTGCTCAGGAAAATATGTTGCCATTGTAAATAATTATCGAATTTTAAACATTTCTGTGCAGTAAATTATGCTTCAAATTAGAGTAAGAGTATTTTTACGATAATCACTGATTTTTTCGCCATTCTCTGTCTGGTGTACATCGATAAAGGTCATTTTGGAACATGTCCTTTTGACATCAAAAACAATTGAATGACTGGTCGTAGATTATTACCGCTATAGTATAAAATGTTGATAATGGGTCCCTGAATAAGTTCACATCTAAATATCATTAAAATATAAATATAAATATTTCATTGCAATATATGAGAAATTGCATTTTTCAAACTGCGATATCAGGCAAAACATTGGTTCCTTAGTTTTAGTGCCATAATAATATAAGCTCGAACCAATGTGCCCTATAGTTAAATAACATTTTTTTCATTGGCTGGCACTTCCAGGTTGTGGCCCAAATTTGTATGAAGCGTGAATAGTCTCCTTTCATGAAGATAGTTAGTTATTAATTTCGATGTGGTAAGTAACTAAAACAATTTTATATCAATTTTCTCTAATAAACCACAGTAATATACAATATTTATTGTTTTTTACTGTGTTTTACTAGAGGAAATTGTTTTAGTTAGGTACTTACCACATCGAAATGAAATATTAACGAATTGGATCGGATCCAACGTTTTAAAATCGCCCTGCTGGCAACATTTTTCATTTTCTGTGAGCTCACGCAGCGGGGCGGTACAAACACGTTCGTTTGTTAATTTTTCTGCTTTTTCGAAACGAAACCTCGTCCATTTTGATTTTATTTCAATTTCTAATGTTTTTTTGAGTTATATCGTATAATTTTAGTTGCATTTTAACCGGTGTAGCTTATTTAAAGAACGCGTGGTAATGAAATCTAATCAAATCAACTAAGTGTATTGTGTCTTTTCAAACGGGTGAAAATTTACCACGAACATTGTAGTGAAATTTCCAAAGCTGGTAAGTACATTTAGCATTGTTTGTGACCCTTCGAGAACACCTTATTTTATAGAAACAATTTTATTTTATCTTCAAACACGAAGACACCAAACGCCATTTTGTCGTGTGAAAAATGTGTAGACGCTTGATAATGAGTCTCGTAAAACTATGTAGAACTGTGTGGCTTTGGTTATCGGTGCGTACATATCGTGGGTCTTCCCACCCGAGTGGGGGGACCCGGTACTGCCACCAGGCATTGGCCCCTTGCTGGGGTCCTTACGTTTAGCCTATGTGACACGGTACCTATCTTGTGCCTCTGGGTGAGGCCTGCTGTATATGCGCCTCGTGGCGTCACTCTCGCTTTGGAGCAGCTTCCTTGGGTATGCCTTCCCTCGGTGGTCCTGTTCGACCGCAGGAACCCATTCACGGCCGGCTATGCGGTTGATGAATTCGTCCAGGCTCTCTATCTTTAGGTTATTTCACATTCACATTGCGAATTGGAACGATGACTGTAGCTTTCAGAATTAACCCAAATCTCCTTCGCTGATTCCTGATAGATATTGGTCGATGGAGTTTTGACGAGGTTTTCCGGATAAGTTTGTCTCTTGCCTGTGTTCTTCTGATAAGTGTACCTTCTTAGCTTGCCTCATGCCTATTGATGTATTTTGTGTTACAGGTCAATCAGGCTTTGCAGTTATAATCATAATTGGCATGATTGCCAATTATAAAAGTGTGGTCCGCAGACCAAAGTGTAAAGAAGGCAGTTTGCCTCAACGAAATAACTATCAACCAGTTATTGGAAAAGGGTAAATTTTATCAGATGATTATTCAACTGTTGCTATCTTGTGAGTATTTAGAACCCACAGTTACTTAGAATATATCTTGTAGAATAGAATACCTTACCTATTATATGATATTATAGAATAGACTGATATTTATTTCATCAATCATACTCATATACTCAGCGGCTTGATAATGTAGTATGATTCATACTACATTATCAAGCCGCTGAGTATACAAAGCGAGGGTATATTTTTGCTATCAATTTCAATGTGTATGTGTGCCGTGGTGTCTGACCCACACATTTTTTTTTATAATTTTACTTTCATCATCATCATCGTCAGCAGCAGCCTTTAGACATAACATCCATAACATAACACCCAACAGACACATACATAGTCCTGCCCCCCTATTCCCTAACTGAAAGTCACTCGGTGACTAACGTTTGACAAGTAATATGACCATCATTTTGTAAATTTTTAATGATAATTTTGAGCAATTGATGGTAATTTTACTTGTCAAACGTTAGTCACCGAGTAACTTTCAGTTAGGGAATAGGGGGGCTGATCTCACACTAGGATTCCCTGTGTCGCTTTCACTTGTTGATTGGTTTGAGAATAAGTATCGGTTTAAATGGGCTGTAGTATAAATAGTACCTATGTTTATTCAGGGTGGTCTATTTATAGTAGTCCAAATAAAAACCAGGGGTTGGGGACCTCATAGCATAGATTTAAAATATTTATTACTCCTAAACTATTCAAAATCGTAGAATGTAGACTCGTGGGGATAACTCAGATATGCCATGAAGTCCTCTAAGCCCCGGTTTCCACGTGGGCTACTAAAATATGTCACCCAGACCCAGTACGTAGAACTTGTAGATTGTAGAATTAATTTTTAGTTTTTCATATACAGGGTGTTAAGCATATACAAGGTGTAAAACAAATTTTGGTTTGTCGATAAGGGGGCATTCAGGAAAAAATACTCAATATATCGCAGAAAAAAAATACTTGGAAAATTCTTCAAAATCGTGACAATACTTTTTTTTGTTTTTTTTTTGGCCTACCGTGTAGCTTTTTTCTCGGCCATCAATTAATGTACCTTGTAGAATTTATTTTTAGTTTGTCATATACAGGACGTAAAGCACATACAAGGTGTAAAAAAATTTTTTGGTTGTCGATAAGTTTTTGTCAAAAATTCCTGCGCCCGTAAGTCAAATAGCACGACAAAAAAGGACTGTCAAAATTTTTTTTTGGTTATTTTTTTTTGCCTACCATGTAGAGTTTTTCTTAGTCACCGTTATTGAGATATTAACACTGAAATATGTTCAAAGTAGGAACTATTTTGGAAAATACTGAATAATTAGGTAAGAAATTATGTTACTTATTGTTTTACTTAAGACCTTTGTCTGTCATCTCAACATGCCCTTTCATGTTGTCGTCCTTCATTTGCCCCCATATATTGTTTTGATGGTGTACCTGCTTACATAATATAGTTTTACTGGCTATGAATGTGCAGTAGTATAATTATTATTTGATATAATAAATTGTGTTGCTTACAGATCAGTTACATGAATCAAGAAATATGTTGGAGAAGTTAAGGATTTTCGAGGCTATACAGATGAGGTACAGTTTGTTTTCTGATCGTAATACCTTACCTGTATAGATATAACAATTACATGACATTTATTGACTGTATAATTAAATTTCAGATGGATTCGAGCTCGTATCAAAGAACCAAGTACAACTGTACAAGAAACACATATGTGATTGTGTATTTTGCTAAAACAAGAACTCAGGTTGTTTAATACATTTGAGTTGATTTGGCTCAAAACAAAAGCTTGAGAGCAAAATCAGGATCAGTCTAGGAGTGTTATGTATGCTGACATTATAATATTTATATCATTAACGTTAGTTTGAATATAGATTTATAGCTTTAATATTTTTTCAGACCCTCTGACCCTCTGTGTTTTGGACATAAAGTTTTAACTAAATGCATTAATGGATAATAAATAATTGTCCTTAGTACTGCAGTAACTGAACAAAACACTGAAGAATTTGGGGAGATCGTTTCCATCACAAATAAATTGCCATTGTCTGAAGATTTGGAGACTATAGGAATTATTTTGGAAAATACTTAATAATTTGGTAAGATATTATGTTACTTATTGTTTTACTTACTGTTTTACAGACAAAGGTCTTAACCTTTGTCTGTCATCTCAACATGCCCTTTCTTGTTGTCGTCCTTTATTTGCCCCAATATATTGTTTTGATGGTGTACCTACTTACAAAATATAGTTTTACTGGCTATGAATGTGCAGTGATATAATTATTATTTGTTATAATAAACTGTGTAAATCAATTATGTTCCTTTCAGATCAGTTACATGAATCAAGAAATATGTTGGAGAAGTTAAGGATTTTTGAGGCTATACAGATGAGGTACAGTTTGTTTTCTGATCGTTATACCTTACCTGTACAGATAGAACAATTATATGACATATATTGACTGTATAATTAAATTTCAGATGGATTCGGGCTCGCTTCAAAGAACCAAGTACAACTGTACAACACTGTGTAACACTGAAGAATTTGGGGAGATCGTTTCCATCACAAATAAATTGTCATTGTCTGAAGATTTCGAGACTGTAGGAATTATTTTGGAAAATACTTAATTTGGTAAGAAATTATGTTACTTATTGCTTTACAAGGGCATGTTGTAGTCCTTCATATGCCCCCATATATTGTTTTGATGGTGTACCTACTTACATATTATAGTTTTACTGGCTACGAATGTGCAGTGGTATAGTTATTATTTGTTATAATAAACTGTGTAAATCAATTATGTTCCTTTCAGATCAGTTACATGAATCAAGAAATATGTTGGAGAAGTTAAGGATTTTTGAGGCTATACAGATGAGGTACAGTTTGTTTTCTGATCGTTATACCTTAACTTGTATAGGTAGAACAGTTTTATGTGATAGTTATTTGACTGTATTATTTAATTTCAGATGGAATCCGGGCTCGCTTTAAATAATCAACTGTACAAGAAATTTCACACAGTGTGAAGAGGGACGCGGAGAGAGTGAAGCGTGGATCACACTCATTCCAAAGAAGATTCGATCCTCATTTACAACTCCAAAAAAAAATAGCAAAAATTTCACGGTAATGTTCACATAAATCTTGATCTATCACTCTATACAGGGTGTTTTTTTTAAATGGGACAGTATGGGGATATCCGAATCCATAAGAGATTACAAAATTGTATCATCAATAAGTGTGTTATTTTTAACTAGTTAACATACGTTGACTGTTATTTGATTAATTTTAGTATTTATGATTAACAGAATATTGTGAACCAATATTTTCTACTGAATAGTTTTGCACTGAACAGCTATAAGAGCTCATGGTAAGGCCTCAGATCATGGGTTAGTGTATCTATCTTGTATCTAACTATGTGATAGATAGCACGCATTCTTAAAAAAATATGTTTGTTGTGTATTGTGAACTTTTTATACACTGTATATCAGTAATTTGCTGTCACTGTCTTACTGTACAACATGCTTTCTATAGTACCTTTGCTACTGTATTATGTAAATTTTGATGTCAATATCAACTGAATTGTATGTTTGGTTTTTAAGTTCAATATTAGGACGATTTTGTATTATTGGTAAAATTGTATCGTATTTCATTCAGTAAGTTGCTGTCACTCTCTTATTGTGTAACATTCTTTTTTTCGTACTTTAGCTAGGTACTGTGTTATGTAAATTTTTGGTTATAAGGTTCAATATTACGACCATTTTGTATCTGTTGAAATTGTATCATCATTAAGTGTGTTGTTTTTAACTAGTTAACATACATTGACTGTCATTTGACAATATCGCTATACCAGTTTCTAAATGACATCTGTTTCATTTAAATTATGTATTTCTGATTAACAGAATATTGTACAAAATTGTATTATCAATAAGTGTGTTATTTTTAACTAGTTAACATACATTGACTGTTTATTGACAATATAGCTATACAGGTTTCTAATTGACATTGGTTTCATTTAAATTTAGTATTTATGATTAACAGAATATTGTAAACGAAGTCAATTTATTTGTGAATCTACATTATTGGTATTTATGCTCACACTCAAACAGTAATATTCTTTCTTTCAGTAAATTACAGGCTTGGTAATTTCTATCGCATGGGCCTTCAGGACATAACAATCAAGTTGATCTTGATGTTATATGCTGAAAGCCGATGGATAGGAACTAAATACCTGTAATTTTCTGGTAGAAAGAATATTACCGTTTGGCTGCATAATTACTATTAATGTATGCAAATTCACATTTAAATTGTGTATTTTCACATACAATATTCTGTAAAATTCCCCTGGTAGTATTGAATATTACATTTTATTAATGTAATTTTATCACATAAATATATGTGAAAAATTACAATTATTAGGTAGATTTACATACATAATATGTAGTAAGTACTACATAAATGTATGTAAAAACATTACAATTATTAGGTAGATTTACATACATAATATGTAGTAAGTTTACATAAATGTATGTAAAAATTCTGCACTTTCTGTAGAATTACGTATGTGTATGTAAATCTACATAACATCTAGGTAGATAATAATACATATTTTTGTGTAGTTCTACCTAAATATACGTAAAACTACATAAATGTATGTGAAATAATTACATAAACTTATGTGGAATAACTACATTTTTGTGTAGATTTACCTACATTATATGTAAAGCTACATAAATGTATGTGAAATAATTACATAAACTTATGTGATAAATCTACATTTTTGTGTAGATTTACCTACATTATATGTATTTTTTTTACATAATTTATGTATATTCACCTTACATGTTTTTGATGTGAAATCGAAGTACATAATTATATGTAATTTTGGATTACATAATTTTATGTGAAATTTATGTAAAAAAATATATAGGAAAATGAGTTATGTAAATTTACATAATAGAATTCACATAAATTTTATTCACATTTTATGTAAAAAAGTGGTTATGTAAATTTACAGACAGAATGGATAATCACATAAACATGTAACTTCACATAAAAGTGAGGGCTACGAACGTGGCCCGAACTTTTATGTAATTTTACAGAATTTTTTCTAACAGTGTGGTCGCGGTCGGTGCTCATGAGGAAGGACCTACAAAATGGTCAACGAAACGTCAGCAGGAGAATACGTAAAGTACGTGGTGTATAGTGGTTATTTTTCTAAAATGATACCAAGCCACGATAACTTCAATTCTATTAATAATACGTTTATTGCAGCAAAGAAGAGAAAAATGTAACAATAACTTATAGATTAAGATAAGCATGAATGTTACACTACAATAAGCCATAGTGTAACTAGGCAGGTAACTCAAAATTAGAATAAGCTTAGCAAAGGTTAGTCACAATTTTACTGCCGTATTGCGTTGGTACAAATGTCAAGCGCATACACAGTCCAGACCCCACAATAGGATTCTCTGTGTCATTAGTATCAGAACTACATAGGCATCAAAACCGATAGGTATGCACCAACCACACTAACCAATATGATAAATAACATTAATATTAGAATTTATCTTACCTACTGAGTAAAGAAATTAATCAACTAGCCGAAGGTCTACCTGCTAAACAGGGCGCGGTGGGAGTGCCTCACTTTCACTCACCCTGTGGAACTCACAATTTGTCGAAGAACTTAACAAAATTCCCGTTTCCAAAAATGAATTCAGTAAATTAATGATGTAATTCACGATAATTTTATATTACCTACCTGCTGCTTGAAATAATAACTATACCTACCTAAAGTTCACTCGTCGTCTGTCCACATGATCTATTAGTAATTCGAAAATTGACAAAAAAATTACAGGATCTATAGTAACATCAAAGTTCACAGGATCGAAGCGTTCCACTAAGAGCACCGATTGGAAGAGCACCGATTGGAAGAGCACCGATTGGAAGAGCACCGATCCTATTCCACGATCTATCAGTAACTACTCCTACCATAAACCTATTATTTTAGTGACTTCATTAAACTCCGTGTAGACTGTGCTCTTTCACAATCTTCCTATCAATAGCTATTTAATATACAAATTCGCAAGACATTAAAATATCTATGATTTATGGTCATAAAACTCTAGATCACACTCTAAAAACATAAAACCATCGATAAATTATGCAACAGTCATGGCTACGTGATCTTTCACACCAACAACCCATAAAAATTTCCGATGCCTAACGTTTTGCCAATTCATCACTTTTGCTTTTGCTGATCCCAAAATCCCCAAGGGGCAATGTGGTAGCCCTATTCTATTTAATCCTCTCTAGTCGAGGAAGGCTTCCACGTGACCTAGTTTTCAGAAACGTTGGAAAATATTACTGAATTCGTTTTCGGTTTTGTATTTTTACCTTCCTGTCGGGTCGAGATAGCAGCTCGGTCTGTTTGAAGTCTTTTGGGTTTGCTTTCGCTGTTATTGCTTTAATTTGGCTTTTGGTCAGGTTTCTATATTACCTAAAACCATAATTAAAAAAAATTACCTATAGAAATAGTATTAAGGTAGAATTTTACTATAAGATTAAGTTTAAGGTGTTATTTTTTAATCTGATATTTTGACACCAAGTAAGCTCAAGTGGGTTTGTTCTTCTTTTTAATCGACTTCAAAAATAGGTTCGTTCGGTTGCATTTTTCTTATGTTTGTTTCTCGTAACTTCGTCATTTATAAACGAATTTAGAAGATTATTTTTTATTTGATAGGAATACTTCTAGATTGGTCCCATTTCTATCAAAACCCAGTTCTGATGATGGAATCCATGAGGAATTGAGGTAACTCCTCAAATATTATATGCATACATATAATTATAGGTAGCGATTTTGGTATTTTCAGCAACAAGTTATTGTTTTGTTTATCTTTAGTAGATAAAAACATGCAGATTGCTGAATTCAATGGCAGAAGTCAATTTTTTAATGAAAAGTTATCCAAAAACACGATCTTTTCCGGCAACATATTTTTCTTCTCGATTTACCTACTGTTTTATAGCCACAATACTAGCTTATCACATTTTACCAGCATAGCTTTTTACCTGTTCTTTAGAATGTGGAGCCGGCACTGTCAGCTGCTGACGCAAAGAAATATGCGATCCCAGTCCGACATTCCCCTCACGATTATACCGTAAGTTTTTGCTTGAATTTATTTCCACAATTGATTTGGGAAATACAAGTAACATCTGAAATAGGTAAGCAAAGCAATGAAAGCCCAATGCTAGCACTTCACTTGGTGTATATTCGCAAATGTTTGAGTTATTTTGCCAAGGAAAACAACATTATGTACCGATAGACTCATGGTAGATTTTACCTTGGAAAAATAACGCAAACATTTGCAAAAATATACACCAAGTGAAGTGCCAGCATCAAAATGCTGTACAAATAACGAATATTGTTCAATTTGCAAATCAATGCTGTCGAGCATACCAAACCAACGCGTTCCTTACATAACAATAGACTAAATCTGATGATGATGTAAATTATTAAACCTGTAGATAATGTTAAGATGCCGTGGTGTGTCCGGCCTAAGAACAGACCCCTCTTTCTCCTCTCGTGGATGAAAGCCTTATTAAGGGAATACACCAGGGGATGGACAGCAGCATCTATCCTGCGATCACTAATCCACCTGCCAAGTGTAGTGATTATGGCAAATCCACCCCATTGTATTCAAAGGGGGGGTCTTCGCCCAGCAGTGAACGTAAACGCAGGCTAGTGTTGATGTTAAGATTTTATTATATCCCAAAAATTACCAACCAGGCGGGAATAGAACCCGTGACTGTTTCCTTGATACCGAGATGCGTAACCGGCTGCGCTATGATTAAGTTTATGTGATTTAGTTAACACTTTGAAAACCTAGATATAATGTTCAAAATCTAAGTTATCCCATATCTAATAAAACAAAGTCTGAATATAAATAGCAATTTTGAACTAGTCAGAGAATCTAGAGTGACAAAAAACCTACAATCATGTATGTATGTATTTATTTGGTGAAATGAGAGCTTACAGTGAAATTCCGCCAACAATTATAATTGTACCAACTTTCTCTTAACGTAACTAGATCTTCGCACTCGTAGTAGAATAAATAAATTATGTATGCGGATCGTGGAGCTAATTAAAATGTTAACTCTCTGTGCAAATTGCTACATGCGAAGTCAGGTTGATACGTGAGTAATTTCACTAAGCTATGTCTCTGTACGTGGATTTGGGGGTTAAATTGAAGAGACATCAATCTTCAGCCAGTCAGGCTCTGACATAATTGGCCTCGTTGGTGTACATTTGCGCAGTGTTTAGTCAATAAAATACCTCGCTAGGGTTCCTAAGAACATTATAATCTTTGCTTCTTAACGCAGGGTATGATCCTATTTTTTTCAATCTATTTTATATCTAAAAATTGAATGAGCCCTTTTCATTTAGTAGCTGAGTATAAAGTACGCGGAGTAAGTGGAAGTTGGCTTAGTCTGTTGGAACTATTTAAAGTAGGTATTTAAATAGTTCCAATTCTAGCGATATAAGCGGTGTCGAACCGTCAGATTGGTTTGAGCGTTTTGTGGGTGCCCCTTACCATTTCAACTGTGCATGACGACTCACACTCACTCTCGTTCCTGTTCAGACGTAGGTATGGTCTGAAGTCTGAACATAAACTCGGTATTCGTCCCTCAGACGTTTCGCTTGTAGAATGGCTTGATTTGTGTCTAATATAACACAAAGTGAGCTATTCTACGAAAAGTATCTTTGCGTCTCTCGTATTGCTGATGTGTTTGTGAATGGATGGAAGATGATTCTGTCAGAGTGCCTGGGGTTCTGCGAGAAGAATTTGTGAAAGTTGCTGTTTGACATTAGTTTTGACATTATGTTTCGACGTTATTTATGACATTGTTTTTTATATTTTTATTATTATTATTCTGTTTTTTCTGTTGTTTTGACTATGTTATTTGATTGTGTGTTTAATTAGTGTAATTGGTAACAATATGCTGTTCTGATTAAAGTAAAATAAATAAATTGCTATACCTAGTATGATAATTCACATACTTACTAAAGTATAAACCGAGACATTATTGAACGAGCGAAGCGAGTTCTCTGAGTCAAGTTGGAAGAATCGGCTTTTGTATGTATGTGTGTATGTATGTATGTATGTTTGTCCGATGAAAACTTCCAAACCGTTAATCCGATCTTCATGAAATTTGATATGGGGGTAGATAGTATTGGTACAATTTGTAGGTAAGGTTATGAGCTATATCGATCAAGGGGTTGCTGAGATATTGGGGTCCAAGAGGGGGTAAAATAAATAAAAGTGAGACAGTCAGATCAAGTGGGGTGTCTAATGAAAGCGCTTTGGTTGGGCATTTCAAAACTGTTTTTAATAATTATTTAGCCTTAGTAGTTTTTGAGATATTAGGGAAAATAAAAAACGTAAAAACCCAAAATTCTAGGGTACTTCCAGCAATCCCACAATGCTGAAATTTGGTATGCTTGTGGCTTTTGTGTCACAACTACAGGGAAAAGTCTGAAATTGAAGAATTTAGAAACATGTACTCCATAAAACAGAAACCAATGTAACATCCATTGTTGACCTCCCATTTCTAAGAATTGGAATGACGTTGGAGTTCTATGGTTTTCATCAAAAAGACGTTATCAATTAATTCGTCAGGTATTTGATATACTAACAGGTATGTTGTTTGTACGCCACGTTGCTTAGTCCTATTTAAAGGCTATTTCGATGATATATAGAAAAATTACCTATAGTGGTTAATTTTTTTTCTCAGTTATTTTTTTTACAAATCTGTTAGAAGGGTAAAGAAAGTAAAATATGCAAAAAAATATCTCGAAGATATTTCAAGTTGTCTGGTAATGCTGAAATTTATTATTTAAGTATATTTTGATCTACGGGGAGAATTCAAAAATTCAGGATTTTTTCTTTGTAACATCCATTTTTAGAGTAGAAAACTTAAATCTTTAAAAATTAGGTAGCAAAACTACAACTAGATGGAACTGCTTAATTCAAAAAAACTTTTTTCTTGCTTCACAAAATCTCTTTCATATTAGAGAAATTGCCTCGATAGTTTTAGATTTCTGATGGATCATCCATACAAACATACTTACATAGCCGTTAAATACCTTAAACCTTGCCGATAAAAACCCTTTCTTCCCCTCTTAAATTAGTCGGGCTGATAAAGGTGTCATCGCGAGGTCTCAGTTCGGGGCGAACCACTAGTTATTTTGATGTTAACGTGTGTGCAGCGACAGATTTTGCACGCTTGGACTACCTCATGTTTAAAGGTACGCCTGCATCATTCATAACCCTTAATTCAAAACGAGTGATTTAGTCAATTTACGAACCTCATCCCTTTGAACTTGGCCACTTCCAGCCGGCGGCGCCACTGAGATTACCATTACCTTACTGTACCACCGTGCACCGTAAGTATTCTGTGCCATTACGAAAATGTCAGGTGTTGCCAACAGGAACTGGAAGGCAACAGGATAAAAAAAATTGATGGGCTTTTTAACTACACAGCAGATTTATTTTATAGTCGGAGTAAGAGCGAAAACAATCAACGTACGAATGTTGGGTGTCGTAATGAGCCGCGTGCGAATCATTCGGCAATGCATTGTCGGCACGGAACAACTCTTTTACAACTTTTTTATGGGTTCCTTACTTAAAAGGTAAAAGGAAACCCTTGTCTGTTTGTTTGGCTGTCCATTGCTGTGATAGGTTCTGAAAGCTATGCATGCTTCCATAGCAAAAAATATAATTTTGATGATTTGGCTCTTTATCTACATTTATTGCAGGTGAAATAATTTTGAATTTATTGTTATCTTTTAAAGTGGAATGACTGTCATTATTATGAAAGGTCTGTTTGCACATATTTTCTGGAAACTGTTTCATATTCAGAATGCTTGATAGGGTTGATTTATAAGCAGTTTAAAGGATTAATTATACATTATTTAAAATAATAATGTTTACCTTGAATTATAGTGTACTTAATAAGAATAAGTGTAAGTATACGTACATTTAAAAAATACATTTAAAACTATGTTATTTTTTCTTAGAATCAGCTACCTATCTACAGAACGAGACTGTGTTTACGATGATTTTAACAAGGATATAAAATCTGAAAACTTTACGTCCTATCCAACTATCCGAGGCATAAACAGCTTCGCTTCTTCAAAGGAACACAATAAGGCTATTTGAGTCTGGACGCAGCGTCATGAAAAGGCTATTGTTTCTGGGAAACTATGCAAAATAGGATAAGTGCTTTCAATTGCCATCGATCAGCAAGTATACCGTTGGGCCTTGGGATTGTGTGTAACGGGATGTGTCATGTGACTACATAAGAAGTTACGTTTACAGCTTGTTTAGTTAATAGAATATTATTAATAACTCAATGTGTTTACGTACGACATAAATCAGGTTTTCGGTATAGGTTACTCCTATATATACATATATGAGTACCAATAACTATTTCATTTTTGTATTTTATGTGAATTTTAATCAAGTTATAGTAGTTTGTATAAGTTTTCGGAAACTATAAAATAGTTTTTTTATGCCTTGTTTTTTGCTACATTTAGAAGTGTGTACTGGAAGAAAGTGTTAGCCGAGTTGGTCGTGGAAAGCAATAACTCACAACTTGTTAAGGCTCCGCCTACCCCTTCGGGGAAAAAGACGTGTGTTTTTTATGAACTACTTGATTTTAGTAATGCGATTCTCTAAAACATCCTTCTTCTTCTTTTATTTGTGGCTGCTGTGGCTTTAGTATCCCGAATTTGGCCTATGTCAATGTCGACATGATAAGATAAAATACAACAGTGACCGTGGAGTTTTCTTATCATCGATATAAATACCTATTTTAAATTTAACAATTAATTATTCGATGTTTGATTCGGATTTCATACAAGAAACGTCAAATTTAATTCCATTTTTTTTTCAAATATCGCGCTGTTTAACAGTTAAAGCAATGATGAGACTGGCATACATACATAAATAAACCCACGCCTTTTTCCCCGTAGGGTAGTCAGAGCCTCAAAGGGCCTCTTTTCACCGTGGATTGCACAGTCACAGGAATACAGACGTGACAAGTGGTGAGCTCATCGCCGCTATTGCTTTCCAAGACCAACTCTGCTAACGTATTCTTTCCGTAATAAAATACTTCTAAATAAGCCAGCAGCCAGGACAAGTCTTATACCAACAACAATTGCTGATCTTTGGTTAATATAATCAAAGTTGCTGATGTATTTTACCAGCAAACGCTATTATCCAAATTTATTATCTTCACTGTCAAGAATTTATCGACATTTGACAGCGTTATCGGTAAGTTTACCCACGATATTACATGCTTGCATTACCATCGCTTTGCTCAATCCACCACGCACGTTGTTTTCATTATGTCGCAACTCTATCTGAGGTTAGGCTCATGTAATCTCTCATCAGACATATATAATCACATCACGCTTTGTAAACTATCGAGGCATTATTGGAAAATGATAAAACAGGAGCGATAAAAAGCAGTAGAAGATCATTTCTAGACATAAGCCTCCTTAAAGAACGCCACGACTATACGACCTTGAGTCACCTCCCAGAATTCTTTCAATATAAACAATCTCTTCGGTACATCGAGAGAGGATTAAGTACTAATAACAAAGTACAATGAGAAGACATACAATGAGAAGACAGAAATAACGCCTTTTTACCCTCGTGAAAAGTTAGATGTGATTGGAACTGAGTCCCAATGCAGAGGCCTTACCATGAGCTCTTATTCAGCGATTCAGTTTTTTCATTTTGTATCTACTGAACAGTTTTTGAACTGAATCGCTTTAAGAGCTCATGGTAAGGCCTCAGGTCGCAGATCGAGTCTGGTGACCTACAAAAGTCAAACAAAGTTAGCTATATATACTTAAAACTCCTAACTAGATCATTTCTCAATGCAATTTGTGCGGACGAACTCGAAGTGGGGAGGGTGGAAGTCGGAGTCTCGAGGAGCTTCACTCCAAGTTTGTAAGTGGGTGATCTGAAACCTTTATTATGCTGTTATTTAGAGATCTGTATTGTTTGTATTGTTTTGTTAGTAGTAGAACTTCCTGTGAAAGAGTTCGTCCGGGGAAGTACTACCACCGTACCTATTTCTGCCGCCAAGCAGTTCTAGTGCTCGCATTGCTGTGTTTCGGTTTGAAGGGTACGAGTGCCGGTTAAATTACAGGCACATGAGACTTTTCATCTTTATGTCTCAGGGTCGGCAGCGCGCGTGTGATGCCTCTGGTGTTGCAGGCATCCATAGGCTACAGTAACTGCTTTGCATCAGGTGGGCCGTATGCTTGTTTGCTTGCCAAATACTATAAAAAAAAAAATTTGCTGTTTAGCTGTTTAGCTGAATGTTGAAGTACACAGGTATTGGCTTTCTGCTGCGTAATATTTATTCGTTATCTGCTCTGCCTATAACAGCGTAGACTAAAGTTTTTTTACAAAAACTTTCGTAAGTGGTAGGTACTTATTCATAATTAATATAAGTAATCTACGTAAGTTAAACCGGTTAAAATCTATTAAATCATTAATGTACTACCTACTAAAAGTACCTGTAGCTAGAAATATCAGCGCGCGACTATAAAATCAGTTCAGCCCTCGAACGATTGCGCTGCCTAGATCGAGCAAAGCGAAGGCAATGACACAATCCCATTCAACCCAACAACTAGCAAGTCTAACCAGCAACCACACGAAGCGGTTGACATCTAAAATTTATTAATACAAAGCCGGGTACACACAACAGCTGCATAATATTGCAACGGACGGGAGTTCTGTTCCGAGTTTCTGAGCCAGCCAGTCGCCGTGCATCGTCTGTGCAGAACGCACGCGCGTCGCGTTTGAAAAAAAACATTGTCTATGCCCGGTAGTGAATCTCTGAATCGAACGCCGATATCGATAAAAGTATAAAATACCCCTTCCCTAGTTATATAGCTTAGTCAAATATATTGCATGTTTTATTTTCTATCGTGAGTGTGTGAGTATAGTGAATTTAAAATTAGTTGTGCTTATTTTTACCGAAGATAATGCAGTTTACTTTCCGTAACAGTGAAAATTAACTAAGATTTTGTAACTGAATTTGTGTCAATAGGATAGTGCTGTGACGGCGTGAAGTGCTAGTGATGTGAATAAAGATTTTGGATTTTCAAAATGTTTGGCGTCTTCATTCGAAGGTGGAAACCTAAAAGGTGGGTCCTTCATACAGTAGATAATTAAGTTATCATGTAAATACAAAATTTTGTGTAGTAATGTTGTTATTTTTGAAATTATGATCGATTTTATGAATGTGGGTGGATATGAACGATTATTACAAAACCACTACATTGTTATCTATTGGTTATATCGATGGCATATGTGTGGGATGGTCATAAAAGTCCTAATACAGACAAACTTGCGAAACATATAAAACTTATGTTACGATGACAACAAATAATAACAATTTTATTGTACATAAACAAAAGTTTTTTTATAAAAAAAATATTATAAGTACCTACTTAGTAGGTAAGCATAAATTTTGACGAGAACGATGACCCATATTCACAAACAATACTTACAACAAATTCCTTTCGCTACGTGTTTGTGAGCAAAGAAGTCGAACAGACCTAAGAAGTCCACTTACAAATATTGACTTGCAGTGAAGAAACGACTCGGGCATAACATTGGCAAAAAGTTAATTTTCGCATCCGCAGAATCCGAGCGAGCACCTTTTACTAAAAATATTTCATGCGAGTTCAAAATTCTCATGAAATTGCCTTTAAAGAAATGCTAAATATTATGGAACATTCTCCCAAGACGGCAATACCTCAGGTTACTCAAAGGTATTTCGCTTTTTACTGCGCAGTGTCGCGGTCGTAGGGATCATTCGCACTGTATAGAAGAATGTAGTTAGTTAATGATCTTTGCCCTCGAATGAAAGAGAATTACGACAAAGCCGCGTGGCCTGATGTCGATCAGCCCCTCGACAACTAACATGTCCATGTGCTGTCGAGCATCTTCCACGCTGTTCTGTCTTCGTATTGTCTCTGGGCAGTGTTGGAGGCCAGTGAGAATCTTGAATGATCAGATCAGCGATTAGGTGATAGGATCAAGTCTTACAAAGACATTTTTTCCTATAATATAAGATAAATACTGTTTTTTTAAGTAAAATTCATGAGCCATGCTAGTCTCGGCCTAAGAGTAGGTCTCCTCAAACTCCTGTGGATGTCGTAAAAGGCGACTAAAGGATAACAAAAGGGGATGGGCAGCAGCATCAACCTGAGTACTTAACACCAAACTGCGATCACCAATCCGCCTACTATAAGCGTGATGATTATGGCAAATCCCCCAATTGAACGCTATACATGTAATGGGGGAGGCCTTATCCAGCAGTGGACACTACCGGCTGATTAAGAAGATGAAAATTTATGACCATCATCATCATTATCATCATCCCCCAAAAAATGCCAAGAGAAACGGTCTTGAACCGCCTCCTTCCATCGACCCCGCGCGACTGCCATAATATCATCAGTCCGTCGTGACTCACCGACAAGGGTCTCCGGGGGCCTTCCTTCACTTCGTCGTCTGGTCACCACTTGGGAGTCTTTATTCCCCAGCAGTTGTCTGTTCTGCAAGAGAATGATTTTGAATATTGTTCTACTATTCCACTTAGAGCTTAGTGGTAGAACTTCTCGTGAAAGAGTTCGTCCGGGGAATTACTACCACCGTACCTATTTCTGCCGCCAAGCAGTAGTGCTCGCATTGCTGTATTTCGGTTTGAAGGATACTGGTACGGGTGCCGGTGAAATTACAGGCACATGAGACTTTTCATCTTTATGTCTCAGGGTCGTCAGTGCGCGTGTAATGCCTCTGGAGTTGCAGGCGTCCGTAGGCTACTGTAACTTCTTTCCATCAGGTGGGCCGTATGCTTGTTTGCTTACCAAGTAGTATAAAAAAAAGAAAAAAAAAGAGCAGCACTGATCGAAAACATGAATCGGTGCTCAAGGTGGAATAGGATGCTCTTCAAAAATCGGTGCTCTTAGTGAAAGGCTTCGCAACTCTAACTTGGTCACAATCAGGTACAATCTTAGTAATTTGGAATCAGGTGTAATGGCTCCAAGTGGCGCTAATTTTGTTTGGCATTGGCATAAATGACCCGTGAACTTGAGCGAATTAGAGCCATTTGAAACACATCATTACACACTTATGTAGATTAAATGCAGTATTTTTCGTAGACATGTCTTACCAGACAAGATTGTAAAATCTGTCAGACTGTTGATCTCTAGGTCCTTGCTTACCATCAAGGACAACTAAGGACACAAAGGATTACGCTAAGAAGTGGAACTCGCTGCCGTCGTCTGTCTTTCATGAAAACTATAATTTGGGTCTTTTCAAGGCAAGAGTGAATAGGTGCCTTCTAGACCTTCGTGCTCCATCGTCAGCCGCATCGTCACTTACCAACAGAGGTTGAGATAGCGGTCAAACGAGGGTTTATTATTGTAAAAAAAAGAACAATTTGAAACCATCTTTCCACGAAGTTTGGTTATGTTTCTAGTAAGTATTTCAAACACTGCGTTTCATACACTCCAATGTAAAAGCCCTCTTATTGTCAGCGTCACTTGAAGAATATTGTTTTTGCTGAGTCTAGCACTCGTCAGTAATGCTAGTGCAATGCATTAAAATGTATCATATTTCTGCTTATTCGACGTAATGTTTATTATGGATGATAAAAACATTTAAGTGGAGACTGCAGAAAAATTCAATGTTGGGTATAAGCTTCCAAATCAAATTAAACCAAATCAAAAAGTATTTTATTGAAAGATCACAAGGATCCTTGTAGATCGTCTTATGAATTAAAATGACTCCAGAGGCCCAATTCACTAACTAAAAAATAGTTAAAATAGAGGTTGGATCATGTTTCGAGCTTGTGTCGATGTCTTAAATGTCAGAAATGGTATTCTCCTGACATAAAATACAACACTGTTATGTGATTATATCGAAATGTGACCGAAACTTGAACGATTCAAAGTTTTTTCGTTAATTTTAGCATAAGTAGATGGAGTCTCTCTTTACTCTTTCCAATTATATGTATAACTATCCTACTCTAATGGTGGTCACCATGAATTGAAAGTAGACTAAATTGTTATTTATGAGGGACTAGAAATTCAACTTTCAGTCAATTTACAATTCAGTCTCGATTCGTTCAACTTTCAGTGTAGTTTTAAAATAACTTAGAGAATTGGGCCTCTGTTTTAACGCAACCAAGCCAATTAGAATCCCTTCGGCCGTCTACGTAACCGTAGTTCCGTAAAAAGTAACGAATAAGAAAAAAAATATCTTTTGACGAAACCAGTTTCCAGGGCAACAAACATGGCTTGGCTTAATTTGATGATCCTTCTTATAGGTGTAGAGCCTGTGTGGTGCCTCGGAGCATGGAGAAGCTGATAGATAATGAGAACTTAAAAACGTTAGATAAGCAATCAAAAGAAAAGAGAGTCAGCAAAAGTTTCTATGACAGCACACGATACGCTTGATTTAATTGTACCCACATAGAATGCCCCGACCGAAGCGACACGCGACGATCGGTATTTGGTCTTGAGCCGCCTCCACTGACTTCCTGCAACCTTTAAAATGTCCTTAGTCAGAGAGCGGCAGGGCTATTCTCTATCTCGCAACAGGTTTGCAACAGGCGTGAATCGTGCAATCAGCAGGGCTACTCTTGACGCTATACTCGATCTTTATTCAAGATTTAGTGTCATTTCGTCGTCAGAGAGTACTAGATTCCTTGGTCATTTGGTACTCTTGAATTCAATACGCGCACAATTTGGAGTGGAATTTTATGGAACTCAGTGAAATCGACTTTCTGTCTCTGTTGTTCTTCACGCAATGTCAATCGCGTATGCTCTATGTCGATTTCAAACTCGATTTGGTTCAAGAGTGCCAAACAAGCGTTTGAACTGGATTGAGATTGGAACTGGATTGCGATTGGAACTGTTTTCAAGAGTAGCCCCAACAGGGCTGTCAAAAGTCGTTTTTCTTATACATAACTTTTTAAAAAACCGACTTCCGCCATTGGATTCGACTAAATATTTGGATGAAAAAAAAATTATGAAAGAACCATAGTGGTGAAAGGATTATGATACTTTTTGAATGCAAATGCTTGGTTTGTTGCTGAAAATATCAAAATCGCCATATGTATGCCTACAATATTTGAGGAGTTCCCTCAATTCCTCATGGATCCCACCATCAGAACTGCATTCTGAAAAAAATGGGACCAATCTGGAAGTATATCTATTCAAATAAAAAAAGAATTGTTCAAATCGGTTCATAAACGCCGGAGACATGCGGAAACAAACATAAAAAAAAAAATAAAAAAAAACAACCGAATTGAGAACCTCCTCTTTTTTTGGGTAGTCGGTTAAAAAAAAGTTTAAAGTTACCGTTTGACAGTAATGATCGCACACAATTTACGCCTGTTGCAGACTGACTTTTTTTGCATCTGAACTTTACCATATTTACAGAAGATTCTGTCGTAAAACATCAACAATGTTATCAATTGCGGAAAAAGTTCATACAGGACGTTCCTACAGGAAAGCACTCCGGAAAGACTCATTATCATAATGCATTGCGCTTGTCATGGATTAATCAACTTTGCTATACATACTGCTACATAAACTATGACTGCTTCATCACTAACTGCTACGTGCACTGTGACTTTAGTAAGTATAAAGTTTCTATAGTCACTGTGTAGTGAGCTGTGACTTTACTGTGAAGTTATGAAACAACGGTCAGCATTATTGATCGCTACCGTGTGGTCCACATGAGACAAAACTTGCAATCCATACCTTGCCTATTTCCTTTTATTATATGACATACCTACCTATCTCTTTTTTCTCTATTTATTTCATTATTTTTGTTTGATTTCTCACATCTTCATGGATATTTAGCGGGTAGGTTGTTAATCCACCATTTCCTACACTCGTCTGATTAAAATGCCATAAAAAACCCATATAACGAACGAAACCCATTTCGTACGTGCATGTCGTACACTTTTTGTTTTATTAACCGACTTCCCAAAAAATTTTTTAATTGAGTAGATATACTTCCAGATTTTTCCCATTTTTTTCAGAATCCAGTTCTGATGATGGGATCCATGAGGAATTGAGGGAACTCCTCAAATATTGTAGGCATACATATGGCGATTTTGATATTTTCAGCAACAAACCAACCATTCGCATTCAAAAAGTATAATAATCCTTTCACCACTATGGTTCTTTCATCATTTTTTTTCATTCAAATATTTTGTCAAATACTATGGCGGAAGTCGGTTTTTTAAATGAAAAGTTATTTTATTGAGGTGTGTAATTCTTAACTAATCTGTATCTGCAAAGTATTTTCATTCATTCATTCAAACTACTTTCAATATGATTCAATTTTGCACAAAAATTTAAGGGAGAGAGATTTGCTGAATAATATCCAAAGGGCACGACATAATTGTTTATTTGTACATAAACAACAAACGTACTACGTAATTAAATTTTTCTGTAGTTATGCTATAACCTTTTCGCTTTTTAAAAGCGTAAAAAAAAGCGATAGACAAACTAAAAGAAAGAGACAGTAATAGACAAGCTAAATTAACCTACACTGTTAGTAAAAAAATACTTTATTTTTAACCGATTTCCCAAAAAGGAGGAGGTTGTCAAATCATATGTAACCTCATATCTCCGGCGTTTATCAACCGATTTGGAAAAATCTTTTTTTATTTGAATAGATATACTTCCAGATTGGTCCCATTTTTTTCAGAATCCATGAGGAATTGAGGGAACTCCTCAAATATTGTAGGCATACATATGATGATTTTGATATTTTCAGCAACAAACCAAGCATTTGCATTCAGAAAGTATTATAATCCTTTCACCAAAATATGATGTTTCATTATGTTACCACTTACTTTAGTTTAGTTTTTTAGTTACACTTGGACACGGGCATATTCTGTGGTTACTTAATGAACTCACTCGAACGGTCAGCTACACTATCGATCGCTCCTGTGTGGTCCCATGCCACAACCGCTAATGATTCATATTATACGTTATACGTGACGACTGGCAAATACTTAACGGTTATTATACAATGATATGACTAACCCCCTCAATCATAATCATTTTTCAAGCCTATTTCAGTTAAAATAGCTTTTGTTCTGTTCTCTCTGATGTAAAATTACATACGTCAAAACAAGATAAAAGTTATTTTAGCTATCAAGGATTTTTAAATTGATTATGAATAAGAGGGTAAGTATAATTATATTTGAATATTACCTTTTTATAATTACCTTATATTATTTTTTATATTAACCTATTTATTATATTAGCAGCCATTACATTGGACTATGAACTTTTTAAAAGGATTTTCATAAATGATGCGCATTCTACTTAAATGTCTAAGACATTTTTTTTATACTTCCAGCAACGAATTTATTTAAATAGTCACGTCTAACTATGTTCTTAATATAACATTCAGAAAGGTTATGCAAGGTTATGCTGCATCGCTCCAAAGGTAGTGGTTCTTTTCATATTGAAGTTTTGATGCTCCTATAAAAAAATTGATAGCCTTTCGCTTTTTTGTATATGACTTTCATAAAATGGACAATTGTTACTGAAACAAGCCGAGTTACTAAACTAAGTACCTAACTAGTAAGTAAGTATATTAGTTGTCCATAGGCTACGGTAACTACTTTCCATCAGGTGGGCTGTATGTATGCTTGTTTGCTTGCCAAGTAGGAACAGTATCCGCTAAAGGGAAGTGGAGTGAAGAGTGGAGATGAGTAATCAATCTAACAATGGGAGAACAAACTCTTGAAACAGATATTTTTAAAAGTTCGAAGATTTATTTATAATAAAATAAAACTGTCTCATTGTCATATAATATTATTATGACAACAACAGGCGTTTCTATTAATATATTTCATACAATACATCTTCGCTCTGCTCAGGTGAATCACCTAAGTTGAGCGGAGATAGAGGTTAGCTGATACAGTTCAACCCAGGGGCCGTATATAACACACTTCTACCTTCTATCGTTATGAAAGTATTTCTCATCCACAAAAAACCAACTGATACCTAATATTGTACATTCTAGTACATTTTTTATCACACGTTCAGACCCAGACACATCAGAGACCCTAGTCTGAGTTTTGCAGTAACCAACGTAACGATGACGATTATACGACGATCGCCTGTGTATTATGTAGTAACTAGCCATTATTCAGAAGCCCTATAAAATTCTCTGTTATAAAACACTAGCTGTGGTTTAACCCGCGTGAACAATGATGAAAATTGATGATGATTATGATGAAAAGTGTATATGTGTTAATCCAGGGTATAAGGTATCTTCATTCCAAATTTTACTCAAATCCGTTCAGCCGTTTGAGCGTGAAGAAGTAACAAACATACTCACTAACTTTCGCATTTATAATATAATATTACTTATAGTATATTATATACATATATTTAATATTATATATATTATATGTGTATAATGTATAGTGTGATATTAGTGTGATTCAATTCACAGTATAATCTCATTTAAGTCCACTGTCATGTATCACAGTGCGTGCGTAGACGTAGTTACTATTACTTAATCTTTGCATGTATACGTTTTATCTTTCTCGAACGCTTTCCTGAGCGACAGAAAGGTTGATGATTAATCGAAAGGTGACTGAGATGAGATTATATTGTGAATCGAATGTGAAATAATTACAAGAATTGGGCCCTGTGCCATTTATATCGAGCGCGCACACAGAGAATGAAGTATGACTTTTAACAAGCAATTTAGGCTACGACGTATAAATAAATAAATAATAAATGCTGGACATTTCACACAACATTATTTAGCCCCAAGCTAAGCAGAGCTTTGTTATAGGTACTAGATAACTGGTATACTTACTTATTACAATTCATTACATAGTTATATTTTTTTTTACCCAGAACACCCTGAACAAATATTTGCTGATTGTACAAATATTTGTTCCGAGGCGGGAATCGACCCAACATCCTACTGCGTCGCAGGCGAACCTTCGCCCGCCGCGCCACAGAGGTCGTCATTAGGTATGGTGTAGTGTAACAAGGATTGTTGTATGGAAAATGAGTGTAGTTTAGGCTCATCGGTGTCACCATGCAAAATCCGTGTTACACTATACCAATTGTTAATTGTTTGCAACAAACTTACCCCTTTATTCATAATCATTTTTAAACCTGTTTTAGTTAACACACGGACGATCGTCGTATTCGTCATCGTACGATGGTTGCTGCAAAACTCGGACTTAGGGCTCTGTAGGTAATAGAATACGTCTGAAAAGTAGGTCAGGTGTCAAGAAGCATGAATGGTATTATGTTACCGTATCGTATCGGTTTACTATGCACGATAAAAAAACATACAACCTGTATTTAAAGAAATTGATTTCAATCAGACTTGAACCACAATATCTAGACCCTCACTTACAATAGGAATTAGTCGCACAATTACTTAAGTATTTCGCCACATTAAATGGTTAGATTTTGGGAAAAAACAAGTATACGTATGTCTTAATCTTTCCATTGGCAGCAGAAGTAGCCCTTATTTAGGTTCGTAAGCCCCCATTACCCCCTGGCCCCGAAAAAGATTACCGTATAGTTACTACGACGCCAGTCGACGGTACTAGCAATGGTTCCTTTGGGTTAGGGGCCTTTCGTCACAAGACCATTTTTTGCGCTAAGTACATAAAATCCATATAGGGAATAATATAGTTAAATACAGTGTTAATAGTATGGATTTTATTTCAATGCTTTGAGGGTATAATTTCGCCATCACCAAATTAAATAAGAGTAATATTTTTAGGATAAACTTTTGGAAGGTCAATAATGGTCTAAGTACTTATTTGTTTCGTCTCAATACCTTAAGCAGAGTAACCAGGAACAAACCGGTGACACCAGAAAAGAGAATTGCGTTCTTGACAAGACTGTGGGAAACCTAATTCATTTTCTTCCATCGAAACTGTCAGCAGTGAGGAAGTGTAAGAGCTCTCATTGTATTGGCAGTTTTAGTCTGAAGCACCGTGCGAAAACTAAGAAAAAAAGTTAAATAAAGCTTTGAAAGAACAGTTACTTGAACCAGAGAATGAGAATAAATAATTCTTTGTAAGTACTTAACTTGTACAGTTATTTGTTCAGTAAAATTTGCGATCGCATTTAGACCTTTCGCATTAATCTGGTAACGTCGTCCAGCAGGTTTTATTTGGGTAAGTACGTTATTAAGTACCAACAAAATCATAATTACTTCAGCGGTTCTGGCATTTTTGGCAGTTCACCGATTTTTATATTCAAAATCTAGTTGATCTCCATGTTACTAACTGACTTTATAGTCATCATCATCATCAGCCTGTAAAAGTCCACTGCTGGGCATAGGCCTCCCCCATAGAATGCCATGACGAATGGTCTTGATCCACCTCCATTCACCGATTTTCTTTGACCTTTAATATCGCCGTTCCATGAGGATTTCCTACGCTGCGTCATCGGGTTGCTGTTTTTTTTCTGTTCGGTGCTCGGCGAAGCAACATGCCTGCAGAGTTTTTGCAATGTTGTTGTTTCTTTGTTGTTCTAACGCGTAGTGAGTCAACTTTTTCCTGAGGATGCTTCGTAGAGGCGAAACACGTATCGAATTCTTTCCTAGTTTTCGGTAGAGATGAGCGGAATTGTTACCATATATTTGTTCGTCTATTCAATATTGTATCATTTATTCCCTAACGGTGGTAGGTTCTGCGAGCTATATGACCTGCCTATTGCCACTTCAACTTGCAACTTGGTGATCTTGGTTTTTCTTTAGGTTTCCTCGTTTCCAGTTTTATTACGTAGCAAGACGCCAACTTAGGTACTTAAAGTACAGCAAGCAATACTATTATCATCGATGGTTTCCTGTACGGTTTTTATAAGTCTACTTCTTGTATCTTCCTGCCTTATTTAATTAGAATCTTATATAATAATTATATTGTGATTAGGTATCTGCAATTGTTTTGTGTGAAAGTTTTAAATAAGTAAATGCCTTACCTACTTTTTCCTTATAGTTCGTACCACATTAATCAACTGCATTCTACATAGGCGTAATGATCCTAGTGTGAAAGCCGTGGAACGGTAGTTAGCGGTTTAGTGCACGCTGTTGTTTCCCTGTTCTTGCATTATGACTGGCCTAGTTTCTACTAAACATTATGGTAAATTGAAAAGTTTATGAGCGAAGCAGGCAAAACTTTAGGTAAGTACCTAGTTATTTTAACATACATAACACCCAACAGTCACATACAATACATAGCCCTGATCCTACACTAGGATTTCCTGTGTCGTGGGTATCAGAAACTAACGAATACAATGGTACCACAACACCAAGACCCGAAACCAATATTTGTAGATCATGCAAACATTTGTCCAGCAGTGGGAATCGAACGCACCTCTTGCGTCCCAGCCGACTCGCCCGCCAAGCCACGGAGGTCATCATTTTGCGTAGTAGATACGTATTCGTTGCTATTTCTCTCCCTCTCGATGGACCAAATATATTAAAGAGGTGGCAAGAAGTCGGTGGATGGAGGCAGATCAAAGATCATTCGTTGTTGTATTTTATGGGGAAGGCCTATGCCCAGCAGTGGACTCCTATAGGCTGTTGGTGATAATGATCGTGTTGAATAGCTGCATGCAAATTTTTAAATCGGGCAATTTATTAAAAAAAATAAAAAATAATACGATTTGAGGTCACGCTAGTAATATATTTATGTCAATGGTCATGTATCTAATAGATAAATAGGAATGGCAATAAACGTAAACATTGGCTCAACGAAGTCTCTTTTGACACCCAGGAATCTAGGATAAGAAAGTTTATCACCAAGATACCTAAAAAGTTACAACATTAATAGATTCTAAAACATTTTAATTTAGAACAATTGCACGTCCAACATACACTGAACTCTCGCGATGTTATCCTCAAGTCACGATGGAAGGAATAGGGTAATCAGACAGGTCTCGATAAACTGGCTTGAGATTCATTGAATAAGTCTACTTGGCTGCCTTCCAGGATCGCTGGTGTAACGGAATTTTATTATATTTCTGATATTTGTAATGTTTATGCAACGCAATTAGACTGGAGTGACATTCATTTTAGATTTATGGTAAAATTCTTCTCTCTAACTGGTCTAACTAGTGTCCACTCGCGGCTATATCGCGTTATACTGGTATAAAAAGCCAGGGGTGCGATTTTTGAAAATTAATCAATGACTAAATGTCAGTAAAATTTCCGTTTGTTTCACGATTACCAAATTTCTATACATCTGTACTTAACTCATTCATGACTAAAATTCTTATACCTATGATATTAATACAAGTGCTTCTTCCAGTAAATCTCCTGATAAACGGTGATTTGCGTCCTTTTTGATGATATTAAGTCACTCAGTGATATTCGAAAATCACACCCAGGTCAATTCAGGTCATAATCTATCTGTGTACCGAATTTCATTTAAATCGGTTCAGTCGTTATGGCGTGAGCAAGCATCCAAAATTTGGTAGAATTTCTGGAGAATTTCTGAAAATAAAATGATTTGACGTCACCCTCAAATGATGCTTGCTGAAGCGTATTACATTTTTATTTGAATGTTATTGCATGTTAGATCCCAACAAAACACCTTTCCATGTTGCCATTTTAAACATACGGAAGTAGGTACTTACCTAGTAAGGTTTCAGAGACGTTCGCATTTTATGTGGCAATCTCATTTATTTAGCAAGCATTTACGGTAGGTTATGTCTTAGTAACTATTCTGTGATCTTTGGTCGTGTCTACGACGATGGAGCAACGTTTATAGCTTATCGTTATCTAGGATTTACGATAGATAGCTGTATCCGCGAGTGTAGTAACTATACTTACTATTTACTAATCTTTGTTGTGTTTCAAATAGCACATAGAAATTGATAGATTATCTGTGGTTGAACTATCGTCTGGAGACGAGTTGTAGAGGAATTATTTCTTCCGGTGTTTCTGAGGATTTATGTATAGAAAGGAATGTTTTTGGGCATTAGACTAAGGCATAATTTTAAGAAAATCGGCTGTTTTAAAATGTACTTAGCTACAGAATGGCAGGGTGGTAGGATAGGAAGGGCTTCTCTAGTGTAGTGGGAGTCAAGTCTATTGCGGAGTCAAGGCGGACGATAACTTGCTCGTACTGCGCAAAAAAAAACTACTGGATGAGCTACGTTATCTATTATTGTATTTTCATAAATAAATATCATAATAACTTATGAACCACTGATGAACAACAATTTATTATTCAAAGTGAATGTCTACATAACTCTGGGAGACAGCAGATAAAAGATTATGAGGTATACGTGCAAATAGTCGTATGTGGGCCGTGGAAGGCCTAACGTTGCAGTCGGTTCCTCAGGTAACCATCTAGGACAGGCCCTGTGACTTAAGAAGATCAAAAATGTGGGCCAATTATCTGGTCTCGTGTTTAATAAGGCGTTCATCTAGCCGTTTGATAAATAAGGAATCCTGAAAATTATCATCATTTATGTCAGCAAATCTAAATGACTTCATGCCTATGTATCATCTACTCTGTGCTTTGGCATATTGTTTTGGGGTAGCTTATGTTTATATTCACTAACCAACTACGGGCCACCTAGCACTTGCTCACACATGATGTATGTATAAATCATCTGTAACTAACCCAAAATTATTTTACGTAGCCCCAGAAATATGAATGTTTGCATGATCGATAACGTAAACAACTTAATTTGCAAACATTATATCAAATTGATAGTCCCATTTAACATTTTAATATGAAAGATAATGACCATCTAATATATTATAAGCTACAAGCTGAATGAAATTGAAATTGCCGATGTAATTTTAGCAATGTTACGTAAACTAGAGTCCGTTATATCTATGCCACACCGCAACACACCCACTATTTGCATAAATTACGTCATTTATATTAACATGAGTGTTTTTTTCATAATAGGTATATTTTGTTCAATATTTTGGACCTTCATAATTGTCTTATGTAAGAAGTTCCTGTTTTTGGAATCAATGGTTGAAGTAAACTTTTACCTTTGGTCAACCTGTGTGGTCCTAAGGACCAAAAATATTAAGCTAGCACAGTCTTTATTATTCAAATTGTTTCTTTAAAAATTATGAAAAACAATGCCGATTCTCTGTTCTTCTCCAGACATACCTATAGAGGTTTGTATCATCCAATAGGGTATTCGTTTTTCCTAAAATAACTACACAATGTATGACTTGATCTGTCGTTGCTTTGCTGTTAACCATCTCAAAGCGCCTATTCATCTCCACACAACAGAGTCCCGACGTGACGTCAATGATTGCACTTCACGTGCAGAATGTGTACAGTCAAACTCGATAGTCAATGTAGTCTACCGTGATAAAGTGAATTTTGATTTGTAAGCATTAGGAGAAAGGTGTACAAGATGATCTCCCTCAATATTTCGAGAACTTTCAACGTAATCTAGATGAATTCGTGCTAGGGATGTGCCCTTAGACCCAACTAGAAGTCCACCAAAGCATCATGGCATTGTAAACGTTAATTTTTTTACAAGCATATTTTTGAAAAACATACTCGCAGAGTCGAACATATAGATTTCATTTGATTGAAGAGAGAGTCCAAGAAATATAATGTAATCTATAAATGTAAATTTGAGGATTTCTCTCGATTTAAATTGGATCCCCTCATCAGACTCTGACTTGATTGTAATGTAACCATCTCGAGAGTACCTAAACACTTAAAAAAAAGAATTTTCGAAATCGGTCTACAATTGACGGAGAAATCGGTGAACATACATAATAACTTTTCATTTAAAAAACCGACTTCCGCCATTGTATTCGACTAAATATTTGGATGAAAAAAAATGATGAAAGAACCATAGTGGTGAAAGGATTATGATACTTTTTGAATGCAAATGCTTGGTTTGTTGCTGAAAATATCAAAATCGCCATATGTATGCCTACAATATTTGAGGAGTTCCCTCAATTCCTCATGGATTCTATCATCAGAACTAGAATCTGAACAAATTGAAACCAATCTGGAAGTATATTTTCTCAAATAAAAAAAGAATTTTCCAAATCGGTTCATAAACGCCGGAGATATGCGGTAACAAACATTAAAAAAAAAATACAACCGAATTGAGAACCTCCTCCTTTTTTTGGGAAGTCGGTTAAAAAGATACAGTCGAACATAGAACCTCATCCTTTTTTGAAGCCGGTTAAAAATTGAAGTACCTAGATGATCTCTACTCAGGGTCCATATGGCGTCATACCATATACATATATTTTAAGTTTTAGGTAACGGTATATTGTGATTATTTAACAACACTAAGGCCCGTATTCTAGAACTAAACTCAAACTGAATCGAGCCTCAAGCATAGATTTTTCGACAGATTTGAATGAAAAACTGTCACCAAATCTATGCTTCAGTTTCGATTCACGCTTGAGCATTGTTCTGGAATATGGGCCTAAAATAAAGTCAAAGTCAAAAAGAACTTTATTCATTGAAATGACAAGGATCATTTTGAATAGTCTTAAAATATGGCAGTTGAGCTCCCGCAGTGGCGAACGGTCCATAGACTTTTTGATCTAGAGTGATCCATCTATAGAAAAAGTTGCTAAGAGTGAGTCCATCTGGTTCAGTGATGAATATAAATTCTGCTTTTGCCCCACTTACACAGTCGACTATACCATTTGAGTATTGGCTTGGCACTGTCCACTGCTGAAAGCATGCCAAATTAGTGTTCGTATTTGTACCATGTACAGGAATTCGCATCATGTCGAGAGGAATCGGAGATTTATCATTCACTAGTACCTATTTAATAGTGACTTACTGTCGCCCGCGGTTTCATCCGCGTTATAACCCTAAGGGCTCTTATGTTTAAATCTATGTTTTAGTTACTCGTATTCCTTTGTTTTCTTGAGTTTCTTCAGAATGAGAAACGACCCCCGTATTCTCTATCTGGCGACAGGTTTGCAACAGGCATAAATTGTGCGATTATGGCTGTCAAACTTCGCTTTTCTCCTTAGAATAAGGACTCAAGGCCTTATTCTAAGCTTTTCTCATACAAAAGTTACCGTTTGACAGCCTTGGTTGCACAATTTACGCCTGTTGCAAATCTGTCTCGAGATACAGAATACAGGGGCCGCCGTTCTGATTTACGTTAGACTCACTAGAACCGATATTTTGTACTGAATCATTTTTGAACTGAATGGCTATAAGAGCTCATGGTCCTCCAAACCTGGTAGGTTCATGGATTCAGTATCCAGCTGTTGTTTTGAACACATGAGGTTTTAATCGGATGTCTATTGAGGAAATGACTAGAACGCGTTAAAGCGAGAAATGCATCAATGATTGTGATGATGGTGTAGAATGGTGTCAAAATAGCATCACGTGATCCACATGCGAGTCTTTGATGGATCAAACAAGTGATACGATTGCTGGGATCGTATAAGACAAGATATTATAGTAATATCATAAAAATACCTCGTAAATTCTTTGAATGGATTTGTAGTAACATAATAAATATGTCATTATTAATGAAGGCGTCGCGATTCCAATTTTATGACATGAATTTTAAGCAGTTATTCAAGCAAAACATTTTTTTCCGGTACTTAATGTAACTTAAGTTAAACAGACATAACACAGCATGTGGAAATAATTTATTGGTTTCCATTGTCATACACGTCTAATATATTTTTTTATAATAATAATCAACCATTATAGAATCATATCAAAATGGAATAATATTATCTTCGCTCGGTTATTTGTTTGATTTAAAATATCTCTGCTCTACTCTTCTCAGGATTACTAGGCCTAATTCATCATAATCATCATCAGCAGCCTGAAGACGTCCACTGCTGGATGAGGCCTTACTCAAACATGCATCGCAGGCAGATTGGTAGTTGCAGTATTTGTGTTGAGTACTCAGGTGGATGCTGCTGTTCATCCTCCTGGTGGTCCCATATAGTTGGTCTTATAAATTATATTTTTTTTATACAACAAAGTCGAAGTCAAAAGTTCCTACTTGTTTACCTAAGTATTTTATTAATTGAATTGAATTGAATACCTACTTAATTTCGTTTGTGGGTATAGGCGCTGACACCTGTCGTACAGGATATTATTATCTTAGTTTAGGAGTCAGTTGCAACACTAACACTGTTACCTTTAAGCCTGTATACCTACTTACTGTATCCTATATACTTTTGTAAGGTGTTCAGGTTTTATGGTGTCAATAAATGTATTTGATTTGATTTGAATATAGTAATAATATTGTCGTGATTAAAATGCTAAGCATAATTTTATCGGATCGAAGAATGGAAACGCACACTCATCCAAAAATACCGTGTACATTTCACGATCTGAGTGCATACATCAATAATAATGTGATCATAAGCTATGCTTGGCCTAGACGTATTGTTTAGTGTAACACGGGTTTTTGTATAGAAAATGAGGTTCACAGAGTGTACGCTAAGGGCGTTCATCGGTGTCGCCTTGCAAAATCCGTGTACCTACACCGTACGCCATACGTCACTGTCAATTGATTACAAAAAAATTAGACTTAGGTATGATTTCACCTACATTTAAACATAGTACAGGCAAATTAGCAAAAAGTGTGGACCTAAATCGTGTAGTCGTGGATTCTTATGGAAACGTTAGATGACACGAAAAGAAGCTTATCCTAGGTTTGCACCGTTTCTGGCGCTTATGGAAGGCTTTTAAATATTAGGTACAAACTTAAAAAGGCCGTAAATTTTAAAATAGAAAAAGTTACTTGATGCAAGTTAAATTACGTATAGAGAGACTGTCCTAGTGAATTATGATTTTTATAAAAACCACGTGCATGTAGGGAACACAGTGTTTTTAGTTTTTTTTAGTTTTTGGCTTCGGGAAAATTGATGTACTCGGTGCAAACTTACACAAGGCTTCTATGTGTATTAACTGTATTGTTTAACGAGCGCTTACCGTAACCATTGGTCAAGGTGACAGATAATCTTTGAAAACACCTGTCAAAAAGCATTGGTTAGCATAACAGTTGTTTATCCGCCTGTTTATTTGTTGGTGAAATCACCCCTAACGCGAGTCTGCATTAATCGTGCTTGTGGTGTACACTACACGGATTTGAGGGGCAGCATCATCCATCTGAGTAATTATAACCAACTGTGATCACCAATCCGCCTGCCAAGCGTAGTGGTTATGGAAAATCCCCTCATTGCATTGAATTTGTAGCGTTGATACGCACACATGAGAAATTGCATATTTGCAAGTTAGGTTGCGACGTGAGTACTTATAACTACTTACGCCAGTCGTCACTCAACCGCGCTCATGTATAACCGTTATTGATATAGATACCCACCTTGTAATTTGTTAATCGTGTTAAAATAATAAGACATTTAAAACAGTGAAGTATTTTATTTACTTAACAACAAGGTAGAAGTAAAGGTTTTCAATCAGTGCATACAAGTACAATCATATAATTAACCAACCTTTAAATTGGTGACCCCGAACATTGTTCATAAAATAAGTGACATTAAGTGACATCAAGTGGCGGCTCATTCCATCATCATCATCAAAACGGTAGCGCAAGATCAATAGGATTTTTTTAAATCGTGCATCATGTTGCCAGCGGTAACGAAACCCCTCGAGCCATCATCGGACACCACAGCAACCACACCTGCGGTGATGGCGAATATGGAGGAGAGAGGCGATTTGGCAGCTATAACCGTGGCGTCACGGGTACCCGAATTTTGGGTGGACCAGCCACGGTTATGGTTTTTACAGACCGAGGCGATTCTGGCCCCGCAGAGGATGGGGGACGAGACTAAATTTAACCTGGTTGTGACAAAATTGTCTAAAGAGGTTATACAACAGATCACAGATATCCTCACGAATCCTCCACAGACAAAAAAATACGACACAATTAAGGAGAGACTTCTTCTGATTTATGAAGAATCAGAGGCTCGTCAAATTCAAAAATTAATGAGGGAAATGGAGCTCGGTGATCAGAGGCCTTCGCAGCTCCTTAGGAAAATGAAGGAGTTAGCGAGAGATAAGCTCCCTGATGCAACACTCAGAATTCTATGGCAAGGACATCTTCCGGCATCAGTTCGCGGCATCATGGCGGTCACCGAGTCTTCCGACATTAACGTCCTCGCGCGGATTGCGGATAAGGTAATTGAAACAACAGAATCGCGCACATCACAGCTATCATCCATCCAACCATCTACCAGCTCATCGAGTGGGAGGACGAGCGATATGGCAGGAATAATCGCTGAGATCCAGAAACTGAACGAGAGGTTCGATCGGCTACAGACCAGCCATAGGTCTAGGGCTCATTCGAGAGGCCGTTCGCAGAACCAGAGTTCGAGCGCGAGCAGGAACAGAAGCCAGCAGCGACCGCCCAACTGGTTGTGTTTTTATCATCGAAAGTGGCAGGGCAAGGCAGTACGTTGTATACCACCCTGCACTTGGAAGAATACCAGCAGAGCGGAAAACTAAGCCAGGTACACGCAGCGACGGATGCTTGTACCGTGAGTAATAACCGTCTTTGCATAACAGACAGTTCCTCCGGTGTAAAATTTTTGGTTGATACCGGCGCTAACATTTCTGTGCTCCCAGCTCGTTTCAAAAATTCGTGTGGTGATAACAGTGTTAAATATAAACTTTACGCAGCTAACGGTACGGAGATAAAGACTTACGGTGTAAAAACTCTAGTGTTAAACCTAAATTTACGTAGGCCGTACCAGTGGACATTTGTTTTAGCTGCGGTAAATCAACCTATACTAGGTGCAGACTTTCTTACACACCATAAGTTAATAGTTGATTTAAGTAACCGTAAATTAATCGACGGTGTAACTAACTTGAACATAGTAGGTTCAATTGTCCGATGTAGCCAACCTACATTAAATACTATGGATGAGTCACATCCATACTTTAGACTATTGTCTAAATACCCTGAAATAACAAAACCTGTCTCGTTTAAGGAACCTCCTAAGCATGATGTGTTTCATCATATAGAGACGACCGGTCCGCCCGTGCATGCACGCGCGCGCCCGCTTCCACCCGACCGGTATAAAAAGGTATGTAACGAATTTCGTATTATGCAGGAACTAGGTATTTGCCGTCCATCAAAGAGTTCGTGGTCAAGCCCGTTGCATGTTGTACCAAAAAAGAATGGAGAAATCCGTCCTTGTGGGGATTACAGACGACTAAACGCTATTACAAAACCGGATAGATATCCGATACCACGACTACATGATTTTACTTATATGTTGGCAGGTAAGTCTATTTTTAGTAAAATCGATATTAATAGAGCATACCATTGTATTCCTATTGCACCAGAAGACGTAGAAAAGGCTGCGATAATTACCCCTTTTGGGTTATGGGATTTTCCCAAAATGTCCTTCGGTTTAAGGAACGGTGCACAGTCTTTTCAACGTTTTATGAATAACACTGTATTACAGGGTGTAGGTATCGAACGTGAAAACGGTACGTTCGAGCCGAGTACAGAATTCATATTCTGTTACATCGATGACATCATCGTCGCTAGCTCATCGAGTAAACAGCACGATCAACATCTAGACGCATTGTTTAAACATTTGAACGAATATGGCGTTACAATTAATTTGTCGAAATGTGTATTTGGTGTAGAAAAACTAGATTTTTTAGGTCACGAGGTATCGTCTCAAGGCATCAGTCCGTCCAGTGAAAAAGTCAAGGCCATTACGGAATTTCCAAGGCCAGTTACAGTAGCTGATTTACGACGATTTTTAGGAATGATTAATTTCTATCGGCCTCATTTGCCTAATGCAGTTTCTTATCAAGTAGAGCTTCATAAGTATTTGCACAATACCAAGAAAAACGACAAGTCAATAATTAATTGGTCAGACGAAGCTAACACAGCTTTCATTAAATGTAAAGAGAACCTACAGGCGGCTACGATATTATCGTACCCAGCACCTGGTATTCCTTTAGCGTTAATGACCGACGCATCCGATAAGTGTGTAGGAGCTGTCTTACAACAGCTAGTTAAGGGACAATGGCAACCATTGGGTTATTTTTCCCGTAAATTGACTGAGGCACAGGTGAAATATAGTACATACGACCGTGAATTATTAGCGATATATTTAGCGACCATTCACTTTCGTCAAATGTTCGAAGGCAGGGAACTTGCGATTTATACAGATCACAAACCACTAACTTTCGCTTTCTCTAAGTTGGCTAATAACAAAGAAACACCTAGACGAACCAGGCAGCTTATGTTTATTAGCGAATTCACCTCCGATATACGCCACATAGTAGGCCAAGATAACATTGTAGCCGATGCATTAAGCAGAATTGAAACAATAACATGTCCCAGTACCTTGGATTACCAAGAAGTCGCCGATTCTCAGAGTAGCGACGCTTATGTCACTACCTGGAATGCGGTATCAAGTAACAACGTTCTTATCAAGAAGGTATTGTTACCTAACTCTTCAACTCATATATTTTGTGAAACTTCAACAGAAAATATAAGGCCTTACCTACCAGAGCGTTTTAGGAAAGTAGCGTTTTATTCTGTTCACAATTTAAGTCATCCTGGAATACGAAATACTCGTAAACTTGTAGCAACAAGATTCTTTTGGCCAGGTATGAATAGAGATATAAAAACATGGACTAAAACTTGCATCAAGTGTCAAAAAGCAAAAGTCCAACGACACACAGTGTCACAGTTAGGTCGATTTCCAGCAGTGGATCGATTCGAGCATTTACACATTGACATAGTAGGTCCATTGACAACATCAGCTGAAGGGTATAGGTACTGTTTGACTATGATAGATAGGCAAACAGGGTGGCCCGAAGCATTTCCTTTAAAAGACATAACAGCTAAAACTGTTGCCAGAACACTTTATGAGGGTTGGATCACTCGCTATGGTTGTCCTATTAAGCTAACAAGCGACCAGGGTAAGCAATTTGAGAGTAATATATTTCGACAGTTAATGCAGTTTTTAGGCGTTGATAAACTGAGAAGTAGTCCATATCACCCCCAATCCAATGGCGCTATCGAGCGTTGGCATCGTAGTTTTAAAGCAGCCTTGATGGCTAGGCTGAATAACTCCACATCGTGGATAGAGGAAATGTATACAGTTATGTTAGGACTGCGTGCCGCTCCAAAAAGCGATACCGGTGTAAGTGCGGCTGAATTAACCTTTGGAAGAGCATTGCGGCTTCCAGGCGAATTTTTCGACGGTAGCAAACGTTGTATAAATGATGAAGAGTATGTCACTCGTTTAAAGGATACCATTGGTAACCTAAAGTCCAAATCATTTGTTCACAGAGATTCTAAAACATTTTTTGTTCATCCTGATTTAAGTACATGTACAAAAGTTTTTGTCAGAAATGACTTAGTTAAGAAATCTCTTCAACCGCCGTATGAAGGGCCATACCCGATCGTCAAGAGGTTAAATAAAACTTTCGTTGTTCAGTTGAATAATAGACAATCACACATTTCAATTGATCGTCTTAAGCCAGCTTACCTACCTAGTTTTGATCATTCGGATTCTGAAAATAATTTTCAAAAACCATTAGATCATGTTAATGATCAAAAAGGCACTAGTAATAATGTCAAACGCATACGTTTTCAAGACGCATCTAATAATCCTACTAAGCCTACTGAACCTAAAACTACTCGAAGTGGTCGGATAGTTAAACCACCTCGTCGTTTTATTAAATAGAATAGGTAGCTTTGATTATTACCGCTCATGAAAACGGAGTAAGTAATTAGAGTATAGATATACTTACGTTGAATAGTTGTTAAGCAGTTTTGTAAGTCGTATATGAAGTACTTACTTAGGTAATAGAATTGATTCATTACTTATTCGGCATTCGTCAAAGTAGTACTTATCTTCTTACAGTCCTTTTTTAAAGTTTTTACCTTGTTGATTATCTTTTAGAATGTGTCAATCTTCAGTAAAAGGAAAGAGTGAAGAGATAATTATAGCTCAGAGTGGTGGTTATGTCGAAAGCCAGATTAGTTTACACTCTTATGTGTTAATCGTAATAATACTTTTGGTTGTTTTGGCCCTCCTGTTTCTTGCGAGAAATCGCTGTCGCTCGACGCTTCGCTCATGGTTGCGTCAGGAGATGGTTAATCAACAACCTGTACCAACGCAGACAATGGGTTCCGTAGGAACAATTTCTTAAAATAAGGTATGTACTTAGTCTAAGTAGTTAGTATATATACATTTACACTACTTCCTTAACTTAATTTTTTTTATTTCTTTTCTTTAAGGGTAACAAGGACGTTGAAAACTGCTATGTTCAATTAAACTGTAACTCGAAAATAACATATTGGTATATAATAATGTGACAGGTAGGATTGTATTTTAAGTAAGTACCTATAGCCTGTATTTACATGTTTTGATATTTTTTTACATTTAGTCTGTATTGCAGAACTATTTTCTATTTTTAAATGTTAAATATTTTTTTTACATGTAATCTGTATTGCAGATCTATTTTCTATTTTAAAAATGTTCAATTTTTTTACACTTTTTGTATCATATCTATTTTTAAATGTTCATTTATATTTTACACATTCCTCTTATTGATTTATATAGAGCATAGTTCTAGAGAATAAGGAACCTGAGTACTTAGTTCACATTCCAATGTAATTGTATCTAACTCCTTTGTTTATTTGACCTGCGTCCGGGCATTAAACAAAGTGCTGATTTTAACTGATCAAGTTACTGTGAACGCTTATCAGCGTTCCATGCTGTTATTAACAGGAACGTACTCAGGACTTGGTAATATTTTATTGTCTTTTTAAATTTTAAATTTTGAATACTTTTATTGTTATTAACTTTTATAATCAAAATTTTTCAAAAAGAGGGAGGTTGATGTAGCGTTGATACGCACACATGAGAAATTGCATATTTGCAAGTTAGGTTGCGACGTGAGTACTTATAACTACTTACGCCAGTCGTCACTCAACCGCGCTCATGTATAACCGTTATTGATATAGATACCCACCTTGTAATTTGTTAATCGTGTTAAAATAATAAGACATTTAAAACAGTGAAGTATTTTATTTACTTAACAACAAGGTAGAAGTAAAGGTTTTCAATCAGTGCATACAAGTACAATCATATAATTAACCAACCTTTAAAAATTCAAAGGGGAGGTCTCATCCAGTGGTGGACGTAAACAGACCGGTGATGATGTTTACTTAATTCGACCTATCAAACAAATTGTGTTTGATCATGTCAAGTTCATTATTGGCTGATTAATATTATTAATCAAATGTAGCCATTATAAATTAGAATTGTTATTACATAAGTTAATAATTTATAAATAACTAGTTGCGCCCCGCGGTTTCACCCGCGTGAATAATGCACATGACAGGGAACTTAGGTCTGCCGATAATCTTCTTCTTGACATCCCGTTGCATAGGACTTCTTTCCGTTCAAATTCTTTTTCGGTTGTGGCTGTTCGACTCTGGAACGATTTGCCGGTAGTTATTAAAATGGCTGATTCAAAGGAGTCGTTTAAAAGGTTGGTACGTGAGCTTTATCTCAAGAAGCTAAATTATTAGTTATCTCCTTTGTTAAGTGTTTCACTCTCTTGATTTTATTATCTATGATAATACCTACAGCCTTGGTTAATTTTATGTACTTTCTCACTCATTTGTTCTTAAAATTCTTGATGTTTTGTATAATTTTAGTATGTATAATATATATATGTGTATTATAATTTATTAGTATATATTATAATTTGTTAGTTTAGATTATATTTATATTTTAGTTTTATTGGTTACTACCTTGTTTGTAAGGCACGCCTCACCATCTTTATGCACGCCCAGGATGACTGGTAGATAATGCTATTAGCATTAAGTCCTCCTTGCACTAATGTTTTGTGTGAAAGTTTAAATAAATAAATAAATAATGATGAAAATTGATTATGATGATGATGATGATGATAAGTAGCATATGTGTTAATCCAGGGCGTAAAGTATCTCCATTCCAAATTTTACTCAAATCCATTCAGTAGTTTTTACGTGAAAGAGTAACAAACATCCATCCATACTCACAAACTTTCGCGTTTATAATATTAGTAGGATAACAACACATCACGCCACCGAACGTAAACAAAGATAGCGCGTGTGTTGATACTTGATTTATCGAGTTTTGCTAATTTCCGTTCATCGTCAACATGGTTATGTAGAAGTCCACTACTGGACATACCTGCCTACTGGCCTTCCACGAAGAACAGTCTAGAGCCGGCTTCCTACTACCCTATCGAGAGGGACCTTACTGCTGCGTCGTCGTTCTGTTTGTGGTCGCCACTCGGTAACCTTTACTCCCGAACGGTTACACAGTTCTCGAGCTGGAGATGGAAGGACTGTGAGAAAGATGACATAATGTAGGAATGGTGTTAGTACTAATATGACGGAAGATAGGGAAGAATGGAAGAAAAGAACATGTTGTGCCGACTCCACCTAAGTGGTCTACGGATGGTTGACAGTTCTGCAAGCTATATGATCTGCCCATTGATACTTCAATTTGTTAAATCTGAGAGCTATGTCAACTGCCACCGCTTTTAAGAACACAAAAGTACGTAAAGCGGGCGCCGCACTAGACATAGCATGACAAGACTTCAACGACTTAACCTAATTTTATCAAATATCACTTTGACACAGGCAAAACAGGCGTCTGCGTCGTTCAATATAAAATCCAACTGAAATCTCCGCGCTAGCGTGCTGGGCCTCAGGTACATATAGGTATATCTAGTGTTTTAATTTTAAATCAAACGCATATCGTTCGTTTAGTACCCACAACAACTCAGAATAATTAACTGACGTCACACCTTGACCTTTCTGTAAAACGATTTGTTTTCAATCGTTGTTCAATACTGCGTCTTACAAAATTACTTCGCAACAATAACAATGCCCACAATTTATTCAATCAGTAACTGAAATTACCGAAATATCTCTCTTCTTCTTTTATATTATGTCCTCTGACGAAAGTCTCTTCAATAGAATGGGCCACAAGTCAACCAAAACCACTTACTTTTGCTACTAACTTTGAAGGCCCAAATTTTTGGGGCACAACGGCAACGAAAATTATGCAAAATGGGACGCAGTGTCAATGGTCCTCAAACCTTGGGTCTCAAAGACAACATCCTAACTGCGATCACAAATCCGCCGCAAACCGTTATTGTTTTTTGAAATGGATTTTTTATTATTAGGCAATTGGTATGCATGTATTTACTAATTGTATCTGTACTGTCTTTAAAATAAAATTTATGTAGGTACATCATTTTTTCTTATCTTTATTTAAGAATTACGTTTATTTACTTTGATTACGTGAACAGAAACACAGATAATCGTCATTTTAGATAATTACTTTCTTCTTATATTCTTACATCATAATAATATCTCTGTGGTCCTATCATATGCCCAACACGGTAGGGCCACGCGCACTAACTTGTTTTTAACTACATTTGATATCAAGCGAAAACCCAAGCCACTCATACTTAATACCCACATTCTAATCAGTAACTACATTAAGTTTTAAATACAATGCAGATATTCAAATAGAGCTTTAAATTATAATATGGACTGTATAGGGTTCCGCTTTACGTAAGCTCTGCATGAACCAATAATTTCGACAGAACCATCCCATTAGCGTTATCAGCGTTATAAGGCCTGGTGCACACTCTGGATTCAAAACTTATGGGTTGTATTCCAAATATTGTCATTACTACTTCGAGTCGCTGGTTTTTTCTTAGTTAGACCAGATACTTGAGGCCCAATTCTCTAAATTATTTTATAACTACCCTGAAAGTTAACCGAATCGAGATTGTGAATTGACAGAATATTCTGCACCCCCATAAATAACAATTTAGTTTACTTTCAATTCAAGGAGACTACCATTAGAGTAGGATGGTTATATATATAATTGGAAAGAGTAAAGAGAGACTCCATCTACTTAAGCTAAAATTATAGCAAAAACTTTGAATCGTTCCAGTTTTGGACACATTTCGATATAATCACATTACAATGTTGTATTTTATGTTAAGAGAATACCATTTCTGACATTTTAAACATCGACACAAGATCGAAACATGATCCGAACTCTATTTTAACTATTTTTTTGTTACAGAATTGGGCCTCTGGGGTGCGATTTACTAAATATAATCAAAAGGCCGCAAATCGCCGCTTTTCTGGAGATTTACTGAAGAAAGCACTTGTATTGATATCATAGATATAATAATTTTAGTCATCAATGAGTTTCAGATGTATAGAAATTTGGAAATCGTGGAATAAAAGTCACTCAATCACATTCAAAACACGCACCCCAGAAGCTCAACTCTCGTAATAAGAAAATAGTCAAAATACAAATCGCATCATGTTCAGAGGCCCGATTCTCGTAATTATTGAACTTTCAATTCACAATATAATCTCATCTCAGTCAACTGTCACGTCTGTCACTACGTGCGTTTATGCATACGTTATCGGTATCGCTCTAACGAACAAATCAAATCAAATTAAAATAATTTTATTCATTGAAATCAGAAGGATCATTTTGAACGTCTTCCTGAGCGATAGAAAGGTTGATGGCTGAGACGAGATTATGTTGTGAATTGAATGTCTAATAATTATGAGAATTGCCTTCCTGATCTATAGTTTCAATGTGACATAGCGGTTTCCCCACAATGTTTTTTTTCACCGTTTGAAAGCATTGGAAAAAATCATTGGTGTACGACTGAGATTCGAACCCGTATTTTAAAACATGATAAACGTATTTCGTATGGTGGAAACCTAGCTTTACTATTACAGGGTTGGCAGGTCATCGGTTCATACGGGTTGACGCCAGATAGCCTTAATAAATATTCAATAAAAGTTGGTTTCCTCATAGATAAGAGGTGTCAATTAATAAGATAATGAACCATGTGGGCCGTTATCAGTTTTAGGGCTCAAATAACCTGATTGTAAATCATTGATAGTGGCTACACTACGTTGGTACTTTGAAGTTTCATACTAAAATATTAGCTTAGATTTAAAAATGTTTTTTTTTATTTCAGTGTTATACAGTACATACTCATAACTCATAACACCCCAACATAAAATTAAATCCTCAGTTTTAGGGTTCTGTACCTTACAATATGCTAACGGAACCATTATGGGATCTTGTTGTCCGACTGTGTTTTTGACCGTCCATGTTACCTATGTTATTTAATGCAATAAAAAGCTAAAGATACGGTTTACGACACTTCAAAGTTTTACAACTCGCTGACTGGCTGACACATGTTATGGTAATTTGTGGTACTTACTTAAGTACAATTTTGTTTTAAGTTGACAAATAATTTGGAATAAATCCCAACTCGACCAAGTTTATGATGGCAGTTTGATACTGCCATCATAAACTTGGTCGAGTTGGGATTATAGAGTAACGAAATACATCTGAAAATCATAAATTTCTAATAATTAGTACCAATTGTCGCTGGCCGTACGGAAGCCTCAGGGTGCAAGTCTTACACGTACACGTGTCCGTTTTAGGGTTCCGTACCCAAAAAGTAAAACTGACCCTATTACTAAGGCTCCGCTGTCCGTCCGTCCGTCCGTCCGTCCGTCTGTCTGTCACCAGGCGTATCTCATGAAACGTTGATAGTCAGACAGTTGAAATTTTCACAGATGATGTATTTCTGTTGCCGCTATAACAACAAATACTAAATAACAGAATAAAATGAATATTTAAGGGGGCTCCCATACAACAAACGTGATTATTTTGCCGTTTTTATAGATAATGGTACGGAACCCTTCGTGCCCGAGTCTGACTCCTACTTGGCCGGTTTTTTAGCATCTTTTTGTGAACCCTTAACTTTCTAAAGCTTTCATTTGTATGGTGCTTACTTGATACTCATAATATGCAGGTGTTAGCAAATTAAAGTAAAAATAAATGTTATATTTTTATTGGACACCTATCAGTACCATTACCAAGACTTCCCAAAATACTCATAAAATTTAGTGCTGTACTCATTAGTATCGAATTTCACGTGTCGATAAAAAAAACATTAAAATTTCGGTAATACGAAGTGTGCGATAAGATTTCGCCACGAATCACGATCGAATCACGAAGTTTTATCTCGTTTGTATCGTAAAATCATGCGAAAAAATTTGTTGCATCAATAGAAATGTTTTTAGTACTTACTTACTTAAGACATACATAAAAATACAGAAACACGCCTGTTTAGGCAGAACCTCAAAGGGTCACCTTCACCATGGGTTGTACAATCGCATGAATATGTCGCCATTGCTTCCCTCGACCAACTCGGAAAATGCTTTCTTCCAGTAATAACACACTCCTAAATAAGCCAGCATCCAGGACAAATCTTATAGCAACGATAATGGCCCAACAAGCCTAGAAGGGCCAGTAGATTCGCAGAAAATACGCTGTGACAAACAGAAAGCCATCTGAGTGATACTGTAATGTTTTCGTTGATACCTTTTTACGAAACCCTGACAATAAACTATCAAAAGGTTCTGCAAAAGGATGGATGAAAAGTGTTATTAATAAATAATGTATAACTTCTAAATCAATGTAAAAACCTCTAGGGAACTTTCAGTAACCTTACAATTCTAAAATTTGGAATGCTAGGCTTTGTAACCCAAATAAAAAAAAAATACTATGTGCCATAGTTAATGAAGTGTATCGTCTTTTTCACGGAACGTCCCAAAGCTTCATAATGATACTTCATTTGTCAAAATCAATCAAGCAGTTTCGGAGCTACGATAACAGAGGCCTTTACCATGTCAAAGTCAAAGTCAAAGTCAAAAAGAACTTTATTCATTGAAATCACAAGGATCATTTTGAATCGTCTTATATAAAGTTAAATTACTCCTGAGCTCTTATAGCGATTCAGTTCAAAAACTATTCAGTACAAAATATCGCTTCGTCGTTGACATCCGTCATCATTGAATAACTTTAATCACAGAAGTCTATAGACCTTCTGCTACTGTGCCTTTAAATATAGCTGCGGACATCACGGAACCGATATTTTGAACTGAATAGTTTAAGAACTGAATCGCTCATGGTAAGGCCTCATATAGGTACAGAAACAGTCAATTTCATTCAATCTGCATTGTATGGCATGCCTACTTCTATCGGGTAATGTGAATACGACATTTTAACAGCGGGCAATCGAAGCGTGTATTCTATCCTATCGATAACGATAAAATATCGATGAAATGCACTTCCCTGTGCCGCGATCGACATGTTTATTAACTATTAATCATTACACCCACGTTGAGTTATAAACAATTGTTTCGTTACTCTATAAAACGGTGCTTGAACGCTCATTGCATAGACATGTTACGGCTTATGAAAGTGTAATAATTTTACGGTAATTTTATAACCGGAATAATAAATAATGAATAATTAACTTTACAATCTATAGGGTTAAAGGTTCGAATAACCGTGGTGACCACAAACCGGACGGCACCAGTTTAGGAAGGACCCCTCGATGGACTGACGACATTTAAAATAAAAGTTATAAGAGACTCCATATTTATTTTAACATATAACTATTATCATATTTAATATATTATAATAATTATATAATATTCCATATAAATATATGGATTGGGCTAAACAAGAATATAAATTTAATAAAATGGGTTGAGTCGATATAAATACCATAATGGGTTGAACGTCATTGTTTTGAAAGAAGTAGCACTCACTTATCAAGGTTCTAGATTTTAGAAACAATTAATTAGAAAAAAATTGTGAGAGTTAAAGCGTAAATCAGACGAATAGAGATGTAGGTGGGAACGTTAATGTCTTTCTTGAACTGAGCACAAATCACTATAGTAAAATTAATTGTAGCTCAATCTTGGTATAGCACAATCTCTTTCTTTTGTTTTTTTCAAAAATGGCATGCCAGCCCCTTAATTACGGTAGCAAATGGCAATGGGGAACGCAACAATGGGGATCATTTTGACAGCCTTAGCGCTGTCCAAATCTTTTGAAACTTGAAAGGAGGAATATTTAAGTCAAGAAGTATCCTCTATTCAAGTTTGATGAGATTTAGATAGCGCTAAGGCTGCCAAAATGATTACCAATGTTGCGTTCCCCATTCCCATTTGCTACTGTTATTGCGGGGCTGTTGCAAGACAGCGCTATGCCGAAGCTCATCTGGGCAGACCGACTAAATGGATGGACACTATCGAACACGGAAATGAAACACTTTTATGCTTATTTATCTGGGATGTTATGAGCTATCATTTATTCTGTAACTAAAGTGCGACGCCTACGCAAGCCAATAACTGTCTTTTCTACATGAGTAATGTTTTATTTAGAAAATTCAGTTCCGTTGAAGAAGATCTTGGATTGCTTTGTTATAGGAATCTATTGAGTTTCGAAAGGTTTCTTGAAAGGGAAAGGATGTGTGAGGACAACGTCTTTGGTGCGGCGCGGCGAGTAGCCGGCTGAGATGCAAGAGGTTGCGGGTTCGATTCCTGCTGCGGGAAAAATGTTTGTGTGATCTGCAAATATTTGCTCCGGGTCTGGGTGTTATGGTACCATGGTACTCGTTCCTGATACCCACAACGCAGGGAATCCTAGTTTGGGGTCAAGACTACATATGTGACTGTTGGGTGTTAGATATGTTATGTTTATGTTATATTTATGTATGTGAAATTATATAAACATCACAGAGTTACTTTATTTTAAAGTTGTGTTTGCAGTATGTCTTTAAATTTTTGGCTTAGCGTTTAATTTATTCAAACACATACCTAAATTGGTTCGATCCAAAGGTCACAATAAAAATCCTAGAAGCCCAAGAAAGAACCTGTGTCATGTTAGAATATTTTTTTACCGTGTTTTTTTTGTAACACACTGTAATTATACAAGTCCTCCCCCCGTACCCCCACGTATTACGTAAAACCTTTTTCTCATTACTCGTACACTTAGGCTCGGTTCCCAAACACTAGAGGTGAGAGTGTACAGTTAGTTACCCACGTCCGTGGTATTTACTATCTCCGACTGTACCTACACCCACGCTCAATGGGTCCGTTGTCGCAATCGCGAAAGTACTGGGAAAAATGTTTTGATACTTTAATTGAAGAGCTTTAATTATTCGTAGAAAAGTCCAGCTCAACTAAACTTCGTCCTTAGTCTCGTATTACATAAGCGCAAACCCCCGTAACGATTCAAAGCAATTTGGTAATTTCGACTGCTTTCCTCACGTAATACGAACACTAATAAATACTTAATTACTATAATTAGTGCGTGTTGCAAGTGATTGACTTACGGCACTAAGACGTGGGTGCTAACTTTTGGTATTATACACAAGTCACGCAGCGGGCTATAGAGAGAGCTATGCTAGGAGTTTCACTCCACGATATAATCCGTGGAAGGTCCCTATCATACATTCTGTGAATGTAATTTTCCATACAAAAATCCGTCTAATCCGTCAGTGTAAATTGCTTGATATAACTCAGAATTCGGTCTTAGAGGCTCAATTCTCTTATTTAAAAATCATTCCAGTCACCAATCATCAATCTCGTGTCAGTCGCACTGTCACGTAGTAACTATTACTTAATCTTCGCATAAAACGCGACTGACACGATATTATATCGTGACTGGAATGTTTTTTATACAAGAGAATTGGGCCTCATGTCGTCAAAAAGATTTAAAATTACTGAGAATGACTTCAAACAGTGCAAAGCGCAGTCCTGTGTGAGTTATGCACACGCGTGTTTTGAATTTCACTTCTGTCCATTGTAAGTTAATGACATGACTTAAGTATCAAGATACCACGATCTAAACACGCTGTGCCCGCGCCGGCAAGTCTAGCGAAGTGATTGTTGTTTAGGTACATGATTGTCCGCGAGTGTCCGCTCTTGTTCTCCACATGATTCAATTACAGAGAGATCAATCTGGAACACGCCCACGTGTGAATTAAAGGCACAGCTTATTTAATAGCTCGTGGTAGGTGGAGGGTATTGTGTTAGAAAATCTAAAGCTAAAGCATACGATCTTGGAGTATTAACCGAGGCAACATGTTTAAGTTAAAATTATATCTATAGGAGGATTACCATGAGCTCATATAGCGATACAGTTCAAAAACTATTCAGTACAAAAGATCGGTCCGTCGGTCGTTGACATTCGTCATCATTGAATAACTTTAATCGCAGAAGTCTATAGACCTTCTGCTCCGGGCCTTTAAATAAAGCTGCGGACATCACGGAACCGATATCTTGTACTGAATAGTTTTTGAACTGAATCGCTATAAGAACTCATGGTAAGGTCTCAGTTTTTAGGTACGTAGTTATTGGTAGCGATTCTGTGCAGTATTATTTAAATTTAACTGCACTAATATTATCGCGCACCCTTTCTAATAGACTGAAATAAAAGGGACCGCGACAATTTTAGCGCAGTTTAAATTTAGAGAATGCTGCACAGAATCGCTACCATCTCTTTGATTTTGCCAATATAACTAGGCCGCTCTAAGTTGGCTGGTCGTTGGTGCGCAATAGATTTTTTAAGAACTAAATTATGCGCATCGTAACGGCTAAGTCAGGCAGGGCCATGTCAGGGCAGCCTAGTTATATTATCTGTTTTACCGGATGTTTAATTGTTTTGCCCTTTCGGGCAGGCTAAACTCTTGGGACCATACCGCCTTGTCTTTCGTAGTGCGCCGTATTTCGTTGAATTTTTCTTCTTCAAATTGTGTGTCTTTTGTTTTTTTTCTTTATTGTTTGGGTCAAGTCTTTAAAGTCATAGCCAAGTCTTAGTAGTCTTAGTAAAGCGGTGGCAGTATTACTAAGGCTTTGGTCAATTTCCAACCATTTGAAATCTCTCGCAGTGATGTAGTGAAATATAATGTAATGTTTATTAACATTATATTTACCTTGTATACAAACTACACTGTAGTTAAAATGCCATCAAAATTACACGATATACTTAACTAAAAAAACACTAAAATTAATAATGAAATATTTTTTTCTACATCTTTGCATTTTTAAGACCACTGGCAATAAACCTCTACGAAAAGCTCGAGATTTTCACAACACTTTGTTTCTGTTCTCGCAAAGAAGACAAAAATAAAAGCAAGTAGAGACAGAGATTTCAATGAATAAAGAAAATAAAATCCGTTCGCCATGTAAATAAAACTCAGTAGAAAGCTGTAAACAAAAGTTCATTTTTCAGAATACCTACGGTTGGAAAAATCCAATTTGTTGGGAACCTCGATGCGACTGGCAACATTTTGTGCCACTGAAATATTGTACAGCCTGGATGGTCATAAGAAGATCGGTCGTGATAAAATAACTGTTATAAGTAGTGCATTATCACCAGGGGATGGGCAGCAACGTCCACCTGAGTACTCAACACCAATACTGCGATCACCAATCCGCCTGCCAAGCTTGGTGATTAGGCCTGGTTCAGCAGTGGACGCCTATAGGCTGCTGATGATGATGATGATATACTGCGTTATCTTCAGTTAAGTATTACATGTTTTTGTCAACTGTAGACTAATATAATATTTGAGCATACCACAAAACTAGGTGACGCTGATAAAACAAAAGATTATATAATTATAATAATATAGGATATGATTCAGGACAAGTTAACAACTTTTTGACAGTTACAGTTTTATCAAAACTGAAAGCCAACAAAATGTTCGTGTACAAAAATAAATAAAACAGATAAACTTAGTAAGTTTTTGTTGAAAAATGTGTTTTTCAAAATAAGTTTTTATTAAATTAGTGATCGGAACCGTGAGCTGATCAAAATGAGCCCAAACACTGCCAGGCTACTATTAATCATCGAGGAGTTCCGTTGTCCACCTTCCGTCTCCATCATCAGATCAGCTCACCGTTACCATTTAGTATTGTCATTTGAACATGACAGGTATGAAAAATTTCAGCTCAATCGGTTGGGTGGGTCCAATTCTCGTAATTATTTTAAAACTAAAAAAGTTGACTGAATCAACATACATATATACATTATATATATATAAGTAACATAGATAGTATATATAGTATATATAAGTTATATATATATATAGTAAGTAGGTAGTAACAACTCAGTTTGGCAAACTATGAAGCAGAGCCGCTAGAACCAGAGAGAGATGGAAACAGTTGGAGGTGGCTTTTACCGTCGAATGCAGTCTTTGCACAAATACCTACTAAGAACACAAAAATTTTTTTATGTAAAGAAAAAACTAACGGTACCTACCTACACAGAAATTACTATGGGTCAAAACAAACAAAAAAGAAGTAAATAGGTATAATTTAAGTTGATCATGTTATTATTTTTATAAAGTATTACAAGTATTATTAATTCAGTGCATAATGGTAGGTACTGATTGTGAAAATAGTTACTGGTGTTATTTATTTTATAGATAACTTTTCATTTAAAAAACCGACTTCCGCCATTGTATTCGACTAAATATTTGGATGAAAAAAAAATGATGAAAGAACCATAGTGGTGAAAGGATTATGATACTTTCTGAATGCAAATGCTTGGTTTGTTGCTGAAAATATCAAAATCGCCATATGTATGCCTACAATATTTGAGGAGTTCCCTAAATTCCTCATGGATTCCATCATCAGAACTGGATTCTGAAAAAAATAGGACCAATCTGGATGCATATTTATTCAAATAAAAAAAGAATTTTCCAAATCGGTTCATAAACGACGGAGATATGAGGTAAAAAACAATAAAAAAAAAAAAAACAACCGTTTTGAGAACCTCCTCCTTTTTGTGAAGTCGGTTAAAAATGTAATTTGCCTCTTCCAAAAACCAACATACAATATAAAATGAGAAACAACACAACATTGCGGAAACTCTATAACCGATCGATATCCTACTTACCGTTTAACAAAAGAGCTAAAATTACAAATTATCTAAAGCACACTCTTCATGCGCACACGTCATCAAAAGTGAACTAACTATGTCCTATTCTATAACATGGGGATGTTCGGACAATGGGGCATCGCTGCAGCATCCCTTTTTAATCCTGCGCCACTCAGAGTATAATAGACCAACCCTAAAGTATTTTTTTCGGAGATAAATCTATTGATCGTGATATTGTATGCAATTTTGTAATGGGTAGGCAGTGCACCATATATTAAGGCTGGTTTGCACGTATTAAGTTGTCAAGTAGGTAACTAAATTTTAACTTAACTTTAAGTTACTTATATTTAAGTACATGTCCATACGTATTTAAGTAGTTAAGCTCTTTAGTTCACTCAATATGGACGCTCAACAACGTAATGCAGTCGTGAATTCTGTGCTTAAATTTGTTATAAGAGAGGTTTTGGATAAATTTTGCCATAGCTGATACTATATCGAGAATCACTCGTCGCGTTGCTTGGCTAGTTTATTTCTAAAATTCGTGCATCTTATATTCCACAAGCACTCTTTCTTTAAATATTCTTCGACAAACTTCATTTTCGTATCTTCCGTCCACTTCGACATTTTACAATAAGAAATACCTAAACGATGAACAATTGAAACCGAGCGCGTTACTACACTTATGCATTTAACTAATATTGTGCCTGTCCAAACGTGTCAAGTGACAAGCCCCGCCCACCAACTTAACCGAAAAATAGACAAAATTCTAATTCATTTGTTTAGTTGTTAACTAAATTTTAACTTGCAACTTGTTACTAAATTCTGTGTTTACATGCAATTAATCACTTAAATTTAAGTTAAAATTTAGTTACCTACTTGACAACTTAATACGTGTAAACCAGCCTTTAAGTTTATCATTTCTCTGTGACTTTCTAAAGCCCTAAAAAGTAATTATGTAGAGATATACCAGTAAGATTGGATATATGTTCCCGTTACGAGGAAAATATCTGCAAATATTTGGACCAGGTAAAATTACAGTAGCAAAAAGAAATGGGGAACGCAACGATGGGAATCATTTTGGCTGCCTTAGCGCTATGTAACTATAATTCAACTGGAATAGGGGAAATTTCTTGTCCTAAATATTCCTCCTTTCAAGTTTCACAAGATTTGGACAGCGCTACGGCTGTCAAAATTATCCTCATCGTTGTGTTCCCCATTTACTACTGTAATTGGTCTATGTGTTGTGGTACACGTAGTTCCTGATACCGACGACACCGGGTATCAGTATCCTAGTGTGGTATTATGACAGTTAGGTGTTGTGGTTATGGTCATATCATTTGGCTTTACATTGAATGGATTTGACTAACAATTTTTCCATTGTGATAGGCATGCAAACTGTTACATATAGGTTCCTAACACATTAAAACATAGTAGGTTTACGTCAAATGTACCTTAAGGTCTTGCCTCTGATTACCTCTTAGTAAGATGTTCTCAAAGGTCATAAAAGATCTGTAGAAGCCTTCATGATGGGGATAGATAGATATATATATATATATATATATATAAACACTTTATTGTACGTCACACAGATATAGAAAAACTTGACTAAAGAAATGCACAACGGGCGGTCTTATCGCTTATATCGATTTATAGTCTTAATTTGGTTGTTTTTTTGTAGATATGTACCTATATGTATATATGTAGTACATACAGTAAAATACAAAAACAGTAAAATATGTAGAAAATCATGTAATTACACAGGTGTTTCTTCGTATGCAAGAATCAATCAAGCAAACTGAACAGTGATTTTGCGTTGGTCACACTTCACTGTAGCGAATCAATAATGTTCCTTATTGAATTTTATGACACCTTTCTCTTCCTAACATTAGCTAGGTACTCTAAAAGTACAATTATTATTTGTTGTAAGGTCGAAAATCGTGATGACCGTTGCCACTTTTTAGTAAACCAGGGCTTTAGCGGAGTGTTGACTTGATGAGAATCTACTCTTACGGAATCTCCACACGTACTGGGGTCAGAAATGCTATATTTTAACTCCGTTATTGCTATGTAACTTACTCTTTGCAAGGGTATAGTTTTTGCAAATCGAATTGATTAACATAAAGGAGGAGGCCCCGTTCGATGTGGCTCTACGTTTCCAGGACATTCTTCCATGATCCCATCCTCTGGTGTAGGGTATACACCACGACCAGCGTAAGATAGTACAGTATACAGATAGTGACACTATGCCTAATAATTTCATAAAAAAACAGTCCACTGCGGGACATAGGGTTCCCCACCCCATGCCATCGAATGCCATGACAAAACGATCTTGAGACGCCTTTATCTACTGCCTTCCATCATTATAAAAATGTCATCATCCATCGCGAGGAGGCTTCTACAGACCGTTCGCCGTAAGATGTCCCCTGCATGCAAGGCAGTCTGTCCCAAGGCAGGGGACATCTTACGGAGAACGGTCTGTAGAAGCCTCCTCGCGATGGATGATGACATTTTTATAATGATGGAAGGCAGTAGATAAAGGCGTCTCAAGATCGTTTTGTCATGGCATTCGTATACTGTGTGGTCCAGTTCAATTTGACATCAGAAAATTCTGTTTAATTCACATTATCCTCTTTTATTAAGAAATTCCAACACAGTTTATAACCCGAGTCTATCAGCGCATCAAGGACTGGCTACGCAAATTCACTGCCCTCAGCTGATTCCGAGAGGTCAAGCAGATGACCCGCTTCGCTACTCAATTCATTACCATTATCAATTTACGAGTTGGTTGATCTTGCATCTGACATGTACCTACTCTTAGTTTTGTTCAAGGATGCTTTTAGATGTAGACTGACCATGTTTTTACTATTTCTTATGCTACCCTGGGGTTTTCTCGTGCAATATGGGTCAACGAACCTAAATTGCCGTGGCATGTCTGGCTTGAGAATATATCCCTCCGTCTCTTCCCGTGGATGTCTTAAGTGATTACACCAGGGGATAGGCAGCAGCATCCACCTACTCAACATCCACACTGGGATCGATTACCAATCCGCCTGCCAAGCGTAGTTTTTTCGGCAAATGCCCCCATTGCAGTCTATGGCCTCGTCTAGCTGTGGACGTCTAAAGGCTGCTGATAATGATATTGATCCTATATCCACTGCGCAAACCTGGCAAATTGACGTACATTATTATACGAACGTAATATGCAAGAGACTTACTTTGAACCTATTGTCACAAAGTAGATACCTAAAGGCGGGGGTGCTTATGTCAAATAAATGATTTGAAGCGTTCCACTAAGAGCACCGATTACGTCATCTAACGTTAAATGATAGACGCCAATGTTTAGCAAAACCATGGGAAAACCATAATCAACCTTCATTGACTCTGCGCAGTGGATGTAGGTTCGTTTTCCCCTCGATATTCACCGGTTTTCAAGACCCAAGCCAGGAAAAACTGTTTCATATTTGCCGCTGAAAATTTATGACAAATATGACTGCAGAACCCTTCGCCAAATGGCTGTTTAGCCTACAACGGATCACAGCACTAGATACGTCAGAATAATTTCATCACTATGAAAGTAGTTACCATCCGATCCTTCAGTCTAACAGGTAACTAACACCACCGCATCAGGTTTCCGTCACGCGACCCTACCCTGACACTTCCTGCTCATTTATCTCAGTGTTGGAGAGCAGGAAGAGATTTGATACCGTTTTATTAGACCTAGCTAGGTAAGACAGAGACAATAATAGCATGCATGTCAGGAAGAAGGTATATACGGATTGTTAGGGTTATGTGAATGCACAAGGCACTTGGTAAGACGAGATGATGTTAGATAGACCAAAGCAGTCTCCGAATGTTAGTTGAGAAGCAGTGGCCTGAAGGCAGATGCCCTCAATCAGAGATGATTGATGCAGATGTGCTCGATGGGCAAAAGATATTGTAAGGATAATAGGAGAGATGTGAACCTGACTGGCAAAAAACCACGTTGAGTCGCGTGATAGAGAAGAGGCATTTACTCAGCAGTGGGTTGATTAGATAGAATAGATAAATATGTTAGTCTATAAGCCACGAAGCATCAGTCATCATCATCATCATCATAAGCCGTCAGAAGTCCAATATCGGACGAGGCCTCTCCAAAGAATACAATGGGGGTCACGCTTGGCAGGTGGATTGGTGATTGCAGTATTGGTGTTGGGTACTCAGGTAGAAGCTGCTGCCCATCTCCTGGTGTGATCCCTTAGTCAGTTTTTACGACATCTACGGGAGGAGATGGAGGAGTCTGTTCTTAGGCCGGACATATTACAGCAAAGTGCAGAAGCGTCAACTCAAATGATCAAAACATAAATTACTATAGAAGTCAAAGATAAGAGTATTTCAAAGAGTTGAAAGAACACAATAAGGTTAGTTGATCAGATAGAGCTTGATAGCCATAAAGTCTCTATTTTACGAGGAGTAAAATACAATGTATAAAGATCTGAATATAATGCAACGGTACTTATATGGTTGTGACTTGCCATTCACTAAAGCGGGCCCTTTAGGTGCCGCCAATGAAGGCAGCGTAAGGGGCAACGTTGGCGTGGACGGCTAAAGGGTATTGAGAGGTGTGCTGCGGTGTTAGTAAGCGCTACTCCCGGCTTTATGCCCTTAACACTTCCACCCTTGCAGCAAAGGTTCTGCTCTTGCGCCTACACACTCGGCCGGACGGTAAAGACAAGCCGAGAGTCAGAGATCTCTGATGACCCCAAGGAGAAATGCGAGGCTCCGCGGTGTCGCTTCTCACAGAACGCTCGCCACAAGCGTGCCCTGGGGTTGTTTAGTTGTTTCTGGTCTAGAGCTGGCTATTCAAATCGGGATGTAAATTGTAAGATCATTAATTACCGCCCTGTGCGAACTGTCATGACAGGCCTTTGGACCACCAGTGTGCCTTAAATTAAAACCGTCAAGAATTAACATTTTGCTAACAAGGTGCAGTTCACGACCTTTGTCTTGTTTATGTCCTGCAAATCCGTGCATTCGTACCCCACAAGCAATTTGATACCGTGGATAAGTGAGATAGAGTTCTTATTTGTTTGATGGTAGAGCAAGACTCATAGCTTCCATACAAGTCGTTCAATTAACAATAAAGTTTACGATGGACATTACTGCGTTATCTAGCCGCTTCACTTTCGATTATTTTTCGTTTTAAGGGTTCCGTAACTTAACAGGAAAAAATGGAACCCTTAACAATCAAATCAAATTAAAAAAAAAATATTCAATTTGTAAGGATCATCATTTTAAATCGTCTTATTTAATATATATACAATATATTAAAATAACTCTTGGATCACATTTATCTATATTATGTCTGTCTGTCTGTTAAGACTCTTTACCAAATTATAAGTACCAAATAAAAAAGTCTGTGAGCTCATAGTGCCGTAAAAAACTCAAGCTTCTAACCCAATGCATTAAAATATCTATATGGCAATAAATGTCTAATTTTTGTATGAAAATTGCAATAATGTAAAACCTCTGGGGATCATCCAGTGGCCTTTTAATTCTGAAATTTTGAATGCGAAAAGGCTTTGTGACAGAAAAAAAGGAAAAGGTCTTAAACTAAATTAAGGAATTTTTGCTTGTTTACTCCTAAAAAAGGATGGCGATGTTTGTAAGAAAAAGTGGCTGAAACTCGAAAAATGGGTTTTTACGATTTCGAAATAATTGACCGATCGGAACCCTCAGGGCACAGGTCTCGCTCGCACGTGTCCATTTTATTATATTTACACGGATTCCCATGTACTGCTACCTTCGCTGTCTTGATATCTTTATTGGTCTTCTTTTTAAGGTTTTTAGTTTATAAATTCGAGAGCTTGACCAATTCGTAACCGTGGCTTTCGACTTGAGATGCTTCTTCGAGGAATTCCATAGATTGATTTGCCCACTAATAAGTATGTGCTTCTGTATTAACGGGCTATAATGCCCAAATGTGAAATACATACATAAATACACGCCTTTTTCCCCGAAGGGGTAGGCCGAGCCTCAAAGAGCCTCTTTTGTCCGTGGGTTGCACAGTCGCAGGAATATAGACGTGACAAGTGGTGAGTTCATCGCCGCCATTGCTTCCCACGACCAACTCGGCTAATGCTAATAATAATAATGCGGCTAGTACACCGTATGTATGCATACTTTTATTGGTTTTACACCACCGTCCTTTATCGTTCTCATCAATTCCAGTCCATCCCAAGGCTGTCTGGAAGAGATCGCTCTCAGCGATAAGACCGCCCATTGTATTTCCATACGTATAATTTTAATTATGATTGTTTTTCTTACTCCATCGAAAACAAGTCCGGGTATTTCAAAAATATTTCTCTTAAGTACAGCCTCCTATTGGTTCCTATCCTACAGAAGGTATTAGTACCACCAATACCTTTTAATTTATCTCATAAATCTGGTAAGAACTGGACGTGGTCTGATTTACCACGACTCTAAAAGGAATAATTACTGGTCCATTTTATCTCATTACGTCCTATCAAATAAATTACGAAACACTATCTATTGAACAAAACGCGTTCTGTTCGTAGCTCGTTAAATCAAGCTATCAAACTGAAAGTTTCATACCAACTGATAAACAAGCTATATGATAGTTTCATAGTAAGTGATTACTAATCTGTGCAAAAGTTGCATACTAACTGTTAAACAAACTATGCTTAAACTACTCGAACAGTGCTGTTTGTAAAGTATCGCACTATTAACTTTTAGTAGTTCTTTGGTGCTCTTGTTTTAGTCTGATAGCTATTTCCATTGCATTCTTAAACAAAACAGTTTAATTAATTTAAACAACAATAAAACAAATTGTAATCTCTCTAAGCTATATACTGAAAGATGCAATTCCAGGAACTCATTTTCGCAGTTTCTTTGAAAGAGATGTATGGGCCCCATTCGAAAAAACTCCACAACACTATAACATAACACCCAACAGTCACATACATAGTCCTGATCCCACACTAGGATTCCTGTGTCGTGGGAAATCAGGAAATACGAGTACCATCGGCTACTCGCCCGCTACACCACAGAGGTCGTCAAAAATATGAGATAATATTCTTAAAAAACACATTGCAGTGAAATTAAATATAAGTAATGCGTAACTTTTCAAATGGGTGGAAATTGTTCACCAAAACTTAAGTAAAACTGCACCGTTTTACTAAGGCTTGACTTGACTGAGACTTTAACGATCAAATTTTATCAAAATAATGTACCTACTTGACAGAGGCCATAATTAAAAGATGAAGAAATATCCAAGATAGGAGTTTTACCAATCATGTTTCAGCAGGGCGATTCTAAAACGTCGGAAACGTTTCCGATCGTATTCGTTAGTTTTTCATTTCGATGTGGTAAAGTAACTAAAACAGTTTTCTAACAATTTTCTCTAGTAAAACTCAGTAATATACAATATTTATTGTTTTTTACTGTGTTTTACTTGAGAAAATTGTTTTAGTCAGGTACCACATCGAAATTAAAAACTAACGAAACGTTTCCGACGTTTTAGAATCGCCCTGCTGATCTATGATTTCGTTAGATTACATCCTCAAGTAATCACTGTATAAACATTAAGTTAGTAACTTTTACCTTTACTGGGTAAGAATGTAACGAAGTGACTCCAAAGTCACCTCGAAAAAACCTCAAAGCCTCGTCTTGCTCTATCTAAAGTTACCTAAGCTATGTCATAAACTAATGTTATATTTTCTTTACAGGTAACACTTATAATCCCGTTATGAAACCCTTAGCAGTACAACACGGTGTAAGTGAAGCAACTCTATGTACTTTAATAATGTTTACCATGCTCTGGCATGAATGATCTTGCCAAACCATTCTATTTTGACTCCTATTTCGATGTTTATATAGTTGGTTTTATAATGCATGTGCATAGAAATAGCAGGTATCATGCGTTTTCACATTGTGATCACATAAAGAGACGTTGGATTAGATCCATCATGTGCTTATGAGAAAGTATTCTACGAAGTTGTGTGGCGCAAGATAGTATCAGATATTCTTTAGTTTAGATATGACGTTACTTTAAATGAGGAAATAACAAAGCTAGGGGATTTGTGTTAGGAAACGTGACTCTAGAAATTGTATTTAGTCGGTAAAAGTTACCTCCTAGACCTCCGTGGTGCGGGTAAGTAGCCAGCTGAGACGCATGAAGTGTGGGTTGGATTTCTGCTGCGGGACAAATATTTGCATGAAAATGGATCTGCAAATATTTTCTATATTTAATATGAATTAATTATTATTATTATTATTATTTTTTATAATTTCTATTTTTATTTTTTTTCAATTAAGTAGCAAATGACTTCTATATTAAATATTATTATTACTTTTTTTTTTTTTTTTCAATTACAGTAGCAAATGACAATGGGGTATGCAACAATAGGGATAATGTTGGCAGCCTTAGCACTATCTAAATCTTATAAGACTTGAATAGGGGAAACTTGAGCTAAATATTCCTCCTTTCAAGTTTCAAATGTTTTGGACAGCGCTAAGGCTACCAAAATGATCCCCATTGTTGCGTTCCCACTTGCCATTTGCTACTATAATTGGGGGGCAGCCCCCGTATTATCTATCAAGCCGATAATCGCTTTCGAATACGATTTTACGGTACATTGCGCTATATGTTTCGAATATTTCTGCTCTTGGAAAAGAAGGTACAATACGCAACGCAATAAACTGCAAAATTGTAATCAATAAATAATTAGTTTAAAATTACAAAAAATCAAATCATGAACTCGCGAACGCTTTACAACTCAATCCCCGATATTGGAGCCTGCGTGAGATAATGCGTACACAATGTGCATATTCATTACACGTCCTTGTGTGTCGCTGTCGGGTAATAAAGCAGTGATGCGAGGTAATTTGTCATGTAATGCAGTTCTTGTGTTCAGGTAGGGTAACTACGGTCTACGGGAGTAGACAACGTAAGAAGAAGCGTTGAAGGGATTCAAACATAATTAAACTTGAAGACCTCCTAAGCGATGCGAGAGTTGCGGGTTCGATTCCCGCTACGTGACAAATTTTTGCATAATATGCAATTATTTTTTCCTGTTCTTAGTGCCATGGTACCATGTTACTTGTAATTCCTGATACCCACGACAATGAATCCTATTGTGGGATCAAAACTATGTATGTGTGATTTTTGGGTGTTATGTTATATTATTGACTATTTTTATCCCAGCGAACCTAATTCTGTCGCCAAACAGTAATGTTCGCAATGCTGTGTTCCTGTTTGAAAGGCATGGGTACGGTGGTATTAAAGGCACGTCAGACTCTGATTTTTTAATTTATGTATTAGGATGACAGGCGCAGTGCAATGCCAAGTAGGGCGCGGCCTAGGTGGACGTGACCTAAGAGGTATTGCATTTGTATTGGACTGGGGTTACCGCTGTAGGTGGGCCACAATACCAATACAACATAAATTAAAAAAAAACCACAACAGCCGATCCAAGTGAACCAACACTTGACAAAAGAGATTGACTTAAGATTCATTCATAAATTTGGTCAGCTGTTTTTGAACGAAATGTTTTCTCACTAGTTTCTACACCCACATGTTAAATTATGCAATACTCCCACGAAACAATTTCCAACTTTTCTGACCCAAAAACATCTGTAAATAGTTGACTTGTTTGCATAGGGCCATTTGACCTACATATCACCAACAATCGACCAGCATTTCTTGGCATCTGTTTTAACAGAAGATAGTCAACAATGCAGCTCAAGTAGAATGCAGAGGCCAAGAAATTCGGAGCTATGAATACAAAAGTAGCTGATAAAAACTAAGTCCATGATAAACTGGATGAAGAAAGAGACGCGAAAACAAAAGCTATTAAGATAATGGCATAGTTTCACAAGACACACGATGAATAGGACAGAGGCGTAGACAATGAGTGAGGCTACCCACGCTCAGAGTTTTCACTTAACCTTTCGCTCTTAAAGCTAATTCAAAACAAGTTTAATAGCCAGAAATAGATAAATAATACGACCGTTTTACTTACACTAAATCACAAGCTAGGTATTGAATGAGCAAGAAATATGGCGAGGCAGCTGAGGCAATAATAATGCTATAATATGCTTATATGCCTATACATTGGAATATAATTGTAGTAGACATAGAACCCTGATAGTAGAATTTTAGATGGGCCAGGGAATTAATCTAACTACTTATTGAACCTCGGTTTGCTTCTCTGTTGCTATAAGTATACTAGCACTACGCACGAACAACTAACGTTACCAAGACGCTAGCGAGACGAGCGCAAATGTTAATATTGGCCAATGAGAACGGGGTAGCTTAGCTTTTTAACCGACTTCCCAAAAAAGGAGGAGGTTCTCAATTCGGTTGTATTTTTTTTTTGTATGTTTGTTACCGCATATCTCCGGCGTTTATGAACCAATTTGGAAAATTCTTTTTTTATTTGAATAGATACACTTCCAGATTGGTCCCATTTTTTCAGAATCCAGTTCTGATGCTGGAATCCATGAGGAATTGAGGGAACTCCTCAAATATTGTAGGCATACATATAGCGATTTTGATATTTTCAGCAACAAACCGAGCATTTGCATTCATAAAGTATCATAATCCTTTCACCACTATGGTTCTTTCATAATTTTTTTTTTCATCCAAATATTTAGTCGATTACAATGGCGGAAGTCGGTTTTTTAAATGAAAAGTTATTTTATTTTTTTATTGATTGGTTCTTAATTGTCATTTACTATTGTCTCGTTAGCGACTTGCTATCGTTAGATGTTTGTGCTTGGGACACAGTCTGTGTACGTTCACTGTTGGACGAGGCCTCCGCATTGAATACAATGGGAGGATTTGCCATAATCACCACGCTTGGCAGATAGATTGGTAAAAGCAGTTTAGTGTTAAGTACCTAAATGGATGCTGCTGCCTATCCCCTGGTGTAACCCCTTAGTAAGGCCTTTACTACATCCATGCGAAGAGACGGAGGGGTCTATTCTCAGGTCAGAAACACCAAGACACGATTTGGGCTTAGACAAGACGATCGATCAAAACACGTACCTAAGTATATATTGTCTTGAAACTTCATTTAAATAAACACGTGCTTAACTTAAGTATAATATTGTAAATAAGCGTGTAAAAAATGAGACAAGAACTTGTCGGTCTGGCGCCAAGACGATACAGAGAAAAAAAGTGGTTAAAAAAATATAAATGTGATTATTAATCCTGAGTGGTACTTGAGACCGGAATAGTGGTCAGTTTAATAACTTGTGTCGGGACGAGTGAGGTGTTGTGACCACATCGCGACGTGGTTAATGGATAGGACGCGGAGGACTAGTTAAATGTCATCATCATCATCATCATCAGCTTGTAGAAGTCCACTGCTAGACATAAGCCCCCCTAGAATACCGCGACAAACGGTCTTGTGCCGCCTCCATCCACAGAATTCCTGCGATCTTTAGTCTATCGAAAAGAGGGCCTTCTTCTACCACGTCGTCCGGTTTGTGGTCGCCACTCAAGAACCTTTATTCCCCTACAGTTGTCAGTTCTGCGAGCTATGTGACCTGCTCAGCCCCATTGGCAATTCAAGTTGCTAATTCTGAGAGCTATGTCGGTGATCTTGGTTCTTGTACGGAATTTTGATTGGTTGAATGTATTGATTATTAAATGTGGCAGGCTTTAATCTAAAAGGTAAGTAGTTCTGATAGATCCGGTGGGTCAGATCCGTTGTACTAATAGATCCCGTTTACCTATAATTTAGGAGGAGGTACTTGTATTGATATCAGAAGTATAAGATTCTGAAAAAATGGGACCAATCTGGAAGTATATCTATTCAAATAAAAAAAGAATTTTCCAAATCGGTTTATAAACGACGGAGATATGAGACAACAAACATTAAAAAAAAAAAACGAATTGGGAACCTCCTCCTTTTTTGTGAATTCGGTTAAAAATATTCCACCTCATGGTGGTAGGGAATGGAGGGGGCCTAAAGTTGGTAGTGACCTTTTTTGGCGAAGTTACTGGACGGAATGCGTGTTGGACGGAAAGCGTGTTGGACGGAATGCGTGTTGGACGGAATGCGTGTTGGACGAAATGCGTGTTGGACGAAATGCGTGTTGGACGGTTCGCGTGTTGGACGAATTGCGACAATGATTTTAAAATTGGACGGATTGCGTGTTGGATGGACTGCGCCTAAACGGAATTTTAGTCATCAAAGAGTTTCAATGCATAGAAATTTGGGAATCGGGGATTAACGCCAATTGTACTGACGTTTAGTTACTTGACATTCTAAAATTGCACCCCTGATAGATCCGGTTGTGCCTGAGGCCGTTTGTCCACCACCGCCGTCACCGTCACGTCACCGAGAACGAGATGACGGCGCCGAAGTAGCGATACATACATTTACTATAGCCGCGTGTCCACTGCACGTCCGTCACCCGAGCGTCATTTCATATTAAACTCGACCCAAAATAATCTCGTTCTCGGTGACGTGACGGTGACGACGGTGGTGGACAAACGGCCTTAGTGTGTCCGGCTTAAGAATAGACCCCTCCGTCTCCTCCCGTAGATGTCGTAAAAGTCGACTAAGAGATTACACCAGAGGAGCAGTATCCAAGTAAGTATATAACACCAAACTGCGATTACCAATCCGCCTGCCCGGCGCGTGGCAAATACTCCCATTGTATTCAATGAAGCCTCGTCCAGCAGTGAACGTAAATAGGCTGGTGATGATGATGATATTTGTCAGCTCATCATACATGTTCAAGCACATGAGTGTAAGTACAGTTATCTCAAGAGTTATTAAATCTCCGTGAGACAATTGCATTGAACAATAAACAATAATCGCACATAATGATAACATGATAATGTTAGTACTTATAATTAATAAATTGTATAGTGTTATTGTTCTCGATTGAAACAATGTTAATGTGAAATTATCATGCATTAATTTTGTTAAAGACAAATCAACAGCATAATAATTGAACCACTTAAGGTACATCAAAGAGTTATCATGATCTGATGAATACGATTAAATATAAATGGACGGTTAAGACAAGGAAAATATAATTGCTTGTGATGACGTAACAAACATGAAAGAAATCCTAATACATATTCTTGGTGAACAATAAAGAGTTAATGTATCTAATCTCTTTATAATCAAACACTGACAGTGAATAGTGATAAATGCGGAAGCACTTTGTGTAATGTCCCAAAAATTACCAACCAGGCAGAATCGAACCCACCACTGTCTCCTTGATACAGAGATTTAACCACTGTGCTTCTAGTCGATACCACGGCTGGTCAAATAAGTGCGATGTTATCACCGGCTCCAAGCACCGTGGAGTCGACCTGGCGCACATAATAATGGATCACCGGAAAGAGTCTTGTCGGAAAGCTGAACTTTGCTTCTTTAACGGTCCCGCTGGGAAGACCTCACACAAGACATCTTCAAAGAGCTGCCAATTGTATTCCTCAGCACCAGAAAACTCGGAAATACCTTTTGCCGACGAAAGCTCTGCAGGAATGTTCTTGGTGGCTAGATAATCTTCGGAACGGACGAGAAATTTTCACAAGTCAGGAGACAGCATTCATCACAGCAGATGCTTCAGACAGCGGTTGGGGTGCTTCAACGGGACTCAAAAACCAAATTTTGTGGCATATAAACCGCAAAGAGCTATATGCGGTTTATCAAGCATATTATAATTTACATGCGCACGTATCAAGGAGAAGGTCCGATTAAATGTTAGTATTTCCCATAAGTGTGCGTCAAAACTTTATAAATCAATAACCGCGGAAGCATTTGTCCAAACTTTCCTCAAATCCGCAGCCACCCTACTCCATCATGAGTCATCCATGTCTGCGGGCTAATTTACCGGCGCTTGTTTCTTACACATCCTGAACTTATATTAATAACTTATATAATTTGCATTAAATATGTAGTACCCGTCTGAAGGTCACGTGATTGCTGCAGTTATAAGGCAGGTTCCAACGGACCGCCTTAGAAGGATATGGGCGTGATAACGGTTCCGCTTTCTGAGTAGGTTGCAGGCTTGAGTGTCTAGTATTAATTTCTTCAGAAATATAGTAAAGAGATACTGCTAATGGATTTAGTGACAGTGTTGTAAAGAATATGAATTAGCATATACACTATGCCGAGATAAATAGACGTTACTTAGCACAAGCTTAGCACGTACTAATGCTTAGACCTGTCCCTGTCACTGTCACACAAATGTTAAAACACGCGTATTAGAGAGAGACAGGGACGATTTCAAAGATTTGAAGACTTAGACTTAGTCACCGTGAGGTACGTTCTATTTATCTGGACCTAAGAAGTCTTCAATTCACAGAAAGAAACACGAACAACTTAGACCTGTTTTTATTAATTCATGTTTTAAACACCTTAGGGTAGGAACTAGAACACATTACTACGACGTGACATGACCAAAATTATCTTGGGTGTAACTGATCGCTTTCGACCCTTGTTATAAATGTAAAAGTTTGTGAGGATGGGGATGTTTTTACTCTTTCACGCAAATAAACTATTTTTTTTTATTTTGCTGAAAATTTACAGATTGGGTAACCAATTAGGTAGCTAAAAATAAGAATAACATATAGCCTATAATTTATAAAAGAGGTTTCACGCGGGCGGAACAGCGAGCAAATGCTAGATTGTTAAAAAAGGCGCAAAAAAAAAAAAAAAAGCTGCGTGGCCTGATGTCGCTCTGCCCCTCGACTGCTAAAATGGAAATTTGCAATATCTGTACTTACCTATTTACATGTTTGTATTAGATTATTATTTATAAGTATAACAAGCGTAGCGTGTGCTGTCTTGCATATTTTTGCTGATGTTTATTTACTATTGACTACTTTCCTAAGGTTTTTAAGTTCTCATTTACTATGTATCAGCAACTCCTTGCTCCGAGGCACCGCACACAGACGCTTCTCACCTAGTGGTAAGACGGACCATTTATGTAAGCCAAGCCGAGTTTGTTGCCTGATTCTTCTAGGCTTGGTCGCGTTGGAACAGGAGTAATTTAATTTTATACAAGACGATTCAAAATGATCCTTGTGATTTCAATGAATAAAGTTCTTTTTGACTTTGACTTTGACTATAATTTAAAGGAGAGCAGTGTTTTTAAAAATGAAATGTGTTGAAAATGGCAATCCTAGTGTGAGGTAAAGATAAAGATTCGATGGATTGATTGTGCATGAAATGTGAAAGCATTGGAATATTGGCACACGTAATTAGGTCTCTTTGAGAGACCGATCGATTGTGCTTGGGTCGACAAGTATTGGAAAACTGATATCGTGGCAGTTTTCCAATAAGATTGTGAATAGCAAAGATCATTAAAGGAGATGCGCTCATAAAGGAGCCAAGAGGTCCTTGTAAAGAAAACCTTATTACTCGGACTGCATTTAATCAGACTCAACGTAGGTTTGTACTTAACTATGGCTCTTTGCATATTTAATGAATTATGTAAGGAGGACGATGTTGATTTATTAACAATTTAATTTTTAAAATTAACAGAAAACATCTTCTTCAGCCTTTAGACGTCCATTGCTGAATGAGGCCATAGAATGCAACGGAGGGATTTCCCATAATCACCACGCTTGGCAGACGGATCGGTGAACGCAGTATTGGTGTTGAGTACTCAGGTTGATGCTGCTGCCCATCCCCTGGTGTAATCCCTTAGTCGGTTTTTACGACATCCAAAAGAGGAGACACATCGTCAAGTTTGAGTTCAAACTTAAATTTAAAACGACAAAGTCTCCCCAGTCTCAGTCAGTTGTCTTTCTCCCGCAGACTCCAAGGAGTAAAGATGATCAGCTCAGGATAAAAAGGATCTAGGATGCAATGATTGTCTTTTCAGAAGTGTTCCGTTTTTCCAATTTTGATGGAATCCCAAAAATAGTGACGGCAGAAATGTTTTGGACAGCAGTGGCATTGTCGGATTCAGCACAAAGTCATAAAAAACTAAACAAAAAGATTGTGAAAAAATATATATATATACATATATGACCATAGTTCCCGTGGCACCCCCAGGGGTATCTTTCAGGGGTGTCATGGGTCCGGAATGGACCACCAGCATCTTTTCTTTTACATGCTGGGCTCTTTTCCGTTCTGATATGAATAGACAAAGGGAAAACATAACTACCAACTTTCTTTCTGGTGGTCCTGTATTGTACTCAGCACAGACAAATACCATAAACGATTTCTGTCTATCATCATAATTTATGCAAGTTTGTCTCTGTGTATTGTTTGTAATGACTTGACCGATTTTACAAATGAGGTGTCAAAATGTAGGCAATAGAAATAGACGTGTGAATTCCGGTGAAGCTTTTGAAAAATTGTTTGTTCCACACAAGCTTAGTGTTGATGGATGTTGTGTCAAAAAGTTACGCATTTAACTTGTACATTTCCTTATCTAACTTAAGTTAAATATGTAAACACTGCCTTAGGTCCAGTGTACACCATAGACTGGCGTGGTGTGTCCGGCTTGAGAATATACCCCTTCAATCTCTTCCCGTGGATGTCGTAAAAGCCAACTAAGGAATAAAATCAGAGAGCCGATTCGATGTTTTGACAAGCATTTGTCTCGGACGTAGTGCGATGTAGTGTAAGACGGATTTTTGTATCGAAAATGAGGTTTACGGAGTGTACGCTAGGGGCGCTCATCGGTGTCGGCATACAATAATCCACACTACTCTACACCAGGCCCAGAGAGCTGATTTTAAGTATTTGGCACACAATTGACACGGACGTCTGGTGTAGTGTAGTGTGGACACCAGACGGCCGTGCCAATTGCTTGTCAAAACGTAGAATCTGCTCTCAGAGGGCCTAATCTACAAATATAACCAGAAACTACACGTACGTGTGGTGTATACTACACTAATTATTGTATGGAAACACCTAAAAGTGGACATCTATTCCACATATATATATACATCTATTTCCATACAAAAATCCGTTTACTGTACACCACTTTCAACTTTCTCACCACCAAACTTTCGCATTTATAATATTAGTGAGATTCAATTCACAATAATAATCTTATTTCAGTCATCTTTCGATTAATCATTAACCTTCCTGTCGCTCAGCCCTCCTATTCCCTAACTGAAAGTCGGAGACGTAGTGTATTATACATTTTAGTATTTGGTGACTAACGTTTGACAAGTAAAATGACCATCAATTGCTCAAAATTATCACTAAGAATTGTCAGCGAGAAAGATAACGTATGCATTACTACGTCTACGTAGTGACAAACGTGACAGTTGACTGAGATGAGATCTCAGAGGCCCAATTCTCTAATTTTCAAACATTCCAGTCACAATACAATCTCGTGACAGGCGCACTGTCTCGTATATTAACTATTACTTAATCTTCGCGTATACATGCGAAGATTAAGCAATAGTTACTATATAGGTGACAGCTGACAGTGCGACTGAGACGAGATTATACTGCGAATTGAATGTTTTTAAATTAGAGAATTGGGCCTCTGAATAAAGACGATAAGATTATATTGTGAATTGACTGTAATTGGGCTTTAGACACAAGCCAAAATTCTGCAAAAGTCCTTTTTATAGATACCTACTTTACAATCTGGTATCTGAACAAACGCGGACGTCAACTAGCTACCCTAAAAGGCTGTGGACAAGTGCTGGTCCATAAGGTCTATGCACATAAAGCGTATCAAGTTCGATAATCCGCTCTCCAGCACTATGCTATAACCGCTGGCTTAAAGTAGTGGTATTATTCGTAGTGCTGGATTGCCATTAAGAGTCATTCATTCCCCAACTCGCCAATATTTATCCAGTTGGGGAATTGAAAAATTGAATTATTTTCGTTCCCCAACTCTCGCCTACTTTATAATCTGTCGATTTGACAAACCAGGTTGTTGGTTAAGAAAAATATACTAACCGTCCAACTAGGTGGACAGCGTGGTTGGTCGGTTGGTAATAGACTTACAGCCACACACCGATGACGTTAAACAAAAATGTGAAAAAATTAGGCTATTTTTATAGAGAAGCCGGTGCAACAGGCCAAACGTTGGCGAGTTTTTGTTTGGCGAGTTGGGGAACGACTCGCCATTTAATCGATAGCTAACGAGCAGATGTCCAATCCACTGGCCCATTTAATAATTACCTCATCCCAGCATCTCTGTGAATGTGCTCATCTTAACTTTGACTGGAAGTAATCTCTTGGCCGTGGTGCGTCAGGCCTAAGAAGAAGCCCCTCCGTCTCCTCTCGTGGATGTCGTAAAAGCTGACTGGGGAATTACCAGGGGATCACCAAATTAAACTAAATTAAATTAAATATCCCCCATTGCATTCTATGGGGGAGGCCTCTTTCAACAGTAGACGTCCAACGGCTGATAATGATGATGAATCGCTTTCAGCGATAAGGCCGGCCAGTGTTACACGTGGGTTCATTATGCCTTAATGATGTGTTCTTGTTGTAAAGTTGTTCTCCTTATGTATCATCATCAGGGATTGGAGTATTGAGATTGATTTTTCGTACTTACGTCACATGAGTCATATCATGGATATGCCATATTTCCGGAACTGGTACCGGAAGTTGTTCCTGGTCCTGATTGGTCAGATGTACATATAGATAGCAACTTAGATAAAGTGACAAAATACCATGTTTGCAGAGTAATTAATACTTTGCTAGGCTTTTACTCCACCAGAATATTTTTTTAGGTATTACAAAATGTCAGTTACCTACACCACTAGCAGCATATAATTGAGTGAATGGATACGTTTTTCACTTTATACCCATCTTAATTACGAAATACCGGAAAAATAACAATAATTAATTTTAAAATTCCGGAAACTCGCAGGCTTATCCATATTCACATAAACGTTTGAGATCAATGACCTCAAATCAATCTACCTACTCCGATCACTGATCATCATCACCAGTAAAAGTCCACTACTGGACATAGGCCTCCCCCTTAGAATGCCACGACGAACGGTCTTGAACCGCCTCCATCCACCGACTTCCTGTGACGTTTATAATGTCTTTAGTCCATCGAGTGGAGGACCTTACTCTACTTATGTATGTATGTATCTATTTCTGATGTGCGCGTGCGCGTCAGCATGCGGCGATGCGTACATACACCGCGCCGCGCTACGTCGATCGGTCGGCTACCTTTTGTGAACTAATGAACATCCTGAACATCAGAGGCCCAATTCTCTAATTTAAAAACATTCAATTCGCAGTATAATCTCGTCTCAGTCGCACTGTCAGCTGTCACCTATATAGTAACTATTACTTAATCTTCAGATGTATACGCGAAGATTAAGTAATAGTTACTAACGAGACAGTGCTACTGACACGAAATTATATTGTGACTGGAATGTTTTTAAATTAGAGAATTGGGCCTCTGATAATTGGGACAGACGTTTTACTGATATGGTGATACATTGTCGCTCGCGATTCGCCTTAGTAAAACATAGAAGTCCTTTTTTTTATAAACTGGCTTTCGACCCACCAGGTGCCCAATTCACTAACTTAAAAATGCTAAAATAGAGTTCGGATCATGTTTCGATCTTGTGTCGATGTCTTAAATGTCAGAAATGGTATTCTCCTGATATAAAATACAACACTGTAATGTGATTATATCAAAATGTGACCGAAACTTGAACGATTCTAAGTTTTTTCGTTAATTTTAGCATAAGTAGATGGAGTCTCTCTTTACTTTTTTCAATTATTTATATAACTATCCTACTCTAATGGTGGTCACCATGAATTGAAAGTAGAGTAAATTCTTATTTATGAGGGACCAGAAATTCAACTTTCTGTCAATTTACAATTCAGTCTTGATTCGGTCAACTTTCAGTGTAGTTTTAAAATAACTTAGAGAATTGGGCTTCTGATGTTATTTGGTAACCCCAGCCCATTACAAATGCAATACCTCTTAGATCATGTCCACCTAGGACGCGCTCTACTTAGCATTGCACCGTCATCTTAAACATAAAAATGAAAAGTCTCATGTACTAACTTCACTGGATCCATACCCTTCTAACCGGAACAGCAATGTGAGCATTACTGCTTGGCGGCAGATATATAGGTATATCTAGTGGTAGTACTTCCCTGGACGAACTCTTCACAAGGACTTCTATTAGTAGTCCTCTGCGCGCTGACGTCAACTTCGGTGTCGGCGTCACTCAGCCCGTCGCCATCGCTCAGCCCGTCGTAGTCGCTAAGCCCGTCGGTGTGGCCCGTCGCTGGCACTCGACCCGTTGTTGTCGCTCGGCCCGTCGGCGTTGTCGCTTAGCTCGCTGGCGTTTCTTGGTCTGTCGTAGTCGCTCAGCCCATCGCCGACGCTCGGCCCGTCGGGGTAGCTCGGCCCGTCGGCGTCGCTCGGTCCGTCGGCGTCACTCGGCCGCTCGGCCCGTTGGCATCGTCGCTAGTCTGCTAGATGATAATATAGTTCCCTAGAAAAATGTTAATGAACTCGCTAAGGTTACGACTGTTACGGTGAGATCGTATCGTCTGTTTACAACCTGCTTCTGGATATGGCGCGTACTTCAACTTCAAGGTAGCATTAAAGATAACGTTTAATGGCTAAAAATAACTTGTGTTTGGACAAAGACTATGAAACCTTGGTTTTTAAAAGAAGCGGCGTGGTGCCACCTGTCATAATGACGGCCGTAATATAGCGATGTAAGCGATTTTTATTTTTCAATAAAATAGTTTGGCGACCTCCGTGGTGTAGAGGGCGCGTAGCAGGCTAAGCCGCAGGAGGGGTTTGATTCTCGTCATGGGACAAAATGTTTGAATGATCTGCAAATATTTTGGTACCACAACACGTTATTCCGACGGATTAACGTAACGGATTGGAACGTAATTCCGTCGTGGGTATGATTAACTCGTAGTTCCTCAGTTCCTCATACCCACGACACAGGGGTGGGATGGGAGGTGGGGGGTGGGGGGTTGTGTAACAGAGGTTATCAAAAAGGTCGTTATTAACCGGTCATAGGTACTTAACTATAATTTTTTTATTTTGCTTTTACATTTTGCTGTATGTTTGTATTTACATATACTTTAATTGTAAATTTTCTAACCGTTTATGGATCATAATTCATGTTTATGGATATATTCACCGACATTATTATATTTATAGATTCAGTAAGTATAAGAATCCCGTTCTTGAAGGGCGAAAGGAAATTGCATGGAAATTGGAATATAATGATTGGCAATCTTCAATTTTACGGCAGACTGTATGGTAAGGAAATTATTGGACCTGTCTCGTGATGTGGCATTGAGATGAAAAATTTACATTGAAATTCCATTGGTTAGATGACTGGAACGCAAATCGGTATAAGATAAGCTTGGCTCAAATCTCTGGCTTCTAATCATTTAGTTGCTGGCATTTGAACGAGCGAACATCTGATTAGTTTATACCTAAGATAGATAGATAGATCGATTATAACCTATATAAGGATATAACTTTATTGTTCACCATAAACAAAAAACAACAAAAAAATAAGGATACAAAGATACAAATCAGAGGTACAATGGGCGCGGTATTATCGCTTAAGAGCGATCTCTTCCAGACAACCTTTGGATGGACAGAAACTATTTAACAAAAGGACGGTGGCGTACATATTAGTATAATCACAAAATGACAAGTACCTACAGTAAAACAAATCGATTAGAAAAAACCAAAATAATATCTAAATATACTTATATAAATATATTCTACCAGTATAATATAATACACAAATCAAATCAAATCAAATCAATCATTTATTTGCAAGAATACTTATTTTAAAATGTCAGGTCTTATAACTAATTTAGTCATTGTATTCAGCCTGCACGCAGGCGTGAAAAATTGTTTGTGAGTCATATTATTATACTTAGGTACTATTTAAATTATTTACTTTACAATTTAACCTTCAAAATATTCCTTCAAATTATAAAAACATTTCTCCAGTAACCATCCACTTAACTTTTTCCTAAAGATATCTCCATTCAACTCTTTTATGTCTCCTGGTAATTTATTATAACAGGTGATGCACATATTATAAACATTTCTCTTATGGGAAATCATCCAAATCTTTCATCCTTATGGGATTGGGGTTTGTAAAGCAAATTCTCAAATCGAATCCTTTTTTGCCTAGCAATCACTTCACTACGTTTTTTAAAATAGGATGGATGTGTTTTTACAAAAAGACAAATTTCCCTTACATACATACAGGCGAGAGGTAGAATCTTACAGTTCCTGAAGAGAGGTTTGCAACTATCAAGGAACCAAGCCTTATTGATCACTCTGAGGCATCTTTTTTGAATTTGAAATACCCTCTCAACATCTACTGAAACACACAATTATAAACCTACATAAATATTATTGATATATAATAATAATACATAATGGTGATATTAGAAGAATGTCAAGATGACGTACAGAGTGATGACAGATAATGTTGAGTGACCATGCTTTTGAATATAGGAAGAGATTTAGCATGTCGGATCTAGGTAATTCAATTGATGGAAAAAAACCGCTCAAGTGAGAGTCGTATTCAAGTGGAGAGGATTCCGTACAAGTTACCATAGTACTGGTAGTTCCTGATACCCACGACACAGGGAATCCTAGTGTGGGGTCAAGACTACGTATGTTACTATTGGGTATTATGTTATGTTAGGTAATTTAAATCTATCGACCTACGTTATAAATTATAGTACATATATGTTTCTCACACCAATGATACATTACTAATTGTTTAGCACGGAATGAGCACAATGTATTCATTAACATCACACTTCTTGGGCACGAACAAACAACTCAAACAGCGCTAAATCAGATTTGTAGTGACTGGCGATAGAGTTAGGGTTGTCAGATTTCATCGACCCTTTAATTTTCAGATATACATACATACATACATATGTACATACAGACATAAACACACTCCTTTTTCCCCGAGTAGGCAGAGCCTCAAAGGTCCTCTTTTCACCGTGGGTTGACCAATCGCAGGAATATAGATGTGACAAGTGGTGAGCTCTTCGCCGCCATTGCTTTCCACGACCAACTCGGCTAACGCTTTCTTCCAGTAATAACACAATAAGCCAGCAGCCAGGATAAATCTTATACCAACGAAAATTGCCCAACATGTCCGGGAATTTAATAAACCATTTCACGGCTTCCCCCATAGAAGCAATGGGGGAATTTGCCATAACCCCTACGCTTGGCCAGTGTGGTCTAAGAATAGGACTCCTCCAACTCTCCCTGTGGATATCGTAAAAGGTGATTAAAGGATTATGCTGCTGGTGGGCAGCAGCATCCACCTGAGTACTTAACTGATCACTTCCTTCTTCCGAATTAAGGTAGCAACCCTACATTGAACGTGGGAATGCGCTCGCGCAGCTCTGGGAACCCTTTCTCGATCGAGATATCGATTGCGTAGCGCGTATCACAAAAACTGCTGATTCGTTCTAATCAGTATTGTTTGGTTTCTCTTCGCTTCTTGTTCCTGGTTTAATCGACATTCTGAGATCTGATTCTGAGTATTCGTGCAACGGAGAACACCCTGTATAACTCTCTATCGGTGTTTCCCATCAGTTCACTAATTTAGACGAATGATTCTACTCATGATGTGAACAACGCTACATCTTGGTCCCATCTGTTCAATTTGGTAGATCATTTTCAAGAAAAGATGCATCGTTTTATGACTTCTTATACATATACTTATCTTTACTTTGGGAAAGTTTTTTTTTTAGTTATATATGTTCCGGTAGCCATTGATATATAGTTCCTTGTAGATAGATGGATAGAATAAAGAAATATATTTTTAGAAACAATTTTACAAACATAACTTTTCATTACAAAACCGACTTCCGCCATTGTATTCGGCTATTTGCATGTTACAAGACAACAACTTGTTGCTGAAATTACCAAAATCACTATATGCCTATAGTATTTGAGGAGTTCCCTCAATTCCTCATGGATTCCATCATCAGAACAAGGTTTATAAAAATGGGACCAATCTGGAAGCATATCCTATCAAATAAAAAATAATTTTCCAAATCGGTTTATAAATGACGAAGTTATGAGGTAACAAACATAAAAACATCCGAATTGAGAACCTCCTCCTTTTTTTGAAGTCGGTTAAAAAACTAAAACTAACTATGTCATACAATTTTTATACGCTAATGAAAATGTTTGGTACCTGACTAGGAAAGTATTTTTGTGGTAATTTTCTTTGGCTCACACGAAGGATTCACCTAATTCATCATCACCAGCCGATAGTCGCCCACTGCTGGACGGGGCTTCCCCATAAAATGCAATGGGGGCTTGCCATAATCACCATGCTTGAAAAGCGGATTGGTGATCGCAGTATTGGTGTTGAGTACTCAGGTGGATGCTGCTGCCCATCCCCTAGTGTAATCCTATAGTCAACATTTACTACATCCACGGGAGGAGATGAAGGGGTCTATTCTTAGCCCGGCCGGACACACCAAGGAAACCTACTTACCACTTACCTGCTTACTAAGCTGTAACACGAAGAGTATTCGTCGCAACCAAGGAATTTCCAATTAAAGAAGAAATTGAATCGAAAGCTCCGACCTTCCACCTTTACAATACCATTGGCTCGGAATAATACCATCGCCCATCGTTCGAGATTCGTGCGCCGGCGCATTTGAACGTCCAATTTACTAGATTGTCGGTTGCAAGATTGCAAGAGCTACGATTTAATATCGGATTAAATGATCTTCAACTAAAATCGACGCTTTTGTACGATAATATTACAAATAAAGCTGGCAGTAACATTGTTAAACGGATAAAGTATCTGACTTTAGAATAATTTACATGACATTATAATTTAGATAACTTATAAGCCATGTTTGACTAAGCTCAGCGTGATTAGTAGTATATTCGTAGTATTTTTGGTGTATAGGTAATATAGTATAAATAGTACCACAGTATCATAATTGTATTATATAACTATTAATGCAGCGAAATTATCTACTTTATTTTGTTGAACCTCAACGGCATACGATTGTAAACCAATATTGAGCATTTTTTTAAAAACAAGATTTTTCGTACTGACGGCAAACCTAGGGTTAAATATTATATAGGTTACCCCCCAGTGTGTTTAAACAATAAAGTACCTATAAACTTAATTAAGTAAACATATTTTTCGGTGTACTTTTTATTACAAGTTGTGTATGTGGCACAAAGCCTATTTTAAGTGAAAGAAAAAACATTTGTCTCTGTATTTAGGTTAGTATCAGGCGGGTCATATTTAATAGTACATAATACAGTAGCCAATAACAAAATAAAAAAATAAACTTTTACAGCCTGCCGCCTTAGTTACAGGTAGAACCAGTGGCTATGATACCTCCCTTTTTGATAGATCCCTTAGGTAGGTATATAATTTAGTTACGGTATGATCTTTATACGATTTGAAAAGACACGCAATACACTTATAAATTCAATACCTCTTTAAATTTAAAACACCACCAAAATTACACGTTATTACTTATAAAACAAAAGAAATTGAAATAAAATAAAAAATAGACGAAGTCTCTTTTCGAAAAAGCGGAAAAAGTCCTAGAGAACTTAGTACAGTCAAGAAAAAAAATAGTGCGTGCAGTCCCTCCGTGCGGAAGAAGTGAAACTTCGTAATGTGGAAATGAAAATAGGAAGGGGTAGCGTTGAACGTTTAATACAACAGTGCGTTCATACCCCTCCATGGTAGCGTTAACCGTTTAACGCAACCTTGTTAGAAGTCGCATTAGAAGAAAATATCCACCTTTATAAACATGACAGAGTTGACAGCGTGACATCACACTAACATTTGTCAATGACAAAATAAACATCGATGCCATGGCATGGATGTAGTTATCGCAGTAGGTTTATCTGCCTGAGTTGCTTCAATCAGAAACAGGTACTTATTAGTGTTTGCATTCTAAGTGAGGTGAATGGGATTTGCTGTGAACTAAAAGCTCACTGTGACTAATTCGATGAATTCACATCGAACTATGAATCAAGAGAACGTCCAATCCTACTTATATTATAAATTGTTTTACACAATCACACCGTAATGGCTGCATTCGGCGAAATTTGGTACATAGATGACCTAGGAGGCAATTCTCGAATTTTAGACATAATATCGAATTCGTCTTTTGCATACAAATAGCTGTTAGTTTTGATAGATCTTGGGAAAATGTCACATGTTGATTATGGCAATCCCCAGCAACCCCCTCTCAAAAAAAAAGTCAAAAAGAATTTTATTCATTGAAATCACAAGGATCATTTTGAATCGTCTTATTAACTAAAATTACTCCTGTTCCAACGCGACCAAGCCTAGAAGAATCAGGCAACAAACACGGCTTGGCTTACAAAAATGGTCCGTCTTACCACTAAGTGAGAAGCGCCTGTGTGGTGCCTCGGAGCAAGGAGTTGCTGATACATAGTAAATGAGAACTTAAAAACCTTTGGAAGGTAGTCAAATTTAAATAAACATACTCATATAAAGCACACGCTACGCTTGTTATACTTATAAATAATAATCTAATAGAAACATGTAAATAGGTAAGTACAGATATTGCAAATTTCCATTTTAGCAGTCGAGGGGCAGAGCGACATCGGGCCACGCGGCTTTATCATTTATATAGTCATCAAGAGTGTAATACGCTTTCTTAATTAGATTTATCTTTGTGTAGGATTTAAATTTTGCACTTTGGGGGGAAGCCTATGTTCAGGCTGATGACTTTTGCTATGCATTTACTTTTCGATTACTTTTAGATCGATGGGCATAAGGCAGTCCAGCAGTGGACGTCAACCCGCTGGTGATGATGTTGAGGCATGACTCCACTTCAGCTATATTACTTTCGTAGCTTCGTGCAAGTTGTGATTTACAGAGCTCTGTGTCCAATCGGCGGATACATGGATTACGGGAATGGCAGCCGTGCGGCACACCTCGCCTTTACAATCTGACTTTATTCACTTCACCTGTGCAATAGACCTTTGCCCTTATTTTGTCAAGCCCTTCAAAATGATATCCGCCTATCTTCGTTCGTAATTTCTTGGTCACTCTGGTATAGAGGTCCTTAAAGTACCGTGTGATTGGTATAGCCTATCTGAAACTTTAGAACTGATATTAATTTTATTTGAAGAAACTGTACAAAAATCCATCCATCAACTAAAACTGTATAACAGAGAACACAGGCCCAATTCTCTAAGTTATTTTAAAACTACACTGAAAGTTGACCGAATCGAGCCTGAATTGTAAATTGACAGAAAGTTGAATTTCATAAATAACAATTTAGTCTACTTTCAATTCATGGTGACCACCATTAGAGTAGGATAGTTATATATATATATAATTGGAAAGAGTAAAGAGAGACTCGATCTACTTATGCTAAAATTAACGAAAAAACTTAGAATCGTTCAAGTTTCGGTCACATTTCGTTATAATCACATTACAGTGTTGTATTTTATGTCAGGAGAATACCATTTTTGACATTTAAGACATCGACACATGATCGAAACATGATCCGAACTCTATTTTAACTATTTTTTAGTTAGTGAATTGGTCCTCAGAGACAAATTGACCACCCTCTTAAATACAGTTTGCTTGCAAGTTTCGTCCAAGTTAAGACCGGTAGGGCGCTTACACCCTTTTGCACACGAACGAAGCTTCTAATTTTGCCATTATTTCTTCAAACTCCATGAAATGTTGTACATAACTATCAGTACACTAATATCTAGTGCCGTGGTAGGCATTCATAAATTGAAGAGTAGGTATGTCAAATAAAAAGGAAACAGTGGCACAAACTTTTCTGTCTATGTGATTATGTATCTATGAATATTAGTGTACCGACATGGTTCGGGCGTTGTAATTTTTAACCGACTTCACAAAAAGGAGGAGGTTCTCAATTCGGTTATACTTTTTTTTAATGTTTGTTATGTACCTCATATCTCCGTCGTTTATGAACCGATTTGGAAAATTCTTTTTTTATTTGAATAGGTATACTTCCAGATTGGTCCCATTTTTTATTTATTTTTTATTTTTGAATTTGGAACATCTTGAAAAGAATCAGGCACAAATAAGTGCGCCGCAATTATCTTTGCCGCGCCCTTTTTAAATTTGGATTTTTATTTTCATTTTTATATTGCAAATATTGTTTAAATAAATACTGGCTGGTACGATGGCCCATAGTCGCACCACCGGCTGAATAAAAAAACACAAATTAGAAACGCGCGAACTACAGCCCGCGATATCGTCATTTTTAACCGACTTTACAAAAAGGAGGAGGTTCTCAATACGGTTGTATTTTTTTAAATATTTGTTACCGCATATCTCCGGCGTTTATGAACCGATTTGCAAAATTATTTTTTTATTTGAATAGATATATTTCCAGATTGGTCCCCTTTTTTCAGAATCCAGTTCCGATGATGGAATCTATGAGGAATTGAGGGAACTACTCAAATATTGTAGGCATACATATGGCGATTTTGATATTTTCAGCAACAAACCAAACATTTGAACTCAGAAAGTATCATAATCCTTTCACCACTATGTTTCTTTATCATTTTTTTTTCATCCAAATATTTAGTCGAATACAATGGCGGAAGTCAGTTTTTAAAATGAAAAGTTATTGCCAAATAAGTCGGTAAGTATACATTGTATTTTATTGATATCCATGATATAATCTTGACAACCCTAACCTTAAAATAGCCATAGATTATAAAGCCGGACCGTGTATCCAATTTCTGAAATTTATTACCCGCGTTTACCTACGGGGCTGATAAATGTGGTTATCTAGAACTTGGGCCTATCAGGCCCTAACTTTATTAATGTTTTAATATCCTCACTTGTTTCTGTACAAGATTGTTCAGTTAATCATATTATATATATACATATATAGCGGGTATTTTATAATTTGTCTTCTATTTGTAAATAACATGTTTTCTAGGGAACTTTGAACCAATAACAGGAATCAGACCATACAGTGACCATAAGATAAAAAATGGTTATACATACGTAAAAAAATCTAGAGATGTACGTTATAGTAGTTATCAGTAGAACTTCTTGTGAAAGAGTTCGTCCGGGGAAGTAATACCACCGTACCTATTTCTGCTGGCAAGCAGTAGTGCTCGCATTACTGTTTCACTTTGAAGGGTTCAGCACCCCAATTACAGTGGCAAATAGCAATGGGAATGCAACAATGGGGATCATTTTGGCATTTCATTTCATTTCATTTATTCAGGAACAATTTTACAATCGTATTTGAAATTTAGGCAAGTGCATAACATTAATTAAAAAAAACACAAAAATAAAATAAAAATAATAGTGGTCATCAGCTTGTGGAAGTCCATTGCTGAAAATAATAAAAATAATTCATAATGTCATAAAAAAAAAGAAGCCGTAGCGCTGTCCAAATCTTTTGAAACTTGAAAAGAGCAATATTTTGGTCAAGAAGTTTCCTCTAATCAAGTTTCATAAGATTTACATAGCACTAAGGCTGCCAAAATGATCCCTATTGTTGCGTTCCCCATTGCCATTTGCTAATGTAATTGGGGGGCGGGTGCCGGTGAAATTACAGGCACATGAGACTTTTCGTCTTTATGTCCCAGGGTCGGGAATAGTACAATTCCCCCCATTGTATTTTATGAGGAAGCCTCGTTCAGCAGCGGACGTCTAAAGGCTGACTGACTAAATGCACTTTTCAATAAAGTAGAAGGAAATAAAAAAGTTATTACTTTGCACCAAGCTGGTTGAAAATATAAATAACTTTTCATTTAAAAAAGCGACTTCCGCCATTGTATTCGACTAAATATTTGGATGAAAAAAAAATGATGAAAGAACCATGGTGAAAGGATTATGATACTTTCTGAATGCAAACGCTTGGTTTGTTGCTGAAAATATCAAAATCGCCATATGTATGCCTACAATATTTGAGGAGTTTCCTCAATTCCTCATGGACTCCATCATCAAAACTAGGTTTTGAAAAAAATGGGACCAATCTGGAAGTATATCTATTCAAATAAAAAGAATTTTCCAAATCGGTTCATAAACGCCGGAGATATAAGGTAACAAACATAAAAAAAAAATACAACCGAATTGAGAACCTCCTCCTTTTTTGTGAAGTCGGTTAAATAAAATAAAAACAGAAATTCAGGAATTGACCCCGAGTCACATTGACCCCAGAAGGAGCGCAGATCGGATGACGTGAAAAAGGGTAAATAAAGTTCACGAGATTGCATTTTAAGATACGATCTGTTTTGTTCGTGTTAGTTTGGATAACAGGAATTATTAATTTTAACTGGATACTTTATGGGTTTATATGGTCCATATCACCCATAAAACGCAGGGTTTTTGTTTTTAATACCTACACTAAACTTTTAACATAAAATATAATTTTGCGGTCAAATAAAAATAAAGATATTTTTATCGGAATGTGTGTGTTAAAATCATTAATAGGAAGTTGTTTTTTTGTATCATTTTGTCGATATTCATGATCGACATTTGATAAAATATGCTTCAAAACAGGAAGTAAATCGATCCACAGACAATATTCTGACGTGAATGTTCGCCGAGCCAGCGGGGCGCATGTCATGCAAGTATCGTGTGACAACCCTGACGGCAGAGACGCACTTAATATCGGGTTTCCTATTTTTTTACCCACAAAACGCAACGGGACAGGCCCATTATCCACTAAGGATGTCGCGGGTCGGAGATGTGTAAAATTAACCAATAGAGTGAGGGGTTTTTACGGCCGTCTCGAATCATGCTTTCAGCGTTGAAAATAGGTGGCGCTGCAGGCGTGATAAATTGTCAACAGAAAGTTTGACTTTGTGACACTGTGACTTTGAAAAACTGCAAAAGTAAACCATCTAAGAGTTTTTGATAGTCGATGTTGAGCGCCATCTATCGAGCTAATTCAAACTCCTTTCATTTTTTGATCAAAAATGAAAAGCTCTCTTTGTGTCAGAAGGTCTTCTTCTGGAAAGTTTTTGTTTTTTTTTGCCATGTCCGGTTTCATGCATCATCCACGTAGGTACTTAATACGGTTCTATAATTTGAATTCACTTACATATCGCTGTGCCCCTTGGTGCGTATTGGACTTCACAAAAAAGGCCCATCAACCTCTGTAAAAGACATCCAGGTAATTCATAAAAAAAAACCTGTGTTCGATTGTCCTGTGTCCCCTTCTCTCCTTTCCTTCTCTATATATCTAAATGTAATTTGTCTGTTGTTTGTAAAAAGTAAATTGTCTAGCTTGTAAGCAAACTTTTTTAACTTTGGCAGACAGAAAGGAGGTTATAAATTCGTTGGTTGTGCATATTTTTATGTATAATTATGTAGGTACACCGATTACTCATACATTATTATTACAAGTATTTTTTGACTTTAATTTGTAGGAATATGTAGTTTTTGGATGTACAGTGTTCAAAAATTATTTGCGAACGATGAAGAACAGACAATTTAATTAAGCTTAGATAAGACGGTTTTTGAGTTGAAAAGGACTTAAATAGGACTTAATCCTGAATTCCTAGTTCATCCCTGTCTACAAATAAGCAGTCATTAAGATACGATATGACTATTTATGTGACAAAAGAACAAAGCACATACTTATTGTTCCATGCGTCTGCGCAGGAAATGAAGTCTCCTCAAAATAAAAAGTAGAAATTGAACTTCGAAAGTCGTCTGGCATTTACAGAACCAGAAAGTAACGAATTCCGATATTTATATCCTTATTTATAACATTGATAAGCGATAAAATAAATGACCAGTTACAAAGTTACTGTAAGGATTGGGCGCTAAAGAGTAAAAAGTAAAAATCATTTAACAAATTGGCGGTAGGTATAATTAAAATAAATAAACCTAAATCATTATCATCATCATCAGCCTGTAGAAGTCCACTGCTGGACATAGGCTTCCCCTCTAGAATTTCCTGACGAACGGTCTTAGGCTGTCTCCATCCACCGACTTTCTGAGACGTTTATAATGTTTTAGTACATCGAGAGGAGGGCTTTCCTCTATATACTGCGTCGTCCGGTTTGTGGTCCATTTGAGAACCTTTATTCCCCAATTGTCAGTTCTGCGAGCTATATGACCTGTCCATTGCCACTTCAATTTGTTAATAAAAAAATAAAAAAATAAATGCTGGACATTTCACACACCATTATCTAGCCCCAAGCTAAGCAGAGCTTGTGTTATGGGTACTAGATAACTGATATACTTAATACAATACAATACATAGATAGATATTTTTTATTATACATAGAAAACACCCAGAACAATTATCTGCAGATCATACAAATATTTGTTCCGAGACGGGAATCGAACCCGCAACCTCCTGCGTCGCAGGCGAACCTTCGCCCGCCGCGCCACAGAGGTCGTCAACATTAATTGTTTAGTTAATTATGTGAGCTATGTCGGATAAAAATAATAAAACGGACAAGTGCGAACAAGACTCGCGCCCTAAGGGTTCCGATCCGTAAATTATTTCGAAATCGTCATCAGTTATTTTCGTGTTTCCCTACGGAACCCTAAAAAACAAAAATAGGATGTACTAAAAGTGATTTTCCGTTTGTTTTCAGGTAACCATCAGTAAACTTCAGGGGCAAGAAGAACTAGAAACAACTGGAACCACAAATAAAAAATACATACCACTGGTATCGTAAATATAATATTAATATAATAAGGTATAAAATCAGATGTTTGGATGTTTATTACTTAATCACGCCCCAACTTGCTGAACTGATTTTTATGAAATTTGGTAAACAGATAGATTATCTTTTTTGACGACCTCTGTGGCGCGGCGGGCGAAGATTCGCCTGCGACGCAGGAGGTTGCGGGTTCGATCCCCGCCTCGGAACAAATATTTGTACGGTCTGCAGATAATTGTTCCGGGTGTTCTGGGTATTTTCTATTTATAACAAAAAAAAACCTATCTATGTATTATATTAAGTATATCAGTTATCTAGTACATATAACACAAGCTCTGCTTAGCTTGGGGCTAGATAATGTTGTGTGAAATGTCCAGCATTTTTTTGTTTTTTTTTTTATTATGACCTGGATTTATATTACATACAATTTATCTAGGAACATACCCTTATAATAATTTTAATGACCACTTGTCATGTATTTCGGTGTTGGGTAGACACCCTGCTTAGCTAATATTGCATTTTTGATAATTCATCAACTTCAAATGTGTATTGACTGCCGTGCAGAAGTAAAAAACAATACAAAATAATATAATAGAATAGAATAGAATATTAAAAATTTCGCGAGCTTGTTGCGCCGCGTCCACAGATTATGTATAGAAAAACTGCATTGCAACCTCCTTGGTCCAAGTGAAGTTGTATCGTAATGGAAAAAAAGTTATATTATGATACAGTTGTCCATAGAAGAGATGTATCTTAATGTAATTTTTTAAATTTATTTCAATGGCATGTGCATAAAGACTGTCATTTTAGTTTTTTAATCTTTATATTTCGGTATGAGAGTAGATAAATATTTTTATAATAAAAAACAAAAGAGCAACGCAACGGGAAGTGCGTGGAATCAGCACCCGCAACATAATGAAATCAGCGAAGCGACGACGCGTCACGATTGCGGTCCTGATAAAAGGGTTACATTGTGGTGCATTACCGCAAATTATATTTCATATTGTTAGTGCATTGTAATGTTGTCATACATACCTACTTGTGGGAGAGATTGTAAATGTTATTCCCCTTATAACCTCAGTGTCAATGAATCGGAATTACTTTATTTCCGCATCTAAAAAATCAAAAAAAGCGGTCGCGCCATTTTGATTTAAGGCGCAGACCCACTGAGGCGCACGGAGAGGCTACGCACGTGTGTTAAGCGTCGCTTTGCAAGAAAATGTATGTGATCGTGTCCACTGCAACCCACGGACACGCTACGCATCAATTGCGTCATTGATCATGCGTGGCTTGCTCAAATAGGCGCTTATATAGCTCAACGCTGTCAAACGCCATGCATGCTGTGCATGCGGTACACGGCTACCTAGCGCTGTACATAGTCATGGGTTAGTATTCGTTTATAGTGTGTACTGCAGTGGAAAAGTAGAGCCACGTTGTCGAACAAAAAAATCCACGCAGCTAAAATGCGCCACGTGCTCGTGCTCAGCATGCGTCGCGTTGGGCTGCGCCTTAAGAGGGCGCTCCGAAAATATAATGCTGATTTGTCTAGTAAACCAGATATCACATCAATAAAAAACTGAAATACGTGATTTTTCAAACTTTTTTCTACCCGTGACCAAGCCAGAAACACAATTGGCCGACATTTACTCTATAATTTATTTTTTGAAAGTTATGCCTTTAAACTAGATTTTTTAAAATTTCTAGGAAATAACTTTAGTCACATATCCAAAATAAATACTCACCGATGGAAAATATAGTTTATTATCCGTGACCAAACCAAAATTTACCTAGACTAATTAGTATTCTCATAATAAATTAAATATATGATTTGAGACTTTACTTCGGTGCAAGATGGGCTCGTGCGATATTCAATCTTATTCCGTTAGTACTTGCGTCTAAAAGACGATTCATGCATATTATATTTTCGGAGCGCCCACTTAAAGGCCACAGCACACTGGCTGCGTATGCATAGACGTGCACGTCAACGTACCATTACCTTGTAATGTATGGAACTGTAGACATGGCACACCGCTCGCGTGACGCCCACGTGTGTCTCTACGGCGCGGCCGGTGGCGCGTAGAAACGCGCGTGTCTACGTTACGTACAGCATACGCATCCGGTGTGCTTTGGCCTTAATGCCTCCATATGCGAAAGAGGACGCGTGTAAAATTAACCTATGGTTGACCTGAATTCAATTGTTTGAATTTACACCACCACAATACACTACAATCACCGTTCTAATTAGCGAAGGTATGGGCCTTAGTTTTTTTTACTAAACCAACCAGAATAATTAAATGTTTACCTACCTACCTACCTATAGTCACGCATAATTGGTAGTTGGACGCGTTACGGTGCTAATGGTGACGCTATGGGCTGATTGATCATATTTACAAGGATTCACCTCAACGGGCACTGATACCTAAGTATCTATAAATCAAAATAAAAAAAATGGTAACTCTTTTTCGTTTATAATTAGGTATTATTATTTCGCTACAAACTATGAAGATGTAACTTGTAATTTTAAAATTACAACAAAGTTGGAGCTACATTTGGAACGAAAAAAAATCTGTTACACTTCAGTTACAAGTTCATAAAAATGAGATATATTTGTAAGTAACAGATTTATCGAACTACGAAATTATATTTTGAAACAATAAACCAGAAAAAAATTACAGAGAGAGGTTGACTTGCTTACCGCGAAATTTACCGTTTTAGAAGAGCCTTATCTATTCATATTGCTAAATGAAAAACCATATTATGGACACACACGAACCTATCAGTAAATTAAGTATCATTTTTAATTATAGTTACGACAAACCACACCTAGTAGGTACGTGAACTATAATTTAGTTAATTATGTATTCAACGAAATGACAAAACGTTTGTAGGACAACTGCGTATTTACCTTGCATTTATAATTAGTTTTACAAAGTTGCGGCAAAACGTACATTTACATGTTGGCCATAATATGTTAGCATACACATGGTTGTAGATAATATTAGTCCATATACGTTAAACTAACTTTTCATTTAAAAAACCGACTTCCGCCATTATATTCGACTAAATATTTGGATGAAAAAAAAATGATGAAAAAACCATAGTGGTTATGGATACTTTCTGAATGCAAATGCTTGATTTGTTCAGAAAATATCAAAATCGCTATATGTATGCCTACAATATTTGAGGAGTTCCCTCAATTCCTCATGGATTCCATCATCAGAACTGGATTCTGAAAAAAAATTGACCAATCTGGAAGTATATCTATTCAAATAAAAAAAGAATTTTCCAAATCTGTTTATAAAAGACGGAGATATGAGGTAACAAACATAATAAAACAAAAAAAAAATACAACCGAATTGAAAACCTCAAGAACCTTCTCCTTTTTTTGAAGTCGGTTAATAACAAGTTATTTGACGTCATGTGACAAATAGTGGTCTCTACTGCCGTCCGTCAAGTGGCGGCAACCGATATCTAGTTTGTGTAGGGACTTCTTGAAATTGGTGCATTTTTTGCGCTACTTTTGATTTCCGTACTTTTGGTAATCTCTTTCGGGGCCAAAGGGTAACGGGGTCTTACGAACCTAACCCATTTCGTCGTCATAAAATTAAATATTATATTTTTAGAGCAAATTTACAATCGGTACATATATGAAGCTATTGATCTATTTCTCATTCATTTTATTTTCAAAAACCAACCTTATACCTCTATAATCACCTCTCTTCTAGCTGCCAAGGTTTGCTGGAAGAGTTTTTTTTAGGGTTAAGGTCGCTTTTGTACGTATTAACTCATACTTTTGTTTATGTATTTACTTGTGTGACAATAAAGCTACATTTTCTCAGGTTTAGTTCAGTCATTGTAAGATTATTGTTTCTAAATAAAACCAGTGTTTATATTTCTCTACTAAAAGAAACAAAGTATTTTACGTAGATATATAAATACAAATATACCTTCTCGCCTTGTTACATTAATATTGCCAAAACAATTACGTCTTTATTGGAATATTTTCATACCTGTGCGTACGAAAAAATAACTAAGTACCTTTTTAAAGAAAAAAAAAAATGTACAACACCAAACATAAGGGATCTTGTCTTTGTGGCCCACCAAGTTGAGGCCCAAATTCTTGATACGACACTGTGGCCCACATGTAAAACGTTCTGACACTGCGGCCCGTTTGTAGTAGGTACCTAACTTAGCAGACAATACAGCTAACGTGACGTAAATACAGGAAGGTAATTAATTTTTGAGTATTGAAAGTCAATGTACCTATACTTAGTTGTTACAAAACGGTGCCTAGCTTACTATAAACAGGTTGTAAACATCCTGCGCTAGCCGTTATGTGACGTTTGTACATTCACCATTCGAATAGGTAATTAAAATGATTATCATGGAATTGACAACAAAAACACATCTCGAATTGATCAAGCGCGCGTCAGGAAACGCCACAAAAAGAGCACAGGAAGTTACAGGTGCAATGTGTCTGTCCGAAACCTGAGACGACTTGTCTCGTCTCGGCATCAAAGAACTGGACTTACGAGTCCTCAGTATACATTAGTACACAAAATACTTGCGAAATAAATTGTTTGTATTGTGACGTACGATTTCGAATATAATTTTTGAGCTTCCGTTATACAGGGGCAGGTAAACCTGTCCAAAAGAAAATCTTGCTTTAAAAAATTGCAACGCTATGAGGATTTTTCGGGGCGTAGGTAACGCAGAGTTCAGATTTTGTAGTTTGTTATCAATGTTCACAAACTACAAAATCTGTTACCACTGTTTTTGTGAAAAATGGAGCGTCAATCTTGACGTTAAGTAGAGTTAGCTAATAGTTAATAGTATAGTTATTAGTTAGTTACTCTGATTTTTAATCTTAGATTTTTTTTGTAAACAAACATATGTCAAGATTTGTCACTGTGTGTATAAGTGTCATGATTGTGTATCATACGTGTATATACACATACGATACACATACATGACACTTATACACACAGTGACATTTCTTTGTTTACAAAAATTGTCTAAGAAAATCAGGGTATACTTACACGTATTTGACGGTCATACCTAGAAACCCAGTGCAAATTAATTATACGTACCTATAGCAAGTTTCGCCAGAATTTAGGGCTGATTTGTTATTGTTTTGGGTACCATAGAGACTAGACAAATTGCAGTCAATGTTCCGCAAACTGGAACAGTGCAATACACTATACAATGTAATTATTACTTTTAGAATTACGATCATACTTTACCCGCGAATGCTTGTCCGTACCGAACTCTATAAATTCTGGCGAAACTTTCTATAGGTACGTATAATTAATTTGCACTGGGTTTAAAGTAAAGTTTCAAGACTGCTGATGATTGTCTCTCGCGTAATTATTGTTCCACGGCAGATTTATGACCGGATTTTGATGGTGTTTTTATTAAGTACCGTTGCAGGTTGTTGTATCATTGGTAGGGCTCGCTTCTCGTATAGTAATTATAATAAGTTTTTAAGATGTGTATCATTACAACTTCGAGCGAATCTTAAATAGGCTCAAAAACAATCAAACTTTAAATTGATCATTCAATTTTTTTGCAAAGCTATTATAACTAAGTTTATAAATAGGTAGATAATGCTGTACTGCTTTATAATTTAAAACGCTATAAAATAATTAATATTGTTACGCATTTCGTTTCTTGTTACAATGTTGTCAATGCAGTAAGGAGTAATTGCCATTGCAATTTTACTTAAATTTTTAATATCATGCAGCTGTGACGGGAACTGCAATTAATGGAAGAATGGCAGTCACTTCAAGGCACTAATTTTGGAAAGAAAAAACAAAACACCATCGACAAGCTGTTTGGCTCGTGCGATCGTTCATTTTGTTTTTTTATAAAACGTTCCTATTTCAAATTGATCGGCATAGCTTGAACGTGTGGACGGGTAATTTAAATGGTTTTTTTGTACGTATGACGGGACTCGGGACCCATTTTAAAAGTTTTTTCACAGTCACAGTCCTGTCATCGTGATGGATTCGTAGGCAGGTGCAGTTGTACCTTAATTGATATTGTTTTACCTTATAAGGCTGGTCGACAGTAATGAATTACAACATCTGCGCGGGTAGTTATTAAATAATTTGCTGGAACTTCAAACTAATGTTCGGTTAAGGCTTCGGCCAACGTTTCGGCTTCAGCTTGCAGACTTTCGGGCAAAACCGAGAAACAAGCCTATGTCTCTACATAAACAGTAAGTATTTTAAGTTTGATGATAATAATGGTCACACTCTCAAGCGAACGAGGAAGATACAAGAATGATCTGAAATAAGTAAATCGGATTCTTTGCTTCTTATTAGTCTCACTGGCTCTTTCTTGGTCAGCTGGGTGGCGCTGTCCTCCTTCCTGAAATCCTTCGGGCAACCCTGCCCGAAGTTGCCGAATTTGCGGCCCTAAAAAGAGTCTTGCGATGGTTGAAACTAAGGGAGGTACCTTTCTTGTACAAGGCCGAAGATTATAGAATAGGACCGAATTTAGATTCGGCCTGAAATTCCTCGTTATCTAAAACAATAATCCTATAAATAGCTAGTATCAATTAAAAGCTGAGTTAGTGCGTAGATAAATTGGCTACAAGCCCGTCTGTTATAAAAGCTTGGTTATCCGTGCATACGACAAGTAATTACTTGCTGATATACTGTTTCCTACCGATACCCGTTGAGGAATATAAGTTCTCGAGTGGCGATCACAAACCGCACGACGCGGTAGACGAAAGCCCTCCACTCGATGAACTAAAGACATTATAAACGTCGCAGGAAGTCGGTGGATGGAGACAGCCCAATACCGTTCGTCAAGGCATTCTACAGGAGCAGCCTATGTCCAGCAGTGGACTTCTGTCTTCTACAGGCTGATGATGATGATAATGACATGACTCTAACTGGTATAATATTTTTAGTCTATCTGATGTGTTTATACCTTAAGCAAGGCGTGGTGTGTCCGGCCTAAGAATAGACCCCTCCATCTCCTCCCGTGGATGTCGTAAAAGTCGGCTAAGGGATGACACCAGGGGATTGGCAGGAGCATCCAGCAGTACTCAACACCAATGTGATTATGGCAAATCCCCCCATAGTGATGCATTCTTGGGGGAGTCCTCATCCAACAGAGGACGTCTAACGGCTGATGATGATGGTGACGATGAGAAGTTTTTGTGTGTTCAATGTTAAATAGGTTTGTTAATATTAGTGAAAATTATTCCGTATTTGAAGCGTAGTTTGCGAGATTTTCCACAAAAATATGAGAACAAAAGAAACAAGAAGTAAATTCGTAATAAGTTATAACTTTTCATTTAAAAAACCGACTTCCGCCATTGTATTCGACTAAAAATGTGAATGAAAAAAAAAAGATGAAAAAACCATAGTGGTGAAAGGGTTATGACTTATGATACTTTCTGAATGCAAATGCTTGATTTGTTGCTGAAAATATCAAAATCGCTATATGTATGCCTACAATATCTGAGGAGTTCCCTCAATTTCTCATGGATTCCATCATCAGAAGTGGATTCTGCAAAAATGACACCAATCTGGAAGTATATAATATACGAATAAAAAAATATTTTTTCAAATCGGTTTATAAACGATGGAGATATGAGGTAACAAACAAAAAAAAACAATTGAGAACCTCCTCCTTTTTTTGAAGTTGGTTATTAAAGCAGCAACTACCGTAGGTATATATAATGATGTGAAAATTATTCCACATGACGTCAAAGACTTACGATCATGTCTCTCCATAAACAAACTACTATTAACCCCGAGCTAACAAGTATTCACGTCATATCTATGCGATCTGTCATACTAACTACGTATATTCTGTGTTCATATCTCATAGCAACTGTTTTGTATGCTATGTGATCTCAAAGTGATTGTGGAGTATTCTGTGTGCTTGCTAAGATAGTCAGGAACACACTTGACCTGTCTGGCTTGGACCCTTGAGCACGCACTACGTACTCGCTACTTAAGCCCAAGTTCACCAACGCAATAAACAGGCGGTTACTGTAACCATCGGTTAGGATGATGGAATAATAATTATGTATGAAAACATCTCTCAGTTAGGCTAGACCCGTTTATAGTGTTGGTGAACCGTCACCGGGTAATTCGTCATTGGGCAAATTTCATCATCTGTCAAATAAATTCAATATTTTATGAGCTAATTCATCATAGATTTTCTTCATGGCGTGTAGTACAGTGAGCTCTTATAGTCTTGTGGAAGTTTATGATATTTATATCACGGGGACATCAATCTTAATGAAAAATCTTGAATAAAAATCTCTACTAGACTAACTCCTATTTATCCTCTCTTTCCTATTTATCCTATCTCCCTTTATTTGACCTTCAGTTTTTAAACTTTCCACTTTATATCTAATCTAAGCTAATCTAGATTTAAGCCATTAAGCCTTTTTAACAATGTATGCAATAAATGAATGAATGAATGAAATGAAATATAACGCTCGTCAAATAATAAACATCTTGGCTTTAGCTTGAAAGTGGTAGGCCAAGAGCGTAAAGTTTATGCAAAAACTAACGGCACTTCAAACCTGCAGTAATTAGGGCCATACAGCAAGTGCAGTGTTTGCATATCTATTGTCTGCATAAGTACCCGCTGCATATTCATGTGAAAAAATGTTTTGTCGACAACGGAGCGTGTGCTTTTACAATTTGTTTTTATGATGTTGCTGGCTTGTTTTAATTATATGAATACTTTTTGAATTTGGAATTTCAAAAAAGAACGCGAGGAATTATTTCTTCTAGTTTCGGATTTCATAATAAGAACAATAGTAATTTATACACACTCTCTTCAACAGTGAATATTTGAACCCGATTTTTTTGTTGTTCTACTATCTTTTTCACTCGTATCTTTGTACCTACTAGTTATGTATGTATCTGGAATTCTCCATTGGCTAGTTGAAGTGGTCTTACGAAAATCGTCGTGCAGAAAGTAGATTTAACGATCACCTAATTATTTTGATTGATTGTTTAGATGGCCTAATTAATTGGTTTGCCAAGATCTTTAGATTGAATAATATTCCATCTAAAAACAAGATAAGAAGAATCGTGTGTTTTTATTCCATTCAGCCAACCTATATCTATTGCTTGTCATGTATCTGAACATTTTTCATCAATACAGAGTATTTTTAATTCGTGATTTGAAACGAAATTGAAGCCTTATCTTTAAGAACACGACTAGTGCACGATTGCTCCAATAAAAATGTAGTGCGCCATAACCACAGATTATAAATACTTAGTATACTACTTGGTATAAATGCCAAACTGATCGTATCGCATTCTTTTATAAAAACACGATTTGTAAAAGGTGTTATTTAAACATTTTAGTATTTGTAACTTGTAATTCGAGAAGTTCTTATAAAGAACCCAATAAAACCTTGCAAAAAACACCTTGTTTGAAAGATTTGATGGTTGATCACCTTATTAGATATTATGAATTTATATTATCGGATATTTAACGCAATATGTGAAAAGTCGAGCACAAAACATGTTCACAATATTGTAAAAGATCATAAAAGCTTTTACGACTTGACTGTACAAATTTGGATGTTGACGACTACTCCGAAAGTGTCATAAAGATAATACTTCTAAAATTATTTTAATATCCATTTTATTGTTCACTACATTGTATCAGAGCAATAAAATATTACCTGCAGTTAAAATATTTATTTTCAAATGGAACAACTTACCAACGATAAAATTAAAAGCAGGATGTCGTACTTACTTATCTAGGTATTTAAAATTGTAGTTAACTGTTGCTTTATGTTTTACTAGTTGCGCCCCGCGGTTTCACCCGCGTGAATAATGATGAAAATTGATGATGATGATGATGATGATGATGATGAAAAGTAGCCTATGTGTTAATCCAGGGCGTAAAGTATCTCCATTCCAAATTTCACTCAAATCCATTCAGTAGTTTTTACGTGAAAGAGTAACAAACATCCATACTCACAAACTTTCACGTTTATAATATTAGTAGGATGGTCATCATCATCATCATCAGCCTATAGAAGTCCACTGTTGGATTAAGGCCTTCTTCCTAGAATGCCATGACGAACGCTCTTGAGCCGCCTCCATCCATTGACTTTCTGCGACCTTTTTAATGTCTTAAGTCTATTGAGAGAGACCCTTCTCCTCCCCATTCTCTCCTCCTTCCTCTATTGCGGCGTCCGGTTTGTGGTCGGTACTCGAGAACCTTTATTCCCCAACGGTTGTCAGTTCTGCGAGCTATATGACCCCATTGTCACTTTAACTTGCTAATTTTGAGAGCTATATCGGTGATCATGGTTCTTCTACGGATTTCCTCATTTCGGATTCTATCTCGTAATCAAACTCCTAGCATAGGTCTCTCCGTAGCCCACTGCGCGACTTAGGACGCTATAGGTTCAACGATTTTTGAATATGAACTAAAGAAGGCGAGCGCACGCTCTGATACCTTGGTTTTGTGTATAAAATAATGATCTAAAAATTCCCTTTAAAGTTTTGTTATATTTTGTTGATAAATGACCAATTTATAACTTATAAATTACCAAATGTTCCAAAAACTAAAACGTGTTAAAAGTTAGTCCAAAATTAGATTTCAATTTTAAAAAAGTTAAAAAGGAGGTATCTTTGTTTATTTTTTTAATCGAGTGGAGTAATTCAAATTGTGAATTGAATTTATGATTTCACTAGATAAAAAAAGCTAAAGAATATTTTATAATTTTTTTCGTTTTGTTAACTATAAGAACTCGTATCAAAAACTAAATTTTCTAGAGCTCATTAAAGGCATTTTGTGAACCTATAGCGTCGCAAAGAAAATTAAACAACACTAGGCAATAACTTAACTCATTTTATGTTTACTCACTGAGTCACAACAGCACAACTAGTAATCTTAAGATTTCAATCGACCATGTAATGGTTTTGCGAAAATAAACAAAAAGCCATGTAGCGCTATTTAATAGTCTTGGCAGGCTTTCCGGCACAGCCGTAAATTAAAATAAACCAATTTCAAAAGATTTGTAGTTTATTTGAATGATCACAAAAATAAACAATCCTTTGACTTTGATTCATTTGATTGCTACAGTGACATCGGTATAAAAAACTGAGTTTCCTGAGATACGTGTACGCATTGTTTCCAAATGTCAAAGTCAAAATTGACATTTGACGCGTCTCAGTCGTTATTCTGGGTATTTTTTTGCCCAAATGGCCCTATTTTATTTATACCTTGTTTATCACATTTATTCAAATGTATTTTGTTTTCATTAGGTGTTATATGAGTTAATAAATACACTTGAATGTCGCTTTTTACTTCAAGAAGCTATTTTTTTTTTAATACTATTTGGCAAGCATACAATCATACGGCCCACCTGATGGAAAGTAGTTACCGTAGCCTATGGACGCCTGCAATACCAGAAGCATCACACGCGCGCTGCCGACCCTGAGACATAAAGATGAAAAGTCTCATGTGCCTGTAATTTCACCGGCACCCATACCCTTCAAACCGAAACACAAATATATTGCGTGGTTTCGGAAAAAATCATGATTTGTTAGTGGCTTTTTTATATTGCTCGTCAGTGTATATATATATATATATATCTTATGAGTTTTAGTGTTTAAGTTACTTTTACTGTATGAACATCTTCTTCATCAGCCGGTAGACGTCCAGCTGACGCATCGCTGGTATGATGATGATAGTATACATTGGAGACTGCAGTTAAAGATTAATTGGTCCACTCGGCCAGATTCAAGCACTCCGGTTATCTTAACCCTTCAGCCGTGATAAATAACGTGACAGCCTTAAATGCTCTCTAATGGCCCTTTTATCGGCTCTTTAGAGTTTAAAATATTGCAATACGCATATTAAGTTTAAATAACTTGTTTGCAGAACTTGTAAGAGTTTTAGTATCGAAATTGGAATAAGAAAAGAAAGTGTTTCTCATTGCACGTTTTGATGTCATCAGATTATAATTTTTTTTTGGTTAAAATTGGGACGCAGAGCTCTATTATCATTTTTATCATCGGTGAACAAGCAGGACAAAGGCCTCTCTAAGACTTATCTGGCTGGCCATACACCTTCGACAAGATATAGGTAGGTATAACCCGACTTATTGGGCAATTTCGTGAGCATAAATTTCGTGCTGGCTTATTTAGGAGTGTGTTATTACTGGAAGAAAGCGTTAGCTGAGTTGGTCGTGGAAAGAAATGGCGATGAGTTCACTTCTAGTCATATCTATATTCCTTCGAATAGGTAGATTGTATATATATAATACACACACACACACAGACATCTATATATATATATATATTATGATTATTATATCATTCACATAAATATACCGGCTGCTTTGTAAAAATAATCCTATTTATTTCATATTTTTGTGAAACGTTATTGGTATTTAGCTCTACTGGAGTCGACAGAGAAGAAAATAGGCGAGTTAGGGAACGAAAATAATACAATTTTGCAATTCTCCAACTGAACAAACGTTGGCGAGTTGGGGAATCACTCCACGATTCTATAGTAAACGCCTTCAACTAAATTAATAGATTTAGTTGGAGGCCAAAAACGCGGTTTAAATTTAGAAAAGCTACAACTAGGTATAAATACTTCAACTTTTAACCTTTACTCAGATTACTCAGATTTTTTGAATAAAATAAGCTTTCGGGTTTAATCTTAAAACTTTTTTTTTTGTATAATATCATAATTCGTTACAGTTCCTAGCAAAAACTATAATACGCACATAAAAACACCTACCGCAAACAAAGTTAATATCACAAAAAAAACAAATTCTACGTTACATTAACTCCAATGATAATGGCCACGTGAATAACAGTGCTTTGCCAGAAACAGGTGTTGCGGTCAGCTCTTCCTGGTTCCAGCCGCGTCCCATTACCCCTTGCCCTTCCCCTCAGCTGATGACAGAGGGCCTTTGTTATCTTAAGGATATAATGAGTTCCAGTGAAAATGGCTTTCTGTCTCAAATAGCTTTGTAGTCTTTGTGCGTAAAGAAATCAAATTAAATGATGATCGTTTTATACTCTAAAAGTTCTAACAACACTACTAAAAAGTTGTAAAAATATAAGCTAAAAACTAAAACATGAGGCTACGAACGAGGAAGGACTTCTAAATGGATAACGAAACGTTAGCAGGAGAAGCCGTACCGTGTGGTGTATAGTCGTCATTTTTCATACTTGCAAAGCTGAAAACAAGAAATTATATTAAGTAATATTGTATTAATTATTATTATTATAAATTTATTACTACTAGTGGTTCGCCCCGAACTGAGACCTCGCGATGACACCGTTATCAGCCCGACTAATTTAAGAGGGGAAGAAAGGGTTTTGTACTATGTAAGTATGTTTGTATGGATGATACATCAGAAATCTAAAACTACCGAGTCAATTTCTCTAACATGAGAGAGATTTTGTGAAGCAAAAAAAAAAGGTTTTTTAATTAAGCAGTGTCATCTAATTGTAGTTTTGCTACCTAATTTTTAAAGATTTAAGTTTTGTGCTCTAAAAATGGATATTACAAAGAAAAAATCCTCAATTTTCGACTTCTCCCCGTAGAACAAAATATACTTAAATAATAAATTTCAGCATTACCAGAGAACTTGAAGTATCTTCGAGATATTTTTTTTCATATTTTACTTTCTTTACCCTTCTAACCGATTTCTAAAAACATTTACTGAGAAAAAAAATTAACCTCTATGGGTAATTTTTCTACACATCATCGAAATAGCCTTTGAATAGAACTAAGCAACGGGGCGTAAATACTACATACCTGTTAGTATTTAAAGTACTTGACGAATCAATTGATAACGTCCTTTTGACGAAACATAGAACTCCAATGTCATTCAAATTCCTAGGAATCAGGAAGGGGGGTCAACAAAGGATGTTATATTGGTTATTGTTTTTTATGGTGCAGGTTTCTAATTTCTTCAATTTCAGACTTTTCCCTGTAGTTGTGACACAAAAGCCACAAGCATACCAAATTTCAGCATTGTGGGACTGCTGGAAGTACCCTAGAATTTTAGATTTTTGCGTTTTTTATTTTCCCTAATATCTCGGAAACTACTAAGTTTAAATACTTATTAAAAACAGTTTTGAAATGTCCAACTAAAGCGCTTTCATTGGACACCCCACTTGATCTGACTGTCTCACTTTTATTTTTTTTACCCCCTCTTGGACCCCAATATCTCAGCAACCCCCTGACCGATATAGCTCATAACCTTACCTACAAATTGTACTAATACTATCTACCCCCATACCAAATTTCATGAAGATCGGATTAACGGTTTGGAAGATTTCATCGGAGAAACATACATACATACATACAAACGCCGATTCTTCCAACTTGACTCAGAGAACTCGCTTCGCTCGTTCAATTATTTGTTTTCAACTTTTGCTTTGTCGGGTTTTAGTTTTAAACTTTTTGTAGTTAAACCGGAGCATGTAAAGCCAATATTTTTTTACGAAACACCAAATAAATATAATGCAACCGTCAAAAAGAAGTTTTGTAAGCTAAGCCAAACCATGCTTAAACTCGCATGTGTAGGTTAATTTGCTTAACTTATTTCCCAAAGACTAATTGCCACTGCATTTGTTATTTTCTGTAATAAATGAACTCTACATTTGTTCTACCTCTAACTGTAGAAAACAAAATTATAGTACGTACTTAAAAGTTTACTCTGCTTGTTAATGCAATAAACACGTGCACTGCAAAACACATCACTAGCTGAATAGACAAAAGGGAATTAGTAATTACTGAGCTACAACTGAGAAGCTTAGTAAGAAAGTCTGGACTTTTCTTGGTCTACCGTATGCACTATTATATCTTAAGAAAACAAACAAACAAACGTAGTCCTCAATGTTTGCTTTGCTTGCTAATGCAATGAAAACATACACTATGCAAAATAGAACAGTTTACATCACTAGTCGTTGGATAGACAATGTGAATACGTATATTATAGTTTTAAATGCCTAAAATTGAGAAGCCTCAGAGAAGTTTATTATTTTATTATGAATACAAAAAAATGCTCAGCCCAAAAATACAAATAAATAAAGAAAACTCATATCCTACGAAAATATAAGTCTTTGTTGAAGCTTTTATAATATTATGTAGATATTATTACGATCTATGAACAAATATAATCATTATTATAATCATCATATTCTGCCAATATCTACCCACTGCTGGGCATAATCCTCAAAAATAATAAGTAATGCTCACAATAAAATAAAATCTCTGTTGTTATTTTATTTTTTATTTTATTTATTTTTAAAGTTTTGGGAAAACTTATTGTTATCTAAAAAGATTGAAGAATCTGTAAATTGAATCACGCAATTATTATTCTAATTGTACAATCGATTCAACGTTGCCTTGCCGTATTAGGATAAAACTCAGAAGTTAGTTCAATATTCCAACCTTTTATTTCCCAGTTTCAAACTTTTTATGAATACCTAAGTATTTAGATAGGTACATTATTTTTTATAGGTTAATAATAGATTCCTGCATTTTTTTAAAAGCTACAATTACTTTAAGGACTTCAATTTTACATAATAAAAGATATAAGAAATTGTAAGCTGTACCATGGTCATCGAAATGTCAATTCTCCAAAACAGGCACGATATCAATTGAGATATAAACAAAATAGGTGGATAAAGAATAAAAACATGGTCCTGTCATATTGTCACCTGCAGAACGATTTAAATCGTCGATTATCGCGCGAACGATCGCAATATTGGCTGCCTCGTGCGCAGCCTTTTATGGTAGGTGCCTTATTTCGGTGTAGGGCTGTCTGAAAACAGAGCTCAATTATAGACTTATAAAAAAATCTAAATAAAAAAACACTAAAAGTGAACATAGTAGTAGTAATAGTTTTTTTATGAACCTTTAATAAATGATTAGAGCTTAATACAACCCCTCTTTGCCACGTTATATACCATAATTTTATCTATTTTCTTGATGCCAATCTTCTTTTGACACAAATAATTTGAATATAATTAATAAATATGATAAAAATTAGACTTACAATTTTGCAAAATTATTTAAAAACCAACCAGGCATAAACAACCCTATGGAATAGGTCACGCACCGGTACCGTGTCATCTCTGAATGCTTCCATCATCTTTGTCTTCCTTGTTTTATTTGGGGCGTGAGAATTATTTATTGCTTGTCACTTTTTTGTTTTATAATTTTTATTGTAGGTCAAAATTAAGCGTTGGATACCGATTGAACGTCCTATCTGCATGATTAATCTTTGCCACTTTTAGCATATAATTTATCCGATACTGTTTATTTGTTGTTCAATAAACTGATTCACATTGTTTTAATATCTGTGTCAAGGTTTATAACATTTGTTTTTGTGGATGTTATCTGCCTATTTCTGCCACCAAACAGTAGGTTGGTAAATAATAGTACTATCAGAGACTAGTAAATAATATAGTCTCTGGTACTATAACAGCATAAAGTTTATAGATATGCCTGTTCAAAGTCTTGATAAGGTGGCATATTAGCATTTTTTGTTACTAGGGTTTTTTTAAAAATGGGTACTTCATTCAATAGGAACTTTAAACCCTGCTGTATCAATTGAAAGTCAATCGATTACATTACAGTCATAATTGATCCATCTGTTAGAATGCATTGCATCCAATTCATCTGTTTGATTGCTTGATCTAATAGTGGATCACTCTTATTAATTACAATTATTATAGTTTGTTATTGAAGAAGTGATATTAGTTTGAACTAGCCCTTCATTATAACACGTGTGCATTTTTATCGATTGTGTTATTATTAGTTCCCGGGCCTATTTCCGTCTCGTTCCCTATACTACAATGCGATTCTCTAACTAAAGTATCCTTGAGAACATCTGCGATGCCATCTATGTTTATTTTGAATTTGACAGATAAACGTTCGATGTCTGATTCGAATTTCAAACAATTTTAGTTAGATGTCGCGGCAGTAATTTGTTTTGCAACGTTGGTTGTATGTAACGACGTTCATTAGAGTTTTTAATTGGTGTCATTTTTAATAAAATGTTCTTTATGTACTACAAAAAAGAAACATTATTAATGTTCATAGACTGTCCTAGCACTTTGTTAACAGTACGTGAATTAAATGGTTTAATTTCATTATTAAGTCATATATATCGTTTGGCATATGAATGTCAAAAGATTTTGACACATCATTAAATTCAACTTCAAATTGAAAATCAGCGAAAGCGTTCCGACAAGCTTATCACTATAATTATGGGTTATAAACCAGCGAATCTTCACCGAATGGTTAGTTTTATGAACACTGATATTTCCAATTATTTCCACCTTTCTCTGATTTTTATCTCATTGGTATTCACGAATCCATTTTTCCGGTTATGAGTTAAGGAATTTTATTCTCGGAATAATGAGTATTGAATTCTTCCTTACTGTTATTTTACCTGAACATAATTTAACTTTATCATTTATTTTTTAAACATGTTTATCATCCACCTCCAAAACCTTTGACTTTGCCTTTGTAATAAAATAAGTAGGTACCTACCTAAAATAATATTACCCAATCACCAGCACAAAAACTTTTCTAATAATTGCGTCCCTAAACTAACTTTAAACCAATTATATTATGTTGATGGATTGGTATACTAAAAAGTCATGTTCAAGTTCTTTTCTTGCAAATATATTTTTGAAAACAAACTTTTATGAATTGAGTGATCGGAACTGTAAGCTGATCAAAATTAACCCAAACAATGCCAGGCTACTGCTTAATCATCGAGGACTTCCGTTGTCGACCTTCCGTCTCCATAGTCAGATCAGCTCAGTTCGCTGTTACTATAGTATTGTCATCGGAATTTGACAGGTATGCAAAATTTCAGCTCAATTGGGTAGGTTCAACTGGTTTAAAATTCAATAGCATGATTTGACCACATATCATATACGCGTAGTGTTTTTTAATACGCTTTTATTAGCTTCAGACGTATGTTAGTATGTAACGGAATCTTTGAACATGATTTTGACCCCCTTCAAAACGTCGGATTAACTCGAAATTCGGCATACTTATTAAGGACCGATGACAATTAAATATTTTAAACATTTTGACCCGTTAACCTTACTAGGATAATCAGGATCAGCGATTTTTGTTTTCCTGAGACCCGGAAGGTCTGCGTCAATGTCAAGTAGCATAGATAATTACAAACAATGTCCAGTCGTCAAGTAATCTGTCATGTCATGTTCTAGTAAATCAATGGCAGATTAATAGAATGTATTTTTAATTTTTAAATCAATAATAAGCTATTAATTTGTACAGCGATTTAATAAGCGAACGATACAGCGAACGAATTTAAAAGAGCTTATTGATGTATTTCTACCACACTCAATGAAACCTGCAGTATTTTAAAACCCATTCTGCAGATTGTAAATTGTTTGCATTGATAGCAATATTTAGAGTTCTGCATTTCTGATCTAAAGTATCAACGTAGACTCCATTATCTAGCAAAATTTTGATTTTTTCACCACTACCTTTCGAAGCAGCGTAATGAATTGGTGACATCCAGGTGTCAGTATTAATATTAGTACCTCCAGATATTAGTATCCCTGTAATTTCTTTATCGATATTCAAAATATTTTAGTGTAATGGGGTGAACCCATTTTCCCATTTTGGACCAACTAAATTAGCATCCGCAACATGTTGAACAAGAAGTTCAACAACTTCGACACGTCCGTTGTTAATAGCATCATGAAGCGGTGTCTCATCATCCTTATTCATTCAGCGCTTCAACATCTGCACCTTCCTTTAACAAGATTTCCACTTTAAATAATCACTAAAAAATGAAAAATAAATAATAGATTAAAAAAACTAAAAAATACGCTTTTATAAAAAAATCGACCAAAAAATGAAAAATAAATAATAGTTTAAAAAAACTAAAAAAATACGGTTTTTATAGAAAATCCAACTAAAAAATAGAAAATAAATTTTTAAAAATTTGAATTAAGAATAGTGTAAATAAGAAAAAAATATTTTTTATTGTAATAAAAGCGTGGGGTGCTTTTTATGATATTATCAAAATGATAATCCTTCTACTCATATCTGTCAATAAAATATTTATAACTATTGACACCATGCACCCCACGCTTTTTTTACAATAAAAATATTTTTTTCTTATTCACACTATTCTTAATTCAAATTTTTAAAAATTTATTTTAAATTTTTTAGTTGGATTTTCTATAAAAAGCGTATTTTTTTAGTTTTTTTAAACTATTATTTATTACTACATACCAACAAGTGAAGTTAAATATAGTAAGGATAATAGTGCTTTTTAAAAAACATACATAGTGGAATGGAGAACCCCATTTTTTTTAACTGGGTTAAAAATAACACCTTAATCAAAAATGTACTTATTATTAATATAAATAATAATACACATAAAAAAATATAAGTATATGCATGTTTTTAAAAATACAAACGCAATATTATTAAATAAACTTAAAATCGATAACTCTTATAAAAATACACATTTTATAACCAATATTTATGTGATGAATTCGTACCAAATCCCTTCATCCATACGCATGTAAGTTTAAATCGCAGTTTTCAGTATCTGAACACGTTTCAAATTTGGTTCAAAACCAGATCAGCAGACTTGAAAAACTGCAAAGTTTTCTTACAGTGGTAGGAATATGTATGAGCATATTGCTCTGATTCTTATATCTGCTAATGACTCTCTGTAACATCTCTATAGGAAATGGTTAACCGCTAAATAATTTTCCGCTGTTGCCGTAGCTAATCGTAGCCACTCATTTCCGGCTGGAAACATCAGACCACACAATGATAGATGTATTTCAACATGATATCGATTTATAACTTACGTAACTTGATTTTGATTTGTTATTTATAAAGGACATATAATTCAACGCCTTTATTTCTACTCGGAATATGAACAATTACAGGAAATGATATCAATAAGCCATTGTCTAAAATGTTTTAAGTGTTGTACTGTGAGATATCCATTTTGATTGAAAGGTTTTAAAAAAAAATACAGAAATTCATTAATAACCTGTCTTTGCAAAGATAATTTCAGAATATTTTCTCAAAATAATAAAATGCAAGCTTTAGTAATAGAGCTTCTTGTGAAAGAGTTCGTCTGGGGAAGTACCTACAAACCCAAGAACGACCAATTCTCATAATTACCTATTTTAAAACTTCACTGATCATGTACCGAATACTTACTAGTAATGATAATACATATTTACTAAAAAATAAAATAAAAGGGCATTTATTCACTTACACTAATCTTAGTTACAAAGGTACAATTATGATAAAGTTTAATAGTTAGTGTACGAGAAAAGAACGAGGGCTCAGCCACGCTGTTTTTCAGCCTCACCTTAGAATGCTGCTGTCGTCACAGCAGCCATCTACTCGGAAGCTATCTGCTGTTTCAGCAAAGGAAACTGCAACTTACTACTAGTAATCTTTTTCACTTTCTTTTAAACTCTGCTAATCAATAACTTACATACCTATTTGTATTTTATACTAGTTGCGCCCCGCGGTTTCACCCGCGTGAATAATGATGAAAATTTATGATGATGATGATGATGAAAAGTAGCCTGTGTTAATCCAGGGCGTAAAGTATCTCCATTCCAAATTTCACTCAAATCTATTCAGTAGTTTTTACGTGAAAGAGTAACAAACATCCATACTCACAAACTTAAACAACTATAAACGCGAAAGTTTGTGAGTATGGATGGATGTTTGTTACTCTTTCACGTAAAAACTACTGAATGGATTTGAGTGAAATTTGGAATGGAGATACTTTACGCCCTGGATTAACACATAGGCTACTTTTCATCATCATCAATTTTCATCATTATTCACGCGGGTGAAACCGCGGGGCGCAACTAGTGTGAAGCTAGTGTTTGAAGCATGGGAGAACTCGCAGGACGCGATCGGAGTTTTCTGCGACCTGTCCAAAGCTTTTGACTGCGTGAGGCATGATACTTTAATTTCCAAGTTAAAACATTATGGCATACAAAATCAGGCAATTAATCTTGTAAATTCTTACTTATCCAATAGAGTCCAAAAAGTTGATGTTGGTGGTGAAAGGTCTTCAGGATCGACTATTGTCATGGGGGTGCCACAGGGTTCAATACTAGGCCCATTTTTATTCCTAGTTTACATTAACGATCTCCCTTTTTTTGTGAAAGACATATGTGACATAGTTCTGTTTGCTGACGATACTTCTTTGATTTTCAAAGTTGATAGATCTAAATCTAATTACGATGATGTAAATGATTCACTATCGCGTGTTCTTGAGTGGTTCACAGTTAATAATCTTTTGCTTAATGCTAAAAAAACTAAATGCATCAAATTCACATTGCCAAATGTAAAACATTATCCAACTAATATTAAAATAAATGGGGAGACACTTGATCTTGTCAAGTCTACCATTTTCTTAGGGCTTAATATTGATGCGGGCTTGCAGTGGGCACCACAAATTGTGGCTCTTGCTGGTAGACTTAGTTCCGCTGCATATGCAGTTCGTATAATAAGGCAGCTTACTGATGAAGCTACAGCTAGGCTTGTTTATTTTAGTTACTTCCATAGTGTTATGTCATATGGTATCATACTGTGGGGTAAAGCAGCAGATATCCAAGCTATTTTTGTCTTGCAAAAACGGGCAATACGTGCCATTTATAAAATGAAGTCGCGTGACTCCTTGAGAGAGCGTTTCAAAGAAATCAATATTCTTACAGTAATATCGCAATATATCTATGAAATATTATTACATACACATAAACACTTGGATAGTTTTATGATAAAAAGTGACGTGCATGGTATTAACACGAGAAATAAACACAAACTAAATATACCAAAATTTCGATTAAAGAAAGTAAGTGGGTCTTTTATGGGGAATTCTGTACGGTTCTATAATAAACTTCCAGAAGGTGCATTTAAACTTCCTATTCGAAGATTTAAATCCTACATAAAGATGAATCTAATTAAAAAAGCGTATTACACTCTTGATGACTATATTAATGATAAAGCCGCGTGGCCTGATGTCGCTCTGCCCCTCGACTGCTAAAATGGAAATTTGCAATATCTGTACTTACCTATTTACATGTTTGTATTAGATTATTATTTATAAGTATAACAAGCGTAGCGTGTGCTGTCTTGCATATTTTTGCTGATGTTTATTTACTTTTGACTACCTTCCTAAGGTTTTTAAGTTCTCATTTACTATGTATCAGCAACTCCTTGCTCCGAGGCACCACACAGGCGCTTCTCACCTAGTGGTAAGACGGACCATTTATGTAAGCCAAGCCGAGTTTGTTGCCTGATTCTTCTAGGCTTGGTCGCGTTGGAACAGGAGTAATTTAATTTTATATAAGACGATTCAAAATGATCCTTGTGATTTCAATGAATAAAGTTCTTTTTGACTTTGACTTTGACTTTGAGTGTAATATAAAGTTGCCGACATAAACTATGATAGTAACGTATAGCGGCAAAAAAAAAATTACTTTATCATAAGGTAGAAAATCAAGTTCACCGCTATATTAAGGCCATCAATATGACGGAAAGCGCTTCTGTATAAAACATATTCATAATTCAGGCCTTTCGATCTGCATATTTATAACAGCTTAGCTCATAAACCTCTAGGTCTTACGACTAAAATAGCGTAACCTAGATCGCATGAATCACAGTTTATTCATATCCTGATTTATAATAAAACAAGCTGGTTGAAGTAGTGCTTGTGAGTTATTGCTTTGAGAAGAGGAATTTGTTTGTTCTTTTATTTATGCTCCTCACCATGGTATAGGAAAAGAATTTTCGTCACATTTTCGCTTCAATAGCGCCCAGTTCTATATTTTACATAATTACTCTACAAAAATCGTCCTGTATAGATTGCTAGCTGACATAATATCATATACCTAAGTATATGACTAAGTAGGTCTGTAGGATAGCAGGCTGAGAAGCAAGAGGTTGCGGGTTCGATTCCCGCTGCGTAACAAATGCTTGCTATATACATCTGCAAATATTAGTTCCGGGTCTGGGTGTGATACCATGGTACTCGTTGTTCCTGATACCCATGACACAGGGAATCCTAGTGTGGGATCAAGTCTATGTAGGTATTTTACTGTTAGGTGTTATGTTATCGGCCTATTTTTAACCGACTTCCCAAAAAAGGAGGTTCTCAATTCGGTTGTATTTTTTTTTTTTTTTTTTTTAATGTTTGTTGCCGCATATCTCCGGCGTTTATGAACCGATTTGGAAAATTCTTTTTTTATTTCAATAGATATACTTCCAGATTGGTCCCATTTTTTTCAGAATGCAGTTCTGATGATGGAATCCATGAGGAATTGAGGGAACTCCTCAAATATTGTAGGCATACATATGACGATTTTGATATTTTCAGCAACAAACCAAGAATTTGCATTCAAAAAGTATCATAATCCTTTCACCACTATGGTTCTTTCATCATTTTTTTTTCATCCAAATATTTTGTCGAATACAATGGCGGAAGTCGGTTTTTTATTTAAATGAAAAGTTATTAGCAATGCAGTATTACAATATTACTGTTGATTTCGTTTCCGTTGCCCAAATATTTTAGTTTATCACAAATTTGTCGCATTCATTTTGTACTATAAATGTTGAATTGAAAAATCCAAATCAAATGAATTGAATTTGTGTCAATTGAATGCTTGGAATTCACATCAAGTATACTCAAGTGCAGTATGTAATTTAGACCTTATCCCACTGAGATAGGGGATCATCCCGTTTGCTTATAAAAGGTCATTTTGTGGCCCTAACCGTTCAATCGTTTTACTTTTGTGTGCCTTTGCGCAACTCTTCATCTGAATGAGGTGATTAGGGCTAATGATGTGAGTTTTGATTGGCATGCCCATTGCCATGAAAATTCTATTGATCAAACGGTGATTGAATTGGAATTGTATAATTTAAATCTAACTGATGTACCAATATTTAAACCATAAAAATTAAATAACTACCTACGTTATAAGATTTGGCAACAAATAACTTTTCATTTAAAAAACCGACTTCCACTATTATACTCGACTAAATACTTTGATGAAAAAAAAATGATGAAAGAACCATAGTGGATAAAGGATTATGATACTTTCTGAATGTAAATGCTTGGTTTGTTGCTGAAAATATCAAAATCGCCATATGTACCTATGCCTGCAATATTTGAGGAGTTCCCTCAACTCCTCGTGGATTCCATCATCAGAACTGGATTCTGAAAAAAATGGGACCAATTTGGAAGTATATCTATTCAAATAAAAAAAGAATTTACCAAATCGGTTCATAAACGCCGGAGATATGAGGTAACAAACATAAAAAAAAATACAACCGTATTGAGAAACACCTCCTTTTTGTGAAGTCGGTTAAAAAATAAGAAAAATTCTATTTATTTTGTGCAAGCCATCTTGTACTTTTGAGTTGAATTCGTTCGGGTCGATATACTCTTAGGAAGTACTCTTTGAATAAACCATGTATCTATTAAACTTTTTTGTAATGGATGTCTTTATTATTAAGAGAGGTAGCTCTAACAAAATTTAAAGGCATTGGGTCTTCATCAGCCTATTTAAGTCCACTGTTAGACGAGGTCCATTGAACAGAAATTACGGACACATGAGACTTTTCATCCTTAAGTCTCGGGGTCGGCAGCGCGCGTATGATGCCTCTGGTGTTGCAGGCGTCCACTTTCCATCAGGTGGGCCGTATGCTTGTTTGCTTGCCAAGTAGAATAAAAAAATAAATAACATGAAGAAAAGAAGAGTGGGGATTTGCCATATCCACCACGCTTGGCAGGCTGATTAATGATCGCAGTATTGTTGTTAAGTACTCAGGTGAATGCTATTGCCCATCCCCTGGTGTAAGGCTTTTATTACATCCATGGGAGGAGACGGAGGAGTCTATTCTTACGCCGGACACAACACAGCGCCAGGAGTCTAACTTTTTTTTAAATTACTTCCTTTATTACATAAAACTGCAAAAAACTATTAAATATTATACTAAAGAAACATTTTATACTAAACCTCTGTGGCGCGGCGGGCGAAGGTTCGCCTGTGACGCAGGAGGTTGCGGGTTCGATTCCCGCCTCGGAACTAATATTTGTACAATCTGCAGATATTTGTTCAGGGTGTTCTGGGTATTTTTCTATGTATAATAAAAAATATCTATCTATGAAATGTATTGTATTAAGTATATCAGTTATCTAGTACCCATAACAGAAGCTCTGCTTAGCTTGGGGCTAGATAATGTTGTGTGAAATGTCCAGCATTTATTTATTATTATAGGTTTTTTTTCAATGCGGTTTATCATTCACAACATTATGCAATTACCAACCTTTTTTTAGAAAAAACCAGGTACGTACTTACTGCACTTACATTGCCGAGACAAGCGTAATTACATATTCATAGAACCAGATCGGATTATCAAGTCTAACTAGTCCTATCTTTAGACTAGTTTGAAATTAAGTCAAGATAATTTGCAGCTAAAATAACACACCTGCAATCTTCCTACTTGCTCACACCTTGCGACTTTAGCGTTAAGGTAATTACATAATGACAGTGTGACGCTAAGTTAGACCGAAACCGGAATCGAACCCGCAGCCTCTTGAATCTCAGCCGGCTTCTCGCCCGCCGCGCCACTGAGGTCGTCAACTTATGAATTACTAGAAGCTTTCTTTCTTTCTTTGAATAAATGATTTAGAGAGCTGATTCTGAGTTTTGACAAGCAATTGACACGGACGTATGGTGTAGTGTAACACGGATTTTTGTATGTAAAATGAGGTTCACAGAGTGTATACTAGGGGCGCTCATCGGTGTCGCCATACAAAAATCCACACCAGACGTCCGTTTCATTTGCTTGTCAAAACTCAGAATCAGGGGGTTTAGTACGGGTTTTGATAGTTTTCGAAAACTATATGAAATTTCGTTTCCTTCCATACATTTACTGACAGCTTCCTTAGTTTTCTTCTAGTTTTCGCTAGGGGCACTGCCAGTAAATGTATGGAAGGAAACGAAACTTCATATAGTTTCGAAAACTATCAAAACCCGTATTAAACCCCCTGGTGTAGTGTAGTGTGTAGGGTTCAGAACCGGGAAATCCCGGTCTCGAAAGTACCGGAAATTCCCGGTTCTTTTGTCAGTAAAATGGAACCGGGAAATCTAATTTGATTCCCGGTTCTTTCGGTACTTTCGGGAATTTTATTTTTATTACGCGATTCATACTACTATTTACTTACTTACTCTTACTTTACTTTTTCACACCGACTACTATTTACAAATTCAAAACTAACGTGAACATGCGTGAAAACGTGCGTTTTAAGGTCCTATTATAGAGAAGAGAGAGCAAAAAGCTCTTAAAAAGCTAAACTTTAGTTTCACAGGTTACGCCATATTTTATGAATACTCGGAAGGAGATATTATGTTCATATATTTTTTTGTTTACTTTGAAAAATTTATAAGTTAATTCTAAATGTTTAAGGAATCTAAGATCACTGCTTAATTTTTACCATTTTATTGACAGTAAATAAATAAATAAATAATAAATAAAATAAATGCTGGACACATTTCACACAACATTATCTAGCCCCAAGCTAAGCAGAGCTTGTGTTATGGGTACTAACTGATATACTTAATACAATACATTACATAGATAGATATTTTTTTATTATACATGGAAAAATACCCAGAACACCCGGAAAAAATATCTGCAGATCGTACAAATATTTGTTCTGAGGCGGGATTCGAACCCGCAACCTCCTGCGTCGCAGGCGAACCTTCGCCCGCCGCACCACAGAGGTCGTCCAAGTAAATACTTACTTGACAATAAGACTGATTGATTATAGTCTAATTTATATTTAATTACCAATGATTATTACCAATAATTAAAATGTTCCAATAAAAATAACTGCAATAATTACATGTAAGTAGTTTACTTTTGAAGCATATCACTTGTTTTATACAACAAAAACTACCAAGAACCGAAAATAACGAAAGAACCGGGACATCCCGGTACCGATAAAAAAAGTACCAAAATTCCCGGTTCTCAAAATGAATACCGGTTCCGGAAACACTAGTAGTGTGGATTTGTGTATGGCGACACCGATGAGCGACCCTAGCGTACACTCTTACAAAAATCCGTGTTACACTACACCATACATCCGTGTCAATTGCTTGTCAAAACTCAGAATCAGCTCTCTAAATCATTTATTCAAAGAAAGAAAGAAAGAGTCAAGTAATCATCATCAGAGTTCAAGTAATTCATGTTGACGCCGCGACCTCTGTGGCGTGGCGGGCGATAAGCCGGCTGAGATTCAAGAGGTTCCGGGTTCGATTCCGGTTTTTGTTTCCAACCCGCTGTAAAAATATTTTTCACTCTTTAGAGTAAAAATATTTAATAACACTAGGTATTACTCAATATGAGAGTCATGACATCACCATGCAAACATCTCGCACTGGCCCAGCAGGAGTGTGGGGAGTAAACTTGAGGCGCTTTGATGTCACTACCGACTGTTTTATCTGTCACCCGCGCTACCGGTAGGTACTGCATCCACTACAACTATGAAGTTGATCTGGGGGCTTAGTACGGGTTTTGATAGTTTTCGAAACTATTTGAAGTTTCGTTTCCTTCCATACATTTACTGGCAGCGCCCCTAGCGAAAACGAGAAGAAAACTAAGGACGCTGTCAGTAAATGTATGGAAGGAAACGAAACTTCAAATAGTTTTCGAAAACTATCAAAACCCGTACTAGACGTACTGAAATAATAAACCTTGTTATAATAAAAAGTCAAAATCACAGAACACGGTGCAACTGTTCTATTGACATTCCGCGTTTATTACATGGTAAGTATTTTCTGTTTGTACAAAGATATTAGCGTTTTTCAAAAATTTCGTCTCTATTTTTAAATAAGTACCTACATTTTTTTTTTGATGAGATTTTGTTTATTTATGTTTACATTTAATGAGGGAGGCCTCATCCAGCAGTGGACGTCTAAAGGCTGATGATGATGATGATGATGGTAGGTATTTACTTGTTTGCGTGTTTACCATCTAGATGGACCGACGACTGTTTAAAGTTTGCTGGAAGTCGGTGGATGGAGGTGGCTATGTCCAGCAGTGGACATTCTTTAGGACGATGATGATGATGATATTTATTAAAGTAATTATTATTACATTTCTAAATAATATCCATGTGAATCTTAATAATTCTGAAGTCTAAATCGTTTGTAGTCTAACTGCACACGTCAAAAAGAAAGAAACCGAAGCAAAGTGACGAAAACATTGCCATGAAACGTGAAACCGATTTAACGACGCTCTACCATTTATTAATACCTTCTTTATGAGCACATAGTAAAGTCTATTATCGCTTGACCGTGAACTCACTTATGTCCTTTTTATAGGACATTAGCTCCTTCCTTCCTCTTGTATGTTTTTAGAATTGGACTAAATAAAGTTTGTTAGAAGCAAATGAGTTCTGATGAGGTTCTCGGTTTAATTTCTTATTCAGTCGTGTTCTGGCTCATTTGAATAGGAATCGCGCAAAGTTTTAGAGGGAATTAAGTCTTGGACTTCAATTGGTTCCAATAAGTGGGTGATTTAGAAGCAGTGAGATATTACAGTTCGTGCAAATATAGCTTGTAGCTTCGACAGTTGTTTTGAGGATCATTTTTAGAGTCCTAAGCGCTGTTCAACAATTTTGTAACTTAAAAAAGGGAATCTTCTTGTCCTGAACTTTCATCTCTACATCGCTTCTAAGCGATAAGACCGCCCCATTGTAATTTTAATTATTTTGTTAAGTTTTGTTTATTTAGTATTATCGTAAGGTTTACAATAAAGTATTTTATAGTCTACATCAAGAACTTTAAGAAACAATATCAAAACTTGTATACGTGATTGAGGTTTGTAGGTTCCTTCGATTGACTTACAAGGCAAGTTGAAGTGGCAATAGGAAGGTCATATAGCTCGCAGAACTGACAATGGTTGGGGGATAAAGGTTGAGTAGCGACCACAAATCGGACGACGCAGTCAGTAGAGGAATCCTCGAGGAGGAGGCCCTCCTCTCGATGGACTTAAAGCTGTTGAGAAAAATATTTAGATCGTTTAATTACGGTTTTTAGATAGCTCAACTGTTTCATTTGTAGTTTATAAATTTTGTTTACATTTGTGTTAGTTGTAATTACCTATTTTTTCTGCAAATAAAGATTAAACATAAAAAAGAAAACCTATTTTGAAAAGATAATATTTTTAGGTACCTATCATATAATATTTAGTTGAATAGTTTTAGGTACTTATCCAGTTGAAATGCTCAAAAAATGTTAACTAAGTTCTCCTAAAACACTCCGTTCCTGTCGGTGTAGCATGACGGAGTCCTTCGTGACGTTCCATTATCCTCAACTTCAACTTGTTCAAACAATCCTAATCATATTTGTAATACTGTAATCCCTACTCAGGGCCACTTAAAAACCTGGAAGCTGGAACGTCCTCTGTAAAGTATTTACCCATTTGAAGTGTCAAGTACCTACTGAGGTACTTTGCGGTTAACATGTACTAGGTACTACCTAAATTGCGACTTTTAAGTAGAAACTTAATTTTTATTGTTGGTCCCTATGGTAAAATTGAAATTTTCGTGGCTTGGTATAATATTAGAACAATTACGACTAAGTATACATCATGTACTTGGACTCGAGATCGAACCTGCACTTAGACTCTGGGACTACGATATATCGTTACTTGTGTTACGTGTGCTTTAGGAAAAGCAGTCAAAACTTTGATCTATTTCACTGAGTTCAATTATTTGTTCAACCCTTAGAGAATTTATAGTAGGGAGATGGCAAGCATACGCTTTCCCCTCTGCCGAAGTACATGAACGGTCGTTCGTGTCAGTTTATAAAAACTAGTTTAGCCACGATCGTTCGCCATTCTGCGTTCATACCTGTCGCTATACGGAGCTCCTAAAAATGGTTGGTTGTGCTGTGGTTTCGTGTTAATGGCGGTCGGAAACATCAAATTTAACAAAATATGGAGTTTCTTATCACATTTAAGTAATTGACAACACAATTAGGCCATTAATTTCACCGTAAAATATATTTTCTTAGTGCAAGCATACGACAGAAATAACGATACGTAATTTCTTGGTACGGGGACAAGTGATGTGAAAACAACGAACGAATGAATGAACGAAAGAGGCTGCAACTATTTTTATGAAATTAACAGGATAGGGAGTTTTCAGGCCGAAAAAACGATCTCAAAGCTATAAAAAAAAACCTGTTTCCAAAGAAAATATCAATACCTACGTCGTTCAATACCAGCCTAAAATATAGGTTAAATGGGCTTGATTAGCTGTTTTTCGGGTTTAAAGGGGTTGTAAGGTTATTTTAGAGGTTTGTATTTCCGATTTTTTTACGGTTTTAGGGTTATTTCGTCAATCACAATATGAAATTAGGAAGGTATGCAAAAGTATACGGATATTCGAATCTCGTTTCGTATGAAAAAAGCAGATCCACGAAAATACATTTTCTTAACAATAAATTGATCCATTTTAAAACCAATAGCCTATATTTTCATTTAAAAATACAATATAAAATGTAATCCCAGCTTATAATTATTAAATCCATGTATGTGGCACAGAATCATAGACTTTCTTATAATCAATACAAGCAGCCGAGAGGTTTCCCTTGCTCCTCCTGACCTTCTGTCTGGTGGCCATGTTAATGAGGAGGAGCTCCTTAATACCACGGGACCCAACCTTACATCCATTCCGAGCAGGAGCCAAAATATTGTTTTTTTTAACACTCAACAGTCACATACGTAGTTTTGATCCCACGCTAGGATTCCCTGTATCGTAGGTACCTATCAGGAACTACGAGTACCTGGTACCATAACACCCAGACCCGGAACAAATAGTTGCAGATCATACATGCCTGATGCGTGTGATTTGGAAACCATATAATTTTATAAGAAACCAACGCACCACGTGTCTATACTATATATATTAGTGTACAAATCATGAATACAAAATTTTAAGAAATAATAGCCAAAATAGAAGCAAACTTCGTTCGCGTGCAAAAGGACGTACGCGTCCTACCGGTGAGCTCTTAAATCCTAAAACAATTTTTAACTGACTATGTTTTTTTTATGTTTGTTACGCGATTACTTTTGATCAACATGAATCAATTCACCCATTCAAACATACATCCATAGACTAGATCCATAGACAATTAATAATCTTAATTTCATTCAATCTTTCACACCCCATCACTAGTTTTTGCGCTAGTGTGCAACTAACCAATAGTGTAATTACAGAAATTATTTATTTGTGTGCTTGTTTTATGTTTGTGTGACAGCTTTTATTTCCGTGTGCGTTTATAGAGACGCCTCAACTTTCTGCATGAGTGTGCGTGAGTAAGTAAATGTGTGCTGTACGTGTTTACCTCGCCTCCCGCAAAAAGTGGCAGAAATAATTTAGTACTAGAAGTTGAGCATGCCATCTCCCCACATAAATTCTCTAAGGTTCAACCAGTTGAACTAACTGGACAAAAATACTTATTCCAATAAGTTCAATTTTTCAACTGATAAAAGTAATAACATGAAAGAATATTTTTGTATAAGTATATTATTAACAAAATGAACAAGTTTTTTGTTTAAATTTTACAAACTCTGTAATGACTAATAATGGACACTACCTCTCCTCTACTACCTACCGAGAACAGTAGATAGTTTAGTAAATAGAAAGCTGAAATAATCATAAAATAATAGGATCAATTCCATTCAATAAACTCAACTTTTATAAAGCTCAACTTTTATAAAGTAGACGAAGTTGAAATAATTTAGTATAATTTTTTTTATCCAATTAGTTGAACAGCTAGTGGAATTATTGGACGTGGTGGATGTTATAATAGTAACTGGGGAAGTTGTAGAAAAATCTCCAAAAATCTGGCATTCAAGTTTTCACTCGCCGCCATGTTATAGAAGTGCTAAATATTACAAAGCTAAGCTAACGAGTTAACGAAAACCGCGAGGTTTAAGGCCGCCTAGGGAGCGTGCGCGTTGAGCCGTCGCAGCCGCGCGGGCGATCGTCCGCAGCGCACACTACAAGGGCAAGCCTGCAACGAGCGCGTGACGTCACGGGCTGCAAGACCTTCTAACTAACGCTAGTGATCTATGAACAGTATTGAACATCACACTAGGAGATACACTTCCAATCAAATAGGCTAATTTTGCGCTATATATGCCTAGTGAGCCAAAAAACTTCACTTGTGCGATGTAGAGTCATTGCTAATCATTTCTAAATCACGTCGGATATTTTAACTTTTTGCATGCTCAATAATTTACTGACCTAATTTTCAATTGTTTGATGTTCTCAATTCATGAAGTTTTTATATTATTCTATCAAATTATTTAGTTTAAACATGTTTTCATGTTTTAAATGACACACTTGCGCCATCTTGTGTAATTCCCTTGAACTATAAGCCAACTCTAGCAGTAGAGTTGGCTTATAGTTCTCTGCTATTCTGCCAAATTGTTTTAGCTCAGGTATTTTGGCTCTACCAGCTCAACTCTAACCTTGTTTCTTTGTTACAGGACATCAAACAATGAAAAAGACGACTGTCCTGGAATAGACGGAAACATTTCCCCGGAGCCACCCGACCGACCACCTGGAAAGGTCCGTCAAGTTCACCCTGAAGACAAAACACAGATGTTGGCTTACGACTCTACATATCGGAAGAAAAAACCATCATCTCTACCTCTAGAGGATAATCATTATAATCATTTAGCGAATACAAATGTGTCAATGTCCCCAATGTATCCTTTGACGCCGAATATTTGCGTGGAAGGAGGAAAGATAGAGTTCATAAAGTCGCCAGCCAGTAGCGCGCGCAACAGTCTGGCGCTGGCATCGCCTCCGCAAACTCCGCTAGTGGCGCGTCGTGGTTCGCGGGAGAAACGCGAAGCACGCATCTATGACGAGCCAACTGAGAAGTCCGACGGTGATAAGGTAGGTGGCGCTGTCCGGTAATTAGATATTTTACAGGTGTTCGTCTTATCGGTGTTTAATCAAAGATGACAAAAAAACTGTACTAACATTGTAAGCAGCATGTTTTTTTAAAAAAATGCGCTTGTTGATGTCTTTTGTATCAAAATAATTTCAGCTACGAAGTTGCTACGAAAGTTTGAATTATTTAATTTTAAGAATTTTATTAAATTTGTAAGAATTAATAAATTGTTAGTTCAAAGTTAAATGTGGCAATGGAATGTTTATAAGAAATAATGGAAAAGAAAATGTCTGAAATGTTGCAATGCCTGATTCTCATGCCCGATATTTCCTGGCCATTCAAAAACAAATTCTGAATTTGTGATTTCAATTCGGACGTAAACGGAAACTTAATGCTATGGGACTGGACAGGGACCCTCGTCAAATCGTTTCAGTTCACTTTTGTTTCAGTTTCTATGCAAATGATGGGACCGTGAGAAGGAAATTGAAGAGTTTTGGCTTTTTGACGTTATCAGGGGTCGGTCGTTCAAAACAAAATAACATCGGTAGGCTTTTGTTTAATTTTCACTTAGAAAGGAGATTTCAACGCCACCGCATCAATATAGTAGGTAACAAGTATTTTCTTTAGCTAGGTCTAGGTACGCTACGCCAGGCGTTTTTGTAATCCCTTAATAATGTTTATTTAGGCACCTACGCTATCTTGAAGGAAATTTCATAGAAAAGTTTGTTCAATTTCTTATTTCTTAACATCTCAATTTGTTTCGTCACAATTGCCTCCCACACATAAAAGCCTCCTGATCCCCTCAGAGGATTCAAAATAATTGCTCTGATGCACCTTAATGCGTGTTTAGTCGCACCTAAATTGTTTTTCAAAGCCTTCTCGAAGTGCTTTCAGATTGTCTTCGAAAGGTTTTGGGGATAATAATTTTTTGATGATGTCATTTGGAAGCTTTTAAGGGGAAGTTTACTTAGATTGAAAAGATTTTATGAATCACATCTTTATAAGTTAAATTTTGAAGATGCTATATTGTTTAATCAAGATATATAGTTTAATAAGTTGTTGTTGTTATTTGTATCTATGAAAAGGATAAAAATTGTTAAAATAACCTACATACATAATTTGCTTTATTATATACCTACATAGTTTCTACCTATTAAGACTACCTACCGATAAACAAATCAGGTTTTGACCTGTCCTCGAAATGGGCCCGACAACTTCGATCTGCCCCTACCCAATACAATACCCTAAGCACAGGGTTCTTGTGAGATACTACTTATTTATATAACAACTAATTGTAATCATGTGAAAGCAATAAAAGTATTGAGTATATACCTTAGTACTCGTATTATTAAGTAGATATTTAACTTATTTTTGAATGACCATAGTTCAGCACAGGTACTTGAAGTTAGCTAGGCTATGTAATAAAAATAATAAACAAATAATTAATTATGACTGTGCCCCGCCTAAGAATAGACCCCTCCTTGTCCTCTCGTGGATGTAAAAATTGTAAAAAGCTTACTGCAATACGCCAGGGGTTGGGTAGCAGCATCCATCTGAGTACTTAAACTACTGAGTTTCTTTTTAGTCTAAGTAAATCTAAGATACGTACTCAGACCAACATCAACATTCCTACCAATAGTTTAGATTTTCTATCGTACTAACTACAGAGACATGCAAATGAGGTGCTTAGACCGTAAACTGAATTAATAGCATAGATCCTGGAAATAAATTAGGTGTTCGGAGAATATTCTAATTAATTTATATTAGAATTCCCGAGTTATGCTTCCGCTTTTGCTCCTTTGACTATTTGAAATGAATTGACTTTGGCAGAGGAACTAAGTATATAGGTAAAGCCGCGTGGCCTGATGTCGCTCTTACATGTTTGTATTAGATTATTATTTATAAGTATAACAAGCGTAGCGTGTGCTGTCTTGCATATTTTTGCTGATGTTTATTTACTTTTGACTACCTTCCTAAGGTTTTTAAGTTCTCATTTACTATGTATCAGCAACTTCTTGCTCCGAGGCACCACACAGGCGCTTCTCACCTAGTGGTAAGACGGACCATTTATGTAAGCCAAGCCGAGTTTGTTGCCTGATTCTTCTAGGCTTGGTTGCGTTGGAATAGGAGTAATTTAATTTTATATAAGACGATTCAAAATGATCCTTGTGATTTCAATGAATAAAGTTCTTTTTGACTTTGACTGTGACTTTGGTACGCTTTTTTAGATATTGATGCGTAGATTCTATAAGCTTTGTTATTTAGTTTTTGTTCAAAAAGGTATTTTTCGAAACAAGCTTTCATTAGATAAGTGATCAAAACCGTGAGCTGATCAAAATGAGCCCAAACACTACTAGGGTACTATTAATCATCGAGGAGTTCCGTTGTCCACCTTCCGTTTCCATCATCAGTTCAGCTCGCTGTCACCATAATATTGTATTGTCATCTGAACTTGACAGGTATGAAAAATTTCAGCTCAATCGGTTAGGTGGAACTGGTTCAAAATTCAGTTTCAAGATTTGTCCCACATTAAACTAACTTACATAGGACAAGTTAAATAAAAGCTTATAAAAAATATAGGTAACCTCTTAAATAGAGAACCTCCTCCTTTTTTTGAAGTCTGTTAAAAAGAGACGCACAATACAACAAAGACATCAATCATTAGTGGGTTTGTAAAATAATTTTGGCGAGACTAACTGAATCTTTTAATTTTTTCTGTCTTTCGGATCTTTTCAGAGTCACCATATCTCAGGAAGAGTGACCAAGAATAAACCAGTTGCAACAAAGAAGTACTTTTATATCTAGCATTTCAATAAAATACTTTACAAAGATAACCTATACAGCACTTTACAAAAGAGCCAACGAAATTGAAAAGCACTTTCGTCCTAAGCTGTTTTCACTCTTCAGGCTTCTTCAGTATAGTGCAGCTTTTTAGAGGATGCAGACAGCACGGAACTGGCGTAGTCCGCTATTAATATTAATAAAGGAATCTTGTTCTCGTATAAAGTACCTAAAGGCTAGGGTATACGTACAACTTTTTGCATGAAAGCTTGTGCAACTTCAAGTGTACATAATACTTCTAATGTAACAATGCAACTAACATTTTATATCCGTAAGATGACTTCAACTATAATGCGTTAGCATGTAGAGGTCATAACTTTACATGGCACTTAGAATCAGAGCCTAGCCTCTTTTCCACATTCAGACTCAAACTCAAAATTCATTAATCTACTCATAATCAAAAGTTCGTGGTAGTCTCGGGCTAAGAATAGGACAACTTATCCCGTGGATGTCGTAAAAACATGACTAGCGATTACGCCAGGGGATGGACAGCATCCACCTGAGTACTTAACTGCGATCACCAATTCGCCTGCCAAGCGTAGTGATCATGGCAAATCCCTTAATTGCACGCCATGGGTACGCTATGCATGCTATGGGGACTGGGGAGGCCTCATCCAGCTGATGATGTCAACCGGCTCATGAAGAAAATGAAGAATCGAAAGTTTGCGACATCAATTCATGACGTGAGAACCAACATTTTCATGGCTAAAGTAGCATTCATCATCATCATCATCATCAGCCGTTAGACATCCACTGCTGAATAAGGCCTCCTCCGCAAAATGCAATTTTTGAGATGCAAGATTTGCCTTAATCACCACACATGGCAGGTGGATTGGTGAGTATTGGTGTTAAGTAGGCAGATGGATGATGCTGCTCACCCCCTGGTATACTAGGACCAAATCTGAGAGCATTGTCAACTTATTCAGGGAACATTTTTCTATGAAGTCAGTGTCGATTGATGTGCCCGGAGCTGTGACCAAAATGGATGAAGATTTCGGAACTAGATTATCTGCTTAACAAATTGACAAAGTCTTAAGAGGCATGAAAAGGGATAGATCTCGAGGCCACCATGGTACCATAACACCCAGAACTGGAACAAATATATTTGCAGAGCTTAGAAACATTTGTCCTTCAGCGGGAATCGAACCTGCAACCTCTCGCATCTCAGCCAGCTACTCGCCTGCCGCACCACGGAGGTTGTCACGTATCTGCCTATCGGCCAAACTGGCGATCTTGTAGCACATGCATGTCAAACTCAAAGTCATTGGTGGGCCAAATGGGCCAAATGTTTAAAGACCATAGAATCAGTGAGCCGCAAAACCCAACTATAAAGAAAATAAACTCATTGCATAGATTAGATATACCTAGTAGTACTGCCCCCTATTCCCTAACTAACTGAAAGTCACTCGGTGACTAACGTTTGAAAAACTATCAATTGTCAATTCATTATGATAATTTTGTCAAATTTGATGGTCATATTTTTACTTGTCAAACGTTGGTTACCGAGTGACTTTCAGTTAGGGAATATGGGCGCAGGGTGCTAATCGTTATCATTACTTAATAGTAAAATGAAAGAAAAATATACTATGTTCTTAGAATTGATTCGGGCCGCAGTCAATGTTGTAAAGGGCCGCATGTTTGACATACAAGCATGTCAAACATGTGGCCTGTAGCACCTTGTAGCACACAAACAGTTGCACGTTTGAATAGCCCTTAGCAATCCAGTCTGGGGCCACGTTATCGGAAAGCGATTTGCATAGCTTAAAGTGGCCGTGATTCTTGGCTAATGTGGCTGTAAAGTTTCCGCTGAGGTTTTTGCGTGTCTAGTTCATAATTCTGTCTAATCCAAGAGCGCTCTTGGGTAAGGAAGGTTAAAGGTTCTTCGGTTGTGGCTGTTCGGCTCTGGAAAGATTTGTCGGTAGTCATTAAAATGGCTGATTCAAAGATGTCATTTAAAAGATTGGTACATGAGCTTTATCTCAAGAAGCTATATTATAAGTTATCTCTTTTGTTAAGTGTTACACTCTCTTGAGTTTATTATCTTTGTTATTACAGCCTTGGTTAGTTTTATATACTTCCCACTCATTTGTTCTTAACATTCTAGATGTTTTGTATAATTTGAATATAGACATGTATAATCTACTATATAAAAATAAGTCGGGTTTTCCTTCCTGACGCTATAACTCGAGAACGGCTGAACGGATTTATCTTATCTTGGTCTTGAAATGTTCGTGGAGGTCTAGGGAAGGTTTAAAAGGTGAGAAAAATTCGAATAACTGCCGGGAACACCGGGACCACGCGAACGAAGTCGCGCGCGGGCCGCTAGTATACTATATAATAATTGATTAGTAAGTATATATTATAATTTGTTAGTTTAGATTATATTTATCTTTTTAGTTTTATTGATTACCATATTTGTAAGGCACGCCTCACCATCTATCTGCACGCCCAGGATGACTGGTAGATAATGCTATTAGCATTAATCCAAGGCAAGACAATAAAGTCAATCAAGTCCTAGCACTAATGTTTTGTGTGAAAGTTTAAATAAATAAATAAGGAATATTGGTCTTGTCTGGGTCCAACAGTGAGATCTGGCTTGGATAAGCCAACGTTATTATAACCTATCCCAATACAGTATAATTAGGTTTTCACAAAAAAAAAGTACGTTATACATACTTAAATTGATTAGTTCATTTGATAGACAAACGAAATTACACTTAGGAGTAGCAGACCTTGTTTTCAAAATGATCCTAGTGTTTTTAATGAATACATACCAAACAAAAGAAGAATTATCAAAATCAATTGATAATCGGCGGAGTAGTCAAGTAACAAACATAAAAAAACTCCTCCTTTTTTTGAAGTCGGTTAAATACTTTGACTTTGCCAATCATAGAAGTAGGGTCTTAATATCAACTTTTTTGATAAACATTTTGACATCCCTGTTTATAAATTGTCTCCACAGAGTACTTTTATATATACGGAAATTGATTGTCTCTGTGGTTTCATTCATGGCACTTGGCATATATATATTGTCATCTTTGTTTATATTTAAATAAATAAAAAAACCACCATACCTGAAGCGAATAAACATATGGCAACCCTTGTAATATCTTTTAACGATGAGTGGTTCAGTTCAATCTTTTACTCTATCGCGGGTTTCATGTCCCAGACAATATGGAAGATCGAGGAGTACCATCCAAGAATTTATCTCATTCTCCTCATAATGTTTCTGGCATTTATCGTCATTGATGCGAAGAACACGTCTGTGGAAAATACTAGATCACTTAAAGATGCGGTGCCGACTGGAGCTACTGAGAAAATTTGGACTACTGATGAAGTTAGGCCTGTCTATGTGAAGCCAGCAGTTGTTGCTAAGGAGGAATGAATTGGAGAGGTCAGTGCTATAGCTCTGAACCGTAATTGTGAAGACTTGTAAGTCTACAGTTATGGTTCAAGTGAATGTTGGGAGTAAATAGGTTTCAGTGCTGAAGAGGATGAGTCACTCATTTTTTTCATCATTGACGACCTCTGTGGCGCGGCTGGCGAAGGTTTGTCTGCGACGCTGGAGGTTGCGGGTGCGATTCCCGCATCGGAATAATTATTTATACGATCTGGAGATATTTGTTCAGGATGTTCTGGGTATTTTTCTATCTATAATAAAAAATATATATCTATGTAATGTATTGTATTAAGTATATCAGTTATCTAGTACCCATAACACAAGCTCTGCTTAGCTTGGGGCTAGATAGTGTTGTGTGAAATGTCCAGCATTTATTTATTTATTTATTTTTTGGGCTTCATAAGATTTTCATCTTACATAAGACGACTTTACTCTCCAAGAAAAATTACCTCCATTTCCTACCACTGTCTTTACATTGCGCATATTCACAGGTAATGACAACTTCCCATTACAAGTCTCTTTGGCCCATCGTCGAACATTAGCCAAAGTGGGCCATATGTTATTTTACCCCTGCATTGCTACCATTATGGGGTTAATATCCTCGCTCGATCTAGTTGAGTGCCCGATTTGGTCTGTCTCTGCGTATGATTCTGCGTATTACTTGATGTAAATACCTATACTTATAGGTACCTATGCCATTTTGTAAAGTATACTATTATAAATTGTACTTTAGAAGCCATATAATTTGGTTCTATTTTGTTTTGTCTTTCGGATTTAATTGATTAATTATAAGCATACCTTGAAGTTACTGGAAGTACCCTAGAGTTTTCACGATTTCCATACTAAAATTAGACAATAATATTAAATAATATATGGCATATACCATAATACATACAATTTTGAATGCATTGAGTTAGAAGCTCTTTTTTTACGGAATTAAAATAAAAAAAGAAATGCTGGACATTTCACACAACATTATCTAACCCCAAGCTAAGCAGAGCTTGTGTTATGGGTACTAGATAACTGATGTACTTAATACAATACAATACACAGATAGATATAATATAATTATAAGCTCAAGCTTTTTAAGCTTCTTGATGAGAAATGGTCTTGTAAAGGAAAGATAACATGACTACCTCTGTGGCGCGCTGGGCGAGTAGCCGACTGAGGTGCAAGAGGTTGCGGGTTCGATTTCAGCTGCGGTACAAATGTTAATATGATCTGCAAATATTTGTTCCGGGTCTGGGTGCTATGGTACCATAATGATACCCACGACACAGAGAATACTAGTGTGGGATCAAGACTATGTATGTGAATGTTGCGTGTTATGTTGTAATGACCCTATCAGGGTTCCGTTTTTTTCTACTGATGTATACGGAACCCTAAAAAATATCAAGTCTACGCTTACGATAATCCTGTATGCAAATCTACAGACAAATCCAGACGACTTGCAACTTGGCAGTAAAACGCAGTAAAAAGCACTATTATTCACAATCACCAGACTCGATTGCCGATGGAAACAAATCCAACGGCTTTCAACTTTCAGCAAATTAATAGGAGAGATCACTATCTTTACGGCTAGCGTGGAACCTTGCCAAAAACCCACAATGGCTTTGGTCTTGTGCGATATAAGCTTTGTCGACTTCGTTTTGTACTTATTGCTGGTGTTTAATCAATGGGGCATATACTAACTCATTGGATAGGGGAATCTGCCACCTGATCATGCGAAACCGATCACGGTCCCATTTGATCATGTGAAACATTCCCTCAAATAATAATATCCATCCCATTTAATCACGACACTGATCTTATTTTGCAGTTACGCTTACAGCAAAATAATGCTTAAAATAATGTTAAACCTCGCATGGCAAATCTCGAATGTCAAATCTCGCATGGCAATGTAAAATGGCTAATAATTCATTTTGTTGTTTTTTTTAATTTGAGTAAACAACGGAACTGGCCTGGTATCCCACCTGATTTGAAACGAAAATCCCAGCCTATTACAAATGCACCTCTTAGGTCAAGTCCACCTAGATCGATATTGTACTGCGAATGAAAATTAGATAGAAAGATAGAAAATAATTTATTGCACAACATAAACACAACAACTAACAAAAAAAAACTTATTGTGATAAATTATGGGCGGTCTTATCGCTAAGTAGCGATCTCTAACTAACAACTTTTCGATGAAACGGACTGTACACGTACGTAGTAGACAAGGGGTAGGTACTAATATTGTATTTACATAAATTATATTGATAAGAAATTACTTGATTTGGTATGTTTTGAAATTACCTAGCAGATAAAATTCAAATCAATTTTTATCGTAGCGTTGTCATTTTATCTACAATATGGAAGCAAAATTGCAAATCGATTGCGAAAATAAATAAAAAACATTGTAGCAGCCTAGCCCATATAGAGAGGCTTTGATAGATTTTGCCGCCATTTTTTTCATGCAAATGCTATCAATCATCCGGACAACTGTCATTTAATAGATTGCCTTCGCCCTTTACGTTTGCGCTGAGCACTTTGTCATGCGGTTTTGATTAAAATATCGATTAGAGTTTGATAACTCTGAGTGATGGAGTCGCCTAATTGGGATGAGATAAATATGAGTTATTGCTCTCATGCATATTAATGGCGGTGTATCAAAAGGATCAGACGACACATCAAAATATTCGTGTCTTTAACCTGAAGTTAAAGTTTTCATATATAAATAAATAAATAATAAATAAATACTGTACATTTCACACAACATTATCTAGCCCCAAGCTAAGCAGAGCTTGTGTTATGGGTACTAGATAACTGATATACTTAATACAATACATTACATAGATAGATATTTTTTATTATACATAGAAAATACCCAGGACACCCTGAACAAATATCTGCAGATCGTGCAAATATTTGTTCCGAGGCGGGAATCGAATCCGCAACCTCCTGCATCGCAGGCGAACCTTCGCCTGCCGCGCCACAGAGGTCGTCACGGTGAAACTTTATTGTATTGTCACGTGTTACCTGAAAACACTAGTTTACATCATCATCAACCGGTTGATGTCCACTGCTGGACTTGGCCACACCCATGGAAGGCTATGCGAGCACTACTGCTTGCCCTCAAGGTATGGTGGTAGTACTTCCCTGGAAGGACTCTTTCAAAAGAAGTTCTTCTACTATTATAACCTATTACTAAAGGGGGGGATTTGCCAAATTCACCATGCTTGGCAAGTGGATTGGTCATCGCAGTATTGGTGTTGGATACTCAGGTGGATGCTGCTGCTCATCCCCTGGTTCATCTCCATCTCTTAGTCGGCTTTTGCAACATCCACGGTAGAAGACGGACGGATCTATTCTTAGGCCAGACACATACCATGGCTATACCATACGCCTTTTTCCCAGGTTTAGGTAGTACCTCGATGCGGCTCTTTACATCGCGGGCCGCACAATTTGCTTTCACGACTGACTCAGATAACGCTTTATTCCCAGTAATAACACATTCTTGAATAAATCTTATACCAACGAAAGCTGCCCGAAATGTCGAGGCTGTAGGATCTGTATATTCTGATCGAGCTCTTGGACCATTAGGTCTCCATAGCCTAGCGATAAAATTCATTGATTCTCGTTGCATCTTACCTTTTACAACTGCAGTTGCACTAACAACTAACAGACACTTCTAAAAGAATCCTGCACTTTCGTGCACTATATCTTCATGCACTATAGCATCCCTACACTCCACCTGGCGACACAAGCTGTTACTAATTAATTCCCGCACACCCTGGCAGCCCGCCAGCGCAACGTGTGGTAATTGCTACAACTTTTATAGCATGTTGTAGGGTAATATTATCACTTTTTGTAACAAAAATATGATAACTATCGGGCCTGGATTTTATGGGACTTTTTCAGGCGTAATTATCACTATGAACGTTGATCATCATGGGTTCATACAAAATAACACATTAACCAAACTCTAATGCTAGCGAACCAGATTAGTGATACTTCAGGTACAAAATTTGATTGTCAAGAACTTGAGTTACTGGCTTCGCTCATTACTGTCCATCCCAAGGTTGCCTGGAAGAAATCGATTTCAGCGGTAACGCTGCCCATTGTACTTGTAATTTTAATAAGTATATCTATATTATATGTTCCTGTTGAACAATCGAGTTTAATCTATCTCTATCTGACCTCAAAATATAAAGTTATTCACAAAAAAAAGACCACCTATCTATAAAAGGCTACCTGGTTGCCATTATGTGTCCGGCATAGAAAATACATCTCCCTCTCCTCTTGTGGATGTTGTAAAAGTAGACTAAGGGATTACTCCAGGAGATGCAACATACAAAAGCCTGTAATAACACCTCTAAGTAATATAATATCATGGCGTTTTTTATGGCATATCTATGTCCAGCATTGGATGTCTTCCGGCTGGTGATAAAGATGTAAAAGGTTATGTTACAATACGTTTATTTTTTCTAGCTCTTGTGTGATTTCATAAAGTAGATTATGGTATTAAGAAATAAAGAAAGAAAATACGTTTATTTTTCCCCACTTAAAAAGAAACAAAAAAATAAAAACAACAGTAGATAGCTACCTACCTAAGTAGTAGGTAACTTTACAAAAAACTAAAAAAACACCAAATGGCGTAATGTTGTGTGGGGGTCAAATAGGTCCCTGTCTCAGCATACAGCTACACCGGACCTACTAGTAGATACGGCGCGGCGCTGGTTTTCAGACAGATGTGAATTATTATTATATTATTATTTGATATGTATTGATATTAATTTGCTTGAAAGAAGTTTTCAAAAACTACAAAGAAAAATCTTTGAATCAGAGCAGAATGCTACCAACCAAATAGCAATAAATTGTCATTGAACCAACATAGAACTGCATCTAGTTACCCCTTCCTATCCAATTTGTGTAATGGAAAAACAGATTTAGTAATGGATGTGCCCTTTGATGCCTAACATGCCCCGCTCTACCCCGCAGGGCCCGCTTTAGTTAGGGCCGATACCCACCTAAGCGGTGAGGAGAGATGGAATCAAATAACCAATAGAGTTTTGTTCCTTAGTTGACATGACATGTCAGTTTGACAATGCGCTGATTTATTTGAACTTCTAGTCTTAGTTTCTTGTTTTTTTAAGTTTATGAAACTTACGTTTGTTGACTAGTATCGGTATTGTATATTATGGTTTTTGTGCCAAATAAACTTTTTAAAATTAATATCCACAGCTATTCTACAATTGAATAGTGAACACACTACATCAAATGACCGTGTTTTATTAAATATCTGCGCTTTAAGTATCTCAGTCCGTAGTTGTTTGTAATATATATTTATTCACGGCTCTGCGTTATTCTAAATAGTGAACATCTCTCTACTTTGATGGAAACCCTCTGCATCTCTTCACCGCTACAACTCAGCTCCTTTCGTGCCCTCTGTACTTTAGTGAAAACCAGCCTTTGCTCACTCTGTTACCGCCTTGTGTTATAATCCGTTTGTCTGTCTGTACGAATTGGATTAGTGAAAGCTTTTTGATATAGTAATTAGCTGGTGGAAAAAAGCTTTGTCGTTTTTCCTTTTCCAAACTTGTAACAATATTTTTCTAGTCTGGAGAGCACGATTTTTGATATTATGACAAAAGTGTAATGTTTAAATTTCTCATATATGCAGCTTAGAGCTTTCTGTTCTAATAATGGGTTCGATTCCCGCTGCGGGATAGTTACTCAAGACCCACTAACTAGTGTGGGATACAGACTATAATGTAACTGTTGAGTGTTATGTTTGTGTTGCGCGTGAAATCGTCTATTATAACTTATTGTAGATTATAGCTTAAATGTAATTCTGATGTATTAGCTATAACACTGTAAAGAGTCATCAAAAATTGTTTAGTAGTTTGTGCCTGAAAGAGTAAAATCCATCCGTCCATCCACAATCGACGTGCGTCACTGACTCTCGCTTCTGTTCTATTCTATTCTATCCTATACAGGGGCTGTTAGTACTTAACCATCGGCTTTGATGACAGATAGTTTATCAATTGATAGCTGATAGTGATATTGATAACAATAATTAGTTACAAATAAAAATAAGACATCACAATACATACCTATATAAAATGAAAAAATTGTTAGGGACAAATAAATAAATCATACAAACAATAAATGATTAAAAAAGGCATGGTAATTTTTTTTATGAGCTTTGGCCTGCCCTTAGATAAAGAAAAGGTAAAATGAGTTATTCATATTTAATGTTGCCTTTCCCCACAAAGGCACTTTGTACGGAACAAGATATTCAATTTTTATCGGACTGTCTTATTATAAAAACGATTAAAATGAGCCATTAATTGATTTAAAAGGAATGCGGCGTTATTGTAGTGCTAAGTCTTATTGAGGCCGTAGCATCAATGAACCATTATGTAAATTGAAGAGAGCGTAGAGCAACGTCGATTCAAAGTTACTTAATTTTGCTTTATAGCTCGTTTTGTTAAATTACTACTCCAGATAGTCACGTAGTCATTTATTCATACAAAAGGTACACGTCAAAAAAAGTTTAAATAACTTTTCATTTAAAAAACCGACTTCCGCCATTGTATTCTACTAAATATTTGGATGAAAAAAAAATGACGAAAGAACCATAGTGGTGAAAGGGTTATGATACTTTTTGAATGCAAATGCTTGGTTTGATGCTGAAAATATAAAAATCGCCATATGTATGCCTACAATATTTGAAGAGTTCCCTCAATTCCTCATAGATTCCATCATCAGAACTGGATTCTGAAAAAAATGGGACCAATCTGGAAGTATATCTATTCAAATAAAAAAATAATTTTCCAAATCGGTCCATAAACGCCGGAAATACGCGGTAACAAATATAAAAAAAAATAAAAAAAATACAACTGAATTGAGAACCTCCTCCTTTTTTGGGAAGTCGGTTAAAAATAACCACAAACGGCGTAAAAAGTAAGTACACACCGCACCTAGTTACAATAGTACTTACAAAATAAAAATGCAAAATACAACAAAAGAAAACTTAAAAAAAAACATAAGCAGAACTACCTCGGTAGGCACCTAGATTAATTTCAGACCAGCGAACTCATCGAAGGTGATAGAAGGTCTGCTCAATGAGCCAGTGCTTTAACCTGGACATGAATATGCTGATATTGGGTGCTTCCATGACAATATGGCTCCATGGAGGCAATAAGAGGAATATACCTGCCCATTGCCACTTCAACTTGCAAATTCTGAGAGCTATGTCGGTGGTCTTGGTTATTCTATGGACAGGCTGATGATGATGATGATATACCATAGAAGATAGTCCGTCAGTGCTGTCTAAAAAGTACAAATGTGGAGTTTATCTGTTCTTTTAAGCTACTCTACAATTAGTAATTGACGACTTGGTACTCGGTCTGCTCAGTGCAAGTGAGCGCGTCGTCAAAACATTACTGTAACGTGTTCAAATATAAGCACTCTGTTATTTTCATACGTTTTATCATTGTTCTTTATAAATATTCTATCGGAAGTCATAACAGGTGTTCGTTGAAGAGAGTTTGGTTAAGTGATGATGAATTGTAAAATTTTGTGCGTAACTCAGAGATTTAGTGTAGTGATTCAATGTAGTGAGTGTCTTTAATGAATAATATATATATGTCGTTTAAAAGCTACAGTACTCAATATAATGGAGGCTATTTTAAGGCAAGTATTTTGTTTTTTATTGATGATGTAGTTCGTGTTTTTATAAATTTTCTGTATGAAAAAGATCAAAAGCGACTACATACTTTAAAAATTATCTTTATGCACATAGTATTAAGGTGTTTTATTTCTTAGAAATATAGCTGTAATACCGTAGAATTTGGCAATATTTATGTAATGCTCTATTTTGTTAAATTTCGTGGCAAAGCGTAGGTATCATTTTTTAGGTACACAAAATCTAGAATTAAATTTAGAAATTATTAAAGTACTTTTCTTAAACCTGAAGTATTTTTGCTATTGATCTAAAATATATTGTTTAGAACAATGCTAAATTTGGGAAATTCTTGGCTAACACCTCATTTCAAGCATTTTCGGAGACTAGCCCCAGAATACCAAAAGTTGATATTACAGTAATTTTCATATATTTATTATGCTTAAAAGAAAGGTTACTATTTTAAAAAAATTACGACTATACACCACGTACTCTACTATTCTCCTGCTGACGTTACTAAAAAAAAAAGTGAAAGGTTACTAGTCTAAAATGGACTGCTCTGTAAAAAATCCTTCTTCGCCACCTTTCGCTATTTTAATGAAAAGCACCACATTTAGTTTTCTTTCGTATTTAATTTGCTTCCGTCGTCTCCGTAATCGCTCAGTTGTTTTTTTCCTACTTAAGTCCATTTTTCTTTTGTTTTTCTTTACAATTAAATTTAAGACTTTTTGAACGCCACGAACACATTTGCAAACTATTCGTAAAAGTCTTTGTTGGAACAGGAGTAAATTCACCAAATCAAATCAAATCAAAAGAATTTTATTTAATAAATTCACAAGGATCATTTTGAATCGTCTTATAAACTAAAATTGCTCCTATTCCACCTAGTTTGTAAGATGGTTAAAAATAACCCTTTGCAATGAAATTCAATGAAATAAAGTTATTTCAATTAAATACTTTTAACTTTGACTTCTCACAAAGGATTTCAAGAAAATTCCTTTTTTCTACCGAACACTATTATTATGGCAAAATTTAGATCCACCTGTTGAGAATTTGAACCGGCTATACTAGTTACAAGTGTATACAAGTTCATTACCACTGGAAATAATAAAATAAGAATCTTTGTATGTTTGTTACTTCTTCACAATGAAATAGATAGAGCTAAAGATCTTTTTCATTTATTTTATTCAAAACGGCCCTTCATCACATTTCAGTGGGCCATTCAGCACGTCAGTACCTGATTGATGAAGCTTTATTTGGGAACACTTTACTTCATTTTGGAGTTGGGTCAAGACATCGTTGTAATGTATCGTCGATTTGTGTATTTGTTTATAAAATTTAACATTTACAACTTACTACATTTTACCAGGAAGGTACTCTTTTATTCTAACTCTTCATTGGGGTTTTTCAAAAAGAGCATTTAAAAATACTGGTATAATACTTATACAAGTATATAGTATATAATATATACTGGTTTTCTGATACCCACGACACAGAGAATCCTAGTGTGGGATCATGAAGCTACGTATGTGAATAATGTTAAAAAAAAAGTTCTTAAAGAGTCGGCAACGCGCGTGTGATGCCTCTGGTGTTGCAGGCGTCCATAGGCTACGGTAACTACTTTCCATCAGGTGGAAGGTATGCTTGTTTACTTACGCAGTAATACAAAAAAAAACAAATGCGTTCTTGACACAGTTTTTATATTTCCTAAATATTTTTGGAAGAGCGAATTTCCCAAGCTTTTTTCTTACTAATGAATTTTTACCTCTTATGGCTACTAGCCTTCATACTCGGAATACACGAGACTAGTAAACCAAGTCAGGATAGTCATATTATGTATACCGCCACCTTTATAACTTTATCTACACTAATATACCTATGTATCGTTTCAACGTAGTCCGTATGACTGACACTGGGCTGGCATTGTTAGTAGATAGTCCATACTAGCTTACTTTTAACTAGCTTCGTGTGTTCCAGAGTTAAATGAAGGTAGTAAAACGTATAACTGATACTAAAGCAATGATACTAGCTTGCAATCCTGTCATTCTGTTCCATACTTCACTATCCTGACTTATACTTGTTGGTATTGTCACGACTATTTATCACGTGTATTTTCTCATTATTAATTTTCGCGACGTTTCAAACGTGTAAAACAATTGTAGTTGAGCTGACTCAACAAATAATACCCGCAATAGGCTAACGGTCTATCTCATAATCATTCTCTAAACCTATTTTAGTTAAAATAGGTTTTGTTTTCTTCTCTCTGATGTAAAATGTCATACGTCAAAACAAGACAAAAGCTATTGTAACTAAAATAGGTTTAGAGATTGGTTATGAAACAGGGGGTAAATAAATAGGCTGAATATAAACAATAAGGTAGTTAAAGATAGTTAAACACGCGATAAATACCCGTGACAATTTAAAAAAATGTGTGTTCTGATTGTGAATGTTCAAAAAATACTATCCTGATTTAGTTACTCGCCTCGTGTGTACTGGGCATGATGAAACAATGCGAGCCTTTTCTGTGTGTTTATTCACCATAACATCATATTAACTTCATTTAAGCCCTATATATATCCCTAAAATTGAGGAAACCAGTAGTTTTCTCATGAGCACAGGAAGGTCATTGCGCCTAGCTGGAGATCATTGCGATCATTTAAGGGGGATGCTTTCGATTACTTAAAGCTCGTTTCACGCTAGATGGCGTGGAAAAACAGATATTGACTTTTTTATTTTTTGTTCAAAACTCGAGCGTCTTTAGTGAGTAATTTTACCGTTTGCGAGCACGGTGTAGGTCATAGAATTTGATGCAGCATGAATTTTCGTTAAAGAGTCGTTAGAAATTTCAAATTCACTATAAATAAGATCTGACAATTTGCCTCATGTAATTACACGCACGCACACTTCTACATTCACTGTTTTGTTTTTCACTAGATGGCGTTGTCATTATCCCCAGATGTTATATAGATGGCGTTAAAAAAATGTTTATAAGGTATCTCGATAATGATGGCGTTAAAGAAAATTGTTAGAAGGGATGAGCCGCCACCATCCACCGAATTTCTGCCACCCTATAAAAAGTGCCGTGGTGTGCAGCGTAGAATCTATAATCCGTCTCCCGTGGATGTCGGAAAAGCCGACTAAGGGTTTACACCAGGGCATGGGCAGCAGCATCCATCTGAGTAACCGATACTGCAATCACCAATCAACCTGCCAAGGGTGGTAATTATGGCAAACACCCCCACAAAAATGAATGTCTTTTTACAGAAATTAATAAAAAGAAAAAACAAACAGATTAGGTATTTTTATTGGTTTATAATTACAAGTATTTTCCACTAGAAATATCATACACTGACAACAAATATTTATCAATAGGTAAGCGATCAGTGCAACTGCACATTTTGTCTTCGTATATTGTATTCATTGTTACCATTAGTGCCCATTGCATCTCTTCTAAATATAACTTTTCATTTAAAAAACCGACTTCCGCCATTGTATTCGACTAAATATTAGGATGAAAAAAAAATGATGAAAGAACCATAGTGGTGAAAGGGTTATGATACTTTTTGAATGCAAATGCTTGGTTTGATGCTGAAAATATAAAAATCGCCATATGTATGCCTACAATATTTGAAGAGTTCCCTCAATTCCTCATAGATTCCATCATCAGAACTGGATTCTGAAAAAAATGGGACCAATCTGGAAGTATATCTATTCAAATAAAAAAATAATTTTCCAAATCGGTCCATAAACGCCGGAAATACGCGGTAACAAATATAAAAAAAAATAAAAAAAATACAACTGAATTGAGAACCTCCTCCTTTTTTGGGAAGTCGGTTAAAAATAACCACAAACGGCGTAAAAAGTAAGTACACACCGCACCTAGTTACAATAGTACTTACAAAATAAAAATGCAAAATACAACAAAAGAAAACTTAAAAAAAAACATAAGCAGAACTACCTCGGTAGGCACCTAGATTAATTTCAGACCAGCGAACTCATCGAAGGTGATAGAAGGTCTGCTCAATGAGCCAGTGCTTTAACCTGGACATGAATATGCTGATATTGGGTGCTTCCATGACAATATGGCTCCATGGAGGCAATAAGAGGAATATACCTGCCCATTGCCACTTCAACTTGCAAATTCTGAGAGCTATGTCGGTGGTCTTGGTTATTCTATGGACAGGCTGATGATGATGATGATATACCATAGAAGATAGTCCGTCAGTGCTGTCTAAAAAGTACAAATGTGGAGTTTATCTGTTCTTTTAAGCTACTCTACAATTAGTAATTGACGACTTGGTACTCGGTCTGCTCAGTGCAAGTGAGCGCGTCGTCAAAACATTACTGTAACGTGTTCAAATATAAGCACTCTGTTATTTTCATACGTTTTATCATTGTTCTTTATAAATATTCTATCGGAAGTCATAACAGGTGTTCGTTGAAGAGAGTTTGGTTAAGTGATGATGAATTGTAAAATTTTGTGCGTAACTCAGAGATTTAGTGTAGTGATTCAATGTAGTGAGTGTCTTTAATGAATAATATATATATGTCGTTTAAAAGCTACAGTACTCAATATAATGGAGGCTATTTTAAGGCAAGTATTTTGTTTTTTATTGATGATGTAGTTCGTGTTTTTATAAATTTTCTGTATGAAAAAGATCAAAAGCGACTACATACTTTAAAAATTATCTTTATGCACATAGTATTAAGGTGTTTTATTTCTTAGAAATATAGCTGTAATACCGTAGAATTTGGCAATATTTATGTAATGCTCTATTTTGTTAAATTTCGTGGCAAAGCGTAGGTATCATTTTTTAGGTACACAAAATCTAGAATTAAATTTAGAAATTATTAAAGTACTTTTCTTAAACCTGAAGTATTTTTGCTATTGATCTAAAATATATTGTTTAGAACAATGCTAAATTTGGGAAATTCTTGGCTAACACCTCATTTCAAGCATTTTCGGAGACTAGCCCCAGAATACCAAAAGTTGATATTACAGTAATTTTCATATATTTATTATGCTTAAAAGAAAGGTTACTATTTTAAAAAAATTACGACTATACACCACGTACTCTACTATTCTCCTGCTGACGTTACTAAAAAAAAAAGTGAAAGGTTACTAGTCTAAAATGGACTGCTCTGTAAAAAATCCTTCTTCGCCACCTTTCGCTATTTTAATGAAAAGCACCACATTTAGTTTTCTTTCGTATTTAATTTGCTTCCGTCGTCTCCGTAATCGCTCAGTTGTTTTTTTCCTACTTAAGTCCATTTTTCTTTTGTTTTTCTTTACAATTAAATTTAAGACTTTTTGAACGCCACGAACACATTTGCAAACTATTCGTAAAAGTCTTTGTTGGAACAGGAGTAAATTCACCAAATCAAATCAAATCAAAAGAATTTTATTTAATAAATTCACAAGGATCATTTTGAATCGTCTTATAAACTAAAATTGCTCCTATTCCACCTAGTTTGTAAGATGGTTAAAAATAACCCTTTGCAATGAAATTCAATGAAATAAAGTTATTTCAATTAAATACTTTTAACTTTGACTTCTCACAAAGGATTTCAAGAAAATTCCTTTTTTCTACCGAACACTATTATTATGGCAAAATTTAGATCCACCTGTTGAGAATTTGAACCGGCTATACTAGTTACAAGTGTATACAAGTTCATTACCACTGGAAATAATAAAATAAGAATCTTTGTATGTTTGTTACTTCTTCACAATGAAATAGATAGAGCTAAAGATCTTTTTCATTTATTTTATTCAAAACGGCCCTTCATCACATTTCAGTGGGCCATTCAGCACGTCAGTACCTGATTGATGAAGCTTTATTTGGGAACACTTTACTTCATTTTGGAGTTGGGTCAAGACATCGTTGTAATGTATCGTCGATTTGTGTATTTGTTTATAAAATTTAACATTTACAACTTACTACATTTTACCAGGAAGGTACTCTTTTATTCTAACTCTTCATTGGGGTTTTTCAAAAAGAGCATTTAAAAATACTGGTATAATACTTATACAAGTATATAGTATATAATATATACTGGTTTTCTGATACCCACGACACAGAGAATCCTAGTGTGGGATCATGAAGCTACGTATGTGAATAATGTTAAAAAAAAAGTTCTTAAAGAGTCGGCAACGCGCGTGTGATGCCTCTGGTGTTGCAGGCGTCCATAGGCTACGGTAACTACTTTCCATCAGGTGGAAGGTATGCTTGTTTACTTACGCAGTAATACAAAAAAAAACAAATGCGTTCTTGACACAGTTTTTATATTTCCTAAATATTTTTGGAAGAGCGAATTTCCCAAGCTTTTTTCTTACTAATGAATTTTTACCTCTTATGGCTACTAGCCTTCATACTCGGAATACACGAGACTAGTAAACCAAGTCAGGATAGTCATATTATGTATACCGCCACCTTTATAACTTTATCTACACTAATATACCTATGTATCGTTTCAACGTAGTCCGTATGACTGACACTGGGCTGGCATTGTTAGTAGATAGTCCATACTAGCTTACTTTTAACTAGCTTCGTGTGTTCCAGAGTTAAATGAAGGTAGTAAAACGTATAACTGATACTAAAGCAATGATACTAGCTTGCAATCCTGTCATTCTGTTCCATACTTCACTATCCTGACTTATACTTGTTGGTATTGTCACGACTATTTATCACGTGTATTTTCTCATTATTAATTTTCGCGACGTTTCAAACGTGTAAAACAATTGTAGTTGAGCTGACTCAACAAATAATACCCGCAATAGGCTAACGGTCTATCTCATAATCATTCTCTAAACCTATTTTAGTTAAAATAGGTTTTGTTTTCTTCTCTCTGATGTAAAATGTCATACGTCAAAACAAGACAAAAGCTATTGTAACTAAAATAGGTTTAGAGATTGGTTATGAAACAGGGGGTAAATAAATAGGCTGAATATAAACAATAAGGTAGTTAAAGATAGTTAAACACGCGATAAATACCCGTGACAATTTAAAAAAATGTGTGTTCTGATTGTGAATGTTCAAAAAATACTATCCTGATTTAGTTACTCGCCTCGTGTGTACTGGGCATGATGAAACAATGCGAGCCTTTTCTGTGTGTTTATTCACCATAACATCATATTAACTTCATTTAAGCCCTATATATATCCCTAAAATTGAGGAAACCAGTAGTTTTCTCATGAGCACAGGAAGGTCATTGCGCCTAGCTGGAGATCATTGCGATCATTTAAGGGGGATGCTTTCGATTACTTAAAGCTCGTTTCACGCTAGATGGCGTGGAAAAACAGATATTGACTTTTTTATTTTTTGTTCAAAACTCGAGCGTCTTTAGTGAGTAATTTTACCGTTTGCGAGCACGGTGTAGGTCATAGAATTTGATGCAGCATGAATTTTCGTTAAAGAGTCGTTAGAAATTTCAAATTCACTATAAATAAGATCTGACAATTTGCCTCATGTAATTACACGCACGCACACTTCTACATTCACTGTTTTGTTTTTCACTAGATGGCGTTGTCATTATCCCCAGATGTTATATAGATGGCGTTAAAAAAATGTTTATAAGGTATCTCGATAATGATGGCGTTAAAGAAAATTGTTAGAAGGGATGAGCCGCCACCATCCACCGAATTTCTGCCACCCTATAAAAAGTGCCGTGGTGTGCAGCGTAGAATCTATAATCCGTCTCCCGTGGATGTCGGAAAAGCCGACTAAGGGTTTACACCAGGGCATGGGCAGCAGCATCCATCTGAGTAACCGATACTGCAATCACCAATCAACCTGCCAAGGGTGGTAATTATGGCAAACACCCCCACAAAAATGAATGTCTTTTTACAGAAATTAATAAAAAGAAAAAACAAACAGATTAGGTATTTTTATTGGTTTATAATTACAAGTATTTTCCACTAGAAATATCATACACTGACAACAAATATTTATCAATAGGTAAGCGATCAGTGCAACTGCACATTTTGTCTTCGTATATTGTATTCATTGTTACCATTAGTGCCCATTGCATCTCTTCTAAATATAACTTTTCATTTAAAAAACCGACTTCCGCCATTGTATTCGACTAAATATTAGGATGAAAAAAAAATGATGAAAGAACCATAGTGGTGAAAGGATTATGATACTTTCTGAATGCAAATGCTTGGTTTGTTGCTGAAAATATCAAAATCGCCATATGTATGCCTAAAATATTTGAGGAGTTCCCTCAATTCCTCATGGATTCCATCATCAGAACTGGGTTTTGAAAAAAATTGGACCAATCTGGAAGTACATATATCTATTCAAATAAAAAAAGAATTTTCTAAATCGGTTCATAAACACCGGAGATATGAGGTATCATCTTCATCATCATTAGATGTAGTTGATCTGATGATCAACTACATCATCATCAGCCTGTAGAAGTCCACTTAGGTGTCCCCTAGAGTGCCACGACGAACGGTCTTGAGCCGCCTCCATCCACAGATTTCCTGTGACGTTCATAATGCTTTAGTCCATCGAGTGGAGGGCCTTCCTCTACAGCCTCGTCCGTTTTTCGGTCGCCACTCGAGAACCTTTATTCTCAAACGGTTATCAGTTCTGCGAGCTATATGACCTTCCCATTGCCACTTCAACTTGCTTGATCATCAGTGGCTAGAAAAAAATACATTTCTTGATATAGTTTTGTTTTAGACAATGTTGTAAGGGTTTTTTGTATGAGAAAAAATAACGTACATGATGTCATTTCATTGAGATCTATGCACTTTGCATTTTTCCGAACACGTCTCAACATATATTTCAGATAAAATCGCATTTTTGAAAAATGCTACCAGCTTTAGCATCATGCTGCTGATAAACTCATTTATAGGGTGTGGTGATACGGCGTTTGCAAACATAACAGTGTACAAATATTACTGTGTTGGAAATATATGATATTGGATAAACAATCAACAATCTGCCTCTCTCACTATTCCAAATTGACTCGCAGTCAGACGACTAGTTAGTAGTTTTGTTAGTAGTAGAACTTCTTGTGAAAGAGTTCGTCCGGGGAAGTACTACCACTGTACCTATTTCTGCCGCCAAGCAGTAGTGTTCGCATTGCTGTGTTTCGGTTTGAAGGGTACGGGTGCCGGTGAAATTACAGGCACATGAGACTTTTCATCTTTATGTCTCAGGGTCGGTAGCGCGCGTGTAATGCCTCTGGTGTTACAAGCGTTCATAGGCTGCGGCAACTGCTTTCCATCTGGTGGGCCGTAAGCTTGTCTGCTTGCCAAGTAGCATAAAAAAAAAACGTTCCGATCTGTGAGTAACGTATAAATCATTTCCATGCTGTTCATGTTGTGGACCATTTCTCAAATCTTCTGCCATCAAATCTGGCTGACTGCTGTTGTGCATTATTATTTTTCGTGCAACCAGAGTCAGCTTCGTCAATTTCGGCTTCAAAATATTTCGTCCATAAATTGGGAGCTTGGTGTTAGATAAGATCTGAAAACATAACATATTTACTTATTACATTTTCATTCATTAAATTTTTAAAGATATTTCAAGTAATATAAATATCGAGCTGCGCCTCGCGGTTTCACCTGCGTGAACCATGATATTATTATTATGACGTTGATTTATTTTAAAACTCGTTATAAAATACATTTTTCACTATAAAGAAATACTACTTATCTATAAAAACAAATAGTATATAAAAACAGTATAGTAAAAAATATATTACAAAACGGTAAACCACCGACCGCGGAGCAAAGGCCCAACCGGTCGGAGGCTAGGGCTGCAGAGAGAGGAACCTCCTAACTATGCGTGCCGAGTCCAGGAGTACTGCCTTCTGAATCTGACCGTTGATCCAACCATTTAGTGAGAGCCTCTCAAGGTATTGGTCGAGGCTCTTTGCTATAAGGCCATTCACAGAAACAACTATCGGGACGATAATCGTCGAATCCACATCCCACATGGCGGTAATCTCGTGGGCCAAGTCAAGGTACTTGCTTGCTTATTATTATTATTATTATTATTAGGTATCTTCATTCCAAATTTCACTCAAATCCGTTCAGCCGTTTGGGCGTGAAGAAGTAACAAACATACTTATAAACTTTCGCATTTATAATATTAGTGTGATGTGATGAGATGAAGAGGTCAACCGACGAATCCAACTCGGATGGGCAGCGTTCGGGAAACTACGCCATATCTAGTTTGTTGGTTTTGTGAAAACTTCTTGTGAAAGAGTTCGTCCGGGGAAGTACTACCACCGTACCTATTTCTGCCACCAAGCAGTAGTGTTCGCATTGCTCTGTTTCGGTTTGAAGGGTACGGGTGCCAGTGAAATTACAGGCACATGAGACTTTTCACATTATGTCTCAGGGTCGGCAGCGCGCTTGTGATGCCTTTGGTGTTGCAGGCGTCCATAGGCTACGGTAACTGCTTTCCATCAGGTGGGCCGTATGCTTGTCTGCTTGCCAAGTAGCATAAAAAAAAAACTTCTCGTCGCCGATACCGCAGAGCCTCAAGACGAAAGTCTACACGCCAGTGTTGACTTACGGCACTGAGACGTGGTCGCTAACTATTGGCCGTATAGACAAGATCAAAGTTGCGCAACGGGCTATGGAGAGAGCTATGCTAGGAGTTTCACCATGTGATAGAATCCGAAATGAGGAAATCCGTAGAAGAACCAAGGTCACCGACATAGCTCTCAGAATTAGTGGCAGTGGGCAGGTCATATAGCTCGAAGAAGTGATAACCGTTGGAGAATAAAGGTTCTCGAGTGGCGACCACAAACCGGACGACGCGTTAGAGGAAAGCTCTCCACTCGATGGAATAAAGACATTATAAACGTCGCGGGGAGTCGGTGGATGGAGGCGGCTCAATACCGTTCGTCGTGGCATTCTAAGGGGAAGGCCTATGTCCAACAACAACAACAACGAAGGCTTCAAACAAAGGGCAGGCATCTTCTATAATAGTACTACTCTACTAGTAGGTAACACATTAAAATTATGTAAATATCTGTTTACTTACGAAATTTCACCGTGAAACCGTTATAACCTGGCTTGCACTCGTTTCAAAGACACCGCCCCAAAGAAAATTAATCGCATGACACCCACAGTGCACCATAGACAAGGACCATAGAGAAAAAAGTCAAGGAACATATAGGGAGAAATAAGTGCACTGGGCTAGGTAACCACAGACAAACAGAACACCTTAAATTCAACAGGGCCACAAATCAAAAAATTTCAATATCGTTTTTAATGCAAAAATGGCATTTAGATGATTCCAATTTTTATATTCGAAAAAGACACCCATGGTTTTAGCGTTTAAAATAGTTCAATCACACAACTACCCATTTAGCATTTTGAGACTTTGATGACTAACTTCACAGCAAAGCAGCCATCTTTCCAGTTAATAATAATAATAATAATAACTTTATTACGAAACATAAAAGTGTCAGGTTTTGGAATGCGTTTCTTTTGAATGAAAGTTCAATAAGTTTGATTACTATTTTATTAAAACGAAACCGCAGTACTTGGAAATGTGTCTGTTTTGCATATAAGATTACCGTGATTATGGTTGTAATTGTTTATAAACAAACATGCAATATTTGTTAAATGACTGTTATTACAATCAGTCTGTACAATCAGTCTTAAAATACAGTGTTTCATTATTATACATAAGTATCCTTTGAATTAAATAATCACTTTTAAGATTATTAAAATTACTTTGGGATCACATCCTTTTCAATCAGTTTTAGGATGCCCTGTTTTTTGTCTCAGCAACTTGTAGCTTTTTGATATTATTTTATTTTATTTACTTGGGAAAAATCTGTATCCTGAGAAGTTTTGTATAAAAATATATTATGCCTTTACAACTCTTCCTTTGAAAATCTATGCCAAGAGGCTGAACACTAAGAGGTTCTGAATCATAACTGATTGGTAATCAATCGTCTGTACTGCTGTCTGAGCTTATAGATGAGGATTCACTGGAGTCTCTATCTTAATCGCTTCATCAAAAACGGTACAAATTCCATACCAGACAGACAGCCAACACAATCCTAGCCTATCGTTACTTGATGAAAACATTATCTGATTTTGGAAGTCCAGAGCAATGAATAAATTTAGTCATTGAGGAAAGTACAGACAGCGATTCAGATATACTCAAGTGAATCCTCATCTTCAAGCTCAGACAGCAGTACAGATGATTGATTACCAATCAGTTGATTCAGTACTTCCTAGTATTCAGCCTCTTGACATAGATTTCCAAAGGAAGAGTCGTAAAGAGCAGACCTCAAAGTTATTAAAACTGATCAACAACATTAAAATATATTTTTATACAAAACTTCTCAGGATATAGATTTTTCCCAAGTAAATAATATAAAATAATATCAAAAAGCTACAAGTTGCTGAGACAAAAAACAAAGCATCCTAAAACTGATTGAAAAGGATGTAATCCCAAAGTAATGTTAAACTTTTTATACTTACTTATTTTAAAATTGATTATTTAAGCTAAAGGATTTAAACACTTAATGAGATTACTGCGATGACTTAGATATTATTGATCGTAGATCTCATCGTTACTACTAGTAAGTCAAAGATTTATGGAGTATTTTATTTTGTAATATTGCTAGATGAAGAGGTGATAGTTATGGATAAGTTTCTTCCGCATTTAATTACATTGATCTCAATGTAAATTTCAAGGTAGTGTAAGGTTCAAAATACGCATCTTATAATATACCATACATATATGTAGAAAAAAAAGATTTATAAAGTAATACAAAAAAAACTACTATCAAAACTTTGATAGGCTTTCCAGTAAAAAAATGAATTTTCGACTTGTGGCTCTTTTGCATTTAAGGAGCGAGATGACAACTTCATACTACACTTTGATATTGATATATTATCAGGGTTGCTACACCGAGTTTCTGAATCACAGCACGGTACACGGTCGGATTATAAAAACTAGTAGTTTTGCGAACAGAATACCTCAAGAGCACAAACTATCTTGTTTTTCGATAAAGTTTAAAAATCGCATCCATAGTCCGATCTAGCATATACCCAATCTTACTTGAACCACAAGTCGTTGAAACTCTAACAAATGAGAGCTCACGTAATATTGGTTTTCATTTTTATTTTTTCTCAAAAACTATATTGTAAAATAAATATATAAGTAAGTACATATATCAAGTTTCATCAAGATTAATTGAAAAATGCGACGTACGCGAGTACTTACGTACATAGGTACATACATCCGAACAGACGATAGCAAATTTTGCCATATTATATTGCAAGGACTTACCTTGCTTTGCTCGCTCGGTCAATGACTAGTAATATTTTTTTTTATTGCTGCGAATGAAGTTACGAAAGTATAGTTTTTACATATTCTTTCGTTGTTTTATTTTTATTTTATAAAACTGAAACTTGAGTTTCAATAAAGTACGTTACAATAAAGTATTTTCTCGAAGGTACCTACTTTGTTGATATTGCAAAGTATAAAGAACATAGCCGCAAATAACTTTGTAAACTATGATTATAACGAACGGTTGGCAACCCTATCAGAGCCAGCTCATAAAGCCTAATAATTACGGGTGACTAGCAAGCACTAAACTTGTGACGTAGCGTTGCCTGGCAACGTCGCGTTTCGCAATTTTGGTGACAGACCCGAAAATAACGCGAGGCATACTTTTATTTATTTAGCGCCATCTTTCACTATCTTTCTCAAAACTCGGTGCTCGAGGTCCATTTAACCGCCATCTCTGTCAAATTAAACAAAACAGGGTGCTCTGCGTAAAAATATCACGCTTCGATGGTAGGTGGCGACTCAAAATGGACATTAAAAACACTCACACATACGTAAAATTGGTCGTATTTCAAACTAATTTTAAAAATTACCCTTAGTAAATTTTTATTTGAAACAACCATTTGCGAGTACGATAATCATTAGAAAATCGAAAAAAAAATACGATATAAAGAACGACAATCTGTGGATTGAAAAAATACTTAAATTATTTTGCATGGGCAAGGCAACGAGAGCATTCACCTTAACCCAATTGTATTATTCGTGCTTGTAGGCTGACATGATTATTGTCATGAATTGATGGACTTGATCTGCCAAATGATTGCTGACGCCGTACTATGTATAATAATGTATAATTGCCAAGAATTACTACACATTATACAGATGCTATGTAAATGTTTTTGATTTTTATCCGTTTTTGTAAAGGATATAGGGTTATTTTCATAATGTCAAAAATAGCTCTAAATAACCCGGGGTGCGTTAATAGATACATTTTGAATTTAAACTTTTTACATCCAGTCCACTTTATAATTATTATTGTAATTTTGTACCAACTAACGCCATCTATGTTTATACCATTGTACACTTTGTTTTGGTACCGTATTTGATTTAGACATATTTTCTGATAGCAATACTCTCATGACCATAACTTCTTAATTCATCATCATCATCATCATCACCAGACTGTAGAAGTCCACTGCTGTACATAAGCCATCCCCTAGAATGCCACGGCCAACGATCTTGAGCCGCCTCCATCCACGCGACCTTTATAAATAACAATTACTCTAAAGCTAATTAATGCATTTGTAATAAAATGTAAACTATAGAAACTCATATCGCATGTCTTCAAAAATTACCTGGTTTAATACAATCAATCTTTTGTATAAACCTGATGAAAATACTACAAATCTCTCCACAACAATTCTCTTTATTCTATTTGTTGTACAACTCAGTACAACATCGTGGATCGTGGGGCTATTTGTCTTGAAACACAGGTGTAAGGTCTAACAAATGTAGCCCCATCACGCGGTGCTGAGGTGGATTCCGAAGACTAGCGTCATGCTCTGGTTTTGTACGTTTGAATAAAATAGTATTTTGTGGAAAAGACATTGGTTTTTAAAATAATCCTGGAAAATATTATGACAAACGTTTAAAAGGTTTGTTTAGTCTAACTAATCCTTTTTGATAGTTATTTTCATGCATTATTTAACACCTTGACCGATGGTTACAGTAACCATTCGTTTATTTGCTGGTGAACTTAGACCGTGTTGTGGACCTACCCTTATCACCTAAATATACCCCTAGATATTTCAGGGGCTTTAATTATCATCTCGATCTTGTCGTGACGAAGTGCCCTACACGTTAGATTAGCCATTGTCCGCTAATGATGGATGAAAGAGGGTGTGGAAGTCAGTTGCGCGGGGCACAAGTGTCTAGATATAGCGGGGCAAAACTAACTTTATGTTGAATCTTTGTTAGTGCCTGGTCTGTGATGAAAATATAGAATTTAAGTACTAAACATTCTCATAAATATTTTTGTTTATTAATTTGAGAGTTCTGATTGTATTCATGTTATTCAAATCTAAGTTTCACGGTCAAGTTATCACTTGTTACTTTGCAACGAAATGAGAGTTGAATCGCAGTAGAAATGACAAAAATTCTGTAAAGTCACTAAAAGGTCATAACTTATACCAGCATCCCTTCATCTGCTAAGGTTTCAGGGGTCTCAATTTAATTGGTCGAGTTAATCTCGCGTCATTGTCCACGACCCACGGGTATGCCCCACGTGTGCCCCGCTCAAGTACGGTCACGGTATGCAGTTGACAACAATTTGGGCTATTAATAACACAGATATACATGTTATTATTGATGTAACACACGAATTAATAAATTCTCAACTCTTACTTTATCATAAAAAACGTTTAAACTTTAATAGTCAACGGAATGATTTAATTATGAAAACCGCAGTGACTACCTTACCCTAAAATGGGTCAAAGTAAACCACAAAATGCGAATATCATTTGTTTATTAATAAAATATCGTCATGAATTTCAGTAATCAGTGACCAAAATTAATGATACATTTTAGCACCGATTATTTCGCTGAAACCATTTGAAATTGAAAATGGGTGTTCTACAATAGATCCACCGATCCTAAACATTGTAGTCCTCGTATACAGCCTTCGTAAATAATTACATTAGGATACAATAAAACCTCTGAGACAAATGGATGCAAAGACAATGAGAGACGGGCTGATACAATTCTACAATGGAACACTTTAGCACCGCGATGGATGAAAGTGCTAGTACAGATACATAAGTATCTCGCAGTTATTTCAGAAATCAATCTTTATTTAATGACTAGCATTTGATCGCGGCTCTACCCGCGTGGAACCTCTATTATAAATTATAGCCTAGGTAATATGTTTTTCTGATGTAGAAGCTTCAAAATCCGTTCAGTAGTTTTTGCGTTAATGAGTAACAAACATACATTCATCCATCCTTTTAAATTTATAATATTAGTAGGAGTAGGATTTGAACAACCTTAACATAAACAGTTTTTCACAAAAGAGACCAATGATATACAGATTTACTCAATTATTAACGAGCAACAGCTAGTTGATCATTTATTTTCTAGACATTTTACAGAGAAAGATTGATTCTAAACTGATTCTGTAAATACATTTTAGTTTGCACAAAGTCAATGTCAAAAATATTTTATTAATTGAAATCACAAGAATCATTTTAATTCTTAAAATCACAACATGGTTTTTGGCTATCAAGTGTCTTGTGTTTATTGCCTTGTTCTTCTAGGTTTGGTTGCAACAGGAATAAATTCACCTAGTTCATAAGACGATTCAAAAATTATCCATGTGATTTCAATGAATAAAATAATACTGAGGTGGTCTTTGCATTGTGATCTTTGGTAAAGCAAGCTTACCAGCCCACAACACGTCATAATCAGCCTATATAGAAGTCCACTGCTGGACATAGGTCTCCCAATGTTACGACGAACGTCTCCATCCACCGACTTACTGCAACCTTTAAAATGTCGTCACTCATCATAGTCGCCACTCGAGACACTTTATTACCCAGGTTGTCGGTTCTACGTGCTACTGACAATACCTCTTAAAGTTACCAAGTTGAAGTGGCAATGAACAGGCCATAAAAAGACACATTATTGTATTGAATATGTACATTCCCAATTTATATTAATATAATACTTACTTTTTATATTTTCTTCTAATGATTGTTCTCTACTGTGTACACACACAGAATGAAGCGATTCTTTCGCGTTGACAACTCGACAAGGCTCGACAAGGAAGGAAACGAATTTATCGAGCGCGTGAAAAATGATGCAGGGCTCTCGAGGGTCGAGACGTGGGCTGGTGGACTTTACCTGATTGGATAGCCACTTAAAAGTACATTAAGTTCTTTTAAAAAGTAGGATGTGTGCGTGTTAATTCCTTGAAGTATTTTAAGAGCTTTTGGAAAAACTAGTTGAAACCATTGGAACTCAGATTTCCGGATTAATGCGATTCCTTCGGTATACTAACATTTCGTCAAAAGGTGTACTTATCTAAAATTTTTACATTACAGACGTTTCACAAATTTTTATTTCGCAAACTATTTTCATAAATGCATTGTATCGTAAATGTTGGTTTATAAAATAATCAATTCGTAAATACTTCGGATCACTATATCATATTATAACACATTAACGTCGCCTGCAAAATAATTTTTTTTGAAACTTTGTTCGGCGAATTCATATTTTACCGATTCCGTCATCTTTGGTAAAATATTACCGTTATTCCACTGTCGTTCCTTCAAGCAATTTTTTGTAATGTCACTAAGATCAGGTTTATTTTTGTTTACTAAGTCACGTTTCCAGTATTCCTTTTAGCATCAAAATCATCTTGTTTTTTAGACTCTCATCGATTCCAAGGCAGCGAATTGTCCTTACAAATCGCAAGCCAATCGGTACTCGCGCCAAATTCCCGAATACCCGCAGTTTTTCACCTTTCCGATGGTATCGACATGACTGATGGTTTCATTCTGAGCCGTTTTGTCTTTCTAATGGCCCATTGCGATTGACAGCTGCAGACGAGACGAAGGTTTTTGTTGTGGAAGCTTTTTAGAAATAAATAAATAAATAAGAAAGACCAGGTAGAGGTTGAAAATAAACCTTCCTCATTGGTTTCATTGCAATGAAATAGAGTTAAGCGTTGAATCAATGAATGTTGCTTGTAGATACTATAGTACCGTCTGTTATAATAGTTCAAATTATTAATTGTTGAGCCCGGCTTGATCTTCTAATAAAAAATGAATATAATAAAATAGCAGAAATTAAAAACAAAGACAAGTTTACATAGTTCAAAGGTTGTCTGGAAAAGATCTTGGAAAGAAGCCACCCATTTTACGTTATTTTTTTTCCTTTTTTTTTTTGTATTTTCATTGGTGTGCAATAAAGAGTTCATCTTTCTATGTATCTCAAAGTCAAGTCTAGCAAAAATATAATCAAAATAGATTGATTAAGAGTCGAGAAGAATAGATTAAATGTTTCTTGACTTGTATTAAAGTCAAGAAACATTAAAAGTAAGAAATCGTTAAAAGGATATTCGAAAATTAAAGAAATCTAGTCTTTAGATTGTCATCAGTCTGAAGTCGGGCATATGTGAATCGTGGACTAAACGGACTAAACTCTTTTTTATATAAAAAAAACAAACAGCTGAATTGAGAAAATCCTTCTTGTTTGAAGTCTGCTAAAAATAAATGGATCACCTCTTTCCATCGTTTCCATCATAATTATTGTAATAAGGATCATGCCTACCTACCAATTAATAACTACGTATATCATTGTTTATGCTGCACAGATAATGTTTCCATGAGGGTGTTAAATCTTGTGGAAAGATCGCAAAATTAATGAGTTCTGTTATTACGAACTATGTGTGTGTGACAATGGTATGGATGCATCTAATGTCATATTATTAACTAGTGACAGGGTTAGAGTGGATAAGATATATTCTAGAAAACTGATGATTTGAAAAATTGCTTTTGGGGGATGTATTAGTACCTTTAAAGGGACTGTCCAAAGGGACTAGTGGGAATGAATCAAAAAAACTTCCGCTGGAGTGTATTTATTTTTAATACACCCATAAAATACTTTAGGGAAAAGCGACGTCGCGTTACCAAATTTGACCTGAGACCCTAGTCTGAGTTTTACAGAGACCGAAGTCTGAGTTTAAACAAGCAATTTACACGGATGTATGTTGTAGTTACACGGATTTTTGTATAGAGAATAAGATACACAGAGTGTACGCTAGGGGCACTTTTTAGTGTCGCCTAACAAAAGACGTGTTATACTACACTACACCGTACGTCCGTGTCAATTGTTTGCAAAAACAGTAAGGCCCGTGTTCTAGAACTAAACTCGAACTAAATCGAGACTCAATAATATATTTTTTTGACAGATTTCAATGAAAAACTGTCACCAAATCTATGCTTGAGTCTCTATTCACCCTTGAGCATAGTTCTAGAATACGGGCCTTAGACTCAGCCTCCTTCAACCATCGTATCGATGACGATTGTTCGTGTATTACGTGTTAGCGCGTGCACAGATTAGTTGATAGTTACTATGTAATTCACGGACGAACGTCGTAATTGTCATTGTACTATGGTTGCTGCAAAACTCTTTCTCAGCCTAAACCAAACAACACAACAAGGCATTGCTATTACCGTGCCGTGGTGTGTCCGGCCTAAAAATAGACCCCTCCTCGCCTCCCGTGGATGTAGTAAAAGCCTTACTAAGAAATTACACCAGGGGATGGGCAGCAGCAGCCATCTGAGTACTTATCACCAACTGCGATCATCAATTCGCCTGCTAAGCGTGTATGGCCATTGTATTCAATGGGGGAGGCCTCGTCCAGCAGTGGATGTATACAGGCTGGTGATGATGATGATGAATAAAGATAAAGATAAAGATAATTTATTTGTTTTGAATATGGTAATTTTACATTTGTGGTCATAATTTACATGTCCCAACATACTCAGTCATACATTATGACATACAAATATAATTTAGTTCCCACAAGTAGATACTAGGTGAATACATGCATTATCATGTCATTACATAAAAGCAATAGTAAATTAAGGGCCTTGTTCACGATCTTCAAGTAAAGTGTTGATTAGTTACTTCCTAAGTAGCGTTAACCAGCAAGTAAAAGTGTCGATTAACTTTTATCAGTTTCACAAAAGAAAATTGAGTTCCGATTAGCAACTCGGTGGTTAGCTGAATGATTTAAAAAATCTTTCAATCTAACCGTTCAATAGACGCTATCACCAACGACAAATGTCAGCAGTCACACGTCACGGTTGTCAAATTTGCGCAGTGCGGGTAATTTTTTGATAGGCGAAATCGGGCAATAAAAACATATTCATCAAGTTCGGCAAAATAATTTACACGAACCTGAAATACACAACACTCGGAATTGTTTGTCTAGATGAATTTTCTAATTCCTCTATTTGATGATCAACTCAATTCATTTCTAACACTTTGTAATAGGTTTTTTCGAAACAGTTTGATACTATCTACACAAAACCAGACGAAACTTGACTTTACTCGTTAATTAGACCGACTAATCGGCAGAAGAAGCAAGAAAAAAGTTACAGGCTACTTTACTTCCTGGTTAGTGCTACTCGGCCTTTGTGAAACTCGTATGCATAGTTACATGGGACTTTAACCGACAACTAGCCTACTCGAGACTTTACTTGAAGATTGTGAAAGAAGCCCTAAGTTGTAATAATAATAACTAATCGTAATATTGAATGTCACAAAACTCATACTTACCATAACTTACCTTACCTCATACATTTTATGATCAAAAAATTCTTTTATATTATAAAAAATAAATTACATACTTAGATACCTCGAGTAAGTGCCTATAGAATTATTAAAATGAAGCAGTCATAGCTTGACTTAGGTACTTGTACCTACCCACAGAAATGAAAATTCAGTCCATTTTCTATTGTCTCATATTCATTCAAAATGTCGCACCTATCCACCTACGCTAATATAAACCTTAGTTTCTTGTCACTAGGTTTATTTTTAAATTGTCCTAAAAACTGTCGGGATAATTTTTAAGGGTAAGTTCCATTGTTCGTGAGATTTCGTTCGGAAACGGCGCCCTTTGCAAATGACTCGTTAGACCGGAAGTAGGTTGAGTATTATTTATGTTACGCTGGAATAATAATAATGGCTGTAAACACTGCGCTATTGTTCTGGGTAATATTTTTATGGGTAATTAGTTTGGAAATAATCTTCTTACGTACCTACTAATAGCTGCTCCTTTAAGGTGGATCGTCTAGCATGTGGCGCGCAATTCAAATTTTATTGTGTTTTTTTGCTCGTCACAGCTCATCAACACTTCTTGAGATAGCAAAAACAGGTTTTGCGAAAACTAGGAGACCCAAGACACTTGTTTTAATTGATAGTATCTCATAAATATAATTACGTAGGCTACGAATATCCATGAACCAAAAAAATATTGTTAAAATTATCGAAGAATATTCGTAGCTAAACTAATTATCTTTATGAGATACTATCAAATAAAATACGTGTATTAAGTCTCCTAGTTTTCGCTATTACTAGAAGTGTTGATAAGGTGAGATGAGCTAAAAACACGAATAAATTTAAATTTTTCGCTTGCGAGACTTTCCACCTTAAATATTCATGCATCCTGTTTTATACAATTATAAAATCCGTCACATGGGTAAGACCGTAAGCACTTTTTTATAAGTACAGTGATTTATAGGATAAAATTAAAAGTTACTCATTCAATTGTTTACTATGATGTTAATTAAGATATTGTATGTATGTACTATACTATTCTTTATATAAAAAATAGAGTATCTTAGAAGTTACTTCGTCCCAATTCTAGCTGGGAAATATCTAACGGAACGTGTCCGTTCTTCTAGAAAATTAACTATACTTTAGTTAATTTGAATTAACAATAGTTTTGGTAAATAAAATAACTACCTAGTTTTTAACTTAGGGGTTCTAGGGGTTCTTTCTTAACATAGTTACTCTCATAGTATGTATAAGTATTATAGTATGTTGTATGTACATCAATGCGTACTCTGGCCACTTACCGTCATCTTGCTGTACTGTCTTGTGCGTTCCGTGACTACCCTATGTGTATTTACCTTTTACGTATCGTTACCGCTATGCTACACATTTCTTGTTAGACAAAACATGTAAGCATGGTTGATATTTTCCGTAGTAAATTCGTCACAAAGACTTTTGAACCTTGTTGATACATTTACCAACATTCTTCGAACAACAGAGCCACTGAAGCATACCTGAAATCATGTTCCAGCATTACTCAAATACCGAGCGAGGGCGCTTCCGGCTAATGACGCCGGATAAACGACGTCACATCCGGTTTGCCCCCCGATCGCATCATTTCCTCCCAGCTTTAGAGAAGTTTAATAGGGGAATTAGTATTGCTCGGTATATTTATTTGACCCTGGTAGATCATTGTTCTAGGAAATTAACAGAGAATTGCCACAAAGTGCACCGTACCTATTTCAGCCCAGTAGAAGCTCGCATTGCTGTGTTCCGGTTTCAAAGGTATATATGGGTGCCGGTGAAACTATACAAGCACATAATAGGACTTTTAAACTTTATATCTCAGGATGGCGGACGCAGTGCAATGGTCCCAAGTATCATCCATCCCAGGTATTTATTCGCGATAGGCTGGGGTAACCGCTTAACATCAAGTGGGTCAAAAGCAAGGTTCGTCAGTTGGCTACCCAAAAAGAAAAATGTTTTGGCAGGGTTCTGGGTGGGTGTGACATGTATGTGTGACTTTTTGTGGGGACTAAATTGTTTTATAGGTACCCAGTGTGTATATACTAATATAGCTTCAAACGGAGGCTATAGTGGTCAAATCACAATAAGTTAAATCGTTAAACTCCGCCATTAGACCAATTTACTTACAAAAACGGTCATTAAAACCGCCATTTTGTTTTTTTTAATTATTTTCCCGCCTCTGGTCGTAACTTATGGGAATTTGCTTGATTTCGCGCTAAATTAACGATCTCCTATAATTAGGAGTTTGAGCCATTTGCTTCCAGTTGTTCGTTTCAGTTTTATTACTTTGCCTTTCATTTGTAGGAATCTATATACGTACTGCAACACCATGCTGCACTCTAAAACCAGTAGGTATTTCGGTTTTACTAAGTAATTCAGGGGGCTTATTACGGGTTTTGATAATTTCGAAACTATATGAAGTTTCGTTTCCATCCAATACATTTACTGACAGCGTCCTTAGTTTTCTTCTCGTTTTCGCTAGGGGCACTGCAAGTAAATGTATGGAAAGAAACGAAACTTCATAATACTTTCGTAAACTATCAAAACCTGTACTAAGCCCCCAGTATTATTTAACTAGGTATAGTCCACAATAGTTATTACCGAAGGATCTGAGGCCCAATTCTCTTAGGTATTAAAAAAAAAATCCAGTTACAATGTAATTTCGTGTCAGTCGCAGTGTCACAAAGTAACTGTTACCTAATCTTCGCATGCATACGCAAAGGTTGAGTAATAGTTACTACGTGGCAGTGTGACTCACACGAGATTATATAAGTACTTAGTGATTTGATCATTTTTGCAATAAGAGATTTGGGCCTCTGGTAATCTATTAATCTATTGTAACTTCGAAACGTTTCATCACTCGAAACAAAACGAGTATCAACTTTAAAATTATTTTGGATCTTTGCATGTTACCGAATCACGGCAAACGAGTAGATTTTAAAATGGATAGATATGTACGCTTCTTTTTAGTTATTGAGCGATCAAGTGTTAATTTTGAAATTTCTTTGGTTACAGGAACTTTTGGAGAAACGTATCAAGCTACTGGAGGCTCAATTGGAGGAGGAGAGGCGACGGACGCAGCGGGAACGCATGGCTGTCACCAAACTGCAGAACAAACTCATAAAGGTAAGAAACTTAAATAACAGTAAATTTAAGAGTTATTAACCGACTTCAAAAAAAGGTTCTCAAGTCGACTGTATGTTTTTTTGTATATGTTACGCGATTACTCCGTCAATTATGCATTCATTTTAATGATTCTTTATTTGTTTGGTAGGTCACTTCAGAGGTGGTCCCATATAAATTTGATCGACATTGATTCAGCACTTTTTGAACATTTTGGATTTTTGTGGTTCCCATTAATGAAACCTAAATTATACCGAGATAGATTATGCCACTCTTGGTTTGCCTGTGGCATCATGACAAGAAGTGTCAGCGCTAAATGGTACTGCTAGACGTGGACAGATGGCGTTATAGTAATACTTAAATACCTTCCCGCTGCTAACCGTGGATATATAGCGTTTATTCAAATTGAGTTTAATTTTCTTTTTAGTTTAATTTTGTACATATAGGCATAGGCTTGAAGTCGGTTTATGATTTTTCCAATAAGTTAACATTATATTATTTTTAACCGACTTTTAACGAAAAAAGAAGGAGGTTCTCAATTAGGTTGTATTTTTTTTTTGTATGTTTGTTACTTCATATCTCCGGCTTTTATGAACCGATTTGGAAAATTCTTTTTTTATTTGAATAGATATACTTCCAGATTGGTTAGAATCCAGTTCTGATGATGGGATCCATGAGGAATTGAGGGAACTCCACAAATATTGTAGGCATACATATGGCGATTTTGATATTTTCAGCAACAAACCAAGCATTTGCATTCAGAAAGTATCATAATCCTTTCACCACTATGGTTCTTTCATCTTTTTTTTTCATCCAAATATTTAGTCGAATACAATGGCGGAAGTCGGTTTTTTAAATGAAAAGTTATAGTAGCCAGCTTCATCTCGAGTATAATAAAAATAACAAACGCATCTCTGAGTCAAAGCGAAGGTGTGGGTTTGCATCCCGCTAGTTTGCACATTTTGTGTTGCATTGAAATTGAATCTAATGCCCCACACTGGACACTGTATACCTACAACTGCGTTGATTAACTGTGCTCTTATATAAACTCTTACATAAATTGTGCGCGACCGTGTCAACTCGAACAACTAACTCTCTATAAAGTATGAGGACAAAGCTGCGGGGGTGGGGTGCGGGGACGCGGATTACGCGGGATGGATAGTTGCTATTTTGTATGTTTGTCTATTATAATATTCTGTGGTAAAGCATAAGTGGGACATACTTTAAAAAAAAAACTTTGAAATGTAAACATTCTAGAGTGTATGTTCAGTATTATAAGTCATTGAACCCATGTGAGCTGACGCATCTGAAGTGTTACCCAGGGCAAACAATCAAAATTTCTACACATAAACACAGATCCTATGCTTAGTAGGTACGTAATAGCTACTGTGTAAGTAATATTTACTTACGTAAGGTTTTTAAAATGCTGTATGTATTGTGAAGTACCCACACTTAAAACTTTGTAGCCATTTTTTTTTTAGCGACGCGTATACCGAAACGAAAGGGGTAAAAAGCAGCCCATGGTACCTCTGCCAACCCCTACACGAAACAGGCGTGAATATATGACTATGTCTTGTTTTCTCTTTACACTCCTCATTTTAATTCATCGAAGACTTCAATTTGATTCATCTTACCAACCCTTCTAGCCCCACTCCAAACACAATCAATAGTGCCAATAAATTCTATACAAAGACAATTCATCGCGTGATTGAAACCTTTTAAAGGATTTAAAGGAGGAAGGAGTTGATTGAATTTTTCGTTTACTCATACATCTTTGGGTGTTGGGGTGAAGCTTGGAATAGAGAGTAATGGAAGTGCTGTCAAGGTTATTTCTCAATGACAAACTATGTTGCGGAAATTCTATGCTAATCAAAAAAAAAGATGTGAAAAAAAAGAAATGGGATTCGCCCCCTTATTCCCTAAACAAAAGTCACTCGGTGACTAACGTTTGACAAGTAAAGACCATCAATTGTCAATTCTTAGGTCCAGATAAATAAAACGTACTTCACGGTAACCAAGACTTGGTTACCGTCTTACTTTGAAATCGTCCCTATCTCTCTCTAATACGCGTGTTTTAACATTTGTGTGACAGTGACAGGGACAAGTCTAAGCATTAGTACGTGCTAAGCTTGTGCTAAGTAACGACTATTTATCTCGGCATTAATGATAGTTTTGAGCAGTTGATGGTCATTTTACTTGTCAAACGTTAGCCACTGAGTGACTTTCAGTTAGGGAATAGGGCGCTGATCATTCACAAGTTGCCTAGAAATATAATTAAATAATATTGTGATTAAGACGACCTTTGTGGCACGGAGGCAAATAGCGGCTGAGATGCGAGAGGTGTTGGTTCGAATCCCGCTGCGTGTAGCCTGCAAGTTTTTATATTTGTTCCGGGTTTAGGTTTTGTGGTACGATGGTATTCGTAATTCTTGATACCCACACTGGGAATCTTCTAGTTTGGGACGAATTAAGTACAATTCAACAAAAAACTGTTTTTTTTTTATTATTTTTGTCTACTAATTGTGCAATACGCAAAGTTTACTGGGGCTTGGTTTGATATTAAATTAAACCATGAAAACACGGTAACACTTGAAAAAGAGGACTACGTTAGCGTAAAGAGTTTTGTGAGGTTTACCACATCTACAGTGAGGTTTCTGAGTTCCATGGTGTGGACCCTGGGGAGATGTTAAATATTACCTTTCAGATTGAGGCAATTATATCGTGACGCCGGATTTACAATAGACTGATTGTTTCTGTGTAGACATACCTGAGGGTTAAGGGTTGTATGATTTGAATTGTTTATGTTTTGACAAATAATTTTGCAAATATATCTTTGACGACCTCCATGGTGCAGTGGGCGAGTAGCCGGCTGGGACGCAAGAGGTGCTGGTTCGATTTCCGCTGCGGGACAAATTTTTGCATGATCTGCAAATATTTGTTCCGGGTCTGGGTGTTGTCGACACAGGGAATCCTTGTGTGGGATCAGAGGCCGTAGACAAAGTAACATTCTAATAGCGATGACGCCAGTAGAAAAGTCCAAAATGTATGGGATTGACGTAAGCTATCGATATGTCACGTGGTCTTTTGTATTGAATTACGACTGTAGAAATGGAATCGCTTCGAAGCGAATGCCGTTTGGCTAGGACCTCTAGGACTATGTATGTGACAGTTGGGTGTATGTTATGTTATGTGGGTGTATGTTATGATTTTGGTACGTATCTAACTCTAGGTTTACAGGAGTTAGTTTATAAGACGATTCAAAATGATTCTTGTGATTTCAATGAATAAAATCCTTTTGAGTTTGATTTTTCCCACTTTTACCAATAAGTACTTATATGACGAAAAGGTATATATTTAAATATATATATATATCTACTATATAAAAATAAGTCGGGTTTTTCTTCCTGACGCTATAACTCGAGAACGGCTGAACGGATTTATCTTATCTTGGTCTTGAAATGTTCGTGGAGGTCTAGGGAAGGTTTAAAAGGTGAGAAAAATTAGAATAACTGCCGGGAACACCGGGACCACGCGAACGAAGTCGCGCGCGGGCCTATTTTATTATATATATATATATATATAAAAATAAAATGATCATCCAAATTCCCGTTAAATTTGAATTTTCATTCATATTTACTTATTTACAATATTGCACAGCATATAACAAAACAAATATTGTTTAGTACAATATTTGTTGGTGGACTATAGCTAATAGCATTTTCTAACTGCCGACCTGCTCGGTGGTGAAAAAAGTTCTCAATCAAAATAGTAGAGATGTTTCGCCTTATCTGTCCAACACTTGTCAATATTGGGCTTCTATTAATTAAAGCTCCCCTCGCCCCTCGCCTGAGCCATTGTAAGCTCCACACCAGTCTGGGTATTCCCTCTACTGCCTCTGGATAAAAACTATAAATATAACCTCCTTTTGATGGAAGCTTATCTAGAAACAAATGAGAGGTACTCCATTATAATTTCTAGCCAGTGCCTTTCAGTCTTTTTCAAGGTAAAGTAATGTTATAAGCAGAGCCGCTGCCTCTACGAATACATACCGTCACTGTGGTATGTGGTGTGTATTCGTAGAGGCAGCGGCTCTGCGTAGACTATATTGCTACGCGCTGGCTCTATGAAAAACATAACCTGTTCTTCTGATACTTTTTATGTAGCAGCCTGTAAACAAACAATGTCTCGATAAATTTGTAGCGAGGTATTGTCTACAAATCCGTAACTTCGATCGTTAAAGTTCATTGCTCCTGCCAATTAAAATAAATCTGTTCATTGATACTCCTGTATTATATACCATTATAAGCCTTTATTATGCTCCTACGTAAAGTGTACAATTAAAATATTGCTATCTGAATTTGATCACTTTATATTTGACTAACAAAATAACCGCTCATCGGAAAAGTTTTTTCAATTGCTTAGTACGTTTGATAAAGCCTCATTCGTTAAAAACCAGTCAATCAGTGCAAATTTGCAAATTCCACGGGGAGTATGTACCCTTATTCACAAATAAAGATAAAGTTGCTTTCTGCACTGATTCTCTTTTATTGGCAACAAAATGGTCCTTCGGAACCGGCTACGTTTGTGAATAAGGAGTGGTTCTGATCGCGTTTCATCGATCAGGAATTTTGCCTATCGGGAGGTTTTTGATATTGTTTTTCATTCATCACTCCATTATTACGTAGGGTTGAGGAATTCGGCGGAGAATTCCGGTATTTTAGGGGGTTGGATATTGCGTTTAGCACTTTTACAGCTTTTATAAGAGGGTATGTGGGAGACGGTTTTTCCACTTAGACGTATAGCTCTATTTCCTCCCTGGATTAAAGCTCTATGAAAAACAAATATTTCAACAAAACCCCGTTTTAGGGGTTTGTATTCAATATCTCAAAAACTGCACAACACCATCATCATCATCATCATCAGCGCCCTTCAGACGTATACTGCTGCCCGAGCCCCCCCACCCCCAAAGAATGCATTGGGGGTATTTACCTTAATCACCACGCTTGGCAGGTGGATTGGTGGACGGACATGCTGTGACAGGACCAAAATATACAAGTTCCGTTTTTGACGTGACAACGTCTTATAATTCGATGGAGCCGGCTGCACGCACGAAAAAACATGACTCATGCGGCGTTACCTCGCTCTGAGGCGTTCCATGTAAGGCTTGAAGTGCAAGCGAGAGCGCGGAACGAGCGACAAAGAAGCACAATCGGTGACGTTGTCACGTTCAACTATCGTCAGTAAACCGACTTTACAGACAACCAATTTTTGTCAACACGTAGAGCGGTTGCGTGAATAGGATACTTTGGTAGTTTCAGAATAATGATCAATCAAGATTGAAACATTTTCTACAAAATAACGTTTTCGTGTTGTTTTAAAAATTACTATGCAAACTAACTGAATTAAAAGGGTGACAATCTGCGACAAGAGTTAAGCTATTTAAGTAGAAATAGAGATAAGTTTGTAATCTTCCTCGAAGCTGACAAGTCTGAGCACAAATTCAAACACAGACAGATAGCAAACGGGTTAGTATACGGTCACTGTTTGCCGAGACGGACCCGGGGGCCCAAGCCACTACACTGCGAACTAAGTGTCCAACTAGCACTTCAATACTCGCTATGTACTTTCTACTTAGTAAATTTAATCTAAGTAGTAAAACCATATACGTTAATCATACTAAAGTTGATGATTTAACTACTCATGTTTTCTTTTAATGGGCAGCGGCATCCACCTGAGTACTCAATATGAGTTCTGCGATCACCAATCCTCCTGCCTAGTGTGGTGATTATAACAAATTCTGACCCCCATTGTGTTTTATAATAATAATAATACCGACTAAATGCCGATAAAATTACATTTTGCTCTGAAAATCATCTGCTCCGAATTGGAGGCCTCGTCTAGCAGTAGTATGATCAATAATAATAATAATAATAATAATAATAGCTGGACATTTCACACAACATTATCTAGCCCAAGCTAAGCAGAGCTTGTGTTATGGGTACTAGATAACGGATATACTTAATACAATACATTACATAGATAGATATTTTTTATTATACATGGAAAAATACCCAGAAAACCCTGAACAAATATCTGCAGATTGTACAAATATTTGTTCCGAGGCGGGAATCGAACCCGCAACCTTCTGCGACGCAGGCGAACCTTCACCCGCCGCGCCACAGAGGTCGTCAATGTCAGTTAAATACAAAATTGGATGAATTCAATGTTTCACTAATTAATTTACAATCATCATCATCATCAGCCTATAGAACTCCACTGCTGGACAAAGGCCTTCCCCTTACAATGCCATAACAAACGGTTTTGAGCCACCTCCATCCACCAACTTCAATGTTTATAATATCTTTAGTCCATCCATCGAGTGGAGGGCTTTTCTCTACCGAGTCTTCCGATTTGTGGTCGCCACTCGAGAACTTTTATTCCTCAACAGCTGTCAGTTCTGCGATCTTTATGACCAGTCCATTGCCACTTCAACTTGTTACTTCTGAGTCAAAATAATTAATATTAGCTTCGTAATCTTGTACAAGTTTGCAAGCAAACGGTATTCCAATAAGATGCGGCATTCCGCCGCCTCATTTCCATCGGCTGATCTCGACATTGATGTGCCACGTTGTAAATACACTCTAATTAAAGTTCCAATGCTCGGGATGCAAGTGAGATATGTTTGTATTTAACTATTTATAGCTTAGTCCTTACAATGTGTAATACGGTAGACTCCAGTGAGACATCTAGCAAGGGTATAAATAATAGGTATAACATACACCCAAACAGCCACATAAATAGTCCTGATCAAGGAACTACGAGTACGATGGTACGACCATGTTGATGATGGTGGATGGATGGTGGTGATGGTGGTGACGGTGGACGTATAACGCTGACAGAATTTTAAATATGACCTATTATTAAATCCGTCTCTTGCTACAATAGTTATTAGCAAGAGACAGAACGAACGCCTAGCATCGAGATAGTTTGACTCAATGAGTTTGCACCTGATGGGCGTGCATCTACCTGGGAATTCATCACCGATACTGCAATCACCAATTCTCACGTCTAACGGTTGATTATAATGAACACACGAGGTTATCTTTAAACTGTTCTCGATCACAAATCAGGGGCAGGGTAATTCCCACCTGTGAGGAGTGAATAGGTATCTTTTAATGCTGTTCTTCAGTGATGTCCTAGATTAAATACCTTTGTGTGTCTGGCCTGTGAATAAACCTCTCCTGATTCTGCCGTGGATGTCGTAAAAACCGATTAAGTGACTACATCAAGAGATAGGCAGCAGTATAATATATCGTACTCAACACCAATACTGCGATCACCAATCCGCCTGCCAAGCGTGGTGATTACGACTAGTAAATTTTATGAGGACTCGTCCAGCAATGAACGTCTGAAGGATGCTGATGAATAAGGCTATCTCAGAATAGTTTCAGTTAGTTTCAGTAGTTTATCAGTTTGTTAGTAGTAGAACTTCTTGTGATAGAGTTCGTCTAGGGAAGTACTACCACTGTACCTATTTCTGCCGACAAGCAGTAGTGTTCGCAATGCTGTGTTTCGGTTTGAAGGGTACGGGTGCCGGTGAAATTACAGGCACATGAGACTTTGCATCTTTATGTCTCAGGGTCGGCAGCGCGCGTGTGATGCCTTTGGTGTTACAGGCGTTCATAGGCTACGGTAACTGCTTTCCATCAGGTGGGCCGTAAGCTTGTTTGCTTGCCAAGTAGCATATGCTACGAGCGTATTGAATCCTATTTAAAAGAGTGTTTACAGGCTGGGAATAATGCCGTTGCTGTTGATACTCCACAAAGTACTTTTTATACAGCAACTGTTATGCATATGGTATTCCAATAAAATAATAAGGTCGCAAGAAGTTGGTGGCTGGAGGCTCAAGACCATTGTGGCATTCTTGGAGTGAGGTGACAGGTGGGAGAGTCTAGCAGTGAACGCCATCAGGCTGATGACGGTGAGGATAACGATTCCAATAAGATAGTAACTTGTCTGTCGGCATTCCGCTGTTTAATTTCCATCGTCTATTAACTAAATTGAACTGTAAATACACGCTAATTAAACTTACAATGGTCGTCGAGCTAAGATCGGCACTAAATCTTGGCGTCAGACATACTGGGTAGTTGTTTACAATGTATGATGCACTTTTGTTACATCATCATCAGAAATGCACTGCTTGACGAGGCCTCCCCCATAAAACGCTATGGGGGATTTGCCATAATCACCCCGCTTGGATTGGTGATCGCAGTTTTGGTTTGAGTTCTCAGGTGGATGCTGCTGCCCATCCCCTGTTGTTAATCCCTTAGACTTTTATGACATCTATGAGAGGAGACGGAGGGTCTATTCTTAGGCCGGACACACTAGTTACACATAGTTTTGGATTTTTGTTTATTATATTTATAAACTGTTTGCACGCTACAGAGTACAATGCCAAATCTGTCCTATAATATTGTAAGTAATACCTTCTAGATAACATACCACTCAAAATCATTTTACACATCTTTCAAAAGAAACAGTTGAGTAAAATGTAGTTGAGATGTTGAATGGTCCGTTGATCTGAGAACATTGTCAGATGCATGTGGCGCTAGATCTTTTCAAGCTCAAAGTCGCACAACGGGCTATGGAGAGATCTTTGCTTCAAATTTTACTACGTGATTGAATCCGAAATGATAAAATCCGTAGAAAAACCAAGATCAACGACATAGCTCTCAGAGTTAGCAAGTTGAAGTGGCAATAGACAGGTCATTATAGCTCGCAGAACTGACAACCGTTGGGGATTAAAGGTTCTCGAATGGCGACCACAAACCGGATGACGCAGTAAAGGATGTCACCCTCTCGATGAACCAAGGACATTAAAAAAGGTTGCAGGAAGTCGGTGAATGGAGGAGGCTCAAGAACTTTCGTCGTGGCATTCTATGGGGGAGGGCTATGTCCAGTAGTTGGCTTCGACAGGCTTATGAGTGATGATGATGATGATTATAATGAGATCTTTTAAAACAGTTTCTATCAGTCATAAATCTTTCTTGACAAAATAATTGGCAATAATTGGCAGTTTATTCCATTCTTGTTTATTGGTTTTAAGAAATTACTGTAACTTCCGTATAATTAAGTAGGTTTTTAGGTGTTTTTTTTATTATTTTAGGTTTCGACGACCTCTGTGACGCAGCGGGTGAGCCGGCTGAGATGCGAGAGTTTGTGGGTTTGAATACCGCTGCGGGACAAATGTTTGTAAACATTTGTTTTGTACCATGGTACTTGTAGTTCCTGATACCCACGACACAGGGAATCCTAGTGTGGTATCAGGACTACGTATGTGACTGTTGGGTGTTATGTTATTATTCATAATTAAATACAGCCATTACAGCTATATCGAAACATTTCAAGCACCCAACAAAACTATATTGACACAATATATTTTCATTCCGACCGATATAACCCGTAACAAATCGGCAAGGAAACCCGACTAATGAATCAATCCCGGTGCTAATTAACCGCGAGGAATGCGCGTGCGCGGCTCGAATGCCGCCGTCTTCCTTTGAGCAGCGCGCGCGCAAGTCGGGAATGCGTGACCGTGCAGTTAGGCTGTTTATACATTACACCTACAATTATCCAAGGAAATTTGCGTTGCTAATTGCCTTTTTCGTGTTCAAGATAATTATGTTGTAGAATATAGAGAAGATACAAACAAATACTTTATTTTTATACACGTGAATAGCTTGATTTAATGTAAAAAAAGGGCTTAGGTACTTATTATAACTTCTTAAGTAATAAATCCAAACATTGGATAAAATTTTATCACGAGAATCCTTTAATATAGTGCTTGAACAATGACTCTTAGTTGGTCCTTTGAACCGGATGCCACGCGCTATTGAAAACCTTCGTTAGGTCTCAGACAAATCAACTAATCGCCACCCAACAACCTAATGCCTTCCGTAACCGTAGAGATTTAGAGCTCCTTTTTGAATGATGTGCGTTTGATTGATGTAGAGTACTATAGAGTCTCATATTCATTAATCCAATTTAGAATTTGATGTTCTATCTCTCACAGATAGAGTTGATTTCAGTTTGTTTAACTGTGTCAAGTTGCACTTGGATGACGTCCAGGATGCCATTCCTTACCTAAATACCTGCAAGTCTGATGTTTTGACGGGATTTTGCCACCTGTGCACATTAATCACTTTGTTTTGATGGTATTATTTTGTAAACGGTAACACCATTGAAGGTATTTGTGTTCCGGTAGGGGTAAGAATGCCTGTAAAATTGCAGGACTTTTCACGTCTGTTTTTCAGGGTGGCGCGGGCAGTGCAATGCCACCTAGGGGTTTTGCTAAGACGACCACGTAACATCAGGTGGAACATCTTGAATTCCTTTTACCAATTAAGTGTTAAATTTTCCCAAAATTGATACTATTAAATATCTGTTTGACGGCATGTTTGTCTAGCACCATAGTACCTATTAGAATTGATGATCTTGTAGATAGATAGATAGAAGATAGAAAATACTTTATTGCACACCATAATATACAAGAAAAAATAAACAATTTCACAAACATCTTGTATTTATATTTTTATTCGTTATTTGTGCTGTAATTTGTGAGATTAATAAAACTACCCAATTTTGATAATTATGGTTTTGGTGTTTCAGACACAAAGCAGTCACTCTCTCACTACATATTATTTGACTTATTTGTTCTGTAAAAATAACTTATATTTTTAATGAATTATCTGTTTTATTTGAGTCTTTACTCTCAGACCTATTTTTAGGTCGGACACACCACGGCCCGTGGGTGTCGTAAAAACCCTCTTAGGTATTACACCAGGATAGACAGCAGCATCCGCTTGAGTACTCAAAACGAATACTGCGTGCGATCATCAATCAGCCTGGTGATTATGCTCCCCATTGTTTTTTTATGGGGGGGGTGGGAGGGGAGGCCACGTCCAGCAGTGGACGTCTAAGAATGCTGATGAAAATGCTGAACAAGCAGACGGCCCGCCTGACTTTAAGCGCTAACACCTCTGCCTATAACAATGCATTACCTCACATACCATGCCCACCTCAGACACGTCCTATGTGGTATTATTAAAAGTAATTTCAACGAAACCACGACAACTTTACAAGTAAGTTACCAGCTACGCATTGGTAAAATGATCAAACACCACAAACATACAAATATCTGACCCTCGCTCTGAAATATGCGATCATTTCCTGAAAGTAACGGTGGATATATTTCAAGTCTGATTGATATCGTAAGGGGAGCCCGTGTGATTTGGTCGTCACGAGCTTATGTGATGATGACTCTCAATCATCACCATTGGAATAAGCTAATATTTTATATCGTAAATAATAGAGGACGTGGAGTATGTAAGTAGACGCGGTCGCTAACTATTGGTCGTATGGCCAAGCTCAAAGTCGTACAGTGGGCTATGGAGAGAGCTATGCTAGGGGTATCACTACGTGATAGAATCCGAAATGAGGAAATCCGAAGAAACCAAGATCACCGACATAGCTCTCAGCAATTAGGAAGTCGAAGTGGCAATGGTCATTAGCTCGCAGAACTAACACCCGATGGGGATTAAAGGTTCTCGAGTGGCGACCACAAAATGGACGACGCAACAGAGGAAGGCCCTCCACTCGATGGACCGCAGGAAGTCGGTGAATTTGTTTGTTTTTATCTGGTTATATGACGGAACTTATCTATGTCCACCTATAGTTCGAGCCTTGCGTCAATCACTGCGCCCGTCATCCTGAGACAGAAATCTGAAAAGTCTCATGTGCCTGTAATTTCACCGGAACCCATACCCTTCACAAACTGGAATACAGCACTGCTCACACTATTGCTTGGCGGCAGAAATAGTTACGGTGGTAGTACTTCCCCGGACGGACTCTTACAAAAAAGCTTTTCTACTAGGTACTACAAGTCTGTCTCATCTAGAATAAAACAACACTGTCTTAAATCTACCAAACTATGTGTCAACGCACAAAGCTCCAATAATAATTCTGAGTATAAAACATTTATTTTCTACCAATCTATAGTAAATAGGTATCAGCTGTAAAACGAAAGCAATTTTCACAAGAAATAGAGTGAACAGCGCTGCAGAATCGTAAACAGTCTAGATTTGCATCCGCCTTTGAATATGAAACCTAGACCTGAATAAATTAGTAAAGCAGACGCTTCGCAGTTTTATTTGGTGTCTTGTTGAGGGTTTAAAAGGCTTGAGAGCAAATTCTGTTACTTATTTTTCTCTTAGAGTATTCAAAATGTTCTGAATCGAACCAGCAACTTTTTGTTTTGCTTCCAATATTCACATCACCCTAGCTAAAGACGCTTTTGGGGATTATTTCTATCTTTTTGCGTTTGACTTTTTGTGTAAGTAGGTACTTTTCATATGGACCATGCATACGTATCCATGATACCTGGGTATCTGGAATTATAAGAACCTAAGATACGTAGATATATATGTGGCATCATACGTAGGTGTTTGGCATTATATATTATTATAAGTATTATTATTATTATAAGTATTAATTATCATACTTAGCTATCTGACACTATAAGTATCTGGCATCATACGTAGGTATTTGGTTTTATAAGTATCTGGCATCATACGTAAGTATCTGACATCGTATATAGATATCTGGCATCATACTTAGAAATCTGGCATTAAATGAATCTGGCGTCATACGTAGGTATCTGACATCGTATGTAGATATCTGGCATAATACTTAGAAACCTGGAATTAAATGTATCTGGCGTCATACGTAGGTATCTGGCACTATAAATAAGTATCTAGCATCACAGTTAGTAATCTGGCATTACACGTTAGTATGTGGCATTATACGTATATGGCATTCTGTGAGTCTGATAATTTGCGTTTCTGGCATTTTGTGACATATTCAGGAGTCTGACATCACACGCATCTAGAATTTAGTGTGATAGCCTGCTATCTGTTGGTGACTGGCTGACTTCGACTAAACCGGTGGCGCTGGCGTACTTGTTATGCTGGCATTTTGTGGATCTTGTTGAAATTAAACTCTTCAGACGGGCTTCACTTCGTTAGCTATATCTATAAAACCCAAACTTTCACCACACTTCCACGAAGCTGTAACAGAACAGGTGGAGCCAAGCAGCGCCGGGTAATACAACATGTATTTATGGGGCTTAGCCACTACACAAATACAAGCACTTTGATGTGGGCGGGATGTGAAGCAACCAACACAAATAAGGTTTTATTGTTTTTGGTGATCTCATTTAGGAACATTTTAAAACGTGGTTAACTATCACATGTATTTGAATATATCACTATTCGTCTTTTTTTGGTGGTTTCTGCCTAGGAATAAGACTCCTACAACTCCTCCTGTGACTCTGTGTATGATCTGTACAAAAAGTTTGAACACATAAAAAGAAATAGCTTTATTTTTAAGATTTATCCATATTTGTAAATATTAGGATCCAGTAACACTGTTTGATTATAATTAAACAATCTCCCTTGGTATTGTTTAATGTGTTACGAATAAGAAACAATTACAGGACAAGGGACGGAGGCGTGCTTAAGATTGCTGCCGACAAGAAACTCGTTTACGCACTGAATTAAAATGTCGCTGCGTATTTTATTCTTAAAACTCATATGTGTTGCCGATACTATAATGTTGCCTTAGAATAGTTACACAACGTTTTGTATTTGTATTTATTTATTGGTGACATGTACGTATAATATAGTTAGTAATAGGTCTTATTACTGTTAGTCAGGGCGCAGCAATATGGAGTAAAGACCAAGAATAAAAAAAATTATAGGAATATTAAAATACAAGTCAAAGCTATTTAAAACAATGTCATAATCATATAAGAGTAGAAATAGTTAGGTAAGTCAAATTTAATCTCACGCATACAATTTCTGAGCATACAATACAAATGTCAAAACTAAAAGAAGAAGGTAGGCAAGTCAATGTTTTGCCTGTTGCATTGACAGTTTCACAAACAAGACTCTCAAGACTAGACCTTCAAAAACCGCCGCGCGTTCACCAATAGTGCGTACACAAAGGGACACTAAAGACGGACGTAAAGATCTTGTCTGCGTAATAAGGGTGTCGGGTCATCAGATGGCAGCGTGTAATTGAATCCCCCAAGTTTGATTAGTTCAGACGCGTTACGACTATTGCTCTTCTTGGTATCTCTACTCTATGGATTATGCAATTTGTGACATTCTTCTTCATCAGCTTATAGACGCCCACTGTTGGACAAGGCCTCAAAGTTAATGCCGGTACCACGTTCTTTAACGAAGTCTTCCAAACTGACGCATGTAATGGGACCGACAGTATACAATAATCTCCCTGATATTATCACTGATACTCGAAGTATGTATTCATTAAAACAAAGTTGAAACAGTGGCTTGTCGAGCAGACCTTTTATACCTATGATGAATTCATAGGCTATAATAATCATACCTAATTGTATTATTTATATTCTTTATTATTATTTTGATGTCACAATTATTATTTAACTTAACTAACTTTTATTTTATATTTAAATAATGTTATATAATGAGTGTATTTTTAGGTTACCTATATAGTTATATAGCTAGCTCATGGTACAATATTGTACCTACCCTATTGACGTATAATGTATATTAAGAATAAATGACTATTGACTATTGACTATTGCCTCCCCATAGAATGAAATGGGGGGATTTGCCATAATCACCACGCTTGGCAAGCAGATTGGTGATCGCAGTATTGAACGTAAGTACTCAGATGGATGCTGCTACCCATCTGGTTAACGCCAGGTCTCCTCCTGTGGATGTCGTAAAAGCCGACTGAGGGAATACACCACGCGATGGACATTAGCATCCAACTGAGTACTCAACACCTAACTGCGATCACCACTCCGCCTGCCAAGCATGGTGATTATGGCAAATCCATTGTATTCCATGGCTCACCCATTCTAACGCCTTTTCCAACAGTGGACGTCTAAAAGCTGCTGCTGATGATGATGATGATGGACCTTTCAATATTTTTCTTAACGAACAGTCAAGAATACCATAATCACAAAACAGTTCAGTACTCTTGAAAACAGTTCCAATCGCAATCCAGTTCCAATCTCAGTCCAGTTTCAACGCTTGTTTGGCACTCTTGAACCAAATCGAGTTTGAAATCGAGATAGAGCATACGATTGACTTTGCGTGAAGAACAACAGAAACAGAAAGTCGATTTCACTTAGTTCAATAAAATTCCACTTCAAATTGTGCGCTTGTATTGAATTCAAGAGTACCAAATGACCAAGGAATCTAGTACTCTCTGACGACAAATGACACTAAATCGTGAATTAAGATCGAGTAGAGCGTCCCTGCAGTTCAGTTCTTTATTTATAAGAAAAAAAACTTACACGTCAATAAAGTTAATACCTATAATTCAATATCAAATTTCATATACATAAATTTTATATTCAAACTACTACCATAATAACTGTAGATGAAGGTGTATATGAAGCAGCTGCATCATTTCTCATTCAATCTTCATGTTTATAATGAAACCTGATAAATGCTCCTCACCCCACTCATTCCCATTCCAAATTCCATTCAAACTAAACGACGCGACGCAAATAAGAAAACTGAATTTTAATTATAACATTTCCTTAAGGCTTTCAACTGCGTCTGAAAGGAAACTTACCCATTTAAAATTACTCCCGAATACCTCTAAGCCTTTTCTCTTACAACTTAACCCATGCAGATCTGTTCGACTTTATGTTTATCATTTTAAGAGTCATATTGGACTGTCAAAAGGTAGGTTTGCGTTATGAAGGGTGAGGCCGAAATTATGAGACGTGTTCCGTCGTTAGAAATCAAAATGTTAGAAACTGTTAAGATTCAGGGTACATGATATTGTTTGATGTATTAGAATGGAGTATGTGGCATTTAAACAAGATTTAAGATATATTTGCCTTGCCATTTGTTTGTTTGCATTGGTTCAAATCTTGCTAGGTAATTTTAATGCAGTTATCGGAACTGTGAGCTGATAAAAATAAGCCTAAACTTTGCCAGACTGCTATTAACCATCGAGGAGTTCCGTTGTCCACCTTCCGTCTCCATCATCAGATCAGCACACTGTGTCCATAATATTGTTATGAAATCGGAACTTGACAGGTATAACATTTTCAGCTCAACCATAACATAACACCCAACAGTCAAATACGTAGTCTTGATCCCCCCTGTGTCGTGGGTATCAAAAACTACGAGTACCGTGGTACCATAACACCCAATCGGTTGAATGGCACTGGTTTTTTAGTAACTAGATTTGACCCACACTATACTAACAGGTGAAGTTAAATAAATGCTTGTATTAAGATATAGAAAAATGTCGTAATGTCCACTGGTTTTCATCGGAAAAGAGATAAAAACTTGAAACAACTCTTAGTGAAAAAGGGCCCTTTATAAAGTACATAAATTGTAGAGTTAAGGCCAAAACACACTGGATGCACCAGCACGTAATGTAGACACGCGCGTCTCTACGTATGTACACGCTTGCGTGCACGTCACGCAAGCGGTGTGCCATGTCTCATACAGTTCCATACATTACAACGTAATGGTACATCGACGTGCACATCTACGTCTACGCGTACGCAGCCGGTGTGATGTGGCCTTAAGTCGGAAAAGAGAGAAAAGCTTGCCAACTCTTAGTGAAAAGGGGCTCTTATAAAGTACATAAATTGTAGAGTTAAACTTACAAATCAATGAGGGGTTTTCACGGCCTCTTCAAATCATGTTTTCAGCGTTGAAAATAGATGGCGCTGCTCTGTAACGTAGCAGTCAAGTGTCAAAATAAAGTGAAATGTCAACATCAACAACGTAGAAATAATTTTCGTTTCGTGGTATTTATTTTTGCCTACTTCTAAAACACCACGAAATCACTAGCGCACACTCAAGAAGCAATCACAAACAGAATATCATGACTAATAGCTACAGACTACTTAGATAATAGTTTCGTGTACGCGTGCACCACAGACAATCTTGATTGATACAGTTGAGTCAGCGCCATCTATCGAGCCAATTTGAACTACTTTTTTTCTTTTTAATCGAAAATGAAAAGCCCTCATTGTATGATAAATCATATACCGAGTTCTACAGCAGTACAACCATTTCATGAAGTTTCTCCTGTATTTGCGAAGTATAATTACGAGGTAAATAGGCGTGACCGAGGGTCCCGTGTCCATGAATAGAGTTACGTAGCATCGCATTTATTGTTTTGTATAAAATTATACGGAGCCTGATGGGGAGATGACTAATTTAATTTAAGATTTTAATGGCTGTCGTCAATTTGGAAGCCTACAAACGTTTCGAGTCTCCGAAATGGCTCTAATTGTACCACGATGGTAAACGAGCTAGAGAACAGTGACTTAGATATACTTACTTCGTACTTACCTCTGTGGCGTGGCGGGCGAAGGTTCGCCTGCGACGCAGGGGGTTACGGGTTCGACTCCTGCCTTGGAACAAATATTTGTACGATCTGCAGATAATTTTGTTCAGGGTATTCTGGGTATTTTCTATGAATAATAAAAAATATCTATCCATGTAATGTATTGTATTAAGTATATCAGTTATAAAGTACCCATAACACAAGCTCTGCTTAGCTTGGGGCTAGATAATGTTGTGTGAAATGTCCAGCATTACTATTGTTATTTTTATATACCTGTTTTCTCGTAAGGCTAGGCAGCGTTAGAATTTTAGTCAACCTTTCCTGAACACACAAATCACAGTTCAATTTCATCCAGCTGTTGATGTAGCGATATGCTGTGTTTGAAGAGATCTATCTTGGCGATAAGATCATTCGTCCGTGTGAAGTTTAATCTAACTTCACCCTCATAGGGGGTGAATTTCGGAAATTCCTTTCTTAGTTACCCCTAGACCACGATAAGAATGCGCCTTGCAAATTTCAAGTCTGTCAAAATTACAGGCACATGAGACTTTTCATCTTTATATCTCAGGGTGACAGGCGCAATGCCCATCACCATACCATGGTATGGTGGCCCTGATAAGGGTATTGTGGCTGGTGGCAAAAGAGCCAGTGTGGTGAAAGGATTATATGCGCCTCGCATTAGCTCCTTTCATGCACAACGTGAGCCTAGTATATACCTTACCTCTGGATGGTATTGTTGATTGTTGTAGGTTCAAGGTATCATCAGTTGGGCCTACCTATAATGACAAATCATTACTCTGAAACACATACCAAGAAAACACGGTCATAGAAATAATCTCATCCAACATCATCCCAGGCAATTAATTACCCAAATCCCATAGTCCCAAGGACCCATAAAGGTCAAATTGCCACCATCAACAACAAGCAATAAACATGGTCCGAGCCAAAATTATATTTTGTCATTTGTCCACCAAATCTGGAAATTAATTTCGTTGAAATGTGGCGGCAAAATGGACACATTTTGGGTTACACTGGTTTAAGGGCACTTTTCACTGAAGCATCACGGAATAAGTAAGCGATATTTACGCTGGCTGCACGCTTTGTTCTACACTTATGATACCAAGACTATACGCGAGAAGACTAATGACATTTCATTCTTTTGAAAAGCGGCAGCATATTATGTCGTGTACCTAAATGCCTGCTACACGACAACGAGCTCTCGACAAAGGTTACCTTGGTCGGTTTGGACCGCGTAGACGGGCAGTTTGCAACCAATTTCCTAGTGGTCTTCCAACAACCTATCACGCTCCACGACCACTGAAGTTCAATGTATTTTCAGGAACAGGAGTAATTTTAGTTTATAAGACAATTCAAAATGATCCTTGTGATTTAAATGAATAAAGTTTTTTTGACTTTGACAATCCTTAGCGATTATAGTTTCTGGCAGGAATAAAGTGTGTCACACACGTAGTAGACACTATACGGTAAGACATCAGAGGCCCAAGCAGGAACATCTAACGTTATCGAGACGCTAGCGTTACGATAGTAAACGTCAAATATGAACCAATCAACTTACTAAGATTTCAAGTTACCCTGATGTCATTGGCCAATATTTCACATATGCGATCGTCTCGCTAGCGTCTTGGTAACCTAAATTATTCGTGCTGACCCCACTGTATCTGAGCGCGTATCTGTCCATATCGCTCTCTATACTAAACTCAAGGAGCAACAAACACGTAGCAGATCACTTATATTTTACCATCAAGCATCTGTAGGCACCGATAATATCAAAAGATGGACAGATTATTTATCTGTGTATACAAATTGAAATACAATACAGTTTGAAAGTTTCCGCGTGAATGTATCATTTTCGTATATTATCGTATCTGCTACGTGTGTGATACCTTCAGATGCGATAAGTTTTTATACGCATATAAAATATTACCGCGTCTGCTGCGTGTGTGTGTACTTTAACGTTGGTGCATCCACTAACGGTTTTTTGCTTAATACTCTCAAGTTATTTTTGCGTTAGTGAATAGTAAATTTATAAAGTAATCTATTATTTAGTTGTTATTTGTCGCAGGTTAACGACCTTCGGGAGCGTTTTACGGTGTTTTAGCAGCTAATACCTATCTGAACAGCAAAATATTTACAAACTAGTTGCGCCCCGCGGTTTCACCCGGGTGAATAATGATGAAAATTGATGATGATGATGATGATGAAAAGTAGCCTATGTGTTAATCCAGGGTATAAGGTACCTCCACTCCAAATTTCACTCAAATTCGTTCAGCTGTTTGAACGTGAAGAAGTAACAAACATAATAGGTAACAAATTTTCGCGTTTATAATATTATACACATTTTGGCTGTAATGGCTTACACATAAGATATAGATATATACTGTGGCGGGCTTTTTTGTAGGACTATTAAAGATAAACATTTCTATCATACATTACATATCTGTAACTCTAGCGGTTTTGGCAGAGCACGCCAGAATAGCTCGCAGATTTTTTCCTAATTACTTGACACTTATCGTCATATTATGAACAATTCACACAATATCTTTATAAATTGTAGCCTATGTGTTATTCTGATGTATAAGCTATATTATTGTAAAGTTTCATTAAAATCCATTCAGTAGTTCTTACGTGAAAGAGTAACAAACATCCATCCATCCATACTCACAAACTTTTGCGTTTATAATATTAGTAGGATATTGGTACCAGTGGTTTAGTGGACAGTGGTCCTTTAAATTACACCAGTTTACTTCATTCCGGGTTACGTCGGTTTACTTCTAGGGTTCAAGGGACCTAATTTGGGATTTCATGTCAAAGGGCAATACAGTTATGCAAATAAAGGAACAGCTGTAATTTTTTAAATTATTGGGTTAGTCGGTTTTCCTTGGGCGTCGACGTGTTTTTAGGCTACGTGTTTTGTGTGAGTTTTGTAGGATTCAGTGAGTATTGCAAGATAAATAATACTTTACCAATTACACTTACCTAAATAATATTTTATAATATTAATAAATAAGTAAATGCTGGACATTTTCACACAACTTTATTTAGCCTTAAGCTAAGCAGAGCTGTTACAAATATTTGTTCCGAGGCGGGAGTCGAACCCGCAATCTCCTGCGTCGTAGGCCAACTTTCGCCCGCCGCGCCACAGAGGTCGTCAATAAAAATAATAATATTATTAACTCGTGTACTTTTACGTACAGTCTTCAATTCTACTCATCATTATCATCCTCCCTATCAGTCCCCATAGAACGCAATGGGGGATTTGCTATTATTACACGCTTGGCAAGCGAATAGTTGATCGCAGTATTAGTGTTAAGTGCTCAGGTGGATGCTGCTGCCCATGCCCTAGCGCAATCCCTTACGTAATCTACGGGAGGAGACAGAGATCCGAGGGGTATACTCTTAGGGGTATACTCATAATATTATCGATTACGCAGCAAATAATTGTTTAAATATTAATGTGATTTTAGCTCTTTTAGTTTCGAGCGCGAGTTTCTGTCTAACTTGCCTGAGGCCGTAGACAAAGTAACATTCTAATAGCGATGCCGCCAGTGCCGCCGTTTGGCTAGGCCCAGAGGGCCTAGCCAAGTGGCATTCGCTTCGAAGCGATTCCATTTCTACAGTCGTAATTCAATACAAAAGACCACGTGACATATCGAAAGCTAACGTCAATCCCATACATTTTGGACTTTTCTACTGGCGACATCGCTATTAGAATGTTACTTTGTCTACGGCCCCTGAACTTTAATAGAATAGAATATTCTTTATTACACAAAAAACAAATCATGTAGGTACAAAGGCGAACTTAATGCTAGGCAGCATTCTCTACCAGCTAACCTTTGTGTAGTGCGGATAAATGTATGTATGTGGTGACAAGTGTCTCCATACGTGGAGTTGAATTAGGTAGTACTTTATATACTTAGGTATAGTTTAACATACATAAGATATGTAAACATACATGTACAATATAATACCAGGTACACACTAACAATAAATAAATACGTATACATAATGAGTTAGATAGTGACCCCAATTTGGCTGATGTCAGCGCCTTAAATGTTGTGTTTGTCAGCTAGTTACCTACTCTAAACAGCCTTTCATGCCTCATAATAAATAGCTCGAACGAGGTTAACCCCGGGTCGTCCGTGTAGTATCTTTTATTCAAGCAAAGAGCTCCCCAGTCGATACCGCGCCTTAATTAAGGGGGTGTCACAGTATCCCACCTTTAATCAGCACCATGATTATACATGCGTTACCTGTTGGCTTTAATTAGAATTACTTTCATGAATTATGAGTGGGTTTGGCAAACATTGCGAAGACACGTTCAATTCAACGAAAATCAACAACGGTATATGAACAGTTAGACTAATAACTTTTCATTTAAAAAACCGACTTCCGCCATTGTATTCGACTAAATAATTTTGGATGTTTTTTTTTATTAAAGAACCATAGTGGTTAAAGGATTATGATATTTTCTGAATGCAAATGCTTGGTTTATTGTTGAAAATATCAAAATCGCCATATGTATGCCTACAATATTTGAGGAGTTCCCTCAATTCCTCATGGATTCCATCATCAGAACTGGATTCTGAAAAAAATGGGACCAATCTGGAAGTATATCTATTCAAATAAAAAAATAATTTTTCAAATCGGTTCATAAAAGACGGAGATATTATGAGGTAACAAACATACAAAAAAAAAAAATACAACCGAATTGAGAACCTCCTCCTTTTTTGTGAAGTCGGTTAAATACTCACATAGTCTTGGTCATGCCCAGAACAGCTGCCCAATTACAGTAGCAAATGGCAATGGGGAACGCAACAATGGGGATCATTTTGGCAGCCCTAGAGCGCTGTTCAAATCTTTTAAAACTTGACAGGAGGAATATTTAGGTCAAGTAGTTTCCCCTATTCAAGTTTCATAAGATTTAGATTGCGCTACGGCTGCCAAAATGATCCCCATTGTTGCAGCAACAAAAATTTGCTGATCATGCAAATATGTTTCTGGGAATCGAACTCGCACTCCTCACATCTCAGCCGGCTGCCACCATGGAGATCATCGATGTGGCTAAATGACAGTTTGTAGTAAAATACTAATGCTGAGAAATGTTTTTACCTACTTCTTACTTTGATCCAGATAAAATATGACAGTCTCACCACAAAATAAATAATCTTAAGGGTTAAGCTCGCCTTTGTACATGTCTTTCTTTTTTACTTATTTGTATAATATTTTCTGTGTGCAATAAAGAATTATAAGAAAATATTCAGTTTCTCCTTAACACTATGTCGGTCACTATTTAAGTGTCGGGCGAACATGCCACAACTACTAACCGGACTCTATAACAAAAACACTGCAAAATGCTCGACTCGGAACGTGATACAGAAATATTAAAATTAGGTACGGCCAATATAGCCGTGGCGTGTCCGGCTTAAGAATAGACTCCTCCGTCTCCTCCCGTTGATTTCGTAAAAGCCGACTAAGGGATTACACCAGCGGATAGGCAGCAGCATCCACCTGAGTACTCAATACCAATACCGCGATCACCAATGCGCCTGCCAACTGTGGCGATTATGACAAATTCCTTCATTGCATTCTAAGGGGGAGGCCTCATCCAGCAGTGGATGTCCAAAGACTGCTGATGAAGATGATGACGGCATTTATTTTGGATGTAAAATCTCAGACCTAATGAGCAAATTTCAATTTGACTTAATCAAGTACCATAAATGTTGACAGCCCTTTGGAATTATAAAATGCAATACTTTGGTAGAATAATGTAAGTACATAGTATAACAACATATTCTGTCATGTTTAAGTGGCAAATAGAACTTGATAGACGTTCAAAAATGAACTCTATTTAGCGTGTTGACAGCTCTTTGGAATTACAAAATGCAATACTTTAGTAGAATAATGTAAGTGCGTAGTATACTACATATTCTGTCATATTCAAGTCGCAAATAGAACTTGATAGACGTTCAAAAATGAACTCTATTTAGCGTGTCGACAGCCCATTGGAATTACAAAATGCAATACTTTAGTAGAATAATGTAAGTGCATAGTATAACTACATATTCTGTCATATTTAAGTGGCAAATAGAACTTGATAGACGTTCAAAAATGAACTCTATTAAGCGTGTATGTAACTTGGCGCCTGCTTCATTAAACGGAATATGTGGCTGGTAGTATCGAAGTGGAATTATGTTATTATAAATTTTTATTGCTTTTATTATGCAAAATTGTCGTAAAACGCTGCAAGGGCAGCATCTGAGGACCGGTCAGTGACCGCTCGAGCGTTTAGGGTGTCAAGAGACGGTGGTAAAATGACGCACTTAGATTACGTGCTACTTATAAAATATAATTAATTTAGAAGATATATTAGGTACCACCCCTGCCTCGGTCCTATGCACCGACGAGATTTTAAAGGTAGCAAGAAGTCAGTGGATGGAGGCGGCTCAAGACTGTTCATCCTGGCATTATACGAGGAATACTTATGCGCAGCATTTTATTGATTGCATAATTGATGCATTGATTATTTGTAAGTACATATTTAATAAATTGTCTTACGCACCAAGCGAATAGTTCGTAGAATACGATTTTGCCAGTGCAAAATGATTTAAATTCTACAAATCCTGCTAAAATATTATAAATGCGAATTGCGATGTTTCACAATCACGCCGCCGTAACGACTGAATTGAATTCGATGAAAGATACACAGATAGATTGAGACAAACCAAGCAATTCTCTTACTTTTTTGACATTCAATTCACAATATAATCTCATTTCAGACATCTTTCGATTGAGGAAAGGATGATGATTAATCGAAAGCTCAGGAAGGCGTTTGTTAGATCAAGATTAAGTAATAGTTACTACGTCTATGCACGCAGTGACACACGTGCGTGAAAGTTGACTGAGATAAGATTATATTGCGAATTGAATGTTTAATCATTAAGAGAATCAGGACTCTGGATTTAAACAAGCTCTTTTATATCCCAGAACCAAGCAAGCAAAACCGCGGGTGGAGACTAGTACTAAGTAATTGAAATAATGTTTGGTTTCAAAACAAGCGCCATTTTAGGCGACCCGCCATAGGGCAGTAATCCCAATATTAATTTACGTGTCCCACCTCCTGTTTGTGGTCAGTTCGAGCCCAGGTGCGAATAATGCCGTTACAAATGACGCTGGTGGGCGGAATGACAAGTGGGATGACGGGCAAGCAAGGGCCCGCAGATCAGACGGCGCGGTAACTGGGATTTAAAACCCTTGTCTTGATACCTGGATTAAACCAAACTAGTTAGCGTGCTATGCAACTTATTTATGTATAATATAAGTGGCTGCACACTCGATTTTAGAGTTTCCAGGGTTAAAGGGACAAAATGACGTTACATGATGTCCCACTAGTCCCTTTGATTATTTCAAAGGAACTAGTGGGAAAAAAAGTCCCATTAGTACCTTTAAAGGGACTGCCAAAAGGGACTAGTGGGAATGAATCCAACAAATAGCACGATCAAAAACATTGTATAATAATGTACCTACATAATGTAACTACATTTATGTAGGTACATTATACATTACTTAGTTCGTACTTAGAACACAATTTAACATTTGTGTTCTAAGCACTAAAAAGTTTTAAGTACTTAATTGCATCACACACGTAGCAGATGCGGTAATATTTTATATGCGTATAAAAAATTATTGCATCTGAAGGTATCACACACGTATTCACGCGGAAACCTTCAAACCGTCTATACTTGTTTCTTAGTGTATACACAGATATCATCGGTCCATCTTTTGATATATGTCGGTGCCTACAGATGCTTGACGGTAAAATATAAGTGATCTGCTACGTGTGTGATGCTCCTTGAGTTTAGTAAATAAATAAATAAATGCTGGACATTTCACACAACATTATCTAGCCCCAAGCTAAGCAGAGTTTGTGTTATGGGTACTACATAACTGATATACTTAATACAATACATTACATAGATAGATATTTTTTATTATGCATAGAAAAATACCCAGAACAACGTGAACAAATATCTGCGGAACGTACAAATATTTGTTCCGAGGCGGGAATCGAACCCGCAAACACCTGCGTCGCAGGCGGGTATAGAGGGCGATATGGACAGATACGCGCTCAAATACAGATATCTTGCCGCATCTGCTACGTGTGTGGCACACTTTAAACTCGTGCTAGAGAGTGACAGAGAACAGGGATGCGAAACATTAGAACGTGTCTACAAAATTAATTTTTTTTAAATTAAATTTTACACTATAATTGAACTAGCGAAGCGAGTTCTCTGAGTCAAGTTGGAAGAATCGGCGTTTGTATGTATGTATGTATGTATGTTTGTTTCAAAACTGTTTTTATAAGTATGTAGCCTTAGTAGTTTTCGAGATATTAGGGAAAATAAAAAACGTAAAAATCAAAAATTCTAGGGTACTTCCAGCAATCCCACAATGCTGAAATTTGGTATGCTTGTGGCTTTTGTGTCACAACTACAGAGAAAAGTCTGAAATTCAAGAATTTAGAAACTTGTACTCCATAAATAAGAAACCAATATAACATCCATTGTTGACCTCCCATTTCTAGGAATTTGAATGACGTTGGAGTTCTATGGTTTTTGTTAAAAGGACGTTATCAATTAATTCGTCAGGTACTTGATATAGGTACTAACAGGTATGTAGTATTACGCCCCGTTGCTTAGCCCTATTCAAAGGTTATTTCGATGATGTGTAGGAAATTAGAGTAGTTACTGGTAGATCCTGTACTGTACTGGTAGACCTCGAGGTGAAAATTTTCAAAAGTAATAATAGAAAATATGGAAATTACTTAGTTAAGTAGTCGGGCTGATAAAGGTGTTATCGCGAGGTCTCAGTTCGGGGCGAACCACTAGTTAGTTCCAAAGAGACATGAACCGCCATCTTTGTCTCCTATCGCCAATGTCTTTACCAATTTGACCATTTATCGACACTGTGGCTTCGAAATCTGCTAAACGCCTTCTCAGATATTAATGGGTATATATTTGTAAAGTTTACTTAAACACTAACCTCTCGTAGGTTGAATTTAAACGTGCTTAACACAACTGTTTCATATTTCAAAGCCTAATTACAACATTATTAGAGTTGGAACATTCGCATAACCAGAAAATGTGTTTTGTGTTGTGGTGCAAATATGAGCGATAACTTCTCATACTTTTCAGTTCGTTTTCTTTTGCAGAAACGAGTAACTTTTCCTTTTCGTGTGCCTTTTCATTTTATTCATCGTATTCCTCATTGCTGAAGGTCGTACCTATCTTGAAAGGCCTAGGTAGAGGTATTGATGAGCTGCGTCCACGTTACCAAAGCAAGGCTTACAAAAGCTTATCCAAGGGTTGCCTGGAAGAAATCGCTCTCAGCGATAAAGACGCCCATTTTAGTTCTAATTTTAATAAGTCCTATTATGTATTCCTGGTGTACCATAAAGTGTTAATCTATCTATCTATAGGGTGATAATAGACACCGGGAGGCCCGTCAGTGCCGTGACTTGATCAGACCAGCAGCGGTTACAATAGAATAGAAAAACTTTATTGTACACATTAAGATAATAAAAAAAAACAAAACTTAACATAATAATTAAATGTACAATAAGCTGTCTTATCGCTTAGAAGCTATTTCTTCGAGAAAACCTTTGGATGGTTCGGTTAGTTGATCGGCAAGGTAAGTAGCCAAAAGTAAAATCTATGAGCGAAGATATATTATGCTCTTTGTTTTCCATAATCTTATAACATAGACCTCAAAATTTTACGCGAAATTAAATCTGTGGCGTTGCTTGGTACGAACATTAAAATTACATACAGACGTCCAAATTGTGAATACATTTTCTTGCGGTTTGCGCCCGACGGGAAACCGAGGATAGGCTTTCATTTTATGTTACATTATTCGGAGGCACTTAGGAACATTATGATGCAAAAATATGATTTATTTTCTTTATTCTTTTCATAAAACATGCGCAACATTATGGTCATATTAAGAAATAAGAGATAACAATACCGGACGACGCGATAGAGGAAGGCCCTCCACTCGATGGACTAAAGACATTATAACCACGGTTCGACATATTAGTGCACTGATCATGTCAAATCAAATCAAAATCATTTATTCCATATACATACATAAAGTACACTTGGAAAAGTCAAATTTACAAAATTACCGCAGTTTCAATATTTGATTTAAATAACAATTACAAAATTAAAATAGGATAAAAATAAAAAATAAAAATACAATTTTAGAATGCCAACATGGCAGTACAACACTAACTACCACAATCAGCAAATAAAAAATAATACATTCATGGTATAATTAGATCATCAGCAAGTGCTTCGTCAAGGGTATAATATGATTTTTCCACTAATAATTTTCTAACTTTCATGCTAAAATCTACATGATCTGTATTTCTCAGATCATGTGTTAGTTTATTAAAAAGCTTAACGCTTATACAAAGAAAACTATTTCCAACTTTGGCCAGTCTGTGTTTTGGAAGACAAATATTATTTTTATTTCTAGTATTATAATTATGAATGTCACATTTAAAATCAAATTTATTTATGTTCAATTTCACAAACATAAGATTGTGAAAAATATATTCTCCAGTCATCGTCATAATGTTTAACTGTTTAAACTTTTCCCTGCAGGATTCTAAATTTTTGATTTGCAAAATAGATCGGATTGCTCTCTTTTGCAGTATGAAGATTCTATTTGATTGCGAGGCATTTCCCCAAGCAAGGATACCATATACCATAATCGAATGAAAATATGCGTGATAAACAGTTTTAGCAGTTCGTATGTCACTTAGTTGTCTCATTGTCTTTATTGCGTATACAGCTGATTTAAGTCTCCCAACGAGAGTGTCAATATGCTTATTCCAAATTAATTTACCGTCAATATCTAAACCTAAAAACTTAATGTTGTCAAGAGTAGTCATAAAGTGTTTATCAATTGTTTCCTTAACTAATTCATCATCATGGCCATGTCCTAAAAAGAATCTTACAATGTTCGTTTTTTCTACATTTAGCAATAAATTATTAGCATTAAACCATTCCTTAATATTGCACAACAGTGTATCTAATTTTACACACATATTCATTTTATTCTTATCACTTACTATCACCGTTGTATCGTCAGCGAAGAGGACCATATCCATCTCATCTTCAACACAAACTACAATGTCATTTATGTAGAGAATAAATAAAACCGGACCAAGAATAGACCCTTGTGGTACTCCCATATAAATATTATTTGCATCTGATTTATAACCATTGCATTCCAAAATTTGTTTCCTATTCTCTAAATAGGACTTAAGAATGCATAATTCTCTGTCCCTGACACCGTAATGTTCCAGCTTCAACAAAAGAATTTTATGGCACACACAGTCAAAAGCCTTTGATAAGTCGCAGAAAAGGCCGTATGTGCTTTTACTGCTATCCAAATCCCATAAAATTCTTTCGATCAGGGAATTTATTGCCTGACTGGTGTTCTTTTTTCGCTGGAACCCAAACTGCCTGCTATTCAAAATTTTGTTTGTTTCTATGAATGTATAAAGCTCATTTGCAATATGTTTTTCGAAAATCTTACTGAACACAGGTAAAAGAGAAATAGGCCTATAATTGTCCGCATCAGAATGAGAACCTTTTTTGTACAATGGAATTACTTTTGCTAATTTAAGATCGTCAGGAAAGCTACCACTATGTATACATTTATTCATTACAATAGATAAGGGTGAAGCGATTTCATTTTTAATTTTCTTAATTAGTTGAGTTGATACATCCCAAAGATCATTTGAACTTTTATATTTTAATTGATTAATAATTTTTATAATACATAATGGAGTAGTGTCTTTTAGTATAAATGAATTAGAATTAGATACTGTAAATTTATTAATATATTTCATTGATTCACTTTCTGATTTCATGAGATCTTTGGTCAATGTTGTAGCTATTTGAGCGAAAAAGTCATTAAAATGGTTGGCAATATCTGAAGGTGACTTGAGAATTTCATTTTTAAACCCTATTATTTTTCCTTTTTGTGTACAAAGTTTCATGGAGTTTGAAGAAATGATAGCCAAATTAAAAGCAAACTTCGGCAACCGGAGACCTCCGTTTAAGTATGAAGATGACTTGCAACTATTGGTAAAACAGCCTTTGAAATTTATTTACCTAGTACCTATCATGTTGTTTTTTCATAAGGTTAGAGTTTTTTCGAGAGCAGAATATATTTATATTGCTTTCACAAAAAAAATATTCCCGTTTACGTACATTAACTAAATAAAAATGCAAGCTTGCATACCCATTAAGCATACACTAAAATTCTTTATTGTTTTTCCCGCACATCAACTTCGACTCTCTTTCACTGGAATGTGGCTCATATTTGCTTGAATAAAACTAAATTGATTCGACAGGTGAGCGACAGCGAGGTATAAAATGACACTTATCTCGGGGTAATTGCCCTCACTACGTTTTATTCGATGGGATATTTAAGAGGTGTGCTTTGTTTGATACATTGTCGCTATTTTTATGTGTAGATAATCTGAGATTATTAATTGAACATACACAATTCAATGTACAGACGGTAAAGTTAATCGTCAACCCCAAAGTAGAAACGAAATGAGTCATATTTTTCGTATTTTATTCTCACGGAGGGATCTATTCTGAGCCGTGAATTCTATGTATACCAGAACCATTACCAGAAGAGTAGTATACTAAAATTTTAAATATTTTAGTCCCAAAACATAGCAGTGGTAACTCCTTTTATAAGGTAGCATTTTCACAAATGTAACTTCAATCGTTTAATTAATTTTAACCACTATTTCCGTACCAATTTTGTTACTCGTATTGGGTTCCTACATCAAAGCCCAATTTGGCTGTCAACGGCACATTACGAATTTATGTTCAACGTCCACCCCTTTATGTCACAGCTTTATATATATTATATATATTATAGCGATTATGACAAATTCCTTCATTGCATTCTAAGGGGGAGGCCTCATCCAGCAGTGGATGTCCAAAGACTGCTGATGAAGATGATGACGGCATTTATTTTGGATGTAAAATCTCAGACCTAATGAGCAAATTTCAATTTGACTTAATCAAGTACCATAAATGTTGACAGCCCTTTGGAATTATAAAATGCAATACTTTGGTAGAATAATGTAAGTACATAGTATAACAACATATTCTGTCATGTTTAAGTGGCAAATAGAACTTGATAGACGTTCAAAAATGAACTCTATTTAGCGTGTTGACAGCTCTTTGGAATTACAAAATGCAATACTTTAGTAGAATAATGTAAGTGCGTAGTATACTACATATTCTGTCATATTCAAGTCGCAAATAGAACTTGATAGACGTTCAAAAATGAACTCTATTTAGCGTGTCGACAGCCCATTGGAATTACAAAATGCAATACTTTAGTAGAATAATGTAAGTGCATAGTATAACTACATATTCTGTCATATTTAAGTGGCAAATAGAACTTGATAGACGTTCAAAAATGAACTCTATTAAGCGTGTATGTAACTTGGCGCCTGCTTCATTAAACGGAATATGTGGCTGGTAGTATCGAAGTGGAATTATGTTATTATAAATTTTTATTGCTTTTATTATGCAAAATTGTCGTAAAACGCTGCAAGGGCAGCATCTGAGGACCGGTCAGTGACCGCTCGAGCGTTTAGGGTGTCAAGAGACGGTGGTAAAATGACGCACTTAGATTACGTGCTACTTATAAAATATAATTAATTTAGAAGATATATTAGGTACCACCCCTGCCTCGGTCCTATGCACCGACGAGATTTTAAAGGTAGCAAGAAGTCAGTGGATGGAGGCGGCTCAAGACTGTTCATCCTGGCATTATACGAGGAATACTTATGCGCAGCATTTTATTGATTGCATAATTGATGCATTGATTATTTGTAAGTACATATTTAATAAATTGTCTTACGCACCAAGCGAATAGTTCGTAGAATACGATTTTGCCAGTGCAAAATGATTTAAATTCTACAAATCCTGCTAAAATATTATAAATGCGAATTGCGATGTTTCACAATCACGCCGCCGTAACGACTGAATTGAATTCGATGAAAGATACACAGATAGATTGAGACAAACCAAGCAATTCTCTTACTTTTTTGACATTCAATTCACAATATAATCTCATTTCAGACATCTTTCGATTGAGGAAAGGATGATGATTAATCGAAAGCTCAGGAAGGCGTTTGTTAGATCAAGATTAAGTAATAGTTACTACGTCTATGCACGCAGTGACACACGTGCGTGAAAGTTGACTGAGATAAGATTATATTGCGAATTGAATGTTTAATCATTAAGAGAATCAGGACTCTGGATTTAAACAAGCTCTTTTATATCCCAGAACCAAGCAAGCAAAACCGCGGGTGGAGACTAGTACTAAGTAATTGAAATAATGTTTGGTTTCAAAACAAGCGCCATTTTAGGCGACCCGCCATAGGGCAGTAATCCCAATATTAATTTACGTGTCCCACCTCCTGTTTGTGGTCAGTTCGAGCCCAGGTGCGAATAATGCCGTTACAAATGACGCTGGTGGGCGGAATGACAAGTGGGATGACGGGCAAGCAAGGGCCCGCAGATCAGACGGCGCGGTAACTGGGATTTAAAACCCTTGTCTTGATACCTGGATTAAACCAAACTAGTTAGCGTGCTATGCAACTTATTTATGTATAATATAAGTGGCTGCACACTCGATTTTAGAGTTTCCAGGGTTAAAGGGACAAAATGACGTTACATGATGTCCCACTAGTCCCTTTGATTATTTCAAAGGAACTAGTGGGAAAAAAAGTCCCATTAGTACCTTTAAAGGGACTGCCAAAAGGGACTAGTGGGAATGAATCCAACAAATAGCACGATCAAAAACATTGTATAATAATGTACCTACATAATGTAACTACATTTATGTAGGTACATTATACATTACTTAGTTCGTACTTAGAACACAATTTAACATTTGTGTTCTAAGCACTAAAAAGTTTTAAGTACTTAATTGCATCACACACGTAGCAGATGCGGTAATATTTTATATGCGTATAAAAAATTATTGCATCTGAAGGTATCACACACGTATTCACGCGGAAACCTTCAAACCGTCTATACTTGTTTCTTAGTGTATACACAGATATCATCGGTCCATCTTTTGATATATGTCGGTGCCTACAGATGCTTGACGGTAAAATATAAGTGATCTGCTACGTGTGTGATGCTCCTTGAGTTTAGTAAATAAATAAATAAATGCTGGACATTTCACACAACATTATCTAGCCCCAAGCTAAGCAGAGTTTGTGTTATGGGTACTACATAACTGATATACTTAATACAATACATTACATAGATAGATATTTTTTATTATGCATAGAAAAATACCCAGAACAACGTGAACAAATATCTGCGGAACGTACAAATATTTGTTCCGAGGCGGGAATCGAACCCGCAAACACCTGCGTCGCAGGCGGGTATAGAGGGCGATATGGACAGATACGCGCTCAAATACAGATATCTTGCCGCATCTGCTACGTGTGTGGCACACTTTAAACTCGTGCTAGAGAGTGACAGAGAACAGGGATGCGAAACATTAGAACGTGTCTACAAAATTAATTTTTTTTAAATTAAATTTTACACTATAATTGAACTAGCGAAGCGAGTTCTCTGAGTCAAGTTGGAAGAATCGGCGTTTGTATGTATGTATGTATGTATGTTTGTTTCAAAACTGTTTTTATAAGTATGTAGCCTTAGTAGTTTTCGAGATATTAGGGAAAATAAAAAACGTAAAAATCAAAAATTCTAGGGTACTTCCAGCAATCCCACAATGCTGAAATTTGGTATGCTTGTGGCTTTTGTGTCACAACTACAGAGAAAAGTCTGAAATTCAAGAATTTAGAAACTTGTACTCCATAAATAAGAAACCAATATAACATCCATTGTTGACCTCCCATTTCTAGGAATTTGAATGACGTTGGAGTTCTATGGTTTTTGTTAAAAGGACGTTATCAATTAATTCGTCAGGTACTTGATATAGGTACTAACAGGTATGTAGTATTACGCCCCGTTGCTTAGCCCTATTCAAAGGTTATTTCGATGATGTGTAGGAAATTAGAGTAGTTACTGGTAGATCCTGTACTGTACTGGTAGACCTCGAGGTGAAAATTTTCAAAAGTAATAATAGAAAATATGGAAATTACTTAGTTAAGTAGTCGGGCTGATAAAGGTGTTATCGCGAGGTCTCAGTTCGGGGCGAACCACTAGTTAGTTCCAAAGAGACATGAACCGCCATCTTTGTCTCCTATCGCCAATGTCTTTACCAATTTGACCATTTATCGACACTGTGGCTTCGAAATCTGCTAAACGCCTTCTCAGATATTAATGGGTATATATTTGTAAAGTTTACTTAAACACTAACCTCTCGTAGGTTGAATTTAAACGTGCTTAACACAACTGTTTCATATTTCAAAGCCTAATTACAACATTATTAGAGTTGGAACATTCGCATAACCAGAGGCCCAATTCTCTAATTTAAAAACATTCCAGTCTCGTGTCAGTCGCATCGTTTCGTATAGAAACTATTCCATATTCTTAGCAAGAAACGCGAAGATTAAGTTATAGTTACTATGCGTGACAGTGCGACTGAGACGAGATTATACTGCGAATTGAATGTTTTTAAATTAGAGAATTGGGCCTCAGAAAATGTGTTTTGTGTTGTGGTGCAAATATGAGCGATAACTTCTCATACTTTTCAGTTCGTTTTCTTTTGCAGAAACGAGTAACTTTTCCTTTTCGTGTGCCTTTTCATTTTATTCATCGTATTCCTCATTGCTGAAGGTCGTACCTATCTTGAAAGGCCTAGGTAGAGGTATTGATGAGCTGCGTCCACGTTACCAAAGCAAGGCTTACAAAAGCTTATCCAAGGGTTGCCTGGAAGAAATCGCTCTCAGCGATAAAGACGCCCATTTTAGTTCTAATTTTAATAAGTCCTATTATGTATTCCTGGTGTACCATAAAGTGTTAATCTATCTATCTATAGGGTGATAATAGACACCGGGAGGCCCGTCAGTGCCGTGACTTGATCAGACCAGCAGCGGTTACAATAGAATAGAAAAACTTTATTGTACACATTAAGATAATAAAAAAAAACAAAACTTAACATAATAATTAAATGTACAATAAGCTGTCTTATCGCTTAGAAGCTATTTCTTCGAGAAAACCTTTGGATGGTTCGGTTAGTTGATCGGCAAGGTAAGTAGCCAAAAGTAAAATCTATAAGCGAAGATATATTATGCTCTTTGTTTTCCATAATCTTATAACATAGACCTCAAAATTTTACGCGAAATTAAATCTGTGGCGTTGCTTGGTACGAACATTAAAATTACATACAGACGTCCAAATTGTGAATACATTTTCTTGCGGTTTGCGCCCGACGGGAAACCGAGGATAGGCTTTCATTTTATGTTACATTATTCGGAGGCACTTAGGAACATTATGATGCAAAAATATGATTTATTTTCTTTATTCTTTTCATAAAACATGCGCAACATTATGGTCATATTAAGAAATAAGAGATAACAATACCGGACGACGCGATAGAGGAAGGCCCTCCACTCGATGGACTAAAGACATTATAACCACGGTTCGACATATTAGTGCACTGATCATGTCAAATCAAATCAAAATCATTTATTCCATATACATACATAAAGTACACTTGGAAAAGTCAAATTTACAAAATTACCGCAGTTTCAATATTTGATTTAAATAACAATTACAAAATTAAAATAGGATAAAAATAAAAAATAAAAATACAATTTTAGAATGCCAACATGGCAGTACAACACTAACTACCACAATCAGCAAATAAAAAATAATACATTCATGGTATAATTAGATCATCAGCAAGTGCTTCGTCAAGGGTATAATATGATTTTTCCACTAATAATTTTCTAACTTTCATGCTAAAATCTACATGATCTGTATTTCTCAGATCATGTGTTAGTTTATTAAAAAGCTTAACGCTTATACAAAGAAAACTATTTCCAACTTTGGCCAGTCTGTGTTTTGGAAGACAAATATTATTTTTATTTCTAGTATTATAATTATGAATGTCACATTTAAAATCAAATTTATTTATGTTCAATTTCACAAACATAAGATTGTGAAAAATATATTCTCCAGTCATCGTCATAATGTTTAACTGTTTAAACTTTTCCCTGCAGGATTCTAAATTTTTGATTTGCAAAATAGATCGGATTGCTCTCTTTTGCAGTATGAAGATTCTATTTGATTGCGAGGCATTTCCCCAAGCAAGGATACCATATACCATAATCGAATGAAAATATGCGTGATAAACAGTTTTAGCAGTTCGTATGTCACTTAGTTGTCTCATTGTCTTTATTGCGTATACAGCTGATTTAAGTCTCCCAACGAGAGTGTCAATATGCTTATTCCAAATTAATTTACCGTCAATATCTAAACCTAAAAACTTAATGTTGTCAAGAGTAGTCATAAAGTGTTTATCAATTGTTTCCTTAACTAATTCATCATCATGGCCATGTCCTAAAAAGAATCTTACAATGTTCGTTTTTTCTACATTTAGCAATAAATTATTAGCATTAAACCATTCCTTAATATTGCACAACAGTGTATCTAATTTTACACACATATTCATTTTATTCTTATCACTTACTATCACCGTTGTATCGTCAGCGAAGAGGACCATATCCATCTCATCTTCAACACAAACTACAATGTCATTTATGTAGAGAATAAATAAAACCGGACCAAGAATAGACCCTTGTGGTACTCCCATATAAATATTATTTGCATCTGATTTATAACCATTGCATTCCAAAATTTGTTTCCTATTCTCTAAATAGGACTTAAGAATGCATAATTCTCTGTCCCTGACACCGTAATGTTCCAGCTTCAACAAAAGAATTTTATGGCACACACAGTCAAAAGCCTTTGATAAGTCGCAGAAAAGGCCGTATGTGCTTTTACTGCTATCCAAATCCCATAAAATTCTTTCGATCAGGGAATTTATTGCCTGACTGGTGTTCTTTTTTCGCTGGAACCCAAACTGCCTGCTATTCAAAATTTTGTTTGTTTCTATGAATGTATAAAGCTCATTTGCAATATGTTTTTCGAAAATCTTACTGAACACAGGTAAAAGAGAAATAGGCCTATAATTGTCCGCATCAGAATGAGAACCTTTTTTGTACAATGGAATTACTTTTGCTAATTTAAGATCGTCAGGAAAGCTACCACTATGTATACATTTATTCATTACAATAGATAAGGGTGAAGCGATTTCATTTTTAATTTTCTTAATTAGTTGAGTTGATACATCCCAAAGATCATTTGAACTTTTATATTTTAATTGATTAATAATTTTTATAATACATAATGGAGTAGTGTCTTTTAGTATAAATGAATTAGAATTAGATACTGTAAATTTATTAATATATTTCATTGATTCACTTTCTGATTTCATGAGATCTTTGGTCAATGTTGTAGCTATTTGAGCGAAAAAGTCATTAAAATGGTTGGCAATATCTGAAGGTGACTTGAGAATTTCATTTTTAAACCCTATTATTTTTCCTTTTTGTGTACAAAGTTTCATGGAGTTTGAAGAAATGATAGCCAAATTAAAAGCAAACTTCGGCAACCGGAGACCTCCGTTTAAGTATGAAGATGACTTGCAACTATTGGTAAAACAGCCTTTGAAATTTATTTACCTAGTACCTATCATGTTGTTTTTTCATAAGGTTAGAGTTTTTTCGAGAGCAGAATATATTTATATTGCTTTCACAAAAAAAATATTCCCGTTTACGTACATTAACTAAATAAAAATGCAAGCTTGCATACCCATTAAGCATACACTAAAATTCTTTATTGTTTTTCCCGCACATCAACTTCGACTCTCTTTCACTGGAATGTGGCTCATATTTGCTTGAATAAAACTAAATTGATTCGACAGGTGAGCGACAGCGAGGTATAAAATGACACTTATCTCGGGGTAATTGCCCTCACTACGTTTTATTCGATGGGATATTTAAGAGGTGTGCTTTGTTTGATACATTGTCGCTATTTTTATGTGTAGATAATCTGAGATTATTAATTGAACATACACAATTCAATGTACAGACGGTAAAGTTAATCGTCAACCCCAAAGTAGAAACGAAATGAGTCATATTTTTCGTATTTTATTCTCACGGAGGGATCTATTCTGAGCCGTGAATTCTATGTATACCAGAACCATTACCAGAAGAGTAGTATACTAAAATTTTAAATATTTTAGTCCCAAAACATAGCAGTGGTAACTCCTTTTATAAGGTAGCATTTTCACAAATGTAACTTCAATCGTTTAATTAATTTTAACCACTATTTCCGTACCAATTTTGTTACTCGTATTGGGTTCCTACATCAAAGCCCAATTTGGCTGTCAACGGCACATTACGAATTTATGTTCAACGTCCACCCCTTTATGTCACAGCTTTATATATATTATATATATTATAGCGATTATGACAAATTCCTTCATTGCATTCTAAGGGGGAGGCCTCATCCAGCAGTGGATGTCCAAAGACTGCTGATGAAGATGATGACGGCATTTATTTTGGATGTAAAATCTCAGACCTAATGAGCAAATTTCAATTTGACTTAATCAAGTACCATAAATGTTGACAGCCCTTTGGAATTATAAAATGCAATACTTTGGTAGAATAATGTAAGTACATAGTATAACAACATATTCTGTCATGTTTAAGTGGCAAATAGAACTTGATAGACGTTCAAAAATGAACTCTATTTAGCGTGTTGACAGCTCTTTGGAATTACAAAATGCAATACTTTAGTAGAATAATGTAAGTGCGTAGTATACTACATATTCTGTCATATTCAAGTCGCAAATAGAACTTGATAGACGTTCAAAAATGAACTCTATTTAGCGTGTCGACAGCCCATTGGAATTACAAAATGCAATACTTTAGTAGAATAATGTAAGTGCATAGTATAACTACATATTCTGTCATATTTAAGTGGCAAATAGAACTTGATAGACGTTCAAAAATGAACTCTATTAAGCGTGTATGTAACTTGGCGCCTGCTTCATTAAACGGAATATGTGGCTGGTAGTATCGAAGTGGAATTATGTTATTATAAATTTTTATTGCTTTTATTATGCAAAATTGTCGTAAAACGCTGCAAGGGCAGCATCTGAGGACCGGTCAGTGACCGCTCGAGCGTTTAGGGTGTCAAGAGACGGTGGTAAAATGACGCACTTAGATTACGTGCTACTTATAAAATATAATTAATTTAGAAGATATATTAGGTACCACCCCTGCCTCGGTCCTATGCACCGACGAGATTTTAAAGGTAGCAAGAAGTCAGTGGATGGAGGCGGCTCAAGACTGTTCATCCTGGCATTATACGAGGAATACTTATGCGCAGCATTTTATTGATTGCATAATTGATGCATTGATTATTTGTAAGTACATATTTAATAAATTGTCTTACGCACCAAGCGAATAGTTCGTAGAATACGATTTTGCCAGTGCAAAATGATTTAAATTCTACAAATCCTGCTAAAATATTATAAATGCGAATTGCGATGTTTCACAATCACGCCGCCGTAACGACTGAATTGAATTCGATGAAAGATACACAGATAGATTGAGACAAACCAAGCAATTCTCTTACTTTTTTGACATTCAATTCACAATATAATCTCATTTCAGACATCTTTCGATTGAGGAAAGGATGATGATTAATCGAAAGCTCAGGAAGGCGTTTGTTAGATCAAGATTAAGTAATAGTTACTACGTCTATGCACGCAGTGACACACGTGCGTGAAAGTTGACTGAGATAAGATTATATTGCGAATTGAATGTTTAATCATTAAGAGAATCAGGACTCTGGATTTAAACAAGCTCTTTTATATCCCAGAACCAAGCAAGCAAAACCGCGGGTGGAGACTAGTACTAAGTAATTGAAATAATGTTTGGTTTCAAAACAAGCGCCATTTTAGGCGACCCGCCATAGGGCAGTAATCCCAATATTAATTTACGTGTCCCACCTCCTGTTTGTGGTCAGTTCGAGCCCAGGTGCGAATAATGCCGTTACAAATGACGCTGGTGGGCGGAATGACAAGTGGGATGACGGGCAAGCAAGGGCCCGCAGATCAGACGGCGCGGTAACTGGGATTTAAAACCCTTGTCTTGATACCTGGATTAAACCAAACTAGTTAGCGTGCTATGCAACTTATTTATGTATAATATAAGTGGCTGCACACTCGATTTTAGAGTTTCCAGGGTTAAAGGGACAAAATGACGTTACATGATGTCCCACTAGTCCCTTTGATTATTTCAAAGGAACTAGTGGGAAAAAAAGTCCCATTAGTACCTTTAAAGGGACTGCCAAAAGGGACTAGTGGGAATGAATCCAACAAATAGCACGATCAAAAACATTGTATAATAATGTACCTACATAATGTAACTACATTTATGTAGGTACATTATACATTACTTAGTTCGTACTTAGAACACAATTTAACATTTGTGTTCTAAGCACTAAAAAGTTTTAAGTACTTAATTGCATCACACACGTAGCAGATGCGGTAATATTTTATATGCGTATAAAAAATTATTGCATCTGAAGGTATCACACACGTATTCACGCGGAAACCTTCAAACCGTCTATACTTGTTTCTTAGTGTATACACAGATATCATCGGTCCATCTTTTGATATATGTCGGTGCCTACAGATGCTTGACGGTAAAATATAAGTGATCTGCTACGTGTGTGATGCTCCTTGAGTTTAGTAAATAAATAAATAAATGCTGGACATTTCACACAACATTATCTAGCCCCAAGCTAAGCAGAGTTTGTGTTATGGGTACTACATAACTGATATACTTAATACAATACATTACATAGATAGATATTTTTTATTATGCATAGAAAAATACCCAGAACAACGTGAACAAATATCTGCGGAACGTACAAATATTTGTTCCGAGGCGGGAATCGAACCCGCAAACACCTGCGTCGCAGGCGGGTATAGAGGGCGATATGGACAGATACGCGCTCAAATACAGATATCTTGCCGCATCTGCTACGTGTGTGGCACACTTTAAACTCGTGCTAGAGAGTGACAGAGAACAGGGATGCGAAACATTAGAACGTGTCTACAAAATTAATTTTTTTTAAATTAAATTTTACACTATAATTGAACTAGCGAAGCGAGTTCTCTGAGTCAAGTTGGAAGAATCGGCGTTTGTATGTATGTATGTATGTATGTTTGTTTCAAAACTGTTTTTATAAGTATGTAGCCTTAGTAGTTTTCGAGATATTAGGGAAAATAAAAAACGTAAAAATCAAAAATTCTAGGGTACTTCCAGCAATCCCACAATGCTGAAATTTGGTATGCTTGTGGCTTTTGTGTCACAACTACAGAGAAAAGTCTGAAATTCAAGAATTTAGAAACTTGTACTCCATAAATAAGAAACCAATATAACATCCATTGTTGACCTCCCATTTCTAGGAATTTGAATGACGTTGGAGTTCTATGGTTTTTGTTAAAAGGACGTTATCAATTAATTCGTCAGGTACTTGATATAGGTACTAACAGGTATGTAGTATTACGCCCCGTTGCTTAGCCCTATTCAAAGGTTATTTCGATGATGTGTAGGAAATTAGAGTAGTTACTGGTAGATCCTGTACTGTACTGGTAGACCTCGAGGTGAAAATTTTCAAAAGTAATAATAGAAAATATGGAAATTACTTAGTTAAGTAGTCGGGCTGATAAAGGTGTTATCGCGAGGTCTCAGTTCGGGGCGAACCACTAGTTAGTTCCAAAGAGACATGAACCGCCATCTTTGTCTCCTATCGCCAATGTCTTTACCAATTTGACCATTTATCGACACTGTGGCTTCGAAATCTGCTAAACGCCTTCTCAGATATTAATGGGTATATATTTGTAAAGTTTACTTAAACACTAACCTCTCGTAGGTTGAATTTAAACGTGCTTAACACAACTGTTTCATATTTCAAAGCCTAATTACAACATTATTAGAGTTGGAACATTCGCATAACCAGAGGCCCAATTCTCTAATTTAAAAACATTCCAGTCTCGTGTCAGTCGCATCGTTTCGTATAGAAACTATTCCATATTCTTAGCAAGAAACGCGAAGATTAAGTTATAGTTACTATGCGTGACAGTGCGACTGAGACGAGATTATACTGCGAATTGAATGTTTTTAAATTAGAGAATTGGGCCTCAGAAAATGTGTTTTGTGTTGTGGTGCAAATATGAGCGATAACTTCTCATACTTTTCAGTTCGTTTTCTTTTGCAGAAACGAGTAACTTTTCCTTTTCGTGTGCCTTTTCATTTTATTCATCGTATTCCTCATTGCTGAAGGTCGTACCTATCTTGAAAGGCCTAGGTAGAGGTATTGATGAGCTGCGTCCACGTTACCAAAGCAAGGCTTACAAAAGCTTATCCAAGGGTTGCCTGGAAGAAATCGCTCTCAGCGATAAAGACGCCCATTTTAGTTCTAATTTTAATAAGTCCTATTATGTATTCCTGGTGTACCATAAAGTGTTAATCTATCTATCTATAGGGTGATAATAGACACCGGGAGGCCCGTCAGTGCCGTGACTTGATCAGACCAGCAGCGGTTACAATAGAATAGAAAAACTTTATTGTACACATTAAGATAATAAAAAAAAACAAAACTTAACATAATAATTAAATGTACAATAAGCTGTCTTATCGCTTAGAAGCTATTTCTTCGAGAAAACCTTTGGATGGTTCGGTTAGTTGATCGGCAAGGTAAGTAGCCAAAAGTAAAATCTATAAGCGAAGATATATTATGCTCTTTGTTTTCCATAATCTTATAACATAGACCTCAAAATTTTACGCGAAATTAAATCTGTGGCGTTGCTTGGTACGAACATTAAAATTACATACAGACGTCCAAATTGTGAATACATTTTCTTGCGGTTTGCGCCCGACGGGAAACCGAGGATAGGCTTTCATTTTATGTTACATTATTCGGAGGCACTTAGGAACATTATGATGCAAAAATATGATTTATTTTCTTTATTCTTTTCATAAAACATGCGCAACATTATGGTCATATTAAGAAATAAGAGATAACAATACCGGACGACGCGATAGAGGAAGGCCCTCCACTCGATGGACTAAAGACATTATAACCACGGTTCGACATATTAGTGCACTGATCATGTCAAATCAAATCAAAATCATTTATTCCATATACATACATAAAGTACACTTGGAAAAGTCAAATTTACAAAATTACCGCAGTTTCAATATTTGATTTAAATAACAATTACAAAATTAAAATAGGATAAAAATAAAAAATAAAAATACAATTTTAGAATGCCAACATGGCAGTACAACACTAACTACCACAATCAGCAAATAAAAAATAATACATTCATGGTATAATTAGATCATCAGCAAGTGCTTCGTCAAGGGTATAATATGATTTTTCCACTAATAATTTTCTAACTTTCATGCTAAAATCTACATGATCTGTATTTCTCAGATCATGTGTTAGTTTATTAAAAAGCTTAACGCTTATACAAAGAAAACTATTTCCAACTTTGGCCAGTCTGTGTTTTGGAAGACAAATATTATTTTTATTTCTAGTATTATAATTATGAATGTCACATTTAAAATCAAATTTATTTATGTTCAATTTCACAAACATAAGATTGTGAAAAATATATTCTCCAGTCATCGTCATAATGTTTAACTGTTTAAACTTTTCCCTGCAGGATTCTAAATTTTTGATTTGCAAAATAGATCGGATTGCTCTCTTTTGCAGTATGAAGATTCTATTTGATTGCGAGGCATTTCCCCAAGCAAGGATACCATATACCATAATCGAATGAAAATATGCGTGATAAACAGTTTTAGCAGTTCGTATGTCACTTAGTTGTCTCATTGTCTTTATTGCGTATACAGCTGATTTAAGTCTCCCAACGAGAGTGTCAATATGCTTATTCCAAATTAATTTACCGTCAATATCTAAACCTAAAAACTTAATGTTGTCAAGAGTAGTCATAAAGTGTTTATCAATTGTTTCCTTAACTAATTCATCATCATGGCCATGTCCTAAAAAGAATCTTACAATGTTCGTTTTTTCTACATTTAGCAATAAATTATTAGCATTAAACCATTCCTTAATATTGCACAACAGTGTATCTAATTTTACACACATATTCATTTTATTCTTATCACTTACTATCACCGTTGTATCGTCAGCGAAGAGGACCATATCCATCTCATCTTCAACACAAACTACAATGTCATTTATGTAGAGAATAAATAAAACCGGACCAAGAATAGACCCTTGTGGTACTCCCATATAAATATTATTTGCATCTGATTTATAACCATTGCATTCCAAAATTTGTTTCCTATTCTCTAAATAGGACTTAAGAATGCATAATTCTCTGTCCCTGACACCGTAATGTTCCAGCTTCAACAAAAGAATTTTATGGCACACACAGTCAAAAGCCTTTGATAAGTCGCAGAAAAGGCCGTATGTGCTTTTACTGCTATCCAAATCCCATAAAATTCTTTCGATCAGGGAATTTATTGCCTGACTGGTGTTCTTTTTTCGCTGGAACCCAAACTGCCTGCTATTCAAAATTTTGTTTGTTTCTATGAATGTATAAAGCTCATTTGCAATATGTTTTTCGAAAATCTTACTGAACACAGGTAAAAGAGAAATAGGCCTATAATTGTCCGCATCAGAATGAGAACCTTTTTTGTACAATGGAATTACTTTTGCTAATTTAAGATCGTCAGGAAAGCTACCACTATGTATACATTTATTCATTACAATAGATAAGGGTGAAGCGATTTCATTTTTAATTTTCTTAATTAGTTGAGTTGATACATCCCAAAGATCATTTGAACTTTTATATTTTAATTGATTAATAATTTTTATAATACATAATGGAGTAGTGTCTTTTAGTATAAATGAATTAGAATTAGATACTGTAAATTTATTAATATATTTCATTGATTCACTTTCTGATTTCATGAGATCTTTGGTCAATGTTGTAGCTATTTGAGCGAAAAAGTCATTAAAATGGTTGGCAATATCTGAAGGTGACTTGAGAATTTCATTTTTAAACCCTATTATTTTTCCTTTTTGTGTACAAAGTTTCATGGAGTTTGAAGAAATGATAGCCAAATTAAAAGCAAACTTCGGCAACCGGAGACCTCCGTTTAAGTATGAAGATGACTTGCAACTATTGGTAAAACAGCCTTTGAAATTTATTTACCTAGTACCTATCATGTTGTTTTTTCATAAGGTTAGAGTTTTTTCGAGAGCAGAATATATTTATATTGCTTTCACAAAAAAAATATTCCCGTTTACGTACATTAACTAAATAAAAATGCAAGCTTGCATACCCATTAAGCATACACTAAAATTCTTTATTGTTTTTCCCGCACATCAACTTCGACTCTCTTTCACTGGAATGTGGCTCATATTTGCTTGAATAAAACTAAATTGATTCGACAGGTGAGCGACAGCGAGGTATAAAATGACACTTATCTCGGGGTAATTGCCCTCACTACGTTTTATTCGATGGGATATTTAAGAGGTGTGCTTTGTTTGATACATTGTCGCTATTTTTATGTGTAGATAATCTGAGATTATTAATTGAACATACACAATTCAATGTACAGACGGTAAAGTTAATCGTCAACCCCAAAGTAGAAACGAAATGAGTCATATTTTTCGTATTTTATTCTCACGGAGGGATCTATTCTGAGCCGTGAATTCTATGTATACCAGAACCATTACCAGAAGAGTAGTATACTAAAATTTTAAATATTTTAGTCCCAAAACATAGCAGTGGTAACTCCTTTTATAAGGTAGCATTTTCACAAATGTAACTTCAATCGTTTAATTAATTTTAACCACTATTTCCGTACCAATTTTGTTACTCGTATTGGGTTCCTACATCAAAGCCCAATTTGGCTGTCAACGGCACATTACGAATTTATGTTCAACGTCCACCCCTTTATGTCACAGCTTTATACAGGGTGTTTACAAAAAATTGTTGCTACTTTGTGTGTGATTTAAATGTAGCTAGTAAGAAAATCATAAATTAAGTTTTCAAAATTATTACAAAGTTAGTACAAATATTTATTAAAAATGTAAATGTTATTACAAATATTTGATGGTCTTTTTTTAATTTTAGTTCAATTTTAAAACATCAGTAAAGAAGGTTCATCTAACCTAATAATTATAATAGGCTATTGAATGCTCACGTTTCAATGAATAAAGTTCTTTTTGACTTTGGCTTTGACAAAACTCGTAATACGCCCTGAGGTGTTTGGGTTCTTCGTTGCCTGACAATCAGTCAGGACTTTGATACTTGTTTCATTTGAAAAATGTAATTGAGAGCAACCTGTAAATATTACACCTTTCCGTGTAATCGCGTTTTGTAAGTTAATAAACAATGAGACGGCAACTTGTTAGCGGGTGCCAACGCATTTACTTATTCATTGTCCAGTTAATTGAGTAGAAATCCTAATTTAAATAAAAATTTACAATAATTAATTGACAGCTTTTTATGCTTATATTTACCAGTCACTTATGGGAATAAAAGTTGTTACAGAAACGTGTCAATTTGATACGCAATAAGTACGTAAAAAATTACAAATTTAGGATTCAAAAAATTACTTTTATAATGTGTTTTTAAAAACATCTAGTCATTGCTTGCAACCTTCTAAAACCACAATGGCAAATAGAAAATATTTGGAAAATGTTCATTCGAAAGAACGAACAGCAAACCGAGGAGCCGCATATCCAGACATTTGTCTGAGTCGCGTTTGCACCGCAACACGACATTACCCAAGGGTTTTACTGCGACACGTCTCGGTGTAATATTTTAAGGTGTTTTAGCTTTTTACCTGTGAAAAAAAATCGAAACTGGTATCGAATAATATTTAAAGGCATGATTTTGAAATTTAGGAGTTACTTGTTATCATCAAAGATAAAGAAAAAAAAAGAGGTATGGAGGTGTTTTAAAGAGGTATGTCTGGATCGTAGCAAATGGAAATCCGTGGTCTATGCCTACCCCTCCGGGAAACAAGCGTGATTTTATGGATGTATGTATGTACTTATTCTCATCAAGCCGCGGATGCTTTAGATGGAGATTCAGAAATCAGAAAATTTCTTGAGTTCGTCTGTTCAACAATCTTTAACCCGTCATTCATACAAATTGTACACATACATTAGAACTTTAAATAAACTTGCGCTGTACAGAAGCATCCTTGTCAATTCGATAAATTAGAAACAAAATTAATACACAATTCGTCTGTTACATGTAGATTATAACACTTATATTAATGGGAAGCTACACCTATCTGCACTACGCACTGACGGAATTTCCAATTTTTTGCCCTAAAATGGAATAGTGAAGTTTGTGAAAAAGTGGCTGAAACTCGAAATTGACTGACGATTTCCAATTAATTAACGGATCGGGTCCCTCAAGGTGCGAGTCACACTCGCTCTTGTCCATTTTTTAAAAAGAAAACGTTTTTTTAATTATACTCAGCTAACATAATTAATACAATTTTATGGAATGGAAGTAAATGTAGGGGCCTGAATTTCTTTAACCTGATGCTTTGAAACCACGCTTATTTCACTTTACTGACGTATGCTTTGTATGGTTGTGACAGAAATTGGTTGGCTGGCGGATAGGTGATCGCAGTATTGGGATTGAGTACTCAGGAGGCTGCTCCTTTCCCTGTCGTAATCCCTTAGTCGGCTCCTACGACATCCACGGGAGGAGACGAAAAAGTATATTCTTAGGCTGGACACACCACAACAACCACAGTTATGTATCTACGGTACGAAAAATGATTCCTTCCACTACGTGCGTGATATTTACCTTGGCGATGCGAGGCCATCCGTCAACATCGCCATATCTCTTCCACCCCATTAGTCAACTGGAGATGGGTCAGGCTATCAATTATATTATTTGACCTGGTTCTTTATAGACAGGCACAGATGGATAGTGTAACTTGGCATTGCGTGTGAATATGTTTTGAGGAGAATACGTCATTAAATTTGCTTCCATAGTGAGAGGTAATCCAGAAAAATTATGATAACAAAATTTAACTACGGCACTCGATAGCTTAAGGAACAAAGAATTCGTTACGTTGAGGCATCGTCCTAATAGAACGCGACTACGCGATTATCGCGCGAGTAAGCGATGAGACCATCGTATCAATCATCAAACATTCTAGTCGCGCGACCGCATCGCGCGAAGGCCGGTTAGGACACGTATTCCATATCAGAATGTTTGATCGTGGATTCGTACGATTGAAAATTGCGCGAACTTGCGATGATCGCTTAGTCGCGTTCTATTAGGACGATGCCTGAGGAATGTGACGCATTGCACGCGGCGAAAGGGAAAGCGCTGCTATTTTGAGGTCTTTTCGCTGCATCATATATTTTCGTATTCACGTAAAACACACGGCCGTGTCCAAAACACAGCCACACCCTGATTTTTATCTCTTCTACAAGCATGTTTTTGGGGCTATGATGGCTTGTGTGAGCTTAACTAGCAGAGCTTTGATATTAAGTTGCATTTGTAATGCTTTTTGTGTTCAAACAGGAACACTGAATTGATTTTGAAGGTGACTTGAGAATTTCATTTTTAAACCCTATTATTTTTCCTTTTTGTGTACAAAGTTTCATGGAGTTTGAAGAAATGATAGCCAAATTAAAAGCAAACTTCGGCAACCGGAGACCTCCGTTTAAGTATGAAGATGACTTGCAACTATTGGTAAAACAGCCTTTGAAATTTATTTACCTAGTACCTATCATGTTGTTTTTTCATAAGGTTAGAGTTTTTTCGAGAGCAGAATATATTTATATTGCTTTCACAAAAAAAATATTCCCGTTTACGTACATTAACTAAATAAAAATGCAAGCTTGCATACCCATTAAGCATACACTAAAATTCTTTATTGTTTTTCCCGCACATCAACTTCGACTCTCTTTCACTGGAATGTGGCTCATATTTGCTTGAATAAAACTAAATTGATTCGACAGGTGAGCGACAGCGAGGTATAAAATGACACTTATCTCGGGGTAATTGCCCTCACTACGTTTTATTCGATGGGATATTTAAGAGGTGTGCTTTGTTTGATACATTGTCGCTATTTTTATGTGTAGATAATCTGAGATTATTAATTGAACATACACAATTCAATGTACAGACGGTAAAGTTAATCGTCAACCCCAAAGTAGAAACGAAATGAGTCATATTTTTCGTATTTTATTCTCACGGAGGGATCTATTCTGAGCCGTGAATTCTATGTATACCAGAACCATTACCAGAAGAGTAGTATACTAAAATTTTAAATATTTTAGTCCCAAAACATAGCAGTGGTAACTCCTTTTATAAGGTAGCATTTTCACAAATGTAACTTCAATCGTTTAATTAATTTTAACCACTATTTCCGTACCAATTTTGTTACTCGTATTGGGTTCCTACATCAAAGCCCAATTTGGCTGTCAACGGCACATTACGAATTTATGTTCAACGTCCACCCCTTTATGTCACAGCTTTATACAGGGTGTTTACAAAAAATTGTTGCTACTTTGTGTGTGATTTAAATGTAGCTAGTAAGAAAATCATAAATTAAGTTTTCAAAATTATTACAAAGTTAGTACAAATATTTATTAAAAATGTAAATGTTATTACAAATATTTGATGGTCTTTTTTTAATTTTAGTTCAATTTTAAAACATCAGTAAAGAAGGTTCATCTAACCTAATAATTATAATAGGCTATTGAATGCTCACGTTTCAATGAATAAAGTTCTTTTTGACTTTGGCTTTGACAAAACTCGTAATACGCCCTGAGGTGTTTGGGTTCTTCGTTGCCTGACAATCAGTCAGGACTTTGATACTTGTTTCATTTGAAAAATGTAATTGAGAGCAACCTGTAAATATTACACCTTTCCGTGTAATCGCGTTTTGTAAGTTAATAAACAATGAGACGGCAACTTGTTAGCGGGTGCCAACGCATTTACTTATTCATTGTCCAGTTAATTGAGTAGAAATCCTAATTTAAATAAAAATTTACAATAATTAATTGACAGCTTTTTATGCTTATATTTACCAGTCACTTATGGGAATAAAAGTTGTTACAGAAACGTGTCAATTTGATACGCAATAAGTACGTAAAAAATTACAAATTTAGGATTCAAAAAATTACTTTTATAATGTGTTTTTAAAAACATCTAGTCATTGCTTGCAACCTTCTAAAACCACAATGGCAAATAGAAAATATTTGGAAAATGTTCATTCGAAAGAACGAACAGCAAACCGAGGAGCCGCATATCCAGACATTTGTCTGAGTCGCGTTTGCACCGCAACACGACATTACCCAAGGGTTTTACTGCGACACGTCTCGGTGTAATATTTTAAGGTGTTTTAGCTTTTTACCTGTGAAAAAAAATCGAAACTGGTATCGAATAATATTTAAAGGCATGATTTTGAAATTTAGGAGTTACTTGTTATCATCAAAGATAAAGAAAAAAAAAGAGGTATGGAGGTGTTTTAAAGAGGTATGTCTGGATCGTAGCAAATGGAAATCCGTGGTCTATGCCTACCCCTCCGGGAAACAAGCGTGATTTTATGGATGTATGTATGTACTTATTCTCATCAAGCCGCGGATGCTTTAGATGGAGATTCAGAAATCAGAAAATTTCTTGAGTTCGTCTGTTCAACAATCTTTAACCCGTCATTCATACAAATTGTACACATACATTAGAACTTTAAATAAACTTGCGCTGTACAGAAGCATCCTTGTCAATTCGATAAATTAGAAACAAAATTAATACACAATTCGTCTGTTACATGTAGATTATAACACTTATATTAATGGGAAGCTACACCTATCTGCACTACGCACTGACGGAATTTCCAATTTTTTGCCCTAAAATGGAATAGTGAAGTTTGTGAAAAAGTGGCTGAAACTCGAAATTGACTGACGATTTCCAATTAATTAACGGATCGGGTCCCTCAAGGTGCGAGTCACACTCGCTCTTGTCCATTTTTTAAAAAGAAAACGTTTTTTTAATTATACTCAGCTAACATAATTAATACAATTTTATGGAATGGAAGTAAATGTAGGGGCCTGAATTTCTTTAACCTGATGCTTTGAAACCACGCTTATTTCACTTTACTGACGTATGCTTTGTATGGTTGTGACAGAAATTGGTTGGCTGGCGGATAGGTGATCGCAGTATTGGGATTGAGTACTCAGGAGGCTGCTCCTTTCCCTGTCGTAATCCCTTAGTCGGCTCCTACGACATCCACGGGAGGAGACGAAAAAGTATATTCTTAGGCTGGACACACCACAACAACCACAGTTATGTATCTACGGTACGAAAAATGATTCCTTCCACTACGTGCGTGATATTTACCTTGGCGATGCGAGGCCATCCGTCAACATCGCCATATCTCTTCCACCCCATTAGTCAACTGGAGATGGGTCAGGCTATCAATTATATTATTTGACCTGGTTCTTTATAGACAGGCACAGATGGATAGTGTAACTTGGCATTGCGTGTGAATATGTTTTGAGGAGAATACGTCATTAAATTTGCTTCCATAGTGAGAGGTAATCCAGAAAAATTATGATAACAAAATTTAACTACGGCACTCGATAGCTTAAGGAACAAAGAATTCGTTACGTTGAGGCATCGTCCTAATAGAACGCGACTACGCGATTATCGCGCGAGTAAGCGATGAGACCATCGTATCAATCATCAAACATTCTAGTCGCGCGACCGCATCGCGCGAAGGCCGGTTAGGACACGTATTCCATATCAGAATGTTTGATCGTGGATTCGTACGATTGAAAATTGCGCGAACTTGCGATGATCGCTTAGTCGCGTTCTATTAGGACGATGCCTGAGGAATGTGACGCATTGCACGCGGCGAAAGGGAAAGCGCTGCTATTTTGAGGTCTTTTCGCTGCATCATATATTTTCGTATTCACGTAAAACACACGGCCGTGTCCAAAACACAGCCACACCCTGATTTTTATCTCTTCTACAAGCATGTTTTTGGGGCTATGATGGCTTGTGTGAGCTTAACTAGCAGAGCTTTGATATTAAGTTGCATTTGTAATGCTTTTTGTGTTCAAACAGGAACACTGAATTGATTTTGGGATATAAGAAGCCTAAACAGGCCCTACAAAATGCTAAATCTACGTTTTGTGAAGTTGATAACAAAATTCGCTATTCCTGATATGGAGGAGGCTTCGTTTATTATGGTGATGGTGATAGTGATTTCTGACTATCTGCAAAGGCGTATTACTATATTTGTTATATCTTGATTTTGTTTTGACGAAGAATCCCATTACTTACCTACGTAAGAACTACTGTTGTATGTGTTAATTGTATAATTGTTATGTTAATCGAGTTATCAAAAATAAAAAAATGTTTATTAGCCCTGCATTTGCATGCATAGCATAATAATCCTTTACAGAAGAGTAATGAAATTAAAAGAGACAAATCGCCGAAGCCCATGCATGAATTCGTTGCATATGCAAATGCGCTCCGGAAGCGTGTAGGGCGCCGCCCGCCCGAATCTCCGTGCTTGTTTCCGGGCAGTAGAGCAGTAGAAAACCAGAAAGAATTGTATTAATAGCATTGCAATTATCATGGTTTGGTATTATTTTTGAAAAATTACGATATATACACCGCGTACTTTATTATTCTAAAATAGCAATCAATTGTTATGTTCTCTCTGATGTAAAAGGACATAACTTCATAACTTTTCATTAAACCGACTTCCGCCATTGAATTCGGCTATCTGCATACAATAACTTGTTGCTGAAAATACCAAAATTGCTATATGCATGCCTATATAACAACTTTTTGGATGAATAAATAATAATAATAATAAATAATAATCTATAACATTTGAGGAGTTCCCTCAATTCCTTATGGATCATTAGAACTGGTTTTAAAAAAATGGGACCAATCTGGAATTTAAATAAAAAATCAATTTTCCAAATCGGTTTATAGACGACGGAGATATGAGGTTACAAATATAAAAAATAAAAAATAAATACAACCGACTTGAGAACCTCCTCTTTTTTGTGAAGTCGGTTAAAAATAAGAAAAGCTGAAATAAGAAGCTATTTTAGTTGGTCTACTAAGTGTTATATTCTGTGGTTCCGGTCAGAAGACTACAGTTACGCGCATGCGAATTAAGTAGGTCCTTTTGTCGTTGCTTCATTTTTTATGGAAGCGGCTCTACGAATAGATTATTGAGAATCCATGGGATTCATAAACCAGTGAAAGGGATGTGACTCACTTAAGCTTCCCACGATTTGGTCAAACTTTTCGAAAGAATTAAGATTAAATTTTTGCGGTCCGCTGTTGAAAAATTCTAGAGCACGTCGAACCTTGGTAAGTTTTATTTAATTATATCTAGAAATTTTTATGTTGATCTGACTTGTAGTATTTAAATTAATGAGAAACTACGTTTTTTTGTCCCGAGTTTCCTTTTAAATTAAAAAACAAAAAGTCAGATCTTTATACAATTTATTAGGTATAATGAGGGGTTTTCACGGCCGTTTAAAATCATGCTTTCAGCATTGAAAATAGATGGCGCTGCTCTGTTACGTAAATGTCAAGTGTCAAAATAAAGTTAAATGTCACCATCAACAACGTAGATATATTTTCGTTTCGTGGTATTTATTTTTGCTTACTTCTAAAAACATCACGAAATCACTAGCGCACACTCAAGAAGCAGACACAAACAGAATATCATGACTAATAGCCACAGACTAGTTAGATAATAGCTTAGTACGCGTACACCACAGATAATACATTTGACAATCTTGGCATTTACAGTTGAGTCAGCGCCATCTATCGAAACAATTAGAACTACTTTTTTTTTTAAATCGATGTTGAAAAGCCCTCATTGAATAAGACATAACAAGGTACGACGTGACATCCATTTTTGAAACCACCAAACAAAAAAAAATTTGATTTTCTGATTGATTTTTCCAACCAGAAAAAAAATTGTCGCAATTGAAACATAAATCAACTTAATAGTTTGACAAGGAACCTTTATACAGGGTTAATTCAATTTCTAGAATATCTAACTTGCCTTAGAAATATAATTAATTGCATTTTATTGTTAGAGGCAATACCAGCATTTTATTTCTAAAACAGCTTTCCATAGTTACACTTCTTTCTTGCCGTGCCGTGGTTTGACCGCTCTATCTCCTCCCGTGGGTGTAGTAAAAGCTTTACTAAGGGATTACACCAGGGGATGGGCAGCAGCATCCGCCTGAGTACTTAACATAAAACTGCTATCATCAATCCGCCTCCCCAGGCGTGGTGATTATGGCAAATCCCTCCATTCAATGTGGAAGGCCTCACCCAGCAGTGAACGTAAAAATGCTGGTGAAACAAAGAAATATTTCTTTATCCATCCTAAACCCTTCAGATAATTTGTATTAACATGTAAATAGAAACAAGTGGCGCCACTGGGCCGCAATCTCCAAAGTGGCTGAGTTATTGCCATTTCCGTCAATACACTTAGCGAGCGGTAGATAAATCAGGATATAATGCAAATATGTCACTTTTCTGGAACATGAGCAGTCTAAGGAGAATCGTGGAATAACTATGTTGTTGTTTCCTGACCGTCAATTACTTACATATTGATCAAAATTATGTAACGACAAGTGACATATTTTTAAAGTTTCACCATCATCATCATCATCATTATCATCAGCCAGTAGAAGCCCACTGCCACATAGGCCTTCCCCATAGAACGCCACGATGTTTCTAAAGTGAAAAGTTTCTAGCCGTCTTCATCCACTGACTTCCTGCGACGTTTATAATGTTTTTTTTTTTGCTCATCACACCTCATCAACACTTCTTGAAATATCGAAAACCGATTTTATGAAAACTACGAGACCTAACACACATATTTTAGTTGATAGTAATTCATAAATATAATAAGTTTAGCAACGAATGTCCTTCAATGATTTGAAATGTTTTTTTTTGTTAGTTTATCAATTAAAATATGCGTATTAATTAGGTCTCCTAGCTTTCGCAAAATCAGTTTCGCCATCTCAAGAGTGTTGATGAGTTCTGATGAGCAAAATAACACAATGAAGTGTTAATTTCGCACCACTTGTGAACCCTTCCATCTTAAGGCCTCAGGTCCATACAAAAAGAAAGACCACCTTTTTATGACGTGCATCCTCCAGAGTATATCGTGTCATGTCTACTGCCATCACAAAACAATAAACTGTCAAAATAAAATATTATGTGATTGTGTCTTTTACCGTTAAATTGACAGCAGAAGCACTATGCATTATGCCCATACTTCCTCGCAAAAACTTCAAATTTTCTGTTCCATATCACTTGTCAGTTTGTTTCATATAACGTAAATTTAACCCCCTCAATAATTCGGGATCAAGCTGCGAGCGTGCATCGCGGGGGTGCATAAAAAATGGGGGTAGGAAATGCCTTGTAGTCGTCTGAGAGGCGCCGATAGATAACTAATGGCTTTGATGTTTGAATTATTTGCGAGGGACAGGCCGTGATGTGTAAAACACTGCAGCCTATAAAATTGAAATAAACCAAAATAATAAGGTGGATCGTTTCGCATGTGGCGCGAAATTCAAATTTTCTTGTGTATTTTGCTCATCACACCTCATCAACATTACTTGTGATAGCGAAAACTGATTTTGCGAAAACAAGGGAACCTAACACACATGTTCTAGTTGATAGTATCTCTAAAAGATAATTAGTTTAGCTACGAATACTCAATGTTTTTTACAGTGTTTGTTTAAACATGTGTGTTAGGTTCGTTGTTTTGGGATATCCGTAGCTCAACTAATGATATTTATGAGATACTATCAATTAAAACATGTGTGATGGGTCTCCAAGTTTTCGCAAAACCTGTTTTCGTTATATCAAAAAGTGTTGATGAGCAGTGACGAGCAAAAAACACAATAAAATTTCAATTTCGCGCCACAAGCGAGACGATCCACCTTAACAGGGAAAAACGGGACCTAATTCACTTTCTGCTTGGCGACTGGCGCGAGATAAAAACTATTTAGTATTTTTGATGAATCAATCGATCCATTTGTAAATTTAAAAAAACTGTGTACAAAAAGGTTAAAATCCGACAAATTGCCTAACACAAGTGGAGTTAACGATTACCAATGACAATGGGGGTCATAAAACGCAAGGTGGTCCATTATCGATGCACCCTGTACCGGATATGCGCTGGGCCGTAACTCATCGGGATGTGTGTGACGTCAAATGGAGAGTGTGATTACCATATCCTGGTTATCACCGGCTCCATGTGGAAAATAATATAATTAATTATATAATAGATACTTACCTACTTTTGTTTATCATCATTATCATCATCAGATAGAAAGATAGAAGATAAAAAAAACATTGATTGCACACCACATTAAAAATTAAATAATTAAATTAAATAACTAAAATGGGCGGTCTTATCGCTAAGAGCGATCTCTTCTAGACAACCTTGGGATGGACTGGAATTGTCAAGAATGATGAAGGACGGTGGTGTAAAAAATCATCAGTAGCCCTTGGATGTAATTTGCTGGGAAAGTCCACTGCAATAGAATGCGATGCCATAATCACCCTTTGACAGGAGGATTGGTGATCAATGTATTGGTGTTGAGTACTCAGGTGGATGCTGCTGCCATCCCCTGGTATAATCCGTTTGTCGGCTATTACGACATCTACGGGAGGAGACGGAGGGTTCTATTCTTAACACTCACACTTCACACTCCACGGCTTTTGTTTATAGTTATGTCAAAAATTATCATTCAATGAACCCTAATCACCATCAACACCAGACTTGTCCTCCGCTGGACGAGGACTCCCTCATGAAATACAATGAGGGAGGGGCAACAGCATCCACCTGAGTACTCAAAATCAATACGCGATCACCAATCCGCCTGCACAACGTGGTGATAATAGTATTCCCTCATTATATTCAACAATAATACTTTGTCTGAAAGTCCACTTATATCGGTAACGTGGCATTGGTTAAAAAACTTACATTTTATCAGATAGCCTTTGTTTTTGTCTCTGGGACATAAATACAACTGAATTCAGAACCTTCTCCTTTTTTTGAAGTCTGTTAAAAAACACTATCTTCGATAAACTTTGACATATTATTGGTTTGCAGAGTGAAAGCAAACTGAATTAGGCGTCGGCGTGTCTAGGCCGGAAGCGATGGGATGTGATCAATACTGGCAAGGTCGAGAGAGAGCTTCCAGAAATAGATTCTGAAAGTAAATAGTACGCATTTAGTTGGAGTTATGTTATGTGTCGGCAATCATAACATTGCATGCTGATGTTTATTTAATTTTGACTACCTTCCTAAGGTTTTTAAGTTCTCATTTACTATGTATCAGCAACTCCTTGCTCCGAGGCACCACACAGGCGCTTCTCACCTAGTGGTAAGACGGGTCATTTTTGTAAGCCAAGCCGTGTTTGTTGCCTGATTCTTCTAGGCTTGGTCGCGTTGGAACAGGAGTAATTTTAGTTTATAAGACGATTCAAAATGATCCTTGTGATTTCAATGAATAAAATTCTTTTTGACTTTGACTTTGAATTTAGTGAAAAACTTGTTTAGCGGAAATTGCGGTGTTATATATAATAAGCTTTAGCTAAAGCCAGTTATCAGAGTACGTAATTCTTAAAGGCCCAGCCGGCCTAGACAAACGGTATTCGCTTCGAAGCGATTCTATTTCTATTTCTACAGTCGTAATTCAATACAAATGACCACGTGACATATCGATAGCTTACGTCAATCTCATACATTTTGGACTTTTCTACTAGCGTCATCGCTATTAGAATGTTACTTTGTCTACGGCCTCTGGTAGTCTCGGCCTAAGAATGGGATTCCTCAAATGCCTCCTGTGGATGTCCTAAGGGGAAACTAAGGTATTACGTCGGGTAATGGACAGCAGCATGCATCGGAGTACTTAACACCAATACTGCAATGCGATTACAAATCCGTCAGCCAAGCGTGGTGATTATGGCAAATCCCCACATTCTATAGGGAGGTCTCGTCTATCAGTGACGTCTACCGGCTGAAGAAAGAGTTCTTGGAAGACTATGATATCTGACTGCGTTATTCTTGCATTTTTGCAGAATCATGAACATGATCTAAGCTAAGATGTATACGGTAAAAAAAAATAAAAAAACTAGATCGAGATTTTACCGTCGCTCTTCCGGGAACCATAACAAATCTCATGATTATGTAGAACCCTTTGTTTCTTAAACGAGTCTTTTCTCGGGATCTTTTCTTCCTCATACTCTTAAGCTGTGGAATAAACTACCCCTCTGAGGTTTTCTCGCTTAGATACGACATGGGCTACGTCAATAAAAATTATAAAAAATATCTTCAGGGTAAGCATCGCATCGATAATGCCCACGTTCTTGCCGGTGTCTGTAAGTGACCGGTGACCACTTTGCATCAGGTAGAGGTCAAAGTCAAAAGTCAAAAAGAATTTTATTCATTGAAATCACAAGGATCATTTTGAATCGTCTTAAAATTACTCCTGTTCCAACGCGACCAAGCCTAGAAGAATCAGGCAACAAACACGGCTTGGCTTACAAAAATGGTCCGTCTTACCACTAAGTAGGTAGGTAAGCTAGTATGTCTAATTCACAAAAAAGACTAGAATCTGTAGGGGCACGGATTGCTGATGTAGCAAAGCCCACTCCCCACTAACCTGTGGCCCAGCAGGCTAGTCTCTAACCGCCCGCCAAGTAGGAAAGTCTTCACCCGTCCTTTGTATCAAGTGGTTGTAACTCTACAGTAGAAATATGCGTTTATGAAGTAAACGGACTTTATATTAAATTACTCCACATCGAAGGTCCTGAGCATGGAAATAATAACCGGAGAGTCCAAAAGAAGCTACACCCGAAAGAATCTAGGTAAACGAATATGTGGTTCCAATTTTGTCCTACCGGACTCACCACTATTTTTACTTAGGCAATTGCAAAATCAAAAGCCTATATGGAAGGTAAATTGAAAATGTCAAGCTAACACCGAGTACAGTTACGTCATTGAATACATACGGTAGATAACGAATAGGTTCCGCCTTTTTCAGTTTTCGCGCCGCGTCGTTGTGGGCGCCGGTTTTGCCGAGTAAATTATTTTCATGGAGGTACAAACTTTTTATGAATAACAATAATTGTTAACAAATATATTGTAAACAATATTTTGGCTTGTCTTTTATCGGCGCACCTAATGTCAATATTTAAGCCTAGACTAGTAGGTACGCCTGGACTAAATTCAGATTTAGACTACGTTTTGTAATAAGGCTGATAATCTTCGTCTAAGACGTTAGCTAGTCCTAAGTTTTAACCAAATCGTTTAAAATCGTTTAGTGCACATCTCAAAAAATTAGCACCTCCATCATTCCTACCCCTATGTTTGCGGAAACATTGATTGACGCGTCGCCGATACAAGCGCCACCCGGCGCCGCTCCACCTTTTGTGCGAGGTGACATTTTAGTTGACGTTGAGTGTGGCTGTGCCTTGTCCGGTCGAAAGGACCGTGTTGTTTATGACTATTGAACATAGTTTTATTGAATATTGTGAAGGAAATAAAAGGATCAAAGGCTTGCATCGCGTATCATAGAAATGCAATGTTTTAGAGAACACTTCGAATACTTATATATTTTGACTACTGTACGTCATCATCATCATCATCTCAGCAGTAGATTACTATGGGGGAGAGAGGGGGGGGGGGCGTGGAATAAACGAAATGAAAAGGGGAATTTCCAGATTTTTTTTTACAGTGGAATAAGCCTTGATATCCACTGCTGGGCATAGGCCATAGAATGTCCTGAGCTGCCTGCATCCACCGACATCTTGCGACATTTATAATAAACTTTAATATCCCAGTAAGAATTGTTTAGATATATCACTAAAATCATGGTTTTAGAGCCGGAGGGGAAGAAAAAAGTATGTTAAGTGGATATCCAAATAACATTCTTCGGTGATTTGAATCCATCCATCTCTTGTGTTCGATTTTTTACAAAATTCCTCCAATTCTTCCTTACCAGTCGACATGCCCGAGATAAACAAAGGCGGTTATTTTTATCTGACACCGGCAAAACAGAGGGAGGTTATGATTTAGTGCACCATCGGCCAAGAGGGTGCCAGGAGTGGAAAAGTAATGGGCAACTTTAGTAGTTTGATGTCGGGAACACTAACCGATTAAAGGCGTTGCCGAGTGGGTGTTTTGTACCTGATTAAGAGATAATACAGTTGATAGACTTGCTCTTTGATGATTCTATACAATATGGTGACCGATAACAACCGATATGTCGGCCATCGGACGATTCCAACGTTTTGTCGGACATGTTCATCCACCTAACCGAAAACGGACTACCAGTCTCGCTGTTGTAATCCAAGAACATCATAAATCCTGATTTGAATCGACAATAGCTGCTAGCGACTTAATCGCACAAAAATTACCACCTTAGGAAAGCTTTGGCATTCAAATACTCATAATTTTGAACAAAAACAACACAATTTTTTATGAATTAAATAGCTAGACTTGTATTTTATAGTTCTAACCTCATATTTTTGTATATAAATAAATAAATAAAATAAATAAATAAACGCTGGACATTTCACAAAACATTATCTAGCCCCAAGCTAAGCAGAGCTTGTGTTATGGGTACTAGATAACTGATATACTTAATACAATTACATTACATTACATAGATAGATATTTTTTATTATACATAGAAAATACCCAGAACACCCTGAACAAATATCTGCAGATCTTACAAATATTTGTTCCGAGGCGGGAATCGAACCCGCCACCTTCTGCGTCGCAGGCGAACCTTCGCTCGCCGCGCCACAGAGGTCGTCAATATAAGAGGTCATATATTTCGATTAATTAAAAAAAACCCGTAAAATGAATACAGTCTGAAGTGCAAACCAGCTTCATCGTCTTATTCAAATATGACATGCGATCTTCAACTTAAATCAAAGCCGCTTGGTTTTTTTTTTGTTTTTTGGATGTTTGGATTTTAGGATCATACCGCGCCTTAAGACGATTCTACAAACTAAAAAACTCAGGTGTTATTCTATAAAGCAAAACAACACAACGTTCAACTACCAAAACTAAATTGCATTTCACTGCTTCTACTGATTTATTATCATATACATACCCTTATAAATCATTTCATACATTCAAGCGCTTGCAAGCTCAAACTAAATATTCCTGTAATTTAAATAATTTATACCAGGGACGCTCGTTTCATGTCTATGTCTAGACACTGATTTTGGCAAAGTCAAGGCTAAATGGCAACAATATACTTTTGTAAGAGTATGCATTAAAAAGTGTAATTTTGGCAGAACATGCTCTTTGGTTGTAATTGATAGTTGGAGTAAATGGTTTTTATGTTCATACGCAGCAGTATACAAGGGTTTTATGTTAAAGCAAAATACACTGGACTTACCCCCGTTATTAATAAACTTGGGTTGGTAGCCTCGGTATAGAATCGGTTCGGTTTAGCTCTCTTTCATTTTTCTTTCGCAAATGCTAGAGGAACAACTAACTCTAAAAACAAAGCTCAAATACCAAGGCGTTTATAGATAACATGGTATAGAAATAGTGGTGTGTCCGATCTAAGAATATACCCCTCCTTCTCCTCCCGTGGATGTAGTAAAAGCCTTACTAAAGAAAAGAAAGAAAGAAAGAATACACGTTTATTTTGTCCCCACTTAAAAGACACAAAATAAATACAACAATAGGTACCTACCTACCTAAGTAGCAGGTAACTTTACAAAAACTAAAAAAATATAAATAAACACCAAATGGCGTAATGCATGTTGTGTGGGGGTCAAATAGGTCCCTGTCTCAGCATACAGCTACACCGGACCATAGATAAATCATACAATGATTTATCTATGACCGGACCTACAAGTAGATACGGCGCGGCGCTGATTTTCAGACAGGGCCTGCCCGAGTGGCATCACGAACGTTGAAGACGAATATACTAAATATATTATGTAAATAAATAATTAATTAAACAAACTAAAATATAAAGAAGTAGTTATACTACACAGTTATCAACAAAATATAATATAAAAGTACTCTGTGGTCTGTTTGTAGTAGTTATAGTACTCTCCTTGGTAATGGCGATTTGTATTGTCTATGGCACAGAGCACTTTTAGTCTATGGTCAGTCAGTCAGTCAGTGTCAATTTAAAATTTAAAATTTTCTAAGGGATTACACCAGGGGATGGGCAGCAGCCTATCTGAGTACTTATCACCATATGCGATCACCAATCCGCCTGCTAAGCGTGGTGATTACAGCAACCCCAATTGTATTCAATGTGGTATGAGAGCTGGAGGCTCGTCTAGCGGTGGATAGCATCAGGCTGGTGATGATGATGATGAAATATAATTATTATTAATCTGAATATTTATATCCTGACTAAACCATTGTTATGCGATATGTATGACACGGGTCCAAGCTGCTTGAAAGAAACACACTGACTCCTTTCATCAACCGCGTTCTTTCACCAAGACTCTTGTATGGCTAACATGCCTTAAACTGGGTGACCAAGAAAGGACTAGTGAGAAGAAAGAAGAATAAAGGTTAAATTTGAATCCATAAACTAGTCAAAATCATCCCCAACTTCCATAATACTAGTTTTACTAACAATATAAACAATGCGTTAAATGATTTTTCCACAGGACAATACCCCTTTTTGGTTCCATTCCAAGCGATCTCGTCGGAGACGCCTTGAATACAAAAATCACATATTTACATGGCTATCTCTCAAGCTTATACTTTTGTCGTAAATTCATATTGTGGTATATTGTTTGGCAACTGCACGAAATTGAATTTTTCGAGCAATCTGTAAAATGAAAACTGAATGTCCAAAGCTTTTTCACTTTTGTTAGAAAAAATATGTAAAAAAAATTATTTCAATAACTTTATAAAGTGAAACTCGTTTTTTTAACTTTTAAATACATAAAATGATTGCACAAAGGAATAATGAGAAAAACAAAAATCACTAATGAATTTTATTTCTTAACTTAAAATTGGATAACATACAAAATATAACATAAGTTCCTACTCACGTTACTGATAGCTATAGTAAATTTTTCAAGTAATCTTCCACTCTCATGCGAATCAGTTTGTCACTAACGGACACTCCAACGTCTTCCTCAATTTTTAATTAACCGACTTCCCAAAAAGGAGGAGGTTCTCAATTCGGTTGTTTTTTTTTAATGTTTGTTACCTCATATCTCCGGCGTTTATGAACCGATTTGGAAAATCCTTTTTTTTTATATACTTCCAGATTGGTCCCATTTTTTTTAGAATCCGGTTCTGATGATGGAATCCATGAGGAATTGAGGGAACTCCTCAAATATTGTAGGCATACATATAGCGATTTTGGTATTTTCAGCAACAAACCAAGCATTTGCATTCAGAAAGTATCATGACCCTTTCACCACTATGGTTTTTTCATCATTTTTTTTTCATCCAGATATTTTGTCGAATACAATGGCGGAAGTCGGTATTTTAAATGAAAAGTTATACAATATCTCATCTTATCTTGAAACGGATTGATTACGTTTATGTGTAGTTTTTATCGTGTTCTTGACAATCGAGATAAAAACCTATTTCCTACTTTGCAAATGTAATATCACAGTGTCAACAGTTCTTTATTTTGCAAAATACAATCACATAATTTCACACATCTTTCGTCAATTGATCAGATAACTCTATAGCATTTGACGCATTAACAAATTTTGCTTCAGATTTAGGATCTATATCAACGCAGAGATTCTTCAATTGAGAATTGAAGTTCATAAACAGAATCTGACGCGACTTCTTCTCCAAATCTTTGACTACCGACATCAAGTTTGATGCTACTGTGAAGTCCATGTTTCTCAGACTTGTTCCGTCAATAATAATCAAAGTTTCAGAGAGTGTGTGCAGAGATGCTTTCAGAACCACTCGTCTAACATGCTCAGCGGCACAGTATGACACACTATCTGATAGAGGCACAAGCATGATATCAGCTTTCTGACATTTCGTTATACTAACATCAACTGGTGGCCTTGCAACCTTGTACAGAAGCATAGCAGCTTCTAAGACGATTCCAGTTACAATGCCGTATTCAAGTCCCGCAAACAGACAAACTATCATTGTTACTACTAGAACAAACAGCTCTCTCTTGCTGTTCTTCCAAAGTCTTCCCAGTATGGCGTAGTCGAGCATAGAAAACATGGCTATGATAATCAGTCCTGCTAAAGATGCTTTAGGTATGTAGTAGAATGTTGACGTCAGAGAAGTCAAAGCAATAGTGATAAGTAAAACTTTAGTAATTCCTCCAGCGGGGGTCTTGACTCCAGAAACGTGGTTCAAAGCTGTTCTGGTAAATGAGCCAGTAATTGGCATACTCTGTCCGAATGATCCAATGATATTACATAGGCCTAGAGCGATCATTTCCTGTGTGGCGTCCACTGTAGCTCCATCAGCAAAAGCTTTTGCAATAGCCACTGATTCTAGGATAGCTACAAGCGGTAATGCGACTGACTTTGGTCCCAACACGTTCATCATATCAGCGAAAGAGTAGGTTTCGTTTCCAACGACAGTAGTAAATGGAGGCCAACCGAATGTCGGTAAGCCACCTCCGATATCACCGATCAAATTCAAAGGTTCTGCATCCATGATCACTTTCAAAACATAAGCTATTATCATACCCACAACGACAACAACAGCGTTTCTTGACAAGGAGATGAACCATCGCATTTGTTTGAAGAGTCCATCAGTACGGTTGCAGCCTTGTCCCATCTTTTGTAGTAGAATCAGCATAACCATAGTACCAAATCCAAGAACAGGCTCCCATAGTTTTGCTGTGGTGATATTGCTAAAAAAGTTATACATTGACTCTGCAAAGTAATCACCTGATGATCCACTAAGTCCAAATAGTGATTTCAACTGTGATGCAGCGATTTGCAAGGCTGCAGCAGTCGTAAACCCGCTGATAACTGGCATCGATATGAACTCCACAAGAAATCCCAAATTGAGTACACCCATGACCAGAATCATAATTCCGGATAAAAATGCCGCCAAAATCGCGAAATCTGGTGAATAGTTAGATACATATCTTGCTGTCATTGCTGCGAGGATGGCTGTAGGTCCGACTGTCACATTATAGCAGCTTCCAAAGAAAACGTAGATTATTCCAGAAGTCAGAGAAGCGTATAATCCATGTTCAGGGGGTAGACCAGCTACAACAGCATAGGCGATTCCTTGCGGAATGGCGGTCAATCCAACTGTGATTCCTGCGATTATGTCTTGGATCAGAAACTCTATCTTGTACTTCGGCAGCCATTCCAGAATCGGCAGTCTCTTCTTCAGCGTTTTAGTGCTGCATGTATCGGCCATGCATTTTTTTAATTTTCGTTTCCTTGTTCCTTCATTTGTATTGAGAAATGTCATTGTGTGTTCGTCCTGGCACAGTTTCTGAGATACTGATTGAAAGGCTTGGGGCCCTTATGAATTATCGATAACAGATTCAATTGTCATTTGTTATCGGTCGCGTGACAATTTATATTGAGTGTGTGAAGTAACTTCAGTATTTTCCAAAGTATTCATTGTTCGTTTCTCTCTTTAGATTGATTTAAGCGTTATCTTAAAGACATACCTTTTGTGTAAAAGTGGAGGTACATTATTGAGTTCTTATGAGTATAAGTTCTTATACTCATACTGAGTAATTAGTATGTAAGTACAAAGATACTGAAGATGTTGGACATGAGAGCAGTTATGTTTCCAGTCATTACTACAAGTCATTCTTTAAATATATTGTTCATGTAGCTTTTGTTCCCTCTGGGGGGTACTAGACCAAAGGTCAGAATGTCTAAAGTGTTAAAATGTCCAGGTTATAATACCAAGTTGTCAAAACGTCCAGTAATAAAAACACTCTGTTACTAAAGCGACAAATTGTACACATTGTCGCACTTTTTAACTTAATTACACTTCAACTACCGCTAATTTTTTTCTGGTTCATCGTTTTAAAAATCTCGATAACCTCGTTTTGAGTTCGATTATTCCTATCTACAAAATTATACGAAGATCTGTCTTATAGTTTTAAAATAAATGAGAAACTAAGTTTTTCATTCCGTCTGGCTCTAGTTTCCATATTATTAAAAATGTACAAGTACATAATGATTTTTGAAACAACTAACCAGAACTTTAGAAAGAGTTGAACCGTCATTCAGTTGAATAGATTAACATTGCGTTTGGGGTAACGCTATTTAGGGTTTATGAAAAGGCTGCTGTATGATAACCAGCCTTACGGTTAATCAGCGGCAGATTTTCTGCCCTAAGTCACAGAAATAAACTACTTCAACCGCGTCACCACTATATTTACGGCCATTACATATAAATCAAGACCATCTTTGCAGACATTACTCTAAATGACTATTACTACTTATACAGACTGTGTGATAGTTACTACGCTCAATTTAATTTTAATGTGTAGGCTTTATTTCTCAAATGACATAACACCTGCTTTTGATACTTTACTGTGTCTGTATAGTAAGGACACGTTTAGAGTTTCTTTTTGTTCCGTTAGTGTTGATAGCCACTTGAACATGATATAACTTTTCATTTAAAAAACCAACTTCCGCCATTGTATTCGACTAAATATTTGGATGAAAAAAAAATGATGAAAGAACCATAGTGGTGAAAGGATTATGATACTTTTTGAATGCAAATGCTTGGTTTGTTGCTAAAAATATCAAAATCGCCATATGTATGCCTACAATATTTGAGGAGTTCCCTCAATTCCTCATGGATACCATCATCAGAACTGGATTCTGAAAAAAATGAGACCAATCTGGAAGTATATCTATTCAAATAAAAAAAGAATTTTCCAAATCGGTTCATAAACGCCGGAGATATGCGGTAACAAACATAAAAAAAAAAAAAAAAAATACAACCGAATTGAGAACCTCCTCCTTTTTTGGGAAGTCGGTTAAAAATGCAATACTTACCTACTTTAGGAATGAATTCGTTCTGAAATGACAGACAGTCTTGTCAGATTTTTTGCCAGGTGCTCATTCTTAGCGGTAACAACTGCAATTAATACAGGTCTATCTATTTTTATTAATAACGGCATAGCAGTTTTCTACAATATTTGGGCTATTATTTTTTGAACTGCTTATAACTATTTTACGGCGTCCATTTTTTCACTGACCGTTTTATCGCTGTACACTTTTTTAGAACTTTATCGTAAACTATAAAAACCCTATAAAATAACTTGCCCCCTGCGAAGATCAACTTTTATGGCGACACCTGATCGAATGACATTCTTCTATAGTTATGTTTATTATTTTACAATTAATACACGTTCTGAGATCTTTTGAAAAAGTATGAAAGTATAACTGTACTGAATTATAACGAGTTCTCTGAGTCAACTCGTGTGGATTGGCATTTTTGTATATGTATGATATCGAGAGCATCAAACCAAAGGGGCGTATCCACAAAATGGCATTTTTTTTATTTCCCCTTTGGATTTGAGAACTTCAGAGTGGCGATTACGTAATTCTGTTGCTATTGATTTCAATTGATTTCAATGTTGTTTCTATTTGAAATTACGTTAATTCGATTAGCTAATTTACGGAATCTTGTTGCAATTAACCTTTGTAAGCATAACGTGTAAATTGGGTAATCGCAAGAGTGTCATTTCGGATATAAACAGCATTGAAATCGATTGAAACCAATAGCAACAGAATTACGAAATCGCGCCACTGATCTATAATCTGGCAAAACACTCATATTTTTAAGTGTTTTAGTTTTTTTTATATTGACCAAAACATTATAGGCGTGTAATTACAAATAAATAAATACGTCGTGCCATACAGGCATATCGTCGGCGTTTGTCAACATATTAGTTATATTGCTCCGGTAGTGGCTAACATTTTCATGGAACATTTTGAAACACAAGCAATAACAACGGCTTCTGTCAAACCTCGATACTGGTGGCGGTATGTAGACGATGTATTCGCTATCATAGCAGAGAGCGGGCTGGTGGATTTTCTGAGTCATCTAAACTCGGTGCATCCGAAAATACAATTCACGATAGAAAGGGAAACAGATGGAACCTTACCGTTTTTGGATGTGCGAGTTATCCGGGATCCGAATGGCGGTCTATCACACGCGGTGTACAGGAAGCCTACCCACACAGATCGGTACCTACGTGCTGACTCCCATCATCATCCTGCACATCTTCTCTCCGTTCCCAGGACGCTGATCAACCGGGCCCTCAGCTTATGTGACCAACAGTATGTACAGTCGGAGATGGATCATGTATGGGTGGTTCTGGAGAGGAATGGATATTGTTGGCGGAAATGTTCTCGGATGATGCATGCGGATGAACGTCGGCGAGTACCAATGGTGGAACGCTCTCCGGTCTATCTCCCGTTCATACAGGGTGTGACTGACAAGATTGGTGGTTTTTTACGCCGGAAATATAACATAAAAGCTGTGTTCCGACCACCAAACCAGATCAGACAATTCCTGAGGTCACCAAAAGACAGGGACCCTCTAAGTGTACCTGGTGTGTACAGCATACCGTGTGATTGTGGTAAGAGTTATATTGGTGAAACTCGACGCAACATAGCTACCAGACTGACGGAACACATACGGAGTGTGAAGAACCTGGACACGGATAAATCGGCAGTTGCAGAACATGCACTCACACAGGATTCAAGGCATTATATACGGTTTGACAAGACTTCAGTTTTGGCAAGGGAGAAGTTCTTCGTCCCCCGGAAAATTCGTGAGGCGATCGAGATAAACCGGCATCCGAATTTTAACCGAGATCAGGGCTGGGGAATATCTCCTTCTTGGAGACCGGTATTGAACTCCGCGACTGCTGACCGGGACTGTGGCCGAGGTGTTCTGGAATGTGATACAATTAGCACAGTGTGTACGCAGCTTTTTGTTGGTAACGCGATTGACGCGAGCGACGGTGAACGGGTTGCTGCCTCTCCCCCGCCGCCCCCGCCGCCTGCCCCGTTGTCCAGTCGGGCTGAACGTGCGGAGCGGCGGAGCCAGGCTAGTTCTCGTCGCATGACCTTTGAGCGTGGTCGCGGTCGGTGCTCATGAGGAAGGACCTCAAAATGGTCAACGAAACGTCAGCAGGAGAATAGTAAAGTACGTGGTGTATAGTCGTAATTTTTCTAAAATGATACCAAGCCACGATAATTTCAATTCTATTATATTAGTTAGAATCCAATGCAGTGATGTCAACTACCATGGCAATATCACTATACACATCCTCTTCAATAGTCGTGAATTAGAACTGAAACACATGAACCTCTAGCTGTCAGAATAAAATGTAATAATGTGTAACTTAACTGACGATTGATGACGATATCTTGAATATCAATTAGTCAGTCAATGATAATAATGAGCATACAACTAGCAAATACATAGTCAAAATTCAATTAGCAACAAAAACAGATTGACACTCAAGATTTTTAATTTAAATATTTCTAAAGTAACCATTTTCCTAAAACAATTAGAAAAGGGTCAGTCAAACCCCTAAATCGAATCTATGCTACTGAAATACTGACAGACAGTACAGTTCTAGTAATAATAATAATAGTAACAGTAGAAGCTCTGTCCATGCGATATCTGCTAATTAACTAGCGTAAACACAACATCGGTAACCCTTCGCCAGCCGAGGACTATTTCCGGCCCAGCGCATTCGATTTAGGAACAACGTAGTATTAATGCTTGAGATACGGATATTATTGGCAGCTACAGCTACAGAATAAATAATAGTGCGAGTATTAACGGTCTGCTGTGGATGGCTTAATGAATCGAGAGAGAGATAGGGCTTAGTTGGTATTTAGCAGACAATGCAATGTTTTGATAGATTTCCTAAGTTGTATTTGTATTTATTTATTCCTCATATATGTGCATACAATATTGTTAGTAATAGGTCTTATTTCTACTGTTGGCTAGGTACATAGTACATGAACGCCGTTAGAGACCTGGGTGGTTATTCGCTATGACCTAAGAGATTCCTTGTCAATAACGTTTGACGTCACCCATACGATTCAGCGATGATTCCACGCAGATATATTTGGTCGCGCAGATACGTTTGGTCATGGCGAATAAGGGGGCTGCACTTTTGTGTCTTCTATTGGACATTAAGAAGATGTATTGATGGTTATAACTTCCATCGACTTGAATTTCAATAGCCTGTGTAATCTCTGTAGTAAAATTCAAAATTCTTTTCCTTCTTAATTCCCTAATTTCTTTAATTCCTCTTTTCTCACTACTAAATTTACAGTACCTGAAATATTTTATTTTTATTCATTGGATATTTTCTCTTTGTAAATAAAACTCAACAACAAGTTGGTATATGCATAATCTTTGTGGTCACACACAATATGCAAATTGAATCACCACTCTTGGATGTGCCTATTAATGTAGGTAGGTATGTCTTACATTGTCACTCCATTGTTTCCCCCAAACTTTAAGCATTTACGTCACAATAGATTCCCAAGGAGACTTAATCTAAGTGGGTATTAATTCCGCCATATATCAAACATAGTTTCTTCGGTCTTATGGACCCCTCTTGCATAAAGGGTTGAGCAAGATTCGTATTCATAGATCGTGGTGTATCAGGCTATGGTTTATTCAGGATATCGATTATGATGGGCTTTGAATTGTGAGAATAATACCCATATGAACATATAAGGTATCATATATAAGGATCTAAGAGAGCTATATAAGCTACAAATACCTACACCGCCAAAAAGAGCTTGAAGATGTTAGATAAATAAATAAATGCTGGACATTTCACACAACATTATCTAGCCCCAAGCTAAGCAGAGCTTGTGCTATGGGTACTGGATAACTGATATACTTAATACAATACATTAAATAGATAGTTATTTTTTATTATACATAGAAAAATACCGACACCCTGAATAATTATCTGCAGATAGTACAAATATTTGTTCAGAGGTGGGAATCGAACTCGCAACCTCCTGCATTGCAGGCAAACCTTCGCCCGCCGCGCCACAGAGGTCGTCAAATTGATTTGATTTGGAGATTGGGAGAGATGTTTTTTCATGTCTTGAGAACCAAAAAGCCACTGGCTGCAATTTTACGTTTTTGAAAATTGTTTTAAACAGAAAGAGTCATATGTTCCATAAAAAGAAAGGATTTCGGAGCTCAACAGTTATTATGACTGATCTATGAAATCTTTTATCTGCAATTTATTCCCTCACATCAATTTGAAACTCGCACCAGAACTCCTCGATTTTATAACGCGTAATGAAAACGAAATAAAGAGAATAATTTTCTAAACAATACAATACCGATAGCGATCAACACGAAACCGTAATCAAATAGCAATTTTATAGGTAATGTTGATTTATTTCCGTATATTGATGCGATTTTTCTATGAATAAAACCTATTTATTGCTAGTAAATAATAAAGTCTTGAGCCGCCTCTATCCACGGACTTCCTGCGACGTATACAACTATAGGTAGACTATAAGTTTAGTAGTTTCAGAGATTAGTCGCCTACAAACAAACAAACAAACAAAGACCTAATTATAATATTAGTGTACCTACATGATAAGGTAGACTATTATAATTGTAAAAAGAAAAATAGCAGATTAAGAAAAATAAATAAATAGTTTTGTTTTAAAACTTAGGTGAGGCAGATTTTATTTTCTAGATAACTAAGTTCTTTCTAATTAAACCTATCGTCACTTTTCAGTCTCATTATCTACAAAAAATTTCAGATGTTTTTATTAGATTGGCTATTAGCACGCTATCCCCTTAAATGAAAGTCAGTTAATTCTCTATTAATAATGATGATTGATCATCAAGCTCCCCCAGTAATTATCACATTATTGACTGCAAGCATCCTAGTTTAAAATCACTCATTAAGAGTAGGGGAGATTATCACCAATAGTTGCTTAACAAAATCAGTGATGTAGAAATGATTTATGGAAATATTCGAAAAAGTTTTCGTGAGTCATGATTAGAAAAACCCTCTAACAAACTTTTATGGACGCTAAGTGAGTTTTGATTGTTAAATAAAGTGCCTAAGTACTTACAGAGGCACAGTACATAATATAATTTGTCAATATAAAAATTGAATTAGGACAAAACGAAAACGAAACTATGCACATTATTAATTTTCACATTCACACAAAATGCATTATTCACACTAACTATTCCAAACCTTAACTCCACGTAAAATTTCTTTCACATTTTCGCTATAATTAAAGAGCCGTATGCGGGTTCACGCACTCCTCAATCACTCTTATCTGCCCGACCCGGGTTCGAACCCACGGCCTATCGTCCAAACACACGCTGAAATATTTATAACACCTGATGTAACGCGACAGGCAAGAAAAAATTAAAATATCAAATTGAGAAAAAATCTGATTGAGTATGACATTTTAGGCAAAAGTGTTGTTTGAGGATTCAGACAAAAATTAAAGTCTAATCTAGGACAAGAAAATGAGATTAATGAAGAAGTAAAAATGGTTTGGAAAGAAGATGCATAAAATATCGCAAAATAGGAAATACATTACTAGGAAAACGTTGTTGTTTTATTCATTCTAATAAATAAATAACACCCAACAGTCACCTACATATTAGTACTGACCCCAAACTATCCTCTATATCGTGGGAGAATATTATGACAACTATGGTTCCTAAACCCGGAACAAACATTTGCAGATCATGCAAAAATTTGTTCTGGCGGGAACCCGTACCTATCTTGTCTCACCAGCCACTCGCCCAACTCGTCAATGATAAAAACATCACCGCCTTGACACCCTTAATAGAATGATGGGCCTATTTTAAATTTCCTTATTATTTTCACTTATCTCTTTTATCAAATCTATCAGCTATCCAAATCTGAAAGTTTAGAACTTCCTAGAAAAACAAATGCTAAAACAACATAAGTTTGTGCACACCTAACGTTGTTTTGGAGATAGAATAACTATTGACGCACATGAATTCGCAGTGCCATCAATCACTGACTGTAGATACGAACTATGAAATACTAGCGGAAACCTGCGACTTCGCGTCCACGTGCTATTCATACTAGGCGTTTTAGATGAAACAAACGGTTTCGTGGTTGTACATTATGTAGTTATGGGTGCAGAAGGGTGAAATTTTGCAAGATGCCAGTTTCTATCAAAGACTATAAGTCTCCACCAATGGTTCTAGTAGCCTCTACCAATGGTTATAATAACAACAATTCTAAAATTCTACTGTTGCTTTTTGAGAAGTTTCCTTTTAACACCTTGCCTTCATCATCAGACCCTGTTTGTAATGTATTGTTAAACGTATCACGAAAACTATTCTAAAAAGACCAAACTTTACCCTTCCAATTTTTTCCAGTGAGGAGGTCCGTAGAACCACTACCAGTTTTATCTACATACCCTGGCTGTCATTTACTGTCAGCCTTCTCATCAAAACAATTCAAAAGAACTCGACTACTCTATTGGGGAGTTATCGTTTAATCCGGCTTCATTATCAGAATTTGGTTATCATGTCCCATGTTTTTTGAAGGAAATTTTATATAACTCTTACATGTTAACTTTTACAAACACTCTATTTTTAGAAACACATCCTTCTGATTTCCAGTCTCTAGACCATCGGTTTATCCTGTACGTTGTCTGTCAGTCAGTCAGTACTTTGATTCTTATATATTTGATGATATCTACAAATCAATAGTAGGAATCAGTGCTAGTCTGCTCCTCAGTTCTTTATCAACACTCACAAGATGACATTCTTGAACGAGGAGGACTTAAAAAGTCGAAAAGAAAATAAACGTTTTATCAAAAATATTTGCAAAGTAAAAGTGCTCAAAAGAAAACTACCTATAGTTGAGTGGCTATCGAAATACAACGATGGTGCTTTCATCCAAGATTTAATTGCTGGATTGACAGTTGGTTTGACTGCCATACCTCAAGGCATAGCTTACGCTGTTATAGCTGGTCTACCACCAGAATATGGCCTGTATTCCTCACTCACGGCTGGAGCTGTATACGCAATCTTCGGGAGCTGCAAAGACATATCAGTTGGACCAACAGCAATTCTCTCAGCAATCACCGCAAAGTATGTTTCTAGCTATTCAGCAGATTTTGCTGTATTGGCGACTTTCTTATCCGGTGTGTTGATACTGACCATGAGCGTGCTGCGCCTCGGTTTCCTCGTGGAGTTTATATCTTTGCCAGTTATCAGTGGATTTACGACTGCAGCAGCCCTCCAGATTAGCGCTTCACAACTAAAAACCCTGTTTGGACTAACAGGATCGTCGGGAAACTATTTTGCAGAGTCTGTGTATAATTTTGTGCTGAACATTAAAACTATCAACCCCTGGGATCTTTTATTAGGGCTAAGTACCATTGCGGCATTAGTATTTTTGAAAAGACTTGGTGAAGGTTGTGGCCCTAAAGACGTAATAGCCAAGAAAATACGGTGGTTGATTTGTTTATCAAGAAATGCAGTGGTAGTTTTTGCAGGCATGGTTATAGCTTACATTTTAAAAGATCACTTTGAAAACCAGTCTCTGAATTTGATTGGTGAAATTAAAGGTGGCCTACCAGAGTTTGGCTTGCCACCTTTCATAACAGTTTTAAACAATGAAACCTATTCATTCATAGATATGGTTGAAGTCCTAGGGCCAAAGTCCTTAGTAATACCATTAATTGCTGTTCTAGAAATAATAGTGCTATCGAAAGTGTTTTCAATGGGAAATCAGGTTGATGCTACGCAAGAAATGTTTGCATTGGGTCTTTGTAATATCATCGGTGCTTTTGGTAAAGGCATGCCAATCACTGGTGCTTTTACTCGATCGACGCTGAATCATGTTTCTGGAGTAAAAACAACAGCTGGAGGAATCATTACGTGTATATTGATAGTTTTAGCTTTAACTTTATTGACGTCTACTTTTCCGTACATACCGAAAGCATCATTGGCAGGGTTAATAATAGCAGCAGTTTTTTCAATGATTGATATTCCTACTGTAAATATTTTGTGGAGGAGTAGCAAAAGAGAATTGTTTGTTCTGTTTATCACAATGGTTGGTAGCTTATTCCAAGGTTTGGAATACGGAATAGTGGCTGGTATATTAGCTGAAGCTTTTGTAGTGTTTTATAAAGAAGCAAGGCCAGAGTTAGATGTTAGGATAATACGTGACGTAAAAAATGTTCTTGTTATAAAATTGACCAAATATTTGTTGTATTGTAACGCAGAAAATATTCGACGAAAATGTTTGAAATTATCAGCAACTTACTATGATTCAGTGCTTATTATTGATGGAGCTAATTTATCCTATCTAGACTTCACAGTAGCTTCAAATTTAATGAGTTTGATAAAAGATTTGACCAAAAACTCTCGTCAAATATTGTTTGTGAATTTTAATGTTGATATCAAAAATATGTGTATAGATATTTACCCTGAATCCAGTTATCATTTCGTCAATACCGAATCTTACTTAGATGTTTTAGGAAGTACCGTGAAATTTCCGTAAGTTTAAATTCCTGGTTATGGTATCAGTGAAAGTCAGGCTGTTATCAGTCAATCATAAAAAGATAAAGATATCAGACAATATCTACGTAGGTAATGCCATAAGTGTTTTAGTCACGTGAATGTAAATTATTACTATGTCTGCTGAAACTTCCGCTGTCTTAGCTTTAAGCTTTAAGATTATTTATTCTGTGTTCAGTACTGCCACTTCCCTTGGCCTTTCTTGCCACATAGCCTATTAAGTACAAATTTTTGACAAACAAAAGCCTAATAAAGGTTGGTATCCGTTAAACATTCGCTGCATTTTATACAAAAAATATAATTCTATTTCGTGAAACAAAATATGTGAAGGGTGTCAGAATGCAGACTTTAACACAAGACCTAGGCACAGGTCATAGCATTAATTTCATCATACGTATCGCAATATGTTCGATACTTTCAATGATACCATCTTGTGCTGTAGATACAGAAGGCAAGTATGTATCTCGAAAATCCTTGTATACCATTTATTTGCTCCGATCGTGTCAAGAGGGGTGTTATTCACTTTCCTGAAAATTGTAAACGTGATTCAGCACTTCGTAAACTGCCAGATTTATGATATTTTATTATGTGCGTCGTTTAGTTTTTAAATTGATTTGATCTATGATCATGATAATATGATTAAAGATTAGATTTTTAAAACGTTAGACTAGTCAGACTTTTTTATACTTACACCCATATAAACTTAGATATTTACCAAATATATTAATAAGTCAGTATGTAATATTAATGTTGATTCATATACGTAGGTACTTTTCTTCTATTCAAGAAGTTAAAATTCTGGTTTGTACTTTTAGGTACATTTATTTTTGTTATATTTTTCCTATTCCATGATAAATAGCAGACATTAGTTTAGGGCTGCCACAACCAGCCAGCTAGTTAATCTTCCTGCCCAATACATGCAGTGGGAATTATATTCTCACATTTCTAAATAGGTATGTTATTATTTTTAAAGTATTAATAGGTAATTTCGTTTCGAAAATATATAATTATTTCCTGTAAGTTTGCTTTATTATTTCGTTTTATAGCTTGGCTTGGTAAAAAATGGTAAAAATTATGCTTTTTTTGCATGAACAAAGCAAATAAAACTGTCGAAATAAAACACCGAGAAATTACACCACCAATCAAATCACGTACAAAACAAATAAGCCATTGAATTCATTATTCTGTTTCGTCACGAACATTTATATTTTATCTCCGTCGCGTGCAGCACAGAACTGAAAACCTATATTTCGGAAATATTTCAGCATTATCAGAATATTGTGGAGGCTTGGCTATGACACGTCTAATCACGTGGAAATAATGGTTGAATGAACACATCGCTGTTCCCCCTGAAACCACAATATCATGACCTCCCACACTTCCCTTCTCTACCAACTTTCAAGTTACAAACTCACGTCTTCATAGAATTTGATGGATCAATTTAAACCGGACAGGTTGACGGAGATCTCCATAGGACATTTTTTGCGTAAAATTCAAGATCCTGAATAGAGAATAGTTTCCACATGATTACCTCTCGCGCTATGTACTGATTTGCGAGGGAATACGTCATCTGTGAAAAAGATCTTTTTGTTGCGATTGCAGGTAAAATATGGTGTTATGTGGTACGTTCGATGCTGACCCTATTCTTAGAAGTGATATTTTTTTTGTCAATTTATCCGTAAACTGTTGTTCGAATATTATATCTGATCTGAATCATTCTTCGTTTCTTAAAAACTACTTGTTTCATTTTATTTAAATTCATGATTTTTAGTATTATCAAATTCAATATTGAATACTATTTTATATACAATGAGGTATTTAAAACTGTTATTAATTTTAATTTCTAGTAACCTATTTTATGCCTCTTGCTGTTGGTTTCGTAAGTAGTATATAATGACGATTGATCTTGTTGTGTAAACTTACACCCTAGGGGATAATCGATAGGTGGTCCCTATAACTTAATATCTCCAGACTGTCCAAACTGTCAGTTACAAATACCCAAACCTTCTGTTAATCTCAGTTTCACGTTAAACGCCTGTATAATTGAGGTCACATCAAAAACAAACCTATATATTAATACTACCTGATGCCTCTCAACCCTAGACTTTTCATTTGCTTCTGTTTCATTGGGTTCAATTTCTTTCGTATTAGAATTCAAATTTGCTTGCGCTGGTTCTGATTTAGCATCTAAACTTTCAAACTCGCGGCTCAAAGATATTGTTTCATCATCTATGAAGCTTATAACTTCAGTCCCAAGGTCGGTTTTAGCGTGTATGGGTTGGGAAAATTCATGGTGTAGGATTGGGTCGCCTGGCCCTTGTCAAGGGCCCTGCTTCAGACAGAGGTAATGAAATAGCTAGCAAATGAGCCGTGCATAGTTGCCAATAGCAACCTTTCACGTCACTCATTTGTGCCGTTTTGAAGTGGTATGTAACAAATTGGGTTCCATATAAGTATGTCCTTTGTCCCGGTGTGAAGAGAATTTTGCATTTCAGCAAACTGAAAACGTGGCCATACATATATAGGTTGATTGCAATCCACTCAAATATAGTCTGTGGCTCACCTTTTCCTAAAGCTGTTATATGCTGTTATAATAAGAAATGATTGACCAAATATACGTTTGAAATGAAGTCTATGGAATGGCTTACCTGTTCACATCAGGAACGCTAAATCTTTACCAATTTTTTAAATTAGGTCTTCCAATTATATCTCATAGCATCTCTAGAATTAATACGTTATTATTTCCTTTCACTTCTACTAAGGTGTGTCACGCTCTTTACAATCCACTCCATCCAAAAGTTGCCTGTAAGAGATGGCTCTTAGCGATATCACCGCCCATTGTATTATAGTTATAGTTTATTTATTTATAACAGATTATTGTTACATGTCATATTGAAAAGTACATTATAAAGTATTTTGGTAATAGGTCCTAGGTAGGTCTAGGTACACAATGATAAATTAATACATATACCTAAAAATAAAAATTTAGTACTTATTTAAATCCACAAGTTCGTCAGTCATTCAAATTACCGTAAACTAGTCTGTAAGATACCTACTTACATGTTATGTAATTTACTTGATGAATGTAATAAAGAGTTAAGTATTTATCTGCTATCACATCTTCGTCAGCGCTTGTTGTTTTGGCACCCTTCATCTCATTATGAAACTTTTAACTGCGTATGAGATGTTTAGCAAATTTTGAAGCTTTGGAATGACAATTTCTATATGATTAATTCATGCATAAATATGCCACCGCAGATGCTGGTCAGTTATTTAATTAGTTTTAACTAGATTAAAGTAAATGATTTAATCAAGGTGATCCAACTCAAAGCCGAAGTAGATCAAATATTCAGCAATATAAGTGGATGGGTGTTCTACAATCACTATTTAATAGCCCTTTTATACTCCTTTAAAGTTCGACTTGGATACCAGAAGCACTTTGGAAGTATATTCGATCGGAACACAAAATTGCTTTTTCATGGGCTACACCCAATTTCCCTATTAATGTTTTGAATATAAATCGGTTATTTTGTTGTTTACGAGTAGTCGAATGTGATTGAAGTGTTCGTTCATAAAGTTTCTTAATAAGAAATAATAATTTCTATATATGTAGATAAATCTGTCGGTTCTTCTTTTACCTATTTTATTGAGTGGTATTTAAGAAAAAAACAATTAACACTAGGATTACCTGTGTCGTGGGTATCAGGAACTACGAGTACCAAGGTACCATAACACCCAGACCCGGAACAAATATTTGCAGATCATGCAAACATTTGTCGCGCAGTGGAAACCGAACCCGCAACCTCTCGCATCTCAGCCGGCTACTTGTCCGCCGCGCCACCCGAGGTCGTATTTAAATTTAATCATTGCTTAAAATTTTGACAGAATTTTATTGAGTAAACCTGTAAACTGAAACCGTGGTAACTAAAATGGCGCCCCTCTGCTATTCGTTATTTTTTTTTTTTTTTTTTAATTATAAGGGTCGTTTTGAAATAAATAATTTATACCATAATAATTATGTATAAAATAAATACATATATACAATACATATTCATATATAGTCCATCATATTAGTTTGGGCGTTTTTTCCAACAGTTGTATTCATATTGAATAAGTTTTTACTTGCATCAAGTCTTGTATAAACAGGGATGAACCGTAGATTCCAAGCCTTATGCAAAAGATTTGAAATCCTCATTCTATAAATTTCGAAAAAAATGTTTGACATCAATACCTTTTGTTTACACTATATCCTTGTCTTCTTTTTCATTTTTCTCATAATTTATTTCGACATTTTTAACCTTTGACAAGGCAACTGCTCGTTTTGCCCGGATGGATAGTAATGGAAATTTTATGATGTTTTTTATGGCTTCTTTTTCATGGGGTATATCGTCTCCGGGAAAACGTGTTTTGTTAAAAAATACTTTGAATGGAAATAGGGATGAGGGTTGGTGACGAAAACGGTTATGGTCTTAGTGGTTTATTTTGTCGATCAAAATGCACGACTCTGAGAAATGCTTTCCATGAGTATCTAAACCTTCATAAATAAAAGGTGTTCATCATTCATCATCATCATCATCAGCCTTAAGACGTCCACTGCTGGACGAGGACTCCCCCTTAGAACACATTTGACGACTTATGTGGCGTGGTGGGCTAGTAGCCGGCTGAGCTGCGAGAGGTTACGGGTTCGATTCCCGCTGCGGGACAAATGTTTCTATGACCTGCAAATATTTGTTCCGGGTCTATGTGTTATGGTACCATGGTACTCGTAGTTCCTTGATACCCACACAGGGCATCCTAGTGTGGGATCAGAGGCCAAATTCTCTAATTTAAAAACATTCCTTTCACAATATAATCTCGTGTCAGTCGCACTGTTACGTATAGTAACTATTACATAATCTTCGCGTATTACGCGTACTAAGTATGGGGTACTTGTTTTGAAAAATACATATTATATAGAAAAAAATAAAAAATATAAAGTATAATATTTATATAAATATTATTCATCATAAAAATTATTATATTCATTAATCATAATATTTATTAGTTATATTTATATTAATAATAATATTTATACGTTGTAATTAATAGCGCATTGGATAAAATTTGCAATGGTCTGGCTCTTCGGGCAACAAAATGAAACATTTTGAAAAATAGCAGCATTTATAAATATTGGTTGGTATTTCACAACATAAATTGTCTGGCGTGGCGGGATATTGACGATGTAATAAAAATATTAGAACGGTCGTACACGAAAGAATCGTTTGGGCATTACGATGAGTTCTCGATTTCATTACCCTATTGATAACATCATTTCAAATTATTAATTTCTTAATTTCTTGATTGCTAGAACTGTGTACGCGTAAGCAATGCGTGTTGATTTTACAGTCTTTTACTTCATCTTAATGACACTATACTCTGATTTTTAATTTTAATAATTTTTTGTAAACAAACAAATGTCACTGTGTGATAAGTGTTATAATATATGTGTATCATATATGTGTATGATACACATACATGACACTTATGCACACAGTGGCATATCTAGATTAAAAATTAGAGTATAGTTACATCCATTCATCATACATACATTCATGTCGTCTCTCCATCCAAAGATGGTCGTGAAGAAATTGCTTCTAAGCGATAAACCACCCATTGTACTTTTAATTATCATGTATTTTTTTATTATTTTAAGTTTTCGTCTTCAGCCGTCAGACGTCTACTACTGGTCGAGGCTTCCCCAATAGAATGCTATGGGGGGGGGGGGGGGCTAATCACCACGCTTGGCAGACGGATTGGCGATCGCAGTATTAGTGTTAAGTACTCAGACGGATGCTGCTTCCCATCTCCTGGTGTAATCCCTTAGTCGGCTTTTACAACATTTACGGGAGTTGGAGGGGTCTATTCTTAGAGCCAAACACACCACGGTCCAGTGAAGTATAACATGATTTATTTTCTTTAGTTGGTGGTATTCGAATACAACCCGAGAAACTGATGTTTTGTGAGATCATGGTAGGATCACACGAGGTATCATTAAGACGGTTCTCGATCACAAATCATGGGCAGGGTGATTCCCACCTGTGAAGAGTAAATAGGAATCTTGCTGCTGTTCTACAGTGATGCCCTAGAACACAGTTCTTAGATTCTATAATTTTCTTTTTTAATTTGCAATAAAATTCAAATTTGAAATTCGACTTAGACACTTTTTTTAGTTTATTGGTCAAAAAAACCCATTCAAAACAAAAGAACAAAGTATTAAAGTACGGATTAGTGAAGGAGGCTTCGATTTTAAAATAGTTTTCGCTGAGAGCTACCACTCTTCCAAGTTTAAGGGAAGATTAAGGCAGTAAAGCTGGGAGCAGCATCTACTTAACTCCAAACTGCGATCACCTGCGTCTACCAAGCGTGGTGATTATGACTAATACCCCAATTGTATTCAATAATAACAACATAACACTCAACAGTCACGTACGCATTCATAGTCCTGAACCCACACTAGGATTCCCTGTGTCGTGGGTATCAGGAACTACGAGTACAATGGTACCGCAACACCTAGACCTGAAACAAATATTAGCAGATCATGCAAACATTTGTCCTGCAGCGGGAATCGAACCCGCAACCTCTCGCATCTCAGCCGGCTACTCGCCCACCGCGCCACAGAGGTCGTTGCCACAGATGATGACTTAGTTAAGTTTTAGTTAAGCTATCTTTTCTAAGATAGTATTTTAATAACGTCTAACCAGCGATGCCTTATATCTAATTACATTTTCATCTAATAGAATATTCATAAGCAAAATTCGATCCAAAACTGCACCCACTCTAGAACAGCTTGCGTCGAACGCCCGGCCATTGCCCGTCTGCCTCACATAATAGTCCCAGGAATCCTATAGAAACCTCAGCATAACCCTACTTCTTAATTGCAGTTTTGTAACGGTACCTACCTACCCTGCTTAGTGGGATTGGAAGTTTAGTGGAAGAAATTAATTTAGTTGTAGGGTTGAACTGTGGTTGCGAGTGATAGGTTCGTGCTGCGTAAACGAGGTTGTGCCGTGGTGTGTCCGGTGTCCTGCCTGAGAATAGAACCTTCCTTCCCTTCCCCTTTTCCGTTTCCTTATTTTGGTCTGCAAAGATTTTTGATATAAGTATCAATTGTTTTTTTATACTACCTGGCAAGCAAACAAGCATACACGGCCCACCTGATGGAAAGCAGTTACCGTAGCCTATGGACGCCTGCCACACCAGAGGCATCACACGCGCGCTCCCGACCCTAAACATAAAGATGAAAGGTCTTAGTGCCTGTAATTCCACCGGCACCCGTACTTTTCAAACCGAAACACAGCAATGCAAGCACTACTGCTTCGTGGCAGAAATAGGTACGGTGGTAGTACTTCCCCGGACAAACACTTTCACAAAAAGTTCTACTACTAATAAAATGTTCAAAATTTACATATATTTTGGTTAAAAAAGTAGACAAATTAAATGGTTAGCAGTAAGCTTAACAACTAAATAAGTACTTGGTAATGTGCAGCGCAAGCTCGTATGTTTTTTTATTTAAAATTAATAACAGATTTGCTTTATGAGACATCAAGTTTTACTTCAATATACTACTAACTGGATCACCTTCAAAGTATTCAACATCACTAGACCAACTCCTAAAACTAAGTAATATTGTGTCCTCAAAATAGCAGAAAGCCGACTTTGAAGCAAAGCTGTTAGCGGTCGAGAACCATTCGTCGCAAACTGGATTCAAGTTCCGTAGCTGGGCCTGGACCACAAGACACCGAATTATCCTCTGAAACTCTAGTCAATTTCGTATACTTTACAAGAGAGACTGACGTTGTCAGGCATAATAAAGGTATATTAGCTGTCTAAAACTTATGAATATAATTTATGTGAGTATACTATTAGTACCATTAATGCGAGATCTATTACGTACCAGGTACAGTCCATTCCATCCAAAAGATGTTAGGTTGAGATCGCTACTCAGCGATAAGACCGCCCATTGTTTATTACATTAAAATTATATTTACTTACCTATTTAACACGTTAAATAAAGTATGTTCTTTCGACGTTTTTTTATCTGTATCAGGTTATGTGATAAATGAACTGATACAATTTGTGGCCAAAAAGAAAATCTTTGAAATGAAATACCGAACTGGCTTCTGAAATCTGGTTACTTATAGTCCGAATAACTATTAGGTTATCTGCGTCCGAGTGCCATTGTTTCCCTGAAATTGGACTGCCCAAGTATCATGGTCACATGGCGATTCTCTTGTGGGAATGTAAAGTTAAAGTAGTTTGTCCCGCAAAAGGATCGGACGCGATGCGCTTTTCCCATGGAACCCGGATAGCGTCAACGTGGAAATTGTATTTTGAATAGAAATAGTAAAATATTTCGTTTGTTACCTAGTACATAACGTTTTTAACATTCCAGACAAACTTGAAAAGGATTGGTCTTTTAAATTTTTTCCCTTTGTAGAATAGAAAAGTGAAGAAATTTATTTATTGTTCACCTCACCACAAATCATCATCATCAGCCTGTAGAAGTCCACTGCTGGACATAGGCCTCCCCCTTAGAATGCCATGACGAACAGTCTGGAGCCGCCTCCATCCACCGACTCCCGGCGACGTTCATAATGTCACAAATATAACATAATAGTTCATAGTAAAATGGGCGGTCTTATCGCTTAGCAACTTCCAGGCAACCTTTGAATGGAGATCATCATCATCATCACCAGCCTGTTTACGTCCACTGCTGGACGGAGCCTCCCCCATTGAACATAATGGGGGGGTTTGCCATAATCACCACGCTTGGCAGGTGGATTGGTGATCGCAGTTTGGCGTTAAGTACTCAGGTAGATGCTTAGGCTTTTACTACATCCATGGGAGGAGAAGGAGGGATCTTTTCTTAGGCTGGACACACCACGGCATCGATGGAGATATTTGTATAAAATTTTAAACATGGCTTTGTAGGTTAGCTGAGTTAAGCAATAACCCTAGCTTAACCAAATACAATACCTCTTAAGTCATGTCCACCTAGGACGCGTCCTACGTGATATTGCATAAAACATTCAAACTTAAAACCAATAAAATGTTAGTTATGCGTTCAGTATCAGAAGCCCCGATGAGTACCTACTTAGTTCATGATCTATTCATTAAGCGCACATGTTCCCAAGTATTTTACTTCTTTTTAATAGAGACCACGTTTTATAATGTCATAATTTATGGATATTTTAAAGTAGCTAACTTAGCCACGCATTAAATGTCCCGAGGGAATAACCTTCGACGGGGGCACCTAACGTCTAGACTCTCCTGTACCTAGGTAGTTGTGATGTCTTTATGTATTTCGTAATATCGGAACGCAATATTTTATGTATCTATGTTACGTATTTATGTACGTTCGATGTTTTGTTTATTTTTAATTTTTCCTCTTAAATCATCAGCAACATGCACTGCTGGACGAGGCCTCATCAGGCATAATCACCACAATTGGTAAGCGGAATGGTGATTGCAGTATTAAGTACTCAAGTAGATGCTGATGCCCACCCGCCTGTAGTAATACATAGTTGACTTTTGCGACATCAACGAGAGGAGACGGAGGAGTCTATCGTAGACTGGACACACCACGGCACTTTCTTAACTTAATATTTGGCTAAATGGCTTTTTTTATGAATGGGTTTAAGCGGCAGGCAATGGGCTTACAACTTTACTGGTCACTTAATTAAGACAACAAATTCGTGTTCAGTGATCATGGAGAGAAAACCCAAGGAATCGATTTTGAAAGCAATCCGTCAAAGAACAAAAAAGTTCAAAATGGCGTCCTCTTTTTTTCATTTCTGTCATCTATTGACAGAATTGTGTTCAGAGGTCACGTTAGGTGATTGTGAGACTAAATATATGTGTAAAATTGTACGTTTCATAGTTAAAGTTTATATTTTTTGGAACTTAGTGGCAAAACAGGTAGGTGGATGCTAGCTATCAATAAAATTAGAAATTGTTAGTAAAATAGGGCATCAAACCTTTTCTCCAAGCATTTTCTTCCAATCTCAGTTACCATGATGGATCGGCCAGTTTTACTGCCGACACAGAATAAACAGCTGTTAGTACTGCCAGTACTGTAACGAGGCCTGTAATCGTGAGTTTTATCGTGCCGCGCTCGTGATGCTTGATGGATGCCGAGTTTTCTAATGTTGGGGAGGATGAGAGATGCGAGAAATTCTCTAAAGAGACAAAAAATTTGTCTGGGAGAGAACCTGTAGGATTTTATAATAAACCAGACATGCGTCTCCTTTCAAATACGCATAGTGTAAGGTTCCGAAGTTTACTCAACTCAAGACTAGATGTCGCCACTACTAAATTAGAACGCACTCAAACCCTCGAAATTCAGGACATTGCAACATAAATACTTACACCATACTCCAGTTTTGCGGGAACCAGTAAAAAGTTGTCCCTGCAGTTTTGGATGACCGTGTGAACGGTCCGTTACTTTACATCAATTTCAGTATCCTGTAACTTGGGTACAATTAAAACAAACTCTGCTTTCAGTTTAGTAACTCATGTCAAGAGACAAGGTTGATCATATATTATACCTACTATAACTTATATATACTATAGTAAATACACAAATTACATAGGTATCTATGCTTATGATCGTGTATATGCTCTTTCAGGGCCACCATGATGGCACTGATCTTATGCGGGGTGACTGACAGCACCAGTGGCAAGACAAACGAACGAAATACTAGATACTTACCCACTGGTTTATAGTAGGCAATGCTAACTCTACATGACCTAATACAAAAATCCTTGACTCCAATCCCAAACAAAACAAATTAACTAATACACTAACAACGTGACAATACTAACAGTACATGTGTCCGGGGGTCCCACAGACCGTTTCTATTTCTGTCACTGCATTTCGGTCGCAGCTGTGATCTAATTACGTTCACTCCATTCATGAACTCTACATGTAAGTTTGAATTTGGAATCGTTGAGTTTACAAGTAAAATGAATTTTTGAATATGGAATTAAGTAGGGAATTGGTTTTTAATGCAATTTTAAATTGATCATCTTTTCATTTATTGTCTGCACTTACAAACTTTTAAAATGCGATTTGGTATGTATAAAAAATGTTTGAATGCGTTCAATAAATTCATCAATCATGAACATCCAAAATAACAATATTTTGAACGCAATGCAGTTCTTTCTCTCTCTGAATTTCAATAACACGTTTTTCTTTTGTTTCCAGGTAAGGCTCGTAGAAAAGGAGACAAAACAAAATTTACAAAAGGACTCGACTGAAGCATTTCAACGACAAGTCTATTTGAAAATTATACATATTTAAAACAGTTTCTATATTTGAAACACAGTTAAAAATGCATAAAACAGGTAAGCAAAGCAACATTGCTGAAGTAAGTACGCAAGTATGTTGTTATTCAGGTCAAAACAAAGTTAGGTTGTTATTTCCGTCCTCTTATCGACGTTTCTTTAACGCTATTAAGAAAAGCCTTCAACCTAAACTATACTCATACTTGAAATTGTTAATACCTACTAAAACTGGTTTTAGTTACAAACGAGGTTGAAAATGTACTAAAAAATATTACAGATTTTATTGATCGTAATTTCATCTAACCAGAAAAGGGTAAATTTATACGTCCACAAAATTCAATATTTAAACGGTAAAAACTTATCCTTCGATTATTTAGTGCACCATTCTATTATGTTATCGCAAAACCGTAATAATTTACCCCTCTTTGGGACAAAGAGGACGAAAAGCGCCCTTACGTCGAAATGCAAGGGAGTGAGGACGGCACGGCAGTAAGGGGTCGGCCCTCACTTAGATTGTACGCGTTGGACTGTTGCCGGAACAGTGCTGGTTTAAATAGACCGAACGTATTGGAACATTTCGAAATTCGAACTGAACATTTTTGAAATTTAGAACAGTGATAGTGATTTTTACCTCACTTTTTATGAACGAAACTCGATTGTACTTTTGTTGTGAGTGAGTGTTTTTCACGTGCTTACGAATCGCGTGTTTTTTCGTGAAAGGACTGATAAGAAAGAGTAAAAATTATTTTATATCAATTTTTCAAGGTGATAACTGGTTTTGTTTGCCCTACTTTCTGTTATTTTACATGTTTTTGTTTTTTTTTTTTTTTGTTAATCATAAACAAATGAGAATAAAGGACCTTACATCTTACAAACTGAAATATATAGGTGCGTGGCTGTAATGATAACTGAAACTAGGTTTCTAGGTAGACTTGTTTCACAGATCTACCTGAGTACAGTATAGATACTTAAGTTGCTATATTTTAGACACAAAAAAGATACAGAATCCCTCACAATCGTGTTTTGTGTTCGTGTTTGGCAAACATAGCTCAAAATATATGGTAAACAAGATGAAATATCATGATTCAGAAAGAGCATTCTGCAGTTAAACAGTTCAGTTCACTGCCGCATTCCATTCCAATTCATCACGAGGGCTCGTTCAAACTGAGACCGTAAATTCTACTTATTATTTCTCTACTTTCTATGTTGGGGGAAATAAGGACAACGGAACGTTAAACTTAAACATAAAACAACATCACTTTTTCCTCTAATATGATAATACTAATAATATCGAAGTCTGAACTTAACCTTAACAGAAACATAATTCAACATAAGTGACAAAGAAATTCAACTTATACACTCAAAAGTTTGAAAGACTTCGAACAAAATTTTAATTCGAAACATCAATAGTAAATCTAAAATGTACAACTACTAATTTGTGTCACAGGTTCTTTCCTGGTAACCCTGCTTTAAACAAGAGACACAAAGTAAAGCGGCAGCGCGCTTTTGTGTCATAGACCAGCCTGAGGCGTACCACCATATTGGTGGTCTCAAATGTACTCAAAAACGTAATGAGTTGGGACATAGCTGTCGTACCTTATTGAAGACTCCATTAGAGTCCATAATTTTTGAACCAATACAGAAATCATCTGACGTCCATCTCGCTATGACTCATAAATACCTACAAAATGCCCCTATTTTTAAACTATATCAGTCGTAGGGAGCAACCCTTCGGTTCAAGTATTTAAAATTAACTGATATCGATCGGCACTAGTACCTATTGTGGTAATGTATGACAGAACACGTGGTTGTGGTGGTAATATTAATATTACTTACACGAAGTTTTCTGTCTAAGCATGTTTTATTGCTAAATAATGCAGATGAATTCAAGATTTATTCGAATTTGGGAGTTGAAAGATAATTATCGCTTTGCTGTGGGGTAGTTTTATAGTCAAATTGATTCACAATTGTTTTGGTAGGTACTTATTCTGAAGTTATACCAACCTCATAACCCAGGTAAAAAATTCTCCAGATTTTCAGCGTATATAATATAATGTCTGTATTAAAAGTACTCTTTAAAACCTAGAAATTACAAACAAACTTTTGAGAAGTACAGAGTCTACGAAAACCGTCAGCAGAACTTCACTTATAGGATACATGACGTATTAATTATGACGTTAAGGCCAGGTAGTCTGTATTTATATTTAAATACTAGTTGCGCCCCGCGGTTTCACCCGCGTGAATAATGATGAAAATTGATGATGATGATGATGATGAAAAGTAGCCTATGTGTTAATCCAGGGCGTAAAGTATCTCCATTCCAAATTTCACTCAAATCCATTCAGTAGTTTTTACGTGAAAGAGTAACAAACATCCATACTCACAAACTTTCGCGTTTATAATATTAGTAGGATAGTAGGAAGTAGGATAGGATAATATAGGTACCAAATTCGATTGCATTTGAAAGCATGCAAAATTCTAACCTTCGCTAGTTACTAAATCTTGAATAACTGCGTTCATGACTCACTGGTTTTACTAAGCTTGCTTACCCCACAGCAAACACTGACTGAGGGGGCAGACCTATTTGTAGTCAGATTGATTATACGATTATTGTTATTGCATTTTTTGCGCACGTATATGTAGTTTTACTTATAGCGGTCAAGTGAAATTACTTGCAAAATTTCAATGAAACAACAGAACATGATTCTACGCCCCACTTGCAAACGGTTTTAATAACTAACATTGATAGGCAACGACAAATCAAATGGAAAATCAGACTTGAACTTGATTTTATTAACCGACTTCCCAAAAAAGGAGGAGGTTCTTTTTTTTTTTTTTTTTTTTTTAATGTTTGTTACCGCATATCTCCGGCGTTTACGAACCGATTTGGAAAATTCTTTTTTTATTTGAGTAGATATACTTCCAGATTGGTCCCATTTTTTTCAGAATCCAGTTCTGATGATGGGATCCATGAGGAATTGAGGGAACTCCTCAAATATTGTAGGCATACATATGGCGATTTTAATATTTTCAGCAAGACACCAAGCATTTGCATTCAGAAAGTATCATAATCCTTTCACCACTATGGTTCTTTCATAAAAAAAAAATCATCCAAAATTATTTTGTCGAATACTATGGCGGAAGTCGGTTTTTTAAATGAAAAGTTATCCAGTTTCACCATTTGGTGCAACGTTGAAACTAAGTACATCTGGGTTACCATGAGCTCTTATAGCGATTCAGTTCAAAAACAATTCAGTACAAAGTATCGGTTCCGTGATGTCCGCAGCTTTATTTAAAGGCCCGGAGCAGAAGGTCTATAGACTTCTGCGATTAAAGTTATTCAATGATGACGAATGTCAACGACCAACCGATATTTTGTACTGAATAGTTTTTGAACTGAATAGCTATAATAGCTCATGGTAACCAATCAAATTTCTACAAAGTTATAAATTGTTTTGTTGATAGAGACACTAATTTTCGGTATGGATTAATTTTGATTGCATTATGCAATTCAGTGACTCATTCATGCCAATGTCTTGTTATAGCAGTTTATTCACAAGCTTACGAAATGCTCTTAAAAGGGCAAAAACGTTTTTCATTGAGGTCCAAGTCTCGCCCACGGCGCGTGGGTGTTACTATCGATGGACCGGCGTGATCGTTTAGTTGCAATAAATGCTCTATTCAGATCGGATAAACTGTTTATGTATGTTATAAAATTACTTCGTTGAACTTACGTTTGACATTGTCGAAATGGATATGCAAAGTAATTTGATTTTTACGGGTATGAAGGGAATTTGTGGGACCACGCATCTCTTAATTTTGTTTATCATCAACATCATCTTCAGCCTGTAGAAGATTACTGCTGGACATAGGGATCCCCTCTACAATGCCACGACGAACGGCGCCTATGCCGGTAATATTGTTGCGCACTGAAAAATATATAAACTTCAAAAACAAATAAATTTTCATTTTTTTTTCGATTTTTGTTCTTATTATTTCATAATTTTTGCTTTATTTTATATTAATTAAACTTCACAGTTAACAATTAAATTATTTTTATTTTCAGCTCTTCCAAGAACATTGACTATCATAAGTGGCTCAACACAAACTGTGTTCATTAACTTAAGACGTTGTGATTGTGATAAAAACACTTGTGTCCTTATACGTGCCAAATTTTTGAACTTTTTGTGCGGTGGCGATTTAAACTTTACGTGTATGCAGTTAAGGTTAAGACAAGATTGGCATTAATGGCTACGGATGGGCACCAACCTATCTAAATTGAACAAGACAAGAGTCTCCGGTGTAAATCATGTTAGTATACTTGAAATTATTAAATTGTTATTTGCGGCTTTAACTAACTTTTTATTTGCTGATAAAAAGCTTTTTTTTTTGTAGTTAGAACCGTATTTAAACGAAAGAAAAATAAGGTTTCTTTTAGTTTTATTTTTGAAACTTTGAAGGCAATCGGCGCGGAATCTTGTGTTACGGAATTTCAAAAAATCTTCTGTTACTAGAGATTTAGAAGGGCAGTTTTGAAGTTACTGATTACTAGGCGAAATACGTTTTATTGTTGAAACATCTGCTATTTCATAATTTTATCCATGAAATTATGTGCCATATACGCGTCAATAATCCCTTGTAATAAATCCGTGGTTTATTACGTGTATTACGGTTCTAACACATGCATAAGGTTGGGACATATCCGATCTGTTAAATAACTCTCCGTTAATTTTTTTTTATTTATGTTGTTAGTCAGATCCTTCAAAAACAATTGTAAATTCAATAGCATCACCGTACTTCCTTTACTTTCTATGAGATTTTTACACACTTGGAAAATATCGTATGGTGTTAAATCAGGTCTATGTATGTGACTCTTATGTATGTAATTAACATTACATAACACCCAACAGTCACATACACACAATTGTGTCCGACTGTTTTAGAAAAATTGTACACACATCCCTATACTATACACGAACCATTAAAAACAGCGTTATATGGGATAAGGAGAGCTTGTAAATCAATGTTATTTGTCGAGAAATACACTTTTTTCCCACAACGTTGTCTAAATTGTGATATATGAGGGAGTTATTGTCACAATATGCGTAATGCTTTTGTGCTCAAAAAGCTTTTCATTTGGAATCTTATGTCTTGGGGATAGAGTTGAGTTGTATGTTAAGTTTTTAGAAAGCTTTTCAGTAGTATAAATACACGATTGTGAGATTTTTTGCAGCTGAATGACGTGAATTAATGTTAGAAATTTCTTTATCAGCTTATTAAGTTAAAAAAAGCTATAAAAACCCATTATTTTGTAAATTAAATCCATTTTCATTGGAAGTCAGGCAAAAGAAGCTTTATGTCTTATAGTACTGTTATTTAGCAAAATTGAAGACGTGCACTTTTGTTGTATACCTATATATGTGTTACACCTTTGCTCAAAATTACCCAAGGACATTAATTGGAATTTTTATTAATCCTTCATTAATAAGTCGAAAAAAAATAGGGCTTGCGCTAATTGTGAGTGTAACATAATAATGAAATGAAATGAAATGAAATTATTACTGTGTTTTTTGTAATTACTTATTTACCTTGAGTTATAAGTTGAAACTTGTAACTCTTACATGTATTTTTGTCTATTTAGCTCTAGGTGTAGGTACTAGCTGTATTTCCACCTAAAATTGTAAAATTAAACTGAAATAAAATAAAGTCGTTTTTGGTCACATGAGTTGTATAGGTCTTTTTGGCTTGCGGTAATTTTGAGTTTAAATCAATTTTTGGTTCCTTTTGCTGACAGCTGTATTTTGTAACTATATCGAGAGAATTATTGTAGTTAATTAGTTTATTTTCACTGATGTAAGAAAACTCCCTTTCAATAGTCAGCAAACGATGTTTCCCTAATGGGTAATAATACCGTTCAAATAAATTGAACCGACGTTGCTCAAAGCATAAATCTAACACAATAAATCAATATTGGATGGGGCACCCTTTCTGTTTGCACAAATGCAATTCATTCGACTTATACATGATGCATTGCATGCGGCCAGCGCTGGGCAAATATCACAGGGACGAATGGTAGAGCTCTACTGAAATATTGTAATTAGGATGACCACTTATGAATTGGAAGTGGCAAACAGCTCTTTAACAAAAGATGGGTTAAATAAAGTCTAACCACAATATTAAATTGGAAATAAATAAATAAAATAAATAAATGCTGAACATTTCACACAGCATTATCTAGCCCCAAGAGCTTGTGTTATGGATACTAGATAACTGATATACTTAATACAATACATTACATAGATAGATATTTTTTATTATACATAGAAAATATCCAGAACACCCTGAACAAATATCTGCAGATTTTACAAATATTTGCTCTGAGGCGGGAATCGAACCCGCAACCGACTAATGCCCGCAATGTGACGAGTGGAAGGAGGGAATCCCTTACCTGGTCTTTACCCTAAAATTAAAATTAAATTTATTATTATGTAAGTAATGAGTAAAACCAAGGTGTTACTTATTTTTATTTTATGATAAAACTACTTTATTAAAATGGTAAAAAAATATATTTTTCAAAACAAGCTTCATTGAAATTGGTTATCGGAAACGTGAGCTGATAAAATGAGCCCAAATATATTAATCCTCGAGGAGTTTCCATATCCCACCATCAGATCAGCTCGCTGTCACCATAATATTGTATTGTCATGGAAATTTGACAGGTATGCAAAATTTCAGCGCAATCAGTTGGGTGGAATTTGTTTAAAATTCAGTTGCAAGATTTTCAGTTTTTCATAACTTTTTTACTACACAGTAACAAATATAGTTATTTATATTATTTTTATTTCATATTGTATCAAATTGACACATAGATATTAAAGCTACTCTGTAATAGGTGACTTGACACATTAAATCTGCTTTTACCAGAAAAATAAGCAACGGGAGGTTTCTCATTCATGTAATAAAATTATCACACAAAGCTCTGTGTGACATCCCTAATCTGTCCGTGACGTCACAGATATTCAGTGTCATTTTATTGGACGTCCGACGCTTTGATCTCGCCGCTTCGTTTTCTGTTGCCAATTAGAAATGACATGAGATGTGATACGTATCTTCGTAATAGGGTTGTCGATTTATTTGTAATATCGCTTGCAAACAAATAGACAACCCTAGCGTTGTTAATTTTGGAAAATAGGTTTTTAAGTATTTTCTCACATAATTTACCTTTACGCTAATAGTTATGCATCGAATAGTTCACATAATATGTCGGGATTGTGGTGATTCTGGCAAATCGCATTCTCCAATAGTGGACATCTAAGGGCTGCCGGCTGAGACGCAAGAGGTGTGGGTTCGATTCCCGCTGCGGGACAAATGTTTGCATGATCTGCAAATATTTGTTCCGGGTCTGGGTGTTGTGGTACCATGGTACTCGTAGTTCCGGATACCCACGACACAGGGAATCCTAGTGTGGGATTAGGACCGTGTATGCGACTGTTGGGTGTTATGTTTTTTATGTCAGGTTTAAACCATCTTTCATATTGAGACCGATTAGACTTCATATAAACCTTTACAATAAATGACATTTTGAAAAGACGTTGCAAACAATCGTTTGCAACGTGCTTGCACTTCCGAGGTTGGGGTAACCCAGACCCGTGTAATCTAGTAATCTAATACCCCGCGTTCGCCGGATATTGAATTTTCCCGCGCTCGCACCGGATGTCGTGGTCTCCTCAAATGCGATTGGTCCGGCGCCATGCGTTTTATCCTGTTTGCTGTAACTTTTTCGTTACGCAAACCGATAACTTATTTTGGTTTGATTCTATTGTTTTTATATTATCTTCCCCGGCAAGGAGTTTGTAAATCATTATTATCGAAAATGTTTTTTATTTTCCAATTCCAATGGATCGTTTAAAATAATTGTTCTCTATTTGATCATTTGTTGTATTTTGAAACATAACATCATAATAATACTCATACCGCTAGGAGTAAAGTTTTCTCAAAAACTGCAAAATATTGCAAAAACTACTTAAACCTTTTTGTCTTACTCCGACACTTTGCACACAAGATGGTGTAAAAATTAATGAAAACTAATAAATATTAGATAAATATCTATACTTTTTATGAATTTATTTTGATATTTATAATATCTATTTAGTGTTAGCTCAAACTTCTTTCGTATAATGTTTTAAAATTTACTTACACTCCTGGCTATTTTTCCAATCTCATAGTTTTCTCTCTAACGGTTATCTGGAAGAAATCGCTTATAGATAGCGATAAGACCGCCTATTGTACATAATAATTATATTAAGTTTTGTTTATATTTTATTATAATTAAGGTTTACAATAAAGTATTTTATAATCTTTTCTACATTGTGCAAAACTGCCAAAAGATTCGGAACATAATACATTAATCTGCATTACCGACCCAATCTTCACTCAAAAATGTACACTACCGTGTCAATCCGTCACGGGCCACGTGCGCGATAATGATGAATGACAGATCAAGAAGTAATATGATGTATGATCCCGACATCTGATGACGCGCCAATCTCGCAAATTGCTTGATCAGGAGTGATGAATGATGCAAGGCCGGTAATTTTGTGACGTATGGTGGAGATGTTGTCTACAGGGATCATAATATCGTATCTTCTGAAAAGCAATGCTTCAGGAAAACATGAGATTAAATTTCGTGAAATATTAAGATGGTACCTACTAATACTTACTTCCCTATCTTCAAGTTCGTGTAATTTCTTTGAAGAGACCAGAAAAACCGGAGTGGATACTGGAATCATTTCATAGAGCTAATTTTCCGTCATTATTACGGAGTAATCGACCTACTTGATTACGTTCTATTGAGTATCTACTTGATAGGCCATGTTCTCGGCGTAAGCGTAGGTAAGAGGCTACTAAAGAATTACGCCAGGGGATGGACTGATCTATCAGAGTACGTAACACAATTATTGCGATCACCAATCCACCTGCCAAGCGTAGTGTTTAAAGCAAATATCCTCTATTCTATGAGGAAATCTCGACTATCAGTAGATGTATACTAGCTTATGAAGAAAACAATTAGCAACTTATTTCGAACCGCATTGTTTTATTACATAAGTTTTAATAATGCTCAAAAATCATGGTAAATATCCCGTTTCTATTGATAATTATGTCCATAAGCATGATAGTTTCAAAAGTTATATTCAAACATTTGTCTCGCAGCGAGAGTCGAACCCTCATTCCAAATGATATTACTAATAATAGTGAGATGATAATGTGAATGATAGGAACACACATTGTTCAATTACATAGACACCAGGAAAAACGTAAAAGTAATATAAGTAACAAATAAAAGCAAATCTTTTCATGCGCCATTAAGTCTGGTGACACTATTAGAGGGGCATAACGATGTTCAAGACGACGTCTAACTGAATAATGGGTAGCTCTGAATAGGCTAACTGCGCTCCTAACTGCCTCTCTAACTTATATAGAGTCTGTTCAGTAAGAGACCCGTCGTGGGATTGAAAGCGCTGCTGTGCTTAATTTCCTGTTTTATTAAGCGGGCAATACAATAGCACGTCTATTCCGTTTTTATCCTATTAAAACAGTTACTATTTCTTTAGTTTATGATTCAAAATGCCGACAGAAAAAACCAGCTCCTAATTATGGTTTTAATAATGAAGTTCACAATGTTTGTTCACAATTTGGCCACGACGGCTCTTTTTCTGAACAGACTCTAACCAGCAAGGTCTCTATTATGGCGGATCTCTCGAAATTTGCTTATCCATGAAGCTCATACATAAATGAGGACTTGGTATCGATTTTATAGGGTATTCACACGTTACTTCTTTTGGCTGTCTCAGTCAGCTCGTGAAACCCGTTTGTAACTCTTTGTTTTTTAGAGATGAAAAATTAGAAATGATATAGGTAATTAAAAAGTGTGAAAATTTTCATATTATATACATTTTGAGAAAAAAATTACCTACTATATAACAGTTCGCAAAATTTACGAAAAATTTATTTACACCAAGAACTTTCCAATTATAGTTAATACAAATTTGGTCTCAGTATGCCGACTGATATATTTGACGACATCCGTGGCGTGGCGGGCGAGTAGCCAGTTGAGTGAGACACAAGAGTTTGCAAGGTTTGATTCCCGCTGCGTAACAAATATTTGCATGATCTGCAAATATTTGTTCCTAGTACTAGTCCTAGTTTCTACTAGTGAGGAGGGACTATGTATATTATGATGATGTTGGATGTTATGATGTATGTTCATAACATTATCATAACACCCAACATAACATTGGTCTTCGTTTAATAAAAATACTGAGACAGAAAAAACACGAAGCTGTTGTAAAAAAGCACTCGTATTGTAACTGTCATATTGTCATACCAATAGAATTAAACGTCACAAAAAGCCGCTCTTTCCCCTATTTCCTCTCATTGCTACTATTCTCTAATAATACTATTAGGAAAAATCGCTGCGTTCCCGAAAAAATCCAATAGACTTTGACACCATTATAGTGTCCAGCAAGGTGCATTTTTTTATTTAATTCTGCAAATCCACCCTTGTTTTTGTGGGGTGGTTTAGTTAGGGTGCAGTGTACAAGCGACGGTCAAAGTGTGGAATACAATGCGTGGTCACGAACCGTTGGCGTTTGAAGATTCGTAATGACGGTTTCTATGTTTTCTATAACTGGGGTTGAGGGTTGGATTGGATATGGCTGTCATAACCATGTCTGCAATATTTAAGGTTTGGTTTTTTATGCCAAGTATGCCCATGAGATTTGAGAGTGTATTTATTTTTATCATTGTATACGTATATGCGACGACCTGTCTGTGGCGCGGCGTGCGAAGGTTTGCCTACGACGCAGGAGGTACAAATATTTGTACGTTCTGCAGATATTTGGTCAGGGTGTTCTGGGTATTTTTCTATGTATAATAAAAAATATCTATCTATGTAATGTATTGTATTAAGTATATTAGTTATCTAGTACTCATAACACAAGCTCTGCTTAGCTTGGGGCTAGATAATGTTGTGTGAAATGTCCATCATTTATTTATTTTTATTTATTTATTTGCGCCGTGGCGTGTCCGGCCTATTGAATAGACCCCTCCTCCTCCTCACGTGGATGTAGGAAAAGTCTTGCTTAAGGATTACATCAGAGGATGGGCAGCATTATCAGCCTGAGTATTTAAGACGAAACGGAATCACCTATCCGCCTGCAAACCGTATTCTTTATGGCAAATCCCCCCATTGTTCTATGGGGGAGGCCTCGTCCAGTAGGGATCGTAAACAGACTGGTGATGATGATGATACGTGTAATTCAGTGATCTTAGTGATCTTCTACGGGTTTCCTTATTTCGGATTTTATCACTTGATGAAACTCCTAGCATAGCTTTCTCCATAGCCCACTGTGTGACTGTGAGCCTGTCTATACGACCAATAGTTAGTGACCATGAATCCATAGCTCTTAGAAATAGCAAGTTGAAGTGGCAATGGGCAGGTCCTATAGCTCGCAGAACTGACAACCGTTGGGGAATAAAGGTTCTCGACGACCACAAACCGGACGACGGAGTAGAGGAACCCATCTCTCGATAGACTAGTCATTATTAAGGTCGCAGGAAGTTGGTGGATGGAGGCGGCTCGAGACCGTTCGTCACAGCATTCTAGAGGAGAGGCCTATGTCCTGCAGTGGACGTCTATAGGTTGATGATGATGATGATACGATTATTTATACTTTGTTTGAAATTTAATTTCTATACTACACTAGACCGCGCTACCACAGATCATCAATCTCCTGTAACTTGCTCCAAATTTGCTAAACAAAAGTTGTAGAGCGGTTTTTAAAAAATAATATACGTCGCGATCTTTGTGAAATAAGTATTTAGGAGATCAATTTTATTGCTATAGTTATACTTTTTTGTAAGTACCTATATAATATTATTGTGCAATAATATTTTTAATAATAATTCTTGTAATTATTTATCTATAGCAGTTATAGCTCGTGAGTGAGAATATGTATTTTTTTTTATCAAATTTGCGTTTCGTGAGAATATCTTTTGCACTCACTAAATCTTAGAAACTTAAAAATAAACTAAACTAAACTTTTAAATTTTAAAACATTTCACTGATCTCGATGGATTTCATTATAAAGGTGGCAGGAAGTCGGCGGATGGAGGCGGCTCAAGACCGTTCGTCGTGGCATCTATGGGGGAGGCCTATGTCCAGCAGTGGACTTCAACAGGCTGATGATGTTGATGATGAAGTTTATAAACTTTGTCTTAAAATTGGAATCGCCGCTCTCCTGTTACCAACACCACAATCTCTTTAAGGGGTAAAGGAAATCAATACTCAACAACTGTCAGTTTGAAATGTTTACCCCAAATCATTGAATTACCCCGATGGAGTGTTTGCGTTAATTATGAATGTTTCATTGTTTTGTCGGTCTAAAAGTTTTCAAGATGGAAACTGGAGTTTTAATGATGATGGATTATAAATCCAATAATAGAGTAAGTATTTGGGCTGGCAACACTCAAGAAAACTGAAAATGAAAGTTAGAAAAAACTCCCAGTTTTTAACCGACTTCCCAAAAAAGGAGGAGGTTCTCAATACGGTTGTATTTTTTTTTTTTTTTTAATGTTTTTTACCGCATATCTCCGGCGTTTATGGACCGATTTGGAAAATTCTTTTTTATTTTAATAGATATACTTCCAGAGTGGTCCCATTTTTTCAGAATCCAGTTCTGATGATGGAATCCATAAGGAATTGAGGCAACTCCTCAAATATTGTAGGCATACATATGGCGATTTTGATATTTTCAGCAACAAACCGAGCATTTGCATTCAAAAAGTATCATAATCCTTTCACCACTATGGTTCTTTCATAATTTTTTTTTCATCCAAATATTTGTCGAATACAATGGCGAAAGTCGGTTTTTTAAATGAAAAGTTATATTATTGTCAACTACCTACACATAGTATATCTGTTCTTCAGATGATTTGACCCTAATAAAGAATACGAAACTACGTAGGTAATGGAAATTAATACAGCCTCAACTGAATTCTTTAAGAAACTCAATATTTGTCGACTAATGATTTGCTATGAAATAAAAACAAACAATTTTACAATAAAGTCTTCAGGCGAACGTGCACAAGTTACCGAATGGCTGATTTCTTTGAAACTCTCTCATTTTTAAAGACTCTCTCAATTTCCACTCTCGTTATTATTACGTTTTGTTTGCGAACTTTTCATTGTCCTTTTAACGTTTTGACAATTGCGGAAGACATTTTTCTTAAAATGTTTACTCTTATTTTCAATCTTAAGAATAAACATCCATTTTTTCTTGTTGTGATAATAAGTTTTTTATTCAAATGCTTATCTTTTTATGAGCGAAACCAAAATGTAATATAGATGAATAAAAATTGATCCTAAATATATCCAAAACTAAAGCCTTCAAACTTTAAGTTTGGCACGAAGGATCCATTAGAATTCTAGGTGCTCACTAATAAAGGATTTTACGAAATTAAACTCCTAAATGGATATAAAGGGTTTGTTCAAAGTTTTTATGAAAAAACTATACCTATCGAAGTATATAGAAGTCGATACAACTTTGTCCTTTAACTAAGTACCTACCAGAATGTATACTCATTGATTTGGCCATTAATTTAGGTCCAAATAGCATCTGGTAGACACGATGTATTACGGCCTAAGTCATTGCCTTGCAGATGTGATGTAATCGATATTGCAGCTCGTAAATATGCCTTGCAGAAGTTACCGCATTACATCAAAGGGGCCATCTGCCAACTCACTTAACACGTAGGTAACAAGCAATAAGGAAGACAGTTTCACCAATCAATTTAAATTTATCTGATGGTGGCACTTTACTTGGTGTATATTTGCAAATGTTTGCGTTATTTTGCCAAAGAAAACAACATTATGTACCGATAGACTCATGGTTGATTTTACCTTGGAAAAATAACACAAACATTTGCGAATATATACCAAGTGAGTGCCACCATGATAGGTACTGTCGCGGTCATTAATTTACCGACCTAGATCAAAACCGTGCCGTGGTGTGTCCGGCCTAAGAAAAGACCAAAAGTCAAACCAAAAGAAGTTTTTGTTAGTAGTAGAACTTCTTGTGAAAGAGTTCGTCTGGGGAAGTACTACCACCGTACCTATTTCTGCCACCAAGCAGTAGTGCTCGCATGCAGCAGGGTGCCGGTGAAATTACAGGCACATGAGACTTTTCATCTTTATGTCTCAGGGTCGGCAGCGCGCTTGTGATGCCTTTGGTGTTGCAGGCGTCCATAGGCTACGGTAACTGCTTTCCATCAGGTGGGCCGTATGCTTGTCTGCTTGCCAAGTAGCATAAAAAAAAAAAAGACCCCTCCTTCTCCTACCGTGGATGTAGTAAAAGTAGATAACACCAGGGGATGGGCAGCATCCGCCTGAGCACTCAACCCCAAACTGCGATCACTAATCTGCCTGCCAAGCGTGGTGATTATGGCAAATCCCCCCATTGCATTCTATGTGGGAGGCTTCGTCCAGCAGTAAACACCTAAAATCTGTTAAAGAAGAAGACATCAATAACTTTTCATTTAAAAAACCGACTTCCGCCATTGTATTTGACTATTAATATTTGGATGAAAAAAAAATGATGAAAGAAGCATAGTGGTGAAAGGATTATGATACTTTCTGAATGCAAATGCTTGGTCTCTTGCTGAAAATATCAAAATCGCCATATGTATGCCTACAATATTTGAGGAGTTCCCTCAATTCCTCATAGATCCCATCATAAGAACTGGATTCTGAAAAAAAATGGGACCAATCTGGAAGTATATCTACTCAAATGAAAAAAGAATTTTCCAAATCGGTTCGTAAACGCCGGAGATATGCGGTAACAAACATTTAAAAAAAAAAAAAAATATACAACCGAATTGAGAACCTCCTCCTTTTTTGGGAAGTCGGTTAAAAATGCTACTATCTGTAATAATAAGGCCATCATCATCATCATAATCAGCCTGTAGAAGTCCACTGCTGGACATATACCTCCCCCTTAGAATGCCAAGACGATCGGTATTAAGCCGCCTTCATCCACCAACTCCCTGCGATGTTTCTATAATGTCTTTAGACCGTAGAGTGGAGGCTTTCCTCTACCGCGTCGTCCGGTTTGTGGTCGCCACGCGAGAACCTTTACTCCCCAACGGTTGTCAGTTCAACTTGCTAATTCTGAGAGCTATGTTAGTGATCTTGGTTATTCTACAGATTACCTCGTTTTTGATAATAAGGTTGATTTTACGTAAATATTGTATTATTTGTTTGTATTGTCTTATTTTGAATTAAAGTTTAAACAAAATAGTTCAAAAATTTATATGAAATTTGGTGATATTAATACAATTGGCAAGTCCGATTCATCGAAACATCGTGAGTTTCGATAGACAATTTGCGAATTGGTTAATATGCTGATGTATCATTTTACAAATGCGTCGTTATGCGATAAAAAACCAGATTATATTGGTCATTATGCGTCAGAAGGCAAATAATTCTATTCTTGACGAAGCTTTTGCGAATTTCAAACAAAATGTTTAACATAAGTTTGAAATCTAATCTATATTATGATTTAGTAGGTACATCTTATTGTATTTAAGTTTTATAAATTGTTTAATCCTATGTGTATGTTTAGTGCTATCACTTTAATACACTAAATATTTGCAAAATTTTGACATATCCAAGTGTGTGTATCTTCTGGAATAAAATATATATTGAATTGAATTGAATTGAGTTCTCGGTTCGGGGCGAGTATTAGTAAGATTTGCTTAAATGTAGTGCTAAGATTCCAAAAAAAGGAAATACGCGTCGCTTTTTTTAACCACGACAAAATCTGCTCTCTTCAAAATGTATTTTATATCGACTGGAGTAGAGCAGAATTGATTTAATATTATCTGTTCCTCAAAAAGCCCTTCCATAACTAAACATCTTTGAATTCCTTTTTAACTAAAAAAAAAAGCTGGTTATTTATTAACAAAACATCGAAGTAGTAAATCCTAAGCGAGTTGAATGCCAACGGTTTACGAGACGGGCGCGCACTATTTGCTAAGAATCCGCAGCTAGTCCAGAGGGTTATAATCCCTTGAGAAAGTACCGACAGCAACACTAGGTAATCTTATAAAATATACTGATAGATACTGCACAACCGCTGTGGTGTGTCCGGCCTAAGAATAGACCCCTCCGCTTCTTCCCGTGGATGTAGTAAAAACCTTACGGTAAGCGTACATCAAAACCGATTTTGTCGGCCAATGACGGACAAAACTACCCGGACAAGTAACTCGGACGTCAATGTGCTTACATTATAGTGTACGTCGTCGTCATTTTCATTTGTTGTCATTTCCGGGCGTCATCGGACGATGACGGTCGTGTGTGTACGCGCTCTCATTCTTTTACAAGTGTTTGATTCGATCGTCCGCGTTCGGCGGTCGTCGTCCGATCAAACTTCGGCCGATAACGGATTAGGTGTACGCGAGCCGTTACTGAGGGATTACACCAGGGGATGGTCAGCATCCATCTGAGTTCTTATCACCAACTGCGATCACCAATCTGCCTGACAAGCGTAGTAATTATGGCAAACCCCCCAATGTGTTTAATGGTGGAGGCCTTGTCCAGCAGTGGACGTAAATAAGGGGCGAACTACATGTAATATTAACTAGGATTAAGAAATATTTATACATTAATCTGGACGCTGCTAATAAACAGCGCTAGGTACAGTCTTGCAAACAAACTATACGAACTTAATTGGTCTTAGGTCAAATTGCACTGGCCAATGTTTAAAAATAACTATATTTTTCTTGGTGGTTGTACAAAATAAACATCCCTTTTGCTTACGTTTTTTTTGCTACCACTATATAATCCAAACTTTGAGAGTGGCTTAAACAAGGCGAGTTGGGCTTTCAGTTTGGCAGCCTCTCGGTTCGATGGCTGTTTTTAACGACTGCCGGAGACAATGTCGCTGTTTGGATGAACTAATTGATGCTCTTTGTGCGTCGAAGCAAAAAACGAGATGAGAAGGAGTGGGCTCTCTATTATTTTATTATTCTTAGAAAAATCTGGACACATGATAAATAAATTTTATGTCGTCAATTCATAGCAACTTATAGCTTCAATTTGAAGCCTTAAAGTATCACAAGCTACTAGAGTCTGTATAGTCTGACGTCTGAATTAGACGTCATCTTCATTATCAGCTTCTACACGTCCACTGTTGTACGAGGCCTCCCCCATAGTACGCAATGGGGAATCCACGGGAGGAGACGGAGGGGTCTATTCTTAGGCCGAACATACCATGGCACCACGGCTTCGAGAAGAAGTAAGCGAAAGACATATACATTATCTAAATTATATTCATCCATGCCTCACCCTTCTATCTCACGGTATCAGTCAAAATCTAAATAAATCTTCACGCCGTCATCGGGGGGTGGGCAGTGGACAACGATTTACATGCTGGACATACATAAAACTGTCGCCGATATATCTAATGCTGCAGACGGATGGTCGATTTTGTTACTAAAACGTTACTGTTACTGCGTTCCTATCTAATCATAGTTTATGGGCTGTTTGAAATATGCTTTTGGTGATAGCATTTTTTGTTCATGATAAGGTCGTAAAAGGGACTGTACGGTAACATGATTTAGCATCCAAAAGTGTTTTGTGTTAAATTTTTGCGTGTTCATTCAAAATAAGTTTATTGAAAATGAATGTGTTTTTCAAAACAAGCTTTTACGAAAGTGATCGGAATCGGAACCGTGAGCTTCAATAAGACGTGGATCAGTAATACTACCTTAGAGCATTTAAAATACTACTGAGTAGTTCAACTGGTAGTACAAATGATACAACCTTGTACTACTACAAAAAACACAAGCAAATTCACTTTGCTAATTTTAAGGAAAATATATTATTGATTATTTACTTCTACATTTTTTATTTAACAGAATTCTCAAAAAATGCGGTCTTTTGTGTACGTCAATTTGTGGAATAGCAGTGGATATAATTTTGAAGTATATAAATTTTAACTGTTTATTCTAAGATCTTCTCGATAGAATTGTTTTCCAATGTAGACTCAGTATATTCACTATTTTACGGCATCTCGAAATGGTAGCAATTTGATCTATGATTTTTGGCACACAAGTACATTTTGTACATTATAAAGTTCTCTTGAAACATAATTTTATAGCAGCAGCGTGCACTTCCTCCGCATTTCCGCGCCGCCGCGCGCCAGCCCGCGCTGATTAGTAGACTTAGTATGCGCGACTGAGTAGGTATTTAGCGCGCTTTTGAGTGCAACACTAGCGCCAGTGTCATTTCTACTTGGTTCCTGACTATTCGTATGCCTAAGCCTCTTGCTCAAATCAGTAGACAGAAGAAAACATTCAGACTTCTAGCGTTTTCTGAGTCACTCCCACGTGATAAAGGAGTATGTTATTACTGGAATAATGCGTTAGCCGAGTTGGTCGTGGAAAGCAATGGCGATGAGATCACCACTTGTCACGTCTATATATATATATATTTTTTTTTAAATAAATAATAATAAATAAATGCTGGACATTTCACACGACATTATCTAGCCCCAAGCTAAGCAGAGCTTGTGTTATGGGTACTAGATAACTGATATACTTAATACAATACATTACATAGATAGATATTTTTATTATACATAGAAAAATACCCAGAACACCCTGAACAAATATCTGCAGAACGTACAAATATTTGTTCCGAGGCGGGAATCGTACCCGCAACCTCCTGCGTCGCAGGCGAACCTTCGCCCGTCGCGCCACAGAGGTCGTCAGAGTATTCCTGCGACTATGCAACCTACGGTGAAAAGAGCCTCTGCCTACCCCTTTGGGGGAAAAGGCGTGTGTTTATGTATGTATCGTAGGACGTGCAAAGTAACGTTTAGTGATATGACTTTAGCTTAGCATTATAGATGTTTTTACTTTGCTAAGCTAACATGCGGTAACCACCATTCACTATTCATTACTTGCTTTATGGTTGGCTCCTCCGGCGTAAACAATTACTGGTTGAATGGCCAGGTCTAGACGCTTCGCTAGTTACAATCGAATGGAGCTCATGCATGTACGGAGGTCCGGTCAATTTGTGTATGACCTAAGTTACAAGAATTATGAATTTAAAACATTTTTCTCTACCTTGTTCGGAAATATTGGCATTAATAAAAAAACGGCCAAATACGGACTCGCGCGCGAAGGGTTCCGTACCATTATCTATAAAAACGGCAAAAAAAAAAAAAGTTTCTTGTATGGGAGCCCCCTTAAATATTTATTTTATTATGTTTTTTAGTATTTGTTGTTATAGCAGCAACAGAAATACATCATCTGTGAAAATTTTAAGACGGACAGACGGACGGACGGACAGCGAAGCCTTAGTAATAGGGTCCGTTTTACCCTTTGGGTACGGAACCCTAAAAAACACCTATTGAACCTATTGTATCTTTCCTATACGGAACGAAATAATACTCGATCAAACACGCCAGAGCACGCCACAACAATAAAAAAATTGCTGGCGTGTTACGAGCACCAAGAATGGAATTTGATGAACAGTTGTTTTTTTTATTTTATTGAATGATGGGATGGGAGTGGGGGAATAGGCAGCAACATCCACCTGGGTACTTAACACTAATACTGCGATCACCAATCCGCCTGCCAAGCGGGTGATTATAGGCCTCGCCAGCAAAGGACATGAACCGACTGATGATAACTAATTAATTAAATATTTTATTTTACTTATATGATAATTACACAGTCAAATATGTAAAATCTGTGTGAAGCTACGATTTGAATTCGATATGACTTGGGCCAAACGCATAGGATCTAAGTTTTAACATGTAAATGGGCTGTCTATAAGCGTATTCCTGTCGGCTCAGTCTTCTACGAAAGCGATGATGACAGCGCCACGTTTCAGCTTTGATAAAGCTTTTGAACTAATTGGTGTTGTGTCACATACGATAGAGACCATCTTTGTGTTTTGATGTGAACTAGATGGCCGTGATAAATTTACTTTCGATAAAATACAATATTTCTTGGTACACTGAGTCATTTCGTTCTTGTTTCTTTTATACTAACAAGCTACTTTAAAAAAGAAATACATTTTTGTTAGTAGTAGAACTTCTTGTGAAAGAGTTCGTCCGGGGAAGTACTACCACCGTACCTATTTCTGCCGCCAAGCAGTAGTGTTTGCATTGCTGTGTTTCGGTTTGAAGGGTACGGGTGCCGGTGAAATTACAGGCACAAGAGACTTTTCATCTTTTTATCTCAGGGTCGGCAGCGCGCTTGTTATGCCTTTGTTGTTGCAGGCGTCCATAGGCTACGGTAACTGCTTTCCATCAGGTGGGCTGTATGCTTGTTTGCTTGCCAAGTAGCATAAAAAAAAAAAAAAAAAACTTGTTAAGTGCAAGTTGGACTCGCGTGGAGATGGTTCCGGACAAGTACAATACGGTAATAACCACCCAAAAATTATAAAAAAAAAATACAAAATTATTTTATTTGCATTTTCTTTTTACAATTTTCGTTTTCAGATTTCAGATTTCAGATTTTTGTTTAGGTTTTCCTGTAAATTATGAGTTCGTGTGTGTTTCTTGGGGGTATTCGATTTTTCAATTGATGTTTAGTGACGCTCGATTTTCGTATATTTATTTTATTTCCTTTAAACTATGCGTTAGCTATATGTTTTTAGCTAAAAGCTTATAGCTATACTTTTTTTTAGACAAAAGTTTTTATAGAAGTTTCTAGTTTGAAACTAAAGTTCTAGTTGAAGTTTGTAGCTGTAGTTGTTAGTAATTAAACCCCAAATCAGAATTAATTTATGTATGCTATACATCCATAATTGGATTACCTAATTCTGAATGCTTGTTAGTTGTACTGCCATACCTATTTCTGCTCTGTATTTCAGTTTGAAGGATATGTGTGCCGGTGAAATTATTACAGGTACATGACACTTAGCATCTTATGTGTCAGGGTGTCGGGCGCAGTGCAGTGCCACGCAGACCGTGTCCTAGGTGGACGCGACCTGTGTGGTAATGCATTGTTAAAGGCAGAGGTAACCGCTCAACATCAGGTGGGTCAACGGCTTGTTCCGTAAATTATACAAGTAAAAAAAAACATTTTTTTACCAAAGTTGTTTCGTATACGTTTTCGTCTGTGATATACAGACAGATACGTGAGTGATCCTATTAGTGATTGTTGTTGATATATTTTGAGATAAAAACAAAGTAATAATACTTGCATTGCGATTGCGTAACATAAAAAAAACCATTTTCTAACATACTTAATTCAAACTACATCATTAGAGTCCAAAGTCATGAACTTAAGTAAAATACATTATGTTCTCCATACATAGTCTAACTATCCATACATTTCATATGGTTCCATATTTACAATAGAAAGCAGGTTCCCAGAGCCTATACCAGCACTTACCGGTACAAACCCGCCACAACTGCTATGTTATGGTGTACACTACACAGATTTTTGCATGGAAACAGCGAAAAGCGATATAACGGATACTTTAACAACCTTAGTTTCCATACAAACGTCCACGTGGACCACCATACACCCGTGTCGTCCGTGTCGTTGCTTGTTACATTTTTAAACTCGAGGCTCTGACAGCTGATTCCAAGTTTTTAGCACACCATTGACACGGACGAATGGTGTAGTGTAACAAAGATTTTGTATAGCAACACCGATGAGCGCCCCTAGCGTACACTCTTTGAACCTCATTTTCCATACAAAAATCAGTGTTACACTACATCATACGTCCGTGTCAATTGCTTGTCAAAACTTAGAATCAGTTCTCTGTACGCGCCCGCCGCGGTAACTTGATTTCTGCGGAAGGTAGTCTTATATGCGTTGCATGGCAAACTCCGATTCCTAGTTATCAATGTATATTTCTTTTGTATTTTTACAATTAAGTGTTTCTGCGTCGTATGTTATGGTAATAATGAAAATAAGACCTTTTTAACTTTCCCAGTTTGCTGAGAACATGGTTTTAGCATGGTAATGTGTGCAAAAAGCGCAACCGATGTTAGTTGATAACATAGCGTATACTTAATTTGCTAGTTGGTATTAAGTATTGAGTACAGGTACTTAAAGGTAAAAGGTAAAAAAAGGCACTTACGTAAAAGTAGGTCTGATCTACTCAGACTTTCGCCATCGAATTCGGCTATCTGCATGTTTTTATTTGCTAAAAGTATACAAAACAATAACTTTTTGCTGAAAATACTGAAATCGCTATGTGCATGCCTTTAATATTTGAGGAGTTACCTCAACTCCTCATGGATTCCATCATCAAAACTGGATTTTGATAAAAATGGGACCTATCTGGAAGTCAAATAAAAAAAGAGTTTTCCAAATCGGTTTATAAATTACGAAGTTATGAGGCAAGAAATATAAAAAAAAAATACAACTGAATTGAGAACCTCCTCCTTTTAATGAAGTTGGTTAAAAACTTTATAGTAAATTTCCCAGTAGGTACTTGACGCATATTTTCATTTCTCACTATCCTTTAGGATATCGAATTCCATCCTCCTCACAATCATTGCGTATCCAATTCAAATTCCTCAACAATTAGTCCATCGTCGATTCAAACTATAGGGTCGGGTGCTTCGGCTGTCGGTATAAATTGAAGCTTGGTTACAGCAATGAATTTGTATTGAACCCGTTTCCAGGGTATGGGAATATTTAGGTATTTATTGCCTTTGAATTTAAGGGTAGAGTTGGCAATGAATTGGGGATATTTATACCAATCTACCTATCTAGCTAGATAGATTATAACTTAATTGTACACCATAAAAAAAAAAATATATAAAGTTTCAATTCAATGGTCTTTTTTTTCTTTTCTTTTTTTTTTAATCCTACTTGGCAAGCAAACAAGCATATGGCCCACCTGATGGAAAGTAGTTACCGTAGCCTATGGACGCCTGCAACACCAAAAGCATCACACGCGCGCTGCCGACCCTGAGCCATAAAGATGAAAAGTCTCATGTGCCTGTAATTTCACCGGCACCCGTACCCTTCAAACCGAAACACAGCAATGCGAACACTACTGCTTGGCAGCAGAAATAGGTACGGTGGTAGTCTTATCGCTTAAGAGCGATATCTTCCAAACAACCTTTGCATGAACAGAAACTATTTAGCATTATAAGGACGGTGGCGGTGGTGTGTCCGGCCTAAGAATTCTTCTCCTATAGTGAATATAGTAAAAATCTTACTAAGGGATTTAACCAAGAAATAGGCAGCAGCATCCGCCTGAGTACTCAACACCAAACTGTGATCACCAATCCGCCTGCCAAGCGTGGTAATTATGGCAAATCCCCCCATTGTATTCAATGGGGAGGTCTCGTCCAAGCAGTGGTCGTAAACAGGCTGGTGATGATGATGATGATTATGAGAGTTATTGAATAAGGTACCTATCAGGATAGTACCAAGTGGAATTTTGTGATAAACTACAAGACACGCGCGTAAGTTTAAACCTATTGTAAAACAAGGAATCATATTTTTTTCTATACTCTGATTTTTAATCTTAGACAATTTTTGTAAACAAACAAATGTCAAGATAAGCCACTGTGTGTATAAGCGTCATGTATGTGTATATACACGTATGATACACACACAATCATGACACTTATAGACACTAAGATTAAAAATCAGAGTATAGTTCTTGTATTTTTTGAAATACGAACATTTTAAATCTTTCTAGAGTTCACAGCTCGTAAATAGCAACTGGTTGCATCACAAAAGAACTGCCTCACAGCTCAATATCCTGCCCATATACCTACGAGTACCGTAAATCGCTGTAGGCTATCACCGTAAACGTCTGCATCAGTAAAGAGCAAATAGGGCAGCCAAGTATACCCGTCCGATACTCTGAATTCTGATGTTTCAACTGGAATATCTTTTAGCAATGATTGATAAGTAGTATTTTTTAAAGTCTCGATTAGAACACATATTTATTATATTGTTATTATATCAGTCCGCGACCATGATTGCTGTAACGCATTCGAAACGTCGGGAATAATAAATAATAAGGTAACACGCGATAAATACCCGTGACAATATAATAAATATGATTGATAAGTAGATAGATTGATAGAAAATACCAATATATCGGTACGTGAAAGGTTCCCGTTTGACAAAATTAAAGATAGAAAATACTTTCTTGCATACCACTTACAAAAAATAAACAAATTTTCAAACAAAACCTAAACTTAAATAGTAGTTGTAGTTGTATGTTATACAACTAGAGGTCTTATCGCAAAGAGATCTTATTTATTATTATTATTTATTTTAAACTTTCACACAAAACAATAGTGCTATTAGAACTTAATACTAATGGCATTATCTACCAGTCATGCTGGGCGTGTAAAAATATGGTGAGGTGTGCCTTACAAACAAGCTAGGTAAACGACAATTAAATAATACAACTAAAAAGGATAAATATAATATATACTAATAAATAATAATACCTATCAAAATAAAATAAAATATACAAAAGTTACACAAAAACATTAATAAATAAAAAAAGAGGGAATGTGATCTTAAGAGATTATCCTTATTAAGCATGCATACAATTTAATAATTTAATGAAATATAATAAAATTGCAGCGCCCTAACGGGGTTTATGTGTAAGTACTAACTACCTAGTATATAAGACCAATACTTAATATTATGAATTACATACTTACTACATAAAAGCAATGAATAAATGAATATGAATAGATAATAAGCTAGAAGTTTCATCGTCAATACTGGATCGCTATTGGTTATTTTAATATATCTCTGCCGATGAGAACACATCATCGATTGTAATATTAGTATATTGTTTGAAACAGTGACTGAAACTTAACTTTGGAACTGGTTGCCCACAAAATGCTCACATTTCAATATCCTGTGGTAGCGTACACAATGCATCGCTGCAGGCAAACACCGAGAGGTAAAGAGCTAGAATTTCCAAGCCAAATTGGGCAGCCGAGCGTATAGCGCCTGGGTTCCGATGCATTGGTTTTTGATGGAAAGACGATACGTGGAAATCTTTAGCGTGAAATACTAGTGAACTTTATTGAAAATCTTATAAAATTTTGTACTTGAATCTTCTTCACTAATATTATGGTGTGTATTGCCCTGATTTTTAAGGCTTAGTCACGTTGGAACCGTAGTAAATTAACCTATTTTATAAGATGATTCAAAACAGATTCTTATGATTTCAATGACTTTAACACTTTGACTTTGAATTTAGACCAAATTCTGGGGTAATTTATATTTTAATAAAATAACATTTCAAGTAACAAAGTAGTGTGGATGTTATTTATTTAGAAATAAATATCGATAGCTGTTAAAATACTAAAAGAAAGTAATGATTTTTATTTGATTTATTTTATTTTATTTACTTATTTTGTGTTATTTTATTTACATAACACAAACCACAGCTCTTAATTGTATACTAACCCCCTTATTCATAATCATTTTCTAAACCTATTTTATTTAAAATATGTTTTGTCTTGTTTTGACGTATGACATTTCACATCAGAGGAAACAAAACAAAAGCTATTTTAACTAAAAAAGGTTTGAAAAATTATTATGAATAAGGCCCTAAGTCTATTTAGATATTTCCCTCAGAGCTGTTCTCCTAGCTTAGCTTTAAACACATATTGAGCTAAGTAATTGAAACATCTTCATAAGCCTCCTTATAATAAAATCAATACCCATCGCATCGAACATAAGGCGTCTATATTGGATTAAAATAAGCAGATTACTACCATCCTGGGTTCGAGCCCGGTACATCGTGACACATAATTATTTATTGAATTATTTATAACAATAATCCTTAGGATCTATTGCTTGGTAAAAGCATGTAGGGTCGTGTTGTATCCTAGTCTATCGAATTTTCTCTATGTTAGAGGGTGCATTCTTTTGGGGTTTCCACGGATTAGAGGAGATAGTGGATTTGATTGATATTATACTGATTGATTTCGTTAGGTCGGTACAAGTTAGTTTATGGTTTAGTTAGTTTCGGTTTGCCGTGGTGTGTCCGTGCTAAAAATAGACCCCTCTGTCTCCTCCCGTATAGATGTCGTAAACTAGCGTAGGTAAGTTATTTCGGAACTATAAAACCACATTTAAATAGCCCATTAACAATGCAACTTTGTCGCACAAAACGCAATTACGTTTTCATTGCATTTTGTTTCGACAGTCCAATCAATAGGAAAAAGTACATAATGTTTGAACCTAGCAAACACTTTGAACCAAAAGTTTCAAATAGGTAAGATAAGTTCTCCCTCTAAAAAATATGCAAATTTTTCCGTTCAAATAGCCTCTAATGTTTGAATGGGATTGGAAAAGACTGGTGGCTCCCTCTAGCTAATTTGGAAAAATTTGACGCGTGCGGGTCACGTGGCATCGTTTCGACCAATCGCGGGTCATTGTTTAGGCGATGACGTCATTGCAAGTGAAAAGCCCGTGGGAAATTTTTGCAAGCAGTGGACATACAATACAATATGAAAATAGCGTTGATTCTTGCTCAGATGCATTTTGTTTTACAGAGTTCTATCTGTACTCAGCCTATGTCCACCCACTGTTGGGTAAGGGCCTGTTCATTATCAAGCCACTTTCTCCAGTCCAGGGCGTCTACTATAATTCAACGAAAACTTGTTTCCTACTATGGTTTTTATTCGTTCCGAAATTTCGTCCGCACGAACGTTGTTTCCCGTTTAAATTCTCTTAACCTAATTATCACTAGAAACGGGATATTTACCATGATTTTTGAGCATTATTGATTCCCGATATTTCGGCACAGTTTCATGCGCCATGATCACGGGTAAACCTACTCTACTACTTGTACGTATCCGAAATTAAATTAGAGTCAGTATCGAAACTTGCTATAAAATTCGTTCGTTTGCGAAGTTTCGTTTCGGAGAAAGCGAGTAAGCCTCCTGTACCTATGTCTAGTCTGAAACCGCACGCCCCTCCACTGCTTTTACTAGGCACTTGACGTTCGAAAACGGTCCTTGTGGTTAAAGATTATGAAATATTTTATTTAGACGTAATAAAATAGTGGGCGTTCAGTATTAGATTCGACGCATCCATAATTTCATCATACTATGATGTGGTTTCGACATAGTCAAATCCTATGAAATAAGTTTCTATCGCAACTTTGATTAAACCGACCATTCCATTAACAACACAAACTCAAACACACACATTCACACTACAAATGGAAGCCTTCTCAAAGCGCTCAAACATTTGCATCCACTGATTTGCAATATTATGCAAATGTTTAGCAACACTATTTATTTTGTGTACTTGCCCTCCTCACCCCTCTAACTTCTGATCAAACGAACGGCTTGATCAAACTACATGGTTGTCAATAGACTTTTGGATTACGAAGATGTGACTTTTTGGTGACAAATAAGGGGAAGAAAACAATCGGGGTAGGTAGAAACAATTTCAAAGTTTTCGTTGTGAACGATTAAAAAAATAGGTTTGTTCGATTAGTTTTGTCGCTAATTCTCTTAACCGTGCATCACCTCATTTTCAGTGTTTACTTGTGCGGCCTATAACGTCATCAAAGGGTATCGAAGGAAGTAATTGTGTATATATTTTTTGTAGCCGCCAAATTAATCTTTACGATAGCGTAACTATTATTTTTCTTACTTTTAAACTGTAGTTACACGAAGCTCTCAAAAGTACCTACACATTTTTCGTTAGACAGTTTTTCTTTCACTACCCTCTCGAATTCATGGTGCTCTATTATTTATTTATATAGAATACAATGCAAACTTGCATGCAGCATTTAAATATGGTAGACCTTCCTCATTGTGAAGCAATAAATAGATTTCTATACAAAAGGAAACTTCACAAAAATATTTAGCAATCAAAACATTTAACTTTTAGGTATACAAAACCAACACAGATAAATTTAATACCCGTTTCGAAACCAGTATCAAAATGTTCGAAACTGATCTCTTTACGAAAATAGCCTTAAAAAAGTTTAAAAATAACGCCCTGACTGACTGAGTGGAGATGACGTTGATTGATGATCCCTGATGGCGGCGAGATGAAGTGATTTAATAAAGAAAATAATAAACAGAAAACTGGGCTTAGGTATGTCATTCAGTAAACGCCTTTTGACTTTAATAAATGGGTGGTTTTTTTATGCGGCTTACAATTTTAATTCAACAAAACTGATGATATACCCTCGACAGTCGTGAGACGGGAACTGAGACACTTATGTATCATCATCATAATCATTATCATCCGCCTGTAGAAGTACTCTTGTTGGGCATAGGCGCCTCCCCTAGAGTGCCATGACGAACGGTCTTAAGACAGCTCCATCCACCGACTTCCTGCGACGTTTATAATGTCTTTAGTACATCGAGTGGAGGGCCTTCCTCTACCGCGTCGTCCGATTTGTGGTCGCTACTCTAGATCCTTTCCCCAAACGGTTGTCAGTTCTGCGAGCTATATGAACTACTCATTTCCACTTCAAATGGCTAATTCTGAGAGCTATGTATAGTTGAAAAAATAAATAATGTTCTGCAGCTCTTTTGTTGTTCTAGATATTGATTAAAAAACAACACAGGTATATTTTTTCACAAAATCAACCCCATCAACAACTTCAACCAATTGTCAACCGAATTTTGACGCGACAGTCATCCATGAACATTGATATTACTACACAACACACACAACACAACACACCACAACACCCAACAGTCACATACATATTCCTGATTCCCTGTGTTGTGGGTATTAGGAACTACGAGTATCATGGTACCACAACACTCAGACCCGAAACAAATAATTGCAGATCATGCAAACATTTGTTCCACAGCGGGAATCGAACCCGCAACCTTTCGCATCTAAGACGGCTATACTCGCCCGCTGCGCCACAGAGGTCGTCTAAAGTCCTTAGAGACAATGAATCAATGAAAACCCTTTTAAATATTGTTACCACCATTGATTTTTTGATCTCAAATTTAATTTAAAGTTTTAAATGTTAAATCATAGTTTGGAAATTGGGTGTTTAATCACAAAACTGCCAAACTGAAATCCCGAACCCTTTCACAGTTCAAATTCCAAAACGCTGAAACCCAAAGGACCATTTTCCTATTTTAGAATGCTTAGCTACTGGTACAGTGGTCAGCAAAACTAAACATTCAATTTTGACCCTTCAGCCCTTAAGATAAAATTCAAAGCTTAAACAAGTTTTTCCAATAGGAGCACGCGTTAAAGTATTGAGACTTTTCGAATATAAAACTTATGGTTTGGTGATAGGGTTCGGAATTGTAAACGGGATAGTATTTGGTATTAATGGTAGATTCGTCGGTCTGTCTGTCACAACTACGGCCGTCGCTGATTGATCGCCGGCCCAGAAATGAGCTTTAAATTACTCGTTTCCGCACGAAACAGAGATGTTTTCGTTTCGCTAACGTTTGACTCGCGAATTCTCATGTGGCTTTTGAACGAATTCGATTCACTGACGTTTGACGTTTGCATCAAGGAATATTCTACTCTAGCTTCATCATCATCATCATAAGCTTGTAGAAGTCCACTGTTAGACAAAGGCCTCCCCCCCCAAGAATGCTACGATGAACGGTCTTGAGCCGCCTCCATCCACCGACTTCCTGCTTCGTTTATTTTATTTTACGTCCCATTTTGCAAGTATTTGTGTAAACAGTATTTAAAATAAAGAGAATGAACAAGAGTACAATAGTTAACAAAATGTTAAATTGTAGAAAAGTTTTTGGGCCCAAAGGACTGGTTAAGTAATTGTTTCAAAACAAGATCTATTTTCGTTCTTTGATAAGCTTTATCGGAATGTATCTACTTTAATGATGATCTGTCATTTTAGTTTTGAAATTAAAACAAAACTAAAGCCTAGAACGAAGAAACTTAGCATAAACTCCAAGTCGGATCTTTATTCAATTATGTAGATATAAGTTATCGTATTATACTCATTGATGTAAATATAATATGTTACTAAAGTGCCTCACATAAACTTATCAAGGTGCGATATATACATACCTTTGTTTTAAAACATTAACCAGACCAAACTGCGATCACCAATCCGCCTGCCAAGTGTGGTGATTATGGCAAAGCCCCTCATTGTATGCTATGGATTGTAAGCTATGCAAGCTGTGGGGGAGGCCTTATCCAGCAGTAGATGTCTAGCGGTTCATGAAGATGTACGTTTCTTATTTAAAACATAATATTTTGATTTGGCACCTACGTCGTTTAAAATAAATATTGCCTCTTGTTTCAACTCAATCCTAAAATATGTGTATATATCGCAAGTTACTATTGTCTAAATTCAAACAAATAACTTTTCATTTAAAAAACCGACTTCCGCTATTGTATTCGAGTAAATATTTGGATGAATATTATTATTTTTTGAGTGGTGAGAGGATTATGATACTTTCTGAATGCAAATGCTTGGTTTGTTGTTGAAAATATCAAAATCGCCATATGTATTCCTACAATATTTGAGGAGTTCCCTCAATTCCTCATGGATTCCATCACCAGAACTGGATTTTGAAAAAAATGGGACCAATCTGGAAGTATATCTATTCAAATAAAAAAAGAATTTTCCAAATCGGTTCATAAACGCCGGAGATATGCGGTAACAAACATAAAAAAAAACAACCTAATTGAGAACCTCCTCCTTTATTGGGAAGTCGGTTAATAAAATACTGGGCCATAAGCGCACAATTTATTAATGTCAATCAGTTTAGTCATTAAGACTTGTAGGTATAACATTTGACAGGTGTTTTGACGTCTTGTCAGTAAAGAATGATACAAAAATACCAACATCTAACAATCTCATTACTATTTACCCCCACGATTACCAAAAGTGCGACGTAGCACAAACATTTACCAAACTTCGCTCAAGGGCATGTCAAAAGCCCCTAACTTGCCGCTGTCAACTTGACAGCTGACAGAATGACAGGTGTGAAGTTTGTATTGGACATGTTCAGACGTTTATGGAGTGTCGGATTATGGGGGTTACAGTAGGGCTAGCACAAGCTGACTAACTTTACCAAGACGCTACAAGACGACCGCAAATGGTCAAACATCGGCCAATGACATCGGGGTAGCTTGAAACCTTTGTAATTTAATTGGTTCATTATCATCATCATTATCATCCTGTTGAAGTCCACTGCTGTACATAGGCCTCCCCCCTACAATGCCACGATGAAAGGTCTTGAACCGCCTTCCTGCGACGTGTATAATGTAATCGATTGATTGGTTAATATTTGACATTTAAGGTGATTGCTCTCACATGTGGCGCGAAATTCAAATTTTATTGCGTTTTTGCTCATTACTGCTCATCAACACTTCTTGAGATAGTAAAAACTGATTTTGCGAAAACTAGGAGACCTAACACACATGTTTTAGTTTATAGTTTCACATATAGATCATTACTTCAGCTACGAATACTCTTCAATGATTTTTACAGTGTTTTTTTGGTTTAAAGGTATGCGTAGCTTAACTAATGACATTTATGAGATACTATCAATTAAAACATGTGTGCTAGGTCTCCTAGTTTTCGCAAAATCTGTTTTCTCTATCTCAAGAAGTGTTGATTAGCTGTGATTTACAATAAACACAATAAAATTTGAATTTCGCGCCACATGCGAGAGCAATCACCTTAATATCGTCACGCTACCGACTCGCTATCGTTTCTAACGTGTCAGACTGTGCTATAGCCGTATTGAGGCCTTACCATGAGCTCTTATAGCGATACAGTTCAAAAACTTTTTAGAATAAAATATTGGTTTTTCGTTGACATCCGTCATCATTGAATAACTTTAAGTCTATAGACCTTCTGCTACAGTTATTACTGTGCCTTTACGTATAGCTGCGGACATAACGGAATCGATATTTTGTACTTAATCGTTTTCGAATTGAATCTCTGTAAGAGCTGGTGATGCCTCTGATCTATTAAGAAAATGGTTTTTCTGGTTGTTAACCCCACATTCGTGATTATTCAAGCGATGAAATAATTTTATGCAAGTAATTTTTTCAGACACTTATATCGAAAAATCATTGGTTGGCATCGCATGAAAGCTTTAGGAACCTGAAACATTTGTAACATTACCGAGCTTCTATAGAAGTAGTAAAATATCTGTCTCGCTGAAGCCATTTATTTGGCAGCGGTTTTTGAATCTTTGAGAAACTAAGCGTCGCGTTCACGCGACGATCTAAGGGCCGGTTTCCATCGGGGCGGAGAGGAGAGGAGACGAGAGATGTGATTGAATAAACCAATCTGTTTTCGTTTTTAGCTGTCAAACCTGCCTGCCAATAACCTGCCAGCTTTGCTCTCGTCTCCTCTCCGCCCCGGTGTTAACCGGCCCTTAGGTTAGCGCAGACTGGTCCGCACGGAACAGCATTTTCTGTAACGAAATCGGCCCGCCAATTGCAAGCAATCTTTCTCGCTTTAGCGATTGATGTTTCAGAGCAACAGTTAGGATAGCTACGATAAAATGCTGTTCCATGCAGGCACGTCTGGTCCAACCCTTCTCGCTGGTCGCACAGGGGCCCTGAGTAGTAATATACAAACCTAATGTTATCATTAAAAATAACTTTTAAATATTATTAAAACAACTTTTAAACTTAATTAGGCGACTGTAAACTAATTTACTTCTCACGGACGGAAACACACGAAAATAACCGAAGCTGACCGCTTCCTTCCATCCTGTTACTTATTCTGTCTTAATGTGAAAGAACTTCGCGGATGATTAAGAGCGATAATTTGAGTATTTATAGTATGTTTCCTATGTTTTTTGTGACGAAATCGTGGTTGGTCTACTTAATAGGCTGTAAACTTATTTAAAATACTTATTAAAATAGGTTTATATCAAATTAAACGATATCTTTTGAGGGTTTTTTATCTAAGTATTATTTTGTAGTATCCGCCCCCGGTTTTACCCGCCTGGTACTAGGTTCTGTCAATTCAGGTCATAATTTATCTCTGTCATATCTCAAATTACATCGAAAACAGTTCAGCTATGCGTCATGATTGAAAGTTTAAAAGTTTATTCAGATGTTGCAAACTAAAAGTTTAAAAGTTTATTCAGATGTTGCAAACTAAAATAATACAATCATTACAGTTAATTCAAGAAATGGTGGAAAGAGTTAAATGCAAAAACATAAACGGAGGACAGTTAGCAGTGTTAGTAGTAGAACTTCTTGTGAAAGAGTTCGTCCGGGGAAGTACTACCACCGTACCTATTTCTGCCGCCAAGCAGTAGTGCTCGCATTGCTGTGTTTCGGTTTGAAGGGTACGGGTGCCGGTGAAATTAGCAGGCACATGAGACTTTTCATCTTTATGTCTTAGGGTCGGCAGCGCGCGTGTGATGCCTCTGGTGTTACAGGCGTTCATAGGCTACGGTAACTGCTTTCCATCTGGTGGGCCGTAAGCATGTCAGCTTGCCATGTAGCATAAAAAAAAAAAGGACATAGGACAGGATTGACGAATTAATTTGTAGGTGCGCTAGCTAGGAAAACTTGTGCTGTGCTAGCTATAGCCTCTTTCGAACATGGGCCAATAAAATAATTCAAAGTTAGAGTTATGTTACGCTTGAAGAGAGTACAGTACGATTGTTGAGTAACAAAAAAACCTCCTCCTTTTTATGAAGTCGGTTAAAAATAAACAAAACATAACATATAATCTATATAGAATTCGAAATCTCGAATTGGCTCTAACGGCTAACGGAAAAATTTAACTTAATTCCTTAAATGGCTTTTAAGACATCCACGAGAGGGGATTGAGGGGTATATCCATAGGCTGAAGACGCCACAGCTTTACGTGACTAATCATCATTAGTCCCAACAAATAAACCCTCTACCAAAAACACATTGTACCATCGTAAACACAAAAAGCTAAACAAACGAGAAACATACGACAAACAGGCACTCAACGACAATCTAAGTGTGTGTAAAGTTCACTATTACTATTTTAAACTATTCCTGGATGAAACAGGAATAACTTCCCGGGAAGTGGTGAGGATGGGTGGAAATAAATTTGTTGTGCATCGTAGTAGATTAGGATCCAGCCACATTTAATTTGACTAACGCCTTCCTATGAAATAAGTATTTAGTAGGTACGTATAGTCCTTGAACCCTTTTCTGCTTAATTAAGCTTACTTTTTTTTGAGTTCATTGTTTAAAAATCTAAAGCCCTGAGTCCGTAGACAAAGTGACATTCTAATAGCGATGACGCTAGTTGAAAAGTTCAAAATGTATGAGATTGACGTAAGCTATCGATATGTCACGTGGTCTGGTGTCTGAGGGTGTTCCCAAAAATCATGGTAAATATCCCGTTTCTAGTGATAATTATGCGACTTAATTTGTACGATTGTGAGACCGACAATGAAAAGTGGCCAGTTGAGGCTCTGCCTAACCCTTCTTGGAAAAGGTGTATGTCTAAAACTCAAATTATTTCCCAATAGCACTACCACCCACCCTATATTACACAAAGGTTAGCTGGAAGAAAATGCTAATTAGCGTTAAGTTCGCCTATGTACCTACTTGTTTTTTTGTCTTGTGCAATAAAGTATTTTCTATCTATCTATCTATCTATGTCTACGTATTTATGTATATTTATGATTGCAAGAATGTATTAAACTAAAATAAAACTGCTAACTGAAATAAAGCTGCCAACTATTATAGTTTCCCTCATTTTCAACCGACTTCCCAAAAAAGGAGGAGGTTCTTAATTCGGTTGTATTTTTTTTTTGTTTTGTATGTTTGTTACCGCATATCTCCGGCGTTTATGAACCGATTTGGAAAATTCTTTTTTTATTTGAATAGATATACTTCCAGATTGGTCCCATTTTTTTCAGAATCCAGTTCTGATGATGAAGTCCTTGAGGAGTCGAGGGAACTCCTCAAATATTGTAAGCAAACATATGGCGATTTTGATATTTTCAGCAACAAACCAAGCATTTGCATTCAAAAAGTATCATAATCCTTTCACCACTATGGTTCTTTCATAAAAAAAAATCATCCAAATATTTAGTCGAATGCAATGGCGGAAGTCGGTTTTTTAAATGAAAAGTTATTATTAGTTAAACTCCTAAAGTTATCATTGAAAGTCTGTTGAAACACATTTTGTCAGGAGTTCTTATTGAATCATCATCACCATCATCAGCAACCTTTAGACGTCCACTGCTGGGTGAGACCTCCAGCATAAAATACGATGGGGGAATTTCCATAATCACCACACTCGCCAGGTCAATTTGTGATCGCAGTATTCGTGTTGAGGTACTCAGGTGGATGCTGCTGAAAATTGAATGCTACTCCATATTTTTTTATACTTCTTCAGGTGGTTATTAAGTTAGATACTTTTAAAACAACTTTAAAACTTATTAATAGAGGACTTGAAACTAATAATGGTCGATGTAAACCTCGTCTTTTTTTTAAAGACCCGTGCAATGAGACAAAAGACACAAAGGGGTGCGCCAAAACAACTTCATCTCAAACTTAATATGTATGAACAGAAGGATATGGTTTCGTTTTCACCATTTGGTGTTGGAACCCTTTTCCTAAAAACTTTAAATGGGAATAAACTCTTGCGAAACTATTTCTAAACATCAAAAAAATCAATTTCCCAGCGATCAAAGTTGTCGGATGTCGCACGCACGTGCCGCACTATCTGATTTGTCGTGTCGTCGCATGTGACGTCACGAGTGGACTCTTCTCGAAATTGGATTTTTATCCGATTCGACGATAAAACACGTCGAACGGTTCCGCGTTGAAGGAGGGCGTCTGTTTTCGATTGTTGAGGCATTATGCGGTTTAGTTGAAGACATTAAGATCAATATGAAGCTAGCTTACATAAAACCTCTTCTAGACAATGACAGTTGTCTTGAATTTCCTAAGAACCTGTCACTGACTGTACCAGGAGGGCGATTACGTAATTCTGTTGCTATTGATTTTAATCGATTTCAATGTTGTTTCTATTTGAAATTTACGTAAATACGATTACCTAATTTACGCAGTCTTGTTGCAATTAAGCTTTGTAAGCAAAATGCGTAAGTTGGTTAGTCGCAAGAGAGTCATTTGGAATAGAAACAGCATTGAAATCGATTGAAACCAATAGCAACAGAATTACGTAATCGCGCCACAGCTAGCAATTTTAATGATTGCTTCCTATTCAGAAGAGCAGGTAAAGTCAGCATATAAGCAAGCCGGGGTGTGTCCGGCATAAGAATAGATCCCTCTATCTCCTCCCATGGATCTCGTAAAAGCCGCCTAAAAGGTTACAGCAGTGGATGGGTAGTAGCATCCAACTGAGTGTCTTAAGGGAAGTGTACCACCAGCTCTGTCCATACAAAACGAAGTTTGCCCCTCATATCCAACATCACATCAGCAGCAATTAGACGCCCACTATTGGACGAGGCCTCCTCCATAGAATGCAATGGGGGGATTTGCCATAGTCACTACGCTTGGCAGGCGGATTGGTGATCGCAGTATTGGTGTCGAGTACTCAGGTGGATGCTTCTGCCCATCTCCTGGCGTAATCCTTTAGAAGCCTTTTACAACATACAGGAGAAGTTGGAGGAGTCCTATTTTTAGACTGAGACTAAATACCACTGCTTATGAATAGGCTCTTTAATCCTATTCTATTAAACAAGCAATATTTGTATGTTTCTATGTTTTTAACCGACTTCCCAAAAAGGAGGAGGTTCTCAATTCGTTTTTTTTTTTTTTTTTTTTTTTTATGTTTGTTACCGCATATCTCCGGCGTTTATGAACCGATTTGGAAAATTCTTTTTTTATTTGAATAGATATACTTCCAGATTGGTCCCATTTTTTTCAGAATCCAGTTCTGATGCTGGGATCCACGAGGAATTGAGGGAACTCCTCAAATATTGTAGGCATACATATGGCGATTTTGATATTTTCAGGAAGACACCAAGCATTTGCATTCAGAAAGTATCATAATCCTTTCACCACTATGGTTCTTTCATAATTTTTTCATCCAAAATTATTTAGTCCAATACAATGGCGGAAGTCGGTTTTTTAAATGAAAAGTTATAAGATATAAAAATGGCTTTAACAATTTCAATTAGCTATTAGAGGGTTTTTGGAGGCAAAAAATCGATCTAGCTAGGTTTCATATATGGGAAAACGTGTCTTTCCGAAAGCTAGGTCACCCAGGTACATAATACGTTTTGAAATGGTTAGTAATTTCATTATACATCCATCAGTAACTGGTACAAAATTATGGCATTACAAGAAACAGTGTTAACTGTACGTTAAGTTTTGTTAAAACTAATTAGTTAATTTATCTTCTGAACCTTTTGCTGCCTTTTGCTAATGTTCATGATCTAGATAAACAAGTTAAATATGCAGACAGGATTTATTATCATCCAGCTGTAGCAATAGGTAAACATTACCGCGATCCAGGGTAACCTGCAGTTTAGTTAGTTTAGCCGCGATCTTATCTAATTGTGGTACAAGTTGTGAGCAATAAGGCAAAAGCGATAGTCAAATTCAAAATGATCCATGTGATTACAATGAGTAAAATATTTTTGACTTTGACTTTGACGACCTCTGTGGCACGGCGGGTGAGTAGCCGGCTGAGATTGGGGAGTTCGATTCCCGCTGCGGGATAAATGTTTGGCATGAGCTGCAAATATTTGTTCCGGGTCTGGGTATTGTGGTACCATGGTACTCGTAGCAACTGATACCTACGATACAGGGAATTCTAGTGTGGGATCAAGACTATGTACGTGACTGTTGAGTGTTATGTTTATGTTATGTGATGGATACACGCCCAATTTTTGACGTGAATACTAACTAAATTTGCTTCCATCCATACATATAGGAGTAATTTTAGTTTATAATACGATTCAAAATGATCCTTGTGATTTCAATGAATAAAATTCTTTTTGACTTTGACTTTTGATACATACATACATACATACATAAACACACGCCTTTTTCCCGAAGGAGTAGCCAGAGCCTCAAAGGGCCTCTTTTCACCGTGGGTTGCATAGTCGCATACGTGACAAGTCATTATGTTTGCTTCCATAATGGCAGGCAATCCAGAAAACTGATGATAATGAAATGAGGAGTAAGTACAGTTTGGTGTTGCAGAACATAATCTATCATTTAAATCCAAAATGTAATTAAACTCGTTAACTTTCTAAAGGATCAAAGAATTTGTTACGTTGAGCGAGGACTGTGACGCATAGCGCACGACGGACAGGGAAGCGCCGCTCGTTTCACTGCGTCACATAATTTCGTATTCACGTAAAAAACACGGCCATGTCCATGACACAGCTGGTTTGATCTTGAATAAAATACTTGGTATATCACTGATTTAAAGTTTATTGGCGGAAAGGCGAGTACATGGGTTTTGATGAAGGTTAGACGACTGACAAGTTAAAATAGTGTTTCCAGGTACAAAACGAATTATATTAACATTGCCAGCTATTTGAAGTAAGTAACTACCATTATTATACATAATACGTTGTATGTCTCCAACAACAGCCACAACCCATTTTTTTTGTCATCTGTTTCGTCACTTTACCTTCAATGCAGAATTTTTCAGACCATCGAGTAGGTAAACTCTATTATTGGTTGTGGACATTTGCAAGCAGTTCCGCTCTCTTCACAAACCTTGGACAGCACCAAAGTCTACCAGAGTTTCTTCGTAGCCTTAAGTTTTGATGAAGTTTTAATTGAAAATTAGTCGTGGCCGTATCTTGTTGGCTCCAGTTCATTTGGTCCCGGTAGACCGGTAAATGAACCAAGTTTCGTCTGCTTACTCAAAAATTCCTACCTAGTTAATCATCATCAATATCACCAGCCTGTTTACGTCCACTGCTAGCAAGCCGTAGTGTGACCGTTATAATAATATACCCCTCTGTCTCCTCCCATGGATGGCATAAAAGCCGACAAAGAGATTTGTTTCTCAATACTTCGGCAGTTACATGCGCCATGATGACGGAAGGAACTCGATCGTAATCCCTTGAAAACGATCTTGATTTGTTTGGTTTTTTAATTGAATTACAAACTGATAATTAAATTTCACTATAGTTTGTGTACATTTTTAGGGTTCCGTAGGGTTTTTAGGGTCACTTATGTGTCTGTCTGTCTATCACAGTCTATTTTCTTCGAATCTACAGGACCCAAAAAGTTGAAGGTTGGTACATAACCCAAGTACATTTGGTTAAGTAGCCCAATCATGGACGCGTATATAATTAATTATAGCGTAAATAAACAAATTCTAATTCGGGGGGTTAATTTTGGGGGTAAACTAGATAAAAAAAACTTGTATCAATTGCATCGTGTGACATATAAATTAAAAAGCTCTTTTTATAAGTTTGCAATACTTAGGTTTAAATACATTAGACACTTAAAAGAAAAAATGCTCAAATTTACCATGACCCCCAATTTTGCAAAAAGAAAAAACTAGGGAATATTGGGTCATAGTTTACATAACATAAAATACTTACATAATAATAGTACTTATACCACATTAAAAGAATTCCCTGTGTCTCTCCTGTGTGTGTGAGAGTTTACAGGAAAAACTAAATAACTAAGTCCTTAAATTCCCACGGGAAACAATGAACAGGAGAAAATTCGTATAATAGGTAAACTGATTGACTATATAAGTTTAATTGTTCTAGTAGTTATTATGATAGCAAAGTAAAGGAACCCTCTCCACGCGAGTCCGATTCACACTTGACCTGTTTTTAAATGTAGTTTCACCACAAAGCTTTCTCCAATGTGAAAGACTCATTTATAAACGCCACAAATGTTTACTTCGTCTGAAACTTATCGGAAATTGAGCTAGTTTGTTTTAAAATTGTCAATGACAGCGCACACAGCTCGCAAACTTTTCTATAGTTTGAGATAAATGAACATGCAACAACTTTGATGCAACTTCGATACTGTACGCCGCCGAAGACTTTGAAGCCTTTCAAATAATAATATTATGTTGTTGAGATATTGAAGCTAGGAGTAATTTTTAATATTATGTTGTTGAGATCAATATCTCAACAACATAATATTCATAATTACTCCTAGTTTCAATGTCTCAACAACATAATATTAAGCTAGCAGTACTTTTTAATATAATGTTGTTGAGATATTGAAGCTAGGAGTAATTTTTACATATTTTGTGTGTATGCTGGACAGCCAAATATCGATCTTGAAAGCGATGGTCGAAACAAGTTGACACAAACTATTTGGTATTTTTTTCGGGGTCTTAGGGTAATGGCTTCTTATATGAACCTAACCCGAAAAAGGCCGCTTTTGCGGCACGAGAAAAGTCAAAGATTAGAACGTAGTCAATCTTGGCAGCTTTAAGAATCTGCTTCACTATCTAAGTTTGTCTCTAGGATTAGACATACTTACTTAGTTGCCTAATAGTATTGTTTGTTTCAGCGCGAGGGAGCGGCGCGCAGCGATGCGGAGCGCGAAAGGCGCGCGCGTGGCGACTGGGAGGCGCGGGCGCGCGCTGCCGAGGCCGACGCGTCGCGGCTGGCGGGCAAGCTGCATGCAGCGCAGCGCGAGATTTCCAGGTTAGTTCCTACCTTTTCTACCTGCCTACCCTCAATTCATTCTCATCTGTAAGTAAGACGCTTAAGAGGGTTTTATCGGTATGGCGCTTACGCGCTTTTGTACGTGAATGAAGTTTGTTTCTATTTTGAAAATTTAAAAAAGCCAAAGCAACACCAAAATTCAAAGCCATTTCGTCCACGTCGCATTCCAGGTATCCGATGAATGAAATACGAAAACCACAGTAGCATAATTGCAATTCATTTGCAGAAACAGGACGGGTCCAATTAAAATATTGCCTTCAACAACAAACAATCGAAAGTCTGCGTTTGGTACCTACCTATATTAGGTTCGTTACGTGCCAGAATAACGACCCTGTAATCAGTAGCGGTGGTGTTCAGTGGTGGGATACAGGGATGGATGAAGGAAAATTGCATACATCTTTCTACTAACATAAATATCTTGAGTTATTTCACTAATTTTCTAAAACAGGAAATTTTTACGTACAGGTATAGTGATATTATTATTAACAAGCATACGGCCCACCTGATGGAAAGTAGTTACCGTAGCCTATGGGCGCCTGCAACACCAGTGGCATTACGCTGCCGACCCTGAGACATAAAGATGAAAAGCCTCATGTGCCTGTAATTTCACCGGCACCCGTACCCTTCAACCCGAAACACAGCAACGCGAGCACTACTGCTTGGTGGCAGAAATAGTACGGTGGTAGTACTTCCCTGGACGAACTCTTTCACAAGAAGTTCTACTTCTAACAAAAGTAAGTCTAAGTCCTAATAAAATTAAACATTATTTTCAGATATTTATAAAATAATGTAATGTTAACTAATAAAATGGGTATATAACTTTGAGATTAACCAATAGTGTGTAAAGGCGACCCTGTGTTATGGTTGTGTCGTGTAATTAATGAAACCATTCCAATTTCGTATTTATGACGATGGCGTATCGATAACTGACTGTTACGGCTCGACTGTCGAATTAAACGAGACCATAATTCGAACTACTGTAATTGTCGCTTAAAAGGTGCCAGTTAAATGTGAAACCTTTGTGCGGATTGAACAATCAAATGTAATTTTATTTACTGTTAAGTATTTAGAATACTTTTGGGTAGTAGTAGAACTTCTTGTGAAAGAGTTCGTCTGGGGAAGTACTACCACCGCACCTATTTGTGCCGCCAAGCAGTAGTGTTCGCATTGCTGTGTTTCGGTTTGAAGGGTACGGGTGCCGGTGAAATTACAGGCGCATGAGACTTTTCATCTTTATGTCTCAGGGTCGACAGCGCGCGTGTAATGCCTCTGGTGTTACAGGCTGTCATAGGCTACGGTAACTGCTTTCCATCTGGTGGGCCGTATGCTTGTTTGCTTGCCAAGTAGCATACAAAAAAATGGAAACGAGTGCATTCAAAATCCTGTAAACAATGAAAACATACTCTTTACTTTGCACTGTTTGACCAGTTTGCTTGTAGTCTAGTCTAAACTGAACTCACCTCTGCTGAGAACAATCTTAAAAAAACACGAAAAATTACTTTTGTGTGAGGGAATTTTGAAATTGGAACACACTCAAGACTGTTCTCAGAGTCAAGTTCAATTTATTAACTGCACGCGCCTCCAACGCTTTTACTTGGCAGTTGACACAAGATTGAGTTTCGAAAACGGTCCCATTGAATATATGACAAGCTTTTATTAACTTGACTTGTTAGTATGAATGTTAGTTAGTGTGGGACCAATCATGAAACTGAATTTTGAATCAGTTCCACCCAACTGATTGAGCGGTAATTTTTCATACCTGTCAAGTTCAGATGTCAATAGAATATTATGGTGACGGTGAGCTGATCTGATGATGGATACGAAAGGATGGACAATGGAACTCCTCGATGATTTATAGTAGCCGTTGGCAGTGTGTGGACTCATTTTGCTCAGCTCACGGTTCCAATTACTAATTAAATAAAATCTTGTTTTCAAATATATTTTTCAACAAAAATCTTATTTTATTTTGACGTAATGAAATAGTGGGGCTTTTTTAGCTAAGACGCGCTCTATATTAGCTTTTCCCCTATTAAATCACGCGTCGCTTCATTTGTTTAATGAGTTGAATGGAAAAATGTTTCGATTGGAAAAATAATAAAGATTCTAATTTCAAAATTTCATATCGGAATGCAATCAAAACTCAGCCGATCACAGCCGATAGAGTTCAGTAATTAACGAACTTGAGCTCCATTTTCAAATTTACGGGGCCCTGTAATCGGGCCGGCGTCATTGGATAGCGATAAGCGTCCGACACGCCGATTGGCCGATGGGCCGTTACTCGGGAATACGAACTTTGGGATTTACGAGCCGAACTCTGTTATAGATTTGACCCAATTTGTAGGGTCCCGGACGGATTGAAATTGAATTTTTTCAGCCATAGTTGGTTCGCATTTTTCGGGCTTAACTCACCATAATGAATGTTCGGATATTAAACCTACTTATTTGTAGAGGTTTTGCTCAGTTCGGGCATAATTCAATCGTAGATCGTATTGTCCGTTACAATGATCTACCTGCATCAGAATAAATTGAGCTAAAATTACGGCGACGAGTTTGCTGTACCGTTTTTATGAAATTAATGGAATAGAAAAAAAAAATATAGAATAGGATACCTAGCGTACAATTATTAATAGGAAAAAATGTACGTACTCTGCTGTACCTGCTCTGGCTGCTCTATGCGATAGAGCTAGGCCATAAAAAAACCTCTATATAAGTTTTCCAACAGTTTTTCCGGAGTACCCTCGTAAGCGTTCATCAAAATAATGGGATCATTTCGACCGCTGAACCGATAGACGGTTCAGTGTCAATCACAAAGTGCTGAGAATCCGCACATCTGGTCTGAGTAGCGCGATTTAACGTGACTACGTCTTTATTCCAGTTTAATAAGTAGATAGTACTGAAAGCATGTATTTTGAATCATCGCAAATTCTTAGCTTATACATTTTTTTGAATACTAGACATTTCACACAACTTTATCTAGCCCTAAGCTAAGCAGAGCTTGTGTTATGGCAACTAGATAACTGATATACTTAATACAATACATTACATAGATAGATATTTTTTATTGTACATATAAAATACCCAGAACACCCGGAACAATTATCTGCAGATCGTACAAATATTTGTTCCGAGGCGGGAATCGAACCCGCGACCTCCTGCGTTCCAGGTGAACCTTCGCCCGCCGCGCCACAGAGGTCGTCATAACATAATTATCATGCTTAGATAATTATGTATATTATAATTTATACATATTATCTAATATGTGTTATAGATAAATGGTATCTATATACGAAAAATATTAAACACAGTCAAAAATTGGTTATGGTTTATGTGATAGGCAGATGATAATTAGGAGTCTTCAGGAAGAATTCATCATAGATGCTGTAAGCTTTGAACTGAACTAACCTACATAATTTCAAACTATACTATACATATTATAATCGATAATATAATATGTATAGTATAGTTTGGTCCACCTTACTTATTATAGTCTTAATTATTATTAATAAAATTAATTATAATAAATAATTATTATTTAAAATTGATAAAATAAAATAAAATAAATAAAACTAGAGGACAAAATAAACAGTACCGTTAAAATAAAGTTATAGACTTTGAGTCTATAACTTAAAATAATTTAAATAAAAAAAAAAAAAAAAAAAAAAATAATAATAATAATAGTGATAAATAATTTCAGGCATTTGCTAGTAGTTTTTGACACAAAAAATGTTAAAGTAAATTAACATAAATAGTTACTTATTTAAAAATAGTACCGTGTTAGTAACACAAAATACCATAAGACGTATTCACGTCAAACTTGCGGCATACCATCCAGCCCACCTAATTTTTTATGAACCCCGGGCAGGAGAAAAACAAATTGAATTCGTCAAAATATTTCCGTAGGGCGCCATAAGCCGATTACTCGCGGTCTAAAAAGCACTGATACTGTTCGAGCTTTGTTTATTGTGTATGTTTGTTTACTGTTTGTGTTGTGTGCGGTTGCATAAAAGTGCTCAATTTAAGAGAGCTTACGCTTGCGGATTTCAAATAAATGCTCTGTAAATACTGTCAGGTTAATATATGGGTACATATTATGTGGCGCGGCGAGTGAGTAGCCGGCTGAGATGCGACAGGTGCTGGTTCGATTACCGCTGCATGACAAATGATTGCATGATCTGCAAATACTTGTTGCGTGTCTTTGTGTTTTGGTACCTTGGTAATAGATAGATAGTCAGATGTTTATTTATTACACCTACCTATTGTACCTTATTATGCATACATTTTTTTAACTGTTTCCTATTATAACTACGATGTAAAATTGACGAAACTAAGTGTTCATTAAAGTCCCTATGGTTTTAAACAAATGAATATGAATAGTATAAATATTAATACAAATCATTACAGACACAATCATTAAATTCACAAAACGGATAAAAAGTAAATTTTTACCCGGACTCGTTGGGCAATTTTCGTTGGTATAACATTTGTCCTGACTGCTGTCTTATTTAGGAGTGTGTTATTACTGGAAGAATACGTTAGTCGAGTTGGTCGTGGAAAGCAATGGCGGCGATGAGATCACCACTTGTCACGTTTATATTCCTGCGACTGTGCAGGCCCGCGGTGAATAGAGACCCTTCGATGCTCTGCCTAACCCTTTGGGGAAACAGACGTGTGTTTATTTTAAAGCTATTTTAGCTATCACAGGTATGTAAACATTTATTATGAATAAATGATAGAAATAATAAAGAATAAATAATTTGACGACCTCTGTGGCGCGGCGGGCGAAGGTTCGCCTGCGACGCAGGAGGTTGCCGGTTCGATTCCCGCCTCGGAACAAATATTTGTACGATCTGCATATCTGAGAGAATTTTTCCGGGTGTTCTGGGTATTTTCTATGTATAATAAAAAATATCTATCTATGTAATGTATCGTATTAAGTATATCAAGTATATTAAGTTAAGTATATAGTTTACATGTTTGTATTAGATTATTATATTATTTATAAGTATAACAAGCGTAGCGTGTGCTGTCTTGCATATTTTTTCTGATGTTTATTTACTTTTGACTACCTTCCTAAGGTTTTTAAGTTCTCATTTACTATGTATCAGCAACTCCTTGCTCCGAGGCACCACACAGGCGCTTCTCACCTAGTGGTAAGACGGACCATTTATGTAAGCCAAGCCGAGTTTGTTGCCTGATTCTTCTAGGCTTGGTCGCGTTGGAACAGGAGTAATTTAATTTTATATAAGACGATTCAAAATAATCCTTGTGATTTCAATGAATAAAGTTCTTTTTGACTTTGACTTTGACTTTGATCAGTTATCTAGTATCCATAACACAAGCTCTGCTTAGCTTGGGGCTAGATAATGTTGTGTGAAATGTCCAGCACATTTTTTTTATTTATTTATTTATTATTAAGAGCCTTCCTCCTCCCTCTTTGGGTAAAGGTCTCCTCCAGAGCTTGCAATTCTTTTGCGGTCCTGTGCCCTCTCAATCCAATTTTTCCCTGGTACTACTTCTATTTCATCATCCCACCACACCCAGGACTATGTATGTGACTGTTATGTGTTACTAGTTGCGCCCCGCGGTTTCACCCGCGTGAATAATGATGAAAATTGATGATCATGATTATGAAAAGTAGCCTATGTGTTAATCCAGGGTATAAGGTATCTCCACTCCAAATTTCACTCAAATTCGTTCAGCTGTTTGAGCGTGAAGAAGTAACAATCGCGTTTATAATATTATACACATTTTGGCTATATTGGCTTACACATAAGATATAGATATATATTGTGGCGGGTTTTTTTTGTAGGACTTTTTAAGGTAAACATTTCTATCATACATTAGATATGTGTAACTCTAGCGGTTTTGGCAGCGCACGCCAAAATAGCTCGCAGATGGTAGATTTTTTCCTAATTACTTGACACTTATCGTCATATTATGGGCAATTCACACAATATCTTTATAAATTGTAGCCTATGTGTTATTCTGATGTATAAACTATATTATTGTTAAGTTTCATTAAAATCCATTTAGTAGTTTTTACGTGAAAGAGTAACAAACATCCATCCATCCATCCATCCATACTCACAAACTTTCGCGTTTATAATATTAGTAGAATGTATGTATTACGCACTAAACAGTCTTTCTCAAAAGTTAACCCGCACATTAATCTCTGCGTTATCTTCTTATTCGGCTCACGTAGGTAACGTGTGAGCGTGCTTTCTATGCGGGCACACCGCATCGATTTATAAACTGGAAGCTTTGCCTATTGTTGTTTTATGGGGTTTCAATGGCTTCCAGCCTTATTTTATCACATGAATAAAATACCCTAGAGTTATAGAGTAAAAGTAAATCAAATCAAATCAAAAGAATTTTATTAATGGGAAGTTTTCAGGGAGGGAGTAAAAATGAAAAAATTTAGATAACCATGTCTGGACTGCGCCATCTATGCAAGGATTTAGAACTATTCAGCTGTCAGAAAACTTCCCATTGAAATCACAAAGATAATTTTGAATCGTCTTTTAAACTAATTTAAGTATTTTATTTCTTAAAACTGTAATATAATAATAATAAAACATTTATTGAAAAAAACAATGTACATTTCAAAATTAAACTAGACCTACCTATATGTCAGTCAGTTCCTTCCCAGCAAGTGTATCATAATTTAATATGTTACATTACATTACAATGTGATGCAATGTAACATAATATTGTAGAAGGATATCCAGGTCATAGACACGATTTCTTTAAAAACCTTTTATTTTTTAAATGGCTTCTCTCATGAACCTCTTAAGTATTAGCCTCTAAGCGGGTCCTACACCGCTCAGCAAGATCCGGTGGATTTTGAATAAGACTACATTGAACCAAATTTATTAAGTTTATCATCATCATTATCACTAGCCTGTTTACGTCCACAGCTGGATGAGTCCTCACCACGCATGGCAGGCGGATTGGTGATAAGTACTGTTTACACAGTTTGTGCATATGTAGGTACGCAGTTTGGTGTTTGTACTAAGGGATGCTGCTGCCCATCCCCTGGCGTAATCCCAAAGTTTTACGACATCCACACGAGATAGAGGAGTCCTTTTTATTAACCGACTTCCCAAAAAAGGAGGAGGTTCTCAATTCGGTTGTATTTTTTTTTTGTATGTTTTTACCGCATATCTTCGGCGTTTATGAACCGATTTGAAAAATTTTTTTTTTATTTGAATAGATATACTTCCAGATTGGTCCCATTTTCCCCATGGTTCCCATTCAGAATGCTGTTCTGATGATGGGATCCATGAGGAATTGAGGGAACTCCTCAAATATTGTAGGCATACATATGGCGATTTTGATATTTTCAGCAACAAACCAAGCATTTGCATTCAAAAAATATCATAATCCTTTCACCACTATGGTTCTTTCATCATTTTTTTTTCATCCAAATATTTAGTCGAATACAATGGCGGAAGTCGGTTTTTTAAATGAAAAGTTATCTTAGGCCGAGACTACCACGGCTTCTGAGACAAAGACATGTCTTACTTTATAATACGATCTAAATGGGTTGAGACAAGAAGCACTCTCTAAGACATCTTCCATTGTTGTGTCAATGGGAAGTTTTCTGACAGCTGAAATAAAATAGTTCTAAAGCCATGCATAGATGGCGCAGTCCAGATATGGTTGTCTAAATTTTGTCAGTCAGCCACCAACTGTCAGTGTCACTGACTTCACTCGCTCATGCTGTTCGTTGCTGAAGTAAAGTAAGTATCTACGTAAAGTTTTTGTTGAAATTCTGATATATATGGCAGTGTTACGTTATTGTTATAATTCTTTGTTGTTATTGTTAAAGCCGGACCAAGTAGACCGGTCTATAGTAGACTTGAAAAACGAGCTTCGGAATCGCAACGCGAAACTTGGAGGACAAAAAGAGAAAACAAAGAGAATTTGTTCTCTGTGGTACTTTAGCAAAATCTTCAGAAGACACAACCATGTCGAGTCACCGCCATCTGCTGAAATTTTAAGAACTATTTTTTCTTTTTAATTGCCTTCCAGAAAACTTCCTATTGTTTGTTGTTTAGTTTAATCTTAGGTAGGTAGCACTCGTATAAACTCGCCTCAAAATACAGTTTTAATGTTATGATTCATTTCTAGTTCTAGGGTACAAAAACCTATTAAAATAGCTCCGCTCCATTGATCAAAGTTTCAACTTCTCGTCGTAAAAGTTTGTTTGACCAATGTTGAATTAAAAATGAGAACTGGGTCAGGCAAACTGCAGAAAAATAACAGAAAGTTTTTGCTGGAGCTGAAATTCGTGGAACTCTTAAGGCCTGTTTTACAGAACTAGCTCTAGCGTGAATCGAGCAGTTATTCGTTGTTACCAAATAGGCTTGAAAAAAATTCAGTTCGGTCGGGTCTAAGTATTGGATTGTATCCTATACTAGTAAACGAGCAATATTTGTATAAATATGTTTTGAGATCTCGAAAACGGCTTTAACGATTTCAATTAAATTTGCTATCTATGGGGTTTTTGGAGGCCAATCAAAGATTTAGCTTACCCGCAGATGTCGATGACTACTTATATTAATGATAAAGTCACGTGGCCTAATGTCGCTCTGTCCCTCAATATAAAATTTGGTAAAAGGTTGAGCAATACTCTCAGACATGTTATCATATAGACATAACAGTTATATTTTTGCTATTAAGTTAATAATATTTGTACAGATCATAAAGCAAGCGGCACACTAAAGCCACGTCTTCCACTTGACAGCCACTTATTACTGAATATTATCGATATCACGGGCGAGTATCGATTACGGAATCGGTTACGAATCGAGTTACAATATCGGCACGCGCGTAGACGTGCCTTCAATATTCATAATGGTTTACCGATTCATTTGTATTCGAGATAATAATTTTTGTATTGCATCTCTGGAATTCAACCTCTTTCTATTATTCTTTGTTCTGTCATGGGTTCGTTTTCGGCATACTGCTTTATGTTGGTGACCTGATTGATTGGTGACCCTGAACAGGGCCTTGCGAGTGCCACCATGAAGAACCAGTCTCTTTGTATTTTTGAGGTCCACGGCAATTTGCGAATATGCTCAACATAGGTACTTATTATCTAAACGACCGCCCATTGTGCATTTCTTGTTAATTCGTTAAGTTTTGTATTTCTGCGTGTTAAAGAGTTAAAGCTATATGTACCTACCTATACATCTGTTTTGAGTCGGGTTTTGTTGATTAAGCACTGATTTGTGTCATAGTTATAGCATTTCAGCCCCCTTCCCTAATAGCAAGTCACTCGCGGTGACTAACGAGTTACTTTAAGTTAGGCAAATGTTTTCACACATTATTTATTGTCATCTTAACTGGTAGCTACTTGCCGTGAGAAAAGCCCTTAGTGGTTCAGGAAAGCCATTGTTTACGGTAACATGAAAACTATTTCAATGCTGTAATAAAGACTGGTGCCCAACTACAAAAACATCCGAGCAATCTCGAGATTCTCAAAAGCTATCTAACCGTGAACTTCGATGCAACCCCGACCTAATACACCGTCTATTTATGGCTTCTCCCCAAGCTCGTAAAACTTATAAATAATAAACGTATCTGCATCAGTAAAACCCGTAGATTATTCTTTCAAATAGGTGCCTATACCTATATATACATAGGTATCTATAGACAATTTGAAGAAACTTTATCAGATAGATTTTTGGTTATTCTTCAGTCAGTAAGATCACAGATTATATTATTTTTGTATCTATTATTATCATCATCAGCCTATAGAAGTCCACTTCTTTTTAACCGACTTCCCAAAAAAGGAGGAGGTTCTCAATTCGGTTGTATTTTTTTTTATTTTTTTTTATGTTTGTTACCGCCTATCTCCGGCGTTTATGAACCGATTAGGAAAATTCTTTTTATATTTGAATAGATATACTTCCAGATTGGTCCCATTTTTTTCAGAATCCAGTTCTGATGATGGGATCCATGAAGAATTGAGGTGACTCCTCAAATATTGTAGGCATACATATGGCAATTTTGATATTTTCAGCAACAAAGCAAGCATTTGCATTCAAAAAGTATCATAATCCTTTCACCACTATGGTTCTTTCATCATATTTTTTCATCCAAATATTTTGTCGAATACAATGGCGGAAGTCGGTTTTTTAAATGAAAAGTTATGTACCTATCATTATCATCATCAGTCTGTTGAAGTTCACTGCTGGACATAGGCTGTCCTCCTAGAATACCACGACGAACGATCTTGAGCCGCATCCATCCACTGACTTCCTGCAACTTTTATAATGTCTTTAGTCCATCGAGAGGCGTTCCTAGACCTAGCAAAAATTTTACCATTTCTTACCATTAATGTAAGGTATTGGGGAAATTGGCCAAGTAAATAAAAACCGATATGTATGTACTCATCTTTACTTGCTTTTAACATGTTTAAAATAAGAAGTGAGTTTGTACTTCATAAATTGAAGCCTATCATATAAATCACTTGTCGAAAAAGTATTATGTATAAAATACCCCATCACTACTCTACCGTAGGTGCTCTTCATGGAATGATTTTGAATATGTTATATTATTCCACCATTAAATCTGACTTAGGAAATCTAGGGTCACCAAGATACAGGCTTAGCCTAGTTTGGGACCCTTCGTAAAATCTGTACCTCATCATTGCATGCTATAAATATAAGTATTTTTAATTTTTCTAAATTTCACTTTGTTTGATGTTATAGCTCAACTTGTGTTTGTTTTGAATAAACTTTATCTTATATTATCTTATTCCACTAAGAGCACCGATTCATATTTTTCGATCGGTGCTCTTAGTGGAATAATATAACATATTCAAAATCATTCCATGAAGAGCCCTACGGTAGAGTAGTGATGGGGTATTTTATACATAATACTTTTTCGACAAGTGATTGATATGTTAGAATTTGTAATACTTAAGTGTAGGTTCACTTTCATTATTTAATTAGAAAGACACCCCACTTTGTTTGATCATCTGTCACACTCGAAGAATGTTTGTACCGACGATGCACTCAAGTAAAAATAATAAGACATCCGATACCCATCCCCTTACACCCCCTTACACTCTAGGTGTCGGGATGAAGGAATTTAATACGGTGAAGCAAGGATAATACTTTGATTTTACATTATTTTGCTGTAAAAACATATTTTATGGATGCTTGATACGATAATCTTTCACATAATTATACCTAAACAATCAAAGACTAAAATAGTTTAAAATGCAATTAGAGAAAACCATGGGTTTACCATAAAAGGATAGCTCACATTTACTAGCGGTCGGAATGCATGTGGAATAATAGTTTCACTCCTTCTAATTTTCCCTATTAGATAGAGAGACACTTTAATTCCACACCCTCCCCTTACCTCACCCTAGACAGCGGTCTGGTAGACCACCATATGGCTTAATAAAATACTTATAGTAGTTATAATTCAATATCATTGAAGAAAACAAACGAACCACCATCAAAAGTCTATAGACTTGTCAACTTATCCCTTGCGTAAAACCGATCAAATTAAGATGTCGCAACTTGACACCGCAACATAATGAGGACAGCCCTCTTCTGTAATTGTCTGCTTTATTTGTAAATCGACACTGAGGACTTTGATGTACCCTTGTTATTTTTTCACAGTTGCGTATAATTTAAAATGTAATTTTAAACTTTAATGACTTGGTTGAGAGACGTAATGTTATGTTATTTTTGGGAAGAGTCTTGGCGTTCTAAAATTATAAGCGTGTAGTGTAGGCAAAGACCAAAATAAGACGTATTTAATTTCACACATTTAAGGCCACAGCACACCGGCTGCGTACGCGTAGACCGTAGACGTGCACGTCGACGAACCATGACGTTGTTATGGAACTGTATGAGACATGGCACTCCGCTTAAGGCTGGCGTCCTTTAGGGACGGATCGGGGCGGGTCGCATTGGAACGGGCCGCGGTTCTGTGATGCTCTTGCGTCCATCTGTACGGGGCGCGGCGGACCGCCTAAGCGGATTTGATCTTCAGACGTGTTTTCGTGCTTGGACTGACATCGCGCTACCATGGACAGCTCCGACGAAGAGATGTTATGGTTTCAAATCCTTCTTGAGGAAGAGCAAAAAAATAAAAAACGACGACGAGTACACAAGGTGTGGGTGCATGATATATGCCAGAAAAGAAATACAGTTCTCTATACTTTTGCACTAAAGAAATAAGCAGTTCTTCGTTCATTTTCGTTTATTTTTATTAGCACGGCACGTGCACTCACATCCGCCTGCCTGCGTCGACTAGACGGATCGGGGCGGGTCGCAGCGCACCGCCGACAGAAATACGCCTGCGAAGCGATCCGCCAATGCGTTGCCGCCCGCCGCGCTCCGATCCGTCGCTAATAAACGATATTTCTAACAAAACATAGCCAGGCGTATTTTTGCGTTGCGATGCGGCCCGACCCGATCCGCCTAGTGGACGCTAGCCTTTACGTGACGTGCACGCAAGCGTGTACAATGTACATACGTAGAGACGCGCGTGTCTACGTTACGTGCTGCTTACGCAACCGGTGTGCTTTGGCCTTTAATGGCTCCTAAACACTATGCCGGCGGCACAGCCGGCGGCTTTTTGCCGCGTGGGTATGTCGATATACGCCGCGGGTACACGGAATACCCGCCGGGCATGCCGCCGGGCTTATCGGTGGCATGCCCGCCGGCTGGGACGCCGGCATAGTGTGTAAGAGCCTTAACATTCTCACTATTTTACTGTCCGCATTACTAAAGCTAAAGTGTCTACCGCGTATAACCTCACGGTTGGTCGGGTGACACTTTAAACTTTGTAGTCGAAGTATGATGAGGGGGCTGTCCGCATTACTGTGGCAACCACGTGCTCTCAAAATGTGAAGAAACACATCGTGGGAATGGCATGTCCTGGAACCAAAAACTCGAAGACATGCACTAAATCCTAGCACCACACTGGTTGTGTCTACAAACATACAATCACATTTAGTATTCTAACGGCCTCAGGGCTGCTTAGAACCCTGATAATACATACCAAACTTAAACACACACCATTTTCCCCAAAGGGGTAGGCAAAGGGCCTCTTTTCACCGTTGGGTTGCACAATCGCAGGAATATAGACGTGACAAGTGGTGAGCTCATCGCCGCCATTGCTTTCTACGACCAACCTGGCTAAAGCTTTCTTCCAGTAATAACGCACTCCTAAATAAGCCAGCAGCCAGGACAAATGTTATACCAACGAAAATTGCAGAACAAATCCGGGAAATCTTTTACTAAAATATATCTATAGAATGATAACTACGTAGCAAAAAGTGACCATCTATCATATTCAATAATTTGGACTTCCTTCTGACTACCCCTTAAATTTTTAACAGCTCTAAAGAAGCTTGAAAATATCGTGTCTGGAAATTTAAGTCATCTAGATTTTTAATGCCAAAGATTTCTAGACTAAAGTCGAGATAGTCTATATTTATGCTTAGTACTTTCCCTGTCACTTTCCCACAAATGTTTAAACAGGCGTGCTAGAGAGTGACAGGGATAATGCCAAGCATTAGTGCTTGCTTAACGTCTATTTATCTCGGCCTAAGACTAGTCGGTAATCTGTCGGATGATCATATGATTACAGGCACATGACTCATTCAACTCCATTGATATCTCGGTAACGCGTCCTAGCAAATTTAAAAAAAAAAAATTTGAGATTTAAGAAAAGAACTACTCACATCTCATTAAACCTATATTTTTACTTTGTATTAATCTGTGGTAAACGGTGTTGGTCTCACATTGACTATTTTTTTTAAATTTAAGATTTCCTTAGTTTATTAATATTGTGTTACTGTTTGTTTGCCCAAATAAATAACAAAAAAAAATGAAACTGTACAGCTTTATGTCTCAGTATGACGGGCGCAGTGCCAATGTCACGTAGGGCGCGTCCTAGGTGAACGTGACCTAGGAGGAATTGCATTTGTTATAAGCTGGGGTGGGCCTAATGCCAGTTCCGTTATTTACTAAAATAAACAAAGACAAACTCGGTTTTACTTCTGGTTTTAGAATAACTATTTCTAAATTGTAAATTTCTACACTACTGGACATAGGCCTTCCATATCTCCAGCAGTGGACTTCTGGACTTCTACAGGCTAATGATGATGATGATGATGATTAGAACCAACGCCCCTACTAGCTCTCTAAAATTATTTCCATAAAATAGTTGCTTATCAAAGGAAACATTACCATTAAGATAATAGACAGGATTTATAATATTTTAAGGTACACACTAGCACTTAAGTGCGTGTTCCTCCCACACGTTTATGGACGAAATTAATGACAAACACGTGTTTCACGTTGTACATACTTAGAGATAATGGTCTTTTTAGTGCTACATCTTGTACCTATTCTGAATCATTATGTTTTTGTGGTGTTTTCCTATCCATAATAGTTTATGGGCTTTGATGCCCAAAAGTAACCGATGTTACGACCTCCGTGGCGTAGCCGACTGAGATGCAAGAGGTTGCGGGTTCGATTCCCGCTGCGGGACAAATGTTTGCATGATCTGCAAATATTTTTTTCGGTTCTGGGTGTTATGGTACTATGGTACTCGTAGTTCCCGATACCCACGACACACGGAATCCTAGTGTGGGATCAAGACTACGTATGTGACTGTTGCGTACGTAATATGTTATGGGTGTTATGTTATTATATAATTAATAATAAATAAATATATATCCTGTATTTATTTATTATTATTATTATTTATAAACTAGTGAAAATTATATAAATGCTCCTACATTCTTTACCAACTTGCAAAACAAGTTGTATTCTATTCATCATCTGTCGCATAGAGACTGAATGTTTCTTACATACCTCTGAAACACTTGTCAATTAAAATTTGACGGAACATCCCCTCATCTTTGTCACATCTCATCTGCCAACATACATTTATGACCTGCCATCACTTTGCTGTTCAAAATTAACCTCTGCACATAAGAGTTAAGGTTTAAATGTATGAAATATGTATGCAAGCGTGTTTGGTAGTCCCTTTCTTGTTTAAGAGAGCACAGTTCGCAATTAGCTCCGTGACTGAAAATGAAATGTTTTTAAGACATATAAATATGTCTTGTGCCTTGATGTTTTCTTTTGTGTTTATCATCAAAGAGTGTTTTATTTTGCAAAAGGGAAAGGGGTAGTCTGTTTAAAGAAAATTTTCCTAAATTTGCCTGTTTGAGAAATTTTACGGTTGTTGCTAGCTTGCACTACTAGGTACTAATTGAGTTTCCTTGTAGAGATACTGTGTTTTTAGGGTTCCTTACCTGAAAAGGTAACAACGGAACCATTATTTTTTGACGACCTCTGTGGCACGGCGGGCGAAGGTTCGCCTGCGATGCAGGAGGTTGCGGGTTCGATTCCCGCCTCGGAACAAATATTTGTACAATCTGCAGATTTTCTATGTACAATAAAAATATCTATCTATGTAATGTATTGTATATCAGTTATCTAGTACCCATAACACAAGCTCTGCTTAGCTTGGGGCTAGATAACGTTGTGTGAAATGTCCAGCATTTATTTATTTATTTTATTTATTTTATTTATATTATTTATTTTATTTATTTTATTTATTTTATTTATTTTATTTATTTTATTTATTTTATTTATTTTATTTATTTTATTTATTTTATTTATTTTATTTATTTTATTTATTTTATTTATTTTATTTATTTTATTTATTTTATTTATTTTATTTATTTTATTTATTTTATTTATTTTATTTATTTTATTTATTTTATTTATTTTATTTATTTTATTTATTTTATTTATTTTATTTATTTTATTTATTTTATTTATTTTATTTATTTTATTTATTTTATTTATTTTATTTATTTTATTTATTTTATTTATTTTATTTATTTTATTTATTTTATTTATTTTATTTATTTTATTTATTTTATTTATTTTATTTATTTTATTTATTTTATTTATTTTATTTATTTTATTTATTTTATTTATTTTATTTATTTTATTTATTTTATTTATTTTATTTATTTTATTTATTTATTTATTATAGGATCATAGGCGTTTGTCTGTTTGTCTGTCACAGCCAATTTAAAAAAGTTTAAATTTGGTAGGACATTATACAGAATTAAGTAACCCAATCACGGACGTGTGGCTTAAATATATACACGAATTTTGATTTCGGGGGTTAAAACGGGAAAACTAGAAATCTACAAAAAAATCGATCATGTCACATATAAAATAATAAAACTCGTTAAAAAGAAGTGCAAAAAAAATTTTGATCATTTAAAGGCTAATTAATTTAAATTTTAAGGCTAAAATTAAAGGATATTTAAGAAAATATGCGAAAATGGCCCATTCTCCCCCTCCATATGTCCGAAACAACTAAGCCAAAAGATTTAAAAAAATATGGAATTTTGGGCTTACTCATAGGTTAAGTAAAACTTAAATGAAAACCCAAAGTCTTTAAATTCCCACGGCAAATGAAAAATATTCGTAAAGAGAAAATGCGTTAACTGACTAGTAAATTTAATTTTGCTAGGGTTTCTTTAGAAGCCTACTTGTACGGAATCCCCTCTACGTGAGTCCGACTCACACTTGACCAGTTTTGATTTCAAAGTGTGCATTTATTACCTGTGTGTTAGGGTGAGATTACTAGGAGTCAGCATATTTTTATACCATTCCATAAATTACTGAGTAGTCAATATTTTACGACTGTTCCGATGGTCGATGTGATTGATACAGCCGAACGTAGAGATGGCTTTTCTACATCTTGGTTTATCTCCAGATATATTTGGAAAAACAATAATAGAAGATGAGGATTCAAAAAAACTACGATTTTTTTAAATACCCCCAGTAGCCCCCCCTGCACCCCACCTCGTGGTTTCATCCGCATGAGTCTCGATGAGGTGGGAATATCGAGATAAAAGGTAGCCTATATTATCTTCTCAGTCGTTACACTCTTGACAGAATGGTCGTGGTCATCATGAATTATTGTTATTGGGGGCTGATGTGGCTCACCTCACGATATCTCGCCATTTATCCCAATTAGTGGACATCCCCGTGCATTCATGTAGGCCTATATTATATTCAAGGTATAGTCTATGTCCATTCCAAATTTAAACGAAATCGCTCCAGCTGATTCAGCGTGAAGCAGTAACAAACATACTCCATCCACGGGTCCTCCCGTGGATGCAAGCTTTCACTAAGCTTCAAAATTAAAAATAAGTAATACAATGAATCAATAATAACTAATCTGTAGGTAAGCGCACAGAAAATTGCACAGACTTCCCTTGGTTTACAGCGTGCAGGGGAGTGTTGCATTTGCATACAATACCTACTCACTTAAAATGTAAATTTTAAAACAGTTATTTTAGGTGGGGAAGTTACACTACCTATTTGTGTTTTGGAATAACAAGGAAATAAAAATAAATTCGGTCACGAACTTGATTTTATACGGAAGAAAGACAGATTTTCAGTTAAAAATAAATATAAAAGGTTTTTGTGAAATTAGGTAAAGCTGATAATTAAATCAGCATTTGGGAGGTAAGCTGATTAAAATAAGCGTCAGTCAAATACAACCAGTCTTCCATCCATCGAGAATTTCTGTTGTCCATAACATCAGATCAGCTCACTGCCACCATAATGTGTACTGTCATTTAAGATATTTAATCACTTGCATCATCATATTGAAAACAAATCGAAAATAGCGGAAAATTAGAGGTAATTTTGTGATGTTTTTCTGTGTAGAAAAATTGTATTCGACTTATTTGATTTGAGTCAGCCCTTGGAATCATAATTTTAAGTTTCCATGATTTTTAATCTGAATAATGTACTATTACTAACCTAACCTACTATTTGTTAGGGTAACAATAAAATCTACAAGAAGTGAGTAAAAGTAGTTAAAATGATAGGATAAGTAAAATAAGTGTGTCAAATTAAATAAAGCTAATATGTTCAAGTACTTGTTTTGGAAGTTCCTAAAACTTTGAAAATGAATCGTTCGAAAAGACGATAAAACCAGGCGTTCTCTCTAATATTTTCGAAATAACTACGCTTAATTTTTGGTCTTCTATTTCATTTTAGTTTACTACTTATATATAAAACTACCCACCTCGTAGAAAGTGAAGTTCAGACTGATATATCGCTCACGTCCACGCCCTATTTCTATTCCGTCCACGGCCGGAGACGCGACCTACCCTGTTTTATATATTGTATCGATTTTCGCAAGTTTCACTCTTTTTGAACGGGAAAACCGTGGGTTGACCTTCGACTGTCTTTTAAAGATGGGAGGCTTGTTTCAATTGGAAAGTAAATAGGCGCTTTTCTTATTTGTTTAAAGTTTTATAAGGTCTCCTATTCCTTGAATTTATCTTGCATTATGTCATGACGCCCCAACGTTTCCAAGATACATTTTGATTTTTACTTCCTTATTTTCCCAAGTGAAAATAGTGTCTCTGGTAACTTTGTCAGTAGTAATCTACCTATTATCATAATCACTATCATAATCATCATCATCATCATCATCATCATCATCATCATCATCATAAACATCATCATCATCAGTCTGTAGAAAAGTCCACTCTTTGGAAACAAGCATATTAAATATTCACACTTTGCTTCCACTTCTGGAAGTTATTTATTCTGGTGCGTTTCATATCGACGTATCTACAGTCTATTTGAAGGCGTAATTATTTATTTAGATCTGTATTACCTGGGATAAATCCACTGCTGCACATAAGCCATCCCATAGAATACCAACAGAATTGCTCTTGCCTTCTGGCTAGTCACTGACAATAAGTGGATGAAAATGATAGATAGATAGAAAATACTTTATTGCACAAGACAAAAAACAAGTATAAAGGCGAACTTAATAATTAATAAAAAAAAAACCAGCTAACCTTTTTTTATTAGAAACTGGGTGGTAGTGCTTTAGTGAATAATAAGGATTGAGATTATACAGTAATGTTACACAGATAATGATTTTGAATTGAATAAATTATAAAAATTTCAATTATTTTAATTAATCTCTCCCTATCCAATATAATTTATCCCTCTTCAAATAAAAGTCTACAGAAGCCATCAAAACAATTCAACACATTTTCTCTCTCTTCTTACTACGCAAGATTTCACCCGGGCGAACTCAGCAAAATGAACTGGCACCAGCTGTGCCTTTATGAACTGGCTTATCGAGTGTCTTTTTGACACGTTTGGGTTTAACCTAGATCCGTTACGTAGACTTTGGTGTTAGGAGCTAATATGTTTTTAAAATGAGGTCTTAAACGACCCCAAGTCTTATGCCGAGATAAATAGACGTTACTTAGCACGCTCTAATGCTTAGAACTGTCCCTGTCACTGTCTCACAAATGTTAAAACATGCATGTTAGAGAGTGACAGGGATAGTTCTAAGCATAAGTATGTGCTAAGTAACGTCTATTTATTTCGGCATTAGTCTACTTGGCTTGTAAAAAGAAAAAGGTTGTAAAATTTTGTCATGTTCTTAGTCACCGTGCCAAATATTACTAAAAAAAAAACTGACGACATAAATGGTGTGTCAGGGTGATCACGATATGTTCCTACTCAACTTTTTATGCATGAAAATAATTACCCAACTACGGATAAGCAAAGGAGGGTTATGAGTTTAGCAGTATATTTAACTTTGTTCCCGTAGCTCGGAAAATACTTGACAGATGTTGACATAACTTTTCATTAAAAAACCGACGTCCGCCATTGAATTCGGCTATTTGCATGTTTTATTTGCTAAAGGCATACAAAACAATAACTTGTTGCTAAAAAATCCAAGATTGCTATATGTATTCCTATAAAATTTGAGGAGTTGCCTCAATTCCTTATGGATTCCATCATCAGAACTGGGTTTTGAAAAAAATGGGACCAATCTGGAAGTATATCTATTCAAATAAAAAAAGAATTTTCCGAATTGGTTTATAAACTACGGAGATATGAGGTAACAGACATAAAAAATAAAAATAGTACTGAATTGAGAACCTCCTCCTTTTTGTGAAGTCGGTTAAAAATGAGGTATCATATCTTCAACCGTCTTGACCTTATGCGTGTTATAGGCTAAAAAAAAGAATATGGTGGCAATTATAGGAATATTTCAACCTTGAAAAAATATATTGAGTTTGGTATCAAATTACTGAAACTAATGAATGTATGTATGTTATATTTTTAATACTTTTACCCAAAATATTACAAACAAAGGAATCCAGCTCATTCATGTTTTCCTGAGATTAATCTGGTCGTTGTTTCGCTGCAGTCGCGACAGACACTCAAGGGGCACTGCAATCTTCTCTGAGATGACACCTCGCACTGACGCTCGTACCAATGAGTGCTGAAAAGCATAGTTTCTTTGTTTTGATGTGTTTTCTATTTACCTGCATAATTATGGTCATACACATAGCTCATAGAACTAATAACGGTTGGGGAATAAAGGTTCTTGAGTGGCGACCACAAAACAGACGATGCATTACAGGAAGCAGCCCCCCCCCCCCCCCCCCATAGACATAATAAAAGTCCCAGAAAGTCGGTGGATGGAGGCGGCTCAAGGCCGTTCGTCGTAGCGTTCTATGGAGGAGGCCCAGCAGTGGACTTCTATTGGATGATGATGATGATGATTTACCTCCATGTTATTGTGCAATATTTTGTACTAGTTGATGCTGGAAGTATCCATGATTGTATAAAACCGTCACTTTGTCGGTTTCATAGACGGAAAAATGTATATAGTGTAATGGTAATATCGTCCATATAGGCTACGGTAACTACTTTCCATCATATTGTGGGTCGTATGTGTGTTTGTTTGCCAAGTAGTATAATAAAAAAAAACAATGCCCTAAACCTATGCGAACCTAAGGGGTTTTATTATAAAAAATTACCCCTAGTCTGGGTTTAAACCAGGACTACCAGTCTAGGCTTAAGCAGAAAGTTTGTTTTCCAGAAGCAACTTTCGAGCTAGATATTCCGCGCTTATGCCAAAAATTACATAAGCTTGGACTTTCTCTGGTTTATCTAAAACCAGGCAGCCCCCTAGTTTAGCAATGGTCTTTAAATTGACAGTTGATTGCTTGTTAGATGTAAGAATTTGGACATCTCAATTGTGATGTGACACAATCCGTCAGTTTGATACTTTGGAAATTTGCCTTCGCATTCCAAAGTAAGTAGTAACGTAGTTAGCGCGAGAATTTATTTCGGAAAACAAACCATCTGCTTTCGTATTTAAAGTCGCATATGCCTAATGACGATATTTAATCCTAGACTAGTACGCCTGGACTAAATTCAGATTTAGTCCATGTTCTGTAATAAGGCCGAAGGTATTTTGGTAAAGATAGAGTAAGTAGAAACTTAGTACATGCTATGGCTGTGAGTGAAAGATGTTGGCAACCCACTAAAAGAGTAGTAATATGCATCTACATACAGTAATAACCACCAGCCTGCAGTTTTACTCACTCTATCCTACAACTGAACTAGCTACAACAACACCTACACAGCTACAAAAGACATTCATTTATTTACAAAAGGTAAAATTTTATATGTTCTCTTTGCAAGTATCTTTAAAATTAATAAGTACCTAAAAAACTAGCGAGTAGACTGAAAATATAGGAATGAAGGGTATACAAATTACGCAATGATTCGCATATCGGCTTATCTTCACACTCTTCCAACTTCGCAGGATTCTTAGTCCTGCAACCGATCTTTTTGCATTTCGTTTTAAGTGCCGCAGAGGCGCCAGCAAATCCTATAAAGCCTGTCTCGTTTTAATCTCTCTTCAGAGAAAATTTACTCATCTTACCAGTACTCAAAGTACCTCGAATTCAGATTAACTTGGGTTCAAGTTTCAGCTATTTTACAAATTTTATGTTGTAGTGAAATCAAAGTAATGTTTGACATAATGTTATTCGAATATGTACCTGTGCGATATGGTTTATTTATAGAATTTAAGATATCGTGGCTTTTTTTATACTAATGCGATAAGCAAACATGCATACGGCCCTTCTGATGGAAAGTAATTACCGTAACCTATGGATGCCTGCAACACCAGAGGCATCACACACGCGCTGCTGACTCTGTAAGAACTTTAAAACGCCCATTTTGAAGAACCCCATATACTGTAGTCACTAGAAAAAACCTCTGCTGGATCATTCCACAACGCGATCGGGAGGAAATTACTTTTCACACCACCTGCTCGACAATGTCCTATTACAAATCATGCAACCTCAACGTAAAGTAAAGCACTGTCTCTCTAGGGATATAAAGTTGTATGAAACTCCCTAGGGATTAAAGTGATTTGAATTTGGAACGTCAAATTCGTGTGGAGACTAGTGGAAAACTCTAAGTAAAAAAATGCCCATATATGGCACTGTAAAGAGGTTTGTTCGAAAATCGAACTGGCCACCATAAGCAGAACTCAAAAAAAAAAGAAAAAGGTGCAACAAAGAATGTGAAACAATAGATAGAAATGTCGAGCGATAATGATTCTACCCCAGAGTTTATCAAAACAGACGATACTTATTTAATGGAGCCCTGGTCTTTTATTGCCTCGCAGTAGGTGTGAAAAGTAGAGTATGCTCCTCTGGAATAAAGCCTGTCTTCGTCTTGGGCAGCTTGAACACCTCGCTTCACTCAGGACTCTATATAACTCCCTCGCTACACTCGGGAGTTAACTTTAGAGTCCCTCGTTACGCTCAAGGTTCAATATGCCGCCCGCGACATAAGACAGTGCTTTATTCCCTTAGTGCATAATCTACTATTGGACACTCCCGGTGCGCGACCACATTGCCTCCAAAGTATGAAAGGTAAAATAAAAATAATAAATGTAAAGGCTTGGTATCATTTAAGAAAACATACGACCATACACCACGTTGGGTTCGTCTAGTATAAATCTGAACACCCCTCCCATTGGTTGGTTTTACTTTTATTTGGAACCTAGAGTTTCACCTTTCGTTTAATAGATACAGACAATAAACAATCAAAGTTTAATTAAAACACGCAAAAGCACGACAATGTCGTACCGTACAAATTAAATCTACAGAAGACGAGCAAAAAATTTAATCAAGAACACAATTTAGGTTCTAAGTAGTGGCAATATTTTTCCCTTATCTACACAAAACGAATGAGTGAATGAATGAGTGAATGATGGTAATGAAGGAGATGGGAAGAATTGGAGGTGAGAATAATACTGTGACGGGCCCAAGCTTTATCTACGAAAATTTGAAGGATATTAGAGGAATAGATGATTTGGTTTACCCAACTACTATAGTTTTATATACCTATTTATTAGTTTTGACAGTGACTTGCTGAAGTTTGCCAAAGAGAACCTGTGAACCTTCGTATTTTTACACGATACCAATTAAAATCCGTAAGTCAAGAATTGGACTATGACCAACAACTTAAGTTATCATGACTAAATACTAGACGTGCAAGAAAAAATTCAATATCTGGCACATGCATACTATTTTTTATGATTAAATATAATATTCGTAGTAAAAAAGCTTACCGACGTACCTTTACTTATGTTATTTATCCCTCATAAAAATTAACAACATCTTCTCCCTCACCGTAAATAAAGACTGCTAACTTTTATTACCTTTTAAATATCCACACACCTATACTTACCTACCCTTATAAATAAACATAGAACAAAATCCATGCATAAAACAATCGATGCGCTGATGCTTGCACTCCGAAACACCCGAAATACGGGGTGCAGACCCTATTTCTTTCCAAAGATATATGATTTTAATAATCGCCAAGATTACGGTAAGGAGGGGCCGGATTCCTCAAGTGTCCCTCAGAGGCTGTCTTGAGAAATTGTCCCTGTAGCTATTTCATTTGTGAGGACCACTTGATATATGCTTGGAGGACCTTTTTTGTTCGGGACCTCCCTTTTATTTGAATACGGATTGTTCTTTATTGTCCTTCGATTGTACGGATTGGTTTCAATTTGTTTCTAGTTATACTTAGGTATAAGTTATGGAGGAAACTGATTTTTAAATTGAAATTAGCTGTTATGTTATCTTCATAGTGCCAGTCGACTCAGGAATAGTCGATTAGACGAGTAGCCGACTGAGATGCAAGAGGTGCAGGTTCGACTTCCGCTGCGGAACAAATATGTTTGCATTATCTGAATGATCTGCAAACATTTATTCCGGGTCTGGGTGTTGTGGTACCGTGGAACTCGTAGTTCCTGATACCAACGACAAAAGGGAATCCTAGTGTGCGATGGACGATGTATAACTGTTGGGTGTTATTTTACGTAGATATGATATTTATATGATAACTAGTAATGACAAGCTACATTTCTCATCAACATCATCAATGTATGTAAAAACAATTTTATCTGCTTGGCTAAAGCCATTTCGGCCATTTTCAGCTTCGATAAGAATTACTCTTATTACATTAGTAGGTATTCCGATAAGTCAAGTCAAAGGTAGCAATGAAATCCACATCTAACTCCCAGGAAACCGTCCTACCTATCAAATCTTAACTTTTAATTACACCCATAACTTCGCCATCCGTTACCAACGGATATATAATATCAAAACTACGAAATCGCAATTAACAATCTTCGCGTCACAAAATGGCGGACGGGGACAAGATGGCGTCTGTTATGGCGCGAAAACCGCGTGACAAGTCCTTATTGAGAGTGCAGCGGGTGCAGCGGTTTCTTAATAAACGACGCCGGGGGAAGTTATTAGTCGTCAAGTGTCAGTTTTCAAAATTGCACGATAAGACGTCTTAAATGTCGTTTCAACATGCTCTTGAGTCTTGTAATTCAGACGTGTTTGATAATTAAATTGTATGAAAGTCTTGTATTCGTTGTCTGTGTTTGAAAATTCTTCTGTGATTATATGAAAATTAAGTTGCGATTTTTTCTTGTTTGAGAATTCACGAAAATTTATTTGACCCACACTATCAGATACTCTTTCGGACATGCAAGCCGAGATTGCTATTCGAATAAGCTAATTGTACCTAGGTACCTACTATAAAGCATATGACGACCTCTGTGGCGCGGCGAGTGTGTAGCTTAGCCGGCTAGATCCGAGAGGTTGCGGGTTAAATTCCCACTGCGGGACAAATGTTTATATGATCTGCAAATATTTGTTCCGGGTCTGGGTGTTATGGTACCATAATACTGCCCCACAGTACCCCACATACCCACGACAGGAAATCCTAGTGTGAGATCATGACTATACGTATGTGACTTTTGGATGTTACGTTATGTTAACCATAACTACTATATCAGACATCTTCAACATACTCATACACAACATACATTACAAAACAGTGTGTACTCCTAACAGGTTTATAGTTATTGTAAATTACGTGAGTATTCTAGCGTCAAGGGGTGTTCTGGCGTCTCACACAGGGTGTTATATCGTGCAGGGTGTTATGAAATTAGCGACGGAACAACAGACAGACAGATAAATTAGTTTAGCTCGCGACGTCTGCTTCTGATGTAGAACTTTGTGTTGGAATGAAAATCTGCAAAATGAACGAACGTAAGTTTGTTTTTCTTTGTTCATCCTGTGACTAAACTGAAAATATAGCTATAAGTTTTTTCGTGCGTAAATTGCATGAAACATCTTAGGTCTGACCCCCCTATTTATAATTATTTTATAAACCTTTTTTAGTTAAAAAATGTTTTGTCTTGTTTTGACATATGACATTTTACATCAGAATGAACAAGACAAAAGCTATTTTAACTAAAAAAGGTTTAAATAATGATAATGAATGGGCCTGAGTGTTTATATTTGTCTGAAGACATTAATAAACAGAGGCCCAATTCTCTAATTTAAAAACAATCCAGTCACAATATAATCTCGTGTCAGTCGTACTGTTTCGTATAATAACTATTACATATTCTTCGCAAGAAACGCGAAGACTAAGCAATAATTACTATACGTGTCAGTGCGACTGAGACAAGATTATACTGCGAATTGAATGTTTTTAAATTAGAGAATTGGGCCTCAGATGGGTGAAGTTATATTCTAATCACCATCATCACCAGCATATTTTCGTGCACGGCTAGACGAGTCCTCCTCCATTGAATGCAATGGGGGTATTTGCCATAATCACACTTCGCAGGCGGATTGGTGATCGCAGTTTGGTGTTAAGTACTCAGGTAGATGCTGCTGCCCATCCTCTGGCGTGATCCTTTCGTAAGGCTTTTACTTCATCCACGGGAGGAGAAGGAGAGGTATATTCTCAGGCCGGACACACCACGGTCACGGCAGTAACGTAATAAAATCGAATAAAACCACGATACATTTAGGAACAGCACAATTTATGGACCCTTATATTCCCACAAAAACGGTTATCGAAGCAAACTAAATTTGTTAACTCTGAGCACCCAAATAGCTCCCGGCTATGGATGTAAAAACTGCATGCATAAGGGGATATTTAGGCCCGAGGGGTGGTGGTTGATGGTATTGATTACAACTGTATCCATTACTTGGGATAATGATGTTTTGAAAGTTATTTGGCCTTCTACAAACGTATTTCTGAAACGGGCTAAGAGCGGAACACCGCCATATGTATGTCTACAATATTTGAAGAGTTCCCTCAATTCCTCATGGATTCCATCATCAGAACTGGATTCTGAAATCTGGAAGTATATCTATTTAAATAAAAAAAGAATTTTCCAAATCGGTTCATAAAAGCCGGAGATATGCGGTAGCAAACATTAAAAAAAAAATACAACCAAATTGAGGACCTCCTCCTTTTATGGGAAGTCGGTTAAAAAAGGGGCTTACGCGCTTTGGTCCCGAACGAAGTTTGCTTCTAATTTGGCTATTATTTCTTTAAACTCAATGACACTTAATAAAATGTTTTTTTTTAAACTGACTTACTATACTGATCATGTATTGTGTACAAAAAGGCGTGAGCTCCCTACCGGTAACCTTCTCTTAAAAAGAATTGCGATTCTCGTAGCACTCGTAGCAGTCGTAGCCAGGATTGTCCAATCGTAGATACTTTCAGTAAGTCAGGATGGCGCTTGAATCGCGTTATTATGAAGACTGACGCGGTGTAGAATCGATGACGTAATTTTAAAGGTAGCAGGAAGTCAGTGGATGAAGGTGGCTCTAGACCTTACGTCGTGGCTTTCCAGGGGGGTGCCGATGATGTTGTGGATTATGATTCGTTTATAATCTCTACATTATAAACGTAATAGCGTCGCAGTTATTTTTTCAAGTCGTTTTGTTTCATCGAATCATCATCATCATCAGCAGTTAGACGTTTTTTAAGAAAGCGTATTACACTCTTGATGACTATATTAATGATAAAGCCGCGTGGCCTGATGTCGCTCTGCCCCTCGACTGCTAAAATGGAAATTTGCAATATCTGTACTTACCTATTTACATGTTTGTGTTAGATTATTATTTATAAGTACAACAAGCGTAGCGTGTGCTGTCTTGCATATTTTTGCTGATGTTTATTTACTTTTGACTACCTTCCTAAGGTTTTTAAGTTCTCATTTACTATGTATCAGCAACTCCTTGCCCCGAGGCACCACACAGGCGCTTCTCACCTAGTGGTAAGACGGACCATTTATGAAAGCCAAGCCGAGTTTGTTGCCTGATTCTTCTAGGCTTGGTCGCGTTGGAACAGGAGTAATTTAATTTTATATAAGACGATTCAATGATCCTTGTGATTTCAATGAATAAAGTTCTTTTTGACTTTGACTTTGACTTTTGACTTTGACTTTGACTTTGAGACGTCCACTTTTAGACGATGCCACCCCCATAGAATGCAATAGGGGGATTTGCTATTATCACTACGCTTAGCAGGCGGATTGGTGCTCGCAGTATTGGTGTTGAGGTGGATACTGCTGCCCATGTCCTGAGTCCTAGTTCTCTAATTTAAAAACATTCCAGTCTCATGTCAGTCACACTGTTTCGTATAGTAACTATTACATACTCTTCGCAAGAAACGTGAGATTAAGTAATAGTTACTATACGTGACAGTGCGACTGAGACAAGATTATACTGCTAATTGAATGTTTTTAAATTAGATAATTGGACCTCTGATGTAATCCCTGAGTCGGCTTTTACAACATCCACGGGAGGAGAAGGAGGGATATTTTTTAGATAGTGTAAAATATTTTTACATCATACAAGCACAGCAATGTACGCCAAAAATAAAATATTCACATACAATCCATAGGCGGAACGTATCAAGGACCGGATGTACGCGGAACTACGCCCTCTGCCGGCGCGGTTTGTTTTAATGCAATTGTCATGCAAATTTTAGAATTAATCGCCTACCTCGCTTTTAGTCGAATTTTCCCAGTTTTATGATCTTACCTCGATGATGACTGTTAAATTAAAATAATAAGTTTTACTTCCTGTTACAGTGCAGGCTTATGAGATTTTATTGAATTAAATTTTCGAGGTGCGAGTTGTTTTATAAAGTTGCTACTCATCTTACTTATAGGTATACCTGTACTATATGTAGGTGTCTGTTACTGATAGGGAAACTCCATCAAAATTATATTATTTTTGAATCTTATATTACCTAAGACACCTATTGAAATAACTCGGATATCGCAATTACCTACTTTTCACTGAATATACGATTATTCCAGCAAAATTTGCTGGAATGCACCAATTTTACTCTCTTTGGATGAATTTTTCAGTAACCGCATTTGTGCAAGAACAAAAAGTACCGAAATACGGCCACAGCAAGACCGGCCCATATTATTCCGGCCAACACAAAACAACAAAAAAAAAAATTATTTCCATGCATTAATGTTTCGTTTGTATATAATTCACCCCATCGATATATTTTCAAAACAGTTGAAAAAGATCCAATTAACATTTAATTTTCGAAGGTTGATTCTATTTTCAAATCGACGTTTTGTCGATTTGCCCTGACAAACGCAATTCAATTATTTGACTCTTCCTTTTTCGCAAAGAGACATTTACTAGTGCTATTTACGTTTTCTAGTGTTTTTTTGAGTTATTTATTATCATGTAAATTTAGTGGCATTATAAAGCTTATTTTAAAAACATAAGTGTAATGAAATTAAATTTAAGTGTATTGCATGACTTTTCAAAGGGGTGAAAATTGCAAATAATCTAAAATTACTTGAACCTGGCAAATGGGCAAGACGTGCAAAGTCAAATATATAAAAAAGCACCATTTAATTTTTCATCGGCGCTCTTAGAGTGAAACTCAAATACGTCAATCATTGATGCTAGTAATATATATATGACAAGGAGGTCAATGAAACGTTTTATTAAAAAAAAATACCAATGCCACGGTTAAAATAATTTTTTTTGCACCAATATGGCAATGACGTCAGTGAAAAGTTTTATTTTAAAAATAATACCAATGCTATTGAACTAAATATTGATAAAAATCATAAATCATCAATAATTATTCATTGAAATCAAATTGTTTTTTGCATCAACAAAATCTTGGAAACCTGATAATCTAAATATTTACACTTATCCGATAATTTATCGTTTTTTTTTTAAACTTTGTTTAACAATTCCAACGCCCGATTGTGAGACGTTATTGCATATGCTTTGACCAATCGTGAAGTTTTGGAATCTTCACGATTATTCATTTCAAAAACACATGTTATCTCAATTCATCAAAGTGCATTTTTCATTGGGAAAACTTGCAAAAATGTATTGGTTTTATTTGCCCCAGGCGCTGAATAAATCAAAGGGTATTCGGAAAAATGTTATTAATTTCAGCACGTATAGAATTTTCCATTTAAAATTCTATATTTGATAAAACTACGGAAAAACTGTTGCGTGAATTTTTGTCCGTTCATATAGAATAAATCTTTTTATATACGTTTTGTCGATCTGTTCCGAAACTGTGTTCTAAAATTTGCAAAGCTTTGAACCCAAAAGCCAAAACTGGCATGCAGCAAATAGGTTTAGTTTTGGACGTTGCAACTTTTTGCTGAATCTAGCCAAGTTCATCAACTTATTCATATTTTATCCATGAACTTAAAATGTTTTTACCTTGACTGTGCATCAATCTGTCATGTAAGGGAACGAATAAATAGATTTTAAATACAACTAAAGATATATCTATAAACACGGCTCTCATAGGAAATCTCAGTCAGTCTTGGTGTAGGTAGATCAGATTCTAGCAAAGTCAAAGTCAAAGTCAAAAAGAACTTTATTCATTGAAATCACAAGGATCATTTTGAATGGTCTTAAATAAAATTAAATTACTCCTGTTCCAACGCGACCAAGCCTAGAAGAATCAGGCAACAAACTCGGCTTGGCTTACATAAATGGTCCGTGTTACCACTAGGTGAGAAGCGCCTGTGTGGTGCCTCGGAGCAAGGAGTTGCTGATACATAGTAAATGAGAACTTAAAAACCTTAGGAAGGTAGTCAAAAGTAAATAAACATCAGCAAAAATATGCAAGACAGCACACGCTACGCTTGTTATACTTATAAATAATAATCTAATACAAACATGTAAATAGGTAAGTACAGATATTGCAAATTTCCATTTTAGCAGTCGAGGGGCAGAGCGACATCAGGCCACGCGGCTTTATCATTAATATAGTCATCAAGAGTGTAATACGCTTTCTTAATTAGATTCATCTTTATGTAGGTTTTAAATCTTCGAATAGGAAGTTTAAATGCACCTTCTGGAAGTCTGGTAGCCTATAGATCAAAACCATATTTTTTGTTGTTTTTAGGGTTCCGTACCTCGAAAGGTAACAGTGGATCTATTATAGGACTACTGAGGTGTCTGTCTGTACCATGGTACCACAACACCCAGACCCAGAACAAATATTCACAGAACATGTACACATTTATCCCGCAGCAGGAATCGAACCCGCACCTCTGGCGTCTCTACCCGCCAGCCTCGCCCGCGCCACCGAGAACGTCAAATAGTCCTCAATAGGAATGGCTGGAAGTAATTCTCCGGACAAACTCTTTTACAGGGAGGCCTACTACTACATAATATTTATGAAAGTGTCATCATCATCATCATCACCCTCAGAATGCCACGACGAACGGTCTTGAGCCGCCTCCATCCATCGACTTCCTGCTACGTTTATAATGTCATTAGTCCATCGAGTGGAGGGCCTTCCTCTACCGCGTCTCCCCAACGGTTGTCAGTTCTGCGGTTATGACCTGCCCATTGCCACTTCAACTTGCTAATTCTGAGAGCTATGTCGGTGACCTTGGTTCTTCTACAGATTTCCTCATTTCGGATTCTATCACGTAGTGAAACTCCACGTATGAAAGTGTAATAACTACAAACTAAAATTGCACTAAATAAGTAGCCATAAAGAAGGCAAGCAAACGGCCCACTAAGGTAATTCCAGCAGTAATTGTCCTGAGAACAGTATCCGCTGCGGAGGGGCCATGGCGACTAAGTGGTCAATTGATCTCTCAGGGTGGTCTTCATTGGGAGAAAATTGTCGACAATTCTACTAATAACCGTCAGGAAGTGGTCTTGTGGTGACTATATATGAGGACGACTCGTACTGGGTACTTTAAGCTTAATAACTTTTCATTTAAAAAACCGACTTCCGCCATAGTATTCGACAAAATAATTTTGGATGAATTTTTTTTTATGAAAGAACCAGAGTGGTGAAAGGATTATGATACTTTCTGAATGCAAATGCTTGGTGTCTTGCTGAAAATATCAAAATCGCCATATGTATGCCTACAATATTTGAGGAGTTCCCTCAATTCCTCATGGATCCCATCATCAGAACTGGATTCTGAAAAAAAAGGGACCAATCTGGAAGTATATCTACTCAAATAAAAAAAGAATTTTCCAAATCGGTTCGTAAACGCCGGAGATATGCGGTAACAAACATTAAAAAAAAAAAAAAAAAAAAAAAAAAAAATACAACCGAATTGAGAACCTCCTCCTTTTTTGGGAAGTCGGTTAAAAAGAAGTAGAAAGTGTTTTGTAAGAATATTTCGATGGCTTTGAAGAGAAGACTGACCAGAAAATTATTTATTGTTGGCATTGTGGTAGCACTCTTATACTATTAAAATAGTCACAATGATACAATGAGACTATTAAGTAATCAAGTAATCCTACTAATATTATAAACGCGAAAGTTTGTGAGTATGGATGGATGTTTGTTACTCTTTCACGTAAAAACTACTGAATGGATTTGAGTGAAATTTGGAATGGAGATACTTTACGCCCTGGATTAACACATAGGCTACTTTTCATCATCATCATCATCATCAATTTTCATCATTATTCACGCGGGTGAAACCGCGGGGCGCAACTAGTAAGTAATAATTTAGAAATTGACAAACTCTGTGTCGCGGCGGGCGAGTAACCAGCTGAGATGCGAGAGGTTATAAAAACCCAGTAAAAGACAGAACAACAATAATTAAAAAAAACATATTCTATGTTTTTTTCATTATGAGGTGTTATTAGTATTTTATTATTATCATTTTAAAACTTGAATTCATTTACTGTATGAAAGGTATCCGTCCCAGCAAAAGCTTTTTTAGTATACTTTTGAATAACATAATTATACTACCACTAGTACTTCACTTGAATATATACTTAAACTATCAATAGATCTCATGTTAACAGCTAAAGAGCTATACGTATACCTATTTTAACTGCTTGATACTGGCAGCCATGCTATGATTTTTTTTTACATTAATGTTTAGTTAATTAAATTAAAAATAGCCGTATATTTGATAAAGAGCAAGCGTTGACCTCTCCTAATATAATTTGAACGTCGTAATAATTTAGACAAACTCAAACACCACCTCCGAAAATTGTAAAAATCAATTTGTCACAAAGTTTCCTCGCAAAAAGTAATATCATTATCCTCGCTTCCTATAATTTTCGCTTTCTAAAACTGGGGTTCCATCGCCATTACTGAAGTCGTTGTCAAATGCAAATCAAGCGGGTCCCGTCTTTTTCAGGGGTCCTGAAATATGGGCTATCAACGGCAATACCTCGCTGTTGGCGACACCTGACGCGACGGTCACCCTATTGGATTTTGAGGATATTTTTTTACATTATTTGTATTTTCACAAATTTTAGGAAAACTTACAGTTAAACTGAAGAAGGCGAGCGCACGCTCTGATACTTAAGTGTTGAGTATAATTATAATAATATAAAAATTCCCTTTAAAGTTTTGTTAGATTTTGTTGACGAATTCACTAACCCAATTTATATTATCAAATGTTCCAACAATTCAAACTTGTTAGAAGTGAGTCTAATATTAAATTTCAATTTTAAAAAGATTAAATGGAGGTATCTTTGTTTATTTTTTTATCGAATGGAGTTATTCAAATTGTGTACTGAATTTATGATTTCACTATATAAAAAGATTAAATTTTTTTTTTTTTTTTGTAAACTGTAAGAGCTCATTAATGGCATTCTGTGAAACTATAGCGTCTTAAATGCTAATTACAAATTTCCACGTATAGCAGACAATACTGGGTGTAAACAGAACAGTCACATAAAGTAACACATTAATACTGCATCCAATTTTTTTTAAGTAAACATAGATATATAAATATCTATTGTAGTTACCTATAATAATAATAAATCACGCATCATACTCGTTTCATACGCTTGGGCGTAGTAGCTATTAAATAAGTCAAGTTCAGTACAATTAATTGTTTATTAATTGTCAACATGTACATAACTTATAGCTTAGGTCTAAGAGTAGCTTATGAAAGTACATGTACCCTGTAGGGCGCTGCAATTTTAATATTATAAGTCACATTATATAAAAAACGCGCAAACCTAAAAAAGTTGAATTAACACGTCAATCAATCATAAAAATAAATGTCAAACTAGGTCCTAAATTATTTAAAATTACACAGATTATCAAGTTCAGGCATGTCATTCACAGATTTATAAGTATAGTATGTCATTACAATTATATTAACAATTTGTCAAGTAAGAATTCGTCCACCGAATAGTAACATTTAAATAATAATAATTACTTTTAATAAGCTACTACTTTTATTAAGCTTTTTATGAAAAATTGTGTCCTTAAACATTATCTACCTAAATGCTAGGTTAAGACATCTTGCTCTGTTATGTCAGTTGAGATAAAAGTTAACAGAATAAATAAATAATAAATTGAAATCAAAAATATACAAATTACTTAATGCAAATAGTTATAATTTAATTTATTAAATCTATGACAATGATATAATATATTGGTAGAATAACCTACATACTTATTTGCTCTATTAAATGCCTACATAGTTTCTACCGATCACCAATCCTCCTACCAAGCGTGGTGGTTATAGCAAATCTCCCCATTGCAATCTATAGCCATGTTCATCGACGATCCCTGTGGCGCGGCGGGCGAAGGTTCACCTGCGACGCAGGAGGTTGCGGGTTCGATTCCCGCCTCGGAACAAATATTTGTACGATCTGCAGATATTTGTTCCGGGTGTTCTGGGTATTTTTCTATGTATAATAAAAAATATCTATCTATGTAATGTATTGTATTAAGTATATCAGTTATCTAGTACCCGTAACACAAGCTCTGCTTAGCTTGGGGCTGGATAATGTTGTGTGAAATGTCCAGTATTCATTTATTTATTTTATTTTGTCAGTGGACATCTAACGGCTAATAACGATATTAATAAATCCTTTTGTTTCAGGTAAACAATTGTACCAAGCATCTACCCAAGTTCATTCAGCAACAAGTAAGTGTAAGTAGCTACTGAGACCTTTAAAAAACTCCTTTCCTCTCTTTTTAGACCTCTCATTAAGTTTCAACAAATACCTAAAAAGGACCACTTAAAACTTTTCAGCGACAAACTGGTCCTTCCCGTCTAGACTTGTCAGGTGTATCTCGGAACTTTCACCCATTACAAAGATTCCAGCCGAAACTCTCTTCACCCTGTATAAAGTTGATCGTTATTACTTCGAACATCCTGTTTATTGCACTTTAAATATTTGTTTGATGTAAATAAGGTAAAGTTTAGAAAGTGGGTAAATCCGTTCGTTTTGTTTTCGTCTAATCCTTTCTCTGAATGGTTATTGTTCATTGCTCTTTTGAGAGTTCGGGAGCTGTGAGGCAAATAATAATCTTTGATCGTTTCGGGAATGTATAGAAACAATTTTTATTTTTACTAATAAATAAATAAATCCTGGACATCGAACCCGCAACCTCCTGCGTCGCAGGCGAACCTTCACCCGCCGCGCCACAGAGGTCGTCAACTTTATACTTCCTAAACCACTACTTTACTTACTAATTACTTACTAATTTACTTTATTTTTACTAAACCATTAAAGTCACTTGTATGCTTGTTTTTTATATTAAGGTTTTTTGTTTGTGGATTTATCAACTAGATGAAAAACAATACCAGCCCTGTCTTACCCTGGAAATTGGTAGCTCAAAATTCGAAATGATTTATATCTTTTACAATTTCCGATTAAAAAATACTGCTACAAAAACATGCCTAATTTACATTCACACAAATTAATCTCCAACCAAATCACGTAAAGGTAATAAATTCAAAATGATTTATACAAAATAATTTTGGCCAAACAATTTGTTCAAAAACGGTCCAAGGTATGCAGCATGCAACTTGTTAGAGTTCGCACCCTTCCCTTTGTTTGCATAAGTCACTAAAACGCACCCCTGCTAATGAAAACCTGAGGGAAAATTCGGGAAAACTCATAATAATATGGGGTGAGTGGCGAAACGCGCTGATACAGGATGCTGACTTTATTTCACCTCCTCAAAGATAACATTTATTTGTTGATAATTCATTTATTAATTGATTCAAGCGTGACTTTTCGGAAATCCATTCTACAATGTAAAATAGACGAACAAATATATAGTAACATTTCCGCTCCTCTCCAACGAAAACTCTGAAAGAATTCGACCCGTGTTTCGCCTCTCAACGAAGCATCCTCAGGAAACAGTAGACTCACTGCGTGCTAGAACAAAAAAGACACACTACTGCAAAAACTCCGCAGCCATGTTGCCTCGCCGAAAGCCGAACGGAAACTCTTTCTGTTCAGAGTTTTCATTGGAGAGGAGCGGAATTGTTACTATATATTTGTTCGTCTATTTTATATTATTTTATTTGTCGTGCACTGTTGTAGTGCAAGAGTCTACGAACCATTTTGAGCCATCCTACTGGAATTATGTAGGTCCGTTAACTGGAAGTAATTTTTGTTTGTGTCTCTTCAGTTCTGAAGTACGTTAAATTATTAATAAATTGCATGTATAATTTATACAAATTGTCTAAGTTCAATACCAATGTCTGTACACTTATAATAAACACTCAAGGAAGGGCACTAATTGAATAAATAACTTTTTGATGTACTTAGCTTGGCAAATAGGGCATTTTAAAACACTTGTACGAAAGAGAAATAAATTATTTGATTTGAATTTATACACATTTTGCATAAGTCTGATAGTACTTGAATCAAGCTATCAGCTCTTATTTAAGAGTGCCTTATGCCCATTTTCACCGAACAATTACTTATTTTATGGGATGCTTCCAATTGGACGGGTTTCTATGAAAAACTGACAGATATGACATGCGTTATAGTGGCAGATGTCCATCATGGGACAACACGATGGGACTGGTATGACGGATGGTATCTAAAGCGTTAGGTTTCCAGTCATTAGTTGGTGATCTACGCAAAACTCTTAAATTTTCCATAAAAAAATTTGAATTACTTTCTCGAAGATAACACACACACACACGTTTAGAAGAAATATGAAATCAGTAAGAAAATTGGTTTCAATAATGACACCAACCACCCTGTATAGATCTCTCAAACCCATACAAATTCAAAAGGCCGGCGCTGAAATCGGGCGAAACGCAAAGTTATGCAGATGCGCGACAGATGTCGCTGCACCCCTCAGGTTATCGCATGCAGATTAACTGGAAAACCCTCCCTGCGTTTAGTTGTAACTGAGTTACATTCACCTGTATTCAACAGACATTGGTTGCTATGCTGCAAGTGAGAGAAATTCTGAAACGGACATATTTGGAGTTTCTACATTCGTGTCTGTTTAAGCGTTTACTGGCAAATAGTTATTGAATTATAATAACATAATTACATAGATTTTAACGGGTTTAACGGTAGATTATATTAAAAAAACACATTAATAACATTGATTATATTAATAACATAACATAACACCCAACAGTTACATACGTAGTCTTGATTCCGCACTACGATTCCCTGTGTCGTGGGTATCAGGAACTACGAGTACTATGGTACCATAACACCCAGACCCGGAACGAATATTTGCAGAACATACAAACATTTTTCCCGCAGCGGGAATCAAACCTGCAACCTCTTGCATCTCAGCCGGCTACTCAACTCAAAGGTTGTCAAATTATTATTCTTTGGTGGTCACACTTTCTTCTACTACATCCATCGATAGTTAATTAGACTTTCCATGATTCTAGATATTTGTGAAATAAACAAAAAGCTTGGAAGTGAAAAGTTTACTAATACAGGCCATTTGACTGCGGTATGTTTTATCGATAATAACGTTGTTTTAGTTATCTACCGTATTTAAGATACCTAACTTTCGGCTTGTTTGCCTTCATTTATTTTAGAAGCGTTAAAAAAATGAATTTATTTTGCTCCTAGCCAAGCCCAATATGCTCTCATTTACTATCCGTACGTCACCTCAGTTTATTATCTCACGTACTATGAGGTACCTTCATATCAAACAACTTTACTGCCCTTAAACCATGAATAACTTAGATACCTAACCCATCTTCAGAGCAAATCCACGTACAAAGCAGGTTTCCACTGATTATTTATCTTATCTACCAGCGCTTACCGGTACGAACTCGGCAATCTGTCGAATTCGATGAACTTTGTGGCGCGGCAGGAGAAGGTTCACCTGCGACGCAGGAGGTTGCGGGTTCGATTCCCGCCTCTGAACAAATATTTGTACGATCTGCAGATAATTTTTCTGGGTATTTTTCTTAATATTTATCTATGTAATGTATTGTATTAAGTATATCAGTTATCTAGTACCCATAACACAAGCTCTGCTTAGCTTGGGGCTAGATAATGTTGTGTGAAATGTCCAGCATTTATTTATTTATTTTAATCTATAAGACGATTTAAAATGATCCATGTGATTGCAATAAATACAATTCTTTTGATTTAATTTGATCAGCGCGTTTATTGTATTTGTTACGGAACGCTTTCCAATGCTAATAAAGCATCGTGCTGGTAAAAATTGAAAGTCAGGTGGCTGGTGGCGTCTACCTGCTTTATACATAAATTTACCCAAAGTTTATAATACAGGTAAGTTTGTCTCATCATTTATTTACGCGTGCGTAAAACTCCCCTTAATTTGGGTAATTATTTGAGCGGTGTATCCGCTACTCAAATATTGAAAGTGTGTTTGGCTTTGATGTCGAATCTCCCTAAGTTTTGGGTAAAATAATGAGCTAGAAGATGCGCGGTTAGGGTTTCTCTGCGGTCGGCAATATTTTGGGAGAGGTTTTATTTGTTTTTTGCATTTTAGCAGCACATCCTTTACGTGTAGGTTAATAAGTATAGATAATAAAAGGACACAAAGAAAAATTACATCAATGCTTTGCTTTTATACCGTGGAGTCTCCGGCTTAAAAATAGACTCCTCCGTCTCCTCCCATGGGTGTCGTAAAAACTGAGTAAGAGATTACGCCGGGGATGGGCAGCAGCATCCACCTGAGTACTTAGCACCAATACTGCAATCACGAATCCGTCTGCCAAGCGTGGTGATTATGGTTAATCACTCTCTTTTTTTTATTTTTTTTTATGTTATGTCTCGACAAACTGGCATACGGCCCACCTGATGGTAAGCGGATACCGTCGCCTGTCGACATCTGCAACACCCGAGGCATTGCCAATGCGTTGCCTGCCTTGGAGGACCCTTTTCACATTTTTTTTGAAGCTATGCATATTGTAGTTAAGCGGAAAAACCTCAGAAGGGAGCTCATTCCACAATTTGCACGTATGTGGGAGAAAAGATCTCGTAAAGCGAGCTGTACGAGATACCCACACATCGATGATGTGTGGATGAGCTCCCAACCGATGTCGAGAGGTGCGATGATAAAACCTGGAAGCGGGTATAAGCTCAAATAGTTCCTCAGAGCACTCCCCATTATAGAGTCGATAAAATACACAGAGCGAGCCGATATCTCGGCGCAGGCTCGGCGGCTCTAGTGTACTAGTGAGCTTGGGATCGTTGACATTGCATTCTCGGGGAAGACCTCGTTCTACAGTGGACGTCAACGACTGATGACGATGATGATGATGCTTTCTACCCGCCGCTTGAAAATAAATTTTATTTGAATATCTCATAGAATATAGCAGCTACTTTTACAAAATATTTTTTTTTGCAAAATATTTGCATCAGTTTTAGAACAAATCTTAAATAGCCTAAAAGTATATACCTACGTATGTAACATTCAAACCTACGATAGGCAATTCGTTAGCTGCTTATGGCTGTCATTCCCTGGCGTATTAGTTTTTCTTTATAAGATAGTTAAGAAAAAGTTTTATTTTCTGTGAATTTTCTAACAAACTCGTCCTGACTCAAACAAAAACCAAAATTTCCATTTCAATGGCATAAACGTTTCCACATGAAACGTTTGAACGTTACGTCCAAAGTAAACACAACCCTTTAATAAGTAAGGGGTACAAACGACCGTTTCACGCCTCTGTAATTGTCGATTCTGAAAGAACTTTCGGGTGCCGATAAGCTGAGCTTTTAACACTTATGAACCTTAATGTGAGTCGATAATGGATCAAACAATTACAATTTAATTTGTTGACTATTTTACTATGATGTTAGCAGGTGGATGATTTACCTGAGATTAAACGTATAGGTGGTAATTACGTAGCGCATACGTAAAGTAGTGGCTAAATAGATTAACGGGATTTCTGGTTTTAGTTCCTTTGTTTTCTTTTACTTTCTTTTAAATTACAGTCTGATACAAGATTGTATCACTTAAAATAAATTTGATTTTGTAATAAGACAAATCTTTCCAATTTGCTTTTCGTTTCTATTTTCACTTACACCGCGGGGCCCAAAGTCTAGGCATTGTTTCAACAGTTAATGAGTATTCGAAGTCACTTTTAAGCCACACAAGACTTATACTTACCCATGTCCCCAATCCCCATATATTTTAATGCTCAAAATCAGTGCCTTTGGAAATGGACGGGTAAGTTCTTTGTAAGCGGGGGTCCATAGTACCCTATTAGCATTTAAGGGTTATCGCCTTTTGTAGGCCTTTGCTTAATCGTTTTGCGGCAGATGAGAAGATTTGTGGCCACGTGCCGTCAATACATTTTATGTAGTGAAGGAGTTTCAAGTGAGAGTCATGAGCGGAAAGCGATATTTTAAGATAATTATTGTCGAATATCTCTATTAAAATTTCAATGCTATAAACTCGCAACAGGTTTTTTTTTCTTGTATTGTAATGTATGCTACAATTTTCACAATAGAAACTTCTACCAATATCAGCATTGTTGCCATCGGCATTGTCAGTAAGATCTTTCATTTCACCCGACAAGTAACAAATATTTACAGATCATGCAAACAATTGTTTCGCAGCGGGAATCGAACCAGCAACCTCTTGCTTCTCAGCCGGTTACTCGCTTGCCACGCCACGGAGGTCGTCAAAGGGTTGCGATTGAAAAAAGAAAAATATGCATAAAATCTGAAAACGCGAAATTCTTTCACTTAAACCACATCCATCTGAACGCGTTTCTAGAACAATAGACCGAACACCGTATTAAACTCCACTGACGGCTCTTTCTATAGCCTATTGTGTTGTCACACTTTTGTTCTTTCAGCTCGAAGCTTCAAAGTGCTTCTGAAATGACTTTTGACCGCAAAAACGTCTTGGTCTGACACTTCAATCGAGGATGAACCAGTTTCCACCGGTTTTGTCGCGCGACAACTTACGGTTTCGGGGTTCGTCTTTGTCATCATTAGCAGCCTTTAGACGTCCTCTGCTGGATGAGGCCTCCCCCATAAAATACAATGGGGGGGTTGCCATAATCACCACGTTTGGTAGGCGTACCTTAAAAATGTCATCGGCGGTCAATCGAGAGTGGCCTTCCTATCAGTGCGTCGTCTTATTGATCACGGCTCGAAAAGATTTATAAAGTCTGCGCCGGTTATCCGGCGCTTCCGCTGGTTATCCGTTATCCGGGCTCCGGCCAAATCACTATCCGTTGCATCCCTAATTCAAACTATGCTTGATTTATTTTGAAACACAAAAATAACTGTGTAAACTAATAATTCCTGAAGATGTAAAGATTTATCTCTTCTTCTTCTTGGACTTTCTGTTCGGCGTTCGGCGAGGCAACATGGCTGCGGAGTTTTTGCAGTAGTGTGTCTTTGTTGTTCTAGCACGCAGTGAGTTTACTGTTTCCTGAGGATGCTTCGTTGAGAGGCGAAACACGTGTCGAATTCTTTCAGAGTTTTCGTTGGAGAGGAGCGGAATTGTTACTATATATTTGTTCGTCTATTTTATATAAGAATGGATTTCCGCAAAGTCACGCTTGAGTCAATTAATTATATAAATATTTGTTAAATAACTAAGATTCTACCTCTTCAATCCCCTTTCTCACCCTTAAAGGTACACACATCGCTATACCATACATACGTGGTACTCCTATATAACTAAAAATTGTCCCCAAGTACTTTTACGTTCCAAACCTTTGTTTATGGCAAATTAAAACATAGAAGCAGGTGTCAACTGACGGCTCTCCATCATTGGACCCTGGCCATAAATCCGACATCAGGTGCAGGGGGGGACGAAACGACAATGTATGTCCCGAAATGTCCCGAACATGTTCCGTTTGTTTTTTACACAGTGATTTCGGTAAACTGTTGCTTTGGGAGTTGCGAAGATGAGCTTTTGTGATGTACACCTTCTTTTACGTGTAGGTTTATGTTGGTGGCGGAGTTTTATATGTTATGGATGTTGGCAACATAGATAGAAAATTTAATACGACCCTGCAAATTGACTTTGCTCATTTTTTATGTTGGAAAATGTTTCATGGTGAACCATTGCATGTTCTTTAAATAACAGTGTATAGTGTTTTTTTTCTTTGAAACTCAGTTGGCTTATAATGGTAAGCGTCCACTTATTGGTATCGTACGCAACGGATGCATCGCACGCGACGGATCGTAGCATTCTTTGTATAGAGACTCATATAAGTGCGTCCACCTGTCCGCATCGTACGCATCGCACATCGGCAATGCCGACACCGTTGCTCCGAGAGGCAACTTTTGCGATGCGTGTCGATGACGTCATACGGAATGCCGATCAGTGGACGCACCCCGCGCGACGACACACAGCAAGCCTTTCTTCTGGTCCTATAGCCTCCCTGTATTTAGTATCCTGTCTCAGTAAATGTGGTTTCAGGATATCAACATGATAATTGAATTTAGCTTGCGACATACGAAAATATTGGAAGAACTTCGTGTCATCGTTTGACAAATCAGGAAACAGGGTGTGATATTCTCCATGTTCCGATCTCTTCTTGAATATGTCGTATATCCAGATACTATGTTTCCTTTTTACTTTTTTTTCCAATTCTTCCTCTTCTGCTAACAAACAAGCTACAACGACAATTTGTTCTTCATCGCTTTCCTCCATCCTCACAGAGTCCGCACGTACGCTCACTACGAAAATCCGAATGAACTGGCATCGTCAATCCGTATTCTGGTACTCACCGTCGGTAATCCGTACGCTGCCGATACAGTGGACGCACTGTGAAAACTTGAATCTGTTTGATGCGACGCGTCCGTTGCGTACGATACCGACAAGTGGACGCTTAGCTTAAATGACCCCATGAGGGAAAATGTACAAATGAAAAATCTTAGTTCTGGATGATCGTGACTTTTCACTATTAGAATAGAATAGAATAGAAAAATACTTTATTGTACACGTTATAGAAATAAATATACAAAATAAGCAAAACTTAATTGATAATTAAAAGTATAATGGGCGGAGGTTTCCCAACGAGTAACACTGTTTGTTACTGGGTGGTCTTATCGATTAAAAGTGACTTCTTCCAGACAACCTGAGAGGTGAAGAGAGATCTATAAGATTGAGGAATGAGCGGGGTGTATCCCGATAAGTAAAAGAAACTACGTAATTTAAAGTCTTGGAATTTAACATCACTGACCTTAATCAGGGTTACCAAGAAACAACCAGTGATACGACGTAATAGAAGAACAACTGAACTTTTTCTCGAGAATCCGGAAAGCATTTTCATGAAAAATCTGAATTTCCAAAGAAATCTCTTGCAGTCAGAGACATGAGCAGATTGAATAAAATTGTAACTGCCTAAGATTGGTTCGAAAGTTGTGGAGTATCGCATAGAATGTTGTTTGTTTGCTATTCTTGGCGGTATAAAATCTAACTCGGGTCCGTGTTAATGGGAGCGGTGAAGTCTGGAGGGTTCCGCGATTTATAGCCGCTTGTGATATGAGGTCCATGTCAATAGCGGGTACCTACTGAGAGCTGATTCTGAGTTTTGGCAATCAATTGACACAGACGTATAGTAGTGACGGTGTAGTGTAACACGGATTTTTGTATGGAAAATGAGGTTCACAGAGTGTACGCTAGGGGCGCTCATCGGTGTCGCCGTACAAAATCCTTGCTACACTACACCATACGTCCGTGTAAACTGTGTGCTAAAAACTTAGAATCAGCTCTCAGAGTTTCTTAAACGTGTGAGCTGTGTTTGTTCGGTTCCAGAAATACAAACGCACTGGTACCTGGAGCCCAAGTCACCTGCCAAGCGTGCGGTGATTATGACAAATCCCCCCATTGTACGCTATATGCATGCTATGGGGACCTATGTGTTGGCCTCATCCAACAGTGCTGAAAAAGAAGAAGAAAAAAATCAGCCGGTTATGACCCTACATTTGGAACCAGTGAGTTGGATAAGTTCGTCCAGAGAAGTACTACCACCATACCTATTTCTGCCGCCAAGCAGTAGTGCTCGCATTGCAGAGAGCTGATTTTAGGTTTTGACAAGCAATTGACACGGACGTCTGGTGTAGTGTAGTGTGGATTTTTGTATGGAGACACTGAGGAGCGCCCCTAGCGTACTTAGAATCAAAGAGCCGATTCTTAGGCTCGTATTCCAGAACTATGCTCAAGCGTGAATCGAGACTCAAGCACAGATTTGGTGTTTTTCATTGAAATCTGTCAAAAAATCTATGCTTGAGTCTCGATTTAGTTTGAGTTTAGTTCTAGAATACGGACCTAAGTTTTGACAAGCAATTGACACGGACTTAAGGTGTAGTGTAACACGGATTTTTGTATGGAAAATGAGGTTCACAGAGTGTACGCTAGGGGCGCTCATCGGTGTCGCCATACCAAATCCTTGTTACACTATTACACTACACCATACGTCCGTGTCAATTATGTGCTAAACACTTGGAATCAGCTCTCAGCTCTCTGTGTTCCGGTTTGAAGGGTATGGGTGCCGATAAACACACTGTCACGATAACCTAAACTTTCCTGTCACTTGCACCACACCATTACTATGGAACTAGGGTTCCTTTGGCGGCAGTATAAAACGCACCTGTTATACCTACTCAGTGGGCGAGTGTGATTGCTCCGTATAATTGAATTACGCACAGAAAGATATACGGTTTCATTAAGTCAGGCGTGAGCCATTGCGAGATTGGAACCCTTGGTAGTTGACAGGCAGTGTCGAACGTTTAAGGTTCTACTTAGTCAAGTTTTAATGCAGGCATTTCAATAATAAGAACTGAGTTCCCTCATAATTAAATGATCATACCTTTCATACAATATTTTTTAATTTACTTCATCATCATCGTTAGTAGGTACATACTAGAGACACATCGAGTAAAGGGCCTTCCTCTACCGCGTCGTCTGGTTTGTGGTCGCCACTATATGACCTGCCCATTGCCAATTCAACTTGCTAATTCTGAGAGCTATGTACCTGAAATTTGGAGGGTAAATTTATTTTGTGGTCTAGAGGTGCACTAAGAAAGTAATTTCCATAACTCATCTCTTAAGTGGGTTAGCGGGGTGTGGAAGTTTGTTATAAAAAAACTACACGCGGACGAATTCACAGGCGTTCCGCTAGTTGGAAATCAAATCGCCTTAGCGTGTTTGTGTCTTTTATTGACTCAAATACAGCTTAATTTGATCCATCAATATTCAAACGCAAATATTTATGTACCAGCATACCTGATATCTTGTTTACTCAAGGAATTCGTTCATTCAAGTTGCACACACCTGAAGAAACAATACTGCCCAATGAAACAAGAGCTGTATGTACAAAGATATTCAACACTTCTGAGTATCTGACTAGATTGGTTTCGCTGAATATTACACTGCCGTCGCCCAAGTTAGCAAGAACCCTATTCACAAAGTTATTATTCGCACTTGGGTATCTACTTACATTGTCTGGATTTATAAACCTACCAATACATTGATACTGCCCAAGTTATTAAGAGCCCTGTCTACGAAGGTTCTCTTGACTCTGAGGTACCTAATTAGATCAGCTTGATTCATAATGCTTACCCATTACTTACCATCCAAATTACATAGACCTTTATTTGCAAACGTATTCGTAACCCTACAGTGTCAAATTAGATTGGTTCACCTGAAGAGATTTGAGTCAATATTAGCTTAGTATTAGGAAAGGGAACGCAGCTCATTAAAATTAAACCTACTAAAGTCGGTAAGATTTAATTAGTTAAAGTCCTGTAAAAGTGGTATCTCCAATTTATAAAAGAGCGAACTATGTTATTGAATCATGGAATGAGCATCAATATAAATAATGTACAGGTACTTATTGTCTTGTTACCATCTCCAGAAGTAGCTGATCAATCCAGATATTCACGAACCTTTACAGTCAATAAATACAATACAAATACAAATGTTTTTATTGCGCTTCCAAAAGATACATTATAAAAACCAATGATGAAACCTCCTTTTAAGTAAGAAATTACTTGTCATAGGAGATTTCGCTCTTGCTTGGGTCTATTTTACAGTATTTAAGGTATTAGAATTATTAACATTTGAAAACAAAATAGGTAGAAATTAGGGTGAGCTTTACACTGGGTGTAAAGTGTATGTTTGCACTGGGTGTAATAATCATATCATTAATGGAATAAAAAAACATGACCACGTTGATGACCTATAACATTACTTCCCAAATAGAGGCAAATATTATGTGAATTTCTGAGTAAAGATTTTATACCTATTTAATTTTTTTTTTAATTACAATACCTCCAAGTCCAGTAAAACAAATACTACATCCTACAGCCACAACACGAGCGAACGTACAGCTACTACCAGCAGTCGCACTAACAAGCGTACTCTGCAAATTGGCCTGCAGTGACGTTGTTAAGCGAATTTAGCACTAATTGTGTTTGACAGACCATGCTGGACGAGAGCATTGTCGTTTGCGACGCTTTGTTGCTAACGTGCAACTTTTGTGACGGTTGTAATTTGATTCGGGAACAAAAATTGCATTGTGAGTGAGAGATGGAGTTAAGTTTGCTCTTCACGGTACCACGTGACCATAATTCTATAAAAAGTGAGCTAGAACCGCGAGTTTAGACAGCTTATTATAACTTGTGATAGATTAAGCTCCCTGATAACTATCATTATTTAAGGCTCCCACGTACATCACATGGAGATTTCCGGCTGAATTAAGCTTAATTTTTTCTAGTTAATATAAAAAAATATATATAACCTAGAATCCTAGAAACCGTACTCGCGACGATTCGATATTCGTACCTATATCACCCTTTACCGAATACGAACTTGCAAATAGTATCGTTCCATCAACTTACTTACCAGATTTCATGGCGATGGCAACTCCCATCAAACATAGATACTCACCACATACATAGATACCAACGCTACCCCGCTCTAGAGAACTCAAAGAGAACGTCGCTTCGCTCGTTTAAAAAACAATTTCTCAAAAAAAACTTAAAATTTTCTTTGTTGTACACAATGAGCAGACTGTAGTGGTTTCTACCAATTATAATGAAGTTATAAAATAATTTGGTAACGTAAACAAAAAAAACCAAGCGGAAAAATCAATCAGTGCTCGCCCGGGTTTCGAATCCACCTTCAAATCGTATGTCGGAGTCCTCCCGCAGTGCCAAGACGGCTCACGATGGGTATAGCTCAATGCTTTCTTGAAAATATTAGCTTTCTCCGTATCCGATAACTCGTGCAAACAATCGAACTCCACTAACCGGTTGTTTACGGAAGTGTTATTTACCCGAAACCACCAAGTCGGCACTCGGCGATCGCGCGGAGAATACAAAGTGGGCCGAAGTGGGCCTGCGTCACTACAACGCCACTTTTTATTTAGAATCAGCTTTATCGTGCTGTGTTTAGTTTCAGAGTAGCTGCAAGGCGAGCAATTCGATTTTCAAAGACCTTTGCAAGTCTTGTAGTGTGATCAAAGATCTGCATTATTCCTATTTGTCCCTCTGGCATACTTGAATAAAATAAAACATAAATATAATAATAATCTTTTCACACCACCTGCTCGACAATGTCCAATTACATATCATGCAACCTCAACGTAAAGTCTCTCTAGGGATATAAAGTTGTATGAAACTCCCTAGGGAATAAAGTGATTTGAATTTGGAACATCAAATTCGTGTGCCCAAATGGCATTGTAAAGAGGTTTGTTCGAAAATCGAACTGGCCACCATAAGCAGAACTCAAACAAAAATAAAAAGGTGCATTAAGCTGCCTATACATTTGATAGATGCAAATTGGAATTGTAATTCAAAGAAACAGCTACTTCATACATAGGTAGGTAATGTCTGTAAGACGTGACATCGAGTAAAATTCCCACTGTTATATCGTCTGTGGCCGAATCGGCTCAAATCGGCTCAGTTGAAGGTGCAAATAAGCGCTGGTGATTGTTTTCACGTTTTTCAGGAAAACGTAGGGCGCAAAGGGTGTTTAAAATGTTTACTTTTTCGTGATTTGCGTAGAAAAACGACGTTGTACGGTTTATTCGAATGTAAGTAAGTATAAAGGATTAAGAAACAGATTTGTAGCGAATCTGGCTTTCGCATATTGTGTACCTACCTACCTATCTTATGAAATACGAGCGCTTGTACGTCATTTCTTCCGCGTTATAATGCAGAATTCAGTTGCTTCCTAAGCAACTGAATTCTGGTTTACCGTAGAGATTTTATCATATCTGTAGATCACAGTGTAGATATCATATCACAGATATCACACTGTGTTCATCAAAATTTTCTAGCCGTTTTGGCGTAAAAGCACTAAGTACAAACATTCAAACATGATCATTACTTATTTCACTTTTATCTATGTAGGAATAGTTGTCCATGAAAAACGAATTTCCTCACTTAGCTCCTCTTTCAACATCTCTGGGTAAGAGCGGTTTCCTCCGCCAAAGACGCCTATTCATGTCCAATCGAAATCCGTAGAAATGCATAACCGCTCTCATTACTTGACTGATAAAAGAACTAGATCTTCATTCTTTTTGGCGTGCTAACAGAAAGCGAAGTAATGATTTTAAACAGAGAACGTGATAGAAACCACTCTGTTACAAAACCAATACCATCCAAAAACAGCAAAACAATCGTGCCAAGTTCAGTTCAAAGTCCCGTTAAGCCAGAGCTTGTCTAATCAAATACCTGTGTCCAGGGGCTCTCACGACTAAGACCAAGATTACTGGGTGTACGTCACTCGGAGCTAGCCTGTCAGTCTCAACAAATACAGGAAGTATGTTTATTTAAACTGGTTCTCCCGTTCACCTCGTCGAGCTTATAGACAGAATCAATAAGAGTGATTCTGTCTAAGTCTTTTAAAAAAAAACAAAAATCTAGAACTCCGTGGACCTTGATAAGTTTTATCCAATCATAGGTATCTACAACATTCTATAAAAATAAGATATATGTAGTTAAAAAAAAAGAAACTTATAAACGAAAAAACTTAGTTTGTCATTAATTTCAAAACTACAAGTCAGACCTTCATAAAACTTTGTAGATATAATCGACTAAAACTTTCAAAACTTTGTAGGTTTTTAAAACAATGAACCAGAAATATTAATTGAATTCAGCCAAAAAGTTCCACGAGGCACGGACGAAATCGCGGGTGTTCCACTAGTCACTAATATTTTTATGTTAAGTTAGGCTCAACTCAGCAGAAAACAAAATGCAATAGCTTACATAACTTTCCTTCCAACTTGTTAACCCTTTAGCTTCGAGTAGCAAGCATTTTCCGTCGGCAAGTTTTCGACAGTTGCAAATTAAAAGTGAGGCCGGCCGTGCGTGATCCTCGCTGTAATCTCTAGCGAGCCGAGCGAGCTCGTGACTCGAATGCTGGTGACATGTCGGTGATATGCGGCAAATAATAGATTTGTTTGGAAAAACTGTCGAAAATTTGAGGTAGGGTTAAAATAAGTAGCTCTTTCTCTTTGTCTAAAGATTTGCGCATATCGCATAGTATTCGGAGTTTCCTTCTGCTTCAGTTATTTTTAATCGATTTCACAAAAAGGAGGAGATTCTCAATTAGGTTGTATTTTTTTTTTATGTTTGCTACCTCATTATTATATCCGTCAAAATAAATGAAAAGTTTTTAACAAATGTGTATTGAAACAATTTCCTGCTCTTATACGTATATGAAATGGTTGTGTGGCTGAATGGCTCACTGACTGACTGACTGACTGACTTATTGACTGACTGACAACCATTGACTATTGACCGGCTAAGGCTGTGAGCACAACTTTAACCATAAGTCCTAGAGACTCCTAATCTTCTATCAGTCTTCCAATCAAGTAAACAATAAACAATATTTTGGCTCGGGCGACGTACTTTGAATCACCTGCTACGTTCGGGATTCTACTCTAGAATCACTCACTTTGCTCTGGATTCAAAAAAGCGCCCTCGCCGTAAAAATATTATTTTGCTCCCTTATGATACAATCTACTATTGTAAAACACTTAACTTGTCTCATATTTTTGTATCAATTTTAATTAACCTTTTTTTTGTAAGTGATCAATTTGCTATGTGCTGCAGTCTTACTCTAGACTAGATAATAGAGTTTTCGCTCTAGAACTAATGGTACCTAGTTAACTTTTTTATTCCGTAGCGGGTGTCCCGTGACCCGAATGTTGACATTTCACCTGGTGAATGCTGGAAAATCAATAGATTTAGGTACTGCGGATATATTTAAATGCGAGCTTTGTGTAAGGCCTTTTCAGTTCAATACATGTTTGATAGAAAATAACCTTTTCTGAACATAACATAAATCTTTGGCTTATTTTTTTATTTTTAACATTCACTAATATGGAAATAATAAACAAATATTTTACTTTCATTAAAAATAGTAGGTAAGTTTATACAACATAACATAACACACAGTCACATACATAGGTAGTCCAGAGGGCCTAGCCAAGCGGCATTCGCTTCGAAGCGATTCCATTTCTACAGTCGTAATTCAATACAAAAAACCACGTGACATATCGATAGCTAACGTCAATCCCATACATTTTGGACTTTTCCATTGGCGTCATCGTTAATAGAATGTTACTTTGTCTACGGCCTCTGATCCCACAATATAGGATTCCCTGTGTCGTGGGTATCAGGAACTACGAGTACCATAATTCATCGCAGTAAAAGCAAAATTTCAGTTTGAAGATACTGTCGGCGAAAATATGCATCCGTTCTTGACTTAAGAGTATGCATTGTACTACCCGACTAATTCTTGTCTGATGTTTATCAGATAAACCTTTTTTACAACAGCGACTTTTTGAATCAAGATCAGAACATATAGGGGTAATTAGTTGCTTTGAGTTAATTCAGAAATAATCTGATATTCACACCGTACCTAATTAAGATTGCGGTGTTATTTTTAATTCAAAAGTTAATGTATTTTGGAAACCCTCCCCTCGTAACTGTCCCAGGTGATTTACGTTCTCATTTTAACTATAACGTTAAACTGTAAACCGTTAAAATGAAGCCTGTAATAGCTATTTTAATGGTGGATAGGTTTTACACTGATTGAATGTGCTATAATGTTATTTTGAAGAGCAGGAATGTAGCCGGTGGCGTTGCTCGACTATTTTGAAGGTAACTGTTAAGCTACCAAGTCCACTGCGACGCACGGACACGCTTCGTACAAGTTTCGCCTTGTATATGTCGGTTGTCTTAAGTGGTGACTGCAAACCGGATGAAGCAGTGTAGGAAAGCCCCTCTCGGTGGACCAAGGATATTATAAAATTTGTAGGAAGTCGGTGGATGGATGCAGCTCAGGGGGCTTTGTACGAGTTTTGATAGTTTTAGAAACTGTATGAAGTTTCGTTTCCTTCCATACATTTATTTGCAGCGCCCCTAGCGAAAACGAGAAGAAAACTAAGAACACTGTCAGTTAATGTATGGAAGGAAACGAAACTTTATATAGTTTCGAAAATATCAAAACTTGTACTGAGCCCCTAGGACAGTACGGCGTGGCCTATCGGGGAGGCCTTTATCTATCAGTGGACTTCTACAGGATGATGATGATGGTGATGATGATGTTAGTTGTCAAGTGTTTGTAGTGTGGTTGGTGTCGAGTGGTTTCACGTGGTTAATCCACGCAGCTATCGTGCGCTGCGTTCCCGTGCACAGCGTGTCCGTGCACATCGTGCGTTGCAGTGGGTTGGCAGCTTATGGTAAAAACAACTAAAGAGAACAAACAAAAAACAGTCTAATGATTTAAAAAAAATTTTGAAACCAAAAATAAAAATTATAAACAATTTGTGACATGTGTTACGTTAATTTATGACCTCTTCGTGACCCATACGTTACACCTTTATGTTACGTTACGTTCTTGAAAACTATTTTTTACAATCTTTTGTAAACCCTAAGAAGCATACCTACAAGTCAATGTCCTTTGCACTTAATTTCTAAGTAATTGACCAAAATCGCCATCATTCTAAATCCAAGTTCATTATAAAGGCCCCTACACACCGGGCGTCGCGTGCCGACGTTAATAACGGCTATCCAAATAACGGGTGTGTTAAAATCTATTGGATAATATATCAGTGTTATTATACGTGTTACGATGTGATAACAGGTTGAAGATTATAGTGAAGGCTTCAATTTTTGTTTGGTTAAATAAGGCTCTCTTTTATGAAATAACTACTCCTCAAATCAGTATAATAATTAATTATGTGTGTAAATTATATAGATGAGATCAATAGATATATAACAACAAGCAATAAAAGTAAAATATTTGGAGAAAACAGCAGTTTGTAGCTTCTAGTGAATAATTTCGTCTGGGGAAGTATTTCTGATGTCAAACAGTTAATGCTAGCACTGCTGAGTTTTTAACCGACTTCCCAAAAAAGGAGGAGGTTCTCAATTCGGATGTATTTTTTTTTTTTTTTTTTTTTTTTTTTTTAATGTTTGGAAAATTCTTTTTTTATTTGTATAGATAAACTTCCAGATTGGTCCCATTTTTTTCAAAATCCAGTTCTGATGATGGGATCCATGAGGAATTGAGGGAACTCCTCAAATATTGTAGGCATACATATGGCGATTTTGATATTTTCAGCAACAAACCAAGCATTTGCATTCAAAAAGTATAATAATCCTTTCACCACTATGGTTCTTTCATCATTTTTTTTTCATCCAAATATTTTGTCAAATACTATGGCGGAAGTCGGTTTTTTAAATGAAAAGTTATGGTTTGAAGTATATAAGTGCCGGTGAAATTACAGGCCCATTAGATTACTCATCTTAGTCTTAGGGTGGCGGGTGCAGTGCACAGCCACGTAGAGTGCATCCTAGGTTGACTTTATATTCAAAGCGGTATTGCCAATGACTTTCTAACTATATAATTTCATTGGGTATGGGAGGGGGTACCGCTTAGTATCACGTCGGCCACTTACTCAGATAAAAACATTCAAAATTTTCTATTTAAAATGGTTACTAAGAAATAAAATTACTCTCTACAGTTATTTGGCCGAAGAAAAAGTAAAAGAGTATAATTATGTGGCATTAAAATAATAATTAACTCTTATTACTTTGTTTTCTCCAGACAATAACCACGTCCCCACCATTACGCGGTTTTGATGTCGTTTAGTTGTAGACGTTATTATAAAAAATGCCCTTAGTCTGGGTTTAAACCAGGACTACCAGTCTAGGCTTAAATATCGACCTAGGGTATGTACGACTGTAATACAAATTCAGATGGTTTGTTTTCGAGAAGCAACTTTCGAGCTAGATATGCCAAAAATTACATAAGCTTGGACTATCTCTGGTTTATCTAAAACCAGGCAGCCCCCTAGTTTAGCAATGGTCTATAAATTGACAGTTGATTGCTTGTTAGAGGTAAGAATTTGGGCATCTCAATTGTTATGTAACACAATCCATCAGTTTGATACTTTGGAAATTTGCGAAGTAGCGCGAGAATTTATTTCGGAAAACAAACCATCTGCTTTCATATTTAAAGTCGCATATGCCTAATGTCGATATTTAATCCTAGACTAGTAAGCCTGGACTAAATTCAGATTTTGTCCATGTTCTGTAATAAGGCCGTAGATGTTAGTGTACTACGCAGACACTCGTTCTAGACGCTTATTATTGAAAAATATTTCGCCACGTGTGTGTGTAAAAGCATTGGTAAGAGCATTGGAAAATTCATATTTCTCGTAGAGTAATTTCACTTAGTTCATAAGACGATTCAAAATGATTTTAAATTAATTAAATAAGAGTGTTTTTAACTTTAGCTTTGTTACTGCAGAAATACAATTTTAAACCGGCTTCAAAAAAAGAGAAGGTTCTCAATTCAGTTGCATATTTAGCAAATTAATTTTATGAGACACCTCTACATTGTATTTAACACATCTCTGCTTTATGTCACAAAAAACTAAAACGTGTATTTTACAAAAATATTAAATAACATTGCTGCTGTGTGTCCGGCCTAAGAATTGAACTCTCCGTTTCCTCCCGTGGATGTAGTGAAAGCCTTAAAGACTAAGGGATTACACCATGGGATGGTCAGCCGCATCCACCTGAGTCCTTACACCAAACTGCGATGACTAATCCGACTACCAAGCGTGGTGATTATGGCAAATACTATAATAAAAAAAATATTCAAGGGGGAGGCCTCGTCCAGCTGTGGACATAAACAGGCTGATGATGATAATGATGATTAAATTGCCTATTGTGTTTGTTAAATAGTAATATTTATTATCTAACCTTTTTGTTGATTGTGTAGCAGCTATAGTGTCTCTAAGTGCCAAGACAAACCTTGCAGGGTTTTTATGGTACTTATTAAATTGAACTGTATGTTAACAACTTTTTGGATGAATAAATAAATAAAAAATAAAATGACATAAGAGCTTGTCCAGATGAGGCGATTTACGCGCGATTGCTGTGCGTTTTGTGCTCGGCGAGCGGCAAAGCGCGCGACTGCATGTGGACGGAATGTATAAAGCTCTAGTACCTATTTCACAATCGCGCGAGTCCTCATCTGGACAAGCTCTAAGTTGAAAGTCTTGTATATAGTAAAACACAAAATCGTTACTTTACTTTACATCAATGCCAAAATCCGAGTCAATAAACCCTCTCTTGTTTCCGTAATGTCCCTTAACGATAGCAATTACTTTCGCCAAGCTCACCATCAATTTGTCAGGTAGAAAATTCCTGAATCATACGAAGTTGTTAGAGTGAAATAGGCTAAGTTTTTTCTGGTATTTTGCAGAATTTTAATGTTCGGTACCTCAAGGGTACCAACGGAACCATTTTAGGATCTCTCAGGGTGTCTCTCTGTCTGTCTGTCATAGCCTATTTTCTCCGAATATACTGGACCAAAGAAGCTGAAACTTGATACGCACCAGCGATGTGCCGAGCGCGACAGATTCGTTCACCTGGTTTTAACGAAATTAATTGATTTGAAAAAGACGTTAACGAACAATAGTTAACAAAATATATGGCTTATTTGTTTATTATTGTTTTTAGAGTTAGGTGACCTAATCACGGACGTCTAGCGTAAATCAACGAATTCTGATGTTGCGGGTTGTCTTTGGGGCAAACAGAAATAAAAAAAAACTTGTGTCAAATATATCATGTGACTTATTATATATTGACCAATCCCAAATGTCCGAAACTAATGAGCCAATATTTATACTGGACCCTACTCATACTTTAAATGAAAATCCTAAATCTTCAAGTTCCTACGGGAAACGGAAAATACTCGTAATGAGAAAATGTGTATAAAAGTGTTTTTATTTACTAATAAGTTACTAAGTGGTTACTATGTTAGCCTACTTGTACGGAACTCTCTCCACGCGAGTCCGACTCGCACTTGACCGGTTTTTGGCAGTTTAATAGTTGTGAATAAACAAACAAATCCATTGTTTACTAAAAACAATACATATTTTCGAAAGCAATATGTATAACAAGAAACAAAGGACTGACTGACAGGTAGATGTCCAATAGTGGGCTAATGACAGTTACTGTCAATCAACTTCCGAATTCAATTTTTGAATCAAATGTCAAAGGTCACTCGGGTAAATTGGATGGTGTTGATAAATCCTTTTAGCATCTCCAATCAATGTCGAAACTTTGTTTAAACTGAGTTTATACAGAATCGCAAAGAGGTTTTAGAGAATTGGACTAAGTTTAATAAGATAATTAAAACAAACAACAGGGGTTATTGGAGGGACTGGGTGGTTACAGGTTTTAGAAAAAAAAAATACAACCGAATTGAGAACCTCCTCTTTTTTGTGAAGTCGATAAAAAATGACGACTATAATATTAGACTACTTTTCTATTCTCCTGCTAAAGTTCCTGTTGACGAAACCGACCTGGTTCCTGTCTCACGACCTCCGAGACCTATAGATAAAATGGCAGGAAGGGGAACTGGTGTTGATGATACAAATAGGTGTTATCTACAATTTCAAATAATTTCGTGTTATTTTAAAAGAAATAAAATCTGAGTATTATTTGTTTTAAGTAATTTATTTTTTAACCGACTTCCCAAAAAAGTAAAAGGTGCTCAATTCGGCTGTATTTTTTTTTAATTTTTTTTTTTATGTTTGTTACCTCATATCTCCGGCCTTTATGAACCGATTTGGAAAATCTTTTTTTATTTGAATAGATTGGTCCCATTTTTCAGAATCCAGTTCTGATGATGGAATCCATGAGGAATTGAGGGACCTCCTCAAATATTGTAGGCATACATATGGCGATTTTGATATATTCAGCAACAAACCAAGCATTTGCATTCAAAAAGTATCATAATCCTTTCACCACTATGGTTCTTTCATAAATTTTTTTTCATCCAAATATTTAGTTGAATACAATGGCGGAAGTCGGTTTTTTAAATGAAAAGTTATATTTAATTATTTTGAAGAATTTTGGTCCCAAACTGCTTGAAAACACTTTAAAGCAGTGCAATTCTTCTAAAGCTGATTGTAGACAGCCAATCTCCTTTCTAAACTCTGTAACTGATTTTAACTGACAGTTCAGGAGTCCGAAGTTTCAATTAATGTCCCGTGGTGTTCAATTTACAAGTCAAAAGAAATTCATTTAAATAAACGTTGAGGTTAATGAAGTTTAAATAAAGTTGCGTAGTTAAGGAAGAAAAACGGGAAACGTGACGACCGACGTAGTCGACGCGATGGACGTAATTTGGAATTCCCAATGCTGGATAAGAATTTGAAGTGAAGAGGCTAAGATTTTAAGATTTTTTAAGTTTTTTTAGGTTATCCGAGTTAGGCTTAGATAACTAAGCCTAACTCGGATAACCTAATCAAAATCTCTCTAATTTTTGCTTATGCACTAACTATGATTTTGTTACTTTGTTTTGTTCTCTATTGTTCTTTTTTTTTATGGGTGATGTGGTCGCCAAGCGACCCTTAAATAAATACAAAAAAAAAGAAGAATTTGAATTATTGTATCGTATTGAGTAGTTGAGAACTAGTGTGGTGAAAGGGATCAAGTGAACAAGTTCAAGTAATAGGTAGAAAAAAAATGTTTAATTTCCTTTCGAGGTCCTCAGAGACCAGCTTGAGGCCTGTGGCCTTGAAAAGGGCCTAGTGACTAATGGTGATGGAACCAGTGTGATGAAAGGATTCAGTGCAGTCCTATCATGCACAGCGTCATCTTCGTCTCTACATCATCGTTTCATCACCATCATCATCAGCGTGTAGAAATCCTTTGCTGGACATAGTGACTCCCCTCTAGAATGCCACGACGAACGGTCTTGAGCCACCTCCATCCACCGACTTCCTGTGACCTTTATGATGTCTTAGGTCTACCTTTTGGTGGCTTTCCTTTACTGCGTCATGTTTGTGGTCGCCACTCGAGAACCTTTATTCCTCAACGGTTGTAAGTTCAGCTATATGACCTGCCCACTTACTAATTTTCTCATATACGGATTCTATCACGTAGTGCAACTCCTAGCATCGCTCTCTCCATAGCCTGGTGTGCGACTTTAAGCCTGTCTATGCGGCCAATAGTTGGCGACCACGTCTCAGTGCCCTAAGTCATCGAGTTAGTCTCCTAAGAATAACTGGCTCAATATCGTAGGAAGGCTTTTCTTTAGACACACACACAGTATAAACAGTTCCAATGTTCATTCAATAAGGTACATATTTTATTGGCATCCTGTTTATCGAAATCAAATGTTGCATTGTTTACTGACTGCGGTTCCGTACAATGAAATCAATAGCCTATGATATTCGTTTTATTCAGCGTCACACACCGTTCATAAATTCAGATAGCAGTGCGATACCATTGATTTACTGGTGTTGACGTTCGGTAAGGTGGGTTTTAGATGCGCGACTTATTTATGTTACCTGAGGCCTTACCATGAGCTCTTATAGCGATTCAGGAGGTCTACTCTTGTTCTATTATACATCCCAAAACGTAACTTGTAGTTACTCTTGTTTACTTTCGGATCGGCCGCTGTCGTGCGGCGACCAGAGACAAGAGAGAGAGAGGGAGAGAGAGAGAGAGAGAGAGAGTGCGCGACGCTCGAGCTCTCAAACTACGAACTTCGTGCCGAAGTTTCGGTTTTCGCTTGATTAGAGTACCGATCGCACGAAATTTCGTAGTTTGGTGTATTAAAGTAGACCTCCAGTACAAAACATCGATTTCGTAATGTCCGCAGCTATATTTAAAGGCACAATTTCAATTTTAACAATTTTAATTCAATTATGACGGATGTCAACGACGAACCGATGTTTTGTACTGAATAGTTTTTAAACTGAATCGCTATAAGAGCTCATGGTAAGGCCTCTGAGGCCGAAGCTAGCGTGGTTCAAGAGTGTATCAGTCGCGCGACTTGGTCTCGTGCACAGAAATGCCACCTTATGCAACGCGTTTATAGACTGGGCTGTGTGGTGGGTCGAGCTTTTATTGTGGCACGTATCATGAGCTCGGTATATCACGACCAATGACACATGATGACACTGCATTTTAAGTTGGGAAAAAATAATGAATGCAAATCCTTTATTTATTAGGATAGATATATTTTTGGATGAAATTCAGTTAAAATTACAATTATTTTTTCACGTCATTGGTGTGCATGAATGGAGATATTTATGTTTTAACCGACTTCCCAAAAAAGGAGGAGGTTCTCAATTCCGTTGTATTTTTTTTTTTAATGTTTGTTACCGCATATCTCCGGCGTTTATGAACCGATTTGGAAAATTCTTTTTATATTTGAATAGATATACTTCCAGATTGGTCCCATTTTTTTCAAAATCCAGTTCTGATGACGGAATCCATGAGGAATCGAGGGAACTCCTCAAATATTGTAGGCAAACATATGGCGATTTTGATATTTTCAGCAACAAACCAAGCATTTGCATTCAAAAAGTATCATAATCCTTTCACCACTATGGTACTTTCATAGTTATATTTTTATTCATCTTGGCAAACAAACAAGCGGCCGCTTGGAACACGAGGCATCACATGCGCGCTCACCTACCTTTTACCACGCTGTTTCTCTCACCAATGTTCACAAAGCTCTTTTCATCACCATATATTACTGTTCCTGGTGACTAATGTTCACACATTTTTGTTATCTATGATGTTCTTTAAACGTGAAAACCTATAACTAGCTTTCTGTTTGTATTTCTGTTTTTCTATGTAGGTATCTATAATTAGCTGATGGATTCCTTACAACACAAAAAAAAATACAACAAGTATTAAGTTAAAACATACTTGTTTATATTTTTGTGTAGCTTTTATGAAATTAGTGATCGGTACCGTGAGCTGATTAAAATGAGCCCAAACACTGCCAGGCTACTGTTAATCATCGAGGAGTTCCGTTGTCTCCATCATCAGATCAGCTTACTGTCATCATAATATTGTAGTGTTATTGAAACTTGACAGGTATGCAAAATTTCAGCTCAATTGGTTGGGTGGAACTGGCTCAAAATTAAGTTTCAAGACTTGACCTAAAAAACAAACATTGCAAGTTTAATAAAAGCTTTTAATAAATAAATGCATGGCTTAGGCCGAGTACACATTAGGCGCTCGGCGTTGCGTTAGGCGCGCGTTGGTAGCGTATATAGAGCGCGCTTAGCACGGCGTTTTACGAGCGTTAGTAGGGCGTCCATACTCGGCTCAGTTCGGAAATGGACGTCGAAGTGATTGCTTGTGTGTGGCTTCTATACCGTCGCTACAGAAGACGACGCCAGAGACAAAGAGAATTTTGGGTGCACCCACGAGATAGACTGACTGAAAATTTCAACAATCTCCTCCCAATTCCTTTTCTTTAATATTTTATTTTTATAATCAGGACTTTCCATGTCCTATATAGCTGGACGCTTTTGGATTTCGTCGATAAATAAGTCTGTATCGAAATGCTCGGTCTCCATTTTGGTGAATTGCGTCCACTCTACACGAAAGCGCGCGTTCAAATGTACAACAAAATGGCGGCTCATGTATCTCGAAGCGCGCGGCTGACGCCCTCCCAACGCGCGTTTGAACGAAAATCTCAAAGCGCGCTTGATCAGAAACGCGCGCTTGCGTGTGTACACCTAGATAAGAACTACTGGTTCTCAAAACGCGCGTTACCAAAGCGCGCGCTTCAAAACGCCTAATGTGTACTCGCTCTTAACCTGGGGCCCAATTCTGGTAATTATTTCACATTCAATTCACATTATAATCTCATTTCAGTCAACTTTCGATTAATAAATAATTTAATTTAATTTTAATTTAAATTTATTGTTATTATAATCATCAACCTTCCTTTCGCTCAGGAAGGCGTTCGTTAGAAAAAAAGATAAGATTAAGTAATAGTTTTTACATCTACGCACATAGAGTCAGACGTGACAACTGACTGAAATGAAATTAAACTGTGAATTGAATGTTTTATAACTATATATATATATGAAAACGCAGGATTACCACGAAAAAACCAATGATACAACAAAGGCAAACGGCATAATTTTTATGATGTTTTTTTTGTTTCAGGTATGTCAACGCTATAATGCAGTTAGTACCTGTTGTGAAAGTTATGGTATTTATAAATCTTTTAAATAATGTAAGTATGGCTGAGGTGTTTCTAGCATAAGAATAGATCCCTCCGTCTCCTCCCGTGGATGTCGTAAAATTCGACTCAGGGATTATACCAGAAGATGGGCTTTATACAGTCGGCTCTTGCGACACCTTTGCACGACTAATGTCCAAAATACGAAATGTCCGACTAGGATTAATGTCCAGCACGAATTTTGTCCAACACGAATTTTGTCCATCACGAATTTTGTCCATCACGAACTTTGTCCAACACGAATTTTGTCCAACACGAATTTTGTCCAACACGAATTTTGTCCAACACGAATTTTGTCCAACACGAATTTTGTCCAACACTAATTTTGTCCACTATGAAAATTGTTCAACCTAACCTAACTTAAGTGTCGCGCCAGATCCTTTGCACGACTAATTTCCAAAACGACATCAACTCGAGGAGACGGAGAGGTCTATTCTTAGGCCGGACATACCACGGCTTTTCACTCTACCTTCAACTAATTTATCGTCCATTATGAGCTAACTATACCTAATCTGCAACAATAAAAATTAAAATAAGTATTCTTAATTCAAATGTATGCTTTAAAACTAAATACTCCAGAAGAATTACTAAAGCCATGTCAATGTCCAACAAATAATAAACATTGAAGCGAAAACCCACCATTAAAAGGCTCTAATTCATCTCGTATTTTCGCACTACCCGCATTTTCTGCGATTCTGCGGCTAACGGAGAAGAGGCAAAACGTCAAATACCACTCGAAAGCCCCACTGAAGATTAATGCCCCATTACTGGCGACCTGGCAAGCAAAATAAAATGACATTACTAGCGAAGCGAAATAAATATGGGACGCTAACCCGGTTCCTAGTGGGGTGTACACTTAGTGCAATGATGGTAGGCAATCTGCAAAATATCTGCTTGCCAATTTTTGGAATAATTATGTCTATTTTGCTAAGGACATATACAGTGGTGGTCATATAATTAAGAACGCTGATATAAAGGGAAGATTTTTTCCAACTAAGATGCAAAACTAATTGTATGCATTTGTTTTTATTTCACTCGGTATCGTAAAACATTTCCATATTACCACTGTATTCATTGATACACATGATTGGCTAAAAATCAATAGGCAAACTTTTTACACTACTTTTAAACAAAGTATTCCTTATTACTGGCTGGTCACGTAATTAAGAACGCTAAGTAGTTTATACCTTTATTCAAATTTAAATAGAGAACACTCAGTCGATTTGTTACTGTTTGTATAATTTTGGCGTCATTACGTGCTGTAAAAGATTAAAGGTGATTGCTTCTTTAGAAAAAACAATGGGAAAAAATAAAAGTTGTGATAAATCTACAAGGGAAGTAATAATAAAACTTCGCCGGAAGAATTGGTCTTATAAAAAGATAGCCGACCATCTGCAATGTTCAAAAACGATGGTTTTCCACGCTGTAAAGCATTTTGCTGCGTATCAAACTACTTCGAATGTTCTACGTGTACCTAAACAGAGAAAAACAACTCCTCGAGATGACCGAAACATCGTTCGTATGGCAAAACAAAATCCTTTTAAAGGGTCCAATGAGCTTAGAAAAGAATATTTTGGTGAAAACAACCCTTCAGCAATCTCAGCACGCACTATTCGAAGACGTTTGGTAGAAGAAAAATTGCACGGTAGGATAGCAAGAAAGGTACCCATGTTAAAACTTTGCCACAGGCAGGCTTGCATTTGCGAGAAAGTATGAAAACTAGACTGTGCAACAGTGGAAAAATTTACTTTTTTCTGACGAGACGAAAATAAACAGAGTATGTTCTGATGGAAAACGATATGTACGACGTCTCCCGAATACAGCATTCGACCCAAAGTACACGAAAGTTACATTAAAGCACGGTGGTGGAAATGTGAAAATTTGGGGTTGCTTTTCTGGACATGGTGTAGGACCTGTAAAGTTGATAGAAGGTAACATGGATCAGTTCCAATACAAAAATATACTGGAAGAAACAATGTTACCATACGCTGAAGACGTTCTACCGGTCATTTGGACATTCCAGCATGACAATGATCCAAAGCACACTGCACGCACCGTAAAGGAATTTCTTACAGCGCAATTAGTTTCTGTCTTAGACTGGCCTGCTAACAGTCCAGATCTAAACCCAATAGAGAATCTGTGGTTTGAAGTAAAGAAAAAGGTTTCAAATACAAAGTGTGGAAATTTAAGAGAGCTGTATGACGTTTTTTTAGAAGAATGGAACTCTATTTCTCTTGCGAAATGTCAAAAATTAATAGAGTCAATGCCTCGCCGGGTAAAGCTGTAATTAAAAGCCGTGGATATGCTATTAACTATTAATTTTAGTTAAATATTTATTAAATTTCTTTTTATGTTTCCTGTGCTACATAACATTGTGATTTTTTAAATCTAAGTGTCATACAAAACAATTCCCGAGCAGTTAAATAAATCGTTCTTAATTATTTGTCCAGTTTCAGTACTATTTGAATGTGTTACTTTGATAAAATCAATAAAATGTGCAAAAAATGGTTAGCGATTTCATACTTTATTCTTAAGTCAGGTTGCTCTATTAATGTGACTATTATATAACATAACTAGTTGCTTCTCAGAAGGTACACATCTCTGTGTATGATACGATTTAAATAAAAAACTTCTAGAACTTCAAATCGTTCTTAATTATATGACCACAACTGTATAACACTAGCATCGTGAATTCACTCACGTTGTTTTGGGATAAACAATCAACATCCAAACTCACACATTTATAATAATAAGTTGGACATTAAATAGGCGCGTCATTTAAATTAAGAATTAATTTAGCGTTTTTATTAAATATATTTTATTTTGTTTTTTTGTACAATCTAGTTTCCCAAGTTATAATGGGAACTATCATGGTTATTAACATAATTATCACTAGAAACGGGATACTTACCATAATTTTTGAGCTTTAGTGATTCCCGATATAGTAGTATATTTTGTGTAGTTTCTCGGATAGTTTCCCATTGCTAAATTTGTCAATCAATAACTATATTACTATATACTATTATACTATATACTATTTATTACTATATTTAGCAAATGAGTTTTTTTTTTAAATCAAAACCAAGTTTGACAAATCCATACAATCCCCAAACGGGAATAAACTGGCTATCTCTGCAAAGCAGGATTGTAGACACAAGGAACGTCTTAAAGACATCCATTTCCCTTAGAAAAGAAAGGGTATTTACATTTTCCTTAACGCGCCCATTACGGGTGCAATAGTTTGTAGGAAACTCGTCAGGAGTATGCAGAGAGCTACACAATTCGGAGGCTTCAGAGAGAAGAGAGCGCTATATAATAATCAAATCAAATCAAATCAAAAGAATTTTATTCATTGAAATCATAAGGATCATTTTGAATCGTCTTATAAACTAAAATTACTCCTGTTCCAACGCGACTAAGCCTAGAAGAATCAGGCAACAAACCCTGCAAAAAGTTCTGTCTATCGTGTAAACTGTAGACAATAATCTTTTCAGTCACGTCTCATCAAAGTCCAGATGATTGCAGTCATCTCTTAAGTGTGTCACACACGTAGCAGATGCGGCAAGATATCTTTATCTGAGCGCGTATCTGTCAATATCGCTCTCTATACTAAAGTCAAGAGCAACACACACGTAGCACATCACTTATATTTTACCGTCAAGCATCTGTAGGTACCGACATATATCAAAAGATGGACAGATGATATCTGTGTATACAATCCGCACCAAGAAACAAGTATAGACAGTTTGAAGGTTTCCGCGTGAATGTATCATTTTTGTATATTATCGTATCTGCTACGTGTGTGATACATTCAGATGCGATAAGTTTTTATACGCATATAAAATATTACCGCATCTGCTACGTGTGTGATGCACTTTATAGGTCAGATCTTGTACTATCACTAAATAAAGAGATTGGTCGTAAAAATCATAATGTTCAGAAACGTTAAGATTTGCTGAATGGAACCTCTGAGCTGCGTACCACTGCAGCCATTCTTGCAAAATATTTAATAGTTGGAGAGAAATGTCTTTGACCGTGGAACTTTCCACAACTTTTCTATATAATAAGGTTTCTTTCGAGTCTCGCTGGAACAATTATTTTTAATGCGAGCGCGAATTGTTTTCTTTTTAAGTTAATTTGAAGTAGAGAACTCACTCAGTTTTTTCTTTGTTTATAAAACGTTCTTTAACTACTCATAATTTCATTGTTTTGGTTTAGCACCGTTGTTTTTATTTTAAACTGTTTAAAATCAAATAATATTTTCTGCTTCGCCTGACAGCTGTGTAGTTCAGTTCTCAAATATGTTAAGCATAAGGAGATTAAACGAACTTACCTTTAAGTGAAGTTCTATCATAATTATACAAACGCCTAGTCCGTACAAATTATTATATGTAGGTAATTTAGGTTATTTTAAAACACATGGGATAACATTAAATGTACATAAGTACACTTGAGTTTTGGATCACATAATAAAGAATATTCTTTACTGAATATTCCAAAGTGAACAGATTTGTTTTACTTACTGCCATTTTCCAAGCTCACTATTATAATCATCATCATCATCATCCTGTAGAAGTTCACTGCTCCATAGTATGCCACGATGAATGATCTTAAGCCGCCTCGATCCACCGACATCCTGTGACTTTTTAATCGTCGTCGGTCCATCGAGAGGAGGCATTCTACGTCATCTGGTTCGTAGTCGCCGCTCTAGAACCTTTTTTCCCTAACAGTAGTCGGTTCTGCGAGTAATATGGCCTGCCCATTGCCACTTCAACTTGCTTAATCTGAGAGCTACGTACACTGATACTAGGTCACTTACTATTGGCCTTATACACTAGCTCAAAGTCGCGCAGTGGGTCATGGAGTTTAACTTCGTGAATCGTGATAGAATCAGTAACCAGGACATTCGTAGAAGAACAAAGATCACCGACATTATCGACATAGTTTCACCTAAATACATAATTTCATTCAACATTCATTACTGCAACCACGTTAAGCGAGTTACACACAGCAGGATCATTCTCAACGTTGAAAATTTAAATCAGTTTAGCCGAGTTTCGGATTATGTCGGTGCCAAGCCGTCGGGTTGCGCCATCTCCATGCAAATTGGGAATGTTTCGGTTATGTGTACCCGGCTTTATTTGGCGTGCATTTGCCCGTATATATACGGATGAATTTGAAATTTATATTGCAGCTTTCGTTAGGTTTTTCTTTATTTGTTGATGGGCCGTAAGGCGTTGTGGCTTATTTGTAGTGAAATTTAAAATTTACTTACGTTTTTTTTTCACCCTCCAGTCACATGCATAGTCCTGATCCTATACCAGGATTCCCTGTGTCGTGGGTATCAGCAACTACGAGTACCATGGTACCACAACACCCAGACCCGGAACAGAAATTTGCAGATCATGCAAATATACCTTCATGCTTTGGACATTTTTGATTGCTTATAATATTAATAGTTAAATATCCCCACCATCATCATCAGCCTGAGATGTACACTGCTGGACAAACGCCTAGAGTTTTACGACGATTGATCTTAAGGCACCTCCATCCACTGAATTCCTGCAACGTTTATAATGTCTTTAGTCCATCAAGTGGACAGCCTTCCGGTTGTGGTCGCCAGCACTCGAGAACCTTTATTCCCAACGGTTGACAGTTCAGCGAGCTAAATGACCTGCCCATTGCCACTTCAACTTGCTAATTCTGAGGGCTAAGTTGTCAATCTTGGTTCTTCTACGGATTAAAAAATAAAAACAACACAATTTTACAACACAATAATAAAAATATCCTCAAGGATCTAAAACTTGAAGACATTCTAAATGGGATAAATGTCAGTCTAAGCGTAGTAAAACGACTTTTTCCGTTCTAAATAATATATCCTCTATAAGTAGATCTCAATTTTAACTGTCACCAACACTCATAGTAAACAGTACTAAAAGCTGAACAAACATCCGCTGTGCCTCTCTAGCCCCTTATTTATTTTTAATGTTCTCCCGCCTTTTGAACGCAGATTTATACCAAATCTTTGCTGTCGTAGACAGGTTTTGGCCGCATTATTTTCCTTTTGCGCGCTTTTTAGAATATTTTCTTGCGTTTAGTTTGTGAATGGTAGAGATTTTTATTGCTCATTGAGTACATTAAATAATACATATTCCAATGGTAAGTAAGAAATGTTGAAATACTGAAACAACTAATAATGTTTTGTAGAAAAAAACCTTTAGTAGGTACCTTATGTTGACGACCTTTGTGGCGGGTATGCGGCGTATGATCTTCAAATATTTGTTCCGGGTCTGGGTGTTATGGTACTATGGTACTCGTAGTTCCTGTTACCCACGACAGAGGGAATCCTAGTGTGGGATCATGACTGCGTATGTGACTGTTGTGTGTTATGTTATATGAAGTGCCTTGACGTTTCGCGTGACAGGCTATAATGACGTATTTGCATTCAGAAAGTATCATAATCCTTTCACCAGTATGGTTATTTCATAATTTTTATTTCATCTAGATATTTCGTCGAATACAATGGTGGAAAGTCAAAATGAAAAGTTATTTCTTTTTTTGTTGCCGTTCTAAAACCTGTGAAAAATAAAAATTGTGTCCGCTACGCTACACAGTTAGCCTGAGAAACCCCTGAATAAGTTATATACAAAGCAGATTTCCACCAAATGAAGGCAACAGGAACTGTTACTAGCACAACTCGCTGGAACTGTAATTGGGAAACTTTGTAATGTGTATGCGAGTAGAGTACCTACTGCTTTAGTTTTTGCTACTGTGATGATTAATTTTATTGTTGTCCGAAACTTTCCTAGTTTGTACGTATTTGCGGCTGAGAATGTGAAAGGGATATTTATCTTCCAAAGTAGGTTCGTTCCTCGTATTACTTGTTCATTCTTCGTCACTCTTTTTAACCGTCTTCCGACTTTTTTTTTTTAATGTTTGTTATCGCATATCTCCGGCGTTTATGAACCGATTTGGAAAATTCATTTTTTATTTGAATAGATATACTTCCAGATTGGTCCCATTTTTTTCAGAATCCAGTTCTGATGATGGAATGCATGAGGAATTGAGGGAACTCCTCAAATATTGTAGGCACACATATGGCGATTTTGATATTTTCAGCAACAAACCAAGCATTTGCATTCAAAAAGTATCATAATCCTTTCACCACTATGGTTCTTTCATCATTTTTTTTTCATCCAAATATTTAGTCGAATACATTGGCGGAAGTCGGTTTTTTAAATGAAAAGTTATGTTGGTCAATTAATAGATTGAGGTGCGGTATATACCAATCTATATAATCTATAATCTAGCCCTTTAAGGCTCTGCCTACCCCTTCGGGGAAAAAGGCGTGCTTTTATGTATGTATATATGTATAAATTTCTAGAAAGCTATCCTTCAAATGCTTCTCATCGCATCTCTTTTGTTTTGTTGGAGTTTGCTATCTTGTTATCTATTCCTACCACAGCCCCTAATTACAGTAGCAAATGACAATGGGGAACGCAACAATGGGGATCATTTTTGCAGCCTTAGCACTATTATTTTATTGTTCTTATATTTATTATTTGTTTATTTGATTTACTTCATTATGTTACATAGTATTTTATTGGTTTTTATTTTATCTATTTTAAATGTCGCTGCTGCTTTACCCTCTCCATTTTTTTGGTTTCAGCTGAAAATCAGCGTTGGGTGTTAACTCATCCAGCATTTATGCTGAGCTGAACGCCATTTTGGCACACAGACACATGAGCCGATTTATTTGAGCCTTTATTTTTTATTTATTTTTTTATTTGAAAAACGGCTAATTGCCACTGTTTTTCGTCACTTTTGCTGTCGTTTCGAGGCTGAGTTCTGAATCCTCTTAATCATGGGCACCGCCGGCGACCGCGACGGTTCTCTAGTAGGTACCTATGTTGTTAAGTAGTTGTTGGATTTTTGGTATCGGCTTTGTATGTCGTTTTTTTGTTTTTTAGTGTGCCAAATAAACGTTTTCTTTCTTTCTTTTCTTTCTATTTAAATCTTATGAAACTTGAACAAGAGAAATTTCTTGACCTAAATATTCCTCCTTTCAAGTTTCAAAAGATTTGGAAAGCGCTAAGGCTGCCAAAATGATCTCCATTGTTGCGTTCCCCATTACTATTTGCTTTAATTGGGGGGCAGATCAGACAAACATTCCCACTTACGCCTGCTTAGTTAATAAGTTTTATTATATTCGAAACTGCAATCTTGCATAATCAACCCCACGGACTGAGTTCGAGTCTCAACGGAACCCTTCAGTCGATTGTGTACATATTTGGTTTATCGTTAATTAATACATACGCAGGGACGGCGTTAAATGCATTATGTTCGGACAGGCCTGTTTACACTGCCGACACCAACACATCGGCCGCCATTCATTGTGTACACCTCTCTTTGCTATGTGGTGTTTCATGGATTTTACAATTAAATTTTGATCGGAAAAAATATTGAACTTTGGGATTTAAATGATTACACACTAAAATTCTTTCCCTAATATTCATAATATTTTTTTTAACCTTTGATAGCTAAAATAGATTTTGTTTTGTTTTGGCGTTTGTTATTTTACATCAGAGAGATCAAAACAAAAGCTATTATAACTAAAATAGGTTTCAAAAATGATTATGAATAAACGGGTTACTGTATTCTATACTCTGATTTTTAATCTTAAACATTTTTTGTTATCTGAGAAATATCAAGATATGTCACTGTGTTTATAAGTGTCATGATTGTGTATCATATGATTGTGTATATGCACATATGATACACACACATGATACCTATACACACAGTGACATTTCTATGTTTATAAAAAATGTCTAAGATTAAAAATCAGAATATGTAATATATTACATTTGTTTATTTATTTTTATTTATATAGACTTCACCATCTGCTTTTAGACGTCCACTATTGGACAAGGCCTGCCCCATAGAATGTACTAATGGCGGTTTTTTTTTAATCTCCAATCTTGGCGAGCGCATTATTGATCGCAGTATTACTGTTGAGTACTCAGGTAGATGCTGCTACCTATCCCCTGGTTTAATCCCTTAGTTAGCTTTTACGAAATCCACGGGAGGAGACGGAGAGGTATATTTTTAGGACGGACACACCACGCCACGTCCTTCTAAATTGCTTAGTTATTGTGCCTGAGACCCTACCTACGGGTAGGCTACGCGCTGTCATCGTATGCTACGCCATTGGATTTATTTTATTATCATGTCTTTATGTAACATTCGTCATCTTTCAATAAACTAACATAAGGTAACACGTACACAAGAGCCCAGACTGCATTCAGGTAATCACATATTACTACACACAACACGACATACGTTTGCATCTCAATTCAGGTCCACAATAGCCATGCGATAACAATCAGAGCTGTCACCAGCAGTAGCCTACAATACCCATGTAACAGTAGATACTATATTACATTTGGCAACTGGTGTGTTGCTATATACGAATTCGAGGCTTTGACTAGCTATGATTTGGTTGCTTTGAATCTAACAGTGGGTGGGAATTGGTACATTGTCACATCAGTGTTTTGACTATGCGTACGGAGGAGCTACGCAGATTTAAATATATGTGTGTCGATCGAGTGTAAATTCTTTAACATGTAAAATTCAGAGTTTAATCCTGTGACTTGACAGCGTCCTTAGTTTTCTTCTCGTTTTCGCTAGGGCCGTTGCAAGTAAATGTCTGGAAAAAACTTCATAATTATAGTTTCGAAAACTATCAAAACTCGTATTTAGCCCTCTGTATAGAATTATAAACAAGATAGGAGTTACATCTATGACAACCTCTGTGTGAACCTTTTTGTGAGCTAGTAGCTGGCTGAGATGCAAGAGACGGGTTCGATTCCCGTTGCCGGACAAATGTTTGCATGATCTGCAAATATTTGTTCCGGGTCTGAGTGTTTTGATACCATGGTACTCGTAGTTCCTGATACCCGCGATACAGAATCCTAGTGTGGGATCAGGACTATGTATGTGTGATTTTTAGTTGTTATGTTATTATGTTATGTTATCTGTTTGTTTTAACTGAACAATATTTTATAGCAGAGGAAGTTTACTTATCCAATCAAATATTACGTCCAATAAGGTTAAAACGTTAGAGTTATCTTCTTCTTATTATTATCATTATTATATTTAATACACTAGTAGCTTATGTTGATGCGTGTAGATCTCATTAGCGCGCTGTTTTATTGAAATATTTATCCAATCGTTTTTTTTTATGGTATGTTTTGTTATTATGTTAATCGGTTTTTTTAAGAGGAAGATAGATGGTGGTTATCTAATAATATATATATGTATATACAAATCATTTTATATAATTTTTAAGATCTGCCTCGTTAATTGATGTTTGGAAAACGTTACTACTTATAATAGATTTCTTCCTGTCTCGGCAAGTTGGGGTGCCCAATATTTTACCCAACAAAATATAAAATTTCCTTAAATCTGGCAGAGTATTTCACGACATCCACAGCTTATTTCCTTCGCAATTGGCAGCGGCTTGCATAAAGAGATCCCATTCCCTGATCGGGCGGACCACGGCTGGAAGATACCGATGGCTCTAAAGGTTAAGTGGATCCCTGGCCATCAAAAGACTCTATTACTTAGTGAGGGAAATATTTAGTAAAGATATTTACATAAAGTATTCGTAATTTTCAAATAAAAATATTTTTTGTAACTGCTAAATAAAACCATAGTTAGAATTAAAACTGAGACGAAAAACATAGACATATCGTGTACCAACGAAACTTAACCAACAAATCACTAGCCATAAAAGCCTTAAACACAGGTCATAATATACTGACTAACTATTAGAAGCGATTTAATTTATTTTGTGTAGTGTCCTTTGTCTGTGACTTTTACAGAAAAGCAACCTGTCATTCATTTTATGTATAGCAAAACATAATATAACACCCAACAGTCACAATACGTAGTCTTGATCCTACATTAGGGTTCCATGTGTCATGGGTATCAGGAACTACGAATACTATGGTACCATATAACACCCAGACCCGGAAAGAATATTTGCAGACCATACAAACATTTGTCCCGCAGCGGGAATCGAACTCGCAACCTCTTGCATCTCAGCGGGCTATAAAAATAAAAGGAGGTATAGTTTTCAACAAAGTTTGAAGTTCCAAGTTGTATCAGAAAAGTTTAAAACTTGTATAATAAAGTAAAAAGTTGAGGGGAAAAAATCACGTAGACGAAGCCCCAAACGATGAACGAATAAGGTGTCTCAAAGAACAGATGCTAGGACCTCCAGCTACGCCAACTAGCTGACACGGATTGAGGCATGCAGTGAACAAACTGCATAAAAGGAGTCATGATTCTCGGCAATGATAGAACTTCGAAGGAGGGATCAGTAAAACGCTGATCAAACGTAGATACTCATATTCTTCCAAAATAATTCACCCCCGACCTAAACAACCCCATATTTCACAAGAATGTGTACGCGAAGGCATGTACAGATTCCGTTAAACATTTACCCCAGCCTAACATTACAAACATTCTATAAGGAACCACATCCACAACCTCGGGGCCATCTGCAAAGTCAATATTTTTGTCCCACATTTGACCCTTTCGTTAATTTAATAAGGGTCTGAATAGATACCTACTAATTATCGAGATGTTAAGGAACTTTCAGCCCTGGATCACAACCCGGGTGCAAAGTACCCATGGTTATGATACCCCTGAATAAACAAAGTAAAGCTGACTTAACTTTTGGAAGCATTATCTCGAATTCTGCAGGTATTTGCAAAAATCCGTGTCTGCCCCGCGGGACGTGACTCCGCATGAAATCAGAATACCCACCGTGCACATTTTCGATAATTATCCTGTTAGCCTTGCCCTTTATTTGGAGGATAATGGTCGCATTTGATGTAGTCATTTATATCGTTTGCGTTTCGGTTTTGGTACAACGTTGGAATAAGAAAGTTTATATAAATCCAAAATCAATGTGTCCAAAAAGGTACGGTTACATAGAGGAATATCAGCGCCGACATTAATGTATGGTAGTGAAAGTTGGGTATGGCAGAAGAGGCATTATTTATTCTTTATTCTTTATTGTGCACACATATACATAATATGAACACAAGGCAGAATTAAAGGACATGTACAAAGGCGAGCTTAACCCTAAAAAGTTTCATCATGAGTAGCATCAGAGTAGATGAGAGCTCTGAAAAGCTTGTGTGGTTTAACTTTGAATGATAGAGTGAGAAACAGTGTGTTAACAGACAAACGTTTGTATGATCTGCAAGTATTTGTTCAGAGTCTGGGTGTTGTGGTACCATGGTACTCGTAGTTCATGGTACCCAAGACATCTTAGTGTGGGATCAGGTCTATGTAATGTGACTGTTGATGGGCATTATCTAATCTATGTAATACAACTAAACGAGCAATATTTGTATATAGATACAAAACAATGTCTCCGGATACACAACTGTTATAAGATAATCCTATCTAAAATATATTCTAAATTGTTCACAATCAAAAAGAAAGTCAACGAAGCAAAAACACTGTTTTCTGAGTAAAAATAAATGTAAACAGTCACTCTAAAAGTGGGGAAAATCAACAGGGAAACACCAAACCGCCTATCATGTTCCCACTTCACTAGCTCAGCGTAAAAAATATCGTCCCATAAGATATTTTTCCTTATCCTATAACCGTAAACACAATTTTTGGTATGTCCTCTACTGCTACAAAACATACTATACGTGTGAGCAGGGTAGAAGATGGCTAACTGATAAGGGTGAACGAGATAAAAAAACTCATATTTTTAAGAAGTTTGCCAAAGCTCGAATTTGTGGCTTTTGAAATGTGAAATGTCGTCAGGGTTTTACAATAATGAGTTGTATTAGCGTGACTGAAATAATAACAATCCCAGACTTATTTGTAACTCATACAGTTCTAAGAACGTTAATATTAAACTTTTTTTATAATTAATGGTTTTAACATTTATACTAATTGTAACACAGGTGGTTTTAGCTTTTTCACTTGCAGACGATAGAATTTAGCATGTGCCAAATACAACCGCAGAGTCTCTAGGCGAAAGTCTATAGTTAAGCGTGTTGCCAGTGATACGGCACTGAGATAGGTAACTAACTATTGGTCTCAAGTTTAAAGTCGCTTAGCGGGCTATGAAGAGAGCTCAGAATTTCACTACGTGATAGAATCCGAAATAAGGAAAACAGTAGAAGAACCATGATCACGGACATAGCTCTCAGAATTGGCAAGTTGAAGTGGCAGTGGACAGGTCATTCATTTCGCAGAACTGATGGTTTTCAGTTGGTTGGGGAATAAAGGTTCTGGAGTGGCAACCTCAAACTGGACGACGCAGTAGAGCAAGGCCCGCTTCTCGATGTATTAAAGAGATTTTAAAGGTCACAGGAAGTCGGTGGATGGAGTCAGCTCAAGACCGTTCGTCAGGGTATTTTATGGGGGAGGCCTATTTATTTTATTTTATTTTTATTTTCTCAATTTTTGGAAAAGTTACAGCTAGGTTAACAAGAAAAACAAGTAAACGTAATATAGAGAGCAAATTACAAGTTTCCACTCACAGTTTCTGACTAACAAAAAATTAAGAATTTAAAACAACCGAATTGAGAACCGAATTTGTTTGTCTGTCTACTTTTTAACCGACTTCACAAAAAAGGAGGACTTTTTTGTGAAGTCGGTTAAAAAGTAGACAGACAAACACTATAAAGTATGTACAGAAACAAATAAGATTATTATTGTATGTCCAGCAGTGCACTTCTACAGGATGAAGATGATGATGATGATGAAATACATTGTTTGCTCGAGATATGAGGATGTTCATATGAGAAATAATGCCTTTAAACTAGGTACGTCTAACTAAGATAGAACGAAAGCATATATGTTAAAAAAAAAATACAACTGAATTGAGAACCTCCTCCTTTTTTGGGAAGTCGGTTAAAAATTTAAGTAAGTAGGTTATTATATGTCATATAATGTTGTACTTGTCAAATTTACAATAAAATCAACAACCATTACATTGATTGCATTCATATCAACTGCAAATTCATTATCACTCATAACGCCAACTTATAAAACCATCCAAAATGCTCTTCACGCATTTCACAATTTCACGCTTTTCACCAACCATGGATAATATGACAGATCATGTCACTTCACACAATAGCCATCCACAGCCTTTGCCCATCCCATAACATGGGGTTTCCGATAATTGTTTGTTCGTACATGCTTTTGATAGAGATTGGACTATTATGGCCGCCGAGGGCTAAATTTTAGCGCTTTGTGAATTAAGCTCATTATTTTACATTGTGGTTTCGATGATTTCCATAAGTAGCTCTTACTTTGATGTTATATTCATTGAATAAAATTCGATGATAAATGCAAGGGTACCTCGGAAGATGTAATGGAAAATACTTTTTCGAATAAATAAATGAATGCTGGACTTTTCACACAACATCATCGAGCCCCAACTAAGCAGAGCTTGTGTTTTGGGTACTAGATAACTTATATACTTAATACAATACACTATATAGATAGATACTTTTTATTATACATAGAAAAATACCCTGAACAAATATCTGCAGATCCTACAAATATTTGTTCCGAGGCGGGAATCGAACCCGCAACCTCCTGCGTCGCAGGTGAACCTTCGCCCGCAGCGCCGTATAGGTCGAGGTTTTTAAATAAATAAACAGACGTAATAACATAACACCCAACGGTCACATACCTACGTAGTCCTGTCCTGTGACGTGGGTATCAGGAACTACGAGTACCATGGTATCATAACACCCAGACCCGGAATAAATAAATATAAATTAATAATTATTTTCTTTGCTTTAGGTTGTCCATAAATGCTTGATGAAAATAAGCATCGAAGTTCTAAGCATGGTTCTACAATAGGTGCTGTAGAGCCACGTAGATTGTTCCTAAAATGTAAAATTTTTAGGAAAATAAAACGCAAAATGACGCATTCTCCTATCCCCTAAACTTATCCGATGTAGACTTCAGCCTTTTTGTTCAAAGATAGTCCAACTTCCTCGCAAAGTTCCCCTGCTAAAAACTTCCAATAGAACTGCAATACTATTGTCAGCGCTGGTATTCGAACCTTCAGGCCTTCTTTACGACGCTCCCTATCGTTTCGGCACTTCGGCCCGGCGTAATTCGATGATTTCCAATTTTACTGTCGGCGCCTTCGGTGCTTATGAATAAAAACACCAGTTTTATACCGGGTGATATACCCGGCTGTGTGTTATTCAGGGACTTCGTTGTTTGGTAATTTGTCCAATTTTTCTCGATGTTAGACTGTTTAGCTCGAATTAAAGTTTATTGTGTTTTGAACACGAGTCTTAATTTTAAACACACGCCTTTTCCACAAAGGGGTATAGGCAGAGCCTAAAAGGCCCTCTTCTTACAGTAGATTGCACGTTCGGAGGAATATAGACATGACAAGTGGTGATCTCATTGCCGCCATTGCTTTCCACGACCAAATCGACTAACGCTTTCTACCAGTAATATAACACACTCTTAAACAAGCCAACAGCCAGGACAAATTTGATATCAATTATTGCATTAATTCCATTTCAAACTTGATTTAAGCTAAGAAAATAAACTTAATAATAGGTAAATTGTACACTTGCTTTTAAATTATTTTAAATACTTAGTTTTAGTGAAATTTCTCCAGGTGGATTCCCGAACGCAACGGCTGAAAACTACTTATTCGGTAAACCACGAGCGTAACCGTGGACAAACATTACTAGAAGTATGTTATAATTCAAACAGCCTGTCTGCAGACAGCAGACACGCAGTATCTAAGCCTACAAAAGCTAATACAAATTGGAAAACCACTGCAAAGCCTTCCAGACAGGCGGAAGGAGCGAAAGTGGAAGCATCGATTGCTCCAATCCAGGCTTAGACTAGATCTTCTTTGTGGGAAATCGTTTGAAGAAGCAGCAAGCAACAGTTCCGATCGAATGCCTTCCAATAGTCTTGCTTTGAGGCTGGGGATTTTGCGGGTAGCGAACAAAGAAAAGTTTAACTGGTAGGTAAGATTTAGTAAAGAACACATAGCAAAGAGGCTAAATACGTTTTCTAAATGTGTTAGGTACATGACAGTGTCACGCCGACATTAGATGGTGTTCGGATGTTTAATTCTAAAATATAAGAAAAGGAGCAATATCTAAAATATAAGAGAAGGGTGTGCCTCGCAGAGACTTCTGTCATACACAGAGCTTGCCTAAAAATCATGGATTTGATTCCAATGACAGACGTGTCTTATGATCTTGTTGAAAAAAGAGTAGAGAGATAAGTAGCCAAGTAGGGTACGGTGGTAGTCTTTCACAAGAAGTTCTACTACTAACAAAATATGAAATACCTATAGAATGTTTCAATTCATTTTACAGAGGCCTTACTTTATGCTCTTATAGCGATTCAGTTAAAAAACACGGAATGTCGCTTCGTCGTTGACATCCGTCATCATTTAATAACTTTAATCGCAGAAGTCTATAGACCTTCTGCTACTGTGTCTTTAAATATAGCTGCGGACATCAACGGAACCGATATTTTGTACTGAATAGTTTTTAGACTTATGAGTACTTAGTACTTATGAGTTTTTAGACTTAGAGCTTATGGTAAGGCCTCTGTTCTCCTAACATTTAACGCTCATTTCATGGCTTCACTGTAGCTAGACCGTACGTCGGACGCTCTCAGATAAAAGCTTTCTAGTTCTAGTCCGAGTGAAAGAATCGGGTTGAATGCGGTCATGTCGAGTCAAACGTCCGTTTGGCTGAATAAATCCACCAGAATTTGGGGTCTATGGTTTTGTGGTAAACGCCATCGCTATTTTGCAGGAGCACAAATCAAAGTAAATAATGTTTCATAAATCTATTTAGAAAATGAGTTCTGTTTCCTTTGATAAATTTTCCGTTGATTTGTCAGAAAACATTCAATATAAATATAGTACTGCTTTCTACCAGTTGTATACAGCTAAATTGAACTTCATTTTTATTGTTTTATTTAAGTAAATGACGGATCTGGCTTGTGGCCCATCTGAAGTTAAGCGGTAATTCCAGCCCATTACAAATGCAATACCTCTTAGGTCACGTGACCACTTTTAAATACAAACTAAGTACCACAGAATAAATATTAGTACAAGTGGAAGTACTTAGTACGTTTGCACCAAGAGTTTTTTGCAGCTTTAAACGTTTTTACCTGTGATAGATTCAGCTACCCGATATCTATATTTCTAACTAGTTGTATTTTAATATCTTTGGTTTTGATGATAATATAATTAAAACGTACATAAATCAAGGATTTAAGTGAAGTTCAATAAAAACTTACTTGAAGCATATATTGGAGAGTTGAATCTATCACAAGTTGCGTTAAAAAAACACGTTCAAAAGCTGTGACAAAAACTGGCAGTGCTAGCATAATCCATCGTTTGCACGTAAATGGCGATCAAATGGGCCCGTTAAGTTACTTAGACAGAATAGAATTTGACTGAGATTTTTCATCCTTTTTCATAATTAAATTGTACCTACTCTAATACTCTAACTTTTTGGACCCACCTTGGAGTTTTATATATTTTAGAACTGCGTTTAAAACAGCTAAAACACATCAGTATTTGGTCTGCTCACTAAATCGTTCAATAAAGAATCTGAAACCGCACTCGCTACGAGCTGTCGTTGTCCGTAAAATAAATGGTTGCAATAGGAAACGCGATCAAAATAAATTTTGCGGTGAAATTTCAAAACTTTTGAAGGATTTTTTTTCCTTTAGACAGTTAAATAGATGTTTGTTGGCATAAGGTTTATGTGACGGATATCTAGAGGCTTGATTATATAATAATTATTGAAAAATACAAGCTAGGGACCGAAAATACCATAGCATAACACCCAACAGTCACATACTTACGTAGTCTTAACCCCCACACTAGGATTCCCTGTGGTATCAGGAACTATACGAGTACCTACCATGGTATAACAACACCCAGATTATCAAAATAGTATGTCTTAAACTTAATAACAAACTGCAGTTTAGTGTTAAAAACGAGTTAACCTTTAATGAGCCTTCTATTTTAACACCATTTGAATATTGGTTTCATTATTGGTTCCTTCACCATTGGTCACTGGGCCCATTTCAGGGCCAGCATACCTTAACGCTGGTCTCTGAAATAGCGCAGTGTGTCTAAGAAAGAACCGCTGGCGAAAGTAGTAGTAGATTCTTGAGGGTATGTCAAACAATCAACGTGGGTACCAAAGAGCCATCAAATATTCAGAATATTGTTCTCAGGATATTCTCAAAATACGCACCACTGTTCTTAGGATATTCCAGTATCAACAAGCCGCCAAGCCAAGCCGACACATTCAGCTCGAGTCTAGTATTGTAGCAGTAATTACTGTGTACCTACTTGTGGCTCGGCCTACCAATAACCTGGTTAATAAATATTGACTGTGTGACTCATGGTTAAGGAAGTTGGTCGCCTTTCTACTAAGGGTGCAAGTATATACTAAGCAAGCACCTTTTCCAAACCGTGCTGGTAGCACTTGTCAGTTAAAAATAATACCTTCTCACCTTGACGTTTGCATTGGTGTATTCGGCCTGAGAATGGACCCCTTCCATCTCCTCAAGTGAATGTCGTGAAAGCCAGGTGATTACACCAGGGGATAGGCAGCAGCATCCATCTGTGTACTCAACACAAATATTGCGATCACCAATACGCCTGCCAAGCGTGGTGGTTATGGCAATTCCCCCATTGTAGGTTATGGGGGAGGCCTCGCCTAGCATAAACACTAATGTTATTTACTTTTACTTTATAATGCAACCTGTGACCCGGCTACAGATATCATTTTCACCTATTCCAGTCCAATTTCACTCTACCGAGACGTCTCAAGCTCATAAATACTGTGCACTCTGCGCGCCCGTGTGTGACGTCACACGTCGTGGACCGCAACACCAGCGCGGCAGACGTGCAAATTCTGAAGCCTTCGCCTCCGCAAACATTACTCACCAACACCACCAAGAAACACTGGAATTTTGAACCCTAGTATCCTTGAAATAAGCCCTTAAATTGCTAGACTAGTCCTGTTTCCTATGGCTCGCCTGTCTGAGTCTGTTTGCTTGCAACACAATCTGTGAACACAGGTTATATTGTACGAACTATTTGTACGTAGGTATGTGGTATTGTAGTCTGAAAAGTGCAATCGCTTTGATAGACAATAGCTCGGTGCAGTCAGCTTTTTGGGTGTTCATTGATTTAGTACGCGAAAAAATATTGAGCACTGAAAAAAATGCCTTTCACAAAATAGCGGTGTTTTGAGCAACTCACAACTAATAGCTATCTTGTTCATCAGCCGGTCGACATCCACTGCTGGAATAAGCCTCCCAAATAGCATGCATAGCCTATATACAACCAATAGTGTGCAATGCGGGGATTTGCCATAATCACCACGGTTGGCAGGCGGATTGGAGATGGCAGTTGAGTGTTAAGTACTCATCAGGTGGATGTTGCTGCCCATCAAATCAAATCAAATCAAAAAGTGTTTTATTCATTGTAATCACAAGGATCATTTTGGTAATTTTCTAGCGTTATTTCATAGTCTCCTTTCACGACATCCAAAGGAGGAGTTAAAGGAGTCTTAGCTCGAGATTACCACGGCCTACACAGTCCTCTATCTATCTATATTTATACCATCTTAGCCGCACCTGGGTGGTTTGCTACCCAGCTGTGAGTCAAGAAGACAGGCTACAGATGCTGACGATGACCCATCCGATTCGACAAGCTAAATCACTTTCTGAAAGTTAAAATCACGTTTACTTGGTAACCAGTTCCATCGGTGAAACGAATGAACGAATTCTTTCCAAAAGGTCCCAAGCCTTTTTCCCGATTTCCTTGTAAAATGATAGCCGATAAACGTTGCGATCGCGGAACCCTCTTGGGGGCTCGCTAATCTGCCCCCGGGTCTCCGATCCCTCGTTAACCAACCGACGCAGGTTTTGTTCGTTGAATTATAAAAATAATAAGGTTAAATCGGCGTTTTCTTCAGTTTAAATCTTGGTTTTTGTGAAGTCATATTGTGAAGGTATACCAGCTACTTTTAGGCCCTGAGATTATTTGGATATGAAAACAGCTTTTGAATGTGACCGTATAAAGAACCATTGTGGGGAATGGATTAGTGAACTTGGTTATTGACGTTGTTAGAAAGGTACATTGCGTGTTTTCGCGAAGTCTAGGTTTGGAGCGATTCTCTAGTATTAATCATCATCATCATCATCATCAGCCTGTAGAAGTCCATTGCTGGCCATAGGCCTCCCCCCTAGAATGCCACGATGAACGGGCTTGACCCACCTCCATCCTAGTATTAATCATCATCATCATCATCATCATCATCACCAGTGTTTACGTCCACTGCTGGGCAAGGCTTCCCCCATTGAATACAATGGGGGGATTTGCCATAATCACCACGCTTGGCAGTTGGATTGGTGATCGCTGCAGTTTGTTGGGTAGATATATTTAGAGCACCAACTACTAAATATTTCTACCAACAAATCACTATCCATACCATATTCACCCAAAGAATGTAATAAAACAAACGATAGGCGTCGAATCTACGCGATAGGTGCGATATACGAGGTCAGTTAGCCTTCCCTTCGTAAATCTGTCTCCGCTGGGGTCAGTCGTATCTGAGCTTCGCGATAAGGGCGGAGCACACCCTGGTTTAGACAATTGCATGAGCAATTGTAATGTTATTAAGGTAAATGTTTGATATGAGATTTAGGGTCAATATCAATAAAGTTCTTCGTTCGATTTTTAGCAGACTTTTTCGCAGTTCTCCCCCAAGGCCAAGGGGGGGCCTTTATTATACATATATATATATATATATATATGTTTACATATACATTTTTTATATACATATATATTCCCTAACTGAAAGTCACTCGGTGTGTAAAATTACTATCAATTGACAATTCTTAATGATAATTTTGAGCAATTGATGGTCATTTTACTTTTCAAACGTTACTCACCGAGTGACTTAGTTAGGGAATAGGGAGGTGATACCTACTATACCGTGGTGTGTCCGGCCCCAAGAATATATCCCTCTATCTCCTTCCGTTACAAGGGGTGGGCAGCATCCAACTGAGTACTCAACACAAATACTACGATCACTAATCAGCCTGGCAAGCGCGGTGATTATGGCAATTCCAATTGATTACGTTGTATTTTATGGGGGAGGCCTTGTCTAGCAGTGGCCCTCTTAAGGGCCGGTTTGCACCGGGATGGAGAGGACAGGAGACGAAAGGTGATGTGTTTGAATAAACCAATCCGATTTCGTTATTTCCTTTTCGTTTTTACTTGTCAAGCTTGCCTGCCAATAACCTGCCAGCTTTGCTCTCGTCTCCTCTCCTCTCCGCCTCGGTGGAAACCGGCCCTAAGGCTGTATTCATATCTACATAACGTTAGTTCAGTTAGGCTGAGAAGAACACTATAGGAAAGAAAATCATTAAAATGAAATGATGAATATGAAAACAACACAAAAGTTACCACATCGCTTCAGACGAAGAGATGGAAACTAAACGAACATTCAATGACATGTTGCTTCTGTACCGATATCAAAAAAAACTTGTACCTGTAAAGTACACAAGATACAAAGAAAAAGATTTCTCTTGATAAAAAGCATGCAGTTTTAATTCAGGCTTCAATCAATCTATGTACCAAATTTCATCAAAATTGGCCCAACCGTTTTGACGTAAAAGCACGATAAATATCCAACCACCATCGTCATTAATTTCACGAGCGAAAAGGTAGGTCATTCTTACTTTTTAGGAAAGAAAGCTTTTAAACAAAATAATATATAAAAATGGTTAAACAAAACAAGCTTAGACGTTTATAGGATGTGTAAGCACAATAAAAGCTAGACTACATCCCTTTGTCCATTATTTTCATATTCCATTTACGATCAAGCAAGCGCAATATCCAAATAAAACAACGATAATTTTTTTCTGTCTGTACCAGTCGCGAGTCGTTCAGACATCGCAATTTCCTACGGTCTCACAGTCTGAACGTGATTGCTTCCATATCTAGAATCAATTTGTGAATCATGTGTCGTATCTATTAATCCTGATGTCTCTTACATTAAGTTTTATGATTGCTTCGTCGTTGTCATTTCTTTTCCGTTTTATTTGTTATTAATGTTTTTTAAATCTTAATATGCATATCAATTTATAATGATGTTATTTTCTAAGGCTTTTTTGTATTTCATCATCATTATCAGCCATTGTTACTCAGTATTACTGCTAGACATAGGACTATCATAGAATTCAACGATGGACAGTCTCGATTTTTCACCATCCACCGACTTCTTTTGCCCTTTAAAATATCACCGGGTTATTAAGAGGGGTTCTTACGCTGTTATGGCGTAATTTACTCTCAAATGCCATTCCATTCAATTAATATGATTTACAGATCTGTGGTCTTGAGTTCTTGAATATCGCTTTGCACCTGATCTTGATCTGCCTTTACCTCTTTTGCATTCAAATTAATTGCTCAATCAGATCTAAATCTTAGCTTCTTCGAAATAGGATCCATTATGACAATTCTCACTTTCCTTACTATGTATAACAATAACATACTAAAATATATTTGCTATAAGCTCGGCGTTTATAGCGCAAGTTTTTATTGGCGTCGTTTAAGACTGACTATAAAGTCGGTCGTCTCGTAAATCAAGCTTTCGAAGGTTGATGGACGTATTTTGAAGGAGCAGGGCCCAAGGACGACGCCTTGAGGCACGCCATTTTTAATTGGTCTTGAGGAGTTTTAGCCTGTAGGGTTAGTACTGTATTTTAATAGAGTATATTTAAATACGGAAAACTATAAAGTAGTTAGTATTAAATATTATAATTGGGCTGTAAAATTATTCAAGCTCTAGATTAATAAGATTATAGCATTTAATAACGAACGGTAATTACTATAAGTTCCTGCAACGAAACGAGCTTACGAGCTAAAGGAGCAAATTATGAGCTAAGAAATAGTAAATACACGTTGTAAGTAAAACATAATTGTTTCAAAAAGTTTAAAAAACCTCATACATCATCATCGGCAGCTTTTACTTGTCCATTGTTGAACAAGGCTTCCCCCATATAATGCAATGAGGGGGTTTGCCATAATCACCACGTTTGGCAGGTGGATTTGTGATCGCAGTATTGGTTATTATTTTAATTATATTATATTACGGTATCATAGTTACCTCATACATAAGACATTATGTATAAAGTAACATTAATATTAGACATAATTTGAAATAAAGGTTTTTGGGTCTTTGTGTCGATATAATACCCAGAGTAAATGGTTTCCTACTTGTATTTAAATATAACTTAAACTCCGTTTTCAAATGTCCACCCTTTCAAAACTTCACTCATACAAATTTGTAACAGCGCCAATTCCTGCTAAAATTTCGTATGAAATTCATGTTATCCACCAGTGTCCATTGTCCACTCACAGCTGTTGACGTCACGTACTTCCTCTAGGAAATGAATTAATTCTCACCCACACTGATTTATATAAAGCAGCTATACTAAACCTCATTCCCATGGGCCGCAGCTTTTGCAACTTTCAACGGCCTGCATTGAAATTTTAATTATTTATCGACATTGCATTTTAGACGATAGAAGTTCTTTAGTTTGTTAGTAATTTAAATACATGTTTAATAACATAGTATTATTGGATCTGAATGTAAGGACGTATCTAAATTTGTTTATCGATATGGTTTTATGAAAGTTAGTATCTCTGAACGTTTTATTAATAGGTGAATAGGATGAAACGGTAAAAGCAAAGAGTGAAATGGAACGCATAAATGAAGAGATGGTAACAAGGTGCGGATGACTTACGACAGTGATATATTGTTTAACTCTAACACTATAAATGTAAAGAATAAATTATGCATACAGGTATTGTAAAACAGTATAAATTTATGCTGCCGCATCCCACAAAACATGTCAATGATGACGAATTTCTGGCTATTGTAAATATTTTTATTTTTCAAACTTAGCCTTGCTATCATTTAATCTGAGCTACTCATTCTTTGGGTCTGAATGAATGTCGATGCTGGTACATATATCAACTGTGTGATCTGGGCACAGAGCTGAAAAATCCAAAAGTTCTGCGGGCCGCAGGTTGAGTTTAGCTGGTAAAGCGTGCGATACGCCCCGCACTCGCTTTATTGCGTTTTTGTTGCACGTTTCATCGTGGGACACTTTGTGTGAGCTTCGGCATTGTATTGTTGGTTTAAAAGCTGGGCTTATTGAATTCGGGCTTGTTTATTTATTTCCAGAACATTGATTGTACTTATTAAATAAAGTTTGCGCGTTGGGAACTTTGTGCAGCGCAACTAGAAACAAATTATTTTACTGTGACTACATATTGTCCTGTGTTTTTGTTGTTTTATATCGGCTTAACGGACTAAAGGACCCCCGTATTCTCTATCTCGCGACAGGTTTGCAACAGGCGTAAATTGTGCAATCAGGGCTGCCAAACGTCGCTTGTCTCATACAAAAGTAAACGGTAACTTTTGTATGAGACAAGCGACGTTTGGCAGCCCTGATTGCACAATTTACGCCTGTTGCAAACCTGTCGCGAGATAAAGAATAGCCTTGCTGGTATTGTTAGACAGTAATCAACTACATGTTTTCTGTTCATCAACAGTTGAGCATCAGTTTCCTTTATACCCACGACACAGGGAATCCTATTGTGAGATCAGAGGGCCTATTACGAGTTTTGCATTGCAACAATCGATTTGCGAGTCGCGAGCTTTTACCGTGACTTACATAGTAACTATTCATCATTCTGTGCCGCGCAGTCGATAGAAACAGCACAGATTCATTAATAGTTACTAATTAAGGGGCATCGTCTCGCATGTGGCGCAAAATTCAAATTTTATTGTCTTTTTGCTCATTACAGCTCATCAATATTTCTTGTGATATTGAAAACTGATTTTGCGAAAACTAGGAGATTTTATACACATGTTTTAGTTTTTAGTATCTCATAGAGATAATTAGTTTAGCTACGAATACTCTTCAATGATTTTTACAGTGTTTTTTTGGTTTAGGGATATTCGTAGCTTAATTAATGATATTTATGAGCTACTATCAATTAAAACATGTGTGTTAGGTCTTCAGGTTATCGGAAAACCGCTGTGTTTTCGCTTTCTCAAAAAGTGTTGATGAGCTGTGACGAGCAAAAAACACAATAAAATTTTAATTACGCGCCACATGCAAGACGATCCACCTTAAGTCACGTTGAATGCTCACGACTCACAAATAGATTGTTGCAATGCAAAACTCGTAATACGCCCTCTGGTTTGTATGTGACTGTTGTATGTTATGTTATAGGTGGTCAAAGTGCAATATTCTAACTGTGTCGTATATCACTTATATGACAGGCAGACGTGATCCGTGAGCACATGCGGAGCACTAATTAACTGTTTGCGGGCGAGCTTTACTAATTACAATCTTTCGTGCATTTGCGTGGCTGGTGTTAGGGTTATGCACTGATTAGTTTGTCGTTATTCATATTATATGGAGAACTAATGTCCGCCGGCGGCTTCGCACGTTATACCGTAATTAAAAGTAGCCTAAGCGTTCATATATACACGAGCTGCACGATGTCAACGGCAGGGGCAACTGCATCCGTCGGCGGCAACTGTCGACGCACCGACGGCAGCCGTCGACCTTTAGCGACGCTTGCAGTTGTTGCAGCAGCTGTCAACGGCTGCCGCCGACGCTTCGACGGTTGCCGCCGACGGGTGCATGCAGTTGCTTCTGCCGTTGACATCGTGCCGCTCGTTTATATGAACGCTAATCTATAACAGTGCATGTAAAAAACGCAATGATAACGTGTTCGATATCCGTGTTATGGGTAGGTACTTAAAGTACAGGAGTACGTAAGTAACACAAAAAATAATAATAAAAAACATTTTATTCTTGAATATCCGAATAAATATAATTATGATCCAATTAGGCAACCCTACCTCTCTGCCTCGCTAGGCTAGGCTAGCCAGTTTCACTTGCAACTCGTGAGGGAAGTCATGCAATTATCATAGAGTGGAGGATAAAGGGTTAATTTTACACCGTTTTCTTTGGAAACTTATATTCTGCTTATTTCTATGGAATATATCTAGGTATTCTCGTTTACGGCCTACCTGATGCAAAGTGGTCACCGTTGCTTATACCGAGATTACCGGTAACACCGGGGGCATTGTCGATGCGATATCTACGTGAAGAAATTTTGACGTGAATACTTCATTAAATTTGCTTCCATAGTTGGAGGCAATCAATAATCATTTATTTGGTAAGAGTATTACACGTCACATAAGCACATTCCTAGGCATATATACCACAGTATAGTATTATGTACATAATATAGCATCAATATAATAAAAAAAAAAAACAATTAAAGTAATGTTGCAATTTAAATAATACAATTGAATTCAGAAAAAAATACAATTAGAATCATATTATAATTAAAATAATAAAATAAAATTCAGATACACTGAAATAATTAGTCATGATAAACAATTATAATACAATAAATTTATGTGATACTTATTACATGTCAATGAATTCTTCATAGCTATAGAAAGTGTTGCTTATGAGCCAGTGTTTCAGTCTATACTTAATGCGTTAAAACTAGCTGCCTCAGTCACACTACTGGGTATTTTATTAAATATAATCCAGAAAACAGATGATAACAAAATCGGGGTATACAGTTTGGTGTTGCAGCTACATATCTAACATCATCCGAAAATGAATAAAACCAATCCAGAAGTCCCACTTCGAAAACACTTTTTGCTTGATCTGCATTTGTGACGGGTCTGGGTGTTAGTTATGGTACCATGGTACTCGTAGTTCCTGATATCCACATCACAGTCCTAGTGTGGGATCAAAACTATGTATGTGACTGTTGGGTGTTATGTTATGTTATTTGTCTATGCGTCAGAATGGTACCTATACGTACCTACAAGTTGGACAATAATGCCGTTAGGATTATAAATGATCCTAAAGAACTTATATTGCATCACAAGTGAACGTAAGACGCGCTGCAAAGCCGCGGCTAAAATACACCCTTTATTCTTGAAAGCTCTACACACACCGCCACTTATGCCAGACCCATCTCAGATGAACCGCACGCCGTAATATCATCGAAATTAACTTAGCCATACCACCAGGGTAGGTCAATTTACACTGGTCGTATTGCAAGACATGACCACTTCAACTTCCATTGAAACTCAAGTGCGGCCGGTGGATAAAGACCCATCTACTCATCTAAAACAAAGGTCTGGAAATATCTTTTTAGAACGGCTGTCCCTATAGCCACTTTATAAGGATCTCCGTCTTGAACTAATATGTGTGGGGTAATGGATCTTTGTGGATTGGAGGTTGTGTTCCTTATGTCCACTTTAGAAGGAACTCTGTCTTGAACTAAGATGCGTGGTAAAACAGATCATTGTGCTGTGGCTGCTATGCTTCTTATGTCTACTATAAAATGGTCTATGGGTACGGTTAAGATGTGCGGAGTGACGGATCTCTGTTGTTTGGTTAGTTTGTAATGGATTACCGTCAATAAATAAGCAGCATTAGCATTACCTAACGTCTTTGGAGCTTCATTTGAGTGGATTTCGGTCGGATTTTGGTTCGTTTTCATTAATTAGTCATGTTTTGTTTCGGGTGCTATGTTATTAGCTATAGCAATCATGAATATTGAATCAGCTTATAATATAATTTCCGTTCCAATTTAAACTTATTGATAATCTTAGATTAGGCATAGGGATTGTGCTTCTTGGATAAAATACTCATGTCTTTGAACATCATTTCCACTTAACCACATAACACACCTTTTGTAAAAAAAACAGCAATAGCTGGTCATGAATTGGGTAGCACGTTGGCAAAGCCCAACATTCAGGAATATTTCGCAGAAAAAAAAGTTAATAATTCCGCAATTTGTGGGTGTAGTGCCCAATAATGTGCGTATAGCCAGCAAATTTTGTTTTTTTTTAAAGTGTCTTATTTCCAGGACTAGTTAGAATTTTTTTTTTTTTTTTCTGAGCGGTATTTCTGCACTTGCCGGATTATCCATTAAATATGGGACACCCTGTATACCCAAAATAGATATACCGATGACATTTTGGGTCACTGATGGAGGCGACCCGTGATTGTGACATACTATAGGGGAGGCCCATCAGCATTACCATCAGCGGAGACATCAATCTGATGATCAGCTAATAATGACGATTTAGACTCTTATCCGACAACTTTACCTCGTAGTTTGCTTTACCTACCAAATTCCTGTATCTACTAATGCTCCATCTTGTGCCTCTAAAGTATCTACTCAGTTTCATCCCAACTCCCAACCACTTTGAAACAAAAATACATAAACCCGCATTCGCCTTACATTCTTTATCTAAACCCGCATTCGTAGGTAGCCAAAAATACTTATCTCCACCCATTCCATGTCCATCTCCATCGCCGCACTTAATGCCGGATGATCTGCACACATTAGACAGCAGTCCGCAGAGTAAATAGTACTTGCAAGGCTTAGGGACGGACGGGGTACTTAAGAAAACTTAAGGGTCATTGGCTAAAGTGGTCGGTTTGGTTAGATGGTAAATATGAGCAAACTGCTGGAAGAATAGAAAGGCTCTTTGATGTCTGTCACATTAATTAAAACAGTTACTCTAGAAGTTTCGTGTTAAAATTAATCTCATCAGTATCATCATTAAACAAAAAAAATAATAATACAAATAATAATAATAATAATACAATGTAATGATACAAACGTGATAATCTTTACATTTTTAACGCCATATTTAAGGTGGCTCTGCCGCAGACCCTAAAAAAATCTGTATTCATTTCAAACCAATAATTTAATTTCCATTCGAGATTTTCATTCAGGATTTGTTATTTGTGATTTTGGAATCGAGATTTTTATTCGAGATTTTTCATTCGAGATTTTTGATTCAAGATTTTTTACTCAAGACTTGGATTTGGGATTTGTTATTCGTGATTTTTATTAGAGATTTCTTCCTGTAACGAAAGACTCTTAACTCATTTTTCATATCCTAACTATATTTAAACTTAGATTTCCGGCCACTGCGATTCATCAAGAGTTCAGGCCACCGTGAAACTAAACCTGTTAAGCTGCTGAAATGTATGGGATAAGGTGAATGTTGTATTTAAATAAACACAGCTTATTATTCAGAATATCGGGTAGAGTTACTTTCGTAGGTATAGCAACTGTATATGAAATTCCAAACATTTTCTAAATTAATTTTATTGAAAGTATTATAAAAAAATACTGTAAATTATCATGAAATCGTATGCAGAAACGAAATCACACGAGATTAAACTCAAAAGATTTATTTTGCCCGTTTCTTTCCAAACACTTTATCACTTTTCCGTGCGGACGCACATTTTTCTCGCAAGCGCTAAATTAACCCTATTCAGCGAGGGAATAAAATTAAAAAGTATGTAGGTTCTTTATCGTCTGACGAGAACGAGACTCAAATTAGGTTTTTACCTCGGCGGAAAAATAATGTAGAGCGCGCATGATTTCACTGCATGCACTGAGGCCCAATTCTCTGGTTAAAAAAACTATTAAATAATACACAATATAATCTCGACTGTCACATAGTAACTATTACTTATATTATTCGCGTATGCATGCGAAGATTAAGTAATAGTTACTATACTATTATATTGTGACTGGAATGTTTTTTAAATAAGAGAATTAGACTTCAGATTTTGGTCTTTCTTCCCTGTGTGCTATGTTTTTTTCTTTATCTATATGACTACCTTTGGTTAGCTTTCGTATCAAATTATCAATAATTACCTACTGTGCATAAAAGAGTGCTCTAAGTACGATATTTTTGTCTCTTAGGTTTATTCCCTTAATATACGTGCATACGTCGTTCAGACAGTAGGTAAATCTACTCTCATCTAGTTGGACAAATTAAATCTTGCTCGGTTTTACCGAATTGATTTCATTTGCACTGGACTCTATTTTCACGATCTTTTTGCGTTGAAATAGGATTAGCCTTCATTAGGACATGGGTAGAGTTAATTTAGAAGTGAAGTTAGTTAGAACCATAGAGAACTATAGAGCGGACGCGCGCAGCCAGATTTTTTCAATTCGAAATTGAAACGGTACTAGTTTTATTTAACAATAATCTAACGCTGACTGTACGAAACATAAGAAAATATTGCTTGATGGTAGGTACCAATGCCAAGATTACCCTAAGTGCTTATCATTACCATCATCAGCCTGTAGAAGTTCACTTCTGGACATAAGTATGAATAGTATAATACTTAAGTATAAAGTATAAGTAGCAAAAAAGAATGAAAGGTTTTAGTAAAAAAAAACTTTTTATGAACCACATTAGATACCTATAACTCTGATTTTGAATCTTAGACAATTTTTGTAAACAATGAAATGTCACTGTGTGTATAGGTGTCATGTATGTGTATCATATGTGTATATACACGTATGATACACAACCATGACACTTATACACACAGTGGCATATCTTGACATTTGTTTGTTTACAAAAATTGTCTAAGATTAAAAATTAGAGTATAGGTAGGTACTAGGTACCTTAAATTTGTATATCGTATCATCGACAGTATAAAAGCTGTTTAGGCCCAAACATTCAAACTGACGATTTGAAAAAAAACGGCAACTTGGGAAATTTTTCCCATAAAGCGCCCTATCAGAAAACTTTGACATGTAACGCATGTTATGGGAATTAGATAACTGTTACTGCACCTCGCCCCGAGGCGGTTTTCCGCCTTGAGATATTTTTCCGTCAGATTTCCGGTTCATTTTTATTTTGCCTTTTTAATGCTTCTAGTTCAAATAGCTGAGGGCGATGCCTTGTATGCAAACAAGAAAATCGTATGATGATGAAATTAATAATTGGGTACAAATAGGAATATTAGAGTTTTTTCATCCATGGACATCCATCCTTTTTCATTAATGGAAAAAGTCCCCATTAAATAACAAAGAGATGAGCCATTAAAAAACTGGAAAGTATGGGTGCTTGCTTTTGTATTATTCCCATGTTTTCAACCCAAAAGTTATAATTATTATTCCAGCTTCAACTCACTCAATTTTTAGAAGTATTCCAGCTTCAACCCACTCAATTTTTAAAAGTATTCCAGCTTCAACCCACAAAATTTTTAGAAATCGTTGTTAACCCACGTAGAATGAGTGGGAGCTGAAAGTAATTTTTTGACGGATTTTAACTTTTCGTAACATAGTTATTTTACATTTGTTTCAGGTAATTTTCACAAAAATTTCGACCAAAAAATTGAAATTTCTCACGGACCAAATACACATGAGTAAGTACAGTATACACCATCATCATCGGCCTGTAGAAGTCCACTGCTGGACATAGGCAATAGAATGGCACGACGACTGCTCTTGAGCCGCCTCCATCCACCGAGTTCCTGCGACGTTTATATAAATAATAAATATAAATAAATAAATTATTAATTATTATTGTCTTTGGTCCATCGAGTGAAGGGCCTTCCTCTACCAAAACCAAAACTAAACCAAAGACCAAAGACCATAGACCATAGACATACATAAATATGTAGATAAAAAATCCTTGTCTACGAATTGTCGGGACTACAAATAGCCTATATCTATCTACGAAGTGTCAATTCATAATTCAATTCCATAATACATTGTTCCTTAACTTCGTCATATCCAATGTTTTCTGAATGGAAAAATACTCATTTGTCTCTCACAAAGGTCTCTAATCATGTTTCCGGCATCCAGTTATCATCATTCCACGTGGTTGGCGCCACTGCACCCTCCTTTCATGTAGACTCTTCGTCTTTATGGAAGCATTTTGTATACCACATCGACTTTTACTGCCATCTCTGAGTTATTGAGATAACAGAAAAATTGTGTTTAGTGTATCGAATGTAAAATTATCTGCAGTTAGTAAATATTGGTAACAGTTGAAGTGGCAATGGGCAGGCCACACAGTACGCAGACCCGACAACCGTTGGGGAATAAAGGTTCTCAAGTACCGATCACGAACGATGACACAGTGTTAAGAACCCAGCGAAGGATGGACTGCCCATACAAACGTAATACCGACGTCATTTGTAATTCGAGCATATTTCCACCATATTATGCTATTATTCGGATTCGGATAGTATTTATCTATGTTCCCAGATAGTTTTTTTTATCAAAATATATACCTAAAATGAAATGTAAGCGAATTACTTTTTGTATATTTTTACGACCTAAACGACATGTTTTCATCTTATTTGTTTCGTATGAAAAACAACGATATGTTACGTATTTTATGTGTAGGAACATAGCTTATATTGTCAAGTAACAGAATAACAACACGATATAAAAAAAACAACAAGTTTTTATTCATCATTTTTGGTATTACGGAACTTGAACAAATTTCTAAAAAATTCTGAACGCCCATATTGCTATCGCGTCAGAACCGAGGGCCGGTCGGGGAACTACGGTTGTGTGATGTTTGACAACTCGACAGGCACTCACACTAGTACACTGTGTAACCCCGCGCTTCGCTTGCTCTTGTGTTTGTTCACCTATTTGTTTGTTATATATGACATTGCAATATTTTTGTAATTTTATTTAGATTTGCCTTGTGATTTGGAATGAAGTAACCTAGGTAACTAACATACCTACGACTTGTGCTTTGTTTACCATTCAGTACCTAGTTTTTGCGAGAAATAGTAGCGGCTCAACTTTCCTTCAGCGACTGTGACCTACGAGGTTCATATTTTTATCACATGTAGGTTCACATAGCACAAGCCTGAATATGAAATGGTGTACTGCGGAAACCAATAGTTTTAGCATTGTGAGCTATGACAAAAAATCAAAGAAAAATATTTCAAAGTAAATGCTCAACTTTCCTTTAGCGACTGTGACCTACGAGGTTCATATTTTTATCACATGTAGGTTCACATAGCACAAGCCTGAATATGAAATGGCGTACTGCGGAAACCAATAGTTTTAGCATTGTGAGCTATGACAAAAAATCAAAGAAAAATATTTCAAAGTAAATGCTCAACTTTCCTTTAGCGACTGTGACCTACGAGGTTCATATTTTTATCACATGTAGATTCACATAGCACAAGCCTGAATATGAAATGGCGTACTGCGGAAAAAAATAGTTTTGGAGCTATTCATTGTTGAAATTTGCTAAAAACTGGTTTCCGATCTCCATATTTTGGTGATATTTTACTATTTGTCAGTGTTTGGATACGATTTTCGGCTTTTGACATTGACAACCCACCCCTCCCCTCCCCCCTCAAGCCTTATACTTATAGTCGCTAAAGGAAAGTCCTTCGATGAATTCTCAAACAGGAGTAAGCACGTAAACAATCTCAACTCTGAGAACACAAACGATGACAGAGTTCATTGATGTTCAAGGAATACGTAACCGACTGGACCGTAAGAGCAAAAAACACGACTAGTTGAAAATTGAGAAACCACCAATTTTTTGCAAAATATACCATTTGGTCTGTCACTGTCATTGTCAAAAGCCGAAAATCGTATGGGAACACTGATAAAAAGTAAAATATCACCAAAACATGGCGTTCGGAAAGCGGTTATTAGCAAATTTTAAAAATGAATAGCTCCAAAACTATTGGTTTCCGCAGTACGCCATTTCATATTTAGGCTTGTGCTATGTGAACCTACATGTGATAAAAATGTGAACTTCCTAGCTAGCAGTAGCTAAAGGAAAGTTGAGCGTTTACTTTGAAATATTTTTCTTTGATTTTTTTGTCATAGCTCACAATGCTAAAACTATTGGTTTCCGCAGTACGCCATTTCATATTTAGGCTTGTGTCTACATGTGATAAAAATATGAACCTCCTAGCTCACAGTCGCTATTGGAAAGTTGAGCCAAACTCAACGATCATCAAAGCACCAACTTGCCCCCTTATTCGCTCTGACCAAACGTAACATAACGCGGGCTCGTTACGATATCTGCGTGGAATCATCGCTGAATCGTATGGGTGACGTCACACGTTATTGAAAAGAAATCTCATATGTCATAGCGAATAACCACCCTGATCACAATTATTGGAAAAAAGTTTGTGCTCGCGAGTTCTAACTGTTCGCAGAACTAGGTACCAAGGAGTTTTTATTGCTAGATATATAAATGTAAAAAGTTTGTGACAAATGCCAAATATGCCAAAAAAATATTTTTGTCAAATGCTAGTTTGCATAAAAAATAAATACCAGCTTCGAATTATGAATGGTAACGGCCACAGAATAGAAATAAGTGTTCGGCTGTGCCCCGCGCGCGCCTGCGTTAGCCAAACAGGGACAGCAATATGCAGGCCGACTTTTGCGCTATTCTCGAGTTGATTTAGCGTGCGGCCATCACCGCAACCTTAAGACGCGGCCTCATATGATTGGAAGTCGGTGAATGGTGGCTATGTCCAGCAGTGGTTTCTAACGGCTGATGATGATGATGATGATGATAATGATGATGGTGATGATGATTATGATGATGATGATGATGGATGATGGATGAAGTTAGTAAATGATGAAAAAGCTGCACAAGGCAACATAGGTAGGGCTCTTGAGACAAATTACATTAAAACGTTAAATTAACGTTAAAATTACTCCTAAAACATCAAAACAGTACGTCACATCCTCATCACGAAAAACAATGCTGCCAACACAACAGTGACTTGCAGAAAAAGGTTGAGTAACGACCTTTCTCTCCAAGATCAAACTTATCACCTCTATTGCATTCTAATAAGGTTCAAAATGGAAAATCCTGGATAATCCATAATCATAATAAGTTTTTCATCGTCTCTGTGTTGAGTGATCAAGGTTGAAAATGCCTTGTTTGTTCTGTTGCATGTTATGGAGGGCGCGAATCAACACACCCCATTAGACTGATGAAGAAAGTATTTTATTGTCCAACTAACGCAGTGTGATCTCTAATTACGCCTGTGGCGAAGTTTGGTAGTACAAAAATACAACTGACTTGAGAACCTCCTCCCTTTTCTTGAAGTCGGTTAAAAATGGTAGTAGAGCAAGTGTATTTGTAATCTCTAGTACTTTTATAATCCTGAGTTTATACTCAGGCATAAATAAAAACGAATAAGTGTAAGCGAAACTCGCGTCCTTCCGATTCGAAAATTCCGGACTTTTTCCTACAAAGTTTATCATCCCATTTAAAGGGTATAATTTTTTTTAGACTTTTTCCTTTATTTTTGTCACAAAGGTTCCTAGCATTCAAAAGGTGATGCCCATTTTTTGTATGGAGGTTGGTTTTTTATTCCGAATAAAATCTAACCAGCCCAAAAAGGTACTGATTTGGAACAAACAAAAATAATAAACGTAAAACTGCAAAAATCATATTTTTAGACCCCCCTCCCCCCGTTTTTTTTAAATAAATTAATATGTTCTTTGTTAGTGGTAACACCAAATATCCTGCAAAAAACAGTTGGCAACACAAGAACTGCAAAGTAAAAAAAAAAACATTTTGACTGCTAATGTCGTTGTCAGTAAATGTCAGTAAATGGGGTCTGCAGCGGTACAAGTGCAAATTGTGCAATGTTGTTTTTATTATATACCTACTGTCAATTTTGTTCAGTCAGTTTGATTGATTGATTGTTTTTTTTAATGATAGAGCATATTGACTTTTTTTGTGGTAACCAAACCGCCATTATTCTTCCAAAGGTCTAAATATCCACCAAAATTAAAAAATGATTTTCGATTTTCCTAAACGGGGGTGGGGGGGGGGTTCTAAAATGTATGGTTTTCATAGAAAATATAGGTTTAGGGATCTCTACCCAACTATATTAAATTTATCCCGGTTATAGATTTAATTATTAAAAAACCACTATTGGACATCACCTTTCAGAATTGTGTGGTTACTGGAAATACCCTAAAGGTTTTTCATTTATGCGATTTCTATACAATTTTGACAAGCAAACAAGCATACGGGATACGGCCCACCTGATGGAAAGTTGTTACAGTAGCCTATGGACGCCTGCAACACCAGAGGCATCACACGCGCGCTTCCAACTCTGAGACATAAAGATAAAAAGTCACATGTGCATGTAATTTCACCGGTAACCGTACCCTTCAAACCGAAACACAGCAATGCGAGCACTACAGCTTGGCGGCAGACATAGGTACGATGGTAAGTACATCCCCGGACGAACTCATTCACAAGAAGTTTTACAACTAACAAAATTACAAAATTAATTGCCATATATTTGAAGTGCCTTGCGTTAGAAGCTTGATTTTTGTAAAGCACTTTACGCTCACAGACCTTAGCTGATACCTATAGCCGTTACTTAGATCAAGGGTCTTGACAGACAGACACAAAACGGACAGCATAGTGAATTTCCAAATTAATGATACGACCAAAACAATAAGCAATGTCTATATCATTTTCGTCCATCACAAGGTTGTCTGGAAGAGATCGCTCATATCGATAAGAACATCCATTCCACCGCTAATATTATAAATTTTATTTACTTATAAATTGTTTTATTGTGTTCTACACTAAAGTGTTCCCTACCTGTCTATGCAAATTAAAACGAATTAAAATCAATAATAGAACAAGGATTTTTCCAGTATCTCCTGATGAAAACCCGGCTCACGACATTTAATTTTGTCAATCACTGACAGCCAAATCTCAATGATTGCATTGGTCAAATGCGTCATTTCCGCCAATGCCACCCAATGCTACCCCGGCGGTCATTTGTTTCCGGAAGACAATGGCGCTGAGCCCGCCTGTATCCGATTTTGAATTTATTTGAAAATTTTAAAAGCGTTCGATTTGTATTTATTCTTCTAGTGATGGTTTAGTGTGCAGTCTACCAGACCTATCTGTTATGGGTTCTTTACATTACTTGCGGATTTAAAAATGTATAATTTGCTTCAACTCTATCTTATTTTTTCATTATTTATAAAATTGTCATTTGAGCTACTTCGGACAGAATCAGATTTCGAACAGAAAAGTTTGTCAAGTTCAAGATTTGTATCTTTCTGTCTAATCACAAAAAGCCGTTTTACCTCAAACCTACATTTTAAATCAGTATAAAGTTTTTACAACACACAGAAAGACTGTCGTAGACCCATTCCGAAATGTATTCCTAATAAAATGACACTCAGAGGCAAAGTTAAAGTCATAAAAAGCCATTTTCTTCACTATTTGCGGAACTTTTTATTGGAAAATACTGTTTGGTTCGGAAACCCATTCCAAACAGGAAGTAGTGTAGTAAACTTGTGTGTTAGGAAAGTAAGGCATGCGATATCTATATCATTTCCTACCTAACTGTACCTGATACTAGTTTTTAAATAGTATTGGTTAGTTTGTTAGTACCTACGTACACTTATAATGCGTTATTTTTCCCGCGGTCCTTTTCACAACACAACAAAGGCGCAACGCACAACAAGAACAACAAGGACACAAGAGGCGATCGGGGTTCGATTCCCGCTGACAAATGTTTACATGATCGGCAAATATTTGTCCAGGTCTGGGTGTTGTGGTACCATGGTACTCGTAGTTCTTGATACCCACGATACAAGGACTCCTAGTGTGGGATAAGGACTATGTATGTGACTTTTTAGTACAGGCAAATTAGCAAAAAGTGTGGACCTAAGTCCACACTTTTTGCTAATTTGATTAGATGACACGAAAAGAAGCTTATCCTAGGTTTGCACCGTTTCTGGCGCTTACGGAACCCTTTTAAATATTAGGTGCAAACTTAAAAAGGCCGTAAATTTTAAAATAGAAAGAAATTACTTGATGCAAGTTAAATTACGTATAGAGAGACTGTCTTAGTGCATTATGATTTTAATAAAAACCATGTGCATGTAGCGAACACAGTGTTGAACAAATGCATCTTCCGTAAAAAATACCATTATAAAACTTCCGGCGGATGTAGTACTAATTAAATGAATAAGTTTAAGTAAATTTCCAGAACTACATTAATTTTCCCCGAAGTAGAGCGACAATAAAATATGGAAAAGTGCCTTCCGTGAAACGCATCAAGGTGCAAACTTGGTAATGTATTTCGAAAAAATTTCTGATAAGTCTATCAATTTGCACAGACTAAATTAATTTTCCCGGAGCCGCAATACCCACAAAAAGTTTTTTTGTAAATGATTTTTTTTTGTATGTTCCGTATGTCGGATTTAAAAAATACTAGGTGCAAATGTAGATCATAACGGTTCAAAGTCTATGCCAAATTGCACCGACTACTTCTATTTCCCCCATTAAGTTACGGATATTATAAGGTTTACACCCTATTTCACCCTGTTCCGAAGGTTGAAATTAATGATGCTTATTATTAGAGGTGATTTTTAAGCCATACAAAACAATTAGAAAAGTTTTCATGACTACATCTAATTAGTTCCACACTTTTGCAAAAAATCACCTAATTTGACTGTACTAGTTGGGTTGTTACTTAATGTTATATAATCCATTTTGCTCCATTTCAAAATGGCGAAGAGCATGAAAAGATAAAATTACTATAGGTAATATAACATAAGACATATATTATAAGACAAATAACTTTTCATTTAAAAAACCGACATCCGCCTAAAATTCGACTAAATATTTAGATGAAAAAAAAAATTATGAAAGAACCATAGTGGTGAAAGGATTATGATACTTTCTGAATGCAAATGCTTGGTTTGTTGATGAAAATATCAAATTCGCCATAATATATGTAGGTATGCCTACAATGTTTGAGGAGTTCCCTCAATTCCTCATAGATTCCATCATCAGAACTGGATTCTAGACCAATCTGGAAGTATATCTATTCAATAAAAAAAGAATTTTCAAATCGGTTCATAAACGCCGGAAATATAAGGTAACAAACATTAAAAAAAAATACTACCTTATTGAGAACCTCCACCTTTTTGTGAAGTCGGTTAAAAACATCCCACCATCAGAAAACGTCATGAAACTTCATAAATCTTGAATGATGCAATCAAGTCATGAATAAGTTCATGAGTTTCCATTGAATGGAGGCATACCAAATGAAATCAGCCTGGAGCAGAGATAAAAATCAATTGAAATAATGTCAGGATCGAAGGAAACTCCTTAACGATTGGGAATGCACATAAATTGACTGTTTCGAAGTTGGGTAAAGGAAGAACGGAAAAGGAAAGATGTCTCGATCTCATTAGACTAGTTTTTTTCGTTCAAAGTTTTAAAGGACTGCAGCCAAGAATTTTGTACATAACATAACATCCAACAGTCACATAAATAGTCCTGATCCCACACTAGGATTCCCTGTGCCGTGGGTATCAGGAACTACGAGTACCATGGTACCATAACACCCATACCCGGAGCAAATATTTGCAGATCATGCAAACATTTGTCGCACAGCGGGAATCGCATCCGCAACCTCTTGCTCCTCAGCCGGCTACTCGCCCTCTACGCCACGGAGGTCGTCAAATCAGCCCATTGAATTATATGGGGGAGGCCTCGTTTAGCAGTGGACCTCTACTTGCTGGTAATGATAACAGTGGCTTTTATGGTAAATTCTCATATATAAGTTTTTTTAATCTAATGCACTCATCATGCATGTCACATTTTCCATTACCACGTTTTCATACATTTCCTCGTTGAAATTTTCATAAGCTACAACATCTTTTGAGTTGTCAAAGAAGCTGCGCGGAGAGTGCCTCAAATTAAATTCACTTGCATTTGCAGTTTCTAAGTAAATCCTAGCACGTACCCGCACGTACGATGGTAAGCTTGTAAATGCCACACGCTCGGGACAGTAGAGTGTCAAGCTAGCTATACAACCTACACAACTGCTGCTATTAATAATGATTTTATGAAAATTGTGTGTTAAGGCACTGTGAAAAAGTTTTTTCTTCTAGAAATTACCTATAAGCATGCAGCATCAGCTGGCTACCTCTCGTCTTCATTCATGGGCCCGCGAGCCGGAGCGCCTTCCGAACTGAGACACAGGGGTATGCAACTTAGATAGGATAATCCTAGCGAAAACAGGAATATTTAAACAAAAAACGTACCGCACCGCTCGAAAAATACATTATAATTGAATAACTCGTAAAATACAGTCCTTTTTCATCAGCCTGTAGACATCTCCTGCTCACTACTGGATGAGGTCTCCCCCATAGTATGCATAGCTTGCAATGAGGGCTTTTCATCTTTGATTAAAAAAAAATAGTTCAAATTGGTTCGATAGATGGCGCTGACTCAACTCTAGCTGCCGAGATTGTCAAATGTATTATCTGTGGTGTACGCGTACTAAGGTATTATCTAACTAGTCTGTGGCTATTAGTCGTAATATTCTGTTTGTGTTTGCTTCTTGAGTGTGCGCTTGTGATTTCGTGGTGTTTTTAGAAGCAGGCAAAATAAATACTTACCACGAAACTAAAATATACGTAAATAAACATTATTGATGTTAACTTTAACTTTATTTTGACACTGACAGCTAGGTACAGAGCAACGCCATCTATTTTTAACGCTGAAAGCATGATTTGAAACGGCCGTGAAAACCTCTCATTAGATTGGTGATCGCAGTTTGGTGTAAAGTACTGAGATAGATGCTGCTGCCCATCCCCTTGCGTAATCACTTAGTCGCCTTTTACGACATCCACAGGAGGAGTTGGAGAACAGGAGTAATTTAATTGTATATAAGACGATTCAAAATTATCCTTGTGATTTCAATGAATAAAGTTCTTTTTGACTTTGACTTCGACTTTGAGTCCTATTCTTAGGCTGAGACTACCACGGCTCCAAGTCTTTAAAGTGGAGTAATTCTAAATTAGATTAACAACTTACAAACAGTTTAAAACTGAACAAATAGTTGAAGATACAGCATAGCATTAACATTGGATAAAACATTGTAATCCAGTCTTAGTGCAAAGTTCGTCTGTGAGCAGTTTGAAGCACAGATAGTGGAATAGTTTCTACGTCTGAGAGTAGTTGGACGCTATGGCATCTACTTCTGTGGTCTTCTTTGGTCTAAAAGGCCAGACGCAGACGTCTGAGGACTTATTAGTTTCAACTTGTTCTGTTGTTTACTGTTTCAAAGTAGTTGCTATTGAACATGAACACTATATACATATCTATAAAGACTATAGTCTGTGCATATCGTTATTAATAAACTTACCTGTCACTTGTTGGATATTAGACAGCTGTTAACATTTTTGCACCTGAATAAATACAGCTCAAATTAATCATAGTTTGGTATAGTTTGGTAGTGCTATTTTCTTCTGAGATTTAAGTCTTATTTGATGGTGTAAGTTTATTTTTTAAACCTTAACACGATAACAAAAAACCGTAAACCTTAACGTTAACACGTTCACTGGTGAAAACACAACGGCTTTGTTATCGTTATTTTTATATTTTTATATATGTTAAATCTTTTTTTTATTTTTTATTTTATATTGTTTTTTGCGTGTCCTTCATTTTGTAAGTTAATGGTAACTTAAATCATTTGCAAATTCATACATAGACACAAGCTTTTTTACTCGAAGGCCTACCCCTTCAGAACCGCATAGCCCTCTTTTCACTGTAGGTCGCATAATGGTCGTAATATAGACATGATTAGTGGTGAGCTCATAGCCCCCACTGTTTTCCCACGACTGACTCAGCTAATGCTTTTTTCCAGCAATAGCACATTTCTAAATAAGACAGGCTAGGAATTACAACCAAACTTAATGTCAACGAAAATTGCCAAAAAAGTTTGCCGTTTTTCTCGTTACAAACTTCTCTTTACTACAATGGGCGAGTATTTCTGGCTAAATAAGTTAATCAGCATTAAACCAACAAACTTCCCCATCACAGAAATAAATCTTGGGACAAAAACAGCGAGAAAGCCTTACAAGAAAGCAAAGGTCCTAACAAGACTTTCTTAATGAAAGCGAGACTCCAACATTACTCATTTGTAAGAAAAAACATTTCCCAAATCCAGTTTTGACCCAGAAAAATGTCGCACTATCTGACCCAATTCAGTCGAAGGCAATGACCCCCCCATTCCTCGTATTTTCAAGCTCACATTATTTTAAGGCGCGCCTGAAACACACCAATAACAATCACGGGAAAGTGTCCCGTATCCTCGGCATGTGTGAGGTGGGAATCGCCTGGCATTGAAGAAATTTAATTTAAGAATTTATCTAGCGAATGATCATGCGAGTGTAAACTTTATAGACTGAACGAGTAAATTACTTTTTGGCGACAAGCTCCGTTTTGTTTACGTGTGAGATTGTGCAACTTTACGGCGTCTCTTAGCTCTTCTTCTTCTTCTTTTAATTATTGCCTCTGAGGAAAGTCTCCTCTTTGCCAGTGTCAAGAAGGTATATTATTTTGATAAAATTAGATCAAGTCGTTTCAGTCTCAGTCAAGTGATGGTTTAGTAAAGCGGTAGTAGTTTTACTAAAATGTTGGTGGACAATCTCCACGCATTTGAAAAAACACGCAATACCTACACTTATATTTAAATTCACTACCATGTGCTCTATAAATAAGCTACACCGGTTAAAATTCCACAAAAAAATTACACGATAATTTACACTCGAAAATCATTAAAAATTTAAATAAAATAAAAATGGACGATATCTTAAAAGAAAAACCGGAACTTTCTTTCTTGACTCTAAACGGGGCATGTTAGTAGTGGGTGTTTTTCTGTCATTGGATCAATCTGTCACACAACTTATCAGGGAAAATTCACTTTCTCCTCCTTTAACAGTTTAAGAACCGAATTAAATTGAAAAACGATAACGACCGAATTCAATTGAAAAACTATTATGGTAATTTTCGGGTCTTGAAAAGATTTAGAAGCAGATATTGCCAGCTATTGAAACTAGAATAAGCTGTCAATATCTATATATCTATATATATATATATATATATATATAAAAAAGAAAGTCGTGTTAGTTAGGTACACTATTTAAAACTCAAGAACGGCTGAACCGATTCGGCTGAAAATTGGTGGGGAGGTAGCTTAGAACCAGGAGAAGGACATAGAATAAAAAATTAATTATTAGAAATTAATATTCCGGAATATTGGGACAAAGTGAAAGAAGATTATAATAATATATTTTTTGATGCTGAGAATACCAGGCGCACATGGCAGAGTAGAAAGTGTATGCATACGCGAAAAAGTGGATTTAATTTGTTAAAAAAAAGTCAATTAGGCCGACAACCGGGACCACAGGGACCACCGTGAACAACGGGAATACTGGGAGAATGCGAAAGAAGATTATAATAATAATATATGTACTAGGATCTCATCAAAGAACGAAAGAGAAAAGAATGCATGCAAAGATGGTTTTGATAATGAGAATACCAGGCGCTCATGGCAGGGTAGAAAGTGGATTCCTACGCCAAACACCGGGATCACGCGAACGAAGTCGCGCGCGGGCAGATAGTATGTGATAAAACAGATAGAAATAGCATCAATAAAGACATCATTCCGCGATAAGTCACTCCTGAAATTATATTAAAATATTTTTTTTTCAAATGGACATTCCTACACCGTTGATTGAAATCTTAGTGCGTAATATCGGAAATCATTTGATGCGCTGTTTATAAAAAATTTTAATGTTAAGATATAATTAATTTAAAATCAGTGTTCCACTATCATAAAATGTTCAAAGTGCACATAGTCCGGAAATCAATCCGTCGCAGATACGGAGGCATGCGAATTTATCCGTAAATCCAGACGATCGCAATCAAACGTCGGATAGCGACGGAGCTCGTTGCCTATTACACGACTTTTTACCGGACCCTTTGTCTCTTCCCTGCTTCTTTGTAGCTAGGGCTACCGCTTCTTAGAAAGACACTTAAAAAAAACAAAAATATTATTCAAACCCGTAAAAAGCAAACCAAAACCAGATAGTTTTGCTCAACAATCATCGTCATCATATTTACGTCCACTGCTGGGCGAAGCCTCTTCCATCGAATACAATGGGGGGGGATTTGCCATAATCACCACGCTTGGCAGGAGGATTGGTAATTACAGTTTGGTGTTGAGTACTCAGGCGGAAGCTGCTGCTTATCTCCTGGTGTAATCCCTTAGCTTTTACTACATCCCCGGGAGGAGACGAAGGGGGGCACGAGACCAATAATAAGCTCGACAATAATGTGACACAATTAAATGTGCGAGAGAGAAACTTATACACTAATTAGGCTATCCGCGAACATATTATGGAACCGTTATCTCTTTACACATTACTCACACGAAAGCATTATAAGCAATGAAGAACCATTAAATCATGGCCAAGTGATAATGACAACCCTATACCTACCCTCCGGCCGAAACTTGGCAATGGCGACAATTTATGACGGACGCTGACGGCGCCTAATTCGGGCAGCTCTCATTAAACGGACTAAACGCAGACCTATATTCACTTAGAACGACCATTCTTCCATGGAGACCGTTCCGTTTTTCGTCCCGTTTTTTCTGTCCGCTTATTTATGATGCTTTACGTCTTGTACCATTCGGATGATGTTTTTAACGGTCTGTGGACTCGTTGTAGTTAGGTGTGTTTGTGGGGAAATCTTGAATGTCATTTTGATTATGCACATTTAGTTAAGCCTACTCAAACAACAAGATTATAGGTACTTCCAAGAACAGCTGATGTTTTAAACCGGCAATAAGCTTAGGTATATGTGGGAGCTCGTTCATCTTTTCGCCTATTTCATACATTATCTAATCTAAAACTGAACTTATATTATAACGTCAAAATAAAATATTCCATAATCCGTAAACACAAAGACCGTTTATATATGCATACATAATGTAAGTAAAATATATTTATGTATACATATTACGTGAAATTTATGTATTGTATATTCTATATGTTTTTTCTAACAAGCGATAAGCCAGCCAATCGTATTACATAGTTTTAGATTTTGTTTGTAAAATTGTTTTTTTTACGTTACGGTAGACATTAAACTGTTTTTCTAGACATATATCTATTTACACCAGGGGATGGGTAGCAGCATCCTCCTGAGTACCTACTCAACACCAGTACTGCGACCAGCAATTCGCTTTGTCAAGCGTGGTGATTGTGGTGATTTTATGGGGGAGGCCTCGTTTAGTAGCGTCTAAAGGCTGCTGATGATGATGATATCTATCTATGTATTCGAAGCATCCTTCATCAAAAAACGAATAGTAAGGAGTAATTCTCACAGGTCTTACTCGACCAACAATCTCATGATGGAACTTTTAGTCAGTTTCAATCACTTTAATCTAGCCCGGCTTACGCTCATAATATCTGAAACAATGAGCGCGAATCACTCGGCATCCTTTGGGTTATATTTAAATCAGCCAAGAGCTGGAGCCAAATCCTGGCGTGACCCATTTCCGCTCAATCCGCGTAATGCTGCCCGACAAACTTCCGCTTAGTATGGTCATTGTGTCAGCGATTTGATGCTCCCGTTTGGTAAGCTAGATGAAAAAGGGTGGGTAGGTGCAGGCGGAAATCTAACTAGTAATCCTCCGCGTCCCATATTGAACAATAGTTACTAGTTTATTGTATTTATTATACAATTTCTAACAAAAATGAATAAATCAGCCTATTTTTCAGACAGATTATGCATTAACCATTAAACTAAGTGTCAGTTAAATAAAGTTGCTTAAACTAGTTAGGTCACGCCAGTTGTCTTCGTCTGTGTGCTCTTTGGCATAGACCTCCTACAATCCTTTCAATTTCCCTCCATGCAAAGTGAATCGTTTGTCGTTGTAATAGTCGTTTTGTTATGAAAGCTCGACAAATATCCAACCATCATCATTAGTTTTACTTTTATGTATTAGTAGGGATTGCTTCTCTCTGGTCGGTGGTACGGTCTGGTTATCATAGCTAATATATTACATAATGTATTATGTATTTTAGTGTCACATAGTTTCGTTGTTTGAAATGTTTTCTTTTACAATCAGAATAAAAACCGCTATCAGCATACACTAGAACCAAACTCTTGTCTTACGTAACACTCCAGCCTCCCTAAAAAAATAATAACACTTTGCATAAGCATTTTTTCGTCGTTTCCACAACGCGATGAAACGACGACTTTACATCCAAATGCGCCTGAAGTGGGTTGCTGAAATACCTCGAAATATATAGGCTAAGTGGACGTACTCACAGGAAAACTTGGTCTGTTTGCATGCAACGTTTCAATTACATCGTTATCGATGCGTTGTGTTTTGATAACTAGTTTTAGTGAACTGCACTGTTTGGTATAGCCGTTTTTACCCCGTGTTCCAACTGATATGTCCTACAAGTTGTGCAAAGTTTTTTTTTCGCATGATCCAACTAAAGAGTTGGTGTCAGAAAACAGACATTTTTATTCCGTTCGTGAAACTACTTCAGGGGGGTATAATGAGGACATATCCATATTATATGAACTAAAAAAAACTCCAAGGGATGGTATTTTTATATCTTATTAAATAAAAATACCTAAGTATTAAAAAGTAAACTTAATTGTCTGAATTCATTATATGTATGCAATATATCTATCTATATAAAAATCGATGTGTATGTATGTCCCCTATGGACTCCAAAACATCAGGCAATCTTCAGATCAGTCCATCCTGTGAAGTATGGTAGCGATCGGATCAACAGTTTTTTTAGTTATACCCAAGCGAAGCCGGGGCTTGTTGATAGTATAGCGGTGGATTTGACACTCTCAAAAATATAGAGCTGAAATTTCGCAGCTAGTAATGATACCACGAAAAATAAAAACATATCACATTTCATCACAAAAACAATTTTCACACAAAAGTAACTGCAGCAAATCCTTCACTGTCCTAGTGTTCTTTAAGCCAGGAGTGTCTCAGAATGTAGGCTAAGTGGTCGCATCCCATTCTAGGAAGAAAGTCCCTGGCTGTAAGACACACGTTCCATTGTGAAGAACGCCTCTTGTCTGAGACGAGATTGAAGCGGGCCTGCAATTGCTTTTATATCTGCAGGCTGTGTTCTGGATATTAAAATGTTCTGTTACAGCTGCATTGGTCTGATGAAGTGTGAAAGATTTGAATTTAAATGAAATAATGGTTAGGGGAAAACTAGCCCAGATAAAATAGGACCAGCCCCCCCTATTAAAAATTACAATAAAAACAATCAAAATCCGTAATATGGTCATTTGCTCAAAATTATCATTTAGAATAGGTAATTTTGCTTGTCAAACGTTACTCACCTAGTGACTTTCAGTTAGGGGGGGGGGGGGGCAGAACCCAGTTGCCCCCATTTCAAAATAAGTGACAGTGTTAGCTGGTCCAACATCAGTTTTTGTAGTTTCATTTTCCTTAGGCTTGTATTTTAGAACTATGCTCAAGCATTAATGCAGTGCGAGGCTCACACACCACCACACCAGGGGATGGGCAGCAGCATCCACCTGAGTACACAACACGAATACTGCGATCACCAATCCGCCTGCCAAGCATGGTGATTATGACAAAACCCAAAGGGGGTGGAAGCCTATGTCAAACAGTGGACTTCTACAGGCTGATGATGATGATGATGATGAGCCTCAATTCAACTTAGTTCTAGAAAACGAACCTGAGGACCTGTGTAGTATCCTTCATCAAAATCAGTAAGTCAAAACACAGCAAGCAAATATAATCGAATCCAAGAAATCAAGTCTAGTTACAATGAAACAGGTTCTTATCTACATTTATAAGTCAACTAAGCTTAAGCTCCTACAATGAAAATGCAGAACCATGCCCTAGAACCAAGGACTCTTCGCAAGTAAACAAAGATTCACTTTCGTTGGATGAGCAATTTCATGAATAAACATAATAAAATGGCGGAAGGTCGAGACTTGCACTGATTTACTGCCAAGAGTTCCGTCGTTGCGGCGCAAAGGAAAAGTAAAAGGCGAGTGAGATTTTTGATAAAGCAGTAGCTTACTGATGGTAAACATGCGATCATGCTCGTGTAACTTGGATGCTTATGATTACGACGCGACAGTCCTGAAGTCACTTTGCGACTCTATTTTAGTAATTTTGTACGTTTTTCCTGTCTCAACGGCTATTACCTTCAGATCACAGATTACTAGAACTGTGTTAGCTATGCCGAACGTAGTCGCTGATTGATTGGCTGATATATATCGTTAGAGAGTATTATGTTCCTTGGCTGATATGGTGTATGCCGCATTATTTTTCATCATGATTTATTGTAATGTTTTTTTTTTATAATATTTTACTTTAGTTTTTATAGTCTCAGTTACTTTCCTTAGTTCTGTGTTTCTCCTTTTTTTTTGTTCTTGACAACTCCGATTAGATTGCTACATGTGAATACAAGAAACCATTGGAAAAAAATCATCAAGATTCTAGTAAAAGTATCAGTTTTATGATTGATTTTGTAATTAAGCCACAATTAATGATTGTAATGAGTCACATCGATGGGGCATTTTTTCCTTAATAAATATAAATCATTTAGAGGCAGCTTCGCAGTCTGTTGAAGGTGATCACGAATCAAAATCAAATCAAATCAAGATAATTTTATTCATACAAGGATCATTTTGAATCGTCTTATTACACTAAAATTACTCATGTTCTTCTGTGACGACTATCAACAACTAATACACACTTGACTCATATCCTATGTTTATTATCCATGTGCCCGCTACACCTCACGACTCAAGCTTCATTCTTAAGTATCTGCCATGGAGGAGTATATGCGCAATTCGTACGGAGCTCATTCTCATTGTTCCAACGGTAATGTAAGGTTCTACGTCATATAGAATACCCGACTCGTAGTTCGGCTCGCTTATGAGATGGGCTACTGTGAAATCAAACCAAGCAATTTTAGGGATTATTGAAGTAATATAAATACATGTGGAAGTACAATGTTTTGTTTCAGGCGAGTAGCCGGCTTGAGATGCGAGAGGTTACGGGTTCGATTCCCGCTGCGTCGTCCTCGTCCTCTGCACCACGGAGGTCGTTATGGTACCATGGTACTCGTAATTCCTGATACCCACGACACAGGGAACCCTTTTGTGGGATTAGGGCTACGTATGTGACTGTTATGTTTATGTTATTTTAATTTGTAGTAGTAATTTCTAGAGTAAATTAAACCCACCATTATCATCAAATAATAATAATATTAACAAGAAACAGTAAGGCAGCTACAGACGTAAAAACTAGGTAACATAATTAACTTAGACAATTACTGTACAACCTTAAAAACATAAAGCGATGCCCAACGCATCGGTCGGTCGACAAAAGTCAGTATCCCGAATCCCAGCGACTCGAAAAAAACATTATAATGATTTATAAAACAAAACACAAATTAAATAAATACGTTATTTCAGAGTAGAACACCAGCATTCCCGCTCATTCCAGTCATTACCCATTTACTTCGCTCAAGTAAACTGCGTCCCATTTAAATTTAACCTACTGCGATCCAGTCTTATAATCCGATGCGTCTTTGTGTTCAGATTAAAATGTTCAAATGTAATATGGTTCTATAGGAATTGCATTTGATTAATTGGTGTACCTACATTCGCAAATGTTTGCGTCATTTTTCCAAGGTAAAATCAACCATGAGTCTATCAGTACATAATGTTGTTTTCCTTGGCAAAATAACGCAAACATTTGTGAATATACACCAAGTGAAGTGACACCTTAAGATGAAATGTTAGTGATTATGTGCAGTATTACCTAAATTTAAAGTACGCTAAGACTATCGTGCGCTCTTCCTAATAACCTACCCCATAAAATGCCACGATGAACGGTCTTGAGCCGCCTCCATCCATCGACTTCCTGCGACCTTTATAATGTCTTTAGTCTATCGAGAGGAGGACTTTTCTCAACTGCATCGTCCGGTTTGTGGTCGCCACTCGAGAACCTTCATTCCCCAAATGGTTGACAGTTCTGCGATGCCTATTTCCACTTTAACTTGCTAATTCTGAGAGATTATGTCGGTGATCTTGGTTCTTCTACGGATTTCATCATTTTTGATTCTATCACGTTAGGAGATACCGAGCATAGCTCTTTTCATAGCTCGTTGTGTGACTTTGAGCTTGTGTGCCAATATAAGCGATCACGTCTGAGTGCCGTAAGTCATCCCTGGCAAATGATTATAGACTTTCGTCTTGAGGCCCTGCGGTATCTGTGTAGGCCTTATTTTTTTTTTATTTTACAGGCTGAAAATTAAGGCTAAATTACCATTGGTTAATCATTTTAAATTGTAATTGGATGAAGGTCAAGTTCAATGAAGCCTATCCAATTTAAATCCCATGTTGCACAAAATAGAGTCTATCAAATAAATATTTGCATAATTCGGTTAACTCATTCCTGACATCACATTGGGCCTGATGTCTAATTGAATCAAGTCGCATAAAATATTCATGCGATATGATAATCCGTCTGGGCTCCCACTGGGCCGAAACTCGCCCCCTTTGGCCCGAAACCACAGGAAGATGGAAGCAGTACGGCCAAAACCACGAGATTCGGGCAGTGTTCTATTCGAAACTGCGAACAGTTTTACACAAAAAGTTTTTGTCAAAGTAAATAAACACATGTGCATGTACATAGTACACATATATAGTGCCTAATATACATTGCATGTACAGTGGCGGAACGAAAACTTTCGTCCGCCACCAGTTTTCAAATAAACCCCGGCATATCGCGAGCAATAATACCTTTTCTTAGTATCCTGCTGTTATACGGAAAACCATAATTGTTAACAATCAAAAATATGCCTAAGATGACAAACGTTTTCATTCTTCGACTGTACATAGTACATCATAGTACATGTACATGTACATTTATATAGTGCATGTGCATAGTACTTGTCTATTATATAATTTGGCACATGGGGTTCATGTCAAATTCAAAATTCAAATTCAATATATTTTATTCCAGAAGATACAAAAGTACACTTGGATATGTCAAAATTTTACAAATATTTAGTGCAATAAAATGATAGGACTAAACATACACATAGGATTAAACAATTTATAAAACTTAAATACAATAAGATGTACCTACTAAGTCATAAAATAGAATAGATTTTAAACTTATGTTTAACATTTTGTTTGAAATTCATCAGCAAATGCTTCGTCAAGAGTATAGAATGATTTGTCTATCAACAACCTTCTAACTTGAATGCTGTAGTCTGTATGATCTAAATTTCGCAGATCATATGCGAGATTGTTAAACAACTTAATGCTTATGCATAAATAACTATTACCCAATTTGGCAAGTCTATGTTTTGGATTGGGTATATTATTTTTATATCTAGTGTTATATCTGTGAAATTCACCTTTTAATTTATAATTTTCAATATTTAATTTAACATACATAAGGTTCTGGTATATATATTCTCCTGTCAATGTCATTATTCCTAGTTGCTTAAATTTATCTCTGCACAATTCTACATTCTTCATCTGCAAAATAGAACGTAGAGCTCTTTTTTGAAATATAAATATTCTGGATGCCTGGGAGGCGTTTCCCCAAGCAAGAATACCATATGGCATAACTGAATGAAAATACGCATGATAAACAATTTTTGCTGATCTAACGTCACTTATTTGTCTAATTGTTTTAATTGCATAAACCGCCGATCTCAGTCTTCCAACGAGAGTGTTAATATGTTTACTCCAAATTAATTTACTGTCAATCATTATACCTACAAATTTTACATTATCAATAGTATTCATAAAATGTATTTTTAACTATGTCATCGCTATGTCCATTTCCTAAAAAGAATCTAACAATATTAGTTTTTTCTACATTTAATAACAGGTTATTAGCACTGAACCAATTCTTTATGTTACCAATTAAAATATCTAACTTAACACAAACATTATCCTTAATCTTATCACTTATTACTACAGTTGTGTCATCAGCAAAGAGGACTATATCCTTTTCATTCTCTACACAAACTACCAAATCATTTATATAAAGTATAAACAACAAAGGCCCTAGGATAGAACCCTGTGGAACTCCCATTTCAATGTTATTTGCCTTTGATTTGTGTCTGTTACATTCTAAAATTTGCTTTCTGTTTTCTAAGTAGGATGATAGAATAGATAGTTCCCTTCCCCGAACACCGTAATGCTCCAGCTCTCGCAGAAGTATCTTATGGGAAACACAATGAAAAGCATTTGATAGGTCACAAAAAAGGCCATAAGTGCTTTTCGAGCTTTTCGTGTAAAGAGTTTGATAGTAGTAGAGCTCCTTGTGAAAGAATTCATCCGGGGAAATACTGCCGCCAAGCAGTAGTGTGAGCATTGTGCTGTGTTCCGGTTTGAAGGGTATGGGTGCCGGTGAAATTACAGGGACATGAGACTTTTCATCTTTGTCTCAGGTTGACGGGCGTAGTGCAATGCCAAGTAGGGCACGTCCTAGGTTGACGTGATCTAAGGGGTATTCCATTTGTTAAGGGTTTGGTTTACCGCATAATATCAGGTAGACATCATGCCAGTTCCATTCATTAATTTTAAAAAAAACCTTTGTCCTATGTCGTACAGATATGCACCTGTCAAAATTATCACTCTATGTAATTTACTGTAAAATCTTCCAAATATTGCCTTAATGTTACTGTTCGGAATAATCCAGCTAGAAGCTACATTTCTAAGCTGTGCCATTGCCAACCAGATTACGCATGACGGATTCGTAGTTTAGGCAAATTGAGGAGTTTAGTGTGTATGAGCAATAATGCCAGAGATATAGATAGAGATTGGCAACGAAGTAAATGGATCCATTGAGAAGTATGCAATTGGTAGAGTTAAGGAAATAGTATATCATCATCATCATTATCATCCTGTAGAAGTCCACTGCTGGATATAGGCCTCCAAATATAAAAGGCACAGGCAAATAAACTTATCTTATCTTATCTTATCTCCCACCTAGAATGCCACGACAAAGGGGCTTGTCGAGAATGCCACAATGAAAGATTTTGAGCCGCCTCCATCCACTGACTTTCTGTGACTGTTATGTCATTGGTGTATCATGTGAGGATATGGAAATAATTATTTGAAGGCAAATGTCAGATGGCCCTAAAAAAGACTGATCCAATTTTTAATAAAAATTCCATGAAAAATAATATCCTTCCCTCTTGACAATACGTTCTGCGTAATAGACAAAAACCTCCGCGCGCATTACGCCAACTGTTTACATACCAAACAACATAACATAAGTAGCTTACCCTCTTCAAAAGTTAAAGAATCCACGTCAAAGAATACAATAAAAATATCTGCGTTTCGTCAAAAGCTTTCGTCGCTCCCACCGCCAGTTCCAAATTCGTTATCCTTCAATTTCTTCTTCATAAAAATGTAATCTTGTTAGAAAAAAACTTATTTCATAAAGACGGGGGGGAACTGGGGTACGAATTAAAAGAAATCCCATACTTTGCGCGAAAAGAACAAAAAATATTAATGTTTTTAAGTAATGTAGCCGACGATTGTAACTGCTTTGTAGGTTTAAGATTACAGTCGAGTTTCCGTCGTTAAAACTTTGCTTTTTCAGTGTCTTTTATGTTTCGTTTCTTGAAATTATACTGTCGGTATGATTACTAACACTTCCTTAAATCAATTATTAAGTTACTAAATAACACCCAACATTCACTATACTGTTAATAATGTACAGTCATAGTCCTGTTCCCATACTAGGATTCCCTGTGTCGTGGGTATCAGGAACTACAAGTACCATGATACCACAACACCCAGACATGAAATATTTACAAACCATACTAACATTTTGTTTCGCAGCAGGAATCGAACCCGCAGAGTTCGTCTATAAGTATACAAAATATATGCCCCAAATTTTATTCAGTTCATTCAAAGATTGCCTGGCAGAGATCGCTGTTAGCGATAAGGCTACCTAATTCACTTCCGTGTGGTGATCAATAAAAAGTTTTTTATCTATAAGCCGTACAAATATTGATCACTCGCTGTGTTACGTAGAGGTATTTTGGAATTATATAGGTATTATAGTAACTTACACCAGGGGATGGGCTGGAGCATCCAACTGAGTACTGATCACGATTACTGCGATCACCAATCCGCCTGCCAAGTGTGGTGATCATGGCAATTCCCCCCATTGTATTTTATGGGGGAGGGCTGGTTCAGCAGTGGACGACTAAAGGCTTCTGATTATAATAATAACTTATTAATGCTCTTTGTTTTCTTACTAAATACAAAGTTTTACCTATTACGAGTTTTGCATTGCAATAATCACTTTGCGAGTCGTGAGCTTTTACCATGACTTACATATAGTAACTATGCATCATTCTGTGCTGCGCAGTCGATAGAAACAGAACAGATTCATAAATATTAACTACGTAAGTTACGTTGAATACTTACAACTCGCAAAGTGATTGTTGCAATGCAAAACTCGTAATAGGCCTTCTTGTCTCAATTTTTTACCGCCAAATTAAAAGCAAAAGTCTAACCATAAACAATATAAATACTTGACTCAAACAGCAGACCTATTGCTCTCCAAAGGCAGAATTGAATAACACAAACGCTAGCTTTGTAATCGAATCAGCCTGTTTGGGAAAATTAAAAAATACAGCTCCCGAAGGCAGAGGCCCTGCGTCAACGCAATTTCTATCCTAATCTGTATTATGACGAAACCAACTTGGCTACGCTTTAATAACATTTTCGCGAAGGAGGCAGGCACTTCAAAATTACTTTTAAACATGTTTTCTTTTGAGTCTACCAAGTTCCGAAAATATGTGATATTAAAAGAGTATAAAAGCAATGATGAAAGTGATTATACATTAGCTGTGAGACATTTTTGGACATACTTAATAAGACGTGCACTTGTGAAAGGAAGTTCTGAACATTGAGGTAGAGGTTTTGCTGCTATGAGAAGCCCTCAAAAGGGTTTATACTCAAAAAGAAACAAATAAACTAAAAACTCACTGTAAGCGATTGTTTAGATAGTCCCATCTCGGTGTTATACTACCTACTCACTAAACAATCTCTGTGAGTTTTGTGTGTGTGAGTAAGTTTTAAGGTTATTGTGATATTCAAATTTTAAACGTCTTTTTTTTTACCCGACTACGGCGAAGCAAAAAGGAGGGTTATGTTTTTTACTGGTATGTATGTATGTATGTTCATATCTGTTCCCACATAACTTCTAAACTACTTATCATAATTTATAGTACAGGCAAATTAGCAAAACGTGTGGACCTAAGTCGTGTAGTCGTGGATTCTTATGGAAACGTTAGATGACACGAAAAGAAGCTTATCCTAGGTTTGCACCGTTTCTAGCGCTTACGGAACCCTTTTAAATATTAGTAACAAACTTAAAAAAGCCGTAAAGTTTAAAATAGAAAGAAATTACTTGATGCAAGTTAATTTACGTATAGAGAGGCTGTCTTAGTGCATTATGATTTTAATAAAAACCACGTGCATGTAGGGAACACAATGTTGAACAAATGCATATTCCGTAAATTAATACCAGTATAAAACTTCCGGCGGATGTAGTACTAATTAAATGAATAAGTTTAAGTCAATTTCCAGAACTACATTAATTTTCCCCGAAGTAGAGCGACAATAAAATATGGAAAAGTGCCTTCCGTGAGACGCACTAAGGTGCGAACCTGGTAGTGTATTTCGAACATTTTTCTGATAAGTCTTATCAATTTGCACCGACTACCTTAATTTTCCCGGAGCCGTAATAACCACAAAAAGTTTATTTTTGTAAATGAATTTTTTGTTGTTTTCCGTATGTCGGATTTAAAAAATACTTGGTGAAAATGTAGATCATAACGGTTCAAAGTCTATGCCAAATTGCACCGACTACTTCTATTTCCCCCATTAAGTTACGGATATTTTTATGGTTTTCACCCTATTTCACCCTGTTCCGGAGGGTGAAATTACTGATGCTTATTATCAGAGGTGATTTTTAAGCCATACAAAACAATTAGAAAAGTTTTCATGAGTATTAGCTGGAGCTATCACAATATTATTAACAAGTTAGTTATTATTATCTAATTAGTTCCACACTTGAGGAAAAAATCACCTAATTTGACTGTACTATTAACAAATGGGAAGCGTCTTTGTTCGCTAGTTAAAGATTATATGACGTTACATTAAAAAATTTCAATAATACCGTGTTGGTGTGAGCTCCCCCCCCCCCCAGCTCTGTTACCCCCTCAACTAACAATCCTACAAACATTCTATGTGATGAATTATGTTTTACTGTAGATAGCATTGGACTCGAACGTGTAATGAATTGGTAATATTTATCTTGGCCAGATAGTTTAATGTTACTGTCGTCTCGTGATCGTCTATATGTAATGGTTGAAATCTTGATACAAAGATTAGCGTAACCTCAACACTTGGAATGCAAACTGCCGTCAAACAAATTAACTTATTGTTGGAAGAAAGCGCCGTTCGTAATACAAAAGTCACTCACCCTGATCACCTCTCCCTGCTAGTAAGTTGGCTCTCTGGATATCAGGGTCCTGTAGGATTTAATGTAAAAATGAAGATAGAGTCATACCTATTTCCCTACTCTAACAAATGGCTTGAGGGTAAGTAATTAGTGTATCGGGATATAAGTGGTTTGTGTTCATTGTCATAAATATGTCAGATCAGTCGGTTTATGTGTTGAAGTAATACTTTAGGTACTTGTTGATACTGCTCGTGGAATCATGTGGAAGGCTTCAAATATTAACTTATGTTTATGCTTATTTAGTACTTAGACAACTAGTTGGTTGCTATGTTAGATTAACCGATACCTTTGTTTATAACTGAGGAGGTTAATTTACTGCGTTATTTTAGGCTTTTGGAAGCATGCGTTCGTGCTAGGCATTGTGTGTGTGTGTGTGTGTTTTGTGGCAAGTGTTGTCTTGTTGTTTTGTTGTCTCCGAGCTGAGGACTACGACTGCTCCAGTTTACCATAGTTCTCTTGGAGTCCCACGTTGTGAGAAATGCAAAGAAATCTCTTAATCCATCGGTGTACACGATTAAGTGTAAATTCCCTATACGAGAATGTTGGCGTCTCTATCATTGCTGTCTACCAAAGCTCTTCGACGTTAAACAATACTAAAATATAAGGCAAATGTCAGATTTCATGATAATATGGGTCACGTAATTATTTTACGTATAGTGTTGACCCTATGTACTTTTCTCCAACGTGTCACAAGCCCCAACCAGGGTATCGAAGGTAACAGTTAATTAGGTGAAGTGTTCACATAGTGATATTGTAATAAAATCCAGTGATGAGTATTTATAATGGTTTTGTAGGTATTTCAGCATCGTCACGTCCTCAATTCCTCTGGTATGGTGACTTGTTCCACCAATAATCATAGCGTTAGTACATAATATGTTCATAAAGATTCATAATTTGTTCCATTCAGAAAGTGTTTCTCCATTTAGTTCAGCATTTTAAGTAGCCCACTCTCTAGAGCTTTGATTCGATATTGTACATATTATAAAAAGATTCGCTGGGAGGTGTAATTATCCCGCTCACTGCGTCCAGAGTAACGAGCTTCAGACACATCCTAACGAGAATACATATATATTATTTTATGGTGTGTGTGGTTCCTTCTTATCACTACACGTGATGAAATGGGATTGAGAGTATGTATGCTTGTGTGTGCGTCTGCATTAAGCGTATAATAGACCTCCTCAGTACATTCGCATGCGTGCAATATAATACTTTGTAAGCAAGCGAGTTAAGTTTCCATCCATGATTCCAAGAAGCTTTCAATTTACTTGTAAATTGATAGTTTAATTTAATAATAATGTCCATAAAATGTTTCATAAAAAGTCTAGTTCATTCGTAGTTAATTTCCTGCCACGTTTGAAGTCATTAAATCGGTGATTCATATGCATATGATCAGTTAGGTAGTTCTAGTGCTTTCTCTGAAGTCTAAATCTAAATAGGTATGTGACCGAACATCTCCAATACTTAAGCTAACACATAGCCTAGGTACTTAGTTGTTTATAAAGTATATAACCTAGTGCTTTCTCTGAAATCTAAATTATATAGATATGTGAGTTGTTTGTAAAGTATAATATTATCTAGTGATTTCTCTGAAGTCTTAATAGGTGTGTGAGTTGTTTGTAAAGTATAATATGATCTAGTGTTTCCTCTAAAGTCTAAATCAAATAGGTATATGACTGAACATCTCCAATACTTAGATATTACATAACCTTCTCCAGTTACGTCTTATCCTAGGTACTTAGTTATTTAGTTATTTGAAAGGTTGAATACCTAGTGTTTTCTCTGAAGTCTAAATAGGTATATGACTGAACATCTCCAATACTTAAGCTAACACAGAGCCTAGGTACTTAGTTATTTATAAGGTATTATGATCTAGTTGAAGTCTAAATAGATATGTGACTCAACCCTCCTCCAGTAATTAAGCTAACACACAGCCTAGTTACTTAGTTGTTTGTGAAGTATATAGCCTAGTGCTTTCTCTGAAGTCTAAATTATATAGATATGTGAGTTGTTTGTAAAGTATAATATTATCTAGTGATTTCTCTGAAGTTTAAATTAAATAGGTATATGACTGAACATCTCCAATACTTAGATATTTCATAACCTTCTCAGTTACGTCTTATCCTAGTACTTAGTTGTTTATAAAGTATATAACCTAGTGCTTTCTTTGAAGTCTAGGTTATATAGATATGTGATTAATCATCTCCAATACTTAAACTGCATAGTCCAAGTTCTTAGTTATTTAGTTATTTGAAAGATTGAAGTCCTAGTGCTTTTTCTGAAGTTTAAATGAAATAGGTATGTGACCGAACATCTCCAATACTTAAGTTAACACATAGCCTAGGTACTTAGTCATTTGTAAGGTATATATGATCTTGTGATCTCTCTGAAGTTTAAATTAAATAGGTATATGACTGAACATCTCCAATACTTAGATATTACATAACCTTCTCCAGTTACGTCTTATCTTAGGTACTTAGTTATTTAGTTATTTGAAAGGTTGAATACCTAGTGTTTTCTTTGAAGTTTAAATGAAATAGGTATGTGACCGAACATCTCCAATACTTAAGCTAACACATAGCCTAGATACTTAGTCATTTGTAAGGTATATATGATCTTGTGATTTCTCTGAAGTTTAAATTAAATAGGTATATGACTGAACATCTCCAATACTTAGATATTTCATAACCTTCTCAGTTACGTCTTATCCTAGTACTTAGTTGTTTATAAAGTATATAACCTAGTGCTTTCTTTGAAGTCTAGGTTATATAGATATGTGATTAATCATCTCCAATACTTAAACTGCATAGTCCAAGTTCTTAGTTATTTAGTTATTTGAAAGATTGAAGTCCTAGTGCTTTTTCTGAAGTTTAAATGAAATAGGTATGTGACCGAACATCTCCAATACTTAAGTTAACACATAGCCTAGGTACTTAGTCATTTGTAAGGTATATATGATCTTGTGATCTCTCTGAAGTTTAAATTAAATAGGTATATGACTGAACATCTCCAATACTTAGATATTACATAACCTTCTCCAGTTACGTCTTATCTTAGGTACTTAGCTTTAGGCCGAGGAAACTCGAAACGCCGCCCGCAGACACAGAATTTACATGCACTTTTCACAACACTTAAACTTGATTTGAATACAGTGAAGAATATATATACGTCTCTACGCCTATTCAATGATTGGTTAAGTTATAGCGTCAATCCTCAGAGAATTACTTGCGTTAGTTACAGCACTGAATTTATAAGCACTTTCTTTAACACTATAAGCAAAGACTGATTTGAATACAGCGGAGTATTATAAAAATATACGTCTACGCTTTGTTCATCGATTGGTTAATTTATCTCGTCAACAGTGATTATTCGATAATTACTCCCGCGCGTCTCGTTTGGTACTGCTGGCCTCCCCGTGTTCACATAGGCACCCCCACCTTTACGTATTTCATGTTCTCACGATGAATTTTTGACTGTTTCGTAGCAAAAAATTCAAACCAATTAATAGTTTTGTCGCGCCAGTAAATTTAGAATTCTCAAGTGTTTTCTGTCACGTTTAAGTGTGAGTTATATTTTGTACTTCATAATTCAGACCCTCCACTTGTGATAATACTGTTTTTCTATGTTGAGCCCTAAAAAAATAAGCTGCGACTCTTGTTAACCGACTGCATTAGCAAAGAGGGCGATGTTTTTAACAATCTATGTATGTAACTATTATAAATTATCGGCAATCTATGAGGGTACGGTGATGATCCGTTACATCTTCCTCCCTGGGTGTGCGAGTGAATACGACCTGAATTCACACTCACATCCACACTATTCTAGGTCCCACGCATACAAAGAAACTCATATCATTAGCATACAATTTCAAATTAATCTAACAGCAAATAGGTTCAATATTATTTGTTCTCATTAAAAAAAACTATTGATAATCTAACCTTAGGTATCTCTATATTAATTTAGTTTTTTTTTTCAATCTATTAACTAACATAACTTCTTAACTTATTTAACCTTATCCTAAATAGATGTTACAAGAGGTCCCTAATCAAATCTATTATTCTTGTTTGGTCATGTAATAGCGCGCTAAACGAATCGCATTATAATTGCCTTTAATTGTTCCTGACTCCGGATAAACAAGCGTATAAACGTTATCATAAGGCACTGATCCTACTCTATACGGCCCTTCATATAGTAATGAAAACTTTTCCGTAACTTTTAATTTAGCATTTGGTTTGTGCATTGCTCTCAATTTAACCAATCTCCAATCTGATAAGCCCTTAATCGATATGTCTTATCAAAACCTAATGCACGTCTCGTAGCGGCATTCTCTAACTCTTCTCTCACCTTTTCACGCGTCATATTTAAATTTCTTTCATCCTGTACTATTATTTTGTGTTTTTGCAATACTCTCTATCTAAGTTCAACCTAGTATTTCTTCCAAAGATAATCTGATTCGGTGTATAACACGTGCTATCATGTACAGTGTCGCTTTAACATTCTTCTATGTACTCTACGATTTTTAAATTGACTTCCATTATCAGTTAACCTGTTTAATTGGTATAACTTTGTGGCATGTTCTAATACTGAATTTATCTTGTACAGCACATAGGTATATGCGCCCAATTTTCCTATTGGCAAAAGCACGTAAATGTCTGCAAGTTCTAGTTCACCTATATCTTTAGCGCTAATCGGTTTGTATTTCCCATCATATTTTTTTTTCTGTTTCTTTACGTCTAATAAAATCTTTATTGAACCGTCTCGTTCCAACATGTAAGTTAAAAGACTCCAATTGGAAGTGCTCCCATAGTTTAATTTCCCCAGTGTTTTGATTTTATTTTCAACATTCTGCCTATATGCAAATGTCACAGAGTACGTTGCGTTACAAACTGTGTCTAGTTAGTCATCCTTATTTTCATGCACATACTCTCCCGTCTGACCAGCTTTTCTGCAAACGCTTGCCTATTATTTAACAGTACAGGCAATATAACCTGTTTAAATTTGAACGGCATATCTTATTCTTGCAAGCAACAGTGCTTTGATTATCCATCGCACCTTTTGAATTTCCAATTGGAAAATTATCTTTTCCTCCCCGTTTGGTTAGATTCTCTAACGTTAGGATACAACATTGTCTCATACAGTCTTTCTCGAATTCAATCCTTTTTTTTTTCGTTGTTAATTTGCGTTGTAAATTTTCGATTTCTCGGAATTCAGTGGATGGAGGCGGCCCAACTCCGTCTGACGTAGTATTCTAGTGAAATGAGGCCTATGTCCAACAGAAGACTTCTACAGGCTGATGATAATGATGATGGTGATGGTATGCATATCTCTTGGTATCCTTTTGATCTTACTAGAATTTTCTATTTCCAATTGGTTTCTGTCTCCAGATCCTTCATAGAATCATTAGAATTTTCCCTTTCAATTGGAGACTCTGCACATATTGGACCTATTGCTATTACGTCTCAGATCGTGTTCATTATTTTATCTTTATCTACTTCTTATCCAGAAAATCTATGGTGAAGTCCTCGAAGCAAAGTGGTGCTAGTCCACGGTTTTTTTCTGTGTTCCCATAAACTTTTGAGGTGGCCCGGATAAACATTCCAACGATATCTCTATAGTGTTGTCCCCTTACACCTTACACCTTTTTAGCCGGCTTACACGCTTTCGATATCTCTTTTAACTGGTTGATAAATCGCACAGGATTCTGCCCGTTTGAACCATTGAACCTTGGTTGCTTCATAACAGGTGTCATTACAAATATGTCTTTGGTTTTTAGAGACCGCCTTCATTGGCCTCACGCTCGTACTGGATTCGCTTCCACGAATAGTAGGAACCTCCGGCTTTTTCCGTGCTCGTATCCGGCCCACTATTACGAGTCGCATGAGCACCCATCTCTACCGTTTTTGCCAGCGCTAGGCTGGCGCCAGTTGAAGTACGGTCACACATGTCCCTTTTTTTTTTTTTTTGCATTCTTTCTCCAAACTTTTGTGCAAAGTGATTCATTAAATTCGCCACAATACTAGTTTCTTCCAGTTCAGGTTCTAATCCAGGCCTCTTCGCCCCTTCAGTAGAAGAGTTGCCTCCTTTGCGAGTTCGCATTTTTCATAATGCCTGGCACAGCCTTGAAAGTATAACTTCACTTTTTTTCTTTTTCACACTAGTTTAAATAACGTTAATGATCAACACTATTTATTTTCACTCTCACTTTGAGATATATCACTATTATTCAAAAATTGTTTTATCTGCTGTATGCGTAAGTATTGTTCACTACTCAAATATTATTACAAAACTGACCATGTGCAAGTCGGACTCGTACACGTAGGGTTTCGTTTGTTCACTACTTAAATATTATTACAATAACCGGCCAACTGCGAGTTGGATTCGTGCACGAACGAGTTGGGTTCTGCACCAGCACCTATAAAACGGCACAAAATCACGTTTGTTGTATGCAAGCCTTCTTCAACATTTATTTAATTCTGTTTTCCAGTTATTGTTGTTACAGCGGCAACAAAAATACATCATCTGCGACAATTTCATGAGATAAAGCCTGGTGACGTACAGCCAGCGGAGCCTTAGTAAAATGGTTCGTTTTACCCTTTGGGTAAGGAACCCTAATAAGACCTTCCTCCCTTCCTCCCAGACTTTACTAAGGGGGATTGAACGTCAGAGGAACTTAGAAATATAGTCCGTTTTACCCATTGGGTATGGAACCCTAATAAGACGTTTCTCCTTTCCTCCCAGAATTTGCTAAGGGTTGTATGAACGTCAGCAAAACTCACATGTGTTTATAAGTTCTTCCAACGTTTTTCATTCTATTTTATAAAACAAGTAATATAACACCCAACAGTCACACATATATGCAGTCATGACCCCACACTAGGGCTGCCTGTGTCGTGGGTATCAGGAACTACGAGTACCATGGTACCATAACACACAGACCCGGAACAACTATTTGCAGATTCTACAAAGATTTGTTCCACAGCAGGAATCGAACCCGCAACCTCTTGTATCTCAGCCGGACTCGCCCGCTGCCCACTGAGGTTTTCAATAAGTGACCTCTACATTACGAACAATCGCTTTCCTTTCCAACGTTAATCTCTTTGTTCAAAGAATAAAGAATGAATTCTTAACAGTTTTTTCAGCTATTGTTAACTTATTAGCGTAGCAGTATGCATTGTTTACGGTAACCACTAAACATTAGTTTAATATTTTTATGATTTCAGATGATTTCCTACGTTGTGTATTTTTTTCTAAATTAATGATTTTCTACGTTGTGTATAGTAATCCAAGTTCTTTTATTTTCGTTGCAATAATTGATAAACTGTTGCATTTGATGACGTAATCCTCGATATCTCGGGGTCAAAATGCAACAATCGATCAAGTAGTACATTTAATGACGAAATCCTGGTCACGGCACCAGATGTGAGCTCCCCCCCCCCCCAGCTCTGTTACCCCCTCAACTAACAATCCTACAAACATTCTATGTGATGAATTATGTTTTACTGTAGATAGCATTGGACTCGAACGTGTAATGAATTGGTAATATTTATCTTGGCCAGATAGTTTAATGTTACTGTCGTCTCGTGATCGTCTATATGTAATGGTTGAAATCTTGATACAAAGATTAGCGTAACCTCAACACTTGGAATGCAAACTGCCGTCAAACAAATTAACTTATTGTTGGAAGAAAGCGCCGTTCGTAATACAAAAGTCACTCACCCTGATCACCTCTCCCTGCTAGTAAGTTGGCTCTCTGGATATCAGGGTCCTGTAGGATTTAATGTAAAAATGAAGATAGAGTCATACCTATTTCCCTACTCTAACAAATGGCTTGAGGGTAAGTAATTAGTGTATCGGGATATAAGTGGTTTGTGTTCATTGTCATAAATATGTCAGATCAGTCGGTTTATGTGTTGAAGTAATACTTTAGGTACTTGTTGATACTGCTCGTGGAATCATGTGGAAGGCTTCAAATATTAACTTATGTTTATGCTTATTTAGTACTTAGACAACTAGTTGGTTGCTATGTTAGATTAACCGATACCTTTGTTTATAACTGAGGAGGTTAATTTACTGCGTTATTTTAGGCTTTTGGAAGCATGCGTTCGTGCTAGGCATTGTGTGTGTGTGTGTGTGTTTTGTGGCAAGTGTTGTCTTGTTGTTTTGTTGTCTCCGAGCTGAGGACTACGACTGCTCCAGTTTACCATAGTTCTCTTGGAGTCCCACGTTGTGAGAAATGCAAAGAAATCTCTTAATCCATCGGTGTACACGATTAAGTGTAAATTCCCTATACGAGAATGTTGGCGTCTCTATCATTGCTGTCTACCAAAGCTCTTCGACGTTAAACAATACTAAAATATAAGGCAAATGTCAGATTTCATGATAATATGGGTCACGTAATTATTTTACGTATAGTGTTGACCCTATGTACTTTTCTCCAACGTGTCACAAGCCCCAACCAGGGTATCGAAGGTAACAGTTAATTAGGTGAAGTGTTCACATAGTGATATTGTAATAAAATCCAGTGATGAGTATTTATAATGGTTTTGTAGGTATTTCAGCATCGTCACGTCCTCAATTCCTCTGGTATGGTGACTTGTTCCACCAATAATCATAGCGTTAGTACATAATATGTTCATAAAGATTCATAATTTGTTCCATTCAGAAAGTGTTTCTCCATTTAGTTCAGCATTTTAAGTAGCCCACTCTCTAGAGCTTTGATTCGATATTGTACATATTATAAAAAGATTCGCTGGGAGGTGTAATTATCCCGCTCACTGCGTCCAGAGTAACGAGCTTCAGACACATCCTAACGAGAATACATATATATTATTTTATGGTGTGTGTGGTTCCTTCTTATCACTACACGTGATGAAATGGGATTGAGAGTATGTATGCTTGTGTGTGCGTCTGCATTAAGCGTATAATAGACCTCCTCAGTACATTCGCATGCGTGCAATATAATACTTTGTAAGCAAGCGAGTTAAGTTTCCATCCATGATTCCAAGAAGCTTTCAATTTACTTGTAAATTGATAGTTTAATTTAATAATAATGTCCATAAAATGTTTCATAAAAAGTCTAGTTCATTCGTAGTTAATTTCCTGCCACGTTTGAAGTCATTAAATCGGTGATTCATATGCATATGATCAGTTAGGTAGTTCTAGTGCTTTCTCTGAAGTCTAAATCTAAATAGGTATGTGACCGAACATCTCCAATACTTAAGCTAACACATAGCCTAGGTACTTAGTTGTTTATAAAGTATATAACCTAGTGCTTTCTCTGAAATCTAAATTATATAGATATGTGAGTTGTTTGTAAAGTATAATATTATCTAGTGATTTCTCTGAAGTCTTAATAGGTGTGTGAGTTGTTTGTAAAGTATAATATGATCTAGTGTTTCCTCTAAAGTCTAAATCAAATAGGTATATGACTGAACATCTCCAATACTTAGATATTACATAACCTTCTCCAGTTACGTCTTATCCTAGGTACTTAGTTATTTAGTTATTTGAAAGGTTGAATACCTAGTGTTTTCTCTGAAGTCTAAATAGGTATATGACTGAACATCTCCAATACTTAAGCTAACACAGAGCCTAGGTACTTAGTTATTTATAAGGTATTATGATCTAGTTGAAGTCTAAATAGATATGTGACTCAACCCTCCTCCAGTAATTAAGCTAACACACAGCCTAGTTACTTAGTTGTTTGTGAAGTATATAGCCTAGTGCTTTCTCTGAAGTCTAAATTATATAGATATGTGAGTTGTTTGTAAAGTATAATATTATCTAGTGATTTCTCTGAAGTTTAAATTAAATAGGTATATGACTGAACATCTCCAATACTTAGATATTTCATAACCTTCTCAGTTACGTCTTATCCTAGTACTTAGTTGTTTATAAAGTATATAACCTAGTGCTTTCTTTGAAGTCTAGGTTATATAGATATGTGATTAATCATCTCCAATACTTAAACTGCATAGTCCAAGTTCTTAGTTATTTAGTTATTTGAAAGATTGAAGTCCTAGTGCTTTTTCTGAAGTTTAAATGAAATAGGTATGTGACCGAACATCTCCAATACTTAAGTTAACACATAGCCTAGGTACTTAGTCATTTGTAAGGTATATATGATCTTGTGATCTCTCTGAAGTTTAAATTAAATAGGTATATGACTGAACATCTCCAATACTTAGATATTACATAACCTTCTCCAGTTACGTCTTATCTTAGGTACTTAGTTATTTAGTTATTTGAAAGGTTGAATACCTAGTGTTTTCTTTGAAGTTTAAATGAAATAGGTATGTGACCGAACATCTCCAATACTTAAGCTAACACATAGCCTAGATACTTAGTCATTTGTAAGGTATATATGATCTTGTGATTTCTCTGAAGTTTAAATTAAATAGGTATATGACTGAACATCTCCAATACTTAGATATTTCATAACCTTCTCAGTTACGTCTTATCCTAGTACTTAGTTGTTTATAAAGTATATAACCTAGTGCTTTCTTTGAAGTCTAGGTTATATAGATATGTGATTAATCATCTCCAATACTTAAACTGCATAGTCCAAGTTCTTAGTTATTTAGTTATTTGAAAGATTGAAGTCCTAGTGCTTTTTCTGAAGTTTAAATGAAATAGGTATGTGACCGAACATCTCCAATACTTAAGTTAACACATAGCCTAGGTACTTAGTCATTTGTAAGGTATATATGATCTTGTGATCTCTCTGAAGTTTAAATTAAATAGGTATATGACTGAACATCTCCAATACTTAGATATTACATAACCTTCTCCAGTTACGTCTTATCTTAGGTACTTAGCTTTAGGCCGAGGAAACTCGAAACGCCGCCCGCAGACACAGAATTTACATGCACTTTTCACAACACTTAAACTTGATTTGAATACAGTGAAGAATATATATACGTCTCTACGCCTATTCAATGATTGGTTAAGTTATAGCGTCAATCCTCAGAGAATTACTTGCGTTAGTTACAGCACTGAATTTATAAGCACTTTCTTTAACACTATAAGCAAAGACTGATTTGAATACAGCGGAGTATTATAAAAATATACGTCTACGCTTTGTTCATCGATTGGTTAATTTATCTCGTCAACAGTGATTATTCGATAATTACTCCCGCGCGTCTCGTTTGGTACTGCTGGCCTCCCCGTGTTCACATAGGCACCCCCACCTTTACGTATTTCATGTTCTCACGATGAATTTTTGACTGTTTCGTAGCAAAAAATTCAAACCAATTAATAGTTTTGTCGCGCCAGTAAATTTAGAATTCTCAAGTGTTTTCTGTCACGTTTAAGTGTGAGTTATATTTTGTACTTCATAATTCAGACCCTCCACTTGTGATAATACTGTTTTTCTATGTTGAGCCCTAAAAAAATAAGCTGCGACTCTTGTTAACCGACTGCATTAGCAAAGAGGGCGATGTTTTTAACAATCTATGTATGTAACTATTATAAATTATCGGCAATCTATGAGGGTACGGTGATGATCCGTTACATTGGGTATCAAATGAAATAGGTTGAAAGCACATTTCAAAAATGTTATAATTATAATATTTTTAGCTTAATATATTGTTAGTCAAAAATTATATTAAACCCAAAAATTATAACCCTAAAATAATTCCCATAATAAGATTTCAATGTTTTAAATTTTAACTATTTTTTTTTCCATTCTATGGCATAAAAATAATACGCTAGAAAATATCAAACAAACCGTTCAAACTCGACGAAAACAAAATCTCATGAATGCCTTTTCCATATTTTATTTACGCTTTGTCGGTGCTCTCCGTTTTCACAGAAATCAATTTAGCTAATTGTATCTCTAGTCCTTTGCAAATATTCGAAAAATTCGCAGTCCTCTCAGGGTAGCGTTTGCAATTATCTTAACTAATGCCAGCCGTGGAATGGACCGTGGTATAAAAAAAATGTATGAATGAATGTGGTAAAATTAATCTCAGCCTTAGAATAGGACTCCTCCAACTCCTCCTGATGATGTCGTAAAAGTCAACTAAAGGATTACACCTGGGGTTTTAACTCTAAACTGCGATCACCAATCCGTCTGCCAAGCGTGGTGATTATAGCAATTCTCCCCAAACCACGCTATATGGAGGAGGCCTCATCCAGCAATGGATATCTACCGGCTGCTGAAGAAGATGTTCGCCCACGACTTCGCTCGCCAATAACTCAACTCAGGTCGTAACCTAACTGTGTACCTTGTATATAAATTGCTCCGGTAATTACGGCGCGTGATTGACAGCAACAAACAAGCATTTATCCGAACTTTAGCATTTATAATATTGAGTAGGAATGTACGTGTTGATGCTCCCGTTATTGTTTCCGTGTTCACTGCTCTTCGTGTTAATACTGTGTTATGTTTACCGAAAGGCTTCATTTTGTAGGTTTCACGTGAAGGACTGCATTTTTGATACATTATGTGAACCGAAACCATTCCAATTGAAACAAATAATTTTAATTTCTTTTATGTACTGTTTTTTAAAAGCTTTTGAATTAATTAATACTCTCAATTAATGATTATTTAATTTACTGTTTTTATTCGTGAAAAATGCTCTGAGTCCCAAGCATGAACATCTAACGATATCGAAACGCTAACGAGACGATAGTAAATGTCAAAAAACAACCAATCAACTTCCAAAGATTTCAAGCCACCGCGATGTCATTGGCCAATATTTGACATCAACTATCGTCTCGCTAACGTCTCGATACCGTTAGATATTCGTGCTTACCCTACACATGAATGTTTTATTCCGTTATAGTTTTTATATAGCTTCAATCTTTCTTTTTGTAGCACCTTCAAAAAAGGTAACGTAGGTAAAAGGACGTAATGACATCATCATCTACATCATCATCATCGGCCTATATAGAAGTACACTGCTGGCCTAACCCTAGACCTAACCCATAGAATGCCACGACGAATGGTCTTGAGCCGCATCCATCCACCGACTCCCTGAGAAGTTTAAAATGTCAGTGGTATGTGACGTCAAATGATAAAATTTTAAATGAATTCAACGAAATGAACCCTGATTTTGGCAACAAGGCTTTTTCATTACTATTATTAGTTCGTAGCACGGATTCTTTCTTGGTCACCCGGCGTAAGGTCAAAGACCATTATATATTTTTCTATGCTAACCTATTGTTTTAATCTTGTCAAAACCTGCAGTCAAGCTATCTATGTCAAATCAACCGTCATTAACGAGCCTCTCCAAACAGGCTTTCGGCTGTTTTTCATCGCTCGGACGCTCAGTGTTTGCGCTACTCTGTAGGCTTCGCAGGATATTGCTTGCCTGAGGCCACGTTGTTACAACTGGACTAGTCATACAACTACATTCCATTTTTAACCCTTCCCTTATTGTGATAAAGTTGAAAATGTTCTTGAATAAACTACAACTGGACGTGACGGTTAACTAGCTAACCCTTATGACAGCACTGCACTTTGGAACTTATTACTATGGAAATTATATCGAAAGTTGGAAAGCAAGTTTCGACGCGATTCTACCCGCATTGAAAGCTTAACTCATTTTATATCATATTTTTGTTCGCATAAGGTTGAAAATAGAGTTTTATGTATGAAAAAGGGCTACGATGATGAAGAAGCATGTTAGATACACGACTATTATGAGGTTCTTCCCCTGTTAAAATCAAACCAGCAAACAAGCTACCTAACATAGATAGATAACTATTTATAGATCATCACACGGTAAACTACAAAAACAAAAAATTAAAATTTAGGGTTCCACAATGCGTGGTCTTGCTGCTAACAGCGATCTCTGCCAGGCAAGTTTTGAATGGACTGAAATAAACAGTAGAAGTAGAGGAGATATTGGTGTGGTTCTATAACTACACAATAAATAATAACAGTTATATTAAAACTCCAAATACCAACATACGCTTTAACTAATATCTACAGCAAGACAAATAATATTTCATGACCATGTTTTTGAAGATGGTAAGAGATCTCTGGCTTTCTTATATCCATACACGTTCCACAAACGGACTGCCTGCACTACCTGCACTAGTGAATGACTAGGACTTTAATAGATAGATAGATAAACTCTTTACTGATAGTTGATCCTGAACAAGGAAAATATAACCAATCCTTTTTAGTAGCCTAAATGTATACATGTAGGCTTACGTCACGAATCATATTGAGATTGAATGGAGGATAATTTCAGAGCCATGAGGAGATGTTACTTGAGTGTGTACTCGGGTAAGTCCTAAACATAAAAAAATACTGTAGCTTAGAAACAAAACCCATTACAATAACAACAAAATGTGCTGAATCTCATTTGAAATTGCCACACGATTTATCATTTCTCGAGTAAGATTTTTGTTAGACGCTTTGTTCTCAAAAAATATGCAGACCCAACCCAGACTAGGAATTCCACCCTTCCACTCTCTTCAAATTCTTTGTAAAGAATCCCTTTGCCCAGCAGTGAAAAGGTTGCCGACTGTTCAACTTATACCCCGTAAAATCACATCTTAGAACGGCTACACGAAAGACTTTTAAGGCAACACAACTGCTGGTTGGTGCTACATTAAAAAAAATATGCACACGTGATGCGCATCACTTGTTTCATTGTAGATGGCATGCAATTGATAGTTATCTGTTATATTATTATATAATGTGGTTGTTCACATTATTTGTATTATTAATATTTGATTTTGTATTTTGTTTTTAAGTAAGACCTGTGAGAACATTTCAGTATTAGGTATATAATACATCAGAATAATATATAGGCTATAATTTATAATAGAGGTCTCACGCGGGTGGAGCTGCGAGCAAATTCTAGCAAATAAATAAATCTGTCAGACGCAAAAACTTATCTGACATTTGATATCTTTTTCAAATTCAACTGCTTCAAGGGTTATCTTACCAAAAGTTTTTAAGTTCTGTTTTTCTATGAATCACAGCATTCTCCTTGTTCTCGAAGCATCACGTCCTTGTTCTCAAGCATCTAGTAGTAAGAAGGATCATAAAATCAAATAAAGCAAAAAAAGCAAACCGTGTTTGCTGTATGATTCTTCTAGGTTTGGTCGCATGGAAGGAGTAATATTAATTTATAAGACGATTCAATATGCAACTTGTGATTTCAATTAACAAATGTCTTTTCATTTTGATTTTGATGCAATCGCCTTTGGCTCTTGGTACTTCTACGCAATTATATCCATCCTCTACGGAAATTTGTAGGGGTCTACGAGAAATAAGCTTCAGCTATACAATGTTATTAATTCATACTTCTTCCGCTAGTGCCGTCGGTCACGTGATTTAAGTATATATAATATAGCTTATAATATATGTCTATATATGAACTGAATTTGACTGAAATGTTCTCCTTTTACGACGTGACTGAATATCAACATCTAATCGTACAAACCTACGCAACTATTATATTTGTAAGATAGAGTACGAATATTCGTATTCATTATCATGTTGGAATATTCGTCTACATCGAACGACTAAACAGTTTAAACACTCATGCAACTTAAGCTTACAAGATACACAAATAAAAGACGGTCCGTCCGTCTGTATCAAACGGTCCTATGCACACAACTCCTGCAAACCATTTAATTGGGTTTGAACGTCTGTTTGTTCCTCTATACCTACCCTGGACCCCGGAATATTATCGGGTTTGTTTGAATAACCCTTGTAGGAATGGACTATGTTAGGTAGGTTGGAAGGTACTTGGTTGAAATTAGTTAATATCGATATTTTCATCCACTGTTCTGTTCTGTTATTTATTTATGGGTCTGAACAGTTTTTATTCTTTTGGTAAGGAACCATGAAACACTAACCGGACAACACAGTGTAGCAAGGTCATATTATCCTCTCAATGCACCGGTAAAGGTCGCGGGAATTTTGTGGATGGGGGCGGCTCAAGACATAACTACGTGACATAACATAAATACCAACAGTAACATAAATAATTATGTACTACAAATAGTACAGCCGAAATTCCAGAAAACTTTTCTTGCTCCAACTTCATAGACGGCCGTTGAACCCAACACATACATAAAAATATTAATTATTGTCTACGTGAATCATCATCATCATCATCATTAATCTATTGCAGTTCACTGCTGGGCATACGTTTCTCGCATGTCGCGCCACTGAGCCGGATCTTCTGGGCTTTTTAGCATCCCAGTTACTGCCAGCTTCCAGCGCAAGTCGTCGATCTATCTAGCCAGAAGACACCCCACAATACGTTTACCTACGCGAGGGTCTCCACTCAATAAATCGTTTACTCCAACATTAATATACCAACAGTCACATACGTAGTCTTGATCCCACTCTAGGATTCCCTGTGTCATGGGTATCAGAAACAACGAGTACCATGGTACCATAACACCCAAACCCGAAACAAATATTTGCAGATCACACAAACGTTTGTCCCGCAACGGGAATTGAACTAGCAATCTCTCGCATCTCAGCCGGCTACTCGCCCGCTACGCCACAGAGGTCGTACAAACCAACAATCGGAACACCTCATCATGTTCCGACATAACTGGTTCTTCGGCAGATTTGACCCACTGCCACTTCAGCTAGCTAATCTTCCGGGCTGTCGAGAACCGACATGTACCCTAATAAATCATCTAAATCTCCGCCATAATAATAACAAGGAACATTAAAATAGAATAATGCCTTTTCCTACAATATTTGGCTGTAGCATACTCTGCCTACTTGGCATGAATGACTAAATAAAAATGCGGGACTATTTCGGGCAATTAGTTATACGCTTTAGCCAAATGTATTGGTGTAGCGAGCAGTTTCAGAATGCAGAGAAAGATTTTAATATTTTTTTTATACTACTATGGCAAGCAAACAAGCATACGGCCCACCTGATGGAAAGTAGTTACCGTAGCCTCTGGACGCCTGCAACACCAGAGGCATCACATGCGCGCTGCCGACCCTGAGACATAATGATGAAAAGTCATGTGCCTGTAATTTCACCGGCACCCGTACCCTTCAAACCGAAACACAGCAATGCGAGCACTACTGCTTGGCGGTAGAAATAGTACAGAAGTAGTACTTCCCCGGACGAACTACATACGAACATATTCATAATCATCATCATCATCATCAGTCCACTGGTGGGCCTTCCCACCATTGGGAATTTCGCCACGATAAACATTCTTGAGCCGACTCCATTCACCGACTACCGATCATTTGAGTGTCGTCGGTTCATCGAGACATCGAATAAAAAAACAGTTTCCTGTTGGATAATTTTTGACACTAAACTACTGACGATATTTTTAGGTTTAATTCAACTTAAAGCTAGTTTCAGAGCCAGGCAGGTTTCTTGGCAGATGGATCAAGGAAAAACCAGTATCAGTTACGAAAGATGAAAAGTCTTTAAATCCTACTAACATGTTAAATGCAAAAGTTTGGATGATGAGATGTCCAGACATCTAATCATCATCAAACATGTTTGCTTGATAATAACTCAATCACGAACCAACTGCTGAAACAAATTCGATGAAATTTTGTAAAAAGATAGATCTGAGATCTTGGACTTTTAATCCCGGCATTAACGAGCTAAGTCGCGTGAGGACGCTAGTTAATATTACGTTCTAGCTCAAATGAGTGTTCCAAGTTCTTTAAGCAGATTGAGAATGATGTCATGCAAAAACCTTTTATAATTAACTTCATAAAAACTGAATAGAAAACTTCTCCTTTGAAGGAGTCCCCTTCCATTGGACGTAGGGGACAAACATTAGCAATAATTAGATCCGTATTGTAGGTATGAAACGATTAATAAGGGACAATATTCAATAGGGATTTGGAAGCAAAAAAATATTATACCATAATACGATACAGGTTGACGAATGGCCCAGACTTTTTTGCAAATAAATTGTAAACCAAATAACTACCTCGACGACCTTTGTAGCGCGGCGGGCGATTAGCCGACTGAGATTATTATTTATAAGTATAACAAGCGTATCGTGTGCTGTCTTGCATATTTTTGCTGATCTTTATTTACTTTTGACTACCTTCCTAAGGTTTTTAAGTTCTCATTTACTATGTATCAGCAACTCCTTGCTCCGAGGCACCACACAGGCGCTTCTCATCTAGTGGTAAGACGGACCATTTATGTAAGCCAAGCCGTGTTTGTTGCCTGATTCTTCTAGGCTTGGTCGCGTTGGAACAGGAGTAATTTTAGCTTATAAGACGATTCAAAATGATCCTTGTGATTTCAATGAATAAAGTTCTTTTTGACTTTGACTTTGACTTTGACTTTGAGATGCGAGAGGTTGCGGGTTCGATTCCGCTGCGGGACAAATGTTTGTATGATCTGCAAATATTTGTTCCGCGTCTGGGTGTAATGGTACCATGGTACTCGTAGTTCCTGATACCCACGATACAGGGAAACCTAGTGTGGGAACATGACTACGTATGTGACAGTTGGGAGTTATGTCATATTAACTAAGCCATCATCATCAGATAAAATTCAAGCTTGATTGGTGATCGCAGTATGGTGTTGAGTACTCAGGTGGATGCTGCTGCCCATCCCCTGGAGTAATCTCTTAGACGGCTAATTTTTGCATGTTCTGCAATCGTTTATTCCGGGTCTGGGTGTTGTGGTACCATGGTACTCGTAGTTCCTGATACACACGACAGGGAATCCTAGTGTGGGATCAGAGGCCTTACCATAAGCTCTTATAGCGATTCAATTCAAAAACTATTCAGTACAAAATATCGGTTCCGTGATGTCCGCAGCTTTATTTAAAGGCACAGTACCAGAAGGTCTATAAATTTCTGCGATTAAAATTATTCAATGATGAAGGATGTCAACGACGAACCGATATTTTGTACTGGTTACTTTTTGAACTGAATCGCTATAAGAGGTCATGGTAAGGCCTCTGGATTATATAATACTAGCTGGTGCCCGCGACTTCGTCTGCGCAGAGTTAGTATTTCGAGTAGCTTATATTAGCGTGGCGTAGAAAAGAATATAACCTATATATATATACTGTGGCGGGCTTTTTTGTAGGACTATTTAAGATAAACATTTCCATCATACATAACATATGTGTAACTCTAGCGGTTTTGGCAGTGCACGCAGATGGTAGATTTTTTCCTACTTACTTGACACTTATCGTCATATTATAGACAACTAGTTGCGCCCCGCGGTTTCACCCTCGTGAATAATGATGAAAATTGATGATGATGATGATGATGAAAAGTAGCCTATGTGTTAATCCAGGGCGTAAAGTATCTCCATTCCAAATTTCACTCAAATCCATTCAGTAGTTTTTACGTGAAAGAGTAACAAACATCCATCCATACTCACAAACTTTCGCGTTTATAATATTAGTAGGATTCACACAATATCTTTATAAATTGTAGCCTATGTGTTATTCTGATGTATAAGCTATATTATTGTAAAGTTTCATTAAAATCCATTCAGTAGTATTTACGTGAAAGAGTAACAAACATCCATCCATCCATCCATACATACAATCTTTCGCGTTTATAATATTGGTAGGATTTGATTGCTAGGTGTTGTGTTATGTTGAATGAGGAATTTATTTTCCATGATAACCACGTATTACCACATTCATGCAAGAAAGGGTTGAGTAATTATGACAGACAGACAGACAGGAAGGGTTGCTAATCGCATCACAATGACACGACTCATACATGTTAATTGTGAGTGATGGCAATAAATTACTTTACTTTTTCTACATTTTATTACAAGAATTCACGGCTCTATTTCTTAAAGGGTTAATCAGAGTCACCATGATGAGTCTTGAGCACTGCTAAATGTTATACTATTCAGACCAAGATCTACGAGCGCCCTTTATGAAGAATATTCAGTCTTGTCAATCAGGAAACTGTATATCAAGGCAATTATAGGCAAGCAACACTCCCTAGTGACCTTAGACAAAATAAAACTTTCCGAATTAAAACGTAGGAAAGACAAAGTGTTTAAGGTACCGGCATCTAGAACTAAGCTAGGTAGAAAGTCCTTACGTATTATGGGACCAAAACTGTACAACCGCGTAAGTCAAAATCGAGCTATTGTCCAAATGAGCTATAGACAAGTAAACATAACACTCATGGACTTTCTAGGCAATCTAACATATGACGATACAGAAAAACTGATGACAAACATCAGCTAATAAGCATAAATAAATATATATTAGGTGTATATAATAACTATGAAATCACAACACACAATCTCGTCACTCTACCTTTTACATCCACCCACACTCACTGGTATAGTAGCACTACTTCACACTACTTCTCACTAAAACACGACTCACAACCACACACCTACACGCAACACTTACAAAAACTAAACCCTTCTAACACATTCATAATTAGGAATGAATGTTAGAATGTTGGGCTCTTACTTACTTACTTACTTATTTATTTTTACTATTTTATTTTTAACTTGTTTCTTTTATTTTTTTGTTTTTTTCTACTGTATTATTATTGTATTTTACGCGTTAACTTTTAAGATTTGTTAGTTTTAAGGTATAATTTTTCTCACTAACACTATTATGCTCATTTTAAACATTTTAATTATTGTGTTTTTACTATGATGGAGAGTCCGGGGTGAGTCACTGTGACCTCAACACAGGCTCTTTGAGACCTAGTGCAGGAGACAGCGCTCCTTTTGGTACACGATAATATCATGTTTATCATGTATAATATTACTAAGTACTTACTGAAATTAGTCTAATTTGTACCATATTTTTAATAATCTTCCGACTACGGCTTAGCCACATGGCAGTGATGGAGTTAAGAGTTGAGAGTAGTTTAGAGACCTTTTTTGTCAATACAGGACATTTTCTATCTTTGTATAAAATTTCATTAAAATTGGTTCAGCCGTTACAGCGTGACTAAGTAACAAAGAGAGTCAAAACTTTCACGTTTATATTAGAAGGAAGATGGATATTCGTGAAAGTTTCAACCTAAAAGCCATTAGGTAAGCATCTTACGGAACCCACTAACTTTCCTAAACAGACCATGAATATTGAAACAAGATTAAATAAGCTACTAATCTCTCGAGGGAGAGCAAACAAATAGATTGGTCTAAGTGATAGACGAGATTTCAAAATATCTATATTGAAAGATGAAGTTTGTCTATGTGCGGTTCTATAATAAAGACTCGTGGATACCAAAGCGCAGTGGAGCCGTGCATAATATAATCTATCCCTTGGTCTAAAAAACAGAATCGGTTGTGACGTCGGTTGTCTATTTTGACACGATTCAATTGGGTGTTTTGTCTAATAACCTGAGGCCCAATTCTCTAACTTAAAAATAGTTAAAATAGAGTTCGGATCATGTTTCGATCTTGTGTCGATGTCTTAAATGTCAGAAATGGTATTCTCTAAACACAAAATACAGCACTGTAATGTGATTATATCGAAATGTGACCCAAACTTGAACGATTCCAAGTTTTTTGGATAATTTTAGCTTAAGTAGATGGAGTCTCTCTTTACTCTTTGCAATTATATATATAACTATCCTACTCTAATAGTAGTCACCGTGAATTGAAAGTAGACTAAATTGTTATTTCTAGGGGAGCAGAATACCAACTTTCTGTTAATTCAGTCTCGATTCGGTTAACTTTCAGCGTAGTTTTAAAATAACTTAGATAATTGGGCCTCTGAAATCACCACAACACCCAGACTCGGAACATATATTATGTTTGCAGATAACACTTATCCCCTAGCGGTAATTGAACCCGCACCTCTTGCGTCACAGCCGGCTACTTGCCCGCCACGCCACGGAGGTCGTCATCCAATAAGCTTCTCTCTTCTTTTCTTTTTTCTGAGGCCTCCAATCATGGTAGAATGCAAATGGGAAGATTTGCCATAGTCAGCACGCTTGGTAGACGGATTGGTGATCGCAGTATTGGTGTTGAGTACGCAGGTGGATGCTCCTGCTCATCCCTTGCTGTAATCCCTAACCAGCTTTTATGACTCCACGAGAGGAGATGCAAGGGGTCTATTCATAAGCTGGACACGCCACGGCTAATTATAAACTAGTGGTTCGCCCCGAACTGAGACCTCGCGATAACACCTTATTTCCATATTTTCTATTATTATTTTTGAAAATTTTCCCCTCGAGGTCTACCAGTACAGTACAGGATCTACCAGTAACTACTCTAATTTCCTACACATCATCGAAATAACCTTTAAATAGGGCTAAGCAACGGGGCGTAGTTATACTACATACCTGTTAGTACCTATATCAAGTACCTGACGAATTAATTGATAACGTCCTTTTGATGAAATCCATAGAACTCCAACGTCATTCAAATTCTTAGAAATGGGAGGTCAACAATGGATGTTATATTGGTTTCTGTTTTATGGAGTACATGTTTCTAAATTCTTCAATTTCAGACTTTTCCCTGTAGTTGTGACACAAAAGCCACAAGCATACCAAATTTCAGCATTGTGGGATTGCTGGAAGTACCCTAGAATTTTGGGTTTTTACGTTTTTTATTTTCCCTAATATCTCGAAAACTACTAAGGCTAAAAAATTATTAAAAACAGTTTTGAAATGTCCAACCAAAGCGCTTTCATTAGACACCCCACTTGATCTGACTGTCTCACTTTTACTTTTTTTACCCCCTCTTGGACCCCAATGTCTCAGCAACCCCCTGATCGATATAGCTCATAACCTTACCTACAAATTGTACCAATACTATCTACCCCCATACCAAATTTCATGAAGATCGGATTAACGGTTTGGAAGTTTTCATCGGACAAACATACATACATACATACATACACACATACATACAAACGCCGATTCTTCCCACTTGACTCAGAGAACTCGCTTCGCTCGTTCAATAATTTATTTTTTATTTTAATATTATTTAGAGGGATAGATAATTTTTATTAAAACAAAGATTTATCTTATTTTTTTAGGGTCTGAACTATAATAATAAATAAATAAAATAAATAAATGCTGGACATTACACACAACATTATCGAGCTTGTGTTATGGGTACTAGATAACTGATTTACTTAATACAATACATAACATAGATAGATATTTTTTATTATACATAGAAAATACCCAGAACATGCTGAACAAAATATATCTGCAGATTGTACAAATATTTGTTCCGAGGCGGGAATCGAACCCGCAACCTCCTGCGTCGCAGGCGAACCTTCGCCCGCCGCGCCACAGAGTAGGTCGTCAAATAAGATTCGACGAATAAGATTGTTTCTTAGACCAATCACAAGCAGGAATCAAAATCTCTTCAAGCTTATACATCTCAATTTAAATATTTGGATGTAATGCATTATTTATCTCTCATCAAACAGCTTAATAACAAAATAAACTGAGTCTAAGAAGGCTACTTTATACAGGATGTTTATTGTGCACGGGTCATACGAAACAGGGCCATCATCATCATCATCATCAGCTTGTAGAAGCCCACTGCTGGACATAGGCCTCCCCCTTAAAATACCTTGACGAACGGTCTTGAGCCGCCTCCATCCATCGACTCCCCGCGACGTTTATAATGTATTTAGTCCATCGAGTGGAGGGCCTTTCTCTACCGCGTCGTCCGGTTTGTGGTCGAGAACCTTTATTCCCCAACGGTTATCAAGCTTCAAGCTAGCAACAGTGTAGCTAACAGGGCCGTAGGCGACTTCAAAGTGCACTGAACGTATGTTAAAGATTTTCGTTAATTTGAACTCAGGGAAGCTACACTCTTTATCATCATCAGCCTGTAGAGATCCACTGCTGGACATAATCCTCGCCATAACTCCACAACTAACAGTCTCGGACCGCCTCCATCCACCGACTCTCTGCGACCTTTAAAATGTCTTTAGTCCGTTGAGGACCTTCTTTTACTGCGTCGTCCGTTTCGCGGTCGCCAATCGAGAATTCGAGAATTCCCCAACGGTTGTCGCTTTTACAAGCTACATGGCCTGTCCATTGCCACTTCAACTTGCTAATACTGAGAGCTATGTCTATGTGTTATGAAGCTACACTTTTTTTTTGAGACTTGTTGCTCAGTAAGAAAATTTTATTGGGTTTGATTCCCGTCTCGAAACAAATATTTGTACAATCTGCTGATATTTTTTCAGGGTGTTCTTGGTATTTTTCTATGTATAATAAAAATATCTATCTATGTAATGTATTGTATTAAGTATATCAGTTATCCAGTACCCATAACACAAGCTCTGCTTAGCTTTTGGCTAGATAATGGTGTGTGAAATGTCCAGCATTTATTTATTATATCTCTGTGCCATGTATCAGCCTGTATAAAATTTTCCCATGAGATGTTCCAAGAGGGGCCTGCGTCCCTGCGTCCTTTTTTATAATTTAATAAGGCTGCTTTCCGATACTTTATTAAGTTTAAATGGATGAAATGGTTCGTTAAATGGGCCTTTAGGGAAACGGGAGTTTTTCACGACGTTTAATATATTATTATGGACTTATTTTTGCTTGTAAATGAGGAAATTGAATACTAGGCCTCTCTCTAGCTAGAAAATTAAATGAAAAATCCCAATTCCCCCAATTGTATTTGATGGGGTGGAGTGTATTTAAATATTTAAGTAGAAACTAAATTATTAATATTTTTCTGTAGGTACTCTTTGTCAAGAGTTGCATTTTTAGCACTAAGCTATGTTCAAGTGAAAGAAAAAAAAATTGCAGAATAAAAACGTAGTTATTTGGCACGTGGGACGTAGTGTTTATTCTTAGCACTACCACCCACTCTATATTACACAAAGGTTAGCTGGAAGAAAATGCTAGTTAGCATTAAGTTCGCCTATGTACTTGTTTTTTTTTGTCTTGTGCAATAAAGTATTTTCTATCTATCTATCTATCTATCTATTGTTTAATCTTTGACCAATTAGCTTAGCTAGTACGTAATGTATCCTATAAATTTTATCTAAAATATAGTGTCATAATATTTATTTTGCTTCACTTGGATAACGGATGAGCAATGGTTACTGGAGAAAGCAATTTTTCCAATATTTAAAAAAATTCAATTACAGTGCCCTTTCAAAATCCATATTAAAATGTCAAAAACGTTTCCAACATGCCAATGGCCGTGTAACGCTGAAATTCGACCAAATAACTAGGCCTACCACACCTCCCTTCAACTTTAAAAATCGTATGAAATCAGGGGTAGGAGGAGAGTTTTAATAGGTCTTTTGAATTTGGTCATGTCACCTGAAACAGTTATTATAATTTTGATTGCCTGCTGGTCGATAATTTTCTATTCGAAGTTCGAATCAGCCTATGAAAGGTAAGGAAATTTAATTTTTGGGCGATGATTCGAAAGTTAAAAAAGATTTTACTTGGGTATTTTAAATTACGAATTAAGTAAAGGTTCTTGATGTTGCAGGGTTATGTTTTTTTTATGTTATCAAGTGACTAAACGTCAGTAAAATTACCGTTAATCCCCGAAAATTCCAAATTTCTATATAATGAAACTCATTGATGACTAAAATTCTTATACTTATGATATCAATACAAGTGCCTCCTCCATGTAAATGTCCATGTGTTCTCCTGAAAAGTGATGATTTGCGGCCTTTTTGACGATATTTAGTCACATTCAAAAATCGCAGTCCAGATCTGATCAGCGTTTTCGATTAACAAAATCCTATGTGGAGGAACTTAATGGAATGTATTTCATAATTCCTTACCCTATGTAACATAAGTAAACTGATTGTCATGGGCTTATTCTTATATGATGTTTTCGTTTGTTCCAGGTATGTTGGTAATTTTTTTTTTAGCATGCTTCGTTTTTCTACTTGATATGGAACACTAAAGGTAACTATTATTAGAGTGAGTACTTATACTTACTCTTTCCGTCTTATTTGCATAGTTATTCTGCATACAGACGTAGCTTGCATTTATAAGGATAAGTGCCTGAAAATAACTTGTGGACATTGGTTTGCACAGTCAAGACAGCATTTGTAGACGGAGCCTTATATTTTTGAACCAAAATCTACACCAATCATTTGAATTTTGAGGACGACCTCCGTGGCGCAGTGGGTGAGTAGCCGGCTGAGACGCAAGAGGTGCGAGTTCGAAACATTTGTTCCGGGTCTAGGTGTTGTGGTACTATGGTATTCGTAGTTTCTGATACTCAAGACACAGGGAATCCTAGTGTGGGATGCGGACTATGTATGTGATTGTTGGGTGTTAGGTTATGAATGATTAACTTCAGACGAAATGCCTATAATTAAGTTACATGTGTTTTTTTTTATCCTGGATCTGTTTTTAGTGAATTTACTTCTCGGGTTTTATTAATTTAAGTTTACAGACTCTGCCAGTTTCACACGTTTACACAGTTTCAGGCCAGCCTATTCATACCTTGTTATGAGTTGTAAAATTATTTAATACAAGCCTCGGCGGATTTATCACGGGCTGCGGGCCGTGGGCCGTGATTAAACGTTGTGCCCCGCGCTACCCGTGTAGAATTCTGTGCTACCCGTGACCTGAAGGTCACAGCACAAAATGTTTATAGTGAGTAGGTTAAGAAATATCAAAAAGTTTATATTTATTAATTTGTATATATGTTTTATTTATATAGATACTTACGGTGCTTACGGTGATAGAAGCTAGCGTCTAGCCTAGACTATTGAAATAAATAACTTTTCATTTAAAAAACCGACTTCCGCCATTGTATTAGACTAAATAATTTTGGATGAAAAAAAAATGATGAAAGAACCATAGTGGTGAAAGGATTATGATACTTTTTGAATGCAAATGCCTGGTTTGTTGCTGAAAATATCAAAATCGCCATATGTATACCTACAATATTTGAGGAGTTCCCTCAATTCCTCATGGATTCCATCATCAGAACTGGATTTTGTAAAAAATGGGACCAATCTGGAAGTATTAAAATAAAAAAAGAATTTTCCAAATCGGTTCATAAACGCCGGAGATATGCGGTAACAAACATACAAAAAAAATACAACCGAATTGAGAACCTCCTCCCTTTTTGGGAAGTCGGTTAAAAATATAGGTAAATAAATAAAATTAAAATTAAATACTCACTCACTTACTTAATTCTTGGAGGAAACCGGTTAATAGCTCAAAGACATTATAACAATGTATTAAGTCCTTAATAGAAGGTTACCGGTAGGGTGCTTACGCCTTTTTGTACTTAAACGAAGTTTGCTTCTATTTTGGCTATTATTTCATCAAACTCCATGAAATTTTGTACACATAATCAGTACACTAATATCTAGACCTAGTACGTCAGTTTTTCACCACGGGTCTCACGGTGATCACCGGGGAATGGTCACGGGGCACTGAGGCCCAATTCTCAAATTATTTTAAAACTACACTGAAAGTTAACCCAATCGAGACTGAATTGTAAATTGTCAGAAAGTTGGTATTCTGCTTCCTCATAAATAACAATTTAGTCTACTTTCAATTCACGGTGACTATCATTAGAGTATATATAATTGGAAAGAGTAAAGAGAGACTCCATCTACTTATGCTAAAATTATCGAAAAAAACTTTGAACCGTTAAAGTTTCGGTCACATTTCGATATAATCATATTACAGTGTTGTATTTTATGTTAGGAGAATACCATTTCTGACATTTAAAACATCGACACAAGATCGAAACATGATCCGAACTCTATTTAAACTATCTTTTAGTTAGTGAATTGGGCCTCTGGGGCTCAATTCTAATTCAGTTGCAATATAATCTCGTGTCAGTAGCATTGTCTCGTATAGTAACTATTACATATTCTTCGCAAGAAACGCGAAGATTAAGTAATAGTTACTATACGTGACAGTGCGACTGACACGAGATTATATTGTGACTGGAATGTCTTTAAATTAGAGAATTGGGCCGCCTCTGATCATGTGTACAAAGTTTCATGGAGTTTGAAGAAATAGCCAAATTAGAAGCAAATTTCGTCACGCCGTTTTGCTAGCTACCGGTGACCTCTTCTTAAATGTTTTCACCTATATATTCAGAAGCTTAGAAAATAGAACTTAAATTTAAATTCAACACAACAGTACTTCCAAAACTAGACAGTCCTTAATCCATGCTTTGTCTTCTTTCATCTCATTAAAACTTTGTGCATTGTTCACTTACTATTTTCCTCTCAACTGTGTCCTGACCCTTCTTGAAGGCGAATAGGCTGTAAGGAATGATCTCGGCCCTCCTTGTAATACTTGTAGTTATGTAGGTACTTCTAGAAGTGTTGTAATTAAAGCTACCCGTGGAATTACACTTCAAGGACCTGCTTGCAGTGTTTTGTTTTAAGGTATGTGCTGACTGGGAGTGTTTGCCTGTAACTCTTGCAATTGTTAAATTACATGTAAATACTTAAGCCGAGATAAATAAAGACAGATAGACACACACAGTGACGACCTCTGTGGCGCGGCGGGCGAAGGTTCGCCTGCGACGCAGGAGGTTGCGCGTTCGATTCCCGCCTCGGAACAAATGTTTGTACAATATGCAGATATTTGTTCAGAGTGTTCTGGGTATTTTTCGATGTATAATAAAAAAATATCTGTTTATTTAATGTATTGTATTAAGTATGTCAGTTATCTAGTACCCATAACACAAGCTCTGCTTAGCTTGGGGCTAGATAATGTCGTGTGAAATGTCCAGCATTTTTTTTAATTTATATGGTAACTCATATTCATAATCATTTTTTGAACCAATTTTAGTTAAAATAGCTTTTGTTTTTTTCTCTCTGATGTAAAATAACATACGTAAAAACAACACAAAAGCTATTTTAGCTATCAAGGGTTTAAAAATGTATTATGAATAAGAGGGGTAGATTATAACTATATTTGTTAGTGCTGTAATTTGTTTTAATTATTATTGTTATATTTTGTATCAGTTGCATTGCATGCTGTGAAACGGATTATGGAGGATCCATACTTTACGTTGACATAATTTTTTTGTACCCATTTTCGCAAGTCTTATATTGCTGAAGACAATCCATCCTTTTATTGGCGTAATCGGGTAGAATATTAGTTAGCACGCACCTTACCATTCCACCTATCTTTTGTCTTTGTCATTGCACTGTCCCAAATTAGAGTTGCTTCATTCTTTGTTTAAATTCATTGGCAGTAAAGCAAAGTGACTTGTGTTTCATGTCTCTTTTTATACACGGTCTCACTTAACATTTTTTGATAGGCCCTTTTAGTCAGAGACGTCTCTTTAATTTTATCTGGAGGTTGTAAAGGCTTTGTGATTATTATATGTTGCTTATTTGAATGTCTTGAAATTACTAATGAAATAGAATGTCATCGTCATCAGCAGCCTATAGATGTTCACTGCTTGACGAAGCCTCCCCCATAGAATACAATGGGGGCGCCGCGGTCGAGTAGCCGACTGAGATGCAAGAGGTTGCGGGTTCAATATCCGCTGCGGGACAAATTTTTGTATGATTTGCAAATATTTATTCCGGGTCTGGGTGTTATGGTACCATGGTACTCGTAGTTCCTGATACCCAAGACATAGGTAATCCTAGTGTGGGATCAAGACTACGTATGTGACTGTTGGATAGTCTTTAGACGTCCACTGTTGGACGAGGCCTCCCCCATAGAATCCATTGGGGGTATTGCCATAATCACCACGCTTGACAGGTGGATCGGTGATCGCAGTATTCATGTTGACTACTCAGGTGGATGCTGCTGCCCATCTGTGTAATCCCTTAGTTGGCTTTTACGACATCCATGGGAGGACTTGGAGTGGTCTATTCTTAGGTCACACGTATTTTCTATTCTATTCTACCGCGGAAAATTAGATAGATTGTAAAAATAATAATTGGTTGTTCATGTTCAGTCGTTCGTCAATTCGTCATAAAAAGACTCGCATTGCGAGTCATATTATTTTCGTTCGCGAACTCGTCACAAATATCTTTTGTGCTATTTAGTACATTCATCGAAAAATTTGTTTCTTATTAGTATTTTATGTATACGTTGTCATTTCGAACTAGTGAAAACTGTTACTTTGCTTACGTGTCAAAGTCAAAGTCAAAAAGAATTTTATTAATTGAAATCACAAGGATCATTTTGAATCGTCTTATAAACTAAAATTACTCCTGTCATTGTCATATGAACTATTCGTTTTTTTATTTTTTTTTTTAGTTATTTTAGTTGTCAGTGTCATTGATTATTTGGATTATACCTAATTAATAACACACTCTTTTTTCTTTCCCTCCTTTTTTTACTATCTAATTTAAATATTCGTCATCATCATCATCAGACTGTAGAATGTCCACTGCTGGACATAGGCCTCTAGAATGCTTCTACGAACTGCCTTGAGCCACCTCCATCCACCGAATTCCTGCTACCTTTATAATGTTTTAAGTCCATCGAGAAGAGGGCCTTCCTCTACTGCGTTGTCCGGTTTGTGGTCGCCACTCGAGAACCTTTATTCCCCAACGGTTGTCAGTTCTACGAGCAATGTGACCTGCTTATTGCCACTTCAACTTAATTTAGAGAGCAAAATCGGTGATTTTAGTTCTTCTACGTAATTGTAATCGTAATTCGTAATCAAATTCCGTAATCTACGTACTACCGTAACCACTTACCGTGCACGGATTACGGCTCAAAACCCCTTACCGTAATTATAAACCCTAGAAATACTCAAAACCGATTAATATTTACCATTTATTTTATAAAGAACATCAATTTCAACCCCTTTAAGCCATTAAATCTTTTAACCCTTCGAGCACAAATCTTGGTGCCACCCAAAAGATGAAATTAAAAATAATATCACTTGTGACCACCCTTGGAGTTCCTTAAGACTTTTGTGTAGTTAATCGGTTGGAATATTTAATTACTGGGGACTAAATATAGTATTCAACCCTTTTTGGTAGCGTAGAAAGGATAAGAAAAATTGGTGCCGTTAAAAAGCCGAAGACATAAATTTAAGAGGCATTTGACTAGGTTATTTGGCCGTTTTTATTTATACTTATTAAGAAAAAGGTTTTTTAAACTAATTCTCCTTTTGAAGTTTAATATGTAGATGTTTGTTGACGGTCTGTTCGATACTGACGAGTTTTTCAAAAAATACTTGAATCCCCTCGCGCTTGATCAAGAGGGGAGAAATTCTTTAATTTCCTCTCTACCTATTTATTAGATTCGTTTCGTATTCAAATCAAACCTCCTTCGTAATCTTAATTGGTGAAAATTGGCTGTGATTTTTTTTCTTTTAAATTCAATTTTGGAATTAAAAGAAGGGGACTGAGATGGGTTAAAAATTGAATTCCATTTCGATGGCAAACAAATTTTCTATTACTGGACTAATCACGATCAGCTACTTATTTATTTATATTTGTTTATTTATTATTTGTTTATTTAAAATCCTGTATCAAATATGAACCAAGTATAAATAAGTATATCAAGAATGAATGAACTGGCAACCAATTGAAATTGAACTACTTACCATAATCAGCAAGTATTATTCCCACTACTGGGACCCAGAGCCAAGTCCAGGACCACGCCCAATGCTGGTTATCGAATTCCCAAGATGTTTTGGTTCTAAAGCATGTCCGTTTCTTCACAATGCTACACTTCATATCACTGGTTCCTTCTTGGAAACCCTGGTCAGGGACCAGCCTGAGGAATAGTGGCCCTGGAAAGAATTTAGTGTCAATGGTGAAAGTGTGAAAGAACCAGTGTGATGAAAGGATTCAGAACGCCAAAGATTCTTTATTCAAGCGCAAAAAAAAACATTTGCTGTAGTTGAATTACCAACGAAGAAGTTGTATCGTGGCGTGTGCGTCCTAAAATAGATACCTCCGTCTCCTCCCATGGATGGACATGGACTAAAGGATTATACCAGGTGATGGGCAGCAGCATCTACCTGAGTACTCAACACCAATACTGCGAGCACCAACCCGCCTGCCAAGCGTGTTGCTTTTGGCAAATCCCCCCATTGCATTCTATGTTGGAGGCCTTGCCCAGCAGTGGAAGTCGTAAAGACTATCCAACAGTCCCATACGTAGTCTTGATCCCACACTAGGATTCCCTGTATCTTGGGTATCAGGAACTACGAGTAGCATGGTACCATAACACCCAGACACGGAATGAATATTTGCAAATCATACAAAAATTTGCCCCGCAGCGGGTATTGAACCCGCAACCTCTTGCATCTCAGTCGGCTACTCGACCGCGGCGCGGCAGAGGTTGCTTATATAACAGCTTATTTTAAAAAGTATAGCAATAACTTTTCATTTAAAAAACCGACTTCCGCCATTGTATTCGACTAAAATATTTGGATGAAAAAAAATTATGAAAGAACCATAGTGGTGAAAGGATTATGATACATTTTGAATGCAAATGCTTGGTTTGTTGCTGAAAATATCATAATCGCCATATGTATACCTACAATATTTGAGGAGTTCCCTCGATTCCTCATTGATCCCAACATCAGAACTGGATATTGAAAAAAATGGGACCAATCTGGAAGTATATCTATTCAAAAAAAAAAAGAATTTTCCAAATCGGTTCATGAACGCGGGAGATAACAAACATTAAAAAAAAAATACAACCGAATTGAGAACCTCCTCCTTTTTTGAGAAGTCGGTTAAAAACGGCAAAGACTAAAGAGACCAGACTCGTTCCGTTGAAAAATTGCTTCACCAGTACCTACTAATTAACGTAATACATCAAGACACTCACCCTGTTATAGAACTTTATAATGTCTTCCGGGTAATTCGTTTAGTTGCATAAGAGGAGCCGACTGCTCTCTAACTGGATTTGTCTGTGGTATTTGAGCGATGATGGTACTTACAATCGTGTTTAAGCTGCCAGAAGCTTGTTAGAGCTTATAGAGCGAGCTAATTGATTTTAGTTTAACGTAAATACGGTCAAATGTAACCTTCAAGTGCATCACACACGCAGCAGACGCGGTAATATTTTATATGCGTATAAAAACTTATCGCATCTGAAGGTATCACACACGAGCAGATACGATACATTCACGCGGAAACCTTCAAACTGTATTGTATTTCAATTTGTATACACAGATATCAACTGTCCATCTTTTGATATATATGTCGGTGCCTACAGATGCTTGACGGTAAAATATAGGTGATCTGCTACGTGTGTGTTGCTCCTTGAGTTTAGTATAGAGAGCGATATGGACAGATACGCGTTCAGATACAGATATCTTACCGCATCTGCTACGTGTGTGACTTTACAATCATGCTATAAGCTCCCAGAAGCTTGTTAGAGCTTCTAGAGCGAGCTAATTGATTTTACTTTAACGTAAATACCAGGTCAAATGTAACCTAAATCGACAAGCTTGTATGAAGAACGTTATAAGAGTGAGTGAAGCTAAAGAGGTATGTTAAGATCGCAGCAAGTGGAAATCCGTGGTCTCTGCTTATACTCCGGGAAACAGGCGTAATTATGTGTATGTATGTTTTGTGTATATCAAAGATTTCGTTGAAATTATGAGACTTCCGTTTAGTGGTAAATTGATGTCCATTGCTGGACGTGGCCTCTTCCATCGAATGCAATGGGGAACAGGAGGATTAATGATCACAGTGTTCGTGCTCCGAACTCACTCAGGTGGATGCTGCTACCATCCCTGCCCTGGTGTTATCCCTTAGTCGGCTTATATGACACCCACGGGAAGAAACGGCCCAAACATACATACGTAACATAACACCCAACAGTCACATAAATAGTCCAGAGGCCGTAGACAAAGTAACATTCTAATAGCGATGACGCCAGTAGAAAAGTTCAAAATGTATAGGATTGACGTTAGCTATCGATATGTCACGTGGTCTTTTGTATTGAATTACGACTGTAGAAATGGAATCGCTTCGAAGCGAATGCCGTTTGGCTAGGCCCTCAGATCCCACACTAGGATTCCCTGTGTCATAGGTATCAGGAACTACGAGTACCATGTGATGGTACCACAACACCCAGACCCGGCACAGATTGCATATCATGCAAACATTTGTCCCGCAGGGGGAATCGAACCCGCACCTCTTGCGTCTCAGCTACTCGCCCACCACGCCACGGAGAACGTCAACTTGACGGATTTGTTTTAAAGCCAGGTTTCTAGAGGCTAGAGAGTTTCTAGATTTCTATAATTTATAATATCAAACGCTTGTCAGTAAATACACATAAGAGACCTGAAGTGAAAGTCTTAAACTGTTTATAACATAAAGTTATCCTGTCAAGCAAATTTGTCTTCATATCAGAGTCCTGGGTGAAAAGCAGAAATCGCATAACATACCTACTATATATCAGGCAGCTTAGCGAGTTTTAAGTGAAAACATTGTCCTTTGCAACTGTAGTCAGCGACTGACGTACTCAGAGAAGTGGGATGGGGTAGCACTGGATAAATAAGTGTCCGTTTAAAGTTTAAATTCAGCACTGCAGCGACTAGATCCAATTGTGGCCAAACAGGAATTTAATTATATGCATGGACTCAGCATTCTTTGATTGAAATTCTTGCATTTAAAATGTTTTGTCATTACTTGAGCCAAATCCATAAAATTGAAATTTTTGTGGCTTAGTATCGTTTTAGAAAATAACTTTTCATATGAATAAAAAACCGACTTCCGCCATTGTATTCGATTAAAATATCTAGATGAAAAAAAATGATGAAAAAACCATAGTTGTGAAAGGGTTATGATACTTTCTGAATGCAAATGCTTGATTTGTTGCTGAAAATATCAAAATCGCTATATGTATGCCTACAATATTTGAGGAGTTCCCTCAATTCCTCATGGATTCCATCATCAGAACTGGATTCTGATAAAAATGAATGTCAAGTATATCTATTCAAATAAAAAAAGAATTTTCCAAATCGGTTTATAAACGACGGAGATATGAGGTAAAAACATTTTTAAAAAAATACAACCGAATTGAGAACCTCCTCCTTTTTTGTGAAGTCGGTTAAAAATAGACCAAAGACCACTTAAAACACGACCATCTTATCTGTTCAGATGACGGCGTCGCTAGTACATAGCTATAGAAGTTTACTCACAGTTTTATTTAGTGTAGTTTAGTCACGTCTACTGCTGGACGAAGCCTCCCCCATATAGAATCATCATCAGCCTGTTCACGTCCACTGCTGGACGAGGCCTCCCCCATTGCATACAATGGGGGGGATTTGCCATAATCATCACGCTTGACAGGCGAATTTGGTGATCGCAGTTTGGTGTTAAGTACTTAGGTGGATGCTGCTGCCTACGGATTGGCGTTATCTATTAGTCGCCTTTTGAATACAATTTTATTATTTTATTTGTCTCTTCTAGACTCTATTTTTTTTTAAATTGTAAATTCTAGGTCCTTAGTACGTCCACCTTTTGCCGTCCAGCCCGGGGGGACGTCCACTTATAAATTCACTTTTATCTCGCTCTGTGTTCGCACACCGTAGTAATTCATACTGGGTTGAAAGGAATTAATTTTATCTTGTGGAGTTTTAGCAAAATTCTCTATGAAACTTTCATTTTGAATTAGAGTTTGTAAGGTTTTTATCGCTTGTTCAAAGTATTCAGCTGATTATATGATTAACAAGAAATATTGATATCATGGATATAGTTTAGTACATATTTATTTAGTTGTTGTCCAAAATTCTTCTCGACTGTTACTGTTTTGATAACTTTTGATTGTATTGAACATGCCATTTAAAACCAAAACCTCATACCTTCCCTTCCTACAAAAATTACATCATTTATTATGACACAACACTATCAAAGAGAGTCGTAAAAGAACAAAGGCGTTTTGCGCGTGAAAATCATAAATGCTGGCGTGCCGATCGGTCCTTACGCTCCCGAATCGGGCTGAGTTGGGACTATTTATGGAAGTTGGGCCTATTTATGGTATAATCACAGTAGCTTTGAAGTTTGACGAATGGCTGGTATTTATTGGAGCGCTCACGGCAACACGAGTTTCATTTTGTATTATTATAGGTATGTAGTTATCGTGTCGAGCTGTAATCTTGAAGTTTACTCACCAAATAGGTATTATTAGTGGGATTTTTTTGTTGTTTCTACTGCAGCATGAATCAGTTTGATTCATAAATTGTGTAATTGTAGGCAAACTTTGCTAAGATATATGGTTTCTAAAATAAAGCCTTACACTTACTAATCACACTACGTGCTACTAACGTGATAATCTATAGAAGTGATATTCAAAAGGGTGGGCAATACATATGGACCACTGACCCAAAGTGTCATCAGAGCTGTGATATACCTAATTCGAAAGGGCTTTTTGAGCTGATCAGTTCTTAAAATAGTATAAAAATTGGCTCTGGGAGAAAAGAGATACGCCAAAAACTACAAGAATGAAGAATGGTAGATAGAATAATATTGACACTTATGATGCTAAACGTGTAAATTTGTCTTTTTTTTTCGTTCATCTTTCAAATCGTGGTTATAAAATATTCAGACAAAGGTATAGTGTATATAGTGCAAGGACGTTTTTACTTGACATATAAGACAGTCTTGAATATTGATATAGGAGAAGATTGATAAAAATATTTGCGGTTCATGAAAATTCAGAACAAAAAGCTGTCCTGAGGCAAAACGCGCTGTGAGAGATGTGATATTGACAAAAACGTTTGTGTCATCGTAATAAGAAATCATGAGCTTGATAAACTCTTTGGAATAATGCACCTGACATGTGATTGCGTTCAACCAGAGGCCTAATTCTCTAATTTAAAAACATTCAATTCGCAGTATAATCTCGTCTCAGTCGCACTGTCATGTATAGTAACTATTAGTTAATCTTCGCTAAAAATATGTAATAGTTACTACGAGATAGAGCGGCTGACACGAGATTGTATTGTGACTGGAATGTTTTTAAATTAGAGAATTGGGCCTCTGCTTGCTTGCAATGCTTTTCTTAGCTCATATCTTTTATCTTCTAGAGCAGACTTTTTGTCATCGTAATAAAAAAATCATTGTCTTGATAAGCTCTTTTGAATAATAAATGTCACATCTCTGGCGGCGCATTTTGCCTTAGGCCAGACTTTTGTCCCAAGAATTTTCATAAAACGCTAACATTTTTATCAATCTTCTTCTTAAGTATATCTAGACTGTCATATGTCTAGTAAAAACGTGCTTCCAGTACAGACGCCGTGAATGATCACTACGTATTTCTTTTATGCTTTATTCAGGCATGAATCCCCGCCATTTTCACGCGGTCTTGGAAAGGTGCGTCCGTTATGTTAGCGTGGTTTCATCTATTTATGATAAGGGGTTCGTCTTGTAGCATCAGCACTGAAACGAAACTGAACTAGATAAACAAAATAAGTACCTAGTCTAAATTTGTAATTCAAACATATCGAGGTTAAATTAATAGCAGTAGGTAGCTTTTTATTGAGGAGTATTTAGCTCGCATTGTTGTATTTCGGTTCGAAGGGAAAATAACAGACACAAGAGATTATTAATCTTTACCTATGTCTCAATGTGGGGTGAAAGTAAAAGTAATTTCCATTTCTAGTAATATTTTAAATTTTCTACAAAACATTGTTCAAAATCGCTGACAAGTCAACCTCACCTCAACGTTCACGTAAAAGCTTTATGAGTCAATCCCGTGAGCTACGCTTGATGTTATTATGCGTTCCGTTTTTATGTAACTTTCATTCCAACGTCACGAATAAACTATTTTTAGACTATTTTGGACGATCAGCGCGCGCTCGTAAAACGGAACGCAACCGTTCGGTGTCATTCAATTTTATGGTAACACCTATATTTATGTACATATCTTATATATGGACTCATTGGTTTGTAAGGGAAGTTGTATAGAGTCATTGAATGGGTAAAATGATTCAATGAAAAGTTATTTTAGTAGTGCGTTCAACAACATGAAAGATTCTTCTAAACATAACATAATATGATCCATGCTTGTCACACCATCTCTACACCTATTTTTCAGTCAACTTCCTCCTGAACTTAAGAGATCAATCCACTTGTACCTGTCAATCACCAAGCGTTCATCATTAAGGTGTTGCTGCTCCCAGCTCACCCCCCGGGCTCGTCAGCGCGGTAATACATCACTGCCTTCAATATTGTGTGGTGCAGGATTACCTGAGATGTGAGAAAGAGATAGATGTGACAACTTTTTAATGCTTTATCAAAAACTAGTATTAGCTCGCGGCTCCGCATGCATTGAATCTAAATACTTACGATCTTTCTATTAATTTAAACATTCCTCAATAAATTCCTACTCTGCCTTTTAGTTCGTCCATTAACACTCGAGTTTTTTGTTTACATACAAGCAGGCGTAATTTTTTATGAGATAAGTATAGAGATTTCCCGAAATACTTTTTTTTCTTTCTCGTTCTGAGATTTGGCCCTGGTAAAAGTATTCGAAAAAAGTTTTATTTCCATAACAGTCGAACCACTTTCTTTCGTACATTTCTGTTCGTACACGTTTTCGGGAATGTTTAAATTGTATAAAGCACCCGCCCCTCCCCAACCCCTGAACGTAGGTAAGACGTTACTGGGCAATATATCCCAGGAACTTTAACGTCAAACTTGTTTCTCCTATTCATTTGGCATCTGGTTTCAATTTCTAAGATATTAAATAATTTAAGTTACTGACACATCAAATATATTGTTTGCACGTTCAAAGTATCAATAATAATAAATAAAATAAATGCTGGACATTTCACACAACATTATGTAGCCCCAAGCTAAGCAGAGCTTGTGTTATGGGTACTAGATAACTGATATACTTATTACAATACATTACATGGATTTTTTTATTATACTTAGAAAATACCCAGAACACCCTGAACAAATATCTGCAGATCGTACAAATATTTGTTCTGAGGCGGGAATCAAACCCGCAACCTCATGCGTCGCAGGCGAACCTTCGTCCGCCACGCCATTGAGGTCGTCAATAATCAGCAGGAGCAGGAGGATAAATAATTAATAATTTTTAGTCACTATTACACTATTAACTTGGATATTGCTTGTAGAAACATGATAATACCCTTCTAATTTACGCTTGAAAATATTAAGCTCTGTCAAATTAATATCATAACACCTCAGTGTTAAACATAGTCCTGAACCCACACTAGGATTCCCTGTGTCATGAGTATCAGGAACTACGTGTGCCATAGTACCACAACACCCAGACCCGGAACAAATATTTGCAGATCGCACCTGCACCGCCCACCACGCCACAGAGGTAATTAAATTGTTGTATACATCTTAAGCTGATGACCTACTCAGGCTGCGTTTCCATTGACGCGGAGCTGTGCGGAGATGAGCGGAGAATAGCGGTGAAAAGTGGTAAGTGTTTCCACTGAAGCAGAAAGGAGAGGAGCGGAGCGGAGCTAACTTTGGAATTGCGCAATTTTGAGCTCAGTTTGTCTCCATCTTTCAGAAAGACTTCTCATCCATTTTGATACGTATTGCACCTATGACGTAACGTTGATAACTACTACGACGCACTGCGCGCGAGTCGTGGCGTCACACCTTCCCCCGCACCCCGGTCAACACCTCGCCGCTTCGCTCTCCTAGCTACCCTCCGCAACGCACCGCCTCCCGCTGTCCTCCGCTCCGCATCACCTCGCTTATTTTATATGAATATCCGTTCAGCTCTGCCCTGCTCCGCTCGTGCTGTTTCCATTGAAGCGGAGCAGAGATTTCGAGCATAGTGATTGGTCAATTCATGCATCGCTAAGCACCGCTCCGCCCAACTCCGCGTCAATGGAAACGCAGCCTCACGTTGATACATACTAAGGATGATGATAATAACCAGTATATCTCGCTTTATAACTACTTGCGTAAACTTCCTTGTTTGCTTTACGTCATTAACCTATCTATGCTGTCAATCTTTCGTCGCCCATCGCTTCAAAATACCTAAAAACATCACTATCAGCTGTGAATTCTGTGTCGTCACTCGTTTAAGCGTTTTGATGATGTCATAAAAATCGCATCAACCATGCGGCCTACATAAATCAGTTCCCTCAACTTGACAACGTAGGTTGACCTTTACGACCTTGAAATAGGGATGTTTTTGGGTTGACGGTGGGACATAAAAAATAAGCTAACCCAAAGCCGGGCCGTAAAATGCTTAGCATGTGAATCTCGACGTACGTGACGCATTAATTTTACGTACGTTTGCAGAATTAAAAGCAATTGCGCCTTTCATTTGGGTGTTTATCTCTGAAACAGAAGCAGGCATAACTAACGGTGCAAATTAAATGTCTTGAATAAATAACAATTTCTACATTCGCGATAACAATAATAAAACAATAACAATAATAAACAATCCACGTGGACTCTATAATTACAGTTCACGGTAGTGGCGATTGTTTTCAGATGTTATGATCTTGCCCTGGAGTCCATTTGACGTTTTTTTAATTAAAATCTGTGTTATCTTAGCAAGTTAAGGGATAACCAGCTATGCTGGTGATTCACTATCAAACAATTCAAAAGTTATTGTGTAATTTTTCGATCTTGAAGTGGTTAAGCGTTCCATCAACGATTGCAACGCTCCCATATGTGGAGATAAAACCTATCTAAGCCCCTTCCTTGAAGTAATATTAAACGGTTGAACAAAACCACATTGTAATTAGTTAAAATTGTTTCAAACGCATTATTATTATTATTATTGCATTCAAATGGATAAGACCACCTACTTACTACTTTTACTTATTATGTTAAGTTTTCTTAATTTGTTTTACTAACTTAAGGTATTTGTAAAGTGTTTTATATAATATTCTATTCTACTAGTCCGTTCCAACGTGGGTAAGAAAATATAAAAAACTGACTTGTTGCTACGCCAGCCGTAGCACTTTTGCTACGATACACGTAGACGTCTACGACATTAGTTACAAAACTTTTATTTTTATTTGTTCACTTGTTTTAAACTCTGAAGAGGCACAATAAATACAGAAATGCATGCAATAAACATTCTAACCTTACATTATTCTACTACTGAAAAGAAGTGAATAAGGAAGAAGTGACTCTTCTTTTTTTTCACACAAGTACTTTTGTTATTTTTATAAAACATTTTTATCTTTTTGAATGAAGGTTATTTTGTATAGCGGAATTTTCGCTAAAACAATTTGAGACAACTAAATCTTCATCGAATAAAACCCTCATAAAAACAGTCCATCATTATTTTGGCACATAAAAAGAGACAAAGAACTTTTACTACATGATATTGTTTAGGCCTGAAGGAGGCACAATGACCCTCATGCTCTCTCTTTCGTACTCTTGAAGCTTTTAGAGCACCTTTTGACCTCCATCTATTGTGTTAAAGTATATTGTTGACTTTCTTTGATGGGTTCTAAAAACTCCTTACAGTGAAGTATTGTAAAGATCTCAGAATGAGTTCTTATATTTGGAGATTCATTACTTTTTGCCACGTGCCACCCCAAATCAAGATATAATTGGGTGCTTCGTTAATTTTTCTGCTACCCCAAAAACCCAGGTTGGATACTTTTTTATAGGCTTGGGATTCATAGTATCATAGATAACTTTTCATTTAAAAAACCGACTTCCGCCATTGTATTAGACTAAATATTTGGATGAAAAAAAAATTATAAAAGAACCATAGTGGTGAAAGGATTATGATACTTTTTGAATGCAAATGCTTGGTTTGTTGCTGAAAATATCAAAATCGCCATATGTATGCCTACAGTATTTGAGGAGTTCCCTCAATTCCTCATGGATCCCATCATCAGAACTAGATTCTGAAAAAAATGGGACCAATCTAGAAGTATTCAAATAAAAAAATAATTTTCCAAATCGGTTCATTAAAACCGGAGACATGAGGTAACAAAAAAAATACAACTGAGTTGAGAACCTCCTCCTTTTTTGGGAAGTCGGTTAAAAAATGAAATCTATTTTTATTTTCTTCTCCCTGACACCACTTCCATGAATAAGGTAATGCACTGTTCCTTAAAAGAATAATTATGAGGAATCATTTTCGCCAAGATTGATAGTTAGTTAGTTGACAATTGTAGATATATGCAAAAAACCTATAAAATCCACCTTAAAAAGACCCCTTTCCCACACCCCCGCTCACCTCCCTCCCATCCAGACTATTCGTATATTGTACTTTAGGTACCAAAGAACAACCATGGCAAACAAATTTTGGCATTTATTTCACTCGACTTGTCTAATTTGCCTTTGCTACACCGCATATTCATCATCATCATTAGCAGCCTTTAGACGTCCACTCTTGCATGAGGTCTCTCCCATTGCACGCAACGGGAGGGATTTACCATAATCACCACGCTTGGCAGGTGGATTGGTGTTGAGTACTCAGGTGGATGTGGCTGCCCATCCCTTATACATTAGTGTAATCCCTTAGTCGACTTTTAATACATCCATAAAATGAGACGGAGGGGTACTATTACTAGATACTATATTAATATGTATTATACTCTCAGTACCAAGAAATATTTCGCATGTATCGGTCCAAAAATTGTTTACCTGTTGTATTTGAAAGTCATGTTATGAATCCAAGAAGTAGGTATACAGGTGTTTTTTTTAAATGGATACCGTCCCATTTAAAAAAAAACACCTGTATAACACGGGCATATCCGATTCCTTAAGAGATACAGGAAAACTGTCTTTGGAACCATTTACTCATTTTGTATGAAAACGATTTTAGCATAAGTAGTTATTTTTTTGGTCAAGCGTGAGTTCTCCATAAAAATGACTTGTTTTGATAAAAAAAAATAATGCGTATCGACTCAGTTTCTTGTAAAGATTGTTTCATTGTATGGGAAGAAAAAATTTAGCAGTAAAAGTTAGTCAAATTTAATTAAATGTTTTCTCATACAATTTGTAAGCAATGTGTCCTACGTTAATAAAACTATCGCAATAAATTTTCAAAATGGTCTCCCTCTTGCTGTTTCCAGGTACGCGCACGTTTCAGAACACCTCTAGTGGCCTATTTAAAAAATACTGTATACTTATTTTTCGATGATTACCATTTCCAAGCAAGTTAAAGGTCTTGAAAAATTGCTGGTTCGACTTAGATAACGCACACTTCAAATCCAATAACTCCTCCAGCAACTGCGCACGTCATCCGCAGATATAAAATTACTGCCACCATAAACCATGGCACACCAGCACCCGCGATATATTAGCCGCAAATTCATAGATGGCTATTTATGTCCATTAGCCAATAACCCCGGGCTATTAGGGGCTAATCGGGGGCTAGTGAACGGATATTGGTCAGGTTTGGCACCAGATGTGCCGAATGGCAGGTGGGAGTTTTCGGATATAGATGGTTTTGAGGGATGGACCGGAATTTATTGTATTGCGTTCTGTGTTACAAAACGTTATGCATTGATCATGATTTTGCCGAATGAAAAAGAAAACTTGACCCAATAGTGGCAGTATGTTGAAAAAATATAAATTGCAAAGTAACCTTTGCTTTTTTTTTATACAATTACGAATCGTTTTTTTTTGAAGAAAAACTACTTAATTATTTCTTAATAATGCCAGCCTAAGAATATACCCCTTGTCTCCTCCCGTGGATATATTAAAAGCCTAAGTAAGGAATTAGACCAGGGGATGGGAAGCAGCAGTATATATTGAATCGTCTTATATACTAAAGCTACTTCTGTTCCAACGCGACCAAGCCTAGAAGAATTAGGGCAACTGATAGGCTTTATCTGACTTTATCTAACCTACATCCAGGCTCCAAATCTGTCAGGTAAGTCTAGTCATTATTATTTAACCTGTGGTCCAGAAACAAGGCATTCCACTCAAGGTCTGCTCGATTGAATTATGTGACTGGTTAAGAGGTCCCCGTGATTTATTGAGCTTTATTCAATTTGAGGCCTGTGATATATTGGGTTCACTGGAGCAGATTAGTTTAAAATAGGTAGTTTGAAACAGTGAAGAAGGATTGTCTCACAGGTTTAAATCCCTTGCTCACAGATCTTCTTCAGAGGTTCTTGGTCTTATGGTATTGTTTTAAGTGAATCTATATAAATGTACCGAGCTGTTTATGTCCTCTTGACGACCTCTGAGGCGCGGCGGGTGAGTAGCTGAGATGCGATAGGTTGCGCGTTCGATTCCAGGTGCGGGACAAATGTTTGTATGATCTGCAAATATTTGTTCCGGGTCTGGTTGTTATGATACAATGGTACTTGTAGTTCCTAACCACGACAAAGGAAATCCTAGTTTGGGATCATGACTAACGTACCAATGTGACTGTAGGTTGTTATGTGTTACGCTGGACAAACCCTTCCCCATTGAATACAATGCAGGGATTTTCCATAATCACCATGCTTAGCAGGCGGATTGGTGATCGCATTATTGGTGTTAAGTACTCAGGTGGATGCTGCTGCCCATCCCATGATGCAATCCCTTAGTCGACTTTTACGATATCCACGGTAAGAGAAGGAGGAGTCTATTCTTAGGCCGGAAACACCACGGCACCACAGCACTTATTTGTATGGCAAAGATATTTCTCAATGAAGAACACACGTCGAATTATTCTTGCCTCAAACAATGAGTGTAAAATGTTACTGCTACGCCTGTACTTATACTGTACTAACAGAAAATATACGAAGACGCTTTTGTCTCGAATCTCTTGTAATGACGATAATGGGTCCCGAGTTCCAGCACTTATTAAATTTTGGAGCACGTATCTTCATGGCATGTTTCAAAGTATTTCTGTAGGGTTGAGAAATATTTTCTTATTCTGAACAGAGGTGGTGTTTAGTTTTTTTAGAACTGTAGGTACAATAAATTCTACGATCTTGACTTTTACTGGATGAGGAAATCCGTAGAAAGAACCAAGGTCACCGACATAGCTCTCAGAATTAGCAAGTTGAAGTGGTAATGGGCAGGTCATATAGCTCGAAGAATTGATAACCGTTGGGGAATAAAGGTTCTCGAGTGGCAACCACAAACCGAACGACGCGGTAGAGGAAGGCCCTCCACTCGATGGACTAAAGAATTACGACATTTACTGATAAAAAAATTAAGTCAATGAATCACTTAATACTTTACCTCATTACTTGTCTAAAACTTCAATCCAAATGAGCAATACACTGATGAAAATGGCCCCGAAAACTCAATAAGTTGCAATAACAAAACGCAGCACTCAAGAACCAATTCTGTCACTTTTAGACTGGGATTAAAACGTCGCCATCTTGCCTCTGAAAGTTCTTAAAGTATTTCCTCCGCGTGTAATGTAACGTTTAACTTAATGTGAAGCGTTCAACGTTCGTCACAAGAACATTTTAACTGATTGTATTAAACGAAGGTAACATTAGCAAGTTTCAAGGCGGTTTTCTTTGTGCCGTATTGCTTAAACTGTGTTTTAAGTGACGCAGTTCACGACATGATTATTCTTCTCATAAGACGTTAAGATACTACAAATATACATTTGCCGTGGTGTGTCCGGCCTAGGAATAGATCCCGCCTACTCCTCCCGTGGATGTAGTAAAAGCCTTACATAGGATTACACAAGGGGATGGACATTAGTGGACGTAAACGGACTGGTGAACATTTGACAACAAAATTATTGGACCTGGATTGAATTTGAAACCCTTCAAACAAAGCTCAATATCACATTTACCATTTTGGTACTCGTAGTTCCTGATACCTACCCTTGAATCTCGATTCAGTTTGAATTTAGCTCTGAAATACGGGTTTTAGGGTGGGTCAGACCATGAGCTCTTATAGCGATTCAGTTCAAAAACTATTCAGTACAAATTATCTATTCCGTGATGTCCGCAGCTAGATTTAAAGACACAGTAGCAGAAGTTCTATATGCTTCTGTGATTAAAGTTATTCAATGATGACGGATGTCAACGACGAACCGATATTTTGTACTGAATCGCTATAAGAGCTCATGACAATGTTTTCACTACTGGGTGTTATTTATTTTATTGATGCAAGTGTCATGTATGACACAGTGAGAGAACTTCAGACGTTCCCATTCCCACGTTGACATTACCATTAGAGATACAATTTTATTTCCCAGTTACTAAAGGAAAAGTTGGCCGGAAGTCGCGGCGTCGGCGGAAGCAGTCATCTCGGCAACCGGAAGTGACGTCGGCGACACAATGGCGCCCAGAGATTAGACGCGCTTCTCAACGTTTTCATATGGAAATCATCTGAGTTTTCCGAGTTTGAATGGGCCTGTTTAAGTGAGATGGAGCTGACTTATGGTTAAATGGCACGTCTTCATGGTTATATGATAGATGTGCTTTAGAGTTCTTGGAACCGGATAAATTTATTTTCTTAATTTGAATATGAAAAGGGATAAAAGTTGAGTTATGAGAAGACTTCTTCCGAGGCGCAATGAACTCCCTCAACATACTGGATCTTTCTAATATCATCCATAATAAAAGGATTTTTTTCGAGTTATCTAAGGCAGGGTGAACCAAGAAAGAACCAATTGCATGAGTGAAGAATAAAATATATTACTTTTTTCTTCTTTTATCTGGTTTTACATAATGGCAATATTAACAACAAAATTGCTCTGAATTCAAAAATGTTATTTAATAGATACGTACTTATCACGACTCACGACTTTAATTCTTATGGTAGATGTTTACAAGCCTCGAGGGGTAGTCAGAGGCAAGTTCAAATTATTTATTTGGTACGTTGTGAATTTAAAGTTTTGAGTTTTTTGTTTTAGTTGTATGTTTTAGCGACCATTTTTTGTTTTGTAGTTATAATTATATTATTATTATTTTTTCATCATTATCACAGTCTATAGATGTCCACGGCTGTAAGAGACCAATTGCAAACAAATTTGGCAGATATTTTTGTAGATTTACCTTAATCACTACGCTTGGCAGGCGGATTGGTGTTAAGCACTCAGCTGGATGACCCATCTCCTGGTGTAATCCCTTACGGTTCTTACTACATCCATGGGAGGAGACGGAGGCTCTATTCTCAGGCCGGACACACCACGGTTGATAACTACTTATCATAATTATTATAAACTAGTTGCGCCCCGCGGTGAATACCCGCGTGAATAATGATGAAAATTGATGATGATGATGAAAAGTAGCCTATGTGTTAATCCAGGGCGTAAAGTATCTCCATTCCAAATTTCACTCAAATCCATTTAGTAGTTTTTACGTGAAAGAGTAACAAACATCCATACTCACAAACTTTCGCGTTTATAATATTAGTAGGATTCATAATTATCACTTGTCGCTCACTAATAACTATAATATTATTATCACTATAATTATCACAAGTGCAAACGTCCAAGTTCATATCTCCCAGTATTAGATTACCATCAAAGCCTTAGCTAATGCATTCCAGCGCGACCATTAGGTACACATCATTTATGCAAAGCTCACCCCCGCGGTACCTTGAGAGTCTTCATTCATCATCTGTCTGTCATACTTGTCTGGATATTTTGCTTGGTCCCAGGACGCTAGACGTATTGATAAATGTGTTTATACTTACTAAAAGTTTCACTGGAATAACACCACTTAAAGTTTGTACATACACCACACAGGTACAGGTCCAAGTTTCCATATACATACGTTGTTATTAGAAAATTAAACATTTGCACGATAATCTGGTCGAGTAGGTCTAAATAATAAAGTAAGAATCACGTCGTCCGATCAAGCGGACTATGCTGTCGGACCACGCTTTCACAGCCCAGTATTCAAGCAAATAAAACATTCATTTCATTTCATGTCTTCTCCGTTCTTCTTCGTTTTCTGTTTATGGTGTACAATAAAGTTATAATCTATCTATCTATCTATCTGTCTTCAAACTTTTGGGCTGAATAACGCTAAACCCTCTGATTATTTTCTGGTTAATTGTTTTAAAAATCTAGTTAGTCTAGTCTTAGGTCTAAATAGAATAATCTAGGCTTAAATACAAACTAAATCGAGACTCAAGCATAGATTTTTTGACAGATTTCAATGAAAGGCTGTCACCAAATCTATGCTTGAGTCTCGTTTCACGCTTGACCATAATTCTATACGGGCCTAAAACTGCGTGCGTTTTTACTTGGCACTAGACGCTAGCTTGACATTCGAAAACGGTTGTGACCGAACAGTCTTAAAGGTTCTCTATAGAGTTCGCTACTTAGCAATAAGACCGCCCATAGTTTATCATATTAAGTTTTTTTTTTACTTGTTGAATTGTTATGTTTATGGTTTGCAATAAAGTATTTTCTATCTTGTGGTTACGGATTATGGAATATTTTATTTTAACTTAATTAAATAGATAGAAGATAGATAGAAAATACTTTATTGCACACCATAGTAAGAATTAAACAATCTAACAAACGAAAACTAAAACTAACTATGCTATACAATGCATATTATATATATATATATATATATATATATATATAAATAAATATAAAAATAGTATTATATATATAATTAATATATATAATATTAATTATATATATATAAATAGTATATTAACTATTATATACTATTTATATATAATTAATATATAAATAGTGGGGCGTTCAGTTTTAGATAAGCCACACTCTCATCTTGATAACTTTGATAATCTTATCTGATTGGGTACGTAACATAATTTATAAATCAAAATACATAAATTTATAAAACCTAATGGTTTTAAATTTATAAATTCGTTTGATATAAGTTTAAAATACCGAAGTTTGAAATACATAATGGCCACAACTATTTGTTACAGCTATAATTAATAATGGCTACAAAGCATAATAGTCAAATAGTTTAAGTTCAAAATCTAAATTGGTTAAAAATAATAAAAGTCAAATAGGGTCAAAATGAGTAACAAAACTGACGCATGTTTTTTATGTAATTTATTGATATGACTGTCACTAATTAACTACGTAATTAAGTAATTTACTAAGTGGACTTCTAACGGCTGCTGATGATGATTCGGATGTTCGCAAAGTTCTACATTTTTTTAACAATGAACCAGAAAAACATAATAAAAAAATTAAATTTGACGAGGATAAGGTATAGCTTGTTTAAGTAATAAATTTTTTAGCTACGTTTGTCCTACCAATCGAAAGCGAAGGAAGCTTGTGCAATAAAAACTAAAATTTACGTACCATTTTTCTTTATTACGTTTGACCTGTATAACGAACCAATCAACTAAAAGGTATTTGGGGCTCGAATTTATTCCCTTCTAACTGCCAACTTAATTTACTACACACCTTTTGTAGTACTACACTTGCGGAAATACAGCCTTGAACCATCTTTGAAAGTCTTTAATATCGAAAAGGATATAGAAAAAGTTACAAAAGCCTTTTGAAAGGGAGTGATCGATTCAGAAAGTAGACTTTATCCATTGTGTGAAGCTTCTTAATTGATCTGTTCATGTCCAATTTACAAAGACCTTTAGTTACAGCGTAGTGAATAGTTACTGAGCCGTAGGCTTGTGAAGCCTCTTTGAAATGTGAGCAGTGAATGTGATAGCGCAGGTCTTCTGAGATTGGTCGATATGGTTGATCGGGCGTCTGGGTTGGCATCGATAATTTCAATCTTAATAAGTTTTAAATTTCCTTAAAATTAGGGTTATTTGAAAGAGTTTTTGCAAGCATAGCCTAAGTTTTTGGCTCATAATTTTAAGATGTTTCTTCCTCAGCTGATATTGGTCCACTATGGCTTACTTTTAGAATGGGGGGGGGGGTGATCTGCCATAATAACCACACGCTTGGTAGCTGGATTGGTGATCGCTGTATTGGTGTTAAGTAATCAGATGGTTGGTGTTAATAATAACTAAGTCGCATTTTACGACATCCACGGGAGAAGTTGGAGAATTTCTTGTTTTTTACAATGTTTGGAACAAAAAGTATTTCGTTATCGCCTCTTGAAATTGGGAATTTCGACTGTTTTCTCAGTGTCCTCCTAACATGTGTGTGTGAACTAAGAAACCACTGATTCGGAACCATAAAAACATTTATCGGCTACCTATATCAATATCCCCTAGGTGGTGCCGAGTCAGCGGCGTGAAGTGGCACGAAGGCCACGTTGCAAATACCGCGGTGTGACCTGTATGTACTAAATCAAAAGCGTGAGCGTTTAAAAGTTACCTTTTTTCACATTTCAACTTAACCCTATTTAAAATAAAGGGCAGCTCATCATGTTTTCCATGCTAAAATTCCAAAGTTACGTTCCATGTTTTTTTTGTCTCTGGCAAGTTTTTTAGTCATCATTCGTTCATTTGACATAAATAAATTGTCAGCTGTCAGTTATTTTTTTTCGGAGGTCCTTTGAAGTTTAACCTCTAGTCATACTATAGAGCTAAAACCACAGCCAGTTTTATTTTTCTCTATTTTTCTACTGCCCGATCATTTTGCCTGATGTAGAGTTAATTATACGTGTACATATTATGCTTTAAGTTCCTAGTTTTTTATAAAAAAGTAGAACTTTACCTTGTTTTATTGGCTCTACCTTTAAAATAATTTATTGTATTGCCGGAATTTTTTGTTCGATCATCATCATCATCAGCCTATAGAAGTCTACTGCTGGACATCATAGCCTCCTTCATAGATGCAATGGTGATCGCATTATAAGTGTACTCAGGTGAATGCTGCTGCACATCCCCTGGTGTTAATCCCTTAGTTGGCTTTTACAACATCCACTGGAGGAGACGGAGGGGTATACTTTAGGCCGGACACTCCACGGCATTTATTGTTCACGATTACTCTAATCTTATTAACGATACAGAATAGGTATCTAGTAAAAAACTACATCTTCGATGATGGGGTAACACTTTTCATCAGATGAGACATGATGTGCATAAAAGGAACCTTCGCTAGACACTGAATCATTTCACTATACTAGTACCTTTACCATTGGTCACAAAGCCCTTTTCACACCACTATTTGGGCCACTATATCTCATCTGGTCCCTCAGCCTAACGCAGGGAGACCATCAAAGAACCTGTGACATGAAGTAGTAGTCAAGAAGACGGCAGTCAGACGCTTGGCACGGTAAATAAAACAAAAGGATCTCTAATTTAGACCATAGCCCTGACTCCAGGTCGAGGGTAGCAAAGCGCGAAAGCCTTTAAAAGCGTACTACACACGCTTAATGGGCTTACGCCACTCATTGTCCCATTGTACACTATTGTTCTCGAAAAATCGCTCTTTTAATAGCGGTAACACTACTTTTGAAGTTCAGGTTAACCTACAGTGTCGTATTATTTGAAACAAAGGTTGCAAAATAAAATGTTGTTGGCGTAAAATGTGTTGATTTTTGTTTTGTTGTACCTTTCAAACCAGAACACACAAAACTTGCGTAAAATTGTGTGTCAAATGAATTTCAAACTCAATTTGAAATTCATTTAAGCTAACTTTGAAATTTTTGTTTATAAGTAGCTATTTATAAGTAATAAAGTTTAAAATAATTGGTACGAAAAATATGGAACAAGAGTTTTACCAACTAAACTATGTGGTAGTATGTATGTACAATTTTTTTTTTTTATATGCTGGACACATTCTACTCAGCTATTATCTAGCCCCAAGCTAAGCAGAGCTTGTGTTATGGGTACTAGATAACTGATATACTTAATACAATACATTACATAGATAGATGTTCTTTATTATACATAGAAAAATACCCAGAACACCCTGAACAAATACACTCGAGAGCAATGAATCCGGGTCACTTAAAGAATCCTAAAAATCTCGGAAACTAAAAATGCTAGGTTAATGCAATAAATTGTATTTAATAGACAATGTAATACTCCTTAAATGAAGGTATTAAAACTTCTTAGTTATTGTAAAGTTATATCATAAAAAAATCAAATTTGAAAAAGGGCCACTTTCGAAGATGGAACTACGAAATTACAGCATTTGGTTTTGCTTTTGTTTGTAATCTGTCATTTATCATTGTTTGATTTCTGTTTTTTTGTTGTTTTTTTTCTGCGTAAACGCAGTAATGGAAGCACGAGGAGGCAATACGAAGTATTAAAATTCAAGAAAATCGTAATAAAGTTCAAAAATTTCATGTTTCCTATTTTTGTTTTAAGGAGAGATCAGCAGTTTTTTTCTTTATGTAATTTTGTGTTAATAAAATGTATGGTGACTCATATTTTTTTTACCTTCATTTAAGGAGTATTACATTGTCTATTAAATACAATTTATTGCATTAATCTATCATTTTTAGTTTCCGAGATTTTTAACATTCTTTAGTGACCCGGATTCATTGCTCTCGAGTGTATTTGCAGATTGTACAAATGGTTGTTGCAACCTCCGCCCGCCGCGCCACAGAGTTCGTCTAAAAACAATATATAAATTTATTCATTATGCTGTCATTATTTGGTCAAGTTTTAAAATCATTCGGCTATTATGGGCAATAGTTTACGTCCACTACTGAATGAGCCCCGACAAGGTTATAAAATATGCTCACACATGTCTGAATTTCTATACATCTCTCTCTATATTATATTGCGAGATTTGAAAGTTCAGCATCAACGTCCAATGCTGCGCGAAGCCTCCCCCATTGAATGCCATAATCACCACGCTTGGCAGGCGGATTGGAGATCGCAATTTGGAGGTAAGTACTCAATCAGATGCTGCTGCCTATCCTTTGGTGTAATCTCTTAGTAAGGCTTTTATTATACATCCACGGGAGGAAACGGAGGAGACTATTCTTAAGCAGAACACAAACACAGGGCACAAAGTTAGATGAATGTAAATCTATTCTTACATCAATTATATGCTCGCACACACGTTTGGACCGCGCCATATCTCTATGTAGTACATTTTGAGATTTCAAACATACAAATTTCGGCCTTTACAGACCCTACATAATACCCAAGTACTTTAAATAAGTACATACTTAAATACCCACAAACATTAGGAGCTTACGTTGCTTGTTTCGAACTAACGGCATTGAACAAAATGTACTCATAAATAAGGCTTAGCGCGGAAGCCTTGTGGCAGCTGGCATTTGATTTCAGGCCTAAGGAGTTCAAGGGCATATTATTCAGTTTAGGAACATGTTTCAATATGAATGTGACCCTGACTTGTACTAATATGAGTATACTAGCATTTGCTCGCGGTTCCACCCGCGTGGAAATTAGTAACATAAATTATGGAGTATAAATTATTATATATTATTAGCTATATTAATGCAAAGTTTCATAAAAATCCATTCAGTAGTTTTTGCGTGAAAGAGTAACAAACATCCATCTATTCATCCATCCTCCCAAACTTTTACATTTTTAATATTAGTATAGGATTAGTAATAGGTTAGGATCATAAAGAATCTATATCATTTATTTTGGCCAACTTTTTGTAAAGTGGTAATTATTGTCGATGCGTTGCCTGCCCGAAGGACTTTTTTAACATCGTGTCGTAACTGACCTGAAAAACCTCTGATGGTAATAGGTCTTGCGATAATGATGATTATGGCGAAATTAGTATACGAAACCGCAAACCCAAATAAGCCCAAAACTGTCAGTCTGCTTAACTGGCGTGCAATGAAATAAACACATTTTTTGTTTATTTATTTTTATTTAATAAAATGTTAAATATTTTTTTTACAAAAGTTATCGTATTGAATGTCCTATGAAATATATTTTAATATGATTTTTATTTCAATTCAATATGTTTGTGGTTTTTCCTATAAGTGACCCAATTTGTCTGTCAGAAACTTGATCAAATAAAATCGTTTAAAATAACTTCAATAATATTAAGGACTTAAGGCCAAAGCACACCAGATGCGTATGCAGCACGTAACGTAGACACGCGCGTCACTTTGTATGTACACGCTTGCGTGCACGTCACGCAAGCGGTGTGCCATGTCTCATACAGTTTAATACATTACAACGTCATGGTACGACGATGTGCACGCCTACGTCCACGCGTACGCAGCCGGTGTGATGTGGCCTTTAACATTCGCTTTGTTATTCCATGTTTTCAAATTAATCTAAATTAATTCATAACAGCGTACCTGCCAAATTGGGAAGGTCCTAAAAACGAGCGGTCATAAACACCTCGCTGTATCGCATTGGGTAATTTACCAGCCGTTTACAACGCCACACTTTTACAGCCCCATTCCAGAAATAGGACGAAAGTTGAGCTTCGTACATTTTTAATATAACGCCCGAAGTGGGTTACACCTGCGTCTTTAAGATAAGCCGATAAAGGTGCTAATGTACAAAAATGTCTGCATACTTTTTTTTTTACTTCTAAAAAGGTCATATTATAGCTCGCAGAACTAACAACCGTTGGGGAATAAAGGTTCTCGAACGGCTACCACAAAACTGACGACGCATTAGAGGAAGGCCCTCCTCTCAATAGACTAAACGTCGCGGGAAGTCGGTGGATGAAGGCGGTTAAACCAAGCTAGGTTTGACGACCTCTGTGGCGCGGCGGGCGAAGGTTCGCCTGCGACACAGTAGGTTGCGGGTTCGATTCCCTCCTCGGAACAAATGTTTGTACGATCTGCAGATATTTGTTCAGGGTGTTCTTGTGTATTTTCCTATGTATAATAAAAATATCTATCTATGTAATGTTATTGTATTAAGTATATCAGTTATTTAGTACCCATAACACAAGCTCTGCTTAGCTTGGGGTTAGATAACGTTGTGTGAAAATGTCCAGCATTTATTATTATTTTTATTAAAGACCGTTCATCGTGGCGTTCTGGGGAGAAGGCCAGCAGTGGACTTCTACAGGCTTATGATGATGATGATGATGAACTTTCAAGAGTATCAACAACTATCTTTACTTGGACATGGTGGAAAAAGACTAGCTTCTGACACCTGAAGGCACAGAGATAGATAAATAGATAGATAGATAGATAGATAGATTAACACTTTATTGATCACCACACAGAAACAATAAATAAGTAATTTTACATAGAAAGGCAATACAATGGGCGGCCTTATCGCTAAAAGCGATCTCTTCCAGGCAACCTTTGGGTGGAACGAAATGAGCAACGCTATAATGAACTGCGGCGTAACTACAAAGCAAAACTAAAAAAAAAACAGTATTCTAAATTAATTCAAATACAGGTATAAGTAGTTATGAACTAGGCAATAGCTATATTGATTACTTAATACCTACCTAAGTATAATCCTAATACATATATATTCACATAATAAACTAATACATATTATATACCAAGTTAAACGTAACAATAACAAAAAGAATAAAAAGAATAGCAATTACAAAAGCTTAAATAACGTTAGATGACAATAGGTAGTGCTGTTTAACTTTTAGCTTGAAAGTGTGTTCACCAAGATTTCGAATACCTATTTTTTTGGTAGTCAATTGAAAATCATGGATGTAATCATTTTCGTTTTGTGAATAGTCTTTTTACAGTCTGTATAAATGAAATAGGTACCATATAATAGGTATGTGAAATCTCCGTGAATATTTTCAAATCTAAACTGAGACTAAACATAAAGATCTCTGTCCTCACTCAGAATATAAATATTCAGTTCTCTCGTGCTCGTAAATTCTAGACTTGATTAGTCTTAACTAGTTTTGTTACAAAGTAGCTTTTACATAATCAAGTTTCAAGCAACGCTTTGATTAAATTCCAGTGGTATAATTTTTTTATAAAGCCAATTATGCAATTTCTTTGCTATTTAATAAAGTGAAATTGGGTCGCGTGACACCTGCGCCAGTACACGTTTCCCAGCTCATACAAGGATGTCATATACTCACTTACGCATATTGAGAGTACGCGATAAATTGAGATACCCTGAATGAAATGTTGACAAAACATAACTTTTGTACTCCTAATTTTTTAGGGTTCTGTCGATATCTCAAAATTGTTTTTTTACCATTGTAAACCTTGACCTTGTCCTTGTTGACCTTTTTATCAGGAGCTGCTTTTGACGGTCTAACTTAACAGTGGTTCCTTACTGTGAAAAAAACAGGCTTCTAACTCAATGCAATTATAAGATACAGCCATAAATACATTACACGCATCACCAAGAAGTCTAACGGAAAATTTGGCATAGGTACTAATGCTATTTTATCGACCAATGCTTATTTTGAATAATTATTACCTACTTATATTGTATATTATATTATGGATACTGAAGGTGTCTATGGAAAACTGCTTTATATGCGTAATTATCTCTTAAGCGTTGTGTATCATGTGTTATCGTAAGACCGTCTTTTGTACCATATATAGTAATTAAGTATTTTAACATTAATTATTTATCGAGTAAATAGACTTTGTGACAAAAATAAAGAGAATAACCAAACTGACGAAACTTGACTTTATAACCAAAATCGGAGGATGTTTTCATCGGAAAATGACAAGTAGGACATGAAACGGTACGGAAACCTCGGACGCGATTCGTTCTCGCACTTGTCTTTTTATATTTAGCTGGGCAATTATTAGCTGGCCTACCTAATGTCGCTTAGATAACATAACAATGTGGCAAAGACCCAATTAGGGCGCATAAGCGCGAGCTATAGCGAGAGGAGGCTCAGAGGGTTCTAAGGATTAGCTAACCCCATCAGAGGACTGAGTACATGCAGGCATGTGAATAAGAATTTTGTTCGGAATAACGATACTTCCAGAACGTAAAGTATGGTGTCTGCTGGACATAAGCCTCCCATAGAATGCCTCAGCAAACGGTCTTGAGACACCTTCATCCACAGACTTACTTCGACCTTTAAATCATCAACTTTTGACGACCTCTGTGGCGCGGCGGGCGAAGGTTCGCCTCCGACGCAGGAGGTTGCGGGTTCGATTCCCGCCTCGGAACAAATATTTGTACAATCTGCAGATGTAATGTTCAGGGTGTTCTGGGTATTTTTCTATGTATAATAAAAAATATCTATCTATGTAATATTGTTGTATTAAGTATATCAATTATCTAGTACCCATAAAACAAGCTCTGCTTAGCTTGGGGCTAGATAATGTTGTGTGAAATGTCCAGCATTTTTTTTTCTTTCTTCGTTCCATCTATAGGAGGGCTACTCCACTAGGCTAGGGCACTGCGCCGTCAGATTCGTGGCCGTCACTCGAGAACAGTTAGTTCCCAAGGGTCGTCGGTCCTGTGAGCTATATAGCCTACCTATTGCCATTAAGGAGTTGTATAGATCATTTTGGAATTTAATTATAAGTAGCTAGGTTACCTACCTAAGTTTTAATCGGATGATTGGCGAATAATGCATTTAATGTCTACCTACTTATATTCTGATTTTTAATCTTAGACAATTTTTGTAAACAATGAAATGTCAAGATATGCCACTGTGTGTTTAAGTGTCATGTATGTGTATCATATGTGTAGGTATATACACATAATATGATACACATGCATGACACTCATACACACAGTGACATTTCTTTGTTTACAAAAATTGTCTAAGATTAAAAATCAGAGTATAGATACAACTGAATTCAATATTGAAAACATAAAAGATACTAAAATCTCATCACGTCAATTTCAGCAAAATAAATAACATCAAAACATATCCAGCTACGTATGTTTTTACGTATCATAAACCCAGCTACTGGCTTTTCATTTCAATGGAAAATCTCGCATTTGCAACGGGATACGGCGTTTGCAATTATTTAAAAATCATACCGCCGCCATTGGTAACCTGTTTACAATGAGCCATCATTTTGAAATTAAGCTTCAATCCGTACAGTCTGAATAAATATTTAATGGTGGTAAAAATGTTTATTTATGAGAAACATTTGTTTACTTATTTTGCAATAAAATATTTAGTAAATATGTATTCGGAAAACGTAGTCAGTGGACTATGGAATGGCTTTATGCATCATACTTATCCTATTTTATTCTTACGCTTACATGTCGAATGCCAACCACTAACAAAGCATCCAATTTCATAAACTATTCAAGCACTGACAACTACTTGCATAATAACTTTAATTAACTCATGAATGCAAACTACATAATTCTCCCGAATTATCTAGGTGTGCCTATTAATCAAAAATAGGACTACATCGCCCCGAAACTTGCACGGTCGATACTCTGCCGTGACTTGAGGCAGTAAAAACACTGCCTGTATAAAAACCTTCGTCGAAAAAAAACAAAACATTAAATTACCAGAGTAATAAGGCCCCGACGGCCAAAGTTCGGGTGATCGACCCCCGGCTACGGAAAATTCGTCTAGATATATTCCACGTGGGAAATTTCGCGAAAAAAAGGTTATATTGTTTCCGGGTACATTAATTTCTGCCAAATTTAATTTTTTCAGTGTTTTTCTAAACCCGTTTAGGGGAGAGCGTTGTTCTTCCGAGATTATTAGATATTCTTATGATTAAAGTTTACTACACTACTAATAAAATTATTAAGTATGTTTCCGTTCTACTAGCTCAACCATTTGAAATACAAATTGTCCTAGATCCATCGCGGGATGAACGGCCCTACAAAAAAAAATCTCCAATTCAAATTCAAGACAGTCTGTTCCATTTCTGAAATTTCAAATTTCTTGTTATGCCAGAAAAAAATCTCTTCGAATTTTAAAATTCTAATCAAGCGTACTATCTATGCCGTTTTAAAAAAGGAACGCCTCGTTCGTCTTCCGTCGGCTCGTTCTATTCAGTTATTGAAAATGTTCCATTTTCACTGTTCAAGGAATGGATTTATTTTATTCTCTCTGTCGATTCACAATAAAGGGATTTGCAAGAAAAGGATTTAATAAAAGATGCCAATCGAATTCATTATCTTTAGCTGTCTGTGAGAAGTTTAATGAGAATGAGAACATCTTTTAGTACTTAACTTTAAGGTTTTGTACTTTAAAAAGTAATAACAGAACCACTATAGTATCATTTTATTGTCCAACCGTCTAACGACCTGTCAAGTCGATACCCTTTTTCCAAGAAAAGGTAAACGTATCAAGTTAAAATTAATACATAATATTTAGTTAGGTAAGATATTAAGGTTACTAATAACATAATTCTATAAAAAACAAACTTAATGATAATGTAAATTAAAAAGTTGCGATTTCCTCGATTTTGGCAAATGATGTGTCAATCGATTTGTGTTTACCAAAGAGAGGTTCTTGGATTTAATTTTTTTTAAAAAATGAAGAAAATGAATCCATTTTACTAAATGGACGTTTTTCTAATTGGACAAACAGCGAATTGAACATATTGAGATTTTGGATTGATAAAATGTCTAAACCTCAATATTCGCTGGACCTTTTGCGAATTGGACACTCCGCGCCTGGTCAAGCGTATTTAGCTAATAAAAAATAGAATTTATAGAAAATTGCCTCATTACGCGGTGGCAACTGAGCTTCATAAAATGTTTAATCCATACGGATCAAGCATTTTATGTTACTCTCAGCGGTGTATTAATATTGAAGAAGGCTATTAATTTTCACGGTGTTTTGTTTCAAGTATTATCTTCCTATCCGTCTTTCGAAGCTTTTGTGTAGCGTAATATGACTCAGGGAAATTGTGTATTATTAGGATGCAAATCTTGATTAATATTGGGATTTAAGATCAAATCATTATTAAGTTAGTTATTCGTATAAACTGTATCAAGATTGAAGATTCAATCATTTATTTGTAAGAATACACATAATTGTGTCGTGGTACTAGTGGGACAAATCGGTACCAATTGTACCATCAATGGTACTACTCAATGGTACATCTGGGACGGAGGGAATTTTACACGTTTAGGTCTTACATTAGTCGAGCCTAGTTATCCAGCCTAGGCTTGTTGTACCCACTGTTGGGAGCGACATAAGCGTGCAAATTAGCTGTGCTCAATAAATAAATAATAAATAAATGCTGGACATTTGACACAACATTATCTAGCCCCAAGCAAAGCAGAGCTTGTGTTATGTATGGGTACTAGATAACTGATGTACTTAATACAATACATTACATAGATAGATATTTTTTATTATGCATAGAAAAATACCCAGAACACCCTGAACAAATATCTGCAGATCCTACAAATATTTGTTCCGAGGCGGGAATCGAACCTCCTGCGTTGCAGGCGAACCTTCGCCCGCCGTGCCACAGAGGTCGTCAAAATAAACAAATGAAACAAATTTAAGTAGGTATATTTTGAAATCCTAAAAGTGCGTCGGTCTCTCATACATACAAATTACAATCACACCCTCATAAATAGCACTAATTAACTATTTAAGTAGTTTAACTGGCAGACAAATAACCTGATACAACCATTTATCTTACAAAACAAAAAAATCACAAAACCGCCAACGGATGTCGTCCGCTAATGAAGTGGCAACGAAACGTTAAGTGCGCTTCCTGGATAATACCTCTCACTCTAATCCTTAACAAAACTATCCATCTATCTCACTCTAACGCAGAAAATGCGCTTGCCTTGTTTGATCCATTTGCTTAATGAAGTACGTTTTGGGATGTCTTTGTTTTTTTCTAATGATGCGAATGTTATCGCTGCTTTACATCGTTCTTTGCTTTTTAATTTAATTTTGGGTTTATGTTATGCATGTTACTTGAATTTGTGCTATTAGTTCAAATTATTAGAATCCATTTTTGTATCACAATAATTTGAAATCCGGATAATGGTGTCTATTCTGTTGTTCATCGAACTAAACTAAAATTAAACTAAAATTAAATTAAAAAATGTCAAATTTAGTTCTAAAAGCTATTCTGTTGTCAGACTGAACTAAATTTAATCTTTGAAAACGACAGGACTATATTTTAATTTGACAGCCACCAAATTGAATTGAATTGACAGAGTTAAGTGAATTAAGTGGGGTTTACACGGGTCGATTTTCGTCGTGCGGCTCGTCGCTTCACAAATCGCCTCACCAAGCCGCATCGCTAGCCCATTTACACTAGTGACTAAAATCTCATGCGGCTCGGTCACTTCCTTCGAAAATGTTGAGAAGAATAGGTGTTCGTGCCGGAATTTAAATAGTTAGTTATTCAATGAATCAAGAACGATCTGTACGTAGAATCGCAGTAGTGAAACAACGTGCACGAAACACACCTTCATGCGGCGGGCGATTGCCTACAACATCGTTTACACGGTCGATTTTGGTCACCAGCTGCATGTGGCCGGTCACCGCGCAGCCAAAGTCGGATGCTACCCAACTTTGGGGCTTGCGGCTTTAGTCACTTGCGATCTAGTCGAATTGCCATTTAGACGGTCGATTTTCGCCGCGCGGCAAAAATCGTGCGGCTTTAATCACCCGTGTAAACCCCACTTTAGTCTTTGGATTTAACTAAGGTAGAGCAAATTTTTTTTTAATTCGAAATTCGAAACTTGGCGCTCAAGAAAACCTTTTTTTAACAAACGAGGTCGAACTTGTTTTTCAAAATGCAAAAATACAAAGAAATAATCAAATAGAAAGTAAAAACATTTTTATTTTTTTATGGAAATTATCCACAATTTATTGATTTATATAACTAGTATAATTGATAATTGGACTAACTTACCTAAGTGAAGTCCAATTGTAATTTTGTGAACGTTGATCTGAAATATAAATTGACAGTGTAGTCTTTCCATTCACTACTCTTTGGCATCGCGATACTATTTAGAGAATAGTAAAAAAATAAAATAAAAGACATTTGTTTGTGTCAGCCTTTCATGTCACTGGTTTAGAGCTGAGTCCGGGCGACCCATTAGGCTTGGGGTCAGCTTCTGGCTGACTGGGTCGGGTGGGTGTTTATATTTCAGATCAACGTTCACAAAATTACAATTGGACTTCACTTAGGTAAGTTAGTCCAATTATCAATTTTATTTCACGTTGATCTGAAATATAAATTGACAGTGTAGTTGTTCAGAGTTAAGTGCCTAATGGGTATTGTCATGTATAACTGGGTTCAAGTTATGTGTAAATTTAAGCTTGTATTAAGTTTGCAATAATAAAGCATGGAACTTAATATTGTTTTGTTTATTATAAATTCAACATAAAAAGGTTAGCACTCCTTTGCTAGTTACCTAACAGGTTAATCATGAAATTCTTAAGGTTATTAATATACCACTTAACCATAATAACTGTGCTTAATATAATTTATAACACAGCAGCGTATGTGGTATTTTTACTACTACTTAAGTAACGATTTTTCTATCATATAAGGTAAGTTACTTATATACCTGGGTATTTATTTACAATAATATTTTTATGATCACATAAAGATTGTTGTTATAAGTACGAGTGAACTTAGCATCAGCTAGCATAAGTTGAAAACAGACTGAACAAAATCATTACTATTATTGTTTTCTTGAGTAGGCAAGTTATAAAACTTTGCAAAGGTCAGTGAGCTTTCTGACCAGCCAGCTGTTTTCCTGATAACATCCAAGGACACACCTGCTTTATTAGCCGCTGAGGTGGCAGAATGGCGAGTACTGTGTGATGTGAATTTACTTGTATCAATTCCACTCTCCACTAGGATGCATTTGATCCACCTGCTGATAGTCTGCTTTGACGCACGGTGGTGAGGCTTTTTGAAGGTAATAAATAGATGTGTTTCCTCATTTCTGATGGCAGCTGTGTTCTGGATGTAATCTTGAAGTGTGCTGGCTGGACATATTTTAGGTTCTTGAGTATAAAATGGCAGATCTAAGCTAATATGCTTCTTTGTGCTCATGGAAGTTTTCGTTAAATCATTAATAATTATGGTGATCTTATTATTAGACACTGAAATGTTACCCAGTTTAATTAATGATAGGGTTTGCACTCGTTGAGCAGTCGCCAATGCTAGCAGGGTGACCAACTTTTTTGTGAGCATTTCAAGGCTCAGAGCCGAGTTTTATGGTAGCTTAGCTAGATGGTTCAATACAATACTTGGATTCCAAATCTCTGTATATCGTGGCATAGCAGGTTTCAGTCTGAACACTCCTTTTAGGAACCGCTTGATCCTGTCATCTGTGCCAATTCTCTCACCTATGAGAAGGGACAATGCAGATTTATGGCAATTGAGAGTATTGTAACCTGCACCATTCTCAAAATTTTCTGTCAAAAATTGTATCACAAATGGCACAGAGGTCAAGATCGATTCCTGGTTGTATGTGTTACAGAACCTCCACCAGCTTTTGAAAGTAGTACTATACTGTTTCATAGTGCCTGCAGATATGGATGCTAACATGATTTTTAATGAACTTTCTGGCAAACCTCGGCTTCTGAATGCTTGCCGCAGAAGATGCTCGCTGCCAGGGTAAGGTGACTGCTCAGTGGGTGTACTGTCCTAAAAGGGAATGTCAACAAGTTAGTACTAGGTCTAAATATTATTGGATCAGTTATCATCAGGCTTGTTGCAAGTGGATACCAGGGTTGTGACTCCCAAACCGGGTAGACCATAATGCCTTTGGCTTTATCATTCCTTATTTTTTGTAAGCATTTTGTAAATAGGGCAAATGGTGGGAAGGCATAAAAAAAATATTGGCCCCAGTTAAGTGTTAGAGCATCTATATTAAATGCATAGGGATCTCTTTTCCATGAGACATAAATGTCACATTTTTTGTTGACTCTAGAAGCAAATAAATCAATGTGAGGAGCTCCAAACTGATTTTTTATAAATAAATAGGCTTCATTGTTCAATTCCCACTCAGTGTCAATATTTGTGTTACGAGATTCCTCATCAGCATACACATTATCCTTTGATTTGATGTAGGAAGCATAAATGTTAATATTTAGATGTTCACACCAACCCCAAATATTTCTGGTAATGTTGTTTAGGTGTGGGAATTGAACACTGCCCATTTTATTTATACATGCAATGGCGGTAGTGTTGTCAATTCGAAGTAATATATCACAGTGCCTTAATGACTTTGCAAAGCATTTAAGGCCAAATAAAGCAGCTAACAGTTCTAGCTGATTAATGTGAAGTTTTTGTTCTGAGTGTGACCATAAACCTCCAACACTCTCACCATTGCAGTAAATTCCCCATCCAGTCAATGAAGCATCTGAAAATATTTCTATTTTGAATTGTCTACAACCAATATTTTTATTTGCGAGGTTTATGTTATGAGACCACCACTCCAGGTCCGGAGAAATATTAGACCTCAATTCCATTGTGGCATTATAGTTATCATGATGGTGTTTCAAGGCCAAATATTTTTCTCTTTCAAATATTTTAGTATGTACCAGGCCATATGGTATGGCTGGGCAAGCTGCTACTAAAGTTCCCAGTAATTTTGCAAACTCTCTGATTTTGCAATGTCTGAGGTTTTTGAATTTGAATACCAAAGCTTTAATACAGTCACGCTTGTCTTGTGGTAACTCAAGAGTCATATTGTGTGAATTGATAAAAAATCCTAGGAATTTGCAAGATGTACTGGGTACTAAGTTGCTTTTTTCATAGTTTACAATGAGGCCCAGACATTGAAACATATGGAGAGTTGCATCTCTATTGGCTATGCATTCTTTATATGAACGACCAATACATAAGTAATCGTCAAGATAAATGGTTGATAGAAACCCCTGTTTCCGAAGGACAGTTACAACGGGTTTCAATAATTTTGTAAAGACACTAGGAGCTGTGCAAAGGCCATATGGTAGGGCATTAAATTGATAAAGAGATTTTTCAAATTCGAAACGTAGGAATTTCCTACACTCCGGGGCTACTGCCACCAAAAAATAAGATTCTTTCAAATCAATGGAGCACATATAAAAATCATAATCAATGAGTTTTATAGCTGTTCTTATATCTTCCATTTTAAAATGCTCTACTTTAACAAATTTGTTAAGAGGTTTCAGGTTAAGGATGAATCTAAACTTTCCGTTAGGTTTTGGTCTGAGAAATATCTTTGAGACAAACTGAACATTACTGTGACTGCATGTTTGTACAGCGCCTAATTCTAACAAATTGACAATAGCCTCACGCATATTAATAAGTTCTGTGTCAGGTATATTGTTTTTAGGCATGATATTTTGTTGGGGTGTTTCAAGGAAAGGAATTTTATAGCCTTTTACCCACTGTAGCAAGACCGGGTCTGTAGTAATATGTTGCCAACAGGGAAAATATTGAGCTACATTGCCAGCATGTACCTGACTTTCTAGCGTTTGTTGTGTGGTCCACGTTGTACAACCCTCTCGGGGCGCGGATGGCTGAGGCCAGCTCGATGACGTGGCGGCTGTGTCACACGGTTCCTGGGTCCACCTCGTGGTGCTGCCGCCGCTCTGGTTTGCAGGATAGGTTGGGTTTGAAGTGGACCGTATCGGTTTTCCGAAAATTTCTGTTTAGTAAGAACAGTTTTGTTTGGTACGGGTCTTGGCACGGTCTTTTTAATTTGCGTTGATGATCTTTTTAACTCTTGGCTTGTTTTTATCTTTGCCCCCAGGTCGATACCATATAAGTGTTCATCACGCTTGACTTTCTCAATTAAACTATTGAAATTTTTATCTAGAAGCGGAGATATTAGAAGCCTTCTTGTTCTTGTCTTCTGAAAGTTTAAATCATTTAGAAGTTTTGAGGCGTCAGTTAGTTTCTTTACCATTTGTATTTTGTCAACGTCCTTATTTTCGATTAGGTTAGTCATTACTTGACCCACAATGGTTGTTGCCATGCCGAGCTGGTGTTGTGCCGTTTCAAGAGATCGGTCCCTAATTTTAGAGCTCTCTGTCATGACAGACTTAACTTCTTCGTTAAGGATTGGCGCCTCTAGCAGTTGGCAGTTCTCTGGTAGTTTATAACTTTTGAGTATCATGTCCTTTTCATCTTTGGTGAGACCATTTACCAAAATGTAATTCCAACGTTTGGTGATTTCTGTTTGAATTTGTCCCTCAAACTTATTGCAGTCTTCATATTCGACGCCTAAGGCGTCCTGGAAGACAGCTACTGTGCTGGCAGCAGGTGTGTCGAACGCTTCTACTACGGTGTCCTCCACATGCAAAACTGAAAAATATCAACCATATTCTAAGACAGGTTGAATTTAGTCTACCAGGACATCACGTGTTCTGATTTGTAGGCTAAAATGAGAGTACCGTATCTCGTACGCGTACTTTTGGGTATCTCGTACCGAACCAAAGCTATGGTATCTCGTACCAAGTTTGATCTTCGTGCCGAATTGTATCTCGTACAAGCACGGTAAAAAAAATACCTGTTGTATCCGAAGGTGGGTCCAATGAAGGCGAAAGATCACGATGACGACGTAGAGGAGATCTTGAGCGACTTTTACTCCTGCTCCGAGTAAGTTCGCGTTGTTTTCGGCAAAGCCGGTGAATACGCTTTTCATATTTTTCGATCTTTTTTCGAAGTTTTTTATTACTGGGCATGTCTACACTTGAATTCCAAAGGGTTTTCTAAATTTTTCCAGAGATTCGTACGATGCCGGCGAGGTCGCGAAAGAAAAAGTGACATGAAAGGCTGACACAAACAAATGTCTTTTATTTTATTTTTTTACTATTCTCTAAATAGTATCGCGATGCCAAAGAGTAGTGAATGGAAAGACTACACTGTCAATTTATATTTCAGATCAACGTGAAATAAAATCGCCTCCGTCAGCAGCTATGACGGCACGTAGTCTATCTCGCATTAGATGAGACAAGGCGCGCGCATAAATCAGTCCCCCTGATAATCATCCATAACCGTGCACAGTGTGATCTAAGAGCTTCAGGGGGGTTTCTTTCGTTCTGACAGTTCCAGCGTTGAACCATTATGCCCCATAGATTTTCAATCGGGTTCATATCTGCTGACCAAGCAGGCCATTTAATGAGACTAATGTCACGGGTGCATGTTAAACCACGCCATGGTAGCCTGGGCCTTGTGTATCGGTGCATTATCCTGAACGTAATCAATTTGTGGGAATTTTTATTAGTATTGACCGTGTCCTGATTTGCTTTTATGATCTGTTATTTGACCTTCATCGCCATGACGCCGAATCCAAAATCTCACGGTGAATCGAGATATATTGAGCTCTCGTGATATCGCACTAATATTCAAGCCATCTTCGTGGAGAAATAGTATTTCAGCCCTTTGTTGCAGAGTTAAAGCCATTTTATTTCAATCAATCTATCAAAGAGGATGCAATAAGATATACGTAAGAAGAGACGGGACATAGAGTAAAATAAATTACTGTCGTCAAAACAGGGCTACCGCAAAAAGCCAACATGACGGACGACTGACAAAACAATCAGTTCTACCAACATACAAAAATGGAATAGTGATGTGCAGCCAGTATTTAAAATCTATCGATATTGATAAATGACCTTACCTACAGTTTGAAATAATATTTTTTTTTTATTATTTTCACCAGTTTTGTTTTAGCACCACTAAAACAAAACCAGTGGCACAAGGTCCAGTTTATTGGATTTGTGTACAATCAAAAAGACCATAAAGTAAAACAACATTTATTTTCGGCATTTACCAGGCAGTCTTGGCGCTAAAGAGCGATCTCTTCCAGACAACCTTAGGCTCACCCATAACATTTAGGTTATAAACATCTTAAATATACATGTGCTAGTAGTAATCAGTGTCTAGTGTTTCATCGTGGCAGTCTATGGGGGAGGCCTATGTCCAGCAGTTCTTTGTAGACTTCTTTGGGTTGATGATGAAAGATTTAGTAATTTTACCAATTTTTTACACCTAAAAAATAAAAGCATCGATTATCGATATTTATAAATGAAGATATCGTTCACCACACTATCATTCAGAATCAAAATTATTATTGCTTGGGATTATAATATTTTTTGGAATATATGATATTTTCTTGTTAACTCTATACTACTTCCTATCCTAGACTACGCTGATGTGTGTTATCCGGGTGCTACTGAGGAACAGCTTAACAAACTTGAGCGGTTGTTGAATCTGTGCATTAGATATATTTACGGTCTACGTAAGTACGACCACATCTCTCTTTACCGGTCACAGTTAAAGTGGCTCAAAATTCGCTACCGTCGGGATACTCACGTTCTCTGTCTTCTTTATAACATTCTACATAGTCCGCTTTCTCCCAACTACTTAAAAGAACGTTTCTTTCCCCGTTTTCCTCCTGACCGTCTCTCTCGTTCCTCGCAACATCTTCAACTAATGATCCCTGTCCATAAGACCTCGTTTTTCACGGACTCTTTTACGGTCACTGCGATCCGCTTATGGAACTCTCTTCCAGTTGAAATTCGGAAGGCTGCGTCCATAGGAATTTTCAAGTCCAAACTGTACCACTACTTTTTCTCCTTGCAAAATGTTGAACAAAATTGAGCGCTTATGTTATTTTCTTATTTATTTTCTTTATAAGTTTGTTTATGGTAGGTTATAATAATTATATATATTTATATATATTTTTTAATATGTATCTAGTTATTTTAAGTAGGTAAGTAATTAATTATGTTATCTTTATAATCTCGTTCTGTATTATTTCCCTATAGCACTACCACCCACTCTATATTACACAAAGGTTAGCTGGAAGAAAATGCTAATTAGCATTAAGTTCGCCTATGTACTTGTTTTTTTTTGTCTTGTGCAATAAAGTATTTTCTATCTATCTATATTTTGGCCCAAGAAGAAGTATGTATAGGACTGATAATTTATCTAATAATCTAGGTAGGTACTAACCGGACTTCATCCAGAGGAAACCTGGCCATAAAAAGTTTTTTGCCGTTATTTCTATCTGATTGTAAGCCGCATATTTCACAATTTATGTACTTCATATTTCATATTCACAGAAATTAATTAGGTTTCAGAAGCAAACAACACACATAAACGTATTTAGACCACAAAAATAAAATATTTTGCAATATAAATTTTGTCTAAGAGAAACAGAGAAACAAATTGACCATGTGAGAATGTAACTGACTGACAGGTCATCAAAGAACGAGAAAGATAGAGGAAGTGAAAAATGGTCACCATTAAAATTCTGCCCCGTTTCATACAATCTTTTTTTTTTCTTTTAGTTGCGACCGACTGCAGTCTATATTTACTAAAATTCAAACTTATTTTTTTTGTTAAATGTCATTATGGTAATGTGTCAACTTTAAAATTAAGAAATGAGGTTCACCCATGGAATTAATAAGGTTGTACGTAGTACTTATTACTTCCATGGGTTCACCATCAAAAAGTATCTTTTTGTAGGTCGATTCTACAACTTTACTATCAAAAAGTAATAAGTAGGAGATATAGCATTTTAGACTTTACTGCACACAGTATGGTAAAGGCCAAGGTACGCCGGATGTGTATGCAGCACACGGTAACGTAGACACGCGCGTCTCTGCGCCGCGCCGCGTAGAGACGCGCGTGGACGTCACGCAAGCGGTGTGCCATGTCTCATACAGTTCCATACATTACAACATAATGGTACGTCGACGTGCACACCTACGTCTACGCATACGCAGCCGGTGTGCTGTGGCCTTAAAAGATGATTTATGCTAGACTGTGCTGGTACTGAACCATAGCTTTGGGTGCGGACGAGGCATGGATTAAAAAGGTACAAACATTTTATATATGAAGTAGCCGTGCACTACCCGTGCCTCGGGACGAATTGAGGCGCGGGCGGCGCTGAACTGGAACTACTTCATTTTAAATTCGTGCCTCGTAAGCACCTGTTTATGCCACGGCTCAGACCCAGCCCGGTCGCATAAATCATGAAAGCTTTCATCTTAATTACAACAAAATTCAATACTTTGTGATCCTAATTGTTTTCCTCTACTTGCAGTTTGTAAATAGTTGATTTAAGTATTTATTTTCTTAGCGAAATATGCCCCAAGAATACTTTTTTTGAATCACTAAATTTAATCCACACCAGTTTTCATGAAGACTAATTTTAGGTAGATTTTTCTAATATTAGACATAAAACTGCACAACAGAATATAAAAAGACCACCTAAAACTAAGTTGAGTAACTAAGCTAATTTTAGAGCTGTCTGACTAAGATTTAGTTTAGTGCTGTCATTTTAGTCGATTCTCAATAGCATAAACTGTACAACAGAATACGAAAAGACCACCTAAAACTATGTTGAGTAACTAAGCTAATTTTAGTGCAGTCAGATTAGGATTTAGTTTAGTTCAGTCATTTTAATCGATGTCTGAATAGCAAAACGTCATTTTGACGCAACTAAAACTAAATTTAGTTTAGTTTAGTCTAGTTTGTGCCAACAGAATTGACACCAATGTCTCACATTTTACATTTACATCAAAACAGCAACCGACCTTCTTGCTCTATATTTGAAAGAAGGATGGTGACATTCCATACATTTTCTAACCCACCTTTTTTGTAATTTTCACGTAATCTTCAGTTGTGATCATGTTGAGATACTTTTGGTTATTGGTTCAAAATAGTGGAAACTTTTTTCAATAAACTATTGATAACGAATTCTTTTTTACAGATCACAGGGACTCTCTGGCATCGATTTTCAAAGCAATCGGTCCAGTAACAAAAAAGTTATAATGAGCTTATTTGCTCCTATAGCTTAATCGCTACAGAAGCATGTGCTTCTGGGCTCCACGATGATTCATAATGACTTTTAAAATTCAATCATAAATGTTTTATTTTCATTTAAAACCTTAACGCATCTTTTAAAAGCAAAATCACCAAAAAACCTCATTTTGTTTTTTAAGATTTTTCTGACAATATGCCATACGTTATGGTTTGCGTTAAAAAATTGTAGGTCACGGCGCTTTTTTTTTAATATTTATTATATTCCGCTTCGTCTTCTTTCTTGATTAATCAAAATTGGTTCAGTGGTTTTCGAGATCTGAAGGTTCATCCATACAAACAGATATACTATTTACATACATAGACGCCTCATTACCCTTCCTCACTGAAGCGAGACATAGCTTGCTATCCCTCACTATAAGTCACTAAAGTAGTCGGGCAAAAACAATTGATACATTTTTTAATTATCTTTATGTTATCTTTATTTATAGTCTTTGTTATTAATTTTCTTTATTATTTTTTTTCCTTATTTTGTTTTCTTTATTAGTGAAGTGATTCAGTTCTTTTTAAATGGATATTAAATAAAATGTCACCATCATCAGCTGCTTTAAATGTTTTAGTTTAGGTTGTTCTAGAAGGAAAATATTTATAATCCAAGTTCTATTAAAAATCTATATAGCTACAAAGTTGGCTTATGGCTTCAAATTGCGAAGTAAGTGATATTGACAGTGAACCGCTACTTAAATTCAGGACACGCAGCGTCTTCAGAACTTCGCAGACTTTTACTAGAGTACACGAATTAGTGATGGGCTTGGGTGAACTACTGGCACTTTATAGATTGTTCTTTATAGACAGCGTGTCGAAAATAAACATAGATCAATAAACTCTTTATGGCAAACCAAATTAAATAAAAAAAATAAAGGATAAAACAACAAAATAACGTACACTAAACGTGATGATATTTACTATTTACTTTTGACTACCTTCCTAAGGTTTTTAAGTTCTCATTTACTATGTATCAGCAACTCCTTGCTCCGAGGCACCACACAGGCGCTTCTCACCTAGTGGTAAGACGGACCATTTATGTAAGCCAAGCCGAGTTTGTTGCCTGATTCTTCTAGGCTTGGTCGCGTTGGAACAGGAGTAATTTTAGCTTATAAGACGATTCAAAATGATCCTTGTGATTTCAATGAATAAAGTTCTTTTTGACTTTGACTTTGACTTTGATGTCGCTAAAAGCAACGGCATTAGAAACACATATAGAAAAAAAAAAAACGTTAAAAGGTTTTTGAGAAAGGTAAAGTGTTTCATAACCTAACCTAACCTCAGACGTAAAGAGTTGCCATAGAATTAAAGATTAATTAGAGTATGTACATGTTACCATGAGCTATTTAGTTCAAAAATTATTCAGTACAAAATATTGGTTCGTCGTTGACATTGCCCGTCGTTGATTAATTAATCGCAGAAATTTATAGACCTTCTGCGACTGTTTCTTTAAATACATTACAGTGGTGGACGGACATCACGGAATCGATATTTTGTACTGAATAGTTTTAGAACAATGGCTATAAGAGCTCATGGTGACCCACACTGAAAAAAATAAGCTTGTAACCAATCGATTTTTCGGTAACCATTATTGCTTTGGGCAGTAAAAATGGAGCCAATTGACTTGACAATTAAATTTAACTGGGCGGACAACAGTTAAGTTGTAACAGTAGATTTTACTGTGTCACTGTAACTGTTTTCAGCCTTAGTTAAAGTCAGAAAACGGTAATACGTATCGGAAACTGATTGTTACAGTGAATTGTAATGTTCAATCATTTCAAATAACTGTTATGCTTCTTACTGTTTCTGACCATTTGTTTGCACGCTTTGAGATCATTTATTATTAATTAAAAATCAGTTTTCTTTACCGTTTTTTTTTACTGTCCTCGTACATTTGAAATCCACGTTTTATTTTTTTCAGTGAGAAGGGATTAGAACAATTTCAATGGAGCGTAGGATTATATTATGTTTATTAACATAGTTTTTATATTAGTTTTTTCTTTATTACAGGATGGAAGAGACTGTCCGAACTCTGCTGCAATACAAAAGCCGCGTGGAGACTTTGAAGCAGGAGAAGGCATCTCTCTCTTCAGCTCTGGAGGTAAGACACATTTTTACCACTATAGCCCCAAAACTAGTGACCAATAGATGTTATAATGAAAAAGCAACGATTACCCTACACCACATTTGAATATAGATCTTATATGTTATTTTTCTACAGTTTAGGTACTAGGTTAAGTAATATCAAAAACCCTTTAGGTCCTTATAGATCCTTTTTCAAATTCCTCAGAGTAGGTTATTCTAAATCTTCAGAGAACACAGTTTCCTATATCAATCAATAACATAGGTATTAAATGTTGTTTTTTTAGTAAAATTTAAACAATTAACCTGTAATTGTATTCTAGCTGGATCACAATGTAAGTACTTATTAAATACTTGCCTGGACAAAATGTCCTCTAAAACAATTAAAACTTCAGCGCACAACTTTGCACAGCAGCCTTCAAACTTCCTCCATATATTATATTCTCGTTTGAATTCAGTTTTATTTCGCAGTACCTAATAGCTTCGTGATCATACGAAAAATATCAGCTACAAAATAAACAAATAAAAAAGTTATGTAATAGCACAAATTCTGAGGAAATTAAAAAATCGGTATAGACTTCGCTCGTGGAACATTTTCCGCCTAACGTAAAAAGACACTTGATCTCTGTGCATTTTTGGCGAAATTTCGCAAGTCCCACAGGTCTAGATAAACTGGTAATGTAAATATGGAGTTTTGAAGAGGAATCAAATACAAATATTCAGAATATTTCATTATGCTGGACTGCATTGTTCGTTCCCCCATTTTTCAATAAACTTGGGGAAAATCTCGGTGAAGTAAGATATTTGCTTGACGTTGTTAGATTTCTGCTACCTACATGCTGCGAAGCACTGTGTTACTGCAGCGGAAAATGTACCCTATTGTACCTTTATTCAGAGCTCAATCAAATTCCAAAAAGTCTTGGCATTAGTGCCAAGACTTTTTGGAATTTGTTTTTTTTTTCTACTTAGGTAGAAACTTGCCTTTAGATAGCAGCTTACAGAGAAAATATTAGTTTAAGTTTAAGTTAATATGTCATACTTTAGAGTCAGCTGTTAGCGCTTAAAAACATGATTCAGCTTCATAAACAAAATAGTTCCATATACCTGCGAATCAAATCGCTCACAATATAAATAATCAAAGTAAACAGTCCGCTTACTTCAGCTGTTTTTTTGTAAATAAATTGGCTCACTCCCTTCTGATCACGGCATTCATTCGGTCATTTTGTTCGTCTGTCACGTCATTGTTATCTGATTGTGGAGCGAAGTTTGATTTTTCCATTTCCTGACACTTTTGAATGATATTCGTAGGTCTCTTTTGTGTTCCTACCCGCATATTTCCACTGATTTTAGTCATGTTTTTTTTTTATCAAAAAGAGGAATAATGCTTTTGAAAAGGCACCGTGATTACACGTTTGTGATAATGATGATAAATCTATTCAATTAACATAACACACACCCAACACTCACATACATAGTCATGATCCCACACTACGATTCCCTGTGTCGTGGGTATCAGGAACTACAAGTACCATGGTACCACAACACCCAGAACTGGAACAAATGTTTGAGATCATACAAACATTTATCACAGAGGTCGTTAAACCGAGAGGTCTTAAATTATTTATGAATAAGCAATGTTTGCTTTAAACATAAAACAAAATAAGTAGGTACCTATGTACGTCTATGTGCGTGGTCCATCAAGCTTATCCATTACCAGATTAATGTCCACCACAGCAACATAAAATTTCCCATTTTGCGACAAGTAAATTATCACAAGGCGAGCACTTGCGTCACTAATTACGCAAAAACATCTCATCCCCCTTCGAAACGTCCATAATCCCTCAAAGAACGTCCAGTTATCACCGGTCCAAACAACCAAGAGCCCTCAATACAGTAGGGTTTTAAAACAGGTTGTAAGATATCACGGGGTGCTGTCGGTGACAAAGACCAGGGTATATTGGTAGTTTTGTAAATTAATTCCTCTATCTGCAGGGGCAGTCATAATCCAAAAATGATCGCCTGTCCCCTTCGTTGATAAGTGCTCTTTAATGTTCGCTAAACGGGAGGACGAATTGGGAGTAGGCTGTGGTTTGTTTGTATGTCACTCACGCCTTCGGCCTGAACATAATGACAGTTTTACTTCTAGCTCCTGTCACTAATGTATGGAAATGACTCCATCAAATCTAAGTTGAGGAAAAACGCGAGTTTTCCCTATTGCTATCTGTAGCTTTGTTAGAGGAAAGTTCTAAATGATTGTAATCACTGAAGTTCGTGATGTTTTCTTTGAATTTCTGGAAATAATGGGCTCAAAAGAAAATGAGTACCTACAAAATAACTATTACTAAAGTCTTGCTGGACTTCTCCCTTATCTGTCATTGCATCCGTTATTAGCACTTGGTGCAATTAAACACCTCTCTCTTTACTCTCTTTACATATACCGAATTATTAGTCAGCCAGGAAATCTACGCATACGCGCACTTACCTACCCCCTTGTTTATTGATGTTCGTGATATTACCTAGGCTCTATCTGAAAACCAGCGCTGCACTCAGGTCTTGTGTAGCTTATGCTGAGACAGGTACCTATTTGACCCCACACAACGTATATTGATGCCTACCTTCATATTTATTTTTATGTTTAATCTTTTTCATAAGTCTTGTTTTTTGGAAATTTGTTCCATATGATTAATTTTGTGTTGTTTTGGGAATTTTTTTTTTTCTTTCTTTCTTCTTTCTTTCAAAGTCAAAGTCAAAAGGATTTTTTTTATTCATATCACAAGGATCAAGGAAAATTAAATTACTTTTGTTGCAACGCGACCTACCGGACAAAAGTCCAAGCTAATTAAGGGCTAACAAGTTTAATATTCACAAATAGCCTGATTTTAGTTTGAAAAATGTAATTAATCTTTAGAAATTCAAATCTAAGATTAAAAACTTCCCCCAAATTACCTGCTACTCTTAGGTAGGTATAGTTAGGCTTTTCACCGAAAGGGTACCCTTTGTGCTTTTAGGGCCGACAAAATGACAATAGTAAAATACTCGGAACAGTAATAAAAGCCATACAAACCGTGTAACGATTGCATACACGCACGTTGCATTGTGTAGGTAGGTAGAAAGGTAGCTTCTATACGAAAAATATTAAACACAGTCAAAAATTGGTTGTGGTTTGTGTGATAGGCAGATGATGAAGTCATGCACAATATGGAATTCATCATAAATGCCGTAAGCTTTGAACTGAATTAACCTTGTTTATGGTAGAACTTTTTGTGAAAGAGTTCGTCCGGGGAAGTACTACCACCGTACCTATATCTGCCGCCAAGCAGTAGTGCATTGCTGTGTTTCGGTTTGAAGGGTACGGTTGCCGATGTAATTACATGCACATGACTTTTCATCTTTATGTCTACGGGTCGGCAGCGCGCGTGTGATGGCTTTAGTGTTGCAGGCGTTCATAGGCTACGGTCACTGCTTTCCATCAGGTGGACCGTATGCTTGTTTGCTTGCCAAGTAGTATAAAAAAACCTACCTTATTTCAAACTATACTGACCAAGTGTTCTAAATTGTTGTTTGGTTTTAATAAATGAGTATGAGGGAGTTGTCTTCGATTACTGTTAAAAGGACCGATGAGTCATAATCAGTTCATAAAATAAGGTAGTATTTCGCCATAGGTTCACTACAGACTAAAAAGAATGAAGGAGGAAACCATCCGTGACGTTGCGAATTATCAGTATTAGCGAAACAACCTCAATATATATCAACCAAATACAAATAACAAAAACACGCGAGGACATTTGCTGGTAAGTAATGAATGACCAAACAGCAAATCGCCATCGCTCATACTTCGAAACTCACGCACACATCGACATCAATGGAAGGACATTAAAATGGCGGATAGCGGGAAATCGGCTATGCACAATGGCTGGGGTTTCCCAGTTTAAAAGGCCGCCCCGCGCCCCTCTAAACAATAATTCAGCTTCACCCTTCCGAAGTGCAAGGGCGCAGTTACAGAGGGCACACCGTATAGTGATGGGACGCGGAAATCGATAGGTTTATGAGGCTTTTGACTTTCAAAATTTACCTGAAAAACTGCTTGTATAAGTTTTAGATATTTATTACGAATTAAATAAATTCATAACAAATTAAGTATAAATTTAAAAAAAAATTATTAGTTTGGCACCTGTTGCGTTTTTACTAAACAGCCAACAAACTGCATCAAATTCTAGATAATTTGCAAAATAGCCAAGCTATAGCAGATGGGTATATCGACCCCTTACTGAGCTGGCTTTCTTAGTATAGAGTGAGCATTTATGGGCTAATAAAGCCTACAGAAACTAGGAAAAATTGAGCTTTCAGTGTTCTGTAAGCAGCGTTCTTTGTAGTGCACGGTATCCGTATTAGACTACACCAGCAGTGATCTAGGGTAACTTCATAGAAAGAATAACGTCGCCACTCCTCTGGCCCTGTCTCAGAGGCCGTAAAGTTATTATGCAAACTTGAGCCTCAGGAGGCTAAGTTTTTTGCAAACAATTGACACTGACTTATTGTGTAGTGTGACACGGATTTTTACCGATGATAAGGGCCCCTAGCGTAAACTCATTTGTGAAACTCATTTTTAAAAAAAAACCGTGTACTATCATCCAACGTCCATGTCAGTTGCTTATTAAAACTCAGACTTCGGTCTTTGAAGCCATTATGACTTGTGATATCGTATATGCCTTTACTATCATGTATCGATCAAAACCACTATAACTGACATCGATATGATGTCAGATACCACGTCTCTACGACATAGGGTGCATCGTATCTGTTGCCCCGCTGGGCCACCGCGGCACCGCGCGCATGTCAAATTTACACTCGCTTACTAATTGTGTTTGCGTGTTATACGGTTTTCTTGTTTGTAATTGTATACTTAGGTTTCTTTCTGTTATGGTAATGCATCGCAGATGGAAAATAATTTTCATTCAGACTCAGAAGTTATTTCCGGCAGAGAAATAAATACTAACTCGAATTACAAAATCTCGTAACTTGTATTGAACACCTATATCCATTCAAATTGTTAAAGCTATTATAGTGATAGTTTTCTAATCGAGCATTAGTACATATTAACATTAACAATCGAATCTAGCCAAAAGTTAGTTGTTATTTTTTTCTATAGAAAAAGTATTGTCAATCAATTTTCGGTAGAGTAATACCCCGGGACTATGTACGTAGTATCCATGCACATTTTTAATCTTAATATTGTACTTGATTTACATAGGTAAAAATCAAATGTACTATTGGCATTTTACGTTAGGCGCGAGCGGAATAGGCGAAATTCGTAACATTTTAATCTGCGAACAGGCAAATATCACCGGCGAGTATCTTCATTATTACATTACCTACCGCATATAGCTGCAAGCTTGCGGCATAGTTGTGCTAACGAAACCAATTAGAGTGTGTCCAGTGACGACGTACGATACGATTTCTAGAGTCCCATAGTTTCGGAATATAAGTTTTTGGAACACAGCTCTCATAAATTAACAATATTTTCAGAAAGCTTTATTACTTATCTTATTAGCCGATACATGGACTGTCAGAAAACTCACAAAACGTTATGTGTTGTTAAAATAAAACACAGCTTGGTAAAATTATAAGAACAATCTTGACCTTGATATTAGGATAAATGAAAATAAATCAATCAATTTAGAAAAATTACGACTATACACTACGTACTTTACTATTCTCTTAAGTGGTGTATAGTCGTAATTTTTCTAAAATGATATTAAGCCACGATAATTGCAATTCTATTAAATCAATCAATTTAAATAAAATCGTTGCATTACGTTACGACTGACTAACTCACTCCATCTTGTACTAGCTAGACATGGGAAAAACTTCATGTAGACGAAGTTGCGAACACCCGCAAATTCGTCCACGTGGAGTTTTATCCACTAGTCTGATATAAAGTACTGTTCAGACCGTTTCAAAAGTACCTGCCTATATACTACGCTACACATGCTATATTATGAGCAGTCTCGTATCGTCCGTGGGATTGGAAACACTCAACCCTTTGGCTATTATTGCTATTCTCGATCCGAACTGAGCCCAAACTCCTCGATAAGATAATCCGGCCAAATTGGAAGGGCCTCCGTCTATTACCGGCTGCTTCAGATTTACTTACTGCATTATTGATGTTCTCATATTAAGCAGGTACCACACGTAGATAGGTACAGGATATGTATATTAAATGAAACAGCGTATCTGTTACCTGAAAGTGAACCTTACTGCCTGTGTATTTCGGTTGATAAAATCATTTCACTGATTACAGCCCGATCAGATCACTTTCCGCCTGCGTAGGAGCCTCCTTGTGGAGTGCATCCTGAATGCTTTTACTACACTGGTTCTTTTCAACGTTGTGAGAAAGAAAAACTATATAAACAGTGATCTCCGATCTACTAAGATGAGTGTGAGAAGATATATTTTGTAGATTCTAAGTTTCCACCGTTTAGCTCTGGGAGGCAGACATACGGAATTGACAATCGCTTTAGTAAAATCTTATATATTTATTTTACCCAACAGGAACATTAACCAACACTTTTCAAAGCCAGGCGGAACCAAATTCTCTATTCATAACATTGGTACCACTTCTCTCTACTCATCATCAGCAACCTTTAGACGCCCACTGCTGGACGAGGCCTCCGCCAAAATACAATGGGGGAATTGCCATAATCGCGCTTGGTAGATGAATCGGTGATCGCAGTATTCGTGTTGAGTACTCAGGTAGATGCTGCTGCCAATCCTTTAGTCCAGCCTTTCCCAAAGTGAAGTAAAGGGGGGCAGTAAGAGACCCAGAAAAAAAAATGGTCGGTGCGCTCAGGTCTCAAGTTAACTCTTGCGGGTTATAATAAAAGTCTCGTTTAGAATGAATGTTTAACTCTCTGCTAACATATCTCACACTAATTAATTTAATTTAAAGTTATAGTGGTTTTAAAGTAGGTGAAAAAACGGGGGCGCTAGAAAATAATTTATTCTCAAAGTGGGCAGTAGACAAAATAAGTTTGGGAACCCCTGCTTTAGTCGGATTTTACGATATCCACGGGAGGAGACGGAGTAGTTTATTCTTATGCCGGACACACTACAACGTTCTCTTTACTAACAGCCAAAACATGGGGCGAAGCTTACCCCGTGCGCGCCTATAAAAGTAGATATTTTGTAAAAAAAAACAAACCTTCCATAGCCTGCACCCCAGTTCGCCACGCGTGACCGTACAAACGTACAAAGCTAATGATGTCTACTGCAGGTCATGATTAATGGCACACGCAGTTCAATTCTACTTATTGCTGCTAATGTAATCACTGATGAAAGCCCAATGTTTTCCTTTTATACACGAAATTTCAAAACAATACTTTCTTGCTCACAGAGTTAATAAAATGGTCCTTATTCCAGCTACGTTAAGCTTGAGTAATAATCATTGTACAAGATTGTTGACTTCCCGAGCGTTCATTAATCTTGTGACTGTACGAATTTTGACGTAATAATCACTAATAGGTGTGAAGATAACTTTTAGGCAAACGTGCTTCATCTCATGACTGTAGACATGCGTAGCTTTACGCGTAGAGCTTCTACGTAGTCGAATCGTAGATAATTTCGATCAGATTTTCATAGATAAAATTGTAGTATGAGACAAGTACGTTAGAAAATGTTTATGCTACGCCGTAGATCTTCTACGAACATTTTTCAGCTGTTTCTCGAAGGTGTTAAAGCTTACTTTCGAACTCCCAATTTTCTCCATTTGAAGTACGCTATCATAGAATATAATAAGCTTAAAACAAATTGCGTTGACGTGATACGTCTAGACGTCTAATATTCAAATAAAAGTGATGATAAATCTTCAGTTTACAGCCCAGTTTACAACCCAACCGTCAAAAGCACAGATAAAATTAAATCACAAATAAGTTAGCTTTCTGATTCGAGCGACCGTATCAAGCGAATGCAATCTGCTTTATATCTAGGAATAGTAGGAATGCACAAGTTATATACAAGGTAAATAAACATAAAGGTCTGTGAGCTTATAGTGCCGTAAAAAATCAAGCTTCTAACTCAATGCATATCGGTAATGAACTTCTAATTTTTATATGAAAATTGAGAAAACTATAAACAAAAAAACCGAAAATTTCGAGGTCCTTCAGATGACTTCATGAAAAAATCTCGTGAAAAAAAGTGACGTCGCTAATTTTTTTAATTTCTCTTCGTCAAACGTCTTTGTCTACGTAGGTATATTATGTCTCCACCCTTATCTTAACTCGTTCTTCACTGTCTATCACTCATCAGGAATTCGATTCGAAACCCGCTTTCCCAACATCTGCGGTTTCCGAAATGAGAAATTTAAATTACATTAAATTAAACGAGAGATACACTAAATAAATTGAATAATGTTGTGGGTACCTATCCGATGTAGCGTCAATCACGAATTTTAATTAGGGTTGAAAATTGTAGAGTATTTTAAGGGGAAAGAGTTGAACCCGCTAGTTGTACGTAAATGAGTTATTGAGTAGGTAGTGTCGAATAAACGGTGTTCGCTGATACGAAATGAACACAGGGAATTTAATTTGTGTAAATTGATTGGGGCCGAAAGCAATTGCAGAAGCAAACAGAGGTCATAATAACAGTTGGTAATCTTAGAATGATGATGATTATACTGAAATTGTTTGTCGATTTATAAGCTTTGTAACCGACTTCACAAAAAGGAGGAGGTTCTCAATTCGGTTGTATTTTTTTTTTTGTTTGCTACCTCATGTCTCCGTCGTTTATAAACCGATTTGGAAAATTCTTTTTTCATTTGATTAGATATACTTCCAGATTGGTCCCATTTTTTAAAAACCCAGTTCTGATGATGGAATCCATGAGGAATTGAGGGAACTCTTCAAATGTTATAGGCATACATATAGCAATTTTGGTATTTTCAGCAACAAGTTATTTTTTGTATGCCTTTAGCAAATAAAAACATACAGATAGCCGAATTCAATGGCGGAAGTTGGTTTTTTAATGAAAAGTTATTAATTCTTCAAAGCAAGGCGTTATTAGAAGAGATTTTTTAATTCATTACATTTGTATCACAAACATTTTCCTTTACCAGAAACAATACCAATGACCGTCACCGCGCATCGTTATTGTCAAACAAAACGCAAAAATTCATCGGTTTCCAATCCAATCGGACCGGTCCGCCTGTAAAAGCACGTTCAAATTAAACGCTAACCCTCCCCCTGTGCCGTATCAATTGCGTGTTGTTTCAGACAGACAGACAAACACATCTCTTTGTGTTGATCCCTACTTGATTACGTATAAAACCACTTTTTCTATCAACCCTGCGCTGAAACTCAACTCTAAATTAATGACTATAAGGGCGTTAATAGCCAGCTTTCATTGAAAGGTTAAGTTGAAATGACGCAAATATTGGTAGACCTACGACGTGGAATAGGTTATCCTTCCCATGATCGGGTAAAGTAGGTCAATTTACACTGGTTTATTTATATTGAAACTGTGGGCGGTCGCTTAATTATGAGTGTGAATGATGCGCCTTGTTTAAGGGTTTTTTCAATGAAGCGATTTTGATGACAGCCGTGTCTGTGACGTGAAGAGTGACTGAAATATGGAATGGAAATAATCTGTAGGTACATCCTGTTATCATGATATTTTAAACCACCAAGAAATGCCATCTCTAGCCTTAACTAAGCATCGCATAGGTCGCACATCGATAGCATGAATTTCTCATCTTTTTCAGGCATCAGCAGCAAACTACCAAAGCCAAGTGACAACGCTGAGTGCAGAGAACGAACGGGTTCGCGGCCAACTGACGGCGCTGTCCACTGGCCTAGCTGAAGACCATGAGCGGAGGCTCGATGACGTGGCACAGCAGGTCGTGCGAGCATTGCTCACTCAGAAGGTACCAATATCACAGTTCCGTCATCTTATAGCACGTTGCTGTAGAGTGAGCGGCTTGTGGCAGCTGGTTATTAAGTCTGCGGTCTTGCTGATAGGAGAGAGACGGCTCGATGTATCGCAATAGGTAGTCCCTTAATCGAATCAAAGGCATTTCACAATACTAGGTTGTGGTGTAGACCGGATGGCTTACAAAATCAAACCGATAAATAAAGCTAATAAATCTGAGTATATGTACAGCAGATCAAAGGAGTTACCAGAATTATTGGGTTATTTAAAAATGTAATAAAATAAACTGCAATAAATTATACTGTTATGACAAAATATTACTTTCCTGGTTGGCTGCACTCCTGAACATTGGAGATTAAACTCCCACAAAATTTACAGTGGCTAACTGCTAATCCCTTAAAAAAACATCCAAAATGTCCGTGTGTAGCTCTTAATCCGGACAGAGCATTAAGATGCATCCCGGAAATTGTTTTCTCATAATTATGGCAGGACCGTTTCCCGCCGCGGATTATGCGGCGCTACATTCGCACATAAATCGCACGAAATGGGACATTTCGGCCTTAGCTGGCACAGTAATAATTTCAGAAACCCTGGCCCACTATAATCTGGGCGTAATCTGGCCGATAATGCGACCGTTTGCGTTTAAATCTCAGTTTTGAGCCGCCATGTTGCTTTAGTTTTGGCGCGAAATTGCGTAAAGTTTCCGATGGTAAAGATGGCGCCGTCTGGTGGAGACAATAACTGTTATTGTTTCTAAAAGTTTGAATATCTTTTTGCTAATTTACAATGAATTTCAATCAACGTACTTATAGAGCAATTCATATTAATACAACTACCTACAGTACGATACGTACGTTTTTTTTTGTACGTTTTATACGTACCTACGTAGTTACGGAACAGCACAAGTGATCAATTCTACCGTAAAGTTACCTTACAGAACTGAACTCGAGTAGGTACCAATCTTCAGAAATGTTCAGATCAAAATACCATTGCTATGTGACTAAATCAAAGTACCAAACGTAACGTAGGTAGTCCATCCTCCACCATAATTATCGTAAACCAATCAACGTCTCAATACTTAGATACTGAAGACGGATGGCTCATCCTTTGAAACCCTGTAAGCACTTCATAATATATTACCTAACATACGAGTATATCGACAATTTAACGTCATGTGTGATCTTGCTAAATTATCTCATGTAATTAGAGACAGGGTGCTGAAAGATCTACTTTGTATGAGCGAGATTACTGTCATATTCAACATAAGTACATCATTGAGATGTAGGGTCGCAAATTACCTACGTAGATAATAAGGTACTTTGACATGTATCGATAAGGTAATTTACACTATTATTTGGTTAAAATAAATGATCCTGTTTGATTTCTTAGCCTAGATAAGATACTATTTATAAAGTTTTATTATTTGGGGTTGGACTTACAATGACACAATATTCTGAATACCATGATACAAATTGCAGTAACTACCTAATCCTTTGAGTGTAACTAATAATTGTTATGCTGTAGACCTAAGATAATCTTTTCGAAAGCTTCAACAAGTATAACTAAGTGCTTTTGCAAGATTTTAATTACAATGTTTGATTGAGTACACTTTCAACTTATTCCAAGCATAAATAAACTCTCTGACCGAAAAACCACTTAAATTTACATCTAACTTGATTAATTTCAATTATCCTTTATTAAATTTAAAATTCACTCCACAAGCTTCACTTTAAATCTTTTAATAAACAAACTCTGACGTATCTCCACCGATTCCGGCAAATCTCTTCAAGTTGGCAACACAGAGCGATGTCTTGCCAGCCTCCGCTATATTTACCCCCCTTATAATTACGGCCCGTCAATTACCTCGAATTTAATTTATCTAATGAAGCATAATTAAAATGTACGCGTTTTCTAGAATGATGAGGGTGATACGGTTGATAGGGTAAAGTTTTACGTCGGATTTTCTTATGAGATTCTCTCTCTGTCAGACGCTGGAGATAGCTAATGAATTACATTTAAATAACAAATGAAAAGTCTCAGGATGGGCGCGTTTTGCAGGATTATTACATTGTTACGTCGGCTTACTTAGTATTGCAGTACCGACTTTATGTAAAGTGTTAGTACATTAATTTAGATTTAATTTTATGCTACCTCGTTCTTTTTTTTATATTACTAGGCAAGCAAACAAGCATACGGGCCCACCTGATGAAAAGTAGTTACCGAAGCCTATGGACGCCTGCAATACCAGAGGCATTACACGCGCACTGCCGACCCTGAGACATAATGATGAAAATTCTCATGTGCCTGTATTTTTACTGCCACCCGTGCCAACTGAAACACAGCAATGCGAGCACTACTACTTGGCGGCAGAAAAAAGTATGGTGGTAGTACGTCCCCGGACGAACTCTTTCTCAAGAAGCTCTACTACCAACAAAAACAGTTCATGTAACTGTTTCACAACATCATGATTATTTACATGATATTGAACTGAAATAACACAAAATAAGGTATGGTCTGTGCCACAACAGCAGACTGTGAAATGTCTAATATCTGGACGTTTCGTAAATATTTTCTTGCTTGGGTAAATCAACTGAAGCGAAACAACTTCCTACAACTCCTCGTATATCTTACTTACCTACATAACTAAAGAAGAATGAATATCAAGAGAAACAGTTATACGTACGTCAAACCGGTGCTTATATGTACATAATTTTACCTACCTACCTTACGGGGTCTCACTTTCTTAGCCGTTCTGTTTTCCTTACTTTCAGAGTGTGCGTGAAGAACTAGGATGCGCCCGTGCTCGGGTTCGCGAGCTGGAGGCTCAGAACCGGGCCCTCAGCACTTTGCTGGTCCGACAACTGCGCCCGGTGCCGCGCCCCTCACCCGCCACCCCGCACACTCCTGTCACCCCGCACACACCTAAGGAACTGCAAGGTAATACCATCATCAGCATCGTCATTTCATCATGATTATTACACAAACACATAATTGGTGCATAACGTATCTGTAGCTCCATCGTATGAGCGAGTCCGATCTTCATCGCTCTTCTTATCTACTTTTCTTGCTTTCTTTAGCTGCCTTTTGTCGTCACTTAAGGTTCGTCACTCTTCGCAAGGTTATTTCAACGAGGCTAGCTCTCTAGCTAGCTTTTCGGCGCAAAAGGTGATCCTTATCTTCATGCCGAATTGTGTATTGTGAAGCCGTCTAGTAGTCGGTAGTCTCGCCCTAAGAATAGGACTTCTACTCTTCCTGTGGATATCGTAAACGACTAAGGACTACGCCAGTGGATGGGCAGCAGCATACATCTGAGTACTTAACACCAAACTGCGATCACCAATCCGCCAACTATGATTGATTATGGCAAATCACCCTATTGCACGCTATGGGTTGTATACTATGCATGCTATGTCTACCAGCTGCTGAAAATGGCTAGTCTTTGCTTCTAAATGGAGCAGCTTTTTAGAAAGCCTAAATGACGGTATTGTGATTTGCCAGAGTTTGAATCCTCAAGTAAGTTTGAAAAGACTGCTGTACACTAAATACGCATACGTAACTCTCGCTGCCATATTACCATTGTATTGCCATATTCAGAAATATTTATCGTTGTATAATTTCAGTGCACCTAGTAGACGTAGGGTCCTGCGGCTCGCTGGTCTCTTTCCGCGAGTCCCCACCCCCATCCGCGCCCGTACCGCTGCCGCACCCCCTCAGCCACGATGACAAACGGCGGCACCAGATCCTGGCTGACATCTGGACTGAACTTAAGGTACGACCCAGTCCAGTGCCTTGTGTCTGTTAATTAAACACCTGGTTTAAAGTGACCCTTCTAACCGGATCTTTGTTGGAGGCCGTTCTTTACCTGATCCCTCATATTTTTTATTTTCAGGGCTTAGAAGTAACTCCTGCAAACCTGGCACGCGCGTTATCTGCAGTTGACCCTACACTATGGGCAGCCCCAACGCGCCCCGCAACCCTCAGTCTCAGCGTGCCGCAGCCTTGCACCGACCCTGAAAGGGGTAAGTCATACGAATATAGAATATCCTGATGAAATGATAAATAAACCGTCCTAACTATCGATACCACAATGAAGAGAAGTCTACTGTTGTCTTTCAGTTTTTTGCAAGTCAAGCGAATACCATAAGCAACTTGAAACAGCTTAGTCTTGCTAAAACTCCCTGTATTGCTGGCTGTCTGACTAGCTGTCTAGGCTACATATCAAAACATAGCTTCAGTATCCTCATTACTGGGACAATATCTATAATATTAGAAAGTGCAAATCTGAGTTTAAATCTTCCAGGTGCAAGCGTAGAGAAAGTAACAATGGAAGAAAGTGGCGAGGCATGCGAGGCTGGTGCTGAATCCCCCGAAAGCGGTGCCAAAGACGAGGGCTATTCCACCATGTCTAGCGACATGCAAGCAGACGCATCGCGACAGAGTGACCACGCAGCTGACAGAGCCTTACCCGACCTGAATGAGGCTTCTGATGAGACTGACAACCAAACCATCGTCTCCATCAATCCTAGAGAATCGCGGCGCCATGCCAGACTTCTAGCAGAAGCAGACTTTATCTACTTTCCAATAGGTGAGTTTCCCATTTACATACTAACTGTCACGACTGTATCCCCAAATAATTCTCGTAGGGGGTAGCTAAAGCATCAAGACCATCGCCATTTACTGAAATAGTAACCTTAATGCATTTTTAACATTAATATTTGGAGACAATTCATCATGACATATCTTTTTATCTTTCCTTAGGTGTGACATTCGCCGGGGTAAGAGGCAGCTACCCTCCATCCAGACCAGTCTTACCATTCCAACACGTCGTCCGCAGCTTCTCAGATTCACATCTCTGTCTCAAACTCCTCGCTGGCACGACCTGTCCAAGCAGCTGTCTAGACAGTCCAACTCCTAGTTCAGGCATCTTAGTCTTAGATCTCAAACCAGCTCCAGAAAGACCGTTAAGAAGACCGATAGCATCAACCACTAGCTCTGAAAGGGTGTCCTGGGGGAGCACACTAGATGACCGCGCTGATGGCTCCCAATACGATGCAGATTACATACAACACTGGCTAGAACTGGACGAAGCCAGATCAGTATTACAGCAAAGACATCGTGATATAGCGGATTTAGAATACGATAGAGCGGAACTCGAAGACTGGAGTTTGTCGCTCTCATGTGAAGATCTCAGAGACAGGCAGTCGCCATTCGCAGAAACCACAACGCCTGGCCAAATATCACTTTCCACATTGCCAAGTATTAGAGAAGACGATGGATGCGAGTTAGAGGAAGATGTAGGGGACTGTCTCTGGAATGATTGCGGTTTTGCTAATGTAGAAATAGACGAGTGTCGAATAGGCGAAGACGTGGAAAGTTCTGAAAAACAATGGGAATGTAGAAGCACACAATCACCAGGCGGCTCCTGGTCAAGCACATCTGACGTCCCTGATAAGAGATCTAGTACGGCACTAAGCGAAGACGGAGATTGTGCAGTGGGACTAGATTTTACAAGAGATTTTTACCGTCTGGTGAAATACGAAAGCACAAAGAGCTTAGCTTCCAATTCGTCCAGAGGGATACCCTCAGCTGATGCGAGTAACCATCTAAGAATTCATGATGTCCAGGCGATGCCTTTCCAAGATCGAGAGCATGCGTTACAAAACGTTTTGCATTTTATTGCTGAACAGCAAAAGTATTGTCGAGATAGAGAAGAATCTGATTCCATGCCGTCAAGACCAGTGTCAGAAATACGAGAACTGCCACCTCCATATGCAACAGCAGATTTCGACGACGACTCTATTGGTCCAAGAAGTGAAGTCTCCGAAGACAGACAAAGACCAGATTCGTTTGGAAGCTTTTCTGAGAACGATTCTTGTGACGTCATCTCTGATCGACCCAGGGTCGCGTTTTGCGATATCGTATCGGAGCCAAAGTCAACACCAAGGTTCATTGAACGCGAAGAACCTTATGTAGAATCAGAAGCATTTTGCGAAGACTTATCAAGAATTGAGAATGCTGAAAACGAATTAGACGAACATCATCTTAGTCTCAGTAAAGTTCAGAGAAAGAATGATTTGAATAAATGCATTGATATTACCAGCACGGTTGTCATTGAAAACCAACCTTCGCAAATCAAAGAAGATAAAACAGAAATAGAATCTAGTCGCGTTGAACATTCCGCGTTGAAAGAAAACACAGTCAACATCATGCTCCATAAAGTTCCAATCGTTCCAATCGCCGTGGTCGAAGAAACTCTTACGAAATCCTCAAGCTTTACCTTTCCAAGTGGTGAAGCAGAGATGTCTTTAGTCGAAGAGGTGTTAAATGCTTGTCGACGAAGCACGGCCGCCTTAGTCACCGTCCCGGAAGAAGAGGAAGGTTCTTCAACAGAAGCCTCTCCCCAAATGACTGAATCGAATACCACGAGTACTTCAACAGCTGAAACTGTGATAATAACCAATAAGAATGACGGAAAGGACATTAAACTCAGAAGCGACAAAAGCCGGATTCCAAAACTCTTAGGTGGAAAGAGACCTCCATCCTCACCCAATAGGGTCAGGTCGAAGATACCGGTTGCTGAGAAGAAGGCACTTGCCACACCTGAGCCGATTATAGTGAAACAAGAGCACAAACTGAGCTTTCATGAGGCAGCCACTTCTAAAGACGTCATAGAGGAGCTTAACAGGTGAGATCCTTGAAATAGTTGTTCAGTTATGCATTTAAATCCAACCAATAGACCTCGAGATGGTGAAAAATCACGCAAACAGTGGTCTAGCCGGGCACCCATCCAATTATTGACCCCAACAGTCACATACATAGTCCTGATCCCACACTAGGTTTCCATGTGTCGTGGGTATCAGGAACTACGAGTACCATGGTACCACAACACCCAGACCCGGAACAAATATTTGCAGATCATGCAAACAATTGTACCGCAGCGGGCATCAAATCCACAACTCTCGCGTCGAACTACATTAACTGTATGACTGTGTTCACGTTATTTAAAGTACTAGTTAAAGGCTACGTTTCCACCATAGATGTGCGAGATAGATGAGCGGTGCGAAGATGCGTAGCAACGCTGTGAAACGGTGCGCATATGAGCGGTGCGAGGATGTGTAGCGGGCTCTTTTCAGATGCGAGCGAGTCCATCCTTTGCACACATCCCTCGCACACATCCCTCGCACACATCCCTCGCTTGTTTTGTACGTATAAAAACCTCGCTCTGCTAAGCCGTTTCCACCAGAGCTGCACTGAGCGAGGCGGGTGTTCACAGTAGATATTATTTTCGTCCGTTTTCTATGAACGCCTTTTCATTGAACGCACTGCCTTATCAGCATAGATAATACGATATATCTATAGAATAGATAAGAAATGTTGAAATTGGCAGGATGATACGGCAAAGCGACGCGGGGTCCGGCGAAGTGAAGAGTGACGGTGAGAAGAGCAACGGACACAAGGATAGTGCACTGTGGGGGGCAACGGGCTGGGTGCACGTTGAGAAGGACATTGACTTCAGTGACCCCAAGGTAAGACACGCACACAACGTATTTAATTAACAAGTTTGCTTTTCTTTCTTGTCTAACTTGCATTGCATTGGCGTCACTCCACTCCGTGCCTTGCACAAGAGGACAGTATAAAAACTAATAATTATAATAAAAACAATGTATACATAAAAACGTTTTAACTAAATTGATTGTGTATAATATTGTCCCAAACTAAGCACGCGTCATATATTTTTTGCTTTACTTTGTTTTCGCCAATGCGTAATACTCCACGCCTAGGCATTGCACACGTAGGCCAGTTGGACAATAAAAGAATGAAATTGAATGTGAGAAGTATACTCTGAAGGATTATCAGCAAAATACGTGCATATATTTTAAGTGATATAAACTGGGAGTTTATAAACTTTTATAAATTTTTTTAACCTAGTAACCTTGTATTTTCCAGGCCCGTGCCAACCTCCTAGACGTGATGCTGGCATCGAGTGATTCCTCTCCATCATCATGTAGCTCCTCGCCCGCGGAGCCGCCCCCGCCTTACTCGCGGCTTCATCGCTTGCATCGCTCGCGCAGACAGAAGACAGGTGAATATAACTTGTGTTCGTTCGCTCGTGTCTCTGGCTCTTTCTTGGTTATCCTGCGTTAGGTCATTGACATGCAGGGCGATTCTAAAACGTCGGAAACGTTTCCGATCGGAATCGTTAGTTTTTAATTTCGATGTGGTAAGTAACTAAAACAATTTTCTCTAGTAAAACACAGTAAAAAACAATAAATATTGTATATTACTGTCTTTTCCCAGAGAAAATTGTTAGAAAATTGTTTTAGTTACTTACGACATCCAAATGAAAAACTAACGAATCCGATCGGAAACGTTTCCGACGTTTTAGAATCGTTTGCAGGTTGATGAGGTATGGTGACCCTGAAAAGAAACTTGTGACCGATAATGAAAGAATCAGTGTGGTGAAAGGAGAGCACGAGTTTAATCAGAGAATGAACCCCAAGCGTCACCTACAGAGTCACTGATAAATAAATAAGTAGTTGTTGTATTTTTTAAAGTCAGTCCTAACGGTAAAATTACCTAGTACCTATCTAACAATAAAATAAATATTGACGATGCGGGATTCGAACCTGCTCCTCTGGCAGCGCTCGGCCAACCGTCCAAATTTATGTATATGGTTGATAAAAAGGGTGCCTTCTGGTATTTAAGTACCTATTTAAGTAGTTACATATGGAGTAATTTGTGGGATCTCCTGATCCCACAAATTACTCTGTGGCTTTACAAGTCAAATTACATCAAATGTATGTACATATAACAGAGAGCACCACTTGCATTTTGACTTATTTGAATAAGGACTGATTTTTAAATAGTCTACTAACTTAGTGAATGATTTGTCTCTTGCATTACTAATTTGAAAATGTTGTTCATTTTACAAACTAAATACACAATTACCTTGAACGCACTATTCAAAAATCAGCCCGGAGTAGATTTAGTTGATGTAAAGTCTAAGGGCCTTATTCATAATCATTTATGAAACCTGTTTTAGTTAAAATAGCTTTTGTTCCGTTCTGTCTTATGTAAAATGTCATACGTCAAAACAAGACAAAAGCTATTTTAACTAAAATAGGTTTCAAAAATGATTATGAATAAGGGGGTAATTATTTATGTGGGTTTATGTTAATGTTTCAATAATTATTTCGACCACCATTCTTCATCCAGTCACACAACGAAATTCTGAATTCATTATGTTCACTCAATATGTCACTAACCGGTGGAGCTTTTGATGGTGTTTTTTTTTTAATTTTATTTGTTGTGTTTGATTTTTTTTTGGTCACAAACCTTTACTTAGAGAGCTTAGCTTAGAGAGAAGATCGTTAAGTGTTTTCAAGCGCAAAACGAAAGAAAATCTATTCTCATAATCCGGGGCTTTATACACGACAGTTGGGCAGGTAAAATAACGAAATAGAATGAACATTGAATGACAGATATAAAACTGTTTGGTCATTGACCAATTTGGCAAACCTTGGACATTTAATGTGCATTCTATTTGTTTTTTTACTGCTTTTCTTTGTAGTTCTTTAATTTGTAAAGTTTTAAGGCCTCACAACTGTAAGACGTCTTGTGTCATTTAAAATTTTCAATGAAGATTTGTCACAAATACTGAAGGTTTACTGGTTTCTTACCAATATTTACCACAGGGCTTCTTACATAATGTTTTTCATTTTCATGTTGTCTGTCTATCCACACGTGCAGTCACGTCACACGTTTCCGCTCTCACTCACTCGCACCATCTCACTCTCTCGCCTCATCAAGATAGAGTATATAAAACGCAGCGCTCCCAAGTTGATACAAAAAAATCAAGTACCTACCTAGATACCTATTGAAAGGAAGTTCAAGAATTCAAATAAAATTTTCCGGTAATTTTATCCTACTCATCATTGATAAGAAAAACGATATAAATTTGAAAATGTTTGTATCCGTACGGATGCTTCCGTACGGATACAAACATTTTCAAATTTAATCGAATTAAATCGAATATTGATGTATCGACACATATTCAGATAATATTGATAGTTGTGAGCGATGCGTTCCCGGGGTGTGTCGGAGCGGGGGACGGGGACGAGTGCGCGCGTGTGATGCGTGTTCGTCTCGTCAGAGGGAGGCATGTAGGCGCAGTGCCGGTTGCTAACGCGCGCGTTGTTTGGGCAGCGGCAGCGCTGCGCGCGCGCGGTTTGGGCGTGGTGCGCGCCTGGCGTGCGCGCCGGCCTTCCATCCTGGGGCGCGACGGGCTCTACACACGCTACGGGGAGCGCGAGCGCGCGGCCGTCGCCACCTTCGACTTCCTCGACGACCTCTCCGGGGGATCCTCGCCGGATGCCACCAAAGACTGTACCTAAATTAGCAATAAACGCGTCCCAAATCATTATATTTTTCTATGTGATAGTTTAAGCGCCGTGAACCGGCGCACGGTTGTTAATGACGACTGATGTGTGTTTTTTGGACCTCGGTTCTGCTAATTTTTGGTTGGGACCGCGGAGTTCCGTTATGTCGAGAGATGTTCGCATGCGTGGTCAATATTACGCTCAATTTCTGATCTGCTAACTGTGCAGCATGTTGTTTTATGTTCTTTATCGCCCAGCGTTATGGATATTAAGTAAGTATTTTTATTTAGATGATTAAAAATAACAAGAGCAATAACTTCAGCTTATCAAGTCTTGTATTATTTTACACATGTGTCGTTGTGAAAGGTGATCTTATGTTGAATTTTGCTTGTGTGAATTAGCAGAATCAGGGCCTTGTAGTTTTGTCTCGCTTTCGCGTAGTAATTTGATGATAAGCCAAATAGTTTTTATTTTTAGTGTAACGTTGTACTAACGATGGCTGCACGATCCGCAGGCTGCAGCTTTTTAGATGTTTTATGGCTTTTAAAATCTTTGAATGTAGATCTCGTAGGTTTTGTAGTAATTTATCTTTGAATTACTTAATAAGTCTATGAGAAGGCACAAACCTAGTCTATAAACTCTTCCTAGATTTTCATAAATAGGTGTGGGAACTGTGAGAAAAAAATGGCGGGCATGGAAACAATGTATGCGTAATTTCAATAAAAGTGCTTTAAACTGACTTGAATGTTTTCATCCAATAAATAAGTCTGTATGATCTTTACCAATGAGTGTTTTGCGCTTGAAATTAAAAGCTTCCAGCTATCTGAATGTGTCAATCGAAACTAATTTGTTAAACCTACTTCTTGCTGCCTTGGCTTGCGCTTCGAACCAAGGAACCGATGAATTAGGTAGGAAGACAAAGTATTGTAAGTGATGAAAGCTGCGGCCTCGAAGTAATGTGATATTTTTGTATATACTGTAAGTCCCACTTATTTTCATATAAATTTAAATGGATTCCTTTCTAACCAAACGAAGCGTTATTGTTGGAATTAAGGTGGATTTCCGTGGTTTCTCGAAGTCAGAACATCTAACATTGCCAGGATCGTAGGTTTGATCACTTTTTCTCATGATTTTATGTGGTAATTTAAGAAAAAGTTATGAAATGCGATTCCTCGCAAAATAGTCTTAAAAATAAGTACTTATGTAAATATCAACGGTCGTATTTTACTTATCGAATTAGTAACAACACTTATTGATCAAGAAGTAGTCACGTATAATATGTATGAACAATCGTTTAACCAGTATAGAGATCCATTAAGTCGAAGGGTACTAAAGTATTTTAAGTGTATATGAGTAACTACGATGTCATTAAATGCTATTTATTGATTTGTATCATTTGCGTATTGTGAATCATTTGTGTATACTTAGGTACATATCATGGATTTGTATTATTTCGTAAGGCAACGATATTGTATTTTGTTCTCTACGTTTGTACTCTAACGGTCTGAATCTGAATCTTTTTTATTTTTAGACTTAATATTATTATTTGTAATATTTTACCAAACTGATGCCTATTCAAACTATCTTGTACCTACTTGTACTTTGTAATTGCTGTTGTGTCTTGGTATCTTAATACAGAAGCTAAAAAAAACATATTTTGAGTACGGACGTAGAGAAGTTTGCTTCCTAATGAACTTAATATTTCGCTATCACGAAAACACTAGATATTTTCAATGGATTACGGTTTTAAACCTGGTTATTTATATTTTTACTCTTTTAGTTAATGTATGGCTAAACCAAAGCGTTCTAAATGAAAACGAATTTGCCACCACTTGTTATGCTGCAACACTCGTAAGTTTTAATTTCCCAGCTTTTATTTTCATTGTGAAGATTGAAGACAATAATGGAAGATTTATACCTATTATTAATTAATATAACGAAATGACGGCTCGATCGATATCTTAAAATAAACTTATTTAGTATAAGCTACTAATAGCTGAGTAACTATGTATGGACTTATTTGAAAATTATGACATTTAAAAGACGTCCCCGATTAATCGTGTATACCTGCAGTTGGATATAAGCAAGGGAACAGTTTTAAAAATAATATTGGACCCGATATAACAATAACTGTACTTTAAATTAGTTTTATTTAATCGAACTTTTACGGGTCATTTTCATAACCAGAATCTATCGATAACTTTTATCGATAGGGACAACACTATTTACTATATAATTGAGCAACGCTGGCCAGTGCGTGTATCCAAAAGCTAAAAATGTAAACTTAACTAGTAATTGTATGTAAAATCGTATCTACTGACATGTAAAATTATAATTTTGATTATCTTAATTCTTAATTCATATTTTTCAGTCGTCTTTCTTTTAGAGAATTGGCTTGTCTGTCATGTATCGTTTCTCATAGATTTTCATTACTATAATTAGGTACCTACTATATTTATTAAACTAATTGTAGGATCCAAAAAGTACTGTGATTGGTAACTACCACTGAATTTTGCAGCACAATTTGGAAATAGTAAAACGTGAATCATTGTTTTTGGGTGCGATGTTAGTATGACGGTTAATCGTACCAGGATTAACCGTAAGAGATAGAATTACTCAAGGTAGGTACTTTGAACAGTACAAAGTGTAGAGTAACAATGTAAACGGTACCTATAATTTAATTATTCTACTATAACGATGGGTTCAATAAACGATTCCGTTCCCAAATTAACTATATTGTTTGATTTGATTTCCTCTTCAAAAACAATACAAAAGCAGAAATTATTTAAAAAAAAATCGTATCTATACCAGGCTTGGAATAAACCTTCCCGTTGAGAAGGGATTGGCAACAATATCCACCCGAGTACATCACTCGACACTGCGGTCACAAACCGCCTTATACAGGCGTGGTTATAGGTCAAACATCCCCAAAGATACATCTTGCCATTCTATGGAGCCTATGTCCGGCAGTGGATGTTAACTAGCTTAAATGATGATGATAAAACCGGTAAAAAATTGTCATCCACACATCATCTCTGTGGCTTATAATCTACAAAGGATGGGTTACGCCGTAGAGCCTACGCGACGTAGACTGCTGGATGGGTTACGCCGTAGGGTCTAAGCGACGTTGCCTACGGTGTGTACTCTACGGGCCTACAGACTGTAGACCTACGCGAACTTTTTTATCTAACTGCTGATTTATAGCAACTAAAAGAGTGAATATTTTTGGAGTTTTTTCGCTGCCACATACTAATAGGTAGGTATCTATAGGTACTAAGTAATTACCGTCTCCATCTTCTACAACTCGAGTAACTTTCTAATAGGAAGTTATGAATTTGCACACTGCGAAGCACAGGATGCTTGGGGCACTACGAAATCGTTGTAAATATTCTAGGCTTAGTTGCATTTGGCAGTTTTATTTTTAGTGCATAGATAGATACTTACTACCTACATATATGTGGGTATTGATCTCGCATCCTTGCATAGCTAATCACCCACATCTAACACAACTTCGTAGAAATTAAAATTAGCATGTTACAGACACAAACAATTGTTTAAATTTTTAGTTACGAGTTACGACCATGATAATATATTTTCTGGTCGTCGCCGCCCTAAATGCGTTAAAGTAGTGAATTGGTTGTTAGTTTTGGTTGATCCTAATAGGTAATAGGTAGGTTCAATCAAAACGGTAGGCCGCAACATTTGAACGGTGATGACGAACCACAGATTTTCTAAAGTTAAATTCAAATAAAAGGCACTACATTAATACAAAGTTATCAATAAACAGTCTCCCTGTTTATTGATAACTTTAAAGAACAGATAAAGTCCGTCAGTTACAGGTAACGGCACGTTACGGCTTTGTTTCTGATGGTGACGAATGCATTAGAGACAACACACATCACAGTATACCTAACTGATAACAGATTTACGCTTTATTACCCCAGATTTACCCTATCCAACGAAACAATTGATTGGGTACACAGTAATTGTCGAATGCACTCAGCCACGTAAACCAATTAGTACCACCTATTGAACCTACCTACCTAAAACTCAACGCACAAATAAGTTGAAGCTGTTATTGAATCAAAATGAAGTTCATATGAGGTAGAGGCCGTCGTGTGTCCGACCTAATATACGTCTCCGTCTCCTGTGGATGACGTAAAAGGTGATTAAGGGATTACCCCAGGGGATGGGCAGCAGCTTCCACAGATTACTTAACACCAGCACTGCGATCACCAATCCAAGCGAAGTGATTATGGAAAATTTCGCAATTGCATTCGATAGGCGAGGCCTCGTCCTGTAATGATGATAAATAGGTATCTTTAAAGCAAAACCTTTAATAACAAGTAAAATAACAACTTTAATCTGTATCAAAATGGTAACAAATTTGACTGGTAAACATCAGTATTAACAAATATCAGTCCAATTTCAGCGCACATGGCAGGAAAACTGGTATATCTGCATGGGACCTGAAAAACCATTTAACATTTAATTTTCAAAAACCTAAAATTGTTAATACAAATGTGAACCAAAAATTCCGATTCGTGTGATGTTAGTAGGTCAAAGCACACTTGTGCACGCCCGCCCACCCACACTCACACACAAACACACCAAACAAATTGTCATTGATTTTAAAGAAAAGTTGTAGATAAATAACGTAACTGGTAGGCTACCACGGGGCTTAGTACGAGTTTTGATAGTTTACGAAACTATATGAAAATTAGTTTCCTTCCATAAATTTACTTGCAGCGCCCCTACCGAAAACGAGAAGAATTCTAAGGACGCTGTCAGTAAATGTATAGGATGGAAACGATTCTCATATAAAATAGTTTCGTAAACTATCAAAACCCGTACTAAGCCCCCTGGTGTTAAGTGGTAACAACTGCCTACGTGGCATTTCATTCGCCATTCTGAGACAAAGATGAAAGTCTGAAATATCTCAGGCATCCATACCGTTCAAACCGAAGCACAGTAATGCTCGTATTTCTGTTTAGCGGCAGAAATAGGTGTTGGTGTGTTGGTACTTACCCAGCCTGAGAAAAAACCCATCGTCTCATCCCGTACTAAGGGATTACAACAGAGCATTCACCATGAGTACTCAACACCAAAACTGCGATCACCAATCCGCCTGCCGAACGTGGTAAGTCCCCCTAATTGTATTGTATGGGGGAGGCGTCGTCTAGTGACCCGGACGAAAAGATAGGGAACAAATAATAACTCACGTAACATACAATTCAAATATTTATTTAAAATAAAATAAAATTATGTCATGAAAGTGGATATAATAAAATCACAGACCACAATTAGTAATTCATTCATACTCTATAAAAAAAATAAAAAAAATAAAAAAAAAATGAATTAATTAATTTGTAAAGTTGTCGCCTATATTATAGAAAATCGTCTAACATGTTTCTTCCTGTATTGTATGTATGTATTTGCCCAGACCTACGGCGAAATCAAACGAGATATCATTCCAAATTAAATAACCGACTTCTGGCAGAGTCACACAATTATTGTGTTATCATCATTAACAAATGATAAAATAATGACAAATTATACAAAAACCCAGTCATAGTATTTTCTTGTTGTTGTTTTTCCCGGGATTCCCTACACAGAAAATAAATACTATCGAAATCGGAACATAGTCATCACGGAGTATTGTAGTATCATTTAAATGTCCGACGAATTGATAACCTCCGTTAGGTCTAAACCTAATCAAAAGACTACCTTTGGTTTTTAACCGACTTCAAAAAAGGCCGTAAGTCTTGAGCCACCATACTTTTAAAGTAATAATTCGCTACCGCAGCGCCATCGCTGCTACAAAATGCTATCTAATGGCAGTCTAATGGTAATGACCCTTTTGCTTTCTCTTTATATTTGCTTGTTTTTATGCAATTTTTAGTTTTTTGTGACACGATATATACATTTTACATTCATCTCTTTCTTGTACCTAAGGTACTTATCAAACTATGGAATGCTTACTCTGTAATAAATAGATCAAAAATTGGGTAGAGGGTAAAACGAATACTAAAACCATATTTTGATAGGTTATAAACCGACTCTATCAACTGAATATAAACAACAGGTACAATAATATAAAATAATATTTTAAAATATAAATAACAATAATAGGAAAAGTGATAAAAAAATAACATGACAAAAATGGATGACAATGACAGAGGAACTTTTAATTATTTCAAGCATTTTAAAACTATTTTAAACTGTTTTAATGATAAAAAAGTAGTCAAACTAACTGAGAATTAATTTATTTGTGACTTTTTCATTTAAATCATCTTTTTTTTTTAATGTATGTCTCCAAGTAGCTAAAAACAGAAGAGGGAGAGGCCTTTGCCCTAAAGTGGGACTAGACACGCTAAATATAGTATACTGTTGCAAGTAGCACACGGTTTTAGGAGGTTTATACACATTACCAAAGTGAGGCTTCCAACAGACCTCTCAAAATGTTTGTAATCAATCCCAATTTCAAGGTTTTTGGTATGCAAATGCAGTCATAAAACTTATAATTGTAATTAATCGCCTTTATCGTACGAGTATTTACAGAAAACGTAGGTACAAACAAACAAAACCGCACCGTTTCGCGTCAAATAATATATCGTCAAATTTAAGATCTAAACCCAAAATCTACAGGATAACAGTTTTTTCTACCAACACAAAGGTGTGACGATCATACTACTGTATTTGTACTACTCAAATAATATGTTCAGAGTTGGCAAACCACCAAACACATTTTGATATTTTTACGAGTAAATTGGGCTTGATTCAAAAATTTCTACATTGAATCTTATGGAAACAGCATATAAAAGTCTGAATTAATAAAATCGTAGTGGTAATATGGTGATAATCAGTTACCGCGTATTAAAAATGGCCATGAAATAACTCTTATATTTTCAAATTGAAAAGTAATATTACTAATAGGAGTCTGCTATTGGCTATGATTTGTGATTTTGCTAACGTCACGAAAATACTGATTATTATAGACGATTTGTGAATTTTCTCACATTAAAATCTAAGACTCACTCAAAGTTTTTTCTTTTGAACGAATAATGCAAGTATTTATTTATACAAGTACGCCATGTAACACAAAATCTTACACAAACCACATCTACGACAATTGTTTCCAAAATCTCTATTGCATTAAATTATTGTACATAATTTCAATTTCGTTGCTATTGTTTTAACTATAAACTTAAATTAGTTTTATTAACACAATTATCTAACCCTTATACATATATACACATACTCATCGATATAGTCCAACAATTGACATCATTAGGTACATGAAAAAAATACCGAGACTAAAGTCTTTCCATTCCCAATCTCTAAAATTTTGTATTACAGAAGATAAAAATCACAATTACATAAACAAAATTAAAACACATTAAATAACACATTACACATAATATATTACTTATTAAATATTTTTTTTACCTAATATTTTTGATGGTATTTCAAAATAATATTATGCTTCATTTTATTTATTTTGAGTAAATGACGAAATCGGCGTTTACCATTACAAATGCAATACCACTTAGGTCACGTCCAGCTAGGACACACCCTACTTGGCATTACACTGCGCCCGTCATCCTGAGACATAAATATGAAAAGTCTCATGTGCCTGTAATTTCACAGCGGCACCCATACCCTTCAAACCGGAACACAGCAATGCGAGCACTACTGTTTGGCGACAGAAATAGGTATAGTAAGTACATCCCCGGATGAACTCTTTTACAAAGAGCTCTACAACTAGCATCATTCTTGGACCATGGTCAAGTATTCGTTTGAGTATGTATCTAAGAATACCCTACATACCTACTTGTTGAGGGGATTACAAAGTTTTGTAAACCCTAGACGATTTTTATGCGAATTTGGGTATTTCCTTTTTCACCTATCGGAACATTTATCTACAATGTTTATCTCTGTTATCGCTCAGATAACTATTTCAGTGTAATTATAATAACAGCATGTGTGCATTATTATTTTTTGGGATTAGATAAAATCAGTAAATGAGTATTTCTCAGTAAAATTTTTGCTTATTGAAAAAAGTGTTTTCCAGAGCATTATCTGGAGATCTGAAACAGCCTCTACTGCTCTTTTTAAGAAAGAAGTAAAAAGTAGCACAAACACAACAATTCCTCTGATCCCAGTAGTCCCGTGGCGGGACTAATTCTACAGGTGATAAAAAAGAGACTAGGCTAAAATAAGATTTTTTCCCCATTTTTGATTAAAAGATTCCCATAAAATGTTAAGTATTTTTTAAATAGGAACTACCACTTCTCACAAAGCATTTTGTCCACATTTTCGACTACTTTTGATAATATTGGCTTACGAAAAGCTATTATGATTTCACATCAACATTTATGCATGTAATTCGTATGAATATAACATATCTACATGAACATCTGACATCCATGTAACATGGATGGGGATTCGTCCACAACTGGACTTGACCTCCTGCAAAGAATAGGGGGGGATTTGTCATAATCACCACTCTTAGCAGGCGGATTGGTGATCGCAGTATTGGTATATATATATATATACATATATATATATATATATATACCAATACTGCGATCACCAATCCACCTGCTACCCATCTGCAGGCTGCTGCCCATCCCTTAGTCGCCTGACCATTGTGATCTTAGCCTAAAAATAGGACTCCATCTTACCTGTTAATACTTTTTAAATTTTGTTTTCTATTTTCTAGCAATCTGTACCTTATCGATATCAATTGTTTCACTTTATACCGTGTAATAAATTCACTGGGTAAATAAGTCTTGTGATGCAAATGGCGTTGAAAAGTAACTCCTTAACAACAGGGTGTTCATGTACATACAAATTAGTTTATTGTTTATATAATTGTTTTTATGTATGTACATATGGTGTCCAATAAGGTATTTTCTATAGATAATCTATCTATAATCACATAATTCGACACACTATAGTTATGAGTAGTCCTTTGTTAAAAGGCTTTATACATGGTATATGCTTCATTTTATCTACAATAGGTAGGTGTTTTACCATCATTGAAGACACTTGAATTTAATGAAGTGATTTAAATGAGCATTCAATTTTACACACAAACGTGATGGTAATTTGCTAGGAAGGAACACAACAAATAGTGATGAGAAAAAACTTTAAGACTCACTCACGCTGAAAAATCTCTACAAAGGCACAATTCACCATTTAAAACTTTGGGTTCAAGTACGCCGTTTTTTGTTTATTCCCATATTCCATACATAGTAAGGGTAATAATCTCAGTTGACTTTTTTAGATTATAAAAAATTGACTTAAGGAAGAAACTATGTCTATGACGTCATATACACGTGTACAGATTTCCGTTAAGAATTCTCCGCGTGAGTGTAGTCTTTATAAGTGCAAAATCCCTATCAAAGTCAGTAAATTATCCTAGTTTAGCTCCATAATCTGGGTTTCCCACTGCCTGACGTACAGTCCGCTCGCTTCTTACTGCTGAACACGTTTGTCTTCTGAGGGCTGTCTTTCGTTGCGCTGTGTAGGGAATTTCACAATTATTGCAAATTATTTATTTCTACAAGACTTACGACTTTTAATTAGATAAGTTAATTGCAGATAGCTATACTCTGATTTTTAATCTTAGTTTTTGTAAACAAAGAAATGTTACTATGTGTATAATTGTCATGTATGTGTATATACACACATATTATACACACACTGGCATATCTTGACATTTCCTTGTTTACGAAAAATGCCTAAGATTAAAAATCAGAGTATAGTGGGTTGTCAACTCCACAGATTAAAAACATATAATTCAAAACTGTCAAACTGTAATTTAACAGCAGCTAGTTAAAAGTCGCAATTTAGAGTACAATTGTCATATATAAAATATATTGACTTCAGCACAAAGTCTCGCACACACACTGTAATTTGAATGAGCCTATTTTTCTGTGATAGTCACTTCCGTTGTGCTACGCTCTCTGTGCTAAAACCTTGACAGGTATAATGACATGCAAATCAGGCATTTCTAACTACGACACATAAATCATGCAAACATGCAACTAACTAAATACCCCTTAGCTAAACGACATAATAAATAAAGTTACTGAACATGGTACGTAAAAGTGTGTAATAAGTAACTATGTAAGAAGAAAGATTGTATGAAGAAATAATGCAACTTCTCACGCAAAGCTTAATATTATTTAGGGACCATCGATAAATTACGTCACAAAACAACATTTCTATATATAAATATATATTAAAAGTTAATTAGATACTAATTATTACAAGTACCTAATTAACATTTCTCAAATTGTAATTTTTGAAACAACATACTACGCATTAATTCAACAAAAAAAATTATTAAATGGTTGATTCATTCTCGCGTGTAATTAATATTTCATTGTTTTGATTATTAAGATGTGACGTCACGATGTTTAAAACAGCAACAGTGCGACGTGGTGTAACACCACTCCCACTTTGTAGATCTCCACCCTCCCACTTAACATGTGACGTATTTACTTTATAGATGACCCCTTTTGAGTACATGCAAAATTAATATAATAGGTTTATTTGCACAGGCACAAGTATACTTCCACAATATAACAAGCTTGTTTTGCCCACTCGGACACTGCAGAACACACGGCATGCACGCATCCGAAGTGAACCAAACATGCTTTATAACATGGTAAATTACAAATATTTAATAGTAGCCTTTGATAATCAGAACAATTTCAAATGCCACACTCAAAAGTTGATTCATGATTAAAGTTTTAAATATTTCATTATAGACCACTGAAATACAATTGAGTGTGGAATAAATTAAAATTGAAGAGCACATAGAAACAAAAGAGCCGCTACACTACAATGATAATGACATCATCAAAGACAGAGAATGATAATTTTATGATAATGATCGTGATAAAAATGATAACAAATAAACAATCACAAAAATTATTCCCACAATGTCGATGATCTCAATTCTTTTTAAAACCTTATCTAAATAATATTGCAACAAGTTTACCTACTTTCATTCCGATAATACAATTATGTAATGAATATTCATTACATTCTTTTGAAAATGCACGTATGGCATAGATACTTAAATAGATTCGAAAATGACAATTATTTTGAAATTATTTTGTAAGTGAAAGATACTCACTTAATGTGTTAGTATTTTGAAATGCAACCCAATTTAAAACTAAACGAACGGGGTCGTGCGACCCCGTGTTTTAAATCGGCGATGCGGGTTGCCAATTCTGCTCTGGGGGCTTAATACGGGTTTTAATATTTTTCGAAACTATATGAAGTTTCGTTTCCATCCAATACATTTACTGACAGCGTCCCTCGTTTTCTTCTCGTTATCGCTAGGGGCGCTGCAAGTAAATGTATGGAAGGAAACGAAACTTCATATAGTTTCGTAAACTATCAAATCCCGTACTAAGCCCCCTGTACGGCAAGACGCTATAGGCGAAACGACCGCAAATGTAAATATTGGCCAATAACATCGGGGTAGCTCGAAGTCTTTGTAATTTGATTAGTTAATATTTTACATTGACTATCGTCTCTCTAACGACGTGCTATAGTTACTAACGTTAGTGCGCCTATGCTAGCCGTACTGATAGTTCAAGTTGACGCTAGCGATTATATCTTTGGGCAATATCATATCAGCTAAGTGCCGATAGCTCCACCTACACAGGGGTTTATTCGGAAACCTTCGTGCTAAAAGTTTACTTATACTTAGTTCAAATTATTGACGATATTACTAATTTCACTGAAATCATCTCTGATGAAAGTAGATACAAATAGTATAACCGTAATTTTCTCGCTACGCAGTAATCTGTATTAGTGGCAATTAATAATAATAGTGGCTGTATTATCTTTCAAACGATGCGAAATTACTTTTTATACCCTGATTTTTAATTTCAGACAATTTTTGTAAACAAACAAATGTCAAGATATGCCACTGTGAGTATAAGTGTCATGATTGTGTAGCATACGTGTAAATTCACATATGACACACATACATGACACTTATACACACAGTGGCATATCTTGACAATTGTTTGTTTACAAAAATTGTCTAAAACTAAAAATCAGAGTATAGGTAAAAGGTATGACGTTAAGAAATAATCTTAAAATAACAATCTGCTCAGGTACCTATTACATAACTTAACAGTCATTGTTACTTTGATGACAAAGGCAGAATCAGCACAATACACAACAGATCTACTAGATATACACAAATAGAATACCAAAGGAATAAACAAATGTTTACTGAACAAACAGCTGTCTGCATAAAATCGAGCGCGCGAATCCACAATGCATTATCCGGTGAATTATATCATGACGTAATAACAAACACTTGTGCATTAGTAGTACATACATACTTCAGTACTACCTGTTTCGAGACTCATTACAGGGACTGACTCACTTAAGCCCACTCAGACCTACCTACGGTATACTACGTGACATGTGAAGCGAACTTGGCCATCATACTTGACTGAGTGTACAGTACCCCGAAATATGATGAAATTATGACAATTGGTTTACTAAATAGATGCAAAATTGCATGATTGATGATTTTAATTGATTTGCATGGGGCAAAGATCGAAATTTGCAAGTACGTAAGTATAGACTTCGGATTTTGTCAGATTTTGTCCGGGTCGGACCATTCCGACTAAAACTGAATATTTAATTATAAAAAAAAACAATTCAATTTCAAATCAAGCGGTTATTAAATTAGTGATTTGAACCTTGAGCTGATCAAAATGAGCCCAAACACTGCCAGGCTACTATTAATCATCGAAGAGTTCCGTTGTCCATCATTAGATCAGCTCGCAGTCACCATAATATTGTCAATACAAGGTATTATAGGTTCCAATGACGACCTCTGTGGCGCGGCGGGCGAAGGTTCGCCTGCGACGCAGGAGGTTGCGGGTTCGATGCCCGCCTCGGAACAAATATTTGTGCGATCTGCAGATAATTGTTCCGGTTGTTCTGGGTATTTTCTATGTATAATAAAAATATCTATCTATGTAATGTTATTATATTACGTATATCAGCAGGGCGATTCTAAAACGTCGGAAACGTTTCCGATCGGATTCGTTAGTTTTTCATTTCGATGTGGTAAGTAACCAAAACAATTTTCTCCAGTAAAACACAGTAAAATACAATTAATATCGTATATTTCTGTGTTTTACTAGAGAAAATTGTTATAAAATTGTTTTAGTTACTTATCACGTCGAAATGAAAAACTAACGAATCCGATCGGAAACATTTCCGACGTTTTAGAATCGCCCTGAAGTTATCTAGTTGCCATAACACAAGCTCTGCTTAGCTTGGGGCTAGATAATGTTGTGTGAAATGTCTCCAGCATTATTATTTATTCTTATTATTATTATTATTCATTGGAACTTATCATAGCTTGGAACTTGGTTATAGGCAAAATTGCAGCTCAATCGGTAAGATGATACTGGTTTAAAATTCGTTTTCGTTCCTTTTTTAACTCATATTAACAAGAGAAGTAAAACAAAAGCTTTTCTTTTGAAAAGCTTTTGATCAAAAAACAAAAGCACCAATCTCTTTGTGATGACTAGATTTTGACAGCTTTTGATCAAAAAATGTTATTTACGAATACCTACTACTCTATTTTGCCAGCCTTATGGTACATGAAGGGGATTCCAAAAATTTTAACTAAGAATCGCACGAGGCCAACATATCTAGCTATGAATGAGAGAATCGCAAGTATTGCGATACTAACTAAAGACAAAACTTTGGAAACCATCGAACTGAAAATACTGTCATGATCAGATTGTTTAACTGTGAATAATATTGTGATACGATCTATATAATAAACTATAGCAATCGGATGAACTCCCGACATTTTTAAAACCAGTAGAGCACGAATCCTCCCACCACAAAGATAATTCTAATCAAAACATACGATGACATCAGGCTATTGTCAGCTTAACACGATACAATACAAAACGGACTTCACACAGCAAGACCGGCCCCATTTAAAATAGCAAATGGCAATGGGGAACGCAACAATGGGGATCATTTTGGCAGCCTTAACGCTATCTAAATCTTATGAAACTTGAATAGGGGAAACTTCTTGACCTAAATAGTCCTCCTTCCAAGTTAATATTTTACATTGACTATCGTCTCTCTAACGACGTGCTATAGTTACTAACGTTAGTGCGCCTATGCTAGCCGTACTGATAGTTCAAGTTGACGCTAGCGATTATATCTTTGGGCAATATCATATCAGCTAAGTGCCGATAGCTCCACCTACATATAGGGGTATAGGTACACATAGGGGGGGGGGATAGGGGTTTATTCGGAAACCTTCGTGCTAAAAGTTAACTAATACTTCAAAAAAAAAATCTTATGAAACTTGAATAGGGGAAACTTCTTGACCTAAATATTCCTCCTTCCAAGTTTCAAAAGATTTGTACAGCGCTAAGGCTGCCAAAATGATCCCCATTGTTGCGTTCCCCATTGCCATTTGCCAATGTAATTGGGGGGCAGGGGGATTACCATGAGCTCTTATAGCGATTCAGTTCAAAAACTATTCAGTACAAAATATAGGTTGTAATAATGTCGTTGACATTCTTCATCATTGAATAACTTTAATCGCAGAAGTCTATAGACCGTCTGCTACTGTGCCTTTAAATCATGCTGCGGTCATTACAGAACCGATATTTTGTACTGAATAGTTTTTGAACTGAATGGCTACTGCCAGGCCTTTATACTGCTCAGCTGGGTTACCATAGCAGCAGTATAAAGGAAGGCCGCTAAGGGCCGGTTTCCACCGGGACGGAGAGAAGAGGAGACGAGAGGAGATGTGTTTGAATAAACCAATCCGATTTCGTTATTTCCTTTTAGTTTTTACCTGTCAAGCCTGCCTGCCAATAACCTGCCAGCTTTGCTCTCGTCTCCTCTCCTCTCCGCCCCGGAAAACCGGGAAACCAGCCCTAATGTCTATCTTGGAATGTTTTTTAACGTACAGTTACAAAAAAGACGACCGAGTAGTTAAAAAAATCTTTCTACGATGTCGTCTATTGACGTAATTCTCTCTTTGCTTTTTTAGGAGTCACATAATTATTACAATTTCAGAGAGACACGAAGAATAATAGCATCCCTTCTAATAATTACTTACCAGTTAACAGTAATTCCAATAATACGATGAGCTAGAACTGCGATTCGTTTCAGCAGTTCAGTTGTTTGATTATAATATAACATTTAGACAACAAAGATTAAACAAAGAAGAAATTTAAAGAGAAGAGATTTAACAAAGGAAGGATTATTTTATTAGGTCTCTGTCTAAAAGAACAATGCTTTGCAATCTCAAAAATTGTGGCTAAGTGATTGATTGATAGGCTGGCTATAAAAATATTTAAAAAAGTGTGAATGTCACGTATGCAGTTACGTGAACCAGAAAAGTGAAAGACACATTACTTTTCTGGAGATAAACTCTATTGTATGTATTCGAAATATTTAAGGAAGTGCTAGCCCTAACTCTAGTTTAAACACTAATATCTAGACTCACTAATATCTGGGGTTTGATAGTTTTCTATTTTTGACGGTTTCAAAATAATACTTTTTTAACAGACTTTAAATAAATGAGGAGGTTCTCAATTCGACTGTTTGTTTTTGTGTTTGTTACGCGATTACTCCGCCAATTATGAATTGATTTTGATGATACTTTTTTGTTTGGTAGTCCATACTTCAGAGGTGATCCTATATATAAAACGAAATAGAATCAGCGCTTTTTTACAAAATTTGACTTAAAATTTATTTATATCAAAATTTGTAACAAACTTCGTTTGTACAGAGCTTGCTTAGGCGGTACACTCTAACTTTTCGTATGATTTAGTACAGACATACGTCAATACATGTTTTAATTTGGAATGAAACTGTGATGCTTAAAAATAGACCTAATGGACTTTAGTTATGTACCTACTGTACATTACATAGATAGGTGTATCTGTATCATTAGATAGATAGGTACTTAGTTTCACAACTATATTCATTCATTACGTCACTATCTCACCAGTAAACATCGAGCGAGAGGATACGTGTCTCTATCTGACTAGACAAAATCAGAGATGTAAACAAACATAAGCTATAAGCACAGAATAAAGACAGCTATAAGCTGGTTGAAGATAAAGTTCAAAATAGATATGTGAGGTGTATTGTATGTTTGGTATTTGAGATGTTGCACGCGAGTGACGCGGCACACCTTTTATAATTTTCCAAATTCCGCTAGATATCTAACTGCCGCACGAGAAAGCTTAGGTACTTTCCTAGCAGAACGATTCAGACGCTAGAGTAATTTATTGTGTCTGGGCCTCGTATTTTGAAAAAGGTTTGTTTTATCTCTAGTGGATTTGAATAAGGAATAGGATAGAATAGAATAAGGGTGCGTCTGGTCAAAAACAGAACACCCATCCTCTCCACCTAAGGAAGAACTCTTCCATGTCTCCACCGCTTTTAATTGGCACTTGGCAATGGCATACGCTTGACGTTCGAAAACGGTCTTAGTGGTTACGGAGTGGTATTAGGGAATATTTTAATTTGACGTAATAGAATAGTCTAGTTTTGAGATTAGACGCATTATACCTACCCCCTATAACCTTCAGAACACCCTCTAGGCAGGAATGTTGGCGAGAATTGAGTAGGTAAGCTGTGTGGCTGTCCGAAGGTTTTTTAATTTTCAGTTTTAAAAATAATCACGTGTCAATTTGTTTTCTAGAGACGCACGTACATCGTTACACATTTTTACAATATGTGTATATAAGAGTCAGTCAAGCAAAGTATCTAGGTGTATATATAGAACTAGTTTCATAATACAACCTGATAAAGTAGGTAACCTAAAGGTCATTGAAATGGATGGTAGTAGGTACGTAGGTATAACAGGTACATATATATATATATATACCTATTTACTTAGTCATTAGACTTGGTCAGCACTTTTAAATTAATTGTTCAATTAATCATTGATCATTTTACTGGAAATTCAATAAACACAACTACAATTACTGGAAACAACAATAGAATTGCTTCAGCTAAGGGCCAAAGGTCTAGAAAATCTTTTAACCTAACAATATCTGCAACACCTGACATAATGATAGGAGAAATATAAATACAATGTTATGTTACAGACTATGTGGAAAGAGTGAGATGAGGATGTTCCCATGCTCAATTACAGATGTTATGTTGTTAAGAACTCAACAACATGATTGAAGTCATAGCTCAACTAGATTTGACAACAAAATTAAAATCTCAATAGCGGGATTAGGTTGCAATGCATCCTATCACTGTCTTAATTCAATTTATCACCACACCTATTCTCTTTCTACAAAGTCTGATGTGCCAATGTTGGGAAATGGCAAATTGTTGTTAGAAAAGCCCAAACCAATTATCACCTTCCCAATAATTGAATCCAACACCAGAATAACCATAAAAGCAGAAAACAGAAAACCACACACTAACTAAGAAAATTACAAATCAACATTATCACAATCTTATATAGGTACTTAATTGATTAAATGCATGCATTTCGTCATGGTATAACTAACTACATGAAAGGAATGTACATATGGAATTTCCTACATATTATTACTAATTAAACTCACTAAATGATGAATTTTGACAGATTTTTCCTGTATTTGAACAACAGAAACATTGTGGAATTGGACTAAGTGCATGCAAAATCAACATCATTATTAATTTGTTAAAACGCTCACCTTAGTAAAATCCTGAAATTCTCCAGCTCTCTAATACTATTAGACAGTCTTGCAAATGCATTAAACAGTGCCACTATTTCTGTCCTCTGCAATCTTTCGTGTGATTTATGTCTCAATGGCAACTTTCCTTGTGGTGGATCACTTTCTGGACTGTTCCATTTACTTGAAAACAGGATCTTCAGTGCCGTCCCAAGTCCCTGCGTTTGAAGTTTACCCCAAAGCTTGCATTTGTCACATCCAACGCAGTCCATGATTCTTGAAATATTTCTAAAATGATCTCGGAACTCATCTTTTAGTGTTGCTGTTTGGCTTCCCCCAGTGAACATTGAGGACTCGTTGAAATGATCAGGGAATGTGTAGATAACACCAAGCATGTGCCTTATGGCATGTCGTGTCTCTTCATCTTCTGTAGGGCTGCCGGTGAAGTATTCTTCATGTTCTAAATAAGGCCCAGCTTTTGCCAAAGCCCTCATTTCTAATAAGTACACAAAGTACAAGTTTTTCAGCCAGTTAGAACTTTCACCGTGGGTTTGGGATGGGTCGAACCGTCGCTGGAATTCTTCTAGATTTGGTCCCCATTCACCGTCGGGTGGTGCAGCAAAACCAATAGTTTTCTCTGATAGTAAATATTTGGAGCTTAAATGAATGTTGATACTTGTATGTAAACCTGAAACGGCTCTATAAAATACTCTCTTTTCCAAACACATATTTCCCAAATCTGAGCTCAGTACATACGGGAATGATTCATAAGGGTTCAGTTTTGGTCGGAAACAATTCTCTTGGTAAATGCTTCTCCAAATTCTATGGGCTGAGGGACCTTTATATCCAGTGTACCTTTCAGGATTTAGAGACAGGTCCACGTAGTCAGCATCAGCATCTCTATCATCACATTCACAGAAGTTCTCTACGGCATCATCATATATTTTCCATTTGGCTATTTCATATTGACTGGCAGCACTGATAGTCATGTTTAGGTATCCCAAATCAGGGTTGTGGTCATCAGAATCGCAGATAGATTGGGCCTCCGCAGAGTATTTAGCCGCTGGCGCTTCTATCTTGTTGTCATCATACCCATTCTCATAGCCAGGAACACTTTCCTTCGTACATGTTTTGATATGACAATATTTCATAGCACAACGGCTATCGTCAGCCCAAAAAGGGCATTCCTTCTTCAAATTGACCTTGTAGAAGCGGAAGTAATCTTTACTGACGAGGCTCTGGATGCGCGGAAAGATCTTCACATTATTGAAATAATCGATGGTGTCGACATTGCACGAGCAGTCTCCGAGAGCTCCGTGCAACTCGTCGAAGCAGGCCGGGCCGTCGCAAGTTTCCGGGTCATCCAGCTCGGTGTCGTAACCCACGGCTTGTACAATCGCAAGAGCAAAAATTATAAACACAACACAACATTTTTTGTAAGCCATCTCCGATATGCCCATGACATGAGTATCGTAAATTATTTGTAAGACGACCGAAGTATCTCTCTACACTTTAGCACTATATCGTTACAGTGATGAGTATTCGCAAAGTGAAAGTGGATTTATATAAACCGAAGACAAAAGGGGGACGTGATCAAACAAACGTTCACGCTTTGCATGATTTTTCGACTGATATCGTCTGACTGACTGACGGCTGACGTTTTTTTGCTGCCTGCCCATTGACGTACCTTGCAACTGACAAGTGACAATTGCATTGGCTCGACGTTGGCAACTCACTACGCGGTCAGTTCGATGGTCCTTATTCCTTATCTAAGGTTCGGTGGCAGTTTTTTTGTTTTCTAGTTTCTTTGAGTAATATCATGTAATTTTGAAGGCATTATAGCCGGTGTAGCTTGTTTAGAGAGCATGGGCTAATATTTATTCTGTGGCATGGGCATGTCTTTTGTTTTTCAAATGGGTGTAAATATTCTTCCGTGGTGTAAATTGTCCACCAACATTTTAATAAAACTGCCACCGAACACTAGAACATGACTTGACTGAGACCTTAAGTAGTACAAAAACTCCGTGGACTTTAACTACCTACTTGACCTGGCAAAATTAAGGAAACTTTCCTCAGAGGCCATAATTAAAAAAAGAAGAGGATAATGAAACAAACAACAGTAAATTGCCAAATAAAATTAATTATCATGAAAAAATTTGGTCATCCGTTTGTAAAATTAATGTATTGTCAAAGGAGTTTTTCTTGATGATTAGTAAAAAACTAAACATTGTTACATATATTCCCCACTGCCATCGCCATAGTGATTACACTTTTTTTGGAGCTAACCAAGTGGTGCCAGTCATTTTGTATATTTTCTTAATCCCCGCTGGTGTGTGATCCTTTGGACCTTGTGTGGACGTCTGGACGATGACATGTATTGGTGGTATTATTTCCCGCCTTGTTTCCCGCACGCATGGCGCGGTCAGTTCATTATACCCTTATTTTATACCCATTAAATAATTCCATGGTTATACCCATAGGTACCACATATAGTACGTCACGTTTGACGTACAGGAATTTTTATACTACTATACTATATACATGGATGCACACAGCTTGAGAAAGTTGGGTTTTTACTGGTTTTTTCCTACTAGATGGCAGCACATTCTCAGTTAATGGATTTGGAGATGCTGATCTGTGGGACCCTCAGAATAAAGACTAAAGCAATCATTATTCTGAGGTGGGATTATATTATTGGTTAATCTGAACTCGGTAGCAAAAGCAATAAAGAGCGTGCAAAGACAAGTCGCAAAGAGGTTCCACAGATTTATAAGTATAGTACTCGTAAGAAATCTGAGGTTCCTTCTTCTAAAGAGGATATAATAACTAGGTAGGTATGTAACTACGTTTCATGCGGCGTGGGAGACGAGAGCGCTGCAGCGCGTAGCAACACTGTCTCGTCATATATAGCACGTGTGCAAGATCTACGCTAAGGATCTAGGTAGCTACCAGTCTGTAATGAAGAAGTAGGTAGTCTGTTCAGAAAGAGACGCGTCGTGGGGTGGGATTCGAGGGCGCAGCTGCGCATAATAACCTGTTTTTAGCGGGCAATACAATAGCGCGTCTGTTTTGTTTTGATCCTATACCTATTAAAACTTTAACCATTTCTTTAGAATATGATTCAAAAATTTCAAAATGCTGGCACAAAAAAAAACCAGCTCAAAGAACATAATAGGTAATCTCCAACGAGAGGAAGCTCCTAATTATGTACCTACCTGGTTAACAACGTTAGTTCACTATTTGGCCACGATATCTCTCTTTCTGAACAGACTCTACCTACCTTCCTTCTTAATTAATATACCTCTAATAATAAAAAAAATAGAGCGGTCTCTCGATAGAGTATTATGTTCCTTGGCGTAGATAAGTTCTGTGACATTTATACAAAAAAACTTGAACTTATAATAAAGTAAATCTAAATTAAAATAAAGCTAGTTGCGTTTTTTGCCGCGCATTATTTGTTTCCGCACGGACTGCATACCTTTCTCTTTGCTAAAATAAGAAACCTTTTGGCAATACTGTAAGTAGTTCATCATTAAGGTAAATTAGTGCTGCCTAACCTCAGTGCAGTCCCCGAGAGTCCCTCTGAAGGGCCCCACCAACCCCTTATAGATAAGGTAGGTACCTACCTAGAGTTTAGGTTAGGTAGCGAGGTTAGGTCGCAGGAAGTCGCGGTGGATGGAGGTGGCTCAAGACCGTTCGTCGTGGCATTCTAAGGGGGAGGCATATGACCAGCAGTGGAGTTCTACAGGCTGCTGATGTTGAGGTAAGTTAGGTATCTAGGTAGATACCTACTTAGGAACCTAAGTTCGCTGCTTTACAAAGTTCGCTCACAAAGTAGTAAACACTAAAAGATAAACAATAGGGCAAATAAAAACATGACGGTGTAATCGTAGAAAATTTATTTGTCTCCAAATGTACCTACATAAAGTCATCCACAAAAGCAGTTTCATCAGAAATGCACAAAGAGATTCAAAATATGGTCAGATTGCTCCCGTTACAATATTTATCTAAAGAAAACCGCATAGAATAAATTACATTAGAAATGCATATTATTATTTATAATAAATTGTAAAATGGACGAATATACGAGTACAATCGATACAACCCCAATTATGAAAATAGGTAAAATATCAATAGAATATCAAGTTTTTTTTTTACATAGAAATACCTATGTTCATCAAGTTTCTATGTCAACTCTTTTAAGTAGCTAGATTGGTAGGAACAAATTATAACAGGTATAACCTATAGGTAGTTAAATAGATGGTATGGTAGATGGATCTACGAAGGATGTGGCTAGATTTTAATTTATGGTAAATGAAGAATAAGGTGTTATTATTAATTCAAATAAATACGTTATCCATGTGTTTGTTCCGTAATCTCCAATTTGGTCTAAATTATCACTATATAGAAGTTAAACACAAAAACTTGATGCACTCCAAATAGTAGCTTAACTAGTTTCTAGGTAACTTAACAATTACTTACTTATATTTAAAATGTATAAGATTACTCGTAACAATTATAAAAGAATGTTAATTAAAACGGTAAACAGTGCGTCTTTTAAAATCTACGCGGGGTATCAACAGAATATTGATATTAAGTAGAAATAAAGTTAAAAGTAACAAAAGTCCAAAGAAAAGTTTCGTGAAAGTTTGCTTATCATTAATTTGGAAATTTTCCAATTCGTTCGTTAAATTACGGCACTCTTTTTGTCTTTTTGGGTTTTAATCCCAACTATTTGTTTAGATTGTCAACAGATGGCGCTGTTCTGCTATTTCGGAACGCAAACTTTCGTGTTGTTACTTAGTTTTCAAAAGGTGGGCTGATACGCTAGACAAAACTAAACTTATCATAACTTGTACAGTAACTTAAGTTTGTGTCGTTGATGTCTTGTTCTTTTCTCTCTTGTGATGTCTTCTTTTAGGCGTATCTGGAAAAAAAATAAAAATCAATATGATTGTTTACGTGGATGTTTTTCTAAGTCAAATCAAAATTCTAAAACACTGGTACCATAGAAAATTATTAAACGCACTATGTTATTAACAATTATTACATAAAACTACCCCAGTAACATACAAGAAACTAACGAATAATTAAGACAACACTAAATACCTATTTTTACAAATCATAAAAAAGAAAAGCTAAGGCAGGTAATATACATAAAACATGCGACAAATATTATAGCTTTGCCCTTGTACCTTGTACACTAGTAGTACGAAGGGACCTACTTTAAAATATTGAACAAACAATTAACAATTTACAACGCGAGCATTCGTGTGAATGTGTCTTTTGTAAGATGTATCTGAATACATAACATATGTAGGTACAGTAGACAAAATCAAAACAGCTTAATAAACATATCTAAGTCGAAATCTCACCCAGAATTTGTTCGCAATGACGTACTTGTACCTTATTATTCGTACATAAAATATGCTTTAGTGTACAGCAAAGATCATATCACACGATTACTCTGGGCCCATAACCAACAGAAACTACTTTTGAAATAAATTCTAACAGTCACAGAACATAAAACAATTCTATTACATTCAAACTACATGCATATGAAATTAGTGTATTTACAACGTGACTTACCTAATGTTACATTGTTACATTAAATTATGTATTCTGTTGAATAAGACAAGTCATTAATTACACACATTATTATTTTATTCATAAAAGAATAGCTTTCTGATAAGCATCATTTAATTCAGTGCAAGCACCCCGCTTTATAGCTGTGTCACGACAATTTTTATTTATTGTGCCTTAATTCCACATTTATACATTGTGCATTATCACATTAATCATTATAAAATATATTATTTTAATCGATTACATTTCAACTAATGTTTCTTAAACCACAATGGTACAATTTTCAAAACGTTACATTTTTTTTAAAACTTTTACCTTTTTAATTTTTTTTGAGGGTAGGTAACTAACCTAATTACATTAAAGTTCCAACATCCTTACGATTTAATAAAATACACATTACATCACAATAGCTAGAACAGATTATAAAAATAGAGATTCAAATGGTTATTTTTGAGCTTGCAAAAGTATTAAGCACTTTTTAACAATATTAAATAAGGTAAGTAAATATTTAAATGGAAAATACTAACCTACCTCTTTTCGTTCAAGATTTTGACAGATAGCAGTTCTTATTTTTAATCGTTGAAATAAGCGTTATGACGTTAATAATACAACATATTTAAAGCAGTGTCAAAAATTTAAAACGGATGAAAAAAAAACTTTGATGTTATGACTGGTTATTAGCAATAATTTAATTAAATAATGGTTTTAATTCTCATCGACTTTTTGATATTGTTAGTTAAAAATCTAAACCATGCAGTGAACACAGCCCAATGTTAGTAAAAGATTAAAACCAAAATAAAATGTGTTCATAGGTACCAGTATAAATGTACAAAATATTAGTAGCGTGACCTTCGATCCATGTTTCTTATGGAATTGGCGAGACACAGCGCGAACAGAGCTCCGACGACCTGTGAAATAAGAAATTTATCAAATTAGTATGCACATCACTATGGATTGATTGAAAGCGGCCGCAATGTAACGTCCACCATTGGTACATGCAACCTTTATTGCAAAAAGGGGTCATTACTCAATTCTCCAATAAATTAGGTATTAGTTTTCGAGTTAAAACTATCGAGATGTGTGACGTAATACTTATTTAAAATATGGTAACAAATCTGAGCCCATTATAGGTACGTGGCTGGAAACGGTATTTTAAATATCGTCGGCTAAATTCGTAAACCTCGTATCTCCGTTTTTAAACGAAAATTGTTTTTGATGCAGTTTGATAGATATTTTCTGAACGCATCTTGTCGTAAAACTCGTATTTCTGTATAAAAATTCGTTAATTTTTAAACCGAAAAAACGAAAACCTTGTATGTTTTGCCCGCCATTTTGCTAAAGGTAAGCTTTTGGGCCTACCTACTGTAAAATTCACGTCTATGGAGGTACGAGGTTTACAAATTTAGCCGACGATATGTATACTTAACTATTATTGATTATTATTATTATCGTATTATTATTATTATTGATTTTTATTTATCATCCTTTCTTTTTAGTACAAAAATATATCGAGGGTACAAAGCATCAGTATAAATACGATAATCTAGGGAAGTTATAATTTATATCTTTACCAAATAAACCAACAAAATCTATTTTGCCGTTGCATTGCAGTTAAAGAGAGCCGTCGTGGCCAAATTGTAAACTACAATTTTACAACCATACTTAAGGTGAAACGGTTCGCAAGTAGCGCGAAATTCAAATTTTATTGTGTTTTTTGCACATTACAGCTTATCAACTCTTCTTGAGATAGCGAACACTGGTTTTGCGGGAATCAGGAGGCATAACACACATATTTTAATTGAAAGTATCTCATAAATATCATTAGTTTAGCTACGAATGTCAATGAATGTTTTGTATAGTGTTATTTTGGTTCATTGACATTCGTAGCTAAACTAATGATATTTATGAGATACTTTCAATTAAAATATGTGTGTTAGGCCTCCTGATTCCCGCAAAACCAGTGTTCGCTATCTCAAGAAGTGTTGATAAGCTGTAATGTGCAAAAAACACAATAAAATTTGAATTTCGCGCCACTTGCGAAACGTTTAACCTTAAGAGCTGGTTTCTTTCTGTCGGCATTTTGAAACATAAACTAAAGAAATAGTTACAGTTGTAATATGATCAAAATGGAACAGACGCGCTATTGAATTGCCCGCTAAACAAAAAAGGTAATAAAGCACAGATGCGCTCTCAATCCCACGAAGGGTCTCTTTCTGAACAGACTTTACGGAATTAACTTCTTGTTCTCCCGAAAATTAAGGTTTGAAAAGGGGTCATAACTCATATGACCCCGTTTGTAATAGAGGGTCGGACACTATATTACGGTCTTGGAAACATGATGTTCTTACACACCTCAACACAAGCCACACCAATGGCTACTCCAGCGATAGGCTTGTTCCATTTCTCGTAGAGCTTGGCTAGGGTGGACGCGCAGCCGGAGTTCGCGTTCTCGATGGTACACTTTCCGCCGAGAGCCGCACCAACGAAGCTGGCTTCACGCGCGCAGCATGAGTCGGGGAGGGTGATGGTGATGCCGTAGTCCTGAGGGCCGTCACTACCGCAGCAGCTGAACTGAAATTTGAAAGAAAAATTGCTTCAGAAAAAGTTTCTACAATAAATTATTACTACCTACCTATTTCGTGTCACCGATACTTTATTGGTTACTGCGTTAGGTCAAAAACCAGCTTGTCCTTGAAAAGGGCTTAGTGACAAATGGTTAAAGATCCAGTGTGGTGAAAGGATTCAGTGCGCCTTGCCTTGCTTGCCTTAATTTATCATTATCATCAACCTGTAGAAGTCCACTGTTGGACATAGGCCTCTTCCCTAGAATGCAACGACGAACGGTCTTGAGCTACCTCCATCCACCGAATTCCTGATACGTTTATAATTAATTTAGTCCATCGAATGGAGGGCCTTCCTTTACCGCGTCGTCCAGTTTGTGGTAGCCACGCGAGAACCTTTCTTTTACCTCTTTTTACTATTAAAAATATGTGACTGTAAAACTTTGAATTTACTTAAGGTGGCGGTGATGGCCGCACGCTAAATCAACTCGAGAATAGCGCAAAAGTCGGCCTGCATATTGCTATCCCTGTTTGGCTAACGCAGGCGCGCGCGGGGCACAGCTGAACACTTATTTCTATTCTGTGGCCGTTACCATTCATAATTCGAAGGTGGTATTTATTTTTTATGCAAACTAGCATTTGACAAACATATTTTTTTTGCATATTTGGCATTTGTCACAAACTTTTACATTTATATATCTAGCAATAAAAACTCCTTGGTACCTAGTTCTGCGAACAGTTAGAACTCGCGAGCACAAACTTTTTTCCAATAATTGTGATCAGGGTGGTTATTCGCTATGACCTATGAGATTTCTTTTCAATAACGTGTGACGTCACCCATACGATTCAGCGATGATTCCACGCAGATATCGTAACGAGCCCACGTTGTGTTACGTTTGGTCAGAGCGAATAAGGGGGCAGGTTGGTGCTTTGATGATCGTTGAGTTTGGCTCAATTTCCAATAGCGACTGTGACCTAGGTTTATATTTTTATCACAAGCCTAAATATGAAATGGCGTACTGCGGAAGTCAATAGTTTAGTTAGCATTGTGAGCTATGACAAAAAATCAAAGAAAAATATTTCAAAGTAAACGCTCAACTTTCCTTTAGCGACTGCTAGCTAGGAAGTTCACATTTTTATCACATATAGCACATAGCACAAACCTAAATATGAAATGGCGTACTGCGGAAACCAATAGTTTTGGAGCTATTCATTTTTGAAATTTGCTAATAACCGCTTTCCGAACGCCATGTTTTGGTGATATTTTACTTTTTATCAGTGTTCCGATACGATTTTCGATTTTTTTTTTTTTACTTCATTAGACATTAGATTTATTAGAGGGGATATGTATGGAGCTATCTTTATGTATGATAGGTGTTTGTTCGATGATGACATTCGAACCGTTCATCCAATCGCCATGTTTGGTAGGAAGGTTGGCAACATTGGCAGGTAGGTTGGTTGTAGGTTGTTCAATTGGCAAGTTTGTTTATGAGCTTAGTATACTAGGTAAGGGATTCGTTCAGATAGGAGCGAATATCGAAACATTGCAAGTTTTCTATTCGGGCTATGCTTCCGGCGAACTACCTACTAGTTTATTTATAGTAGGTAATTGTACAATATGAGATGACTCATTGTAATCATCATTACACTCACATGACTATCATTTACGACCCTCTAATTGGACGTTCAATCAACTGAAACTTTTTACAGTGTCATACTTTTTGTAAGCATTTTTAACCAATTTTTTTTCCAACCAACGTAAGACTAGTAGTCGGTATTGGTCTCTAGAATCTGGAGAACTTAAAATTTCTATACAAACAGTAAACCATACGTCTCTGTCCTTTGTTCTGTTAAAACTCAGACTACTATAACCTTTATTAATTGATAAATATAATATCATCACAGTAATATAAAAAATGCGAAAGTTTGCGAGTATGTTTGTTAGTTTTTCACGCTCAAAACGGCTGAACGGATTTGAGTGAAATTTGAAATGGAGATACCTTATACCCTCTGGATTAACACATAGATCATCATCAATTTTCATCATTGTTCACGCAGATGAAACCGCCGGCCGTAGCTAGTTTGTTAATAAAAGCCAGTAAACCATACTGAATGCAATTGATATACATAACTTAGTCAGTATTCTTTCACGTTTTAGATTAGTTTTTTATTATAAAATGTTAAATTATATACAATATGTTTATTTTATTTTTATGTAGGTATAGGTAAAAGCTACTTATCTGTTTTGTTACCAAATATTCTAAGTTTATTAAGTTAAATAATTAATACTATGTAAGTACCTATAGTTAAAAATTATCTCAGCCTTTTAATTCGTAAGATTAAATGTCAACGTTGTGTACGCCTATAATTGGTATATGTATCAGACTAAAACTATCTAACTAAGTCATGTTTTGTGAAAGTGTTAATATTTATGCTGTTTGCGTGCCTTTTATCAATAAATAAATAAATATTTGAAACCTATGCTATGCGCCAAAAACAACACAGTTTCCAGAGATTCGAAATATCTAATAAATTAGAACATTTACTGGTAATTGTTCAAACCTACACATTGCACTTGACCTTAGCCTGAATATAGCTGGTGAGCAATCAAAAGCTCGATGACATCATCTTCGAATTCGAATCATTTAAGAGAAGTTGCGAAGACTTTAGTCAGGTAGGTAACCAGAGGCCCAATTCTCTAATTTAAAAAAATTCAATTCGCAGTATAATCTCGTCTCAGTCGCACTGTCAGCTGTCACCTATATAGTAACTATTACTTAAGCTTCGCATGCATACGCGAAGATTAAGTAGTAGTTACTATACGATACAGTGCGACTGAGACGAGATTATATTGTGACTGGAATGTTTTAAAATTTGAGAATTGGGCCTCTGTTCTGTTACTGTATTGTGTGTCCGGCCTGAGAATAGATCCCTCCCGTCTCCTCCCATGGATATCGTAAAAGCCGACTTAGGGATTACACCAGGGTATGGACAGCAGCATCTACCTAAGTACTCAACTCCAATATGCGATCACCAAATACGCCTGCCAATCGTGGTGATCCGCCACTCGATGGTAGACCGCGTCGTACGGTTTGTGGTCGCCACTCAAGAACCTTTATTCCCCCAACGGTTATCAGCTCTTCGAGCTTTACGACCTGCGCATTGCCACTTCAACTTGCTAATTCTGAGAGCTATGGTCGGTGACCTTGGTTCTTCTACGGATACACAGTAGAGTATGTTATACACTTCTCATCAAAAAAATCGAAACACTTATCAAGTTTATGTGTCTAATGGATTATTAGAAAAATATTGTAATAAACGGAAAAAAAAAAATCTAGTAGCAGTAGGTAGGTACAAGATTAGATAGATAGATAGAAAATTCTTTATTGCACATAAAAAAGAAGTGCAAAGGCGAACTTAATGATAAAAAGCATTCTCTTCCAGATAACCTTGGTGTATTGTGGACAAAAATATGCGTCGGTAGTGCACAGAAAGAGATAGTGATAGTTAAGATTACGAACTGCCAGCAAATATAATGATGGTTTTTCTTAAAGAAATAGTACTCTTTTTGGATATTTGTCGTCAGAAAGAAAATCTTGGTAGTGTTTCGTTTTTTTTGATGAGAGGTGTATTATTTTATTGCGACATTATTACCTGTTGCTGAAGATTGTTGATAATGCCCTCAGTGGCCTTGTCGACATTGTCGCTCTTTCGCTTGTTGAAGAGGCTATGGACCGAGGTGACGATGCCTTCTTTCAATGTGTCTCCGTACGTGAAGAGGAGTACTGCTAAGACCACTTGCACGATGATGATGACCAGCAGGAATATCGAGTACTGGAAAGATAAATAATAATTGTTTGTGGAACATAGGAGACTAGCGATATCAAATATACAGGCTACAATGGCTCAAACCACGAACAAAGTCAAAGTCAAAAGAATTTTATTCATTGATATCACAAGGATCATTTTGAATCGTCTTATAAACTAAAATTACTCCTGTTCCAACGCGACCAAGCCTAGAAGAATCAGGCAACAAACACGGCTTGGCTTATACATAAATGGTCCGTCTTACCACTAGGTGAGAAGCGCCTGTGTTGTGCCTCGGAGCAAAGAGTTGCTGATACATAGTAAATGAGAACTTAAAAATCTTAGGAAGGTAGTCAAAAGTAAATAAACATCAGCAAAAAATATGCAAGACAGCACACGCTACGCTTGTTATTACATTGTACATGAACACGGATAGGTATAGCATACCCATATCGAGTAACAGCGATCCAGTGTAAATTCACCCAGTATAACGATTAAGTACCTAATATCTGGCCTTGTAAAGTATCTAGACTGAGAGTTTATAAACTATCGAACTAAATCATCCGTGACCTCACTGCTTAGTTAGGTACACATAATAATATCATCTACCCGGACTTGTTGGGCAATTTTCGTTGGTATATACGGGGTGTAAAAAGACAGCTCCCGAATACTGAAGGCACCGGTAAAGCTACCTATATCATAGTTATATAAAATAGCTTTCGCCTGAGAGGTGATTCATACCGGAGAAAACTTTTTTTCGTTTCGTATCGTATTTGTCAGCCAGCAATGTACGCATTTATTCCGGCCACGCGAGTTCAACGCTCCTGGTCAGCTGATCGACCCGTGGGGCCAATATTTCTCATGTGCTTTTCATTGCTTTTTTTGACGTTTTTATTTATTAACGTGTTTTTAATGATGGACAATAGGTTTTTTTTGTTCCTTTAACGATATTTTATGGATATTTATAAAGAAAACACGAAAAAAGCGGACCAAAAGTAAGCATTTTTTTTCGTGTTTTTTCAGCTTTATTATTTTCAGAATCATGGTCTGAATGCACTGTTTCAGTTTTCGGGAGTAGTCTTTTTACTCCCGGTATAATTGGTCCTGGCTGCTGGCTTATTTAAATAACACAACACTCACAAGCGCAGTCATGATCCCACACTAGGATTCCCTGTGTCGTGGGTATCAAGAACTACGAGTACCATGCCACCCAGCCTCGGAACAAATATTTGCAGATCATACAAACATTTGTCCCAGAAACCCGCAACCTATACCTACTCGCTCGCCGCGCCTCAGAGGTCGTCAATTTAGGAGTGTGTTATTACTGGAAGAAAGCGTCAGCCGAGTTGATCGTGGAAAGTAATGGCGGCGATGTGTTCACCACTGGTCACATTTAGTGTTCCTGCAACTGTGCACACAGTGAAAACACCCCCTTTTAGATGTATGTATGTATGTCATAATATCACCTGACCTGAGGCACGCTAATACTCGCTAACAGAGGGCCTAGGCAAGTGGCATTCGTTTCGAAACGATTCCATTTCTACAGTCGTAATTCAATACAAATGACCACGTGACATATCGATAGCTAACGTCAATCCCATACATTTTGGACTTTTCTACTGGCGTCATCGCTATTAGAGTGTTACTTTGTCTACGGCCTCTGGACACAATGCTGGTCCTGTTAGCTGCTAAATCATTGGACAAATTAGAGAGTCTAATGCGAGTAAGGAGGTTGGACATGCATGTGCTAAATGTTTATGAGTACGTCGAAGTAAAACTACAAAGACTGGCTATTTGAATGGACCGAAGCGAAGTATCCTTATGTATGTAGATTTAATAGGTGAGTATATAACTACAAAGACATGGTGCAATAGTAGATTATGCACTTAGTGACTAAGGGAATAAAGCAGTGTCTATGTCGCGGGCGGCATATTCGCTCGCTTCACTCAGGACTCTATTAGAGTCCCTCGTTACGCTCAGGGTTCAAGCTGCCCGAGACGAATACAGGCTTTATTCCAGAGGAGCATACTCTACTTTTCACACCTTCTGCGAGACAATACAAAGCCTTGGCTTTTTTTCATTTTTGCGGTAATAGATTATCAATAATCTCTAGAACGTCTGTTTTGATAAACTCATAACTATCGTTTGACATTTTTTATCAACCTGAATATTGCTATAAAATTTACTGAAAATCACAGCACCAAACACGCGCACATTCTTTGTAAACGCACTTTTTTCTTTTTTTTTCGAGTTCTGCTTATGGTGGCCTGTTCGATTTTCGAACAAACCTCTTTACAATGTCATATGGGCATTGTTTTACTTAGAGTTTTCCACGATTTGACGTTCCAAATTTAAATCACTTTATTCGGAGACAATGCTTTACTTTACGTTGAGGTTGCATGATATGTAATTGGACATTGTCGAGCAGGTGGTGTGAAAAAGTGTTTAGAGAACATTGGTGGCAAAACTTTGTTTGCATAACAGTTAGCTGTACAACCGATCACAGAAACGGCAACACACAAATTTGATTGACGTTGAACATTGCTATACTCAAATATCCCTTACTCTATATTTGTAGAGTTTGTAGACTATGAAACATCGGTAGAATTTCGACTAAATTCATGTGATACTTTTAAAAGCAAGAGTTCTGTTACATTTTCTCAAAGTACCTACTCTCTATTGTTTTGGAAGAGTCGGTTCTAGAGCAACGTAAAAGAAAGGTGTAAGTACCCTATACAGTTGGTGAGAGTTTGCTAAGAAATAGCGACATTAACAGGCTATTCTACCTTCGATTATGTATGTACAAACATAAAATGTATTGCCATTACAAGCTCGACCCATACAATTGGTGCCAAGCGTAAATTCTAATCTTTTATTGCATTTCCTCTGGACCGATAATGAATTGCATGTTTGTAGCTGGCTTTGGAACCGTCAACCAATGAATCAAGGAATACACAATTTTGTTCTAACTCCAAAATGGAGTTATTCTATCCTTTAAGGTTTGGGAAGCGTCGTATATATAAGAGAAGGAACTTCGTTCCTTGGAACCACTTATCTATCATTCTTAAAACACCAACTACAGTTTCCTAACTTGTGGGAATAAATCATTGTATCAGCCCAAACCTTCAGTGATAGGGATTCACTCGGCAAAGAATATAGTGATATTAGGCTCGCTCACGTAAAAGTCCAATAATAGCAAAGACTATCGAATTCACAGCAGTTAATGTTAAAATAGAAGGCCAAGGAGGTTGTTAGTAGTAGAACTTCTTGTGAAAGAGTTCGTCCGGGAAAGTACTACCGGCCGTACCTTTTTCTGCCGCCAAACAGTAGTGCGCGCATTGCTGTGTTTCGGTTTGAAGGGTGCCAATGAAATTACAGGCACATGACACTTTTTCATCATTATCTCTCAGGGTATCGCTACTTTCCATCAGGTGGGCCGTATGCTTATTTGCCAAGTAGTAAGTATAAAAAAAGCGAGCAAAGCGACTCCATTTCAATTCACAATGGGAACTATGACAGACAGGGATGCTTAGAGCACTCACCGTTACAACCATACAGTGGCTCTCTCGTATCGCGCCGCAGCAGCCGAAGAAAGCGATCACGAACATGATGGCCCCGATAACGATGAACACCCAAGGCGCCACCGTCAGCTGTGACTTAAGTTCATCCTTAACCACGGTCCAGTTCATCAGGAAAGCCACGCCGATGCCGATTATCCCCAGGCCGAGCAGCTGTGGGCAGAGAAAAGATTGATTAAAGCAATTGATAAACAAGAATTTGCTTAGTTGAAAGAAGAATCGATTTTCGAATCTATTTGTGGGGGCCGCTAATTTCCTTAGTTGAAAGAAAATTCGATTTTCGAATCTATTTGTGGGTCGCTAATTTGCTTAGTTGAAAGAAGAATCGATTTTCGAATCTATTTGTGGGGGCCGCTAATTTGCTTAGTTAAAAGAAGAATCGATTTTCGAATCTATTTGTGGGTCGCTAATTTGCTTAGTTGAAAGAAGAATCGATTTTCGAATCTTTTTGTGAGCCGCCAATTTTCTTTTTCTAAGTTCAAAATCAGGTATTTTCAATTACTAAACGGTAGTAATCTAAAGTTTCCGATAGCCGTTTTAAATATTTAATTCACAGCTACAGTATTAGTTATAAAGGAAGGAAGACGTTTTCATTTCCGTTACCAACTACTATAAAAGCCCTTACACACATACAGGACAGGATGTCTAGACTTTATAAATATTACTTTCTATTAAAGGTCTTGGAAAGCTATGCCAGCTTACAAGTATCTACGAGTTGGTTGGTCTTCCGTACGTATTCCTATCATAGTAATAGATATACACCTTTTTTATTAGCAATGTTCTAAGTAGGTACTGACCTACTTCTAATGCAAGCAAAAGAAACTAAAGGATTATTGGGATGCTCCCAATCAAAGTGGATAAAAATAGCTCTAACAAATGCCACATCTGACATCGCCGTAAGGTTAGTATTTCTTCTTAGTTTTGCTACTTTGTATTCTACAAAACAAGCAGATCTTTATGTAGAATAGGTTTTACATTACAATAATTCGATGAACTATATGCTTAGATTCCTAGTCATTGAACCCTAACATATTCCAAATAGGATGGTACGACAAAATCGACAAAGCTAGGACTCTACAGTAGGTAACATACAGTTGTATAGGTATTTATCAATATGAATAATACATATAATCAAAACTAGGTAATCAGTTGTTGAGTGCGAAGCCAGACTGGTCACACTGATGTAAGTATTCTGAGAGGCAATCAGGCGGGTCAAGGTTGGTGACACCGAAAGTGTTTGATTCGGTAAAATTGGTGATGAAGGGACGGTACATGCGTATAATCAGACGGCTTGAATTAATAATTAGTTTTACTCTGGTTTTGTACGTCTGACGTGGTCTGACTCAGAAAACAAGCAACTTGTGTCTATTTTCACCAACCAATTCTTATTTATAAAATGTCAGGTTTCTATGAAGAACTATTGTAACCGTTGTAAGTGTTAGTAGTATAATTATATAGTTGGTGAAACTGATAATAGTAAACGTAACTTATCAAACTTATCAATGTAAGCTTTGGTATCAACATTTTCATACTGTTTATAAAACCAGTTAGTAAACTAACTTTAATTTATAGCAGAAGTTTTAAAACTGTTTTGAAAATGCCCGCAGAATAAAATTATGACCTTGTTGTTATCATATTGTTATTGAATAACCACGTTAGCTTCTTTAATTATTGTATACCTAATTGCATACAATTAAATTATATTTTTATTAACTGGCTGTTATTCAAACGATTATAAGTTTATAAAGATTATAAGTTCACTGAGGTGGCTGACCTCTTGTCTAAAGGTTATCAACTTTACTTTAGAGTCTAAAGTTTAGACAATAAATTAGGAGCTACATCAAGCAACTTTCGATTAGCCTATCTCATAATGTTCTATTTAGCATCAAGTGGTTGTCTCAGCCTAAGAATAGAACTCCTCAAACTCCTCCTGTGAATGTCATAGGAGACTAAGGGGTTACGCCAGGCGATCTGCAGTATCCACCAGTACTCAATACCAATACTGCGATCATCAATCCGCCTGCCAAGCGTGGTGATTTTGGCAGGTCCCTCATATTCTATGAGGAGTCGTTCAGCAGTGAATGTTTACCGACTGATGAAAAGCTGAGCTGTAGTAAACGAGAACGTGTATAAAGTACCTGAGTAAAAGCTAACTATAAAAAAAACAGTCGAATGGAGAACCTCCTCCTTTTTTTGAAGTCTATTAATACTTAATAAATAATAACGCACGAATGCCTAAATAAAAAGAGTATAAATATACTCTTTTTATTTAGGCATTCGTGCGTCTAGGTATATGTAAACGACAGCCGATACAAAAAGTATAGTGCAATTGATAAATATACACTTCTCATCAAAAAAATCTAAATATTTCTCAAGTTTATGTGTCTAATGTATTAATAGAAAAATATTCGGAAAAGAAAATCATATAACAGTTAGATAGAACAAGATTAAGAACTGCCAGCAAATATAATGATGGCTTTCCTTAAAGAAGTAATCCTCTAATTTGGTTATTTGTCGCCAGAAAGACAATCTTGGCCGTATTTCGATTTGTTTTATGAGAAGTGTATTTTTAACTTTATACTACTCACTAATGACATTTATTAATGATATCTAATCTAATGGTAATTATACCTAATGGCTATATTCATAATTAAACCATTAAAAGACGATCTCCTCATATAACCTGATAATTTTATCAGTGTTGGTCCGGTCATCGCGCCTTGCATTCAGACTTGTGTTATGAAATACATTTTAATTTGTGTTCCGTACCAGTTTGAACCCTTTTTAGAAAAACGGAACACATATACGGTTACCTCTATTGCACAATGTACAGCACAGTTTTGGAGTTCTACTTTTGTTTAAGTTTCAAGTTAAATTGTTTCTGTAGTATACAAATACAGTACCTATATATACCAAGCGCAGCGTGTGCTGACTTGTGCACTTTTGCTGATTTGCTATAAATTTTACTTTTGACTAAGTACCTTACCAAAGTTTTTAACTTATTTTTTTATGAATTTAGCTTTTCCTTGTTCATCAACCAGGCGCTTTCCAGCTATTTGGAAGAAGAATCATTAAAAAAAAGCCAAGCAGTGTTTTATTGCCCTAATTCTTCTAGGCTTGGTCGCGTTGGAACAGTAGTTATTTTAGTTTATAAGACGATTCTAAATTACTCTTGTGATTTCAATGAATAAAATACTATTGACTTTAACTTCTCTGTTCTGTTCTCAGCGATAAGACCGCTCATTGATTATCATAATATTAAGATTATTATTTATTTACTTACCTATTGAATTGCAATGAAGTATTTTCTATCTACCCTCATGCATGGTCTGTTAAGAACCACTAAAGAAAAATCTCTAAATTTTCCGTAAGACCATCAATAAAAATGTAGAAATGCAAAATTAATAAAAAAAAAACTTAAACCATAGAATTATTGGTAGTTTTCTTTTCATACTTTTTATGTACAATTTCCATCATGTTTTTTTTTATGGGTATAAATGAGGGAACTTTATTTTGGCCCACCTGATTTTCAGCGGTAACCCCAGCCCATTACATATACAATACCCCTTAGGTCACATTCACCTAGGACACCTATTTAGCCAGTCACTGCGCCCGTCATCCTGACACACAAAGATGAAAAGTCTCATCAGTCTATGTAATTTCCCCGGCAACCATTCCCTTCAAACCCGAACACAGCAATGCTCACATTACCGCTTGGCGGCAGAAATAGGTATGGTGGACGTACTTCCCCGGACGATCTATTTCACAAGTTTTACTACTAACTACTGTTCCACCGGGCGTAGTAAACATCGTTAGTTGAAGCGTGGTTAAGAGTACCTCGAGCGTCTCGCTAAAAATAGAGCTGTAATTAAACGGAAGAATGACGAAGGGAGTACGTATTTTGATGGGGTTATTTATATAATTACGCAGCTAAATTAATAAAATTACGAAAAAAATTAAATCCTACTAATATTATACATGTAAATGGACGGAGTAAATGCTATATTATGTTAATGATGTTTTTTTATTTATTTATTTAAACGCACCAAATAGATCTTTTGGTGTGACCAATTGGTGTGATCTATCAGTAACTAAATTATAAGCATATGGGATCTATTAGTACAAAGGATCTAAACCAAAGGATTTATCAGTAACTACTCCAAATTACAACCACAAATAGAAATAAGAGATATTACCAAAATATATGTTTTGATCTTGTTAGCAACATCTATAATAATAACTAGGTATATCGAGCAAGTGATTACTGAGTGGTTCCCTAAAGTTATAACTCAAACTTTTTAATTAAATTCATTAGCTAGTGCAAATGAGTAACTTTCGAAATGTGATACAATGGATGGATCACACCACACCAGATGGATGGTATCATATTGAGGCCGCAAAAACATGATTGTTTGATTGAAGAGTACACAATACTCTGCTGGTATGTGGTATCCCTGAATCAAACAATGGCTCACACGTCATTTTAGTACCTGAGAACATTTATGCTTTTACTTGTTTTCATATTATTTTAATTTATGTGGGTGAGGTTGCCGTGGTGTGGCCAGCCTATGAATAGACCCCTCTATCTCCTCCCGTGGATGTCATAAAAGCTGACTTAGGGGTTACACCAGGGGATGGACAGCGTTCAACAGAGTACTCAACACCAATACTGCTATTACCGATCCGCTTGCCAAGCGAAGTGATTATGGCAAATCCCCCCTTTATATTCAATGGGGGAAGCCTCGTCCAGAAGTGGACGTCTAAAGGCCGCTGAAGTGAACAGATTTTATTGATATTATTTTGGGGATTAAGTAGGAAATTTGATCAAAACTACTTAGTTAAAAACCATTTTACATACTTAGTTTTGAATATTCATGCTTTTATTAACCTACTTCAAAAAAAGGAGGATGTTCTCAATTCGATCAGTATGTTTTTTTTTGTATGAATGTTTCATTTTTCCGTCAGTTTTGCATTGATTTTGATGATTATTTTTATTTTACTTTTGTTAAAAAAGGTGTTTTGTGGGTCGGTCTGTCGTTGTTATAAGTTGATTTTGACCCACTTCTCGATATTCAATTAATTATAAAAAAATAAGAAAAAAGGAACTGCCAAAGACGCTAAAACTTTAGCAATATTGGGTGAAAATGTCTTCCAACTTTCTACAAATATGACCTTACACAACGTGTGAATGGACTTCAAATAAAGAAATCACGACAGGCAGCAGCCATCCAAACAACATAATTTAAACATGCAAATATAAGCAAAAGAAAGTGGAGTAAAGTATTGTCAAGCTTACAGACGAAGTGAAATTGTAAAGGAGCACAAGCAACTTTAGTTTTTGCCTATGATACCATCTCCTGATACGGAGGGTTCCCAACGAGTAACACCCAAACGAGTAACACTGTTACTCGTTGGGAATTTTTGTCCCAACGAGTAACACCGTGGGAGTGGTGTTACTCGTTGGGAATATTTCTAGGAAAAAAAATCCCAACGAGTTACAGTGTTACTCGATAGGAAAAAAAGTTCCCAACGAGTGACACTAAGATATTTGCCTGGGTGAAGCTAAAAGTTAAAAAAAAAAACACTTTAATTAAAGGCTGATCACTGCTTTTTATTTAAAAATAAAACAATCAATTTAATAAAATAAACATCAAAGAGTCGAACAACATTTGTATTAACTCCTCTTTAAAATCAAACTTTTGTACTTATGCGGCGTCCACACGCTTGGCGCTTGCCGCAAACTTCAAACCTCTACAAACGCTTGGCAAACTTTGGTAAGACAAACGTCGCTATCCACACGCTTGCGAGTTTGCCTTACTAGTGTATTTGGGTTGGAAGAAGCAAGCATGACGGACGTCGAGCTTTTGTCCGCTATAACGTTTGGATTAACCTATTTTTATAATAAAAAGAAGCAAAGTGAAGAGGCGAAAAGTAAACGGAAAAATCCGTTTCCGTTTACTTTCATTTTACTTATTTCCGAATAGATTCTTGTTTTTTCTTTAAATGTTTTCAGAATGTGACCATCAGTATTTATTTTTTATTTTTCATTTCTTTCACAGAAATTTTTAAAATTTCACTGAGCCGATTCCATGCGTCGGATACTTTTTTGTCCTTATGCTCCTTATCTTTAGGGTTCCAAATACAAGGTTATCCTTGGTAAACTTCTAAAAAGCGTAAAGTATCGTCGATCGACCATCTTTCTCCACTCATTTTCGTAAATTCGCAACGTCTATTCGCCACGAGTGCCCAAGTGATACTAATGAGACACAAACATGTGGATGGTTCGCAAACGATTGCCGCAAACTCCTTTGATTTGTGCACGAAAAACCGACACTCGATCGGATCGGCGGCAAGCACCCACAAGCCTAGGCAAGCCAAGCTAAACGCTCCATCCACACGTTTGAATTTGTGGAAGCTTGTCGAGGTTTGGCAAACGTGTGGACGCCGCATTACAGTTTTACATTAATTGTGCTCTAAAATGTTTGTTTTTTTTTTACTTTTTATGTACCCATTCTACATTATCATAAAGCACAAGGAAATAAAAATCCAGTTATTGTCAATTACTATTATATGCAGTTATTGACGAACTAAATTTAACTTAGCGTATGGTGCATGCGAAAGAGACAGGCCGCGCTGCTGCCTCCCACCACTTTCCTTCCAGTGAAGCATTCCTTTATCCCGTTCCGGATATAAAACCACTCTCATTTCACAACCATCTCGGTATCTCAGCCGGCTACTTGCCCGCCGCAACTAAACGCCTAACTTCAAAATTAGGCGTTAAGCTGTTACATAGTTTTTTAGGAATTCATTTCTCTATGCCCATCTTTACTGGCAAATTTCAGCTCCGCCAAAATCCATCGGCAGAACGTATAACACTATTAGCATTAGTTACTTCGACTCTAAACAGTCCGCTGCAAATTTTTCTTTTTACACACGCCCACACTTCCAAACCACTGACGTGTCTTCTTCGGGCGTAGTACTGATGTCCTCCCCGAAGAAGAACATTACCTCCATTTTTTTCACGTATACTTTGTTTTGTTGAAATGAACTGGATGACGCCACTTTTGTAGTTGTACGTTATTGTGTGCCCTGTGCACTGACTCACACTGACAACTTGACTGCACAAAAGTGCTGCCAGCATCTACTTTCATTTCTGGACACGAGTTAACCATTTTTCACCATTAGAGGAAACTTCACCAAATATCCTTTTTAAGACATTGGCAACGTTGCTATCACTATTAATTGTAAATTTTCTGAACTGCAGGTCTTGTCTTAGAATTGCACTCGTTCTCCCGACTATAGAATCAAGAGTTGATATGTGTTTTTTTATATTGCAATACAGAGTTGCCCAAAAAGTACGCTAGGAGTGCTCGTCATTCTCACCATAAAAAAAGTACGAGTGCCAAACGTAGATTAAGCCGCTTGGTGTAATTCACTGTAGAAAGAGTATAGTTAGAATGGGCTTGCTCCTGAGTTGTCCTATGCTGTGGGGAAAAAGTACAGACAAGACAAAGATTTAAAGTTTTTTACCGGGTTTTTCCATCTGTTCGGTTTGTACAGCCAAAATATATAGAGCAGTATTCATAATATATAATATTATATTCATATATATTATTATTATATCATATTCATTGCATACTTCGCCAGTAATAAAATTCAACCACTATGGAAACACTTATCTCTGCTGCAATTATGTGCAATATCTATCAGTGCAGTGTTGTCTACATAAAAGTTACAAACTGCACGATTGCGTTGTTTCACTAAGATTTGTCCGTCCATTGCTGTTTGATTATTGAACATATTTGAAGGACTAGAGATTGAACTAGCAGTGAATATAGTTTTTTTCAATCAGGCTAATAAAATATGTTGAATGTTTAAAGATGCCATATTTTGGCATTCATAGTGTATGGACAAAAATAATAAATGGACTAACGAAGATAAAGTATAGCAACGAAGTATGGACACTTTCAACTAAATAGCTACGTATATTATTTATAACCGAACTCAAATAAAATGTCGTAATTTGTAGCACTGTTACTCGTTGGGATGTTTTTGTCCTATCGAGTAACAGTGTTACACTGGGTGTAACTCGTTGGGAATACTTCTTTTAATTTGTATCCCATCGAGTTACACTGTTACTCGATAGGACAAAAAATCCCAACGAGTAACAGTGTTACTCGTTTGGGTGTTACTCGTTGGGAACCCTCCTATGATACTACTGTAATAAAAAACTACGTAAAGGTATACACAAAAATATTAAAGTTATTTTTAACGCCTATCTAAGTAAAGAAAAAAAATTAACATTTGGATGAAAAAAAATTATGAAAGAACCATAGTGGTGAAAGGATTATGATACTTTCTGAATGCAAATGCTTGGTTTGTTGCTGAAAATATCAAAATCGCCATATGTATGCCTACATACATAATACAACCGAATTGAGAACCTCCTCCTTTTTTGGGAAGTCGGTTAAAAAACACTTTGCAAACCCAACCAGACTTCATCATTAAGGTATACGAAGTGAAGTTGTATAAGATAGCAAGCAATATAGTTTTTCCTATGATTATTAAGTACTATAATAAAAAACTAAGTAGGTATATAACAAATATTTAAGTTGTTTTTATTAAAAAAAAATAGCCAAGGATCTAAGCAAAGTAAAATACTTTGCAGACCAAACTACGCATCATAATTTCTGAAATAGTGTGCGTAACAATCTACTGAAATATGATAGTACATCTGTGATAACCTTGAATAAGTAGGTAATGTATGTAATAGCTGTATAAGGTATGATTTTAAATCTGCCTTAGTAGGGACCTAGGGACCCACACATGCAGCATTCAGCATCTTGCTTTATGAGATGATCTTTTTTTATATACCTATTATATGTATTGCTAATTTCAAGGCACATTAAGAAGGCGTAATATGTGATTTTTCCCAACAAAATCGATCTATAACTCAGTAACTAAGGGTTCTACGAGTTAAATATTTTGGAATATGAAAATTTTATATTTTTGCATTTATTGTGTAAAGTTGAAAACACGATATGTAGAAAAAACCTCGATAGTTTTATTTAATGAAATATCTTTGTTTCGCACACGTTTTGAAAGAAATCTCAGGAACCCTACGGTGTTTTAAAATCAATTTTACTACAACAAGTAGGTAATCATTATTTATTCTTATGCTAAAATCTGTTTTTTGATAAACACTTTAGTTTCGCCATAATAAACAAAAAACTTCATTTTTGTGCACGACCATCGGTAGCGCGAGCGAGATGCCGCGCGGTTTATCGCATGCGTTAAAGAGGGAGCCTAAATTGTAGTATAGTGCCCTCTTAATTTGCAACTTTACACTCTTTGTAAGACATGAAAGTCTAGTAAAGTGGTGGGAGTTGTAGTAAAACGTTGATTGAAAAAGGACCCCTAAGAAAAGTCGCGCAATTTTTTTTTTTTACTACACGACTTCTTCTTTTTAACCGACTTCAAAAAAAGAGGAAGTTCTTAATTCAGTTTTTTTTTATGTTTCTTATTCATTTGTCATTTTAAAACCGATTTGAGTAGATATACTTCCAGATTGGTCCCATTTTATTCAAAACCCAGTTCTGATGATGGAATCCATGAGAAATTGATGGAACTCCTCAAATGTTATAGGCATACATACATAGCAACTTTGTTATTTTCAGCAACAAGTTATTGTTTTGTATGCCTTTAGCAAATAAAAACATGCAGATAGCCGAATTCAATGGCGGAAGCCGGTTTTTAATGAAAAGTTATTTTATTGTAAATATGTATGTTGAATTGCTGGTGTAGGCTACAGCTTGCAGAGCCCGAGGCCCGAGACGCGAAGTGTTCACAGTCACAGCTCGCTGCGTTTACATAACTATTCGAAATGAGCTTGTATGTGTATTGCGTCATAAATACTTGGAATCGTATCTTGAGATCTGTGAGACCATTTTGCTAGGTCGGACATTTTCTAAGGTGCTCAGCGCGAATATGATTCATGTTTCTAACATTCCACGCATCTAGAATTTCATTTTATTTACTAGCCCCCTTATTCATAACCATTTCTTAAACCTATTTTAGTTATAACTTTTTTTGACTTTCGCAATTGAATTCGGCTATCTGCATGTTTTTATTTGCTAAAGGCATACAAAACAATAACTTGTTGCTGAAAATAACAAAGTTGCTATGCATGTATGCCTATAACATTTGAGGAGTTCCCTCAATTCCTCATGGATTCCATCATCAGAACTGAGTTTTGGAAAAAATGGGACCAATCTGGAAGTATATCTATTCAAATAAAAAAACAATTTTTCAAATCGGTTCATAAACGACGGAAATATGAGACAACAAACATTAAAAAAAAAATACCGAATCGAGAACCTCCTCTTTTTTGTGAAGTCGGTTAAAAACAGCTTTTATCTTGTTTAGACATGATATTTTACATCAGAGAGAACAAAACAAAAGCTGTAACTAAAAAAATAACTAAAATAGATTTAAAAAATGATTATGAATAAGACCTTTAGTTTATAAAAGGTATACTTAGGTATTTTATGTATTGTATAAGTTTAGGTAACTAGGTATATATGTTTGTCTCCTAATTTATGTAAGTTTTTATATTTTTTTAATAGCTATGTATAGCTACAAATCCAGATTATTAATATAATTTATGTAAGTACACTATCAGTACTCCTTCTACTACCTAGCTACAGTCCATTCCATCCGAAGGTTGTCTGATAGAAACACTACCGCCCATTGTTCGTTATATTTAAGATTGTTTTGTTACTTGTTGAATTGTTATGTTTATGGTGTGCAATAAATTGTTTTCTATCTATCTATTTACGATTCAATTATTCTATTCAAAAGCTCTTCCCGTCTCATCCCTCTAATATTGTTTAAAACAGCGCTACAAATATTGTAGAGGTTAATAAACTTCGTCTCACCTTATGATATTATGTTTGTGCCAATTCTACCACTATCCTTTATTTATACCTATGAGGCATTCATTTTAACTTGATTTACGATTGTAGGTTACGTTAGTATAGCTTATTTTTGATCGTGAAGATTTTTCATTGTGTGCCTATTATCGTAGCTATGACAACACAATATAGTATACCAAACCCATGACCATCAGTATAATATATGGATTGTAAAACTGTGTCATCACTCATGTGTAGCAGGCATTAATAATTCACTACGCCCAAAGTGCCACATTTATTTAAAGGAGGCAGTAAGGTGACAAAGATGTGCGTTAGTGTTTAAAAAATTAGTTTTTTTTTTTTAATTTATGATTTGGTAACCATATTATTTTATTAGAAACTAACGCATCACGGGTCTAGATATTATTGTACTGATCATGTGTCATTTCATGGATTTTGACGAAATAATAGTAAAATTAGAATTAAACTTAGATTTAAACTGCTGCACATCCCGGTGTAATCCTTTAGTCTACTTGTACAACATCCGTGGGAGGATACACCACGGTACATGAGACATGCATGGGGCAATAGCTCAGGAGAAAAGATGACAAAAAATAACGTAAAAAAATTACTTGGGATTGTATAAAAACCTGGCGATGCCCAGACAACCCAAGTTTTTGTAACGTTTTTTTGTGCCCTCTTTCACCCCCATGTATGTTTTATGTTGGCACTCGATGCTGTAGGGTTGCTGATACCCGCCCTGGCGCGTTGGAAGACAAGTAATTGACATGGTCGAATAGTATAGTAAACACGCATTTTTGTATGGAAATTGAGGTTCACAAAATGTACCCTAGGGGCGCTCATTAGTCTCCATACAAATTCCGTGTTACACTACACCATACGTCCATGTCAATTGCTTGATAAATCAGGCTCAGTTTAGACAATATCTAGCCAGTTATATGGGAAATCCGTAGAAAAACCAAGATCACTGACATAGCTCTTATTCTGGCAAGTTGAAGTGGCAATGGACAGGTCATATAGCTCGCAGAACTGACAACCGTTGGAGGAAAAAAGTTCTCGAGTGGCAACCACAAACCAGACGACGCAGTAGATTTCCTTTATAATAGATAAGGCCCCTGTCGATGGACTAAATACATTATAAAGGTCGCAGGAAGTCGGTGGATGAAGGCGGCTCAAGACCGTTTGACGTGACATTCCAGGACAGGCCTGTATCCAGCAGTGGGCTTCTACAGGCTGCTGATGATGATGGTCGCAGGAAGTCGGTGGATGGAGGCGGCTCAAGACCGTTCATCGTGACATTCCAGGTTAGGCCTATATCCAGCAGTGGGCTTCTACAGTCTGATAATGGTGATGATGATGATGATGGTCGCAGGAAGTCGGTGGATGGAGGCGGCTCAAGACCGTTCGTCGTGACATTCCAGTACAGACCTATATCCAGCAGTGGGCTTCTACAGGCTGATGATGATGATGATGATGGTCGCAGGAAGTCGATATTCAATGTATACTGGTGCTCTATAATGTAGAGACTCATTGTTATGGCTACGTGTAATTTACGATTGACACTTTCATGAAATAATTTCTTTGTTATGTGTTCATATAATATGAGTTCTTTGTATTGGAACAAAGTAGCTGGTATGACTAGCTTCTTGAAATATGTTAAGTACCAACATATACTTACGAACTCATGCATCTACTTCATCTTAATATAATCTTTTCATAATTCTCTGGTGATAACGTACTTCAAAAAGGTTTTCTGATACTAAAAGTTCAATTTTAGATAACATTGTACGTACATAAGCAGCATGGGCTGATAACTTGAAGTGGTTTCAAGTGGGTGGTAACTAAACATTCAAATACTTGATAACGGCATCGTAGGCAAACATCAAAATTCACTTTGCTGGTTTTAGTCTAGTTTTTAAAGTAGAGCTAGGCTTTTCGACTTGTGGTGCGGCGGGCGCGTAGCCGGCTGAGATGCGAGAGGTTGCGGGTTCGATTCCCGCTGCGGGACAAATGTTTGTATGATCTACAAATATTTTTTCCGGGTCTGGGTGTTATGGTACCATGGTACTCGTAGTTCCTGATATCCACGACACAGGGAATCCTAGTGTGGGATCGTGACTACTTATGTGATTGTTGGGTGTTATGTTATGTTATGTTATGCCGGCTCGCCCGCCCAGCCACAGAGGTCGTAATTTTTTTTTTTTAATTCTACTTAGCAAGCAAACACGCATACGGCCCAACTGATGGAAAGTAGTTACCGTTACCGTAGCCTATGGATGCCTGCAACACCAGAGGCATCACACGCGCGCTGCCGACCCTGAGACAAAGATGAAAAGTCTCATGTGCCTGTAATTTCACCAGCAGCAATGGAAGCACTACTGCTTGGCGGGAGAAATAGGTACCTACGGTGGTAGTACTTCCCCGGACGAACACTTACACTACACACTACACACTACTATAGATTGGTGATGGACCATCACCATCACTGATGGTGACGACTCGAAAATTACAGGATCTATCAGTAACTACTCGAATAAGTGTCGCGCCACACCTGCGTAACGTACCGCGCCGAAAGTTCAACGGCTGAAGTTTTTGGTTTGACGTAATTTCGGCTGATGTGTCATAGGGAACTTGAAAAATACTGATGCGAGCGTATTGAACCGAACGTTCGCTCGCGGTACGTTCCGCAGGTGTGGCGCTATACTAATTCTCTTTATTTAGAGAGAATATTAAGTCAATTGTTGTAAATCACTACTAAAGTAAAAGGGCGGCATTTAATAGTACCCAGTAGTAATTATCGCCCAGAAGCGTGTAGGATTCAAATGCGTGTTGTATTGACATGGAACGGCTATTGATCCGCTGACCCACATGCACTGAAACTATCCAACGATTGTAGATAAGTATAACCATGTACCGATTTAGAAAGATTTATTGATGCACCACATTATGCCAACTTGATGATCGGCATTACAAGTCCAACTCAAGTACACTTCGTATACTGTTTTACACTGGAAGAATATCTAGCCAAGCTGTCTGTTGTATGATCATCGTCTTTTGGTTTTGAAGAACTGTGCTAAGTCATTAGTTTTAGGACTTTAAAATTATCTTTTCAATTACCTATTAAAGAATATTTTAATTTTCTCAAATAGGTATAACATTTATATTTTGTTTTGTGTTCAATATTGGTCATCAATACCTTGGTCGAAAAAACCCTTGATAATACCAGGGTTTTTTCGACCACAAACATATCAGGCTGATATGTTTGTGAAATGAACTTGTGTAAGTAGTATGGATTGCATTTTAATCGACATTTAAACAACGACATGACGACAGAGAGATGTTTTTGGCACAGGGCCTTGAGCGGAGAGAGTGAGGTCACTAACATTACGTGTTTCGTTAATAAAAGTGAAGCATGCAAAATGTTTCTTGAAAGTTTTGAACGTTTGCACTTCATAATATTACGGCAAAAATGTATGACCTAAAATTACCCAAACCCACTCCAAATCTCAATGATTATCATCATCATTACTGAGAGCATTGTGCTTTTAGTTATAGAAAACAAAAAAACATGGCACATTGCCAACGACTTGCGAACAACTGTGGCTTCAGATAACAACGAAGCCAGTTTCTGCAAGCTTTGTCAGAAATCAGAACAAAATATCTAGAGATCATGTTGTGAGAAGTGAGTCTAGATTAGAATCTGTCTTGGACCAAGTATTTTACAGCGACTCTACATGTTTTAAGCTTAAACAGCGGGCTGATTACATTATTAATGCGACAAAATTTTGCTACAATATTTTTTCAACTATGTACTCCAACACAATAGGTTCTAGTCTAGGTTAGGTAAAGAAGACAGTCCTCCACAAGGAGCTATTGCGTTTTGATTTCGGTGTCATAACGTCACGTCATATCTCCAAAATTAGCTTTTATCAAGAGTCAACACAGTGCGATCGAAATAAAACAGGCCATGTTGTGCAATAACGGCCCACCCAAACAAATCCAGGTGTCCCTTGCACGGGTCGATGACCCAACAATGACGGGAGGGGGCAGTCAGCCAGGCATAGACAAAGAACTCTATGGTATGCACGACAGAGTTTTGCTATCGTTGTGCTATAACACTTATGATATTACAACCTACCTATAAGCTTAATTTTGAATAGAGTGCCATGGGCTATACTTTTCTGTGCCATTTATTTGGTCATTCAAGTGCCTATTGCCTACTGTCTTTATTCTGTGCTATTGCAGCGTCTTCTTATGATTTCTGACGAAAAATCAAAAGCAATAACCTGCTCTGCAGTCATACATACTAACCGTGGAGAAACTGATACCACACACGACCACTTTTCCCAAACGCATGTATCATCTCTCTTCCATCGTGGGTAAAAAGAAGCTTTGTGCTTGTGAATGGGAATAGGTTTTCTTTCTCAAGAGAGAGATTGGTAATAAATCGATCCCTTTATCTTATAAGAGTGTTAAAGATTTTCTTATTATACGACTGTGTTAATAAAAACCAAACGTTGAGTCATACATAAATGAGGTTAATCCAATTAAAAACTGTATGCACCAATAGGCTCTTTCAAAATAAATGCTTGGGATAGCTAGTCAGTTTATTCTGGATGTACACGGTGTTGGTGAGGATCTCTCTCTCTTTCTGGTCGGTACTCTGGTCGGTAAAGTACCAGAAGTCAGTAAATAAAATAGGTATAAATATAAATAAATAAAATGGGGGGATTTGCCATAATCACCACGCTTGGAAGGCGGAAGGATCGGTGCTCTTAGTGGAAGGCTTCGGATTGGTGATCGAAGTTTGGTGTAAAGTACTCAGGCGGATGCTGCTGTCCATTCCCTGGTGCAACTCTTAGTAAGGCTTTTACTACTTCCACGGGAGAAGGAGGGGTCTATTCTTTGGCTGGACACACGACGGTACGGTTAGTAGCATTGGCTGATTTAAAAATGCTTTTCTGGTACCTACCTCTATGGAAGATGCACAAAATCCAAAAGAAATCATGGTCCTTGATATATAACCTTGTTTGCATGGCACACCTCACCATGTTTTTGCACGTTTTATTGGCACTAACTCCTACTGTTTTATGCGAAAAATAAATCTTCGCCGTGACGCTGGTTTTCCCTTAGTATTTTTTATTCTATCTGAGTACGTGTGTAGCTAAGTTTATAAACTTGAAACCCAAATATGAACTAAACCAAAAATCAAAATATGCAAAATACCTAAATTGGCAGTTTTTGAATAAATCATTCGAAAACTGCCTAAAAATTTAAAGGATCTATTAGTAACACCAAAGTTAATAGGCTCATATCATAAGACACACACCCACACACACATACATACACACAAACACACACATACACATATACACAAACACACGCACGCGCGCACACACACACACACACACACACACACACAGTTCACAGAATCTATCAGTAACTACTCGAATCGCCAGGCGAGAATTATCACATTCGCAGTCAGTCAGTTACAGAGGGCAATAAGTACTTGCGAGTATTAGGTCATCCAGTAGGATGGAGCAATCGTGGAGCAATATAAATCACATTACGGCGTCCTACAGCTTCCGGCTCTTGCTATGGCATACGGTTTAGTAGACCGTTCTCAATAAAGTTGTCTGAACAACTGGGAGTTCAAGGATTTTGCATAGTAACTACCCACAGCGTAGCATCGCGGTTACGTAGGCTCGTATTTAAGCCGATCGGGGCCAGCTAGACAAAAGAAAATCGAATTTCCTTGACCTTTGTTCTATAAAGAATAATTTAGTTTTTTTTTGTAATTTTGACGGATTTTCCCGCCATTTTCCGCTCAAAGGGTATATTTCTGTTATTATTCTAAGATATATATAGCTTTGATGAAGAATTGTTCATCAAAGATATATAGGTAGTGATAGAACATATCGCAGTGACACCTCCATGAATACTTGGCTTCAAAAAGTTGGCAATCTCCACGGTGTGCAATAAGGATATCCGGCAACTGTAGGCACGTCCTAGGGAGCGTGGAATGTTTGGGCGAAATTCGGTCAGTGGAAAGACGAGGGGTGGTAAGTGGTGACGCCAACCCCTCCTTGTCACTAGGTTAGCCTGTAGTTAGAGGTATGTTATTAGATATTTCAAAAACTACTAAAAACCCAAAAAACATCATGTTTTATCATTAAAATGCAATCTCCTTGTGAACATTATCACCTACCACTAACTCCATCTGGGTTGGTGTCATACCATCAACCTTATCGTGAGTAAGGTTATCGTAATCAATGACCTAATGATGTCAAAAGTGAAACGAAGGACCCAAACGAAGCCTGCGCGTTGTTGCAATCATCCGCTGCACCTGATTAATATTCATATTAGTGAATATGTTGCGACAGTGGATATTAGCACAGCCAAAATACACTCGAGAGCAATGAATCCGGGTCACTTAAAGAATCCTAAAAATCTCGGAAACTAAAAATGCTAGGTTAATGCAATAAATTGTATTTAATAGACAATGTAATACTCCTTAAATGAAGGTATTAAAACTTCTTAGTTATTGTAAAGTTATATCATAAAAAAATCAAATTTGAAAAAGGGCCACTTTCGAAGATGGAACTACGAAATTAAGTTAAAAAAAAAATAAAATTAAAATTTAAAATTTAAAATTAAAATTTAATAATAAAAAAAATTAAATTAAAATTAAATTAAAAAAGCACGAGGAGGCAATACGAAGTATTAAAATTCAAGAAAATCGTAATAAAGTTCAAAAATTTCATGTTTCCTATTTTTGTTTTAAGGAGAGATCAGCAGTTTTTTTCTTTATGTAATTTTGTGTTAATAAAATGTATGGTGACTCATATTTTTTTTTACCTTCATTTAAGGAGTATTACATTGTCTATTAAATACAATTTATTGCATTAATCTATCATTTTTAGTTTCCGAGATTTTAACATTCTTTAAGTGACCCGGATTCATTGCTCTCGAGTGTATATATAACCAGTCCTGGAACCACCGATTACAAAACAGTCAGTAAAACCAGTTTAAAGTTTATGACTCTGAAGTATGGCCTAACTTTGGTCGAGAAATTTAAATTAGATAGGAAAGTCGTTTAGTATGTTTCGTATTTCTTGTGGTTTACCATGAGCACCCAAGACAGCGGTTTGTCTTTCGAAGAATAGAGAAAAATTACATTTGAATGTAGATAGGCAAGATTTCTATTCATTCGAGCAAGTGATCTCAAGAAGTTTTTAAGCTATTCTCTCGCGACAAAAGTTTATGTGGTTGAGCGAGACGCACACATTCTGTCTATCTTTGACATAAAGCTAGATATATTTCTCTATGTATTGTATGGAGAGCTTTGTCTGCCCTCAAGAGAAGACTTGGAAACCGTCTTTCTAAGCTTGGTGAAGCCTTTTTGCGAGTTAAGAACACAGATCCATTTTTTACATTCAGTGAACACCACACAATCATCCGTTCTTAGAATTGTGTTTACACAGGTTAGCAAAGACATTAGCATTTAATCACCACTGTCTTATAGACTTTGCAATCCAATGCCACATTAGCCTTCCTTACCGTACCTACTTTCCGTAGTAATAGTAACTACTCATTCCTCTGTGACTTCAGGGGACCTAACCTGTTTACATACTTGTATTATTATTCTGTGGTCTGAGACCGAGTCAAAATGTTAGATTGAAAATTCTCGAAGCTACGATGAAGTTGCTACGGGTGTGCCCATTTTTTCTGGTTCGGCTTTTTCTTGGAAATATGTGGGTATATATTTTTGAGATATCTCTCTAGTATTTCTTAACTCTATTATATTATCATTTGCATCACTGATTTCCTATATGGACCAGTGAGTCACCCACATTTAAATTCTCCACTTGTCCTCCGCTCTACCCAGAGCGTAACAAAATATTTCAAATTGTTGGCGTTTTAGGGCCCAGAATTTAAAAAAACAAACACGGTTTTTTGATTCCGGGTTAGTCAATTTGTAGAATAGCTATCGAAAGGAAATCACAGTCATACAAACCTCGATTGAATTATTTTCCAAAGTATACATTTAATATTTCGATCGGCATCTTTAAATGGTAGCAATTAGATGTTTAATTTTTTGGACACAAGTACATTTTGTACATTGCAAAGTTCTCTCGAAACATTATTTTATTTTATTAAGTAGGTAATAAAAAAAAAAAAAAATTATTATTTTTTGTATTTAAAAAACAAATTTTGATTTGGCGCCTACGACTGTTGTGTTTTCCTTCCAAACGAAATCTCCACGCATAATAAAACCGCATTATATACAATAGCATTATATTATAGCATTTATACTACCGGCGTCAGTTCTGATAATACTTCTTTGGTTTTGCAAAAACTACTGAGTATTCCATGCCCAAGGTGTTTCGTTTCGCTTGAGAAGTACGATGATGTCATAAACACCAACTTCACACTCAACCGTGTTTGTACGATGACTGTCTTGATCACGCACGAGTCACGACCTTGGATGCCACGGTTCTATCTATACACATAGCTCTATAAAGTTATTGTTGCTTATAAGCAAATATTTTCTCCAACCCACAACTGAAGATTGCTGCAACACATAGTAAAATGTGTCATTAGATTACATACATACTTCCTTACTACATACATCCTTTGAAATACATTTTAGGAACGTCATTTCTAAACTAAGATCATTGAGATAACTCTCAAAAGATTACTGACTTACATACAGAAATTAGCAAGTTGAAGGCTGGGCAAATTATTGGCTTGCAGATCCAACAAACGCTGGGGAATAAAGGTTCTCGAGTGACTACGAACCGAAACACGCAGTGTAGGACGATGCTCACTAGATGGACCGACAATAGCTGGAGAACATGGATGCTGGAGTGCCCTCCCTCACTTACAAACACTCACACAATCACACACACTCACACAATCACAAACACTCACACAATCACGCACTCACACAACACTCATAATTTCACATTTACTCACGTATACCTAAGCTAGAGAGCTGTAAAGTACCTATTTGAATTGTAATTTACCTTAGGAAGATCTATTATTGGCCTTTTTATAGCATAAGTTATATATAACAATCTAAACTGTATTTGCTGTTGATCTTCTAATAAACAAACAAAATAAAATAAATAAACATTCCATGGGGGAGGACTATGTCCAGCCTATCAACGTAAGAATACCTCTTCAAACTCAACCGTGTTATACCCTTGCATCACCACGTAGCTCTTTCAAGTTCTAGATACCAGTTGAGCAAATATTTCTCTAAGTTGACTTGTAGCTGTTCTTAGGCGAGTAATTTATAAAACGCTTCGAATTGTTTGGCTACATTTGTTAAATAATTAGCTAATTAGGTACTTGTCATAAAATCAAGCACTTTTAGAAATTGTGAAATCATCAGGCTTTGACGAAATATCATAGAATATCATAGAAAATATGTGCACATAGTATGGAAATGAGTCATTTGTGCTATCTATACTGGATAGTAACAGTAAAAGCTCACGACTCGCAAATCGATTGTTGCAATCCAAAACTCGCAATAGGCCCTCAGCCTCAGTACCTATTGTACGTGCCTCGGAACGTGTGCTTTGTATGAAAAAACCTTTATTGAATGTGGACTCAGCCAGTAGGTACCTACAGATAATCAATTTGAAATAAATTTGTTGATTTCTCTTGGACTATTGTCAAGATTTTAATCAACCAAGTTGACTTTTTTAACCACTTAAAAACCTGAAGGCCAGATCAGAAAAGGTCTCTCGATTTCTTTGGACTTCCTACAAGGTAGGCAGTATTTTATTGATTGTATTTTATTGTCATTTTCATTTATAATATACACAAGCTCAAAGTCGTGCAGCGGGCTACGGAGAGAGCTATGCTAGGAGTTTCACTACGTTATAGAATCCGAAATGAGGAAATCCGCAGAAGAACCGACACCGACATAGAATCGGTACCAGAAATAGCAAGTTGAAGTGGCAATGGGCTGGTCATATAGCTCGCAGAGCTGACAACCGTTGGGGAATAAAGGTTCTCGAGTGGCGACCACAAACCGGATGACGCGGTAGAGGAAGGCCCGTCACTCGATGGACTAAAGACATCATAAACTTCACAGGAAGTCGGTGGACGGAGGCGGCTCAAGACCGTTCGTCGTGGCATTCTAGGGGAGAGGCCTATGTCCAGCAGTGAGCTTCTGCAGGCTGATGATGATGATGATTTCATTGTCCATTTACATCTAATCCTTCCTCAAAGTTTGGTTGGACTCATATAGTATTCAACTGGCATCAATTTTATTCATACTTAACTTTGTCCCAAATAAACCTTGAGCGCGCTTGTGCCACATTTTCCTCAAAGCTAAGGACTTTTCCTTGGCCCAGTTGAAACCAAGAGATGGAGAGATCCTTGAAGAAATCTCCCGAAGGTTTTTCAAGGTTTGTTAGCCTTGGCTCATTTGAAGGCGGCGACGTAATAGCAGGGACGCCACAAACGACATTTTTGTTTTTGACGTAAGGTTAAAAATACCGTTCACAGCTATATTACGGCCGTCATTTATCATGTAGCTGCTTCTGGGGAAAACATAGCTGAAGGCTGGTGACCTTGTGATGGGATACAGATAGAGGGCGGCGCGGCAGTGTCATGTCCCTGCGATGTAAGTTGCATCAAGTCACCACACTGGTTTCAATATCGATTGCAAGGCCAAGAAAGAACCGGCGACACGAAGAGAAAACTAAACTCAAAGAAAAAAAGCTAAGTAGGTACCTGCTTAGGTACCTACTTAAACAAAACAAAAGTAAAGTAAGTTGAAGTAAGTACTTAAAATAAGTTAGTTGTAATTGTTAGTAAGAGTGGAAAGTAAACTATACCGAAGTTAGACCATGTTTATGAATAAGACGGTGTGGATGGCCAACGCGTAAACTCTACCAGCGGCAGCGCGAGCGAAATAATTAATCAAGTTGAATTTATATTTTACTGTCATAAAAAAATATGTACGAAATAAACAATACAACATAGTGAAAAATAATCAAACCTTGTGTAAACGAGCGATCTTATCGCTAAAGAGAGATTCCTTCCAGACAAATATTTTTATATATATTTATTTATATTCAACCTGGTACTATCCTCATAATGTTGCAGGAAGTCGGTGGATGGAGGCGGCCCACGATCGTTTGTTGTATTCTACGGGGGAGGCCTATGTCCAGCAGTGGACTTCTACTGGCTGATGATGATGATGACTGTCTTAATGGTGTGTTTCAATATTTATCACAAGTGATATTATCGTGAAAGCTCCCCCAATATACCCACACCATTCGTTAATTATTCAATACACCTGTTGAAGGAATTGGGGGGTGAAAGGACTGGCTCTAGTCACGCGATCCTTCGGGCTTCGACCCAGTTTGGTAAAAGCATAGTGAAAATACATTCCGCCAAGTGCGAGTAATGCTCGTTCATCGAGGGTTCCGTGCAGGGCGTCGAAAACGTTTTCGATCGGATTCATTAGTTTTTCATTTCAATGTGGTAAGTAACTAAAATAATTTTCTCTAGTAAAACACAGTAAAAACCAATAAATATTGTCTATTACTGTGTTTTACTAGAGAAAATCGTTAGAAAATTGTTTTAGTTACTTACCACATCGAAATGAAAAACTAACGAAACCGATCGGAAACGTTTCCGACGTTTTAGAATCGCCCTGCTTTGCCCCCCGATTACAGTAGCAAATGGCAATGGGGAACGCACAATGGGGATCATTTTGGCAGCCTTTAGCGCTGTCCAAATCATTTGAAACTTGGAAGGAGAAATATTTAGGTCAAGAAGTGTCCACTATTCATGTTTCATAAGATTTAGACAGCGCTAAAAGCTGTCAATATGGTCCCCATTGTTGCGTTCCCCATTGCCATTTGCTACTGTAATTGGGGGGCTGGTCTCAAAAAGATTTTTTTCTTGGAAAGTTCATGTTGAGGCGTACAGACACCGTTTTAGATTTAAAATTTATTAGATAGATGAAGGTAAAGCAGTTCTACAACTTTACCTCACTCGATATTATCAACTCGATAAAAATAGTATTCATCATCATCATCAGCCTATAGAAGTTCACTGCTGGACATAGGCCTCCCCCTTAGAATGTCACGACGTACGGTCTTGAGCCGCCTCCATCCACCGACAATACACACCGCAATAGTATTAGTTGCTGAGAAACACACACTATGGGGGCGGACGAATAGACAACTAAGGGTTCCTTTTACTACCTTTTAGGTAACGGAATTCTAAGAAGTAAAAGTAGAACATAATATTACACAACTTGAATCATTGAAAGTGAATTTTATTCTCAAAATTTCGTAAATACATACGATAAAAGATATTTTGGAGCTTGGCTTGCGATCAATAAGCTTTGTAACGAAAGTACAGTCAGCCGCGTTGAGAAACTTTTGCTCCATTTACGGATACTCGCGGGCCATAAATATTTTGTAATTTTGAATTAAGAACATTTATTTTATTCCGCCTCGTAGAATTTTCCGTATGTTAACTGGATGTTAGTTTTTAATTGAATATTTGGCAGATAGCCAGGAATATGAGTAAGCGGAAACTGTAGCCAAATAAAAACAACATGGATTCTTTGATTATTTACTTGTCATGGATTACGGAAATATTCTGTTGATGCGGTAATTGTAATATTTAATAATACCAATATAATTGTTGCTTCGCTCCGTACTCGGTCAGGTTCATCAAATAAATTGGTAAGTATATAAATAAGTATATATCATTAACACTAAACAACAGCATTAGGAAAAAAACTATAGGCAAATACAGGGTCAAAATTTTCATGTCCTGACTCCATCCGGTCGAATTGTTTGTGATAAGTATAGAAAACAAGAAAAAATATTTAAAAGCGTTTTTAAATTAAATGACACAATTTATTTATATAATTCAAGTAACACTAATAACCACAAGTAAAAATAATTCAAGTAAGACTAATTACAGCCAATAATCTCACTAATTATCACTAGAAACGGGATATTAATTATGGTAAAAATACCGTTTCTAGTGATAATTATGTTAATAACCATGATAGTTTCAAAAGTTAATCTCACTAATATTATAAATGCGAAAGTTTGTGAGTTATGTTTGTTACTTCGTCACGCGCAAACGGCTGAACGGATTTGAGGGAAATTTGACATACCCCTTGAGATACCTTATAAATTCTTAGGATTTATTTATTTATTTTGAACATTGAAGATAATTTACTTTCATAAAGACAAAAAACAGCGCATTCTTAGAAAAACTACAGAGTTTTTGAAACTTAAAAGATGTACTATAAGGTATTTTGCCGAATTCATAGGTCTTTTGGCATCTGCATAATAATAATAATAAGTATTTATTTTCAATAAAGGTTAACAAAGTATGATAATGTAGATATGTAAACTTAAACTAAGTAAGTAACAGGTAATCTAAGGAAGTTACTTTTTAAAGTTCATTGTAAGTAAGAAGTATACTTTGAAATTAAACCTTTGTAGAGTCAAAACGTTGACTCCTCGCTCTAACTAAGTAAAATATATACTTGTATGTAGACGCGAGGGATAAGGTTGGATTAACACATAGGCTACTTTTAATCACCATCATTGTTCACGCGGTTGAAACCGCGGTGCGCAGCTAGTCACACATAAAATAACCTAACAAATAAAATGAAGATAACATAAAATTTAATTCAGCACTATAAAATCATAGAATGCAATGGCTTGCTATAACCACGCTTGGTAGGTGGAATGGTGATCGCAGTATTGATGCTGATAACTCAGGTGGATGCTGCTACCCATGCCATGGTCTAATTTAGTTGGCTTTTACGACATCAACGAGAATAGACGGAGGGGTCTATTATTAGGTCGGACACGCCATAGCCTATTAAGATGTACAATTTTTTTTTTCGTGTTTTGTACAACTCTGTCCACCTCAGAGTCTAGGTGAGATCCCTCTCCGATGGACTCTGAATCATTACTTACACCACCACATAATGTCATTACTATTCTTGGTTTATGTTATCGATGTACATAAAGATTACTTAGCACCTACTACGAATTTAACCTTGAATTGAGAATTGCAAACACTTACAACGGAAGTCTCTCATAAGTTTTTATCTTCAATGCCACAGTGCTTACTTGCGAATTGTTAACTAGGTAACAACAAAGAAACATAATCAAAAAAGATAGATGGGTTTTATGACAAATCCCCCCCAATGTCGTACCATGGCGTTGTAATGTATAGAACTCTATGAGACATGGCACACCGCCGTGCACGCAAGCGTGTACATACAAAGTGACGCGCGTGTCTACGTTACGTGCTGCATACGCATCCGGTGTGAATTGGCCTTTATATGGGATTACTAACTCAATTTGCTACGTCATAATAAACAAATGACATCAGTAACAAATTAACAATGAACGCTGTCTCACACGTCATTACATTTTTACAAACAAACGCATGCAAATTCCACAGTAGAAAATACAAAATATTGTGACGTGAAACACGTTTGCTGGCCAATTACATACTTCAACCCAAAACATGGACCTCATTCATCAGCCGTTAGACGTCCACTGTCCGTGATAAACGAGTGAACTTAGCAGATCATTGTCCAGCAGATCAAAATTAAATGAGAGTTCTATTCGTATGCAGCATAGTTCTACAGTTCCCAATACTTTTCTATAATAGTTCTGGCTTTAAAAAAAAACAATTGAAATAATGGTCTGCCAACTTCCCGTAGCAGATCATCTTGCAGCAAATCAAAAATAAATGCGAGTTCCTTTAGCATGCAGCTGAGTTGAACAATTCCTGATACTTTTCAGCAATAGTTCTGGCCTTTTTACAATAAAAAAACAGAATTAAAAAAAAAAAAGCTTTTTTTTTGGTTCCAATCTATACGTGGAAGCCGGAAGGAACTCTTTCGTTTTTACAAGATCCCTATTAGGACTGCAATTGAGTGTTCGATTCGAGTCCAGAACTCCCGCCAAAGTACCAGCAGATCATGTCCGAATTTGAAAAGTAGAAAAAATAATATTTTTGTCGTTTCAAACTATACGTGAAGATGGAACTCTTTCGTTTTTCAAAAGATCCCTGTTAAGAATGCAATAAAGTGTTCGATTCGAATCCAGAACTCACGCCGAAGAACCAGCAGATCATGTCCCAATGTTTGAAAAGTAGAAAAAATATTTTTATCGTTTCAAACTATACGTGGAAGCTGGAACTCTTTCGTAAGTTTTTTATATATGTTTATATACCTACCTAGGAGGCCTATGCTGAAAAGCAAAACAATCAAATTACTGATGTCTAATGATAAGATTTTGTAAACTAGAATTAAGATTTGTTTAATAAAGGCTATTGATATACCTACCAATATTATAATAATAATAATAATAATAATAAATAATAAATAAATAATGCTGGACATTTCACACAACATTATCTAGCCCCAAGCTAAGCAGAGCTTGTGTTATGGGTACTAGATAACTGATACACTTAATACAATACATTACGTAGATAGATATTTTTTATTATACATAGAAAATACCCAGAACACCCGGAACAATTATCTGCAAATCGCACAAATAATTGTTCCGAGGCGGGGATCGAACCCGCAACCTCCTGCGTCGCAGGCGAACCTTCGCCCGCCGCGCCACAGTGGTCGTCCCGCGCCACAGTGGTCGTCATAATAAGTCAACGTCATTGAGCGTCCTTGTTTGTACTCCTTGTACGGGTTAAAAAAACAACATGCAATCAATTAACTGAGGTTTCTGACTCATCTGCAGTCATCAGCTGCAAGAAAACGCGGGTTTTTTCCACTTATAGGTCATCCATTATTAAGTAATTATTAGGCTTCAATGTAGGTTTCGATTAAGGTTCAACTCGGTTCAGCAGTTTCAGAGATTAGCAATACAATTTTTTTTTATAGTTTTGTGCCTTGGAATTACGCTATGAAAAAGGGATCCGTTGAATAACCAATATAAAAAAGGGAAAAGATTTGTTATTTTGTTTGTACTTAATTATACTCAAAAACTACTCGACCGATTTTTTTAATTCTTTCACCAGAAGCATTGACATATTTTTATTTTAAAACTTTTTTTACTAAGCCTAAGCTATATTTCATTTAAAAAAAATAGGGATCCCTACGAATTCTTTAACAACGTAACCCAAGTGTAAAAAAATCCTACTAATATTATAAACGCGAAAGTTTGTGAGTATGGATGTTTGTTACTCTTTCACGTAAAAACTACTGAATGGATTTGAGTGAAATTTGGAATGGAGGTACTTTACGCCCTGGATTAACACATAGGCTACTTTTCATCATCATCATCATCATCAACTTTCATCATTATTCACGCGGGTGAAACCGCGGGGCGCAACTAGTATTATATAAAGCTCGATTGCTACTCACTGACTGTGTGATTGATTTCGTAGAAGGACCACTTTTAGAACGGGATGATTTTGTTTCTTTCATTGTGGTCCACGCGAACGAAGTCGCGTAGGTACGAGCCGCTAGTCATGTATGTAGATGACATCATTATTATTATTTGCGAATAACCGTCATTTAACGTAGAGGCAGAATATAAATGAACTAACTAATGGCTATTTTACTGTCCAGCGGAAGTGCATAGCCTTACAAGCCACTTACCTACCTACTCATGGTGGCACTTCACTTGGCGTATTTGCGTAAATGTTTGCATTATTTAGCCAAGGCAAACAACGTTGTATAATGATAGAGTTATGGTTGATATTGCCTTGGATAATAACGCAAATATTTGCGAATATACAACAAGTGAAGTTGCACCATCAGAAAAAAGTATGTGTCAACTTTACTGACGCTACACCCTGCCAAGTCAAAGATTGTACCAGCTGACGGAAGATATTGCTTTTACATCCAGAGACACAAACAAAGAAGCTTACCTAGTTACCTAGGTACTTTTTTGAAAAATACATTGTATAGAGCATTTTCACCGTCTCACAATCGCAGGAATAGGTAGGTTAGGTAGGTATAAAATAAACTTTTTGTACTTGCATAAAAACATAAATATTAAGTGAATAAATGATCCAATATTATTGATTATAAGAAAAAATACCTCAGGGATAACAGCGTGTTTTTTTTAGTTAAGTAGGTAACTAAGTAAAAAAAGAAAACAAAAAGAAAAATTACGAATAGAAAATAAAAAAGTGACCAGTGGTAAGCTCAAAAATGTTTTAATTAAGTAGGTAGGTACTTATTATACTTAATTGTTTAAAAACGCTATACTTAGTAAGTATGTACTAGGTAATTATTATTATTATTTTCTGACATCAAGGACAAACAACTCAACAAGTAAAAAGTATTTTATTTCGTGTAGATTTTAACTTGAATTTTAGTTCGTTTTTGTTATCTAGGTAGGTATTCAACTGTGGAACGAACGCTTTAAACCGGTTATGTTTTTGTGGCAAACTATAGAATAGAGAGGTAAAACTTTACAAAGGTATGTTCCGTTTTATTATTTTGTTCCCCTCCTGTTTGAATTGTATTGCCAAAAGCTCAGATAAAGCTTGGCCGTAATATCTATTTTTAAGCGCTGATCGGGAACTTTTTAATAAAATAATAATACGTATTTCGAAACCCACCACCTGTCTTGATCTACTTACTACTTACGTTATTGTAAATAATCACTTCTTTCTATTTTTAGAACAACTAAATGGTTTATGTTAAACTAGTCCAATGACTGTGAACATCAATTTAATAATTTTTCATCCAACCAAGAACTCACGGTGATTTCAAGCAAGAAGCCAACCCGTAGGGCGAGTGCGTCGGCTTTCGTCTCTTGGCCATCACCCGTAGCATACCATTACAAAACCGGTTATAGTACTCCACCCTAACCTTTGTTAGAACTTACCGCGACCAGCAGATTGAAGAAAAACAGCACATATTTCACAAAACTCGTACCACATCCCATCTTGACACTGTTGTAAACACAGAAAATTTAGCACAGATAAACTCGCGGTGTTTTGTAGGTTACGGCACGGCCCACCAGCTTCGGCGTAGTAAAAGGGACTAAGAAAGAAGCGAAGCGGGCAGCGAACAACGAGAATCGAGAAGGCGTCGCGTCCTCCCCTCTCCGCAGCCCGCCAGTTTCCATGAATCATGACTGGGGTGACCACAAAATGAAACGTCACAGGAAAATTGTGATCATGGTTGAACTTCGAGCGAGGTGCATTTTGCACGTCATTTTTAGTGGTTTTATAGACAGATGCAGTCATCGTGAAATGAGATCACGCATGAACTAAGAGGATAGTCTACCTCCGCGATCTTTGAGAAATAGGTATTAAAGGAATCAATGTTACGCCCTATATAAACTCATTAAGTATAATAATATATCTATAGTAGCTAATACATCTAGCATTTGCAGCTCGTGAGAGACAATGTAATTTTTTTTATATTATAAGTTTTGGGAGAAAAGATGTGTCACGTGCTAGTCCTGCTACCACCTAGCAGAAACTAGCGAAAATTTTGGTGTCAATCGCATTATTTATTTCATTTCAGGAGCTTACAGCTCAAAGAGTACATAAAAACAGTAAAATGTATAAAAATAAAACCTAAACCTAGATCAATCTAGGCTTATACACATTTCACTATTGTTATGTTTTTACTACAAAAATTTAAACCACAAAACAATTAAAATATTTGAGGTGCCTGCAACTTTGAATCGATAACGATTTTTTTAATTTCCTTCCGAAGTCTTTATAATGTATAAGCATAGTTTTATTATGTCCATAACATAGTTAACCTTACTACTTTACTGTTTTGCCATGGTGTGTCTGGCCTATGAATAGACCCCTCCATCTCCTCACATGGATGTCGTGAAAGCTGACTACACCAGGGGATAGCAGCCTCCTCAACACCAATACAGCAATCACTAATCCGCCTGCTAAGCGTGGTGATTATTTTTATACTAAATACTTGGCAAGCAAACAATCATACGGCCCACCTGATGGAAAGTAGTTACCGTAGCCTATGGACGCCTGCAACACCAGAGGCATCACACGCGCGCTGCCGACCCTGAGACATAAAGATGCAAGATGTTTAATGGGGCTGATGATGATTAGCATACTAAAATTCATAGAGATAGTAAATTTAGGGGTGGAAAAGGGTTATCTTATTGTATTAATAAGTTTGCGGTTATACTAGCCTCATATGGCAAAACCGCTTGAGAAGAGATTTTATCCCCATCAGTAAAAAAGTCATTAAAGGGAACTACGGTGATCTATCTTGAAATCCCGAGAAAATTATCTTTTCAACATTTTGAAGATACCTTCTCCAGGATTCGGTGGCTATGATCCATTGTACTGTATGATCCCGTATGCATATAATTTGGTTATTGTACTTAGCTACGATCCTGTCAAGAACGGATTAGTTTTAAATAAATATTTAAATATATATTTATTATTTATCTGACCTTTGTATTGTAGCTCGGGCGTATTACGTCGTACTTATAGAAAAGCGAAGTATTTTGTAGTGAGTAAAAAATAATTAGTTCTTATATTACTTAACTATAATGCCTATTTCCACGAATCAATTATAATGACAGATATCTTGTTCTTTCGAAAAGTGTTCCGTAATTTTATACTGGAAACTATTAGCATAAATCGAGTTCTACTGAATGGATTCGAGTGCAATTTTTATTATAGGAATTCATCATCATCACCAGCCTGTAGAAGTCCACTGCTGAACATAGGCCTCCCCCTTAGAATGCCACGACAAACGGTCTTGAGCCGCCTCCATCCACAGACTTCCTGCAACGTTTATAATGTCTTTAATCCATCGAGTGGAGGGCCTTCCGCGTCGCCCGGTTACGAGTACGAATACGAATTAGTACGAATTCGGTCGAGTTAATAATTTACTCGGAAAAAGCAAATATGTACTTGGATGGGTTACCCTTACCGGTCATACCGATGGGTATGACCACTATGAATGTGTTAATTTTTTTAGAACTCGATTTCTGCTGGGTGGATTTTGATGGGTTTTTTACAGTAGGTAGTGTAGGTTTAACGAGGAAGATACTGTATAGAATATAAGCCGCTAGTCTTTGAAAAAATAAATAGATAATCAGCCCAAATTCTTCCAAATTCCAGACGACCTCTGTGGCGCGGCGGGCAAGTAACCAGCTGAGATGCAAGAGGTGGCTGGTTCGATTCCCGCTGCGGGTCAAATGTTTAATGATCTGCAAATATTTGTCCAGGTCTGAGATATGGTACCATGGAACTCGTAGTTCCTGATACCCACGACACAGGGAATCCTAGTGTGAGATCAAGACTACGTATGTGCCTGTTGGGTTTTATGTTATTAAATTGTGCCCACTGCTGGTGTTTGGAACCTACATCTTGACGACAGCGATGCTGTCTTTGAATTGACTTTAAAATTAAGATAATTACGCCTTATCTTTCCATATGCGATAACATGGTGACTCTACCCATGAACCCTCATTCACCTGTCGTCTGTCTCCCTTACTCTTTGTCTCTCTCTGTCCATACTAATGCTGTTTCCATCTCACTCTGTCTTTTTCATCTTAGCAGGATTCACGATTTACGAGTGGTTTGTTCGGTTGGATTGTTGTGAATTCCAAGCATTTAGTAAATTGTGTTTTGAGAACGTTTTGTATTCAAACCATCTACAGAATGCGTCTTAACCATTAAAGTGAAGCAAAAAATCATTAAAAGCTTTTTGCCACATATTTTATACATTTGGCCATCATACAAAATATCCAAGTAACGGCTGTAGTTTAAAAACTCGAATGCTGCTTTACCGAAGGTCAGATTTTCGAAAAATTACAAACGGTTAACCGAATGGTCGCTCAGCCATTCATTGAAAAAAAAAACAATTAATTGGTAATAGTAGATTATGCACTAAGGGAATAAAGCAGTGTCTTATGTCGCGGGCGGCATATTGAACCCTGAGCGTTACGAGGGACTCTATAGTTAACTCCCGAGTGTAGCGAGGGAGTTATATAGAGTCCTGAGTGAAGCGAGGGGTTCAAGCTGCCCAAGACGAAGACTGGCTTTATTCCAGAGGAGCATACTCTACTTTTCACACCTTCTGTGAGGCAATAAAAAGCCAGGGCTTGTTTTGATTTTTGCGGTAGTAGATTATCAATAATCTCTAAAGCGTCTGTTTTTATAAACTCTGGAGTAGAATCACTGTCGTTTGTAATTTTTTATTGACATGAATATTGCAATTAAATTTACTGAAAAACAAAAAACACGCTGTGCGCGTGTTTGGTGCTGTGATTTTCAGTAAATTTTATTGCAATATTCATGTTAGTAAAAAATTACATGTGAAACATAAGAATCTTTTGTTTCTTTGTAAACGCACCTTTTTATTTTTATTTGAGTTTTGCTTATGGTGGCTAGTTCGATTTTCGAACCAACCTCTTTACAATGCCATATGGACATTTTTTTACTCAGAGTTTTCCAAGAGTCTCCACATGAATTTGACGTTCCAAATTCAAATCACTTTATTCCCTAGGGAGTTTCATACAACTTTATATCCCTAAAGAGACAATGCTGTACTTTACGTTGAGGTTTCATGATTTGTAATTGGACATTGTCGAGCAGGTGGTGCGAAAATTCTCTTAAGTACTTACTTATATAATTATCGGTCAATTATATTTAAGTTCATAAAGTATTTTAATCAAAATATCTTCACACGAATACTTCAGCCTTTTTCCTCGACTATAATTAATAAAATTATTGCATTATCTACCACAGTTAGTCCATACTCTTTAGCATACCTATTCAATTGAAAGATTAATAGTTATTGCAAAATAACAATAAAAACCGCTGCAATGTGCAGTCTTATCGCTTGGAACGACCTTTCCAGTCCCCAGATAACCATTTTTGCAGTATTATTTTTTAGATTGTATTGACAAAATGGAATTTATAATATTGGATATATAATCGGATGGAATATCGAATAGGAAAGTAGGTACCATATACCTCCAAGCATTCAAAGACGTAAGTTCACTTTCAAGTTGGCAGAACCTTGCCCATAGCAAGTAGGGCCCAGAGAAAGCTGTCGAATGGGACGCATGGTTGCACAAATATAGCTTTCTCGTCCGCCAACACCCTTTACTTACACATCTGTCATAGTTGCAGGCCTTATTATTGAGTTTTAATTTTACTGGCCACTTTTACAAAATCATGCTTCTATTTTCAAATGTTTGAAAATAGAATGAACTTTTATTAGTGACATCGCAAATTTCGACAAATTGACCTTCTAGCTGAGAAAAAAGTAGCATTTTCCTAGTACTTAGTAGAGATTCTTGTCAAATACTTCGCACGGGTGCCGGTGAAATTACAGGCACATGAGACTTTACATCTTCATCTCAGGGTCGGCAGCGCACGTGTGATGCCTCTGGTTTTGCAGGTGTCCATAGGCTACTTACTTTCCATCAGGTGGGCCGTATAGTATGCTTGCCAAGTAGTATAAAAAAAAATTAAGTGAGTAAGTACCTACTTACTATCACCATACCTATATCTGCCGCCAAGCAGTAGCAACGCGAGCAGCATTTCCGGGTGTCCGTGAAATTAACATCTGGGTTTTCACACCTACCAGGACCATCATTTATTAAAATAAAAATATTATGTAAACGTGTTAAATTAGCTCTCATCTTATTGATAAAATCACAATAGAATCACTGTGATTTTAAACAGGTACTTAGGTACCTATCCATATCTTATAGGTATCTTGTATAACAAGCGTAGCGTGTGCTGTCTTGCATATTTTTTTTTTGCTGATGTTTATTTGATTTTGCTACCTTAAAAAGAAAACAAAAAGGTAACTTAACTTAAGTTCTCATTTACTATGTATCAGCAACTCCTTGCTCCGAGGCACCACACAGGCGCTTCTCACCTAGTGGTAAGACGGACCATTTATGTAAGCCAAGCCGTGTTTGTTGCCTGATTCTTCTAGACTTGGTCGGGTTGGAACAGGAGTAATTTTAGTTTATAAGACGATTCAAAATGATCCTTGTGATTTCAATTAATAAAATTCTTTTTGACTTTGACTTACTGCTTCCTAGTCTCCTAGTAGTAGGTATATATTTCAATATTAAAATATTATTGACTCCTTGAATTTTCTTCATTAAACCATACACTCTTCAGAAGAGTACTTACCTAGCGAAAAAATACCTAATCTAGAATCAAATTGAATAAGGCTTCAATTATTTTCCTACGAAGCAAACTCAAGGTTCTTTTCAAGGATTTTTTTTTGGTAGGAATATGCTGTGTCTGTTTTCACATTGATTACCCTCAGTTTTTAGTATTATCATAAATCCGCGTAATATATTCTGCAGTTTTCATAAACTGCTGACTCCTCAACTATAAATAAATGTTGGTTGACTTTACGGTAAAATAAAAGATTTAACACTTGTTTTTAGTATTTATAAAAAACATTCCAAAACTTACCTAAATTATGACTAAATCTTAGCATATGTGTAATAAAATTAGAGTTTATTACACAACTAATCAATAATAAAAACATACAAACAACCTAAAAACAGGAATCACAAAAATTGTTGGTAAAATTAAACCACAAACCTAATCAAACAAAATTCGAAAAACCAGTCTGCGATCGGAAGACAATCAACTACTTACCTGCTAACTATAATTCCAGCAGGGCGATTCTAAAACGTCGGAAACGTTTCCGATCGGATTCGTTAGATTTTCATTTCGATGTGGTAACAAACAATTTTTTCTCGTAAAACAGAGGCCCAATTCTCTAATTTAAAAACATTCAATTCGCAGTATAATCTCGTCTCAGTCGCACTGTCACGTATAGTGACTATTACTTAATCTTGGCGTTTCTTGCGAAGAATATGTAATAGTTGCTATACGAAACAGTGCGACTGACACGAGACTGGAATGTTTTTAAATTAGAGAATTGGGCCTCAGAGTACAAAACAATAAATATTGTATATTACTGTGTTTTACTAGAGAAAAATGTTAGAAAATTGTTACTTACCACATCGAAATGAAAAACTAACGAATCCGATCGGAAACGTTTCCGACGTTTTAGAATCGCCCTGCTGAAATACCTACCGGCGACTGGCGTCATAGTAACTATTAGGTATTCGGTAAACTTTTTCGGGGTCTTACGATAATGGGGTTTTATGAACCTAATTCCTCAATTCTATAATCTATACTTACTAGGTGCTATATTTTGTGAGCAATGAACAATTTGTTCCAAAATGTCAATAGGGGAATTATTTTGTGACAAAATTGGTAAAGCCGTAATATTCAAAATAAAACAGACTTTTCACTATTAAAATTGTTGCGACACTTTCTTTAAACCTGATCACTTTATTTTAGTACACACCTTGATATAAGCAGTTTACTATAAATAGGTAAGTACCTACTCACTTTGACAATTAATAGTAAGTACCTACTGTTTTTTTAATGTAGTAATTGTAATTATTCCTGTGTGCTTGAAATAAATAAATAAATATGATTATTATTATAACCTACAACGCCTACAACTTAACACAAGTCTCGGGACTTAGCGTAAGTTATGTCTGAAATACTCCATTTTATGTTTTTTTAATTCTAATGTTATACCGTGTGCTTGAAATAAATAAATAAAGTGATAGGCACTGAAATCGGACGACCGTTTCAACATTTTTTTTCGTCTTAAACATGCTGACTAAACCCGATATAGGTACCTAAAGCTGATTGAAATAGTATATGTTATCGCTGCCAATTCACACCAACGATACCACACAAGTCTACCTACATCTAAAAATACCAAAATACTAAAACGTGATCTAAAATCAAACATTCCAAACGTTCGATTTGATTGAATATAAAATACACAGAGCACGTACATGTGACATTGATCATTTAATAGTTACTAGGTAACAATACTTGTCATATCGATATCGGTAGGTTCGGTAGAGTGCGTTGCGTTTAAGGCCAATTCACACCGGATGCGTATGCAGGGCTGCGTTCAGAGGGTACACTCCAAGGGTGTAGTTGTTTTTTAATCAAGCTCAGAGGCTCTGAACGACTTGGAGCGTTGGTGCACGAAATGTCAATGTCATTGACAATGTTGATGTAAGCAAAATTACCCAATATTCGGGGAATGAAAGGTGACGGGGAGAGCATGGTTTGTATCAAATCGGAGGATTTCTGGGAATGGTCAATTTATTCAGATTCGTAGGAATATTTTCTGTGCCCATTAATTTTGCATATCAAATAAGAAGCAATTCCACGATTATCATGAGGTTACCATTAATGTGCCCATTCATTTTGCATATCATATAAGCAGCAATTCCTCGATTATCACGAGGTTCGTTTGTGAAAATATCTCTATGCTTAGTTTCTCCATTTTGACTGCGGACCGTTTTCCGTGATTTGCGTGTAAATACGGTTATTCAAATCAAAACACAGACGTGCGTGTGAGCCACATTGCAGTACCGTCGCATCAAACACAGAAGTCTGTGTTTTCATCATGGATGGAAATTCAATGATACTCTTTATTTTCGTGGCTCGCTTCACTCGCTTTTATTTCTTGACTACCTCTTGGACCCTCTCACTGATATATCTTATAATGTACCTTCTAATACTATAATAATAATAAGCATTTATTTATTAGACCAATGTACATTTCAAAATGAAGCTCTGACTCCTAAACTAGGGCTACCTGTATGTCAGGAGGACTAGTATCACTATATAATTTTGATTTTTTTGATTTAATCTTAAACCTACCAAATTTTTAAAGGTCAGCCCCCTTATTCGTTATCTTGAAAGTCACTCAGGGATTAACGTTTGACCAGTAAAACCATCAATTGTCAATTCTTAGTGATAATTTTAAGCAATTGATGGTAATTTTACTTGTCAAACGTGGTGGCTTACAAGATAAGGAATAAGAGGGCAGATAAACGATTCGAAAGTTCCTCTTCAGCCTCAGCTAACATATAGGTACAAATGCCAATTCACACAGTCAAAAAACTTTATTCGCTCGTTCAACAATAATTATCAAGGACCGCAGACAATATTGAAACAAAAAAAATTAAGAGTAATTCAGCCGAAATGCTTGACGAGGTAGGTGTTAAAATACAATTTTTGTTATAAGAAAAGCTTTTTTGGAGTTTCAAAAATTAATGAAGTAGTTTTTGCCCTCTAGTCTAGGAAAACTTTTTTAGGAGTTGGCAGCCCTGGCTGCTTTCCTTGTTTGTAGGTATAGGTATGTTACTGTCAGTCAACTTATAACATTTTTTCCGGTCGGTGTTCCGTTCGTTTTGTTTTGAATTGGTATCTTACTTTACTTAGCACTCTTTTCTTTGTAAACTAACAAACACGAAGGAAGGAAACTCGGGAAAATACGTTTCCAAATTATACTTTTACTGTTTCATTTACTAAAATCACAGGCACATAACCAATGAACAAGATAACGACGTACATCAATCAAATCACAACCCGATTCTATGCCACCTCACAGCCGCACGCGCACATACAGTTATGAAGAGATCAATAACAGACGCGCTATTGTATTGCCTTGTTAACAAAAAAGGTAATTAAGCACAGCAGCGCCCTCCAATCCCACGACGGGTCTCTCGCTGAACAGACTCTACCTATTTGGGTAACTGTGGTGTGTCCGGAGTCCGGCCTAAGAATAAGACAACTCGTCTCCTCCAGTGGACATCGTAAAAGCCGTCTAAAAGATTATACCAGGGGATGGGTTGCAGGGCCACACCGTAATACTGCAAGCCTTGTGTGTTACAGATTTATTGTTTGAGATATATTTATTAGTCAACCTAATTCAATCAATGATAGAAGAATTTTAATTAACAGTGGCATTAATAAAGATGTGACTCGAGGAAATATTGTGATACCTGATGACCACTATATTATTGGTGATAAAGTTTACCCAAATTTGAGTTGATGCATAGTGCCATTTATAGATTGAAGCAGATTGACTTCACAGCAAAGAGATTTGGACACTAGATTAGCCCAAATGACTTCACAGCAAAGAGATTTCAACACTAGATTAGCCCAAAGTCCGTAATGCATAAAGAGAGCCTTTGCTCTTTTAAAAGGAAGATTTTGCTGATTGAAATATTTGGATATGTCCAGGGCCGACTTAATATCTTGAAGTCCTAGGGATTTTTTTGAAATGTAAATTCTTAATTAATTTGTCATTTTTATATTTTATATTTGTATGCCTACATGCAGGCTGAATGCATCGACTAACATAAATTTAAGGCCTAAACGTGTAAAACTATGTGTATTCTTACAAATAAACGATTGAATCTTGAATCCTTTTTTTGTATAGTGCTGTTGTACATTACACAATGTATGCATATTAAATAACCGGCCAAGTGCGAGTCGGACTCGCGCACGAAGGGTTCCGTATCTATAAAAAGGCATAAAAATCACGTTCGTTGTAAGGGAGCCTCCTTAAATAATGATTTTATGCTTTTTTTATTATTTGTTGTTATAGCGGTATGTATAGTATGAAATCACTAGATATTGGCCATCAATAGTTCTAAAATCAGTAGATACTATGTACCTTTCTAGCTATTCTATTATATATTGCATCAATTTATGATCACTGGTGATGATTAGGTATGGATAAAAATGAATGTTTCTTTGTCCAGTGCGAGTGTGAGTTCTGTGAATTGAAGGAGGAAAGTGTGGCGAGTGTAGCAAAGCTACCCTTTTAGCGCACACCTGGGAAGGTTTCTGACTATGCACAGTTGGGTTACTAATAAATACTATTTTGATTAATAAAATAATAATTGATTATTTTATTTATTCTGTAGGTATTACAATTTAGAACAAACCATAAATCTGACAATAACTTAACAAGTAGGTACCCATTTTGAAGTAACTAATAATTAGAGGTAGTGGCAGGGATTCTGAGAAGTCTCTAAACGTGCATCTTCTATAACATGCAGTTATTGTGATTCCTTTCTAATCGCTTATTCGGAAGTAGTAAATCTTGACAGTCAGCTCAACTGCATGTTGTGTTGTCGACTCTGTCGGTATTTTGCTGGTGCCACGTTGATATTGGCTGACGTCTTTTCTCCACAAGGGTGTGACGAGGGTGAAGTTGTCCGCGTTGACACTTTGCTTTCTTAGAATGAGTTTAGTTGCCACGTTCCCCTGAAGGGCCTCAACGCAAGGCACCGAGTGAGGCAGCTGAAGCTGGCAGGACACTTGCGCGTAACTCTTCTGCTGGTGATAACGTGGAGCAGGAGAAGTCACAGGCTGTGGTGTTGACATCCTGGGAGCCGAGGTCATCGTGGCTGGGCAGTAATTTACCTGCGAATCGGTGTCATGAGTCGCTACCGTATCAATGCTGACCGGTGAGGTATGGCATCGGGTGACGCCGCCCATTTACATTTTGCGCTGACTGTAGTGATATCGTTGGTACTCTGGTTTTGGTATTGCTCAATTCTTGGACTTCATTTTTCAACTCGGCTACAATTTGCTCCGAATATTTCCAAGGAAACCGGTCCTTAACGTCTAGTTTCTGGAACTAAGGCCAGGAATTCCTGCACTACGATGGTGTCAGAGCGCGTGGGTTGTAATAAATTAAAAATACAAATGAGTTTATTACAAAAATTGTACTAAGAATCGATTACTAAAATGCCGGCATGCCTTAGTGTTTACAATTTTAGTGATAGATATTAGTTATGTTATTATCACCGACCGACCGAGATTAAAACGAACTATACGTTCCAAACTTAGTTATGGTTCCAAATAACACGATTTGATTCTCATTTAGTTCTCAATACATAAACATTATGAATGAAAATGATTCGATTTTGATTGATGGACATCATACCTAGATTTGATTATGATAGACGTCAGTCAGACCTTGCGTCAGACTCGTAGTGTTTTACAACCATCGTTTTTGGTGGTTGTTCGGTTAGGGTCACGTGGTGCTAACCGAACGCCCTAACTGAGCCTCTAAACGGAACAACCATACACTCCGGCGACAAAATCATGATTTGACTTTGACAGACGTCAGAATTCATCGAGTTGGGTGTTCGGTTAAAGTCACGTGACGCTAATCGAGTGTTTTAACCGAGCCTCTGAACGGAACAACCATACACTCAGGCGACAACTAACACCCAGAGTGTACCCTCTGAACGCACCCCAGCACGTAACGTAGACACGCGCTTACTTTGTATGTACACGCTTGCGTGCACGTCACGCAAGCGGTGTGCCATGTCTCATACAGTTCCATACATTACAACGTCATGGTACGACGACGTCAACGATTACGCAGCCGGTATGCTGCAGCCTTTTAATCATTCCATGGTTTAAGGCCACAGCACACCGGCTGCATAAATGTAGACGTGCACATCGTCTTACCATGACGTGGTAATGTATGGAACTCTATGAGACATGGCACACCGCTTGCCTGACGTGCACGCAAGCGTGTACATACGTAAAGAAGCGCGTTAACGTTAACGTTACGTGCTGCATACGCATCCGGTGTGCTTTGGCCTTTAATCTAAAACTACGCTGCATTATTTAATTACGTCAAAATAAAATATTCCATAATCCGTAACCACAAGGACCGTTTTCGAACGTCAAGCAAAAAAGCGTGCAGTTTTAGACACTACGCAGCTATTATTTTTCGTCAAATACCTACTTGTTTCAACAAAATGGTCCTGCCTTGCGGTTAAGTAATAGTATAATTACTAAAAACTATAATAAATAGAAATAAAAATTGAAAAAAATGGGCCACGTAGTATGGGTACGTTCCCTAAAGGTGCGATCATGTGTTAACATTTAATATTTCATCCAACTGGGTCAAACTAGCACGGGTTCGATTTTTGAAAATTATTGTCAATTTTTTAAACTAAGAACCTGAGTGTGTTTCATTGCTAAAATAGTTTAATTAGTGCCACTTGCGACTACCAGAGTTAGCATAAATAACTCTGAGTAAATTTTATGTGAAGCTTCATAATGTTTGCACTACACGAAAACAATAACACTGCATGACGAAGTTCAGTATTTAGAATTTTGTTCATCGTTTAATTACACAAAACCTAGGATATGTGTTCCGTAAGTCCAGCTTATTAGAAAACAACCTTTGCCATGGCAACTGCGCAATATATTATCGCTTGCCTCCTAATTGCTTACATAATGTTCTTCAAACAGTGTCCTTCGATACAATCTAAAACTTTATTCTACTTTCTCTGTCTATAAAATAACTGATTCTAATACTTGGGCAAGGTAGGCGCAGGCGCGGTGGGTGAAACCAGGAGCGAGTCGTCAGGAGCCGCGAAAGTAGACTCCCTGATGGACGTGGAAATCCTCAAGGATGCTCGTCTTCTCTCTTTGATGGCATTTGCTAGGAAGAATGTGCAGAAAATCCCAGTGCTCTGTAACAAAAATTATCACATTTTATTACAGGTCAAATAAAATTACAGACCGAACAAGTTTTGCCTAGGATAAATAAACAGGACGGACTAGTTTTGCCTAGGCTAAATCAAATTTCAGGCCGAATTAGTTTTAAAAATCAAAGTCAAAGTAGGTAGGTATAAATAATTTTATTCATTGAAATCACAAGGATTATTTTGAATCGTCTTATAAACTAAAATTACTCCTGTTCCAACGCGACCAAGCCTAAAAGAACCAGAGCAACAAACACGATCACTCAAAAAATGTGAGCACCTTCTACTAGGGGTTAATCAGGGGCAAGTCCAAACAGGTATGTATGTAGCACAAATGCTCGCGTTTTGCTTAGTTTATAGTAGTGTGATTACTAGCACTTGCTCACGGCTCCGCCCGCGTGGTAGATACCTCTCTTGGCTCCGGCCACGTGGAACCTCTATTATAAGTTATTATTAATTATAGCATGTACGTTATTTTTATGTATAAGCTATAATACTGTAAAATTTCATCAAAATCCGTTCAGTAGTTTTTGCGTGAAAGAGTACGAAACATCCATCCCATCCATCCATCCATCCTCACAAAATTTTACATTTAGGTTTAATATTAGTAGGATAGGATCATTGAGGTAATATGTACTTAGTACGTAGTACATTATACATCAATGGATAGGATAGGATTCCACTCCAAAGCGGACGGGGCGTCGAAAGCAAAAGCTAGTGCATTACTTTCGTGTGTATGACATAACTCGAGTGTTCAAGGACGAATATCCACTACCCTTACATCCTTTCTCAATAACATCCCGATTTCAGACCAAGATGATGTCATCGCCAGACCGGCGCCAAAAACACTTTATTGTTATTCTCTCGTTATAACTTCTCCCTACTTGACAATAACAATACATACATAGGTACTCAGTACACTAGGTAACTATAAGACCATATTGTACCACAAAATATATAGATTTATTTTGTGATAGTACGGTGTATTTGACCGATAGCCATATGGTCACAGTGGTTATTACCACTATAATCGGACTATCTGTAGGTACGTGGAATGAGTGTGGATTTTCCCAAAGCTCCAACATCGAAAGTGCATTATGGAAGAACGAATCCATGATTCATACACAATCAGTTCGGTTAATATGAATAAAATACCTACCTATTTGTTTTATTTCTCATTTCATTATATTTTAGTCTCAATTATTACAATACAAGACCTTAAGGCAGTACCCCGACCAAACACGGCGTCAAGCTGTTTTTTTCAAGCCTCTCTCCTCGTTAAATAAAGCAAGCAGAAAAAAAATTAAAAGTCACCACATATATTTGACATTTTGTCATCAAGTTCCACGATTGGTTTAATGATTTAACGTCGTAAGTAGGTACTCGACAATAAACCCATGAAAAAATTTAAATAAATCATGATTTTGTACATCTTCTCTTAAAGTTCAGGTTACAGAATTTTTTGGTTTACACAATTGGATAGTTAATTTAATAGTAGAATTAATACAAGATTATTTTTTTTTAAAATGGGTTCTCTTTATTTTTTATGAATTATATTTCATGAATCCGTGCGAATCTGGCACAAGGTGCCTGGTGCGCAAGGAGCGGACCAGTCAACCGCCGGCTCTCGGACGGACGGCTAGATGGCAGTACTATTAGAACGGACTACATAGGTGTCACTAAAATAAATAATTAGCGGTGTATTGTAGAGGCGAACACTTCAAGGTAATTCGGTCAGGGTAGCGCAAATAACAGCTTATAAATTGTGTAGTCCGGTCCGCCGATTCTTAAATGGAGGGTTCCCAACGAGTAACACCCAAACGAGTAACACTGTTACTCGTTGGGATTTTTTTTCCTATCGAGTAACAGTGTCACTCGATGGGAACAAAATAAAAAGAAGTATTCCCAACGAGTTACACCCAGTGTAACACTGTTACTCGATAGGACAAAAAGATCCCAACGAGTAACAGTGCTACAAATTACGACATTTTATTTCAGTATAGTTACAAAAAAATATACGTAGCTATTTAGTTGACCGTGTCCATACTTCGATGTTATACATTATCTTCGTTAGTCCATGTTTTATTTTTGTCCACACTATCAACGCCAAAATATGGCACCTTTGAACATACCATATTTTATTAGCCTGATTGATGAAAATGATATACACTGCTGGCTTACACTCTAGTCCGTCAAATGCGTTTAATAATCGAGCAGCAATGGACGGGTAAATTTTAGTGAAACTGCATGCAATCGTGCAGTTTGTTTTTATGTAGGCAGCACTGCACTAAAAGATTATTGCACAGAATTGCAGCGGAGATAAGTAGAGTTCGATTAGCATTTTGTGAAGTGTTTCCAACGTGGTTGAGTTTTATTACGTGTTTGTGAAATATGAAATGAATATGTAGGGTGTCCTAAAAACTAGTGCCAAGCTGAAATCTAGAGGCACCCTAAGAGGTACCGAATCATGAGGAACAATGTATGTTCCGCGATTTTCTGTACTTTTTGGTTTATGATTTTTTTTCTTGTTCTTTAACAAGAAAAAAAATTATAACTCAAAAAGTACAAAAAATTATGAGAAATTGAATTAAATTGGTTAAAGAACCAAACTATGGCTTTAATTATATACATTAAAAAAGTTGAAATCCTGAATGTTTCTTTAATCTTTGAGGATGATTTCAAAATAAAAGTATAATAATAATAAAACTATGATCAAAAAATTTCATCAAAGCCAGAGTTTAGTTAAAGAACAAGAAAAAAAATAACTCGAAAAGTCCAAAAATCGCGGAATATACATGGGGGTGATTCGGGTAGCTCTTGGGGTGTTCTACCTCTAGACCTCCGCTTGACACTAGTTTTTGTATATGTATACAGGCTGTTTTTTTTAAATGGGACAGTATGGGGATATCCGAATCCATAAGAGATACGGGAAAACTGTCTTTGGAACCATTTGCTCATTTTGTATGAAAATGATTTTGGCATAGTTATTTTTTTGGTCAAGCGTGAGTTCTTCTTAAAAATGAGTAGTTTTGATCAAAAAATTTTTTTATGCGTTTCGACTCAGTTTCATTTAAGGATTGTTTCATTGTATAGGAAGAAAAAAATCTGAGCAGCAGAAGTTAGTCAAATTTTATAAAATGTTTTCTCATACAAATTGTAAGTAATCTGGTACCTACGTTAATAAAACTATCGCAATAAATTTTCAAAATGGCCTCCCTCTTGCTGTTTCCAGGTACGGGTCCTTACATGAAACTGAGTCGAAACGCATAAAAAAATTTTTTGATCAAAACTACTAATTTTTATGAAGAACTCACGAAAAAATAACTATGCCAAAATCATTTTCATACAAAATGAGCAAATGGTTCCAAAGACAGTTTTCCCGTATCTCTTATGGATTCGGATATCCCCATACTGTCCCATTTAAAAAAAACATCCTGTATACAGCCAGATTGCTGTAACGCATTCGAAACGTCTGGAATAATAAATAATAAGGTAACACGCGATAAATACCCATTTCAATATAAATAAATATGGTTCCTCTAATGGAGAAAGTGGTTACCCGGTGTCCAGAAATGAAAGTAGGTTTTCGTGATTCTTTTGTACTCAGGTTGTCAGTGTGAGTCAGTGTGCAGTGCACACACACACACGTACATTATATACTATAACTATAACACTAGTTTCAACTCGGTGGACATTGCGGCAACGCGAGTTAGTTTAGTACATTTAAAAAGCTATTACTTGAACTTCTAGTTTAGATGGTACCTCCCAACTTCTCACTAGCTAAGTAAAACATTTAAGTTATCCGTGGTAAACGGTGTTGGTGTCACAATTACGTATTTTTATATATGTGTGCTTTATTTCTTTATTGTCTCACTGTTCATTTACCCAAATAAATAAAATAAATGCACACCACTATAAAAATGGCGTCAATCAGTGGCAGTTCATTTCAACATAGCAAATTTGTGTATGTGAAAAGAAATGGAGGTAGTGTTCTTCTTTGAGAAGGACAACAATATTACGCCCAAAGAAGACATGACAGAGGTTTAGTAGTGTGGGCATGTGATGAAAGAATGCAAGTGTTAATTTATTTTCAGCGTCACCCAGACAAATATATTAGTGTAACTCGTTAGGAACTTTTTTCCTATCGAGTAACACTGTTACTCGTTGGGATTTTTTTTTCAAGGAATATTCCCAACGAGTTACATCCAGGCCATAGTGTTACTCGATGGGACAAAAATTACCAACCAGTAACAGTGTTACTCGTTTGGGTGTTACTCGTTGGGAACCCTCCGATTAAATTAGCTTGCTTATAATTTTTTTATGAAAAACTTACATTACCAAATACATAAAATAACTATTACTTATTTGTTAAAAAAACTATGAGATTTTATTCAATTTAGTGTAGTCAAGCATCATCATCTATCAATCAGCATCCTTTAGACGTCACGGCTCACGGCTAGACGTGGCCTTCCTCATAGAATAGGGGGATTTGCTATAATCACCACGGTTGGCAGGCGGATTGGTGATCGCAGTATTGGTGTTGACTCAGTTGAGCATGCAACTGTGCCGAAATATCGGGAATTAATAAAGCTCAAAAATCATGGTTAACTAGTGATAATTACGTTGTTACTATTAACTAGTTGCATTCTATGGACGAGGTCTCATACAACAGTGGACGTCTAACGACTGATGATAATGATGATTACTACATAACTTTTCATTTAAAAAACCGACTTCCGCCATTGTATTCGACTAAATATTTGGATGAAAAAAAATTTATGAAAGAACCATAGTGGTGAAAGGATTATGATACTTTTTGAATGCAAATGCTTGGTTTGTTGCTGAAAATATCAAAATCGCCATATGTATGCCTACAATATTTGAGGAGTTCCCTCGATTCCTCATGGATTCCATCATCAGAACTGGATTCTGAAAAAAATGGGACCAATCTGGAAGTATATCTATTCAAATAAAAAAATAATTTTCCAAATCGGTTCACAAACGCCGGAGATAATTGCGGTAACACCAATAAAAAAAAAAAAAACAACCGAATTGAGAACTTGACTCCTTTTTTGGGAAGTCGGTTAAAAACAATGATTCCACTTCTCCGAGCAGCAAATATACCCTCACTTGTCGAATTAGGTCCTCTCTTCATTAGGCGGGAGTTAATTGTCGCCATTAGACTGTTATTGAGTTAATGCTGTTACCCTCATACCCTGTGGTATGTTGTACCGACCTACGACTCATCAGATCAATTTACAATAGCGGTAGGGACTGCTTCTCAGATCACAGAAGTAATTTAATTATGTGCTTCTTTAATTATTCGGTCACTAGGCTCTTTTTAGGGCCAACATTCCTCAATCTAACGTAGTGTAACCAGGAAAGAACCACTGACATGACGAACGACGCCTGAAGAAAGTCTGATGCTGTCTAACCTTGCGAATAGGTGTTCGAAGCTGCTGTGACGCAAAACCATTCATCTGAGTGCCGAAGAGTGGTTTGACAACGCATTAGTAATAACAATAAATAACCCATTACTCCCTAGGGTCAAGAAAGACCCCTGACCCTCGACTTGCCTTAGCCGACTTGGCTGGCCGAAGGTGGAGGCGCAAGACGAAACCTATACTCCAAGGGTGGAAGTGTTAAGGCATAAAGCCGGGAGTAGTGCTTAGTGAAACTGCAGCACAGCTCTCAACACCATTTAGCCGTCCACGCCAACGTTGCCCCTTATACTTGTACTAATATTTATTCTGTGCTTATGCTGCTTTCATTGGGGGGAGGGTGTTTAGTGAACGGCAAGTCACCACCTGCTTAATACGTTTTCAATAATTTAGAATTGGCAGGTGCCGCATCTCATCCTATAATATCCCAATAAACATTCAATTAGCATGTCAAATAGCACCAACTTTCATATCCATTTCCTAATAGTTCAACCATCTGTCTTCCATCCACCATAACAATAATGTTTTTTTATTCTAATTGTAAAAGAGCCTCCTACTGTTGGCTAATACGGCCCCAGTACTAGACTTATAAAGGTTCAGGGTGGTTATTCGCTATGACCTAAGAAATTCCTTGTCAATAACGTGTGACGTCACCCATACGATTCAGCGATGATTCCACGCAGATATCGTAACGAGCCCGCGTTATGTTACGTTTGGTCATAGCGAATAAGTGGGCAGGTTAAGCCTGTGTTTAAAAATAATAATAATATCTTTATTTCAGGCTTATTGAGAAATGTACAAAATCTTATCAATAATCCCATAGAAATGCATACCTTATAGACTAAAATACACAAATAAGATACAACTTATACTTAGAGAATTTTCTCTAAGAACTTATGTAACGATTACACGTGAAGACAGCGACGTGTAGCGCAATTATACCTATTATTATTTTGAAGAGAATGTCGATGGGTGTTAAGTCAGTTTAGTGGGTAATGCCGTTCCGTGCTAGCCAACGGGTCCAACAGAACCCCTCGGCTATCCTCGAGTTAAGGGAAATAAGTAAAGCATTTTCCAATCGTAAAAAAAACAGGAGTGAATACTACCTAACTGCGAGCATATCGGTATTGCCAATACTTGAACTAGGTCGATCAAGCCTCAGCACCTGCCAGTATGTTACGTATTTACGCAGAAGCGTCTACTTTCATGCTCTGCGCCGACGCATAACATAATACAACGACGCATAATATGCTAGTTTATCAAATAAAGCCCAGAGAACCAGCTCTAAATTTGAATTTGTTATGAAATAAATTTGGTACCTTACCTACTCATATTGAGACATTGATTGGTCACCAAGAATTGGGACTTTACTTGCCGTCTGATTCGAGACCACTGTATTCGGCTGAAATACCGAAAATTTCAGTAGTTTTTTTATCTCTAACCCTTTTCTGACGGAAAGAGAGTTTCATTTAAGGTTTTTATATTTTGGACATAGCAGTTCGGTCATAAAACCGTATCTTGGGCCAAATACGGCAGGAACCTCTTCTTAGGATGACCCATCACACTCAGAGTTTGTATAAGATTTCTCCTGGCTGCTGGCTTATTTCATTATCATCATAACCAGCCTGTTTGTTTACGTCCACTGCTGGACGAGGCCTCCCCCATTGAATACAGTGGAGAGATTTGCCATAATGATCGCGCTTGGCAGGCGGATTGGTGATCGCAGTTGGCCATCCCCCGTAATAAAAGCTTTTTTCAATTTAGTAATGGTATGGCCATCGAGCCGTTTGTGTGATTATCGTGGCTTCATTTCAAACTTCGTGTTCCACATTTGAATAAACGAAGTAATAAACAAAAACAAAGCGGAATCTATTTTTAACACATACTAACTAGAAACTAAGCTGTGCCTCACAAGATTGGCCTCAATCGGGATTGATTACGTCATAGTACTTGACTGTTGATTGCTGCAAGAAAGAGCTACTTATGTAAGTTACAAGAACAGATGAAATAATTTGTTGCAAGTTTTTGTTATAAATAGGAACAAAGAGTTGATTTGAAACAATGAGCTGTTTCTTCTTAAACCATTAATCCTTATTGACCTATTTAGATTAGTTGTGGTTTCCGTTCGATAAGGTAGGTACCTACTTTTGAAATTACGTCACGTTTACCTACGCTACGAGTAGGTATAGTTTGTGTCAAAAATACCTCTGCACAGTCTGCACCAACTTAAAAAGTCAGCTAGCTATTGGAAAACCAATTGGGTAAAAAAATATAGGTAAATCCTATTGACTTTATCAGCTTACTTCTTCTGGTTTTACCAAAAGGTCATCAGGGTAAAATCAAACGACAAGTTTTACGGTTCCGTATTCCGATAAGGAACCCTTGTAGATAATTCGAGGCGTTCATCTGTCCGTTCTTGTCTGTCGCAGCATCATAACTTTCACAGTAAACTAAAATGCATGAAATTTGGTAAAATGCCACACACGTTATCAGTTTTAGCGGTACCTCATTCATTATGTAGAGTTGGGGTGTTTTTTTCAGTGTTTTGTTTATCGCTATAAAGATATTGTTAAATGAGGCAATATTTCCTTCACTATTTATTATTAGCCCCCTACTGTCGAGATATACCACGCCAAAGTGACTTACAATGTGGTACGCCCGGGGGGGGGCTTTACACTCTGTAGGCACACATAACCGATAGGTACCGGCCGAACAGCCTATGAGATATATCATGAAGGTAGCCGTCTAGGTACTCTTCATTGCAGACAATAATAATTCAAAATTCAGATGAGTGCAGATATCTCATACAATCTCATGCGCCAGATCTCGTACTAAATTTTTTTTTTTGTAACCAATGTTTTTAGTATTTCCATATTTTTACATTAAATTTCATCAGGTAGAGACAAAGCAAATTTTTATACTACGTATCTATGTATACCTACCCATGGTAGACACAGCCATCTAGTAGAACAAGGAGGAACTATACATTTTTTAAAGAATGAGAGCTCGAAAAATGTTCATGTTCATTTTATTTTCCTTGACGAAAGAAATCGTGGATGAGCATATTATTAACATTCACGCAATACGGTTAGTTAGTACTTAGTACCTATCCTAGGTACAAGTCAATCATTATTATTAATAGGTACAAGATTATAGGCCAAAGGTAGTAATAAATGTTAGCATAAGAATTACCACGAAGGCGTTGTTTAAAAGGAAGTGATGATTTGTTAATTTTGCAACGTTTGTTGTAGTGTCTATTCATTCACAGTATCTTCAGAACAAACAATGAGCAAAGGCCGCTTTACTGCGTCATCATAATGACACTGTTATCTCCATTCTTGGATTCCGTCCCCCAATTACAGTAGCAAATGGCAATGGGGAACGGGATCACTTTTGGCAGCCTTAGCGCTGTCCAAATCTTTTGAAACTTGAAAACTACTACTAGACTTTAGGTATAGAAGTTTCCCCCATACAAGTTTCCATAAGTTTTCCATCACCATTTTTCAGGAAATGTACTGGAGGAAGCAATTGTATTGGTATCATAGGTATGAGAATTTAAGTCATCAATGAGTTTCAATATATAGTGGAAATCGGGGATTAACGGCAACTTTACTGACGTTTAGTCACTTGATGACATTCAAAAATCGCACCCCTATAAACAAAATTATAAAGGTTCCGTTTTTCGCTATTTGGCTAAGGAACCCTAAAAATCTCGTAGCTTTGTCCACTTGGACTAATTACGTACCTGTCATTATAATCAGAGTGTGTATATTAGGTATTATGATAATAATCTTCGGAGGGAAGTCAAAAATTATACACAGCGTCATACGATCTTGGTGTTCTTTGTTCAATTTATTCGTCTCAAATTCTTGCCCGCAAGAATTTAATAACACTAGCCAGTTCTAACAATGACTACCTAGTTATAAACAAAATATGAGTTCATGCCGTCACGCGTCAGCATCATGAGTTCAAGGTCCTCGTTAAACACCGAGATGGAAATTGGAAGTTTAAATCCAGGGTTACCGAGAATTAATAATATGATATCCTCAAAGGGGACGGGGATATTATATACCCTGCGCCTGCACATGAAGGAGGACAACTTTTAATTAATTTTGGGATTATTACTTTAAGTTTTTGAGGTTAGGTGTTTCAGAACTTCAAAAGCGGATGATTCTATGGAAATGATTATTTAATATTGAAAAATATTATGAATACCCGATCAAATGCGTGTCGAACTCGCGCTGAAGAGGTTTCCGTGCAAGGAGGCTACCATTGTTACCAATAGACCAATTTAACTTATTAGTCCGTCAACACACTTAGGTACAACCCGGTCACAATATCTGTGCACCTGACCTCGTGACGTCATATCGGCGGTCTGGGTACGGTGTGAAAAAAAGTTTTTTCGAGAAATGTGGAGGTAAAAAAAATTACTAACCTTTTCAAATCAATTTATTGGTGACAGATGGTAGAGGTGACAGGGGAAGCGGGAGAGGTGCCGCATTCCAGCGAGGTGTACAGATATTGTGACCGGGTTGTAGGTATACGCGTTTTGTCATCTTTTCCGAATTTGAAGGCTTAGGACTTAAGTTTAGGTTTTCCTGTAAAATAATATAGCACGTAACGTAGACACGCGCGTTACTTTGTATGTACACGCTTGCGTGCACGTCACGCAAGCGGTGTGCCATGTCTCATACAGTTCCATACATACAACGTTAGGGTACGACGACGTGCACGACAGCCGGTGTGCTGCAGCCTTTAATTGTTCGCGTTGATGGGTAAAATTACCCCGACTCTCGCGTTGATGGGTAAAATTACCCCGATTCGGGTTAGCAACTATTCCAGGGCCCCTTTTACAGAAATAATGATCAGTGAGCCTCGTTGGCACAGGATCACAGGTAATGAGGATGAGGGGAGCGTCGGCCATCATCATATTAGGAACGAAAGCGTAGACTGAGTAGGCAGGGCCATATTTTACAAGGCAATTTTTACATCATGGCGTGGGAATTTATCTTTTTCAGCAAAGAGATGGGGTAAAACTGTAACAATACCCGACTTCAGCAATGCAAAAGGAGGGTTATGATTTTAACAGTCTATAGTACCTATGTAATGTAGCCATCCTATGCAGGGTGACGAACATTTACATTCTACCACTTTTCTTAATTTTTACAAGAGTTAATAAATTATCTTATCTTATCTTACCACTGTACAATCCGCGGAGTGGAAGTGACATCACGGTACAAATAAACCGAAACAGATTGTGCAGTACCTACAAGCTATAACACCTTAGCTGTTATGAGTTATTCTAAAAATGGGTAAAAATTACAATTCAGGGCAAAATGGAATTTCAATTTTGTTTATATTCCTTTCTGTCCCACGGTTATTTTTGCTTCCACATTTGGGTTGGAATACATAATACAGTCACAGAACAAATAATAGTACAAGTACAGTCATATACAAAATGCGTTGTAGAATAAAATGTACAAATACCTAATTTCATTGTTTTCGACTTGTTTACCGTTTATTTAATTTCAGATACCGTAAGCATAATAATAATTTATGTTAGTAATAATAGTATGCATCCTTCATACTATGTTACATCGCTTGCAGGAAATCTTTTATGACTGTTAATGTAGCCTGAATCATGCGTATATGAGGGTCTTAAAAACCCCCATGTTGTGCGTATGAGGTTAATGTCTACAAAAACATGACTGAATATGATAAAATCATGACAAAATATATACTAGACAGATATGGGAGACACGTAGACAACTCTAGCCAGACTTTTCACCGTAGTTTTTGACAGTGAGTGAAATAACTTTTCATTTAAAAAACCGACTTCCGCCATTGTATTCGACTAAATATTTGGATGAAAAAAAAATTATGAAAGAACCATAGTGGTGAAAGGATTATGATACTTTTTGAATACAAATGCTTGGTTTGTTGCTGAAAATATCAAAAACGCCATATGTATGCTTACAATATTTGAGGAGTACCCTCAATTCCTCATGGATCCCATCATCAGAACTGGATTCTGAAAAAAATGGGACCAATCTGGAAGTATATCTATTCAAATAAAAAAATAATTTTCCAAATCGGTTCATACACGCCGGAGATATCAAAGATTTAAATCTTTGGGAGATATGCGGTAACAAACAAACAAAAAAAAAATACAACCTAATTGAGAACCTCCTCCTTTTTTGGGAAGTCGGTTAAAAACAACTTTGAGTATGGAAACCATAATCAGCCGATAGGCAGCCACTGAAGCTATAGAATGCCACGACGATCGGTCTTGAGCCGACTCCATCCACCGATTTCCGGCGATCTTTAAAATGTCGTCGGTCTGTCGAGTAAATCCTATAATTATACACAGCGTCGTCCGGTGGTCGCCACTCGAGAACCATTATTCCCCAACGATTGTCAGTTTTTCGAGATAAGATAACATAATGCCTATATTTATCTGCCTGAACATTGTAAATATAATAAGGTCTTAATACAAATACAAACAAAATGACAATAATTTTGTGAAGGTATAAAAATTATAATTGAAGATCCCTGCAATGTAGGCATTGGTTAAACACCACCACTTAGTACAAAGTAGTCAAATAGATTCTTTAGAGCTTAGTATATGAGGGCCTGCCTTTTACCACTTCAACATATTATTTTCTCTCTCTCTCTCTCTCTCTCTCTCTCTCTCTCTCTCTCTCTCTCTCTAGTAAAGACACCCCTGTAAACGTCGAATTTGGCAATGGAATCACGCTTGAACTCTCGTATCTTATCGAAGATCGAGTAAATTTTTGCTTTGGTAAATAAGACTTACTTATCAAAATATTTGTATTTACAGAAAGAGTAATGCAACTAATATAAATATATGTATATCACAAAACCCATCAGTGGGAAATTTTGGAAAAACTACTAGGTATGATAAATTTATTTTTTTGTGTGTTAGTCTAAATATCTAATCAATAATGCTATAAATTAACATAATAAGTACCTCACAAATTGAAAATTTTCAATAACTCATTAACTTATCTCTACCAGTTTCATAGCGTGATGCAATCAACACCAATAAACTTACTGCTTCACATAAAATTCAGCTTTATGCCTGTGGTCCAAGATTTAAAATCCTAAATGCATGTTGCCCCATCTGGGTACAGTGGGTACATTGCTTTTAATATAGTTCGTTACTGACATCCTCATGCCACGCCAATTTTCTTATTAGATACAGTCAACCAATGAACCGCTTAACTGGTTTAAGCACCATATGACCAGTATTTTGAGTTTTATTACGCCTGCACCACCAGAGGCAATCTCACGCGCGCTGCCGACCCTGAGATAAAAAGACGAAAAATCTCATGTGCCTGTAATTTCACCGGCACCCGTACCATTTCAACCAAAACACAGCATTGCGAGCGCTACTGCTTGGCGGCAGAAATAGGTACGGTGGTAGTAAAAGTTCTACTTCTAACAATGTACTTCCTAATCCAATTTTAATCATAGAAGCTTGACTGTAACAAACCTGTTTTATAATTTCGGATCACCAATGCAAAGGTAATGGAAATCCAGCAGCGTTGCTTTTGAAGATAACGTAGAGAATGTGATGATTAGTCAAAAATGTAGATATACCTACCCAACCCACCGACTTATCGGTAATATTTAGCTCTCTCTAGTTACCTAGCCACTGAAGAGGTTAATGTGCCAATGCGCATGCTTGATACATCGATTAGTCGAAAGCGTTTGATTGCGTGCGATGGGTGTGCTTATTGAACATCCTTTTTAAAATAGGCGTATACCCTCTTATCTAGCAGCATTGATCGCAAACCTTTACAGATTTGGTGAATCGATAGTCAGGGAAAATTATATGATCTCAGGACCATTCAAACCTCGAAAAGGAGTACGCCAGGGGTGTTTTCTGTCTCCCAGATTTCTCTTTGCAACGTCTGAGCAAATAAAAACAACAACAAAAAAAAAAGAAAATTGTTCGAGAGTAGAGTACGAGAGTGAGCTTATTGGACTCTCAATCAACAAGTCTAAGACCAAAGTGATGGTCATAGAGCGAGCTAGCCAACTCTTAAGGGCTGGAGAACATTTGGGTCTTGAGTTTATAAGTGAGTTTGTGAACCTCAGATCCATGATAAGCGACCAAGAATGGTGCGAAAAGGAGATTCAACGTCGAAAACAAAATGTCCAAGGCTGCAATAATCAAACTCACTAGAATTTGACAGGACACAAACAAGGTCTCCAAAGCTCGTCCGAACAGCTCAAAAAGAGACTCGCCCGAACTTTGGTCATCTCCATATTTATGGATGGCTCCGAACCGAATCATGGTAGATAATGAAAAAGATAGAGATGTGGTGCTGGAGGAGAATGTTGCACATCTCGTAGACTACCAAAATAACCAATAAACCTATTCTCGGCCAACTGGCCATGAAGACCAGGCTGTCTACTATCTGTTATTTTGGACACATAGCCTGAAGACAGCTAGATAACCTTGAAAAACTGATCACTGGCCTCCCTATCCGGTGATAGGGCGGTCCCTGAGACGTCAGCTCATCTAAATCTCTACGAAATCCTTTCAGGACAAACACGATTTTCAGTAGTAAATACTACGACGAATAAGAAGAAGTTACCCAGAAGGTATCCATTCTATAGAAACCAGCATAAACTCGTCAGATGTAGAGCCAACCATTTGGCAGTTCGCACTACAATTTCAAAAGTTTTTTTGTATACATCCACGTGTTGCCAGATTTGTTCCACCAGTAATCACGCACCAATCAGACAGAATGGACCAAAAAAACGACCTATTATGCTCCTAGTTACGAACGTTGGAACATTGAACATTGGATAGAATGATCGTGTACCCACAAATAACAAAACTGACGATTGAACATAACTGCATTGCAACTTCCAGCATCGGCAGAACTGTTGAGGAATACATGAAAGGATAACAGTTTTAAATTCTGCATTGTCCAATCATGGAAACGTTCAAGTTCTGTCTTTAAAAGTCGAACGCCTGAAACTTCATATATTCTGACAAAATCGGCCATAAGACGCTCTGTGATTCTGAGATATAAATCATGATGTGTTTTGAGGTCTAGGTAATACTGAAATGCCTTGGATTGGAGTCCAGAGAATGATGCACAGAGACTGTGTTTTGTTCCTTGCTACAGACGGGACAAGGAACGCAATAAGGATATAACAAAGGAATCGAGTCATGCACATTTCTCTTTAGAATAATGTTATTACGTGTTCTATGTCTTCAGTGTCACAGGAATAAATCGGCCACTTTGGGTTATTATTTAATCTGTGACTTCGGTCCGGTAGTGGCCCGTAAGATGAGTTATTTTTATTTCGTATCATTGGTTTTATCCTATTCACCTTGCGCTGTGCCTTTGAAAGGAGCATCTAGGAGAACCAGTGTGGTGGAAGGATTAAGATGCGCCCTGTATGAAGGATCGTTTCATTACCACTATCAGTGTATAAGAGCAAAAGGCAAATACCACGCCCATCGTATTTCCAGGCAAGGTTGGCGAGATAATTGGTCCATGCCATATTTCAATAACTTGTCAATAATATGTGGATATTGGCTAGCTAGTACTACAAATTATCTTGTCAATGGTAAGTAATATTCATATTAGATGCGTATTTATTATTCCGCGAGCTTCAAAGATACGGAAATTTAAAATAATAGTCTCATTAAGTCATTGTCATTATTCATCATCAACAACTCAGTTTCTTAACTAAAGATGCGGTTCGATTCCCGCTGCGAGACAAACTGTTGCATGATTTGCAAATATTTGTTCTGAGTCTGGGTTGTATTAGTTCCACGACACGCGAGCGACACGTGAGTTTTACGCACGACACTGGGAATCCTAGTGTGGGATCAGGATTATGTATGTGACTGGGTGTTATGTTATGTTTGTGTTTCGCCATTCAGTTTGCTCTTCGTTTGTGACACTCGCTAAGGCGGCCAGCGCTTTCTCTTCAAAAATCGATCTAGAATTAATTTCCATATTATAGTCATCTAGAGTAGTCATCTTATGAAGGAGGCTAATGGAAACGATTTATGTTGCAACTACCAATGAGGTTTCCTTAAAAATATCGTAAGTAAGTACGAGTTTTATGATTGATAGGCAGTTCAAACATTGCATAGCAGCGGTGACCTCATCTCTTGGCTTAAGCAGGCCTAATCTTCGTAATGAGACGAACGCTCACGCGAAACTGCGAAACAGGTAGTTGCTATGATTTAACCAAGGATTTTCCTCTGTAACTACATTGTTCAAATACGTACGTACTTATTTATAGCACTGGGATCAAGTTCAAATAAATGTTCGTCTGTAAAATTGTTCAAACATTTTTATCGCAGTCGTCGCCAGCTGAGACTTCGCAAGACGGCTCAATTGTTTTCAAAATGTGAATAATATTTACTGTGTGGTATGGTTTGTGGTAGAATGCTTGGTACGTAGAATGAAACTTGAGAATCGGGGAACTCCCGACTAATGTCGCCAGGCCAGTAGGTACTTGTCGTATTCTGGCTGGCAACATAATATACTAAACTACTACTAATTCTAATACTGGCTAGTGTATCTGCTTTTAGTATGTACATAATTTACATGTAATCTTTGTTGCCCCGATTCCGATTATAAAGCCGCGTGGTTTGATGTCGCTCTGCCCCTCGACTGCTAAAATGGATATATCTGTACTTACATGGCAAATACATGGTAAATAGGCAAGTACAGACGGCAATATCTGTACTTACCTATTTACATGTTCTATTAGATTGTTATTTATACGTATATCAAGCGTAGCGTGTGCTGTCTTATATTATAGGACTTGTGCTGATGTTTATTTACTTTTTACTACCTTCATTCATTCCTTTTAAGGGTAATTATGTATCAGCAACTCCCTGCTCCGAGGCCCCACACAGGCGCTTCCCACCTAGTGGTAAGACGGATCATCAAAGTAAGCCAAGCCGTGTTTGTTGCTCCGATTCTTCTAGGCTTGGTAGCGTTTGAACAGGAGCAATTTTAGTTTATAAGACGATTCAAAATGATCCTTGTGATTTCAATAAATATAATACTATTGACTTTGACTTTGAGCCTATGAAATGCCACGCCAGTCTAATGCTACGTTGGTCCATCACATCTTCAAATGTTTGGTCGTATAGCATGCTGCATCCAGGTTTCCCAAAAACCCCGGGTTGTGAACCCATGACTTCCGGATCGAATATCGGAGTACTTCCCATCTAACCCAACACGGCTCTCACGCCAGGAGCAATTAATACCTGAATACAGCTATAAGGGTCTCACGGTACCGTGTGCCCCGCCATACGAATACAAGCTACCATCAACATAATATTCACATAACTTTTCATTTAAAAAACCGACTTCCGCCATTTAACTCGTCTAAATATTTGGATGAAAAAAAAATGATGAAAGAACCATAGTGGTGAAAGGATTATGATACTTTCTGAATGCAAATGCTTGGTTTGTTGCTGAAAATATCAAAATCGCCATATGTATGCCTACAATATTTGAGGAGTTCCCTCAATTCCTCATGGATTCCATCATCAGAACTGGATTCTGAAAAAAATGGAACCAATCGGGAAGTATATCTATTCAAATAAAAATAGAATTTTCCAAATCGGTTCATAAACGCCGTAGATGAATTGAGAACCTCCTCCTTTTTGTGAAGGCGGTTAAAAATCGAAAAAGAGAGAATAATAAATAGCGCTCTGATATTTTTGACTACATAAGCTGTGCTGATGATAAAATTACTACATGTAGGTACTGTTAAATGTTTCACAGCTGTAGAAGCATGTTCAATGTCGTCCTAGATTCACATGTACGCTAAATATCGTAAGTTACTTATGACTTAGGTCTAACATGTCATGCAAATTAAGACGAGAGATTCAAGTGGATAATTAATACAGTACTCAAGTACCTCCCTCTAAAACTAGGGTAAATAGGTTTGGTCAATGCCAAAGCAGTCTATTGCAGATAGGGTTACCTTATCTCAGGATTTGTCCTGAGATCTCAGGATTTTTAGGATCTACTCAGGATTGCGGCCGGATTTTGGAAATCTAAGGAAATCTCAGGATTTTTAGAATTTTCAATAAAATAGAGTAGATTTTTCAGATCTTTTTCATTATAAAAACAAATACTAAATCTTCTTTTTAGAAAGATTAATTTAAAAATCAACTTTGGTTATGTGAATTTCTCATAAATATAATAAATAAAGCTGTAAATTACGTTTGTGAGAGAATTCGCAAAGTTCGAGAAAATCTCAGGATTTTTCAATGAAAATCAAGTTTTTCTCCGGACTTTGAAATTTTCTATCTGGTAACCTAATTGCAGACTTAATTCCAATTCCCTTTAGTAAAAGGTCTATCAGAACTAATAATAATATCAGAATAAAGTTATAGCTTCTGGTATATCTGCAGGTCTATTCTAAAACGTCGGAAATGTTTCCGATCGGATTCGTTAGTTTTTCATTTCGATGTGGTAAGTAGGTAACTAAAATAATTGTCTAACAATTTTCTCTAGTAAAACACAATAATATACAATATTTATTGTTTTTTACTGTGTTTTACTAGAGAAAATTGTTTTAGTTACTTACCACACCGAAATGAAAAACTAACGAATCATCGGAAACGTTTCCGACGTTTTAAAATAGCCCTGCTGGTAAAGGGCCTGTACTTTAGCTCAAACCACTTTCACTACATTCCCAATATTGCCACCTTTTCTAAGTAGGTAGACATAGTACGACCAGTTATGAAGGCCTATGCAATTCAAATGTTTGCTCTCTAAACTGTTCTTTTCATTTCTGGGAAGTAGCATAGTTTCATGTGAAAAAAAATGCGTGTCGACCAGTTTAGAATCGTTTATGGTACCGGACGTGGAGGGAACCAATCGTAGAAGGTAGACCCCTCGAACTCCAATGTTTGCTTTCAAAATTAGGTTCAAATTGGAGAGCTTACTATATTATGAGATTGTAGGAGTATGATGGTTTTATTCAAGTGGGCGAGGCGAATTATTTCACAGCTTTCTATATTATGTAATAACCGCAGTAAGTATTACTATGGTGCTACACCGGTTTTACTACTTTTTTGACACAGTCATTCGTCTGGTAATCGTCCCGATGTAGATCAACATAAGTGTAAAACTTTTTCTACTAAATACAGGATATATTATAAACACAAGATAAACTAGTAGCTCGCTCCGAACTAGCACTTCGCGACGTTTCGATACTCGCCTCTATCTAAACGAATCCTTTACCGATTTGGCTCATATACAAACTTGCTAGTATTGGTATCACAAACCTACCAACTTTTCATAGCGGTTGGAACAGTTCGAAAGTTATCATCGAACAAACACTCATCAAACATACCCCCCATACATACCAAAGTCCCCTCTAGCCACCACCGAGACCTCGCTTAGCTCGTCAATGATAGAGTCAGTCGAAAACCTAACTTAGTCAGGAACTATGTGGACTAAGAGCACACGGGACCAAATATCACCTACTTCCATTGAAATGACCTTGTGACATTTACGGTGACCTGACCTTCCTATCTGTAACGAGACCCATGGAGGCATGGACACTAACGGGGGCATATTTGATAAGAAAATAAGGTGGATAGTTTCCAAAGACCTATTTTAGATTCTTCGTCCCTTTTGGCCCCGTTTTACATAATACCGTTTGGGTAATGCGATATTTCAGTATACATTCTTCTCCGAGCATGCTGCAAAAACACTGTGATCATCATCACGAAGCCTCCCCCACCGAATGCAAGGAGGGGATTTTCCATATTCACCACGCTCGGAAGGCGGATTGGTGATCAATCACAGAATGCAAGGAGGGGATTTTCCATATCCACCACGCTTGGAAGACGGATTGGTGATCAAGTATTGGCGTTGGGTACCTACTCAGGTGGATGTTTCTATCCCCGGGTGGAATCCCTTACTTTTACGACATCCACGGAAGAGACCTAGAGGGGTCTATTGCCGGACACACCACGGCAAGATTTAAAATCAAAATTACGGTAAATCAAGGGAATTATTGAATTAATTTTATCTGTTAATTGTGATTCGGAAAACAACACTATAATTAGACTTAAGTTTAAATGCAAACATAGTTAGCTTAAAACTGTGGTAAATTGTCTAGACAATTGACTAAGTAAATAACTTAATTTTCCTGCTATATGACACATTTATGACTCTCAAACACAGAATAGAAAAATAAATGAAAAATATATGTGTCACATCTAGAAGGAACAGCTTGACTACTGTACTATTCTGTTATTTCGTCATTTACATTTTGTGTCGATCTACTATTATACAGGCATCTGCTATTGTGTCCGAAGGAATCTAAAAACACGGCAATAAGACTCACAAACCCACAAAAGGTAAAGTGAATCCTAATAGCTAATACGATGATTAAAAAAAATCCCAAAGGACACTGAGTGGACAATGTATGAGATCATACATCGCCACCTACCCTGTTTATGGTCACGCGATAATTAATTGCAAGGACGATTATTGTTATTCGTAATGTTGCATTGTTGAGGTCATAATTATGACTCTGTGGGAGTTAGGCAAGTGTTTGTTGTAAGGTCATCAAGTACCTATACCTACCTTCATGACGTTACGGATACCCTTACCAGTATCCCACTAAATTCCTACTGGATTGCTTAGGGTACAATTTGCTGGAGACTTGTAAGGTAACCGATCAAATCCATTGATATACGAGGTGCCGTTGTGTATCCGGCCTAAGAATAGACCCCCTTTGTTTCTTCCCATGGATGTAGTAACAGCCTTACTAAGGGATTACACCAGGGGATGGGCAGCAGCATTTTTTTTTATACTGTTGGCAAGTAAACAAGCGTACGGCCCACCTGATGGAAAGCAGTTACCGTAGCCTATGGACGCCTGCAACACCAACGGTATCACAAGCGCGCTGCCGACCCTGAAACATAAAGATGAAAAGTCTCGTGTGCCTGTAATTTCACCGGCACCCGTACCCTTCAAACCGAAACACAGGAATGCGAGCACTACTGCTTGGCGGCAGAAATAGGTACGGTGGTAGTACTTCCCCGGACGAACTCTTTTACAAGAAGTTCTACTACTAACAAAATTAGCATCCTCCTAAGTAGGTACTTAACACCAAACAACGATCTTTAAGCACGGTAACTAGAGAATATTGATGCTGTAAATACTATACTAGTAATTAGTAATGATGCCGAAAATAGTAAAGATACTGAGAATAGAAAGAGAACCCCACTCACCACTGATGACGAGGCTAACTGATGTCGGAGGGTCGGCAGGACTGTCCTTTTTAATTAAAGTAAACAAATGATTCCGGGACTGGGCGTTAATGACCTAAACTTTGGTAGAGTCATCCATCATCCAAATATCTACTTTCAAAAGTGAGAGAAAACGCGTGTAAACGTGTATTGTCTAATATTTCGTAATGTATCTAGAGTGTGATAGAGGTTTTACGTTTTTTGGTGCCCATTTGAGGACCACACAGTTAAGTACATAGTACCTACATTTCAAAAAAAATATGACTGGTACCCCACGTAGCTTTTGCCCTTACCACGTAGACCAGGTACTCAACTATTCTCCTGCTGACTTCCCCTTTATATAATAAGGTACTCTGTACGTTTCGTTGACTCCGAAATTTTTAATAAACATAAATTGAAAATTCTGAATGAAATGAAAGAAAGCGCGGTGCGCGATATAAACTTATTATATTAGTTTTTTTTTAAATTAACTTTCAGAAAAAGAAAGTATTTTTTTGCGGAATTGGTGTTAAAAAAATTATATTTGGCCATTAGCGAAAATTAAAAAAAACAAAAAACGTACGTGTCGAATTGAGAACCTCCTCCTTTTTTTGAAGTCGGTTAAAAACAGCACGTTATCCTCAGATGCTTTAGTTATTACTCTGAGACGTTATCAATGGATTTTTTATGAATTTAGATATATATTATGTTTTCTTCCCACTCAGCACGTTAACAAATGGATTAAAGACTAAAATGGATTTCCATATACTTTTCCCTTCCGCTCATTTTTACAACTGTAATGACGTATATTCTCTTTTATTTTTAAAAGTGTTCTAATGTACTTTCTGACCGGTATAATATGAAGTTAGTTTTTCAGTTTTGTCACGAATAAAAAGTGCAATTTCATGTCAGAATAACTAACATGCTCCGCTCTTTGAATTTTAAGCAGTAGGTAGTATTAAATGTTGAGAAAATGCAACGACTTTTCTTCTACGGTATAAAACTTCAATTTATTTTCATAGCTTCGTCTTGCATAGCAATTTGCAGGGTATTTTTTCTTTAATCAGCATTAGTTAGGTATTACCTATCGTCAATCTGCATAATAGCGTAGGTAATATTTAATTACCTCCTGAAAAAGTTATAAATGACAACACTTATGAGGAGATCAAATCGATAGGTAACAGAAAAGGACTCAGATAAACAGATAGATGGTATTTAACCTACATACTTTTTTGGAGTTTTTGAATACTCAGTATCTGTGGGTGTAGAGCGTCTACGCCGTAGCCTTGGCGTAGCGTGTACTGTAGAGTCCTTGTCTTCTATTATTGTATCCTATGTCTGAGCTTGTATCCGTTTCCCTGCACCAAGTTTTGGCCCTAGCTGCCTCACAAATTTCTACAAGTGAATGGTTCTTCATGCGTAATGTAGCTTTTGGTAGTAGTAGATCTTTTTTGTGAAAGAGTTCATCGAGGGAAGTACTATCACCACACCTATTTCCGCAGCAGTGTTGCTCGCATTGCTTTGTTCTGGTTTGAAGGGTATGGTTGCCGGTGAAATTACAGGCACATCAGACTTTTCACCTTTATGTCTCCAGGGCTAATGCCACGTAGGGCGCGTCCTATGTGAGCGTGGTCTGTGCTGTAGTGTTTTGTTATAGGCAGAGATCTGCCCCCCTATTCCCTATCTTGAAAGTCACTCAGTGACCAACGTTTGACAAGTAAAATTACCATTAATTAAGAATTCTCCATAATATTTTTTTTTTATGATGGTCATTCTACTTGTCAAACTTTAGTCACTGAGTGACTTTCAGCTAGGGAATAGGGGGGCAGGTGGGCCACATGATCGATCCGATACTTAATATTTTTTTTTAACTGTAATCATACCTGCAGTATCGATGCTGCTAACGCTGTCATAGCAACGAAGAGTAATTGCTCCCTCGCGTAGCTGTGAAGAAGATTCGCACAGCCCCGCTGGTAGACCTCGGAACAGTCTGCTGCGTAAGGCTTATGGACCGCGTCAAGCGGACCTTGACCGCAGCAGGAGAATGGAACATGTCCCGTTGATAGAAAGTCGTTGGGGCCACTGACGCCGCAGCATTGAAACTGAAATCAAAGGACACACTTATTATTAAGGGTTTATGAAACTAGAGCCAGGTGGAACGTAACGTACTTACCCCCTTATTCATAATCATTTTTTAAACCTATTTTAGTTCAAAAATGTTTTGTCTTGTTTTGACATATGACATTTTACATCAGAGAGAAGAAGACAAAAGCAATTTTAACTAAAATAGGTTTATAAAATGATTATGAATAAGGCCCTTAGATTCTCATTAATTTATAAACTACAAGTCAGATCAAAATAAAATGTAGCAGTTTTATTTAAGCAAGAGGTTGCGGGTTCGATTCTCGCTGCAAGACAAATGTTTGCATGATCTGCAAATATTCGTTCCAGGTCTGGGTGTTGTGGTACCATAGTACTCGTAGTTCCTGATACCCACGACACAGGGAATCCTAGTGTGGGATCAGAACTATGTATGTGACTGTTGGGTTTTATGTGCTATGTGCTAAGTATGTGTTTTATCGAATACACTTATCAAGGTACGCAGTTTTCTAGATTATTTAAGCAATGAACCAGTAAAAGATTAATCGTAATTCAGCTGAAAAGTTTAACGTGGTGTAAGTGAGAACTCTAAGATATTTCTTATTAGAGTGAACACTGAAGATAGTTGGATCACAGACGGTGTCGCCTATCGTCACGTGCTTTTTTCACTAGCGACGCTGGCTGAGGCCTTACCATGACCTCTTATAGCGATTCAGTTCAAAAACTATTCAGTACAAAATATCGGTTCGTCGTTGACATCCGTCATCATTGAATAACTTTAATCAGAAAAGTATTCTGCTACTGTGTACTTTAAATATAGCTATGGACACTGAATCGATATTTTATAGGTACTAAATAGTTTTTGAACTGAATCGCTGTAATAGCTCATAGTAAAGCCTCAGATAAGTTGGTGTCACAGTCACAACTTTTGAATCAGAAATTCATCGGTTTCTACTTCGCTTGCACGCTCAAGGGCCAAAACTTTCGAAATGATAGTAGGAAGTTTACCTTCACATGCAGTTTGTCCCATCTGATAGCATCCACGGAGTTCGCCTCCACTCCAGCGCCGGTGCTCTGCGCAAAGTATGACGTCATGGTCGTCTTGATGTCGATATCAATGTTGTCCCACACCACCATCGCCCAGACGAAGCAGGAGAACTCTATGATGACAACCAGCACTATGAGAAGACCGGTCTGAATAAACAGAGATAAATAATTCTTTTTAATTTCACAATCGTTTGTCACTTCCCTGGTCTTTCTTAGTTATTAGGATCATCATTATAATCACCAGCGTGTTTACGCGTAAACACGCTGGTGGCCTCGTCCAGGAGTGGACGCGTCCACTCCTGGACGAGGCCTCATCACCAACCCATAATCACCACGCTTGGCTGGCGGATTGGTGATCGCAATTTGAGTACTCAGGCGGATGCAAATTAGTTATTAGGAGTTTGATTCAGTGAAGTAGGTAGGTATAGTTGCTGGAGTAACTCATACCTATAGTATCCGGCTCGAAGGAACCGAAAGGGTCACAACATACGCGGGATCAATAACCTAACTGGGAAAATATTAACAAATTTCAAAGTGCTAATAGCTAACCGGAACTCCGGGCTTTTCATGATCTTAGGACTTACAATAATAACATGGATCTGGTGCATAGATTTGGCGGTTCTCCAGCCGATCCAAGCCACGGAGCAGGTGATAATTGCCATCATCAGGAGCAGTATAGCTGGATACTCCACATTGACGCCCAGGAAGTGTCGGAAAATGAACAACCTGTATAGCAGAAATCCGCTAGCCCCAAAAAGTACTACTGCTGACATCTATCGGAAAAGATAAATAACATTAGTAGTAATAGAATTGAAATTATCGTGGCTTGGTATCATTTTAGAAACGTCAGCAGGAGAATAGTAAAGTACGTGGTGTATAGTCGTAATTTTTCTAAAACATTAGTAGTGACATCTGTGGAAAGTTATACAAATTGAGTAGTAATACGAATATACGGCAAAATTTAAAATCCATCTTTAATGACAGAATTGTAGCATGAATAGTATCTACTCTGTGCTACGGTAGCAAACTTTAACAAAAATGTTTATAACATTTTTAAATTGTCAGGGTTATGAGACTATAGAGAGCAAACTTTTTGTCAACTTTTTTATATTGTTCGGAAAAGTGTGTCATCAACCAATCACGATAGTTTTTTTAATAAAGTAATTAATTATAAATATTTGGTAATTAAATTAAAATAATCGAGCAAAATGCAGATTTCCATGTGTGTATTTTCATTGCAAAGAATTGTTTTCAACAAGTTGTTATGACAACATCGTAAAACGCGCTGAATCAGCTAAGCTCTACATAACTCTACCACAAAGAAATTAAATAAAATCTCTACTTACAGCAAATAGCACGTTGAAGGTTAGAACCAGATATTTCCAGCAATTCGTTGAGATAGCCATGGCTATTTTCACTATAGCACATTCACATATTGTTCCTCACAGAACTTGTTTGAGACTCGATTCAAAACAAAGACCCGGCCGTCGGTCGCCGTCGTCGGTCGGTCGTTCCACCTCAGAGATTGTATGTGTATGTACCTACTTGTTCCCAGCAGTGCCCACCGAACAGTGATGCAACGCAAACGCGGTACGAAATTAAACTTTCGACATTTACTTACAAGTAACACGGATTACCGCTTATCTCTTCCATAAATAGGTTAACACTTCGTAAAAATTGTTCCCAGAAAATGACTGGATCGCGATTTGAATCGTCAATATCAGCTTATCAGTAGGTATGATAACAAAACCACCTAACGGGCCTTTTAGATGCTGGTGTAATCTAACCTACATTTGCACAGTAGATTTAGTTTACTTACTGAAACTAGGTTCTGCCTACATAATAGTAGAAACGTACCTTACATAAATAGATTCATGAAATGACGCAGATAAAGTTGCTCTCGCATGAGAGCACCAAGCTTTCGTAGACAGGTTTTGACGAGAATACGTCTTTTTTCAAATTCAAATTTGCTTCTATGTGGGAGGCAATCCAGAAAACTAATGATAACAAAATCGGGGATACAGTTCTATCATCTATGTAGATCTACATTCAAAATTTAATTACACCACTCGATAGCTAGGTACAGGATCAAAGAATTCGTTAGGTAGGTACGTTGAGTATGACTGTGATACATGGCGCGCAGCGGAGGAGGAAGCACCGCTATTTTGAGGTCGTTTCCCTACGTCACATAATTTCTTATTCACGTAAAACACACAGCCGAGTCCACGACACAGCCACACCCACACTTTTTTTTTCCTATTTACCTACTCTAGGTATTCCATTTTCATAAAAGAAGCTATAAGTAGGTAGTTATTTACTCGTTCGTTACTTTCCCTATGTATCTATCTTTCCCTGCACAAATCATACACAGACAATTCGAATACAGAACTATAATTAAATGAATAGGTAGGTTACTTCACTCTATCATACCAACCGACTCTACCTAATTATAATAATCACATAAACACAAGTTCTTGACGAGAGACTCCGGTAAAACCTCTATTTGGACGATCTCCATGACTCTCTTGACCTCCTCATCTATGTCTGGGCTCACGGGACCAACCTGCTTAGCTGTTCGCAGCATGGTCCTTGCTTTATCTAAATTTTGCTCGTACATCGCTAGCAGAGCCAAAACTGCCCATCCATCAGCCAAAAGTGGCTCAGATTTCACTGCAGCTGCTACCCAACGCTCTGCCAAATCTTCTTCGCCAATCTTTGCATAAATTCGTCCAATCATAAGAGCAGAATGAGCACAAGGATTCTGTTTATGGGCACGCGCAGCTCGCTGCAAAGCACCTTTCGGGTTTGATATAAAACTACCCAAAGCAGCTGTCAAAAGAAGAGAGGAACATAGCTCAGCACCCGCTTTTTCTGCTTCAACCAATGCTTTCTCACATTCTCCATCCCAGCCATGAATGCACATCAAGCACGTCGCATGCATTTGAGACATTATGGCGGAGGGTCCATACGTCTTTATTCCTTTTTCCGTGACATCCAACGCTTTATCCAACTGCCGTCTCAGAACAAGCGATGCAGCTCGCAAGTAATCGATATCTTGACTCAGTTTAGTTTGCAATCCGAAACGGTTTCCCCTCGTCGCACAGCCTTTCTCAACGCAAAGCAGGAGTACTTCGCTGAATTTGTAGCACCGCAGACATAGAAAGAAAGCTGCCGCTATCAATAACGGGTTCGTTGAAGAAACGACAGCCGGAAACCAAAACACCTCTTCCTCGCCGCTACTCTCAATCCATCGCTCAATAAATTTTTTCCACTCTATGGGCAACTCAAAACATTTTCTCATTTTCTTTGCTGAAACGAATGCAGCATGTGAATTATCATTGAGATGGTATAACGTGTGAAGCGCTGCCCATCCAATCGCATTAGCAGTTCCATCTGAGTAATCTCCTTTCACTGCAATTCTAAATGCTGCAGCAGCCATTTCTGAGGCTTCAATTCCCTTATCAAACTCTTGCCCTCCAAAGACCCATAATAAAAACCTGTTTCTTGGCTGAGCGCCCAAGCCTTCCAAAATGTAGTTTTTTGCGTCCAAATCATTACGGTGGTCTAAACAGCGTAAGGCTTTGCAAATGAGGGATCTCGGATGTCCACTGGCATATTTGAGATTAGAATTGATGTGCTTATCGGCGATTCGGTTGTCCCCGGCCATACGGCATCTCGAAGCAGCGTAGCGTGCTGGTGGACGAACTGGTGGTGGTTGAGGTGCAAACGAAGTCGTCACAGCACGTCTGCTGGCCGCATGCTGCCCTGTTACGGTATCCTGCCAACCGATGTATGAGCATTCACCTGGTGAAAATTGCTTGAGCATCGACCTTACTCGCATGAGGAGTCTGTTAGCCGCTGTTCTTTTGATGCCTTGGTTCATTGGCACTGCTCCTCGACATGCCAAGCCACTCAATTCCTTGTGGACTGATAATGCACCTCCTTCTTTCCTTATACGTCTTACGTCAATCACGGGATCTTCCGGTTGAGGCTCCACATCTAGTTCATCAACCGGAGCTACTGGTCCATCTGGTGGGACTAACCCAATAGTTTCGAAAAGCATCGCTACTTTGACTTTAGGCACTAATGGTTCCGCAAGATCAAATCGTAAGACAACATAAGCAGTATGCCCAAACTCATCTACTATCAAATCCGATTCACGCACGCTTACTTTAGCGCTACTCGGAGGTAACTCAAGTAATGCACAAGTATATTCAGGCAATTCAGACTCATTATATGATAGCAGCTTTGTACTTGTTGTCACACCCAGTTGCCCTTGTTCTAGCAAAACTGCTGCATCAATGAATCCCATATAGCGCCCACGCACGTCAATTTTCCCAAGTCTCGGTACACCAGCTAATTCAAATAGAAACGTAAAAGGTAGTCGAGTTTTCAGAAGTTCGGGATCCACCAGGACCCTGTTCATAGCATTCCAGTAAAAGTTTCGACATTCATCTGTTTCTTCAGGGAATAAGCCTTCGGGAATGAATATGTCTTCATTGTGAACATTGAACGAGGTGTTTGCAGCTTGGCCGCCATTACTCGCTGAAGCCCAGACGATTTTCGTAGCTGCAGGTGTGCTGACAGACATACCAAAATTCACTGAAATTGGGACAGTAACTCGATCAAGACCGACTGCTGCGAGGTAAACAGTGCCTTCTCTGGCAAAGGGAAGGCAGTGAGCAGAAATCATAGTGATCATTAATGGAATTTTTCCAATATTTTCTTCGAGAGGTTCACTGGTCAGTGCGTTGACTTGAACTGAGCAATCTGTTTCGAGACCTGTATTTGTGTACACTAAAGGCACTTTAATAAATATCTGTTCCTCTCCCAATATCAGAGGCAATAAATCCATAGTGGCGCCAGCACGGTTGTCTAAGTTCAGTAAAGGATCGAGCTCCTTTGCTGTTTTTCCAGCACTCATGCGAAGTAAGAAAATAAGCGGTATTTCTGCAATTAATGCTTGACAATCAGGATCTTTGAGATTAAATGGTAAAGCTTCGATTTCAAATTGTGCACCATTATGCCATTTGCCTTCTAAAATAACGCTACTGTTGAATATCGTCAGAAATATCCAATCTCCTGGTGGCTCACCATATAGCAGTAGAGAAAGGCTTACAAAACGCGGTGTACAAATAGTTTCATCTGATAAACAACTAGATTTGTCGGTCGTTGGTGTTTTTGAGCCCTTTTTAGAGTCTTTCGGCGACATTATTTGATAATGTATTGATTGGTATTGACTTTACATTCAACAAACCACATGAGAAATGTTCTTGAAATTGTTTGACGGATTTTTATTCACTCTTGGTATCACAGATTTATAAGTATAGTACTAAAGCTTGGTATGGTTTTTGTCATTTCATGAAAGCAGCCTTCCTTTTTAGGGTTCCGAAGTCCGACAAGGAAAGGAACCCTAAAATATCGCCATGTCCGCCTGTCCATCTGTTTTACTCGTAGACTCTTTAGTAGGTACCCAATGCTTGGTTTGACGACCTCTGTGGCGCGGCGGGCGGTGGTTCGCCTGCGACTCAGGAGGTTGCGGGTTCGATTCCCGCCTCGGAACAAATATTTGTACGATCTGCAGATTTTTGTTCAGGGGGATTAGTACAGGTTTTGATAGTTTACGAAATTATATGAAGTTTCGTTTCCTTCGATACATTTACTTGCAGCGCGCCTAGCGAAAACGAGAAGAAAACTAAGGACGCTGTCAGTAAATGTATTGGATGGAAACGAAACTTCATATAGTTTCGAAAACTATCAAAACCCGTACTAAGCCCACAGGGTGTTCTGGGTATTTTTCTATGTATAATAAAAAATATCTATCTATGTAGGTAATGTATTGTATTAAGTATATATCAGTTATCTAGTACACATAACACAAGCTCTGCTTAGCTTGGGGCTAGAATAATGTTGTGTGAAATGTCCAGCATTTATTATTATTATTATTATTTCAGTCTTTTATTTTCAAACACAGGCTTAACCTGGACCTTTATGAGGCATTAGGTACTGGGGCCGTATTAGCCAACAGTAAGAGGCCCTTTTACAATTAGGATATAAAAAACATAATTGTAACATGATAATTCTGAGCATTTGATGGTACTTGTCAAACGTTAATTAATCATCGAGTGCCTTTCAGTTAGGGAATAGGGGGACTGGATGGAAAGTGACTACATGTTGACTTCGGAAGCCTTCACTGTGCGTGGTCCGACACGCGCTTGGTTACAACAACCGGAATAAAAAACAAATGGAAGAAAAAATCAAAAAAGAGACATGGTGGTATGGTCTCAGACTATAGCCTGCCCGAAAGAGGAAAAAAAACTTACATACGAATGTCATCGTGACGTGACGTGATATAAAAAAAATAAAGTTATTGGTTTTGGTTTCTCTGTCTCTACGTCTACTTAATGTGGTTGGTTAAATTGAATGGAATTTTGTGAAATGTTTACAAACTGAAAGGAATAAGTTACGTAGTTTACGGTAGTTTTGGAGGAGAGGAATGGAATACCCATAGGTTGTCTGTTTTCAGAAAGTTGTCTGCCGTAATAATCCAGAAAATGACTAAAAATGTATACGTTACTACATGGATTTTATAAGTACATGGTCAAGAAAGACGAATACTGTGTATTGATTTTAGGACTCGATAATGCAGGCAAAACTGTAAGAAATTTCACTCAAAAGTTGTCGTCAGGTTGTCTGTTGTACAACTTTATTTATTGATATAATTTTTTTAATTTTCAGACTTATTTGGAAGCAACTAAGACTAAATACAATAGGAAATATAAGGCAATGAACCCAAATAGAATAACTACTACTGTTGGCTTGAACATAGGCAAAATAGATGTTGATGGAGTAAGCCTCAGTTTTTGGGACCTCGGAGGACAACAAGAGTTGCAATCTCTATGGGACAAGGTAAGAAGGTTTGGTTTAGAACCGGCCACCTGGTTTATGGGGATATCCTTTTATATTATATTTTAGTAAGTGAGGGGTCTTGCCGGTTTACCACCTGATGTTAAGCAATAACCCCCTATAACAACTGAAACACCTTAGGTCACATTTACCTAGTTACTATGCCCTACATATTTTTATGACTTCATTAACGTTATGTGTTTGTTTACAGTACTATGCAGAATGCCATGCAGTCATTTACATAGTGGATTCTTCAGATAGAGACAGGATATCAGAATCAAAAGAAACTTTTGGTAAGAATGAAGGAATAATGCGTGCCCAGCACAGGCATGTTACAGTTACATGACTAGGAAACTTTCACAAATGAATTATGTGGTTTATTTTATGTGGTCTGCGGGCGTCGTCGTCACCGCTTGTTCGCTCCTGTTACGCCGCGAACTAAACACGCGAGCAACGCGCCAACACTGAGGGCGCTAACTCTGTTAAACGCATTCGTACACAATGTCCAACATATCGATATTTTTTATGATAGCCTGTGTTGTATTTTTAAGTCACTAAGAGTATATTTAAGTTATAATTAAGATGGTTAGCATTTTGGTGTAAACTGTTAGCTTTCTGTGTCTGAAATAAATAATTCTAATTCTAACAAACACACTAGCAGGCTGTTTAGCCTAACCAATTTGTTTATCTGTCATAATGTCCATTGGTTCCTAGTTCAGATCAAAAACATGCTCACATAACTTAACACACAGCAATCACATACATAGTCCTGATTCCACACTAGGATTCCCTGTGTCGTAGGTATCAGGAACTACGAGTATTATGGTACTACAACACCCAGACATGGAACAAATATTTGACTGTTTCCGCCCTGTTGCTGTTTCACTAAAAGGAAAAATTTTAACTAAATCTGTCTAAGGCTAAATTTAAAAAAAAAACTTCAATCAAGTTTTTCTTGATGTATAAACATTTGTAACGTATTTTGCGAGTGAAAATTCGAGACATTTTTATGCCAGAGGACTGTTTTTCGGAAAGAAAACCATGATAAATAGTAAACCAGTCAACAAAATATTATTGTACTAATATAATATATTTACTTATATATAATACTAGTTGCGCCCCGCGGTTTCACCCGCGTGAATAATGATGAAAATTGATGATGATGATGATGAAAAGTAGCCTATGTGTTAATCCAGGGCGTAAAGTATCTCCATTCCAAATTTCACTCAAATCCATTCAGTAGTTTTTACGTGAAAGAGTAACAAACATCCATCCATACTCACAAACTCTCGCGTTTATAATATTAGTAGGATAATAATAGTTTATGAACTGAAGAGAAGATCGCTGTAAGAGCTCATGGTAAGGCCTCTGAATTGAATACTAGCCTCCTTGTGCAGTTCTGTGATTTTATTACCATGTTCTCACATGTTTTTTCCCAATTTCTAGATAGAATGATAGCATCAGAGCACCTCTCCGGTATCCCACTGCTGGTGCTAGCGAATAAACAAGACATTCCAGACTGCATGGGCGTTCACACAGTCAAGCCGATATTCAACCAGAATGCACACCTCATTGGTGCCAGAGATATTATGCTCATGGCCACATCAGCATTGACTGGGTAACTTTCTTTATATCACTAAAAATAAGCACCAATGCAGACAACTGCTGCACAGAATAGACACCAAATGTCATACATGGTTGTGCATGCATGAGTCACTATAGTTTGGTTAGAAGATAGCTACAATTAATTATTTTAATCCTACTGCTAAAACGTATCAATGTATTATGCGTATAGGTAGCCCCTGTTATCAAATTCTTTCTAGCTAGACATTACACTGCTTGGAAAATTATTCACATAAATACGGTATAACACCGTTAAATCTGCGAAATCTATAACGCCATCTATCGGTGGGTTGGCGCGGTAAATATGATTGTGAGATGTTTCGTAACGCCATCTCTCGGTGAGTAGCTGTTGTTTTAAATAAATATCAATAGATGACGTTGTAAACGTAATAATTTACCAAGGAAAACAGATTCCTAGGTTTATCCATTTAGTCAGATGTTTATTTTGTTTTCAAAATAAAATTATGAAATAGTTTGCATTTCGGATTATTCGGCTCTTCAAGAAATCTCGGTCCATAAAATTATGAAATAGTTTGCATTTCGGATTATTCGGCTCTTCAAGAAATCTCGGTCGTCCATCCTCTTGCTTAATAGGTAGATACCTACAAAAATAAGACAAGATCCCACTAAGTACGTAACAATGAGTTCTTTGTGGTTGAGTTTGACCGAGCGAGACTTCACACATGCATGCAATTTACAAATATTTGAATCATAAATCGTAAACAACAGTTTGGTTTGTCACACTTAAGATCTTCAAAGTTGTAAAACGAAAAAAGTGCTTATAGTTATATATACCCAAATCTTTGTATATACCTATGGCGCTTGTGGTTTTTTAAATATAGCTAATTAGTTTTATATTTTGAATGGTTTAAAACATGTACAGATTGTACAGCCTGTTAAGCCAAGGTTTTAAGTTCTCTGGACCAGCATTGTGGATTATGAACAACCATTTAAGTCCTGCACCATTTGAGTACTAGGTGGTTAAATTGAGATTGAAGGCCTCTGCATAAGGTGGCATAAATATTATATGTACGTTATAATTATTATCCCCCGATATTATCACCTACTTTTTGCAACCCACAGTTAACCTTACAAAATTATCTTGATTGGGTAACATTAGGAATAGAATATTATTTATTGAAAAAGTTTATTATTATATTATTTATTTAAAACATTAACTAGTTAAACTTAATTAATTGGGCTAGTGTGGCATCACTAGTCAGTCTCTCAGTCATTTTAGGCATTACAGGATTATAACATACATATAATAATAATTTATTTATTAATCAGATTTTACACAGAGTAGTTCACATGTCATCTATTTTGATAGCAATTACGTCTTTTAAAAAAATATATATATTAGTGATGGAAAACGTTTTCTCTCTGGAGAGATCTAGCGACCGAGTTTCACAGCGGGTTTTGTTTCCCGCTGGATCTGGGAATATAAACATAGGTACACCCGACGCGGCCAGATATGAACCCGCGACTGCTCTAGGAGCGTTTGCTTTATGCTACGTAGCCACAAAGATCGCAATACAGATGAAATCGAGCATTAATATTAGCAAGGATTTAGTAATAGCTGCCGAAATTAGTCAATTTTTAGGATTGCGTACCTCGACATCACTTTGATGTCCGTCTTTTGTCTGTACCTTTTTACTTACGACCAATGGTATTGTTTGACGACCTCTGTGGCGCGGCGGGCGAAGGTTCGCCTGCGACGCAGGAGGTTGCGGGTTCGATTCCCGCCTCTGAACAAATATTTGTACGATCTGCTGATAATTGTTCCGGGTGTCCTGTGTATTTTTCTATGTATAATAAAAAATATCTATCTATGTAATGTATTGTGTTTAGTATATCAGTTATTTAGTACCCATAGCACAAGCTCTGCTTAGCTTGGGGCTAGATAATGTTGTGTGTAATGTCCAGCATTTATTTATTTATAATACAAACAATGTTATCAAACTGCTGTGAAATGTGACGCGACATTTGACAATTAAATTGTGATCTAAATATACCACGTCGTTCTTATTTCGCTAAACGCTTATCTTATCTACACTATGCAAACAGTCTACTATGTGATATATATGGCTATTATTGTTGCCTTATAGTGTTACTTATACCTGCCCCCTTATTCGCTATGACCAAACGTAACATAATAACTTAGAGAATTTATAGTATAATAACGTGGGCTCGTTACGATATCTGCGTGGAATCATCGCTGAATTGTATCGGTGACGTCACACGTTATTGACAAGGAATCTCTTAAGTCATAGCGAATAACCACCCTGTTACTAATGTGTGCAGATAATAACATAGTCTTAAAATTTCAGAGACGGGGTCGACGAAGGTATTCGGTGGCTCGTGGACTGCATTAGACGGAACGTCGAGCGACCGCCGCGAAACCACGATGAATTATAACATCTATTGCATTTCATATGCGCGACCGAACCACAGTGAATAATAATTAGTTTTCCTATTAAGATAATGTGACTCGTCAGGGCTATTGTTTAACGTTGTACGATATTGACAGAAAACCATTACACGAATCGCGACGGTACCTTAGTATTGCTATCCTTTTTCAATGATAAATTATAACTTTGATAAGATATAGGTACGTTGTTAGTGGATATTTGAGTACCTGTACCTGATAAACACTTCTGATAAAGTAGTACAGTTTGCGCCGCTGTGAATTACTGTGTCACATTTAGTGAAATGTTTTTATTAAAGAGTTTTTTGTAAAGTTTTATGTGTTGTTTGTTTTGGAATCATGGCGTATCCGATGTATGAAGTCGACTGGAGTGTGTTGCCGCCTGAACAGAATAGAAGGTATGTGAAGGAGTGTTGTGGTTCATTAACTAATAAACATTGGCTGGTCTAGTAACTTGTTTGTAATTTATTTAAAAAGTGCTGCTGATCCGGTGAGAAACTCAGGTGATGAAATTTGCCAGATGCATTATGTAGATGTGTAGAGTAGAAACTTCCACTTTCATCACCTTTCATACAAAATCCAGTGCTACTATCTGCCAACTTTTCATGAATTTTCCGCGCTCCCATTTTGTTACTCAAGTTTTATTTCTGCGTGTTTTTCAATGCTTTATTACATTAAAATGATTTTAGAATTTTATAAAATTATTTAATGGTTTAAGTTAACCTCAATCTGGGTTTATAAATAATAAAGAAGCTTAAATGATCACAAATTGGGAAACGTCATGTGCGAGTCACGGCCGCCATGTTGGATTTCTTGCAACGCACCACGGAAATGTCAGCTGGCAATTATTGTTCTATTTCTTTAGAAATAATTGTGATAAAACATTGAATTTGAAGCAGTTTTTTGCCTGTGAAATCTACAAAATGTATAAACTAAAGTTATTTACAACTAAAAATAAATTAGAGTGAAAAATAATGTGAGAATTTGATCAAAGGTGGCGTACGATTTCACTTGCATTTCTATGGTTTGTGACGAAAGATGCTTAAAGACCTAATAAAATACGTCGTGAATTGATATTCTGTTCCTTACGTTATCGTTTTAAGTGTATAAAAGTGTTAAGTTCGTAGTTATAGTGTGTTTAGTCAACTGGTTTTTGAACTCTTCATTTCACCTGGTCCTGTCAGTTACTTTACCTGTGATTGTGGATATCGAGGAACATCTGTTTCGTTTTCAGTAGGACCAAAAAACAGACAACATGAACGGCTCAGAATCTGGGTAAAGTATTTACTAATTTACTTAAAAATAGGTTAGAATGTAATTGCTTTCAAGATTCCAAAGAACTGTGGTAATCCTTACAGGATATAGGGTGAACAGGACATGATAGTATGGTAATGTTCAAACTCCATTTACGATGGTAGGTAGATGTACCTGAACATATCCATTTCATGTTTTTAACTTTGTATTAGACTATTTGGAACACTGTAACCTATGTCATTATCCAAATACAATTCATACTCCGCATTCATGGCTGCGGAACAAAATAAATGTTTGCATGATTTGCAAATATTTGTTCCCAGTCTGGGTGTTGTGGTACCATGGTACTTGTAGTTGATGGTACCCATAATACTGGGAATCCTAGATAATAAAAACTATGGAAGAGTGAAGTGTTTCTGGGAGAAGTTTCAGTCTTAATATTGGAATATGTGAATACAGGTTGTCCATGCTATTTAAAAAATAAATAGATCTATTTATCCCTGTTATTTATAAATTATTAATACTATAAAGTTCCCAATCAACAAGGTGCAAGAAATACCTACAAGCAATACAATAATATTTTAAATTATACATGTTTGATCCATAGTTGACTCCAATTGTGTAAGTGCACTGTGTAGGCTATCAATACTCAATTGTATTTCATTGACTCTGTAGGCACTGGCATTGATACATTATTGATAGGTATAAATTAGGTACCAGACAGGAAACTTGTTTAATCTGAAACTATAATCTTTATTATCATCAGCCTGTACAAGTCCACTGCTGGACATACTCCTCCACCTTAGAATACCACAACGAACGGTCTTCAGGCACCTCCATCCATAGACTTCCTGCGATGTTTATTATGTCTTTAGTCCATCGAGAGGAGGGCCTTCCTCTACCGCATCAACCGTTTGTGTTCGCCACTCTAGACCCTTTATTCCCCAACAGTTATCAGTTGTTCGAGCTATGTGACCTGCCCATTGCCACTTCAACTTAAATCTTGAAATCTTTATTAAACCTGTAAAATTAATATTGTTATCTAAAAATGCCTTTTGTAATATATGGTGTATAAATTTACAGAGTGTACAGGCTCATGGTTTTTGTAGCATCATTTTAATGATGATGATTTAAATGATAGGTGATCTACCCAAAAGGGGTCAAGAATTAATTGAAATGCAGTTATTAGATACATGTTCCATTGATGATGAATCTTTGGAATATAATAATAATTTAATAAATTTTTAATAATTTCGGACCATTAATGTAAGCCAAGCCGTGTTTGTTGCCTGATTCTTCTAGGCATAGTCGCGTTGGAACAGGAGTAATTTTAGTTTATAAGACGATTCAAAATGATCCTTGTGATATCAATGAATAAAGTTCCTTTGACTTTGACTTTAATCTTGCCTCTAGCAAATTATTATGAGTTTGTCTTCTTTCCAGGTTTAACCCAGCGTTTAACATTGCCACCATAAAACAAGTGGTAAATGAAGCCATCGAGAGAGGTGAGTACATAGCAATAATTACGTTGGTGTTAAGCCGTGTATTCATTATGCATATTTGTTAATAAACAGTGTTTATTAACAAATGTTGCCTAATGAATACCCGGCTTTGTAGTCACATGTGACATCTAGACTAGACACTAGCATAATCATTATTATCTGTTCAATTATAACAGGGGGCTTAGTACAGGTTTTGATAGTTTACGAAACTATATAAAGTTTCGTTTCCTTCCATACATTTACTTGCAGCGCCCCTAGCGAAAACGAGAAGAAAACTAAGGACGCTGTCAGTCAATGTATTGGATGGAAACGAAACTTCATATAGTTTCGTACACTATCAAAACCTGTACTAAGCCCCCTGATTGTTTCTGTGATGTCCGCAGCTGTATTTATAGGCACAGTAGCAGAAGGTCTACAGACTTCTGCGATTAAAGTTATTGAATGATGAGGGATGTCAACGAAGAACTGATATTTTGTACTGAATAGTTTTTGAACTGAATCGCTATAAGAGCTCATGGTAAGGCCTCAGGCCTGAAAACAGTGAACGATGTAATTTTTATTAAGACACAACCTGTCACATGATATTTGCCTTGGCCTTGCTGAAAGGTTACTAAATAATAAAAGTAGGGTTTCGTAATGGAAATTGCGCACATGGTGCATGAATAAAACCCATGAATGCTTAAATGGAATGGATGGATTTTTCGGACTCTTGATTCCACTCTCACACTAACAATTTTGTATAATTTATTTGTTACTGTCAAAGGTGCAACTGCTATGTTAAATGCAATAAACAAATTAATATTTAGCTTTCTTTGTTTCTCTTATATGATAAATATCCTACTTTTCTTGTATTTTAGCTTCACTAAAGTAGAGGTTACCGATAGGGCGCATACGCTCTTTTGTACCCGAACGAAGCTTCTATTTTGGTTATTATTTAATCAAAGTCCATGAAATTTCGTACACATAATCAGTACTGATATCTAGACCCGTGGCGCATCCGTTTTTTTAATGTATTATTTGGTAACTGTATAATTTAATAAGAAACTAACGCACCACGGGTTTTGATATTAGTGTACTGATTATGTGAGATACAAACACAAATTGTGCGTGTACAAAATTTCATGAAGTTTGAAGAAATAATAGCCAAATTAGAACTTTAGAAGCCAACTTTAGAAACCACCTAAGTGACCTCTTAACAAAAAGTTTTGGAATAAAATGTAGAAAATATACCTATACAGAATGCAATTTTAAACATTTTCTTCTACTAAACAATGCTTCGCCCGTTTCCCTATCTACTAAAAACTACTTCGCACATAGTTTAGCTATTGATCTTCCATATTTTCTTTAGTACAATACCTTTGTTGTTATGTTTTTGTGGAGAATAAATTTTATAATAGAAAAAAAAAAAAACAGAAATCCATAGTATTTTTATATGCCGACCTTTGCCTAAACCAAAAGCTATTTAGGGCGTGAAACGTAATAGGTCACCTATAGAATATTGAAAGTACTAAGACTTACTAGGAAAGGACAATCAGTTAAGCCCATAGCGATTTCTAATTTTCTGTTAGCATAATCACTGATCAGGCTCTCACGCATAATGGACCATCCATAGAGTTCGAATGCAGAAAAGGGAGTTCTTTAACATTAACAGTGAGTAGGCCTGCATCAATCCAGTCTCCACATAAGCATACAACCGCTTACCTTAGCATAGCTTCTTACAAACAATGCACTGATGAACGCTTTCTATGTGTGTGTGTCGTGTAAACAGTCGCGCCGGTTTCAGTCCGAATGCCCACACCCACCCGGCTGCGAGATCTGATACGCCAGATTAGAGCGGCGAGGACAGCGGCAGAAGAACGGAGCGTTGTCAACAAGGAGTGTGCTTACATACGGTCTACTTTTAGAGAAGAGGATAGTGTTTGGAGGTAAGTTTATATCAATTGGAAGGCGCTTACCGTCTGTATCTCCCACCGAGTCAAGGGTGGCAAGTTAAACTAGCTCGAGCTCCTGCCAACACCCTTGTTGCACATCACTTTTCAGTAACAGAGTGGTCCACAATTGGAACATACTGCCAGACGACGTTGTTTCTGCCACATCTGTAAATATGCCTTCAAAAACAAGCTCGATAACTGGCTACAAAAGGACAATTCAGAACTTAAAAAAGTGACCCAAAATTAGACATTCCTCACTGTGTTGATGTAGACATATCAGCGAAAGCGGCTCGTCTATAAATAAATGAGTTATAAGTTCTTCGCAATCCTCCTTATGTTGTAATCCGATTGATTGTAACTGGCCAGGTCAATGTACAGCATTTCATTGGACCCATTCATGGCCCTCTGATTGTCCTGGTACGGCTACGGGTTGTGTTTTGTTGGGCTATGTTTGAAAGCTGCATAATCTTGTGGTTCTCTTCATCAGCCGTTAGACTTCCACTGTTAGACGAGGCCTCCCCCATAGAATGCAATGGGGGGATTTACCATAATCACCAAGCTTGGCAGGCGGATAGGTGATCGCAGTATTGGTGTTGAGTGACTCGGGTGAATGCTGCTGCCCCATCACCTGGTGTAATGACTTAGTAGACTTTTACGACATCCATGAGAGGAAACGGAGGGGACACACCACGGCACACGGTTGTGATCTCATGTCCTAATAAATCCAGGAGAAGAGAGACTATAGCCCTCGTTAAACAAGTGATTTATCAAACCCAGTAAGATCGGATTGACTTTCTTTCCACACTTTCTTGTCTAATCAAACCCATCCTGACGTTGATATAATGAACTCCGCCAGGTATGCTCTTCTGACTCGAGATTCGATGGGCACATGGGTAAACACCAGGCTACGTCATCGCCAATGAGATTGAGACAGTCCGTTTCTGTGCTACCAGCAGCATGTAATCTGACTCCCCGGATGGCCCCATTATATTACCTGTCCACACTCGATAAAATCACAAGGTTTTTAATTTAAAAAAAAAACGATTAATCTTTAGCGTGATTGTTTAATTTAATTAGACAAAAAAAAAGACAATTTAAATCTTATTCTAAGATAATGGTTACAGAAAATATTTTCGTATATTACCTTAATTGTTGGTGAGTGACGTAAGCTGGTGTTATTTTCGGAGTACAGAGTTGTTTTCTTGGATCATGAGTTCGTTATGCAAAAGCAATACGATGACGCTACTTAAACTTTAGTCTGTAGGTACCTTCACAATGGTAGGTCACAAATGAGTAGCTTGAAACAGCAGTGGTTCCATTGTCTGACTATAAAGAACAAATACAGGGTAGGGCTTTTATGTATAACTTCCTTTGTCAGTTGTACTGTTCCATATTAATGTCCGTTCTTGCAGATGATACAATATTGCCTGCTTGTAGTAATCTTTAGATGTTTAAAACTTGCTTTTCTGACGTTTTAGGAAATGTCTTTCATGAAAAATAATATCTATAAAAGTCATCTAATCTACTGTCGCGCGTTTTTCGTCACTCAAAAACAGTTCATTAGACCATGCAAAGTAAAACTATCTTTCTAGTGATGTTCTTCACAAAAAAACACAATACTTGTCAGGTTTGATACCTGAGACCTCTGCTAAGGACACATGCAAACCACAATTAAACCACATACCTACCCACTTTTTATAGTTTTAATACAATGAACCATTCATTGTCAAATCATGATTAAATCGATAAAAAGTGTCCCATATACAACACGATTATCACCATGACGAAAATTTTGTTCACGGTCATTTCTCTAAAGTACTTTAGGCTTACTTCTGTTGAGATGAGGCATTTAAAATACGTTAGCGTAAAGCAATAAAAACTACCATTTAATTATTGTTATGTAAATACCTATCATTATGTTATCAATCATCATCGGCCTACAGAAGTCCACTGCTGGACATGGCCACGCCATGAGGAGGGTTTGCCATAAAAACCACGCGTGGCCGGATTTGTGGTCGCTGCGTTGATGCTATGTACTCAGGTGGATGCTGCTGCCCATCCCCTCATGTAATCCCTTAGTTGGTTCTTGTGACATTCACGTCACGGGAGGACAGGGAAGGGTCTAATTACGTTGTGATTTAGGTAATTTTCTTGTTTTCCTAATATAGTTTGTGCACCAGAACACAAAATAGATAGACTTATCGCTTATATTGTTTATTCAAGTCCAGACTTGAATCTTCAAATTATAAAAATAGCCCCGAGGATATCTGAATTTGGACCAGCACCTTTGTTGAATAAATCAACAAATTGGTCTTGTATCCCGATTCCCACCCACCTAATAGAAACGATTGTGGATCGGGAATAACAATAGCACTCTAATCTCACGAATACTCCCAAAGGAAACATTCACTTAGAACCCGGATCATAGAATACCTAATGCCATACTTTCCGGCTGTTGAAATGGCACATAGTTGACTTGACAGAGATTTTATAGCGCCATCAAGTGAAAACGCTCTAAAAACCGGAGCTAGCCGATAGAGCACATCTCTTGGTCACTAGCTCTTGTTCTTTCTGGCCTACCCTGGCTTAAGTCAGTGACTAACTTGATGTATAGTTTTCAATCGGGAAAGAACCATTGCGTTTGAAGGATTCCGTACGCCTCGCAAATTCTTGCACGCACAAGGCACAACACAGGTCACATAATTGAATTTTTGGTTCTGGTTGGTTTAGGATGTGTCCTCCGTGGCGCGGTGGGCGAGTAGCCGGCTGAAACGCAAGAGGTGCTGGTTCGATTGTTGTTTTGACGGGACAAATATTTTTATGATCTGCAAGTATTTATTCCGGGTCTAGGTGTTGTAGTACCGTGGTACTCGTAGTAGTTCCTTATACCCACGATACAGGGAATCCTAGTGTGGTTTCAGAAATATAAATGTGACTGTTGAGTGTTTAAAAAAAAGACCGAGTGTTTAGTGCTGGGATCGTGGTCATAGCATACGTGGAAGTTTCTACGCCCAGATTAAAGTAATCCGGGTAGACTGGCCGCCCGCTCTCTTTCCGTTTGCATAATGAATGTTGGGTAAAGTAGAATATAATTTAAAGCCTACTTTTACTATAGGTACTTTGAATAAGTCTGTTTAATATTCAAGATGAGAACGACACTGAATGCCGATCTGGAGTGCGATTTTTTTATGTCACTGAGTGATTAAATATCATTAATAAGCCCGCAAATCACCGTTTTCAGGAAGTGTACTAGAGGAGGCACTTGTATTAATATCATAGGTATAAGAACTATAGTCATCAATGAGGTACTGTTAGGTACTGACGGGCAGTGTCTTGCTGACTGCGCAATGCGCATACCATGATATTCCCTAAATCCCCTTTAGACATCCAACTGTATTCAGGTCGAAGAATCGTCTATTTCATGTCATCATTATCAGCCTATAGTAGTTCACTGCTGGACATCGACCTTTCCCATTGAATGTAACTCCATAAGCGTGTTAACCATTTTGGGGAGGATCTTGGCAGGCGGATTGGTGTTAAATATTCAGGTGTATGCTGCTTGTGCATGGTGTAGTCTCTTAGTTGGCTTTTACGACATCCATGGGAGGAGAGGGAGGGGTCGATTCTAGACCGGGCACACTGCAGCAAAGAGCTATCTAATGTAGACGGTCTTTAATTATTCTTAGGCTTTCAACAGCACTTGAGTATACTATTATAGCGTGTCTTGTTTGGTGATTTTCTGTCATGATAAATCAATTGAACATTATACACGCACAAGCGATTAAAATTGCCCAGCTTTTCTTACTTTCGCTAGAGAATTTTCTTATAAACGTTTTTAATCCGTTTTCGCGTTCTAGCATCTATAAGTACAGTCTAAATGTGAGTATTAGAGTACCATGATCGTACATCCGAATCTATACTAGGCATGCAATGATGTCATTATTCAAATTCATAAATGGATATCATTTAACACTTCTATAACAGAGCCAGAGGTCCAATCACGAATATATAACGTTACCGAGACGATAGTCAATTATTAAGCAATCAAATCACAAAGATTTCAAGTTACCCCGGTGTCATTGGCCAATATTTGATTATTGTCATCGTCTCAATTTGACAATATTGACAATGTGAATTTCCCATTAAATTAAATAGAAACATACAATATGGTGGATATTGTATAATTTCAATTACTACAATTGCAATTACATCTTCAATAAAACAAACAGAGCATTGAATGCATTAAAAGTCATGCCGCGTCTGTTACAGGCATTGGCATAATATCCTCTTGTTTGTTCGAGGTCATTGGCAAACCAAAGCCACGACATAGTTACGGTTATAGTTGATGACACGACAACATTTCGCCTCAACCAATTACGGGACAAAGTCAGAAGTCAAAATTGAATTAAATTTTTAATGTAGTGTTTTATTATTCGAAATTTTATCATCAGCTCACATTGGTCCATAGTCTGCTGGACATAGTCCAACACTGAGCCTGCTGTTCGGCTCTGCTCATCTTGCTCGCTGCCTTTCTTTAATCATCGCTCTTCCGCCCCACACTTCGCCCTCACATTCTTTCTTGTAAAAAAATATACAAGGACTATTTTGAATCCTCTTATTGACTTGTTCGTGAATTCGTGATTTCTAACAATGCTAGCAAAATAAATAAATAAACATTTCTTTCCACACAGATGTCGCAACATCGCCAAACTCCTGTACATCCATATGCTGGGCTACCCGGCGCACTTTGGCCAGCTGGAGTGCCTCAAGCTGATAGCCTCTCCGCGTTTCACGGACAAGCGGGTCGGCTACCTCGGCGCCATGCTACTCCTGGATGAACGACAGGACGTGCATCTGCTTATCACCAACTGTTTGAAGAAGTGAGTAATGAGGTTGATCAACTTTTCGAACTACATCACGGTTCTTTTGCGCGCATGCAACTCCATCACGGTTCGTGCGGCGCATGCAACTCCATCATAGTTTCTGGTGTAGTTTGAGCGCTTCCCTTTCGTCGTACCCTGAAATTGCGTGGCTCGATTTTCTCGCCGGTAGAGTCATTTATTTATTTCACAACAAAATCCACAGCTCTTAGAAATAAGATATTAAACCAATGTTTCAAACCGACAGCCAATAACAGATTTACATTATAATTAATAGTCATCAGCAGTTTTAGATGAAGTGGTCTATGCCTAATTATATGTGTAGCAGATAGCATGACTACCAAGGCGACATTGAAGTCACCTAACTGCCCGTAATCCTAAAAAACCTGATTTCGTAAATTACTATGACAGCTAATAAGATTAACCATAGTGACAATATTTTGTCAAAATGATTGATATTAAGTATATGTTTTTTCTCTATTTTTGTCAGTTTTATACAATACTAATTAGTACAAATTGGATAGTATTTTCACCGCTTCAAACGAAATAGCCATTAATCTATTTACCTATTGCTTTTGAACACGAAGCCGGCATTTTCGCCGTCTCGCTTTCATGCATTTAGTGGCACACCTCTGACCTGCACCCCAATAACAGTAGCAATTGGGAATGGGGAACGCAACTCAATCATAAATCAATGAAGATCATTTTGGCAGTCTTAACACTGTCCAAATCTTTGAAACTTGAAAAGAGGAATATTTAGATCAAGTTTCCCCTATTTAAGTTTCATAAGATTTAATTGTGGGGCTGGAGGGCTATTGTATAATATAATCGATGTTGATTACCATTAAGATGTTCATTGCTCTGCGTGTTTTATATTTTTAGAAGAAGAAAAACACGCAATGAACATCAAAGTTGTAATCAAAACCGAGCTTCAGTCCGTTAGGAAATAACCGCTGATGTTATTATGATAATATCATCGGTGTTCAGGCCACCATAATTAAAATGAGTATGAAATATTATCCATTGATGACAACTGAGCGCGTTTCGTATCCAGCCGATGTTATTCACGCATAATATCTGATATCCATGACACTTTTAAAACATCTCAAGCATCATCAAGTCTTTTATAAGATCTTGGTAAACCAAGATCTTATAAAAGACTTGATGATGCTTTCTGTAAAAACTGCTATCCGTTAGCTGTGACGTTTTGTGATGGTTAAAATGAATAGTTGCCGTATTGCGTCAACTGAACTCATTTTTAGTACCTACATAAATTAACTGATAGCGTTTCTACCTGCCGCATATTACGCCTGACTCGTGTTTTTAGTACATTGACTCTGCGGTTACCTGAAACCTTTGTTCAATGCCTAATACAAGGATAAGGAAAATTGTTTTAAATTTCGTTTCTATACCTATTTGTACACAGACACTGTCCTAGATAATGACGTATTTTTATAAGCATTTAAAAAAATGGACAAGTTTGAGTGGAACTCTCGCCCTGAGGGTTCTGATTCGAAAATTATTTCAAAATAGTCAAAACGAATATGTCAAATAAGTTTCATCATAATCCGTTGAGTAGTTTTTGCGTGAAAGAGTAACAAACATTCATCCATCCTCACAAATTGTTAGGTACATATAAAATATTAGTATAATGTCATAGTTAGTACACAATCAATGAGTATTTTCTGCACACTATAGAAATAATCGATTTGGCCTGTTGTGGTAATGATGATTATAATGATACTTAATACTACTTCATCATCCCTTAGTTTGAGGTTTTATTATTGGTATCATCAATTTTTTTTATTGTTTTCATATTCAATGTTAAAGTATTTTATTAATTCAAATCATAAAAACCATTTTCAACCGTCTTAAATAAACTAACCTTCATATTCATAATAAATTTTGAAACCTTTGATAGCTAAAATAGTTTTTGTCTTGTTTAGACATGACATTTTACATCAGAGAGAACAAAACAAAAGCTATTTTAACTAAAATAGGTTTCAAAAAATGATTATGAATATGGGGATAGGAATTCACGCAAGTTCCTCGCGACAAAGCTTAGAATATTTTTTAACCGTATCACTTCCACTGTGACAAAACATGTATCATATAATTCTTTATCCCCAGTGACCTAAACAGCAATACCCAATTCGTTGTCGGATTAGCGCTTTGCACCCTGGGCGCTATTGCCTCCCCCGAAATGGCGCGAGACTTGGCTTCAGAAGTGGAGCGTCTTATCAAGTCACCTAACGCGTACATCAAGAAGAAGGCGGCTTTGTGCGCCTTTCGAATTATAAAAAGAGTTCCAGATCTTATGGAGATGTTCCTACCTGCCACCAGGAGTTTGCTCACGGAGAAGAATCATGGTAAATAGAACTTACACTATAGGTGCTCCTTATGAAAGAGTTTGTCCGGAGAAGTACTAACCCACCATGCCTATTTCTGTTGCCAAGCATTGATGTGTTCCGGTTTGAACGGTGTGGTTGCTGGTGAAATTCCAGGCACGTGAGACGTACACCTTTTATGTCTCAGGGCACAGTGCAATGCCACGAACGCACGTTCCAGATGGATATGCCTTGAAGCAATTGTAATGGGCTGGAGTTACCGTTTTACACCATGTAGGCCACTGGCCAGTTCCGTAATTTATTAAAAAAAAACCTTTCCCCACTCTTTACTTGAGACACGAAGGAAAAAGTCATGACAAATACGGTTTTTTTTTTTAATTTGTTATTTTATTATGTAATTTCAATTAACTCTATGTTAATAAAGTTCAGCATATTTTATTTATTCAGGTTAAATTACATATCTCTATATATTTTCCTTATAATTTTGAGCCATCTCAATCAGACAAATTATTTTAAATCATATTCCTCGGAAATACAAAACAATTCCCCTCTTCCAGGTGTCCTCATCACCGGCGTGACCCTCATTACGGAGATGTGTGAGAACAGCCCCGACACACTGAACCATTTCAAGAAGGTGAGTTACCATTACACAATATATTGGACATAACTTTTGATCGGGAACTGAATGCAAACAACATGCTTATCTACGTTCTACGTTTTAGGTACACACTTGTACCATAATGTACTTTTACGTACCATTATGTACTAGCGACAATATTTGTTTGTACAAAAAAACACGGGAACGACGATAATTTAGAGATTTGAGATTTTTTTGGGACGAGAAAATAATCTAGCAACACACACAGCTGAGGTAATCCTAGTTCCCAAATAAAGCTCTGGTAAAAATGCCAAGCTTAGGGAAAACTTCCAGTTCCCAAGAAAAGCTAGGAGGTCCAATTTACATTATTATAACACCTTGATAGATTGCGAACAATATCTCGATAGGTAAACATTATTTGATTTGTTTTGATGTAGTCCCTGTTAACGATAAATTGATGGTGCTTTGGACACCTAATTGTATCCATTCATAATGGTATCCATTTAGAAAGAAGTTATTGAAGGAAATATAGGAAGATGCTTGAACTTCCAATCTGCGCATTTTGGAATACTAATACATTTCTTGAAAACTGACAAAATATCTGATCAGTTAATGTAGAAAAAACTAGGAGGTAAATTTAGAAATTAACCATCATCATCAGCCAAATAGTTGCTGATGATGATGGTTAATTTGTAAATGGCTCAGTTGAACCTATGCCAGCAGTGGACCCTATGGTTGACAGTTTTTTATTAGTTTTTATTAGTAGTATGATGACAGTTTTCTAGAAATGTATTAGTATTCCAAAATGCGCAGATTGGAAGTTCAAGTATCTTCCTATATTTCCTTCAATAACTTCTTTCTAAATGGATACCATTATGAATGGATACAATTAGGCGTCCAAAGTACCATCAATTTATCGTTAACAGCGACTACGTCAAAACAAATCAAATAATGTTTGACCTATCGAGATATTGTTCGCAATCTATCAAGGTGTTATAATAATGTAAATTGGACCTCCTAGCTTTTCTTGGGAACTGGAAGTTTTCGCTAAGCTTGGCAACTGGGATTTTTCCCAGAGGTTCCAGGTTCCACTGAGCCCAGTGTTCGCCACTTTTCATCCACTTTCTGGCCATGGCCTTTCGTAAGTCATCGCTCCACCTAGCTCTAGTGGGGTGTCCCACGCCACGATTGCTAAGACGCGGTCCACACTCGAGAACTCGCTCACCCCAACGTATGTCGGTTCATCGGCATATATGGCCAACCCATTTTCACTTCACATTGCTGATACGGTGGACTATGTCGATGGCTAGTTAGTTTATAGGGCTATTCTATCAGTTCTAGGTTGCACAGCGAGCTATGGCACGGGCTATGCTCGGATAAAATCCGTAACGAGATTATCCAACAGCGAAATTAACCGGTTGGGCGCAATTAAAGATTTATAAATCACCAGTAAAGCGGCCCAGTAATTGCTAAACTTAACGAGGAAACGTTTATTGACTGGTTTCAAAGTAAGTGCTGGAGGTGCCCATTTGTAGGATCAACCTACTTAAGTTTGCCCCCATGTCACTCGCGATCTATTTACTCAATTTTCTGTCCCAAAACAGCGTAGATATATTTTATCAAAACCTGCCGAAAGCCATGGAAATGGCACAGCTTGTTATTGAAACAAAATTATAATTAAGTAATATTTAGTTTGTAATAAGTTATTAATAAGTACCTGCATGTAATATCGCCTTAGGGCTTAATAAAAAAAACCTGTAATGATGTTAATGACTCAATAAATAAATAAAATAAATTTGATATTACGTTAAAACCAGTATGATATGGAGTAACAGATACAGGAACTTGCTTGATTTCACAGACAACTTTTTTCGTGAGACATGTGTATAAAATTTGACCGGAAACAATGATTCACAAAATTCTCAGGCAAATATTTATTCATTGGGTGGTACAATAAAATTGCATAGTGAAATCTGGTTGCTCCAATCACAATGGGTCTTTCTAGCAAAGATTACAGGCTCATTCAAAAACAAATGCCCGTATCAAGGGTCTCAAAACCGAAATAGACCGAATAGTCACAAAAGAAAATAAGAATAGACCTCTCCGTCTTCTCCCGTGTCTTTAAAGCCGAATAGGGATTTCACCAGGGGATGGGCAGCAGAATCCACCTGAGTACACAACACCAATACTGCGATCATCAATCCGTCTGCTAAGCAATATGATTATGGCAATAGGCGAAGCCTCGTTTAGCAGTGGACGTCTGACGGCTGATGATGTTTATGACTAGGGAACGCCCACGACTGCGTCCGCGTGGAGTTTTTTTCCTAGAAAATACAACACACAGCAGGGGGTGAATTTTACTTTACTACTGTACGCACAAAAGGAACGTACCCTCCAAAGTGAATCAGTCCAGTCATGTAAACTATTTTATATATATTGATATCTGGTTGCTAAGAGTATATTGTATTCATACCCAATAGCTCATAAACGTGACCTATTGATATTTGTGTCAGACACCTTCAAACTTTGTTCACCAAATAAATTACAGTCCCTCCAATAGGGTCAGGAAACGCCCTTCAAACTCCGTCGAATTACGTTAGCGTTCGGCCCACGCGGTCGTTAACCGGCCGGAAACGCTTTGTACATAAATTCTACCCCCTAGCCATTGTTCTTATGAAGCAGACACGTAAAATCTGTTAGGTAACTGCGTTGCGACGCCGCTAAAGTTTACTTAACATTTGTTAACAATCGTATTGAGAATTGATTCTTACATTAACTTCTTGATCAGCTGAAAGGTGTCCACTGCTGAAGTGCTCATAGCACTGGTTTTGGTAGCCTGTAGAATAGGACGGGATTTGCTATAATAACCATGATTGGATTGATGTTTAGTATTCAGATGGATGCTGCTGCCCAGCCCCTGGCGTAAACCCTCGTCTTTTATGATATCCACGGAAGAAATCTGCTTTTATATTAAAGTCTTATAGATAACCCGCGTATATATAGAATGGGATTGTAAATGGCGGCCACTCTCATTCTGTCCCGCTCATATTATATTTCTGTCTATACTTAGCGGGACACTGCTATCAGGGCGAACTACTAGAAACTATCGAATATTTATTTTTATTTATAATATTATTTTATTAGTTAGCTAAGTCGTTTCGAACAAAAGTTATAAAACAATTGTGTACCTGTTACAGAAATAAACTTATTTCATAAAGTATCGAATAAACGCGAACAAAAGTTTGTTTTTTGTTTCTTGATCTAAACGAGTAATAATGGAAATAAAGATTTATTGTTTTGTATTTACAATAAATGTTGATTAAATGTTGTTTTATTTGTTACTTGCTTTTCCAATAATATAGAAAGAATAAAAGTGCAGTTTTCCCTTTGTTTTGTTTGCTACTTTACTACTACAGATTCCATACCTACAAATATTACTATTTTTTTTTCTTTTATTTTGTGCTGACCGTACATCACAACACTGCTGCCATTTACAATCCCATTCTTTAACTACGTGGGTTATACCAATGGTTGATATTTGAGCCTAGACCTGGTAAACTCTGGTTTAAACCATCTTTAGTAACGAGACCGTAAAAAAACTATAACCGTATTGGGCAAAGTATTGATTGTCGGCGCTTAATATATTTAATTCCACTTAAATACCTAGCACTAACATAATATTGTGTAGAAGATATAAATAAAACAAGGACAATTGCCACTTTATAAAGTGAAATTGTTCTAAAAGTATCCTCCAATTACGTCACAGGCAATACAAATTAACAAGTGTAAATAACCTAACCTCGTCACGCGTGTCTTATCATTGCAAAATGGAAAATGATACCTCGTCGCGAGAATGCCTGTCCCGCTTATCAGTATTGTATGCCATCATGTTTGTTTCGTCGCTCTTAACACATGCAACAATGTTAATTATTTTTTATCTGCTGAAGTGATAATACTTTGTAACTGAAATTATTTGGCTGCTGATCCTAGACAAATGACTGTAGAAGCATTTAGCGACGATCTCTACAAATGGTCACTTGTCTAGAATCTTAGTTCATTTGATCATTAATATGTATAGGCGCTACCTATTTTGGAAACCTAAATTAACCATTTGTCCTTGACAAACTCCATCAAATTATTTCTTATCAACACCATTTTCTGGTGTTACTTGATTGAATTTGTAAAGCCTTAATCATTTATTTTTATTGTAAACATTGTCCAAACAAATACTAATTATTTGTTTTGTGTTGTCCCGTAGGAGAGCGGACAACGCGAGGTAACATAAACGCTGATCCATGCACTTTGTTGACCATGGTTCGATGACATTGTAGATTTACCCCATAATTTTAGCCCGTAAGATGCGAGCGCGTGTACATAACCGTGGACAGTTGTTCCAACTGCCATCTGTTTTTGTGTCGACGAATATTTATGAATTCGAAAAAAAATATGATTGCAATGTCATCAGACCGTGAGTAAAGCATGAATGTTGTGTTGGTTAATACCATATTTATGTGGGTATCATAACATCTTCCGATCAAAGCAATTCTGTCTCTCAGGGTTTTTGTTTCACAGGAAAACTCTTTAAAAGTTTATGAGAAAACTTTACCATCAGTCGATTAAGTTGGTTTATTGTGAATTTTGCACTTAAAAGTAGGAATAGGTAAGATACACAGTTTTATCCTTGATTCAAAAGTATTTAATTTATCTCATTATTAGTGCGATACTTTTAGTTCAGAATTACATCAGATGGTAGACCTTTTTCTTTTGTCTGAAGTTCAAATTAAAATGCTACAAAAATATTTGATTTCGTTAGAAGTTTGTAGATCTAAAGTTTCGCATACCGAAAGTAAAAATATTATTACACACACTAACTCTTTTTTTTTCAAAAACACTAGTTTGAGAATAGCACATGTAACTAACGTAAATTGGGGTATATAAAGTTGTATATTTTCGGTAGAAAAGCATATATAAAACTACCTAATTCCCATGTAAGTGTATAATTGTTGCTTCAACGTGTATCATATAACGTGCCTTGCGTAAAATTGTGTTAATGTTGATATCAGTATAGAAAGTATACAGATGTTGCCTGGTATTTGGTATTCGTTTTCTTTCCTTTCAATTTGTTCTTTCTTCTGGCTTTGCAACTTTTTGTCTACAGTTTTACCCAAAATATAAGTCGCCCCGATGTACTTGCGCCGTAGACCGATTTCTATAGCGCGGGAACCTTCTTTCTACCAATAGCAATCGCGCGCTGAAAAATCTTGCGCTGTTATTGGTTAATCGATTTCGCGGTAAAATCGCGGCCGGTCGTGCGCCATCTTGTGTTCATCAGTCGACTCTGTCCGACAGTGTACGAATCATGTCAGCGGGACAGAGCTATACTATACGTTCGGCTACTGTCGGATATCAGTCTGCGCTTTTCTGCGCAAACGAAAACAGTCGATCGGACTTATTTTCTGGGTAAAACTGTACGTTTTTTTTTAGATTTTACTGCAAAGATAATAAGGTTGATTTTGTTCATAGATTGTTCCGAACTTGGTGAGGATATTGAAGAACCTTATTTTGGCTGGATATTCGCCGGAGCATGACGTCAGCGGTGTTTCAGATCCGTTCTTACAGGTATGACCAAATAATAACACGTCTATTCAAATTACATTCAGGAAATGATAATTAAATTTGGTATCACTTCTTCTTCTCTATATTCTAAGTAGTTAGTGTTTTTGTTTGCATTGTTATCAGTATCCAACAAAATAGTTTTCCTAATTCAGAATTTGATAACATTACATCACCCACATTTCAGAACTAGTGGTTAATGTGGCAATGGGCAGGCCATATAGATTGCAGAGCCGACAAAAGTTGGGGTAAAAAGGTTCTAGACTGGCACCACTGGTACTGGACCACGAACCGAACAAAGCAGTGTATCTTACACTGCTTTGTCCGGTTCGTCCCCTCGATGGCCCTCGAGATGGTTCGACGACCTTTTAAAGGAGTTCAAGACCGTTCGTCGTGGCATTCTATGGAGTAGGCCTAAGTCTAGCAGTGGACTTCTACAGGCTGATCATGATGATGAACCACATTTCCCACCTGGCCTTACTTAAACTTATCCTTAATGCCTTTTTTAAAGGAATGTAGCTCTTAATCATATACGACTGACGACGATATGACGACTTCTGTGGCGCGGCGGGCGAAGGTTCGCCTGCGACGCAGGAGGTTGCGGGTTCGATCCCCGCCTCTGAACAAATATTTGTGCGATCTGCAGATAATTGTTCCGGGTGTTCTGGGTATTTTCTATGTATAATAAAAATATCCATCTATGTAATGTATTGTATTAAGTATATCAATTATCTAGAACCCATAACACAAGCTCTGCTTAGCTTGGGGCTATAATGTTGTGTAAAATGTCCAGCATTTATTATTATTATTATTAGAACTAGCGGTTGAAGTGGCAATGGGCAGGCCATATAGCTTGCAGAGCTGACAACCGTTGGGTAAAAAGGTTCTAGACTGGTGACCACGAACCGGACAAAGCAGTGTAAGAAGGCCCCCTCGATGGACCCACGACCTTTTATAAGAGTTCAAGACCGTTCGTCATGGCATTCTATTGGGGAGGCCTAAATCTAGCATTGGCCTTCTACAGGCTGATTGTGATGATGACCCACATTTCCCACCTGGCCTTACATAACCTTATCCTTAATGCCTTTGCTAAAGAAATGTAGCTCTTAATCATATGGATTTCTTACATTACTTTCAGGTGAAAATCCTTCGCTTACTGCGAATACTCGGCAAAAACGACGCCGAAGCATCTGAAGCCATGAACGACATTCTCGCGCAAGTCGCCACCAACACTGAAACCAGCAAGAATGTCGGCAACACTATATTATACGAAACTGTACTCTCCATCATGGACATTAAGTCTGAAAGTAGCTTGCGCGTGCTAGCCGTCAACATCTTGGGTAGATTCCTGCTGAATAATGATAAGAATATCCGATATGTAGCGTTGAATACGCTGCTAAGAACCGTTCATGTTGATACTTCGGCGGTACAAAGACATCGGACCACTATTTTGGAGTGCCTCAAGGTAATTTATATACAAAAAAGGTTAGCGAAACCCTGAGTAATATCAAGTCAAATCATTTATTTCTCTTTTGTATAAATGTTTTAAATTGCTCTATTTGCCAAGCTAAGTTTAAAAAAACTTATATATTGTAAATAGCCAGCTTAAATGTGAGACTAGGTTCGATTCCCGCTGTGGGAAAAATACTTGTAACGAATCTGGGTGTTGCGGTACTCTGTAGTTCCTGCCACAGGGAATCAAGGCTATGTATGTGGCTGTTGATATTTATGTACGTGGCGTGTTTGACCTAAGAATAGACCCCACAGTCTCCTCCCGTGGATGTCGTAAAAGGCTATGGAATTACATCAGGGGATGGCCAGAAACATAACTGAGTACTCGCACTAACTACGATTACTAATCGGCCTGCCAAGCATGGCTATAAATAGAAAGATAGAAAATTCTTTATTGCACATAAAAGAAGTACAAAGGCGAACTTAATGCTAGAAAGCATTCTCTTCAGATAACCTTGGTGTATTGTGGAAAAAAGATGTGTCGGTAGTACACAGAAAGGGAATTATGACAGTTAAACAGAAAAAATAAAAAGTAATATCAACTAAGTACCTACTAATAATGCCTAAGATATTAAATAAACTAATATTATTATATATACCATTTATGGCATTTATACCGGTTATGACTGATGCAATAGACATAACATAATATTTTGTCGTATTGTTTCAGGACCCAGATGTGTCGATCCGCAAACGCGCAATGGAGCTATCGTTCGCACTCATCAATGGGCAAAACATCCGTAGCATGATGAAGGAATTGCTCGCATTCCTGGAGCGATCCGACGCAGAGTTCAAGGCGCACTGCTCGAGTGCCATGGTGCTGGCCGCGGAGAGATATGCACCCTCCAACAAGTGGCATTTAGATACTCTGTTCAGAGTGTTCATCAAGGTAACTAACTGAACAGTATCCTTATGAACAGTTGACGTTCTTAGAACCATCTGACGTGGAGTTGAAGGCGCACTCCTCGAGTGCCATGGTACTGGCCACTGAGAGATATGCACCCTCCAACAAGGGGCAGCTTCCAATGGCACACCACCAGTGAGATTTTTAGGAAAATGCAAAAAAAAGCTTCCCAAAAACCCCACACCGCGATTACTATAGCAGTGGGAGTTTTGAGACTATCAAATTAGAGTTGGAGCATTCCCAAAAACCCCACCAGCAGTGGGGTTTAACCAGGGGAATTTGTAGTGGGGGAACGGGGGGGCTTGCAAGCGTTTGGCTGGGTTCTAAACATATACTTAGTATAGATACTTCTCCTATTTCAACTGTAAGTACAAGACACACTTGTCTGACCTCGCAACTTATTGTTTCAGGCGGGTAACTACCTGCGAGACGACACAGTGTCCAGCACCATTCAGATCGTGTCCGCGGCGCCGATGGAGCGGCAGGCGTACGCGGCCATGCGGCTGTGGAGCTCGCTAGAGCGCTCCGCCGTCTCCGGAGACTCCACTGAGAAACAACCGCTCATTCAGGTACAGTTTTACCGCGTTTTACCAGTTTACTTGCGCCGTAGACCAATTTCTATAACGCGGGATCCTTGTTTCTACCAATAGCAATCGCGCGCTAAAATCTTGCGTTGTTATTGGTTAATCGATTTCGCGGTAAAATCGCAGCCGGTCGTGCGCCATCTTGTTCATTAGTGGACTCTGTCCGACAGTGTACGAATCATGTGTGGCGGGACAGAGCTATGCTATACGTTCGGCTACTGTCGGATATCAGTCTGCGCTTTTCTGCGCATACGAAAATAGTCGATGGGACTTATTTGTGGGTAAAACTATACAGGGGGGGGGGGGGGTAACCATGAGCTCTTATATCCATTCAGTTCAAAAACTATTCAGTACAAAATATCGGTACGTCGTTGACATTTCCCATCGTTGAATTACTTTAATTGCTGAAGTCTATAGACCTTCTAGAACGTAGAAGAACGAAGGTCACCAACATAGCTCGAAGAACTGATAACCGTTGGGGAATAAAGGTTCTCGAGTGGCGACCACAAACCGGACGACGCGGTAGAGGAAGGCCCTCCACTCGATGGACTACAGACTTTGTAGTAAATTATAGTGTACCTCCAATTATACAATTGTTTTTTTTATTTCCAGGTAGCGGCTTGGACCATTGGTGAATACGGTGACCTGTTGGTCTCTGAAGCCAGCAATGCTATCTCTATGGTCGACGAGGACGGTGTCGGTGAGTACTCTCATAGTAACATCGATCAAGCTCCACGGAATAGTACAAATAAACAGAAGAACTAAACCCTGAGTTAGATTTGTTCACCAATAATACATACATACATAATATTTTCTATCGCACAGGTTTTTCCTAGTTTGGATACCTATGTTGTCCCACCGGAGAATATTTATTTTTTAGAACTAAGTTTGATGTACATTTCATTGTATTTTTGACGTTTGTTACTGAATAAAGTTATTATTATTACAAACACCTTTTTTCCCTTGAAAAGTTAGGCAGAGCCTCAAAGGGCCTCTTCACTGTGGGTGTCGCAGGAATATAAACGTGACCATCGGTGAACTCATGGCCGCCATTGCTTTTCACTTTTTACTCGGCTAACGCTTTCTTCCAGTAATAACACACTCCTAAAAAAGCCATCAGACAGGACATCATCAGACCAACGAAAATATTATTACGGCCACCTTTATATGGCTCTAGTTTCCTTGTAATTTAAAAATAATTCTTTTTCTTGAAGTCACTACTAGTAAAGGTACCTCGAATTTTCTAGATGAATTACACTTTAAACTTTCAAAATGTTTTCTGGTTCAATGTTTCAAAAAACTAGAACACCCGTGATAAGTCATTTGTATTGTATTTCTTTCTACTTTTTTGTCTTTCAGATGACTTTGAGCGTCCCTCGGAGGAGTACGTGATCGATGTGTATCAGAAGCTGCTGTGGTCGACGCAGTTGTCCATCACCTCCAAGGAGTACCTGCTGCTGTCTCTGGCCAAGCTTTCCACCAGGTTCACCACGCAGCCCAGTCAGGAGTAAGTTGAACATCATCAAACATCATCATCATCATCATCTAACTCAGGGGTTCCCAAACTTATTTTGTCTACTGCCCACTTTGAGAATAAATTATTATGTAGCGCCCCCATTTTTTCACCTACTTAAAAACCACTATAACTTAAAATTAAATTAATTATTGTGAGTTATATTAGCGGAGAGTTAAACATTCATTCTAAATGAGACTTTTACTATAACCCGCAAGAGTTAACTTGAGACCAGAGGCTCAATATAGTTAAAATAGAGTTCGGATCATGTTTCGATCTTGTGTTGATGTCTTAAATGTCAGAAATGGTATTCTCTAAACATAAAATTCAACACTGTAATGTGATTATATCGAAATGTGACCGAAACTTGAACGATTCAAAGTTTTTTCGTTAATTTTAGCATAAGTAGATGGAGTCTCTCTTTACTCTTTCCAATTATATATATAACTATCCTACTCTAATGGCGGTCACCATGAATTGAAAGTAGACTAAATTGTTATTTGTAGAAATTCAACTTTCAGTCAATTTACAATTCAGTCTCGATTCGGTCAACTTTCAGTGTAGTTTTAAAATAACTTAGAGAATTGGGCCTCTGAGCGCAGTAGGTAGTTCACAAAGCAGCCCAAGTCTCAAGTTTAAAAAAAAAAACTGGGTCTCTTACTGCCCCCTATTAGGCCTGCAGCGCCCACAAGGGGGCGTTATCGCCCACTTTGGGAAAGGCTGATAATGTTTGCCGATCTCTACGTCGTGGCGGGCGAGTAGCCGGCTGAGATGCGTGAGGTTGCGGGTTCGATTCCCGCTGCGGGACAAATGTTTGCATGACCTGCGAATATTTGCTCCGGGTCTGGATAATATAATATAATAATAATATAATAAAATAATGCTGGACATTTCACACAACATTATCTAGCCCCAAGCTAAGCAGAGCTTGTGTTATGGCAACTAGATAACTGATATACGTAATATAATACATTACATAGATAGATATTTTTATTATACATAGAAAATACCCAGAACACCCGGAACAATTATTTGTTCCGAGGCGGGGATCGAACCCGCAACGTCGCAGGCGAACCTTCGCCCGCCGCGCCACAGAGGTCGTCATATTACCTGGAGGATTATTCCTATTGGAGGATGTTATATTACCATGGTACTCTTAGTTCCTGATACCCATGACACGAGGAATCCTAGTGTGGGATCATGACTATTTATGTAACTGTTATGTTATGTTTGCATGTATCTGTAAATAAATCTATAAAATATAAAATTGTAATCGTTCTATTTCCAGCAAAATTCGCGTTATCATCGACACTTTTGGATCCCACATCCACATTGAGTTGCAACAGAGAGGCGTGGAATTATCACAACTGTACAGGTAACTTGCATATTACTAATTCTAGACACATGTAAACAGTAAAAAAAACTAGCCCAACTACGCGCTCGAGCGCCAAGGGCCACAACTGTTGCCTTTTTTGCAAGTAAATTTGACATTTGGCGCTCGATAACATCACAATACTATCAGTAATGTGGTGGCCACATTATTCAATTCTGACAACAGATTCGTGTTCTTTGATCACAGGGTATTTTTTTCGTGTTTTTGGCCCCTCGGATTGTTGAAGATCGTTGTTTTTTTTTTTTTCAAATTCAAATTCATTTATTGCGTAATATGGGTTAGTAACAGTTGTTTAGTGCTACAGTTGAATTAACTCCATAATAACTTTTAACGCATGCAATTAGATACTTGGTCACAATAATTTTTAGATTAGTCAGAAATAATAATAATAATGTCAGAATTAGTCATCAATATTCTTATCACCTAGAAATTCTTGTGTACTATAATAAGCTTTACCTGTAAGCAGTTTTTTCAATCTACCCTTGAAGACATTTAGACTGGGAGCATCTAGTATAGATTTAGGAAGATGATTGTATACACGCACAGCCATACAAATTACACTCCTGCTGTATAGAGCGGTTTTGCTTTGAGGAAAACATATTTTGTTGTTGTGCCGATTGCTTTTACGCTTGATAAAAAGGTCCATATTTTTTTTTACGAATGTCGAAATTTCATACATGTTAAGACAGGGTAGTGTGAGTATTTTAAGTTCAATGAAGTATGGCCTACAGCTATCAGTTTTCTTTAGTTTACATAGGGCTCTAATACATTTTTTTTGGCTAAGAAATATTCGCTCTTTTAATGTAGAATTGCCCCAAAATATAATTCCATACCTCAAAACTGACTCTGCATATCCGTGGTAGGCAGTGATCACGGCAGACACATCAACAGTTTTACGAAGCATGTACATCGCATATGAAAACTGATTAACTTTCTTACATACAGTATCCGCGTGCGCTTTCCAATTCAAATTATAATCAAGGTTTAATCCAAGGAATTTAGTAATGTCAACATGATTGATCTTATGTCCTAAAAAATTAATGTTAATGTCAGAATCATTTTTTTAATTATTATTGGAGAATGTCATGAGATGAGTTTTGTCAAGATTAATAATTAAATTATTTTGTTTTAACCATCTTATTACTTTTTCTAAAGCAATGTTGATCGTAGCTTCCAATTGAAATTTACATGTGTCGGAAAACATCACTGTACTATCATCTGCAAATAGCACCATTTGATCAGGAATTACTTTAGGGAAATCATTTATATATAAAATAAATAGAAGTGGCCCTAAAACACTTCCTTGGGGAACTCCACACGTAGTTAAACGGTATTCCAAATTATAAATGATTTCCTTTTTTATTTTGAACAGATACGTGTTATTTGAGTGACTTGTTTTCTATTGCTCAAATAGGATTTAATAAGGTTTAAAATATTACCTCTAACACCATAAGATTCAAGCTTAGACAGTAGAATGACATGGTCAACATAATCAAAGGCCTTAGTAAGGTCCATGTATAGAGCACAAACTAGTTTCTTTCTGTCAAGGTTGCTCATAATAGATTAAAGAAACTTATAGATGGCCAAATTGATAGATCTTTGTTTACGGAACCCTACCTGTTCTTCAGCAAATAAATGATTACACTCAAAAAAGTTGTAAAGACTGTTGTTTAATACCCTTTCAAATATCTTCGAAAATATTGGTATAAGAGCAACAGGCCTATAACAATTCATATCAAATCTGTCACCTTTTTTAAATAATGGTTTAATGATAGTAAATTTCAATTTATCAGGGAATATTCCAGATACAATACAAATGTTGACGATATGACTCAAAATTTTTTATTTCCTCTTTCCTCAAAAACCAATTATATTTTATTTATTTTATTATTATTCTTCATCCACTGCTGGTTGAGGCCTCCCCCATAGCGTGCAATGGGGGGATTTGCCATAATCACCACGATTGGCAAGCAGAGGCCCAATTCTCTAAGTTATTTTAAAACTACACTGAAAGTAGACCGAATCGAGACTGAATTGTAAATTGACAGAAAGTTGAATTTCTGGTCTCTCATAAATAACAATTTAGTCTACTTTCAATTCATGGTGACCACCATTAGAGTAGGATAGTAATATATATAATTGGAAAGAGTAAAGTCCATCTACTTATGTTAAAATTAACGAAAAAACTTTGAATCGTTCAAGTTTCGGTCACATTTCGATATAATCACATTACAGTGTTATTTTATGTTTAGAGAATACAATTTCTGACATTTAAGACATCGACACAAGATCGAAACATGATCCGAATTCTATTTTAACTATTTTTAAGTTAGAGAATTGGGCCTCTGATTGGTGTTCCCAGTTTGTTATCAACTACTCTTGTGGATGCAATCGGTTTAGTGGTTTTTGTATTCTTACATACATAGACGCTAAACTCATTATCCTTCCTCATTGAAGCAAGACATAGCTTTGCTGTACCTCACTAAAGTAGTCTGGGAAAAGGGATTTGTTTCTTGATCATTCAGTATCAGTACAAAAAAGACTATGATTTTGAAGTTGCTCCTTAAATTTAACAGACAATACGCCCATCTGCGGCCCGCCCTTCTGGAAAGAATGCCGGCCATGGAGGCCGCACAGAGCGGAGACCGTGACGACAGCGATCCGGAGCCCGAAGCGGACACCCCTGTCCCTCACACTAATGACCAGGTAACCAATTCGTGACATCACAAAGAGACCAAAAGCAAAAAACAGTACTATGACGAAAATGCGCCTCTGCAATGTTCGTCATTTAGAAGGTGACAGTCAGTCACGAACGAAGATTGCCGAGACTCACTACTTTTGTCGTAGTGAAAATTTAATTGAGTGAAGCGACACAGGGCATCGTAGTGTGGGTGGGGTTAAGACTATGTTAACTGTTATTATTTGTTATGTTATAGGATGCACTGTTGGACCTCATCATCGGCTCCGACTCTCTGACGAACGGCGACGTGGAGCACAAACCTGCGCCGCCCGTCTCCACTAACAACAACACCAGCAGCAATGTGAGTTTTTATCATTAAACACTCTTAACAGCGACCGGTTCAACGGAATAACATAGTAAATGTGGTGCCTTGTGTATAGAAGATATGACAGGCATTCCAACTAAATTCGTAGCTGACATTATAGGAATAAATGTTAGGGAGCTTAAGTTCTGTCTGATCCTAGCGACTGCGCCAGTTTTGTTTCAATGTTCATTTTAGATGGCGCAGTCGGTTAGATCTAAAAAGTTATTTTTAAAGGATCATGCCCATGAATGTATCGACCCCCGTACCATTTTGAATCAGATTGCTTCAATATGAAAGTTGTCTGAATGTAAATTTATTCAAACATGCTACACGGTAGGTTGGCCAACTTTAGAGATCGTTGACTGTAGGTATTTGTTCCATACTATTCAATTTGATTCGTTGGCAGTCATGACATCAACGGTACAACGTCAATCAATCATCAATAAAAATAAGATGTTGTAAATATCTGGAAGTAAAAGGCAAATTCAATTTTTAAGAAAAAAAAACAGTTTCTTTATTTCTGCAATTGATATGTTTTTTATTTCGGTTGTGATATGATCCAAATCCAGATTCCTGTTGGCCACCGATACTAAAATTATAGAAACTAATTTTAATCGCATTTTTATATTGGGGTGTGAGACTTAGGTACCGGATATAGGCATGACTCTTTATGTTGTCATGTGAATTTGCAGGATATCCTAGACCTGCTGAGCGGCCTAGACCTGTCATCTTCAGCGGTCACACCCGCGCCCGCCAGCTTGCTGAACAACAACCTACCGCCGGCTGCTGCGCCCGCCGCCGCCTCCATGCTGCTTGATGGCCTCTTTGCGCCAGCTTCACCACCGACGGCCATTATTCAAGGTAAATAGTGAAACGCACTGTACGCCGAGGTAACTTGCAGTCTCGCCAGGATATTAAATTTTTTTAATCATAAAAAATTTATATTAATAACATAATAACAACAGTCACATCCCACACTAGGATTCCCAGTGTTGTGGGTGCTACGAGTACCATGGTACCATAACACCCAGACCCGGAACAAATATTTGCAGATCATGTAAACATTTGTCCCGCAGCGGGAATCGAACCCGCAACCTCTCGCATCCCAACTGGCTACTCGCCCGCTGCACCACGAAGGTCCTCGTATTGTATGAATTGAATTATTCTCAACAATAAAACCTCAAGTAAAGGCCAAGTAAGGTTAGAACCTTCATCGCGGAGATGACGGGGTTTCCGAGAGGCTAATAAACATCGAATATGACATTTAGGGTCGAGTTCGCCAACAGATGTTGATAATTTAAACAGTTGTTTAAATTATCAACATCTGTTGGTTTCGTAATCAATGGTTATGTTGTAGTTGGCGAACTCTACCCTTAGCAACAGAAAAGTATCGCTGAACGGCATTTATCACCGTTTTCTTTTCGTCGGTAAATAATACGTCGCAAAAAATATTTGCCATTTTAGCTGTGAAATTGTTTAATTTACAGATTTGCCGACCATCACCGCTTTGGACAAAAATGGCGTCCGCATTATATTCAGCATGGAGCGCGGCGGAGAGAGTGTGACCCTCACGATGCGAGCCACCAGCGAACATGCGCTCACCGACTTCCTCTTCCAGTGCGCGGTTCCGAGGGTACGATATTTTTTATTTGACGGACACGTTAACAACCCTTTTTTGACAGGTGCCGTTTTTGAAACTCAATAGATGTATCTTTACTCAAACATATAAAATCGTACACCAAAAATCCACTTTAATTCATAAAAGTAATGAAATTGGTTTGTGTCCGATTTATTTCCATAAAAACTACATTCTTTTTGTGAATTTTTATTGAAACGTCAATGTCTAAATGGTATTGTTAACGTGTTCTAGTCTATTGAAGCAACTGGCAAAAAGTAGAAAGTTGTTGTGGTGCCTGTAATTTCACCGGCACCGCTCTTCAAACCGGAACACGTTAATGCTTGCATTATTTCTTAAATACTTATTTCTTAATATTATTATATAATTATAATTATTTCTTTATTTCGGCAGAAATAGGTATGGTATTAGTAATTCCCTGGATGAACTCTTTCACGAAGAGCTGCTGTGTATACCTTCTGCTAGTTATCTTGGGCCGTGTTTCATGAAACATACAAGCTACGCGCATCTGTAGTCATGCACACGTGTATAACGCATGTTTTTTTTTACAAAATGACAGCGCTAAAACAACGCTATTATTGCAACACGCTCATTATTTTGTAATTTATAAAGTGTTAAGCTACATGACACAGGTCCCAACGACAATGTGGTGCAGATCAGTTTTGCTTTATGTTTTAAATCTGATATCGTGCCTGATGTTACACGCCCTTAATTTGTATGGAACGGGCTTTAACGTCTTAAGTCTAAGTAACCAACTGGCTTACACAAACGGTATTCGCTTCAAAGCTATTCTATTTCTACAGTCGTAATACAATACAAAATACCACGTGACATACCGATAGCTAACGTCAATCTCATACATTTTGGACTTTTCTACTGGCGTCATCGCTATTGGAATGTTACTTTGTCTACGGCCTCAGTTCAAAGTCTTGAAGCTGAAATTGTAATAGATTGATGCGATTTTTCAGACCCTGCAGTTGGACATGCTGTCGCCATCCGGCACCATGCTGCCGCCGCACGGCGAGATCACTCAACTACTCAAAATCTCCAATCCATCCAGAGTAAGAAACTTAACCACATAATATTACAGTCTAGTATTTTTAGCAGAGATAAACCTACAGGGTGGTATTCTGTGTACTCTCCATATTTATGAAGACTAAACCTGGCACATACCAAAAAAAAAAGAGAAAAAAAAAATGAGTTTATTCAACAACACACAGATAAATTTTTCCTTTGTTCTGGAAGAAAAGGTAGAAGAAAGGAAAGTGTAAAAAATTACAAAAAAACCATTACATACATATCTATAATAAACAATAGTGCCAATTAGTCCTCTCTGTGCGATGCGTGTGTTAAACCAACCAGGCCCTGTCTCTGCATAAGCATCCGGTAACCGTAGCACTCCTGCAGCTTGCTGCTCGGCTGGTGTATTGAATAAATTCCGGATATCCGGTAACCGTAGTACTCCTGCAGCTTGCTGCTCGCCTGGTGTATTGAATAAATTCCGGATATCCGGTAACCGTAGTACTCCTGCAGCTTGCTGCTCGCCTGGTGTATTGAATAAATTCCGGATATCCGGTAACCGTAGTACTCCTGCAGCTTGCTGCTCGCCTGGTGTATTGAATAAATTCCGGATATCCGGTAACCGTAGTACTCCTGCAGCTTGCTGCGCGCCTGGTATATTGGATTAATACCGGATAGTGGTCGCCCCCCATTTGCTCTAATCAAATCTATCCAAGTCATAATCTGTGTAGTGTTATTGAAAGCTGTTAGTGCCTTCACCGACATACGACGTACGTGAACATTTCCCCTGAATTATTTATGATCAGTGATGTCGTTTTTTAAAGCTTAACATTTTCTCCGCAGACCCCGCTTAGACTTCGGATACGAGTTTCGTACAACCTTGACGGCTCACCGGTCCTGGAGCAGTCTGAAGTGAACAACTTCCCGCCGGACCTGTTCAACTGACGAGTGGCCGGCCCCGGCTGCTCCTAGCCACGCTATCACGCCCAGTTACTGGCATGCTAGCGGCCAGTTACTGCCACAAGTGCTCAGCCACTGGACAATTTTACTGGCATGTGTAATCCTGACCAGCTACTAGCACTTGTGGTAAACATTGTCAGCAACTTAACTGCTTGTGTAGCCAGTAACTGGCCATTTACGGTCGCTTTGTATGTCGAAAGCTTCGGGTTAAATACTAGCACTGGCCATTATAATGACCTGTTCGCAGACGCAAGTCATTGTCATTGCAAGTCAACTGGCTAATGACTAGAACACAAGACTGTTGGCTGCAGTAAGCAACCAGTAACTGGCCACATCTAGCCAACCATTGGACTTGGTGTTGCCAACAATTGGAACTTGTGGCCAGTAAATGGCCAATTAAAAAAAGGTTAGGATGTTTAAATGGTTAACATGTGACAAAAAGTGGTTGACAACCTATTGGTAGTGGTAACAGACAATGGCGAGTTAAAACGGACTGGTCAACTGATCTAAGTGTTTTCAATAGTGTAAAGTGCAAATAAGGTTTGTTATTGCTTAATCTTGTATCTATTTAGAAATCATCAAATATATCTGTTTGAATGTACATTTTGAAGTGTTATATAAAATAAGGATTTATCTACAGATTGCATCTCCTTTCCCAACATCTCTAAGACTGACCACATAAAGTCCTTTTTGAAATCAACTCTTGATTTTACAATTATGTTGAGCTTTTCGCTCAGAGATTTATTAACATTCCACTCTAGGTATATAGGACTAGATGATGTAGGAGCCCAATACATGATTTGATATGAATGTGTGACTGGAGTGTGTAACAACTTTTGAAGCCTAACTATCGCACTTAATATACATTTACTTTTTAAATTGAAAAAACTGCAAATTACCAATGTTTTTCGTCTCTTTTGCTGACGTTTCGAGACTGAGTTCAAAAGCCTCTTCATCAAGAGCATCGCCCGCGACCGCGTTCGACGGTAGACCGGCGAATACTGTCTCATTAGCCGTTTTTTTTCCAATTTAAAATGATTTCCAACGACGAAAGTTTTAATTCTACATTTACTTAATGTTGTTTTAGAGTGCGGCGGTAAGCCTTCAGTGTTAAAACATCTTCGGTCAAAGTTGAGCCAGTATTATGACAATCTCAATTTCTCATACCAGTGTGATTATATTATATTTTATTGGTTATGAATTATGCTGAGCAATATTTTACTAATTCGACTTGAGATTTTCTAACTAAATAAATATATATGAAAATGTTTAGCTCAGCTAAATTAATAATTGCATGCTTTTACTATTAAAATAAGAGAGATTTTTATTAGTCTAACATTCCCGAATTCGTAATGCCGTCTGAACTATTTTTTTGTGAATTGAATATACTACAGTAAAAAAAATCGCTCGCTATGTAAATAAATTTGAGATTGTGACATACGATTTATGAGAACTGCTAGTTGGAGGGCTGTTGGTGTGTACTTAAATATAGAAATACTAATGTGTAATTTGCACAAGCGGATGCGGAGTACTCGCTCCGAAAAGGGCCTTTCGGAGTGAATCGCTGCTTCAAGATTAGTCATTGGAAGATGTTGAGCAAAAATATAAGCAATAATAATTTTCACTCTTACCTGTAACTCAATAAACAACATAAATAAAGTCAAGCCTGTTTCACAAAATATATATTTATTTTGTGCCAGTTTCTTAAAAAGGTAATCAAGTAACAATGGATTTCCACAAATTTTCGGACAACCATTAACTTTAAAATTCGGTACAAATACCGAATGTTTTATCCACATTTAGTAGCTAGCTAAAAAAAACTACATTAATAGGTTCCTAGTCTTGGTCAATGGCCGAATTTTAGTAGTAAGCCGAAATACTCGAAGTAAAAACCGCAATGTACTTTAAAACAGAGTTCGAAAGAGATTGCTGGTTAGGCAGTAATGGCACAGGTGTGGTGATCGTCAGATCAACGACATAGCTCTCAGAATTTGCAAGTTTAAGTGGTAAATAGGCAGGTCATATAGCTCGCAAATAAAGGTTCTCGAGTGGCGATCACGAACCGGACGACGCGCCAGAGGAAAGCAGATTCGATGGACTAAAGACATTATAAACGTCGCAGGAAGTCGGTGGATGGAGGCGGCTCAAGACTGTTCGCGTCGTGGCATTCTAAGGGAGGGCCTATGTCCAACAGTGGACTTCTACAGGCTGAGGCTGATGATGATATGACTCGTATATCCTAGGATTTATTATTTTTGCTCTTCGGAATCGTTTTGTCTAATAACATTATCTTATTTTAAGTTAAAAATAACATGAATAATTGTAGACAATTATTACCCGTGTTATCAAACAATGCAATGCGTAGAATTGCTCAATGCTACGCGCCAAGTTGTTTGGACATACGATAATTTCTTTTATGCATTTTTGGTCAAATGTAGTTGTATGAATTTTGTTTATTACTTCAAATAATATTATTTTACGGTAAATGAAAATGATTGAATGCTGTGAAAAATGTTTGTTGATTGTAGACGAAATAACATTTTATTTATGCTGTATACTGGTCTCTTCTAAAAAAGGTTTTATTTTTCTCGTGTAAATAAATAAAAGTCCCAGTTTCGGATATTGTTGGGACATTTTATCATTTAGTTAGTCTTCGAGCAACACGCACTTCCTGCCGCGGGCCGGAAGGGAAGTAGCCTTAGCGATATATTACCATTCAAATACCTAGTTCTGTCTTTTTTTGCGGGGGGAAATGTGCACACAAGCGCAATTCCGCATATACACATCTAAATACAACATTGTAATGACAACACTCACACTAACAAACCTTGCACACCTCAGAATGATAACAAACTTAGTTTTATTAAACGCATATGCCTACTTTGGCTTATAGTTTGACAGAGGGGAACGCTGCGAATGGCCACTCCCTTCCGTGTTGCTCGAAGTAGTTAATACTTCATTTATTCAATTCAAATAAAACCTATGGTTGTCAACTAACCTTTCGTAGGCGTACATTAGGTGATAGATGGACACTATTTGCATAGAAAACGCACTTGCTCATGCTAGTTTAACCTGTATATACAGGTGGGTTGAAAATGCTGTTAATTGTAATTCTTAATATCTTAACTAAAACATATTTCGTGAATTAAGTCATTTATTTAAAAAAACGGGAAATTTTCAATCTCCTTTTAATGCCTTCACAGAACGGTACGTGTAAATTTCCTGTTTAGTGAAATTATTTATTTTTAATTTTCTCACGATAAAGCTATCGCTTGTTTAGGCTCTATAATGATCAATATATTTTTTTAGTTTTCATGTATACAGAGCTTGGCAAACGATTTACATAATGTAATATCGTAATTTGGTGCTTCGTTTTATGTATCTGATTAAATAGAAAGCCCTCCACATTTAGATGTTATGATTTTGTGTATAACTAAAGCTATGAAAGATGTACATAATGATTTTATGTAAATTGGTTAATAAATATTTGAGAATGTTTATATAATCAAACAAATTGTTTTACTTTATTACCTTTATTACAGACACGAAAACTTACAAATAACATACATTTTCCTAGGAGTCTATTCCACAATTAATAGCTATACATAAGTAGCGGGTATCGTGATACCTTGGTAGGATAGGTGTACCAGGCACTCCTAACTACTATCTTGCTCATATGTTAGGGCGCTCGCACACGACGGACACGGTGTCCCATTTTTGTTGGATATGGAGCGATATGAATACCTGTGCAGCAAGAGAATAGGCGCGGCGAAAAAGTGAACCAGCAAGATTTTGGAATTTTATTTGATTTTTGTGATTTCATGATTTTGTCGTCGAGATATAATATAGATAGTTGCTAACCCAGAATAGGCAATTAAGCCCTGCAGCGCCTTATCTTCTTCCACGGCTATTCTCTTTCCGCACAGAATACCAACAAAATACCCCGAACATAGTAAACATTTTGACTGACATCCGACTGGTTCGACTGTCGATAAAGCACATTCACGACAAACTGCAGAGTACCAGACTGCGTGTGCTGAATTTGGGAACATCGTGAAGTAAGCGATAAACTGTCTTGAGTCAGCCCGACCATTGGTCCTGCAAAAAGTTTGTTTTTTTATACTATATAGACAAACTAGCAAATGGCCCACCAATGCAATGTTGGAAGTAGTTACCGTAGCCTTTGGACGCCTACAACACCAGAAGCATCACATCACATGCGCACTGCCGACCCTGAGACATAAAGATGATCAAGTCTCATGTGCCTGTAATTTCACTGGCACCCGTCCGTACCTTTCAAACCGAAACAGCAATACGAGCACTACTGCTCTGTGCTGCTACGTGTGCCAGGAGCCTAAAATTACATATCGATCTGTCAATAAACTAGCCTAGCCGCCACTTATCATATACCAGTGGAATAGGCTCTAAAGCTCAACACAAAAATCACTCGATCATAGGTGTTGGCCCCGCTGGCCGGCCGCTCACGCTATTGAATAGCCTGTCCTTGATCATCTGCGCCATTAGTCCGTGGATCACTTCTATGGTAGTCTTGCAGGCGTCCTTGGTGGCCTTGCCAAGCTTATCCTCTGTGCGTTTCTCGTGAGGGTCGGCGCCGGCCACTATGAACCCGCCGCGACCTGGAAAATGGAAATAAAGAGTCTGGAATTGGTCAAATAGAGTCAATCTGGCTGCAGTGCGGTGAAAATCTGAATGAAGTTGTGGATTGCCCCACTCGAAAAAATTATGTGCACATAAAAACCATCATCAAACGTTAGACGTCCAGTGTTGTTGAACGGACCTCCCCCCATAGAATACAGTGGAGGGATTTGCCATAATCACCACGGTTGTATTGGTGTTGAATGCTGCTGCACATCCCCTGGTATAATCCCTTAGTCGGTTTTTACGACATCCACGTGAGAAAACGGAGGCGTCGATTCTTAGGCCGGACACACAATGGTGCATAAACATAGTGAATTAAAAATCAAAATTTAGAAATCTCTCTTGTATACTAGCAGCAAATCAAATGAATTCTATTAATCACATGGATCATTTTGAATCGTTTTATTAAAATCACTCACCGTTCACATAAATGTGCGTTCATAAGCATTACAAGCTAATGATAATGATAAACTATGTGCCCTGCTGAAATCCCCCGTCCTTTCTCCTCCAAACTACTTTTATCCTTAGTTTTTTCCCCCTTTATTATCACTATTATGTAAATTTATTTATGTAAATAAAATTAAATTGTAGTGTGTATACCTATTACTTTTGGCTTATATCTATAATTTTGATATGCTTTAATCATTGTGCTGTGTTTTATTTGTGTAGTCCCTTGATAAATAAATCACCTTTTGTTAACCTAAATAACTCTGGTTGAGTCTCCCCACAGGGCGGTTGTTCTGATAAATAAGGCGTGCTCGATTTTTGGGTCGAACTGGGTCGGCTATTTGCCCGACCAAGCCCTAGTTGTAAACAATCTTGTAAGCAATAAATGAATTACTATGAAATAATGATATTTTACACAACAATGGCACTAATGTCCTTATGTTTACTCTAAAGCTCACTAACGAAACATACATTTAGAACAAAATAATGAAGCAAAACTACAATTTCAATGAAAACTGTTGAAGCACATGCGTAAAGTCAGCCCAGGCCGATACTGGCTTTGCCTCGTACCACAATGCACAATATTACACTCAGGCATTGTGAAATCTAACTTGTGTAGTAAAAAATAAAGGTATTTGCTAATAAAATAGTGAAAATTTACGAAAACAAAACTTTGAATGAAGGCAATTAAAGGTCACAGAGTATTAAATGAATGGTTGAATGGCAAGTTAATGGTGGGCAATTTTCATACAAAATAAATGTTACTGCCGCTCCATTTTGTTCCTTGCTCCAAGAGTCTCCCTTATACAAGACTGTCTAATTTTCATACTCAGATCTCCATCGTTTTACCGTCTTAAATCTTGTCGACATCGACATTGGCAAAATTGTGGTAGCTAAAGCCACAGAAGCCATAATTAAAAGAAGAAGAAGAAGAATGATAAACTACTTACCCAGACATACTTCACTCTGTTCCAATTTATCAGACAGATCAAATATCTGCCCAGTCGTATATTCTGCATTTGTGATCAAACTGGAGCTACTGAGTGTATTCACCCAGTACTTGTTCCACAGGGAGTCCAATAGTCTCCTATCTAACGAAGATTTGAAGTAGGAGACTTCCAGCGAGTAGTACTGTTTGCAATGAACGCCGAAATCTTCAATCTTGTTGAGAGGAATGGTCTGGTACTCTGAAGGCTCTTCGTTGGCTGGTTTGTAACCCTGAATTTAAATTGAAACATTGCTAAGTCAAAGTAACAAGTAAAAAATTCAAGCTTATTTATCATTATCAACAACCTTTGGGCGTCAACTACTGGACGAGGCCTCCCCCATAAGTACAATGAAAGAATTTACCTTAGGATAAGTCCTGAAAGCACCGAGGCAAACTTTCCCAGCTGAAATAGTTCTGACGGGGTCAATGACAATAGCTACGAAGGGCTCCTGGAAGTTTTGATTGAGCATCTGAGTGGATACATCAATGCCAGACAGCCAGCAGCCATAGCCAGGGTGGCTGTGGTACCAACCAATGGCATTTTCATGTCGGCCAACCTGTGAAACAAATTAAACTTAACTGTAAAAATGTATATGCGTGCACTCGTATGGTGAAAGTAAAGATCGTGAATTTGTGAGGACACCAGCATGTTAGAAACAAAAACATGAAGTGGCATGTACATGAAGGGAGCTTCTGAAATCGTTTCACCATAGTGGTTTTTTCACTATTAGTCACAAGGCCTTAATAGGGATCCGTAACTCAAAACGTACCAACGGAACCATTATACTCATACTCATACTAAAATATGAAACGTACAGAGTTAAGTGACTGAATCACGGACGTATAGCATTCTAATTTCGGGGGTTAACTTCGGAGAGCAAGCTAGAAAATTTAAAAAAAACTTGTGTCAAATGTATCATTGTGACATATAAAATGAATGAATATTTCTATTAACAAGTTCAAGAAATACAAACATATTTTTTTACAATTTTAAAATGCTCAGTTTACAAGATATAAAATTAAAGGCGAAAGGGGAGCCATTCCCCATTACACACTTCACTGACATTCAATCATGTTGATCGAGAAAAAAACTAGTAACACAACAAACAGTTGGTCAAACAGCCCTGGAATATTTCTAATGCTTTCTACTTTTCAAAAATATTTTAGAACACAGTTATCCATTAGTTTAGATAGAGAAATCCATTTTGAATTTACCGTTTTAGCAGCTTCAATGTAAGCCGTCATGTATTCATAGGCCTGTGCTTGAGCGTTCACCCGAGTCTCCGTGCCCTCAACAGGCAGCGCAAATGAGTCCATCACCAACATTGTGTTTGCATCAACTTTGCCTGAAAATATCAAATCATCAAATGGTTGATTGACTTTTTGAATCAACATCAAACAGCTAATATTCACTACTGTTCCATAAACAGGCTGGAGTAGTATATGACCACACGACTGGATTTGGCAGCAAGACAATAACTATTGTTATAATTTTCAATAGAGTATATCTTGATGTAAATAAATATAGGGTAAGATGGACCCTGATATCATCGAAATAAAATGCAAAGTTCCTAAAAAATATTTCAGCTCAAAGGGATTGAATGAAGTCAGATAATCTTACCTAGAAGAAGTCCCATAACTTCCAAAGTCCCACCAGATCTTGCGTGCATCACCATTTTCAGCAAAGCCAATGCTGAGATCCTGATATCTTTGAAGAAATGGGGGCTGGAACACAGAGTAGTACTTACAGAATTTGAAAAAGTTAAGACAAGAGACCAAATGCTCTAAGAGAAGATTTCCACAAGGAAAAATCTCTGAAGGTGTTTTATAGTGCAGAGAGCACCATGAAATTGCAGACATCATCAACATCTGGCATTAAACATTCACTGTTGGACGATGGACGAGGTCTTCCCATAGCAATAATAATGCAATGGTAGGATTTACCATAACCACCAAGCAATGCAGGCGGATTGGTGATTGCGATACTCAGTACTCAACTGGATGCTGCTGCCCAACCCCTAGTGTAATCAATTACGACATCCGTCGGCTTTTACGACATCCACGGGAGGAGATGGATGGGCATTTTCTTAGGCCAGACACATCACGGCATTGAGGATTGCGGACATACATATCTTGATGCAAAATAGGTCACACTTAAGTTCTGGATCAAAATTCCACACGATCGGGAGCTGGTAGTGAATTACAAATGTTTTCTTACTCTTTTTCCCATGGTTTGGCTATGAGAATATCCTGCTGCTGCTTTTTATCGTAGCGGTAAATATCATCAACGTCTCTGGCAACGGGCACTGTCTCTATGTTATTTGCCAAAACCCATGATTTCTGGGCTATTGAGGCCTGCGAGTCTGAGCTTGTAGAAGCCATCTTCAAGTTAAGTAAGTAGAAGTACCAAAGAAAACTCTAATAAAATTTAAAGAAAACAACGTGAAAACAACAAAGCAAGATGAGATGAGAAATTATCAGTGTTGCCAACTCAGTGTTGCCAACTAGGTACTCGTAAAAAGTGCTATGTTGCTGTAAAAAATATGCTAAAAATGTGCTAAAATTGTGCTAAACATGAATAAAAAATGCCAGATGTAGTTAAACTTTCATTTATATTCCAATAAACAAAGTAAAAGGTAGGTAAGATAAAAGATAAGAAAAATAGCAACATTTTTGTGCTTTTTTAGGCCAAATCTGACGTATAAAATGGCATTTAAAGTTTTTACCGACAAACGATTGCGGAGCTTAGTTTTTACCAAACTCATCTGACTACAAACGCGTTCAACTTCGGCGTAATGCGGTAACGACAAAATAGATGTTGCTAACTTAGCTAAATCTTCAAAAGAATGGGAAGTTTTCAGGGAGGAAATTAAAATGAAAAAATAGTTCTTAAAATTCCGGTAGATGGCGGTGACTCGACATGGTTGTGTCTTCTGAAGATTTTGCAAAAGCACCACAGAGAACAAATTCTCTTTGTTTTCTGTTTTTTTCCTTCAGGTTTCGCTTTGCGATTACGAAGCTCGTTTTTCAAGTCTACTATAGAACGGTCTACTTGGTCCGGCTTCAACAATAACAACAAAAAAATATAACAATAACGTAACACTAACAAATATATCAGAATTTCAAGAAAAACTTTACGTAGATACTTACTTTACTTCACCAACGAACAGCATGAGCGAGTGTAGTCAGTGACATTGGCAGTTGGTGCTGACCGACAAAATTTAGACAACCATATCTGGACCGCGCCATCTATGCATGGATTTAGAACTATTTTCTTTCAGCTGTCAGAAAATTTCCCATTGTTTCCGGCTGCATCTTTGTATTCCATGACTTCAGTCCAAAATAATACAGTTGTAGATGTGTAGTCCCAATTTACGTGAATTTAGTGATTTACATACAAGAACAAACTAGGAGTATGACGTCAGCTAACAAGGAAGAGAATAGGACAATAGTAATTTACGGATTAAACGAACATTACAATGAGCATGAAATAGATTTAGAACGAAAAGTAATACACACGTTTATGTCAGTGATGAATATTGACCTTACTGGATACATAAAAGGGATACAGCGGATGGGGAAATGGAGCAACCGGAGACCTATACAAGTGGAGTTAATTAGCAAGCGTATGACTAAAGACATTATTAATAATTCAAGACAGTTCAAATTGACAGGGTTATACGTTGCTGAGTTTTTAGACCAAAAATCCTTACAAGACAGAAGAAATCAACGAGCGAAAAGATACTCGACCAGTCAAGCCCAGGATCGCTGTACTGATGGAGTGCGGGACATAGTTTCCCTGCCATATAGGCGTAGCGAACATAACAACTCTGGTTATCAAAGCCCTTCTCAGAGCGAGGTCTGCCATACACAAACCAATAAAAGAACCAATAGACAAACCGTGCAAAATACACAAAATATTGGCGGTACGTTTCGTTTTTAGACTGCTCGTACAAAATGCACAAAGCCTGCAAAACAAACTTCACGTTATTGAAAGCCTTCTTAAAGACGAACCAATCTACCAAGTGATATGCATAAACGAGACCTGGATCCACGACTCGCAGAAAAACATTATTGACATCGACGGCTACGAATTCGCAGCAGCCTTTTATCGAAAGAAGCACAAAGGCGGCGGGGTGGCGATTCTGATACGAAATGGCTTGGATTACCTGGAGTTACCAGAATATAAGGACCTGTCGACAGAATTTATAGTGGAATGTTGTGCAGTGGAAATAAATTCACAAAATACAATAATAATCAATGTTTACAGACTTGACCGCGAAATTGAAACATTTTTTTCATTTATCGAAAACTTACTTAAACTAGTGAATTACAATAACTATAGAAAACGTATTATTATAACTGGTGATTTCAATATAGACATGCTATCAAACTGTAAGGAATATAGAAGATTGGCCGATGCCATGCTCGAATGTAACTTCCACCAGGTAGTGAAGGATCCAACACGAGTCACGGCTGCCACATCTAAATGTATTGACCTGCTATTTACTAATCATAAAATGTTCTCGCTTACTGTTGATAACAAGGGTATCTCCGACCACTGCAGTCTTACATATCAACACACAGTTACTAAACAAAAAATAAACCTAAACAGCATTACATACACAACCAAAAGAACATATAATGAAAAAACCCTAGACATTTTTTAATTAACTCTGTCCGAGGTAAATTGGAGCGAAATTATTTTAAGTAATCAAGATGTAAATGGTAACTATGACTCATTTCATAATACTATCCAACAAAAGTTAAATCAATGCATACCAAAAAGACGCATAAAAAATATACTTATTAAGAAAAAAACTTATTTAACTAATGGGCTAAAAACGTCATGTAAAAATAAACGACTTCTAAAAATTATATCAATCCAACTCAAAAATGACACGTTCACAAAATACTGTTCAACCTACGATAAAATACTAAAATCATGTATAAAACGTTCTGAAAAACTAAACTACATTAACGAAATGAAAAAATCCAAGAACAAACCAAAAACCATGTGGAATACCATCAAAACAATCACGAATAAAAACAAAAACAACGGCTTAGTACACAAAAAAATATCTCTAGTCATAAATAACACTAAAATACAATCACCTCAATTAGTCGCAAATACATTCAACGATTATTTCGCATCCATTGGTGAATCATACACGACTGCCACCGGGGCGAGCTCGAAGCCTCTGACTAACACAATGTACCTAGGACCGGTTTCCGAGAGTGAAGTATCTTCTATCATACGATCAATGAGCAACAAACGCAGCCACGGTGCGGACGAGATCCCACCAATATTGATAAAAAAATGTAATAAGGAGCTGACTCCTCCAATTACTCTAATAATTAATCAGTCCTTTAATGAAGGTTGTTTCCCGGACAGTCTCAAAAATGCTAAGATTAGACCTCTGTTTAAAAAAGGCGGGAATGCGGAGAATCCCAGTAGTTATAGACCCATAGCACTGCTACCGACGGTGTCGAAGATTTTTGAAAAAGCTATGTCGAATCGCGTATATTGTTTTTTAGAAAAATATGATTTGTTCGACACAAATCAATACGGTTTTCGAAAAAAATGTTCCACCACTCTAGCTATCTACAAGTATGTACAAGAAATATACAAATGCATAAATAATAAAAAATACGCCATAGGCCTCTTTTTAGACATGACTAAAGCATATGACAAAGTTTCCCATAAAATACTGTTGCAAAAAATTTTTTTTTTTTTTTTTTTTTAATCAACTTTTACAAAAGGGCTTTTTCGCTAATGCGATTATGTCGCCCTGGTTATAACATCTAAATAACACTTTCACTTAACCTATCCTCTATCAACTAACTTGTATATTCTTTTGGCATCATCCGATAATGGATCTGCCAGTATACCATTACAGACACCGATTAAGTTTAAATTCAAATTAATACTACTTCTCACCCTAGAATTCTGAACACATTCCATCAATATGTGATATACGTCATCAATCACGTTACAAGTTAGGCAATTTGGAGAAGCCGTTTTACGCATCAGGTAAGAGAATTTATTACATTTTTACGACGCTGGAATAAGAGGACCGGCTTTCAGCTGGTTCCAGTCATACTTAAAAAATAGAAGTCAATATGTGCAAATAGTATATTTCAACGATGAAACAAATGAGCTGAGTAAAATGGACTCGGACTTGAAAATTGTTAATAATTCAATCCCCCAAGGGAGCGTTCTCGGGTGTTTATTATTTTTGCTTTATATAAATAACCTACCTAGTGCTATAAATACTGAGTGTGTTTTGTTTGCAGATGACGTGTCCCTACTGTTTGGAAGTTCTGTCAACATTGACATTGAATTTATAAAATCTACTTTTGAAACAACCAAACAGTGGCTTAGCGACCACAATCTGGAAATAAACTTGAATAAAACTAAAACTGTACAATTTAAGACATATCAGAGAACGCCTCTGAATCTAAAGAATTTGACCAATGTTCTAAAAATAGAGGAAACTAGTGAATTTAAACTGTTAGGGCTGACACTAGATACACATCTCAATTGGAAAAAATACGTGGAAGCGTTAAAAACAAAACTTGCTAGGTTCACATATGCTCTGAGTATTATAAAATGTAATACAAACTACGAAACTGCCCTCTCAGCATATTATGCAAATGCATTCTCGTGGTTCAATTATTCCATTGTCCTATGGGGCGATAGCGTTAATTTCAATGATCTATTTATAAAGCAAAAAAAACTAATCCGCATACTAGGCAATATTAAGAAAAGAGAAAGTTGCAGAGCTCACTTCAAAGAAAATAAATTATTAACATTACCCTGTATCTATATATTGCAAATGTCCCTCTTCGTGAGGAAATACAGACATTTCTTTTTTTCCAAACAAGACTGTAACACTAATTATAACAGGCGAAATAAAGACCAGTTAATTCTACCACTGAAGAAATTGAAAGCACTTGATAAAAGCCCTGACTTTAGATTAGTTAAGATTTATAATAAAATTCCTACTATTATTAAAAATGAACCTAAGGACACAATTTTTCATAAAAAGCTTAAGCAATTATTATTATTTAAATGTTACTATTCGGTGGATGAATTCTTATCTGATAAATTGTTAATATAATTGTTATGACATACTATACTTGTTTATAAATCTGTGAATGACATGCCTGAACTTGATAATCTGTAATTTTATGTAATTTAGGACCTAGTTTGACATTGATTTTTATGATTGATTTACTTGTTAGTTTAACTTTTTTAGGTATGCGCGTTTTTTATATAATGTGATTTATATAATGTGACTTATAATATTAAAATTGCAGCGCCCTACAGGGTACATGTACTTTCATAAGCTACTCTTAGACCTAAGCTATAAATTATGTACATGTTGACAATTAATAAACAATTAAACAATTAAACAATTTCCGATTAATAATAATATATCAAGCCAAATTAAACTGTAACTGCTCGAATTAAAAGTTTGTTTTACCCTTCATTCAGATTAGTGGTTAATAATTATTAGTAATGGTTATTCGATTATTAAAATGTAGTGAACCACTAATCAGTCATTCGAATGTTGGCATTAGCGTTACTGGTTTAGTCTAAAAATGTGCTAAAAAATGTGCTATATGCTAAACGAGAAATAAATGTGCTAAACTGATACAAAATATGCCAAATTTAGCATCAAAAGTGCTAAATTGGCATCACTGTGCCAACTGGGTACTCGTAAAAAGTGCTAAGTTGTTGTAAAAAATATGCTAAAAATGTGCTAAAATTGTGCTAAATATGAATAAAAAATGCCAAATGTAGTTAAACTTTCATTTATATCCCAATGAACAAAGTAAAAGGTAGTTAAGATAAACATAACACATACTAATGGGGAGGTAATCTTATTTCTAGGTACCTACTAGATGTTGGAAGGTCGTGATGCTGTCCACGTATACTTGTCTATTATGCACTGCATTTGAATTTATATTATGTTCTTTTACTACTTTTGATGTGCGGTGTCATTCATATATAATGTTCTGAGATATAAGTAAAACACAATGTTTTTCAAGAATTATTTTCGTTTTAATTAATTGCTTTAGCTGCTAGTATACCCTATCACTAGATACCTAGTTTAAGATTTAATAATATTCATAAACCTTACCCTAAAACTTTTGTCCCTAGAGGAAGAAATGCTATTTTTTCTTTGCTCTGGTACGCTACCATGACGGTCTTTTTGAGCAAGAGGAGTGAAAAAGTATTCGAAATTCCCAACTACTTGCGATAAGCTGTCTAAATGCAGTATACACCTATGGTGAACTTGTAATAGTATAAATTACCTTCTTCCTAATTTGGTCGCATGGGCTTTGTCATCTGGTTTTTACTGTCTGGGGGAGTCCCCCACTAGATGCTTGGGTATAAGTAGGCACAAATCTTTAAACCTTTTCCCCACAGGTGCATTTTTATCGCTCGATAATATCGTTATGCGTCATTGCGATAATGCGTCCCGATTCCTATACTCCTAATGCGGCGATAATATCGCAGCGTAAAATGATATGCGTCCTAATACATAAAACACTGAAAACATTTATCGCAATAACGCATGCGATATTATTGACCGATAAAAACAAGCCTATGGGGGAGAGGCTTTAGTCTTTTTCAACTTGACAGTGATAGATACACTTTTGTTGTACGTTGGAAAGGGATAGCGATTTGCGATAAACATATATCAAGCCAAATTAAATTGTAACTGCTCGAATTAAAAGTCTATTTTGCCCTTCATTCAGATTAGTGATTACTAATTATTAGTAATGGTTATTCGATTATTAAAATGTAGTGAACCACTAATCATTCGAATATATGTCATTCGAATATTGACATAAGCGTTACTGGTTTAGTCGAAAAATGTGCTAAATAATGTGCTATATGCTAAACGAGAAATAAATGTGCTAAACTGGTATAAAATATACCAAATTTAGCACCAAAAGTGCTAAATTGGCATCACTGGAAATTATGCCCGTCTCACCTAGGGTTACCATATCTCAGGATTTGTCCTGAGATTTCAGGATTTTTAGGCTGTTCTCAGGGGAATGCGGCCGGATTTAGGAAATAATAATAATAATAATTTATTTATTAATCAAAAATTCATTAAATAAAAGGTATACATTACAAAAATAAGTAACCATTGACAATGGCTACGGTAGGTACATACTATATTATAGTTACTGTTACGCATACGCAAATCCCTAACACCTAAACTAGGCCGAGCCTGTATTATAGGTATTAGTGACTCCCATCGGACACAAGAACAATAAAATGTAGTACAGTGTAGCAAAAAGTATAAAAATTGCAACTACCCACACTCCGCACAGAAAAATAAATTGCAACACACAAACTTGTTCGACCATACGGAATATCTACATTCTTGCGGCCACCTCCACAACGTTAGTTTATTTTAATAATACGACACAGTGCAACGGACAAGTAAATGAGTACATAAATTAACAATTTCCACACAATGCACAAGAGAAAAGGAAAATAAGCTCAATTCACCTCATCCAAATGAGACAAAAACATCAAAATTTAAGATTGAAATTACTTAGGTACATATTATTATATCAGCAAATCACAGGATTTTTAGAATTTGCAACAAAATAGAGTAAGTAGGTACCTAGCTTTTCAGATCTTTTTTATCATAAAAACAAATAATAATCTTCTTTATCTAGAGACCAATTTAAAAGAAAAAATTGGCCATGTGAATTGCAAAATAAAATCAATAGCTAAAATCTATGAAACCTATTCTAACATCAGTTTTATCATATTTATTTCAACACTGTTCTATAAACTGCTTAGCACGTTAAAACTCTTCAAATTATGCTTGGACTGAAGACACCGTTAGTTAGTCGCACGCACGCACCGCCTGCATTGTTTGCGAGAGAATTCGCAAAATTCGAAAAAATCTAAGGATTTTTCAATGGAAATCAGGCTTTTTTTCCGGACTTTTAAATTTTCTATCTGGTAACCGTAGTCTCACCCGTCTGCACCACATTTTTATTTAATCTGTAGTATGGATTTGATTCATTGATTCTTGGACGAATTATTGTGATCATGAGGCGTAGACGGAGAAACCAATGAGGGCTTTTCACCATCGATAAAAAAAAGTAGTTCGTTGGTTCGATAGATGGCGCTGACTCAACTGTAGCTGAAATTGTCAAAAGCAAAATTGACAAAATATGTATTACCTGTGCGGTGTACGCGTACCAACGCGTACTAACACCACAGACTAGTTAGATAATAGCTTTATCTAATTATATCTATTTTTAGGCTCCAAGATTTTTAGGCGCGGACGAATAAGTAGGCAAAAATATATAACCTAACCTAACACGAAACAAAAATATATCTACGTTGTTGATGCTGTCATTTCACTTTATTTTTACACTTGACAGATAAGTACAAAGCAAAGCAGCGGCATCTATTTTCAACGCTGAAAGCATAATTTGAAACGGCCGTGAAAACCCCTCATTAAAATATAGCCAACTCCGACTCGGTAAAGTTAAATCAATCGTGGCCTCGTGAGTAATGTTGTTCTATGATCGTGGCATTCGTGGCCACTAGCCATCTCCAGAATTTGATTAGTTTGTACAGAGACTATATTATTTACTAGTCTCTGGTTTGTCTGTCCATTTGTTCATTACCACCATGTACCCATATATATATTTTTAAGCTAATATTTATAAAATGTATCATCACTATACGACGACGCGGTTTGGTTTATGTTGGAGTGGAGATAGTCTGAAAGAGACCCATCGTAGGATTTGGAGGCGCAGGCGCAGCTGTGCTTTATTACATTACATGTTTTGTTTAACGGGCAATACAATAGCGCGTCTGTTCCGTTTTGATCGTATTACTTAGGTACCTACAACCCAAGCTACAACCTTACTGTAACTATTCAAAATGCCGACAGAAAGAAACCAGCTCCTAATTAGTGTTTTAATAGTAGTTCACAACGTTAATTTAAAATTTGCCCACGACGACGGTTCTCTTTCTGAAGAGACTATAATCACATATGGTTTTTAGCATCACTGAGTTACTTTAGGCATGGTACCAAAAAATGGAGTACCTATCTATTATAAGTAGGTACTTAGGTACCTAGTTACTGATAGTTTCGAACTCCCAAACGCATTTTTACTATTTGAAAAAACCTACCGTACCGTAGGTAGGTAGATAGTAAAATCCAAGCGGAATTTACTATCTACTACCTACCAGTTACGAAACTTTTCTACTTTAGAAAATGAATTGCATCAGCTACAACAAAATCGCAGTACCTACCTACCTATAGTAAATTGACTAATATGTAGTAAACAAAATTGCTCATGCACCGTACGGTGCCGACCGGTGTGCTCTAACCAACCGGTAATATTTCATCAGCATCAGCGGGATATTGCCAACTCAACTCAGCTAGATGTTTACGTGTGATTTTTAACTTGGAAAGTAATTCCTTCTTGTTTAAAAATAATCTAATTGTACTTTTGATACTTGATTATTAGATACGGCACCAAGTTATAAAATTATCATCTAGAATTGTTTTGAATTGATTTTGGAATAACCTTTTATAATGCTTATCGTTCTCTCTATCCCCCATGTGCATAATGACGGACGTCAGTTCAGTCCGCCATTTCATTCTCTCTTGCGTGAAATATCGTGCTATGCTACTCTTTCATTTAATCATTACTAGTCGTCCCCGCCCCTTTGATAACCTTAACCAATCACAAACGTCCACATACTCGCTTTGTGGAAAGGTAAAAAGTACTTTACAACCAAAGTTGACGCCGAATATGTACGACGCAATCGCTTGTTGTCCGCGACGCAAAAATAATCGCTTGAAACTCTAGCGAGTCGAGAACATTCCTAAATCATAGTATGATAGAAAAACATTGATAATTTTCCAAGTGGAGTGTGGTGTTTTTTAGTGCATTGAGGAAGATCCAAACGCAATAAAAATGAGTGGTCCAATCATCATTACCGTGCCCAACAGCTATCTGATGGACATGGACGAAGATTCGGTTGTGGACGTGTCTCCTTCCCCGTCCCGGAAGCGGAGATTGGACCATTTGTCGTGGGAAGAGAAGATGCAAAGAAAGTAAGTTATTCCATTGCGTACGTGTCAATCACACTTTGTTGTATTACTAATGAGAGCTCAAGTTAGGCTGGTCTGGCTAGTTTAAGGTAAATGATTAAATTATATAGGTACTTCTGTCTCATATTTCCTTTTGTACTTACTTTATTATGTAGGTACTTACCTAATAATGTCACTATGGGACATTCCCAAAACACCCACCTAGGTTTTTATCTATTACAACAGAGATCCATAAACATTTCTTCCAAAATTATAAATTTCTGAAGCATTCATTAATGTTATCTTAAAACCTGGGTAACTCGGTACCTAGTCGTAACGCGCCCAATCTACAAATTAGGCAGAGGGTAATGTCCACTTCCAGTAGCCAAAGTTGTTTGACCTTCACGTTCCGTTATGCACAGTTACGCTAGTAGGTATTTACATAGAGTTAGCAACATGCAAACTATGCTAACAAAAACTTAGTTTATTTTATTACCTAACTTCTTTCTTTGATCTCTTGCTAGCTAAAACCTAGCTCACTAGTACCGTGGTTAACGGATTCATAATAGGTCTCTGTACTAATTCGTTGATGTAAAAAATTGTGTTTTTAGTTAAGGAAGTGTTAATTAAGTTTTTAATTTAAAAAAAATGTTTGTTTTAGTATTAGAATAGCTTAGTTAGTAGATGTAACGCATTGGATTTTTGTGTATCTGTGATGTTACTCTGTTTTTGTGAATAAATAATTTGTAATTTGTAATTTGTAACTTGGTCGGAGTGTCGATAAGGGGGCACTGAGGAAAAAAGACTGACAAGTTTTGGTAAAAAAATGTTTTTTTGCTTTTTATTTGATGATATCATTGATTTTGCGTTCATTAATAGGTACCTAAGTACTTTGGAATGTATTTATAGCTAAATACCCCATAAATCGTTAGCACTGTGCGTTGGTAGGCCACAGGCAGAGTCTGCGGCAGGCAGATATTAGAGAGGGACGAGGCGGAGGAGATTTTCTTCAAAAGAGATTCATAGGTAGGTACTTACCTGCCTACCTACTTTCTAAACATGTCATTCCCTTCCTAACCTAATGGTATTAAATCTTTGCTGTCTCCCTTTTACTTCCAAAGGAACCTACATTGAGTAAGTACCTAATAGGTAGGTACTTCATAATGTAGCATGAAGAAAAAACCAGCCTCGTCGACCTGCCCCTGAATTACAGTAGCAAATGCCAATGGGGATCATTTTGGCAGCCTTATCACTATCTAAAGCTTATGAAACTTGAATAGGGGAAACTTCTTGACCTAAATATTCCTCCTTTTAAGTTTCAAAAGATTTGAATGGCTTTTGATTTTGATGGCTGCCAAAATGATCCCCATTGTTGCGTTCCCCATTGCTATTTGCTACTTTAATTGGGGGCTGAGTCGAACGCAACCTCTACGCTGTTAATGTGCTTTTAGTTATGGAGGTGGAGGAAAAAGTGTACCTACTAGAATCCATCAATGGATCCAAGTGGACAGAGCCGTTATATCTATGTAATAGGTAGATACCTAGGTACTTACCCAGGTACCTAGTGTACCTACTTATCCTACTAATATTATAAACGCGAAAGTTTGTGAGTATGGATGGATGTTTGTTACTCTTTCACGGTAAAACTACTGAATGGATTTAAGTGAAATTTGGAATGGAGATACTTTACGCCCTGGATTAGCACATAGGCTATTTTTCATCATCATCAATTTTAATCATTATTCACGCGGGTGAAACCGCGGGGCGCAACTAGTGTACATATAAGTAAAGGTCCCTACTGACGATAGTGTCATTCAACAGGAAAATGAAGAACCGCGTCGCAGCGCAAACGTCCCGCGATCGTAAGAAGGCAAAAATGGACGAAATGGAAGCGCGCATCGATGGCTTGGAGGAACGGAACGAGAAGCTGATGAACGAAGTCGAGAGCTTGAAGGCGCTGAACGAGCGTCTGTTGAGCGAGAATAGTCAGCTACGCAGTGAGGCGGCGGCGCGGACCGCCGCGGAGGCCCCCGGACCCGCAGAGTCCCCTCAGCAGAAGGACGGGCCTCCGCCGGCGATTCGCGCAGCACGCCTGCTCGTGGCGATGATTCTCCTCTCACAGACCTCCTCGCGCACCTCGAGTCTGAAGAATATCTCGAAACCCTTCATCAGCTCGCAGACTCCCTCTTCCAAGAGATTGATGCAGGAGTTACAGGAGCGGCTCAGAATGTAAGTATTTTTGTCTTTTAAGTCACAAGGCAGTTCCTTCTCCACATTCCCATGGCACAAAGGAATTCACTTTGTTGTACTTACTCAGGCAGAAAGATGTCACACAACTGTCGGATGCGAAATCTTGATTTTACATAACACTCAACAGTCATATACGTAGTTATGATAACGGGAATCGAACCCGCAACCTCTTGCACCGGCTACTCTTCCGCCGCGCCACAGAGGTCGTTATTTTGGAAACAAACAAATGAACACATGGATTTTTGGATGTGAACATCAATCCAATGCATCAATCCATCATCACAGTAGATAATTAATTTTGTTCATTATTAAATTCACGTAAAAAAAGCGCTAGTTTTCCAGGAAAAACCAGACGCTAAAATGTGAATATGCCTTAAAATTCCCTGCTCGCAGCTAATATGTATTTATACGGATTTCGTAGCCTGTGTACAGCACAGATCCGGGAATACCACACTGTCATCGACAATATACATATATCTACAAAATAACATAACACATTGAGCCGGCCATACATATTGAGGACAGTAGATTACGCTGTCTGGTAGGTACCCAGATAACTTCTGTCAATGATACATTGTGTAATAGATAAATGTACAGTAATGAAACAGGAAACCCCGGGCCAAAAGTTATCCATATTAATATCTAAGTATATGTTCGCTGGCTGATGTAATTGTGGCACTTATTGCATCATACCATACCTCCCACACCTCTATTGATACCTACCTACCTCTTCATACCACAGATACTACATAAGAGATAGAATTAAAACGCCTACTTCTTTCTACACACTGAATCAACTCGCCTACATAGCCTGTATTTGTACAGGTGCACTATGAATACAACAGTTCTGGAAATTATATCAGTTAAGCCACCTGTTTCAATAACTAATTTAAATATTTTTTATATCAATGCCAATCTTGTAGCTTAGGTATTCATCAGGCACTTATTTTGGAAATCTTTCATTATTAACGAACCCTTTATATTGTCCTAGGAGCAAGTCAGGGACACTAGAGAGTGCCCTGAAGGAGTTGAAGTGGTGGGGCCCGCAGCAGAGCAATTGGAATCCAGTAAAAGTCGTATCCTAGACATGAAGCACGACGTGCACAGGATACTGACGCAACACTCTTACGCGCATCCCTATAACCCAGACATTATCATCTCTGCCCCAGAGGTGATAGAAGACAATGACAAAGGTGATATCTTCTACGCAAGTTGCGACGAAGAAAACGACTGCGTTACCATAGAGGTACCATGCGAAGATATTATCGAAGAAGTCACTCCTATCAAAGTTGATACAGACTTCAATTCTCTCACGAACAACTGCTTGGGGATAACTCTGGAATGTGATATGAAAATGTTGTCACCTATGAGTCTATCCCCAAAGTCGATCGAAGAGAATCTGCTAGGACTGTCTCCTTCGCAAAGTCTTAGCTCGGACCTCGGATACGAGTCTCTAGCTTCACCGCTTAGCGAACCCGATTCAATGGACCTGTCAGACTTTTGGTGCGAATCATTTTCAGAATTGTTCCCCGGTTTAGCGTAGAACTAAATTTGCACATTTTTCTCACCAAAGACTGACTAGTTTTAGTTCTGAATCTAATATTTAAGTTTGCAAATGACAAATTAATTATAAGTAGTAGATATTATTAAATTTTAATATATTATCAAAGTTAAATTATTAGTTGTTTGTTAGCATAAGGTTTGTTCAAATGAAGTCATTGCAGTTGCAGAGATGTTTAGCGTAAGAAGTGTTGTAAATATAAAGTATCTTGTATAACTGGTCTCATTATTTCTCTAACTAACCATACACTAGGTACATAGTCCCCACACACGCTGGCACAACTGGTAGTACTGGGAATAGTAGTTCCTCAAGACGCTACTGGTACCTAGTGCCACGGAGTTGTGCCACGGGTAAGTCACGACACTAGGATTCCCTGTGTCGTGGCCAGTCGTGGGTATCTGGAATTACGAGTACCATGGACACCCAGACCCGGGACAAATATTTGCTGATCATACCAGCATTTGTCCCGCAGCGGGAATCGAACCCGCAACCTCTCGCATCTCTATAATAGTTCCGTTGGTACGCTTGAGGTACGGAACCCTAATAAACACGGGTACATGTACAGAGATACATGTGCAAAGACTATAACTGAGGTCAAAGGAAACTCACTGATGCAAGCAACAAACTATTCGGTCTACAAGATGATGATGTGATGACGCACCTATCTTTAAAGAAAACAGTTACCTACCTAGGTACTAAGATGACTCATAACGAGGTCAAAACGAAAAGTCAAGTTTGCCCGAAGGTGACTAACATAAGTAAATTATTACCGAATTGGTAGATGGGAACCAGCTACGAATAGTGGAATTACCATTTTTGTTAAAAGTGGGGGTGTTTTTTTTTATAAATAGAGGCCAAACAAATCGGTTTTCCTCAAACAAGAATGAGGTCATCTCATCATGAATCTATATTTATATCATCATCATTATCAGCCTGTAAAAGTCCACTGCTGGACATTAGCCTCAGGCTGCCACGACGCACGTTCTTGAGCCGCCTCCATCCACCGACTTCCTATCAATATTAATAATATAATAATCAATCAGTTCAATATCTTTAAAACGTATATAAAATTCAAAGTCCAGAGTCCAGACTGATTTACCTACTGACTAACATCAACGCACAGGCTAAACTAGGTACTGGTCCTAGAGACATGACATTTGGAGAGTGCATTAATTTTGTGGTCTAGGGGTGGACTAAGAAATTTCCGAAATTCACTCCCTAACGGTGCCCTAATGAAAAAACGCGGACGAAGTCGCGGTCGCGTTTCACTAGTGCTCCATATATTTATGTTTGATATCTCTGTAGATACCTACATATTAATAACTACCAAGTGGCATAAATGGCCACCGTATCTGTTTTGAATTAAGTAACAAATATTGTAGAAAACACAAAAATACTGACTGTAACTAGGTAATTGATTTTTCTGTTCTTTGTTTCCGTGATAAGCCTATCTTATCAAAATTAAAAAGCTTAATTCGTATTTTAAAAAACCAATTACACGCTTAATGAGTTACGAAACACTTTAATTTACGACACCAATACTTATTTTACGGGACAGTATCGCATGTCAAAAACCGTCACGTAAGCGTATGAGCCCCGTAGCAGATTAGCAGTGATGAAACCGAGCATTCAATTTTAATTAGCTGCCGAAATTAGTCAGTTTTTGGGGTTCCTTACCTCGACATGAAAAAACGGGATCACATTGATGTCCATCTTTTTGTCTGTCTATCAATAACTTTTTTCTCAGGTACGGCTAATGGTATTAACTTGAAAACCAGAGGCCTTACCATCTTATAGCTATTCAGTTCAAAAACTATTCAATACAAAATATCGGTTTCGTAATGTCCGCAGCTATATCTAAAGACACAGCGTAGTAGAAGGTCTATAGACTTCTGCGATTTAAGTTATTCAATGATGACGGATGTCAACGACGAACCTATATTTTGTACTGAATAGTTTTTGAACTGAAGTTACAGTTAACTGGAGTATCATCATCAAGAGCTCATGGTAAGGCCTCAGGTATAAAAGTCTATGACCTTATAGTGCTGTAAACAAATCAAGCTTCTAACTCAATGCATAAAGATAAGTAATTGGGAAAATAAAAAAAACCTCTAGGTTAAAGGTACTTCCAGTAACCTCAGTTTTGAAATTCGGTATGCTAGAAGGCTATGTAACACAAGTAAAGGGATAAGTCTAAAATTGAGAAATTTCGGTTTTTTACCTCTTAAATGGTTAATGGTGGTTTGTAGGAAAAAATGGCAAACTCGAAAACGGCTCTGACGATTTTCAAATTTTTTACGTATCGGAACCCTCAGGGCGCGAGTCTCACTCCCACCTGTCCGTTTTATTTATAAAAACCTGTCAATTTGACATGCGTTAGTCATCCGTAAAAATATTGATTGGTGAAAATGGGTATAGAAAATAAAATTGCAGCGCCCGTTTGTGTGTAACTACCACTGTGTTGTACTGTGTTGTAGAACTAACTACTAACCCTTGTTCATAATTAAAAAAAAACACATTTTGGTTAAAAAATGATTGTCTTGTTTTGACATATGACGTTTTACATCAGAGAGAACAATAAAAAATGAATGAATAGGTTTAAAAAATGATTATGAATAAGGCCCCTAGTATTTAAGACCAATACCTACTTATACTAATATGAATTACTTACTACATAAAAGCAATGAATAAATTAATATGAATATGAAAATAATGGTCGGTACTAAGGTCAAGGTAATACTCATAATAATCTCCTAATGACACTCACGTATAATGGGAGTGGGTTATATGCATGAGTGTACCGGCTAATTAGATAGATTGACGGGCTCGTACAATCACTTCGAATATTTTTATTTTATTATGTACCTATTTCTAATGCCGTGGTGTGTCCGTTCTAAAAATAGGACTCCTCCAACACCTCTTGTGGTTATCGTAAAAGGCGACTAAGGTATTACCCCAGGGGCTGGGCAGCAGCATCCACCTGAGTACTCCAAGCTAAGATCACCAATCCGCCTGCCAAGCGTGGTGATTATGGCAAATCCCTCTCCTCGTGTCTAGCGTAAACGTGTAATAAATTATGATGATGATGATGTATTTTTATCGGTCCTCGTATGACTAAAAAGCGTCTACTCTATTATTATTACTTGGAATAAATGCTGTATTTAAAATCAAGGCCACATAGAATACCTACTGTAGAAGGACGAGTAAAATCGATAAGTTATCAAACATGCAGCCCGGCCTAGATTATGTAGGTACCTACTTCATATTTTCTATAGATAACACATACGTGACACATGGACAACAATTATACAAAACAGACAGACGTTGTATGGTAATTTTGAAATTGGAACACATTATTAAATCTTACTTGACTCTAAAAACGATCTTGAGTGGTTCCAAATTCAAAGTTCCATACAAAAATGTTATTTTTGGTGTTCTCAAGATGTTTCTCGAGAGTTGAGTTTGGTCTTACAGAGTGTACTTGAGTTACGGGCCTTAGTTAAGTTCAATTTATTAATACAGAACACCAATCAATGTATTCATGTTCATAAAGTCTGACGTCACCATTGGAACCGGTCTTTCCTTTGTCAAAAGCAGTCTTCAAACAAAATTAAAGAAGTTTCACAAATGGGCTAAAGTAAAATTATATGTTTAAAATAAAAGTTATGTTTTAGTTCAATAAAACAAGTATTTAGAAAACCATTAAATATATTTGTTAAAATATTACAGATTCAATAAAATCGTGCATTCTCTACGCTACTTCTGTACACTCGATTAAAGAATTTAAATTGAAAACCTACAAGGTCCAAGTCTTTAGATTGACCGTGCTATATTCGGTACATTAACCTTATATGTTATCAAGCGCACCTAAGTGAGAAAATATTAATTAAAATACGGTAGGTAAAATATTTACCTAATGGACTGTTCACTGCAATGAAGTGAAAACTTCTAAGTGTATTCAACTAACTTTTTATTTTATTTTAAACATGGTTAGGTAAGTAGAATTGTAACAAGTCATTCGATAGTCTGAATTATAATTTGCGAGTCGAAAAGTGGTTTTTGTATGGCATTGAGTTTCTCAACACGTCCGCTAGGGGCGCTTATCAATACAACCACATTTCGATTCGTAATTTGAGATAACGGCAATGCTTGTAATAGACCCTCTGAACGAGGCCCAAGCACAAATTTTCGAGTCGCTGGTAATCTTTTGAGTCTTGGTTGTCTCGGCCCAAATATTGGACTCCTCCAACGCCTCCTGTGGATTTCGTAAAAGGCGACCAAGGGATAACGCCAGGGGATAGACAGCAGCATCCACCTGAGTACTCACAACCAATACTGCGATCACCAATCAAGCGTGGTGATTATGGCAAATCCCCCCATTGCACACTATGGGTTGTCTGCTTGCTATGGGGGAGGCCTCATCCAGTCAAACCGGCTAATGAAGTAATTTTAGTACACCAGAGGCCCAAGCACGAACATCTAACGTTATCGAGACGCTAGCGAGACGATAGTAAACGCCAAATATGAACCAATCAACTTACTAAGATTTCAAGTTACCCTGATGTCATTGGCCAATATTTGACATTTGCAATCGTCTCGCTAGCGTTTTGGTAACGTAAATTATTCGTGCTGACTTCACTGTAGATTTGCTTCAAAGTAAGCATTCAGGTGCTTACGTGGCGTTAGGACTGAATTTCACACCTTGTTTTCGATACACCTGAATCCCAAAAAAGCCTTTTCCCAAAATGACTGAATACTGTTGTCCGAAAAGTTGGATGACGTCAGGATTGATGTCAATGAAAAAATGAAGAAATGATATTTCTTTTGACATAAAGTATCAAAAACAAAAAGATGAGCTTATTCGCGAGGTAAGCGAATAAGCTCATCTTAAGAAAGGATCTTAAGGAGTTTTTAACAAATATGAATGTTTTAAGAAAGATATCTATATAAGTTTTTTATTGTAATGTCGACGTTTAAAGCATTGTTAAGTTAAAAAAACCGAAGTAAGATAATTTTTTTCATGTTATGTAGAAAATGGTAGAAAATAAAATATATTATCAAAAATGTTTATTTTTTTTATTTTCATCTGTCATTCAACTTTTCGGACATAACAGTAGTCAGTTATTTCGGCCATCAGGCATTTTGGGAAAAGGATTTTTTGGGATTCAGGTTTTTCGAAAACAAGGTGTTCTGAAATTCAGTCCTATCCTAACGTCACGTTAGCATTCAGGTGGGTCGGATTAGGAACAGTCCAATCGGCCGATAAGTTTGGCACTCACCACTAACAGTAACAACGAAACGATATCGTAATTGGAGCAGTAAAATATAACAACGCAATCACTGTACAACCATAAATAACACTAATGGAAGATATTTCAACTTATAGATAAAGGATTAGTAAAGCATTTTTTACTGAAAAAGATGGCGATACGTTGGCAGTTTTTTTATTAGCACAAGGACCGAATGTTATTTTAATTAACCAATAATTAATTACCACAGGAATTATAGTTTTGTTTCTTACAGCAGGGACACGCTAACAGTAACTTTTTGACGTTTCTCTAGTTTCGAAAAATAAAGGTTTATGAAATAAATTCAATATCATTTTTTTTTATGAAACTGGACTGTTAATGATCTGTTTTATTTAATTTTGAATCACTGTATTTCTATTGTCTTTCCGATCTTGATAAAATTAAGCTACACATAACACCCAACAGCCACATAAATAGTCCTGATCCCACACTAGGATTCCCTGTATCGTGGAACTACGAGTACCACGATACCATAACACCCAGACCCAGAACAAATATTTGCAGATCATGCAAACATTGGTCCCGGAGCGGGAATCGAACCCGCACCTCTTGCGTCTCAGCCGGCTACTCTCCCGCTTCGCCACGGATGTCGTCACGGACATCACCGGCTTCACGAGGGATCATTAAATAAGTTAGATTTAAGTGTATATTTCTATGGGATTATTAATTAGGTTAGGTTAGTTTTTTTTTAAAGGAACCAAGCATGTCCCTATTGTAGCTAAGAACTTTTACATAAACTGACATTCATGTCAAAATTATGATACAAATTTGGTTTCATGAAACAAAATATTAATACGGCCATGCTAAAGTAGCAGCCAAAGTTAAATATGAGTAACATAAAAAAAATAGGCAAATAAAAAATCGTACTTAAGTTATTACTTATAAACTATAATATAACAATGTCTATGACATATTTAGACCGCTTAATAATACATTCCTTCAAAAAATTTTATGCTATCTATCATTATTTAGTAAAAGAGATTAAAATATTAGTTATTTCTATTTTCTCTTAAATTACGGGAGTAATAATAATAATGTTAAAAGAAACATAAATTAAAATCTCAAAACTATTACGGATTTTGTGAAGTATAATGTGATTTCATATTATTTAATTAACAACAGAGGCCCTAGTCAGAGTTGCTGGGCTACTTCTACTCACACTTATAAGCCTGTAACAAATTCAAAATTTTATCGAAATCGGTTCGGCCGTTACAGTGTTACAAACATCTTGACAACCAAAATTGAATACAGACAAAACAATTAATCTAACCTTGAACGGAAATGAAATATCATAAACCTTGAGTAGGTTGAACACTATTGTTATTAAAAAAAAACTTAAAAATAATGCACCAATTTTGTATATTAACGTGATTCCACTCGCATGTGGCGCGAAATTCAAATTTTATTGCGTTTTTGCTCATTATAGCTCATCAACACTTCTTGAGATAGTAAAAACTGTTTTTGCGAAAACTAGGAGACCTAACACACATGTTTTAGTTTATAGTTTCACATATAGATCATTACTTCAGCTACGAATACTCTTCAATGATTTTTACAGTGTTTTTATGGTTTAAAGATATGCGTAGCTTAACTAATGATATTTATGAGATACTATCAATTAAAACATGTGTGCTAGGTCTCCTAGTTTTCGCAAAATCTGTTTTTTCTATCTCAAGAAATGTTGATTAGCTGTGATTTACAAAAAACACAATAAAATTTGAATTTCGCGCCACATGCGAGAGGAATCACCTTAAGATGATAGTATACCGTCGCGATATATACCATCATCATCATCATCATCAACAGCCTTCAGGCGTCCACAGCTGGAGGCCTCCGCCATTGAATACAATGGGGGAGGCCATAATCACCCCGCTTGGCAGGCGGATTGGTGATCGCAGTATTGCTGTTAAGTACTCAGGTGGATGCTGCTACCCATCCCCTGGTGTAATCCCTTAATCCTTATCTTATTTATGTATCAATTATATTTCCATAGTAAAACTTTAAAATATTCTCTTCTTTATCACTTCCCCACTCGATGGACTAAAGGAATAAAAGTAGCAGGAAGTCGGTGGGTGGAGGCGGCTCAAGGCCGTTTGTCGTGGCATTATATTGAGGATATGTCGAGCGGTGGACTTCTACAGGCTGATGATGATGATGAGTATATATTTTGATCTATAATAGTTCCAACTTGTAAGACAAATTAAAATTTTGATAAAATTTGTGTTTTGCGAGAAAACGTTTTGTATACACTAAATCTAAACAAAACCGTTTTATCAGAAAACCGTTTGATAAGAAAACTGTTTTATCGAAAAACCGTTTTATCGGAAAACCGTTCTATAGGAAAACCGTTTTATCGGAAAACCGTTTTCTGTTGTATAAGTGCGCGGTATACTATGGCTATTTAGGTAAACACGAGTTTGACATATTCTATTCAACTGATCAATGGATGACATCATTTCGTTATCGTTTTGCATTTGATTAATATTTTGTTCCTTTTAGAAAACGTTTGAAGCTTGAGCGGTAGTGTTTACACTTTTTTGAAAACTTTTGTACTCATACTCATAGAGAAGCGTTACAGATTAATTAATTTTATCAATGAAAGTACATTTTTTATCTTTTCTATGTCCATATACTTCATATTTCAATTATTTTATCAATAATTGCAAAGAAGTAATCACAAAGTCGAATTAGACATATATTTTACATAATTTATCATTTAATTTGCTTCGCCCGCCTACTTAACCTATGTTTCCTACAGTATCGTACAAAGATTATTTTATCTTTCTACGCAACCAGTTTCGTACGAATACCTTTTATTTTTCGTACCTAGTCCCTAGGTAGGTTGTTGTTTTTTTTAACTATTTCAGGAGCCTGGTTACGTTGGTTTCTTACGCACAATACAATGTATTCGTACATAACTGGTTACGTAAAAACAAAAAAGTAATTTTTGAACTATACTAGCTACATTACACGGGTTTCGTAAGCGGCCGAAGGGATTTAATTATATACTCGAAATTGAGGCTTACACATATTAATAACGATTTGAATCAGCTACAATTATTAATTAACTTTTATCGATTCAATAAAATCGACAATAACGTCTAGGCATTATCGATAAATCGTTAATTTATATATTTATTATAAACAAATTATATATAAAGATCTCATTTATTTTCCACAATACAATAACTTTTCTTGATTCTCTTGTTGAGTTACCAATTCAGTAATTTGAAATGTGACTACTAGCGCCATCTAACAGACTACAACAGTTTGTCCTACCGGAAGTGACAAAACAGCTTGTCATTTTGCTCTGTATTATACTGTCTCAGGCAGAAAAGTGCTTAGACAATGTGGCTATGCAAAAGTTAGCGTAACGAAAATCGCTAACAAAAGTATGTAGGTAAAATTACATAAGCGATCCGCACGCTATCCCTTTCTTTCGCAAACTTTTCGTTGCCTTTTGTTTGCTTGATAGCTTGATGCAAAGCGGAACGAAAATCGCTAACTAAAGCATGTAGGTAAATGACATAAACGATCCGCACGCTATCCCTTTCTTTCCACAACTTTTCGTTACTTTTTGTTTGCTTGATAGCTTGATGCAAAAGTTAGCGTAACGAAAATAGCTAACTAAAGCATGTAGGTAAATGACATAAGCGACAAACCCTAACGCTATCCCTTTCTTTCCCGTACTTTTCGTTGCTTTTTGTTTGCCTGATGCTTTACCCAGATCTGTTAGTACATTTGTCCTGGCTGCTGGCTTATTTAGGAATGTGTTATTACTGGAAAGCGTTAGCCATGTGAAAGCAATGGCAGCGATGAATTCACCACTGGTCACATCTATATTCGCACGAAGTGCGACCGCCAGTGAAAAGTGGCCCATTGCTACCCTGCCTACTCCTTCGGGAAAAAGTCATGTTTCTATTTTAGTTAGCCTGACGCTTTCGCTCGAGTGTACTTTTGTCTACATGCCCGGTAGAACTTCCTAACGTAGCGGCTATGTATCAACCAGTAGAGGGGAGCCACGTTTACCGTTGTATTGCTTCTCAAAGAAACGTCAATATAAGTTAAGTTACGTTGGCGCGATTATGACTAACAACTAACGCCATCTAGAACCTAACCGAACAGTTTATCAAAGCACACGTGACAGTACGGCTTGTCGTTTTGCTCCTTGAACGTGCCTTTATTGAGTTGTCTCAGACAGAAGGCGCATACGAAGTGTTCTGGGTGGAACTTCCTAAACATGGCGGTTATGCATCTGCCGGCGATGGGTTTGTGGCAGCCGGCACAGAGGGAGCCACGTTTGCCGTGGTAGTGAGTTTCGCAGTATGGCTGACCTTCGTGCTCGAAGAATGATCCTCCGTGGAAGGGTTCTCTGCATTCCTGTAAAAGAATTAAGAAGAGAAATAAAATTTTTGTTGAATAATTGATTTGTGAAAACAAGCTTTTATAAAATTATTGATCGGAACCGTGAGCTGATTAAGATGAGCCCAAACACTGCCAGGCTACTGTTAATCATCGAGGAGTTTTGCTGTACATCCTTCATCATCAGATCAGGGTGGTTATTCGCTATGACTTAAGAGATTCCTTGTCAATAACGTGTAACGTCACCCATACGATTCAGCGATGATTCCACGCAGATCCGTAACGAGCCCGCGTTATGTTACGTTTGGTCATAGCAACATAATATTGCATATATGAAAAATTTCAGCAATTTAATATTCTCTTTCTGTCTTCCTCTCTTGTGTGTAAGTGATGTGTATGAGTGAGTGTAACACTATTCACAAGACTTATGTAACAATATTTGTTATTCTCTGAGTTTAAAATATCACAATGTTTTATTTTTCATGTGTAAAAATATTAGAGATTATTTTTATGTTACTCACATACGTTCTCGTAGACTTACAATTTGGCTGTATTCCATGATAATGTGAAATTATTGTAATGACAAAGTAGCTTGACGATTTATTCTCAAAACTTTTAATTTATTGAACTCAAACGAGTCACTTTCAAATGACTTTTTTGTTTTTTGGGCTGCGTCCCCAGTAAGCAAACTGTGAGCCGCAAATTTGTGGCGAACTAAAACCATTTCGCCGCCGACTGGCACCTGTTTTCCTGTAAGTCGGCCGCCCACTGAGGCAGGAGGCGCGCGTAAGTTACGCGCTCACTCTACACAGTTATTTACGCGACGTAACGCTGCAAAATGCGTAGAGTCAGCGCAAAACCAGCAAACTGCGAACACTCCATTTCAAATACATGGAAGGGCGTACTAAACCGATACGCCGCTAACTCAGTCGGCGGCGAACAGGTTGCCTACTGGTCCCACGCAGCCTAATACTGAATTGTAAATTCATAAATAAAAAAATAATAAAAATGAAAGCTACATAATTATGTTGTGTGTTGTTGTGTGTGGCGCAGCAGGTGAGTAGCCGGCCTAGAAGCAAGAGGTTGCAGGTTCGATTCCCGCTGCGGAACAAATGACTGCATGATCTGCAAATATTTGTTCCGGGTCTGGGTGTTATTGTACCATGGTACACGTAGTTTCTGATATCCACGATACAGGGAATCCTAGTGTGGGATCAGGACTACGTATGTGACTGTTGGGTGTTATGTTATGTTATTTATTTAAAATAAAGATTTTATGAATACTTTCAATTTCAAATCAAAAGTATTTATTCAGTGATGTATTTTGATAGAGATAGCTGATAGAAATTCTATATATATAGGTATTAAGTATTACTTTTTCCATGTTTCATATAATATTGTCAAATATACATGTGTGTGTGTGTGTGTGTGTGTGTGTGTGTGTGTGTGTGTGTGTGTGTGTGTGTGTATGGTGTGTGTATGTGGCTATTCTTCTAATCTTACAGATCTTTGTCGCTTCTAAGAGATAAGACCGTCCATTGTACTTTGCGCTGTCCAAATCTTTTGAAACTTGAAATATTAAGGTCAAGAAGTTTCCCTTACTCAATATTTATAAGATTTAGACAGCGCTAAGGCTGCCAAAATGAAGCCTATTGTTTCGTTCCCCATTTCCATTTGGTACTGTAATTAGGAGGCCGGTTCCCGTACTCGATCATTCAGACATTCACTATCATTGTTGTTGCTCCTACCTACTCCATTGCCCTCGTTACTGAACGCCTAACAACTCCGTATAAATAGTCCGGGAATACAAAAATAGCGTTCGATCAGATGGCCTATAAACAAACCTGCCTGATAGTCAGCCAGTGTGGCTGCAGACGCAGCTATGACGTCACTAGTACACTAGTCACTATTTTTAGACTAAAGTCTTGCGAAGCGGGAAACCCTATACCCGGGTATAAAGCCCGCAATACACATATTTAAGGGTAAAGTTACCGAAATGATAAGGACTGGAAAGATTTGTTAACATAACGGTCACTGACTGGTCTTCTCAGCGAAGCACTAGTTTGCAAAAAGAAATGGCTTGCGATCTGCTGGCGCGCCAGTAACTGGAATGCGTTAGTGCAAGTAGCTCGCATGAGCATGTTTTGTGCCAATTACAGGCATGGTCCTATGTAGGTTACGCTACCCTAGCTCTTGACCCCCCACAGCGAAATTGCACCAGTTCTTCATAGAACGTCCTCCACGCGTGCAACATAGCAACGGTAGGTCATTGCCATGCGTGTACGCACGTGGTCACATGACCGCGCCATGTGACAGCGGTCACGTGACAATTCAATTTCATTATATTTGTTTTTTGTTTGTTTTGTTGTTGTTTTTCTTTAACTCTTTTTTTTATTTTTGTTCTCTTTATTATAAATCTTAGCATACAATATAACATTACAAAAATATATTACACAATAAATTAATTTCCCTATACGCTAGACTAGATTTGTTTTTGTGTGTGTGTGTGTGTGTGTGTGTTTAACTTGTGTTTGTGTCTCATACATCCTTTCATTCCGCCGCCGTCGAGCATAGCTGTAAGAAAAAATGGGGGAGGGCATCGTTTGGGGGGGCATATGACGTCATCTATTCATCTTCGTCGACGCCGACGCATTTTGGGCATACCGGCTTTCCTTCCATGGCATAGAAAGATTTGCCTTTGACGGCCTTTGAGCAGTCCTGTGTGATAAAATTTACATTAACCTTTCATCTTGCCAAATATCCAAATAAATGAATTTTTGGGAAGATATTTATACTTGACCTGGCGTAGGGTAGACCACAAACCTTTTGAAAACAGCATGAGAGAAGTAATGACCTTGACATATCGAACTTGTTTTTGTTCATACTGACCTTGCAGACGAAGCAATCTGGATGCCACTGCGTGTTCAGAGCTGAGATATAGTTCTCCATGATGGGTTTGTTGCAGCCACCGCACTTGGGCGCGAACATATCGAAATAATCATTACGGCAGTACGGCTTTCCATCCCTCTCATGGAAACCGTCTTCGCCAAACTGCTGTCCGCATTGAGCGCAGAAGAAATGCTCCGTGTGCCAGGTCTTCTCAAGCGCTGTCACACATTTCTGGAAGCAAAACAGACTTTAGCACCTTTCAATAAAGCACACATTAGCAACAAAATTTACCTTTTACACCACCGAACGCTGTCTGAAGTTAAGCCATTTTTAAACGTCGTTCTACCGATTCTTTACAATACCTAAAAACATCCAATGACAACTTAGTAAAAGATGTGGGTTTATCCATGTTTAACTTGAGGCAGCATTCTTGATGTTGAAGATTTAGAAAGTCACTGACGTCGAGAATCGGTCCGTTGCAGTAAGCGCATCTCGGCGAGAACAGGTTATGGTAGTCAGGCTCGCAGTACGGCCTTCCGTCGCGCTCGAAGAAGTTCCTCGTCCCCAGCTCCTGGTTGCAGTGGGCACAGGTGAAGTGCTCCGGATGCCAGGTCCTGCCCAGCGCGGTTATCACCTGAACACGGAAAAACGTCCATTGAAACACTTCTTGATGTGGCACTGGCTCTTTTTTGGGTTTCCAGAGGTTCGCCGCTGCTAAAAAGAGCCAGTAAGGTGGGTCTTTTCGTGGAATATTGAAGCACTGAACACTAGTCTCCAAAAAAACTCTGAAAAGTCCAAAATTTCTTGTAGCTAGAGTCCTGAAGCCATGAAAAGTTCTGTAGTGGAAAGTCTAAGCACCTGTCCAACGATGGGCTTCTCACAAGCATTGCAGCATCCCTTCTGAGGGGTCTGTACTCCTTGGCGTGACATGTCTGCGCGGAGGGATCCCAGCATGTGCTCTAGGGAGGCCGGTTCGGGACGCGGACTGCTGCGGTAGTGTTCCTGCCAAGCGCGCTTCTCACGGATCACGTGGGTTCCGCTTTCTCCGCCGCTTGAAACCTGAAACCGAAAAACTGAAGCTAGATATTGGAGCTAAAGACGTGCCAGCCAAAGATGACAAAGTTTTTGAAGGATCTGTTTGGTCTAGTGCCTTATAAATTTACAGTATAGCCGCTGTATCTTGGTCGCTCCGAGCAGTTTGGGGTCGGCGGTTACAATTGTATATTGCAACGTTGAACGGCTAACGTCAGAGAGATCAAGATACTTCAGCCGTTCTGTATAACACGGGTTTCGAACTGTTCTTTTAGAATCTTTGGCTGGCACGAAACGAAAATCAGCAGGATTGTAAAGATCGTACAGGTTACCGCGCGGTTTCGATGGATCGTGGCGAGTGCCGTCCGAGTGAAATGTTTGTCTATGTACTCTAATATTATAAGCTCGCGCCCCCTCCACGATCGTGATGTAACGCTGGGACTATGTTTAGAACCGGGAGGAGCCTGTGTCACTGTAATCCAGCTTTTCATGTAAAATGATCTTTATCCCGTTGATTTTAGATTGAGTATGGCTCGGTTGCGCGCAATCCTGTCCGGGGGTCTCTGCCGGCGCTGACTAGCTAACATTCGAATAGAACTGAGCTATCCGCTTTAGTTTTATATAAATATGCGTTTTTTTATAATTTATATAGATATTCATAAATCTCTCAAATAGCTTTCTTGAGCTCCAATTTTGTAATTTCCAATGGGACTTTGATAATGCATTAAAATTTGCTCTCAGAGTTTTATTCTAGAGCTGTCTGAGTGAAATTTTAGTACGTTAGTACAATTATTTAATCTGTGCCGGGAGTTTCACGAGTGCGAGGGAGATGGGTAGACGCTGGAGCGAGCGCGCGCTGGAAATAGCATGGGCCAAGAAAGGCGTCTTCTAAATATTATAATAAACGGAAAAGACGCTGTGGTGCAGTGTGCCGAACTGACCGTGACGTGGATAGACCTTCCTGACTCATAATCATCAATCTTCACATCATACATAGTAACAACTCACGCCTGTTTCCCGGAGAGGTAGGCAGAGAACAGGGATTTCTACTTGCTACGGGTTAGGGGTCTTATCAGATCGTGCTACTTTTAAGTTCTATAATTGGCTTCAATCATTCTCGACACATTCTATATAAATGCTCTTGACCTGGCTTTTAAACGTCTCCGATTTGGTACGAAAACGTTCGCCAGACCTCCCTCTATAAATCCTAATATTATATCCTTCTTTTAGAGCAGATTGTGAGGATGGATGGATGGATGTTTGTTACTCTTCCACGCAAAAACTACTGAACGGATTTTGATGAAGATTAACAGTATTACAGCTTAGAATAACATATAGGCTATAATTTATAATAGAGGGTCCAAGCGGGCGGCGCCGCAAGCAAATGCTAGTTCTTGGATAAACTCAATAATAATATTTTAAACTAATCACTCAGTACAGGTTTATGAATGAAGAGTTAATCTAGGTTGGGGAATATAAACAAAAGCGTAATAAAGCTTATAATGTTATCAGGTCATGTGTCTAGTTGGCAGCTCCTTTGATCAGTCATCGTATATTTTACATACAGCCTTGCAAATTTAAACTGTGTACAGATGAAAATATTAGTGATACGTAAGGAGCCTTGGTAATAAAATGTTGTAAGCAAACAGAGTACTCATAAAACTGATCTTATAAACCAAGTGGATAGCATCATCATAAAATGAAAACATTAGCAGAGTAAGCTTCTGGGCACAGACTCATTGCTGGATATTACGATATGGGGACAGCAAAAATACCTGTACGCCTAGCACAGGCTGACTAACTTTACAAAGACGCTAGAGAGCGTCTAGCGAGACGACCGAAAATGTTAATTTTGCCCAATAACATCGGGGTAACTTGAAATCTTTATAATTTAAATTTTGTCATTTACTATCGGCTTGACTCGCTGCCCATTACAAATGCAATACCTCTTAAGTCATGTCCACCTAGGACGCGACCTACTTGACATTGCACTGCGACCTTCAGCTTGAGACACCAAGATCAAAAGTCTTATGTGCCTGTAATTATCACCGGCACCCATACCCTTCCAGCCGGAACACAGCAATGCAAGCACTACTGCTTGACGTCAGATATAGGTATGGTGGTAGAACTTCCCCGGGACGAATTCTTTAACAATTTTGTTTGAAATATTTCGCTATGCGTATGAAAACAGTTATTTTGGCACCTCACACGCCAATCAACTTCTGGTCTTTTTGTGAAACAAGTTATATTATATAGTCGCGGCTTCAACAGTCTCGCATTTGTCTGTAACTTACCTTGAAGTCTGAGAGAGAAGCCATGAGGTCGTCCAGCTCCTTGGTGGCTTGAGACGCATGGTGGTGGTGGCGCACCGCTTGCGTCGCCGGCTGCTGCTGCGCCAGGGCTGGTTCCACCACGGTCTCCTGCACTGTGACGGTGACCTGCTTGGTGCCAGGTCTAGGGAGGGTGCCTCCAGTGGATGGTGGGACTGGGGACGTTGAAGCTCCAGATGATCGGCTGGTGGCAATGAGAATGGGAATTTCAATGTTTTGGAACGTTTTGGCTTCGGTTCTAGCATAAAACGAGGGCCATTCCTAGAGATGTATTTAGGAGTTTTATCAGATATAATATCATCTATGGTAGCAAAAAGTATTGTCTAGCTAGTCTATTATACTATGGAATTTGCTTGCCCACACAAAAGCTGCCGCACTTCCTAGTGTACAGAGAAAAGTTCAACCCTGGCTGGTAAGTGCCAAGTTACCGCTTGGCCAACTGACCAAAGACAGCTGGTACTAAAATCTTATGCCAGTTTTCACATGCATGCAAATTGCAATAAAATCCAGTGTTTAGCCACGCTAATAGTTTGCAGAACGTTTTGGCGCGGGATGGCACTGCGTCGCAATTCCCTAAATAGCTCATTGTCCTTCCCGAAACGTTATTTACTGGAGATGAGAACATTAGTTTTGCCCTCGGCGCTAATACAGTTTACTAAATTATGTGAGAGATATCATTCGTAGAGCAGGGTCAGTAGGGATGATATTTTACTGATTTTAGAGATCTTCGGAGAGTATGAAAACATACAATACATATTTTTGTTAAAACGCTAACGAAATCATAATCTTCCGCTGTTTTCTTTTGAATTTATAAACTCTGAAATAGCTTTTGTGAATTACATAATTCAATTAGTTTTTTTTTCAGCCGTTGCTTGGCAAAGGCCCTTCCTACGTTATTAAACAAAAACTAATAAAGTATACCGGGATATTTTTAAGGGCTAAAACCTGGGTCCTGTTAGCTTACAAAAAAAAAAAAAAACACAAAAACCAAAAACACAAAATTAATTTTCATTATATCATCCATCCTTTAGTTTTATTACCCTTTCAAAATCTTGTCGTTTCTCAACAAGCGTCAAATGATTCCGGTAAGCAGTCTATTGCAGGACTTGGCCGGCACTTAAAAAAAAAAGAAGAAATTTCGTCCGATCTTCTGCACGTATAGAACATCCCTAGCGAATAAGAAACGCAAGCGCAGGTGGTGCGACCGTCTATTACCGCATAAATACTAATTAGCGAGCGGAACCGGCGTTTGCACATGCCAAAAACGATTAATAAACAATGTTTGGAGTAGGTACTTCAGATAACTATTGTTACAGATGATGCTCTATTTTATAGTATTTGCCAAAAACTATCAGAGGAACTGTGTAGCAACCTATACAGCCACAGTGTGTACGTAGACTTTTAAGTGAATGTTTTATTTCAGGGATTCCCAAGCAGATTTTCAGAAGCGGTTTTTCAGTAGCCGTTATTGGTATTTTAGTATGTTTGAACCATCATAACGAAAACGCAGACTGCTGAAATGACTTGAAGAAGTTTGGTAAGAAAGAATCTTCAGCTATTTACTGACAACTAAGTGGAATGAGTACTAACTTAAATAATGCCGTGTTGTAGTGTGTCCGGCCTGAGAATAGACCTTCCGTATCCTCCCATGGATGTCGTAATAGCCGAGTAAGGGAATAAATGAGATGGGCAGCAGCATATTATACTGCAAACACATCCGCCTGCCAAGCATTGTGATTATGGCAAATCCTTAAATTGCGTAGTATGGAGAAGCCTCGTCCAGCAGTAGACATAAACCGGCTGACGTGAGATGTCAGTAAGTCAGTCAGTCAGTCAAGCAATGATTTTATATATATTGATGATGTTATAATGAAAACATCAATTTAGTGGGCAGACTGCTAAAATCATAACGTGAGTTGTCAGTCAGTCAGTCAAGCAATGATTTTATTATATTGATGATGTTATAATGAAAACATCAGTTCAGTGGGCAAAGACTGCTAAAATCATAACGTGAGTTGTCAGTCAGTCAGTCAGTCAGTCAAGCAATGATTTTATATATATTGATGATGTTATAATGAAAACATCAGTTCAGTGGGCAAAGACTGCTAAAATCATAACGTGAGTTGTCAGCCAGTCAGTCAGTCAAGCAATGATTTTATATATATTGATGATGTTATAATGAAAACATCAGTTCAGTGGGCAAAGACTGCTAAAATCATAACGTGAGTTGTCAGTCAGTCAGTCAGTCAGTCAAGCAATGATTTTATTATATTGATGATGTTATAATGAAAACATCAGTTCAGTGGGCAAAGACTGCTAAAATCATAACGTGAGTTGTCAGTCAGTCAGTCAGTCAGTCAAGCAATGATTTTATATATATTGATGATGTTATAATGAAAACATCAGTTCAGTGGGCAAAGACTGCTAAAATCATAACGTGAGTTGTCAGCCAGTCAGTCAGTCAAGCAATGATTTTATATATATTGATGATGTTATAATGAAAACATCAGTTCAGTGGGCAAAGACTGCTAAAATCATAACGTGAGTTGTCAGTCAGTCAGTCAGTCAGTCAGTCAGTCAAGCAATGATTTTATTATATTGATGATGTTATAATGAAAACATCAGTTCAGTGGGCAAAGACTGCTAAAATCATAACGTGAGTTGTCAGTCAGTCAGTCAGTCAGTCAAGCAATGATTTTATATATATTGATGATGTTATAATGAAAACATCAGTTCAGTGGGCAAAGACTGCTAAAATCATAACGTGAGTTGTCAGTCAGTCAGTCAGTCAAGCAATGATTTTATATATATTGATGATGTTATAATGAAAACATCAGTTCAGTGGGCAAAGACTGCTAAAATCATAACGTGAGTTGTCAGTCAGTCAGTCAGTCAAGCAATGATTTTATATATATTGATGATGTTATAATGAAAACATCAGTTCAGTGGGCAAAGACTGCTAAAATCATAACGTGAGTTGTCAGTCAGTCAGTCAGTCAAGCAATGATTTTATATATATTGATGATGTTATAATGAAAACATCAGTTCAGTGGGCAAAGACTGCTAAAATCATAACCATTGTTTTACATAGCCGTAGTCTAGGTAAAACTAAGGGAAAGTCATCCACAAACAGCCCATGAAAAACTGGCCAAAGCAAATCCTAGCCAAACTATTAATAATTCATAGCAGAAAAAAGTTACATAAATTATTTTGGAAGGACGTTTAGATTAATTTTGTTTTATTTGGCAGTCGTTCTCGGCGTCAGTCAGTGCCGATTTATTTTTATTTATCTGCCGATATTTTATAGATCCGTCGTAACAAAATATAAGCAAACATAGGATAGATATTTAGTAAATTTTAGAGGTATAACTAGCCACCAATCCGCCTGCCGAGCGTGGTGATTATGGCAAATCCCATTGCTCGCTATGGGTTGTATGCTATGCATGATATGGGGGAACATCCAGCAGGGGGATGTCTACCGGCTGATAAAGATGGTTACGGCTGCCCATGCATCACTATCTACACTTACTGCACCAAGATTTGCTAATTTGATAGCAAAAATAGCTTTTTCATCCCATCTATTCGAAAAGGACGACTTGGTTCGCCTTTAAGTGCACCCAAAGGTGGTGTTTTCTGTATGAAGCTTCTATAAGTGCGCCGCAATTATCTTTGCCGCGCACTTTTTAAATTTGGAATATATCGAACTCAAATAAGTGCGCCGCAATTATCTTTTACGGCCCTTTTTGAATTTGGAACATCTTGAAAAGAATCAAACACAAATAAGTGCGCCGCAATTATCTTTTCTGCGCCCTTTTTAAATTTGGATCATCTTAGTGTTCAGCGCCAAAGAAGGCGAACGCAAATATTGTTTAAATAAATACTGGCTGGTACGACGGCCCATAGTCGCGCCACCGGCTGAATAAAAAAAAACAAATTAGAAACGACGGCCCGCGATTTCGTCATTTTTAACCGACTTTACAAAAAGGAGGAGGTTCTAAATTCGGTTGTATTTTTTTTTAATGTTACCTCATATCTCCGGCGTTTATGAACCGATTTGGAAAATTCTTTTTTTATTTGAATAGATATACTTCCAGATTGGTCCCATTTTTTTCAGAATCCAGTTCTGATGATGGAATCCACGAGGAATTGAGGGAACTCCTCAAATATTGTAGGCATACATATGGCGATTTTGATATTTTCAGCAACAAACCAAGCATTTGCATTCAGAAAGTATCATAATCCTTTCACCACTATGGTTCTTTCATAATTTTTTTTTCATCCAAATATTTAGTCGAATACAATGGCGGAAGTTTTTTAAAATATGATAAGTTATTCATGGACTATTAGAAATTCATGGTTTTGTTTTGAAATAAAATATGAGGCGCCTTTTATTTTCTCATAGTGGGTGATGAAAAGTAGAGTGTAACACTCGGGCGCAAAATATATTTTTGGCTCGGGCGACGTACTTTGAATCCCTCGCTACGTTCGGGATTCTACTAAAGAATCCCTCGCTGTGCTCGGGATTCTACTCTAGAATCTCTCACTTCGCTCTGGATTCAAAAAAGCGCCCTCGCCGTAAAAATATTATTTTGCTCCCTTATGATACAATCTACTATTTCATCCCATCTATTCGCAAAGGACGACTTGGTTCGCCTTTATGTGCACCCAAAGGTGGTGTTTTCTGTATGAAGCTTCTATAAGTGCGCCGCAATAATCTTTGCCGCGCACTTTTTAAATTTGGAACATATCGAACTCAAATAAGTGCGCCGCAATTATCTTTTACGCGCACTTTTTGAATTTGGAACATCTTGAAAAGAATCAAACACAAATAAGTGCGCCGCAATTATCTTTGCCGCGCCCTTTTTGAATTTGGAACATCTTAGTGTTCAGCGCCAAAGAAGTCGTACATACGCAAATATTGTTTAAATAAATACTGGCTGGTACGACGCGAGACGGCCCATAGTCGCGCCACCGGCTGAATAAAAAAAAACAAATTAGACGCGATTTCGTCATTTCTAACCGACTTTACAAAAAGGAGGAGGTTCTCAATTCGGTTGTATTTTTCTTTTATATTTGTTACCTCATATCTCCGGCGTTTATGAACCGATTTGGAAAATTCTTTTTTTATTTGAATAGATATACTTACAGGTTGGACCCATTTTTTTTAGAATCCAGTTCTGATGATGGAATCCATGAGGAATTGAGGAAACTCCTCAAATATTGTAGGCATACATATGGCGATTTTGATATTTTCAGCAACAAACCAAGCATTTGCATTCAGAAAGTATCATAATCCTTTCACCACTATGGTTCTTTCATAATTTTTTTTCATCCAAATATTTCTTCGAATACAATGGCGGAAGTCTGTTTTTTAAATGAAAAGTTATTCACGGATTGTTTGAAATTCTTGGTTTTGTTTTGAAATAAAATATAAGGCGCCTTTTATTTTCTCATAGAGGGTGATGAAAAGTAGAGTGTATCACTCGGGCGCAAAATATATTTTTGGCTCGGGCGACGTACTTTGAATCCCTCGCTACGTTCAGGATTCTACTAAAGAATCCCTCGCTCTCACTTCGCTCTAGATTCAAAAAAGCGCCCTCGCCGTAAAAGTATTATTTTGCTCCCTTATGATACAATCTACTATTGTCTTGTTTTGGCGTATGTCATTTTACATCAGAGAGAACAAAACAAAAATAGGGTTAAAAAATGAATAAAGAGGTAAGTGTTGAAAAACACTGTGCCGTTATGTTAAAATAAATGAATAAAGTATAACTAGAGATGGTAGTTCGCCGTGGTGTGTCCGGCCTAAGAACAGACCCCTCCATCTCCTCCCGTGGATGTCGTAAAGCCGCCTAAGGGTTAACACCTGGGGATGGGCAGCAGCATCCACCTGAGTACTGAACACCAAACTGCGATCACCAACCCGCCTGCTGAGCGTGGTGATTATAGCAATTCCCCCCATTGTATTTATGTGGGAGGCCTTGTCCAGCTGTGGGCGTAAACAGGCTGATGATAATGATGAGAGATGGTAGTTAGTAGGTATATTTTTGTGTAAGGTGACAGTAATATTGCTATGGCGTCAACACCATTTTGTGAATGTTTTGTATGTTCACACCTTCACGCGAAGAGTCAATTAGCTTGGTGTAGGTTTTCACTAATGTGTTTTAGAGATTCGCTCCAAAAACTCATTGGATATTCGTTGATAGTCTAACATAGCTAAATATATACGTCACGATCTGTCTGTGTACAGATGAAAATGGCTGGAAAGGTTTCAAGGTCAGCCTGTAGAAGTCCATTGCTGAACATAGACCTCCCCCCTAGAATGCCACTACAAACGGTCTTGAGCCGCCTCCATCCACCTGCTTCCTGCGACGTTTATAATATCTTTAGTCCATCGAGTGGAGGGCCTTCCTCTATACCGCGTCGTTCGGTTTGTATAAGTATTACGTCAAAGCTTATTCCTCTTTGATCGTGTAACCGACCGGAATCAACACCGCTGTAAAACGGTTGTTAAAACTAGCAATAAAATGAAAGCTTCATCTTTTATAATGCACTGCACTACATTACACTGTTTATTTGCACCAACAGTTTCAGACAATCAAACAGAAAACAAAATAAGTTTCAGGCTCTAGGACATTCGATTGGAAGGAGGCATGTTGACAATGTTATGGTGGCACTTCACTTGGCGAACAAAATTGTGTTCTGATCGAGTCATGGTTGATTTTGCCTTGGATAAGTAACGTAAACATTTGCGAATATACACCAAGTGAAGTTGCACCTTTAGTTTCAGAAGGAACAATGTGTTCTAAGATGAACGCTACGTTACCAAAGTCAAACGCAAAATAGTAGATTATGCACTAAGGGAATAAAGCAGTGTCTTATGTCGCGGGCGGTATATTGAACCCTGAACGTAAAGAGGGACTCTAAAGGGAGTTATTAGAGTCCTGAGTGAAGCGAGCATACTCTACTTTTCACACCTACTGCGAGACAATAAAAAGCCAGGGCTCCATAAATTAAGTATCGTCTGTTTTGATAAACTCTGGAGTAGAATCATTATCGCTCGACATTTTTTGTTAACACTAATATTGCCATTGACATATACTATATTACTAGAAAATTGCAATAAAATTCACTGAAAATCACACACACACATCTCTTTTGTTTCACATTCTTTAAAATCGCGCATATTTTGTTTTTTTTTTGAGTTCTGCTTATGGTGGCCAGTTCGATTTTCGAACAACCTCTTTACAATGCCATAGGGGCATTTTTTATTTAGAGTGTTCCATGAGTTCAAATCACTTTATTCCCTAGGGAGTTTCAAATTGTCATTGTCATTGACATTGTCGAGCAGGTGGTGTAAAATAGTAGATTATGCACTAAGGGAATAAAGCAGTGTCTTATGTCGCGGGCGGCATATTGAACCCTGAGTGTAACGAGGGACTCTAAAGTTAACTCCCGAGTGTAGCGAGGGAGTTATATAGAGTCCTGAGTGAAGCGAGGGGTTCAAGCTGCCCAAAACGAAGACAGGCTTTATTCCAGAGGAGCGTACTCTACTTTTCACACCTACTGCGAGACAATAAAAAGCCAGGGCTCCATAAAATAAGTATCGTCTGTTTTGATGAAATCTGGAGTAGAATCATTAACGCTCGACATTTTTTGTTAACACTAATATTGCCATTGACATAATTATATATTGCTAGAATATTGCAATAAATTTCACTGAAAAACACAGCACCAACCTAACATCTCTTTTATTTCACATTATTTAAAATCGCGCCTATTCCTTTTTTTTTCTGAGTTCTGCTTTTGGTGGCCAGTTCGATTTTCGAACAAACCTCTTTACAATGCCATATGGGTATTTTTTTACTTGGAGTTTTCCACGAGTGTCCACACGAATTTGACATTCCAAATTCAAATCACTTTAATCCCTAGGGAGTTTCATACAACGTTATATCCCTAGAGAGACAATGCTTTACTTTACGTTGAGGTTGCATGATATTTAATTGGGCATTGTCGAGCAGGTGGTGTGAAAAGTATATTATTCATTAAAACACAAGGATCATTTTGAATCGTCTTATAAATTAAAATTACTCCTGTTCCAACGCAACCAAACCTGTCAGGGCAACAAACACGGTTTGGCTTGATTTTATGATCCTTGTTACCACTAGGTGGGAAGCGCCTGTGTGGTGCCTCGAGAACAAGAAGCCGACCTTAGGTAGCCAAAAATAAAATTTAATGAAGAGTATCAACAGTTCATAAGACAGCCCTTAATATGTATGCTGTACATAGTTAAAAATAACAACCTAATAATATTATGCCATCATAATCATCATCAGCCTGTAGAAGCCCACTGCTGGACATAGGCCTGCCCCATAAAATGCCAAGACAAACAGTCTTGAACCACCTCCACCCACCGACTTCCTGCAACCTTTGTTAATGTAAGTTTGTAGTCCATCGAAAGGGAGCCTAGCTAAAAGCCATTACATACTTTGAAGCTTTGATATCATCATCAGCAGTATTTAGACATCCACTATCGGACGAGGCCTCCCCCATAAAAACAACACATAAAAATACATTGGGGGGTACTGCCATAATCACCACTCTTGGCAGGCGGATTGGTTATCCATGGGCATAGCCAGGGGGGGCGTTTGGGGGTTCAACCCCCCCCTCGAAATGTTAAAAATGTTAGGCCGGCAGTTTTTTTCATATGGATATTAAGGTAATTTCGTGTAAATTTTTGTTGTTTCATTTTCTTGAATCCCCCCGAAACTAAAACCTGGCCACGCCCGTGTGGTCGTCGCGGTATCGGTGTCATCCTCATGCGTAATCCCTTAGTCGGCTTTACGACATCCACGGGAGGAGTTGAATGGGTATATTCTTAGGCCGGTCACATCATGTCACTTTGCTTACACCCACGGTAATGAGGGGTTTTCACGGCCGTTTCATATCATGCTTTCAGCGTTGAAAATAGATGGCGCTGCTCTGTTACGTAAATGTCAAGTGTCAAAATAAAGTGAAATGTCAACAACGTAGATATATTTTCGTTTCGTGGTATTTATTTTTGCTTACTTATAAAAACATCACGAAATCACTAGCGCACACTCAAGAAGCAGACACAAGCAGAATATCATGACTACAGACCACTACTACACTACACTATGACTATGAGCCACAGACTAGTTAGATAATAGCTTAGTACGCGTACACCACAGATAATACATTTGACAATCTTGGCATTTACAGTTGAGTCAGCGCCATCTATCGAAACAATTTGAACTAGTTTTTTTTTTTATCGAAGTTGAAAAGCCCTCATTGGAAAGAAAGTTAGGCAGCAAATTATTTTCGAACAGTGTCAGTAAAAATATTGATATCGCATATATGTTAGTCTGAGTTTGATATGGCCGAGGCCTAATAGCTAGCGCGTCTTTTTCGCCGAAGGGGTAGGCAGAGCCTCAAAAAGCCTCTTTTCATCGTGGGTTGCACAGTCGCAGGAATATAGACGTGACAAGTGGTGAGCTCAGCGTCACCGTCGATCCTTGCTTTCCACGTTTCTATACAAACAACAACTTCATTTCTATATCCTACCGATGATCAACTACAGCAGCAAAATCGGTATAAGTTGTTGTACCGCATCTTCTCACAATAAAACGCGAAAACAAGTCGATGACGTCATTGCATCGTCTATTTTCCTCACACGCAGTTACAAAAATACGCAACGGCCCAGTATTAACTCTTTGATATACTGTGGCGTAACTTCCACACGGCCTATTAACTATTATATCATCTGTGGTGATCTTCCACACGGCCCTGCGAGTGAACGGATCATTAGACGCACTTTCGGATAGAAAATGATTTATGTGGCCATTTACTGGGCGGACGAGAATACACATTTACAGTTCAATAGGTAACAAGGTAGGACTGAAGGTGATTGGGAAATACGAAAGAGAATAACAAAATGATCGCTTTCAAAGATCATGGCGAGGGCTTTGTTTTACATCCTACCAAGAGAAGATACCGGTGACCAGTAGTGTTTTCACCATTTCTAGACGTTCGAAAATGGTCCTTGTTGTTACATAATTAAAGAATACTATATTATGACAAAGAAATAGTGGGGCGTGCGATTTTAGACCGGACCCACTGTACCATAGTAGCCGCTAGACCAATTGATCTTCGGTGAAATTAAGTCTTAAGTTCAGTTTATCAAATGAAAGACCATGATATATACGTAGACAAACAACGTTTCCCCGAAGGCATAGGTAGAGCCTCAATGGGTCTCTCCACTAACCATGGGTCGCACAATCGCAGGAATATAGACGTGACCAGCTGGGATACCATGAATTCAGTACAAAATATCGATTCTGTAATGTCCGCAGCTATATTTAAAGGCACAGTTGCAGAAGGTCTATAGACTTCTGCGATTAAGGTTATTCAATGATGGGGAATGTCAACGACGAACCGATATTTTGCACTAAATAGTTTTTTAACTAAATGGCTATAAGAGATCATGGTAACCCACCGTGGTGAACTCAAATAAGTAACATAAAGTTAATTGTCTGTTACTATACACCTCGTCTATGATAGTATAAATTGGCATGCACTGAAGAAAGCGTAGCAAACTACTAGCATAAATTCAAACCAATGCATTTATTGCACGAAATAACTCTGGCTATTCTGCCAAACTATCGTTGCTAATGTATTGAAAATCACAAGATGACATGGAGGAATTAGTATTGTCTTCGCCAGATTAAATAACAGCAAATAGCGCTATAAATCAGGATAGTTTAGATCCAGTTAAAATTATACGGTGAGAGATTGACGGTGACTATTTTAGACGCTCAATACCTAGGATACGCGTGATTAGACTGAGAGAATCCGTGTATGTATCGTTGTGTACTGTTTGATTGCTTGATTGAACGTGTTCTAATCTTATCTTATCTAAGACATTTGCTTGTTTCAATTCCGAGTTTTGCAAATCAAGTTCTTGAAGTTTTCAATACCCAACCTGGAAACCAATCCTCATGAAACACTTCTCGGATTTCCCGGACTATATTATGTACTTATTATATGAGTCACTTATTGCGGTATGTTTAGGTCAACATCATAGTGAAGAATCCCTCACTATGATGGAATTTTATCCATGTCTTAAGCACGTATTTAATATACCAAAAATGCAATATTTTGATCTAACGTTCAGAGTTTAATTTATTGATACAGCCTGAGAACCAAACACTCTTGCTATTCGAGAGTAGCTGAGTCGCTGCTTACTGATACATGATGATGACTTACCCATTGGGCATTTCTGCGTTGAGCTGGTCGAGAAGCGAGTCGACTGTCGGCCTGGATGACGCAGGGCTGGTTGCTCCATTAGTTCTCGCGTATCCATCTGTCACTGTGAAAAATAAAACAAATAAGAAAGGCGCTTTGGAAAAAAGGAAGAAGGCATAAAAACGCATTAAGAAGTAAAACCTTGGGCGTCCACTGCTGGACGAAGCCTCCCCCATAAAATATAATGGGGGGAATTGCCATAATGCTTGGCAGGCGGATTGGGCATCGCAGTATTCGTGTTGAGTTCTCAGGCGGATGCTGCTGCCCATCCCTTGGTGTACACTCCCTTAGTTGGCTTTTACAACATCCACAGGAGAAGGAAGAGTCTATTCTATCTATCTATGTAATTTATTGTATTAAGTATATCAGTTATCTAGAACCCATAACACAAGCTCTGCTTAGCTTAGGGCCAGATAATGTTGTGTGAAATGTCCAGCATTTATTTTATTTATTTTTATTCTTAGGCCGGACACTTAACCACGGCACAGTTACCAATAGTATTAAAGCCTAAAGCCCCAAAACTTACAACTCCATTGCAAGTTTTGATTGGTCCTTGAACCGTATTATGGTATTGGAAGGTCCTCGGAATGAAAAGAAGTCTGTAGAACATAACAAACTCGTAAAATAATGTCGGTCTGAACAGTGGTTTGCAACTGAAGAATCAAAACGGAATTGACATAATTATTGCTTAGCCAGATTTCAAGTGTCATCGTTGTATTAAAAATTAGGGTCAGCCGGGGCAAACGAACTCGCCTTTCTGCTCCAGTTACATTTCAACAATTAGATCTAACAACGTTATGAAATTACACGGATGTCAAAACTTTTAAACGCCTGTGCCAGAGCAATTTTTCACGGTGTATAAGACGAGCAATTAAAAATAATGCATTGATGACGCCTTCAAGAAACCAAGAGACAGCGAAAACGCATAAACTGAAAATTCGTGTATCTAGAAACTCATTTTTAGTAGTAAAATATGAATATACGTACTTTTAGTTTATAAAAACGGTATTAAGGTGTTTTCATTTCTCAAAAATACCTGTAACCCCATAGATTTTGGCACATGTTTATATTCGTCTATTTTGGTAAACTTCGTGAAAAAGGGGTTAGGTAACATTTCAATTTACACAAAATCTAATATAAAATTTAGAAAAAGCCCATATTCTTTTATTCAACCTGAAGTGTTCTTTCTATTGATTTAAATATTGTTGAGAATAAAGCTAAATTCGGGTTGATCTTGGCTTTTGAAAACAACACTTTTCAAGCGATTACGCAGACTAGACCCTTATGTGTTTATTGATACAGTTGCTTCACTAGTTTGATTCATTCCAGACATTCATTTCATTCGTTCTTATCCTCGTTTTGTTATAATTGAAGTTTTTTTTTGTGGATAGTTGCTGTACGTGAACAACTATCTAGACTGGACTAGAAGGTGAAGTAAGCGGAATCACCTAAAATCTGTTGAGAATTTTCGTCCGCTTCAATTGTCAAACAGTTTTGCCACGATTCGTCCGTTTGATGTACATAGAGCCAATGGGATTGGAAAAGAACAGGTGGGCTGGCCTAGACAGAATCATTGCCAAGTGCCAACAGTCAAGTTAAACTTTTCTGTAAACATGTGTTTTTGAGGAAAAAACACGCGATACAGTACTGTTGAGAGACAAACGACTTTGGGAACTGAAGCACAAGCATGGAAGTATCGTTGGGTGGGAAACAGCTATAATATAGTTTGTTTAAGTTTCGTTAATATGCGTGTGAAAATTCAGATGACGATGGCAGAAACAAAATATCTTTGGCAGGTAAAAACAACATTTGTGGCGTTGTCAGATGTGGGAGTCAGTGGCACATTTTTCCACTGTCCCCCAGTATAATATACATTGCCCGTATTGATGTAGGGATCAATCATCAATGAATAGGTACATCCATGATGCGCTGGGCACCATGATCAGCCCTATGCATACATACATAAAATCGCGCCTATTTCCCAGAGGGGTAGGCTGAGACAACGGATTTGCATTTGCTACGATCCTAACATACCTCTTATATCTTTTACCTTTATTTACTCTCATGACATTCTTCATACACGCTCATCGGCTAAGGGGTACTCTTGACCTGGTCTTTCTCCAGAACGTCCCATTCTGGTATCTGGACCTTCTTTGAGGTCTTCCTCTTCCAACTGTCCCATTCACGCTCGCCTTATGTACCTGCTTGTTTAGTCAGTCTTCTTTCATCCATCCCTTCTACCCTTTGAGCTGTACAATTACATCTTCATATACTTTATCTATATAGGTACTCCGAGGTACTGCAGTGCGTCGAGCGTGTTCTCTGAGGCGAGAGTTCCTGATTTCTTCGCTATAATAAGGACAAGGATCGCGGCTTTCTGGGATCGACTAAGTCGCTCCAACAACACCATCCTGAGGGCTGTGTCTGACTATCTAGCCAATCCTATATATAAGCACTGGATTTCCGTCCATCAGGACGGAAATAAGAAATGACCCTGACGCAGTAGGTGTGTCTTATTTTATTTTTATTTATCTTAATTAATTTTGTTTTTATTTATATTTTTGTGTGATATGGCGGTGTACACTGTACAGTGCCTGAATTAAACGGATTTTATTTATTTATTTATTTATCATAATCATCATCATCATCAGCAGCATGTAGAAGTCCACTGCTAGGCATAGGCTTCCCTTCTAGAAAGCCACTATCAACGGTCTTGAGCCGCCTCCATCCATCGATTTCCTACTACGTTTATAATGTCTTTATTTAGTCCATTGAGTGGAGGGGCTTCTTAATACGGCCACACGATATACTTAATCAGCCCTATATTCTATAATAATATTCCAACTATACTGAGACCTATTTACTCTCCACGCAATAGTTCTCACGCCGGACAAAAGTATGATCAAGATACCAACACAAAACGACCGCCATCTTCATAATATATTATGTTGATCTCGTTGATGTATGAGATACAGGGATTCAAAGTCAAACGTCTAAATTTAAGTGCCAGCGTGTTGCCAGAGTACGCTGTGCAATCCATAACTCAACTGGAAGACGTAGTGGTTTGTTAGTCGGATTGAGCTGCTGGCGATATAAAGGGTTCACGTCTCTTTAAGAGCTCATTAAAATGCTTGCCAGTTTGGATGTGACCATGTGTGTGGATATCAATAGTTGGCTTGTCTTGGTTTGGCGAATTGGCCTAAATGTTGTTATACAAGTACAAACAAATGATTGATTAGTTCAAAAAAATTGTGACGAGATGAAAATTGCACATGTCAAATTTAATTACGATTTTTTATATTTCTGGTAAATTGAAAATTAGGTTACTTAGGACCTACTTACCTAAAAATTCCCTACAGCATTTTTTTTATTATTTTGACAAACCCTTTGACTTGTATGTACTTATACAAATAATAGATTTAAGCATTCAATACCCAAAAATTCCGTTCTAGCGGGACTCGAACCTAAAGCATGCATATTTGTAGAAAGCTAATACAAATATTTATCCTCGAAAAATCTGCATTAGCTGTAGTCGTTCTCAATTTTAGATATTTCAGGAGACATAATTTACTAAAACAAAAAATAATCAGCACTCGATCGCATAAATAAAACCCGATAGAATCGATTACTTCCAGAATAAAAAAAACAACATTCAGGGACTAGAATAGCGCAATCGTATTACTAAAGCACCTATCCACTGGAGCGACGCTGTAAGCTGTGTGTGTGATGCGTACACGGTACTTTATGCTTGCTTTACTGAGAGCCGATTCTGTGTTTTGACAAGCAAATGACACGGACGTCTCGTGTAGTGTAGTGTGGACTTTTGTATGGCAACACCGATGAGCGCCCCTAGCGTACACTCTGTGAACCTAATTTTCCATACAAAAATCCGTGTTACATTACACCATACGTCGTCCGTGTCAATTGCTTGACAAAACTCAGAATCAGCTCTCTGTCTACTCTTTGTGCCTGCTACCGAATACATTTTGGTGCAACCGACTGGAACATAAAACTTGAATGCCGTGACGCGAATGCGGCGTTGCATCGTAGCTCTGCCAACAGAAGCATCAACCAGGCGTAAAGCAAGCGTAAATTGACACGACGTATAAGAAGAAATAGCAATGCTACTGTGGAAAGTGTGCCTGAAGAAAGTTAAATGAACCGAAATCGAGTTTGCGTCTTAGCAGTGGTGATCTATTTCTGTTGGTTGGTGTTGGTATTATTTGGCCTTGCCAGTAAGATGGTGTTTGTAACTATTGTAAACAAATTACTGAGTCTTTCGAATGAAAAATGTATATCAATAACCGGAAAACCATTAATTTATTATTACGCAACATTGTATAGTTTTTCACGAGAATCTGCGCAACTTTATTTCTGTATTATTATGTTATTGGACTTCGAATCTAATCAAGCCAAGTTTACACACATTTCTAATCCCCCCAATGTTCTAGGAGTTAATATAGAAACATATAGTTACCCTCTTATTCATAGTATTTTTTTAAACCTGTTTTAGTTAAAATAGCTTTTGTCTTGTTTTGACGTATGACATTTTACTTCAGAGGTATAAAAACAAAAGCTATTTTTAACCGACTTTACAAAAAGGAGGAGGTTGAGAACCTCGAAATTAAATTGTATTTTTTTTTAGGTTTGTTTCCTCGTAACTCCGTCGTTAATAAACCGATTTGGAAAATTCGTTTTTATTTGAATAGATATACTTCCAGATTGGTCCCATTTTTCTCAAAACCTGATGATGGAATCCATGAGGAATTGAGGGAACTCCTCAAATGTTATAGGCATACATATAGCAATTTTGGTATTTTTAGCAACAATTTTTTTTTATGCCTTTAGAAAATAAAAACATGCAGATAGCCGAATTCAATGGCGGAAATCGGTTTTTTAATGAAAAGTTATACTAAAACAGGTTTCAAAAATGATCATGAATATAGAATATAAATATATATATATATGATATGAATAGTCCCTTAGTATAGAAGTTTCCTGGCCTTCGAAATATAGTTTAGATATCATGGTATTTACAATAAAAAGCATTAAAAGGTTCAAAATAAACAAATCTACAATGTTTATCGTTTTAAAAATAGTTTCCTGAAAATATAGTTTAGTTAACCCGCAGGGAATTTGAGGGGTTTTACTGTTCGCATTGATAGGTTTTATAACGATATTTCAGTCAATTTAATTTCCAAATGATCGATTGAAACTTTCACGGATAGCACTAGTACATGTTATGAATAGAAAATTGGGGTCGGATGTCAGAAGTAATAAAACTGACTGAAATGACTCTCAAGGCTGAACTAAATTAATGATATCTTAGTATAATTAATTATCTTCATTATTGTAGATGTTTGTAGATTGAATTTGATTAGATTCAACGAATATTAAAAACCACCTCCGTTTGACGATCTCCGTGGCGCGGTGGGCGAGTAGCCGGCTGAGACGCAAGAGGTGCGGGTTCGATTCCCGCTGTGGGACAAATGTTTGCATGATCCGCAAATATTTGTTCTGGGTCTGGGTGTTGTGGAACCATGGTACTCGTGGTTCCTGATACCCACGACACAGGGAATCCTAGTGTGGGATTAGGACTATATATGTGACTGTTGGATGTTATGTTATTATTATGTTTAGAATTGATTTAGAAATAGCCACTGCGTTGGACCAACAAGAAAGCAGCGTGGTCGGCCCAAGCGGAGATGGCGAGAATACGAAGCTATAAACCAGGATGAATGGAAAAAGAAACGCAAAGAGAACCATTGCGGAGCAGTGGGATCCAGGAAGCTCTTTAGCTTTTTATGTTGTCGCTCTACTCTCAACATCACAGCTGTATCGATCACAACATTTTTTGAGACACCTATCGGTACTTCCATCTCGCATATATGAAGAATCCAATGCCATCCAGCAATGATGTCTCGGAGTTAGCCCATAATTAAGTTTGCATGTTGAATACCATACTGCCATAACACTTATTGGTGAGGGTCACTCATAGGATCATATTCCTAGGACATGAATGAGTTTTCTCATATAGTTTTCCTTTATAGATTTGACCATAATGTTGAATATACCTGGCTCTAAAAATGGTCGGGAACCCGCTACCAGGTTTAAACCCCAAGTGGCCAGAGGCCAGGGTTCGTTCTGACCGCTGCTCTCATGATACAACACTTACTAATCTACATTTAGTAATCAAATTAAAAACACTCACCATTCCTGTCATTATACGCTGCCCTGTCGTAGTTCCCGTACCGCGCGTGGCTCAGATCGTCTAACAAAGAGTCCAGCTCAGTCAGGTTTCCTCGTCCAGTCCGTCCATAGCCCACAGTGCTCCCACTGTTGTATCCTGGACTATTCACTGCACTATAGCTGTTATTCCCAGTGTTGAAGCCAGGACTACTCGCCGTGTGGTTCACATTGCCAGTTGTGTAGCCTGGACTATTTGTTGCACTGAAGTTGGTTGAATTCCCTGCGTTGTATCCTGGACTATTCGCTGTACTATAGTTGCTGGCTTTTCCAGTATTGTACCCTGGACTATTGGCGTTGTATGAAGTGTATGTAGTCGAGTTGTAACTCGGAGAATGGCTATAGTTTTGTGAGTAGTCTGCATTTTTCTTGAGAGAGCTTGTGTTTTGGTACGTGGGCTGCGAACAAATATTTTGTATTAGATAATTATTAAATATTAGAATCAAACTAGAGGTGACATAGAAATCAAGCCATACATGGAAAGACCTTGAAACAATGGCTCAAATACTAGTCGCGTTTGATTGATGCTTATTCAAAACAGTCAATCAAAAAAACATTGACACCCAAAATCCAGAGCTTATATTATGTATGACTGTTTTTATTGGCTGGGGCTCTTTGTCTGTCTGACCAAAATATAGTACGTAATCGATGAAAATATTAAAAGAATTAGCAAATTTTTGCACTCAATCCCACCTATTACTACATACATATACCTACATATATAGTAACAACTATAAATATTATTTCAGTTCCAGGAAGTTGTTCATTAAAAGGGTTGCCAAGTTTTTCACAGTAACAACATTATTTTGAACTGTTATTTACTTGTTTCAAAGGTCTCATTAACAAGCCAAAACGCAGGAAGTGGTTGTGTCGATCGTTTAAAATTAAATAATAAATGCTACACCTGCGCGTTTCTGGTGCTTTCTCATGGGAGTTCGTGCACATTTAGTATTATTTAGTTCCCAATTTGTATCATTTATTTATTTGGTGGGGGTGTTTAATATCGTTTTCACACCACCTGCTCGACAATGTCCAATTACAAATCATGCAACCTCAACGTAAAGTAAAGCATTGTCTCTCTAGGGATATAAAGTTGTATGAAACTCCCTAGGGATTAAAGTGATTTGAATTTGGGACTTCAAATTCGTGTGGAGACTCGTGGAAAACTCTAAGTAAAAAAATGCCCATATGGCATTGTAAAGAGGTTTGTTCGAAAATCGAACTGGCCACCATAAGCAGAACTCAAAAAAATAAGAAAAAGGTGCGTTTACAAAGAATGTGAAACAAAAGATTCTTTTGTTTGACATGACATTTTTTATTAACTGAAAATCACAGAACCAAACACGCGCACAGCGTGTTTGGTGCTGTGATTTTCAGTAAATTTTATTGCAATATTCATGTTGATAAAAAATTACAAACTTACTTCAAAGTTTATCAAAACAGCCGCTTTAGAGATTATTGATAATCTACTACCGCAAAAATCAAAACAAGCCCTGGCTTTTTATTGTCTCGCAGAAAGTGTGAAAAGTAGAGTATGCTCCTCTGGAATAAAGCCTGTCTTCGTCTTGGGCAGCTTGAACCCCTCGCTTCACTCAGGACTCTATATAACTCCCTCGCTACACTCGGGAGTTAACTTTAGAGTCCCTCGTTACGCTCAGGGTTCAATATGCCGCCCGCGACATAAGACACTGCTTTATTCCCTTAGTGCATAATCTACTATTTCAACAGACTTTAAAGCAAGATATTATAATCCGTATGGATTATAATACCTTGATCATATTATTATTATATATTATTACTTGGTTATTTCAACATCACACAAGGTCCTTATCAGGGCCTTATCTCAAGCTGGTCATTGACCCAAACCTCGGTAACAAAAAAAAAACAGAGACACGACGAAGTAAAAAACCTACAAAAACCCACATCAGAGAAAAACCGAGTCTTGGCACCGTTCCGATTGGGAAATTTAATAATTGTAATGGAAAACCTGTTTTTCTCGCCACAATGTCGTGCAAGGAACATAATACTCTCTAACGAGATGTCGGGAATGTGTCAATAAATCATGTTCAGTTTGTTTGTGATGACTCAACGATCGTATGAAAGAACTGATTGTCTTGTATAAAAAACCCCGTTTTTCTTGCAATATACAAGTTTTCTGTGGCTAAGATTATTTATTTATTTATTTATTCAGGGACAATAAACAGCTACAATATAAAAGCTTAGGTTATAGAAGGATTATAAAATTAAGCTTAATAATATTGTAGCCCACACCATTATCCACAAATTAGCTAACAGTATTGGACAAAACAAAAACCCCACTAGAGGCTTTTTAGTGATATCAATATTTTAAATTTTAAACATTAAACAGTAATTTATTGTATCATACAAATGAAGCTATTTATTTAGATAGATTAGATAATAATAGCTAACGAACAACCAGTACCAATAATTATAACTTTTTTAACTCCATAATTATTTTTCCTCCAAAAGCTAACAGCGACATCTGTTTTCGAAGTAATGCGAGAGCATTTACTTGGAAGTGCTCCAAGAAGCTAGTCAAGTGAAAATTTTACTAGTTTCACCTACACCGACTAGATGGCGCTTGTTTAAAATTAGCATTGGAAATAGCTAAACAGGAAAACATAGGGTCGAAAAAGCTCAAATCACCAATCCGCCTTCCAAGCGATGTGATTCTGGCAATTCCCCACATAGTATTTATGGGGGACGCCTCGTTTAGCAGTGGACGTCTAAAGACTGGTGATGTCTAGTCAGCCCGCGACCACGATTGCTGTAACACATTCGAAACGTTGGGAATAATAAATAATAAGGGACTTTTCCTCCCCTTGTGTTTTTTACCGCTTGTATAATGGGTTGTGTTCTGATGAATTGTTTGATTTGGTGCCAGTGGCTTCCTTCTACCGTAGCAGCACTCGCTATCGGCAGGGGATTCATCCTCATACCTTGGAAGCTATGTGGTCGCGCACCGCGAGGTTCCAGAAGAATTTCCTCCCACGATCACTTAAGTTGTGGAATGATCTCCCTTCCAAAGTTTTCTCTAGTGACTACAGTATGGGGTTCTTCAAAAAGGGCGTTTTAAAGTTCTTAAAGAGTCGGCAACGCTCGTGTGATGCCTCTGGTGTTGCAGGCGTCCATAGGCTACGGTAACCGCTTTCCATCAGGTGGGCCGAACGCTTGTTTGCTTGCAAAGTAGTATAAAAAAACTTACTTATGCTTATTATAAGTAAGGATTGTAGATAAAAGTCTACTAGAGAACAAATCCAAAATAAGTTTAATAACAAAATAACAAAGTGTTTCAAAAGAATATCTAGAGAGCGCGTGTCTTCATGTTTACACCCCTTGGGTGTTATTATAAAAAATGCCTTTAGTCTGGGTTTAAACCAGGACTACCAGTCTAGACCTAGGGTATATACGACTGTAATACAAAAGGAGATGGTTTGTTTTCCAGAAGCAACTTTCGAGCTAGATATGCCAAAAACGACATAAGCTTGGACTATCTCTGGTTTATCTAAAACCAGGGAGCCCCCTAGTTTAGCAATGGTCTATAAATTGATAGTTGGTTGCTTGAGGTAAGAATTTGGACATCTCAATTGTGATGTGACACAATCCGTCAGTTTGATACTTTGCAAATTTGCGAAGTAGCGCGAGAATTGATTTCGAAAAACAAACCATCTGCTTTCGTAATTAAAGTCGCATATGCCTAATGTCGATATTTAATCCTAGACTAGTACGCCTGGACTAAATTCAGATTTAGTTCATGTTCTGTAATAAGGCCGCTTACGTTTAGTGCATGACACATTGACATAACAACATGACACACTCATACAAACTAATATCGGCCAGTAGCTATGGCAATGGGTAACGCAACAATGGGGATCATTTTGGCAGCCTTAGCGCTATCTTATTCTTATGAAACTTGATTAGGAGAAACTTCTTAACCGAAATATTCCTCCTTTTAAGTTTCAAAAGATTTGGACAGCGCTTAAGGCTGTCAAATGATCCCCATTGTTGCGTTACCCATTACCATTCGCTACTTTAATTGGCGGGCCGTATTGCAGTTGCATGACTATTGGCTGCTAAGCCCATCCACAACTTGATGAGTAACCACACGTACTAAGCTAAACGAAAGACGTGACAAAACTTAATTGTACAAGTACCTGTTGATTATTTTTCCCTGCAAAATTGTATAGGGTAAAATGATCAATTTCCGCTAGCTTAAGGCCCAGAATTAAAAAAAAAACACGATCTTATGATTCAGCGTACGTCAATTTGTAGAATACAAATCAGAGTATACCACATAATAAAGACAGTTGTCTTGCTAGATATCCTAAGCAGCTAAACGGATAATGGTCAGTAACAAAGGTAGACATCTGCGTGGGAGGCATTCAATTGATTTCTTTGTCTCCTACTGCTTACTTGCAACTTGGAAACTGTTATTGTAGTCCGATGAACGAGGCAATTCTTTGTATGCACACCCTAACAATAATTCCTCTGTCGCTGAAACTTTGCTGTGTGATAAAGTAAGGTTTATAGATTACGGTTGACAGGTTATCTAGGATTTTTTTTATTTTTAAATTAGGTATTCCTACCTTAACATGGAAATCACTTATAACATTCGGTGGAAAATTGCTCAGTCTGAAATTTCTTCGGTGTATGTTAGTATACATTAATAAGTATAGATATGTAATGGTATCCAGGAATATTTCGATTTCGGTGAGGCAGAAATTAAAGAATATCTGTTTTTTTATCATAACTTTTTCAGGAAAATTGCTCAGTCAGTTTTTATTTTTTTGTACGCGTAAGGTTGTTTAAACGAATCGCCTTGCAGAGTTATCTAAAAGATTTGCCGTTTCGTTCATAGCTTTATGGTTTTTTGGAAATAACTTTCGGCGGAAAATTGCTCCGTCCTTTTTTATTCATTTATTAGTTAAAGTACACTTAAATACAACAGCATTTTAAAGTATCCAATAAAATTTCGGCGTAGCATACGCATTTTAGACTATCAACATTACGCGCACAGCCGCCGGGAGCTACTTTTACTACATCTTGAGACAATAGTTTTGATCAATGAGAATCAATATATATATAAGGCAAATATCACTCACCTACTTGCTGACTCATCACGATATCTCAAGAACGAAATAATAATAAATAATGTTTCTTTCGGCTTCTAAGTGCTTGTAAGTTTAATATTTGTATGAAAAAAGTTAGAGCCAAATTGAACCTAACGCCTACGCGTTACAGCATATGACATCACATAGAAGTTGAAAGCCGAAGAAAATCGTAAAGTTTCTCAGACGAAAAAAAATGAGAGACAGAGTCCTCGTGAACAAACAGCTACAGAGGGTCCACTCAGAACATAGCGCCATTTCTGGTAAGCACACATTGACTTTACGTTTACATGTATTCTCACGCAATCTCGAGCAGAGCTCAGTCGCGACTATAATAGCGAGTGCAGGCATTTGTCACTTGTTAACAAAATGAGTAGCGGTATTATTACGCTTGCAGTGTATTTGGTTGTTTAAATACAACCAAATGCAAACGTTCTTCACCTTTCCAAACGAGATTGTTTGTAACTTGTTCCAACTCCTAATAATCTACTCCTTTTCAAAATTCTGAATGAATACAGTAGCAACCTTAGTGAGTCAGGCAAGTTTAGGTAATTATTTTCAAGGACGGTGGGAGCGGACCTTCTGTCTATTTCTATATTTTGTGGTCTTACCTAAACTGTCAAATTTTGTAACGTGGATCATTTCTTCTTCGATGCGTTGGCTGTTTTTATGACGACTTCTAGGTGGCCAGTATGTTTCAATTGATTTCTAACGAGATTTAAAAAAAGTACGACTTTACATACAAAATAAGCTTGCCAAGTGCGAGTCGTAAGTACTCGAGTATAGGTGTGCTGACTGACGGTTTTGAATGTGGTAGTTTTCCATGATTTTGATATATTTTCAGTAAGTAATTTATTTTAATTTTTTATTCAAAAACGAGTTGAGTGTCCCTGGGAGAATTTTCAATAGCGTAATAGTTTTGATTGTTTTAACAGTCACTCGCAATAACTTTCGTTTAATTCTTCATCGTGTTCTCAATATTCTTATTTTTTCCACATCTTTTTTACGTTATTTTGGAGATAAGTTTAAGGACAGCTACTGGCGTTTTTTTTTCGGTGTAAAAGTGATCAAAAAGTTGCTCATAGTATCATCCAAAAAAAACAGAACCTCGATAACCAAAAACGGAATGCGGATCCCTAAGCAAAAAAGCTGTGTCAAAAAAGGAAAAGCGGTATATCTGGCAGCCCTTGCGCGGAGCGCATGCGTGGTGCGGTGCCCCGCTGTATTATCAGAGGCCCAAACACGAACATCTAAAGTTACGAAGACACGATAGTAAACTTCAAATATCTACTCACAAATATTGAAAATTTCAAGTCACTCCTGTGTCACTGGCCAATATTTGACGTTTGAGATCGTCTCGATTGCGTCTCGGTAACATTAATTGTTCGTGCTGAGCCCACAGAACCCCGCGCGGTACGAAAATTGACTAAGTATGAAATGTTGATATTTAAAAGTTTATGTGTTTATGTGTTTTGGCGAAATTTTATTGGATAACTTAAAATTCTATTATAATAAAGTATACTGTAACTAACAAATGAATAAAAATGGACGGAGCAATTTTCCGCCGTAAGTTATTTCCAAAAATCCATAAAACTATGAACAAAAAGGCAAATCTTTTGGATAACTCTGCAAGGCGATTAGTTTAAACAACCTTACAAGTACAAAAAAATTAAAACTGACGGAGCAATTTTCCTGAAAAAGTTGTGATAAAAATACAGATATTCTTAAATTTCTGTCTCACTGAAATCGAAATATTCCTGGATACCGTTACATATGTATACTTATTAATGTATACTAACATATACCGAAGGAATTTTGGACAGAGCAATTTTCCACCAAAAGTTATTAGTGATTTTCATGTTTAGGTAGAAATACAACATTTAAAAATAAAAAAAATCATGGATAACTTGTCAACCGTAATTTATGAACTTTACTTTATCACACTGCAAAGTTTCAGCGACAGAGGAATTATTGTCAGGGTCAAACCCCCTCACTGACTGGACTATTGAGTCATTTCGCGATGTCTATATAAGAAAGCATTTTACTATTCGGATTTCAAGCAAATATAAAAGAAAAACGTAGGTATTTTAGATGTTTCTTACATAAAGGCTGTGTAAAAAATGTCACATCCGATTACGAGGAATTACGACTTTTTTTACCTCTACCATGGAATGGTGAAGTTAGTAGGAAAAAGTGGCTAAAACTCGAAACGTGCTCAGATGATTTCGAAATAACTAACGGATCGGAACCCCTTAAGGGGTCTCACTCGCACTTGTCTGTTTTATTTTTATTGAATATCATATTCAATACAATACAATATTCTTACCTCATGGATTGATTTGTGTCTATTTATATCGGGGATCCGTTCTTGGAGTCACCCTTTCTTGGTTCTGTATGAAAACCAACACTGCTCGATATGTTTATGCATGTGGAGTAGCATTATGGTGAGACAAGGCTGTTTGGCTCCACACACGCACGGCAAAGAGCGGACTAATTGGCACGAATTAGCCATAATGCCGTGCCGAGTGTGCCGTGGTGTCCGGCATAAGAAAGAACCCTTTCATCTCGTCAGGCAGATGTCGTAAAAGCCGAGTAAGGGATTATACCAGGTGATGAGCAGCAGCATCCACCTCAATACTCAATGTGAATACTGCGATCACCAATCCGTCTGCCAAGCGTGGTGATTATGGCAATTCCCTTTATGTGGCAGGCCTCTTACAGCTATGGACGTCTAAAGGCTGGTGATAAAGACTTTCATTATAGTTACATAAGTAATGTTTTGTTGTATTATTGTTTGTTATTTTTACTCTTTTCTTACTTCTACGTGCTTGTTGTGTTTATTTGTGTTGTCAAATAAACGGGTTGTTCCACAAATCCCCATTGAGTTAACCCATCAATGGGGATAAGTGGAATTTTCATCCAATAGGGAATATATGAATGGGTAGTCAATGGGGATACATCCCCATTGAATACCCATTATTCAATGGGGATTATTTTATTTTTAGTAGTAACAATTTATTTATAAAAAATATTATGTAAGTAATATATAAGTAATAGAATAATACGTATTATTATTTTTAGTTTCCAATCCTTGCGATAACTAAATGCTGTGCCTGTGACCAATTACTACTGAAACTAATCTTGAAGCATGCAAATCACGTAATTGCAAGCATTCATTGCGGAAATTCCCTAATCTTATGTAATGCCTCTCTCACATTCAAATAGGTATATCTACCTTCTTCTAACCTGTGAATGACATTTAGAAGTCGCTGTATTGGGTCACCAAGATACAGGCTTTGCCTAGTTTGGGGCCCGATGCTAATACATATTCTGAGGCATAAACCTGTCACTGTATTCGTCAAATCTTGCGTTTGTTGTTAAATATGTACCTTCTTTAATACTTCGATAATAAACTGCATTACTAATTACTACTACTACTACACACAAAGTATAATTATTACCTACTTTAATTAACTTAATTTATTATGTATATTAAGAATATAACATTGCCTGTGAGAAGGAAAAAAAAAACCAAATTCTGAATTCCGAACCAAAACCGAATTCGGCTTTTCGTATACACTAACTTTCCAATGAATCTACTGACTGACATTATCAACGCACAGCCTACCTAAAGTCCTAGAAACGTGAAATTTGGAGAGTATCTTATGACATAAGGTGCACAAAGAAGGGAATTTGAATCGGGGTTAAATTTCGCAAAGGCATTCCTCTAGAGAGGGTGCATTAGGATGAAAGTTTCGGTCGCGGCCGATCCAGTAGCAATATTGTACAAATACTGTAACCAATACTTGCCCCCTTGGTTTTCAGACACTCACCGAAGCCGGTTTCGCGTAATCCGACGAGATATTCCTAGATCCATTGATGGATCCATATCCCGTCGACGTAGGCGAGCTCAGACTGCCTCCCGGGGAGCTCAGCCTGCCTGGCGAGGCCCCTCTGCCTATCGGTGAACCGGTCCTGCCTGGAGAACTGGTCCTTCCACCTGGTGAGCTCGTTCGTCCCCCTGGACTGCCGACGCGAGCGCCGGGGTTGATCGAGTTCTGAAGGTCAGCGAGCAGGGCATCTGGAAATGAGAGAATAGACGGTTGAAGTAATGTTTGTTTTAGTCAAATATTAATAGAATAATTGATGATGATAAAAATAGGGAAGAATATACTGCTTTATTGTTTAAATTTTACAGATACTTCAGAATCAGCTCAGGATATTATACTTTTACTTAAAAGTTTCTAAAGTTAACGCCAGAAACATATTTTAGCCCAGCAACATCAGCGGAGTCGTGGATCTCAATAGAAGGTATATATTTGAGCTGCTGTAGAGACATTAGACTCATGTGGACAGGGAGCATACAAAATCTACAAGGACCTGACGGAGAGGCTTGCAGAGACTACCGTGACCGGAATCCTGGCTTTTATTTCACCCAGCGAATAAGCATTGCCATACAGCGTGACAATGCCACCAGCATTCTGGGCACGCTGCTATCTGTCCCCCCCCCCCCCCCCCCCCCAAGTACAGTTAAAAAAGTACGCCGCTAACTCAGTCGGCGGCGAACAGTTTGCCTACTGGGGACGCAGCCTTAGATAGCGCTAAGGCTGCCAAAATGATCCCTAGTGCTGCGACTATGTATGGCAGACTTGTTCCTCGTAAATAATCCAGTTGACCAAATGTAAGATTTTATTGTTATGTTAGGCAGGAAATTTACATAATTTAATTTTAGGTTGTAGTGATAGAGTAGATGCTTTGTTTTTATTTTTGAGTAGCCCATATAAAACGTTTCACTTCCTCAAATTTTTATAAGAGTTAAAAATACAGATAGGCAGACAGGTTCTTTGTGACAGTTTGGAGTAGTTATCGTAAAAAAAAAGTAAAAACACACCTATTTGTATATGGAATAAATCGAACAACGAACCAATCAAAATCACTTTTGAAAGAAAGTGAGCGCTTTTAAAAAAAAATTGGCATACAGTTCCAGATAATAACAAAAGCCTGTCAAAAAAAAGTGTTGTTTAAGGTTGCGGTGATGGCCGCACGCTAAATCAACTCGAGAATAGCGCAAAAGTCGGCCTGCATATTGCTGTCCCTGTTTGGCTAACGCAGGCGCGCGCGGGGTACAGCCGAACACTTATTTCTATTCTGTGGCCGTTACCATTCATAATTCGAAGCTGGTATTTATTTTTTATGCAAACTAGCATTTGACAAAAATATTTTTTTGGCATATTTGGCATTTGTCATTTGTCACAAACTTTTTACATTTATATATCTAGCAATAAAAACTCCTTGGTACCTAGTTCTGCGAACAGTTAGAACTCGCGAGCACAAACTTTTTTCCAATAATTGTGATCAGGGTGGTTATTCGCTATGACCTATGAGATTTCTTTTCAATAACGTGTGACGTCACCCATACGATTCAGCGATGATTCCACGCAGATATCGTAACGAGCCCGCGTTATGTTACGTTTGGTCAGAGCGAATAAGGGGGCAAGTTGGTGCTTTGATGATCGTTGAGTTTGGCTCAACTTTCCAATAGCGACTGTGAGCTAGGAGGTTCATATTTTTATCACATGTAGACACAAGCCTAAATATGAAATGGCGTACTGCGGAAACCAATAGTTTTAGCATTGTGAGCTATGACAAAAAAATCAAAGAAAAATATTTCAAAGTAAACGCTCAACTTTCCTTTAGCTACTGCTAGCTAGGAAGTTCACATTTTTATCACATGTAGGTTCACATAGCACAAGCCTAAATATGAAATGGCGTACTGCGGAAACCAATAGTTTTGGAGCTATTCATTTTTAAAATTTGCTAATAACCGCTTTCCGAACGCCATGTTTTGGTGATATTTTACTTTTTATCAGTGTTCCCATACGATTTTCGGCTTTTGACAATGACAGTGACAGACCAAATGGTATATTTTGCTAAAAATTGGTGGTTTCTCAATTTTCAACTAGTCGTGTTTTTTGCTCTTACGGTCCAGACGGTTACGTATTCCTTGAACATCAATGAACTCTGTCATCGTTTGTGTTCTCAGAGTTGAGATTGTTTACGTGCTTACTCCTGTTTGAGAATTCATCGAAGGACTTTCCTTTAGCGACTATAAGTATAAGGCTTGAGGGGGGAGGGGAGGGGTGGGTTGTCAATGTCAAAAGCCGAAAATCGTATCCAAACACTGACAAATAGTAAAATATCACCAAAATATGGAGATCGGAAACCAGTTTTTAGCAAATTTCAACAATGAATAGCTCCAAAACTATTTTTTTCCGCAGTACGCCATTTCATACTCAGGCTTGTGCTATGTGAACCTACATGTGATAAAAATATGAACCTCGTAGGTCACAGTCGCTAAAGGAAAGTTGAGCATTTACTTTGAAATATTTTTCTTTGATTTTTTGTCATAGCTCACAATGCTAAAACTATTGGTTTCCGCAGTACGCCATTTCATATTCAGGCTTGTGCTATGTGAACCTACATGTGATAAAAATATGAACCTCGTAGGTCACAGTCGCTAAAGGAAAGTTGAGCATTTACTTTGAAATATTTTTCTTTGATTTTTTGTCATAGCTCACAATGCTAAAACTATTGGTTTCCGCAGTACACCATTTCATATTCAGGCTTGTGCTATGTGAACCTACATGTGATAAAAATATGAACCTCGTAGATCACAGTCGCTAAAGTAAAGTTGAGCATTTACTTTGAAATATTTTTCTTTGATTTTTTGTCATAGCTCACAATGCTAAAACTATTGGTTTCCGCAGTACGCCATTTCATATTCAGGCTTGTGCTATGTGAACCTACATGTGATAAAAATATGAACCTCGTAGGTCACAGTCGCTAAAGGAAAGTTGAGCCGCTACTATTTCTCGCAAAAACTAGGTACTGAATGGTAAAAAAAGCACAAGTCGTAGGTATGTTAGTTACCTAGGTTACTTCATTCCAAATCACAAGGCAAATCTAAATAAAATTACAAAAATATTGCAATGTCATATATAACAAACAAATAGGTGAACAAACACAAGAGCAAGCGAAGCGCGGGGTTACACAGTGTACTAGTGTGAGTGCCTGTCGAGTTGTCAAACATCACACAACCGTAGTTCCCCGACCGGCCCTCGGTTCTGACGCGATAGCAATATGGGCGTTCAGAATTTTTTAGAAATTTGTTCAAGTTCCGTAATACCAAAAATGATGAATAAAAACTTGTTGTTTTTTTTATATCGTGTTGTTATTCTGTTACTTGACAATATAAGCTATGTTCCTACACATAAAATACGTAACATATCGTTGTTTTTCATACGAAACAAATAAGATGAAAACATGTCGTTTAGGTCGTAAAAATATACAAAAAGTAATTCGCTTACATTTCATTTTAGGTATATATTTTGATAAAAAAAACTATCTGGGAACATAGATAAATACTATCCGAATCCGAATAATAGCATAATATGGTGGAAATATGCTCGAATTACAAATGACGTCGGTATTACGTTTGTATGGGCAGTCCATCCTTCGCTGGGTTCTTAAGTAGTAGTTTGGAGTAGGAAAAATGTGTAGCGTTCCGTTTGCAATTATTTTAACTACAAGTACCTGGGTGACCGAGCTTTACTCAGGAAATTTGGAAAAACGCGTTAGATATGAAACTTAGCTAGATAGATTTTATGCCCCAAAACCCCCCATATAGCAAAATTTCAACGATTTATCATCGTTAGAACCGTTTTCGAGATCTGAAACCATGTATGTATATATATATATATATACACACATATATATATATATATATATACATACATACAAATATTGCATGTTTAACAGTATAGGAATAAGGAGGAAGTAATATGTAACAAAGTTATAAATAATTATGCATAACTTTAAGATCGATTCTAGGGTTAATTAAATGGAATTATCATTTATAAGGCAAATAGTATAAAGTTTACTTAAATGAGCAGACCTTGTGAGTTTTGTATGTACTGGTTGTGAGTTTATTTATTCAGTGACATCATATTCGTTTACAAGCGGATCTGCCAGTTGGTTGAAATACATATATCTAACTAGCCTCTGTTATACAGGGTGTTTTTTTAAATGGGACAGTATGGGGATATCCGAATACATAACAGATACGGGAAAACTGTCTTTGGAACCATTTGCTCATTTTGTATGAAAATGATTTTGGCATAGTTATTTCTTTGGTCAAGCGTGAGTTCTCCATATAAATGAGTAGCTTTGATCAAAAAAAATTTTTATGCGTATCAACTCAGTTTCATTTAAGGATTGTTTCATTGTATCGGAAGAAAAAAATCTGAGCAGCAAAAGTTAGTCAAATTTTATAAAATGTTTTCTCATACAAATTGTAAGTAATCTGGTACCTACGTTAATAAAACTATCGCAATAAATTTTCAAAATGGGTTCCCTCTTGCTGTTTCCAGGTACGGGTACGTTTCAGAATACCTCTTGTGGCCTTAGACAAAGATTTTCTTATTAAAGTTTGACTAAGTTCTACAGCTCTGATTTTTCTAATTTCACGAGACCATCAGAGCAGTAGAACAACATTCACCACACATCTTTGTCTAATGCCACTAGAGATGTTCTGAAACGTGCCCGTACCTGGAAACAGCAAGAGGGAGGCCATTTTGATAATTTATTGCGATAGTTTTATTAACGTAGGTACCAGATTACTTACAATTTGTATGAGAAAACATTTTATAAAATTTGACTAACTTCTGCTGCTCATATTTTTTTCTTCCGATACGATGAAACAATCCTTACATGAAGCTGAGTCGATACGCATAAAACAAATTTTTGATCAAAACTACTCCTTTTTATGGAGAACTCACGCTTGACCAAAAAAATAACTATGCCAAAATCATTTTCATACAAAATGAGCAAATGGTTCCAAAGACAGTTTTCCCGTATCTCTTATGGATTCGGATATCCCCATACTGCCCCATTTAAAAAAAACATTCTGTATATAGCCTCCTCTTTATCACGCTTGGTTAAAATAACTACAGTTTGAATAGACAGGTATATAGGTATATATTTATTGTACGTATTCACATATCAGCAGCCTTTAGACGTCCACTGTTGAACGAGGTCCCCCCATAGAATGCAATGGATGATTTGCCATAATCACCACCCTTGGCAGGTGGATTGGTGATCTCAGTATTGGTGATGAGTACTCAGGTGGATGCTGCTGCCCATTCCCTGGTGTAATCCCTAAGTCGGCTTTTACGACATCCACGGGAGGAGACAGGGGGCTCTATTTTTAGGCCGGAAATACCACATATAATACATATAAAACAAAAAATATATTATGTACAACTTTCAAACCAATCTTTTTCTCTCAATCAATCTTCAAGTCTTTTCGATTAATTTTCAAATATTTATTATTCGTATATTGTGGAGTTTGGTGTCCTATGGTATCCGTGAACTGCTTGACCAGCCGACTATCCTCTACATGCTTAAAGGATCTTGCATAGTTTGCGAGGTATAGTGGTTTTTTTTATGTAACTATTTCATAACACGGCAGTTTAGTATCCTACTCTAGGAAGATCAACTAGACCACACGTTATACGTTGTTGTTTCTCGAAAGTCGAATTGATAAAGCGTAGGTAGTTTGATGTATAACAAGCTGACCATCTTCGTGTCTTGATCGTTGGCAGTAGTGATCCAAGTTCAAATTGGTCGGATCTTATGAATTACTCTTTGTTGATAAGACACCAATTAAAATTCGCGAAATGAGAGCGATCTTATCCTTTCCAACACTCGTGCGTCAAAAACTAGTTTGCTTTTGGGAGGGTTCATTGCCTTATAAAGGCTCCTCACTCATAGGCACTATAGAACCTTATTGTTGACGTAATAAATGCCATAATATCTTATCGCATAATAAGCCCATAGAGATAAGCGGTTTTGTATAAGGAAGCATTCAGTAAACAAGGTGTGATCTTTGTAGATCTGGGCACAGTTATATGTAACGTTTAGTTTTAATTTTTTGGAGCAAATTGAGTAGATTACTAAGTTTACGAAATCAACGGATAGATCTAAGAACGTATAATAACAATCAATTGGTATTTGACTTTTATGAATTATTGTTACCTATTCCATGGACAGCTTCGTAGATGGTAGCGTATTCTGATTCAGGAAGATCTGATGTTATTCTTGATGCTGCTTTCGACATATTCTCTGATGGTGAATTTCTTGATGATGTTTTCAATATTTTCCCATAGATATCATCGTTCACAAAATAATGGGTCGTAGAATGTCTGGCCATGATGCTAATATAAATTCTAATCGCACAACACTATGAGCACTGTGAATGGTTCAAAGGAAACTGGCCGTCAAGAATTTGCGAGAAACACAATAAAAATAAAACAGAAATATAGAATCCGATGCAAGGGCAAAGGAAGGGATTCTAAATTTAAATATATCTGCGTTTGGACGAGTAAGGAGGCGCGGGCGACTCTCTTATGGACTGATGCAGTACTGATTCATCTGACTCGTGAACGAAATTCGCGGGCTAACACATTGTTCACAACATGCTTTACCCATTCTGTGCAAAAACACAAAAATTTTAATTTCGCTTTTCCTAATCCTTTATTAACGATTAGAACGTAAAATAATTGAGCTAGTTGTTTAGCAGATGCAAAAGCACCCTTCGCTTTGTGTTATTGTGCGATAAGGCAATCTTGACCCAGCAAAACAGGTTTCGCAAGTACTCGAAACTCATTATGTGCAACTAAATGTAGCGCTAAGTATGCTTGATGGTGTCAAGCCATCAATGAACGCTGACGCCGCATTGATGATAAAGAAATTCTTGTAGCGTCATTGAATGACTCTTACGGTGGAGAATGTTTACGTTGTGTGTATTAAAGTAGCAGTTTTGAATACTTTAAAGTTCTTAGTTACCAATAAGAATATTATAACTAAAACAAAAACAGTATTTTACATACAAAATAAAAAAAAAGAAATTAAAAACTTGAGCTATCTAAATACCGTTGCAAACAATCTAAAGATAGCTCAACTGATCCAAATCACTACCAGACCGAAGCGGCCACAAGACGCTGGCGGCTATTTGCCACGCTGAATGATAATATAATATAAAATTTATACAATTTCAATTAAATTGTTAAATTAACAACTGCAATATACAGTTGTTAATTTAACAATTTAATTGAGTAATTGTAAGTTTAAGTACTTAACTTAATAACTTGTAAAATAACTAAGGAGAACCTCATAAATCTAGAAGAACGACAAACAAGTAATATAGGAAAGATACCTTACAAACCTTTGTTACTGATAGATCCTGTTAAGACGACCCAGTGAGATAAATCAATGGAGACTGATTGGATTATCTCAAAACCACTTTACGAGTGTTGATATAGAGTTTTAATATCTTTTACAAGCTTCTATTTAACTTATGTTTGTTTCTTGTATGTTTTAAATCTCGGGAGACAATTTTGATACAGTTCCCGTTTTCTGATTGAGCTGAAATTTTGCATACCGATTTATTTCCGATGACAATACAATATTATGGTGGCTACAGGCTTATGTGCTGATGGAGACGGTAGGTGGACGACGGAACTCCTCAACTTTTTTGTAAAAGAACATAATATGTAAACAAATTATAACATCGTCCTCTAATCCTTGACTGTTCAGCTTCAAGATTTTCTACAGACGTCATAGATAAATGGGTCACGGTTGCTGTATGAATGAATTCATCATGAATCGCTAACATAATAATATAGGTATATTATTAACCAACTTTCAAAAAAAGAGGTGGTTCTCAATTCGTCTGTATGTTTGGAGAGGGTAGAGGCCTCCCCATAGAATAGAGATGATTTGCCATAATCACCATTGGTGATCGCAGAATTGGTGTTAAGTACTCAGATGGATGCTGCTACCCATCCCCTGGCGTAAACCCTGTCGCCCTTTACGACATCCGCGGGAGGAGTTGGAGGAGTCCTATTCTTGGGCCTTCTACCTTCATTATGTAATAAAGAACCTTTAAAATTGAAATTGAAAAATTATTCTTGGGCCGAGACCACCACGACCTTTCATAAATACCCAGTTGGTAATTTTGATGGAGTAAACAAGGTCCTGTCGAGATTTTTCATTCAACATGTCCGAGTGGTCTACATAATCATAAACTCCCAATAGAGTCTAGTCAGATCTATTTAATTAAATCTATGACAAGATTAACCTAAAAATATAAAAATATGTTTACTTGTGACGAATTTATCCTACATTTTTTTTAGATAAAGAAATTACCGAAGAAGGACCCCAAAGATTCAAGAGACACAAAACTAGGAACGGGGGCAAACCAAAATGGTCGAAGGTATGAAGATAACATTTAATGTAGAGAAGATTTTAAGATAATAAAAAAAATCTCGGTGTTCTATAGAAGTTTTTACCATCGGTCACAACACAAGGTCCTTTTCAGGGCCTCCATGCCTCAAACTGACCAGTGACGGGATGAGCGAACGAAGGGAAGCTGACCATCAAACACGACATTTGGTGGGATGGGCAGAGAGAAGTAAGGCGGAAGTATTGTAGAACTCGAAAGTTTTGTAGACACCTGACAATTTGACAATAGCACGCCGCCTCGTGGAATGAATGGAGTAAAAGTAACAGGCGCGTGCCGTTTATAAAATGAATGCGTGAATGAACTACATCCGTTGTTGCTACAACATATCGTTTATTTTAGACGATATGTAATTCGTAAAGCCATTGAGGATGATACTTCTTGTAGAGCTATTAAATGTTTTGAAATCTGTAAAACGATTTTTATTTGAGCCAGAAATAGAGCTAGAATTAGAATATTTTAACATTCTAGAGAATCGGTAGGAGAAAGAAAAGTTGATTTCGAAGAATCAGAAGAACCACCAGAGCTGTTGAACATATACTTTCGTGTTGAAAATGCTTTCTAGGCTGGAAATGATTGTCAAGCCTAGAAAGTATATAAAAAAAAAGTACTGCGTTGTCGAAACGACAAGTCAAACAATGGCGTTGTGATAACAAAAGCGGATTTTTTGTTGCGCCTTTTCAGTTTCCAAACAACATAAATAATAAATACAACGGACAAATGCGAGCGAGAATCACGCCTTAATGGTTCCGATTCGTAAATTATTTTGAAATAGTTAGAGCCCGATTTCGAGTGTCAGCCACTTTTTCCTACACAGTTCACCAAGGAATCTTCATTTAAGGAGTGTATACAATCGAAATTCCTAAATTCCGAAAGCTAGCATTATACATTTCCGAATTGTGACGTTGCTGAAAGTACCCTTAAGGTTTTTCATTTTTGCGATTTCCATTCAATAATTAGACATTCATGCTCTATCTTTTCAATGCATTGAGTAAGAAGCTTACAGCACCTAAAAGCTCATAGCTATTTAAGCTCACAGATCTTTGTACTGGGTGGCAAAAAAGCAATGACACTATAGAAATTGTCTATAATGTTTACAAATACAACACAGGATTTGTAGGGTGATACTTTGTACCCTGCCCCCCAATATAGTAGCAAATGGCAATGGGGATCAATTTGGCAGCCTTAGCGATATCTAAATCTTATGAAACTTGAATAGGGGAAACTTCTTGACCTAAATATTCCTACTCACAAGTCTCAAAAGATTTGGATAGATTCGCACAGATTTTGAAATGCTCTCCATTGTTGCGTTTCCCATTGCCATTTGCTAATGTAATTGGCATGCTGGTTGGAGTTGGTAGTCAAAACGGTCATCGTCCTATTTATAGGTTTATTTTAAAGACTTATATACAACAAATGACACGATATACAACTTGCGGTTCAAACCACAAGGTTATCTGGAGACGGTCAGTTGACACTTGCCTTGGTCAACTGATATAGTATGGCGGTGTTCTCAATAGCTTTGTTATAAATTGCAAAAAATACAAAGACACAAGAATGTTTGGTATACCTACACTACAGCTATTGGCTATTCGGGCATATATCAGACCAAACCTGATCTCTGCTCTGACCACCTACATGAAAGGTAAAGCTTGTTTTCAAACTTGTGAGCATGTCTTTGGTAATCTGATCGCTTCTATCAACCGGAAAACTGTGAATTTTAAATGATATTGGATTCATTTGGTTTTGATGCTCTAATAAGATAAGACGTCAGTAATGTAAACTAGGGGAAGCCCCGCGACTTCGTCCGCGTTTTTCCATACAAACTTCAACACCCCGCTTTTGGAAATTCCTTTCTTAGCGCATCCCTAGACCAAAAAGAATGTATCCTCCAAACAGGTCTCTAGGACTAAGGGTGTTAGTAGCTTTTATTGATGTAGAAACTATCGATCGACGGCGACTACCATCGATCGATGACGTCGATCTATGATCGATCGATCGGTGTGGTAACACCCTAACGCTTTAGCTTGTGCGTTGATAGTCAATCAGTGAATCAGTAATAATAAATAAATAAATAATAAATGCTGACATTTCACACAACATTATCTAGCCCCAAGCTAAGCAGAGCTTGTGTTATGGGTACTAGATAACTGATATACTTAATACAATTATACATTACTTAGATAGATATTTTTTATTATACATAGAAAATACCCAGAACACCCTGAACAAATATCTGCAGATTGTACAAATATTTGTTCCGAGGCGGGAATCGAACCCGCAACCTCCAGCATCGCAGGCGAACCTTCGCCCGCCGCGCCACAGAGGTCGTCAGTCAGTCAGTCACGCAACGATTTTATATTATACTAGCTCAATCCCCGCGACTTCGTCCGCTTTTTAATATAGCGTATATTAATCAGGACCAGTGAGTGTAGTTTTCTATTTGTTAAATTTTTTGAATCAGTTCAGTAGTTCCATAGATTACCCCCTCCAAACAAACAAATTTTACCACTTTATAATATAATTGTTTATGTATATAATATTTTATTATAGTGTAGATTGATGATGAGGATTGCGCGTGATTTGACTACAAAACTCGCGTGTTAGGGTAACAATTCAAAAAAATTACATCCATGCGGTCCAAACAAAAAGCACAGTAAATTATTCGATGCGATTGCGCAAAGTTTGTTTACCGAGTCAATCCCGAACGCTCCACTAACACGTTACCGATATAGCGCAAGGCCGCACAATTACAACTCATGATTCACGCATTACTTCCAACTCCTAATTCCTCTATTGTTCAATTGTGGAACTTACCAAGGTATGCACTGAAATCTGTGAAATACTTCTTCCATTCCGTCGACCTCAGCTCCGGTGGATCACGCGGCCCCCGATCAGCGCTGTACTTCCTCTCCAATACGGGGGAGAACGAGACAGACTTGGGGGATGCGGAGCGCGTGCGCACGGAAGCCATCCCTTAGTATATAAGCCAGAACGGGTCGTATCACAGACAGTCGTGGTCGGACCACGGCTAGGAGTAGACTGGTTATTTTAGGCGTGATGCTGGGTTATCTGCGACGCGAGCGCAGACGGTGATAGCGCGGTTACACTGTGGCTGGCGACAGTTACGCGAGACGTGCTATTCCCGTCAGGTGGTCATTTCCGCCGGTGCATGTTTCGCAACTGATAGAGAACAAACTTCATTAACCGAGATGATGTTCAAAACGTAAGGCCGGGTTACATAAGCGACCGTTTGCGGCCAGTCGTGGGCGGGCGGCGCCCTACAACGGCGGCTCAAGAACGTGGACATGACTACTTGTGCACGCGAGTAAACAATATGAACCTTCTTAGGCGATGTGCTAGTTAACATACCCTGATTAACAACCGCGTTAACCATACGTTTATTTCTAGAGTTTGGAAATAAGTATGTCGTTAGATCTACTGGCCACTAAAGCGTACATGCGACATTTTACGCGTTTTACCTATTCCTGGTTACGGCTAACCTCAAAGTGAGAATCAGATGCGAGCGCGATGTTGTTTGTAGCTACGTCAAAAGACTCGACAACACCTACGGAAGCAGCAAGCATAAAAAGATATACACGCCAGGTGGCAGAGTCGTTTTTTGCAAACAATTGACACGGACGTATGTTGTAAGTGTAACACGGACTTTGTATGGCGACTTCGATGAGTGCCCCAAGCGTACACTCTGTGAACCTCAATTTCCATACAAAAATCCGTGTTACACTACACCATACGTCCGTGTCAATTTCTTGTTAAAACTCAGACTTCGGTCTCAGGTGCTCTACAGTGTACAGTGGCCCTCGTAACTGTGTCCGACAGAGGGTACCGGGCGCCGATTACAAAATAATGATCCATTGACTTACTACGGGCACAGTTTAAATACATAATAAGACGGTGCTACGGGATTGTCTAATTGGGACGCGCACTTAAATGACTTTAATGTTTACAATTACGCAAACTGCGGCATCATTACGGTTTGATGTCATTGCTCAACGTTTAAATAGGGTACAACGAGGGAAATTAAAATTCCCAATATTATAAATTGCAGAAACTTTACGTAATATTTTGATGCATGAAAATTGTATCGATTTTTATTCAGAGAACAATATATGCGAGAACATACAAAAATATAAATATATAGATAGAGCAAAAATCAAATCAAATAGAATTTTATTCATTGAAATCACAAGAATCATTTTGAATAGTCTTATAAACAAAAACAAAATTGAATAAATAATAGAAAAAATAAGCGAATTGAGTTTCACAACACATACAGGTAATTTAAAAAAAACATATTTGATCAATAATTCTGCAAACAAAAGCTATACATAGCAAGGAAGTACGTAGGTACTTATTTGATACAAAACTGTCAATTTTCTCATTGTTCTAGGCCAGCAGCCAACGTGATGTGGGCGAGCCCATCCGTGGGTGGAGCTGATGGTAGAATCGAAGGTCATACCGCCCAGGTAATAAGACACGCCAAGACTCCATAAAATTGTATAGTTGAGGGATTATAACCATGATACATAAAAAAGTATATGTGATCACTAATACTAGTAATAGCTACTAATAATAATAGATTAGATCGCGGAGGTTTAAATCTGATAAAGGCCCTGGCAATTCAAGTACGTAAGTTGAGTGATTTGGAAAAATGAGAAAATAAACAATGGAGAACAACAAACAACTCGTGATAAAATGGGCAGGAAAGAAACAGTACAAAAAATAGGATTAAAGAAATCTATATCTAAAAATACAATAATATCAGTCATAGTTTTGGAAATAATAACATTGGATGAATCAATTATTTGGATGATTGAAATACATTCAATCCTATCCAATTAAACCACCAATAGACACCCCAGACTTTCAGAGGTTAATGCAGATGTACAAACGATGAAAGGAACAATCGTCAGTCATAGTTCAATGAACGCAATGATAACAGTAAACAATTACTTAAGGTGATTCCTCTCGCATGTGGCGCGAAATTCAAATTTTATTGTGTTTTTTGTAAATCACAGCTAATCAACACTTCTTGAGATAAAGAAAACAGATTTTGCAAAAACTGGGAGACCCGCCTATCAATTAAAACACATGTTTTATTTGATCGTATCTCATAAATGTCATTAGTTAAGCTACGCATATCTTTAAACCAAAAAAACACTGTAGAAATCATTGAAGAGTATTCGTAGCTGAAGTAATGATCTATATGTGAAACTATAAACTAAAACATTTGTGTTAGGTCTCCTAGTTTTCGCAAAATCAGTTTTTACTATCTCAAGAAGTGTTGATGAGCTGTAATGAGCAAAAACGCAATAAAATTTGAATTTCGCGCCACATGCGAGAGGAATCACCTTAAGTAATATAGCTGAAGTGAATGTATTAATTGTTTTAGATTAGATATTACAGAAATATTTCAAATTAGTTTTACTCTTAACTTTAATCATTAAGTTTTCAGGAGATTTCAATTCTCCTTTAACCCAAGAGCCAGGAGTAGTTACAACCAACGAGTTTAAAGCTTGAAGCCTTTGTTTATCTGTCGTCGTTCTGTTTAGGGCAGCGTAAATCCAGGGGGCTTAGTACGGGTTTTGATAGTTTACGTTGAACAAAGTTGTACAATAATTCTACAATATAAGAGGTGTTATTTTCATGTAGGCTATGTGGATGGATAATCCTATTATGGTGATCGCAATCAAAGTCTACAAATTATTAATATATCTAACAAAGGCAACATCATTATTTTCGGGTGTATTATCATCAGATGAACGTATCATAACAAAGTAATAATTTATTATTAATACGTCTTAAGAATTAATCTACCAGTGTAATAATCTTACTTAATCGGTCAGTAAATTTTACTGACAGCGTCCTTAGTTTTCTTCTCATTTTCGCTAGGGGCGCTGCAAGTAAATGTATGGAAGGAAACGAAACTTCATATAGTTTCGAAAACTATCAAAACCCTTACTAAGCACCCTGATCTGATTTATACTGTTGTTGAAAATTACATAATGATGTAGACGTACTAACTACAATAATACTTGTGTCATAAAGAAACTCTAAAGAAACACTGGTAGATTAATTCTTAAGATGTATTAATAATAAATTATTACTTTGTTATGACACGTTCATCTGATGATAATACACCCGAAAATAATGATGTTGCCTTTGTGTTAGATATATTAATAATTTGTAGACTTTGATTGCGATCACCATAATCGGATTATCCACCCACATAGCCTACATGAAAATAACACTTCTTATATTGTAGAATTATTGTACACTTTCAAACATTCAAAAAGTGGCAGAGTTTAATAATTACTATAGAGAGTCAATTACTGACACGAAAAACTAAACACCTGTTGCTATAAATATGTTTGTTGTACAAATATTCAAGATTACTAATCGACAATTGGCAAATGGAAGGCCTCAGTAAGTACCTCATAGTAACCATGAACCAATTTGTCATGAACCTTTTAAGGCTTTTGGAACGAAGTATTGCTAAAACAGATATTTAAAACAAGCTACGTTTCTGCGAATGGTATATGTATTTATGTTGCCTACATCGTTGTCCCACAGCTGGACAAATACCTCTCTACCCTTTTTCCTTGTCTATCTTGAGTATGAAATGCAAATTTCGTAAGAGTCGAGTTGGCGCCGCCATCTCCTGGGACTGCCGCGAAGTCGTCTCCTGTTCTCTGGGGTTCAATCAGTGGTAAATTTGGTCCATACGTTATTTGACATCAGCAAATATATCTTTTTTGCGTTACTTTTATTAGTTTGGTTCATAATGGTGTTTATGATGTTGTCAGTGCGCATAATCTGAGTAAGCTATGTTCCATACCTATGGCAAACCTCGAGCTTGGACCTCTACTGATTTGACAATACCATATTTGTGCGCGATATGGTCCTAAAACTCCTCCGGGCATTCTCTGTGCAATTTGACAATTTGAATTTGCATGTAATATGTACTATCGCGGAAATCAGTCATTGACATAATAATGTTATACAAACGCAAACATCAGACATTTTGCTTGAATAGTTCATCAGATACTAAAAGAAAATGGAAAACATCTAATTTTCTATACCTTAACGGTACCGACTCTAATCATAAATAATGCGTTAGAAAACTAGTTTATGCTCGCGTCGAAATTTCACACCATATAGCGAAGGCCAATGGAGAATATAAATATATAAATCGCAGCAATAGCTCGATATTTCAGAATTTACAGCACGTACGTAAGTTGAGTGACATGTTATCGAAGCTATGCATATTAACTTCGAGATGGAATAAGATTTCAAATCAATATGTGGGTATAGATAGCTACAGTATAGACACAGTCTACAAGGACTCGCAAACTAGACAGCAAGCAAATGTGTCTATTGACCCGATTGAAAGCAAGTACGAATCGTCCTTAGTAAGATAAAAATTAAGATTGTAGCTGTGTCACGTTTAAAGACGTCCAGTCAAAGTAGACCGTCAGATTTAAATCTATAAGCGGCTGAACAGTACGTCATAATCCAATTTCCTTCCTAGTTCTATTAACGATCGCGGGTCTGTCTGACTGGCCGATGCCATCTCCCCGTTTTATTTATAGGCAATTAACACTGATGCCGCTGCGTCGAATACTACAGTGCGTCTTCATGTTCTTTTGATTGACTGTTGACATTTTCTGACGCCAGATGTTTTATCATGTCGCGCCGCGTGTAAACTCATTGCTGAAGCTTCAGCGTTTCAGTACACAATAGTTAATTTGACATTGCTTTATTTTTAGCCGTATAGTATTTTTATTTTCGGGCGCGCATCATCACCGGTCGTCGCAGTTATTTTTATATCCACGCTCTAATTACTGTTTTGTGACATCAAAGGGACTTTCGAGTATGTCACAGGTCGCCAGCACACAGCACTACTAACGAACACAAATTGTCGCATTAGTTTCACACTAGATTCGATAAATCGACCGTTGCGAATCGATTCGAAATAACCGCGGCAAGAGCACTCACTGTGAATTTTGAAATACAACTTTTCGAGCTGCAAATATTTGTATTTTGGTTGTGGCCGCGTGATCGCTTATGCTCGCGTTGCCGGTTGCCGGATGGATGTCGACGCAGCGACTGACAAGTCTCGCTGTGTCTAAGCTCTAGCGGGACAGTTTCTAATGATCTTAGTTTGATTGTGGTGCGGAATCGCGTGTAATGAGGGAACGTGGGCGACCGGCGGTCACTGCCGGTAGGCTGGTAGCAGCTATACAGCCTCCAGGGAAGGCCGCGTAGTGCGTACCGGCCAGGCCTGGTACCGTAGCGGATCTTCACCTTCTCGGAAGGCACCGCGGATGGGAAAGCAGGACACGACCATGGTAGGCCGAGAGGAATGCTACCTTCGCAAGTTACAGTTGTATGGGACAACAATATTGCAAATAGGGAATAAATAGGGCGTTAGTCAGTTAACGATCACCGACTATGTAATGTCCCAGTTAATATATTTATTAAAGCCCATTAAAAAAGAACGATACTATGTTTGCAACAACAAATACGGGTCCTAGGATTACGAATGCATTAAAAATCAAACCAAATAAAAAAAAAAAACATTGCAATCACAAGGATCATTTTGAATCGTGTTTTATAACACGATATATATAATTACGTCTATAATTTTAAAAATACATAACTAAGATTTATTTTGTATTTATCTGATAACTATTATGACTTGGCCCCCGCTTCCAGCTTGACGTCGACTTCTGGGACACTCTGTATATTAAAATTGCTGTATTTTAATTACAGGAAAATATTGAATTTTATGGACAACTATGGAAGGAAATGGTTCCAATACCATATGGGCATACCTATTGCAACACGAGCTGTTCGACACAAGTTACATAGCCGTGACCAAACAGTACAGCATACAGCCACATTTAAAATTAGCCAACCCTAACTTGAAAATCCTAAACAAAATGACACAAAACCAAAGAAACCGTAACAAATGCGCTGGTCAATGCCAGCACGAGATCAACGAGCGTGGCGAAACAAACGACCAAAACAATAGATATATTTTATATACGGAGCCTCTTTTGTAATTATACGAGTCTAATTAAATCCCTTCCGGGTTCTGGGTCGTCGCGAGTGGGTGCGATCGCGACCACACTGCTTTTGGTATCTTGGACTTATTTTTTTGATGTATTACACTCAAGAATTACAGAGTACTCTACATAGGACAATTATTTTGCGCTTATTATTTCAATTGTCCACTTGCTGTGAAATTGGACTAAAATTCTGCAGTCTGTAGGTGCTTTAGATACAGTTCAATAACCAAAACTTACGGGTGCTTGATACTCTTAAGAAAACATCAGCAGGAGAAGAGTAAATTTGCAGTACGTGGAGTCAAGTTGCAAACATTATACAAAAAACACTGAAACAACTACGAAAAAGCTGAAACAAGTATCAAAATGTTATATAGGAAGGTTAGATCCACGATTCTATAAAGGCCTACAATTTAATTAAAAAGATGTAGTTAGAGGCCAAATCCACGATTTTTATTTAGAAAAGCCTCCGACTAATTGAAGTTGAAGGCCAATGCATAGTATCGTGTATATATAGTATCGTAGTAAGTTTTCAAACTCATCCTTTGCTTTGCTTAGTTGGGTATAGTGATACTAAATCACGATAATTTAAAATCTACGAGAAAATGATGATATTCTAAAATGAAATGAACGTTTACAACGGTGCAATAATACCTCTTCAACTTCATTAATACCCACCATGGGAACAAATTAAACTAATTGATATTCTTTACCACCTATTGTCAGGAACATAGCATAAAGAGCGATGCAGTTCACGATTTATGGGCAATTGTTCCTTCACTTCTAGCACACAGGCAACGTCACCAGACTAATTGAAATAATGCCTAGATGTGTTTGCAAACGGCATATTGTTCATATAAGGCGTTGTGTGCAATGGTGTATTTAGACTTTAGAGTCATTGTCTAGACATTTTTAGGGTTACGAGTCTGACAAGGAATCCACAAGACCGTTCGGGCCGACTTCTCTGTCCGTCTAGGTCTGTCACAGCGTCATAACACACAGAACCAAACTTCATGAGATTTGGTAAACTTTAGATTTAGATAGATCTATTATAAGATTTAATACATTTTTAATTTTAGGAGTGCCCCCTTCATATGTGATAATCTTCATATTTTTTTAGCGCACCATTCGTTCATGGGATATATAGCTAAAAAAGGTCTTGTTTTCTTCAGAAATGGGACGAAACTTAGTTTTTGTATGACTGTCAACAGTTTTGCTTACTCACTAGCTTTTGCAATAAGCTTTTAGTTCCCGCCAACCATTCTTTCATATAATTTAAGCTCCTTGCTATCCAAAGCTTCGCTATAGCTTATCGCTTTTTAGCGATAAGACCGCCCATTGTTTATCTTCTTGTTATGAGTAATCTGTGACTATTCGTAAAGTGTACAATAAATAATTTTCATTTATCATTCTTTCTAATGGATAAGGCTTCTGAAGCCTTATTTTACATACATTATAGAGGTAAATTTTGCAAGAACGATGGCAATTCATTGAGAAAAACGGAAAAACATTAAAAAACAGAAAACAAGAAAACGGTTACACTGGTACTTATACATCATTCAGTAAGGGAGGATAAGTAATCATTATGTCTTACTTGGAAAGATTATAGTAAATAATTGAAATGGAAAACAAGAAGTAGAAGAAACTCCTAGACTTGTCTAGTTGTCTGTTTTACTTGGTAATGAAAGCTTAAGCTTAAGCTTGGTAAAAAACAAGCGATTCTGTCGGTCAGATCATTCAAAAAAATGCGGTGACTATGAGTGTACAAAATAGGCAACAAGATAAAAAACTAAAAAGAAACGAAGCAGTTTTCTAGCGATTACTGACCACGACCAAACTTGGGGGGACAGCGGATCTATTAAGCCTGTTTGATTCGGGCGCTGACAGTGTGATTGAAGGTATGTGGTGCCGCTGCTGAATCTTACATTAAGTTAATGGGTATTAGATTTAACAGCTCAGTGCGCAAAAACATAGTAAACAAACACTAATGGTTGTTGCAAATTGTTAGGATAGAAATTTGTATGGGAATTTCAAATACGATGTATTGAACCTTTGCACATATAAAAGTATTTACATCTTTGGTCGGAATAAGCAGCCCTCGGCCTTATAAGGGTATTCTGTTCAACGCTATAATACAAGACAGGCAATATTACAAGCTTTTATTTAACTTGAGCTGTTTTGACTTGACTAATACCGGCTGATCGAAAAGATCTTTTCGTCTGCTCAGCTCGACAGAAACATCATCATTTGCGAGCTAACAGAACCATTACGAGTGGAATTCGGTGGATAACATAAAAGCTCCTAAAACGAAAACGACCAATAACAGATAATAAAGATATAATCCCAATAAACTATACCACCGGATCTATCAGTAACCACTAAAATTTCAAGAGTATTTATTTATCTACTAGCATTTGCTCGCAGCTCCGCCCGCGTGGATCCTCTATTATATATTATTATAAATTATAGCCTATATATTATTCTGATGTATAAGTAATAAGTATACTGTAAAGTTTAATCAAAATCCGTTCATTAGTTTTTGCGTGAAAGAGTAACAAACATCCATCCTTCCATCCTCACAAACTTTTACATTTATAATAGGTATTAGTAGGAGTAGGATTTTAAAATACCTACCATCAGACAATAAAGTTTTCCCATAAAAGCCGTGAGTACACTTGTTTCGGAACCCTAATAAGAGTTAACGGGCCATCAAAAACGTTTAAATTAACATGATTACCATAATATACTAACAAGCTTTGGCCGGTCACCATTTATGAGAAAATATTGCTTACCTGTCATTTTGTTTTTGGAGTCCGACTGAATCCTGTCCGAGTCGATCAAAAAAACAGATACTTGCAGAAACTATGTGATTTTTCTCCGCGCTTTGAATCAGTACTGCGTTGCTCCAGAATGTTCGCAGGAATGCGCACGATCGCCATATGTTTTGTGTATTGGGATAACTAGTATTGGCAGAGAAACTGTGTTCACTGTGTCCGTACGTTGCTCTTAATCAAAAGTTAAACAGTTCTTTTGAAATAGTATTTTCACGCACAAAACTTGTAGAGTACGAATTAACTTTAACATACGGTATAATATAGTATATCGTAATGATTTTCGCTCGCTTGATACCGGGTTGAAAAGCCTGTCAATCGGTCATATCTTAATATAGTAAATTTTATCAATAAAGTAATTAGTAGACAGGATAGGTAACACTTTATGTACTTATGAACTTTTAACTTTGGCACGAGATAAAATTTCAACACCCAACACTTTCGAGAATAAAAATTGCTCCTTTATGGGTAGGGTAGACTAGTGGCAGCCGAAAACCAGTCAGTATGCAGGTACACTAAGACTGTACTGACGCAGTCGCAGTGACGCAGGTTCAAGGATACTCAGTGACATTGGTTTTGAGCGTGGGCGGGCGGGAAGGGAACCGACGCGTCGCTATGCAGCAAATGCAAGCGAGGGTCAACGAACTCACCTGCATTTGCACCCATTACGTCATATTCACGCATTGATATTGATTAGGAATCATTACATACATACTTAATATTATGATATCATATCGGTACATGAAAATTTCCCATTTAACAAAATGAAGATGTAATTTTATTTGTGTTTTAATTTAATTTCTTTTAGATTCTTACTACTTAACTTGTTTTAAATTTCACGTGGAGGTTTTCGATGTCATTCGAGTAGTATTTTTTTTGTCAAATTGGTCGTTGATTATAATTTTGTGTCATACTGGATGTCTTTTTAGTCAAAGGTTTGTGGTGTGTGCAGTTTCAAGTTTAATATTATATAGGTGTAAGTACGTAGGTAGGGTACATTTCTGAAATTTATAGATTTTTACGATATAAGATAGATATTTATAACTCGCAACTTTATACGAAACGCTGAAGCTTTCATGTAAATGCGGCAGAAGTTGCGGGTAACAGATAGTTTAGTATAAATTTCAAGTCGATACCATCCTATATAGCCGTTCTTGAGAAAATGGGTCCAGCCAGACTAGACAGACAGATGGACAAAGTGATCCTATAAGGGTCCGGTTTTTGTCTGTTGAGGTACGGAACCCTAATAACATCCGAATTGAGAACTTCCCCCAAATCAGTCAAAAAAGGAAAATTGTTTGCATGAGAATAAAATGTTTGTTAACGCCACCTAGTTACGCAATGAGGAACTAATATGCTCGTTGTTATGATTCTTAAAGCCGAGCGTAGAGCAGCGGTAGCGTTAGAGCGCTAGTTAAAAGCGTTCTCTACAAGATTTACCAGTATGTGAACAGATGGCGCCACTACAACTACTTCGGGTCATCGGTTCTTTCTTGGTCACCCTGCGTTATAACAGAGACCAGCAAGAGGTGCCCCTGAAAAGAGCCTTGTAACCTACGGTGATAGTACCAGTGCAGTCAGTACAAGACACAAGGATTCAATGCGCCTCACATGCTCCTTTCATGCGATTTAAATCTTTGCTTTCATGCACTGTCACATGATTGTCTTGGAATTTTTGGTTCTAGGACATGCCAGTTTCATCACCTAGATGGCGCTAGATGTTCCTTTTTGTATTTAATTTAGTAGTGGTTACAGGTGCTGTTTACAGATTACCTACTAATTACTAAAGTCTCGTAAAAGCTATAATAAACATCCGTAAGAAAATAATGATGTTGATCAGACAATAAGATACAAGAACTTTAAAAAAACCAGACAGAAAAGAAATTCCAACAGATTTCTATGATGAATTGCGTTATCACGAAACGAACCCAATAATAGATACAGAAGAGACAAAAATATAAAGGCACAAAATATTTGGCTGAAGAGACCACTTAAATGAGGCCGTTCACCGATGTCACAAAAGTTACAAAAGCATTCGCAAATTAGTTAAAAAGATCTTAAGAGCGAGAATAACTTCTTTCTTTCAACATGACTTTTCAACGATTAATTTCTTACAACATTGTTGTGGATATGTTTTCAAACCACATTGTGTCACGTAGAGTTTTGTAAGAGCACGTTTGAGAAGACCTCCACAGTCAACATGCATCTGATTCAAAGAGGACATTAACGATATACATCACGCTCACGTGAGATGGCATCGAGATTGCCTTACCTAGGTAACGTCGCGTGTGTATAGCACATATCATCATCATTATTCACTGCTGGATGAGGCCTTCCCCATAGAATGCAATAGGGATTTACCATGATCTCCACGCATGACAGGCGGATTGGTCAGCAGTACTTCTTCTTTTTCTTCTTTATCTAATTAAATTTAGTGGATTTGTCGTTCCCGAACTACTAATTGACATAGATAATTGATTTGACTTGCCTACCTTCTTTTAATTTTGACATGTTATTGTATTAAATGCGTGAGATTTAATTTGACTTATCTACCTATTTTTACTTTTATGTGATTATGACATTGTTTTTCAATTGTTTTGACTTGTATTTTAATTAACTATCATAAGTATTGTCTTGTAATTTTTGAACGAGCGAAGCGAGTTCTCTGAGTCAAGTTGGAAGAATCGGCGTTTGTATGTATGTATGTATGTTTGTCCGATGAAAACTTCCAAACCGTTAATCCGATCTTCATGAAATTTGGTATGGGGGTAGATAGTATTGGTACAATTTGTAGGTAAGGTTATGAGCTATATCTCCATATATATATAGGGGGTTGCTGAGATATTGGGGTCCAAGAGGGGGTAAAAAAAATAAAAGTGAGACAGTCAGATCAATTGGAGTGTCTAATGAAACCGCTTTGGCCAACCAAAGCGGTTTCATTAGACACCCCAATTGATCTGACTGTCTCACTTTTATTCAAAACTCTTTTTAATAATTATTTAGCCTTAGTAGTTTTCGTGATATTAGGGAAAATAAAAAACGTAAAAACCCAAAATTCTAGGGTACTTCCAGCAATCCCACAATGCTGAAATTTGGTATGCTTGTGGCTTTTGTGTCACAACTACAGGGAAAAGTCTGAAATTGAAGAATTTAGAAACGTGTACTCCAACAGTAACCAATATAACATCCATTGTTGACCTCCCATTTCTAGGAATTTGAATGACGTTGGAGTTCTATGGTTTTCGTCAAAAGGACGTTATCAATTAATTCGTCAGGTACTTGATATAGGTACTAACATACGCGTAGTTATACTACATATAGGTATGTAGTATAACTACGCCCCGTTGCTTAGCCCTATTCAAAGGTTATTTCGATGATGTGTAGGAAATTAGAGTAGTTACTGGTAGATTCTGTACTGTACTGGTAGACCTCGAGGGGAAAATTTTCAAAAATAATAATAGAAAATATGGAAATTACTTAGTCGGGTTGATAAAGGTGTTATCGCGAGGTCTCAGTTCGGGGTGAACCACTAGTTATTATTGATCTTGACTCCAAATTGCAGCGCCCTAACGGGGTTCATGTACCTACCTGACTAATAGTAGAAATAAGACCGATTACAAACAGTATTGTATGTACACGAGAGCAATAAATAAATACAAATACTTATAGGTTTTCTGCTGGCCCATCCCCTGGTGTAAACCCTTAGTGGTACAGCTTTTACGACACCTACGGAGACGGAGGGGTCTATTCTTAGATCGGACACATCACGGCAACTATCAATTGATAGCCCATATCAATTACAATTAGTTATTTTCTTCTACCTTGTGCGTGCTCTACCGTGAATAAGGCGAGGCCCAATGTTGATGATAGGGCGCCTTCAATGATACTCCATTCCAATGAATATTGCTTATACTGCTACACTCATGAATACAACCAATAAAAGGATACAGCCCCCCAATTACGGTAGCAAATGGCAATGGGGAAAACATAATTTTGGTGATCATTTTGGCAGCCTTAGGGCAGTCCACATCTTTTGAAACTTGAAAGGAGGAATATTTAGATCAATAAGTTTTTAATTCAAGTTTCATAAGATTTAGATAGCGCTAAGGCTGTCAAAATGATCCCCGTTGTTGCGTTCCCCATTGCCGTTTGCTACTGTAATTGAGGGGCTGGTCTTATTTGTTTGCTCAAACACCCCGTTTTTGATATTCTTCCCAAATAATGTTTTATAAAAAAAAACATCACACATGCACAAAAAGTTGAGGTTAATCTAGAAACCTGACTTTATAAAAAAAAAATTATTTGCTCGCGGCTGTGCCCGCTGGGAACCTTTATTTATTTATTATAAATTATACTTTATTTAACTAAGCTTTTTTGAAATTAGTGATCGGATCCGTGAGCTGATCAAAACGAGCCCGAGCACTGCCAGGCTACTATCGATGAGTTCCGTTGTCTACCTTCCGTCTACGCATCTCCATCATGGTCAGCTCGCTGTCACTATAATATTATTAAAACGGAACGGATTTTGATGAAACTTTACAATATTATAGCTTATACATCAGAATAACATACTTATAGACTATAACTTATGATAAAAGTTCCAGGCGGGCGGAGCCTCGAGCAAATACTAGTGACCTATATAATTTCGCCTGTCCTTGACCATCCTACAAATCCAAGGTCAGCCAATAAATTCGTCTTTATAGCCATCGCGTGCTCCAATCAATATAGGCCACGAGCGAAAGCTAAGAATGCGTTACTTCTAAACACTAAAATGGTAATAAAACTAGATAAGCTACACAAATCGAATCTGAGAAAGCTATTGGCCTCTACTTGTAATTGAATGAAATGGTCACTACCACTAGCATGGAATCAATTCTTAAAATGTCAATACAAAATTTAGAATACAAAGCTGGAATGTTATCTTACTCTACATTTACTGCATATTGTACTAAATGCTTACAGCAATGGTAGAGTAGTTACTGATTGATCCGGATTTGCTTTGGTCATTTTGCGTCATTGATGAAGGTCAATATGCGTAATGGTTATTTTGCGTTTTGGTCTTTTCCCCGACACATATTGGTCATTATGCGTCTTAACCATCCGGTGAACTTTGATGTTACTTATAGATCCAGTGACCATTTTACGAGACCTGAGATCTCTGTTATTAGATGACTACACCCATCGACGTGACTGGAAAGAAAGCTAGAAGCATTATAATTTGGTGATAATGTTACGGGTAAGGTAATACACGCGATAAATACCCGTTGTTGAGGGTGGTTATTCGCTATGACCTAAGAGATTCCTTGTCAATAACGTGTGACGTCACCCATACGATTCATCGATGATTCCACGCAAATATCGCAAAAAGCCCGCGTTATGTTACATTTGGTCATAGCGAATAAGGGGGCTGATCGCGAAAGTTAAAAAAATACAAATCATTTATTCATCAAAACTTTACAGTAGTAAGTACACAAAAACCCCATGATAGAGGGTGTTAGATACTAACGGTTGACAGCACCTAATTCTAGCTTTCTTTTCGGAGAAGAATGTACGGGAGCTGTAGTAAGAAACTACAATAATATTAAAGACTAGTATGAATTATTAATGATAACACAACTAATGTATGACGAACTATTCTGACGCAAATAACCACTCCATACATTACATGTGTACTACCAACGGGTAACATTGAGAAATTAGTGACGCTTTAGGATGAATGTGACATCCTATTAAATCAATGACTTCATCGAATTAAATTCCCCTTGTTCCCCGTACATAACCAAGTTACAAAACCAGCACTGGAAGAGGACAAATAATTCCCATTCCAAAACCGGGTTTGGTAAAGAGATTTTTTTTTCCTTGTACAAAACCTTAGTTATGGGCTGGTTATGTACTAGTAAAAGAAATTCCTAATACAATACCCGGTTTTAAAGTAGGAATTATTATTGCCTTGTACACAACCAACGTTGAGATCGGTAATGTACGAGGATAAATATTTCCTGCCGCCAAACCGGGTTATGTAGCAGGATTTTCTCACTCTCTTTACAAAAAACCAAAAACGTGACAAACCTCATTATACCTCGATATAATACGAAAGGATACGGACTAGGTGGATACTTGTCAAATGGTACAACTATTGGTTTAAGAAATGAGGTTTGTCACGTTTTTGGTTTTTTGTAAAGAGAGTGAGAAAATTTTGCTACATAACCCGGTTTGGCGGCAGGAAATATTTATCCTCGTACATTACCAATCTCAACGTTGGTTGTGTACAAGGCAATAATAATTCCTACTTTAAAACCGGGTATTGTATTAGGAATTTCTTTTACTAGTACATAACCAGCCCATAACTAAGGTTTTGTACAAGGAAAAAAAAATCTCTTTACCAAACCCGGTTTTGGAATGGGAATTATTTGTCCTCTTCCAGTGCTGGTTTTGTAACTTGGTTATGTACGGGGAACAAGGGTTAAATTCAATGCTCCTAGCATTGAATTTGATTCTGAATAGGAGGATAGGATGAGTGATGAATAGTAACGTAAGTGTCGTTTTTGTATGATACATAAAATAAATAATGAACCAGGTGCTAGATGTCTTGAACAGATTTTCATCTTTGAATTAACACTGTAACTGAGATAATATTAAAGCAATCAATAATAACATTTTAGTCTTGCAATAGGGAAAGTATTGATGATAGATATTAAATTTCTACCTCCAACGGAAATAGGAACACCAGTCAAGAAGGATGATAAGAGACATGACTATAAGAGTAGTTACCGATAGATCCTTTGTACTATTAGATCCCTTGAAGTTCTAAGTAGTTTGGAAAGCAAATCAGCTTGTTCAAATACAAACTACCTTAGAACTTCTCGTTACATGACAACATAATTGAGATTATTTATGAGTAGTGGAATGCCCGCGACTTCGTCCGTGTGAAGGCTTTTCCATACAAGCTTCAATACCAACTGCACATCTGCACTTTCGGGGTGTATTTTTGAAATTTCTAGTGCTATTCCTATACCTAATTCTTAGTGCACCCCTAGACCACAAAAAGAATGTACTCTCCAAATTTCAGGTACCTGGGTCTTACGCATTAGGCTGTGCGATGATAGTAAGTCAGTCACGCAACGATTTTATATATATTGCTTAATAAAGCAAACTGCTAATTACGCTTTACGGACAAAGCTGGCGTTATGATGTACTTTCTCCCTCACTTGTAATTACAGATTTTCTTATGGACCAATCAGAGTTCAACCACATCTAACTGATTTATTTCTTTCCGCATTTCATTGTTTTCAAGGCACTTGCCATTAATTGCTCTCGTTTTATGATCGATTATCACAATGGGCATGAAAATGGAATTCACATCACACACTCTCTTTGTTAAATGTTCTTTTAACACGAGTGAACTTGCCAGTTCAGCCAGCTTCGCTAAGTTTTCTATTCCATTGTTTATTATTTCGTTCTTGCTGATAGATATGACCTCTCTGACTGGAAGGATGCGAAGGATATGACATTTGAGTTCTGTAATTTGTAAGTTCCTGCGTAGGTATTCATGTTTGTTTACTGTAGCATCACACAATAATTACTTGGGTTTTGATACCGTCTCAATTTGATAATTACTGAGCTCAAAATATTTTCATAAAAATAGAAAATGTTCACAAGTTCGTAAAATTTACGGCTTATCAGATCCAGTATGACTATGATCATTCAAATGATCACAAATTAATACTCAATGGGCGGGCACCGTGCCAATTGCGACAATTAATTGAACACTAAGAGGAATGATGCTGAAGTCATTGACCGACCTACATTTTTCAATGTTTTCGCGTCAAAACATTTTAGTTTTGGTATTTTCATAAGATATTTCATGCACGACAAATGTCGACTGAAGTCTATAGTGAACCAAGTTATCATTATGATCTTTGAAATTTGTGTAACAAGCAATCAACGGAAAGTCGGAAAAACATGTTAAACTAGCTGAATCACCGCTACTTCGTCCGCGTGAAATAGCCATAGCACTCAGGGATGTTGTAGCTACCTATTAGTGAAAGAATTTTCAGAATCAGATCAGTAGTTCTGGAGATTACCTCCCACAAACAAACTTTACCTCTTTATAATATTAATATAGATAAACATTGACGAAACTTTCAAAGCAACAATTTGTTTTAATCCCGAAGTATAGTAGCCGGGTTTCCAGCTAATTAATAAATAGCTGATTCCGAAGCTACTAATGATCTACCCGGAATTCCAAATGATTTATCCGAACCTTCAAAGTCAAATATGGCAGCGCCCCTCCTGCATTAGATCCAAGAAACTTTTTGTATCAACATCAATAAACGAGATTAACGATACACTAAATATCTACGAGTCGCACTGTAAAACAATTTATTTGAATGTCTCCCCGGAAAGCTAAGCAGATACGGAAAGTAGGACGAGAACTTTATTTTTGAGTCCATTTGGTTGGTAGGAACAATTTTTAATTGGGTAACATGAGTTGGTGTAGCAACATGACATGATCAAATGATCATGCTTTATCTTCATGACGCTACCGATGGTTGTAGTCGTAGTACTAAATACTATCAACAATTTAAAATTGAATTGCATGAAGTAGCAACTGTATCTGAATAAAAGAAATAAAGAGATTGATTTTAATCACTCATCCAGGAGAATCGAACATTGAAGGCATCTCAACGAACAACAAGAACATTAAGGAGGCGCAAATTAAAGTTAAAACAGTAACGCATACCTAGAGATCAAACACCGGTACAGACGTACTAATTAATGCTTAAATAGAAACATTGTGCTGGAACCCGGAAACCATTTGAATCACTCTGGTTAGATACGGTAAGGATATTAGCAACATTTATAATTAGTTAGCATACCTGAAGTTATTAGATAGAACAAACAAACAGGTGACATGAGTTCAATTTGGCAATTATTTATTGTTCGATCGAGTTGGAATTTACTTATTCAAGACATGCTTTTTAAATTTGGAGAAACTAATTTAAAAATTCATTCAGGAAAACGGAAACACAATAATATGGTGTTTCCGTTTTCCTGAATATATATATTGTTCCGTTATACCATATTATGGTAATATAAAGAACAATATATATTTAAATTGTTGAATCAAAATATGGAGTTAACGTTAACCAAACAATAAGTGTGAGTAAGAACCAACCAACGGTTTACTTTCAGTAACAGTTTCAGTTTCACGTGCCGTACTGAATGTGGTTCCCACGCACATTTCGTCAAACTCTTCGGCTTACGCCTCATCTTCGGATAAGCTTAACTTTATTTTGGTTCTTTCTTTAAAAAATCTAGAACACGTCGAACCTTGATAATTCTTATGCGATTACCCAAAAGAATTACGCAATTGTATGCAGATCTGATTAATTGTAGTTAAAAAACAATGAACGCGAAAAAATAATAATTTTGAAGTGTATTTTATCATAAAAGTTCGACTATGCGCACGAGGGACTTTTATGACTAAATGCATAAAGGTTCTTCGTAGAGAAAATTTCATTAATTAAACTATGAATATAAGTACATAACAAGATCCAATGTGCAATGCACACACAACGGTATCGTTTCTCGATTTCCTTCAAAGCAAGGTGATGCTAATAACTGAGTAACAGTTACGAGAACAGCCAGTTATTGGAATTCCTTTTATAGAAGATATGCTTTCGACTCGGCGACCTCCCTAAGCCTGACTCACTCATGTTTCTATAGGTATTCATTTCATATTTACAAGCTTTTGCCATTCATTAGTGTTAGTTTGTTCTCTACTGCCATAAATGATATGATGTGGTACGACTCGGACAGATTCATCAAGGAGGACGAATAGGATTAGTAGTGAAACTACCAGAATAAAATTTTTGATCATTCATAAAGACGGAAACAATAAATCAATCGATGTTACCGTTAAATGCTTACTCAAATACTACGTGACTCTCCTTCAACTATAAGGATAATTATGCTCACGAATGGTAAACACTCTTGGAATTGAGCCAGGATCGGTTGATCAATTCGTGGATCTTAATAAAATGACAAATAAATATGGGTAATGACAGGAAACATAGCGTTCCATGAAACGTGCTGCATGGTTGCTAACGATGGAATTAACTGTTGGATTACAAATAATATTTTTGTTGATATTTGAAATAAAATTAAAAATTTACTATTATGAAAGAATGGAAACTTTAAGCTAAGTATAAATATTCTTTAGACTCAATTTGGAAACACAAAACAAACAACTCATAGATGAAAAGGAATTTATTTTGCAAGAGGCAAAATAGACAATAGACGAAAGAGGCCAGCAATCTAGGAATCAAAAAATTATAAACAACTGATCGCAAAGCAAACGTCAAATTGACAACTGAAATTAATGCTGTCAATCGCATACCAAATTAGGTACAGTCAAATATGGTGACTACCTTATACATTTATAGTTAGTTCCATAAAATATTAGAAGCATTATCCCAGCAAGCCTTTGCTATTGCAACCTAAATGAGCATGCGACGATGTTTGAATATAAAGATAGAATAAACGTTAGTCCTATTAATATTTTTACTTATATTATATTTAAAAAAAAAGTAGGAATTATAGGCGTAATTAGCAGAATAACCACCACATGGTACACAGAACTCGTTCCATCCAACCATATGTAGCACGTCGTTCGTATATTATGTCAGGTGACCTCGTAAAGGTCGGTATAATCAGTATATATTTACGTCAATGTGATCACGCTGATCAGTGGCTCATGGCTCAATGAAAACTCGTTTAACTGTCCGTATTACTTGAACTTTGTTTTTCCTGAAATTACAAGTACGGAGTGGGTCAATGACAATTCCGTTAATCACTTCAAGTTCTTACTCATTTTTAATGAGTTTGAACACTCGTGATTTTACTGTGAATCTATCGTTTATTGCCAAGATCAAGGCAAGCGCAAGAAAAACAGGTCGTAGTAATGGATATTTAAAAAAAAAAACAAAAATTCTTGATGAGAATGGTAGAAAAAAATTACATGAGAATAATACTAGAACTTGTAAATAGTATGATATGGCAGCACGACAATACAAAACAAATACATAGATTTCACTAAAAATTTATATATTTTTTATTTACATATAAATATCTTAGCTGAAAACTAAAACTATATTAATGTTCTCAATATCGATGTATTTCTCAAAAGATTTAAAAAAACAGCCAAAGAACTAACTGAATCACTGTGCTTTAAGTCCTTGAAACATGTGTTCACAATAAAGATGCTAATTAGATACACAATAGCACAGTGTTAATGGCACTGCAATGTGCGGCTAATAATTAACGTTGTTTTAAATAGTCTTTACAACGCCATAGTTGGATAAAATAGATGAAATTAGTATTCGAAACCGCGAGCTGATCAAAAACTGCTATTAGCATTCGGAACCGTAATCCATCTTCTTCATCAGATCAACTCGCTGACACCATACTGTCATCGGAACCTGATACCTACCTGCACAGTATGCAAACTTCAGCTCAATCAGACCGGTATATGCATCAAAATCGTTTCGCAAGATTTGAACCAAACATAACAGCTTTTATTTAAATCAATTTACCACGTTAATCCTTAGATCGAAGTTGCAATTCAGATAGGCCTGCGATTGTAGCTACACAGCGACCTTAACAATGCCGGCACACAGCATTCCGCCAATGACGAAATCACCTCTTTAGCAGCAAAATGCTAAATAGCGGTACAGACGTGGGTAGGACCACGACAAATGCTTCGTTTAGGTAAATACGTATCTAACAGTCTAAATATCTAAGTAATCATTTGAAAAAAAGTTTACTTAAAGGCAAGACAGTGACAAAAATAAGCAAGTAGTATGTTGGATAAGAAATCATTAGTGATAAAATAGTAAAGTAGATGAATAATGAAAAAATATCGAATCAATTTAAGTCTAAAATAAGAGTGTAAGATAAACCAACATCATACAATCGATGCAACAGATGCAAGATCAGAGCATCTTCGTGAAGGTTAAACGCCTGTACGTAAACTGTGAATCATCTATGTACACGTGAAAGTAAATATAAAAGATTACAGCAAAATCTGAAAACCAAACTATTAAACAGTTGATGGGACAGTAAAGTCTGTCTGTACTGGTCACCACCCACGGGGTCTTCCACGAATAGATACAAGCGTCATAGAGAACAAACCAAAATACAGTTTAGATTATTCTAAACTAAATGAATTAACCTTGAGAGAACAATGTTTCAACAAATGGCAATCTGCGAGAACAATAAATTCTAGGATTCAAGAAATCAAAATAACAGATGTCGAGAAAATTGTAGCACAAATATGTACCTACCAATGTAATCGTGTTTTTGGTCACACAAAAATAAAACAAACGTAACAAAATAATAGAGTGGCACATCACTAGTACTTATTTCAAAGATACATACAACATACACTGCACTTCGTTACATAGGAAACTCACTTCACTTGATAGTTCGTTGTAAATAAACAAGCAATCGTAATAGGATGCACTCGGGCGCACCTTACCAAAACAAACCCAACGGATAAACGGAACATATGTACGCGCAATCATGCGTGACTACCGCGTCAGTAAAAATGTAACAGTTGTAAACAGTGAACACACAAACGAAGAAAAGAAAACACTGATATATCGATGAAAAAAAAGGAGAACTGAGCATACACAATAAATTAAAAGTAATACTCACAGCCGGGCGAGATTCCGTTCTCCTTCATAGCGCAGCGGAACGGGTAATAAGTGCCAGGCAGCACCTTGCCATACATCGTCCGGTCCATGATGACGTTTTTCGATAAAACACCCACGGGTCCAACACCAGGCTCAACGCGCCATAATCACAGCCTACACTGTATCAGTGTTCAGTTGTAAATTAGAGTCCTACGCGACAAATTGCACTCCGTTTGTAATATTAATCTCGGTACCTGTATAAATGAGTGTTGTTTTATCTCAAGGACGCGACGCGCGCGACCGAAGCGTACACAACTTCGTATATTTAAATATCGATGTCTTCATTTCGGTAACGATAACGCAAGTGATAATAACTGATAAGAGATAAGCAATGTCACGGACCACTGGGTGAGGTCGCGCAGTGTGTGAGGTGCTGCTCAGAGTAGAGTATTCGTCAACGCGTCCCAGTCACAACTAAAGTCTAGTGGAGTAGAGTGCCGGCGCCGGCGGCGCACGCTACATCCATCCACCACCGGATTATTTATACGCAAAGACGGACAATTTGACGTGCATTCGTCAACATCGAGCCATTGTTCCGACAAGTGCGATTTATTGAACCTGCCACAAATCACAAACAAGTAGATAGGTACTTCAAAACTTGAAGTGCTTTGTTCATCACCAAAATTTTAGCAGTTCCTTTTAGATTTAATGTCTTGTCGGGGTTTATGACTTGAAATAGTTAGGGTAGATCAAAGCTAATAACCGCGGATAATTAACGACGATAGAGCCATCACTCTCTGAAGGAATTCCTGAAATTAGTTTGAGGCGTTGAGTTGACATTAAAAGTGGAGAAAGGGCGATCAATCACGCATTCTCCAGCGAGAAAATTCTAATTTTGTTCCGAAATCTACCGCGCCCTGCAGCATCCGGTGGAAAATGATGAAATGAGATGAATTGAGAGTGTCGTCTGACTTAGGACTTCCGGTCCATCACTCTCACTTTTCATTCACTTTAGTTTATGACGCTCATTTTCAAAATTCTTAACACTTTGATCTACAACTAACACAGTACCTACTAAAATTCAATTTAGAAACATAGTTTGGAAAATAAGTCCTTGTAACCATAGTTCCGAAAATTTTCTTACATTTGCATCAACTTTCAACACTTCTCGAAAATATCCACATTCTTGAACAGGCTATAAAGTGTAATTGCATTTTCCGCGGCGTATTCTACGATCTAACTGTGCCATTGTTCTCTAATAAGGAAGTAAATATTTGTGCGGGTCCGGAGTCGGAGCACCCACGAACACACATGACGGACAAACGGACAGACGAGCATATATTGGTTTTAATTTTAGACTGAGTAAACATCGATGTAGATGGCAGCGAGATTTTGCATTCAAGTGACTATTTACTATTTACTAGGATGACCGACACTGGGTAAGCAAAATGTAAAGGTAAATAGTATAACAATTTAATTCATGAACTTAAGCCCATAATTGTAAATAAACTAACAGTAGAAAAAGAATCTTAGTACTAGTAGGCTTGCATAATAATGACGTTCCATCATTAGTAAGCAGTTTTGTCACAAACTATGAAAATTACGCGTGAAAGTGTTGAAAAAAGTTACACGTACCCACGTACCTACTTTTGGGGTTCCGTAAGTACCTCAAAAGGTAGCAATGAACCCATTATAGAATCACTCTCGTGTCTGTCTATCTATCTTTAACACCTTTTTTCCGAATCTACTAAACAGTTAAAATTTGGTACATATATTATGATACACAGAGTTAGGTGACCCAATCACAGGCGTATAAAGCAAATAAACGAATTTTGATTTCAGGGGCAAACTACAAAATACATACCTAAATAGTTTTTTTTATTCCCCACTTAAACCTAAGTCAAACTTCAACTTTTTTTCGTTGCGTTACGTGTTACGTCAAAAAGTCTGCTGAAAATAACGCCTGTGACAGAGAGACAACGCGAGGTGATTACATAAGTCTTCCGTTTTGCCGATTTCTTAGAGCATTTCGGAATGCTCTTAAGCCGATTTAGGTAAGGATAACTAAAAACTTGTTTTGTAGGCTCTTGTTTTTACTTTAGTTTTCCATCTTTTCTGCTACTCTGCGACGATTTAGACTCGGAGAAAATTTAACGACAGATTTGGATAATGTGATTTTTTTTACAAGCTGTTTGTATGATTGTTTAGGTAAAACCTTGAAACTGAATTTTGAACCAGTTCCAACCAATCATTAATTTCATAAAAGCATAAACTTGTTTTATAGAAACACAATAAGGCACAAAGGTAATTTTAAACTGTATGTAGTCCCTAAACCTACGTTATTGTAGTCTTTGAAACCGCGCCAAGATCAATCTAATTTAACTGCCAAGGCTGAAGTCACTTTAAATGAATAAAGAAATCTATTAGACGTTTTTAAAATAAATATTTATGTATTTGTTTGATAGGTTATCATTTAGAATTGTTTACAAAAACAAGTAAGTACTTACTTTTTTTGTGACGTAGTATCTTATTGTCAGTAGAATCATAGAAGTAATACAGTATGCAATTATTTAATGAGAAAAAGCCCAAGAAATAGTGACTAGAGTTTACTACCAAGGAGTTTACGAAGGTACCAAGGCCTTAGAATCCTTAGATAATGACGATGTAATCATTTCTAGTCAAGAAGATGTTATTCATATGCCGAGGTTGCATTGTACCTTACGAGCAAAACATTATGCCACTTACTGCAATAAAAAAGCCTTGAAGTACTTAGATCACTCATATAATACCAATCACATCACTTTATTTTGCAAAGACAATTCTTGTGATAAGATCGTGAACTCCTTCAGAAGTTTGAAAGACTTAGGGCTACACAGTGGTAACTCTAGATAGACTAGCTGTTTTATGTAAAATACTTTCACAAATTTTCATTATCATGCAACAGAAATCACAAACACCGTGGACAAATATTTGCCGACAGCTACATCCGAAAAGCCATCAGACGCCTTCAACGTGAAAGAGGCTTGGTAAACAAAACCAACCGAATAGCATGAAGTAAAATCCAAAACAGATTTTAAAAAATTACTACTTATTCGACGATATACCTAGTTAAGTATGTTAAAAATTAATCAGGATATATAAGCAACATAAGTTCTATGGAACGACTAATGCTTCCCGTTTTTTTTATTTTTGTACCGGCAGGTTTCAACCTTCGAAGTAGACTGACGAAGGGGACGAAAACGCAACTCATCAAAAGCGTGTCCATGACGTAATTGTGACGTCACAAAATGTATTTACAGTGTAATCTTCGGACATAAACATTTTATGGCTTCTCAGATAATAGATCTGGGATCTAGGTCAATGAATTAGCTGTCTAGTCTAATATGGTTGTTTACTGTATTGCCTAGAAAAAGTTCTGGAGTCTAGATAGGACGGGAACTCAATTGGCCTAGATCGAAAGTAGGATTAGTGATAGCATAGTGATAGCATCGATCGATCTCTTGGGAGTAGAAAATAACGTGTGTCCATCCCATTATGAGGAAGGAGTGCCCTCTATTACCACACAACAAACGAAGCGCGACGAAGACTAATTATTTTAATTAAGGACTCGTTTACATAGAAAGCAGGTCAATACCGACGCGCCGCCTGCTGAAACTACCAGCGCTTATCGGCACGGAGCAGCGCACGCACTACACGCACTACTGACAAGAGTTCGTTGTTCGTACCGGTCAGCGCCGCCCACCCCGGTAGGCAATCTGCTTTGTACGGTGAATTAAGCCCATTGCAGGAATGGACACAAAATTGCCCGTAACATGTATTCGGATGATGACGATGTCTGTATAATTATACTTACAAATGTAATTTATAAAGACAGAAGAAATAAACAAGGGTCCTAGGACGGGTCCCAGAGGAACACCTTTACACAAAATTAATGTTATGTTTTCAAGTCAGTATATTGCATTTGCAGATTGTCCATGTGACTTCGTAGTCTTAAACAATATTTCATTGATAATCTACTCAAATAATTAAAACACAGTCGCATTCGAAAACGCTGGCTTGTTTCATATTGTCTACCAATTAAAAATTAACCTCCTGATTAACCGCTGACCTCCCATTAAAAACTAATGAAGCAAAATTGGTTCATCGTTATCTTAAAATTTGCCTAGGTATATGATCAAGAATACAATAGAGTAGAAATTACTTTATTTGCACCATAAGATAATAAAAAATACACAAAACTTAACATGAAAGCAAGGGTGCTGTTTAAGGCCACGATATTCGAAATTGTTTTGTTCTGAAAATTTGTTGAGCGGTGGTAAAATGAATTGATCCTTTCAAATAACCAATTGAGCGGTAAACCATTTTTTCGTATGGACAAAATTTTACTTAGCTTCTAAAACTCGCTAGCCGGTACCGCGGCACGCTTTGCTCGGCTCGTGCGTTGTTGTTCACTATTTGAAACAATTTAAACTTATTCTACTTAATCAAGCAAGACGGAGACCGGTTTTTCATAAAAAAAATCCTTACATATTCGCGAATTTTGCCCAATGCATTGAATGCATTCGACAAAAGGTTGATTTTAGATGTTCTAATCTGAATTCGTTTAATTACGCTATATTGTCCTTGATTGCGTTATCTAACTTTATATACGTACCAAATTTCCACTTATTTGGTCCAGTAGGTTTGGAGAAACTAGGACGTGACATACAGACACCTGAGTGATCCTATAATGGTTCCGTTCGTACCTTTTGAGGTACAGAACCCTAAACAAAACAGCGCTAATCGTTGAGGATCACTATTAATATAATAATAATAATATAATAATAATATTGCTCATCTGGTAATTTTAAAGACCAATCATAATATGTGAAGCTCACTTTATTATTTCCCTATGATGAATACGTCACTTTTTCCTACTGCCTGTTTGTTTGTACTAAAAATACATTGATTGATGCGATCAGTCATTCCAGATAATGTAACTTCGAGGGTCGGAATGTGCCTGGGCAGTGTCACTATGGAATTTTCATGAGATTTGAGAGGCTGATGGAAATCATTCGATATTTTACGATTGGTCTACTTTAGCTAATAAAATGTTGCCGCTGGGTTGGGAAGAGGTAAGAGCTTTGTGGCATAGAAAACACCTTTCCAATGATAGGGAATTCGCCACTGAAGGAAGTGCTACTGGATTGCTTTACGTAATTTCACCGATACTTCATATTATGTAATGTCTTGATGTACTAAGCCTAAGGTGACAGGTATTCAGTAGACTACTAAAAATATCAAAATGAAAATATAATAATATTCATAATTAAACTCATCTTCCTTTTTAATAACTTTATTTAACATTAATTATACTCTTAAGTTTGGACCCAATTCCGTTTGTAATAGTTATTCTTTAAATTATAATCAAAATCAAGTTTACAATCAAGTTTAATCACAAGGATCATTTTGAATCGACTTACCACCTTAGAGCATTTAACGAAAGCTCTAAGACTACTACTGACTTCTGAGGTCGTAGTCCGAGTTTTGCAGGAAAAATCGTAACGATGACAATTACGAAGATCGTCCGTGAATTACGTAGTAACTATCAACTATATGTGCGCGCGATCGATAGAAATGGCACAGCTTCATTGCTAGTTACTATGTAATTCACGGACGATAAACGTAATCGTCGTTGAGATGGTTGCTGCAAAACCCAGGCTAGAGCCTTTTATCGTCCTCTGGCTGTTGATAAAACTGATGACTGATTTAGTTGGCTGGTACCAGACTTCTGCTCCGCCCGCGTGGAACCTCTATTATAAATTATACCCTATATGTTATTCTGATGTATAAGCTATAGTACTGTAAGGTTTCATCAAAATCCGTTCAGTAGTTTTTGCATGAAGGAGTAACAAACATCCATCCATCCATCCTCACAAACTTTTACATCTTTTCTATCTCAGATAGCGTGCAAGCATATTAATATGTTTCAAGTTGCTAAATTTGACAAGACCTCTCTATCTACTCTCTCAGATTGCGTGAGTCTGGTAAGTTTTCAAGTTATGCAATTACCAACTAGCTTTAGCTTAGCTAGCACCTTCGTAAATCTATAGAGTCGGACCACACGTTGCGAATCTCAGTAAATTCCGGACCTTCGTGATCACGAAACGAGTTCGCAGGAATGCTGTTGGCAAATTTACGCACATTTAGCAAGTTTTACATAATTAAATTATATTATAAGAAAATGTACCGGTAGATGAGTAAGTAGGTATTAACAGTAAGATCGATGGAATAAAAATATCAGCTTGTTCCTATGCAGAGTTTGTTTTAGACTCTAAAACAAACTCTGCACCTGAACGTAGCCTCTAAAATTTAGAGGCTACATTCAGGTTCAGACCGTAAAAAAAAGAATTTGATTATTTTTAGATTAAGATAATATTTGCTCGCGTCTCCGCCTGGCCCGCGTGGAACCACTATAGTCTATATTATGTTATTATGAAGTATCCTACTAATATTTTAAATGTAAAAGTTTGTGAGGATGGATGGGTGGATGGATGTTTGTTACTCTTTCACGGAAAAACGACTAAACGTATTTTGATTCAACTTTACAGTATACATCAGAATAACATATGGCTATAATTTATAATAGAGGTTCAACGCGGGCGGAGCCACGATCAAATGGTAGTAAGCTATAATACTGTAAAGTTTGATCAAAATCCGTTCAGTAGTTTTTGCGTGAAAGAGTAACAATTTTGCATCCATCCTCACAAACTTTTACATTTATTATATTAGTAGGTAGGATCATTAGACCTTGTCGTGACTGCTTCAGCTCTACCTGGGTGCCGGTTTTGAAACAAGACTTCGATTCCTGCATCAAGACCAGACTAGCGACCTTACGACTTACCAATTCGTTTTGAATATGGGTATTTGTAAAAGGTACTTATTGGGCAATTTTCGTTAGTATAAGATTTATCCTGCCTGCTAGCTTATTTAGGAGTGTGATATTACTGGAAGAAAGCGTTAGCCGAGTTGGTTGTGGAAAGCAATGGCGGCGATGAGCTCACCACTTGTCACGTCTATATTCCTGCGACTGTGCAATCCACGGTAAAAAGAGGCCCTTTGAAGCTCTGCCCACTACTTCGGGGAAAAAAGCCTTATACTGGATTGCATCTAAAGGCCTAGTCTAAAAAAATAACAAGCAATTACGCGGGAGTGTGGTGTTACACTACACAGATTTTTGTATAACATAACACCCAACAGTCACATTCGTACATATAGAAAATGTTGTTCTTAAAGTGTCCGCTAGGGGCGTTTTTTGTGTATTGCTATACGAAAAATCGTATAGTGTACACCACACGCCCGTGTAGTGTTAAATATGCAGATTCGAGCTTCTGATATAAAATTTGAATGGATGATTCATCCTTGAAAACGGGATGGCGATCAGTCAATCAAGCTCTACAGTTTAACCTAATATCCACTATGTAAAATAGCTAATCATCTACCACACTATTACAAGATTGTAAGGTAGGGCCATCATTAATCACTCCCTACCCAATAGGGTGCCGTCATCAGGGGGGTATTTGCAGAAGCCGTTAACGCATCAAGCTAACTGTGTAGTAGTCATTAGCGTGATGGGTTCTTACGCTGATACTGATAAAACGCGTAAGTAAACGACGCGCCTAGTATGATTGGTTTGAGGTAGGAAGTAAGAAATTATGCAAGAATAACTCAAGATAAATAAGCCAGCATCTGACTAAAGCCAGGAATTCTTAAGACGCTATAGGTTCAACGAAAATTGTTGTATGAACTAAAGAAGGCGAGCGCACGCTTGTTCCAAAAATTCAAACATGTTAGAAGTTAGTCTAAAATTAGATTTCAATTTTAAAAAGGTTAAAAAGGAGGTATCTTTGTTTATTTTTTTATCGAGTACCTAATTCAAATTGTGTAGGTACTGAATTTATGATTTCACTGGATAAAAAGCATAAGAATACGATATAATTTTTTTCTTTTTGTAAACAATAAGAATTCTTATCAAAAACTTAAATATATACTCTAGAGCTCATTAAAGGAATTTGGTAAACATAATATCGTCTTGAGATAGCGGTATTATTAGCGGTGACGTTGGAACGGAAATAAGAGAGGGGTAACGTGTGGAGTGTAACAAAAAGTGTGCAACAAATTGTGAATTTTAAGGGTTCCGTATCTCAACAGAAAACCCTTAGAACAGAAACCTTATAGGATCACTTTGTTGTCCGTGTGTCTGTCTGTTTGTCTGTCAAGCCCATTTTTCTCAGGAAAGGTTTGTAACCATATAGTGCCGTCAAAATACCAAGCTATGGTCTAGCTAGGTACTTCCAGTGCCGTCACAATTCTAATATTCGGAATGCTAGGAGGCTTTGTGAAACAAATAATTAAGTCTAAATAGAAGAATTTCGACTTGTTTACCTGTAAAATGGGATGGTAAAGTTTGTTGTGTGGCTGAAACTCAGAAATGAGCCCAAGACGATTTCAAAATAATTTACGAATTAATCACTCCTTTTTTACCAAAGTCATCTTTCACACAATCCATCCATCTTTTATTTGGTCTACCTCTATTTCTAAATCCATCCAAATTCACGTTTAATACCCTTTTCGTCACATGACATTCTCACCTCGGTATGACGTCCTTAGACCATGCTAACGTATTACTTCTCAAGTTTTCCTTAACTAGTGCTACATTGAATTTGAAACTTCCTCTTATGTACTCGTTCCTTGTTACATTAAACACGTACCTAACCTACCAAATACCTCATCATAAGCAGTTAGACGAGGCCTCCCCCATAGAATGCAATGGGTGGATTTGCATGGGATCAGCATGTTTTGGCAGGCTGATTACTCAGATGGATGATGCTGCCCATCATCTGGTGTAATCTTTATCGGTTTTTAGGGCATCCACGGGAGGAGACGGAGGGGTCTATTCTTAGGCCGGACACACCATGACACTACCAAATACCTAAGTGTTAGAAATTCAACTTACCTGGCTATACTGCCATATATTAACATCCATTGTGAACATTCAGAACACAGAATGTAGATACAAATACAATAAATACATACAAAGACATACACCTTTTTTCCAAAGGGCAAAACCTCAATGGGTCTCTTGTCATCTGGCTAGCGCTTTCTTCCAATAACAGACTCCTAAACTAGCTAGCAGCCAGAAAAAAATCTTATAAAAACGAACTACCCAACAAGCCCGGCAGGGCTATTCTCTAATGGTAACTTTTGTATGAGAAAAGCGACGTTTGACAGGCCTGATTGCACAATTTACGTTTGTTGCAAAACCTGTTGTGAGATAGAGAATAGCCCTGCGGGAAAAATATATTAAATAGCTTTTATCTAACTTTGTAACATAATTGTAGAAAGTAAAAAATAAAAGTAATTCAAGCTAAAGTCAACATAGATTAAAATGCAAAAAATCGTGCTGTATGGAGTACATTGTTGGATGTGTCTTATTTCCAGTAATGGACTGATGAAAGCTGTATTGATTCATTACACAAATTAGATGGAGACTTTCAACTTTATTCCCTGGACTTAAAGTTTACAACAATCCCAACTACAAGTTGAGGACCATAGTGTTCATTGATGACTCATTTTTAAAGGAATTTAAAGTGATGTGTCATGTTTATGTATCAGTAGAGATAAAATAAATCATCTCAAGGATAGTTTGTTTCTATGTACCTATTTCTTGGACTGTGGAGGATTCTTGCCCACTCTGCTTATTTTAACGCTTAATTCTCACCACTCTAGTAACCAAGCAAGGACAATGTACAGACGGAATTTCAGTGATCAGTGAACCCATTTCAAGGTTCCAAAGTAGGTAAATGGTGGTCTCTTAAGACAGGTAAATATGTATTATCCTGTTTACAATTAAAAAAATATACCAAATACCTAGTACGTAATAGACATTCAAGTATCAAACTTTTTAAATGTTAATAAAAGCAACCATTTGTATCATCCAATAAATTAAACCTATAACAAGTGAAGTCAGGACACTTGACAATGCATAGCAATGACAGTTGGGAAGGCTATAACTAAATGGTGGCCCAGGATTTGTAGAAGCATCGGACGTCTGGCAGTGCGTAAGCGTCGCAGACTGAATACGGATGAGGACTAGGTTAGGGTAGTAAAAGAGGATGAATGATGATAATAATGAATAAGTTACACCAGAATCAGGATCCAGGGATAATCAGGCATTGTTATTACTATAAGCCCTCAGTTATGCGTCATAATGAAATGAGGTCCCTACTCCCCTTACTATAAAAAGCAAAGTTATCAAACTATCATCCAATATTTACATAACATTATAATCAGTAGTGCCTAAGTACATTGTTATCAGCAAAATAGGTTCAGGAAAGGAAGCTGAATTATTACCATTATTGTACACGCATCTTTCTTCGCAGCTGTGACACAGAGCTAATGCATTCTTTAGACAAATTCGCGAGAAGTTATTTACGAAGAACACGTCATTTCGGTGTACACAGTAACACAGCAGCCAAACAGGTTATAATAACAACTTACCCAAATCGTCCATAGTTTCGGGATAGCGGCGATAATTACACACTTAAACAACACTATCTACAGATTTACACAGTGGCACAAATTAACTTATCTCATAACGTTCGCAAAAACCGCCAATACTAAAATAATACTGATATTTGAAATCACGAAAATTACAGCCCATTTACGGAGAATTGGCAAATTGAGATGAGTGAGAGTGAGAGATGTCATCAAATGTGAAACGTCAGTCAGATAACTAATGTCAAATACAATTTGGTTCGGTTGGTACTTTTAGCTTTCTTTTTGTATTTTAGCGGTGAGAACATCTGTCAGGTACGTACCAAAGGTGTTTTTTAACGAAATCTCCCTGAAATACTGATTATTTGATCTTTTTTAGACAGTAGGACTCTCAATTTTTATTTTATGTTATTGGTTTTCACCTTGTTTTCATCATGAAGAATAAGTTTTCATGTTTCCATATTTCTGATTTTGAACGAAAACAAAATTGTACCAATTGTACGAAGGACGTTCGATTTCTACATTTTCTAAACCATCATTCAAAAAGTTGTTTACTTGTTTTTCTAATCAAAACTGTTGATAAAATCCTGGCCCAGCTTTCCAGGAGTCTTTGCGTTGCTCTGAAGTGAGAAACTGGATGAAAACCTTTGGTTTGTAAATGAAAGAGAAAAAAGAAACAGACAAACAGATGCACTTTTAGTACTTTAATAATTACTTATAAATCTGTGGTCCGTCCGTCCGTGGTTGATTCCCGAACGTGTATTCACTTGTTATCGATTATTTGCTTCAGGAATTCCTTCGTTGTTTGTTATTTCACGCCCTTTTCACCATAAAATTTACTAATTAACATGAGTACTACCGGAGGGGAACAGTTAACTTTAGCCAGAGACATAAAAAGAGCCATCGAACTGCTTGAAAAGCTTCAGCAAAGTGGTGAAGTTCCTGCGACCAAGCTGGCTGCTTTACAGAAAGTGTTACAAAGTGATTTCTTGAACGCCGTACGGGAAGTATACGAGCATGTTTATGAAACTGTGGATATCCAGGGTTCTGCTGATATCAGAGCATCGGCGACTGCAAAGGCGACCGTGGCAGCATTCGCCGCGGCCGAGGGCCATGCCCATCCTAGGGTTGTCGAACTTCCGAAGACAGAAGAAGGATTAGGTTTCAACGTCATGGGCGGTAAGGAGCAGAACTCTCCAATTTACATATCCCGGATCATCCCCGGTGGGGTCGCTGACCGTCACGGTGGGCTCAAAAGAGGGGATCAGCTGTTGTCAGTGAATGGAGTGTCAGTAGAAGGCGAAAACCACGAGAAGGCTGTTGAATTACTGAAGCAGGCTGTAGGATCTGTCAAGCTAGTGGTCAGATACACTCCAAAGGTTCTGGAAGAGATGGAGATGAGATTTGATAAGCAGAGGACTGGCAGGCGGCGTCAGACACAATACTGAACCATGAATGTTGAATGAGGCAAGTTTAGAAAGCTTAGTTGAGTACCAACTTTTGAGTCTATGTATTGATGTATGTTTGTTGGGGTCCTAGGTGTTTGCCTTTTATTTGTTTGTTTCATCTTTTGGGTATGTAAAAACTTCCTATCTAATGCCCGCAGTTATAAATTAAACACAACTTTGAGAGTTATCTTCAGTGCGCTCTAATTTCTAAATTCCTTTTGGCGCACTCTCTGATTTGGGATTGTGTTTAGGGTTCCATGCCTCAAAATCAATCAGGCGTCTGTATGTCTGCCTGTCTCAGCCTATTTTCTCCGAATCTACTGGACTAAACATATTGAAATTTGGTACATACCTATACAGAATTAGGTAACCCAATCATGGATGTATAGCGTTAACTAGTTTGATTAAACAATATAGCTGGCTGACAATTCACCAACCGTAGGCTCGTAAGTGGGCCGATCGGCCCACAACTGTCAAACACTCAGAAAAGTCACTTTCAGGAGCTTACTTACTTTAAACAATACTGCCCCACTACTAAGAAAATAATAAAACTGCATGCAATCTGAATTGTAGTACAAATAAATTTATTTTCTCTGTGTATCTATGTATTATTCAAAAGGTGATTTCAAGCAGTTGTTATGTTTTTATTGTAAGTTAACATTGTGTTTTTGGATAGGGTTATGTAGAATGTATGAGTTTAATATTAAGGGCACTTTACATGAGGCTACAGTTGCATGTACGTGAACCTATGGGTATATACTACATTTATAAGCATATAAGTTACAAGCACATATAGCATTTAAAACATGATTAAAATAATTATATTATAAAAATCCATGGGAAATCTTTCCATTCTCCAACTAAGATCTTCATCATTAGCTAGTAGACATCCAATGCTAGAGGTCTCCCCTGTCAAATTAATAAATAAATGCTGGACATTTTCACACAACATTATCTAGCCCCAAGCTAAGCAGAGCTTGTGTTATGGGTACTAGATAACTGATATACTTAATAGAATACATTACATAGATAGATATTTTTTATTATACATAGAAAATACCCAGAACACCCTGAACAAATATCTGCAGATCATACAAATATTTGTTCCGAGGCGGGAATCGAACCCGCAACCTCCTTCGTCGCAGGCGAACCTTCGCCAGCTGCGCCACAGAGGTCGTCAAAATGAAAAAATGAAAATGAAGGATGAATGAAGGTGGTTTGCCATAATCACCATGCTTGGTAGGTGGAATGGTTATTGCATTAGTGTTTAGTTTAATACTAGCAAAGATTATTTTATTTCGAACATTGTATATTGGAAAATTATACTGAGCAACAAAATTTTATCAATATGTACTTATTTAGAAGTTTAAGCTTTAGTTATGGGTAGTTATGGTTATGGGTTTAGTTATACTGTAAAAACTAATACATCTCACCTCCATATAAATAAATAATAGTATGTTTCATACTCATTGTTCATTCATTCATTGAAATTTGTCTATAATTATTTATTATTCTTTATCATAAATAGTTTAAGATAATCCAATTGAAATAAGTACATTAATTACTTATTATATTTCTCAAATTGTTAGCAAATCAAAGCTTAGTTAGTAATTTAGATTAGTTAATCCTATAAATCCTAATCAATAAAACAATAAACTATTTACAGAATTTGTTTTATTTTACACTTATGTTCTTAAATTATAGGTAGGTAGGTTTTATAACTTTATACATTTTTTAAACTATTTTATCATCACCATGAATCAAAACTCCCAAAATTATATTTTCCGTCTTTCTTTGTTTTTTTCGAGGGAACTTCTTGGTTTTTAGCTAGTTTTGGTTCTGTTGATTGTTCATTAAGGTTTAGGTATTTTCCGACGCCATCTCTGAATACTTTGAGAGGTTGTTTGGACGCTTTTTTGGGCCTCGCTCCAGGACCCTCTGCTTCTTGCCGCTTCAACTCTTCAACCCTCTCTTTGATTAGCTGGAACAAAATGGTAAAGGTTAAGAAAAGTAACATTCTCCAGCATTAGGCTTTGATAATTTAAGAAACACATAGATTTAAGAATGCAAATGTAATAATAAAACAAATAAATGCTGGACATTCTACACAACATCATCTAGCCCCAAGCTAAGCAGAGCTTGTATTATGGGTACTAGATAACTGATATACTTAATACAATACAATACATAGATAGATATTTTTTATTACACTTAGAAAAATACCCAGAACACCCTGAACAAATATCTGCAGATCGTACAAATATTTGTTCCGAGGCGGGAATGGAACCCGCAACCTCCTGCGTCGCAGGCAAACCTTTGCCCGCCGCGCCACAGAGGTCGTCAATAAGTTAATGTTAAGTTTATTTGGCGATTTATCCGTTGGATGTCCAAAATAAATAAATTACCTGTTCTTCAACCTCCGCGTAAGGGTCGACGAACACTTGTGCGGCCTCTATGAAGATGTCATGTATGGGTCGGTCTTTATTGTCCACTTCAATCTGTTCCATTGTGGTGAGCGTGTCCATTCCGCCGACCAGCTTACCGAATATCGTGTGCTTGCTGTCCAGCTGCTTGCACGACCGAAATGTTATGAAACTGAAATAAATATAAACAATATGTAAGGGATAGTGCAGACCTGAGTCAAGACAGTTTTTAAGACAGACTTGAAAGACAAGTGTAACAAACTGTATTGTCTGAGGTCTGCGCTGTCCCTAACTGTGTGTGGATAGTACTTTACTGGCTCTTTCCTGTATGGAAAGAAACCACCAATCGCTAGCACGCCATGAATGGAAATTGCTGGACAGTTTTTTTTTATTTAGGAATGCCATAACTCCTGCCCAAACTTGTAATGTTTGTCATTTTATTGCTTGTTTGTTACATTTTGAAATTTTTTTAGAAAGTACTATACAAGCCTCGTTAGATAAATAAATAATGCTGGACATTTCACACAACATTATCTAGCCCCAAGCTAAGCAGAGCTTGTGTTATGGGTACTAGATAACTGATAATACAATACATTACATAGATAGATATTTTTTATTATACATAGAAAATACCCAGAACACCCGGAACAATTATCTGCAGATCGCACAAACTTTTTTCTAGTTCCGAGGCGGGGATCGAACCCGCAACCTCCTGCGTCGCAGGCGAATTGTCGCCCGCCGCGCCACAGAGGTCGTCAAACAGGTTAGAAACAGCAATTGACGGCATCGTATTGTATCAACAACTTGAGACGGTTCCAATACTACTCGGCCATAAATTGCTTGACTTCAGCGGGCTATTCTAAAACGTCGGAAACGTTTCCGATCGCATTCGTTAGTTTTTCATTACGATGTGGTAAGTAACTAAAACAATTTTCTCTAGTTACACACAGTAATATACAATATTTATTGTTTTTTACTGTGTTTTATTAGAGAAAATTGCTTTAGTTACTTACCACATCGAAATGAAAAACTAACGAATTCGATCTGAAAGGGAAACGTTTCCGACGTTTTAGAATCGCCCTGCAGACCTCGACAGTAATGTACTATTTACACATTTTACACTGTTCTTAAATAATTTCTAGCGATAAGTCTTGGGATTTTAACCTGACAGCGAGCATGACCAATGCGATGAGTTTTATCACAAGTTGTAGAGAAAATAGGGTAACCAGAAGGGGCATTTAGTCACTTACAACTGCGATCCATTGGTGTTAGGCCCAGAGTTGGCCATAGACAGTACTCCTCTGCCGGTGTGGTGCAAGTTGGATCGGATCTCGTCTTCGAACGGCTTCTTCCACACCGACTCTCCGCCCAGCCCCGTCCCGGTCGGGTCTCCACCTTGGATCTATTTTAAACAATCAGATAAATAATCTCAATAATCAGACATACATTCTGAACAATCAAACATATATTCTGAATAATAGACAGATATTCTGAAAAATCAGACATAGGGTTGTGGTGTGTCCTGCCTAAGCCACACCTACCGTGGATGTCGTAAGAGCCAACTAAGGAACTACACAAGGGGATGAGGAACAGCATCAACCTGAGTATTCAACACTAACACTGCAATCACCAAACTGCCTGCCAAGCATGGTAATTATGGCAATTCCTCCCATTGTGTTTTATGGGCTGCTGAAGTAGCTTATCGAATTATCTTTTATTTCAGTCCGAATTTTAAAAGCTCGTAAACCATTGATAGAATTTTCAAGTTGCAGTTTTTTTTTTATACATCGTTTGTTATTCTGTAAATACACTTAAGATAAGTATAATTTGCCGGAAACACTATAAATAATTTTATTTTTCTCTTGACAACAATAAATTTTGTTAGGTGTTGAATAATCGAAGTAACTTTTGGCATAAAATTACTTGACAACAATAATTACGTTTTCTATAAATACTAGCGCAGGACTCCTCCCAGGGCAGATTCGAAAAGGCCTTACACCAACGAGTTCTTAGCTATTTTGGACAGCCCAAAAGGCAGCCAGATAACTTTGAAAAACTGGTTCTACTGGGAAGAGTTAGACGGTGGAGAAAGACAATGAGGCCGATCACCTAGTCGCTGGTCCTATCAAGTCAAGGCTCTCACTGGCCGCCTTATCACCGCTGCCCTGAGACAAGCCGACGACAGAACAGCGTGGAAAAACTCTTCAGCATCTCAACAAAATCCTTTCATTATGGACACGACCGCACAAGACTATGACGAAGAAGAAAGCTTACCATGAAATTCCGTATCGACCTGTGGAATTTAGTGCCATTGTAATATCCATTGCTGCAGTGTCTCATGAAGTTGTCGCAGGTTTTGGGTGTCACGTCACAGAACAGCTCTAGATTCAGCGGCCCGTAGTTCGTTAGCAATCTGACGTAGCCTGACAAATCAAGGAAATATTTGAATACGTGAGACGTCAAATTGGCTTCTTTGACCAGCTCAAGGTCACGCACCGGGCTATGTAGAGAGCTATTCTCGGGGTTTTGAAGAAATTCATATACGAACCAAGATCAATCACCGAGTGACGGTGGTCCATTATTCGTGATCACTGAGTGATATCCGACGCCAATATCGATCAGAATTAGCAAACTGAAGTGACAATCGGCAGGCCATATCGCTCAGGCGCGGAGAACCGCTGGAGAATAAAGGTTCTCGAGAGACGACCACGAACCGAAAGTGGCAGTGAAGGTTCTCGAGTAGTCTGTATCTATAAAGATAAAAACTACTCGAGATTTAATTCAATCTAGTATGAATATTGCCAGCATAGAACATAGTATGATGTAACTAATCAACTTAGTAGGAATATTCTCAGCAAGGGGAATATTGTGTGATGTAATTAACTTATTAAGAATATTCCCAGCAGAGAAACTTTTATGGTGTAACCAACTTAGTAGGAATATTCCCAGCAGATAATATTTTGTGGTGTAATCAACTTTGTAGGAATAATTCCAGCAGTGAACATTGTATGGCGTAATCAACTTAGTAGGTGTATTCCCAGCAAGGGGAACATTGTATGATACAATCAACTTAGTAAGAATATTCTCAGCAGAGGGCAAATTGTGTGCTGTAATCAACTTAAAGCAGTGTAACTTTTCCTTCTGCAATTGATTCAATTACCTACATCAAAAAAGTTATGTTTCATTACCTTTCTTCTTGACTCTGTCGTATTTGACCTCGTCTTCGCATATGATGGCTGCCTCATGCACCGTCTCCGGAACCATTGCAGTGGATGTAAAGCTGGCTGCGACCATGCCAGTAGAGTAATGTGCTGCATTGAATTTATCTGCCACCTGGAAATGATTTGATAAAATTGTAGGCATTATGTTTCCCTTTCAGGTTTGAGGGTTTTTTAGGAACTTTGTTTTCGATTACTGCAACTTCGTGTCACCAGTTTTTTCCTGGTCACCCTGCGTTAGGTCAACTGTGTTATTTCCATTGAACCCTCTAACCACTTAGAAAGCTGTCTTTAATTAGACTTTAAGTGGACCAGTAGTACACTGTAAATTAAATTTTCTTGGCCCGATACAAACGCCGGGATAGCCAGTGTAGTTAGCGTGAATGCAATTTATCCCCCATAGAATAACAGAATGAACAGTCTTGAAGCACCTCCTTCCACCGACTTTCTGCAACCATTACAATATCACTGGTCCATCTAACGGGGGCCCGTTTCACACTGCATTGTCCTGTTTGCAGTCACCACTCAAAAACCTTTATTCACCAGCATTTATCAGTTCTACAAGCTACATTACCACATATTATACTGAACATACATTCATTGAGGATGTAGAAATATAATTTTTATCCTTTTATTAGATGACAAACCTCTTTTTTTGCATCAGCTTTCTCAGGAGCCTTGTATTCTCTCTCGAGTTCTTGAAGGATGTCTTTTGTTTCCGAGGAAACTGTCTTTAATCTTGCATGTGGGTCTTTCTTCATTGCAATTTCCTCTGGATAGAAAGAGAAAGACTCATTAAATTTAAATGTACATTAGAAGATGGCTTGAGAGGACCAAAGACTTATTAACATATTGCTGATTGATTGAAGTAACATAGATTTTTTAGGTCAGTGTTCCAGACTTATCTCAAAGAAAAAAAGAAAAAGAAAGCAAAAAAGAATCAAGCATAGATTTTTGAATGGTATTCATTGATATCCTCAAAACTCTGTGCTTCGGTCTCAATTCAGCTCGAATTCAGTTCTGGAATATGGACCTTATTATGGTCATCTTAGCTCTTTGCATTTCTGAACAATCTAAATTAAGATGCAAGCAGTAAATAAAATACAAAGCAATAACTACCTTCAGTTTCAACCTTTAAACTATTCTTTACATGGTGAAAACTTGCAATATTAAACTTAGCCAGTTTATTTGGCTCCTGCAGTACAATAATATCATTTTTCGTAAACGGAGTGTCATTCAGCAAATCCTTCCAATTCTTCCCCTTGATGTTGAGCTGTTCCACAGCCTCATATGAGAACACATTTCCGGTATTCTTAATTGCCACAATATGAGTGTTGTTGGTGAATGGTTTGAATAATACTGGACAGTGGTAATCATCTTCTGCGTTTTTGACAATGTTTAGCTTGATTAGTGATTTGAGATCTTGTTTCTAGAACATAAGAGGAAATTTCATGTTTGACTGCATTGTGAAGGAAAAAATTATCATCTTTAAGAGTAACAAAGTTTCTTTTAGACCAAAACATTTATTATAAGAAATAACAGCGGCCTATCCACTAAGATTAATTATTCTTTTTGATGCCACAGTTGTTATATTGCATAATTTGTGGTCCTACTGTTATTATTTCTGGCTCCTTCCAATCTTAGCAATTATAGATACCAGCAGAAATTAAAACTGTAGTGGTTAAGCTGCTAATGTTGGATTACTTACCTTTCCAGTAACAGGATTTATCTTAAACCTCTTTAAGAACTCTAATACAGCCTGCAGTTCAAATATATTGCCATCAACGTCACAGTAAGGGTCCTCAAAGGGTAAAAGGCTCAGACAACAGTGGTCAAAGGGAAGCCTCTTGAATGAGGTGTCTGCCTCTTTGGAGCTTCCTGGCCTCTTGCCACCATATAGAGTGCTCCACTCTGTGTACGTCAAGTACCTGTTGAGACCAATTATGTGAATCTAAAGGTTTTAGAGTACTACAATCACGAGCAATTTTGTGATTACAACTTACATTTTATCCTTTTGATGCTGTCGTTTACCCATATTGCCGATTTAGTTAAACTTATTTATGTACTCTAATAGAATATTAGATCACTTTAAAAAGGACTATAAAATTAATATTGCAAAAAAACAAAATACATACAGTCAACAGTCAAGGTAGACAAATTGGCAGACAAATACAATCAATACAATAAAACCCATAAACCTTGGAGCAAGGAACCATAAACTTATAAATCTGTGATACATACAACCTTAGAGAAATAAATTCTCTAAGCATACAACCTTAGAGAATTTATAGTAGGGAGATGGCAAGCATACGCTTTCCCCTCTGCCGAAGTACATGAACGGTCGTTCGTGTCAGTTTATAAAAACTAGTTTAGCCACGATCGTTTGCCATTCTGCGTTCATACCTGTCGCTATACGGAGCTCCTAAAAATGGTTGGTTGTGCTGTGGTTACGTGTAAATGGCGGTCGGAAACATAAAATTTAACAAAATATGGAGTTTCTTATCACATTTAAGTATTTGACAACACAATTAAGCCATTAATTTCACCGTAAAATATATTTTCTTACTGCAAGCTTACGACAGAAATAACGATACGTAATTTCTTGGTACGGGGACAAGTGATGTGAAAACAACGAACGAATGAATGAACGAAAGAGGCTGCAACGATTATTATGAAATTAACAGGATAGGGAGTTTTCAGGCCGAAAAAACGATCTCAAAGCTGTAAAAAAAAAGCTGATTCCAAAGAAAATATCAATACCTACCTACATAGTTCAATACCAGCCTAAAATATAGGTTAAATGGGCTTGATTATATAGCAGTTTTTGGGGTTAAAAGGGGTTGTAAGGTTATTTAGGAGGGTTGTGTTTTCGTTTTTTTTTCGGTTTTAGGGTTATTTCGTCAATCACAATATGAAATAAGGCAGGTATGCAAAAGTATTCGGATATTCGAATCTCGTTTCGTATGAAAGCAAATCCACGAAAATACATTTTCTTAACAATAAATTGATCCATTTTAAAACCAATAGCTTATATTTTCATTAAAAAATACAATATAAAATGTCTTAATCCCAGTTTATAATAATTGTTAAATCCATGTATAAGGCACCGAATCATAGACCTTGTTATAATCAATACAAGCAGCCGAGAGGTTTCCCTTGCTCCTCCTGACCTTCTGTCTGATGGCCATGTCAATGAGGAGGAGCTCCTTAATACCACGGGACCCAACCTTACATCCATTCCGAGCAGGAGCCAAAATATTGTTTTTTTTAACACTCAACAGTCACATACGTAGTCTTGATCCCACACTAGGATTCCCTGTATCGTAGGTACCTATCAGGAACTACGAGTACCTGATACCATAACACCCAGACCCGGAACAAATATTTGCAGATCATACATGCCTGATGCGTGTGATTTGGAAACCACATAATTTTATAAGAAACCAACGCACCGCAGGTCTAGATATTAGTGTACTGATCATGAATATTTCCCATGAAATATTCATGATCAGTACACTAATATCTACAAATATTTGTTCTGGGTCTGGGTGTTATGGTACCAGGTACTCGTAGTTCAAAATTTTCTAATTTCTCTATTTTGGCTATTATTTCTTCACACTATGGAGTTTGAAGAAATAATAGCCAAAATAGAAGCAAACTTCGTTCGGGTGCAAAAGGACCCGGTGACCTCTTAAATCCTAAAAATCAATTTTAACTGACTATGTTTTTTTGTATGTTTGTTACGCGATTAGTTTTGATCAATATGAATCAATTCACCCATTCAAACATAATAAACATACAAGATCAATAGACAATGAATAATCTTAATTACATTCAGTCTTTTACACCCCATCACTAGTTTTTGCGCTAGTGTGCAACTAAACAATAGTGTAATTACAGAAATTATTTATTTGTGTGCTTGTTTTATGTTTGTGTGACAGCTTTTATTTCCGTGTGCGTTTATAGACACGCCTCAACTTTCTGCATGAGTGTTGTCGTGAAATGTTCACGAGACTGCTTGTTATATTGAGTGAAGACTCTTTTGATTTTTGAACTTATAAACTTTTTAAATTATGAATTAAATTGAAATCTGCGTTCTACTTATCAACTGTTTTTTCTTGATGTCAGACAGAATAAAATTATCGTTCGTGAAAGACAGTTTGGTTTGGAAGTAAAATATTTCAGTAATTTATGATATCAGCGAAAGTAGAAAGTTTATGGACCTTAGTCCAAGGCATGGAAAGAACAACATAGAAAGGAGCCTCCCATGTCGCTTGACAAAGGTAGAGTACCTTATGTCGGCGAAGGGAGGAACGAGCCTTTATGCACGGCATATCTTCTGGAGTAAACTGAAGCTAAGTGATTCACATGATTAGATCTATAGTCTCACGTAGATAACTAGCGACTCAGTCGATGTAGAGTTTATAACTCGTAAGATTCAGTTCACACTTCCGCTTGCTTAGCACTTAGTATTTGTTTGTTAGTTCGTCGTGGTCCTTTAAACACCCCTGGGACCTATTGAAGGTCGCTAGAGTAAACACCCCTGGGACCTATTGAAGGTCGCTAGAGTAAACACCCCTGGGACCTATTGAAGGTCGCTAGAGTAAACACCCCTGGGACCTATTGAAGGTCGCTAGAGTAAACACCCTTGGGACCTGTCCAAGGTCGCTAAAGTATGAAAGCCTAGGGCGCTTGCGTGCCACTAGGTTACTATGTATTTGCTGGTAGTGTAGAGACTACTAAGATCTGGATCACTTAGAGCTTACGTGTAAGTCAACTTCTTTTATCAATACAGACAGGACAAGAATGACGTAACAAGTGAATGCGAAATACGACATCATCCTGCTACCTGTTAGAGAACGAGACAACGTGCTGAGCCACATCGGTGCTGACTTCCATAAGGTCGCAATGGGAGCCGCTGCTTTCATATGTCACGGGCTGATTTAAGGTACCGAATGTAGTTTCCTTTTGTTTCGCCAAAACACATTCGCAATACCTCATGACAGTCAATACGTCAAATAACACATAGTAGTAATCGCGGATTAGGACTGTATTAGGGGAGGTGTTCGCGACATGGTGGAGATGCAGGGATATAAAAATGATTTTCTTTTGCACGGTAAAATTATTTTTATTTAGATACAGTATAATAGAAATTTAGTAACCCAACTTTCAGCAGGTTTTGGTGAAATATGTTGGAAACTGTATTCGTCCTTTACACCCGGGAGGTAGCGACATCCTTTGCGAATCAGGAAGTAGCAGTAAGAATTGTTTGAACTTTGAATATTGAATTTGAACATTGAATTTGAAATTGAAATTTGAACTTTGAATTTGAAATTGAATTTGAACATTGAATTTTTTATTGAATAATTATTAACGACGATCTATTCTGCAATTATGACGATTTATTGAAATATTATGAGCAAGTTATTTCGTGTTATGGTAAAATTGGTCTGACATTGTGAATAAAACAACTAAAACAAATTATCTACATCATCGAGGTTATTCAAAATAAAATTCAAAATTATAAACTACAATAAAACAAATAAACAAAACCAATCAATTTTATTTAATTTAAAAATAAATACTTAAAAAAAAAATATATTTCAAAATAAATAAATTTAAAATACGGAACCCTAAAAATTTAAAATAAAATTTTCAAAATGAGATTTCGAATTTGAATTTGAATTCTGTCATTTCAAATTTTTGTGATGAGTTTGATGTCAGTTGTTGTTTGGCAATTGTCGTGGCAACAATAAAATATTTTCTTTTCGTCAATTGAAATAAAAGTGAGCTGTTCGTTTGCCGAAATAAAGAGATGGACGAAGTGTTAATAAAACGATTGAGCATGATTGCCGATCAGATGCTATTAAATACAACAAATTGTGTGAAGATGATAGAAAATTTTTCAAATGAAAATTTTGAAGATATTAAAGTACATGCTGCTAAATTAGATAAAATTATAGCAAGATTCAATACGGAATTACAAAATTATTTCTCAGTATCGTCATTTCAACACGCTGATGATATATCAAATTTTACAACAATACAGTTGTCTGCTGAGGAGACATTGGCAGAGGTGACCGAAAGAATTAACCATAGAAACGAAGTGAATACTAACATTTCAGTTAAATCAGTATCGACAAGCAACATTACAAGCAAGTTACCTAAACTTCAATTACCAGAATTTTCTGGAAATATTCTAGAATGGCACTCTTTTTTTGATCAATTTCAATCAAATATTGGAAACAACGATTTATGTGATGTTGATAAATTGATGTACTTAAAAGCATCATTAAAGGGAGAAGCTAGAAATGCAATCGAAGGTTTAAATACAACAAATAAAAATTATGATATTGCAATTTTAACATTAAAAGAAAGATATGGAAAGGAATCGTTAATCATAGATGCACATTACAACGCTTTATATAATATCAAACCAGCAAAATTATTTACGGAGTGTAGACGAACATTTGATGAAATTCAAAAACATCTTCGCATATTGAAGTCACTAGGACAAGACGTGAATCACGATCATCTTAGATTCATAATAATCGATAAATTTCCGTCAGAAATTATATATGAAATGAAGCTAAGAAATAAAGAAGGAAACATTGACGAGATGAGGAATCAGTTAGAAATTATAATTGGAGCGAGAGAAGAAGCGATTAAAATTGAAACGAGAAAAGAAATAATGAATGGATATACAGTGGAATGTCTACATGTCAGAGATAGTCGTGAAAACAATAGAAATAATCAAAATAAAAATAATAATTTCCAAAAGAGACGATATAATGACAGCAACACGTATGAAAGGAGAGACGAAGAAATTAAAAGGAGAAGGTTCGAGAAATGTATAATTTGTGAGGGCAAACATGAGAGTTTTAAATGTCCTAAAGATTATCAAGAAAAGAGAATTATCATGAGAATAAAGAAACTTTGTTTTTACTGTCTTGAATCTGGACATATGAAACGAAATTGTCCAAACAAAGAAGGTAAATTAAAGAAAATTATTATTAAACTTGTGAAGAGAGAAAATAATAAGCTTTTTTCTTTCTTTGGGAGGGTCTCTCTCTCAAGAGATTCTCGCTCAATTATTTCAAAAAATTTACAAATTGCGATAACGAATTTAAAGTCATGTTCACAAATTGATATCACAAGTTGGAGATTCAGTTTTTACTAGTTCAATTGCACACTTATACCCATTGGAAATGGAAACAATAAGCCCACCAAGGACTGTTAGGATATCAGAAAGTACACCTGTTAAACCTCAAGACACTCTTCTCCGAGAGAATCAGTACTATACAGCAAAGTCAAGAAAATCATCCTCGATTTTAGGAAGACATATGGATTGTCAAACCAGCGGAGTGATAGAGCCGGTTGAGAATATGAACAGAAAGGGTGTCGAGGTCGCAGTTGAAGAGGAAGTTCAGAATAGCGGATTTCGGAGGCGGGCTGTCATTCGGACTCTAGCTGAAATCAAAAGTGAATGCACAGCTTAGTCGTTCTTCTTTTTAGTTTTTGTGGGGAGTGTCGTGAAATGTTCACGAGACTGCTTGTTATATTGAGTGAAGACTCTTTTGATTTTTGAACTTATAAACTTTTTAAATTATGAATTAAATTGAAATCTGCGTTCTACTTATCAACTGTTTTTTCTTGATGTCAGACAGAATAAAATTATCGTTCGTGAAAGACAGTTTGGTTTGGAAGTAAAATATTTCAGTAATTTATGATATCAGCGAAAGTAGAAAGTTTATGGACCTTAGTCCAAGGCATGGAAAGAACAACATAGAAAGGAGCCTCCCATGTCGCTTGACAAAGGTAGAGTACCTTATGTCGGCGAAGGGAGGAACGAGCCTTTATGCACGGCATATCTTCTGGAGTAAACTGAAGCTAAGTGATTCACATGATTAGATCTATAGTCTCACGTAGATAACTAGCGACTCAGTCGATGTAGAGTTTATAACTCGTAAGATTCAGTTCACACTTCCGCTTGCTTAGCACTTAGTATTTGTTTGTTAGTTCGTCGTGGTCCTTTAAACACCCCTGGGACCTATTGAAGGTCGCTAGAGTAAACACCCCTGGGACCTATTGAAGGTCGCTAGAGTAAACACCCCTGGGACCTATTGAAGGTCGCTAGAGTAAACACCCCTGGGACCTATTGAAGGTCGCTAGAGTAAACACCCTTGGGACCTGTCCAAGGTCGCTAAAGTATGAAAGCCTAGGGCGCTTGCGTGCCACTAGGTTACTATGTATTTGCTGGTAGTGTAGAGACTACTAAGATCTGGATCACTTAGAGCTTACGTGTAAGTCAACTTCTTTTATCAATACAGACAGGACAAGAATGACGTAACAAGTGAATGCGAAATACGACATCATCCTGCTACCTGTTAGAGAACGAGACAACGTGCTGAGCCACATCGGTGCTGACTTCCATAAGGTCGCAATGGGAGCCGCTGCTTTCATATGTCACGGGCTGATTTAAGGTACCGAATGTAGTTTCCTTTTGTTTCGCCAAAACACATTCGCAATACCTCATGACAGTCAATACGTCAAATAACACATAGTAGTAATCGCGGATTAGGACTGTATTAGGGGAGGTGTTCGCGACAAGTGTGCGTGAGTAAGTAAATGTGTGCTGTACGTGTTTACCTCGCCTCCCGCAAAAAGTGGCAGAAATAATTTAGTACAAGAAGTTGAGCATGCCATCTCCCTACATAAATTCTCTAAGCATACAACCATAACAATTTTTTTTTATTTGGATTGGAATACTTAGAATGATTGCCAGGTGAAAAATTTAGAGTATTTATAGTCTATATCGCATTTCGCCGCAACCTCGTTTTGGTATAGACAAAAAAATAGCTGGTAACATTTTCTAAGAAAAAACAAAAAAAAAGTTTAAATTAAAATGTCGGCGACTGGTGGTTGTGCTTCGTTCGTAATTGTTTTCGGAAATTGAGTTATTTTAATGCATAGATGTTGCATAGGACTTATTAATTCGAGTGATAACTAGGTTAATTCCATAATTGTAAGTATTTAAATTATATAAACGTAGTAACTTTTCGTTATAAGCGTGTGTGCATTCCTCGAATTTCTGTCTACCTATTTTCAATAGTTGTTTGTTTGTATTGGTTAGGGTGACTGACGGAATTGATTAAATGTGGTAGAAGCATTGTAAAAGAAACAATAAAAAACCTTACCGGAGTACTGAAAAAGGAAGCTCGTGGGCGTGAGAAGGTATAATTTAGTCTTACAAACAAATCGGTAAATTACATATTACGTCCTTTGTGCTCTCATGGGAAAGTAACAGACTGCGTTTGCGGTTTGCAGAGCTGATCATTTAACATGGGATTTTGATACGATAAGAACATATTCAGGACGATTTCCATTTCATTCTGGGATTAGAATTGGATGACGTACATTTTACGAATTAGGAGTCCGGTGAACCTGAATTCGGAATTATCTTTCGGATAACGCCAGCCCACAAGATGGCCGACTGTTATTATTCGTAAGGTACAAATAAATAATTTTATTTGTATTGATTCGTTATTTGTATGAATATATTTATAGTGTGTAATCGAGGAAGCTTTACAGTTCATTTTTATTTCGCGTTTGTTTTTATTTTTACCCTATGTATAGTGTAAGAGAATGTCTTTGTCTGCAAAGTTTGGTTGGTTGAAATGAGAAAAAAAGTGTTTTTTTTACCTGTAATTTGAAGCTATGTTGCGTTGTTAGCAGAATATAGAAGCATTGTTTGATGTAGCGTATCATTTTCAGATTCATTCAACATTAGTAGGTATTTGTTTTGCACATAATACCTTGAATGTCATTGCACTCCTGCAGACTCATATTTCATCAACAAAATAACCATTCCTAACTTATATTACCTCAATTGCGAGCTTCTGCATGCCTTTTTGTTGCCCCACGTCCAACCTCATTCATCACTCACTGCTTCATAACTGCTTGGTTTGGAATTAGTTGTGTGGTGCTTTTAGATAATGTCTGGTGCATCTGGTTCGTCAGGGAGCGGAACCGGACGCGGACGCGGCTCGAGCGCAGCCACTGAGAACAAACCGGAAACAAAAGAGAACAAGCCGAATCCCAAGATGTCCAAGGCACTGGGCACTTCCGCTAAGAGGATCCAGAAAGAGCTAGCAGAGATCACTCTAGATCCACCTCCTAACTGCAGTGCTGGACCAAAAGGAGACAATTTGTACGAATGGGTGTCCACTATCTTAGGACCGCCTGGATCAGTGTATGAAGGTGGAGTGTTCTTTCTGGACATACATTTCTCACCAGAATACCCATTCAAACCTCCCAAGGTAATTTATCTCAAGAATGTTTATTGTTTTGCTAATAATCTGCTAGATTAATGATTTGTAGTTAAATGAGGAAAACATGGGTAGCGATTCTATGCATCTTTCTCTAAATTTAAACTGCACTAAAATTATTGTGGTCCCTTTTCTTTTAGTCTATTAGAAAGGCTATAATTTTAGCGCACTGTAAATTTAGATAATACTGCACATAACCATGCACCATTGTTTAATAAGTAACTTAGGTAATAAGTGTTTCACAGAAGAATGCTTCTAGATACAGTCAATCAAATATTGATCTGAGGCCCAATTATCTAATTTAAAAACATTTCAGTCTCGTGTCAGTCGCACTGTTTCGTATAGTAACTATTACCTAATCTTCGCAAGAAACGCGAAGATTAAGTAATAGTTACTAAACGTGACAGTGTGACTGAGACGAGATTATACTGCGAATTGAATGTTTTTAAATTAGAGAATTGGGCCTCAGGATGTAAGGATAATGTTTGAAAAAAAAAATTTAATCAAGTATTCGATTCTAAAAGGCTCTTTATGGGCTGATTTACTACTAAATCTAATGATTAACATTTAATTTCCAGGTGACATTCCGCACTAGGATATACCATTGCAACATCAACAGCCAGGGTGTTATATGCCTGGACATACTCAAAGACAACTGGTCTCCAGCACTCACCATATCAAAAGTCCTGCTTTCTATATGCTCACTGCTGACTGATTGCAATCCAGGTAACATTTTCACTTAACTAATTTATTTTCATGTGTAGAACATTGAAGTTCATGAATAGTATGAACCAGCTGTCTGATAAATGCGTAGGGCCTCTAATGTAACTGGTTGCGGCAAGTTTTATTGCGGGCAAGTCTTGCCCACTGTTGGGAGCGGACTGTATTTGATTTAATAAAAACTGGTGCGTATGCACCAGTATAGTAGTGTAGTGCGTATGTATGTTTTGTATAAAACAATGGCTAGGAAATGAGACAAAGGATGCAGTGTGCTGCTCACGTTATGCGCTCAGTATGCCTTCCTGTAGTCTCCACGACTGCTGGCCAGCAGAACGTACCAATTCTTTGATGCACAACTACAAATGTTTATATAAATGATGGATAGTCTTTTTTGGTCTTTCCACGCGGTAAGCACTGGTAGATGAACTTGCGGCAGAAGACACAATTATGTATAGGAAGTTTTTTAAGTAAAAGCGTAATGCTTGTCTTAGCGAGCTGTTGTTCCGAGGCGCGAACAATCTCAACTGTCAACCTGATTGCAGCGGGCGCGTCAGTCGCGTAGTGTAGCTTGCTATCAATTCACACTGCATTTTTATGTGGTAGGAACATGGATATTGGAAAGCACCAAAATATCAAAATAATTTAGTATTTCTAACTTGGCGTAACTTGAAGTACCTAGGCATGCACCTGGACCGCCGCCTGACATGGAAGAAACACCTTCAAACAAAAAGAGACCAACTCGGCTTGAAATACAGAGGTCTGTACTGGCTCCTTGGGAGAAACTCAAAACTGTCAGTCGACAACAAGCTGCTCATTTTCAATACTGTCCTGAAGCCAGTTTGGACTTATGGCATTCAACTGTGGGGATCAGCCTGTACCTCCAACATAAATTTCATCCAGCGCTTCCAAAATGGCCTTCTTAAAAATATCTCCAATGCACCCTGGTTCATAAGGAACACAGAGTTGCATGAAATCCTCAATGTCAACATGGTATATGAAGAAATCAAAACTAGTGCTCAAGCCTACCAGGAAAAACTGAGAAACCACCCCAATCAACTGGCACAGCGACTCACTAAGCCCTCATATAAGAGGCGACTGAAAAGAAAAGATGTCCTGGAACTCACCAGAACATGATGCACAGAAGAGTAGAAGCGGTCGCTGGACCACTTCTCTCGCAATCCCGACTACCCACATCATACCTGCTCATAGTCTGAAGACTGATTGCAGATGAACATAGAAAAAAAAAAAAAAAAAAAAAACTTGGCGTAACTAGTAACTAATATATTATTTGGATATCCTATATGATTCTTATCTCGTCACTTCATCAGCCCGTAGATATCCACTGCTGAGGCCTCCTTCATAGCATGCATGTTGTGCAATGGGGGGATTTGACATGATCACCATGCGTGGCAGGCAGATTGGTGGTACCCATCATGGACCTGGCCTCTGGCTGCACAGTGCAATTAAATGTAATCTTAACAAATCAAAACATGGTCACATCCTCTCCCCACTACGCCCGGCACCCTAAGACATAAAGGAAGATTGTTTGTAGAGATGTTACCTCAATTCTGTGTTTTTTCCAGCTGATCCATTGGTGGGAAGCATTGCCACACAATATCTACAGAACAGAGAGGAGCATGACCGCATCGCTCGCCTCTGGACGAAGCGCTACGCAACATGAATGCCCCACCCCCTCTCCCCTACGGAACAATACATTATCATAATATACTCAATACCATACTATTCTAAATCCATCCTCTTCACTATTATAAGCTTAACACTATCCACTTACCAACTTTTTGCGACATAATTGTCTGAATTCAAGTCACTCGTCAGAGTTAATCGAGAGCTAATGTATAAAACTGCTTCAATTACTTTAGTTGCAATGTGATGTCATGCTTATTATGACTGTCTTACTGTTTAGGATATCCCCGGTATTCTTAGTAATTCCTCCAGCTTTACTCAATCCCATTCGTACTCATCTAAAGGAAATACTACTTAGTGATGTTGGTGTTTTTAGTCAAACTTTTAGAGCCTTGAGGAAAACTGAAGGTAGGGCTTCGCGTTAAGACTCTTCATGTAATATGCACTCTCATACTGAATTAACTTTCCTGTTCAAACTTGGACATTGGCGAGGTATTTGCACGGGTATATCATTCATACATTCGAAGTGAGCGTGCAAATTCACTGTCATTCTCGCTCATTAGATCTGCAGGGCGATTCTAAAACGTCGGAAACGTTTCCGATCGGATTCGTTAGTTTTTCATTTCGATGTGGTAAGTAACTAAAACAATTTTCTGTAATAAAACATAGTAATAAACAATAAATATTGTATATTACTGTGTTTTACTACAGAAAAATGATAGAAAATTGTTTTAGTTACTTACCACATCGAAATGAAAAATTAACGAATCCGATCGGAAACGTTTCCGACGTTTTGGAATCGCCCTGCAGGAACAACCTCGAGATATTACAGAGGTGAATCTGTTCTGGCCTGGTCAAATTATATTGTGTACGTTGTGTTGTGCATAGAATAATATGTTTCTACTGGGTTGTATTGTAATTTAAGAGCTTGAGACAATCAGCACTGTCTTCATACATTTCCTTAACCTCACAGGGTAGCTTTCTTCGTTCCATCCCTCACTTTAAAAACTGTATGTTGTACCCATCAATTACATGTTCTATTAGAAACATAACCAGTAAACTTATTAAAATGTAGTAGTTTGATTTCCTCGAAGAGCCTACCCCTCAATCGACGCATGATCAAGAGCAGGAGAAGGCTGGTTGGGATACTTACTTCTTACAAGTACTTTTGTTGTTCAAAAATATCAAATACTCTTCGAGTGAGGTTGAGTGGAGTCGAGGCAGGTTGGGGGAATTACTCAGAGTACCGGGATTAGTGATGAAATTTATAATATCTTCTGTTTAGTTAGCTGTGTATAACAGTGATGAGTTTCGAAGTGTATCGTAGGTTTAGCCAGTGAGTGATTGAGTCAATTTCGCCGCGCAGTAACAAGATGATCTCATACTCTTCAACTGTTACTACTTAGTGTAAGTGAAAGTGGAATAATTGTTTGATTAAATTTTATAATTAATCGGAATTTAATGAATAAATTGCTGTGGTTAGGTAACATTCTTTTTTTATTTCAGGGTATGATTTTCTAAATTGCTAATTTAGATGATGACGTTAAGATAGCGTGGTTTTTAATGTAACACACAATAATCTATAAGTTTGAATTATTGTCTCCCCATTGTCGTGATTAATAAGCTCTTCATAATAGTATAAATATTTGTATCTGAATTTTCTATTTTGTAATTACATTTCCATACAATTTGGTATTTTTTTTAACGTTAGTAGCAAATTATTTGAATGTATTGATACTGCAATGTATAATTTTTTATACTCTTGCTTCTGTGCAATCAACTTTGTTCATAACTATATTTTTTTGTGATTTAATAATGATAACAACAACTTACAAATGCATCAGATATAATTAATCCTATTTATTTTTGGTAGGAAAATAAGAGTTGGGGTGTTGGGAAATCGTTTAAAAGTGGTAATGTGACAATATGTTGAATTTTAATTAAAAACGGTTTAATTTTTACTAACAGATCATATCACTAAACATTGATGTTGGGTTAATTTAACCATATTTAAAAGTGCCAAATCCAATAGGCGCATTTAGCTTTCGCTCCATTCAGACTAGCCCTATATAAATTTCAGTGTAGAATATGAAACAGTTACTAGAAGTAATTTAATACTTATTTTATTGTATAATGTATGTCTTAACCCTAGAATTTAATGAATATTTAGCGTTTTTATTTTTAGCTAAGTGTATGTCGCGCGTATGTGAATGTTTTGGTAATGCGAAAATGTACTTTTTGTATGAATAAAGTGGGTAGAAACTGGTGCTGTGAGATTCAAATGCATGCGGCATACAAAAGTACTGATGTATTCGGGACTGGACATTTTCATGTTGTGATTTTTATTTTTATGAATCGAATGTTGCTTGCAGACAACAGCTATGTATTTAACGCGACTGAAGTTCCTTTATGATGTTCTTACTGAATCCTTGTAAGTGTAACCATCTTTTGTTACGATATAGGAAAATAAAATGTGTGTAACTAGGATACGGTTTGATGTTTTAATGTCTCTTTAGTTTAGTAACCTTTAGGTGTTAGATTAGACACTGACTTAAGAATAACCTTCTATCTCCTCTCGTGGATGTAGTTAAAGCCGTACCAAGCAACAGCATCCACCTGAGCACTCAACATGAATACTGCGATCACCAATCTGCCTGCCAAGCATGTTGATGCCAATTCCCCCCATTGTATTTAAGGGTGGGAGGCCTCGTCCAGTAGTGGACGTCTAAAAATATGCAGATAGGGTGTTAGGTCTAGAAATAAGACAAGAATTGTGCATTATGCCAATTGAATTTTAATATTCGGGAAATACTTTCAAAAATTACACTTATACAAAATCTAAGACACATCTAAGTTTTATAATTTATCGTTATATTTTTGTAAATTATCAAACTAACACTAATACGTACCTTATAATTATCATAGTGCACCACATCTACTTTGACTAATGTTATAAGAAAAACTAGAGATGCGAGATACGGTTGGAGACGAAAGATAAATGTCAATATAAAGGTAGAAAACTTAAATACCGTATTTGATTTTGGCATGAACGTTTCAATAATCAGTCTTTCACACTGAGCACACTGAAATTGAAATGTAATTAATTGTGCAAGTGCAATCCACTCCATTATAAATGTCACACAAACAAGGCGGGAAATACGCACCGCATTCGAGTATAGCAATTTGAGTATCTTTTTAGCCAAAAAGATCTCTGAATTAAATAAACATAAGTGATTAACAATCAAATAAATTATTTCCACATATACATAGAAGATTACTTGTATCACATGACAAACTATACTATGAAATAGGGATGCATCGAAAAGATCACTTATTACTTGAATTACACAGTTTCATACTGGCTGCGGATGGAGCGGGCGAGGCAGCATGCGAATATCACTCCCAGTAGCTGAAACAAAAAACAATTAAATTAAATGAGGTCTTTTCAAATCGATTTAAAAATAAAAAAGTAGTTTCGACTGGCTCGATAGATGGCTCTGGCTAATTTAAACTGTCAATAACTAGTGGTTCGCCCCGAACTGAGACCTCGCGATAACACCTTTATCAGCCCGACTACTTAACCAAGTAATTTCCATTTCTCTATTATTATTTTTGAAAATTTTCACCTCAAAGTCTACCAGTACAGTACAGGATCTATAAGTAACAACTAATTTCCTACACATCATCGAAATAACCTTTGAATAGGGCTAAGCAACGGGGCGTAATACTATATACCTGTTAGTACCTATAGCAAGTACCTGACGAATTAATTGATAACGTCCTTTTGACAAAAACTATAGAACTCCAGCGTCATTAAAATTCCTAGAAATGGGAGGTCAACAATGGATGTTATATTGGTTTCTGTTTTATGGAGTACAAGTTTCTAAATTCTTCAGTTTCAGACTTTTCCCTGTAGTTGTGACACAAAAGCCACAAGCATACCAAATTTCAGCATTGTAGGATTGCTGGAAGTACCCTAGAATTATTGATTTTTACGTTTTTTATTTTCCCTAATATCTCAAAAACTACTAAGGCTAAATACTTATTAAAAACAGTTTTGAAATGTCCAACCAAAGCGCTTTCATTAGACACCCCATTTGATCTGACTGTCTCACTTTTATTTTTTTTACCCTCTCTTGGACCCCAATATCTCAGCAACCCCCTGACCGATATAGCTCATAACCTTACCTACAAATTGTACCAATACTATCTACCCCCATACCAAATTTCATGAAGATCGGATTAACGGTTTGGAAGTTTTCATCGGACAAACATACATACATACATACAAATGCCGATTCTTCCAACTTGACTCAGAGAACTCGCTTCGCTCGTTCAATTATTCAGATTCGTTTTTGTACCATGGAAGAACATGGGGAGAACTTTTCTTCCATGCTTTATACAGCTTATCCACAGTGCAGCGCCATCTATTTTTAACGCTGAAAGCATGATTCGAGTCAGCCGTGACAACGATCTCTAATACTAAGATCGTTGGGCCGTGAAAACCCCCTCATTAGGGTTCTCGAAATAAAATATTCAAGTTATCTACAGGGATTATTAAGGTGCCGTGGTGTGTCCGGCCTAAGAAAAGATCACCTCCCATCCTCCTGTTGATGTCGTAAAAGTCGACTAAGGGATTACACCAGGGGATGCACAGCACCATCCAACAAAGTAGGTACTCGACACCAATCCGCCTGCCAATCGTGGTGATTACGGCAAATACTATGGGGGAGGCCTCGTTCAACAGATGTACAGGAATTCTTGGTGTCGATCATTCTCTAACAAATTCAATTTGTTTTCGACAATTAAGTTGCGTCTACTTCTTGTACTTATCGTGATGTGACTCCGCAATGACATTGTGTCGTCCGAATATCCCCATTTGACCAAGTTGTATCTGCAGCGACCCACCTGGCTCTTGGAGTCGGTTCAGAGGTTTCCAGGTATATCACCAACAGGAGTAGGTATTAGGTATCTTGCGGCATATTTACCTGGACAAAAGCAATTCCAAGACCGACGCCTCCAAGCACCTTGGAGAGCTGTTGGAAATAGGTGACCACTTTGGTGAGACAGCCATCCGTATGGAAGCCGGCGGACTCTGGGGTGCAAGGAGCTGCAGTGCCGCCCGTGATGACCTGCCCGTTGCAGCACGTGGCCGGGATGGGGAGAGAGTTGTTCTTCCAGTCTCCGGGCCCGTTGATGCCACAGCATTCCAACTGTTAAAAAGTTTTGTGTAGAGTTCGCGCGTCTATCGGTCTTTCCGATATAACTAGGCCGCCCTAAAGTTTGTCGTTTAGCTGAACAAATAGGCAATATAGTACGACTGGCGTACCTTGTTATATCGGCAGAACTCGTAAGGCTACCCTAATTGACTGTGTTTCGGATTTGAAATGGCTTTCAGTCGAAACACGGGTAGGTGGACGTTTTTCAAAAAAGTTGTTTGTAGTAAAATACCCTGTCCTATCACTTTGGAGCAAATTTTCTGCAACCCATGCTTCTAAAACTTGTTTTTTTTTTACTTAAAATCAATAGAGTAACATTAAAACTGATTAACCGTCCAAAAAAATAGCATATACTTAATTCATTTTAATAAAAATATTTAAGAAATAAGGGCAAAAAGATGCAAATTTTTTAGTGTCCCCTATTCTGCAAAGTTCAGAGACAAAAAAAAAACATTGCTGTGCTACTTTTCGGTCAAGGTGTGGTGGTTTTCTTAACATATTTTATAAGCTTATTTTGGATTTGAACCTTAAACAAGCAACGTATAGTCTAAAATAATAAAAAACTATCGATTATCACTTTCTTCAAAATCACGTCAAGTGGAAAATTCTGCTACACTACGGCTATTTTATAGCTTTGAAAGAAATATACTGTGCCTATCCACAAAGGCACGAAACGGAACACAAGTATTTTGCAGATTACATATACACTACATATAAACATTTTTCAGGGAATTGAACCCGGGGTCCATTCGTTTCGCGGTCGGCAGCTTGACCGCCTCGCCACAGAGGTAAAACGGTTGTTTTTTTCTTCCATGGTCATAAGCGTGATTGTCAGGAACCAAGATAATATTTAAGTGCAAATCACTGACGGCAAGCAGTTGCATAAACCTGGGCCACCTTTTTATTTATTTTTTTGTAATTTTTTGAAATGTTCTACTGTGTACTACTAGTTATTTCTAAAGATAAAAACGGCGAATTCTATTCGTTAATTGATTAAAAGTGGATATGTTATTTGTATGCTACAGAAATAGTTAACTATGAACCCACTTAGCGTGAATGAGAGCTGTTTGAACTAAAAGGTCTGTCCTTAATTTGTTGGAATTGATGGGGTTATCTGAATAAGTCATTGGGTCTTCGTCATTCAGCTTGGTCGGGTAACTAAAATAGGTACTTAGTATACTCACGTCAGTCTGCAAGATATCGAAGTTCTTCTTTACGTTGGGATCGATCTCATACTTGGCTATGCTGGCGTTGAGATGCTTCATGATGGAGGTTTCCAGTTCGGCATGCGTCACGTAGCCAGCGATTCCCACTGCCAGTTCGGCCACGAATATGATTAGCAGGAACACGGAGAACTGAAGATAATCGAAATTTAAACGTTAAAATGTTTCCATTCCAGCGCTGGGGATACCTGACTTGATGTTTTTTTTTAAGTGGCCCTTACACTATCAGGGCGAAAAGTGAATGATTTAAACTACTTAGTAGGTACGTGGTTCAAAAATCGCTTCGCTCGTTCAATAACTGTGCCTTACTAGAACTTACTTACCCATAGATATTTTCATATATGAGTAAAAAGGTACCAAAAAGTACCTTAAATGAATCTATATATTTAAATTAGTAATTTGTCTTTCATTGTAATTTAATCTAATCATTACTTGTAAGTAAGTACTTCATTGTTTTCAAGTAATAAGTGTGTAAATTAGTAAGTGTTATTTGCCTACCCCCTTATTCATAATCATTTTTTAAACCTATTTTAGTTAAAATATGTTTTCTTGTTTTGACGTATGACATTTTACATCAGAGAGAACAAGACAAACATATTTTAACTAAAATAGGTTTTAAAAATTATTATGAATAAGGCCCCATAGGCTTTTCTAGTTAAATAAATGGTGATTTAATGAATGGTATCTATAGTAACCATTATTGTATAGATCTAAATAACGCTTTGTGGTTGCACCTTTTAGCCATCGACGTTGGCTCCTACCAAACAAGATCCAATAAGGGTTGTTTGCAAGTAGGTACCTACGGCCAAGAATCTCAAATATACCCATACCTACCAGCCAGATAATGAAGAGTCTTACCTCCTACATTCTCTGGACTGTACCAATGTACTAGAATGACTCTGACGTACCTGTAAACTTTCCTAAGTACAAACTAAAAGATTTTATAATAGTATTGTACATACAGACGGGCGCGTGTTCGAGTATAAAATGCACGTGTTGAGTGCGCCGGAGAACCATAGAAATAAGAGTAGTACCTACTAACTAACCAATTTTAATTGAACCTTGCTGAATATTATATTATTTAGTGCTTACGGCATCTGTTTCTCCATAGAAAGAACTACTCGTAATAATTGAGACGTATGTAAACGAATCCAACCAGTCTAACTAGTTCCATAATAGAATAGACCTTGACATTATACAATTCTAAGCAATTTACCAAAACATACATGCGTTGTATTTTGCCAATACCTACGGGGTTAAGCGATGTCTCTTCAGAATCTTGATAATGATAACAATGTTAAATTTTTTCAGTGCCCGGTTTATGGGTAATTTAATTTATAACTTTGCAACACTGTAACTTTGTTGTGTTTACATATTTGATTACGAATCTAGATTAGAACTATTGTCAATGTTTATGTGTACGCTTATTTGATTGTAATCTGTTTTGTGAAAATAAAAAAAAATCCTCGAAATCTCTACGTAGAAGCATAGGCGTATATAGAGGGGGGGCCGGGTGGGCCGTGCCCACCCCAGAATGATCTGGTGCCCACCCCAGGATATTAGGTACTTCCCGCCGGAAAAAGTCTTAAGTATTTTTGCAGAGAAGAAACGCAAATTAAAGTTAGTTTAATTAAGTAAATAATATTATAATATTCGATCAATCAATCGAAATAAATAAAAATTCAGTTGAAAAAAAAGTTTAATAAATTATTGACTGTGCCATGGGTCCGGAAGGAAAAACAATTAAGTAAATCAAAAATATTGATTTGCCAATAAGAATAGAAACCGCAAGGTCACTGACATAGCTCTCAGAATTAGCAAGGTGGTCAGGGAAAGCCAGTGAAATCGAGGGGCCATCTAGAAAGTCAGGGAAAAATTGAGATTTTACTCTGTTGAAGTCCCAAAATTTCCCATTAAAATTTCAGTTTACGTTTCAAAAAATTTCACTCCGCTCGCCACTGCCTCTAATTGCTGCCAATCACTGCCTGTAAATTTGGCTGTTTACACTTCTGAAATACAACATTTTCGCGGCTCGCTACGCTCGCCGCTGCATCCCTTATACTACTTTATCGACTGATCTTGCCACTATAATCACAAAAACTTTGGCTGTTCACACATCTTAAATACTAAATTTTCGCGGCTCGCTCCGCTCGCCGCCATCTCACGTCTTTCACTTTATCGGCTGGTCTTGTTACTAAAATCGCTAAAATTTGGCTGCCACACTTCTTAAATAGATAACTCCCCCAAAATCTTTGGCTGCGACCGCGTCTGTAGAGTGACTTATAGGTACTACATAAGTTACATTGGCCGTTGACTCGGCTTCATTGGCACAACTCAGGGGCCAGGCCCCCCCTGGAAAAAAGCTCTAGATACGCCAATGCGTAGAAGATAACGTTGTACTTATAGAAGGTACGAGGCAGAGGGTTCAACTTAGGTTGAACCTTATATTGACTGCAGTAATAGAATACCTACCTACATGAATAGGTCACCATGTAACTCTAGTGTAGGTAGTTAGTTAGGTTAGAGTAAGTCAGCGGGCTTACATTAGCTATTAATTAGGAACACAGCAGGGAAGCGTCTGGCTTCAATCAAATAAGATTGTACGAAGGAAGACAAGTAATGTTGGAAGAGATTTATTTTTATATCAAACGGCCAGGATTTCTATGTGCGATTTCAGGTACAGAGTTACATTACATAAAAGTAAGTAAGTACCTAAGGTACCCACCTACTTACATAATTTTGTAGGATAAAATTTTGATGGTTTCGCTCAGCCAAGGCAAGTGTATCTACCTTCTAATAAAGAGATGAACTAGGAACACTGATTAGTTATAAGAAACTTTGTACTCCCCGCGGATGGGGCGCCCGTCTGGCCGACGACCTCGTGGTTTAAAGATCGATGGGGTTCGTGCGTGACCGTCTAGCTCATACTAGGCAAAAATCTGCGCGAATAGCAAAATAAGAAATGGGATAGAAATAAGCAACATCGCAATTTGTGGACCGAAAGCATCGCACAATCGAATATAAACATCGCGACAGTCATTTGTCAGTTCTATCAACACCTCGCAAGACCATCAACCGGAAAACGTTTATTGTCATGGTACAATAACACAATGTTTGGACTTGCCTCTGACTAGAATGTGAGGATACCTAGTAGGATATCCTTACAGTACAGCGAAATGCCTGAAAAGGTAAGGTAGGTAGGTTAAGGGCCTAAACACATCTGGCGGAATTTATGTCGCTATCTTTTGTCGCGTAATTTTCGCATCTTCGGTTACATCTGACGGTATTTACGTAGCCGATCTTCCCCGCGGTACACATCATTTCAATACAAATAAATATCTCCTACGAAAGAAAATGCCATGCACTCATTTTATTACTGGAAGCAAGCATCGATTTACATGTGAAGGTAGGTACATGAGGTAGGTAGGTACATAATTGAGTTGCAAAGAAAATTTTGCATTTCTGGAGGTAAGTAGATACCTATCTACCTTATATGTAGTGTTATGCTCACTGGTTATGTTGTGTGCAATTTAAATACGTAGTGAATCATTTGAGTACAATTTACAGCGTTATTTAGCTACACTGACTCATTGTGTAAGATAACGTTGTTTGTTGGTTTTCGTATCGATTTGCGGTAGGTAGGTAGTTACGTACTATCTCGGTTCGGTCATTACCCGGCTGAAGGGTGATGAAGATCGGCAGGTGTGTGTAGGGTAGGGATTAAGGAGGTTAACACCCACGTTGCGACAACATAAATGAAAAACAATACCTACTTACTTAATGAAAATCTAAGATTGAAATGATTTGAATAAGTTCTACTTTTAAACACAGTCCGTCTGCCTGCTCGTCCGATGTCAAAGCCATTATACCTATTGTATACTTAATACTTACTTCTTGAAACTGGCAAACACAATAAGCAGAGCGAAGCCAATATAAAAATAAAGTCGCGTGACCATGTACTTAATTTTCGTTTTAGAATGAATCCTGCATAACATTGCCATTATTAACATAAACATCCTTGAGTCAATGGGATCATCATCGAACATAGATCATCGTTTGTTAGGTAAGTGGAGTTCGTCTAGTCACGTCTAGTGTAAAACAGATGCCCAAGCACGAACATCTAACGTTATCGAGACGCTAGCGTTACGATAGCAAACGTCAAATATGAACCAATCAACTGAAATCAACCTGAAATCTTAGTAGATTTCAGGTTACCCTGATGTCATTGGCCAATATTTGACATTTGCGATCGTCTCGCTAGCGTCTTGCTAACGTAAATTATTCGTGCTGACCCCACTGAACGCTTTTACTTGGCACTTGACGTTCAAAAACAGTCCTTGTAGTTACGGATTATGGGATATTATATTTTGACGTAAGTACTTAATTAAATAGTGGGCTTTCAGTTTAGATTAAAGTCAAGTAAGTATATTCAACGCACTCTACCTATGTCTAAACAATACATAAAAAGTAGTGCTATATTAATTGTTTCCATCCCTTGTATTCATATCTTTCGCCGTGACACTCAATAGCAACTATCATGTGACGTACTTCGTAAGTACCTACAGTGGCGGAACGAAAAAACTGGTCAGTTTTCAAAGAAATTTCCTGAGCATATCGCGAGCGATTTAAATCTTTGATCGCGAGCACATTTCCTAACTATCCTACTGCTGACTGCTCAGCACTGCTGACTGCTGTATGGAAAACCATAGTTTAATTGTTTATAAACAAAGATCAAAATTGCAAACCTTTAATCAGTTGCTTGTTTATGCTTTGACACGAGACCTTTTTTGTTAAGTTGCCATGAAGTGTAAATTTTTGTAATATACACTTAGGGCACTTCAAATCATTCTCCCACGTCGTACATTAGATAGTAATTTTTCAAGCAGTACGAATGTCAATGCGTTTCTGTGACGATTAGGTATAGTAATGTATTATTCTATGGCAAACAGGATAACACAAGCGGAAATATCACAGTTAAACCGCCAGTAACGAACTTTGGTACTTATTTAATAATTACAATGAGGAACAATAAACTAATGTAGATTATTTGATTTTACGTACAGCTTATGCTCGTAGAAGTAAAAGTCTCAGATTTTTTTTATTTTAAGAATTCATAAAATTACCTATAAGTAAGTAAAATATAATTTCCATTCACAAAAGCAAGACATTAAAATTGGACTAGTCATCGCTGTTTATAAATAAGTAAAAATAACATAGTCGACGAATTTGATAACCTTTTGAAGTAAATTCTAAACAAAAATTCTCACAATTCAAGAATTATTGATTAATAATATTATTATACACGACACACACACACACTACACAGTGTACACGAAAATGCTGACTATCAAAAAACACGAAAAATTTCTCTGCACCATCTCTTGGTAAGGCTACCATGTGGTGTAAGGGGGAGGGTGTGTCCTATTCAAAATCGAAAGCTGTTTGTGAAGAGGTTTTAACTAGACCATTATGTCTCATTGCATCAAGCATTTATAATACCTCTTAACGACACCGTCTACACAGGAAGCATCCATTTAACTAGATGGACATCAGCATGGACATGGTAATACCATAGAGCTAGGTGCTGCCAGCCATATGTTGAACGATTTGGATCAAAAGTTAATCGAATCAGCGACCCTTACTTCAAAAATATCACATGCGAGTATTTGATTCACTGTAAGTATTAAATATTATGAATGATGTTATCCTACAAGATTATTAATTTTAAACATGATTTCTTAATTTTAAAGCCCAAAATAATGTCCTGATTTTTCCCCCCAATTCATCAAAACCACGTGACATCAAAGCGCTCTAGATCGTATCTCTAATGACCTCTCTTCTTCTTTTAATTATGGTCTCTTAGGAAAGTCTCCTCAATTTTGCTAGTGTCAATTACTTAGAATACCTATTATTTCAATAAAATTAGGTCAAGTCGTTTAATAAAGTCTCAGTCAAGTCACATTGTAGTAAAACGGTGGCAGTTTTACTAAAATGTTGGTGGACAATTTCCATCCATTTGAAGAGACACGCAAATACAATACACTTATACTATTTAAATTCACTACCATGTCCACTTTTTATAAGCTACACACAAAAACACACGCCTTTTCCCCCGAAGGGTAGGCAGACCCTTAAAGGGCCTTATAAGCTACACCGGTTAAAATGCCACCAAAATTTTATTATAGGTACGATATTACTTATTTTATTACTCGAAATTGGAATAAAATAAATATGGACCAAATCTCTTTTCGAAAAAGCGAAAGAAGTCCTAATCTTATGAATATAAAGTGACTCTGGCGACAGGAAAATACATTATCGGATTGACCGTTTGTTTACCGAAATGTACCTAGGTTGGTGTACCTAGTAACGTTACCCACAGGGAGTGTTAATACGGGTACGGCGCCTGGCGCGGGCGGTACTAATAATAATTCCAATTTATTTGTCTATTTTCAATAAAAATTATGACTATTGACAATATTGATTAAGGACCAATTCACACCTGCGTATGCAGCACGTAACGTAGACACGGGCGTGTCGCTTTGTATGTACATGCTTGCGTACACGTCACGCAAGCGGTGTGCCATGTCTCTTAAGGCCTTATTACAGAACATGGACTAAATCTGAATTTAGACCAGTACAGCTAGCACAAGCTAATTAACGTCAGTAAAGATAGCGAGTCGCTAGTAAGACGATAGTAAATGTCAAATATTAACCAATCAAATTAGAATGATTTCAAACTACCCCGATGTCATTGGCCAATATTACCATTTGCGGTTGTCTCGCTAGCGTCTTGGTAACGTGAGTCAGCCTGTGCTAGGCGTACAGAGGGCCTAGCCAAGTGGCATTCGCTTAGAAGCGATTCCATTTCTACAGTCGTAATTCAATACAAAAGACCACGTGACATATCGAAAGCTAACGTCAATCCCATACATTTTGGACTTTTCTACTGGCGACATCGCTATTAGAATGTTACTTTGTCTACGGCCCCAGGCGTACTAGTCTAGGACTATATCGACATTAGGCATATGCGACTTTAAATACGAAAGCTGATGGTTTGTTTTTCGAAATCAATTCTCGCGCTACTTCGTAAATTTCCAAAGTATCAAACTGACGGATTGTGTCACATCACAATTGAGATGTCCAAATTCTTACCTCTAACAAGCATTCAACTGTCAATTTATATACCATTGCTAAACTAGGGGGCTGCCTGGTTTTAGATAAACCAGAGATAGTCCAAGCTTATGTCAGTTTTGGCATAAGCGCGGAATATCTAGCTCGAAAGTTGCTTCTGGAAAACAAACCATCTACTTTTGTATTAGAGTCGTATATATCCTAGGTCGATATTTAAGCCTAGACTGGTATTCCTGGTTTAAACCCAGACTAAAGACATTTTTTATAATAACACCCATAGAGTTCTATACATTACAACGTCAGGGTACGACGACGTGCACGACGTCGTCTACGCGTACGCAGCCGGTATGCTGCAGCCTTAATTGTAACAGTTAGACAATTAGCAGAGTTGTGTCCGGCCTAAGAATATACCCCTCCATCTTCTCCCTTGGATGCCATAAAAGGATACTAAGATATTACACCAGGAGATGGGCAATAGCATCCACCTGAGTACTCATTACCAATACTGCGATCACTAATCCGCCTGCCAAGTGTGATGATTATGGAAATTCCCCTCATTACCTCGTCCAGCCCCACATTGCATTCTATGGGAATTATTATTTCCACAAACAAAAAACACGACACGACGTTTGTTGGCATGACAATGGCTGTTGATCATGATAGACAATTTGAGATAGTTTTTTTTCTAAAAACAGTCATATATAATTATTTTTTAAACTTTCGCGATTAGAACACATATTTATTTATATTGTCACGGGTATTTATCGCGTGTTGCCTTATTATTATTAACATAAAATAAATCTTAAAAAAAATATTTTATATCAATAGGGTATTTATTTATACTGTCACGGGTATTTATCGCGTGTTACCTTATTATTTATTATTCCCGACGTTTCGAATGGGTTACAGCAATCGTGGTTGGGGGCTGACTCAAACGTAAACTCTGAAACGTCGGGAATAATAAACAATAAGGTAACACGCGATAAATACCCGTGACAATATAAATAAATACCCTATTGTTATAAAATATTTTTTTAAGATTTATTTTGTTTTTAACATTTTAAATATTTAATTTTTTTTAATAAATGTTTGTTAATGTTTTGTCCTTTTTGGTGTAAAAATCCATGAAATCCTAAACATCTCTCTCATTTCATCAGAAAGAGCATCTAAACAGGAAGTAAGTATCCATTTAAGTAATTTATCAAAGGTCAGCTCCTGACTTCATCTTCAATTGCCCCACTGTGGCTGCCTGTTAGTTCATTAGCTCTGATGTAAGGCATTGAGATGTGAATTATCTTGCAGAATGCACTAACGAAAGTGCACAGTTGTACCTTTGCAGTGTTTTGTTTTGGGGTCGGGTTTCACAGCAGTGATCAAATAAAACATGCTCTTGCACTCAAAGTTTCCCCTGATGATATTTGACATAATTTGTCTTGTCAACTTGGTTCGTAGTTAACCTTTATTTCCCAAAGGTTGTCATGTGCATTGCCACTTCAACTTGCTAATTCTGAGAGCTATATCGGTGATCTTTACGGATTCTATAACAAAGTGAAACTCTGATCATAGCTCTCTCCATAGTCTAATGGGCGACTGAGCTTGTGTATACTGGCCAATAGTTAGCGACTAATGTCTCAGTGCCGTAAGTCATTATCATCGCTCGCACTGATAAATATACTTTCGAATTGAGGCTCTGCGGTATTGTAACTACGAATGTGTGTAAACTTGACACACACACACACACACACACACACACACACACACACACACTCACACACACCTACCTATGTTAAAATTCAAGAAGATTGTAAAACAGGTTAAGGTGAATGCTCTCGTTGCCTTGCCCATACAAAATAATTTAAGTATTTTTTCAATCCACAGATTGTCGTTCTTTATATCGTATTTTTTTTCGATTTTCTAATGATTATCGTACTCGCAAATGGTTGTTTCAAATAAAAATTTACTAAGGGTAATTTTTAAAATTAGTTTGAAATACGACCAATTTTACGTATGTGTGAGTGTTTTTAATGTCCATTTTGAGTCGCCACCTACCATCGAAGCGTGATATTTTTACGCAGAGCACCCTGTTTTGTTTAATTTGACAGAGATGGCGGTTAAATGGACCTCGAGCACCGAGTTTTGAGAAAGATAGTGAAAGATGGCGCTAAATAAATAAAAGTATGCCTCGCGTTATTTTCGGCTCTGTCACCAAAATTGCGAAACGCGACGTTGCCAGGCCGGCACAAGTTGCGGCGTTGCCGGTCTGGCAACGCTACGTCACAAGTTTAGTGCTTGCTAGTCACCCGTAATTATTAGGCTTTATGAGCTGGCTCTGATAGGGTTGCCAACCGTTCGTTATAATCATAGTTTACAAAGTTATTTGCGGCTATGTTCTTTATGCTTTGCAATATCAACAAAGTAGGTACCTTCGAGAAAATACTTTATTGTAACGTACTTTATTGAAACTCAAGTTTCAGTTTTATAAAATAAAAATAAAACAACGAAAGAATATGTAAAAACTATACTTTCGTAACTTCATTCGCAGCAATAAAAAAAAATATTATTAGTCATTGACCGAGCGAGCAAAGCAAGGTAAGTCCTTGCAATATAAACATAAACATATAAACATTTTTTTAACGCCATCTATATAACATCTGGGGATAATGACGACGCCATCTAGTGAAAAACAAAACAGTGAATGTAGAAGTGTGCGTGCGTGTAATTACATGAGGCAAATTGTCAGATCTTATTTATAGTGAATTTGAAATTTCTAACGACTCTTTAACGAAAATTCATGCTGCATCAAATTCTATGACCTACACCGTGCTCGCAAACGGTAAAATTACTCACTAAAGACGCTCGAGTTTTGAACAAAAAATAAAAAAGTCAATATCTGTTTTTCCACGCCATCTAGCGTGAAACGAGCTTTAAGTAATCGAAAGCATCCCCCTTAACAAGATCATCATCATCATTATGGTTGTGAAATAACGCAATCCGTTACTTGAAGCATGTCTTTTTAAAGAGCACTCCATACTAAACACAAACGAAATTCGACAAAAAACTAAAATTAATGTAAATGGTGGGCCACAACACGAACTATTTTATATTTATCAGCGGAATGGGATAATACCGAATGTCAATGAACTTTTTTCAACAAAGTTAGATCAGTTTGGTCCGCCCTTGAAACATGCGAGATTTTTATGGACGTGTTTGTCAAGCTATTACTCCCTGCACAACTCTGCACAAGCGATATCGAAGGTTATCAAACGTTAAAATAATTTATACATGTAGTTTATATAATATACAGATATATTATGCTTCGAATAACTTCATTTTTAAATTGGTGACGGGTGATAGTGAAGAGACGAATGTGGATAGCCATATTCTGAGCTCTGAGTCATGTTATGATGTAGGCGAATACTAAATTATTATCGTCATGGAAGTCTACAAAGTATATTGTTCAGTGGAAACATTACAATTCTAAAATACCTACAAATATGCATGAGAGTGTCTGATGTGGTGTACCTTATTGGCATTTGGTGTTTAATCAGAATGCAAGCGCGGAGATTTCAGTAAGGTTTTATTTACCGACGCAGGCACCAAATTAAAATTATGTTTTTTAACTAATGTAATTCCAAGATGCAGAGCATAATTTTTGAATATACACTGCACAGAGCCTACTTCGGATAATAATTCTATGGAGGCAATGTTAAACAGTCGTGTTTTTCTTTCGATAGGTTTTAGAATATAAGCTCAAAATGTATATATTTACTTAAAAATGATACACACAGCTATTCTACAAATTGACGTAACTAGGTACCTACAAATCAAAAGACAGTGTTTTTAGAGAACTCACCGTTACAATCATGCAGTGGTTCTCTTTCACGGCACCGCAGCAGCCGAAGAAAGCCACGATGAACACGATGATGCCAACAAGGATCAGCACGGCAGGTCCTGCCTTGTAGAAGTTCTCATCAGTCAGGTCAATGTACGGCGAGGAGCCGATTTCAGCCTTGATGCCGAATATCAGGATTATCAGGCCCGTGATCTGAAAATAAGATACCTAATTGTTATTTTGGTAGTATGGAAAAGCAACTAGATAGATATTTCTCCGAAATTTTATTATTATAATATAGCAGGTTGGGTAGCCAGGATTTAATGACTTTGTATCGTCACTTTCAGAATGATAGCTATGGCATTAGCACAGGTATTAGGCACGAACTTTCTCGGATTTTAATTTAAATCTGAATAGTGACATGATCCTTCAAGGAGTGTGCTACTTCTTATCGAGTTTCTTTCCGTATTACGATAAACAGTGGATAGAAAGATATTTATGAAATGTCTAGTCGGAAGATTCTTCCTCTAGTTACAAAAATTTAGTAGGTATCAATATGTATCCAGGGTGTTTTTTTGAAATACAATATACAATACAGGGGACATTATGGGGATATCCGAATCCATAAGAGATACGGGAAAACTGTCTTTGGAACCATTTACTCATTTTGTATGAAAACGATTTTGGCATAGTTAAGTATTTTTTTGGTCAAGCGCGAGTTCTTTTGATCAAAAATGATGTGCATAAAACTAGTGGAACGCTGCGACTTCGCCTGCGTGGCGTTGATTGCATACAAACTTACCCCCTTAGGGGGTAAATGAGCGAGTTAGTTACGCAACAATTTTATATAAACTGATCGTTGCGAAAAATAAAGTTCTCCTATTGTTTAAACATACAATTTCTGGCGTTGTCACGAGTGGGCAGTTTTTTTCCCAACGTCCCCCAGTGGGAACAGACAGGTGGGGGACGCCGGGACTTGGGAGTGAACGTGCGTTACTGACTGAATATCAACGCACAGTATTATTCATTAGTCTAGAGACCTGCAATTAGGAGGGATTCCTCTTGCAATCTAATAGGGGTGCACTAAGAAATACATTTTCAAAATTCACCCCTTTAGCCAGCTGGGTAGGTATTGAAGTTTGCATGGAAAAAAAAACTCCATGCGGACGAAGTCCGGAAAGTAGTAATATCATATTCGCAGAATCGGCAATTGATAAGGATAGTAGTTAGTAGGCCACTGGGTTTTTATTAATTGCGCTTCTGAGAATAACTAGCCGGATTGGTTTTATTCATGTAGTCAACCCCCCCGTAGTTGGCTGGTTATGTTGTCCCTTCCTACCGCTCAAAGCACTACCATCATAACATAACATCCAAATCCAACACGAACGTAGGTAGTCATGATCCCACACCAGGATTCCCTGTGTCGTGGGTATCAGGAACTACGAGTAAGTATCATTAGACTTACGTGCCGCTACTTATCTTATCTATCAATCTAACATTAATGTTGTACCCTAATTACCTAATACATTCTTGAAATACCTAAAGGAAGATAAACTTAAGGAGGTATGTGTTATGTCATCAATCGTTATCCATCCATAACCAAACTCTGCAAGAACATACACATACTAGTATTACAGGAAACGAATCGGTTTTAGATCGAATTTCATTAACAAAGCCATTAGGTAGGTACCTACTTACCTAACTTTAACTTTCACAGTATAATTCCAAGGCATTCAAATCTCATTGAGGTGTTTACTGTTTACACAATATAGGTTCTTAATACTTTTGTTAAGAGCAGAGCAAGTGTGACGTTACATTAAACATTTCTCGAGGTAAACACCTACCTATCTACACAAAGAGGTTAGTAAAACTGTTGAGATAAAGAAAACCTTTGCACTTAATGAAATGTTAAGTTGTGTTGGTAGGTATTGCTAGATCTTGATTTCTAGCTAGACTAGTCCTAGAACCAAAATTAACTACAAAATTTACTTATAATCTCTTTATGGGTAAGTACATTCAAAAACCAGACAAGTGCGAGTCGGACTCGAGCACGAAGGTACCATTATCTATAAAAACGGCAAAAAAATCACGTTTGTTGTACGGGAGCTCCCTTAAATATTTATTTTATTCTTTTTTTTATTATTTGTTGTTATAGCGGCAACATAAATACATCATCTGTGAAAATTTCAACTGTCTAACTACCACGGTTCATGAGATACAGCCTGGCGACAGATGGATCTATAAAAACGACATGGGAAAAAAACATGTTTTTTGTATGAGAGCCACCTTAAATATTTATTTTATTATTTTTTTTGATTATTTGTTGTTATAGCGGCAACATAAATACATCATCTGTGAAAATTTCAACTGTCTAACTACCACGGTTCATTAGATACATACGCCTGGTGACAGACGGACGGACGGACAGCGGAGCCTTAGTAATAGGGTCAGTTTTGGGTACGGAACCCTAAAACGTTGTTTTCAAGTGCCATGTTTATGGTAGGTAACATTTTATGGTTCAACTTGTGATTCCAATTACTAACCCTACTTTCATCATCTACTAGACAGAAGAGTAATTTCATAAGTGTAATTTTTTACAATACTTTAGTTATGTTGTCTTTCTCTGTGTGGTTGGTAACTTTAAAACGCTACCTACGGGTTAATTTTAAAAGCTGGAGCTCCAACTAAGTTTCCTCCACTAGGTACCTACCTCGTTAAGAGTTAGGGCCAGGCCACAACACTGCGTTGCGGCGTCGCATCGTAAAAATCTACTAGTAGTAGTAGGTCTGTTTTTGCAATACGACGCCGCAACGCAGTGTTGTGGCCTGGCCCTTACTATACGTTTACGGGCTACCTAGCTACTAGCACGTTTTTGTTTTTGTCTGCTAGTTCTAGCTAAGGTAGGTACAAGAACTACAACGGGGGAAACCCCTTTTTAAACGAGTTATATACTATGTGCTTGTGTGCTACACTAGGTAGGTTAGGTACATACAATCTTGATCTAAATACAATACCGTTGTAAAGTTATACCTATGTAAGTACGTAGCATGCATCTAACCTAAAACTGCACGCCCCTCCAGCGCTTTTACTTGGCGCTAGACATTCGAAATCGGTCCTTGCGTTTAGGAATTATGGAATATTTTACTTTGTTGTGATTAAATAGAGAGGCATGCTGGAGCCGTAAGTTTTTTGCAAATATTTGACATGGACGTAAAGTATAATGTATGAAGACATAACGACCTCTGTGGCGCGGCGGGCGAAGGTTCGCCTGCAACGCAGGAGGTTGCGGGTTCGATTCCCGCCTCGGACCAAATATTTTTACGATCTGCAGATATTTGTTTAGGGTGTTCTGGGTATTTTCTATGTAAGTATAATAAGTATCTATCTATGTAATATTTCGTATTAAGTATCAGTTATCTAGTACCCATAACACAAGCTCTGCTTAGCTTGGGGCTAGATAATGCTGTGTGAAATGTCCAGCATATATTATTTATTATTTAATGTACTTAACACGGATTTTGTATGGCGACACCGACGAGCACCCCTAGCGTACACTTTGTCAACCTCATTTTCCATACACAACCCAAAGATTTAAAAATCTTTGACACAACCTACGTCCGTGTAAATTACATACTTGTTAAAACTCAAGGCTTCAGTCTGTTTTAAAATGGACGCACTTTACTTAAATGATGGTGCAATAGCCACAAAGTGACTCATTTTGAAGTTCATAACATTAACATTATTCTGTTCTGTGGGTACCTACAACTACCTAGGTACTTAAATATTCTCAAAAATGTAAAATCATAATTGATGAACATTTGCCAAGTACCTACTTCTGTATTTTTTTGGCAGAAACTTTTTTACGAAGTTATCATAGAAATCTAATAAGCGCTAGGTTGGCAGGAGGAGTTATTTTTCTTTCTTATGAGAGGGTGTTTTATAAATCTAATTAGGTACCTAGGTATTTTGTTCGTTATCAATAATTACGGTCCCACACAGCAGTAGGTATCGCTAATTTAGTGGCGTAAATCACGCCTTTCTTATTAGACCTTGTACCTACCAAATGAGAAAAAAAAATACAAACTTACCGCAAACAAAAGATTGAAGGCGAATAGAAGATATTTCACACACGACATTCCACCGCCGAGAGCCATCTTTAAATTCTTGTTCACTTTTCTATTCTAAGTTTAAATCTGTAACAAAAGAGCATCAATATTTTAAATCGCCCCTTTCAACAAGAACGGGCACAAGGTAAACATCGATTTTGCGTTGTTGAGCTACAATTCAAGTCAGCGGAGCGGAGGCGTGTTTAATAACAGGTTCGATTATTCTGCAATATGTCGTTGAATTTATACAAATGACTGGTCAAAAAATACATTGCAACCAATATTTAAAGAAATCAAATGCTCACCACTGATTTATTATCGTTTTGGATAAAATAACACGGAATGACGAGAGCAACACGTCCAACGCGTACCAGTATCGTAGAGACTGTATTGCCATTATGGCAATGCCATTCTCAAAAAACTACCATTAATTCAGTGAATATGGTAGAAAGTAGGTAGGGTGCCCAGTTTATATTTTTTAGAAGAATTTAGTAGAATTGTATGCTGTCCCTAAATCTATCATATAAGGTACGCACAGGAAGTGTAGTAAAAATAAAATAGGTAGGTACGCTTTATCAACCACACCCTTCATTATTGAATCAAAGGGAAGACCCTTCACACCCCTGCGTCTGAAACTCTATCTACTTGAGTAATTGTCACTGACCCTCATGGTGTGTTCTTTTATATTTTGGCACCCTTTTGATTAGCATTCCGAAAACACCTTTGTTGTGTATTGCCTATTAGCCGTGGTGGTCTAGTGCTAAAAATAGGACTCCTCCAGCTCCTCCCCATTGGCGTATCTAGAGCCATTTTCCAGGGGGGGGCCAGGCCCCTGAGATGTGATGGCCGATGAAGCCGAGTCAACGGCCAATGTAATTTATGTACCTAAGTCGCTCTACAGGCGCGGTCGCAGCCAAACATTTTGGGGGAGTCCTCTTAAATCACCTTCGTCAAGTAAAAGTTCTCTACCGGCGAGCGCGCCGCAAAAAAAGTGTAGACAGCGAATTTTTTTGTGACAAAGCAATGTAGTAATGTAGCATGTGGTGGCGAGCGGAGCGAGCCGCGAAAAGGTCCCAAAATGGCCTATATCGATGTACACCAGACAGAAAGAATGTTGAAAAAATCAGTGATTATCGTAAAAATACTCTTACTCTAATTTGAAGCATAATTTACTGCACAGAAATGTTTAAAATTAGTTTTTTTTAATGGTAACATATTTTCCTGAGCAGCCATGACAGGGAATGTCACGTTTATTGCTCTGTGGTTGCTTGCTTTATTCGTTCGTTGGGAGTAGTGTGTCTACATAGAATGCGTTGCCTACGCTAGCTTTATTACGATCATCACATCAGTACAAGTTCTTCAATTCAACATTTCGATTCTACGCGAAAATATTTTCCTTGCTCCAAGACGCGAACGAAATACAGTTCTAGTCAAAGTTGTCAACAACTGTCGAAATATTTTACCACAGAGTAAATTGTATCCGCACCGCCATATTGTTAATATTGTTTTGTCTTGTGTTGCTCTCCGCGAGAAAGATATTTTAGGAACCTGCATTAAGTGAAGCGAAATAATAAAAAAATGACGATGGGAAAAGGTTTTACATATATTTAGCCACGTTTACACAAGTGTACAAGGGCTAGGCTCATACATCTTGGAACAACACCTTTAGTACCTATTTAACAAGAGTGAACAGCCAAAGTTTTTGTGATTTTAGTGGCGAGACCAGCCGAAAAACAGTTTAACAGAGGCAGCGGCGAGCCTCGAAAATGTTGTATTTCAGAAGTGTGAACAGCCAAATTTGCAGGCAGTGATTGGCAGCAATTCGATGCAGTGGCGAGCGAAGTGAAAATTTTTGGAACATAAACAGAAATTTTACTGGGAAATTTTGGAACTTCAACAGAGTAACTTTCCAGATGGCCCCTTGATTTCACTGACTTTCCCTGACCACCTTGCTAATTCTGAGAGCCATGTCGGTGATCTTGCGGTTTCTATTCTTAATTAAACTTTTTCATGAATTTAATGTTTATTTATTTGGATTGATTGTATATAATATTAATTACCAATAAAACCAAACCAATTAATTACCAAACCTACTTTAATTTACGTTTCTTCTCTGCAAAAATACTTCAAACTTTTTCTGCCGTGACGTACCTAACCCAATATCCTGGGGTGGGCACGGCCCACAAGCCCCCCCTCCCCCTTATATACGCCTATGCTCCTCCCATGAATGTCGTCAAAGGTGAGTAAGGGTTTATGCCAGGAGATGGGGAGCAGCATCCATCTGAACTGCGATTACTAATCCACCTGCCAAGCGTGGTGATTATAGCAATTCCTATTCTATGGCGAGGCTTTGTCCAACAGTGGACATTTACCAGCTGATGAAGCTATTTATTGAGCTAGATAGATACAGTCAGCAAGAAAAACATCTCACTAGTTGAGTACCTACACGTACCTACTTGAGTAGGTACGTGACCTTGAGGTCCCTCATCATAAGTTCAAGTCTTTGTTGATATAGGTAGACAATTTTAAAAGTATTCAAAGGATATTATAAATGTATATTATTTTGATGACCTCTGTGGAGCGGCGGGTGAGTAGCCGGCTGAGATGCGACAGGTTGCGGGTTCGATTCCCTCTGCGGGGCAAATGTTTGTATGATCTGCAAATATTTGTTTCGGATCTAGGTGTTATGGTACCATGGTACTCGTAGTTCCTGATATCTACCACACAGAGAATCCTAGTGTGGGATCAAGACTACGTATGTGACTGTTGAGTGTTATGATATGTTAATGTTTTTGAATGGTTTGAGCAATAGGTATTTGCGTTTATATTTAAGCTACCCAAAGAGAACAAAACCCCTTGAAGGAAATATTCGAAAAGGCATTAATTTACCTACTTCTCTGTCGCCATTAGAAGAAATGGTGACTCAATTTTAAGCGTTTTAACGAAACCACTCAAGTCACGTCCCTCATAAACTTACGTCCAAAATCTTCCCGCTGCACTTACATTAGAATCTGTAGATCTACCACCGGCTTTTATTACTGACTGTACTCACCTAGATATGATCATGGAATGGTTTTCCGCACAAAATCTATCTTCGGCTCGGAGATTAGATCGACATGTCAAGATAATGCTGGACTGTTTACGATAAAATTCATCTCGGTTACGCTATCAGTTGCAGTTAGTTTGTAATGTGACTTGTGATAGTATTTTACTGAATGTGTTCTGAAAATGGCTTTAGACGTGAAGTTCAAAGTGCCTAGTTTCTTTAAATCTGTGAAGTATTGTCTGGCGGCGGTGAATGGAGTGTTTTTGGTAAGAAGATAATGTATACAAGTCTGGCCAAAATAAACAGTAAGAGAATGCATAAGGCACGTACGCCCAGTGACGGATTAACCCTTAATCAAATTAAGCAATTACCTAGGGCATCACGTCTGTGGGGCACCAAAAGCACAAAAAAATCCGTCCTTAGGTCATCACGTCTCACTCTCACGTCACCAACCACACCAATAAAAGTTTCTAGGACAAATTTGAAAATTCGCGCGTTTTAAGTTGACATAGAGTCCAACCTAGAGTCATAACACCGCTCCGCGCTGCCCGCTAGTGCATTTTCTTTGGTTTTTATTGTTGTCGCACCTATTCCACTTCTAAGGTACGTTACATCTCATCATATTATTTTACTAATAACTAATGTTTTTAGGGGGTAAAGGTTTAAAGACCGATTCTAGTTGACATACGGATAGGGGGGCCCACAGGCGTGGATTGCTTAGGGCATCAAGTACCTAGTCTTAATCCGTCACTGCTTACGCCCTTTTGCACGCGAACGAAGTTTGCTTCTATTTTGGCTATTACTTCATCAAACTCCATGAAATGTACCTACACATAATCAGTACCTACACTTATATCTAGACCCGTGGTGCGTTAGTTTCTTATAAATTATGTATATATAGGTACCAAATCATAAACTAATTTTTAAAATACTGACTCTAGATATTTAGTGTTTTGTACCTGCAGGGCGATTCTAAAACGTCGGAAACGTTTCCGATCGGATTCGTTAGTTTTTCATTTCGATGTGTTAAGTAACTAAAACAATTTTCTCTAATAAAACACAGTAAAAAACAATAAATATTATATACTAGTTGCACCCGCGTGAAAAATGATGAAAATTGATGATGATGATGATGATGAAAAGTAGCCTATGTGTTAATCCAGGGCGTAAAGTATCTCCATTCCTTTCACTCAAATCCATTCAGTAGTTTTTGCGTGAAAGAGTAACAAACATCCATCCATACTCACAAACTTTCGCGTTTATAATATTAGTAGGATAGTAGGATAGGATAGGATTACTGTGTTTTACTAGAGAAAATTGTTATAAAATTGTTTTAGTTACTTACCACATCGAAATAAAAATGTAACGAATCCGATCGGAAACGTTTCCGACGTTTTAGAATCGGGCCCCTGATCATGGTATACAAAATTTCATGGAGTTTGATGAAGTAATATCCAAAATAGAAACAAAAATTCGCGTACAAAAGGGCGTAAGCGCCCTACCGGTCAGCCGGTCACCTACATTTTTGTGCCAGACGCGATAGTCGAAAGGCAGCGTAGCCGCTGCGACGGCGTAGCGCCATAGTATAAATAATAGCACACATTATTAGAGTGCCGAACTGGACAAGTTTTTTTTATAAAAAAAAACAAAACCTGCAACTATTTTTTGTGTTTCAACACCAGACAAGTAAAACCGCATTGTAATCGGAGCATTTGTTGTACCCTAGATCCTATTAATCCTGTACTGATGGTATAAGCTGATGGTCATCATCAGACACCAGTATCTGCAACAAAACTCCACAGACTCGTCTGCGGGAGAAAGACATGCCATGTTATTTTAATTTGATGTTTAAATTCAAACTTGAAGATTCAGTTTCAGTAGTACCCTAGATATATCCTGTTCATCCTATGCTGGTCATCATCAAACCCTGGAGCCTGATGTCATTGATAGTGAACATTTTGAGCTCAAACTGAAGGTTTTGGTTGCAAAAATACCTGAGTTCCCTTCACAAAAATAATTGAGAGCTGATGATCCTGGAAACAGCTGCACTTTCTCGCAAACATATCAATATCAATTTCGCAAACATCATCTAATGCACAGATTTATTGTTTGTCTGTGAAAATCATCTTTCACTTAGATTAAGGTCCTTATTCTTACATCTTTCATGAAAAAAAATCGGCTACATAACATACATACAAACCCACCTTAGGAATACTCGGTTTTATCTATGGCTATGACCTCAAACCTCATTAGTCGTGGATTAAAAACAGAAGTCCTATAATAAAACTGCTTTATTCCATAATCTGAGGATAAAACCTAAATAAGCGTCTAATAGTATTGTTGCGCCCCGTATGATTAGCTAATTTTAAGCAGTAGTATCAGTATATTTTTTTTGGTTTAGCTTTAGGTATTTATATACCGGAATTGCTAGCGCCATCTGTTGTCAAGTAGGCACACTGAACTTTATAATATGTAATGGATTTATTTTGTGGATATTCTATAGAATTCTCGAAAGCTCTATAGTAAGTCTAGAATGATCTACGGTGATCCAGAACATTCCACATCATCTCGAACTTTCTGGAATTTCTGTGGCCAACGACGTGTTCCGCCATTTACTCAAATAAAAAAAATGCACTCAGGTATAAGTACAGACATAGCTTATGCACGGAACTTTGATAAACAATTATCAAAGGCACGGAATGAGAAAAACAACTAGCCTGACAAGGGACGGGCGAGTAGCCGGCTGAGGCGCAAGAGGTGCGGGTTCGATTCCCGCTGCGGGACATATTATGTTTGCATGATCAGCAAATATTTGTTCCGGGTCTGGGTGTGGTACCATGGTACTAGTAGTTCCTGATACCCACGACACAGGGAATCCAAGTGCGGAATCAGGAGTATGTATTTTGTGTGTATGTTATGTTACTAGTAGGTAGGTACTTTATTCAAATTGGTTGAACTAAAATTGTATGAAAATAGTTACGGTCAATATCTTTTTTTTAACAGATCACCGGTCTTCTTCTGCTCATAGTGGGTATAGCAGTTCTGGCATCATACTCGAGTTATGAGGAAATGATAACTAACAGGTTCTTCAATGTCCCTGCTTTCACTGTGGCTACTGGTGTCCTTATCCTACTGGGAGCCGTGCTCGGGTTCTATGGAGCAATATCACAGAGCTTTTATGTCATAGCTGCGGTATGTTTATTATTTTGTATCAAGTTCAATACGTTCTCGAGTAATACACGAACCGAACAATACAGTGAAAATCGGCCTCCCAGTCGAACGCATTCAATGGACCGATGAGATGACATTAAATGGTCGAGGATGTTGGTGGATGGAGCCGGCTCAAGATCGATCATCGTGCCATTCCATGGCTCTCTATTGCGTTGCCGGAGGTAGCTCAAGGCTGTTCATCGTGGCATTCTAAGGGGAGGCGGTTGCTTGATATATCAAGCAGTGAACGTCTCCGGCTGATTGGTGTACTCAGGTGGATGCTGCTGCCCATCACCTGATTGTGTATCCCTTAGTAAGGCTTTTACTACATCCACGAGAGGAGACGGAGGAGTCTATTCTCAGGCCGAACACACCACGGCCCCATAATAACCTAACAATCCGAACACAGTGGCAATCTACAAACTAAAATCTATCAGAGGTTTCTTAAATTTTCAGTACGTCATCTTACTCCTGGTAGTTCTGGTCTTCGAGATAGCAATAGTGATCGCAGCATTCTCGCTGAAGAACGACTCGCCCACCGTCATTCGGGCCACCATGCTGGAGAGCTTGCAGCTCTATAACACCAGGCTCGACATCGCCAAGATGTGGGATGAACTGCAGATGGGAGTGAGTATATTCAAGGGACCTGTGATATTCCACTGCTAGACTTAGGACTCTCTAAGCCACTGGGCTTACTAATCGGCCCGTATTCTTTATCTCACGACAGGTTTTGTAACAGGCGTAAATTGTGCGATCATTGCTGTCAAACGTCGCTTTTTAACCGACTTCACAAAAAAGGAGGAGGTTCTCAATTCGGTTGTATTTTTTTTTCTTTCTCATTCATAACTTTTCATTTAAAAAACCGACTTCCGCCATTGTATTCGACTAAACATCTGGATGATTTTTTTTATGAAAAAACCATTGTGTTGAAAGGGTTATGATACTTTCTGAATGCAAATGCTTGATTTGTTGCTGAAAAAATCAAAATCGCTATATATGTATGCCTACAATATTTGAGGAGTTTCCTCAATTCCTCATGGATTCCATCATCAGAACTGGGTTCTGATGATGGAATGGAAAAATGGGACCAATCTGGAAGTATATCTATTCAAATAAAAAAAGAATTTTCCAAATCGGTTTATAAACGACGGAGAAAAAAATAATAAAAATACAACCGAAATGAGAACCTCCTCCTTTTTTGTGAAGTCGGTTAAAAAGTTACCGTTTGGCAGCAATTATTGCACAATTTACGCCTGTTGCAAACCTGTCGCGAGATAGAGAATAGCCCTGCGGCTCTAATCATTCTGCTTCGTTGCTATGTTGCTATATTGTTGTATATATTACTGGATTTAGCATTCAGAATTTTGCTAGTTTTAGAGCTCTTTGTGAAAGAGTTCGTCCGGGGAAGTACCCTTTCACCATACCTATTTCTGCCGCCAAGCAGTAGTGTTCTCGTTGCTGTGTTCCGGTTTGTAGGGGTGCCGGTAAAATCACAGGCACATGAGACTTGTCATCTTTATGTCTCAGAATGAAGGGCGCAGTGTAATGCCAAGAACGGCGCGTCCTTGGTGGGCGTGACCTAAGAGGTAATGCATTTGTTATGTTTAAAAAAAGTAGGTAAGTTGAAGTGGTAATGGGCTTAATAAATTAATATAATATAATTAATATAGCTCGCAGAACTGACAACCGCTGAGGAATAAAGGTTCTCAAGTAGCAACCACGAACCCAGATGCCACAATTTTGCAACCAAAATGTAAAGGATATGTTTCATGAATGTATGGGGCCTGCACTATGTACAGTATATATAAATATAGCTAAGCAATATAGAAACCATTTGTTATTGTTTATTTTCCATAATATTGCTTCGTGTTAGTGTACATTCAAGATTATCTTCGCCAAAGAGAGCAATCACACACAAGGAAATCACACAAGGAACCAGTTTTGTTGAGTGTCATTGATGCTCAACAAAACTGTCAGTTGTCAAAGTCACTCGACTGTCATGGCTGCTCTAAAAATGGGGTGACCATATTAAAAAACTCATAAATAAACATTTTTATACCTCTGTATTATGCTTCAAATTAATACAATTGTATTTTTATGAAAATCCCCTGTTTTTTTATTTCTTTCTGTGTCGTGTACTTAGAGCAGGCCCAGGATGAAACATCTCCTTTAGGACACATAAACTTAACTTCAATTGGTTTAGGCGTATTACGGCGTGATTGAGTGACAATCTCTTATTTGTGTTCATACTCCAGTTCGAATGCTGCGGCGTCACAGGCCGGTTCGACTACATCTCCAGTCTGATCCCTGTGAGTTGCTGCCACATGGACTACGGAACCATCTCCCCCTTCGAGTGTGGGACCCTGAACGCGCACAACGCAGGCTGCGCCGCCGTTTTAGGAGAATGGCTCGCCGGAAAGGCTAACGTTTTGGCTATTAGTGCTCTTGTTGCTACTTGTATACAGGTCAGATGAAGTCCAATGTTCAATGAATTGCCGCAGATAATTTAAATGAATGACATAGTGTGTGTGTTGCTATCAGATCACTTACAGGGGTGCAATTTTTAAAAGTCATCGAGCCAGTCAAATTGTCGTTTATTCCACGATTTTCTTTCTATAAGGGACCGTCCATTAATCACGTGAGGCTTGAAAGGGGGGGGGAGGGAGGGGGTTTAGATAAAATCACGAAATATCACATGGGGGGGGGGGGGTATTGTAAGATATCACGTGTATTTATTTTTTTGTCTAACGCGCGATTTCTAAACCAAAACGCCTTAATTTCAGAATAAAATTAATTTGATTATACTTTATACCAGTATTTAAAGATAATATAAAAAAAAAAAATAAGATTCTTATATTAATTAACAATTAATTTTAAAAATACATGTGATTTTTTTTAGTCTTAAACCTCACCACGTATCACCAAGGGGGAGGGGGGGTTAAAAAATGCTAAAAAAACATCACGGGATTAATGGATTAAGTACATCTGAAATTGATTGATGACTAAAATTCTCATACCTATGATATTAATAAAAGTGCCCCTCCAGTAAATCTCCTGAAAAACGGCAATTTGCGGCCTTTTTGATGATATTTAATTGTCACTCAGTAACAAAATCGCACCCCTGTACTGAGACTTGGTCACTAACAATTGGCATACAAAAGCTGTCTGTGGGCTATGGAGAGCATTGCTTGGAGTTTCACTACATTATAAAATCCGAAACTAGGAGATCCGTAAAAGAACCAAGATCACCAACATAGCGAGATCGTTCGTTGTGGCATTATGATAGGGAGGCCTATGTCTAGTTGAGAACATCTATAGCCTGATGCTGCTAAGGCGTAGTCTTTCCAGTATTATTTGTTCAGACTGCTTTTCATTACTTTAACTCCCATAAAGGAGTACACTCTTTTCTTATCACCGTTAGGTACATGCCTATAAGAGGTATAGCGCTTTATGGCGTCACTATAAGAATAATGTGTCGTATAATACCTATTTGAAATAGTAATTAAAAAGTATGTTCACAAATTATGTATGGTAGAGACTGACTCTACCACCTTACTACATGCGTGAGTAGGTGAGTATTATGGAACTGACCAGAGCCTATTACGAGTTTTGCATTGCAAAAAAAGGAATGCGAAACGAGAGCATTCAACATGACTACTTATTAACTATTCAACATTCTGTGCCGCGCAGTCGGTAGAAACAGTACAGATTAGTATTTTAAATATGATTAGTAAATAGTAACTATGTAAGTCACGTTGAATGCTCACGTTTCGCATTCCGGTTTTTGAAATGCAAAACTCGTAATACGCCCTCAGGTGGGTCAGCTGGGCCACCTATTATTATGGGTATTATTACCCTACCTATACCCACACTTGCATGGATATTATTAACTTACCTATCACCATGTAACCCTAATAAATATATAGCTAAGTACATGTAGTTGTACTTACAAACTGATAGGTGACCTTTGATACCTACATACAGCTATGTACAGGTAGGTATAGTCCTGAGGTAAAGTCATTCATTTGACATTTCTTATTTTTTTAGGTGTTACTGGCAGGCGCGTCTGGCTGGTTAGCTTGGAGATCGAAGTTCGAAGAGGTCGAATTAGAACATTAAAACAGTGACCAAAAAAATGTACTAAGTAAAATCCTATGATGTTATCTAAAGAAATAAATGAAATACCTGCATCGAATACCTAGATACCCAAACCGTAATTTGAATTTTTTACTCAACAGAAGTAAGATTAATATTTGCTCACTAATTAAAACCCTATTACAGAATGGTGTTTGTTCTTATTTTAAGTGACATTGACAGTTAGGTTCCTCTTTAACGGTACTGAGAACGGTACCATCAGTACCGGTTTCAATTATGGCCTAACTTCTCTTAATAAACATCTTCTTCTTCATCAGCTTGTAGACATCCACTGCTGATGGATGAGGCCTCCTCCATAGCATGCATAACGTACAACCCATAGCGTGCATAACTATGGCAATGGGATATGCCATAATCACCACGCATGGCAGGCGGATTGGTGATCGCAGTATGGTGTTAAGTGCTCAGGTGGATGCTGCTGCCCATCCACTTAGTCACCTTTTACGAAATCCACAGGAGGAGTTGGAGGAGTCCTATTCTTAGGCCGAGACTCCACGGCTTATAAACCTCTAATCAATGGTGGTAATTAAACGCACACGTAATTTTCTAGTTTTTTTTATCAACCTACTAAACCTGACCGATTTCGCATTTAGCTCTAGTCACAAGCTGAGCCGGTTAAAATTAACTTTGAAATGTCAATTTGCCAGTTATTTTATTCGAAACACTCTATTGTTATTCGAGCTCGATAACAGTCGTCGGTAGTTTTAAAATTAGATAAAACCTGATATCCTTACGCTTATGTATATGTGTAGTGTTTTATATTCACAACCTGTTTTTAGTCAAATTAGTTATCCGATGGTAATAGAGTCTGACGCTCGTGTAGCGAGATAAATTCACTTGTTTTTCTTATCAAGATAAGTGCGATAAACATTATTGGAAACCTTGCTGAAAACACAAGTGGTGATCGTCACGCGCGCTCGCGTTGTTCAGTGATAAAGATAAAAAAATAAAGGAAAAATGTTGTCTAAAATATTTACAACTGTTAAGTACACTTTAGTGTCTGTCGATTTTCTTTTCTTGGTAAGTACAGTGATGTAACACAAGGACTAATACGATATTTACTTAAATGTTTGTATACTTAAGTCTTCATGTGACTGTTTCAGATAACTGGTATTATTATATTGTCTGTGGGAATATCGGTGCAGTCTGCATACAATAGCTACCATGAGTTCCTGTCTGAGAGATTCTTCTCTTTGCCAGCGTTTTGTATCGCGACGGGTATCATCATATTCCTGATCGCGTCTTTTGGTTTCTATGGAGCCTTAAGGGAAAATTACATGATGAATATGGCGGTAAGTGTCAATGTTGTGTTATCTCATGGATGTACCTACTAACCAACCTACCATGCTTCCGATTAAGAAACTACATAACTTCACATAGTTTGATCATTTTCATCGATCATTACGGCCAAAATATGTTTCAAATTTGACGGTTTTTCATAGAAACCTGTCAATTTGCCATGTGTTTAAGAGGATATAGGCAAATCAAACGAAAAGCTTTATTCAGCTTTATTCAATTCAAAAAAACGTCCCACACCATTCGAAAAAGGCATTTTCGCTTACAAAATTCTTTAGAGTCAGCACTCGATCAATTACTTTGTGATTGTACTTATCTAATTATTTACATAATATATTGAAAACAAAACGTAAATAGCCAAAATGAGAAGTAGCTTTGTGTTTTTTTATCGAGAAAATATTTATTATATTATTGAATAGAGTCAGCTCTCGGAATTATTAATCTACATTTTCCATTCACATTTTTTTTTATGGTGTACTTAGATAAATTTCAATGGAATGGCATTTTTCTTTATTTATACCCTCTTCTCTTAAGTGTCCCGTAATATAAGTATTGGTTGGTGAAAATGGGAATTTGAGTGTCTCATAATTTTTAAGTCGCAAAAAATATAACGTGCGCGTAGCCATATAATGTGTCATATTTACATTGCTTACTTAGTACTTGATTGCTTCTTCAGCTCTAAATAGTTCAAGAGTTAGAGGAAGGACTTGGTGATGGCAGAACTTAGTTTTATCCGTGCTGCGAGAAACACTCTTATTGATAACCATCCTATCCTATCCTACTAATATTATAAACGCGAAAGTTTGTGAGTATGGATGTTTGTTACTCTTTCACGTAAAAACTACTGAATGGATTTGAGTGAAATTTGGAATGGAGATACTTTACGCCCTGGATTAACACATAGGCTTTTTTTCATCATCATCATCATCATCAATTTTCATCATTATTCACGCGGGTGAAACCGCGGGGCGCAACTAGTATTTGATATTTGTATGATCTGCGAATTCGTTCCGGGTCTGTGTGTTATGGTACCATAATGGTACTCGTAGTTCCTGATACCCATGACACAGGAAATCCAGGCGTGGGCTCATAACTATGTATGTGAATGTTGGGTGTTGTGTTATTTATTTGACAGAGCCGTGGCAGTCCAGTGCTGGGAGAAACATTTATTTCAATCCTAAGGTCGTAGGTTTGAATCTGGACAACAAGCGCATTACCACAATCATTACAACATTCTAAGCCAACATGCCTTAAAATCTATTTCCTAAGCATTCACTGGATAAAAATGGTGGATAAAAACCTATTAGGTTACTCCTCGATAAAAGCAGGCCCTGAGTCCAATCAGGGAACATTATAGCCTGATAGTTATGCAGTTTTATATATTTGTGCTAATATCGCTAGCATGATTTTGTAAATGTAATCTCTAGGCAAGACGCAAGGTCGTTCATTATCACTCAGTTCCGTCCGTCACCCATTAATCATTATTAACTCTAAAATGAAAAAACCGATTCATACAAGAAAGTTATTGAAATTATAAAAGACAAACCTTTAGAAGTCCTCTGCTGGATATCCATAGGCCTTTCTCATAGAATGCCACGACGAATGGTGTTGAACGACCTTAAAAATGTCGTCGGTCCATCGAGACCTTCCTAGACTGCATAGTCCAATTTGTAGCCGCCTTTCGAGAACCTTTATTCCCGTACGGTTGTCGGTTTGCGATTATGGCAAAAACAAAAACGTTTTTGAGAAAGGTTTCCTTTATTGAAGAGGGCAATAATTTTTTTCTTTAGTTGTGTGTTGTAATTGGCATGTAGCCCGACTGATGTTAAGAATTGGCATGTAGCCCTGACGCCACTAGGGGGCGTTTCCGTGGTAGATGGAAATAAACTGGAGTGCAATGAAATTGGGTCACTCAGAAAAACCATAATACTTCTCAAACTATGCAAGAAATCGAATTAAATTAAATCTATAATCTAAAAATAGGCCAACGAAGAAAAAGTTTTTATAATATAGTTCGCTAAATTCTCTTTCACGTACAATTAATTTATATTGCATAGTTTAGGAGATATCTTGACTCTTCCAAGTGACCTCTTTTCATTGGACAGTGTAGTTGCGCAAACAAGCATGTAATGACGATGAGTGATGAATAAAGGTGAATCAGGATCCAAGATAGAGAAAAATCCGTGATCTCTGCCTTCCCCTGGGGGAAAAAGCGTGAATTTATGCCTGTATGTTGTGAAATCAACTTTGGAAGAATCATAATTGAACGAGCGAAGCGAGTTCTCTGAGTCAAGTTGGAAGAATCGGCGTTTGTATGTATGTATGTATGTATGTATGTATGTTTGTCCGATGAAAACTTCCAAACCGTTAATCCGATCTTCATGAATTTTGGTATGGGGGTAGATAGTATTGGTACAATTTGTAGGTAAGGTTATGAGCTATATCGGTTCGGGGGTTGCCGAGATATTGGAGTCCAAGAGGGGGTAAAAAAATAAAAGTGAGACAGTCAGATCAAGTGGGGTGTCTAATGAAAGCGCTTTAGTTGGACATTTCAAAACTGTTTTTAATAAGTATTTAAACTTAGGAGTTTCCGAGATATTAGGGAAAATAAAAAACGCAAAAATCAAAAATTCTAGGGTACTTCCAGCAGTCCCACAATGCTGAAATTTGGTATGCTTGTGGCTTTTGTGTCACAACTACAGGGAAAAGTCTGAAATTGAAGAAATTAGAAACCTGAACCTAAAAAAAAACAACCAATATAACATCCATTGTTGACCCCCCATTCCTAGGAATTTGAATGACATTGGAGTTCTATGTTTTCGTCAAAAGGACGTTATAATTAATTCGTCACGTACTCTAAATACTAACAGGTATGTAGTATTTTCGCCCTGTTGCTTAGTCCTATTCAAAGGCTATTTCGATGATGTGTAGAAAAATTACTTATAGAGGTTAAATTTTTTTCTCAGTAAATGATTTTAGAAATCGGTTAGAAGGGTAAAGAAAGTAAAATATGCAATAAATATCTCGAAGATACTTCAAGTTCTCTGGTAATGCTGAAATGTATTATTTAAGTATATTTTATTCTACGGGGAGAACTCGAAAATTGAGGATTTTCTTTGTAATATCCATTTTTAGAGTAGAAAACTTAAATCTTTAAAAATTAGGTAGCAAAGCTACAACTAGATGGCACTGACAACTGACAACTGACAAAAAAACTTTTTTCTGGCTTCACAAAATCTCTTTCATATTATAGAGAAATTGACTCGATAGTTTTAGATTTTCTGATGGATCATCCATACAAACATACTTACATAGCCGTTAAATACAAAACCCTTTCTTCTCCTCTTAAATTAGTCGGGCTGATAAAGGTGTCATCGCGAGGTCTCCGTTCGGGGCGAACCACTAGTTAATCAAATTCATTTGTTTACTTATGTATTTACAAAACTGACGCGTATTAATTTGTACAATCTACTTAATTTAGGGCTTACACAAAAGCATTTTGATATGTGTACTCTTATCAACGACGATAATGTAAAATTGTAGAGCATACCATCATCATCATCATCATATACGTTCGGCGTTGTTGGCAATAGTGCAATGGGGCGATTTGCCATAATCACCACGCTTGGTAGGCGGATTGGTGATCGCAGTATTGGTGTTAAGCACTCAGGTGGATGCTGCTGTCCATCTCCTTAGTCAGCTTTTACGACGGGAGAAGACGAGGGCTCTTTTCTTAGGCCAGACACATGTAGAGCATAGGTTAGGTATATTTATACATAGGTAGGTATGTACGTAAGGTTGGAAAATCTTTAGGTGACGAGTTTTTTATTACTAAGTAAGTGGGTGTACTAGTACAGTCAAATTAGGTGATTGTTTGCAAAAGTGTGGAACTAATTAGATGTAGTCATGAAAACTTTTCTAATTGTTTTGTATGGCTTAAAAATCACCTCTAATAATAAGCATCAGTAATTTCAACCTCCGGAACAGGGTGAAATATGGGGAAAACCTTATAATATCCGTAACTTAATGGGGGAAATAGAAGTAGTCGGTGCAATTTGGCATAGACTTTGAACCGTTATGATCTACATTTGCACCAAGTATTTTTTAAATCCGACGTACGGAACATACAAAAAAAAATCATTTACAAAAAATACTTTTTGTGGGTATTGCGGCTCCGGGAAAATTAATTTAGTCTGTGCAAATTGATAGACTTATCAGAAAAATGTTCGAAATACATTACCAGGTTCGCACCATGGTGCGTCTCACGGAAGGCACTTTTCCATATTTTATTGTCGCTCTACTTCGGGGAAAATTAATGTAGTTCTGGAAATTGACTTAAACTTATTCATTTAATTAGTACTACATCCGCCGGAAGTTTTATACTGGTATTTATTTACGGAAGATGCATTTGTTCAACACTGTGTTCCCTACATGCACGTGGTTTTTATTAAAATCATAATGCACTAAGACAGTCTCTCTATACGTAATTTAACTTGCATCAAGTAGTTTCATTCTATTTTATAATTTACGACCTTTTTAAGTTTGTACCTAATATTTAAAAGGGTTCCATAAGCGCCAGAAACGGTGCAAACCTAGGATAAGCTTCTTTTCGTGTCATCTAACGTTTCCACAAGAATCCACGACTACACGACTTAGGTCCACACTTTTTGCTAATTTGCCTGTACTATACGTTTAACGTCCATAAAAAGATTTATTAAAATGCAGCAATTAGCCCACTGTTTATACATGACGATATGTATACAGGGCGTAAAAAGACTACTCCTGAAAACTGAAACAGTGCATTCAGACCATGATTCTGAAAATATTTAAGCTGAAAAAACACGAAAAAATTAGCTCACTTTTGGGCCGCTTTTTTCGTGTTTTCTTTATAAATATCCATCATTAAAAACTTTTTACACGCTGTATAACGTATAAAAGTCCAAATATATAAACTATAAAAGTTATTTTGGAACAAGGAACAAGATAGTTGTATAATTACCAAGATAATACAAAAACTTTATCGTGCACCACGTGCTAAGTTAGTGGATGCGTCACCTTATCATGAGATGACCTTATGAGTCGTGCAGGCCCTTTATCATTATCATCCTTAAACATCCACTGCTGGAAGAAGCCTCTCCCATAAAATACAATGAGGAATTGCCATAAGCACCACGCTTGGCAGGCGGATTCGTAATCGCAGTAATCGTAATCGTTTTGAGTACTCAGGCGGATGCCTGCCCATCCCATTGCTGGTGTAATCGCTTAGTCGACTTTAACGACATCCACGGGAGGAGATGGAGGTATATTCTTAAGCTGGACATACCGGGCACGTTAGAAACTCTAGGTCAAACGATGCTTGTCTGGCCAAGGGGTTTTTTCCTGCTTTTGTAATTCAATACATTTCATCAATGGATAATGGTGGATGGAGGCGGCTTAAGGCCATTCATCGTGGCATTCTAGGGGGGAGGCCTATGTCTAGAAATAAATAAATAAATGCTGGACATTTCACACAACATTAGCTAGCCCCAACCTAAGCAGAGCTTAGGTGAGGTAGAGTAGGAGTGTTATGGGTACTAGATAACTGATATACATACACAATACATTACATAGATAGATATTTTTTATTATACTTAGAAAATACCCAGAACACCTGAACAAATATCTGCTGATCGTACAAATATTTGTTCCGAGGCGGGAATCGAACCCGCAACCTCCTGCGCCGCAGGCGAACCTTAGCCCGCCGCGCCACAGAGGTCGTCAAATGAACTGAAATGAAATGGTCATGAAAATGGACTTCTACAGGCTGATGATAATGATGATGAATCAATTGACGAGCTGAAAACAGTATTTCCTATAGTTGAGTAAATCTCTTGTTGTCCATAGTTTGCAGGTGCCATGGTGGTGATGTTCATATTCCAACTGTCTGCCTGCATAGCTGGGTACGCACTCCGAGGCAACACGGTCGCTCTGGTGCAACAGCAGCTAACTCAGACCATGGACCTTTACGGACAGGACAAGAACTTTGAAGTGACTAAGCTTTGGGACGAGGTGCAAGAAGATGTAAGTCTTATTTTATAATTATACACTAACTGAGGCCCAATTCTCTAACTAAAAAATCGTTAAAATAAAGTTCTGATCATGTTTCGATCTTGTGTCGATGTCATAAATGCCAGAAATGGTATTCTCATAGCATAAAATACAACACTAATGTGATTATATCAAAATGTGACCGAAACTGAAACGATTCAATGTTTTTTTCGATAATTTTAGTATAAGTAGATGGGTCTCTCTTTACTCTTTCCAATTATATATAAATAACCATCCTACTCTAATGTTAGTCAGCATGAATTGAAAGTAGACTAAATTGTTATTTATGAGGGAGCAGAATACCAACTTTCTGTCAATTCACAATTCAGTCTCGATTCGGTTAACTTTCAGTGTAGTTATAAAATAATTTAGAGAATTAGGCCTCTGATTTTCGGCACAGAAGATATCGCAAATTGACCAAAAGCCAGCTGAATTTGTGGTATAAAGTCATGGGTACCAACAGCGAACGTCATATTATGACTACTACAGTTATTTGAATGTCTGCCATACGGTTGAAAGCCTGATGTGCGAGCCGTACACTAGTAATACGGGTAATTCGATTGCATTTGTTACTACTGCAGGTGTTGCAGGCGTCCATAAGGCTACGGTAACTACTTTCCATCAGGTGGGCCGTATGCTTGTTAAACCGTAAACGTTTGTAGACCAACTGACACACTTAAGGAAGAGGCATCTCAATGTGTGCGGGAATACCTAAAGATTTTGGAATCTCACCAATTTTTTATTCTCTTTTTTAGTTCTCGTGTTGCGGTGTAACTAATGCCAGTGACTGGCTGATCCCTTTGAACACGCAAGAGACCGGTGGTCTGCCCGTAACCTGCTGTTCCAACATCATCGGAGCAGTCTCTGTCTTCAACTGCACTATCGCTACGGCGTACAACACGGGCTGTGCCGACGCTTTTGGGAGCTGGACGAGGTCGCACGCGGGGACTATTGGTGTGGCTGGCGTGTTCCTGGTTTTAATGCAGGTTTGTGCAACTGCCTTGGTAGAAAACATGTCTGGAGAACTTCTGTCTGGATACCACGTGCTTTTTTTGTACGGCTAGCACAGGCTTACTAACATTAGTAAAGATAGTGTGTCGCTAGCGAGACGATAGTAAATGTCAAATATTGACCAATCAAATTACAAAGATTACGATGTCATTAGCCAATATTAACATTTGCGGTCGTCTAGCTAGCGTCTTGGTAAGTTTAGTAAGCCTTTTTTTTTTTTTTTGCTGTCGAGGGGGAAATCTTCAACAAGATACCCTATCACCTTTGAGGGTGTGATAGGGTTATGTGAGGTTGCCGGGACACCGACCGACTCACTAAAACCCCCCCGGTGGCCATCCTCTGCGCATGTCGATGGGCTCCGGGATCTCCATGTCGATGGGCTCCGGGATCTCCAAAGTTTAGTCAGCCTATGCTAGCCGTACATGAACATCTAACGTTACCGACACGCTAGCGAGACAATAGTGAACGTCAAAAATTTACCAATCAACTTCATTACAAAGGCAAGCTACCGCGATGTTATTGGCCAATAATTGACATCGACTATCGTCTCGCTAACGTCTCGATACCGTTAAATATTTGTGCTTACCCCACTGGACATGGTCACAACGGAGGAGATTGGTGTGGCTTGCGTGTTCCTGGTTTAAATGCAGAGGCCATACCACGAGCTCTTATAGCGATTCAATTCAAAAACTTAATTATCACTAGAAACGGGATATTTACCATGATTTTTGAGTTTTATTGATTCCCGATATTTCGGCACAGTTTCATGCGCCATGATCACGGGTAAACTGAAGTCCTTGCGAGTAGATTTTTATTGTTATAGGTAGCCGTAACGATCTACCCTCTTTCTCACTCTTTTATTACGAACACCCCTACCATCAGTTTCATTGTCACACTTAACTCCATCTCGACACACCACACTAACGGTATCCGGACGAGCAACCGGCACCACACAATTTTTCCGATTGCTACACATTCTCACCACAGGATTCCAGACTCCAGACAATTGAAAACCATCTTCTCTATTGAAATTCCTGTGTTTAGTGATCTCAATTGCCTCTTGTACGACGAACCGATATTTTGTACTGAATAGTTTTTGAACTGAATCGCTATAAGAGCTCATGGTAAGGTCTCAGGTCAACTTCTTTAATGTACACAGCCTGTCTAGCAAATTGTCAAAATGAAATTGCAAGATATCACCGCGGAAATAATAATTCTAACTATGCCGGAACAGATACTACAAACCTAGAATAGATAGATCACTAATCATCATCATCATCATCAGCATTTAGAAGTCCACTATTGGACATAGGCCCCCCCATAGAATGCCACGACGAAGAGTCTTGTACCGCCTCCATTCACCGACCTTTATAATGTCTTTAGTCCTTTGAGAGAGGGCCTTCCTCTACTGAACTGTCCAGTTTGTGGTTGCCGCTCGAGAACCTTTATTCCCATTAATCAAATACTGGAAATCTGATCTACAGATCTTGCAATCAAAGGTTTGTTCTGTCTAGGGCGTTGATTCTGATCTTATCTTCCCTTTATTAGAACAACAGCATTTCCGAAATCAGCTATATGGTGTTATCAGTACCAATGATTCACCAATGATGATTCAAATTTCGATAAAGGTTCTGCATATTGATTTCTAAAGCATGTTATGATTCAAAGTAAGTGTTCAAACAATATTATTCAGGTCGAGCGGTTATGGTATTTGAACAGGCAAATAAATTAAAATTAAAATGTGTGTCGTGCTCGCGGGTATCAAGGAACAATGAGTACCAAGGTACTATAACACCCAGACCCGGAACAAATATTTGCAGATCATACAAACATTTGTCCCGCTGCAGGAATCGAACCCGCAACCTCTCAAATCTCGGCCGGCTACTCGCCCACCGCGCCACGGAGGTCCTCAAATAAAATAATAAAATATATTCACAGTATAATTTTCATTCTTTTTCAGGCTTTGGCAGTAGTAGGAGCATTATGGATGGCCAAGATTTCAAGAGAAGAGCGTGGAGCATACCCTTAAGTTAAGTTAGTTTAAAAAATAATTGGCATTGTAATCTTATGCATAGTAGTTTGTAAAATAAATGAGTACCTACCTTAATAGTCAAAAGTAAAATTATTTGTAAAAGACTGTAAAAAATTGGGGTTCGTTTTATGAAGTCAAGTCTACATTGTTTATCAAAGGTCTATACATATTCGTACTAAGTAGTAGGTAGGTATTGTAAATATATTTCATGTAAAGACGGTAAAGACCAAAATTATACAAAGAACCAACAACTAAAAAATATATAAATTGAATAAGTACATTTATCCTCGATCCCTCTTGGGATTTGGTTTTTTACATTTTTGTTTGCATGGCTCATACCCAAACATCACATAATCCGTAAAAATTTCGACTTTTAAGAGGTAGCTAAAGAATAAGTAGCAATATAATCTCGTGTCAGTCGCAGTCTGATGCATACAGATGATAATATTGTAATTAAATCGTTTTTTTTTAGAGAATTGGGCCTCAGATATCCAGACAAGACCGACGGATGTACGGTGTAGGCTTAGTAATAAGGTCCCGTTTGGCACCTTTATCAAACAAGCGCCAACTATTTAAAATTCGAATAAAAGATGGCACTGTCGAGAATTAATATGTCGCATTCATTCTAGAGTAGATTAAAAAGATATAGCAATTCCTTTGTTTAGCGGCAGTAGAAAAAGATTTGATAAGATTAAAAGTGTATCCGCATGTACTGATACTTTGTTTATCTCTTTTGTTTTGTAAAAGCATTTATTTATCTAGACATAGAAACCTTATTGTTTTTAATTGGTAGGTGTAAAAACTCGGTCATATGTGTCAAACTTCCTATGGTAGTTAAAGATGTAGAGATGTTTTCCTATACAATGTGTAACAAAATACCCCTAATATAAGCCTGAGGGGAGGGTAATACACACATCATGGCGAACAACTTTAGTTCTACGACTTTATAAATTTCGAAGTTTTTCATTCATGAAATACCTCGTAAACTTTCCTCCAGAAATTTACATAGCACTACATGGAGCTACCCTACTACAGCTGTTCATTTGATCTCTATGCGTGAACTCTGAATGCTGTAATAGGGCAGCCCCATGTTGTGTTATGAACATTTCTGGAGGAAATTTTAAGAGGCATTTCATGAATAAAAAAAATCGAAATTCATAAAGACGTAGAACAAAAGTTGTTTGCCATAACGTGTGGAATACCCTCCCCACGGGCTTATAGGGGTATTTTGTAACACATTGTATGTAGAGTGCGTCTAATTTAAAACTGAACGCCCTTACGTCAAACTAAAATATTCCATAATCCGTTACCAGAAGGACTGCTTTCGAACGTCAAGCTTTTGTGACTTGACCTATTTGAATAACCTAACATACTTGACATTGGCAATATAGAGATATTCCCCAGATGCCATAAAAAATAGAGGTAAAATAGAGTGCAATTTTAAGATAGACGCACCCTACCTACCTATCTGTGTCTTTTAGTCTTTGTAAATGTAGAGTAGTCATTGACTACATTGAATTTTGGTTGTGTTTCTCTTGATATACCTATAATAAATTAAATCTTTGTTACCTTAATGTGTTTTTTAGGGCTCCGATGCCAAAATGGTACAAAAGGAACCCTCGGGTCATATAGACTACATAGGTACCTGCACTTAATCACAAAATTTAATAGACTAGAATAGAAAATCAGTATGTATTTAGTAATGATTAGTATGTACAATAATGTTAATATAATATCTATCGATCTAAATATTTACCAACGAAATTATAGTGAAGTGAAGGGAAATATTACCTGAAGAGTGAGGAACTTTACTACTTTACTAAGAGAAACTTTATGGAAAAAAAATGCACAATGGGCGGTCTTATAGCTAATAGCGATTAAATATAGCATCAATTTTTTTTTATTAAATATTATTATTTATTATTTAAATATTGATAAAATATATAATATAACCAGTTTACGTCCACTACGGGACGAGGCCTCCTTCCATTGAATACAATAGGGGCATTTGCCATAACCACCAAGCTTGGCGATTGGATTAGTGATGGCAGTTTGGTGTTAAGTACTCAAGTGGATGCTGCTGCCCATCCCCTAGCGTAAGCCCTTAGCTATAACTACACCCTCTAGAGGAGACGGGTCTATTCTTAGGCCGGAACACCACAGCGATTATAATAGGTAAGTATTAAAAGGCAATGGATTCAGACGGCACAACGTGAACTTTGATAGAATTTAGTTAGTAGAAGGCACTTGGACTAACTGTGTTTTATAAAAGTTATACAAATTGCAAAATCACGTAAAAACTACTGAATGGATTTGAGTGAAACTTGGAATGAAGATACTTTACGCCCTGGATTAACACATAGGCTACTTTTCATCATCATCATCATCAATTTTCATCATTATTCACGCGGGTGAAACCGCGGGGCGCAACTAGTGTGTAATAAATTACTGTTCTGCGCCAATGGATCTTGACCGATCTGAAGTTGTATGAATGCGTAGTCTATATGGTAATCTATTATCTATTGGTAGATCTACTCTATGTGACGAACAAAATAGATAATCAACTGTCAAAATGAGTTGCCAAAACGAGTCACTAGAGGCAGCCCAAATTAGTATGAGCGCGAACGTAAAAAAACTCACACTTAGCAATGTTCATGTTATTTAATAACTACCTACCTATTTGGATAATGATTTGTAACGTATAGAACTAGGTACCTATGTAGATAATTTGTTAAAGGTAATCAATATTAGACCTTGAACGAAAGACAAGCTATAAGGCTATACCACCGTTTCATACCCAGGAAAATGACGTATGTTGTGTTTATTACCATTTAACACTACCATAGAATACAGCAACAGTATGTAGTTATTAGAAGTCGTTTCAACCTTAATAACTATTACGTAATCTGCGGTCCAGTCAAGTGCTAACTATTACGTATTCTACGCCCCAGGTAGGTAATTGGCTGAAACGTTTTCCATAGAAAAAAGGAAAACAGTCATTGTTGAACGAACGTACCGAGCGCGCGTGATAACGTTATCACAGATAGGCCACTCAAAATAGCCCAGTCGATACCAAACCTTCATCGAGAACTTTGAATTTCGAAGTATTTTTTTTTAAAATGGCGAATTCGGAAGTTGGAATGAAGTGCATAAAGTACTTGCTGCTGTGCGTCACGGCGATATTCGTGGTAAGTTTTCTTTTCGTTATTGCGCCATTTATTTGTCTCCTTATCATCTAGTCTACATAGCTAAGCTACTTTAGGAGTTTTTAATGTTTCGCATTTATCGCAAAGGGGTAAGGTTGGTTTTTGAACCAAGGTGCGATGAAAATGATTAATACATATCCGTGAAGGTTTTGCTGCATGTTCTGACGTCATTAATGAACATTAAAACATTATAGTGGCACTATTTTGCTATTTTCAATTATATTAGGTATATTTTGCTATGTCGTTGATGAGAACACTTCAAAATATATGAAAATTTAACATTCAGGTAAAAAAACTTGATAATCTGTGTAATTTTAAGTAATTTAGGACCTAGTTTGACATTGATTTTTATGATTGATTGGTAAACTTTTTTAGGTATGCGCGTTTTTTATATAATGTGACTTATAATATTAAAATTGCAGCGCCCTACAGGGTACATGTACTTTCATAAGCTACTCTTAGACCTAAGCTATAAGTTATGTACATGTTGACAATTAATTAAACAATTAAAAACAGATAAATGCGAATGAGACTAGCACTCTGATGGTTCCAATCCGTAAATTATTTCGAAATCGTCATAGTCCTTTTCGATTTTCAGCCACTTTTTCCTACACTTTTTTGACACGAAATTCCTTAATTTTAGACTTTTTCCTTTATTTGTATCACAAAGCCTTAGCATTCCAATTTTCACAATTGTTAGGTTACTAGAAGTACCCTAGCTAGTGATTTTTCATTTTCGCGATTTCCATACAAACGTTAGACATTCATTACTATATCTTTTTAATGCATTGAGTTAGAAGCTTGATTTTTAATACCAGAAAACTCACAGAATTTTATCTTTGATTAAAATTTCAAGTTTAACTTACAGCCGTTTTTTAGAAAAAGGGTATTGACAGACATACGGACATCAAAGTAATCCTATAAGGGCTGAAAGTAAGTGCTTTCAGCCCCCCGATTCCCTAACTCACTCGAAAGTCACTCGGTGACTAACGTTTCAACGTTTGACAAGTAAAATTAAATTCAATTGACAGTTCTTAATGATAATTTTGAGCAATTGATGGTAATTTTACTTGTCAGACGTTAGTCATCGAGTGACTTTCAGTTAGGGAATAGGGGGGCTGATCATGGGACCATGTTGTGCCCTTTTAGAAAGTGTATTGTTGATAAACACTAACACATACCTATGACGTAGGTTCTTCTGGTAGAGCCACGGTAGAGCAAGCTAATAATTTTCTTAAATAAAAAGGTATCATGGAAATTCAGTTTGAACGTAAAACACACGTAAAGAAAAGACCAAGCCAGTTTAGTAAAAAAACGTCTATTCATTATCATCATCATCAGCTGTTGAAGACCACTGCTGGACAAGGCTTCCCCCATACTTTGCAATGGGGTATTTACCATAATCACGACGCTTGCCAGGCGAATTGGTGAACGCAGTATTGGTATTGAGTACTAAGGTGGATGCTGCTAACTATCCCCAGGTAACCTCTTAGTCGGCTTTTACGAAATCCACGGGAGGAGACGGAGGGGTATATCTTTAGGAAGGAACTACCAGGTCACGGCAAAGAAAACGTCAATTGGCATTATGCTTTCTTACTCTTTCTTTTTCTTGCAATAAAATGAAACAGTAACAATTTTGCGACGGTACATTCCTTTGCTACAAAAAGTGCTACGATTTCGTAGCATTTTGAAATTCAAATAGATTGCATATCTCTGCTCTAAATAAAATCCAAGATAACAGGAGATTGTTATTGATTTGTTTTCAGTAGAAGTTTATCTTTGATATAGTTTGTTTTTTAATGTGTCAGAAGTTAAACAAGATTTTACTCAAACTGTTGTTGCTCCGACATAGCTCTCAGAATTACCAAGTTGAAGTGGCAATGGGTAGGCCATATAGCTAGCAGAACTGATAACGGTTGGGGAATAAAGGTTCTAGAGTGGCAACTACAAACCGAACGACGCGGTAGAGGAAGGCCCTCCACTCGATGGACTAAAGACATTATAAACGTCGCAGGAAGTCGGTGGATGGCGGCGGCTCAAGACCGTTCGTCGTGGCATTCTAAGGGGAGGCCTATGTCCAGCAGTGGACTTCTACAGGCTGATGATGATCATGATGTTGTTGCTCCAGTAAAATTTTGTGATTTATATTTCATTTTATTTTTCATTTGCATTGTTACAATTATTATAAATGACATATGACTAACTTGTTATCAGTTAAGAAAGTTCTAGCTGGAATATCATCACTATCATCATCATCATCAGCCTGTAGTAGTCCACTGCTGGAGATGGGCCTCCTCCCTAGAATGCCACGACAAACGGTCTTGAGACGCCTACATCCACCGACTTCCTATGACCTTTAAAATGTCTTTGGAATAACAAATGACTAAACCCACAATTATATGCTTGTCCATGTTAAAAGATGAGTTGGCATGTGCCGTGGTGTGTTCAGCCTATGAATCGACCCCTCCTCCTCCCGTGGATGTCGTATAAGTCGACTTAGGGCATGGGCAGCAGCATCCAGCTGAGTACTTAACACCAATACTGCGATCATAAATAAATAAAATAAATAAATAAATCAGGCTGCTACACCAGACTGTGGTCTATTTTTTCTCTAGAACACAGAAACTGAAGGTAACTAGTGTAACTAATTGAAATAAAATAAAGCCTATACAAATTATTCAGTAGGTCTATTGAAGCATAGAATGTTCAGTCGCTGCAAGGCCAAGGTATTGTTGCAAGCGTTTATTACTCTACTATTGATTTTCTAACGTACTTAGTTCCACGGACACGCTCCACATAGAATACTTATATATACTTTTTATGCATATATATCATATTCATATATACACTTCCATCGCATAAAACCATGCCAGCTAAGCTTTGATATATATTAAAACACTAGTTGGGCCCCGCGGTTTCACCCGCGTGAATAATGATGAAAATTGATGATGATGATGATGATGATGAAAAGTAGCCTGTGTTAATCCAGGGCGTAAAGTATCTCCATTCCGAATTTCACTCAAATCCATTCAGTAGTTTTTACGTGAAAGAGTAACAAACATCCATACTCACAAACTTTCGCGTTTATAATATTAGTAGGATATGATAGGATAGGATTATTCTACTTGCTATAGTATCCTGCAGAACCAACACGGATTATTTGGTACTAGGTTTGGTTCTCATAGTTGCTGATACCCACGAGACAGGGAATCCTAGTGTGGGATCATTATGTGACTAGGATGTTAAAAAAAACCTAAACGATCAATCTATCAACCTAACTTAACCTGTTATACTAATTCAGTGAACATTGCCTCACTATCAGACTGTTATCATATTGTATGGTTACGATGCTATCAGTCTATGGTTCACTTACTCACCCACATAACTTATTGATCGGCCAACTTACTAGCTGCGCATCAAGTGTAGGTTTTGAATAAACAAACAGGTACGAACTTCATAAAATATGTGTCCATTTTATGTCCTTGGAACAAAAACGTAGGTTCTTTAAACGAATATTATAAAAGTGAAAGTTTTTTTGGATGTTTGTTACTCTTTCACGCAAAAACGCTTATACTTATATCAGAATTGGCTGTAGGTAAGCTATAATTTATTTACGCCGACGGAGTCACGAGCGGGCCTCTAGTCATTTTATAATTGGTTTGGATAGTAATTATTAGATATTTTAATCAGAGTAAGGTGTAGGCCGTGGTAGGTCCGCCCTAAGATTAGATCCATCCGCCTCGTCCCGACAACGTAGGTACTTACGATTTTAGTGAAGTAGTAAGAGGTGGGCTGTAAGATAAAAGACCGGACATTAGGCGAAGAATCGATGGACCGATAACATTAAAAACGTAGCTGGCCACCTGTAGAGTCGTGGTACTCCGAACTGAACAGACTGGAATAAGTAAGGGAAGGTATATATCCAATGCAGAAAGATGCTGACTGATGATGATGATATGTATCTATTGTTTTCTAAAATCCTGAAAGATTTTTTGTTTTTTTCCCACTCTTCCAGCTCACATCAGCCCTCATAATCTCCGTGGGGACTACCATCTACGCGATCTACCACGATGTCTCCTTCTTCCTGGAGGACTACTTCTTCTCGCCAGCTACCTTCATCATTGTCATTGGAGTGATGATGCTGTTTGTGTCGCTTTTCGGGTGCATCGGTGCTCTGAAGGAAAGCACCTGCTTGGTCAATATTGTTAGTATTTTTACAGATTTTGGGAAATTACTTGAAACATTCTAATTTTATTATCACTGGGGTAGTAGGTAACGCTATAGGTATGTATTTAACCTGTGCACATTCCTTTCCCACATTCTGGCGCCAAATTATTAATGGAATCAACATAAAACATGATCATAAGGGCATCTCTAGTGCAAAAGTTTTCTATCAGCTACTTGGCCATAGCAGTACCTCATCTACAAGTTTTGTACATTATGCAGTGATGTTTCAGGGAAACAGATAGGTTTGTTAGAATAACAAATCTTTCTAAAAGGCTTTATGAATATTTGCAGAAAATTATATGTAGTGTGTTAATTTAATAAGGTTTCAAATTAGGCAGTGTGCTAATCAGAAGATTGAACAGTAGGTATCCGTAACACAAATGTTTATTTTTGTGGGCATTGGACGGGAAAACCTCTATATTCATACTGTGTGCATCCACAGCTAGGTACCTATATGACCTCCACTAAAACGCCTCCCTCAGGGAAAATGTACCAACTAGCAATAAAACTCAACAATCATTTGAATAAACAATTTATGGGCATTTTGGAGTTTTGCCAAGTTACACATTGATAAAATTACTTCTGAACAAATCAAGGAAGACGATTTAAGGCTGCAGCACACCGGCTGCGTATGCGTAGACACTGCCATCACTCTATGAGGCATGGCACACCGCTTGCGTGAAGTGCACTCAAGCGTGTACATACAAAGTGACGCGCGTGTCTTCGTTACGTGCTGCATACGCATCCGGTGTGATTTGGCCTTTAATTGTCAGTTACACTTTAACAAATATTTTTCTCAGTTTGCAGTTATCCTGAGCGTCGTGTTCATCCTGGAAATTGCAGCTGCCATCGCCGCCTTCAGCCTACGTTCCCAAGTAACAGATATGTTGGACGACAGGCTTCGTGTCACGCTGCCATACTATTACGAGAACTCTGAAGTTGAAGATGCTTTTGACTTCATTCAAAGCAGGGTGAGTTTATTTACTTAAGATGAATTAAGATGTGTCGGTAAAGCCACCGCGAACTCCGAATAATTCAACTATCCAACCACAAAATCGCACTCCATAAATGTTGAAAGCAATTTAATAATAATCATAACTAATAAAAAAATATTCATTTAATGTGAAAAAAATCTTTAATTATTCAGTTTGGTACCCACTTAAAAAATTTCGATGCAACGAAATGATGACTTATATGAGACGAAAATAAGACCAGAAGCGAAGGATATAACAATCAGAAGAAAGAGCCTATCAAAGACAAACCTGAAAAAGCATCAAAATTAAATTACTGCAAAAATGCAAAGAAATCAGAGAAAATTACTTTTTTTTACGTAAAATCCCAAGGCTCGGAAACGACAGAGCTCATTTAATTTTTAAACCATACCTACATTAAATCCCACTCCTGCAATAAGTTGAAAAGAGTTGAAAATATAAATAGTAGATTTAAAATACTTAAGTACCTACTTTATTTATTGGGTACACAAAACAGATTACAATCAACTTAGCGTAGGTACAGTAAAACATTAGATATCATTAGATCTGATCTAGTTTCGCAATCAAATAAGTAAACACGACAAAGTTACAGTGTTGCAAACTTATAAATTAAATTACCCCAAAAACCAGGAACTGAAAACCTACTGAATTTATGATAAGTCATGCTTGCTCTCGGTAGAGAGTTAGCTTCACTGTATATTTTCATTGAATCCAACATGTTTATTGGATTCCAGCTGAACTGCTGCGGTATTGACTCCTACATGGACTGGACCGATGTCACACCTCCGGCCGGCACCTCGGGAATCTCCGTCAACAACATTACTGTTCCCAACTCCTGTTGCGCAGAATCTCGGTAAATGATTAAACGTTTTTTTTTAAATGGCCTTAATAAAATAACCCTCTGTCTAGGAGCGATAGCTAGAGCAGTAGAGCAGGACGCAAATATACACCTCATAAATTATAATGTAGAGTCATCAATCACAATTGTGGTACTCGGTAGTTTCTGATACCCACAACACAGGGAATCCTTAGTGTGGAATCAAGGACTATGTATGTGACTGTTGGGTGTTACGTTACGCTATTCTTCTTCATCAGCCGGTAGATGATGAGGATGCTGCTGCTGCATAAGGCCTCCCCCATAGCATGCATAACGTGCAATGGGAAGATTTGCTATAATCACCACGCTTGGCAGGTGGATTGGTGATAGCAGTTTTGTGTTAAGTACTCAGATGGATGCTGCTGCCCACCCCTGGCGTTACCTCTTAGTCGCCTTTTACAACATCCACAGGAGAAGTAAGAGGAGTTACTTATTTAGTATAAACCTTGATAAAATCAGATATGCCTCTACACTACCTTTACATCAGTAACAGAACAAGGTAATAAATAATGTATAAGAGGTACAACAGTATCTACCCAAAGAAAACTCTGATGTCTTTGACATCAGAAATTATCGAGATATTATTATTTTCCTTTATCTTTTAACTATTCAATACCGCTGGAAAAGTACGTGGTGACCACATACCGGATGACGCAGTATAAGACAGTCGGACAGTCGCCTACTCAATGGGATGATGACATTGTAACTGTCTCAGGAAGTCGGATGGAGCCGCCTCCATAAACACTTACTTTACTTTACCTTTAAAGTAAAGTAAATTTATTTATTCAGAACAAGTTACATTCGGTACTAATTACAGAAATAAAATGACGTTACTGCAAAAGTCATAGAACTGTGTAGCATTATCAACGCCCACCTCATAGTTCTGTTTGTATAATTTTAAAGTAGGTAAACTACATGATATTAGACTAATAAAAAAAAGTAAAAGAAATGATTGGCGACTTATGCCCAGCAGTGGACGTCTACAGGCTGATGATGACTCTTTTTTTTTTTAACAGGTTTGAGATGGTTGGCGACCTAGAGATCGATGAATGCACGAAGCTGTATGCCAACGGTTGCCTGCCGAGAGTGTACTACTTGGTGTACCAGAGCGCGGGATTGTTAGGCGCCGGAGCCATGACCATTGCGTTCATTCAGGTTTGTTCATTCCTCTTATAAAGCTATATGAGAGGAAGTTATCACGTTAGAATCATACACGAAGCTTAATGCCTTCCGAGGGTATTTGTTATGCCAGAGCGCTTGGCTACTGGCTGGGCAATGGAATCAGGATCATTATTCAAACAGGATTTTGTTAGTAGTAGAACTTCTTGTGAAAGAGTTTGTCCGGGGAAGTACTACCACCGTACCTATTTCTGCCGCCAAGCAGTAGTGTTCGCATTGTTGTGTTTCGGTTTGAAGGGTACGGGTGCCGGTGAAATTACAGGCACATGAGACTTTTCATCTTTATGTCTCAGGGTCGGCAGCGCGCGTGTGATGCCTATGGTGTTCATAGGCTACGGTTACTGCTTTCCATCTGGTGGGCTGTAAGCTTGTCTGCTTGCCAAGTAGCATAAAAAAAAATAAAAAAAAGGATGATTTTCAAAATAAAATAGATAGGTATGTTGTTTCAGTAAGTTCCTTGTATCAATGTGTCATCGATGGATTCATGCACTAAATATTTTTTGACTAGCTGACGTTTACATGACCTCATATTGAACGAGCGAAGCGAAGTTGTTGTATGTATGTGGGTGGGTTGGGTGTTTGTTTGACGATAACATTCGAACCGTTGATCCAATCGCCATGACATATGATAGGTAAGTTGGTGATACCAATACAATTGGTAAGTTTGTATAAGAGCTTACATATGCCAAAAAAAAAAAAAAAAGTTTTGGTAAAGGATTCGTTGAGAGAGGCGAATCGAGACATCGAGTTCTCAGTTCGGACCTCGGGCCGAACTACTATAGTATCATACCAACCATCATCATACCACAAGACATAAAATACATTCCATTTTTAAAATATAATTTATTTTTCAGATTATCGGCATCGTGTTCTCATTCTCGCTGGCCAGCTCTATCCGCAGAGCCAAGTCCGAGCGCGAACGCCGTCGCTGGGAGATCCAGGAGCGTGTCATCAACGCGTACACCTCTTTGAATCCCGAAAAGGAGAAGAGTGCACCAATCGTCTATGTCCCATTCCACGGGCAGACCAACGCTTAGAATCTAAGTAGAATGAGAGATGCTTTGCGTAGCCTAAGTCGAGAAAAAAAATTACGTCCTAACATATTTTTTCTTTTTAACTATAGGAGCAAGCGAACGTTGTGATTAGGAATATCGTTAGTTTTTATCAGCAAATTAATAATAATGATAAGTTCGTTTTAAATCTAATGCGATAATATTACATAGATACTAAAATTATAAATTTTACGAGCTTTTATTTAACTTCACCTGTTAGTACGTGTGCGTCAAATCTTGCAACTGAATTGACCAACAAACCAACCGATTGAGGTAAAATTTTGCATACCTTTCAAGATCCGATGACAATATTATGGTGACAGCGAGCTAATCTAATGATGTGGACGGAAGGTGGACATCGGAACTCCTTGATGATTTTGATCTGCTCACAGTTCTGATTACTAATATCATCATCATCATCAGTCGGTAGTACGTATTTAGTAGTTTCAACAAAAAACGTATTTTATAAACTGAACTTGTCTATCGACAAACAACGTAAACCAAAGCATAGACATGGGTATACCTATCATATGAAATACCTGGGTCTAATATTTAATGTAGGTACCTACTTTATAATTATTATATTTTATTGATTGGTCGTGCAGAGTTTAATTATTCATATTCATTCAATATCACATAAATAATGTATTTAAAATACAACAGATATAAAACTGGCGTGCAATGAAATTGGGTCACATATTTGAATGAGGGTCACACTCATTTGAAATAAAAATTATGTAAAAATATATTTCATACATTTCGGCATCAACATACGGTTTAGAACAATAACTCTGGAAAAATATCTTAAGTAACATTTTGATTAAAAAAAAAAAAGTAAGTTTTGTGGTTTTCCTATAATTTCATTGCATGCCAGTTTAGTTATAAGGTAAGTAATATCGGCTACTAAGGTCTAGTCTAGCTAGTACAGACACCTATGTCAAAGTAAAAAGTGCCTATTTCTGACGAAGTCAACGTTCTTAATAAGTCAAGAGTATTTGTACAATAAAGTATTTTCATATACCTAAACAAATGTTTATTTTTCTTCATAGAGCAAACAAGCAACTAGGTACGTTTAAACAACAAAATACACATATGATTTATGTATTCTGATTGGAAATTAATACGATTAATAGGTAGAGTCTGTCTGGAAGGAGATTAGGCGTTTGTGTTGTTAGCAACACTGTCTCGTCATTAATACCACGACTACAAGATCTTAATATTGAAAAGGTAATTAAATAAATATAGCTGGTTTGTTTTGTGAAAATGTAATCTATAATAATTCTTTGTAATAATCCTAGTCGTGTTTTACGTGACGAATAGTCACCTATTTTATTATGGCGTGATATAAAATCAACTCCTGGCTAGGACACTATATATCACCACTGACAGACTGATAAGGATAAATGATATCGCTAGACTTATCAAGAGATAAGCGGAGTTTAGTGACGTCATGCGTGGTTAAATACGGATTATTAACTACTATGTACGGTCAGCAGCTCGTATTGGTTACCTCTCTACGTGTAAACCTTACACAGAAGGACAGCCCCCTCATCATACTTCGACTACAAAGTTTAAAGCGTCACCCGACCAACCGTGACGTTATACGCGGTAGACACTTTAGCTGGCCGAGGCCAGGACCACCTGCGGTAGGTCTTGCCGCCGCATTATAAGAAACTTACAACACGGTACTCAAGCTGAGTGGGCTCGTGCGCATCAGCACACTACCATTTATCCAAAATGGTGTCGGAGCTGTTACTGTCGCTCACCACCCGCACCCCAAAGGATGCTAGCTTGTATCCCAGCTAGGGACGTTAGAGAAGCCAACTACCATTTACCAGATGGTACCGGAGCTGTAAGCTCGCTCACTTCTCGGTACACAGACACATGCACCTACCCAAACCGACAGCTGGGTAACCGGAATCTTTGCTAGCGTTCAAGACTCTACTTACTCTCCAGGTAAGTGCCGGAGATTACGACGCTCCGAAAGGATTGTAGCTTAAAGGATCACTCACTGACCCCGCTAGTGCCCACGTACCAGCCCTTCGCCCTAGGCCTGAGAGGACACCAGCTAGTTGCTCGCGGAGGATTGCGCCCGAAAACATTATCCGGGCAGACGAACATGCAATTCCCCTGCAACTCACCACATGCCACCACGAATCCAACTCCAGTCAGGACCTAAAGGTTTAACCCAAAAGGCGGCACCCTGACACCCGTGGTACCCTGATCCAAACAGCGGAACCCGTAGTTACACAGAAGGACAGTCAGACTTTCGATCATCTCACAGACCTTCTACGACGTAGCTCTTCTACGTCGTAGCTTTTCTACGCCGTAGTGGGGCAATCGGGCCATGTTATTGTAGAGCTTCTGCAATGTTACTATTATATTAGTGGACGAGTAGCCAAGTGAGACGTAAAAGGTGTGGGTTCAATTCCTGTTGCGGGACAAATGTTTGCAAGATCTGCAAATGTTTGTTTAGGGTCTGGTTGTTGTGGTATCATGGTATTCAAAGTTGCTTGATACTCAAGACAGGGAATTCTAGTGGACTATGTATGTGACTGCTGTTCATCACCAGCCGTTAGACGTTCACTGTTGGACGAGACCCCTCCCCAATGGGGGGGGGGGGGTTGTCATAATCACCACGGTTGTCAGGCAGATTGGTGATCGCAGTATTGGTATTAAGAACTCTGATGGATACTACTGCCCATCCTCTGCTTTTACGATATCCACGGGAGGAGACGGAGCGGTGTCTATTCTTAGGCCAGACGTCCAGTCACCGGGCACACCACCAAAGTCAAAGTCAAAGTCAAAGTCAAAAAGAACTTTATTCATTGAAATCACAAGGATCATTTTGAATCGTCTTATATAAAATTAAATTACTCCTGTTCCAACGCGACCAAGCCTAGAAGAATCAGGCAACAAACTCGGCTTGGCTTGGCTTGGCGGTTGGCTTGGCACCAATGGTGTTGGCTATTATGTTATTGTTATATTCCACCAAGTGTCATTTACGATAATGATGATTGTCTAAGACCTACCTAATTATATCATAAGCCAAAGTTGGTGAGATGGCCGGAGCAAAAATTCTGCAAAAAAATATTTGCGTATTTAAAAACTCATGATTCTACCTTGCCTAAGGAGTAGCCCAGTAGCGTAATTACTTCCTCTAAGAAATCTCTAGCATACTTCTTATCTTATCAGTTGTCCGATGAAACGAAAACCATGTTTATTTGTCTCACAGAAGATAATAAGCCTGACTGAAAAGGACATCCAAATCCATTAAGATATTTTGAAGTAGTCTGAAGACAGCATAGCTAAAGGTAACACAACTAACATACTCATAACAAGTAGAGACGTGGCTCTAAGGTTCGTGATACACGCTAGTGTGAATACTCATAATTTATATACAGTTTTATTAATGAGTTGTTTAGTATAGTTTCTATGGTTACACGTGTCAAGCGAAACAAGATCGATAGGACTTAAAGGGCAAGTCGATTTACGAACTGAAAAGCCTATCGTTGAAATCTAAAATGTACGCGATTACGAGTGTCAGCCCATACACGCTGAATATTATATCCAAACCGCCTTCGGTGAGTACATACCTAACACCTTTATCATATCCGAGCATTATCTTTCAGATATAATTTAGCTTTCACCCTTGCATGTTGTTTTAGGTTTTAATCTGTTGTTTTTGTTCAATAGAGCTGTAAAATGACTGACCTGGCTCCCAACAGCCAGAAAATGAAGATAAATAAGACGGAATCGGAGTACAACATGAAATCTATAAGATTTCTGTTGTTGACTATTACGGCGATGTTTCTGGTGAGTTTATTTTTAAATTGAAAGTGATTGATTTGTAGTGCAATGATTACGCAAAATTGCGTACCTTATTGAACGATCGTTGAACTGCATTATGATTATTGATGGTAGGTAAGGTAAGGTATCTTTAGAATCTCTATTAGACTCCAAATGAGGATCAGAATAAAATTCCATAAAAGAAGTGAATCAAATTATAAATATTTATGTATAATATACAAAGAGTGAGACGTAGTCGCTAACTATTGGCCGCATAGACAGGCTCAAAAGTCATGCAGCGGGCTATCGAGAGAGCTATGCTAGGAGTTACACTACGTGATAGAATACGAAATTAGGAAATCCGTAGAAGACCCAAGATCACCGACAGGTCTCAGAATTAGCAGGTTGATGTGGCAATGGGCAGTTCATATAGCTCGCAGAACTGACAACCGTTGGGGAGTAATGGTTCTCGAGTGGCAACCGCAAACCGGAGGACGCAGTAGAGGAAGGCCCCGCTCTCGATGGATTTAGTCCATCGCAGGAAGTCGGTGGATGGAGGCGGCTTAAGACCGTTCGTCGTGGCATTCTCGTCGTGGGGAGGCCTATGTCCAACAGTGGACTTCTACATGCTGATGATAAAGAATACTTAGGCACAGATTATTTACATCTCAGGTACTGAATTATCTCTACCTACTAACCATATTTGCAAAGAGATAATACGATCAGCCAACTTAATTCCTTATGAAGTGAAAACAAAGGTTTGAACAATCTGTGAATCAATGACACTCTTCCAGTATTATAGTACCAACAACTTAAGATGTTACAACTAGCTAGGATAGAAAGAAGTTAGCAATGATGAAGGTAAATGGTAGAAGAAACCAATGATCAATTGATTTACGCGTCAAACGACAAAATAAATAAGGCTCTTCTCCATGACTTATACCAACTCTAAGCAGATATACTGCATTAATTAGTTATAAACTGACATAAACATGACTGAAATAGTCTGCTTTTATTAACTACATAATTTTAAGTAATGTTTTCGTCCTATTTTTTTTATTGTAATTTTTAATATAACAATATATCATTATTATACATGTTTTTGTTTTCCTCCAGGTGATCTCATTACTGATGATAGTGCTGGGAATCTCCGTGTATAGCCATTACCACAACTTCACGTTCTTCTTCAACAGCGCTAAGACAGGGCACTTCATCACGCCATCGGTCCTATGCGTCTTTCTGGGATTGGTGTTGTTGGTGGTCTCCCTGTTTGGATTCTTCGGAAGTCTCAAGCAGAGTACTTGTATGGTTAACTTTGTGAGTATCATCATCATCATCATCATTGGAAGTTTACTGCTGGACTTAGGCCTCCCTAATAGCTAATAGCCAATGTACGATTATAGGTACCACTGAATTCTCGACGATGTAACATAACTTTAGGATGTTGTGAAGCTTGATAAATAACCTCTATTGAATGACGATCTCCACTCTATTGCGCGGCGGGCGATTAGCCAGCTGAAACGCAAGAGGTGCGGGTTCGATTCCCGCTGCGGGACAGTGTTTGCATGGTGTGAGATTATTTATTCCGGGTCCGTTGTGATTCCATGGTACTTTTAGATCCTGGTACTCATGACACAGGGAATCATAGCGTAGGATCAGAACTCTTATACTTATGTGATTGTTAGACGTAAAGATACAAAAATAATTATAGATTAGGTACCTAATGAAGTACCACTAATATTGAGTGTTTCCCAGTGGTCAGATTGGTGGTCAGACTAGTCTGGCCAACGGGAATTATTTTTCCCGTTGTTCTCGCTATTTTAGCAGGAATAAACTTTATTATGAAATAGTACCTACTTAGAGTTAATCTAAACTAAATGTAAAGAAATCTGAAGTAAACCATGAGTATAACCATCTAAGTATTTTGTGATATGTGATCCATATTGGCCTATCCGATCAGATAAGTGAGCTTCCACAATCATTCAGTTATCAGCTGCAAATTTTCTGTTGCAGTATGCTCTCTTCCTGGGCTTGATATTGCTGGTCAAGCTAGTCGTCGTGATCCTGGTGTTCACGCTGAAGGAAGACACGATCAGACACTACATCTACATACCCGTGACGGATTACACAAATGATCCTGAAATCCAGTATGAAATCGACACTCTTCAGACGAAGGTATGATTAGAAAATTAGAACCACAATTCCTTGAAAGCAACATTGAGAAATACTAGAAATTCTTGTATGATCTGTTTTAAGTCACGTCTGCTGGCGTCTGGATTTTGATTATATCTTCAATGAAAGAAAAAACAGAAGTATTCTCTACACGATAAAATAGAGTTCCTGCTCAAAGGCTAAAACACTTCCCAGCAGCCCATCAGGATTTAACTTTTACCTGGCTGCTGGAACTCTCAGGACTGATGTCGTAGTAGGAAGACATTTCCTCACTGGGTTAATTCATGGACTAGAAATCAACTGAGCTAACATTGAACCCAGCTTATGACGTTATACCAAAGTTGGTACACGTGAGCAGACGTGCAAAATACGGTCCGTGCTTCAATCTCATCAACGATTTTTTAGTTAGGTAAAATTATTGGTAATTCTTATTCCTTCCAGCTTGGCTGCTGTGGATTTTACTCGTACCTGGACTATATGGACGCAGAATTCACCAGCAACCATTCTACAGTCGTCGTTACTAAGGAGAACGAATGGGGCAACCAAGTCACCATTGTTCTGCCGGCTAGTTGCTGTGTTACTACTGGAGAGGTGTTCTGTAGTAGGATGTGGTCAACCAGCTGCCAGGTAATTTGAATTTTATTAAAATAAATCCACGAAGGTGTTACTTTTTACTGCTTAAATTCTAACACATTTCTTGTTTGATTGTAGGCGGCGCTGATCGAGGTGTTGGTACAGAATGCGACCGTGCTTGGAGTGTTGGGCATCTCCGTCATGTTTATCAATGTGAGTCTTTATAATAAACAATCGAAACTTATTTGAACACCGAGCAATGAAATCAAAAAGTTTAAGAACAATTTCTCCCACCTCTACCTATAGCCGTAGGACATGACGTGCCCTACGTGGCATTACATTTCGCCCGTCAACCTGTGATTCTATACTCTTGAAAGGTGAAGCAATGTGCCTGTAATTTCACTGCCATCCTGCAACCCGAAACACCAATGCGAGCATTATATACCTATTGCTGGGCGGCAAAAATAAGTATGGTTGTAGTAGGTACATCCGCGGAGATAAAACCCAAAGCAGTACCTTACATCTATAGCCCAAACTAGGAACAGAATAAGAAAATAATTTATGGGTTTTAGAGAGCTCTACATATGGAAGTGAACAAGATCCTCTCAGGCTATATAATCTAGAGTATTTAAAAAGGCACAATGACTTTAAATTTTTTTTTTCTAAAATCGGGACGTGCCCTCGGTCTCTGACAGAAGTCTATATAAATAAACGATAAGAATATTTATTTACATACATACTTGTATGACCTTACTCAAGTGTGTTGCGCTGTGAGATGGTCACACACACTTTGTAGGTTAATCTTAGGTAAATATGGAGATAGCTCTATCATCATTCTTTTATCTATTGTCTCCAGAAGAAACACAAATGCAATTATTTACTTTATTTGATGTACTCTTGCGTTTGTGAGTAACAGAGAAAATAAATACTACGTTAATGTCCGTTTGACGCAGCTTGATCACTGCATCTTGACGCAGATTTCACTAAAATGTAGCTGTGTCAAAAAGGAGCGAATTTTTACAAGAGTCGGAAAAAATCATTGAAGTCATTTAATTTTTTGCTAAGGAATTGTTTTTTTAAATAAAAATATAATGTTTGTATTATGTATAATGTTCCAATTACTCTGAATTCATCATCATCACCAGCCTGTTTACGTCTTCCCCCATTGAATACAATGGGAGGATTTGCCATAATCAGCATGTTACCAGGCGGATTGGTGATCGAAGTTTGGTGTTAAGTACTCAGGTACTTAGAAAAGTAATTAATTTAAGTTTGCATCTTCCAGCTGCTCGGAATAATATTCGCGCTACTCCTCGCCCGTTGCATTCGCAAAAACAAGAGTGAGAAGACCATGATGATGTGGAAGATCAAGGAGCAATTCATTATGGCGAGAGAGGCCGAGGAATCCATGAAGGGAGACCACGTGTTTATCGAGCAGCAGGCTTCAAGCACTGCGTAACTTATTGGTATTAAAGATGTACATTGTTTTAATTTTCCAGAAGTGGAGAGAAACGACATTTAGAAGCTTTAAGTATAATTTTACTCTGTGGTTGCAATTTCTTTGTATTCGAGAACTCTAGAATTTAATATACTCTACATTATCCCAGAATTTATTGGCATTTCATATACGTACTTTTTATCCGTATTCGATAATAATGCTAGATATTATTTTTAGCAGTTTTAATTGTTTTCACGTATTTTGAGAATATTACCACAAACATATTTAATTAGTAGGTACCTACTTCTAGGTATTTTATTAAAGTAGCATAATTATTTTGTATACTAATTTAATAGTTATGGTTGATTAATTTGATGTAAATATTAAACTTTAAATAGATAATAATAATATTATATTGTTCTTAAAATATCACACGAGGCACATGACTTTTATTCACATCCATAAACCCAATTTTCTGAAAGGCAGCCGTCATGCTTTGAGGAACATGAGTTTTGGCATTCCGAGAGTTATCTTGTTTCTGATAAAGGATTCTTTTAGTCTAGATAAGCGTGTCACGAAACGGATTGTACGTAGCTAGGGACCTTCTTACATACCTACATGGATCAATTCAATTTTAAAGGTAGGTGCTTTATTACATAATACAAATTCCAGTGTAGTTATCCTAGAACTTAACAACAATATTTTGATGGTACATAGGTAAGTTACCTAATATAAGATTTTATAATTAAGTATAAGAGCATGTAAGCTTTGCAAACCGTTACATATGAGACAAGATTAAACCTACTAAATGGATCGATGATAACTGACGAGTATGTTTTCAGGGCTCCGTACCTGAAAAGGAAAAAACGGGACTCTTATCCCCTTCTTATCCTTAAACTGTCTGTCTGTCAAGACCTTTTTTCTCAAGAACAGCTAAAGGTTGAACTTGAAATACCAAATATAAAGGACTAACTCAGTCAAAAAAAAAACAAGCTTCTAACTACTTGAAAAAACTCATTACTAAAAGATATGGCAATGAATATCTAGCGCATGTTTTAGCGTCTTTTTAAGAGCAGATATGTTCAAAACATAAAGCGCTATGTACTTTAAACTCGTCATTGAAAGTGATTATCAGTTCGTTAGTCAATAAGGGGCTTATCGTGCAGTTCCTAAAAAACCTAAAAATACTATTGTTACCTTTTTGAGGTGTGTAAATACATTTTTCGTCGGAATGCGATTAATCAGTAGGTACCTATTTTAAAAAGCTATATTATACCTCTTCCTATATGTTTAATCAAAAAGCTATCTTGCTATCTTTTCTACAAAAAAGAACGCTTAATTGAGAAATCTTGTTAACCACATTTTTTTTTATTGTTTCTTTAATAATTCTGATCTCTGATATTGTCACAGAAGTTTAATAATTTCCTGAATCATATCAACTCATAAAGATAATAAGATACTTATAATTGTTTTATCTTTTGAGGTTTTGTTTGGTTGCCTTCATTTAGGAACGGTGACCTCACTGATAGGTACCTGTAGATTGTCTGCAAAGGTGCTATAGAGCAACCTTGTACGCATGGCCATTTCTGTTTATATGGCGATATTTAGGAAGACATTGTATAGGTCGCAGGAAGTCGGTGGATGGTGACGGCTCAAGACCATTCATCGTGGCAATCTATGGGGGAAGGCCTATGTCTAACAATGGACTTTTAAAGGCTGATAATGATTTTTAGGATCGGAAACACAAATAGGAAATTAAAGAACATAAAATCTCTATACCTAGGTAATATAAGGTTACGCTACACAGTGGACGTGGTGGTATGCTAAAGCCTCATCCACGCTGCTGCGATTAAGACTAACGAGAATAAATAGGAAAAGGCTAAAAAATCTTTAGGTTTAGACATAAAAATCACCAAGATAAAAGGCAAAAGTTAGACAACTGGCAACACATCTGTTGCCAAACAAAAAACTCGAGTTGTTAAGTAAATATTCTTAAGCAAATACTAGATGATTTTTAAGCAGTTGACTCTGATATCAGTAGTAGACTATTAGCAGTGACGGAAGCACATATTCACTACTTCTAGTATTTCATAATATTTTCATATAGTAGAGATAAATTAAATTTATAAGCCAGCGGTTGTTTGTGGTATGTAGCACAACGTTTTCTCATAAAGAAGATAAAGTTAAAAGCAACGTGTTGTTAAGGTGTTCATTCAATTTGGGTAGCTTTTTATCTAGATGCCCTAATCGCCTATTGGGTTCAATAGAGCAATTTTTTATGTGTTCTCCAATCACTGCTATTTCTAGTATCACAGATAAATAATGTGCACAGCCAATTTTATTTTTAATCCAAGTGGAATCTGTACTCCGACACAATGTAAATATGCCTTAAGGTTCCCATGTACACCTCGTGAAACATTTCGGATGAGTTGATTCAAATCTCTCTAAAAAAATCTGGTTTTGTTTAAAAAATCTATATTATGATAAGTCTTATCCGATTCTATCTACAAAATTTTATGAAGATCTGACTTATAGTTTTTAAATTATAAGGACAGCCAGATGCAACAAAAAAACGTTGTTTCTCAATAATTTTAAATCTATAAATCAGATCTTTATAAAATATAGTAGATAGAATAGGTTTTTTTACTACAAATATTGATACAAATATTAATAATATTGAATAATAATATTAAATATTAATAAATAGTATTGGATAGATGTATGATTTATCAAGGAATGCAGTGTTCTAGATTTTTGGAGCAATTAACCAGAAAACAATTATGCATAATTCAATCGAAAAATTCAACGAGGTGCATGGTGCACCTTAAAGAAATTGTTAGTTAAACATTAAAGTATTTATAATATATTTTTAATAAATACTATTACTAATATTCTACATAAACATTTACAAGCTCGTCTCGGTATAAGTTATTTTATCATAATCATTATTTTCAATTTTATACCTATGTTTATGATCCCAGAACAACTTGGACCTTTTTCTTATTTCAATGCCCATATCTTCACAGTTGCCTTTGGGCAGATATGTAGGTGTCAGCTCTCGATATGCGATGCATACCCTTCTAGACGAGATGTCTTCACGGAGGACAGCATGCTCCCAGTGATACCGTGGTTCACCGTAAATGACTAGAAGTGAGCGTCTGAAATTTATAAAGTTAACATTTTGGTGAGTAATTAATAACAGACTTGAGTTTAAAGATTTTTCAAATATACATCTCATGCCAGCCTGTTTATGTCCATTGCTGGATGAGGCTTCTCCCATTGAATACAACTGGATTTGCCGTAATCACCAAGCTTGACCGGCAGATAGGTGATAAGTACTCAGGTGCATGTCGTTGCCCATCCTCTGGAGTAATCCCTTAGTAAGGCTTATACTACATCCACGGGAGGAGGCGGAAGGGTCTATTTTTAGGCCACACACACCACGGCACATACATCTATCCTACTAATATTATAAAAGTAAATGCTTGGATCTCCATTATCATCAGCCATTTGATGTCCTATGCTGGACTGGATAGAATGCCACGATACACAGTCATAGGCTGCTTTCATCCAGCGACTACCTGCAAGCGCTGAGTTGGGGGCAGTCCTACACTATCTTCAGGCACAGACAATAGTTCTAATATACAGAATGGCCACTCTCCGCCTTGCGCATTACCTCACCCCACAGCAGCAACTCAACATGTCAAAATGGGAGTTCCTCATAATAGCTAGTTGTCTTATGATTTGATTGCGCAATTTAATTAGTTCATTGCAATAACTCAATAGCTAAACCGATTTTAATGAAATGTGATACATAGATTATGAGCTGAAAAAATAGGCTACTTTTCATCCAGATTCTGCACTCAAAGAGCCCAAAATAATAATGTAAAAAAAGTATTTTTATGAATTACCTTGGCATTGGAATTCTTACAATAATATCCAATACTTTGGGTGGCATACAAGCATCAATAGCCACTTTTACTGTCTCATCAAAATCTGATATTACACTTCCATCATTATCTACTACAGGTAAATACGCCTCGGCACAAGTAAGGTTGTATCTCATACGGTTTCCCAAATAAGGTGTCATGGTTAGCATAGAATCTGACAAACAGTTAACGGTCACAATTCGCTCGCCCCAAATCCAGCAGTCATCTATGTGAGGGTCTATAGAAGCACCTTTATCCGGGTCATACTCTAAGGAACATTGCTCAATAACACCATAATCTTTGAGCACATCTACTGTTTCAAATCTGTCCTGTAGAAACTTTGAGAACTCTGGAAATCCATCAAAGTTACCGGGAACTACCTTTTGTTTTTTAAAGTTAGTTTTAGGGCCAAAGTTTTGTTTTCGGCGACCGCTCTGCGAGGCGTCCCAAGGCATTTCATCAATATGTTTCATGAGGTCTTCTTCTTCGTTTTCAGAGAGGAAATCGAGCTGGATAAATACACCGGGATAGTCGATGGAGTCTCCCTCGTGGTTAGGATGCTGCCGGTACACGTCCAGGTCCCAGCCTTTCCATGCTTTATTGCAGAACGGACAGTAAACATAACCTTTGTCTTTTTCGAGATCCAGCTGCAATTTTAACCTATCCGCGCCGTACTGAGTTTCACACACAAGGCAAGTTCGGCAGCCCTTACAGCCACAAGGCCGAGGTTTTGTCATGGTTTTACAAGAATAGTATTCTGTACAAGAATATCACAACAAGAAGGGTTTTGCGAATGGTGATCAATCATCAAAATACCTATGGCGCTGATTGGCGCTAAATGGTTTTTTTGTTTGGCTTTTGCAAAACAAATTGATTTTTGATCAGAATTCGAAATTCCAAGAAAGATAGAAAGAAAGAGACCACGGAATTCCATTCTGTGGGAAGCAATGTAAACGAAAGAGATAGCATATACTCATGCTCAAATTAATGTTCTACGAGTGTTCTACGCACAAGACGAAGACATTGACGTTTTACTAGAGATGTGCTTGAGTATAATAATCAACCATACAGTAACCAAAACCGGTGAATCCATGTATGTTATTTCATGGATTGGTTTTTTCCTATTCCTGTCCCACACTTGCAGGTTTTTTTAATGAGTTGTACCTATAATCTGTAGGTTTGTATTGAGTGAAACAAGATAATTAATTTAATTATTTATTTAAACTTATAACTTACTAATACCACCTACTGAAATTCAGTTGTAGGTATTTAGTTGTTTATAAAAATTTAAAACATTTTTTTTATCATTTGCCAAGTATGACATGCATTTTCAGAGCCGATGTACCTTCGAGTGATTGTTGATTGTTTTCTCTTGGGTAAGTAATTAAAATGTACCCCGACGTAAATAAACAATTTCGGTGATTACTCCAATTTTAAATATGGTTTAAGGTGTTAAAGCTTGCATTATCAGAAAAGTCAATAACTAGTTTTCTCAACGGTGAAAATAAAGTGGCTTTGACATAATAATTTTGTAAGCACTTAGAATAACATCTAGTTGGTGTGGCTTCTTTAATTTAACAATAAATAATAACACTCGAACTAAATATTATGCTTATATACCTACATACGGTTCAAGTGATACAGTAAGACAAATAATGCTTCATGACCATGTTTTATAGATACGAAGAGACCGCCTTTCTGATCTCTAGGTACTATATATTAAGTAACATCAATAACTCTTAACAGTCGCATACGAGTCGGCACTTCATACAAGAATTCCCTGTGTCATGGGTATCAGAAACAACGAGTACCACGGGACCACGGTACCACCTTGTGATGTGATGTTAAACATGTTTAAAATAAAACAAAACTTTTTATAAAAAATCTTTGTTTAAAATCTTGTGCATACTTATTCCTAAAAATATGTGATAAAGTAGGTACATAAAAGTGGCCTGCCACATTACAATTTTTATATTTAAATATTTTCCGATTGGACCTACAAAACTACTGCAAAGCTGGCTTATTTTAATAAAAATAATTTCCGAATTGTACAATTATGTATCTCATGCATTGTACGCAAATCTGCATGCACTTTACTAACGATGACAAATTAGGTGACTTGTTCACTATAAATAAGAAACCTAAGTACCTCTTAGCATATTATGTGGCAATGTCATTCGTAATTTATATATATTATATATAAATTTTAAGCGTGTCTCAATGCACCTACAAGTTCATAATTTTAATACAATTAAGTCCATAATATCTACTTGCTATAGCAAGGTAAGTTCATATTCTTACCTATATAATTATCAAGGCGTGATAAATAATGGCAGTGACTTGTGTTTTAGATATTCACAGGTCTCAAAATTATATCTATATATTTGTTTCATAAATTTAATGCAATACCATGTTTTTGGTTTCATCTCACAATAAATATAGGTCTACGGGTAGGTAGGTACCATTGGAAGGGACAGATTGTTATCTAGAGCAACTGTAAAGTTGATAAAGAAGAAAATCAGTTAAATACAGTTAACTGTGTCTGAGTCAGAGCATTAAGGTATCAATTACTGTCATCCAAGTATTATTATTTTGTCATAACCAGAAAGATGAAGTTATCAGATCTTTCTTGCAGATCTTACTTCGAAAGTACTCAAATTTAAGTAACTACATCACTTTCGATGCAAAATCTCCGATATATTTTTACCGCCACTTTCATCTGAATTCCTTCAATCGAGTTCATCAAAGTCCATAACTCGGAAAGTGGGGTGGGATATGAGCGCGAGGGGCGGCGGCGAGGGCGTCGGAGGCGCAACGTACACCGCGGGTGGTCGGAGCCCCGGCGCTTCGTGATGCTATTCATCCACCAGCTCCCAGAGCATCAGGGCGGCGTCTGTACCACCAGTGCTGACCATACAGCGGTCGTTGAAGAGGAAACGAGCATTATTGACGGCTCCACTGTAGGTCTTCACTTCGTTATATTCTGCTTTGGGACTGGCGCAAGGATACCTGAAAGTAATCAAATAATTTATGTTTAGGAACTATTTCTAAGAAATACAAAGGTAAATGAATAAATAATATTATCAATAATACCTACCCCATACAGCCCCCCATATGGCCTTGAGGATAACACATAGCTAGGATAACTCTTAGCTAGGAGATAGTCTAAGACAAGCCACAAGCGATGTGATTGGAACATGCTTATTATCATGGTAATTAATAATATCATCATCAGCCTGTTGACATCCACTGCTGGACATAGGCTTCCCCCTTAGAATGACATAGCGCAGGCCTTGAACCAATAACATAACACTTTAATATTAATCAAATCAAATCAAAAGGATTTATTCATTGAAATCACAAGGACCATATTGAATTGTCTTATAAATTAAAAGTACTCCTGTTCCAAGTTCCAGCGCGACCTAGCGTAGAAGAACACGGCTTGGCTTAATTGCCTACTAGACAAAAGTTTGTTTAGAGTATTGTTACCTAAATAGACGTAGATAGCCATCAGAATCTCCACTAATGAGCAAATCATGAGCAGCTGAGCGACTTGCAGTGGCTATCAATGTTGTCATCGGATAGAAACGATTGTTCCACATTCCTGTAAAATATAATAACAATTTCTAAAATAGATTTTAAAATAAAGGGCTATTCATAATTTATCGGTAACAAGTGGACAGTTAAAAGAACTATATAGCCCAACTACAGTGAAAAACAGTGCCTCGTTGAATAAGTTGAGCAAAAAAGATAGTTTACCTGACACAAGGAATCCAACAGTGGAGTTATAAGATGACCACTTGACATCTTTCATAGCGATCGGACTCTTTTCTGGAGAAAGTGATTTGACATCCCCTGAAAAACCACCATTAAATCGTTAATGCAATTAATGATATTTCATGTAACTACAGTTGGCAGGAATACTTACAGAAAGCTAGATCGTAGTCAGCTGTGACAGTTTGTAAGTAGTTTCCATCAAGGCTCCAATCCAACTGCATCAGAGGCTGAGCTCCACGTATCTTATTCGACTTCTTGTAGGAGAAACCATCTCGTGATACCCGGAATAGGTAGATGCTTCCATTTTGAGAACCAATTGCCAGGAAATCACCAGCTTAAAATTTAAAAAAGAAGGATTAGGTACTTTATAATGATATGTTAAAAAAATTCCAAAAATTTCTGGTACTGCATTTACCAGAATTGTACGCCAAGCAATTGAGTGGAGAACCACAAACTCGCAAAGTAGCGACGTGAGCACCAGCATCAGCGTTCAAAACGACAAGGTGACCCTCAGTACTTCCAGCTGCCAAAGCTCCACCACCTGAATGCCATGCCAAAGATACGCACTCATATCCCACCTGCAAAAAAAACATTAAATTATTGTAGGTTTCACTGTTTTCTGTGCATGTCGGTAAGGCACATATCTTGTTTAAATTTTTACCTGAGTAGCAAATACCAATTTATGACCCTTCCATAGAGCTATATTTTTGTCATGGCCAGCCGTTGCAAACATTTCATCATCAGGATGAACAGCCAGACCCATAAGTTGCTTGTGATGTCCGAAGAGCACCTAAAACCAAGTCGTTAGTCATTCAAAGGTGTTAACTCACACTTTTATCTGCAACGGCATATTTTGTACACGTACCTGGTTAAACCTTCTTTGAAGAGAGCCTTCCAATATATGGTTTTTTGTCGTACCAACATACAAATTTCCATCATTTCTACCTGGCCTCTGTGGGTAAATACTGCGTACACCACCAGCCGATTCAGGTAGCTGAAACAACATAGTATTATTCTCACCAACTTTTATATAAAGCGCGCATTAAAAATAAAAAATGGATTTACAGTTTATAATTATACCTTTGTTTCAGTAATTCTTTTGTAATTTTGTAATGAATCCCACGCAGCAATTTTTCTGTCTTTTTCTCCACCAGATATCAGTGTTCCCTCTGATAGCATTACCAGGGAACTGATGCCTTTGATGTGAGCCTATAAAATTCAGAAAATATTTTTTTATCTAAAATGTATTGTATTTTTTACAGCTCCACATGTCAACTGAACATACATTTATTATGTAAATATTGTCAAAATGAAAACATAATATTATATCATATATTATATACATATATTATATGTTAACGAAAACATATATAATATATTAGGTATGGTAAATAATTTATATTTTAGACCTCAAACTCCATCCGTACGAAATAAGCGCCATCACTGTCCACGCTATAAATCGTGATGAACCCATCACTATCAGCAGTGACTACATCGCCGTCTTGCTCGAACTGCAACGAAGTGACATGTGCGCGAGAAGGCTGAAAATATTTAAATAGTTACAAATGGAAGTTACCGGTTTTAATAATTTGCATAGAATTTTTTACGGAAAGTTCACCGATTTTTTGATGATGAATATTTTACCCAACTCTAGCAATAAGAAAATTGCGCGGTAAACTCGAAGCCATTATACAACGAAAAAATACAGCATTTTGCAATTTTGTTTTATATATATTGGTATTGAATCTAGCTCAAATAATATGATGCTTGGAATCCTTACAGGTTTTATAATATCCGTGCGTTCAAAGAATCCATCCTTTCGACGATTCCAAAAAGCCAAGTGGCCTTTGCCGTGTGTGATGAGCAGGTTGTCGTCCAGAGGGTGAAAGGCTGCTCCAGTGAGTTCCTCTTGTAGTGTCTATTAAAACAAACAGAACAATCAATAGATATCAACAACTTGTGTGGAGATTAATGTGGTCAAAACTATTTTCGTATAACCCATCAGATTCCTAGATTTCGAGGTAGGTACCTACTTATATATAACTTTAGTTTAACTTTATTTTACCTACTAGCCTGCCGAAAAATATTTTAAACTGTGGTACGGGTCGGGCGGGATCCAGCTACAAAACCATACATACCTATACCTACCTACATTGTATAGCTAGTAGGTATATTAGACACGTATATTAGACCCATGGGCATTTTGTCCATATAAATAAATAAAAATAAAAATTGGCTCAAGCATGACTTTAATTTCCAAATTTATGGGGAGATCTAATAAAACGAAAGAATAACTTGTCATTCTATGGGGGCGGTCTATGCCCAGCAGTGGACTCCTAATAGGCTGATGATGATGATGAACCATTCAAACTTTTCCACTTACTATACCAGCATCCATTCGCGGCTTAGCACGCGCGGTACCGTGATAAAAAGTAGTATAAGAATCAACCCAGATCATGACATAAGTACCTACTTAAATACCTATACTAAATTCGGTTTAAAGAAATTTATTCTAAAAAAGACAAAAAAGTATGTCACTTACATGAGAAAAACATAAACATAACATAAAGTGTTTATAACATAACAGTAGGTCGTTCGAGTAGGTAAATGAGTAAATTCTACTTCATGATCTACAAAATTTTATAGAAATCGGTTCGGCAGTTACGGCGTCATTGAGTAACAAACACTTAGGTACATGAGTAGGTAGATCTCATGATTCGTCAGCATAACACGAATAAGCATTACCTAAGTAGGTATAAAGTGGCGCAAATCATTACCCAGGAAAATACCTAGACTTATGTGACGTGTCACGCGAGCTGAGTAGGTACGACAGGTTTTGCGTGATGGATATGAGCAAGTAAAGATTAATACTTCGCTTCCAGGCATAAAGGTTGGTCACGGATATGCACAAGCACAGCTGAATGGGTTCAAGTTATATACTGTTATATGTATACGAGGAAGTACCTACCTAGAAAACAATTTCCTCAAAAGTTGATTTATAACAGCACATATGACATAATCAGCAGCCTTTAGATGTCCACTGCTGGGCGAGGCCTCCCCCATAGACTACAATGGGGGGGCATTGCCATAACCACAACGCTTGGCAGGCGGATTGGTACAAGATCCGTCGTAAGATAATGTCTGCAGTCATCTCGAATTTGATCAGATAATGCAGCCAGGGTTAAACTTACCACCGGCTGCTGGGTAAGTTTAATGGGTGGAAATTGTTGAACGAGCGAAGCGAGTTCTCTGAGTCAAGTTGGAAGAATCGGCGTTTGTATGTATGTATGTTTGTCCGATGAAAACTTCCAAACCGCTAATCCGATCTTCATGAAATTTGGTATGGGGGTAGATAGTATTGGTACAATTTGTAGGTAAGGTAATGAGCTATATCGGTCAGGGGGTTGCTGAAATATTGGGGTCCAAGAGGGGATAAAAAAAATAAAAGTGAGACAGTCAGATCAAGTGGGGTGTCTAATGAATGCGCTTTAGTTGGACATTTCAAAACTGTTTTTAATAAGTATTTAAACTTAGTAGTTTCCGAGATATTAGGGAAAATAAAAAACGCAAAAATCAAAAATTCTAGGGTACTTCCAGCAGTCCCACAAGGCTGAAATTTGGTATGCTTGTGGCTTTTGTGTCACAACTACAGGGAAAAGTCTGAAATTGAAGAAATTAGAAACTTGAACCTTAAAAAACAATAACCAATATAACATCCATTGTTGACCCCCCGTTCCTAGGAATTTGAATGACATTGGAGTTCTATGTTTTCGTCAAAAGGACGTTATCAATTAATTCGTCAAGTACTTTAAATACTAACAGGTATGTAGTATTTACGCCCTGTTGCTTAGTCCTATTCAAAGGCTATTTCGATGATGTGTAGAAAAATTACCTATAGAGGTTAAATTTTTTTCTCAGTAAATGTTTTTATAAATCGCTTAGAAGGGTAAAGAAAGTAAAATATGCAAAAAAATATCTCGAAGATACTTCAAGTTCTCTGGTAATGCTGAAATTTATTATTTAAGTATATTTTGTTCTACAGGGAGAAGTCGAAAATTGAGGATTTTTTTCTTTGTAATATCCATTTTTAGGGTAGAAAACTTAAATCTTTAAAAATTAGGTAGCAAAACTACAACTAGATGGCACTGCTTAATAAGAAAAAACTTTTTTCTTGCTTCACAAAATCTCTTTCATATTAGAGAAATTGACTCGATAGTTTTAGATTTCTGATGGATCATCCATACAAACATACTTACATAGCCGTTAAATACAAAACCCTTTCTTCCCCTCTTAAATTAGTCGGGCTGATAAAGGTGTCATCGCGAGGTCTCAGTTCGGGGCGAACCACTAGTCTACCATAGTCTTATTAAAACTGCTAACGCTTTACTAAGACACGACTTGACTGAGACTTTGACGACTTGACATAAACATGAAACATAGAAGGAAAAAACCTTGCAAAAAAACGAAAGACGACGCCCTAAGACAAGGCGGTATGGTCTTAAGAGTAAAGCCTGCCCGAAAGGTAGAAAAAAAAGGGTTGGTTGGTTGTTTAGGTGTAACATTATTATAACCTAAGGTTTCAAACAAGTTAAATATGTAGTAAATTATAGTGTGTTGTTGTAGTCAGGCAAGCCAGATATGACGCAAAATTACTAGTTGTTTTACTTAGAAGATCCAATTATGTGACTTGTTTTACATTTGATTGAGCACTAGCTTGCGTGGTCAGTTGGTCACACTGACATAAAATAAAATGGATATATGCGTCAGCCGTCAACTAACTCAGGCGTAGCAATCGTAACTGTGTGTTATTAATTTTGTAGGATTTATAATATAATGTAATTACAGTTCTTTCCCTTCGTAATAGCATACATTCATACATACGAAAGTAAATTAGTTGCTAATTGTACGCACGTGCGGCAATTTTATGATATAGTGCCTCGTAGCGACCGTACGTAGCGGGTCTACAAAAGCGTTCGGCGTAGACGACGCGTAGCAGGTTTGACTTTATGTTTGCTACGTGTTCGTCTACGAGTGATTTTTTGTATTTGTATTTATTTATTGCTCACATGTACATACAATATAGTTAGTAATAGGTCTTATTTTTACTGTTAGTCAGGTAGGTACATGAACCCCGTCAAGGCGCTGCAATTTGGAGTCAAGATCAAGAATAAAAATTACAGGACAATACTTATGTTAGTTATTAAAATACAAGTCAAAACAATTTAAAACAATGTCATAATCACATAAGAGTAGAAATAGGTAGGTTCATCAAATTTAATATCTCGCATGTATACAATACAATAATATGTCAAAACTAAAAGAAGGTAGGCAAGTCAAATCAATATCTATGTCAATTAGTAGCTTGGGTATACGACAAAACCATAAAACAAAATAAAATAGGTTAATGAGTAGGCTAGTCAAAAACAGGTAATAACTAACTAATTTTTACATCAGAACATATAATATAAACATCCTATAATTTGTCACTAATAAATTCATCCAGTGAGTAATAACATTTTCTCAAAAGCAAAGATTTTAACTTATTATAGAATAACTGGTCCTTAATTTCCGATTTTAATTCTTCTGGTATTTAAGCCACTGTTTTTAAGTTAGTCATGGGTAACATCAATTTATTTCTTTTCCGCCTATTATAATTTTCATTCAGTTCTAAGTTCGATTTAAAATACTGTCTATGTTTCCTAACAAATGCCGCTGCTTGCAAGATATAGATACACGGAAGCGTAAGTATTTGTTTTTCAATAAAGTGTGGCTTACAGCTTACACGGTTCGGAATATTTACAAGGATTCGTATACACTTCTTTTGCATAACAAAAAGCTGCTTGAATTCTACACTCTCGCCCAATAAAACGATTCCGTAATTAAACGACGAGAATGCGTGGGCGTAATATGCAGAGAGGGCAGCATTATAATTTGTATTTGCCTTTCACACAAGTTAAAGGCAAATACAAATTTAAGATTACAAGTGGTACGGTTGGTTCAACTTAGAATTTGGACTTTATTTCAAAATGGGATATAAATTTTAGTATAACTCCCAAATTAATAGCAAAGCGTGGAATTTGACAGAAGTTTGTCATGATCTGGTTTTGTTGTGTAGTCAGTCAAGAGTATACATAAGCCGTTTAGCTAAAATCCTATTAAAATAAATAATGCTGTCTTTATTCAGATCAGAACACTAAAATATCGTTAATATTTAAATTATACGCTCAATTAGCACAAACGTTCGTTTTAAAAAATTCGTGAATTTCACGTAGTGTTTTGAATTGCATATATCGCGTTTTATGACAAAAACATTTGTTGTCGTCATTTAGCTATCGTGTTCGGCATCTTAATACGCTTGCAGACCTTGAAGGTTCAAACGGGCAAGGCTAGCTAGACTAGACTTTATGAGAACTTTCAACTTTGGAAATTAATAAAATTAAGTTGCACTATGGACAAATACGCCCCTCCAGATAACTACCAAGCTTATATTATTCTCTGAATTATATAAGGTATATCAGGATCGTAGCAACCCGAGCATCATGGAAATCCGTAGTCTCTGCCTATCCGGGAAACAGGCGTAATTTTATGTATGACTTATATAAATGTATGAACAAGTATTCAAAATTGTTCCTATATGGTTTTAATAAATGAGTATGAGTACTAAAGCGAAATTTTGATTTGTTTGTTACTGAACCATGCCGAATGAACCAATTTGCTGGAATTTGGTACACGGGCCACTTTCATCGCGGTACCAAGCGAGCAAAGAAGTAGCGGACAGACGCTAGTTATGTAGTAATCAATTTCGGTATGAACCCATGTTGCTCTAGGTACTGCTTTGACTGTACCGAATCTATAAAAGTATTTTCATTAAGTACTCACCGCAACTTTTCCCAACAGATGTCCCCATTGCCACTGCCACACAGAGAGGATACTCTCTCGTCCTGCATCCACTGCCAGCACGTAACTGCCTCCATTCTAAAAACAGTTGAAATATTTATTCATACATCCTACTTCCTACTATTTTACTTCCTATCCTACTAATATTATAAATGTACAAGTTTGTGAGGATGGATGGATGGATGGATGTTTGTTACTCTTTCACGCAAAAACTACCCAACGGATTTTGATGAAACTTTACAGTATTATATCTTATACATCAGAATAACATATGGGCTATAATTTATAATAGAGGTTACACGTGGACGGACTCAATTTAGAGGTCCCACGCGGGCGGAGCCGCGAGCAAATACCGGTCTGATATATATGATATCATAAGCCTGGCATAGGGTCATAGCAAGCTTAGAATGACAAATTTTAACTCTCTAGGTTGTACCATTTAGTTCTACGAGACACACCTGTGTAACCTGAGTGAGTTTTCCCAAAAATTTAGATTAAATTGCTAAGCGTTCCGTGTTTCCAAATATATAAGAAACACAAAAAGACTATTAAATTGCAAAACGTTCCTTTTTTTCCAAATGTGGTAGGAATACAAAAACTAGATTAAATTGCAAAGCGTTCCGTTTTTCCAAACTATGTAGGAACACAAAAAGACTGGGTTAAATTGCTAAGCGTTCCGTTTTTCCAAACTTACTAGAAAGTAGAAACACAAAAAAACTCTATTATAATTGCTAGCGGTTCCATTTTTCCAAGCTTGGTAGAGGAATACAAATAATACATACATTCATACATAACACACATCTTTTTTTTACCCGGGAAGGGTAGGCAGAGCCTCTTTTCACCTTGTGTTTCAGTTGCAGGAATATATAAACGTGACAAGTAGTGAGCTCATCGCCGCCATTGCTTTTCACGACCAACTCGGCCAACGCTTACTTCCAGTATTATCACACTCCAAAATAAACCAGCAGCCAGGACGTAAATTGCCTAACAAGTTCGGGTAACCCAACAAGTCCGGGTAAATTGGATTACCTAATTGTATAGAAGCATGCATGGCCTCACAGAGATGTTAGGAAATATAAACTCACCAGCTGAGAAAATGCCACAGCAGCTACTCCAGCTTCGAATTCAGCCATGCCAAATACATGTAATGTCTGCAATGTATCAGTACTCCAAATCCGGACGTGAGCCTGCGCTCGCCGTCCGCGACCCGCGCGCTGCCCACTGGCCACTAGCTCCCGAGAAGGGTGAAGTTCCATGCTGTGAGTAAACATTAATATCTGCTATAATACACATACACATAACAGCCTTTAGACGTCCACTGTTGGACAAGGCCTAATTTAAATGAATTGACATCATGTCATACCATTGAATATCTTCAGTGTGTCCAATGTAATGTCTCTGCGATTCTTCGTCACGGTCGTACATCACAGCTACCGCTGCTACGTAGTAGAGTAATTCCCCTGTTGGTAGCACCCAGAGATTTCGACGACAATCAGATCCGCGGTAACCGTACCTGTAAAAGATTTTACTTGAAACAAACGCTGGTGAAATTTTTATGGCGAGAGAGATATAATACAACTCCAATGGTTTTTCATAAACCCAAGGATTCTTACTAATTTTGGAAGAACAACCATTAAGATTCGAGTATTCTGGAGTCTAGGTTTTACCTGGGTTACTCGCAAAATGCTAGAAGCATATATCGAAAAAGGAGTTTGAACTGAAAAAGAGTTTCACGACGTTATAAAATCCGTAACGAGGAGTTCCGTAAAAGTATCAAGGTCATTGTCATAGCTATCAGACTCAGAAAGTTGAACTGGCAATGATGGGGCAGACTAATCGACCATATAGCTCACAAAATGGCAACCACTGGGGAATAAAGGTTCTCGAGTGGTGACCACAAACCGAAAGACGCTCCCCACTTGATGGACCGATGATATTGTAGCGGTTGCGGGAAGGTGTACGGAGGCAGCTCAATGCCGTTCTCTATGGCATTCTTATGTCCGGAATTTGACTTCTAGTGGATAATGAACTAAGAAAATTAGAAAATTTACACCCAATCCAGCTGCATCTTCTTATCGGGTGGTGTATTATCGACCGGGGCATGGTGGATGGGCGGGTAAAATGTGCGTCTAAGTCCGCGGATTGTCACTCGTATTGGTTCCTCTTTTAGAACTTCCAGGAGAGTGTAATCTGCAAGCAATTATGAATAGTTTTATAACACGTAGATAAGACAGGATGCACTGTGACGTGTCCGATCACAATCCCGTGATGTGTCCGGCCTAAAATATACCCCTCCTTCTCCACCGTGGATAACGTAAAAGCCGACTAAGGGATTACACCACGGTATGGGCAGCAGCAGTAACCTGAGTACTCTACACCAAAACTATACGATCACCAATCCGCCTGCCAAGCTTGGTGATTATGGCAAATCCCCTTATTCTATCAGGGAGGCCTCGTACAGCGTAAACATCTACCGGCTGATGAAGAAGACAAGATGTGATGTGACCCAGCAGATTGGGGTAACTTTAAGTTTGAATTGTTTCAAAGAAACAAAAAGCCATTGAAGATAGATAGAAGATAATTACTGCTTCATCATCAGCCAGTTGATGCCTAATGCTGGACGAGGCGTCCTCATTGACTACAATGGGGGGATTAGCCATGATCATCACGCTTGGCAGGCTGATTTGTGGGCACAGTACTGCAGGTGCTAAGTACTCAGTACGGGAGGAGATGAAGGGGCTATTCTTAGGCTGGACACATACCACGGCATCCGGGCACATACCACGGCATCTGAACACTTAACACGGCAGTTTACGGAGTTACTGCTTAGTCTCAAATAATGGCGATGAATTAGATGAGTCATTACCAGAGTTGCGAGCTATTTCACCCTCAGGAGCGTAGAGAACTCTCGGACGACTTTTGCTCCTAGCTCTTCGCCCACGCAAGTCTTCTGTGACTGGAACAGCAGCCATTGCCGCTCTTGATCGAGACCTGTGAGATAAAAGAATATGTCACAGGAAAATATACAAAATGAACCACTTTGCATGAGGCTAGTAAAAACATCTTTTAAAACACAAGATGGCTGATACAGCAGTGGAGGGGTTAATCTGCTTCGTGTAATCCTGTATGACTAAGTATTTACAGGTGACGATAGCATCTAGTTTGAGAAACTAACCTTCTAACTGGAGACTCGATAGGCAGCGGGGCACTTACTCCAGGACTTAACGCTGGAGCCACCATCAAAGAACCAAGGTAGAACGTTTCAACGTCTGCGAATTCATTTCGCAACTGGGAAAAACTCCGCACCTGTAAACAAAAATTGTTTTATCCACCACCTCACGAGTACGTTCAAATAAATGAAGAAGTGTCGGTACTGACCTCTTGACCCGTAATTGTGTACATTCTCTTGGCTCCACTCATTTTTAGAACTTGGCCCAAGTCTTCCAAAACTTCTTCGAAAGGTTGCGTCGTACGTAAGTTGAGCAGGACTCGACACTAGAAGTTTTATATTATTTATAGAAGAACACATGGAAGACTTTGATCAGGTTGGCAAGATTGAGTAGCCAGTTCTCTACTCGTGTATTTGTTTCCCACACTGAGACAGGGGTTTTCATAAGAATACTGTGTCTGATCCTTGTAGAAGTGTTTTGGTATCTTCACATACTCATGCTTTATTTTACCGGATAAACGGCTATGATCAGTCACTCGTAAATCTAAAACTGCACCCTCTACCCAACCCAACTAATATTCCGACCTCCAGTTTTCACTTCAAGTCCAATCTAATGACCGAGTGTTTACTGGCCAAGGTTACAGTGTAACGGCTGGAGCCAATTGCCGGAATAAATCAGTAAGTGCACAGTAAAGTAAAGAAGAAGAGGAATCTTATCAAGATCTTATTTTTTAAGCAAAAACATCAAAAACAAAGGTAAAACATCACGGTCAAAAATAAATACTTAATACGTAATGATGATTAAGTGATTTGGACACCCTCGAACGTATAGTGTCTAAGGACATTTAAAGACTAGCTTCACTACCTGATAGGTAATTTAACGATATAGCTACCTGTATGGAATGATCCATGTTATTTATGATCCTGATAACGCGTCCGCTCGCTGGTTTGCCACCTCCTGGTGGAGGTGCATCTGACTCTGCGACCGATTGCTTGCGGGTCCCAGCTCGGGACCATCCGCTGGGTGCAGTTGTAGTAGCGACAGCAGTTCCACCTCCGTACCACATACCGTTCTTCTTCCCGTAGCTTGCTGCCTGTGTTGGGATTAAATTAACGGGTTTTAACATAAACATTTCGAGTATGGATTCTCGTACTAACGAGGCTTGTTAAGAATCATGTAATAGGTACGTAAATTGATTAGAAATATTGCAAAATGCATTGTAAAGTGATATAACCATGAGCCCGTAGAAGTCCACTGTTGGACATAGGCTTCCACTATAGAACACCAAGACGAACGGTCTTAAGCCGCCTCAATCGACATCCAGTTAAGTGGTATATTTCTTTAAATTTGAATCCACTTTTGGTCTTTTGATCAATAGAAAGTAGAGCTACTCAAGTAATAGAGGTATTCATTGCATTATTTGCAAGTCTTATTTCGGTTATTTTTTTGGATATAATAGACTTCAAACAACAAAGCATAGGCTCTACGCCCCTGACACGAATCCACATGCTTGATGAATGTGCAAACGAAAACAACAGGCCAAATCCAGCGCAATTGCTTTCAAAACCTACGAAGTTAATAATTTTCATGAAAAGAAAAACCTTGGGCTACATAACACTTCAGCAACTATGAGTAATTTTTGTTTTAATAACAATCAAAGAAAGTAAACGTTACGTTTATGTAGAGCTTTCATTTGAGTATGTAAATGAAAATCTTTTTTCCAACATTATTATGGAAATGTGTCAAGCATGTTAACAATCTTTCATAAAATGCGTGGTTATTCTAGAATTTTATGGGTTTACAAGGGAATTCACTCCGTTTCGCTTGAGCCGAGTTTTCTGAAGACTTTCTTTCAAATAGCAACGGTTTAACCCAGTTTTAACTTTTGCTTTGTTCACAATTCTAAGTAAGTAGGTAACAGTAATGTTGGTAAGGTAAATTGCAGTCATTACAAGCTTTTGTTTTACTTTACCTGTTAGTAGGCATATATTTGTCAAATCTTGCAACTGAAGTTTAAAATAGTTCCACCCAACCGATTGAGCTGATTTTTTTCCATAGAACCAATATTATGGTGACAGCGAGCTTATGCTTATTTTTATCAGCTCACTATTCTGATTACTAATATTATCATCGTTACTCGGAAATTCATTTTATAATAGCTTGTTTACGTGTATGTTACGTTTTTCAGCAAAAACTTATTTGATAACATAGATTTGTACAGCTCCAGCTAGATTACAGTGAAGAAGATAAAGATAAAACGTGTGAAGAAAAATTGTGAGAAAAAATTTAGAAGAATTTGAGCTTCACATGAAGTCAAAACTGAATCTACCAAGTGTACTTAGTAAGTTGAAAATTTGTACTCACATGCTTAGTAAAAGTTATGAATGAGAGCAAAATCTTTGAAGGTATTAATGTAAAATGTGGAAATGGTAATGATTTATCAAAAGAGAAAATGGAATTTCATCAAGATTAAGAACAAATACACAGGTCATCAACAAACTTTTAAAAAATCTGAACTTGTGATTCAACTCACCATTATAGTGACCCTCAAATCTTCAGCGCTTTTATTGTGCAACCGTACCCTAAGTCGAGATATTTTGCACGATACGAACGACTACTGTGACAGGCGTCACCCGTCGCTCCCGTCCAACCACTGAAGCTGATTACTCCAACACCTACCACCAAGTTATGCAGAACCTTGGGTACTGACCGCTCGCCAAGGACACTTTTTATACTGTGCGTGCAATTAACATACGGCGACCAATTCAATAGACCTTTACTACCCTCGCGAATATTCACACACATGCTAGTTGTTAGAATATCAGACTGATTCTGAGAGGTCTACGTTCGGTGGTCTGTGTACATACGATTCGCCCAGTCAGCGCCACACGTGGCCGTCGTGAGCGAGGTCGCGTCTCAAATTGCTGCATAGAACGGACTGCGGTGTTAGTGAAATTAATACGTCTGAAACTTTACATTTCGACTACAAATTATTGCATTAGCTAGAGAAGTGACCTTTGTAAAGATAGGTATCTCAAATGTTGTGCAGGGCATGTGTAGAATGTACTTACAGTATGTAAATTCCAGTTTATGACGTCCAACTTGAAAAATTCTTAGGTACATTAGCTCTCTGCCAAAACTATTATTGTATCCCTCATGTTTTTATATCTAGCCTATAGTGGCGGTTTTCAGAGAAATACTGTCACAATCAAAAAGGACTAGAAGTTATTATGACCAAAAGCGACGCGTTTAGGTCTCTTGTTGTAAAACTGAAAGCACTATAAAGCTATCACTTAGGCCACGCATACATTAGCCCACTTGTGCGATACCCTAACTCAACGCACAACTCACGCAATTCATTTGAATATTTACGAGCAAAACATTAGATTATGTAATTTACTCAACTGCGTGCCATTAAGTTATTCCACAATGTCCAAATCCCTTTCCTTAATTTATTTTGAAGTAAATTTTATGGTAAATACTTTGTTAATATAATAGAGATTGACGAGGACAATATCGAAAAGGCTTCTGCGCATGTTTTAGTATTTGTATTGTAATTCAAAATATTGCGCGACCGAACTGAGTGCATTAATAATATGTTTTTACATAGCTTGTTCGTTTTTTGGTCTATTGATGCTTCATCAAAATTGTTAGACCCGTTTTCGAAATTTGTATTGTATGTTTAAACAGACTATCCAAAATGGCTCGTTTAGAGTAAAGTGGTAAAAACTAAAAAGTTTAGCGAGAGAAGGTTCTAATTTAAGAATTAATCATTCTTCTGGTTCATGATGTGGTAAAATCATCGCATACATATATTCACAAAGAAACCCAGTAAGCTGGTTGGCTGTTCATTTGCTGGCGTGAATGTCATATAGTCATGTTTAAATTTGACATAACTTACTGGTGGTTCCGGCATGTAGACCGGCAGGGAGATGACGACAAACGGCTCCTCATCGCTGTCCATCGAGTCAGCGCCCTGTAGCCACCGGTACCGGCTCGGACGCCACACTTTAATTGCCACTTTGATGCCCGTAATGTTTTTCTTCCAAGGTTTCAACCCTTGAAGAGTCTTTGAGATTTGGTATCCTTTTTGGCTCGCTTATAATATGTTATTGGTTCAGTCAGAAGTTGATGGTAGAATTTTATCAATATTAGTCCTTTGGGCTGGTTGCGGTTTTTTTTATTTCACTTTTTTGTTTAACCTATGTATGATGACTAAAGTAAAAAGTATGTAAATCAAAATGTTTTATGTAATTTAGTGTTATTGTTTACGCTTATGATGGTCTCATGAGGTTCTTCATCTAAATGTCACTCGCGTTCACCACCTTGTGTCAAGTTCAAGTTACCTTAACTAATGCTTGGACTTACCTACCCGTCTTCGTGTCGGCATGCAGTTATGTTTTGCATACACCCTGATAGCTGCTTAACATATTGTGTCGCGGTGACGTCTGTCCGGTCCACCAGACATAAATTAGCATAAACTTACAATAAATGCACCGAGATTGTGATTTGCATGGTTCTAATCGAATAGTTTTGTTTAGAGTAATGTGGGAGCGAGGAAAGCTTTTTGCCCAATTGCTGTTATAGGGGTTTTCCCCATTGGTATTGTTCGTACGAGGGTTGGATCCGGCAATACGCCATAAAATTACCCCAGGGTATAGGTAAACTGATTATAGAAACTAGTAATCTCAATAGAATAGAATATTCTTTATTGCATAAAAAACAAATCATGTACATAGGCGAATTTAATGCTAGATAGCATTCAACAACAATACCAAAAACAAAACAGTATTTCTTGGAATAGAAGACGTTTTCAAGACTTTCAAAACATCCTTTGCAAATTTTACTAAAAATTAAATTTACGCAATGGTTACCGGACGGTTCAGAGAATTACCTTGTTTCAATCCTGCAATGTAGAGCTTTCAACGACCGTGTTTTTTTTTTTCTATGTTAGTGGTGACACACACGGTACCCTAGACGGTACGTGACATTGCACAGCGCTCGTCACCCTGAGACAAAAAGTTGAGAAGTCTCATGTTCCTGTAATTTCACCGGCACCCCTTCAAACCGGAATAACAATGCGAGCACTACTGCTTGGCTCTAGTATCTATCGCTATATGTAAAACTAGTGGAACTATCGCGACTTCGTCTGGGTTCTTTTTGCATAAAAACTTCAACACCCAGCTGCACCACCTTAGGGGGTGAATTTCGGAAACTCCTCCAAATTTTTGATCTCTAGGACTTACGGTTTAGGCTGGGCGTTGGAAGTCAGTCAGTGAGTCAGTCACGCAATTTTATGAGCATACATAAAACGCCATCTCGTTTCTGAACGAGAGAATCCCAGCTGTAGAAAGATCTGGTGCAACTTTCAAGCTTCATCACACCCTGAAATAGGTAGCAGAACCAAGCGATTACTTGCTCGCCTACTTATAGACCATTCACTGGATACTAACAGGTGGTATAGTTTGTATTAATTGTCAATGATTATTGGAACTCCGCGTTTAAAATTGAACAGGAGGATAAAAAAATTGCAGGACAAATAAACAATGTTCAAGCGGTTCAGCACTATCAAAGGCTGCAAAAGTTTTTCAACCGTAGCTTTTAACATTGATCCATTAGATTGTTTAATTTACTTGTCGCATGTGAGAATATTGTTAGGTCTGTTTATTTTTCTAAGGTTCGTCCACAATGTTCACCCTTGCACAACGTAAGACAATGAAGAAAATACTTGCTTTATTTCTAAAATCAACTTAATTCACTGCAGAAAATGGTTATTTATTTTATTCACTTTCTTTTACTCCGCTTTAAAGAAACCAGTTTGTTTATTTCGTTGTCTAGAAAGATTAGGTTAAGTTAGAAAAACACGTCGTTTTTACAAGGCACTACTTAGGGCACTAGGCCACACTATAGTCAGCTGACTAGTTTGCAACAACAAAACAAAAGCCTTCAAGAAACCCCACGAAATGACCGAACAGACACCGAGTGAACATAGAAGTAGCGACCGTATGTCCATGACGTCAAGGTGTTAGATTAACGGGAGGGGTATCCGCATACCACGGTTAGATGAAGCAGACTATTCGAATTTCATACGACTAGTGGTGGTCAGGTAAAGAGGGGAGGGGCGTCAAGGTCACTCTCTTCGAACTTTGAATCCACGCAATCGTGTAACCAAACGTTGGTTAAAATGTTTGGCACCACGATATGCATCATACCAGACGTTAGTTTACAATTAAGACCACTTCGAAGCCTCACGTGAAACAATTATTAGAGCTCAATCTTTTGATCACGAGCTCTGCGACACGCGAACCGATAACTACTAATTTCGGACTAACGCATTAACATGAATAAAAGGTTGAATTAAACAACCTTGATCCATTTGAATATTGTTTTTCTTATAAATTGTTAGAGTTAATGAGAAGCATACCAGGCTGTGGTTTTATGGTATGGTCTAGAAAATGATGTCAAAGTCACGCATTTAAGTAATTCATAATTTTCAGTCGCAAGAATTTTTAGGTTACAATTTTCCTTAGTAAGTAATTGTTATGAAATAAGATTTTATCGTCAGATGTAGGTTTTAAATTTTGATTCTAATGTTAAAACGGCAGCAAACAAAATTATGTAACGGGGTTACTTTTGAGCTAAGTTTACCTTCTCTAGGCAGGGGGGGGGGGGTCTGACTGCCCCTGAGGGGGATTGCTGCTTAAACTACTATATTTCTGTGTAAAATATACAAAGAGTTCACGATAGTTAAATAAGAAAACAAAATTAAAATCGGTTAACAACATAAGCAGAACTTATATTTATTTGATAACTAGACTATTTTAGCAACTTAAATAAAATACGATTACAGATAACTCATCTTCTTTTTTATAGACTTGTTGAACGATACTCTAAAAAAGTCAGACTACTAAAAAGATCATAACGTGTTAGATACTAAAAAAATAATATTTTACAATTTATCTCGTTTCTGGCTTGGGTTATCAAAACACGTCTGAAAACCAAATTTTATGTAAAATACGTAAACTGCGCTAGTAATCGGGATGTGTCACATTGATGGACAAAGAGATAGACGAAGATGACACAATAATAATCCTGTTTTCGTAATTTAGCTTCGAAACCCTAAAACCAAAACGTGAAATAAACGTAAATTCAAAATGTGAAATTCTTTTTACATGTTTCATTAAATTTTTGTCGTGTATTTCTGTAAATTTTAAGAGCTTTGGTCACCCCATCGGTAAGAGGTCAGTTTTAAGCATAGTAATAAAACTAAGCACCTTGCAATCGACAATTGTCGGAAGCAACGTTTGACCTATATCCCTAATTTCGACTCGCCATGTTCACTATGTGTTCTGAGCACGGTATTGTTTAAATTGCGATCGACGTTTAGCGGAAAAAAAGTGTAAAGTGCAATTTAGGCAAAACGTTTATGTAATGTTGTAATATTAGAAGACAGAATCAATCGGTTTCACAACACTGTTACATTTGCTTCTACTCTTGAATTAATGTACCTCCTATTAGATGTGGATGTCCCATTTTTCAACGTGTTTTTTTTTGCAAGGCAATCTTGTGACATATTATTATGTAAAGATACTTGCCCCACGAATGCACAACTTTCACGCAGGATAAGACAATCCATACCTTATAATTAAGTACCTACAAGACACCATAAACTGCCAAGTAGCTACGGTGTTTTGTGGTACCGGTCGAAATGAAGTCAGCGTAATAATTTTCCTGAATGTTTTGCATTCCGTGCGTCTACAAAATGTAGAGCCAAAGTTATAGGTAAGTATTAAATAATATGATTCAGTATAGTTTTTACATTTTCTTATTAAAATAACTAATTTGTAGCAGGAAGGACTTACTAAAATGAGTTTATAGCAATTTTACGACGGTTTCTTTCTAAAGAAAATGAGTACTATTAAACTTTGTTTATTGTAACACACACGCGAAAAACTAATACTTTTGCATACAACATTGCCGTTCGCCTCAGATTTAATTATCCGTTATGGTACACTGGTCTTTTATATCCGGGTTTATTGTAGTTTTATTATATGCTAAGACTGCAAATACCAATTATTAGCGTGACTTTACGATACCGCGCCCTGGTCGTTAAGACACCGCATTATTGTTTTAGCAATATGAAAGTTCTGGCTAGGTAGGCCTTACTTTTGCGTTGAGTAAGTTAAGCCCTAATGCACTACTTTGCTACAAAAAATACGCAATTACTTAAAGATTTGTCACCAGTCTGCCGAAGCATTCGTCCAAACATCTCGTCCGCATGATGACGTGTATTCACGATTTTCAGTATTTGATGCAAATATTAGTGCACTAATGGAAAAATGCAAGTCAAAAGAAGTTACCTACGAGCATTCTACGAAAGTGCTACGAAACGCTACGTGTTGCTACGAAAAGTATTATTATTGTTTGAATGCTAGTTTTACATTCATTCATTTTAAGTATAAAGGATATTACAAATGTGGAATACGGCAATCAAACATTAAAATAAAGTATCGTATGCTCAACTTATATGAAACAAATTTTGGGCGCTTGGCCGGTAACATGATCTTAGTTGATCCAGGTATCTATTGCTCAACTGATCACCCTATACTCCTTCAAGTCAAGCTGGAAGATGTTCAGGATAACGAACACTGGCGCCATCTCTTATCGGACTCTTAGAATAGGTGAAAGTTGTTGAGTTAAGTTACACTACCACCTATAACTACACCTGTTTATTATACTCAAGCTTAGGTACTAGTGTTATTTAATTCGAGAGAGGGCATGCTGCTTCTTTTTGCCGCAAAAAAAAAGAACGTTAAAACGTAACGTATAAAAGTCTAGTTTGGTATACATAGGCCTTACCATGAGCTCTTATAGCGATTCAGTTAAAAACTATTTAGTGCAAAATATCGGTTCCGTGATGTCCGCAGCTGTATTTAAAGGCACAGTAGCAGAAGGTCTATAGACTTCTGCGATTGAAGTTATTTAATGATGACGGATGTCAACGACGAACCGATATTTTGTACTGAATAGTTTTTGAACTGAATCGCTATACGAGCTCATGGTAAGGCCTCAGGACAGGATTACTAGTGAATACAATGAGGAGATCATGATTCAATGTGAAGAAGTTGATTTATTATCTTGTTATTATTATCAGCATTTCATAGCCAGGTGGGGCAACAAATAACCGGCCGACTGGATTGGCAGCGAGTGAATATGGAGAACTGCATATTGGGGCTTACTCGCGAGCACCCGATGAACGAAGTCATAGTCAAATTATATATAGTTATGAGATGCTTACGATAATTAATAAGTTTTTTGTTGAAATATAAGTTGCAAAATAAGCTTTTATGAAATTAGTAATCGGAACCGTGAGCTAAGCAAAATACGCCCAAACACTGCCAGGCTACTACTATTAATCATCGAGGAGTTTCGTTGTCTCCATCATGAGATCAGCACGCTGTCACCATTATATTGTGTTCTCATCGGATCGCAACTGAATTTTGGAAGTTGTCCGTATAGTTCTACCGTTAATTTCTACTAGTAGGAATAAACAGAGAAAAAAATCCATTTAGTCCTACTATCTCTTAGCTAACCTAAAACATGATAATATGTGGCTTCATTTTATCTCAACGATTCTAAAAAAAGAGAAGTAGATATTTGGCCATTGATCAGCATTTTTTGCTGGTTCAAAATATACTGATCATTTATAATACTCTCAATTTTCCTTTTTATCTGCATATTATCATTTTCTATTTGCATGCTTTTTGTTATGTTTAATGATGCATCCTTTTATAACACGTGTAATAATTGCATCATGTTTAATTATTATTAAGCCTCAAATGCCATCCTTCCACATAATTAGTTGTTCTTAAACGTTCCTCACTTTTCATCCATTCATTGAATGACGTATTCATATTTTTCATAAATTAACTATGTAATGCAGAGTTTATGAAATTACCGACCAAGAAGTTTATAATGTATGTAGACGTGGAAAAAGAAGGAATATTTTTTCTGCTGTCCGTTCTGTTCTATCAGTAGAACTCCTCGTAGAACTACACGAACTACATGATTTTTTTCTCCGTTCAGTTCTATTCGTAGGACAAAACGGTTTTTGAAATCCGATCTGTCCTACTAGTAGAAATGAACGGATATTTTTCTCCGCTTAGTCCTACTAGTAGAACTGAATGGTAGAACTATACGGACTAATTGGAATTTTGAACAAGTTCCACGCAACCGATTGAGCTGAAATTTTGCATAACTGTCAAGTCCCGATGACAAATTGGCGTTTTCATTTATTTTTACTGAAACAAGTGAAGTTAAATTAAAAAAAAATGATGTTTAGCCAGCAAACACCGAGTTATCGCGTGATGAAAAATGAATAGTAACTTGGCAGTTTTCTTCCACTGGCTACACCTACAAACAAAGAGTAATTATTTACTTACTATTCATTTATTCCCCGTTATCGATAGAAAGAAGATGGAGACGTTGATGGCAGTTTGTTTTAGAGCTCTCTAAATATGCAAGCTTTCACGAATGTCGGTCAGCGTTATCTTTATGACTTTGGCCGTATTTGAATGGGGCAGCCACAGTTAGCCGCTTTTTATTTTTACATAATATTATAGCTTCTGCCTTATTAAACGCAAAGATTCACCTGACAAGCGTTCTGTTTGGCCACAGTTGCAGTCAATCATAAACACTCCTGGTTTTTCTAGTAGGAAACTTTCTTTTGGTGAGCACAGGTTGCGTTTGTTTAGAGGAGAGAAGGACTTTCGCAATTGTGTCCAGAAACGCTGGATTAGGTTCTAATGAAAATATTTTCATTACCATGATAGTTTCAAAACTTTGATATCGATCATCATAAAAAATCATTCTAACCAAAAAATACATTGCACTTAAATTATTATGCTTGTTCATACTTACGGAACTATATGGTACGGGCAAAATACCCTAAAAATGGCTATCACAAAGAATTTATATGGAATGCACGTTTTAAAACTAGGCCAGCAGTGTATAAAGAATTTTACTTTAATTCTTGAATGCTACAAATAATGTTAGCACAAAGCGTGACAGACAGGTTTTACGAACAGAATCCTCATAATAGGAGACGGGGTTTTTATTTAATTTCCGTTCTGTTCCAATAAATAAGAATTCAAGTTTTAGTCGTTAAAAATATTGCTTGATCTATAATCGGTGTTAATTGACGATAGCCATAGTTGGTGAAATTACAGGCATATGGGACTTTTCACCTTTATGTCTCAGGGTGACGGGCGTAGCGCAATGCCACGTAGGGCACCTCCTAGGTGGACGTGACCTGCGAGGTAATTGTTCTAGGCAGAGGTTACCGCTTAACATCTGCTTATTCCGTAAGTAATTCAAATAAATAAAAACCTTATATAGAAACTTGTTCAATTGTAAAATTTTCCCTGTTTGTTTATTACTTCTCATTCGCAGTTTATAATGTTTTCCATTTGAAATTCCAAGTGCGTATTGTAAAGTTTCCGTGTGTGGTAACAGTACAGGTTTGCCTTGATGCATATTAAGTGCAAGGTGGTGCATTGACCCCCGTGAGGTGTCGTTGCCAACGGCACTTACGTTTGCGGTAGTAGGCAATGGACGAATTGTGGTAAATTGTGTATTGTCCTGAAATTGAAATAATAATTCAAGCTGAAGCTTTTTGAAAGATTCACTTTGTCCGAGGCTAAATTTTTGTGTTTATTTTTAAATAAAAATGTATCTTATCTTAACTTTTTCGCAATCAAAGAAAAGAGGCAATACTCGACAGCGAATTTGACTATTGATATACTCAATAATGAGTCGAAATGGCAAATAAAAAAGGAACGGCAATACAGTACCTAATCTTGAAAAACTTATGACTAAGGTGTGAAATGTAAGTCATCTCTTGACAATAACAAGCAACGTTGTCACCAAACTCCTTTAAATAATGCAATAGTAATTCAGATAAATAATAAACTGAGGTTATTGGAAAATATCTGATAGTTATTTGGACTACAACATACGGTGCCAAAGAACTGCGGTTTCTTGAAGTTCTTATGTTAATTTTGTTTGAACGTGTTTTGCACCTATTGTAGTTTTACAGAATCTAACATTCATGCGTAGATAAGCATGAGTAGTGATTGAAGTGAACATTTATAGGAATCGTAGACACAAGAAGAACAATAAACTCAGTACCTACCGAAAAAATCTTCAAGTTTTACTCAATTTATTATTTGCTACTGTTTTCTAATTATAATTCACAAACGAGATTTTGATTGCCCCAAATTGTTTTCGTATTTCCGTTCCTAAAATTTGATTACCGCTTTCTGAAAGTCTGCAAAAAGAATGTAGAGTATTGTAGGGCCTTGTGTGTTGGTAATCAAATGCAAGAAAATTGTTTTCGTTTTCCGTTCCCAAAATTAAATTACCGTTCAGAAACGTATACTTTTCGCAATTAGCCCTTATCAACTGAATGAAAACAAAGTAAAGTTTTGTGTGTAAGTAATCAAAATGCAAATGAAAGGTGCGTGCTTATCCCGCGCCCCACATCTAGCCAAGGACGCGGCCTCGTCTAACTGCGACATTATTCGACGTGTAATAAATTTATGTAATATTTTGCGATGACGGGGCCAGTATTTACTTAATAAAATCTTTATTGCACATACAAAGTTGTTGGTAAGTAAATAGGTTAGCAGTTAGGTAAGCTACTCCCACCGTAGAGGCACTACGAGACGCGTAGCGTTCGTAGCGTGTCGCGTAGCCCCGTAGGTGCGAAGGTCTACGAAAGGCAACTGTTCGACTTGATGCATCTTAAAGAGGGCTCAAGAAAGGGCATATAAGTGCATTTAACATCTTAAACAGTTGGTCAAAATGTGTAACAGACACCTATTAGTAAGAGACTTTGGGGCATCTTCACAACGATACACATATTATGTGTTGAATTTTTGTTATACGCACATGAGTAAAATCACCACGCATTCTTGGGTGAAATTTAGAAGAAGATATTACTTTAAAAATAATTGGTGCTAATTTGGAAAGTCACGATTCCAAATAAGATATTCACTTAAAAAATGTAAACAATTCAATGACACATACCTTGAAAGTCTTGTACGAAGACACGACGTACGACGCGCCGTCTTCTAACTCCTCCAGCCTATACTTCCGGTCACCATCCATGCCAAAGATGAACCTCGCACCACGTGGCAGCTCCAGCCTCTCTGACAATCTATCAAGCAGTGCATCCAGGGATGCCAGATCGCGGCCTGGCTTGAAGCGGAACTCCACGCCAGGGTGAAACGGGTCTCCATTCCTATAGAAGGTGACACGTCTCGCTTTCCAATAGTTGAGATTAGCGTAGCGACTAGCCGGTTCTGCTCGCATCGGTCTCGCCGGTTCTGATCCTTCGGAAACGTCATCTGGGCGTTGTGGCGGTGACGATGGTCGGGACGCACGCCAGTCTCCAGGCTCGCGTTCTTCGTCCGATTGTTGCTGTGGTTCCGGTTCTGGAGCAGCCGGGGCAGGTTCCGGCGGTGGCTCGGCCTGTCGACGTGAGCGTGAGGGTAGGCGTGGTGGGTGCGAACGACGCGACATCGCTCGCGACCACCCGCTCGCGGACTGACGCCCCACTCGCTCGCCCCAATCAACTGATAGCCTTGTCTGTACCACGCGGCTTATTTCATTCATGCCCGCCACGTGTGATTGATTGGGAGTGATACGATGGGGCATGCTTTGTAATGTACATACTACAAGTAACGTCTCATAGAGTTTTTGATAGTTATGGCGGTAATTTTATGTATAGACGGCAAAGCTAATTGGTTACCCTTCAATTTTAGTGGTTGGTGTTTTTATTTTATTGGTTTTAAGGTGTTTTAAGATTGAAGTAGAAACTAAATGATACATATTATTATGTACTTTTTTCATCAAAAGTTATGAATTTATCCCTTCGCTATATTTATATGAAAGAAAAAAATCAGAAATTTTGCCCAAATCGATATAAAATTATTAGTTATTTGGTATGCGGGACGGTGTACCTATTGTATAATCTGTGACGCGGTGGTTAACTTTGCCGTACATGGCAAACTTTTATGAGATTCAATTGAGAGTATCTTAAATTCATTTGTTTTGTGTTTTTTCCATTGTTTATGACATGATTCGAGAATTTGCAACAAAAAGTTATTAAATATTTTTTACAAAAATGAGACTAAGCTCATTTATCTTCACAAATATTTTCCGTTTCCCGTTGGAATTTTAAGACTTAGGATTTTCGTTAGGTTTTCCTGTGAACTTTGAGTGAGGCCGTATATTCCGTATTTTTATCAAAATTGTTGGTTTAGTCGTTTCTGAGATGTTTGATGCTCGATTTTCGTAATAACAATAATAATCTTTAATACCTTTTGAACTATCATTTTAGAATTGATAGCCAGATCAAGTGCACTTGATAAAAGACTATTTTTTTATTTTCTAGTTTGCCCCCGAATCCAGATTATTTAAATAAACGAAATCTGGTTTGGGGGGGCGGAGGGAGGTCTTGGATTACCTAATTCTGTATATATACCTAACTTTAACTTTATTCATTCAGTAGTTTTGGAGAAAATAGACTGTGACAAACAGACAGACACGAGAGCGATCCTTTAATGGCACCTTTTGAGGTACGTAACCCTTAAAACTAAAACAAAGTTCCAATTAGCCCTTAAAGAAATGAATTAACTAATCGCCTAGCAAATAGATCTTCTATTAGATAAAAGCTAACGAGTTGTTGCCGTTGGGGCATGACTAAGTGATTGTAGTCACGATCATCGAGGTTTCTTATGGAACAAAAGTTTTTATGAAGGTTAAGACTGTGATTCATACCACACTATGAATAATAAGACGTATGCATAGGTTCTAGGTAACACTTTGGTTTGTCATGAGATCATTAAGCATAACCAGCATAATTTTTTTCAGTGCGCCTATTTACTCTTGAGGAGAACGAATGGACGTAATCCGCCACGTCGACAAAAAAGCACGTTGGATGACAAACCAATATGTCTTATAACTTTTGTTTCTAGGTTAAGAAATACCGGTTTCTCACGCTTTCGAGATTTTAAGTTTACTCATTTATACCTATCAGCTTCTCTTTGTTCTCGAGGCTCTACACAGGCGCTTCCCACCTAGTAGCAAGAAGGATCATCAAATCAAGCCATGCCGTGTTTGCTGCTTCTAAGCTTGGTCGCGTTCAAACAGGATTAGTTTTGAAGACGATTCAAAATTATCTTTGTGATTTAAATAAATAAAATACTTTTTAACTTTGACTTTATTCCGTTTGCTATCGGCTGGGGTTACCGTGGGCCACATGCCAGTAAAGTAATTCAATAAAAAAAACTACGTTCCCTACTGGACTACATGTTTGTCTGTATGTATGACCTGGTTCGTCATAAAACGAGTTATTTACTTGTATTAAGGTAATTAAGGTCGGGCACAACAAACTCGAACCTGAGGGTGACTGAAAAAATGCTATCGATTTGCCGCGAAATTTTCTATTCAAGAAACACGTTAAATCTGGTAAAACTAATTACTTAATTATGTAGCACAGTATGTTGATGCATTGATTTAAATATTTTACTTGGTAGCATTGAATTGGTAAATGGCTTCTTAATCTGTATTACTTTAACTTTCGTTTTTACCATCAGGTTTTGGGTAATTTCGGCACTCCGGCATTATAATTTAAATTACTTCACAATATTTGTACATTGAACCTAGGCAGGTACAGTTTTCTATTCGGTAAATTTAATTTGTGTATAAATAAATATCTCTTACCACAGCCGCCGCTACAGCTCCTTCTGATGAGGCCATCTCACCACACCACGCCTAACAGAACACAATCCACCATACACAATCCAACAGTAGAACTGACGAAAAACGTGCTTATATGGAATAACAGACGCGGGAAAATTCGCCGGGCGGAGACACGATGCCCGACGTCTGTGCTAATAGTTCTATATATTCTTTTGCATGCATTTGTACTCAAATTAAGCCGCCAGAATTTATAACGATACAATTAATTGTGTAAATAAATAAATTAATGTTTAATTGGTTATTTTTGTAAGTGCGAAGTCGTCCGGTTATGTTTTGTGAACGGAACCAAGTGACGGCGAGCCGAATGGGCAGCGTAGGGTAGGTAGCGTGGCGGCGGCCAGTAAACCCGTCTGTGTTTGTGTGCCGTGACCACACTGTGTGCCAATCGATTTAATCCAGCCTGCATGCCTTACAGGAAGAAAGCTTTTGCGAGGGTTTTTACAAGACTGAATTTGGCATGGGTCATTCTATATTTTTAAACAACAGTGTTTTTTTTTAATTTATTTAATGAGTTTTTTTTCCTAGATAACCTACTACTGAAACAGTTTTGTCCAGAGGATGTTTTTTTACCAAAACTGTTTATGTAACCGTTGCGTATGCTATATGCTATGAACTTGTCTTATGAACTTTTGATTTTGCCGATTCTCTTTACTTTTGACTACCTACCTAAGGTTTTTAAGTTTCTTTTTCTATTATCAGCTTCCCATTGTTCTCGAAGCAGCACCACACAGGCGCTTCCCACTTAGTAGTAAGAAGGATCCGTGGATGCCGTGTTTGTTGCCCTGATTCTTCTAGGCTTGGTCGCGTTGAAACAGGAGTAATTTTAGTTTATAAGACGATTCAAAACGATTCTTGTAATTTCAATGAATATATACACCATTGCCATCTTTCTGAATTTCTTACCATGAAGGGGTATTAATGTATGGCTGATAAGCTCAAAAATACTTAAAGCGGTTTCATCACAATGTTTCATCTTCATAAATAAATTTTTAAATTAAGTTACATAAAGGCGTTATATAGTATCCTGAAATAAACAAAATAGTGTTCTCGCTCGTGTGCACCACACCAACGCGACGGTCGACATACATCACGGCATTAATGTGGGTTAACACCATAATTTAGTCTCAGAAATGGAGAAATTTGGCATTTTTACGGCTCTTTAATTGTTAGTGATTTACTTCTGTGAAATCACTACTGGTTTCTTTTCCTAGAATACAGGTAGGAAAATTATTTTTTTATATTCGTCATTTTTCTGCTATGTACGAGGAGCTACTTGGTGTGATTGCTCAATTTAATCAAGGTTTGAACCATACTTTACCACTTTACGAAATAATTGTTTTAAAACCTAAGCTATTGCCTATAGTGACCAATTCCAAGTTATCTATCTCAATACAAAATAAGAGTATTACGATATAAAAATGTCTCAGCTAGAGATGGAATTTAAATAAAACCGATCTATTTACCAATATTAATACAATAATATTCTAATTACAATAAAAAAAAATCGATCAAAAAAGTAGGTAAGTATCAAAATAAAAGTATTATTTTCTATAACATATTGAGCTTAGAAAGCTTCTTTATAAGGTAAGTAAATAAAATAGGCATAAAAATGTAGGTTACTGGAATTCCCAGTTCACCGAGTGCAGCCTGCATAGTGGGCAGTAATTACACGCCTATTTTGCACCATTTTTCAATACCTAACTTGATAAACACTTTTGTCAGGCGATCACACACTAAAGGCAGCGTGCGGGTCTGAACGACCCGAAACTCACACCACACACAGCACTGTTCATTTAGTGCGTTTTACAGAGCGCACAAAATCCTCTCACCACACAGATACAAACGGTCTTCGTATATCCGACCTAGAGAGAGAAAGAATCAATAACATAATAGAAGAAGTTCTAGAACTCATCTTTATTTCAACGCTTATTGTGATACTTATATTCGGTTAAACTCTCCGTAAATAAATATTAAATTAGTGGTAACGACGAGAATATTCACTAGTTACCACAACGTGTTGTAAGTTAATCGCCTTAGATGTCCATTGCTAGACGAAGCCTCCTCCATAAAATACAATGGTGAATTTGCCATAATCACCACGCATGGCAGGCGGATTGGTGACAGCAGTATTCGTGTTTAGTATTCAGGTGGATGCTGCCTTAGTGTAATCCCTAGTCAGCTTTTACGACGTCTACGGGAGGAGATGAACGGGTATATTCTTAGGCTGGGCACACCACGGCAATTTGAGGATAGTCATCAACACCAACCCTGCTTGGTAATTTGTAGAACTATGCTGGGCCATAGTCGCGGCTCCATTATCTGGGTTCGGGGTTTTAGACCAAAGATGTGATTTTCTGTCGCAAGGTTAGACTAACTATACCTTAAACAAGCTGTTTGACATTTGGCGTTGAAAAATTTGCATAAACGGTAAACCTATAAACGGTTAAACGGTTTCGCGTGAACCTATTTTAACAAAACCATATAATTGCGAAAGTTTTGACGTTAGTATGTTTGTTTCTATCACACCATAAAAATGGTTGAAGTGATTAAAGGAATTCCTAAAATTGCCATCCAATTTTAAAAGGGTCCGTCCGGCAGTCCGTCTTTTCACTGCGTCATAATTTTCACAGTTATACTAATGAACAATGAATTATGTTTGGTATAAATAAAAATATTAATTATTAGGTAATTAGACTAGAAAAGGTTAAACTTCTACTGTGGTTAGAAGTAAAACATTTTGGCTATAAAAATGTTTTTAACACATGCCATTGTAAAACAAGACACTTACTTAGCTCGGTTTTGATGTTCATTGCATCATTTACGATATTTTTGTTTTTAAGTTCTCCAGGTTTGTTCACGCACTCTAATCTAACTTAATTGTATGTAACGTATTTGCATTAAATATACTTTACTTAAGTTATAAGTAGGCAGGTGTCAGCGTTTCATTCCTAGCTTATTCCATGCGTCTAGGCAATTTAGTTATTTTTGCATGACCCACAAAGCGCACAACTCATGAATGAAACTGTGCTTATTATCTTAACTACGCCTAACTTAATTAAGTACAATAGTATGTACGTATTTTTGACCTAATAATTCTAAGCTAAATAGGCTTCCGGGGTGAACGTGAAATTCTGCGTTAAATCACGCTCAACTCTCTCTCATTTATTATGTTCCTTTGTTTCAAAAATAAAGTTTAATTAAATACCTCGTTAAGTCTTTTCCAAATTAAACGTGAAAAATTCGATTAAGATCAGAATTTTTGTATTTAAAGTAAAACGAAACTATAGTTTCGTTTTCATTTAAAACAAGTAATTCAAATGAAAACGAAACTAGAATCTTATTTCACTTTTTTTTTATATAATTGAATAAGATCGATAATTATAATTTTGTTTGGTTTCTCTCTTTTTATTCGTAGTGCTATGTAGAATCTTCGTTTCGGAACCCATCGTCCTCTACAAAATATAGTATCTACTCTGTAGAGCCACTACGCTAGCCCGTACGTACACCCTCAATATCACATATAAATTTTGTACAGTCCATCCCATCCAAAGGTTTTCTGTTAGAAGTATAAAGCGATAACACCTCCCATTGTATAACATTGTTAATTTTTGTTCATATAATAGATTTTTTGTTATGGTTTGCAGTAAAGAATTTTTTATCTATCTACGCTGAAAATCGACAAATCAAATTAGGTACGTTGAGGAACTGAACGTTTTATTATATTATCCAATTTTATTAAATAATTTCCAGCTTGGGGATCTACGCATGGCACTTCGTTGTAGAGGGTCTACGACGTAGCCGAATAGGAATTCTAGAGGCTATAAGTGCGTAAATCTTAAAGTGCTTCTTAGCGCCATTTTTCTGTCATATTACTGAAGGGTTGACTCATTACGCATAAGTGTCTAAATTGACATACTTTAAATGACACATCTACGCATGGTACTTCGTTGTAGAGGGTCTACGACGTAGCCGAATAGGAACTCTAGAGGCTACAATGTGTCATAAATCGTAAAGTGCTTCTCAGCGCCATCTTTCTTTCATATTACTAAAAAAAAAAAAAAAAAAAATGTATTTATTTGGAACAAAAACCAGCAGGGTATACAGTAAAATGGGAAAATGATGATATCTGCAGAAGTATAAAAACTGTGTCGAAGACACCAACGCCCTCCTCCTTTTGAAAAATTAGTTCCATAGATAAACAACAAAAATAAAAACAACAATCGAAATAGAAACTAACTAACTCACATTTAGTTTGGGTGTGTGTGGTGTTGAGTATATTGGGTGTATTTATTTGAGGGTAGGTACTCACGATAATGCAGTCTAGAGAGAGTAAGTAGGTAACCCATGAGTAATCAGCGTGCATAATATTAATTACGTGAAGTGACAAAAACTATGTAGGTATAAAGGATAGAGATTTTAGCAAGCAACTTTTAGGAGGTTTTCAGTATCTTGGTATGTTAAAGATTGAAGCCACCTAAGACATGTAATTTTACATCTATAATGTGGAAGAGAAAAAAATGTTAATGGTTTTATTTACATGGTTATACAATATTGAACTTATATAATAGAAGCTACGTCTCGCAGCCGCCGTACGGCGTGACTCAATTTTACAAACTTTATCAGATCTACGTTTCGATAGTTCAAAAAGTGGATCGAAGATCAGCTGAGAGTGCTTTCGTAGAATTATTTGAAGAATAAACATTTGCCGAACAGTTGGAACTACGCAGATCGACTAAAGGGTTGACTTTACGCATAACTATCTAAATTGATATAAATTAAATGACAAATCTACGCATGATACTTCCTTGTAGAGTCTACGACGTAGCCGAATAGGAATTCTAGAGGCTGCAAGTGTCGTAAATCGTAAAGTGCTTCTTAGCGCCATTTTTCTGACATATTACTGAAGGGTTGACTCATTACGCATAACTGTCTAAATTGACATAAATTAAATGACAAATTGGTTGTTTTGTTTTTGAAACTAGCTGCGTGTCGGCCTCAATAAACATTATCGTTTACAATCTCGTCAGATGCGTTTTTACTTTTGTTTTATAGAAAATCAAGTAGGTACTTACCTAATTCTGGGGTTGACGTGCTCCAAGGACGGAATTAGGAACCTTCGTAATTTAAGGATTGGAGTCAAGGTAATACTTGGAATAGGAACTTACCAAATAGCAATGTTAATTGAAGTGAGAAATAAAACTCTTACTTGAACGAACGAACAAACACTTTGTTAACGAACAAGGTTTTACTTAACGACTCTTTACATCCATAGGTTGTTGCTGAGAGAAAGAATTTGTGTTAGAGATATGGAAACGGTACCATCTAAGAACAGCTGAAGATTTGTATTTTTAACAGACTTCAAAAAAGGAGGTTCTCAATTCGGTTGTATTTTTTTTAAATAATAAATTGAAATCTTCCGTCTAGCTGTCGTTATGTTTAACTAGACAAAGTAAACCGCAACCCACTTAAATTAAATCATACTAAATGTTTTTTGTTGAAAAATATGTTTTTCAAAACAAGCTTTTATGAAAATAATTATCACTAGAAACGGGATATTTACCATGATTTTTGAGCATTATTGTTTACCCGTGATCATGGCGCATGAAACTGTGCCGAAATATCGGGAATCAATAATGCTCAAAAATTATGGTAAATATCCCGTTTCTAGTGATAATTATGTTAATAAAAATGATAGTTTCAAAAGTAATAAGCTTTTACGAAATTTGTGATCGGAACCTCTGATCGGAGCTAATCAAAACAAGCCCACACAATGCCAAGATACTATTAATCAGCGATGAGTTTCGTTGTCCACCTTTCGTCTGCATCATCAGATAAGCTCGCTGTCACCATAATATTGTATGGTCATCGGAACTTGACAGATATGCAAGTTTTCAGCTCAATCGGTGAGGTAGAAACTGGTTTAGAATTCAGTTGCAATATTCGACCACACACGCAGTGTTTTCGGTCAACATACTAACAAGTGAAGTTAAATTAAAGCTTGTCACGAATTTAGTAGGTTTACATAATCTATCTATATATAAATTGTAGGTAACTAACTATCTCTTCTCTTCAACCAATAACGGAAGCTCGTTTGCATCGCCCACCCAAGTTGTTTGCAACCATCTCTCCCCGTCCTAAAGTTCAAAATTAAAAACCGCGTGATTGGTGACAGGCATTGAGTGACACCGGAGTCATAATATTGGGCTTCCGGTCGCTGATTGGCCGCGGATAGGCGTAGAGATAGGCTCGCCCGCCCATGTATGAGGCACGCCCTAGAGACGAGTTCATAAAGAAAACTCGGGTTGCCTGGCGACGCAGTCACAGAATAAATATTAGTACGCAGTGTTCCCCAATGATTACAGCGCGCCTATTTCTAGCAAGACACAAATTATAAGCTACGAGTGAGTAGCCATGGTTACGCATATATTCCCTTGATAAAATACCGAAATTTCCCATTACATACTCGTCATTCTCGATTCGTTTTGCTCGTAAGTTTCGAGAAATAGGCCCCTGACCATAATAACATGAAGATATAGACAGTTTTATTTCAAATTGTAAAGTACAAATACTTTGTAATTTTACAGGCAGGTAGGGCTAGTAATATAATTATGTAAATGCAGTTACCTACCATTATACATACATACCTACTCCAATTTTGATTAGATTAAGTTTAAGTCCATTAAATGTTTTTTTTATCGATGTAAAGGTTTTGGAAGCATAGCTTCGCATACTTAACCATTCTTTCCATACTTAACGGAAATCATCACTCCGTTTACGTCTATATTGAGAATCTCAAATCAAATCAAATGAAATCATAGAAAATAAATATCAAATTGAATCACATGGATCATTTTGAATCGTCTTATAAACTAAGTTTACTCCTGTTCTAACGCAACCAAGCCCAGAAGAATCAGGGCAATTAAGTAGGTAGTCAAAAATAAATAGAATCAGTTAGTTTATAATATAGCAAACGATACGCTTGATATTATGCTTGTAAATAACAATCTAATAATACCATGTAAATAGTAGGTACAGATATTGAAAATTTACATTTTAGCCGTCGAGGGGCAGAGCGACATCAGGCCACGCGGCTTTATCACTATAGTCATCTAGAGTGTAATACGCTTTCTTAATTAGGTTGTTTCTTAATGCAATGGGTAGATTTGCCATAATCACCACGCTTCGCAGGCGGATTGTTGAATGATTTCAGTATTGGTGTTAAGTACAGGTTGCTGCTCATCCCCTGGTCAGATTTTACGACATCCACGGGAGGAGACGGAGGTGTCTTTTCTTAGGTCGTACACACCACGGTTTTGGTACATTCACATTATAATGTACCTACCTATACTTACTACTTTGTATATTTTCAAGCGACTAGACATTAACAAAATAAGTGACCCAATAAATTGCATGGCAGTTCGTCTGGGTCTGGCTGTACATGAAAACTATGCAAGATATTGTAAAAAAAAACAACAGTTCATTTTAACTTGGTAGGAAAAATAAGGGCGCACGAACTTCGTGACATGACAACATAGCGTGAAGGTACTTGCATGCCCTACAATCTACATTTGGGAAAATAAGCCTTAGTAACAGAAAATAAAGTTTGAAGTGGAAAAGCAGGTGAGAAACAAAGAAAAAGTTACATTGCTTCGTAGAAACAACGGCTAGACGAAATTATGAGTACTGACGTTCGACCTACATAAATCGGAAGGATTTATTGTATGTGTGTATTGGAATGTAACTAAGTTTGCACCTAATTTTGCAGTGTTTATGAACCTAAAGTACATTGCAAACGACTATCAAGAGCTCGTAATTTTTCTAAAACGAAACGAACATAGAGTAACTCCATAGAGAAATTATCCCAAAATCTTCAAAGAGTTATTTTGTAGCCTGTGGGGCTCTTTGAAGCACGAAAAACCTCGAACACGACTCAGAATAATAACTAAAGCAACGAAAAACGAAACAATCTAACGCTAACGAGACGATACACGATAACAAATATTGCCCAATGACATCGCGATGACTTCAAATATTTGTAATTTAATTGGTTATCATGTGACATTGACTAGCGTCTTGAAAAATTTATTACTCAAAACAAGCTTGAAGAACTTTATAACTTTTCATTTAAAAAACCGACTTCCGCCATTGTAATCGACAAAATATTTGGATGAAAAAAAAAATATGAAAGACCCATAGTGGTGAAAGGATTATGATACTTTTTGAATGCAAATGCTTGGTTTGTTGCCGAAAATATCAAAATCGCCATATGTATCCCTACAATATTTGAGGAGTTCCCTCAATTCCTCATGGATTCCATCATCAGAACTGGATTCTGAAAAAAATGGGACCAATCTGGAAGTATATCTATTCAAATAAAAAAAGAATTTTCTAAATCGGTTCATAAACGACGGAGATATGCGGCAACAAACATTAAAAAAAAATACAACCGAATTGAGAACCTCCTCCTTTTTTGGGAAGTCGGTTAAAAAGTACGCAAAATTTCAGCTCAATCAGCTGGGTGGAAATTGTTTAAAATTCAATTGCATTATTTGGGCCACACATACTAACAGGTGAAGTTAAAAAAAAACTTATAAACCAGTTTTGATAAATTTAACCAATTTATTTATGATAAAAGCATACAAAAGAATTTCCTTAATAATAAGGTGTATTTTTTCTTCGGAAAATATTTGCTTTTTTAGTCAATTTCAACAGCTTTTGACTTTTTTTTTACTTTCTTCTCAGTAATCACAACTTCTGACAATAGCTCATCATCTTTAACTTTATTTTTCTTCTTTTTAGATTTTTTTTCGGCACCTTCTGAGATATCATTAGAAATGTCTTGGGAATTCTCGATCGGTGTCTCATGATCTTTGTTTTGCTGTTTATCTTTCTTCTTCTTTTTCCTTGGGACTTCTGTGCCACTGCCTTCGACACTAAGATCTGCAAGATTTTCCACAACTTCACTCAACTTACGCTTGTCTTTTTTCTTCTTGGGCAATTCTTCTGTATTAGCTTCAAGATTAATTTCTTGGTTCTTATCACGTTTTTTCTTTTTTTTAGGCTTTTCGGTGTCTTCAATCTCAGTATCATTGTTAAGATTTTTTTTCCTCTTTTTACTTTCATTCACATCTACTCCATTTTCATCGCCCACTTCCAAATTATCAGCTTCATTAGACTTTCCTGCTTTTGTAGTATCGCTAGCTTTTTCTTCTTGCCGATAAGCCTTAGCTAAATCCTTTTCATCCCTGTCAAGAACAGCTAGGAAGAATCCAGTTGTGAAATCTGTATCTGGTTTTGCATACATACACCTGGTACCCATGCTTCCATACATTCCAGAGCCAAAGTTGTTCCACTGTCCCTTGAGTAATTCTTTGACATCCTGAACTCGCCATTTAGCACGTGAAGTCTTCACTACGTTTGTGACCACTCTTTCGTTTTCCTCAGGGTATAAAGAGCATGTGCTGTAAATAATGCGTTTTGCTTTAGGGAATGCGTTCATGGCGTGTTTTAAGAACTTCTCCTGGAGAGATGTCAGTTTGGCGAGCCTGGTTTCTTCTATGTAGTTGTGAACGCAAAAGTCCATTCCTAGAAATTACAAACGAATTAACAGTAAGTGGAGTTATTAACGATTGCAGGAAATAGATAAATTAGTCGGTGGAAGTGACTTATCTCGATGTGTCCAGGAATATGTTTAATGATAAAGCAAATAATTGAGAGCCGCCATCAAATTACTCCATGCCCTTATCTTGTTTCTGAAGGTATTCGTAAAATAATTTTTTGTTTGTAGATTAGTGGACTAATGTGGGTGTGTGTGTGTGGGTAATGTGGGATGATAATGATGATGACATAAATGCGCAAAGTGAAACTAAGAACAAGATATCTTTAGATCGTTTGCAACGGTCTTTACATAGCTCAACTGACTTATATAAACTTATATGACTTGTATTTCCAAATGCTGTATATTTTGTATTATTCTTCCCGTGAATAAAGAATACTTAGGTAACTTTTTCGTAGTTGTTTTTGACGAATTATTAAAAATGGATAAGCTTAATCTTATTGTAAGCCTCCGCCTCCTCCCGTGGATTTCTCAAAAACCGTCTAAAGGATTACACCAGGGGATGGGTAGCAGCATCAATCTGAGTAGTCAAAACCAGTTTAAATGTTGGGATCACCCGCCTGGCAAGCGTGGTGATTATGGGAAATCCCATTGCATTTAATGGGGCATCTTTCATCAGTGGACATCTACTGATATGTTTTTTTGTTTCTTACACTTTACTGTACATCATCATCAGCCAGTAGAAGTCCACTGCCTACCCGCTAGAATGCCACAACGACAGGTCTTGAGCCACCTGCATTCACCGACTTCCTGCTACCTTTAAAATGTCGTAAGTCTTTCCATGTTATTGTTTAATTTAAATATTACCTGAACCAGAGCAGCTAGGGTCAAGAAGGATATACTCCACATCATCATGGTCACCTCTTCTTATCTCCAAGGAGTCCCTGTGCAGCGTACTCACACACGTACTCCCAGTCTTCTCCACGAAATCGCACAGGGTATTGTATCTCTTCTCATCCCTCTCAACTGCATAGATTTTACCCTGAAATTTCATTTCATTTATTCATAGAACAATTTAACAATCGTATTTGAATTACATACATATAGTTTTACCCAGAAAATAAGTCCGATCGACTGTTTTCGTTTGCACAGAAAAGCGCAGACTGATATCCGACAGTATCCGAACGTATAGTATAGCTCTGTCCCACAGACATGATTCGTACACTGTCGGACAGAGTCGACTGATGAACAAGATGGCGCACGACCGGCCGCGATTTTACCGCGAAATCGATTAACCAATAACAGCGCACGATTTTAGCGCGCATTTGCTATTGGTAGAAAGAAGGTTCCCGCGCTATAGAAATTGGTCTACAGCGCAAGTACATCGGGGCGACTTATATTTTGGGTAAAACTGTACATAGTTTCATAATCTATTTTAGTTTTTGCGATTACCTAATTTGTGCAGTCTAATAACAATCAAGCTTTGTATGCAAACTGTGTAAGTTGTATAATGGTGTCATTTCAGATAGAACCAGTATTGAAACTGATAGCAACAGAGTTACAGAATCAACAAGCTGTTATATAAGTGTAGATAAACTTACTTCATTCCTCAAATACGCAGCCAGTTGCGTGGTCTTCATGCCGGGAGCCGCGCACATGTCCAGGCAGACGCTGCCCGAAGGCGGCGCTAACAGGTGCACCGCCAATGCTGTTGCCTGGAACATAAAAAGTTGAAAATGTTCAGATTACCTACATCACAACCAATAAGACTAACTAGCCTTGGCACATTGTGGGAATGGAATAGAATAGTTACCTTGTTTTTGCGTTTACTTTACTTGTACCATAATCTTTATCAAATTAGATACTGCCGTGGATGTATGGGAATCATAAAATAACACCCTACAGTCACATACATAGTCCTGAGGCCTTACCATGAGCTCGTGATAATGATAGCGATTCAGTTCAAAAACTATTCAGTACAAATTATCGGTTCCGTGATGTCCGCAGCTATATTTAAAGACACAGTAGCAGAAGGTCTATAGACTTCTGCGATTCAAGTTATTCAATGATGACGGATGTCAATGATGAACCAATATTTTGTACTGAATAGTTTTTGAACTGAATCAGTACCTAGGAAAGCAGAGCTCATGGTAAGGCCTCTGATCCCACAGTAGGATCCCTGTATTTTTTAGCAGTTGACATCTAAAAACTGCTGTTGCTGTGAGTGAAATCAGGCAGAAGTAGGTAGGTAATTTCTTATAAAAACACCTTAAAAAGTGATGTAGGTACTGCATGCTATTAGTACTACCAATGCTTGTAGATAGTGTCATTTTAATATGCACCTATGTTCAATACCTTATATTATTATCGATTATTTGACCCCTATTACCTTATTGAATCGTGGAAGAGTGGAAGTCTCTGGAGGCAAGCTGATGTTTTGTTTAGCATTTAATTTTAGTATGATATAAGATGTAACAATTTTTTTCAATAAAGGCTTTATTATTATTACCTTAAATGTTATCAATGAACTTGAATTATTAGTTGTGGAAAAAATTTCATAGAAAATTTACCTTATCCTGAAGAATAACTTTATTCTCCAAGTACAGTTCATGGTCATGCCACCTAGTCCCCGGCGCAAATACAAATATTGTCTTAATATGGTAGTCTTGGGTAAAGTCGTATTCCGTTAGCTTCTGTATTTGCCCCAAATAGTCTTCATAGGACCCGGACGTACACCTTATGAAATGATAACCCTCATCCTGGAAAGCCCTGATCGCATCAGAGGTGGTGAGTAAGCTGGTGTTGATCCGGATATATCTTGGTCTGGGAGCAACTAGAGGGAAATTTACAAGGTGTTATCACACTGTCAAGAAGAGGATTGTAATTTGTTAGGCCACCTCTGCACTAACAGGTGGCTTGGCTTGCCTAGCGAGTCATCTGGTGTGTAGCGAAGTGAAACAAACGTTCTAGAAATCTCGCAACCAGCACTGCGCGACTTTGCTCTAGAACTAGCAAATGCACCAAGCGCGCAGTGTAGCTGGTTGTGAGAATTCTAGAATGTTTGTTTCACTTTGCTTTATGCCAGATGACTGTTTAGGTTCTAGGTGTCAAGCAAGCCACCTGTCTGTGTGGAGGCAGCCAGAGGTTATAATATAGGTACCTTGTATTTTCATGGTTGTTGAAATGGTAACATATTAGAAGGTGAAAAATAGCTTCCACTTCTGCCTTAGTTGAAATGGCACTACTCACAAAAACAAAAAGTTTCTTTATTTCATTAAAAAAGTTCTGACTGCCCAATGAGGTCAAGACTATTTTTTGATGGTAGTTACTTTCAACACTTTCTATCTATCTACATAATATAACTTGAAATGCTATGTACCAAAGTAAATATAAAAAACAGCCAAATCGAGAAACTATTCTTTTTTTGAAGTTGGTTAAAATAAAAATAGTAATGAATGATCAAAACTTTTGTCCTTTTTTTTAAAACCAGAGTGTACTTTCACTTGTGGAAAAGTCTTAAATAAAAGGTAATGTATATATCTAGCATAATTTATTGAACAAAAAATACTTTTTTAAACTAGTTTATTTCTATCTATTATTATTTAGTAATAATTTCATCAAAATAATATTCTGCTTAATATTTTACAGTACAAAATTGGGATAAAATTATTACGTAAATACAAACATATTATTTGTGATAAATAAGTTTTAAGCAAATGTTGCATGATGAAGGAAATGCTCTGATGTGGCAACAACAGGTCTAATTCACTTTAATGCTGCTTATAAACAGGAATGTAATTAATAAGGACATCAATCTTCTTTCAAGTTCAAACTGCTCCTCTCAGACTCAGTTGACTGTGGATTGTATGAATGCTGATCTATCTCGTTCCCATCATCATCATACTCTTTCTCATGGTATGCTCTGTATGCATACAAACAAATAATGACATTCACCACAACCACAGCAGATATAACCGACCACATTGTAACTAAATATCGTTCCACAGGATAATAATCAGTCAGTATATGCCTCATGCCAAAAAACGCGACGAATGGAAGTGTGAACATGGCCACACTGTATAAAAAAAGTTGTGCCAACACCAGCGCAGCTTGCTTAGATTGCTCTGATATTAGCGGACCCTCATTGCTCTCGGCCATTGCAAATGGAGGTTTAAATGACGTTAACAGATCTGAAAAGAAATATAAAATGTTACCTTCATTCTTCAAGTCGTCTTGATGGTCACAAACATATTTCTCAAACTGCTCTTTATAAGATAAGATTGTTTGCTCCGGCTTGCTCTTGCCAGGCAGTGTCTTTTTGCCAAACAATAGCTCTGTTGCAAGGACCTTTGCTAGCCATGGGTCTAAGCGATTTTCAGTTTGTAATAGCTGACAATGTGCGAAAATTTTATCAATATCGGCCGCATGTTTGATAGTCTCTGTTATTAGTGCATAAAGCACATTGGTCTTCTGCAAATGATAGGGACTGATAAGGATTGACTCTTAAAATTAAGAGTATAAATATACAGTAATATAAACTGAGATAAAGTCAAGTTACTTACGAAGTGTCGAAGTTTGTCGTCGTATAAAAGTGTTTTTACACTGCCACCTTCAGTGGAAACTTGCTTAACGATATTAGCCACTACTTTGAAATGTCTTGGCACCTTTACTGAGTGTTCGAACATTTTAATTACCGCAATAAACAAGCATTGCAATTTGCAACAGCATTTGTTCTAAAAACAAAACATCGAATTTCTAATTCATCACGAGACAAATGTCATTCAAATTGTGACTGACATTTTTGAGTTTTAGGTTAAAATGCGTTCATTAATAAAATACCGGTATCACGTATGTCATTATTCTAAGGGTATCACGTGAATTTGTTTACCTGTGGAATTTATTTGACAATCAAAAATTTTACAACATGGCATGGAAGTACGTGGGTACGGGTACAATCTCTATTCTGAGGGTGCAACAGTGGTAGGTAGCGATTCTGTGCAGTATAATCTTTTTAGCAATTATTCTGTGCACTATTCTCTTCTTATCTGCTAATAGCTTAGAGATAAATAAATAATAGATAATAAATACTAATAGACTGATACAAAAGGGACCGCCTTAGAGAATTTATGTAGGGAGATGGCATGCTCAACTTCTAGTACTAAATTATTTCTGCCACTTTTTGCGGGAGGCGAGGTAAACACGTACAGCACACGTTTACTTAGTCACGCACACTCATGCAGAAAGTTGAGGCGTCTCTATAAACGCACACGGAAATAAAAGCTGTCACACAAACATAAAACAAGCACACAAATAAATAATTTCTGTAATTACACTATTTGTAAGTTGCACACTAGCGCAAAAACTAGTGATGGGGGTGTGAAAGACTGAATGAAATTAAGATTATTAATTGTCTATGGATCTAGTCTATGGATGTATGTTTATTATATTTGAATGGGTGAATTGATTCATGTTGATCAAAAGTAATCGCGTAACAAACATATAAAAAAAACATAGTCAGTTAAAAATTGTTTTAGGATTTAAGAGCTCATCGGTAGGACGCGTACGTCCTTTTGCACGCGAACGAAGTTTGCTTCTATTTTGGCTATTATTTCTTTAAATTTTGTATTCATGATCTGTACACTAATATATAGACCCGTGGTGCGTTGGTTTCTTATAAAATTACATGGTTTCCAAATCACATGCATCAGGCATGTATGATCTGCAACTATTTGTTCCGGGTCTGGGTGTTATGGTACCAGGTACTCGTAGTTCCTGATAGGTACCTACGATACAGGGAATCCTAGTGTGGGATCAAGACTACCTATGTGACTGTTGAGTGTTAAAAAAACAATATTTTGGCTCCTGCTCGGAATGGATGTAAGGTTGGGTCCCGTGGTATTAAGGAGCTCCTCCTCATTGACATGGCCATCAGACAGAAGGTCAGGAGGAGCAAAGGAAACCTCTCGGCTGCTTGTATTGATTATAAGAAAGTCTATGATTCTGTGCCACATACATGGATTTAACAATTATAAGCTGGGATTACATTTTATATCGTATTTTTTAAATGAAAAACTAAGCTATTGGTTTTAAAATGGATCAATTTATTGTTAAGAAAATGTATTTTCGTGGATCTGCTTTTTTCATACGAAACGAGATTTGAATATCCGTATACTTTTGCATACCTTCCTAATTTCATATTAACGAAATAACCCTAAAACCGTAAAAAAATCAAAAAATACAAACCTCTAAAATAACCTTACAACCCCTTTAAACCCGAAAAACAGGTAATCAAGCCCATTTAACCTATATTTTAGGCTGGTATTGAACGACGTAGGTATTGATATTTTCTTTAGAATCAGGTTTTTTTACAGCTTTGTGATCGTTTTTCCTCATAAAAATCGTTGCAGCCTCTTTCGTTCATTCATTCGTTCGTTGTTTTCACATCACTTGTCCCCGTACCAAGAAATTACGTATCGTTATTTCTGTCGTAAGCTTGCATTAAGAAAATATATTTTACGGTGAAATTAATGGCTTAATTGTGTTGTCAATTACTTAAATGTGATAAGAAACTGCATATTTTGTCAAATTTGATGTTTCCGATCGCCATTTACACGAAACCACAGCACAACCAACCATTTTTAGGAGCTCCGTATAGCGACAGGTATGAACGCAGAATGGCGAACGATCGTTGCTAAACTAGTTTTTATAAACTGACACGAACGACCGTTCATGTACTTCGGCAGAGGGGAAAGCTAAGGGGACCGCGATAATTTTAGCGCAGTTTAAATTTAGAGAATAGTGACTGAAAAAATTAGAGAAAATTATTATAAATTTAGAGAGTAGTGAATGACAACATAATCACAACTTTAAAAAGTTGTGATTATGTTGTTAATTAATCTGGGAAGGACCATGTATGGATGTAAGATTTCCTGGTTTTAAAATATTTTCATTTTAGATTACAGACTGTGAAATATTTTTATAATAAAAACAACACAACCTTAAAAAGGTGATAGTTAAGGTTGTGTTGTAAATTTTATTATAAAAACTGTATTAAAATATTAAAATAATAGTATACAAAATTAACCATAAGCACTTGCTACAAGTTGACCGCAGACCAAACATCTAGACTCATCTCATGGGAGTATATCTGCCAGTCCTGTGATGTCTCGTCTGAGGGGTTTTCACGGGCGTTTCAAATCATGTTTTCAGCGTTGAAAATAGATGGCGCTGCTCTGTTACGTAGCTGTCAAGTGTAAAAATAAAGGTAAATGTCAACAACAACAACGAGGATATATTTTTGTTTCGTGGTAGTTATTTTTGCTTTCTTTTAAAACCACCACGAAATCACTAGCGCACTCTCAAGAAGCAGACAGAAACAGAATATCATGACTAATTAGCCACAGATTAGTCAGATAACAGCTTTGTAAGCGTACACCACAAATAATACATTTTGACAATCTTGTCAGCTACAGTTGAGTCAACGCCATCTATCGAACCAATTGGAACTACTTTTTTTTATCGAAGTTGAAAAAAAAGACAAAATTTTGAATTGGATTTATCTTTGTTTCTTAAGAATTTATTACTCCTTCCTCACTAAAATAGTCAGGCAAAATGACCATAGCAGGAATAAGTTGAAAAGGCTGTCTCACTCCAAATTTACTCAAACTATACTTTATATATTGTGAAATTAATTTCATCGATATTGATGTGCGCATGCTGGCATCAAGGCTGGACAAATAGAGCAGAGGGCCTATTACGAGTTTTGCATTTTTTTGCGAGATGAGAGTATTCAACATGACTTATGTAGTAACTATTTATGAATCTGTGCTGTTTCTATCGACTGCGCGTCACAGAATTATGAATAGTTACTATGTAAGTCACGTTGAATACTCACGACACGACTCGCAAAGTGATTGGTGCAATGCAAAACTCGTGATAGGCCCTCAGGACCAGCCGGAATAGTTGGATCGAATTTTGAGTGCGCGCTTTTTATCAGAACTGCGTATTTTTTACTCTATGATGCGTCCGTACCGTAGAATTTTTAGCAAGTTTTCTATCTAGATTCGTGCTAGATTTAATTGTTTTCATGCGTTCTGTCGTGTGATGAGAAAATCTTTAAAATACAGATCGATTTCGTGTGATATTTGTTATTAGTGAAATAAAATGTAAACAATTTTACGGCGAGGTAAATAACATAAATCGTGTCCATGACCTTACGTTTCGTTCAATGTTGTTTGTGTAATCTTGTCTCGCTGACAGTTTCATTTCGAATGAAGATTGCTCCTCGTAATATACCAGGAAATGCCATGAACGTCGCTGCGGCTACAACAACATCAACGTCTGTAGTGGTCGTCTGTGTTATTTTCAGTCGGACGGAGACAGCGACCCCCGGTCGCCGCGAACGCGACTTCCAGTGAAAGTTTGTTATAATGTTTTGAGGGTGATTTTTGTAACCTGAGATTATAATAACCATCATCACAATGGTTCCTGCGCCGAGCTGTCCGGATAAATGGGACTACTGGCAGTCCGCGCCGTCGGATGAAGTGGAGCTCATGTGCCTGCTGCCAAACTCTGTGTATATACCTATGAGCACCAAGTGGGATGCAACTCTTCAGAATGTCAAAGAGGTTAGTGACAGGATGGAGCATCCTCATGTGACTCATGTATCTACGAAATGTTATTTACACTAAAGTGGGTCAGACTATTGGGTAACATGATTGCAGAGATAGATTTGTTTCATTTAGAAAGTGGTTCAGATGATTGCATTATGTTACATTGTGTTATGACGCCAGGTAGGTAAAGTAAACTAAGTAACAATATCAAAATTACCATATAAGTGGTATAGTGGTTGTAGTGCATAAAATATACAAAGGATATTTTGTAACTGAAATGATTATGACTCAATAACAATTAAACTCATAAAGCTGTTTCCTTCCTTCTCTTACCTATTTTGAATAGCATATAGCGTTGTTCACAACCAACAATGAAATTCAGGAGTGCCTAGGACTCCCTACGGTTGACAAAGTGAGAAACAATACTCGTACTCCCTGAAATGGCAGGCCAATCCACTAACAAGGGAGCTCGTTGAAAATCTAACCAGCATAACCACCTAATTCTAATTCTAAGTGGGGGTGTTAAGACCTGCACTGACGTCCCGCTGTGGGGTGTATTGGGCATTGTCCCCCTGTGTTAACCCTACCCCAGCCAGCCCAGCTCCTTAAAGTAACAGTAAGGAGCAGGACTTTGGGTTGGTGGCAACACCGTTGAAGTGTGTCCGAAGGCGTTGATGAACATAACATAACCACCTATCTGCCTCACTGAAATTGAATAGTTTTTTGTTTACAGAGTTTTGTACAATGTTAAAAACATTTCAGGATCTATGGGACCGGGCGATCAATGCTCCTCTATTTGGACTGCTCCACGAAATGACTGGCTATGTATTTCAATTTGTCAACTCACTGGCGGTACTTGAAGAGGTTGATGATGAGACGAAACGCATCAGAGACATAAAGCCGGTGTTTGGAGTACTTGTGATTGTCGAGAGATCAGTTGAAAGGCCTGGGGAGCAACTGTTAAATACACAAATCAGCCATTTGATTGGGAAAGGTGATTAGATTAATTACATATTTCCATTCTGATGCAGACTATGAGACTAACTAACTAACGGGCGTGCAATGCCTCTGGTGTTGCAGGTGTCCATAGGCTACGGTAACCCCTTTCCATCAAGTGGGCCGTATGCTTGTTAGCTTAAAAACAAAAAAAGTCTAGCCAATATGCAAAATTACCAATTAAAAAAAAAGACTAACCAATATGCAAAATTACCAATCAACATCAACAGCCTGTAGAAGTCCACTGCTCCAAAAGCCACTTAAACCCTACTAATTCCGTACTGGTCATCATCAGACCCTGAAGTCTGCGGGAGAAGGACATGTCATGTAGTCTCAATTTGAAGTTAGAACTCAAACTTGAAGTTTCAGCTTCAGCAGTATCCTAGATCCTGTTCATTCTATGGTGGTCATCACAAGACCCTGGGATCTGAGGGTGAAATATATGTCATGCATGTCGCTTTCACTTGATATTTGAGCTGTGGCTTGTCCTCAGCCAACCAATCCATCTGCCAAGTGGTGATTATGGCAAATCCCCCGATTGCATTCTATGGGGGAGGTTTCGTCCAGCAGTGGATGCCTAAAAAAGGCTGTTGAAGAAGACTTGATGATTCAGCTTCAGCAGTACTCTAGATCCTGTTTATCCTATTCTGGTCATTATCAGACCCTGGAGCCTGATGTCGTCGAAAATTAACATTTTGAGCTAAAACTAAAGGTTCTAGCTGAGAGTTCCTTTAAAAAAAATATCCGTCGAAACGCAAAATGTTCAATACGCAAAACGCTCAAAACGCAAAACGTTCAAAACACAAAACCTTCAAAACGCAAAACGTTCAAAACACAAAACGTCCAAAACTTAAAACGCAAAACATTCAAAACTTAAAACACTCAAAACGCAAAAGTCAGTTATCACTTTGTTTAATAAGAGATCCAATACATAAGAATCGGGCCTAACAAACCAAATGTGCAGTCGGGTAAGTTTATGACATAATTTGATGAGTTGATTCTTGGGGTAATTCTGAAGCGCGCTTTACTAATCAGACACGAAAGACGTCAGTCACATTGAAATCACCAAACTTACAAGGAAAACAAGTTTTTTCTTATTTGTTTATAATTCTCCTTTTTATGGTAGGTAATTGTTTTGCTTGTCGAGCATTCTGCGTGTGTAACATTCTGCGTGTCGAGCATTCTGCGTAGCGAACATTCTGCGTATTGAAAATTCTGATACTGCAAATAAATAAAAAAAACTCATTTTTCGTTTTGAACGTTTTGCGTATTAAACATGCTGCACATGTATTTGAATAAATTAAATAAATCTTGCATTTAAAATTGAAACATTGATACCTGGACTGCCAGGACAAGTTGGGCAATTTTCAAAATTTGTCCTGGCTTATTTAGGATTGTGTTATTACTGGAAGAAAGCGTTAGCCGAGTTGGTCGTGAAAAGCAATGGTGGCTATGAGCTCACTACTTGACACGTCTATATTCCTGCGATCTTCCACGATGAAAAGAGGCCCATTGAGGCTCTGCCTTCCCCTTACCCCTTCGGGGAAAAAGGCGTGTTTTTAGGTATATACATAATTAAACATTCTTATTTCTAATAGGTTTATTTGTATTTTAAGGTTTGAATGAGTATGACAGTCTCAGAAGCTCAGAAGTAAGAGACTTCCGGCTACGCATGCGGGATTTGGCTGAGGAGAATATGTTGAAACGGGCCAAGAGCGAGCCCTTGGAACGGTTGCGATACCGCTTCAAGCCCCGACTTGCCGACAAGGACACAACTCCCACAACACTGCAAAGCCACCTGGGAAACAATAATTGCTTTTTTATCATCACCATGTTTGCTAATTCTGATGTAAGTTCAATAATTTTTGCTGTGCGTAATAATACCTATTATGTTTACTAATTTATTACCTATTTTAATTGATTGTTTGTCAATTTGTGTCAGGGTGTGTACGGGTTCACAAGAAGTACTGTGGAGTTAGAATTATTTAGGTGTTTTTTTGCGAAAGGCGTTATTAGTCGCGATTTTTTTTTGTGTTTGACGACCTCTGTGGCGCGGCGGGCGAAGGTTCGCTTGCGACGGAGGAGGTTGCGGGTTCGATTCCCGCCTCGGAACAAATATTTGTACGATCTGCAGATATTTGTTCAGGGTGTTCTGGGTATTTTCTATGTATAATAAAAAATATCTATCTATGTAATGTATTGTACCTATTAAGTATATCAGTTATTTAGTACCCATAACACAAGCTCTGCTTAGCTTGGGGCTAGATAATGTTGTGTGAAATGTCCGGCAAAAAAAAAAAACAATTTTGTTAAATGTTTAACAAAAAAATTAAGCGTACGACTCTCGTTTAGTGCAGTTACATCTTTGCCGCACCCGAGTTCAATATTAGGGAATATTGGTACCTCTCGTTTTAAAGATATAAAAAAATAGGTACCAGACAAGCTGTCATATCAATAGTCCAATTAAAAACTTTCGCGAACTATATGATCTATACGGGACGTGGAGGAACTGCGTCGCTTTCGCTCTGATAAAGACTCTAAATTTGAGTTTAAACTGGTCGGTGGCTACACCGCGATATAACAGTACGTGAAAAATTCCCGTTTATACAAAATGCGTCCAATTAAACTATAAATTAGATAGATAGTTCCTGCTTATTTAATGACAACATTCACAATATTTTTTACTTCTGTGATATTTATAAACAAGATTGCAGACCTGTCTAGACGCTATTACGTTCTAGGAAACCGCTGGCAATGAAATATGTACTGATGTTTCAAATTCTTTAACAATTACCCGGTGACCTGATTCTATAAATTAGAATGCTATAAAGTTTAATTGCGCCTAGAAAGTGACAAATACATGTTATTATCGTAATTCTTATATATAATATGAATACATTTTGAGTGTTTTTTAAGAATGCGTGTTTATCATAGCATGACTTCATCATATTATCCTACTTTGTCGAATTTTTAATCACGTTTTAACTCTCATTTTTTCTGGTATTTAACACCCGACCCAAAAAGAGGGATATATGACACCCCTCTTTGACGTGTATCTGTGTGTCTGTCTGATAACGGAAGAACCGATTTTGATCTTCTTGATTTTCTTAATTTTTTTAGTGATCGAGCGTTCTGAATGGTTTTTTTTAATCTACATTGTTATCCGATTAAAACTACAAAATAAGATCTAGGTCTGACTTGAAGTTTTAAAATTAAATAGAAACAAGAGCCACCCGTAATGATTATACTACATATTTCATAAAATGTGGTTGATATTAATCGTATAAGTATAAATAATATAAATAAACGTCTATATTCCTGCGATTTAGGGTAAAAAGAGGCCTATTGAGGCTCTGCCTACCCCTTAGGGAAAAGACGCGTGTCTATCAAGGTACGAAATAAATGTTCAGTTGGAGTTCAAGCGTGATTTACAGAGGATTTCACGTTCCTTACTGAGACCGAAGTCTGAGTTTTAACAATCAATTGACACGGACGTATGGTGCAACACGGATTTTTGTATGAAAAAAGTGTACGCTAGGGGCGCTCATCGGTGTCGCCATACGAAATCCTTGTTACACTACACCATACGTCCATGTCAATTGTGTGCTAAAAACTTAGACTCGGCTCTCTGGAGGCTCTTGTTCTACATACTAAAATCCGTGTTACACTACACCATACGTCTGTGTCAATTGCTTGTTTAAACTCGTGACTTCAGTCTCTTTTCGCGGATTTCGATGCTAAGTGGCGCAGTAGACGAAAGAAAGCACAAGTTCGTAAAGTTAGCTTGTTTTTTTAATCATCTCACTTTAAATTCCTCTGTGGTATGACCTTTAATCTTCATTGTGAAGTTCTTCTATATTACCCTCTTCGGTAACTTCTTCTTCATCGTGTTCACCTTCTTCCAGCCACTGCATCATCAGGTCTTTGGCTTCAGTCCTAAAACAGATTTAAGTTGTAGTATGTTATTGGCCGTGTTTTGTCCGACCTTAGAATAGATCCCTCTGTCTCCTTCTTCCGTGGATGTCGTACAAGCCGACTAAGGGATTACAATACGATGGGCAGCTTCCACCTGAGTACTCAACAGCAATACTGCGATCACCAATCCGCCTGCCATGCGTGGTGATTATGTTAAATCCCCCCATTATATTTTATGGGGGAGGCCTTGTCCAGCAGTGGACGTCTAAAGGCTGCTGATGATGATTATGTAGTTGGTATCGCGAGCTAATCGATAATGGTCGATTTGGAAAGGTTACCACCTTCCTGGCCTTGGCCTATAAGAGCCCAGTGACAGTTTGGTCACCATAGTTATCGTGCTCATAAATGGCTAACAAACTCCTAGAATGTCTTGGAACTTCAGAGGCTTTTACTTCCGACTATCCGCATTCCGCATTCACCCCCGTGGTAGAATCTGATCGTGTCGTTCGCTAATAAAAAATCATCAGTTACCTTTCTTCCGGACTCACGACGCCTTTATTGAGCCTCTTGAGTCTCGGCAACGCGGCTAATACCTCCACCCTTAACTCTGGGTCCTCCTCCTCCGCTGCTCCTTCCGCGTTTTCCTCTCCCGTCCCTCCAAAGTAAGGGCATCCTTTAATTATTAGTGTTTCTAGACCTGTCAGTACCTGAAAATCTTGTTGATGAATAAGGGTTAAGCAATTTTTACCCGCAGGGCTATTCTCTATCATAGCATACTCTCATAGGAGTAAATTGTGCAATCATTGCTGTCAAACGGTAACTTTTGTATTAGAAAAGCGACGTATGACAGCAATGATCGCACAATTTACGCCTGTTGCAATCCTGTCGCGAGATAGAGAATACGGGGGTCACGCGGTCGACTATAAAAAGCAAAAGGTTATGATTTCAGCAGTCTATGTATGTATGTAAATTTGTTAATCAGTTCCCTGGTAGCTCCACCTACCACGCTTGGCAGGCGGAGTGGTGATCGCAGTTTGGTGTTAGGCCGGCCACATACACTCGGAATTCCTTCGCGGAATTTCGTACAGACGCCACACACTTGGGTTTTTTTTCATTCGGAGTTAGGGCCTAGCCAAGTGCCATTCGTTTCGAAACGATTCCATTTCTACAGTCGTAATTCAATACAAATTACCACGTGACATATCGATAGCTAACGTCAATCCCATACATTTTGGACATTTCTACTGGCGTCATCGCTATTAGAATGTTACTTTGTCTACGGCCTCAGAACTTCAGACATTTTGACAGCAAATATGGAAAGCGTTCGTTCGGAATTAAGGAATGTGTGGTGCGACTCGTGCAAAATCTATGGAAGAGTTGCGTTCGGAACGGTTTTTTCCGTGCGGAATTCCGAACGCACAAGCCATCATGCGGAATTCCGAATCGAAAAAAATTACGTACGGAAAATTACCTAGTGTGTGTGATAGGTCCATAGATTTGTATGGGCTTACTGCGTTCGATATTTCATTTCGAAATTCCGTTTCGGAATTCCGAGAATGTATGTGGCCGGCCTTAAGTACTCGGGTGTATGCTACTGCCCATCCCCTGGCGTAATCCCTTAGTTGCCTTTTACGACATCCACTGGAGGAGTTGGAGGAGTCCTATTCTTAGGCCGAGACTACCACGGCTACGACTTTTAGCATGCATGCTAGTAATATCTACAAATTGTAGGTGTCAGTCATACCAAGCTACTGTTATCTGAGGATTTCGTGTCGAAATCGGCAAATCATGTTGGTTCTTTTTTACAAATTTTACATTTGTTGTTAAAAATATAATACAGTTCGAATTTCCTTTTACGGTCGGAAAGTTTTATCTAAAGTTGTGTGTGGTATTCTCTTATAAGGTGTGCAAGCTATTATTTTCCCTTATATGGTATGCATGTTATTTATCAATTATCATGTTGTTTTCCCCCTTGTACACTGAAAGTAAGTAAAACATACAATTTCCGCAATATGGTACCGAATAGTAAAATGTAAAAATATGTGCCTATGTTGTTCTGTATAGGAAAATGTAAAGTCTATCGTTACATACCCTCAGTTTCTTGACTTGTTTCAACGTAGCGACTTTGCAATTCCTCAAATTGACGTACTCTAGTTGCGTTAGGCTTGCGTCAAACCCGTCCAGCAACTTTATAGGATTGAATCGCACATGAAGGGTCCTTAAATTGGTTAGCTTCTCCAGACCAACTAAGCTCTTGATTTTGTTCCCGCCTAAGTATAAACTGATTAGATTAGGGAAGTCGAAATTGGCGATTTCCTGTATCATATTGTAACGAAAATCCAAGCACTTTATATTTGGCATCCGGTTTCGAAAGTACACTCTGTTTATCTTATTGTACCCGACTTCTAAAGTGCTCAACTCTGGTTGAAACAAATCGTGGACCGATGTCAGTTTGTTGTTATTCATGATCATAACTTGGAGGTATTTGGTTTTTTTCAAACCGCAGGTGTTGAGAAGGTTCTTATCCGCGTGTAGAAGTACTAGATACGGCAACTCTGTGACGGGTTGCAAGCTATGTAGGTCCAGTTTATTGTTAGACACGTCGACGAATTGTAGGTGTTTGAAGCTCTTGATTGCTACAATGTCAGTTAGGGACATGTCTGTGCACGTTGCTTTGAGATAGGTATATCTGAAAACAAATGAAATCAAAGTGGAAGTCTGGAACCTCTTCAATATGCTTTGTAACATTATCCTTTCTAACTTGCTAGCAATCTGGAACTACCTCATGGAAAACAATATTTTTAGTGACTGAACACGGTCCTACTGAGATTAACCCACTCAGAGGCGTTAGGGATACTTGGGTTTGGTCCAAGCCTTACCCATCTCCATCAGCAGTTTTCCCCAGCATACTCAAACGCACGCTTATCTCCGATTTGCTTAGTTTCCTGCTCGGTTCCTCTTCTGGACGAACGTATTCCTCCTCTTCCTCCTCCCCTTCGGTTATCCATTCTTCGAGTTGCCCCTCACCCGGCGTGTCTACACTCTCTCTGACAATACGTTTCTTCTTCTTCTTACTTATGGTTTCTGCGACAATCTCAATTTGTTCCTCATCATCGTTTCCTTGACTGAGATTAAAACGAGATTTTAGCATTTTTATGTAAATAAAAATGAAAAGTGCTGGTTTTTATGCATCGGTGACACTGACATTGGATAGAATCGACATAAATGTTTCGAGCTTTGGAATGATTTCTAATGAGTTGAAATTGTAGAGAGGTGATAAATGATTTGACCAAAGAGATAGTAGGTATTCATAAAATTTGAAGCTTACTGATGTTGGCACATTGACAGTTTTAATTGATGTAATGCATGGTAATAGTCTCAGAATAATGACTAAAATTATTCTGAGGACATGTAATGTAATGTAATGTACATGTAATGTGACACATTATATTCCATTCCTATTATATTCCAGTAGTTCGTGGGTATCACCACGACACAGGATAGCCTAGTGTGGGCGCAAAATCGGGATCAAATAAATAAATAGATGCTGGACATTTCACACAACATTATCTAGCCCCAAATAAATGATTTGACCAAAGAGATAGTAGGTATTCATAAAATTTGAAGCTTACTGATGTTGGCACATTGACAGTTTTAATTGATGTAATGCATGGTAATAGTCTCAGAATAATGACTAAAATTATTCTGAGGACATGTAATGTAATGTAATGTACATGTAATGTGACACATTATATTCCATTCCTATTATATTCCAGTAGTTCGTGGGTATCACCACGACACAGGATAGCCTAGTGTGGGCGCAAAATCGGGATCAAATAAATAAATAGATGCTGGACATTTCACACAACATTATCTAGCCCCAAGCTAAGCAGAGCTTGTGTTATGGGTACTAGATAACTGATAAAATAATACAATAATATTACATAGATAGATATTTTTTGTTATTCTACTTAGAAAAATACCCAGAACGCCCTGAACAAATATCTGCAGATTGTACAAATATTTGTTCTGAAGCGGCAATCGAATCCGCAACCTCATGCGTCGCAGGCGTACCTTCGCCCGCCGCGCCACAGAGGTCGTCAAATCAATGGCGCGCATTGAGAGAGGACAATGTCCAGCTGGGTTACCATGAGCTCTTATAGCAATTCAGTTAAAAAACTAGTACAAAATATCAGTTCCGTGGTCTCCGCATCTATATGTATAGGCACTGTCACAGAAGGTCTACAGCCTTCTGCAATTAAAGTTATTCAACGATGGGGAATGTCAACGATGGACCGATACTTTGTACTGAATAGTGGTCCCCCAGCAGTGGACTAATATCGGTTGATGATGATGATGCATGCCGTAAAAACAGTGGTGTTGAGTTAAATGTTGTTTGAAGCCATGCCCGTTTCTTCGTAGCACCCTACCGAAAGAACCTATATGAAAAAATCCGTACTCATTTGTTTAAAAAAAAAATTGTGACTATTTGTAATAAAATATTTTCAATGCCTGATAACGCTTGGTGAATACATATATTGATTTTCCCACAGTTTGAATTCCACTCGAACGTGCCGGCGACGCGGAAGCCTCAAGAGCATATCAAGATAGTCCTGCGCAAGTTTGCCAATTCTTTCAACTTGTTGGGACAAGCTTATAACTATGTACTCAAGGTACAGCATCATGTCTAATAATAAGAAAAGGCAATCGGTAGCTAGCAAAAGGGCTTACGAATTTTGCTTTCTATTTGGCTATTTTACTTGAAACTTTTTACACATGATCATTACATTGATATCTAGACCCGAGCGTAAGTTTCTTATAAAATTATATGGTTACCAATTTTAAAAAAAAGTAAACTTCTTTTTTTTAAACTGTTGTACCATGGGTCCATATTAGTGTACTGATCATGTGTGCAAAGTTTCATGAAGTTTGATGAAATTATAGCCAAAATAAATCAAACTTCGCGTACAAAAGGGCTTAAGCTACTCCAGTTACCGTTAACCTCCTCTTAACTATATCGTGACCTGGCGGGTGATTACGTAATTCTGTTGCTAATGATTTCAATCGATTTCAATGTTGTTTCTATTTGATATAACGTTTATGCGATTACCTAATTTACGAAGACCAAAACTAAGTTACCTTTGTAAGTAAAATGCGTAAATTTGGCAGTCCGAAGAGCGTCATTTCGAATAGAAACAGCATTGAAATCGATTGAAACCAATAGAAACATGAAAGAAAGAAAGAAAGAAAATTTATTAAATTAAATTTACATAGAAAACACAACACAAGATTACACAAAAAGAAAAACAAGCAGAAAAAAAAGTTAACATTAAAAATAAACATGAAGATACATATATATATATATATATATAAGATATGTATATAAACTAAAGTGTTGTGTTGTGTTGTAATGTGTAAACATGGTTACGTAATCACCCGCCTGACATGCACTTGAACATGTTACTAAATATGAAATGTTAAATTCCAGGTGTGCGGCCGAGAAGAGTACTTATTTGGCGACAATCCACTGATACAGTTCCTTTACATACAAGAAATGCTGTCTACTGATGGCGTGCCCAAAGTCATGATTGTCTGCATCGATAAACTACCTCTATCATGTAAGATTATTAATTAGTTTGTTGTCTGTAACCGTCTAACTACGCAATTAATAATTAACGCTTGGCTTATATTTTGACGACCTCTGTGGCGCGGCGGGCGAAGGTTCGCTTGCGACGCAGGAGGTTGCGGGTTCGATTCCCGCTTCGGAACAAATATTTGTACGATCTGCAGATATTTGTTCAGGGTGATCTGGGTATTTTCTATATGTAATAAAAAAATATCTATCTATGTAATGTTATTGTATTATGTATATCAGTTATCTAGTACCCATAACACATGCTCTGCTTAGCTTGGGGCTAGATAATGTTGTGTGAAATGTCCAGCATTTATTTATTATTACTATTATTATTATTATTATTATTATTATATCTATCTATGTAATGTTATTGTATTAAGTATATCAGTTATCTAGTACCCATAACACATGCTCTGCTTAGCTTGGAGCTAGATAATGTTGTGAAAATGTCCAGCATATATTTATTTATTTTATTTATTTATTTACTATGCAACCTTATGCAACACACAATTTTTCACCAAATAATATTGGATTGGTGTGTTTGGACTAGTTTGAGAACATAACATACATACATACATAACATCCAGCAGTCTCATACATAGCCTTGATCCCACACTAGGATTCCCTGTGTCGTGGGTATCAAGAAAATATGAGTACCATGACACCACAACGCCCAGACCCGGAACAAATATTTGCAGATTATGCAAACATTTGTCCCGCAGCGGGAATAGAACCCGCACCTCTTGCGTCTCAGTTGACTACTCAGCCACAGTGCAAAGGAGATCGTCAAAAAATTTATACTAAAATAGCGTCGGTCTATCGAGACATACTAAAATGCAGAGTCATAAAAACTTGTAAAAAGTATCAATGTATTTCTCAAGCGAATCTAATGTATTTACAGTGAACCGCGATATCATATTCTACGGCTCAACTCCGGAACGGACCCGGCTGCCATCAGAGCACTCGAACACGATGCGCCTGCGCAGGTTGGAGTCGTCGTGGAACATCGAACTTGATTACACGTGCGTCGTAGTTTCCGTGGGCAGGCTCAACGTCGAACCAGAAAGAGTTGTTGAGGTATGCGCAATTAATTTATATGCACTGCAGATTGATGTTGATGGATGGATGTTTGGACGATAATTGTTAAGTGCATCACACACGTAGCAGATGTGGTAATATTTAAAAACTTATCGCATCTGAAGTTATCACACACGTAGCAGATACGATAATATACGAAAATGATACATTCACTCGGAAACCTTCAAACTGTATTGTATTTCAATTTGTATACACAGATATCATCTGTCCATCTTTTGATATATGTCGGTGCCTACAGATGCTTGACGGTAAAATATAAGTGATCTGCTACGTGTGTGTTGCTCCTTGAGTTTAGTATAGAGAGCGTAATGGACAGATACGCGCTCGGATACAGATATCTTACCGTGTCTGCTACGTGTGTGACACACTTCATGCAAAAACAATATTATTGCTTATACATCAGAATAGGCTATGGCTATTATTTATTTACCACTAGTTGCGTCCCGCAGTTTCACCCGCATGAAAAATGATGAAAATTGATGATGATGATGAAAAGTAGCCTATGTGTTAATCCAGGGCGTAAAGTATCTCCATTCCAAATTTCACTCAAATCCATTCAGTAGTTTTCACGTGAAAGAGTAACAAATTTCCATCCATTCTCACAAACTTTCGCGTTTATAATATTAGTAGGACTAATTGACTGGACCACCGGGATTACGCGGACGAAGTTGCGAGCGGGCCGCTAGTATAGATATATAGATGTAAAAGTTTGGGAGAATGGATGGATTGATGTTTGTTACTTTTTCACGCAAAAACTACTGAACGGATTTCGATGAAACTGTACAGTATTATAGCTTATTATACATCTGCCGTGGTGTGTCCGGCCTAGGAATATACCCCTCTTTCTCCTCGCGTGGATGTAGTAAAAGCATTACTAAGGGATTTCACCAGCGGATAGGCAGCAGCATCCGCCTGAGTACTCAACACCAAACTGCGATCACCGATCCGCCTGCCAAGTGTGGTGATTATGGTGAATGTATTCAATGGGGGAGGCTTCGTCCAGCAGTAGATGTAAACAGGCTGGTGATGATGATGATGATACATCAGAATAACATATAGGCTATAACTTATAATGGAGGTTCCATGCAGGCGGAGCCAATATAGGTTACAGATGGGTGGAGCCGCGAGCAATTGCTAGTTTATAAAATTAGAATTAAGAATGAAAGAAGGATTTCAGCCACTATCAATAATTTTTTATATATTTTTTTAATGAGTTTATTTATTTATTTATGTACTGGGTATTTTCTATGTATAATAAAAAAATATCTATATATTGAATGCATTGTATTAAGTATATCAGTTATCTAGTACCCATAACACATTCAAGCTTGATAATGTTGTGTGAAATGTCCAGCATTTTTTATTTTTTATGCATATTTTCATCCAGGTTGTATGCCAAGCGGGTATCTTCTACGGCGGCAAACCGCTCTGCGAGTCTCAGAAGACGCGCGTCGCGACTATATCTAGTCAGGGGATCGCCGAGTGGGGCCAAGAGCTGACATTCCCCATCAAAGTGCAAAATGTGCCGCGTATGGCGAGGCTTTGCTTCGGTATCTACGAGATAGCCAAAGCTAAGGGAAAGCGGAGGGGAAAGGACGGTAATAAGGTATGTTTGTAGCGTCACTGAGTGAACGAATTAGTTATATCTAGTTAAGGCACGGTATGATCCTAAAATCCAAACATCCACAAATAAAAATAAAATATCCAAACGGCTTTGCTTAACGTTGAAAATCGCATGTCCATATTTGACGATGAAACTGGTTTTCACTTCAGACTGTATTAATTTTGAGGCTTTTGAATGAATCGAAATAAAGTTAGACAATGATTGTGAATGATTTGTGTGATATGATTGCCATATTTTACCACTGGATAATGAAAAACCAGTGTCAGGGCTACACTATCTGCACCATGTAATATATAATAATATTACTAAGAGAAAAATAATAAAACCCAAGGTGTTAAAAAATTACCTAAAAAGTTAATGGGTAATGGTGTAAAAAGAAAACAAATCAAATCATTGTATGCTTACAGGAGGCTATCAACAAATTAGCCTGGGCGAACACTCAAATATTCGACTACAAGGAACAGTTACGCACAGATGGCGCCACGTTATCTATGTGGACTCACGTCGCCGACGACACACAAGGCGACGACTTGCTTCTACACCCACTGGGTACAGTCGTAGACAATCCCAGCACCGACTCGTGTGCCGAACTGCAAGTGCGCTTTTCCAAGTAAGTGTCTATAACTTGAGTTGGCATGACAGACTAGAGATACACAATAGTAGATTGTATCATAAGGGAGCAAAGTAATATTATTACGGCGAGGGCGCTTTTTTGAATCCAGAGCGAAGTGAGGGATTCTAGATTCTTTAGTAGAATCCCGACGTAGCAAGGGATTCAAAGTACGTCGCCCGAGCCAAAAATATATTTTGCGCCCGAGTGTTACACTCTACTTTTCATCACCCACTATGAGAAAATAAAAGGCGCCTCATATTTTATTGAACGAGCGAAGTGAGTTCTCTGAGTCAAGTTGGAAGAATCGGCGTTTGTATGTATGTATGTATGTTTGTTTGTCCGATGAAAACTTCCTAACCGTTAATTCGATCTTCATGAAATTTAGTATAGGGGTAGATAGTATTGGTACAATTTGTAGGTAAGGTTATGAGCTATATCGGTAGGGGGGTTGATGAGATATTGGGTTCCAAGAGGGGGTAAAAAAAATTAAAGTGAGACAGTCAGATCAAGTGGGATGTCTAATGAAAGCGCTTTAGTTGGACATTTCAAAACTGTTTTTAATAAGTATTTAGACAATATAGTTTTTGAGATATTAGGGAAAAACAAAAACGTGAAAATCGAAAATTCTAGGGTACTTCCAGCAATCCCACAATGCTGAAATTTTGTATGCTGGTAGCTTTTGTGACACAAATACAGGAAAAAGTCTGAAATTGAAGAATTTAGAAACTCGTACTCCATAAAACAATAACCAATATAAAATCCATTGTTGACCTCCCATTTCTAGGAATTTGAATGATGTTGGAGTTCTATGTTTCGTCAAAAGGACGTTATCAATTTGATTCGTCAGGTACTTGATATACTTACAGGTATGTAGTATTACGCCCGTTGCTTAGTCCTATTTAAAGGTTATTTCGATGATGTGTAGGAAATTACCTCGAGGTGATTTAAAAAAATAATAATAATGGAAAATATGTTATGACTTAAGTAGGTACTTCAATAGTCGGGCTGATTATGGTGTCATCTCGAGGTCTCAGTTCGGGGCGAACCACTAGTTTCAAAACAAAACCATGAATTTCTAACAATCCGTGAAATTTTACGAAAACGCGTTTTTCATTTGTTTTTTTTATTCAGCCGGCGCGGGGCGCGACTATGGGCTGTCGTATACCAGCCAGTATTTATTCAAACAATATTTGTCTTCGAACACTAAGATGTTCCACATTCAAAAAGTGCGCCGCAAAGTTAATTGCGGCGCACTTATTTGGGTTCGATATGTTCCAAATTCAAAAAGTGCGCGGCAAAGATAATTGCGGCGCACTTATACAGGGTGGGGCAAATTTTTGGCCCCTTAAGGGTAGCTACCTTTTCTTTTGTAGTTAGGAGGGTTTGTTCTTAGAAACCTTCTGTTTTATTTTGAAGAAAAAAATATTGCCATTTTTAGATTTTTGAAAAAATGTACGGTTCACCCAAAAAAATACATTTGACAAAAAAAACAAGTTGGTCTTAATCGACTCTATTTCCAACCAGGAATACTTTTCCCAAAGTAACATACTAAAACAAATCGTAAGTTTTTGCAATAATTAAAAAAAACCATTCCCATACATTTTCTATGAAAAAACGAGTAAGTGAAAACAACAATGTCACTCATTCAATGGTTCTTAATTTAAATTCGTATGTAACTTTTTTAAGTTGGTAGGCTAATTCTTCTTCTTTCTTTGACTTTCTTGTCTGGTAGTGGTATTTCTTCATTTTATCTACGAAATGCTTCTAACGCTGATTGAACACGAAATTTATTTTGAAAATAAGCTTTTATTAAGCTTAATAATAATAATATTAATAATAAATAATGCTGGACATTTCACACAACATTATCTAGCCCCAAGCTAAGCAGAGCTTGTGTTATGGCACCTAGATAACTGATATACTTAATACAATATACATTACATAGATAGATATTTTTTACTATACATAGAAAATACCCAGAAACACCCTGAACAAATATCTGCAGATCGTACAAATATTTGTTCCGAGGCGGGAATCGAACCCGCAACCTCCTGCGTCGCAGGCGAACATTCGCTTAGCCGCTGTTGATTCGTAAAAGACATTTTGGATTTAAAATTTTAAAAAAATATTTCCCGCCACTTTTTTCTAGCGGTATTGTCATTCAAAGAGGGCAAATATCAATAAATAATTTGAATTTAGAACAAATTGCTTTCCGTGTTCGAATGGTATGCATGACTTTGTTGCGGTGAATGGCGCTTCTTGAAAAAGGTATGGGAATTGTTTTTTTTAATTATTGCCAAAACTTACGATTTGATTTGGTAAGTTACTTTGGGAAAAGTGTTCCTGGTTGGAAATAGAGTCGATTAAGATAAACTTGTTTTTTTTGACAAATGTCATTTTTTGGGCGAACCGTACTTTTTTTCAAAAATCTAAAAATGCCAATATTTTTTTCTTCAAAATAAAATAGAAGTTTCCTAAAAACAAAACCTTCTAACTACAAAAGAAAAGGTAGCTACCCTTAAGGGGCCAAAAATTTGCCCCACCCTGTAGAAGTTTCATACAGAAAACAACACCTTTGGGTACGCTTAAAGGCGAACCAAGTCGTCCTTTTCGAATAGAGGGGATGAAAAATGATTTTAACACCAATGTAATGTTACCACCTAGTTCTATCAACAATAAATTCATTTTCAACACACTTCCTCATAAAGTGGCTCTAATTTCACCGCAAGTAGGCACATAATGATACCTGTAATCAAACTGTGACTTTTCATTGCTATTATTCACAAGTGAATTATAGAGTTTTTCTTTTTAATATATAGGTTGAGTTGCTTTGTTCTTTAAAAAGTTTCGATACAAAAAAGATCGTGTTCAATAGAACAAATAAATTAATGTACCTATTGCTTGCTCATTTCATGCAACTTCGTATTTAAATAGATAATTTCAACTTGTACGTGTTTAATAAATAAAACTTTCCCTCAAATCTAACTTTTGTTTTCTCTGTAATAAAGAAAACTTTAAATTCCCCATTTTGTACGTGGCTAAAACGCTATCCGCGGAAAGCAAAAAAAAAACCTCATTCCTTTAGTCTATGGCCGATCGCCATTGTTAGATGCGGGCGCATAGGAAAACTGAATAATATTTCCCGCGATAGCAAAAAAATTTTTCTCAACTCGTTTTCACTGTTAAATTTATAGTTATTTTCTTCACAAGTGTGTTGAAAAACGTCGTATGATACACGTGTGTATTAATGATTACCATCCTCGGCTCTCTTAAGACCCTCACCTTTCGGCTCGAGTCTCAATGGCGTCTGAGCGGTAATCACTAACATTACACGCTTGTACCATAATGTACTATTATCATTTTATTTGTGTCTAGTTATACAATGTTCTCCGTGGCGCAGAGGGCGAGTAGCCTGCTGAGACGCAAGAGGTTGCGGATTCGATTCCCGCTGCGAGACATATGTTTGCATGATTTGCAATTATTTGTTTCGGGTCTGGGTGCTTGTGGTACCATGATACTCGTAGTTCCTGATACCTACGACACAGGGAATCTAAGTGTGGGATCAGGACTATGTATGTGACTAAAAAAATTGGTTTTCAAAATACCCCTATATGCCCGAGGGGAGGGTATTCCACACGTCATGGCAAACAAGTTTAGTTCTACGACTTGTGAATTTGTGAAGTTTTTCATTCATGACATACCGCGTAAACTTTCTACACGGCGATACCCTGGGGGCCTTTTTACACTGCAGTTTTAGCAGTCTCCTGTATTGATTGATTTTTTTTTCAGCTACGACCGCAACTACCCTATAATGTTTCCGAAACGCGACGTAGTCATTGCATACAGCGAGACAGTGGAAAGGCAGTCGCCCGAGGTGATGGAGCGACTGTCGCGCGACTTCGAACGACTGCGCGCCACGGCAGAGAAGGACCCCATGTACGAGATGCACGAGCAGGAGAAGAAGGACATCTGGGCAGCCAGGTATTAAAAGAGCATGTGGGTTTTAGGGTTACATACTTCACAAGGTAACAATGGAACCATTGTAGGATCATTTTGTTGTCCGTCGTTTTCAATACCCTTTTTATCAGGAATGACATCAATTTATAATAAATACCTATATATAGGTATACCATAATCATATAGGTGCATAATACTGTAAATTATACGTTTAAAATTAGGAATTTCGGATTTTCTAGGCAATATTCAATTTAGTACCAAATTGAAAACTAGATGTCGCTACCCGTGCACGTGTACCAACGATCTTATAATACAGTGAGTGTATTATAAGATCGTTGACGTGTACAGTTGCCGCCACGGGACGTGAGCGCGGGCTAGCGGAGTTGGGGGCGCGAGTAGCCAATGGTCGATGACGTTCGCCTGACATGCACCAATCATAATACAAATAAATACATATATTTATTTTGGTAAACGTAAACTAATATAAATTTCATGCGTTTGGGACCCTCTTTTAAGTATAAAGATATCTGTATTAGAGGGTCTCACTCTTCCGTAGTAGGTACAAGTTATTTTGATTTTAGTACTTAAGTGAAAAGTTAAAAAATCAAAATTTAAATGTTAAATAAAAATTAAGTCGCTATGACACGTGACATCTTACTCACGACTCGTGCCGCAAACTGAATTAATTTTTAAATATTTATTTCAGAGAGCGATTCCTCGAAGAAGCTCCAGAGTTGCTGCCGAAGCTGCTGTCGTGCGTGGAGTGGGGTGAGCGAGCGGAGGTGGCCAGCGTGCTGAGGATGCTGCCGCGCTGGACACCGTTCAAACGGGTGGAGTCGGCGCTGGAGCTACTGGACTACGCGTACGCTGACGCAGCGGTCAGAAGCTTCGCCGTCAAGTGTCTCGAGAGTATCAGGTAAGGAAAAGTCTTCCACCGAAGTGAACTAGCGAAAAAGGGATGTGTTGGAAAACGTTGTATTGTATTGTATATACTTTATTGCACACAAAACTAAAAGTAAATGTACAAATGGAGGGCATAATGCCAAAGTCATTTTCTACCTGCCAACCAAGAAGGTGGTAACAATTAAGGCGTGCTAACACAATGAAAACTAAAAAAAGCACAAAAATAAATAAATAAAATGCATAGACTAAACGATATAACTTAAATAATAAAATAATAAAAATAAAATAAAATCTGGAAGAACAAAAAAGAAAAAAAAAGAAAAAATTACGTTTACAGTTTTTTAAGGTAATGCTCACGAGTCAGCCTTTTAAAACAAACTTTGGAGTCAACGTTCTTAATATCAAACGGAAGCATATTCCATAACTTCAAAGCCTCGACCGAAAATGAGCTATCACAAAAAGATGTGCTATGAGCAGGTGTCGCTAGAAGGAGATTATGTGATGATCTTAGATGCCACTCATGAGTTTCTGACCGAAAATCAAAACGATTAGACAAATACTCAGGAGCAAAAACGTTGATAGAGAGAAAGGTATGACAGGAAAACTGTAGGAAGGCCCCTGTCGTGGGAAGTCTCTGGATGGAGGCGGCACAAGACCGTTCGTCTTGAACTCCGTCTTGATATTCTTTGGGGACCTATTTATAACAGTGGACTTCTACATGCTGATAGTGGTTTCCATACGCCTTTAGGTTACGCTAACATTCACAAACGTTAGAACATAATATTTGAAGCATGGGAGAACTCGCAGGACGCGATCTGAGTATTCTGCGACCTGTTTCGATATTTTTCATGCGAGATATTTCATTCGAGATTTTTTGTTTGACATTCGAGGTGATATTTTGATTATACATGTTAATGCAAAGCATAACATGAAATCAGTGTCATGCGTGATCAAAAACTAAATAATTAATTTTTGGAAAAAACATAATCCGACTTCAAGCCTGTGCCTATAATGTAGGTAATCGCTATCTATCGGCGGGTAGGTATTTAAGCATTTCTATAACGCCATCTGTCGACGTCTAGCAGTATCATCTAGCGCTGACAGAACCAAGAGTGGCAGAGTAAAATATTAGGTTTTTTCTATATTAAATTTTTCAAAAAGTGCTGAATCAATTTCGATAAAATTTATAGGGGACCACCTCTGAAGAATAACCTACCAAACAAAAAAAGAATCATCAAAATCAATGCAAAATTGAAGGGGTAATCGCGTAACATACATAAATTGAGAACCTCCTCCTTTTTTTGAAGTCGGTTAAAAATAAGAGATTTTTTTATTTTTTAGTTGTCCTGTCTGATCACGTGATCGTGAAAAGTTTATGTTGGTGGTCTTCAGGCTCGACCATTGATCTTGTAAATAGTAGTATTAGCATAGATAAATCATACAAGTATAGATTGCTAACTTCTTGTAAATTTCACAATGGTTCAAAAAATTTAGCTAGATGGCGTTACTTGGCTCGCTGGAAATAATATTTGTCTGAAATTGACTAAATATCGCAGTTTACTGTTCTGATTTATCATATTTATTTATTTGGAGTACCAAAATACAAAGTTTCTTTAACATCACCTACGAAAATATAAAATTGTTATTAAGGTATTTTTACCTTTTGATTCATTGAGCATGTGTATCGCTGGTAGCTAGTGATTTGGCTTATTGTCGTGAGATGGCGTTACAATGCTAGTGTGATCTAACTAGTGCCATCTAGCCAGCAGATGATAAAACTCAAAATACTATGTCTGTGTGAATGCCATAGTGTATGTAAGTGTGGAATTTGTCAACTTGTCGAGTGAAAGATTAGATTTAAAATTTCTTAGTACCTATCTAGTTATAATACCTACTTACATGAAATAAAATATCGAACATAAGACGAAAAATTACCATTTGTGAACCATAAAATAAATAACGTACCTACCTACCTAGCTCAATTATAAAAGCTGCCGTTTATTTTGACAACAACGTTACACGTTATTCTACTAGTCCAAGCGCTGACTTAGAATAATTGAGGCTCCACGTTTACCGCTACGATCGGTGGCGGTTCCAGGGTCGCAATCGCGCTATTTTTATATAATTTATATTTTTATTTGCTATTTCGGTTTGGGAAATGCTGAGGGGCTTGACCCAGTAGGGTAGACGGGGTAGGCTTTATAACAATAAAACCAGCCAACTGCGAGTCGGACTCGCGCATCGAAGGTTCCGTACAAACTTGTAGGTATGTAAATAGTTCGTCCATCACGGGAATCGAGTCACGAAGCATATTACATCCAAAATCGGAATTATTAAGATCGGGCCAAAAAGCCAAAAAAATAACGTTTCTAGTAGGGGAGCCACCTTAAGTTTTAAATTTATTTTTATTCGTTTTTGCTAAAGCGGCAACAGAAATACACATTCTATGAAAATTTCAACTGTCTACCTGTTACGCTTAGTATGTATACTAGGTGCCGTTGGTTACCCTTCGGGTATGGAACCCTAAAAAGCACACATTTTTTTTCTTACTTATGATGAGGCATCTTGATTTTGGAGTACCTGAACTTACAGCTCCAAAGGGGATGTATAAAGATGATATCGGAAATGACCCCTAATTTTTTTCCATATCGTTGTGTTTTTTCATATCTTGTTTTCACACTTACTTACACTGAGAAAATATAAAATTTACATATTCCAAAATATTCAACTCGTAGATACTGAGTTCTAGGGCTATTTTGGTAAGCAAAATCAGATAGTACAGGTTCATATCGTAGTTTATACTCAGGAATTGTTATTTTCTTGAATCTTCAAGAAAATAACAATTAGGTAGTTCATATATACACTCGAGAGCAATGAATCCGGGTCACTTAAAGAATGTTAAAATCTCGGAAACTAAAAATGATAGATTAATGCAATAAATTGTATTTAATAGACAATGTAATACTCCTTAAATGAAGGTAAAAAAAATATGAGTCACCATACATTTTATTAACACAAAATTACATAAAGAAAAAAACTGCTGATCTCTCCTTAAAACAAAAATAGGAAACATGAAATTTTTGAACATTATTACGATTTTCTTGAATTTTAATACTTCGTATTGCCTCCTCGTGCTTTTTTAATTTAATTTTAATTTAATTTTTTTTATTATTAAATTTTAATTTTAAATTTTAAATTTTTTTTTTTTTTTTTTTAACTTAATTTCGTAGTTCCATCTTCGAAAGTGGCCCTTTTTCAAATTTGATTTTTTTATGATATAACTTTACAATAACTAAGAAGTTTTAATACCTTCATTTAAGGAGTATTACATTGTCTATTAAATACAATTTATTGCATTAACCTAGCATTTTTAGTTTCCGAGATTTTTAGGATTCTTTAAGTGACCCGGATTCATTGCTCTCGAGTGTAGTTAGTTTATTATGAGACTCAAGTTTTTATCTAAAAACTTGAGTCTCATAATATAAAAAAGAACGAAATAAATACAAAAACCTACCATACCTAATCACTTTGATACGTGCGAAAATCTGGTTCAGCGTTATTTTACCTCTGGGCCCGTTTGTAGGTAAACTTACCCGCGCTGGGAGCCAATTTTCAATTTCTCAGTCATTCGCCGGCGCCGCCATGTCTACATGTAAGAAATGGTATTTCGAACGGAATTACCTACACACACCTGTATGATTTATCTATGACACACCCAGCAACATCGAAGTTTGAATTTCATCAACTGTTCGATAGATGGCAGTAGGTTTACCACACTTCAACTAGGACAGTAAACTGATCGATAGATGGCGTTAGGTATATCACACTTTAGCTAGTATAGTGGCGCCGTCGCATACAATAAGTCGAACTACTAGGTACCAGCGAAGATAATAAGTTTTATCGGAGCTTTGTACTAATGTATGAAGTTAGCAATCTATACTTGTATGATTTATCTATGGTATTAGTGACATTAGTTAGCAAACCCCCCTATTGCACTCTACTGGTTGTACGCTATGATGTATGCTATGGGGGAGGCCGCATCCAGCTTTGGATCTCCACTGACTGATGAAGATGTTTGTTCCAGTGACGATGACCTCCTGTTATACCTTCTGCAACTTGTGCAGGCGTTGAAGCATGAGTCGTATCTGATGTGTGATCTGGCCAAGTTCCTGGTTTCGAGGGCTTTCAACAACATGACGATAGGACACTACCTGTTCTGGCATTTGAGGTGAGTTTACTTTTGTATTTTGTAGAAGACTACATTCAAGTAGTTGGTTAGTAGTAGAACTTCTTGTGAAAGATTTCGTCCGGGGAAGTACTACCACCGTACCTATTTCTGCCGCCAAGCAGTAGTGTTCGCATTGCTGTGTTTCGGTTTGAAGGGTACGGGTGCCGGTGAAATTACAGGCACATGAGACTTTTCACCTTTATGTCTCAGGGTCGGCAGCGCGCGTGTGATGTCTCTGGTGTTACAGGCGTTCATAGGCTACGGTAACTGCTTTCCATCTGGTGGGCAGTAAGCTTGTCTGCTTGCCAAGTAGCAACAAAAAAAAAAATTTCAAGACAAGCTTTTATATCACCCCTCCAGATGGTGATGAAATTCATTATTTGAACCTCCACCTGATCAAAGTGTTCTAGACTAGATAGATCTTGGTTTTAGAAATGAAAGTGTCTACCACGAACCCGATAATGCAGTGACGACCGCCGTGGCGTAATGGGCGAATAGCCGGCCTGTACGCAAGACGTGCAGGCTCGAATGTTTGCATGTTTTGCAAATATTTGTTCCGGGTCTGGGTGTTATGGTACCATGGTACTCGTAGTTCCTTAATATCCACGACACAGGGAATCCTAGTGTGGAATCAGGAATACGTATGTGACTGTTGGGTGTTATGTTATGTTATTGCAGGAACGCTGATGGACTGTTGATCTTTATACTATATGTTGTATGTAAATAATAGTATAGGAAGTCGGTGGATGGAGGCAGTTCAAGTCCGTTCGTCGTGGAATTGTATATGACGGCCTATGTCCAGCAGTGGACTTCGATAGACTGATGTTGATGATGAATGTTTTTAAAGCATGAGCTGTTTTTCAGTGTTTGGTAAAAAAAACAATCTTTTTGTGATGCAGGATTTTACTCATACATCTGTTCTTCTTCCGAAATACAAGCAAATTTTATGCAACGTTAGGGTCAATGTACACCGAGTTGGCAGTGTCCAGCGTACTAAAATTAACGCAACATTTTAAACATCTTAATTCTAAATGTTTTCGTGTATGTATGTATTAATTCAAAATACATTGTATCGCTTGAGGGGGTCGCAAGGGCCTATGCCGGCCGGTTTCATCTCAATGTGACTCAGGCCTCAGTTAACTGTTTTTGAATACATATCTTTGCTGTTTCAGATCGGAAATGCACATTGCAAATGTATCGATTCGCTTTGGATTACTTCTGGAGGCGTATTGTCGCGGATCCCAAGACCACATCACTAGCCTGCTGAGACAAATTGCTTGTCTGGATAAACTCAAGTGTAAGTTGCATTATTTACTTACTGCCATCTATGATACAAGATCAGAAGCCGTACCATGAGCACTTATAGCGGTTCAGTTCAAAAACTATTCAGTACAAAATATCAGTTCCGTGATGTTCGCAGCTATTTTTAAAGGCACAGTAGCGCCTATGTACAGTACTTTAAGTTGTGCAATAAAGAATTTTCTATCTAAGTATCTAATTTACATTTATTAAAACTTACCAAATAAATAATTTAGATTTGCCTGTGACTACCCCTAGTAGGATCTCCTCACGTATTTGAGGATGTCCTCCATGGGTATTAAAGTTGTGAGCTTGCTTATTTATGAACTTTATGCATCAAAGCCAATATTTACGGAAACTCGTGATGGATGTACATTTTAATGAGATTATCTTGACAGAACTCAAAAGATGTCAGGGTTTCAATCCGAATGGTTAATTTTCCAAGTTCTAATATTGTCTACATTATTAATTTTCCAATCTCATCTTCCTTGAAAAATTCGTTTCTCTTCTTTGAGTCCTGTATATAGCAAATATATTTTGGGTGCTTGATATAGTATTTATTTTGTGATATTACAGGGCTGAGCAAATGTGTACGCAAAATGAAGGATATATCGAAAGCACGGGATGCACTGACAGATCATTTGAAAGAAGTGCATTGTATGGAGGCGCTGTGCGAGTTCGTGTCGCCTCTCAATCCCAGCTTCGTCTGTAAACGGATAAAGTGAGTACCACACACAGCCTCACATAAACACCCGCCCACCCACAATTTCACTTTTGAAAGGTTCTTTATTACATAATGTAGGTATCATAGTACAAATTCCAGTGTGGGTATCTTAGAACTTAACAAACAATATTTTGATGAAGCTACGTTTTTCAAGTAAGACTTATTAAAAACATGTAAAAAAAAGGAATAGTAATTTCATAGCGATAAGTAAATAGGTGCCTAATATTGGATTTTATAATTCCCACCCACAACCTCGTTTGTTGTAGCAGAACTATTTGTGAAAGAGTTCGTCCGGGGTAGTACTACCACCGTACCTATTTCTGCCGCTAAGCAGTAGTGTTTGAAGGGTATGGGTGCCGGTGAAGTTACACGCACATGAGACCTTTATGTCTCAGGAAGACGGGCGCAGTGCAATGTCTCGTATGACGCGTCTCAGAGATGACCTAAGAGGTATTGCATTTGTTATGGGCTGGGGGGGTTACCGCTTAACATCAGGTGGACCAAAAGCCAGCTCGGTCAATAATCAAATAAAAAAAGACCACACCCACCCAAGACACACCCACATGAACATCCTGTAAGGCAGATCCTCTATGGGCCAACTTGACCTCGTTCATACACGAATTGAAGTCGACTTGACTTGCAGTGCTGGCTGCTCTGCTCTGCGCATATGAGTCAATATCCAGAAATGGGTCGTGCGTAAAGATATCAGCTTATCCAACCCACCAACAGCGGAGATTAAAAACAGGCTGAGACTAAACTCCGAAAGGGAGCACCAAAAAATATGGGAACGTAGACTGGACTGTAAGCAAACAAAGAAAATGCTTCCAGCTAAAAACAAAAGGATATCAAACACATTATTAAAGATGAAACGCGAAGACCTACGGATGATGGTGGGCATCATCACGGGACACTGTGATCTCAACCACCATCTGCTGAAGACAGGGGCTACGGACAGTGGGCTATGTCGTGGCTGTCTTCAGGGCGAGGAGACAGTGGAGCATGTGATATTGGACTGCACGGCCGCAAATGAAGCCAGGAAAAAAACCGGACTCCAGGAGCTGATAGAGTCCTGTTTGACTTCTTCCGAACAGTGCTGCCATCAACCCAGAGTCCTTCTCCGTTATTTTAAGGAGTTGGGCTGGCTGGGCTAGGTTTAGCAGGGGGACAATGCATAATACACCCCAATGCGGGAAGTCAGTGCAGATCTTATCTGCACTGAGATCTTATCATTTTGAATTAGATTTAGAATGAGATGGGTCGTGCGTTATCTCGTGATATCAAGACCGTCCTTTTTAAGGTGGTTTAATTTTTTTAATTTTGGTTTGTTTATATAAAGCTTTGTTTTTATTGTGAAACAAAAAATGATTAGGAACCTAATTACTTATTTCACTTACCATTATAGTAGTAACATATTTCCTGATACAAAGCTATATCTCTATGCCTTTAAAATATTGTAAACTGCTCGTTCCTTCCCGCCCTTCGCCTCGTCGCGCATTCCTAAGGCGCGCTACAGCAGTTCCGTTCGAACTATAGTAAAGTACGTGGTATAGTCTTCATTTGAAACAATGCTTATATTTAGTTCGCTTTAACTGTTATAACGTTCCAGGCCCGAGGAATGTAGAGTGATGGACAGCAAGATGCGGCCTTTGCTGCTCGACTTCGAGAACGTGGACCCCACGGGTAAGGACATCCGCATCATCCTGAAGATAGGCGATGATCTGCGTCAAGACATGTTCACGCTGCAGATGCTGCGAATCATGGACCGGCTGTGGAAGAGTGAGGGCTGCGATTTCAGGTGAGTGGCAAGCGAGATAACTCTTTATTGTACATGTATACATGTTTTAAACAAACTATCACTATACACCACGTACTTTACTATTCTCCTGCGTGGTTGCAGCTCTAATGGTCAACGAAACATTAGCAGGAGAATAGTAAAGTACGTGGTGTATAGTCGTAATTTTTCTAAAATGATACCTCGTCACGATAATTTTAATTCTATGTTACATGTGTTCAGGGTGTTTGGGAGTTGGGAATTGTAGGGGCTCGTATTGGTTTTTTGGTAGTTTGTAGGATTTTTAGGTGTTGTAGTTTTTTTTAGGGATTTTTAGGAGTTGTTGGAGTTTTTAGGGGTTGTAGAGATTTTATGAAATTTGTAGGCGTTGGTAGGTTTATTAGGGATCTGTTCCCAGTTTCCCAAAGCAAAGCTCGGTTGTCTACTAGTGATATCTTAAACTTGGTTATGGTTTCAGATTGAATCCCTACACCTGCATATCCATGGAGGACGCAGTGGGCATGATCGAGGTCGTGGAGGACGCACAAACTGTCGCCAACATACAAAAAGAGAGCGCGTTCATACCTGCCGCCTCCACCATCAAGAAAGCGACTCTATTGCGTAAGTAACATAACATAGTATTGAATACATGCATATGGCATATTTAACGACCACTGTGGCGCGGTGGGTGAAGGTTCGCCTGCGACGCAGGAGGTTGCGGGTTCGATTTCCGCCTCGGAGCAAATATTTGTACGATCTGCAGATACTTGTTCACGGTGTTCTGGGTATTTCTCTATGTATAATAAAAAAATATCTATCTATGTAATGTATTGTATTAAGTATATCAGTTATTTAGTACCCATAACACAAGCTCTGCTTAGCTTGGGGCTAGATAATTTTGTGTGAAATCTCCAGCATTATTTATTATTTTATTTATTTATATGGAGTATGGGGTGCCGTCGTTTGCTCGGCCTTAAGTCAAAGTCAAAAAGAACTTTATTCATTGAAATCACAAGGATCATTTTGAATCGTCTTATATAAAATTAAATTACTCCTGTTCCAACGCGACCAAGCCTAGAAGAATCAGGCAACAAACTCGACTTGGCTTACATAAATGGTCCGTCTTACCACTAGGTGAGAAGCGCCTGTGTGGTGCCTCGGAGCAAGGAGTTGCTGATACATAGTAAATGAGAACTTAAAAACTTTAGGAAGGTAGTCAATAGTAAATAAACATCAGCAAAAATATGCAAGACAGCACACGCTACGCTTGTTATACTTATAAATAATAATCTAATACAAACATGTAAATTGGTAAGTACAGATATTGCAAATTTCCATTTTAGCAGTCGAGGGGCAGAGCGACATCAGGCCACGCGGCTTTATCATTAATATAGTCATCAAGAGTGTAATACGCTTTCTTAATTAGATTCATCTTTATGTAGGATTTAAATCTTCGAATAGGAAGTTTAAATGCACCTTCTGGAAGTTTATTATAGAACCGTACAGAATTCCCCATAAAAGACCCACTTACTTTCTTTAATCAGACTCACTTACTTTCTTTAATCAGACCCCACTTACTTTCTTTAATCAGACCCACTTACTTTCTTTAATCATAACCCTTAGAATATACCCCTCTGTCTCCTCTCTCGTGGATGTTGTAAAAGTCGACTAAGGAATTACACCAGGGGATGGGCAGCAGCATCCACCTGAGTATGTGGTGATTATGGCAAATCCCTCCATTACAATAATCAGGGAGGCCTCATCCAATAATGGAAGTCTCACAGTTGATGAAGAAGATATGGAGTCCACGATGATGTGCATGGAGGGCACGATAGGTTTGGTAGACATGTGAAATCTAATTTAAAATTAAATAATAAATAAATAAATAAATAATGCTGGACATTTCACACAACATTATCTAGCTCCAAGCTAAGCAGAGCTTGTGTTATGGCAACTAGATAACTGATATACGTAATATAATATACATTACATAGATAGATATTTTTATTATACATAGAAAATACCCAGAACACCCGGAACAAGGATCTGCAGATCGCACAAATTTTTGTTCCGAGGCGGTGATCGAACCCGCAACCTCCTACGTCGCAGGCGAACCTTCGCCCGCCGCGCCACAGAGGTCGTCGAAATTTAAAATTAAGCTAGTTCCGTTATTTGCCTAGTTATTTTTCTCTTTCCGCACAGACTGTGTATACACACACACACCACAAGATGATAAAATATACAGGCCTTATATAATTAACCTGGAGTTAACTTACTGTGTATTTATTTTGTACTGCGCCGTCGTTGGGACTCATCATACTATTGGGTTAAATTTTTTACTTCGTATGACACAAGGCACAGACTAGGTGACCGATGGTGATACAGCCAGTGTGGAGAAAAGATTCAGTCTATAATACCATTACAGAATGGCTGCGAAAACAGACTGACAAGAAACCAGAAGCCTTCAATAAAGTGGTGCATGAGTTCAGTATGAGTTGCGCGGGGTATAGCGTCGCTACCTACGTGCTGGGCATCGCGGACAGACACCCCGATAATATAATGGTCAAGAAAAGTGGACAGGTTAGTAATACCCCCCACATATACCCATCCACACAAATACCTACCCACACACCCGCACTTCCACCCACACACCCGCACTTCCACCCACTCTAACCCTTCTTCACACTCATAAACAACCGTTTTCTGCGCATTTCTTATATATGTATATTTCATTAATCCCTTGTTTTCATAGAGAGCATAAAATGGTCGGTAATACAAACTATGTCCTGCTGCTCAATTGCTCAACTAGTTGCAATCTAGTTGAGCAGTGGGGAAGTAGCATTATTATATTAGATACTTTCATACTTAGTATGATAATGGCGTTAGAAGAGTTAAGAGAGAACGTTTGGTTCTCTCTTAACAAGCAAATATTTCCTTAAAAGGGGACTTGAAATCTTGAATGTAGAAATTTTCCAAGTATTTTTTTTTATTATTCATCCTAGGTAAATATCCGCCCTAAAGTCTAAGTTAACGATAACGTTGTCAGAAAACTAACCTTCAGATTTTGAAAACTTGTCCAGTCTTTTTTTCTGGCTTGTTGAATTCCGTTTCAGGCTGGGATGTTTATTTACATATCTTCGAAGCGGCAGTTTTTGACCAGGAAATCTAATTCTATCACGTAGAGATTACTAGCTGTCAATGAAGATATATCTGCTTCCTATTCCCTAACTGAAAGTCACTGAGTGTGACTAACGTTAGACAAGTAAAATTACCATCAATTGACAATTATTAATGATAATTTTGAGCAGTTAGGGAATAGGGGGCTCGTCAAAATGTAAAAGTTCAACCCTGTAAAATTTGTATCTCTTTTCCCCCTAGTTATTCCACATAGACTTCGGTCACTTCCTCGGCCATTTCAAACACAAGTACGGATTCAGACGCGAGTGGCAGCCGTTTGTACTGACCCACGATATAATACACGCCATCAACAAGGGCCAGCGCGGTTCTGGAGACAACCAGCCTGTTGAGTTTAAGATTTTCAGGGAGCATTGTGAGAAGGTCAGTTATATTTCACTTTTAAGGCTCTTATAGCACCGTTACATCATACCTGAGCCTTTATTATCTTAATTATAGAACATTCAATTTACAAATTTTAATCTCATCTCAGTCAACTGTCAAGTCCTTCGGTCATACCTCAGAATAAGGCTTGTCCTTATATCTTTGAACATTTATTTGGTCCTAATGTTTTGATTGTTGCAGGCATTCCAAATCCTTCGGAATCACGGCCACTTGATTCTATCCCTGTTCTCAATGATGATCTCGACTGGCCTGCCCGAGCTCAGCTCTGAGAAGGATTTACAATTCTTGAGGGAAACTCTTGTAAGTCTATGATACTTAAATTTCGAATGTAGACATCACGGAAATTGTATGTAGAGCATGCCAGCATCATCAGCAGCCTGTAGAAGCACTACATTCAGCTGCAGCATCCGCCTGAGAACTCAACACCGTTACTGCGATCACTAATTCGCTTGCCAAGCGTGGTGTTTATGGCAAATTCCCCCCATTGTATTCAATGGCCTCCATTGAGGATTCCTAGGGGGAGGCCACCACGCCTTTGTTTTTTAGCGTTCCGTACCCTTAGGGTAAAACGGACCCTATTACTAAGGCTCCGCTGTCCGTCCGTCCGTCCGTCTGTCACCAGGCTGTATCTCATGAACCGGGATAGTTAGATACTTAAAATATTCACAGATGATCTATTTTTGTTGTCGCTGTAACAACAAATACTAAAAACCAGTATAAAATAAATATTTAAGGGGGCTCCCATACAACAAACGTGTTTTTTTTTGCTCATTTTTGCTCGATATTGATAACGGCAACAGGTAGACGCTTAAAATATTCACAGAATATTGTGTTATATTATTACACTTTAAAAATAAATAATAAAAATAAAAATAAAATTAATATTTAAGGGGGGATTTACCTCATACAACAAACGTGTTTTTTTGCCGTTTTTATAGATAATGGTACGGAACCCTTCGTTCGCGAGTCCGACTCGCACTTGGCCGGGTTTTTATTATTATTGGGTGTTAATAATTAATTTCCACAGGTAATGGATCTATCTGAAGACAAAGCATTGGAGCACTTTCAGCGGAAGTTCGACGAAGCGCTCAAGAACCGGTGGACGACATCCTTCCAGTGGGCCTTCCACAACATAGACAGGAACAACTGACAATGGCCCGTCAGCCGGCGGCTGAAGCGACAGTCGCACAAAGCGCCACAGACACTGTAGACCGAACCACCTGGACATAAGGTCGGTTATACAACGTGATTATTAGTGGACTGTTTACCTTCAGCTATGAAATAAGTGTGAACCGTACGCAGTAGAGTTAAAGTCGCTTTTCAAAGCTTCGATCCAACATTCATAATAAGCTCGGTTTTAGAAGTTGACCTGTTTGGCTCCAGAAATAAAAGTAGTAATCCGTACCACAGTGGATATAAAATTGCTTTTCGTAAAGCTTCGCGGAGTGTTGGTTGGTTTCAGTGAGGTTCTTATTCCATTTCTCTATCATAATAATACTTTAGCTATTTAATCTTCGAACTCTTGTATAGTTTGTCTTGTTAAAGCTTTTTTGTCTATAAATTCTGTATCTATCAGGGGAGATGAGGTTGTCCCAAGACTGATAGCCGAATTGCATTGAGGAGTGATGCAACACACTGGAAAAGTTAAGTTATATGCAATATGAATATGAAGTTAGAATGTATATTCGAATTATTCTATTATGCTAGAAAAATTTATGATAAACCGGCGCCAGGCTCACGCCGAGAACGCCAAATTCAGGCGTGAAATTAGGCAAGATTACACTCATGCCGAAATCGACACAAAAAAGGTGACAACGTCCTAGTGAGTTACATTCTTTACATCTTCTTCATCAGCTGAACAAGGCCTTTATAGAAAAGAGGGGGAGAGGGGGATTAGCCATAATCACCACGCTTGGCAGGCTGATTGGTGATGGCAGTAGATGGATACTGCTGTCCATCCTCTGGCGTAATCTCTTAGTCGCCTTTTGCGACATCCACTGGAAGAGTTGGAGGATTCATACTCTCAGGCCGAGAACACCAATTTAAATTTTAATTTTACATTCTTGGCGAGAATTCTGGGCGTGAGTCGGGAGCTGGTATAGGGTCTCTCAATATACGTAAATATTAATTCGTGTTAATGTTTAGTCTATTAGCTTGCGGTTATAGCATTCGTACGCTCAATGTTTTCGCATTATTATTATGATAAATTCAGCTTAATATTGTTTTATGCTCTGGCATGATATATCTATGGCATACATGAAAATTAGAAAGCGTTCTCGGCATCCGTCACACGCCACGCATTTGAAAGATAAACGCAGAATAAAATCAAGCCAAGTACATTAAAATAATCACATTGAGCGAATGTGAGAAGAATAGCTATAGGTACAGTATATACAGAGGCCTTACCGTGAGCTCTTATAGCGATTCAGTTCCAAAACTATTCAGTTTAAAATATCGGTTCCGTGATGTCCGCAGCTGTATTTAAAGGCACAGTAGCAAAAGGTTTGTAGACTTCTGCTATTAAAGTTATTCAATGATGACAAATGTCAACGACGAACCGATATTTTGTACTGAACAGTTTTTAAACTGAATCGCTACAAGCGTTCATGGTAAGGAACTACGCTATTATCGTCTAGTTTTTGGGCGTATGCAATGAGCAGGCTTTTTATGCATTTTCTAGAGGGCGAAAAAGGCGGTGGCCGATTTGGCTGTGATATAGAAATGCGGACGCGCTGGTTAGTTACGAAATTGTAGCATAGGATTTGTTTTTTTTTTTTCATATTTTTGGGTAAAATATTTGATATTAACCAAATTTTCCTGTCTGACCTTATTTCTTGTTGAAACTGTAAATTTAGTCATGATTTGTATATAAATATTTTCTTTCTTAATGCACATTATTTATCTTTGTATTGATTAGATATAGTTTGGAGAGTTACTTTTATTTTATTATATTCGTTATATTGAACAATATAGTAGGGAAAATCTATTTTGTTGATTAGGAATGTTTTAGGTAAGGGTAAGGGTAAGGGATGACTGACGGGGAGGAAAGAGAGAGGAGGGGCCACCGCACGTTTTCGCACCTCGTGAGTTTTTTAATCATTGTGATTAATCAATAATAGGGAAATAATGCTCTCATTTGTGAACGTAGATGTAAGTAGCCACGTTATTCTATCATCTCATTGTAGTGTATATTTCGCCCCAGACATCTGAAATCCATATAACATTATTATAAATTGGTATATAAAAGATCTTTCGAAAAATATTATCATTTATCGACATTCACGCGCGTATTACAAAAACTTTGTATGACAGACTACATTAGAGTCAAATTATGCATATTGCTTGTCCATGTCAAACAGCTTACCTGTTGTTGTAAGCGGTTCACTGCTCGTTTAAAGTCCCACAAACTTATCTGGCTGGGTGACGGTGATGCTGTTATCAAATTTAGTGTTCGAATAGTAATCTGACTTAAAAAGGGCGTTGTTTGGTCCATTTTTGGACACCGGGAATTTATCTGGCCCGGTGACGGCGTCTCTGTTATGAAATTGAGTGTACGAATAGTAATCTGACTTAAAAACGGCGTGGTCAGTTCCGCTTTTGGACACCGGAAACTTATCTGGCCCGGTGACAGCGTCTCTGTATTGAAATTGAGTGTACGAATAGTAATCTGACTTAATAACGGCGTGGTCGGTTCCGCTTTTGGACACCGGGAACTTATCTGGCCGAGTGGCGGTGTCTCTGTCATGAAATTGAGTGTACGAATAATAATCTAAATTAGTAACTGCGTGTTTAGTTCCGTTTTTGGACACCGGGAACTTATCTGTCCCGGTGACGGCGCCTCCGTAATGAAATTGAATGTACAAATAGTAATCTGAATTAGAAACTGCGTGGTTATATAGTTATGCTTTTGGCCACCGGGCCAGATAAGTTTGTGTGGCTTTACTGCATGTTGGCATCTGTTAATTTTGAATCCTTTTTCGAGGTAAATTTACAGAGTTTTTGTAATAATTCTGCGTAAATATATAACTTATAGTAGGCTTAGCAGTATTACACCGACGTTTAGGGTTAAAGTTTATGCTTTAAGTAAGTTCTTATGTAATATCGGTCTACCTCACGTCACCGTGTGTTAGGTGTTTTGCCTTAAGTAGTCAGTTCTCATAATACATTAATGAAATACGCTAGATCAATATTCAACCTTATTATATAGAAGTTAGGGAGTCGTTTCGCACTCGTTGGCAATTAGTAGCCAAAATATACACGTATATCGATAGTTTAAAGTAAAATGCCTTTAGATTTAGTCGTAAGGGTTGCAGACAGTTTAGTAAAGTATGTATCTATGTATTCATTTATTTATTGTATCGAGAAATACAATAAATTATGTAAAAGAAATAGCATCATGGTGATATGAAAATGCTTGGTCTTATATTTGCAATTTATGAAGAATTGTGATCAAATTCATAAATATACCAATTATAGTTTAATAACGCAGTAATTTTAATGATTGCATTGTTTAATTTATGAAATACTTAATCGCGTTAGTTGATAGTCGTCCAAAATGTTCAGTATAAAGCCTTCTCTAGACTCACGCCATATCCAAATTGGCGTGAGTCTGGAGCTGACCTTAGAACAGATACAAAATGATAACTGCCGTACGCTTTAATATAGTGTATTATTATAATGCTGATGAAACTTAAAACTATACTAATTTATAATCCATGCTAACGTCTGCCAGTCCATTCTTGTCTTGTTTCCTATTTTACTTGAAAGTCGCCATCTTAATTAATTTATACTAATTAACGAGGCGTCCTCATAAAAAGATTGTCACAAAACTGTCTCAATACTGTTATTGGGGAGGACTGTAGGTCACGTCGCGTAGACCCAGGTACTCGATGCTCGGTGCTACGGTGCTGTAGCCCTAGGTACTAGGTAGACCTCTACGCTGGTGGATCCGAATGAAAGGCTTCCAATGAAACTCCCAAAACTGCTCGACTGTTCTTTATTCTTCCGAACTGGTTCTTCCTGAATTGCTTGATTCCAACTGAATACCAACTGAGTACTGAATGCCGGCACAGACACCGGCACTATATTTATACAAATTTCCCTACAATAATTCCTGTCATGCCATTGGCTGACCAATAGAAAAGGCTTTTTATTAGCCAATCACAGCGCTCCAAATTCTCCTATACTTTCGCTTAGCTACCTCGGAGCGTTACCGTTGAGAGAGCGTGTACCTTACCTACTACGGAGGGTTACCGTTCAGAGAGCCTAAATCTTTTTCTATGTATTTTAGCACTGTTTTCCCTACAATTTCCTATTGTTTACCTACCTATCATATTTTTAAAGGTAAATGAGTTACACCCTAAGCTAAATACATTCTTATATGCTAGGCCCTATACTAAACATCAGTCTCCTTTATTGTCTTAAACTTAATATTAATTTATATCGCTAATAACTTATTCACGTTGCTAACAACTGTTGTTCCATATTGTATGATCGCCTTTGTGTTACAAGCGTGCAACAAAATTATTGATGACGTTTGAAGTTGCAAACTTTACCTCCAAGTCAATGCAAGTTTGAATGTGACCGTGGAGTTATTTTACAGTGTCAATTGACGACCTCTGTGGCGCGGCAGGCGAAGGTTCGCATGCGACGTAGGAGGTTGCGGGTTCGATTCCCGCCTCGGAACAAATATTTGTACGATCTGCAGATATTTGTTCAGGGTGTTCTGGGTATTTTTCTATGTATAATAAAACATATCTATCTATGTAATGTATTGTATTAAGTATATCAGTTATCTAGTACCCATAACACAAGCTCTGCTTAGCTTGGGGCTAGATAATGTTGTGTGAAATGTCCAGCATTTATTAATTAATTAATTAATTAAAGTGACACTTCTCTTCGTCGGTCGGTTGTCGCCATTAACACCCAACAGTCACATACATAGTCCTGATCTCATAGGAACCCCTGTGTTGTGGGTATCAAGGAACTACGAGTACCAATACCCAGACCCGTAACAAATATTTGCAGATCATGCATACATTTGTCCCGCAGCGGGAATTGTACTGTCTCAGCCGGCTACTTGACCGCCGTGCCACGGAAGTCGCCATTAAAATACAAGAACATTAATACCTCGATTTAATCTACCTGCTGTTCAATAGTTTTAAAAATGACTGATATTACGCGTTTAGGTTTCACCACAGTTTGTCAATTTTACTAGGATACTTTATAAACCGGATAAAAATTCAGTTATACGGTTGGTTTTTTATAGGTAAATGATCCGTTTAAGGGTGTAGTTTAGTGCTATTAGTAAATTAAATTATATTCATTCGATCTAAAGCGATACAATAAACGTAACATTTTACCAGAAACTCTTAACATCGTTAGTAAGAATTGGAATGACTCAATTATCATAACCTGTCGTGTCTCGTTGCCATAGCAGTGGTTCACCTCATCTAAATTAATTCACTAAAGCATAGGTGTTGAATCTGAACACTGAATCAATTTAATAATTTGTTTGTTTGACTTTAAAGAACTTACTGTGTCCCATTGCATGGATTAAAGCAGTTCCATTAAAAGTGAATAATGATCCCTCCTCGGTTACATACCGATCAATCGTTATTCAAACTCAGACCATCGTTAATTGTTTTACGGCCAAATAAAAAACCTTGGAAGGTCTACCTAGGGTCTACCAAACCCAAAAGGCAACGTACAATTATTGATTTTTAAACAAACCCGAGGAAGAATTATACCAAAACTTTATGCGCAGTGCATAAATAAATGCATAATTAACATTTGCGCATATCTAAAGTGTCTAATTTATTCAGTTTCCTTTTCCTGGTGACCATTACGCCATGCACTCTTGTTTCAAATGCCAAATGTAGATATCAAAGACGCTGAACACGTCAAGATAGATTTGTCACCAATTCGAAACAACCTAAACGTTAGTCGCTTGTCACTTGATACTAGCGAAGCTTCCAAAATCTATCATACCTATTCCATCAAGTGGTTGGGATGGTCTGATTTGTTTATGAAAATACCGTCTTAAAACTGTGTTTAACAGTCGAATGGTGGAAATGGCACAATGCAAGCGTTAACATGCGATGTAGCCTTCTAAACAGCTTATATCCTAAACTTTCAGTTCATCAGGCCGCGTTGTTTTGTGGATAATACGTTCGCCATCACCGGTGTGTTCATACTCGTGTTCAATGTTCAGACTTTGATGAACTATTATTATAGGCTCACATAAATTGAGAGTTCCAAAGTTTTGTAGACTAAGAACTCCAGTGATCTGTGAATTCATATCTTGTAATTCTAGCACGGTCTTGCGGCTTCGCTGTTGAAACACTGGATCGGGTTTTTGGGTCAGAGAAAACGGATACGGACGCATTTTCTGGTTCAATTAGAACGGAAAATTTAGCTAACAATGTGGCACATGTGGTTGGGACTATGTCAATCGTTTGTACAGATGTTGCCTAAGCTTCCTTATTTGATCGAAAAGTTTATTATTTAATAAAAAATAATCATTTTGGTGAAGCTCCTCGTGTAGCTTTCATGTTTTTTTTTATGGCAAACGAATGTTTTATAAAAATATGAATAGGTGCATAGGAATCAAAGCTCGAGGAATGTTGGCTGCGTTATGTTTTAGTTACACAGACAGATCCGTAAAAAAATCATTACACTGCCAATATGTAAACGATAGACTGATCGAACCGCGTATAGCAATAGATTTTCCAATACAGTTGTATTAAGAAGCTCAGTTATTTTAGATATAGCTAGTTACAAAATAGATTAGTTGTCAGTACAGTTGTGCAAATCTGAATCATGCCGTTACTTACGATAATCCTAAAAAGGTATTCTTTGTAAATAGTTTTTGTTTATCATAATCACAATAATGTATTATTATAATAATGTAATATCAGCCGTGTTCAAGAACCTTACATGGATATTATTGTTTGTATTGACAAAGCTGAGTAAGGTTCTTGAATAAGGTCGTAAGACTTATGATTACATCCCTATTACAACTTCCTCTTTCAAAAGCTTCCCATAGCTCGTATTGAATGTGACATTTTGTTAATGGTAAATGCCGTGTAGAAATTACGCGTGTATATTCATAAAGATGACACGTGTTACATAATCATTAAAAGTGACAAGCATTATGTTTTACCTTAACAGAATGGGTAGTACCTATAGATTATAATTAAATACATATACCATAACACATAATTATGTATGATTTGTTCGACACTTATCTATATGAATTTTATGTATTTATAATTCCAAGACACATGCTTACACATTTTAAAAGACGGTGTGTTTCATTACATTTTTATAAGTATTTGTATTATGTTCGTAAACAATGCTTTCTATTTAGTGGTAAATTCAATAATAAAATATGATGATAATACCTAAATCTACGATATATTTATGTATTTCGACTGAAAAACCGATCATTCGTGTGAGAATTAATAAATTCATTTTCGAACCGTGGATCTAAATGCGTGTTTTGTTATCTTGCTTTAGCAATCTTTGCTTAGAGGTCCTGTTTTAGATAACATCTTTGTCTTCAGATTTGTAACAAAATTTACATCTTAACCGACTAGTTTCAATAATTATGTATAATATCGTTGCGTTACTAATTCGCTGACTGACTAAATTGTGGGGGGATTTCGGGGGTGCTTTTGTGGTCTAGGGTTGCATTAAGCAAGGAATTTTCGAAAATCACCTCTCCGAAACTCACGTTTGGGAATTGGGAACGGATAGTACAGAAATTTGGAAAAAACTATGTAGACGTACCATTGATGGCACAATTGGCACCGATTTGTCCCACTAGTACATTCAAATGACCGCTAAGCAAGACTACTGAAGCATTTGGCAGATCCTCAACCGATTTTGCAATGTAAATAGAGTAAGGTGTGAACGAGAAGAGAGCTTAACGTTGCTAGATATCTAATTATTGTAGGAAATTCAATGAAAATGCATTAACAATTATTTTACATGTGACTTAAGGCTTTACCATTTCTGTATTCTAGGGCTCTACTATGACTTTCGACTAAAAATGGCGTCTTTTAACTCACATGTAGAATCAGGAAGTTTATGTTGTCGATTTCGTGCAGCATTCATTAAAGTTAAATAATATCTCTTTCTAATAAACTTTAAATGAAAAGAAATGCGTTGATTTTAGCGCTGGGCTTCAGAGAATGCCTCACAGGATTGAGACCCATGTATCACCAAATAATAAATGGAATGTTGTTATAGCTGATTGTGAAATAGTATTTAAGTATCATAATCAATAATTATTTAAGCCATTATTGCAACTGGCTAGTGCATTATCGTTATAAGAATCAAAAACCATCTCAAGTCTATATCAATAGTTCCTTTGTCATGTGTCATTGTCATATACGATATACGAGTAATGAAAAAGATATTCATTTAGGTTAAAACAATGTATAAAATAATTTACTGAATAATTATTTGCTGTATCTCAAATAAGTTTTTTTTAAATAAACATGTACATACATTCATACAAGGTTAAAAAGCTTATTATTGTTATTATATTATACCTTAAGGTCATAGATATAAGCCCCAAATTCGCCCCTACAAAGAACTATGTCGTAAACTCGTAACGCGCTAGTAAAGAAACATCACACAAGCTTTGGAGCATGCTTCAATGACATTCGTGGGAGGCTACACCAGCCTACTTACATAAAAAGCCATTAAACTAGTCGGCCAACAGTTTCTGCCCCAAAAAACCTATTTATCATACAAAGAAAACGAATCGTGTAAAAGTATTTACTCAATTTATCAAAAGTACGTTTCGTCACCTGAGTTGACGGGGCTGAGACTCCTCAAACAGTGTTATCAAGAGAATGAAATTCGTCGAGTAGATTCACAGAAAGTGATTAGTCAATGGTCAGAACGCCAGTGACCAACTGCTCGGTTACACTAGCCTATAACGCGCATTGGGACATCGACCCTCACGCGTTAACTATCTTGCCGCCCAAAAATAAAATAGAATACAGTGAATTGAAGTGAAAATGTTTGGTGATTTATAATTTTTATTGGAATTTGTGTGAATAAAATAACAAAATGACGGCTGGGAATGAGGAACATGAGCCCCTGATCTCTTCTTCAGTGGATAATCAACGTGTTACATACAGCACTACGCCTCCGGTAAGTTTTATTTATATTTATTTGTAAATTAAATTAGTTAAGAAACATTATTTACTTCGAAACATTTGAATTATACATTAGTATTTAGAAGCATTAACTTTAGTTGGGAAAGAGTTTATTCTTATGTTTTATGGTTTTTATTGTAATTATGCATCTATAGTTAAGCAAATTAGAGGCTTTGGAAAGTAAACCGGTTAACTTTATATTTTCTCGCAACTTTTTTGGACGAAAATTTTTGACTAAGAAAAAGCTGAAAAGAATTACCTATACTTAGATAAATAAATAGCAGACGAATAGCCAGGTTTTAGCATATAATATCTTTCAAGTATTTCAACGAACATTTCAACTTATGATTACCATTCTAATCTCAAGTTTAACATACAGATACTACAGTATATAATCGAATAAAACTTGCTGCCATCCAAGATGTTTCTATTAAAGCAAATCATTATTGCCAAGGCTAAGCTCATTTTGATTTCGTCTGTTACCGAACGACAAAAAAGGCTAAACAGGTTTTTTAATGCACCGGTTTCGGCTGGTCTATGTATTCTAATGTTTTAACATTCTTTAGAGGTCTTCGAAGTTACATTTCCTTGACCCATAGTTATTAAAGTAATTAAAATAACTACGTGTACCTATAGCTTAATTGGTACCTTCAGTAAACATGTCATAAGAAGTGAACCCTTGATTTTGTTGTACTGTAGTCAATATTAGGTAGGTGCCGACGACAACGACATCGTGTATTTATATCGCATATTTATTTCTGATGCCTAAAGCTTTTGAAAAGTCTTGCAGTTAGAAAATCTAATTCGTGTATGGTTTTTAGCTGGATAAAACAGCAATATGGTATCCCGAAATATCTAAATGAATGCCCTTTCTTGACGAGGTACATGCGCCCTAGTCAGAAATAACTTTTCTGCTGTAATTACCACTCTGTTTTTCACTTCTAAATGAAAAGAAGCATAATACAAAATAGTTCACTTACCGACGAAATAAACCAAAATTAAGTTAATTCTGACGAAACGTTGAGCAAGTCGGACATGCTTGGCTGAATTTGTTTTAGATGTTTTTGAATACGTTCAATCAAAAAAGGCTGGCTTTTTATTATTGCCTGACTGACTTAGTGTTATGTTTATTCGGTTAGGTGAAGTAAACAGCCTTTTTCAAGATGAGAAAATAGCGTGGCGGGCGTGATTGTGTAATCGCATGCTACGTCAAAGAATACGCTTGGCCATTCACCGTAGGGTTTCTGGAGAACTAAAAGTCAGGCCTACGATCCGTGTTCCATTCAGATAATCGTACATTCAATTCATAGTGATCGGTGATATCCTGCTATTGCTATCCTTGCGCTGGAGTTACATTCAGTTTAGTCAAGGTAGATCAGGTATGGGGCATGGGTGCCGGTGAAATTACAGGCATAGCATAATATAACACCCAACAGTCACATACGTAATCATGATCCCCACTAGGGTTCCCTGTGTCGTGGGTATCAGGAAATACGAGTACCATAACACCCAGACCCGAAACAAATATTTGCAGATCATACAAAAATTTGTCTCGCAGCGGGAATCTAACCCGCAATCCTCTTGCATCTCAGCCTACTACTCGCCCGCCGCGCCACAGAGGTCGTTAGGAGGCATATGAAACGTTAACCCGTATCTCTAGCCAAAACCATTTAAACCAAACTAGTATCCATGTATCGGATCGTACTAACTCTATAAACTGGCCAATTTGTTCGAATATGTTTGATTTGTCCGACATTATTAATACTAATAATAAATAATAAATGAATGCTGGACATTTCACACAACATTATCTAGCCCCAAGCAAAGAAGAGCTTGTGTTATGGATACTAGATAACTGATATACTTAATACAATGCATTACATAGATAGATATTTTTTATTATACATAGAAAATACGCAGGATACCCGGAACAGTTACCTGCAGATGTTACAAATATTTATTCCGAGGCGGGAATCGAACCCGCAACCTCCTGCGTCGCAGACGAACCATAGCCCGCCGCGCCACAACTATTAGTTTGTTGTAAGTAACGATGTACTTACACTTTTTTTTTCTTGGAAGAAATTGGGTTTTATTTGCCCTGACGAAAAGCCCTTAACCGAGGCAAAAAACCTTCTGCTTTAAAAATACGTAACGATTTTAGGTAGGTATGCATCATTTGAAACTATAAAAATGTAAACCGGTTCCAAGAAAGCGAGCGAAGTGGAATAAAACCAACATTCGTACCGCAATAGGTTCAACTAGCGTAGAGCTTTTGCGCTATTATGAGTCAATAATTCCTAGGGTTCCGTATATCCGTCTTGCTATAGGCCATCGTAGGTACCATCTAAAATATCTGATTAATTTCATTTCCCACAAATAAGATTGAAACTTGATATCAATCTCATAGTACAGGTAGCAGACCGTAAAAATAGGAGTCCAATTATTTCACCTCTGTTTGGTTCGTAGTATGGTTTTTCGACCTATTATGAAACACGTGGCCTTGCGTTCACATGATATTCGGTTTATATGCTGTCCTATACAAACTTAAGGGCCTCTTCCACCCGCCATCGACATGATGATGATTTCATGTATCTAGTGACTGGTGACTTGTGACTTCTTTAGGCTGCTTGCCTGGTAGGCTGGTATGCGAAGAATTAAGACAAATGTTTTCATAAACGATATCTGTCATCTTGTCACTGTTTCCTGGACCAGATTAAGTTTTTCCGGGAGACAGGGAACATGTTTGTTCAATCCAACCACTGTGACAGAAGCCTTCTTAATTTTCATATCTATATGTACATAATATCAGATATTTAAATTGTTGTAGTGGTAGTCAAGTGCGTGTCAAGTGGACAAAAACACGCGCTAAGCGCCCTTTTGTTGTAACCATTTGACCTAATATTATCAAAATAATGTACCTACCTACTTGACACTGGCAAAATCGAGGAAACTTTCCTCACAGGCCATAAAAAAAGAATAATAAAATGTGTGAAACGAAACCAGACCTTCTTCTCCTCATACATAATACTCTATCTACCGGATATCTATCTATAATCTTACCCAATTTGATCTATCATTTCGGTATGTAGCTAACTGGTACAAGAAACAAATTAATGACTCGAATTGAAAAGGTTTCATTTTGCCAACACTCACCTACCTTAAGGCGAAAGATCGATCACTTGTCTTGTCGTCAAGTCTGCTGACGGCATAAAGAAATACAGATCGTTTTTACAAGCACGCGGTCACCTATCAAGTGACATTTTTTATGCAACAGTATTCATTCATCCCATAATGAGTATTACCACACCAAACCGTCTCACCACGCTTATGAAACCTGATACCAATTCCCCGGATATAATAGTATCGGAAGGAATTAGGTCTGATAGAGTAATGACCCCTTAAGCCCGGTTGGTAATGAACACCCAAATTGGTCTACGATGGGTTTCCTTAGTTGTTTGGTTGTCTAGCTAGGACATGTGATGGGCTCGACACGTGGTATTAAAGTCTATTAGATAAGATAATTTTATTCGCTCTTTTAAAAAATATGGTACAAATTAGACTTATTTCAATAGTACTTAATTGTAATAACATGATATCATTTACTTACCTAAAGGAGCGCTGTTCGCTGCACTAGGTCTCAAAGAGCCTGTGTTGCTGGCTTTTTAAGTTTAGATAGGCTCATTTTGGGATGCATTTTGGATTGCTATGCAACGTCATAAATTGTAGTAAGAAGGTAAGAAGGTAGGTAAACATCTAGAATTTAGTACTATACCTACTTATAAATCTGTGATCTAGAACGATCCAAAATAGGTAGGTATGTCATTATTCACTGTAGAAAAACTTACTGATCATTAATTGTATTTGTCTTGTGCGTGGAAGTCTTCCAAGACTAAAACTAGAAGATTACGGTTGCTTGATAAAAGTAAACTACCTACACTATTCGTAAATGAGGTAAACAATGCAAGTATAGGAATGCTTCGAAAACAAGAAATTGATACGCCTAAGCAACGGTCTTGACGACCGAAACCTTATCTAACTGTGGTTTTGTAGTAAGTCTTGTGGTTAGGAAGTCTTGATTTGCAGGATAAGGAAGCATTATGGGTGTAAGCTGTAAACACAGCAACTCATAGTTACTTTGTTGTGTGACGCGTAAAAGAAGAATAGACAAATTACTTTACTATTAATTGAAGAACCCTGAAAAAAAGCAAAAAGAGTTCTAAGCTGTGACCAGTTTTGCACGTCTCTTGTTCAACACTGCTAGGGCTCTACTAACGGGGCTACAGTAGGATAAATAGAGCCTCTTTGTCCTTTCTTCATATGCTGGTGGACGTCCACATACGAGGCCTATATAGAATAGAGGTTATTTGCCATAATCACCGCGCTTAGCAGTATATTGGTAACCGGTATTGGTGTTTAGTACTCAGATGGATACTGCTGCCCATATCCTAGCGTAATGCCTCAGTCGCCTTTCAAGACATCCACGAGAGGAGTTGGAGGAGTCTTATTCCCTGACCTGATTGCATGACCTGTAAAAATACATAAAAGTAAAAGGAATGATTATGATGTTTGGATGTTTGTCGTGCTTCCACGCCAAAACGGCTAAGCCAATTTTGTAAAAATTTGGTATACCTAGAGGTAGATTAAAACATAGAATACTTATTATCCAGAAGTTGAATTCCTTTGGGAGACGCGGCAGAAATCGCGGGCGACCAAATATTATAATAGCCCTCTTAGGTATACTGGTGTATCCGGCCTAAGATTAGACGACCCCTCCGTCTCCTCCCGTGGCAGCAGTATCCATCTGAGTACTTATCACCAATCCGCCTGCCAAGCGTGGTGATTATAGCACATCCCCCCATTGTATTGGGAGTGGCCTCGTCTAGCAGTGTACGTAAACAGGCTGGTGATGATTTAAGTAACTTATATTCTCATTAATTTTATTATTTTAGGAACAATCACCAAGCGAGTCCCCTCGGATCAGTGGCGGAGAAGTCACCCTTGGCATCCCTACCAATCGCAACTATGGTGCCATTGGGGGCGTTGAAAAAGTCACGTACACATGGTCGGATATCAACGCCTTCGCCACAGAGAACAGGAACAGCAGGAGTAAGCGGTTCTGGAATTTCTGGAAGTCTTCCTCCAATGGCATGTTCCAGCAAAGGAAGCAGCTGCTAAGGAATAGTAAGATATTATCAATAACATTTCATAGTCCACTGCAGAGTCCGAAGTCCGAGTTTTAACAAGCAGTACGTATGGTGCAGACACGGATTTTAGTATGGAAATTGAGGTTCACAAAGTCGCGGGGGCGCTCATAGGTGTCTCCGTACAAAATCCGTTGTACACTACACCATACGTCTGTGACAATTGTTTGCTACAAGTGAAAATTATAAATTCAAATAAATCAGACACAAATAAACATAGCTCTTGATCTGCCCCCTATTCCCTAACTGAAAGTCAATCGGTGACTAACGTTTGTCAAGTAAAATTAACATCAATTGCTCAAAATTATCACTAGAATTTGCTAATTGATGGTCATTTTCTAACAAAAAAAACTAAATCAAAATCGGTTCATCCGTTTGGGAGCTACGATGTCCATGCACATTTAAGCATTGTTTGAATTATCTAATCAAAACAATTAGCAAACTCCCCTTTTCTTAAATACACGAAAATGCGATTGATTGGGTCGCATATAGGTAACTTTCTTATATTTAAAGATGACCGAGTTATCTCGTTGTGTCAATTACTGTCTATTGAGTCCCTACAATGTCTTCCTGTATGATCAGTAAAGTAGGGTAAGATGCTACGAGCTTGTAAAATCTTTGCCTTCATAGGTCTCGCATACTTAATCTAGATACCTATAGTTGAGTTGCAAAATTTAGGGCATTAAACGTGTGACTATGAAAACTTTGTCATTAATTCTAAACTTCTCGGTTTCTGTAACATGTTGATAAGTAACTAAATATTTTTTATTTTACAGTAAACGGCGCTGCATACCCTGGTGAGCTGCTTGCCCTGATGGGTTCCTCCGGAGCCGGCAAGACCACTCTCCTGAATAGTCTAACCTTCCGGACTCCAAGTGGAGTCGTTTCCAGCGGGACAAGAGCGCTTAACGGCCAGCCAGCCACTCCTGAAGCGTTGGCAGCGCTGTCAGCGTATGTGCAGCAGCAGGACTTGTTTATTGGGACATTGACTGTTCGAGAACATTTGATCTTCCAGGTGGGCTATTTCTTATAACCAGCGAATAAGAAGCGTCAAGATTTTTGTTACCCTGCTGGAGTCTGCGTGCTCATTTAAGCTGTACCTAGTGAATGTTTATAACAGTGTTTTGTTTTTTAGGCATTGGTGCGGATGGACAGACACATACCCTATGCTATGCGCATGCAGCGAGTCAATGAAGTTATTCAAGAAGTAAGTTTTCAGTCTAAATTATTCCAATAATTTATTCACTAGCTTCTAGCTCCGGCTTCGCTAACCAGGAACCTGGGTACAAAGTATCATGTCTGATATTCAAGGTCACGAATAATATCTTTTCCGTTTTAAAGGGTGGAAAAGTCTCATGTGCCTGTAATTTCACCGGCACATGAGACTTTTCATCTTTATGTGTCAGGATGATGAGTGCAGTGCAATATCAAGTAGGTGGAGGTGGACATGACCTAAGAGGTATTTATTGCATTTGTAGGCTTGGGTTACCGCTTAACATTAGGTGGGCCACATGTGTGTAATTAACTCAAATAAAACATCTCAATTGGTTCAGCCGTTATGGTCTGATTGAATAATAAACATCGACACGAATTTTCGCATTTATAACAATAGGATTCGTGAAAATGTTCTTCTAAAAAGGATGAGCAATGAACATCCATTCCACCAGGCAAGCCAAAAACACCTTATGAATTATTTTTTGGATTGGCTGTCATAAATCAAGGCTCAATTGCGTAATAGGTACCTACGCTTAGTATGAACAAAGAGTTTAGTTATGTTATAAAGACGACTTCCCAAAATATCTGTTACCAACCCTACCTACATCCATAATTGTCAGTAACTTAATATGTCCGTATCCCAAATCACATGCTTTCACGGCATTTAAACCAATAGCCAAATTATTCGGCTTCGATGATGGAGCAGCCCTGCCTCAGTCTTTAGAAAGCTCAACTGCTTTATTTGTGTTTATTAATTTTTGTATATATTTGTATCATTCTTTCTGTAAATAACTTATAAGAAGTAACCGATTCCTTACTTTTTCTAGTTGGCGCTCACAAAATGTCAAAACACAGTGATCGGTATTCCAGGCCGACTGAAAGGGATATCTGGAGGAGAGATGAAGCGACTCTCCTTTGCCAGTGAGGTTCTGACTGACCCTCCGCTGATGTTCTGCGACGAACCGACCTCTGGACTGGACTCTTTTATGGCGCAGAATGTTGTTCAGGTGAGATACTTTACCAGGATGCTGGCAAAATGCTACTGATAAACGTATCTCAAAGGTATATCGGGTGGTATCGAGTCTCCTTCGATAGTGAACACGTTGCTAATGTTCTGTGACGAACCTACCATGAGCTGGAATGGACTCGTTTATGGCGCTGGATTCTTTTATAGTTTACCAAAGCGGATTCTGAATTGGACAGATGCCACATTGAATGGATGTCGCATCGCCATTTATCGAAATTTTAGTCAGTCAGTAAATTATTGTATTAGGTATACAAACGATCTCGTTCCGATATTATGGAAATAAGGTGAGGTGCGCTAGGTTAGAGGTGAGAGTTGGTAGGATTCCTACCTCCAATTTCACCAGCTTGTTATGGAGCATCTAACATTTATGAGTCCTTTCGCTGCCAACCTCTCTACCAGTTAATATTAGGTGCGTTAAAGCGCGTTATTTTTTAAAAATTTCAGTCGCATTTTCAAGTTGCTAACGATGCGAATGCGATGGTTTTTCGTAAAAACTTGTCGTAAACTAAACATACAAATTTAAATATTTTAAGTGACTTGTTACTTTTGTAACTTTGTGTAAGGTGTCACTCAATAAGATTTAGGGTTCCATAGACAGGCGCCAGCCTTGAGCTGATACGAGCATTGCTCTAGTACGCATGTTCCGGAGGTACTAAACAAATAAATAATGATAATGTCTTGTACAATAGTGCGTGTACAGAAGATAAGCGATCTACACTAGACTTGTAAAACCAAGAGTCAAACCTGCACTTTATAGCCTCTTGTTTCACAATTCAAGAATATGTTGACGTGCGAGTTTCTTGAACCCAGTTTGTTGCACATTTCTTATGTTTCATTATATTTTGATAGAAGATAGAAAATACTATATTGCACACCATAAACATAACAATTCAACAAAATAAAAAATCTTGATACAATAAACAATGGGTGGTATTATTGCTAAGTAGTGATCTCTAGTAGACAACATTTGGACAGTCCTCTCGGACTGTACGTAGAAGTACTTGCATAGGTAGGTACATTATATTATTCATAAGTTGGTGGATAAGTTATTTATGAGTGTTTTTTTTTCGGGATTTTCACTTTATCATAACATACTTACCGTTTTGGCTGGTGAAGAAATTGATGAATTTTAAAGTGATTTATGGCGTTACTCGCAAACCAAGCCCGTACAATGCCCGTACCTGAACAATGTGCGTAGGTAGGTAGGTACTACGCTATAAGCTTCTTTTGTACTGCGTAGTATATTATAAGAATACGACTCTTAACCTCAAAATACTTTAAGTGTATGCTTGTCTGTAACCAAACACAGGTCACAAAGAATAGTTGAGGTATTAGTACCTCGAAATATAATATTCTCTTTTTCAATATAGTTTTGATCTCTCTTCAGGTACTGAAAAGCCTGGCACAGAAAGGCAAGACTGTGGTGTGCACCATCCACCAGCCCTCATCTGAGCTGTATGCAATGTTCGACAAACTGCTCATAATGGCTGAAGGACGGGTCGCCTTCCTCGGCTCGCCCGAACAAGCCACGGATTTCTTTAAGGAGTAAGTATTTATTTACACTGTTCTATCAGATATATCTTAACCGAGTTCTTCTAGATATATCTTAACAGAGTTCTGCTAGATATATTATCTTAACAGAGTTCTGCTAGATGTCTTTACAGTGTTCTGTCAGATATATAAAATATAATAAAATAAAAATAAATATCTTTGCGTTCTGCCAGATATATCTTTACATTAATCTGCTATCTATATCTTTACAGACTTCTGCTAGATATATCTTAACAGCTAGTCTAAGTAGGCCAAAGTTCACTTTTTGTATCTTGCAAGCCGATTTTAACCCAGTTCACTTTATTCAATTGATTTTGAAAATTTTGCAAATTCTGATGGCAATACAATGTTATGGAGACAGCGAGCTGATTTGATGATGGAGACGGAAGGTGGACAAACGAACGATTTCTAATTTCTTTGCTTTGAAAAATGAACTTCTTTCTCTGTTGCTAATTTTTTATAACACGCGATGGAACGATGAATTGGTGCATACATGTATTGCGTCTACAATTTATTTTAAAAACGAACCGATGCCATTTGTATTTATTTCATTTTTGCCAATTGTTTTGTATGATTCTTAGGAAGGCTCTTAGGTTTTATCACCCCATAGTGTCCTCTGCAATAGACGTACTTCGTCTTCATCAGTCGGTAGTCATCCACTGCTGGATGAGGCCTCCCCCATAGCATGCATAGCGAGCAATGGGGATTTGGAATAGAATAGAAAACACTTTATTGCACACCACATTTAAAATTAAAACATTAAAATAATCATGTTATTATAAGTATGGAAGTACTATGGGTGGTCTTATCGCTGAGAGCGATCTCTTCCAAACAATCTTGGGATGGACAGGAATTGATGAAAACGATAAAGGACGGATTTACCTTAATCACCACGCTTGGCAGGCGGATTGGTGATCGTAGTTCGGTGTTAAGTACTCAGGTAGATGCTGCTGCCTATCCCTTCGCGTAATCCCTTAGTCGTATTTTACGACATCCACAGTAGGAGTAGGAGTTCCATTCTTAGGCCGAGACTACTTTTAAACAATTCAGAAACTTACTTGCTATTTCTCATGTTCACACCAGTCTTGGAGCAGCGTGTCCTCCTAACTACAATCCAGCGGACCACTTCATCCAGCTCCTGGCCGGCGTGCCAGGCCGGGAAGAGGCCACCAGGCACACAATAGACACTGTGTGCACTTCCTTCGCCAAATCTGAGATAGGCTGCAAGATCGTCGCTGAAGCTGAAAATGCCATGTATAATCAGGTAAGGATTATCACAAGCTGTTCCTGTCTCACCTTCAAGCATGGTCGCGATCGGTACTCAGGAGGAAGGAGCTCTAAATGGTCGACGAAACGTCAATAGGAGAATGGTACTTCTTCTTTTAACTATGGCTATGGCAAAATTGTGGTAACGAAAGCCATAGAGCTTTAGTTACCACAATTTTGCCAATGTCGATGGCGACATGATATTAGAGACGGTAAGACGCTGGAGTTGGCCGGACTTGTAAGAGGGAGACTCAACCAGAATTTATGGTAACAAAAGGTGATTTATCTATTTATCAAGTGACTAATAAAGGGTGGAGGGATAATGTTAAAGTACGTAGTACAATTCTTTGACAGATATTTTCATACATTATCTGTCACCAAGACCAATCATTATTCCTATTATTTTGAAAATCCGAAAATTTAACTTGTTTTCTTCCAATAATACTCATTAGATTCTCTCTATTTTAGCATGACATAACATAGCACCCAACAGTCACATACATAGTCCTGATCCCACTCTAGGATTCCCTGTGTCGTGGGTATCAGGAACTACGAGTACCATGGTACCACAACACCCAGACACGGAACAAATATTTGCAGATCACGCAAACATTTGTCCCGTAGCTGGAATCGAACCCGCAACCTCTTGCGTCTCAGCTGGCTCCTCGCCCTCTGCGTCACGGAGGTCGTCAAAAATAACATTTTTTTTTCGTTCTAGCGAAAGATTCACACAGGTTGGGCAGACGCAGCGTGGACTGGCGTAGCGGCTATGAGAGCGAAGCGTTCCCCGTACAAAGCGTCGTGGTGTGCGCAGTTCAGGGCTGTGCTATGGAGGTCGTGGCTCTCTGTTACCAAGGAACCTATGCTCATCAAAGTTCGCTTCTTGCAAACCATTGTGAGTAATATGTCACTGTCTATAAAGTATATTGTTGTGTAACCGCGCATAAGATAAAGGGTTGGCAACAAATCAAATCAAAATAATTTTATTCATTGAAATCACAAGGATAATTTTGAATCGTCTTATAAACTAAAATTACTCCTGTTACAACGCGACCAAGCCTAAAAACAATCAGGCTTCAAAAACGGCTTAGCTTACATAAATGGTCCGTCTTACCACTAGGTAAGAAGCGCCTGTGTGGTGCTTCGGAGCAAGGAGTTGCTGATACGTAAATGAGAACTTAAAAACTTTAGAAAGGTAGTCAAAAGTAACATCTATGGAAGTCCTGGCTCTCAGTTATCAAGGAGCTTATGCTTATCAATAGTAGGTACAATACTGTAGAATTCTGAACCGTCTCCATCCACCGACTTCCTGCTACATTTATAATGTATTTAGTCCATCGAGTAGAGGGCCTTACTCTACCGCATCGTCCGGTTTGTGGTCGCCACTCAAAAATCTTTAGAAAGATAAGAAGCATAAATAAAGAATGTTTTCAGATGGTTTCAATCTTAATAGGCGTGATCTACTTCGGACAGAATCTGGACCAAGATGGAGTGATGAACATCAACGGTGCTATATTCATGTTCCTCACCAACATGACTTTTCAAAACATCTTCGCTGTTATCAACGTGAGTTACTATTTCTCGAATTGTTAGGCAATTTTCTTTGGTGTAAGATTTTTTCTTGCTGCTAGTTTATTTAGTAATGTGTTATTACTGGAAGAAAGCGCCATCTGGGCTAGTGTGGGAAAGAAATGGCGGCGATGAGCCACTGGTCACATCTATATTCCCACGATTGTGCGGCCTACAGTCAAAAAAAGGACCATTGAGGCTGTTAAATTGGGAGAAAAGAAACCAGGCAGCTATAACAGAAAATATAAAATATATTATTCGGTAAATGTGTTCACAACGGTGTCCGGTCCGTATAAAAGAGGCTCGCTCAAACTCGATCATCCTTGTCTGTCGCAGCAGCGTCACAAGCGGGAATAATTGGAACTAAATAAATAGCTAGGAATCAATTAGGTTTACATACCTTGTGTTGTAGTTCAACAGTTGATCCCTAGGTGGTGCTAGGGTCAACAGAGGCTCTGCTCGCCTCCGTGGCGTGGCGGGCTAGTAGCCGGCAGAGACGGAAGAGGTGCGGGTTCGATTCTCGCTGCGGGACAAATGTTTGCATGATCTGCAAATATTTGTCCAGGGTCTGGGTGTTGTGGTACCATGGTACTCGTAGTTCCTGATACTCACGACACAGGGAATCCTAGTGTGGGATCAGGGCTATGTATGTGACTGTTGGGGGGGGGTTGGCATACGGCCCACCTGATGGTAAGCGGTTACCGTCGCCTATTGACATCTGCAACACCCGAGGCATTGCCAATGCGTTGCCTGCCTTGGAGGACCCTTTTCACAGTTTTTTTGAAGCTGTGCATATTGTAGTTAAGCGGAAAAACCTCAGAAGGGAGCCCATTCCACAATTTGCACGTATGTGGGAGAAAAGATCTCGTAAAGCGAGCTGTACGAGATACCCACACATCGATGATGTGTGGATGAGCTCCCAACCGATGTCGAGAGGTGCGATGATAAAACCTGGAAGCGGGTATAAGTTCAAATAGTTCCTCAGAGCACTCCCCATTATAGAGTCGATAAAAAACACAGAGCGAGCCGATATCTCGGCGCAGGCTCAGCGGCTCTAGTGTACTAGTGAGCTTGGGATCGTTGACGATTCTAACGGCTTGGGGGCCCCGTGCCATAGGTATTCAAGTTTCATAAGATTTAGATAGCGCTAAGGCTGCCAAAATGATCCCCATTGTTGCGTTCCCATTGCCATTGCTACTGTTATTGGGGGGCTGGTACAAAATATTATGCCAAAAGCTTCAATAGCCTTGAAATGTATCCTTTGTTCTTCAGGTCTTCTGCTCGGAGCTACCAATATTCATACGAGAGCACCATTCAGGAATGTATAGAGCTGACGTCTACTTCCTCTCCAAGACGTTGGCTGAAGCACCCGTTTTCGCTACAATACCACTTGTCTTCACCACCATAGCCTATTACATGATTGGATTGAATCCTGATCCGTATAGGTTCTTAATAGCTTCGGGATTGGCTGCTTTGATCACCAACGTGGCCACATCATTTGGTAAGTCAATACATAAACTTAGATAAGTGTTACTTACAGCAGACGTTGATATAGCGCCCTTTTTAGGGTTAATAGGGTCCGTTTTACCCTTTGGGTACGGAAACCCAAAGGGTAAAACGGACCCTATTACTAAGGCTCCGTTGTCCGTCCGTCCGTCCGTCTGTCACCAGGCTGTATCTCATGAACAGTGATAGTTAGACAGTTCAATTTTTCACAGATGATGTATTTCTGTTGCTGCTATAACAACAAATAATCCAAAAATGAATAAAATCAATTTTTAAAGGAGCTCCCATACAAAAAACGTGTTTTTTCCGTTTTTATAGATAATGGTACGGAACCCTTTGTGCGCGAGTCCGACTCGTACTTGGCCGGTTTTTTTATCATAGGAAGAGCAGGCGCACGGCTCAGTACCATCCATACCTCATTAGTATATCCTCTATTCGTACTAAGCGCTTCGTTTTCACCTTTATACTGCGAATTGCTATAAGGAGTGAAACTCGCTGGCATCGTCTGTCTTTCCTGAAAACTATAATTTGGGTCTTTTCAAGACAAGAGTGAATAGGTGCCTTCTAGAACGTCGTACTCCATCGTCATTTACCAACAGGTCAAATCGCGGTCAAACGAGGGTCTATTATTGTAAAAAAAAGCGTCGGACTGGCCATATAGTCGTGGTGGCGTTTGTCAGCCGGGGCCTAGCCTGCGCGGGCTCCTCACGGGCCTAGAGGCGGTAGTTAGAGTAGGTAGAGGGTCCGCGCATGCTAGGGCTCAGCTTTTGGGACCTTCATAATTTAGATAGATCATACATACTTCTTCTTCGAAAACTGTTGAACGTAAGCAAAGGCCATCCCTGATTGGAAATGTCTGAATGGCGATAACTTTTGAACGAATCAACCGATTTTGAAGCCACCCGGGCCCTTTCGGCCTATAGCCCGACCTTATTTGGCAGAAGCAAGAGATTGCTTTGAATCCTGACCCAAAAAGTTTCTTGGCAGCTCCAGCAACGTGGCTACTTCGTTTCATAACATGTCATCATCATCATCAGCCTGTTTAAATCCACTACTGGACGAGGCTAGGCATTTGTTATAATCACCACGTTAGTGCGGTGTTAAGTACTCAGAGAGCTGATTCTAAGTTTTAACAATTAATTGACACGGACGTATGGTGTAGTGTAATACGGATTTTTGTATGGAAAATTAGGTTCACAGAGTGTACGCTAGGGGCGCTCATAGAGCGCCGCATCAGGCATCATCTATCAGCAAGAGCTGATAGAGTCCTGTTTGACTTCTTCCATTTCTTACTCGGGGACACTGGAACAGTGCTGCCATCAACCCAGAGTCCTTCTCCGTTATTTTAAGGAGTTGGGCTGGCTGGGCTAGGATTAGCAGGGGGACAATGCACAATACACCCCAATGCGGGAAGTCAGTGCATATCTTATCTCCCCCATTTTGAATTAGAACTAGATTAGGGGCGCTCATCGGTGTCGCCATACAAAATCCTTGTTACACTACACCATACGTCCGTGTCAATTGTGTTTTACTTAGAATCAGCTCTCTGGTAGGTGCCGCTGCACATCCCCTGGCGTAATCCCTGAGTAAGGCTTTTACTACATCCATGGGAGGAGACGAAGGGGTCTATTCTTAAGCCTGAAACCACGGCACGACTGTGTGTAGTATTCTTAAACTATACTAAAGTATTGGGGCAAAGATAAAGGCAATTCTCCTTATAAATTTGACATTCCATTCACAATATATAATCTCATCTCAGTCATCTTTCATACACGTCATAAAAATAAATAGGCATACCTTTAGGCCTACTAACAAATGCGGAAGCTATTAATTGACCTTAAAAACCAAACCAAGTTGGTATTTTAATTAAAATAAACTTTATTATGTGAATTTAAATGAAAATGTTCTGTTATATACATTCTTAGGCTCAATTCACACCACCGCGGAATTCATCGGAACATAATTTTGTGTACATTGCATAATTAATTTATGTTTGTACGTTAAACAATGTACAAAAAGGTTCAGGCACAAAATTCTATTCCAACGAAATACGCGGCAGTGTGAATGAGCCTTAGTTAAACATTTGGCCCGGCCACAGCGAGAACAACCCGAATAAGATAGCTTTGGTCGAATACATTTTCTCATAGTGGTGGGATTGATTTAGTTTTTAGGGTTCAGTATCCAAAGGGTGCCAAAGGGGGACATTTAATGGTATATGATATCAAGATTTTGTAGAAGAGTGAACTCTTAATGGAAGTTTAATAGACCGATCTAATGTTGCGTAACTAACAAACAATTACTGAGAACATAGCCATTAATCAGTACAATTAAGTGACTAATTGAACATTTATGTGTTTTTGATTGATAGTTTAAAACAAACTTTGATATTTCACAACATATAAGTAGGTAGTTTATTTTTATTTTAGTAAATGACGGAATCGGCATGTGGCCATGTGGCCCACCTGATGTTAAGTGGTAACCCCAGCCCACAATAAATGCAATAACTCTTAGGTCACGTTGATCTAGGACGCGACCTACCGTGGCTTTGCACTGCATCCGTCATCCTGAGACATGAAAAGGTTCCTAGAATGGGTTTTTGTATTTTAGTAATTTGCATAAGGTTCATGTGTATTTTGTTAGTAGTAGAACTTCTTGTGAAAGAGTTCGTCCGGGGAAGTACTACCACCGTACCTATTTTTGCCGCCAAGCAGTAGTGTTCGCATTGCTGTGTATCAGTTTGAAGGGTACGGGTGCCGGTGAAATGGCTAAGGCAACTGCTTTCCATCAGGTATATGCTTGTTGGCTTGCCAAATAGTATTAAAAAAAAACAACACATCTTTGATCATTTCAACCGGCTACCTCTGTTATGGCTGCCGAGATATACCCCCGTGACAGAATACAGCAGACAGAAAGACGTTGGCTTTGTATTTGGGGTCGAAACCCTTAAAAATATATAATTATGTTCGGCTAGCGCAGGCTGACAAATGTGACTGACGATAGCGAGACGCTAGCGAGACGATAGTAATAATAATAATAATAATTCTTTATTTCAGACACAATGATCCATAGTACATAATTACGTCACACAAAAAAATAAAAATAAAATACAAATTAAAGCACTAAAAAATTTAACATTTGGGTAGCTTGCTGGTCGCTTCTTTGACGGCAATCTCCACCCAGCGTCTGTAAACTTCCGTCTGCATCAGTCTTTTCGCCTGTCTCTTGATGATCGCATTCTTATAGTAAATTTTAAATATTAACCAATCAAAATACAAAGATTTCAAGCTACCCCGATGTCATTGGCCAATATAAAAATTTGCGGTCGTCTCGCTAGCGTCTTGGTAATGTTAGTCAGTCTAGCCGAACATAGGTATAGCTATCAACTGTCAAGGATACATGAATAGAGGTTATTGCTATAAGTATAGTTTTTATGAAGCTTTAAAACCTGCCTGGGCTTGTGGGCGCATAGTCCAATTATAATTCGTCAGACTAGCCAGCGATATTAAATTCGTATATTTGTTTCTACCCAAATCAAACTAATAAATAATATCATGCACATTCAAATTTCGAATAAACCTCTCCGAATTCTCCCGTGGATGTAGTAAAAGCTAAGGGATTACACCAGGGGATGGGCACATCTACCTGATACTTAACACCAAACTGCGATCACCAATCCGCCTGCCAAGCGTGGTGATTATGGAAAATCCTTCCATTGTATTCCATGGCCTCGTCTGGCAGTGGACGTCAACAGGCCGATGATGATGATGATGATGATGACCTTGAGCCATTAGAAAGAACCGGATCTCTGACATTCCTAATTTATTCAAATTAGCTACAACTGGTTTCTGTTAAGCTATAAGAAAAGATGGAATGACTAATAATTTTCACATTGAACAAAAAATGCGACCGGCTAATGGATTTAAACGACTTTTTTTTTTGCAAGTTTTTAATAGTTAATAAATTAAAAATAATTTGAACGAGCGAAGCGAGTTCTCTGAGTCAAGTTGGAAGAATCGGCGTTTGTATGTATGTATGTTATGTATGTATGTTTGTCCGATGAAAACTTCCCAACCGTTAATCCGATCTTCATGAATTTATTATATGTAGTTCCGCGTAAAATGGTCTTTCAAGGTTTGACTCAAACTTGTAATCAACAACAGTAACTTGTAATTGGTGTCTTTTGCAGGATACCTGATATCATGCGCGAGCAGCAGCGTAAGCATGGCGGCGTCTGTTGGTCCGCCCATCATCATACCCTTCATGCTGTTCGGAGGTTTCTTCCTCAACTCTGGGTAAGTCTTCGCGCGTTTGTATGATCTGCAAATCTTTGTTCCGGGTCTGGGTGTTATGGTACCAAGGTACTCGTAGTTCTTGATACCCACGACACAGGAAATCTTAGTGTGGGATCAGGACTATGTATTTGACTGTTGATTGTCATGTTTATGTATGTTTGTACCATTTCATGTGTTTTGTAACGTGGAGCGCGTTCATATCTTTTGTATGGGAAAATCGACGCGAACGAAGTTTTGTTCTATTTTGGCTTTCATCAAACTCCATCAAATTTTGTACACATAATCTAGACACGTGGTGCGTCAGTTAAAAAAAAAAGGTTTGTTTTGTTCATGCTTTGGTAACGATCATTTTGTAAGAAACTAACGCACCACGGGTCTAGTTGCTACCTCCACTTAACTTAAACATGTGCTTGTTAAGGCGTCAGTGTCCAGTCAAGGCTCTGATCATAACGCGAAGGTTGTTTCTGTCCTTGGGGTGTCCAGTAGTTTTAACGATTGAGTAGGTACACCTAGAAAGTTAGTTACCTAAGTAATTAATAAATATTAAATGCAACAAAGCAAACAGCACAGGTGTTACTCAGAGTAATTACTGGTACAGGTGACGATTGGCAGCTTAATTCTCGTAATAATAAAGTTCGAATCACGTACCTACATAGTACTGTAGGTATAAATTCAAGGATTCAATAATATTGGTTAATTTAGGGTTTAGGGTTTACTAACACTAAACTGCGATGACTAATCCGCCTGCCAAGCGTGGTGATTATAGCAAATCCCCCCAGTGCACGCTATGGGTTGCACTCTATGCAATGCTACGGAGGAGGCTACATCCAACAGTGGATGTCTACCGTCTGCTGAAGAAGAGGAAGAGGAGTGCCTTTTACACTTGTCTTAATTTGAAGTACATTTAACACAGATCCGTGCCACCGTACCTCGGCTGGATATCGTACCTCTCCTGGTTCCGCTACGGCAACGAGGCCCTCCTCGTCAACCAGTGGTCTGGTATCGAGAAAATCGCGTGCACACGACAGAACTTCACGTGCCCTGCCTCGGGGCAAGTGGTGCTTGAAACCCTTAGCTTCTCAGAGGTATGTAATGTCTTGATAAGTGCTTTATACGGTATAAAGCACTTATCACATTTAGCGCGTTACCGCGTTAAAGAAAATTCAAGAAAGAAAATTTATTTATTTTCCTCCAATAAACACAACAAAAGATTAAGAACATTAGAAAAAAAAATTTAAAGACAATTTAACATAGGAACAAAAGGAATAAACATTAACCTTCACATTCATAATAAAATTTTAACCTTTGATAGCTAAAATAGCTTTTATCATGTGATTCTATTTTATTATGTGATTTAGGGATGGAACTTTCTTTTAACCTCAGCACCTTAGAACCTTTTTTTTCGGGAACCTATTTGACCCCAGACAACACATAACGTGTACCTTCACATTTATTTTTACCCCCTTATTCATAATAATTTTTTAAACCTATTCTAGTTAAAATAGCTTTTGTTTTGTTCTCTCTGATGTAAAATGATATACGTCAAAATAAGACAAAAGCTATTTTAGCTATCAAAGGTTTCATTTGATTATGAATAAGAGGTTTAATTGTTAATCTTTTTGTTTCAAATGTCTTCGAATTAATCTCGTGTTTTAAAATGACTTTTATTTTTTTTTAATGTGCTTAATCTTGTGTTGTGTTTTTTGGGGAAAAATAAATAAGTTTTCTGTGTTTAATTTTCTTTAACGCGGTAACGCGCTGCAGTAACAATACTTGATCCATGGCCGAATTGGTCATCAAATTCCAATCCCGCTGGATCGGAATTTGATGAACCAAAGTCAATAGTATTTTATTAATTGAAATTGCAGGGATCACTTTAAATCTCACGATTTCCAAAACCATATTTGTGTCATAAGATCTTGTTATCCTTTGCAGGCGGACTTCACGATGGATGTCGTGAACATGGTGCTGCTGTTCATCGGGTTCCGTCTGTTGGCGTACATCGCGCTTGTGCTGCGCGTGCGCAGGGCTAAATGATCACTGCGCATAACAACCAAAAGCGCCGACCACCGCCAACGAAGTCTGATGTATCAAAAATACTCTATGCGCGTCAATTTTTCATTTGCGAGCCGATAAGACGCGTTAGCGTTCGTGTGAAAATTACAATCTTTGAACGTCATCCACCCACAAACAAAACTTCTTGATTTATAAACAAACAAACATTTAGAGAATTTATGTAACTTTTTCGCTCAGTTTTACAGCTTTGTTCGCGGTGGGTTCGCTGTGCTATAATAAAAATACCTACATGTTTACTGGCATATCATTATTTTAGTTTTCTTACTCGTCTCATAACTCAAAGATATGTTAACATCACAACACATGTTACATTACATTACATTTACATTCTATTGAATTAAGTAAAAGATCTTCAAACAAAAAAGATAAATGCGAGTGAGGACTTTTATATTTGGTACAAATTTCAAATTGAAATCTTTAGCTGTTCTTAAAAGGGGTCCAATTACAGACAAATGGCCAAGAAAGTGATCCTATAAAAAATAACATAATGTATTTAGATATCGGATAATTTAATTTAGTCATACCTACATTACAAATATTACCTATGCCATTATTTGCCATAAACTATCTAAATTTCAGTCGATTCTGTTGTAACATTATTATTCAATAATCTACCTTGCATCACAAATTAAAAATAATAGTTTGTCAATTTTATAGTAAGTAATGTATTTTTTAACCGACTTTTTTTTGACGAAAAAGGAGGACGTTCCAATTTGGCTGTATGTTTTTGTTTTGTATGTTTGTATCGCGATTACTCCGCCAATTAAGAATTGATTTAGAAGATTTTTTTTTGTTAGGCCATACTTCAGTGGTCCCATATTAATTTTATCGAATTTGATTCAGCGCTTTTTGAAAGAAGTCAGTTTTTGTTTTTTTTTACTAAAAATTAACTTTATCTTGTTGTAATAGACGGTTCTATTGCTTTGTAAAAATGTATGGGTTTCTATTTTGTATACTACATAAGTTTAAATATTGTTTCAAGCACTATTCAGTGGCAAGGGTGGCAAGCCTATAAAAATTCCGAGGTTTCCGGTTTCCTGGTCTCATTTGTGGTCGGGGCTATGTTTTAGCAAAGATGGTAGCCCTGAAACCATAGTATTTTCGGCGGATTATAATACGACATTTTTACGATTCCCCGTAATTTTAAGCTGATTTGTCTCTGAGATTGCACCAATAGTGCACTAGCTATGCTAACTGAGTTTTTACGGAGTCTACCAACCAACCAAAACGCCGGTTAGTTTAATATTTTTGAGAGCCCTGTCTAAAATTTTCCAAGGCCTTCGCATCGTGTTGCTACGCTACTGGCCCTATAGATAGATATATTAGATAGACACTTATTGGTCACCAGGAATACATAGTAGGATATATTATAGCAGTACAATGGGCGGTTGCATCGCTTTAAGCGATTTCTTCTAGGCAACCTTTTAAGCCCTATTGATTCAAGATATTTTGAGATGAGTAACCTTTATTGATGTTATATTTTTGACGTAAAACCTATTACCTGAACATTGTACATGACCTACCTGGGCGTGCCTAGGTACATCCTGTTTTGTATTTATAATGAAAAGTTATTTGTAAAAATATATTGTGACATAAAATGTTTTAGAATAACACTTTTATTTTATTCCTTTCCCAATAGATTTATTAGCAATAAAATAAAATCAAAAAAATATTCATTAAGAGCTTAGCTTACTTTATCTCATTATTTTAAATTACCTAGGAACGAGGAACATACTACTTCCTAGGAGTAAACATAGATATTTTTTTATTAAAGCAACATGCAAAAAGCGAGCCGCGAAAAAACCAGTGTATTTGATCCTAAAAGAGCCAAAGGAGAGCATCAAATAGCAGTTAGTATAGGCGAGAGACGAAGAGAGCGAGCCGCAAAATTATCTGTTTATTAGTAGCTAACAGCTGTATTGATATTATCGGGGAGAAAAGCGAGCCGCGAATAAATTGTGAATTATTCGCGGCTCACTCTCGACTCTGAATTTCCCTGGCTCACTTAAGCATACTATAAAAAATCTTGGCCAACCCAATGTGGTCGCCCTGGAGAGGCCAGTCCAGCTACTTCAGTCTGCCTATTGATCGCAGTCAGTCTTTGACTGTCAAAGGTCATCAGCTTGTGGAGCGGTGGCGGGTCATGTTACTTCTTCTTCATCTTCTTCATCAGCCGGTAAATGTACACTGCTGGACGAGGACTCCCTTATAGAATAAGGGGGTTCGCCATAATCACCACGCTTGGCAGGCGGATTGGTGATCGCAGTATTGGTGTAGAGTACTTAGGTAGATGGTTTTTTTATACTACTTGGCAAGCCAACAAGCATTTGGCCCACCTGATGGAAAGCAGTTACCGTAGCCTATGGACGCCTGCAACACCAGAGGCATCAAACGCGCGCTGCCGACCCTGAGACATAAAGATGAAAAGTCTCATGTGCCTGTAATTTCACCGGCACCGGTACCCTTCAAACCGAAATACAGCAATGCGAGCACTACTGCTTGGCGGCAGAAATAAGTACGGTGGTAGTACTTCCCCGGACGAATTCTTTCACAAGAAGTTCTACTACTAACAAAAATGGTGCTGCCCATCTGGTCCATCCCACTGGTGTTTTGTATTTGTGTTTGTATTTATTTATTGTTCACATGTACATACAATATAGTTAGTAATAGGTCTTATTTTTACTGTTAGTCAGGTAGGTACATGAACCCCGTCAGGGCGCTGCAATTTGGAGTAAAGATCAAGAATAAAAATTACAGAACAATACTTATGTTAGTTATTAAAATACAAGTCAAAACAATGTCATAATCATATAAGAGTAGAAATAGGTAAGGTTTATCAAATTTAATCTCTCGCATGTATACAATAGGTACAATAATATGTCAAAAACTAAAAGAAGGTAGACAAATCAAATCAATTATATATGTCAATTAGTAGCTTGGGTAGATAAAAACATTAAATTAAATTAAATAGGTTAATGAGTAGGCTAGTCAAAAACAGGAATTAATTAACTAATTTTTACATCTATTTTATCTATTTTTTTGAATTAAATAAAATAAAATTACAACGCAGGCAGCGTATCTTTGAACAAGTCGTTTAAATTAGTAAGTCCCGTAATTTACTTTCAAATGTCCTATCCTTTTCTAAATCTTTAATCTGTTCGGGAATTTTATTATAAATTTTTGATGCCATTGTTGTTGTTCCGGAACTGTGCATTTTTAATTTCGAGTTAGGCAGTACTGCTTATACCTGCATGGGTAACGCCGTGGCAGGTCTGTTTTTTTTTTACGTTTTTTTTTGTTATCCCTTATTCGGCTTTTACGACATCCACGCGAGGAGATAGAGGGGTATATTCTAGGCCGGACACACCACGGTGACCGGAAACACCTCGGGGCATGTTAATACCATAAAATAAATAAACTTTACATATTTATATGTTTATAGCTTAGAATATCTGTAGCTATAGATAGACGACAGACCTTATTAATAAACAGAAAAATTCTAAACTTTAGAACAAACCTATAAAAAATCTGTTGCATATAAATAATGCATTTATGTCTTTTTTATGACCACTGTGCATTATTTGTATTAATTTAGAGTGACAGTTAATGATTTGATGGTCACATTGTAGATATTTATTTAAAGTATAAAATAGTAAAATTTTGTATAAAAAGATATTAGACCAATTTAAAAATCACTATCCTTATTAAAACATAATTTATGTGAAGGATGTTTTCAAGCTTTTGCACTGAGACTAATTCTTTATTCTTTATTGTACACACATATACATAATATAAACACAAGACAGAATTAAAGGATATGTACAAAGGCTGATATGATTTGGCTTTTATCTCGAATACATTTCCTCCTTCGATTTGCCGATTATATAGCCATCATAGCAGATTCATTGGAAGACCTTCTGACACAACGACTCTTCAGAAAAATTAGTTTTTCATTTATTTCACGTTTTTGCTTTTTGGCATTTTTGACTTTGACTGGTACTGGAATCTATAGATCTATAGATCTATAGATCAGAAAATATGACAATTGGGGATTAAATACATGATGCGAGTTTTTCTATGACATAATATACAAGATGACTAGCCGAACGACTCCATTTCTTAACAGGTGGGTCCTAAAATTAACATGGGTAAGCCATATTATCGCACCCATGCCGGTATAGGAGCGTGTCTATCTGGGTCAAACGATTCAACTAGTTAGGTTGGACCTACCGACAAGGAGATGAACCGACGAATTCAACTCTGATGGGCGGCGTTCGGGAAATTACGCCATAATCTTCTCGGCACAGATACGTAACGTATAGACCGACGAAAGTCTCAATGTTGCCAGTAAGATAACTTACGGCTCTGAGACGTGGTTACTGACTATTGGCCTCATACGCAAGTTCAATGGCACGAAGCGGGCTATTGAGAGAGCTGTGCTCGGTGTTTCACTACGTGATAAAATCCGACACGAGGAAATCCGTAGAGAATCACCGACAGCTCTCACAACAAAATTAGCAAGTTAAAATGAAAATGAGCAGGCTACATAGCTGCAGAACGGGAATAAAAGTTTTCGAGTGGCGACCACAAACCGGCCGACACAGTGTATGATGGTTCGATGGACTGGCGCCATTTTAATGGTCGCAAGAAGATGGTCTATTGAGGTGGCTCATTTTATGGAGGAGCCCTACGTCCAGCTGTTGGTGATTATGTTTTAGCTTTTTACCGTATGGGGTCAAACAGTATAGGGCCTCTCATACACCATAGCAATAAAGCCGGATATTCTCCTGAGGGATGATTCTTGGAAAAATCTCGTAAACGTGATGACGTCAAATCTCGATTGACTATCATAATTTTAAACGGGCGTCAACACCGTCATCAAGTGGACGAGATTTATTCTAGAATACGGGCCCTGCTCTGTCACATGTTCTCAATTGGAAAGAGATAGGTTTGTTTGCTCCATATCAAGAGGTATTTGCGGAAGCTTAGCTATAATTTATAGGGTTGTCACTAGCCACTTCAATTAATTAATCATTTCGAAGTGATTTATCGACTTTATACGATAAGATCTCTGATTTGATCTGAATCATTTTTTCTTTATGTTCTTTATATTAATGGTATATAATAACGATATATGAAATCTCTTCAATTAATTAATCATTTCGATGTGATCTACCAATTTAATACGATAAGATCTCTGATTTTAATCTCTGCATATTTATTTGTTTGTGTTATTTATATTATAATGGTATACAATAAAGTGTAAGTCTCAAGTCTTGACGACCTCTGTGGCGCGGCGGGCGAAGGTTGGCCCGCGACTCAGGAGGTTGCGGGTTCGATTCCCGCCTCGGAACAAATATTTGTACGATCTGCAGATATTAGTTCAGGGTGTTCTGGGTATTTTTCTATGTATAATAAAAAAATTATCCATCCATTTAATTTGTTGTATTAAGTATATTAGTTATCTAGTACCCATAACACAAGCTCTGCTTAGCTTGGGACTAGATAATGTTGTGTGAAATGTCCAGCATTTATTTATTATTTATTTATTTATTTAAGTCTAAGTGTAGTTTCCCATACGTGTGGGTTAACACTTTAAAACCAATAACTATAAAAATAAAGATTTATTTTATTTACATATCATAAAATGTTGGATCACTTAAAATATACTCAATAGAAAAGAAGCTCTACTTGTAGGTACAATATTTGGGTACCTACTAAATGTCTAACCCAGGAATAAACCATGGTATAACATAACGTATGAATTTTGATTTGATTTTGAATTCATAAACCAAATATTATACCGGGAGTAAAAAGACTTCTCCCGAAAACTGAAACAGTGCATTCAGACCATGATTCTGAAAATATTTAAGCTGAAAATCACGAAAAAAAAATGTTTACTTTTGGTCCGCTTTTTTCGTGTTTTCTTTATAAATATCCATAAAATATCGTTAAAGGAACACAAAAACCTATTTTCCATCACTAAAAACACGTTAATAAATAAAAACGTCAAAAAAAGCAATGAAAAGCACATGAGAAATATTGGCCCCACGGGTCGATCAGCTGACCGGGAGCGTTGAACTCGCGTGGCCGGAATAAATGCGTACATTGCTGGCTGACAAATACTATACGAAACGAAAAAAACAGATTTCTCCGGTATGAATCACCTCTCACGCGAAAGCTATTTTATATAACTATGATATAGGTAGCTTTACCGGTACCTTCAGTATTCGGGAGCTGTCTTTTTACACCCCGTATAAGTGAGTATTAGATCAGAGAAACTCAACTATCGCAACTAAGCTATTCTTCCTTTTTGTAAAACGGGAAAATTTTCACGTACCGACCGTTCATGTTGGTAGAAGCACCAACAGGTTTCGACCCTAATCAAGGGTCTTCACCAGGGTGGGTATAGGTTCCGCGCTACTCTCTCCACGTCCCTCCTCGCACTCTCGTGAAAATTTCCCGTTTTACAAAATGAATGATAAAATTCACGAAAGTTACTTAAGCTATTCTTCTAATCTTACAGATCTCTTTCCATCCAAAAGCTGTCTGGAAGAAATATATTCGAATCTTTTCTAAGCGATAAGACCACCTATTGCACTTTTAATTATCATGTTCAGTTTTGTTTATTTTTTATTATCTTAAGGTGTACCATGTTTTTTATATTCCATTGTATTCGAAGTAGTAATAGGAATGTATACTTAGTTATAACTAAAAAATGGTGTTTTTTGACACACTAGTCCGATTTATTTTAAAATATACGTGATTGTTGTATTAGTCCGACGAAATCAAAAACTTATTAAGCTATAACTTTTGAAACTATCATGGTTATATTTACCATTATTTTTGAGCTTTATTAATTCCCGACATTTCGGCACAGTTTCATGCGCCATGATCACGGGTAAACAGTCTTATTAAGCTAGTTTTAGAAATCAAAATTTCTCGTAGACCCCTCTACGAAAACAGCGGCCCCACAATATTCAGATTCATTTGAATAATAATAACCATTATTCAATGGGCCATCCAAATTCTATAACATAACCTATTAAAAATTTATAGGGCAACTTATTTCTACATTGTTTGCTCTTAAAAAAAGTAACATAAATTATCTGAAATTCAAAATATGAGACAGAATATTTTATTTTTAACACTACTGTCTGTATAACCAGTATTGGTCTTTATTTGTGTGATGACCTCTGTGGCTTGGTGGGTGAGTAGCCAGCTGAGACGCGAGAGAAGCGGGTTCGATTCCCGCTACGAGACAAAAATTCTGGGAGCTATGTCAGTGATCTTGGTTCAGATTTCCTCGCTAGTGTTAGGTATTATGTTATTTAAAATGTTTGTTGTGTTGGTAGGTACTTTTGCCAGCCCTAGGTTGGCCCGCGGTCCATTGCTCGCTGACCCGTCCATGTGTTGTATCAGATGTCTCATATACGTTACATGAAAACCGAAGCCTCACAACGTAGCTGTCACATCGTTTTCCATCCACCACCAGCCCACGCCTTCTATTTGGGTTACCCTCATTCAGAGTCGTAGTAAGGATTTTTGCACTTGGGGCAATATTTTGCGCCCTTATAAATTCCACCGATAAAATTGGCAAATTGGCGGTAGTTAATACTTTGGGGTCCTGCGGCGCAAGGTCGTAGCCTTTTGTGTCCATGTCTAGATTTCACCCCCTAAAATTTCAGTTGAATAAAAGATCTATGATGTAGTGTAGAGTTAAGAAGTAGTCCGTGACAAATGGCAAATAGTAAATAAATAACACTCATTAGTCACATATTAAATCCTGACGTCACACTAGGGTACATAATATCAGGAAAAACGATATACGATGTAAAAGGGTATCAGGAAAAACGAGCTTTATGGTATCACAGCACGCAGACCCGAAACAAATTTTTACAGATCATGCAAACATTTGTCCCGTAGCGGGAATCAAGTTCTCACCTCTTGCGTATGAGCCATCTCTTTCTACTCACAAAAGAGAAAATGGCAAAGAGGTCAAAAAAATTGTTTAAGGTCTATGTAGAGACATTCCTCAGCCCTACTTATGCCATAAAGCTTTTTCAAGCATAGAATTGATTTAATCATCGTATTTTTGTCATCCTGCAATGTAGAAACTCCTTGGAGACAAGGGGGCAATGCATGCTTTTAGGCACCTGCGAGTTGAGCTAGAAACTCTCAGTAAGTTTTTGATCGCCAAGGAAGCGTCGCTGGGCGAGTTTTTCATTGATCTAGTGGAGAGAGACTTCTCACCGGCAATGCGAACAGACAGCGATCAACTATTAATATGTGTATCTGTTTTATTAACACGGAATCATACATCAATTGTATGTTAATTGATCGGGAAAATAGTCGATCGCCAGTCGCTTCCTCGGTGGGGCGATGGGACAAGTTCCCCCATAGATCGTAGCACCTTGCTACCACACTGCCAACAACACCCACTATGTACTGAATTGGGTTGCTTCCACTCGAGGACATTATGAGATTAGCACCTCGTGTTATAGAGAGACTGGCACCTAATCTAGGGCCAGAAGGGGTCGATATTGTCATCCAATACGGCCTTCATTTAATTTTCTCATTGCATATATATGCAAATTAAATGACGCACTAATAATCCAAAATGTAGAAATATATTTTTTTTAAATTCAAAATTATTTTTTTTGCCTTCGTATTTATTATTGGCTACTTAATTTGAATTTTACTAACATAAAAACATTTTGTTTCCTTATGACTAAATATTTTTTAATGTTCATTAAAAGTTCAAACAGCTAATAAATTAATTATTCTAATTAATCTTTTCCTTAAACAAAAAAAATACAAATAGAGGTTCACCCCGAAAATAACTTTCGATCGGATCAACCGTTCGAAAATTATTTTCAGACAAACATACATGCAACATCATCATCATCAACATCATCATCATAATCACCACCATCATCATCATCATCATCTTCAGCCGTTCGATGTCCACTGCGTTGATCGCAGTATACGTGTTAAGTACTTAAGTGGATGCACACAATGAGGCACATGAGACTTTTCATCTTTATGTCTCAGGGTTGGCTGCGCGCGTGTGATGCCTTTGGTGTTGCAGGCGTCCATTGGCTATGGTAACTGCTTTCCATCAGGTGGGCCGTATGCTTGTTCGCTTGCCAAGTATTATAAAAAAAAAAAAAAGTTGCTGCCCATCCCTTGGTGTACGTAACCCATGCATATATATATCATCATCAGCCGTTTGGCGTCCACTATTGGACGAGGCCTCCCCAGTGGGGGGATTTGCCATAATTACCACGCTTGGCAGGCGGATTGATGATAGCAGTATTGGTGTTGAGTACTCAGGTGGATGCTGCTGCCCATCCTCTGGTTTAATCCCTTAGTCACCTTTTACGACATCCACGGGAGGGAAACGGAGGGGTCTATTCTTAGCCCGGACAACCCACGGAAAATGTATGTATGGTGTCTCCATAAAAGCCCATAAAGGCATGGGCTTTGGTTAAAAAATAAATAAATAGAAACGCCGATTAACTCACGTAAAATCAGAGAACTCGTTTCACTTGTTCAATGAATAGAATAGTTATTTAAGAGAAGGTCGCCCTTTTGCTAGCTACCGGTGACGCACCACGGGTCTACATATTAGTGTACAGATCATGTGTACAAAATTTCATGTAGTTTGAAGAAATAATCGCCAAAATAGAAGCAAGCTTGCTCGCGTACAAAAGGGCGTAAACGCCTTACCGGTAACCTTCTCTTAAGGTACTACGCCTAGTTAAACCAGAGCCAAACTGAGATTTTGCGAAAACACGAACTTTATTTTAGAAAACCCTACGAAAAAATATTTTTTAACCGTATCTGATACTTCCTATCTTTGTGTTCAAAACTAAACCAAATTTTTGAACCACGTATACGCGTCTAGCATCCCACGATGTCGCTACCAATCTCAACCAAGACGGAAACAAGTTAGTTAATACATCTAACTTGTTTTTTCGTACTTCAGTATAATTTAGTATAGGTACTAAAATTTGTATGCGTCTCTGTCTTATTATACTAGCCGTACCGCTCTAACCCATAGAGAAATGTCAAACTATCGTAGTTGAGGCAGTAAGCAGTCGCCTTCGCGGTATTTCGAAACTAGAAGCATGCATTCAGTAAAATGATCGCGCGGGCGGCACAAATGCACGATACCGAATTTTTATACAAACTTTAGACAAAAAAATTGGTTTACAATGAACAAGAAGTCTATAAGTGGTAAAGGAACTAAAAAAAGTGGAACCAAGACTAACCCCATGGATTTTGCGTCCTTAGAGATAGCTGTAAGTGGTTAATTGTAGTTTATTTCTTTGTTTCTTAGGCTGACCTTATACGATTGGATATTACATATTTGAATCTTTATGAAATTCAGTTATTACAAATTATCATCATCACCAACCTGTTAACATTCACTGCTGAACAAGGCCTCCGCCATTGAATACAATGTCAAATTTGCCGTAATTAACACGCTTGGCAGGCGAATTGGTGATCGCAGTTTGGTGTTAAGTACTCAGGCGGATGCTAATGCCCATCCCCTGAAGTAAGGCTTTTACTACATCCACGGGAGAAGGAGGGGTCAATTCTAAATCATGGCACATGCTCTACATTTGTAGAGCATAGTACCATTAAAGGCTCATAAAATAAAATAAATCTTGACAGATCACTGGTTTGACATGTTTTCATAGCTGTTTTAAGTTTTAATTTTTGTTTGTGGTTTTTTTATGCCATATTTACTTCTTTTTCCTTTTTTATTTGTAGATTTTTATGCCATATTTACTTCTTTTTCCTTTTTTTTCCCATTTTTATAAGTCTCGCAATAAGCAAGTAATCTTAGATGCAACATGCGGAGACATTTTAATGGTCTATAGTTTAATTTTTAGTTTAGTTATTAGATTTTAAGTACTGTTTGTTTTCCAAAGAAAATTAAAATAAATAAAATTGCTTTATATTAAAGCTTTTGAACTTATCACAGTCAAGGTATCTGTTTTGTTAAATACACAGTGAGGCCGAATTATTTCAACATGTTAACAGTGTTTGAATAACACGTTTTTACGCAACTGATTAACAGAGCAATTAAACATTTGAGAGAGTCAAATATTTTTCTCAACGGAACTTTACCATAGACCTTAAGGTTTTCATCACCAGCGTAATCTTAGTGAAACTGACAAAGCATTAACAAAAATCAAAGAGAATTTAAAGTTCAAAAAAATTGAGTCGCTTTTAAGTTTATGGTTTGATAATAAATGCTAATATATGTAACATTAATCTAATACAAGTATACGACACACTATTTGTTATTTTTATTAGACAGTCAGTTTCAAGATAAATCTATGTATGAATGAAATTTATATGATCTACCTAACTAAAATGCTAAATTGGTGCTTTTGAATTTAAATTCAAGATTTAAATGAAGAAAGTTTTTATCTTATATGCGTATTTTACGACTGACAAAAAGGGTTTTATTGGAAAATTATTGCGTAATGTTAACCTTGCTCGTGTGGATCATTTTGAATCGAGATACAAGCTATAAATAAATACGAGATCCAATGACTTTTTTCAGCTAGATTTTAAACATTTTCAATGACTTTGGCATTTAGTTTTTTTATGCAAATTAGTTATTTAAATTGATTCTCTGCTAGCTAGTCCAACGGCAGACAAAAAATACATGTTTATTTTCACAACTAAATAAAAATAAAATGTCAAAACATAAATTTATTACAAAGAATATTATAATAATTCATTATGTCATCATAATTATCAACAGCCTTTGGGTGTCCACTGCTGGATGAGACCTCCCCCATAAAATACAATGGGGGGAGTTGCCATAATCACCACGCTTGGCAGGCGGATTCGTGATTGCAATATTCATGTTGATTACTCAGGTGGATGCTGCTACCCATTCCCTAGTGCCTAGTTCCCTTAGTCGCCTTTTACGACAACCACGGGAGGAGATGAAGCGGTCTATTTTTACGCCGGACACACGACGGTCAATTATAATTATTAATTAAGTATTTAAATGAAATGCATTTCCATAATTGATATTCGAATACAGGCGTGCAATTAAATAAGGTCACATATTATTTGTGTATTTATTTTTTATTTATTAAATGTTAAGTATTTTTTCAAAAGTATTATATTTAATGCCGAATAAAGTATATTTGAATGTGATTTTTATTACAATTTGATATCTTGCATAATTTGGGAGTTATTGCGGTTTCTCTAAGTGACCCACGCCAGTTTATTTTGGCAGAAAAATGTGATGATTTAAGAAATCAAAAGAATTGCTATAATATATTGCATTATCGAAGTGTATGTATGTACCTACATACATACACTTCGATAATGCATAAGAATAAATAATTACGGCAAAACCGAATAGGTAAAAGCAACAAATTCTCAATTAAGAACATGTCGCAAGAAGTCGTAGAGTAACAGGTTTAATCATCAACATGGTGAACAAGGAATGTTAAAACAAGTTATATAGAGGTGAGTTTTGGACACTCTAATTAGAATGAAAAAGGCAAATCAAATCAAATCAAAATCATTTATTCCATATACATACATAAAGTACACTTGGAAAAGTTAAATTTACAAAGTTACCGCAGTTTCAATATTTGATTTAAATAACAATTACAATTAAAATAGGATAACAAAAATTACAATTTAAGAATGCCAACATGGCAGTACAATATTAACTACCACAATCAGCAAATATAAAAAAAAAAAAGCACAGGATGAAGTGAAGTTACAAGCTGTGGCTGATGATGATGAAAGCAATGTGGAAGTAGCTTGCATTTACGGCTTATCATCATCGTTCGCTTAAAAACCATGGATGATCTTGAGGAAATAATATATATATATATATAAATATATATTTCCATATATTTCCATCGGTGTTATTCCCTCAGTCTGAAGTTCAATTTTGAATACCATTTTGCTGTTCATTGCGCTGCGTGTTACAAATTTCCACTATTTAAACAATTTGAAACTTGAACAGTTAAAACATGCAGCGCAATGAACAGCAAAATGGTAATTGATATCGATTAGACAAAAGCAGGTTGGCCGAATTCGCCCTCAAACAATTGGAAACGCAACAATGGAGATAATTTTTATAGCCTTAGCGCTGTTCAAATCTTTTGAAACTTGAAAGGCAGAGTATTTAGGTCAAGAAGTTTCCCCTATTCAAGTTTAATAAGATTTAGATAGCGCTATGGCTGCCAATATGATCCCCATTATTGCGTTCTCCATTGCCATTCGCTACTGTAATTGGATGGTGGGTCCTAGGTAACGTGTCCTGTGTGGCTATGCTTTGTTAATAGCAGAGGTTATTACCTCTTAACATCAGGTGGACCATCTGCTTATTCCACAACTCATAAAAAAAAGAAACGAAAGAAAAAAAACTAAGTTAATATTAATTTAAAAACTATATGTCAGATCTTAATAAAATGTTGTATGCATTGGATAAGACAAATAAAGGTACACAATGTTCTAGATTATTAATATTAAGTAATAACAATCCAAACGAGAAGGCGACAGCCGTGAACCGATAAAATGTCGTCATTATTCAATGGAAACAACTAGATACGATAGCTGATAAACGATAAAAAAAAATTACAACAAACAGGCGATATATGGGAACAGCTAGATACGATAGTCATCCAACGATAATTTTACCGTTACTATATATTAAGAATGTGGCCTAATTCAGCGGAAAAGTTCGTAAGAACCTTAACCTCAACTTAACTTTGAGCTAGTTTCAATAAAGAACAATTTTGAATTCAAAATAGTTTTTTTTTGTCATTTTGACTGATACAAGGGTGGTTATTCGCTATGACCTAAGAGATTCCTTGCCAATAAAGTGTGACGTTATAACGTGTTCTAAACGCAAACGAGGTTCCTAAACGCGTTATTTTGACAATTCGTAACCGCCTCGTCGCTTTCATGAAATCTGACATTGGCATACAGAATACGATTTATCGATGATTCCACGCAGATATCGTAACGAGCCCGCGTTATGTTACGTTTGGTCATAGCGAATAAGGGGGAAGGTGTATCTCACTTGACGTTAAGCTATGTGTCAATAAAGTCTATTTTTTTTTTACATTTATACATTTACGATCTTACCTTCCGATGCTCTACTGTTCCAGTATCGCTGGGATATTGCTAAATAGTATTTAAAATTAGTGGGCACTGTACTTAATTTAATAAGAGTTTTTTTTCCAGCCAATAATACCCTCTGACCTCATATCAATAAAGGGCGTAAAACGCTCAGTCCAATCAAAATATGACTCCCTGTTCCCCGAGGTGGAAGACATGTTTGGGTCAACGCATGTACCAAGGCCTTGCACCCTGGTTTGGAGGGATGTCAGTGTTCATATTACGCAGAAGGATGGCAAGCTAAAGCGACTGGTCAACAATGGTATGAAATCTCTATAATGGATGATATTAGCTTAGCTAGAGAGTAAGCTCGCATTTTTTAAAGATACTTACATTGATATTCTGAATACCTCTGTGGCGTGGCGGATGTGGATACGAAAGGTTGCGGGTTTATTCCCGTTGCGGGACAAATGTTTGCATGATCTACAAATATTTGTTCCGGGTCTGGGTGTACTCGTAGTTCCTGATACCCATGACACAGGGAATCCTACTATGTACGTGACTGTTGGGGTGTTATATTATGTTATGTTATTGTATACTTAAACTCAATCAATCAACGCTGATTTTATTTGATTGAATCATCATCACCAGCTTATTTACGTCCAATATAATGGACACTTAAAAACAGAAGAAAACAGTTTTCTGCACGTTGTATTGAGTGGGGGACGTTGGCACTTTTTTCTCCCAACGACCCCCAGTGGGGCCAGACAGGACGCTGGGAGAAAACGAATACTGGTCGTGGCATCCCCAATTAAATACAATGTCTATAATCACCACGCTTGGTAGGCGGATTGGTGATCACAGTTTAGAGGTAAGTACTCAGATGGATGCTGCTGCCCATCCCCTGGCGTAATCCATTAGTCGCCTTTTACGACATCCATACGAGGAGTTGAGTGAGTCCTATTCATTGGCCAAGACTACCACGGCTTCACTATCACGGCTAAATTTAAAATATTAGTAGGAAATACGATAGTGGAATTTGTTTAATTATTATTTAATTCAATTTTGATTCGTGATTTCTTGTTCACAGTAAACGGCATTGCGAAGCCAGGAACCCTCATTGCGTTGATGGGCCCTAGGTAAGTTACTTGCTTTAATATCAAATAATTGATTTGCATACATACTTAATGCATTACTGGTGAGGCTGTAAATAGCCTCATCAATCCCATTAATAACTCAATGACCTGCCCCAGTATTGTCTAAAAAACTGGTAATCGCTTTCAATTACGATTTCGCAGTACATTGCGCGGCATGCTTCAGCTTATTGTCAGAAGCAGAAATATTCAAAACATAAAGTGCAATGTACTGTAAAATCGGAATTAAAAACTATTATCAATTCGTTAGCTAATAAAGGGTCAGGTCAGTTACTTCATTTATCGAGTATCGGTTTGTAGCTTATTATTCGCATGCTCGGGTAGAGTAGGTACATGAATAAATCTTTATTTAGTCGACCAGTGGCGCAGCAGCTAACCCATCTCTGTATCAAGGGAACGGTTGCGTGTTTGATCCCTGTCTGCTGGTCAGTAATAATTGGCATTTAAAAAAATCTTGGACAAAATTAACATTGTAATGGAATAAGTTATAGAAATTCCATTAATAATGGTACTAGATGGACAAATCGGTACCAATTGTACCATCAATCACTACTCAATGGTACATCTGCGACGGAGGGGTTTTACTCTGTGTAGGGATTATGTTACTGAGTACTTTCTATTCACACCGATGTTATTGATTGAAAGAAACTGATATTACCGGTACTTAGGTACATTCGCAAGCTTATGGTATCAGATATCATAGGTCGCGATCATACTTGGTTGTCTGGACAGTATTTTGCACACAAAAGAGAATTAACTAAACTTGATAACCATTAATTTTAATAAGCAAACAATTTGTAACACTCAATGAAGGCTCAATAATAATAATAATAATAATAATAAATTTATTTCAGGCTTAAATGGGAAATGTACAATATTATTATACCTAAACATAAAGTCCATAGAAATATATACCTTAAAGACTAACATACATATTTTATATCTAAAAAACTTATTTATTGTTAACACGTGAATACGGTGACGTGTAGCGCACCTGAGAGGTGTCTCGTGTCAGGCGTCCGTTGAACTTCCTGAACTTGACACCCTTCGGCCAAAACTCCTCACTCATGAAAGTCGATAAACGGTCAGTCGGTACTCTCACCACACCATAAAAGAAATAAAATTCACATTATGGCAAGACTCCAACTTCTCAATGGAGCGTCTTGTAGTGCAAGGCAGGATGGAGGGTAAGAGACCACGGGGTCGCTCTCCAACACGGTGGTCAGACCTAATAAAGTCCAGCACACAAACTTCCATGACCGAATGTTCTCGCAGTGCTGCTAATAGAGCCGAGTGGACGAGTGGAGACGCATCGCAAGAGCCGCCACTCAAGCAAGACCTACTTAACCACGACCACTCTGTCAAGAGTGTACGACTAAGAAGGTCTTGCTTGAGTGGCGGCTCTTGCGATGCGTCTCCACTCGTCCACTCGGCTCTATTAGCAGCATTGCGAGAACATTCGGTCATGGAAGTTTGTGTGCTGGACTTTATAAGGTTGGCATACTTCGTTTGCGTACAAAAGGGCGTAAGCACCCTACGGGTAACCTCCTCTTAATTTACTTATAAGACCAATTCTAAAAGCGCTACGTTAAAGTACTTTATACATGCGAGAACAACCCCTTTTATCTACAGGGGCTGGCAACTTATTCGCTTGGCTGATATTATACTATCTAAACCACGGGTCTAGATTATTAGATGGTCAGTGTACAAAGTCTCATGGAGTTTCAAAAATAATAACCAAAATAGGAGCAAAGTTAGTTCGCGTACATAAGGGCGTATATAAACGTCCTACCGATAAACAAACATTTCCGGGGAGCTAAAAAAAACTTGTAATGAGCTTAGAATGAATGAACGAACATACATTTCGAGGTAAGTGTAAGTAGTTTAGCTTTCCCAAAATGGGCTCGTCTTTTATATACGCGACTTGTCGTAGACTTCAAATTTTTTTTATGCAAAGTACTTATTATCTTGATCAATCTCACGAAGTTTCAGATCTAGGAAATAATTTTAATTTTTGTATGTAAAAAATCATGAGACCGCTAGAAAAATTCTTACACAGGGGCCATAGTATACACAGGTCCTCGGTAGGTTGTTAGGTTTTTTTTTTATACTATTTTATAGTATTTGCACACAAAAAAAACTTGAGACCACAAGAAAAATTTCTTATCACAGGCCATACTATAGACAGGCCCTCGGTAGATTGTTAGTTTTTTTTTAAAAACTATGTTGTAGTATTTGTACACAAGAAAACTTCTAATCACATGCCATATTACAGAAAAATTACCAAAACATAACCTCAAAATAAGATTTTAAAAAAATTATTAAAAAAAACTATGCATTTCCTAAACTTCCCCCATGCGGGGTAGGGTTCTCCTCTCCCTCCTCCACCCCTCCCCACCCTCTAATATACATATATATATATGTACCCTTATATAAAAGTCCTTCCCCAAAATGTATGTTCATCCACGGTAATCTATCCAAATATTTTGCATTCTCGCTTTTCCATTTGTTCCTGTTACCTTACCTTACGTATAGGTAGTAATTGTTTTTTGCTTTTATTGCAGTGGTGCTGGTAAAACGACCCTTATGTCAGCTTTGGCAAACAGAAGCCCAGGTAAGAATCATTCACTATCTTGCCTATGTAATTATTTGTGTGCCTATCTACTGCGTAGCGTAGATTAGCTTACTCTACGCTTGTGTATCTAGGTACAATATTGAGTATGTTTTGCGGATCCGATAGTTTGTAAGTTATTCATACGTATAATATGCACCATGAATATGCATTTATTAAAACGAATACATTTAATGAACACGGAAGATATAAAAACAGGTCAGAGTAAGTAGGTAAGTATATAGGCTTGGTATTTAAAAAAATATTCAGTCATTATCAACCAAAATTAGTAATCAAAATGTAAAAAAAATAGGATAAATTACTTTATGAATATTTTAGGCATAGTTTCCTATTAGTAAAATACTATGCAGTCATACTAATTATGAATCGAAATGACTTTTTAAATTGTTTAGGCATAGTTTTATAGTAAAACAGGATTGTGATTATAGTTTTTTTGTGCTAATGCAATAGCTTAATGCTTCTGTTATTTAAGATTCAGGTTAAAATGCAAATATAAAAAAATGCTTACCTATACCTACTATTATGCCTATCTTATGAAGATAAAGCCTGAGCACACTACGAAGCGATATTTTGCGAACACAAACCTATGCTGCAGTACATACTCTATTTCTACTTGTACCTACTTCGTGTCACTGGGTCCTTTTTTATTTTATATGCAAGCAAACAAGCATACGAATACGATCCACCTGATGGAAAGCGTCTGCGTTAGATCAGAGAAATAGCCTTGAGGTATAGGGGCCCATAAAAGGGCCTAGTTGTCAATGGTATAGAGCCAATGAGTAACTGAAAAAAAGCCCCAGTAAATTTTACTTTTGTATTATGATGTTCACGTAGGAACAACAGGAAAGCAGAGCGAAGCAAGGTAGGATGTCGGTGGATGGAAGCGACTCAAGGCATTCTAGGGGGAGGCCTTTATTCAGCAGTGGGTTTCTACAGGCTGTTGATTTTATTATGATATAGAAAGTTTGCATGTTAGTTTTTGAAAATTACTCAAGTACAAGAGGTGTTTATTTTTCTCACATAATTTAAAGACGTCTTAATTTGTCTATATGGTATTGGTATTTGTTTTTTAAGTCAACTAACTTAGCTCATAGAACGATTTTGCTCGAGCTGTAAATTTTGTGAGTATCTGATTCATCATTATCATCACCAAAAGCCTGTTACGGCCACAGCTGAGCGAGGCCTCTCCCATTGTAAACATTTGTCAAAATCACCATGCTCGGCAGGCGGATTAGTGATCACGTACTCAGGTGGATGCTGCTGCCCATCCAAAGTCAAAGTCAAAGTCAAAGTCAAAGTCAAAAAGAATTTTATTAATTGAAATCATTAGGATCATTTTGAATCGTCTTATAAACTAAAATTACTCCTGTTCCAACGCGACCAAGCCCAGAAGAATCAGGCAACAATCACAGTTTGGTATAATCCCTTAGCAAGGCTTTCCTACATCGACGGGAGGTTCCGGAGGGGTTTAATCTTAGGCCAAATACACTAGGACATCTGATTATAAATAAATCATACTATCACACTTATCACACTAATATTGAACATGCGAAAGTTTGTAAGTATGTTTATTACTTCTTCACGCTTAAACGGCTGAATGGATTTGAGTGAAATTAAGAATGGAGGTACCTTATGCTCTGGATTAACACATAAGCACATAGCACATGAACAGTATCATCATCATCATCTTCAATTTTTATCATTAATAACAGCTAGTAGAATAATAACGGTTATAATAACGGACGACCTCTGTGGCGTGGCGGGCGAAGGTTCGCCTGCGACGCAGGAGGTTGCGGGTTCGATCCCCGCCTCGGAACAAATATTAGTGCGATCTGCAAATAATTGTTCCGGGTGTTCTGGGTATTTTCTATGTATAATCAAAAATACCTATCTATGTAATGTATTGTATTAAGTATATCAATTATCTAGCTGCCATAATACAAGCTCTGCTTAGCTTGGAGCTAGATAATGCTGTGTGAAATGTCCAGCATTATTTATTATTTATTATTAATTATGTGAACAGTTGGGACAGTGGTCGACGGAGACATAGCGATGAACGGACTACCAGTAAGCGACTTCATGAACCAGGCAAGCGGTTACATGCACCAGGACGATCTGTTTGTGGAAAACCTCACCGTTATCGAACACCTTACAATAATGGTAAGATTCTGGACTTGTTACTACCGAATGTTATTATTATTATTTTTCACTGAGTCGAAAGTACATTAAACTGGCGTGCAAAATAAATATTGTCACTAAGAAAGTCTACAATACCTCCCAAACTATGCAAGATATCGAATTGAAATAAAAATATCTACTATATACCGGGAGTAAAAAGACTACTCCCGAAAACTGAAACAGTGCATTCAGACCATGATTCTGAAAATAGTTAAGCTGAAAAAACACGAAAAAAAATGCTTACTTTTGGTCCGCTTTTTGCGTGGTTTCTTTATAAGTATCCATAAAATATCGTTAAAGGAACACAAAAACCTATTTTCCATCATTAAAAACACGTTAATAAATAAAAACGTCAAAAAAAGCAATGAAAAGCACATGAGAAATATCGGCCCCACGGGTCGATCAGCTGACCGGGAGCGTTGAACTCGCGTGGCCGGAATAAATGCGTACATTGCTGGCTGACAAATACGATACGAAACGAAAAAAAAAGTTTTCTCCGGTATGAATCACCTCTCAGGCGAAAGCTATTTTATATAGCTATGATATAGGTAGCTTTACCGGTACCTTCAGTATTCGGGAGCTGTCTTTTTACACCCCGTATATACTCTAAAAATAAGCCATCGAAAAAAAAAACTTTATGAGTATAGTTCATTAAATTCTCTTTCACATACTTACAATTTATTTAAGGGAGCTTTCTTGAAGATTTTAGGAGACATCTTAGCTCTTCCAAGTGACCCCTTTTCATTGCACGCTGGTAGATTGCTAATGGTGTACCGGTGATATTTTGTGTGTCGTTTTATTATAGTCTTTGACTTAGCCTCTAGAGTTTATCAAAAATAACACATTTAGAATAATTAATATAATATTAATAAATATTTTAAATAATACATTTAATTTTCAAATATAATACATTTTCTTTTAACCCTAATAGTTGAGCATTTCTGGGATACGAGCAGATTTTTGCTCAACGTTTTGATTTCGATTTAAAGATATAAATCTACTTAGACAAAGTTTTCGTGATTCGTGTACACTCGGAAATATGTTTCGAACATTGTTTGTTATTACGATGCCGACTTTAGTATCTTGTTTAGTTTAGTACTTTTAGTTTTGTAAAATAAGCCAAGGATAAAAAATATTTGTCAGAGCTGTACAAAATGTAGATTTAAACTATTGTTGATTGAATGATTATACTGCCTGTTGGTAGGCGGTATACTCTACATTACAATTTGTAACCGTGCTTAGCAATTGCGTACGTCAGGCATTAAATGGCATAACTATAATATCTACCGATTTATTATTATTATTTATTTTTGACGACCTCTGTGGCGTGGCGGGCGAAGGTTCGCCTGCGACGCAGGAAGTTGCGGGTTCGATTCCCGCCTCGGAACAAATATTTGTACGACCTGCAGATATTTGTTCAGGGTGTTCTGGGTATTTTTCTATGTATAATAAAAAATATGTATTGTATTAAGTATATCAGTTATCTAGTACCCATAACACAAGCTCTGCTTAGCTTGGGGCTAGATAATGTTGTGTGAAATGTCCAGCATTTATTTATTTTATTTTATTTTAATTATACGTATAATAATATTGACTGATATAACACCCAACAGTCACACGTAGTCTTGATCCAACTCTAGAATTCCCTGTGTCGTGGGTATCAGGAACTACAAGTATCATGGTACCATAACACCCAGACCTGGAACAAATACTTGCAGATCATACAAACATTTGTTTCGCAGCGGTAATCGAACCCACCACCTCTTGTATCTCAGCCGGCTACTCGCCTACCGCGCCACATAGGTCGTCTAATCGATTGACTGAGATATTATTGAATTAGGCTCGCCTCCGTATGGACAGCCGCACCACCGCGCTGGCAAGGAAGAGACGAGTCAATCAACTCCTGAGGCAGTTGGTTTTGTACGAGGCTCGGTTCACCCGGATCGGGGGTCTGGACGGGACGAAGACTCTTTCAGGGGGAGAACGGAAGAGACTTGCATTCGCTACAGAAGTAAGTGACTATAAATCATTTTATTGCTTCTGAAAAACCTGCCTATGATGTAGTAGATACTTTAAACCAGCTCCACCTACAGCAAGTTGATGATAATTTACATGGACGATACATTGAATAGAATAGTAGATTGTTGCACCAAGCGGAAAGTGACTTCTTGTTGGACCAAGAGTTAGTTTGGCTCTAGTTTGTTTGTTAGTTTGGGCTCTAAAAACTGCAACAAGAACTCTCTCTGAGCGAGGTTCACTATCTGCTTTTCTTTCAACAACAAGAATCCATATTCAAAAATATATGACTAAAAACTTAACTTTTTAATTTATTTCTTTCGCGAATAACAGTCGGCTATTTTTCAATGTTTTTTTTTCGGCCAGACCTACCTACTTTTTATTTTTAAAACTTCTTTGTATATGATAATAAAGAACTTGTTAGAAAGATCAAACAAATGCGAGTGCAATGTGCAGTAATAAATTTTCGTACAAAGTTTTTAAAGATTTCTGTTCTGCACTGTAGAAGCGCTCTGATGGAAATAGGCCTCCCCCATAGAATTTCACGACGCACGGACTTCCTTCGATAAGTTGATAATGTTTTTAGTCCAACGAGTGGAGGGCGTCGTCGGGTTCTATGAACCTAATGACTTTTCCTAAAATTAGAAGTCAATAATCTTCTTTCCAGCTCCTAACAGACCCTGGCCTTCTCTTCTGCGACGAGCCAACCACAGGGCTGGACTCCTCATCAGCTCAGAAACTAGTTAACTTACTCCGAGCAAGTGCCGCCCAGGGGAAGACCGTGATATGCACCATACATCAGCCATCATCAGAGTTAATGGCGCATTTTGATCAGCTGGTGCTACTAGCTGAAGGAAGGGTGGCCTTCGCTGGAAGTGCTCAGATTGCGTTGAGCTTCTTTAAAAGGTACTTTGAAATATTTGTGTATAACTATGAATCGTGGTGTCGTGGTGTGTCCGGCCTATGAACAGTACCCTCCGTCTATAAGTGGTAATAAAAATATAAGCTATAGCCTATTCTGATGTATATGCACTAATATTGATAAGTTTTATCAAAATCAGGTTTTGCGTGAAAGAAAAGGGGATTTCGGGAATATTTTTTCCCGAAATCCCCTTTGAAGCTGCTAGTTCAAAATGCAGGGGATTTTGGGAATAAAATGAAATATTTAATACAATTCCCGAAATCAAAGTAACAAACATAACAGACGACGCGGTAGAGGAAGGCCCTCCACTTAATGGACTAAAGACATTATAAAAGTCGCGGGGAGTCGGCGGATGGAGGCAGCTCAAGACCGTTCGTCGTGGCATTCTAAGGGAGAGGCCGATGTCCAGCATTGGACTCCTACAGGCTGATGATGATGATGATAGTGTGACTTTTAAAACTATCATGGTTATTAACATAATTAGGTATCACTAGAAACGGGATATTTACCTTGATTTTTGAGCTTTATTGATTACCGATATACACCTCACACATATGCATACATTAATAATTAAATTAATATTGACATTGATACATATTTTATGGTTTACTAGTTGCGCCCCGCGGTTTCACCCGCGTGAATAATGATGAAAATTGATGATGATGATGATGAAAAGTAGCCTATGTGTTATTCTGATGTATAAGCTATATTATTGTAAAGTTTCATTAAAATCCATTCAGTAGTTTTTACGTGAAAGAGTAACAAACATCCATCCATACTCACAAACTTTCGCATTTATAATATTAGTAGGAGTAGGATTTTACCCGTGATCATGGCGCATGAAACTGTGCCGAAATATCGAGAATCAATAAAGCTCAAAAAACATGGTAAATATTCCGTTTCTAGTGATAATTATGATGATAGTGTGGTTGTAAATAACTATGTTTTATTATTTCTAATCACAAAAATGAGATATGAGACATTCTATTTAAATAATGGTTATTAATTAGTAATTAATACGATTGAACTATTCGAAAACCAGTTTAAAAGACAGTTCAGAGATCTATAGAATGAGCGAACTGTTGTCAGTGCATAATTATTCAATAGTGAGCCAATACAATGGAGTCTTCATCATTAAATGATCTTGACAAGTCTGTGACCCTAATAGAACTTCCTGAACCTCAGGATCATCTCAAGGGATTCATTGTGCATTTGATACTGTATCATCTATTAAGAGGGTTACCGGTAGGGCGTTTACGCCCTCTTGTACGCGAACGAAGTTTGCTTCTATTTTGGCTATTATTTCATCAAACTACATGAAATTTTGTACAGTACACTAATATACCAGAACCGAGGTGCGCCAGTTTTTTTAAATTATTTTTTTTTTATTTATATTTAGGTAACTATATTTCATAATATTTTATATTTTTTTATGCTACTTGGCAAGCAAACAAGCATACAGCCCATCTGATGGAAAGCAGTTACCGTAGCCTATAGACGCCTATAACACCAAAGGCATCACACGCGCGCTACCGACCCTGAGACTTAAAGATGAAAGTCTCATGTACCTGTAATTTCACCGGCACCCGTACCCTTCAAACTGAAACACAGCAATGCAAACACTACTGCTTGGCGGTAGAAATAGGTGCGGTGGTAGTACTTCCCCGGATATTATTAAAAGTACAGCCAAAGCGCATATAGTATAAGTACTGCGAAAGTTATGCGCCTCTACAATCTTCATTTGTGACGGTCGCAGCCGCTTTTTACTCTCTTGCAATTATTATTGGTGATTGTGGCAAATCTCCGTATTGTGTTCAATGGGGGAAGCTAGCAGTGGAAGTAATCAGGCTAGTGATGATTACTTTCGTGTTACCTACTACAGTTCATTAATATTATATTCTCTGTTTGTCCTCAGCCTCGGCTACCAGTGCCCAATAATGTACAACCCCACGGACTACTTTATCAAGGTACTGGCTGTGACTCCAGGGTCTGAAGCTGCTTCTCATCAGGCCATCAAGAGCATCTGCGATAGATTCGCCGTCAGTGACGCGGCCAAGGAACTGGACATGGACATCCATCTGGAGTACCACCTAATGGACAATGAGGATGAGGTAAAGAGTGAAATCATCAAAGTAGAACTTTTGACGCCAGGGTCTGAAGCCATCAAAAGCATCTATGTTATATTCGCAGTCAGTGACATGGCAATACGAGGCTAAGGAACTGAGCATGAACATCCATCTAGAGTAAGTACCACCAGTTAATTAGAGCTGAGAGCACTAATGGTCTTGTGGGTAAGGTCATGGGTTCAAATCCCGATCGTGAACGAATGAAGTAATAATCATATATTAGCTACAGCTGACATAATAAAGGGGAATATGAAAGGAATAAGATCCATCCAATTAAAAATAATAAGTATAGTAACTTGTAGGCGTAGAAGATGTGGGCTGAATAACGAATAGAAAAACTTAAAATGATATGACGATCTCTAAAGTTTAAATTTAAACAAATTTCCTTTTTTGGTTTCAGGAAACAAGGCGAGATAAACCGGACACCTTCAAGTCGCCATTCTTCATGATCAAGATCATGTGGCTGGTGTACCGGCATATGCTGATCATCATCCGGGATCCAAGGGTGCAGCTTATACGTATACTCCAGAAACTGGTAAGCTTTCGTCAAAAATACTCGCGGGTTACTTGAGCTCAGCAGTAGAAAAACTCCGTTGAAATTAAAAATATAATGCTAATGATTAAACGCATGGTTGTTAATTGCAAATCTCGATCCTAAGTCAATGCTTGGTCAAAGTCAAAGTCAAAGTCAAAAGAACTTTATTCATTGAAATCACAAGGATCATTTTGGTGGTAGATACTACAAATCATCTTGCCAGAGTTTTACGGGTGTTAAAAATTTATTCCGGTTTCATATTTGTTCCGGGTCTGGATCTAATGGTACCATGGTATTTGGAGTTCCTGATTAATTTTATTTATTTATTTTTTTATTTAGGTCTACCAACAGTTTATACGTGAAAATGAGTTACATTTTATGCTAATAACCTTATGCTACATGCACAACCTCGTACTGGTAAATACAACATGCAACATAATAATGTAAAGGTGCGGTAACAAAGCACAGTAGAGATTTGCTAGCCAAAAAGGAAATAAAAACCATGCTAACAAGGAAACATAAATTAACGAAGAACGTGCAACACAATAACTAATTGTGGGCATAATCAAGAGTACTCACATTGCACGTCAAGCCCCAAAATGCCAGATCGTATCCATGATAGACTATTAAAGTTAATGTCAAGTCAAGTTCTAAATGGGAATTAAACAGATCACAGAAACGTGGTATCGGGGAATTGGCACCCAAGACGGTTCTTCTGAAAGGGGCATTTAGTTGCGGCAACTTGCGACGAGGGTAACGAGAGGGGGATTTATAGTGCATTCTTTCGACGAGCTCAGAGCAGTCTATATGGTTTATTTATATGATACCCACGACACAGGGAGTTTTAGTGTGGGATCAAGACTACGTATGTGACTGTTGGGTGTTATGTTATGTTATTTAATTTTGTTATATTTCAGGCTATAGCCCTAACTGCTGGACTCTGCTTCATCAGCTCCGCGCGTCTAACGCAAGCTGGTATCCAGGATGTGCAAGGAGCGCTCTTTATCATCATAGCGGAGAACACCTTCAGTCCCATGTACTCCGTGCTCCACGTGTTTCCTGAAGAGTTCCCGTTGTTCCACCGGGAATTTAAGGCGGGACTTTACTCCACGCCGGTTTATTATGTAGCTAAGATGATTGCTATGGTGAGTTTAACTTTCATCTTATCTACAGCAAAACTTGGGGAATCCCCCATTGCATTTTATGGAAGACAAGCCCAACAGTGGATGTCTAACGGCTGATGATGATATCCAAATCTCCTTTTAAGTTTTTTCTTTTCCCTTTTGTAGTGCCATATTTAGGCCCTGGGTATATAAGTACCACAGGCAAGAAGTGGGCTAGAATGATTGCTATGTTCAGCGTTTCGTCCCTTAGTAGAACGCACGAAAAGTAATCATCGTTGTTCACTCAAAAATGTCGACGCACAAATCGCACCAAATTAAATGGTTGATTTTATGCTTTGGTTGTTGTTTACTTGTCCATGGCCGGCTTTGTTTCACTCCCTTATTTCTTGACTTTTTAAGTGAGAACTTACTTATAACTGAAAGAAAGAAAGAAAGAAAAAGCATTTATTTGTGGCAAAATTACAAGAATGACACGGGAAAAAGACACACATACAAGCAGAGATTAACAAAGATTATTAAAACTCCACAGAAGACAAGCATTACATTAATAAAAATAGTGTGCCTCTCAGTACCTACCAGTCATACAACACTGGCACAAATTGGCGTACAGCTCAGCATTTGTTGTGTTGTGGCAACACAACGCTGATCTTCCTCTGAAACCATACAAGTGAAAACACGAATGTCTGCTTCACGACTATATATGTTATATTTAATTTAAGAATGAAATAACGATTATGCAACAATAAAATTGATGTCCCAAAATAACATTTTGTTTGTTTATCATTCTATGTTTCAGTTCCCTAGTCTCTTAATCGATCCGACTCTGTTCACGCTGGTGGTGTACTGGATAGCCGGGCTGAGGAACACTTTTTACGCGTGCGGATTAACTATCTTCATCTCTATTTTGGTGCTCAACGTATCTATTGCTTGTGGTAAGTAAGGTCAAAACGAAATTAACCAATTTTACGCACAAAGAAAGTTGTAAGAACTTTTTTATAAGTATAGTAAAAGTAGTTACAGTCCTACTAGTAGTAGTTCCTAGTAAAGTAGTTGAGATTTCCTGAAGATCAGATGAACGGAACGTGATCCTCAGACTAACGTACGTAGAGTCTGTTCAGAAAGAGAGCCGTCGTGGGCAAATTGTGAACTAACGTGGGTCATTCCCAGTCCTCCGATCGGAACTCCGATTGAATGGTTTTTGTTTTTATCACTTAGTTTATTTTGCCAAAAGTACAGTCAAGGCCATAATGTATTTTTCGTTTATTCCAAACTCATCAAACTGTTTGGACAAAATTATTCCAAACTGTTAGCCTGACTAGTCGGACAGATTGGAATTTGGATTTTCGCCCAGTTTGTGAACATTTACATATTATTGCAACCATAATTCGGAGCTGCTTTCTTTCTGTCGGCATTTTGAATCATAATCTAAAGAAATTGTTACAGTTGTAATAGGTTAAAAACGAAACAGATACGCTATTGTATTGCCCGCTTATCAAAATAGGTAATAAAACACAACTGCGCCCTCAAATCCAACGGCGGGTCTCTTTCTGAACAGACTCTATAGCCGATATAACGCGGCCAATCTGATGTTTAGCCATTTGGATATGCAAAACGGTAAACTGTAGGTATTAGGGTTGTGCGTTTGTTTTAGTGTCTCCGATACTTTGGATAACTTGAAAATTATTAATTGATATTAATATATTTACGTTTGCATGTATCTCGGACGCAGCTTTCAAAGGTCTTCAAAATAAATATCAATTCTATAAAACAAAGTTGCCTGTGACTAATAAAAGAAGCTATTCAATTAATACTTAAATATATTAAATATTTACCCCCTTATTTATAATCATTATTAAATCCTATTTTAGTTAAAATAGCCTTTGTCTTGTTTTGACGTATGACATTTTACATCACTGAGACCAAAACAAAAGCTATTTTAACTAAAATAGGTTTAAAAATGATTATGAATAAGGCCTTTAGAAAAAAAGTCAGAATGTGATGACAGTGAATGAGACGAAAGAGGTGTATCAGGATCGTAGTAATTGGAACTCCGTTCCGTTGTCTTAGCCTAATCGGATGTATTGTGGAATAGGAACCGGTATCACCTATACTTGTATTTTTTTTGCAGGATCATTCTTCTCATGCGTTTTTGGATCGATGCCAGTAGCCATCGCTTACCTGGTGCCATTTGACTACGCACTGATGATGACATCTGGACTCTTCGTTAAACTGAGGTTAGTAGAGCTTGACTGATTCGTCAAATTTTATAAAATTTACTTTAGCTACCTATTTATATATTTTTTATTTTTGATGGCGTTGCTGGTAAGTATTTTTAACAGACTTCAAAATAAGGAGGAGGTTCTCAATTCGGTTGTATTTTTTTGTTGTATTTATGTTACGTCTTGACTATAAATAAATAAAATTAAAATAATAATAATTAACTTCGTCATTTATAAAAAAAATGGAAAATTATTTTTTGATTTGATAGGATTTCCAGATTTGTCCCGGTTCTGATGATGGAATCCATGAGGAATTGAGGGAGCTCTTCAAATATTATACATAGCTATTTTGGTACCTATTTTCAGCAACAAGTTATTGTTGTGTATACCTTTAGCACATAAAAAACGTGCAGATAGCCAAATTCAATGGTGGAAGTCGGTTTTTTAATGAAAAGTTATTTTTAACCGACTTCCCAAAAAAGGAGGAGGTTCTCAGTTCGGATGTATTTTTTTTAATTTTTTTTTTATGTTTGTTACCGCATATCTCCGGCGTTTATGAACCGATTTGGAAAATTCTTTTTTTATTTGAATAGATATACTTCCAGATTGGTCCCATTTTTCAAAATCCGTTTCTGATGATGGGATCCATGAGGAATTGAGGGAACTCCTCAAATATTGTAGGCATACATATGGCGATTTTGATATTTTCAGCAACAAACCAAGCATTTGCATTCAGAAAGTATCATAATCCTTTCACCACTATGGTTCTATCAACATTTTTTTTCCATTCAAAATTATTTAGTTGAATACAATGGCGGAAGTCGGTTTTTCGGTCGGTTCGAATCTGGATTGGAATTTTTAAACAACATTTACTTTTAAATTATTTTATTTATCTTTGATAATATATAGATATATAGAAATATAAAGACCGTGGTGGTCTCTGTCTAAGAACAGGACTTCTCCAACTCCTCCCGTGGATATCGTAAACACCTAAGGTATGACGCCAGGGGATGGTCAGCAGCATCCATCTGAGTACATACACCGATACTGTGATCACCAATCCGCCTGTCAAGCGTGGTGATTATGGCAAATCCCCCCTATTCTATGGAAGAGGCTTCGTCCAGCTGTGGCCGTCTACAGGCTGATGAAAATTTTATGTTTCGTGTGATTATTTTGAATAATTTTTGTTGTCAGTACAATACCCAAATACGTGTCCTGGATCCGGCACCTTTCCTGGCTGATGTACTCCAACGAAGCCATGAGCATCGTACAGTGGGATGGAGTTGAGAATATTAGTAAGTTTTATTATTGTGAATCATTTATGGAAACAGTAAAAGGTAAAAAGGAGGAGGTTCTCAATTCAACTGCTCGTTTCGGGACTTGGAACCGTTCTATTGGGTTTAATCGTCCAAAAGTAAAAAAATTAAGAACTCAGATATACAAGTTTATTTTAATTTGAAAAGATATTAAAGCAAATATACGAAAATTTACTAAACCCCCTATCTCCGAAACTACTGAGCCAAAAATCTTGAAAATAATATTGGGCCTTTACAGAAAATCCTAAATCTCAAAATTCCCACGAAACGGAAAATACTCGATTACTCGTAATAAGAAAATTCGTATAAAATTGTGTTGATTGACGTCTAATAAGTTAATTGGTCGGAACCCTTTCCTATAGCGAGTACAACTCGCACTTGACCGGTTTTTTCTTTACTGTGTCGTGTAGGAAATGATTGCGGGGGTTTATGAAAGAATATTCACCATACAGTTGTACATTCTACTAGAATATTTATAGTAGAATGTAGGTTTGCTTATGAAGAGCATAGACTTGGAGCCGACTTCATAATATTTGCATGCGTTAAGCATTTTGTCTTTAACTTTGAAAAATATTTACTTTTTAAAAATGGTTCTTTTTTTTCTTAAAAAGTGCTTATAATGTTACCTTTCCCTTTGTTTGAATACAAACTATTAGGTATGCGTTATTTTAAAATAATAGGTACCAAATTCAATACAATAGTCTTATTTCCGGGTCCCAATGGAATTCGAAGGGGACGTAACAAAGGCATTAATATCACGCACCATTCTGTCTGAGTATGTATTGTTCACAGAGCTATCTGTAAAGACAGTTTAAAACTGTGTCTATTCAATGGGAAGAGTTTATTTCTAATGACCCCTAACACTTTGTCTATTACATCGTGCCGTTGTCTAAGCCACCTGTTTTTCGAAAAAATCTTCAAAAAAGACAGGTATAACGCCGTGGCGCTATATTGGGGTATTCCCATAAAAAGGGTCTGCCATGCACCACAATAGAACCCAAAAACCACCGTAGTAGTTTACCTGGAAATGTTTTTTGTTTCTGTTTAATTCATAAAATTATTTCACTGGGTTAACAATAAAAGCTGTCTCGATGCAAGAACGTAAATTACAGTGGTTCCTATGTTTATTGTTGATTTCAAAAACAAAACTACGGATAGCACAGGCTAACTTTAGTAATGATAGCGAGACGATATTAAATAAATATTGACCAATCAAATTACACGTGTTTTTGACTTATTGCCAATAGACTTAGCTAGAGATTCGATAACATCAGAAGAAAACAGTTTTGGAGCAAAGTCAAAGTCAAAGTCAAAAAGAACTTTATTCATTGAAATCACAAGGATCATTTTGAATCGTCATATATAAAATTAAATTACTCCTGTTCCAACGCGACCAAGCCTAGAAGAATCAGGCAGCAAACTCGGCTTGGCTTACATAAATGGTCTGTCTTACCACTAGGTGAGAAGCGCCTGTGTGGTGCCTCGGAGCAAGGAGTTGCTGATACATAGTAAATGAGAACTTAAAAACCTTAGAAAGGTAGTCAAAAGTAAATAAACATCAGCAAAAATATGCAAGACAGCACACGCTACGCTTGTTATACTTTTATAATCTAATACAAATATGTAAATAGGTAAGTACACATATTGCAAATTTCCATTTTAGCAGTCGAGGGGCAGAGCGACATCAGGCCACGCGGCTTTATCATTAATATAGTCATCAAGAGTGTAATACGCTTTCTTAATTAGATTCATCTTTATGTAGGATTTAAATCTTCGAATAGGAAGTTTAAATGCACCTTCTGGAAGTTTATTATAGAACCGTACAGAATTCCCCATAAAAGACCCACTTACTTTCTTTAATCGAAATTTTGCTACATTTAGCTTGTATCTAGGTCTTCAATAAACAGAATAGCCTCGAGCATTTTAATGTGCAACTAATCAGGCTCATGAGATAAATATCTAGTTTAAGGAATTCATACGAAGCTAGTTAATTGCTGCAATGCAATGATATTAGGGTGCTTTGCAAGTTAATTGGTTATTAATTGACTTTTACAATCGTCTCGCTAGCGTCTCGATAACGTTACATATTCGTGCTCGGGCCTCTGTAGGCATTTTGTTGATTTTCTATTGCTCTATTTACAGCGTGTAGTATGCCAGAAGAATCCGGTGCTCCCTGCCTCAGCACCGGCGAGGATGTCCTCAACCAGTACGACTTCACGAGCAGTGACCTTTGGCCCGACGTCACCGCCCTCCTCATCCTATACGTGGCCTTCCATCTCCTAGCACTAATAGCGCTGAGATATAGGACTAGGAGAAAATAAAACAATATCTTTTGGGGTTTTATCTTTTAAAGTGAGGAACATTTTTTTGTTTTATATATTCTTTAACTCAGTTATAGATAGATAACATGATCAGGCGCTGCTATGCACTCTGGGGTGCGATTTTTTTATCTCATCAAGTGACAAAACGTCAGTAAAATTGCCGCTAATCACCGATTTCCTTCTATATAATATTGAAACTCATTGATGACTAAAATGTGTATACCTATGATATCAATACAAGTGCGTCCTCCAGTACATTTCCTGAAAAACTGTGATTTGCGACCTTTTTCATGATATTTAGTCACTCAGTGACATTCAAAGATCACACCCCTGATAGTTACTTCAGTTGATCATTATGGATGGTGTATTCGAGTGATGTAAATATACCTTATAATTAAATAAAGGTTCTACTTACCATGTTTTCGTAGCTTTGTTATTTTGCCTTATTTTACCATAATTTGTAATGCTCTCTCAAATTTATAATACCATCATGATCATCATCATCATCATCATCATCATCATCATCATCACCATCATCATCATCATCATCATCATCATCTGGACAAGGCCTCATACAATGGGGTATTTTTTTATCTATTTCTCTCTCGCAACTGGATTTTTCTTGGTCATAATCTCGAATGTCAGATGAAAAATTTCGAATAAAGGGAAAACAATCTTGAATTAATGAAGATTCAAAATATTTAACCCCTTAAAAACAGGTACCGTATAAGTAGGTCCCTAAGGGTCATTATAGTAAATGTCTAATAAGTGAGTTAAAATGGAAATCTAAAACTAATAGGCATGCAAAACGACCTACTAAATCCATCTATCGCTTCTACAGAGTAAGCACCATCTTGAAGCCGACCTCCAGTTAACAACGAAGTAGATAATTATTTTCCTTAAAAGGTTGTTTACGGTGTAGTTCAACATGTTTAAGTTAGATGGCGGCACCATCGGAATGTTTTTGTACCTGGACGCAGGCAGCGCCGCGCGCAAGCGTACGAAGTTAGCTAGTTCGAACCCATCCGCCATATTAGTCGCGTCACACGGAGTGCAGTGCACCGTATTCACATGTTTTATCGTAAACTGCATAAAACTTAAGACAAACCTACCAATACAGTGCCTCCGTCGTAATAAAACAACAACAAATATGCGAACGGACGTAACCCCGAATCGAAACTCGCGTCGTTTGTTAAATAATAAACGTGCAACGAACAGTGCATTCGTGTGTTTATGATAACAATTGAACAGTACCTACTCGATAGTATTGTTCTAGTGTCAAAAGCTTGGTGTTATGCAACGCGACATAGCCGTGACCTTCGTCTTGTGACCGTGCTAAAGGTGCTTTTTGAGGTTAAAATGCAGCTTGGATTATGAGCGACTGCGCCGAGCCTTCAGGTTAGTGAGACGTCCAGTTACCTACTTTATCTGCTGATAAAGTAACACGAAGTGTTTATTTATCGTCGTGTTCCAAATTCGAATTCCTATTCGATAATGTTGTTTGTACAGTACACAATACCTATCAACAATAATAAGTTTCGAATTCAAAACTATTCTAATCCGTTCAGAATTTGGAGGTAATTACCGCTCATCAACGGTATCAACGGTGCGCTGCATCTGTTTTTGTGAGCGAAGTTCATGGTGTTAATAAATAAACAGGTGTGTATTGTATTGCACTGCGGTTGCGCGGGAGAATGGTGCGAGCCCAGACCAGGCTGGAGGCTTTTCAGGCTTGTGTTCTCAGAGCGGTGCGCTCGATGCAGGAACGCCGGGAATGCAACCTCGCCGCAGGAATCACAAAAAGACAACAGTGAAGCAAGGACGAGTATTTGATTGCCCCAAATGTTTTTTATCCTTTTGGTAGGATGTATAGAGGTTCAGCAGCAATCGATCTTATCGGACTCGGATAAAGTCAATGTTATAGATTACAAATCTCGATAGACCCTCATTATGCAACGTCTAGTAAGTAGGTAGGTAGGTACCTAACCTAAATGTTTAATTCATGAGACCCTATTACGCTAGCTGGAGGATGTTGTTTTTTTAAAAAAGAGTCTGCGACACGTTTAGAATGTATTTTTTCTTTACGTAGATATACTTAATTAAGAATTATTAGTTAAATTACAGGATTATAACAAAATAAATATAATATGATGTCACATATGAGCATAATCTATAATAAACAACTTAAGAAACATACATTTTGGGTTTGAGTTATTAAGGGTTTCGCCACAGAATATATAATAACAAAAATCTGACGAAACCCAAGACAAAGAACAAACATAAAACATGATTTCAGAAAAAATAAACAAAGTTTATTGCAGTGAGTTTGGTGAAGTTGGAAATAAGTCAATTAATTCATCAGTAAATCAAACACGCAATTGAAGATACTCCTATCTCTGCATCCAATCAATGATGAAGTTGTCTTGGAAATAACTCACGAGGTTCAAGTGGTCGCAGGTTCATAGTCCAATGACCTAACAGTTTAAGAATAGACAATGACCAGACTTTAAAGTAAAAAGAACTCTAACAATAAAATCAAGTAACTAAAAATGCTTAAAAATAATACAAGGAAGAAGAATTAACCAAGATAAATTAAAAAGTTGAAACAAGAAAGAAGAAAGTCATATAAAAAACATTTCGAGAAAACAATTAAAAACAACGCCTAGACTTGGACAAGAAAACCCTAAATTTTAAACTTACAAATAGATAACTCCTACGAAGAAACAAGAAACTTAATAAGTAATTAACATTAGCAAAGCGATAAAGCTTATCTCAGAAACCTAATTTGATAATTGCTTCTAATAGCCGAAATGACAACAAAGGCTATTTTTACAACAACCAAACTTCCTGTCGGTCCGTCTATTCATATGCTAATGTTTACTGTTGCAGTGTTTTGTTAACACCTATTGTTAGAAGCTAGAACAGATGTCATATCTTAATTCAATTGACCACAAGAGAACCAATGTGTAACTAGAAGTGGTAAATATTTTGTGATAACAAGAAAAAATTGAGATAATGCCAGAAAACTGCTGGAAAATTATATAAATCAAAAATAGTCTTTCAGTTGAAGAGGTCGTTATAAGTAATAACAATATAATAACAAAAACATTTTTTTTAAAGAAAGCATAATCCAACGTTCAGTTATATATATATATATATATATATATATATATATATATACAACATTTAAAATACAAATGAAACGGTTGAGCAATCTAAATACTGTTGAAAACCACCTAAAGATAGCTCAACTGATCCAAAGCACTTTCAGACGGAAGCGTCCCTTAGACGCTGGTTGTATTGCCACGCTGAATAGCAATACTAATGCGTTGAGCCAGATAAGAGCCAGCTCTTGGTCAAACACTAAATTTAGCATTTACTCGTTGCAAAAACTATAACATAAGGTTAATTTGACCGGACCACCAATCATCCGTACACACAAATAGTTCTTGAAAGCCAGCAAAACCGAACTAACGCTGGAAGTATTACGACTTGCTCAACCTCTCCAGAATCGGTAAAAATCGATGTCATAACGGAACTTTTCGGGTCCCGCGGACCCACCTCCAACTCTCAACTGATAGTCGATAAAAGCCACTCTAGATTAGGTAGGTAGATAGATTATAACTGAGCTTTCGATGTATTGACGTCACTGAAACACTACACTTAACCGCATCTGAATAATATATATATGATGCGAATAACATCGACAAACCGCTAACACTAGTCCATTTATATCGAATCTAGGTTGTAAAGCTTTAACTCAGAATAAGATTTGTAATTAAGTGCTTCGATTTAATGATTCCATTTTTGATGATGGCGAATTCATAACAGTTACATTCTAAATGACAAGAAACAGAGTGGTAAATTGTTTGATGAAAATGTTGGTCCATAATATTATAGTTTGATCTAATCAAATTCCACCATTTTATGACATTAAGAACGTTTGTGATAGAGATATTCAAACTGTTTTTAAAACAAAACACTGACTCCTGAATTAGACTTCTGAATAACACGATTTAGATAACGTCTCAGTCGACTTGGGACTAATTGACCTTAGTCACGGCATAATGGACAAATAACTAGAAAAGGCCGTGTAGCTCACAAACCTTAGAACTTTGCGTGCTGCTTCGACATAGTCGACTCGAGGTTAACTAGTACTACACACCGCGTACTAAGGACCTAGAAAAGGTTTGCATACACAAGTTGGTCTATAAAACTATAAGAGATATTAATATCTATTATCGACGTTCTATAGATGCTAATTCAATGCCGGATTCCGGATTGGAGCGCAGGAAACCAATAATGTTCGAACATTAACATCCTTTGTAAGTAGATACCCAACAGATTTACTGTAATGAGTACGGAGAACCGTTCACAAGCATGAAAAGCTACTAAGGGTGATATAAAAGCATTGGCTAGATAGCTAATATGGACGTCTGAAAGAAAGTGTCTCATAAAATATTGAAATTGTTGGAGCAAAAACTGGTTGGAGCATGTCTTGGCCTGGCATTTACTGGATTAATGAGGCTACTTACTTCGAGGTGAGGGTATATACATACCTCTCGCTCGCGGCTTGCCACAACCGCGGATGTGATTCATTAAATCCGTGCCTAGATTTCCGTTTTAACCTGTTTAACTGGGATGACTATTTAAGATGTCCACATTGAAATAAATAAGGCTTAAGCTAAACTAGAATATCTGGTTTGAAATAATTAAACTGTCGAATCTGCAAACGGTTTAAAATGTCGGTTGCATTTATAATCTTAAAATAATTTAAAATCTGTCGTTCTCCTGGAGTCTGAGTAATCAAGTAGGTACTTATTACATTTTCTGCAAACTTCCGGCTTCGAATGTCAGTCGATACATTAGTTAGACTTTGTGAAAAGAGTGGGCCGTGTCACTCGGCACGAGCGCTGAGTCAGACATCAGCGGTGACGCAATGGTACTGAAGAGATCAATCTTCAGCACACTCTATATCTCTCTGCTATACTGATTTGCAAGTTAGCAAAGCAACGATATCTAAGACATGGCGCTCAGTGATATTGTTATTCTACTTAACAAAATTATGGATAACTAAATCACGCAGTAATAAAGGAACCGATTTTTATGAAATTCGGTACAGAGGTAGATTATGATCTGGATCTGATACGTTTGAACCACGCAAGCGAAGCCGTTGGCAGACACTATCAGGCATATTTGTATCCATGCCAGTTTTACATTGATTTGCAAGTTTACATACCTACAGAATTTTAAGACATTATTAGAAAGAGATCTATGAATAGCCATGTTACTGATACTATCTCAGTGAATAATTATATTGAAACATAACTTATCTACGTTCAGTGTTACTGAGACTGAGACCGATGAACTCGGTAATTAGCGGCCACGTTCCGAGAAGGTGAAAGGAATCTCGCGTGATACTCATTTTTTTCTCGTAATCCACTTATGGCATTATAATGAGAATAATTTAGCCTCTTGCTGTTTCTTGGCCGGAGCCAATTACTATGGTATCGGTCACACACAGACAAGTGAAAGTCGATAATTGTGACCCATCAAAACGTGCAAGCGCTCAATTTTTTGGTAGTATTTGATAACCGTTATATCACCTTCCTTAAGGGTCTGTGGGTCTTTCATAGGGAAAACTGTCGAGAATTTACGAGAATGGGCATGACTCGTGGAAATGTGGAACTGGTTTGAAGCTCGTTAAGAAGCGCCGTGGAGTCTCACGTATCGGAACAAAAAGACTGGAACAGGGCAGACTCGTTTTGGACAATACTTGGACAGACTGACACTTGAATGCCGATGCGTTTACCGTGTGACAGCTCATAGTCGAGATTGCTTAAAAAATGTGGAGCCGAAGCCAAGTGCCACTTGGGATAATCATCTGGATGTTTACGAAACAATGTGGCCAGTTATGATTTCTGCAATGAAATAGGGTCACTTAGAAAAACCACAATACCTCGCAAACTAACCAAGATATTTGACCAATTGAAATAAAAAGAATATTAAAATAGATTTCACACGGCATTTAATACAATAACTTTTGTTAAAAATTACTAAACATTTATTAAAAAAAAATAACTTAGACTATAAAAACAAAGCAAGATAGAGAAAGCGAGACCTTTAAAACCTGAAAAAATGTATTGAAGTATTTCATTTCATATCTGGTATTGCCACCATTGGCTTCAAGTACAGCTTGTGTGCGGTTTGGCATGCTGAGGATTCCCCATTTTTCAATTAGGGCCTGTTTCAGGTCACGCAGCGTGAGAGGGGGTGGATTTCGGCTCTTGACTTTACTAATCTTCCAAACTCATCCCAGGCATGCTCTATTGGGTTCAAGTCCGGACTTCTTGATGGTGAATCCATATTGAACGTGAGCGGTGTGAAGTCGGGCATTATCTTGCATCAATATTGCATTTTCACCCCAACATATTAATTTAAGATCCCATTTAAGTATCTTATCGCAATCAGGGAGCCGTTTTCAATAAATATGAGCTCCACCGTAAGGAACCTTTTACTTAAAGCAAGCTTGAATGTAGCGCTCGTTTATACACTTTTTTTATGCTACTTGGCAAGCAAACAAGCTTACGGCCCACCTGGTGAAAAGCGGTTACCGTAGCCTATGAATGCCTGTAACACCAGAGGCGTCACACGCGCGCTGCCGACCCTGAGACATAAAGATGAAAAGTCTCATGTGCCTGTAATTTACTCTGTGCCTCCCATCATGACTAAACAGGCAGAACATAGACTCTTCTGTGAACATCACTCTTGCCCATTTATTTTTACTCCACGCTACGTTTTCACGAGCGTATTGCAATCTTCCTGTACGGATCTCCAAATTTGAGCCAAACAGCGTCTGTAAGAATTCAAGTTCCTTTCAGCAAGCCTTCTTCTCATGAGCTGTTGTAACACCGCAACTCCAGTTTGGTGTCGATTTCTGAGCATTGTAGACATGATAAATTGGTCTTCCCGGGCTGTTCTACACCTTGGTTTTCGAGTTCTAGGCCTCCTTATGTGTAGGTACTCAGTTCTTTCGAACCACCTTCGTACCCACTGTTTTCGCTGGCTGGTCCCTAGCTTCAGCATTGTGACGATTCTCGTGCATTCTTGTGGTGCCATGATAATTAAAAATTTAAACTAATAAGTGTAATACTTTGATTTTGTTGTAATTAATAATTGATAAAACAATTAAATAATCTCTCTTTCACATACAATTTAGGAGCTGTCTTGCATAGTTTAGTCTTTGCTCTTCCAAATATCCTCTTTTCAATGCACGCCAGTTTATTTTTGGCGTAAAATGTCGACGGTTAAAGTAGCTTTTATGAAGGTATTATGAGATATGTAGGTACTAGAAGAGAACTAAAACTCCCACTCATATGCCTACGCTCGCAGTACGAGAAACAAAGATTTATCGTTTCATCCTGAAGGTCAGACAGATGTAGCTCCGGAGATAAGGCGGAGACTTCACTGCACATAATAAAATATTTCTGAATTTTACTTATCAGATTAAAACAAGTGCAAACGTTTTATGGCTTTTACCAAATATGGGAAAGAATATAGCTCTATGTCAACATTGAAATAAATTGATATTAACACGTCGTTTTGGGTCTTGGAGGTGAGACTTTGTACCGAAATACCTACTGCCCGACAAAGCTCATATGCATGCCATTAGAGTGTTATTTTGAGTAAAATTTGCTACTTAGATCATTCATCAGTATAATTTCAAATCAATAATGTAAAATTTTTACTGTTTCGAACTTTCGGTTTGAAGAGTTTTCGTTTCAAATATTGACTTATTCAAAATGTTAAATTTTATTTACAAAGGTCCAGCAGAATTCCCCGTTGTTATATAGTGTATAGTTGTATGTTGTGTATACTTGTTCTGCATTGCAAAATCAAAATCGTAGAATAAGCAATCAGGAAATTGAGGCCGCTCTGCAGCCCTTACCTTAGTTACTATACTTCAATCTGTGTAGTACAGTTTGAAATTTAGTACTAGCGCCACACGGGGTCGGCGACCCTTAATTATCCAGCGCAGTGCAATGTTCCAGTAAAATTTCTGCATAACAAGCCTTTATTAAACTGCTCCTGCTTCCTTGACGCTGATGTTCTTTATAGTTTTATGGAGGGTAACAAAAGGGCAACGGACTGCAAACTGGATTCAAAGGTAATGTCGCAAAGAACTTCCTCTTACAAATGCTTATTCATTAAGTCTCACTCAAATACCTACATCTTAAGATAAATATAACTTTTCATTTAAAAAACCGACTTCCGCCATTGCATTCGACTAAATATTTGGATGAAAAAAAAATGATGAAAGAACCATAGTGGTGAAAGGATTATGATACTTTTTGAATGCAAATGCTTGGTTTGTTGCTGAAAATATCAAAATCGCCATATGTAGGCCTACAATATTTGAGGAGTTCCCTCAATTCCTCATGGATTCCATCATCAGAACTGGATTCTGAAAAAAATGGGTCCAATCTGGAAGTATTATCTATTCAAATAAAAAATAATTTTCCAAATCGGTTCATAAACGCCGGAGACATGAGGTAAAAAACATAAAAAAAAACAACTGAATTGAGAACCTCCTCCTTTTTTGGGAAGTCGGTTAAAAAGGAAAACGAACTGCATCGATGTGTTAATATTGGTCTTATTCTAGATTTTTGTAATTTACAACATAAAACTGTGTGCCTAGTTCCCCAAGCGGTTATTTAAAACTATTGATTTGAATCTTGATGTAATCGAGATTCATTTTACCTGTATTGATGTTTTAGAAGTTATTGTGTTACTGGTAACCATTGTAGATCTACATAAGGTCTTTAAACATACTGCAAACGGTGCCCTTGATAATACGGTCCTGTAGACTAAAATGGAAGTTCCAGGTAGAACAGCATTCTGTGTTTCCAGTAAATCATAATCAACCTTTTATGTGTCGAGTTTACCAGAAACAGTCACCGAAAAACATGATGTCAAAATGTTCTGACAAAGTTAAAGTTCAAACAAAGGCTTGCGAAACAGAATGAGCGTTTTGTAGCGGTGTGTCTGTCTGTAATGTACACCGGATAAGCCGCAAATGAAGCCAGGTCACTGCGATTTCCTATCAAATGACCGTATCAATTGGCAGACAACATTTTGCATCGCCAACCTTTTAGTGAAATGCTTTTTTATGCGTAGTTAGATTAATTAGATCGATTCAATATAGATTAATCATACTTAGACGACCGATATAAATAGGCCAACCTGAAGTTAGCCATTTAGTAGCACATCAGTTATTTGTTAAACAATCGATTGCGCGTCTAATTTCAGGCGCCTAGCTATTTATATATATCGTCAGAACTGCACAGCTTGTTTTTTTCGCTATCAAGAACTGAATAAGGCTGTTTTGAAATAAATCTATAAATTTCTAAAACTATTAAACGAACAATGTTGTATATAATATATATTTTGAGATCTACAGAAAGAAAGAAAGAAAACAAATTTATATGACACGAAAACAAAATAATAACAAGCAAACAAAATAGAAGTTGAATAGGTAGGACATACAATTAAGTATTAATTAACTACTTAGATGAAATAGTGAATTGTGAGATCTCGAAAACAGCTCAAACGATTTCGATAAAATTTTCTATATGGGGGTGGAAAATAGATCTAGCTAGGTATCATCTCTGGTAAAACGGGTTTTTCTAAGTTTTCCGAGTAACGGTAGTACACCCAGGTACTATAATATCATATCTATAATTTTCTCGAATAGTTTAGAAGCTTATACATTCGAAACAAGAAATATGTCCAGGTGTTTTTTGCTGCTGCTAAACTGTCGACATCGGCACAGTTGGGTTGTTGCTAATAAATAAAACCAGTTCTATTATGACCACGAAGTGGCACTATTGTCGAGATACAGCTAAATAATGAACGTCCTGCCTGTTACTTTTGTCCAAACAAGGAAGTGTGAATGTGGAGTAATTGAACCAGGAAACCACTAAAAGGTTTCTTAGGTTCATCGATCATTTGAGGCTTAACAGCTTCCTTTTTAGCAAGGAAAGCTAAGGCGACACTTCAGGTTAATATAGTTAAGATTATCATTAACGCATAGCTGTGAAACGACCGGTTCATATAGGTTTATGATTTCCCGTTAGCTATAGCTAGCAAGATATTTCGTTCCGTGTGAGTCGGTCCTTAGAACTGGCTGTGGCAAGGTAAATTACAGTAATTTTCCCTGTAATTGCGGTGGACGCTTTTCGGATTTATGTGGCAATTACGCCATAATCCCTAAAGAAGACTAGTAGTGCAGTTACGACATGTTTCGAAAGTAATCCGAGTGTTATGGCCATGTAACATAATACGCAAGCTATTAAGAAAATATTTAAATTGTAAGTACAACATATTGTAAGAAGCCCCCCTTCCCGTGTAGAAGGACCAATAACATTTTAAATGTAGCAGGAATTAATGGAGGCAGCGACCGTTCATCGTGGCATTCTATGGGGGAGGTCTGTAGAGGTTCATCAGAGGACTTCTACAGGCTGATGTGATGATGATAATTGTAAACAAGTTTTACTTAAAGTATTTTTTAGAATGATTAGGTCTGTATAGGTTAGATGGTAGGTAGGTATGTGGTGTACACTTCACCACAATAAAATTACCCCGTTCGCTTTCGATGTGCATTGCAAAAATTCAAAGCAATTACAATTCTCTGATTAAGATAGGCTTCATGCATTTCAATTTTCAACTCACACTTAGATACCTACAGACAGCAATTCTACATTTATGAAATTCTAAATCAATATACATAATTATGAACCAACCTAGTGAGCTGACTTAACAGATTGATTCCAATACCGATCGATTTCAACTTTTGCAACTGCGGTTGCTACAAGCAAGGTTGACAGTAGCACCTATTAAAATGCACGTGCAAGACAAAGAATAAACAATAGTAATTATGATGATGACCTAGATTAAATGATAATCACTATGACGATGACACAAATTAATAATTACAACAATTCACGGTGGTGTAGACAATTCCAGATCATCCTGCACATTCTTCACAACATCTCCGGTTAGTGACCCTTCAGCATAATACAGGCATACAGCTCACACGCAAACTCTTTCACAATTACTGCTGTTCGTCTCTGAAATAGTATTCCATACTAATATCGTGGGGTATCCTCAATTGAAGTATTCAGATCCAAAGCATAAATATATTTTATGATAGTTATGTTACTCGATCAAATAATGATTATATCCACTCGCATATTATGTTTATCTGAATTTTATTTTACTTTCATATAACATTGGCTATGTCAGGTCTGTAGCGAAGAGGTTAAAAGTGCTTGATTCATAAAATAACTTGATTGATGTAGATGAATTCGACAAAAAACTGTCTACCCAAAGGTTTGTTAAGGTATCTTTAAAAAATGGCTAACACCACACAGAGTGGCTAAATATAGCAAAAAGCAGCTAAACTGGCAGCACTGCATAGTCAATCAATATTTGAAGCATATCTGGCGCCTAAGACACACAGAATAAGCAATAGTGACAAGACTCGGGTCAGGAGTCGAGACGAGATCGCTGATAAGCTAACATGAGCAAAATTCATTAATTATTAAAGATGAAGATGGAGAAATGTTATTTTGGTTTGGGAAAATTGATGTGTGCATATCGAGAAGTGCCTGAACTAGGTAGATGTGTTTACCACTTTATAATAATGGTAACTTTGGACTATTTGATTTTGATCTTACGACTCAAAACGAGCTATTTGCAAGCTAGTATTCAGCATTGGATGATAATATTTATGGGGAGTCCGAAGATGCCTCAACTAGCACAGACTTCAAAAAGCTAACAAGAAACAGGAGTAGAGTTTCGTTTGACCACAATCTTTGAAAATTACGACTACTGTTTTTGTCTTCTTTATTGATAAATCTCTTTAGTATTTTGTCCCGTGACCTTTTGATCTACTGCCTGCCTTTATATTCACTGTATAGCCTAAGACCTATATACAGAGTCTACAAAATCATAAAACGTGTCTCAAATACACTCCTCCGCATAAAATACACAGATTAATCTGCCGTTCTTTGTGCATCAACACACATTGTGTATGACCTTGAGCGATAAGCGCTACGTTCTATATTAAGTATGTATCAATCATGTAGGTACCAATAGTAGTTTATTAGGTACTTGCCTGCTTTTAAGTGCCTATAGCATTAAAATACCCAGTTATTCATATTAAAAAGCCGATCATTACTTTGCACCACACGTTCTTTTCGTAATTTCTATAAACGTTACCTATAACTTGCTGATACAGGTGATATTTCTGACTAAACTTAAATTCAAAAAAGTTGTTATGATGAAAAATATGTTTTTCAAAACAAGCATTTATATTAGTGATCGGAACCGTGAGCTGATCAAAATGAGCCCAATCAAACAATGTCAAGGAGTTCTGTTGTCACTATAATATTATATTGTCATCGGAACTTTACAAATTTAAGCTCAATCGGTTGGGTGGAACTGGTTTAAAAATCAGTTGGAACTTGGAAGATTTGACCACATACGCGGTGTCTTTTTTGACTACATTACATAATATTAATAAGTGAAGTTAAATTAAAGCTTTTAACAACTAAAGTTTGGACAGTTGGTTGGACAATGTTTCTAATGTAACGAGCTGGATAATAATATAAACTTATAGAAAGAAAGCGGAACGAATAATACGTGAAAGATTTGTAGGCCAATCAAAGCTAGGTTTTGTTTGAGTTATTTCAAGTTGATACATAGTCAAAACAATTTATAAAGATCGTGTTACAATAGTTTACAGGGATAGCAGTGAACAACAGAATAAAGCAAATAAGAGCAACAGAATTCTGTCTCATCGTTTATTCTCTAAATGACCCCAGCTAGAAAAAATAATTTGATAGACAGACTAGCTAATGAGAATAATAAAAAAAGTAACTTTTCCACTGAGCCTGAAACTGTAGCTAAGTGCTGTACCATAGCCAAACGTTTTGCGTAGATACCGATTGCTGATAGTTCACGTCGAGCCTTACTTTACCTTTGCGCGCAGATAGCGCATGTTCCGTTGTGACACTGACATGACCAACTGGTTCACTATTTATCTGATAATGCCAGTAGCTCTATGATTCAAGGCTCAAGCAAAGAGTCAAAGTGCAACAATTTGAAATCCTGATGACTGGGACTACACAATGATTAAAAGTACCTAGCGTACCGTTTTGTAGGTAAACTTTTTTACTGTTGTGTTCAGCTTCATGACAGGTAGGTAGGTGTTTTTTAATGTTCTTCCAAATTGGAAATGATTAGGTACCTATCAAAAACGACATTGATTTATTTTATCTTAAGCTATGGGTGGATTCACTGAACCTGAATGCACCCATAGCATAGCTGGGTTGGAAACCTTCTCCTCTTTGAATATTTTAAATTTTAGACTAGGTAAGGCTGGCCGAAGACACTTCACTTAAAGTTTACTGACACCTGAGTTATACTATATGTAACACATATGTTATGTTATTTGTTTTGCATATAATATTTGCGATAAATTTATCCTGCTACACAGAACGTGGAATATTATCATCTCGGTTTACCTCGGCTTGTGGTTAGATAAAGTGAATAAAGCGACTAGAACTGCGAATGGTTGTTCACAAATTGTTTACTTTTAAATGCGGTTCTGTGATTATTTTTTTTTAATTTCATAATGTGGACGCTGCTTTTTATTTTGTCAATCATAGAGAATACTACGTAAACAGTAGTAGCCTCCATGTTAGATTACGTTACTCTCTAAAAATTTAGTTTCTCAGTTTTAGCTCTAAAACTCCTGTAACCCACCAAAGAGCTTGGTCATCATCATTAGCTTGTAAAATTCCAATGGACGTCATTTTGACGTTCGAAAATTTTACTTTTCTAATTTTTATCCCATTTTTCCCTTCCGCGGATGATACAACTATCTTCAATATGACTAAAAAATATACTTCTCTAGTACTTCTTTAGTATGAAAATATCTGCTAACAAAGAATACATAAACTAGATAACATTAAAATAGCTACGTATATTTCCATAATAGCGCCAGTAAACAAATTTTGTAAAACAAAACGATTATCTAAAAATGTTAAACCCATAATTATATTGTTTCTTGGAGCATAGTGTAATGAGAGGACCTTGACTCATCTCAATTACTTCATCGATAGTATTTTATTGTTGCCTACAGAATGTTTGTCTAGCAAGCCTTCAATGGTCACTGGACAATGAGTTTGTGGCCTTGTGTTTCAAAAGTCAAAGACAGACGTCTTTGTTTGCTCTGAATGAAGTTTTGAAAGCAACACAACTGTTAATGTGAGGCTGTGTACTTGTGAATATTTGTGCTCTTTACCACAAAATTCAGTAAAATGAAGGCGGCGATGATGTCAAGCATCGATATACTTATGCGGGTATATTACTAACTCAATGATGTCAAGAAATTTTAAATCATATTAAAGATTTTAGATACGATATTTGTTGTTGTTGACTGACTCAAAATATAAAACTTTATACTTACCTACGAAAAACCCGACGAAGTGTTTCTGAACTAAACGTTACCTTACTCAAAAGGACTTCTTACGCTCATGAAAGTTACTAAAAAAAAACTAGTAAAACTAATACAATGTCTTTAGAAGATGATTACAACTTTCTAGATGAACAAAGTATTACCCCTAATTAAGACAAAACTTTCATCCATCGATCACGGACACGGCAAGAATATATCTATATCTACGAGTGTACTCACTAGGTATCTATGTGTCGAAGTGGGTCGTCTTGAATTCGATAACTATCGCATTTCCTATTACTCATTGTCAACTTTAAAAGCTCAATTAAGGCTACATCACGATGAGCAAATTAGTTGCCTCAAGGTTAAATAATACATTAGCTGCTATCTTTAGGTAGGTACATTAGCTATCTTCGCTTTGATATCTGGTAGCTAGCTGATGTTTGGTTGATATTAATAGTAGGTATAGTATACTTTGCTAAAATTCCTTTTAATATAGCCAGATGATTAAGTTTGTTGTAAAAAAGTTTACTCGTTGGAGCTAGATTTTATGTAAGGTGAGTGTTCAAACTTCTTTCAAATATTGACCGTGTAAATATGGGGTTCTTTCATTTAAAAACGGTTCTGTGGTCAATTCTATTAAATCTCCAACGTGCACAATTTAAGTGCCATTCTTCGATCGCACCTAGTTTTCACGATACGAACACAATCTATTTCAAAGAAGCAAAAGCGAACGGGTTCGTTGTGGAACATCAATAAGATTTGAAGCTGGGAACCTCAATAGATCAGATAGTCTATTGTGTGATGGTAACAGCTATTTACGGAGTTCAATAACCCCTATCCTATCAAAATAGTGATCATTCTCTATTCATAGAATGTAATAAGACGTAAAAGCATTCTGTAAGAATAAGGACAGTCTTTGGGGATATCATGATATATCTATTCTGTCAATGGTGGTTTTTATTTGGGGTCTATTTCAACAATAATGTAGAAAAACAGTGATATCCAATGAAATGTCTATTATTTTTGCCAATAGTTAAATTAAGATAGTTTTTATGACATCTTTTGATTATTTTACATGCAAACCGAAACACCCACACTCTAATGCATTGCTTCTCCAGAATTTATGGGACCCACAACTTTCGTTTTCAAAGTCGTGGCTCCAGATCAGTAGAGCGATACCCACGCATCTAGACCCAAGCATGGCCACAAGTCAAAACACATTACGTTATAGACGTGAAACTGACCACAGACATTCCGATGGTGTTAGTAGGAATATTATTATATTTTGTTTCTGGAAAGCAGGGACAATAACACCAAGTTTTACGTATCAACGTAAAACTTGGTGTTATTGTCAGATTGAACATAGACTAGGTATTCATAAGTAGTAATTTTGACTATCATTCAATGGTTTGGTCTAATCGTCTGCTTCCTCTGACATTTGATTTTCTTTACTGCCTGTACTTTTTTGTTCACAGTTGAACTAAATTGCTTAGCTGCTCGAGTGAAAATCACCCAAATTTTCGATGTAGTTTATGTTCAGGATTTTTGTTAAATACGTTATGATTTCTATTAAATTTCGCAATCGAAGCTTATTTCTTCACATTCAATAAATCATCAATGAGATTGATATCAAGATGGAGAGTAAATCGAAATGTGAGTTTTATATTATGGAGTGCAGTGTTGACACACGTCCAATTATCGACATGTCAGGATTTACCGTTGGTGTATTCAAGTATCCATATTAAGATAACGGATTTTCATTAGCACTTTAAACTTTAATACCATGTGATAAGGTGTACGGTTTATCGAAAATGTAGCCTATCCTGAAAGTAGGTTGACATACATGCACACCTATGATGCGGTTGGATCAATTTCAAGGCTTCGCGGTTAATTGTACAAAAGGCTTTTTGGGATTACGCGATATTTATTTTTCATATTTTCTTAGTTTATTATATTTTATAAAAACTTTCGTAAATGGTATTCATGATTACATAGATTTTAACAGGTCTTATTTTGTATTTAATATTTATTACAACTTAGAACATAAGTACTATTGAATTTTATTTTATTTTGACATTTTAAGATTTTTATGGAACTCTCTAGTTACCAGCTTTTATATTATATTACATTATATTATTATGTCATGTTTGTTTTTAACCGACTTCCCAAAAAGGAGGAGGTTCTCAATTCGTTTTATTTTTTATTTTTTTTATGTTTGTTACCGCATCTCTCCGGCTTTTATGAACCGATTTGGAATTTTCTTTTTGTATTTGAATAGATATACTTCCAGATTGGTCCCATTTTTCAGAATCCAGTTCTGATGATAGGATCCATGAGGAATTGAGGGAACTCCTCAAATATTGTTGGCATACATATGGCGATTTCGATATTTTCAGCAACAAACCAAGCATTTGCATTCAAAAATTATCATAATCCTTTCACCACTATGGTTCTTTCATCATTTTTTTTTCATCCAAATATTTAGTCGAATACAATGGCGGAAGTCGGTTTTTTAAATGAAAAGTTATTGGCTTTATGCAGAATGAATTTGTTTATTGAAGTCATCATTGTCATAGTCAATGACCATCTGGTGAAACCGCGTCCAGTCGAACCAACTGCAACTCATAGTTTCTTCTCTTATGGTTATTTCATGCGAATGTAAAAATAGTGTTGTCTTTATTCCATAAAACTGAATGAAAATTAATTACCCTCCTGCTAATTTTGCGGTTTGTCTGTCGGCAGTCTGACGGTACCGAGAACAGCACCGCTTTGTTCTTAGAAATTAGCAGGCTCATCTTACTCGTTGTTGCTTTATTTATAATTTTCGTCGAAAACCTTTACATCATCCAGAATTACCGGTTTTGTAATTGTTTTGAGTGTACGGCTTTTAACTTACAAGGTTTTACTTTAAGTAGGTACATCACTTTTTACTGTCTCATCTCAACTGAACTATTCAATAAAACATAACATTGATAATGCAGCAGTCACTTTTTTATCGTTTATGTATTTTGTGAAGATTTTGAAATGCAACTTCGTTTTCAAAATTTTAGTTCTTTAGTCACTCACAAAATAAGTTTTTAACGATTACGCTTCAAGTTCTTTATAGAGACTTCATCGTTGACATACTTATTACTACTAGCTACGCCCCGCGGTTGCAACCACGTGAACAATTATGAAAATTGATGATAATGATGAAAAGTTGCTATGTGTTAATCCAGAGTATAACGTAATCCTCATTCAAAACTTCACTCAAATCCGTTCATTGAACGTGAAGAAGTAACAAACACACTCTCAAACTTTCTCATTTATAATATTAGTGTGATAAAAATTTTATCTACACATCATAGATGCCAAAAACTGAAAAGCTTAATAGAATAAGTAAAATATTTTTCGACGGTATTGCAGTACATAGCTCATTGAAAATAGTAGGGGTTTACTTTACTAACAAGTAAAGTGAAACAAGCTCTTGTAAAAATATTTTGCATCATTCTGGTTGTAAATTGTATGTATTACCCTCTTATTTATAATTATTTTTTAAATCTTTGATAGGTAGTTAAAATAGCTTTTGTCTTGTTTAGGCGTATGTCATGAACAAAACAAAAGCTATTAGTTAGTTCCTTAAAACTTTTGGCGCAAATAACTAATCTATTCGTCTATTCTTGTTTTGAACAAATACAGATTTTGAAAAGGGCATTCGCTAAATTGGTTTAAAAAATGATTTTGAATAATTTCGAAATATATTTCATATATTTCGAACTTAAAATTAACTTCTTTTACAATTTATTCTTAATTAATATTCTTCGAAAACTTAATTACCCTAGATCTGTTTTCAACCAAAAAGTTTTAAATCAAAGTGAAGACATACAATGTTATGTTCACGTAAATAGAGCTTCGTAATCAGTCTTGTCCAAACCATTTCACCTTTGATGTGGACTTTTATTGGTTTGTAAAGCAGTACGTTTTTATTTGCAAGTATTAGGTTTGTTTTGTGTTGCCTGTCGGCGTGCCAGCCTTTGTATTGCAAATAGGGATGTATGAAAGCTTCAAAAACCTAGACCAGTATATGTATACGATGAGCTTCTATTGATCCATCCTAGCCTAAGAATTACTAGTACCTACCTATACTAACATTAGTCGCTCCCCAATAGCTTGAGATTTACAATGACAAATCAAGCACTAGGCGCTTCTTGGGTTGACATGAGAGATGAGGTAATTACTTATCCATTTGTGGTCAGCTGAAAAAGTGATGGAAGTGTGTATATATATATATATATATACGGTTTAATTTTCCAAGTAATCTGAGCGTGAATGGTCTTGTGGCGCATCACTATGTGAATGTTTAAATCGTTCCACGGGAATGGTTTATTTGATCGGGTAGATTTGGATTCGACGTTCGAGTGGGGTGGTCTGTCTGTCTGTACTAGTTCTGTTTCTTTTGTTTTTGTTTGTTTTTACTTTAGTGTTTTGTTTTTGCTGTGCCGAAGCCCTACATATTAAACCAGGGAACATGTGCTATCAATCTGATCTGTTTTTTTACTAGTCCAGTTCTTAGCTGGACTAATCTTACCACGTCATTCCGCTGTCAGTTACTTTATGTTCGACTCTCATTTGCAACAACTAAGTATAAATAAACACAGTTTAAGTTTAAACGATGCGATATAAATATCTGCTAAAACCTTTTCTAAAACCACAATCAAATCGGTCAGTAGAACTCGATACAGACGTTGCACTAAGTCTAATTATTATATACTAGCATTTGCTCGCGGCTCCGCCCGCGTGTAACCTCTATTATAAATTACTAGTTGCGCCCCGCGGTTTCACCCGCGTGAATAATGATGAAAATTGATGATGATGATGATGAAAAGTAGCCTATGTGTTATTCTGATGTATAAGCTATATTATTGTAAAGTTTCATTAAAATCCATTCAATAGTATTTACGTGAAAGAGTAACAAACATCCATACTCACAAACTTTCGCGTTTATAATATTAGTAGGATTAAAAATTATAGCCTATATGTTATTCTGATGTATAAGCTATAATACTGTAAAGTTTAATCAAAATCCTTTCTGTAGTTTTTTGTGTGAAAAAGTAACAAACATCCATCCATTCATCCATCCTCACAAACTTTTACATTTATTATATTAAAAATAATAATAATAAATAATGGATTGGATTGGATAGGATATCCATCTATAGCTTTACGTTTGTACATTTCTTTAGTACGCTCAAATTACATACTTAAAAACACCTAATTGCATTCTAATGTTTATTGGCAATAAGTATATTTTTTGTTCTGTGTGTATAATTATTATACAGCACCTGGCTAATCAAATTACGTGCAGATTGCTTAGTCTTGAATTACGCTACTTAATCATAATTAGACACTTCACTCGCATCAACATGACTGACTCAACGTTTGTTGGATCCTCAATCATGATTCGACATCTCATAATCATCGATACCTACCTCAACGATAAATACATATTTAAAATACATTTTTGAGGCAATAATATGAGCGCAGGCGAGTCATCCTGGTGGCGCAATGTGCATAACTCATCAGCAACCTACCTTTAGATGTCCATAACTGGTCGAAAAAAATAACAGTACCTAGTATACGGTTCGTTCGTGACTCAATAATACCTATATATTCACAGATCGATAGGCTTCAGCATGAATGAATGTATTCATCTCATATTGGCCAATGTTATCAAAGCACTTGTGACAAGTGATGCTAATACACGCGGACTTACCCACACGTACGCATTTTACAGTGCAAATCATGGTTTCACGTACAACTGTGCAAATATTGTGGTTTTCTTTTGACATGTTTTTGCAAAGTATTTGTATAGTAATGGTATAGGCCTAATACACTTAACATATGGAAGTTAACCATTACATGAAATCGCAAGGACTTTTCATACATATATTTGAAGCTTTTTTTATAATTTTGTATGCCTATCGAGTCATCGAGAATCGAGACTAAATGTCACTTTTCCTTTAAGAGTGCGTGTTGTAGCTGTTAGTGTAATTTACCTAGCTTCAGTTTCAGGAATATACTATCATTTTATTGCATAAGTTTGTTATCGATCCGAAAACTCTGATAACGATTGGAAAGAATAAGAATTCGACGTATGCACAAGGCGTGGCGGGTTCCCTAAATGGAGAGAAAATGTTTGTAGCCACACACTGACCGGCGGTTGACCTTTCGCGACATTACCTACAGCTATTGCTTTCCATTTCGTATATCGTGTGAAAATGTCGGATACCGTATTTGAACGGCTGTCAGTGCTTTCGACGAGTTTCGACGTCCATTGTGGCTCAGATAACAGTTATTAACAGTAATGTCCGTTTTTTCGCAGGTGTTCATGAATTGTGAATTATGCGGTTTGTTGAAATGACCCATCTCAACAGTTTCACATAATATCGTCCACGACTATATTTTGTTATGGAACTTTGTAACATGTGTAAATACTTGTATTGTTGTATTAAACATGGCCAAGCATTAGTTTTAATATTGTATGTTCTCATGCTTTTTAGGGTTTGTTTTATTTAATAATATATAATATAAAATAAATACTACTTACTTTATAATACTACTTTACCTTACTTTACTTTTTTTTACTTATTTACTTTATAATAAATAATAATAATAGAGTTATTAGCTTTTTTTCATAAAAAATAATATGATTGCAAAGATGGTCTTCTAAATTTATGTACAACTCACATCATAAGGAGTCTTTGTGTTGCTGTAGCAAAATTTCTGTCAGCTGTTATGTATTTTATATAAATTATTAGTTATATTTAAATGAATACAGTATTCTCGAACTTACAAACCCTTTGTTTGATATTTCCTTTAAAGTTCAGTACATAACTCAATATTAAATTAAGTCACGTTACGAAAATATATTCAAGATTGAAGTGATTATAGTTAAATTTCAATAGAATAGATTAAATAAGTTTACTCAAAGGTGCCGCATGCTGACTTGACCGACAAGGTCGGTTAGTAACATTAAAGTCTACTAAGTTGTCTACTTTGGCACAAAGGTTAGAATTAACTTAAGGCAAATCAGGATTGTGGCACATTGTGGGCATAGAACACTGCCTTTGCTACTAAACCTTTCGTTGTTGGGTTTGGGATTATATATACCTACGTGTGGAGTATCTAAGTAAGTACCTTCCTGAGTAATATCTTTTGAACTAAATAGATATTTTGCATTTCAAAATGTAATGAGTGAAAACAGCAGAGATAGAGTGCTTGCGACAATACTCAATTTAAAGAGAACAATCTAGGTAAAGAGAACTTTGGTGCTCAGAAAATTCCAGATGGCGTTTACCTAAATTACTGTCATCGCCTTGTTGCATCAAATGCATGTGCCCATGTGCTCTTAGTTGCACGTTTGTTTTGTTTTTAGATCATTTCATGCTAGCATATTATTCTGAATAAAACGACAAATGCATCTAGACACATACGCATGGTGAAGGGTTTCGAACTCAAGTCACAGTCCTTCCAAAAATGGAATTCCATCTTTCTGCACGTCCAGGATGACTGGTAGATAATGCTATTAGCATTAAGTCCTCCTAGCATTAATGTTTTGTGTGAAAGTTTAAATAAATAAATTACCTATCTAAGATTTTTTATGAAAATCATTTAATTTTATGAAACGTGTTTTTATTATTAGTTTTTTCAATCAATACCATACTGTAAGTCGATGACAGCATTGATTTAAAATAAAAAGAATAAGTATGAGCTAGAATCGCGCCCTGATAGTGTTGTGGTGATGGTGATCCATAAATTATTTAAAATTGCGAAAAATAGTCATCTTTTGCCATTAATATTGAGTTAGAAGCTTGATTTTTACGGCACTATAAAATCACAGATATATTTGGTATAAATTTGTTATTGATCCGCCGTTCCTGAGAAAAAGGATCTTGGCTGACAGACAGACGGACAAACTGACAACAATGTGATGTTATCCCCCTTCCGTTTAGTCCCGTTTTTTCCTGTTGAAGTACGGAACCCTAAAAATGACAAATGCCGGTTTGATTATGGGAGGATTACAATGAATAAGGTTTTATTCATCGGTTGAAGTTCTCTTGTATGGGGTCCCCCTTGGGATTTGATTTATTTCTTTTAATTGCATTTATGGCTCAAGCCACAACAATCGTCAATTCCAAATGAAAATTTAATTTTTCATAAGGCAGCCAAAATATACCCCTGTGATAGAGTACAAGGGGCTTAGTACGAGTTTTGAAAGTTTTCGAAACTATGTATAAAGTTTCGTTTCATTCCTTACTTATTGACAGCGTCATTAGTTCTTCTCGTTTTCGCTAGGGGCGCTGCAAGTAAATGTATGGAAGGAAACTATACTTCAGCCCCCAGTATACAGACACGACGGGCGTAGGCTTAGTAATAGGGTCGCGTTAACCCATTGCGCACGGAACCCTAAAAGGCTCTAGAATAGAAACAACAGTAGGAACCGGAGCCTATATGCAGGTCTAGGTACCTCTAAATTAACCAAAAGCTGACTGGATACTTGCCGATAATCGCTGAGTCAGTATTAAAACACGCTATCGAAGTGTAAATGTCGTATTCGTGAGTCTCATATATATGTACGCCTCCAAAATATAGTTTTACGAATAAGAAAAAACTTGTTAATTTTGTTTAAGACACATAATCGAGATTATTGTTTAAAAGACGGTGTCCACCAAAGCGATGTTTGATCTAGGTACGTTTGGTTGCTGCTCTCATTACAAGTGCTGTCGAACGGCATATAGGTATGGTCGTGTAAGCTTCCTCAAATTTAGTGTGAAAAAAAAAACTACTTCAAGTGAGAGGAATAATGTGCCATGTAAAGGCACGACTGTGTTAGTGTTGGCCGTGGTAGGAATATAGGACACCTCCAACTGCTGTGGATGTCGTAAAAAGCGACTAAGGGATTTCGCCATGCGATAGGCGGCAGCATCCACCTGAGTAATTAACAATACTGCGATCACCAATCCACCTGCCAATAGTGGTGATTGCGGCAAATCCCCCATTGCATTCTATGGGGAGGCCTAGCCTAGCAGTGGATGTCTACCTAGGTTATAAAGAAGAAGTATGTGCTCAAGAATCGAGCTATTTTTAACCGACTTCAAAAAAAAGGAGGAGGTTCTCAATTCAACTGTATGTTTTTTTTATCATAATGTAATTCAATAAAATAGACAGAGGCTTCACCCGTTTCACGAGTTCATTCATTACACTCCTGCAAGCCGTATATGAAATCGTCTAATAAGTAGGTACTAGACTAGATGCTTCAGTAGACAGAAGCCTTGAGTCAAGATATTATCAGAAAGTGTTGCTATTGACATAACACTGTTTAGTCGGATGGTATTTATTATTTATATTCTATATGGCCGCATCAAAGTACCGAGCTTATCAGGAAACATTCAATTTGTTTTATGTTATGTCTTCTCGTTTCCAATAAAAAATGTCTGGTATTTGTTCATTGGCATGTTTTCTAAAAGTACAAATTATCCTATCCTATCCTACTAATATTATAAACGCGAAAGTTTGTGAGTATGGATGGATGTTTGTTACTCTTTCACGTAAAAACTACTGAATGGATTTGAGTGAAATTTGGAATGGAGATACTTTACGCCCTGGATTAACACATATGCTACTTTTCATCATCATCATCATCATCAATTTTCATCATTATTCACGCGGGTAAACCGCGGGGCGCAACTAGTGTTAAATATACTTTTGATTAGAAAGTGCTAAGTCATTTTCCATCATGACATTTGTTTTGGCAAAAATTTTAAATTTTTGAATGCACAAAATAATATAAGCTGAAACATAGGAACATGCAACAACTACGTATAACCTTTTATTTCGTTTGTCGTCCGTGTTTATAGAATACGAAAGTAGCATAGCCTAAGGCTGCGTTTCCACCAGAGATGAGCGAGGATGCGTAGTGAGGGATGTGTTTTTTAAGAACCAATAGAATCACTTCATTTACCTAGCCTCGCTCAGCGCAGCTCTGGTGGAAACGGCTTAGCGAGCGAGGTTTTTATACGTACAAAACAAGCGAGGTGCGTGCGAGGAATGTGTTGCGAGGAATGTGTTGCGAGGAATGTATAGCGAGGAATGTGTTGCGAGGAATCAAATCAAATATATTTATTTTTATGGATTTATATGGACGCGAGAGAAAGAGAGAAACTACTAGCTGTCAGCCCGCTACACATCCTCGCAGCGCTCATCTACGCACCGTTCCACAGCCTCGCTACGCATCCTCTCATCGCTCATCTACCTGGCACATCTCTGGTGGAAACACTCACATCGGTCCACAGCCTCGCTATGCATCCTCGCACCGCTCATCTACCTCGCACATCTATGGTGGTAACGCAGCCTTAGACAACGCTTGTAGGGTGCGTCTAGGTCTAAAACTGCACGCCCTCCACCGCTGTTACTTGGTACTTGATACAAGCTTGACATTCGAAAAGATGTGAAATGTGAATACGGATTAATTTGAACGGAATATTTTGATTTTCACGTAAGGGGCGTTCAGTTTTAGATAAGACGCACTCAACCTACCTACGCAAGTGGCTTCATAGCCAAATATGAACTTGCTGTTGAAATTGTAGCTAAATAAGCTACCGGGCCCATAAAACACTCATAAACAATATTCATAAAATCGATAACATCAGTTGCATAATCGAGAGATAAGTATGCTACAATGTGTTGGTTCGAGTAAAATCGATGTTCGAAGGCACCACTATTCGATTGTTTTGTAGTATCGGTGTCTAAATCGATTCACGGTTGAATCGTTTCGTGCCGGAATCGAGACAGGTTGGGAAATCAATGTTAGGGTCGCACTGAGAAAATGCAAAGGAAATTAGATTCTCGAAACTAGAATTTTAGCAGTAACATGTAGGTACAATATAAACAAACAAATTTATTTCGAGTACCAAGACACTAAAAGAATAATAGATTAACATTAAAAAGGCGTAATATGTGAATTTGCCCAACAAAATCGATCTAGAACTTAGTATCTACCGGTTCTACGAGTTAAATATTTTGGAATATGAAAATTTTATATTTTTGCATTTATTGTGTAAAGTTGAAAACACAATAAGTAAGAAAAACCTTGATAGTTTTATTTAATGAAAAATCCTTGTTTCGCACACGTTTTGAAAAAAATCTCAGGAACCCTATGGTGTTTTAAGATAAATGTTACTGCAACAAGTAGGTAATAACTATTTATTCTTATACTAAAATCAGTTTTTTGATAAACACTTTGTATTCGCCATAATAAACAAAAAACTTCATTTTTGTGCACGACACTCGCTAGTGCGAGTAAGATGGCACGCGGGTTATCGCGCGCGTTAAAGAGGGAGCCTAAATCGTAGTATAGTGCCCTCTTTAATTACTTACTTACATTCTGTAGACAGAACATTATTTGATTGCACACCATACACTTGATTTGATTGTACAAATGGGCGGTATTATTGCTTTAAAGCGATTTCTACCAGACAACCTTTGGATGGAGTGAAGTGTAGAAAATTGTCATGGAGTATAAGATGGTGTACTCACTTAAATATTGATCTGTATCTATAGCATCATCTAAATTTAAACCGTCCGAAAGTTATCGCGGTTCTTTTTATTTTAGTCTATTAGTACTACGTACCTATAACTACGTATGTGACTGTTGGGTGTTATGTTATAAGTATGTTATGTTATTAATAGGCCGCTCGATTATATTAGCCACATAATCAAAACAGAATTCTCGCTTTTTCTACAAGTCTTTCCAACCGCGCCAGTTCTTGTGTTACCAATTTACCATCCACTCCTCAAATCGAATCACTTGCACCTCATTATCATCAGCATGTAGACTGCTGGACATAGACATCCCCCCTAGAATGCCACGACGAACGGTCTTGTGCCGCCTCCATCCACCGACTTCCTGCAACCTTTATAATGCCCAGTTCAGTCCATCGAGATGAGGGCCTTCTACTGCGTGTACTGCTTTGTGCGTGCATCGGCGTCTATACTTTTACCTACCTGTGTAAAAACTGTTAAGCGAGTTACCACTAAAACATTATACCTACTCTTTCGCAATGCAGGCTTATACTATGAACAATGGTTAGAATACACAGAAAAGGTTGCACTCCTGGTTGATTTCGTAAACATTTCGCGAATTTGATTTTGCATATCGACACGTTGCTTTTGTTTCGTAAGGACCTATGTACTTGTCAATGTCGCTTGTGTGTTTGTTCACTGTAGGTACAACTTAACTGTGGTGATACGTATTGAAGGGTAGGTAGATTGACGTTCAGGCACTGTTAACACAGATTACTTTAAAAAAAAAACTTAGCTTACTTACTTAGCTTCATGAATATACCCCTCCGACTCCTTCCGTGGATAAAGTAAAATCCTTACTAAGGGATACATCCACCTGAGTACCTAACCAAACTGCAATCACCAATCCGCCTGCCAAGCATAGTGATTATGGCAAATTCCTCTAATGTATTCAATTTAAACAATTACCTATTTTCTTATGTAATTTATGTACCTACGTACTACACACTTCTGTTGCGCGGCGCCGGCGGGCGAGTAGCCGGTTAAGATGCGAGAGGTTGCGGGTTCGATTCCCGCTGCGAGACATATATTGTATGATCTGCAAATATTTGTTCCAGGTCTGGGTGTTATGGTACCATGGTACTCGCAGTTCCTGATACACACCACACAGGGAATTCTAGTTTGGGATCAAGACATACGTATGTGACTGTTGGGTGTTATGTTACCTATCTAGTTATCGATTTCGATCTTAAAAAAGATCGAATGTCAACCTTTCGTTAACTTCAATTTCAATCTTGCGTTATTCCCTTCTCAACTTTTATTCTCGGCCAAGGATTTATAATTTTGTTTGTATTGTTAAATTGCTATTTTATTTGTCAAGCAAATTAATTGCAAGCCATTAAATATTTTAAAGTTCAGTGTAAAGCCGCGAAGGCGAAATGGCGTCGTTTAATTAATTTAAAATAATGTCTTTTATTGTTTTTATTGCGTTTTCAATGAAATAAAATAATTATTTGTCAGTTGATTATTATTATTGTTAAAAATATCTTCACTATGCGCTGTACATCATCATGGCTGGCTTCATCAAAATAAAATCGCAAATTATAAATATATCTTTTGAAGCCAAAAAGTTTATTCCAATACCGGAAATCGAACCTGAGCTTCCTGGGTGAGAGGCAGTGTATCCTAACCAATATACCTACCATATCAGATCGTGTGTATTATCTTAAATTTAGTTGGCCGTTGTTAGTTATCCAATATCAGTAATCTTTACAACTGCTATAAAGTTGGTATCATTTTGACCCAGTGAGATAACTCTGCTGACAGTTTTCAGTTTATCTATTCAAATCTCTGGTCAATGCGATGCAAACCATAGATTGTGTAAGGTTATATTTAGAGTGCGTATACGCGGCCCAAATTTGTGCAAAATGTGTGCACTATTGTAAAGCTTGTTTCATGGAAAACTAATTTTCTTTTGTTTCTTTCAGGTATGTTTCTGCTGATAATAGTAATTGGAAGACTACTCTATATGTCATTGATTGGTAAGATTCCAGCGAACACCTCCACTCCTCCACCTTTTGGATGTAGAAAAGCAACATTTCGACTGTCTCAAAAATTAAGTGCAACAAATTTTTTTAATATGCTCTTTCCTCGCGACGAAAGTCTACATCGTCGAGCGAGGACGAACGTATTTATCAATTAAGAGCAATATATATTTATCGAGAGTGTAGATAGAGAGAGCTTTGTCTATCTTCGGAAAAGAACACTTAGAAAACATCGTGCAAAGCTGCCCTGCCATCATGTTGCCCTGAAGTGGGAGTACAATTTTTATAACTAACTAAACTTAACTTAACCAGTCAAAACCTGTCACTATCCGGACCTACATAAGCTACATACCTACTCTGAAAACCAACGCTCCACTGTAACTACTTCTAGGAAAGGATTCAGCAATCCCAGTTCATGAACCTTTGTTCCCCGTGCGTTCGAGCTTGGTGTAAGGAAATGCGTCTATTTCCAATGGTTTACTGCGCCCAGTCACCCATTCATGGCGAATGTAACCCGCGAGGCGAATTTCTGAATGCAGTGGATTCAAGAGTAATGCCCTTTTAAAAGTCAATGGTACTAAAACGAAGACACAATGTTTCTAAAACTTACAGAAAACTATTACCAGCTTATCCAAGTTTCGATGAAAACATGGCAAGAAAACGGACGGGCTCGTTTGGAAAACACTGCACTAGACTTTAGCGGAAGATTTGAAGTCGAATGATACAATGGCATTAAAACATAAAGAAGGGCATATAGTTTTAAATCATTACAAATTATAAAAGGGAAACATCTGTTTATATATTTGCTTATCGCTTTTTAACTCTAAAACGGCTGGGTCAATTTTGATGAAACTTGGTACCTGAGTAGATCACAACCTGGATTAGAACATAAAGCAAATACTAATTATCTTATTAATTATTATTATTATCCAAAAGTGCTGTACCTTCGGGAAACTAACACTTATGAAACCGCGGCCGGCCAATAGTTTTTTTTATTTTTTGGAATTTTCTGAAGCGTTCACAGCATTTCGTCTTCGATTCAGTAACATTTGAACATTACATTACAGAGGCTCATCATCTTTGTTATCATAGTTATTATTAATAAAGGAGGAAAACATAAAACAACCAGCATGACGTGTAAGAGTGCATGTACAATGCTTCCTCTATGATCTCATTTGAATTCGCGCATTCCTGGCATCCGTACGGGGCTGCATGTGGGTCACGCCAATTTACGGCTGATGAGGATGCGTTTATTATAACTTTGACGTTTACAGGTACTAAGGTAAAATGTTAGAAATGTCTAGTTGCGCAATCTTTTAATAATATTTTGACGCAAGTAAATACATACTTTTGTGGTAAGGGAAGGAAACTAGAGGAAGCCAGTGGGGTTAGTACGGGTTTTGATAGTTTTCGAAACTATATGAAGTTTAGTTTCGTTCCATACGTTTACTTGCAGCGCCCCTACCGAAAACGAGAAGAAAACAAAGGACGCTGTCAGTAAATGTATGAAAGGAAACGAAACTTCATACAAATCGAAAACTATCAAAATCCGTACTAGACGTACTGTTATCGATATAAAAGCATGGAGCTCGCGAGTATATAACGTGTTAATAGCTTTTTTTTAAATTTACAGACGTAAGAAAGATACCTAGACTGAAAATATTTTATTGCACACCATAAACAACAATTCAATACGTTACATTTATTAACTATGTTATAAATTTTTAATGACGTAATGTCCTAAACTAAAAAAACAAGAAAGGAACGAACTGTCAAATTACGAAATACATTAATGGAAAGATTAATTTGTTCCGTATTATAAAAAAGAATTTCAAATATCTAGCATCAAAACTCTACAAGCTAGTAGCCAAGTTCTGTTATAAAATGTTAAAGCTCAAACGTGTTGAATTAAATAACATTGACGTTGGTTTACCGAATAACATCGACGGGTTATTTGTTTACGTTACCTTTACAAATACACCTTTGTGTAAACATTAAACAAACTATCATTCAGGTAGGCATTTTATTTCTGGTTATTTTTACATTCCGAAGACACACGTGTTGAACATTGTACATGGTTGAACATTCTCTGATAGTTTTTTGTGTAGTTGCACTCAGAAAGACCAAAAATAAAATAAAAACGGCCTACGTCAGCGTACGTCAATTTGTAGAATAGCTCTGGATATCATTTTTAAGTAGGTACATAAACATGATTATGCTTTTGTTCTAAAACCCATTGAAAGGAAAACAAGACTACAAAAAAAATCCTCCATAGAATTTTCCAAAGTAGGCTCTGCGTATTCAACATTTTGCTCGGTATCTCGAAACTTGACTTTCAACTTCATCTAAGGTTTATTTGCACACATGTAAACTTTTACATTACATTTGTACTGTATTGTACATTTTAAAGTTCACTCGAAACATAGTTTTATTTAATATGTTTTTATTTAAAAATATCATATTTTGATTTAGCGTCTACGAATGCTGTATGTTGCTTCCAACTGAAATCTTCGCGCTAGCGTACTAAACTAAACATGGCCTAAATAGGTTAACAAAAAAAACCTTAATAAGTTTAGAAATAAACCTAGTATAACATAGGTTACAATTGTAAATTTTTATCAAATTAAATCCATGTCACATTGTCATGGCTGTATACTGTAGATTGTAGTCTCTCAGTCTTCCCATCACGAGTTCAATTTTGAATGCAAAATAGCGTCTATTAATTCTAGATTGTATTTATTATTGAAAAACGCTACAAATTGCGCAAGTAGGATTTTAAACAATAGTTTAAGAGCATATAAAAACCCCGTCAAATTAGACAGGTGTGTAAGTACTCACCGAAAATGTAAATACTGATGTAATAGAAGCGATGATTAACGCACTAGGGATAGAAATAGACGAGGGCAGTATTCTGACAGGCATTGTATGTAACTGAGTACTGAGAAAAAACGCTGTCGGTCATACAAGTTACAATTGGTGAGGGAGGTATGCATGGTATAAAACGACTACTACCAGAGCGATCTTAGTTTTGTTAGACTAATTAAGTCTGTCAATTAGTAGCATTTGATTCTCTGGCAGCAAAACTTACGGATTCCTCTTCGATCTCTAGAACAATCTCAACCCAGGTAAATTATGTTCCTCGTAAACGATATCTCACCCCAAGATCTTTGATCCCACTCTATAAAATCCGGATGACAATTTAATTTTCAGTGTATTGTACGTTGGCTGCATTTCAGCTATCAGTTATGAAAACTCGAGTGCGTACTCATTGCTTTAATTTTAGCTGTCATTTGTCAAGAAACCAGGAATGAGTTTCAGACGGTGCCAAACGCCGAGTCTTTTGTATTCTGCCGGTAAGTGATTCATTGTGAAATATCACGTTTTTGATTTTAGAAACAGTCTTTTAAAAATGTTTGTTATGTTTCGCTCGGAACATGTAATTGGAGCTTCAGATTTCAACATTATAATGAATCATAATTCATAAACCATCAGTTTTCCGATCACTAATTAGGTACTTTTGCAATGAATAACTCACAACCGATTGTGTGCTAACATTGAGTTAAACTACATTAATATGTATTATTAATGAATGCTAATAAATCAAGATTAAAGAGAATCGACGTCTAATTGAGAATTTGATGTTATTTAAACATCGCCCACGTGTCGAACTTGATGTCATACATACATAACATAAGTCCGGTGTCGATTGGCGAATACCTAAACCACCTGTTCTGTGGGCGGTCAGGGTCAGCGGAAAATTCTAACAATTCACCTTCTCGGAACCGGAATGGGACCGGTTGGGCGTAAAAAATTGACGCAATAGTTCTGGAAGGAGGCGTTACAAACGCATTGTAAAATAAGAACAATTTGAAACCTCTACTAACACATTCCGTTGGGTTTACTGCAGCGCCCCTTATGATTGCCCTAGGTGATGAAAACTAGGTTTCTGAGGAGAACCCTTTTCTCAAATCATAAATTATTCAAAATTCTCAAAATTATTCAATCATATATTTCAAAACAATTTGAAAAAATCATATTGCAATCATCATTTTGGAGATGGACTATGGTAACAGACAAAATAACAACCTCTTACACTAAAGGAGTTGTAGTAACGTTCTCCGTGCTATGCCATTGCGGGTAAAAATATTGTCATGAAGTCGAAGTAATTGTTTGAAATTGCAATCTGCTCATGCATCTCCAGTTATGAAATTGATTAATCTTACAGTATAGTGCGTATCTATATAGTCTACCTACAGCAACTTCAATCTCAGTAAGTTAGCTCCGACTTTTTTTGAGATAAGTATGCTCTGGCTTTTCGGTTTCCGGTGAGACCTGATGCTCACATACCATCGTGCAAATTCTACGACCCCCTGTCTGTAAATTTATAAATAATCCCGTTGCGCCAGTGGCGGCGGCGTAGCGGCAGACCGCGGACGGCGCGGGCGCGCGACGTGAGCGCCGCCCTGCATGACTCCGATCTGATCGACCGTTCGATATCAATAAAGGTTCAAAGTCACGATATCGGGCGATCGTACCCAAATTGCCGCTAGTGCATCCAAAACGTCGTGAGTGCCACCACTTGAAGAGATCAAAGATCAAGTTGTGTATTGTAACCATGTGGTGTATTTGAATAAATAGTGAAAACTTTGATTGTGACTGTGAATTCGCTACAAAGCATTTTTAAAGTTTAAATACATTTAAAGTTATGAAAGCTTAAGATGACCGGATCGTTCATCCAGATTTTTTCCACCGTCTGATTGAGAGCAGACATGTCACTTCCAATTTACTAGAGGATAAATCGTCGCTCGTCGGCGACACTAGAAAAAATTTCGTCTTGTTCGTGAATTCACGTCTCGTTTAAATTGTAATGAATGTAATCAATTTCATTGAACTGCTTGAAGTCAAAGAAAAACAGATAAAGTAGTTTTGCATTCAAAAAATACCTTGCACATAAATCGCGTGTTACCTACTGAATGCATTTCTAATTTAGTCCGCGAATAGTTCAGCAAAAAGACTACGAACATGTCTGTAAATGCATCGAGACGGATAGTATGTCAGATAATGCTGACTCTATAGCTCAAGACGATTATAAAAAATCTTAATGATAAGGTATTAGACGATACCTATATAAAAATAATTGTGCGTTTCCGAATGTGAAAATAATAAAATACATGAAAGGAAGTGCGATGCAAAACATAAAGATGTGCACGCTATAATGGTGCCGCTTTCGTATCCGAGAGATTCCATTGATTCTTTCATTCTTGTGTGTAGCTGATTCCACTGTAAATTCATTCTGACGTCTCATTAGTGTCTTCATTTGTGTACCTACACATTGTTATTGGCATGTCTATTTTTAAATTCATGCGCGCCGGCACAAGTTCAGCGTCCATACGACGGTTTTAATTATGTATCTTTGTATTCACTGGCGAATCGTTAGATTTCTTCTCATTTCCTTCAAATTAGTTCTTATTAGCTTACTTGCACGCGTTTTTTGAGAAACATTTATCCTTAGGTACAATTCATTTATTTACTCACCGTTTTTCATTTATTTTCTCCACTGTCAACTCACAGTCTGCATTTTTCTTAATGATAAATGGTAGTTGCTCACCTGTATTAGGACTCTATACCTTGGGCTTATGATTAATTGCTTCGTTGATAAAAATAAGTATTTTTATTTTTAAAAGTAACAAAAAAAAACTTATGCTGGCAAATGTACATTTTTCAGTGCATGATGATAAATTTGAATGCCAAAATGGTTTCCTGAAGTGATTTTATGCATGAAATTTGAAAAATAGTCTACGCAGCTCATAATATTTTTCCTTATTGCTAATGATAAATTATTTTGCTTTACGCTTATTATTTTTTTTTTAATATGCGATATCCGTGCCAAGATTCATAAAAAAGTTTGATGAGTTTTTATTCATTATGATTGTCAGACAAAACTGATTTAAAGTCATGTAAATTACCTGTGCTAAGACAACTGACATCTACATTTCAAATTTAATTCAGCATTTACGAAAAATTGATTGAAACAAAATCAATAAGAAACTAAATACTTGCATAACATGTATGACCTTTAACAAACGCGGTAACTAATACGAGCATTATCACTGAGATATTCTAAAATATTTTGTATTCTACGCCCACATTTCCAGTTTCGAAATCACTATGCCCATGACGTGTGCATGTCATGTAAAGCGCGTTGTTTCGGTCAGTCCCAAATCCATTATGTCGTAGGCGTTCGTAGGGCATTACATCTATGACCTTGGGTTTTGAAACTTTTACACAATGCTTATTGTTTTTTATCTAACTTGTGTTGTCAACTATTCAATCATGTTTTATCTCTAAAACAATTTCCGAACTTGTTTCATTGATCGTATCTGTCTCTTCGGTATTCGTCCTCGATATATCGCGTTTCTTTTAATATTGTTTGTAACTGTACAGTTGCACTGCATTCCTTGTGCTCAGTCATTTGACCTACTCGTGTACGATGTAATTGCTAGATAGTTACGCAAATCTGATTGATGATAACCATCGTGTCTACCGTTAGTTCAATTTAGCCACTGTACTGTCTTTTGGACGTTGACCTTAAATAGCTTTTTTATCAGCCGATAAATCTCTTTGTTCGATGTGTGGAACTAATAAGATGACTGGGCGTTGCTTAAAAATGATGTGTCAATTTAAAATGATCATGTCGCATTGTCACGGGCAATGAAGCGATGTTCTGTTTTCAGTGTTTCGTACAAAAATGGTAGGAACGGATCACCTCATGAAATCACTGCAGTATCTGTCCGTATATCACACGCGATTTTCTCCAAAACTATTCAATGTACAAACTTATAACATAACAAAGATGGTGGTGGCCAAGTTACAGAAAAAATATACGCTAAAGTAACATTTTGATTTTGTGAGTTTTGGGGGGGTTGACTGCGAAGTGAAAAAAAGCTTTTCGATGGTATTTTGTAATCAAATGAAACTGCTAAAATGGGAATCTCCTTAATTGCTTGACACAAAACAAAAAACCTATAAAACCACCTATGTTTTGTTATAAAACCTATAAAAGCAAATAGTAAACAAAACAAAAGTAATGCATTAAGATCTGCCTTCAATGAAAATTGCCAGCACCATGTTGCTTCAATAAATGACTTCTTCGTAATTTAGAGTGAAATGTTAAAATAAGCCCTTAGCCCGTGTGAAGCGAGGAGAGGTGAGGCGGGGCTGAGTACCACAGTGCAGTCTTATGCCATCCTTACAAAAATCATTCCTCTTATAGGTAGTGTAGGTACAGATTACTAAATAGGTACGCAAGTAAAACTTGCACTTGACAAAATTTATTGTGAAGTGAAATACGTCAAGATGATGCAAGGATTGCTGGATTCGCTGTACAAAATCTATTCAGGTAAGATTTATGTTAATGTATTTTGGTTAAACGTTTAAAGTGTGTGTTCTATCACTCGATGGATTTGAGTAAAGCTTCAATGACGATTAATGTTGGTTAGCTTTTTGATATTGATCGATACTTCGAAAATAGTTTATTTATCTTTTGTCTAGGAATTTAACAAAAAAATTCTATGAACAATCGATAAAACACAAATCGCCTAGACAAGAATGCGCATTCTTTGAAAAGTCTTGAGATTTTGATAAATTAAAAACAACGTATTCAAGGTTACCTGCCTAGTACCACCTGAATCTTTCGATGAATTTTTTTATCATTGTGTCCTCTGATTCATATGCAACATTTTATCATTCATAATCACAGTTCACTGCACTCCATTTTAAGGGGTTCGTTGCCCAAAAAGAAACCGTTACTATGAGACTTCAGTGATAGTCGGTCCACTGTATTTTTTTTCAGCAATTAACTAACACACTAACTAGCTATATCACAGTTACTTGTTTACCCGCATGATCTATTCCATAGGTTCAGTCTGCAAAAACAAACAACTATACTAACGTTTGGTGTATGCTACACGGATTCTTGTATGGAAACACCGAAAAGTTATAGCGGACACCATGAGAATCTCAATTTCCACACGCCCTCGTCACACCTTCCCGATAGATTAGTTACTGTAACACAGTAAGTTGTACACTAGGTCCTCAGGTATTGGATGGATATGAAAGGTCTGTTTGCACATTTTAAACAATTTTATTATAAATTTTGCCCGTAACTCTATGATAATGAGCAACAATGTGAAAAAATAACCGTCTGACTCGCACTTGACTGAATTTAATAAAGTACAGGTTTAATTAACCGCTGGTCTCGGTCACGACTGGGATTCGTCAGGGCGGGCCCGCAATGAATTAATGTTTAGTCGGTAATTTGCCATATTTTTTGTTACAAGTTAATCTTTTGTAATGGGGATATCGACCTCAATGAGAGTGATGAGAATTTTGCTTCTCTGAATTTTTAAGTTAGAAAAGTCCCTTTTGGCAACCATCAGCAGGGCTACTCTTGACTCTTTACTCGATCCTAATTCAGGATTTAGTGTCATTTTGTCGTCAGAGAGTACTAGATTCCTTGGTCATTTGGTACTCTTGAATTCAATACTAGCGCACAATTTGGAGTGGACTGCTTTTTAAATTTTTGGTTAAAATTTTGGTGATGCATGGCCATTATTTATGGTGGTTATTGGTCAGTTTATTTATTTAATAAGTAGTCGTATGTAACCGCCATAGTATATTCCGATGCTTCAAACAATGACCGTTATGGTAATTTACATAAAGCTTACTGAGCTAAGTCATAAAATTAGCACTTTACAGTGAGTTATGTTTTTGAATAATTTAGCCAATATTTTATTTGTTATCATTGCACTTCAGTCTGACAAAATCTGGTAAAATTAGTGATTTCAAATTTTTGACCATCACGAAACATAAAGGCTTTCTAACCAAATGAGCCGAAATATACCCAGTTTTTACCGACATGTACCGTGGTGTGTCTGGCCTAAGAAAAGACGCCTCCATCTTCTCCCGTGGATATCGTAAAAGCCGACTAAAAGATTACACCAGGGGATTGGCAACAGCATCCGTCTGAGAACTCAACACGAATACTGCCAAACGTGGTAATTATGGCTATTCCCCCCATTGTATTTTATGGGGGAGGCCTTGTCCGTGCCGCAAGCACATTACAAAATTTCCAATTAACTGCAAGGTACCTTGTAGATTTGTGATGTTGTTTACTTCTATTTAGAGAAATCGTGTTCATGCATAGCCCACAACTTTTTGAAAGGTCAACAATATTTAAAATTTTATCAAAAATAGCCAAGTAATTAACGATATAACTAACAACTGTGGGTGAATAAAAATTCTCGAGTGGCGGCCACAAACCAGACGACGCGGTAGAGGAAGGCCCTCCTCTCGATGGACTAATTACATTATAAAGGTCGCAGGAAGTCGGTGGATAGAGGCGGAACAAGACCGTTCGTTGTGGTATTCTAAGTGGGAGGCCTATGTCCAGCAGTGGTATTCTATAAGCTAATGATAATGATGACGAGTTAACATTTGTTATGCTATAGTCGTAGATTGTATTGGAGATTATCTTGTCGTTACGAACACCCAGACGTGTCTGCGGAACTGTTGATCGTTTTGCACGACCCAAGGGGTCAATGTTAAGATCCTCATGAACTTGTATGGGACGATCAATGAGGCTCGTTTATCTCTGTCTCATTACACTGGGTCTGGGCTTTCATTGGTTCCTATGGTAGGTTGGTTTAAAAGCTCGGAAAACGAGTGACCTCGAACTTCAATGATTTTTTTGACAACGAAAACATAATCCTAAAAAATATTTAAAAAAAAAAAATATTAATATAAAAAATTATATAGACAACCTAGGCTGGTTAAGGACATAATGCCTTATGTCCAACAGTGGACTTCTACAGGCTGATGATAATGATGAGACAAACCAGCATACGGCCCATGTAAACCGACACAGGCAACACATATTTTCCGTTTAATGTATCTATCCGATATTTCATACTCCTTTTCTTACGTAATACGGCACAGTGTTTTTTTTGAGAACAATTGTGTTCAGTATTCACTACATGCTCCTTGGGTTAGGAATTCATCCCACATCCTTCCGCACTCGTAAACTACTTATAGGACCGTCAGTGTCCATACGGACTAATCTTTTCCTGGAAATCGATTTCAATACTTCAATCATGCAGACTTCTGTTTCATCTGTTTTCTCAAAAACCTTATTTAATTCTCTTAAAAAGTTCTTTAAAATCATAGATTGATAGAGTTACGAAAGTACAATTGTATCCACGATATTTCTAACATATTTTTTTAACTTATTATATACTGTTTTTTTTACCAAGGAAAGCCTAAAATTATACGGCCCACCTGATGGAAAATAGTTACCGTAGCCTATGGACGCTTGCAACACCAAAGGCGTCTCATGCGCGCTGCCGACCCTGAGACATAAAGATGAAAAGTCTCATGTGCCTGTAATTGCTACACATTTTTTGTTATTTCAGGTTTTCAATGGATATTACTTTCAAACTGATAAATTTCGAGAATATGATGTCAAATTTCGCAAGCGCTCTAGATTATACAAAATTATTTTAAGTTTTAAAGTCATATAAAACTAAATTTGGATGTGTACCTTAAATCTCTTTGAGATCCTCTTTACGGACGGTCTAAGTGGCATTTGATAACAATCGTGCCCATTCAATAATTCAAATTCCAGCTCAACTTAGACATTACATGACACACCTGCTAGAACTTATAAGCAGGCCTGTGCCACTCCAAATCGCCTTTCAATTTAAAATGAGTTGTAGTCGCAGCAGTTAAACTTCTGTATAGTTCCCCATCTGACCATCACCAGCGACCACCAGTGGTCAGTTGGGAAGAAACACTTCAAGAGTCTTTTTCACACTTTTAGAGATTCGGAGACGTATTTAGTGCTCCTTGGAAAAAGTGATAGAACGGTACACTTATTTGAGTTTAAAATAATCGGCATTTTTTTCTTTTTTCAAATCAAATCAAAGTGTTTTTATTGCTTGAGATACATGTTATGGTGGCACTTCACTTGGCGTATTTGCGTAAATGTTTGCATTATTTTGCCAGGGCAAACAACATTGTGTTCTGATGGAGTCATGGTTGATTTTGCCTTGGATAAATAACGCAAACTTTTGCGAATATACACCATGTCAAGTTGCACCTTTAGAAAATATGTCAAATATTATTATTAGTATCAATGTATTCTACCTGTACAAGCAATAATTTTATTAACAAAATCATTCGTAAAAAAAGTTACAATAATAATTAAACTCTACAAGTCGTCTGCGTCGTAGTGAAACTCTGCACGTTAGAACTAATATTCCTTCTGTGTTTTATAGTGAGGGAATGCAGGTGTGCAAGTCGTGATCGAACCAGCAAGGTCGAGAACCGAGAACAGAATAGCCATTGTCTTGAACAATTAATGTGAGAACAACGCGTTCCAGCACCGATTTCTATCGAGAAACTGTGGTAGAGTCTTGTTTCTCAAGCTTTTAAAAGCGCCCGCGTCTGTATTCGTTATGAAAAACATGCTGATATAGCCTAAATACAAACACAAAATTGCAACTATGATTACGTTACTACACAAATAATAAATCAATAATAATAAATGCTCTATAAAAAACACGTCGTTTCTCTGTGTATCGATATCGATTATACAACATCACTATCGGTATGTATCGATAATTTTATAGAGTTCAAACATCCTCGTTTAGTAAATAGTGTTTAATCTTATCCATAGTTTGTTTAGCTGATGCGACTTCTTACACATATAAGGAAACTAGAGTTTAGACACTTTTATGATGTTACTAGGAATTGTGAGAATATATATATATATATACATTTTATATATACATATATGTACATATGTGTACATGTCTGTATATATGTGTGTTTTTATATGTACATTTTTTTAATTAAAAATAATCATAACAAAATTAATTCATATGTAATGGCTTGTAGTCATAGTTAGGTTTACAGTATTTACACTAAGCGTAATATAACTTGTGTTGTAAATACCGCGCATGTGTAGATACTTACTATTTCATCTTTAGATCTGAAGTGAAGATTGGCTGTTAGTTTACTTATTTTATACTCCTTTATGCCGTAACGGAAACCTATTTCAAAGAAATGTTGTAGAGAGATAAATAATTCCACCGGTACCACGCCAGCGATGCTAGTGCAAAATGTTTAAAAAAAACCTTCACCTTCGATTAATACAGAGATCAAAGATATGATTGTATTTCAGAAAAACCTTCGTTTTTCAATTTATTATTATTATTATCAGATTTTAATGTCATTACCGAAATGTCATGGACCGAAAAAGGTATTTAAAATAAGATACAATGTAAACAATCACGCTGTTTTCGCCAACTTTACAAAATTGGTTTAGCGTACAATTTAGGATTCGGAAGTGGAAGGCCTTTGCCCAGCAGTGGGAATTAGCTTTGACTGTACTTTTGCTATTCGCGACGTGGTGGGAATAATTTGCATAAACATTAACATAACAATAGATTTTTATTCGCTACGTAGTGATACCGGACAAAACGGTAATATACCTGGAAGACATAGGCTATTGGATGATTCGGTTGTTGACTTGACGCAATATTTAATTCAATCGTAGCTTAGATTTTGAATGACAAATATTTTAGTTTTCTAGTTTCAAAGCAATCTTCCTAATCATTTTACTTTGGATGACTCTTTACCTATACTTAAAAGTCGCTAACATGTCAAAACACAAACAAGATTTCCCTCGAGTGCGTGGTTCTGTCTCGGTGACGTCAATTGGCAAACCACAGGTGTTTTGGACGTTAAACAAGCTAAAATAAGGATTCACGTATCTGAAATTGGACCACGGTAGAAATATATTTAGATTTTTGTTACCAAGTCATTCAGTTGTTTACAAAGCATCTCTTAAATACTGTCTGTAGTCTCAGCCATGCCTTGCACATTTCACTAGCAGTCACAAGTAGTTTCACTAGTAGTCAGCAGAAGTCCACTGCTGGACATAGGCCTCTCCCTTAGAATGGTACGACGAACGGTCTTGAGCCGCCTCCATCCACCGTCTTCCTGCGACGTTTATAATGTCTTTAGTCCATCGAGTGGAGGGCCTTCCTCTTCCGCGTCGTCCGGTTTGCGGTCGCCACTCGAGAACCTTTATTCATCAACGGAACTTACCAATTTATGATTGTTAAATTCAGAGTCATTCAAAGATAACTTTTCATTTAAAAATCCGACTTCCGCCATTGTATTCGACAAAATATCTGGATGAAAAAAAAAATGATGAAAAAACCATAGTGGTGAAAGGGTAATGATACTTTTATGCAAATGCTTGATTGAACTCAATTCCATCATCAGAACTGCATTCTGAAAAAATGGGACCAATCTGAAAGTATATCTATTCAAATAAAAAAAGAATTTTCCAAATCGGTTCATAAACGCAGGAGATATGAGGTAACAAACATAAAAAAACACAACCGAATTGAGAACCTCCTCCTTTTTGTGAAGTCGGTTAAAAAGCTAGTTTCTACTAGCAAGAATAATGTATATGATGAAAAAATAAGATTTGCACTTAAATTATTTCGGCTATCTATACCGCAGCATACACAATCCTACTTCAAACTACAAACACAGTAATATCGCAATCTACACTTTACAATGTATTAAAAATGGAACTTCGCATGTTCGAAGTAGCTGTAACATCCCGTTATAATTATTACAATTCCCTACACTATCCTTTCACTGTCGAAGACCTCCAACAAAGGTATCACTAACAGTTCCAGCGTTCAACCGCTGAGTGATCTTGACATTTTCTTTGCAATTATACGCTTTTGTGAGACAGTGGCTCACAAAAGCGTGTGTTTTGTGTTTATTTTTTGACAGTGGCTTTGTTATCATAACTTACTTATTGTTTTAAATTTTGTCGATATTTCTAAAAATACATATAAACAATTATACTTTATGCAATTTTTATTTAAAATTCAAGGATTGTTAAATTTTATAACGAGGTGAAAGTGTGGATTGGCGCTTGATTGCTTGCAAAAACAACAATTTACTCACTGAATAATTAGCATTCATAAAACTTGGAGTAAAACACCAATTTGAAGCTGTATAAAAGAAATCGTGCTCTTATAAAACAGTATTTTTGCAACTTCGTTATCTATTACCAATTCCCCAATTAAAGAATTTCAGTATCAGTTGTGAAATTACTAAATAATAATATGTATTTAAGATCTTGCAGCCTCAACATTCAGCCTCGAATCATCTTTGTATTCGAGTAGTAGAGTAAATTGTATTCTCTTAATACAATTATAAACAAAAATTGCATTGCTATGTAAGTTAATTACTAACTGCAAGTTTTTATGTGCTGGAACAAATATTCGGTCGAGTTGGGACGAAAAATATATTTTATAGTTTGTAGATCCCTTACTTATCTAGAGTTAGGATCTACTCACTGCGCAAGACAGAATTATTCTGTATTTGTTGTCCTTTTTGGAAACATACGTTACCTTTAACTTATACCTTTGTGCTTGTACCTTTATACTTTACTTTTAACTTAACTTTGTGCTTGTACCTTTATACTTTACTTTTAACTTACCTTTGTGCTTGTACCTTTATACTTTACTTTTAACTTACCTTTGTGCTTGTACCTTTATACTTTACTTTTAACTTACCTTTGTGCTTGTACCTTTATACTTTACTTTTAACTTACCTTTGTGCTTGTACCTTTATACTTTACCTTTAACTTACCTTTACCTTTGTCGTCTATATAATTCCTTGCTCCTTTCTCGTTACTTATTCGAACGTACCTAAGTGGGACAAAAGTATTGTTTTAAATTCTTGCATGTTTTAATTGAACTATCAAATGTACCTAATGGAGATCCTAATATCCATTAATGTATGTTTTGATATGTGTTTTAAAGATATTTTAATAAAAATAATCTTATAACTCAACTGTACCGCATTGTTCTCCGCTGCACTTAGATAAGATAGGAAGTTTCACAATACTGTCTTTGTAAGTTCTTTAGTTTTCATTTCGAAATCTAATTAATGAGGTACCATTGTTAAATAGCTGGGTGGCACGACCGTTTTAGTAATTGTGAAACTGCTTTGCATCAGCTTACGGGATCTGAATCTTGCCAAGTGAAATTGGAGACAAGAAAACAGAGTTGTGTCATGTGTGATAGTACTTTTCTGTGTCGCAATTCTGTAGAAAAAGATTTATGAGAGTTTTTTGAGGGCTCAAATTATGTCTTAATAACGTTAGGATAGCCGAAGAAGAAATTGATAGCTTGTTAGATATCTATATTGACACTTCCGTGTCGCGGCGTGCAAGTAGCCGGTTAAGAAGCAAGAGCTTGTGGGTTCGATTGCCGCTGCGGAACAAATGATTGCATTATCTGCAAATATTTGTTCCGGGTTTGGGTGTTGTGGTACCATGGTACTCGTAATTCCTGATACCCACGACACAGGAAATCCTAGTGTGGAGTCAGGACTACGTACGTGACTGTTGGGTCTTATTGTATATTGTATTGTATTATCATGATATAACTACAAACAGAAGTCTGCCTTTACCAATCTACATATATTTCCGTAATACATAAGTAGATAGATACACATTGTACTCTTCTGACGATTACCGATAGATCGTGAAGATTCGTTTTTATTACACACTAATTAATAATGCAACATAAAAAAAACATGTGTTGGTTTATAAATTGTATCATTCACAGTTCACACCTCATTGCCAATTGAAAAAGTGATTCACTCGACAGTACATAAACTTGTTGTCAGTGCCATACCAAACAAATGCGCTTGTATCTTTATCTTTGCATAATGTAATAAATTAAAAATTTTACGCGATAATAATGGCTGTTTTTTGTTCCTATGACTCAATGTGTCATTCACCTTAGATAAGAATTGACGAGAAAAAAAACCTTACAAGTAACGAACGTTCCCGCCGAAACCGCCGAAACCTTATACAATCCCGCCATCTTTTTTTTGTTTTTTTTTAAATCCCGTAGCTCGGTGGTCAGGCCAACGCTCCTTTATGCTTTCGGAATAATTAGGCGATACATATCGGCTGCCGACCGGTACCGGAGGCTATATTTTGCCACGAAGGCTTAGTAATGTGTATTATATTTATCAATGCACAAGTTTTAGTGATGTCATAGGTTAATTTTATCAAGGTTATGCGATGTTATGTGAATGTGTTGCATGGTATACCCATATGTCTTTAATGTGTTAATGTTGTGCTTTGATGTGATTAGGTTAATAATCAAAGTAAATTAGATTACGACTTTAACTTTTACAATATAAAATAGATGAACAATTAGTAAAAATTCCGCTCCTCTCCAACGAGAACTCTGAACATCTCCATGTTGCCTACATGTAGGCATCATGGCTGCGGAGTTTTTGCAGTAGTGTGTCTTTGTTGTTCTAGCACGCAGTGAGCCTACTGTTTCCTGAGGATGCTTCGTTGAGAGGCGAAACACGTGTCGAATTCTTTCAGAGTTTTCGTTGGAGAGGAGCGGAATTGTTACTATATATTTGTTCATCTATTTTATATTGTAGAATGGATTTTCGCAAAGTCACGCTTGAATCAATTAATTATTTTAACTTTTACTTTAATTTTGTGAAAAAAAAACATTATTTCCTGAATAATAAAACCAGCCTCAGTCAAATCTCTATTTTGTTATTCTTATGATGCAAAATTAATTAGTTGTTACATTGTTACTGTTTGAAAGTGATAACCCTTACTATCTTGTAAGAATGTGCATTATTTGCGAACGAGGCTTGTTTTTATCTTCCTTAAAAATCTCTACTTCCATCTGCGTCATTATTTTATTATTACACCACTTCTAACGTTATCTTTTCCAGATGTCATTGAGATTAATTGACAAATTCAAAGTATTTTTAAATTGTTGGCAAACAGCAGTTACTGATTCATTGTTAGCTCGATTCATTACTCTGGGTCGTCGATGCGCGAAAGTGTGAATCAGTTTACAAAATCTGACAGTTAGTAGTGTCCCTGGCGAGTGAACCGAAACATAGGTCTGGGGATTTCAGGAATAAGCCTTTGTAGCTCAGAACATTATTTAAATTATGCACTCCGTATTTGCTGTGATTTACTAAGTGAGGTACCTTTTTACCTTGTTTTGGCTTTGGTTTCTTATGAAGCTTGTATTTTAGCTGTAAATGCAAATTTCAAACTTACGTCAAATAAGTTATTGGCGTTTCTGACGTCTCCGCTACGTTAAGATAAGACCGTCATATGATGTGTGTCACTTATTAGGAAATAAGGGCTTTACATATTTGAGTCTTTCAAATCGCAGGTGCCCTTAACTTTTCATACTCTGTTCCACAACTATTACATCGATGTTGGGAAATTTCAAAAACAATTTCAAACAACACCATATCCCTGTCAAAGTCTCGGCCAGATCGCCCGGGGAGACGTGACGGAATGCTCCAGAAACCAACAATAATTGTTCCGTATTGCCAAACACTGATGATGTGCCTGTCATTATCAACCACTGTTTTGAAACCTATCACTTCGACATAAGATCGCTAATCAGTTAGCAGATTGTTATTACAATTTTCGTCAGTGATTGCCTGTATTGTATAGGGTGCGATCGATCCGTTAATAGCGGTCAACAGGCCCTTCAGTGGAGTAATGACAGTGATTTGAGTACTATTGAATCACTCTATAGGAGTGTATAATTTATAATCATTAATTATAACAGGACCAGCTATAGAAACCGTTACTGGTCTATAACAGTTCAATCATAATAAAAATCTCACAAATGTTTTATAATCGTAAACACTCGAAGAGGCTGATGGATGAGACCAATGACCTAAGCCAGAAAATCAGTATCGCCGTCATCCAACTAGGTAACGTCGCCAACCCTGTCTGCGGTGACCTGAACTCTTTTCTTTATCTTTAAATATAATTAGTACAGGTAGAGTTCTTTTAAATGTTACATAATATAAATTTAAAAGAACTATACCTGGTTAAATAGTTTTTTTAGTATATATTGCCTGTTTTTGTTTCTGAAATAAAATCGTAAATAAATTAGCAGGCGTCAGAATCAGGCTCGTTCTCGTCGAGTGATTCTTCAGTTTCTGTGTTTTTATCTACTATAGTTTGTAGTCTAACCATATGAATAGCCAATAACCAAGGAGTTTATCTGTTCTATCTATGGTTTTTCATTGAATCCAAGTTTTTGACGTTTTATGTATTGTTTCAGGTAATAATGGTCTTCCAGTTTCTTCGATTGAATACACATTAAGGTAGTAATGCAGCTACTTATGCCTTTATCGCGATAAGAATGGTAAATGTTATTCCCATCAGAATCACAATATAAGCTTCACAAATACGTATTTGTAGATTATGCTTCACTTTATTTATAGTCTTTATGTCTACGCTCTTTCAGTCCTGAATGGTATGAGTGAAGTTGTGTACATAACTGTCTACGTAGTAAAGTGTTGTTTCAAACCAATCATACGCATTAACACAAACAAAATGTTCTTGTATCAGAGCAAGGTCACGATTCTGACATAATGTTGGTTAGTGCTCTCAAAGCCCTTGTAAAGGTATCAGTCATGTTTTTTTGTTGTTACTGAATTGGAAGATGTACATATTTTTTATTTAATTTTAATGCATACTAGTGGTTGTATTTCAGTTTGATTTTGAAGAAGAAGGATCGTCATTGAACGAAAGTGATCCAAAAATCTGCCAAGTGAAAACTGTTCTAATAAAGATGTTATTGTGTGTGTTAACTGTTAGTCTACAATAATTATTTTATTCTTATCTGGGAAAGGATTAAGGGTCACTTTACTACGTAGCCTTGATAATTAGATTAGAATAATTAGAAGTCAGATGTCATTCAAGTCTCACTACTAATACTCACTACTCAGACTTATTTTTTCTGTGCTACTGGTATTTAAAACCGATCATTAGATTTTAGTTTTTTTTATCAATTCTAATCTTACCTCGGCCTCGGCTCTGAGATACTTTGGACTTAACTACATTTTAATTAACTCTAAGCATATTACATTTTAAGATATTACTTTTGGCACTTTGATTGATGGCCTGCTTATTGCCGATAACATTTGGTACTCACCGGACGTAGGTATGTACATTGTTTTGAAATGCCTTTGTTATAATTACGTGGGCTTTTTTTCCAAATGTGATGCAAGGTCATTACTGTTATGTTTAGATTGGCGTTGATGATCTTGTTCTGTTAATGCTTGACTAGCTGTATCCCGCGACTGTATCCGTTTAAAGTTCTTAGAAGATTCTAGAGTATACAAAATTATAAACTGTTACGTTGCTGTCTGTGCGCACAGTACAGGTTTTATTAATCTGATGGCAAGCACAGGTGGACCATTGGGAACAATTATATTACCCAGGATTCACCAAAGAGATATCAGAGAAGAAGGTTTAATTTCCTGAAAGGGAAGCCTGTCTCTACTCACTACTTGTCTCTTTCTACCGAAGTCTCTGTTGTCTAAATCATTATCCAAAAAAGACTATCAGTTTATATCGAAGACTAATTGGTCTGTACCAGACCGTTCTGCGAAATAATTGTAAAATATGTTTTCAATCACCACCAAAAATGATTTAGCTCCAAAATGTTATAATGTATTTATTTCATGCCGTGAGAATCGTGCGTGCTTGGTTTATTTGCAGTGCAGCTTATTTCATGGGAACAAATCGCTTTGCTACAAAGTTTAACTTGTTTGTTAGCATTTCATTAAATTCACATCAACTTGTTTGTATAATTTGTTTTAAAAGTTTTGTATTCGAGTTACATTCGTTCCACTTCCAGAGATGGTATCTTATGTAGTATTGTTTGGATTTCCAGTAGGTAGTCGGACTTATTATTAGTTCAAGACCAAGTCAAGGACATAATTATTTCTGAAGTAGAGATATTATATCAGGCTTTTTAATTATCCTCAAAAATTCTTTAAAAATAATTAGGCAGTTAGTTCTATTTTAGCTAAAGCTTTAGTTTACATTTTAATAGTATTGTAAGGGATGTTATTTATTTAGACGTAGGCGAAATCACATAATCTTATAATCTAACCTAAAAACTAAATCAGACAAGTAAGCAGGTTAAAGATAGTAAATAAACATCATGTCTCATTCAATTAGTGAACCAGTAAATAGACACAAATGAATGCCAGTCGTTACCGATATTGACAGTAGAATATTAACATAATCTTCCAAAGAAGCCCATATACAGCAGTCGCGAGAATCATGATTACAAACATGGTTGTGACCTTATTAGACTTATCAGATCACAGAATATATTTTTGCTAATGACTCTTATGATCTAAAACTTATAGGTGAAAGTTGAATGATCGTAAATATTCTTGATGTGTGTTGTATTTGATTTGATGGTAATCTTGAATGTTTAACGCCCGTTTATCGTTTATGTGCGGTTGGTTCTGTTGCTGTGATGGACGATTACTTTGTTACTGCCGGTTTAGTTCGATCGGTGATATATAGTGTAGTTACTGTTTTATGTTATGCTTTACGTTTAAATAGGTCATCATCATCTTCAGTAATCTTTAGTCGGTAAGAGAACAAGAATCAGGCAATGAAAAAAACGACATAGTGTAGGAAGATAAATATTCTCGATAGACCGATGAAATTTTAAAAGTAGCACGTCTATAGGCTGATGATGGAGAGAACAAGATTAAAGTAAAGTGATTGATCAACCCTATACCTACTTTATACTAATAATAAATTATTTTGTTAGCTAATGTGTATCTGGGCCTGATTAGTATAATTATACTAATCAGGATCTAGGCTTGGATTTATGCTGGAGCCTAGTGGCTTAGGTAACCTCATCATTATATGAATTTGTGCACTATTTGCGTACAGGTACAGAATAACTATATAAATATGGAGCCTCTGCCTCAATTAGTGCTAAATACAATAACAAAACGTCCTTGTTATTGTTCATTTGTTTTTATGCAAATAAACTAAACAAAAGCGTAACAATTACCAACCAACTCTTTGTTGAAAAGATAATGAATGTTACACTGACAAAAACTCCATGACTTACTGTAGTTTGGAGGCTGAGTTTTTGCTGGTACCTACTCGGTCGGAACAAACAAATCATTTTACTACTTCTTCTCATAGTCCTCGATTTGTGGCAAATACTTTTTGTTATTTTGGGTAGTTATAACATCATCATCATCTACTTTCAAACACACTGCTGGGTTGCTACGGTCCTAAGCTTGGCTATTCAAGTTCTATTGGTGTCATCATCTTGTCGCTGGGTGACGGGTATTGCTTCTTCCGTTTCTAGTTTATCTGTTATTGCCAAGTCTTTTCATTGTATGAACCCGTCTACAAGAATCCGTTTTTATTTATTTAGTGAAATGTGTGTAGCGTCATTAAGAATTATAAAGATTTTTAAAGTTTGAAAAATTACTTCAAAACATTTTTTACCTCTCAATAAACCTTCAACCATATAACATATCATCTCACTGTGTAACTGTTCCAACGATCATAAATATCGACTTACATCTGAAGTGACTTACAGTAATCAAAACAATCGGATCGGGCATCCCACTTGGGCTTGACTTTTGAGGTGATAAAATTAACGCTTTATGTTTGTTTTCTGCTTCATATGCCTTTATTTGTTTCGCGGGCGATGACCTCACGTGTACAATGTGCAATGCAAGGAATTTCAAATTCTTTGAATTACAAATTTTATTGAAATCGATCGCAACCTTGATCAATTGATTTTTAACCCTCGACTAAAACGAATGGTGTTATGTAGGGCAGTTTAAGGTCATTGTGAGTTTACCTGTATGTCTGTTTGCCTGTGGCCTCATAGATCCGAGACCAATGCGGTATTTTTTGTTAGTGTTTGCAAAATGGTTCTTAGCTATGTTTTGTTTTTGGCAGTGCAGCCGTTTCCATGAAATTTTTTTTATGGGAGCTAATTTTGTCAGCTGCAACTATTTTGACGATATCAGGCTAGCCTTCAGGCTCCAGGGTCTGATGATCTCCAGCGTAGGATGAACAGGATCTAGGGCACTACTGAAGCTGAAGCTGAATCTTCAAGGTTGAGTTTGAAAAAGATATCGTAGACAGCAAAGTCTTTCATAAGTGCTTAGTTTCTTCAATTTTAAAGGAACAATGAATACAATTTTTTTTAGATTTTGATAAAATTAACTTGTTATTCATTTGTACTGCGAATATTATGGCCATAGTTATTATTGTCTTTCCTGTTTGCATCTGTGTAAAGTATAATAATATACCTATATTATACACTATACATAAGTGTTATTATATTGCTACAAATCTCAACCGTTGATTATCATAATCGTCTACTTATCGTGATTCATCTGTACTCTCAAACCAATATTAACAAAGTCCAAAAAGTTTAATGGATCTAAAAACACAATGGTAGAGTTTCTTGGAGATCAAAATTATTTTTAGAATCATGAGCTCCCAAACAACTGATATAGAATTTCCTTGAGCAATAAATGATTCATCGCTTCTATAGAAGCCGTAGCAACAGGAAAAAAGCCTGATAGTAAAAAAGAATCATGTCACGTTTTAGATTGAGTTTCTGAAGAATTATGTTAAGTATTCACTTCTTCAACTACTTATAATAAATATAATATAAAGTATAATAAAGTAAGTACCATTTAATACCAATTTCTCACTTACAAAGCTCACATTAAAGCAGGCTTATGGTGAATTAGCTTAGTAATAGCTTAGCTCGATTATCGAACAGTTTTTGTTTAAGGTTACTGACCGGCTTATGGCATGGCGTGGCACAAGGTAGTGATTTAGATCCTTTTGTTTATAAACTGTAATTACGTGTGTCACTACTTCATAGATTGTAGTTAGTAGCAGTGCCCATTTCAACAATTTATGAGTTTCTTATAAGATCATTGGGGCCGTTTGTCCGCCTGTCTGTCCCAGTCTATCACAGCAGCGTGTTATCATTAAATTTTATAAACCAAACTTTCAATCAAAAGTTATCTTGGATATCCTGCGATGAAAGCATTTCGAGTTATCGAGGAAAAACTGTGATTTGGCTTCGGAACCAAAAGTCTAATAAGTAGTAGTAGTAGTAGTTAGTTTTCTAAGTCAAATAGTTCTCGATTCATTGAATCACAAGGACAATGTAACACTCAACACGAGTTCGTGACCACAATCTATGTTAACTTTATTGCGTGTTCCGTCCGGCTGTTGTCCTTTTCTTTTTGCGATCTTCTCCTTTCCACTCACGTCCAAGTGTCTAAAAGTGACTTTTGCAAAATTAATATTACTACTATAACTTTATTTCATCATCATCATCAGCACGTAGAAGTATACTGCTGGTAATAGACTTCTCCCATAGAATGTTCAATCGGTCTTGAGCTGCCTCTATAGATCCGTTGAGAAGGAGGCCTTCCTACATTGCGTGGTCCAGTTCGTGCTAGCCACTCGAGTACCTTTATTGCCCAACCATACGTAAATTAAAATCACCCCAACGGTTGTCGGTCCTGCTAGCCATATAGCTTGCCCAATTGCCACTTCAACTTGCTTTATTTAGTTACTATTAATCTTAACAGCTGCCAACCTTTTCACATGTCTGACGTGAGTTACTTAATACCACTAATTAATAGCACTACTGACTTTTCATAAAAGTTCATTTATCACTTGAACTTTCACGTAAGTCCTACGTGTATTCAAGCCTTTTGTTTATTGGTTAGTAGCACTTATATCGTGAGGCCAATTTACTTAGAAAGTAGATAGCAGGAGCCTGTTTACCGGTAACAGACGACATTGTAACAGGACGATGGAACTGTTCAACCCTATGTCTAGCAATGGGTGTCTATGATGATATCTACCAGCGTATCTGGCACACACACAATGCGTAAATAAAGCATAGTTTTTTGTCGGTAAGCGCTGTTCCTTGACAGTAAGCGTCGGCGGCAACCTGCTTCATAAGTAAATGGACCTCAAGAATTGTAAAGCTATCAAGCACTGCCTCCAGCGAAGTTTCAGCACACGTGGTCTCATACCTCTTAACTGATGATGTCATACCCCATAAATGGATACAAATTATGGTTACGGAAGGTGGCCAGCTTAATGAGAGTATTGCGTATGATAAATGAACGTGATTTGTATTGTCTGTGCCAGCTTCCTTAACTTGCTGTTTGGACATATTATGTGTAACATTTGGAAATATTTACACAATTCTTCTTGGCACGTGCTACAGAAGGTATGTATTACCTACTGGTTAATATTTAGCGGCAGCCAGTAGGTTATATTTTAGCTCTTTTTTCGACTACAGAAAATCTAAAGGAAGGTTATGATTCTACTCTCTATATGTATGTAGTTCCCTCGTAGCTCTGAAACTACTTGCTGGTTTTTGCAAGTGAAGCATATGAAGCGTCTTCATGTTCTGCGTATTATGTAGAAGCTATAATGACGTCACACTTAATTAAATATGGCGGAATATGACACTCAGTTTTCCTACCTCGAAAAAAATATAATTTATTTAAATATATTGAGTTTGGTATCAAATGAAAGGGCTTGATTAGTAGGTACATTTTAAATATATTAAACTACTAGCTGCCCGCGCGCGACCGCGTGATCCCGGTATTTGGCCTAATAGACATATTTTTGAAAAAATTAGGACAAATTTTTAGCGTAGGAATCCGCTTTCTACCCTGCCATGATCGCCTGATGATGAGCATCAAAACCATCTGTCCATGCATTTCACTTTGTCCCAATGTTCGGGAATATGAATTTCTAATTTAGGATTTTTAATTAAATTTTTATTCTATGTCCTTCTCCTGGTTCTAAGCTACCTCCCCACCAATTTTCAGCCAAATCGGTTCAGCCGTTCTTGAGTTATAAATAGTGTAACTAACACGACTTTCTTTTATATATATATAGATAGATAATAGATATATATAATATATATATATATAAGAATATTTAGAAGATTAACTACTCCAATAAAAATTCAAATAAAAGTTTAAAAACTAAAACCCGACTACACAAAACCTGAAAACAAGCATCAAAATGTTGCAAAGGAAGGTCTAACCCACGATTCTATAGTAAACTTCCCAATTGTAACCCTTAATTGCCCTTTGTGGTATGGTAACCCTTTGTTGTGCACCCACATGAAATAAAAACTGGAAGTACAACGGATGATCATATCGCTAAGAGCGATTTCTTCCAGACAACCTTGGAATGAAGTGAATTTGATGAGAAAGACAAAGGACGTTGTTGTACGAACACGTAATCATAACAATATTGTCAAACCATCTTGTCAATATTACTTTACCAAACAAAAAAGTTAATCCTTTGGAACACATGACCATTGAATGAACTCAATAGACAGCTCAAAGTATAACTCCCTGACGTAATCCCAACTTTTTGCCAACTCCATAATAAGCTTAGAGCTTATTCTTTGATCCGCTCTTAGACAATTGGAAGTCGACGGAACGAATCGCTGTAAAACTTACCTAAGCGATAATGTACTCTGTGCTGGCTATGGATGTTATTCACATATATTTTGTTAGCGATTCGTTTCAGTAACGGATCACTTGTCTAGGGGACAGGACGGTCAAGCGTGATAATGTACCAAACAACGAATCGTTGTATGATTAATGTTTCATGTTCCGTTGTCGGGTTTTTGCTAGATGATATCACATAAATGATACATACCTACACTTCTGGTTAATCTAATAAGTGCTCTCATCTGGCAATTTTTGATCTATAATGAACATACCAGCTGCTCATAAGTCCTAAGATTTGTTAATAATGAAGCCCATTTAAGCCTACATTCCCAAAAGATAATGGTTGTTTGATTTATTTCCGACACATGACAGCAACTCTATATATCTGTATCAGCAAAATCTGAGTAACCAGTGTATAGGTAGTTATTACCAACCACTACTTGCAAAGGAGTAATAGACTTGTGGTCCATTACCACTTTGCCATGAAAATAGATATATTTGTTTTTGAAATTTCTATAATGATATAGAACTTACCTACTTTAGTAGTTTAATGATTCAGCTGAGGATATCAAAAGGTGGAAATATGCAAGTCTCAACAGAGCTTACATATTTGAGCCTTTCTTCTGGATGCGAGGGGTACCGGGGCCTTTCGGGTTTTTAAAATTATTTCAGGGCGTCTGATCAAAGCGATGCGTGACCCGAGAGTTGGCTCGTATCTCGATCAACGCATTTGTGATCCTTTCAGCGTGGCAATCTGGCAATGCAGCCAGCGTCTTGGGGTCGCTTTCCATCTAGTAGTGATTTGTGAGGTGTGGGCTGAGTTGACCAAAGAATCATTTAGATTAGTTGAGCTATCTTTAGATCGTTTACAATGGCCTCTTGGATAGCACAAATTTGTTTTTTTTTAATTAGTAAAACTACGATTTTTAATCTTAGACATTATTTGTTAACAATGAAATGTCAATGTGTGTATTATTTGTGTATATACACATATGGTACACATACATGTCACTTATACACACAGTGGTATATCTTGACATTTCTTTGTTTACAAAAAATGTCCAAGATTAAAAATCTAGAAGATTTTCTTTCGGCGGACCAGTATCAGAAAAACGTCTGCTATAAAATATCTCAAGGTAATAAAATCAAACAAAGTGATGTGATGAACTTTGCGAATTCACAAAATCTGGTGCAATACTACTTTCTCCATCATTTTATGGGGATAAAAAAGCTTTCTCCCAAATTGTTTTGATACTGTGTACACAATATCTCTTTGGTTAGACTTAACATGGACATTTTTAATCTTCTTTTTATGATGGTATTCGCTTGCGCATGTTTTATGAATAGTTTCAATGAATTGTATGTTGCATTTCAATAGAATTAATAACATTAGTTGCAACAATCCGTTCATCATTAACAGTTTGATTTGAATGTATTTCTCAGACATCACCATCTGATAGTTCAATACCAGCTTCATCTCGGTTGATTGCTAATCGATCCCAGGAATTGATAACGTCTATCTGGTCTACTAGGAATATACTCTGTATGCGTCGTGCATAGTAGCAATTTGAAAAGGTCATCATTGCTTGTTTAAATAGCTAAATATTTGTGTGGGTTCATTCTCGCATCGTCATTTGTACATAATTGCTCATTACTTGCAAGAATTATTGATCTATCCTATCTTTGTTAGCTATCTGGTTTTCTGATAATTATTTAGTTTTTTCTATTCGTATTTAAAAATATGAATTAGAGTTCAATTAAGTAACCAATAAATAACGTGTAATCATTAAATAAATTAGGATATTGATTAGGTTTTGTACATATCTGAATAAACCTGAAATAAAGATATTATTATGATTTATTAGGCTTGTCTAAGATCCAATACATTCCTGATCTTTAAATGTTACATTTAGGTTGTACAGAATCATTTTTATAAAAAATATATTACATAACTTCTTACTTACACAAAGTAAGAAATAAAAAACAGCGATTAAGCAATGAGGCAATGGTTTAGAATTTACTTAGCCATTGTGCCGTCACTGCTTGGATTTAGGATGAGAATCTTCTAGTTGGTCAGAAAGTCTTGAAATCAAATTAGATGAAAAGATCTAGGGAATATTTTCAAGGAGTTGTTGTGTTGTTGGTTGACTACAGTAAACTTGGCTTGAGTCCGGGTACTCCTTTCAAAACTTATAATCTAATGATATCAGCCATATTAAACAGATTGACTCATATTCATACTCATGTCAATGCGCCTGTGACACATTCAGATATTTAACGCGAGCCAACATAATGCCGTATGGAGTGGTTAAGTTATTAGGGCTTCCTCAATTTACCATTATTGCTGATATTTTGCAAACCGGTTGTGGTGGCCGCATTTCAGACGATCAAGCGTCCGGCTGTCTCTTGCACCGCCGAGTAGACTCTGTAAATGAAGTACGTTTGAATCTAATACCTTTCTTGACCAGTCAAGTCAATCTCCACTGACAATAGTCAAGCAATGTCAATAAAAAAAGACTTCTGTTACCAAGTTGGGTTTGTTTGAATCAAGATTTAAACGGGTAGGTTAACAATGCATATGAAGGTTTTTCGTGAAGATCTCCGCTTCCATTTTGGATGCCTTGTTTAGGTATATGGTTTGCTTCTATTTGAGGGTAAGATTTTGCATAAATACTACAGTGTTTTCAAATAACTTGTTGCCGCTTTTACCTTATACCATTCAGTTTGCAGTAAGTTAGCAGTAGATTGCTCTTGCTTGTCGTTCAAGTGCGCATAAAAAGGTATGGTTTATTTTTTACGTTTTCTCGCAAACTTGCTTGTTTGCCGATGACTTCGGCATGCCTTTGTGACGTCACTCTGCGTGCTGATTGATTTACATCGGCGTTTTTCTTAAAAGCGTAAACAATATTTTGGTATTCTTGCAACTGATGGTATCATTTACTAGTAAATTTACTGTGTAAGCTTAAATAATTGGCAAATATGCGTGATGTGGAAGAATTGGGTTTTTAGGTAATTTAAAATATGTGCAAGGTGCTCTTTGTGTTTCAAACCGTTTTACTGTTTGGTACTGAGTAATTTCTGTATACCTTACTAACTTTATACTAAGCGTTAAAAGACAGTTCCAGAGTACAGAAAGGTACAAATAAATCTACCTATAACCTAGCTATATAAAATAGAATTGGACCTAAATTCAAGAGAAAAAAAACTTGTCAATTTTTCAATACAATATGTTTCAGCAATTTGTCAAATTACCTATTTTATTGAGTAGTTATTGACAGATCCGGTAAATATGATCCGTTGTACTAATATATCCCGTATTAGGTTCAAGTTTAGTGAAATAGATGAACTTATTTGCACATTTGTTCCGGCTATTTTTAAAGGGATTGTTTTTTTACCGCTACTAATGCGATAGAGATTTGTTTGCAACAAGCTACTTCTCAATTAATACGCTCATGAGCCCTTTCCTCTCTCTCTTATCCCAATTGTCACAAATTGCCAGTGGCGTCTCGCGTCTTATCTATTTAATTTATCTATCAGCGAAAATAGCCTGACGAGATTGCTGGAGCCAAGTATATCTGTCAGATGAGTTTCGGCGAAGCCATCTTTTCTTCGATATTCCAAAAAAGGGCTCTATTTTTAGACATTTATTTGCGTAGGTACTTTCAATAAGTTTTTTGTTGAAAAAATTATTTAAAGAAAAATCTTTTGTGAAATTAAATTCCAAGTGATACTTAATGATGATAAAATCAGTAATCAGAACTGTGAGCTGATTAAAATGAGCCTAAACACGACCAGTCTACTATTTGCCATAAAGGAGCATCGTTGTCTACGTTCCGTCTCCATTGGTAGATCAGCTCACTGTCACCATAATATTGTATTGTCATCGAAACTTGACAGGAATGCAAAATTTCAGCTCAATCATAGAACAGTGGAACTGGTTTAAAATTCGGTTGCAAGACTTGAACCACACACCTAACCTACTTGATTGAGGTTGAATAAAAGCTTGTAAGTAATTATTGGGATTCAAAGTATTCCCTTCTTCCATAGGTTTATTTGTGAGCTCAAAATAAGGGTATTTCCCTTCTCTAAGGCGAGGTATTGCTGAATCTTATTTGAAATGGTGTCCCATGCTACATCTTTCAAAGTTGTTTTGCTAAAAATCGGCGCTCCATCTACCTTGTTTTTTTATGGTTGATTGTTGTTTGAAAATGTATCTACCTGTACTGTGAACACTTATTTCAAATAATAAGCACGTGGCACCGGCAGCACACACAAAGGAATTGCACATTGTTATTTTTTGCCACCTTGATAGCTTCGGGCTATTCTGTACATTCAAAAGATTCTGTACGTTGCTTTGTTCAAAATATAAGGTTGGGGCCTATTTTTAAGATACAAGTCATAAGCTACGAGTGAGTAGCCATGGTTACGCGTGTTTTCCCTTGACCAATTAACAATGTTACCTTAGCAACACACTCATAATTTGTATAAGTAGCGGCACGTAAGTCTAGCACTGAACATAGCATGACATAACAAACGAACGTGGAGGGGAGAGTTGCGCATGTTTACTGTCGCGCAAGCAATACAATTAGTATAAGACAGATAGAGATAGAGATAGAGGGCGGGAGCCCAAGATACCTTACTTTTGACTTCTGCGCAATAACGGTCAGCGCTAGAGTTTCGTGCCGCTATTGTAGTTTGTAAGCTTTGAGAAATAGGCCTCTGGTAGTTAAAGTATATCATAGCATACACAAGGAATCCTGGTGCAGGATCAGCCCCTTTATTGGCTTACAAACTGATAATCGCTTTCGATTCCGATTTTAAAGTACATTGCGCTTTATGTTTTGAATATTTCTGCTCTTGGAAAATAAGCTATAACTCGCAGCGCAATGTACTTTCAAAGCGATTACCAGTTAGACAATACTGGGGCAGGACTATGTCACTGTTGGGTTTGTTGTGTTATGTTATGTTTTAACACCCAACAGTCACATATACCGAGCTGCTTGACCCCTCACTAAGATTCCCTGTGTCGAGGATATCAGGAACAACGATTAGCCTGGTACTGGTACCACAACACGCAGACCCGGAACAAATTGCAGCTCATGTAAAATTTTGTCCCGCACTTGGAAACGAACCAGGTTACATTATGGTTCCCTATTTTTTAAGAAGGGTATCTCTCTCGCGGAAGTCTATTGATTTTGAAGAATTCACTTTCATAACACCATAACTAGGTAATTTATTCTATCAAATCCCAAACCACCAAATACCATCTTCCAGTAACTGACTTGAAAAATTCAAATAACTATGCTGCGGTTACCTTTACTTTCTATTACACAAGTTACACGCCATGATTGCGTCTGTGGTTCCATGCCAACCACAAACTCGGGTCTACTGTGAAACTTCAAATTATGATGCGACGATTCATCCACTATACATATACCAGCCTACCAAGTCACTTTCGATTACCTACACTATGATGTTGAAAATCTTATCCCACTAATCATATCCTACTAATTTTATAGATTTGAATGAAATCAGAATTAGCAAGTAATAGGCAGGTCATATAGCTCGCAGAACTAACAACCGTTAGGGAATAAGAGTTCTCGATTGGCGATCACAAGCCGGATGACACGGTAGAGGAAGGACCTCCACTCAATGGACTAAATACATTATAAACGTAGCAGGAAGTTAATGGACGGAGGCGGCTCAAGACCGTTCGTCATGGCATTCTAGGGGGAGGCCTATGTACAGCAGTAGGCTTCCTCAGGCTGATGATGATGGATGAAATGACGCTATTATCCCGGTGACACGGGCGCAAAACTGTAGGTGGGTCTATCTAGTAAATTAGTTAGGTTGATCATCAACTTGTTTGGAGGTCTGCTTAATAGTTATTGTCAGGTGTGGCAGAGTAGGTCCTCATCATCATCATCATCAACATCACTAGTCTGTAAAAGTTCACTGCTGGACATAAGCCTCCCCCATAGAATGCTACAAATTGTCTCTCTTTGTCCATACGATAATATATTTTCAAGAACCTCGTATTTTTGTTCCTAAAATCTGAGACGAACATGGGTTGCGTAAAGATATCTATGTTTACTATTTCTCAGTAGATTATTCTCAATTCTAGAGTCGTGATCGATAAACCGCTTGAAATTGTTGCTGGTAAAAAGTTACTTTGCCAGATGCGTGTACAAAATCGTGACAAAGTTAAATAGAATTTGTTGGCTCTTCTCAATTTTTTTTCACACTTACTATATAGTTAGTAAAAAAAGATAGTTAATGGCTAAGTGGTCCGCCTAACATAATCAGTTCCACAATAGTTTAAAGATGTTGTGCGCTAAACAGTTTACTTCCTTTGTTGAATATAAATAAATGCATTAGGTAGTTGATTTGAATTATTATGTACTAAAGAAAAGCTGGAGACTTAAATAACCGTGTTTTTAGTTGAATTCTCATCTTGTCACGGGACGTCGCGTATATTAGAAGGCAATCAAGTTAAGACCAAGCGGACGTACCATAAGACTTGCGCGGTAGCAATTTCTTACACAAAATCCTCTGCTGCGCAGTCACGTGGTACGGCCGTTAATTCTCAACTTGATTGCCGCGTACCTACTATATTTGCATAGAAATTGTAGCTTGCAGCCGTGCTGCAATGCCATGCCGCCATGCCGCCACCGTTGGCATGGGTTAGTTCCAAAATCCCCTTTAGATATCCCCATCACAGGGGATTTTGGGACTTTTATTCCCATAATCACCGTATAGTGCGTCCTCATCATCACCATACAATTCGTCATCATATTATGTCTCGTGCTGCGTTGCTACACGTTAAGCTCCATTAAGCCTTAAGGTAAAACCTTCATGACTTCATATTAAAATAAATTGAAAAACTTATTGTAGCTTTTCATTCAGGTTATTATGTTTACGACTGATCGTAAAAATATTAGAAGTTTACTCTACATGTATAGATATTATCGTTATACGAGCTTAAAATGTATTTATATGGCTATAAAACATAAGCTTTTAATTATTTCTATGTTATAGCTGTATTTAGCCACGGATTTAGTATTCGAATTTCAAGGTATGTTTGGAAAGTTAGCCATTAGGGGGTTAGGGGTCTTTCGTCATCGGATAAATTTGTAAAAAAGTAGGGTAAATTAGTCACCGATTGCTCTTATCCAGTCTATGGGGGAGGGAAAATTGATTTGCTCCCATGGCAGGAGAAATTGACGATCGCAGTTGGTGATAAATACTCAGGTGGATGCTGCTGCCCATCCCCTGATGTAATTCCCTTAGTCGACTTTTACAACATCTACGAGAGGAGACTGGGAGGTCTGTTCTTAAGCCGGACACACCCAAGCACATGCTAGCAATACGTCCTCTTAAGGTGCCACTTCACTTGGTGTATATTGGCAAATGTTTGCGTTATTTTGCCAAGGATAACATTATGTACCGATAGACTCATGTTTGAATTTACCTTGGAAAAATAACGCAAATATTTGCGGATATACACAAAGTGAAATGGCACCTTTAAAAACATACATTTGACATTTGAAGTTCACATTAGTATTGGACGAAATCGGCAGTGTATGGATGTACATATAGGTATATTTATTTTATTTTCGCCACATTATTGCTGTGATATTAGCTGCATACATTCTCTCCCACGTTCCCCTGACGCTCATCATTATATTGACAGCCTCAAATTTATTTGGCGAGTAGTGTAAGTTGGATTAATTAGTATCTTACCCTCATGCAAATTAACTTCATCATTTGACAGGGTATGTATCTTCGTAATTCAGGGGCTTAAGTTATGTCACTAAGGACATGCCAACCCTACTTGTTAGGGTGCCACCCCTAGTTTTGCACCCTTGAATTTGAATCGTTGGTGTGAAGTTACTAGAAGTGACTCTATTATACTAGTGAAGCGATAGGTATTACTGGTTTGGAAGAAGATCATATGGTTTCTGCCGTTCGCTGTAAAATAAGTCGCGACCTTTACGAACTTTCACCCCAAAATTCCAGAATTCAAACTCTTGATATTTTAAAAAATTCTTAATCGTGTTTATTGCTTTAAATATCATAGGAACATGACAAACCATTGATTCAATATACAATATTTAGAGAGCTTATTGACCGAGCGAGCGAAGCGAGCAAAGCCTTTGCAATAACTCGCGTATTTTTCAATGAATCTTGACGAAACTTGATGTATAGGTTTACAAAATCAAAGTTATTTTATCGTCTCTCATTTGTTATTTTCTACGACTTTGTGGTTCAGGTAAGATTGGGTGTAATAATATGCTAGATCGCACTATTGATGCAATTTCAAAGTTTATCTCAATTGTGACTCAAACTCAACGATCATCAAAGCAATGTAATAAGCAATCAACTATTACAACTTGAAGGGTACCCTCCAATACCATTGGTAATAACTTGCTTGCATCAAGCTTGTTTGGTACTTCCAGAATTGAATAGGTATTTATTACCTCAGTGCATCACATTTTGTACAAGTGCATATTATACCGTTTCGGCATGACTCATCCTTCCATACATACAAGGTTGCATACGTGTGGGTGTTACGTCTGTGTTGGAGATATAATTTCTGGTGCATCCATGTGCATTCGTGAAAGTGATGTCACCCGGAATTTAGTTAACACCGACATTTTATTGGCAGTTGGCAGAAGCGAAAGTATTTACAACACTTTCTTGTTAAGAAATTATGTTATTTATATACTGTACCTGAGTACACTTACACATTAAACGCGGGAATTTTGGGTTTGTTGCGTTCGGGTTGTTTTGTTTGGTTATTGCATTGCCCCTGAGACGAAAGATTGAAAAGTCTCATGCGCATGCAATTTTACTTGGTTCTTGAGTGGAAATAAGGAAAGTATTGAAAATAGTCCTCAAGTAATAAAGCATAGCTGTCGGCTGCAACTTATAGTTTTGTCAGTGATACGGGGTGGAGAGACTTATAGGGTGTTTTATTGTTAGGGTTATACTGTTATACATTGCCTTGATATAGTTATAATTCAGGCATTTTTCATTGGTGCTGCACTGCAGTGTGACGATAAACGAAGAAGCGAGATAAATCGGTTTGCATGTTGAATGAATTTCTATGAAGGGGAATAATTCATGCGTTTATTTTGCATTTCACATTTTAAAAGCCAAAGACTTTCTTTCCGAATTATTTAAGTTTTTTTAAGTCTCGACGCCATTGAGTCCATACACCACACTGGGTCTGTCACAATCTAGTCAAATTACCCTTTTCGGAGCCATCATACCTAGGTCACTGACCTTACGCCACCCTACGTACCAATAAAAACCAATGATATGATGAATGAACGAAAGTAAGTAAAAAAATCCTCTATTCTTATTTCAAGCTTTTATTGTTATTTATTTAACTTGAAATGTTTGTTTAGGTCAAATCTTGAAACAAAAATTTAAACCAGTTCCATACTCAACCGATCGAGTTGAAAATTTGCATACCTGTCGAGTTCCAAAGACAATACAATGTTATGGTGACAGCGAGCGGAGGCCCAATTCTCTAACTAAAAAATAGTTAAAATAGAGTTCGGATCATGTTTCGATCTTGTGTCGATGCCTTAAATGTCAGAAATGGTATTCTCTAACTTTAAAATACAACACTGTAATGTGATTATATCGAAATGTGACCGAAACTTGAACGATTCAAAGTTATTTCGATAATTTTAGCTTAAGTAGATGGAGTCTCTCTTTACTCTTCCCAATTATATATATAACTATCCTACTCTGATGGTAGTCACCGTGAATTGAAAGTAGACTTAATTGTTATTTATGAGGGAGCAGAATACCAACTTTCTGTCAGTTCATAATTCAGTCTCGATTCGGTTAACTTTCAGTGTAGTTTTAAAATGATTTAGAGAATTGGGCCTCTGATCTTATGATTGGAGGTGGACAACGGAACTCCTTGATGATTATCCTGGCGGTGTTTGGGCTCATTTTAATCATCTCACAGTACCGATCATTAATTTAATAAAATATTGTTTAGGAAAATACATTTTTCAACAAAAATCTTTTTTTTAGAATGTTACTTGATGTTCATCGGTTGGTTTGTGATACTCATAAAAAATGGTCATGTTAATAGTAATTTTTTGAAGTCTATTGTTATAAAAATATAATTTTAAGTAACAGCATAGAATTCAACAGTTCAGTAACTATCAGATTATCCATGTTACAACCATCAACAAATCAAAGATCAAAGCTACCGATCGCTATCGATTCGTGTTATCCGATGCCTGACGAGCCCTAATGAAGCCATTCCAAAGTACCACCCATTTAATGAGCTCATCATTAGCAGCGATCAGATTGGCCCTCTCTTCGTACTAACTATTCAGTAAGCTACTTCTCATTGGACATTCACCGAACTAACTAATAAGTAATCCATGTCTCGCACTATAGTAACTAATAAGAAAGCTATGTCAAAGGCCTTTCACGTGGAAATTGCGAAAACGATTGAAGAGCGAACAAATGTTCAAGTGCTTCTTGTAGATCTTTTAAAATAAAAGCGTTAGAAAATTGTTATGAAACGAGAAAAGCGGCGGGCTGATATAAGTTCAATAAGAAAAGACAATCCCCGTGCTTAAATACAAAACAGTTTCAGAAACTGTGTAGCATATTAGCGCTTCAGCTCGCTGCAGTGAAACAAACGGATTTTTGCAAGCGTGAAAATGGCGAATCCTATTTTATATTTACAAACACGCCATCGCGCTCTCACGCACTAGATCCCGTTGTCCAGGGGCGTCACCTGCTAACATTTGGTTAGACATTTTGGATATTTTTAATGAGTAGTTATTTTTATTTACTGCCAGGACTTCGGTAGTTTATCAGCTGCTTTACCTAACCAATACTTATATGTTGATATTGTCACAGGTATAAATACCGTTACAAATTCTGATTTATCCATGACAAATTGATAAAATCACGTTTATTAGCGATTGTAAAATAAATTAACTCCAGAAAACTGAAATTCAGCTGCATATTTATCTTGATTGGATATCATACTCAAGGATATTAAATTTTGGAGTTTTGGAATGGGTCCTACTGTACAAAAAAATATTTTAAGGGCCCTCTGGTGTTGCCATTGCCACGAAATTGAGAAAATGATGGTCTCTAACAAACATAATTAAAAAATACATTTTTTTTGCATTTTTTAATGGCAATTAAAAATTTAAAAATGTATACAAACGGTCTGGAAATTGACAAAAAAAAAGAAGTTTTTACTGTTGTAATCGACTATCATGGTCTGTAGGTAGTAGGTACGTCCCGTTAGGGTTTGGGCAGTTAATCCTTTGTCTAAATGTTGTAGACAACAATGGCTGCAGTGTTCTTAAGTGATCGTTGAACAGAAACGACGATTACTTGACACTAAAGCCTGAACAAATAGGCTAATAATAGGGGAATAATTGTTCATAGTCTCACGAAGTTTCAGTTTAGATACAAAAGAGAAGAGAATTCTCTTCTCTTCAGTTCTTAGCTTTAGCTAATCTTTAATTGACTGACGTGCCCATTAAAGTCTTTGGAACGATAGAGACAAAGTCTGAATCGGTAACCCTGCTATTTTCCCAGCATCAGCTGTTTAATTGTTTTGAGTCAGTTGGCGATAACGGTGTGCCTGCGCAGCCTCCGCCCAAATAGAGTTGCCATTTAGAAAACATGCTGGACTTTCTCGGAAAAACCCTAAAATTGAATTGGGTTAAGTTAATTTTCGCCTTGATCCAATTCAGGCATCAAATTAAGAAAACAAACTTTAGTTTGAGCCGTGTTTCTTTTTATATCATAAAAATTTTCCTTGAGTTCAGAGGTCTGTACCGGTATACGGCTTATTTGTCCATCTAGCTAGAGGTTAGTCCAACATGCACACCAGTAGGTTCTAAGCTAAAGGCCGTCGTCTTGCACTGGCAATAATAGGTCGGATCCGTGCCGAAACCACCCGATATCTCCCGAACCTAGCCGCAATTATTAGAAATGTTCAAAGGGCTTTTATTGCTTCCTAGAAAGTTACTTAAAAGAGGCATGAGTTCTTGTGAAATTGGGTAAGAAGTAGAAACTTACGAGTAAATCCGCATTAGACGTTTTATGATGGAACAAAGTGTGCTGTTTTGTATCCTGGACTGTAGACTGTAGTAGATATAATATATAGATATAAGTATATTTTCTTGGATTTGCTATGATATATAAAGTTGACTTTTTAATTCATAAAGAAGACCCCGGAAACTTCTTGCTGCTAATGTAGAGTGCTTTAGCACTTCGAGATTTTATAGGTCTTCTTCTTATCTTTCTTCTGGACAAGGCTAATACTTACTCACTGAAGTATTACACACCTGGGTGTTTAAACACTGAACTGCAAACAGATACTTACAAAAAATTTATTTAAATCACAAAATAAACAAAGAGGAAAGAGAGACAAAAATAATTATGTTGTTCGTTTTTAGTTCAATCTATAAAATTGCAGGGGTAAACCCATCCATGCTGTTGACCGTATACCTACTACCAACGAACCTTTTTTGGAAATTTATTAAAACAAACATGCCGGCTTTAGATCCTGTCCATTCATTAGTACAACTTAACCGACAAAGGAACCAACACATTTGCATACACACAAAGCAATCCATCAGGCTTAAACTGCACAAACAGACCAAGGGCTGAACCCTTTGAAAACTAATCACATAATATCGTATTTGTGCGGGGATACCAGACAAAGGTAATGCTTAATTGAACTAGGGTGTTCTATAAATGGTATACTTAGCTAAGGGCAACTTTTCATCAAAGGATGAAGAAATGACACATCGCTGAAGTTAACTGTTGAAAAGCACAAGAATGAGAAGTAACTGTAACACCTAGTCTGCATGATCTAGTCGAGATGTAAGGAAAAAGCCTTACTCCTCTGAGCAGCGTAGCTCTCTAACAGATATTAAACAATGATTTTTTGTAGTTGTAAAACTATTTTATTCATGCTTGCCACGGATTTATACCCAAGACCTTTGGATCAGACGGTGGAGTTAGTTACCACTGGACTACAACCGCTCTCGGGTCTGGTTTTGAAACTACCGACCTAGCACAATTCAATTGAAGAATAGCTCAAACAAGACTCCTGTGAACAACTCGAGATTTATATTTTTATAAATCGTATCTCGAATGTGAAGTGTGACAAGAATGGTGTGAAAACGGTCGTTAAAAAGATCGCATCAAAACCCCTAACTGCTGCTTTCTCCAGATACCGTTTTTATGTACCAACGAGACGTGCCGTGTAAGGACAAAGGCAATGTTGATTAAGTGAAATTCGCTACTCTGATGCAACTGGATGGATTTGTAGCTGAATGTATACATCAGGCTCATTCGGTACCATTTGCAACAAAGGACACGATCAGTCATGGTCAAGCTACCTAAGATCACTTGAAAGAATTCAGGCTACATGTGGCCCGGCCACAACGAGAATAGTTCAAATTTAGATCAGGACGTGTAGTCCTGGTGATTAGACAAATGGCGGGGATAATGCTACACAAATCCAGAACATCAGCAAAATCATTCTGTTGCAACATATGTATGGAACCTAAAGGAATCTCTTCCAAAGGAACAGATTGCTCAATAGTTGCTAGATATATTTTGACCCCCAAAGTCAGTTGGTATACCTGTTAGGAATTCGTACTTGCGCGGTTGCTGTTGAGACCAAAGGCCGTCTTAGAATCAACAAGTAATTGACAAGGAAAATTATTGCATTCTATGGAAGGGGTCTCGTCCAATAGTGGACGTCTGACAGCAGATGATAACACGGAATTATGTACGGAAAATCTAGGTTCATAAAGTATCCACTGTGTTACGTGTTACACAGACTAAAAGCTCTGGGGAGGACACGATGTCATAGATAGGTGTCATCTCAAGAGCTCTTTTTAACGGATTAAACCAGCTCCATGATGGAATTGGAAGGCTGAATGCTGACAGAGAAATGAGCACGTAGCATAACTCGGTAAAAGCTAGATTGGGCTCATGATTGCGTCGGGGCGAGGAATCGAACGCCTTTCTCCCGAGTGCTAACAAATGAGTGGATGCTATGTGATTTATTCAAATCCATCAGTGTTTGATGCTGGTCACGTCTGCCTTGACTTTTGTAGTCGAGGCACGAAGTGTTGATCTATGTTATTGCACAGAGTATGTGGGTACTACTGCTAGAGATGAAACTCTGGCATTAGATCGAAACCATTTATATGATTTTTAGTACGATTGCGCGGCAAAGCGGCATGTGGGGTGCAGGGCCTAAAATAACTCTACAGCTCTATAGAAACATAAGCCACAATGGGAAAAGTTACACTTATTTTAAAGCCATTTTCACTAATATTACTTACCTACTTAATACATAATTATTAACACCATTCAGACAGCCTTCCCCATTAAATACAGTTGGGGGAATTGCCATAATCACCACGCTTGGTAGGCGGGTTGGTATTCATGTTGAGTGCTCAGGTGGATAATACTGCCCATCCGCTGGTGTAATCCCTTAGTCGGCTTTTACGACATCCATGGGAGGAGACGGACGGGTCTATTCTTAGGCCGAACACATAGTAAGTCATGTAATTATGTGCTTCAAAAAATAATAACAATATCAATAATACAGTTGCGTTTCTACGACTACGCTCCTAACATTAACCTATTCCTTGGTTACTGTTAGGTTTTATTGTTGGATAATTGGAGCTTCCGCAATGTATCGTAATTGCATTTTATTGGGCATAACATTGAATTGGTTGAGCACGTATCGTGCATGAAGGGCGTGATATTGAATTTATTAGAAAATTCTTAGTAGGTACTTACTTTTTTTAAATACGTAGGTAATGTGACTTTACCAGTTTAAATAACAATTACTGTATCTAGATACATTTGCATCTAATAAAGTAAGTCCTAGATCATTCTATGACTCATCATCATCATCATCATCAGCCTGTAGAAGTCCAATCCTGGATATGGGCCTCCCACATTTTTGTGTTTACTATAACGAGGTCATAGTCACCATATCTGTTGTATCATGTCATGCATTCTCTGATGGCTAACTGAACTATATCCCCATGAAAGATATCCTAACATCTTCTGCGGAGATCTATAACTAAGGGCAAATCAGAGGCCAGTATTATTAAAATAAAAAATAAAATAATAAAAATCTTTATTGACATAATACATGTTACACTAAATTATACTTCTTAATTCTTAATTCTTTATTGTACACACAAAATTACAGAAAAATAAACTTACATATAGGACATGTACAAAGGCGAGCTTAACCCTAAAAGAGTTTTCTTCCAGCAAACCTTAGAGGAGTGGGAGAAATTATAAAAGTGGTGGGTAATGTGTACCTATAAAATACAAAAAAAGAAAAATAGACAATGTAAAACATAATATACCTAACTTAATTACACTTAAATTAAAATACTATACTAACAAATACATACCAACACTAAACCTACAGAAAATAAATATCTATATAAAAATGTACTTACACTAAATTCATAATATAATACTAATACATAAGAATAACTAATACATACATATACTAATACATACCAACTATTATAAGGAAAGATAGTGCTCTTTAACTCTGCGCTTGAAAATGCAAAGTGATGGACTAGCGCGGATGGAGTGGGGAAGCGAATTCCATAACCTGACTGCATGGACAGAAAAAGATCCACCATAGCGGCTGGAAGAGTGACAAGGAGTTTTTAAGAGGAAAGAAGTAGCCGTTCTGCAAGGTTTATCTCTCGCAACAAGAAAATCAAAGCGCTCACGGAGATAAGAAGGAAAAAGAGGATTGAAAAGAACATTGAAGAGAAAAGAAAGAACGTGGAGATCACGTCGACGGTGAATAGGGAGCCATTTTAACTGGGAACGGAACTGAGAAACATGGTCAAACAAATTATAGATTCCATAGGCTCCCGAACTAGTTAAAAAAACTGTATTTCAGGAGCCAGTGGCTTCTCCCACCTTACAGCAATAATAATTATGTCTAACGTAGAAAGTGAAAGTACTCTACGTTACTAGTAATAATGAAACTTAATTAAAAACTAAATAGAAAAATAAAAAAACTTAAAAATATGCACTCTCTCAAAATTTTGTTCTCAACTTAAATGTGTAGGTAATGTATACAATATAAGTAAGTATATCATTTTATATGAATTTTATGTGTGTTTAAAAGTATTACTTATCATATTTATCATGACACAGTACATGATAAATATGATAAGTAATACTTTACTTTAGTAATACTGTATGTATTGAATTGGTACATCATCCCACTTTTTACTTAGTATTTAGATTTAGTTTATTGAAATTCCAGAATAGTAATTGTACGCAGCTAAACTTTCGAAGCCGTTCTCAACATCGACACCTGAGGCGGCTAAGTAAGGTATTTGATGAGAATTGCGTTGAAATGATTGCAACTGCCTCCGCCTTAATCACGTAGAAAGCAGGGGCCCATTCGAAGAAAAGTTGTACCTTTAACTCTTCAGTCTTACGAGCATGTCTGTATGAGAAAGCTATATAAAGACTGTAGAGTCATCATCATCATCATCAGTCGCCATCAGATGTACACTGCTGGACGTGGCCTCCAACATATAAGACAATTGGGGAATTGCCATAATCACCACGACAGCCATAGGAGGAGACGGAGGGGTCCATTCTTAGGCCAGACACACCACGGACTGTATAGTAGCTAAGCAATAAAGCTTAACTACTCTATAGTCAGTATGGGATCCCGCTTTTCTGATTAATGACCGCTCGATTCGGCTGACTTATCCACTATACGACAAACAAGTATAAGTACTCTATTTTGTACCTTAAACTGCTTCTGCAAGATGTACAGCGGAATCCAGTAGATATGAATTGGGAGACAAGCTCGTTGCCTAACCTGCCTCCTAATTACAGTAGCAAATGGCAATGGCGAACGCAACAATGGGGATAATTTTGCCAGCCTTAGCGCTGTCCAAATCTTTTGAAACTTGAAAGGAATAATATTCAAGTCAAGAAGTTCCCCTATTCACTCAAACGCCAAATGTCAAAATTTTCTACCATATGGGCATCTGTAGAAACCCTTGGCGCCTGAGTGCCTATATTCAAGTTTCATAAGATTTATATAGCGCTGTCAAAATTATCCCCATTTTTGCGTTTCCCATTGCCATTTGATACTGTCATTGGGGGGCAGAGCTTACCTTTTACTCAAACAACAACAACGTTTGCTTCGCATCATAGTATAGAGCGGGTTCGTCCAGGTAAGCGCCGGTAAACAGGCTCCAAGTTACTGGTTTCTATAAGAATACGGCCTTGAATGTTATTATTCAAACTGTGGTCTAAGTTCAGTCACGAGCGAAGATAATTTGTGAGTTTTGGCATTTGGTTGCACCTCACAAATCATTGGCTGTAGTTTAGGCATAGAACAGATAAACTCTCTTGGTTATTGGCTCTTGATATGGTTTAGGTCAAACACAAGCGGCTCAAGACAATGACGTGCCATTCTAAGGGGGAGGGCCTATGTCCAGCAGTGGACTTTTACTGGCTGATGTTGATGATGATGATAGTTAAGGTACGCAGTTGGATTTGGTTCATGTACACAAGAGAGTAACAATATTTTGAGAAAAAAAACGGTCATGCGTGTGTCTCGCACCCATGCAGAGGGTTCCAATCCGAGGGGTTCCTTCGAAATCGTCAGAAAGTCAGAGAATAGTCGTCGTTGAGTTTTAGCCACTTTTCCCTACAATCATCACCATCTCATTTAGGGGTTAAGAAAGTCGAATATCCTCAATTTTAGACTTTTTCCTTTAGTTGAAGAAGAAGAATAACAAATGTTCCTCTAAAACATTTTGATAATTGTTTCAGTATATCCTATCCTATCCAAGCCTACGATGTGACTATTGCTAGAAGTTACTACCGGACATATTCGTACATGCTTCCTGACACAGGTGCTCAACCAGGTGTCATGTTGCGTTTAAGGCAATTAGCATTGCATACCTGCTACGAGTCACTTCCTCTAATCATGACGCAAATGAGCATGTGTCCAAACGTGGTCATATGGCCATATTCGTGACGATATTGGCAAATGTACATAGATCTTTATTTAGTGCTATGTTGTACCTACTGACCATCATCAGCCTATGTGGCATCCTTATCAACTTTTACTACATCCATGGGAGGAGACGAAAGGTTTTTTCTTAGGTCAGAACCACCACAGCCAGTGACCACGGCTAATTCCTAGCTCTTTGTGAAAGAGTTTGTCCGGGGAGGTATTAGTACGTACTTCGCAATATAATAGCAATTTCTTCTGCCAAGCAGTAATGCTTGCATTGCTGTGTTCTTGTTTTAAGGATGTGTTAGATAGGTGTTGTTATTTTTTTGGTTTTTACAATAATATACCCTCGTTTGACTGCGATTTCACCTGTTGGTAAGTGATGATGCAGCCAGCGATGAAGCACGAAGGTCTAGAAGGCACATATTCACTCTTTTCTTGAAAAGACCCAAGTTATAGTTATCAGAAAAGACAAACGACGGCAGCGAGTTCCACTCCTTAGCAGTTCGTCGTGTTAGATATTTATTTTATTTTCTAACCGGTATAGGTAAAAACCTTAGGGTTAAGGTAAGTATATTTCTGTGATGGGTTTATTGAAAGATTTCACCCTTTCATGGCATCTGACACACCAATATTATTACCTATGAATGTGCCATCGAGAATCAGCATTTTGTTAAGTTGACCTACTTATTAAAGAGATAAAAAACAAGCTTGCAAGCTCACGTCCTGTAGATTAACCCTGCATTCTCCGGTTGCGATGGCGAAAGGTCGCCGGCACCGTATCGCGACATCTGTCGGATGAAGCCGTTAATATTCCATGACATCCACTACTTTGTCGTGCCGACCGAAGTCTTAATCGTATCGATTTCATTGCAATTTCGTCCGAGTCTCAAAGTGGGCTGACCTGACACATAAATTTATATTTAATTGTTTTTAAGAAATCAAGCTTCCATAAATGGAAGTGTTTTGGAAATTTTACGTAAATTGGTGATTGTGGGCAATCAATATCTGTCCAAATATATTCTAATGTTTGGCCATGTAGCTATATCCTTATTAAATTGAATTAACTATGCCGAAATCACAGAATAAAGAATATGTAGGACCATAACCAAGTAAATGTCGAAATCTCTTTCTCTCAGATGTAATCGGTCACATTACCGGTTTAAACCCGATTTAAGTCTAGGCTTAAATATTGACATTTAGTATTAACGACTTTAATACGAAAGAAGCTGGTTGGTTTTCCGAAATCCATTCTGGCGCAACTACACAAATTTCTAAAGCGTCAAATTGATGAATCCTGTATAAAGTCTCACATCACAATCGAGATGTCAAAATTCTTACCTCCAACAAGCAATCAAGTTTTGTCAATTTGACCATTGCTAAACTAGGGAGCTGCATGGTTTGAGAAAAACCAGAGATAGTCCGAGCTTTTGTAATTTTTGACATAACCTCGGTCTATCTTGCTAAGATGTTGATTTCGGAAAACAAACCATCTGCTTTTGGATTAATGCCATATATTAAGCCTGGTGCGATAGGCCTGGCATGAGTTTAGGCTTAGACCATCTTTCGTAATGAGAACGAATAGGTGTGGCAAAACAAATGAGTAAATCTCAACTCGATCGAATTGAACTCTATGGTCTATGGTATTTTTTGTTCATAACTCGACCGAATACGATACTACTACTATTGGTAGGTCTCACGAGTGACTTTTAATGAAACTTAGATCGATACACACGTACCCACCCATAGATGGATGCATAATAAACATCGCCCAAGAAGTAGGTATCTCTTTGATGACAACTAACAACCCTTCGAGCGCCAACGTGTCATTCACCGCACGTTCGATGAGGCGGTCTATCAGACCCCTCATTGAAGTGCATCTACGACTCAAATACGACTCATAATTACCTGTGACATGAATACCAAATTAGATTTTGTGTTTGATGTGTGAGATTGAATGACGAGATTAAGTCAGAGCAGGTTATTTGAGCAATTTTGTTTGTGTTGAATTCAACTTGTTACGTATACTATTTTGAGCTTAAATATTAAATGAATTTAAATTGTATAATTTCCTGTTTAAGTTTATAATGTTGAACTGAGTATTGTATAGTACACATTGAGGGTTTTTTGTTGTATTTTTCTCACGTTGTCTCTTTTTGTTTCCACAAACTTGATTTATTTTTTACTCAATATGCTTTTTTGTATTGGAAATATGTACTTAGATATTTTTCTGGTGATAGTAATAAAATGATCAATATTGAAATTGAATTCCTAATGTGCTGAGTAATAATAACTAAAGATATATTTTTAGATATCTACTACTCTCTCTCTCATTTTGCTGAATGATCACAAAGAAGTTTAATTCAATTAACATAATCGTATAGAGCTGCGTCCTATCTTCACAAAACATAAACTAGGGTGCACACAATAAAAATGCAAATTAAAGTTTTATTATCCTCGAAATAACAAAGATTTATAGATTTTCGCATAAACTGACAATTTATAGCGTCCGTTCTACCTGGATATTATGTTTCAATTACGTTTCCTTGTGTCATAATAACTCTTGAGATATCAGATCAGATCATCAACGGACTGACAGTGCCTTTTTCCTAATCAACCTTGTTTTAGTACCTTTTATTATTTTTATTAAGATTTTATCGTCATTTTTCATTATGTAAGAATATAAAACGCAAAAATGATTACATACTTAATTATTACTCAACAAAAGCATTGAATCTGACAACCATAGTCAAAATGACCTTCCGTCTTACACTGTTATTACACGTCTCATCACTACAACATCAGACACCGGTAGCGAAAATGATGTAAGCAATCTGATCCAAGAAGGAAATGAGAAACATTTCCCCTATGCAATCACCCCATACTTCTACATAATAATAACACTAGGAAAATTGTTGCTGCAGGCTATTATTGAAAGGAACACTCAAGCCACGACACGCAACTAAGTAAAATAAATATATTAAAATAGACTCAGTTCTGGCTCACTAAAGTTCAAATCCGAACAGCGAAAAACCGTAGCATCAGCAAGGTTAAAAAGTGCAAAGCGCATGCGTGCATTTTGGAGGGAAACACGTACACAGTGTTGCCATGACGACCAGTTGTAATGCACCTTAAATTCTTTGTCTTTGTGGAGTGCTTAAACTCAAAGATATATTTCATAAATAAATATTATTTCTTTGTCTGTAACCGTGATTGTTCTTTTGAAGGCCATTTTGCGTTGCGGTAAGTGTCAGTCAGTGCCATTATTACATTATTTATTTTATTTATTTGACTGTAGATATTATTTTTATAACGTTGCGCACACCGGTATATGTACCTACGTGACGAATGCCTATACCTACTTATGACTAGCTAAGACGATCGTGAAATCGGTAATTGCTCATATTTGGGTCGCGATATACTAAATGGCTTCTAAACTTCTTGTTAGAAATTACATGTAAATAATAATGGCTCTCAATTTCAATTTGAGCAAAGGTTATTGTGCTAGTTAAGTTATGTCCAAAGTTAATTGAGGATATTACTAAAGGTTCGGTAATTTATGTGTCAGTAATATGCCTAATTATCGGCAGTAAAATAACAGTACCTACTTGATGCCATAAAATATGATTTTGCATAATTTCCCATTAAATAATTATAGTTTTGGGCACTCAAGATCGCTATCGGAGTCAAGTTCGATTTATGAATACGGGCCTACTCATCGTGTAAATGGAGAAGGTAGAATACTAACAAAGACATAGTAGCGCGTTGAGGGTTAAAGTGAGGAATGTAATCCTTGGTTTGTTTATTGGATGAGTCAGTTAGACCCTTCCAATCACAATCTAATATAATTGCTACCCTGGTTCTTTGACTTTCGCCGACAAAAGAAAATAGTTTAAAAATTTATAGCCGTTGTATTTGTACCTAAGGTCCAAACAAAATGGAATACAATGCAATATAAGAATGGAGGTTCTTTGAAATACTCTACAGTCTTAAGTACATTTTAGCTTTGCAGAGTATCTAATCACAAAACCTGAAATTAATTAATAGGTACGTGGCGTGGTGTACCTGGTCTCAGAATAGACCCCTCTATCTCCTTCCGTGGATGTCGTTAAAGCCGGCCGACTAAGGAATTACACAGATTGGCAGCCACATCCACCTGAGTACTTAACAAGAATACCTGCGATCATCAATGCCTAACCAATGCCAATCCGCCTGCCTATAATAGCATGGCGATTATGGCAATTCCTCCCACTGCTTTTTATGGGGGAGGCCTCGTCCAACAGTGGACGTACTAAAGGCTGCTGATGATGATTACCAGTTAGGTCACCATTCTAAAAAAAATGGTGCTATTTATTTGGCATTTTGGACACAAACCGGAAGATGCAGTAGAGGGTAGCCCTCCACTCGATGGACCAAAAAATACATATTAATCGCCCAGGAAGTCAGTGGTTTTTAAGTTTTCATTTACTATGTATCAGCAACTTCTTGCTCCGAGGCACCACACAGGCGCTTCTCACCTAGTGGTAAGACGGACCATTAATGTAAGCCAAGCCGTGTTTTTTGCCTGATTCTTCTAGGCTTGGTCGTGTTGGAACAGGAGTAATTTCAGTTTATAAGACGATTCAAAATGATCCTTGTGATTTCAATGAATAAAGTTCTTTTGACTTTGACTTGACTTTGACTTTGATAAAGGCAGCTCGAGACCGTTCGTCGTGGCATTCTAGGGGGGGAGGCCTATGCCCAGCAGTGGACTTACACGCTGATGAAGAACTACAAAGATATAGCGTACAAGACATTGTAGAGCCGACTCTAATAAATGGGTACAAATAATTTGACATGCAAAATAATTATAGCTCTCGCTTAGAAATCTAGACATCTGCGTAGACATGTAGTCGTGTTTGTCTGGTTGTTGTGCTAGAAAGCTATGTGTTAGATGTGGTTGTAGACCCTACTTATCTGAGCTAAAGCTAATCCCTGGTGAAATATGTCATGTTCAGATTAATTCTACGAATTGAAATCGAAAGCGAACTTAAACCCGATACGAGAACTGGGTGCTCTAGTTTATAGTTTCAAAACTTTTGTATCCCAATTACTTTATTTTTGTAAGTCACACTTTTTAAGAACTCTGTATACCGCGCACTTTTCTATACAAAAAAGTAAAAGTTTTGGCACCCCTAAATATATAATCTGATGTCGATGGTTTTTAGATGATTTTTGATAATTAATAGGTATGTTATTTATAACCAAAAAAACAAGTTTTATTTTTTCAAAATTCGTTTTGATTCAATATTTATAGGCACCTCAAATCACGATTTTTTTGTGCATTAAACTTTGTTGTTTTTGTATACTTAAAAAAAAGTTAAATGTTAAAAAAGTATATCAATAATAAGTTTTGATTTTAATCTGCTTAAGCGATTTACACCTAAATCAAAGGGTTTTGTTAAAAACGGTTTTCCCGAAACGCAAATTTTATAAAAAAATGATTGTCTATCACGCACGAGCTGCAACTGTTATAGATAAAATGTTATATATAATATTATACGTAACAATTTATAAACAAATAAGTATTTAATTCTTAAATACCTTTTTCATAAAGATCACAGTGTTATACTATTCCAAAAATTCCAATCCAGCGCATGATAATTGTTAGAGTCCTACAAGAGCGGAACTTTGAACTGAGGCTTGATTGACTGAGCCAATTTAGGGACCTAGTAGTAAGAAGGGACAAGTCCCTGAGAACATGATAAATTTTAAAAATTTATTGGCACTAATGTGGATTCTATATCCATAGGTAGGTATCTAAACAAGTAGGTTCAGAAATATGTAACCTACGATTTGTTATTTAAACAATGGTATTAATAGTAGGCACTGTAGGTACTGACATTTATTTTGAGACTAATATGTGCTGATGAAACCATTGGCTTACTTTAGGTAAGGATAATAAAATATTACATTATTTCAATAAGCAGAATGAGACCTTACCATGAGCTCTTATAGCGATTCAGTTCAAAAACTATTTAGTACAAAATACCGGTTCCGTGATGTCCGCAGCTATATTTAAAGGCACAGTAGCAGAAGGTCTATAGACTTCTGCGATTAAACTTATTCAATGATGATGACGGATGTCAAAAACGAATCGAAATTTTGTACTGAATAGTTTTTGAACTGAATCGCTATAAGAGCTCATGGTAAGGCCTCTGATGTAAGATAAAAATCTGTTGATGAATCTTTGTAAAGATAAATTCTTAGCAACATTCTATTGTTTTCTATGGGACTCCTACGGTTTAACACTACCTACCATAATTAAGTAACGGGGCTTATAAGCCATTATTCCGGTAGAGTAAATCTTTCATCAGATACGACATGCAAATGTCTATAAGTAGGTGTAAAGTAATGGAACATAATTTATTTTGATCACTATCTAGGCTTCAGTCCCGTTAATCTGTTAGATAATTTTTTGACCATTTTTAATTTTGATATTAACTAATAGATTGTAAGCATACGGTAAGTAGTCTGAATAATATTATAAATGCGAATGTTTGGGTACTTATTTTAAACTTTAATAGCTGATAGCTAAGGTATTTATTTAATTATTATAAATATATAAAATACCTACATACTTATGATCTGTGAGATCACCAGGCAAACGCTACAAGGATACGAAGCTACGCGCTAGGAGGAGGACTTTTAGAAAAACAAACAAAAATTGTAAACATTGTAAAATAGAATTCCAATTTTAATGGGCTTAGGTACTGTTATCACCTGTGATTGTATTTTTTTCATTTTAATTGAGTACATAAACAGAGTAATTTGTCATTAAAATGTTCAAAATAATGCAAAGCTGCCATTTAGCTAAGTGGCGCCGCAACGTGCTCGTCGACAACATAATGTAAGCAACCTGACCACCTGCCTACTGTGTTCCGCGATGTTCGGATAGATGGCGTGAATTTAAATATTTAAAATGTGTTATTTTTACAACTATTTTAGTATCTAGTATACTATATTAATTTAGGGTTGTTATAAAAACAATGTTCTGCTAAAAAATAATCAGCAGAAAATTACCCACAAAAGTCACTCTTGTTCAGTGAAGGAAAACATTGTGGTGAAACCTGCATGTCGTAGGACCAAAACATCGAAGATATTTATGTATTATGTCAGTGCACTGGGGAGGTCATTCTCAGAAAAACCTTTCACACACGATGACGTCAAATCTCGAATAATAACCATAATTTTGTATGGGCGTCATACGAGATGTGACATCATCTCACGGGTACGGTGCCGCGGTGGTAGTTCTTCGCCCCGGACGAACTATTTCAGAAAGAGCTCTACTACTATCTTATTTAGCTTGCTTAGCTTAGAACCAGCTAACCATACCATTCCTTGTCAACAGATTGGCGCGCACCGATGACTGACGAATCGGAGGCGGCGAGGGCACGGCGCGCGCCCGCGCCCCCGCCGCGACAGCTCACGCGCCCCGAGCCACGACAGCTCACGCGCCCCGAGCCGCGACAGCTCACGCACCCCGAGCCGCGTCCGCGTTTCGATCCTTCGCGACCCGCTCCCCCGCGGCTTATCCGACCCTCAGAACACCTGGCTATCGTAGCCAGGGAGCAGAGACACCAGCATCTTATCCCGGCGGTGACTGTGTTCCAAGGCCCGAGGCCTTCATTACCACCGCCACCGCCTCCGGTTCCGATGCACAGACATGTCGCTCCACCGGTTATGAGGATGCCAGCTCCAGCTACAAGGATGGTGCAATCTAGGAGAGATCAGGTAGGTGTTTTGAAACCTTAAAAATGCGCGCTAGGTACTCAAAGTGCTCATATTATGAAGGTACCTAACGGTGCATTAGGTAGCTTACATGTTAATTGTATAGGTACTTATAGTATCGCAAAACGAAGATTTAGGTGTCCAATATTTAAAAAAAATAGTAATTTTGTTTAAAAACTTTTATAAGCGCCTTAGCCTGCCAAGTTACTTCTAATTTTAAGCTGTATTTTACTAAACTGTGTTTAGTTATAATAATTTGTGTAATTTATAAAAAAACTTTAAAAAAAAGTAGGAGTTCATCCTCAATGTTACTGGCTTTGTACACCCATCGGTCATTACACTCCCTCAGCAGACCTGAGTACCTAATTTATATCGTAGGTAATAGAGAACAGAGATCATCATCATCATTCCAACAGCTTGACGTCCAGTCCTGGACAGAAGACTCCTCATAGAATGCCACGATGAACAGCCTTGTGACTTCCAGCAATATCGTCCGTCCTACACTGTGTCGTCCGAGTCGTGGTCACCATTCCAGAACAGAGATACCTGCATCTAATTCTAGAGGTACAGGTACAATGTGATCCAAGTACTTATTAAAAAAAACTTTGGAGGGATCCATCGTATTAGGCGGATAGCATAATGTGACACGAGTCTTGTTTAAATTCCACAGGTATACGCAGGTACCAACATATACATTATGATAATTTTATACATGCGAAGCTATCAGAGCTCAGTCAGTTTTGTTACCATATGAATGTTGGCACTCCTATTTAACACAAATCTGCCATCCTTCATCCACTTCCTCATACAGGATCTGCCAGTATTAAATGAAAGCCCATTGTGGTGTCTGAAACTCGCACCCACTTATAAGCTTATTACAATAAGAAAGCCGTCAATGACTCAAAAGGGGAAGTCTTGTCTGAGCGCGGATTATGCCACCATACCATGCATTTCGAGCAAGAACAATGCTTTATTCAATTTACTTTTTACTCTTGAGTCATATAGATATTCACTTTCATATCGATTCTTATGATCAGAATTGCGTGTCATCTTTGAGATAATGTCGCGATTAGCATAACAAGAATCGATAAAACAACGCCTACAACAATCGGAGATGTAAACAAATGAGCATAACAATTCACGTGAAATGTTTTATGGATGATGTTATACACATACCTACCTTACGTCTTACAATATTATCGCACTTGCACCAGACTTCCAATCACATGAGATGTAGCCGAAAAACGAATTTTTCTCGTTGCGACAGCAAAAATAACCGACTAACCAGTTATTATAGTCTTATAGTGTACCCGGCCTAAGAATAGACCCCTCCATCTCCTCCCGTGGATGTCGAAAAAGCCGACTTAGAGATTACGCCAGTGGATGGGCAGCAGGTAATTCGATCATAAGGGGCAGCACCCACCTAAGTACTCAACACCAATTCGCGATCAACAATCCGCCTGCTAAGCGTGGTAATTATGGCAAATCCCCCATTGTATTCTATGGAGGAGACCTCGTCCAACAGTGGACGTCCAAAGTCTGCTGTTGTTTGACAGCAAAAATATAGCCTGTGACGTATGTGTTATGCGTACTAAATGTTGGTATTTTCACGGGTATATTTATCGCGTGTATTAACCATATTTTTTATTTTTTTGCGCGGCTTTTCGAATGTGCTACAACAAACGTGGTCCAAGGTAAATATCAAAAAATATGTGTTCTGGCTTGCGATTCTAAAACGTCGGAAAAGTTTCCGATCGGATTCGTTAGTTTTTCATTTCGATGTGGTAAGTAACTAAAACAATTTTCTCTGGTAAAACACAGTAAAAAACAATAAATATTGTATATTACTGTGTTTTACTAGAGAAAATTGTTAGAAAATTGTTTTAGTTACTTACCACATCGAAATGAAAAACTAACGAATCCGATCGGAAACGTTTCCGACGTTTTAGAATCGCCCTGCTGGTCACGAAAGTTAAAAAAATACTATTGCCTTTCGTATGCGGCAACAACATTCCCCGTCCACACCAAGTAACAACCCCGAAAAACGAAAAAAACCGTGAACTCAACCAGCAGAAAGCAGTTTCACTACATAAAAATCAATTCATGAAAAGACAGGCTTTGGAACTTTAGAAGGCTCAATTCAAAGCAATTCCGTAACGAATGCAACTGACTCCTGTATTACGGCAGCAAACAAATTATACGGCGCATTCATGAATGCTCGGACGGAACTCTTCCTGGGTTGTTTGCATTTAGTTCAGCTAAATGTTTTTCTGCTATTTTCCAGTCAGGCTGGTAGAGAAACTAGTCGTATTGATTTCAGAATGCTTTGATATAAGCAATTTACTTACCTACGCCTTTTCTGAGCCTTCAATTCGTTTACTTCCGTATTATATACCTATTCAGGTAACATGTGTTACCGCAACTTCGCTCAGCATAAAAAGTAGCCTATAAATCGCAATCCAGGTCATAATCTATCTATGTACCTAAAATTTCAGTCTTCGTCATCTTCTTCATCAGCCGGTATACATCCACTGCTGAGGTTAAGTACTCAGGTGGATGCTGCTGCCCATCTCCTGGCGTAATCCCGTAGTTGCCTTTTACCACCACATTCACCAGGAGGAGTTGGAGAAGTCTTAGGTCAAGACTAGTACGGTACAATTACAAGGCATAATTTCAGTAATTACTGTAAAAAATAAACATCTAAACTTTCGCATTCTTAATAATAAATAAATAAATAAATGCTGGACATTTCACACAACATTATCTAGCCCCAAGCTAAGCAGAGCTTGTGTTATGGGTACAGATAACTGATATACTTAATACAATAAATTACATAGATAGATATAATTTTTATTATATATATAGAAAATACCCAGCGTAACGAATTTTCTTATTATGCAACAGCCACCCTGGTTTCCTTTACTACCCTGCTAGGTAGGCAGGAGCTTGGGGCTTACCGGCACACCAGAACACCCTGAACAAATATCTGCAGATTGTACAAATATTTGTTTTGAAGCTGGAATCGAACCCGCAACCTACTGCGTCGCAGGCGAACAAATAATAATATATTATAACTTTTGAAACTATCATGGTTATTAACATAATTATCACTGGAAACGGGATATTTACCATGATTTTTGAGTTTTACAAAACTCAAAAATCATGGTAAATATCCCGTTTCTATAATTATAATAATATATTACTTATAAGGATCGATAACTTCACCCTGTTATTTGTGATACCTCTGTTAAAAACAAAGATTCTGTTAGAATTGTTATGCACCTACCTACTAACGCTACAACCTACATTTCCAAGATATCGTTATTAAAACTACATAGGTAGTTATATCAAAAGTTGTATTACAAAGAGTGGATTTGCCACTCTCTAACAACCATTTCAATCAAGTGTGAGTGTAAAGTCATCAACCCATCACAAAGGCAATTCATAGCAATAAAAAGCCCGTTTCAAATTGGCTCGACCCACTTTAGGGCCTCGCCATACTAATGGCATGGCCAGACAGGGCGGGTCTGCAGCACCTTGGCCCAATCTCTACCGGGTATATGGTGCAAGTTGCCGAATTATTGTTATGGTGAAAGTTGCGTTGGTTAACTTTTAATTGCTGGTAGATAAAAGGGAGAAAGGGCCTTGGTTAATTAGTGTTGTTTAATTTCACAGATTGTGACAAAGATATATCCTCATCATCAGCCTCTAGAAGTCCACTGCTGGACTTAGGCCTCCCCCTTAGAATGCCACGATGAACGGTCAATCAAGTGGAGGGCCTTCCTCTACCGCGTCGTCCGGTTTATTTGGTCGCCACCTTTAATCCCCAACGGTTGTCAGTTCTGCATTTTATATGACCTGCCCATTATTTCATCTTGCTAATTTTGAGAGCTATGTTGGTGATCTTGGTTCTTCTACGGATTTTCTCATTACGGATTCTATCACATAGTGAAACCCTAGCATAGCTCTCTACACCCCGCTGCACTACTACGTAAATTAGTAATCGACCTGTAAATAAGAAATCGGCTCTCTATTATAATTGATTTCACTGTAATAATAGATCAAACTGCTCAACAGAATTGCATCAACTTTCGATTTGGAACACGATAATTCCAAACGGTATGCTTACTATTACACTTTACATTTGAGCTGCATCGTCATCGCAAGCCAAATTGGCTCTGAATTAGGCGCAATTCACATTAGCGACACGCCTTTATAATCAGCTTAACGCTAAAATTTTGATCGGATCTTGTCGATCAATCAAAATTATTAAAATAGCATTTCTTGCCATGATTTCATATAAAGGCTGGTTTTGAGATGATTAGGAAATGATAGAACTAAAAATAAATTTACAAACAGCGATTATTTTATGTTTTTTAGGGATTCTGAGTAATCAAACAAATCAAATGTTTGTTGAAAAGCAGAATCTTATTTTAGTATATACCTACCTAGTTCCAACTAGTACAAACAATTCATGATTTAAGTGGATTTTATTTGAAATGTCCAAAAATGGACGATTATAAAATTGTGTCATCATCATCACCAGTCTGTTTACGGCCACTGCTAGACGAGGACAAGGATAATCACCACGCTTGGCAGGCGGATTTGTGATCGCAGTTTGGTGTGAAGTACTCAGGTGGATGCTGCTGCCCATCCCCTGGTATTTACTACATATACGAGAGAAGGAGGGTTATATTCTTTGATCGGACACACCACGGCACATCCATTTCCACTTGACCGACAGTTTGGAATACGAGAACGTCTCAATAGTGTGTTCGGAGCCTTATTTCAGATCAGCAGCAGTTGACCTACAAAAGGGCTCGATTAACGCGGCCCACTTACGAACTGTTTGATTGAGTATCACATTGAGAAGTGGATTGAGATAAAAATGGTGATTATAGAGGGTGTAATTACTTTGTTTTCGATGTGTGAAATGTAGGTTTGTTTATGTATGATTGATGACGTAGATCTTGCAAAATTACCTTGTGCTTGTTTTCATCTAAAGGCTGGTTTACCTTTTGATTTGTAGCAAGTGTAAAGTAGTACCTAACTAGACTGTATAGTAAATAGCTGTGAATTTTGATATCAAATTGGTATGTCAATCGGGCGCCGGTTTTTCCATGCAGACATAATTTCCCTATTCCTTTGTTTTTGTCAGTCAAAACATAGCAACAAAATCCAGGGAAATTTCCCTGGATTTTGGCACTATAGTTGTTTTTTGTTGCAATGTTTTGACATAGGTACTTTAGCATAAGCATGCCTGTACGTTTTGTACATTTAATTGAATTTAATTTTAAATAAATACGTGCTAGCTTGCTTACGATACAACGAAATATGTAGGTACAACACAATCAAAAAAAATTACCCAAAATCCAGGGACTTGAGGAGATATTAGTATTTAGGAGAATACGATCATGAAAAATGTATCGAGAATAAATAAATATACAACTGCACTTGCTACTAAACTACTTAGTAAGCTACGTCCCTTTTTTGAGCGTGAAAAGGGACACGCTAAGAGCTTGACGTGAACCGCACTCTCCCTGAAGCAGACCTTCGATAAGGGTTGAAACTCTTGGTGCCTTTACATATTGCAAGTACGTGAAAATTCTCGATAGGTGCAAAATTAATCTATACTAGTTTACCTAATTTCTAATTCAACATGACATTGCCCTTGTACAAGCATAATTCTGCAATACTTTCTCGCTCAATCCTCGAATGAATTATTAGTTCCTTACGGGAAGTCTAGACTCGTTTACCTAATTCCTAATTCAACATGACACAGCCCTTGTATGAGCAAAATTCTGCAACAATTTATCGCGCAAACCTCAAATGAATACTTCGTTACTTACAGGAATTGAGAGAATCTGGTAACTACTGCCAATTAAGTACCATTTCGTAGTAGCCAATTAAAAAGATATGTTCAGCTTGCAAACAGTAAGCAAAGTGCACGATTTGTGCGGAAATACTAACAAGTGGAATATGTAGAGGTGACTTAACATACTGTACAAGGTTTCTTTGTGACCTGAGTATGTCACTTCAAAGGGGAAAGTCGGTATTTAGTCATGTCCTAACAGACAGTCATATTCATTCATATTCATATTCATATTCATATTCATATTCATATTCATATTCATATTCATATTCATATCATTTATTCACCGTAGGAACACTGGGAGCACTTGGTTTTGTAATGGTGTACATACATTTTAGCGGCCGCACATAAGCCTTGCCAGATAATAATGAATTAATTCTAAAATATACCTATATAAAATCATTATGTCATACACATTACATACACAAAACCTTCAAAACAATATTTTTTATGAAAACAACACAAACAAACTAAACAAAAAACAAATTATAACAAAGTTATGTGTTGCCGTAGAATAATAAAAATTTCTACCGAAACATTTTTGTACTTAATTATTATTTTATTTATTTTTTATTTTTTCGGCTGTAAAGGGGCCTTGTCAAATAGTGAAAATACAATCAATAAAAATTAAATTAAATCAAGAAAATCAACAAAGTCAACAAAGTGATCCTATAAGGGACGCTGTCCATCAATACTAAGTGCATAAATGTTTATACGATAAGTAGATATTCTTCCCGTGCTCGTTGCGCTGCTCGTGCCGTTGGTCCGGCCTAAGAATAAACTTCTCAACTTCTCTCGTGGATATCGTAAAAGCCGACAAAAGGATTACACCAGGGGATGGGCAGAAAATCTTTTTTTTTATGCTACTTGGCAAGCAGACAAGCTTACGGCCCACCAGATGGAAAGCAGTTACCGTAGCCTATGAACGCCTGTAACACCAGAGGCAAAACACGCGCGCTGCCGACCCTGAGACATAAAGATGAAAAGTCTCATGTGCCTGTAATTTCACCGGCACCCGTACCCTTCAAACCGAAACACAGATGCGAACACTACTGCTTGGCGGCAGAAATAGTAAAGTAAAGTAAAGTAAAGTAAAGTAATTCTTTATTGTAAAAACTGTGTATATAAAGGTGGTTAAGGTTATTCAAAGTTGCAACAGTTTGCCCATTTCGGACGTACAATAATTTTATGCTAAAGTAGAACATATTTATATAAACCTAGTTAGGTACAAGTAGACCTATATTATACAGAGATCAGATTTTTAGAAAGTCTAAAATTCTACCTAAAGAGGCACTTAAGTACCTATTGTTTATTTTTTACTTACATACAACGAGATCAAATATTAGATAGGTATTAGATTTGTACATCTTTATCTATAAGTATTCAGATAAATTGTAAAAAACATTTAAAATTAGCCATTTCTTTAAGTTTTTTTGAAAGGGTGGTCCATTTAATGACTTTATGCTAAGTGGTAAGGCGTTGAAAACTCTTGTAGCAGTGTAAAAAGAACTTTTATGAAACATATTGTTGTTAACTTGGGGTATAACTATGTTATGTTTATGTTTATTTCGACGACAATTTTTACGGTTAGACTTAATTTCAAAAAAGTAATTATGATTGTTTTTAACAATATACGTACAATATAACGTACGTAACAATATAGGTACGGTGGTAGTACTTCCCCGGACGAACTCTTTCACAGAAGTTCTACTACTAACAAAAGTAAATCAATCATATGTTAAGTAAAGTAATTTCGAGTAATCTACCTGATTACTCGAAATGCTACGATCACCAATCCGCCTGCCAAGCGTGGTGAATTGGTAATTATGGCAATTCAGTTTATTGTATTTTACGGAGAAGCCCTCGTGGACAGGTGAACGTCTAAAGGCTGCTAATTTTGATGATGATGATGACTCTTGTCTATCAAAATATTAATATGAAAACATTCACCTCTCAGCGTTTACATCTCCAGACAGCTCATTCATCACTATCTACGTTATATCAGTTTAATAGATTTGAATGGGGCATTACTAATAAACATGGCCGATGCGTGGGCGGCGATATATCTATTGCTTTACTATTTAATAGTTTGTCAGTTTATCGAGTCGTCGACATGACTAGATAAGGCCGCCATCTACTAAAGCGTCACTGGCAAAGTTGCATACGCGTATTTTACGCTGTCATAGTATAACTGCACGCAATTACCGATTACCGCAAAGAAATAAAAAAACAAAGAATTAAGACGGTAAAGTTTTTCTACGAAAGGAGTCCAGTCGTACCAGCCTCTTTTCTTGATTTTGCTAGTAAACTATTAGTTGTGCATTATTTTAACACCGTAGAATATGTCGTGTAAGCGTCCCATAGCTCTAGTAATAAAATAATAATAATAATAAGTGGTGAGTGGCAACAGCGAAACCTATGCTCCAAGGGTGGAAGTGTTAAAGGCATAAAGCCGGGAGTAGCGCTTAGTGAAACTGCAGCACATCTCTCAACACCCTATAGCCATCCACGCCAACGTTACCCCTTACGCTGCCTTGCACGGCACATTTAAGGGGCCCGTTTAGTGAACGGCAAGTCACCACCTGCCTAAATCGTTTTCAATAATTTAAAATTGGCAGGTGCCGTTTCTCATATTATAATAGCCCAATAAACATTCAATTAGCATGTTCTTCTTACAATAGCACCAACTTTCATCCATTTCCACAATAGTTTAATCATCTGTCTGCCATCCACCATAACAATAATATTTTTTATACTTATCCTAATTGTAAAAGTTCCTCTTACTATTGGCTAATACGGCCCTAGTAATGTCTCATAAAGGTCCAGGTTAAGTCTGTGTTTGAAAATAAATGACTGAAATAATAATAAAGCCATTTATTTTCTCTCAACAAAAGGTAAGTAACAGAATAAATAGTACTTATCTAAGAGTGTCGATGTTTGATTCACCTGTGAGTCACAGTGGACAGTTTACCTTACTTCATCTATAGTATAATGGTAGTAACTGTTTTTTATCTATGGCATTATGAAGTGCATTAGCCTTTTAATTGTGTATTGTAGGATCACACCCACGTGATCTCTATGTACGGTGTATTAATGGAGTTTCGTAATTTATTATATTAGGAACTGCTTGGCAAATCTGTTTCTAGTTTCTTAAGTAGGTGAATCATGCTGAGGCAAATAGGCGGAAATAAATATTAATAGATATGTTCGGTCTGCTGTTAAAATAAAGACGTAGCCTGCTATAAAACTTTCATTATTTTTCCTCATCGCAGTGGGACGCATAGAGCGATATCCTGAACAATGATAGAGTCTGTTAGAAAGACGTCGTGGCCAAATTGTGAACTAACTTTGTGAACTACATAATACAACAATAATTAGAAGCTGGTTTCTTTCTGTCGGCATTTTGAATCATAATACTAAAGAAATATTTGTAGTAACAGTTGTAGCAGGATCAAAACGGAACGCGGAGACGCGCTATTGCATTGCCCGCTAAACAAAATGGTACTTAATTAAGCACAGCAGTTGCCCTTAAATCTCACTACGGGTCTTTTTCTGAACAGACTCTATCAATATATTTTCATGTAATAAAATAACTGTCGTCTTTAATTTTTGCCATTTTTGAAGATGATGATGGATGCAATGTTGAAATGTTGCGTTGAAAAAGTTTGTAGCGCATTTATTAGCATGCTAGTTGCATAAATTCTCAAAAAAACTCTTGAATAAGTTAAATAAAATAAAATGTTTTCTGTTTTGAACGAATTATAAATTAAAGGAAGAACATCCTTTGCCAACGAAAAACTCGAAAAAGGCGCTTACAAATTCGTGACCCCGAGATTTGGGAACGTAAAAACACTTTTTAAATACCTTTATATTTACGAGAATTCGATTCAGAAGTTAAACATCGCTCGTTAGTACAAGGAGAGGTAGTAAAGCTTGTACTTTATAGCGCCTGCATAAATTAGTGCTGCAATGTTTACGCGGCCGCTTTCCAATGTCAACGCATAATCGCACCCACGCGCTGCGCCAGCGCCACCGAGCGAGCGTCTGATTGACAGCCGATGGCGCGTGCGTGTTCGGTTCCATTGCACGATACGATACGTTATCAGTTAATTTTAAGCTTCTTTATCTTCTCTTGTCTCTTAGAGTTCCCCTTTAATACATTGATCCATGATCCATAATAGCATAATAGCCTAGCGGGGCATATTAGGGCCCGATTCACATTGATAGACGTCACATGCCTTCGAATTTTTGGTTCTAGGACATGGTGGTTCAAGGCCTCTAGAGTCTCACTAGCTCTTTGAGGTAAGGTCAAAGAGCTAGTGAGACTCTAGAGGCCTTGAACCACCATGTCCTAGAACCAAAAATTCGAAGGCATTTGACGTCTATCAATGTGAATCGGGCCCTATTATGCCCGCTAGGCTATTATGCTGCAATGCCTACGGCGTAGGCAGTTCGTAGAACTACGTACGTAGGACTGGGTTAGGAATGTTTCGTCACAAGTCACATAAATTTTCGTCATCAATTTATTTCATACAGTCAGCTTTTCTCATCTAGTGCAAGTATATGATATTATGTAGACCACACGGACATCAATATGAAAACAACGCGATGCTGATTCTGCGTAAGTAACTTATGTGGTTCTATTGCACATGTTTTTCTTCGCTATAACCCGTTACTTGCGAGTTGTCTTTTATGATCATGCGGTACCACCATGCATTCCGCTGGTTTGTACTATATGCACTACTTTTTTTCAGGTTAAGCCTTTTCATGTATATTTAGCCATTGTTGGTAATTCGAGTTCTTTTTCGTCCTCCCTTCTTTTCAGCTTATTCTCGCATATAGCGGGGTGTAACATCTTGGCGCCTAATTAGAATCAACTAATATCTTAGACTTCTTTCCTGCATAATAGTGTATAAGTCATTGGGAAGTATTATCTTTTATTGCAATACAAGATTAAGTGTCACAAATCAGTCAGTACGCTAAGTCAGTTTGTACTGCGTCAGTTTGTACGGTTTAACGAGACCATGTGTATTGTAATTATACGGTATTTTTAGGCAAAAAATCACGTTACTTTGGCAACACAGTCTGACAACGCTGGCACAAAGACTAAAGAATAAAGAATAAAAAGAATAAAGTTCAGAAAATTATTTGACGTATCGTTTGGAACAACGGAAACAAACATAACAGTGATGTGCGTGCGTATGCAGTGATTATGCAAATATTGTCTTTTACGCATCTCGATACAATGCCTATACAAATCGCAGTTGGTAACGCGATGGAAAGTCTTTTCTTTTGAAATGGTAATCGTTTTATATTGTGTAACTGATACCTTGTGATGGTAGTGCATTATCAAATCTTAGCCCAGTGTAAATAAATGCTATAGCTGTTTTTATTTTAAATATTTTTAATATGTTATACTATTTCACTAAGAGCAGTGATCGAAAATATGAAACGGTGCTCAAAGTGGAATAGGATTGATGCTCTTCAAATCGGTGCTCTACAAATCAGTGCTCTTCGTGGAACGCTTTGCCCTTTTCACGTTCAGGAGTTCGGGATAAAAGTATTTCGAAAAAAAAAACAGGTAAAAAAAAAGTATAAAAGTATTTGGGAAACGTCAGCAGGAGAATAGTAAAATACGTGGTGTATAGTCGTAATTTTTCTAAAATAAAAGTATTTGTTGTTTTAATCTAGGTTTAAATTTATTTTTTTACTAAATTTCATCAAATTTGGTTCTGCCGTTTTGGTGTGACAGCCCGACAAAGAGTAGTTGCTGACAGATCCTGTGGTTTTAAATTGAACCACCATCATAATTCATTTTATTAAAATCTAGAAGTAGGGATTTAATTAGCATCATCAGCAACCTTACATCATGATAGGGAGATTAGGGATTACACTCAAGGGGAAGCAGCATCCACCTGAGTAAAGTTAACATGAATACTGCGATCAACAATCCGCCTGCCAAGCGTGGTGATAAAGTATAAAAGTATAATCATTTATTCTCTCGACACCAGGTTTATCTTAATACTAGGTACAGAAATGTAGGACTAATCTAAAACCAACTTTGTGCGAGACTGGTGCCTGCGATAGGTTTGAAACATCTGAGGGCCTAGCCAAACGGCATTCGCTTTGAAGCGATTCCATTTCTACAGTCGTAATACAATACAATAGACCATGACATATCGATAGCTAACGTCAATCCCATACATTTTGGACTTTTCTACTAGCGTCATCGCTAATAGAATGTTACTTTGTCTACGGCCTCTGTGCTGCAAGTCACCAGGGCCCCACTCCGCGGAATAAATTTGAAGTCAATACAAAAGTGACACTTGAGTAGACAACAATAACTTTTCATTTAAAAAACCGACTTCCGCCATTGTATTCGACAAAATATTTGAATGAAAAAAAAATGATGAAAGAACCATCGTGGTGAAAGGATTATCATACTTTTTGAATGCAAATGCTTGGTTTGTTGCTGAAAATATCAAAATCGCCATATGTATGCCTACAATATTTGAAGAGTTCCCTCAATTCCTCATGGATTCCATCATCAGAACTGGATTCTGAAAAAATGGGACCAATCTGGAAGTATATCTATTCAAATAAAAAAGAATTTTCGAAATCGGTTCATAAACGCCGGAGATATGCGGTAACAAAAAAAAAAAAAACAACCGAATTTAGAACCTCCTGCTATTTTGGGAAGTCGGTTAAAAAGTAGGTAGGTAGACAAATGAAAAAGAAAACACAAATAAAAAATAAAGAAATTGCATAACGTAAAATGGCAGGGTTCAATGGGGTGATTATGACAAGGAGGGCCTCGTCCAGCAGTGGACGTGAACAGTGATGATGTGCTACATAAAGTACTACCTAATTCTTCTATAGGTAGGTACGTATAATGCACTACCTACATAAATCTATCCACACTACATAATGGTTAGCGGCGGGCAAGTATCCGGCTGAGACACAAGAGATGTGGGTTCGATTCCCGTTGCGGGACATGTATTTGCATGATATAAAAATATGGTCTGGGTGTTGTGGTACCATGGTAGGTACTCGTAGTTTCTGATACCCACGACACAGGGAATCCTAGTTTGGTATCTGAGGGGCGAATGCCAGACGGCATTCGCTTCGAAGCGACTCCATTTCTACAGTCGTAATTCAATACAAAAGACCACGTGACATATCGATAGCTAACGTCAATCCCATACATTTTGGACTTTTCTACTGGCGTCATCGCTATTAGAATGTTACTTTGTCTACGGCCTCAGGACTACGTATGCGACTGTTATGTTAGATGGTAGAGAATGTTTCCTAGCGTTAAGTTCGTCTATGTACATTATTTATTTATTTACTTTAATCAGAACGGCAAGGTACCATTACACTAATTAAACACAATCAAATATTTGTTTTTGTACAATATAGAATATTCTATTATTTCCATGATATTTCTAATTTTAATAATATTCTTAGGAGGACAGCAATACTGTAACTGTAATAAAAATATTAATAGGTATGTCTGGTCGTAAGTCATTGCCCTACTTTATTTTTATGCTCTTTCACACTAATAAATTATTTTCCACAACTATGTAATGAAGCTCTCCATTGTTCAACTGCACAAAGAGTTATTTTACGCTAAGAACTGTAATATTTTATGTTTTACGTAATAAAATAATGACTGTTTTTATCCTCTTGACCTATATTTTAAGGCTTTTAAAAAGTTTTTAAGTTTTATGTTAATGTTTTTAACATTACATCACATTTTGAGTAATCACGTCTTGTCTACCGCGTCTGGGTTTGTATCGTTGATATTATACTAGTCGAGCGCCCGTGTCTACGTTCGTGCGCGATTTCGGGGTTTGCCATAATCAACATGCTTAGTTTACGAATTGGTGATCGTAGTTATCGGTATTGATTGGTGGATGCTGCTGCCCGTCTCCTGGTGTAATTCCTTAGTCTGCTTATACGAAATCCATGGGAGGAGACGGAGGGGTCTATTGTTAGACCTCCTCTCTTATTACTCTTCTTATTCTAGGCTGGCTACTCCGGCTGAGATGCCTCTCGCATCTCGCACTCCGGCTGAGATGCGAGAGGTTGCGGGTTTAATTCCCGCTGCGGGACAAATGTTTGTATGATTATAGTTCCGGGTCTGGGTGTTATGGTACCATGGTACTCATAGTTCCTGGTACCCACGACACAGGGAATCCTAGTGTGGGGTCATGACTACGTATGTGACTGTTGGGTGTTAATGTTATTCTTAGGCTAGACAAACCACGAAACTAAACATAAACGAATTTAAAAGATTATAACTTTTCATTTAAAAAACCGACTTCCGCCGTTGTATTCGACAAAATATTTGGATGAAAAAAAAATGATGAAAGAACCATAGTGGTGAAAGGATTATGATACTTTTTGAATGCAAATGCTTGGTTTGTTGCTGAAAATATCAAAATCGCCATATGTATGCCTACAATATTTGAGGAGTTCCCTCAATTCCTCATGGATTCCATCATCAGAACTGGATTCTGAAAAAAATGGGACCAATCTGGAAGTATATCTATTCAAATAAAAAACGAATTGAGAATCTCCTCCTTTTTTGGGAAGTCGGTTAAAAATTAATCGTTCTCTACATATTAGGAATTGTAATCATATATGCCGTCTTTAAGGACATAAATTTCGTCAAGTGTCTACACACTTCCTAGCGATTATCGTTGCGCAATCACTGACCGAAATCGTACGCACGCCTATTCTTTAGATCCCTCTGGCTATATATCCAAAAGCCATGTAGTTTTGAGAGATTACCATGGATATATAATTTTTCTATTTCATCATACAGACGGCACCCGTATCTCGGCTCCCTATGGCTCTCTGGTTTGCAACAGGCGTAAATTGTGCGATCATTGCTGTCAAACATAACACAACACACCCAACAGTCACATACATAGTCATGATCGCACAGGATCCCCTGTGCCGTGGTTATCAGGAACTACGAGTACCATGGTACCATAACACCCAGACCCGGATTAATTATTTGCAGATCATACAAACATTTGTCCCGCAGCGGGAATCGAACCCGCAACCTCTCGCATCTCAGCCAGCTACTTGCCCGCCGCGCCACAGAGGTCGTCCTCGTGGTAGTTGACGTCGCTTTTTAACCTACTTCAAAAAAAGGAGGAGGTTCTCAATTCGACCCGTATGTTTTTTTTTTGTATGTATGTTACGCGATTACTCCGTCAATTTTGCATTGATTTTGATGATTCTTTTTTTGTTTGGTAGGTTATTCTTTAGAGGTGGTCCCATATAAATTTTATCAAAATTGATTCAGCACTTTTTGAAAAATTTGGTTTTTTGTGATTTCCATAGAAAAAACCTAATATTTTAGTGTGCCATTCTTGGTTCTGTCAGCGCTAGATGATACTGCTAGACGCCGACAGATGGCGTTGTAGAAATACTTAAATACCTACCCGCCGATAGATAGCGTTTATTCAAATATGAATTACCAACATTATAGGCACAGGCTTGAAGTCGGTTTATGTTTTTTCCAAAAATTAATTATTTCATACAAAAGTTAATTTTTGACAGCCCTTATTGCACAATTTACGCCTGTTATGTTGCAATCCTGTCGCGAGATAGAAAATAGCCCTATAGATACTTTCAAATAAATTCTAAGTATAATTTTTGTTAGGTTTCTGATAAGTAGTAATCAGAAACCAATAAATTTTAGTAAAGCCAGTCCATTCATTTCTTGTTCTAACCTCTGGCTACAGTTCCAAATTACCAGCATAATTTACGATCGTACATATCAACAATCGCTATCATTACAATCGAATCGATTCGCAATCGAATTAGAAATCGGACAGATCGAGTCGAATTATCGACAACGTGTGCGATTCGATTGCATTATGTGATTAGGTAGATGTGGTCTGTGATATCTTGCTGCGCTATTTTTCGTAGAACTCTGTTGTTAGTTAATCTGTGGGTGTAGTTTTTAGGGCCATAAAATGTTGACTAAGAGCCATTTGCAACTAATAAAAAACCCCACCAGTTAGAAAATTTTTATTTTCAAAAACTCATTATTTTTTTTTTACCCTTCATGTTTAGTTTTGATGCAGGCGAAACTAACGATAAAACTAGTTTTGCAGTCCCGTGTAAAATCGCAAATCAGCATCAGGGCAAAAAACACGGCTTATCTTAATTTGATGATTCTTACTAGGTAGGAAGTGCCTGTGTGGTGCCTCGAAAAAAAGGGGTGGCTAATATATAGAAAAAGAGAACTTAAAAATCTTAGGTAGGTATTTAAAAGTAAAGGAACCTGCAAAAGTTCGTTAGATAGCACAAGCTACGCTTATGAATAACCCAATAATAGGTAGGTACTATGTTAGTTAGGTACTGATATTGCAAATTGTAATTTTAGCAGTCGAGGGGTACAGCGACATCAGGCCACGCGGCTTTATCATTAATATAGTCATCTAGTGTAATCTTCTTCTTCATCAGCCGTCAGGCCTCCCCAATTTAATGTAATGGGGGATTTGCCATAATCCTACGCTTGGCAGGTGGATTTGTGATCGTAATGTTGGTGTTGAGTACTCAGGTAAATGCTACTGCCCATCGTCTAATGTAATCTCTAAGTAAGCTGTTATCCACGAAAGGAGACTAAGGAGTGTAATAGAGTAGAGATACTGTAGAATGTAATACGCTTTACGAAATAGATTACTTTTTATGTAAATTTAAATCTTCATAAAATTTGATGAGTGTATAGTCCATTTGACATGGATGAGAAGTAATTAAAAGAAGGAGAAGAAGTCATGCTCATTGTTCATTGAGTGCATATTTTAAACCCTATAAGAACCACACGGTGGCCGAACCGGGCAAGCGATTATTAGCGGTTTAACGCCTGTATGCGTCACTCGAATTAACGCGGCGTCAGCGAGTCTGGTAACAAAGCCTTCGTAAAAATAGACGTTACGTAACACCACTGAACGCGTTATGTAACCTTTCAGAAAAAGAATAAAGGACTTATAAAATACTAGCACTTGCTCGCGCGTGGAACCTTTATTGGATGCCCGCGTGTAACCTCTATTATAAATTATTATAAATTAAAGACTGTTATTATGTTATTCTGATGTTTAAGCTATAATACTGTAAAGTTTCATCAAAATCCGTTCTGTAGTTTTTACGTAAAAGAGTAACAAACATCCATCCTTCCATCCATTTATTATTTACTAGTTGCGCCCCGCGGTTTCACCCGCGTGAATAATGATGAAAATTGATGATGATGATGATGATGAAAAGTAGCCATGTGTTAATCCAGGGCGTAAACTATCTCCATTCCAAATTTCACTCAAATCCGTTCAGTAGTTTTTACGTGAAAGAGTAACAAACATCCATACTCACAAACTTACGTGTTTATAATATTAGTAGGATTAAGACTATCATCCACCCTATTGGGTTAGCTTGCGTTGTATTGGGCTATAAGTACCTTACCTGTTAATCTAGGTCATATTATATCCTAAATTTTAATAAAAATAAAACTATTTTCAAAATTTCATAAAAATCTGCCGTTACGTGTGATTAAGTTCATAACGCCGTCATATTTTAAACAGATCCGTTGGTCACCGGATCTATTAGTAACTGAATTATAAGCATACGGGATCTATTAGTAGAACGGATCTAAACCACCGGATCTATCAGTAACTACTTGTCATCACATCCAAACTTTCCTTTTAAATGTATATTATGCATGGTATTTTATATTTTGTTATACTCATATATATATATGTAGTTATGTTTTTGTTATGCCCATAGCATTTTCTTTAAATTTTTTTTCGCATTTCTATTACTCTTGTAGCGCCACCTACTTTGAACGTTGAAATCACGGTTCGAAATGGCCGTGAATACCCCTTGAAATGTAGCAACACAAAACCGAAATAAGCGGAAGTTTAATTAATTCTGGAGCTTTTGCTTGCATCGCTGATTTTGAAACAATCTTAATCGTTTAAATTTCTAACAATATAATTCTCAAATACGTTGAATCTCCAAATATATCCGCGTTAAACCATGACCACAGACCACAGCGTCATAAAAGCGACACCCACGCGTTTGCGCGTCCAATCATAAATTGGTGTAACAACGTCATAACCTTGTAGACCTCGGCCGTAGTACATCTGAGATGCAGTGTTCCATCTTTGAAGACATTGTAGAGTCGTCCCACACACACAGCCGTAATCGTTGTATAGTCGGCCCACACACACATAACTACAAAGCGAAAGAAACATGGAACTGAGGAACCAATAAAACAATTACATCGTTTTTTTTATGAAACTCTAAAATGTGGCAAACCCGTGTGGCAAGTGACCCTTCCTTCTGGATGTCGTAAAAGCAGACTAAGTACATCAGGGGCTAGGCAACAGCATCCCCGAAATACTCAATACAAATAATTTGATCACCAACGCCTGCCAAACGTGGTGATTAAGGTAAATCCCCCCGTTGCATTCTTTGAGGGAGGCCTCAGCCAGCAGTGGATATCTAAAGGCTATAGACATCCACTGCTGGTCTAATGATGAAGAAGTGGAACTTATGATAACCTACAATAACGATTACTAATAACATAGTAGACAGTTATTTTCTTACTTCATATTATTTACCATAATATTGTTTCTTTTCCAGGTAAGAATCAGTGTTATGCTCCCAGTGTCAGGTGTCCTAAGGCTCCGGAAGTAAGTACTCATATTTTTGCGATAGCACGACTCTTTCTTTCTCTTTGGTGCCATGTTATCATTCGCTATTTTGGGTAAATACCTAGACCTAGAGAAACCTATTCTCTACTTTCCTTTTTCCGAAAACGTCTCAGGTTTCCGTAGGAGTTGCAACACTTGATTTTCGTTTTACTATGCCATGATGTTCCTCTGTGTTGCGGTTTCATCTCCTGCGATTTGTTGATTTTGGCTTATGTTCGTTTATTATTTATAATATTATGTTGTTCGTTGTTACCTGCAAATCGTGACAGGATCGCAGGATCACAAATGTTCAGCCTACGCAGTTTTGTAGTGTCATCCCATGCAACGATACTCCACAAATCGGGCTTGAACAAAGCATCAAAGTTTAGTTGTCGAACTATGTATGCATAACATACCTATACTCTGATTTTTAATTTTAGACAATTTTTGTAAACAAATAAATGTCAAGATATGCCACTGTGTGTATAAGTGTCATGTATGTGTGTCATATGTGAATTTACACGTATGCTACACAATCATGACACTTATACTCACAGTGGCATATCATGACATTTGTTTGTTTACAAAAATTGTCTGAAATTAAAAATCAGGGTATAGTAACTAAGGCTAATAAATCTTTGTTTTCACTCGAATGTTACAAGCTAAGTAATCTTAAGCTAAGTACTAAGGTAACGAGCCCTATAAACAGGTACATTTACGAATACAATCATAAGTAGGACGTAGTTTATTTATATGTTAAAGCAAAACGCTGAAAATTCTCAATTTTTGTTTCTTCACTTTGTATGACTATTCTATTTAAGGTTTACGTAACGTGAATTTTGCTAATAAAATTGTCAGGGGCCATCCTAAATCTATAAAAATTAAAAATAGTTATAAAACAAATTCTTTTGTGAGTTTATCATAAAAATATTAATTTTTCATAGTCTATATTGTTTATAACTATGAAAAATTGTACTATTTTTATAAATACTTTTACAATATTTTAACTAATCTTTAAAATAAAACAAGAAAGAATAATAAATCCAGTCTTTTATTTTTAATCACAATTTTTTCGAGGGCAATATTCGAAAAAAAATAATGAAACTGGCTGATGAAAATCACTGTTTTTTCTTTCGGTGGCTTAACTTTCTGGGTTTCTGTTAAAATATGGAATCATTTATCATTTATCCTATACCAATCTAATGTTGTTCAAATCCTAATGATTTCTGAATTCTTACCAAAAAGTTATAACGCGCTAGGCAGATCACGAAACCATTTTCGAATAAAAAATAAATAAATAAATGCTGGACATTTAACACAACATTATCTAGCCCCGAGCTAAGCAGAGCTTGTGTTATGGGTACTAGATAACTGATATACTTAATACATAGATAGATATTTTTTATTATACATAGAAAATACCCAGAACACCCTGAACAAATATCTGTAGATTGCACAAATATTTGTTCCGAGGCGGGAATCGAACCCGCAACCACTAATAAGTGATGAATAATTCATCACTTGACTTAATATGTGTGTAATGTGTAACGTATATTTAGATGTTGTTGAATTGTTTTTTTTATTGTACATACTATTTGACTTGCCTAGTGTAACAACCATTGTTACAAGGCCAAATTAATCAATATGAATATGAATACTTATATGAATACATCATCATCATCATCAGCCAATAAAATACCACGGTAAACGGTCTTACCGCTTCTTTTACCGACTTCCTGCGTCGTTTACTACAATATCATAGGTCCAACGAACGGGGGCCGTCCTCCACTGTGTAGTCCAGCCCCTCAATTTTGAATCTTGAAAGAGGAAATTTTTAGGCCAAGAATTACCCTATTCAAGTTTCATTAGATTTAGATAGCACAGGCTTCCAAAATGATGCCCATTGTTGCGTTACCCATTGCAATTTACTACTGTAATTGGGGGGCGGTTCATGGTCCTCACTTGAGAGCCCAAGAAGTAAATGCTTAAGAAAATTGAAATAGTGAAACAACACGATGCACCTACCACAGCTTTTATTAGTTTCCGGTACACGACTCCAATTAATATACTTCCTTAATGTTATTGAAAACGTGTGAAGTACAATATCGATAATTATATCGATTGCAGCTTGTTGCTGGTTAATGGGGTGACCATCATTTTTAAATTACTGCGGATATTTTTTATTATGCTGGCGCTCACTTGGTGTATATTCATAAATGAAAACAACATTATGTACCGATAGACACATGGTTGATTTTACCTTTTTTTTTTTTTTTTTTTTTATTTATATTAGGAACAACAAACAATTACACTAAAAATCAAGAATACAAATAATTCTTTAAAGATAGGTACTAAAAGTGCAATCAGCCCCGTCGTCCACGAATTTGATAAAAAAAGATATGAGGGCGCAACTTTGTTTCTGTCACGTTTGTTTTGCAAAAAAAAAAAATTATAATAATAACAATTAACAGAGTTATGAATATGTACCTACATCATTAATATGGTAGGTCTGAAAACTCAGACACAATCTTAATTATATTATTTCTAAACGAGCTGGGTGAGGTTAGGTTACCTTGGAAAAATAACGCAACTTAGGTATACTGTTTTTCATATATTTAGTATTTTTGAAACTCTCGCGATTAGAATACATATTTATTATATTGTCACGGGTTTTTGTCAATTTTTTACATCACCCGCGCCGGTTTCGAAAACTTTAAACCCACGCGTTTAGCGTACCCATTTTCTCCATCAGATAAATATCATGAATACAACACAACAATAACAATAATGATTACATATCCCTAAATACTGCGAAATCGTGTGAAAAAAAAACATCACAAGAGACCCAATATCAGTTATCATACTGTAGGTACTATTAGACACCTCGCTGGTATCTTGGCAGAAAACACGATTTAGAACAAATCGTGTTTTCTTCGTAATTAATTATTCGTAAATTAGTTAAATTAATTCGTAAATAATTCGTATTAATTCGTGTTTTGTTGTTTTTTTTTCATACGATTTCGCAGTATTTAGGGATATGTAATCATTGTTGTCAGAAAACACGATTAAAGAACATTTCATAAAAAAAATATTGTCTCATGATTTCAGAGTAGATGGTCAAATCATAAATCATCAGCAAGCAGCCTCGGTAGGACAGTGTCATTTCGTTAATGATATTGCACTGGCAATATGACCATAAAATGGCTCATTGATTTTTTGTACCGAGGTGGTCGTCCTGTTTATTGAGCTGAGTTATTACTGTAATGGAAGTACTTATGCTTAATTATAATGTTTAATCAATTTTATACAAGAATCCTGTGAAATATTTATTTTTATTTTTACACCTAGAAATTAACTCTTGAGAAACTCAAGCTAAAACTTGTTAGTAGTAGAACTTCTAGTGAAAGAGTTCGTCCGGGGAAGTACTACCACCGTACCTATTTCTGCCGCCAAGCAGTAGTGCTCGCATTGCTGTGTTTCGGTTTGAAGGGTACGGGTGCCGGTGAAATTACAGGCACATGAGACTTTTCATCTTTATGTCACAGGGGCGGCAGCGCGCGTGTGATGCCTCTGGTGTTGCATGCATCCATAGGCTACAGTAACTGCTTTCCATCAGGTGGGCCGTTAGCACGTTTCCTTGCCAAGTAGTATAAAAAAAATACTGGCGGTTCGTCCCGAACTGAGACCCCGCGAATGCACGCGATGTAGTATTTGTATACTGTCTTAATCTAACCAACTCTAAAAAAACATTTTCACGGAACCATCTCTAGATTATCTGCTACAAATTGAATCGGACTAACCAGCTAGTCGTGGTGTGCTCGGCCTAAGAATAGACCCGTACATCACCTCCCGTGGATGTCGTAGAAGCTGACTTAGGGATTACACCAGCATGTGGGTAGCAGCATCCACCTGAGTACTCAACACCAATACTACGATCACCAATCCGCCTGCCAAGCGTGGTGGTTATGGCAATTCCCCCCATTGTATTTTATGGGCTCGTCCAGCAGTAGACGTCTAAAGGCTGGTGACAATGATGATGAACCAGTTAGTAGTAGAATTAGTATTAACAGGGGCGTTAACACTAATAATACTGAATTTTATATTAGTTTTTCATTGTAAAGGGTACTTATATTGAAATTCTTTCTATTTTAGACTGGTTACTAGATGTTACTAATATGTCAAAATGCAGAAGTTTGCATTTTTTACCGACTTCCCAAAAAAAGAGGAGGTTCTCAATTGGGTTCTATTTTTTTTTTTTTTTTTTATGTTTGTTACTGCATATCTCCGGCGTTTATGAACCGATTTGCAAAATTCTTTTTTTATTTGAATAGATATACTTCCAGATTGGTCCCATTTTCAAAATCCAGTTCTGATGATGGGATCCATGAGGAATTGAGGGAACTCCTCAAATATTGTAGGCATACATATGGCGATTTTGATATTTTCAGCAACAAACCAAGCATTTGCATTCAAAAAGTATCATAATCCTTTCACCACTATGGTTCTTTCATCATTTTTTTTTCATCCAAATATTTAGTCGAATACAATGGCGGAAGTCGGTTTTTTAAATGAAAAGTTATTTACAATTCAAAATAACTTTGAAGTGTTATTAAAGCCCTTTCATATGACAACCCACTTGACATCATTGTCTCGCATTTTTTCAACCGCCTAAATCCGAGATATTGATATAAGATATTGGGAAAAACTCCCCGACTGTTTTAGCTCATAACTTTATTTACAAATTCACCCGCCTTCCAAATTTCCTGAAGATCGGATGAACGGTTCGAAAGTGATCCTCAGACTAACATACTTACCTAAACATACATTCATACATACAAACGCCGGTTTGTCTAAGTTAACTCTGACAAATGTATTCGCTCATTCAATAAATATTTCAGAACAATAAATTATTACTAAAATCATGCTATGAACTTTCTATGACGGCCGTAATATAGCGGTGGCTACGATTTTCAATCTTTTGTCAAAGAAATAATTGACATTAAAATAAGGCGCCTCAGCTATATAACGGCCGTCACATAAAACGGTTACCGCTTCTTAGAAAACCAGACCTTGTTAAGGAATAAATATAAGGAACCTCTCTATATAAAGCTAGCTCAGGATTTATCGGTCAAAAAATAGGAACCAGCGCATCCATCAAGCGATTTATGGTATTTCTACTATATACGATGAAGCCCGAGTCGAGAAAGGGGCAGATACGGTCGATGCATCTTACGTGAGCGAAGCGAAACATGATTCTGATTCAATAATTATCTACACTACTACATGCCCACGTCAATTTATTTCTCTCACAAAAAGCCGTAGAAGCAAAAAAATTTGCTGAGGTGTACGTGGGAACCTTAAGTTCAAGTCCAGTTAAACTATTGATCTATTTATTTATTTAGCAAAAATTACAAAAAACTTAAGAATTACATTAGATTTTGCTAACAATAAGTAAGTACTTATTACTAGAAAAATAAGTTAGGTTGGTAATGAACACAAGCTTTCACACTAGGATACCCTGTGGTGTGAGAAGCTTGCATTTTGCAATACGGTCATTATAATTATTAAAGGTAAAGTAATTAATTTCCACTAACTAGAAATAATATAACTCAATGACTGCAACTAAGCAATAATGCTTTGAGTAACTTTCCTTTACATCTGTCAATAGTCATTTCATCCCATCTATTCGAAAAGGACGACTTGGTTCGCCTTTAAGTGCACCTAAAGGTGGTGTTTTCTGTATGAAACTTCTATAAGTGCGCAGCAATTATCTTTGCCGCGCACTTTTTGAATTTGGAAAATATCGAACTCAAATAAGTGCGCCGCAATTATCTTTTCCGCGCACTTTTTGAATTTGGAACATATCGAACTCAAATAAGTGCGCCGCAATTAACTTTGCGGCGCACTTTTTGAACAAATATTGTTTGAATAAATACTGGCTGTTATAGGACCGCCCATAGTCGCGCCCCGCGCCGGCTGAATAAAAAAAGACAAATGGAAAACGGGCGAACTACAAACCGCGTTTTTGTAAATTTTCACGGACTGTTAGAAATGCATGGTTTTGTTTTAAAATAAAATATGAGGCGCCTTTTATTTTCTCATAGTGGGTGATGAAAAGTAGAGTGTAACACTCGGGCGCAAAATATATTTTTGGCTCGGGCGACGTACTTTGAATCCCTCGCTTCGCTTAGGATTCAAAAAAGCGCCCTCGCCGTAAAAATATTATTTTGCTCCCTTATGATACAATCTACTATTAGTCCACACTACTATAGCAATTTGTCCACACGTACTAAATAAATGTTAATTGTACTGCATATTGCCCGATGGTAGATCCACTGAGCCTGTGTTCCTAGGCCTATGCACTGTCTGCGTGCCAGTCGGAAATCTTTCTTCGCCATATTTCAATCTCAGGAAACAAACGATGAAACTCTCTCTGACCTATAAGATGCCTATATGCCATTTATTAATGGAAGCGAAGTGAAGCTCATGAAATATAGCTCTCAACTTTCTAGCTCCTAAGGAAGTGTTGTGAAAACAATTAACTGGGTGAAATTAATTGGTATTGTTAATGGTGCTGGTACGATCGGCTTCGTGTACAAACAGTGAGTCTTAATTAATGGTTTGGCTTATGAGCTAATCGAAGAAAGGAAAGTTTAATTTAAACACATAAATCTGCAGCTAGGATGCAACTGTACGGTTAGCATTATCAACGTTTTGTATCAAAGAAACGGTTACACAAATCTTATCGTGTCTTATGTTACACAATTTTATGCAATGCTACCTCTCTATGTTGGCGTAACTGATCTTCCATCAACATCTTTCCTAAGCGAGACCGCGGTCTCTTTCACCTCCCTGTACGACATGACAGGGACCTTTTTTTTATCTGACTCTTGTAACTTATTCGTGGTCTTCCTCTTCCTTGCTTCCCTTCTACCTTTCCTTCATATACTATCGTCAAAAATGTTGCAATTGTTTATTTTTATTTCATCTCACTGCCATTAGTGTTGTTTTGTTTGGGCTAAAATTGTATCTATATTTTTTGATCTAGTTACCCAGTGATATGGTTTTCCTTGTTAATTTCAACTTGCTGATCATATAACTAGCAGAACTAAAAACCGCTGGGGAATTAAGGTTCTCGAGAGGCAAGTACGACCCGGAGGACGCAGTGTAGAAAGGTCGCCTACCCGATGGACTGATGACAATAATTATTGTCGCGAGAAGACGGTGGATGTAAGGCGGCTCAAGACCGTTCGTCGTGGCTTTCTATGGGTGTACTCTATTCAGTAGTCTTCCAGCCAAAAGTCCTGACATGTAGCACATAGTAATTAGATCAATCTGTATTTTAAAACATTAACAAGCTATTACTTTTGTGATGTACTTTGTGAAAACTATTTAACTTTGTGGTTTAGATCAGTTGAACTGTTTTTAGATCGTTTTCAACTGTCTTAGATACCTCAACTGTATATACTTGAATTGGTAGTATTATTCTTTCTGTAAATCAATTATCAGTCTTTCAATGTTCAATTACATGTCGGAAAAACTCGATTGCAGCGCCCTTACAGGGTACATGTTATGCTAATTTAGACCTAAGGAATTCAAAAATGAATGTATGCAATTAATAAAATTAAATGACATCCCGTTTCGTTTTCGAGCTATAAGTACATCTTTGTTGGATGAAAAGTGTGCTCAAGTAAGCTATTGGATTGCCTTATTACCCAAAAACTTAACAGTGATCGATAATGTCCAGTATCATGTTCACAAATTAGTCAATTAATTGCCAAGAAAGCAATAAAAATAATTCGTAAGTACGACATTGCTTCCCAGTTCCCAGACTCGTTTACACGGGTCACACAGTTCAGTCCTTATAGCTTCATTTTGAACAATCGTGAATAAATATTCATTAACTTTATAAGGTCGATCAATAAGAGTTGCCAACTGAGCTTTGAATCATATAGCTAACTTTTCCCGAAAATTGCCTAGGTTTGATCATTTTTGCAACCAATAAAAAATAATAAATAATAGAGCAAAAGCTACTACACTGAATCACATTTACCTAAACTTTGGAATAATGGAATGTTACATTATTTTGTAGCATGTTGATTCAACTAATTATATCAAACCAATTTTTTTGGATAGATTTATTTTCTCAAGCATTTTTCAACGATGCATGGTTACAAAATTGTGGAGTTATTGCAGGAATATCTTACTAAAAGTCTTATTTTATTTACACTTTAATAAAAAAACTAACAGTCAGCTTTTAAAATATTTTATACTGTAAATTGAAATCATTTTGAAAAGTAACTAGCTTAGTAGCTACGTTGGCAACACTAAACGTACGACCAAGGGTTTCATTATCGTCGGTATAAGTGATTACAATTCGCCAGTTACCAACATTGTTGCTAACTGCTCATTCTGCTCAATTTGATGCTTCAGGAAGCTCTGAGGGGCACTTCCATGTCATTAAGCTCGCTTTCATCTTATGGTAACTGAGGAAGTGAAAATACTCTAAGCTTCTGTGATTACTTCCCAATTCACGTTATTCCTTTTGAAATTACAAATTAGGATGTGAAGGAACTTCGGTTTTCATAGAACGCTACTGTTATTTATTTCTACTAATAATTAGACTAAAATTAAACAGATTAAATTAGTACTAAGTACATAATGGTGAAACACTTAGCACTTGTTTAAAGCTCGGATGGTAGTGATTTAGATCAGTTAAGCTATCTTAAGATCCTTTGCAACGGTGTTTAGGTAGCTCAACTGTTTCATTTATATTTTTATAATTTTGTTTATATTTCTTATCCTAATAGGTATACAGGATCTATAGTCTCGTTTGATCGTATATTCTCGATATGTCGCAAGATGGTTAATAAATTGTTATTAGCTAAAACTACAATATTTAGTAACTCAACTAGTGTGTAGTACCATGGTACTCGTAGTTCCTTGATACCCACAACACAGGGAATCCTAGTGTGGGGTCAGGACTGTGTATGTGATTGTTGGGTTGTTATGTTATGTTACGTTAACTGCTTATTGGCAAATATGTTTTAAGGTTTTTAAATCTCTCAGTTCTATGATAATTATTCTCGAAGATCTTTTTTAAAGTTCCTACAATGTTTACCAAACACTTCAAAGAACTGAGTGAAGTTAAGACTACTGACGTGTGATACGAGTATTTTGTTCTTTGGTCAAGTGTCTTCTCTCTCATACAATGGTGTCAATATCTGGCTTTACTGTAACTCTTTACAACAACTCTTATTGATCCATGGCATTATCGATAGGTACCGTTATGCAATTTTTCTCAGCCGCATCTTTATTACCTCGCTCATTCATTACCCTAGATCCAACTCCCCGTGATTTACTACTCTTGATCCCTGAGGGCACTGTTCTCATAGATTTCTTCATTATTATCTGTTCGTCGATACGCATTACAGTCTATTTCATATATTTCATTCTGTCCCCTCCGGCTTTGTGACGTGATATCGGTTTGAACAACCTGTCATCTCGATTTATTTTTTTAATAGTAGTACTTACACTTTTAATTAATTAAAATAGCAGATGACTTGAAAATTTTGAATAAAGATGTAATTATAATCGATGTCGTAATTTGATCTCGTGACCGTTATTATCAACAACATCAGCTGCCATTTTATTGTTCCCAGAACTCAGGCTATTATAAAGACGTCCTAAATTTACCCTTTAATGTTTTTTTTACCTACTATTACATACTAGTTATTGTGGTGGTGGGTATAGTGTTGATGGGCTCAGTTTTATTACCTCAATTTAAACACTCTGGTACTATCATAGAGTCTAAGTTCTCAGTACTCAAATCATGTGTTGTGTATTCTAGACCGCCTATACAGCCATTTAATACTTGTTACAATAATTATTTTCATGAAAGCACCCGTCGATCATGCTTATACCGTGAAGTTTGTTTGTAACGCTTATCCATTCAATTTTGTTGCCTTGTCACACTTCAATGAACTTAGAATTTGCGAAGCTGTAATTATTTTCTATTAGAGCTTTGATAAAATCAGTATTCATTGTATTACCTATACGTGTTCCTTGTACAAGTGTCGCAGTCGAAAACAAATAACACTTAACTCTTAAAACTCTTTCTATCGTAGTTTGTACCAAAACGTAATGTGGACATTAATACCATAAAATTAATGATTAGTTCTCATTTTTATTACATAAATGAGAACTATTATAATACTCTGATTTTTAACCGACTTCAAAAAAAGGAGGAGATTCTCAATATGACCCGTATGTATGTTACGCGATTACTCCGTCAATTTAGCATTGATTTTGATGATTCTTTTTTTGTTTGGTAGGTTATTCTTCAGAGGTGGTCCCCTATAAATTGTATCGAAATTGATTCAGCACTTTTTGAAAAATTTAATATAGAAAAACCCTAATATTTTACTCTGCCACTCTTGGTTCTGTCAGCGCTAGATGATACTGCTAGACGTCGACAGATGGCGTTATAGAAATACTTAAATACCTACCCGCCGATAGATAGCGTTTATTCAAATATGAATTACCTTATAGGCACAGGCTTGAAGTCGGTTTATGTTTTTTCCAAAAATTCATATTTTGTAAACAAAGAAATGTCACTATATGTATAAGTGTCATGTATGTGTATCATATGTGTATATACCATGGAAGTAATAAGTACTAACGTAGTTAGTACTTATTAACTAGTTAGTACTTATTAGTAATAAGTACTAACGTAGTTAGTACTTATTACTTCCATGTATACCACACACAGTGGCATATCTTGACATTTCTTTGTTTACAAAAAATATCTATGTTTAAAAATCAGAGTATAGGTAGTATGACGGAAGATATTTGAATTTAACCAATTATGAAGGTTTTGGGAACGATTGACCGCCGTTATATTGATTTGTTAGCCGTTCGTCCTACATGCAGTTAGTGCAAGTCGCGGTTTGTCCAATAAGCGTTTGGTCCAATACGCAGTTTCATACTTGCACTATTAAATATTTTTAATTAAGATGTTACCTTCTTTCATCTCCGTCCGCTACTTGACTGGCGATTGATTTATATTTTTAGAATGGCTTCGCGGGCCACTTCTGGTGCTTCCAGAGACCACCAGTGGTCCGCTGACCACAGGTTAAGAACCACTGACCTAGTGGATACAAATATACTATTAAGTACCTGTGATGCTAAACATTCTCCTATACTATTTCTTATCCTACTAACATCAGTATTATAACAAGGATGAGCCGCTTTTCAAATCGTTAACCAAGAACACCGCCATATTTTTGTTCCACATTTAGCCTTTTCCAGTGTCCAGATAAGCTATCTCCATGTCACATCAGGTCCTAACAAGCGCATACAATACACTTACAATAGTGTAAAGTGCTTCACAACAGTGTAAAGTGCCTCACAATAGTGCAAAGTGGGTTAGAAATGCCCTTGTAAAAGCCGGGGGAATGCTTTTGTTAGATTTGAAAAATATGTTTGGATAGTGAACCCATGTTTATTTTATCTCTATTTCCTTGTTTAAGCCAAACTAGTATATATTTAAATCAGTTAAAACTTTACGTAAAGGATATTAAGAAAGTTATGAGGGAAGAAAGTGCGTAGAAAATTATAGAAAAGCTCTTTCTTTCACATCAATTGCTTAACAAAGAATTGCTTGGCGCGGTCGTAAGTTATGGCACTCTCATTATTTATGTCGATTCTGGGGGGTAAGTACGAGTTTTGATAATTTTCGGAACTATATTATGAAGTTTCGTTTCATTCCATAATATTTACTGATAGCGTCCTTAGTTTTCTTCTCGTTTTCGCTAGGGGCGCTGCAATTAAATGTGTGGAAGGAAACGAAACTTCTTATAGTTTCGAAAACTATCAAAACTCGTACTAAGCCCCCTGCTTTTTAAACAAATTATCTAACAAAACAAAGATGCTTCACCAGCGTCAGTCATATAGTAAGCAATGGGTGGATTTGGCAAAAAAATCGCAAATAATTTTTCATCCCATCTATTCGAAATGGACGACTTGGTTCGCCTTTAAGTGCACCCAAAGGTGGTGTTTTCTGTATGAAGCTTCTATAAGTGCGCCGCAATTATCTTTGCCGCGCACTTTTTAAATTTGAAACATATCGAACTCAAATAAGTGCGCCGCAATTATCTTTTCCGCGCACTTTTTGAATTTGGATCATCTTGAAAAGAATCAAACACAAAATCTTTGCCGCGCCCTTTTTAAATTTGGATCATCTTAGTGTTCAGCGCGAAAGAAGGCGAACGCAAATAAATACTGGCTGGTACGACGACGGCCCATAGTCGTGCCACCGGCTGAATAAAAACAAATTAGAAACGCGCGAACTACGGCCCGCGATTTCGTTATTTTTAACCGACTTTACAAAAATGAGGAGGTTCTCAATTCGGTTGTATTTTTTTTTATGTTTGTTACCTCATATCTCCGGCGTTTATGAACCGATTTGGATTTTTTTTTTTATTTGAATAGATATACTTCCAGATTGGTCCCATTTTTTTCAGAATCCAGTTCTGATGATGGAATCCATGAGGAATTGAGGGAACTCCTCAAATATTGTAGGCATACATATGGCGATTTTGATATTTTCAGCAACAAACCAAGCATTTACATTCAGAAAGTATCATAATCCTTTCACCACTATGGTTCTTTCATATATTTTTGGTCATCCAAATATTTAGTCGAATACAATGGCGGAAGTCTGTTTTTTAAATGATAAGTTATTCACGGATTATAAGAAGTTCATGGTTTTGTTTTGAAATAAAATATGAAGCGCCTTTTATTTTCTCATAGTGGGTGATGAAAAGTAGAGTGTAACACTCGGGCGCAAAATATATTTTTGGCTTGGGCGACGTACTTTAAATCTCTCGCTACGTTCGGGATTCTACTAAAGAATTTCTAACTCTAGAATCCCTCACTTTGCTCTGGATTCAAAAAAGCGCCCTCGCCGTAAAAATATTATTTTGCTCCCTTATGATACAATCTACTATTTTTCATCAGCACAACTTTCGGCAGGCGGAAAAGTGATCGCAGTATTGGTGTTGAGTACTCAGGGGATGCTGCTGCCATCCTCTATGGTGTAATCCCTTCGTCGGCTTTTACGACATCCATAAGAGGAGACGGAGGGGTCTATTCATAGGCCAGACACTACAGCACAAAACGTATTTTTGTTTTCCCCAGTGTTATTCTGTGCAAACTTGTTCGTCTGATCATATATCTCGTGTGTAATTGTTCCTGTAATTGACGTTTACCGATAATATGGACCAGTTTGGTATCAGAGTAATCTGGCTGTCTTCTAGTGTGTCAGATGAGTTTCCTACTCAGATTGTACAACTTTTACCTTTTGATAGAACCCTGTAAAAGGGGGAAATTGGAACAACATTTTACTCATTGACAGTACAGTCACTGTCGTTAGTTTGTAGCCCGGAAGTGGCGTCTTATGATAGAGAAAATGAATACCTAAGAGCAATGTCTTTCAACAGAATGTCATTGCCTATGAGCTAAGCCGACATTTCCCAAAAGCTAATTTCTGGCTTTGGACATTCTCAAAACTCTGTTCAGCATTTCACAGGTAGTTGAGTAGGGATAAGTCGTGCAAATCCTGCTTAATCTGTTTTAACTTGACTTGAGATATTAGATTGTTATTTATTGCATATTTTTTAATATCTTTAAAACTGAGCAATTTAGATTTTCTATTTACGCTATGCGTCCGTAAGTGGGTCACTTATGTACCAAATTACAACTATTTTTGGTCTAGTAGATTCGGAGAAAATAGGCTATGACAGGAATACATACAAACAGCTGAGTAATCCTGTAATGGTTCCGTTGTTATCTGTTCAGGTACTGAACCCTAAAAACACTAAAATTGTTGTGGAAAGCAGGATATTTTGCAACTGTGTCTCAAGCTTTTTAATATTTCAGATAATATTTTAAATTCCAAACAGCAAATAGCGACACCATTAAAAGGTATCACAAATAAGGAAACTTGAATCTCGATAGTATGATCGCGAAACGTTTTTATAGGTCTACTTTTCGTATTGATTTCTAAACATCAAGATTGCAATCGATATCACAACCAGTATGAGCAAAACAAATTACCTGCTAACATTGAGGTATTACCATTCCTGCGAAACTTCGGTATGCAAATCTATTCCCAGGATATCGATTTCACGATTCCTATGACGGTCGAAGAGGTCAGCGGTGGAAGAAAGTAAATTGGAAACCGTGACGTACTTTATGCTGGGGCGATTTGTATGCGTCACATTCTGGTAGTTCGGTGCACACATGACCAGCTATCTTGAACTTTTGTTACTTAGCTGCTGAGGCAGACATCGGGTCATCGCTAGCTGGTTGGCTGGCATCAGTGGCGTCTTTAGTGGGCTAATTTGCAGCGGGTAGAGGCCATGATGGATCATTTGACGTGGCGTGTGCCCCGGTTCACCCGGTCGCAGGTTAAACGCCCACTTTGTGCATGATCGCTTGTATTGATTTTGCAATTGATCACGAATCCATCTATGTCTAAACATGAGATAAGCTACGTAATAAGCCTGTAGTTTGAACCTAGCTTATTTTGCGGTGAACTGGTAAGAAAACATTAGGGGAGTGGCGGCCAATAATTTACTTATAGCTGCATAACTTAATCTCCGGCTCCGAATATAAAGTTTGCTGTGTCATGGCCTAAGAATAGACCCTTCCTTCTCCGCCCGTGGATGTAGTAAAAGCCTTAAGGGATTACCAGGGATAGGCAGCAGCATCTACCTGAGTATTTAACAAACTACGATCACCAATCCGCCTGCGAAGCTTGCAAGCGTGGTGATTATGGCAAATCCCCCCATTGTATTCAATGGGGCAGGCCTCGTCCAGCAGTGGACGTAAACAGGCTGGTGATGATAATGATGATGATATAAAGTTTTATCAAAAGATGAGAAGAAATTACTGTTCTACATTTCAAGAGCCAATGCTGTTCCGTGATATTCTTTTAGTAATCATGTTTTGGTCAGGTTTACTGAACTTCAGCTGTTATTATGAATTTGATTAAAAGGAGCATATAGGAGGCTCATTTAATTCTTTTATCACACTGGTTTTTCACCATTACCTACCATTATAACACTTTTTTATATTTTTAGGCTCTTTTAAGGGCAATCATTACTTTAAGCTTGTCTCTGATCTAGCGCAGAAAAGAACATGTGAATCTACGTAGTAGTTCTACAAATGTTGGTTAATGGTTCTTAGTCATGCTTTAACTGAATGCCTCTGACTTATTGAGTAAAAATGATGGCGGTACTCTATAAGGATTGAATTGTTGAACGAGATAAGGGACAGTTCACTGAAGACGTCGCTTTATAGTAATTCAGAATCATGTTAAAGGAAGCTTTTAAATTTAAAGTGCTTATTTCTTATTGATTTACGATTACCTTTCTATCTTCTGTCCCGATTTCCAACTCAGTTTCGATAAATTGTGTGATCTTTGTACTTGGTTTTAGGTTCCTTTCTCTGTTGTGAAGTGATTCGTTGTTTTAAGAGGATCGTATCTTATTGACCTGTTCGGGTTTCGATTTTTGCTTTTATCTTTTTCATGTAACTGTTGTTCGGTCCAATTTATCGTCGACGGTCTAGACTAGTCTTAAAAGTGTCTTTATTCCGTTTATAGAATTAATCTCTTGGTATTATTTGATTCAATGATTAAATGTTTGTGGAGAAAAAAGCTCTAAGCTTAGTGCCAGACCCACTGCAATGCTATAGCCAATGTATGTTGACCTATACTAAAATATAACGAATTTCCTTTCCATAGCACGGTCCTTCGTTATGTTAGTATTAACGCACGGGCCTGTAATTATTATTATTTCACGTCACTCATTTTTCAAACACAGGCTTAACTTGGACCTTAATATGAGGCATATCTAACTTAACATAACACCCAACAGTCACATACGTAGTCATGATCCCACACTAGGATTCCCTGTATCGTGAATATCAGGAAGTACGAGTACCATGGCACCATAACAGACCCGGAACAAATATTTGCAGATCATACAAACATTTGTCCCGCAGTGGGAATCGAACCCGCAACCTCTCGCATCGCAGCCGGCTACTCGCCTCTCGCGCCACTTACCTTACCTTGATTCAACTTTGTTGGTTCTGTGGATTCGGAGAAAATAGGCTGGTGAAAGACAGACAGACACTTGAGTGATCCTGAAATGGTTCCGTTGGTACCTTTTGAGGTACCCTAAATAACAAGGTTTAAAGTACAAGTCACTAACCATTCTTACTCTCCTATCCCCCTATCCCATAGTTCTGTTATCTATTCCTAACAATGTTGCAAAAACATCTATGTGTCATACCACCCTGCGTGCTATCTAAACACGCGCCCAGCTTCCTCATGTAAATAATTGCAAGACGACGGTTTCATTGGCAGGTACTTATAGGTGCGATACTGATGATACTGTGGTAGAGTGCGTCTAGTCTAAAACTGAACGCCCTAAATCTCATTACGTCAAAATAAAATCCTGCTAATATTATAAACGCGAAAGTTTGTGAGTATGGATGTTTGTTACTCTTTCACGTAAAAACTGCTGAACGGATTTGAGTGAAATTTGGAATGGAGATATTTTACGCCCTGGATTAACACATAGGCTACTTTTCATCATCATCATCATCATCAAATGCGAAAGTTTGTGAGTATGGATGGATGTTTGTTACTATTTCACGTAAAAACTACTGAATGGATTTGAGTGAAATTTGGAATGGAGATACTTTACGCCCTGGATTAACACATAGGCTACTTTTCATCATCATCATCATCATCAATTTTCATCATTTTTCACGCGGGTGAAACTGCGGGGTGCAACTAGTATTCCATAATCCATTACCACAAGGACCGTTTTAGAACTTCAAGCTTGCGTTAAGTGCCAAGTAAAAGCGGTGCATGGGCGTGCAGTTTACACCGGATGCGTATGCAACACGTAACTTAGTTACGTGCGTCTCCACGAACGTAGAGAAGTGCGTGTCTACGTGGACGTCACGCAAGCGGTGTGTCATGTCTCATACAGTTTCATACATTACAACGTAATGGTACGTCAACATGTACGTCTACTATGGACTACTACTAGACGCACTATGGACGCACCCTACTTCAATAGACGTTATGTATTTCACGGTGCATAATATTATTAACATTCCCAGTAACTTTCATAAGTTTCACTGGTACATTCACTTAACTGAAGATTAACATCAAGGGCATTTCGAAAGGGTACTCTTAGATAGGGTCAGTTCCTTCAACTACAGTGTTAGGTGTACCACTGTAGACGCACGAGCGATTTGTTTACAAGTTATTTTGCGTTTGCATGGCGGATATGCATAGCCTTTATTGATAAGCATAGAATACTTCGGAGCTTCGGTATATAGCTTGATATAGCGTCTTTCTCCTTGTCATTTTTCAGAAGACGGCAAGTATCGTCGTATCAGTTTATACCTGCATAACTACACTCGAGAGCAATGAATCCGGGTCACTTAAAGAATCCTAAAAATCTCGGAAACTAAAAATGCTAGGTTAATGCAATAAATTGTATTTAATAGACAATGTAATACTCCTTAAATGAAGGTATTAAAACTTCTTAGTTATTGTAAAGTTATGTCATAAAAAAAACAAATTTGAAAAAGGGCCACTTTCGAAGATGGAACTACGAAATTACAGCATTTGGTTTTGCTTTTGTTTGTAATCTGTCATTTATCATTGTTTGATTTCTGTTTTTTTTCTGCGTAAACGCAGTAATGGAAGCACGAGGAGGCAATACGAAGTATTAAAATTCAAGAAAATCGTAATAAAGTTCAAAAATTTCATGTTTCCTATTTTTGTTTTAAGGAGAGATCAGCAGTTTTTTTCTTTATGTAATTTTGTGTTAATAAAATGTATGGTGACTCATATTTTTTTTACCTTCATTTAAGGAGTATTACATTGTCTATTAAATACAATTTATTGCATTAATCTATCATTTTTAGTTTCCGAGATTTTTAACATTCTTTAAGTGACCCGGATTCATTGCTCTCGAGTGTATTTACAAGCATTTATTTATCTTGACCTTACTAGTGTGGGACAAATCTTGAAAACGAATTTTGAACCAGTTCCATCAAACCGATTGAGCTGAAATTTTTCATACCTGTCAAGCTCAGATGACAATACAGTATTATGGTGACGGCGAGCTGATCTGATGATGGAGACAACGGAACTCCTTGATTATTAATAGTAGCCTGGCAGGGTTTGGGTTAATTTTGATCAGCTCTCGGTTCCGATCAATAATGTAATAAAAGTTTGTTTTGAAAAATAAATATTTCAACATAAAACTTATTTAATAATAACAGAGCATAAATGCACCGTCTTGGACTTGATAGATGTAATAAACAGTTTGTGATGTACCAAGGGTGCTTTCGTTACCAAGCGTAGCGTTTTGGATTGATAGCGTTGGATAATTTCTAGGTTTGAGTTCGCTACTATACGGCGATTGGGGACTCCCACTGCTCCAAAGAGTTTAAAATGTATTAGAAAAGGAGTTTGTTGTCCAAGGATCATTTGGATTTCCGTGCCATTAGCCAACTTAATGGCGCTAATGAAAGCTGTCCGTTTCTAGATAGCGATATCGTTGCGTTCTGGCTTTTACATTTTGATAATCGCTTCCACTCACCAACGTAGCCGTACCTTAACAAGTTGAAATAGCGTACGGCAGATAAGAAAAAGCTAGTCGCGATAAAACGAACCTGTGCATTCTCTAAACAAAGATTTATCTTTGAAGCGGCTACGTTTAACATTACGAACTATGCAGATTTTAATATACGAGACAGTAAAATTTACAATTGCATACCTTAACTATGGTTTAGCCCCACAACTTGAGAATGATTAAATAATTTTGGTTTGACATGACCAAATGGGCAAGGATGTGTACGACTGGATCTGGGATCAAGGGTCACCGACGGAGCTATACTGATCACTGATAGAGCAACCCCCACCGTCTTATAATATAAAGCTTGATCCGGTAGATAATAATGTGTAAATTTTTTCAGTACATTTTTTTTTATAAAATTAACCTTTATTGACTGTATGAAATAATAAAACTATTTAATACAATATTGAAAAAATACAAATTAAGCGGTTGGTCGTTGCATTAGTGTCAGTATTTTTCATTCGCACAAACCTATCTAAGACTTGTAGTACGAAATAATACAACTAATAAATGTATATACAATATTGAAAAAACCCAAATTAAGCAGTTGCTATTGAAGACCGTTGGATTATTATTCAGTAATTTTCATTCAAACGCATCCAGCATACTGGATTCGACTATAGGTCTAAAAATGTATTAACTGTTGGAACATAACAGACTGACGACAATAGTTAAATTGAATCGCATGTCTTATCACTCATATAATTATTATGGAGGATGTAGGTCAATTTTATACTCGGTCGATAACAGCATATTAATTTTCAATTGGGTAAGAATCTATCGGAGATGCCGATGAAAAATTGATCGCCATTTTTCACCGGCTATTTGTCATGTAGAAGGATTTGATCGCGCAATCAACTCACCGTGCACGAGGGTAAACCATTTCCATTAAAATAAAATACCTACTGAAAATACAATGTCTCAGAGATTTTTTTTAATTGCTTCTTTTTGTGAAATTGCCTAGCAGTGGGAAAGTACAGTTTAACAAAATAAATCGTATTAATTATACCTTTTAATAATACTCCACATAAACAACAAAAATGTTCTAATTTTCTTCTCCGTTGTGTTATTAATTTCAATATTTAAAGATATACATATAATTCGTATTCCCATTTTTGTTAAATTCCAGCAGAGCCGATTCCTAAATCTTCCAAGCCTGGCATGGTTTCCTAGCTGGAAGGCTGGTAGTTATTCTTGCTCACACCGTGGGTGGTAGGAAGTATCATGTGGACACCCACGGCCTTTCATCGGCCCGTGATTCATGTACATGATTTAACTTTATTAACTAAGAACCAGTACACAGTGTAAGATGGTGCAGGAAGTCAAATACAAGTAACTTTTTACTACTACGCGAGAAACTTCCGAAGAATAATTAAATGGTGCAAAAATTGTGTCAGATCATAACGATTTTCTGAACACACTTTGATATTCGCTCAAATCTAATATCTCATTATACTTTTTGCCCTCGCAAGTTTACGTATTCAGCGGTATCATTAACCGAAGTTTGCGCCTAATTTGGATATTTATTAATTCAAGTCGATAACATATTGTAAGCTCAATCTACGGCTGTGGTTTTTCAGTTTTCTGTGAAATTGTATAGAATCAAACTAGCATGGGATAAGATTTACATATAAATCTTTTAGTTGGTGTGATTTGGATACCATACAATTTTATAAGAAACTGACAAAACACAGGCCTAAATTTATTAGTGTATTGATCATTCTTACAAAAAGTTCATCAACATCAAAAAAAGAAAGAAAAGAAAGAAAGAAAGAAAACGTTTATTTGGCACACCAAAAACAAAAAACGACATACAAAGCCAATACCAAAAATCCAACAAATACTTAATACATAGGTACTAGAGAACCGTCGCGGTCGCGGGCGGTGCCCATGACTAAGAGGATTCTGAACTTAGCCTCGAAACGACAGCAAAAGTGACGAAAAACAGTGACAATTAGCCGTTTTTTAAATTAAAAAACTAAAAGCTTAAATAAATCTGCTCATGTGTCTGTGTGCCAAAATGGCGTTCAGCTCAGCATAAATGTTGGATGAGTAACACCTAACGCTGATTTTCAGCTGAAATCAAAAATGAAAAACAATACCAAACTTCGTTTGTGTGCTCAAACGCACTCCTCTTAATCGTAGAAGAGAAATTGGGTAAACAGCTTTTTAAGCAAATCTCATGTTTAGGTATAATGCCCTCAGTGGCATCTCGCGTTTAAGGTTAACTCGATCATAAGAGGATTATTTGACATAGGAGCTGTCTGACGCTCATCATCACTTTCCTCAGGCAGTAAAAGTCCACTGCTCGATATAGGCGTCCTACATAGGCCACGTGACTCTTAGTTTATCGTTGGTTCCATCGAGAGGACCTTCCTCATTGCGTCGGTCGTCCGGTTCGTGGTCGCCACTATAGAACATTTATACCCCAAAAAACTTGTATTATCTTGTCCTTGACTTGACCTTCTGTTTCCTCCACCTCACTTTAATAACTGCGGTCCAGTCGGTGCACATTAGCCGGCCTAGCATCCACATTGCTTTGTCTGTCAGATTTATTGGCAGGCTCGCGTGCTGCTATTTCTTACACGCGAACCGAGTAAAGGCAAATTGCGTAGTATAATTGGTTTTGATGGTTCACAATAAGAAAAAATGTAGTATGTTCCCAGAGATATTACATAGAGTAGCAGTTTTAGCAGAACAGAACACCGTCATAATCTAAGTGCCCACCAATAACTCAATTTGCTGCTAATTTTACTAAATCCTGTTATGGTTTCCTGGTGTACAATAAAGTGTTAATCTATCTAATCTATCTATCTATCTATAACTCATGGTACATCATGACATAAGTACATATTTTGACTGTAATTGATACTTCATATAAATAACCTTTAATGAATGTTATTGCTCTGTCCGTTTTATTTAAACTATATTTCAATAAATAATAGAGATGTTTTTCGCAGGTTCAATAAAATACATATTTTTTTTTTATATATATGTTTATCTATTTAATATTGTCATGAGACTTTGAGACCGCTATATTGTAAAGCATTCATCTATCATGCTGTACAAAAGCAGAAAATTTCAGTTGTATTTTTTTTATAATAATAATATCTTTATTTCAGCCTTATTGAGAGATGTACAAATTAACCTATATAACTTTTGAAACTATCATGGTTATTAACATAATTATCACTAGAAACCATTGTCAATATGGTAAATATCCCGTTTCTAGTGATAATTATGTACAAAACCTAATCAATAAATAAGCCGATATAAATTAATACCTATACAAGTAACATATCTACATATAAAATAAAAACTAAAAACTTATTGAATGATCACACGTGAAGACGTTAATAATGGTTTGATGACGAAGATCATCGGATTTTTTTATAAAAGAACGATCTAAGTATTTGATTTCCATTTTAGATATTCATAAAACTTGAACACTTAGAAATCTATACAAAATTATAGCACTTGAAGTATCTAGTCACCATCAACAGCAGATTATCAGATAGATACGTCATATCGTTAAGGTACAGGGTGCGTGCAGCCCTAAGGACATTTTTCACTGCGGCCCGAGGAAATTATAGGCTTTTTACTAGTTAATGTGCCAATAAATAGACGATAAACATCGGTGGGTTAGCTTAGCACGCGCTTGGAGGTTGGCCGAAGTTACAAGCTCTTCTAGCAATTTCGCCGAAGCTTACGAAAGTTTCACTTTTACTTCTCTCAAGGAGAGAAAAAGCCACGGCAACACGGGCCTGATGTGGATTGAAAATTACACATTTGAGTTTTTTAACCGGATTGTTAACCTATTCGTGCCCTGAACATTTGTACCATTTGAATTAGAAGGGTTATGAGAACCGTCTAGTAATGCTTTCCCGGCTTCTATTACTACTATTGAAGTGCATGCATGCCTGTTTTATAGCAGGTAGCACCTCCGTAAACCATCTAACCTTCTTTAGGGGGGAAAAAAACATGATCCAAATCCGTAGTGACAAAAAATTATGAGTAAAAACTCAAATTTATTTACTGCTAGTCATTTTTACTTGATTTAGTTTATATCAAAATTAATATTGATGGGTTATTGTTTGATTCAGGAAAATTTATCATAAATCGTACTAATTTTATATGCGAAAGTTTGGATTGTTAGATGTTTGGATGTTTTTTTGTTACTCAATCGCACCGTAACGACTGCACTGATTTCGGTGAATTTTTTTACACAAATTGATGAAAGATCTAGATTGAGATATAGTCTACTTTTTATACGGGTATAACGCGAGCGAAGCCAAGTGTTATTCATATATCTGAGTGCACGAAAGTGCCCTGCCAAGACGAGCCTCACAGCCGTATACAGATTTCTAAACGACGCTTACGCCTTAAAATTGCACCTCTACCTGCAAAAGACCAGTAGCAGACTACTTTCACTGCCCAGTCTGGGAACACGAAATTCGACTAATAATTTGAATTATTGCAAATCTTGGTATAACTACAATTCGTTGCTACTTTATTTGAATGCAGAGAAAGGATTTTCCTTTTGGAAATTACCCTGACTATGAAATGGGTTTCTGCTTTGATTGTTATGTTATTTAGTACCAACTACGCCAATGTTACTGTTGTTTTGTATTGAGGAAGTCCAATACTTTCTTCAGTTTATTGTGTGTGTATTTTAACTTCAGGTTTATGTTTGAATCCAGAACGTGGTATTTGAGAACACATTTACAACTGTCACATATGTGGCGCGATTACGTAAATGTGTTGCTATCGGTTTCAATACCTTAAATACGCAGTCTAGTTGCAATCAGGCTTTGTAGGTAAACTGCGTAAATTGGGTAATTGCAAGAGCATTTCGGATAGACACAGCGACATGGTCTCGCTATTCTAGAGTTGACCTGAGTCCCATTTGTAACATTATGTAGGCTATAAATGCTTGAAATTGATTTGATCTCGTTATTTTTTATCGACTTTTGTACCTGAACGTACCTACTACTTGTTCATGCCCCCTTAAGAAATAGTATTCAATAACTTTGCATCGGCCATTGTTTCGATCTGTCAGTGATTTCGAGAGGTCTGTCGAATTATTTTCGTTCTGTCAGCGATTTCGAGAGGTCTGTCGAATTATGTTCATTCCGATTTTTATTCGATTCTGCTTCGAATATCTCTTGCATTCTGATCTTTTATCGATTTTGGGTATCGTTGCCTATTAGGCAAAAAAGAAACCCTTAAACTTCGTTGGCAGATCACATGTCATGTATGATCTGTCTATCCAGTGTGCTTCTCAGCAATTATCATATACATATTCATATTCGCGACTATTGCTATCGACTTCAAATTTGCCAAAAAACTACTCGTTTGGCAAAATCTATAATACTATTACATTTTTATTTTCATGAAATATGGGGTCCAAATATTCAAATTCCAACCAGTTCAAGTTGTTTGAAAGAGGTAATTAACATATTTCAAACTTTTTTGCTGGCGGTATATATGTTAAAAAAGTAAATTATAGGCGAAAACTCTTTGATTTTTAACAAAAAAAAAAGTATCTTTCCGATAACTTACCCTTTATAATACCTATCTATATACATGTGCTGATATCGATTGTTATCGTTGGTTATCGTTGGAAAACATACAGACATAGAGTAATTCGAAAACTGCCTAAAATATTAAAGGATCTATTGGTATCACCAAAGTTCACAGGATCTATCAATAACTACCTATAAATTCATTCTTATAATAATTCAGTCATAATTCAGTCCAGTTTTGATAGATAGATAGATAGAAAATTCTTTATTGCAAATTAATGTCTTTGTGCTACATACAACTTAAACGCAAACTTTTTATTTTAACGCACTTAAGCATAAGTTAGGTAGGGAAGGACGAAAAAGGGATATACGTGATTGTGATGTTTGAGATTTTACATGGGTAATCAGTCCGAGCTGCAGTGGTCTCTCTCGCGCTCTGCAGCTCGGTTGTTAAGCATAGCGCGACAGCAATAGATCTGTTAATCACCTATTCTTCACATGTCTTGCAACCCGCGTTTTCTCTTAAAGGTCGCAGGAAGTCGGTGGATGGAGATGGCTCTAGACCGTTCTTCGTGATTGGAGAGGCCTAAGTCCAGCAGTGGACTCTACAGGCTGATGATCATGATGACGAACGAAGGGTACAAAAAAGTTGGATAGGTATATAATTAATTCGCAAAATTTATTTCACACGTTTTAATCTTCCAGTTTTGTACGTACAAAAGCAAGAGTTATTTTTTATTTAATTGATATAGTCCTTCAACATCCATTACTTGTTCTGGCCTGCTTGTTATTTCGATTAAAACTTAAAGGAAGCAATGTAAAGCAAAATATACATTGTATCGGTATCGAAGCTTCTATAAATCACATTTATTATCATCATTTTGGTTTATGAATAAATTTTTCCATTTTTACGCTTCAAGATCATCACGAATGTTTATTTCTTATCATAGGAACGGAATCGAAACATGTTCGATTTATATTTTATATACGGTTGCTACAATGTTGCTGAGGGTTATAAAGGTTGGTTCAATTTTACCCAATTTCCCCTATTTTAATGCTCTTTGCAAAAATTATCTGGGATAATACATGAAGCATAAACTGAGGCGACGCAGTAAAAAGGCCGACTACATTTTAATGATCGCAGAAAGTCGGAGAATGGAGGCAGCTCAAGACCGATCGTGGTGACGTTCAATGGGGATGAGTTTGTCCAGTAGTGGACTTCTACAGGCCGATGATGATGATGACACCTTAATTAATACCATAGAATATGAGCAAAGATAAATGCTAAAATGTTAGTGGAGAGCCAAAGCTCTCATAACATCATCATCATAATCATCACCAGCGTGTATACGTCCAATTATATTCTAAAATAAAATTGAAAACAATGAATATGAATTAAAATTAAATACTTTCTTGAATTGAACATAACATAGTGATCTAGATAGATCTACATAGTGGAGTATCTTAGATAACACTATAATTTTGATCTATTTCGATAATCTGCGTAGCGCGTTGATGTCTTTTGTATGAAATATGAGGAGATCGATTTACAGCAGCAAAGTCAAAACAATAATTATAATTATTAAAACATTGACAACTCGTGCAGACCAACCTTAAATCAATATTATAATAACAATTACTGTGAACAACATACCAATTGATTGCTTCTGACGGAAGTCGTCTTTCAACACAAAAACATATTACTATTTAAATCGATACATTGATAAATGGTCTGAGTATTCCACGAATGTCTGAATACAGATGAGCTGAAGTGTCAGGGTCGAGAAATTTTACGAGCCAAGTTTTTACAGTACACCGTTTTTCATTCTGTTTGTTTTCCTGCGTAGGTCGTTGTAATTGGTGTGTAAAAGGCACTGCAATTTCAATTACCTACTGTTTTATAGGGTATTTACTACTTTAATTCACTTCCGCAGTTCCACTGAGGACGTTGATTCCGTGCCTTTTCATAGTCTCTGAAAATCACTTCGAGAAAACATATCACGGCATGTTCGACTTGACAAGGCACTCCCATGCCAGATGAAAACAATGTTATATGTTAAAAGCTTTTTTTATCGTTATCGCTAGGTCAGACTACGCCATCTTGCCACACAGCCTATAAATTAGACAGGCTTATCGCCTTACTGACCTAATTGGCCCAACCCAAATTTGACGGCAATGTTGGCCTATCCCAGTGCTCATTCCACTCTTACTACCCGAGATCTTGGCCTTAACCGCTGCCCTTGACATAAGCATTACCCTTGGGAAACCCTTTTTGATATAAACATAAGGAAAATTTTCAGATTTTGTACTTATTCCAGAAATTTATGTTCGTAATGGTGTAAGGAGAATTTGTAACTTTCTTTCACTTCAACTGCATCAATACCATTGGGATTTGAGAATGACCATGAATAGCAAATTATCTTCTTTCGGAAAACTCATTCGTTATCTAGTTTGTGAACTAATTTTTTACACACATCATATCTACAGATAATTAGAGAGGGTTGAGGCTTAGGGTAATCTTTCCCATAATATGTAAATGTTTCCGATAAAGTCGTTCATACAGTTAGCCCAAAAAGTTTGTAGGAACCTACACAAAATGAAACCACAAGAACAACCATGATTAGTAACTAACACGGTTTGGCTACATTCAAGCTTGACTTGTCTTTTACCCGTTATTTAGTTAGCGTTTTGTTGCTGAATTCCGAAACATTCAAACTAAAAGCGAGTAAACCACACCTATTAGTAAGTTCAAGGTTCTTTTGCTGGAAATCAATACTTTACCCGATAGCCGTAACCTCGAACCTTGAGTTACCTTGGGAACACGTGACATCCTCAGCTGAGTTCACATCGATTTAGTTGGGAATAACTTTCATTGACCTTGAAATATGGTTCAGTTATTGAATGAGTATTGTTGTATCGATTTTGAACCTGTTTAAATGAATAGGTTGTAGCAGCCTCAACCTTGGCGGCCACTCGACATCCCTTAGAAAAGTTTATGATTTATTATTTACCTAAACTACTTAATTGAATGGTTTGATATTCTTTTATAGTCTTACCAACACTCGTAAGTAGGAGCTAATTTTTTAATTTCCTTGTTTCAGGTACGTCGGCATTGAACACGAGCATACAGGACTACTTATCTGGTTAAAAGTTAAGACTAGTGTTCTAGATTTTTGTGTCAGGGAATAGATACGTCGCGCTAAACTGGCAGGATGAAGTGGCCTTAAAGTTTACTGCGACCATAGTGTCCACAGTGCCGCGAGCCCATTTCTTTATGAAATAGGCGAAATAGCTTGGAGGCCACCTGATGGAAAGTATTAGTTACCGTCTTTTATAAACACCGGTAACACTTTCCCCTCCTCCTCTCTCCTCTCTTCCTCACTTTTTTGAAAACCTCAGATGTTAGCTCATTCCACAGCGTAAGAATGTATGACGAAGAAAATATGTCGAGTCGTTCAAGAAACTTCTTCTTCCTTCAACAGCCTTCAAATATCCACTGCTGGACAAAGCCTCCCGCACAAAATGCAATGGGGGATTTGCAATAATCAACACGCTAGGTAGGCGGATTGGTGATCGCAGTTTATTGGTACTCAGGTGGATGCTACTGCCCATCCCTCGGTGTAATCCCTTAGTTAGGGTTTTATTATATCCACGGGAAGAGAAATAGGGGCCTATTCTTAGACCAGACACATAGGGTTCTATATCTGGATGAGCATAGTCATGTTGCCGGGAAGATCGATGGTAAAATTTTGATGCCGGGATAAGGTCCAAAAGCGTTGGAGCACTACCCGTTGTAGAGGTGGTAGAACACGCAGAGAGATCCAATGTCGCGGAGTTTATTTTGACTTCTTTCTCAATCTCCTGATTAGTAGCTTCAACAAGCTACTTACTAACAAGGATTGCGTCGATAAAACCCACAACACGTCTTCTGATCAATGAGTTAGGCATCTTATTCTAAAGGCATCAGACGATTACATACGATAAAACCAGTTATCTGAGACTTACCTATTGCAGATTGTGGGGTCAACGGACGTATTAGGCTGTCAGAATTAGCACTCAATAACAGTACATGAATGCTGTTGTGGCACATCGTGTGCAAGATTGTTCGGTTAAAACCGTTGAGACATTGTCTAACGCAGATGCGTCATCTGGAAATCGAGTGAAGAGCGCTTAGTCTCCTTTATTCGGTTAACGTTGTACCTTTAGCCGATTTTACGAAATATCATAACATCCAACATTCACATTTTTTTATGCTACTTGGCAAGCAGACAAGCTTACGGCCCACCAGATGGAAAGCAGTTACCGTAGCCTATGAACGCCTGTAACACCAGAGGCATCACACGCACGCTGCCGACCCTGAGACATAAAGATGAAAAGTCTCATGTGCCTGTAATTTCACCGGCACCTGTACCCTTCAAACCGAAACACAGCAATGCGAACACTACTTGGCGGCAGAAATAGGTACGATGGTATTACTTTCCCGGACGAACTCTTCCACAAGAAGTTCTACTACTAACAAAATACGTAAGTCACATACGTAATCCTGATCCCACACTAGGATTCCCTGTGTTGTGGGTATCAGGACCTACGAGTACCATGATTCCATAACACCCAGACTCGGAACCAATATTTGCAGATCATATGAACATTTGTCCCGCAACGGGAATCGAACCTCTCGCATCTCAGCCAGCCACTCGCCCGCCGCGCCTATTATTGCATAACAAATGTTTGACTTTCGGGTGTTTGAGTAGGTGTACTAACCAACTATTAGTATTTCTAAAATACATACCTATAGCTAGTTTAATTTCTAGTCCACGCGTTTCTAGCCTCTAGGTGCCATTAAATTATTCAAATCATTATTTGCTTAATCCATCGTTAAGCAGATTACTTTTAACGATAATCTGTTTAGATTTGAATCACTATATCTGAGGGGCCTCCCACACTGGAGAGAGCTGTAGTGTGTCCAGTCTAAGAAAATATCCCTCTGTCTCCTCCCGTGAATGTTGTAACAGTTGACTGCAACGGATGGGCAGCATCCACTTGAGTAAGCAACAGCAATACTGCGCTCACTAATCCGCCTGCCAAGCGTGGTGATTATGGGAAATCCCCCAACATTCTTTGAGGGAGGCCTCGTCCAGTAGTGGAAAAAAAGGCTGCTGGTGACATCAGAGCAATAAACTAGCCGGAAGCGAACGGGTCAGCTAGTTAGGTATTTATATTTAGATCAATTTTTACATTAGCATTCTATAACAAAGTTCAATCAAAAAGCAAAATTGCTATAGATGTTAAAACCATTTATCTATTAGAAATGTGATACGAAAATCAACGCTGAACTTTCGTCGGCCCATAAGCACGTGAATATGCTTAGTAATAGCCAACTTGACCAAACTCAAGAGGTTTAGTAGCACTAAATAACAGGATTATAGCTTCCCTTGTAAGTATGTCGTGACGTTTACTATTTCCATAATGTTTTCCGTATTGTTGCATAATAATTTAGCTTTTCTTTGAACGCATCAAGAGCTTAAATTAAACGTTTTAGTAATCTCATGTCTATCGCCCATGGAAATGGCTCTATAACCTGATAGGGCTAGACCATCATAACTTCATAAGTGTTGATTCATATAAATCCGCTTGGATATTTTGTAGGTACAAGCGGTTGCCCTCGGTTTCACTCACTTTATTCTCGTGAGAGAACGGAATTTCTGGATTTAAAGTATTCTACGTTTAGATCCAGGTTTTAATAAAAAAAAGGTTTTTTGCTTACCAAATTTCACCGAAATTGAGCCGCTTTGGCGTGAACGCACAACCAAACTACTTTCCATCAGGTGGGCCGTATGCTTGTTGATATCCAAACATAATCGTCATTCATTTCACTTTTAAATATTAGTAGGGATAGGGGTAACTTGTAACTAAAATACATTCATCGAGTTCAAAATAAAAGGAGTGTGGATGTTATGTTGGTCTTGCCGCCAATTCGAATCACTCTGTCAACCTCATTAAGCTTTTTCGTTTATTTGCTTGCTCTTAAATCGGTCATTCGGGCTCAAATCGATTCACCGTGTCTCAACGGAAATCTTTCATCGATTAGACAAAAACGAAATCGATTACACAGCTACGCGTCCATTTCGATCCGGGACAAATTAACGGTCTTTTGTTCCTTTGAGGCGACCCCAATATTTCCCGACCCGTGGTATACTGCGTTATATTCAGAGTATACGTAAAATTACTTTAGTGGCGTAGGTCTGAGTATGCTGGTTCGGTAATTATGCACAGCCCACAGACGCCTACGTCTTCCCACGCCTGAGTTGAGCTATCCTAAATACTGTCAGGGCACTTTCACCCTCTGTAGTCACATTTCTACAATACTCACAACGTAAAACAATATTAGCAAAGTGGTGAGAACACTGACTTCCAACCCTATGATCGTGTATTAGACCCCGGTCGGTCACCAATGGTGTTTTCAATGGTGCCATGCCGTGGTGTATCCAGCCTAAGAATGGACCCTCCATCTCCTCCCGTGGATGTATCAAAAGCCTTTCTAAGGGATTACGCCCTTAACAGGGGATGGGCAGCATCATCCACCTGAGCACGTACCATCAAACTGCGATCACCAATCCATCTGCGCCAAGCGTGTAGGAAGCGTCGTTCAGCAATAGACGTAAACAAGCTGATGATGTGCACGAAGGTATCATTCTCGGTCACAGTAATTAGGGCACTATTCCTCACACTGGTTGTTGACCTAAAACATGGTGACGAATATATCAGTGGGAACATATAAAGTCTGGCTTACAGTGGCAGGTGGAGGTATAGATGTCATCGCTGCGACAGTGGGTGATGGGTGTAGGGGGTGCGCGCAGCTAATGATGCAGCCGCAAACTAACGTGGCGAGTATTGGACTAATTAATGATCGTGCTAGTTACGTAGGTAGGTACTGTATTACGTAACAGTTGCATAATCCAGCAAGATGTAAAGTTAATGTTATCTAATCGAGTAAATAGTCAAGCGTGGGTCTTCCTTAATTGTCAGCATGAGCTTCCGAGTTTCGAGTGATATAAAGCTGATATTTCTGCTGCGCTAAGGTCGAAGATGTGGGTATTAAGGCTTGCGAGGCTCAATAAGAACGACTTTCCAAGTTGGCACTTACCAAGGAAGGATCACCGATAGACTAGAGGAATCACTGAATGGTAGCTGATGTGCATGGCCTCGAGGCAGACCGCCTGCCCGATGGTCAGGCGATATATTGAAGACAGTCTCTCCCCCCGCAGTGGATCCTGTTGGCATAAGACCTTAGCACTCGCTGGTATGATATTTCTGAGAAACTATAATTATATTAGTTATCCAGCGGATTAGGTGCAGAACGTGGTCTGATGCATTTTAGTGGCTCTTAAATGGTCCATGTCGTAATCTCTGTTTGATAGTCTCTTTGGGAGACAGACATGATAACTGCCACGTTAAACTATAAGCAGTTATTATGTTTGCAAAACTTTGATTTAACGTCTTAGTTTCGGAGAATCATTATCATCATCAGGGCATGTAGAAGTCCACTGCTGGACATAGGCCTCCCCCGTAGAATGCCACGATGAACGTTCTTACAACGCCTCCAAAAGATTTACAATTAGACCTGGGTTTCTGAAACGCGATTGCTTGTGATCTGAACCTTTGATATGCCTTAAACCTATTAACGGTCTAAAGGCAACTCATTACTGCGAATACTGTCTTGCTAAATACGAAGACGCATAAATCCACGGTGTATGTTATAAAGCTATAAAATTTCCCATCGCTTTCGAAAATAAAGTGGTAAGGAAAGGTCAAAAAGTAGGGATATATAGAAGTCAGGTCGTCTTAAGGAGTTAATATTTTCAGGTTTTACTTGCTATAAAACGGGAGAAAGCATTATTATCAGTATTTTATGAGCTATTACTATAGTAGGGAATGAAGTTGCTGTGATGTAAAGAGTTAATTCAAACTGTATGAATTATTAAATGAGAATTCTAATTCTAACGTTGCAAAGCTTTCATGAAAACTTTAAATTATGTCGTAGTTACTGCAGGATCCGGTGGCTGTAATACGTTATTCTTATTTCCTTGGAGACATCTTTTACGTCTGGGAGTATAATATATTGGTTGTAAAAACAAAATGTAGAACCGACTGACATATTGAATTTCAGCAATTATGCTCCGTCTGTTTTCTCTTTTTCATCATGGTTATCAAGTAAGTCTGGGATCACCCACTGCTGATCTCCTAACTTACTCTGCTCTACAAGTTTTGTAAGTATTACTTACTAACTCACTTTCATTGGAAAGTTTTTTAATTATTATTATTCTTTGTTTTAGATTAAACTTCGTTTTTTAGAATATTTCATTATATTTATTTTTATTTTTGTGATTGTGTAATTATATTTTGCCTAGTTGAACAATATTTTAGTGCACGCCATGCGTCGCACCTTTCTTTTTTTCTTTGCATTACGGTCAGGTCATTTAGTTCGCTCAGGCAACATCAACTTGCTAATGGTGAGAGCTATTTCTTGTAGCAAAATTATATTTATATCTCTAGTATATAACTGATCGGTCGTTATCAATTCCCTTTCAAATACATTATTGACGATTCCATTTCCGCAGATAGTTTACGGCACATTTGTTGCATTAATTAGCGCAAAGCAGTTGCGCCTACGCACGCTTAGAAAGTACTCCACTTCTCACAAAATCTCACTGCCTTATCCCCTGGTCTTAAAGGCTATAGTTGTATGGTAGATTTGTGGTGTCATTTGCATACGGAAACTGCAAATTGGTTTAGAATTAACTAAGCGATGGGAGGAAATGTAATACCGATCAGCTATCGCTAGCATCCGAAGATGGTTACAAACTAGTGGAGTAGATCTGTTTTGCGTGGGTTATGGTCGTTTTATATTGATCATAAGAAGTAGTACCTACTACCTGTCTATTTTTAGTTGTTCTTCTATAGACTTCACTGATCAAGAATCATCATAAATTTTTAGGCCCCGTCTTTTTCTTTGTGTCATTGAAAATATAAAATTTTGGTCACCCTTTATATTTCTGATGAAAATTATTTATGACGAGAGATACCTAATCCGGCTGGTTCATTCATTGTCATCCCTGAGGATGGCCCCGAAAATGGCATTGGGAGCGATGGGGAACAAGTGTCATGAAAGAATTAACTTGAGTGCGCCAAGCGGGTAAAACCGAGTGTGATCGCAAGACTATCATGCACGTGGTATTACTACTGTATACATAATATAACATAAACATAACACCCAACAGTCACATATACATAGTCCTGATCCTACACTAGGATTCCCTGTGTCGTGGATATCAGGAGCTACGAGTACCATGGTACTACAACACCCAGAACCAGAACAAATATTTGCAGATAATGCAAACCATGTTTTACCATCATCCTTCGATTCTTTGTTCAGGCACGAAATATTGAACGACTTCAGGCGTCCCGCAGGGATCTCATCTAGGGCCGCTCTTATACAATGTATATTTATATGACCTATACTCTTGCATAAAGCATTCTAAATTCCTTATGTACGCGGATGACACAAAAATATTCATAGATGTTAATAAACCCAATGACTGCTTAAAACTACAAGACGACCTTAATAGATTATCCGATTATTATATCATTAATAGAATTAAAGTAAACGCCAACAAATGTCAGGCTTTATCTTACACAAGGAAAATTAAACCTGTTGCTTTTACATATTCTATTCAAGGATCACCAATAGCAAAAACTGATAAAATTAAGGATCTTGGAGTTTATCTTGATGACAAACTACTGATGTACATGTAAATTACGTTGCAGGTAAAGCTTTTAAGAATTTAGGCTTTGTTATGCGCATCTGCAAACCTATTAATGTCTTGACTGTATCAAAATTATATACAACGCATACGTTCGCAGTTCTTTAGAGTATGCCAGTCCTATTTGGTGCCCGCAATATATAACCTATAGAGAACGGTTGGAGCATGTTCAATCCAAATTTATTAAGCATCTAAATTATAAATTCAATAGTAGATTATGCACTAAGGGAATAAAGCAGTGTCTTATGTCGCGGGCGGCATATTGAACCCTGAGCGTAACGAGGGACTCTAAAGTTAACTCCCGAGTGTAGCGAGGGAGTTATATAGAGTCCTGAGTGAAGCGAGGGGTTCAAGCTGCCTAAGACGAAGACAGGCTTTATTCCAGAGGAGCATACTCTACTTTTCACACCTACTGCGAGGCAATAAAAGGCCAGGGCTCCATTAAATAAGTATCGTCTGTTTTGATAAACTCTGGAGTAGAATCATTATCGCTCGACATTTTTTGTTAACACTAATATTGTCACTGACATAATATTATACTTATTACAAAAATATTGCAATGAAATTCACTGAAAATCACAGCACCAAACATCTCTTTTGTTTCACATTCTTTAAAATCGCGCCTATTTCTTTTTTTTTCGAGTTTTGCTATAGTGGCCAGTTCGATTTTCGAACAAACCTCTTTACAATGCCATATGGGCATTTTTTTACTGAGAGTTTTCCACGAGTTTCCAACACGAATTTGACGTTCTAAATTCAAATCACTTTAATCCCTAGGGAGTTTCATACAACTTTATATCCCTAGAGAGACAATGCTGTACTTTACGTTGAGGTTGCATGATTTGTAATTGGACATTGTCAAGCAGGTGGTGTGAAAAAAATATTCTGATACCTATGAAGACGCGTGTTTATACTATAATGTTCCTTTACTATACAATCGACGAATAATATCAGATATGCTACTGTTTTATGATATTATTACTAGTAGGATTGATTGTCCAGATCTGGTGCGTCGGGTTGGACTGAATGTGCCATTGTGTCGTACACGTCATACAAAGTTATTCCATGTCCCACACCACCGAACTAACTTCACGCGAAATTCTGTTCTTACTAGATTGGCCAACACGTACAACAGTCGATTCTCGCACATTGATCCTTATACTATGACTAAGTTGACATTCAGAGGGCTCGTTGTGAAAACTTTCACTCATGTGAGGGAGTAAGTGCACACTCACAAATAAAGACTTCTTAAAATTTACCTTTTTCCCTTTCCTACCTCCTCTTGCTTGCTTGCCGTTATATAAGCGTACAGATGAATTAATGAAAATTAAAAAGGATAAATAGTATTATTGGTTGCAATGTACCTCCTATGTGTATAAGTTGTACCTACTTACTTTATTAGAGGGATTGTAGGACCTTTTGATTGGGTATCTATGATAGTTACTACTGTCTAATTTGTTCAATTACTTTAATAATTGTATCATTTATTGGGTTATTCTCGCATATTTTATATCTGCCTTCATTCTGTTTCCAAGATACTTGTAGTTTCTTCTATGTATTTGATTTGTTTAATCTAAGCCGTTGTTGGCGTGTCCCTTGTATTAGGTAGGTATATGTAATGTTATCCGTTTACTATTACCTTGTGCATTTAAAGTGGAAGCCTGTTATTGGCCGTACTTTCTGTAATCTTAGCCTTAAGTTTTTTCATAATGTATCGCTGTTGGTTTCCCAATAAATAAATAAATAAACGTATTTCCTCGACTAGGCTGAGTATGAGTCCCATCTCTACACATTCCTGTATTTACTTTAAAAATAATGTCCTTAATTACAATATTAGGGCGAAAGGAAAAACTGAAGCCCTAGGGGCAAGGGTTTACCCCTACGGACAACAAATAGGCGTGAAGTTGTCTGAAGATAACGTAGAATGTAGGGTCTATATGAAAACGCCTACAGTAATAAAATAAACTGCAAACTACAGTTCCTAATTACATCATAGGTACTCGCAGCTCTATAAAGGCATTAACTTTCTATTGTTAGCGATTAAGCCATAAAGCACTAGAATAGTCATGGTCGAGAGAGATTGTATCTAAGTAGATCGCCTGTATAAGCTCAAAATCGATCTATTTAATCGATAAGCGAAAACGATATCGGTATTGCCCGCTCGATTACAACCGTAATGTTCGATACTTACATGAGTGTTTGTTTTGAAAATAGCGATAACAACTTGGCTTGGCCTTTACGGTTTGTGGATATTACCTTGACTAACTTGAAATTTTACTCGCTCTACAAAGAATCATTATCATCATCATCAACCTATAGAAGTCCACGGCTGGACACAAAACTGCGATGCGACGTCGCATCGCAAAAATCTGCGAGCATTTTTTGCGTAATTTTTAATTTTTTAGCGTAATTTTTTGCGTGCATCGCATCGCATCACATCGCAGTTTTGTGTACGAGCCCATAGACCTCCCCCATAGAATGCCATGACGAACGGGTTCGAGCCTTCTCCATGCTACTTTTATATTGTCGTAAAGGGGCCTTCCTCTATTACGTCGTCCAGTTTGTGGTCGCCACTCGAGATCCTTTAATTTTACAAAGAATACAAGATAAAGATAAAGATTATTTATTTATTTTGAATATGGTAATTTTACATTGATGGTCATAATTCACACATGACATACAAATAATTTAGTTCCCATAAGTAGGTACTAGGTAAATCCATGCTTAGATGTTTTAAAATTTCGGAGAAGTGGTTTATTATAAAAATGACTAATACAATAGAACTAGTTCGCAAACACCAGCTTTTATACAAAAAAGCGAAGAAAAGTGCAATGTTATCAAACATACAAACAAACAACGCAGTCAAACATATAAAAACACTCGTATGTTGTGTATACAACGCAGTATGCTGTTTAAATCTGAAAGCATTGTTATTTCGGTCAATGATCCCACTTCATGTAAATACCTATATTCTAGGTTAACAACATGACATGCACTTGTATTGTTGGCTGCTGCAACTAGAAAGAAGCATGTAAATGGCCACATTACAAATAGGCATACTATCTACTGAGACATTCCGATATAGGCATTTACGCTTGCTGTGGTTGTCACATTCATAGTGATTAGCGACGGTTTAGTGGACATCGTGCTTTAAAATTATTAACCTAAATCACGTTTTACTTAAATGATTGAAAAGAAAGTGCATCGTAGATAAACAAATCAAGTGGTCCTCGATTGTGACTCGATTTATTTGGGAACAAACTGTTCGTTTGGCTGTTCGATCCCTAGGCTTATTGAAATATCTATCGTTCGGTGACTTCAGTAGGTAAAGCTCCTGTTTTTATAGTGTTGTGTTCTATTTTAGAATCTTTTTTAAGTTTATTTTGTAAAACGGGAAATTTTCACGTACCGATATGTTGGTGGAAGCACCAACAGCAACAACTTTTTTAAGTTTTTGATTTTAGATACATGCTCATCATCATCATCATCATCAGCCTATGGAAGTCCACTGCTGGACATAGGCCTCCCCTTTAGAATGAAACAACGAACGGTATTGAGCCGCCTCCATCCCCCGACTTAATTCCTGCTACTTTTATGATGTCTTTAGTTCATCCAGTAGAGGGCCTTCCTCTACCGAGTCGTCCGGTTTGTTGTCGCCACTGAAGAACCTTCATTCCCCTAGAGGTAATATTTCAAAGTACCTACACCCATTAGTGCACGTACATTGTATTACCATAAGCAATAAGCTCCCGACCTTTGTGCCGAATGAAATTTATAATCCCCATGTTAGCGAAATGTTAAACAGCTTGTTAGTAGAATAGCAGACGTTCCAAGACTTATATGGATGAGGCATGTCCCAGTAAGTATCTGAACTTCTCTCTTCTAGCCTCACTTGCACCAGCAGCAAGTTGAATCCCTGAATTAGTCAAATAGTCCCGTGCATTTGTATGGAAAATAGCTCTCCATAACGACAGTCAGATACATAATTCGAGATTTACATTTTCAATTTTTTGTAAAAGTGTGGCCAATTTAATTAAATAAATAAATAATTAATTGTTCTTAAATTGGCCACACTTTTGCTTAAAATTATATTTTTAGATTAATAAATAATCGCTTAATGTTAGAGCAGTGTTCTGAGCAAAACAGGAACCGGAAAATAACTCAAGAGATTAGAATTTCAGAGTTGTGACCGTTTCGAAAAACAATAACGAATAATATTAAAACTAAAAACTAATCTAATCCAGGACTGTGGCTTACTGATGAGAGATGTCTATACCCAGTTGCTGAGGGAGAGGGAGTCAGACAGCGCTATTGTTGTGATGATGTTATAACCACCATCACCAACCTACGACAATTTTCTCAACGCAGTGACCATCAACGAGAAAACTTTTACTGTGCTTGGGTTTACAGATGACACATGCCTTTCAATAACTGTACTCTGATTTTTAATCATAGACAATTTTTGTAAACAAAGAAATATCACTGTGTGTATAAGTGTCATGTATGTGTATCATATGCCTATGATAAGCAATCATGACACTTATACACACAGTAGCATTTCTTGACATTTGTTTGTTTACTTAAATTGTCTAAGATTAAAATTCAAAGTAAAACACATGCAAGAAAAAACAAAAAAATGCTGGTTTCCTCTTACAGATAGAATCGAAAATATACCGACGTTGGTACGCTATTTTTGGTAATCACTACCAATCACTGTTTTTAAGTAAACAAAATTGAATTTTAAACCTACTTGGCTCTGTCTACTACAGATGCTTGTATTGTAGACAGACAACTGTCACAATCGCCACGCTTGATCAGCCACGAGACGCTAATACGAACACTGTTGTAAATCATTTACTTGGTAAAGACATAATGAGCCGTGAACTTGTGCGGGGAACGCTTCATGATTTCTAATGATGTCCGGCACCGTGTGATGGACGATTTTAGGTTTAATTTAAAACTGGATTAAAGTCACCTCTAGGAAAGTAATGAGACCGAATGAAGCAAAAGCAGAGGCCTATCACTCCCAAACCGTATTTGAATGCTTTCTTGCTCCCTTAAGTCCAAGTTTTTTGTATGAAATAGGTAGATCTACCTTGCTAAATTATAGAGTAAATTTTGGATAATTTAAAAAAAAATATCTGTTTGTATATTTGTCGGATATATATATTGTATAATGTATTCCATAGAAGGCTGTCAGTTATGTACTACCAACTGTTCTACTGAAGTGTATGCATAGGTACCTATAAGTTCTACGACATCTATTTTCTATTCCGTGCTTCAATAAAACTTGCTTATTATAATGCAATTTTTCAATCAAAAGCAAATTACTCATAATTTTTTTAATCAATTTGATTTCCTGCTATATGTTTTCAAATCAAATTAATTCCTTTTCACCTCAATAACTCAGTTTGAATAATTAATCCAATTTTAACCGCAGTCTTCTAGGTATCATTCTATTTATTTGCACACTCAAATGAAGTGAAATCAATTAATTCAATTATGGCAATGAATTATGTTGCCACTTTAACGCGCCGGGCTTGAAATCAAAATTATTGAAATGGAAATCGAGCTAGGCCCACTATCCACTAAAGCTAGACTCACACTGTTCACCCAAATTTATGTAGACGTTCATGTTTGCAAAATAAATACGAGCATGACTCAATGTGGCATGAGCTTAACAATCATAGCAGCCGATATAACTAGGCCGCCCTGTAGTTAGCTGTTTTGCTATGCGCGATGGATTGTTAGGAACTAAACTGTGGACAAGTTAACTAAATCCTACCTACGGCAGAACTGTGCAGGCGTAACTAAAGCAACTGTTCACACTGAACTACGAAATTTCATGTTTCGTTTCGTGCGATCGGTACTCTAATCGAGCGAAAACCGAAACTTTGGCACGAAGTTCTTAGTTTGAGAGTTCGAGCGTAGCGCACCCTCTCTCTCTCTCGTCTCTGATCGCCGCACGACATCGGCCGATCCGAAAGTAAACAAGAGTAACTACAAGTTACGTTTTGCGGTCGTTCTTCGTTTGGAGCCGCAACTGCCGATGTATAGAACAAGAGTGCCTCCTGCTCCGTCGACAATTCGACAAAATTTCTAAGGAAGCAGCAACGACCCCCTTTGAAGAAAAACTCTACAACTCGCAATTCTAGACAACAGAGTTTGTTGTTTAACTTGTGTGTGCTGCATTCAGGTTTTTATGAGTGGGTGCACGTGTAATGCATAAGACTTATGTAAATATTAGCTTGCCCATTTATTATTATATAATAGTTTTCCGCTAGACCACGCCCGAATTAAATTGACTATTTGCGACTTTTGTTTCTTGCACACTAAGGCATAAATAGCTACGAGTAAAGAAAACAAAATCCGCAGCAATATCTTGAACTTTTTTGTTTTTAATATACCTACCTCGTTTTTAGCCGATCTAAAAAGTATAATGTAATTAAAAAAAACTAAAAATGTGTTGCGCACGCATTATTAACACGTGAAGTCATAATACGCTCACGTTTCATCGGCTATTTAGTAGACACAGGGCCTAACGCACTCAGTTTTGGACTAAGATCATTGAAATGGAAATCAAATTAATGCGCGTGGTTGGTAAACATTACGTAATCAAAATTAGCTAAAGGGCTTTTCGTTGTTAAATTATATAATAGTTATTTTTTGTTTCTAAAATTTAAATTCATTTTGTGGGTCTAATGTTAAAACTAAAGCAAGCTACATTTGAAGAACAGTTTAGAACTCCACGTAAACATAGTAAAATTAAACAATAAAAAGAATCAAAAACTTCAGTGTGAAGAAACAAAAAGCACAAAACTGCAGAGTGGAGAAACAAAAACCGCAGAGAGTAGAAAAAACACCAGAGAGGACATTCATCTGCCAATACTTTAATTTATAACATAGAAAGTGATTAAAAAATATACGATCGATTAGTTATTAAACATTTGCAATAAACACGACTACTTGTTTTGTCATTCGGTTTTCTAAACTCATAAATTAAAACCATTTTTACAACACCTTGCCCCGTTTATATACCCGTTTCCTATAAGTTTTAAAGTCCTTTCTCTTTTAAATGAATGTTATTAATTTTATTTCTTGATTTATAATTAAATTTGTCCGATTGTGCTTCTAGATTATGAAAGCTGTGTTTTGCGAAATAATAAAATTGTTTTTGACAGTTTGTGATTTATATTTGTGATGATTTGTGGTAAATTATTTTCGAGCCGGACCTCGTCTTCAGAGTAACATCTTTGTTAAACATCTGCGAAAGGCAAATGTTTTTTTGATAGTTTGATAATGGTCATCTCATAATCATTTTAGAGTTTTTATTTGTTTAGAAACAAACATTTGTATGTTTTTTATTAATCGACTTCACAAAAAAGGAGGAGGCTCTCAAATTTTTTTTTTGTTTGTTACCTCATATCTCCGTTGTTTATAAACCGATTTGGATTTTTTTTTTTTTTTTGAATTGATATACTTCCAGATTGGTCCCATCATCAGAATCCAGTTCTGATGATGGAATCCATGAGGAACTGAGAGAACTCCTCAAATATTGTAGGCATACATGTAGCGATTTTGATATTTTCAGCAAAAAATCAAGCATTTGCATTCAGAAAGTATAATAACCCTTTCACCACTATGGTTCTTTCATCATTTTTTTTTTCATCCAGATATTTAGTCGAATACAATGGCGAAAGTCGGTTTTTTAAATGAAAAGTTATTTAGTAAGACTTTTCATCCACAATACGATATTGAGCTGATATACGTATTTATTCGTAAGAACTAGGAAGGAGTAAAAGCAAGAATAAGCTTTAAATGTAGGGCTATCAGTAAATCTCCCATAATTCATTGCCTTTAAATCGCTTCCTACGCATATATCTTATATCGAAGGGATTACTCATTCATTTAGGCATTTACTTGTTTATTTTGTTCAATATTTCTTTTGTGGCTTTATAAATTATCGCCATTTTAGTTCCCGTCTCTTATGAAGATTAATGAGCTATAATTTTATCTTTGCTACCTACGTAATCGATAGGTACTTCGTTTTGAGTTCTTTATTAATTTGAGCATAGGGCTTTTCCATTGAAGTGCGATATACCGGCCGGAAACCAACTGATAATGCCGGCGTTGATACCGACCGGTTCATCTGGCAGGTCTTCCATAAAACTGCAAAATTCCGGTACTACTGACCGGTATTCTGCTGCCGGAATTTTGTGTAACATCGCATGTGGTGTCGTACAAGTCGCCAAGCCGTGTTTGTTGCCTGATTCTTTTAGGCTTGGTCGCGTTGGAACAGGAGTAATTTTAGTTTATAAGACGATTCAAAATGATCCTTGTGATTTCAATGAATAAAATTCTTTTTGACATTGACTTTGACTTTGTACATGTACTGAAAAAAGAAAACGCAATTGCGCATTATGATAATTCCATTCTGTACCTATTTTTACTAGCTTTTTTACCTATCTTGCTCTGATGCTGATTGACAGATTGTAATCGAGCACGCTCTAGCTAGCATCCGCTTAAAGGATTTTTTTACTCTACATTTGACTTGAAACATTATTTTACGATGATGATTATAAGCATAGATGATAGATGAAGATGATGATGACCAAGACGATGCAGTGTAGAAAAGCCTCCCTCTCAATGGACTGACGATATTTTAGATAGCAGGGCCTTAAATGTACACACATACATACATACATAATCACACGCCTTTTCTCTTTTCACCGTGGGTTGCACATATCGCAGGAATATAGACATGTCAAGTGGTGAGCTCATCGCCGCCCTTGCTTTTCATGACCAACTCGGATAACGCTTTCTTCTAGTAAATAACACACTCCTAAATAAGCTAGCAGCCAGGACAAATCTTATACCAACGTAAATTTACCAACAAGCCCGGGGAAAAAATGTCAGGTAAAATAAATAAAATAAAAAGGACCTAAATAATTTGTTTAATGCTGGAGGTGAGTGGAAGCGGCTGAAGACCGATCGTCGTGGCTTTCTATAACAGCAGCTAACTTACAGCTACAGGCTAATGATGATGATAGTTATTATAGGCTAACATTCTTACTCATATTTTTTATCATAATTATTTTGTTAATTAAAGATTCACATATCATTTACAATACCTATACGTTTCTTCTTATGGTCGCGTTATTTATATATTTTTGACGACTCATACAACCCTACGACCAGTTTTATCGCCACCCGGAAAATGGAGCTTGCACGCAAATAAATCAGATCTTATTATCAAGAAGCCTCAAGCATTGACCACAAGAACTGAACTGTTGCTATAATTAATATCGATACTCATTCTTGAATCAATTTCTCATCGTTTTGTTGATCATATCCGAGTAGTTTCGTGACGTAAAATAAATGCGGTGTAAAGTTCCGTATAGCAAGTGGAATCGACAACAGCTAGGGAATAAAGTATGGTGACCACAAACCACAGACAAACAGACATACCGACAAACACTTTTCATCCCATCTATTCGATAAGGACGACTTGGTTCGCCTTTAAGTGCACCCAAAGGTAGTGTTTTCTGTATGAAGCTTCTATAAGTGTGCCGCAATTATCTTTGCCCCGCACTTTTTAAATTTGGAACATATCGAACTCAAATAAGTGCGCCGCAATTATCTTTTACGCGCACTTTTTGAATTTGGAACATCTTGAAAAGAATCAAACACAAATAAGTGCGCCGCAAATATCTTTGCCGCGCCCTTTTTAAATTTGGATCATCAGTGTTCAGCGCCAAAGAAGGCGAACGCAAATATTGTTTAAATAAATACTGGCTGGTATACGACGGCTCATAGTCGCGCCACCGGCTGAATAAAAAAACAATCTGGAAGTATATCTATTCAAATAAAAAAAGAATTTTCCAAATCGGTTCATAAACGCTGGAGATATGAGGTAACAAACAAAAAAAAATAATACAACCGAATTGTGAAGCTCCTCCTTTTTGTGAAGTCGCTTAAAAATTGAAAAAACTTACGCATCACGGGTCTAGATACTATACCTATAGTGTATTGGTCATGTGTACAAAATTTCATAGAGTTTGTTGAAATATTAAGCAAAATAGAAACTAACTTGGTTCGCGTGCAAAAAAGTGTAAACGCCCTACCAGCGCAGTATTGAATACAAAACCTTTGAATGTTACGGTTACTCAATCATCTATCCTCACATCTCCTGCCATAAATTGACTTCCATAATGTTAGATCTATCCCACAGATACCACAATGGTTCGGTAAAGGGCAAGCCCGTGTGTCTGCAGTTAATTAAATAAGACGGTGATATGGAAGGTATTGTCTTTGCACTTTCGAATTTTGTCCTCGAACCAAGGCCGGTGGTTCGGAAGTCCAGGAAATAGGAGAACCCCACTAATGATTGGATTTTAAAATGTTGAACAAGATAAACATGAAAGTTTTTATAACCAGATATTTCTTGTGTTTGGTTACAACCAAATAGATACATAGATTAACTGTTTATTGTATATAATAACAGTTTTATCTCACACATAAATACAAAAACATACAAAACGAAATTACAAAATAAATGCATGATGGGCAGTCTTATCGCTTATAACGCTTTTGGCGACTTTCGTGACAGTAAGCAAGTAGCCCGGCTGTAGCCCAAGAAGTGCGGGTTCGATTCCCGCTGCGGGACAAATGCGTGATCTACAAATATTGAGTACTTCTTGTTTCAACCCAAAAATTTCTTCCCATTTAGGTATTTATATCGACTCAACCCATTTTATCAAATATTTGTTCCGGGTCTGGGTGTTGTAGTACCATGGTTCTCGTAGTTCCTTGATACCCACCACATAGGGAATCTAGTGTGGAATCAGCACTATGTATGTGACTGTAAGGTAAGGGGAGGGGGAGGTATTATGTTATACCGATGTCTTCCAGACATCCAGGAGAGAACTGTATGGAAGAATGGAACAGTGGTGGTATCACCATATGTTATGTGTCCTTACAGAATCCGCCTGCCAAGCGTGGTGATTATGACAATTCCCTTATTGCATTCTATGGGGGAGGCATCGTCCAACCGTTGACGTCTAATAGCTGATGATGATGATGACCTTTAAACATATACATACCTACATATAATACTTAAAATAAATACTTTTCTCTTGCTACTGTTGTCACAGTGGTCTGAATGGGGAGTTTTCTGACAGCTGAAAGAAAATAGTTCTAAATCCATGCATAGATGGCGCAGTACAGTTAAGGTTGTCTAAGTTTGAAATTTTGTCGGTCAGCCACCAACTGTCAGTGTCACTGACTTCCACGCTCATGCTGTTCGTTGGTGAAGTAGCTATAATAGAATTTCGTGTTGTTTGGAGAACAAAAGCGTAAGAAGTTGGACTTTGTTAACAAAGAGAATTTGTTCTCTGTGCTGCTTTTGCAAAATCTTCAGAAGACTACCTTGGCGAGTCACCGCCATCTAACGGAATTTTAAGAACTATTTTTTTGTTTTTAATTGCCTCCCTGAAAACTTCCCATTGATATATAGCTTGAACAGCTTTTTTGTGCAACACTTTTATCTCATAAGTTAAGTACATACCTTTCCAGCTTTATTCTTAACATCCAAGTTTCCATGCCATAAATAAAACCTTGGCTATATTAAAAGCGGCATTGAAACACGGGCTGAAAAGCCGCTTCTGACCTGGCTTATTCAAACAGGTATAGAGGTAAAGAAAGCTGCTGTCAAATTATCTGCAGACACATTTTGGTTCACTATGTTCGTAAAGCTAGGTAAAAGATGTATAGCAAGATATATTTTCAAATATATAAATCTCTAGGCACATCTCTCTAGATTTATATCAACACCAAAAATATAAATATGAAAATTTTTCGCACGTAACACCAAAATACTTCCTACTCTTCTCTTCAATACCGAGTACTTAAAAGTACCTAAGCTACTTAAAAAAGCACAAAAAATATATTAGCCGCTGAGTAGATTCGTGTTTTTGTTACTACTTGTGGCTCATATATTACGTGACTTGTTATTTTCAGATTGTTATCTAAACCCCCTATTATACGCAATTTGATTTTGTTATGTTGTAACAACTTGCCAATGCATTGGCTTATTAAGTACTTACATACTTTACTTTACCTTGGAATGAGACCAGAGGCCTTACCATAAGCTCTTATAGCAATACAGTTAAAAAACTATTCAGTACACAATATCGGTTCGTCGTTGACGTCCGTCATCATTGAATAACTTTAATCGCCGAAGTCTATACAGGGTGTCCCACGGAAATGCCACATGGAGGGAAAGTACCTTGAATATTGTAGATGGAACATTTTACTGAAAGAAGACATTATTTGAATTTAAAAAACAATTTAAACTGCATTCATAGATATTTAAATAATAATATGGTTGAACCGGGAATCGAACCCGTTACACGAGAAAAACAATCAACCTGTAGCTTTATCATACCGATCGAAAGGCTTCATCATAAGGATTATTTTTTGCTGAATAACATAGTGTCAGAAATAAAAGGAAGACCATGAATTTTAACATTTGATGTGAAATTTTGTTCAGAAAAATTAAAAGCCACTCAGACATTGCAAAGTCAAAGTCAAAAAGAACTTTATTCATTGAAATCACAAGGATCATTTTGAATCGTCTTATATAAAATTAAATTACTCCTGTTCCAACGCGTCCAAGCCTAGAAGAATCAGGCAACAAACTCGGCTTGGCTTACATAAATGGTCCGTCTTACCACTAGGTGAGAAGCGCCTGTGTGGTGCCTCGGAGCAAGGAGTTGCTGATACATAGTAAATGAGAACTTAAAAACCTTAGGAAGGTTGCCGTAAGGACATACAACTGAAATTATCATAAGTACTTAGGTATTACTAATAAATGTACCCACTTGAGAAGTACGCATCATTTCATCCCTGGATTTCGGACAAATGGACAAATAAGATGGCCGCCGAGATCCCCAGATCTAACCCCGTTAGATTTTTTTTATGGGGTTATGTAAAAACTTATTTTACAAGAACCAGTATGAAAGTGTCCACGAGCTACAAGCAGAAGTTAGACGTTAGAATAATAATTCTAAATATCCACCACAACAGGATCAAAAAATCGACAGAGAGCGAATTAATCAAAAGAGTGCGACTTTGTATTCAACAAGAAGGGACTCATTTTGAGCATTTGATAAATTCATTAATTTTGTATTCAAAATGTTAAAATTCATGGTCTTCCTTTTATTTGTGACACTATGTTATTTAGCAAAAAATAATCCTTATGATGAAGCCTTTCGATCGGTATGATAAAGCTACAGGTGATTATTTTTCTCGTGTAACGGGTTCGATTCCCGGTTCAACCATGTAATTATTTAAATATTTATAAATGCAGTTTAAATTGTTTTTTAAATTCAAATAATGTCTTCTTTCAGTAAAATGTTCCATCTACAATATTCAAGGTACTTTCCCTCCATGTGGCATAGCCGTGGGACGCCCTGTATAGCTGCGGAGATTACGGAACCGATATTTTGTACTGAATAGGTTTTGAACTGAATCGATATAAGAGCTCATAGCCTCTGATATATACTTGTTTCATCATCAATAACAGTACAATATAGTCCACCCAACCTAAGAATAGACCTCTCCGTCTCCTCCCGTTGAGGTCGTAAAAGCTGACTAAGGGATTACACCAAGGGGGATTATTGCTGCCCATCTCCTTGCTTAATCCCTTACACAACAGATGGGCAGCACCATCCACCTGAGTGGATTCACGCAACACCAATACTGCTACCTCCAATCCGCCAGCCAAGCGTGGTGATTATGGTCAATTATCGGCATTACACATTCTACCTCATTTTTATTGGGATAGGCCTCGTTCAAAAGTACACGTCTAAAGGTCTGATACCCATTCAAAGAAAATCTATTCTAGGTCTTCATCGTATTTTCTTTAAACCATCATTATCAGCCTGGATTTGACCCCTGCTGGACATAAGACATCCCCATAGAATGCCACGATGGATGGTCTAAAACCTCCTCCATCCACCGACTTTCTGCGTCCGATACAATGTCATAGGTCTATCGAGAAGGGCCGTCCTTCACTTACCTACCTACCTTTGTATAAGTATAAGCTATACCATTCCCAGAAATAAACAAATAAATAGGTCTCTACTTACCTACAATATATTCCATCTGTCTCATAGAATTGGTATGTTCCTTTTATGCCAGCATTTTCAGCTGTAGCAATCGCTCATCCTAGGTAAACACCTCTTCAATCTCTATTCCATAAATCATGCACTCCCAAGGTCTATCCTCAACTCCATCGTTATCAGCGGATGGCAGTCGACAAATCATACGCACTAGAACCGAGCCTATGTCACTCCAAATTAGATTACGAAGTAAAATAATTTGTATCGAGTTGATTTTGGATTCAATAGTCTCGAGTTCAAGAAATGGGTGTTACGGCATTGATTGCAGTTGCGATTTGAGTGCTGGCTCAAATCGGAGGAGGCACTACGCGACAGATTCATACATTGTGTCTAGTTGATCGTCGAAGTGAAACTTCTGTGCAATCTACTTATTTCTTCTGTGCCAGAGGGTCATAAATTGGTCGGCTCGGTCGACATTCGCACTCGGGTACCATTCATCTCAGCGTAGGCTGGACAAATTCTCGAGCGATCTGAAAATAGGGGATAAATCATGAGATATTTCTCTTAGTCTTGATAAATGAGCTCCTTGCGCAAGGAGTATTTGAGAAAGAGGTCCTAGTGGACTGAAAGTACTTATTCATAAAATGAAAGGACCTAAGCTAGTTTATTTATGACTGCCTTAAGATATATTTTAAGACTATTGTTGCATATATCTTACTTTGGAACCCTTTACTTGCATATCTTTTGGGGACCCATTCAGCTAACGCAGTCAACTGTTATGCATCGAGGAGTTGCGTTGTCCACCTTCTGTCTCCATCATCAACACAGCTCGCTGTCATCGGGACTTGAAAGGTACAATACAAATCAATTGCATTATGGAAACTGCCTCAGAAACGTCTCGCAAAATTCCATATAAACAAATATAATATACACTTGCCGCGAAGAGAAAAAATAGTAGATTTATGCACTAAGGTAATAAAGCAGTGTCTTATGTCGCGGGCGGCATATTGAACCCTGAGCGTAACGAGGGACTCTAAAGTTAACTCGCGAGTGTAGCGAGGGAGTTATATAGAGCCCTGAGTGAAGTGAGGGGTTCAAGCTGCTCAAGACAAAGACAGGCTTTATTCCAGAGGAGCATACTCTACTTTTCACACTTTCTGCGAGACAATAAAAAGCCAGGGCTTGTTTTGATTTTTGCGGTAGTAGATTATCAATAATCTCTAAAGCGTCTGTTTTGATAAACTTTGGAGTAGAATCACTATCGTTTGTAATTTTTTATTAACATGAATATTGCAATAAAATTTACTGAAAATCACAGCACCAAACACGCTGCAGCGTGATTCAATGTAAACGCACCTTTTTCTTTTTTTTGAGTTCTGCTTATGGTGGCCAGTTCGATTTTCGAACAAACCTCTTTACAATGCCATATGGACATTTTTTTACTTAAGAGTTTTCCACGAGTCTCCACACGAATTTGACGTTCCAAATTCAAATCACTTTAATCCCTAGGGAGTTTCATACAACTTTATATCCCTAGAGAGACAATGCTTTACTTTACGTTGAGATTGCATGATTTGTAATTGGACATTGTCGAGCAGGTGGTGTGAAAAAATAATTTTTGTTTAAAAGTATGTTTTTCTAAACAAGCTTTTATTTTGATAGATTATAATCGGTTTAACTTACGTAGATTATTTTCGAGTATACGACCCGAGGTTTCAAGCAATTTAGATGCTCTTAATCATTCAAGCTTTTGTTTAATTAGTTATAGAAACCCTGCTTCGCAGATCAAAATGAGCCCAAGCACTGTTAGGCTAATTCATCATTGAGAAGTTCGTTGTCTACCTTCCGTCTCCATCATCAGAACAGCTTTCTGTCATCATTATATTGTATTGTCATTGGAACTTGACATGTATGCAAAATTTCAGCTGAATCGATTGGGTGGAACTAGTTTAAAATTCAGTTGCAAGAGTTTATCACATACGCGTAGCGTTTTCGTTTCTCGTTAATATTACTACTACATAATTAAAAACTTACAATAAAAATCCTGAAAACTGGTGGTTTTTTTTTCATTCACAACAACATTTTACGCAACTTTCGACCTTAGTTATAACAGCTATTGCTGCAATAGTTCCCTTAGATCAATTTCAATAATAGTGACCTTTAGAAATCTATTAACGTTTCGCAAATCTGTAACCTGTCGAATGTCGGTATTCTTTAGGCATTTGTGTTGTAATCGATTTATCGGTTTCGATTATTACACTGTTTCATTTAAAATGCCCTATAGAATCTAAAATAATGTCTGATGATTATAGCATGCTATATCATCAGACATTATGCCTAGCTGACTGTACTTTACAACATAACGCCGGCTAAATTCGTAAACCTCGTATATCTCCGTTTTTAAACGAAAAATTGTTTTTGTATGCAGTTTGATAGAGGTTTTCTGAACGCATCTTATCGTAAAACTCTTATTTCTGTATAAGATATCGTTAATTTTTAAACCGAATAACTTTTCATTTAAAAAACCGTCTTCCGCCATTGTATTCGACTAAATATATGGATGAAAAAAAATGATGAAAGAACCATAGTGGTGAAAGGATTATGATACTTTTTGAATGCAAATGCTTAGTTTGTTGCTGAAAATATCAAAATCGCCATATGCCTACAATATTTTAGGAGTTCCCTCAATTCCTCATGGATCCCATCATCAGAACTGGATTTTGAAATGGGACCAATCTGGAAGTATATCTATTCAAATAAAAAAAGAATTTTCCAAATCGGTTCATAAACGCCGGAGACATGAGGTAAATAAAATTTAAAAAAAAAAAAAAATGCAACCGAATTGAGAACCTCCTCCTTTTTTGGGAAGTCGGTTAAAAACGAAAACCTTGTAGGTATGTTTTGCCCCCCATTTTGCTAAAAAACCTTTTGAACCTACTGTAAAATTCACTTTAATGCAGATACGAGGTTTACGAATTTAGCCGACGATAAATAACACCCAACTATCACATGCCTACATCGACCTGTACCTGTATAATATCTTCTTCATCAGCTAGTGTGGGCTACTGCTGTACGAGGCCATAATCATTTGCCATAATCACCACGCTTTGCACGCAGATTGGTGATCACAGTATTGGTACTGAAATGTATGCTTCTGCCCATCCCATCAGTCTCCATTACGACACCCACGGGAGGACTTGAAGGAATCTTATTCTTAAGACCAGAAGCCCACGGCCTTATATATTACCAGAAACTACGGGTATGAACTGTGGTATCACAACCTATACCTCGGACCCATTATCATTCGAGGTAGTCATTATGGTGACAGCGAGTTAACCTGATGGTGGAGTCTACGGACTAAGGAACTCCTTGTAGACAGTGTTTGGGTTTATTTTAATCAACTTCTTGTTGTAAATACTAACGTCAACATTATCAGCCGAAAGACCAGTTTCTTATAAAAGCTTGCTATAAAAAATAAGTTTTTGTTTAGTAGCTAGATAAAATCCGGGTTCTGTACCCAAAGGGTACAACGGACACTATTACTAAGGCTCCGTTGTCCATCCGTCTGTCCGTCTGTCACCAGGCTGTTGCTGTATCTCAGGAACCGTGATAGTTAGACGGTTTAAATTTTCACAGATGATGTATTTCTGTTGCTGCTATAACAACAAATACTAAAAAACAGAATAAATTAAATATTTATGGGGGCTCCTAAACATTATTTTTTTGCTGTTTTTATAGGTAATGGTACGGAACCCTTCGTGGGCGAGCCCGACTCACACTTGACCGGTTTTTTCTTTACGTCTAGTCTAAAACCCATTGATTTCTGTCTGTTTTTTATTTGTAAAGTATTTTTGATATAATCAAACACACAGCACAGCTTTGTAAACAATCGAATAGGAACTTTTTTAACATTTAAAATTCGGCATCTAAAAATACCGTTGCTCCACTTCCAATTGAAAAATGATTAATTATTTACACGTTATAAGGAAAACCAGTAGTCTATCGGACCAGAAAAACTCACGAGTTTTTGCTATTGTGACAGCATACTGGAACATGGCTACCGACCGCGACGCCGACAGAGCTAGTCCGACAACCTGTCAGTTGTAGTTACTGTTAATTTACGTAAGTACCTACATACAGACAAGACATACATACAATCGCATACATACAGATGAGGTGAAAAGTGATTAAATATTATTGGTAGGTATTGAGTAATAGGAAGTATTTTCTTTAAAATATGTATGGTGTTGTAATCAATCTGAAAATTATCTAAAAGAGTTTATTTTAATTTATTTATTTATTTATTATTAACAGTCAACATGTATTGTATATAATTTATAGTGTAGGTCCAGGAGTAGCTTTTGAAAATACATGTACCCTGTAGGGCGCTGCAATTTCAAAAGAGTTAAATTTAAAAAAAAATCGCTCAAAACGTGCACTTATCCCAAACAAATCTAAATTGAGCTATAAAAATACTACGCAACGAGAATCTGAAAACACATCTCGCCAAAGAAAGCTTTAGAATCTTAGGTCACATTTTAGATAAGTGTTATTTAGCTGTGGAAAAAATGAGGTGTTCGATTCAGCTGCATATATTTTTAATGTGTGTTACTTCTGTGATTTCTGAACCGATTTGTTCCTGGACAGTACAAAATGATAAATGATCGAGCATGCACTCCTAAAAAGGCATGCGCATTCGGACAAGGGCTCTTTCGACAAAATGTTTTATTCATAACAACGAAATAAATAGCGGAATGTTTCTTTCGTTGAACTTAATGTCGGTTAGGTTTTTTGGGTTCAAGTCGGTTTTAAGTAAAGGTCCGTTATGGCCACGGGACGGACTCGGTACAGAGACCAGAGGTCAGGTAGTTTTTAAGAAAGGGATATTAAGTTGACAGTAGAGAAAAGAGTTTTTTGAACTGAAAAACTGACCAAACTTCTCAACATCTAACACAACACTTCCATTCATTATCCAAAGAGTGCTGTGTCCGGCTTAAGAGTATAGACCCCTCCATCTCCTCTCGTAGGTGTCGTAAAAGCCGACTAAGAGATTGCACCTGGGGATGGGCAGCAGCATCCACCTGAGTACTCAACACCAATACTGCGACCACCAATCCACCTGTCAAGCGGGGTGATTGTGGCCAATCTCCTTATTGTATTATTTGGGAATTATTTTTGTTTTTTTATTATTTGTTGGAAGCTTATTTTATCTTGCCTTAGTGATTTTATCTTGAAATATTTATGAATACACTCCCGTGGTCCAAATAGTTAATTTCATATTACGCAACTCATCTCAATATCTAACACAGAATCCATTGAATAATTCGTACGGCGGCGCATGATTCATGGCATTCCATTCATTATGCAATGAGTAGGTACCTATCAGTATCATCGTAGTGAAAGCGAGATTGTGTCTAGGCATGCCTGGAATCCGGAATGCAGATCCTAGGTCTGCGTCAGCCTGCTACTGTCAGATTTTGAGATGTTGATCATTTGATTTGAGCTGGACAGGCTAAAGGAGAAAGGATTGAGGTAGGGATTTATTTTAAATTCTAGCTACCTTCCTGCTACCTTTATAATGTCTTTAGTCTATCGAGAAATGATGACGATAAAGAAACAAAAATCACAGAGTGAAAAAGTAAAAGATTTTTTGGTATATTACCGTTACGTCCGATGTTAATGTTTATGCTAATTATTCCCACCCCGTCGCGAAATGCAAAAGTAAGTGTTGTGACAATGCTAGGCTTTATGCCAAAAATGTCCCAAAATAAGCAAGTCTATAAACATACTTATAGGTCTAAACCCCATTTACGTTGAAGTACACATTCCTTCTTTGTATGATAAAATTTATTACATATTCCATAAATTCTCACTTGTCATATTTATTTACGTATATTCCCAGCGTCCCCCACCTATTAAAGACACGCAACCAAATATACATCGATATTTAATTAGTGAAATAAATTCCATACCTACACTCCAAATTGGCAATAAATAAAATTGTTGCGTGAAGAAAAGCTGTTTCTTTCAATTCATATATTTCTGCTGCGGGCTGCTGATGGAATTATTTATTAACAAATATTTACTTTAACTTCGTTGTAACTGAGTTTAATAACGTATCTTCTGGAGACGGACGAGCGCGACCGAGCCTCGCGCCTTATGGGTTCCAATCCGTAAACTATTTCGGAATCGTCAGAGCAGTTTTCGAATAGTAGCCACTTTTTCCTACAAGTTTCACTATCCCATTTACGCGGTAAAAAAGCCGAAATGCCACAATTTTAGATTTCTTTTATTTTTCCTTTATTTTGTGTCAAATTTCAGAATTGTGAAGTTTCTGGAAGTAGGTACCCTAGCTCACAGCTCTTTAAATTTGGACCTATATATAAATTTCAAGTATATGCTTAAGTATAGTGGTTCCTTAGAAAAAGGGTCTTGAAAGACAGATAGAAATAGACGGACAACAAAGTGATCCACTAAGGGTCCTGTTTTAAAAAAAAAAAACATAGAATTGAAACTTTCGTGGTTGAGAATAATTTTAAATTGAAAAAACGGCTTAATTACCTCTGTTTTTCGTCAATTTGTTTTTTTTTTTATGAAGGGGCTTCTGGACTCTAGTCTCGAAACGTCAACAAAAGTGACGAAAAACAGTGGTAATTAGCCGTTTTGTTCAATTTAAAATTAAAATCAATATTTTATAAAGCATATTTGTAAGAACCCACTGTCATTGCATGCTCTCGTATTGATTTCGACAGAATCAAAGAACCCACATGTTTTTCACATAGGAATCTACAAAGTAGAGGGAAATCCATACCGTTTATTTAAATGGCACAGTAGTTTTGCATACAATCACAGTGAAAGGCATGCCCATTGATATTTTAATCATAGCTGGTTATCCGCGTGAAATCGATGCCAGGATCAAGTTTCAGTTTGTTTGTACAAGATGCAAAGGAAATTGTATGAATGTGCAATAACATAGAGAGTGTTATTGGACCTACCTGATTCAATCTCGATGTGGGTGTGCAACATTCTAATTTATTGTGGAATTTATTAGGCCGATGACGATTTTGAATTCCCATTCTGTTGCGTAGTAAATTTGTTGAACAGTCTCTCTTCTTGCCTCTAGCTATCAGTTATCATAGCATCGGATTCTCATCTTTGACATCGTCAGTTCAAGACCCAGTTTCTATTTCCTTTTTCAAATCACTGGTTTCTACTTTCTTCTTATTCTTTAGATCCTTGGGTTGGGTTATGCGACTCTTAGTATTTGACTGTAAACGTTCGTAGAAAGAGTTTCCTTACTGCTGTTTGAATAATATGTACGTACTAGTGGAACGCCCACAACTTCATCTGCGTGTAGTTTTTTCCATACAAACTTCCCCATTTCACTTTCTTAGGGAGTGAATTTCGAAAATTCCTTTTGTTATAGTGTCTTAGAGGTCTAGATCAGGGGTCGGTAACCTGCAGCTCGCGAGCCACATGCGGCTCTTTGGATGTGAAGCTGCGGCTCTTTTGTTCCACACGCAAATATTATTTACTTTATAAAAAAAACATCCCATTGAATTTGTTTTCTTAATTGTTTGTTATTTAAGTACAAGTTAGTGTTGTATAAACATTACATACAATGTATGTAAATGGTTAATTGTTTTAATTTTTTACTTAAATAATAAGTGATTATCTAATAATACCATGTAAGTATTATATTATCTAATTTGTTGTGAAAAACACTACTTATATATGAATAAATCGATATTTTTCTTATGAATGAATAGATAATTTTTTTTGTGGCTCTTTAAAAACTTTGAAATTTTGCAAATTATAATTTTTGTCTCTTCCGACTCTAAAGGTTGCCGACCCCTGGTATAGACCCTAAAATGAATTTAATCTCCAAATTTCAGCTTTCTAAGATGCAGGTCTCAGTCACGCAATGATTTTTTATAATTTTTAATGCAACGCGCCCGCGTCTTCTTCCCCGTGGAGTTTTTTCCATACAAAGTTCAACACTCGGCTTTACCCCCTTAAGGGTTGAATTCCAGAAATTCCTTTCTTAGTACTCCTCTAAACCACATAAGAAATGTACCCTCTAAATTGCAGGTCTCTATTGACTTACCGCTTAGGCTGTGAATTGATTTTTTGACCTCTACGCGTACACTCCGAATGCTGTAATAGGACAGGTCCCGTGTTGTGTAAGATAAATTTCTGGAAGAAAGTTTACGAGGCATTTCGTGAATGAAAAACTTCCGAAATTTATAAAGTCGTAGAACTAAAGTTGTTCACTGACGTGTGGAAATTTTCTCCCCTCGGACTTATATTTGTATTTTGATACACGTTGTATAGTGATGATGATTGATATCGTTTGGGTCTATAACGATAACGTACCTACTTCGAAAAGGACATCTGCAGAACGAAATAGGTTGGATAAAGGTAATTCTGCTGTTTTAGGCCTTACCATGAGCTCTTATAGCGATTCAGTTCAATAACTATTCAGTACTAAATATCGGTTCGTCGTTGACATCTGTCATCATTGAAAAACTTTAAACGCAGAAGTCTATACGGAGACTTTTTCTGCTCTTTCGAAGGGAGACGTCGTCCTTTTTTATTTTATTTCAATTTCTAGTGTTTTTTTTTAGTTATATCGTGTAATTTTGGTGGCATTTTAACTGGTGTAGCTTATAAAGAGCACATAGTAGTGAATTTAAATAAAATAAGTGTATTGCGTGTCTTTTCGAAGGGGTGGAAATTGTCCAGGAACATTCTAGTAAACTGCCATCAATTTACTAGAACATGACTTGACAGAAGACTTTGACGACTGGACATTGTTTGATTATATCAATAACTTGACATTGGCAAAATTGAGTAAATCCTCAGATGCCATTTAAAAAAAAAAAAAAAAAAAAAAAAAGAAGTCTATACACCTATGCCTTTAAATATAGCTGCGGACGTCACGGTACCGATATTTTGTACTGAATAGTTTTTGAACTGAATCGCTATAAAAGCTTATGGTAAGGCCTCAATGCATACACAGAATACATGTCAAGTTAGATAGGGAACGGAATAATGTGGAAACGTTCTTATCAATGTCCTAACGGATCAGCTGTGCTGTTCATTTCCTGTTTCCTGGCTTGTTATTGTTATCTGTATCCATAGCTATTTTATTAAATACTGGCTTTAGATATAAAATACTATAGAGTAGGTATATTGTTGTAGGTATATATTTTATAAACCTTGCCCTTAATTACATATTTCATCCCAGTAAAATCGGAAATAGGATCTTCAATATTATTAAAAAGTTGTAAAATTCAAGGTAACGTGCACAGGAAGGGCAACTTTTTAAATAATTTTTATTTTTGTTTATGTATCGGAACACTGAACTGGTTCCTCAGTTCAGTGTTCCCTTGATGTTAAGCGGTAATCTCTGCCTGTAACAATGCATTACCAAACAGGTACACACACCTAGGTAACGCCCTACGTGGAATTGCACTGCGCCCGCCACCCTGAGATATAAAGATGAAAAATCGCATGCCTATAATTACACCGACCCTATACCCTTCAAACTGAAATACAGCAATGCTGCTTTGGCGGAAGAAATAAGTATGTTGGTTGGTATAGCTTTTTCCCGGACTAACTCCATCAGAAAGAAAGCTCTACCTATACACTAACAATACAAATATATGCTTCTAAGCGATTAGACCGTTGTACCTACTTTTAACTATCATGTTAAGTTTTGTGTGTTTTTTATTATCTCATGTTATACTATAAAATATTTTCTATTCTATTCTATTTTATTCTACAATAACTAAACCTAACTTGTTAAAAAATCCAGCAAATACCGAAACAATCTTTAATCCACGAATCGAATCAAATAATGGTCAAATAGTAAACCGATAACATTAATTTACACCGATTTAAGTGAACTAGAGCAGGTAGAGATAATTGGTAGAGACAACAGCCGCTATCTTGTATCGCAGCTTATTAGTCATAGAATAACGAAACTGTTTTATCGGTTACAAGTTTATCAGTGGAATATCTTATGATCTTTTTAGTGGCTTTTTTGAAGTGCAGTTAAATACAGTGTTTTCCTAATTCTATTGCAATGTTTTTATCATCATCACCAGCCTGTTTACGTCCACTGCTTGGACGAGGCCTCCCCCATTGAATACAATGGGTTGCCACCACGCTTGGCAGGCGGATGGGTTTGCCATAATCGCAGTTTGGAGTTAAGTACTCGGGAGGATGCTGCTGCCCATCCTTTGGTGTAATCATTTAGTAATTAGATCTCGGTCGTCATGTAAAATCGAATTTCTCAAATTAAATTAAATCAAGAGAACACGACCCCTTTATGAACGTGCAAAGCTGTGATAATTAAAGGAAGTCTGGCACATTTAACCTTGAACAATCTTGATCTCACATGCATACCCTAAGACTGATCATATTTTAGATCTAGACTTGTTATAATTTTCGAATATTTGTTCTAGGAAAAGCCGTTTTCCTCACGATTTATTCATATAAAACAGAAAACTTATAGGAATCACAAAACTATTTTTAATGAAAATCTCATTTTGTTTCAGGTATGTTCGAGATTATAAAATTGGGATCAAATTAACTGTATGGTAAATATGGTCAAACACAAGCCCAAAGTCGCGCAGCGAGCTATAGAGAGAGCTATCGGAGTTTCACCACGACAGAGTCCGAAAAAAATAGGAGATCCGTAAGATAAACCAAAATCACCGACATAGCTCTCAGGGTTAGCATGTTAACGTGGCAATGGCCAGGCCATATAGCTTTCAGCACTGACCACAGGTATTTTGTATGTATATATTTAACAAATAATGATGATGTGGTAAAGTATTTATTTATCAAGTAAACTGAATCAAGTTTCTTCGCGATAGAATTTGACGACCTCTGTGGCGCGGCGGGTGAAGGTTCGCCTGCGACGCAGGAGGTTGCGGGTTCGATCCCCGCCTCGGAACAAATATTTGTGCGATCTGCAGATAATTGTTCCGGGTGTTCTGGGTATTTTCTATGTATAATAAAAATATCTATCTATGTAATGTATTATATTACGTATATCAGTTATGCAGTTGCCATAACTAGCTCTGCTTAGCTTGGGGCTAGATTATGTTGTGTGAAATGTCCAGCATTATTTATTTTATTTATTTATTTAGAACTCGCGCAGTTTCGATAGAATCAATAGATATTATAGGTTTTCAATGATAATACACGCCAGTTTAGAAAGAACCCTCAGGGCCCTATTATCGACAAGTTTTTTTTTTTTTTTTTTATGCTACTTGGCAAGCAGACAAGCTTACGGCCCACCAGATGGAAAGCAGTTACCGTAGCCTATGAACGCCTATAACACCAGAGGCATCACACGCGCGCTGCCGACGCTGAGACATAAAGATGAAAAGTCTCATGTGCCTGTAATTTCACCGGCACCCGTACCCTTCAAACCGAAACACAGCAATGCGAACACTACTGCTTGGCGGCAGAAATAGGTACGGTGGTAGTACTTCCCCGGGCGAACTCTTTCACAAGAAGTTCTGCTACTAACATGTATCATCAAGTGTCCCCGTACTGTGGTTTTTTGTTACCTACGTCTTTAGTTTCCACTGCTACAGTCTTCTATCAATAATATCTCCTATTTTTGTGAATCAATTTCATTTGAAATTGGTTGATAGTGATCGTTCATGATTGGATCGCTTTTTAATTTCATGAAGTTATAAATAATTTTAGTTACAAGTTTTTTACGTATGCAATACTAAACGTAGAAAGTCCTGAAAAAAGAAAATAGATATAAAAGATTTTACAAGTGAAAATTTGTAATACGGTGTGCACTAATGTGTTTTCACGTTAATCAGTCACATTTTAATGAAATCATAAAATTAATTTAAAATAAACATTTATGCTAATTTTCTTTTAAAAATACCCTGTAGCTCAATCTCATAATGATTACCTACTAACAATATTGTCGATTCTCAAGCTGCCACTTCTAAACCTAATAAAACTAATGTAAAGTCATTAAACTTAATTAACTGACTAACGACTTTCCTATTTCTATTACCCTGGTGTAGGGTTACCAAGTACCTAATTTAAAAGTCCAGACAAATGCCTAATTTCCCTGAAATAGTCCAAACACCTGCCTACAATAAAAATATTGTAGGCATCGCATGTGACATGATTTAAGCCGACCACGATTTAAGGCTGCTAATACTTTCTACCAATAGACTACGGTTTTTATTTCACAAATACAAAACAAAAGAGTCCGTATTTATTTATCGAAAGTCGATTTTGAGTTCCCCGAAAAAAACTGATGGAAATTTTGAAATTGGAACGCACTGAAGATTTATGATTTTAGAAGAGTAAATCGAATGATTACGATCGATTTTTTGATACGGGACAAGGCCAGTAAAAATCATGACATATCCAGGCATATCTGGACATCTGGTAACCCTATCTGATATATATCGAAGCTGAAGTAAATTTCCAAGACCTGAGACCAACAACATTAATTCAATTTACCCGGGCCTTGCTTTCTAAATGATGAACGAAACTCATTTGTGAAATGACAAGTAATAAGCTTTTGCTTTCTATGCTGTAATGACATTAAGATCTGACTAGATGAGATCAGGATAGCTTTACAACACTGAATGGGAAACTAACGTAACATGAAAGATACCGTTTTCACTTCTTTTCATCTCAAAGAACTTAGTTTATAGGGTTCAAAGAAAACTAAACTGTCTTTATTTTATTCTAGCTGGTGCCCGCGACTTCGTCTGCGCAGGATTAGTATTTCGAGTAGTAAAAGAATATAACCTATATATATATACTGTGGCAGGCTTTTTTGTAGGACTATTTAAGATAAACATTTCCATCATTACATATATAAATAAATAAATAAATAAATAAATGCTGGACATATATCACACAACATTATCTAGCCCCAAGCTAAGCAGAGCTTGTGTTATGGGTACTAGATAACTGATATACTTAATACAATACATTACATGGATAGATATTTTTTTATTATACATAGAAAAATACCCAGAACACCCTGAACAAATATCTGCAGATCGTACAAATATTTGTTCCGAGGCGGGAATCGAACCCGCAACCGCCTGCGTCGCAGGCGAACCTTCACCCGCCGCGCCACAGAGGTCGTCATATATGTAACTCTAGCGGTTTTGGCAGCGCACGCCAGAATAGCTCGCAGATGGTAGATTTTTTCCTACTTGACACTTATCGTCATATTATGGACAATTCACACAATATCTTTATAAATTGTAACCTATGTGTTATTCTGGTGTATAAGCTATGTTATTGTAAAGTTTCATTAAAATCCATTCAGTAATTTTTACGTGAAAGAGTATCAAACATCCATCCATCCATCCATCCATCCATACTTACAAACTTTCGCGTTTAAAATATTAGTAGGAGTAGGATATACATTTTATTTAAATTAAACCCTTCAAAATATTCTGTCGATCACAAAGTACTAAAGCTTTTTAAACATGGTTAAGATGGAACGTCTCCCATACAAAATGAGCTCGGACATTCTTGAATAAAAGTGCATCTTTGTTTTCTCATATCACCATCTCATAATCTTAATTATACTAATGTATTATTGCAAATTGAATAAAAGTTTTTAAATAATAAACCACAAACCAATATTCTAGCATTTCAAACAAATTTCTAAAAAAGCTGTTTTTTATTTTTTAATACTAAAATAATGGATTTTAATTTTTACCTCAAACACTTTGTTTTACTTTTGTTACAGTCACAAACTTGATTTCTTCTGCATAATGTTCTGTCACAGGTGGCTAAGAATAGACCCCTCCTTGTCCCGTGTATATAGTAAAAGCCTTACTTAGGGATTACACCAGGAGATGTGCAGTAGAGTATTACTCTTAAATCAACCTTAAACATACTGGAATTCATTTAATTTGTGGGCACGAGATAATTTGGCATGCTGTTAAGTAATACAATTAATAATAATAACAGTCACATACGTAGTCCTGATTCCACACTAGGATTCCCTGTGTCATGGGCATCACGAACAACGAGTACCATGGTACCACAAAACTCAGACCGGTAACAAATATTTTCAGATCATTCAAAAATTTGTCCCGCAGCGGGAATCGAACCCGCACCTCTTGCGTCTCAGCCGGTTACGCCACACTACGGAGGTCAAATGTCAATTAGGATGAACTGCTCCACCTGTGATGCAAGCCTTATGATGTTTAATAATTATAATAAATAATTTTGTCATTGTTTAAGAAAAATCAGGGACCCAATTCTCTAGAATCATGATTGTTACGTCGAATTCGCTCGTCTTCACTGTAACTTTTATTGTTTATTTTTGTATTAGTACTAAACGCATTTTATGCCCCGTCTGTTTTATTATATCCGCGAAAGCTTAGGCCAGTAAAATCCATAAATACCGTTTCTATCTTGTAAAAGACTTTTATGTTCTTGATTATCAGCTGTAAGCCGTATGTATTTCTTTGAAGCAGTCTAAAGGTACCTACTAGTTGTATTTCTTTGAAATTTACAACTTCGATAGAAACTAATTAGCCATCGTCTCACCTAATGGTTTGCATTTGATATTAAATAAGATGTAAAATAAGGGATATAAGGATTATAAACTAAGCTTAATTAACATTGCTAAAAGCACGGATGTTTTAATCTGAGAAATAATGAGAAAGCTTATACGCTGGATGCTGAACAGTATAGATCCTCATTATCATCATCAGCCTATAGAAGTCCGCTGCTAGACATAGGTCTGCTACACTGAAAAAAATAAAACGTGGATTTCAAATGTACGAGGACAGTAAAAAAAAAACGGTAAAGAAAACTGATTTTTAAGTAATAATAAATGATCTCAAAACGTGCAAACAAATGGTCAGAAACAGTAAGAAGCATAACAGTTATTTGAAATGATTGAACATTACTATTCACTGTAACAATCAGTTTCCGATACGTATTACCGTTTTCTGACACACCGTTTTCTTTCAGTGACACAGTAAAATCTACTGTTCAAACTTAACTGTTTTCCGCCCAGTTAAATTTAATTGTCAAGTCAATTGGCTCCATTTTTACTGCCCAAAGCAATAATGGTTACCGAAAAATCGATTGGTTACACAGCTTATTTTTTTCAGTGTATATACATGGAGCATGTTTTGTTGGAGAGAAGTGCTACAAGCCTGGCCGAAATAAGGCATTGATGGAGTCAATATATAGGGAGGCAGTATGTGCCTCGGCTATTAATGTTCGTCCATCAACGACTATTTTTCGGCCGCTGAAGTCATGTAATATTTGTTTACTTTGAACACAATACAAATTATTTTATTCGATGCCTCGATGCATTTACCGTGATTGTCTTCGAAAACGACATCATTATTAATCGGAACCCCAAAATTGGTGTGATTGAGTTGTTTTACGATGACAATTTGTATGTTGTAAAACAAATTGACCGTGTCGACTTATTTATTGTCCACTTTGTCTAAAGGTTTAATCGTTGTGTGTTGAAATGCAAGCTTCTTATCAACTGTTTTTACAAACAAAAGCGTTGCATGTTATTTGTTGTTTGAATTTTACTAAATCTCAGGTTTATGATCCTACCTTTACATACCTTCATTAATTTTTAAATTTATCCGTCACCTCACCATTAATTAATTTTTTTACTACATTCTACAGAATTATATGATTTGACTATCATTGATGTATATGGTTCGTGGTATGACCGGCCCTTCGTCTCCTCCCGTGGATGGCGTAAAAGCCAACTAAGGGATTACACTAGGGGATGGGCAGCAGCATTCACCTGAGGACTCAACACCATTACTGGCGATCAGCGTGCCAATGCCAAGGGTGGTGATAATGGCAAATCTCCCATCCTCATCCAACTGTGGACGTCTTACAGCCGATGATGATTGATGTATATATTACTAAAGTAACAAAAATGTAGGCAGCTATTTAATTTCTTATCTTATATACAAATTACCTCCCTAGACGACCTCTGTAGCGCGGCGGGCGAAGGTTCGCCTGCGACGCAGGAGGTTGTTCGATTCCCGCCTTGGAACAAATATTTGTACGATCCGCAGATATTTGTTCAGGGTATTCTGGGTATTTTCTATGTAAATATAATAAAAATATTATATGCAATGTCATTGTATTAAGTATATCAGTTATCTAGTACCCATAACACAAGCTCTGCTTAGCTTGGTGCTAGATAATATTGTGTGAAATGTCCAGCATTTATTTATTTATTTATTTAAATTCAATTTCTGAGAACCTGTAATAATTAACCACTGAACTTTAGCTATCTTATTATTCTGTGGGTAAATTATGCAGGTCCATTCAACTACGAGTCAGTCAGACCCGGGACAACTATATAACCAAGAAAATATCACCTCGCCATAAAATATATCGACAATTTACGACCCTAATAGAAAGTGTAAGCGTCAAAGTTATTTATTAACCGATAAGACACGCCATATTTGCACCTGAAAGTGGAGATAAGGAAATTGCCGTACAAATAATTTCAACATATAAATGCGTTCGGATTGACATTAACGTTTTCATTGCTAATCGCCGTGTGAAAGTTTGTTTATGCCTGCTTGTTATCTAGATTAAATTGTTTTGCATCGCTGTTATGGAAGTGCTTTATTGAAAGCTAATTTGGATTTGATATAACAGTATCGATGCAGCCGAGTATAAGATCGGAAAAGTGTCTATTCTCCAAAAACGTTGCAATATATTCCAGAATAAGCTCTATAGTCATGTAATCCAGTAGTAGTAAGTAGTCTAGTTTTTAACCGACTTCACAAAAAGGAGGAGGTTCTCAATTCGGTTTTTTTTTTTTTTAATTTTTGTATATTATCTCCGGCGTTTATGAACCGATTTGGAAAATTCTTTTTTTATTTGAATATATATACTTCCAGATTGGTCCCATTTTTTTCAGAATCCAGTTCTCATGGTGGAATCCATGAGGAATTGAGGGAACTCCTCAAATATTGTAGGCATACATATGGCGATTTTGATATTTTCAGCAACAAACCAAGCATTTGCATTCAGAAAGTATCATAATCCTTTCACCACTATGGTTCTTTCATCATTTTTTTTTCATCCAAATATTTAATCGAATACAATGGTGGAAGTCGGTTTTTTAAATGAAAAGTTATGTTAGTAGTAGAACTTCAATTGTGAAATAGTTCATCCGGGGAAGTACTACCACTGTAGGTGCCTATTTCTAGTAGTGCTCGCATTGCTGTGTTTCGATTTGAAGGGTACGGGAGCCGGTGAAATTACAGGCACATGAGACTTTTCATCTTTATGTCTCAAAGTCGGCAGCGCGCGTGTGATGCCTCTGGTGTTACAGGCGTCCATAGGCTACGGTAACTGCTTTCCATCAGGTGGGCCGTATGATTGTTTGCTAGCAAAATAGTATAAAAAAAAAGTCAATCAGTATTGGTATAATTCGAATATGACACCTAGTGAAGCTGTGAATTATTAAATACTAGTTACGCCCCGCCCCCGAAAATTGATGATGATGATGATGAAAAGTAGCCTATGTGTTAATACAGGGCGTAAAGTATCTCCATTCCAAATTTCACTCAAATCCATTCAGTAGTTTTTACGTGAAAGAGTAACAAACATCCATCCATACTCACAAACTTTCGCGTTTATAATATTAGTAGGATAGGATATAATATTAGTAGGATCTTTGATTTAAATTTTTCTTTCATTGAACGGACCGACACCTTTCAATATGTTCTCCTCACATTATTTTCGACAGTAATTTTCTCGTACCATGGCAGCATAAGTCATCGAGTCAGTTCACTTAGCAGCATCGGGATTAAGTGAAATCGTACGCAATACATCTCTTTCGTACAAACAATGGATTGAATGCCCAAGAGCACTAGTAATTTTTCTGTCAGCGCCCGCCAATCCGTTCCTTTTATGGTATTTGACGTACGTCATTTTTACTGTACCCCATGAATATAGAGATATATGAATGACGGATCGGGTAAGCAAAGGTCACCGTGATTATTTTAATCGAGACATTTATCTCGATCTTTATTGTTTTTGAGTTCCGTGATACCACCGCGACGTCTTAATCGGTCGGCCATGTTGGATGCGTCATGTTAAATTCAGATGAGAAAGTGAAGGATATCAAAGATTTGGTTTGTAGATGTCAAATTATGCTGCTCTGGGGATGCAAAAATTTCAATTGTAAAAATGTTAACTGAATCGATTATTGTGGAATCGACTTGTTTTTCGAATTGAAAACGTAACTTACATGTAAAGGTAAACTTTTGACTGTATAATTTAAATTTTATTTAAATTTCTCATTTTTCGCTGACAGAAATTTAAATCTTTAATCTTGATAAAGATGTCGTATCGCATGTGCAATGTTTATTGACAGCTTAAATCATCATTACAAAACTTTCATTTAAAATTCTGGTTAAATTTAATGTTACCTAATACTGACAACACAATCGAATAGATTAAGTGCTTACAAATACTATTCAACATACTTAGCATGACAAGAAATCGAAACAATCGAAAGTGAACGGCATAAGTCGTTGTAAGTAAACTATCGATGATCGCCGATACACCTACATCACTAGGTTTGTTTTGTCGAGTTTCGTGTTTGTGATCAAACGTCTTTGATATGTGACAGCCGGCGTGGGAGGTCAGTAATCGATATTAGATAATCGCATTAGGTTTACAAATGTAAGTTTAATATCGCTCGCTTGAGTCATTTTAGATTGCGGAGTTACGTCACTACTTGATGTTGGCTCGTTGTCAATGGGAATGATGTGAAACGTCAAATAGAACGTTCTATTTTGAATGTTTATTTTCTAATGACAGTGACAGCAGTAGATTTAAATTTTGTACGCTAGCGTGTAGATTTCAGGTAGAAAACGGAAGCAACACACAATATACACCAAATCAAAATTGTTCAAAATGTTTTTTAAATAAAAACGCATTTATAAAATAAGTTCCTATTTTAGAATTTTACAATGCAGAAAATGTAGTCACTTGTGTGCATAAAATCATAAATCTAATTGCTACCATTTCGAGATGCCGAGCAAAATGTTGAATATACAGAGCCTACTTTAGAAAATAATTGTAATATGAGGAAATCTTGTGCAGTCGTGTTTTCCTTTCGAGAGGATTTAGAATAAAAGCTTAACTCATATACCTGCTTAAAAATATAATAATTTGTGTATCATATTTAAAAAAAAACCTATAAACTTACGTACCTACTCAAGAGCTATGAATGAATCATAAGACCGTGTTTTTTTTAAATTACTTAAATGCCCAAATTAAACTAAGTCTCCAGTTTTTGCTCTCTATCAATATTGTGCCGTCAGTATGGATTCTTTAATTTACGTAATAGAACTGTAAATAATTTTTGAGCTATCATAAATCCCAAATCCGCGCATCACCTTTACCAAAATATAAATGTACCTCGTTAACTTTTTTAAATGTTAAGTGGTTCTTATTGCACGAACCTGCTTGAAATTCTAAATTATTTATCGCTTGTATAACAGAGTGAAGGGATAAGATGGTAGGCAATAAAGCAAACAAATTAGAACAAAACAATGCATTGTTTGTGGTATCGAACCCGGTAGCCGAATCGGAGCACGAAATGTGTTGCAAGCTTTAGGTCTACCTACAGGGTCTGTTACAATGGTCTGGGACTGTCTTGGACTTACCTACCAATATTTTGAATAGAGACAGATTTTTGTCTCCAGAAATGTATGAAGTCCTAGAGCGTCCCAAATCGCCCATTCTTCTTTACAATTTTCTTAAGGTGTCAGTGTTAAGTCAGATCGGTAGAAATAAACTACTTCCACGTACACTTCGTCGAACGTTTCGGCTGTATTACAGCGTTTTCGCAAGGTTTTCGCACTCTGTCCGATCCGAGTCCGATCAGAATCAGTGAAAATTCGGATATATAGAAAAATCGGATGACGGAAGCCGGATCTATAGTGCGTAGGCGTACGCTACCGTAAAAATAGTTCTACGACTACTCCGGACCGTATTTTCACGGGTTCGGATCGGATTTGGATCGGAAGTAATGCGAAACTGCTCTTACGCTTGAAATGTTTTCTGTTTTTTTTTTAAATATCTAGAAAAATGCGAACCTTTATAAGTCTTATCCGATTGTATTATGTACAAAATTTTATGAAGAATATGACTTGTAATTTAAAATTAATGAAAAACTACGTTTCTTAATTTTGTTTGATAAGACTACTTATCAAGGTTTTTTTAAACAATGAACGAGCCACAATTTATAGAGAGTTGAAGCGTAATTCAGCCAAAAAGGAGGTGTACGTGGAAACCTTAAGAGAAGAAACTCAAACTTGACTCCCATTATAACCCACCAACCAAGAATGTTTTTCCTCCAAAAACATTTTAACATTAGGATCCGCTTCTAATGGCGCGTAGTTCTAATTGATTTTCTACGATTTTAGCAAAAGCTTCCGCCTTTCGAAACACATAAACATCGAACCTAATTAAAATTTAATCAAACGCTTTAATGAAAACAATAAAATTAGCAAAAAGTTGTACGAAAGCAATCGCCTTTCGAATCTTATGATTTATTATTTACCGCTGGATTCCTGTTGCACACAATGGCCTCCCCTCGAACCCAGCTTATACAGACAACGGCTAATTCATTGCACAGGCTTAAAAATACAATCGCAGTCAAACTGTACAGCTGAACAGCTAATTTAGGGTTAGACTATGGGGCCAACAATGTGCACGTTGTAAGGGTTACGGTTTCGTCATTATAGTAGTTTGAGAAGTTATGGGGTAAATTCATCACATGTTAAATGAATTCAATATTTTAAGGGTAAGTAATCTTGTTTTGAAACGCGCTCGTGATACACGCTTTTAGTATGATGTAGTCTCCAACTCTTATTTCAAAGGTACAAAACAGTACATTTGTCAAATGAGCATTTGAATAATGTCATTCCACAAGTATAAAGTAGAAAACATAAATTGTTCTTACCCCAGATAGAGTTTTTAGAATTTTGTGGTGTCGTTTCGGTTAAGAGCTATGGAGTGTTTCCAAATCAGCCCGATTTTTCACTTTTCACTTTATTTAAATTAGATTAACTTAGTTTTTTCATGTTAAACTACGAACCCCTGTTTTCGTCGGTTCACCATTTTGAATAACAATCTTACTGACCTATCATACCAAATATTTCCACTCCAGAGGTCTAGCCGGAACTGTTCAAGCTCTGCCGTATCTAGGATCTGTATCGGGGAGTTACAGAGCTGTTCATTGCTTAGCTGTATGCCGCGTGAAATGGACACAGTGTTAATTTGTTGCGCTTTTAATCGTTTCTCTCTAGACCACACGGTAGCTGAAAGTAAAATAACCACCAATGTTAATGACATTTTTGCCACTTGTTAAGCCATTTTTTTTGTGATTTATTAAAATTCTTCCAGCTTCCACACTTCTTTCAATGACGTTGCAAATTACCTAATTGAATAATAGATAATCACGTGCTTTTTACCTACACTAGACTTGTGTGAGGCAACTTGGATCGTCATCATCATCAGCTTGTATCATCAAGTCCACTACTGGACATAGTCCCCCTCCCAACCCCTCTCCTTAGAATGCCCTGATGAACGGTCTTGTGCCGCCTCCATCCATCTATTTCCTGTGATTTTTATGTCTTTAGTCAATTGAGAGAAGGGCCGTCCTCTAATGCGTCGTCAGGTTTGTACTCGAGAACCTTTATCCTCCAACGGTTGTTAGTACAAGCTATATGTCCTGCCTATTGCCACTTCAACTTGCTAGAAACTCCTAGCATGGCTCTCTCCATAGCCCGATGTGCGACTTTGAGCTTGTCTTGGCTTGTTTGAACTGTCTTGTTGTGTTGAGCACTTTAGATAATAATATCAACTATTAATTCATGTATTTGCCACAAATACATGGTTCTATTATATATGGATGACCACCATATATTATATTTATTTATTATATTGTGAATTTATTTGATTTTGATGTTATGTTTACTTATAAAGAGTTAATGAATATAATATCTATGCTCTGATTTTTATTCTTAGACACTTTTTATTTTGTAAACAAAGAAATGTCACTGTGTGTATAAATGTCATGTATGTGTATCATAAGTGTATATACACATATGCATTTATACACACAGTGGCATATCTTGACATTTCTTTGTTTACAAAAAATGTCTAAGATTAAAAATGAGAGTATATGTAACCAAAGGAAACTTATTCTGGGGTTTACAATACGGATATAAGTGGTAATTTTTAATAAAGTAGCAACATAATTTTGACTCCGACAGTTTAATTACTGTACAAAATTGGATGATGCAACGCGATTTATGCTTTGACACGTTCGATAGAAAGTGGGCGGGTGGAAGTCTAGACGAGTTTGTGAGATAGTTGTCGAGCGGTTTACAAGTTCACTGCAATTAGCCTCGTTTAGTAAAGATTTTTGGTCTAGTTTAAAAATTAGATCATGCTAAGGTGTTAGAACGGCGAGCCTGGTTTAGAAGCGAGATAGATAACCATTGCGACCTCTGTGGCGCGGCAGGCGAATGTTCGCCTGCGACGCAGGAGGTTGCGGGTGCGATTCCCGCCTCGGAACAAATATTTGTACAATCTACAGATATTTGTTCAGAGTGTTCTGGGTATTTTTCTATGTATAATATAAAAATATCTATCTTTGTAATGTATATCAGTTATCTAGTACCCATAACACAAGCTCTGCTTAGTTTGGGGCTAGATAATGTTGTGTGAAATGTCCAGCATTTATTTATTTATTTTATTGGTGGTTTGAATATCACGTCAATCTTTTTTTATTACATTAAGGGTGCGCTCCGAAAATATAATGCCGATTTGCCTAGTTTTTGTGAGTAAACCAGATATCAATATAATAACTGAAATACGTTAATTTCAAAAATTCTGAAATACTATGATTACTTATTTACCTACCAGACCAGCCTTCAAATCATCATCATCACCAGCCTATTTGCATCCACTGCAAGACAAGGCCATTGAATACAATGAGGAGATTTGCTATAATCACCACGCTTGGCAGACGGATTGGTGATCGCAGTTTGGTGTTAAGTACTCAGGTGGATGTCAAAGTCAAAATCAAAAAGAATTTTATTCATTGAAATTACAAGGATCATTTTGAATCGTCTTATAAACTAAAATTAGATACTCCTGTTCCAACGCGACCAAGCCTAGAAGAATCAGGCAACAAACACGGCTTGGTTTACATAAATGGTCTGTCTTACCACTAGGTGAGAAGCGCCTGTGTGGTGCCTCGGAGCAAGGAGTTGCTGATACATAGTAAACGAGAACTTAGAAACCTTAGGAAATTAGTCAAAATTAAATAAACATCAGCAAAAATATGCAAGACAGCACACGCTACGCTTGTTATGTTGATGCTGCTGCCCACTCCCTGGTGTAATATCTCAGTAAAGCTTTTACTAAATCCACATCCACGGGAGGAGACGGAGGGGTCTATTCTTAGGCCGGACACACCATGGCACTTCAAATACTGTCCTATAGCTAGATAGATTCTCTTCTACACACAAAGGTATTGCAAGTTTGATCTACCTAGATGATTACATTGCTTTAGTACTCTCTGATTAAATCGGCGAACTAGACACATACGAATGCCATTTCATTCTGATGCTATCTTCAACTTGACTTGTTATCTTAATGGCTATATCAAACTTGAACAGGTCACATAATTAGCCAGACATTGCTAATGCTTTCTCTAGGATGGAACAATGCAAATTATGTCTATTTCCCTTCTTCCGACTTTGATTTTTGTGAGCTAAATATAATAGCAATTAACTCAAGACTGTAATTTCGATAATTATAGTGTGTATCTTTGATACCGTTGATATGATACGTCACGCTTTTAGGGTTCCTTACCCGAAGGATACCAACGGGACCCTACACTACTCGCACTGACAAGCTTAATAATTTTATGGGTTTCATAAACAATGAACGTTAGATATAATTAAGCGAGTAAATAAGTACGGCTTCATATCACCACACCAAAATGTAACTGGCCTGATTGTAGATCAATGCAGAATAATTATTCTGAATGATTAGAAGAATTCTTATTATTAATAATTGACTAGGGAATTGGGGTGAGTAGCACCAGGAATGTTTGTAGGCACCTGTAGCCCTAAAATTTTCCTCGCGGTACCACAAAGAGCAGCGCCCAGGGAACAAAGATAGTCTCCGTATGCCCAAACACTTTTGAGAGTCTTGAGAGCCTATCAGAAGGTAGCGACAGCCAAACAGTGTAGCTACCAAGGTCCACGGTCACGTTCGCAGTCTATTGTAATAAAGAGCTTGTTGTACATGCAGAACCATGATAGTTATATCGGATAACCTATGATAAAAACTTTTAAAGCTACGCGGTAAACACTGAAAACTCGATGTTGGAACCCTACACCATGCTATCCCATATGCATTGGGTTTGTTTAGATATTCGTTTTAGTACGGCTGCAATACAAACACTCTACATAGAACACTAGCTCAGATCACGAGTATTAGCTAGCGGGGTTCTATTAGAGCCGGTGAAGTTGAATGCACAATTTCCATTGCAATAATATGAGATTAGAAACAGGAAACACTAATTTTTAACATTGTTATTGATTGAAGGCAAGAAGTAACATATACAAGTTAATGAAACTTAAAAGTAATTTAGCTGATTTATAGAATAAATATTTTGTTTTTTATGTTAAATTATATTTAACTCAACAGATACCAGTTGTGTAACATAAAAAGCGGATAATGAAACAAATCCATAGTCAGATGCTGATCTGCATTGCATTGCAAAGACTCGAAGTATGGATGATACGCTGACAGATTTTGAAAGTATAATGAGCTAGTTCCAGGATAAAAGGCACAGTGTACCTAAATGGGCCTTTGATAATGATATATGCTGGAAACAAAGCAAATGTTTTTATATAGCAGCAATTTTTTTTTAATTTTGTAGGTAAATTTTTATAGTAGTGTGGTGCAAAAGTTTCGTTTCAAACGTACTAGTAAAATTATGTTGTTTAAAATTGATGATATCCTTTGTGTTGACGTCGTTAATTGTTGTTCTATTAAGTCCCTGTGACCACAAATTCACATTAGACTGAAAGTGGACGAAGTCATTATAAATTAAGTATAATTAACCGTAGACAACCACGGCGGGCGTCATTGTAAATCACTCAGCACATCCAACAATGGATTTTGACGATCATAAATAATAAATAATTCTTGCTTTCTACACTACATAGTCATCTATTATCAAGCCTGTATTACATTAGCATTAGTCGTGAGATTCTTCACTTTCACCGATTTTTAGGATTATGCAATTTGGGATTCACGAACCTCAGTAGTTGACAATGAACTCTTTTTCAAAGACTTTAATGATGCCTCTTATTGCATCACTATTCATCAAGTCATCATTCAAAGCTTATAGAGTCATCATGGAGCGTCCAGTAAACTGTTCAATCTACTTTTGATCTTAGTAGTAGCTTTTGCTTTCAAATAAAAGCGTAAAATTAGCTCGCACGCCAGTATTTCACTATAGAGTAACACAGGGGATGTCTTTGGGCTTTCTAATTTACTGTCACCTCACTGTAACAAACGTGTTCGAAGTGATCTACAGCTAATGGCCCTTGAATAAAGTTGTTTCTCACACAATTTGCACTAGATACACAATTCTACATTATTTATTATAGTGATAACCGCTTCTATTGGTGGCGCTACATGCAATATAACGGAATAAAATTCCACTACAGCGCTGTTCTTGTCGTGTTAGTGTCTTAGTTACACCAGATTGCTAGTTTATGGCCGTGTCATGGTGTCACTACATGAAAAGTAGGTTTGCCGAATGATTTTCAGTTTTGAAATCATTGCGTGATTGATATTTTGATAGTATATACTTTGACGATAGATTATGAGCTACTGCCTTATTTGCTTGAACATGTGTTGGGGTATTCAAAATGCCTTTATTTGTTGTATCTAGCAAGGTTTACTTCGGTTGATTAATAAAAGTTCATGTACACATATTTTCATTGCAGAATTTGTTTTCAACACTTTGTTTGAAGTTCATGCGATTGGATTTGTACTGGAAGAAACATCAGTAATCTAACTTACTGCTTTATTAAACTTTGTCTAAATTAGATGCTCAAAAGCTCCCGATACACAGTTCCATGCACTCAATCAATTTTACTAATTGGTCCCGTATCTAGATTAGCCCTAATTTAACTCGTTCGTGATTCATATCGTGACCCAGAGCCGAAACGAGGATGAAAGTCGATCGTCGATAATGGTAATAATGGTGCGATCTTGCGTGTGGTCTACTCCACAGCTAATGAAGGAGTTACTACTGTCCCACAGATTATAGACAAGTAACAACGACTCCACAGCTTATGAACAAAAGTTATTTCAGTCGTCAATAAAAGTAGCTGAGCAACTCAGGTCACCAAGTGCACCTTTATATACTCAAAATAGCTCATCGGCACTACCTTTTTGTCTGAATGCCGAAGGCGATATTTATTTTTCTCACCTATTACCTATGTATGTTTGGATGCTTCTCTCGTATCATCCAAACGGCCGGTTGGATATTAATAAATAAGGTGTTTATAGATTCGTCTAGATACAGTGTACAGTTTTAAGTTATTCTAATTTATTGGATGTTATTCGGAATGAATAACCCCGATTTAACTACTAAATTAGCTAACTTGTTTGTTAAATTTGTAAAAGTATTGTATTTGTAATGAGTTCTAATCGCGAAAGTTTAAAAAATACTATTGTAATTAAGTTTTGAACGTGAAGATGAGCTTCCTACCTACGCTGCTGGGTTGTTCAGAATGCTTTGGACACTTTGTTTCGAGATATAAATATGATGGTTTTGATCGCAAAGGAGTATAGGGGTTTGCTTAGCTACTTCTGGCAACTTTCACAGTTTACAAAGTACCTACTTACTACTACACAGTTCATAAACAAGTAACTTCACGGTGCTAATTACTTCGCCGGTCAGTGTCAGGGAGATCGTCCAACTGATTTGGGCATAGGGCTGTGAGCGGCCACACATCGTGTGATCGCAATCGACTAAGAGACCAATTATGGGAAATCCGAGAAAAATATCTCATTGATTTATTAAGATAATGGAGTGTTTATTGTGGTAATAAGTGACGAAACCGCTGTTTTGATTCGTATTTAAGTCTTAATCGAGGATCGTTTGTTGTGAAATGTCTCATAATCGGTTCAGCTCGTCGTTTTATAGCTTACTCGTAATAAGTTATTATCGCTATCAGTATATTGTATGCATCTCGGAAACGCTTTGAGTGAGCTTTGTAAATATTTTTGACACAAATAGTAGTAGAGCGGGATCAATTAAGTATTTTTTTATTTTAATAAATGATGGAACTCTTATGTGGCCTATGTTAAGCAGTAACCTTAGCCCATTACAAACGCAATACCACTTAGGTCATGTCTAACTAAGACGTATGTTGTGTATACGCGGTAGGTTCCTATATTTATGCGCTGAAAGAGTCTGGTCTGCTAATTTTAATTTCAGAATTAAAATTATTCTCCTCACTATGCGTGAGATAGCCAAGGCCATTAATAAAACTACAAAAATACTACACCAGCGTGTACAGTCAAGCTGGAAATAATTTAAAATAACAAGAATCTGAGATGAGGCGATATGCCCACGCTGACATATCACGCGACCCCTGAGCGTGCAGTATCACGACTTGGGAGTCTTGGGAGACCCAATTGTCGCATGATCCGCCAATTAAAACGAATTTGCACTTAATTGTGTTAAATGTTGGGTAAGCTATCTTGCAGGGCACGAGAAAAGGGCTAATTTGCGTGTTTTGCCGCTTTTGTATTTTTACAGCACGTGCAGTTTTTTTCTTATTTAATAGGCCTAGGTCTATCTGACATCTCTACTTTGTATGGGACCACTATTCTTTAGTTTTTCTACTTAGCTTCTTTGTGTATCTGGCCTGCTGGCCTGATTAATTTTAAATCTACGGAGTCTAAATACTTCAGTAAATACTTATATTTATGTGCTATTTCAATATGTTACTCATAATATCGTCTACATTTATACGTTGCGAATAAGAAATCAATGTAATCCATGAAAATTCAATAAACTTTAGTGTTGAATGTCAATAATTTTAACATTGTTAATACCCTGGTGGTCGCCATGAAAGCCACTTTTTCCAATTCTATGAAAGCTGTTAACTTACCTGATTATATTACGTATCAATAGCCATTGTTCTTTTGTATAAAGATTATAATTGTCATAAAGTATTTTGACTTTTTGGGAACCCGAAACCAGTGTGGTATTCAGTGTGCCTATAGGCAGTGAGGCTCGTTGCATACATTTATTGGTAAAACAGTATTTAACAATATGTCAAGCCTTATATCAAGCGTAAACAGCTTTCTTTGCCTTAGTCACTTCACTTCTGTACGTCTTCTCTTTTCTCTATTTCTTCTCTCTTTCCGATGTGTTGACTCAGTTTCTGCCGACAAAAGTTCATATCTGTGATCACGTTGAATGTTTTAAAGACGCGCTCTAGCTTGCTCATGATTACTCACTTCATAATTTCGGAGAACCTTACGATAATTGGGAATGAATTCTTTATCCATTAAAGATGGAAGGTATGTATGAATTGTATGAGTTGCATAGTTAAGTTATTATACTTTATTGTTGTTTGGCTCACCCATGGCTTGGAATGTAAATATTAAAAACAGAATTTCCATACAGCCGCTAGCGTCTTTGTTTGCAAATTATTCGTACTGTATCCAAATTTGGCATTCACTATTCCTGGTATGCGCAGTTTTTTTACAAAAAGAGTTTGTTTTTTTTGGTCAATTATTTATGAAACCTATTTTGAATCTTTATCTGTTGCGACTACAGTTGGTTTTGCCTCCCGTTTTGTATTTCACTCAGGTCATTATCGAAATAATAGGATGATATATTTTTTGCAAGAGCACGTGATATTTACTTCTCGACTTGGTGTTGAATTCCAACGTGAGCAACTGAGCAAGCGTGAACCAGGTTTGGTGTTAACAATTTTAATATTTTGAATACTTACAGTATAAACCTCAAGTTTTCTGAACGGCTAATTTTCCTTGATTACGATTGTAGCACGATTGTAGTACCGGATCGCCATTAAAAACGTGTAAAACGCATTTAAATAACTTATGTCTTCATTTTTAGGTTTTTAAGAATGGGGAAATTTGATTATCTTTCACGTAATATTGGCAAACTTGTACTCTCTAATTTGATTGCCTTTGGTCTACAAAGGCATAGAGGATTTTTAAGACATATAAAAACATTAAGTAGTACAAAATTTAAGTGAAACCTCTGTAAAGAAACCAAAACATTAGAGAGAAGACTGACAGATCTATAGAGTTTTTCTCTGAATGGACGTCGATTTGCAATAAACTATCTCAAACTTTTAATCTACTACGAAATCATTTTCTGTGACATAATGAGCCCGTATGTGGCAATAATTGCAAGCGGAAAATCAAATAAGTACCTATTAAAATAAATTACTCATTGAATATTCCAAAACTTAATTACAACCATTGATGTCACAATTAATCATTAATTTAAAACTAATCTTGACATAAAATTATAACTGGAATCGGTTATCTAATAGGTGACACACCAAAATGATCGTGATAGTGACTTGATTATTAACTAAAGAAGCCAATGAACACGCTTAACAAAGGTTAGTGATTAGTTTGACATTTCATAATGAAAACTATGTTCTACGAATGAATAGTTTTGATGTTACGTGTTATGTGTTAAACGTGCCAAAATACAGAGCGGCAAATCAGCGTTTACATTTCAATCCAGCTAACCGATTGATATAGTCTAAAACCTTGCCGAAGAACCAAGCTGTCTAACAGTGAAAATCTAATTCGAATTCTTTCACCAATTTTGGAGAACAGAAAAAGAGTGAAAATCAACTATTTTTTTTAAAAAACAGCCATTATTTTGTATCCTGATGTTGCGGTTTAGATTTTATAATGTTTCTATAACATTATATGTAATTGACACGCTCGACTTTTTGTTCACTTTGGTTGCAAAGTATGCTTACAGTCATTTTGAGTACGTGTATTTGGTCAGTAATGGAGCCGTAAAGCTAAGCACTTATAATGCTGACTCTAAGGCATTTGATTCATAAACCTAGATCATACTAAACAAAAGACAACTTAATAATTTAAAAAAATTGAGCAGTAAGAGCAAATGGTTCGATAATAACTAATTATATTTCACAGATAGCCATTTTGCCCTTTATCGAACTAATTAATCTGTTACCATTCTAATGCACCATAGAAGCAATAACAGTGACGCAATAAGTTTTCACTTGGTCCAAACACAGATCATTAGATAGAAATGAAACTCTCGCACTCAGCAAAATCTCTCGCGACTTTTGTGTTTCTTAGAAGCACCTGCCGGTACATCTCGTATAAGTAGTATTACTCGACACAGCCGTATGTGGATGGTAGAGGAACTTATTTTGTCAGTACGGGGAATTAGAAGTTTCGTATCTATACGTCAATCAATCTTTGTCTCGGTAAGGCTATTGCAAACTTATTATTTGGACGCTTTATGGCCTTTCGGAAGATTATGATGATAATGTTGTGATGCTATAACCGTAATTTGTTTTTTGTTTCAGGTATGGATCGCTTTCACTTTCTACTGGTAAAAATGTAATACAACTTCGGCAGGAGTACACACTAACCATTGTCGTGTACACTATAATTTAGAACACGCAATACACTTTTCAATATCGTAATTTAAGCTAAGAAAAATAATAAATTTTTAACGTACACTGTTTAAAATGAATGAAATAAGTAAGTGAATGATTGGATTTTTGAAATTGAATAATTTTTGTAAATGGCACAGACTATATTATTTTGAATCATGCTCCATCGACATTCATACAATTCCGACTTCCGTGGTGCGGTGGGCGAGTAGCCAGCTGAGATGCTGGTTCGATTCCCACTGTAAGGCAAATGTTTGTTTGATCTGCAAATATTTGTTCCGAGTCTGGGTGTTGTGGTACCATGATACACATTTTGACAAGCATTTATTTGTGTCAATGATGCATCATAACAAAAACACGGGAAAATACAAAAGACACACACACAAACAACAAAGATTAACAAAGAAAATTAAAACTAAACAGAAGACAAGAATGACTTGTGTTTTATTATAATAATAATGTGCCTCTTAGTACCAGTCATGCAACACTGTCACAAAGTGGCGTCCAGCTCAGCATTTGTTGTGTTGTGGCAACACAACGCTGATCGTATAGTTTCGGATACCCAAGACACAGAAAACCCTAGTGTGGGATCAGGTCTATGTATGTGACTGTTGGGTAATATGTTATGTTATTGAATTCACATGTTGCTACATTCATATTTTGGCGATTTAAGGAAACTAGAACCACGGAAACGCTAGAATTAGTTCTGCATAACATGTTTAAAATCCAAGGCTAGATTCAAAAAATGTGTCCTCGTATTTTACTAATAGTTGGAAGTCGTTTCATCGAAGCTAGATCGTGAAGCACGAAATCTGATTCGACACTCCGTGAAGTTAAGTTATAATTCAATCTAATATCAAGCTTGTCTTCTCTCTTCCATCTGTAGAATAATATCATAATTAAAATAATAATAAATAAATAAATGCTGGACATTTCACACAGCATTATCTAGCCCAAGCTAAGCAGAGTTTGTGTTATGGGTACTAGATAACTGATATACTTAATACAATACATTACATAGATAGGCATTTTTTTATTATACGTAGAAAAATACCCAGAACACCCTGAACAAATATCTGCAGATCGTACAAATATTTGTTCTAAGCCGGGAATCGAACCCGCAACCTCCTGCGTCGCAGGCGAACCTTCGCCCGCCGCGCCACAGAGGTTGTCAAAGTTTATTATCATCAGCTGCTAGATATTGGTGGAAGTATACATCCACCGACGTCTATCTATCTGCGTCAAAACTTGCCGTATTTTGCTTCAAAATGGTCCTTACTTCGAAACACAACGAACCAAGATTTTTTAAAATTCAAATCTGCAGTATAGCAGATGTTTTTGCAGGAAATTCTGTCTTTATCGAAATCTATCGGAAACTCCCCAAGATTTTTGATTTCACATTTGCTTAATTTTTACAAATGACGATAATTAATAATTAGAATCAGCATTACTACTGGTTCTACCGGTATAGCAAGGTTGCTCTAAGAAAAACCGTTGAGCTGTTATATACATTTTTTTAGGAACTAAATTGTGTATAACTTTTCATTTAAAAAACCGACTTCCGCCATTGTATTCGACTAAATATTTGGATTAAAAAAAATGATGAAAGAACCATAGTGGTGAAAGGATTATGATACTTTTTGAATGCAAATGCTTGGTTTGTTGCTGAAAATATCAAAATCGCCATATGTATGCCTACAATATTTGAGGAGTTCCCTCAATTCCTCATGGATCCCATCATCAGAACTGGATTTTGAAAAAAATGGGACCAATCTGGAAGTGTATCTATTCAAATAAAAAAAGAATTTTCCAAATCGGTTCATAAAAGCCGGAGATATGCGGTAACAAACATTAAAAAAAAAAAAAAAAAAAAAACGACCGAATTGAGAACCTCCTCCTTTTTTGGGAAGTCGGTTAAAAAACTCAGCCAATAGGCTAATTTCATAGCCGTACTTTCTGATGATCTCATTTATTGTTACTATCAATATTTTATTTTAGCTTGCATTATCTTATCGGTTATTGTAATACTTATATCGATCACACCACCTTCTTTTTCTCAAAACACTTAAATTTGATCCTGAGTGTTATTGATATATATAAATTTTCCATTTTGGCGTGATAATTTCAATTTAGCTATCAAATAACTTTATTTACTAATGTAAGTATGTTAAGCTATGTTTTAGATGTTCAGTGTTCTACTTTTGCTTAGTTAAAGCGTGCAAATATTGCTTTACGGTAATTTTAACGTACGTAGGTATTTGTGACAAAGGCAGTTTATAGAAGATTCATAATTAAATTCAAAAACCAGTCAAGTGTGAATCGGACTGACTTGAAGTGGGTTCATTAGTACAAGTAGGCTAATTGAACTTATTAGTCCTCGGTGAAATTAAGCAACACATTTTATACCGTACTAGATGCGCCCGCGGTTTCGCCCGCGTGAACAATGATGAAAATTGATGATGATGATAATGAAAAGTAGCATATGTGTTAATCCAGTGTATAAGGTAACTCCATTTGAAACTTCACTCAAATGCGTTCAGCCGTTTGAGCGTGAAGAAGTAACAAACATATTCACAAACTTTCGCATTTCTAATATTAGTGTGTTTGAATATTTTCTGTTTCCCGTGGGAATATAAAGACTTAGGATTTTCGTTTAGGTTTTCCTGTAAATGGTGTGTTATCTTCTTTTATCTGTCTTTTTCATAGTTTTAAATTATGTTTCATTCTTATTTTATCCATACCACTGGACTTCTCTTTTGTTCAACCATGTTTATCAACATTATCTACGAACTTTAATCCAAAATACTATCGTTCTTTTAGCGTTGAGCCCGTTCCATACATTATCTTGCTCCCATTAATTTACTGAGTCACTCGTAGCAAGTTCTCTGGCTAAAGTGAAACTTGTTTTATGCCTTTGTTAAGGGGTTCGATTCCCGCGTCGTGTCGTCCCGCCGTGTCGGACGATACTCAGCCAACGATAAATCGTATTGGACGTCGACACCTCGACTACAATGGAAAAGAGAAAGTCTTAGGGAAATTATTACCCGATCGGACAATTGAAAACGATAAAAATTCGCGTAAAGCCTTTATACGCTCATTATTTTGACTACTGTGGGCTCTTTGGTCAATATTGTGACTTCACAGTTATTCACAAGTTGACATTTGAATATGTTTATATATCATCATTATTATCATCATAATCATCATCATCATCACCAGCTTGTATACGTCTAAAGCTGAACGAGGCCTCCTCATGGAATACAATCGAGGGATTTATCATAATCACCACGCTGTATATAGTATATATTTTATTTGTATATCCTGAGTGAGTCGCATTAATTTTAATCAGTCCAGATATTGAATTCATTAGTAAAGTCAGTTTTTTAACGATCCTTATGAAGTCTACTCGTACAAACAGGCGAAAGACTTTATTAGTAAACGATACTTTCGTCACCGTGTGTATGACTCGTTGAGGCCCGCGCAGACTCAAGTCATGCACAGCGTATTTTATTGTAAGTAATGAGAAAAATCACGTCCGTCATTACTCATGTTATTATTTCTTTAAATTATCAGGTTATCGTATTGACGACAACAGCACATTACCTAATCTTAAGAGGCAGCTCAGAAACCTTTTACATAATCAAGCACCATATCTGCTTAAGAGATGCAACCGCTTGGATAAAGCCCCATTTAATTAGAATGCTCATCATTCATTCTTTGATAATCTTAATCAGTAGCCAGATTCATGGGAACTAAATTAAAAGGTAAAATAAAGGATGAAGATGATTAAGTTGTAAAAGCGGAAACCGATCAACGGTTTTACAAGATCAAATTGCAAAATGAAGTATTAACGAGTGGTAATTCCTAGAGAGTATTAAATTCCTCGGTGCTCATCAAAAGAGGTTCTTCATAAACTGACTGTATAAAGTTGGCATCTGGCTATGTTGCTCCGGCTTCCTCTTCGCGGCATTTCGTATTAGATGCGAAATAGCATGATTAACAGTCATAATATGTGACCGGGTTTTCTAGATTCCCATTTAATTGTATCAGCTTTCTTGCATCGACTATCGGTAATTTAAATCTTGACTATCCCAATTGTAAAAGTAGAAATGGGTAATCGCAGATAGGATGTGGAAGCTTTGGAGATGATTGGAACACATTTTATGGTTTTATAACAGTAGTTGTAATAAATTGAAGGTACTCAAAACGTGTTTTGAGTGTGGTGTATTCAATTAAAACATAATTTGAACAGAGTATTTTTTTCTAACTGGACTGAAAACAACATTTCACATTTAGACTCGTTCCATTCAATAATTTGAAACAACCTCACAAGTAGTGTTATTTATAAACGACAGATAGTATTATCTAGAAAGGCACTCTTCCAAAAGGCCTCGAGGTGCGTGTAGGCAGTAGATGCAATAATTATTCAAATAAGGTCGGTGCATATCATCGTACCGAGGAGGTACCGTTGCGGCTACGTGATCCTAGCTAGCACCATTATCGTCGCCCGTCATTATCCATCCATTAACTTCGCTTCGGGATGTGACATACTTTCCAGTTTTAATGCACAATATACTTTAACCTTTATTTACAACAGAACAATTTCCAATAACTCATCGTTTGTTAAATTTAAATCTGCAGCAATTTTCATAAGAAGTAGTACTTACAGCGTTAATTCATTCCCGTAAAAGGCGTTAATAGTTATATGGATGCTAGAAAAAGCTGTCGGATTCTTACAGCTCCAACGAGATGTGTCCGGCTTTTTTCTCGGGGTGGATATCTGGATTGCGTTGTGGAGTTGGGGATGTTGGGCCAAACGGTCGGGGTGTGATAGGGTCGGGGAAGATGGGTGTTTGCGGATGGCGAGCGCGCGACTCTGCAGTCTGCGTCAGTCGCGCTGTGCCCCGTGCGTGCACTGCTCGTGGTGGGGTCTCGTCACGTCGCTCCATTCTGTTCTGTTATTCGCGTGTTTCCGTCGAAAGCGCACGTGTCGCCGACGTCAAACACTATTATAACCGTGCACCTGTGACTAAACAAATATTTGACGTGATGTGCATGGTTCCCTTGTGCTCGATATTGTGATTGGTGCTTAGTTTGAATCTGTGTTTGGTGATTCGCTTCACAAACTTATGCTCTGAAGTGTTCCAAATTTCGGCGACAGCCAGGGCGCTCTTCGATAGTTGGATGAACGCCAACTTTGGTGCTAAGGTGAGCAAAATTGTCAACCACCTTGGTATTTGCAAAGTATTTTTAAAAGAAGTAAACGTTGGAATTTTGGTCGTTATCGGCGTCGCCCGGCTTATCTGACGCCTATTAGTATTTTAATAACAACATTCTTTATACCACCCACATACATGAATGTAAATCAATTGTTAATGCCACAGTTATTTTCCAGAATTTACTCTAGATTATCCTAAAACTTTTGTAGTTCATCAGTAATTATTACTCGCAGTTTCGCAATGGCTGTATCACAACATCTTGCTCAGCCCATTGTTGTAATGACTGTATAGTGTATAATTGACTACACATGTTTTCAGACACCCGGCCTGCGTCTGGCATAATGGCTCTATTGAGTGGTCTTGCCTTGTCTTTACAAATTTAAATCACGATTCTCATAACAATTAACATCTATACAATACAATATGTTCACGTTTGAGTTATATATTTTGTCAAAAACTATGAAAACAAAGTACATTTATTTTATTAAAATTTTCCACAGCTTAAATATTTTTATCGGCACATTGTAAAGTAAATAGGTACAAAGGTATCATACAACGTTAGATATCAGTCTGTTATCTTGTACTTTTTCAAGGGCAATATCATGGAACTACGAATATATCCGTTCATTAAAGCCGTGAATAACAAGATAACCCAGCTAGTTTCAAAGGGCATTAATTAAATTATAATCAAATTTATATTTTATTTCGTAATACTACCTGATCCGTTCGCGACTTCGTTCGCTTAAATAGCTTAAACCTGGTCAAAGAAACAAGCTAGCTAACAGTGAACACTCTGTTTCGATTTCATTTCAGTGGTTTTGGAGAAGAGTAGTAACGCCAAAAACAACTCTCATAATACATATGTACTAATACTTATTAGTAATAGTCATGTACCTTACCTCGAGCTGGTCACTGTCCAAACACAGAGGTTAGGTGACCAAGAAGGAACTAAGACAAGAAGTAGTGATAGTGGTGATGCTTTATTTTAATCATCAGAATTCTGGCATTAATGTATTTCTTTTTCCGTTGAAGTTTTACTAGCATTTATCTACCTTCCCATTAACCTCAATTAATTGAATTGAAGTCTTGTGAAGATGGGTACCGCGATACAGCTCTGTCTGTACGGACAGTTGGACCCTTATCTGTTATCATGTCATCATTGAGTTGCTCCTAATAATACTTTAAGGTAGGAATACTCCTCCGTCTGGGCCATCCACGGCCGTTGTTTGTTTGGGCCTGTTAATGTCTTCGCAACTGTATGTCAGGACAGTTGAACAGTGGCCAATAGACCAAGTCTCATTCCAAATTGGCAGCTTTTTACTTAACATCGGTTAATCGACTTTTTGTGAGTTTGGTTCCCCAAGATACGATAGATAGGTATATAGTTATACTCCTGCATAGTCCGCTGGCCGAGGCTTAACTTCTGGCTGGTGACCAAGTTGAGAACCGTAAGCGAGGAGGAGGCTCATCGCTTAATAAAAAAGTGGAAATAAACATTCTATCTGTAATTCTACTGTTTTGGTACTCAAACACACAATGCCGTAACGGCTGAACCAATTTCTATGAAAATAAGAAGATAGATACATTTTTAAAAGCTAATTGATTAGTGAAGCTGTGGGTAGATGCTAGTGCACTATAGAGCATAGTGAATTTAACTATGCCGGCTCGGTACAGCTTTTAACCAATTATAAGGCAACAATTGAAAAACTGTTGACATTCTTGTACAAGTTAGTATCGATTATCTAGTAAATTCTAGTACTAAAACCCTTTACTACCTTTTCCAGCAATTATTGTATTTGCATTGAATTTGTCAACTTCTACATCTACTTCATCATCATCATGCAATTGTCTTGATAACTGGTAGATAAGTAGACAGTGCGACGCGATAACGTGACTTTACGACGCTCCTTTGCCAATCGCGTCACGTCTGACACACTCAGAGAACCTCCTTTCTGTTGTTAGTTTATTATCGCTTCTTACAAAGTAACAAGGCTTCCTTTGAGTAGTTTGAGTGCTATGTGAAGTTGTTTTTTTATTAGATTTTGTTCTGACTCGTCCCTAATTCCCAAACCTATTAACTTCATAAACTGGAAATGTTTTAAGTCATTTCAGCGATACACGCATTGCTATTTTCAACCTAAAACAGCTCCCAAAATAAAAACACTAGCATGTTTTTAACCCAAGAAACCCTAACAAATAATTTACCGACAATAAACACCGTTATAAGTCTGAATAATAATTCTCTTACGAGTGATCTGTTTCAATGTTCAATGAGCGATTACGATAACCTCAAAACGGTACATCTATCCCGTCATTACAGAGCATTGCCGAATGCCGACGCAACTGTAAACAGATACGCATTTCCTCTAGCTCAATGGCCGTAACGCTCGAGTAGCTGACTCAGGTACTTCAAATTCGACCTCCCCGAAATAGACGGTTGTCTACCCCTGTTTTCTTTTATTGTTAATATCGTCACTCATTCAATTGGCAATGTTGGCCTTCCGCCAGGACATGCCAGGTTTCAATCCACTTTAACGGCACCGTATTCATGGAATAAGTTAATTTGCCGACACAATACTTTATATTTACTGGTAAAGTAGAGATTTGACGAGATTGCGGTAGCGTTGCATCGCATTCAGCGTCAAAAATAGTTTCATGTTTTTCCCGTATCGGGTGGATTAATTTGATTCCAGACGTCGTCGGTCGGTCGTCGGCCGGTCAGTTCGCACTCGGCAGCCGCTCGAACTGAATATAGTTTTACGAGTGCCCCAGCTCTGACGCGAAGCCAGCTCACATCAAAAGCGATCAACTCATTGTTATGTGCTTATTATTAGTTTCCATGAACAGTTTACGTTACAATCGTACATGTAGTAGGTCCTCATTTTTCGTAACCTTGGCTTCTGTTTTGAAAGCGAAATACCTACTCACCGCGATAAACTTTTCCGTGCGATGTTCATTTATCTTCAATTCTTTTGTTTTGTTAAACCAATATGTATTGGCTATAGAAAAGTAAGAATAATGCTAGCAGGGCGGCTAGCGGGTGGCAAGAATAAGGATACATATAACGGTGTCAATAGGACAACAGCTGCGAACAATGTACGAAATAATGCTAACTTATTCATGTGGTGTGTTCAAAAAAGTTAACCCATCCTCGACGACCGGTCCCCGTGCCCGTTCGCGGTTTGACTATTCGAACTAATTAGGTTCCTAATTACCTTCTGATTCGGTTTCACTTTTCGAATCCTGAATGTAATTTTAAAAGTAGGACCCGTAAACAGCCTTGGCTTCGATTTCAGTGGATCCGGTCACGCTGATTAATCGGTCCAGCTAGAATGTTTTTATTCACAACATTCAATTAAATTGTCCACCAGCAGAAGGTTTTTATGACTCATTTTGTCTCTGAAGATTTAAATGTTTGCAAATATTGGTAAAGAGGTCGGGTATCGGTAAACCGACGTTTCCGACGACAAATTCACACAACGTTAAACCGATCCAACTGGCGGTCTTATGAATAAATGCAAGTTAAATTTTATTGTTGCATTGACACCAATACGTCATGAGCCCTTACAAGCCGGACAGAAAAAAGTTTAAAATGTGCGATGAGCTGATGAGGCTAGAAAATCGGAACATGGTTTCCTTATAAGGGGCACCGACAGGTTCTTAAATATTGTCGAAGTCATCGAATAACGGTCCAATGTAAAAAAGTTTCAGCATTTCGTTCCCGCGTAATTGGTGGGTCTCTTTGGAATGCAGCCCAACGAAGATGTGTCCCAAAATGAAAAAGATGAACACCCGTAAACGGCGAAGCGGATGCCTCCGACTCGGTGAGGATAAGGAAAAAACATTTTTTACGAGAACATTTTCCATGTCACGTATTGGACGAATATTACACACGTATGTGAGATTATCGTTGTGCCACAAATTTCATATTTCACAGTTGTTACCTGCAATTAAACGCTTTAAAAGTTACCACTTACGAATCGCACCGAGAGTGTTAAGGTGACATTTAGCGTTATTTTACTCTTGGACCACTAACCTACGTTATTATGATTAGTTAAGTCTAGTTAAAAGGCGTAGAAATGTACCTGAGTTATGACGATTATATTTTAGTAATGGTTTTATTTGGTCGTAGCACTTTGAAGGTGCTTGAGTGTAACGGTACTCTTTAATCATAACATTATCCCTACACTTTAGTGTGGTAAGTACCTACTTATCTAGGTGGTTTGAGGTAACGGCTAGCACAGCCCTCGGAGAATGTATGTTAAACACTCTTAAACCGCTTCCGTCAATGACCGCGATAAATACCCTGATTTTCCTAATAGAAGCCTTAGAACAAACAGCTCTGAGGCATGTTTTATGGGATTTTTATGCGGTTTTCAACTACGTGTTTTCGAAACACATTTTGATTGGTTGTCGGTTTTATCTTCAACAGTGGTTTTCGAAAATGAAGGCAACCAAGATACATTCCGTCCAGATATGAATACTAACGCAGTATAGGTAAATGCATTAGGTAGTTATTCTTGTAGAAAGCATCGTGAATGACTTTCATCTTCACGTGCTATCAATCATTACGAAAAGCTTGTCAATGAACCAATTTACATCAAGCTGTCGGTTTTCTACGCCTACACCACGTCACTTTCGTTTTTTATCTTTTGTCTAACTACAATAACGAAATATTAGGCAGAAAAAAACTTTATCTTTGATGGGATAAAAAGCTGCCATGCCTACCATACTAAGTCCAGTTATAGCGAAAGGTGCAGACATAAACAGGTGCTTAGTGATGGATGACAGTGTTGCCAGAATAGCGAAATCGTTTATTTATGTTGATTTTGTAGATCTTGACCTTCTTTGAATTCTTGTTGATCCAATAAATGAGAACTCACCCTAGTTAAAATATTCTACTAAGTACCTTAAAATAATGAACGGAGCAAATCCGGGTTTTGGCATCAGAGCCTCAAAGGTAAATCTAATCTGCAATAATGGTAACTTAGCCAATTAAGTACAAAACAGTAGCAATAAAACGCCAAGTTTTGCATTCCTTGTTTGTTTCGCGACGGCTGACGATTAATGAGATTTCATGAAAATAGTAAAAATTTGAAAAAAATATAGAAAAGACCAAAGAGTATTTACAATGTTCCAATTTCACTCGTAATCTCCACGTCATTCACATACTCGCGCCGCCAGCTGTTCACTTGCAGCTAAAGCAGCAATCTCACCAGAAATTAATTTGTCGGCATGGTGACACAATATCGATTTGCGACCCTGATTCCTTTTCAATAAATCACATAACCGTTTGTCATACACACGTCCAAGAAGCAATTAATTAAAAACACATGAACGTTTTTCTTCGAATAGTTCAACTAGAAAAGAGAAAATTCCATATTGCACGACCGGATTAACTCCAAGTAAATAGTAATTGTCGGTGTAAGTGACATTCCAGTTTCAATTACAACGAATGTAAAAGCTGGCTGTTGACTATTTCATCATGGGTTTTCCCGATCAGTCAGTAGTCCTGTCATCATTCATGTTACGAGAGCTGGCTTCGTTAAGAGATTTGAAAACAAAATTGTATATCCATTCTAGTAAACTGCCATGGAACCGACATTACATTTTACAACTATGATAAACTATAGAAACCTACAGTGTAGAAGATGTGTCAATATGATAGAGGACGCAGATTAATAATATTTCAAAGATCAGATTGGTCGTGCTCTCGTGATCGTGAGTGTGATTTTATATCATGTGACGATTAATGGTGGGTCTCCACAGAAAGCGAAAGGGAATCTGGATCAGAGATTAAGAAAGCCACGATTAATTAATTGCCAAATAACTTGCCAGTATCTACCAAAGTGGAATAAAAAATCCACTGCTTCATAAATCTTCCCTAAAAAAATTTAACTAAACAACCATTCAAAAAAGTTCAAGAGTTGAAAGCGAAATGGTTACTTTAGTAATATCAATGGCGAAACGCTTTTGCGTGAATATATTGCAAAATGATAAAAAAAATCTCTCTGAAACAGCTTTTAAAAATATTAATTGATTAACTAGTTACCTGAGAAGGTATGGTGTGTCCTGCATTATGAAATGAGCACCATTAGTAATGGTGTCTGAACACTGAAACTTTTTGAATGCCCCAAATACTCCGGAAAGATTCAATATTCAGGAAAGATTATGTAGACGTCCACCAGACAGACAGATCATTCCTTCGATGATTACAAGAAGTCCCTATACACGAAGGTTAGTAAAGTCATTATACACGCTATAGGCGCACAATATAGGAAAATATAAAATGAAGTTTTTTGTTAAGCTGTTACTTAAATCTCTATTACAAAATTAAATGTTTCTGATCTATCGGGTGAATTATATCAGGACGTATAGTAGGACTGGAGAAGTAACTCTCTATTGAAATATAAGAGTACTTACATCCATTATTCATTAATTAACCTACTATCGCCTTAACGGGATGATCTCGGAAGCTGGCGAGCAAATATTTGCAATAAGAATCTTAACTTGATAGAGATTTCAACATGCTTGGTATTGTAGAGCAAATTCTGTTAGTAATAATGTTAATTAATACAAGGAATAGGGCAAATCTGTCTCCATAATCATTGGCTTGTGTTTGTAAGTTTCCACAACACTTAAGGCCAGACGATTATGGTAGGTACTTTCACCATTATTGATCATTAGCCTGTTTTGCACAACATCGCCATTAACTCCATTTTTGTGTTTTTATGTTTTTCGATTCTACAGTTCTTTACTAGCAGACTTTCTTACCTCCGTTCTTTTAGCTTTTCAGCATTGATTTTGTCATCACCGAATGAAAGCCGCATCATCTTTCTTCCATCGAAGCCTAGCCTAAACTTCACTATTGGTGAAGAATTCGGTATAGGTCTTATTATGTTTTCATTCTTTGGCTTTGCCGTACAAATTACTATATCGAACAATCATGTAATGCTGATTAATGTTATTGTAAGTATGTATGTTTATAAATATTGAGCATTGAAATGGAAAGTGGTCAAGTCTTCCGCATCATTTGCATTAGGACAAGCTATTTTCTGAGCGGATGCAAATATAACATTTCTGCCTCAATACATTATTTATGATGTAATTAAATCGTCTTGAGGCGCGTTCTGATTAAGATTTTTTTTCTTTTAGGTTGAGAATCTAAATCATCTCATTTGTTTTGGCTATGATTAAATGTATTTCATTTTCCAGCATATTTGTTACAATCTAGATGTGTTGTGCGTTTTCTGTATTAAACTTTCTTTGATTTCCTGAAGAAATCATACGACAAAATTGTCCAATCTTTTCTCCCAGTAGATATAGAGATTGATCGTATCGGGAGTATTCAGGTGCAAGTTTAGTAGAATCCCATAAAAAGTAGCCACAACAAGTTGTGCGAGGAAATCCTTATTTTCCTATGATTATTGCCTTTCGTTGCACCACCACTTTTATTTCAAACCACTTTTTATGAGGAAATCGGCTAATTGTAAATTAACGAGTTGTCACGTCCGTCTTGTATAAGTAATTAACGATCACTGCATTTGTTGCAATCAACTTGGCTTGAGTTATTTTGTAAGATTGCTTTTCAATTTAAGGTGCTACATTTAAATTTAATTTGATGTGCTACAAGGTTGGTAATATTTAGCTTGCCTGTTCATAGGCTTAGATCTGTTTGTTTCTTTGTCTGGCTGGATCTGGATAGTTCAAATCTTGCAAACCGTTTTTAACCCAGTTCCCGTTATCCGATTGAGTTCACAAATTTTGCTTATCTGTTATGCTCATACAGTGACTGCCATCTCATCATTGCGGCAGGTAGATAACAGAACTCCTCGATGTTTATTATCAATCAAGAAAATCAGAAAATATAAAATGGTGTCCATGTGTTCTTGATGTGATTGGGCTCATTTTGACCAGCTCACAGTTTTGATTATTTATTTCAGTTTCACCATTAATTCTATCAAAAAGTATATTTCATAAATGCTAGTTTTGAGAAATTCAATTTTTAATAAAAAAAAAACAATCTCAGTAGCTGAAGTTGCTTATTTTATTGATATTGTATTCACTTTGTCAAGTAATTCCAGCAGCATTAACTATCGCGTGTTCTTCTTGCGTGACATTGAACCTTATAATGTCGACATTGACGTGACATTGAACCTTTCAGCACGATTGTAGACCATGGGCGAAGGTCAATAATGCGATCGATTTTGATAGCATTTCTTTCTCCTCAGCTTAGCAACCAAATAGATCCTGAAAGTTACTTTCCATAACTGATGAAACTTACTTTTAGACTGACCCTAAGAATTTCCATGTATCAAAAACCGTTCTGTGTTTTCTCTCAGTTATATCTAACTAAAGGTATTCAATCAATTATATATCAAATTTATATATATATATATATATATATATATATGTATATAATGTATTGGTATCATCAATCATATCCAAGAAGATCCAGAAAAAAAACATTGTTTGTTCTCATGACCGATGAAACACTCAACACTTCACGAAGACCTTGTTACACAAGCCATCACAGAACCGGCGCCGCCAGCATGTTCACGGATTCCATAAAATACCCCATCGTGATTCAATAGAGTCTTTACACCGTGACGCAAAGAAGGGACATTTATAACGGCGGCACTTTCGCATGGCGACGGGTCACGCGAGACTTAAACCTGCGACACGATTCGAGGCGACAATCGTTTTTGACGTGAGACATAGTTTTTATTCACGGATGAACGTGATTTCATCCGTGAAGCACAATATCGTGTAAATCGTGTTAGATAATTATATACTGTTACTGTTGAATCTTTAATAATCAATAGAATGAGTAGTTACTGATAGTGCCCTTGGTTAATCGCTGATTAAATAAACCTTTATTTAATCTGCAGCAGACTGTGAAGTATTATGAATATTTTACATAGCCTTTACCTTGACATTCACCGTTGAACTTCAGAAGCCCCTTCTACATCGCAACCATTATCTTCAAATTCATCAAAGATTTCGTGGAACAATAATAACAATGATGGTTGAAGTTTGTTTCTAAACTTGCTTCGTTCTCTACAGTGAACAAAAAGTGCATTTGTCTAATTATTCATTCAAATACTTTCTACGATACATTTCAAAGTTCCTCGGCCTCGTCAGTTTCACGGTCGTGTCAGATCGTAGATAATCTTCGGTCGACCCAAAATGTCTCGGCCTGAAGCATGTGAAGGCTGTCCATAATGTTCTGACACCCTATCAATCAGTCTATCAATCTTCGCAGTTAACTTAAGCTTGTTTGTTTTAAGACCAGTTTTTGTTTTAAAACCTGAGGCTATTTACAGAATTGGGTCCCTTTTTATGTCAGGGTTATAGGGTCATTGTTGGTCATCTTTACCCATATGTTTTATCGACTTTGTTGAGTCATAAAAGTAAGTGCTATTACTGTGTGTTTTACGTCAAGATAATTTGTGGGAGCTTTTAAGTCATAAATTCTTTTTACACAAATTGTAGATGGTAAAGGATTGGTTTTATGGTAAATATTTGATTTATCTCTACCTACCCTCTGCTCTTCATCTATTACTTCATAGACAGCGCGTATTTAAAGATATTTTTCTTATTGTTAATATATTGTGTATTTTTGTTATCGTATCTTATGTTGTTTCAACCCGTCTTCAAACTTTATTGTATGATCTCATTTTCTTACATAAAAATCATTTAATGTTTTTCTCGTGCGATCGATCAAATGTCAAGGAAAGTAAGTGCGAAAATGGAGTAGTCACGCACGACACACAATCGCTTTGTGTTAGTAACGCCCGAATACCACAAGTATTGATCATTCATTCATCGAGCAAAGTAGTACGACAAAGTAAATATTTGTCATTCATGGCCTTGTAATAATTACAGAGGATTAGCAAGCTGAAGTGGAAATGAGCTGGTCATAATATACCGAAGAACCGAAAACCGTTGGGGTTAGCGAGTTATTGAATGAAGGCCGCGTCTAGCCAAACGTAGTTTAGGGCGCGCCCAGCTTAGTGGAATGATGACTTACGAAAGGTGGCGGCAAAGAGTGGATGAAAATTGCCGAAAACTGGGCTCAGTGGTATGGTATTAGGAGAGGCTTAGAGGCCTATGTCCAGCTGTGGACTAATGTGGGATGATGTTGATGATGATGCAATAATGACTTACTCTGATAATGGAAACATCTGCAACATTATTTCATGTTCTGTACCTATTTCATCGGGTTTATCTTTTTCTTTATTACAATTTTATGATTCCGTGTTTCTTATAGTTAGAGTAGTTCCGCGTAAGTCATGTAAAAGTTTATACTTTTACTTGAGATGAGCATTGCAACTGTAATGTACATATTTACATGTACCTATTAGTTGTATTATTTTTCTCTAAAAAAATGTGTTATCTTTAATTTGGTCAACTATTGCATCGTCCTCCTGAAGACATTCACTGTTTTGGATTTATTCATTATTTAAAACATAGATTGGTATATCAGCTTTTTGCATACATTCACATTAAAGATACTTCAGCCTTATTCTCTAATTAGGCAGTTAAACATTGCAGCAAATATACGTACTACATACACAAAGAACTCCGATAACCTGATTGCCTACTTCAAAGGCACGTTATCCTGGCATCGCAAGGTCTACAATCATGGGTCCACTTATTCAATTGCCTTCCAATCTTGCGATCCGTTGACATGCGGGCATTCAAATCATACGGGATGTACATGAATATACAAATTACTTATTCACTTCAACGCCGGTATGTTGATTTATTGACTGCGAGATCGTACTGGCAGTACATAAATAAAAATAGTGGTAGGAATGTGTTGATGTACAGACGGCAAAGCTTATTGGTTACCCCGTGTCATAGACACTTCACACAGAGTTGTAGTCACACATAACAGTTACTTCGTCCCGCGTGCCATATAACATAAATTTTGATTGCATTGGTAAACATTTCTAATATTTTTCTTTCATATAAATAGCTTAGTTAGTAAGTCAAGTTAGTAGTTACACAACTTGTGATTAATAGGTACAGCAAAGTACGAATCCTTTAGTTTCTACTTGAATCTTTAAACACACTGGGGGCAACCAATTTGCTTTGCCGTCTGTACGTTTTTGGTGCATTATAGTTATTGGCTTCTGCTATAGAGATACAATTTCTAAAAAGAACTAGGATCCATCAACGCATCGATCACTCTAAATAAGATGCAGAATTTCTCAGAAACAACTCTTAGAGATTCTTCAAGCACTTTGTTGTCCCTTATAACAAAAGATCTTTGTACAGGTAGCCTAAACTACTTAGCCGATTCAAAATGATCCTTGTGATTTCCATCAATAAAATTCGTTTTGATTTGATTTGATTTGACTTACTTTGTGACCAGTCATGTTTCTCTCAAGCTCACAAATAAATGAACAAGTCCACAACCACCAGTCTTAATCAAGCTAATAAATAGCACATATCATAACTTTCTTAATTAAACTTGCTCTATGAAAGATTCGAGCTGGTAATAGAATATGGACCTAAATACCTTCTAATAAAGTTTGTTGGTGATGGTGATTACCATAGACTGTGCTTCCTTAGGGAACAGGCGACCTACTTGCTTCGTCGGTTTTGAAGACTGTTTAGGTGGATTTATAAGAGTGATGCGTTCTATGACTAATGAACAGAATATTATTTATATTTACTCAGAAAACGATTTCGTATTGCCAGAAATTCTTCTCTTTTGGCGTTAATGTTTCAAATAACCAGTCATCAGTTAATGTAGCAAGCAAGTTGACAGTATCTTAGGGGGCATCCTGCAAAGCATGAGTATGAGAAACACCTCATTCACTTCATTCGTTCATCATCAATTAGTCTTTAAAACGTTACGTAATTTGTTTGTTATTTGTTCTTCTAACGTTCTTTATCAGCTGTTGTTGTTTAGCTTTGTTTGCTTTATCTCTAGACAGCCAAACAACCTCTTGATATCTCAATCTTAGGTGTGAATGATTCGCAGTGTGCAGGTTTATCTAATCCTTATCGTTTGTGGCTATTGTTAGATCGTGCTTTGACAAAAATTAGAGTAACATTTTGCATGAACAATCATACTTGTACCGTGGTGGTGTGTCCGGCCTAAAAATAACCCCCTCCTTTTCCCGTGGATGTCGTAAAAGTCGACTAAGGGATTAACATCAAGGGATGGGCAACAGCATCCTTTTGAGTACTTAACACTAATACTGCGATCACCAATCCGCCTGTCAAGCGTGTTGAATATGGCAAATCCCTTCATTGTATTCAATGGGGGACATTTTGTCCACCAATGGACGTAAACAGCCTGATAAAGAAAAAAAAGAATCATACTTTTCAAGTAAATCCTCAAACATCACAGAAATTCGTGGTCAATGTCATATATTATATACGTATGCAAATAACAGGAATTACAATGTTATTTCAACTAATTTAACTATAGAGTCGTAATTAATGTGGTTTCTGTCCTTGTTTATTATTTCTTTGCCAAAAACCCAACAGGTTCAAATCATTCCACAAATGATACGTTCAAGGTTGTCTGAAAGAGATCGATCAAAGCTATTAGTTTGTGCTTTATATAATGCTTAATTTGGTTTATTATCTATCAACGTCCAGGAAATGCATCGCTGTTTTGAAATTTTGCTCAGCATTTGCTAAAATAGGCCAGTCTCGACGAGCTTCTTCTATTTATTATCTAGGATAAATCTGCAGTTTCATTCATCAATATTTTGAATATTCATTCAACGCATTCAACAGCTATTATACTGGCGCCAACGCAAATAGTGCCATAACACAGGCACAGTACAGTTATACGGGATCATCGACACATACGTTCACTACAATCTTCAGGATACAATGCGGTTCAAATTAATTGCGGTTGATGGTTGCACGACATTTCCGTTGCACTGCAGTGTACCTACGTAAACTGCTGAGGGAATTTCAGCTATATGTGTTGACGATACGGTTAAAAATCGATGAATTATTAAATCTGACCTTACCTAAGGTTTGTGTGATACAATAACAAATTAGATAGGTACCGTTAATCTGCAAGGTATATTTAGCAGTGCAACTGACTTGGACGCCAAGAATAAATGAGTCAGTTTGTTTATCGGAATTTTGTTTTGGATTCCGTACACTTCAATGTTTCAATTAAGAAAAGGAGCCTCTGCTCAGAATCCTTTTACCAACTGGTTCTTTTACTATTTCTCGCAAGATTTCGGGGCCACTATACTTTAAACTAATCACTGATATAGTTCAGGGTAACTGATAAAAAACCAGCGTCACGACGAAGGAATAATCGGATCAAAATACTCAAAAATTAGTCGAGTCGCGAAACTGATGACTTAGTAGAGGAAGTCCCTCCTCTCGATGGACTAAAGACATTATTAGGAAGTCGCTGGATAAAGATGGCACAAGACCGTTCGTTCTGGCATTTTAAGGGGGAGGCCTATGTCCAGCAGTTGATTTCTACAGGCTGACGATGAGATATAGGGATGAAAGAGTATGCAGAGCTTCATCAGGCCTCTTTTTACTGTGGGTCGATTGGACATAATTACAATCAAGGCTGTTTTCAGAAAGAAAAACATTGCTTCTACTCCAATACATGTTGCAATTTGTAGATGCGCCAATATTTTAACCGCAATATAGTTTTCTGTAATTGCAAACAAATAACATGGCTAGTTTATAGTAAAAGTTACTCTCCCCACATTGATTACTATTTGATGTTAATGTTCGTTTCTCCAAATACTTTATTACAAGGGGTAACGAACCCAGGACCCTTTGCCCTTCTAAATCATATCCACGGTTGGGAAGTGACAATTTATTGGCTATTTCATTACAATAGACCGTTTAATTTATAACGTGGTAACAACTATTTCTCATCGTGTTTGTATCGCTTCGGGTTTTGATAGTAAAGCCATTTGGATTTACAGAATAGGTCCGGATGAGCGTAAATCAAACAGGGGTATTAGGGATAGGCGCTGTACACTTTGTTACAGAAATGTGTTTACTTACAAAAATCTGTTAAAAGTAAATATTCAATGCTTAGAACTTTGCCCTACTCATAACTTTTGAAACTATCATGGTTATATACATAATTACCACTCAAAACAGCTCAAAAATCATGGTAAATATCCCGTTTTTAGTGATAATTATACGATGCCTTTAGTTTGGTTGTTAAAATTAATGAAATATTGAATTTTATGATGGGTCCTAAATCAGATGTTTCTGTCGGACAAATGTTATTTTGGAAGATGTCTGTGTTTTGGCCGTCATTTGTGGTAAATTATTGCAATTATCAAATTGTTCACGTGCCAAAAGTGCTAGTTTTTAACAATCTTTTGAATTTAATATCATTAATTTATTTAACTACTTAAAGATGGAACGTTTTTTATTTAAATCTTCTACCAACCTCCTCGTTTGGTAGACAGAAAATGATTTTAGTATTAAAACCACATTTTGTACAATACTTTTTTGTGTACATTGTGCAAGCAAGTATGAAATAAAATGTAAATGTTAGATTATCTATTTACTTCTCAGTTCTATAAAAAGTGTTATTTAGAAGGTAGCGATTTACATTGGAAAACAGCCCCTTAGTTCATCCAAATTGCATATCTAATCTATAGAAGCAAGTGGGGTTTGGTGCATTCTGCAAGCTTAAACAACCCTCCCTCACAAAACAGAGAACCGTCCCTCCGAGGGCCGCGTGTGGCGGTCACGTGTAAACTATGTTATGTTTAGTTATACATGGCTGTATATAGAGCGTACGTCCAATGACATACCGAGTCTGATGTATTCATTATAATGGTAGCGATTTTGTGCATCATTCTCTAAATTTAATCTGCGCTAAAATTATCGTGGTCCCTTTCATTTTAGTCTATTAGAAAGGTGCGCGATAATTTTAGCGCACTTTAAATTTAGATAATACTGCACAGAATCGCTACCAGTATCTTTGTTGATGATGTGATTTGTCATTTGGTTTGGTGATTAAAGAACTACATAGAAAAGCGAATTATGACCAATAAAAGTAATAAGTATTTGGTAGAAATATATTGTGGTAATTTAGCAAACCACCAAAATGTGAAATAAAAGATGAATAGAAATACCTATAGAGTTTCATAATAAATTGGCGCCACACTCATATTGCGATGAACAAGATTCATTTGACGGAGCAGATTTCATCAATTGTATAACGCTTGGGAAATAGGACAACCACTAAATAGAAAATATGACGCAAAGTACATCAGTTCAACTCTTTCAAAGCTATGATTAATTTCATCACGTTATTGTTGTCAGCCGTGAAGCGTGTCCCGCCCGCTGACCGAATGTTTTGTGCAAACTATTGTTGAGTAAAAAAAAATTAAAAAAAATGTCTGCCGAATGCGCACAATGCACCGCACCGCGCATGCGTCCTTTGTCTGCTTTGTGCAATGGCTTCCCTCTGTTAACCCCCTCGAAGCGAAATATTATCTCCAATCATTCTCACGGGACGTTTCATGAATGATTTGGCATTGGCCCTGTTCAAATTTGACTGCTTTTTCGAGTTAGAAATAAAATTTAAATGTTCTTCTGTTGCGATGTGATACTTGTTAGTAGTACCTACTTACCTACTCATTACCACAATGCATTGGTTATAGTAAGTTTATAGTTAAGACTTCAGTGGTCTACTGACTGTCAATTGTTTTCAACAATAATACTACTTACTATACTCCTTCGTATTGGCGGGTCTTTCTTGGTCACCCTGTTATAAGTAAGTTCGAGACTAGCTTTACGTATGGTACGTTTTAGGTACTTACCTCCATACTTATTAACGTTATTTAAAGAACATTGCTAAAAATTACTTAGTCCAATTTGATATTATGCAATAGTAAGAGATGACATATTTTATGTATTATTTAACTTTTGACAAATTTTTATAAATAAATCTCATTGTTATTATATTACACATCAGCATCCTTTAGATGTCCACATATGTATGCATACATGTGCACATATGCACATATGTGTCCATTTATTTATACATACATGTATATATGTATACATATATATATATATCTGTATATATATTGTATATATGTATATATTCTATGCATATCGATGTTATTTGCTATCGTTAGAGCCTGGTCAAAGCCGTTTTCGAGATCTCAAAACATATTTAAATTATATACAAATATTGCTCATATTAGTATACATAGTATTTTATTTATAGGTTACTAACGATCCCTTCAAGTAGATGGTTATCGAATTAAGTATTTGCTTTTCCAAAACCTATCCAAACATTATTACTTCATCCCATTTGTCACACAGATAAAAAACTGCTACTGCTCTTTGATACGCACAACTAAGCTTGACACATGGATTGATGGGATCGATTTTTTGCCGATTCTCTTCCCTTAGGGTGAGAGCGAAAGGAGGATTTGTGACCCCTGCAGCGTATTTATTTCTAGATAAATATGATGAATGATAGACAGATCCTTATCTAAAACTTTTTCGTTAGTAAATAATATCATTCCATCTAAGCATCTCGGTGTCAACACCGACACCGGTGTCTGTGTCGGTAGGGGGGGGGGCCTATGTCCAGCAGTGGACTTTTACAGGCTGATAATGATGATCTCGGTGTCTGAAATTCAGTTTTATCAGTCAGATCTTTAAAATTCGGAATACCATTGGAACATAGACATAAAAATCATATCATATAATGGCTGTTTTCGTCCACTGCTGGACGAGATCTTCCCCATTGCATTCAATGGGGGGATTTGCCATAATCACCACGCTTGCAGGCGGATCGATGATGATAGCAGTTGGTGATAAGTACTAACATGGATGCTGCTGTCCATCTCCTGTTCTATTCCCTTAGTAAAGCTTTTACCGGAAGAAGAAGAGGTATATTCTTAGGCTGGATACACCACGGCACTATATGTATATCAGAGCTTGATATATGAGATACATTTTTGCCAACAAGTCAACAAGCCACTTGAGACAATGCATTATGCATCGTCAGACGTTGTTTGAAGTGTTCAGTCAGATCATTATTTTGCAGTTTCACGCTACACAAAATTGAAGTCCAACTCTTTTCATTTACATTCCATATTTTATGCAAATCCTCGTTTATACTCAGACGAGGTGGTTCCTTTCTGAATGTTATATCTAACAAGTCTACTCCAGTCGCCTATAAAGAGATAATAAGTGTTTTATGTTTTGTTTGCGGTATTCTCAACTTCATCATTATTATTGACTTTACTCGACTTTACGTGCAGACTAGTGTACTAATTAGTATTTCCTTAGAAAAGATTTTTCTTACAAACCTTTTCCAATGCGGCATCTTTGCGGCACGATATAGGGAATCCTAATGTGGAATCAGGACTACGTATATGTGACTGTTGGGTGTTATGTTAGGTTATGTTTTCTTGCTAGATAGTTTTTTATCACGCTAGCCAACACAGCTTAACTAAACTAGTGGTTGCCCCGAAATGAGACCTCGCGAATACACGTGATGTAGGAAACCTACTTCCTTTACCTTTCTATATAAACGACTTCAAAACACATTTAGATAACATTTTCACTGGCCCACATTAATACAAATGCCAATTTACCCAAGTTAACTCAGAGAATTCGCTTCGCTCGTTCGACAATTTCATTTGAATTAAAAAACTGCTTCATAAAAATGGAAATCAAAGTAACGCTTCAATCACCGTGCCAAACAACTGTTCTGGTAAAGTTCTGGAGGGTGACACACTCCGTCGCACACCCTTCAACTGCCATTGGAATGTTCCCTCACCATAGCATGCCATGGTCACCTTGCCCAAGATCCATGACTGCACATGTCGGTACATCACCTGTTGTCTTGCTTCCCACGAGGTCCCCTTATATCAAATTTAACATAACATAACACTCACATACGCAGTCATGATCCCACACTAGGATTCCCCTTGTCGTGGAATCAACATGGTATCATAGCACCCGGACCCAGAACAAATATTAGCAGATCATACAAACATTTGTCCCGCAGCGGGAAACGAACCTGCTACCTCTCGCATCTCAGCCGGCTACTCGCCTGCCGCGCCACAGAGGTCGTCAAAAGAGGTAATTTAAAGGTTATTGGCGCATCATGTACAACGTCATACATGACGCACGGTCTCAAAACCTGAAGTAGGATCTTGGTGACCCAAAAGAGGCATATAATGATGAAATGATGACACAAAATCATAATATTATGAAATTGTGCCATCGAACGATGGACCAACATTTCCCCGGAAGTTATGCTGTTTGAAGTTTTTCTGTAGTTTTCCTTTTATTCTATCAATAACAAGCTATGTATCGTGTACTCTTTTTATATTTAGATCTATTTGTTTTATCAGCGTTTCTATTGTTTCCACAGTATAACTCATCACGTTTCACCGTACAATTCTAACTTAACGTCACGCTTCCATCAGCTACTTCAGCTATTTACCAGTATCACGACGACAGTTCTCATGATTTTCACTTATTACTATTCCCACGACTCATTCGAATTCATCTATTATCTTGGACATTTGCATTACAACCTTTGTATTAGCGTACTATAACTCTGCATTAAGTTGCTTTATGGTCTCTGTGAATGGATTTGCAGTTTCGTGATTAGCGGTCGCATTGCTGAACGTATTTGGAGTCGCTGAAATTATGGTTAACTGTTTGTAGCAATTTACAGTCGTGTTCTATGATTCATTCCGCCAAGGATGAATGTAACTTAATGGGAGACAACTATTTCTTCATTGGATTTCAACCTGACTATGGGCACTGCCTTACCAGGAACCAACATAATTCAATGTTTACAAGTAGCTCTTTTAAGCTAAGTACTACACGAATGTTTTCGACAATTTGTATTAGTAACTCTGATAAATAATAATGGTAATCTTTATAATAAGGACTGAGTACATCAGAGGAAGTATGAAAGTAACGCTAGGGGCGGAAAAGTTAAGAAGTAATAGGTTAGCATAATATGGCCTTGTTTTGTAAAGAAACGAATCTGATGCGACGTTCGAGAAGATAATTTTTGTGGATGGATATAAAAGTAGAGATAGAACAAAGAAAAGATGGATAGATTGTGTGAAAGATAAAAAAGAAGAGAGTACTAACATGACGGCTGATAAACAGGAATGGAAAAAGGAGACATGTTGTGCCGACCTCACATATTAATGGGATTAGGTCAAGAAAATGATAATGGAAACTCTGACTTTTATAATTCGTATAACTGATTATAAACTGTTTTATAGTTACTCTTCCAGAAATGATATCATTATCAGCGTTTCCCGATGTTGTTAGCCCAAATTCACCACGAAGGCCCAAGGCAACAGTGTATTTTGACACAATGCAGATTGCAAGATGTCTGCTTTATATCAGACAGGATGGCCAAGGTCGAGCCAGTGCAGTAATATGAATAGAATTGCTACGCTATTATGAATTAAAGGAGTTCAGCCTCCAAGCGATGCTAGGCACTAAACGCCAAGCAATGTACTGTACCGACAGCCTGTTAATAATTTATCTGGTTTGTGCATTCGGGCAGCTTGTTGGACATGACATTAGTCAAAAAAGGAGCATGCAAAGCACAAACAAAGGCTATCTTCTATCTCTATATATGCCATGTGCCATAACAATGGCCATACGGTGTACCTAGTGGCTTTTCTAAAACTTTTCTGGACCTATGAATATTTTCAATCAAATTGGAGATTTTTTTTTGTATACCTACGCAAATCTCGCAAAATGCATTACATAAAATATTTTAAAATTAGCATCAATATGTGTTTAATTTTAAATTGCAGTAGAGCACAGCAATTTGTAGTAATCTGAGGGATGGCAGCTGGCAAGTGCCTTGACCTAAAATCGTGCAGCAAAATCGACGCGTGCGCTCGTAGAGTCAGAGGTCTACCAAGCGCGCGTTTTGTAATCCCATTTTAGGAAAGGTCGTCATGGTGTCTGTATTGAAACTTTAGATTATTGATAAGAAGACAAAGTCACTGTGGTGAGGTTACATTATACATTGTTAATAAGAAAACATTACGAGGATTTATTACGGTGAAAAAAAAAGATGTGTCCTACTGTACCTATTAGGGCATGTAAACCGGTTAACCGATTAACCGAAAAACCGATTAACCGACTGATTTTAGGTCGGTTTTTTACCGGTTTTTTTCTTAGAAAATAACCGGGTTTTCGGTTTTTTTTAAAGAGTAATAAATCACAAATTCATTTCAAACTACTCCTTGCAGACTTTATTTAGAACGACCATTTTAATCCATCTAATTATATTACAACATAATACGTTAAAATTGCAAAAATACAGACAAACACTTCTCAGAAAACTTTATCATTGGACCGCATAAAACTTCGTTAGTGAATATCGTAGTGTAAATAAGCTATTACCTACTATTAAACAAGCAGAGCAAGAAAGCAAAGGCAGCGTTGCATGAGCGCACTGGGCGCCACCGTCGTCGCTGCGGTCAGCGGTCGAACTGGCAAATTGTTAATTATACCAAAAAAGTGAATTAGACTTAGTAACTTTTAGGACTGATTAATGATAATATTTTAGACTAACTACTTATCTTGTTGATTATAGTTAACTACTCTATTTGAGTATGAGTGAGTTGAATATTACCGAATGTTTTAAACTTTACTTGAGAGAGAGTTTTAATATAAGACTAAATTATTTTAATGTTTAAAGATACTTGATGGTTAAACAAACTTACCTTGTGACGTTTGACCATAATTATACAAACCTTGCATCCGAAGAGATTTATAATAAATAAGTAGGTATTAATTCACTTCGTAGTCCACTCTTTAATATACTGGGCATAAAGCACAACTTCAGAGCCAAAAAATAACAAGACAATTGACTTTTTAGTACCCCCTCCAGCCACAGATGGCGCCCTGCCGCACCGACCGACAATGTCGCCTCATTTCTTTAGAGCAATATCCATTTCGCAATGTATATACCTATGGGGTATGATTTCGATGATTAGCAAAATCGGGTATGGGAGGGTTATAAATCTCTTCGGATGCAAGGTTTGTATAATTATGGTCAAACGTCACAAGGTAAGTTTGTTTAACCATCAATTATACTACACCTTGCATCCTCGAGATTTATAATAAATAAGTAGGTATTAATTCACTTCGTAGGATGTTTAGAGCTCATTGCGAAATATTTAAGTCGATTAAATAAAAAGAAAAATATTAAGTAATAGTTACATATTTTTATTGCTTATATATGAAATAATTAATAACTTAGGACTTTATTATGTCTAAGAATCAAGAGAACAATCATACACAGCTTCTGCAAAGGTTCTTTCATCATAACTTGAGGGCAAGGGTCTGTTGTAATATTTAGCAAATACTAAACTGTTGCCTGATCTATTGACAAACCTTGTCGATGAGCTGCTGAGGTAGACGCATGACGGGTACTGTGAGCAGAGAAAGTATCTGTATTTACCCCGCTTGCACCCATGACGTCCTTGATCCACCTACTGATAGTCGATGGACTCGCGTTATGAAATGGTTTCCTAGTGGTCAGAAAAAGACGGTCAGTATTGGCCGCTGTCCGAAAGGCGTTTGTAGCCTCCAGATATGATGAGAGGGCCCTTGCAGGACAAACTTCTATTCGATCAGGAAAAAAAGGAATTAACAGATGAGGCATTGGGCGACTAGGCGCCGACGTTTTAATAACGTCATTAATTACAATATCTATTCTAGAATCAGAAATTCTAACATTAGATAATCTTATTAGCGATAGTGTCTGAACTCGTTGTCCTGTCGACAATGCGAGTAGAACTGCCGTTTTCTTCGAGATTTTAGGTAATGATAATTCTTCATTAGGAAAAAACGAAGTTATAAAATCGAGAACTAGATTAGGATCCCAAGTAATATGGTATTTTGGGAAACTGGGTCTAGATCTGAAAACCCCCTTAAGAAAGCGAGTAACGGTGTCATTTTCACTAAATTTTTTACCAAAAATTAAAGCTAAAGCTGAACGGCATGTGTTAAGGCTAGAATAACTTGCTCCGCTACTGTATTCATTAGTCATAAACTCTAATAAAAATGGTAAGTTCATGAGAAACGGATCTCTTTCCCTAGATTGACAAAATAACCACCACTTTCTCAATGTTACATTGTATTGTTTAAGGGAGTTTTTAGACAGTGATGATATTATAACACTAATGGTTTCTGATTGGAGGTTTTGTTGCGCGAAGGCCGACCTGATAACAGGCATGATACCAGGGTAAGTGTCCTCCATCGAGGATGAGGTTCTCTGGAAGGAGATAGTAACAGATTTTCGTTAGGATATAAAAATATCGGATCTTGACATGCCAGGGAAAGAAACAGAGGATACCAAGGTTGACTTTTCCAGTATGGAACGACCATTATACCCGTAGCACCGTCATTAATTATTTTTCGAAGGCTTTTTAATATCAACGAGAAAGGTGGAAAAGCGTAAAATAAATAAGAACTCCAGTCTATTGTAAATGCATCTACATTGAATGCGGAAGGATCTCTTTTCCACGAGATGTAACTACTACATTTAGCATTTAACCTAGAAGCAAAAAGATCAACTTCTGGTTTTCCAAAATAATCAACGATTTGTTTGAACGCCGTGGAAGATAGATCCCATTCCGTATCTATGTTTGTACGCCGCGACTCTTCGTCGGCTTCTACATTTTCTTTGGACTTAATATAAGATGCAAAAATGAACAGTCGTCTTTCCTCGCACCATTCCCAAATGTTTCGTGTGATGTCATTCAAATGTGTGTATTGAATGCCACCCATTTTATTTATGTAGGAAATAGCCACAGTGTTATCGATACGTAGCAAGATTTCAGAATCGAGCATACTCCTAGCAAAACATCTAAGGCCTATAAAGGCTGCCTTTAATTCTAATAAGTTAATGTGGCATTGGGATTCTGCTGCATCCCAGAAGCTGTTTGATCGTTCTCCATTACACATCACACCCCAACCGGATAAGGAAGCGTCTGTAAAAATCTCCAAGGTATATTGACCACTACGTATTGGATTTTTAATAATCATTATGTGTTGTTTCCACCAAGAAAAATCTTTCTCCAGGTTGTTACCTAAAACCATTTTGCAGTCATAATTTTCATTCGATTCCCTTAATGCCAAAAATTTGGCCCTTTCAAAAACTTTGGTGTAGATCCAGCCATAAGGTATGGCTGGGCAGGCTGACGTGAGTACGCCCAAGAATTTAGCAAACTCTCGAATTTTTATATATTTTTTCTTGGAAATATCTCGAACAAAATCTGATATCTTAATACGTTTTTCAATAGGGAGACTTAGTGTCATATCGACTGAATCAAATTCAAAGCCTAAAAACTTGCGACACTGACTAGGCACAAGTTTACTTTTCTCGTCGTTAACTACAAACCCCAAAAATGTTAATAATTTTAAAGTCTCAGACACACAACTGAGACAATCGTCATATGTATTCCCTAGGCATAAAAAATCATCTAAGTAGTTAACTATAAATAGGCCCTTATTTCTAAGGAAGGTCACAACTGGGAGGCACTGAAATTCAAAAGTTTGAAGTTCAAATTTAAATCTAAGATATTTCTTAGACGTTTCATGAATACCTACAAGAAAGTACGCATCTTTCAAGTCAATGCTGGCCATATAACACGATGGGGATAGCAGTCTAGTGGCTGTACGGTAATCCTCCATCTTAAAGTGACGTGTGTCAACTATCTTGTTTAAGGATTTAAGATTAAGAATGAATCTAAATTTGTTATCTGCCTTGGGAACGAGAAATATTTTAGAAATAAACTGACCTGAAATATCATTGCATGGTAATACAGCTCCAATACGCTGTAATTTATCTATCTCGAGGCTTAAGTTAAGCTTTTCAAATTCAGAAAACTTTGTATTGCAAGGTTCTTGCACTTGAAAAACTGGTTTCAAAAGCGGTATTTTATAACCTCTAATCACATCTAAAATAACTGGATCGCTAGTAATTGTTTGCCAATTATTAAGAAAATTTCTTAATCTACCAGAGTGAATAGGTACCTCTATTGTGTCTTGGACTGTGGCTGAGACTTCGGCCGCTGTTCCTTTGCTCGATCCTGGTACTGGTGTGTGGAAGTCGTGGGTCTTTTCCAGGTTGTGGAGCGGTACGCGTTTTGTTGATTCCTGGCTCCACCCTGTCTGTTCCCGCGCTGAGCCTGACGGGGTGAGCCTCTCCAGTTTCCCTGCCGATATGGCTGTTTCTTCGACGTCGAAGCTTCAGTCGTACTTGCCTTCTTCATCTGGAGTCCTGATCTCTCGGCCGACTTAGAAGCTTTTATTTTATCAGTGAGATTTTCACCGAAGAGCATATTGTCTCTCTTAACGTCTTGAACAACGTCTTGAAATTTCTTATCCAATGTGTATGTAATTAGTTTTCTCCGATTGATGGTGTTTTCAAAATGCAAATCCAATAAAATTTGGTTTGCTTCTGATAACCTTTTGATGATGTCCATCTTATCCATATCCTTTTCAATAAGGGAGGATGTCAAAGCTGTCACAGCTGAAATTCCTAATCCAAGGTAATTCTGAGCTGCCTCCATGCGTTTGTCCCGATTTCTGGTTGACTCAACAAGAACTGCCGATATTTCGGGATTCAATTTTGGGGCTTTAACCAATTGAAAGTTTTCGGGTACGCAGATCTTTTCGCCAAGAGACTTCTTTTGATCCTTATTTAACCCTTCACACAGAATACGCCCCCAACGTTTAGAGATTTCCTCCGGGATCTTTGGACCAAAAACTTCTGGTTTTTCCTTAGATTCACCTAATGCGTCCAAAATATCGCCGGGTAAACTAACGGATTCAGGGATGGCATTATTTTCAGCTATCTGGCTAGTCGAAGGTACAGGATCGATGGCCGATATAGATGGAGCAGTCACCTCAGGTTGGGCAGGTGATGGCAGCGCCTCCGCTGACTGTAGTGCATCCACTGCATGTACCGTCGAACGAATATTGTAGTAAGTGCTCACACCATCAGAGTCTATTAACTCTTCTACCTGGCTAGCCCCTTCATCACGTGAGTAAGAGGGGCTTCTATCCCTGGAGTCATGGTGACTGTCTGTAGACAATGCAAAGCATGGGTCATGATCGCATCATGACACGAAACTACCAGTAGTAAGAGACCGTAATCGCATCACAGTACTAGATAAACATGGCTACAATCGCATTGTAGCACTAGTGCATGACTATGATCGCATCATAGTACCAAGACACTCATGTATAGGCTAATAAAATACATATTTTATAGATTCAGGGTCATTTTAGATCAATTACAGTAATTATGCGTCAAATCACAATTATAAAAAATTGAGGGTAGTTTTAAAACATTTAAACAGAAGGCATGTAGCCTTAAGTCATTTTTCATTCAGATTACAATTATGAAAAACTGAGGGTAGTTGTAAAACATTGAAACAAAAAAGGTATGTAGCCTTGTCACAAACCATTACTGGTTGTAAAATTATTTAGTGAAATGTGTAATGCAAAAAAAAACACTCACCTGAGTCGTCGTAGTTGCTATCCGAACTTTTGTAACGCTGTAAACATCTTTCCAGTTTACGCAACTTTCTTCTGATACGATTCTTGGATAAGCTACGTTTCCTTTTACCCATTGCACTCACTAAACCGTACTTGAACACTAACAAAATGTTATAACTTTTATTTTTGGATACAAAAATAAGTATCACGATGCTTCGATGCCCGCACAAAAAAAGCGAATGAGGCGACATTGTCGGTCGGTGCGGCAGGGCGCCATCTGTGGCTGGAGGGGGTACTAAAAAGTCAATTGTCTTGTTATTTTTTGGCTCTGAAGTTGTGCTTTATGCCCAGTATATTAAAGAGTGGACTACGAAGTGAATTAATACCTACTTATTTATTATAAATCTCGAGGATGCAAGGTGTAGTATAACTATCCCTAAACGTGAGAAAGTCGAGTGGGCCTGACAGTATCCCGGCTATTGTGCCCAAATAATGTTCTCCCGAGCTGTGTTCCGTTTTGTCGCACCTCTTCGACCTCTCTTATACCTCGGGGGTTGTGCCATCTTCATGGAAGGTAGCCCATGTCCACCCTATCCCTAAAAAAGGGGATCGTACCGAACCGTCCAATTACAGGCCTATAGCGATAACCTCCCTACTTTGCAAGATGATGGAGCTAGTGATCAACACTCGGCTTCTTGGTTATCTGGAGGAACGCCAGGTGATCAGCGATCGGCAATACGGTTTCCGTCACGGGCGATCAGCTGCTGATCAGCTGGTGATCTTCTAGTCTACCTTACTCACCGTTGGGCAGAAGCCATTGAGAGTAGAGGAGAGGCTTTGGCAGTAAGTTTGGACATCGCAAAGGCATTCGATCGTGTGTGGCACAGGGCGCTTCTATCGAAGCTTTCATCATATGGCCTTCCCGAGGGCTTATGTAATTGGGTCGCCAGTTTTCTTTCCGGGCGGTGCATTAAATAAGTAGTTGATGGATCCTGCTCGGACTCCATGCCCGTCAACGCTGGCGTTCCCCGAGGGTCAGTGTTATCACCCACGCTTTTCATCATTCACATCAATGATATGCTACAAATTAGCGGTCTCCATTGTTATACGGATGACAGCACTGGTGATGCCCTCTACTCTGGCCATGCAAACGCCTCTAGTGCCGAAGTGGATGAAAATAGGTCAGCACTTGTGTCTGAAGTGGAAAGCTCCTTAGAGCTCGTATCAGATTGGGGTATCCAAAATCTGGTTACTTTCAATGCTACTATGACACAAGTGTGCGCATTTACCGCAAAAAAAGCCCCATTTACCATCGTGCCGCAGTTTCAGGGCATTCCTCTTTCCACCTCCGCGAGCATTGGGATTCTGGGAGTTGAAATTTCTAACGAGGTCCAATATGGGAGTCACTTAGAAGTAAAGGCAAAACTAACTTCTAAAACACTTGGAGTGCTTAATCGTGCAAAACAATATTTCACGCCAACTCAGCGCTTTCTACTATACAAAGCACAAGTTCGGCCACACATGGAATACTGCTCTCACCTATGGCACGGGGCCCCCAAGTACCAGCTGCTTCGTTTTGACAAAGAAGAGCCGTTAGAATCGTCAACGACCTCAAGCTCACCAGTAGGTACACTAGAGCCGCTGAGCCTGCGCCGAGATATCGGCTCGCTCTGTGTATTCTATCGACTCTATAATGGGGAGTGCTCTGAGGAACTATTTGATCTTATACCCGCTTCCAGGTTCTATCATCGCACCTCTCGACATCGGTTGGGAGCTCATCCACATATCATCGATGTGTGGGTATCTCGTACAGCTCGCTTTACAAGATCTTTTCTCCCACATACGTGGAAATTGTGGAATAGGCTCCCTTTTGAGGGTTTTCCGCTAAACTAAAACATGCACAGCTTCAAAAAAAAATGTAAAAAGGGTCCTCCAAGGCAGGCAACGCATTGGCAATGCCTCGGGTGTTGCAGATGTCAATAGGGGACGGTAACCGCTTACCATCAGGTGGGCCGTATGCCAGTTTGTCGAGCCATAACATTAAAAAAAAACTATTTTGTTGATTTTTATAGTTTTCTCATGAAGTGAAATTTAATTTCTTTTAAATATATATAAAGAACATATTTAATATAATAAATACTCTATAACCTGAAGAGAGACAGTTTTAATACTACCAAATAAATAAGTAAATTACACTTAGTAACTAACTATTAGGACTGATTTATCATGTTGTTGAATTTTGTTACTTTATTCGAGTAAGAGTGAGTTCTGCACATTACAATACTTTAAAATTTTACAAGCTAATTTAATTGGTGCATCCTTATTCAAATAATAAGTTCATTTTTATTAAAATTTACGGTTTTATCTTATCCTAAGACACCTATATAAAAATAACTAAAAATAACCGATTAACCGGTTTAACCGGTTTTTGAAACATAAAAACCGAGAAAACCGGTTTTTTAAAACAACCCGGTTTTTACATGCCCTAGTACCTATGTCTGTCTGTCAAGGTGCTGTTTTTAGGAACAGTACTTTTATTGTACATAAAAAAACCCTTTTTGATAGAATGCACTGTACCACAAACCTAACATGCCTATAATTTATGACCGGGAACCACGGCCAAGCATCTGACATCACAATAGCTCGTCTATTCAGTAGATCCTCCAGTACTGTGCCTCTAGGTCTGCTCGTGACCATGTCGCGTGCTCATTCAAGCTTTGACAGCAGTATGGAACAGGATAGTCTGGCCTTCCGTTTCACCTGCGTCTTCGCCATGTGTTTTACAATTGGGTAACTTAATTTTTGTATCCTGTCCGGCTAGCACAATTTGACGAACTTTAGTAATAATAGCGAGCCGCTAGCAAAACGATGTTACAAAGATTTCAAGCTACCCATATCATTGGCCAATATTAACATTTTCGGTCGTATCGCTAGCGTCTTGGTAACGTTAGTCAGCCTGTGCTAGCTGTACTGCTGGATTAACATATAGCACCATTGCTCTTATAGCCATTCAGTTAAATAACTATTCAGTACAAAATATCGGTTCTCTTATGTTCACAGCTGTATTTAAAGGCACAGTCACAGAAGGTCTATAGACTCCTGCGATTAAAGTTATTCAATGATGGGGGATGTCAACGACGAACCGATATTTTGTACTGAATAGTTTTTGAACAAGGCTATAAGAGCTCATGGTAACACCCCCCCTCCCCCCCTCTGGTGTTTGTCATGATTCAACTTTAACGACTTTCGAGAGACAAAGCGAGCAGCTATTTTATCATCTAACCTTTAGCTCCATAATGTTTTATTTAAACATATTAATTTATTAGATAGGCATATATTTACATTCACTACTGTGCATCAAAAATTAACAAATTCTGTAATGAATTGTATTAGCAGTTATAGTTATAAGTTGAAAGCTATTGATTGAATGTTTTGGAGATGACAATCTTAAATCTATACAGAAAAGTGCACGGGTGGCCTGCATCCCATTGCAAAGGCTGAGGAGCCTGGCTCATAACTTAAATGAATAAATCATTAGCATCTTGGAAAATGTTGGCTCCAGGAAACTAAAACAGTTGCTTTCTAAATCATCATCACCAGCCTGTTTACGTCCACTGTTGGACGAGGCCTCCTTGAATACAAGTGCCATAATCACCACGCTTGGCAGGCGGATTGGTGATCGCAATTGTTGATAAGTACTCAGATGGATGCTGCTGCCCATCCCCTGGTGTAATCCCTTAGTAAGGCTTTTTCTACATGGATGGGAGAAGGGAGTCTATTGGAGGGCCAGACACACCACGGCACTTTCGGAATAGGTGGGTAAAAATAAAATAGTTTGTTATTTAATAACAAGTGTCAACCCAGATCATCAACCTAACTAATCCATCTCTACAAAATTTCACCAAAATCGGTTCCGCCGTTACGGACTGATTAAATAACAATCAGACAAATAAACCTGAGTGAAGACGGGAGCTGATAGTACCAAAATATAAATAATAATAAGCATGTAGGTAGGTATGAAGTTAATGACTTGTATTTACCAAGCCCAATAAAGATTTACACATAGTATTACAAACTGTATCAGAATCAGAACAGGCCATTTAACAATTATCAAGTCCACATAACCTGCGCGGGCGCAGCGTGAGTCACGATTGGCTACCGGTACGTACATTGATTTGACTGGAAATCGATTTTACACGTAACGTCAATATTTGGCAATTGTTTTGTCAACAATTGATATGAATGAGTGTTGTTTGCTTGTTACGCAAAGAGTTATGTTTGTTCATCTAATATTATGGTAAACTGTGTTTGTTTGTGCTAGCTTGGCTTCTGTTTGAGCTATGCTGTGCCGTTGGACAAATAGCACGCGTAACTTGACTTAGATAAACGTTCTAGAAGTACATTTTTAGGGCTCCGTATCCAAAAAATGCCACGCCGCCGCCTGAGCCGTCCGTCCGTCAGTCTTTGTTTCTCTGTCTCTCTATCTGCCTGACTGCATCCTGTCACGGGGGTATATCTAAGACCGAACACACCACGGCAACGTATGTGCCGTAAAGTTGTTTCTTTGAATTATTTTATTAGGTACAGTGGCGGAACCAAAACGTTCGTCAGTTTTTAAAGAAATTTATTTAGCATGTCGCGAGCACATACCTATGTATTACCTTTTCTAACTATCCTACTGAGCAGACTGCTGTATGGAAAACCATAATTTTATCAAAATTGCAAATCTTTAATCAGTTGCTTGTTTATGTTTTGACACGAGACCGTTTTTATTAGTGCTTCTTTACTAAACCCAATGAAGGTCAATGAATTTAGGTATTTATATCGACTCAACCCATTTGTTTTTGAATTGGCATGAAGTGTAAAATTTTTGTAAAATATTGACACATTATTATTAATATTGTCCAGCATTTATTTGTTATGGCAATTTAAAATAATAATAAAAAATAGTCCCTAAAGGTAACGAACGTTTTCATTATTCCACAATACCTATAAAAAAAAACCTGCTCCATAGGTATTCACCCTTTACAGCCGTTTTTTGCTTCCGTCGTCTTACAGACTAGACCAGCCGGTTTTTGTAACTCAATTTTAAATGACGCAATTTTTGTTGTACCCCAATGAACATTACGGAACTGGCTTTTTGCCATCAACTTTTGAAGCTTTATCTTTTCAGGAACGGAACCGGACAGCTGTTTCCGACGGTTTAATACACAATTTACGCCTTTGTGTTGCGTAAGGCTTTTAATATCTCTAAAATGTTACCGAGTTGGTGACACTTTCGGTAGGAACTACTTTCTAACGTTTATTCTATCTCGCAAATTTGGATTTAAATGTTTTTATTACAGTTATGCATTGTTATGACATAAGCACATTGTTGCCAATCGTCTAAAGAATATTCTTGTTGATAGAATCTTGTCACAAATTTAACGCTTCGTATTAGCTGCTGGGGGGTCCGAGGATTGTTTGACATTTTGTCATTTTATTTTACTTCATAATTTTAATTAGATTTTGATATTTTTTTGTTAAAATATATAAAATAGTGGCTATTATGAATAGATTAGTAGTAATTAGTGTAAACTATTTAATAAATTAATATGTATTTCCTGTCTGACATGCCTAAGTGCCTAGAATTGTGCCAAAAGATAAAAAAATGAATTGAATTAAATTTATTATCTTTTGTTCGTTTCTTGGGCGAGAAAATCGCCGATAGCTCATCGCTTACTCGGTGGGTGGGACCAGTGCATATATGCGTGGTTCCAGAAGAGACGAATATGGCCAGTTCAATATGGAGTTCATGCCTGTAATAGTTGTGCATAAAATAGGGCAAGCAAACTAGTTTAATCTCTAATCAGTTTTGTAAAGAAAACCAGTTTGTATAAAGCTCATCGATAAGGCTGGTCACGTAATGATGCTGCTGATAGTTGCCGGTTGGTTCCGTCATCAAAACATCTCGACAGTCAGATTGTATCTGTGGTCTTTCGTAACCGTTTGGTACTGTATCGACAGATTCGAAGCTATGGTATGTGTGCTTCAAGATAAGTGTGAGGAATGCTTAGGTAACGTATTCATGAACAGATTGAATGATAACGTTGTATATCAGACTTTATGTATGTTATATCCATTCCAAACTCATCATCATCATCATCATCACTAGCTTTTAGACGTCCACTGCTGGACGAGACCTCCCCCATAAAATACAATGGGGAAAATTGTATAACACACACTTAATACACCACGTACTTTACTATTCTCCTGCTGACGTTTCGTTGACCATTCTGACCACTTTGTTTTAATTTTTTCTAAAATGATACCAAGCCACGATAACTTCAATAACTATTACACACTTAATAGTTAAACAAAATGTTTATACTTATGAGTTACGAAATACTCACAAATATACTCGAAATATCACAGTCAGTACATATTTGGTCGATCGAAGTCAACTGACGACTAACCGAATCCGTACCGGATCCGGTAAAAAATTGCTGGATCCGGTAAGTGCCAAAATGTTGCCGGATCCGCAGGATTAACGGATCCACCGGACCGGATTGCAATCCCTAGCAGCAGTATCTAACTGAGTACTCAACACCAACACTGCGATCACCATCCGCTTGCCAAGCATGGTGATTATTGCAAACCCCCACCATTTCATTCTATGGGGGAGACCTTGTTCGCAGTGGACGTCTGACGGCTGATGAAGAACACAAAACTTGCAATGTTTTTTTATAAATTTATCTATTTAATTTTATAGTTCTAAATTACAAGCAGAAATGTTATCGAATTGATACAATTAACTATAAAATGCAACGAGTAATCGTAAGACTCAATCGTAAGTTCAGTTACGCGTTCACCTACGCTCAGCTGGTTCCAAGTTATTCTGCGATATAACAGTTCCTGGCTGTTCTTGTGGCACATCGTGATCTAGAAACTGATTTTCTCATCACTCCCCAAAGGCCTCAACGGAAGACCACCACAAGTAAAATACCCTGCATTAACGCTGAGTTGGGACCTTTTTGCATTAAACCAACAGTTTATGCATTTTTGTGTTACTGTGTGCTGATAATTTTATAGTTGTTGTTGCAAATAAACAAACTGAAATTGTAATTTTTGTTTAGCTTGTTATACTTTGCTCTTAGTTCTAGTGCTATCAAATCAATTGCGAATCCGGCACAAATGTCAAATTATCAGTATTTTAGGCCACGTCTCTATCTTACAAGGGTTGATTAAAAACGCAGAAAACTCGTATTAAGAGTATAGCTGACTGCAGTTTGTGGAGTTGTGTCTGACGCATTCGCGATTGCCAATCACAATCACAGTGAGATCAAGAATACACAGTGGCTCTATGCGAAACCATATTCAAGGAACCGGCTATCTCTCTTGGATTTCTCTATATTCCCCTATGTGCCATATAAATAGCCGGAATCTGTAGGTACTTACATGTTTTGTGGCAATATCTTTATACGTGATGACGTTTTTAGAGATTGGTAATTTTTTGTTGGTACATTTCTTTCACGCTTTCGTTGCTGTATGGTATAGTATTCCTGACTCATACTATCACACCGTCGCGTCGTCACACGAGTGACTAAATCCATTGTTTGGACTGCAATGTATTTTCGCTGTCACTGTCATTCGACGATTTCAAGGTTTAGGAGTCATCTTTCTTGTGTTTGGTTTCATTTAAATTGTCAGTTGTCATTCAAAGCCCCGCGGTTATTTCGCTTTTTTGAAAAAGAGACCTCGTATAATTTTAATGTTTTTTTTTAGTAATACCGTGTAATTTTGGTGGCATTTTAACCAGTGTAGCTTATTTTAATAGCATAGTGTCGTGAAATTAAATATAAAGTGTATTGCGTGACTTTTCAAATGAGTGAAACGTGTCCACTAAAGTTTTAGTAAACTGCCAACGCTTACTGAGGCATGAGTTGACTGAGACTTTGACGACGTGACCTAAAACAACAAAGATGGAAACAAAAGACATCATTTGAAGAAGAAAAATTCTAACCTGGAAATTAAAATGAAAAACAAACTGTACGTAAGACTATATGGTCTTAAGAATTTACCCTGCCCGAAAGGGAGAAAAGACAAAAAAAAATACTTAATAAGTAAATCTATTTCAACCTTTATTTTCTGTAAGCACTGCGGTGGTATGATTCGAGATCACCTCGAGAATGAACTGGCTGCTCTATTGCAAGTGGGCAAATATAAATAAAAATCCACAATCTATGCACATACTCATATTTATAACTCTCTGAGACGTTTATGCAAAATTAACTCAAAATCTAAATTATTAGGAAAGTTATACACGCATTATATGATTACAATTTGTACGGTTATTTCTATTCGATTTGCGGATAATAATTTTAAAATAACTACAATTTTCCTTAATGTTATTCATATATTCGTACATATCTAGAATCAGGAATACGAGGAATGTCGTCTGACAAATTACTTTGTTTACAACTCAGTTGACTTTGTCCAAGTCGTAAATTATGATTGTTATAGTACAGGTCTTCCAAAATCCCACATATTGGAAACTTCTTATCCAGATAACTATGCTCTCAAGACTGTCATTTAAAATGTATTAATTGTATTTGTTTTGTTACAGGTTTGTCCCAAATTATCACACTGCCTACATAAGAACATAATAATACTTGGAAAAGGTATTATAAAAGTAAGTTTAAAAACGACCTACTAGTAGCCTTATAGGTAATCAGTATTTACACCAGGGGATGTACAGCAGCATCCACCTGAGTATAAAACCAATACTGCGATCATATATCCGCCTGCCAAACGTGGTGATAATGTAAAATTTCTCCATTGGCAGGCCTCGTCTAGTAGTGGATGTCTAGCCTGATGGTGATGATGAATAGTAAATGAAGCGAACTAATTTGGAAAACTATCTAGATACCTGACGTAATGGCAAAGGCAATCAATAACACAAACAATAACAACGATGCAATAACATTTTAGCAATTCAATACAACTGTTTTTGTGAAGTCAAAATTAATTATGGGTAAATGTGATTCAATCTTTGACCCAATTAATTACAATTACCAATAGATTAATCCCATTAACTTTTTTGCAGTATAACCACAGGATCTAACTACTCTAACAGTAACTACTCTATTTTGAAAGACTCTTTTGTATTATCTATCCTCAACAATCAATGGTCTCTAGGTAAAAGTGATAGTCAAATATTCGAAAGAACCAACAATTATTAAGTACAATGAAAGTCTAAAGTTAGATGAAACATTTCCTTACAGACGCCTGAGTTCCTTATTGTGATTCATCCCGAAAACTGACGCATTCCAGTAAAGGCACATGTCGCATATGCCGCAGAATGTTGCGTCATGAATTAACCTCATTTGTGATTTTTGGCTTCCATGTGCTTCTAAAAGTGATTGAACCAAAGGAATTTATTTATTTTACTGGTTTGTACTGTAGGTTCATGGTGATTTTATAAGCACGTGACATCCAGTTATAAGGGGCTACGTGATAACCGCTCGTAGACACTAGTGTCAATTGATCATGAATTGAGTTCATAGGAACTCAAGCCTATACTGCTTTTTTCTCACAAAATCTACACATGATGCATGATGTCCTTACTATAGAGTTAGTTGATAGTTACTACGTAATATAAGGACGATCGTTGTGATCTTCTATACATCGTTACGATGTTTCTGCTAAACTCGGACATCGATCTATCGATTTCGGGTGCTGGTGAAATTACAGGCACATGAGACTTTTCATCTTTATGTCTCAGGGTCGGCAGCGCGCGTGTGATGCCTCTGGTGTTACAGGCGTTCATAGGCTACGGTAACTGCTTTCCATCTGGTGGGCCGTAAGATTGTCTGCTTGACAAGTAGCATAAAAAAATAAATTAAAAAAAAACATCGTACATTTCGTAGACTTGGTTTCTCTGTCTACGGTACACTGAGATGGGAATGAAGCTGAGATGGGAGAAAACGATGTTTCAGCTGCTTTTTTTACAAGTGGCACAGAACATGACGACACAGAAAAAAAATTGTCGCACGCAAGTACCATTCGTCACATTTTCTAAGTTTCAGAGGTCAAATGAATATCTTTAACTTCTCCAAAATGACTCATCCGTCACCAGTTTCATACGACTTATTGCCCATTTGTATTCATAGCCAAAACTGTCGGATTGGTGATTCAGGACAAAGGCACGGTTACAACTGGTTAGCGAACTGCGTTTATTTTTAGGGCTCCGTAGTATGACACGGAACCCTTATTATATCGTCCAGTCCATCCGTTTAAATTATCATCGCGTCGTAGTCTGCAATTATGAACAGAAATGCATGAATTTTGGTAGATATATGGAATATCCTGGATTTAAAACAAAGCGTCATGATATAAATACGCGAGTGTTTAAATAACAATGTAAAACGTAACACACGTTTCTTTTTGAGTTGAAATTTATTTCGAGCGTACCCTCTACTGTTCTATATTGTTGAAATGGTATTTTCAAATGCGAGCCAGTGTGTCCACATTGTTTCAGTAGCCGTAAGTTTGCGTGATCAAATACACAAAAGTCGTTACTAATGTGTCGTTAATTATCTTTCTGATTCTCAAGAGTAGGTATTACTCATGATCGCCTATTCTAATTTCATAGCTTGCTTATCTTAGGATGACTCTGTCATAGCTCTTTAAATAGTTTACTTTATTGTCTAGACAAAGATCTCCAATAAAGATAACACGATAGCTTTCATCCGCATTAAGAGTCTAAACTTCTGTTTATTACGTAATTTTTTTAATGTCCTTGGTTTGTACAAAGCCTTAGCTTCGGTTTGACAAAGCTTATGATATATTGTGATGAAGTCACTCCAGTATTCTGCCAGTGAAAGTCTTTGATGCAACAACCAGAGTCGTAACGTAGGGAATGGGAATAGAGGCGCCGAGCAGGGCATACTAAAATAACTTAAAATCTGTGTCTGTGTCTGGTAAAACCTGTCTAATTTATGGAAGACACCATGGAAATATCCATATAATGTCATCATAGCCTGTCAGGTATAGGTATGAATGATAGTGATGATGATAAAATTAGTATTCGCGACCGTGAGCTGATTGATAATAGTCTACAAGTATCCACCGAAGAAAGAAGTCTCCATCATCAAATCAGCTCACTTTTACCGTAATCATCGGATCTATACTTTTGTGCAAAATTCAACAAATTAATTAAATTAAATAATTAATAAATAGGCCTTTCTAAACGAGTTAATTAGGGCAAAGAACAATCTTATTATAATTTATAGTACTACTGTATGTAGTGTACTGTGTGTAGTGTTATTTGTAGTATTACTGGCACAGACAAAAGGTTATACAATGGGTTATACTCTACATCAATATACCTACTGAAGTTGAATTGCTTATGATCTTGTTTAGTTTCATAACTATGCCTGGAACTCAAAGGCAGCGTATCTTGCCCCGTGCACAATAGAACCTTGCTACGGCTCTGGCCAATAAGCTGAATAAAAACTCTTTACAACTAAATGATTGATGAGGCCTATTCAGGTGGTAAGTGTTTTCATTCCTGGCTTTTTCTTGGAGGTTGATGATCTCTGGTCCAATTGAAAGCACGTAGTTTACAGACTGTTATTTATTCTGTGCCTTTACGCGATTATGATCAATGGCTTCGGGTCGGTGAACTATTTTTTGCTAGTGTCTAATTAGCTTATCGAGAGCAGCTTAGCGTTTAAATGAAATTGACACGAAATATTCCGTCGTCTTTAATTAAGCCTGACGAAAAATTATGAAAGAACTGGTTTCTTCAGAGTGGTTTTTATATTGCTTATTTTAAAAGCACACGTGTAGTTAAGTTAAATAAAAGTGTATTACATACGCTAGTAATATATAATATGTACCTCCGTGACATTTCAAAGGTGTGTGTTGTTGATGTTCAAAGTTTTAGTAAAACTGCCACCACTTTAGTAAAACATGACTTTACGCAGACTGTGACAACTCGGAAAGCGTGTAACGTTGAAAATTGCAAATAAATGTGAAATTACTTAAAAAAATGCAGCACAAGTGTGTGTTTTTTGGTTTTAACGTTGGCTGAGAGGTGTTTGACACATACTCGTAAAAGAGACAAAAAAAAATATACACTTTTTGAAATTTAACTTTCTTTTAGGAATTTATTCCTGAAAACATCTACCTGATCGGTACCTTTATATCAAGTGTAGGTATCTAATAGCTGTTTACCTAAAATTTGCATAAATATTTTGATATAGGTACCTACTTGTACCCTTGGCTCATCACTTTGACAGCCGCACAATTTAACATTTCTTTGTTTACAAAATATATCTAATTAAAAGAATGAGAAGAATATATCTAAGATAAAAAATCAGAGAAGGTTGCCTATTTTTAAGCCGGACACACCAAGGAACCATAATTTAAGCTTTTAGTTATCACCATATTGTGATGTTCAAATACAAATTTCTTTCATCAGGACAAGTAGTGTCTGCAAGATGTTCAGGTTTTTGCACAGATGTAATGACTCTGGTTATTCAACTATATTTTTCCAAAGTCCACTATCAATTAGAGTTCAATAAAAATAAACCTGTAAGTGGCTTATGTAACTTGCTAATTAAATATCCGTTTTTGCTCCACTTACTAATAAAATAAATATATTCATGATATTGTAGCGCCAATAAAACCGATTAATAAGGCTAAGTAAATATGACTATTGCCAATTAAGTAGCAACATGTTTTTTAAGTCAGAAATTATGCAATATCCACTGCACTGAGGATATAAAAGCGTGACGAAGTGCCTACTTCCGTAGCACATTAACTTAGTTTATTTGAGCACTCACCGGTTATACTAAATATTTGTTAATTGTTTTTGTGTTTGCCCTCAGAGGTTCCTTTAATATTGTTCAGTACGACCTTTCCTCCGCTTTTACTTGGCTTTTGACACAAGCTTGACGTTCGGAAACGGTCCTTGTGTTTACGGATTATGGAACATATTAATTTGACGTAATGGAATAGTGGGGCGTTCAGTTTTAGAATAGACGCATTTTGGATATGAGCATGATCAAACTCGTAGCTTACAAATAGGTAGAGTGCATCTATTCGAAGGGTATCCCTCCTCGCACCCGGTTGAGTGCAAGGAGGGACGTGGAGAGAGTAGCGTGGATCATGTTGGTGATTCCGCCAACATATCGGTACGTGAAAATTTCCCGTTTTATAAAATTCATGATTTCATTCACGAAAGTTACTTCAGGGTACAACAGGGTAGAACCCTGTTGCTTTATGTCGAATTTTACCAGACAGACAAACATAGTTGTAATTTTGGCTCTAATGGAACCCTAAAAAGAAAAGAACGAACTGTTTTGACCGAGATTCGTGTGTTAATTGTACGATGTTAGTTAGGTCTCATTAGTTATTCCTGTTTGTATAATATGTAGCGCGGTAATTTTGAGGTTGGAAGTAGTTCCGTTAATCCAAACAATAATAGAACGAACTTTGATCATGTATTATGTTAATTAATACTTTCTTATAGACCTAGGACCATTCCCTTTACGATGAACCCGGAGTTACAATCGTTAAGATAGACCCACTGAGTGCTTCTAAATCCCATTTAATTAAATTTATCATCATCAGCATTTAGAAGCCCACTACTGGACAAAAGCCTTCCCTATAGAATGCCACGATGAAAGATCTTGAGTCTCCTCCATCCACCTATTTCCTGCTACCTTTATACTTTGGTCTTGCTATTTGCCTTGGTCCATCGAGAGAGGGACCTTCCTTTACTGCGTTGGCACTCAGTTGGATGCTACTGCTCATGGCGTAATCCCTATTTCTATATTATATTTCGTTATATTTTTTGATATAAGGTCCAAGATGATCTTGGTTTCCTCATTTCGGATTGTACCAGGCAGTGAAATTTGTTATATCTAATAATTTATTTAATATAGGCGTAGAAGTCTCGACTGCAAAAAATAATCTCAAACAGAGTTATTATTGAAACGATAACATTTAAGTTTCCACTAAAAACTTTACTGACCTAAAACAACGTGTTCAACCACGAAAAAAAATTATTTAGACATGTGAATTAAGAATGGGAATTAGTTAGAAATTAGGAGTTAGGAATCAGCTAGTGAAATACCTATAGCTCCCATTGTGCATTTTTTTTGTTTTATGTTATTTCGTTATGTTTTTGTATTGTTGCGTGTTATAACCGTTGTTTTGCACGATAAAGAGTTAATCTATCTATCTACCTGAGTGAAGTCTAACGTTCTTTGCCATCCTATGTTGCAGCAGAAGTGTGCCATCACACCACCTGGTTTCATAATGAGTATTCAAATTATATGCTTCAATATCGACGTCTAGCTTGAAGAAATGATTACATCATGCTATAACATGCTTCTCGAGGCGCGGCGGCGCCTATAATAGCTTTATGTAAAACTAAAAATAAATTGAAGACATTATGCTAATTTGAATTTATGTCATTTCCTGAACTGCATCCGCTAGTTTTATCCTATTTTTTAAGAGATCTGAAATCTCCTTCTGCGAAGAGTTAAAATTAAAAGCATGGTTTTCCGCTCATTCTGGAATGGAATTATCTTTTTCTATGTTTATATATAAAGGTTTTCGAGTGGCGATCACAAACCGGACGACGCGGTAGAGGAAGGCCCTCCACTCGATGGACTAAAGACATTATAAATGTCGCAGGAAGACGATGGATGGAGGCGGCTCAGGGAGAGGCCTACGTCCAGCAGTGGACTTCTACAGGGTGATGATGGTGATGTTTATAGAAGGCAACGGTGTTGTTGTTGTTGGACAGCTATAGTAGAGTCACAAAGTACATAAAGGCGGCGCTCTTTGTAGAAGGGTATTTTGTGGTAGAGTATAAAACATCTTTACAAGTAAATAGAGTGCGTCCTGTCTAAAATTGCATGTCCCACTATTTAATTACGTCAAAATAAAATATTCTGTAATCCGTAACTACAGGGACCATTTTCGAACGCCAATCTTGTGTCAAGTGTCAAGTAAAAGGAGGGGTTCAGTTTTAGACTGAACGCCTTCTACTTATATACCATGCGAGCGGAGCCGCGGGCAGATGCTAGTTAGTTTATGTGTGCTTAAAATTGTAATGTAGTTAATACAAGTGATTTATCAGGAAAAAATAAATTAACGTTGAAGTCATGGATCTATTTGTAGACGTGAGAGAACAGGCGCCACTGTCACGCATCATAATGCATTTAAGAATCACTTCTATGATATCGTAAAGATACACGATGATATCTATCCGAAACGCTAGTACTATAGCAGAAGAGCTCTTTGTGAAAGAGTTCGTTCGGGCAAGTACTACCACCATACCTAATTCTGCCGTCAAGCAGTAATGCCCGCGTTGCTGTGTTCCCAGTGGTGGATTTATACTAGGGGCAGTCGGGGCTAGTGCCCAGGGCGGCAAATTTTCTAGGGCCGCAAAATTTGGAAAGAGAGAAAAAAAATTCTATACAATATATAATTAACTAATTCTTTTAAATAAACATTTTATCTTTCAAGAAATATAATTCAAGTATTATGTATCACATTAAAATTTTGTATATTATTTAATATAAATAAAACATCATGTAAAAAAAAAATATCATATATATATTATGTATTATATATCATATAAATGCTATATAATACATAATAAATTTCCTGCAATCAATTAATTATTCTAATTCTTAAAAAATAAGATATCAAAACTATTAAAATAAAATGTAAGTCATAGGGCGGCATTTTCGTGCCCCAGGGCGGCAAAAATTTAAATCCGGCCCTGTGTGTTCCGGTTTGAAGGTTATGGGTGCCGGTAAAATTACAGGCACATGAGTCTTTTTATCTTTAGGTTTCAGGATGACGGGCGTAGTGCAATGTCAAGTAGAGCGCGTCCTAGGTGGACGTCTACAAGAGTTATTGAATTTAAAATGGGGTGAGGTTAGCGCTAAATATCAGGTGAGGCAACATGCTAGTTCCATCATTTAGTCGAATAAAAAAATAAAACTGGACAAGGCCTCCCTCATAAAAATACAATGGGGGCAATTTTGCTATAATCACCACGCTTGGCAGACGGATTGGTGATCGCAATATTCGTGTTGTGTACTCAGGTGGATGCTGCTGTCCATTCCCTGGTGTAATCCCTTAGTCTGCTTTTGCAACATCCACTAGATGAGATGGAGGGGTCTATTCTTAGGCCAGATACATCACAAAAAATATGAGAAACAATCCTGAGTTTTTATAAACCCTGATTTGTTGGTTGTATTAGCTGTACCTACATGAATATCTTTTCTAAACACATTAATTGATCAGCATAACATAACACTCAACAGTCACATACATAGTCCTAATCCCACTAGGATGCCCTGTGTGGTATCAGGAACTACGAGTACCGTGGTACCACAACACCCAAACCCGTGAAACAAATATTTGCAGATCATGCTAACATTTGTCCCGCAGTGGGAATTAAACCCGCAGCTCTTGCGTCTCACCCGGCTACTTGTCCGCTGCACCACGGAGGTCGTCATAACGTAATAGTAGTTGGATAACGTGACTTACATTAATAATCATTAAGATATTTAAAATGCAATCTTATACAGTTGATGATACCCTCCTAATTTCTTGCAAATTTAAGAGTTATTTTAGTAACGTTACACTTTCAGTTAAGTTAACAAATTAGCATCAAACAGTAGGTACAACTGTAGTAAACTCCCAACTTCCGTTCTCGTTCGGCTCTGTTTGACAAATAGATGATTACAGTGCTCTACCACTGTAGTTCGTTTCCATCGAGGTCGTTAAACTAGTACTTACTTTTTTTTACTTTAATTCGTAGATTGTGTTGGGCCAGAATATTCTGATCTATTAAATGCTTCTGAGTTCTTGCTCCGTCAAACTGGGTTTAACTGTGCTAAGGTATAGTCGTGTCAGCCAGCAGCATTCTGAAGTTATTTTAAAACTACACTGAAAGTTAACCAAATCGAGACTGAATTATGAATTGACAGAAAGTTGATATTCTGCTCCCCTAGAAATAACAATATAGTCTACTTTAATTCACGGTGACTACCATAAGAGTAGGATAGTCATATATATAATTGCAAAGAGTAAAGAGAGACTCCATCTACTTAAGCTAAAATTATCGAAAAAACTTTGAATCGTCCAACTTTCGGTCACATTTCGATATAATCACATTACAGCGTTGTATTTTATGTTTAGAGAATACCATTTCTGACATATAAGACATCGACACAAGATCGAAACATGATCCGAACTCTATTTTAACTTTTTTTAAGTTAGAGAATTGGGCCTCAGTGATAAGTATGTATGAAGAACTAGCTAACACTCTCGCGACTTCGATTCACGCCTAGCCTCCATCCAATACAAAAAAGAATCCATTCAGTGATTCAACAGTAAAGCAACTCTCAATTATTTAGCAGGAGTATCCTAATAATTACCTCCGTTCTCGTGGTTTACAATAACATATTTACTACAGGCTAAATGAGAAATGTACAATAAATATAACCCATAAGCAACAAGATGGGTAACAACGTCTGCCTAGTACATATATATGTACCACCTAGAGAAAGATAATTTCTCTATGTTGCCACCAAACTGTGATCACTGATCCGCCTGCCAAGCGTTGTGATTTCGGCAAATCCCCTGGCCTCGTCCAGCAATGGACGGAAGCAGGCTGGCGATGATGGTTATGATGATGAATAAGTACCTCGAAAATCGTATTTCGTCCCGATGCTTTCAAATCTTTTGTAAATAATAAATCTTTCTAGCATTCATAAAGTATATATGATTGAAAACACATCTTTACTCAGGTATTTTAATAACATAATTGTACTTATTGTTCTTTATGTAAACAAACAAATACCTATGTCTCTACTTACAGCTCTAAATATAATCACGACAGCTAAATGGCAAAACAAACAATCAATACATTATTCATACATTATTAAGGCACATTTGCATGTTATTCACACAAGCAGTGTTAATGTGAGGAATCACGCATTGTGGCCACGTGGTCACTGCGTGTCATTATTGCCATCTATGGGCTATAGATTTGTTTAATCAAAATACTACATCGTTAAAATAAACGTTTGTGAACTGTAAATCTTGTTGGTGCTATCTTCTTCGTCGCGGTGATGGGCCTTCAGAGCTAAAGGAACTCATTAAATGGTTCTAAAAACCTATCACTGCCACTTTTTTAGACTAAGAAGAAGAAGAAATCAAGTTAAATCTATATGTATTCGCTTGAGATGGGCTGATGTTCCAAGACTGTCACGATTTGAGGTATAATTTCTGAAACCATTGATGTATTGTCGTGGCCCGATCGTAGGATTGATCACATCATGAAATGCCTAATTATTTCATAAAATTTACAATGTATTTTGCTGTTCACCCGGACTTGTTGGGCAATTTTCGTTGGTATAAGATTAGCCCTAGCTGCTGGCTTATTTAGAGTGTGTTATTAATGGAAGAAAGCGTTAGCCATCCTATGAAATAAAATTAATTACATAAAATAATGTGACCAGCATATTATGTTGAACACGTGGCCTCTACGCTAGTGTGACTAAAGTGACGTAACGTGATCGGATCATTTGCGATAATGTGCAAGAATTCAAGCTGTTTTACACACTATATCGCTATACTACCGACGAGAATTGCGTGACAATCTGGACAGGTGTAATAAAAAAGTTGCACGCTTATTATGGTAGGACAATTTCGGTTTTGGCGCTGAGCTGTCACTTTTTTGCGCGTAATGGGCGTTTTAAAAGTGTGAATAATACGATAGTGCGTGTGTAATGGATTTAAAATTACAGACTCCTGCAAAAGATATCTTACGGTTTACTTTGTAACTTCTCCAGCCGTGAACCAGTGACATCCATTTACTTTGTAACTGCTTTTAAATTGTTTTTTTTTATCACACATACCTACTTAATTTTGATATGGGTAAGGGTTAAAGTTTCTCGAGGGCCGGTGACCACATACCGGATGACGCAGTAAAGGAAGGCTCTCTTCTCGATGGACCAAGGACATTGGTCGTAGGTCGTAGGTGGCTCGAAACCAATCGTCGTGACATTCAATGAGGGAGGCCTATGTCCAGGGGTGCAATTTTTGAAAGTCGTCGAAATGCTAAAAAAAAAATTGTTTTTTTTTTTTATATAAAATTTGCCGTTTATTACATGAATTTTCAAATTCCCATACATCTGAACCTCATTGATGACTAAAATTCTTATACCTATAATATCAATACAAGTGCCTCCTCCAGTCCATCTCCTAAAAAACGGTGATTTGCGGCCTTTTTGATGATATTTAGTCACTCAATGACATTGAAAAATCGCATCCCAGCAGTGGACTTTTATAGTCTAATGATGATGGTAGTTCTAGAAATGTTTTCTATGTTATTGGATTTCTGTAAACAGTCAAATTACTAAGTATTGCAAATCTAATAAAATATTCTAATGTGTAAACGCTGTCCTAAGTAATATGAGTATCATTCATAATTTCACTATTTCGTAACGTCTCCTTCTCATTGTTATTATACGTAACGTAGGTTGCGAAAATTCATATACATTATTACTTAATGCATTTTCGCAGAATCTTAAAAATACTTGCATAAATTGTACATGTTTGTTATTGTTTATTGCAATGTGTTTTGGCCCGACAAACATGGTAATATGCTGAATTACACGCCTTAGGTCTTTTCCATTCTAAAAGTGGTCCAATTGTGTACAACGAACAGTAATGGTATCAAAGCAATTTTCGTATCATCGCAAGGCCAACAGGATGTTATGTATCGTGCATACTTACTGCCAAATTTATTGTCCGTAAATTATGCTTCATTTAGTCCAGACGATGTCTACGAAGTAAATTAAAATATGAAGTGTCATAAAAAAATACTGTTTATTTTTTGTAGGTTACTTACCAGAATAGTATATTTCCACTAAAGTACTTACAAAGTCAAATTAGAGACGCGTTCGTCGTTAAAATGCTTGAGTTCTTGGTAAGAATAGTTATTCTGTAATTTTTTTACTGCTATAAATAGTCTATTTATAGAGGCTAGAATCTTATATTACAATTTTATTCGAGTTATAAATAATTCCGATGACTCCGACGAATAGTTAGATTATTAAGCTTAGGATCTGGCAACTCTGTACCTCTTATGTTATTTACAATTGGGTCCACATTCGCATTATGCTGTTTCACGCTCCATCACAACTGAACATAATTTTTAATTGCACGTCTGCTATTTAATTTTGAGTCATATTAATTACGTGATACGATTCTATTTTGATTGCTCGCTCTATAAATAGTTGGATGCTTTATCTGTGTTATGAGGATCAAGAATGCTGGGGACTTCAATTATACGAATGCAGCTTGGGAGACATTTGAATGGATCGGTACCATGTTTTTTATAAAATGCTGTCTCGAAATGGACTTTCTGCTACTATTTTTAACTTGTTTCTCCATAATCGGTACGAAAAGGACAGAAAACCTTGTTAAAGATGTGGGATTCGTATTCAATGCATGTTTTACTAACTATGAATTCGCTGAAAAAGTTTCGTTTTACGTTTTGCAACTTGGCATATAACAAGGCACGAGGAAAACATCGAGTATTTAATGTAGCTGAGACAAAAATTGAATATTTATTTTTAAATTTTTTCTTGCATGTAAATTTAGTTTGACCCTTTGAAATATACACGGTAAAATACATTTAATAAACAATTCAATGATGATACGGTAACGATGCTGATAAAGTTAGAACACATATGTTTGTCAACGACACGGCTGCGTTATAGCCAGTGAAATAAACTACAATGTTTATATTCCACTTCCCTGTAAACAGGAATATATTACTAGCAAAGATAACCTGAAAATGTTGAAGTGAATTTATTGGTGGTGAAGCGTCTTTTGCTATCAACCCAATGCTGAGATGGAAAAAAATGTTAGTAATAACTTTTCATTTAAAAAACCGACTTCCGCCATTGTATTCGACTAAATATTTGGATGGAAAAAAATGATGAAAGAACCATAGTGGTGAAAGGATTATGATACTTTTTGAATGCAAATGCTTGGTTTGTTGCTGAAAACATCAAAATCGTCATATGTATGCCTACAATATTTGAGGAGTTCCCTCAATTCCTCATGGATACCATCATCAGAACTGGATTCTGAAAACCTGGGGCCAATCTGAAAGTATATCTATTCAATTAAAAAAAGAATTTTCCAAATCGGTTCATAAACGCCGGAGATATGCGGTAACAAACATAAAAAAAAAAAAAAATACAACCGAATTGAGAACCTCCTCCTTTTTTGGGAAGTCGGTTAAAAATTAAAGCTAATGGACAAATTAACCTAGTACCAATTTTTTACGAGTACCTAACAAACTGTTTCAGTCAATTTGACTTTTATACCAAACAAGGGTACAAAGACTGGTCAAGAACTCTTCCTAATATCACCTTTAAAGGTAAATAACTAAATTGTTTGGGCATGAATAAAAAGGGGCTTCGATATATTCATAAGCTTGTAAGATAGTAAAATAAATTCAATACATAATTGAGTTTACAATTAAATACTTCATTTACCTACCGCAAAATTGTTAAGTAAGTATTCGTGTAGGTTGGTTCCAGTGGATCTTTCGTCTTGATGCTCATGCTTCGTTATACAGTATTCATTTGATCCAAACCCCTTTAAAAGTATCCTTTTTGTATGCAACTGTCGGTTATTACTCGCTTTCACTATAATTACCATGTTAATTATTCAAAAGCAGTGCGCTGTGAAATTACGCTTCCACGTAGTTTCCTATTCAGCTTGATTTAAAATCCTGTTCCTTCTATATTACCACTTTGTCCGTTTTAGTACTTTGCAGCTTTAGTTTAGTACTCACTTCGCACCAGTTTATTATGAATGGCTATTTATTGAGAGTTGTTACATGCATACTAAACCACTGACTCTCAGTGACACAAATATTCTGCAAGAACATCTTCTCTATATAAATAAAATAAAAAAAGCATTATTACCACACAAAAAAAAATTACACATACAAATAAAAAAAACGTAAATTAACTAGTTTTAAGTATGGACCCTTGGCAGTATAAGCCTCCTCCACGGATCGCCAATCTTCCATGTCTCTTGCTCTTAACCAGACTTTCCCACCCACATGGGTAAGGTCGTCGTTCCATATTTTGAATGGTCTTCCTCTTTTTTTTCTTATGTTATGTTCTTTTTTATCTTCTAAAAACTATCTTTGTAAAAACAAGTGCATTTATCCAAATGATTTACTGTTTTCTTACATTGCTTATTTTCTTACTCCTCACAAAAGTACACTTGAGTATATTTTTTATATATTTATATATTACCAAATATATAATATATTTGGCTTTTCTTAACCATTTCATTTTATTTAATTTCATGTAAAATTAAGGTAATAATAATCCCTAAAACATTAAAAATTACCTCACGAATGCGAAACGGTGTCGTATCATTTGTAAATCTCGTGAACTGTGTAGTGTAGGTACCTACGTAGTGTAATGGAATGGGAGCATTTGGCATTGGGCTGGTTGAGTCAATTATGACAGATATAAGCTACTACATTACGCAAGATTCCATGTATGATGAAGAGCCTAAAGTTCTCGATATGTTTAAATTCTCTTGATTTTTTATCTAAGAAAAATATTTCTATTGTTAGAATTTGATAGTCGTAACGAAATGCATTTTCTCTTTTTTCGGGGACTTATACCGATTTTGTCTCTTTGAAAATTTATCATAAACAGCCAAATTGGTATATTGGTGTCTGGAAAAAATATATGTCACAGATGCATTCTTCTTTTAGTGAAATGGTTGATTCAAAACAAGATACATTTTTATGTACTCGTTCAAAATACAACTGAAACAATGTCGATTTTAACACCATTTTATTTATATTCTACTTAGCAAAGAATGTTTTAAAAAAATATGTTTTAAAGATAATCGTATGTATTAGAATCGTGTATTTTTTACATATTTTGGGCAGCGTGGCCAAAAATGCGAACGTCGAGCGTATTCTAATTTAAACTGCAATTCAATGAGCTTGTGCTCCAAATTCGAAGAACCACAACGTCGATTGCAAATTTTTGGATCCTTTATGATCATTTAATGTAAAGAGATTCTTTAAATTGAATGTCAGCAAAGTTCTTCTGGCCAACACGGTTGTAATTTTAATCTTCTCAATGTTTTCATTTTCTTTTTCTTCAACGAGATCATAAAGACATGCGTCTACTGTCACGCGACAACATTAATTCACAATTTACTGCTCTGACTCGGTGACTAATTTCACCAAGGCCAAAGACGATCCATTATTATTTATTGCCATATAAAATCTGCCCGTTTTTTAAACCTTACACTCATGCACATAAGGTTGAAATTCTATTTTACTTGATCAGTCTCATTTGGACCCTTTACTACAGCTATGACTCACAAAGAGATTGCAATTTCTTAAAATATGGTAAATGTAAATCTGTCTTTTGTATTTAAATACAATTTGTATTGGTATTATTACTATTATAATAGAACAAAATTTGCTCAGTATGCCTATTTTATTATTTCTTGTTTACATTCGCTCTTTTCCCCAACCAATTTCTTAACCAAAAAGTTTTCCACACGAAAAATACATACATACCATAAAAGTTTGATTACCTACCAACCAACTTATTTCCGTCGTGTATTCTAGTCTGACCTGTATTTATCTCTGGCATTCATCTGTCTGCATTTTGTTTGTTTGTACAACATCATGCAATGTTTTATTTAGATGCTGATGCAACTATCCCATCCAAATAAGTATGCAACTTTGAGTCTTACTTGCGATTCTATTTTGATGAATTTCTTCTGGAACTTGGAACCACACAATGTCTTTTGTTCAAGTTCTTTGTATTATCAAACAGTTCATTTCATTCTGAAATCTTCGGTGCATGTACTTTCGCGGAAATGTATCATGCCCAGAATGTCCTAACAACACTACTATCGCGTACCAATTTATTTTGATCGCAATTAATGTGAAGGGCGCTCACATGCACTATGGTACTTTTAGCCCTATTTAAAGAGTTCAAGGGTCGTCGAAGATTCATTGTTGCAAAAATGTAGGGTCATTCTGAACAAAGCTATTCAAAGTTAGCCCTTGTGAATCGCCCTTTTGCTTTGACGAAATTCTCAACAGTTGGTAACAACTTTTGGGAAGATCTTTGTATTGTTCTTTCTTTTCTAGATTCTTTATTATCATACATTTCTCTTTCTGTTTGAAGAAAGGTATTTGGGTTCACATTAAATTGTACCTTCGTTGATTTACGTCAACTTTGGTATAGCATTAGTTTCAGCACAATAATTTTTTCTATTTCATGACTTTAATCTAAAAGTTCTGCATCAGTAACTACAAGGCCAATATATTCACACTAACTGGTATCCCACTGAGTGGATACCCCATTGCCATTCTTGTTTTTTTCTTTATCCCGGTGACCCGCTGTGTTGATATAAAATATAGTACAGATATCTTTGTATTAGCATTTCAAGTGCAAAGTTGTGAACTTAAAAGATGAACATATTGTCTCATATTGACGTTGTGATTTGCTTTGGTAGATTAATTTTGAAAACCAGATTTTTTTCATCTGGATATATTTTTACTTGTTTTGGGTAAAGTTACCTGTAGGCGTAGTCACGTTGAATGCTCACGTTTCGGAAATCGGTTTTTGCAATGCAAAACTCGTAATACGCCCTCTAGTCTATTTTGGTAAAGTTGTCATCGATGTTCCCGTTCTAGATATTTAATTAACTGTAATCCCCTCTGACGTCAATGAACAAATACAGCCTGTAATCTTGTTATAAGATTACCAAAACACGTCGTAAATTGAAACATGAGGAAATAGAGCTAATTTCGCTTTTTGTAACTGTTATCCTAATCAGTGAAGAAAAGCTGAATGTTTCTTTTTTAATTACATTTATTGCGTGGAAGTATATATTCCATAGTAGCTGCCACCATCCTATCCTGCTCACCATGCTATGATTTGGTTTGAAATATCGCGGGATATGGATGAGGAACCGCGTAGACGTGCCAATCTATGTCCTTGTCCATGGAGGTCAAAGCTATCGTGGAATATCTGTTTAGTAAATAGTGTATTTGTGAATTATACATTTTAACTTAATTTTTAAACATAATCTAGTCTAATTACTGACTTTTTAAAGTTCCTACGGTAAAAACAGATCACTAGGTACCTACTTATTAGAAACGCTTGCATACCTACTCAAGATTTTATGTAAGTATCTGAAGTATTTATAGATAGGTATATATACCTAACGTAATGAGTCAGGAATAACACCTACAGTGCACCATAAAAATGAAAAAGGCGCATCGAAAAATGGCACAGCAAAAAATCCCGACCTGCCTTAACCGGTCGTTCACCCCGACTCGTTCCCACTTGACAACTCCCTCCCCGATGCTGACGCCACTGCATTCAAGAGTCTTCTACAAGAGATAAAGCCGATGCACAAAGCCTTTTCAAGTGACTCGTTCGTGATACTATTTTTAAAGCAGAAATTGCATCTCCATTTTGCTGGAATGCATTTTCAGCGAGTAGGGAACAGACTGTTTAGATAAATATGATGCCATTGGTGGATGAAGCTGCATGAGAGCTGTGTGTCGTAGGCTAATTACAGTGTTGTTCGATGCTGAAACCTGAAACTCAGTTTCTGTGCTTTTTTCTGAAACAAGTTAAGTACTTACTCATAAAAGGTAATTTGAAAGCTTTTTTCAAGGAAACAGAATCAAGCTTGGAATACTACTACTACTGTAGTTGCGCTGTGACTCCTATTTTAGGATTTTGACGAAACGAGAATAAAAATAAAATAAAATGGGTGGAAATGATGTTAATACCAAATAGGATGAACATATTTTGTAGGTTGAAATTATAAGCACTCAAAACTACGGCTAAAGTAAAACAAGAAAACTTCATACAAAAAAAAAATGCCAAATAAGCCTCAATCATTCATAAGCAATTGTATTTATTAATTATTTTTTTGACATTATAACTTGCATCATATTGAAAATAAATCAAAAAGGCCAAAAATTAGAGTAACCTATTTTCTATCGAGATAACATTATTCTATTGTGTTCTTGATTAAAGTCAGGTCAGCCCACAGAATTATAATGTTGTATCCATGCATATTTTTGATCTGAATATTTTTACATGATTTATTAAGTTAAAATCAAATCAAATCTACGATTGGCATTTTACTTTAGACGCAGCCATAACACCAGTTAAAGATGCTATAATGTAATGTATGTAATGCTATATTAGTTACATAAATAGCCTTTGGTATTCTAATTTGCAGTTATGTAGTACCTAGATACACCACTAACATAAAGAAGAAAACACGTCGCATATTACGAACATCGAAGGTATAGCTGACTTAGTGCTTCCGTTCTATTTACACACATAAAGTACTCAACTAATGAATTCACAACGAGGTGTACTTACATTCATTTTATATATTTGTAGACTTCGAGATCAAAAGATAAGCACGTCCGTGCCTTGAGCTGCAAACTTTACTAACAAGCTTTACAATGAAATTGATACCTTATTAGTATAAAGCAAAAGGGCTCATTTGAATGCAAAAATGTGGAAGTTGTAAATGAATAAAATGTATCTTTAAATCTTCGTTCAAGCTTCTGTAGTGGTAATCGAAGATATCAAGTAATCGGAACATGCAGAGCATAATATGCTTGTTAGCGAACGATGTTGTTTTATACTTGTTATGAACAACTGTCCACCCTTTAATTGAGGTTTTATTATTGCAATACTGTCAAATCCTTCAGAAATTGCAAATTGTATTGACATGTCTCAGCCTTTAGAGCCCTACTGATTAATAATCAACGCACAAAATTGCTTTCATTTGTTATGTGAATCCAATTTACATAAAACAATAGTAATCTAAGTAATCATTGAAGGCGCCTTTGCGCAGAAGCTACAGGAAATATTAGATGCATCAATAATGTATACTGCATAGATTGATAGACTTTCAGACAGACTTTCTTGAATGACCATAGTGTTATGTTTAGTCGGCAAGTATAATGCATAATAAGCAACGTCTTGTCAGCTTCCGATGGCAGACTGCCTAGAGCTCGACACTGACCCGTTCTCAAGACAAATGGAACAAATACATAACAATACAGACAATATAGAATATCAGGAAGCTGCAACCCCGTTATTGTATGGGCTCATTCTTACGATTAAAGATCGGTGTAAGAGTAGTAGGAACTGCCCATACTACCCATATATAAGATAATTTAATTAAGCATGCATCAATTGTATAACTTCTTCACGCGATCCTCACGTGAATCAAATGCGACTGGAAACTCCTACTGATATAAATTAGATGTCAAAGAAAAACTACGTAGCCTTCTTCTATATCACTAGTTTTCAAGATAGTTATAACTATATATTTCGAGATATTGTTTTTATTGTAAGATTATGCACGCGCAGGTTTATGTGGTTTTTTTTAAGAGTGTTACTAATTTTATCTTTATTTTGTTTTCAGGTAAGCTCAATCTATGAGATGACGATTATCCAATAAAAACTGATTTGGTAAGCCTATCCCATACTACAGATTTGGACCAAGATAAAGTATATAGACGTTGCGTAGCACGTACTAATGCTTGGTATTGACCTTGTCACTCTCTAGCACGCGTGTTTTAACATTTGCATGACAGTGACAGGGACAGCTCTAAGCATTAGTACGGACTCAGTAACGACTATTCATCTCGGTCTTAGAAGTAGTGGCGGTCGTATAACGGCTGTAATATAGCAGAAGTTACGTTTTTTTTTACCATTTGTCAAAGAAATTTTTTAATTTGTCGCATCTCCGCTGTATAACTGCCGTCACATGATTGTCACCATTTTTTTAAGAAGCTAAGGGATGTGAATCATTCACAAGTGGCTTTGTTTTGATCAGTACAAAGTAGTCAAGCATTTTTAAAACGATATCTTGAATCAAATTAGAATTACTTATTTATTTTGAAATCGCGAAGGAAATTCCACACTCTCTGCGTGGTTTGCCACCTTGGCAACAAGATCATGTTTCACAAAATACAAATTAACTGTTTCAAATCCATCGAAAGTTAAACATGTTGTTTCCGAGGAGTGTATTTGAGGGTTTCGTGTCCATTGATATAAACATTCGCGCATGCGTGCCCCACGCCACAGAAGAAATAATAAAACTTCCAGCCGAAGTTTCACTTTTAACCACTGATATTGTATTATTTGTCGCACGCCCAATGGGACAAAGCTAGATGAAGTCATACAAATTATATTACTCGTATCCGTGCCATGTTGAATCTAGATTAGCTTGAAAATAAAGCAGCTATCATATTGTATAGGAATGCCGAGTGACACAGGCCTGGAAGCATGCCCCGCGCCGCGGCGTCTGCGCAACAGCCTATATATAACCCCTCAAGGGTTTCCTATACGAAATGTTTATTAATTTATATATCATGGTAACAGTTTGTTTACGAAGCACCACGTGGCACGGGCGATGAACTCTAGCTTGTTTTTCTTTTGTGAAATTCACTGTTGTTTTTCTGAATAATTGAGAAGTATTTTTTTCATTAACATGTTTTTTAATCATTTCTTTCCCGCATAACTTCTCTTCCTTGTGGTTCTTGTAAACAGCTCTACGTCCCTGATTGCAGAGATGTCCTTTATTTTGTTCTACGTTTTCTTCGATGGCGACCACCTTATTTCTAAGTCTGCTAATTTGATCCATCTAAGTTTTCGCGTTGTTTCTCCCATTCATACTTCATTCGCATTGTTTATAGCTATGTTATCCCATAAACAGTCTAATTTATCTTCATATCTCGTCTTGTCATTCCCTGATAATGTGAGAAGCATATCGTACCAGTTATTTGTTTAATTTAAAGCCCTGACAAGGGACTAGACGCGTACCACTTTCTATGTAATGGATCTAACTCGTATAACTTGCTATCCTTATATCGACTTGGCTAGCCTCGCTAGGTTGTTATTAAATTCTGTATTTTGCGGAACCAATCAATCAGATAATTGTTACCTGATCGCTTTAAATTATAAGGTGTGCTTACATTTTTGGTACATTGAATGGCAAGGTCAAAACTTTAAAACATCGTAGTTCGTTTAATCGTCGTAGGTAGGTATGTGTAAAGTACTTAACACGTGTTTTGCAGTATTTAAACGTAATTGGTTAAGCTGCCTCCGTTTGTACAACTGTTATTAAAATAATTAAAGACCATTAAGCCAGAGAATGATTAAAAATAAAAATCGTTTTGTATTTTCATACGTGTGAGTTAATCATAAGTAAATATGCAGCTGCAAAAAAAGGATGAGAATTAATTTTAAAAGAGAGTGTTAAAAAGATTATTGATGAAATGGGCAAGTGACTATTTATTATGTATGAAATGTCATTATAATATAATTTAAAAGTTGAATACGTACGCAAAAAAACCATCGACAACATTTTAAATTGTGGCAACATAAAACTAATTTTCCTACAATAAGTTATTTTGTCGTTTGTCCATTACAGGCTCTACTTACCAAATATCAACGTATTCCCTTCAAGATAAGACTCAGTTTACGTTGTTTACGCGGTAAATTGTGGAATTAGATGTAATTTGCGTGATGAATGAAACTGAATTTGGAAGGGACACGTTCAGGTTTTGTAATACATGATTGTTGTCGTTAGGTAATTGTGGAAATTTGTCGACGTCAAGCCACTTACAAGCATTAAAACTAAATACTCACACAGTATGACAAGTAACTACTATGTAACTCGTGAACTTCTTGAAAAAGTACGATTTACTTTAGAATTTTTATGAATATGTCAGTACATACGAGCTTTCTGTAAATTCACAGCTAGTTTTAAATTTTATGATATAGACACAGGGATTAAAAGAGGCGCTGTTAATATTCTATTTTTTTCTGATAGTTTGTTACTTAGGTATTTATTAATTTTATAATAGTAATGTCTTCAAAAGTTAACATTAGGAATAAGTAACAACAGAATAGAAGAGTATCAAAAACCATAACACAGGTATATTAACCTATTTTGGTTTTTTTATGCACCCTCAATCATGTTTTTGTAACTACTATGTAATAGAAGTTTTTAAATATAAATATGTATATCCTTATACCTAGTAAATATGTAACAGACGTTTGGTATAAATAAAACTATTCTATTCTTTTCTATTCTATTATTTTTATCCTAAATTACCTACAAAAACAAGCACCAACCAAAGCCAAGCATGCCAACAACTTTAGGCCTGTTAGAACTTGTTTTGTTCATCTTTAAGTTTCTGCCAAACTTATCCTCATTCTTGAAGTATTTTGATTTATTCGGCCTCTATTGTTTTTTTTTGTCACACTCCAAACATGAATCTACTCTAAATTCAATCAATAGGCCATAAAAAATGTTAACACGCTAAATAATTGGCTCGTGTGTCTCCTTAGTCACGACATTGTGACTTTGTTACTAAAGCTGTGTTTTTTGTAGAAACGGCAACTGGCACATTCGTACGTAATATAGCGGTCGATTTAGGACCTAATGACAAAGAAATTGAAAGTTAAACAAACTTACATTGTGATCTTAGTTTTACAAACCTTGCATATGAAAATATTAAGTGAATAATAGTACGCACGAGTCGGTAACTTTGGCATTTTCTATGTGAAGTTGTACGTGATGCCCATTGAAGAGTGAACTACATAGTTATATATACTATATACTTCCCTATTTGACGACCTCTGTGGCGCGGCGGGCGAAGGTTCGCCTGCGACGCAGGAGGTTGCGGGTTCGATTCCCGCCTCGGAACAAATATTTGTACGATCTACAGATATTTGTTCAGGGTGTTCTGGGTATTTTTCTATGCATAATAAAAAATATCTATCTATGTAATGTATTGTATTAAGTATATCAGTTATCTAGTACCCATAACACAAGCTCTGCTTAGCTTGGGGCTAGATAATGTTGTGTGAAATGTCCAGCATTTATTTATTTATTTATTATACATCTAAAGGATACAATGCATAACGTTGTCGTCAGCCGCCTCTACGCTATAACACGGTTGCCTAAAGCTTAAGCACTGTTATTTATTTAATGTCAAACTTGCTGTATAAAAACACCTAGCCAGAACTAAGGGCACTTGCTCAAAGCATCATTAGAATTGATTAGGTTTTTTCATGTTACCATTGTAGAAATGGAGATAGATGATGGTGATAGCCATGAATCAGGGGAGGTCACTGAACCCTTGCCTTTTGCGTTCCAAAGTGAAATAAATAATCCTTGATCGATTTGTTGGTTGATCAGTCCTAGTGTGCATGAAATGAGGCACCTAAAGCAGGGTGATAATAAAAGAACCAGTTACACGACGAGCGAGCGAGTTGCAGCAGGAGTTAAGATTTTATATATCTCAGTTGGATGGATTATCACAATCTCGTATTCGATCTTATAGTTTAGTTTTGAAGTCTTAAACCAAATTACTATAATTTCATTTACCAACGATTACCTCAGCTAATAAGTTCTCATCATCATCAGCAGCCTTTAGACGTCCACTGCTGGACGAGGCCTCCCCCATAAAATACAATGGGGGGAATTGCAATTCGCAGGTGGATTGATGCAGCGCAGTATCGGTCTTGAGTACGGTTATGCTATGCTGCCTATCCCTTGCTGGAGTAATACCTTAGTCGGCTTTTACGACATCCACGGTAGGAGACGGAGGGGTCTATTCTTAGGCCGGCCACACAACGGTACATAATAAGTACCTATTAGTATAGCGCCACACCTGCGGAACGTACCGCGCCGACCGTTCGGTTCGATACGCTCGCAGTGTTTTTCAAGTTCCCTATGATACATCAGCGTAAACTTTCGGCGCGGTACGTTACGCAGATCTGGCGCGACACTTATGCATCAAAATACCTCTGACTCTCATAGGTTATATTTTTTATGAATTTGTTGACAAGTTGCAAAGATTAAGAAATCTCTCTTATATGTTGTTTTTTATGAATTTGTTGGCAATATTAAGAAATGCTGATATGGTAACAGCAGGTCTAAAAAGGCCACTTCATATGCATCATAATACAACGATTCATATAAAGGAATTGCTAAGGATCTGCTGAGAATTCGGAAAAGGAATATGTATTACCAAATTAATTTTCCACATTGAGCAATTCATTTTCCGAATTCTCTGTAGATCCTAAGCAATTCCTTTGTATGAATCGGATTATGATTCATATAAAGTGGCCTTTTTAGACCTCCAGAACCCTCTACCACTTGTAAGTCCAACACGCTCATGACTGTTATATTCTGATGGTGAAGGTGTGGTGTTTCGCTTCGATTTGGCATGGGGTATTAAACTTTTGATTTATTATATGTGTGTGATGTCATGCTTTTATCTGTTACGTGAATGAATTAGAGTACATTTTCGTGTAAGTACGTTTTTTGCCCGTTATGTTTGTTAGATGATGGGTGACGTGATGTGTTTGAAGATTAGTCATTTAAGTTTATAGATGGTTATAACAATAGCCATAAGGCATATAAAATACAGATACTCATGTCTTGGTTAGCCCATCGTTTGTTATCATATACAAGGTGATCGGCAAAGTATTAAATAAAGTTTTCGATGAAGATTTTTATAGAGAGGCACGGTATAGACAATAGTATTTTATTTAAAAAAAACACATTAACATATATTAATGTTTTGAGCCAGTAATTTAGCCAGTTATTTAACCAGTTTAACAAGTTACCAAACTGTATTGTTTTCCTTATTTAACATAATATAACAAAACATAACACCCAACAGTCACATCGTCATGGGTATCAGGAACTATGAGTACCATAGTACCAACAACACCCGGAACAAATATATGCAGATCATGCAAACGTTTCCCCGTTGCCCACTGGCATCGAACCCGCACCATCTAAGCCGGCTACTCGCCCGCCGCGCCACGGAGGTCGTCATTTTATGAAGGATGGTGCAAAGATTTATGGATTTACTCTCCATCGACATTGATAACTTCAGTTGAACGCGAGACTTCTCCAAAAGAACTCATGTTTATTGTCCAGCGGTGTCGCATAATTTATGATACACATTATTTATGTTCGTAATTACTTTAATGTGGGTAGTTGTTTTTCTTTAGCAATTTACTGGGCTTCACGCTGCTCCCTAATAACCCGGCTAATTGCGGCCGGGCTATTTTCAGATCAGATTTCGCCATTCAAAATACAGAGAACCTCAGAGTAGTAACAGAAATCCTGCCGACGATTTTCTTACGAGTGTTATACAAAAACACGTAGACCTGTTATTGTTAGAGGGTTGTTAGTAGTAGAACTTCTTGTGAAAGAGTTCGTCTAGGGAAGTACTACCACTGTACCTATTTCTGCCGCCAAGCAATAGTGTTCTCATAGCTGTGTTTCGGTTTGAAGGGTGCTGGTAAAATTACAGGCACATGAGACTTTTCATCTTTATGTCTCAGGGTCGGCAGCGCGCTATGTGATGCCTTTGGTGTTGCAGGCGTCCATAGGCTACGGTAACTGCTTTCCATCAGGTGGGCCGTATGCTTGTTTGCTTACAAAGTAGTATAAAAAAAAGACCTCATTTCTTATTAAGGGGGGGGGGGGGGGGGTCTTGTTAAGCTTAAGAATTTTTACACTAAGAACATTTAGTTTAGACTGAGTACCTTAACACTAAGGCCGTGATAAATATACGCTACTTAGCACGTGGTAATGCTTGGTATTATCCCTGTCACTCTCTAGCATGCGTGTTTTAAGTTTTGTGTGACAGTGACAGGGACAAAAATAAGGTATAAAATCGCTAACCCCACTTTACTGACTTTAACAGACTTTTATACCTGCATGTTTGTCACTTATAGCACACCTATGATAGTGGGTCATAACTTCAACAGGTATATTCCTCGCAGAAATGAATTTTTCCTCATTGCTGTTCAAAACATCGGCGTTGTGCGCAAATCGCTACCTTTTGTGTATTTCTGTGAGTGTTCTCGTAGACTGCTATCGATATAGACGCGCTCTATTGCATATTTTGTCTCTAAGGCTTACTTACTCTGGGAATAAACTATCTCACCAGCGATCTTTCACAGCGAAATTGAATTCTCATAGCAATTTGCAAAGGTTAGCTTTGACCAATTAACTATTGCTAAATAAGCGAAACTAGAACTTGATAGCAGTATTTATTGCTATGCCAAATAACTAATTTCCTTTGAGAGATTAAGTTCATGATAAATTTATGAAGATTGTAATCAGTTGTGTAAAACCTTAGATGTACCTAAACGATACACTTATTGTCTTAGGGGTAACATCACTTTTTCATTAACAGAGTGGTCCACAATTAGAACATACCTGTAAATGCCACATGTGTAAATGCCTTCAAAACCAAGCTCGACAACTGGCTACTAAAGGATAGATAGATAGATAGAAAATTCTTTATTGCACATAAAAAAAAAGAAGTACAAAGGCGAACTTAATGCTAAGAAGCATTCTCTTCCAGATAACCTTGGTGTATTGTGGACAAAAATATGCGTCGGTAGTGCACAGAAAGAGAATACTGATAGTTATAAAGAAAATAATTGCAAAAATAAAAAAATAAAAGTTCAATAACTAATATTAACTAATGTACCTACTAATAATACCCAAGATATTAAATCAACTAAAATAATAATATTATTATATATACGATTTATAATATTTACAGATAGAAAAGTAAACATACTTAAATAAAAATAAATAAATAAATAAATTGCTCTTTATTCGATCTTACTGAGGAAATGCTTGTAGATTCTAGACCTGGAACACCTCCACTGAAGAGGCATCACAATAATTGGGAGGGAGATGATTCCAGAGACGAATTGCAGTTATTGTGAAAGAGTCAGAGGATGAAGCCGTTTCGAAGGACAATACAGAACTTAAAAAAGTGACCCAAAATTAGACATTCTTCACTGTGCTGATGTATGATCAGCAAAAGCTGCTCGTGTATAAATAAATAAATAAATAACTAAGGCCCCGAGTTAACTATTATTTGAAAATTCATAAATGTAATACCTACTTAACAGATGCGTCATAAAAATTATAACATTGGGACAAGTAATCGTATCAAATTCTTCAAAATCAGTAAATAAAAACGTACGATGGACTTTACAAATGATTGATATTATTGCAAAGAGCAATAAATTAAATTTTTTAAACCTCTGGTTGTCACAGATTGCTAGAATAGAAACCAATACTATTATGTTATCCTTATAGTTAATATTTATAAGAGAGTTTCTTTTCCGACCGTAAATGTGGCAATAGAATGTAGATGATCGGAAACCGATAATAAATAAATCACTGTATTGAGTACCGCTCCATGTAGGGTAGAGGCACAGTTTCTGACGCATTTGTTTAACCCACTTTGTACAAGTGACTTATTCATCGAAGAAATGTCATAAATCATAATTTGAATTTTTGTATAATCATCATCATCATCGACAACCTGTTTACGTCCACTGCTGGACGCGATCGCCTTGACAATTGTGGCTTGGTATACCACGGCATAGTTAAATAAATAATTTTAAGTGTTAAAAAAAAATAAAAAATATGTAAACTTTTTGCAATATTATACACTTGTCACTTACATACACATAGTTATTTTTTAGTACGGTGGTTAAGTATGTAACTGCGGCTCCTTCTTAGAAGTAGATCGGTAAAAATAATTTATATGAGGTTGTCATGCGCTCGATTGATAGTTTAGATATTAGCTCTGTTACTCAGACATATATAACTGTATTTGACATGCCACACGTAAGATATAATATATTTTGACGTTTATTCACTTTGACGTGAAATAAAACGGGTTCTTTTATTTCGTCAAAAATAATAATACAACTCAACGTTGATGTAATGCATAAATTAGGTATCGGTTGAATCATATAGATATTTTTCTCACCTACTTTTGTAATTATCTTAAACTAAACTTCCTCGGCAAAAATCGAATTATTTATCGAAATGGCCATCGACAAAATTCGTTATGGTTATGGGCCAAGCTAGTAGGAAGTCTTTGATGATTACATCAGTACCCAGACTTTACCCAGAAGTCAGCCAATAACCACAAAGTTGCCAAACAATTATCTCACATAGTTTCACTAGAAACCTTTCCTGTAAAGAGCACCTGGTTTCGCTTGTCAGTCGTCCATCAATCTGGCTTGAAGTAAAGTTGCCACTGTCGATCGACCGCTGGATTAGCTATAATAGGCAACACCTGCATTTCCTATCAATTTAAGACCTTATCACTTGATAATAGAGTTTATGTTAGTTCAGGGTAAACCAATAGATGACATTACGTCTGTAGGTGTTGAAAGAACAAAATTACTATTAGCACGTGACAACACTCGGTGCCTTTACCTTAGTGGAGTGATTTGAGATTGATGGTGAAGTGGAGTGGCTTATGAATAGAAACGCTGGTTGTTAAGAGCCCTTAGGACGAGTTATGTGCTTAAGTATACTTACTTGAGATAGTCGGTACCTACAGCTGTTAAATTAAATAATTTTAATAAATAAAAACACTGCTGCCTTGGAGTAGGTATATACTTAATGCTCGCTTTTCCGAGTGCCGGTAAACATACAGGCACATAAGACTCATATTTATGTTTCAACTTTGCGCAGTGCAGTTCCTCGTGGGGTATATTACGTCCTTGACGGGCGTGATCTCTGTCTATTGGTTACCGTTACCATCAGGGACGAAATCGCGCTATTTTGAAACGGTTTTATCATTCGAACATAACGGTTTTTGGTTTCGGTTTAGCTGATGTAAAAAATGGTGTCACGCTATTTTTCTGAACGATTGTATCGTTGACGTTACTAAAACTCAAAACACTGCGAAAGTTACTCCTTCGTTTGACAGTAGAATAGACGTTCCCAAAGAAATACTTTTGATTTTAAACGCTGTAAAAAACTTGTGTCGTTCGCTACCCCAACGTATATATCAGAAAAAACTACTTCATTTCCCTTAAAATGATTAGCGGGATACGGAATGTGTTTAATTATGTTTTGTTTTGGTATCATCGTTCCAAATTTACGCAATTTGCCCCCTCAGGCCACAGACGTAGCTAGTTCCATAGTTACACCACTTGCTCAAATAAAAATAAAACGTTGGTTTTATACACCTCCACATTGCTTAGCTTTGGTCGATACTAGCCCTAAGTGGTCCTTGATTCAACCGAGCGAAATCCGTTAGATTTCTAGTATTAAAATAGGTAAGTATTCAATAAATAGGCACATCGAATTAGTAAATAATGCAAACGGTGTTGACCATTAGAATAATTTATTGTTTATTTATTCTCGGCTGGTTTATAGTCAATGATTGAGTGAAACGGCGTTAAAGAGCTTAGATTTATGACTGCTTATTTAATTGCTAGATTGGATTTTGAAATTCTGAGGTGTTTATGTAATATATGAGGGCATGACAGTACTCAATCACCGATTTGTGCTGTGAGAAACACTGTCTCGTCATTATAGCTCGATTAAAAGATCTTGAACTCTCGTAAGTACTGAAAAGTTAAGTAATAATAAAAAAAATACGAAAATAAATTATTTATCACTACGGCAACTCAATGATGATAATAAAATATATTATACTTAATGTTACTTATAAGTAATAAAAAATCATAATGTTAGTTATAATAAATCTTAAACTATAGCATTATTGCTATAGTTCCGTTTTTCGCCTTGCTTATTCTTAATTAAAACCACACAAACGCTTACTAAACCTACTTGTTTCGAAAACAATATTATGCCAATTCAGGAGGTACTTATCCGAAACTGTAAAAAAATTTAGTTCATATTGTCTGTCTGGTGTAATAATCTTCTATTAGATTGCGTAATAATAATATGTTTTTGGTTTTAGCGAATCCCATCATACATAATGATATAACATGTCACTTTAACGGAAAACAGTAAAATATTACGTCAATACTTTACTAGAGAAAGCCTGGGCACTTGTATGTGCCTATTTGTTTTCTAATTTTGATTTATGTTAGTGTAGTAAAAATTACGTTGGAGCTGAGAAAAGTTGTGTTGTGCACAATGTGACGTAACGTAAGTAAAACGCGCTGGAGAAATATATAATTATTTTTGCATTCAGAATATCAGAAAAAACTACCGTGTTATCTGACATTTGTCCAAATAATGCGACGCTCGATCAAGCTAAGCATAGCTCTCATGGCCACAAAAAAAAAGAAGATAAATAGCATAATACAATCCACAAATCATTTCACGAACACAAACAGATTTACAGCTCATGCATTTGTACATTTAGAATCAAATCACTCATATCTGCTTTGATCGAACAGACGTAAACTCATCAATACATCGTCGGCTCGAATATTTTACCTACCAATTCTAGGACAGATGAACAAAGAGTTTGTATAGTTTCTAAAAGTAGAATACCAAACAGTTTGTGCAGATTCATTCTAGGCTCCAGCATGAATCAACGACTGCTAGACAGTTGGATGGTAGCCAGAGAGGGAATAAAAAAACGAGTAATGTTTCAACCTTGGGACCGATTCCTTCGGGATGACTGACATAACATCCCGCTCACAACGGATGAGTATGCTAATTAGAAACACTCATTAATGAGGTGCTGAAACTAATCTTGATATTCTGTAGTCTACGATGCCTTTAGGTTTATTATAGAGACCGGACGACGCAGTTGACGAAGGCCCTCCTCTTGATAGACTAAAGGCTACAGGAAGTTGGTGGATGAAAGTGGCCGTCGTAGCATTCTGGGGGCCTATGTCCAGCCAGTAGACTTTGTTGAAGTCTACTTGGCTTGGTGTGTTGGCTGATGATGATGATGATATAGTCTGACTCTACAATCGATTTATCGTCTTCAATCTTTATAATATATTCTGTAATGCAACGTGTTATGAATAAAGCTAACTTCGGGAAGTTCTTGGCTTTTGAAAACACCTTAATTTAATCGTTTCCGCAGGCCCTTTTAGACCCTTAAGTAGCGACTTATTAAAAAATAATCGTGTAGTCTATACTGTGTTCGTCAAAAGAAAATCGAACCCTTTCCTTACAAATGTTTTTTATGACTACTCACAGTAGTATTTATTATTTTCTTTCTTTCAATGGCGTCGTTAAGTCGCGTCGGACTAATATTACCAAAACCATTACCCTAGCTTATCCTGAGATCTTATTACATCACCATTGAACTTGCGTTGTCATGTCATACTGAGTTCTGTGACTACAACGCAGAGTTCGATAGCCTCGTGTGTTACAAAACGTTTGTGACAGTCCGATTTGTCATTCTTTGATTGTAGAGTTTGCTGGTGTACCCAGGGGCTTATGAATTAAAAGATTAATGGCGCAAAAATTGCTAGTCTATTTTATGTGATTTGTTTATAAGATCAATTAGGTATTATAACTACCTTTTATGTATATCTTTTAACACAGTTTGTTATTTTTCTCCTTAAAAAGAGAGGTGTTAAAGTATAATAGCTTCATCAGTCGGTCGACAGGCCTCTCCCATAGAATAGGGGGGTATTTGCCATAATCACCACGCTTGGCAGGCAGATTGGTGATCGCAGTATTGGTTTTAAGTACTTAGATGGAAGCCGTCCATCCATCCGCGGAAGGAGTTGGAGCAGCCCTATTCTTAGAGACCACCACGGCCCAATTACGTGATTCAATATGATGATTGATTATTCAATATGATCTAGATTCATTAAACGATCTTAAAAGAGCACCTGTCTCATTACAAAGTATATTTCTACATTGCTCATCCTATCCTATCCTACTAATATTATAAACGCGAAAGTTTGTAAGTATGGATGGATGGATGGATGGATGTTTGTTAGTCTTTCACGTAAAAACTACTAAATGGATTTTAATGAAACTTTACAATAATATAGCTTATACATCAGAATAACACATAGGTTACAATTTATAAAGATATTGTGTGAATTGTCCATAATATGACGATAAGTGTCAAGTAAGTAGGAAAAAATCTATCATCTGCGAGCTATTCTGGCGTGCACTGCCAAAACCGCTAGAGTTACACATATGTAATGTATAATGGAAATGTGTATCTTAAATAGTCCTACAAAAAAGCCCGCCAAAGTATATAATAGGTTATATTATTTTCTACGTCACGCTAATATAAGCTACTCGAAATACTAATCCTGCGCAGACGAAGTCGCGGGCACCAGCTAACCATATAACAACATCAAAGCAGACTGATCTAAATACCTGACCTTACAAACATAGGTCTCCCTACGAAATCAATATTTTTGTTCATGCCTTGCTTGTTCACGACCTTTACCTATGGTCTGTGTGGCGTTCGCCTTATCCCATTATGCACGGCAATTCGGGCCCGCAGAGACATTGACCCAACTAAAGTTCATATTGCCTCATCGTTTGCGTAACACACGCATACTGAATATGCTATTCTAATATTTAGGTACTCATACAGGGAGTCTCGGAACGAAATAATAATGCATTTCGGCTAGCACAGGCTCACTATCGTTAGTAAAGATAACGATAGCGAGTCGCTAGCAAGACGGTAAATATCAAATATTAACCAAACAAATTACAAAGTTTTCAAGCTACCCCCATGTCATTGGCCAATATTAACATTGTCGGTCGTCTCGCTAGCGTCTTGGTAACGTAAGTTAGCCTGTGCTAGCCGTACAGTTGGATGGCGTAGTCATAGTATTTTTTTTTCTTTTTTTTTCTTTACTCAGCTGTAAGATAGATTTGAAGGGGTAGGAAAACCCTTCGAATCATTGCATATACGATAATTCACTGAAATAATTTGAAGTTAAGCGCTTTTTAGTTTTAGCGTAGAGACATTTTTAGACTATTTGTCATTTTTCATAATTGGACATTAGTCGTGCAAATGGATCGCAAATGTTAATATTTATTAGCCAATGACATGGGGGTAGATTTAAATCTTTGTAATTTGATTGGTTAATATTTGATGTTTACTATCGTCTCGCTAGCGACTCGCTATCGTTACAAACGTTCGGCAGCCTGTGCCAGCCATACTGTATATAGAGGCTTACGCTAGTTTGAATAATACAACGTATTTTTATGACTTACTGTACGCGTAATCCCGAAAAATTGGTCTGTTCGGTCACGATAATATGAGGAATAATATGTATTAGTAGATACTTACAATTTTTTTATCTTCAAATATGTGTGACTCAAGGATTACAATTAGGAAATGGAATTTTAAAATTTATTATGCCTACTGCCTACTTGTCATAGACATGCCACGTGCTCAAAACGGTGTTGAAAAACATAATGAGGAAAACCACCGACATCGAAAATTCCAATTGAACTCAAACAGCGCGAATTGGGTATTATGCCCTTTGGCCGTGGGCGTTGTGTATTATGGCCTTACCTTGAATCCTTTTTTAACACACTGATTACCTCTGGACACAAAACAAGAAGAACATGCACAATTACAGAACTGGGAGCATATCGGTGTCGCCACACCAGTGCAACCACAGTTTAGATCTAGTGTTACATGGTCCTACAATCGCAGGCCAATCAAACGTTACAAAATAATCCGTACAATAAACATTACGAGACTCTGGAACCATTACGCTATCTCAACAATCGGGTGAAAGTGATGGACGGCTATCCCGGCCCGTGACAAACTGACACCTGCCTTCCTAATTTCAGAACTTTACAACTTTGAACCCTAGAATGATTACTATAAAGTTTATTTTGTGTTTAAATAGGTCATAAATTTAAGCTTAGAAAGGTCCAGCCCTACGGATCGAAGTTGTAAATAATGGTTAGGCTGTCTGCTAGGTTATTATCTGTCTTTGCCCTAGATTGTGACGCGACATTTATTCGTTTATCTATGTGAATTATGGGATAAAGCCGTTGAAGCCATGCTGTCAACTACAGACTGGAACGGCTTTAAGTTGCACTTAACCGATTTTTAGTAAAGCCGATGCATAATTATGTTGTGGCGTGTCCGGTCTAAGAATAGAACCCTCCGTCTCCTCCCGTGGATTTCGTAGAAGCCGACTGGGAGAATGAAAAGTTATTCTTTTTCTTATTTGGAAACTAAAAATTCGCCTAAATGCAACTTTTCAAGCTTTTCCAATCCTTAAACAATGTCTCTGCTCTGAATTAGAATTGGCGTATTTCAATTCGCATCTGTATTAGACAGGTACTTATCATATATTATGCATTCCAAGAACCTTCCATGAAGTCACAAACAAAACGATTTTCCAAAAAAAAACAGCATCTTATTCATTTGGATATAAATGGTAACAAATAAACAAACAGAATCTTACCCCAAACACATCCCGACTTTGTTTCGCTCGCGTCGTGTGTAAATAAAAGACTTCAAAGGAAAATTGAAATGCGATGAGCCTTAAACACGCCATGTGCTGTTTCACTAGTAAGATTCCCATTGACGTCAGAACGGTATCAAGTATAAAACTATACATAATTCATTATATTTATTATTGACCTAATAACCTAGCTCTATCATTACGAAATATGAGTTTAGACCAGAGGGCTAAGTACGAGTTTTGATAGTTTCGTTTCCTTCCATACATTTACCGACAGCGCCCTTAGTTTTCTTCTCGATTTCACTAGGGGCACTGCAAGTAAATGTATGGAAGGAAACTACACTTTATATTGTTTCGAAAACTATCAAAACTCGTACTAAGCCTCCTGGTCCACTTTTCTAGGCTTAACCTTTGGTACATAATTTAATACAAAGGCAAATGGTTTGTTTTCCTAAATCAACTATCGCGCTACGATAATTTCCACTCTTGAATGAAAGTATCACATCGCAATCAACTGCGAGCGAATCCCATTTTATAGGTAAAAAAGTCAAGCTGAGAAAAAGGGTATTGACAGACAGACAAACAGACAGACGGACAACTAATGCCTAGATAAATAGACGTTACTTAGCATGTACTATAATGCTTAGAGCTGTCCCTGTCACTCTCTAACATGCGTGTTTTAACATTTGTGTGACATTAACAGGGACAGTTCTAAGCATTAGTACGTGCTGAGTAACGTCTATTTATCTCTGCATATATGTTCCATAATGTAAGGTGTAAAAAGGTACCATATCAATGAGTCCTTCTTGTCTCAACCCAATGACGTTCGACCCATTTAAATTACAAATAAGCAAATGTAGAAAATAATAATATTGTAAAAGTCACTCCGATACCTATAAAAATTACAAAATATTACGTGTCGATCCATTTAGCCTATTTAGTAGTATTCTAGTATTTTCTCGATGGTGAGTATCATAAAATGAAATATGTAGTACCGTATGAGTACCATAAGTGTGTGGTACGGATACCTATCTAAAAGTTAACGATTGAAGTTTATTTGGTGACCAATCATCACCTACTTCCCACTATTAATTCAAAGAATAACAATTAAGCATATAGCTCCTATACATTATGTAAGTATATAACATAATATACGAACAGTTGTAACATGAGTATGTTTCGCACCATTCATTACGAACTCGTCTCTCACAGACACTTGACGATCTTATTATCTATTGCGACATAACACTCATGTGGGATGAGACGCAGGCTGGTATGTGGTACAAGTTAAAAGATGATGTAGTTTGATGGCATCCATCGGCGCTTATCCGATTTGATAGCGACCCACTAATGTCACCACCAGCGTCAGCTTGATCGATAGCTGAATTGGTCAAGGCATTGCCGATTAGACTCGTTGTGTATTATTGGTAAAAAAGTTCAAAGAAGTTCTAAGCCAATCTGCCTGCAATGCGTTGTGATTATGGCAATTACCCCCATTGTAATTTATGGAGGAGGATTCGTCCAGCATTGCACGCCTTAAGGCTATTCAAATAAGTAATCAGAGTCTATAACCTTATGAGATACTATCAAGTATAACATGGTTGTGTGTTGGGTCTAATATATCTGTTTTCGCTATCTCTAGAATTATTGATGAGCTGTGACGAGCAAAAACAACAATAAAATTTGAATTTCGTGCCACATGCGAGACGATCCACCTTAACTAAAATAGGTTTAAAAAATTATTAAGGCCCAAGCACTAACATCTAACGTTATCGAGACGCTAGCGAGACGAAAATATGTTAACATATATTTGTAAGTTGATTGGTTAAATATTAACCAATCAACTTACAAAGATTTCAAAGCACCCTAATGTCATTGGCCAATATTTGACGTTGGCGATCGTCTCGCTAGCGTCTCGATAACGTAGATATTCGTGCTTACCCCACAGACCACCCATGTATTGCCTTTCTATAGTAATATTACTTATTTATTGTTTGTGTGGTGATCAATAAAGTATTAATCTATCTATCATGTTTTAAGTTTTTTTTTTCCGATTATCTTAGCTTTAAGTTTCCTTCCTGTACTATAGAAACAGCCAACAGAAGCTGCTAAGTGGATAATATCAGCCCGAAGCCATTCCGCATTCCGAGTGGTTGACATTAATGTTTCATAATTTATTAGATATTATGATGACTGCGAATGATGCGCCTGATTGATACGTGGGATGTCCTGTGGGAAGTTAGCTCTTATTTGGAAATTAAGTCCGTGACGACTTTTGGCCGACCTCTGTGGTGCGGCGGGCTAAGGTTGGCCTGCGACGCAGGAGGTTGCGGGTTTGGTTTCCGCCTCGGAACAAATATTTGTACGATCTGCAGATATTTGTTCAGGGTGTTCTGGGTATTTTTCTATGTATAATAAAAAAATATCTTTTTATGTAATGTATATTCTAATAAGTATATCAGTTATCTAGTACCCAAATATTCGTGCTTGGCCCGTTCTTCATTTTATGATCGCGCCAAAGTTACGAGTAGGTACTGATAGATCCGATGGCTTAGATCCGTTGTACTAATAGATCCCGTATACTTATAATCAGATACTATTCATAATTATCACTAAAAACGGGATATGTATTTACCATGATTTTGGAGCTGTTTTGTTCCCGTTTTTAGTGATAGATCGATTATTTTATTTATTTATTGTTTATTGATAAATATTTCACTACCACAACAGCTCATTCATCTGTGAAATTTACTGGCTACCTCTTAAAGCCCTGTGACATGTGACAGACGAACAGTGTAGACTTAGTAAATGTGTGCCTTTGGGTACGGACCCCTAAAAATTAGTTAAGAAAACAGAAGTAGTTTTCCTCAGACTTTTTGAAAAAGTACTTTTCAGATTTTTATGGGACTTCCTTATGATCAAGCGGCTTCATGATGAATTTACGTAACCTTGTTAAAAAAATTCGCAGATTTATTTATACTGAAGTGTTCAAAATAATTTGCCATTATGCATTTCAAAACTATGACAGGCCGAATGACATGCAAGTGACAGTTGAGACGCTGCAATAACGTCACAAAATCTCAAGACATGTCTACTGACCTAGATTCGAAAATAAATTGCTAGGTAATTAAAATTTTTGGCTGCTCTAGGTTTTCTAAAAATACCTTTGCAATGTAACCAGATCTAAGTTAGTACATTCTATTTTTAAATTAAATGCATCACAATGTTGGAATATCAGGTTGAGATAAATAGACGTTACTTAGCACGTACTTATGCTTTCCATTGTCCCTGTTACTCTTTAGCACGCGTGTTTTAACATTTGTTTGACAGTGACAGGACAGTTATAAGCATTAGTACGGACTAAGTAACGTCTATTTATCTCGGCCTCAGACTCTATCGATACATATAAACTATTAGATTTATTTATTGTTAAAATTTAAATTCCTTTAGTTACATTAAGCTCACAACTTTTTTTTATAGACTTTATGTTGCGTTATTTATGTTTTAAATAATCTAAGTTTTCTAAATTTCTGTTGGCTCAGGCTTTAAACCAAGATAAGTACATATACCTTTTTGTTTAGAAAAACATTTAAAGTTCCAAGTAGATTTTTTATCCTGTTTTGAAAAAAAAACCATTTTGCTCCAAATTGAAGCAGGTACTCTTGCTCAACTTGTTTTAATCATTTTAATGCAATGAATAGCTGCGTAATTTACAGCTGAAATACAAAACCTGGAATTTTCACGACTTTTTAAATGAATATTATTTTCTAAATGACTTTAAAGTTAAGCTTTCCTCTTACTACATACTTTAGTTTAGGGTCGTGGGAAACATTAAAATTTGCTTAAACATGCAAATGGCGAACCTAAGTGGCTTCCCGTGTATGTTAAATGCATTTACTTTGCACGAATCCTGTTTATGTCCCACGCAAAGTAGAGTAAGGTCTTAACAAAGAAGTGTCATAAACCAACTCAACTGAAAAACGTACTAAGAGAAAGATTCCAGTTAGTTCATACAAGTGTTAGTTCAGTTCCAGTTAGTCCACATACTAGGGCGTCTAGTCTAAAGCTGCACGTCCCACTAGATGATTGCTTCAAAATAAAATATTTCATATTATAATCTGTAATCACAAGGTCCATTTTCGAACGTCAAGCTTGTATCAAGTGCTAAGTGAGGTTGCATTTCCACCAAAGATGAGCGAGGAATGTGTTGCGAGGGATGTGTGCGAGAGATTTGCGCGAGGGGCAAGAGAAAGAGAGAAACTACTAGCAGTCAGTCTGAAAAGAGCCCGCTACACATCCTCGCACCGCTCATCTACGCACCGTTCCACAGCCTCGGTACACATCCTCGCACCGCTCATCTACCTCGCACATTGGTTGAAACGCAGCCTAAAAGCGGTGCAGTTTTAGAATGAACGCACTCTACCTTACATAACTTTTCATTTAAAAAACCGACTTCCGCCATAGTATTCGACTAAATATTTGGATGAAAAAAAAATGATGAAAGAACCATAGTGGTGAAAGGATTATGATACTTTTTGAATCCAAATGCTTGATTGTTGCTGAAAATATCAAAATCGCCATGCCTACAATATTTGAGGAGTTCCCTCAATTCCTCATGGATTCCATCATCAGAACTGGGTTCTGAAAAAAATGGGACCAATCTGGAAGTATATCTATTCAAATAAAAAAAATAAAAAAAATAAACAACCGAATTGAGAACCTCCTCCTTTTTTGGGAAGTCGATTAAAAAGAGGTGCTAAGCTTTAAAAATGCTTATTTTTTTTTATATTGTTTCAGGTTAGCTTCATCTTCTTATTGAAGACGGTGTATAATGAAGATAATATCAGTGAGTAACAGTACGTCAGCTGTACAGGTTGTCAGGTTACGGCAACTTCTAGTAACAAAGCAAATAGGGTAAACTAACCCAAGACCCCACATTTTTTTTTATGCTACTTGGCAAGCAGACAAGCTTACGGCCCACCAGATGGAAAGCAGTTACCGTAGCCTATGAACGCCTGTAACACCAGAGGCAACACACGCGCGCTGCCGACCCTGAGACATAAAGATGAAAAGTCTCATGTGCCTGTAATTTCACCGGCACCCGTACCCTTCAAACCGAAACACAGCAATGCGAACACTACTGCTTGGCGGCAGAAATAGATACGGTGGTAGTACTTCCCCGGACGAACTCTTTCACAAGAAGTTCTACTACTAACAAAACTTGTTGTAAAATCACTTGAATAGTCATTACATACGTTGCTTTTATTTATATTTACCACGGAAGATATTTACAAATTGAAACATCAACTCTATGACATAAGGAAGAGCTTAGTACAGGAATATGTCGTTACTCAGCCGCCGTAATATTTTGAGCACGTTTACGATCAGGCGATATTGATTCCCGAGTGCCGAGAAGAGTTAGTGTCGACTTTGCTACGCCATTGTCGAGTCTTCCTACCCTATTCTCTTTAAAAGATTCATGTATGTCTTTGGAAAAACCACTACAACTTATAAATGAGTTGATTTTCGTATTTTTACCCTTCTCGTCTAAAATCACTGAATGCATTCAAAGTGGAATTTCACTGTTGAGCTTTGATCTTTCTGGCAAGGTGCTGGCTATACGCGCAGACGAAATTGGGAGCGTTGCAGCTATAGTTATTTAAATGTCAATAAAATGTCAGTAGCCCGTAGTATAATAGCAAGATTATTGAGTTTCAAACCACTAACCCCTGATTCTTCTAGGCTTGGTTGCGTTAGAACAGGAGTAATTTTAGTTTATAAGATGATTCAAAATTATCCTTTTGATAACAATGAATAAAATACTTTTTGATTTAATTTTTTTAAAATTATTTTGAAGTTATAACATGTTTATATAGTCTAGGTATAGCCAAAAACTATGCCTACTACAATGAAAGGTATATTCCGTATTTTCTCTACTGAAAAGTCTCTATGGATTATAGTTTTAACAACAATAAAGCCAGTGCACACAACAAATACACAATACAAATACTGGCTACGAGCTAGTCCGTATCCATTGTACAGGAAGACAGAGCCTCTTTCGTGTTGATTTATGTTGTTAAATAGAAGTATCTAGAAGTATATTATTAATACTCGATACCTTTACGCGAAATACGCAAGTACCTACATCATAGTGCATAGTAAACCCGCCTGCGTCACTAAACCATTGGATTTCACGTTGGCTTCGGTTATTTACGACCGCTAATATTATTTATGTGTCAACTTGCTCTATTTTTGTAATCGGCACAGTGAGCCCACCGTCTCGCCACTGATTCATTGCCGGGAAACGAATGCAAGTGCTGTGACGCCTGTCGTGAATCGGTAGGCGTGACGGTGAATCGGAAGACGCTAGAAATGTATACAATACAGTTATTTAAAAAACATACTTCTTTCAAAAAGCTCTAAATCAATTTCGATAAAATTTATGTGTAATAAATTTATATATATACCTCTGAATTATGAACTACCAAACAAAAAAAGAATCATCAAATCAATTCATAAATATATTATTATACTAGTTGCGCCCCGCGGTTTCACCCGCGTGAATAATGATGAAAATTGATGATGATGATGATGATGATGAAAAGTAGCCTATGTGTTAATCCAGGGCGTAAAGTATCTCCATTCCAAATTTCACTCAAATCCATTCAGTAGTTTTTACGTGAAAGAGAACACAAACATCCATACTCACAAACTTTCGCGTTTATAATATTAGTAGGATAGGATAGGATTATATTTATAATATTAATATATTATATTCAGCGTGTATAAATCCAATGCTGGAGATAGGGAACCATAGAATGACGCGACAAACGGTCCCGGGCCTCCTCCATCCACCGAATTCCTGCGACCTTTAATGCTTTCGATTCATTGGAGAGGGGGGCCTTTACTGCGTCGTCCGGTTTGTGGTCGCCACTCAAGATTATTCCCCAACGGTTGTCAGTTCTGCGAGTAATACCTCTTCAACTTACTTATTCTGAGCGCTATGTCGGTGATCTTGGTCGATTCTTCTACGAATCTCCACATTTAGGATTATATTCTGTAGTGAAACTCCAAGCATAGCTCTCTCCGTAGCCCGCTGCATGACTGAGCTTGTGTATGAGGCCAATAGTAACGACCACGTCTCAGTGCCGTAAGTCATCACTGGTAACTCGCACTAATCATAGACTTTCGTCTATTACGTTACTATTATTTTGTATTATTACATAGTTATGAATAATTTATATTAATACAATTAAGTTAAATTATTACCTTCAATAAATCGAAAAAAACTGACGCTGACAATATTGTGTTCCATCCTTACAGTATATTTAAGACAATCATTTTTGTATTAGTAATAATTTTGTTCAATTTGTATTGTATTCAGTACAGTTTGTCATTATACCCCATTGTCCTAGACTGGTTCATTATATTTTAGAAAGTGTTCCGAATACCCATAAATCACTTTGATTGACACGGTGACGAAACTACTTGTTCCACAGTAACTGGGCGTAATTTGTGCTGTAATAGACAACAAAGTAGGTACATATCTCAATTTGTTAATAGCTAACAAAAGATTTGTAATGTTACCGTCGTGGTTTTGATGCATGTGTTCGCTATAAAATTTATAATGATTAAATAATATATTATTATTATTATTAATTATTTATTTATTATTTAATAATATGCTTCTACTTCTATTTATGTACAAACGATCATGATAAATAAATACTTGAAGCTTCACTATGAAGTTCCTCTAAACAGCCAGCACTTGGATATAGGAGTTACAGAACAACAAATTGTTTTTTCACACCATCTGCTCGACAATGTCCAATTACAAATCATGCAACCTCGACGTAAAGTAAAGCATTGTCTCTCTAGGGATATAAAGTTGTATGAAACTCCCTAGGGATTAAAGTGATTTGAATTTGGAACGTCAAATTCGAGTGGAGACTCGTGGAAAACTCTGAGTAAAAAAATGCCATATGGCCATTGTAAAGAGGTTTGTTTGAAATTTGAACTGGCCACCATAAGCAGAACTAAAAAAAAAGAAAAAGGTGCGTTTGCAAAGAATATGAACAGTGTGGTTGGTGCTATGATTTTCAGTAAATTTTATTGCAATATTCATGTTGATAAAAAATTACAAACGATAGTGATTCTACTCCAAAGTTTATAAAAACAGACGCTTTAGAGAATATTGATAATCTACTACCGCAAAAATCAAAACAAGCCCTGGCTTTTTATTGTCTCGCAGAAAGTGTGAAAAGTAGAGTATGCTCCTCTGGAATAAAGCCTGTCTTCGTCTTGGGCAGCTTGAACCCCTCGCTTCACTCAGGACTCTATATAACTCCCTCGCTACACGCGGGAGTTAATTTTAGAGTCCCTCGTTACGCTCAGGGTTCAATATGCCGCCCGCGACATAAGACACTGCTTTATTCTCTTAGTGCATAATCTACTATTACGTCCCTATTATTCAAAGTCAAACAAAAGTCAAATAGTATTTTATTCATTGAAATCACACGAATCATTTTGAATCGTCTGATAAAACTATCATTGTTCCTTAGGGTCTTTTCCAATGCGACTAAACCTAGAAATATCAGTTATCCAGTTTTGTTACCCAACTAAGTAATTATATTGTGTTGTTATGTTATGTTATTATTTTGTGAGTATATAAGTAGTCACTAATTGAGGTTTTAATTGAAATACCATATAAACCTTAGTATTGATTGGTATTGTAAGTAGGTATCATATTTTGACCGCGAGTATTCATAAAAGAGTATGTCGTGGTGCGTCCGGCCTGAGTATAAACTCTTCGTCTCCTTCCGTGGATGACGTAAAAGCCGACTAAGGGATTACACTAGAGGATGAACAGCAGCATCCACCTTAGTTCTGAACACTAATACTACGGTCACCAATCCGCCTGCCAAGCGTGGTGATGGCAAAATCCCCCCATTGCATTCTATTTGGGAGACCTCCTCCTACAGTGGACGTCTAACAGTTAATAAATCAATAAATGCTGGACATTTCACACAACATTATCTAGCCCCAAGCTAACAAGAAGTTGATGATTCTTAATAGGTATAGATCGTATTTTTGATACAAGTATTTAAAAGGAATAAATGTACAAAGGAAACAAGCAAGTAATTAAAAATTCAAAGTTTAACCTACATCTTGACACGTCCTGTAGATTTCTCGTCCGATCGATTAATGTCATTTGACAGCAAACGATATTGTCGCAGTAATGAGCCTTGCTCACACCAAGCTGTCGTTAGCGTCATTATCTATGGTAATGAACAAAAATGAAAGTCGGGAGAGTGTTGGGTAGTTGAATCTGAGATTACGCTTACTGCCCTATAATAGGTATATGTAAATCTAATAGTCACAATTAAGTTTCAATTACCTGGCTAATTTGTAATTTTGGTCTTGGTTTTTTTCCTATTTTTCATTTACAATTGATTTCACCAAACATAACTTTTAACTCAGCTAATGATATAATCAACAAATTCTCTTTTCTTATGATAGTGTGTTCTCGTAATTTGTGACTTTCTTCATTGAAAGAGACAAGTAACGGTAAAACTCGCCTTTTGCAAAAATAAACATGTATTTTAACACCATCCATCGGTTTTCTACCCACCACTTAAACAAATGACTATGTTACCCCTCTGGACATGAAATGAACTATATATAATCTAACGTGCGTGGACGCGAAATTGGCAACCTTGGCCGTATCGTATTACTACACTAGTAGTAGTTTTACTGTAGTAATTTCAGCAAAACCTGTGGTTTTACCTTAGTAACCGCTGTGGATGGAAGGTACTATTTTTTAGTCTGTGGTTCGGGCGTGTGCAAACACACGCGCTTCAGCGATTACGGACGAATGAACCACTATTAGGGATAATTTGCACTGTGAAAACTGTGGTTTTGCTAATTCCGTTTCGACTCATATTATTATACTTATGTACCTGCTATTAACTGAAACTGTATAAACATTTCTATGGATCTTTTGCTCGTTTTTTTGTTAGTTTCATCAAATACAAGTCAGTCTGTGACGGCGACTGTCATTCCCTAAATATTCTTCATTTGTGCTCTGGAAAGTTGTTTGTCTTCGCACGATTTTCAGTGTTCTCAAACTTCCTTAAACTCTCGATTGTATATTAGTACTTAGTCATTTTCATGTTACCACTATATACGTACATACTGGTTATAATCGAAAACGTCCAGTATTTATATTCGGCGCCAAGCGAAAATTTAATTGTGCCTCAAGTTTACCTGTATTCCCTTAAACATCCTTTTCATGTCAATTTAACTATACGCATCGATGTTTCAATTTCTAAAGAAAACTAAATTAGATAGGTACTTTATAATCGATGTGAGAGCACAACTCTAGACTTAGAGATCGGACGAGATTGAAAGTTAATTATTAAATAACCAAGACATTATTGGTTTTTCTGCCATAACACACGCCAATTACATGTTTTGTATCGATAAACTCGTGTTCGAGGTATTAACTATAATAGTTTCATTTCTAGATTATATATAAGGCAGTGGTCTAACAAGGTCTCAAAGAACGCACTTTTTGTAAGCTTTGTTAGATATTCAAACATTATTTGTTTATTTTATATGATTATGTGCATACATAATAAATAAATAAATAAATAAAATAAATAAATGCTGGACATTTCACACAACATTATCTAGCCCCAAGCTAAGCAGAGCTTGTGTTATGGGTACTAGATAACTGATATACTTAATACAATATATTACATAGATAGATATTTTTTATTATACATAGAAAATACCCAGAACACTCTGAACACATATCTGCAGATCGTACAAATATTTGTTCCGAGGCGGGAATCGAACCCGCAACCTCCTGCGTCGCAGGCGAACCTTCGCTCGCCGCGCCATAAAGGTCGTCAAATAATGTAAAATATATGCATATTGAACTTGTTTGAATAAAACAATGACATAGACATCAAACATTGATTATCCGCGAATGTATAAAAATTATATACAAGCCTTGGCCACAATTAGGCGTTGAAGGACTCACGTATGTGCTGTAATGTACCTACCACTACTGTAATTATAACCTGTTACCTTTTTTCGCGTTCACGATGACAACATTGTCATTTTCGTGGTTATCATTGTACTCGATTTTCTCGGTGACTTATTTACGAGAGCTTGCAGCAAGCACTATAGGTGCTAAACCTTTTAGTTTTCTGTGTTTGCTGCAAAAGTAGGCTGAATTTTCATCCAGCCACAGTTAGATCCATTAAGCTCAATCTATAGGTATAAACTTCAGTTTATAGCCCTGCTAGCTTGCTATCTCAGTTCGGTTATCAATTAAGCTACTGGCATAATCACGGTACATTAGCCCGATTGATTTAGTGTTAGGAAGTGGATAGTGTCGAATTGTCAATGTCTAGGAAATACTTACACATTAGCAAAGAGTGTCTTGCAATTTTGATGTAGTGGCATTTTTTGGCGCGTAGGTAGAGCTGATGTACTTTTCCCAGGACATTTTGTTCTCTCAGAAATTTTTAAAGATAATTTTTTTCTTGTTCTTATTTGCTAACATAGTGACATTATTTCAATTAAATTTTAAATTTTATCTAAGCGTCAAAATATAACGTTTCCTGTACGTCTAGTATGGGTTTTGATAGTTTACGAAACTATAATGAAGTTTCGTTTCCTTCCATACATTTACTGACAGCGTCCTTAGTTTTCTTCTCTTTTTCGCTAGGGGAAGGAAGGAAACGAAACATTTGTAATAGTTTCGTAAACTATCAAAACCCATACTAAGCTCTTTGTTTCAGAAAATGCTCACGAAACATGACATTTGAGCAGTTTTCATATTTTGCTTAATAATGATAAAGTTTTTTAAGAAGAGAAGTCAAGATAAGGGATAAAATAACGGTCGTCTTATTTTCTCGTAATCAGGGACGCTGATCTAATGTCACTCAATCGGGAATAATATAAAACAAAAAAATGCCTACTCAAATTTTTCTTCACTTCATTCATCATAACGCCAGAGACTACTTATTTTCAAATGATCTGTTAATAAAGGTCTCAATCTAGAATATTAGCTTATCGTGCGACTCAATTCGCTCATAAATTTCCCGAGTTCAAACCTAGCCTGCAGAGCCATAAAAGGCAGCGACAGACAGATGGGTGGGCGGTGGCGACGCGCAGGCTGCTATCTACGAATGGACAGCTACTGTGATACATCTAATTTCTAACTCGTTTATAGTTGTGTAAATTATTAGAAACTACCATCCGTCTGTGGTTTCGCTCGCTTGGTACCGAAATAAACAGAGCCTCTGTCTCGATCCATCTATCTATGTACTAAATTTCATCGAAATCGGTTTTATAGAACTATTTAATTGAAAGATTAGGTATACTAAATGGTTACTTGCAGCTTCAAAGGGATTTATGGGAATAAAAGTCCCGAAATCCCGTTTAAAGGGTGGGTATCTAAAGGTAATTTTGGAACTAACCCTGATCGTAGCTGGGTAAATCAGGAACCTTTAAATATATTCCTCTTTATCGGCCATACTTACCAGCCATGTACACAAGTGAAGCAAGTAAATCATGTTAGTTTGCCTTAATCAGTAACCTTCACATCGATTCGATTAATATCAATACATTGTTTAACCGACCTTATTTCATCGATACTTTCGAACTCGTACCCGTCTCTACTAATAGGGCTGTGGCCTCATACTGCCCTGATTTTTCGTCCATTAATTGGACAATATCCTTATTTAAATCTGTTTCATTCACAAGTTTCACATTAATTCTTGTATTTCGATTAATTATTGAGGTCCAAAATCGATGTGTGACTCATGGATTTCATTGATATGCTGTATGTGGAGTTAATATTCAATGATTCATTAAAGGTTGTGTTCATTTGGTTTGGAAAGACAATATATTCAAACACTACTTCTCTATTTCACTCATTTTCTTAACCTTATCCCACTAATAGGTGGGGCACAAAATTATTTCACCTTCCATTTCTGTCTATCAGCCGTCATCTCGGTACTCATTCCTGTTTTACCCATGCCATCCTTTACACAATCTATCCTTGTCCTAATTCTACCTCTATTTCTATATCCATCCACATGCATATGTTTAATACTCTTCTCGTCACATGACATTTTTACCTCCGCATTACGGCCTACATCTTGGGCCTGAATCCGGAAATAAATATTCGTGGGATGAATACGGACGGACGCACTCATAACATGGCCATACCACGATAACCTATTAATGACTTCTCAACTTTTCCGTACACTTTTGTACTTATACTTTGAATCACTACATAATATTTGTTTTTATCACCTGCAAAATAATAAAACTTCCAAGCAACCGTTGGTCTTAAGCATTCGAACCATTTGAGAAGGTTAAATTCTAAGAATGGTTCGGTAGACTTGTTTATAAAACCAAATGATTAATTTCAGGCATAGTTTTTCCATCTGCGCTGTTGAATGTCTGATTAGTTTATGAGCAGTTACGTGAAATTACTGTAATAAAAGTCATGGGATTTATAGGAAAGGCTAATTCATTGATTAGCAACGAATGTTTTTGATCGTAAACTGCTTTGATGGCTCTATTGATCTGTAGTTGGGTATTATGAAATCTAACAGCATAGTTCTGAAGATTTTAGTGGGTCAAGAGGTGTAATAATACACTAGCTAGACTATAGAGTCACAGTATATGCAACATACTTATTATAATACAGTATTCATATGCTCCATTGCTTAATATTGTATATGAAAGGGTGGTCTTAAAATTATATTTAGTCTGTAACATGGCCATGTTAGGGCACTATATTAAATATCTATAATATAAATAGCTTCTAAATTAATTAAATGATTACAAATGGTATAGACAGGAAGGAAACGTATTATTACCAAGCATTTCTTGCATGTTCCAATAACTTTATTTTTAGTATATTTTAAACTTTCGCGATTAGAACACATACTTATTTATATTGACACGGGTATTTATCGCGTGTTACCTTATTATTTACTAGTTGCGCCCCGCGGTTTCACCCGCGTGAATAATGATGAAAATTGATGATGATGATGATGATGATGATGAAAAGTAGCCTATGTGTTAATCCAGGGCGTAAAGTATCTCCATTCCAAATTTCACTCAAATCCATTCAGTAGTTTTTACGTAAAAGAGTAACAAACACCCATCCATACTCAAAAACTTTCGCGTTTATAATATTAGTAGGATAGGATAGGATAGGATTATTCCTGACGTTTCGAATGCGTTACAGCAATCGTAGTCGCGGGCTGAGAAGTGGTGGCAGGAATACGGTAATACGCTATAAATACCAGTGACAATATAAATAAATAACTTTATTTTTTTAGAAAACTATCTCTTTGACAATAATTTTAAACTTTCTTGTGAGCTAAGTATTGATTGGTGAAATTTTACATAAAGTTACGATACTACTACGTAGGTACTTACAACATCAAAATTATTTACAAAGCAATGCCCTAGCTTGAAAATACATAATGTCGTCTTTGTATTATTGATTTGGCATTTCGTTGGAGCTTTGAGTTTTTCCTAGTGGTCAGATTGGATTGGTCAGACCATGGATAGAGTACCTAAAAAAATTTAGCTCTAAAGAGGATCGTGCAGTATGTTACTAACAACGAGCCTTTACGTATTATATCCATGGGTCAGACTATTCTGGCTTTATCCATTCTATGACAATGATAATATTACTAAATAAGGCAAGAACAGTCTGCTCCAAAAATAGAGTTTAATTTGTTAACTCCAGATTATAATGAACCGCTGACACTTGAGGCGGAATTAAATATAAATAATGATATTATCAGTAACAATGACATGTATGAAAAGCGTATGTATGGACGTAGGCAATTAATTATTTTAATGCAAAACATACGGACAGCGAAACCACATTTTATGTATCATTTCCTTGCAACGACAACTATATTACCTAAAAGTTTTTTTGGGAAAGTATTTAATTAATAATCATCGATCATTATGCGTCAGAAGGATTTTTTAAAATAGGAAACATATACGTCAGTTAACGCGCTTTAATGGGAGCAAAAAAAAAGTTACTGACAGTAAAACCCAAACCCCAAAGGGCCGGTAACCATCTATGCAAAAAACAAACGCATTTTTTATATGTACTCAAAAAATAAAAAATAAACAAATCAACGCGTCCTCCATGTAAAGTGGTGGTAAGTGGTCGCTTAAGACAACGGCATCAACAGGGTGTTATCAATGTGTTGCCTTCCTTGAAACAAGTTTTGCTTGAAGTGGTCCATCTCGTAACTCAGTGGAACAGTCTCATTCCACTACTTTATGTACGAAAAGGAAACGATCTCGTGAAGCAAGATGTTTACGAAACCTAAGAACCCTAGGTTTCTCGAACGACTCGTTTCCAGATGACATAAATAACTGATACGATTCTTTTGATCCTCCACTCATAATTTGATTGATGTTTGAATGGTTCATAATGCTCAAGCAGCTAGGTGCTTTTAAAACTACCTATCTCCCATAACTCATCATTATTATCTTGTCTAGATGCGATCAGTACAAAAATTGCTTCAATTTTCCCGGTCACTCCGCTCCATAAGCAACATCACGTCTAACTAATTGCGACAGACTAGCTCTTTCCAATATCATCATTAAATCTCGTTCAGAGGAAAAATACAAGAGCTCGCTTGCACATAAGAACCGCAAGCAAAGATACGAACGCCCGCCAGTAGAAATATTACTTATGATATCATAAGAAATAGGACAATGAAGAAAAAAACACAAAGATGACAGAAAAAGATATAAAAACCATAAGAGATTTATGGGGCAGAAACAGATACATAGATATAAAAGGACAACTAGAGAGACCTAGGACAGAAAGAGAGCCATAGGAGACAAAGTGATTCCAAGCTTCCAATTCTTGGGATAATAAACTAATTCATACTGTCTGTATGATGACTATACATCTAGTATTTTTTAAACTCTCGCGATTAGCACACATATTTATTATATTGTCACGGGTATTTATCGCGTGTTACCTTAATATTTATTATTCCCCTTTATTATTTATTATTAAGGGAATAATAAATAATAATCTGTCTGTTTTTGAAAGAACAGAACTTTGATTTTGACATCTTGTATGAAAATCTCTAGTTCGACAATTATTTCTATTAGCGTGAGAATTGGGTTAATTTCTTTAAATCTTCATGCAACATTTTTGTAGGCTTTGCAATAAGCTTTTGTACGCTCTGCAGCTCTTCATTCAATTCTTCCTCTAAGAAATCTCGTCTCATCCACGTCAATCTAGTAGCGGTTCCGTTCAGTAACTGTTTTCTCAAAATAGACATAGGACAGTTAATTAATATTAAGATCTTATCTCAAATTGATCTCCCTGGTTCCGCTCAATTCTTAGGTAATTCAATTCTTGGACCTATAAATCGGGATGTTCATGTCAGTTTAAATTATGCTACATAATGTTATATGTTTTTACAAGCATTTATTTAACTTCACCTTTTAGTATGTGTAAGTCAAATCTTGTAACTGAATTTTAAATTAGTCCTACCTTTTTAGTTTTAGCCTTGAAATTTCGTTTGCCTTGATCAAATAAAGGTCACGTCCATTGCCTGGCGGCGGCTGCAACATTTTCACTGCTATGCTTTGAAGTATATAAGTTGAATATACACGACCCTTATTTTCCGTTTAATTATAGTAAGCATGATATTATCCAAATCATATTGAACAAAAGATAAAGTATTATTTCTATATTATTATATACTTACTTCATTTCGGGATTATTTTTCGAGTCCTACCTATTTCTGGATTTCTAGGAATCCACGTGACCACATCTGACATTCAGATTTAAACGATTGGCTTAATATGCTCTCAATATGTAACACAGACCATCAAAGGATTTAAGTTAACATTCCTTAGAAAGTAGTTCCGGTGGGTGTGCAGTGCAGTTAAAAATTCCGATAAAAACCGATCAACGAAAGAATGAAGACTTTACATTCTTAGACATAAAGTTCAATGTTTAATGGAAACTTTCTACCTTAAAAGGTAGGTACTATCAAAACGAACACCATGAATATAAATAAGTACCTACTGGCATTTAGGACTCGTAAAAGTCATAAATATTTATATCACGGAATAGGAAGAAAAGTTTTATGATATCTGAGATAATAACACAATACAGGAAAGAGAAACTAAGAGACATAATGATGTCAATGTCCACTTTGATTTTATGAGATAAATTATTGCTATTGAAGTGAACAAAGTGAAGATGAAGAATATAAAATAGCTGACCCATATCCTGTTGCAAAAGTCAAAAAGACCTCATTCAGATAATTATCTAGTTCAGTGAATGATTAAAGAAAATATCGAAAGGAAACAAGACATGTCATAACACGATGCTCATCTTGCTCATCTTTGATCAGATGGACATATCCAAGCGAAGCGTAGGTATGGTATTAAATCAAACAATAAAATCACGCCTAAATGACGTGATGGTATTTTGACACGACACAAACGCTCGTATTTAGTAGTTAGGTACTAGGTCTTAGAACCAAACATTAGAAAACTTAGGGATAGGTTTTGTAGATACAATAAAACGTAATAACCTTACGGACTGGACCGATAATACTGAGGAGTCACTTTAAAACACAGTTGCGACTTTACACCCTGTTGACACGGTTGAAAGTCTCGAACGCACGCTTCTATAAACACTAACGATAAAGCTAATGGGTGCTTAATGCGTACTTTACAACTTCTGAACAACACAACACTTCACAGTTACGTTAGTTAACATAATCATGTCGATTTACATAATTGCACGGGATTTTCATCTCAAACGTTAATTTACCTTGATATCTTTCTGTTTATGACACTTTCACAGGTGAAGTAAGACTTACTGTCAATTGAAGCGTCGTTGCTATGGCATCTACCTAGGTGCCTTTTACCAGTTAGGGCAGTAACACAAGTGGCACATATGCCACGTAAGTTGCCCCAGATTATGGGTCCGTATTTTTGTACTGAGGTGACATATCCAATAATATATATAACAAGTCAGGCCAGTCTATATTTACTATAGTATATTAGGTAGGTATCTACTATTTAGCTCGGATGGAGCATACTACATTTTGAAGGGTCCAATACAGCAACACTTCAGTATTATGTACTTATAGTATGTTGTATCCATATTGTGTTTTTTGTGTGCAGTCTCATATTACTTGTTTCTATAAGCGGTAACCTATTAGGACACGATAAACCTTACATTATAGCTACTTTATAAGTAATTGACGATTTATGCTAAACCATTATGCTTGGGTTTGCTACTTCAAACCTCGATTTCTCCAACAATAAAGATAAATTTGAACACGTGACACACATGCAAAACGCAGCTTTGTGTCTACCACAAATAAGAGAAATTTATAAAAGATTAGCTTTTGCAGCTGCAGTACCTATTACCTACTTTAGTCAGGAGCTATTCTTGTTGGAATATGAATGCTTATTATTATTGACTATAGTATCTGAATCAAACTCAAAAATTGCCTGCATAACAGAGAAATAAAACCTTGTACAAAAGTAATGTACCTACCTGCTAACATGAGAGCAATGAATAAAGTATTAACTCTCTCTTCTTAGTCGTACACTCTTGACAGAGTGGTCGTGGTTAAGTAGGTAAGTATTAACTATGAATCCCTATATTATCCGTTATCAATTTGAAACATTTGTGTAACAATCTTAGTGAACAACCAACAACAAAATGTTTATCAGCTTAAGCGTAAATTTAAATTGGTATGTGGTAGGGTAGGTATCTGAAAAATAAATCACTTTTAAGTATTTCTTTTATTATCTCCTCAGAAGAAAAGAACGAAGGAGGTAGGGTGCGTCTAGTCTAAAACTGAACGCTCCTCCACCGCTTTTACTTGGCACTTAACACAAGCTTGTCGTTCGAAAACGATTCTTGTGTTTACGGATTAAAGAATATTTTATTTTGACGTAATGAAATAGTAGGGCGTTCAGTTATATTAGACGCACTCTTCTATAGTAAAATTACAGATAAGTAACAAGATTTTTGTTCCTGTAGGGTTAGGTAAGTAGGTATGTGTACCTTACCTATATTGAGCTTGAATACACACTTTTAAGTCTAGGCAGCAGCAGCTAACAACCTTGCTAAAGATTCCATATTCCATTAACATTTTCGAAATTACAAAAAAAAATATAGTCAGAAAAAGCTCTGCAAGTCCGGAAGGAAGGGTCTCAAATCTGGTCACAGCTGACACCAGACGATCTAATCTGCGTAACGTGATACATACCTACGAGGTGCCTGGCGATGCGTCTACGATACGGCTTCTTGCAAGCCTGACTCATTGTGACACGTGCATTTTAAATCTGTCAGCATTTCTTTGTTTTCGTCTGCTGCAGACTAGACTGGACATCAATTTGTTGGGATTATTCCTAGGGTGAGAAAATTAACAAACTCATGTCAAAATTACATCAAAATTGTCATTGATTTTACACAGTAAAAGTTTGGTGGATACTGGCCCTTAGATAAGGATATTCTTCCGTCTACCATTTAATTAACGCCATTAGGCATTAGACTTCCTATTACCCTCTTCTTCAGAGCGAGTCTTTACAGGACACGCCGTAATTCTATGCATAAAGTTATTCAAAATATTCACTATGGTCTCTTAAGCCGCACCAAACAAGTTTCATACATATCTAATCCCTTTCATTGCAGACCTGTCATCTCATTTACTTCTCTTCAAACAGCTTCAGATAACCTATCATAACATAACTAGGATTTGCATTTCTAATGCCTCATCTACACTGTCATTTTCAATGTCGACATGTTTTTACCGTAGCTAAATCATGTTTCTATGTAGCAAAATTATGTGGGCAAAAATCTGCTGCAGTTTGCGCAGTTTCTTTATGACTAGACCTTAAAGAAGCGTCTATCCTAGCTATACAGTCATATGAAAACGCTGAGCAAATTTACAGAAATAGCTGCGTACTGACTGAGCAAGCATAGTCCATATGAATAGCCCATAACTAAGTAGAAATGGCACTAGTGTCATCTCTCGCACTCAAAGCCACGGTAAATACCTGCTTACTTCCGCATACTAAGTTTACTAAACAGTGCGGGCTGACGCGCGGCGCGGATGTTGGGCACGCTCAATCTACTCGCTCAGTATCTACCCGACTATTGACGTTGACCGTGACAGTATTTGTCAATCGCTTCTCCATACTATTATTCGCTATTGCTTGGATGGACGCTTGTCTAATGGCTACACACTATGCCGGCGGCTTTTTGCCGTGCGGGTTTGCCGATATACGCCGCGGGTACACAGAAAACCCGCTGGCTGGGCCGCTGGCATAGTGTGTAGGGCTTGTGTGAAGGAAGCCTTCTTTTCACAGCCCTTATCGTAACAAACGAGATGTCAAGTCAAGATCAGAAGTGCGTGGGCCGTAATCAGGGCTAGTATGCGTAACTGCAGCAAGTCTCACGTTACATGACAGTGTTCCTGCGAATAGGAAATGTAGATATGATTTATGATAGTGCATTCGATGTTGAGACTTGTTAGTGCCCATGTGATTTAAGATGCAACATTATGCAAACACAGTTGCCCTCTGAGCTTATTAACCAACAAATACATCTTACGCACTTAAAATGATCATTACCTGTTAGTGTTTTTAGAAATAGTGTGAAATGCTTTTTAAATACGACACTCAAAACTTCATAACTTCTTTACAACCAACTTTTAACCTTACCATCCCAGCAAGGGCCGTTCTTTTTCACGACTCAAATTCAAAAATGAGGTCATTAAAATTCAAGTTAGCGACCACAAGTTACTAAACAGCCGAGTAACAACACAAACACACACACACAATAAATAAATAATAATGTGTATAACACTCTCCTGAGTTGCTCTGCTACTTTTGATTACGACTGTACCTACGTGTTTCTGTTTTTAAGATTGAAGTTACATTACGCTAGTATCTACTAACATCTGCATTCAGCATGTTGCAGTTTTGCAAAATTTGTGTTTTTGTAAAACCAAACACAAAACAGCTGGTAACCATCTGTTGTGACGTCAGTTATTTTTATAACAAACAAATTGTCCTCAACAAACAAACCGGATACTTTTTTGTGTTGACTACTGTATACAATCATCATCATCATCATCAGCCTGTAGAAGTCCACTGCTGGACATAGGCCCTCCCATAGAATGCCACGACGCACGGTCTTGTGCCGCCTCCATCCACCGGCAATAACAACAAACAACAACAACTGACACTGTCTGACGGACAACAACTGTCTGATTGTTTACAATGCAAACAGATTTTTTTTTCAGTTCAGTTTAGTTTTACAGTCTACTGTACCTACCCTGTGTACCTGTGTGTGTGTGTACTGTGTGTGTGTGTGTGGTGTTTTACCTATACTGGTCGTGTTGAGGCTCATTTTATCAACTTCTAGTTCTGATTACTTATTTAATTATCATCATTAGTCGATACATCCGACTTCATAAAAGCTAGATTTTAAAAATAGTTTTTACAACAAAAAAGTTACTTTGTTAACTGGTATTTTAAAGGTTAAGGGCAAAATATCTACTAACTTGAGCATTAGTTGCGTCAAAAAACTATTATTTCGAAATGTAACGTCGTCGTCTGTTAAATTATGTTATGTTATAGGTTTTATTATTTTAAATTAGGTTTATTGCTGTTATGTCTGTGCACAGCTAATACTGCACTAAAATTATTTCGGTTTTCCTCAAGAAGCATGTCGAAGAAAAAACAGTGACTTGTTAAGTAGATTGAAACAGCGGCCTAACATTTCTCTTTTCTTCGTCCACAGCCTCAACTGCAAGTGATTGCTCCACCGCTGGCGCTGCTGCCGCCGCCAGTTGCCGCCGCGCCACCCGCACACTGTTCCGCGCCGCGCACCATCGTTATCCAGCGGCCTGACGCGCGCCACGGTTTCGGATTCACCCTACGCCATCTAGTGGTCTACCCGCCGGACTCCTTGCAGGTTTGTCTTCGCTCCTTTCTCTCACTGAGTTTGAATGGCATTTACCATTATGGAGGGCCATAAGTCCCTCCACATTGCATAAGAAGATCTCTTACATGCACACTGAATTTACTTAAGATCTAAGAAAGTCTTTGCTCAGAGTTTTATCCTGGTGATTAGATGGTCAGGTTGATAATGCGTCTTCTATCTTAGTTTAGTCAAAAAATATGGAATGTTATGTAGTCCTGTTTTTGTATTCCCCCCCTCTTTGCATTAATATCCACACTGCTGAGAGTCTTCACTGTGTGTCACCATCGGCATGAATCTGATCTCTCCAACGATGGGGCTCCGTCCCCGCGGTCTCTGTCCCTCCATCTGGTCAGTGACGACTCATACCTGTATCATGTTATCAATGCTTACAAATATTTTATCTCATTCCAGGAGCTATACGAAGATGCGCGCCACCTCGCGGTGGGCGCGGTGGGTGCGCCTATGGACACGATCTTCGTGAGATCCGTGCGGCCAGGCGGGCCGGCAGCCGCGTCGGGCCTGCGCGCCGGTGACCGGGTGCTGGCCGTCAACGGAGAGCCCGTCGCCTGCGGACGCTCACGCGCGCCTTACGCGAGAGTGGTGCAGCTGGCACAAAGGGAGCCGAGAGTGTTGAGGCTAACCGTTGTGCCGAGGGATCACGATCTACTGCAGAGGGTAAGTTCACTCTATACATCACATACTCAAACAGTCAATGGGACCTGGTGATGGAAGGGCCCTGCGGGCGCTCCCCGCGCTATACTGCGGGTTGTCGAGGGCTGAGGCTGAAGGTTGTACTGAGGGACCACGATCCCATCACCATCATTAGCTTGATGACGTCCAATACCGGACGTCGGCGTCGTAGGTAATGCCTCATAGGCTACTAGGTTTTTTATGGGTAGCATGTTAGCAAAATCTATCATCGATACCCTCGGTGTCCCCAATAGGTTCTAACCTATGCCCTACATGGGTTGTCTGAGCCAAGTATATTTTACCAATAATAAACACTTCACTGCTTATCATGGCCTAGAGCCACCAACAGTTGCACTTACTTTTTACTTTAAATACATCTATTTCCGTAACTCTTTCTAATGGTCTTCATTCGCTACAGTATTTCAGCGAAGCCGCCTACAACCCCGAAACAAACCAGCACCAGCGGCAGTTAGAGATGCCGGCGCCAGTGACGGAGCATGAGTCGCGGCTTTTCGACGCGTACCGAAGGCCTAGGGCTGCGTTGCCGGCCCCGCAGGCGCCAGTTCGCCATCGAGATGATCCAGAGTATGCTAGTGTGGCGTCCTTAGCGCCGTCACGATACGATGTGCCTCGGAGCGGTGGACCACCGCATTATCTGTTACATGATGGGTAAGGAATTTATATCGTACAAGCGTAACTTGCTATCATATTCACATTGTCATCAGTATAAATAAATCATAGCAACCAATTTGAACTCTTCCAGCAGGCGGGAATCAGACACATCCCTCCCATCATCCGCAACAGAGAGCAAAGACAGCCTCGGCTCGTTCGACTCGAACTCGACCCTCACCGGTCGAGAGCTGGACGACTCAATCATCCTCTCACGAATACGAAAAAGCCTCGAGCAGAAAGAGGCATTCCTCCGACGTCCCAGCCAGCCGACCGGTTGGGTCACACCCGACGCCCCACCACCTATAAAGCAAAAAGAGTTCTATGCCAGGCCACAGAAGCTTCAGAAACCTGCGTGGCCCCCACCTGCAACATCTCCTCCCCTCGCTTCCTCACCACCTCCTCTAGAACAGAAGAGAGAAGAATGTTCTGCGAGCGTGGACAGTGGAACGTACAGTGGCTATGGAGAGGTCAATGGCTCACATGACAAAGGCAGACTAAAACTAGACAAGAGTCAATTCGTGGCGACCCTATCGAAGATACAGGAGACAGCGCCTAGTATTTACAGTACGAATGTTGGGACGATGAATGGATCAGCAGAGGCGAGAGATGAAGCGAATAGAAGTGAAGAAAACAAGTGAGTAACGACCTGTCTGCGTTCGTTACGTATGACCTTGGGATTACCGCAATTATGATTACCTTATGCAACCTATTGAAAACTACATAATTCAAAATTTCATGGATAATTCTGTGGAAAAAGAACTAAAAATACTTGTTATTACTAGCGCTCGAACAAGCATAATAGTTTATTTAACTCATACCCTCGGAGTGACGTATCACGTTATTACTCAGTCTTATGTTGGTTTTAGCAAACAATGTTGATATTTACAGGATTTTACTGCAACGTTTCAAAACCAACCCCAGCAAGACAACAGCAAATTTATCTATTTTGCCCATGATTTCAGATATCCAGTACCTGAATTACAATTAGTGACGGCGCGGACGCGACAGCTGGAGGAGGCTCGTGGTGGATGTGAGAGGAGGACAGAAGTGGCACGGAGTGAGCTGGCCAGGCTATCCACCACGCGACTAGAACCCAGCGTGGCGTTACGGCGCAAGGAGTTTGAGACGAGGACAGCTAGGAGAGAGGCACGATCGTTGGATGTGCAACCACAAGGTAAATATATTTTATCTGAACCAGATTTTTGTGGTTATAGAGGCGCTTTTTTACCTACTTTCATTCTAACGTCGTGGAAACATTACCTCTGTTAGAAAATGGAATCATTTCAAACCTATTCTTGTATTGACCCAATGATCTCTGTCTTCCGCAGAACTAGAAAATGAAACGGCACTTGGCGGAAGCTTATCAGGGAACCAGCTAATGATAACCGGCAGCAAACACCTCCATTGTACACCTCCAGAAGGATTTAACCCCGGTATGAAATGCACTAGAATTTCAACAAATACCTAAAGCTTAGCCTTTCACTAGATACGCTCATTATAAAATCCATCCGCTTTCAGAAACAGAAAAGGTTCAAATGCGAACAAGGTCAAACAGTACCGGTAGTGAAGGATTACCCATTAGAAGACATCATGCCACAGGTAATCATCTAGTTTAGAGAATCTAGTTGGTACAACCTAGTTGTTCATTCCATGCACTTTAGAGCCACGCTACTAAAGATGGGTAACTGTGACTTATTCACAGTTGATCAGCTTTCTAAAGGTGCTGTCTTTTCATTGTCATACGCAAACTGTTTCATTTGGTTCGGCCATCTGCTTGCTATGTCCTGTCATTGGTGGAAGGAATAAGGCTAGAAAATATCTGCCACGTTCTTCTGGGTCTACGTGAACCTTGAGACACGTTCCACGAAAGCATAAAACCTAACATTTGTTTATTTACCTATATACGCTTTTGGTGTGAGCAGAGCACATGGACCAACAATACGAAAGATTTATATGTTCAATGAAGTCAACAGTCAATAGGCTTACGGTATAAGCACGTGTGTAGCTTCGAAAGATTATTTGGTGACAAACTTGCGGACAGACTAAGAACTACCTTTCTTCCTCGATTTACTTACTTGCCTATAAGTAACGGTTTGCGTATACATGAAAACAGCATTCACGGCTTAGCACCGCGTCTAATCGCACTGTTCGCCCCAAGATGGCAGTCACGCGAAGAGACGAATGGGGCTGAACAGGGAGCAAATGGAGGCAATGAACCGCGTGTCGCTGCCCGGTGCGCAGGGTCCGCAGAGGCCAACGCAGCTGAGCCTGGCGCCTCCCGGCCTGGGCCTGGGCCACTCAGGGTCGTCGGCAGCCACGTCTCCGTCACCCACGCCGAGCACGCCCGCCGATTCAGGTCGACGTCGTATTGAATGCCGCTTCCCTTCGCTTTAGCTTTGCGAGTCGATATTAGGGTCATTTTGTTGGTGTACACTACAGGGTAGTCTGTTTGTGTAGTGAGTGACTGTTGTAGGTTAGGCACTGAATCCAAACTAACAAACTATTTTGTATATCTCCAGTAAGTTTACCCATTTGTATATGTGAACATTCGTGGATGTGAAACCTTACATGCTAGTTTAATATAGGTATTGGTTTCGTCGAATGATGTCAAGCTTTAAAAAAATAACGTAAGAATAAGTCAATAATTGGAAAGGAAAAGCATGTTGCTAGTGCACTTTTAAAGAAACTACACAAATAAATTACCCTCTTAATGGTAACGGGCACAATTCGACTTGCAATATAATAAGACTGCGCCTGCGCTTCAAATCAATGTACGGAACATACTAACACGTTGCTTTGGACGATAGATGGCGCTGTCGCACTGGGTCTAACATTATTTTACGTACCTACTAAACTTGCATCGGAATGCATTTTATGTGCTTCTAGGTGTGCTATTCCTACATTGTACAAATTATGACTTTTGTTGATCAAAACGACATTTTCACAATTTGTAGATATTTTATACTCTTAGTGGCAATAACCATCCAATGCTAAATTCAAATTCTAACCGTCGTATTTCGGTGTTACCTTAAGTTACTAATTTTAATGAAAACATTGTTAAAACAATTGCAATAATTTGACTATTTGCACAGGTTTTGCCGATGACGTGGTTACGAGAAGACAGAAAAAAGATGCGCAACTTGGGGGTATGTCACTTTTTAAACCACCACAGTCATAGATAAAATAACTTTCTTTCAAAAGGGTTAAGGATCAGATTCGAATAATGCTGTTTTTCTTTTCAAGTAGAAGAAGAGCGAGCTATGCGAAGGGTTTCCTACTTGAAAGCCACTTGGGGCGATCGGTTGCATTTGGACAGTGACGTCGAGCCCGAAATCGATCCTCATAACCTCAGAAGGTAAGATTTGTCAGTGAATGTATTCTTAACTCACATTTTAGAAGATCTTGTCACGTGTTTTTGCTAACTTCAAATGCTTTTTCGAAAGCAAAAATAAGTTGATTATGAGGAGGGTTCCCAACGAGTAACACCCAAACGAGTAACACTGTTACTCGTTGGGAATTTTTGTCCCATCGAGTAACACTACGGCTTGGGTGTAACTCGTTGGGAATATTCCTTGAAAAAAAAATCCCAACGAGTAACAGTGTTACTCGATAGGAAAAAAGTTCCTAACGAGTTACACTAATATATTTGTCTGGGTGACGCTGAAAATAAATTAACACTTGCATTCTTTTATCACATGCCCACACTACTGAACCTCTTTCGTGTCTTCTTCGGGCGTAATATTGTTGTCCTCCTCGAAAAAGAACACTACCTCCATTTATTTTCACATATACAAATTTGCTATGTTGAAATGAACTGCCACTGATTGACGTCATTTTTATAGCGGTGTGCATTTATTTTATTTATTTGGGTAAATTAACAGTGACGCAATAAAGAAATAAAGCACAAATATATAAAAATACAAGTACGTAATTGTGACACCAACACCGTTTATTTACTTAGCTAGTGAGAAGTTGGAAGTACCATCTAAACTAGAAGTTCAAGTAATAGCTTTTTAAATGTACTAAACTAACTCGCGTTAAACCTACTTTCATTTCTGGACACTGGGTAACCACTTTCGCCATTAGAGGAAAAATATTTATTTATATTGAAATGGGTATTTTCGCGTGTTACCTTATGATTTATTATTCCAGACGTTTCGAATGCGTTACAGCAATCTTGGTCGCAGGCTGACTGGATTACATGGAGCTACCATCGAAAAGTGGTGGCAGTTGCAGAAGTGGTAGTTTATACAGCTGCCACCTCTTCTCGACGGTAGCTCCATGTATCGCGAAAGTTTAAATAATACTATTAGAGAACACTTAACGCTGGTATCACTATTGTAAATTAAATAACTGCAGGCCTTGTCTTAGAATTGCACTCCCCCCTATAGAAACTAGAGTTGATTTTGTTTTTTATATAGCAATACGGAGTTAGTACGCTCAGTGTACTCGTCATTCTCACCATAAAAAAATTAATAAGTGTCAAACGTACATTAATCCACTTGGTCTGATCCATCGTAGAAAGAGTATAGTTAGAATGGGCTTGCGCTTGCTCCTGAGTACGACTGGGATAAAATAAATACAAAACAAGGGTTTAAACTTTATTACCAGTTTTTCTATCTGTTCAGTTTGTACAGATAGAAAAGTTTGTACAAAATATATATAGAGCAGTATGTATATACATATACAAAAACTAGTGTCAAGCGGAGGTCTAGAGGTAGAGCACCCCAAGAGCTACTCGAATCACCCCCATGTATATTCTGCGACTTTTGTACTTTTCGAGTTATTTTTTTTCTTGTTCTTTAACTAAGCTCTGGCTTTGATTAAATTTTTGATCACAGTGAATAGTTTTATTATTATTATACTTTTATTTTTAAATCATCCTCAAAGATTTAAAAAACATTCAGGATTTCAACTTTTTGAATGCATGTAATGAAAGCCATAGTTTGGTTCTTTAACCAATTTAATTCAATTTCTCATAATTTTTTGTGCTTTTTGAGTTATGTTTTTTTTTCTATAACAAGAAAAAAAAACATAAACCAAAAAGTACAGAAAATCGCTGAACATACATTGTTTCTCATGATTCGGGTACCTCTTAGGGTGCCTCTGGATTTCAGCTTGACACTAGTTTTTAGGACACCCTACATATTCATTTCATATTTCACGAACACGTAAAAAAACTCAACCACGTTGGAAACAATTCACAAAATGCTAATCAAACTCTACTTATCTCCGCTGCAATTCTATGCAATAATCTTTTAGTGCAGTGCTGCCTACATAAAAACAAACTGCACGATTCCATGCAGTTTCACTTAAATTTACCCGTCCATTACTGCTCGATTATAAAACGCATGACGGACTAGAGTGTAAACCAGCAGTGTATATCATTTTCATCAATCAGGCTAATATAATGTGGTGAATGTTCAAAGGTGCCATATTTTGGCGTTTATAGTGTGGAAAAAATGGATTAAAGAAGATAATGTAACATATAACAATAACATATAATATAACATCGAAGTATGGACACGGTCAACTAAATAGCTACGTATATTTTTTTGTAACTAAACTGAAATAAAATGTCGTAATTTGTAGCACTGTTACTCGTTGGGATCTTTTTGTCCTATCGAGTAACAGTGTTACACTAGGTGTAACTCGTTGGGAATACTTCTTTTTATTTTGTTCCCATCGAGTAACACTGTTACTCGATAGGAAAAAAAATCCCAACGAGTAACAGTGTTACTCGTTTGGGTGTTACTCGTTGGGAACCCTCGGATTATGATGGTTTCTAGTTATATTTTTTTCCTTACAAGGTATCTAAGAACATAATTTAATACTTACTTTACTACTTTTTCAAGTTTTTGTTCTAGAAGAAGCACCACTTTTCGTATTTTCAACCTTTTCCCACAATATTTTTGTTGTAGATAGATAATCCCTGTCTATTGTAGTTTGATTGTAGAAGAAATACATAACAACTCGGTTCGTGCCTAACCCCAAAATGTTTATAACCATTCAAAACTATTTGTAAAATTGTGTCTTATTCGATGGTGATTGGGTTCAAAATGCAGTGTTTACCGCAAGTGGCGCCCTCCCCGGCTCACCGATGACATTACACCGCTGCTGCGAATATTCGACCCTCATGCTGTCCTCCCTTCGCGGTACGTCGCATGACGACGCAGTTTAACCTTCGTAAAATAGATGGCGCTTCGTTCAATGTGTGCATAGTCAACACGCATGAAAAATAGATGACGCCACGAGTAGCAAGGTTTTAAATAAGTTTGCTACAGCAAATTCGCCTCGCACAGAGCTTAGTTCATTGTTTTATTACATTTAACCCTAAAAGCTGAAATCAGGTTATATCTACAACCATAAAATGCAGATAAATCATCAATTTTATTTAACTGAGAAACAGTTTGTAAAACTAATCAAAGGACCAAAATATGGACGAATTCGGTCGTTTTGTAAATATTATTATGTAAAATCTACTTACTTAATGTTTTTAATGACTTTTATGTCAATAATCAATCGTTGCTAATTTCTTTAGCTTTCTGCACGAATGGTGTAAAACACGTGTCATTTTTAATATTGCATGGCGTGATTATTTCTTGATATTGAATGTATGTTTGGCTCACAGGTTTGGCTTGACTGTGGTATTTTCATGTTTTGTATGAAAGTATGTAGAGGTACCCTAAATGTTTGTAGGGTGGGTAAGCAATATATCGCAAGCTTGCAGATGCCAATTGTAAACGCTGACTGTTCAGATTGTTACGTTAGGTACCTAGCTGACATCGCCCAAAGGCCGGAACTCTGTTTACCTTGTCTTCGTTAAATGACCATAATATTTATTGTGGGTAGTAATTCGCCATAACGCAGCCCACAATACAGTCCACTCTATCTAACTTATCCAAGTCTCATTTTATCTTCATAGTCAACAAACACCAACAAGAATTCTTCTAATCAATTTGTTTCATGCCAGCAGCACAGACAAGAAGGATGGTGAAGTGGTTGAAAGCGTCGTGGAGCCTGTCGAAGGAGACGTGCAAGGCAATGTGCAGATCAAGATGGTGGTCAGTAATGGAAAGGTTTGTATTTTAATGATGAAATAAACCAACTAAGAACTTAGTAGAGGTAAAAATATAAAACTCCGAAGTGGATACTGGGTATATCAAGAAAAATATTATTTTAGATAGGAGAGCACGACGTTATGAGGGTAATAAAATTGATGTGAATACTCTGAAGAGTATCGTGATTGGTTCAACTACTAAAATGTGTATGCTTCCTGTAGAAAGTCCTGTTACGTGACACAGGATATTAGTAAAATTCGCAGCAACAATCGATTAGACAGTTTTTGGAGCTAATACGCAAGTCCTAAAAAAATACACCGAAAGATCTTTATCTAGGTGGGCTTTTCAAGAAAGGAATAAAACTAACATGCACTCTTTCCCTCAACAGCGAGCAAGTGACAGATCGTGGAAGCAGGTATGGGGAGTGCTGCATGGGACAAAGCTGTACCTGTACCGTCACCATCCTAGTCAGGTAAGTCGTAGCTCCTAGGTATATTGATTTTTCATTAATATAAGTTTTCTTGATTTTGTAGATAAATTTTAGTACAAAGCGCATAGCACGAACACCGTAGCATAATACCTAACTCAGAAGTAGCTGGTTATGTTGGTCCATGGTTAGGTCGGCAAATAAAGTATCAGGTAGGTAATTTAGACATGCAACAAACAAAGTTTTTAAATGTTTTAATGTCTTTTCATAAACATTCGGGCGGAATCTTCCGACCTTCGCGTGACGAAGACCACGTTCATTTATTTGCTACACGGTGTAGCCTTGACGTCCAACGCAAAGAGTACCACGTGTGTACACTGCAAGACAAATATTTTGAACCGTTCAGTGTAATGGATTATTGTTTTTACGTGGAACATTCTGTTTTGATTCCGCTCGTTTGACGCAAATTGTGCACATAGTGCGGATAAAATTACCTTTATGCTTGGTGGGTGTGTCTTGTTATATTTTTGGAGTAGTTTTCCCACGTTAGCTAATTCTTGAATTTTGTTTTGATGACGTGGATACACGAAGATTGACTTGAAGTTGAATCCCGAATGGTGATTCCGGATTTTGTGTAGAATGAGTTGTCCTAGTTGAAGGTGGGCCAAATAAAAAAAACGAAACACCAGCTGAGTATCCTAAATTACATTGTTTATTTTTTATTTTTTTATTTTATCAAATATTTATTACATCTAACTTAGATTTTTTTGATAAATGTATACTCTGGGAAACCCTTTATACCTACCCATTAAAAAGTGTACTGTGTGTGGAAGCACTGACACCCAGCATTGATTAGCACTAGCTTCTTACGCACTTAAGAAGATCCTTATGTATAATCTTCTCAGAAACTAATTAAAACAGAACTGTCCAATAAGTGTCACATTCCAATTCAAGAGGTGTCGTCGTTATCTCGACAATACCTAATGATACGCTTCCCCTTGCGCACACCTGGCTTCCTTGCGCACGCGCCTATGTTAGGGCTGCCTCAAACACACTCATAACAGAAAATATTGACTAAAAAGCCTTGGACGCTACATTTTGTCCCAGTCGTTTTCGGATGTTTATATAAGTTCACATACCAACCTAGGTATTGTTCATAAAAATAAAAATTGGTTACAAATAATTTTTTGTGCTGACTGACAGGATTTGTGTTCCATGCCGACTACACATAGGTACACATGGGTACCTTCGGCTGGCTCTAACAGTCACAACTGAATTGAGTAGATTGGGAGCCTATTACAACTGAATTGAGTAGATTGGGAACCTATTAGATAATACTAAAGTTTACCACCATGTGTGTATCACCACCTTTTGCAAATTCACCTTCATTTGTCAGTTTTCAAATGAATACGCCCTGAGTGGCTGTCACAAAGGTTGAAGCTCTCACCTAATTATTATTGGGTATTCAACCCATTGGTCATGGTTTTGGTTACTTCTGACACCCCTATATCGCGTCCTGCCCGCACCTTCCCTGCCCAACAGACTGTGAAACCAACGGAAACCTGGTTCGTGGTATATGTGCATGCATACCCAGTTAGCGCATAATGAACATAGCGTAGCGAATAAATTAAGATACCTACTACTGTTCCTTGTTGCAACAGCTGTTGCGTTATCTATTGTAAAGACATGGTTATTAGAAAGGGGGAATCTTAATACAGTTACAAGTACATCCAGACATAATGTAGATCTATTGCTTCCTTGGGCGTAAAATCATTCCTTTTGTCAGCGGGAACAAACGTAGATAACTAGATAGATAAATAGATAGAAAATGCTTTGAAAATTATAACTTAAATGAATATGTTGGAATTGCCATAAGCACCACGCTTGGCAGGCGGATTGGCGATTGCAGTATTTGTGTTGAGTATTCAAGTGGATGCTACTGTCCATCCCCTGGTGTATACTCCCTTTTACGACATCCACGGGAGGAGATGGAGGGGTATATTCTTAGGCCGGCACACCACGGCGGTGCCAAAGCTTTATTGCGCAGAAACATTGTTTGACAAAAACAAACATAGACGAACATTATTGCTAGTTTGTATTTTCTGCCAGCTAACCTTTACTGGTTTCTTGTCACTAAATATTCCGAAATTAAAGTACCTACCTATTTAGTTTTCATGTTGCATGTTTCATAATCTGATCTGTCTTTTTTGGTAGGACAGTTCTATGATTTTTCCGTTTCTATGATCATATTCAATTTGTAAATAAGTTTGAGAATCCTAACACAACTTTTAGGAATGTGTCTGCGTTGATATTAGCTGCTTTAAAATGTGTCAAGTCTTCACAGAACTCATCGTTTCACCTACTGAAAGTCATTTTAGTGAGCAACATCGTACCACCGATGCTGCTAAATTAGTTATAACTGGACTATGACTAAATTAATGAATGGATATTTTTTCTGAACAAAATTCCATGAAAATCTTCTAACGAGCGCTTTAGACCTTCTTTGTCGTGACACTGATTTTTTCATGGTTTCTACATTAGCAAAAATGCTTATACCTGATGTTGAAAGACCCAGTACGGTGATTTAGTGAGCCTCGAATTAGGCACTATAAACACACCAAACTGTTGTTATTGCTTTCTTACTTCTGAATTCTGATATCCCAGAAATTTGTCACATGAAGATGTAAATTGATTTAATTTCACATAAACCACAAGTGCGCCTACGCAGTACGCAACACTCATTCATGAAAATCATGCTGACGCACTCGTCACTCATGCGATCAACGTGCATTATAAATCGTATAGTGAAATATTTTCAGCACCTGCGGGCCTACTCCCAACTGTTAGCGTCACAGATACGACACGATTGTTTGTATAAAAAATCATAGTTGTAATTGCTACTCTTAACTATAGCTGCTTCCGATTCATCTTTTAATCATTATTTTAGGCCCCACTTATGATGCTTTATGGTGGATTTTGCAAGCCAAATTTGGGTTCGAAGCTCTCACGAAATTGGTTGAGAGAATTGCAAAATAGCATATTGTTTGTCAGAAAATGCGATTCTTCATTGGCGGTTAAGCCCAGCAATATCTTTGGAGTAGACCCCTGACTTTAGGTGCGAAAGATGTTGCATCACAATGTTTTACGGCTTTATTTGCAATCAAACAATCCTAACTTAACAGTAAATTGCCTGTTTGTTTGTTCCTGTTTGTTTTCTTAGTTTTTGCTTTGAAAGAGTCTAAAATTAAATTTTCATAAACCAGAGAACTTCTTTTTTAACCTGTGCTTCTGGGAAATATTTCCCCGAAATTCTTCCATTAATCCTGTTTTTTTTTAGTCTCCCACCACTTCTTTCTCGTAATCCTCGATTGCCCCGTCAAGGTTTTTTCGGCCGACCCCTTCATCGTCGCCTTCTGTCTTCAGGCACCCGAAGAGTATCGATATTCGCTCACTTCTCAGGGTGCATTCCACTTGCGTGATCAGCCAATTTCCACTTGAGCTTAGCTGTTTTCTATTGTCAGCTGTATATGCTGGGATCCATTGCTCTCAGGCAAATCATAAGCCTGGACTTTTGTATCTCGGTCAGCGATCATGTCTGCTCACCGTAGGTTAGGACGGACAGGATACAATGTTGATGAGTTGACGCGTGTAAGTGGAAAGCCCTAAACTTTCCCTTCCTTGAAACTGTGTTTCCGCTAAGTTCAATATTAATTTACTAGTCTTGAACAATCTCAAATACTAAGCTAATACCATTATCCCAGCTCAGACTACATCACATTGGGCTTTCCCAATTTCCATACCATCGTTCTTGTAACGTTAACCCTACAATTCCCAGTAAATCAATCATCATCATTCCAATGGTTTGGCAAAAACTATCTTGTTTCGTTGTAACTGAAAAAAACCATTTCTATTGCTACAGAAATAAAAATCAACGCATTCATCACAATCATTCACGGAAGATATTCCCAAGTGTGTTGAGTTTAGACAGTTATTCGAAGAAGCTAAAAGCTTTGGAATTTATAATGTGATATAGGTAAGTAGACTTATCTGTCACAAAAACTAATTCCGTTTCTAAATTGAAAAATACCATGCTTATTTCACTTATCTATTGAGTGTACCTCATATAGTAAAAATAAAAGTTTCAGTAAAACACTGAAAATATGTTGGGCTATTAACTAATAAAATCCATTTTGCCGTGGGGTATCCGGTTGCTGTGTACCTAATATCCGCCCTAAGAATAGACCCCGCCATCGTAAAAGCCGACTATGGCATTACAACAGATTATGGGTAGCAGCATGCCCCTGAGTACTCAACACCAATACTGCGATCACCAATCCGCCTGCGAAGCGTGGTGAATATGGCAAATCCCCCCCTTACCTCGTCCAACAGTAGATATCTAACGGCTGATAATGGAGAATTAAATCCAAAGCAATAACGTGTTCAGTGCTCACATAATACTTAAGGTTAGTCTCCCAAAGGTCAGGCCAGATTAAGACCATATAAAGTAGACGTTAAGCTGCAACCTTGCGTGCTTTTATCCTATTTTTGTGTAGTGGTGGCATTTGAGAAAAGTAGGGGTGGGAACAATATTGAATTTTTATTTCGTTAGATTGAAATCTGTCGAAAAAAAGTAGTAAATAGACAATTCGCACGCACTAAAGCTAAAAGGTAGAATCTGGTTTGATCACACGAAGTTGACTGTGTATAATTTATTGTCAAGACAGTAAGGATAGTTATTCAGGAAAGATACACATCGTGGTGATCTAACGAACATTTTATTAAATTCATACTATTTGAATCTAACTTGATGTCCTTAATTTACCTACCTACGCAAGAATAATTTGAAAGTTTCTCACTAAAAAAGAAAGCAGGTAAGTAGTTGTAGAAGCTTTTATCTAGACAGATTACTTTTAACTAGAAAGCTCGGGCAACCAGAACAGCCACCTCACCTCAATAACCACTTGTGCCTACAACAAATTGCATCAGGACTTTCCGATCCACACCCCTCGGTATCTGGGTAAGTAGGGTAGTCGTGACGTGGTAAAGGTTACTGGGTCCATGACACGGGAGCACTATGACGGAAGCTGGACCCTTGACCTAGTTGCGATTCTACGTCACTAGTTGAATGGGGGCAGGAGAGATGGAAGCTTTATGAAAGAAAGGCAAGATGAATGAAATAGGTAATAAAATTATGAACCTTGGAGAATCTAACTGATAGAACCTATACACAAACCACGCAGTGCAAAAGGGAGCTCATAGCACATGTCTGCTGTTTGAAGGCGCCTACGATACGCCTACTATATCACTAAATCACTTCGGTTTATTTTTTTTTTATTTTTAGGCGGCCGAATCGGCTACTTCATGCATGCATATTCCTTTTTAGTTTTGCAACTATACCTATTCGCTTAACAGGAACATCGATCGGTGTAGCATTGACTCACTTATTGTTAAATACTGTAATGAGTTGTGCCTTAGCTGACCGAAACAAGGGAGGAAAACAGATATCCTGAACACAGGGAAACTTAGTTAGGAGTTAGAGCTCAGCCATGTATCCGTTTGTTAATGCCATAATTAGACTACAACAGTACCTATACCTAGCCACTGGACTTACAGCTGCTTACCCAACCTATAACCATCTACTATCACCCAGTAGTCAGTAAAGTACCTATTGCCGTCTTTATGAGTCAAGACAACATAATTTATAAGATGAGGAACTACGTTCTTGATTAAATTAGGTAGGTACATAATTGTATTGTCAAATAATTAGTCAAGCTAATCTGTCATTTACGTAACCTTTTAATTTGTCAGTGAATTAGTTCGATAATAAATATATTACTATTACTAAATCGTTGAAAATGTATAAGCATTGTTAAAATGTGTGCAATATTATGGGGTGAGATTTTCGGGTCCTTGACATGGTTTCCTGATGAAGGGACCCGTCACGTTTTCTGGCAGGATAAGGCGGAAACTGGGCCATTGACCCACTTACGTGAGCCTATAACGTATTCTGTGCCGTTCTACGTCACTAGGTGAATGAGGGAGGAACGTTGCAAGCTGAATGGGATAATAAATGAATGAAATAATTTATAGAATGGAGCAAAGCCTTGGAGTGTTTATGGCATATCGGATGTAAAGGGACAGCTCCCGAATACTGAAGGCATAGGTACAGATATTGTTACATAGAACCTTGGTGATAATCACCTTATTCCAAAATGATCAGTTTATGACGATTTTTGTATGGGTCTTGTTGAACGAATAATTGTATTTTCAGAAGACATCACGCTCACTACGAATACTCTGAGTAATAGTGGTAATGATGATTTCCTTGTAATTCCAAATTCAAATGAAAAACTACTAACTTTCATTCACATATAGGTATTTTAAAATTTAACTAAATTGTACAGCAAACTAGTGGAACGCCTGCTTCGTCCGCGTGGAGTTTTTTCCATACAAACTTCAACGCTCCCCCTGAGGGAATTAATTTTTATTATTATTAATTTCGGAAATTAATTAATTAATATAAATAATTAATTTCGGAAATTTCATTCTTAGTAACCCGCTAGGACTTACGGTTTAGGCTGTGCGTTGATAGTCAGTCAGTCACGCATCAATTTTACATATGTTATATATTTACAAGTCATGAGAGGGTACACAGTCGTGTAAACAACATTAGCTCTGTCGAAAAAGTGAATTAAAAAATAAAATTAGTCGTTTAACTAGTGCAAAAACTGTTAATAAGTGTATATAAACACATAATAAACCCCGTGCATTGTTATCTCAGACAAATTCCTCCGAAAAACAATAAAAACAAGAAAAATAAGTGACAGTGAAACATCGGTTCAACTTCTTCATATTCACATAAAAAACATTTTTTAGTGAGTGCATACAAATAATACCACAATACAGCGCCTATGAACCTCGAAATATAGTGCTTAAAGTTTTTTCGGGACCGATATACCTATAAGGACAGTGTTTGTGCGATACATTCAGTTGATACAGTTTGAGAAAATTTTATATCTGGTGACGGTGATTGCAAAACTTTTTATACCATCCAACCCAAACCTGTTGCTGTCATAATTGTCTCAACATCAGAATTGGAAGCATCTCAAGCCTTATTTCGACCAGTCTTATAACTGATCCGTTGGTGTGTTGGCTATACACGTCGGTTACGTCTGTTACGTGGCGCTCAGTGGATGTTGGTTCTAATCCTCAAGAACGAAATACGTTTTTTGCGATAAAAAAAAAAAATATATTATTCAACAATCTCGGAAGTCAAGTGGTTAAAAATCCATACAAAACTACACCAGCGCCATCTAACGGTAAAATATACCAACCGCATCGGATATTCAAAGAGCTCGTACACCCACCCTAGCGGGACGGACAGAAAAAGCCTTACCTTAGAAGGACGGATACGGACGCAGAAAGCCAGAGTGACCAACTCAAACAACACAATAAAAAATCACGATAATGAATGAAATCAGAGAAATGTTTAGACAACTTCAAGTCGATGTAAATGTCACTAAAAACTCATTAAAGGACATGGAATCAAACATAACATAACAATATTAATGAAATGGTGGGTAACCTAAACATAAAAATTCAAGAACTGGAAGATAGAAACGAATCCCAAGAGAGGCGATTAGACACAATAGAAAGGACGCAGAGACAACGTAACCTTGTTCTATTTGGTGTAGAGGAGGAAGAGCACGGCTACAATGATCTTTTACACAAATTATTAAAAATATTAAAAGAAGTAATGCAAAGTGATTGCCTAATATTGGAGATCGAAGCAGTACGGAGAATTGGAAGAAAGGGGGACAAGACCAGACCCGTGATATTGACATTTACTACACTAGGAAGGAAAATTGACATTCAGAAAAAATGGAAAAACCTGCAAAACACTAATTATTCATTAGCTGAGGACTATCCACCAAAAATTTTAGAAAAAAGAAAAGCGTTGTACGGACAAGCAAAAATTGAAAAAGAAAAAGGGAACAAAGTTTTGATCAAATACGATAAGTTAATAATACTCCCCCCCGACGCCATCGGGCAAAGCAGCAACAATACACGCAACAACAAACGAACCCTTTCCAAATCACCTCCATCAACAAATATTAGTGTTCAATCAGAAATAACAAAAGGGGCCACACAAACTCATAAGAAAAACAAGATATCGTCCTATTGGTCACCTACTCACCAAATCGATCGGACGGCAAACCGTCATAATACTCAAGCGGGGCCTAGCGACTACTACACAAACAAAGAAAAGGACATAAAGACGACAGCGCAACAACAAAAACAATAGCAATTAATAAACAAAACTCCTCTCTCTCCTCCAGCACGGCTGGTTACCGCGGAGGTGAACAACCAAAACCCTCCAACAAGTAAAAGTTCTGAAAAGAGAAAACTATACATATGTACGTATAACGTAAGATCCTTGTCATCAAAAGAAAGAATGCTACAATTAAAATATGCTCTAGAAAAAATTAAATTTGACGTTATAGGAATTTCAGATATCCGCAGAGTAGGAAATTCTATCATAGAAGATGAAGATCACATATTCTGCCATATCGGAGAAAGGCCAGGAAGATACGGAGTGGGCTTTCTTATCAAGAGAGAATTGAAGCCACATATCGAGACCTTCATTGGTCTAAACGAAAGAGTATGTCTTCTAAAATTAAAATTTGATGACTATACTTTATCAATAATTCAGGTGTACGCACCCACAGCGGAGTCCACAGAAGAAGAAATAATTAATTTTTATAGTAAAATACAAGAAGCCCAAACATACGCTGGAAGAAATTTAATTATAATGGGAGATTTCAACGCGAAAATAAGACAACCAAAAACCACGGAACACCTAATAATGGGAAAATATGGATTCGGAAAAAGGAATGCTAGAGGAGAAAAGCTTGCAAAATTTGCTCTAGAAAACAACTTCATGATAGCTAACACTATCTTCAAAAAAGATCAAAAAAAGAGGTGGACCTGGGTATCACCAGATAAAGAAACGAAAAATGAAATTGACTACATTCTGTTCAAGAAACCAATCCAGTTTCAAAATGTAGAAGTTCTCGTTAACATTAATTACTCCAGTGATCACAGATTACTCCGGGCGACTCTTGTATTGAATACACAAAAGAAAAGAAGAACTAATTTTGGCAATGCTCCAACCAACCTGATAACAGAAGATGAACAAAAATGCTACCTAAAAGCCCTAACAAAAGAAATCAAAATACTAGATGATGAAGACAAAGCTGAAGTATACTTTCGAAAAATACATCAAGCAATAGAAAACAGCTTAAAATACACTCGGCAACAAATGGGATACACTATCAAGAAAACTGAAATCTTAAGCGAAGAAACAAAGCTTTTTATCAAGAAACGACACGACTTACAAAACAAAGACATCTTATCTAAAGAAGAAAAACAACTATTGAAAATACTTTATAAAAAAACAAACAAGAATATTAAATCAGACTACGCAACACACAGATTAAAGATAATTGAAGAATTTCTTGCTACTAAAGGAAGTACAAAAAAAGCGAACAAAATACTAAACAAAGAAAAAACATGGATTCCAAACTTAAAATCAAGCAAAAAATCGAACAGAAAGCAAACCAGATCAGAAATAATAAAAGTAGCGACCGAATATTACAGAAAACTGTACAGTCCCCCCAATAGAATGGAAGACGAGGATCAAGAAGTCCATATCTCTGTGGCACCCAAAGCCAGAGAAGAGCAAATAATCACAGACAATACCATTGACCCAGCCAGCGAAAACGAGATAATGAAGTTTATTTTGAAACTGAAGCCTGACAAGAGCTCTGGGCCCGATAAAATATCCAACGAGATAATACGAATATCAAAGTTTATACTTACACGACCATTGAAAAATTTGTTTAACAAAATTCTGACTGAAGGAAAGATCCCAAACTCATGGGCCATCTCGGATATAATCCTATTGTACAAAAAGGGAGATCCAGCTGATGTAGGAAACTACCGTCCAATAAGCTTAATGCCCAACATATATAAATTATTCGCCTCGTGGTTAGAAGACAGAATTAAAGTAAATATAGAGAATCAACAACCAATAGAACAGGCGGGCTTTCGCAAGGGTTTTAGCACAGTGGACCACATTCATGCAATTGAGCAAGTGATAGAAAAGTACGAAGAGTTTAACAGACCACTTTACTTAGGATTCGTCGATTACACCAAGGCGTTTGATTCGATTCACCATCAAAGCATTTGGGATACCCTTTTGGCACTGAAAGTCTCAAATGTCTACATAAATTTAATTAAAGATGTATATGATAAAAGCAGAAGCAGAGTCAAACTAGATAAAACAGGCGATACAATAAAAATATGCAGAGGTGTCAGACAGGGAGACCCTCTTTCTCCTAGTTTATTCATTGCTGTGTTACAGCACATAATGTCTAACCTTGATTGGCACGAAAAAGGTTTATGCGTAGTTAATAAGCGCTTCAACCATCTAAGGTTCGCAGATGATATTATTGTTGTATCAGAGTCTTCCAAACAACTCGAAACAATGCTGAATGACCTCGATAGAGCTAGCAGCGAAGTAGGATTAGAAATGAACACCGCAAAAACTAAAATTCTTACCAACAGGACAAAGGAGCTGATAATGGTTAAAGGCAAAGAAATAGAACATGTAGATAGTTATATATATTTAGGTAAACAATTATCCTTCAACAAGAGCAGAAACTCAGAAGAAATTAAGAGGCGAATAAATCTGACCTGGAACAAGTTCTGGAGCTATAAGGAAATAATGAAATCAAAACTACCGATAACACTAAAAACGAAAGTGATGAATTCATGTTTGCTACCCTGCCTCACATACGCTTGCCAAACCTGGATATTTAATGAAGCCACAAAAAATAAAATACAAGTTTGCCAAAGAGCGATGGAGAGGAGCCTATTAAACATTAAATTAAAACATAAACAAAGAAACACCTTAATTAGGAATAAAACAAAAGTTATAGACGCTCTTCAACACGCACAGGCCTTAAAATGGAGGTGGGCGGGCCACTTAGTACGCACAGAAGATGGCAGGTGGACTCAAGAAACAACCAAATGGAAGGGCCCTAATGGCAAGAGAAATAGAGGGAGACCACTGGAAAGGTGGCAGGACGATATAGTCAAGTTAGCAGGAAAGTCATGGATGGAGAAAGCTAAGGGAAGAAAAGTTTGGCAACTTTTGGAGGAGGCCTATACCCGCAAGGGGTCCTTAACTAATTTTTAAGAGTTATGTATTAAAGTCAATTGTTATTTTAAGTTTATTTTAGTTTAAGGAATATTAAAGGCTTTTTTATTTTTTTTTTATTTTTATTATATATTTACATATAAAATCGAAATGAATTGTTTACAATTTACGCAAAATATATCTCTCAATCTTTGATCATAATCAGTATCTAATAAAAACGCACCTAATTCATTCTGGATGAGTTATTGTGGAAACAGGTTTCATCCAAGGTCACTCACGAGCAGAAATCCATAACAAGCTATCAGTGGAATAAACAACCTTATCACTAGTAGCGCAGCATTCATTTTTGCTTGATTGGTCATTAGAACCGCCCAGGGCGTTTTCTTTCCAAGTCGGGATTAATATATGAAAATTGGTATCGATATTTATTGCCAAGTTTTGGCCTATGCTCAAGTGTTTTTCATTATGTTAATGGGAGCTTATAATCTGCTTTTATTTATTATAGATATCATAACTGACTACTATTGATACGAACCATTCGATTTCAGGGTTCACCGCGGGTAAATCAAAAACCATGGATTAAATAATGTGTCTTGTCTTTTACAAAAAACTGGGGTTTTTGCAGAATTCTTCTGATAATTAATGTCATTAAATGGCCACTTTCACACTGAGGCATAATTCATTTTAATTCTGGTTAAAATTTACCGATAAAGGATCGGTAAATTTTGTCAAGCAGACAAAACACACACAGTTCACATTCTGTGAATATTTTTTTTTTACTTTGCTCCACCCAACAGTTACATGCGTAGTATGATCCCACACTAGGATTCCCTGTCTCGTGGTTATCAGGAACTACGAGTACCATGGTACCATTGTTGGTGCTGTTCCTCAAATTTTGCAGTCTTGTATTATATTTCATCGAACGAACGACCCCAAGTCCCCAAACAAATGATTGGATGATGAATTGGGGATGTGCCCCAAGCAAAGTTAACAAAGTTTGCAAGGCATGGCCCGACAGCTCACGCACTCACACTATAACCGTGGTGATTGCTCAGGAACCAGTAGATGTGTTCACATGAAGCTTCGGCTATTTATTATTTATTTATCTGTGAACATTTTCTAAGTTAAATTATGTGTTTGATTGTGCTGTTTTTGTTATTATGTGCCTCTTAAACGTTTTGGCCTGTGCTGTATGTTTCTACGGGTACGTGAATAAACAAATAAATAAATAAATTTCAATCTAACCCATCACCATAACATGTCGTTTAAAACAGCCTTACGGATCAAGTCCCTTCCACATACGGAATACTGCCTTCAACATTTCAACACCCTTGACAGTCTTATACAACTTTGTAAGCCGAAAATAGCTCAGTACGAATTGTCAGTATAAAATTGAATGGATTGTAAATCCATTTTCACCTGGCACTTGTAAGTTTTAAATCGGATGCTATCAGCTCAGTCGTAAACTTAACTTTAGGCTTTTGGGATCTTACTTACAACTTTATTAATTGCATTCTATTTTGGGACTTAAAAGCTTAGATTAGAATTAGGTACATATAGTCAGTTGGTATTCAAGCATATATATGGAACAGTTTATGTTGTGGTAGCATATTTGACGACCTATATAGCGCGAGATACGAGAGGTTGCGGGTTCGATTCCCTCTACGGGACAAATGTTTGTATGCTCTTCAAATGTTTGTTCCGGTTCTGGGTGTTATGGTACCATTATACTCGTATAGTTCCTGATACCCACGACACAGGAAATCCTAGTGTGGGATTAGGGCTACGTATGTGACTGTTGGGTGTGTTATGTTATGTTATTTTTATTGTTAATTGTTTGCACAATTTTAAATATACTGCTCGTAAAAAATAGATACAGAACAAATGTACCAGTTCCTTCCAAGAATACAACGAGCGTAGAACATAAGAAAAAAATACCTACAAATAAAATTCACTGACATCTTCAAAGCACACATAACTGTTTTTCCTGCACCTTCTCAAATATAACAAGTAGCTAAGTATTTAGGTAACATCATTGAAATTATTTTTCCCGTAGCTTCCCAAGTATCACAACAACAATGACGCAATCAGGTATATAGCTAGTCAGAATGTTCTCAGAACTAGAAAACTTTGGCATCCTTTTGTGATACCTATTTTGATATCTCCAATAGACGCCGCTAACGACCCCTTTGACATTGAATTAATGACGATAGTGCTGTTATCATATTGCACGAATTATCAGATACAAATTTGTCTCGTCTATACGTGCGTCCGTAGGATTTGGTCACATCAGGCAAGCATCAAACAGCATCCCAAAAGTATTAGTATTTATATTTTCTCATCATTATCAGCCGTTGGAAGGCCACTGTTGGGCGAGGCCTCCCCCATATGGAATGCAATGGGGGGACTTACCATAATCACCACGCTAGCCAGGCGGGTTTGCGATCACAGTATTGGTGTTGAGTACTCAGGGTATGCTGCTGCATCCCGTTGTGGAATCCCTTAGTCGGATTTTAAGACATCAACGGGAGGAGACGGAGGAGTCTATTCTTTGGCTGGACACACCACGGCATCTTTGACACACGGTATTCTTTACATCAATTTTGATTAAATTACTACTCATACGCCACCATTAAACGGGTCGGTAAATAAACAACCACTCCTAAGCCAAAAATATCTGCTCAGAATAACATAAAATTTAAAAAACGTGGTTGTAGAGTTAAACGACTGAAGTTTAATAACGTACCAAATCCAAATACCAGGTAATACTAGGTATCTTCCAATTATCCGTTTCACACCTAGATTGGTCATAAATGTGTTTAAAGAAAACACAGAAACAGGTTGTAATAATGTATAGGAACAGGTTTAATAGCGAATGTTCCATGTAATGGATGCGATCGATGGACTCTTGGTTTCTACCTGCGTGAATATACGAGCAAGGCAGAACTGTCTGATGGACCATCCAGCTAAAAAATATCTGAATCTATGAAAATACGGCCCTCCGTCCCAGATGTACCATTGAGTAGTACCATTGATGGTATAATTGGTACCGATTTGTCCCACTAGTACCACGACACAAAATACAAGTGTCACGCCCGGCTTTAATTCGTAATTACAAGTATAAGTCGTAGTTTGAAAAACCGTGAAAACTTTACCCCTCTGTACTTCTTTTCTTCAACTTTTTCCCTCCGTCCCGCACCCGCGCCTCCACCGCTTATAGTAATAATGCTCTCAATAGACGATGGATGTGTTTTTTAAATATTTTGTAGCTTTCAAAGATGTTTACTCTGTAGCTTTCATAAAAACACCTTACCCTAAGAATGCCTGGAATAAATAGCTTTTAGTGATAAGGCCGCCCAATGTACTGCTATTTTTAACGAACCTTATGTTAGTATTTCTGGTGTACAATAACGATTTATCTATCTGTCTAACCCATGGTTTGCTAAGAAGCGTGATTTTCAACCTTATATCAAATAAAAGATTGACGTTTACCACGTGTCTGCTGTAACCTCTCTCACTCTCTCACTCTCTCTCTCTCATATTATAAAACGGTATTCTGTCTCTGTGTCGGTCGCGAGCCCGTAGTATAATCAACTCTACCCTTATTTATCTCCATGAGTTCAGTCATGGGTTCTTTTGCATCAGATTACACGATAACGATTCCAGTCACGGCCGTGAAATACAATCCAGCTTTATTTAAAAGCTTAGATAGTTAATCCATTGGCTCCTGTGTTCCGCGGATAATCACATCTGATACATACATAACTAACAAAACAGGAGTGCTAGGTATAATAAATAATTGAAAATCAGTGTTGTTTCACAAATGTGAAGTCCCCACTCATCAAATGCCTTTACTCTTCTTTTTATTTAGGTACCTCGTTTAACTTCCACCCGCATGGAACCTCTCTTATAAATTATAGCCTCTAAGTTATTATGATGTATAATATGTATGTATGTCTGTGTGCCGTGATGTATCCGGCCTAAGAAAAGACCTCTCCGTTTCCTCCCGTCGATGTAGTAAAAATAAAATAAGAGATTATACCAGGGCAGGTTACAGATGGGCAGTAGCATCTACCTGAGTACTCAACACCAATACTACCAATCCGCCTGCGAAGCGTGGTGATTATGGCAAATCCCCCCTTGCATTCTATGGGGGAGGCCTCGTCCAACTGTGGACGTCTAACGGTTGATGAAGAATAAGCTATAATACTGTAAAGTTTCATCAAAATCCGTTTAGTAGTTTTTACGTGAAAGAGTAACAAACATCCATCTATCTGCCGATCCATCCATCTTCACAAACTTTTATATTTATAATCTTAGTAGGATAGGATAAAATACACGTCTGTCTGTCTGTTGATATGATAATAAATGGGATTACCTAGGTATGCCTCCACTCACTGTCTGTTTTTCTATGCCACGGCCATCACCCACAGGTAATACAGTGTCATGAACCAAGCTCTTCGCGCATCCCAAAATAAATGTGGACGCTTTGGCGAGCATAGTTTAGGGTTTGGTCAAGGACCTGAAAGAAGTATTTATAACTGTATAATTGTTTGGGCGAGTGCTAAACATTATCCCTTCATAACACTGCATTAATAAAGAATACATTTTAAAAGATTTCGCGTACGGAAGTAAGCCCGTGACGCAAGTTTTGATCTTCGTTCCAAAATAAGATCACATTTCGTTAGGAAGGTACATCTATGCGATCACGTGTAGGGGGTCATTATCCTTATCGGTTTTCACTTCTATTACCTGTCGTGTAAATTGAACCTTTTCGTTTCCCGGGGTCAAAGAACTTTCTGAATCCAGAGATTTAGTCGTAAGCTCTCGCCAGTAGCATAGATGGAACAGTCGATTAGGTAGATACATATTACCGACATGTGGCAAGGGAGAGTAAAACCAATTAAAGTTGCGATACAGATCGCCAAGGCCATTTGTTATAAATAGCTTTACTGGGATCACTTGGGATCAACTGGTTTCCTTACGGGTTCGTTTATAACCATGTTCAGCTCCTGATAGATATAGTTATGGGAACGAAAGCATTTGCTTTAAATAGAAATGAGAAGCGGTTTTTGCAACTATTTGTAAAAGCACCTGGGGCATGCCTTTGCTGTGAGTTAATGCCATCACGATTTTATGACTTAGCAGTACATTGATATGATAGGAGCCACATGTTTGAAGTAAGCTGTGGTGTGTCGGGCCTACGAATAGACCCCTGCGTCTCCTCCCGTGGATGGTGTAAAAGCCAAGTAAGGAATTACACCAGGGGGTGCAATTGCAGCAGGTGGGGTATGGGGGCTGCAGCATCCACCTGAGCAATCAACACCAATTCTGCGATCACCAATCCGCCTGCCAAGCGTGGTGATTATGGCACATCCCCCCATTGCATCATCGTCTAAAGGCTACTGATGATGATGAAGTACATTGATTTGATAGGAGCCACATGTTTGAAGTAAGTTTTGTGGTTTAGTAAACCGATTCTAAGTTTTAATTGCTTCCGTATTTTCTTTAAAAAAATTACTGAACAAGCATATTGCCCATCTGATGTTAAGCGGTAACCACTGCCTTTAACAATGCATTGTCTCAAAGGCCACATTCACCTGGAATTCAGGGTGCATTCCAGGTGGACATCACTGTGTGGCATTTCACAGACTTTTTGAGACTTAAAAGTGAAAAGTCTCATGCGCCTGCATTTTCACCGCTGTTAAGCACATGAGTTTCGTTTCTGTATCTAAACTGAATATGAAACTCTATGTTCAACAACGCTTGGCAAATGTTTCTTGTTTTGTCAATATTAAACTCTAAAATAACATTCTCAAATAAGATCTTTGCACCATTCAATTGAACAGTAAATACTCTCAACACCTGCTGAAGTGTGCTATTTCGAACGCGTTATTTCAGGACAGGTGCACAATGGCGAACAATTATAACATACCCCACTTGACAAAAGCAATTTTCTCAGAGTTATTTTAGCTGAGGTCGTGTATTTGCGACTGGCATTGGTTTCTGTCGCAACGTAACGAGATAACGGGGTATAATGATTCTACAATGAACCTACGTTTACTTTAATAAGAATCCTACTAATATTATAAACGCGAAAGTTTGTGAGTATGGATGGATGTTTGTTACTCTTTCACGTAAAAACTACTGAATGGATTTGAGTGAAATTTGGAATGGAGATACTTTGCGCCCTGGATTAACACATAGTCTACTTTTCATCATCATCATCTTCATCAAACGCGAAAGTTTGTGAGTATGGATGGATGTTTGTTACTCTTTCACGTAAAAACTACTGAATGGATTTGAGTGAAATTTGGAATGGAGATACTTTACGCCCTGGATTAACACATAGGCTACTTTACATCATCATCATCAATTTTCATCATTATTCACGCGGGTGAAACCGCGGAGTACTAATAGTTACTAGTAGTTAATATTTCTAAAGCTCTCTCATTCAATAATGTCTAACTTCATCATTCGTTATTTAACTCAAAACCCCATATCCGTATTTTTTGTCTCCTGGTCACTTTTTGACATAGCACGTCTTTGTTTTTGATGCTCACCGAGGCAAAAGAGCAACATGAATTGTGTAAGTAGGAAGGAATGATTTTAATTTTAAGCATCAAAAGATAAATCTTTACCTTATTCTTTAGATATGTTTATATAGGCTGCCGTGGCGAGTCTGGCCTGAGAAAAGACCTCTCCATCTCCTTCCATGAATTTCGTATAAGTCGACTAAGGGATTACACTAGGGGATGGGTAGCAACATCCACCTGAGTACTCAACACGAATACTGCGATCACCGATCCGCCTGCCAAGCGTGGTGATTATGGCAATTCCCCCATTGTATTTTAAGAGGGAGGAAACAGTGGACGTCTTACGGCTGATGATGATGATGATACCTATAATAATAATACAAAAAATACAAACAAAACATAATAATAATTCAGGTAATTACATAGATGACGTTGTCACATGAACAAATTGACCGTCAACAATTTAACGTCAGTTGTAGTTAGTGTCGTACGTAGACAACGAACGACACTACTAACGACATATTTTATTACCATTTAAGTCAATCGGTACTGACCATAGTCAATCCCTTAACTGGCAATGATTTCAATATAAGTACCCATGTAATCATATTATTGAATCTTTCCAAATGAATTCGAAAAGAAACGTAATCAACAACCTTCACACACCTGTGACGTAAACCGCTATACATCACTCGAAGACAGACTACTCAATAACCTGTCGGCGTCCCCTTCATGATCGTCTTCTGATTTAATTCGCGACTGAGAGACTTCCTGTCACGCCAATTATAAAAATAAACAATAATCACTTCCTATTGCCAAGGACAGAGCACGGAAAATGTTAAGTTAACGCTTGTAGAGACGCATGCAATATTCATGCTGCATGCGAGATAAGTATAACGGTCGCTATAGCTGCAGAACCTAGAAAATTATGCACTGTGGTGATAAAGCTAACTATTTGGACGTACCTCTATGACACATCCTATAGAAGAACTTCAGTCAAATTACGCAGACACAAATAAGTACGTTAACTGGCTGACTCTTTGATGACATCATTACAAAGCTCTCTATGGTCATCTTCAGCATGGAAAATGTTAAGTTTACGCTTGTAGAGACGCATGCAATATTCATGCCGCATGCGAGATAAGTATAACGGTCGCTATAGCTGCAGAACCTAGAAAATTATGCACTCTTGGTGATAAAGCGACCGGTTTTAACGTACCTCTATGACACATCCTAGAGAAGAACTTCAGTCCAACTACGCAGACACAAATAAGTACGTTAACTGGCTGACTCTTTGATGACATCATTACAAAGCTCTCTATGGTCATCTTTTGACATGAAAATGATAACTTCCGCCTCTATCTCAGCACGGAAGCTTCGCTCTGTGTCTGACAGGTCGCGTTGACGGCGGTGGCGGTGGCTGATGCTTAATTTGAGGGCGGCATCTTCTCCAATTTGAGATGTCGACGTGTGCGGCGAACGCGCCTTATAGGGAGAGGACAGCGCCAAAGGCGCCGGTAGCAACAAACGGCGGAAAGCACCCAAAAAGCCTTAGCAAATAATGAAAATGGAAATTATGGTGCCTGTAGGCTATAAGGTGATAGAGTCACAGCCTTTGAGTATATCATTAGCCTGTATTGTTGGACAGGCCTTTTCTATTGCGCTCCATTAAATCTCGATTTTCGGCTATTCTCATGCACTTTCTACCCTGCCTTGACCATTAGACGTCCATTGTTGAACCATTTTTTTTTCTGTAACTTGTGTTTACACAAAGCTTTTTTTGCTTTGTGGTCCTTGAAAATACTTAATTAAAATATAAATTATGGTAGGTAATACAAAGTAATGAAAATCTAATTTATGGTGCGCATTATTGACTAGCAAAAAGCTTTAATTTTTGCGCCACTGAAAAGATATGATTTTTAAATCTTATAAGTTAGGAGCTATTTACATCTCTAATTTCCGTGTTGCACTGAATCAAAGGTATTGAATCGATTTGAACTGAGCATTGAGCATGAGCAATATTACATAACTAGTTTTCAAAGCAAAACATTGCATAACACGTGAATGTCAATGCCGAAGGTAACGAACCCGGTAACAATACCTACACTGTCGTTCCAAGTTTCCAACAAAGAATACAGGAATAGAACAGAACAATTTTGTAGAGAATGCTAGTTCTATCGCATTCGGTAAGCTTTTTGAATGAACTCGTATAAGTATGGCCTTACGAATAAACGCGGATTATCGTTGGAATAAGTAGTAGTATTTTGTTTTTGCATTGACAAACAGTTTCAAATTCGATCGAAATACAAAACATTGTTTCACCATGCCAAGGAAATTCTGTTAGTTTTTGTGTAAAATGTATCAAATTGTAAAGTTTATCAAAAGCAAGGCATAATGAGGTAGAGCCTCATTGGGATGAGCATGTCGGGAGTGCGGGTTAAAATTAAACAAGGTTCAACCCATTAGTGGGTTAAATAATGCTTTAGATCGTGGGATAAGAAATAAAGAGCAGTTAGTCTAACGTAGTGACAAACTGGCTATTTAGTTCATGAAAAATCACTAGACCTTGGCGTCACTGATTCTCAAATGCTACAAAAACCCATGTTACCTCCTGTTTATTAATTTAGTGTTGACGCCAACGTTGTAGCTAAACTATTCAGACCATTAATCTCCAGTTTGACCCAGAAACTATTACGTGTCTGATCGTTTAATCCTGAATCGGGTTCGCGAAATACTGCGGCTGCCCCACATTCAATGATGTGTTGTGTAATACCTCTCCACGATAGATCTTCTATTTTAAGCCTTTAGGAACTATCGTTGGTTCTGTGTCTTTTGTTGTGAGACCCGCAATTTTGATGAGAGAACCTCAACGAAAGGTTTATGTGCTTACTTAACTGTTAATATTTCTGAAAAACATTATTTACATACTGAGAACACTGAATACTGAGTTTTTTAATAGAAGGCTTTAGATAGAAGGTAGGATAGGAACTCCAGTTACAAACTAATAGTTCCTATCCTACCTTCTATCTAAAGCCTTCTATTAAAAAACTCAGTATTCAGTGTTCTCAGTATGTAAATAATGTTTTTCAGAAACATCTATATTATCTATGTCTATCTATATTAACATATAGATAGACAAATCTTACGTGCCAGGAAATCTTAAGGATCTGATCCGTTCATTTTTAATTTAATTTATTTAACTGATATTTACCAAAGCAATTTATTTGAATAAATCATAGTTTTTTTCAGGAAATGTCGGAATTCTAATGCTGTGCAATCCGTTCCTGACATGATAATTCTAATCCAACGCTGAATAATATTTCACTGCGTCCAGTTCGCAGTATCAGGCTGAATCTGGGTTTAACCGCAGTTTACCAATAAACACTTGAACGATAATAAACTGCATGATTTCAAGGAAAAATTAAATGTGGTTACAGGCTAAGGAGCTTAATAAATTCTTTGAATCGAGAGCGATGTGTGTATTACATTACATATATTATAAAATTTTGAAAGCACCCTCATAACATAAGACGTCTGCTAATCACAGGCAAATTGTAATGGTTTTTCACACCGGGATAAGCATTTTTTTTAATCGATTTAGCTTAAATTTGTTTTACAATCAAACTCCCAGACCGAAACATCGAGATGTGTCGTTGACTTGGTTCGTCTACGGATCGTTTCGGATTTTATTATGTACTATGAATACTATTTACTAATAGGCATACAAAAGGCGACGATTTTTCGAGTACCATAGTGTGTCTGGCCTGAGAATGGACCCTTCCGTCTTCTCCCGTAGTTGTAGTAAAAGCCTTCCTATGGAATTACACCAGGGGATAGGCAACAGCATCCACCTAAGTACGCAATCACCAATCTGCCTGCCAAGCGTATTGACTATCGCAAATCTCCGCATTGTATTCAATGAAGGAGGCCTCATCAAGCAGTGCATGGACGTAAACGGGCTGGTGATGGTGATGATTTTCCTTCAAACTAAAATGCAACAATAAAAGTACGGTAAACAACAACCACTGTGAAATCATTTCAGCTTCAAACAGCTGTTCCGTATGAGCATTATTTTCAATTCCCAACATATTTTATTACTGAATCGTGAATTAGAGCGTAATGTCAATAAAAATGGGCCAAATAGAAATACCCTTTACGTAATTGATACGTAACTAAGAGCGACACAAACAGCTGTTCCTGGTCGCCCGCCCCAATTACGAATAACAGTCCGAATGACCTATTATGACAATTAGAAAAAGTGGACTAAATTCCTGGGGAGAGTTATTCAACGATTTCTTTTAATTGTAAACAAAGCATTGCTTCTAAGAATTTGTTATCGTGATTTAGGGTGGTCTAGAATTGGTTGAATTTGATCATTGATTTGTTTTACTGCTCAAGTTACTAAGTGCTCTTTTGGTTTTCTGTAAGTTTCATAAGAATTCAAGCTTTACGTTTCAGCCATACAACTGAACAGATCATTTAAAACCAAGCTCTGTATTTTTTTATTATTCTAGTTGCCAGTCACTGGTTGATCTTACAGCATCAGTATCAATGTCTTACGAGTATTTCCATGTCCCGACAATCGAACCACATCTGGGTCACATTCCATCGGCACTCCACTCATTAACTTCCTCCTCTCAGCGAAGACGACACATTTCTGTCAATGATCCATTTACGAGGCATTTATCCGAAATACACTGAAGTTATTCAATTTCTCGAACGATTAATACTGTTATCTAATAAATGGTAGCGAGCATTTTTTATTTTTTAAATAGATTTATATTGGGATCATCCGATGGGTACTTTTTTGGCATCTATGAGTCTTCCTGTTTCGTTCTCCAAGAATTGCATTATATCGAGTTCAATATTTATGAGCATTGATCAGATTTATCCAATTGATCACTTCGTAGTTAGGTTAGAGGTTATAAAATCGGCCAGTAATCTTTAGAGTTATAAATATCTAGCAAACAAAGATGACACTTCGTCATCATTGTTCCAAAAACCCACATCATAACAAGGGTTTTCGTGTCACCTCATTTCCCTGACAGGCCTTCAAAGCCTGCGATGGCGTATTTTTCCATCAGGCCTACTTTTCACGCTACCCTAATGATTACCGCTCAATAGGTCGTTGTAAAAGGGTCGGAGACAAACAAATCGATTTTTGGTCACCCTATTACTAAACATTTGAAGTGATGTTGTTATGTCAGGAGGCATTAAGGAGGGTACTTTTCCGCCGAGTATAAAAAGGGAGTTTGTCGATGAAACCACTCGGCAATACATCCCTAGGTACAGTCTTTCGCAGAAAAAACTAGTTTATCAAGATTCTGTTTATGTTGAAGCTTTTGAGCTTTTTTTGCTCAGCTTAGCTTTTTTTAACTTTTTAGAGCTGTCAGCAGCTCAAAAGTGGCATTTCCAAAAAAACTTTATTTTGAATGCATAACGCAGAATGTCATGGAATCAATTTCAATACAACGTAAACCAGTTTTTCTGTGTTTTACTGAATTCACGCTTTCAACCACGTTCACGTTTCATGCAGGCTTGCAAGTGTGCGGTTCAGTTGCAGCAAAAAAGCTTTAATTCCGAATAATTATGGTGAAATGTAATTTCACGGGAGCCAATTGCATTTTCGCAAGTCAGGCACTGCGTTGATGGTCCACTTCAGCTAAAAATAAAAGCATTGTCTTGAATTAGATTGTTTTGAGTTTACTGCGCTATGTTTCACGCGAAAACAATACCGCTGACCCATATATTTTATTGGATAGGTATATCTTTCAGTTTGCGGTTTGCCACAAAACGGTGATTTCGTAAGAATTGCTTCTGAGTATCGTATCTGTAGATCAGATTCTGTTAATACCTACAATTTTCCTCAAAAATATTTGTCTCTGCGAAGTCTGAAACATTTCTGTACAAAGGAATGTTGCCGAGCAGCGGAAATGACGACAGCATGTTAAAAGTCTTTTATATTCTAAAATACTAGAGAGGATCCTTCAGGAAATTGGCTAAAACTTTGCTATTATATTATGATAGGAAAGAAGGGACAGTATAGCTATGAAAATGTCCTTTCTATTTTCGTAATAGCGGCCAACGTTTTGAAAACTCAATCATAACTTGATCATAACTTCACATTATCTACTCATACTTATGCTAGTTTGTAGGTACGCAGTGATTAAATTAGATACTTTATGATGAAGCTCTTGCTACAGGATATTTTTGATATTCAATACCTGTTTATTTCGTAGCAACGAAGTACATTTATAAATTCGTTTCTCTTTTAGATATGTAAACCTCTTTATGTGCACGTAAAAGTGTTTAGTTTCTGCTTAAGCAGAACGAAGAGAATGAAATATAATTTAGAGAGACGAGTGCAAAGTGTGCTACCTGTTATTCCAAAGTAAGACATATCACCGTAAAAGCCTGAAAATGACGTTGTGACAATGTTACGTTTTAACAAAACCTATGGTTCTAGTTATTTTGGACATGGCTCATACAATGGCAAGGCACTGACGTCACGGGCTTGGATGACGCTCGCAACTAGCTAGATTGTTTCACGCTATTGTTCAATATTAGTTGGTACTTCGCTAGAGTACGTAATGAAACTGTTTGTTACAGTGAAATGGTTTAGACGTGGATACATTTTGGGGAAACACGATGGTGATTCTTTCAAGACAGCTAATAATAAACAAATTAACATTTAAGTATGAATGTATACATATATATATATATAGGTGTAGGTAGGTAAGTAATTAAGAAGTTATTCAAATGATCACACAAATGATATTCCTCCTTAGTCCGAATGTTTTCATCGTTTTCATCTGAGAAATTGTTAATATACGTGCCTTTTTACCTCTTTGAAGAAAGCCACACTGTCGTACGATCTTACAACAACAACAACTGAACATTACATTTTTATCTGAAAGTGATAAATATCTCACACCTCAATATCATTGATTACTCTATTATCATAACAGCATGTCTGTCCGTCATAAATCTCAAGGCACGAAGAGCATTAATATTGTTCCACGATTCCATTCGTTGCGATACCCTATAGAGTGATACAGAGTTATGCTATTTTTATCCAGCAACGCCTAGGTTATTAATAACTCAATATGGTAATGGCATGATGATGGTGTCTACATGAATAGCTATTTAATATTTTTGCACGTAAAAGTTGTACTATTGATTTTTCATTGAGGCGCCTCCATTGTAATCTAATTTGAATTATAGGCAATGAAAATGCAATAATTTCAACTTTATCGCCTAAATAATGTACATTTGTTTGAAAACCCACATCTGGCAATAAATTAATACTTCTTGGTAGGAACAATGAGGTCGGAAACTCAATCGTGAAAATGGAAATAATCCCAAATTTAAGAAAAAATAATGTTATGTACATAACGCAACGCATGCGGCGAGGTGTGTTCGGCCGATGAAATAATAGTCCATCTCTCCCTGTGGATGGATGGAATTACACCAGGGTATAGACAGTATTGGACAGCAGCACCTGAGTACTTCAAACCAATACTGCGAATCTGCGATCACCAATCTAACTGCCGAACGTAGGGACAAATCAACATTTATGTCCAGATATTCCTGATCAGCCAGTAGATATCCACTGCTGGATTAGGCCCCATACCATGCATAGCGTGCAATGGGGGAATTTGCCATAATCACCACGCTTGGCTGGCGGATCGCAGTTTTGTTTAAAATACTGCTGCCCATCCCTTTATCCTAACCTAATTATTATTATTGTTATATTTCTCGTCAATCGCTGGACGTCTACCGGGCTGATGATGATTATCCTACAACGCATCCCTGAATTTACTTAGCACAGCTGATATTATTTTTCTGGGAGTATTGTTCCCCAACAAAATGAAAATGGAAAAAATTTCAAATATAAAAGAAAAGTTAGGATATTATTTCCACTTCGCTTGTATGGCGAATTGTGAAAGCAATGTTTTTATATTGTTTTAATTGGAATTCGAGCAGGTTCAATGTACGATTAAAGGTCCTGTTCAGTGTGGCGTAGCTTTTAGCTCCTTTGTTATATTTCTGATAGGATTTGTTTGTTAAGGACAAGTCTAAACTTTCTTATTCACAGAACTGTAAATAATATACGTAAGTACAGGTTGAGTTTTTATTAGACTTAGGCCTAATTTTTGAAAATATAAAGGACACATATTAATGAATGTTTTCTAATGATAATAATAATAATAATAGGCATGTACAATCAATTAAAATTATTAACCGACTTCCCAAAAAGGAGGAAGTTCTCAATTCGGTTATATTTTTTATTTTTTTTAATGTTTGTTTCCTCATATCTCCGGCGTTTATGAAACGATTTGGAAAATTCTTTTTTATTTGAATAGATATACTTCCAGATTGGTCCAATTTTTTTCAGAATCCAGTTCTGATGATGGAATCCATGAGAATCCTCAAATATTGTAGGCATACATATGGCGATTTTGATATTTTCAGCAACAAACCAAGCATTTGCATTCAAAAAGTATCATAATCCTTTCACCACTATGGTTCTTTCATAATTTTTTTTTCATCAAAATATTTAGACGAATACAATGGCGGAAGTCGGTTTTTTAAATGAAAAGTTATATAACATACTCATAGGTAGTCAATTTGAACTCTTTCGCTAAGCAGTTTTTCTTCAAATGTTTTTTCACCAGCACCAGCAGCCCAAGCATTAACATTATCTCCTAAATTGTTTACCATAAATAAATCTATCAAACGTCTGTTATATTATATAATTAGAATTCTCCAAGAAGCACTTATGTTTTCTCTAAATAAATGTCAGTTTTAAACGTAAAGTAAATTATAACGGGATGACTAAACGGAAAAAGCAAAAGGGAAAATGAAAAAAAGCGTGTGTTCATTTCTCGGGCGCATTGTTTAAATAATACCCGTGCGCTGGTGCATATTTTCTTTCAAAAAACAAAACGGCAAAGAGACATGAAAGCATTCCGGAAATTGACATAAATATTTGCGGCTTCAGTTATTCTAATCTTGAAGCATAATTGACTGGGTCTTTGAACTATACGGGGTTCGTTCCTGGCAAAAACTCGGCATCGACTTATTCCGAACATAACTTTATGGCTACAATCTTTAAACCTGTGTAACCATTTGACTCATCGATAAATCTTAAATTACTTCTCATATTAAATCGTTTTAAGGGGTCCGTAACCAAATGGCAAAAAATAAAAATAAAAACAAAATTAGTTTCGGGTCCGGGTGTTGTGGTACCATTGGTACTCATAGTTCCTAATACCCACGACACAGGGAATTCTAGTGTGGAATCAAGTCTATGTATGTGACTGTTGGGAGTTATGTATGTATGTTATGTATATTGGTCTACCTAAAAACTATTATGAAAATTAAATTTATTTTATAAGACTTCTTAATTTCGTCGATTCGTGATGAAAAGCCGTAAGTGTTATTATCGGGTGCAGTAAACGATAAATGATACCCTCGAGCTCTTTAGCGTAAATATCTCAGGTGTAATTGATCGCTTACGGGCCTTGTATAACAATAATACTATTGATCAATCGTATGAGCTCTACCCATAGGGAAATTGCTCTATGGCTCTACCATACGCTGCCATTTGCCAAAGGCTCATAAAATCACAATTAATTCGCGCAGGGCCCACACAAACTCTGTATCAGTAGTAACAGATCTTAATTCACTTCAAATTATTCTATATCGGCTATCACTATCATGAATATACAATTGTATCATAAGTTATTGCGCAATACTAATAATAAGCCTCCAAAATGCGTGGTCGACAGGAATCTATTGATTGACAAACTGTACCTTCAAGGCTCTTCGAAAATAAGCGATTGGTTCGATTACTCTAGTAGCCTACCAAAATATACCTACCAAATGTTAGTATATTCAGAAATCTAAGCCATGTTGAGTTAGTTTACTAGCGTTAATACTTAGCGTGCAATGAAAAGGGGTCACTTGGAGCAGCCAAGATATCTACTAAATTATGCAAGATAGCTCCTTGAAATAAATTACGTTTAAGAGAGAATTTAATGATATATAAGTAGTTCAAAACCGTTTATTCGATGGCCTATTTTTAGATTTACGATTTTATATCATTTTGATATAATATTGCATGGTGTATTTATTGTGTATTGTGGTTTTTCTAAGTGACCCTATTTGATTGCACACCGGTTTAGTAAGTACCTCCATCCTATCTTACCAGTCGTAATTTTATAAGTGCGGATGTTAAAACGGGCGTTTATCTTAACCATTGGTCAAAGGTGACAGATATCTTTGAAAATACCTGTCAAAAATAATTGGTTAGGCTAAACAGTTTTTTAACCACCTGATTATTTGTTGATGAAGTCACCCCTAAGGCGCTCATTCTCATTCGATTTAAGAATAAAAACCAAGAAATATTGTTTGCTGAAAATTATATCAAAATTGGACCAGCGGGCTGTCTGGGTCCATGTAAAGCTTCCTCGTTTTAAATGTAAACAAAACGAAAGGATTACATAAATATTAATTTAATGAGGCGGAGTTGTTACATCAACTTTGATGTGTTTTCAAAAAATACAGTAACCAGGTCATTTGTGCATGGAAATCTTTATGACCGCTGCAAAACACCAAAAGTTACAACTGTTCTTTTTTATAATCAAAATACTTTTCTGACTCGAGTATTTTTGTTTAATCAAAGTATTTAAGTCCTTTGATATTTTTTTGCATAGACAAAAGTTTCAAGAAATGTTGACCATTTCGTAGAGCAACTTCTTCATCAGCCGGTTGGCATCCACTGCTGGATGAGGCCTCCCCCATAGCATGCATAGCGTGCAATGGGGGGATTTGCCATAATCACCACGCTAGGCAGGAGAATTGGTGCTTAGGTGGATACCTGCTACCCATCCCCTGGCGTAATCCCTTAGTCGCCTTCTATTATATCCACAGGAGTTGGAGGAGTTCTATTCTTAGGCTGAGACGACCACAGCACAATTGCCAATTCAATTACTGGCAAAATTCTTATCAAAGTCAAAGTCAAAAAGAACTTTATTCATTGAAATCACAAGGATCATTTTGAATCGTCTTTTATAAAATTAAATTACTCCTGTTCCAACGCGACCATAGCCTAGAAGAATCAGGCAACAAACTCGGCTTGGCTTACATAAATGGTCCGTCTTACCACAAGGTGAGAAGCGCCTGTGTGGTGCCTCGAGATGATGACTTAAAAACCTTAGGATGGTAGTCAAAAGTAAATAAACATCAGCAAAAATATGCAAGACAGCACACGCTACGCTTGTTATACTTATAAATAATAATCTAATACAAACATGTAAATAGGTAAGTACAGATATTGCAAATTTCCATTTTAGCAGTCGAGGGGCAGAGCGACATCAGGCCACGCGGCTTTATCATTAATATAGTCATCAAGAGTGTAATACGCTTTCTTAATTAGATTCATCTTTATGTAGGATTTAAATCTTCGAATAGGAAGTTTAAATGCACCTTCTGGAAGTTTATTATAGAACCGTACAGAATTCCCCATAAAAGACCCACTTACTTTCTTTAATCGAAATTTTGGTATATTTAGTTTGTGTTTATTTCTCGTGTACCATGCACGTCACTTTTATTTCCCGAGGTTTTCGGTTTCTTTGTTGACCTGAGAGCTGAGATTGAATTTTACACATAATGTGCCAGTCCAGTTCGTTGTTTATCTACCGACAAGAATAATAGACATAAAACAGAAAAGTAGAATTAAAACGTAATCCACGTAATTCGGTATACGGAACAATCGGTATCGTCGGTATGCGCAGGAAGATCGTTGCCAAAAATACTGGAGCCGTTAAAAACGAATAAACGTTGACCCGCTTCAATGTTTTGTTTACTTACCTTTTTTTCCCGCGTTTGTGTACTATGCAAAGTAAAGTAAATACTTGTTCGTGGTAGTCCATAATCCATAGAGCGAATGAGAATTTTAGAAAATATTAAAGTAAATCTTGATTTGCAACAATGTTTACGGAAATCCCTTGTTTTTTACCCGTCTGTCAAATCAATCATTGACATCAGGATGTTGGGACCCATGAGCTAGGAATCTGGCTCCTATGCTATGTTTTTCTAGCCATTTTGTAGTCCCTGAAAACTCTATTCCCTGAATTTGTAGTTCCATAGTTTGGAAGTTATAAGCATTTTTCTTGGTCCGTACAACCAGGTATCAGGTTGTACGGACCACCTCGATCTCCGAAACTGAAAACTTGAGAGAATCCGTCAAAGGCAAAAGTTTTTGTAGTCTTTTTGTAGTGAATAGAGTTTTCAGGGACTACAAAATGGCTAGAAAAACATAGCATAGGAGCCAGATTCCTAGCTCATGGGTCCCAACATCCTGATGTCAATAATCAATCAACAGTTGTTCAGTTTAATTTTGTTCATTGAATAGAGGCCCAATTCTCTATATTTTAAAAACGATTAAATCACCACACAATCTCGTGTCAGTCGCACTGTCACGTAGTAACTATTACTTAGTCTTCGCAAATTGTTCGCGTATGCATGCAAAGATTAATTAATAGTTTCTACGTGACAGTGCGACTGACACGAGATTATATTGTGATTTAATCTAACTATTACTTAATCTTTACTTATTGTTCGCGTATGCATGCGAAGATTAAGTATTAGTTACTACGTGACAGTGCAACTGACACGAGATTACATTGTGATTTAATCGTTTTTAAAATAAGAGAATTGTTCCATAGCTACGTGTTCACAAACGTCTCTAAATACCAAGGTATTTTATAAGGATATTTATCACTCTCTTTACGATCTGTCAAAAACATAATTTTATATCTCGTGTTCGCGGAGCCGACCGCATATTTCATACACATTATCATTTCATTAAGTACTGCGTGTAGTACCAACGATAATTAATTCTAATTTTGTAGACCTCATTTTCTTTGAGAATAAATCTAGAATATCGCTGAGCTAGTGTTCCTTTGAGTGGATTTGCTATTTTTGGGTACACAATAATAACTTACATAAATCAAATTATAAGCGTCACAGGAAGTCGGTGGATGGAGGCGGCTCAAGACCGTTCGTCGTGGTATTCTAGGCACAATAAAAAATATAAATTAAGATTTTTATTTTACTAACCAATATTATGTTGGGATGTTTGTTGATATTATGTGTCATAACGGCTGAACTGATAAAAATAATTTTACACATTTCCTAAATATTGGAAAAAGATAGATTAGTATGACCTGTATTGACAAATTTGACTAAAATAATGTATTTTGTCTAAATTACATAATGTATTATTATATTACACAAATGTCCCATGGCATAATTTATTTGTGGACCATTTACATCGGCAGATAAATTCATTATCTTCACATTATCCCATCTTAGTTTTTGGCTGGAGACATTTGTCGCATTAAACCGAGCTATTTATTTACATGCAAATTTTATTGACTCTACAATATTATAAAACTTTTTAAGGGTCGTCTCTACACAGGACATACGTATTTTAAAACTCCTAGAACTTTTTTCATGATAGAGATGATTCTGTCACCGAAAACTTAACGTTAACTATCACTCTATACAATCAATAAATAAAATAGGTACTGTCAAAAGGTAAATTTAAATAACGTTTTTAAATTTAATTTTGACAGATTTTTTAAGTACTAGTTAATAAATCTCCTATTTTACAATTGGTGGTGCGTTGGATGATTAGCCTGCTGAGACTGATATGCAGGTTCGATCCCCGCTGTGGGACAAAATATGTGTACATAAATATTTGTTCGGGTCTGGATGTTGTGTTACCATGGGTTTCTAGTACCAACGGCACAAGGGAATACTATGGTGGGGTCAGGACTATGTATGTAACTGTTGATAGAGTGCAATTTTATCAATTTCTGCTTATGCGACAGCAGAAGGTAGTTGAGGCGACACTTAATTTCTACCAAAATGGGAAACCTCACAAGCACACACACACCTAACTCAATAATAAAACGAAGAATAGCTCAATTTACGTAGATTCCCTAGGCAGGTAATGTTTTGCGAGGGCGTCTGTTTGCGTAGCATTAAGGAAACGGTGCGCCCGTTGCCAGCCACCCCGCCTTGATACTGGTACATTTGGGAACGAAAATGTCTCAAAAAAAAGTGTATATGCAGAAAAAAAGGCAATCTGAGAAACATATACATACTGCAACTTTCAACAACTTTTTTGTTGTGCTTTAAAAAAACAAATCGGCAGCGGCAGCTTGTGTCAGGAGAGCAGCACACTTATGTATGCCATGGAGTAAAACAAATGAAAAGCAACAAAATTCAAAAGAAATTCCAAGGTTGCGTACAGACTTCAAAGTTCTATTTCTAGCAAACACTTTTACATTCAACTGTACTCGACGGATATGGCCACGATTTTTAGCCGAAAATAGATTGCGTGCGACAGCGCCTCGGCACAAAACCAGGTGAAAATGTAAATTTTGTGTGCGATTTCTGACATTCAGGGTCGACATTCATCAGTCTCTAAGGCATATTGTGTTTTATTTCTATAAATAGACCGTTCAAATAAAATCCACAGAAGTGTTTTCGTTCATGCCTTTCAATGTCCATTGAATTGAAATTGTGAAGCGTTGCGGATTTCCATTCAAAAAGAAAACAAATCAGATTTTTCGTGTGAACTGCAGGGTGTCCAGGGTTTGAATTTCGAAGCATACCAAACCGTTGCCAACAAAACTTTTTGCACACTTTTTAATCAAAGCGTGTTCAAATTGGGATGCATGAAGTTTGCATTTTTCTAAATCGAGAATAGCGTGCCTACTTCGTACGCCGATGACAGTTCCAATTTCAAATAACATGCGCAAAAGCACGCTCTGACATAACTCGGCCATGTATTTTGCAACAGCCGCTATAAATAATCCCACTATTCGCTCGTCCAAAATAACCCACTGTTTATTTTATACTAGTTTTAATTATAGTGCGGTGTCTTTAACCGCTAATTGGAGCTTAGACGTTTACACGTAACTGAAATATTTTCTAAGAATCTCGTGCATGTGTTGCGAGTTTGCGACTCGTCCCATATTTCACGTTACAAATAAGTATCACACGATAAATCAAGGACGTCGCGTTCATTTTTCACGAGAAAAGCAGACGGAAAGTGCGAATTAAGAAGATGTGAGGAAATACTGTGCTAGTAACATGGTAACACGGTGGTAGAAGTATCGTTAATTAAAAGATTTGTTATTTACTGATCTATTTGCGTAGGCATAGGAAATAAAAATGGGCAAATGCGAGCGAGGCTCGCGCCCTGAGGGTTCCGATCTGTAAATTGTTTCGAAATCTTCAAAGCCGATTTCGAGTTTCAGCCACTTTTTCATACAAACTTCACCATCCCATTTAAGAGGTAAAAAGATTGAAATTCCTCAATTTTAGATTTTTCCCTTTATTTATGTTACAAAGCCTCCTGAGCATTCCTAATTTCAGAATTGTGTGCTTACTTAAAGTAGCCTTGAGTGTTTTTATTTTTACAATTTCCATACAAAAATTAGAGTTAGAAGCTTGTTTTTTTACAGCACTATAAGATCACAGACTTTTATATCTGGTTTAAATTTCAAGTTTAGTCGTTCCTGGGTCATGACAGACAGCCAAACAGACGGACAATAAAGTAAACTTATAAGGGTCCGTTTTGTTCCTGTTGAGACACGGAACCCTAAAAATTATCGTTCTTTCTTCTTAAAAACTTGAATTGCTTTATTTTACCAAATTCATTAATCGATTGACTTTTTCGGTGACTGGTCATAAATAAGACATTTCCTGCTGGCAAGATGAAAGCGATGAATTCTACGTTTTCCACGTCTTGATTCACAAGACACGGTGCATTACTCTCGTTCTCGGAAACATCACAAATGGTGAACACTTAATTGTTTTTTTTTTATTTTGTGTAACTCACGGAACTGGCATTTGGCCCATCTGCCAGCAAAGCTGCTAGGTGCTGCTAAGCAGTTCATGATGAATAGATTGGACTGGCTCATAATTACACGCATTCTTATTTCAGTGAAGATTACTAGGGTAATCTTTACGTTCTTTTCTGAATCTTCCCTGAAAGCACCCGACCTCTATGAACTGAAGACCAATTCTCGTAATTATTTGCCATTCAATTCACAATTTAATCTCATCTGCTGTCATCTTTATCTGTCTATCGTTCAGGAGTGCAATTTTTGAAAATCACTGAGTGACTAAATATCATCAAAAAGGCCACAAATCACCGTTTTCCAGCTCGTTTGCTGGAGGAGGCACTTTTTAACCGACTTCCCAAAAAAGGAGGAGTTTCTCAATTCAGTTGTATTTTTTTTTTTAATGTTTGTTACCTCATGTCTCCGGCGTTTAGGAACCGATTTGGAAAATTCTTTTTTTATTTGAATAGATATACTTCCAGATTGGTCCCATTTTTTTCAGAATCCAGTTCCGATGATGGAATCCATGAGGAATTGAGGGAACTCCTCAAATATTGTAGGCATACATATGGCGATTTTGATATTTTCAGCAACAAACCAAGCATTTGCATTCAAAAAGTATCATAATCCTTTCACCGCTATGGTTCTTTCATAATTTTTTTTTTCATCCAAATCAGTCAAAAAAAAAAAAAAAAAAGAAAAAAAAAGTCCAAATCAATTTCAGTCGTTTACAATGGCGGAAGTCGGTTTTTTAAATGAAAAGTTATATTAATATCATTGTTATTAGAATTTTAGTCATCAATGAGTTTCAGATGTATCGAAATTTGGAAATCGTGGAATGAACGGCAAATTTACTGACGTTTCACTCAATGACTTTAAAAAATCGCACCCCTGGAAGGTGTTTGTTGTTGCGCAAGAAAGATATCGTAAGCATGCATACAGTGACAGACGTGTGAGTTGACTCAAATGAGATTATAAATATTGTGAATTGAATGTTCAGTAATTACAAGAACTGGGCTTCAGAACTCGAGGATAAAATCAACGATGGTATTTTGCGAAGATATTGGTCATCATGCTTTAATTGAATAAGACTTTAAAAAAAGTAAAGTTTTAGTAAAGTAGGCATGTTATTATTTGGTTTACTAATCTTACATCAATCACAGTTCCTCACATAATATGAAGTCGTAATAATTCCGTAACTGTATCATCCGAGTTTGGATCGTTAGCTAAATCTTATCATATGAATACATTGTATACTTACCTATAAAATTAAACTATATATCTAATAAACATAGATATTATATATCTAATAAAGAATTAATTTTATATGTATTCATCTGATTAGATTTAGCTAACGGTCCAAACGCGGATGATACAGTTTGTACGGAGTTATTACGACTTCGAAGAATATCCAAAAGGGATTGAAGCTTCTACTAAGCGATAAACCTATATCTTGATATTTTTTCTAATCAATAATGAAAAGTCGGTCAATAAAGATAACTTCACTACAACAAAAAAACTCGGCTACCGCAGTGACCGCTACAATAACAAAGGAAAATAAAATTTGAGTATAGATAAAGTGTGTGTTTTTATTATACGTGTGCATATTGCCCTTTCGTGTCTATCTTATGAATAGACCCCTGCGTCTCTTCCTATGGATTTCGTAAAAGCAAACTAAGGGATTACACCAGCGGATGGGCAGCAGCTATCTGAGTACTCAACAACAATACTGCGATCACCAATCCAAAGCATAAGGTGATCATGCCATATCCCTCCATTTCATTCTATATGGGGGAGGGCTCGTCCAGTAATGGACGTAAACAGGCTGGTGATGATGATGATGAAATCAATTTACTCATCTTCATGTGAAAAATTTATAATATGACTAGTTGCGGCCCGCGGTTTCACCCGCGTGAATAATGATGAAAATTGATGATGATGATGATTATGATGATGATGAAAAATAGCCTATGTGTTAATCCAGGGCGTAAAGTATCTCCATTCCAAATTTCACTCAAATCCATTCAGTAGTTTTTACGTGAAAGAATAACAAACATCCATCCATACTCACAAACTTTCGCGTTTATAATATTAGTAGGATAGTAGGATGTTATTCATGTTCTATCATGGTAATGATATACATATAGTTTTTCGGTATGATGTACATACTTAGTTCTGCGAAGCCTACTTTACTAATCCCTAATACCCAAGTACCTACTACAAAGGACGAGTCAACAGCCCGTTTGCTCCATTCCAATTATTTGGGAATCAGTTCAGATGGAATTGTCTTCGTATTTGCATTGGACCTCATTTTATAGGTCACCGGCTTAATTAAGGTTAGTTTACATTCGACGGAATTAGATCATGAAAGAGATTACAAAAGTTACATTATGTTTCGTAATTGGACTACTTTTGCTGAGATAAATATGTTATATTAATCCAGAGCTGTGGAATTTATCATGAGGAAAAATTATGGAAATCAGAATAACAAAGATAACACAACATTGATAATGTTGTGTGAAATGTCCAGCATTTAAAAAAAAGATAACAACAATAAGATGCTTCGAAAACAGGTCACGTGACGGTTTATTATATTCATAAATCGACTGAGATATTTGCAAAACATAATATGCGTCAAAACACCATTGTACAAATGCAATACATTTTTATGAAACAACAGAACAGTTAGATAATTAGTGCTGAAAGATCGATCAAGCCAGTTTCGTAGCACCTTGTTCGGTTATTAAAAGCTAAACAAAACCTTGAATTGATCGAGACAAAACACTATTATTTGCCGTTCGTCTTTGTCATCAAAGATTAGAGAGAGCAGGAAGGACAAAGCATCTCAGCGATGATGGATGTACAACCTAAAGTAAATACAGGTTTATTATGTCTTTCGATTTATTTATACAATCACATTGTATTATGAAGCTTTTGTTTAAATCCTCGTTAATGGGCTGCAAATAAAACCAGGAAGAGTAGACAAAGAGTTTCAGGCAAAGGAGTTTACGAGTCATCATTTACAGATACACAGACAGTCGGTACAGTTCGTGCGACTTTGTTGTAGATCATAAAACTTAACCTTTTGTTTTACTGCGTTTTAGATACGGCACGTATGTTTTGTTTAGTAGGTGAACTATTATTATCAAAATAAAGGTGTTGTGAATGATGGACATTTTCGTTGGAAAACCATCGCCACATAAAAAATAATAATAAATAATGCTGGACATTTCACACAACATTATCTAGCCCCAAGCTATAAGCAGAGCTTGTGTTATGGGTACTAGATAACTGATATACTTAAAAAATACAATGCATTACATAGATAGATATTTTTTATTATACATAGGAAATGCTCAAAACACCCGGAACAATTATTTGCAGATCGCACAAATATATGTTCCGAGGCGGGAATTGAACCCGCAACCTCCTGCGTCACAGGCGAACCTTCGCCCGCCACGCCACAGAGGTCGTCAAAGAACGCCACAGAAAGCCCTGTGTTATTATTTTTTGTTATTAAAAATAAATACCCACTAAACGCTATACTACTTATTAGAATGTCGTGTTCTAAGATGAACGATACACCGGCAGTATGTAATGACTAATGATATACCATTCAAAAGCTTCTATTTAGATAAAATCAATGTTCAAGAAAGACTTCGTGAGTTCAATTAGATCGAAACTTAATTGAATTATTCATTTCGAGATGGAGCGGATACTGCACGTAACTTATGTAATTTCCCAGAGTTCCCCAAAATAGCGGCTACCGTAATATGACGACCGTAGTATAACAGAGAAGCTGCTTTTTTTATTTTGCGTTTTGGTAGTTTTGATTTTGGTGGGATTCAGTTAAAGATCGTTCGTCGTGGCATTTAATTAGGGTGGCCTAATGGTCCAGCAATGGACTTCTTCAGGCTAATGATGATGATGAGTATTTTGGTTAAAAACCTCGCTTACGGCTTTAATGCGTCCGTCGACTGACTGAAGCCTTGAAGCATGGAAACCTTTGCTTAACCAAGCACATTACGAAACTAATGGTCGTGCCGATGGCCCATAAAATCGCACCTATGGCTCATTCATTGGATTGAGTCGTAGGTACTTAACTGAACTCGCCGCAGACTATTGTTCTTCGCTGGCACTCAATAAAGAAATAAACGAAAGTGACATTGTTACAACACAAGGAAGACATAACAGCATGCAAGCATAACATTTCCATGGAAATTTCAGGGATTCAAAACGATGATTTTGAAATATTTACCCATAATGTTATTTAATTCAATATTACGGGCTTTTTCCCTTGTCCAGCTTTTTGAAAACAAGTAAGTTAGGTAAGTACCTAACCTAGTCATCATCCCCAGCCTGTTTAAGTCCACTGCTGGACGAAGCCTCCCCCATTGAATACAATGGGCAGATTTGCCATAATCACCACGCTTGGCAGGCGTATTGGTCAGTACTCAGGTGGATGCTGCTGCCCAGCCCCTGGCGTAACCCACTTGATGACTTTTACTACGACAGGTGAAAGAAGGGTATATTCTTAAGCCGGACATACCACGGCTCACCTAGAAGTAGATATAAATATATAATCTAACTTGAAAATTATGAAGTATTTAAACAGTGTATTCTCCAGTAAACCTTGCAAACAACGACATGAAGTTCTCGGAATAGAAACATAAAACGCATGCGTCACAATTGCTTTAACTCTCCTTTTATTGTGTCTCCTTTTATTTTATTGTTTGCTCTTTAACCTACTTGCGGCAATATAATGAGTAGATATACCTCGTGTTTCTAACATAGTAAGTTTTTTGTTATATTATCGAAAAAGATCACATGCTAGGCTTACAGCGCCTGTGTCCTATATAGATACAGAAAACCGCTGCGCCACCGGTCGTCTCCACGTTTGGCTGAATTTTTCGGATGGTATCATCGGTTCGAAATGCCATAGCTTTATAGCGGTAACATTACAGTTATATACAAGCGCTTCGTTTGTTGACGAGAAGTGTTGCGTTGCTTACTCTCATAGTAATTGGTTTTAAAGAGTTAACATTTTTATAATATCCTAAAAAAATAAGTATGTGTTTGTTTTAATGTCGTCAAAGTGAAACTACTGCTGCAACTGTTATTTAATCTGCGACGTTAGTAGATACTATTATGTTATAATGTGTGGTAGTACCGAGAAGTGGGCGAAGTGGGGCGAATCGGTCCCTCCCCAGTCGCCCGCGCCGTCGTTCGGTCGCCATTTCGGCACAGATAACAGTGGACACTCGCCTTATATAGAATCCGAATATTGGAAAAGTTCTATGAATGAGTAATTAGGAACGTGTGGGAATTGGTTGACGTCACCTTACTCTATGTCAAAAAAACTAGTAGAATTTTATCTGGCGAGACTGCTTTGAACTTTCTCGAAGATTGGAAAAAGAGTTTGTTTTCAAAATATAGCTAACGAGTTATTTTAGGAACAATTGCAATTCGTTTGTTTTGTGTAACAGTTCAAAACAGAAGTAGGTACTTCGCAACAAAACTAGGACAAGATCTATCAGTAACTAGGTACTCTAAATTACTTCTTTAAAGACTGAAATCGTAGCGACTTCACATAGGTATCATACGAGTGCCTATACCTACGGTGCCTTCGTGACGTCAAGTTTCGCATGACGTTTGAAAACACAGCATCCATCTGTAATTACTTCAGACTTGCCCTCTGAAAGGGTGTACGCGTACATCGCCCTTTAGAAAATCTATTTTGTGTTTGAATTTACACAGTACCTAGGGTAGGTCCTTCTAGGAATCTTGTTTAAACTCATTTTAAGGGCTATCAATCTCTGATAAGGGATTGACCTTTGGTTGAACCAGGATTATTATAAATCCTATTAAGTAAGTTATAATAATTAAGGAACGCTCTAAAAAATTTGTTTGAATAAGTTACTCTTGCGTAGCACGCTCACTACGAGATACAAATACAACACTGTTTCGTTAAAGAATTAATCCGGTTCGGTTCGCAAATAAGAGTAAGGCGGGTTCGGATGCTTGGCGAAGATTTTTTCGTGATTTTTAACCGACTTCACAAAAAAGGAGGAGGTTCTTAATTCGGTTGTATTCTTCTTTTTTTGTATGTTTGTTACCTCATATCTCCGGTGTTTATGAACCGATTTCGAAATTTTTTTATTTCAAAAGAAATACTTCCAGATTGGTCCCATTTTTTTCAGAATCCAGTTCAGATGATGGAATCCATGAGGAATTGAGGGAACTCCTCAAATATTGTAGGCATACATATGGCGATTTTGATATTTTCAGCAACAAACCAAGCATTTGCATTCAGAAAGTATCATAATCCTTTCACCACTATGGTTCTTTCATAATTTTTTTTTCATTCAAATATTTAGTCGAATACAATGGCGGAAGTCGGTTTTTTAAATGAAAAGTTATTATTACATTACAAGCTTTTGCACTTAATCCACAAAAATCCGCGCTCAATCTTCACAATAATGTTGTGACATTTGAAGACATGACATAAAAATACCACTCCATCTCAACTCTCTTCATTTGCCAAAACAATCAAAACCCAGAAAGGAAATGTAAAGGAGCTTCCAAACGTGCTGACAGCCAAATCGATTTGATTGGTTAAACTGTTGAATGATGCCAACCGTTTAACGCTGCATTTGACGGTGACCGACCGACGACGACTGTCACAGCTGTCACTCCATACGAAATCGATTTAGCTGTTAGCATGTCTGGAAGCTCCAAAAGAACGATCATAATCGTCCACATCCCGTGTTTATCATTTTGTAAATCAGATCGAAAAATGAGAGCAAGTATTTAGATGCTGTACGGAAGGCGACGTTATTTTTGACAGATTTGTTTTTGAAAGCACTGTGTTTTTGACTCATTTGTGTCACTTACATCCACTTAATATTGTTTTCTTTGTAATCAACCGTCAATATTTGTAATTAGGTATAAACATAACATAACACCCAATAGTCCTGAGGCCGTAGACAAAGTAACATTCTAATAGCAATGACGCCAGTAGAAAAGTCCAAAATGTATAGGATTGACGTTAGCTATCGATATGTCACGTGTTCTTTTGTATTGTATTACGACTGTAGAAATGGAATCGCTTCGAAGCGAATGCCGTTTGGCTAGGCCCTCAGATCGCACACTAGGATTCCCCGTGTCGTGGGTATCAGGAACTACGAGTACGTTGGTACTACAACACCCAGAAGATCATGCAAACATTTGTGCCGCAGCGGTAACCGAACACGTGCCTTTTGCGTCTCAGCTGGCTACTTGCCGACCGCGCCACAGCGGTCGTCAAATATGATCATATATATTCTAATTAGTACTCCTAAAAGCTTGTGATTGTTTATAGTGTTTGATCTGTTATTTATAAAAGTGTATTTTGTTACAGGTACTTATATTCAATTTATCATCTGCCCAGCTACAGGGAATCAATCACCCGCATGTATGTACCTACTTACACACATTTCAAATTCCATTTCAAATAGGTACCTACTACATAAAATCTTAAACTGCTATACATTTGTAATCTATAGACAGATCTATCTATACAATTAATATGAATCGGGTGCTACGTTTCTAACTTTTTAATCTAATCAAATCTAATGAGACGAAATTAGTCACCTTCAGGCACTCAGACATATGATTGTTCGAAAAAAAGCCTATAAAAATAATAATTTCCTATTGCCTATCTTTGGTGAGGAACCTTAATATGGCCATTAATCGTTTAAGATTCTCAATCTGTAGCACTGCGATGGGATATCACCACCTACGTACCTACATACGTAAAGAGCGTACCTCAGGGCGTTATCTTGTTCCATTCTAATATAGTGCTTCTATATACGACCTCGACGACGGCTTGTCGGATCATAGCAAGCTTTTGTAAGTCCTTGCCGTGACGTGTTACGTGTGAAGCGTCACAGAAAATAACAAAGCTCATATAAATAAACTAGCTATACCGCCTGCGTCTTCGATCGTTGTGTGTTCGTCGCGATTTTCGATACATATAAAACTTTTTACACATCAATTTCGATGTATGTAATTTGTTTTCCTTAACCGATCTTTCTGGTAACAGCGTGCACGAAAAATCCGTGCTAAAAGACATCTGACTCTTCAAAATAATCATCGGCTTCCAAATAAACCTCAATTTAAAATTATGATACAAGCTGATGAATTATGAAGTTATGAGAAGTGTACATTTTAGGAAATCAGATATTTCAGTCCTGAGCCAATTTATGCTTTGTAGAAAGTTTAAATTTGGCTCTATAACTTTTTGTACAATCTTTAAACACTCCTTTTTATACTCGTAGGGGTTGAATTTCGTTAAATCCTTTCTAAGTGAGCTCCTAGAAGCCGAATATGCTAAATTTCAAATTTGTAGGCTTAATAGTTTTGTAGATCACCCCGTTATGGTTTTGCTTGTACACAGACATATTATAAAGAAGAAAGATTAAACTCTGACGTCACGCTGTACATAATAGGTATTGAATATTAGTACTAACCTTCCTGCATACGAGCAGGTGATGGGGGATTCAAACTGGGCTGATGATACCGTAGTCTAGAGGCCACATTACGAATTAACTTTTCATACACTCTAAAGTTGGAAATATCACAAAGTTATATTTACCTCACGCAAAGAAATATAGTAAAATATGAAATAATTCATTGAAAAAAATACCTATAAAAATATTTTGTTACGCCCGTCAAACCCATTAAAAGTGGTAACGTCTTATTTATTTTCCCACTCATGTTTATGAAGCCTACCTTTTTTTGAATCAAAAATAAATGTTTTCGAAGTAAATACTTTGATAGTAAACTGAAAAAATTGTCTGATTAAACAACCTTCTGGGACTAAAATGATTGTTGTGGATTTACTAGGTCTTTCAACGGAGGAGGCCTTTGCCGACTGGCAAATAAATCAAGCAAGTTTCAAATATTAGACTACCTATGTTTAGACTAAGTTTTAATTTTTAAGTTGATTTGAATAAAGGCTATATTATTATTATTATTACTAGGTCTTTGGAGCCAATAGTCGTTCACTATCGTCTCACTTTCCAAAACACTAGAGCACTGCTCATTACTCTAATTCCTGCTCCAATATTCCGCTAAAGTACGCCGCGATAAGAGATCCCTATCCCATTTGGCATCGATTTGGCTAGGGGTAGCCAAGCCATCCAGGGGATCCTGCTGAACTATCTGCGGTAATGTTCCGAAGGAATAGAAGAAACATCTCACTCATGACGTCATGCTGGGCCTTTGCTCCTAACTGAAAAATCATTCTCTAACACGACATTACGACATAATTATAGGTACCTCGTCCAAATTTCGAGTTCGTATCATGTTCTGAATCCTCATGATGAATGAATCATGACAGTCCTTGTATTTTCTGTAAATATACTAAACATTGAACCACACATAAAATTGGAAACAAGTGTTTTGTGTTAATGGCGAGTTATTTTTAGAATTTATTTTTGCCCCACAGTATGTTTTCTACCGGACTGATTGTTTTGAGATTAAAAATAGCATTCAGAAAATAAGTTTCTATTCATAATTCATTCTATGAAAATTATTAATACATAATAACAAAGTTTCCCAGTTTACACGGCGTTTAGTATCGATCTGTAATACGAATCTTTTTAAAACTTGTTTCTGATTCATAGCGAAGATTTAGGTACATTATACTTACAAGTTTATAAAGAAATAAACAATGACGAGATAGTTTGTGATATAAACTGGGTTATGTTGTTTTCCTTGCCTTATTTATTATCTCGATACAATATAAGGCCAATGTACAGTACACGCAATTGTTTTCGTAATTTTTTTATCTTCTCTACTTTGACTATCACGTACCATATATATTTCTGTGCCATCACCCTCTTCTCATTTGCAGAATGACGACTGAGAACTAGAGTAGAGTTCTTCTTCCAATGGCTCTAGATGTCATACGCCACTCCTGAACTTTCCCATGTTCTTTGCTTACTAAAAGCTATAAGCTAGTTTTTTTTTATTTTCCCCTTGAATAAGGAACCTATATTTAAAAAAAACACCCACAAACTTCCAACGTTCAATAAAGTCATTATTACCTTGAGATACGTTTATAATGAATCAAGCTGAAAATAAACAGAGCTTAGTAGCCTTAGATGATATTTATGTCCTAGGATAGTTATTTATACGTTCGATGTTTTGTCGTCTGACTGATTTATTGATATGCGCTTGTGGTGTGTCCTTTTAGAAAAGGTCATTGAGATGACATGTGGTGTAAAGTAGGTAAATATATTTTTAACATTACATACTTACATCTTACAAGACTTTAATTCCCATAGAAGATATCCTACTAGGTGTTAGTGCTTGGTTTATGCTCACTTTTGGATAAAATAAATAATGAGTACATCAGAAGAAGTTTAAAAGTAGCGCCAGTGACGGTTAGGTTGAGAAGTAAAAAGTTAATAGCGTAGTATACGGAGAGTAAAATGTCGAATGAGATTAGAAGATGGATATAGAAATGGAGGTAAACCAAAGAAAACATGAATGGATTGTGTGAAAGATGACATGGATAAAAAAGGAGTAAGTACTAAGATGACGGCTGATAGAAACCCTCCGGAATAGAAGAAGAAATTATGTTATGCCAACCATAACCATAATGTTACAGAACAGATAAAACTTTAAAGATAAACTAACTGTTCAATACAGGCGTCCGATCTTACTACCTGTATCTCTCTATACAAACCAGGCGTCCGAGTTATAATTTGTGAGTTCCATCTCTTAGACAGGTTGCATGCAGCTCAATGCTAACAAGGTAATATCTTCGTCAAAAAGAAATTTCATCCAAGACTTTGACTTTGAGTTTGACTTTTTTTTGCTTTTTTTCAGCGACTTCTCTTCCCAAGAAGCAAAGTCGCTGACGCCAAACCTCCAATTTTCTCTCTCGATGATGATGTTTATTACTGTCTTAATTTTTGTGAATGTAGGTAAAGGCACTTCATTCTTCTTCGTAGTAATTAGGTATGTTACGGAAGTACCTAAAATACAAAATTATGAAATCCATAGAGCTACACAATAACTTTTAATTACAGTGTAATCAGATCAAGGCAATCCGAAATGAATTTGATTTGATTCCACGGTCGCGATTTCCGCGATCTGAGATTAGTAGACTAACTCACTAATGAGTGTTTTCGCAATTTATTAATGATATAACTTCCACAGGAACTGCATTACGAAGTTTGATTTGCATCTTAAAGCTTAACTGATTTCTAAATTAGTAAAAAGATAACTGACCTTAAACTTTTGTTTAATGCCACGACAACCGGTCTTGAGCCGTCTCCATCCGCCGACTTCCAGTAGCATTGATACAGTAAGACAATGCATCTTAAGGACTATATTAGATATATAAACAGATCTGAGGTAAAAAAGAATAACTTTCGTGAACTATATCATTCATTTTGTAAAACGGGAAATTTTCACGTACCGATATGTTGGTGGAAACACCAACAGGTTTCGACCCTCGAGGGTCTTCATCAGGGTGGGTATAGGATCCGCGCTAAACTCCCTCCGCGTCCCTCCTCGCACGCGGAGGGAGTGTAGCGCGGATAACCAATAACAATTCAACCCTCTGCTGAATCTACTAGCAATTTCTATCCAAGCGCACTTGTTTCAAGCGCATCATCAATACTGGTTCCGATACAATACTTATACATGTGGCAGATAAATCCTATTCAATAGATAAGTTGAAAAGATAAATGGCGTTGAATGCCTAACTCGGTTTAATAACTACATAGTTAGGCTAAGAGCGTGTGCCGGACGCGACTTTTGGTTGCGACTTTTTTAGTAGTGCATGGTGCGCGATCTTGTCATTATTAATGTGGTTTCTAACATTGTAGACTGCTTTACTGTCTTTGTTTAGTTATGTAGTGCATGTTCAGCTTTGCTTATTTCAGAAAAAAGCCTCCGCTACCCAGCAATTTAAACTGCATACAAATTACGTAAATTACTAAAGTCGTTTCTGAGTAAGCTAAATAAAAAAATACAACCTTTAACAACTTTACAACTTTGTCTGAACTCTTACCTCTACTCTTGCTATCTTTCTTGTGGAAGATTGATGTGTTATTATGCCTGGAAGTCTCGTCTGACAAAACTTAAGTTTCGAGGCGTTTATCCTACGCGGTATGTGGGCATGACCTAGACAGGAACGGGCCTACACACATTACTGGGACTACAAGGAATTCGTGCCATCTTGCAGTGATACTGATACGACGTTGGCGTATTGGAGGTCTTTACCAATGTTGTTTTAGTTTGAGAAAAACGCATACAATTGATTTTTGATCCTTTTCCATACGTAAAATTTAAAATATGAACTTTAATTACCATATTATGAAAGCCTACAGAGGTTAGAGATTGAACGGATCATAAATGCCGATCTGTGTTTGTACTTCAACTGCGCTTATAATCACATACTGCCCCTATAACAGATGTATTATTCTTTTGCGACTCCATTGTAGGAAGTTAGCTAGGTATTAAAAGAAAAAAAATATGGATAAAAGAATGTCCACTTTGTTGATGGCGTTAAATCAATACAGTTTTATTAGACAGTGGTCCTTGTAGAAGCACCAGGAAAGCTCCATTAAATCGTAAAATTGATTTACGCAAAAAATAACAGCTTACGGTCAAGATTTTACACAGAATGCAATTAAAATAGTATAAAGTATAAATCTAATATGTTCTACGATGCAAAACGAGAAATGGCGCAAGGCCGAGTGGCCAATAAATCAGATTCGCCTTGTAATTGTTTGGTAGCATCACTTTGTTTTCCTCAATAGCAAGGGGCTACTGTGAAACAGCCATGGCTTTCTGTCGGGTAAAACTTTTGGCAAGACTTGACCTGCGGTAGATTTGACCATCAAAATACTAAACACGATAACATCAAATATGCAGGCAGGATATGAACGACTAAGAAAATTTTTAAGTGCGAAGAACCTTATCAATTTGTTAATTCAAAAGGGATTTCAGATCTGCTGTACCTGTACAGTGTCAGAGTAGATCTTCACACGCACACGGCATTGCAATGTCGTAAGTCTAAATCATCACATAAAATCGCTTTATTCGTGTAAATATTTAGAATTCGATTGCGATTGCCAAAACAACAGATAAAAGCCTGGCCTCATCCTTGCAACAGGTACCTTACTCAATTAGTTTGATGGTAATACTATTTTGTAAGAAACCGTTTTTTAAAGAACCGCGAATACTCTGCAACGAATTGCAGATTAAGTAACATATGAATTAATTAATTAATCAAACAACCGATTAATTAATACTAGCATCGGCCCGCGGCTTCGCTTGCATGTTATCTATATTTAAATCACGTTCAATTATCAAAATCATTTCCTCCGCTATGACGTGACTGTGTAACAAATGTAGACAATTGTGATTGTGTATAGTGTAGATGGTAATTTATTTAATTTTGTTGTTAATAACACTTTCAACCACATTCTAGGGTATTAACCTGAAGGTTTCATTCACTGAGCTACAAAAGCTCTTCCTTAGAAATTACTATTCTGTGGCTCTTCTTTATCTGATCGATTTAATTAACAGATGGCGTTGCAATGTAATTAATTAGCCCGCTCTACCGTGGTTCCATCCGACATTTTTACATTTTGGCCGACGGAAGAGTTTTATTTTTAGGGCTGCTTTCGAGGTTAAAATTAACTAAATTGTTTGGACTGATGTCTAGGTTAAACATAAATCGTAGAAGTTAAAACTGACTGCAACATAAGCCAGATTTAAATGACATTAACGTATGCCTTCATTGAAGAATCTGTTGGTTAAAACATAGCGAAGGTTGCATATAATTCCCGATTTCAATGGCCTTTAACAAATAAAAGTCTATCACTTGATAGACTTTTATTTGTTAAAGGCCATTTACGATTAAGAATCGTGCCCGTAAGCTTCCGTACTGTTGTTTTTGCTAACGGTTTTAATACATTAAAGAACAAAGCATTAAAAAATCCGTAAAAAAAATAACTCCAAAGACAACAAAGTGATGCCATAGTGGTTCTGGTTCCATTGGTACCTTTAGCGGTTCTGATCAGCAAGCCTTTAGACGTCCATTGCCATAATCACCAGGCTTGGCTTGGATTGGTGATCGCAGTATTAATGTTGAGTACTCAGGTGGATGCTGCTGCTCATGCTCTAGTGTAATCTCTTAGTCGGTTTTTACGACATCCACGGGAGGAGATGAAGGTCTATTCTTAGACCGGACACACCACGGCAGCTTTGAGGTTCTACGGAACCTTTAAAACGAATGATCATGAAAGCGAAATTTCTGGATAATCCAATGAACTTTTGAAACATAATTACGTCACAGACGATCCAACCACAGTTACCAAATTAGAATTCCACGAATCGAAGATGAAGAATTGAAGATAAAACAATCTAACATAAAGCCACTTCAATCAAAAAGCTTTTATGTCTTACATAATTAAAATAAAATGTATAATACGATAAATCGTATTATATAGCTAATTATCATTTGTATTCGTGACATAAACGACTCTCATAATAAAAGTGCTATCATAAATTTACTTTACAAATGACAAAACGAGAAATTTTTCGCAACACTCGATTTCGTTTACAAAATAAATTGTACATAAATGTCACTAAAGACTTTTAATGTTGCGCGAAACTGAATAATAGTGTAAGGCAACTATTATAACCGGATGTAGGTAACGTAACTAAGGTGACACTACCTAGAAGTGACTTTTCCATGTATTGGTTCAATGAGGGCTTTTCATCTTCGATTAAAAAGAAAAAAATTAGTTCAAATTGGTTCGATAGATGGCGCTGACTCAACTGTATCAATCAAGATTGTCTGTGGTGCACGCGTACAAACCTATTATTCTATGTTGTCTGTGGCTATTAGTCATGATATTCTATTTGTGATTGCTTCTTGAGTGTGCGCTAGTGATTTCGTGGTGTTTTTAGAAGTAGGCAAAAATAAATACCACGAAACGAAAATTATTTCTACGTTGTCTATGTTGACATTTCACTTTATTTTGACACTTGACTGCTACGTTACAGAGCAGCGCCATCTATTTTCAACGCTGAAAGCATTATTTGAAACGGCCGTGAAAACCCCTCATTGGAGTTGAAGCAATTTCTTTTAATTTATAAGGCGGTTCATTACTATCCATATTATTTTTATGTCTAAGACACTATTGACTTTAACTTTGTAAGATTGTGTGGTTCAGTGAGTTGTTGTAACGGTATTATAGATTAATGTTATATCTTCTGCCTTGCTATTTTTGTTTCTCGAATTTAACTTTAGCAAAAGTTTATGTCAAGACGTAAGTCTATAATTAGTGCGTGTCGCAAGTAATGACTTACGACACAGACGTGATCGCTAAACCACCGGTCAAAGTTGGCCGAGTGCTTGTGCCGTATAGACAAGCTCAAAGTTGCGCAGCAGGCTATGGAGAGAGCTTTTTTAGGAGTTTCACTACGTGATAGAATTCGAAATCAGGAAATCCGTAAAAGAACCAAGATCACCGATATAGCTCTCGGAATTAGCAAGTTGGAGTGGCAATGGGTAGGTCATATAGCTCGCAAGAACTGACAACCGTTTTTGGAGAATAAAGACATTCGTCGTGGCATTCTAGGGGGGAGGCATATGTCCAGCATTGGACTGATGATGATGATGATGCAATGTTTTTTACGTAATGTAAAAGATATCGAGTGTGACAATATTTTAGATTTATGAGACTTTTTTTATAACCCGGGTATATTTTCTGAATACGATAAAATCCTTGTGTGAGTTTGTTAAAAATACAGAACCTATCTCAAAACAATATTTTTGCGTACTGAAACCAAATGTGTCGTGGTAACCTTGTCGTTCTCGGGTTTTATAGGGGAGATTGATTGAAAGAGACGTCTGATCTTGAGTAATTCAATCAACATTATCAATCACAAAGCACAGTGGGAATACGAATAATTTGGCACAGCGTAATAAAGTCTTCGGTAATAAGTTTGTAAGTACATTAAATTATAAATAATTTTATTTGATTTACCTACTTAACATAAGGTGTAGTTTCAGCTGTCTGTGGCGAGTCCTGCTTAATAGGAGACCCCTCCGTCTCCTCCTGTGGATGCCGTAAAAGCCGACTAAGGGATTACACCAGGGGATGGGCAGCAGCATCCACCTGAGTACTTAGCACCAATACTGCGATCACCATGCCTGCAAAGCATGGTGATTATGGCAAATCCACCCATAGCATTCTATGAGAAGGCCTCGTCGAACAGTGGACGTCTAAGGTGTTTTTATGAAACGTTTAATTTTTTTTCTTTTTCCGAGTACCGATATAGATAATTCATAGAAAGGGTAAACATAAAAATAGCAGAATATGCATTTGGCCCAATTTTTCTTACGCTAGACCTCGGATGTCTATCAAATGCAATGCCATTTGTCAAAATTTATATGAGAACGGCTCGGACAGGATGTTATTAGATTTGAGAGACTTGTCTAGATCTGTGTCTACCTACTCTGGCAACGTATCTCTATGCCGCGTGACATTTAATTTAAACCCTTCAAAACTTACCTCAAGGTAATTCAAAAGAGCCACAAAATTTTCCCAATTTCTCTAGAATACAAAGTGCGTCACGTCCACACCCAAACTATGTTACACGACACTAATAATACGTTTCTTATGAAAATATGTGGAAAGGGGTGTTCTAATTGAGATTTGCGTTTGGGCGGCCGAGGGCGGGCGGGGCTGCTTTTTCCCGGCTCGAGCATCGAGCGTGCGAAGCGCCACTCGTGCCGCGGCTAGCTAGTCGTACGGACGCGAACTCGAAATAGCCGAGAAACAAACGCGTTAACATGTAAAAAACAAACATGCGTTTTTTGGAAAAGTAAATAAGTTCAAAGTTAATGAATTCCCCTTGACTTTTATCAGTTGATATTCGTGTTCCGATATTTATGAATGACATTTGCGGATTCGGACATTCATGTTTGGTTTGACTGTAAAGTTCAGTGAGTGATAGTGTAAGATGACATTGGACAAGGGAGAGAGTGTGGTGGGCAAGATACAGCCAGCGGCGTCGGTATCCTGCCTGTCGCAGTGCCAGAACATTTTCGGCAAGAGGCTTAAGCGTTGGGGCTCCACAGGATCGTGGGTAAGTGGAGGCTTCTTAGGAATTGGGAACTTTTGAACTGCTTGCAACAACATCCTTTACAATCAACAATAACATCTAGCAAATTGACAAAGTGTCTCTACCTAAATTACAACACAATTTTTATGAATTCAGAAAACTTCTAAATTGAAATTGAAAATTCCAAATATAGATTTTGCTTCTGTAAAATATGTAAATCGCTATAATTTATAATAAATTAGATAACTTGCTTAAAATTTGCCTAAAGCATTGACCTTGTACGAAAATTTGCAGACGAAGTAGGAATGCTTTTATAGTCTAGAGCCATATATATCTAGCTTCCAAAATATGGCAGTTTCAGAGAGCAAACAGAAGATTTAAAAATCATTAAGAATGATAAATTCTACATTTCAGATTTATGACGACACGTAAATGTCAGACTATATAGGTACTTACATGGTCTTGTACTCTGAAGTCTGAACCTATAGGTACATACATGATATATAGTATTATGCTGTATACCTACAAGAGAAGCCTTGTAAGGCTCGACTCCAAATTGCCCGGGGTGGCAACTGCGTGACTCTCACGTGATGATTTCGTTTCCGATAAGCCTTCGGACAAATTGTCCGGCGATGGAGGGTGGACATTGATTTGATTCTCTGATTGTTCTGGATATTGGAACACATTAAACGGGGAAAATGATTCGGACCACGCCTCTTTTGCGTCATCTACTCTCATCAAAGTACATACAGCTCATTAATTTGTTATATAAAAGGTGTGTACGAGAAATTAATGTCAAAAATAAGCTTGAAAATTACACTATTTTCTACCCACTTTCCAACTGAAAAACGAGTATGCACATAAGATGTTTAACTGCTACCGATATATTTCCAAACCAGTTTAGTTTGCATATATTATGTTCTTATCAAGAGTTAATTATAAAAGATAGATACTTGCGCGTTTCCACTAAGTTTTACCAGAAGGAATTCAGTCATCAATCGCTTTAGAGAAAAGTATATTTTGCAGTTTATAAAGCAACAATTTATATAAATTAGCATGATCTTAAATGGTTTAAAAGCTCATAAAAATATTTTTTTCGAAGCTTAACTACTGTTGTTCGTATTACATAAAAGTGGAGTTTTATGCGAAATGCGTGCTTTCGTATTAGAAATATTGTTTAAAATTAAACAATTTTTACTGTGTGATTTTTTAGTGACTCGTGAGAAAACTAATCAACTGACTTTTGGAAATGTAGAGGTAGGTACCTTTTTGATGGCTTTTATTTTGGAAGTTATAAAATAAACAATCGGTGAATTACGATTAATTACGAATTAACTTAATTAACGTTATTATTTTACTTTAAAATTCACAAGGTTAAAAAATATTGAAGCATTATTATTTTTCGCGTTGGGTTTCACACAGTTTGATTGAAAAAATTATTTGATTAATGCTTACTAAATAAATGTTTATTTCATAAAAACTTAGTAGGTAGGTACTTTCAATGTTTGCTTTCACTAATGCAATACCGAGTTGTTCACCGAGCATATAGGCGCATCAGCCATTTTGCAATTTTTTGCATCCTCGCATGCGGAATTTAAAAATAATAAACGGGTGTAGAGGCTAACGCTCCCGCGTCATCACTGGAAGCGATCGCATTGATTAGGGAGCAAATGCGACGATCGAGCGTTAATTGCGTGCTACTAGAAAAACATTTACGAGCTATCTCTTTCGAGTTATTGGCACAATCAGTTTATTGTCGTGATATACATCGTTTTATAACCAGTAACGTAGAAATTGTGGCTTAAACTACCAAAATAATTCTTCAAAAAGAATAACACTAACTAACTAGTAATTTGAGTATTAACCAAGCTAAGAATATAAATTAAGTAACTAAGTATAGAAAATCATAGAGATGAAATGTTTATTATCATGTTTTAAAATGGCTATCACCGTTTAACGCTGGAAAGTCCGTTTATCTCCTGGTTTATTCGATTGGCGGCCATTTTTGCGTGATCTTACTCACCGTACAGGTCTATGGCGAGACCTTGCTCGAGCGCGGAACAGGTCTCGATGCGCGGGCAGAACTGGTTCCATCAGGTGCCGACCTAGGGCTTTACGTAATTTGCAGAATTATAGTAATGTCACTGTCAAAATGTTTACTGCGCCCTTGTTATAGCTCCAATAACAATAATTATGGCACTTTAAAAAGATGACCATATTATACGGCTACTAATTAAGGCTACTGGAGTTAATGTGACAAAATGATGAAAGGACCCATTTTAAGGGAGTTTTCATGTACCTAAAAGTATAATTTTACTGTAGGTACTTTTACTATTCTGAAATTAAAATAATAGGGCGTAATGAATTGCTGTAGGTACGAAACTCACTGTCACCAGTTTGTATTATTTACTCTCGTTTAAATTTTTAGATTAGCCCTTTTATTCATAATCCATTTTAAAACCTTTGATAGCTAAAATAGCTTTTGTCTTATTTTGGCGTATGTCATTTTACAGCAGAGAATTCTCTCTTATCTCTTTCTTCTCTCTTTGGTTTATTCAAACCAAAAGCTATTTTAACTAAAATAGGTTAAAAAAATGATTATGAATCAGGGGGAAAGTATTTTCATTTAGGTGTTTTCCAGTAATTTTTTACTCGTAAATTTTGATACAAGTGTGTTATAAATAAATGTACGCCCACGCAACATGAAAACTAATATGTCAAGGTTCGTTTAGAAAATGTTTATCTTTTCATGCGGACCGTGTAATTATCTAATTCTGAAAGCAACCACGGAAACTGACGTGTAATTTATCATTTTCCGCATCCTTGACTAATATTTACATCAGTTATAAAGAGGATGATTAACTGCTAAAACTGACCTATGAAAAATCATAATTTTCAGTTAAGTATTTATGAATCTGATACCTGTCTGATTTCCCAGTTAGATACGCCATTTTCTTGTGTTAGTGCTCGTTTTTCTCCTAACATCAAATTGCGAAAGTGAAAGTGAGTCATAATACATAGTTACGAGTATCAAAACAATGGGAGCTTCATAACAAAATTATTGTTTTTACTTATTGTCGTGTTATATTATAGTGACACTCAACCGATTAATGGTAACCCTGACATTAGTAGCGTGGGCGTTCTTTTGTTTTCATTTCTCCGTTTCCGAGGTTGTAATTTATAACATAATCAAATTATGATACTAAACTTTGTTTACAGGTTACCATGAGCTCTTATAGTGATTCAGTTCAAAAACTATTCAGTACTAACTTCGTCGTTGACATTCGTCATCATTTAATAACTTTAATCGCAGAAGTCTTATGCTACTGTGCCATTAAATATAGCTACGGACATCACAGAATCAATATTTTGTACTGAATAGTTTTTGAACTGAATCGCTATAAGAGCTCATGTTAAGGCAGCTGCCGAGGAATTTCAAATGTTTACTAAAAAAGTCTCATTTATAAAAACTTGGTTAAAAATGTAGACAGATATTTTAAAAGCTATAAAAAATGGACCTCTAAATACCATACATAAATATGTTAACACGAAAAATCCATCATATCGATGAAACGCAAATGTCCCAACGTTTGCTTACGATAACACTGTTTGAGTTGACAAAAACGCCTGTTCGAGGAATTTGTAAAGGCTATAGGGGTCTCTTAAGCGAAGTCTTGGTTCAACTAACCTACTTTACTTACAATTCGCTTTGAAGCGCGCTTTAGTAGCCCTTATGTATTAGAAGTTGAACTTTCAATTATTAAAGTACCTACTATTAACATAGTAGACTGTTTTTCGTGACTTGGTCTTCTCTTTCACGGTTTTTGTACTCCGCTAGAGATAAATGTCCGTAAAATTGATGTCACTTGCTGATGATCATGAGATAGTAAAATTAGTTTTACTACCGACATCACTAACCTCGATATAATGCCACAGTGATGCAGCGGAACCTCGTGTTTTGCTGTGAATCCAGGTTTTTAGGAAACCGCCACATTCAGGGCCGCGGTTGCGGTTTCCATACCTACACTTAAATAAATGACGTCAATAATGATATTCGTTGGGACTAGGAAAGAGGTTCGACATCATTCTAAATCAATGTGTCTTTTTTAGACTAACGGCCATACTTATAATAATTGGTAAAAAGTAAAAAAGATACATTAAAATATTGCCTCTTTTTACGATAATTTCCAACAGTGACAGGGATACTTTTTTTATTTTTTTTTATCTTTAACTGTTTATAAACTAACTTTACTAAACTACTTCTAGTTTTAACTCCTTTAAAAGCTATTTATTTATTCATCTTTTTTGTTCTCTCTGATGTAAAATGTCATATGTCAAAACAAGACAAAACATATTTTAACTAAAATAGGTATAAAAAATGATTATGCATAAGGGGGTAAGTATGAGGGTTACTGGCTTGGCGCGTAAGAAGTTTTTTTTCAACAGAACGTGACAGGGCTCTTTTTTTTTAACCTTTAACTATTTAAAAACTAACTTTACTAAGTACTGCTACTAGTTTTAACTCCTTTAAAAGCTATTTATTTTATAAGTATGGGGGTTTGTGGCTTGGCGCGTGAGAAGTTTTTTTTTATTATCTAGCATAGGGGCAGGATTAGGTACCTACATACTTTGTTCCGTGCCTTAACTAGTTTGTCAAAAACATTAAATACACCCCTATAAACTGTACTCGAACACCACCTTTATGGCCGTTCACTCCCGCTGTCTTTTACCTTATTGGCCCACAGTGGGACAGTGGGAAAAAAATGCTAGTGTAAACTCGTGACAACGCTAGAAACGGTGTTGTCTCAATGGTGGGTAATTACAGGTAACTAGACAATATAAAAAAATGTTTTAGGTACCTCGTCCACGCGTTAGATCTTTTTGAAATGATTGATTGTCAATCATATCTACCTGCGGTAGAGGAAGGCCCTCCACTCGATGGACTAAAGACATTATAAACGTAGCAGGGAGTCGGTGGATGGAGGCGGCTCAAGACCGTTCGTCGTGGCATTCTAAAGGGGAGGCCTATCAACAGTGGACTTCTACAGGCTGATGATGACGATGATTATACCTTGGTACTGGGTTCTGTATCTCAGAAGGGTCGCAACTTCATTTTGAATTTATTCATACATACTACAACATTAAAGAGTTAGTTAACCCTAATTCGTTATATAATAAAACAACAAAAAATAAAAATTACAAGAGTAGTACTTACAGATATTTACTAGATAGTTATTAGCTTAAGCAAAAACATATACCTAACCATCTTCACTTAATACCAAATACAACATACATAAATTTTAGGGAAGAGCAAAAGAGGATAGAACCAGAAACAGTCGCAGTTAACCTACACTATATAGGTACATGTTTCCAAAAAAAGTGAGGCACATTCGCTCTATCGTCAGCCACTCGTAATAAATAACCCTAGACCTTAGCCAACAGCTCGACCTGCAGTATAAGATCACCAATGGACATTGGGCTTTATTGGCGGCCAACAACATTTCTCACATACACAGGTCTCTACTTATTTTAAAACAAAAGTTAAGATACTTATCTCATATATCGATTTTCATTTTAAAACAAAATTACCCTACAAGTAGCTAACCATTAGCTATTTTAGCTTTTGTATTCGGGTTATGGAGAAAGCTATGCTTAGAGTTTCACTACGTGATAGAATCTGAAATGAGGACGTCCTTAGAAAAACCACAAGATCACCGGATATTGATCTCAGAATTAGCAAGTTGGAGTGGCAATATGCAGGCCATTTAGCAGAGTTGACAAACGTAGGAAGGCCCCTCTATCGATGGACTAAAGACAATTTAAAGTTAGCAGGAAGTCGGTGGATGGAGGTGACCCAAAACCGTTCGTCGTGGCATTCTATGGGGGAGGCCTATGCCCAGCAGTGGAATTCTATAGGCTAATTATGATGATGATGATATGGAAACATTAGAACAATGGGACTACACGATTTTGGCTTTGCCTTGTAGGGTTCTTGCCTTATTGTTCTCAACAAACTTCAATAAGTATCCATTAGTAAAAGACAATTTCTTTTTCATACAGTTTAAGTTTTGTTGCAGGAAATTTACGCTACACGCGTTTGCTTCCTGCAATAACGTCGCTTTTGTAATAAATGTATAACAGTTACCTACCTATCATAATATCCGTTCAAGCTTGCTGTTTTCTAAAGGTTAACAATCAGTGTGTATAGAGACGGCAACGCTAATTGGTTACCCCCGCGTCACAGATTCAATAATAGCTACTCCGTCCCGCTTGTAAACTAAACTTGATAACTAATAACTTGATTTTTATCGCATTGTGTGATATAATTAATTTTTATTTTCTTTCTTTTTGTGTTAAACACACAATATGAGCAAAAAAGTACAGAAAAATATGAATAATTTCGTTTCTACTTACTTCTACCTTTAAACACATTTGGGGGTTTAGCTTTGCCGTATTTACGTGGCCAAACAACTAATGATTCATATTAATTGATTTTTATTTTCTTTATTTTTGTGTTAAACACACAATTTGAGCAAAAAATTACAGAAAAATATGAATCGTTTCGTTTCTACTTCAAACTTTAAACACATTTGGGGGGTTTAGCTTCGCCATATTTACGTGAGGTAGATGATATTTAATTGTAATCACATAGGTATATAATTTTCATTCAAACTCAAACTGGTAGAGTTTCCTCGCAGCCGCTCGTCCATTCAATAGGTACATAGAATACGTCCGCGATTTCTAATGTTTGTGGTTTTCTTCACCTACGTTATGAGGGTTGCCATTCATAATGCATTAATATTATCGTGAATAGCTTGTTGTAGCCATTTTAATATTTGACTTTCAAACAGTTAGTCGATTATCTTTTTTCTTCCAACTACCAAGCAATTTAATAATTGTTTACCTAAAACGCAAGTAGAGAACGGCATTTATGCTCTTATACATAAAAACAGAATTTTTTGACAGACATTTTTTGAAAATCCATTACATCCCGGTTTGAATTCTCATTTTTACGCTTCGCTTTGTTTTCTATTTAAATTTCTATAAAAAGTTTTCATAAGTTTTATTAAACGACCGAATTCATTCAAAAAGATTTAAAATGAAAATTAGTGTAGGTACCTATACTTAACCGAAAATAAATTTTGTAAAATGGCCGACCTCTATTCGCAATAGAAACGAATTGGCGTGAATACTAAATATAAGTACTTACCAATAAATGATTAAAACAAACTGTTAAATATTAACTCAATTTTTTTTCTTGCCCTCGTTAAAAGAAAATCAGATTATGAACCTCGCTCAGAGTGACTTCTTGTTGCACTCGTGATTGCACCCTCGCTGACGCTTAGGCTCCAAACTAACACTCGATACAATGAGAAATCACTTTCAGCTCGGTGCAATAATCTACTATAATTCACACTAATTAAATATTATAGGAATCCAAAGTTTACAATCGCAAAAATGATGATGGCAACCCTACCTTGAAAAGGCCGATTACACAACGGATGGTTAGCGCGGTTTACTCCCCGATTATTACAGCCCAATTGTTATGTGTTGTAAGCCTTACGTGTGTTCTATGACCAAAGCACTGATCATATAATGTGCCACACCATTAAGCAAATAATTATAGTATTAGTGAGCATTCATTATAAAGTCAGACGATGGGACAATGGGATTGAAAAAAACATATAATTTTACCATCACTTTTGTTGCTTCAAGCAATAAAATTGTTATCGAAAGTTTCCATTGTCATTACAAATAGTATGTTGCTAATCAATAACAGACATTAGTTACCTATTTTTTTATAACAATGACGTAATACGGATAAGTTGACCTAGCCTTAGGTAGGTTTGTGTAAGATTCCTGGACTCAGAAAATATTACTATCATAAACTAAAATGAACGAGAAAATGATTGAAAAATCTTGCATTATGAGTAATTCATAATTAATTGATTGTCTAGGTAGGTACCTAGGTACCTAGTGATTTGGTATATCGTAAGGAGTATGGGGTCAACTAGAGAGCTTAGAGGTTAGAACGGCCTTTGACGCCTACTTACTTCGAAAATGTATATAAAAGGTTATCTTTTGTGATCAGTAAATAACTTGCTGAAATTAGGAATTTTTATGATCCTTCCCAATTTTCTTTCAGAGTTTGTTTAATGCGAATAGGCGTAAAAGCCTTCGTAAAAGTTTTGGCTGAGGTCGTCGTCCTTATAATGTTGAAGTCGGATATGAAAATCCGCCTTTTAGCGCGGCTAAATATTTATGACATTGTTGTATTAAGTGGACCATAAACCCAAGAATCTTGGCGACTTGAAAACACTGCCTATATTATGGAAAAATCTGAGACGAGATCTTTCGCACCTACTACCTGGCGATGGATTATTCGAAATTGTTAATTAAAATCGTGATTGAGCTTCAGGCCATAAATGAAAACAATATAAATTAACAGCCCATCAAATAACGAAAAAGAATTGACGTTCGTCAAGATAATATTCACAACAGTGCCTTGAACCTATCGATAGCCATTATTATATTCATCGAACGCATACAAAACTCGCATAAAGGAAAGGTTGAGCCGGCCTCGAGTGCAGCCTGGGGAGGTCACATGTCTATGCCTCCAATGGGCGAGAGATGACAGCCAAGATAAGACCGTACCTGTCAATATGACAGAAATGGCTGACGCGCTATGCATCCGACATCGCAAGCCCTTGAAGCTGACGGTTTCCATCTTATTGTATTGAAAATTGAGGTTGTGCATGTAACTGTATCAACTAGTGTAAGGAATTGCAGCCACGTAAACCTTAAGTAAAACAATGAGAATAGGCACATTTTTATTGTTCCCTATAAGTATACATCCAACATAAGCTTTATCGTTCTGAAGTCAAAAGCTAGGAATGCGTTGTCAAAAAACACCACATTGTTCCTGTTGTGATTCAACCGCTGATTCAAGCTGGCAAAATTCTATTCAATTTTAGACAAGCAAATTTTGTGTCATCAGCGGTCCATCAGCAATGCGTCAAAACGGCCGCACATTGCTGAACATAGCGCTACCTTGCGCGCGCGCAGTTCTTTTATTAATTATCGTGTCCAATTCAGTGGAGGATATGACGCCATGGTGTCGGCGATCGCACGTGATCCACCTGCAAATCGGTCCTGCCTGCCACGCAATCGGTATGCATCCTTGAATCGTTCGAGCCACAACCGTATTGTTATTTTGTGGTCGCGCGTGCTATCGAAAATCATTCGGTGTATATAATTAAAATCTACATTTTTAAAACGGGTCACAGGAACAGACCGTTTAGCCAAATTGATATTATGCTACAATTTTCCTTAATCCTGATTCCTTGCGCTATTATCGTTTTCGCAGGAAAGGACAATATAATAGCTAGAGCTCCGGGGGCAAGCCGACGAAATAATTGGCTCTGTTTTGAACTTGTGCTTGTGTACATCAACGCATACATTAATTCCTTTATTTATGGCATCAACGACTCCAGTTATGTCATGAAATCCGAAACCGTAGACGACATTATCGGTGTCATAACTACGCCTAACAATAGTTTGTATTCCGATAACGTTTATGCCGTTTGTGGCATCACTTCGGTGTATCAATCAGTGAGAGCCTACTTCTTTGAAAATTTGGCTAATGTCTACTAAGATTTCTAACACAAATTTAAATTTTAACCAATTCAAGTTTTACATAACTCACACAATGACACATGACCGGTCAAATCGAAACAAGTATTGTTCGATGATTCACAAACTAGAAGTCCGTGAACTAAAAAAACAAACAAAATGCTCTTCAAACTCATAATCATAAGAAGCTAATGGATTTCGAACGCTTGCTGATTCTCGTAGAGAATGGTATTTGATTTGCATCAGGGATTATAAATACTTTCGGGATTCGAGTAAATGTTGAAATATTGTTTAAGATACTGTCAGACTTTGCGAAGTTGGCCAAAAATAAGGGTTTATGGAACTTTCTTGGATGGCTACCAACTAGCACGTCTGTCCGTAAACTGATCATTTCTTATAATGAAGTCATCTATTTGGAAGTGGCATACCAAGATCTAAATTCCCGTTTCTGGAAATCAAAATATACAATGAGAGAATATGAATAACAAACCAGCTTTATGTTTAATGTTACCAACTTCTACACAATAAAATAATTTGTTATCCTAGTGCAAAAATTGAACTGCTATCAGTTGCGGTCTATGATTCACATAACAATAGTATAATTCACCACCAGTGTACGTGGATTGCCACACGGTGGCAACATGAATTTTAAATTCTTTCGTAATGGCAGGGGCGCCGGCCCTCGTAAACAAAACGTCCGTCAGGCCGCCACATCACATTACATATTTACATTTTATTACAACTCCTTGGCATACGACAGCGGTTTCCTAACATCCAACTATTCCAGGGATTTCGAAAATATCATAGTTTATGGCGAGTTACGCGAATGCCATTGACCCATTCTCACTTTGATATCTTAAATTAAATAATTGATTTAAAACGTTTAGGTACGGGGACGCGGCGCTTGATGTCTAATCTAATAGAGCGAGGACAACCATAAATTTACAGTGTTTTGATTTTGTTTTGAAAATCATGATTGCTCTCGCTCATGGTTCAAGTTACAAAATCACATAAAATATTATATTTATGCACTTTCAATGCATTTACCTAAGAGAAAACTTCAACAAGCTATCTTACAAGATTTCCATGCAGTATGTATCAAAACTAGTATAAATATCGCTTTGAACCATCACGGAACCTTATGCATTTTTGTTTTATTCCCCATCGATACAATCGTCTCTGCGTATCAAAATATCTTTACATGAATCTGTCAAGTCACTCGGTCTACATACTCTGACATATCTGCTCATCAGATCAGTGCTCTGCGTATTCCACATTGTACAAGCGTCCGTCTGTCTGCCAGTTCTGAGATCGTGAACATGTGTACAGGATTCCAAGAACGAATGCCGTACTCTTCACGTATGGTAGGTACGTTAGCTCATTAGAAACTATTAGACATGCTTAAGAACCGTTTAAATTGTGAAGTGACTTGTTTTTGTCATGATTTCAGTAATTACCGTGCACTTATTCACATGGTACCTAGGCACATCTTACAGGAATGTTAGCATCTTAATTGCGTAATACCTACATCACTGACAAAAAAACTGAATCTACACGATCTATCTTTATTTTATCTTTTAGGAACTCTCAATTCCTGAGAGTTTTCGTACAGTTCGCTGATATAGCTCCTAGTTTGATTGAGTACTAATTTTAAGTATTTTAACAAGTCAAGCTGTTAATGCTCTACCTTTTCCGATACCCTGCAGCTGCCTAGACTAATCAATTTCTGAATCGAATACAAATTGATCGAATCCTCATTTCCTATGCCCATATTCGTTATCAGGCTATCGATCTCGCGTGCCACTAATTACTTACATTACAGGTAGACCTACATATTTACTCAGCATTAAGTTCACGCACATCCATATAATTATGTCTTAACAGTTACTCTACGGTTGAATACGTGGGTAAATAGAAGGATGGAGAAACATCTAACTGATCAGTTTCATTCCTGATTACAATACTATGTATAACAATACATAGCTTTCTCGAGTCTTTAGCTCAAAATGTTAATTAATCGTTGTTTGATTTTGTAAGACCAGTATAGCTTTATTAATCTTCATTCTATAAATAAAGCTGCCTCAGTTTATTACAAATCTTCATTTCCTTTTTCACGCCATTCTTGCTAAAACCTTTTCTATTTGAAAACCACTTATGCATGTTACTCTCTTTGATCTCTAACATTTATATATACTCTTAAAGTAGGGACCTACGCAGTACACTGTCTCAGTATTCATTGATATTGATATTGCATTGCGAACCATGATTCTGAGCTTTTAACACACAGATGAACACTTGATCAAAACAACATGTAATTGCACAAGTAGTCAAATAAGGCGAAGCGCGTACGCCACATGGCCGGACGGCGCAGACCGAGTGTCTGCTTCGACGAAACGTGAGTAAGCTTATGTTTGTAATTATCCGAAGATATTGGTTGTTAACAGTCTTTTAAGCAATATCATAAAATTAAAAGCTTTTCTGCAGGCCTTTTATTGGACACCAGTATTTTAGTGCAAGTTAAGTCCTTCTTTAGTTCTCTATCTAATCTATACATTTTCTTTGACATTTTCAGATACTCTTCTATTTTAGATATACTCGTTTCTAGAAACACTACTATTTATATAATCAGTTCTAAAAAGCTTATGTTGCTACTTATTATCAATTATCCGATTTCGTCGCGTTTATTCATAATTATTATTAAAAAAAAATGATGGAATTGATCCCATGCACCTGATATTTAGAAACTAGTAATGCACAACAGCAACACCTCGTAAGCCATATCTTCCTACGTGATACTACAAGGAGCCTACCACCCAAAAATAATAAAATTTAAAAGTCTCATGTGCCTGTAATTCTCCTACACTCATACTCTTTAAACTAGAACGCACACAGTAAAGCGAGCATTATTGCTTGGCGGCAGGAATAGTCAAAGGTGACTTTCGTGGACAAATTCTTTCACATGGCACAAGGCATGTTTCTTTTTGTTTTAGAGGACGACGGACGCAGTAAAATGTCAAGCAATGTGCGTCCTAGGCGTGACCTAAGAGGTATTGCATTTGTAATGAGCTGGGGTTACCACTTAACATTAGATGGGCCACGTTCACATGTTAGTTAAGTAAGTAATTTATCCAAAATAGAAAAAAACAGCTGCTCTATCTACTACTACAGCAATTCTTGATGCGCAAACGCAACTCACCTATTCAATTTATAAATTATTAAGCAAATGATTCCTTTACAAAGTTAATTGTGCGCGTTCTCCTAAATGGAAAATAATCGCAATTACGCATCTTGCTGCGCTGTTTACTGTCAATCGTTGATCTCACAATCGCTTGTCTATGCGCACACGCACATAGCAATGCGCAAGAGCGTCCGCTGCACTGCCGGGGTCAACGCTCGCTCATACCTAAGCACAGACTTGGAAATGGTAGATCTTTGCCTTGAAGAAACTTTTATATTTATTTAATTTATGACTCGAAGAAAACACACCATCTAAATAGCTTTCCAGAATCGTCTCCAAACGTACCGGTGTGTTAGTATCATTACTACATCTATTTTTAGTTAGTGTCTAGTCTAGTGCGTAGGTATTGCTATCATATGGTCTGTCGTATCTGACCGTATCGTATTATTTTCAAATAACCCTATCTATTTCGAGTGCTCGATACGTCAATTGTATTTGAGATCTAGACAGGCGTCAGTAAAACTATTTATGCTGCCAAACTCATGACTATATTTTCAAGACACACTACTACTGAGTTTTCCAAGACAATCACGCCTACTGAAGCATCCTGGTTTTTCCGCACCAATGCAGTCAATGAATAGACGAGTGGGTAGACGGACATTTGCCAATTGCTGACTTTCTATCGGTAATTGCATAGTCCAGGGCGTTTCGTGATTCATGCGTGTATACCTGCACGGATTAGGTAATTTGATTGTGATTCAAAATAAATGTGAATCCATTGTGATCGACTGGAAGGCGCAGATTCGATTTCACCGCTGATCTATCGGTTGGCGTTTTTTTTTAAACATCCGTACCTAGTATAAGAATCCGTAGACATAACAAGACATCGATCTCTGCGTTTGCGTTGCGTCACACGGCACACCATTGTTATTCCGTTGTCTTTCTAATGGAAATCGATTATTCTTTAATTCACCTTTGTTATGTCTATCGGTAAATCAAACGCTTTTGAAACTGATCTAAAGTACTAAATTTATAAAGATTTCGGCAGGTAAAGATAACAAACTCCCAACTCTGGTTAGCAAGTAGTACCGTGTGCAGATAACTAAACAACAGGAAAGTGTCGGATTCATAGGAATATATTTAATTTATTTACGTAATGTACAAAATTAATAAACACTGTGTTTCTTAGAAGGTAATCAGTCAACAACAACCACTAAAACGTTGTATTTGGTCATAGACCCTACATAAAATTAGATATGTTGGAATTTACAACATACACTTCCGAAGACACTACTGAGCACCGATTATCTGTATAGTACTTACATGATAGTAAACATTCTCGACATGCCCTACTAATCTTCTTATTAGACAATGGTCATGCACAGCCCAGACGGTTATAATGAAGTCATCAAGACAAGAGACATGCTTTCCGCGCGATCTACCGCCGATGATGCGTGCAAGAGCTGGACCACTGCCTTTTTAGGTCGGAATAGTACTCACACTTAGAAAGTGTATTCTCAACCTTATTTTCTAACAGCTAATAGACAAAATCGTTAATAAAAAAAGAACTTGGTAAATATAAAGGCATTCTCGAAATGTCGAAAAGGGATCGGAATTTGTAATACAAACTTTGGTAATCGCAAATAGCGCGTTTTCACCTGCAACTGAATTACACAATTTTTTTGTATCGTACCAAGCCTAAATGTGAATTTGTAAATATAGTACTGACAGTAAATAATAGATACCAGTTATTTTGAAATTTATTTGTGAAAACATCGGTGTTAAAACCACTTTGATGGTACCCGCTATCGCAATTGTTCTATTAAACTTTCAACTTTAACATTTTATTTTGTGAAGTAGACCAAATATGTACAAATAGTTAGCTCATGTTTTACTCTAGTAACTACTGTTTTGATCACTCCAATCACTTTTTGGCAAAAGAAAAGAAGTAAATTATGAAACCTACTGTAGTGCCATAAATTAGCATTCAAACATTCAAAACATTCAAAACATAAACAAAGTAGAATCATTCAAATTCTACATTCTTGAATGAATATTTCGATATCAATCAGTTTTTACTACGATTAGGGTTGCCAAAACCCAAATTCATATCTCATTCAAATATCACTCACGTAATCTGCTCTACTTTCCAACAATAACGATATAAAAAGAATAAAATAGGTTATAAAACATGGATGTATGGACAAACTGACCCAAATGCGAGAATGACGTCGTACCTGACGTAATGAACGTAACGCAGAACTGCATGATTCGAGATGAGCTCATTGACTGTTTGGACTGATCTAGTTTCAGTAACTACACCCCGATTACACTATTCCACGGTAATGTTTGCAATGAAAATAAGTAGGTACTGAACAGTTTCCTAATCTAAATAAAACAGTAGTCCTACCTACACAGTTCTGTGTATCAAAATATATAAGGAATAGTTTTATGTTCCTATAAATTTCATTTCATGTTAAAAGGAATGATTGAGCTATTAAATAATTTGGGTCTTTAAAGCAAGCCCGGGAAAGAATCAGGCCTATCCACGTGCTGACGACTAGTTAACAAGCAAATTGCCGGATACCCGTTATGCATGCCTGTTAATATGAAAATCACAGGATGTCAAGTGGAAAGCTAAAATGGACATCATTTATTGCTACTGTGAAAGTAGGTTTGAAATCGTAAAGATTTCACACGCTTGTGAGCAATAAGTATCCATTGCATACAACATAATATTACCTAAGGTTCAGATGACTCTTACAAAGTGACATTAAAACAATATAAACAAAACTGTTACGTACTATGTATGTATACTTATAATAAATCACGGTAAATCAAGTGTCTAGCTGCTGTCTCGGCTTGTTGCCATTTTTGAGGTTATATAACGCGAAATTAATTGCCAAATGTGATATCTACCACAATCACTAACACGAAATAGCCCTCTTAAAAGTCAAGTAAGTACTTACTACCGTCTGGCTTTCAAGATTATGCAAGGTTGACTCATTACCGAATTGAGGCTCTACTTGTAGGTTATTTTCTTTGAACCGTCTAATGTTGAGTCACCTGAGCTTAGCTTTCTTTGTTTATTCGCCTATTTAGTAACTATGAAGAGGTACAATCGCCGTAAAGTTAGCCTTAACTATTAGAAAGATAACTGAAGTTACGTAAAACAGAAGTGCAAATATTACGGAAACAAGCTAATGGTATCCGAATGATATTTACCTACAGAAAGCGTTGCATACGATTATTGATGTAAGAATGGATTCATTTGATTCGCAGCAAATCTTCCCAGTCATTCATTCAATCGTCTGCCAGGGTTGCTCTTATCGGAAATATTTGCAATATGAGCTAATGTAGGTTTCTTTTACTTCATTGATTGATTTATTGATTTGCGTAACCCATTTTGATTATGACTGGTTCATTGCAGGCTCCATAAAATTAATATCATACCCATGAACAATAACTACGTTATGTAAACCTTAATCCATCACGGGTATCATAACAGTTCTTTAACCGATTTAAATTCAAGGCATGTTTTTTATTTGTAGTTCGAAGAAAGCGCGAAAATCTTAATCTCACGATGTCGATGACAAGTTGACGACAAAAACGGAAGGGTTGTCGCTCAATACAACAAGAAAACGGCTGTGTAAATAGTACCGTTGACTGAAATACTGTATCCTGACAGCGAGATTGTTGGAAAATGCGAGTTTTTCTTGGAAAAATTTGGCTGCAGGATATAACAATTAATTTGACGAAATACACAAGAAAAAGTGTGATGTCGTTGACAGCCCTGAAGTAGTTGAGAGCAGGAAAGTATGACAAATCGCGATTAGCACGTGGTGCGTCCAATGATCGGATGGAGTTAGCGACACGGTCGTTCACGACTCCGAGACACGACTGCAAGTAAATTATAAATCACTTTACAAACTGATGTCTACCCGGATCTAGGAACTGGAAGATAAACGCTGTGGGAAGTGCACGAAACCACAGACCCGAGTTGCGAAGTTACAGAAACTACCTACTACCTACATGGGTAGATGTACTCTCCTCTTTATACGTGTACCTAGAACGAAGTCACTTCTCCCCCTTATACATTTAGGGAGTACATTTTTGCGAGTCTGTTGGCCTCATGATTATACTACTAATGAATCAGTATCTAAAAATTCTTAAATCCAACCAAACGCTAAGGTATAGAGCGTTAATAATGTTAAAGAACTCCCTTTTCCGCATTCGAACTCTATGGATGGTCCATTATGCGTGAAAGGTAGAGCATTGCTCTTCTCTCTTTTGAAATCATCATCATCGTCAGCCGATAGACATCCACTGCTGCATAGGATGCAATGGGAGCATTTGCTATAATCACCGCTTGGCAGGCGGTTAAGTACTCAGGTGGATGCTGCTGTCCATCCCTAGGCCTAGTCGCCTTTTACGACATCCACAGGAGGAGTTGGAGGAGTCCTATTATTATACCGAGACTACCATAACTCTGGTTTCTTCTCTGTAGAAATAGTGAATTAAATCAAAGGTTTAAAATCTCTATCAGAGGATGTGGGTTAAAATTAGTTGACAGTGCTTATTTTTTAGTAAAAGAAGAAATTAAAGTTAAGAGACGACAAAGCAAGAAAGAATAACTTTTGCTTTGCTTACTTATATTATTTTCCATAAATTCTATAAAAAGTAAAAGTGTGTGCACTATTGTTGCGGACGGTTGGTCCGGAAAAAACCATCAATTTTCGAACCGTGTAAACGACAATTTGGCAGACGCCTCGGAGTCTGCGCGGGAACACTTTCTTTTCTCTGCGCAGACGCGACACCGAGCCATAGTCCTTCAGACGTGCGCGAGCGCCGCGCGGACGCTACATGCTTCCGCAAATTTATTATTCACATCTCGTGTTTTATTCACTAAATCGATTCCATCTCGGAAGATTGATGGATTTATATTCACTCTCCAATTGGAATACTCAAAATCGACCCGTGTCACTCATCGCTGTGATAATTTCGGAAGTTCGAGAGCGATGGGAGGGCCAATGCCCTCGTGAATTTACGTGTATTTACTGGAACGATAAATACAGTTAATTTCTGTATTGTATAGAGTGATTCAAGTGCATTGTGCGGGAAGTGCCGGTGCCAACATGTGACAATGACCACCGTGTCGTATCACCTGTGACGCTTGTGGATTTAAGCCAAAACATGACTCTGTGGTACACCAATATATTGGTGAGCTTTTACGATCGCTTTTGTTTTGTTGCTGCATGTAACAAAACAGAAATTAGTTTAAGATGTTTTCGACTGTTCTAATAAGTATTTCTTGAAAAAAAAAGATCTCGGATGTTTATGCCTAAAAAGTGGTGTCTGGGCTCTTAGGCAAAACTTAGTTGGGTCACTAATTTATTACATTATAAGATACATTTTACTTATTTATGTAGATATTACATATTATGGTATCCGTAAGAGTCACATACGACGATGACGGTAGTGCCGTGGTGTGTCCGGCTTAAGAATAAACCCCTCCTTCTCCTCCCGTGAATGTAGTAAAAGAGTCACTAGGAGATGGCCAGCAGCATCCGCCTGAGTACTTAACACCAATCCGCCTGCCAAGCGTGGTCATTATGGCAAATCCCCCCATTGCATTCAATGGGGAAGGCCTTGTACAGCAGTGAATGTTTACGTCCACTGGTGATGGTATTGTTAAACGAAGCAGAATACAACTAAAGCAACTACAAAACAATGCAATGACTTACAAATAATATTAAAAAGTTAACTAAACTAAGTAATATTTCAAAGACACTGATAGAAAGGTAAATAAAAAATGTGTACCTACGTATAAAAATTTCTTATAAGTAGGTAGTTTTTTCTATGTTCAAGTCCTGCAATGATCTATTATTTCAGTAGGTATTATTATTAAAGTATTATTTCATCATTGCGATCTACCGAGTTCGTAGCTCCATTGTCAATGGTAGATATTTTATGTATATGAGAATAACATTTCCGAGATCGTTAATCAAATGCGATCAGTAATAAATTAATCTCCACTATCTTTTCCCATCTAGGGCAATGTCAGAAAGTCGTTATCATAAAAACTTAATTTCTCTCTAGAAATGCGAGTCACATTGAACGCCTCACAATTATTTTTATTGGAAGGTTAGGCAATTGACCTACAAGTAATATGTTATTACTGGCCATCGATAGAACTGCCGCCGGTGCTTTTGTCGGTTCAATTTCGAATTTCTTTACTTTCTACACAATCGCCACCGGTAGTCTAATCAGTGGATCCTCATTGAACTGCTAATTGCTCAGGCGTGCACCGTTAAAGGCACATTGTGAGCGATCTTACGTCACTGTGCCAATTCTGACGAGACGCTGACCCTCTAATTACATTTGATGTGAATAGGTTACGATCGCGTAATGTTGTCGTCGGACAGACGGTCTTTTCGGTATTACACATACGAAAACCGGCATGTGGGTCAAGCACAGTAATTGTCGATTCTTATCGATGCAATTTTGAGCCTATTGAAAGCATGACCGTTTTTTCGCTTAAATCAAACTCCGTGGCCTGAGATAGTATCGCGACACGAACTGCTCGGCTACTGACCGCATTCGTGCCATTATTTTATTATAAAATGAGTTCTAAGAAAGCTTTTTTTTTAAGTTGGAGCTATTAACGTCGTCGTGCCGGAACTATTTTCTAAGAAACGTGATAGGTAACTCTAATCTTCTGATGAATACACAAAAGTGGAGACTTCAAATAACCAACATAGATCATTAAAAAACTCGTATCGATAACGTAATTCCTATGTGATAACGTGAGAATGGAGCACATGCAAGGAAGACGCGACCGCACTTTCGATTTCTACGCGCAACCACACAATCTGATCTCCGATTGCCTCCAGTAACAGTTCCTACTGAAAGCCAGTTTAGCAGCCAGTTAGCTATTCATCTGAAATGGCATTGCAACAGTCGACGCTCTAGTTAGCTTTTGTTTTTATTCTTTCTTATTTCGTGTGTTGCCAGTTCAAGTTTGTAAGTAATTTATGACGACAGTCACTATTAGCGAGTCGGTTCCGCATGGATATTGTTCAAAAAACCATAAATCTTGGGACGTAATGTACGCACTGCAAAATAAACAGTAGTGAACGCGAGGAAGCTAATGAGCTATGCTACAAGATCCGTATCTTCATAAAATTCTATTTTTGCGCCACTAGAACAATAGTCGAGCCAGAATACCCGTGGCGAATGACTGCCACTAGAGCCGTTTGAAAGATCGAAAAGTTTTTTCGGTCATTTCATCAAAGACCCAGTTTGTGTCAGCAACTCTCGTTTGATTAATGTCGCAGCCATAAAGATAATGATGGAGACAAAAACGCAAGCATATTTTAAGCACTTGTCTGATTCACGTCTATTCACTTTAAAATACCTATAATTAGGGGTGAAAGCTAGACACTTTTATTTTTTTATTTTTCGTGATCGGTGATGCTGCGATGGCACGATTTGTCGACGCCGACGTTTTGTTTTAAAACAATCAGTTAGATTGGTAATAGCACTATGTGGTTGAATGCGAGTTCATATTTTCAAACATGATTGTCTATCTTTTGCGCTGTAACAAAAGACATCATTTTCAAGATTTTAAAACTTTTGCTTTGCAGATCTGTTGCCACGCCTACGCAAAACTATTGTATGCTCTTTACGCAAGTACTCTCATTGTGTTTCACTGATTCAAACGAAAATTCTCGAATTCATTCAGACCCGATTATTCTTGTTTCAATAAACTGTGCCAACTTTTACAATGTACTATACCTACGTTACCTATTCAGTTACTTTACCAGTTTGTACAAAATGTTTGCTTACCACGAACGCACTAAGCTGAAAAAGACCCTAGAACCAAAACAATAACACCCAACAGTCACATAAATCACACACTAGGATTCCCTGTGTCGTGGCTACTATGGTACCACAATACACAGACCAGCAATTAAAGGCATGTGACTATCACCGTCCTGAAATTCGCTGATTGAAAGTACCTAAGCTGGTGATAATCATGTTTTTTTACCAAGCCTATTCTTTTGTTCTCAGAGCCCCGGCGCCGTAAGCGGGTCCGGCACTGAAGCACAGCCAGGGTCCAGAGATGCCCTGGACGTACGCTACTCGCTCGCAGCCTTGGCAGATGATTATACTAAGCGGAAGCACGTCGTGAGAGTCACTACAGCTGCTGGTGCAGAACTTTTACTACAGGTATGTCTCCTGGAATAGATAAATAGACATGTAGGTTTGTAGACTGGTGAACCAGCCATGGGTAACATGATACGTGTACTTTCCATAGCATCTATAGACCTGGAACCAGCAGCTGTCTTGCCATGGTTGCCGTTCTATTGTAATTGATAAGTACTCCGCAGGTGTTTCTGTAAAGATCCAAATACTGATGTGACTTGTCTTCCAGGCTGAAGGAGCAGCAGACGCACAGCGATGGCTCGCAGCGTTACGAAGACATTCAGCAGAACCACCACCGGACTCTGAGCCCAGTGCACCATCATCTGCGCCTCCCACTCAAACCACTGCACCAGACTGCCCGTCGCCGCTACCGCCGCAAAGGAGCAAGAAGATCGGCAGAAATAGGTCGCCCACTGGTGAGTACTCCCCCTCGCGTCGTATTCCTCATTGCTAAGGGCAGTTAGTCGTGACTCATGGATCACTTTTTTCTCGAGAATGTTGCACCACCTGTTGGTCTGTTGCCGTTGAACTGTTTAAGTTCAACGGCAACAGACGGTAAGCTGTGCGGGTCTGGTCTGACCAACTTATCGGGATTCAACGTTGTGGTCCATTAGTGAGTAGTCATGTCTAGTACATGATAGACGAAGGTTCAAAAAACTAGAAGACCTTGAAAAGCTAAGGTTTTCTGAAACTCAGGGTGATTTTATAAGAAAAGACCACAACTGTTCCAGCTTCTACCCGCAGGTGTTATTTTTGTTCTAAAACTTCTTGTTTCCAGGCCCACCGACTCCAACTCTACCATCGTCACCGAAAAATAAGACGTGGAAGGGTCGTATGGCGAAGCAACTGAGGCGCATGCACGGAGGCACCAACACTCCAGCCACGCCGGCCGTTACTGGCTGGCTGGGGGCGCCGCTCGAAAGATGCCCGACTGACCCTGAGAACCCTTGTGTGCCCCGAGCGGTCACTCTCCCCGCGAATGCTGTGGAGGTAAGGAAATGGTCTCCTTATAATGGCTAGTTCCAAAATGGAAACTGAGAACTATGGAAAATTACACCTTTCGAAACTAGACAAAACTATTTATAAACCACGTAGCCGAAAAGAGAATTCAAGGTTTGCTAACAAAGTAACCTGCACAGAAAATTAAAGAGCTATAACAAGATTATAACTGACATTATTTCCTTCCAGTCGTTCGGTCTCCGCACAGTGGGCGTGTACCGAGTACCCGGCAACGCGGCCGGTGTCGCAGCGCTGGCAGCAGCTTTGGACCGAGGGGAACCCCCACCAGAAGGCGATGCGAGATGGGCTGATGTCCATGTGGCATCCAGTTTACTGAAGGCATATCTACGCAGATTGCCTGATCCACTGCTGACAGCTGATTTGTACCCAGCGTTTATAGGTGAGTTACCCTAGATAGGTATTTGAAATGCTATAAAGTCTTATCCTTCGTGGAATTTTGTTATTCCTTCGATTTTCCTCCCGCATTTCAACGTCATTTATCGCTTTTACGACTTTCAATAATGCATCAAAACAACCTGTTTTTGTTTACTTCTTTAATTCCTATTTATTCAATTTCAGCCGCTGACCGATCGCCAGAAAGAGCGCGGGAGTTACGACGTCTCGTTCGCGCTCTGCCCGAAGCACATTACGAAACACTCAAGTACCTGATCCAACATATGCGCAGAGTGGTCGCACATTCCGCCTATAATAAGATGGAAGCGCGAAACTTGGCCATCGTGTTTGGGCCAACGTTGGTCCGCGCAGCCAGCGATGATATGCTGGCGATGGTCAACGATATGTCCAGTCAATGCCGAATCATAGAATCTTTCCTAACTCACGTAAGTATACCTTCATGGGACCTTATACGGAAAAATCAAGTTTGAGATTGCAAAGATTCTGTATCTTTTACAGACCTGATGATTTGATTGATCTGTAGGTACTGGTTGTTTCTGTTTTTTTATTGTATTCTGTTTTGTTCCAGTATGATTGGTATTTCGAAGAGGAGGAAGGCGACCCCCCGGTGGATCCTCCGCCGTCTGCAGAGGAACTGTCGCCTGCACCAGCGCCCTCTCGCGATCTGCTCATACATAATGTTAAGAAGATTGAAGGTAGGCAAACAATTATTTACTAATTTATTAATGTCTAATGGAATCAGCTAATGGTTTGGATACAAAATTAATAGAAAATACTGAAAATTATTGAGGATCAGAAGTTACCTAGTAACATTGCTTAATTTCTTCTGCATTTTGGTTGAGTTTTTTTCTATAATTTTTTTACTTTTTTATATTTTATTTTATTTTTTATTAGTTTGGATTATTTATTCATTTCTTTTCCTATTTGACTTTACAGATTTTAACCACGTTCTTTCAGGCAAAGACGTGTCGACCCGTGACATCGTGTCCTCGATCATATCAGCGGCAAATCGCAAGATCCAACGCAAGCCTCGTTCCAAACCCTCTACAGATAAGAAGTGGTTAGAAGAGAAGAGAGTAGAGTCTCCATCCGGGTCTCCGCCCAACTCCCCGCTGACGTCACCGCCACCGCATCTGACGACATCGCTAGCGGAATATGACGGCTTGCCGCATAGGATAAGGCAGCATGATGGAGTCAATAAGTAAGTAAACCCTTCCAACAGTTTTGTGCTAGATTCTACCGATAACACATGAGTAAGTATAGTCAAAATTTTCTGTTAACATTTTGTTTTTTGTTCCAGAAACGAGCAATCGAATCGAGAATCGTTATCATTGGCAGCGATGGGCCGCGGTCGGCATGAGATCTCGCGGCAAACGCATACGATAACCAACTTCTCCATCGATGGTAAGTTTCACATCAAACATGGCACGGAGATAATATTGACCTAGCTGTCGCAATTTATGCCAATTATTTTTCACAATTTATGTATTGTATACGTGCAGTAAACATGTCTACTATTTTCCCACTAGGTGTCCAGTACTGAAGTCAGAAAATAGACACAGCAATCCCTTTCTTTTGTCCACAATAAAAGGTATAGGAATGTGAGCGTGTTGCAAGCGTGTTGTGCGGCCGCGTGTTAATGTTCTCATCGCCTCAACCGCACCCGTGTGAACGCAGTGTTGTCATAACGTCGACGGATCTACGACAGACATCAGACTAACGCTTACCGTCGCCCGGCTTCGCGCGACCATCGCATCCGCTGTACAAATGTCTCCCATCGATCACCCACTCACACCCATCTAACGAACGAGGCTCAGTGCTCAACCCTAACACGCTTAGTCATGAGTAACACGCTAAACAACCACCCATGGTACTAATCTGAACTTTGATTGTTGTAGGAACCGGCGATCTCGTGTCGAGTCTGACGAGCACCTTCGACCAGAAGCTGCGTACGCTGAACAACTCGTCGCCGCTGGACGATGGTAGCATCCCGTACGTGGACGAGCCGGACGAGGGCGAGCCGGACGACAAGTCCGGTACAAGCTCGCCCTCCGTCGGCAGCGAGCGCGCACGCGTGTCGCCTGCCGCACGGGCTCACGAGTTGAAGGCTGCGTGGTTGGCGCGTGACCACCGCCACTCCTCCTCCTCGAGCGACGAGCCCGACGCACGCTGGCCCGCGCCTCACTCCCGCCGCACCCGCCGCTCACGGGACGAGAATGACGACTCGGAAAAGGAGAATTGTCGCGCGTCGTCTGAGAGAGATGACGACGATGAAAAAGACGTGGACACGCGCTCGCAGGCGTCCAGCCTCGAGCCTATGCCCGACAACGACAAAACTCTCGAGCGCGTGCTATACCCCGCCTACTCCCGCGCGCCGCTGGAAAGCGGGAAGCGCAACAGTGCAGCGCTGGAAGGTGAGTCCCCAGCAGGAACCCCGACGGAGAACAAGGATGATGGGGCGAAGCTAAAGCGGTCCGAGTCGCTGGACCGCGAGCCGGTTAGAAGCGACGCGCGGGTGCTGCGCTCTGAGTCGCTTAACTGCCGAGTGGAACGTGTTCAGCGCTCCGACTCACTCGGCAAAGAGCGCTCGAAGCTCGAGAAATGTGAGTGGAACGTCGTCCGCAGGCGCGAAAGTGGCGCTTGGAGATCTACAAAGTTGAAGAGGAAGAACGGAATGCCGGAGCGCGGGATCAAGCGGCGTCACACGGTTGGCGGTACCAAGGACTTCGACAAGGACGGGTGGAGCGCGCGGCACACGCGCACGTCTTCGCCCGACCTGTCGGCCGCAGCGGCTGGCGTGTGGCCCACGCCGCTTGTGCCGCCGCCGCGCCCGCCACTCGAGTCGCACGTCTGACCGCGCATACTGCCGCCTGACGACTCGCGAACGCAAGCGAAAGGCGATAGACTTCAAAAAGAATGAGGCAGTGCTTCGATTGAAATGACAAAGACGATTCCCCGTGTCTTGATAGTGATCCGGTGATAGAACGGTACAGTAGGTACGTCTGATACAACAAGGCCGCCCTGAAGTTAGCAATGGATTTTTAGAGAGTATTGCACAGCTGAAGGCGGCCTAGTTGCATCGGTTAAGTGTACTAGTTTGTCTCTTTAGTCGCCCGAACTTTATTAGGTGCCTGTTTTAGTGGTGCTTGTTTTTTTTAATGCTGAACTCGAAACGAATTTTCCGTAAACTTAAGTTTGAATTCAAATGAATATGCTTTCTGATGAGTTGACCATACTTTTACGAAGTTTGACTTATATTTTCATTATATATACTACCGGTTCGAACTACATCTTGAGAAGAGAGGCTATATAATAATTCGACTCGATTGACTGAATAGTTTAGGTCACAAATATGTATATTTATAAATCTCTATTGTATATTATTTAATGATATAAAAATACTCAACTCATGTTAACTTGTCAATATGCCTGTATTTTAAAATTCAAATTTTAAATATCCATTTAAATTTAAATCAATGTGTATGTAAAACGCTATTTTATCAATCATCATAACAAAATTAATATTCGAACTGTGCAATATGCCTGTAAATCGTGGACTAGGAAATATTCGATTAAAATAGAAAACACGAATAGCTCACTATATAATGCCAAAGAAATATGATGAAACTGACATACTGAGAGTAAATGCATGCGCGCAGCGTAGGTATACCAGATTGAAGGGACGAATCGAGAAAGGAATGCAAGGATTAAGGATGTTGCAACGAAACTACTGACCATAAAAAGGAATCACTTACCACAACTATTGTACTGAAGTACAATGACAAACGCCGTTCCGCAAGTCTACATTATATGTTTGTAGTAGAACTCCCGTCGTAGATACGAGATGACCATCTACGGAGTTTCGGTGGAACCACATGGCTGAGACAGTTCAAGATGCATAATATAGTTGATTAGTGCTACTAGCTTCTAGTATTTAGGAATAAATGTTATAGAGTATGGTGCCTGTGGGCTTATGTCAAGTTGACCACACGATAACACCACTTAGTTTAATGAGCTATAATTAAGAATTTAGGTACTTCGTAAATTTTCGAAATAGCAATTATAATATGAACTTATGAAAATGCGTACATCACCACTTGCCTTTTGCAATAGATTTAGCTGATTTGAATTTATGCACAATTCTCAATCTAATACATTATACGAACTAAAGTTACCTTATTGTATCGCATTAATAACAATATTATGAAAAAAATATCGATTAGAAAATAAATATTATGAATATAATTATTTACAAAAATCGTTGATTACGAAAAGTATTGATTTTAATTGTACACAGATATTAATGGAAATGTAAATATTAAAGCTAATTTGAATATTAAATGTAATTTTAAAATTAATCCCATTATAACTTCAATATGTAATGTTAATGTGTAGATAGATATGCAACAGCGTCTTGTTGAAGGCAAATAGCCGAGCGACGGTGACGTCACACTACTCTTAGCAGTGATACTAATAACGTGATCCATCTTATTTAGCTTTGTATAAAGTGTACATTTCTTATATGGTTAATTTATATTAAATTTGTTGATGCTTTGTTGAATGCAATTATTTTTTATTGTTTTGTTTATCAAAGAGAAGTATTTTAGGCTAAATTCAATTGTTATTTATTTGTGGGAAGATGTAAAAACGTGATTGGCAAAACTTTTTAGATATGATTTAATTTTCTGTAAATATGTTCATGGCAAAACGATGTTAGACTTTCGTTCTTTAACTATTTGAAAAATTTTATACCATCTTACGTTAAGACGATCTCAAGTTTGTTGAATGTTTGCAAAGCGTTCCTTTAAAGTTTTATTTGTAAATATTAAATGTAGGAACAGTGGATTTACTCATTTTACTGAAGCATATAGTACCTAGAGTAGGCGCAGTGTCAGAGCTCGTGACGATAGTCTCGCGGAGACGGCTCGCTAGACTGCTTTCAAGAAATTGTATTCAAGTAATGTATTCATGTTCTTCGTGTAACCAGCTATGAAATTCAAACACTCTTAAAGACAAATTTCAAATATGGATTAATCCACATTTACGATGTCATTGTGTATATTTTGGAACAATGGAAATTAAATATTGAATCAATTTATCCCCGTATTTTATTATTCTACCTAGGTACCACTTTCTATCCTATCCTGTCCATTACGAAAACCCTAGATCAGTAGAAACGCATGTATTAGGGGTACAAGGTTCCAGTGTTCGTGTAAACAAAAAGGGGTTGGGAATTCTGTTATTTTTAAGCTAGGATGCACCGTTTCAGAGTTAATTAGCCTTTTTAGATAGATAGATACTCTTTATTGCACACCAAATAAAAATACAAAAATAAAGGAAACATTACAAAAGTTAAATAACGTACAGTGGGCGGTCTTATCGCTAAAAAGCGATCTCTTCCAGACAACCTTTCGGGTTTCCTTTAAGGGGTGCTTACCTCAACAAGAAAAACTGGACCCTTATGGAGCAATTTGCTGTCAGTCTAACAAGACCATTGCTCTCCGGAACGGCTAAGGTTAAAATTTAAAATAAAACTAGATTTTATACTCCAATGCATTAAAAAGATATGGATTATTATTGACGACCTCTGTGGCGCAGCAGGCGAGTTGCCGACTGAGATGCCAGAGGCTGCGGGTTCGATTCCCGCTGTGGGACAAATTTTTGTATGATCTGCAAATATTTGTTCCGGGGCTGGGTGTTATAGTTCCTGATAACCACGACATAGCTAAGTGTGGGATCATGACTGTATGTGACTGTTGGGTGTTATGTTATGGCAAATAGGCGTTAGGTAGTGTCTAATTTTCGTATGAAATCGAGAAAATTAAAAGCTTCTAGGGTACTTCCAGTAGCCTCACAATTTTGAAATGTGGAGTGCCAGGCTTTGTCGTTTATTCCGATTCCATCCAGTCCTACTAGAAGTTCGATGACACAAATGAAAAATTCTAAAATTGAGAAATACCCCTAAAATTGTAAAAGATTCAGCTGCCCACGTAGTCCTGGATTGCGTGGGCGTAGCAACTCAACGTGAACAAATCCTCAACAACCAGAGCTCATTCCGCGAAGCCTGCGAAGACCCCAGGAAGCTTCTGTGCGTGGCGGAGTTAGGCTGGCTAACTATCTACCCAGATAACTCTCACGCATAATGAACTATCCATAGAGTTCGAATACGGAAAAGGGAGTTCCCCATTAACCCCTAAATTGTATGGTGAAGTTTGTAAGAAAAAGCTAGGACAATTTCGAAATAATTTACGGTTTGGAACCCTCTGGGCGAGTCTCACTGGCACTCGTCGTTTTTCTGCGGTATTTTGAAATTCTTACATAAACAGATTTGTAGAGGATTCATTAAAACAACAAGATCAAGACAAATATTTTATTTCATTCATATAACACTAATCTAACTCAACATCTTTCAAGGTACATTTATTTGTAGTTCAATCAAAATTATGTCTGTAACAAGAGCTCGACAGTCCAAAGTTTTCAACATTTTCCACACTACTTTCAAACTAAGAGCATTTATTTTAACTTAGCTACATTAACACCCATATTCACAAACAACACTTAAGCGGCATCGACACGTCATTCGCTAACATTGAATTAATCAATTACCAACGCCGCCGCCGCCGCATTCTATAAATGACTACCCAAGTGCAAGTAGATATTTTTCACACAGAACTACCAATTTATCCATAAGATTTGTAATTTAGCTTGTAGAACGTTTTAGCTTAGGCTGTAAGTTTTGTGAGCATCTGATTATAAATAACGTTTACTGTGTCAAATGTTGTTTGTGAATATGAGCCCTAAGCTGAGCTAACAAAACAACTATTTAGTACTTTGTTATCTCACTGAATCATACACTGAATTAGTCGAAACAATTATCTACACTAATACAAAAAAGTTGTGCACCACCAACGAAACCTCGTATTTTGCCGTAATCAACTTTAAAAATGGGGATTCCACCCAAGTACTCAACAAGAATACTGCGATCACCAATCCGCCTACCAAGCGACTATGGCCCCTGTTGTTTTTTATGGGGGAGGCTTCGTCCAGCAGTAGACGTCTAAAGGCTGCTGATGATGATGAAGATGATGATGTTGATGATGAATCAACTTTAATGACAATTTAGGTATTATACGGGTGCAAATTAAATTACCACGTTTTCAATAGGTTTTGTAGCAGGTTCTTGTAAAAAAGTTTCCATTAGTATCACATGTTCTATAGGATTCATGTGTAGACTACGTGCTGGCCATTGCGGTTGCAACTGCGCTCTCTTTCGCAAAGAGTGACGTATCATTTTGCATTTAAAAAACTTTTTACAAAGCCTACAACATTTGTCGATATTGTGGAAATCTCAACTTTTTTAAAGAAACCTGCTCCAAGCCCCATTTAAAAATAAGTTTTTTTTTTGGACTCATATCTGATTTAACAATACAATTATAATAATTTAAGTTAATTAAATTCGGCAAAAAACGAATTTTCGCATGTGGTACAAAACTTTATTGATAGTGTACAATAAAACTGTAAAGGAAAAATATTTTCACGAAAATCGCTCAAAGTAGATATTAAAAATATTTTCTCAAAAAGGATACAGTTGATAATCAATATGGACAAATTTTTAATGCTTTATCAACCTGAAACCGTACCAAGAAAAAAGAAAACAAAAGTTTAAACATGCGTTTTACCGATTTCCAAAACATAAATCCCATTCGTGGGTGGAAAATGCATTGCGTGGGTGGGAAGTGCTGTCTATTTTCACACGTACAAGTTACGTTCGACTCCTGCATTTCAATTGTAGGATTCGATTCCCGCGCGATATAAAATTATTTTCTTTCTTTTTTAGAAGTTCCTTCTTATTTAAAGTAATGCTTTAATTAGTATTACGTTTTGCCTACCTACTTTAATACGCGCGGACAAAGTGGCGAGCATAACAGCTAGCTATAAATACTAGGCAATATATACATCGTAATTTGTTCTAAGCTATGCTACGTTATCGAAACACCAGTCAGTAGCACGAATATCTGGATTCACTAGCTAGACAATCGTAAATGAATATCAAATATTAAGGTGATGTTAAAATTTTGAGGTCACTGCGTTGCATGCTCACTCAGTAATTTAAAGGTTACAAACTCGATGTTAATATAATGATTACTTGAGGATGTTATCTAAATAAATCTAAAACAGAAACACGATTGGTGAAACTTTTCTCGATAGATTTTTTTTTTTAAATTGGTTCTCGTAATACCCGTTTTACGCCCATCTTTCTAATCAAGAAAATATTGGCGTTATATTTTTATACTATTCGGTAGCTAATCAAAGTATTTAAACAAATATAAGAAGATTTCTTTTCGTATTTCCTATTTTTTAAGCAAAACGAAGTTTTATCATTTGGCGCTTACGCCAGTTACTTCTGAACGGCACAAAGCTATACCTTATTCTCTTCCCGGAGTGAAGCGAGTAATCGCACTGTAATTTTCTTGCAGTTCTGCTAGCTGCACCCCCACTCAAGTTTCGAAACATTTTAACATATCGTCTTAACCAATCAAATCATAAAGACTTGAAGCTTCACCGATGTCATTGGTCAATATTTAACATTTGCGAACAACCCGCTAGCAACTCGATAACGTCAGAAAATGTTAACACCAACCTGATAGTACATCAACATGCCAACATAATCAACACTCCATAAGAAAATAAAAAATTAAGTTATCGTGTCAATTTAACATTCAAATTAAAGCGATACTTCAGCAGATCATAAATTAGGAAATTAAGTTACGTAAAAACAGAGTTACTCAAACTCAACCGGTATAGTACCAAGAAAATAGACATAAAAACAGCCCCATTCCCTAACTGAAAGTCAATAAATAAAAAAAACCATCAATTGACAATTCTTTATGATAATTTTGAGCAATTGATGGTAATTTTACTTGTCAAACGTTAGTCACCAAGAGCCTTTCAGTTAAATAAATTTAATAATTTATTAAGTTAAATAAATAAGGAATAGGGGGGCAGAACTCTAGACTTCATGGTCAGTCTTTTAGACCTTTCTCATAATCAAAAGGTTAACTTTTATGAGGGTAATCGAATCAGAACATAGAGTTATAAATAATAAATGCAACGTTTAAATCATAAAAAATAGTACTCATCTACATTAAAATAATATTTATGAATTATACTAAAACTCATATAGCAACTTTACAAGCTCACTTTTCACTGTAAATCTAAACAATATTGTACTATCGGAAATAGTTTACAACATAAATATTTTAAGAGATCTTTTTGAAACATTTTTTTTTCTACCTAATGCCCATTCGTTGTGTACCTCTTAAATGTAAATAAAAATAATTAATATCAGATACAGTCGTTTGATGATCACCATCAAAAAAAATACAATTAAAATATTATTTCTACCAATGTGCAGTTGTGTCTAAGGCCAAAGCACACCGGATGCGTATGCAGCACGTTACGTAGACACGCGCGTCTTCGTATGCACACGCTTGCTTGCACGTCAGGCAACCGGTGTGCTGCGGCCTTTAATCCATCGAATCGCTGCATTCTCTAAAAGTCACCCCATTTTCAATTTAGAAAGATATCTCAGAATATGTATAATGTAACGGATAGTGCTAGAACATGCATGTCAAACTCAAAGTCATTGGTGGGCCAAATGCTTAAAGACCGTAGAATCAGTGGGCCGCAAAACCCAACCACAAAGAATACAAACTCATTGCATAGATATACCTATACTGCCCCCCCCCCCCCCCTATTTCCTAACTGAAAGTCACTCGGTGACTAACGTTTGACAAGTAAAATGACTATCAATTGACAATTCTGTATGATAATTTTTACCAATTGATGGTCATATTTTTCCTTGTCAAACGTTAGTCACCGAGTGATTTTCAGTTAGGGAATAGGGGGGCAGGACGCTAATCGTTAATTTAATAATTAATTAATAGTAAAATGAGTACAATATACTTTGTTCTTAAAATTGAATCGGGCCGCAGTCAGAATTGTAAAGGGCCGCATGTTTGACATGCTTGTGCTAGAAGAACGAGTACACCTAGGTTTACCTAATGGTGGTTGGGTCATCATCACCTAGACTGTTTACGTCCACTGCTAGACTAGGCCTATCCCATTGAATACAATCCCCCATTGTATAGCGTACAACCTATCGCGTGCAAATGGGGGATTTGCCATAATCACCACGCTTGGTAGGCGGATTGGTGGTCGCAGTTTGGTGTACAGTATCCCTAAGGTTTTTACTACATCCACGGGACGAGACGGAGGGGTCTATTCATAAGCCGGACCCAGGTAGGTTAAAATCCAAATAACTAATATAATTTTCAATTCACCGGCTAACAACCTACTAGTTACTTGTCAGGTTTTTTGTTTAGGGCACTGATTTAAAACGGGTTTAGTATGGGCAGTCCATACTTAAATTAGTTAGTTTTACGAATATTTTTAATTTATAGGTGTATATTTTTTGTGTGGCAATAAAGCTTTTTTTTTTTTTTTTTTTTTATTTAGTATTACTGTTTAGCGAAGAGTCCAGTCCAATGTCTGTATACTATTCAGCACCTGCCGTTGGGTAAATTTAGATTTACTCGTTCTTCTGATTATTTAACCCTGAAACAGGGTGAAGAAAATGATCAACTTTTTCCCAAAAAAGTAGGATTATATACATATTCAGCGATATCCTGCACAGCGTTACAGTACGAACAATATTTTCTAATTTGAAACAAAAATATATTCTTCTAATTCATTTTTGAAACATTCTGAACAACCTATGTTAACAAACATTATGCAAGTTCAGCGAACACCTCAAATGTTTCCGTTACCAAAACAAAATGAACCGTGTGTAAAGCTCTGCACAAAGGTGCAAATCGTGTGCAATTAATTTGCATGCCTTTTTATGTATACATGTTCCAGTAGCTGGTATTTGCAAGCTACAGACATGTGTATTCCCGGCTTGATGTTGATGGTTTAGTACAAATAACTCAAACGTTACAAACAGGTCAAGTTAAGTGTAACTTTTCAGCGATTCCGCTTGCGTGCGCAGTGAGTACAGGTGCAGTGATACTTACGTCCGGAGGAGTCGCGGTGGCTGGCCTTCGAGGCATCCGAATACTGCAGTAATATCAGTCTGCGGTCCTCTGTCAAACGAAAGTCGATTGTTCAGCCATGTTTGTATTTCCTTCCATCATGTCTGTCTACCGTGGTGTGTCCGGCCTAAGAATTTATTTTGACGACCTCTGTGGCGCGGGTGCGATTCCCGCCTCTGAACAAATATTTGTACGATCTGTTTGAAGAAGTTTGTGTAATTGTTTGTTATCATTTCTCTCCAAGACAGGTAAACTAATGACATGCGTCTTTTAGACCGTCAATCGTTGGGGAATAATAATAAATAAATTCGTTTATTTTCTCATCACAAAGGTCATATAGTGAAAAACCTTACTAATTTCAAAAAAACCTGTGAACCTGTATTGTGAGAGACTGGTGCCTGATATAGGTTTATAAAAAACCTGTGTTACAGGTCACCAGGACTCCACTCCACTGAATACATAAGTAAAAATTAGGTAAGAGAAGCGAACCTTTAACAAGATAAGTGATAAGAGAAAAGAAGAACCAGGCAATAATCTAAAGATACAAAAGAATAAAAAAATAAAATTAATTAAACTAAGCAACAGATAACAAACTAACAACTCAAGGAGGGCGGTAATTTATAGGATAGAGGAGTTTACGCTAGTAGCAAAGTAGTTGACGACCTCTGTGGCGCAGCGGGCAAGTAGCCGGCTGAGATGCAAGAGGCTGCGGGTTCGATTCCCGCTGCGAGACAAATGTTTGTAGGAACTGCAAATACTTATTCAGGATCTGGGTATACGACACCATGGCATAAAAGTTGATGAGGTGAAAAGGCTGAGACGCAAGAGGTTGCGGGTTCGATTCCCGCTGCGGGACAAATGTGTGAATGAACTGCAAATATTTGTTCCGGGTCTGGGTGTTATGGTGCCATGGTATTCGTAGTTCCTGATACCCACGACGCAGGGAATACTAGTGTGGGATCAAGACTACGTATGGTGTTACGTTACGTTGTAACGGTGTTGTAACGTTGGGTGTTATGTTATGTGTGTTAGTATCTTACCTGGACATGGCACAAGTGTGTAGCGCCGACGGCGCGCGGCCGCATGTCAATCGCCCTCCTCTTGCTCGCGGCTCACAGGAGCGGAGCTAGGGGGGGCAGGCAGCGCTACGGGAGCGGGGGCGCTGGGGCTGACGGTGGGCGGACTCCAGGGCTGGACCGGGGGGGTAGTCGGCCGCGTGTCTTCGTTCTCAGGACTGGAACCGTCTATCGTCAGGCTGTTTAGAAGCATGTCGAAGAGGGTGTCCTGCAAGAAATATTATAGTTTGTATTTATTTGGTAACTGAATGAAACTATTACCATAATATCACTATCACGGTTTTGGCTACATGTAACTACGAAATAGATAACTTCAAAATGCTCTCATGTAACCTTTCTTATGAAAACGTACAGTTTTACCTAAAAAATAAGTCCGATCGACTGTTTTCGTTTGCGCAGAAAAGCGCAGACTGATACCCGACAGTAGCCGAACGTATAGTATAGCTCTGTCCCGCTGACATGATTCGTACACTGTCGGACAGAGTCAACTAATGAACAACATGGCGCACGACTGGCCGCGATTTTAGCGCGAAATCAATTAACCAATAACAGCGCAAGATTTTTTAGCGCGCGTTTGCTATTGGTAGAAGTAAGGTTGCCGCGCTATAGAAATTGGTCTACGACGCAAGTATATCGGGGCGACTTATATTTTGGGTAAAACTGTACAAAACTCACACTTAGCGCACTGGTCGATTATACGCTGATAGTATTTCAATACCCCCTTAGTTGTAAAGGTGTCTTTGTCGTGTTTACATCTTTGTCGTGTTTACATAGTTGATTACGAATCTAGATCTGAACTATTCTCAATGTTTATGTGTACGCTTATTTGATTGTAATCTGTTTTGTGAACCTATTAAATAAATAAATAAAGGCTATATAATTTAAGCTCTACTTAGAATAGTCACTGATTGTCGTTATACATTGGTAAGAAAGAGATAACAACACTTTAAACACATTCACTGCTGAAAACACAGCTGTCTGTGATTTTGTTTTTGCATAATTACATTTCTTTTTTTTTCTGCTATTTGTTTCTTCGTGCGAATATTTTTCTTCAACACTTAATTAAATCCGTATTTACACGCGAAATCGGGGAAAAACACTCCGAACGTGTTGTTTCACTTTGACAGATTTGATTCAGTTTAAGAACACAGACCAGACAAAGTATTTTCTATAGATCTGCGCTGAATCATCTATTCGAATGTAACCATCACCACAAGCCCACAGATTAGTAAAGCGCCGTGCTCGTAGAGAGAGTATAGGGTAGAGAAGTCACAACAGTAATAATATCAGCGAAAACGGGATGCCCTAATGATCGATCACCTTAGAGTGAGCGAGACACATTTTCTTGTCTCACCTTGCGTATGCGATTATTTTTGTATGACTTAGTTGGTTTTGCGCCTGTGTACACATGTGTGTGTATGTCCATGCGAGACTGTGTGATTCGCAACTAGGGCAAACAATATTTTTGATGAAGTGTTTTGAACGTGGTCAAATGTTGTTACGAATTGTTGAAGTATTTTAAATGCTATATTTTGACTGTACAAGTCGAACAGATCGAAATATTCTTTTATTTCGTTGTACTATCTCAGTTTTCTTCAGGCGTACGCGATTATAAATTAAGATAAGATAAGATAATTCTAGTTATACTCTTGCTACGGCAGTGTGTTCGGACGTAGTTCGTTAGTATTTACGTTGTAATCGAGAATGGGTCCGATGCCGACCTCGTCAGTGTCGCTGACGGATGTCATGGATGGCCAATAGTCGTGCAGCGGCGACGGAGACAGCGCACCGCGCTCCGGCGTGCCCGGCGGCGTGGCACCGCCCGCGCCGCACGCCATGTACACTGAAACAAACATTCAATTTATGTCACACGAGCCATTGGTTGTAAACTGTGATCATCATCATCATCATCATCATCATAATCGTCATCATCATCATCATAATCGTCCTCATCATCATCATCATCATCATCATCATCATCGTCATCATCATCATCATCATCATCATCATCATCATCATCATCATCAACATCATCATCATCATCATCATCATCATCATCATCATCATCATCATCATCATCATCATCATCATCATCATCAGCCAGTAGACGTATACTGCTGAACGAGGCCTCCCACGTATATAATGCAATGGGAAGATTTGACGAACTCTGTGAAGCGGCGGGCGAAGGTTGGCCTGCAACGCAGGAGGTTGCGGAGGTTGAGGTTGCTGCCTGCCAAGTGTAGTGATTACGGCAAATAAATAATAATAATAAATGCTTGACATTTCACACAACATTATCTAGCCCCAAGCTAAGCAGAGCTTGTGTTATGGGTATTAGATAACTGATATACTTAATACAATACATTAGTGACGCAACGAATGCCATTTTTTAAACATTCGCGAATGCAAATGTCTGCTACTGACATTCGCGGATGCGAATGCGAATGCGGTTCAACCGAAAAACGCGTGGCAAATGACGTAGACCCTTTAACTTGGTAGAAAGTGAACAAGGCAAGGTACGGTCTTCTGTTTCCTGTAGTTCGGCATTATTTAGTTACACCACCAACGAGTGTCCCGAGCGAGTGCATGTTTAGTGGCGCTGGACTTATTTACACACCACATCGAAACAGACTTGAAGGAGGCGTCGAAGCTTCTATTTTTAAAGTTTAATATCCCTCTACTAAAGTTTAACTATTAAAAAAAGATATTTAATTGTTATTTTTTCAGAGAGAAGTATTTTGTTGTTTTTGTTTGTTTAGATTATATTTATAGTTTAATATAACAGAATATAGTTTTTGATTATTTATCATATTTTTGAGTTTTATTCAAGATGAATGAAACGATGTTTGTTTTGATGTTTTATTTAAACATTAAAAAGTTATATAAAGAAAGACTGATAAAAGTTTCATAGATTTGTTTTTGTTAGTTTCAATTGCACTTAATTTTTGTGTTGTAAGTTTTATTTTTTAAGCTTTACTAAAGTAAAAAATAATTTTGTTTTTGCTTGTTAAAGTGTTTACTTATTACTTGTGATTCTTATGAAAAAATATTATATTCATAGTCTATTGTAGAAAAATAATAATGTGTTTGTATGATTATTATTTTTAATTTTGTTCAAGCAGATGATTAAGTATATAACATTAAAACTTAAGTAAAAACTGATAAAATTTCATAGAAGAATTTGTTTTTGTTTGTTTACATTAGATTATATATACTTTTTGTCTTATAAGTTTTAATGAAAATTTAATTATTAAGCTTCATTGCCCAAAGTAAAATAATGAATAAATAATACCAAATGATAAAGTGAAGACTGTTAATGTGCTTATGAGGTTAAGTTACTTTTTCTTGCATTAAAAACATAAGAAATGAATGGATTTTGATTTTATTTACCTACCATTATCTTCAAATTGTTTTTTTTTCTAATATTCATATTCGCAAAACATTCGCAGAAATTTTGCGAATGCGAATGCAAATACGAATATCCAAAAATATGCGAATATCCGCGAATGCGAATATTCGTTACATCACTACAATACATTACATAGACAGATATTTTTTTATTATACATAGAAAATGCCCAGAACACCCTAAACAAATATCTGCAGATCGTACAAATATTTGTTCCGAGGCGGGAATCGAACCCGCAACCTCCTGCGTCGCAGGCGATCCTTTGCCCGCCGCGCCACAGAGGTCGTCACTTAAGAACGTACTTCTGTTGCTCAAGTACTAACTTGTCCCGGCGAGTGCTCACGGGAAGCCTCACGTAGTTGGAGACGCCCCCCCCCCTTCCACTAGGTACCCAGCCAGGCAGCTGGTACGGCCAGCTCGTTGCACAACTTACTTCTGTTCCTAGTATTTCCTCTAGTTCTTAATTGGCCCGGCGAGGGCGGAGACTCGCGCGGCTGAGGGCGTGGCCTAGTGCCCCCCATGTTAATCCCCCCTCGGCCGTTTGGGGCCGTCGCCGGCCCTGCGATCGCACCGCCGGTGACCCCTGCAGCGATGACAGCGCGTCGGGCCCGCGTTTGGGCGCATGGCCCGCGGGGTGAGCGAGGCTCGGTCATTGCACTGCTGTTCCATTGGCGTTTCGGACCTGATGATACAATAATTAAGTATGTATTATTAATATTTTTTCAGTTACTTCGGCAATTATACTTGGTCGCTAACAATTAGCCTAGTACACAAGCTCAAAGCCACGCAGCGGGCTATGGATAGAGCTATGCTCGGAGTTTCACTATGTGATAAAATCCGAAACAAGGAGATCCATAGAAGAACCTATGGCCCCACATAGCTTTTTGAATTAGCAAGCTAAAGTGGCAATGAGCAGGCCATGTAGCTCGCAGAACCGACAACCGTTGGAAAATAAAGGTTCTTGAATGGGGACCACGAACCGGACGGCCCCCCTCTAGATGGACCGACGACATTTTAAAGGTTACAAGAAATCGGTGGATGGAGGCGGCTCGGGATTGATCGTCATGGCATTTTATGGGGGAGGCCTATGTCTAGTAGTGGACTTCTACAGGCTGATAATTTCGATTACTTTTAATTCGTTACGTGTTGACTGCGCGGTCGTTAAAGAACCAGAAATAGTAGATTGTATCATAAGGGAGCAAAATAATATTTTTACGGCGAGGGCGCTTTTTTGAATCCAGAGCGAAGTGAGGGATTCTAGAGTAGAATCCCGAACGTAGCGAGGGATTCAAAGTACGTCGCCCGAGCCAAAAATATATTTTGCGCCCGAGTGTTACACTCTACTTTTCATCACCCTCTATGAAAAAATAAAAGGCGCCTCATATTTTATTTCAAAACAAAACCATGAATTTCTAATAATCCGTGAATAATTTATCATTTAAAAACAGACTTTCACCATTGTATTCGACTAAATATTTTGATGAAAAAAAAATTATGAAAGTACCATAGTGGTGAAAGGATTATGATACTTTCTGAATGCAAATGCTTGGTTTGTTGCTGAAAATATCAAAATCGCCATATGTATGCCTACAATATTTGAGGAGTTCCCTCAATTCCTCATGGATTCCATCATCAGAACTCACGGATTCTGAAAAAAATGGGACCAATCTGGAAGTATATCTATTCAAATAAAAAAAGAATTTTCCAAATCGGTTCATAAACACCGGAGATATGAGGTAACAAACATTAAAAAAAAAATACAACCGAATTGAGAACCTCCTCCTTTTTGTAAAGTCGGTTAAAAATAACGAAATCGCGGGCCGTAGTTCGCGCGTTTCTAATTTGTTTTTTTTTTATTCAGCTGGTGGCGCGACTATGGGCCGCCGTACCAGCCAGTATTTATTTAAACAATATTTGCGTTCGCCTTCTTTGGCGCTGAACACTAAGATGATCCAAATTTAAAAAGGGCGCGGCAAAGATAATTGCAGCGCACTTATTTGTGTTTGATTCTTTTCAAGATGTTCCAAATTCAAAAAGTGCGCGGAAAAGATAATTGCGGCGCACTTATTTGAGTTCGATATATTCCAAATTTAAAAAGTGCGCGGCAAAGATAATTGCGGCGCACTTATAGAAGCTTCATACAGAAAACACCACCTTTGGGTGCACTTAAAGGCGAATCAAGTCGTCCTTTTCGAATAGATGGGATGAAAAAGTCGTTTTTAATTATATTTGTCGAGGACGAAAACTGCCTTTACGAGAAAACATACAATCGTCTTCTAAATACTTTCAGGGAGCAAAGTGGAACAAGCACGTCATAAAACAAAAAAAACGACGCCTACTTTGCGCATAGCTGTTTGTACCGTAGTCATGAGATCATGTGCTCTTGGTAGCGCTGAGGGCCCAGTCCTATCTGTCCCCACGGGGGTCCACTGTGACCTCAGTATCCTTAGCATGACCTTTTTTTTATGCTACTTGGCAAGCAGACAAGCTTACGCCCCACCAGATGGAAAGCAGTTACCGTAGCTAATGAACGCCTGTAACACCAGAGGCATCACACGCGCGCTGCCGACCCTGAGACGTAAAGATAAAAAGTCTCATGTGCCTGTAATTTCACCGGCACCCGTACCCTTCAAACTGAAACAGCACTGCGAACACTACTGCTTGGCGGCAGAAATAGGTACGGTGGTAGTACTTCCCCGGACGAACTCTTTCACAAGAAGTTCTACTACTAACAAAACTCTCCACCTCTTACTAATTGAAAGCTCACCTTGTCTTCAGAGACAAGGTCAAGCCTCGAGGTGTGTCCATTGATACGCATGAGACTCAACAGCAGAATATTTGTAGTAGACAGTTAGGGATCGGTATTATGTCCCCTAGGCAGCGCAGAGGGTCTAGCTAGACTCATCTGACCCCCCAAGTAAGACTTATAAACTCACCATGTCTCCGAGAGCCTCTAGGCGTCAGTCCATTGATACGCATCAGGTTCAACAGCAGCATATCCGTATGGGCTGCGGTAGACATTTGAGGATCAATGTCATGTGCCCCTCTTGACAGCGTCGAGGGTCCGGTACCATCTGCCCCCGCATGGGTCACCGTGCCCACACCGACTGCGCCAAAAAGCCGGTTGAGGATGTCCCCTCCGTCTCGCATTGATCCTTCCAGTAAACCTTCAACGTCGTTTTCACCTGTTGGATGAGCGAATGTTATTGTTGGTACGCTTTGTAAAAAGCAACACAAAATGATGTAACTTACTTTTTTACGATGTTAGATTGTCGTGAGTTATGGGGCTTAGTTCATATTGGTACAGTAAGCTAATTCATTTAGCTGAACAATTTATAAGGGCCTAAACACATGTGACGGAATGAACGTCGCCGATCTTCCGTCACGTAACGCCGGTACACATAATTCCATACAAATATCTCACACCATACACATCTGCCCAAAGAAGTAAGAATGCTGAATGTTTAGTATGATAATGAATAATGAATTTACTTTGAAGTTTAGTAAGAATGCCTCGTTATTAGTTGGTGAAAATGGAGGTCTTAGTTTTCTATGACCAAAGTTTTATTGGATTATTCTGTTCTCAAGTTTATTTTACTGTACCAACACAAACAAAGCCGAATCTGTTGTAAAAACATAGTGAATGAATGTCGTAGAAAAGAATAAAAACTGTTTATTTTTAATAATAAAATCGCATGAATTTATAAATAACAAGGACAAAATTATGTCATACTTCAAATGTTTCTTGTTACAAAAGCGAAAATTTAGAATAATTCAATTTTTTATTTTATTTAAAAAAAGTTTCTTTATGCTTTTTCCATGAGCTAGCGCAATAATAAACGTTTGTCCAAAAGACATTGTATTCAAAGAAAATTAAGTAGGAAATCAAATGTCTTCTTTTCAATAATAGGTACTACAATAATAATAAAAAAACATAAGAGCACACATCTCAAAATATAATTAAAGGTTTCAATAATGCACTTTTTTACAAGCAAATACTTTTTCTTTTGAAGAAAATTTTGTGCGTTGAATTCGTACATTTTCTTTGAACCTGATATGTAGAGATGTGCGCCCGAACCGTTCCCGGTGACGATCGTGACGTTTTACGCTATTTGTAATGTAAAATATATGGTCAGAGCTAGTAAGGTATCTATACTATTACAAATTATATTATCACAAAGGTACAACGCGTCGTTTTTGCCGAAACGATTTGCTTCAATTGTGTGTGGGAAAAATGGAATATTCCTAAATTCCCAAGCAAAAGCTACAGTTTTGGCGTACTTGTGATTTTTGTGATCGCTCTCGCGCCTGGGCACCTGCGCATAAACTCAGACCGAGATAAATAGAAGATACGTAGCACGTAATTCTCACTCCCACCACGCGTGACATAACATATTTTGTGCGTCAGTGCACGCGTGACATATAATTTGTGGGTCGCTTCTTTACGTAGAAGCAGTTAGTATTTTTGGACGTGTTAAGCAACGTCTTGTATCTGTGGTCCTGCACCGTAAATGTGGTAATCGTCAACAACCGTCCCCGGGTATAAGAGCCGCGAGTCTAGTGACCATCCTCACCAACCAATACATATTTTAAAGGAAATTTAAAGCATTTAAAATTGACAGGCAATGAAAAACTGTCTTTGACATGAGATAAGTGACTCGTAAACGTTAGGTGGCCCGTAGTTGGTTGATGAAAATGAGCTTAGTATTTAACAAACAATTGACACGGACGTAAGGTGTAGTGTAACATTTATTTTTTACGAAGACACTGTGATAAGCGCCCCTAGCGGATATTCCTTTAAATTCCGTACTAAAAAGCGTGTTATCCACTACACTATACGTCTGTGTAAGGAGCTTGTTAAAGACTACGGCCTCTGCGTTATCGCGATTAATCAACATTGTGTAAGTGCTTGCAGGCCCGTCCGTGGCGGTGCGGGTTGCGGTAGGGGCGGGGGCGCGCGCGCGCACGCAGGCGGGCGCGCGGCCGGTAGCAGCACGCCGGTGCGCACGCCGAGGAGCAGCGCGACGCGCCTGACTCACCCGCGCCGCACCACGAGCACGACCGAGTGCTGCCGGACGAGTTCGAGTTGTCTGCGGGGGGAGGGAACAGGGGGATAGGGCCAAGGATCACAGGACAGTTAAACTACAGCCCATTACAATGAACCACAATAGTTTTATGGTAACCCATCTTCATGCCATCGGGTAAAACTGTTTTGTAAAAATGGTCTAAAAACGTCATCTTTATTTTAAAAACCTTTCAAATGATATACCATAAAATAGTGCGTTTTTTTTATTTCTCGTTTTTTTATCTTCTCGGCCACCATTTTATTGTGGTAATACGAATGTTTTTATTTGTCAAAATCGGTTCAGTGGTTTTAGAGTTCTAATGGTTTATCCATACAAAACTAGAAACAAACATAGGCATTGAATACATTACCCTTCCTAACTAAAGTGGTTGGGCAAAAAGGTATGATTTAAAAGGTTGAACACACTTGCACGCTAGTAAGGAAACGAAAGGGTAGTTGGAAGGAGAGGAAAGCAGCTCTAGTGAAGTGCGTATATTTACCTGTGTACAGTTCATTCATATCTTACATACCCAACATAGTTTCATAATCAACGTCATTTGACTTACCTTACATTGATTCATAATCAAAGTCATTTGACTTACCTTACATTGTTTCATAATCAACGTCAGTTGACTTGCCTTACATTGTTTCATAATTAACGTTATATAACTTACCTAACATTGTTTCAGGATCAACATCATGTTACTTACCCAATAATGTTTCATCATCAACGTAATGTTATTTACCTTACATTGTTTCATAATCAGCGTCATTTTAATTACCTAACATTGTTTCATCATCAACGTCATTTTACTTACCCGACATTGTTTCATCATCAACATCGTTTTCTTCGTTAGAGTTCTCGTCAATATGGCTTGGGATGTGTACGTCAGCGAACACTTCTAACTCGCTGAACATCAAGTCCTGTAATACAAAACAATCTATGAAGAACCAATTTAAATTGGTAAATGGTTTATCGTCATCACCATCATCATCAGCCTGTAGTAGTCCACCGCTGGGCATAGGTCTCCCCGTAGATCCTCCCTGATGATCACGTCGGTGTCTGCAATTAACATTGTGACAGGGATCGTGCTTGTATTTGGTAACCCAAATTAACAGTCAAATAAAGCAGAATCGGCAAAAATGGCGACTAATCAGAACGATAAATTTACAGTCGCAAAACAATTTTAAAATGCGTGTGATACAGCAGTTGCGTCCGGAGTAAGTGCTCTTGTACACGAGCGGGAAATTGCCAACGGCAGAGGCAACTGTAGCCGTCGACATCTGTCGGCGGCAGCCGTCAACGCATCGGCGGCAGCCGTCGTCCTATAACGACGCTTGCTATAGGTCTATTGACTGCGGGACTATGTATATGGCTGCCACAGAGCTTCGATGTTGACATGTCAACGGCTGCCGCCGACGGGTGCGGTTGCCTCTGCCGTTGACATCGTGCCGCTCGTGTTTATAAAGCCAGACGATAGATAGTGGCAAACGACGCACGGCGTTGCCGATGTTACATAATGGGTGACGCAGCGGATACTGAAACCGGTTGATAGATTCTGACGCGGCGTTGCCGGTCTGTGCGCTTTCAGACTCTTTTAAAGCCTCCTTTCTGGAGTCCTCAAGCTCTGTCCAGTTTAGGATCCGAGATGGATGAGTATAGCACGGCGTTGCCAGCATTATACAGTGAGTTGAGTACCTAATTGAGTACTGACCCCGGTATCACTGCTAGATTCCGATGCGGCGTTGCCAGTCTGTGTGCCGTCAGGGTCTTGTAATGCCTCCCCGTCCTTCCTCGGCGTAGGACCACCAGCTCCGTTCAGCTCGGGAGACGAGATGGAGGAGCATAGCGCGGCGTTGCTAGAGTTAGACTCCGTCACTGGAGCGCTTGCTACTGCTGAAGAAACAAAACTTGTACAATATGAGACCATCATAGATTTTCTAAGGACGAACACAAGGGCGCTGTCAAAGCAAACATCGTAAAGAAGCCTTAACAATTTGAAGGCATTATTATCATCATCTGCCTGTAGAAGTTCACTGCAGGACATTGCTTGGGGGCCACCAACAATGACTTTATCCAACGACTGAAAATTATGACATAACATAACACATACACACATACATAGTTCAACCCCCCTGTTATATTGATAGTAATTTTACTTGTCAAACGTTAGTCACCGAGTGACTTTCAGTTAAGGAATAGGGGGACAGATCCCACGCTAGGTTTCCCTGTGTCGACGGTATCAGGAACTACGAGTACTATGGTACCACAACACCCAGACCCGGAGCAAAGATTTGCAGATCATGCAAACATTTGTCACGCAGCGGGAAACGAACTTGCACCTCTTGCGTCTCAGCCAGCTACTCGCCCGTCGCGCTACAGAGGTTGTCGATGATGAACGGTCTCTAGTCAATCAGGGAGGCCTCTGTCCCAGCAATGAAAATATAAATAATAAAATAAATAAATAATAAATAAATGCTGGACATTTTCACACAACATTATCTAGCCCCAAGCTAAGCAGAGCATGTGTTATGGGTACTAGATAACTGACATACTTAATGCAATACATTATATAGATAGATATTTTTTATTACACATAAAAAAATACCCAGAACACCCTGAACAAATATCTGCAGATCTTACAAATATTTGTTCCGAGGCGGGAATCGAATCCGCAACCTCCTGCGTCGCAGGCGAACCTTCGCCCGCCGCGCCACAGAGGTCGTCAAATATGATTACGACAGTGGTTTACCCGTGAGAGTAGACTCCTTGGCCGGCACTTGCTTATCCGGGCGCGGTTGCTTGCTCGGCAACTTGCTCGGTACACGGCTCGGCGCATTGGCGGCGCTCAGCAATGTGTGCAGACTCACTAGCGCCATGTTATCCGCGCCAGACACGTGGAGCGAATTGGCCGATCTGCGTTTTGACGACACACTAGGTTTTACAATAACATAACATCCAATAGTCACATACAGTCGCACTATTATTGACTATATTAATGATAAAGCCGCGTGGCCTGATGTCGCTCTGCCCCTCGACTGCTAAAATGGAAATTTGCAATATCTGTACTTACCTATTTACATGTTTGTATTAGATTATTATTTATAAGTATAACAAGCGTAGCGTGTGCTGTCTTGCATATTTTTGCTGATGTTTATTTACTTTTGACTACCTTCCTAAGGTTTTTAAGTTCTCATTTACTATGTATCAGCAACTCCTTGCTCCGAGGCACCACACAGGCGCTTCTCACCTAGTGGTAAGACGGACCATTTATGTAAGCCAAGCCGAGTTTGTTGCCTGATTCTTCTAGGCTTGGTCGCGTTGGAACAGGAGTAATTTAATTTTATATAAGACGATTCAAAATGATCCTTGTGATTACAATGAATAAAGTTCTTTTTTTTTTTTTTACTTTTTTTTTTTTTTTGACTATTTCTGAGACCCAAATTATCTTATTTAAATAACATTCCAGTCACAATATAATCTCGACAGTAAATAAAATAAATAAATGCTGGACATTTCACACAACATTATCTAGCCCCAAGCTAAGCAGAGCTTGTGTTATGGGAACTAGATAACTGATATATTTATTACAATACATTACATAGATAGATATTTTTTATTATACATAGAAAAATATCCAGAACACCCTGAACAAATATCTGCAGATTTTACAAATATTTGTTCCGAGGCGGGAATCGAACCCGCAACCTCCTGCGTCGCAGGCGAACTTTCGCCCGACGCGCCACAGAGGTCGTCAACGACTGTGCGACTGACACGAGATTATAATGTAATTTAATCGTTTTTTAAATAAGATAATTGGGCCTACCACACTCCCACACTAGGATTCCCTGTGTGAATGAACCCGTGGGTATCAGGAACCATCGCACAACAACACCCAGAACATGAACAATGAAAATAGAGCGCTTGAAATGTTAGCAGCGTCTACAGATCCATATATAGATATTACTAGCATCCGTTCACGGCTTCGTTCGTGTGTTAGCGGGACATGTCAGTAGCAAAGGACGACTCTAATTTTGAATCCTTGTGATTTCAAATAAAAAAATATCAATGACTTTTTTTTTTTTTTTTTTTTTTTTATGTTCATCTTTATTTATACCCGTCTCCAGCCGTCAGACGTCCACTGCTGGACGAGGCCTCCCCCATGGAATACTATGGGGGGGATTTGCAGTATTGGTGTTGAGTACTCAGGTAGATGTTGCTGCCTATCCCCTGGTGTAACCCCTTAGTAAGGCACTACATCACTACACCCACATGAGACGCAGGGGTCTATTCTTAGGCCGGACACACCACGCCATGTTGAAGCGTAATTCAATCAAAAAGTTCTACGAGGAGTAAGTGGATACTAAAATCCTACACACCTAGATGTAGAGGGTAGGCTGTAGGTGGGTGAGAGCGCGTGAGGCACGATGCGACGGTCCAGCGGCTGTCCATAATCGCCATAGTGAGATGACACTTCATTATTACGCGTATCTTCGGCGAACATGGCCGTGTTCAATATGTCTGAAAATAAAATATATGAACCGATTTTAGTTCAGTCCGGTGACGTTTATGCAGAGGTAGTTTTGCACCGGAAATGAATAAATGTAGTAGCCAATGAAACAATCCTTACATGAAAATGAGTCGATACGCATTAAAAAAAATTTTGATCAATACAACTCATTTTTGTGGAGAACTCACGCTTGACCAAAAAAATAACTATGCCAAAATCGTTTTCATAGAAAATGAGCAAATGGTTCCAAAGACAGTTTTCCCGTATCTCTTATGGATTCGGATATCCCCATACTGTCCCATTTAAAAAACACCCTGTATATACAATGTGTAACAAAATACCCCTATAAGCCTGAGGGGAGGGTAATACACACATCATGGCGAACAACTTTAGTTCAGGCGAACCTTCGCCCGCCGCGCCACAGAGATCGTCACTAGAGACCATAGGTAGGTAGAGTATACTGATCATATCCGTATGCATACGGATCGGTATCCTCCTCTAGCAACGCTCATTGGCAAAACCCACTTTATATTGACAACGCAGGAGATTGCGGGTTCGATTCCCGCTTCTGAACAAATATTTGTACGATCTGCAGATAATTGTTCAAGGTGTTCTGGGTATTTTTCTATGTATGATAAAAAATATATATCTATGTAATGTATTGTATTAAGTATATCAGTTATCTAACCATAACACAAGCTCTGCTTAGCTTGGGGCTAGATAATGTTGTGTAAAATGTCCATCATTTATTTATTTATTATATTTAGCTGGTCCTCGCGCAATAAATACCTGCGTTAGTGATCCTCTGAGGGGGCACGACGATAGGCGCGCTGTACTTCCACTGGTTGTACATGACGGAGTCGCTCAGCGCGTTGCCGTCGACCGGGTTGTTGTGCGTCATGTCGCCGTCGGTGGAGGGCGCGGCGGTCGCGGTGGAGGGCGTGGCACGAGTCGCGGCGATCGAGTTCCGAGACATTTCCAGGGAAAGGCGCTGTGGGAAGTAACACACTGTTACCAGCGATACAAATCTTCAGTACACACTGAAAGATCAGATATTTCGGTGGTCAGGGTACAATGATGAGCATTTTTATAAGAAATGTGGTCTAAAATGCCGTCCTGCTGCATAACCAAATGTACTAATAAGAAACACCAACAAAGTAAACCGTGTAACATTTAATTGGTAAATACACAATTTTATTGCATAATTTGGTTTTCAAATAATTACTCATATTTTCGGAGTCAGTCTAACGACAAAATCTCTGACTAATACATATTCATATTCATATTCGTTTATTTATTGAAGTAAGTACATTAATATTAGTAAGTATTGGTCTTATTATACTAGGTTAGTTAAGTACTTACACATAAACCCCATACATACATACATATTATTATATTCAAATATATTATTATATTCAAATATAACAATAAATATAACATTCTATGCTGTTAAGCAGCTGTCTCAGTTACCAAAATAGAGTTGAAAAAGGATGCGTGATATGGTGTGTGTGTGTGTGTGTGTGTGTTAGTGGGTTGGTGTGGGTGGGTGTGTTGTGGGCTAAGGGTGTGTGTGTGTGTCTCACCTCTTTGAGATCGTTTATTTGCAGGATGTGCTGGTTCTGCATGGTAATTAGCTGGTTGATGTACCACTGCTGGTCGCGGCAACGCTGGTAGAACGTCGGTGGACGCACCTGGAACCTGACCAATAATACCATTGTAGCTCAAAGGAAGTCAGTGGATGGAGGCAGCCCGAGATCGTTCGTCGTGACATTCTATGGTCCCCCATATGGTCTATGCCCTGCAGTGGACTTCTATAGGCTGATGATGATGATGACCTGCATCATCATAATGACAGATCACTATCTTACATTTCATATGACTGACGGTTACAGTAAACTTCTGTTTATACGTTGGTAAACTTGGGCCTCTAGACAGTCAAATTGCGGTTTTTATATATAGATATATTATATAGACTGCAGAAGTTTTATGCTAGATGCTGCTCACCTCAAGATAAGCGTATCAGTGTCCGGATTTAGATACCCCTCGCTGGCCAGCAGGTCCAATCTGAAGAATCTGTTGTATCCCCAGCACTCGCCGACTTCGAAATCCGAAGCGAACTCTCGAACAATGTTCTTAGAAGGGTCCCGGGATACTTGGTGAAGCATCTCCACGCGGTATTCGTATCTGGTTCCAAGTGAAGTTAGATGTAGTTATAGATTATGATCTGACGTTTTATATAGATAATTAAGCTAGATTTTAAAGTGGTGATATTGCACTTTGAATTTGAGTTTTTTGATCATGGTAATAAGGTATACTTTCCTTGGATCATGAATAAGTTTTGCTTATAAAGAAACTATAAGAATCCGAAATATGCACGCACGGTGAGCGTGTTTAATTCGCACGCTACGTTGCATTCTTTGTATTACGTGGTATTCTCGTGTGTAATTAATTGTGACCGCATAAGGTCGAAAAATGTTAATGATACAATTACCAGCAATGCAGTATGAGAAGTGCGGTAACAAGACTTAATAAGGATTCAATACAATTATTTATACATACAAATATGTATTTATATTTACACATAAAATCTACTAAATTAACATAATATAACATCAAGCTTACATTGATTTGTAAGCAATCATGAAAATAGCAACTGCTGGCTTATTTAGGAGTGTGTTATTACTGGAAGAAAGCGTTAGCCAAGGTCTTGGAAAGCAATGGCGGCGATGAGCTCACCACTTGTCACGTCTATATTCCTGCGACTGTGCAACCCACAGTGAAAAGAGGACTTTTGAGGCTCTGATTCCCCTTCAGGGGTGTGTTCTATGTATGTATAAGCTCATGTAACCACATTAATTTTCCATCAAAAATAACAGCTATAAATATCATACATTTTGTAACAGGCATTATAAGTTTTTTGTTGCTTTTATGAAATGTATTTCCGACTGATGATGATGATAAAATTAGTAATCAGAACTTTGAGCTCATCAAAATGGCCCTAAAAACGACCAGTCTACTATTTAAGGAGTAGAATACATATAGACAACGCCTATAGAAGGCGTTGTCTGCCTTCCGTCTCCATCATCAGATCAGCTCGCTGTCACCATAATATTGTATTGTATCGGAACTTGACAGTTATGCAAAATTTCAGCTCAATCAGTTGGGTGGAACTGGATTAAAATTCAGTTGCAAGCTTAGACCCACACATAAAATACTTTTCATCCCATCTATTCGAAAAGGACGACTTGGTTCGCCTTTAAGTGCACCCAAAGGTGGTGTTTTCTGTATGAAGCTTCTATAAGTGCGCCGCAATTATCTTTGCCGCGCACTTTTTAAATTTGGAATATATCGAACTCAAATAAGTGCGCCGCAATTATCTTTTACGCGCCCTTTTTGAATTTGGAACATCTTGAAAAGAATCAAACACAAATAAGTGCGCCGCAATTATCTTTGCCGCGCCCTTGTTAAATTTGGATCATCATAGTGTTCAGCGCCAAAGAAGGCGAACGCAAATATTGTTTAAATAAATACTGGCTGGTACGACGGCCCATAGTCGCGCCACCGGCTGAATAAAAAAAAACAAATTAGAAACGCGCGAACTACGGCCCGCGATTTCGTCATTTTTAACCGACTTTACAAGAAGGAGGAGGTTCTCAATTCGGTTGTATTTTTTTTTTTAATGTTTGTTACCTCATATCTCCGGCGTTTATGAACCGATTTGGAAAATTCTTTTTTATTTGAATAGATATACTTCCAGATTGGTCCTATTTTTTTCAGAATCCAGTTCTGATGATGGAATCTATGAGGAATTGAGGGAACTCCTCAAATATTGTAGGCATACATAATATTTTGATATTTTCAGCAACAAACCAAGCATTTGCATTCAGAAAGTATCATAATCCTTTCACCACGATGGTTCTTTCATAATTTTTTTTTCATCCAAATATTTAGTCGAATACAATGGCGGAAGTCTGTTTTTTAAATGATAAGTTATTCGTGGATTATTAGAAATTCATGGTTTTGTTTTGAAATAAAATATGAGGCGCCTTTTATTTTCTCATAGTGGGTGATGAAAAGTAGCGTGTAACACTCGGGCGCAAAATATATTTTAGGCTCGGGCGACGTACTTTGAATCTCTCGCTACGTTCGGGATTCTACTCTAGAATCCCTCACTTCACTCTGGATTCAAAAAAGCGCCCTCGCCGTAAAAATATTATTCACTCTGGATTCAAAAAAGCGCCCTCGCCGTAAAAATATTATTTTGCTCCCGTATGATACAATCTACTATTACTTCATCAGCCGGTAGACATCCACTGTTGGATGCGGCCTTCCCCATAGCATGCATAGCGTGCAATGGGGGGATTTGCTAAAATCATCACGCTTGGCAGGCGGATTGGTGATCGCAGTTTGGGATTAAGTACTCAGGTGGATGCTGCTGCCCATCCCCTGGCGTGATCCTTCAGTCACCTTTTACGACATCCGCAGGAGGAGATAGAGGAGTCCTATTCTTAGGCCGAGAATTATGATTTACAAGCACATTTGAAAGATTCATTCACACATTAATTTATATGAAAGATGTACATGCAATTGTATAATGTTGTATATATATTTCTGGTAATGCCGTTTTGTAATGGAGAAAGATGCAATGTAAAGCTTCCACAGATAACAGACAGAACTTCAGGATTCAAGCATGAAACTAGGCTATCTACAGCTAGTGGACGCGAATCAGGCATTACTTACCTCTTCCCTACTCTGTAGGGGAGACCTAGGAGGGTTGTGACAGTTTTTACTTTTGGGGCCATATTTCGCTCATGAAACATTCCACAGTTATGACCCATGTGAATTAATTTAGCGGCATTCCTTCTGTTTCCAAAACAATCACCAAAACGAATTTAAGTATTATGGTTTCTGAGAAAATCGACAAAATGAATGACCACTCCCCCTGTCACTACTCTCCTACGACCGAGGTAAGTTGTGACAGGTACCGAGGTAAGATGTGACAGCATTATATTAGATAAAAAAAATATCATTACACTTAATATTAATAAATCAAACAGGTTTTTTTAGGAAAAAGTACTTTTATTATGCTTAAGTATCAACAAAATTAACATTAACATTCTCATAACAAGTAATTATAGTTTGAATTAATTTAATATGGCATCGCTTTGAGATCAATCATTATTATTATAATAATCAGTCCAAAATGCTAATGGCTTGAGGCAGTCGTAAAGTTAAGTTAGGATGTCGTTGCATAAATAGCTTGAGCCACACTTCTCCTGCTTTTTCATTTTTGTCCCATGACTCTGGAACTTTTTTATTATATTTTTTGGCTAACTTATATGCAATGACTCTAGTTTCTTTCTTTGTCAGCCCATAATTAGATAAGCCTCTTTCTTCTTAATCTTGATAAAGTAAATGTAGTTTTGATTGTAAGAGGCCGCAGCATCTCTTAAACTTTTACCTCTTAACTTGACTTCTTCAAAAGCCAGGTCGTAGATTTCGACACTAGCGGTTCCTCTATCAGTAGTTATTAGGCATTCTGAATCAAAAAAAGAGCCATTCAGCATGCAGTATGCCATTATATACATTATGTACCTACCTACTAAGACATAAACAAACATCTAAAATTAATAAAAACATTAAGGAATTAGCCAAAGGTTCAAAATGGAGTAATATAGGAGAGTTGTGACAGGCTGTCACAACTCGCCTAGGTGTTTCAAATGACGACTTGATCTGAATAATAATTCATATTTTCTAAACACGATGCGCACACAAAAGATTATTGCTATGTTTTGAGAGTTGAATAACCATACAACTTAAGAACAAATAAGAAAGCAAAGCACATATAATAAGAAATGATATAAATTCAAATAAAATTTTGAAGGAAAACTTACTTTTCGCATTTTTTTGTACACAACCGTCGTATTTACACAACAGCGCCTCGTGCGTCGCCGGCATGTACTGAGTCGAGTAGCGCGTATCGAAAGCGTCATGCATGCGGTGTTGCCAGTTCGCTACCTATAATAGGTTAGGAGAAATCGGCCTTGTCACAACTCACCTCTGTCACATCTCTCCTAGGTCTCCCCTACTTAGCAGCGCTTGCAATAACGAAAGTTTTGGGTATTTATTGGGTTAGCATATTTCATAAGCAAGACATTGTAACTTTCAACTCTACCGAATGGAGGCCAAAATATCTTCTAGTTTTTATGCATAAGTGTTCGGTTTTTTTAATTTCCAAATCTGTCCATGCGTTACTATGTACGTCAATAATCAGCGAGTATGTGCTGTTTCAACTAAACAGGTACTTTTGCAATAATAATTATCTAATTTTAGTGACCATGGAAAGATTTCAGTGGACTTGGTAAGATTTTAGTGATCAATAGAAGATTAAGTGAACAAGAGATGTTGTAGTGACCAAGGGAAAATTTAAATGACCAAGATAAGATTTTAGTGACCAAGAGAAGATTTAGTGACCAAGAGACGATTGTAGTACCAAGAGACGATTGTAGTGAACAAGGGAAGATTTAAGTGAACAAGGGAAGATTTAAGTGACCAAGGGAAGATTTTAGTGAACAAGGGAAGATTTCAGTGACTAGGAAAGCCGTCATGTTTACTTATTGTGACTCAAAAGCGCTTTTATGAGCAGGGAGCGCAAAAAGGTCGTACTGTTATCCTAAGCAATTTTACTGATCAACTTAATACACTCCACAATCAAATATTAATTTTATAAGTAGAAAAAATCTAAACACTATTAACTTCAATAAATCTCGTATCAAAAGCACCAGCTTGCGATTTGCATTACTCACTTGGAGGTCTCAGGCAGGCCGGCACTAAGCTCCAAGAACACGGACAGGTAGTTGCCGCGCACCACACCGTTACCGTCGGGGTACACCTTCAGACGCCAGCAGAGACCGTTGACGTGGAGCGGCGCGGAGTAGACCGGCGCCGCCGCGTGTTGGAGTTGCGTGAAGTTGACCAGCGGGAATGTGCTGCTATCGTAGCCCGGGACGATTTCACTGTAATAACGAGAATAGTGCGTGCGTTATTTCAAGACGAATGACAAAGAACCATTATTATTCAATTAATTATAAATATAAAATTGTCACGGCTTGTTCGTTAAAATACATTTTTGATCTTGTGATTTTTAACTTCTCCAGCTAAATCGATTTCGATGAAATTTAGTAGAAAGATAGATTATGACCTATATTGGCACATAGGCTACTTTTAATACCGGTACCACGCGCACGAAGCCGCGGTCGCATGCTAGTTGCTAGAGTAATAAGTCAAGAGTACAGAGAAACGACTTTACTGTGTTAGTGTCGTATTACGGAAAAACTGTTTGTAACCGAATTTATTAATTATTATAAGCTGTTAAGATAACGTGAAGGTATACCTAAATGAACGGACTTGCCTGTGGAAATCGGCAGGTACAGGCGCGGTCACAAAGCTAGCCATTGGTTTCTTGCGGACTTGGTGTATCATCTTCGATATATCGCCACTCTTCGCGATCAATTCAGATCTGAAAACCCAGGGCAATAAATTCCTGATATTCTAAATAGCTATAAAAAGCCTGCAAGTCAAGAAATAAGGTCCATTTTACCTTGTACTAGTGTGCACTTGGTGCTCAATCTCTTGAAGTAAATGCTCCAACTGTTCAGTCTCTTGAGTCAGGCTGTTCTTCTGTCCCATCAGCGTTAGAAGCTTTGCCTTCAATGCGGAGTCTAGGCGCGATATCATCAGCTCAACAGCATTACGAATCTCGCGAACGCGTTCGTCTTTTGCCGCGCGTACTGATTCTACATTACGCTCCTGAAATATGGTAGGTTTGTTTTAGAAGATTACTTAATAATGGTATAGCAATAACATTTAGTAGATTTGAATTAAAAATTTATCTCAGACTGTGAATTGTGTACACAATGGATTTTGAACCTTCTAGAGTGGACATATAGATAAACAATGTTATTATCCTTAACAGGATGTGCTGGTCTCAAACTTTACACTATTAGAATTTCAATGGCTTTTAGTTTGGCATGACAACTGTGCACTGGCAGGAACTTTCACTTGAGCTCATTCGTTCTGCCAACTGGTTGTGAAAGATTGCCAATATTCAATAACCCAAAGAAAGTTTGAAAAAAACTGATTTTAGACTTGCCCTTATGCAAGACCAAAATCAGTCTTTTTTACATGCAATTGTAAGATCTTTTCTTTCGCCATTCGATGACATAAGTATCCAGTAAAACAACACAAAGTTATTTGAACCAAGCCAATCTACTTAAAGTAAAAGTTTTGGAAAATCCTCTTAACAGACTGGACAGTCTTCGCCTCAGCTGCAACACCGCATCCTATATCTGGATCAGGTGTTGCCCATAACACCTCTGCCAACGAATTGAAGACATTTCTCGAATGCCATCACACACAGCACTGTGACAGTGGAGCATATGATATTACACTGCACAGCCACAAATGAAGCCAGAAAAAAAAACTCCAGAAGCTGGTTAAGACCTGTTTTACTTCATATACAACTCCCTTGGGAACACTGGAACAGTGCTGCCATCAGCCCAGAGTCCTCTATTATTTTAAGTAGTTGGACTGGCTGGGCTAGTTTTTGCAGGGGGACAATGCACAATACACCCCAATGGGTGATGTCAGTGCAGATGTTATCTCACCCAATTTTTTATTAGAATTACATTAAGGTACACACCACATCCTGCACTAAGCTGATGAGCTCCATCAGTCTGCGCCTCAGCTGTGACACCTCATCCCGTATCTGTGTCAGGTGCTGCTCATACACCTCTTCCAGTGGCTTGAAAGTGTGTCCCGAGTGAGTGCCGCCCCACAGAGCACATTGATGGCATATGCAACGACGGCAAGTCCAGCAGTACACCGTTAACTTTTCTTGATGGGCTGCACACCTGGGTATTGTTTAAAACAATTATACAATTGTGAACCTTATTAATAACGGTATGAGGCATTGTGCGGTATGCATGTAAATCAAATCAATTTTCAAATATTTCAGAAAGGTAATTTACAAAGCATAAATCATGCATTAGCATAGTGCACAGAATGTATCAAAGATATAAATAAACTTATCTATATATATAAAAATCAATTGCTGTTCGTTAGTCTCGCTAAAACTCGAGAACGGCTGGGCCGATTTAGGTGATTTTCGTTTTGTTGTGTTCATAATTGTCACGGGAAGGTTTAAATGTACCGGGACCACCGGGAACACCGGGCCACGCGAACGAAGTCGCGCGCGGGCCGCTAGTGTATTATAGATTTTGGAGGTGAGTAGTTATAAGTTATGTGTAAATTATCCCAATAATTAAGGCACTGATTAAAATAAAAATACTGTAATGAATTATTACATGTCAGGATAATGGGAATTTCAGAGGCTTTTTATGTGTTACAGAAAAATGCGAAATATTATAGAGCCAAAAATAAATTTAAGATATCTCTAAAAATTAAATATAAAATACTCACCGTTGGAAAAATGATGATGTATTACTGAGGCATGAATGAAAACATTGTGATTATAGCTATGAAGCTTAAAACAAGAAGTTGAACAGTGGTGTAGACTTTATTTTGCTTCAAAACAGTAACATTTGACAATAATGATGAGTTACTATCACAAAAAATAGTTTCACACTACTATTTAAATATCTGTTTTTTACTTAGTTTTAGTTTCAAGTTGTACTAGATTTTATTTAAAAGGGCCAGCATTATAATCAGATTTTCTAAACAGATATACTTGAAACATTTTATTTATTATTGAAGAGAGGCCTTTGCCCTTCAGTGGGAAACATCGGAGTTATAAATAAAAAAATATGTCCATTGGTTTTTTTTTTTAAACTAAACAATTGTTCTGATGTTTACAATATAAAGCCCTTCTGAAAATTTGTTTGTACCTGTCACGGTAGCTTTCTCTTTGGGTCGCTGAGTTGGTTTGCTGCATGGTCTCAATTTGCTGGGTGACCTCTTCCACCCAGCGGCAGTTGACGAGCTCGTGGAGGTGCAGGGCCGCCCGACAGTGCGGGCACTGTGACCTCTGCTCTGTCAGCCAGCGCCGCACGCAGGCATAGCAGCACAACTTCGAGCAGTGAGGGCACAGGTGTGCGTCTACCAGCTTCTCCATACAAATGAAGCACCGGAACACCTCCGCCAGCGTCTACAATCACAACCCATAAACCACACGGTTCAAGAGCACTCAAATAAAAATCTAGGCCATATCGATTTACCTCAACAATCTGCTCCTCGCCATTTCCATTCCCTTTGTCCCCTCTAGAAGCCATATTTAGTTTCCTTTACTGGTTATGGGGTCGACAAAAGTGTACTTCACTAAAATTTAGTCATTTTTTCTAGTTTCTAATGAAAATATTCATGTTTCGCAAACGCAAAGCGAGCGTCAATACACGAAACAACTTCCGTGTTCGAATATCAATCAATCAAACAAATTGTTGAGCGAGCGAACTGCGAGAGATGGAGAGACGGGCAACTGGCAAGCAAACGAACAGCCAACCACAATCTAAGACCACAATAATGCAAAATAAAAACAATACGACCGCGGTGTTGTACTCTTATAAAATATATTTCCCTAAAAATATCTCAAGTCATCTGTTATCTATAAAAAAAAAAAAATAGAATTCGGATCATGTTTCGATCTTGTGTCGATGTCAGAAATGGTATTCTCTATTCTCCTGACATAAAATACAACACTGTAATGTGATTATATCGAAATGTGACCGAAACTTGAACGAGTCAAAGTTTTTTCGTTAATTTTAGCATAAGTAGTTGGAGTCTCTCTTTACTCTTAAATATATCTCTAATGGTGGTCACCATGAATTGAAAGTAGACTAAATTGTTATTTATGAGGGACCAGAAATTCAACTTTCAGTCAATTTACAATTCAGTCTCGATTCGGTTAACTTTCAGTGTAGTTTTAAAATAACTTAGAGAATTGGGCCTCAGAATTCTCGAAAAAACTTTGATCGGTTTGAAAATTATTTTTATGTTGATTTGACTTTGTTCCAGTATCAGTTACATTTCGATACCTTCGCACATCCGCATCATATTTTCAGTTGCGGAGCGGAGAATATTGTGATATTTATGACATCGCAAAAAATCGGAACATAATCCGAACAGTATTTCGACTAGGTATTTTATATTTCGAGAACTGGCCACTGGACTTCTGCTGGACTGGAATGCTTGAAGACGCGCGCGCAAATTACTAGTTTCATAATCCCCACCACCTACCCTATGGTAATCCCCGCTCCAGTCGGTGCAATATTATAGCTAGCTGTAGGGATTAAGAAACACATTATAAATTAAATGCTTGGGATTACAACCATCAGTAAATTGATATATTGTTATTAGGTACTTTTATTAACTTATTTTTCCTGGTAAAATATCGCTTTTCGTCATTACTTTGTTTTCATTATGATGATTTAAAAATTAAAAAAAAACCTATTTTCGGTGTACCTACTATTAAATTTGGAAAAATTAAACACTTATGGAAACACATCCTTTACCGTAAATCCTATTCAGCCTGTGCTGGTCATCATCAGACCCTGGAGGAGACATGTTATAATGTCAAAATTTGAAGTTTGAACTCAAACTTGAATATGCAGCTTCAGTTGTACCTTAGATCCTGTTCATTTTATGCTGGTCATGATCAGACCCTGAAGTCTGCAAGTCAAAGATATGTCATGTTGTTTTAATTTAAGGTGATTGCTCTCGCATGTGGCGCGAAATTCAAATTTTATTACGTTTTTGCTCATTACAGCTCATCAACACTTCGTGAGATAGTAAAAACTGATTTTGCGAAAACTAGGAGACCTAACACACATGTTTTAGTTTATAGTTTCACATATAGATCATTACTTCAGCTACGAATACTCTTCAAAGATTTTTACAGTGTTTTCTTGGTTTAAAGGTATGCGTAGCTTAACTAATGACATTTATGAGATACTATCAATTAAAACATGTGTGCTAGGTCTCCTAGTTTTCGCAAAATCTGTTTTCTCTATCTCAAGAAGTGTTGATTAGCTGTGATTTACAAAAAACACAATAAAATTTGAATTTCGCGCCACATGCGAGAGCAATCACCTTAATATTTGAGCTCAAACTTAAAGATTCTGCCTCTTCTGCCTCATGACTTAGATCCTGTATGTCGCGACGAGTAGCTCGCGAAATAGATGGGTAACATAACATAACATAACTTGACATAACATCTTGATATAGTGAGACGTGTAGATAATGAGACATTAACGCATGAGTTGACTTTTCAGAAACACCGACCTCACCGGAAGGATCGCCATAGACAAAATATATGGTTTATGGTTTCGTACTGGCCTTAGGGTTATTGGGGGTAGCGCCAAAACATACCATATTTAATTTTCACATAAAGTGTGTCGCGCCTTTTATAACAATGTTATGCCAGGGTTATCACAAATGGTGAACTTCCCTTGCGACAAAATGATACAGGGGTGAGATTATGGGTCAACCACTAACATTTTATAAACTGCTTCGCAAATGAATTTACAACCCTAAGCTGGCTGAAGGCCGGGGATCTGTCGCCGATAACAGACCCCGTGATCGACCCCGGTCCACATCCACAATCACGCAAGGATCATCCAAGCGCCCACTGATTGCGCCCGGATTTCTAGCTCCTAATGGAGCAACCGGAATAGGGCTCGGTAACATATACCAAGTGCTCACACCTAACCTCCCCAAGAGCAACCACCGCTTCCTCTCGAAAATAGGGTCGACCACAATCACAAGCCCTCTGGATGGCCACATCCAAACGGGGGCTCCCACCCAGAGGCACTTCCATTCGGCCTATGCCAGGAGCCCTGAAGTACCACGTACCTCAGACCCCCCAATATTCGAGCAAGGCTCGATGGGTTCTGAATCATTCAGAACCTCTTTTCCCAGTACTATACAAGTACTCTCGGTCGACCGAACTAGTCCGTTGTACCTTCGTACACAAGGGGACTTTATACTTATAATCGCGGAGGAAAGATTTTAACGCGAAAGACAGTCTTCCCAAAATCTCATTACCCTCGGGATAAAGGTGACTTTATTATTAGCTAGCACTTACCACGTGGCTATAAGTCTGTCCACTCGAGGCAGACCCTTACTTTCACACCCCCTTGCACTCGGGAGTTGTACCAAGAACTGAGCCACTTCGCACGTGGCTCGGAACAATCTTTTACTCCTAGGGTAGACGCGCAAACTTGTCAACGGATGACAAATTACCACCCACAATATTTTACATAGAAAACTGTTGCCATAGTGTAAAAATGATTGACAAGAAACAGGAAGTCAAATTAAATTTACTGATCGTTTTATGACCTCGTGCTTCGCGCGACACACCCAACAAAAAGAGGTGTTTACTTTTGCAGGGCAAGCAGATGACGCGTCCACTCCAGGAAATTTTCTCTGGCTCGGATAGCAGCGTCCCGCATTCTTCTTACCCCTACTTCGTTTGCCTGTAGGGGCCTTTACTCAACCACGTGATCAGGGCTGAAAGCTACCGCCTCTAACGGTAGTTCTTGTTCGGTGTCATCACCACTGCTTACTGGCCCGTGTCCCTCACAGACCAGTTCTTCTTCCATTGGAGAAGTCTTCTCAGGACTACAGGTTACCTTTTCTACACAAGACTGCATCTCACTTTCCAGAACCTGTCCACTCGACACAGCTTCTGAATCGATGACTGATAAGTCCGGCATACATGAGCTGCTCTCTTCTGGTTCCTGCTCTACCGGTTGTAAAGGCTGTGGATTTCCCTCAGAATCCTCCTCCAGACGATAGAGGTGTCCTAGTAGAGCGTTTGAAAACAGAGTCATCAACCTTGACTCTCGCGACTCTTCGTGCGCCGTCTGCACCTTCATCGAGTCAGATTTAAGTCTTGAGCCAGTGCATTGCAATGGTATCCCTACCGGTACTGGTTTCACGTCAAACATTTTCCTTAGGTTAGGAAATCAGCTTGTCGTAAGATGTGTTCCACTTCAGTCCCGGTTCGACTGCCTCTTTCATGACAGTTAGCAACTTGCTGTCATTTGATAGATGTTTTTTCCAAGGTGCGTTTTAGGCAATGTTTGACTAGCCCCACAAGGCGTTCGTAGAATCCTCCATCCCATGGGGCCAACTGAGAATAAATTTCCACTCGATTTTGTTCAATACAATTCATTACTTCAGAAGTCAGCTTGAAACAAATGGCATTGTCCGAGTACATCTTTTTTGGAATTCCTCTAGTCGCAGCAAATCTACGTAACGCTAGGAGCTTTCTGCTCTTCAGCAGAAAGGTCTTTCCAGGTCGATCGCCCGAACATTCACAGACATGTGAATAAGGCTACCCATCTTTTTTCCTTTCCATTCGGTTAACTCACGTATAATGGGCCAAAGTAATCTTTACAATCTCTGGGCAATGAAATCAGATACTTCATGCCGTAACTCCATGTCGTGTTAGCCATACGACCACCGCAGCGAAGTAAACTATCAGAAATCACACACAAATCATTTTTTTCTGATAGGTGAGTTTTCTTGCCCACCAGCTCATCTGGGAAGTATTGTAGCTGTAGTTTTTTGATTGCCACTGTAGTGTCATCTTGTGGGCTGTTGTCACAATTACTGTTTCCTTCTTCTTGAGAGTCCAAGGGACATTATGGATGTCGGCAATCTCCGACCAGTCCTCAGGCTCTAACTCGCCTGGACTCCCGTCCAGGGCTAATTTCTATAGGGATATTATGGATGTTGGCAACCTCTGACCAGTCATAAGGCTGCAACTCACCTGGACTCCCGTCCAGGGCTAATTTCCATAGGGAAATCACTGACCAGTCATGAGGCTGCAACCCACCTGGACTCCCGTTCAGGGCTAATTTCCATAGGGAAATCACTGACCAGTCATGAGGCTGCAACCCACCTGGACTCCCGTTCAGGGCTAATTTCCATAGGGAAATCTCTGATCAGTCATGAGGCTACAACTCACCTGGACTCCCGTCCAGGGCTAATTTCCATAGGGAAATCTCTGATCAGTCATGAGGCTACAACTCACCTGGACTCCCGTCCAGGGCCTCCCCAAACGAAAAGAAGGTTTTATTCGTGTGGTAATGACGATTCACTGGCCGCCGGGCTTTTTTATCCGGGAGGAACTTGGGTCCTTTGTACCAAAGTTCTCTCTTCTGATACCAAAGTTCCCAATGGTTGTATCAGATTTTCAGGCAATGTGATGTCTTTTATGTGTTTGTCCATAGGTGATTTGACGAAATGGTTTCCTATCGTGACGCTGACTGAAACACGAACGCAAATACTTAGTATAACCATGTAAAACTTAACATATTATTGATTTTGTTTCACAAAAAAAAATGCAGTTTTTTAACCGACTTTAAAAAAAAGAAGGTTCTCAATTCGACTGTATGTTTTTTACCTTATAGTATTCAGCGATTTACTTATCGAACACACTCTCGTCAAGTTATCGCAATTGCAGACAATTTTCACACTTATTACGGTACAGAAACACTTAGACAAACACTTTTACCACCAAACTTTATGCACTAAAAAGTTTCATAAACAATCAAATTCAATAAACTGTAACCAAGTAATCTGGGCGGAAGAAACACTATTTGATACGGAAATACATGAGACATACATCTATGCGGCAATCGACTAGTCTTATTCTAGATCTTACAAGCTTTATTTAAATTCTAGTTAGTGTCGATAAACCAACTAAATCTAAGGCCTTTTTAACTTAAATAAAACTTATTTTAAACCGTATTTACCGATGAAATACCTTAGAATAAATGATAAATAACCGCTAAATTCCGAAATGTGAACCAAAATTGCACACACCAGACCATAAAACATACCTTAATTAAATATATATAACCGGTAATTTCAAAAATGTGAACAAAAATTCACACTATACCATAAAATATACCTTAATTAAATATAAATAACCGGTAATTTCAAAAATGTGAACAAAAATTCACACTATACCATAAAATATACCTTAATTAAATATAAATAACCAGTAATTTCCAAAATGTGTACAACACACTATACCATACCTTACTCAAAAGTATAAATAACCGGTAATTTCCAAAATGTGAACAACATTTCACACTTTACCATAAAAAATACCTTAACTAAATATAAATAACCGGTAATTTCCAAAATGTGAACAAAATTTCACACTATACCATAAAATATACCTTAAATATAAATAACCGGTAATTTCCAAAACGTGTACAAAACACTATACCATCTTACATAAATATAAATAACCGGTAAGTTCCAAAATGTGAGCAAAATTGCACACTATAATATAGACACGTCTGTCTTCTATCATTACGCAATGATAACTTATTATTCACTTACTAAATAATGAGCTTGTTTTGTTCTTATGAAAGAATAACTTATTCTATTAATTTATATTAAAAAATAAAATAACTTTTACCTTAATTAAAGTAGGTACCAAAAATAGGGTACCTTGCACGATTATTTTGTAGACCGTGTTTCCGAATAACCGAATCATACGCAAATAAATGTAAAGTTGTCAATTGACAAAATATATTTATCGATTTTCAATTGAAAATAACGTAAAAAATAACACGTAAACGAGCATAAAAATGACGAAGTCGTTAGAATAAGAAAAAAATTGGGGGTAGGGCAAATAAAACACCATGTAATTTTATCAATCATTCAAAGAATACACGTAAACGAGCATAAAAATCAAAAGGTCGTTGAAATAAGAAAAAATTGGGGTAGGGTAAATAAAACACCATCCAATTTTATCAATAATTCAAAGAATACACGTAAACGAGCATAAAACTCATAAAGTCGTTGAAATAAGAAAAAATTTGGGGTAGGGTAAATAAAACACCATGCAAAATCAATATTTCAAAGAATCCTACTTTTTTCTTAAGGTAGTTATATAATAAAAAATGAATGTAAATCTTTTGATCTGGAGAGAACCCAACGAATCAGGCATCTCCGGATCATATCATCCCCCGTGTAGAGGGAACTTGCTACGGGAAAAAACAGATCAAATCTGGCTCCCAAAAATTCTCAAATCCCTGCATCTCCACCATTTTTGTCGCGCCTTTTATAACAATGTTATGCCAGGGTTATCACAAATGGTGAACTTCCCTTGCGACAAAATGATACAGGGGTGAGATTATGGGTCAACCACTAACATTTTATAAACTGCTTCGCAAATGAATTTACAACCCTAAGCTGGCTGAAGGCCGGGGATCTGTCGCCGATAACAGACCCCGTGATCGACCCCGGTCCACATCCACAATCACGCAAGGATCATCCAAGCGCCCACTGATTGCGCCCGGATTTCTAGCTCCTAATGGAGCAACCGGAATAGGGCTCGGTAACATATACCAAGTGCTCACACCTAACCTCCCCAAGAGCAACCACCGCTTCCTCTCGAAAATAGGGTCGACCACAATCACAAGCCCTCTGGATGGCCACATCCAAACGGGGGCTCCCACCCAGAGGCGCTTCCATTCGGCCTATGCCAGGAGCCCTGAAGTACCACGTACCTCAGACCCCCCAATATTCGAGCAAGGCTCGATGGGTTCTGAATCATTCAGAACCTCTTTTCCCAGTACTATACAAGTACTCTCGGTCGACCGAACTAGTCCGTTGTACCTTCGTACACAAGGGGACTTTATACTTATAATCGCGGAGGAAAGATTTTAACGCGAAAGACAGTCTTCCCAAAATCTCATTACCCTCGGGATAAAGGTGACTTTATTATTAGCTAGCACTTACCACGTGGCTATAAGTCTGTCCACTCGAGGCAGACCCTTACTTTCACACCCCCTTGCACTCGGGAGTTGTACCAAGAACTGAGCCACTTCGCACGTGGCTCGGAACAATCTTTTACTCCTAGGGTAGACGCGCAAACTTGTCAACGGATGACAAATTACCACCCACAATATTTTACATAGAAAACTGTTGCCATAGTGTAAAAATGATTGACAAGAAACAGGAAGTCAAATTAAATTTACTGATCGTTTTATGACCTCGTGCTTCGCGCGACAAAGTGCAACGGCAAAAATGGCGGTTCGGTGTTTCAGCAAGGGAAACGTGTGCCTCGACGGTGGCATCTCATCTAGGAGAAATAAAGCTAAGTACTTATGATAAGTAATAGTTATTCCACCCATCAACCAAGTTCTAACTAAAGTAATTAAATATCGTACAATAAGAAAGTGTTTCTGATGCTGTTACGGTTAGTTAAATAATGAAGAGCCTCGATGCTTCAATGCGAGGTACTCGTTAAACTCAAAAGAGAAACCTCGATACTTCAATGCGAGGTTCTCGTCAAAGATGACCTGCGGAAAGGCTGCTGTGGTCTAAAGAGAACCCTCGATAATTCAATGCGAGGTTCTAATCCAAAAGGAGGTCAATTAGCAACCTGGTTGCGGTTTTCCTTTACAAGTAACTGAATTGGTATATCTGAAGGTGTGTAGGTGCCTAACACTTCAGCCAATTAAAATCACATCTAAGACAACAGAAACTTCCTAAATATCTAAATAGAATAATGATGGTTGGAATCAATTTCAATTTCTAAATACAGATGGCGAGCGAGATGGCGATGCAAACCAGTAAGAACTAAGCACCTCGACAACTCTTAAGCGAAGCAAACATACCCCGTTATTGGAGATCGTTCTCGGATAAGCCCAGGTAGACAACACAAGTATTATTTCTACTCTACAATATTTACTCTAACAAACAAAACTATTTCGCGACGCCCCTCCACCCATTCATATCGTACGCCAGACCTGGCCACTCTTTGAGTGCGACATAAGGGTTATGAGAGGGCTTCGCGACACTGTATAAACAATGCTGGTCATCATCAAACCCAAAGGCATGCTGCTTTTGAAAATGAACATTTTGAGCTCAAACTACGAAAAAGTTCTAGCCACATAAACGCAAAATTTATTGGAAGCTGATGATTTTGGAATAGGTTGCAACAATTTCCACCTAACGAAACTAAGAAACATCTCGTAAATAGCACTATCTTTCATTAAATTTAATTTGTTACATTATCACCCCTGCCATAACTTTTTTGGTTTGTTTCATAACGGTGTGTTCAATTTGGTAGAGTGAAACTAACCCACTTCATTTTAATTTTTCTCCCATGCACTGGACATTTTATCACCAGGGTATCCCTATTTAGTTTTATTACCGAACTATTTTCTGTCTGTGGAAAATGTGGAAATATTAAACTTGAGATTTGTTTAGTCTGTGGATTTGTTTGATTCGGATGGGATTCGAGAATTAATTTGTATAGTTTAGAAACATGGAAGAAGAAATCCAAATTCTTCCGTGGTTTAGAAATGATCATGGGAAAATACCGATACCTATTGTTCGAAAATTCAAATGGTAAAAAAAATATTGAATGAGCTAGAAAAAGAAAAATCCATCATCAGCCGAATATAAAATCAATCAACGTCGACCGTCAAAAAACTAAAATTGTCGTTGTCATTAATGTCAGCTCAATCAATCAAAGGTCATCAGCAGAACATACAAAAATAACCTCAATGTTTTTGAGTTATAATTTTTTGTGTAAATATTTTATTAAACAGTAACTAGAGACGTAGTTTTTCGAATTTATTTACTCAAAAGGACCTCATTAGACTATTACGTAAGTCAGTTTTCCTAAATGTATCTAAACATTCCTAATACATGCAATTTAATAGCGCTTAGATAAGTCGCAGTAGGTATCGTTTCGTAATCTTTTATATTGATTATTTGTATATTTCTAAGACAAAAATATAACGATATTACAGCTGAATGTTCTATCTAATCCCATGCTGCCGCTTGAAGCTTAGATTTTATAGATGTTATTGTAGATAATGCAAGGTGTCACCAGTCCTGTTTTTATCCTATGCCAACCAGTCCAGGTTTATCATTTGACCCCCTGTGCCGGCAATCGCTTCAACAGAGCCGTCATTAATCTTAGTATTCGCTCTTATTTTTATTATAGTTTGTGTGCTCAAAGAGATTGGTTGTATAAAGAGGAACCGATTTATTCCAAAATATATTATTTATATTTTTTATTTATTTTTGCATTAGTTTTTATCAATACCAATGAAATAAAACAGTTGCTAAGCTTATCTATAGCTTTTCCTGGTGAGTTTTTATATTTAAATAGGATTTATTTTGTATTCTAGTAGGTTAGCAATTTGAATCGGCATGGAATGCTAAGGTATCATCATTTAATGTAAGCAAATTCTTAGTAATTCCCAAGTGTGGGTTAACATTTTAAAAACAAATAACTAAATTCTAACTTGCTAATACCACAACTGGACAGTCACCTTGAGATTACAATAGATAGGTAGGGACTTAAGGTGTCATGTTATGTTTACCAGACATCCATAGTATGCAATCATTATGGGGTTTCCATCCAAACAGTATACTTAAGGGGAATGACAACATCCACATTGCAAACTGTGTTAAGTGATTCCTTATCCACTATAATTAATAATGTCTTAATATTACAGTGTTAAGTTGCAAAATCTATTGAGTTTTTTATTTTTAATTCAAAATCAATTTACATTCCCATAAAAAGTCAAAATTTTAACTTTTATCCAAAAATCTAAATTATTCGAGTAGGCATAGAAGCCAATCAAACTGACATCTTGACCTTAGTGTAAAATTTTTGCAAAAAGTGTATTATCTAATGTTTTTTTCCCTTATCTTTGTTGTAGAATGTTGACGCAAAACGCTGTATAACCACACCATGTCTTATATAAAGGTCCTGCACTGCAGACTCTGCTTGAGCCATGGCAGCATTGGGCTTTCTACTAAGTCGGTGCTGCTTAAAACTGAAGTGAGTACAGGGTATTACATACAGGTCATACAGGATGTGGCGAGACAATAGAACCTCAAAGGAAATTATCTTTTCTTCAGTAGATCTAGATAGTATTTTATTTTAAGCAACATCTAGATTAATTTAAAGTAAAAACAGTTATGCTCACTTTCACCAACCAACATCTTGCATCACCTAATGCTTACGAAACGCTAAACGAATGTAAAAATGTACAGCTCATAGAAACCTGTCAATTTAATATATTAAGTGTCCCTTAAAATTAAAATTGATTGATAATAACGGGTAATGGGGTCCCTGCTCCGAGGCACCACACAGGTGCTTCCCACCTAGTGGCAAGACGGATCATCAAAGTAAGCTAAGCCGTGTTTGTTGCCTGATTCTTCTAGGCTTGGTCGCGTTGGAACAGGAGTAATTTTAGTTTATAAGAAAATTCAAAATGATCCTTCTTATTTGAATGAATAAAATTCTTTTGATTTAATTTGATTTTATTTGGTATAGATTGAATTTGAAAAAAAAAGATATTTGAATTTTTTTAGGCAGTGTAAAAAATACCTGCATAATTAAATTTCACTTTTAAGAAATTTAGAAAGCAGGGTTTGAATCACTGACAGATAAAATTGTATAGGTTACGTTTTCGTGTTTGGTTTTGGAATCCTAAAAATTGTGATAAAATCAACATCCGACAGGCTAAATACTTGAACTGTTGACATTCCGTAAAAAAGAGTACTATCTCTATGTTAGTCCAAACAAGAAGATAATTACTTTTTAGTGTACTTTTTATAATGTGAGTTTTATACTCTAGAGGTCAAATAGTGTGATAACTCACTAATCTATGCATTTTTTTAAAGTCATGTTTAAATTTAGAGTGTTTTTTAAAATCTGAACATACAAACTTTTTGATTTCATTGAGTAGGAATTATTTTATTTTATTTTACTTTATTGGGGAAAACAAACAGTTAATACATTAGGATATTACTAAATAACATTGTTTATATAAATATGAGTAAATGTACAACCCACAACGTTATCCACGGATTACTAAAAAAGATTATGAAGTTGTTGTTGTTTCGTAAGTTTGCTGTTAGGTAATAAATAAATTTATTAAGTGTGTGTGTGTGTACGTGGTGGGGTAATTAGTAGGATTCTCCATGAAAACGAGGTGTAGTTTTGAAGCTCTTAAAACGATTTGCTTGCGACTTTGGGTAGTTATACCATTGCTGGCGATTCTGCTCAGCATTCTCTATAGCTAAACTGCAAAATGATTGCGGTCCCTTTCTAAGAAATAAATGAAAAAGCCTGCGTTTAATCTAGCATTGTATCTCTAAGCTGAAGTGGCAATAGGCAGGCCATATAGCTCGCAGAACTGATGTGGTGACCATGAACCTGACGACGCAGTGAAGGAAGGCCCCCCCTTTGGCCCTCTCTCGATGGACCAAAGAGACTTTTTAAATGTAGTAGGAAGTCAGTGGATGGTGGCAGCCCAAAACTGTATATCGTGGCATTTTTTGAAGGTGGCCTACGCCCAGCAGTGGACTTCTAGAGGCTGATGATGATGATCACTAAGAATTAGAATTATTTATTTCAGAATGACAGTACGCTTACAATTTACATTAAAATTATAACCATCTTAATTATAACTTTAAAATAATCAATTACAAGTTAGTAGTACAGATTTTTGTGAAAGAGTTCATCCAGGAAAGTATTACCACCATACCTATTTCTGGCGCCAAACATTAATACTTGCATTTGTGTGTTCTACTTTGAAGGGGAAATTAAAGGCACATGGATCTTTGTTTATTTATGTCTCAAGATGGCGGGCGCAGTGTAGTACCACGCAGGCCGCGGATGGATGTAACCGGTGTGGTAATGCACTGTTAAAGGCAGAGATTACCGCTTAACATCACCTGTGCCACCTGCTTGTTCCGTTACATACACAAATAAAAAAAAACAAAATACAACAGCGTGTGTTGTTATCGGTGTCATTAAAAATATCGATATGTTGGAACTCTTGTAAGAATGCGTTTAAAAGAGTTAGCGCCCTTATGTAGTCGCGTTGCTCGCGTGTATTAAAGTATTTAACTTATTCTCAGAATGGAACCCTCACACAGCAACTGGCCAGGATATCAACATCGCATTGCTGGAGTAACAAACTGCCGATCACGTCACAGATACAGACCTCCGCCACATTGAAGAGCAAAAATGTACAACAAGATAATAGAATGTGGAAAGAGATACCTTCGAATGAAAGAAAGAATAATGTGCTGCAGTACTGTATGATGCTATCCAAGTTCAGATTGACTTGTAAGTGATTTAAAACTTATTTCAATGGATTTAAAGTTGAAATTTGGCTAGGCACATTTTATGAGGTAAATAATTACATTTTTCCCTGTTCAACTTCAAATCTGGCTCCGCTATTGTATCATGAAAGTTTATTACTTAGACATAATGGTCCCTTACCATTATCTACTTGGTCACTAAGAGTGTGAGGACGTGACTAGGGTGACCAAAAAAAACCAGTGACACGGTAAACGAATAAACGAATCGTCATGTAATGAAAAAATGTTACTGACCTCCATTACATGTAATGTATAAAGTAATTAGAATCTAACTTAAGCAAATTCAATGTATACAATAAAATCTACAATACGGTCGTTGACCCCTACTGAAATCTTTTTTTTACAAAACAGTAATTGAAAAAATTTTGAGGAACGTCATAAACACAGAAAAGCCTGTTTCGCGCTGTTTCTCTAGGCCCAATTCTCAAGTTATTTTAAAACTACACTGAAAGTTGACCGAATCGAGACTGAATTGTAAATTGACTGAAAGTTGAATTTCTAGTCCCATCATAAATAACAATTTAGTCTACTTTCAATTCATGGTGACCACCATTAGAGTAGGATAGATATTCTTATATATAATTGGAAAGAGTAAAGACGACTCCATCTACTTATGCTTTAATTTTACGAAAAAATTTTGAATCGTTCAAGTTTCGGTCACATTTCGATATAATCACATTACAGTGTTGTATTTTATGTCAGGAGATTACCATTTCTGACATTTAGGACATCGACACTAGATCGAAACATGATCCGAACTCTATTTTAACTATTTTTCAGTTAGTGAATTGGGCCTCTGAGATAATGGTAAGAAACACTCGTTGTACTCCCTACACTTTCGATGATAAACGAAGTAACCCTATTTGAAGCAAATAAATAATTTGATTTGAAACGATATTGATTAATAAGGACGGAGTTTTTTTTTTACTACTTGGCAAGCAAACAAGCATACGGCCCACCTGATAGAAAGTAGTTACTGTAGCCATGGACGCCTACAACACCAGAGGCATCACACGGGCGCTGCCGACCCTGAGACATGAAGATGAAAAGTCTCATGTGCCTGTAATTTCATCGGTACCCGGACCCTTCAATCCGAAACACAGCAACGCAAGCACTACTGCTTGGCGGCAGAAATAGGTACGGTGGTAGTACTTCCCCGGACGAACTCTTTCACAAGAAGTTCTACTACTATCAAAATGAGAACCACCCGAGTACGCTGTTCAACGTCATTAAAATACTAATGCAAATTATAGGTACATGTTGCAAACGCCATATGTAATGGCTCCTACACACTATGCCGGCGGCTTTTTGCCGCGCGGGTATGCCGATATACGCCATGGGTACACAGAATACCCGCCGGTTGGCTTGTCCGCGGCATGCCTGCCAACATAGTGTGTAGGAGCCTTAACGCCGCGCCGGCATAAAAATGTACACTAATACTTAGGACATTTTTAATTTATGTTAACTAGCGTATATTTTTTGTTCCAGCCCTAGTAGTAATGACGTCAATGGCCGGCTACGCCCTGGCGCCTGCGCCGTTCGAGCTAACGACGTTCGCTCTATGCGCTGTGGGTACCGGTCTCGTATCCGCTGCCGCCAACTCGGTCAACCAATTTCACGAGGTGCCTTTTGACGCGCAGATGTCTAGGACGAAGAACCGGGTGCTAGTCAAAGGGTTATTAGAGTGAGTACTCAATAATAATGTACTTTCCTCCACAGTATAAAGAAATTAAGTAAAAATAAATAAATGTAGCGAAGTGCGTGTCGGAAAACGGGAACTAGCAACAACCCCCTCGAAACACCTAGAAACCTATAGAAACCAAAAGAAAAAAACCCCTAAAAACCTTTACAAACTTCGAGAAACTCCTAGAACCCCTACAAACTCCGTGAATTCCCTTCCGTTAGGGATTCTTAGGGGTTGTAGGACCCTATCAAAATAAATAAAAGAACCCTCTTAAAATCCCTAACAAACGCCTAAAACCACTACAACCCTTAAAAGCCCTTAAAAGCTTAAAAGGGGAGCAGAATTGTTACTATATATTATTTGTTCGTCTATTCAATACCTTAAAAGCCCTACAAACCTAAAAACCTACTACAACGAAAAAACACCGAATTTTTTTAAGGGGTTAAAAACACCTAAATATCCCTATAAATTCCTAAATACTCCTACAACCCCTAATAATCTCCTATAAACCCCTACAACCTCTAAACATCCCTACCTCCAATAAAACTGAAACAGACCCTAAAACTCCGAGAAACCCGTATTAATAAAGCAATACAAACCATTATAGACCAGTATTAAACGACGGACTTTTCTTGGAAACTGGGGATTTTCCCGTAGAGTCTCGGGAATCTACATTTTTCCCGGCTCTCGGCCTTATGAATTTCATCACAATAGTGACAGACGTTTTCTATATATTCAAACAAAAATATGTAGCTCGTTTAATATTATAAGGAACTCAAGAATAGTGGGATGTACATTGTACAAGTTTACAAAGAATGATAGTCGCAATCGCAAAACTTATCAACTGTAGCAAAAAATATGTAAGTACATTTTACGTTCGTCGTGAGGTCAGGATAAAGAAACATTGATATTGACTGCGAAGGTTTTTTTTGTGTTATTTTTCGATTAATCAGAAGCTAGAGTGCTATCAGGTACCTACTTTTGTAGTTATTAATCTTGCGATGTTGTCACCGTTCTCCATTATGTGGGTCTTACTTCGCATGCTCAGATTGGCAGCGTTCGGGAAACTACGCCGTACTTTCTCGTCACAGATACCGCAGAGCCTCAAGACGAAAGTGTACAATCAGTACGTGTTGCCAGTGATGACTTACGGCACTGATGTCTCAGTCGCTGACTATTGGACCAGCCCAGCGGGCTATGGAGAGAGCTATGGGTTTCACTACATGATAGAATCTGAAACGAGGAAATCCCTCCAATGCCATGACGAACGGTCTTGAGCCGCCTCCATCCACCGACTTCCTGCGACGTTTATAATGTAGAATTAAGAAGTTTTTTTTTTGTTTTGGACATTTTTACACAACATTACCTAGGTACTAGATAACTGATATACTTATACAATACATTACATAGATAGATATTTTTTATTATACATTGAAAATACCCAGAACACCCTGAACAAATATCAGCAGATCGTACAAATATTTGTTCCGAGGCGGGAATCGAACCCGCAACCTCCTGCATCGCAGGCGAACCTTCGCCCGCCGCGCCACAGAGGTCGTTAAGTTGAAGTGGTAGTTAGTCGATCAATACATTTTACTCGCATTTTCTCGCCTCATCGTAATTCATGGACGCCCCCCAAATAGGCCCAAGCGTTTTTTATGCAAAGGCGCGCGGATACAGCCATCGTCAATACGGGCTTCTTGCCTTGCGTATTCTCATCCATTTCTAACTAAAAAATTGTTAATATTCCAGACCGAAACACGCGATAGGCTTCGCAGCGCTAACCAGCTCTGCGGGTCTCGGCATTCTAGCCTTAGGAGTTAACCCATTGACAGCTGCACTTGGCGCTACCAATTTAATTCTGTACACGTCTGTCTACACGCCTATGAAACGAATGTCTATATTGAACACGTGGCTCGGCTCTGTGGGTAAGTTTGTAACGAGAGTAGATTTTCATTAATGCCACCGCGCCAATTCCTTTTTGACTTATGAATGTTATCAAGTTCTGTCAATTTTGACAGCTATTCCAAAATATTTTTATGTTTATTTTTATTTTTTTTATTAATTATTTAAATATTTTTATTTATTTTATTATTTATTATTGCCAAAATGCTTTAATTCATTGTTGTATAAAGTGTTCCATTTTGTGTTTTTCGAATGACTGTTAATAATTATGAAACATTTTAGTAAAAAAAAAACTACTATAATGCTGTACGAAGTCTCCCATAATGCAATTAGGGGGAGGGTTGCAATTATCACCACGCTTGGCAGGCGGATTGGTGTTTAGTACTCAAGTGGATGCTGCTGCCCATCCCCTGAGGCCTAAGACAAAGTAACATTCTAATAGCGATGACGCTATACTCTGATTTTTAATTTCAGTCAATTTTTGTAATCAAACAAATGTAAAGATATGCCACTGTGTGTATAAGTGTCATGGTATGTGTGTCATATGTGAATTTACACGTATGCTACACAATCATGACACTTATACTCACAGTGGCATATCTTGACATTTGTTTGTTTACATAAACTGTCTGAAATAAAAAATGGTATAGTAGAAAAGTCCAAAATGTATGAGAATGACGTAAGCCATCGAAATGTCACGTGGTCTTTTGTATTGTATTACGACTGTAGAAATAGAATCGCTTCGACGCGAATTCCGTTAGTCTAGGCCGGCTGGTGTAATCTTTTACTCGGCTATTACGACTTCCACGGGAGGAGATGGAGGGGTCTATTCATAAGCCGGACACACCACAACACTAATCTTACCCGTGTGTTATTGTCTATAGTTGGTGCTATACCTCCATTAATGGGCTGGGCGGGCTGCACGGGCAGTCTCGACACGGGCGCTCTTATCCTGGCTGCTATACTCTACTCATGGCAATTCCCGCACTTCAACGCGCTCTCGTGGAACCTCAGGCCGGACTACTCGAGAGCGGGCTATAGGATGATGGCGGTCACTGACCCCGGTGGGTAACTATAAGATCACAAAATAAATTATTCTGTCAATTAAACGACCTCTGTGGCACGGCGGGCGTAGGTTCGCCTGCGAAGCAGGAGGTTGCGGGTTCGATTCCCGCCTCGGAACAAATATATGTACGATCTGCAGATATTTGTTCAGGGTGTTCTGGGTATTTTTCTATGTATAATAAAAAATATCTATCTATGTAATGTATTGAATTAAGTATATCAGTTATCATACCCATAACACAAGCTCTGCTTAGCTTGGGGCTAGATAATGTTGTGTGAAAAGTCCATCATTTATTTTATTTTTATTTTTTATTTATTATTAAAACCAGGATTAAAATTTTGTAAACTTTTTATCCTCAAATTCGGGTCGGTTCGGTACTGAACATTGTTTAACTATTGACAGATGTTTTTAAGTAAAGCTAAATGGTTAAAATGGGTTTAAATGCGCCTTTAAAAAGATAAGTGATTGTTAATACTGGCGCGGCCGGCAAAACAGGCGTTGATGGACGAACATGATAGTTTAACACGTGAGTCCATCAGTGCCCAATTTCAAACAAAGTGCTGTTATTCAAAAGTTATTTCAACTTACTATTTGAGTAACACCTGTATAATTATTATCTACTTGGGATAAAGGTGCTAAAAATGTTTGAACCTCGGAAAAGAGGGGACTGTTTTAATACAGGTTTTTATAACTTAAAAGAAGAGATCCCAACCCACCAACCACTCCTTGTAATTTATAAATAAATAAATTTGAATTTGAACACCTAGAGCATTGTGTAAGCCTTTGTGCTTGCAACAGTTACACGACAGATAGATAGAAAATACTTTATTGCACACCATTACACACAAAAAAATAAACAATTTCACAAACAAAAACTAACTATTTTATACATTAGGTTATCGCTTGGTAGCGATTTCTACCAGACACCCTTTAAGATATGGATTTTCATACGATTCGATAGTATTGAATTATCTCGAAGAATATTTTTTAATATCCAAGCATGTTTGAGAAAAAACTTTTTGAAATGTATTTAAAATGCCTGTAGGCATTTTGACTATTTTTTGTGAAGGTGGTTAAAAGGGTAATTTTAAATAGAATAACTCAATAGAGTCTGTTTAGAAAGAGGCCTGTCTTGGGATTTGAGGGCGCAGCTGTGCTTTATTATCTTTTTGTTTAGCTGTCAGTACTATAGCGCTTCTGGTCCGTTTTGATCCTATTACAACTATTAACTATTTCTTTAGTTTATGATTCAAAATACCGTTAGAAAAAAACCAGCTCTTAATTACTTTTGTATAAGTAGTTCACAATTTGGCCACGACGGCTCTCTTTGCGAGCAGACTTTACAATGTTATTTTGTTTCAGCCTTATGTAGAAGAGTAGCGCTGAGGCACACGGGAGTGATCACAGCCACCTGCCTCGCATCACCTTACCTAGACGTAACGAACACGTGGTTCGCGCTGGAATCCTTACCTTTAAACCTTTACTTTATGTACTTAGGTAAGTCAGCTAACTTTATTATTATATCACCAATTTATCTCAAGAGATAAAGCAGCGACTTATTTTGTGTGACAGTGATAAGATTATGCCCTAGGGCCTAGACAAATGACGAAAATAACACGAAAGCGCTAATCTAAGATACTCGAATGTCTCTGTGATCATAGCGTCAACATAACACCCAAAAGTCATATACGTAGTCCTGATCCCACACTAGGATTCCCTGTGTCGTGGGTATTAAGAACGAAGAGTACCACATGGTACCATAATACCCAGACCCGGAACAAATATTTGCAGATCATACAATTTGTCCCGCAGCAGGAATCGAACCCGCAACCTCTCGCATCTCAGCCGACTACTCGCCCGCCGCGCCATAGAGACACGGCAGAAACACGTTAGGATCACGATTAGGAAAGGTTCAATCAATCAATCGTTTACAGTTCGCTTGCTACGTGTGCGTAGAAGCTAAAGGTAAGAGCTTCAAGTTCATGACTCATTGACATCAGAGGCCCAATTCTCTAACTAAAAAATAGTTAAAATAGAGTTCGGATCATGTTTCTATCTTGTGTCGATGTCTTAAATATCAGAAATGGTATTCTCTTAACTTAAAATACAACAATGTAATGTGATTTTAACTAAATGTAACCGAAACTTGAACGATTCAAAGTTTTTTCGATAATTTTAGCTTAAGTAGATGGAGTCTCTCTTTACTTTTTCCAATTATATAATATAACCATACTACTCTAAAGGTAGTCACCGTGAATTGAAAGTAGACTAAATTGTTATTTATGAGGGAGCAGAATACCAACTTTCTGTCAATTCACAATTCAGTCTCGATTCGGTTAACTTTCAGTGTAGTTATAAAATAATTTAGATAATTGGGCCTCTGATTGGAACAGCAGATTTATACTGAATATTCGAAATTAGTGAAAAGTTCTTCCTTATTATGTGCAAAATTACCCCCTTTCGGGTTTGCAACCTGTAGTTTATCTATAACAAACTAACCGTGAACATATCTCTTCCAGCATGGCAATTTTACCAAAAATCAGACAGCAACAGTTCACGAAAACTGTTCAGGTTCTCCCTAGTCCATCTACCAGCGCTGATGCTGCTTATGTTAGTAAACAAGAAGTACTGGAGCTCAGCGAACAGCGATGCGCAGGAATTAAAGCAGGATGTCTCTAAACTGCAAGACGCTAAGCGGATATCAGTATTGCCGAGGGGGCCGGTTGTCACCGCGCATGATAACCAATAACATAGATGAACTATAGAACTAGTCATATAGTTAATGTATATAACTACATAACTAGTCATATAGTTAATCTCTGTAACTGTATAACTTTACCCTGAATTTTAATCTTAGACAACTTTTGTAAACAAGTAAATGTCACTGTGTGTATAAGTGTCATGTAAGTGCATCATGTACATATGACACACATATATGACACTTATACGCACAGTGACATTTATTTGTTTACAAAAATTGTCTAAGATTAAAAATCAGAGTATAGTCATATAGTTTATCTGTGTAACTGTATAACCATTCATATAGTTAATCTATGACATAGATAAACTTGATAACTAATTAAAAAGTTTATCGATGCCAATAGTTTAGGCTACAGATCCTATTTATGTTTACGCTGACTGAAGGCGAATGTGACTGTCTGCAAATTGTTCAGGGTTCGTTATTATCAAGATAATTAGATAATTATTCCTGTTGATAATTATCATGATAATTTATCAGATATCCGATAATTATGTATAAGTACTTAACGAAAAATAAGCAATTCAATTATTTGTTTATTATCCGATCATTTGAAATAATTATCGATGGTTTTGATAGTTTCAATTTTCCTATTCATTCGATCCCTATTGCCCTTATTTTTTGTGTTGCTGTGTGCCTACAATTAGTGTTTGTAGTTTTGACATGATGCAGTAAAATTTAGACCAATCGGGGTAAATTCAAAACTTATTTATAAAGCTTATTTATTTTTACCTTACATTAAGGTATAGGTAAATGTTGACGATTCTTTGTAACATTATAAAGCTAAAGATATTTTGTCTCTTTAATTTCAGTCTTTTAAAGGACCGCGATAATTTTAGCGCGGTTTAAATTTAGTGAATGCTACTCAGAATTTACACCATTATCACTTCGAACCTTGAAATTGCAGACAGAACGTAGCTCTTATGTGAACACCTATTACGTACATTATGTATAACTTTCGGCGCGACGCTATGATTTGAATAGATAAAAACTTAAGTCCAGAAATTTTAAAAACGTCCCTTATATAAAAGTTGAAGTCCCTTATTGCAAATAGGGGGACAGATCGAACTTTTTTTCCTAACTTCCCCCTAGGGAGACAGATTGGAATAATTTAGTGAATCAATGGCTACCAAGGATTACGTGGTATAAGAGTGTATCAAATGAAGTAAGCTTTGTTTTTTTAGTTATTTATACTAAAGCGCTTAGAATACCACGACGAACTGTCTTGAGCCGCCTCCATCCACCGGATTCCTGTGTGTAAGTGCTTATTACACTGTCCTAAATAAATCCAGGCTTGAAAAAGGTAGGACCCAACATAAAAAATACTTATCTTTGTCCTAGTTGGAAAACAACTTAGGAAGGTGTTATGTATGTTACACTTACACCAAGAGATGGCAGCATCCACCTGAGTACTCAACACTAATACTGCGATCACTAATCCGCCTGCCAAGCGTGGTGATAATGGCAATTCCTCCCATTGTTTTTTATGAGGGAGGCCTCGTCCAGTAGTGGACGTCTAAAGGCTGCTGATGATGATGATGTGTCATAGTTAGAAAATAACACCACCTTCCCAAGTGTACATCTATCTTCTATCTATACTCTAACTTTTAATCTTAGACAATTTTTGTAAACAAAGAAATGTCACTGTGTGTATAAGTGGCATGTATGTGTATCATGTGTATATACACATATGATACATATATGGTATGTGTATATACACATATGATACACATACATGACACTTAAACACACAGTGGATATTTTGAGTTTTTTTTTTTTACAAAAATTGTCTAATATTAAAAATCAGAGTATACCTAAATACTTCCTTTACCACTTCCTAATTAAGATTCTAAATTTAGAATAGTCAACGCGCTTCTTAGATAATGTAGGTACCTGTTCAGATTGATAGTTGGGCACGGAAAAACTAGTCCCAAATGGATCGTTTTTCTGTAAACACACACATATTCATATGCTTGATACGTAGATGAGCGTGTACACAGTTGTCAAGCACACATCTATATGAAAATCTGCAAATTTTCTGTGGGTTTGTTGCGCGACGCTACTTCTAGACAAGTTTATATTCCGACGCGCTTTTCAATACGAAAAACCGATAGCAATGAGTTTGTCAATTATTATAGTATGTAATGTTATTTTTCTGTATCCTATTATTTTGATCTTTATTTCATAGTAAATTTATCTATGACTGCGTAATCTAAAAATGTTAGAAACAGACGGGACACGCTGAGTGGAGGCATTGTGCCTTCACAGTGCTTACTTAGGTAAACCTATGAGGTGTTAATTTTGTGCAGCATTCTGAATTAAACCGCACTTAAGTGCCCACGTTACACCTCGTTGGAATTTTCGCGCATCAACACTCAGTAAAAACTCACTAAAAGCTTTTTTTGGTTTATTGTTTAAAAAATCTAGAGCACTGCGTGCCTTGATAACTTAGCCGATTATACAAAATTGTATTAAGATCTGACTTGTATTTTTTTAGAGCGAAAAAACGTATTTTCTCATCAATTTAAAAACTACAAGTCAGAACTTTATAAAATTTTGTATATGTAATCGGTTAAAACTTATCAAGGTATGCAGTGTTCTAGATTTTTTAAACAAATTACCAGAAAAAAATTAAGCGAAAAGTTTGACAAGATGTACAAGGGAACCTTAAATGATCGCGGTGATTTTCTAATAGGCTAAAATGAACCGCAATCATTTTAGCGCTTTAGAGAATGCTGTACAAAATTGACACCTATGTATTTGTAAATAATGTACAATTTAGTTAGTAATTCAAGTAGAATGCTTGTAAGTTAATCAATCAAATCAACCAAGAGATTGTTATAGTATTGACTTATGCTGTGCTATTGTTAATTTTCTATGTAAAGATGAAGGTAGAAAACTGGTTAGCAGTTTTTTACCTGACTGTACAGTAAAAAAAAACGGCCATTGTAATTTTCGACAAATGCGTTCTTCTCCTTGGACCTGTCATTGGTTCTTTTTTGGTCTTGTTTGAGGTCAGTGACCAATGGAGGCCCTGATAAGGACCTTTTGACTAACGGTGAAGGAACCCGTATAGGGAAAGGATTAAGTGCGCCTCTTAAGGTCTCTACCCATTACACCGTATCATACCATGACCGTGCTATGAACGTGTCAGACACGAAAATAATACGACACGGTCTACCTTGCCCACTGTACGCATCGACGGCGTTCTGTACCCGTTTGTAAAGCGTATGATGACCGCATACAACCCGTACGATGTCCGTGTGTAACGTAGTTGATTCGGAATCCGTCATTCTTATGTGCATATCAGACTGTTGCGGACGTGTGCTTTTATGTCACTATATAAGTATGGCTATTAGAAGAACCGCTAGACAGTTGGCAATGATTGCCATAATATTGGATGAAGAAGAACGTACAACTCGACGCTACTGGATTCACGATTCTATAAAAGAACGAAAAACCAACCCGTTTGCTCACCGGTTCGCCGCCTGCGCACAGCGGTTTGGCAACGTCGCGTGTCATGCACGGAGCGTATCAGCACCGGCAAAATATTCTCATCGAGAATAGTTGCCGCTCCGTGCGTGACACGCGACGTTGTTGGTTGGTGACGGAACGGTCTAGTGAGCATAGTCCCATACTTTTTAATACAAAGAATACTTTTTGCCTGACACGTTCATAGCACGGTCATGGTATGTACGGTGTAATGGGTAGAGACCTTTAGGGAGGCTTTCGTCCTTGGCGTCGTATCCTCGATGGTTTTAGACAATAGTGTGTTTGTTACTATAATGTACAAAATACTTAATTTATTTTTGGCAATAGAAATAGTTCCTAACATGAATAAGGAATAAAATATATTTTGAAATAGGAATCTTACATTTATTTGTGTTGGTATATTTTAATTACTAACACTGGAATTAAAATAATCTACAAACATACAAACAATCAGACCTGGTTTGAACATTAGCAGACGGACATTAGGTGTAACGATTAAACGCAACGAAATTCATTATCATTAACGCGAGCCTCGAGTGTACTGAAACCCGTTTTTATTCCACAAGATCGCAGAACATCAGCTTTTATTTCCTGTAACAAATAAAACGTTCACCTATAAGTAAATCAACACAACAAAACAACAAATTGTGCAAGAAACAAGTTGGCAAAGAATAAATCCTCTTTGGACAGATTCCACTCTAGCAGTCCCGATACCGGAAAAAAATTGTTAACCCGTAACACGATTTAAATCCAAATTTTCTCAGGAGACAAGGAGAAAGCAATTTTCCGACCGGAAATAAGTAGAGCCGCGAGACAAAAGGAGCGCAATCGCGGTTAGAGCTCTATATTATATGAACGTCAGTGCGCCGCGCGGGTCAGCTAAGCTGGGCGGTCGGAGCTCTACTTATGCGCCCAACGTTCGCCCGATCGGGCAAGTTGAGACCTAAGCTTTATGTGCATACGTTGCACATATGACGTGGTTGTTTGATTGGCAATAAAGTAAATACATTTTCTCGCAACTGGTTTCGAAATGCGTAACCATTTCTATTTTCGTAGCTATGCTAGACGCATTTCGAGGTTCGTAACTAGGTGAAGATAATCTTCGTTCGCAACCGATGGCTTATAAGAATAATCTACTGCCACTAGTTACGACAGCAGCCAGCAACGTCATTAGTATTTATTACCCAGTGTAAGCTTCGAAGGCGATAATTCGCACCCCGCTGCGGGAACCGAACTCTCACATCTAGCATCTCAGTCTGGTGTGGCAGTGATTTGAGATGGCCTACTACACTGAAGCTAACTACGTTTATAACAAACTGAATTTAGGTACACTATCACAAAATGGTTTGCATATTTCCATGACGTCTAAGCTATGAACTATTTGTTCCAAGGCATCTTTTTAGTAAAGAAGTTACAGCACGTATTTTTTAATGGGTATCTTTCTGACCTTGATTTCTTCGGCGAGCGGCCGTGCTCGCGACTGTCGTCTCTCGATCGCTTATTGGACGAGGAGTGCTTCTTGTCGTCGCTTCTGGAGGACTTGTGGTCGCGTTCACTGTGCGACGATTTGTGATGCTTATCGCGGTTCTTTGATGGACTGAAAGGTAATAAACTATTAAAATAACTGGATAAAACTAATTTAGATGCCCCACTCAATGTACCATTGTAACGGACGCAGAATATCGGTGGATGAATGCGGCTCAGTACGGTTTGTTTTGGCATTATTTGGGGGAGGCATATGTCCCTGACTGTCGGCTGATGATGATATGAATTTAAGAAGAGCCATAAAACATCCTTGGCCGCAGTGATGGTAACGAGTTTCGCAACCCAATGGGAAGCCAGAGTTTTTACTCCGTGTACGAAATCAGTTTCCACCGTAGATTTTTCCGCTTACGAAACTACAATGAAACCCAATATTATGGTTTGTGAATCCATATTTTGCTAAATTTCAACGTAGTGACTCTATAACCATAACAAAGTGTGGACGGTTTTTGCGATGCCGCGTTATCTAAAGGTGAAAAGCTGCCTATGTTCTAACTGTGTAACATTATAGCTTGACTACAAGAACTTGATACTTGGATGTACAAGTAAATAATTAAATAAAAATCATAAATGTCTGGGTTTGATTGCCATGTGAAAAACTTATGCTAGTTCCGTTTTTCGCCACGCCTATTCTCTTTCTATCCAGACTGATATCTTTCTATGCTGTTCATGAAATATAAAATCTTCAAGTTACCTGCTACTGCTGTGTTTGGAGGGGCTCTTGTGGCTCGAGCTCTTATGATTCGAGCTAGAACTCTTATGATTGGAGCTCGAGCTCTTATGGTTCGAACTGGAGCTCTTATGATTAGACGAGCTCTTATTATGAGAACTGCTCTTATGGTGACTGGAGCTCTTTCCCTTCTTGCTGCGGCCTTGGTCCGAGTCGTAATCCCTCCGGTCTCGGTTGGTCTTTCGTTTTCTGTCGAATTCGATGGGATCACCATTGCGGTCTTTTTTGTCCTCCTCAGCTGCCTCCCTTTCGAGATCGGACCAATCCTTGCCGGATTCTTCATCCTCTGTAAATGTCACAGATTTATGAAATACAAGTTTTGCAATGGGAGTTCCATGTCTTATAATTCGTAGAACCAAGATAACCAATATAATAACAATAATATCTTTATTTCAAGTTTATTGGTATGCCTTATAGACTAACATAACATACATTTATGTACAATACAACTTCTATGAGGGAGACCTCGTCTAGCAATGGACGTCTACTGGCTGATGAAGGAAGAACGATGAGCGCCTCTAGCGGACGCTCGTGAGAATCTCAATTTGTGAACTCATGCTACGGCCTGTGATAGGCGTTCGAAATTTACACAACACGCGTTTACCTGCACTTTCCCCGGACTCCCCGGATTCATCGGAGGCTTCGGAGTCGTATTCGGAGCCGTCGTCGGACTCTTCCTCGGATTCGACGTCGGTCGGTTCGTACGCGTCGTCCTCTTCTTCGGAGTCCTCATCCTGAGCAAACATTTATATTACTTATACCCCGCGATTTTAAAACAAAATTAAAATTAAACAGTTCAAGATGGAAGAGCTGCATTACATTACAATGCTGAATGGCAAATATAATTTAATATAATTTATGTGGCGCGGGTTCGATTCGGGAAGAAATGTGGCATTATCTCCAAATATTTGTTCCGGCTCTGAGTGTAGTGGTACCATGGTACTCGTAGTTCCTGATAACTACGACACAGGGAATCCTAGTGTGGGATCAGGCCTATGTATGCGACTGTTGCGTTTTTATTTATTAATTTATTTATTACCGCTGCAGCATTCTCCGCGTCGGACTCCGGATCTAAGAAGGACCAGCCGCCGTTGTCGAAGAATCCCTCGATGTCGTCGGTGATGGTTTTCATCACCTTGGTCCAGTTCAGCGACTGGATACCCTCTGCGTAGCGGATGTCGCACGAGCTGTAAATAACATTAACTTTCGCGTTATTATTAAGTTACTGGACGGAATGCGTGTTGGACGGATTGTGTGTTGAGACGGATTGAGTGTCGGACGGATTGCGATAATGATTCTAAAATTGGACGGATTGCGTGCTGGACGGACTGCGTCTTAACGTTTTTAACATATAAAGAAGAAATGGTAAACACAATTGCGCTTTTCGAGAGCTCGGATATGTCATAGAACGATAGCTCACTGGCCACAGAATTGCACCCAAACCAGAAAATTTATTGAGTTTCACTCATTCTCATTGTTCGTGTTCACCATGGTAAACAATTATAGCAGTTAGACAACTCACTTGAGCCACTCCTTGACGTGGTCCAGCATGTTCATGGGCACGGCGTTCACCATGGCCACCTTCTTGGCGTAGTCCTTGAACACGAACACCATGTCGAAGTTCTTGAGGTGGAACTGCACGCGCTCGAAATGCACGAGCTCCACATCCTCGAGCGCGATCACGAAGGGCGGCCACTCCGTAAGGTTCACGAGCGCGCCGGAGGTCGGCTGCAGCAGCACGGTCGAACGGAACGGCGCGCCGGGGAAGCCCAGTTCTCTGAAAAGTTAAATAAGTTTTAAATAAGCTGGTATATTATTCTGAGGCCCAATTTTTTTATTCTCTATTAAGTAATATTAATTGATATTACTGTTTTCTGTAGCATAGATTTATCAAATAATGTCAAGTCGTCAAGTCCTCTGTCAAGTCATGTTCTAGTAAATCGATGGCATTCCACCCCTTCGAAAAGACACGCAAACACAAATTTTATTAAAATTCACTACCATGTGCATTTTTATAAGCTACACCGGTTAAAATGCCACCAAAATTACACGATATAACTCAAAATAATACTAGAAATTGAAATAAAATAAAAAAGGATGACATCTCCCTTCGAAAGAGCAGAAAAACTCGGTTATTACTCTTATTAAGTAATAGTTACTACGTGACAGTGAGACAGACACGAGATTATATTGTGACTTGAATGTTTTCCAAATAAGAGAATTGGATCTCTGATGTGTGATATTGCTCGCAGAACTGACAATCGTTGGGGAATAAACGTTCTCGAGTGGCGACCACAAACCGGACGACGCAGTGGCGTAAATTTAAAACGTTATAGGACGTCGGTGGATGAAGGCGGCTCAAAACCGTTTGTCGTGGCATTCTAGGGATGAGGCCTATATACAACAGTGGACTTCCCTATGCTGATGGTGATTATGATGATGATATCGGATGTGTACATAGCAATATTCTTAGCCCGGACACACCCTCCTTCTCCCGTGGATGTAGTAAAAGCCTTACTGAGGGACTACACCAGGGGATGGGCAGCAGCATCCACCTGAGCTTTTAACACCTGCGATCACCAATCCGCCAGCCAAGAGTGGTGATTATGGCAAATCCCACCATTATATTCAATGGGGGAGGCTTCGTCCAGCCAATCAATCATACGGCCCACCTGATGGAAAGCAGTTACCGTAGCCTATAAACTCCTGCAACACCAGAGGTATCACACGCGCGCTGCCGACCCTGAGACATAATGATGAAATGTATCATGTACCTGTGATTTCACCGGCACCCGTACCGGGCCACCGCCACTCGCTCAAGGTCGCGCGTTATTTACCTACATCCAAGCCGTTTCCCAAAGACAACAGTCGGTAGTCGGGCGCACGCCTGAGCGCTCGCACAATAAGTAACCCGCGCAAATATGACTTTGCGTGCATAATTGTGCTGTAAATGGATGCAGTAGTCAAAAGACAAACAGTGACATATCATTTTATTTTTTAAATTGCCGAAGGACGATGAAGTGCAAGTTATTTGATTGATGTAGGTACATTAGTTATTGTCTGTAGGTGCATATCGAAGTAATACCTTTTATAGGTGTGATTTCATGTACATTTAGAATAGATTGCAATGATGAATGTTGGAGATACCTAAATAATTACTTGAATTTTCTACCTACTTACGTGCATAATTTGATTTGACTTCGGAATCGCTCTAAACTACTTATATAAGGACCTAAAAACTTACCTACTTTATTTCTCCATAATAACAATATTGATAATAACAAACGGTAAGTACTTAAGTTATTCGTAGGAACAATTCGACAACCCTTACGAGTTGCATCACTCCGCGCCAGACAGCGACAGAGTTACGCGTTAGGAGAGAGCCGCGATGTTTAGGTGAATATTGCGTTCGGTACAAAGCGCTTGTGCGAGCTCAATTGCACTTTGTTGCGTCATAGCAAGAGTCTTCTGTACTTGTACTAATATTTATTCTGTGCCCGTACCCTTCAAACCGAAACACAGCAATGCAAACACTACTGCTTGGCTGCAGAAATAGGTATGGAGGTAGTACTTCCCCGGACGAACTCTTTCACAAGAAGTTCTACTACAAACAAAGTAATTTGCTCCTAGTTCATAGTAGATACCTGAATGGCGTGTCGAACTCCACTTCTTGCTTGGTCATGTTCTCGACTCGTTCGCAGAAGCTCTTGAACGCAACCTTCAGCTTGTGGCGGAGCTCTCGCTCGCTCTGCTCGGCCGCCAGGTCGTCGCGGTCGTGCATGTGCTGGTGCTTTCCCAGGTCTGTCGTGATCTCACCCACCTCCGTGTAGAATTGCACGTCCACGTGTTTCTTTTTACCTGCAATATGTGTTTCTATGTCAGTTATGTGTGCGTAAAATATTTGTATGTATTAAGGAGACTAGCAAATCCTTATATCATCATCAATCTGTAGTAGTTGACTGTCATTGCTGGACACAGGCATCCCCCGTAATGCCACGGCGGAAGACCTTGAGCCGCCTCTATCCACCGTCTTCCTGCGACCTGTCCATCATTATCCTTACAAATATATAAAAGTCAGACGTGTGTTTGCGAGTTGTTTCAATCAAAAACCTATAAAACATAGGATACTTTTTATCCCGAATTTCAGTTCGTTTGGGAGATTAACGCGAGTGAAACCAGGGGCTGCTGCTAGCTATAGATACGTATTGAAAGACATGAATAACACGTGTGTAACATAGGTTAAAGCCTACAATCTCCACCCTCAATTGTCTCATCACATACACAAAATTGGCGCAGCCGGTATGGATGTTATAGCTTTACCAGCAGTTGCCCACGGTTTCAACCTCATCATTCTCCCTAGGTATAATATAACTGAATTTCGGAAATATTATCCTATGTCTTAATCCAGGTTTTAATATATATGTATAACAAATTTCATCAAAAATGGACCAGCTTTTTGGCGTGAAAGCACGACAAAAATCGGAACATCAAACAACGTTCATTTCACTTTTGTTATATATATATATAGAGGGATAGGAATGAAGGTTTTGACAGTCAACTCTAACCTATTCATTAAATTTTACTCACCGAACATAATAGCGTGTTTCAAATGGAAATGTAGCAGTATAATCATCTCTCCATCGCACGGTTGGAAGAACGCGTTCTTTATATTATTGTACAGTATATCTACTTTGTCGCCTCTCACCGACGTAAATCTAAAACCGTTTGTGTGCGATTCTAGTGACCCGCTCATCCTCTTAGTAACTATGTTAGGTCTGATGTACAGATCCTTTAGTTTCGGATTTCCTTTACTCTGCGACATTACTAAAGTATCCTGTTTTACTAAATCTTCCTTTTCTCTCTCTTCGGCTTCTCTCGTTTTGAACTTTTTCTGAACTTCCTTAATGAGTCTGAAGCCGGTGTTGAGGTTTGATGAGGGAGGGGAGATTTCGCCTGGTTCTTTTGTGTTTGTACTTCGGTATGTCCTAAAAGCAAACAAATACCCTTTAAGTATTTAATTTGTATATGTGTAGTGTATTAATTTTTATTTAGAGTACAATGAAGTGAGGAACACGAGGGGTCCTCACCTTATAACTGGACCCCTAGTGTTCCACACTACATTGTACACTAAATAAAAATTAACACCGTATCACGCGGCAACTTAAGTTCAAAACACTCACACTTCCTTAACAAAGGTAGCATCAGGTTGCGTGTAACTACCCCCCTCATTCCGCCCCATGGTCGCTCCGGGGTGGAAGAAATTTATTCTGAGGTATGTGTAGTCTCCCTCAACTGACTGCGAGATATTCTTTATGGTGGAGATGTGGAATGGTACGGGCACGCCGAATATGGGCAGGATTACCGTCTCGTATTTACGATCTAAAAACATACGATAGATGAAAAGCCGCCATTTTAGCATCCAGATATGAACACAGATGATAATATAGAATAATATAGATGATGCCCAAGTGACTTAAGCTAACTCATTCGATGTTAAGGCAGGGGCGCCACTGGGATGTCTAATAGTAAAGAAGCCACATGCTCAAAACGTTGAAGAAAAATACTACAACGGAATTGGCATCTCCTTGAATCAAAAATTCGATGGCATATGGCACAAAGCATCCGGCGGTGGGGATTACGACCCGTTGACGCTTGTGGAAGAGCCTGAATTGCTCAGTAACTGGGATTTATCCCAGAGCTTTACTCAGGAACCGGGATTCATCACAGAGCTTTACTCAGGAACTGGGATTTATTACAGAGCTTTGCTCAGGAACTACTACTTAGATTTATACCAAGGAACAGGGATCTTCCTGGCTGTCGTAGTTGAGAAAAACCTTATGATGTAAATTTCATATCAGAGCTTTAGTGTTTCTGATCAGAAAAACAAAAAAAAAACTGGAATATCTTCTTTATCAGCCTTCTTCTTGATGTAATCCCTTAGTCGGCTTTAACTACATCCACGGGAGGGGTCTATTCATAGGCTGGACACACCACCGCAAATGGACGATCCAATGGATTATACTGACATTAAAACGTGACTGAGGTATTTTAAGCCCGGATGTCGCTTAGACTTGTCTTAACCTCACACTCAATGAGACCATTTGCCTCCAGTATTTGAAAAGCATTGAACAATACTCACCAACATATAACTTGAGCTCTTTAACCTCATTCTCCCTCGGCATCTGACTGACGCTCTTATAAGAGACGGTGCTTTTTCGCAACTTCTCTGTGTCTTTCCCGCCCGACTGTTTTGCCAACCGTTCCTTCGCTTTTTCATTGAGCGATATAGCTAACTCCCGTTGATGCTCTTTACGTTTCTCTTCAGAGGAGTGCTCCGTTCGAAGCTTGGATTCAATGACGGCGGTTCTTTTACCTCTGCCTGGAAGTGTTACTTGAAAATGTTTGATTCGTTTAGAGAAAGCTTCCGATAAGTTGTAATTTGACATTAAAGCTATAAGCAGTGCCTACCAGGGTTCCATCAGCACTATTATTCATTATATAACATCACTTTGGTGACACATACTTTGTGTCACCAATTCTTCTACTTCTACTCGTCTGTTACAGTAGATATCACTACTTAGGTAGTAGTCACATCTACTGTAACTATGGAAAGCAATAAATGACGAATACTATATATGAATATTTCAATAGTAAATGTTTTCACTTAAAAAACTTAAGTGTTAAAACATAAGTGGTTCATCTTTTAGGGTAAAAGACGGACAATTTATGGGATTTTTTTTCTATGAAAAGATGCATGGTTTTTTGGGTACACTATTATTCAATTGATATTGGATTGCAAATAGATTACTGCAAAGCATCTCGCTTCGCATCTGAATACGATACGAACACCATGAGAAATATTAGTGCCAATTAAGCGTAAAAATGTCTTTGTAGTTAATTTGGAAGCGGAAAATTATTATTTGCCAAAACCATGCAGTTAGTTAGTAAAATGTAAAACACTTACCGCCATTTTCTGTTTGTCCGCGATTGCATGTAAGTAAACAATTTTGTTTTAGGAACACGCACTTTTATAAATCTCGTGCAATTTTTCAATAAGCTTAAACCTTAATGTAAGATTGAATGAGAAACATTGATCGAGAGTTCTAACTTCGAAAAAGTTACATTCTACTAATGTAATAATAAACTAGTGTCCGGCTGCGGCTTCGCTTGCGTTATACCGTAGTAAAAAGTAGCATATAGCTCAATCCAGGGCAGATTTATGACCATTGAGACGTAGGCTACTTTTTATAAAGCTTTTTTGTTTTTAAACGCGAGCGAGGTTGCGGGCAGGCACTACTATTGTCATAAAAAAATCTCGATGCCTGTTTTACAATCAAAAAATCTTTACTCAAATATTTACAAATCAACCGTTGTTATTAAATTCAACAATCTGTTGTACAAGATGTTACAAAACTTGAAGCAGTTTCATACAAAATTAATATGTATTCGCATTTAAATATAGGTTGTTTTTACTCACCAAGTATTTCAGTCTTGTTCTCCTTCTCTTCTTCTTCCTCCTCGTCGTCGTCCTTCAAGAAGATGCCGATGTTCTTAATCTTCTTCTTGGACTGCGTGAGAAGAGACGCGGGCGTCTCCTCGTTCACTAATACTGTGTCGCCGACGTAGAGGGCATAGGTCTGCAATATGAATACTAGGTTAAAGCGAATGAAGCCATACTATGGCTGACGTTAACTTTAAAAGACAAGAAAACCCGCAGTTTTTGTTCTCATTGGGATAAAAAAAATATTAAATCGTAATGGGATTTAATAAAATCTTCACATTTCCATTAAAAATCAATATTATCGTTACTTATGTTTTGTTGCCGTGGTGTGTCCGGCCTAAGAATATACGGGTCGTTCCTCGTGCTCCATCTGATTTCTCCACCTGGGTGGAGCATGAGGAACTGTATGTCCTCATGCTCCAACCACTGTTGAGTACTGTCAAGTACAGTATGGGCCCAATGCGGGTAGGTACCTATTTGACCTGAACTTGGTTGTGCCTTCTATTTATTTATTATACTTCTCATAATATTTTTTTTTTTTTTTTTATTTCGTAGTAGGTATCTTAATTTGTATTTATTTATTTATTTTTTTGTCATGCTGGGTTTTTTCTTTATATATTATCTCTTAATATTTATATATATATATATATATTTTTTTTATTGTTTAATAATGTTCGTGCGTCACCCTGAGCCTTGTGCTGAAAATCAGCGTTGTGAGTGTTTCACAGCACATGCTCAGGGCTTTTCGTACAAACATGTACATGGCAGCGTTCCTCCTCTCATACACTTGTTTTACTTATGTTTTTTTTTTTTTTATTTGTTTGCTGTATTCGTGTAGCGTTTGTAATTGTATGTTATTATGTTGTTGTGTACAATTTGTACGAATAAATGTTTTTTCTTTCTTTTTCTTCTTTCAAGTAAAAAGGTCGCGGCCCAAAATGAAATATTTTTTTTGGTAATTTGTAACACCGGATGTGTAATATTTATTATTTTAAACGTTCTTTCAAATTTCTTGCTATCAACACAGCCAGAAAAATTGGTTTAAAGGACGACATGCTATTCTTTTTCCTATTGACATAAATAAATCAATACGATCTATTTAACGTATAATATTTAAAAATGTACACCAAGAAGATTGCATTGCAATAATAAATACTAATACAGTGGGTATCAAACGCTAGAATTATCTTCCCTGACTGGGTCAATACGTTTAAAACTGCATTCAAAAATTAATTGTGGTAGAGAGATAAGGGTTATGTAATGACTTATGTTAATGAGTGTACAACAATATCATTAGTTGGAGCACGAGGACATACAGTTCCTCATGCTCCCAGGTGGAGAACTCTGGTGGAGCACGAGGAACGACCCGAATATACTCCTCCGTCTCTTCCCGTGGATGTCGTAAACGCCAACTAAGGTATTACACCAGGGGACGAGCAGCAGCATCCACCTGAGTATTCAACACCAAAACTGCGATCACAAATCCACCTGCCACCTGCCATTGCATTTAATGAGGGAAGTCTCGCCTAACAGTGGACGTCCAATGGATTGTAGTACATCCTTGGAGGAAAGTAAGTAGGTAACTAGATTCCTATAAGAATTAAAACGCCATTTCACTATTGTCAACAGCCTTTAGACATCTACTGCTGGACGAAGCCTCCTCCATAGAATGCAGTGGAGGGAGTGTTTGCCATATCACCACGCTTGGCAGGTGGATTGGTGTTGAGTACTCTGACCATGCCGTATATATATGGGCAGCAGCATCCACCTGAGTGCTCAACACCAATATTGCGATCACTAATCCTGAATTTAATGACCTCGTCCAGCAGAGGCCGTCTAATGGTGATAATAATGATGATATTTTGTTATGAACGCATACTTATGTATGCTAAAATGGGCGTCTGCTTTAACACATGCATTGTGTGAAACCAAACTCCATTTGAGCAAACACATGCTTGCCAAAACATCGTAGTAGTACGCGGGTTCACCAAGGCAAAGTTCTTGAAACTGTTTTTAGGACATTTAATTTACCGATATAATAAAATACAACACTTACCGCTTCCTTTTTCGGCTTTGCCGTAGTCAGGTAAAAAGTTACATATATACTGATTATTTTAAAAAATGGACCCAATGAGGGCTTTTTAACTTCGATAAAAAAAGTAGTTCAAATTGGTTCGATAGAAGGCGCTGACTCAACTGTAGCTGACAAGATTGTCAAATGTATTATCTGTGGTATACGCGTAAAAAGCTATAATCTAACTAATCTGTGGCTATTAGTCATGATATTCTCTCTCTTCTGAAACACTCTTACTCCAGACACCTGTACACACCTCCTCTTATTATGACAAGTCCTTTACAGTGCAAGCTGTCCGTTTGTGGAATGCGCTGCCTGCTACTATCAGGCGTGCTCAATCGCTTCCAATTTTTAAGTCCATGGTCAAGGAACACTATTTGTCCTGTTGTCGCTGACTATTGCTTGTTTCTTATTTTCAAAATTTTAATATAGGTATGTAAACATTTGTAAGTATAGTATATAATATGTTTTATATATAAATTAAATTGTATGTATTGTAAGTAAATTGTAGTTGGTAGGTATTTATTGTTTGTATTATCAGTATGTATGTAGTTTCATGTTATCGTATCAATATTTAAGTATGTAGGTAGGTACACCATAAATGCCCCATTTAATTTTACACAGTCCAGTCCATCCAAAGGTTGTCTGGAAGAAATCGCTACAGAGCTATAAGACCGCCCATTGTATAGCATAGTTAGTTTTAGTTTTCGTTTGTTAAATTGTTTAATTTTGAATATGGTGTGCAATAAAGTATTTTCTATCTATCTTCTATCTATTCTGTTTGTGTCTGCTTCTTGAGAGTGCGCTAGTGATTTCGTGGTGTTTTTATAAGAAAGCAAAAATAAATACCACGAAACGTAAATATTATATCCACGTTTGTTGATGTTGACATTTAACTTTATTTTGACACTTGACAGCTACGTAACAGAGCAGCGCCATCTATTTTCAACGCTGAAAGCATGATTTGAAACGCCCGTGAAAACCCCTCATTGCCTTGGTCTATTGAATATTCCAAGGAACTGACTATAGTATTGGGGTAAGGGTTTTTTTCAGAGAGACAATGCATACCGGAAGACTGTGTAGACCCACTCAATGTACCAAACATTGTAAAGGTAGCTGGAAGTCAGTTGATGGAGACTGAAGACCGTCCTGGCATTATATCTCAGTGGCGCGGCGGGCTGAGACACAAGAGCTTCGATTCCCGCTCCAAATATTTGTAACTCAAAGTTCCTGATACTCACGACAATCCTAGTTTGGTATCAGGACTCCTCCCCCCCCCCCCCATCTCCTCCCGTGGATGTCACAAAAGCCGACAAAGGTATTACACCAGGGATGGGCAGCATCCACCAGAGCACTCAACACAAATACTGCGATCACCAATCCCCCTTGCCAAGCGTGGTGATTATAACAACTCCCCTCATTGTTTTTGATTGGGAAGGCCTTGTCCAGCAGTAGATGCCTAAAGGCTGCTAATGATGATAATGATTCTTCAAGGAAGCCTTTGTCTTGCAGAGCAGACTTCCACCGAATGATGACCACATTAAACACAGTAATACTAGGTCATGTTACCTTGCCTTCCTTCTCGGTAGCGGCACTGTTGGTCAGGTTGGCTAGACCAATGTTGATGTTGAACACCATGCCCTTTTTGGCCACCACTAATGTTTTGGGTCCAATTATAATAGAACTTTCACGAAATTCTATCCCCATTGCAAAACTGAAAATAGGAACATAAATTAAAAAAAAGAATGTAAGGTAGGAAGAATAATTATCCTAAGGGCTCATACGCACTAGCGGTTGGCCGCCTAGGCGGTTCGTTTGAGCGGCCAGCCGCCTGATGCGGTTGGAATAGCGGCTGACCGTGATGTTGAAACGCGTCAAGCCGCCCAGCTTCATAAAGTAACCAATCTGGTACTTAGGCTTAAAAGCAACACTGATGATGCATATACGAAGGTGTTGATGGAGAGCAGAATCCAAGTAGCTCCTACAACCTTGGCCCTGGCCTCTTTTGGAGCCACATAACTCTCCTATGCACACATGCAAAAAAGGATCCATGTAGCTCTTACAACCTTGGCCATTGCCTCTTTTGGAGCCACATAACTCTCCTATGTAGACAGATGAAAAAGGATCCAAATAGCCCCTACAACCGTGGCCCTGGCCTCTTTTGGAGCCGAATAACACTCCTATGCAGTCAGGCAAAAACCTTTTATAAAAATGTGCATAAAATATTTACCCAAAAGATTTTGTAAGGTTATCAACCAACTCCGGCTTTTCTTTCTTAGCTAGTTCCAATCCTGCTTCATACACGGCCGACAGCTTAGCGCCCGATACCAGCGCTTTCATCACTTCCTCCTCCACATTCAACAAGAAGTTATAATTGCTCTGAATCTCATCTGTAGGATTGACCAGCAATGTTCTGACGATGTTTGAGCAATAAGACTTGTATCGTGCGCCTAATGAGCACACAATAGCGCCAAAATGCAGGTGGTTTTTATCTGACACAGCGCTGAACTTGAGGCTGTAGTTGCCACCGGACTGGATGATGGGAGGGTAGCACATATCTACTTGGCTTGTGTCCACGCCTGTCACGTATTTCTTGTCGGATATTGCCGCTTCCACGCCCTCTGCTAGTTTTGAGTGTTTAACTTTCTGTGAAAAGTAATCAAATTACATTCTATTAGCTAACACAGCACTCCTGAGTATTGATTAAAATTTACAGAGTATGTATGAATGTACTCTGAAGTGCATTTGGCGTATTTCTATTATAAAATTAATATTTTGTACAGTGATTGCAGCACCCTCTAGTGATGGGACGCTACAATAAATTATGTGTGGCGATAAAACCAACCTAAGAACCTAAGCTACCTTATATTAATAGCAAAAACCGCAAGGTTAAGGTAAGTACTAATTTTGAAGAATACAACATTTATCGGCGATCGGCAGGTCTACAAAAACCACTTTATATGAATCATAATACGACAATTTATATGAAGGAATTGCTAAGGATCTGCTGAGAATTCGGAAAATGAGTTGCTATCAGATGAATATGCCAATTCATTTTCCGAATTTTCAGTAGATCCAATATGATTCATATAAAGTGGCCTTTTTAGAGCTGCAGAACACATATTTATTTATATTGTCACGGGTATTTACCGCGTGTTACCTTACGACGGTGCTCCATGTACTCCAGTCAGCCCGCAACCAAGATTACTGTAACGCATTCGAAACGTCGGGAATAATAAATAATAAGGTAACAGGCGATACAATACCTGTGACAATATAAATATTTATTATTTTATTCAAACAAGTCATAACATGACCTATTGATTGCATAAATGTGGTGCAATACCTTGTCTGAGTCTATAATTTCCATTATTTGATCTTTCAAGTATTTTGTAAAAACATCCACAGTGACCAAACAAGCTTTTTTCACTGTTATTATTTCAGAGTCTTCTTTTGGCGCCATTAGAAGTGCTACAGCTGAGCTTAAATCAATATTTTCAAACTTCTCTGCTTTTAAAACATTCTTCCAGCCTTCGCAAAATTCGCCTGGATAGATATCTTTTACAAAAACTCCCAATGTCTTCCCTGACTTTGATTTCTTTATCTCTGCTATAAGTTTGCTGAAGTTTTCTTTGTCTTTGTCATTCTGGAACACAATTAAATCAAGAATTAAAGTTTTTATTATTGGGCTTGATACCCTAGAAACTATTGAGCTAAGGATATATATCATACAACATAACATAACAACCCAACATTCACGTACAAAGTCCTGATCCCACACTAGGATTCCCTGTGTTGTGGGTATCACGAACTACGAGTGTAATGGTACCACAACACCCAGACCAGGAACAAATATTTGAAGATCATGCAAACATTTGTCCCGCAGCAGGATCGAACCCGCCACGCCACGGACATTGATACCGGTGGTGAAGGTGCACTGTTATAAATCTTTAATAAGTCTGTTTTAGCAAGCATACACTGAGGGAGTTCTACTTAGTTTCTGGTAGTTTGTTCGAGTCATGGCAATAGAAACAGAAAAAAAATTTGACTGTTTGATTTGAAAGAAAGATTAAAAAGATTTCAAAAATTTGGGGTGTTATCCTCAAAAACAAGAAAGATGTAAGCTATAATTCTAATTTCTAAGCGGGGGTGTTAAGACCTGCACTGACGTCCCGCTGTGGGGTGTATTGTGCATTATGTAAGCTATACCAGTTATTATCAATATAACTGTATTATCATCATCAGTTGTCAGACATCTACTGTTGGACTAGGCCTCTCCCGTAGAATGCAATGGTGGGATTTACCATAATCACCAAACTTATTGGTGATTGTAGAATTACAGAACAAACAGTACTGGCCAGAATTCCATAGGCTAATGATAATACAACAATAACAATGATACTACTTACTCGGTCTCGAACAAGGAGTTTCACAGGAGGTAGCTCAGTTTCATCCTTGCCATTTTCAATTTGTCTCAAGAATTCAATCTTCTTTTTACTGGCGAGGAAACACATACTCGACTCGGTAAGCACGGTAATTGTGTCTGGCAACTCATATCCAAATAGCCAAGTCTGAAATGAGTCAAAATACAAGAATTCAGTCTTTCCTTTTTTTTCCTTAGTTCTTGTACAGCGTTGAAGTTTATAAGTCTGGCTACTGTTACTACCTATTTGTTTTTTTGAGCAAAGAACCTACTACAAACGGCTAAACTCAAATCAAATCAGCTTACACTAAACAAGCTGTCTTGTAGCGGGCAGCCATGGATCGCAAGAAACATTGCAAATTATATACTTACGAATGTTTGTTTTCAAATGGAAAGTATTTTTAATTGGATTTCATAAACATTTTAAAACTTAACATCATTTAAGCTATTTGTTTGCTTAAATACCTCCTTTGTGACTTAGTTTTAATGACTTCAACGCAATCTTGGGGTTCTACTAAAATAAGCGTAGTCTTCAGTTCAAATTCTAGCACATGGGAACCAAACGCGCAAACCTGTAGCGCCGTAGACTTGCTGTAAAGAGTATCCTCGTCGACACCAACGCACGAAACCAGGCAATCAACCTTCGCCAAAGTGTCTTCACTCTTTGAATCGGCCGCCGCAGCCTGTGAAATACACGAATTGGTAAAAAATGGAACCTAAATAATTCACATCAGCACACGAATAATAACCAACCTTCCATGCGGCGTATAGCCTTTTGACCCGTCGATAAAAAGTTTCTTTATCGAGAGATATATTAGACATGATTATTTACTTTGAAAAACACCAGTAAAATTAATATTCTTAGTATATACGCCGCGAAAAAAACAAAATTTACAAGACTCTCCACTCCACGACGTTACATTACGACTTCTGACAGCAAACAGTCAGTTTGCAGCAAACAAATCAAAATCAAAAATGGCCGATGCGAAACAATCGCGCGAGGTCGCGCGTTTTCCTGGCTGTGACTGTTGTCTGTGGTTGTTTGTTGTTCGGATACGTTTTAGAATCTTTATTGAGCCCAATCAAGCAACCTTCCTATCCTTCGTGTCAAATACTTCAGTGCGTGCGTATTCACTTTTGTTCCTTGCTCCAAGGTATTCACCAGTATTTATTCCACATGTTCCTTGCTGCTCCAATCAAAGACAACCGCCTTGTCATATAGTATGTACTTAGACCTTGGAGCAAGGAACAAAAACTTAGACTAAGCTTGGAGCAAGGAACAAGGACTGAAGCACCTTATTCTGAGATTATGTATGACTCTGACACTGGCAGAATTGTGGTTTGTGACAGTTAGCCACAGATGCCATAAAATAAGAAGTGAAATGAGGTGAACTTCATAAACTTCATTCTTTCTTTTATTTTGAATTTGATGTAAACAAACAAAAAAATAATTCTGAAAATAATTTTAAGCTGTTGCAAATGCCGCAATGCAAAAACTAAAGGCAGATGACATCATTTATCTCTCAGAACGTGTACTACGAACGCTTACTCAAAACCACATCACAACTTTAGTGGAATTTCTTCAAGAAGATATTAGCAAATTATCAACAATTACAAAATTAAATTTACCTCAAATTCTAGCCATAAGAAATGAAATATTTGCGAAATATTCAGCTCCTGTTATATGTGGATCTGTATTGCTGGAAAAAAGTTTGATGAAAAGTAGATACTTATGCACAGGCATAGAAAGGCAAGTGACCAACTATTTCATGCATTCTCGGTAGCATGCATGAAAGCAAGATGTTTTTCTCAAACATGCTTAAATTCATCATTATTTGGTCGGAGTGTCGATAAGGGGGCGCTGAGGAAAAAAGACTGCCAAATTTTGTTGCGATATTTTGTCAGTCTTTTTTCCTCAGCGCCCCCTTATCTACACCCCAACCCGTTATTTTAATTAGAGAACCTTCTTCGACATAAATCAACATTGCCGGCCTAGTATGAAAACCCATGTCTGTTGTTTTCACAAAGACAAATTTTATTATGTCTATCAACTACCAATTCTATCGCTACTTGTTTAAATATTCTGCTCATTGTTTGAGAAAAATATACACTGTTCGAGCCTGGGCCGCAATTAGGCGTAGATGGACGTGTACCTCTGCTTACATTGTCATGTTCGATTCTATCCATGTATGAAACCTAACCACTGTGTCTCATCATCTACTACTGGATATAGGCCTCGCCATAGAATGCTATGATGAACGGTCTCGAGCCACCTCCATCCACCGACTTACAATGTCATTGGTACATTGAGTAGGGGGCCATCCTACACTGCATTTTCCAGGTGTAGTCACCACTCGAACACCTTTATTCGCCAGCAGTTGTTGGTTCTGCAAGTAATATGGCCAACCTGCTTATTGCCACTTCAGTATAATAATAGCCTTTATTGCTGATAAAAATAGTTACATCTTTATTACTAAAATTAAATGCTAAATAGAACTCGAGCTTGCCTCTCAGCAAAGGCCTCCTCCATAGACTTCCACTCTTCCCTGTCTTGTGTTAATCATCGCCACGTTGTTCCACTTCAATGCCCACTGTTAAATTTAAAGTGAAATTGTATTTTCGATTTTCCAGACTCGACATGTTCCTAGGAGGTGGAATACCAAAAGGTTACATTACCGAGCTCTGTGGCCTCGCAGATTCCGGAAAAACTCAGCTGTGTTTCCAGCTCTCCATAAATTGTGCTAGAAAGAGCAATATTACTGTTTTGTATGTAGATACTAAAGGGGATTTTTCAGCAGTTCGGATAATGAAGATTCTTGATGCTTCAGGGTTTTCACACAAGGTGAGATACCAACTAATTCTAACAATAGCAACAAAACAGGGTATCTGCCATGTTTTATCAGTATTTATATGGTCCGGTGAAAAGAAGCTAGTTTATGTGTATGGTTCAACTGTTTTGATGTTTCAGGAAATGGCCATTATTATGTGCAAAATACAAGTTGTACGTGTATGGACCATGGATGAATTGATTGAACTATTTCAAAATATTAAACAAAAAATTATTGCATTTAAAAACCTGGCACTAATTATTATAGATTCACTGCCATGCTTGATGCTTCAATTTCTTGGTGATGAAAACAAAATAGGTAAGAAAATGCAGTAGATTGTATTGTGGGCAGGTAACAAACTCAGTATAAAATGCAGTGATATATAGGTCAGGACACATAAATAATGTATAATACCTACTATAATATTCAGTATTAACATTATCACTAGAAATACCCACCCATAAATCTTGGAACACCGTAATGCTTGCACACAGACTAGTACTTTTATATGACTAACACTGGACAGCAGAAATAGGTAGGTACGGTGGTAGCAGGTACTTTCCCGGACAAACTCTTTCACAAGGAGCTCCACTACTACTACGACTAAAAACCTCTTATGTTGTTACATTATTTATGGAAATATTTAAATAGGTACCTATCTGTTTCAGGTCTAAAATTATTGAATAATTTTGTTAACTATAGCAGATACCTGACTAAAGAGCTACAAATTGGTCTAATCTGTGTAAATATACAAACAAGATGGGTTGACCAAGATATAGTTGAACTGGAAGGTAGGAATTAACTAAACACATCTGCCACCGTTTCTACCGCTACAGATCCAAAATAAATTTACAAAAAACTAATAATTTACTTATTTTAGATGATGGAGAACTATCTACAATTGCAAAAGACACATTCACCGAAAAGAAAAACCGCTGCTTGGGAAGATACTGGCAGCACATTCCATATTTAGTGTTGTTACTTGAGAAATCTCAAGAAAATAATGCAATGGAAACTGGCTCTCAAATAGATTTATCAGTGATGAATTCGAGCTATGTAGAAAGCGTACCAAAACAATGTACTTTAAATATAAGTGCTTTAGGTGTAACATAAAATAAAGCTAGAGATTTAGTTTGCTATATGTAATAGTGTTTTTATTATAAATAAGTTAATGTACCTGTTTGAGTAGGTAGGTAAGGTACCTATCTGTAGTTAGAAGTAGGTAGCTCACAAAACTTGATACAACAGTGGCAAGCAAAACTTAATAGTGCCAATAATGTGTAACTACCCACTTTTCTTAGTAAACTAGCATGGCGATCTAAAATACCTAATCTTTTTGATCTCCTAGAGCCTCGAAGGCTTAGACTAGAGCATTTATCGAACTCGATCATTGAACTTCTAGTAGGACTGGATGGAATAAAAGCTCTTTTCATCGTGGGTTGCATGCACAATCGCAGGATTATAACCGTGAGAATGAGGAGACAAATTCGATTTTCCACTATTTATCAGTGTTGCCAGAGCTTACTCAGCCCAGGTTGCCATTTGTAGGTTCATATGTTGCCATCAGAGACCAAAGGTTGCCATTAGAAAAAAAAAATCTGCAAAAAGAGGGGCGAGGGGGGGGGTGGCGAGCGGAGTGAGCCGCAAAAATTTTGGTATTTAAAAAGTGTGAACAGCCAATATTTTAGTGATTTTGGTAACAAGACTGCTGAAAAAGAGTTACAACTAAGGTAGTGGCGACTTGGCGAGCAGAGCGAGCCGCGAAAATTTCGTATTTAAGAAGTGTGTACAGCCAATATTTTAGTGATTTTGGTAACAAGACTGCCGAAACAGAGTTACAACCAAGGCAGTGGCGATTTGGCGAGCAGAGCGAGCCGCAAAAATTTCGTATTTAAGGAGTGTGAACAACCAAAGTTTTTGTAATTTTTGTAGCAAAATTAGATTAAAAATGATTTATTTCTTGCTATCATCATTTTTTTTTGTCACGATTTTCCGCCCTTAATATCTGGCCGCCCTAGCACAGAATAACTATGTATTAGCACAAGTACCTAGGCCCGGGCCTACTGGGCCTTAGAGCAAATCCGCCACTGTCTATAGGTAGCTTCTTCGATTAAAACAATAAAAAGAGAACTTACCAGTAGATTTAAAAACAAAAGTATTAGAAAACCATGAAAAGAACTTACAAACGAACTTAAAAGAACTGCACTGCACACAGACACACACTTTCTTCCATTTTTGTTTTAGTTTTCATAAAATTACTTTTATCTCTAGCGTCACCAAAATATACCTTTTGCCTACTAATTATGTATTGTTTTCATTTGGGAATAAAAATGCATTCAAGATTTTGATTTTGTTCAATTCGATGCGTTCAGTTCATCTGCGAAAGATATTCGATATTTTTTACTGATAATCGCGCGACTAGTCGAAAAGTTGCCAAAAAGTTGCCATTTGAGCTTGGTTGCCATTTGGTTGCCACGAAGGGTCAAATGTTGCCAAAATGGCAACCAAAGTTGCCAAATGGCAGCGCTGCATTTATTTTAGTCTTGTATTTGATTTACCACAATTTTATGCCATCTAACGGTACATACATAACAAATAGGTTTAACTGCGCCATCTATTGGTTAGCAGCAACTGATTTGTTTCCTCTATGCTTCAGACTTTGACACTTGGAGCAAGGAACAAAACGTTTTAATTGTCTATGGTCACTTATCGCGACGCTCTATGCTGCCAACTTAGCTACTGTTTGGCTAGATGTAGCAACTTTTAACGCAACTAGTAGGCACTACCACTCCGTGTCACTGATTCTTTTTTAGTCACTATGTTACGTCAGAGACCAGAAACCAACTAGGTGCCAAATAGTGAGAGAGCAGAATTGTGACAACTAGCCATAGATGCCATAAACTAAGAAGTGAAGTGGGTAATGTGTGACCTAATTATGTTTCAATGTGTTTAGGTTTGTTCCCATGGATAAACCAACAGAAATCAAATGCTACTTTTGGAACCGATATTGACAAATGAGATAGTGATTCGTTTTCATAGTGTAGTTTAGATTTAATTTAGAAAAAAATTCAGACCTTAGAAGTAGCCACCAGCCATTGGCCTTAGTTGGCAACTGAAGTTTCTTTGATTTTTCATCATCTGTTTTCCTTTTTGAATTGTTCATTCAACAAAGATCCGCGCCGTCTGTCAATTCTGATTCTGTCATTCATTTTAGCGCACGCCTGACGGGCGGGCAATGCTTGTGTTTCAGTGATGGCTCATTTTAACACTTTTGTAAATTCAACATTTTTATGATATTTAAGTGCTCAGTATCCTTCGTAGCGTAATTTTAATTTATTTATATATCTTCAAACAAAATGGCTAATCAATCTCAGAAAATCACCTATAGGCTGGTGCTCACAGGAGGTAAGTGTTGAATCTTGTGAGAGTTTTAGGGTCTTATTATTTCTTTTTTATCTATTATTTGGCCGTAAATTTATCATAGTATTTGTTACTACGTATCAACTAAATGTTATGTGTACTTTTGACAACCATTGCCTGCGTTTTATTTTTGTGAACGTAGCACGTGGGGATTCATAGCTCAATGTCATATTTATGTGTGTTGAATATTTCAACAGGACCATGCGGCGGTAAGACAACCGGGCAATCCCGTCTAAGTACATTCTTCGAAAATTTGGGATGGAAGGTGAGAACAAACAAATACTAGCTTGTTAACGAAAGTACCTCTGTAAGTGAATCTAGGACTTACCTATCTCTTAGTCATTGGTTTGTGTTAGTATTATATTCCTATTGGTTTTTTTATGGATTTCTTAAAAATACAATTTTTAAATAAAAAGTGTTGAATTTACCTAGTCAAGTCATTTTTCTTTAGTGTCAGACTGTCATGAATAGAAGTTTGTAATTTGAGTCTTAGCAATCAAAACTAGACATAAATCGCAATGTTCTGACATTTGCATGAAATATACCCGTAAATGTAGGGTGTTTGCTAGTGATGGTTTCTCCTCCGGGAGATCCAATAAGACATCGTTCCACATTGGATCTTTTTCCAGGTGTTCCGGGTGCCGGAAACGGCTAGCGTCCTTCTAAGGTACGATGTGAACAAAAATTGACACAGTGCATGCAAGATAAAATCAGCATTTTAAATTTATATATATTAAAGATACTTCAAAAACATGCCCTGTGCCTCCGTCCATGAGATTCAAGTATTTATAAAGTGTAATTTCAATTTTCATTAGTCATTGTAGGCATTATTGGTGTATGTTATGATACACAATTCTCTAAGTTCCAAATCAAACTAAATTGTATGGTGCAAAAAATATCTGCATCCTTTTCGTAAAAGGTCTATTTATTACATATAAGGATAAAACATATTTGTGCTGTCAAATTAGTTTAATTTAGAAAATCAACACCATTATTCCAGAACTAATCTCAAATTTAACAAATGCTTATGCTTAGATTTTTGGCAGTTTGAGTTTAGTTCTGCCTATTTAATAGCTCCAATTACATTAAAGTCCACTTAAATAAAATTACACTCTACATTACTTTAATGCCTAGTATGTTATTGATGTGTTGTTATTTGATAGGTAGTGGTTGATAGCACTGTAGAATTATCAAATCAAGATTACAATAAAGGAGTTTAGGGGAAGTTCATTTTTTTGAGTATTGTACTGTGTAAATTTAAAAATCTGTATTTACTTGTCATGCACTGTGAAAATATTTTAGTTCCACATTTTGGCATTTTACATGCTTATATAATAATTGGGAATTTATTTTGTTACATTTTGGGGATAAGAAAATGTTAACGTGTTGGTTCATGTATTCCTTTTTTTTACAGTGGAGGAGTCAAGTTTGCAGCCCTCACACCGGAAGAAAGTATGTAACATTTTTACAATCAATTTTATATTGGTTATTCATTATACCTTGTTGTGTCTGGCTTAAGAATAGACCCCTCCGTCTCCTCTTGTGGATGTTGTTTCCGACTAAGGGGTTACATCAGGGGATAGGTAGCATTATCCACCTGAGTACAACACCAATCTGCCTGCCAAGCATGATGATTAAGGCAAATCCCTCTATTGAGTTCTACGAGGGAGGCCTCGTCCAGCATTAAGGGCTGATGGTGATGAAGATTAATTGTTAGTTTAATTTAAACAGAATGGCACACCTAATTTATCTCTAATTGTTACCATTTGAGCAATTTTATCATCAACATCCTTACACAACAATGCACTGCCACATTGAATTTTCATGTAAAATAATATCTTGCACGGTTTGAAGAATACTGTTGTGAAAATTTCGTGCAAAAATAACCAAAATATCATATTAGGAAAGAACTTCATTCTCGTAAGTGCTATCCTAATCGCAGATCCTGTCATAATTACAATAATATTATACTCATAATTATAATAGGCATTATCATTATAAAGTTATCTAATTGAATAATAAAAACCAATTGTGGTACGTTGCAATGTTATGCAGTTAAATACATGTTAAACAGTTGTTTATGCAGACAGTTATGTGACATTGTTCCAAACATCAAATAAACAGGCGCATAATTGACGCCAATCTCGTGTACCTATTGTTCAATTGTAGGAAATTGAAATGAACAGAATTGAAGTTGTTGTTACTTTGAATTATAAAAAGCTGATTTCTAATATTCAATTCAATGACCTGCTTATAGACACGACAAGCTAAGTAAAAACCGAGGACAAAAAATCTTGGTAGGTAAGTATTGTGTCTATTTATTTGGGCCATTCAAGTCACATGAATATTACTTATGAAATTGGCAACGCATTTTGCCGGTCTGGCCGGAAACTACAAGCCAGTAGACGTTTATCCTAGCTATAGTTCATTTACTCTGTCTTGCCAAAACTGTATTTTTTTTTTCAATAGTTCTCTTGTTTCGTTATTTAGAGAATACTTCTATTATGTTTTGAATATTTTTCTACACGTTTCATTCGAATCGAATCCTTATCAATAACATACTCGAGCTCCTATTGGTCTTTAACTTCCTGTCCTTGATCAGTTCTTATGATAGTTGAATTTGATGATTTTGTTCATCATTACAAGATGACTGATTAATCGTACTAAAAATAACTCGAAAAGATTCCCTTAGAAGACTAAGATCTGAGAGTATACTCGATTGTTGTGTGTACTACAGTTATTTATATCATCCACTTAAAAATCACTTATTCTTATTAGTTTATTCTTATTTATACCACCGATGAAAACTCTAGGAAATGAACCCTAAACGAATTCCAATGTATCATAGACTTTGAGCTGGTACCTATACTGTACACGAATTCTCGTACCTGTATGAATGCCAATGGGCGCGACCGCATTGACGTCAGGAGCACGTGAGGTAGGTCGAAGTGCTACCTTGCCAAGAGGTGGTTCCACTGAACATTAATTATCACTTTTAAAAGCCTATTTATGGACGTGCATCTGTACAATGACGAAGATGAATCACGATCTTCCGATACCCCACTAAGTTCAAAATAAAACGGACAGAATCTAAAACAGAAATTTAACCCTATAATATAAATGTTTTCTTAGTGCAAAAATATATTATAATATCCAATAAATTGTACGGTTATTGTTTGAGGCCTATATGAACTGATAACCTTTATGTTTACTGAAATTTTGGGTAATTATGTTACTTTGATAAAATCCATCCTACTATTAGTACCTACTAATTGTAGCAATTACCTATTTGAATGTCATTGTTTGTAAATAGCTCTTACCAGTCAGAATCACTTGCTCCAATTTGTACGTACACTTTGTCATCTCAGAGTTCTCAGACTAATGTGTTACACACCTTGCCAAAAAGTAGTAATGGGGCGAGTATAATCCCCTGGCCAAATCTCCCTGGGGATTGGGGGGTGAAGTTCGGATCAGATACATACCTAATTGTAAAATCTTATATTTTTATATTGCGCAAGGTATCGGACGTGGTTGAATCGAGTTACTCAGTTTATTTCGGTTGTTTTGCTCCGGTCACGTGTGTGGTTTATTTTTGCTTCCCAATCTTTAGCCCGCGCTGGGCTTTATAGTTATTACCGGGTCTTTTGCTCGGCTGCACGTCGAAAATAAAAGTCAGACTTTCTCTAGCTGTCTTTGTTACATAAAATAAAATGTCAATTCATCGAATTTCGTTTGTTAACATTCGCAGAAATTATCAATCTATAGATTAATCTGATCGACCATCTCGTAACATTCATATATAAACTCGTCTAAGCTCTACTTCTTTATTGAATTAATAGGTGTTAAGTTTTTATTTAATTAATAAATTTCCTCCTGTATAATCTCCTTATTACAATGTATTTATGACGGAGATAGGGTGGTTATGGGGCTTCGTCTGAGGCGAGGTGCTGCTTCGCCACGTGTGTGACGTGTAGTAGTAAATAGCACGTTCACGGTCACGAAAACACCTCGCTGGAAATGTGACTTATAACAACAAAGAATGCAAATTTGTACCTATATCAAACCGGTACTACATATTATATTTTCATATTATGATAATATGTATATTCACCCACAGTATAAGTATCCATATGAATGAATTAAAACGCTACACAACTAAATTCTGTCAATGAAGTTGAGGCAAGTTAGAAAGTGACAGAACAGCGCTTGCGAAACGTAGTAAGCTAAAATCACGAAAAACAATGTTTAAACAAATATTTGCTGCGTAATCGGAAATATAAATTGACTTTGCTCTTTATAATATTATTTGTTACTCTTCGTAATTTTATCAACGGACGTTGATAAGTACTTAAAATATAGATATTTACGGTAGAAGCGCATTTTAGAGGTTCGTTCATGATTTATCTATGGAGAAAATTTACCGAAATCCTTTTGGACTTCTTTGCTCTTGGATATAAATGATAAAGATTTTTTTTTCGTTAATGTGATTTTTGCTAAAAATACGTTTAAGTGGAAGCCCATATTATTTTGACTCTTATGTCAGCGTCTTAATGATATTTTAATGATATCGCAGTAACTGGATACAGCTACGCCTTATTGTAATGTCATGCCATTTGATTTATTTGTCCAATCAATCGACTGTCAAAATATAAATGGATATTAATTGAAAGATATTTTTGTCATTGATAAGATTCAAAACATTGTTATTGTTTACTTTGCCTATCTGATTCTGATTAAATTATAAAAGGTCTTATCTCGTCTTATCTGGTTTTACGCACCTATCTCTAGTAGATACTGTACTGACATTGAGATGTCTCTCATCAAGAAGTAACATAAGAAACAAATGTAATGATATTGTATATGGCAAAAATTTACGTCTGCAGGCGCTAGGCTTATCTTAGCCGATTTAATAGCTCTCACAAGACAAGACTCGTCCCGTCCCCAGTGTAAGCTTGATCCATTACCATTGTATTTCAGGTTTTCGAATGTTCTTAATAAATTGATCATCATGATAAAAACAATTACGAAATACAATGAAAATCAATTGTCCTTCAAATTCTTTCTGCTTATTTGTTTACGCTGGTTTTCCATCGCTAATTCGCTATAAATAAACAGTCCACATTACCATCCAACCGCATTCTTCCGATTCATTACTCCTTTTGATATATCTCTCCGTGATATAATGAGCACTTGAATAAACTGGATTGAACTCCATATCATTCCATTTCGTTTAGCTGTACATTGATGTCAATTTACAAGCAAATTTATGCACAAAATTTACAATTCTAGATGTTCCGCAGTCGTATTTTATCATCAAAATTTGACGCAAAAACGATGGTTACATTGAAAGTTTTACTAGTATAGAACATCTTGTCATTTATGTCACATTTATCAGTACAGAGATATCTTTATCTGAAGATACGTTCCCTCGTGACGTCAATGCAAACAAGTCTAGAGGGACATTATGGGATGACTTCAAAAAAAAATATTAGGAGTCATTTCAATCTGCCCCGCTCGACCCAAATTACAGTTAGGGATAAAGCAGATTTGCAGTTTCAAATTTGTTTTTATTACAGTTCGAAACAATTCGTTAATTTTCTTTCATCGTCATTCATAATAATATGAATCATAAAACAAATTGAACTTCTAAATAACTTTTATTCTTAATAAAAGTTGAAAAAGGCTTTGAGGCTGACAACGTTAACTTTAATGATATCACCCTGAAAGGTCAGGACGGAATGTCCTTGCAAGAAAACAACGTGATATTTAAATGATTGGAATGGAAAGCTAACGATCGGTCATAACAACGTATATCATGCTATAAGTATTTGTGGCAGTAGCCTTGCTCCCGATGTTTATGCAATCCAAGTTGATAGGTTTTTACTAAAGCCTTCGAGAATTGAAATAACGATTTCACAAAGGGACACGTACCCCTTTGTTCACACAAGGGTAAACAAGAATTCAATGGCACAGATAGCGCTCGCTCTAGTAGAACAAATAATTTCACTTTACTTGCTTCGCAATTAAGGTTTAATGTCAACAGTTTTATTACGCAACGGATTCAAGATAAATCTTAGTTATATTACTTGCTTTATGTGTTTTGGGAGACAAGTTTGATGTCTTTCTCCCTGTCTTTGTTCTCCCGTATATCAACTGGTTTACCGTCAGTTCACTGAAAGAATGCTATGGTTGAATTTACTAAAGTCCCGACGGTCGATAGAATTTACAAGAGTAATAGTAAGATTTACTAAGACTTAGCTGTTCAATTTACAAAACAACTAAGGTTGACGGCAAAATAAAGAATTAACCCTTTTATTTGATGAATTTAACAATTGCTATGGTTGAATTTACAAAAGCCCCGACGGTTGATAAAATTTACGAGAATAATAGTAAAAGTTACTAAGTCCTATCTGTACAATTTACTAAACAACTAAGGTTGATGGCAAAATAAAGAGTTAACCCTTTTTTTTTGATGAATTTAACAACCTGCTATGGTTGAATTTACAAAAGCCCCGACGGTAAATAAAATTTACGAGAGTAATAGTAAAAGTTACTAAGTCCTATCTGTACAATTTACAAAACAACTAAGGTTGACGGTAAAATAAAGAGTTAACCCTTTTTTTTGATGAATTTAACAACCTGCTATGGTTGAATTTACAAAAGCCCCGACGGTTAATATAATTTACGAGAGTAATAGTAAAAGTTACTAAGTCCTATCTGTACAATTTACAAAACAACTAAGGTTGATGGCAAAATAAAGAGTTAACCCTTTTTTTGATGAATTAAACAACCTGCTATGGTTGAATTTACAAAAGCCCCGACGGTTAATATAATTTACGAGAGTAATAGTAAAAGTTACTAAGTCCTATCTGTACAATTTACAAAACAACTAAGGTTGATGGCAAAATAAAGAGTTAACCCTTTTTTTGATGAATTTAACAACCTGCTATGGTTGAATTTACAAAAGCCCCGACGGTTAATAAAATTTACGAGAGTAATAGTTAAAGTTACTAAGTCTTAACTGTACAATTTGCAAAATAATATAGGGTGATGACGAAAACGGGGCTTATCAATTTTTTTCTTGAATATTACAATTCCATTAGGTTATAATTACTAAAGATAGGTACAAATTAATGGTAGACGATGGTGTAATAAAGTTATATTTATATATTATTTATAAGTTCATATTTAAAGTTTAAATTACAAAAGAATGAAGTAGATTATAACAATTGTAAGTTTATTAGAAATAACCATTTTGCTGTTGCAAATTTCACAGTTTTTAATGTGAAATCAAACCGAGAATAATGTCATATTTATGAGTTTGGTGTATATCTACAATAAATAATGTTGATATTACATATATTATCATTGATTTATCAAATTTTCAGCGATATTTTCATGAAGTAGATAATAATGTTTAACTTTTGCACGTTTCACAGTTATTAAGGTTTAAATCTACACGGGAATCATTGTTATATTTACGAGATTACTATCATAGATAAGTTCCTATTTTTACCGCTGGAGACGCTGTGTGCGTTACCATTAACAAAAGTAAATTATAAAAAATAAAGTAGATTAAGTATACCGAAAATATAGATAGACATGCTAGTAGGTAGATAGAATGAAAGCATGTTAGGAAGCAATTGCTAAAGAATTTACACATATGTGTGTCAAATCGAAAGCATTGCTACTGTCGAGTGACTTTGATTTAAGTCAACAGTAGCCAGCGAATGAAGTTTGCTTCTAATTTGGCTATTATTACTTCAAATTCCAGGAAACTTTGTACACATGATCAGTACACTAATATCAAGACCCATGGTGCGTCAGTTTCTTATAAAACTGAATGGTTACCAAATTAAAAAAAACTAATTTAAAAAAACTGGCATTCTACGGGTCTATATATAAGTGTACCTAGGTACTGATCATGTATACAAAATTTCATGGAGTTTGTTGAAATAATAGCCAAAATAGAAGCAAACTTCGTTCGCATTCAAAAGGGTGTAAGCGCCCTACCGGTAACCTTCTCTTAAGTATCTATGCTAATGGGCATGATATCTATCCATACCATTATGTATACACTTGTGCTACACTTTTAGCTAAGCTACCTTCCTGCAACAAAAGATACCTATTCCTACACGACGGAAAGCACTACATTAAATTTCGAGCAGTGGTAGGTACAACGTAAATACCTGGTACCACTCTACCTACCTTTTTTATTTAGGAAATATTATATTATTAGCATAGAATATTAGTAGTAGGTACAGATACTGCAAATACTTACAGGCAAAGATTGATTAATCTTTAATATTAATCAGTTAAAAGGTGTAGCGGTACTTACTTACCTACCTACATATTTACTTCAATATTATGTTTTTTGTTGAAAAATATCTCTTTCTAAACAGGGTTTTATGAAATACTCTTTGGGACCGTGAGCTAATTAAAATGAGCCTAAACACGACTGTACTATTAACCATCGAGATTTTCCGTTGGCCAACTTCCGTTTCCATCATCAGATCAGCTCGCTGTCACCATGGTATTGTATTTTCTGTAGGTACCTATACGTAAATACCTACCTACCACTAGGCACTTACACAGATCTAGGTAAATAGTTGATATGTAGTAGGTAATTACATAATACCTATCTATCTACCTGAGCAAGTAGGTACCTTACTATCCAATTTAGGTTCAACAGCAAACATACTAGGTACGCACATAGGTAGGTAGGTTAGGTACCTACCTACCTACAAGAATCAATTCCTTCCCAATAACATAGTAGAAGTAGGTACGTAAAATGAATAACGTATGAATGGAACACCATGACATTATGAAATAAGACAGAAAACTTCCGACTTCAGTATTTAACGTAGGTCTACTTGTCCTTCATGTATCATTGCCGTGGGTTACGCTGTTTATTTTATGATGTTACTAATAAACCTAGCATATACCTACCTATGCTTGGACTAGTTACACCATGTTTTGTCTATTTCGATCGAATCTGAAACTGCCTGTGAATGCACATGACAAAACTCAGTGTAACTAAGTACCTATTCCAAGGTTAATTAGTCATCATTATCATCATCATCTTCACAGCAACTAGAAATCCTCCTCGGTTACAACTAGTTACATATCTAGTGGTTACATGCTGGACACAGGTATGGTCTCCCTCCCCTAACCACGCTATACAGATGGATGGTGATCGCAGTAATAGGTAAGTAGTGATAAGTGCTCAGGTGGTGCAGCTGCCCATCCACTGGTGTGATTTCTTAGTTGCCTACGACATCCACGGGAAGATGGAAGGTCCCTATAAGGCGTAGAACAGGTCACTCTTTATTATAAGGAGGGGGCTATTCGAGGCCGGCAACCACTACGGCAATGGTTTATTAATTGGTAGCTAGGTACCTACCTATTAAGGTAGGTTACTTAAATAAAACTAATGTATAAACGATACACGGTAGGTCATACACCTGCCTACCTATACGTGGGTATTAACATAGGACGAATACTGACTTATGGTAAGTAGTGTCACTGGTTCTTTCTTGGCATTTTACTGTTAAATTGTACCTAGTCTGTGGTCTTTGACTAGCTAGAGTTGAGTTAACCTAAGCGAAGATTAATCAATAATCTCATCGCAATCTCAATCCTATCTTTAAGTATATCAACTAAGTGTTACTTAGATAGATCTTAGTGCCGTAGACCTAGGTTCCTACTTAGGCAACGTGAATCCAACTAAATCGAGTTCTCGAAATTGGTATCTTAAATTAATCATCTCAGCAAACCAGTTTTAGATAGGTTTATTTCTTGTAATGTAAGTAGGTAGGTACATGACATAATTTATTTCAGAAACTTACTGTACATCCAACGGATACACAACGTTAAATCTAGTGACCTAGGAAGGTGCCTTATAGCTATATTGTATCAGCCAAAAACCGCGGGAGTCGATAATACTTACCAATAAGTTTGGTAAAATGTAACATACCTACAGATACTTTTTGTAAGTAGTACATAGTTATAAATAGGTAGGTAATTTTACACGCATCACGCCATTGGCATTAATTTCAATAATTTGTTATGATTGGTCAGTAGGAGTGGACGAAGGACGGACAGACAGAACTAAACAATTAGGGATGCCCAATTAGTTCACAACACAATGGATCTAGTAAATAAAAAAAATTACACTATTATTGTAGGGAAAGTACACTGAAAAATATATTTTTGAACGAGCGAAGCGAGTTTTCTCTGTCAACTTAGAAGAATGCATGTATATGTTTGTCCGAGGATACCTAACTTCTGAACCGGTAATTCGATCTTCATGAAATTTGGTAGAGGGGTAATAGATTGGTAGATAAAATTGGTACAATTTGTAGGTAAGGTGATGAGCTATATCGCTTGGGGGATTGTTGAGATCCAAGAAGGGTAAAAAAAAAGTCAGACAGTCTGGTCAAGTGGGGTGTTATATGAAATCGCTTTGGTTGGACATTGCAAAACTATTTTTTATAATTTTTTAAGACTATGTAGTTTCTGAGATATAAGGGAAAATCAAATATGTAAAACAAACACCTCTAGGGTACTTTCAGTAATCCCACAATGCTGAAGTTAGGTATGCTGATAGCTTTTGCGTGTGACACAAATACGGGAAAAGGCTAAAATTAAAGAATTTAAAAACTTGTTACTCGACATACAACTATGATTAATATAACGTACATCGTTATTGATACTAATTTTTCGATAAACTAAAGTTAACAATGATGCCTATGGTTTTCTTGCAATACTGCCATCGTGATACACTTAATAGATTATTTTGAGATGATAACCAACTTCACAAAAGGAGGTTATCAATTAATTTGTCAGCTAAGTACCTAGGTATGTAGTTGGGGAGTTGTGCTCAAGATGACATTTTTTTTCTTAGGTGGTAAATTTAAATGAAATGACGTCGTATGAATTAAAAGACAAGCGTATATTCATTAAGGTGCGATTCAAGATTCTCGCTTGCTAGTGTGGAAAGACTTCATAAAATTTGTGTTTCGTTTTTTAATATTGTCCCAAACAGAATCGTATCGGTTTTAGGGCATCCCTACCGTGCTTCTGCGGCCCCCTCGCACCCACGCCGCGGCTCCCTGCCGCGGCGCGGGCGCGTTCTCTCTTTCTGTTCTGTTCGCGCCGCTATAAGGAGTGGTTGTGCTGTTTGCACCGTCCACTCCAATACTACAAAGTTTCAGTTATTCAGCCAGTGTGTTTCCCAGTCCCAGTCAGTAGAGAAATAAGTAAACTATCAAAGTGAATAAAGCCGTGCGTGATGATGACAAATAGTGAAACCGAACAATTCCTACCGGCTAATTTTTTAACGTCACAGGAAGCATTTAGAGGTAAGTTCCTACCTATGTGTAAAAAAACGATGTAACCCTGCATATTAAATTTATTTAATATGCTATTTTTATATTTATTTAAATTTATTTAATAGGCCGTGGTGTGTCCGGCAACCCGATCACACCACGGCCAATCAAATTGTTCTTAGGCCCCCTTATCGACACTCAGACCGAATAGACTCCTCCCGTAGATGTCGTAAAAGCCGATTTTATACCAGGGGATGGTCAGCAACATCCACCGGAGTACACAACACCAATACTACGATCACCAATCCGCACGCAGTATGTTTCACACTAGCCACGTAAGTTTAATGTAAAATTAACCGCTTATTTTTGAGGTACTTAGGTATGTGCTATGCTAAAACACTCAAACTTATACCTATTATTGTTTCAGTGCATGACATTGATTTAGCCTGTTGAGACAAAATGACAGAATCCAATATACAATCGTTGATACCCACTGAAAGCATAAAGGATCGAATAAAATTGAGGCATGGCTTGCTACATGAAAGAAAATATTTTTTGCGTAAGTAACTTTTTACCTACATCTTATTATTAGGCCTTTTAGAGTACCTAAATGAAAATATGACTAAAGTAATCTGGTAACTTTTATAATAATATAATGTGTGTATTTTTTAGAGTTAACTTTCAAATTTTTCTACTACTGACGCCGAGTCCATAAGCTCTGTAGACATTGTAAATGACGTAAGTATTAATCCGTAATGACTTTTTGGTACGCTTGCCTGCCCCCATGTTTTGGGTTCGATTCCCGCCTAGACAAAATAAGGGGTTCGTGTCCCTAGATCCGTTGGGTGAATTGTACCTATCTACCTACTTGACTGCAGGTCAACGTAACTACCTAACCGAAGTATTTTTTTAGAGTTATTTTTTTTTTCTGAGACTTATTGGACAAATGACGAAAATGAAATTGATCCGGGCCCTCAAAAGAAAAGGATAAAATAAGGTAATGTAAGCTACTTAGCTAGTGACTATTAAATTGAGTAGGGTAAATTTGTAATAGCAGTACATTAGTTACATAATGATAGTTGTTACTGCTGAGGACTTAAGTTTGAATATATGTCGTAGTACTTTTAAGCATCACTGGCGATGATTTATTAACTTAACTAAGATTAATTTCTGGTTGTTGTTACATTACAGGAAACCTACTATATACTAAGCCAAAAATATGGTCATGGCAAATACATCCCTGCAAGATTGAAATTGGTTGACAAATACAACAACCATGAACCTTGGCATTATAGAACATAAAAGGCAAAAACACATACCCAAAACAACAGAATTGGTTGATAAGACATACCATACCATGTACTGGTACCATAGCAGTAAGTAATTTACCTATTACAGTATAAATTGTCTCCTACTATATTGTACTATTATACCTACTTATTTTTCAGTATCGTATGAAGAATTTGAAGAGCACAAAGTATGGCTGAAATTTAATAATGAGCCAGTTAACGATAAACTCAAAAAATGGGACAAAACGTCCAAGCGACGAGTTGAAGATTTAAATTCAAACAAATACAATAACTATATTGTACAAGGTGAGTTTTATGTTATATTTATTTATTAACCAGTCCGGTCACTATTCTATGTTTTAAAAATACTTTGAACGTACAGTCAACTGTGCTACTGTTAAAAAATATAACCATGATTTAATCAACTGCACCATGCAACCGTACAGTTCCCTCAACAGATCTAGGCATATGTGAAGTAAGCAGTGTGAATTAAAAAAAAGCTGGTCAAGTGCTAGTCAGACTCGCGTGGAGAGGGTTCCGTAGACCAATTAACTTATTAGTCAATCAACACAATTTTGTCAGCATTTTCTCACTACGAGTTTCATCTTTTTTGGTCCAGATTTAGAGCAAAAAAGACTCTTGCAAACAGACAGACAGACACATAAGTAATCCTATAATGGTTCCGTTGGTACCTTTTGAGGTAAGGAACCCTAAAAATGGGTTTGTGTCACTGCATAAGGTGCATAAGGAAGACCTCTGTGGCGCAGCAGGCGAGTAGCCGGCTGAGAGGACTAGGTTGAGAGGTTGCGGGTTCGATTCCCGCTGAAGGACAAATGTTTAATGATCTGCAAATATTTGTTCCGGGTCTGGGTGTTATGGTACCATGGTACTCGTAGTTTCTGATACCCATGACACCGGGAATCCTAGTGTGGGATCAAGACTACGTATGTGACTGTTGGGTGTTATGTTATATCATTCAGCCTGTAGAAGTCCACTGCTGAACATAGGCCTAGAATATTACGACGGTCTAGAGCCACCTCCATCCACCAACTCCCCGCGACGTTTATGTTATGGATGTTATTTTAATTGTCTGTTTGTCCAAACGGCTAACTTCACGTTTGGCTAGATCCGTTAAGCAAAAGGCAATAGGAAACGCAACAATGGGGATCATTTTGCAGCCTTAGATACATTGTTAGTTAGTAAATGTCTTGTTATAACTAACCATTGTTCAAGGTGACAGATAATCCTTGAAAACAGCTTTCAAAAAGCATTGGTTAGACTAAACAGTTGTTTAACCACCTGTTTATTGTTGGTGAAACCACCCCTTAGCGCTGTCTAAATCTTTTGAAACTTGAAAGGAGGAATAATAATAAATAATGATCCCCATTGCCATTCGCTACTGCAATTGGGGGGCTAGACTTGTTGGGCAATTTTCGTTGGTATAAAATTTTCCCTGGCCGCTGGACATATTTATATATTAAAATTATATATTAAAACCGGCCAAGTGCGAGTCGGACTCGCGCACGAAGGTTTCCGTATCATTATCTATAAAAACGGCAAAAAAACAAGTTAATTGTATGGGAGCCCCCTTAAATATTTATTTTATTCTGTTTTTTAGTATTTGTTGTTGTAGCGGCAACAGATATAAGTACATCATCTGTAAAAATTTCAAATGTCTAACTATCACGGTTCATGTTGTATCTCATGAACCGTGATAGTTAGACATTTGGGTCCGCCTGGTGACAGATGGACGGATAGCGGAGCCTTAGTAAGAGAATCCGTTTTACCCTTTTTGCGTACGGAACCCTAAAAACTCACCTTTCGTATGTTTGTGTCACCAAAACTTAAAACGTAGTTGATACATTGTCTTATTTTTTACAGAATGTTGCATTTCTATAACACCCAAGTGTTTTTGTATACTTTGTATCCCGAAATTCAGCAAAAAGTAGCAAGGTTTAGCTAGTTTATTTTTTTTAATATTTCAGAATGACGGTGGACTAGTTGGACAGTCGGAGAAAGTTCCTGTTAGAGAAAGAATCGAGATGTCAACCGCTCGTCATTGTGGTTTGTACTGAAGATAAACTGCAAGATTTGTACGTGCCATGTGACTATATTTTTTTGCGAGATTGACAGTTTATTGATGGCATTAGATGTAATGTTTCAAAATTTTTCATGAGTTCATCATTAACATCATTATCATCATTTGATATAAATTCTGTGTTAGTATGAAGTGATAGCAGATGGTGCCTAAAAGACCTGAGGCGTTGGAATTAACGATCGCAGTTATGCTGTGCGCAGCGGTCGGTAGCGTTTAATGTTGTAAAAATATCCAAATCTTTATAAATATGAATAGCTTTAGATGGAAGATTTAGTATCATCTAGTTAATTGCGTAGGATTCTGAGTTCTCACTCAAACAAAGATATTGAAATATATCGTGTATTCACTCTTGCAGAACCTATGAAATAATATTAAATTTTCTTACATATTCCAAAATACTTAACTCGTAGAACCCACTCATACTGAGTTCTAGGACGATTTTGTTTGTAAAAATTAACTAGATGCCCTATTTAAGGTGGATCGTCTCGCATGTGGAAATTCGAATTTTATTATGTTTTTTGCGATAGCAACAACTGATTTTACGAAAACTGTAAGACCACATGTTTTAGTTTATAGTATCTCATAAAGATAATTAGTTCAGCTAAGAATATTCTTCAATGATTTTTACAGTGTTTTTTTGTAGCTTAACTATTTATATTTATGAGATACTATCAATTAAAATATGTCTGGTCGTGTTATATCAGGAAGTGTTAATATAAGCTGGGACGAGCAAAAATATAATAGCTTTCATGTTCAAACGGCTTGGCCAATTTTGGTGAGATTTAGTACATAGATAGATTAAAACCTTAAATACTTTACATTGCTTATTTTTGTTAGCGGTACCCACTGTTACCCATTATAAAAAAACACAATAAAATTTAAATTTTGTGCCACAAGCGAGACGATCCACCTTAAGTGTATATTTTCTACGTTAAAAATGTGAATTGCTCAGGCTTTAGTGACCATTTTCAAGCATAACTGTATTCTTTGCAAAAATGAAACAATTTTTTTAAAGCCAGAAGATTTAATTATTTGTTCTATTATAGTGCTATTGGTGGATTTAGCCAAACGTGAAGTTAGCTATTTGATGGCGGGGCAGACAATTTACGACCTTATGCAGTGATAAAACCATTTTTGCGGTCCCACTGTTAGCTTCACGCCTGCCTTGATCCGCCGACCTTATTATAAATAACTCTTAATAAACTGCCACAGGCAAATCTTATTGTTCATTAATTAAAGTACTTTTAATTATGGATGGGTGATAGTGCTGCCACTCAATTTTGTTTGTTTCAAACTGAAGTCAAAGTATTTGTATTCTTTTAAATCTTATAGATAACTTTGAATATTATTTTTGAGTATGGATGGTAAAGGGAATGGTGTTAAAATAACCCAAAACTTCATCTTATTATAATAAATTAATAAAACTTTCCTAATGTTTCATTTGTTTCTACAATTTTTGTTTAAAACAACTGCTTTTGTATATTGTTTCATCAATTGTGGTATTTTTATACTTATGCATAATATTATATTGTATTGTCGGATTTTTAGGTTCTGCTTTGAAACTTTGGTAGGTATTTTTTATGAAACGCTTTTAGTCACATCATACCTATTTTTTGTGTAATCTATCATAAAAAGTTATTCTTTTGTCGTAATTATTACCCAATTGCTTATGTAGGTTTCACCATTTTATTGTAAAATTTACAAAAGCATTGGGTGAGTAACAAAAGTATAACTATGATAGATCATACATCAAATTATGTAGATACCACTAAAGGCATTTCGTAGAAAATACAAATGTTCCAAAGTAGAATTTAAAAAAGCAATTGGGTAAATATTACCAATTTAATTTATTGGATTATACAAAAGTGGTTTACTTAAACTTACCAAAATTAATAGTAGGATCTACAAAAGAAATTTAAGTAGATAGGTAGATAATACAAAAGCTATCTAGTAAAAATTACCTCATTTCCTATTAGAATCTACGAAAGAAATTAGGTATTTATTACGAAACCTTACAGTAGATAACACAAAAGTTGTCTAGTAAAAATTATCACATTTCATAGTTAAATATACGAGAGCATTTAGGTATTTACTACAAAATCTTAAAGTAGATAGCACAATAGTTGTCTAGTTAAAATTATCACAATTCATAGTTAAATATACTAGAGAAATTAGGTAATTACTACAAAACCTTTAAGTAGATAACAAAATAGTTGTCTAGTAAAAATTATCACAATTCATAGTTAAATATACGAGAGCAATTAGGTATTTACTACAAAACCTTCAAGTAGATAACAAAATAGTTGTCTAGTAAAAATTATCACAATTCATAGTTTAATATACGAGAGCAATTAGGTAGATATTACAAAACCTTAAAGTAGATAGCACCAAAGTTGTCTAGTAAAAATTACTATAGTTGATGGTAAAATTTCCAAATATACAATAGGAGTTAAGTAAATAATACAATTTAATTAAAAATTTACCAAAGTGGTTTATTGACTATCCTACCAGTACTTTGATAAACAATTACAATAGTATGAAACTTATTTAGTGAAAAATAACAAAGTTCATGGTAAAATCCACAATATGATATTTGATACATTATTACCGAAACTATCGTAGGTAGTAATCTACCAAAGCAGTTTGGTAACTATTCTACCAGCATCATTTGGTCACTTAAATATACCAAACTACTTTGGTGATCAGCCAACCGTCGCCGTTTGGTAAAATCAACTTAAGCCAGCGGTAGGTCCTCATTTAAACGTTTAATTTGGTGAATATAATCTGGAATCTGGTAAATTCAACCATAGCATTCTTTCAGTGTTTGTCGATCTGCCTTCCTGTGTCCAAAGATTATTGGACGATCATTTCAGCTATTATATATGCCATTGCATGAAAACAGTTTAGCAAAATTGTACTTTTCTCGACGTTCTTATGTATTCTCTTCTAATTTAGAAGCTAGTAACGACCAGTTGGCGCCTATTTGTAAGAATCATCATACAATTTGAAATATATACAATGCTGATAAAGTCGTTATTGTAGCATATTCGCCGATAAATGTTACAGAGGATATGTGCTCAGTGGAATGCAAGCGGTGCATTGCGGCTACTTTGGCGCTATCGAATCAGAGCGATGGTGAGTGTCACGGTGTCACCAATTGTTCCGCTAACATCTCTCTGTTGAACTGGCTACAACAACCACAATTGGTCATCGTACAAGCTCATTACGGAAGCTATCATCATTACATGATGCTATACGTCGTTAGTTTGACATCCGATTTCATTTACAGTTACTGGGTTTCATTATTTCATTAAGTTCCGCTCATATTACCATTATCTCCAGTCAAAACATGGATTAAATCAAAGCTTTGATATTGCATTGTCGGACAAGTAGAACGTAGATCGAAATTCGCAGACAACAATCACCTTGATGCGTTCTAAACAGCTTAGCGCATCCGCAATTTTTAGATCAACTTCGGTATATTTTGTTTGGTAATTTGCCAGTAGCCATATTTTAACATATGCCTTTCTTTCTAAATTTACAAGATCACTTTAGTCTGCGATTATCATAATTTTCATGATATCCAAAGAAATTAAGTATTGTATTTGTCTCTGTTGTCGACACAAAGATGTGAGGCATGTGTGAAGTCTTGACGTCTGAGGGTGCGCGATGGTCAATGTCCAATGGTGTACGTTGCCAAGCTTGAAAATAATAGTTTTATGATGATTTCGCTTTCGGCAACCGTGTGATTACCGATATTTTGTTGCGAGTCTAAATAATACACGACAAATAATAAAACCTACGGGCTAGTTAGTTATTGTCTGCAATGGAGTTTCCGAACTGTGACGATTAAATTTTTATGAAATATTGTCAGTGGCCTCGGATTGTAGTTACTCAAAGTCATATCGAACTTAATAAACTGTCGGTTTGTCAACGTCTGAGGTCGTAATTTGTCTTCCGATGAAAATGAATAATGTAAATTTGAATTATACACGAAATCATAATCAAAGCACGCGATTCCAAAATAAACTTCCTTTGTATTCTCCATATCTGTACAACCTTTCTTGTCGTGCTGTCTTAGATTTGGGAAACGGTCCAATCTATTTTAAAACTTTGTACATTGATACAGCCAGGGTCAAAGACAGACCTTTAGTTTACTCAATGGTTTTCTGTTTAGTCGGATCACTATCAAATGTATCTTCAGATTTATTCGGTCCTAGAGAATGTTTATTATTTTTAGGGTCAAAGCTTATCTATTATTCTCAACTTTAATTCACGTGTGCGGTCCTATAGTTTTAATTGGATATAGTCAACAAACATGCCTAACATAAAACAATACTAAATTAACAGATAAACCTGAAGAGTAAACAACTGCAAAATTTAGAAAACAAAGTAATATTTTTCTAATAAGCGAAGCGAGTCTCTGAGTAAACTTGGGTGATAGCGTTTGTTTGTGTGTATGTTAGTATTGGGATAACTTTCGAGCGGTTTATCTGATCTACATGAAATTTAATAGGTATGGGTGTACAGATCATAGAATTGAAATTATCATGGCTTGGTATCATTTTACTAAAATTACTACTTACCACGTTCTTTGCTATTCTCCTGCTGTTGTTTGATAGTAAAGTACATGGTGTATAGTAGTAATTTTTCTAAAAAGGTGGAGGTAAATCAGTCGGGGGTTTGTTGAGACATTGAGGTCCTTGGACCTCAATGTCTCAACAAACGAACGACACCTAGCTAATACACTTCTAGGCAACTTCAAAAAATATTTTGAGGAAATTTTCATAGGGGAAGATTAGTATCCAACTTAACAACATTCAAATCAACGTCATTCAAATTCCAACAAATGAGAGGGCTAACAATGGATGATACATTGGTTTTCCATTTTATAGGGTAGGTACTAGGGCATGTAAAAACCGGGTTGTTTTAAAAAACCGGTTTTCTCGGTTTTTATGTTTCAAAAACCGGTTAAACCGGTTAATCGGTTATTTTTAGTTTTTTAAATTTTAATAAAAATGAACTTATTATTTGAATAAGGATGCACCAATTAAATTAGCTTGTAAAATTTTAAAGTATTGTAATGTGCTGAACTCACTCTTACTCGAATAAAGTAACAAAATTCAACAACATGATAAATCAGTCCTAATAGTTAGTTACTAAGTGTAATTTACTTATTTATTTGGTAGTATTAAAACTGTCTCTCTTCAGGTTATAGAGTATTTATTATATTAAATATGTTCTTTATATATATTTAAAAGAAATTAAATTTCACTTCATGAGAAAACTATAAAAATCAACAAAATAGTTTTTTTTTATGTTATGGCTCGACAAACTGGCATATGGCCCACCTGATGGTAAGCGGTTACCGTCGCCTATTGACATCTGCAACACCCGAGGCATTGCCAATGCGTTGCCTGCCTTGGAGGACCCTTTTTAATTTTTTTTTAAGCTGTGCATGTTATAGTTTAGCGGAAAAACCTCAGAAGGGAGCCCATTCCACAATTTCCACGTATGTGGGAGAAAAGATCTTGTTAAGCGAGCTGTACGAGATACCCACACATCGATGATATGTGGATGAGCTCCCAACCGATGTCGAGAGGTGCGATGATAGAACCTGGAAGCGGGTATAAGATCAAATAGTTCCTCAGAGCACTCCCCATTATAGAGTCGATAGAATACACAGAGCGAGCCGATATCTCGGCGCAGGCTCAGCGGCTCTAGTGTACCTACTGGTGAGCTTGAGGTCGTTGACGATTCTAACGGTTCTTCTTTGTAGGGAGTCAAAGCGAAGCAGCTGGTACTTGGGGGCCCCGTGCCATAGGTGAGAGCAGTATTCCATGTGTGGCCGAACTTGTGCTTTGTATAGTAGAAAGCGCTGAGTTGGCGTGAAATACTGTTTTGCACGATTAAGCACTCCAAGTGTATTAGAAGTTAGTTTTGCCTTTACTTCTAAGTGACTCCCATATTGGACCTCGTTAGAAATTTCAACTCCCAGAATCCCAATGCTCGCGGAGGTGGAAAGAGGAATGCCCTGAAACTGCGGCGCGATGGTAAATGGTGCTTTTTTTGCGGTAAATGCGCACACTTGCCTTAGTGGCATTGAAAGTAACCAGATTTTGGATAGCCCAATCTGATACGAGCTCTAAGGAGCTTTCCACTTCAGACACAAGCGCTGACCTATTTTCATCCACTTCGGCACGAGAGGCGTTTGCACGGCCAGAGTAGAGGGTATCACCAGTGCTGTCATCCGTATAACAATGGAGACCGCTAATTTGTAGCATATCATTGATGTAAATGATGAAAAGCGTGGGTGATAACACTGACCCTTGGGGAACGCCAGCGTTGATGGGCATGGAGTCCGAGCAGGATCCATCAACTACGGATTTAATGCACCGCCCGGAAAGAAAACTGGCGACCCAATTAATTACATAAGCCCTCGGGAAGGCCATATGATGAATGCTTCGATAGAAGCGCCCTGTGCCACACACGATCGAATGCCTTTGCGACGTCCAAACTTACTGCCAAAGCCTCTCCTCTACTCTCAATGGCTTCTGCCCAACGGTGAGTAAGGTAGACTAGAAGATTACCAGCTGATCGCCCGTGACGGAAACCGTATTGCCGATCGCTGATCAGCTGGTGTTCCTCCAGATAACCAAGAAGCCGAGTGTTGATCACTCGCTCCATCACCTTGCAGAGTAGGGAGGTTATCGCTATAGGCCTGTAATTGGACGGTTCGGTACGATCCCCTTTTTTAGGGATAGGGTGGACATGGGCTACCTTCCATGAAGATGGCACAACCCCCGTGGTATAAGAGAGGTCGAAGAGGTGCGACAAAACGGAACACAGCTCGGGAGCACATTATTTGAGCACAATAGCCGGGATACTGTCAGGCCCACTCGACATTCTCACGTTTAGGGATAGGTATCTTTAAACATTAAAATAATTTAGTCTTATATTAAAACTCTTTTCACTTTTTTGGTATAATTAACAATTTGCGAGTTCGACCGCTGACCGCAGTGACGACGGTGGTGCCCAGTGCGCTCATGCAACGCTGCCTTTGCTTTCTTGCTCTGCTTGTTTAATAGTAGGTAATAGCTTATTTACATTACGATATTCACTAACGACGTTTTATGCGGTCCAATGATAAAGTTTTCTGAGAAGTGTTTGTCTGTATTTTTGCAATTTTAATGTATTATGTTGTAATATAATTAGATGGATTAAAATGGTCGTTCTAAATAAACTCTGCAAGGCGTAGTTTGAAATGAATTTGTGATTTATTACTCATTAAAAAAAACCGAAAACCCGGTTATTTTCTAAGAAAAAAACCGGTAAAAACCGACCTAAAATCAGTCGGTTAATCGGTTTTTCGGTTAATCGGTTAACCGGTTTACATGCCCTAGTAGGTACTAATGTCGAAATTCTTAAATTTTTTACTCTTCTCTGCATTTGTGTCACAAACCAAATCATGCCAAATTTCAGTATTGTGGGATTACTGGTAGTACATTAAAAGTTTAATTAAAAAAATATATCAAAATATCCAAACAAATCCCTTTCACTTGACCCAATTTTCTCTTGAGAAAATTGGCACAAATGCAGAGAAGAGTAAAAAATTTAAGAATTTCGACATTAGTACCTACCATATAAAATGGAAAACCAATGTATCATCCATTGTTAGCCCTCTCATTTGTTGGAATTTGAATGACGTTGATTTTAATGTTGTTAAGTTGGATACTAATCTTCCCCTATGAAAATTTCCTCAAAATATTTTTTGAAGTTGCCTAGAAGTGTATTAGCTAGGTGTCAGTTCGGGGTGAACCACTAGTTTAGCCAAATTATGCTATGTCATCTTCGCCTCTCAGCTTATTTAGGCGTGACGATCTGTTAAATAATCTTTGTTGCATAAACTCAGATAAGATGTGACCTGTTTGTCACCCGACCGCGCGTGGATAGGATCGTCCAAACATTCACCTAGTTTCAACCGGATTCTTCAGACAATTTATTATCTTTTATGTGAGCAAGATAATAATATGAAAAATACGGAACGGAATGTTTCAAATCGGTGTATCCAATGCGTAGAGGGACTATGTTGCGTAATGACTAAATGTAATTTTCTTTAGCTTTATGTCTAAAACGGTGTTAGTGTATCTAGCAGATTGCTTACTTCGTTTTAAAGCTAATCTTTAGCAGCCCTAAATGTTCATCTTTACAAAACTCTGTGCTACAAACTGTACCAGAACATCTTCATTGAGTTACATTCTTGTTCCTCAGGAATTGTCTCATCTAAGAATAGACAAGGGGCATGTATGATTTGTTCATTAGACACCGATACCTGAAAACCTGAAGAGTTAACCCAGGGAAGAACTCTCACCTACCCTATACCTATTTCTGTATCCAATCTACTGTTTAATTCGCTGTCTATACCTGCATGATGTTATAAATACAGAAGAATGGAAAATTTATAGTAGCTTTAGTTGATACCTAATGACCAATCGCAAAATGACTAACATGCTACATGACTACCTTGCCATCGCTTCACTAAGTATTATATATTTTAGCGCCCTTGACGTGTGTGTCAGTATAATTATTCAGTAACCCTAATCGATATCACAAAGATTGGTATAAAGTACAGTTTGCTTTGGATAAAACGGGCGTCAAAATTAACGAGCAAACATGAAATCACATGTGCCAAAAAGTAAAACATTTTTAAATTCAGATAGGTTTTTCACAAAAAAGGTCTGAACTCTGAATGATTGATAGATTTACGACTAACACGGATGGAATACAGGAAAATTATTTACTTTGACCCTTTACAAGGTTTTTACCTTGTTTTGATCCAACTAAAAGTCTATATTTCAAACGGGTTAAGCTTTTCGTCACAAGACCATTTTTTGTGCTACTTTTAAGTTCCATAATTTGAGGGTAATTTCGTCATCACCAAATTAAATATTATATTTTTAAGGTAAACTCGTCTTGCAACATTTTCTTAGGTACCGACAGTCATAAAGACAGTCAGTGAGCTGATTCTGAGTTTTGACAAGCAATTGACACGAACATATGGTGTAGTGTAACACGGATTTTTGTATGGAAAATGAGGTTCACAGAGTGTACGCCAGGGGCGCTCATCGGTGTCGTTATACAAAATCCTTGTTACACTACACCATACATCAGTGTCAATTGTGTGCTAAAAACTTAGAATCAGCTCTCAGCTCTCAGTAGACGTCTATTGCTGGACGAGGCCTCCCTCATTATAGAATCTGTATGATGAGGTTGTAATCTCAAATTCTACATACCCAATTATAAAATGAAACATGACTAAATACAAACTTCTTTTTAAATTATCGCAATTTGAACCGGCTGCGTATATAAAACAAACCAAATTCATTCATGATGCATATTATGGCTATAATAGCTTTTCTAATCACCATTATCTGGCTATGTATAACAAGTTCATAAAATTGATTTACGATCTTCAAACAGTATAAAGTTTATTCTTTACTGCAGTATACTAAATCAAATTATGTGAATGTTGACGAAAGCACTTGCGATAATCTCAATGTCATAAATGAAATATATTTACATATACTTTTAGAAAGGACGCCATAATCGTCTCGTCACTGATACCGCAGAGTCTCAAGATGAGAGCCTCAAGTGCGTGTTGCCAGTGATGACTTACGGCATTGAGACATGTTGCCTAACTATTGGCCTTATACACAAGCTCAATGTCGCGCAGTAGGCTATGGAAAGAGCTATGCTCGGAGTTTCGCTACGTGATAGAATCCGAAATGTGGAAATCCGTAGAAGAACCAAGATCACCGAGATAGCCTTCAGAATTGTCAAGTTGAACTGGCAATGAGCAAGGTCATATAGCTCGCAGAACTGACAGCCGTTGGGGAATAAAGGTTCTTACAAACCGGACGACGCGACGCAGTAAAGGAATGCCCCCCATTCTCGATGGACAAAGGGCATAAAGGTCGTAGGTGGATGGAGGTGGCTCGAAACTGATTCGTCGTGGTGAGCTATGGGGAACCCTATGTCCAGCAGTAGACTTCTACTCGCTGTGCGATTTAACTGTCTCTACTCTCTGTAACTCGTAAAAATTGTTTTCATATTTTCGCTCGTAAATCGTATACATTGAAGCCGCAGACGTACTAGGGCTGTACCTACTGACTTTCTGCGTTGTTGTATACAATATTGCGAGAATTTATGGATTGTTGCTCAAAGTGGAATAGGATCGGTGCTCTTCAAATCGACGCTCTTAGTGGAAACGCTTCTTCATTTTCTTCTCGTTTCACGGTGGCCGGAAATAACATTACAATCTGGCCGTAAGTTTATAAAAATATGAACTATATCACTTACTGTCTTCTTGTTGTGCCGTGGTGTGTCCGGCCTGAATATACCCCTCCTTCTCCTCCCGTGGATGTAGTAAAAGCCTTACTAAGGGATCACACCAGGGGATGGGCAGCAGCATCCACCTGAGTACTTAACACCAAACTGCGATCACCATCCGCCTGCAAAGCATGGTGATTATTGATAAGTTATTTATTTGACGTAATTAAATAGTGGGTTCAGTTCTAGATTAGACGCAGTCTACCTATATGTCGCTCTATGCTATTACTTTATGAACATCATTGGCAGGCGGGAAATAGAACTAGAAAAAACCAGACAATCATGGCCAATGTCAGCAATACGGGCTTTAGTAAAAAAAAACGTAGTACAAAACTCCCATCGACCTTGTCTCGATCATCCGGCTACAATAAATCATTCCTCTCGGATATGCTTCAGTTTCTTACGCCAGTATTTTCACTGGCTTAATATTGTCAGATGTTGACTATCGTATACTTCAAGTATCACCTTGGTGCGTCCGGTCGGGGAATATACCTCTATCTCCTCCCGCGGATTTCGTAAAAGCCGACAGGGATAACCTACCACCAAAAGAATGGCAGCAGCATCCACCTGAGTACTCAAACAATTCAACACCATTACTGCGATAACTTAAGATAAGCGATAAGCGTGGTGATTATGGCAAATCCCCCCATTTTCTATTCTATTATATTCCTCTTTGTTCTCTGATCATCGACAGTATCTAATCTAACAGCTTAATTGTACAATATAATATTGATTTTCAAGTGGCAAAATTAATTACGACGCAGTTGTGACGATTACCGGTTCATCGTCTACTTAATTAGTTTAAATGAATCTATTTTTGACTGTAAATGTAAATAAGTAGAGTTTGAACAGGATATTCTTGTAGAAAATCTAAAAAAGAGAATGAATAATAGCGCTTAGCCAGATGCTTGAAGATATCTACGAAAAAGATTTTATGTGACAAAATAATAACTTCTTGTTTAATTAAATCGTTGCTTCTTGTTATGTAAAGTAGCGATTGATGTGCCGTCGCAAAATGTAACGACCATGGTAATCGCTTTTAAAGATTTTCGTGGCAATTTTAGACTTTAGAGTTTCCTGAGAGCCGAGTCTTAAGTTTTTAGCACACAATTGACACGGACGTATAGTGTAGGTAGTGTAACAAGGATTTTGTACGACGACACCGATGAGCGCCCCGTCTGTGAACCTCATTTTCCATACAAAAATCCGTGTTACAGTACACCATACGTCCGTGTAAATTGATTGTTAAAACTCAGGCTGCGGCCTCTGTACCATAAAAATCTAAACCGTTCAACGAGCCCCGAAAGGACTGTCGACATCCTCCTTTCTCTAGAACAAGTTACAATTTAGCTGAATGTTGTATTGGTAAGACATGAACTTAGTTTAAAAATAGCTTAATGGCTTTTGATCATGATAGAGCTAGGTATGCCGTATCAAAACCGGTAATTCCTGTCATTGAGCACGTCCTAATGCATTGGGCATACACTGTTATAAAATTATCATCAACTGTAATTTGGCAGAGCACAGTGTCAATGTGTTTCGGTCATTAACAGTGATTTGCTGGGTGATAATGTGTGCACCGCGCTCTGACAATATCCTTTGGACTACGTCATCGTCATACTGTCTCGAACTGGCCAAATGCTGTTCTTAGAACATTGACATCATTTTTTTGTCTCAGGTGTATGTCATTCTTTTTTAATTTTAAACAGGCTTACTCTTTTAAAATATCAATGTGATTCAGGTATCGATTTTGCATGACTTTACTCCGCAGTCATACTCCCTATACAAGTCATTCAACCTGTTGGCGGTAATACTGCTAGTCAAAGAATTATCTTGCTAGCAGCAAGCATTGAATCTCTTATATCTTCTGTGTGTTTTCGGTCTTAGATTCTTCCTACTTCTTCCTACCCAATGCGCCTGATTGAAAGTGGTATTCAGATTTTCAAAAATAAAATAAAAATGTTTATTTATTCCATAGCTTCATAGTAGGTGTTTTACATTTTAGTAATAGGTATCTTCAGTGGTGGATTTATACTAGGGGCAGTCGGGGCTAGTGCCCAGGGCGGCAAATTTTCTAGGGCGGCAAAATTTGGAAATTGAGAAAAAAAAATCTATACAATATATAATTAACTAATTCTTTTAAATAAACATTTTATCTTTCAAGAAATATAATTCAAGTATTATGTATCACATTAAAATTTTGTATATTAAAATATAGGAAAACTATTAAAATAAAATTTAAGTCATAGGGCGGCATTTTCGTGCTCCAGGGCGGCACAAATTTAAATCCGGCCCTGGGTATCTTAGATCATAACTAGGACCCCTCCCGGGTAAAGGCCTCCTCCAGCTCCTTCCATTGCTCGCGGTCTTGTGCTAAATCTGCCCAGTTTGGAGTGTTCTAAACCTTTATATCGTCTGACCATCGAGCAAGTTGTCTACCTACTCTTCTTGTCCCTGTGTCGGTCCTTTCCAGATGGTTACCTTATTGAACCACTTTCCTTTATTCATTCTTGCCGACTCTAAAACATACAGCAAATTGTTGCACTGGCGAAAAATAATGATACCCTTTTAACTGAGAATAAAACTGTCAATCCATACTGGCTGGCATGTCCATTGTCCATTACCACTTAGTGTCAAGTTGTCAGTTCTGTTGATATGTTTGAGGATTTGTTTTCAATTTATATTTCACTGCGCAGTGTATGTGCAAGTATTGTATTTCACGACAATACCAACGGAATGAATAGAATGGAATTAGTTAAGATTCCCAATAAATATGTTTTCGATCACGTTTTCAATTACAACGGTTCGGAAGCGAAACGTCATAAATTACAAGTTTTTGTTTGGAAAAATGTTTTTGAGAATTGTGACTGAAACAGATCCCGATCGTCACGCGGTTAGAATTTCGAACTCGATTGTGATGTGTGTGACGCTTTCATCAAGATCCGTCAATTTGGCACGTTGTACATTTGTGTAGGAACGCGAAAATTTATTTCGGAAAATATATCAAGTGCTTTTGTATTAAATTTGTATATTTATAAGATTGTTATATTTAAGCCCTGACTGGCCCTGTCCCCCAATTACAGTAGCAAATGGCAATGGGGAACGCAACAATCACTTTGGCAGCCTTATCGCTATCTAAATCTAGAAACTTGAATTGGTGAAACTTCTTGACCTACAACCCGGTCAGAATATCTGTGCACCTCGCTGGAATGCGGTGCCTCTCCCGCTTCCCCTGTCACCTCTCTCTCTCTCTCATCAATAATAAATTGATTTGAAAAGGTTAGTAATTTTTTTTTTACCTCCACATTTCCCGAAAAAACTTTTTTTCACACCGTACCCAGACCGCCGATATGACGTCACGAGGTCAGGTGCACAGATATTGTGACCGGGTTGTAAATATTCCTTCTTTCAAGTTGCAAAAGATTTGGGCAGCGCTAAGGCTGCCAGAATGATCCCCATTGTAGCGTTCGCCATTACCATTTGCTACTGTAATTAGGGGCAGATCTTAACTCAGGTTTAAACCATCTTTCGTGATGAGATCGTTTTGCTCTAGTCATGATGAATTTTCAATCGTCATAATAATTTTGGTGATTTCATACTTCCGCTGTTAAAAAAACAGCTATATATATATATAGCATTTTCCTCAGGCTACCTTTTCAATGAAAAGATAATGTATGCAAGGGCACTAAGAATTATATAAAAATGAATTATATTTAATAAGAATTATATAAAAAAAATGCTTCAGCTTCGTGTCTTCTTATCTCGAACAAATGTACTAACAAAAAGTCTTTCAGATAACTTTTCATTTAAAAAACCGACTTCCGCCATTGTATTCGACTAAATATCTGGATGGAAAAAAATGATGAAAAATCCGTAGTGGTGAAAGGGTTGTGATACTTTTTCAATGCAAATGCTTGGTTTGTTGCTGAAAATATCAAAATCGCTATATGTATGCCTATGCCTACAATATTTGAGGAGTTCCCTCAATTTCTCATGGATTCTGATAAAAATGGGAACAATCTGGAAGTATATTTATTCAAATAAAAAAATAATTTTCCAAATCGGTACATAAACGCCGAAGATATGGGGAAACAAACATTAAAAAAAAAAAAAAACAACCGAATTGAAAATCTCCTCTTTTTGTGAAGTCGGTTAAAAATGGTTATTAAAGCAGTGACTTCACTTTACAAAGCGTTGATTTCATTAGTCACTCCACTCTATATGAGTATGAGTAGGGAAGGTACCTAACCTACTTACCTACCTATAGCCGATAACAGTAATTAAATAAATTGAATTAAGTACACAGTAAAGCTGTAAACTTTGCACTATGTCACCACACAATAATGAACAAAGTAGGCATTTAATGTCAATACGCGATAAAATAGCAAGTTCGGAACCTTTGAACTAATTCAGTTGTGGCTACAGCTGGTTGATAGAATTTATGAAAATATTAAATTATTTACAAGTTAATTTTATATTATTTCAAAAATAAAGTGTCCATTAAAATTGATAAAATGGAAAAAAAAAATGGAAAAAAAAAAAAAATGGTGCACCCTAGATCCTATTCTTAGAGAATTTATGTAGGGAGATGGCATGCTCAACTTCTAGTACTAAATTATTTCTGCCACTTTTTGCGGGAGGCGAGGTAAACACGTACAGCACACATTTACTTACTCACGCACACTCATGCAGAAAGTTGAGGCGTCTCTATAAACGCACACGGAAATAAAAGCTGTCATACAAACATAAAACAAGCATACAAATAAACAATTTCTGTAATTACACTATTGGTTAGTTGTACACTAGCGCAAAAACTAGTGATGGGGTATGAAAGACTGAATGAAATTAAGATTAGTAATTGTCTATGGATCTAGTCTATGGATGTATGTTTATTATGTTTGAATGGGTGAATCGATTCATGTTGATCAAAAGTAATCGCGTAACAAACATATAAAAAAAACATAGTCAGTTAAAAATTGTTTTAGGATTTAAGAGCTCACCGGTAGGACGCGTACGTCCTTTTGCACGTGAACGAAGTTTGCTTCTATTTTGGCTTTAAATTTTTGGCTAAATTTTGTATTCATGATCTGTACACTAATATATAGACCCGTGGTGCGTTGGTTTCTTATAAAATTATATGGTTTCCAAATCACACGCATCAGGCATGTATGATCTGCAACTATTTGTTCCGGGTCTGGGTGTTATGGTACCAGGTACTCGTAGTTCCTGATAGGTACCTACGATACAGGGAATCCTAGTGTGGGATCAAGACTACGTATGTGACTGTTGAGTGTTAAAAAAAAAACAATATTTTGGCTCCAGCTTGGAATGGATGTAAGGTTGGGTCCCGTGGTATTAAGGAGCTCCTCCTTATTGACATGGCCATCAGTCAGAAGGTCAGGAGGAGCAAGGAAAACCTCTCGGCTGCTTGTATTGATTAAAAGAAAGTCTATGATTCGGTGCCACATACATGGATTTAACAATTATAAGCTGGGATTACAGTTTATATTGTATTTTTTAAATAAAAATATAAGCTATTGGTTTTAAAATGGATCAATTTATTGTTAGGAAAATGTATGTTCGTGGATCTGCTTTTTTCATACGAAACGAGATTCTAATATCCGTATACTTATGCATACCTTCCTAATTTCATATTGTGATTGACGAAATAACCCTAAAACCGTAAAAAAATCGGAAATACAAACCTCTAACCTCACTACCCCTTTAAACCCGAAAAACAGCTAATCAAGCCCATTTAACCTATATTTTAGGCTGGTATTGAACGACGTAGGTATTGATATTTTCTTTGGAATCAGGTTTTTTAGCTTTGAGATCGTTTTTCGGCCTGAAAACTCCCTATCCTGTTAATTTCATAAAAATCGTTGCAGCCTCTTTCGTTCATTCATTCGTTCGTTGTTTTCACATCACTTGTCCCCGTACCAAGAAATTACGTATCGTTATTTCTGTCGTAAGCTTGCAATAAGAAAATATATTTTACGGTGAAATTAATAGCTTAATTGTGTTGTCAATTACTTAAATGTGATAAGAAACTCCATATTTTGTTAAATTTGATGTTTCCGACCGCCATTTACACGAAACCACAGCACAACCAACCATTTTTAGGAGCTCCGTATAGCGACAGGTATGAACGCAGAATGGCGAACGATCGTGGCTAAACTAGTTTTTATAAACTGACACGAACGACCGTTCATGTACTTCGGCAGAGGGGAAAGCGTATGCTTGCCATCTCCCTACTATAAATTCTCTAAGATCCTATTCATCCTGTGCTGGTGTAGAAGTCCACTGCTGGACATAGGCCTCCTTAGAATGCCACGACGAACGGCACCTCCCGGTTTCTTCCGAGACGAAAGATTATGTCGTCTTAGTTTGAAGCTGAATCTTTAGCTTCAGTAGTACCAATTATGTGTGGTTGTATCTTGGATCCTTTTCATTCTATGCTGGTCGCAAACACCATCTTTCATAAAAACCGCATTCAAATCAGAGCAATCCGTTCCGGAGCTATAAGGCCTCAAACAAACCATGTAGACAAAACTTTATTTTAAAACCACGTTCTACGTTCATCTCATAAGCTAGATCTTGTACTATAATCTCATTTGAACCTGCTAATAAACCAGAAAGCGGAGGAAAGGAAGGGAATAACTGATACAAATTATTATTTTAATTAAGCTGGCTTCGCTTTGCTTCGTACCGTAATCTTTTCAACCTTGTATACGTTTGGCTTCTTCAAAATATAGAGACTAACTAAATCGATCGAGAATTTATTGGTAAACTTTGCACGTAAACCAAACAAACGTAAGGTGAATTACTGATTTATGAAATTACTCGTCTAGGTGAACTAGACCACGCTATGGCAGGCGGATTGGTGATCGCAGTTTTGTTTTAAGCACTCAGGTGGATGCTACTGCCTATCCCCTGGCATAATTCCTTAGTCGGCTTTTACGACATCCACAAGAGGAGGTGGAGGAGTCCTATTCTTCTCTTTTTTCTTACCTGGCCGAGACTAACACGTAAAATTCTGAAATTGTATAAAAAATCTTCGCTCTTTATTCATCATCAGCCTGTATTAGTCCACTGTTGGACTGTATATAGGCTTCTCCCATTGCGTTCGGCTCATTTAGCTATTTCGCAAATAGTCGCTTCACCAAGCCGGAGGGGCTCCACTTACGTTTGTCAATTCGCCATCTTTACACATAAATATTCTGATGAAAGTTCAGGAAATCTGTCGCAGTATGTATGACTTTGACCGTGAACCTATGACGCATTGTAGGATGACCCTACTCAGTGGACCGCTGACCTCGCGAAGGTTGCGGAAAGATGGCAGAGCGAGGTAGCACTAGATCATCGCGCCATTTCATGGAGCCTACTCCGTTGGTCATGAATGTACTTTTACCCGACGATGTTAGTTTCAAGTTTTATCTATCTCATGAATGTACGTCCGCTTAGAATTTGTTGACAGAAACTTAGATCAAGTCGGTCCCCGACTCGCTAACGTTTGTCCAGTTGGGGAATTGCAAAATTCTATTATTTTCGTTCCTCAACTCGCCTACTTTCTAAACTGTCGATTCCATTACAGTCAAAGAGCACAACGCTATTTTCTAACCTCGAAAAAACATAATTTATATACTTACCTAAATATAATGGGTTCGGTATCAAATGAAAGGCCATGAAAGATATTATGCCAAAAATATATCACACTAATATTAAATACTCCACCAAAAATTTCAAAAATAAAACTGGTTTTATTTTATTCGGGTTTTCTGTAATATAAACTGGTGTTTTGGGTGTTGTAGTAGCCTTGACAAGGCACTCTCAAGATTGACCAGCCTGTCTCTGTCTGACCCCGTCTGTTAATACGTCATACGTGGTTCGAAATGGGGAATCCCAAAAAAAGGTATTTCCCAGTTAGCTCCTATACTGTGCTGATAAACCTCTTACTCACGAAGTAGCGAGCGGGTGGGTCAGCTAATGTAGAATAATAATTCTGAATTAAATATTATTAATACGTAAAAATATTCGTAATTTCAAATTCCAATTTTACTCTAATTAGACAAATTGTAAAAACACAAAGTAACCCAAATACGATAAGATCGGGCCACATCTTTCCGGCCACCGCGAAAAAAACCCAAAATAACTTGATAAGGAATTTTGTGTAGGTACTGACACACATCATCATCATCAGCCAGTTTACGTCCACTCCTAGACTAGGCAATTCCCTTTCAATACAATGGCCATAATTTACCATAATCACCTCGCTTGGCAGGCGGATTGGTGATCGCAGTTTTGGGTTAAGTACTCAGGTGTATGATGCTGCCCATCCCCTGGTGTAATCCCTTGGTAAGGCTTTTACTACATCCACGGGAAGAGACGGAGGAGTCTGTTCTCAAGCCGAACACACCACGGCCACTGACAAATGATGATGTATTTGTGTGAATGAAAAACCTATTTTACGATCCCAAGCTGTCCTAAGTGCTCTTATTTCAAATAAAGGAACGGCATAATAAATTGAGTACACTTTGAAAGGAATATTCTGAGAGTATTTTTTGGAAAGGAACATTTGAGAACCAGGGTACTTTTTGTCCGTGTCGCAAAGCTGTTGAGTTAGCTGTAGTAATACACTCAGATATTTATATATTTTCATTTATTTGATGTATAAGTAGTTAAATTATATGGTTAATTATATATTTGGTGTGCAATAAAGTGTTTTCTATCTATCTATCATTTTAGGAAAAGGTTATGAACCTGAACGGTTATAACTATGATAACTAGCTTTGTGTTCTTATCACATTTTTTATTGTTACAGCCGTGAAGTTCCAAGAAAACCTACTGAAGACCATGATTCAGATTGAGAACACATTCTTCGAACTCGGCAGGTCATGCCAGCGTAACTGCCTGATTATTTGTGATAGAGGAGCGATGGACGCTAGTGCATGTAAGTACCTCTGGTTAAATGTACCTCATCATCATAATGTGCCGTGGTGTGTCCGGCCTGAGAATATACCCCCGTCTCCTCCCGTGGATGTAGTAAAATTATTAAGGGATTACACCAGTTGATGGGCAGCAGTATCCACCTCGGTGCTTAACACCAATCCGCCTGCCAAGCGTGGTGATAATTGCATTCTATGTCCAGCTGTGGAAGTCTTACAGCTGATGATGATGAGAAATCTCGTGACCCGCGCCCGTTTCATAAAATTTCTATATATTTTATAAATTGTTACATTTAATGAGACCACAAAACTATCTACAATCTACATAGTCCCAGTAAGGGTCGACTCGCATTCAGGGATGTATTTGTGGTTTCTTGATAATACATGTTGACGATAGTGTTTTTATCGGCACTAGTTTCAAATAGATACCTACGCTGAAAATAGCACAAACTGAACAAACGTTATATATTTGTATTTGCTTTATTGCCATACATGGGTACATATTTCTTATCCTCGCCTGTACCATACTGTACCAAGTTCTTATCTAAAGAAAAGTATGGTAAAACCTACATACTTAAAAAACGGCTGCAAATACCTCGTTAGTGTCTAATAGATTATAATCAATAATAATAATAAATATTAATTTACTAGTTGCGCCCCGTGGTTTCATCCGCGTGAATAATTATGAAAACAGATGATGATGATGATGATGATGAAAAGTAGCCTATGTGTTAATCCAGGGCGTAAAGTATCTCCATTCCAAATTTCACTCAAATGCATTCAGTAGTTTTTACGTGAAAGAGTAACAAACATCCATACAAACTTTTGCATTTATGATATTAGTAGGATTTGGTAAGAATGAGGGGGAACAACCTACGTTGTGAACACTGGATGGAAGGGTGTCGCCTCTTCACCCCTTACAACACCCCCTCACGTATTTGTAAATTGCTTAAGAGGGCGCTCTGAAAATATAATATGTATGAATCGCCTTTTAGACGCAAATACTAACGGAATAAGATTGAATATCGCACGACCCTATCTTGCACAGAAGTAAAGTCATATATTTCATTTATTATGAGAATACTAATTAGTCTAGGTAAATTTTGGTTTGGCCACGGATAATAAACTATATTTTCTGTCGGCGAGTATTTATTTTGAATATGTGACTGAAGTTATTTCCTAGAAATTTCAAAAAATCTAGTTTAAAGGCATAACTTTTAAAAAAAATTAAGTATCGAGTAAATGTCTGCCAATTGTGTTTCTGGCTTGGTCACGGATAGAAAAAAGTTTGAAAAATCACGTAGGTATTTCGGTTTTTTTATTGAAGTGATATTTGGTTTACTCACAATAAAAAAAAAAACAAAAAAAAATCAGCATTATATTTTTGGGTTGACCAAAAGTCTACTTCCCTAAGTCTAGTGAAATGGTCATCTTTCTAGGGAAATAGAATCCGAATCGAAAACACAACTCGTGACTATCTTACTAGGACAATGCCCATTTCCCTAGTGTGATTGACTATCTTACTGCGACACGAAAATACAACTGACACTAGAGCAGCAGCAGACTGAGCGGGCTATGTTATCGTGGAATATTTAAACTCTGAATATCTACGCGGTACCTACGTTGTATGTTTATGCTATAAATGTTTTATGATAAACGAATACTTTCTAGTTTATAGCAGAACTCGGTACGTCAGTGGTTTTGTTTTGACGTTTCAGTCACGAGGACTACTTCAAATGATGTCACCTTGATCCATGGCCGAATTAGTCAAGGCATTACCGGTTAGAAGCGAAGATGCGGGTTCGAGTCTCGCTAGATCGTAATTTTTGGGTCACATTTAAAAACAAAAAACAAAAATAAAGGCATGTTCACATTTTGGGCTCTTGTGTGTAATCTCGAGTAATTCTGAAACCCTAAACCGATTCGAGAAGCTTCATCTGTGTGTGACACGGGGTTACAGTTGATCACGGGTTGATTTTTTTTGTTATAGTCAAGTCAAAAAAGTATTTTATTCAATGAAATCACAAGGATCATTTTGAATCGTCTTATAAACTAAAATTACTCCTGTTCTGACGCGACCAAGCCTGGAAGAATCAGGGCAACAAACACGACTTGACTTGATATCTGGAGCTCTTAGCACTCCCCTGGACAATTCCTTGATTATTATACAGGAAACCGTTCTCTATCTTACAGTTATATCAAAAGAAAACTGGGAGGCGATGCTGGCCGCCAACAACTGGAACAGCGTTGAGCTGCGCGACAATAGATACAACCATATCGTGCATTGCGTGTCGGCTGCTAACGGGGCTGAGGACTTCTATTCTACTGAGGTAAGCTATTACATTACATTATTCTTCATCAACATTAGCTACATCGATCTATCCCAAAGCCAGTGTAAAGTGGAGCCGTCTACCTTTCTACACATGGTCTGTCTCATGCCCCTTATACTGCACCACTTGCACACAGTAGGACTTGCTAATGGCGACCGATTTCTCTAGTAATTACGAATGACTAGCGGAAAATAATATAAAAAGTTGAGTTGTTGATACTGATGAAAAATATTTACCTTCAACCACATATCAGATTGAGTGGAATTCCTGTCTTAACAAACGCTAAGCAAAACAGGTAGGTATAGAAAACCTGTAATGCACGAAGTTCTATGTCTCAACGAACGCTTAAGATATAGAAGACCCGAGGGCCTAGCCAAATGGCATTCGCTTCGAAGCGATTCCATTTCTGCTGTCGTAATACAATACAATAGACCACGTGACATATCGATAGCTTACGTCAATCTCATACATTTTGTACTTTTCTACTAGCGTCATCGCTATTAGAATGTTACCTTGTCTACGGCTTCTGTAATGCACGAACTCCTATGTCTTAAGGTGATTGCTCTCGCATGTGGCGCGAAATTCAAATTTTATTGTGTTTATTGTAAATCACAGCTAATCAACACTTCTTGAGATAGAGAAAACAGATTTTGCGAAAACTAGGAGACCTAGCACACATGTTTTAATTGATAGTATCTCATAAATGTCATTAGTTAAGCTACGCATACCTTTAAACCAAAAAAACACTGTAAAAATCATTGAAGAGTATTCTTAGCTGAAGTAATGATCTATATGTGAAACTATAAACTAAAACATGTGTGTTAGGTCTCCTAGTTTTCGCAAAATCAGTTTTTACTATCTCAAGAAGTGTTGATGAGCTGTAATGAGCAAAAACGCAATAAAATTTGAATTTCGCGCCACATGCGAGAGCAATCACCTTAACGAACGCTTAGCAAAACAGGTAGGTATAGAATACCTGTAATGCACGAATTTCTACGAATTTTTACGTTGTTTGCACGAACGCTAAGGGTATAGAAGACATGAAATGCACGAATTCCTATGTCATAACGAACGCTAAGCAAAACAGCCGGCCTAGACAAACGGTGTTCGCTTCGAAGCGATTCTATTTCTACAGTCGTAATACAATATAATAGACCACGTGGCATATCTATAGCTAACGTCAATCCCATACATTTTGAACTTTTCTACTTGCGCCATCGCTATTAGAATGTTACTTTGTCTAAGGCCTCAGGTGCATTGCACTTGCTTCATAATGTTATTACAGCCAAGTGGCCCTATGACACCAAACTTCCATAACTCGAAACACACGTTTACTAACAGAACAGTATGATTATGAACTTGTATGGTTGTTGTATGGCTTTATAAATCATGCGATTGAAAACGTGACTCAAATTATCAGCGTGTAATAGACAGACATACCTACATTATTAATCATAATCACACTTCTAACGACATAATTGTAATTCAAGTCATCCGCGTTGTTAACAAGTGTAGTGGCTTGAAAAAAATCGGTCATTGACATTACCTAGTGACGAGACGGTGCTCTGTTTTCTAATCTAATATTAGGCTGAGATATCATGCCAAGTCCACGTTTTTGGTGTTTAGTGGATTGTCTAAAGTTATGTAAGTAATGTTTTTATAGCTGGGGAAATAAATGACTTTAAATAAAATTGACGCGGTCCGTTTCTATACAGTATCGTCATTATCATAGCTATTTTTGACATGCAAACAATGTTAGCGATTTTGTGCAGCATTATCTAAATTTAAGGTGCACTAAAACTATTGCGCACCCTTTCTAATAGACTGAAATAAAAGGGACAACGATAATTTTAGCGCTATTTAGAGAATGGTGCACGAATCGCTACCATTATTTCGGTAAGTGGGTACCTTTTATTATAATTTCCTATGTATCGTCTACGCAACATGTTGCAACTATTAATTTCTCAATTTGGCACGGACTTGTCATTGGCATTCTGCCATTTTTGGCGATAAAAACAACACCTCGATGATCCGCTATGATCGACCGGCATTCATTTGATAAGATAGGCTATAAGAATCACGTTTGATCAAATCTCAAGGTTGTAACTAGATTCTCATATAATAAACTGTACTTCATCATCATCATCATCAGCCTGTAGTAGTCCTTTGCGGGGACATACAATTAATGGCACGACGAACAATCTCGAGTCGCCTCCATTTACCGACTTCCTGTCACCTTTATAATGTCTTTAGTCCATCGAGAGGACCTTTCTCTGCTGTGTTGTCACTCGAGAACCTTTATTCCACAACGGTTGTCAGTTCTGCGAGCTGTATGACCTGCCCATTGGCACTTTAACTTGCTAATTCTGTGGGCTATGTTGGTGGTCTTGGTTCTTCTTTCCTCATTTCGAATTCTATCTCGTAGTGAAGCTCTGAGTGTAGCTCTCTCCAAAGCCCGCTGCGCGACTTTCTTGTGTATGAGGTCAATTAGCGACCACGTCTCAGTGTACCGTATCAGTATTATGTATTTATATTATCACTAGCTGTAGGCGTTAACCTAATTAACAAAATCATTGTTTCGGTTGCCATGTCTAAACTTACTTAAGGTGAGTGACACCTTATCTCAACGCTTTACAGTAAAAAAGGCAGGGATAATTACGATACTGAGTTTGTTCCTTCCTAATAACAATAACATAATCTTTGGGTCTAAACATTTAGTAAACCTTTGACTAGAATTTCTACTTTTAGCCTACACTGTGTTTTGTCTTCTTTGTTATCTCTAAAGTCTCTAAACTATACATCCTAGAATAAAAATTTAAATAGTATTGGAATGTATAAACATGGCCTTTTTTTATGACACCCGAATTGACGGGAAATGGCGCCGCAGCAAACTTCCCCCTTTTTTGGGGAAATACCCCTCCAATCAAAAATCGCCGATGTCAAAAATTTCAACGACTTACGAGTAACAGTGTTAATCGTTGGGAACCCTCCCTTTCTAGAACCTGTATATCAAGTTTCGTCAAGATGAAAGCAAATTTTGCCAGTTATTTGCCAGGACTTCGCTCGCTCGGTCAAATATAAACAAATATGAAATCCAACCTTTTATCTTTGACAGGACCACGCCTGTCGCTCCGAAGGTGTGGAACTCGCCCGGGAGTTGGACTACAATGCTGCCGCCGCCTGGGTAGGCCATCCATACTTCGACGTGATCGACAACTCCAGTGATTTCGACAAGAAGATGAACCGTCTCATCGCCTGCGTCTGCCAGAAGATCGGCATCGACACCGGAGATCGCCTCAACGTCAACTCAAAGAAACGCAAGTTTCTCATCAAGACTCCTCTACGGCCGGATACGGAATTCCCCCCATTCCAAGACTTCGATGTTGTGCATAATTACTTGCAGAGCGATCTACGTAAGGCGCAAGTCAGGCTGCGTAAGCGAGGGCAGAAGAACCATTGGTCTTATATCCATACGCTGAGGAAGTTCCATCCGACTAACGGTCAATCGGTCGAGGTGCGGACTCAACTTAACCATCGAGACTACCTGAACTTGCTTCCTCAAAGGGATGACGCCCACTTCACGATATTCAAGAAACGACGCTGCTTTATTTATAACAACCAGTACTATCAGTTGGATATGTACAGGCAGCCGACGCATCCCAGGTGATTTTATAGACTTGCATAGTTATACTAGTTTTTTTATTCTACTAGGCAAGCAAACAAGCATACGACCCACCTGATGGAAAGTAGTAACCATAGCCTACAACACCAGAGGGAAGTATAATTCTTGCGCTGCCGACCCTGAGACGTAAAGATGAAAAGTCTCATGTGCCTGTAATTTCACCAGCACCTGTACCTTTCAAACCGAAACAGCAATGGCGGTAGAAATTGGCAGTTGTGTTTTCGATTTTAACCTCAACGGAACGGAGATGTTATGTGTTTGGGCGTATTTGTCACTTGAGAACCTTTATTCTCAACGGTTGTCAGTTCTGCAAGCTATATATGACCTGCCCATTGCTACTTCAACTTTCTAATTCTGAGGGCTATATCGGTTGATCTTGATTCTTCTACATTATATCATATTAAACATACATACATAAACACGCGCTTTTTTCCCCGAAGGGGTACGCAGAGCCTCAAAGAGCCTCTTTACTGTGGGTTACAGTCGCAGGAATATAGAAGTGACAAGTGGTGAGCTCATCGCCGCCATTGCTTTCCACAACCAACTCGTCTAACGCTTACATCCATTTAATATCAGTAGGTATCCATAATGTAGTGTATTGTTACCAGGTGTCGCGGCTTGATGCTGCTAGAAACGTACAGCGCTGCGTACGAACAAAACACTCTTTTAGAATCGCTGCCAAAGTTCCTCACCATTGAGAAGGAAGTGACCGGAGACCCAGCCTACTCAATGTACAATCTCTCCCTCAAAGAAGATTGGAAGACCTCAAAAAAGTACTACGCTGGTAATGATAAACACGGTAAGCATATAAAGTGTACGCTTTGTTTGTTAAAGTAAATATATTCGAGTACATTTTCTATACTTACTCTATGTGTGATTAGTTCGCTCATCTCAAACATCACGGTTTATTGACGATAATTAATACACACCACGTACTTTACTATTCCTCTGCTGACGTTTCGTTAACCAGTAAAGTACGTGTTGTATAGTCGTAATTTTTCTAAAATGATACCAAGCCATGATGAATTTCAACTCTATGATAATTAAAATTGTTTTGCTGTATCGCTAGTGATGTTTGAATTGAATCTATTTATTTAGACAGTCCGTTTCTTGATATCTATTTCTGTGTTGTGTATTTGCATGTAATTTCTTGTGACGTAAACACTGGCGTAATTGTGCGATATAGTTTAGATTTTTATTTTAGTTAATGTAGCTACCCATCACGCAGGTTTGTTTAGTTTCATCTCACTTTGGATGTTTAGTAAAAGTCTGCTAGTCCCAATAGATCCTTATTTCGGAAATTAAATGACGCGTAATTTTCAGATCCAAAACTCGTCACTCTGGGACATATTAACTCTGGTTCATGTTCAACCGATGATTCTACTAATTTGGATTCAAGAAATTAGTTTTGTTGGTCAGATTTGCTTTTAATTTTATTAACACAATTGCGCCAGTGTATCGTCTCTCTTTTTGTTTGGGGTTAAAGTAGCCTTTGTTTTGGTTTATCAGGGCATAAGTACGCAAATGGTCACAGTGAAGAAAAACTGAATGGCCATGGAGGTGGGAAAATTAATGGACAAGGAGTTGGTGACAAAGTAAACGGACATCTAGGCGAAAAACTTAATGGATATGGTGCTGAAAAACTAAACGAGCATGAAGTGGATAAAATAAACAGTCGTGCAGATAAAATTGACGTTCGTAACAAAATCAATGGACATCTGAACATGAATGGTCAAGCGGAGACGAAAGTCGTCATTCCAAACGGCGTCGCTCATGATCTTGACATAAATAACATGAAGAATGGACATAGAATGGATCTCGGAACACCAAAGATTCAAAAGGTTGCTGTTAAGATATAAAGAACGTACTAAAGTTAAGTATTAGATTTAAAAACTTTATGATATTCCACTTTGTATATTTCAATTTATCATAATACATCTTTTTGAAATTACCGTAAATCAAGGTGACTCAGTGCTGTTTATCATCTACACTGAAAGCTGAAATATCATAATTATCCAAAGTTATTGTATAAATTGCCAAATGAGATATATTTTTGTAGTAATCCTTGAGTATAAATGACCATATTATAAAGTGAAATATTCACAATATAACACAGCATATTTTGAGCTAAATAATGTATTGAAAATGTTTATTTAATGTTGTGCCTTTTACACAAATTGTAACAAAAAGTCCATGATGAATTCAAGTTCTAGTACTTAATGAATTGCAATAACATAACTATAAGTATTGTTGCGATATAGACCTACTGATTTTAGAATATCATATATACGTTCTGTTTTATCTAACTAGCATTTTATTTATAGACTAATTATTTTAATGAATTTAACTTAATTTAATTACAAATTCTGTACTTAACACCAATTTGTAGATCACGCAAGAGTTATTTTAGTAGATAATGACGTTAAATGTTAATCAAAATGTCTTAATGTCGTGTCGTCATAGATCGTACACTTAAATTAAGAGGCACCAGCTTAAAGAAAAATTATTGTAATATTTAAAACCGGTCTCCTAATTTAGATTTAATTTACTGTTGATCATAAATTATTTCTATTGACTTTGTGTCGTACTATGCCGTATTGATTGACTCTGTGTTATAACTATTGATTTTCGCGTCAAAGGGTATTTGTATATTTATTTGCATAATATGTGAAGCTCGCATAGAAATGTTATTATAAAAAGTATTTTTTAAGCCACCGTTTAGTTTGGATGTGATAATAGCAGCAAAGCAATTTAAAGTGTTGGCTATTAATCACAAGCATTGTTAATGGCTGTGCTATTATAACTTAGCAGTGAATGTACCAACTCTACAGGCTGATTCAGCGACCATGTTCCAAATGGAACTGGGTAAAATTACCTGAAAGATCATCCAAATCATTCTTAAAATCATAGAACAATGGGGTGATTTGGGTGGGCCATGACATCCCCTATTACCGTCATTTTCGGAAGATGAGCGCTGAATCAACTCGTATATTTAAAGCTAGTTGCACCGAAAGATAGAGATTGTTTATAATATATTGCCAAGATAATGCTCACTGCTGTAGACAATTTGGCACAGTGGAGCACAATGAGTACAAAGTCTATTGGTGCAACATGCTCATAGCTTTCGGACATAAAATCTCGAAATTTAATGTCTGAACTGTGCATTGACTCTTGAATAAAGAAAAATGAGAGGTCAAAATGTTATTTTTTTATTACCTTTCTGATTTTAGTAGTGGTCTGTTCATAAAGTAAACCAGACTAGATGACTGAAGGGTTTCAAAATTGTTTTCAACGTTATCGTTAGAGTACCTACAATATTGCAGCAAAGATTTTGTCTTTTTAGGGGTGCGGGTGAAATTATAGACCCAAGACATGTTATTTGTACAGAAGATTTGCACGACTAATGTCGAAAAAGACGACCTCTGGCTCGGCGGGCGAGTAGCCGATTTAGATGAAAGAGGTTGCAGGTTAGATTCCCGCTGCGAGACAAATGTTTCCCCCTTATCGTTTTTAGGTACTGTTGGCTTCCAATTATCATGGTGTACCTTAACATCACGTGTCGATATTGCACAACCAGTATTGCTCTGCCTGATATTTGGAAACCATGGTTTTTAATTTTTTAATGGCTGTGGATTATCAGGCCATACATTAGCAGGTCGTACAATATCTTCATTAGTTGGTAGACATCCACTGCTGGATGAGGCCTTCGCCTCCCCCATAGCATGCAATGGGAGTTTGCCATAATCACCACACTTGGCAGGAGGATTGATGATCGCAGTTAAGTGCTCAGGTGGATGCTGCTGCCCATCCCCAATGGCGTAATCCTATTCTTAGACTGACACTACCATGGTTTACAATATACGGACCCAGAAAAAATACCAGTGAGGTCAACAAATATTATTTACTTTTCCTAGCATCTTTTAGTTTCAACTTTTTATAAATATTTAGGACTTTCTTTCCTGGGACCAGGTTCTGGCTTAGGCCTGGCCGTTTCTTCTTCATCGGACCTGAACTTTCCCATTGAGAATCATCTGTTGATGATATAGTTTCCTCTTCAGCTGGAGGTGGTGGAGCGGATAAAACTGATCCTGCACTTTCACAGAACACAGTTTTTAGTTTCTGAAATGAAAAGTTAAAACAATGTAATGAGATAATTAATGTTTATTGTGTGCAGCATTCTCTTATGATAAAACTTTTGCAGTCCCATATCATCGTCATCATAGAAGTTCACTACTGGGGTGTTCACTAAGCCACATTTGGGGTTTGCCAAAATCAGCCCACATGGCTTGCGGATTGGTGCTCACAGTATTGGGATTAAGTACTCAGGTGGATGCTGCAGTCCTTCCTCTAGTGCAAGCATGTCAAACATGCGGCCCGCGGGCCACAAGCGGCCCTTTACAACCTTGACTGCGGCCCGATTCAATTTTAATAAGAAAGTATTTTTCTGTAATTTTACTATGTATTAAGTAATGATTAGATTAGCTCCTACTCCCCTATTCCCTAACTGAAAGTCACTCACTCACTATAACATCTGACAACTAAAAATATGACCATCAATTGATCAAAATTATTATGAAAAATTTACAATTGTTAAGTCATTTTACATGTCAAACGTTAGTCACCGAGTGGCTTTCAGCTAGGGAAGTAGTACTGCCTCCCTAGGCAGTACTAATAGGTATATTATCTATGCAATGAGTTTGTTTTATTTGTGGTTCGGTTTTGCGGCCTTCTGATTCTACGGTCCTTAAGCGTTTGGCACACCAATGACTTTGAGTTTGACATGCATGCTCTAGTGTAATCCCTTAGTCAAATATATTCAACATCCACGGGAGGAGAGGGAGGGCCCTATTCTAGGCCAGACACACCACAGCATGGTGGTCCATTTGATTTCATATCAGAAAGAATAATTTTCATCTAGAGAATGCTGCATGGAATATTATTGTATGTAGTTGATTCTGATGCACCATCTTCAAAGCTAAAAGTAAAGTAAGTGGTAGCCCCTGCGCTGTATTTGTTGTATATTTTGAATAAGTAATTTAAGTTTATTTGCAGCGTAAAAGCTTACCACTTGGCTTTAATTGAATATTACCTTCTTCTCTTCTTCCATTTCATCCTGAGTCTTCTGTATGTCCGAGTCATGTGCATATTTGCAATTGTGTCCAAACCGACATCTCCCCTTTCTGTAGTTCCAGCATATCTTCTTCCCGTTGATCATCTGAGTGCCGCCTTTACCTGGAACCTTACAGTCATCGACTATGTACTTGACGATTGTGTGCAAAATTCGGTACAAAGCTTGCCGAATATACTAATTATTGAAACAAAGACCTTTGAACAAATTACTCTAAGCCACAGAAATCAGAGTAGGAACTGGAGGGTCAAAGAAATGGTATAATTCTTAGAAATAGGAAGTCAACATATACCATTTTCACATGTTTCTCTAGTATAGCAGCCTTGGCCAGTTCAGCCTCCGCAAATGGATTTGAAAACACAGAACAGTGCAATGCATTCTCTCCAAGGCTGGGTTTCGGTAGCTTGGGCTTAGCACTTTTCTTGGGAGTCCTAGAAACATTACAACACCATCAATCTCCACAATTCACAGATAAAATCAAGCACTTCCGAACTAGGCTTACTCTTGAGAAGAATCGTCATCTGTATCATTTGACGATGAACCGTAGTCCAACAAAGCATTCATCTTGTTTGTAAGAAATTTCAAGATTTTCAAGAAAACACGAGGAAAACAAACAAACTATTATTTATAGTATTACAAATTACAATTTACATTACACCATAACCATAGAGTACTTGTCCTTAAAACACAACAAACAAACAATCAATAAAAGAAAATCAAAGAGGATGGATTTGAATGAAGCAAACAAGAGCGTGGCGTTATTACACTATTTTTTTATAGACAAGACAGTTATTTCAAAAGCGTTGTCAACGTTAAACCCGAAAATGAAATTACAAATAACGATATATCACGATGGACGTGTTCACGAGTTCACGACTATTTACGAGCGACCAACATCAGAGGCCCAATTCTCTAATTTAAAAACATTCCAGTCTCGTGTCAGTCACACTGTTTCGTATAGTAACTATTACATATTCTTCGCAAGAAACGCGAAGATTAAGTAATAGTTACTATACGTGACAGTGCGACTGAGACGAGATTATACTGCGAATTGAATGTTTTTAAATTAGAGAATTGGGCCTCTGCTTTGCGAAATTGAAATTGAAATTCGCAAAGTGTCCGCTATGGTATAGGTCTCGGTCTTATCAGTGTCTCCGTACAAAATCCGTGTTACACTACACCAATACGTCCGTGCCAATAGCTTGATAAATTCAGACTCGGGGCTCTGCACTATCATAATAAGTAGTCTGCAAAAGTATAAAAGAAAGAAGTTATGGAAATATAAAGTGATTAGCGCACTTACTAAGGTAGTTTGCTTCGCGAGACGTCGCCTAACGTTAAATAAAAACACATTCTCTGAAATCACAGCAATAAAGCATTTGTATTCTTTATTGAAAGATAGATAACTTAATAACAGAACTTTTACATCCGAACACACTACAACTGAACCATTTTTCGAAATTCATTATAGGAAGTTATTCACAATTTACAACTAATTCAGTGTGTATATACAAGGTGTTTGGCGCATGGACCGACAGGATTTTTTAGGGGGTCGGGGGGGGGGAGGTTATGCTCTAGTTTTCCCTGAAAGAGCATACAAACAACAACAACAAACAGCATTTTTTTCAGGAGCTCGCAGCTCAAATGGTTAAATAACCGAGACACTTAGGACATAGGCTCTTTCGGGGAAAACTAGCGCATGACCCCCCCAAACCCCCTAAAAAATCCTGTCGGTCCATGCACCAAACACCATGTATATCCGTACTCTCAATTTATTTTAAAATATATTTTTCACACAAAGCATACAGAACTGACACAGTCTTGGACGAATTATCACAATTTTGATAAGAGCACAGTAGTGTGCTGACCTTTAAAAAACCAGCACACGACATGTGACAAAAAATCAATCATTCTGTCCCATTGTTGTTCTCTTTCTTGTATGGCTGCGATGGAAAATATCTAGACTTGGACGAATTATCACAATGGACAGAGCATTTTGGTTCAAAGCATGTCCGTTTTTTGTCAGTGTGCAGTTGTAGATATGTATCAGTGTGAGTGACTAGAGAAGTGACTTCATTGACTAACCTATCGATGAATAATAGCGAAATTAATGAAAAAGGCGTTATAAAATATCAACTCTTTAATTTGTTACATGTATGTATTATCAATGGAACATGATAATGCAAAATTTCAGCTCAATCGGTTGGGTGGATGAAACTGGTTTTAATTTCAGTTTCAAGATTCAAGACCTAAACAAACTAACATACAAACATAACATAAATCCCAACAGTCACATACGTAGTCATGATCCCACACTAGGATTCCCTTGTCGTGGGTATCAGGAACTACGAGTACCATGGTACCATAACACCCAGACCCGGAAAAATATTTTCAGATCTTACAAGCATTTGTCCCGCAGTAAACACATACGCAAAGCATGTGTTGTGTGTACATCAAAAACGGAAACTAAAATATTATCGATAAAACTAAATTGGTTGGTGTAGTACATCACTAGCACAGATGCCTAAAACAATGTCTTTTATTTTACAATAATTAATGCTTTTACACTTAACTTTCATGATTATCACTCAGGAAATATGACTAAGTACTAATAAAAAGTAATTACTACAGTTTTTCCGGTTAAAAAAACTTGCTCTTTTAGCAAGTAAAAAGATTAAATATATTGACCAAGACTTACGTATGAAATGACAATACCGGGTCTTTTACTCCTTCTTTTGCTGTTTTTGATGAACAACACACAGCAAAACAGGGCATATTTTCACTATTTCAAATTTATTTTGATGAAACACTGCAATTTAATACGATTTTTTGCTGTTTTTAAAAACTTCGCCGCAATGTTTTGGCCGATTAACCGGTCATCAACTGACACGATTTACAAAGAAGTAAGGCGTTGCCAAACTTATATCTACTTTCTCTTTTACTCGTAGCAAGGTTCCGTGGGATGGACAAAGATATCTGATCACTAATACGATACACAAATGTAAGAGCGGCAACGTCTTATGACTACGTCCTTTGTGATAATTCGTCCAAGTATCTAGAGGTTATTTTTTGGTTACTCTGTCTGCGGGTGTAGTGAAATCACCAATCAAACCAAACAAGCAGAAAACCATGGACAAACATCTATCACACAAGTCTGTTCGCTTCATTCGTGGTCATTGATAAATTTTGCCAGCTAGATTTGAAAAACCTACCATATTAGTAGTTTTATTTAGTACAAAGGAGATTATTATTACAAGAGAAGTGTCTACCGTAGAAACACCTCTAGTGCATCATCATGGCCAGTAACGTAACTCATGAGTGCCCTGGGCAAGATAAGAAAATTGCGCTCCCCCAAAACTTATTTAGTAGGAAAAGAAACAATATAATTAATTTAAAAAGTAATTTAAGTTTTAATGTAAGCATTTTAGCGGTGATAGTAGTTAATACTCTGACAGAAGTTATCGGCGAGCAGACTGAAAAGAACTGTGAAAATTAGTAGCTTTAGGAGTTAGAGCAGCCAACATTGCAACAGAACAGAAGTTATAATCACGCAGGTTGCAGGTCTGCGAGTCTAAAAGAAAGAGCTATATTATGAGCTTGTCTTCACAAAAACGTGATATTGGATAATATTTAAGGGTGGGAAAAAGGATGAATTTTCTTTGTATGGACAGGTGCGCAGTAGGTATACTAGCCTCATAAAGCGAGATTCTGTTGTATTTCTTTTAAAAACTGTAACTGAAGGGCTTTCGCGAATAACACGTATTTAGATGTATGAATTATTTTTGCAAAATAGTCGAACACGAACCTATCTCAATTCTTTTATGAATGAAAGTGTGCGTGCTTGTGTGTGGTAGTGGTAGCATTTTCTCTAATTTCCTAGCAGCCCTAAAATTTCTTTTTTCTTCTATCAAAAGTGTGAGCGAGAAAAAAAATCTTGCTAGTTCGCCGCGTAGTGACGGCGGCATCAATTTCTGAATTAATTACCATTTGTCGCAAAAACTGCGCGTCCTTTATCTTTTCTAGACTAAAATCTTAAACCTTATCTCGGGTTGTGTACTAACGTGATCTAAATGGCATCGGATGATGAAGTAGACGGCTCCTTTGCAGGTAAACGGGCAATTTTGCTAGCATGTCATAGGTAAGCCGCGAATAGCGGTATCATGTGTTTACTTGCGGTATGCAATTAAAAATTTAGTTTTTTTTTTATTTGGCATCGAAGATTCTCCGGAACTCGTGTAGCGAACCGCTTACCTTGACACAGGAAGAACGTTTCAAGAAGTGTGCTAATGGTGTTTTAGTGTTTCATGGTTGTAAATATTTTTGAGTGGCAGGTTGTGACAGAAAAGAACATGCGATATCCTCTCATTACTACTTAACAAAATGGACGCCGCCAAACAAAGGGATTAGTGACCTTAGCGCGAGCTGTGCACCCGTGGGACTAAAAAAACGCTGGTTGATAGAAGTCTTGAATGTTGGTCAGGTGTGCCCTGTTTATGGAGTGGTTTGACCAGTTTGTCAATTTGCAGGTGACGAGGAAGTGGAGGAAGGTGAAGGTCAGAATGAGAACTCTGGCGAGAGTGACGAACTACCACCAAAGGTAAAAAACAAACCTTCAATATCATCGCTTAAATTTTCTCATAACAAATTGTTGATTGTAAAAATTATTTGTTTACGCAGGAAGATGAAGACTATTCTCCAGAAGATGGCAGAAAGAAGAAGAAGGGAAAGAAACGGAAGGCCCGAGGAGAAGAAAAAAAGGGCAGAAAGAAAAAGAAGAAGCGAAAGAATGAAAGTGAAGAGGTGAGCGACTAGCTATGCCGGTGTTGTTGTGTAAACATTGTCATATTTGCACACTAAACAGTACTTCATTCATTAATTTGCTGTGTCACTGGTTCATTCTTGGTTATTGAATTAGGCTAATGACCATTGCCTGCCTGCTGTTTTGGTAGCGCTATCCAAAACTTGCAAAAGGGAAAATCTAAGGTGGAAAAGTTTCCCCAGCAAAGTGATCTTCATAGTTGCATTCCCCATTGCATTTGTTTCTGAAAAGATCTTATAGTCATAGTAGTTTATTGATGATGAAAATGGTTATAAGTCACAAAATTATACATTCAGCAGGGCCCCAATTCTACTAAACAAATTGTGTTTGAATTGTTAGTGAATTATCTTAAAATTTACCCTTTTGACACTTTTAGTATACCAAATTTGAATTGTTAATGAATTATCTCAAAATTGACACTTTTGACACTTTTAGCATACCAAAAGTGTCAAAAGTGTAAATTTTGAGATAATTCATTAAAAATTCAAACACAATTTGTTTACTAGAATTGGGGCCCCATTGCAAGTTGCAAGTAATGACTGATGGTAAAAAAACTAGTGCTGTGAAAGGAATCAGTGCAACTTGCACAGGCATGCAAAAAACAGTATGAGTCTAAGTTCTCTTTCTAAGTTGCAAGACATGTAAGCTATTTTGATGGGCTTACTTAAAATGAGAAAAAAATAACTAAATTCAATTCAGTTTTTGGAGGAACCATGACACACTGCCTTATTACGGCTACAGCACACTGAACAAATTCAGTGTGCTATAACCTTTTAAATTTGGTTAAAAAAAATAGGAAAATAAATAAAGTGTATTCTAAGTTGTCAGCAAAAATGTATCTTGTGTAAATTGCTTTGGGGTTTTTACATAATGCATGTTTCACACAAGTTTGAAGTGCAAATAATTATTGATGAAACAGATCTTCAACTTGTATTTTGTTAATGATTCAAAAGGTGGTATACGCTTACTACCGAAAACCCCGCTTCATGATTTGAGATGAATAGAGACGTAAAAATTAAATATAAACGTATTCCCTAGTAACTAGTTACGAACGAAACCGAATTTTTGTTTTACCGTAACCAGTTACGAACTTGCGGTTTCGTATGCGACGGAAAAGAAAAAAATAACACCAAATCAAGGGCGAATAAATATTTAATATGGTTTTTAAAGTTTATTAGAAAACCCGTGAGGTTGTTGTGTTAGCCTACTATTATATTTGAAAGCTAATTTTTTTGCACATCCAACAATACTACATTTGTTTATAATTAATTATCACTAGAAACGAGATATTTACCATGATTGTTTATAATTAGTTGAAACCATTCTTGTAGAAAATGATTTTCACGTTTTTTGCTTCTGAAAAATTCTGATTTTCATATTTTTGCTTTATTCGTTTGGGCCGTCGATATTATTTACTTAAATTTATAAATATATTTTATATTTATAAATTAATAAATAAATAAAAAATTAGTATAAGAAATGGTTATTAGGTACCTATTTTTTATTAGTAGTTTAAATTAAGTCAGATACAGAAATTAATTATTTATTTCTTCTTCTCTTCTTTCTATTAAGAGGATGTTACTGGAGGGCGCTTACGCACTTTTGTGGGCGAATGAAGTTTGCTTCTATTTTGGCTATTATTTCAGCAAACTCCATGAACACATGATCAGTACACTAATATCAAGACCAGTAGTGCGTCAGTTTTTTTTTTTTTTTTTTTAATTTATTGTAGTTACCAAATTTGGTAACCATTATCATTTTATAAAAAAACTAACACACCACGGGTCTTGATATTAGTGTACTGATCATGTGTACAAAGTTTCATGGAGTTTGAAGTAGTAATAGCCTAATTAGAAGCAAACTACTACCAGTGACCTTCTCTTAATGGCTTCTGAGGAATACTCTAATCCAAGCAAGTAATATTATTCACGGTATAACTCGAAGAAACACTGAAATTAAATGTTTGCTAGTTGGTGGTCAGCGTTTGACTCTCAAAAATACGACATTTAGTAAAATGTGACTTCGTAGTCATCGGTGACCTTTTTGTCATCAGTGATTTCTAGTTACTGTATGACTTAAAAAAATCGATCACCAGGCCAGTTCGAAATGTTTTATGGAATTTAATTTCGTAACTGTTTTGACACTTTTTCGGGAAAGCCTACCGATACTGGGACACTCTATTTCGCTAATCATTTCTGCTAAACCTAGCGTCATTTCATAGAAAACTATGCTTTTTCAGGAAGAAGAAAATGTAGGTGTGGAAATTGAGGCAGAGGGCGATAGTGACTATGCCCTGAGCGCCATGTCTTCAAGCAAGAAGTCTCGTAAGGGCCGCACCAGCAAACACGGCACCACAGCTTCCACACCGGTCGCCTCTGATTCTGGCTCAGGTAATGTTTTACACCAAACGCTTTTATGTCTTTCAGCTCTAGCCCTCAGAATTAATTCAAGTTGAAGTGGCAATAGTCTGGCAGAACTGACAACCGGGGAATAAAGGTTCTCGAGTCTCAAACCGGCGACGCAATGTTGGAAGGCCCCTCTCAAGAACAGCCTCGGTGGACCGAAGAAATTTAAAAAGTCACAGGAAGTACGTGGATGGAGGCGGCTCAAAACCGTTCATCAGTGGACTTCTATAGGCAGATGATGATGATGAAGTCTTTCAGCAGGGCGATTCTAAAACTTCGGAAACGTTTCCGATCAAATTCGTTGGTCAAATTTTAATTTCTATGTGGTAAGTATCTATACAATTTTCTCTAGTAAAACACAGTAAAAAACAATAAATATTGTATATTACTGTGTTTTACTAGAGAAAATTGTTTTAGTTACTTACCACATCGAAATGAAAATCTAACGAATCCGATCGGAAACGTTTCCGACGTTTTAGAATCGCCCTGCAGGTGTTTATTGACTCATGTGCACTACACTTACGTAAGAATTTCACAGCTAAACATACTCATTTCAAAGGGATGATTTGTATGGGAAGAAAGTGATGGCGCTCGGCATTTGTTGATTGCTTATGATATATCCACAATCCTCAACAATGAGGAACCAACTAAGGAGGAAGAGGATATCTCTACACTTTAAATAGCGTTGTTCTAAGCTTACTTTGACATGAACACTTGGTTTGTGTACAATAAAAAAAGTAGAGACCATTACGATTGCTTCATTTAAAAAATACATAACATGTTTGTGTAGAAGTGAAGAAGCGAGTCTGTTTAGTAACGTGTATGTATAGTAACATGTCTGTAAGTAACATGTGGCTCACGTATCTCCAGCAGGCATGCCTACAGTGGAGGAGGTGTGCTCGTCCTTCAGCCTCGCAGACGTGGACATCGAGTACACAGACGCCGACCTGGAGAACTTGACGTCCTACAAACTGTTTCAGCAGCATTTGCGACCTTTGATTGTCAAAGAGAATCCTAAGGTAAGACTCTCAATTTTAGGTTTTGATTATTGAGCTTTCCAAGTATAGTTTTTCAGCCAATGAAAATGCTTGTCACAGTAAAATTTTGCCCCTACTGTTTTATCACCAGACTGTGTTAGTCCACCATGCCCTACTGCATTTTTCATTAGTGTGCAATAAAGAGTTTCTAGTATTTTTTAAACTCTCACGATTAGAACACATATTTATTATATTGTCACGGGTATTTATCGCGTGTTACCTTATTATTTATTATTCCCGACGTTTCGAATGCGTTACAGCAATCATGGTCGCGGGCTGACCGTATCTATCTATCACAGGGACAGTCATACCTACTGGCATATGGACATAACAATAACACCCACCAGTCACATAATGTGTAGTCTCGATTCCACACTAGGATTCCCTGTGTCGTGGGTATCAGGAACGAGTACCATGGTACCATAATACCCAGACCCGGAACAAATATTTGCAGATCATACAAACATTTGTCCCACAGCGGGAATCGAACCCGCAACCTCTTGCATCTCAGCCAGCTACTCGTTCGCCGCGCTACAGGTCAAGGACATACCACTTATACAATGTATGACGTACAGTAAATTGTTCAACAGAAGCACAGATAAATATAATGTTGATATTCTTAGGTGCCAGTATCAAAACTGATGATGCTCGTAGCGGCGAAATGGCGGCTGTTCTGTGAAACAAACCCGCACCTAAGCAACCAAGGGTCGGCGAATGTCGTGTCGGAAGACAACACGTCCACCGCGTCTGATTACGCGCCGAAGAGCCGCGGACGCACGACTAAAGAACCTAAGGTAAGTTTCATACTAGCTAAATAAGATCCTTGTGAGTTCAGTGAATAATAGTTTATTTCGTATCGTTGTTTTGAGTATGATATGGAACTATTTGCTCACGGTAGTAGAAAAATACTCTACGTAGTATTTATTTTCTCTATGAAAAATACTATTGACTTTTAGTAAGCGAGTAAACCTATGAACTCGTGCAAATTAATCATTACAATAAATTATTACGGGGTTTTATCAGACCACAACCAAATTAAATGCGTCAAGCATGCGTCTTATCTAGGTACCTAGCAGAAAAAGTAGAACCATCCTGGCTCTCGTTAGAGAGTATTATGTTCCTTGCATCCTGGTCTGTAAATCTAAGCAACTATTGTAGCCCATTTTGAATATTTTCGATACGGACAATCAAAATTTATCACGCTGGATATCTTAAGAAAGAGCGAGATAGAACGCCAGTAAAAACCGACTGGAAGGCCTCTGGCAAATTCTTAGCATGTGCATGTTTTCGGAGCGAATTCACTGGCAAGTCTCATTCTGACAATGTGAGACTTGTGAGCGTAATAAGCGATTGCTCTCACAAGTCTTGTGGTGTCAATGTGGGACTTCATGAATAGGTACTAACTCCTGCTATCATCTCCCCACAGAATGAAGAGGCAATCGAAGAGCCGGAAGAAGAAGACCCAGAAGAAGAGATCAGCGATGAAGGAGTCACCGTACCACGTAAGCGAGGTCGCAAGCCCAAGCACGCCACGTCCGGGTCCGGCACCGCCACGCCGCGCGGCAAGCCCGGTCGCAAGCCCAAAGTGCCCACGCTCAAGATTAAGTTCAGCAAACGCAAACGAACCAGCAGCGTGAGTATCAGTGTGAGTGAACCCAGTAGTGTTTTTTGTTTGTTATCTATAACCGATCATCGGTAAACTATACGTAGCGGAGCCTCGCCAGCCCAAACAGACCGCTGGTCCTAGCATCGCGTCGCCGCGCGGCAAGCCCGGACGCAAGCCCGTAGTGCCAGACAAGTTTCCTTTATCTAACAATCAAATCTTGTAATTTAAATTTCTCCAAATTTCCGTTAACTGATATAGAGTTAAATTTTTACACACATATTGTGTAGTTCCGATGACAATACATTATTATGGTGACAGCGTGCTGATCCGATGATGGAGACGGATGGTGGAAAATGGAACTCTTCAATTGATAACAGAAGGTCATTTGATCACCAGGAAAAAACTAGATCCTTATACAATCACTTTGTTGTCCCTCTGTCTGTCTGTCAAGACCCGGAAAAAACTAGATCCTTATACGATCACTTTGTTGCCCCTCTGTCTGTCTGTCAAGACCCTTTCCTCAGGAACGGCTAAAGGTATCATCTTGCAATTTATACCAAACACAAAGCTTTGTGTGCTTATAGCGCCGTTAAAAAATGAAGCTTCTAATTGCATCTTCTAATGCATTCAAAAGATGTGGCAATGAATGTCTAATTTTTGTATGGAAATCGTGAAAATGGAAAACCTCTAGTGTACTTCCATTAACTTAACAATTCTGTAATTTGGAATGCTAGGAGGCTATTTTGTGTATTTGTGTCACAAATAAAGAAACAAGTCTAAAATTGAGGAATTTCGACTTTTTACCCCTAAAATTGGATGCTGAAGTTAGAAGGGAAAAGCGGCTGAAACTCAAAAAGGGATCTGACGATTTCGAAATGAGATTGCCTTGAAATATAGCCTCCGTGTCATTAGTACTACTAAGAAGTACAACTGGTAGTACAAATGACACACCTTTGTATCTCTAGTACAACTACAAAAAATAGAAGTACATTCACTATATGTTTTCGACACAAAAGTTCTTGTTGACGGACATGATGAGCTCAAGTGATAAATTGTTAATTGTTTCTTTTAGGAGGAGGACCCGGAAGGCAGTGCGGGTGTGAACTCTGATTCGGACGCGGAGTTCGAGCAGATGTTAGCGGAAGCGGACGAACCCAAACAGGAGCCCGCGCCCGCGCCCGTTGACACACCACCACTCGACGAAAACGCTATTCCGGTAACACCTTAATACGTTATCCTACTGAGGCCGTAGTCTGAGGTTTTGCAGCAACCATCGCAATAATGACGATTACGATGATCGTCCTTGCACGATAGAAACGGCACTATTCTAATAATCCGTGTTACACTACACCACACTTCCGTTTCAGTAAAATTGCATGTTCAAACTCAGACTATGGTCTCTGGTCTTTAAACAAGCAATGTATGTTTGTTTATACAGAAAACCTCGAAAACGGTAGTGCCACGCCAGTTGAGCAGTAAAACAACAGAACTAACTAGAGCGAGACAGGCTAATCAGCTAATGGCCAAACGAAGTTTTGTATCCAGCTGGTTTTCGTCCACTGCTGGACGAGACCTCCCCCGTTTAATACCATGGGAGGCTTTGCCATAATTACCACGCTTGGCAGGCGCATTGTTTTATTATAGTATGGTGTTGAGTATTCAAGTGGATGCAACTGTCCATCCTCTGGTGTAATCCATTATTAAGGCTTTAACTCTTCCCGAGACGGAGGGATCTATTCTTAGGCCAGTCACATCACAGCACAATTATAAGTATAAGTATAGTTATAAGTATTTACTAATTGTTAATTTGTCAACAGCTACCCAGGAAGAAAGCCAAGACCAAGATCGGCAACAAGGCGAAGAAGAAGCGGAACAAGTTGAAGACCACAAACAAGTTCCCCGATGGCGCTGAGGGCGAGCACGAGCACCAGGACTATTGTGAGGTATGTACCAACCTGCCCTATGAGATCCTACCATTATACATCACTAATGTCTGCCCGGAGCTGCGCTCGCGTTATACCGGGATAAAAGTAGCCTATAGGTTACTTTGTTCCTCGTTATATCGCGACAATAACTCATAAATTGTATGACCTGTGGGCTAAGCACGAATATCTAACGTTATCGAAACGGTAGCGAGCCGAAGATAATGGCGGGCTGTGGCCAGGCTTGAATAAGTAGTACTTTTCTCAGACAGTGCGCGGATATTCAAACAAGTTAATTTTTCTTTCATTCTTCCATTGAATAAAGTTCCCATAATATGTTTTTATATCTTTCATTTTTGCTTTAGTTGCAATAAATTTCTATTATGGCTCTTGCCGTCTCTTGAATTTCAGATGGCGGCTAAATATTTTTATCGGACTCATTCTTAGCTTGAGATCATTTTGTTAAGGGGGATGCTTTCGATTACTTAAAGCTCGTTTCACGCTAGATGGCGTGGAAAAACAGATATTGACTTTTTTATTTTTTGTTCAAAACTCGAGCGTCTTTAGTGAGTAATTTTACCGTTTGCGAGCACGGTGTAGGTCATAGAATTTGATGCAGCATGAATTTTCGTTAAAGAGTCGTTAGAAATTTCAAATTCACTATAAATAAGATCTGACAATTTGCCTCATGTAATTACACGCACGCACACTTCTACATTCACTGTTTTGTTTTTCACTAGATGGCGTTGTCATTATCCCAAGATGTTATATAGATGGCGTTAAAAAAATGTTTATAAGGTATCTCGATAATGATGGCGTTAAAGAAAATTGTTAGAAGGGATGAGCCGCCACCATCCACCGACTTCCTGCCACCCTATAAAAAGTGCCGTGGTGTGCGGCGTAGAATCTATAATCCTCCTCCCGTGGATGTCGGAAAAGCCGACTAAGGGTTTACACCAGGGCATGGGCAGCAGCATCCATCTGAGTAACCGATACTGCAATCACCAATCAACCTGCCAAGGGTGGTAATTATGGCAAACACCCCCACAAAAATGAATGTCTTTTTACAGAAATTAATAAAAAGAAAAAACAAACAGATTAGGTATTTTTATTGGTTTATAATTACAAGTATTTTCCACTAGAAATATCATACACTGACAACAAATATTCATCAATAGGTAAGCGATCAGTGCAACTGCACATTTTGTCTTCGTATATTGTATTCATTGTTACCATTAGTGCCCATTGCATCTCTTCTAAATATAACTTTTCATTTAAAAAACCGACTTCCGCCATTGTATTCGACTAAATATTAGGATGAAAAAAAAATGATGAAAGAACCATAGTGGTGAAAGGATTATGATACTTTCTGAATGCAAATGCTTGGTTTGTTGCTGAAAATATCAAAATCGCCATATGTATGCCTAAAATATTTGAGGAGTTCCCTCAATTCCTCATGGATTCCATCATCAGAACTGGGTTTTGAAAAAAATGGGACCAATCTGGAAGTACATATATCTATTCAAATAAAAAAAGAATTTTCTAAATCGGTTCATAAACGCCGGAGATATGAGGTATCATCTTCATCATCATTAGATGTAGTTGATCTGATGATCAACTACATCATCATCAGCCTGTAGAAGTCCACTTAGGTGTCCCCTAGAGTGCCACGACGAACGGTCTTGAGCCGCCTCCATCCACAGATTTCCTGTGACGTTCATAATGCCTTTAGTCCATCGAGTGGAGGGCCTTCCTCTACAGCCTCGTCCGTTTTTCGGTCGCCACTCGAGAACCTTTATTCTCAAACGGTTATCAGTTCTGCGAGCTATATGACCTTCCCATTGCCACTTCAACTTGCTAATTCTGGTTGATCATCAGTGGCTAGAAAAAAATACATTTCTTGATATAGTTTTGTTTTAGACAATGTTGTAAGGGTTTTTTGTATGAGAAAAAATAACGTACATGATGTCATTTCATTGAGATCTATGCACTTTGCATTTTTCCGAACACGTCTCAATATATATTTCAGATAAAATCGCATTTTTGAAAAATGCTACCAGCTTTAGCATCATGCTGCTGATAAACTCATTTATAGGGTGTGGTGATACGGCGTTTGCAAACATAACAGTGTACAAATATTACTGTGTTGGAAATATATGATATTGGATAAACAATCAACAATCTGCCTCTCTCACTATTCCAAATTGACTCGCAGTCAGACGACTAGTTAGTAGTTTTGTTAGTAGTAGAACTTCTTGTGAAAGAGTTCGTCCGGGGAAGTACTACCACTGTACCTATTTCTGCCGCCAAGCAGTAGTGTTCGCATTGCTGTGTTTCGGTTTGAAGGGTACGGGTGCCGGTGAAATTACAGGCACATGAGACTTTTCATCTTTATGTCTCAGGGTCGGTAGCGCGCGTGTAATGCCTCTGGTGTTACAAGCGTTCATAGGCTCCGAGGTTGTCAACATTATATGCATACAGTAGATGAAAGCTTCGCATATATATATATATATATATATATTTACTAGCTAGCAGTATCTATTTACTTACACACAAACACTTACACTCACACACTCTCTCACTCACACTTACACTCACTCACACTCTTACACCCTCACATCCACACCCACTCACCCATTGTAATTTTTCGTCTGTAATTCCTCTTACTTTGTTTTTAGCGTTATAGTTATGCTGTATTTACATAGTGTTAAATAAGTATGTACTTACTTTTAATCAAGTTAAGATTTTGATGTAGTTACTTGACGTAAAAACCTATTAGTACTCCAAATTTTCACTACTCTGTTTAATGTATACCTATACCCTACCTGAAGTTTTCTTCCTAGATAATTATGTCTCATTATTGCATTGTTCAATCCGCGGAGTGGGGGCACTGGTGACCTGTAATAACAGGTTTTTTTAAACCTATCTCAGGCACCAGTCTCAATCACAAAACAGGTTTTGCAATATTTTTGATAAATAGTGAAACTGTACCCATATCTACTTAAGAAACTTTTGTGATTTGAGAAAATAAACGTTATTATTGTTGTTTGTTTTGTTGTTTGTTCATAGGCTGCGGCAACTGCTTTCCATCTGGTGGGCCGTAAGCTTGTCTGCTTGCCAAGTAGCATAAAAAAAAACGTTCCGATCTGTGAGTAACGTATAAATCATTTCCATGCTGTTCATGTTGTGGACCATTTCTCAAATCTTCTGCCATCAAATCTGGCTGACTGCTGTTGTGCATTATTATTTTTCGTGCAACCAGAGTCAGCTTCGTCAATTTCGGCTTCAAAATATTTCGTCCATAAATTGGGAGCTTGGTGTTAGATAAGATCTGAAAACAACATATTTACTTATTACATTTTCATTCATTAAATTTTTAAAGATATTTCAAGTAATATAAATATCGAGCTGCGCCTCGCGGTTTCACCTGCGTGAAGCATGATATTATTATTATGACGTTGATTTATTTTAAAACTCGTTATAAAATACATTTTTCACTATAAAGAAATACTACTTATCTATAAAAACAAATAGTATATAAAAACAGTATAGTAAAAAATATATTACAAAACGGTAAACCACCGACCGCGGAGCAAAGGCCCAAGCGGTCGGAGGCTAGGGCTGCAGAGAGAGGAACCTCCTGACTATGCGTGCCGAGTCCAGGAGTACTGCCTTCTGAATCTGACCGTTGATCCAACCATTTAGTGAGAGCCTCTCAAGGTATTGGTCGAGGCTCTTTGCTATAAAGCCATTCACAGAAACAACTATCGGGACGATAATCGTCGAATCCACATCCCACATGGCGGTAATCTCGTGGGCCAAGTCAAGGTACTTGCTTGCTTATTATTATTATTATTAGGTATCTTCATTCCAAATTTCACTCAAATCCGTTCAGCCGTTTGGGCGTGAAGAAGTAACAAACATACTTATAAACTTTCGCATTAATAATATTAGTGTGATGTGATGAGATGAAGAGGTCAACCGACGAATCCAACTCGGATGGGCAGCGTTCGGGAAACTACGCCATATCTAGTTTGTTGGTTTTGTGAAAACTTCTTGTGAAAGAGTTCGTCCGGGGAAGTACTACCACCGTACCTATTTCTGCCACCAAGCAGTAGTGTTCGCATTGCTCTGTTTCGGTTTGAAGGGTACGGGTGCCAGTGAAATTACAGGCACATGAGACTTTTCACATTATGTCTCAGGGTCGGCAGCGCGCTTGTGATGCCTTTGGTGTTGCAGGCGTCCATAGGCTACGGTAACTGCTTTCCATCAGGTGGGCCGTATGCTTGTCTGCTTGCCAAGTAGCATAAAAAAAAATCTTCTCGTCGCCGATACCGCAGAGCCTCAAGACGAAAGTCTACACGCCAGTGTTGACTTACGGCACTGAGACGTGGTCGCTAACTATTGGCCGTATAGACAAGCTCAAAGTTGCGCAACGGGCTATGGAGAGAGCTATGCTAGGAGTTTCACCACGTGATAGAATCCGAAATGAGGAAATCCGTAGAAGAACCAAGGTCACCGACATAGCTCTCAGAATTAGTGGCAGTGGGCAGGTCATATAGCTCGAAGAAGTGATAACCGTTGGAGAATAAAGGTTCTCGAGTGGCGACCACAAACCGGACGACGCGTTAGAGGAAAGCTCTCCACTCGATGGAATAAAGACATTATAAACGTCGCGGGGAGTCGGTGGATGGAGGCGGCTCAATACCGTTCGTCGTGGCATTCTAAGGGGAAGGCCTATGTCCAACAACAACAACAACGAAGGCTTCAAACAAAGGGCAGGCATCTTCTATAATAGTACTACTCTACTAGTAGGTAACACATTAAAATTATGTAAATATCTGTTTACTTACGAAATTTCACCGTGAAACCGTTATAACCTGGCTTGCACTCGTTTCAAAGACACCGCCCCAAAGAAAATTAATCGCATGACACCCACAGTGCACCATAGACAAGGACCATAGAGAAAAAAGTCAAGGAACATATAGGGAGAAATAAGTGCACTAGGCTAAGTAACCACAGACAAACAGAACACCTTAAATTCAACAGGGCCACAAATCAAAAAATTTCAATATCGTTTTTAATGCAAAAATGGCATTTAGATGATTCCAATTTTTATATTCGAAAAAGACACCCATGGTTTTAGCGTTTAAAATAGTTCAATCACACAACTACCCATTTAGCATTTTGAGACTTTGATGACTAACTTCACAGCAAAGCAGCCATCTTTCCAGTTAATAATAATAATAATAATAACTTTATTACGAAACATAAAAGTGTCAGGTTTTGGAATGCGTTTCTTTTGAATGAAAGTTCAATAAGTTTGATTACTATTTTATTAAAACGAAACCGCAGTACTTGGAAATGTGTCTGTTTTGCATATAAGATTACCGTGATTATGGTTGTAATTGTTTATAAACAAACATGCAATATTTGTTAAATGACTGTTATTACAATCAGTCTGTACAATCAGTCTTAAAATACAGTGTTTCATTATTATACATAAGTATCCTTTGAATTAAATAATCACTTTTAAGATTATTAAAATTACTTTGGGATCACATCCTTTTCAATCAGTTTTAGGATGCCCTGTTTTTTGTCTCAGCAACTTGTAGCTTTTTGATATTATTTTATTTTATTTACTTGGGAAAAATCTGTATCCTGAGAAGTTTTGTATAAAAATATATTATGCCTTTACAACTCTTCCTTTGAAAATCTATGCCAAGAGGTTGAACACTAAGAGGTTCTGAATCATAACTGATTGGTAATCAATCGTCTGTACTGCTGTCTGAGCTTATAGATGAGGATTCACTGGAGTCTCTATCTTAATCGCTTCATCAAAAACGGTACAAATTCCATACCAGACAGACAGCCAACACAATCCTAGCCTATCGTTACTTGATGAAAACATTATCTGATTTTGGAAGTCCAGAGCAATGAATAAATTTAGTCATTGAGGAAAGTACAGACAGCGATTCAGATATACTCAAATGAATCCTCATCTTCAAGCTCAGACAGCAGTACAGATGATTGATTACCAATCAGTTGATTCAGTACTTCCTAGTGTTCAGCCTCTTGACATAGATTTCCAAAGGAAGAGTCGTAAAGAGCAGACCTCAAAGTTATTAAAACTGATCAACAACATTAAAATATATTTTTATACAAAACTTCTCAGGATACAGATTTTTCCCAAGTAAATAATATAAAATAATATCAAAAAGCTACAAGTTGCTGAGACAAAAAACAAAGCATCCTAAAACTGATTGAAAAGGATGTAATCCCAAAGTAATGTTAAACTTTTTATACTTACTTATTTTAAAATTGATTATTTAAGCTAAAGGATTTTTATGTATAATAATGAAACACTTAATGAGATTACTGCGATGACTTAGATATTATTGATCGTAGATCTCATCGTTACTACTAGTAAGTCAAAGATTTATGGAGTATTTTATTTTGTAATATTGCTAGATGAAGAGGTGATAGTTATGGATAAGTTTCTTCCGCATTTAATTACATTGATCTCAATGTAAATTTCAAGGTAGTGTAAGGTTCAAAATACGCATCTTATAATATACCATACATATATGTAGAAAAAAAAGATTTATAAAGTAATACAAAAAAAACTACTATCAAAACTTTGATAGGCTTTCCAGTAAAAAAATGAATTTTCGACTTGTGGCTCTTTTGCATTTAAGGAGCGAGATGACAACTTCATACTACACTTTGATATTGATATATTATCAGGGTTGCTACACCGAGTTTCTGAATCACAGCACGGTACACGGTCGGATTATAAAAACTAGTAGTTTTGCGAACAGAATACCTCAAGAGCACAAACTATCTTGTTTTTCGATAAAGTTTAAAAATCGCATCCATAGTCCGATCTAGCATATACCCAATCTTACTTGAACCACAAGTCGTTGAAACTCTAACAAATGAGAGCTCACGTAATATTGGTTTTCATTTTTATTTTTTCTCAAAAACTATATTGTAAAATAAATATATAAGTAAGTACATATATCAAGTTTCATCAAGATTAATTGAAAAATGCGACGTACGCGAGTACTTACGTATATAGGTACATACATCCGAACAGACGATAGCAAATTTTGCCATATTATATTGCAAGGACTTACCTTGCTTTGCTCGCTCGGTCAATGACTAATAATAATTTTTTTTATTGCTGCGAATGAAGTTACGAAAGTATAGTTTTTACATATTCTTTCGTTGTTTTATTTTTATTTTATAAAACTGAAACTTGAGTTTCAATAAAGTACGTTACAATAAAGTATTTTCTCGAAGGTACCTACTTTGTTGATATTGCAAAGTATAAAGAACAACAGCCGCAAATAACTTTGTAAACTATGATTATAACGAACGGTTGGCAACCCTATCAGAGCCAGCTCATAAAGCCTAATAATTACGGGTGACTAGCAAGCACTAAACTTGTGACGTACCGTTGCCTGGCAACGTCGCGTTTCGCAATTTTGGTGACAGACCCGAAAATAACGCGAGGCATACTTTTATTTATTTAGCGCCATCTTTCACTATCTTTCTCAAAACTCGGTGCTCGAGGTCCATTTAACCGCCATCTCTGTCAAATTAAACAAAACAGGGTGCTCTGCGTAAAAATATCACGCTTCGATGGTAGGTGGCGACTCAAAATGGACATTAAAAACACTCACACATACGTAAAATTGGTCGTATTTCAAACTAATTTTAAAAATTACCCTTAGTAAATTTTTATTTGAAACAACCATTTGCGAGTACGATAATCATTAGAAAATCGAAAAAAAAATACGATATAAAGAACGACAATCTGTGGATTGAAAAAATACTTAAATTATTTTGTATGGGCAAGGCAACGAGAGCATTCACCTTAATCAATTCCAATCAATTAACAATTCTTTTTACGCTTAGTTGTACATGGAAATTGCTGATGAGTATAACATAATGAAACCTCTGCTTATATAAATATTACGATAGTTTTAGTTTTGCATACTAACATGGCCGGCCGCTGCGTGAACCACTACTAGAAGTTTGATTTATCTCGAAGAAGGTTCTCTAAATAATGATCGAATATCCAAGCATGTTTGAGAAAGTACAATTTATTGGTAACCATTCAATTGTACGTTCAATAACAAAATATGCTGACACTGCTTTATTTCGATATTAGCTGCACAAGAGTTGTGTTTGAACAACTCCATATGAGATACTTTGTTACTTTAAATCGTAACCTATCCAATATTAGCTGAACCCCACATCAATAACAAATTTGTTTATCAGGTGTGTCAACAAGGAGGAGAGATCATACTGTGTGACACATGTCCTCGAGCATACCATCTGGTGTGTTTGGAGCCCGAGCTGGAAGAGACTCCAGAGGGTCGGTGGTCCTGCCCGCATTGTGAGGCTGAGGGCAACCAGGAACAGGATGATGATGATGAGCACCAGGAGTTCTGCAGGTAATCATCATCAACCATCATAACTTTGGTGGTAGCTTGGATGTAATTTTACATTTTAATTTCATTTTACCTATCCAATCCAGGTCATATAAAGACAGGTTTTTTTTTGGGAAATACCCAAATAAAGCTATCTTTGAAATATATTCAAGGCATGATCCATTGTCACCGCCACCGATTCTTGTAAGTAGAATTCTCTATGGGTATGTTTGTGGTTGTGAACATAATTGAGACAGATAAATGAAGAGGAAAATATTTTCGCGTAGAATCGAAATGTTGAATTGAAGAACTTGTACTGACGTGATGATCGTAATAAAGCTAGCGTAGGCAACGCATTCTATGTAGACACATTACTCCCAACGAACGAATAAAGCAAGCAACCACAAAGCAATAAACGTGACATTCCCTGTCATGGCTGCTCAGGAAAATATGTTATCATTGTAAAAAAAAAACGAATTTTAAACATTTCTGTGCAATAAATTATGCTTCAAATTACTGATTTTTTCGCTATTCTCTGTCTGGTGTACATCGATATAAGCCATTTTGGAACATGTCCTTTGAGTTAACGCGAACGTAATGGTACTCAGTATTATTTGCTGCTCGTTTCAGAATCTGCAAAGACGGCGGCGAACTGCTCTGCTGCGACTCATGTCCGTCGGCCTACCATCGTCACTGTCTGAACCCACCGCTCGAAGAAGTGCCGGATGGCGACTGGAAGTGTCCGCGCTGTAGTGTGAGTATCCATACTCCACTCATCAGCAGCCTTTAGACGTGCACTGCTGAACGAAGCCTCCCCTCATGAAATGCAATTTGGGGAATATCCATAATCATAACGCTTGTCAGGTGGATTGGTGATAGCAGTATTCATGTTGAGTACTCAGGCGGATGCTGCTGCCCATCCCCTGGTGTAATCCCTGTCGGCTTTTACGACATCCACGGGAAGAGATGAAGGGGTCTATTTTTAAACCGCACACGCAACGATATCCATCCTCCATTAATCGCTATTGTTAACTTCTGTACAGGCGTACAGTGCGTCCGATGTCTAGGTCGCCCTGAAGATTTTCGCCGCTGTTTGGTCGCACAATGGATTTTTAAGTTACTAAATTGTCTTCTAACTAATGTGCCTCCACCAATATACGTGAAAATTTATCGTTTTACAAAATGAACTAAATTGTCCATTGTGTAGCCGAACTTCTTATTTCAGGTGACAGGTATAGGCACTAGTGTAAGTTCGATTTGGCGGATTGTATTTTAATGTCGCAAAAAAACCTAAATATTCCTGTTTAGACTTTTTGTAATCATTATTCCTGATTATAATATAAAATTATGAGTATATTTATTTATATTGTCACGAGTATTATTTAACGCGTGTTACCTTATTATTTATTATTCCCGACTTTTCGAATGCGTTACAGCAATCATGGTTGCGGGCTGACTTCAGTCAGCGTAATAAAAAATAAATAGCGAAATATGTGTTCTAATCGCGAAAGTTTAAAAAATACTAAATGATGTGTTGTATTTTATTTACCAGTGTCCCCCATTGGATGGCAAAGTGTCGAAGATTCTCACATGGCGCTGGAAGGAGCCGCCTTCCAAGAACAAGTCGCCGCGCCAACGAGAGTTCTTTGTCAAGTGGCATGAAATGTCATACTGGCATTGCAGCTGGATATCTGAATTACAGGTAAACCTTATTCCATTTGTAATAAGTACTCTACTTGATATTAATAGATCGCCACTAGAAGGTAAAGTGGCGAAGCAAAGTGCTTATTCTCAACTCTTCCAATAATCATTCAAAATTCGCCTTGCAACCTACACCTATAGAAACAACTCACACAGAATAACTGTTCAAAACGCCTCTACACCCTTCCAATAAAGTTCAAATTCCTCCACAGCTCGATGTCTTCCACCCGCTGATGTACCGCTATTACATGCGTAAATACGACACTGAAGAACCTCCCAAGTTAGAGGAACCCCTGGACGAGAGGGACACCCGGCTCAAACGACTGCGGGACCAGAAACAAGGCGAGCAAGAGGCCGATGAGAAGATGCTGGAGGAAAAGTTCTACCGGTAAGATATGCACTTATATGTCATGTAACTTTGCAGCTGTGAATATAGTGACAAGTTTACTTATGCTCGTGGCGCCAACGTTTAATTAGAATGTTACCATGTTATCAACCATTAGATGAATGTCGTAGATGGCAATACATTATCTTGACAGGTTTCGCCCAAGTCGAGCCATTGGGCTAGGTCGAAGATACTTCCGTTCCGATAAAATTTTTGCCATCTAAATCAGTCACACCAGGATCCAACCATGATTATGTCATTTAAGGCATTTAATGGGCACTTTATCTGGAACCAGCTCACTCCAATGAAATGCTTAAGTTTTTACTTTAGCAAACTAATTATTTTCAGTTACGGAGTAAAACCCGAGTGGTTGGTGGTTCACCGCGTGATTAACCACCGCACAGGTCGCGACGGCACCACTTACTTCCTGGTAAAGTGGCGCGACCTGTCCTACGACCAGGCCACTTGGGAGTCCGAACACGAGGATATCAGCGGGTTGAAAAATGCGGTTGATTACTATCAGGTAAGCATTCTGCACCATTCACCAATACATTACATACATAATATAATGTCCCATTGAAGGTTGTATACTAAACAAACTTAATAAAATACTCAGTATGGCCGAATCAAAGTACCGGTTATTTTCTTTTGGATTTAGGAGATTTCTTCCAAATTTTACCAGAGTTATCGGTCAGACACTGGGCCTTTTTACCGAAACAGAATATAAGCCCGAGTTTCGGTCTATACTGGCTGTTACCGAAACTACTCCGAACGAGCACTACAACACACCTTATCAATGTAAATTAGTTGTTAAAGTTTCTCTGTAGATTCTGTAACCAAATATAATGTTCTAGGATATGCGCGCCTACATGACATCCGAAGGTAAATCTAAGGGTAAGGGCAAGAAGCCCGGTCGCAAGTCCAAGAACCGAGACATCATTGAAGACGACGACAGCAGTGGCACACAGTTCAGAAACAGAAAATACAACCCGCCCCCCGACCGCCCCCTAACAAACCTCAACAAGAAATACGACGATCAACCTGGGTTTGTGTATGAAACCGGCATGCAGCTCCATCCCTACCAATTAGAAGGTCTCAACTGGCTGAGGTATTCCTGGGGCAACGGCATTGATACTATCCTAGCCGACGAGATGGGTCTCGGGAAAACCATCCAAACCGTAACGTTCTTGAACTCCCTGTTCAAGGAAGGTCACTGCAAAGGACCTTTCTTGGTCTCTGTACCCTTGTCGACTATCATCAATTGGGAAAGAGAGTTCGAACTCTGGGCGCCAGATCTGTACTGCATCACTTACGTCGGCGACAAAGACTCGAGAGCCATCATCAGAGAGAATGAGTTGTCATTCGATGATGCCGCCAACAAAAGCGGGCGACCCTCTAAGATTAAATCCTCTGTGAAATTTAACGTTCTGCTCACGTCTTACGAGTTGGTTTCCATTGACGCGCCATGCCTCGGTTCTATAGATTGGTCCGTCTTAGTCGTAGACGAGGCTCACAGGCTGAAGTCAAACCAGTCCAAATTCTTCAGGCTTTTGGCTGGATATCACATCAGCTACAAACTTTTACTCACCGGTACGCCGTTGCAGAACAACTTGGAAGAATTGTTCCATCTTCTCAACTTCTTGAACAAAGACAAGTTCTGTGATCTGGCCGCTTTTCAAAACGAATTCGCGGACGTTTCGAAGGAGGAACAGGTTAAAAGGCTTCATGAGATGCTCGGTCCTCACATGCTGCGGCGACTCAAAGCCGACGTGTTGAAGAACATGCCGACAAAATCAGAGTTCATTGTGCGTGTTGAACTCTCGCCCATGCAGAAGAAATACTACAAGTATATCCTGACGCGGAACTTCGAAGCTCTGAACCCCAAGAGCGGCGGTCATTCTGTGTCTCTTCTCAATGTAATGATGGACTTGAAGAAGTGCTGCAATCATCCCTACCTGTTCCCTGTCGCGGCTGAAGAGGCTCCGCTCGGCCCCCACGGCAACTACGACACTCAAGCTCTGGTGAAAGCGTCGGGAAAACTAGTTTTGATGTCCAAGATGTTGAAGCTACTCAAAGACCAAGGCCACCGAGTGCTTATCTTCTCGCAGATGACGAAAATGTTGGATATACTTGAAGACTTCTTGGAAGGCGAGGGCTATAAATACGAGAGAATCGATGGTGGTATAACGGGTAGTATCCGTCAAGAAGCTATAGATAGATTCAATGCTCCGGGCGCGCAACAGTTTGTGTTCTTACTGTCCACTCGAGCCGGAGGTTTAGGTATCAACTTGGCCACCGCAGACACCGTTATCATCTACGATTCCGATTGGAATCCCCACAATGATATTCAGGCCTTCTCGCGCGCCCATAGAATTGGCCAAGCGAACAAGGTCATGATCTATCGGTTCGTGACACGAAACAGTGTGGAGGAAAGAGTCACGCAAGTAGCTAAGAGGAAAATGATGTTAACTCATTTGGTTGTGCGTCCCGGTATGGGTGGAAAAGGTGCTAACTTCACTAAACAGGAATTGGATGATATCCTCCGCTTCGGTACTGAAGAATTGTTTAAAGAGGATGATGGAAAAGAGGAAGCCATTCATTACGACGACAAAGCTGTCGGTGAGTTGCTCGATAGATCTAAAGAAGGTATCGAATCGAAGGAATCTTGGGCTAACGAATACCTCAGCTCGTTCAAAGTCGCCAGCTACTCCACTAAAGAAGGCGACGGCGAGGAAGAGGTTGATACAGAAATAATCAAACAAGAAGCTGAGAATACCGATCCGGCGTACTGGATAAAGCTCCTCAGGCATCACTACGAACAACATCAAGAAGACCAGGCCAGATCACTGGGTAAAGGCAAGCGAGTCCGCAAACAGGTCAACTACAACGACGGCAGCGTGGCGCAGACAGAGAACCGCGAGGATTCCACTTGGCAAGAAAACGGCTCAGATTTTAACTCTGACTTCTCTCAAAATAGCGAGGATGACAAAGAAGATGACGACTTCGATGAGAAGAATGACAATGGGGATCTCCTCAGCCGTCGCAGTAAGAGGAGGCTAGAAAGACGTGAAGAGCGCGACCGACCACTACCGCCATTACTTGCGCGAGTTGGCGGCAACATGGAGGTTCTCGGCTTCAACGCGAGACAGAGAAAGTCATTCCTCAACGCTATCATGCGATATGGAATGCCTCCTCAAGACGCGTTTAATTCCCAGTGGTTAGTAAGGGATCTCAGGGGAAAATCCGAACGGAACTTCAAAGCCTACGTATCTCTATTTATGCGGCATCTCTGTGAACCTGGTGCTGATAATGCGGAAACATTTGCCGATGGTGTTCCGCGCGAGGGATTATCTCGTCAACACGTTTTGACTCGAATCGGTGTCATGAGCCTTATCAGAAAGAAGGTGCAGGAATTCGAGCACATCAATGGGTACTACAGCATGCCGGAATTAGTACGAAAGCCCGTTGAGCCGGTCAAAAATGCTGCCGGTGAAAGTGCTACAGCCAGTCCAGCTCCATCATCCACAACACCTATAACCTCTGCCGCACCTTCCCCCGCCCCGACACAAGTTAAGGAACCAGGGCTGACTGAAGAATCCCCGAAGGAAGACAAAGACGAGACTAAGTCAACAGACGACAAAACTGAAGACAAAGCCAAACCTGAACCTATGGACACGAGTGAGATCAAGGAAGAACCGGAACCGGAGGAGAAAGAAGCGCCTAAAGAGCCAGAAGAACCTAAAGAGAAGGAACCCGAGAGACGTATGTCGGTTGACGAAGAACCGGTAATCAAAGATGAGCCGGTGGAAGCTAAGGAGGAAAAGAAAGCTGAAGAGAAAGACTCTGATAAGGTTAAAGAGGATGACAAACAGGTTGATAAGAAGGAAGATATCAAGCTTGAGAAGACGGATTCAGAGGGCTCTGATAAACCTAAGGAAGAAAAGAAGGTAAATTATTTATTTATTTCCGGTAATCAACAGTATTACAAAACATATATTTACTTAAAAAATAAAGCAAAATGGACAGATTACCCTCAGTATTCAATAAGACGAATAATGCTAGTTACGTGAAGCCAGTAACATAGGTACCTATCACTTAAAACACAAGCACACGTTTCAATTTCAATTTGTTTATTTGCAACTACAAAATTTTAAGATTTTAGTGCAGACATTCCACTTCTCTCATGCAATACTTTAGCTTCAACAAATCTTTTGTTCATTTTAATGATTTAGGCTGAAGTGTGACCCAGATTCAATGATTAAAGATTCCAACCACATTCCAGTACTCATTTCTACGTTTGTCCCATTGACTATATATTTCCCCATAATGTCACTTTGTATAATAGCTACGAGTATGCGTATCCGTAATAGGCTGATAGGGCAGTTTTTGTCTATTTTACATTAACCAATATCTTGGTCACTAACTACTATAGCCCCATAGCATTACTCTGTATTTCAGCCTTTGCAAGGTAGCTGGAAGCCGATCGATGGAGGCGGCTCAAGACCGTTTGTGGTGGCATTTTAAGGGGGAGACCCATGTTCAGCAGTGGACTTTTTTGTTTTCCTTTTAAAAGTTTGTTCTAATCATTTAAACTTCTTACAGGATGAAGATGATGATGACGTAGTACTCGTGAAAGAGGAAGAAGATCTCAAAGTCGAGCGACGCAAGTTCATGTTTAACATTGCCGACGGCGGCTTCACTGAACTCCACACGCTCTGGCTGAACGAAGAACGCGCCGCGGCCCCCGGCAGGGAATACGAAATTTGGCACCGAAGACATGACTACTGGTTGTTAGCTGGTATCGTCACACACGGCTATGGGCGCTGGCAAGATATACAGAATGATCTCCGTTTCGCCATCATCAATGAGCCGTTTAAGATGGACGTGGGAAAAGGAAACTTCTTGGAGATCAAGAATAAGTTCCTGGCGAGGCGTTTTAAGGTGATTATATTTTTTTTAGCTTATAGCTGTACACTCTAATTCATCTTGCGTAAACTCAATAGAATTACCCGCCCCCATTGTAGTCTTATAAAGAAAGAGGTGTCGACTCTGTGGTGTATTATCTAAAGCTAAAATTATTGGTGTCCACGATTTAGTTACACTTTCTATTTGGAAAGAAACGCAATAAGTGCGGTTTAGTTTTAGCGAATGCTGCACAGAGTCGATATCAACTCAACGTGTTCCAAAAAAGATTAGCGTGTGAGCACAAACAAGACGAATTCACTTGCAAAGTTGCTTCTATATATTTACCTGTCTGTACTAAAATGTTAATCATACCTTTTTGTCCATGGGCCCACAATGAAAATGTAGAATGTGAGTATATTTGTTACTTTGTCGCTGGGGCCGTACGAGCGCATTTATGATTTTTATCTATAATGTGCTCGTGTGAATCCAACATAATCCATCCGTGAAAAACGGAACCACGCATCAGAGTTCAATAATTTCTTGATGCAAAAAAAAAACATCAATGCAAAAGAAAGTTGACAAGCATATTTTGCCCTCAGCTCCTAGAACAAGCGTTGGTAATTGAGGAGCAACTGCGACGGGCGGCGTACCTGAACCTGACGCAAGACCCCAACCACCCCGCGATGTCCCTGAACGCACGCTTCGCGGAGGTCGAGTGTCTGGCAGAGTCCCACCAACACCTCAGCAAGGAGTCGCTAGCCGGCAACAAGCCTGCCAACGCTGTACTGCACAAGGTACTTTATGCCTTTCGATAAAATCATGACGGATATTCTGTATCTGACTTCCCTAGACCTCGTACTGGAAGACACTCTGTGGAACGGCCCGACTCGATGGACTAATGACATTGTAACGGTCTTAGAAGTCGGTGATGAAAAGAACTCCCTTTTTCGCATTCAAACTATGGGCTCCCATTATGCGTGAGAAAGTGTGTGACGAAGGCGGCTCGAGATTGCCCGTCGTATCATTCTATGGGGACGCCTATCTCTGGATGACTTTCGGCTAGTGATGACCGCCCTAGATAGTCGGTTGGCATCGGATGACCTAAGCCATTGTCTAACTGTTATTGTTTTAAACAGGTTCTCTTTAGAGAGCACTTTGATTGTTTGCATTTTAGTTTTGTTCTTCTCACATTGTTAATTTACATTGAAATCAATTGTGTTCACACTGTTGTAATGTTAATTTTACTTTCAGGTGCTGAATCAGCTGGAAGAGTTGCTGTCGGACATGAAGTCTGACGTATCGCGACTGCCGGCGACGCTGGCGCGCATCCCGCCCGTGGCGCAACGCCTGCAGATGTCGGAGCGCTCGATACTCTCGCGTCTGGCTGCCACCGCCGGCAACCCAGTGCCTGCCGGTGAGTACAAATTACTACACTACAGCGACCAGACTTCCAGCCAAGAAGTATCTCTCAGCCAGTTGAATGTTGGAAACAGACTTTTGCACAAGTCTACTTGAAATCAGATTTATACATCCCTCTTGAATTATCCCAAAAATAACCGACCGGTGTGGATCGATCCTGCGACCCTTTAGATACGGGGAGGTACTAATCAACTGCACCTACAGATCGTTCCACGTCGGTCAGCAGGGCTATTCTAAAACGTCGGAAACGTTTCTGATCGGATTCGTTAGTTTTTCATTTCGATGTGGTAAGTAACTAAAACAATTTTCCAACATTTTTTTTCTATTAAAACAGTAATATACAATATTTATTGTTTTTTACTGTGTTTTACTAGAGAAAGTTGTTTTATAGAATTGAAACTTTCGTGGTTGGGAATCATTTTAAATATTTGTTTTATTGAACTCAGTCTCGAAACGTCAGCAAAAGTGACGGAAAACAGTGGTTTATTAGCCGTTTTTTCAATTTAAAAAGTTGTTTTAGTTACCACATCCAAATGAAAAACTAACGAATCCGATCGGAAATGTTTCCGGCGTTTTAGAATAGCCCTGCCCCCTTATTCACTATGACCAAAGATAAAGATACTTTATTTGTTTTAAATATGGTAATTTTACATTGATGGTCACTGAATTCACACGTCCAACATACTCAGGCATACATTATGACATACAAATAATTTAGTTCCCATAAGTAGGTACTTAGTAGATACATCCATTACCATGTCATTATAATAGTAATAATAATTAACAATTTTATAATTTTTTGGGATGCGCATTGAAATCAAAAATATGAAGTATAATATAAAAGTCAAAGAGATAAAAATAAAAACAATACAATTTTACAACACAATACACACAGTACAATATAAACAAATCAAACGTAACATAACGCGGGCGGCTGCATGGAATCATCGCTGAATCGTATGAATGACGTCACACGTTATTGACAAGGAATCTCTTAGTTAGATCATAGCGAATAGTCTCGGGATGGTATAGGTAAGCGATACTAAAGTTTTACAGGTTCAGAACTAGATGGCGTTAGTAAAATGTACCAAACGTAGATCGCGCTGATGAAAACACGTTGAGAATCTCAACATCTTTGCCTGCACTTCAAATTGATTAAAAAGAAACGCTATTATGTATTTTTGAAAAGCAGTTCCTTTAATTGAGCTGTTTTAGTTAGTAGAAGATCTAGCTAGACTAGACTAGAACCAACGATCTTATAATTCACAATAGATCCAGGGTCACGTACAAAATGAAAGCTAAAAACTGTCCGCATGGATACATACTTATACAGCTACATTTGTTTACTAACGAACAAAGATGAAAGTTTTAAAACAGTTCTAAGTTCAACCTAATTACAACCATGACACCTAGCAAAAAAGTAGCAAATCTTCAAAATATTATCTTACACTTACGATCATTCGTCACAAAAAACGAGCAAAGCAATTATATTACTCCTGTCACTTGTCAAATCAAAAGACATAGGTTAAACAACTAGTGTGAAATCAACCTTAAAGAGCTACAAATAAAGTTCTTTTTCCCGTTATTACCTTGCGAGCTACATCCATCCGTTTCCATGGTTTCGCTTCTGTTTGCTTCTTCAAATTTAACTACAGAAGGTATGGAGTCGCGTTGATCACTTAAATAATTTATAATATGCACGTTAAAGTTAAGTTAAAATTATTTATGTTTTGGGCATGTATGTTTGATATTGATAGTATATATACTTGTTATTTTATTAACGTTCTGTTGTGTGTATATTTATGTGTATGTTTATGTTTTTGGCCAAGATGTCTATCGCTGGATGTCACAAATAAAAATATCACTAAATTCCACATCTTTCTATTCATGTTTACAATCTTTATAATACAAGTACAGTTTAGTGCAATAATTTGATCAAAACCCAAAATGTTTAAAACAGCTCAACATTAAAAATTTTCCATTCTGCGTACCTACAGGCTGATAATGAAGCCCTAGTTATAAAAAGCTCAAATATAAAAAATATATGTTCTGTTACGTTTGTCTCGTTTCATAATAAAAAAAGATATCGACCATCAAAGTTTTCCAACAAAAACCGTAAAGTGCTTGAGGGCGGGCGTACAGGCGCCTGCCGTAGGTTAGGCATTTATTTGATATTTGGGAAATATACCTATAATATGATAAAAGAATTTGAAAAAGTACTGTTTTTTTACGATAATGTGTTCTATAAGTGATTCTGGTTCATAAATTTTAACAAAGCGAGAGGACTCATTATCAGTTGGTATAGATGTAAAGGGGTTGTTAACCAAAGATTTGGTTAAATAACAGTAGCGTAAATGGATTGCTCGGAAAGCTAAAATAAAAAAAAGGAAAGCCAAGTATCTGATGAGAGTTCAACAAACAGACACAAAAGTAGTATTAAAATTTTTTAAAGTTCTGGTAAAAACAAATTATTACAATACAAATCTACTCCATGCATCTACTGTTCTGTTACAGACAATTTTGCGTCAACGTTGGCCAAACATTTGTAGCGGTGGTTTAAAATCGGTAATTTTGATCAAAATTTCATACTTTTTGTTAGTTTAAAGCTTAAAATACAACTTATTCTACATGTACTTAACGAAAGTAAGACACTCCGGCCGTTAAATTGTTTTTTCGGGGATTATTTTTGCAACTTTTAAATATACATTGCGGCATTGTGACACGTGTTTACATTGGCTTTGTTTGAAGCGAACTAAATCAAATACAAACTCACTTTTCAAGTGAGCTTAAATTCACCGAGACGTTTTTATTGCGCCGACCCGATATCTATGTGAGTATTAGAGATCGTTGACTAGAACTGTAGAACTCTGGTAATGGTTTAATAATCTTGACCATGGAACTGGAAGTAATAAGCGCGATTGATGTAATGCAATGAAGTAAAAACATTTACTTCTAAAATGTTTCTAAATATAAATAATAATTTATTACCGACATGTTAAAGCAATATTATTTGTTGCTACGTGTAAAGCCTTATTAACGCAAAAACTTTGCGATTGGCATGTAGGTTTTCTTTTATTTGTATGCATGGAAGTAATAAGTACTGTACGTAGTACTTATTACTTCCATGTTTGTATGAAATACGGACACCTGACCTGACAACCCCACATGAAATCGCCGACTCGGACGTTAATGGCGGAGTGTATTTGATTTCGTGATATTTTTGAAGAATTTTAGTTAAAATGGGAAGAATTTGTGTCGTGGAGGCTTGCGGAACCGAGTATTATCCTGATTGTGGTTTATCTTTTCACAGGTACCTAATAGTTTTAAACATAATTTGTCAGTGAAGAATTACGGTACGGTACGCCAGAGAGGGATAAGATGTACAATTACTGAGCTCTCGTTCCGCTTCAATTTTGCGACAACAGCTCATTCCTGTTGTACGTAGTACTTATTACTTCCATGTCTTAGACATATTTTGTAAACAATGAAATGTCACTGTGTGTTGTGTACTGTGTAGTGCTAGTGTAGTGTCACATACATGACACTTATATACACAGTGGTATATCTTGACAATTGACATTTCTTTGTTTACAAAAAATGTCTGAGATTAAAAAGAGTATAGATAGGTTGAAACTTGGAAGTATGTGATGTACCAAGACTGCCAAGCCAAGTCGTATCTTTACTTTAAAAGACGTTACTTAGCTGTTCAGTTAGCAATAATAATGCTAATGCAATATTGTCTCGGTCACTACCACGCGTGTTTTATCAATTTAAATGAATAGTTTCAGATTATGTTATATTAGTCTGTGTTAGCTAAGTAACAGCTATTTACCTCGGTCAGTATTTTCCATAAGTGTGTAACATACCAATAACCATTGGTGACCTTTAACCATCTTTCATTTGTTGTTTCAGCGCAAATGGCGCAGTTCCCGAGCGGATTCCAAGGAGGCGGCTCGCTGCCTGGGTTCACGCCGGCCGCAGCTGCCGCAGCAAACTTCTCCAACTTCCGCCCGCAGTACTCGGTACCGGGACAGCCCACCTCCACAGGATCCACGAATGTCAGTACCAATATTAATGACTCGTAATGTTGCGATCTTGCAATACGGAAACCTAAATACATGTACCCTTGAAGAGAGCTTGGGATCAGTGACGATTAACATTATTTCTTTTCTCTTTCAGAAATCATAAACTCTCGGTAACAAACGTCATAGTTCGACTACCTACACGCGCGCAGGTAAATTTTAATATATTATTCAGCAATAATGTAACTTATGCTTGATTTTACTGTAGTAGAAATTGTTCTTAAATTGTGCACATTTAGCAAAGGTTTGCACTTCTATTTATGTCAAGCTCAATTGTTAGTTGTAAGCCATAGATTAATATGAAATTTGTATTGTTTGTTTTAGTGAGCGGATAAATGGTCACATAGATGAATATTTTAGATGTAAGCTTTCAAGATTCCTCTTCCACCTTTGAGTTTGAAGTGATAACTTGTAGTAGTTAGTGCCGATTTTAAGTTCACTTAAATAATAATATTTACAAATGAAACAGGACTCACACTATTATTTATTTCATCCTGATCTGTATGAATCTGTTAATTGTGTAAGTGTTTATGGACTTGTGAAATCTTATTATAATTTACCAAAAATGAAATAAATCAATACAATTAAGTAAACAAAAGTGTTTTTATTTGGGAATTTTGAATAATAGGAGTTTTTGTACAATATCATTTTTATTTTTTGACCATTGATTCTATCAAAAATAGAACCAATACGGTTACCTCCGACAAAAGTTGATTTACAATTTTGGGTTTCTAAAACCCAAATATTTAATAAGTAAGTTTGTCTTTTGCTTATTTAAAGATTCAGTTCCACGCTTAACAAATGTCGGTGTAATTTTACAAAACAATTCAAATAAATAATTAATTCTCTTTCTTGATGTTTAAAAAAAAAAGATTTGATAGTCTCAAATTGCTAGTCAACCTAAGTTGCTGACTGCAATAAATAATGGTCACCAGGTATACGTGTCGTCTTCCGTGTTGTACTTGACGCTGTCGAGTTGCCTGACAGCGGTCGGGTCGGCCGAACAGAAGTGCTGCAGCATGCCATCACTGATGCCGCTGTCTGATAGGTTCTCCTTGTTGAAAGCTTTGGCAAAGTGGTTTGGTTCGTTCTCCTTCGAATTCTCATCTAAAAACAAAACAGGAAAACACATCATCATCAGCCTGTAGAAGTCCACTAGTGGACATAGGCCTCGCTCATAGAACGCTACGATGAACGGCCTTGGGCCGCCTGCATCCTGCTACCTTTATAATGTCTTTGGTTCATCGAGAGGGACCAAAGCCTCCTATTTTTCCACTGCGTTTTTGGAAATGTTGCTGAGCTGTAAGTTTTTTTCTTATCAAAGATATAATGGTTCCTGCTACAAAAAGAGTCTTGTTACCCCGATTTCCGATCCGAAGGTCGTGGATTCAAATCTCATGCACCAATGGAATTTTCCACTCGAAAAAATTATATAAATTATGAAACACGTTGATTCTGACTGTCAGTCTGTCAGCTAGTAAGTTAGTCACGCGTTAGTGTGCGTTGATAACGTCTAAACCGTAAATTCTAAAGACCTGGAATTCGTAGGGTACATTGCTTTTATGGTCTATGGGTGCATTAAGAAAGGAATTTCCTAAAGGGCTGTTGAAGTTTATTGGAAACAACCCCACGCTGATGAAGTCGCGGGCTTTCCACTAATACGCACATGTATACATTTTCCAACAACAAAACAACAACGTGCAATCTGAGTTGGGATACTGTAGATTTCACGACACTTATTAATTTAAGCCGGAATTACATTACGAAATTAGTAGCATGAAATTAATTTCGTGACATAAGTTTTACCTACAGTTTCACGTGTAATTTAATATTTTCGTAATGCATGCATTAATTTCATGAATGCAAATCAGTTTCGTGCCCTGCGCGATTTTTTGGCAAAATTAGTGTCATGCAACTAATTTCGTAATGTAATTCCGGCTTTACGAAACAACTTTCACAGGTATTGAAACTAGTTTCTTATAAATTCGGCTAATGCACACGTCTGTGCTGCGACAAACGCAACAACAGAGTCTAAGTATTTTGCACACAATTGACACGGACGTCTGGTGTAGTGTAGTGTGGATTTTTGTATGGCGACACCGATGAGCGCCCCTAATCTAGTTCTAATTCAAAATGGGGGAGATAAGATATGCACTGACTTCCCGCATTGGGGTGTATTGTGCATTGCCCCCCTGCTAACCCTAGCCCAGCCAGCCAAACTCCTTAAAATAACGGAGAAGGACTCTGGGTTGATGGCAGCACTGTTCCAGTGTCCCCGAGTGAGACATGGAAGAAGTCAAACAGGACTCTATCAGCTCTTACTGATAGATGATGCCTGATGCGGCACTCTATGAGCCCCCCTAGCGTACACTCACTCAAAAAATCCGTGTTACACTACAATACGTCTGTTTCAATTGCTTGTCAAAACATAGAATCAGCTCTCTGACTGATAACGTTGCAATCATGCGAGTCGTCACCTTGTGCAATATTCTGTGCGGCATACGAGAAGGCGAGGGTGGGCTGGTGGTGCGCAAACGTCGCGCTGAAATGCGCCGCTGAACTGCTCTTCAGCACGTCGAAGAGCGTGTGGACGGCGGTCGGCAGGATTGGACCACGCAGCTCGATCGAGTAGTACTTGTTGCTATCCGAATGTATAGTGTTTTCTTTAACCTGTAGAAGTTAGTATTAATTTCGGTATGCTACTGTGTAACTACGGAGCAGGGGATTGGCAGCAGGAGGTCTACTTTTTTTCTATTCTTTCGCAGTTGCGGCTCTGAACGAAGAACGACCGCAAAACGTAACTTGTAGTTACTCGTGTTTACTTTCGGATCGGCCGCTTTCGTGCGGCGACCAGAGACGAGAGAGAGAGAGAGAGAGTACGCGACGCTCGAGCTGTCAAACTTCGAACTTCGAAACTATTTTTTTATCTGTCCTTTTTTCACTGTATTATATTTGGACTGAGTAATTATTTTTTTTTGACCATAATTATTGAGAGCGGAGAGAATGGCAGGACCATTCTCTCCGCTCTCAATAATTATGGTTAATGGTTATGGTTGGATTGAATTATTATGTGTTAATTTAAACCTGTTACCTATTTGTATGTAGGTATGCCTATACTTTCAGGCTTAACATAACATAACATACGTAACATAACACCCAACAGCCACACACGTAGGTATGATCCCACACTAGGATTCCCACAGGAACAGGGGGCTTAGTACGGGTTTTGATAGTTTCCGAAATTATATGAAGTTTCGTTTCCTTCCATACATTTAATTGCAGCGCCCCTAGTAAATACGAAAAGAAAACTAAGGACGCTGTCAGTAAATGTATGGATGGAAACGAAACTTCATATAGTTTCGATAACTATCAAAACCCGTACTAAGCCCACTTGGCTAGGATAGGGCCTCCGATGGTAGTTTACCTTGAGAGACTGCAGCGTACCTCCGTGGAAGGCGGTGGGCGACAGCAACGTGGGCGGCACTCCCGCGAACGGACCGGTGGGACTCACGATGGACTTGCAGTTGAGTAGGAAGTTGAACAGCGCCTGTGCGTCCGCACCTCGGACGAACACGAGCGATTCGGCGGCGCTGTCCACGCTGCTTTCTGCGCTGTGGGCGATTCGAGCCTGGGGAGAATAACAGCAACTATACCCTGGTTCAGAATTCGAGATATTTTTTGTAAACAAAGGGGATACCATAACAAAAAAATAGGTGCTCTATGGTAGACATGTTATTCTAACTCAGATCTGATAAACTATAAAGTAATCAATATTTTGTCGTATATATTTTGGAGTTATTTCGGTTATTAACAATGTTATCAAGTAAAGACATATTTTTTAGTAGAAAATATTTCATGTTACTTGGAACACTGCAGAAATTCTAAACAATGGGTTTTGTTTTGAAAGCCGGCCCATTTTAATTTCATTCGTTTCTCCTCATTTGCCGAATACGAATGTGCTAAAAGTCTTTTTTACCTGTTATATTGTAGTAGTTTTAGTAAAACTCGAACATTTGGTGGCGTGTTGTGCAAAATGTAGGTAGGTAGTGGGTTTGTGTTTATTTGCCGCAAATTGAAGGTACATACCGCGCGAGCGATATTACAAAAAAATTAATACAATTGGTAAGCCATAGGAGAAGCCGCGGGTCACTACTAGTAAAATATGATCCACGCAAAAAAAAATTTTTTACCAATGGCTTGTCTCTTTGACAGTGATATTTGTTTGTTTACAAAAAATATCTCTAATTCTGAACCAGGGTATAGTAATCATCATCACCTGCCTGTAGAGGACACTGACATAGGCCTCCCCTATAAAATGCCACGATGAACGGTTATAAGTTGCCTAAGTTAAATTTTACAAACTTAGTACTGACACTAGAGGGGCAGCAGCATCCATCTGGCAACTTATCACCAACGGCAAATCTTGTCCTTGTCCTGCAGTGGACGTTAACAGGCTGGTGATAATGATGATGACTTAGTACTTACCTACAATATTCGCACGCCTTAGAACAAGCATGTCAAACATGCGGCCCTTTACAGCTTTGACTGCGGCCCGATTCAATTTTAAAAACAATAGTAGATTGTATCATAAGGGAGCAAAATAATATTTTTACGGCAAGAATCCCGAGCGTAGCGAGGGATTCTTTAGTAGAATCCCGAACGTAGCGAGGGTTTCAAAGTACGTCGCCCGAGCCAAAAATATATTTTGCGCCCGAGTGTTACACTCTACTTTTCATCACCCTCTATGAGAAAATAAAAGGCGCCTCATATTTTATTTCAAAACAAAACCATGAATTTCTAACAATCCGTGAAAATTTACGAAAACGCGGGCTGTAGTTCGCGCGTTTTTAATTTGTTTTTTTTTATTCAGCCGGCGCGGCGCGGCGCGTCTTCGGGCCGTCGTATACCAGCCAATATTTATTCAAACAATATTTGTGTACGAACACTAAGATGTTCCAAATTCAAAAAGTGCGCGGCAAAGATAATTGCGGCGCACTTATAGAAGTTTCATACAGAAAACACCACCTTTGGGTGCACTTAAAGGCGGACCAAGTCGTCCTTTTCGAATAGATGGGATGAAAAGTATATTTTTTATGACATTTTACTATTAAGTAATGATTAAATAAACGATTAGCGTCCCTAATTGAAAGTCACTCGGTGACTAACGTTTGACGAGTTAGTCATCGAGTTTCAGTTAGGGAATAGGGGGGCAGTTACTACTATATCTAGTTTGTTTTCTTTGTGGTTGGGTTTTGCGGCCCACTGATTTTACGGTCCTTAGGCATTTGGCCCACCAATGACTTTCGAGTTTGACATGCATGCCTTAGAATATAATGAATCTGTCGTAAGTTTAAACAAATTTTTCACAAACTTTGTAATTATGGCAAATTATTTTCTACGGGGAAGTCTACCGGCTGATAAAGAAAAAGAATATTACCTGCGTAATGTTGATCTTCTTGATGACTTCTGTCTCCAGGCCCAGCTGCGACAGGAACTGGTTCGGATCCTCTTCATCATCATCCTCCTTTTATCAACACAACATAAATTCAGACAGAGTTCAAAAGAAAATGCAGAGAAAAAATATTGGTAGAACCTTGGTTCACTTCTACGTGCAGTGTCGTAGCTAGGGGCTGACCAGTGAGACCCATAGTATACTAAAGTAACTTTCGTGAATTATATCATTTTTCATATATCATTTAAAAAACGACAAAATTTCCCGTTTTTACAATATGAATAATGGACCCATAGTATAGTTGCAATGTTAGCTGCTCTCCCTCCTAAAAGCCACTAATTTCGCGGCTCGCTCTGCTCGCGATTAACATGCCATACCACCCAACAGTCGCATGCATAATCCTGATCCCACACTAGGATTCCCTGTGTCGTCGGTATCAGGAACTACGAGTACCATGGTACCAACAAAACCCAGACCTGGAACAAATATTTGCAGGTCATGCAAACATTATGTAGCGGGAATCGAACCCGCAACCTCTTGCGTTTCAGCTGGCTACTCGCCCTCTGCGCCACAGAGGATACAGAGGATGATGATCATGAAGATTCCTGAGAGGTGAAATCTAATTGTATAGTTGTCTTTGCTGTGGGGGCTATGGAGAGAGCTATGCTTGGGGTTTCATTACGTGATAAACTCAGAAACGAGGAGATCCTTAGAAGAACCAAGACCAAGGTTTATAAGACGATTGAAAATGATTCTAGTGATATCAATGAATAAAATACTTTTTGACTTTGATCACTGACTCAGAATTAGAAAATTGAAGTGGCAATATGCAGGGCTTATAGCTCGCAGAACCGAACACCGTTGGCGAGATAAGTTCTCCAATAGCGACCACGAACCGGACGACGCAGTGTTTAAGGACCTCCCTCAATGGATGACTACATTAATGGTAGCAGGAAATCGGTGGATGAAGGCGGCTCAGACCTTAGTTGGCTCTGTCCTCTCGTCCATGGTGTCGTAGCAGCTATCAATGGAGGCGTTCTTGGGCTGCTCCTCAGAAGTGTTCAGTCTTGATTTTTGAGTGTCCGGCCGGAGGGGCATTGTGAATTCCACATCTGTAGAGCAAATAGTTTATAGTTTATTTATTAATAACAGATTATTGTTACATGTCATATTGAAAAGTACATTATAAAGTATTTTGGTAATAGGTCCTAGGTAGGTACACAATGATAAATTAATACATATAAAAATAAAAATTAAGTAAGTACTTATTTAAATCCACAAGTTCGTCAGTCATTCACAAAATATAAATTATTAAAATAATATTAAAATTAAAAATTAACATAAGTCAATCTATCTATTGTATTCTAGTATTAGTCATTTCAATTGTCAAAGTGTCGTAATAATAATTAATTTCCAATTACACAATAATGATAAATATTATTTTTTAACAAGTAGGGTTCAAGGAAGTAAGCTCATCACAGTCATAGAACGACTGCTCTATAAGCCATTCCTTGAGCTTCGTTTTGAAGGATTGCGTCGACGGAGCGTCAGTAATAACAGTCGGTAGACGATTGTATACCGTCGGCCCCATGACGTGGATCAGCTTTGACGTTTTTGTAAGCCGCCGTGGAAGCGCCCGCAACCTATCCGCATGCCTATGACCATCACCATACCTCGCATACTTTTCCAAGTTATTCCTAACGTAAAGTGCTGCTTGAAATATGACAAGGTCAGGTACGGTCATGATTCTTAAAGACTTAAAATATGGACGGGCTGATATGTCCCGTGGGATCCGCACTATGAATAAACAGAATAAAAAAAAAAAAAAAAAAATATAAATGTATATTCATATAAATGAATATACAGTTGATGAATCGCTAAAGAATAACAAGTGTGTGCCGTAGTGTGTCCGGCCTAAGAATAACATAACAACAATATAGTATCAGGAACTACGAGTACCATGGTACCACAACACTCAGACCCGGAACAAATATTTGCAGATCATGCAAATTTTTGTGCCGCAGCGGGAATCGAACCCGTACCTCTTATTATCACATATATTCGTAACATACTGCAAAATGAACTGTAAAATCGTATTTGAAACCTGTTACCAGTTTAATAGACCGGTAGCCGTATTCTCTATCTTGCGTTTGACAGCAATGATTGCACTATTTACGCCTGTTGCAAACCTGTCGCGAGATAGAGAATAGCCTGCTGGTGGCCAGTTGAAACGAAGTTCCTTTCGCTACATTAAGTATTAAATAAAATAGGCACAATGAAACAAATTAAAATTCAATAAAAAAAGTTATGAAAATGAACATTGGTATTTCTTCTGAATATGAAGCATCAGATTTCTGCACAGTATGCTAAACACATTCGCATAGACGCGCACTACCACACGCTGCACATCTATACTGCGGTAATATAATATACCTTTTCACACCACCTGCTCGACAATGTCCAGTTAAATATCATGCAACCTCAACGTAAAGTAAAGCATTGTCTCTCTAGGGATATACAGTTGTATGAAACTCCCTAGGGATTAAAGATTGACACGGACGTATGGTTGTAGTGTAACACGGATTTTTGGAAAATGAGGTTCACAGAGTGTACGCTAGGGGCGCTCATCAGTGTCTCCATACAAAAATTCACAATACACTACACCACGTCCGTGTCATTTACTTGTCAAAACATAGAATCAGCTCTGGTACACTGGCCGTCATCGCCATCGTCAGTGGCCTGTGTACAGTACAGCAAAGAACTTCAGCAGGTTAGATGATGATTTTTTCTTGTGCTTTACTACCGTATTGTTAGAATGGTACCTTCCTGGCGCAGTGTCTGTCTGAAGCCTCGCGTAGTGGGCGCTATAAGCGCGCAAGGCTCCGACACACCGCACAGTCCGGCGGCGCGGAACAAGCACGTGAATGTGTTCGCGCACACGTAGAAGTACGGACAGTGCAGCGCCCGTAATAGCTAGAAATTAAAAATCAATAAGAATCAAATTCCCCATAAGTAGGCCTATAGAGCCGTGTTTATTTATTTATTTACTTTAATTAAAACGGTACATAACCAATAACATTAATTAAAGATAGATCAATCAAGTACTAACATAATAATAAATTTAAAAAAAACACGTTATATCAAGGAAAAGTCTAAAATACATTAATAAACACAACAAATTAATAATTTCACATTAGTCAAATAGGATAATTAAATTACAATAGACATTACAAAATGATATTGATCAAACACACAATCATAAGACTCGCTCACAAAACCTCACACATTCCGACATTATTTTCGTCCATTCATCCGCAAATAAATCACAGTGAGGACTAGCATCCAGGAGAGCGTTGAGTGTGGCGAGGATGCGCGGGATGGGAGACGCCTGCAAGGCAAACAGTTTATGTTTCCGACCTCGACAATAATTGACCGGAACATAGAATCGACACAGCTCATCACTCAAGTCCAAAGCGTCGATCTTGCCGTGGTAGATCTTGCAGGCTGTCGTGAGCTGGTCTTTGGCCCGCCTAACCTCCAGCCAGTTGTACCCAAGGCAGCCCAAAAGGAATTTGGTGGGATACATGTAAGGGTAGTACCCGTGCCGACGCTTGTAAAGGAACCGCAAAAAGGCCTTCTGGAACTTTTCTAGCTGAAGGACATACTTGCTCTCGTGTTGTAGTAGTCTAGTCTCTGCCTAAGAATAGGACTCGCCAGGGTAGTCTCAGGAGACAATATACCTATACTATGTTCCTAAACACAGAATACTAGAAAGTAGTACGTTGTTTTTAATACGAAACAAATTTATAAGATGAAAACATGAAGTAAAAGTCGTAAAAATATACAAAATGGAATTCGCTTAAATTTCGTTTTAGGTAAGTATTTTGAAACAAAAACTATCTAGGAACCTAGATAAATACTAGCCAAATCCGAATAATAGCATAATATGGTGGAAATATGCTCGAATTACAAATGATTTTGGTATTACGTTTGCATGGGCAGTTCATCCTTCACCGACCCCTTAAAATTAATAGTAAAATGACGGATAACTACGATTGATATCAGTTTTGCTGTCATATCACTTCAAACGCTTCGCCGTCAGAAAAACTCATTCCGAATGATTCTTTGCTCTAATTTCATGAATGTTAGCAATCTAAATTATACCTGGAATAGTGATCGGAAGCTCTCCGTCCATTCCCTATGCAGCGCCTGTTTGACTTCCTCATTGGTCGCCATGAAACTGGTAGCTGCGACCTTCCCTGATGATCGCGGGAACAATTCTAGCCAGGGTAAGTGTGGGTGTTGCCAGTAGAGGCAGGTTTGGTGGAAGCGGGCCCGCGGTGACGTGTCCAAGGTCGGCGAGTTGGTAGTGTCGAGGCAACGGACGAATCTGACGGAAGGTTGTGTGTTTGTGGGAACATTTCTAGCCATAAGTATAGATGTTGCCACACGCATAATGGACCACCCATAGAGTTAGATTGCGGAAAAGGGAGTTCTTTAACATGGGTGTTGCCAGAAGAAGCAGGTTTGGTGGAAACGGGCCCACGGTGACGTGTTCAATGTCGGTGAGTTGGTTGTGTCGAGAAAACGGACGACTCTGACAGAAGATTGTGTTAGTGGGAACATTTCCAGCTAGGGTAGGTGTGGGTGTTGCCAGAAGAGGCAGCTAGGTTTAGTGGAAACGGGCCTACGGTAAATGGGCCTATGTTCAAAGCCGACGAATTGGTAGTCGTACATATACAGGGTGTCCCACGGATATGCCACATGGAGGGAAAGTACGTTAAATATTGTAGATGGAACATTTTACTGAAAGAAGACATTATTTGAATTTAAAAAACAATTTAAACTGCATTCATAGATATTTAAATAATTGCATGGTTGACCCGGGAATCGAACCCGTTACACGAGAAAAATAATCATCCTGTAGCTTTATCATACCGATCGAAAGGCTTCATCATAAGGATTATTTTTTGCTCAATAACATAGTGTCGAAAACAAAAGGAAGACCAAGAATTTTAACATTTGATGGGAAATTTTGTTCAGAAAAATGAATAGCTGACATTGCCGTAAGAACATACAACTGACATTATCATAAGTACCTATTACTAATAAATGTACCCACTTGAAAAGTACGCATCATTTCCCTATTAATAATTTAGGTGCATGATAAAATGATAAAGAGATATGTAATTAGTAGGTACCTGGTTGTATGCAACAAATCAAGCCGTATCCTGAGTAAAAATTTAGTTTACAAGAACCAGTATGTAAGTGTCCACGAGCTACAAGCAGAAGTTTTTCTAAATATCCACCACAACAAGATCAAAAAATCGACAGGGAGCGAAATAATCAAAAGAGTGCGACTTTGTATTCAACAGGAAGGGACTCGTTTTGAGCATTTTGATAAATTGTTTAGTTTTGTATTAAAAATGTTAAAATTCATGGTCTTACTTTTATTTCTGACACTATGTTATTCAGCAAAAAATAATCCTTATTTATGTTCATCATTTCCTTTCCATTAGCCTTTCGATCGGTATGATAAAACTACAGGTTGATTATTTTTCTCGTAAAACGAGTTCGATTCCCGGTTCAACCATGTAATTATTTAAATATCTATGAATGCAGTTTAAATTGTTTTTTAAATTAAAATAATGTCTTCTTTCAGTAAAATGTTCCATCTACAATATTCAAGGTACTTTCCCTCCATGTGGCATATCCGTGGGACACCCTGTATATATAAAGGCTATATTATACTTAGGCATGGGTCTGATGGACCCCACTATTCAATGGGCCCTTTTAATAGTAGAAAAACCAACAAACACATTTTCAGCTCTAAACTAACTTGACTTAGCTCTAGTGAACTAAGGCTTTCAATGCAAGCCACAGTTCACTGAGAGCTACCTACTATCAGACATTGTATGAGCTAGATAATAGTAATTATTGTATAGTCTCACCCAGTAATTCCAGAAGCCTCTTCACAAGCCTTTAGCTTCAGCGACCATGCAAAGGGTTTAGGCGACATCAGTCTCAACTTTGTTTTCAACGCCCAGTCAATGGGTAGGTGCTTGTATTTCTTATCAACTGGTATGTGCTGTAAGAAAAATTTGACGATTGGCTAGAAAACTTTTATTTTTGATTCTTCATTCAGCGGGTGATCAAGACAATTTTGTTTCCGAGTCCGAAGTCGAGTTTTGCACATCATGCATGTATGGATTTAACCAAAAATGTATGTGTGCAATAGGTACTATGTGTTCTCAAACAGTGAAAAAAAAAAACATCGTAAGGCAAAACATCGCAAGGGAACCGGCATGTCTTAGAATCAAAAACTCCTAGACATGATTGACATAGGCATGAAAGGATCCTCTGCTCACCAACATCAATAGCCTGTTTACGTCCACTGCGCAACGAGACCTCCCCCATCGAATTAATGGGGGGTTTGCTTTAATCACCATGCTTGGCAGGCGGATTGGTGATCGCATTTGATGATAAGTACTCAGATGGATGCTGCTGCCCATCCCCTGGCGTAATCCCTTAGTAAATCAAATCAAATCAAAATGTTTTATTGCGTTCATGTTGCACAAATTAAGATCTTATGGTTAAGTTACAGCTTCAACATGAGCCCGGGTTGGGCACTGCAATATGGAACATGAATTCCAGGTGGTAACAATTATTTGCTACAATTTTATATCTAAAAATAAAAGTAATACATTCTTAAATTAAGATAACATAAACAGGTGCCGTAAGAAGTTATTTTTCAAAAAATTCCTCCAAGTTATAAAAACTTTTTTTTATTATGTATGCTTTTAAAACATTTTTGAATTTTAAAAAGCTGGATTCATTCTTATTGTCTTGTCTAGTAAGGCTTTTAATAAATCTACAGGACTAGGACTCTATTCTTAGGCCGGACACACTACAGCGCAACCTCTGCTAGACGCACTAAAATCTTTCACCCCACGGTTCTTAAATGGTCTCGATGCTCTTTTCGGAGCCACCAAACATCTAACGACTAAGCGATTACACCAGGGGATGGGCAGCAGCATCCACCTGAGTACTCAACATGAATACAGCACTCACCAATCTGCTTGCCAAGCATGGTGATTATGGCAAATCCCCCCATTGTATTTTATGGGGGAGGCCTCGTCCAGCAGTCTAAAGGCTGCTGATGATGATTATACATCTAACTGGTCACTGGCCTAAATCAGGGTGACCAAAAAGGAACCAGTGACATGACAAACAACATTCTAAGTGGGTGTGTCAAGACTGGCACTGACGTCCCGCTATGGGGTGTATTGTACATTTTCCCCCTGTGCTATCCCATCCCTGTTGCACTGATGTGCAACATAAACTTTTTGCTAAGCGGTCCAACACAAATTTTCAACACAAATTTTTTACTTACTTCTACAGTATGCTCTGCTGTGAACTTTTGTAATAAATTGGAGAATGTTGACAGCTTTCCTGAGTCCACATCCTTAGCTGGTTTCTCAATCACTTTAGCAGGCAGCTTGAGAAGTGCAAACAGTGTCTTATCACTGGACTCGTCCAGACAGGCATCATCTATCTTTGCTTTCTTACTTGGATTTGTGTTAGTCCTGTGAATTGGTTCAGTCATAGTTTGTCATAATTCAATGGTATTCAGCATTGCTACTGAAGAAATTGAAGGGTATTTATTAGTTTACTGTTTTAATAAAAAATGGGTTTAATTCAAAATTTAGGTATATTTTAAGAAGTTTATTTCTATATTTGTGCTGTATTTCTTAGAAAAAAGATAAATATTAATAATTCTGAATTGTAGTGCTTTGGTCCGTTATTTTAAGGAGTTAGGCCGGTTGGGTTCAGATTAGCAGGGGAATAATGCACAATACACCCCAATATATTAGTTCAGATCTTATTTCTGCCACTTTTAATTACAATCCATGAAATACAGTCCTAAATACCTCATATGCTGAAGTTGCATGCCGTTAACTACTCACTTAGAAAATGGGTTTTTTCTCTTATCACCATCAAGAAGTCTGGAAAAATTTAAATCAACTGGTTTGTGACTGCTGGATTCTCCACCGGCAGAACATAAGGGTTGCCTCATGCGCTCCTATGAGAAATAAATTATTATTTAACAAACAACAATAATGTAATACAATTTGATGTAGGTCTATGCAATTTGCCTGCTTTGTTTAAAGCTAGTAACCTAATGTCGCTTCGCTCGCATTATACAGGAATTAAAATAGCTTATACCTCAATCCAGGTTTGAATCAAGGTATCTGTGTATCTCATTGAAATTACTTCAGTCTCCTAAGCATGATTGAGTAACAAACAAACATACAAACTTTAACATTTATAATATAATTAGGATAAGATATACTGAACGGGAATCCTAGTGTGGGATCAGTAAGGCTAGAAACCCACGAACACACAGAAACCCAACTTACAAGTGTATGCGCCGGACTGGACAGAGACTGCCAATCATCCGACAGATTACAGGAGTTGTCGAGAGCGTGTACTATATCTGGTACAGTTTCAGGCTCTGCCCGCGGTCCCGTACATTTAGTATATTATTGCTTATGATTATTATTTCAGTATAACCTATTACCTAATATCATGTGAGCTCACCTGTAAAGCTTTCTTTCGCTTCTTCAACTTGTGTAGCTGCATAACTTCGCTTGGTCTTTTCCATGGCGATGTCGGCTCCATTTGCCGATAGAAATTTTAAGATACCTTTACAGTTCTGTCTGAGATAAAGCTCTAGAAAATAATAAATAATGCGTCGTACATACTTTTAGTAGCAGGCACTTTGTTGTTTACGTTTATTATCAATCAATCAATCAAAGAGAATGTAACCAATCACTGTATACATCGCACATCCGGTACGAGTCCGGTACGCAATAATTAACTTTTTCGGGGTGCTCTATAGTTAGTCCCTGGATAAGGGCGATCAAAAACTTAGAATAAGGGTGCTTCAGTCCTTATTCTAAGATCAAAAAGTCCTCTGTGAGGGCGATTACGAGTCTTGCATTCAAGTGACTTAACTGTTTATGAATCTGTGCTGTTTCTATAGTCTGTGACGCACAGCACAGAATAATGAATAGTTGCATGGGTTGCATGAGATAATTTCATAGTTGCTAAGTTGCTATGATAAAACCTGTTGTTGTTGTAAAAGCTCACAACTCGCAAATCAAATTATGTAGCAATGCAAAACTCGTAATACGCCCTCTGTTAGGGCCGGTGCTGCCGGCCGATTCAAAGGATCTCATGCAACTTGCAAGTCTCGATAGAGCTTACACATTTGAGCCTTGGTTTGAGCGAGACTCCGTCCATGGGGTAACGAATCGGGGCCCTTAGCGTTTTCAAAATTCTTTCTGGGCGTCTGGTCAAGGCAACCGAGAGCTGTCTCATACGGGGACGCTTCCAACTGGTAGTGATTTGGATCAGTTGAGCTATCTTTAGATGGCTTAAAACGGTCTTTAGATACTTAACTTGAAGTAGGTACTTATATAAATAAAACATTGCACATCTACAATCCGCAAATAGATAATAGGTACGATGTTTTATAAAAGTACTAAGTAGGTCGTAGAGAATTTATTTATGTTCTCTAAGAAGGTGTACCTACTTGTTAGGCAATTTTCGTTGGTATAAGATTTGTTCTAGCTGCTGGTTTATTTAGGAGTGTGTTATTATAGGTACATATACTGGAAGAAAGCGTTAAGCCGAGTAAGTCGTGAAAAGCAATGGCGGCGTTGAGCTTACCACTTGTCACGTCTGTATTCCTGCGACTGTGCAACACAGTGAAAAGAGGCCCTTTGAGGGTCTGCCTACCCCTTCGGGGGATAAGGCGTGTATTTACACTATCATCTATGTACCTACCTATAAAGTATTTTTTGTCTGTAAAATGATTATGAATGTTGCATTCTCGGTATTGAATGCTACGTGTGCGTGCTTATGGTAGGCCTTCGGCTTCAGACCTACCATGCAATAGATCGGAACCGTACCTAACTCAGTCTACCTACACCCAACTTTATAGGTTCATTCAGGCAAGGGCAGCGGCGCAGGGCAGAGGCAGACATTACATACGGCCGGCCTGCAGCACTCGGCCAGCCAGCAGTGTGGAATCGGTCGTTGCCGAACGCTGAAGTCTATTTCGGTGCCAATGCCGTCATGGTCACTCTACTCGTGCTCACGTGCTAGAATCAGTCACGTAAAAATCTGAAAATTAAATGGAAACATTGGAAAGTGAATAATAACCTTAAAAAATATGATTAATTTTGACTCGCTCAATTAAAATCAAATACTTGAAGGCTTGATTAGGTAGGTATTTACCTATAAAAAGCCTTCAAAATAATGGCATTGAAATTTCGTTTAATTTGTGATGGTTTTGAATTTTTAAGAGCGCGCATTTTTTTGGTAAGTTTTTTTATTCCCTAGGGACTATTATTTACTTGCTTCTATAAAAGAGCACGATGTAGGTAAGTATATCTATGTAAGTTAGGTATTTCTACTAAGTCGAAACTTGCAATAATTGTGGCTGGGCAACCTCATTTCAGAATACCTACGACATCGACACACGCTTGGCTGAGATAACATTTAACATTGCAAAATTCCAAGAACGCGATGATCTCAGCTTCTCTGTCAATAATGAAATGAATAAAATAATGTCAGGCAGGCAGGACGTTTTTTCATTCAGTGAGTGCCACAATCGTAGGTAGGTTAGGTACTCTAGCTACCATAGGTACCTACTTTAATACTTTAATAGGTAAGGTACCTACTACCTCATTTGTAAGCACGTATAGGTAATTAGGTACCTACCTACTCTGTTTTTTTTACCGAAATTCCTAGAGATTATTGTTGGAGCTAGAAAGCAAACAACGGAAAGAAAAATAAAACCTGGGTTTCGTTATAAAAATTTCATCATCTTTTTGCAACTATGTGCGAATTTTACTGAAAAATGCAATAGAAATGCAAACGTTTATTTGTAATTTACGAATGCTCGACCCAAAATAACGTAGGTATTATAATATGAGCTTTGATTATGTACAAAGAATATGAGTACCTTCTCAGGTATTTTTTCATTCAAACGAAATAACTTTTGAATAGGTATCTAGGTAGGTAGGTACCTACTTTTGAGGATCGGTACGGACTACGGACTATTAAGTATCTTATAGGTACCTATCCTATAATAGGTGTAGGGTAACTTATTATTCGGAATAGAAACCGTCTCGCTGTTCGCTTCAGCAACGTCAATACGAGGTCAATACCGACTGGTTGGTTCGTAGTATTATATATATTATATAGGTAGGTATAATAATCCTCTTTGGGTTGGTTATCCATCTCGTACCTAAATCATTCATCAATTCAAGGTTGGTCCGAATAACCGGAAGTTAGCTAGGAGGACCCAAAACATGAAACCAAAAAGGCAACAAAAAGTCGTAGGCGCGGGTACACCTGTGCTAGCGGCAGCCATGCCGAGACGTTTTCCTTGGTGCTGTGCAGTCCTTAGAGAATTTATAATTCTCTAAGGTGCAGTCTTCTCAAAATAATTATTATTATTCCACCTATTATACTAATTAAGGTATCTCTTTATATAATCTAACTATAATTCTGTGACCTATTTTGGTACATACTTGTTAGTAGGTATCTAGCGTAGCACATTTTTTATTTACTGTGTGGCTGGGGACATGAAGATTGATTGATCGCCATTTTTGTAGGCATTTTTAAAATTCTACTCTACAGACATCTTATTCTTGAGGTCCGTGTCTATAATCTTGTACGTAAGTAGGTACTTGCCCCCCGTCATTGTTATTTTGTTCTGTGTTAAGATTAGGGCTTGCAAATATTCGAACTTTTTGCTATTCGAATATTCGTTTTTTTTTGGTTACTATTCGAATTATTCGAATAGTATTCGAATAATAGAATAAAATTTAAGTTATTTAATTAACTCACGTAGTAGTAGTGCAAGTATGTACCTACTTATTCTTTGTCAACCTCATTTTGAGTTTTTGGTTCATTGTCACAGCACTTAAAAACAAAAACTAAGAGCGTTTTAAATCATAACATCTAACTTTGGTTCATTCTTCAACGTTTTCTTTGCAAGTGAGACCTACGGAAACATAAAGCGTCTATGGAATCACCTACAAGGAACATCTGAGATGGTTAAATCCTGTCAGAGAGAGGTGACAACCTATGTGGCGCGGTGGGCAAAGGTTTGCCTGCGACGCAGGACGTTGTGGGTTCGATTCCCACCTCGGAGAAAATATTTGTACGATCTGCAGATATTTGTTCAGGGTGTTCTGGGTATTTTTCTATGTATAATAAAAAATATCTATCTATGTAATATTATTATATTAAGTATAATTATCAGTTATCTAGTACCCATAATACAAGCTCTGCTTAGCTTGGGGCTAGATAATGTTGTGTGAAATGCATTTATTTATTTATTTTATTTAAATACATTTCGTAGCTGAAAACACCCTTTCACAATTCTACAATTGAAGAATAGAATAGAAAATACTTTGATTGCCCACCTGAAGATAATAAAAATAAACAAAACATGATAACTAGTGGTTTGCCCAGAACTGAAATCTCGCGATGACACCTTTATCTGCCCGACTTCTTAAGTGGGGAAGAAAGGGCTATGTATTCAACGGCTATATTAGTATGTTTGTATGGATAATCCATCAAAAATCGAAAACTACCGAGACACTTTCTCTACCATGAGAGATATTTTGTATTTAAATAAGCAATGCCATCTAGTTGTGGTGTTGTAACTTAATTTTTAAAGATGTACGTTTCCTATTCTAAAGATAGGTATTTCAAAGAAAATAATGTTAGACTTCTCCCTGTAGAACAAAATACTAATAATAAATATAATATAAAATAATAAATTTCAGCATTGCCAGAGAACTTGAAGTATCTTCGAAGTATTTTTTGTAAAATCTTTCTTTCTCCTTCTAACCGATTTCTAAAAACATTTACTGAGATAAAATTTTAACCTTGAGGTAATTTCCTACACATCATCGAAATAACCTTTGAATAGGGCTTAGCAACGGGGCTTACCGTACATACTTCATAACAGTTAGTATATCAAATACCTGACAAATTAATTGATAACGTCCTTTTGACGAAAACCATAGAGCTAAACGTCATTCAAATTCCTAGAAATGTGAAGTGAGGGTTTTATAATGTACACCTTTCTAAATTCTTCAATTTCAGACTTTTCCCTGTATTTGTGTCACAAAAGCTACAAGCATACCAAATTTCAGCATTGTGGTATTGCTGGAAGTAACCAGAATTTTGATTTTTACGTTTTCGATTTTCGCTAATATCTCAGAAACTACTTAGTCTAAATACTAATTGAAAACAGTTTTAAAATGTGCAACCAAAGCGCTTTCATTAGACATCTTGCTTGATCTAACTGTCTCACTTTTATGTTTTTACCCCTCTTGGACCCCAATATCTCATCAAACCCCCGACAGATATAGCTCATAACCTTACCTACAAATTGTACCAATACCATCTACTCAATACTAAATTTAATGAAGATCAAATTAACGGTTGGTAAGTTTTCATCGGACAAACATACATCGTATATGCAAACGCCGATTTTTTCAAGTTGACTCAGAGAACTCGCGTTGCTCGTTTAATTTATATTACAATGGGGTGCGTACAGTGTATGTGGTATAAACACAGCAAAAAGTCTTTTTTTTCTTTGCTCAAAGATCTGCGTAAAAAATTATATCCACCACTGCGAAGCACTGATCCTCCGAATATTATCGAGTGCTTCCGAGTTTTGATGAGTCCTGTCGTGGGGTCCGCGCACCCAAATGATGTAGCATTGTTTGGAAGTTACGAGCAAACTTTATAATTGTATTTTGTTTACATTAGAGTTCTAAGTTTGGGGATAAAGAAATTGGTCGAATATTCGAATATCTGAATTTTTGTATTCGAATATTCGAAAGAATTTACTATTCGAGTAATTCGAATATTCGAATATTCGAATGCAAGCCCTAGTTATGATGTCAGTTGATGTCGGTGTCGGTCGTTCAAGTTGTGATATACTTAATGTAGTATTACGTACATAGACATACACTATAAATCTATGATTACGTACCTACCCGCTGGCTAAGAATACTCTTACTATGCCGTAGGCAAGCACGTAGCCTTACGTTTGTACCTACTACCTACCTAGTAAAATAAATCAAAGGGTAGACCCAAGTGCCGATACCAGCAGGGCGATTCTAAAACGTCGGAAACGTTTCCGATCGGATTCGTTAGTTTTTCTTTTCGATGTGGTAAGTAACTAAAACAATTTTCTAACAATTTTCTGTAGTAAAACACAGTAATATACATTATTTATTGTTTTTTACTGTGTTTTACGAGAGAAAATTGTTTTAGTTACCACATCGAAATGAAAAACTTATGAATCCGATCGGAAACCCTTCCGACGTTTTAGAATCGCCTGCAGTTCATGAATCATGATGGCCTCGATGTGACACTACGAAATTATGTCTACACTAGATCTAATCACGAATCACTGCCTTAGAACTCTGCGAACCGGAGCACGCCGCACCGCGTCGCTACGCGCCTCGGCGCCGCGCGCTGCCCCCCGCAGCATGCCGCTGTGTACTTAAATAATATTTTTATCATTATTATTTACATACTATTTCCTAAAATAAACCAATAACGTTATAATATTGTATGTAAGTAAGTAAAACAAGCAAGGAATTTTTATACTATAGAGGTACTATATCCATGATAACAAGAGACTCCTATCACCAATCAGTCATATTACGTACCTAGATAAATACAAACACGTAGCTCGAACCACGTGGAATTTTTCTCTGCTAGAACCATAGAATATTTAATAACTTGAACTACCATATAGAAACAAACGCACTCAAACATGGTCACCTAAAAAGGCGTAGTAATACTGAATATTAGTTAAGCTTTGTGTCCGTCATACAAACCAACACAATTTGTCAAAATATTTTAGAAATAAAATTAGGTAGGTACCTACTTGGTGTTTGCTTAGGTAGATACGCACGAGATCGTCGGTCGTTTTTCAAAATGATCCTTGTGAGTACAATGAATGATTATAGGTAGGTACATGTATATGCGAAGTAATTTTGACTTTTGACTGACCTAGAAGTGGGCCGGATCATTTTAGTTTGGACGACAAGGCTCTCATATTATAAATTACATTTCAGTTTTGAATTGTTAATTTTACATACAATAGGTTTACTTATATATATAACAATAAATGAAAAATCAATTGGTAGAGAAAAATTTGTGCAAATTAAATTGCACCCCATTTCGTTGCTATTGCTAACAATAAACCGAAATAAAATACCGATCGTATTTTATATCGGTTTTTATTTTTTTTCAAGTAGCCATGATTAATAACTGTCTTTTTCAAACAACCCTACAAGAATACCACCTACGCACTGAAAAGGAAAACCCTTCATCCGTGACAATTTGCGTTCGTTTAGTTCTTCCGGTACGAACGCGAAGCGTTATGAATGAATGAACATTTAGTATTTCATCTACGTTCATAAAAGACTATTGAGTCTCGATGTTGTAAATAGGTAATTTGCGCCCATGCTATTGAGAGAGAGCACAACAAAGTGTGAACAGATCCTGTCAGTCATCTGATGCAAATAAGATCCCAATGATAGCGGCATGGACACGGTGGCATCGCGGCATAGTAATTAATGCGGGACCGCTCGCCAGGCTGTCGCTGTCATCGGCTCTATTCACATAATGTACTCTATCTAAGTACTTATAACACGTTCAATGGAGGCTGGCACAACACGGCTGCAAAGACCTGAATAGGCACCGCACTGGCTACGCACGGACGTTGAATAGAGTCTGAAGTGGTTATGGCTAGATATACGACAGTTTACACTTCCGACACATGATATAATTTTATGCTCTTTTACATGGAGAAATGTGTCATGCATGCTTTATGTTTAGCACACACACCCTGTGTTAATATATTAGTTAGATGATCAATGGTTCCGACCGTTCTCTTCTGAGTAACGAAAGTGACATCAGCTAAGTAAAACTGAGTTTATACTATTAGCTGAAAATGTCATGTCATTGATGAATATTGGAGGGAGTGGAGATAACTATACATTTAATATAGCATGGAGGCGATTATTAAAACATCTGGGATTTAAATTAATCTTTTGCTCTGGGACAATCATCTGACTCTAACAATAATTTAATTTAGTCTTTCTCGAGGTAGGTACCTACCTACCCGTCTAATTATTTATTTTCTTGTTTCAGATATTATGGATCTCATTATTGTTATACATTTTTTACGACACTTTTATTTATTACAAGAATGGAAGTCAGTTTTTTTACATAAGAAGAATTTTAGGGGTAAGAATAAGTTTATGCTTAGCTTAGTTTATTTTTAGCTGTGTGAGTCACTTTCAGTGTAGGAGTCAAGATTTTGAACCTGTTTTTTTTCAGTTAGGTCTGTGTGTGTCTCGAGCTACAGCAACAGTTTTGAACCTATGTGGAGCATTGATATTACTGCCACAATGCAAGAAACTGAATCAAATATTGTACAGGTTGCTCTCAAAGCTATGGCCGGGGCTGTTTTTCTTCTGGCTGGAGAAAGCTAAGAGTTTCCACATGACTGTTGCAACCACGCTCGTGATATTTGGCGGTGAGTAGGTGTTTCACTCACATAAAACCAGCTTCCTGTAAACACTATGACAGTAATCTTAATTTTATTAAAAACTAAGAATTCATTTTGTAAAAACGGGAAATTTTCACGTACCGATATGTTGGTGGAAGCACCAACAGGTTTCGACCCTAATCGAGGGTCTTCATCAGGGTGGGTATAGGATCCGCGCTACACTCCCTCCGCGTCCTTCCTCGCACTGCGTCTCTGAGCTCGCTCCTCTCGGCTCGTCCGGCGCGGGGGTGGGGGGAGTGCTTGTGTCCGCGTCATTACACGTTCTTCGGTGACGTCCTTCCGGTCGGGTTGCGGTGCTCCATCGTCGTCGCTGCCACTCCCGTCGCAACCATCGGGCGCGCCAGGAGCGGCCAGACAGGCTACACTAACAGTGTCTCTATCAGGCTCAAACACTTCACTGTCGTACGTCCCATAAAGACAGGATTTCCAAGCGTACGCTTGGAAATCCTGTCTTTATGGGACGTACGTAATGAATGATATAATTCACGCAAGTTACTTTAGTAAAACTAAGAATTTTCATTTTTTTTTTTTAGTTGCAGTTTGAAAGAAACATTAACACAACACGATAGACAGACAAGTAGGTACCTACTTACAGAATAAACAACGGTTCAAAAGATGTTTATAATACAGTAATCGTACCGAAAATACTCCCAGACTAAACACATCACTAGGAATTGTTACTTTACAAACTAAAGTACAATAAGCAACATTATAATAAATAAAACGAATTAAAAATATTTTTCTTTCTGCTTCGTATTTAAATCTGCATAAGTGTGACATAGCAAATTAACTAGTTACTTATTAGATTATACCTCTACGCAATGTAAGGAACTCATCCACTTGATATAGGTACATAGGTACCTACCTACATTAGCATAGCACCATACAATTCTAAGTAGGTAGACGATTTGGAAATCAGGGTTCCATGGAAATCTATTTTTGGAGTATTTCCTAAGTACCTTAATTCCTTTTTTTTTTTTGTAACAACTAATGACTTATCAAAATGTATACTTACTGTTTATTATCATGTTGTTACTTAGTTTGTTAATTTGTATTGAATGTATCATCAATAGTAGATAGTAGTATTAGAATTTATTAATATTTTTTTTCGTTGAAAAGTGTGTATGAGAAGAAATAGTTTTGATAAATGCTGTTTTTTGTGATTTTTTCATCTTTTGCAATATGATAGTTCATGAAGAACATCATTGAAGGAAACGTTGAAGAGAAGCAAAGAAGAGGAATACCATGAATAAGTTAGGTAGCTACATGAGTCAGTTATAAAAGAAAGTCAGTTGTCATGTCGTACGTGGTGAAAGAGGCAACTTCTGAAAGAAGTAAATGGTGGCACTTGCACCTACATAGACAAGAACGAAGTTTAAGTTTTAATAGCAGATGTAAACATTGTTCGGAATTTAATCTAAATAAAAATTTAATCAAAAAATGTCGCATTCGAAAAATTTTAACCTTTCCACGAATAGGCTTTCGCAAAGCGAATTCGGAATGCTAAAACGCTCATTAGTGGTCTCAGGAAGCATACCATTATGTTGTTGAGTTGCAGGCTAATGGCTGCCGTTGTTTAGGTCTAGCTTTTGTGCTAAAGCGTGTTTCACTTACGCACTTTTGGACAAAGCATTGGTCTAAGACGTGCATGTGCAGCTCTTACTCTGATGCTTTGTTGAATGATCGCTGCGATTGTGAAAATCGCAAGTCAGACAAGTAGGCAGTTTAGTTCGCTTTAGTTGATTTAACACTAGACAAGTAAGATGTAGAGTAGAAGTGAAATACAAGGCATAACGGCCACCCTACTCAATTTAAAAAAACTCGTGATTTTAGTGTGTTACTTTGCCCTATTTATCAAGAATGTTAGTGCAACTGCATTGTACTAACTTTATAGTTCCTTTCCTACTTTATTTTGCAGTGCTACATTCCGTATCGCACTTCGTAAACTTGTGGAATTTCTCTAGAGGGTTCGACGAAGAATGTTTCGAAGTTAACTTCGCGAACTACAGGAATGAGGTTAGTTACCAACAATGTATTTACGGTCACCTAAATTTACTTTACCTTTACTACATTGCATTGGTGCTGCATTGTTTTGTAGTAAAGGCGGGCGCCTTTACTACCTCTGGCATGTAGTTATCCGATATTTAATTTAGTTGTAAAGTTCGTGTAAGTATTTACTTATATTTGAATTCTGGGTCATTTTCATAAAGTATTTACAAATAATTCAAATAAAGGTCGAGCCCTTTCAGAAATTCACTTGGAATGATAAACTCTTGTTCCTGCTTTGCTTACCTACAGTTGTGACAACTGGCGTAAGTGGCCGCCTACTCACTTACTCCATATGTCACAACTGTTCGCCCCCAACATCTCTCTTTCTTTTCTTTAGTTTCAAAGTTGAATTGGTGATTATATTTTCAGAACCCTTTACATTTGCTCCTAAGCATGACCTGTATCACAGGCCTGCTGATGCTTCTTACGACGTTGCTGATGGGAGTAACGTCACTGAGGTTCATCAGACGAAGGGTCTACAACGCGTTTTGGTACGCCCACCAGCTGTACCTACCTTTTATGGTACTGTTTCTGATTCATCCGTTGAGGTAAGGCGATTTGGTTCATTGGTTGTCTATTATCAATGAATGAGTCATGCATAATTTAAGGCCATCAATGAATACTAAATCAAAATGTGACAATTCAGCCAAATTGGTCGAATTAGAGCCGAAGGGAATCGAGTCTCGCCCGATAGATTGGAAGTATTGGGTCACATTTAAATTTAGATATTTAATATTGTTTTCTATGTATAGTAAACTACGCGTGGCTTGAAATTAACAACTATTTTGCACAGCTAATAGATCAAACCCAAAGATCGAATCTAGTTGTTTCTTTGACTGCAGCGGCGTTTCACACAATTACTAAAACAAGGAATTACTCCACAGGCATGTTCAAGATTTAGTATACTTAATTAGCAGCAATAGGACTGAGTTAGGTAGCATTTTTTTTATACTACACGAAATTTCTGCACCTAATTCTAAGCCCTACTTTAATAACATCACCGCTGCTACTGCTACACAAAAATTGGCCGCAACTAGGTTCGCCAGGGTCCCCGGTACACATGATTTGTGATTTCGTCTAACTTTGTGTACTTACTTAATCGCACATTTTGACAAGTATGTACTTACCTATATAGTTATACTTATATACTTACGTAATTTCTATCGTCATCATTTTTACTACACCTTTTTGAATTACATTGCCGTAGAGCTTAGTTAAATTTAATAAATTCTCCATCAATCAATTATTTATGTCTGCAGACATAAATAAAAATGAAAATTTTGAGATATTTCCTTGATTATATAGGTAAGTATCTAATTCTAAAGTAAAATGCAACGAAAATAAACTACCGTGGAACTGCAGACGACCGACAGTAGTGAGTCAAGCTTAGTTTCTGGGGAACCGTGCGTGGCGTGATTCATTTCGCGAACATTTATAATTTTATACCAAGACAAGGTCCGAGGATCGGGTTCTCTTGGAAACAAAAATACTCAGAGCTCTCGGCTCAGGACAAGTTACTTACAGTGTTTCATGTAATCCGTCTCACAGACCTCTAAACGCCTCTACAGTAAGTATACATAGGTACAATTTAGTAGGTATACTTACCTAAGTAATTCTTTGCCTACTTATAGGTACTTACAAAGCGCGCGATACAAAAATCATAAAAGCTATTTTTTTTAAAGCTTTTGACTACCTTGTAAGTTGCAACGATATATTTTACCTGTTGGTAAAGTACTTACCTACCTAATTATCACATGGTCAAATCTTGCAAACCGATTTTAACCCATGGATTTCAATGTGGTAATACTTAACTAAAACAATTTTCTAACAGCTTTCTCTAGTAAAACACAGTAATAAAGGTACAATATTTATTGTTTTTTTTACTGTGTTTTACTAGAGAAAATTGTTTAAGTACTTACCACATAGAAATGTAAAACTTACGAATCTGATCGGAAACCCATCCGACGTTTTAGAATAGCCCTACAGCAGGGCGATTCTAAAACGTCGGAAACGTTTCCGATCGGATTCGTTAGTTTTTCATTTCGATATGGTAAGTAACTACTAACGTTTCCGACGTTTTAGAATCGCCCTGCTATATACACCTACCTATATTTTTCAAAAAACTTACCTATTCTTTTTCAGCGGTGTACTCAAGCAACAAATTATGGATAGTGATTATAGTCTGAATACTAGTCATATTGATAGTTGGACCAGTGATAATGCGACAATAGATACTCCTAGGTTTACTGCAATTGAATCTAAGGTGAGTGTGTAGGTATAGTGTAGCTACATATTATAGTAGATATATTCTGATAAGAATCATGCATGCATGACAAAATAGCTTAGACATAGGTAGTTAGGACCTAGAATAACAACGCTGACCTTTTAGTTTGAAGTTGTACCTACAGAGGTTTATTCATTGGCAACAAAACCCATACCTACGAACTTTCTCTAGGAATTACCTACCTATACTTACCCAAATAAAATAGAAACCGAATGAAGCACTTCACCTAAGCCAGCTATACCTACATACAGTTCCCCAAGTTGTCCCAAAATTCAACAATAAGCGGGCACCAGCGGGTGGACTTGCCAATGACTCTTGAATTAACTCTAGAAAAAAACTCGTTTTTTTTAGTTAAGTACAAAAATAATATGAAATCCTTTGAAAATTGACACCCCCTTAGCTATTTTAACTACCATGACACCAATTTTTCAAATATGTCTGTTTTTTTTTGTATCGGCAACGGAGTAGCACTGCTATCTACCATACTCCTTAAAAATCCCAGAATGCTTGTAGTTTTTACACAAAACTCAATCATATATAATTTTTTCCCTAAAATTTTCAAAGAAACAAAGATGCAATTGAAGGGTACGGCAAGAACAGTAGTTATAAATGAGGTTTAAAAAATAGGAACTTTTAAAACTCACTGATGCAGACATTTATGCGGGTTGCAGACCGAAAACTAAGCTATGCCAAGCCAAGGCTAAACCAAGCTATGCCAAGCAAGCTACGCTAAGCTTAGCTAGAAATAAATAGCGTGCACACCAACAGCTAAGCCAAAGCTCAGTCAGTATTGCGTAGTCACTGGCGAAGGATGTGCAAAGGGTGTACGGGGAAAGCGGGAGGAGCTTAGCTTAGCTCGTGTAGCTGCGCATCGGCATACACAACTAACTTAGCTTCGCATATTTTAGTTAGCTCACATAGCTTAGTTCGCATAGTTTGCGGTCTGCACACAAGTATGGAAAAATGCGTCAGAAACTGCGTAAAGCTAAGTTAGCTTAGCTTTCGGTCTGCAACCCGCATTAGTCACTCGGCTCGATGACATTCAAAAATCGCACCCCTGACTGTATTACATGCTAGCTATTCAGCTAGCATGTAATACAGTCAGGGGTATGTTTAGTTAGCAGAGGCTCGGTTAAACCACGCTTAACGGTGAGCAGCTGTGTTCAATAATTAGCTTTTTAGTGGACTTCCGGTCGGTTCGATTTGATTACCTCTAATCTCGGATTTGGCCGTACCTACCGAATCTATTGGATTTATTGACTACAATAGTTTACGAGATCGTGCCGCGGCCCGCGTGGGATAATAACGGGGCATTAGAATTTGAATAATAAAGGTTGGTAGCTTTGATTATATACACACTAGATAGAGCTTCATGACACAAACGCGTCGAAAAAAATATCAGCTAACTGTTAGCTGATAAGTCGCTTCCCGGCCCTCATTGTCAATTGTATTGTCAAGGCGAACGGTCGCATAGTGAATTGAAATTTGTGCTAGCAATGACGATTTGCGCAATAAAAGTGTGCAGAAATTACAAAGGACGTTTAAAAACAACTAGTAAAGTCACCTCCCATCGATAAGTATCCAGAATTCATAGTATTTTCAAAAGTATTCAATAAAAATAATCAACTTATTAGCCCCGATTATTCAACTCAAGCTTGACACTTTTGTCTGTGTTGCCAGTTTTTGAATGCTAAATTCCTTATGGTGACTGAATAAATGATTCCTTATAAAGTGAGAACATCGATTGGGTTCACCTGCTTTTACTTTACTTCTCTTTTACCTTTGAAAAGTATAGTATGTACAATATATCGCCCTCTGTGGCGCGGCGGGCGAAGGCATACATACGTTATCTTATCCACTCTAACGAACGCCTATAGCGATAATTAATCAAAAGATGAGATTATATTGTGAGTTGAAAATTGAAAATATATAATGTCCGTAGAACGACTTTTAGGCAGATTATTTTAACACTCTAATTGTTTTTTTTTTCAGAATACCTAATGATCCTATAGTTCACAGTCACTGGGTGAATATTATAAAAAAACAAGTTTACTTTTTATTGACTTTTTTCCTACACGCTATTGCCAACGAAGTCGTGGGCAACAGCTCGACATCATCACAATATCGCTAGTCTATCTATCTCGATTCTGTAAAAAATCAACAGATTCCACTGTTTGCTTTCTAGTAACCGGCAAAACTTACATACCCGAACATAGTCAGTTTTTCCCAATAAATTGGGAAATATGTCAGTAGCTGTTATCTTTACGCACGCAAACAGACACAAAAGCAATGACGTGACGCGAGTGTAAGACAAAACTGCGCGCATGTTTGTGTGTGTAGACACGCACACGCGCTAGCAAAGGCTGGCCTGTTTCTTTTGTAGTGATTGCAGGACGAAACTCTATCTAGTGTGTATATAATCAAAGGTTGGTAGGGATTGAATTGTTATATTTAGTGTGCAATATAAAGTATTTTCTATCTTATAAGTATCTATACACATTGTAAGTTTGAATTCTGGAACGGGTAGCCGTGTTCAAATCACGTCGGAGACTGTCGGACACATGTTCAACGATGTTATGTAGTATATTGTAGGTAAGTATATTATTGTCACTTCTGCCTACATAACATACGAGTACACATAATGTAGTACCTACTTATACATAGTACTTGCATAAATAGTTCATATTGGGGGCTGGAAGCGATGTTATGTTCAGTATTAGGTAAGTATCTAAATATCGTCTCAAAAGTAGGCACCTATGCTAAAATTCCGCGCACATAATAGAAGACTAAAATAAAAGGGACCGCAATAATTTTTGCGCAGTCTAAATTTACGGAATCATGGACAAAATCGCTACCAAATGGTAGCGATTAAGCCCTAAATTTAGACTGCGCAAAAATTATTGCGGTCCCTTTTATTTTAGTCTTCTATTATGTGCGCGGAATTTTATTCATTATTATCTAACATCTTGGCCTATAGAAGCGTCAAATCACTAGAGACAGAAGTAGGGGCCTAATTACCCTGCAGTGGGACAGTAACGGCTAAATAATAATAACAATTGATTTGTTATTTTACACACATAAAGGACGTAGAATTCAATAAAAGCTACTAGGTATTATACGATACGACACTTGAATTCGCTACTAGCGGAATGACGATGATGAGTTGTCTACATGTTGTCTGGCTTGTGACGTAGAGGTGATTTGCCCCAATTGCCCACAGTATATTTTGTGGCCACACACGCGTCGATAAATCTGAAGAATCTGTGTCAGACAGTGAAGTCCTGATTTGTAGGTAATTTCTAGCTGTTTCTACAGTTGTAAATGTATGTTTCAGACATGGCTGTGGATGTCTGTTCCATTGAGTTGCTTCTTCATCGATCTGCTCTGGCGAATATTCTCCAGAAATCGTGCAGTCGTCGATATTTTGGAAGTAAGATTTTTATATCTGTTGATTTTGTATCTAGGCAAGTAGGATGCGTCTAGTCTAAAACTGCACGCCCCTCCACCGCTTGTACTTGGCAGTGGCACTCGACACAAGCTTGACGTTCGAAAACGGTCCATGTGGCTTCGGATTATTGAATATTTTATTTTGACGTAGTGAAATAGTGGGGCGTTCAGTTCAAGATTAAATGCACTCTACTCGTACAAGAAGTAGATCTTAGGTAATAATATACATATATGCGTAGTTGTATATGTGTAGGTGTAGAAGTGATTCGGAACGCCACTTCTTAATATACCAACGCATCATGTTTCATCAAGTATCTAGGCAGGTATTTAGGATGCACTGGAAGGGAACGTTGTGCTAACGTCTGATTTTGATCAGTGCATCACTATTATAGGACGTGAGTCCTTTCAGCATTTTTTTCTTACAGGGTGTTTCTTTGAAATTGGTGTCAGTGAGGGAAAAATCCTAAACAGTAAGAGATAAGGATAAGTAAAAAATGCTAAAAGGACTCACGTCACCAATTTGAATAAAAATAAAAACAGCATTTTTAGATTTCGCTTTCATACACGCAAAAAAAGAGGTCTGAGCATAAAACACTCAATGCTTTAATTTTTCCATTGTATACTTTACTGTACTTTGGTGTACCTACTTTACTTCTCAAGCGAAAAAACTTTAAACAAGTAAGTAGATTGCTTACCTATACCTAGATCAAATGGAGAGTAGGCCTATTTTTCACTAAGATGGTCGATGATTTGCCTGGAGATAAGAACCTTCCTTTGGAATGGATTCGTCACCAAATTTCAAATGTGTGTGTTTATTGCATTGCAGGCACGCCACATGGCTGGTCGAACAATAAGTCTGAAATTAAGTTGCCCCCGCGAACAGGCAGTGTGTCGTTCGGGACAATACGTGGTGCTGCAGTGTCCACAAGTGTCGCTCCTAGAGTGGCATCCCTTCACCGTCGTCAAGGTAATTTCCACATCCACTGCTCTTTCTGTTGAGCTCAATCTTCGGCATATAGGATGTCTCACGAGTCACACACAAACAATTAAGTGGGTGAACTTGGGGCTGTGTCTCAAACGAGATTTCAAAATTTGAATTTCCTAGCTCGTTTGACATAGAGCCAGAAACTCTGTTCGGGAAACGGCGGAGGCCAGGTTTCCATAAAGCAGTAGCCATTTCCTTTCACCCATGGTATATCTTTGTTCTCTCTCCCCTATTATCACATCATCGACATAAAAACATATGGTTAACGATCAGCGACATGACGTGATTGATCGCTATAGGAACGCGAGTAGCATGCACCACTCCTGTTTCTGTTCATGTCATGCGTGATGGCCATGCATTCAAAAAGTCACGCTGTTAAATTCATTATGGATGGCGGGCGATAACCGGTAAATACTAATGAAAAGTTAAAAACAGTCGCAATATTTTCGAATCAGTGGTAGTTGTAAAAATATTGTAGAAGTTTGAAGTCATGTTTCGTTTTGACTACCTTCTAAATAGGTAGACCGGCTGCAGAGTACGGTAACTTAGCGCGGGTTCGATTTCAGCATCGAGCGAGAAACCTATACGATAGACTTTAAATTAGATTTGGGCAGGACACCGTCGCCATTATCATCAGCTCGTAGACGCCCACTACTGCACAAAGGGCTCCACCATAGAATGCTGCGACGATCGATCTTTAGCCTGTCTCACCTACTCCCTGGAACCGTAACAATCATGTCATCGGTCCATCGAAGGGGCCTTCCTACATCTACATAGTCCGGTCCGAGGTCGCCACTCGACACCTTCCACCTTATGTATTGTATTGTGTATTGTATATACTTTATTGCACACAAAACTAAAAGTAAATGTACAAATGGAGGGCTAGTGCCAAAGTCATTTTCTACCTGCCAACCAAGAAGGTGGTAACAATTAAGGCGTGCTAACACAATGAAAACTAAAAAAAGCACAAAAATAAATAAATAAAATACATAGACTAAACGATATAACTTAAATAATAAAATCTAGAAGAACGAAAAAGAAAAAAAAAAATTACGTATACAGTTTTTTTAAGGTAAAGCTCACGAGTCAGCCTCTTAAAGCACACTTTGGAGTCAACGTTCTTAATATCAAACGGAAGCATATTCCATAACTAAAAATAATAATTACCATAATTTCTTTATGGTAAATGTTATTTGTTTGTTGTCTGTTTTAGGTTCCTACTTCATACCAAAGAAGCGTCGTAGTGTGGATTCGTGTGAAAGGTGACTGGACGGAAGCTTTAGAAAAGCTGCTGAAGGAAAGAGGGCCACGTGAAATTAAGTAAGTTTCTCACAGGCTTGATGACCTCCGTGGCGCGAAGGGCGAGAGCCGGCTGAGATGCGAAAGGTGCGGGTTTAGTTCCCGCTGTTTGCATGATCTACAAATAAGTTTTGTTCTGGGTCTTGGTGTTGTGTTACCATGGTACTAGTATTTCCTTATACCCACTTCACAGTGTGGGATCTGCAGGGTGATTCTAAAACGATTCTCGAAAATTGTTTTAGTTACCGCATCCAAATGAAAAACTAACGAATCCGATCGGAAACGTTTCCGACGTTTTAGAATCGGCCTGCTGGCAGGACTATGTAAGGCGTTGGCATTGTGTGCATACCGTTTTTTTAGACATGTGAGCCCGGTGGGGATTAGTGGGTACTTTCTTGGTTCTAAATGATGGTTTTTTTTTGGCTGGTTTTACGATACCAAGATTTTACCAACAGCTTACCTAGCTTTAGGAAAACCTTACGCAAATCAAAATTTCAGCCTACATACGCCTATTATACAGCCTAATATATTTCACCTACGCCATCTGAAAAGTTCGACTTTCGAACAGACCGGCCAGCCCCCGAATTCAGCGTTGTCCAAAACTGAAACTTGAAATGTGAAAACTTCTTGACCTGAGTAAACTTTCCACTTTTCAAGTTTCAAAAGTTTTACACCGCGCTAACTAGGACTCTCAAAACCATCCACTAAGTTGCGTTCTCCAACACCAGATGCAAGCGGCAGCCGAACATTGTATTGTATTACAAGTACCTAGGTACCTAGGTGTGTCAGTGTTAGGCTACACCACGATAGTTGTAATAAAATGTAATATTGTTCCAGTTTATTATTAGATGGACCCTTCTCGAGTCCGATGGAAGACGTGAGCCGCAATGAAGTTGCAATTTGTGTGGCGGCCGGTGTTGGGATCACACCTTTCGTATCAGTGTTGCATGAAATGTTTCAGTGAGTAATATTGGATCTTTGGAGTAAATAATAGGTACATCCCATTGCGAGACATTAGTGCTGTTCTCGTTTTCCTATTTAGAATTAAAGTAGAATTCGATTGATCTCATTTGCTTTTTAGTTAAAAAATGTAAGGGCTTACAAACCTAGTAAGTAAAGGTTAAACAATGCGTATGGGTTTTCCTTCCCTTACCATTAGGTAGCTATATAACTTTTATAAGTGATTTTTTAGAATGAAGACGGCTCAAGAGCATTCGTCTTCACATTATAGGAGGATTGGGGGAGTCTTATTTATGTCAAACAGTATCCATCTAACAGCTGATGATTATGATGAAGGCATAGGTATACCCCCTTATTCATAATAATTTTTTAAACCTATTTTAGTTAAAATATGTTTTGTCTTGTTTTGACGTATGACATTTTACATCAGAGAGAACAAAACAAAACATATTTTAACTAAAATAGGTTTAAAAAATTATTATGAATAAGGCCCTTAGTTTTAATTTTCCCACTTGTTCACACAGAAACCCGCGAAGCCGACTCCCCGGTAGGATCCACTTACTCTGGATAGTCAGACATGAACAAGAGTTGACATGGCTCGCCAAGCTAGCCGACAGAACCATCAGCCAACTGCGCAACGCCAACAGACCCGACCGCTTACACCTACAACTCTACGTCACAAACACTCAAAACAATGGAAATAAAGAACATTTGATTGTGATCAATGAAAAAGGGCGTCTCACACACATTTTAAAACATGGAGATGATGAAAAAGCAATGCTATTAACTCCAAATTTGAATAGGAAGAATGAAAAAGTGAATGAGAACTACGATATAGCTAAACACTACCCGCTCTTAGGATGCAGGGTCACAAGAGGCAGACCTCATTGGGACAGGGTTTTTGGTTATTGGGTGCATCTGTATCCAGAGTGAGTATACCTACCTACCTAGCCTAAATATCGATTACCCAGGGTCGTCCGGTGGTCGGGAAACCACGCCATATTTTCTCGTCACAGATACTGCAGAGCCTCAAGACGAAAGTAGTGTTGCTAGTGCTGATGACTTACAGAGTTACGGCACTGAGAAGTGGTCGCTAACTATATTGGCCTCATAAATGAGACCAAAAGCGAGCTTTGGAGAGAGCTATGCTCGGAATTTCACAACGAATCACTTTCAGAGTTAGCAAGTTGAAGCGGCAATAGGCTGGCCATATAGCTTGTAGAACTGACAATCGTTGGGAATAAAGGTTTTCGAGTGGCGACACAACCGGACGACGCAGTGTAGGAAGGCATGGTCGATGGACTAAAGGCACTATAAAGGTAGCTGGATGTCGGTGGATGGAAGCGACCCGACACCGTTCGTCGTGGCTTTCTATGGGGGAGGCCTATAATGTCCATCATTGGACTTCTATAGGCTAATGATGATGATGATGTTAGCTATGTAAAATATACTTAGTACTTACACATTTATTTTAAAGTTCTATGCCGAGGCACACTCCTTAAGTAATTTGTATTTTTCTTTTTTTTCAGAAGTCATATAAACTTATTTTGCTGTGGACCAAAAAAACTAGTAAAGATATTACGAAACAAATGTAAAGAAACTTCTAGAAGCACAAAAACCAAGATCTCTTTTATTCATGAAAGCTTTTCATGATCAATAATTTACTGTACAGTACCTAGGTTATTTTTTATACTTGTAGGTACTCATCTATTTCAGTATTGTGATAAATATAACTTTTCATTTAAAAAACCGACTTCCGCCATAGTATTCGACAAAATAATTTTGGATGAAATTTTTTTTATGAAAGAACCATAGTGGTGAAAGGATTATGATACTTTCTGAATGCAAATGCTTGGTGTCTTGCTGAAAATATCAAAATCGCCATATGTATGCCTACAATATTTGAGGAGTTCCCTCAATTCCTCATGGATCCCATCATCAGAACTGGATTCTGAAAAAAATGGGACCAATCTGGAAGTATATCTACTCAAATAAAAAAAGAATTTTCCAAATCGGTTCGTAAACGCCGGAGATATGCGGTAACAAACATTAAAAAAAAAAAAAAAAAAAAAAATACAACCGAATTGAGAACCTCCTCCTTTTTTGGGAAGTCGGTTAAAAACTAAACCCTATTTGAGGAAGTATTTGTTTTATTAATGACAAAAATTGTTTTATTCCGTTGTTAGCTAGCTTTTGAGCTGGAGTAGTAGCTAGGGCTTGAATATCGGACGGTTTTTCAATTCTGGAATTCCGGAACTCAAAAGTGTCTTTTTGTATAAAATAATACGTAAAAGTTTTAATTGATTCTGAGTGTAAAAAATTTGCAAAAATGTCATACCTAGTATTATTATCATTTAAATGTATGTTTTCTATCAAATTCCATTTATTATATCGGTTTACTTTCTCAGTAGGATTAGAAATATGATCAAATAAAACAAATAATAAATTGATTAAGTACTTGAATTATATAATATAAAAGAGAATTCAGAAATTCTTCAACTTTGTAGTAATTAAAGTTCATTAAATCGCATAAGAAGCTCACTACGGAGTCTACAGACGACAGCTGTTGATAATTTATCATCTTCATTTTTGTTTATAATGAAATTTTAAATGTTAAAATTTGGAGTCACTGCGTTACATGCTCATTCAGTAACGGTAATGGATACAAACTTGATGTTAATATAGTGATTACTTGAGGATGTAATCTAAGTAAATCAAAAACAGAAACACGATTGGTAAAACTTTACTCGATACAATTATTTTTTGACATCAGTTCTCGTAAAACCCGTTTCAAAAATATTTGCGGTTTATTTGTTGAGCGAGCGAAGCGAGTTCTCTGAGTCTAGTTGGAAGAATCGGCGTTTGTATGTATGTATGTATGTATGTTTGTCCGATGAAAATTTCCTAACCGTTAATCCGATCTTCATGAAATTTTGTATGGGGGTAGATAGTATTGGTACAATTTGTAGGTAAGGTTATGAGCTATATCGGTCCCCTGACCGAGTTGCTGAGATATTGGGGTCCAAGAGAGGTAAAAAAAATAAAAGTGAGACAGTCAGATCAAGTGGGGTATCTAATGAAAGCGCTTTAGTTGGACATTTCAAAACTGTTTTTAATAAGTATTTAAACTTAGTAGTTTCCGAGATATTAGGGAAAATAAAAAACGCAAAAATCAAAAATTCTAGGGTACTTCCAGCAGTCCCACAATGCTGAAATTTGGTATGCTTGTGGCTTTTGTGTCACAACTACAGGGAAAAGTCTGAAATTGAAGAAATTAGAAACCTGAACCTTAAAAAACATTAACCAATATAACATCCATTGTTGACCCCCCATTCCTAGGAATTTGAATGACATTGGAGTTCTATGTTTTCGTCAAAAGGACGTTATCAATTAATTCGTCAAGTACTTTAAATACTAACAGGTATGTAGTATTTACGCTCTGTTGCTTAGTCCTATTCAAAGGCTATTTCGATGATGTGCAGAAAAATTACCTATACTAGAGGTTATTTTTTTTTCTCAGTAAATGTTTTTAGAAATCGGTTAGAAGGGTAAAGAAAGTAAAATATGCAAAAAAATATCTCGAAGATACTTCAAGTTCTCTGGTAATGCTGAAATTTATTATTCAAGTATATTTTGTTCTACGGGGAGAAGTCGAAAATTGAGGATTTTTTCTTTGTAATATCCATTTTTAGAGTAGAAAATTTAAATCTTTAAAAATTAGGTAGCAAAACTACAACTAGATGGCACTGCTTAATTATAAAAAACTTTTTTCTTGCTTCACAAAATCTCTTTCATATGAGAGAAATTGACTCGATAGTTTTAGATTTCTGATGGATCATCCATACAAACATACTTACATAGCCGTTAAATACAAAACCCTTTCTTCCCCTCTTAAATTAGTCGGGCTGATAAAGGTGTCATCGCGAGGTCTCAGTTCGGGGGGAACCACTAGTATACTATTCGGTAGCTAATGAAAGTATTTAAACAAATAGAAAAAGATTTCTTTTGTATTTTTCTCTTCCCGGCGTCAAGTGAGTAATCGCGCTATCACTTTCTTGCAGTGTTGCAAACGAGCTGCCCTCGAGATTCTAAACATTGTCGTCATTGAGTGAGCTTCGTACGCGATTACATATATAGGTGCCCGCCGAAAAAGCTCTTTCTGCTTCTACGCTCGTTGCCGGTATTGTTTTCATCAAGCCGTGTAATAAGATATTGTTTTTTTTTTCAATATCGAAATTTCGATATTGATCTCGCCAATTCCGGAATTGGAAACGATATTGGATTTTATCGGAATTCCGGAATTATGCCAATTCCGGAATTCCGGAGCTCAAGCCCTAAGTAGTACAAATAAATCGGCCATGCACCTCCGCTCGAATCACGTACCTACGTAGGTACGTGTATCATGGTGTAGGTAGGGTTCCAAAGTCAAGTCAGTCCTTTCCTCATAACCGCTCGAGCGCATAATCATTTTGTCCTGCCTGACTGACAGACTGACAGCAAAACGTACAGCCCAAACGGCTGGTCCTAGATCTTAAAGCATTATAACCAGATTAAATTGGAAATTGAAATTTGAAATTTAAAACCCACTACCAGACAAGTAAACCCAAGGGTGTGAACTTGTAAAATTTGATCCACGCTGAAAAAATGTTCTGTACCCCTGACTCATCACTTTGGCAGTGGCATTGACCTTTCGTCGTTTAAATTGGAAATTGTTTGAAATTTAAAACCCACTAGGTACCAGACAAGTAAAGCCAAGGGTGTGAAGATGTGAACTAGTAAAATTTGATCCACGCTGAAAAAATGTTCTGTACCCCTGAGTCATCACTTTGGCAGTGGCATTGACATTTCGTCGTTTACAAATACATATATCTAAGATAAAAAGTCAGACTATAAATCCATGCTTAATACTCTCTTGACAACAGACAGAAGCCGCAAATTTAAAGTCTGTGACTGTGAATATCTGAATATCTATAATCTGAAATTAAGTATCTGACTCAATAAATAAATTATTATTATTATTATAAAATATCTTCATCTAGATCTTGCCCTTATCTCCACTCCAACCATTGACATGATAAATTAGCGTTACCAAAAGGTTACTTCTGTAACCTTTTAGGTTACTTTTGCCTCTACGAGGTTACTTCCAACACAGGTAACACGACTCAAAAGGTAACTTTTAGGTTACTTTTTAAAGACAAAATATTATGAGTGGGTTTTCTTTGAAACTTGTGGAATTATTGAATCACGTGAAATGGAACGCTAATTTATTTTCAATTTTGTCATTTTGGCTGACGCAAAATATGTTACGACGTAAAAACACGTCTTTCTAGAAAGACATGGTTTTACGAAATTTTGCGTTGGTTATAATGCCAAAATGTGAGCGTCTCGCTTACTCAATTGGATTAATTCGTTGTGGGTCCTCGGCCATCGGTTGGTGTGTGCTTGTTACTCGAATTAAAATTTTGACGGAACCATATTTTGTTTATTAATTAAACAATAAAATTATAGTGCTCTTGCTGGTAGTTTTTAAACAATAGCGTCACACGTTAGCTTAAGTTAGTGAAATGTGACCATAGGAATATGCTTTGCACTGAAATAATGTCAGGGTTGATGGCTACCAAAGGAACAATCAAAGTCAAGGTACATTTCTAAAACGTTTCCAACTAAAATCTGAAACTATTCAGCGCCATCTATGGTGGTTAACGTAACAATACTCAAAACACATATGTCTGTTGACTTATACTAGGTACTCATTTACTAGCTAATGACCTCAAAAGAAAAAGGTTACTTTTTGAACACTCTTAGGTAACTTTTGACAAGAGCGTGGTGGCAACACTAATTATGTATTCCATCCATCCACGGATTCATTCTACTCCACCAACAGAGCAGAGAATTTGATTTTGGTTATCTAAAACTTTAATATTGTACGTTCATAGTCTCCCTCCAGCGAGAGATGAGAACTACACTTGATTTTCATAATAAAGAAGCATTTCAGAAGATGATGTCGCAGTTATCAAATCCGGATCAAAACTACCAAAGTTTTGTCAAAGTATTGGCAAAATATCATTTTGAAGTGAAAGCGGTAATTCAGGTAAATAATGTACTTATTTTCAATACAAGATGATGTAGGGCTATAATAGCAACGTCACACGCATAAAATGATCAAGCGCTCTAAAAGAAACTAGGTATAAGTACCCTGATTTTTAATTTCAGACAATTTTTGTAAACAAACAAAAATGTCAAGATATGCCACTGTGTGTATAAGTGTCATGTATGATATGACACATGGTGATGTGTGATGTATGTATGATATGAGAAATCAAATCAAAATGTTTTATTGCGTGTTGTACAAATTAAGATCTTATGGATAAGTTACAGCTTCAACATGAGCCCGGGTTGGGCACTGCAATATGGAACATGAATTCCAGATGGTACCTAACAATTATTTGCTAAAATTTTACACGTATGCTATGCGTATGCTACACAATCATGACACTTATACTCACAGTGGCATAGTATCTTGACATTTGTTTGTTTACAAAAATTGACTGAAATAAAAAATCAGGGTATAGGTACCTACTTGAGCTGGTAGAAAAAACGGTATATCTGTAGCATATTAGAACTAAAAAATATTTAAAAAAATCCTTCAAGAACTGAAGCTCGCTCATCCATAAATAATCATTTAGTATTTTTTACATCTTGTTCCGCTGCTAAGCAAAGGCCTTCCCAATTCCTATCCATCCCTGTCTTTTGTGAGCGCTTTTGCTGTTAACCTTTCACCTTGTAGGTACAGTTCTGTTGATCTATCTAGACCACCCTGAACTTTGCCGTTTAGCTGGACCACATTTGTTCCACTATCATCTACGACGAGCGGCCTTGAGCCGCCTCCATCCACCGACTTCCTGTGACCTTTAAAATGTTGTTGGTCCATTGAGTGAATCAACATGCACTGAGTCTTCTGGTTTTAAAAAAATAATAAAACTAAACTAAGATCTGCCGTACTGTTTATGTGTTCTTAATAATGTAAGTAAGAAGTGTACACTTACAGGATATATTGGAATGCAAAGACTCTATGGAAACATTGAATCAACTCAATGAAAAAGGAAGGACAAAATTGGCTGAGTTGAGAGAAGAACTAGAAAATTTGGAATTGTATAGCAAAGATGTTAATGATCCAATTTATGTGACAGAGTTGGAATCACAGAGACAACAGCTGGCCAGGTAAACAAAACAAAAGAGTGTGGTCAGTCCACAACTGCATAACCCTCCACCTCTCTTACTTGGCACTTGACATAAGCTTGATGTTCGAAAACGTTCCTTGTGTTTACAGATTATGGAATATAATTAATTGATTCAAGCGTGACTTTGCGGAAATCCATTCTACACTATAAAATAGACGAACAAATATATAGTAACAATTCCGCTCCTCTCCAACGAAAACTCTGAAAGAATTCGACACGTGTTTCGTCGTCGTCGTGTGTTTTTGTGAGGATGCTTCGTTGAGAGGCGAAACACGTGTCGAATTCTTTCAGAGTTTTCGTTGGAGAAGAGCGGAATTGTTACTATATACTTGTTCGTTTATTTTATATTGTAGATTATGAAATATTTTATTTTGACTTAATTAAATAGTGGGGTGTTCAAATGAAGACTGGACGCATCCTACATATTTTTTTAAATATACAAGTGAATGAGAAGACAGTTCTGATAAACCTTCAGTTCTTGGTTCAGTCAGCATCTATCATCCCACACAATTTCTGTATGATATAATTAATTAGTAGCTAGGTAACCAACCTTAAATTTATTAAAAAGTTGCCATCAGATATTAGAAACAGTTTTCTCCAAACCTCAAATTACACTCACATAGGTGGGCCAACTGCCGGTCCCCTCAGTACTCATCATCAGCCTGTAGAACCACTGCCACTATGAACGGTCTTGACCTGCCTCCATCCACCGACTTCCCTACAACGTTTATATCTTTAGTCCATCGAGTGGAGGGCCTTCCTCTACCGTGACGTCCGGTCTGTGGTTGCCACTCTAGAAAATTTTATTCCCCAACCGTTGTCAGTTATGCAAGCTATATGACCTGCCCATTGCCACATAAACTTGCTGAGTCGGAGAGCTATGTCGGTGATCTTGGTTCTTCTACGGATTTCCTCATAACGGACTCTAACAATTTAAACTTTTCCAGTCTCTTAAGAGAGTTCAAAGAAGCAAATATAACAAGCATGTTCACTGTGGAGAAAGCCCAGAGAAGGGAGCTGATGAGACGGGAAGAAGTTTCAGAGACAGAAGTGAGGAATAGAAAACCAACCAAGGTTGATAGGGACGGACTAGTCAATATGTCATCAGGTAACACTTTACTTTCTCATCATCATCATTAGCTGGTACCGGGCATTGGCCCCCTTAATGCCACTACTAACCCTCTGTTTCATAATCATTGTCTAAACCTATTTTAGTTAAAATAGCTTTTGTCTTGTTCTCTCTGATGTAAAATGTCATACGTCAAAACAAGACAAAAGCTATTTTAACTAAAAATAGGTTTAGACAATGATTTTGAAACAGAGGGTAATACTTTATAATAATATCAGGGGTTTATAAATTATTAGGATAATTATCAGATGGTTCTGTTAGGCTTAAAGCCATCTACCCCATACCCATAGATATAAAAATGTACCATCAGCCAAACCTGATTTTAGGTCCTACTAGCTTTTCCTTGGTTTAACCTTTTTTTCTATACTAGAAACATGTTAAGATTTCTTTTTTGACAGTGCAATTTTACCAAGAATTGAAAGTCAATAAAATTACTGTAACTCAAAAGTAGGTAAAATATACCTTTAAAAGTTAACTTTCCATAATAAAAGAAATAAGATTGGTTTGTTGTTCGATTTATTCTCATAAAACCTACATACTAAATTATTATATTTTACCAAAGTATGGAAACGTCAATGGTCAGGAGTTTTTAACGTGTGCCTAGTATATAGTCTATGTAGTAATGAAAAACTGGTCAAGTGCGACACGGACTCGCGTGGAAAGGGTTCCTAACAAGTAGGCTACCATAATAATAGTAACCCCTAGGGCATAGACCAATTAAACGTATCAACACATTTTTTGATTGGCACAGATTTTGACGACCTCTGTGGCGCGGCGGGCGAAGGTTCGCCTGCGACGCAGGAGGTTGCGGGTTCGATTCCCGCCTCGGAACAAATGTTTGTACGATCAGCAGATATTTGTTCAGGGTGTTCTACCCTAACCTACCCCTTCTACGGGATGGTGTTGTTTGGTGGTATTTTTCTATGTATAATAAAAAAATATTTATCTATGTAATGTATTATATTTAAGTATTATCAGTCATTTAGTACCCATAACACAAGCTCTGCTTAGCTTAGAGCTAGATAACGTTGTGTGAAATGTCCAGCATTTATTTATTATTTGTTTATCATTTTATACGCATTTTCTCTTTACGAATATTTTCCGTTTCCCGTGGGTATATTAATATTAGTGTAGAATATTCTCAAAATGCTTGGCTCGCATATTTTATTTAATATGTTTTACCATTTAAAAAGTATAAAATAGGCTGTGACAGACAAACAGACATATGAGTGATCCTATAATGGTTTCGTTGTTACCTTTTAGTTACCCTAAAAAACTCATCTTGCACATTTGTTTCAGGAGTTACAGAACAACTGCTGTCCATTAGCAGACAGCTTGCTGATACAACACAAAAAAGTCAGAACACGTTAGATAGTTTAGTACAATCAAGCTCCACTGTGCATGTAAGTCATCTTAATCAGCTGGTAGGTGTCCTCTGGTGGACTCTATCTTGTACGGACACCACGGGCGTAGCCAAGTTTAAGTTTCGGGAGGCTGTTAAGAAAATGAAACCAAAAAATGTACACGTTTTACGTTATGTTTTCGGGGGGGGGGGGGGGGTTCAATAAAATAAAACAATTCACCACACTGGTGTTACCAACATTTTGAATATTGGGGGGGGGGGGGGGGGGGGTTGAATCCCCAAAACCCCCTGGCTACGCCCATGACACCCTTCTAACTTTCTTTTCAGCCAACCCTGTCTAATCAAAATTGTGTGCAGTCATCTTTGGCTTTCTATATGGATAGGCAAGATCAGCAGGGCGAGTCTAAAATGTCGGAAACGTTTCCGATCGGATTCGTTAGTTTTTTATTTCGATGTGGTAAGTAACTAAAGCCATTTTCTCTAGTAAAACACAGTAAAAAACAATAAATATTGTATATTACTGTGTTTTACTAAAGAAAATTGTTAGAAATTTGTTTTAGTTACTTACCATATCGAAATGAAATACTAACGAATCCGATCGGAAACGTTTCCGATGTTTTAGAATCGCCCTGCAGGTGGCAGCTAATTGCATTACTCGGCCGAATCTATTTTAGTGTTAACTACAAGCGATAATAAAACCTGACATTGGTAGCGATTCTGTGCAGTATTATCTTAATTTAAAGTAAGCTCAAATTATCGTGAGTCCTTTCTTATAGACAAATAAAAGAGACCGCGATCATTTTAGCGTAGTTTAAATTCAGAGAATGATTCATAGATTCATCTGTGTTCAAGAATGCCACTATTGTTAGTTCCGGTGCCCATTATTGCCTAACTAACTACAAACAGCTTTTGTTGATGATTTCGAATTACATACATTGCGCTGCGTGCTTTAGCTTCTTTTCAAAAGCACAAATATTGAAAGCATACAGCGCAATGTACAGAATCGTAAGAATGGGTTCTCCCGTCGAACAACACGCACAACAAACACAGTTGACTGCAGCCTAATAAAACTTGTTTCCTTGCCTACCACAGCAGAGGTTGTTCAAGAATTTGAATGAGATTTTGTTTTCAGGGTACACAATCAGAACTGGAAAACACTGCAGGCTCTATAACTCAGTCGAGCAAGCTCCTAAAGAAATATGGTCGGAGAGAGTTTACCGACAAAGTCATAATGTTCTTTGCATTCCTATTCTTCCTAGCAGTCTGCCTATATATTGTTCAAAAAAGATTGTTCTAATTATAACCCACAGGGAATAAGACTAGATGTTATAAACACGCCTGGTATGCTGGCAGACCAGAGAGCGCCTACCCTACTCTATATGCAGTTATAATTATTATGTATATATTGATTGATAATCAAATTCTTCAAGAAAGAAAAAGAGCGATTCTTAGTAATATGTGCCTAGTGATAGTGATACTATCAAATGGGCTATTGTTGTATCATACAACTATGTATGCATGTAATGTACTAAGTTACAACACATTTTGATGACCATACGTATTGAAATTGCAATGCATTATGCCGATCTAAGGAGGTGAGTACCTTACTGTGAAAATAATTTTAAACTATGAATTATTAATTTAATAAATTATTACACGACGAAATTGTTCTACTTTATAAATTAGAAACTACTTTCCACACATGATATTAGTTATTGCCAGATTTTATTGATTATAGGTAAAAAAGGGATCGATGATAACACAATATTTATACTATATATACACTGTATATTATTTATACTAGCAGAAAGATATTATAAAAAAAAATCCTATTACTTTTATGAGCCCTTTTATTCTAACTCAATTAATTCGATGAATGTAGTTGTCTTGTATCTAGTTGTGTTGTTGGTGACCTCAATGTTTATTCCAAGCGTAGTTTTCCTCGTTTTTTCGATCACAAGTCTAGTCAAAACCTAGTCAGTAGATCGCACACCACGGTCGGGCATTGACCGGTTCCTTCCTGTCTTGAATCGCTCGTTCCATTCGTCTGTGCGCGGTTCAAACGCTGACGCTATCCCTCCCGTCATGTCAGGCTCCGCTTGTAAAATAGCCTTTACAGTTATTTTATTATCAAATCATGCGTTCGCGTTTAACATTCTCGCGATCGTGTCCATACCCCTTGGAAGCCACTTCATGGCCTTCAGAACGCTGTTCCATGAACTCGCTATCAGAGGCCATAACGTGACTGTGATTAACAACTTTCCCGATAAGAATCCGCCTCCTAACTTAAAATTTGTTGATCTACAAAGAGAACCTATGGGAACCACTCCAAAGTTGGAATACTACGAGACTTTAGACGCTTCGCACCAGCATTGGTTGAATACTTACCGACATATAACTCTAACAGCAAGTAACAACAAAGTTGACTGCGAGACTCTGTTTACAAGCGAGAATGCTAAGACACATTTCGCCCAAGGTCGCGAGTACGATGTGATATTTGTGGAGCAGTTTATGGGTGACTGCGGGCTGGCGTACGCTTTGGCTCTCTACGATGCTCCAATTATTGGCATCAGTTCGCATGTTCTTCTGCCCTTTGCATATCCACGTTTCGGCATTCCTTTTGATGTCGCAGCGGATGCGTTTTACTTTTCAAACTCAGGGCCCAACCCCTCGCTCTTTCAGAAGGTTGAAACGGCTCTAGTAAACTTATTTTTCACTACGCTCGGGCGGTGGTACTTTCACAGCAGCATTTACGAAGTATTTGACAGCGAAATACCAAACAACACGCTGGATATTGAGAAGGATGCGAAGACTCGGATGAAGATGATGTTCTCGTACCAACATTTCTCGGTGACTGGAGCTCGACCGTTGGCGCCGCAGCTTCTTGAAATTGCTGGGATTCATGTCGGTGTGCCGAAAACTGTGCCAGAAGTAAGTTTGTAACTATGTAATGTACCTACATAAGGAACCTACCTAGTCATTAAAAACAAATTAAAAAATTGTTGGGTTTTGCTGGTCTGTAATATCGAACGAGGAAAGCAAACTATCTACTTATATCAAAAATAATGGTGTCCTTGCGTTGTATCACTCACGTAATGTAAGGCGTTAATATAATGTTACTATGATTTATTGATGGATCATGGTATTAGTTCAAAAAACTAATAGGTAGGTACCTACTTTAGATAAGATAAAAAACAAATACCTAAGTACTAGTCATACGTGAAATGATAAAACTCGTCTAGCTGGGTCGGTCGGAAGTGATTGTTTAGTTTATTGCCAGCCTCCTAGCGGCACTCGTCGATGTCACACGCGCCGCCCCGCTTTACTTTGTGCCGATGTGTAAAGTGTGAATTAATTGGTGAATATGACCGTCGCTAACATGTCAAAAAATATTCCTTTGCTTCTTATTTTACTAGCAGTATCACAACATGTATCTGCGATTCAAATCCTCGCCATAATATCCATGCCACTGCGAAGCCACTACATGGCGTTTCAGTCCTTGTTCCGAGAACTAGCCGACCGAGGGCATCGCGTCACGGTCATGAATAATTTCCCAGATGATAAGCCTGTGCCGAATCTTAGGTTCATTGACCTAGAGGCTTACTCCTATAATAGGACCGCGTATTCAAGACACCCGTTACAATCTTACGAACATGTAGACTCGAATATCAAGCGACTCAGCAACGTCTATGGTCATACGGTTACGAAGATGCTGGGGAATGATTGCGAGAATCTTTTTACAAACGAGAATGCGAAATCACATTTTGCGGAAGGGGTTAAATATGACGTTATCATCGTTGAGCAGTTTATAAGCGATTGTGGATTGGTATACGCTGCTGCTTTGTACGACGCACCGATTATTGGGATAACATCACACACGCTTATGCCGTGGTCTTACTCCCGATTGGGGATATCCTTCGACTTTGCCGCTGATGCGTTCTACTTTTCGAACGCGGGCCCCAATCCCTCCCTTCTCCATAAAGTCGAAGCTGTTCTCATCAATGCCTTTCTTACAACATTTGGAAGATGGAGGAAGCAAATAACGATTAGTGGAGTTTTCGGTAAATACTTGCCTGATTACTCGGTGGATGTTGAACGTGTGGCGAAGGAAAGGATGAAGATGATGTTTACGTATCAGCACTTCTCTGTGACCGGTGCTCGGGTATTGCCGCCACAGGTCTTGGAAATAGGCGGCATCCATATTGGAAAGCCGAAACCTGTTACACCGGTGAGTGACTCTTCAAGGCCAAGGGTATGATTCAATGTTACAGAGGTTAACGTTCAGTCAGGGCACACAGATAAAGCGACCATGCGTAGGTTAGCGTACCGCTAAATCGCTAACTAAAGCATGTATGGAGATGCATGACGAAGGGTGTGTGATAACAATTTAATTTAGAGCGGGAGCGAAACGCATTTTCCAACCTCAAAAAATATAATTGATAATATACCTACTTTATGAGTTTGGTACATTCCAAAAATATGTCTAAGTATCACGCTAATATTAAATGGGCTATTAAAAAGTTGCAAAGGAAAGGTTAGAACATTTTTCACAACCATAGTCCATAGTAATAAAAGTTTCTGACTACAACTATTTTAGAATCGTGGATTTGGTCTTCCTTTCTCTACTTACAACATTTTGATAGACCTACTTGTTTTGAGATTTTGATTCGGTTTTTAGTTTTCAAGCATTTTTTTTTCTGTTACCGTAATATCGAATGGCAAACAAATAGACATGACCTAGGTATAACATAAAATAAATAAATACTGGCTATTTCACACAACATTACTAGCCCCAAGCTAAGCAGAGCTTGTGTTATGGGTAGTACTAGATAACTGATATAAGGTAATAATACAAATACATTAGGTAGGTACATAGATAGATTTTTTTATTATACCTACATAGAAAAATACCCAGAACGTCCTGAACAATTATCTACAGATCGTACAAATATTTGTTCAGAGGCGGGAATCGAACCCGCAACCTCCTGCGTCGCAGGCGAACCTTCGCCCGCTGCGACACAGAGGTCGTCATACACATACCATATTGTGTAGGTTTTTTTATTGTATACTAGATAGATAGATAGATAGATAAGGTATTTATTTGCATCTGCAGACACACGCATACAAATAGGATCGGTACATATACCATCCAGAGCTGTAGATTTCGTAAAGGAAAGCATTAATTGTGGATTTATGATCATATTCATTCATTCCAGGAAATAGAAAAGTTCCTGTCGGACGCCAAACATGGAGCCATCTACGTCAGCTTCGGGTCCAACCTGAAAGCCAACACGATGTCTGAGCAGAAACTACAGCAGTTCCTGGCCGCCTTCAAGCGGCTGCCTTACAAGTTCATCTGGAAATACGAGAACGCCACGTTTACTGATGATAAGATCTACACGGGAACCTGGTTCCCACAATTGGATATTCTATGTAAGTACCTATCTACGGATCCCGCATATTTAGACTAGGTACTTCAAGTTCGTTTCTTTCGTGGTCACAGTTCGTTAGATCCGACTTGCCTCCCAATTAGGTAAAGTAGCAATGGCAATGTGGAATGCAACAATGGGGGTAATTTTGTTTTGTCAACTTGTCAAGGAGGAATATTTAGGTCAAGAAGTTTCCCCTATTCAAGTTTCATAAGATTTAGATAGCGGCTATTGGCAGCTGCTAATTCATGATCAGCTTGTAGAAGTCTACTGGGCATAAGACTTCCCATACAATGTCACGATGAACGATCTTGAGCAGTCTCCATCCACCGACTTCATGCGACCTTTTAAATGTCGTCGGTCCATCGGACTTCCTACACCGAATCGACCAGTTCGTGGTCGCCACTCGAGAACCTTTATGCCCCAACGGAATGGAACAGAATTCCTCAAATAGGTTGGTGTATAATAGTGTTGTAAAATATAAAAAATCTCTTTCCAGGCCACCCGAAAGTCCTTGCATTCGTCTCGCACGGAGGAATGCTCAGCATATCAGAGACTACGCACTGCGGGAAACCTATCCTCACAGTGCCGTTCTTCGGAGATCAGTTCTCGAACTCAGCAGCTGTCAGAGCGGTGGGCCTCGGGAAGACGCTGTTCTTCAATCTTCTTAATGCTGAGAATTTGGAGGAGGCTATTAGAGAGCTGACGTCACCCGAGTAAGTTATCATCAATCCCAATAGTTTTCAATGTTGACACTCCATCCAGAGCTCCATCTCTCGATCTGCGGACGTGCTTGAGTTAGTAGTAGAACTTCTTGTGAAAGAGTTCGTCCGGGGAAGTGCTACCACCGTACCTATGTCTGCCTCCAAGCAGTTAGTGCTCGCATTGCTGTGTTTCGGTTTGAAGGGTACAGGTGCCGGTGAAATTACAGGCAAATAAGACTTTTCATCTTTATGTCTGAGTCTCCGTGTTGAGCACAGACAACAAACTCTTAATATACAAGGTTGTCCTGAAGCCCATCTGGACTTACGGTATACAACTCTGGGGGTCAGCGTGCAACTCCAATATTGCTATCATTCAGAGAACACAAAATGGCATCTTAAAAAACCTAGCAAACGCACCGTGGTTTCCAAGAAACAGCGAACTACACGGAGAACTGAACATGAACACGGACAGCGCCGAAATAAAGAAGTTTGCAGCAACATACAAAAAACGATTAGCCATCCATCCAAACCCTCTGGCAGAGGAACTGAACATCATAAGCTATCCGAAAAGGCTAAAGAGAAACCACGTAATCGGGCTCGATTTGTAACGGAAGGAGGAAGAATCAGTGGATTGTTTCTCCTACAAAACTTTCACCCACAACTCACCTGCTCAAAGTTGTAACTGATAGCAGATGAAAACACAAAAAAAAAAAGTCTGAGTCGGCAGCACGCGTGTGATGCCTCTGGTGTTGCAGGCGTCCATAGGCTACGGTAACTACTTTTCACCAGGAGAGTTTTGAGAGCACGTTTGCATGCTTAGTAAAAAAAAAACGTTGAAGGAAAACACCGTGAGGGCCGGTCCTAGAACAGTAAAGACTGTCGCAAGTCGCACTCATCACTCATCTCATCATCGGATCGGATCTGCCTTGTCAATCAGCCGTCAATCCAACGCAAGCACATAACTGGACCAAACCCATACGAAATAGATTTTCATCCATTGACGTCTCTTGACGAAGTTCTGCTAATGTAATTTTATAAATGTTTTTAAATTACAACTAAGTACTCGGCTTAATGCTAGTTAGCATTTTCTTCTAGCTAACCTTTGTGTGGTAAGGAGTAGGCATTTACTGTCTGTTTTCTTTGTAGGATGCAACAGAATGCGCAAAGGATATCACGGCTCTGGCACGATCGACCACAACCAGTCATGGACAGCGCCATCTATTGGACCGAGTATGTAGCTCGTCACGCCGCCGCGCCGCCCTCGCTACCTGCCAAACACAACACGTGGTTTGAGGGTCTGCTCATAGATGTCTATATTGTGATAATAGGATTAATGTTATTGGTAGGGTTGCTAGTTTACGTTATTTTTAAGTTTATCAAGTTTATCGTGATGTTGTTTGTTAGTTTGTTTAGAAATAAAAAGTTGAAAGGAGAGTAGTGAAGACAAATTGCTTGCAGCTCAGCATAACTCTACTACTATTCTGAAGACCACACAAGTGCACACAACCACAACTGCCTGTCGCGTTTCAAAGGCCTGCTTTTCTTAAAACTTTTGTTCTCTGCTTTGCCGAATTGAACCTACTTGCACTAGCATATGGTGCTTTCTAAACGACATTGTATTTTTAGATTCCAACTAGATTAAATGCTAATAATAATTGTAACTCAATTATTATTAGCACGTCTAGAAAACCAATAAATTAAAATTGAATACATCAAATAGTTAGACTTTTTCTTTATAATTAACCTAGTAACGTATAAAAGTAGTACCTAGTTGCTTACTATTAGTAAAAATGCGAGGTACGATCATAAAAAGTGAATTTCTACAATTTCTCAGTTGGATAATCCAGTTCCGACTTCCGACATAATATATTATAATAATAATAATAATAGTCATTTATTTCAGGCTACATGGGAATTGTACATTAAATTATACCTAAATAATAAGCCCATAGAAATATATACTTTAAAATAATAATAGGTTATAATAATATTTACTAAAACACATAGGTAACACAAGATAAGTACTTACATTAAAAAAAATTAAATAAAATACCTAGGTATTATTTTTGGTTCTCGCGCTGGTGCACAGAGATCCAAAACCTGTACATAGGGCTATTTAGGCCTTCAGACATACATTGCAAAATGCCGTTTTTGGAATTCCTGAGCCCACCCCAAAAAGACGCTATTCGTGCTCTTATGATCGAGAAGAAATCCGGAACCCGTGCATCAGCGAACATGCCTGACGCGCTACAGAATCGTGGCTTTTTCATGAGAATGCGATATGCGTCATTGTATTGCACCCTTATGGTACTATACGATTTTCTCTTGTATTTGAACCAGAGCTGACAGGTATACATGCATAAGCAATACGCTTTAAACAAGGTAATTTTTACCTCGTCACTACATTTGGCAAATCTCCTTGCGAGCATGTTGCACCTGATGGACAGGTTCCGTCTTTCACGTTCAATATCCAGATCATCCCTCAGATCTTCCGTGATAATATGTCCTAGATATTTGAATTGCTTCACAATCCTCACTGCTGACTCATTCAGGTATACATCAGGCACCCTCTCCGGGCCTTTTCCAGCTCTGAATACTAGCATTTCAGTCTTCATTACATTGTATTTCAGACCGTGGGCTTCAGCATATTCTTCACAAATAGCCAAGAGCTTTCTTAACCCATTAATCGAGGGGCTGAGAAGCACCATGTCGTCAGCGTAGCTCAGATTGTTGACACAAACGTCACCAATGTGACAGCCGGTTCTGGTGCTCCTCAGCTCCTCGATTAATCCGTTAACGTAGATGTTAAAAAGGTCCGGAGATGTCAGCCCCCCCTTGCGTACCCCGCAGTCCAGACTATTGGATGTCGTGTCGCCCCATCTCACTGCATTTGTTTGATTATATATATATAATTATGTCCGTTCGACACGCTTACCTGTCTAGGAAATCTTTTTATCAATATGCAGGTGGTAGGTATATAAAACTAGGTAGTTGAACGCCTGCAGCTTGCGCGTGGTGTTTTTTTTTCCCATCAACTAGGCAATTTCAGCTTGTACGTAACTGTTTTTTTTGTACGGCAAACCTTTTTTGGTTTTGATTTTAATCAATGAAAAGAATGTTACTGTCATTGTCATGTTATGATAAAAAGTCAATGTCAACATCGAGCGAGATGTTTTGTTTATCTATTATTTTTATATGCTTTAATCATTGTGCTGTGTTTTATTTGTTGAAAAAAACCTAATTTACATAATTCTGGGAGCTTATTATTAGAGTGAGTAATCTTGTGCACCTAAATAAAATGCCGCCCCGTGAGTCTTCCAAACCTGAGTCTTCCTCGGACGAGAAGTCGGCTTCTGAGGATGAAACTCCGGACAATCAGAACCAAATGAATTACAAAAACATACAGGCGTTGAGAAATGCACGGGAAATAGCTTTGATGGCTGAGGAAAGGTGGCTTATCGAAATCTTGAAAACTACCAGACAGCAACGCAATGCACTGAAGGTATTATCACATTTAATTTCATTAAGTACTCTTCACATGCAGTGAGGGTGGCAGTGTCCAACCAATCCAACCAAATTTAACCACTCTGGCTCATTCACCATTCGTCTTAGGGCCTTTTTCAAGGCCATCACCAGTAGAGCATCGGAAGATATGATTGTGTCCATCAAAATGTAAAAAAAAACAGAATTAGACTTTATTTAAACTAGCGCAAAGTCTAGGGAATTCTATCTTCTATTTTCTTGCGCCTCTACTGACTAACTCGATCCGTACACTGACCAAGAATGGCCCAGTGACACAATGTATGGAATGACATAAGAGATGAAGAAGATTATCCAGTAAACTAATGTAGACCTATACTTTATAGGTGGAAGCCCTCTACTATCAAGGCCTCAAAGCAACAATGTTCGCAAGACATGCAGCGGAGTTTGGCGAAGTTTCAGTGGAACCTCAACAACCAGACCTGTTTACTGCAGATGACATAGAAATGGACCCTATACCTGAGCCGACTTACCCTGATATATCATCAGACCTGGTTAAATGTTTGGCTCCAACTAAACAAGCAAATATATTAAAGAAAGTACAACGGTTAGCCACAACACAGGTGGCAGCTCCTTCGAATATTGATAACTTCAACATACTAGAAGGACAATGCAATGATCAGGAGCTTCAGCACTTGAGCGTAGTCTCAGAAAGTAAGCATTTATTTTTGATTAAAAACAAATAAATAAATAAATAATAAAGAAATGCTGGACATTTCACACAACATTATCTAGCCCCAAGCTAAGCAGAGCTTGTGTTATGGGTACTAGATAACTGATATACTTAATACAACACATTACATAGATAGATATTTTTTTATTATACATAGAAAAATACCCAGATCACCCAAAACAAATAACTGCAGATCGTACAAATATTTGTTCCAAGGCGGGAATCGAACCCGCAACCTCCTGCGTCGCAAGCGAACCTTCGCCCGCCGCGCCGCAAAGGTCGTCAATATAATAAATAGGCATAGTATAGTATTAGTGATGGATAGGCAGGTGGTCTAACTGATGGTAAGTTGTAAATCCTGTCTATAGCAACCTGCAATGTTCACCTAATGTGCCCTATGTGGCTGCAGCAGCCACCATGAAGATGAAAAATCTCATGTACCTGTAATTTCACCGACACCCTTACCCTCCAAGCCAGAACACACACATAACAACACCCAACAGTCACATACATAGTCTTGATCCCACACTAGGATTCCCTGTGTCGTCGGTATCAGGAACTATGAGTACCATGGTACCACATCACCCAGACCCGGAACAAATATTTGCAGATCTAGCAAATATTTGTCCCGTAGCGGTAATCGAACCCGCACCTCTTGCGTCTCAGCCTGCTACTCGTCCGTCGCGCTACGCAGGTCGTCAAAAACACATCAATTACTCCTAGGCAACAGAAATAGGGAGGTTAGATATAAGGTTAGAAATCATAAATAAACTATTATCTATTCACTAGAGAGGTTGAAATAGTGAGATTAAAATACCTGTTTTTGTTTATATTGGTCCAGGCTAAATATGGGTAGATAAATTGTATTGGGCTAGGAACCGGTGTTAATAGGTACTTCTTCTTAAACTTAAAAACATTATATTACAGAAAAAGCTGAGACCTGGGATATTGAGGATCCAGAATATGAGTCTGAAGAAGAGGATGCGTTGAGTCGGGTCAACATTGACATGAGCATGCTTGTCGGACACAGCGAAGGAGACTAATGCTCGTTTTCACCAACGAATTACGGGACACCTAATGCATGTGAGACACAATACGCATATCAAATCTGACAGCTCCATATCTGTCAATTTTAACTTGCATTACGCATAGAAAATGGGCATTTTTGCCGGACATAGCGAAGAAGACTATAAGGCTGCTGCTACCGTGAATGGGACTAAAGCTGTAGTCACAGTGAGTTAATTTAAGAGATAATGTAGTCTTTTAATCAATTAGCGGTGGATATAACTAGGCTGCACTGAAGTTAGCCGTTTGGATGTGCAATACATTTGTCAAGAGCTAATTTTTCTCCCGAGTGCCATCTGCGCCGGACAGCGAGAATAACAGTCACAAAGGAATAAGAGCATCTAAATAGCTCAAAATTGCTGCCCACATAGTCTTGGAATGCGTGGGAGTAGCAACTCAACGTGAACAAATCCTCAATAACCCGAGGTCACTCCGGGAAGCCTGCGAAGACCCCAGGAAGCTTCAGTGCTTCTGGACGGAGTTAGGCTGGCTAACTATCTAACCAGTTAACTCTCACGCACAATGGACCATCCATAGAGTTCGAATGCGGAAAAGGGAGTTCTTTAACATTAACATTAGCTCAAAAGGTGATGTTCCAAGATGTATGGAGCCTAGCCCTTGTCGATGAACACTTGTGTAAACGTGGCTAAATATATGTAAAACCTTTTCTTATTATCATTTTTTGATTATTTCGCTTCATTTAATGCAGGTTCCTAAAATATCGTTCTCACGGAGAGCAACACAAGACAAAACAATATGACGGGGCGGATACAATTTAATCTGTGGTAAAATGTTTCGACAGCTGTTGACAACTTTGACCAAAACTGCATTTTGTTCACGTCTTGGCTGCAAGGTCTTGGAGAAAGGGAAATAAATATTTACGATTTAACTTCTGGGACTTCTGTCCCTGCTTAAAATTGTCCCTCTCACTACTCCCAACGAAAGAATAAAGCAAGCAACCACAGAGCAATAAACGTGACATTCCCTGCCTGTAATGGCTGCTCAGGAAAATATGTTACCATTGTAAAAAAAAACGAATTTTAAACATTTCTGTGCAGTAAATTATTCTTCAAATTAGAGTAAGAGTATTTTTACGATAATCACTGTTTTTTTCGCCATTCTCTGTCTGGTGTTCATCGATATAGGCTGGTTTGGAACATGTCCTTTACCGGTTGAAAAATTATATTTTCTTAATTTTCTCGAATTACCACATATCGAGTGTAGTGTCTCCCACGTGATGGACCAAAGACATTATAACATAACACCCAACAGTCACATACATAGTCCTAATCCCACACTAGGTTTCCCTGTGTCCTGGATGGCACACGGAGCATCACCCAGATGCTCGAAAGCAGTTGCTCTCGAAGTCGACGCTAGAATTCATTTGTGATGACCTCTGTGGCGCGGCGGGCGAGTAGCCGGCTGGGACGCAAGAGATGCGGGTTCGATTCCCGCTGCGGGACAAATTTATTTATTTATTTAATGAAGACCAACAGCTTAATTTAAAAACAAATGTTTGCATGGTCATTGCATATTTGTTTCGGGTCTGTGTGTTGTGGTACCATGGTACTCTTAGTTCCGACTATGTATGTGACTGTTGGGTGTTATATTATGTTAGGTTTCTTACCCGCACTTCCTAAACCAAGACGGTAGCGGGTATGGTAAAGTCGAAGGGTAGAAGACCCATGATGAGCATTCTGTGTTACCAGCTATCTTCTTAGTTAGTTATCTTCTGGTTATGATTTAGAAAACTGTTTTTTTTTTAGTTTTGCTTTGTAGGTACTCCGCAGTTCATTATAGCGTTGCTCATTTCGTTCCATCCAAAGGTTGCCTGGAAGAGATCGCTTTCAGCGATAAGGCCGCCCATTGTATTGCCTTTCTATGTAAAATTACTTATTTATTGTTTCTGTGTGGTGATCAATAAAGTGTTAATCTATCTATCTATCTTCATGCGGTCTAGTTGTATTGGCAGTAGGTACGTCACATACACATACATTGTACATTGTACATGTACATATTGATGGGACCTGCCACAATAAACTAATTCTAAGTAAAATAATATGAGTCTTTGTTTATTTTTAACGTCCTTTTTATCCCCTTAGTATTGAAAATCCAGATTCTTCATTCTAGATTTTTATTCGAGATTTTTCATTCGATATTTGTCATTCGAGAAATAACAGCGCGTCCAATCTCCCTTTAATCATCATTAATCATTAAAATATAGTCAATTTTACAATAATTATCGTTAGAGTCAGCCTCAATCATTTGCAAGCGATTGTATTTATACAAAATTTGATCTAATGTTATATGTGGCAACGAGGGGAGGCGATGACGCGAAGGCCGTCTGATCTGAGGGTCTATTACGAGTTTTGCATTGCAACAATCATTTTGCGATTCGTGAGTATTCAACGTGACTTACGTAGTAACTAGGTATTTATCTGTGCTGTTTCTATCGACTGCGCGGCACCGAATGATAATAGTTACTATGTAAGTCACGTTGAATACTCACGACTCGCAAAGTGATTGTTGCAATGCAAAACTCGTAATAGGCCCTCAGATGAAGCGACTCTGGATGTCACCCCGTGCTTATTCGCAGTAACGCCTCGGCATTTAATATACCTAAAGGGATACAATATCGCTTCGACAAATACTTTTATAATGATTATAAGTGTCTGTGTGAAGTCTCTCATAACTGGGGTGCGGGAAAATTGCCGTTTATTCCACGATTTCCAAATTTCTATACATCTGAAACTCATTGATGTCTAAATTTCTTATACCTATAATATCAATACAAGTGCCTCCTCCAGTACATCTGCTGAAAAATGGTGATTTGTGGCCTTTTTGGTGATATTAAGTCACTCAGTGACATTCAAAAATCGTACCTTTAGGGTTCGATTTGAAAATGATATCGAGTTAGCCTAAAAGTTAGTCACCGATGTCTGATTCTGAATTGGCTCGATCGTCGGTCTGTTTATTTTAATCGCATCGATAAATTTATATTGCTGCGTTTTCATGGACTGGACCATTGTTTATATAATCCACTTTTGCAGAAACAGCGACGTAGAAAGCCCTATTTTGCCTTTTGCTTCTTCCCCATTTGAACTAATCAATTCAGCAGGGCGATTCTAATAAGTCGATTTTTCATTTCGATGTAGTAAGTAACTAAAACAATTTTCTTACAATTTTCTCTACTAAAACCCGGTAATATACAATATTTATTGTTTTTTACTGTGTTTTACTAGAGAAAATTGCTTTAGTTACTTACCACATCGAAATGAAAAACTAACGATTCCGATCGGAAACGTTGCCGACGTTTTAAAATCGTCCTGCAGGACACCTAACGATAACGGGACGGTTTGTTTGACATAGGTTAAATTTTCGTCGGCCGTTGTGTATCCGACCTAAAAATATACCCCTCCGTCTCTCCCGTGGATGTCGTATAGACGTAAGAGATTAGACCAGGGGATGACCAGCAGCATCCACCGAGTCCTTATCACCAACACTGCGATCACCAATCCGCCTGCCAAGCGTGGTAATATGGCAAATCCTCCCATTGCATTCGATGGGGAAGGCCTTGTCCAGCAGTGGGCATCAACCGGATGATGATGATGAAGTTTTCCGTTAGCTGAGTTGTTTAAAATGGGCATAATGTTTCACATATTAACTATAGTTTCCATTTTACTACCAGTGGGCTTACTCTTGAAAACAGTTCCAATCGCAATCCAGTTTCAATCTAATAACGCTTGTTTGGCACATTTGAAACAAATCGAGTTTGAAATTGAGGTAGAGCACTCGATTGACGTTGCGTGTTGACTCGTGAAGAACAACGGACAGAAAGTCGATTTCAAATAGTTCAAATTCCACCAATCTCCATTCCAAATTGTGCGCTAGTACCTATTGAGTTCAATAGTACTAAATGACCAAGGAACCTAATACTCTTTAGCGACAAATGACACTAAATCCTGCATTAGGATTGGAGTAGAGCGTCAAAAGTAGCCACTCAGTAAGCTTTCGTGGGTACTATCTAACGGGTAAATACTATAGAAACTCATGTAATCAACAGCCTTCATTGTTATTTTGTACATAAATTACATGCAAAGCTTCTCAACACGGTCCTAAAAGTGTAAGCCCCCAATTCCAAACAGCAAGCATTAATAAGGCCGCATTTACATTACAATCATTCAACAGACTCAATTACAGCTGTGATAGAAGCGCGAAACTCTGCGTGAACAGACTTCGTAGTGCAGGAGCCGAAGGCCTTAAAAGACCACTTTATATGAATCATAATACGACTCATATAAAGGAATTGCTAAGAATCTTCGGAGAATTCGGAAAATGAATGAATGATTGAATGATTCTATGTTACATTCCTTTGTTGCCAATTGCTGGTGTTTGCTTATTTATTATTAAGCCTTTATTTCAGATAATGCTACATATTTATACAATAATTAATTTACCCTGCGACATCGACCTGTTATCTGTTTGCATTTTTTAGGCAAAGTCCTCCTCAACCTCTTCCACTATTCTCTTTCTCTCTTGTTTGCTTATGACCGATGATGAAAAAAAGAGACAGCTGCTTCAGCGTAGTGTAGGTATGTAGGTAAGTAGTAGCTTAGTGTAAGGCCTTTCTGCAGGGGTGGGATTTTTGATTGTCATCGAGCAACTAAACGTCAGTAAAATTGCCGATTGCAGTAAAAATGCCCCGTTTTCCAAATTTTTAGGTATCTGAAACGCATTGATGACTAAAATTCTTATACCTTAGATATCAATACAAGTGCCTCCTCCAGTACATATCCTAAAAAACGCTGATTTTCGGCCTTTTTCATAATCTTGTCGTTCAGTGACATTCAAAAATCGCACCCCTGGATGAAGATTTTGTGACAGACATAATCATCGATATCAGTTAGCCACCAAACTTCACTAATTGCTGGCCTCTCTTAGTTTGTTCCACGATCCAGAGCTAGTCTCATCCATCTACAGCCCGCTGACTTCATTGTCGATCACGGATAAAGATATCTGGTGGTGTCGACCCATCTCGCTGGACGCAGGAAAACATAGGGCGTTAGGAATTTAGCTTGAAGCTACCGCAAGGTCGGTTTGTTTGTGATACCAATATTATTTTTAAGGTATAGGGCTGAAATTTATACCAAATATAAAGGTTTGTAAGTTTAGAGTGCCGTAAAATCAAGTTTCTAACTCAATGCATTAAAAAGATATGGTAATGAATGTCTAACTTTTGTATAGAAATCGGGAAAATGAAAAACCTCTAGTTTATTTCCAGTATAACCTCACAATTCTGAAATTAAAAGTCTGCAATACAAATGAAGGAAAGAGTCTAAAATTTAGGAATTTTGACTATTTTACCCCTGAAATGGGACTGTGAAGTTTGTACGCAAAAGTGGGTGAAACTCGAAAAGGGCTTTGACGATTTCGAAACCCTAATGGCGCGAGTCGCGCTCGGAATTTCCCATTTTATTTTGATTGATAGCTTATCGAGATACTTTTTGCGATATTGGTAATAGCTTCAGGCTTCCTAGATATTCGTGTCGAAGCTTATTAAATAGGTGCTGTTTTGAGAAACAGCACCAGCTCCTCGCCTAATATGCTAATAATGTCAGAATGAAAAATATGTATGTACCTATTGCCCCGCAGGTCGCAGCAGGCCCTACAATTTTACTGTAGAGCTATGGAGCGTTCGTGTACTTTCAATACATACGCGATGTCGAGTGTCTTCGCTTTATGCCATTTTCCATTATGAAAACATGACTGTACATTGCTATGTTATGTTGCAAGGTAATTTCATAGTGTCAATTTCAATTCATATAATAATGATGCGTTCACCATGCATCGCGTAGCAGCCCTGCTACGCGCGTAGCGAAAACACTCGTGGAGATGATTACTTATTACTTGTTTGGATCAACATCCAACATTGCGACAACCCTAATAGAAATACTTAGCTTATATTATTCTTGTTAGTGGGTAAGATGTAGGTATTAAGAAAGAACTAGTGTAGGTACCTCATAACATTGTGTAGAGGTGTCGCTACGCGCGTAGCAAAAATGGCTCGAGGATATTTAAATTTTTATGTAATTTTTTTTAAATGATATAATAGCACTTGTGTTTCCAGTCATAATATCTATGTTTATAAAAAGCAAAGTTTGTCTGTACACTATTATAACACGACTTCTACTGGGCGGATTCAAATATGGTTTTAAGTTTCGTCTAGTGAAACACGAAAATGGTATATGAGGATGGTTTTAACATAATAATACATCCGTGCACTTGGTTTCGTAAGGTGCTAGAATATTTGTGAAAGCAGTCGGAGGAAAGACCAAAGTTAAGCGTCGTTTCAAAAGGACACGTTTTACATGAATGACCGGCTCTAACAGTTTTTACGTGTAAACCTTTATCACTAACTCAATTCTACTGGACGGATTTAAATGCAGTTTTTACTGTAGTGTAGGAAATTTATCAAAGTAGGATTTAGTGCCTAGAACGTACGGGTTTTCTTGTGTCTCTAATTTTTCGTTCTTCGAGTAGGGACACGTGTGTAGGAGTACGTGGGTAATTCGCGGGCTGACCCGCGTGTATTTGCTAGTAAGTATTCAGTCCACTCGCTATAACGAGAAGTCGATGTAGCGTGGAATCGACATGCCGGGAACAATTCGTATTTAATACACGGAACCCGATCAGCAATAACTACACAGTTGGGTTGCTCGCGCGCATTATACTGACCTCTCTCAAGTTCAATGCCGGTGCGCACGCGCTCGGCCGCGCCTGATAGTGGCAATTTGTGGACTGGACAGCGCCAATATCACTTCCGTATTCCAAAAATACTTACTTAAAGTACTTACCTAATATACTTACTTATATAATAATATTGATAAGGGAATGCGTAACGTTTTCTCGAAAACCAATATCGTCGATTTCCGTGTTTGCAGAAATATTATTTGGTATTTTTGTAGAAATAACAGGAATTTATAAGTTCTTAAATTGCGTTTCATTTTAATAATAAACCAGTTATTTTATTTTTAGATCATTGTAATTTTTTTCAAGATAAAATCAAAGTACCATGCTTTACCAAGTTTTCAAGTCTATGTTACCTATGATATGCATTAGAAACGGCGTAGTTTAAAAAAAATGGGTTATTCTCTTTCAACTAGTTTCAACCTAAGATCCCCGAACTAGGTAATACATAACTTACCAGAAATAAGCACCTAACTTGTATTTTATCATGATCATCGTCTTCATCATCAGTTCATTGCTGGACATAGGCCTCCCCCCTAGAATGCCACGACTTCAAAAACAAAACCAGAAACTAATTCTAGGTATCACCGACCAATGGGTACCTAGATAGAGCCACTCGACAAACACACTTGAGCCATTGCCAAACGTATTTTTTCATCAGTCATTTCACACGGAACGGCCTTTAAGCTATTATCCCGAATATTATCCTAATACCGGTACTGACCTTTGTGTATAAGTGACGAATTATATTAAATGCATTTCAATGCCGTCGTACTGACTCACTCTTTGATGGACCGCTCTTCGGAGGGGTAGAAAAAGGGGGGGACACACGCACATTTCAAATTGGCAGGTTTAGAAAAACTTTCAGACAGGGTTTTAAGCCTCCTGCATGCGTAGTAAGTGTAGATTTTCCGTAATTGGTTGATATCTGCTTTCCTAGTGTTGATGTGTGGATGAGTATCGACCAAAGAGTTCCAATATTTTTATTTTTGTCGAAATTAGTTTATTTGAAGTGTAAAAACTTTCATCATTTTAAACTGCTGAACATTTATAGGAAGAGATAGGCTCTAAGTTCTAACCTAACCTAACCCTCTTATTCATATATAAATATTTTTTTAATTTTTACAACTTTGATAGCTAGAATAGTTTTTGTTTTGTTTTGGTGTTTTTTACATCAGAGAGAACATAACTTTTCATTTAAAAAACAGACTTCCGCCATTGTATTCAACTAAATATTTGGATGAAAAAAAAATGATGAAAGAACCATAGTGGTGAAAGGATTATGATACTTTTTGAATGCAAATGCTTGGTTTGTTGCTGAAAATATCAAAATCGCCATATGTATGCCTACAATATTTGAGGAGTTCCCTCAATTTCTTATGGATTCCATCATCAGAACTGGATGCTGAAAAAAATAGGACCAATCTGGAAGTATATCTATTCAAATAAAAAAAGAATTTTCCAAATCGGTTCATAAACGCCGGAGATACGAGGTAACAAACATATAAAAAAAAAAAAAAAATACAACAAAATTGAGAACCTCTTCCTTTTTTGGGAAGTCGGTTAAAAACAGAAGCTGTTTTAACTAAAATAAGTTTGAAAAATGATTATGAAGGGGGTAAAAATTCAACTAATAAGACCCATTTTATCAGTGCAATGCGACGTCGCATCCTCACTCGCATCCTGAGGACGCAGTCTGCGTTTTAACAAGCAATTGACACGGCGGCAGTTTGGTGTAGCACGGATTTTTGTATGGGAATTGAGGTTCACAAAGCGTACCTACTGTAGGGGCGCTCATCAGTGTCCATACAAAATCCGTGTTACACAACACCGTCACGTTCGCGTCACCCTAATATTCATAATCAATTTTTAAACCTTTAATAGCTAAAATAACTTTTGCCTTGTTTTGTGCGTATGCCATTTAACATCAGCGAAACAAAACAAATGCTATTTTAACTAGAATAGTATAGGTTTAAAAAACTATTATGAATGAGGGGGTAGGCTCTAATGTCCACTTGCACCAAACCAACTTTAAGCTGAGTCATGACTTTTACGTATTCATTTCGTAATTTTTCGTTATAGGTTTTATAGAAAACTAAATAAGAAATAAATGCTAGACATTTTACACAACATTATATAGCTAGCCCCAAGTTAAGCAGAGCTTGTATAATGGGTACTAGATAACTGATATACTTAATACAATAATTACATAGATAGATATTTTTTATTATACATAGAAAAATACCCAGAACACCCTGAACCCTGATCTGCAGATCGAACAAATATTTGTTCCAAGGCGGGAATCGAACCCGCAACCTCCTGCGTCGCAGGCAAACCTTCGTCCGCCGCGCCACAGAGCTCGTCCTAAACCTAAAGCTAATTTTATCATATGAAGATTTATCGTAAGGTAAGTATTAGAGCCGTGATGTGCCCGGCCTATGAATAGACCCCTCCGTTTCCTCCCGTGGATGTAATAAAAGCCTTACTAAGGGATTACACTAGGGGATGGGCAGCAGCATCCATCTGGGCACTTAACACCAAACTGTTATCATCAATCCGCCTGCCGTCGTGATTGTGGCAAATAATAAAAAAAAAAATGTGAAAAGGGTCCTCCAAGGCAGGCAACGCATTGGCAATGCCCCGGGTGTTGCATAGGCGACGGTAACCGCTTACCATCAGGTGGGCCGTATGACAGTTTATCAAGCCATAACATAAAAAAAACCTTTCATTGTATTCGATGGGGAGGCCTCGTCCAGAAATGGACATCAACATCATTTTTTTTAAATCAACCGATAGATGGTGATGATGGGGTAGGTAGGTATATTTTATTTTCTAATAACATCGCGTCAATTTGGATGACATGGGTAACAATGCCATTGTATGGAGTGAATAAAATTATTATGTAGGCACCTCTTGAATATATATGTATGAATGCTAGAATAATCTCAAATCTATTGTAACTAACTGCTAACCGATCTACGTTATTTCATAAACCGAGGGCCTAGACTACAAATGTAACAATAAGTAACTACACGGGCATGTGGTGTAACACTATACACTAACTACACGGATTTTTGTATGGAAATTGAGGTGCTCGTGGTGTTCGATAGAGGCGCTTTTCGTGTAGTGTACACCACACGCCCGTGTAGTTGTATTTTACATTTGTATAGGCCCTCTCTTGATTAAATAAAGTAACCTAACCTAACACCAAAACGCCCTTGATCCTAGTTCTCAGTAACTAATTATTCGTATTACTAGATAGTGGAATTGATTGTGGGAATATTGTAAATATTTATTAGGAAAATCTGTTATCATCTTACACACAAATAAATTGGTTTAATGTCCTTAGTTTAGTTTAACAAATGAATTGTTGGATTGCGTCAGGCTTTGAAATTAATTTACAGTAAGTTACGGCTGATGTATTTTTGCCGCTTCTATGTTAGCCGTTTACTTTAAGACCTAAATTATCTATTGCAACGCCAATAGCTAACTTCAGAGCGGTCAAGATACATCGGCCGTTGGCCGTCATTATCATCATCAGCCCATTATTCCACTGATAGGAGTTAGGACCATTAACTGGCTAGGGTTACCTAATAATATTCTACCGTGGTGAATACCACCTTCATTCCGTGGTGTGTCCGGCCTAATAGATCCCTCCTACTCCCGTGGATCAGCAGGGGCTGGGCAGCAGCATCCACCTGAGTACACTGCGATCACCAATCTGCCTGCCAAGCGTGGTGATTATGGAAAATTCCCCCACCCCAGTCCCAGTGGACTTAAACAGGCTAGTAATAATGATGATGATGATGATGATGAATATTCTACCCTTCAATGTCTCATTCTATCCTTCACCACTTTGACCTTGAAGAAAAACCTCAAACAGCAAGTAAATTTTCCGTAAAAAACCAGCTTATTACTATAAACCTAGATTCCTCGAAGAACACTACCCTATAAAGAGCCTACTCAAAGACCTGATGCATTACCATGAGCTCTTATAGCGATTCAGTTCAAAAACTATTCAGTACAAAATATCGGTTCCGTGATGTCCGCAGCTATATTTAAAGGCACAATAGCAGAAGGTCTATGAACTTCTGCGATTAAAGTTATTCAATGATAACGAATGTCAACGACGAACCGACATTTTGTACTGAATAGTTTTTGAACTGAATCGCTCTAAGAGCTCATGGTAAGGCCTCAGGAAGGTAAAAGCCGGGTTTATCACTCTATAGAGAGGCACAAAAGCATTATCGTTATATCTTGTCATAATGTGAGCTTCCCTCTTGGCCGTTTACAGTCCATTCTCCTCTGTATTGCTATCAAATGCCCGGAGTATTGTAGCTTATTTACAGCAAGAGGCTATAGCACTTAGGTTCGTGGAAACTGCGTTTGTTTATATTGTTTAGCAAAAGCTCTTGTGTTTTGTTTTAAAATGAATTGAAGTACTAAAAATATAAAGTAATTAAACAAAAAATGCTTTTAATTGGTACCTTCTACTATAGACTCACCTAAATTACCCAGTAGAAGGTTTGCTATCTAAACAGTTTTTTTACTATTGCCTAAGTATACAAAATCGAACGCTGAGATAGGATACAATTAAGAATGTTACCACTATTTTAGCCATTATGCGACCCACGGTAAAAAGATGCCCTTTGATGTTAGCACCATTATTTTTATTTAAATTACTTATTGTACTTACTTATTTCCGTAGAAGAATACACAAGACATAGCTCTCAGAATTAACAAGTTGCTGTAGCAATGGGCAAGTCATACCTATAGCACAGAATAAATATTAGTACATGTACCTATAGCTCGCAGAACTGACAACAATTGGGGAAGAAAGGTTCTCCAGTGGCGACCACAAACTGGACGACGAGGAAACTCCCTCGATGAAGGAAAGTTGGTGGATGGAGGCGGCTCAAGACCGTTCCTCGTGGCATTCTAGGGGTGAGGCCTATATGCACAGTGGACTTTTACAGAATTATGACTTATTTTTAAATATCCATTTAGTGAATCAGACAAAGAACTTGTAGATTTAAATTATCCAGTTGGCGATTTTTAATAAGTAGTTTATGCTGTTTGTGGCATTTCCTTATGCGTAGTTTTATGCAGAACTGGTTTTGAATGAATAATTCTTTTGTAGTTATTGCTTTCAATAAGAAGTAAGCAAAGAGGATAGACAAGACAATGGATATGGTTTTTTTTTCTAATGCACTTGGTATAAGTATGTATACTTATACATACTTATACCATGCACTTGCATGGTTTCCATAGTGATCCTATACGGGACCCTTATGGGTCCCGTATTTTCCTGTTGAGGTAAAACCCTAAAATTAAGAAAGAATATTAAAATGAATGTGTGTGAAATAGTGATATGTAAAAGTATTTGACGACCTCTGTGGCGCGGCGGGCGAAGGTTCGCTTGCGACGCAGGAGGTTGCGGGTTCAATTCCCGCCTCTGAAAAAATATTTGTACGATCTGCAGATAATTGTTCAGGGTGTTCTGGGTATTTTTCTATGTATAATAAAAAATATCTATCTATGTAATGTATTGTATTAAGTATATCAGTTATCTAGTACCCATAACACAAGCTCTGCTTAGTTTGGGGCTAGATAATGTTGTGTGAAATGTCCAGCATTTATTTATTTGTAAAGTATATCGTAAGTATATCTATAAGTAGTCTCGTACCTATCTCTACCAGAAGTTGTCTGAATATGCTTATGAGTTACGATGAGTATAGTTAGACCATACTTTTCATTAATTAATTTGCACTTAAGTCTGAAAACCAAAAGGTTTACCCAAATAGTAACTCCTAACCCAAGAACAAGTAGAGTCGGTTCGTCCCTCGTCTATCGATCAGCCGCTCTTGAACTTGTTACCAATAAATTGTCATTCTAGCTTTGTACGAGGAAGAATGCAGGTGTCTTGTAGATGGTGCCACTTGAAGAACTCAGCTTTTCGAAAGAAAGTGATAGTTCTGTTTAGAATAAGAATTAAAGAAGTAAAAAGGAACAAGTGACTTCTGTAGACGATAAAAATTAAACTTTATATTAAAATAAAAATTTAATTAAAATTAAACCGGTTTCCATTACAAGACAGAAGACAGTAGCCTTTTGATAATTTTGGTATAAGGTTTGGTACCAAGATTATCACCCTAAGTTTCTATTTTAGACGGTCGCTAGTTCGCTGCCAATTCATCAGGCATTATCATTTCTTGACATTAGTTTCCGTTAGATTCATTATCATAGTAGGGTATAACATTAGGGAGCTACACAGCTGTTGCTAATTAAGAGTATCATTCGTCTAAAATGAGGTGTTTCTCGGTCTCTCTTCATTTCTATATAATGAAGTAGAGAGAGAGAGTTTAATTTATATTCGAATAGATTAATTGTTGTTATGAGAAGTGATTATTACTGCTGATAGTAGCGGACTTATCAGGGCAATGACCACAACAGCGGCATAGTAAGTCAATGCGAGGCAAATAGAAAAATATAGATTGAGGCCCTTAAAAAAATTCCATGTTACGTAGACATCAGCGTAACCAGCGCAGTATTTGTCAACCTCTGGACCAAGGGCGGTCAGGGCCGTAAAGAAGTGCAAGCGAAGCGAGCCGCGAAAATTTGGAGTTGTTACGGCTGGAGTTGTTACGGTTGTTGGGTTCTCTTGCCAGTCTCACTGGGCCGCTACGAGGTTTGAAGTTACGGTCTTAAAGCTCCTACACACTATGCCGGGGGCATGCCGCCGACAAGCCCGGCGGCATGCCTGGCGGGTCGGTGGCATGCCCGGTGGGTATTCTGTGTACCCGCGGCGTATATCGGCATACCCGCGCGGAAAAAAGACGCCGGCTGTGCCGCCGGCATAGTGTGTAGGTACCCTTAGAATCAAAACGCCAAATCCACAACGCCCCGCTAGGTTTCATTCTGCTAATAAACGAGCAAATAATTAATAAAACTTTGCAAAAATTTCCAGGGTTTCGTAATAAAATGAAATCACTCAAGCATTTAATATTTTCATTGCGTAGTAATTGAATCATAGCGACAAGATTGTAGCTAAAGATGTTATAATCTCGCTGTGACTCGCATTACATATTGATGATCTATTCTATGAGATATCATAAAGTTAATACTCCTGTTTCAGATGTATAAACATATTAAACAAGTTACAAAGGATGCATACCAAAAAGGCTCTTTATATTCAATAAGTATAAGGCTTAGATAGATACTTATGACCTTCGTAATCCGTTACATCTATTAGCAAAGTCAAAGTCGCAATAGTGACAAAGTCAAAAAACAACCTCTGTGGTACGATGGGCCAGTAGCCGGCTGAGATGTGATAGGTCCCACTGCTGAACGAATGTTGGTATGATCTGGGTGTTTTGGTACCTATTTGGTACTCGTAGTTCCTGATAACCACGGCACAGGGAATTCTATATAGTGTAGGAGACTATATTATGTGACTGTGTCATGTAATGATCGTACCAAGGTACCTCTTTGGGGTTCTTCCCCACCCATAGTACTCAAGTTCATATACCTACTTGTGCGTTATGTATGACTTTGATTAACAGAGGCCTTACCATGGGCGAATCAGTACAAAATATCGGTTCGTCGTTGACATTCGTCATCATTGGATAACTTTAATCGCAGAAGTCTATAGACCTTCTGCTACTGTGCCTTTAAGTATAGCTGCGGACATCACTGAACCGATATTTTGTACTGAATAGTTTTTGAACTGAATCGCTACAAGAGCTCATGGTAAGGCCCTCAGGTGACCGCAGTAATATTTTTTTCTCATAATCACTAAGAAAATTGCTCAATTGGCTCTACCTACAAATACAAAGTGTTGCTCTAACATAAAATAAAAACCTTTACACTTCTCTCAGCACATAAAAATAGTATTTTAAATTTAAAAGAATCGTGTTCAGTAAGATGTATGAATTACTCGAGAAGTTGTATACCAGCCGCAAATCCCAGAAGCAACGTTTGTCGTTCCATGCATGCGCGAGTTGCATTGCAGCTTGCGCAAATATGTTTTTATTATTATAGCTATTTGGTTTCGTGCTTCTATTTTCATCTAGCGGACAAACGAACGCATTGCTGTACTTTGGTACTCTATCTAAGTATATTGTTGATATAAAGGCAATCACACTAAAAATTATAAATTATTATTTATTATAAATGTGAAAGTTTGTATGTTTGTTACTTCTTCACGTTCAAACGGCTGAACGGATTTGAGTGAAATTTGGAATGGAGATACCTATACCCTGGATTAACACCCAGGCTACTTTTCATCAAAAACATCATCAATTTTTATAATTGTTCACGCGGGTGAAACCGAGGGACCCAGCCAGCGATTCATAATTGAGCAAATATTTAACAGTTAGATGTTTGTTTTCTCGCAAACAGATATGCAATAAACATTATCGTTTTATAATTTTGTTAGTAGTAGAACTTCTTGTGAAAGAGTTCGTCCGGGGAAGTACTACCACCGTACCTATTTCTGCCGACAAGCAGTAGTGCTGTGTTTCGGTTTGAAGGGTACGGGTGCCGGTGAAATTACAGGCACATGAGACTTTTCATCTTTATGTCTCAGGGTCGGCAGCGCGCGTGTGATGCCTTTGGTGTTGCAGGCATCCATAGGCTACGGTAACTGCTTTCCATCAGGTGGGATGTATGCTTGTTTGTTTGCCAAGTAGCATAAAAAAAAATACAAAATAAGAGAGGTATTATTTCATCACATATTCTAACAACGGAAAATGCTCGCTCGGTTCCACACATCATAGTACCCTGGGTTTCTTGAATAACTCGTTTGTTTTCTTCCTTATGCTTACGAGCTGTGGAATGATCTGAGATTTCCCCGCTAAGTCATTTGTCTATGAGTCTAACCCCCTTCTCCCTCTTATTCATGATCATTTTCTAAACCTATAAAATATGTTTTGTCTTGTTTTGACGTATGCCATTTTACATCAGAGAGAACAAAACAAAAGCTATTTTAACTAAAATGGGTTTGAAAAATTATTATGAATAAGGCCTTAAGTCTAATGAGTAATTTCAAGAAATTTATAAAATTATTCATTGTAGGCATTGCTGCGATAATGCCTCCGGTGTTGCCGGTGTCTATAAACGACGGTGACCACTTTACATCAGAGCCCGGAACAAGCAATTAACATGGGCGTATAACAAGTATTTTGTATGGAAATTGAGGATCATAAAGCGCTAGGGGTGCTTATCAGTGTCTCCATATAAAATCCGTGATGCACTACACCATACGTCTGTGATCCGACTGTGTGACACGTCTGGTTAGCCGTAAGCTAGTTTGTCTATCAGTCGCTGTAATTGGTTCAAAACCGTTCTTTATAACATTCTATAAGAAGGTCTAGCACAGTAGTAAACTTCTACAGGCTGATGATGATGAATGCCTGATAAATTCTGCTGGAAGATAAATACAACTCAACCACAGTTTTAGTTTTTTTTAAATAACTAATATTCATTTTTAAAATAGATATACCCAACTAAACTGAGTAGCCAGTTTAAGTCACACACAAATAGCCAATGCAGTAATGATCGGTGGTTGACTCGGACCAATTTCGTAAGATAGAAGTAATGTCTATGTACTAAAATTAGCCAAGACTGTACACACTATTTAGGGCATAGGAAGGTCTAGTCTAAGCAGGCCCTAGATTCAACAAATAGTCGGGCAATTTTCTGTGTTAGAACACATATATATTTAAATTAACCTACCTATCCGCCGTCACAGATTCTCCATTCACAAGTTATATAATAATTTCTATGGATGATTTTAATCCTTCTAGCATAACCAACCCATAATGTTCCCACTGCTGGGCCTATTTTCGACGAGGGTATATGCGCGTGGTGGGGAGTTCTCTTACCAAATAAACAAAGTGTTTTTTTTCTTTTTGTAGCATGTGGTAATTCGCACATACATTTTTTGTGTGGAAAAATCCATCGAGTTTGAACCCAGAATCTTAAATACTTTTTAAACAAATGTATCCTATGAAAATACCCCATTTCCTGGGGGCATTGTTCCGAGAGTATGGGACATTAAATACTCCTTTTAGGAAATATTCTCGATGAATAATACAGAACCGATATCATGTGCAGATCGTTTCTGCGGGTCGCTTTGTGGATGGTTTGCAAGAAAACTAGAGACTATCAACCAAATGCATTTTAAAGATTGCAGGAAGTCGGTGGATGGAAGCTGTCCAGCAGTTGACTTCTATAGGTTGATGATGATGGTTTTGAGACCATCTTAGATTGTATCATGTTTATTTTTAGCTAATAAAGTGTAAAGCAGCTTATCCTACAGATTCTTCTTCTCTTGTATCACTAGTTCTTTTTTGGTGACCTTGGCTGAGTTTATGGTGTCCTTGAAAAGATCGTATTGAGACTGTAGTCTTGTTATTTCACTGTTGACTCAGGATTTTCTTTTCCAAACTGCACCACATGTTATCACTAAAATAAATAAATAAATGCTGTACATTTCACACAACATTACCTAGCCCCAAGCTAAGCAGAGCTTGTCTTATGAATACCATGTAACTGATATCTATTATTATATATATATATATATATATATATATATAAATGAATCCCTATATCCCTTGGTCACGCCATCACGCGTGAACGGCAGGACCGATTTCAATATTTTTTTTTGTTGTGTTTGTTATTGTCAGGAGAAGGTTCTTATGACAGAAAAAACGGGACAACCGGGAACACCGGGAAAAGTGTATATTATAATAATAGGTTGTTTGATGCTCAGAATACCAGGCGCTCATGGCAGGGTAGAAATTGGATGACTAGACAACCGGGTCCACAGGGAACAACGGGAACACAGGGACCAAGCGAAAGAAGATTATAATAATATAAGGTTGTTTGATACTCAGAATACCAGGCGCTCATGGCAGGGTAGAAAGTGGATGCCTACGCCAACAAGTGGTCGTAATTTGTTCAAAAACACGTCAATTAGGTCAAACACCGGGACCACGCGAACGAAGTCGCGCGCGGGCAGCTAGTACTTAATACAATACATTACATAGATATTTTTTATTGTACATAGAAAATACCCAGAACACCCTGAACACTTACCTGCAGATCGTACAAATATCTGTTCTGAGGCCGGAATCGAACCAGCAACCATATTAAGCTATATTTAATATCAAATGGCTTATATTAAATATAGCTTAGATTCAAAAAGTTTTTGAAATCACCGTCATTTTCTGGAATATTAAATGTGTGGTTTGAACCTAGTCAGTAGTTTATTATGCGAACTCCACATGTACACATAAATCAGATCACTAATCACGGAATCAGCGGGGGTCAACAAGTTTGTGATTGGTGAAACATTCCGACCGGTGGAATGGAGCCGAATACTAATAATTTTGTTTGCTGCGAGCGCTAATCTATAGTGTGTGCTGGTTACAAAACCTCAGATAAAGACATAATGTACATACCTGTTCACATAGTATGAACTATGCATATAACTGTGCGTCATAGTTGTATTCGCAGACAAAGAAAATCCTCCTAGACTTTCTGTGCACAGGTTTAGCTCCTTTCCATCCACAGGTTGTCTGGAAGAGATAGCTTTTAGTGATAATACCACCCATTATACATTTTCATCACCATCATCACTGAGCAGTGAACTTCTACAGGCTGATGATGATTATTATTTATTTTTATTGATTCAGTGTATTATGCAACAGTAAGATAATATTTAATAATCCTACTAATATTATAAACGCGAAAGTTTGTGAGTATGGATGTTTGTTACTCTTTCACGTAAAAACTACTGAATGGATTTGAGTGAAATTTGGAATGGAGATACTTTACGCCCTGGATTAACACATAGGCTACTTTTCATCATCATCATCAATTTTCATCATTATTCACGCGGGTGAAACCGCGGGGCGCAACTAGTAAATTATAATATTAAAAGTAAGCAATGCAATATTTTATGCATTGCTTAACTTTTTACAGGTTTTTCTATGCAAGCCCTTATATAGTTTTAAGTTATCTCTATAAATATATTATCATTATTATTACTCATTGGGAATTATAATAAATAAATGGCATAAAAACGGTCAAATTACTGGAATCTGGGGCGATATAGCACAGGCTGTCTACAGTACCAAGACACTAGCGAGACGACCGCAAATTTTAGTATTGGCCAATGACATCGAGGTAGCTTGAAATCTTTGTAATTTGATTGGTTAATCTTTGACAGTTATTATCGTCTCGCTAGTGACTCGCTATCGTTACTAACGTTATTCAGCCTGTGCTAGCCGTATTATTACCAAAACACATGTCGGTTGAATGAAGCCTAATAATGCATTTGCTTCGAGCCTTATCAGCATGAGTAGCTGGTTACAAACCCGGTTGTAACTACGTCCCGTACAATCAGCCATTTAAACGACACAAAGGTGTGATGTGTACAAACGTAACAAACGAAAATGATAATTTCAAACGAGAATCAATCTCTTGAATAAATTGTAATGGAAAAAATGCGTAGCACTTGTCTACGCCAGCTGCTACGCATACCTCATACCTGAGGCACTTCACCTTGTGCCTTGAAAAATGTTGATCAACACTTTTGTTTCTATTAAAACTCACTTGATGTTATATAGCATACTCTAAAGTATGCTAAAATAATAATAATAATATAATATTTTTAATTTAATGTTGCTCTACCGTTTGTAGAGACGGTTATTAAATTCTGCTCCCACGAAGGTTATTTCACATCACTTTACAATGTGGATTATTTTAATCCCAAGCAGTGTTGCATACTTTATAAATTCATAATTTAATTTTATCTATGTTCTGATTTTTAATCTTATACATTTTTTGTAAACAAAGGGGAATACTAGGGCAAAAAATATAGGTTCAGGTAGTAGATTACTAAATTTGCCCAAAAAAATAGGTAGGATTTTTTTGCTAGCCAAAACCCAATAGAATAAAACTATAGAATAATTTTAACGTTTATATTATATATTGTTTATGTATATTGCGTAAATTGAGTTTTTGACAAAGTTATATGAAAAATAAATATTTTTCAGTAGTACATATTTTAAGATACTGGTACCACATATATGTACACATATGATACACATACATGGCACATACACACACATTGGTATATTTTGACATTTGTTTGTTTGCAAAAAATGTCTAAGATTAAAAATCAGAGTATAGTTAAAGTTGATTGATGTTCAAATGTTTTTGATTTTGATGCCTGTTTTACTTCCATTGGCAACAAATATGAAGAATTCCCTTTCAATGGATGAATTTTACGATTGACTCGATAGATTAGTACCTAAGTAGGTCCATAGGTTTGCAATTGAAAAGGTTTTCCTAAGAATAATGCAATCGTCCATGTACTATTTACGGCTCGGCCTCCAATTTGAAATCCTTTGCTATTACAAATAAATAGAAATAGATTATAGTGTCTACCTAATACTATAATAAATATATTACATATAGTATAGGAACTTACCTTTTATACTCTGATTTTATCTTGACATTTGTTTGTTTACAAAAATTGTCTAAGATTAAAAATCAGAGTATTAGGTATCTTACAAACCAAGGGCCTTATTTATAATAAATTTTTAAACCTAGTTTATTTCAAATAGCTTTTGTTTTGTTCTCTCTTATGTAAAATGTCATACGAGAAATTAAAATTAATTTTAAAGCCCTTAAAATGTAATATCCTTATGAGGGTACATGTCTTTTAATTTCAAAAATCTTAAACTTAGTTCTATCAGTTAGGTAATTGCACGACTAGAAGGAAGGATAGATAGGTATATGATTAGCTGGTAGACGCTTTTTGTCATGTCTTAATAGAATGATTGTTTCATAGACCTTCACATCACGTGCAACTGACTGGGACTGCCACGGGTTCTCTTAATAGATCCTATCTTGTCAAACCTGACATTTATGGACTTACTGCAAGCTTGCATTCACTAATAAATGAACATGGGAGTGATGTCATGCGCCTTGATTGGCATTTTAAGATTCCTTTGGCTAGAAATAAAATTAGAAAGGGAACGTTTGCACCACTTTAGGAGAACCTACATCTTGTATTAATGTTGCTCAACGTATAGACGAGTGATTCTATAAATAGCTAAGAACATAGAACGCCTATAAGAAGGTATTTGTGCTAAGTTTACTGGACTTGTTCTGTGTGTGTATTTAAGTTAGAGCAATGTTAGTTATTTTAAATATCGAGTTTCATGTTCGCTTATATTTCATACACAAAAGTATCACGTAAATTTTTACCTGAACTTTGGAAACTTTAGATCGACAAGTCAAAGAAAATGGGGTAATTTTATGACCTTACCGCTCGTTTGATTGTGAAGGATTTACGGGATCTAAGGGGATAGTTTGGACCATGGAAAAAGGTCTATCTAATCTACGATACATTAGATGTGTTTTATAGTGTCATTTACGAGCGAAAGGGCTATTAGTTATGTTGTTATAAATCGAGCACCTGTGCACAAAGACACCATTTCCTGCGAGTACATGATGGTACACAAGTATATTAGTTTGGGCTTCAATCACACCAATTCACACTATAAGTTGAGACTTGTGGAGTGTGTTTTGCTGTGGATTGTCCCCCTATTAACCATATCCCAGTTTATTTAGCTGTTCAAAACTTGTATTTCTGAGAGCGTGGATGAACGGTGGATAACTCAAGCTCTATACATCTAGCTAGTCACTGACCTAATAGAGAGGGGTGGGGGGGTTCTGGCAGGTTTACCAAGAAAGAAGTAACGACGAAGGAAAGATGACGTTGGTATCGCTGTATTGGTGTACCAACCGTGTTGATTATGGAAAACCCGACCTGAGTCCGACCTGAGTCCGACCTAGAGTCATAACCCTGCTCCCGCTTGCCCACTCGCTGCCCGCTAGTGCATTCGGCAATTCGAATGCACCGGAATTGCGATCAGCCAATCACAAACCACCCTTTCTCCCCGCCTGGCGCCCCCGCAAATCCACTTCCCACTTCACAATCATAATACTCCACTTCTAAGGTACGTTACATCTCACCATCTTATTTTACAAACAACTAATGTTTTTAGGGGGTAAAGATTTAAAGACAGATTCTAGTTGACATACGGATAGTGGGGCCCACAGTTGGGGATTGCTTAGGGCATCAAGTAATCTTAATCCGTCACTGGGCAAACCCCTCCTCTTGGGGTAGGCCTACGTCTAGCAGTGGACTTCTATAGGCTAATGACGATGCGGTATAGGTAGACAATATCGCTTGCTATAAAATACTGGCAAGTTATATTATAATTTGACTATTCTATCAATTGAATCTTGGATCTCGTTACTATCATATCCTCAACGGTTCAATGACTGATTCAATGGTTCTTTTTTGGAACTGTGTTAAGCCAGTACCTAACCCTGCGTTGGGTACTGTACTGACTTAAAGCAGGGGTACCAAAAAAGAAACAGTGACACGAAAAACAACAAAAAATATCGTCTGCTAACCTTAAATTCCTGTCCTCATCTCTTTACCATTTCACTATACACCCGTATGGCCACATACGGTGTGACCGGATCTCAAGCGAATGGCCTAGCCGTAACTTAGTGGTCTGCTCGTGTAGTAAGTGCTTACGTACCTATCTGTGCTCCGTGGCTCACCTGGTAATCCATAATTTCGGCATCAATAAAGCTAATTGAACATGAGATTCTGTGCGGTTTAACGATATGTCAACTAATTAAAGAAGGAAAAAATTATAGGCCCCAGGTTCACAGTTCAAGCTCCAGAGTGCCAATATCCCACAAATCCAATAGGATTAAATCAATTGTTGTGTTTTATATATTGTAACTCGCCTTGTCGTTGGAGTTGAAGCAACGCGCTGAATGCCAAACGCATGATTCGCGGACAAAGGTGAACGCTCCGCCTCACTGAACTTGACTCGCATTACCTTAACATTGCTCCTACGAGTGACCAGCGATCTGCCCCAGCAGGAAATTATCTAATCTGATGTAACAGTATCTACTCAGTAGGCAGAACGATGCTAGAAGATAAAATACGTACACAATTAAAGCATGGAAAAAATTATCTCTCATTATCGCTTTGTCGCAGGAAGTCGGTGGATGGAGGCGGCTCAAGACCGGCATTCTAAGGGAGAGGCCTATGTCCAGTAGTGGCCTTTTACAGGCTGTTGATGATGATCGCTATCAAAATTATTGCAATGAACGTGTCATTTTTCGTAATTGTAGGTGTTCAAATATAAAAATCGCTAATCACCAACCGTTAGGTTATGTGGGCGCACCTCCGATTGACCAACGGTCTCCAATGTTCACAGCTGCACCGTTCTAGATATTTAGTAAATGCGAAAGGCCCCAATAACTGCTGTTCTCTTCCTGTTTACGAAATCGCGTTACGAAATGCTTTGGTGCCCTTCGAATATTCCGCGCTAATGTATCTCAATGCGATTCCAGGGTGCGGACCGTGAACCCGGCGCGCGCGCACCCGTGCTGCCCGCCGTCGGATGATCCGAGGCCGATATATAAGCTCACATCGTGAACGCCCGGCACCATTCGTGATTAAACGCCACCGGAGTGAACTTCCGGAAATCAAGGCTGCGCTGACCGCCAACTGATTGATACAATTGCTCTGCACTGTTCCGCGATGCGTCTTCTGCCAATTCTCTGTGCGCTCGTTCTGCTGTGCGTTGCTGCTGACGGCGCACCCTTCTTCGACGCGATATACGACGCCATCATTGGCGGCCGTGGAAGAGCGAGGAGCTGGGGATACAACCGGCCGCAGCAGCACCATGGCCCAAGAAAGGAAGTAGGCTATAAGGAGATCTGCCGCGTGCATTTCCCGTCCTCAATCAGCCAGCCGGGTATGGGGCCCATCACATGTCCGTACTGAGGGTCAGAACGCGTGTTCTACGCCGTGGAGCGCCTGCTCCGCCGCCGCAACATCATGAGAATGGGTTGACCTGCAAACACAGCAAACCGTTTTGAACAAATTCTGTATCTTTAACAAGTAATCTTCTGTGCCCTTGTTAGATTAATTATGAAATAATCACTTATCTTCTTCATTATGTGATCTATGACTGTATCGATATTTTTGTTCGTTTGATGAATGAGATATTATTTTCATCTAAATTTGCTTTCGTAAATTTGATATTTTTTATTTGTTTATAGTTATGTACGTGTGTTACAATTTATCTTTTACTTCACTTACTTATCTTCGGTTTCTTCTTGGGCAGGTCACCCAAACTTATTGAATGTGACAAGTGTACGTACTTTTGTGACAGTTACAAGATGTCACGTTTTGTGTGATGTGTTAATTTGGTGTGATAACTTGTGATAACGAGTTCTTTTCATAGTTTCTATAAGAACATTGTTTCAGTGCTTTAGTGAAAACGCCGGATGAACTGTTCGTAGAACACGCGATTTTAGCCCTAAATCTGTATTTTAATTACAAATCTAAGAGGATAATTTAATTGGCTGTTAGTACTTATAAAGGAGACTGTGTAAAATGTTTGAATGATTGGCCCATAGCTCCTAGGTACCAAAAAAGTTACCTACCCTTAGACCTAAAGAATTGTTTTTAGGTTCTAGCTTGTTTCTTCCGGAGAATATCTGGATGGCTTAGTTGTTGTGGGCCAGCCTAAAGCTGTCTCCTTTGTTATTGGCTCTTTAGTTCTTCAGGGTTTTCAAAGCTTAAACACGTTCAATGTTATAATGTTAATTGCAGTCCTATTAGTGTGATAGCTAATGATTAGTGTCAAGTAGTGTTAATGGATAGTGTGTAGTGTGTGTATGTGATTATTGTCAAAGCTAGTGTTAAGATTAGTTTTAAGTTAATTATTATAATGTAAGTTTTTTTGTGAATTAAATGTTAATACACTTTGTGATTTTTTTTTCTTTTTTTTTCTATTATGAATAAGTAATTAGTCTGATCTGAAAAAATATCACTAATCAAGTTATCGGTTGTACGTTAACCTTTGATTTATTTCGTACAATCAGGCCTAATTTCACCAACACATAAAATGGCCAAGTTTTTAAGGAATAATTTGATATCACATAATCGATTGTTACAGCCCGCTTGTATGATTAAGGGCCTGAATGCATAACATAACAAAGGATAGGTAGTAGGTACCTACATCTACGAGAAATATTGCTTTCAAAGTAAAATGTGAAATGTACCTACGTCGTAGTATCTAGGTAAGTTTACAAGGTAAGTAGCTAGGTAATGAAGACGTTAATTTACCATCGTAGGTAGTTAAATACCTACCTCTCTAGTTATATTCATTATGACATGATTAGGTACCTACACTACAGGAAAAAAGAAATCTTCATACAAAAAAACTAAAGAGAGACTTTCGTAGGAGGGTTCCCAACGAGTAACACCCAAACGAGTACTTCTGATACTCGTTGGGATTTTTTCCCATCGAGTCCTACTGATTTTTTGTTTCCTATATTCACCCTTTAAAGGCCACAGCACACCGGCTGCGTCCACGTCGACGTACCATGACGTTGTAATGTATGGAACTGTATGAGACATGGCACACCACTTGTGTGACGTGCACGTCACGTAGATGCAACGCGTGCAGTTACGAATTGCAGCTCCCATGATGACAAACAGACGGCGTACCCTACTCAGAGCGGAACGTCAACGCGTGCAGTGATGACATTGTATTCAATGCCTTTCCCCATCGGACGTCACACCAAAAAGGTTCAAACATGCATAGCTCTGTGCTGTGTGTAATTACACGCGTGACAGTTGAATTTGTTTACAAATAGAAAGCGATCCTCGTATGATTTAAGGCTAGGTACGCAACGGACCGGTTGCGTTACGTGTGCAGCACGTATGCGTCGACGTATGCGTAACCCAGTGTGACAAGGCTCCACGCGCGTCACGGCGTAGAGACGCGCGTGTCTACGGTACGTGCTGCATACGCATCCGGTGTGCTTTTAGTGTTAGTGTAGGTACCTAATTATGTCACAATTAATAAAGCTAGAGAGGTAGGTATTTAACTACCTGCGATGGCAAATTAACGTGCTCATTACCTAGCTTCTTACCTAGATGCTACGATGTAGGTACATTTTACATTTTAATTTGAAAGCAATATTTCTCATACGGGTAGGTACCTACTGTGTTATATGCATACAGGCCCTGAATCATACAAGCGGGCTATAACAATCGGTTATGTGATGGCATGTATCAAATTATTCCTTAAAAACTTGGCTATCTTATGTGTTGGTGAAATTGGGCTTGTTTTGGAAAAGCCCAATTTCACCAATAATTTCAACCAATTTATTTCGTAATAAATCAAAGGTTAACGTACAACCGACAACTTGATCAGTTATATTTTTTCTGATCAGACTAACTACTTATTCATAACAGAAAAAACAAAACAAGAAATAGATTTTTAACAAACTTTATTAACCTTTAATTCACAAAAAACTTGCATTGTAATTAATTTAAAATGAATCTTAACACTTGTTTTGACACTAATCACACACACTACACACTAATAATTGACACTAATCACACACACTACATACACATTAATAATTGACACTAATCATTGGCTATCACACTAATAGGACTGTAAATAACATTATATCATTGAACTTATTTAAGCTTTGAAAACCCTGAAGAACTAAAGAGCCAATAACAAAGGAGACAGCTTCAGGCTGGCCCACAACAACTAAGCCATCCAGATATTCCCCGGAAGAAACAAGCTAGAACCTAAAAACAATTCCTTTGGTAGTTCCAAATTTTTCCGTACTAAAATCAGCTAGAAGTGCCCTTTCAAATGGGGTAAGTAACTTTTTTGCCACCCAGGAGGTATGTGCCGGTCACATATATATTTTACACAGTCTCCTTTATAAGTAATAACAGCAAATTAAATTATCCTCTTAGATTTGTAAGTAAAATACAGATTTAGGGCTAAAGGCGCGTGTTCTACGAACAGTTTATCTGGCGTTTTCACTAAAGCACTGAAACAGTGTTCTTATAGAAAGTATGAAAAGAACTCGTTATCACAAGTTATCACACCAAATTAACACATCACACCAAAAACGACATCTTGTAACTGTCACAAAAGTACGTACACTCGTCACATTCAATAAGTTTGGGTGACCTGCCCAAGAACAAACCGAAGATAAGTAAGTGAAGTAAAAGATAAATTTGTAACACACTCACATAACTACAAACAAATAAAAAATATCAAATTTACGAAAACGAATTTAGATTAAAAATAACATCTCATTCATCAAACGAACAAAAATATCGATAGATCACATAATGAAGAAGATAAGTGATTCATTTCATAATGAAACGAAGAAGGTAAGTAACAGAAGATTACTTGTTAAAGATACAGAATTCGTTCAAAACGGTTTGCTGTGTTAGCAGGTCAACCTATTCTCTTGATGTTGCGGTGGCGGAGCAGGCGCTCCACGGCGTAGAACACGAGTTCTGACCCTCAGTACGGACATGTGATGGGCCCCAAACCTGGCTGGCTGATTGAGGACGGGAAGTGCACACGGCAGATCTCCTTATAGCCAACTTTGTTTGGCGGACCATGGTGCTGCTGCAGCCGGTTGTATCCCCAGCCCCACCACCTTCCGGAGCTGCCAAATAAGGCGTTGTATATCGCACCAAGGAAGGGCGCGCCGTTAGCAACGGCGCACAGCAGAACGAACGCACAGAGAATTGCCAGAAGATGCATCGTGGAACAGCGTAGTGCAATTGTACCAATCAGTTGGCTGTCAGCGCAGCCTTGATTTCCGGAAGTTCACTCCAGTGGCGTTCAATCACGAATGGTGCCAGGCGTTCACGACGTTAGCTTATAATATCAGCCTTGGATCACGGCGGCATTTGACATGTCGTTAAAGCACACAGAATCTTATGTTCAATTAGCTTTATTGATGCTGAAATTATGGATTACCAGGTGTATAGAGAAATGGTAAAGAGATGAGTACAGGAATTTATGGTTAGCAGATGATGTTGTTTTGTTGTTTTTCGTGTCACTGTTTCTTTTTTGGTCCCCTGATTTAAGTCAGTACAGTACCCAACGCAGGGTTAGGTACTGGTCTAACGCAGTTCCAAAAAATAACTATTGATTTAGTCATTGGACCAGGTTGAGGATATGATAGTAACGAGATCTAAGAATAAATTGATAGAATGGTCGAATTCTATTAAAACTTGCCAGTATTATTAAATAATATACATACAAAAAAAAAAAACGAAAGAGAGAGAGACTTTCGTAGGAGGGTTCCCAACGATGTAACACCCAAACAAGTGACTCTGTTACTCGCTGGGATTTTTTCCCATCGAGTAACACTGTTACTCGTTGCAACTTTTTATACCAGGAGTATTCCCAACGAGTCGTACCCAGTGTAACACTGTTACCCTGAGTAAAGAGATTTTTTTTTAAATATTCATTATCCGTGTCCTGTGGGAATTTAAAGACTAGGGGCCTTATTCATAATCATTTATTAAACCTATTTTAGTTAAAATAGCTTTTGTCTTCTTCTCTCTGATGTAAAATGTCATGTGTCAAAACAAGACAAAACATATTTTAACAAAAATGGGTTGATTATGAATAAGGGGGTTAGGTTTTTTGTGTTTTAGGAGATAATGAGAATGGTCATATTTTCTTTAACATCTTTTAAACCGAAAGCAATATTTCTCTTACGTATTGCTTTCAAAGTAAAATGTGAATCGCAGATTTGATTAGGTAGGTATATCAAGTGTCAAGTAGTCTTAATTAACCAAGGACATTATAAAGGTGGTTTGAAGGATGGAGGCGCCCGAAAACGTTCGTCGTGGCATATCAAATTGCAATTGTTTTGAGAAACACTTTTTTTTAATAATTTTAATATGCTTGTTTTAATTTGCTATATTCGGCCCTTAAGTGTTAATGCACCTTATCATGTCACAATTAATAAAACTAGAGAGGTACTTACCTACCTGTGATGGTAAATTAACGACTTTGTTACCTAGCTACTTATATACTAGGCGTAGGTAGTCCACGTTCAATCAGCGAGAAACAACTTTTTAAATTGCCTAGTTGATTAATAAGGTGTTTATTATTAAGTATTTTCTTAAACAATTTGCGTAGAATAATTGCATCAAAAGGTTTCAATTACAACTTTACGGAAGGCTTATCGAATACAACGTAATTTAGAAAGTAATGATTATTTTAATGAGTATCATGGTATTACAGCCATGGCAAAATGTACCAATGTCTTTAACCGCAGTTGTATATATTGTTATATACAAAATACTGCCGTTATACATATAGATATATACTGTGCGCAGGATGCACTCAAGGCAAGGGCTTTGTGAATGTATTTATAAGCAAACGGCCCTAGGGTCACTTGTAAAAGGGTTTACTGTGAAATGTTTTTTTCAACACATTCGAACATTTTACTTACAAGTAAACATATATTGAAAGTTAACTTTACCGCACTAGTGCCATTTCTTTACACATTACCGCACTAGTACGATTTATTTATACTTTACCGCAGTAGTATGATTTATTTAAACTTTTTTATGAGTCCAATTGTTTGTATAAATTGGAGTACGTCAGTTGCCCCCACTGATAGAATCTTCTGTATATTTTTATCCTATCCTACCAATATTGTAAATATAAAATGTGTGAGGATGGATGGATGGATGGATGGATGGATGGATGGATGGATGTTTGTTACTCATTCACGCAAAAACTACTTAACGGATGTTGATGAAACTTTACAGTATTATAGCTTATACATCAGAATTACATATACGCTGGTACTTATAATGATTTATAATAGAGGTTTCAAATGGGCGGAGCCGCGAGCAAATGCTAGTAATGATTATAGACTTTACCTATTGACCGGGCGCATATTATCTCAGTTTAAAAACACTGTGATATTATGATATATAGGTATATGTACTACATTGATTTATTATATTACTAGCGTATTCCTATTTACATCAATGGATATTAGTTATTATAATTTGATCACGTAACAAACACGATCAGCATCCAAACAGAATGAATTATGAAAATTGTAACCTTGAAGTTGTAGGCATGCGAAGTCTAGTCATTATTAAGTAACAGAATAAATCAAGAGGGATGGTTGGACATGACTTGAATTTAAAAACAAAATAAAATCTTAGTCACGGTCTGGTAAAGAACCTATAATGCCATCGATCACATAATGAGTTACAATGTTTATACGTGGTTAATTACCATGACTTTGATAGGTTACTCATGTGCACAAGATGAGTTAAGTTGTTTGGAAAAGATCTGAGGCCCAATTCTCTAACTTAAAAATAGTTAAAATAGAGTTCGGATCATGTTTCGATCTTGTGTCGATGCCTTAATTGTCAGAAATGGTATTCTATAACTTTAAAATACAACACTGTAATATGATTATATCGAAATTTGGCCGAAACTTGAACGATTCAAAGTTATTTCGATAATTTTAGCTTAAGTAGATGGGGTCTCTCTTTACTCCTTCCAAATAAATATATAACCATCCTACTCTAATGGTAGTCATCGTGAATTGAAAGTAGTCTTTATGAGGGAGCAGAATACCAACTTTCTGTCAATTCACAATTCAGTCTCGATTCGGTTAACTTTCAGTGTATTTATAAAATAATTTAGAGAATTGGGCCTCTGACTTTAAATATAAAAAACTACTCATAAGAACGAAAGCGAAGTGGCGCGAAATTTAAATTCTATAACCAAAACAACACGAAGTGTACCTACAAATCATTCGTTCATAGCTAAACCAATAGTACTTAGGAGATACTATTAATTAAAACATGTGTCTCCTGATTTCAGCAAAATCAGTGTTCGCTCTCTCAAGAAGTGATCATAAGAGCTGTTATGAAAACAATAAAATTTGAATTGCGCGCCACTATGCTAACGTCTGATAAAAACACTATGGTAACGACAAAAAAAAAAAAAAAAGATAAAATTTGCTGTGTTTTTGCATAGATAATCATCATTCATTCAGCCTTTTAACGTCCATTGCTGGACGAAGGATTGCCATGATCACCACGCTTGGCAGGTGGATTGGTGATCGCAGTATAGTGTTACCTAAGTACTCAGCTGGATGCTGCTGCCCATCCCCTGATGTAGTCCCTTAGTCAGTTTTTATGACATCCACATTTATTATTACGACATATTTAAATAGGTTCCTAATCTATTCAACACATTGCGAGTCATCGTGTCAGTTGACTCCGACCGTCAACTAAGGCAGCAGAACCGCCATAGTGGTCTAGTTTCTCTTCATTTGTTCCACCCAACTCAATAGTTTATCTGTTCAAAGACATTATAGAATTGAAACTTTCGTGGTTGGGAATCATTTTAAATTGAAAAACGGCTAATTACCACTGTTTTCCGTCACTTTTGCTGACGTTTCGAGACTTAAGTTCAGAAGCCTCTTCATCATGAGCACCGCCCGCGACCGCGTTCGACGGTAGACCGGCGAACGCGGAACGCGGTCGCGGGCGGTGCTCATGATGAAGAGGCTTCTGTGACTTTCTTCAAGTGCCGGAAAACAGTGGTAATTAGCCGTTTTTTTCAATTTAAAATTAAACTGTTCAAAGACCTTCGATCTTACGATACGCTAATAAATCATCGTGCCGGTAAACTATCTTTTTCTAACTTAAAAAAAAGAGTTTCTCCATTCGTTGGCTGTTATTATTACTGTAGTTTCCTCCACGTATGGAACAAAAGCGTCACAAATCTGGACCCAGAATGGTTGAACTAAGTTCGATGCACGTTAACGCGATAACTATATAACTACGATATTGCATATATCTATTTACTATTTTTTGAGTTTTTAGAACTTTTGATCCATATCAAACATTTATTCTTGATAAGTAAGGTACATAATTTACATAAAAAATCATTTGTTTCACAAGCCCAAATATTGCACATTTTTTAACGTGAATATAAATACGAAAATGCAGTACCTACCTACCGCTGAAGAGATACTTAATTTCACCTATCTAATTAGGCAGAAGTTCTTTAATAAAACTCTTTGGATTTTTACATAGTTTTTTTACAGACTTCAAAAAAAGGAGGAGGTTCTCAATTCGCTTGTTTTTTTAGGGTATTGTTATGATTTGATGCTGCATTTTTAAAGCATTCATTCGTTATAACCTTTTCGCCCGAGAATCGGCTATCGCTATTATAAAATCAGGTACCTGCAGGAAGACTTAAGTTATTTAGAAACAACTGGCTGGAGATTACTGATGACCCTGTAGTATTAAATTGGATACAAGGCTATGAAATCCCATTTAGCATAACACCTCTATCATTTGATACAAAGACCCAACACTGGTCTATGGAAGAAAAGGATATGAATATAATATATACATAGAGGTAGGTATACATTATGAGGAAATAAATAAAGCCGTTAGGTAACCGTTAGCTGATTGAATAGGGTAAAAAGATTATCAGGGCTGCACATACTAGTTATAACCTACTTAAGAAGAAATACTGGCTTCTAAAATTAAAATTTTAACTTAGTTTAGGAGTCAAGGGGACCACATATAACCTCTTTATTATTTAAGTGCTCACTAAATTTGTTATAATGTACCCTTTGTATAAGTTATACCTAAACGTTTCTTTTACAATAAACTTATACTTATTCACAACTCATTTAGCCTACCCCCTTTTTCTAGGAATAGGACCCAGGAAATACCTACTTAAAGGTGTTGTTCCAAGATGTATGGAGCCTAGCCCTTGTCGGTGTACACTTGTGTAAACATGGCTAAATATATGTAAAACCTTTTCCCATTGTCATTTTTTGATTATTTCGCTTCATTTAATGCGGGTTCCTAAAATATATTTCTCACGGAGAGCAACACAAGGCAAAACAATATGGATACAATTTACTCTGTGGTAAAATGTTTCGACAGCTGTTGACAACTTTGACCAGAACTGCATTTCGTTCGCGTCTTGGCTCCAAGGTCTTGGAGCAAGGAAAATATTATCACGTAGAATTGAAATGTTGAATTGAAGAACTTGTACTGATGTGATGATTGTAATAAAGATAGCGTAGGCAACGCATTCTATGTAGACACACTACTCCCAACGAACGAATAAAGCAAGCAACCACAGAGCAATAAACGTGACATTACCTGTCATGGCTGCTCAGGAAAATATATTACCATTGTAATTTTTTTTCAAATTTTAAACATTTCTGTGCAGTAAATTATGCTTCAAATTAGAGTAAGAGTATTTTTACGATAATCACAGATTTTTTTCGCCATTCTCTGTCTGGTGTACATCGATATAGGCCATTTTGGAACATGTCCTTTGAATACGTTTGATAATATTTTTTTTATCTTTATTATGTTCAAAACCCCAACGTAATTCAACGTAATCTGATACAATGGGTGTTATAAACTCATGAACAGAATAATAAGTAGCAAACTTAAAAATGTAAGTACCTATCTTAAAAGCACGCGCCAAGTATATTTCGTCGTAGTGGCTACAAACAGCACGTGGATAAATCTAGATTATGATAATTTGTTGTTTAAAATCTTCCGTAAGTTTCTTTCATTATCAACGACGACCTCCGTGACGAAGTGAAACAAGAGGTGCGGGTTCGATTCCCACTTCGGGACAAACGTTTGCATAATCTGCAAATATTTTTTCCGGTTTTGGGTGTTGTGGTATTTACCATGGTACTCGTAGTTCCTGATATCAACGAAACAGGGAATCCTAGTGTGGGATCAGGACTGTGTTATGTTATGTTTTAACAAACGAACACAAACTTTTGCATTCATATTGTTAACAGGGTATTTTGTGCATGTTTGAAGACATCGATTAATAAATTTCATGTTTCAAAGGTTTTTTTAAGTTCATTGCTCCAACGGAACTAAAGCCTCCCTTTATAATGGTACTAGTGGGACAAATCGGTGCCAATTGTACCATCAATGGTACTACTCAATGGTACATGTGGTCTATGTCAGTCAAGCCGGTGTTTATTCATTAATGATGATGATATTCAACATCACACAAATTATATGAGGCTGCTGTTGCTTTGCAATTAAACATGTCGCTTTTATAAATTGGTACAAGTTACCTACAGTGGTAAGACGATTCAAAATTATCTTTGTGATTTTAATGATTAAAATACTTATGGCTTTCGACTTATGACTTATGTTCATGTTCCTTTATCAATCGCCCTAGTTAATAAGGGCAAATCAATAATTTATTGTTTTAAATAGTTTTACAATAACAATAAGTATTATGAACTAATTTACAATTCAGAACGTAACTACATAGAGTTGCGAACGCTTACAAAAAGTATAACTTTAATATTGTTATTTTACGCTGTTATTTTAATCGGCTCTACCAAGGCTGAATGGACATGAATGTTGAAAAAAAACAACTCTAATATATTCATTAATGTATATTTAATATAATTTATATATATATAATGCTACGCCGTAACTTTTGTGTTGAGACATGTTTTTAAAATCAATATTCCTATCGAAATCTTAACGTCCTCCTCTCCATCGTTCTTCTGAGGATCATGATTCCTTCTTTGGTGCAGTCTGATCATTGCTTGCCTCTATTTTTTTCGATCAGGGGTGTTATTTTTTCAAGTCACTGAGTGACTAAATATCATCAAAAAGGCCGCAAATCACCGTTTTTCAGATGTACTGAGGAGGGACTAGTATTAATAAAATATATATATATATATTCTTTAAACTAATACAAACTTAAAATAACAATTGACTTTAATACATATCTCTTAAAACTTAGTTCAGGACCCCTTGCTTGCTTGGGTATAGGCCTCCTCCAAAAGTTGCCAAACTTTTCTTCCCTTAGCTTTCTCCATCCATGATTTTCCTGCTAACTTGACTTGTATTATTATCATAGGTATAATCATTTTAGTCATTAATGAGTTTCAGATGTATAGATATTTGGAAATCGTGGAATAAACAGCAATTTTACTGACGTTTAATAATAAGAGACGTTGATGACTTTCAAAAATAGCACCCCGTTGCTTGACGGAGACTTTTTTTTTTTTTGAGTAAGTTACACTTTCCGGACAACGCAGTAGAAGATACAATAGATAGGTATAATGCCACGACGAACGGTTTTGTGAACCTTGTGAATGTTGGAGACGCCTCCATCCACCGACTTTCTGCGACGTTTATAATGTACTAGCTGGTGCCCGCAACTTCGTCTGCGCAGGATTACTATTTCGAGTAGCTTATATTAGCGTGGCGTAGAAAAGAATAAAACCTATATATATATACTGTGGCGGGCTTTTTTGTAGGACTATTTAAGATAAACATTTCCATCATACATTACATATGTGTAACTCTAGCGGTTTTGGCAGCGCACGCCAGAATAGCTCGCAGATGGTAGATTTTTTCCTACTTACTTGACACTTATCGTCATATTATGGACAATTCACACAATATGTTTATAAATTGTAGCCCATGTGTTATTCTGATGTATAAGCTATATTATTGTAAAGTTTCATTAAAATCCATTCAGTAGTTTTTACGTGAAAGAGTAACAAACATCCATCCATCCATACTTACAAACTTTCGCGTTTATAATATTAGTAGGAAGGAAGGATAGGATAGGATAGGATAGGATTTAGTTCATCGAGTGGAGGGACTTCCGCCGTGTCGTCCGGTTTGTGGTATATTTTACCTTTAAGGTATGAAACTATCTTAAAGGTATAATCAACTCTATGTTATCAATAAAATCAGTTAAAGTTGCACTATCTCACCCTTGAAGGGTAGGTATATCTGTAGCTATATCAATCAGCTGTGGATGTTCTTTAGATATCTCTTGACGTTGATCTCCGACCTCACTCAGATAGTTTAAACAAGGGTGACGTCTGTTATCTTCAGATATACCTATATTATTACTAGTAAACACGAATGTAATAAATAGTGTAAACAGTTTCTTAGCTTGGCCTATTTCTAGCATAGCGTTCCTTTACCTAATATATGTAAGGTGGTGGTTTTGCCACAATACAATTTTCTTTTGTCATTACCATCCTATCCTACTAATATTATAAACGCGAAAGTTTGTAAGTATGTATGGATGGTTGGATGGATGGATGGATGTTTGTTACTCTTTCACGTAAAAACTACTGAATGGATTTAATTAAACTTTACAATAATATAGCTTATACATCAGAATAACACATAGGCTACAATTTATAAAGATATTGTGTGAATTGTCCATAATATGACGATAAGTGTCAAGTAAGTAGGAAAAAAATCTATCATCTGCGAGCTATTCTGGCGTGCGTTGCCAAAACCGCTAGAGTTACACATATGTAATGTATGATGGAAATGTTTATCTCAAAAAAGCCCGCCACAGTATATATAGGTATATAGGTTATATTCTTTTCTACGCCACGCTAATAATAAGCTACTCGAAATACTTATCCTGCGCAGACGAAGTCGCGGGCACCTAGTCTAGTGACATATGAAAATGTCAACCATCATCATCATCAGCAACCTTTAGACGTCCACTGCTGGACAAGGCATAGAATGCAATGGGGGATTTGCTATAATCACCTCACTTGGCAGGCGGATTGGTGATCGCAGTATGGTGTTGAGCACTCAGATGGATGCTGCTGCCCATCCCCTGATATAATCCCTTTGTTATATTAAGATATTTTAGATGTTACGACATCTACGGAAGGAGAGGGGGGAGGGGGGAGGGGGGGGGTGGGGTGGTTCTTTTTTAAGCCGTACACGCCACGGACAAAATGTCAATAAACCCAATAAATATATACTTACTCTGATTTTTAATCTTAGAATTTTTTTGTAAACAAGTTTGTATGCGTCATGTATGTATATCATATGTGTGTAAGTATATATATGTGCTACCAGTATCCTTAAATATGTACTACTGAAAAATATTTTGAAAACGAACTGCAACACTGCCTAACTCACTCTCACACTATTCCAATAAAACAACTATTGATCACTTTTCGATACATCGTATATTTCTTGTTTCACATAGAGTTTGCGCATAAGTTACCCCTAGCTAGGTTACTGCAAGACTGACTCGCTCCGAGTGCGACCGGCCTCCCATAGAGAATTTCTTATTTGACTCAAGTAGCGTGGTTCGCTAGTTGGGTCAAATCAGTACTACGAACAGAATAATGATTACTTCCGGAAACGCTAAAATGTTAAAAAAGAAATTATCTATTTTTTTTGGATAAATTTAGCCTGAACGTATGTTTTTTGCTCTGGTATCCCCTTTGTTTACAAAAAATGTCCAAGATAAAAAATCAGAGTAGGTATACGTAGTTATATTTACTCATAAGCCTTTAAATGTATTGGGAAAAGCCTATGCCCAGCAGTGGACTAATATAGGGTGATGATGATAAACACCTACAAATAAATTCATAGGTCATTAGCAATTACCTAAAGCCTTAAAGCTAGTATAGATCACGCCACCGGATAAGTTATTTTACGCTTGATTACGAGGTAGAAACCAATTTACTACTAACCTACTTGGAAATAGTAATTATTAATCTTACATGGGCCCCTGACGGGACGAAAGTGACAAGGCTGGCCCACATAGTGTAGATACCTCGTTGTTAGGCACAGGCTATGGGAATGGCGCGTGGTGCAATACTTAGGCACACACCTGAGGGCCAAGTCTAAGTTATGCAGCAACCATCATTACGATGACGATAACGACGAATTACGTAAAAGGCCCAATTCTCTTAATTATTTTAAAACTACCCTGAAAGTTGACTGAATCGAGACTGAATTGTGAGTTGAAAGAAAGTTGGTATTCTGCTCCCTCATAATAACAATTTAGTCTATTATTAACAATTTAGTCTAAATATTTAATAATAATAATTCAATAGACCGTGAACTATATAATTGGAAAGAGTTAAGAGAGACTCCATCTATTTAAGCTAAAATTATCGAAAAAACTTTAAATCGTCAAAGTTTTGGTCTCATTTCTATATAAACACATTACCGTGTAGTATTTTATGATAAGAGAATACTATTTAAGACATCTAGACTAGATCGCAACGTGTACCGAACTTTATTTTGACTAATTTTTATTACGAGAAATTGGGCCTCTGTGCGCGCGCTCGATAGAAATGGCACAGATTAATGGCTAGTTACTACGTAATACACGGACGATCGTAGTAATCCACATCGTTACGTTGGTTGCTGCAAAACTCAGACTATAGGGTCTCAGGTAATATTCTTGTAGAATTTTCATCTTTAATTAATGCTTGGATTGATATAAAGCCAGCTTGTGCCATCAAATATAGTACTTTGACATAAAATAGTGAGCAATAAAGTTCTTTTAACTACGATTGAATCAAGTGAAACAAGTCACGGAACTAGTAATTCTTAGGCAAATGTTAAAAGTACTTAAATAATTCTCAGGCCACGAATTATTCCAACCTGTACAGTGTCCCTTCTTTGGGGAACACATAATAGATAGGGAACACATATAATAGATAGTTTTTTTCTGTTAAATCTATGAACTGATCTATGACTGGTTTTTTTTCTGTTAAATCTATGATCTGTGGTGTTTTATCTACGAACTGTCGGATTGTCGGGGCTGTTGGATCAAGGTTGGATCCTTGTCCATATTCTGAGGTTGGATCTATAATCAATGCGTGTTGCCAGTGATGAAATACGGCACTGTTTGTCGCTAACTTTTGGCCGTATATAGACAAGCTCAAATTCACGTAGCGGGCCATGGAGGGACCTATGCTAGGAGTTTCAGTACGTGATACAATCCGAAATGAGGAAATCTGTAAAAGAACCAAGAACACCGGCATAAATCTCAGAATTAGCAAGCATATTCAACTTTATTACAGTAACAAGTATTTTTTCAAACTTTACAATATTGGCAAAAGCGCCTGCCACAAATATGCGACTATCTGAATAACATGAGAAATGTAGAGTGGTTGAAACAGCCAGGCGGTAGATAAAATATGTTTTTGAAAACTACTGCCTTTCATTTATAAATCTAGAATTGTTACATAGACATAAATACTTATAATAGCTTCAGTATACCGCTGTTTTTTTCTTTTACATACAATGAGGGGTTTCACGGCCGTCTCGAATTATGCATTAAAAAAAGGTAGCGTTGCACGCGTGTAAATGCTTTAGTCCTTATTATAAGCGTGTAAACGTGATAAACTGTCAATAGAATGTTTGACTTTGTGACATTGTGACTTTGGCAAACTACAAAAGTAAATGCGCCATCTATAGAGCCAGGTGAAACTACTTAAATTTTTGAAATCGATAATGAAAAGCTCTCATTGGCCGTGGCAGACGGAGGGAAAGAAATCAATTATAACAAATAATTATATATAAGGGAACGGAGGGCGCTGTCTGTAAGAGCGAACATGATAGCCCGCCGGTTTGCACGCTGCTCCAAAGAAGTGAAAACAACGCTTTTTAAGGCTTACTGTTCGAGTTTTTACACATGCAGCCTGTGGGTAAATCATACGCAAAAACAGTACAGCGCCCTGCGTGTGCAGTATAATAATGCGTTCAGAATGCTGATGGGGCTGCCTCGGTTCTGTAGCGCGTCGGGAATGTTCGCTGAGGAGCGCGTGGACTGTTTCTACAGCATCATGCGCAAGCGGGGAACATCTCTGGTGCGCAGGGTTCGGGCCAGCTCCAACGGTATTCTGAGCATATTTGCAAATAGGTCTGACTGTGTATACATGTACCACTGCACTATGATGCATGCCCTCACCAATGACAATCACTTCAAATATGACATTTATATAAGTAATTTTTCACACCACCTGCTCGACAATGTCCAATTACAAATCATGCAACCTCAACGTAAAGTACAGCATTGTCTCTCTAGGGATATAAAGTTGTATGAAACTCCCTAGGGATTAAAGTGATTTGAATGTAGAACGTCAAATTCGTGTTGGAAACTCATGGAAAACTCTGAGTAAAAAAATGCCCATATGGCATTGTAAAGAGGTTTGTACGAAAATCGAACTGGCCACTATACCAAAACTCGAAAAAAAAAAAGAAATAGGCGGGATTTTAAAGAATGTGAAACAAAAGAGATGTTTGGTGCTGTGAGTTTCAGTGAATTTTATTGCAATATTTTTGTAATATAATATTATGTCAGTGGCAATATTAGTGTTAACAAAAAATGTCGAGCGATAATGATTCTACCCCAAAGTTTATAAAAACAGACGATACTTATTTAATGGAGGCCCTGGCCTTTTATTGCCTCGCAGTAGGTGTGAAAAGTAGAGTATGCTCCTCTGGAATAAAGCCTGTCTTCGTCTTGGGCAGCTTGAACCCCTCGCTTCACTCAGGACTCTATATAACTCCCTCGCTACACTCGGGAGTTAACTTTAGAGTCCCTCGTTACGCTCAGGGTTCAATATGCCGCCCGCGACATAAGACACTGCTTTATTCCCTTAGTGCATAATCTACTATTAATAATTACATGCCGTGTATTTGACATTTTTAATTTAATTAAGTACCTGTGTTGATTTTTATTTTGATCAAATGGTTGGGTATGTCTAGCAGTGGACTTCCACAGGCTGGTGTTGATGATGACATATTTAAATTATTGTAAATATTCTCACTAACCATAGAATAGGCAGGCTTGGTGTATTTTACTAACCCAGTGATCCTTGTTGATTGAAAAATAAATGACATAATAATAATAATAATAAAAACGCCATGTCAGTTTATACCGGTGTAACAATTTTTTTTTTCATACCAATACCTCTGAAATGGTATTTTTGCTCTACGATATCTGAGTGCAAAAGCCGTTTTTATCCGCTAGAGGATAAAGTAAATTAAATTTAGAACATCGTGTGCACCAAGTTTGTGAATTCTAAACATCATTAAACCTATTTACTCCATGGTGCCGAAGTTATCATACAACCTTTTTTAATTTGTTAAAAACTCAGACTACGTGTTGCACTCGAGAGCAAAGATTTTACAAAAGGAATCAAAAGAGCACGAGGTGAAAAATCTTTGCACTCGAGTGCAACACGTAACTTTTCATCCCACCTCAGCGAGGAAATTACTTACTGCAAAAAAAAAACATTTACAATCACAAGATACTTTTGCGCATTTTTAACAGTTTCAGTCAATTCTGTTTGTCAAATAAACTTCTTCGTCGCTAGAATCACTAACTTTAGGTTATTACTTGTTTTCAAGTTTCTTGTTTTTAACCTAAGGTTTTACAATATGACGTGAAAAGAAAATGGCGCGCGTAAAGCAAATCAAATAAAAAGTAATAAACCAAGAAGGTTCAGAGTCTGAGTTTTAACAAATAAAAAAAGGTTGTATGATAAATTCGGCACCATGGAGGTAGAAGTAAATAGGTTTGATGATGTTATGAGTTCACAAACTTAGTGCACACGATGTTCTAAATTCAATTTTACTTTATCCTCTAGCGGATAAAAACGGCTTTTACACTCTGATATCAAATAGCAAAAATACTCTTTCCGAGATGGTGGGATGAAAAAGTAATTTTGAACGTGTGTCAATTGAAAATTGACATAAAGATTGTCATCTAATTTTCTCGATATAATTAATACATCTTTTAATTTATATACTGTTTTCCCTTTATTTATCTACTGCAATCTGTTACATGAGAGTACACGGTTATCATTAGGTTATGGGCCCAGCACGCTTTCACTGCAATATTTTGTTATGTTTGGCTTCATAAGAAAATAAAATAAAGGCTATCTTTACCGTGCGTAATTCTACCATTTCTAAAGTTCAAGAAAAATGTATTTCTTAAATATAAACGATGGTCTTTGTTATCAGCAACAGTAGAAACCTATCTCTGCGAGAAACAAGGCTGCAGAAATCTTTTTCCTTGGCAATTTTTACAATTCGATAGCATAGGTAACAATTTTTTTGAAGTATTCATTAAACTTTTTTTCAATAGTCATTATCACAATCGTTGCTTTTGGATTGGATGGAGGCGGCTCAATACTAGGGAGGCCTACCTATGTCCAGTAGTGGACTTCTCCAGTCTGGATAGATATTTATGAAAAACATACTTTTAATTATTGTTACAAATCATAACACTTTTGTTACATATTAAAATACAAAATGACATATTCTTCGGTTAAGTTATAAGTTAAATAATTTCAATATTTTTAATTATTTGCAATCCTATGAAAACCCCATAATGCCAAGGGGTAGGGGCGGTATGGGGTACTGAAAACGGGGTAGTATGGGTACGTACTGAGATGTAATTTTGCTTTCGCAATACAGACAATATATGTACTTCTTCGGCTTTGTTGTCATCTACACCAGCACAAGCTGTATGAGACCACACATACGTTCACATAGCTGGCAGCCCCCCAACCCTCCAACGTTTTCAGGTATGTGGCATATGAAATCCAAGCAATCATTTTCTGTACTGTATGTGTGTCTGTGTTTTTATCAAAAGCAGATATCTATAGATCAACATAAAAAACAACAATATTTAGGTAAATACTTACCTTTTTATAGGTGTTTTAGTAACCACACAAAATTAGATCAACAAGAGCGAAAAAATATTTTTTGACGTAAAAAATTAATGCGTGCAATCTCACTTCCGCACTGATTACCGATCTGAAATGGCCGCCTTTTAATGAATACAACACAAAGCTAGCATCTCTAGTTTCTTGTATATGTCGGTGGCCCCGTCATGCCCCGCGTCTCCGTTATGCCCCCCGCGACCCCTAAATGATGATGTGGAAGTAACGAAGATCATGTTTCAGCTTGTTCTTGTTTTCAGCACACATCATTTGTGCAGATAGAAAGCGGCGACAGATTTCGTTGGACAAAATTGAACATTTCCCTGACGTGAAACAATAAAAATGCTGCCTTTTAAGGCGGAGTCTCTATTAAAATTGTTTTAATTTTCTTACTGGTATGAGTTTTATAACGCATGAGATTGATACATACGTAGCTCTACTAAAATTTAGTCAAATATTACAACGGGTGTAAAAAGACTACTCCCGAAAACTGAAATAGTGCACTCAGACCATGATTCTAAAAATACTTAAGCTGAAAAAAAGCGAAAAAAAAATAGAATTGAAGTTATCGTGGCATGGTATCATTTTAGAAAAATAACGACTATACACCACGTACTTTACTATTATCCTGCTGACGTTTCGTTGACCATTTTGAGGTCCTTCCTCATGAGCACCGACCGCGACCACGCTCAAAGGTCGTGCGACGAGAACGAAACGTGGTCAACGAAACGTCAGCAGGAGAATAGTAAACGTGGTGTATAGTCGTAATTTTTCTAAAAGGAAAAAAAAAATGCTCACTTTTGAGCAGTTTTTTTGGTGTTTTCTTTAAATATCAATAAAACATCATAAAAGGAACACAAAAACCTAATTTCCATCAGTAAAAACACGTTCATAAATAAAAACGTCAAAAAAAGCAATGAAAATCACCTAAGAAATATTAGCGTGGTGCGTCGATCAGCTGACCTAGAGCATTGAACTCGCGCTGCCGCGTGCCGGTGCGCTCTGTGAACTCGCGCTATTTTTTATATCTATGATAAAGGAGCTGTACCGGTAACTTCAGTATTAGGGAGTTGTCCTTTTACATCCTGTATATAGCATATAATATAGTAGGTACGTAGCTCGTAGACTAAAGTTTGATTTCACTAACAAATAACAGGCGGTGAAACAACTTTTTAGTCTAACCAATGCTTTTTGACAAGCGTTTTCAAAGATTATCTGTCACCTGAACCAATGGTTAATTTACTAACTGAGTATTGTGAAATTGGCTCTAAACCTTAGTATAATTAGGTTCAACTTATACACGTAGTAAGTAAGCCAGCTCCCTATAGACACATGCAGTCTGTTTGTTTGGCTGGTACACCCATACAGTTTCCGGCTTTTGATGTGGCATATCGTCGACAAAAGTACAAGTGCGATATCAACTGCCAGGAACTGTACAATAAATTGTTCACTGACCGCTTTTGTTCGTGTGCTTGTTTACACTGTCTCGCACCTTAAGCAGCTTCCCAAAGGATGTCTGGTGCTTACCGTAAAGTTGAATAGGTAATAAATCGGGTGACAGGGATTAAGGGATCAAGTGTATGTGAAAGGAGCAAAGGGTCATAGTTTGTTGGTGGCTTAACATAACACGACATAACATTGTATTGATATCTTCTTTATCAGTCTGTTTACATTCACTGTTCGAATGAAGCCTCTCCAATTGAATACAATAAATAAATTAAAATAAATAAATAAATAATAAATAAATGCTGGACATTACACACAACATTATCTAGCCCCAAGTTAAGCAGAGCTTGTGTAATGGGTACTAGATAACTGATATACTTAATACAATACATTACATGGATAGATATTTTTTATTATACATAGAAAAATACCCAGAACACCCTGACCAAACATCTGCAGATCGTACAAATATTTGATCAGAGGCGGGAATCGAACCCGCAACCTCCTGCGTCGCAGGTGAACCTTCGCTCGCCGCGCCACAGAGGTCGTCAATGTCTACAATGGTTCTGTTGGTTGTGGTGGGTTGGGTCGACAATGGTGGGATTTGCCATAATCACCACGCTTGGCAGGTGGATTGGCGATCGCAGTATTGGTGTTAAGTACTCAGACGGATGCTGCTGCCCATCCCCTGATGTAATCCCTTAGTCGGCTATTATAATAGCCACGGGAAGTCTATTCTTAGGCCGGACACACCACGCCACGGCAGGGATTAAGGGGTGTGATTCAAGTGTGTGTGAAAGGAGAAAAGGGTCATAGTTTGTTGGTGGCTTAACATAACAACAAAACATTGTATTGATATACTTTAGCCTTCAATATTTTCCAAACATTTTACACCCCTTTCCACAATGGGATTACAGACCGACAACCGTTGGAGGATAAAGGATCTCGAGTGGTTACCATGGACCAGGAAGTCAGCGACTGGAGGCGGCTTAAGATCGTTACTCATGGCATTCTTTAGGGGAGGCACATGTCTAGCAGTGGACTTCTATAGGCTGACGATGAAGTATAGAACCTCCATGGACCAGTGTTCTTTTTATTCAGGAGATAGCCCTAATGGCTAGTTAACCCAACCAACCTGACTTTCTTTCTTAAAGGTCGTGGGTTCATAACCTGTTCGCACGCAATACTACGTGCTCTAAAACGGTGAAGATAAGTGACATGTGCATGAAAAGTGCCTCCGTGTGTCGCACTGAATTCTTTCACCACACTAGCTGGTCACTGACCTAAAGTATGACCTGCACTGAGCTGATTCTAAGTTTTGACAAGCAATTGACACGGATGTCTGGTGTAGTGAGTGTGGATTTTTGTATGGAAAATGAGGTTCACAGAGTGTACGCTAGGGGCGCTCATCAGTGTCTCCATACAAAAATCCACGCTACACTACACGAGACGTCCGTGTCAATTGCTTGTCAAAACTTAGAATCAGCTCTCTGCTTTCATTGACCCCCGCGGTTTCACACACGTGAACAATGATGAAAACAGATGATGATGATGATGATGAAAAGTAGCCTATGTGTTAATCCAGGGTTTAAAGGTATCTCCATTCCAAATTTCACTCAGATCTGCTCAGCCGTTTGAGCGTGAAGAAGTAACAATCATAAATAAATAATATAGAAATACTGGATATTACACACAACATTATCTAGCCCCAAGCTAAGCAAAGCTTGTGTTATGGGTACTAGATAACTGATATACTTAATACAATACATTACATAGATAGATATTTTTTATTATACATAGAAAAATTCCCAGAACACTCTGAACAAATATCTGCAGATCGTACAAATATTTGTTCCGAGGCGGGAATCGAACCCGCAACCTCCTGCGTCGCAGGCGAACCTTCGCCCGCCACGCCACAGAGGTCGTCAAAAACCACACAAAACATATTCACAAACTTTCGAATTTATAATATAGTGTGATGTGATAACAAGGGAAAATAAATAGAATATAGCACTTATAAGGTATAGCAATGCATCATACAACACATCTGCAAATATGTCCATCATTGCAGCAGAGTGACAGATTAGTCTGTCATCGCCCCAGGCATTTGAAGTGGGGATGGGGGTGTTTTCTACCTAGAATGGATTCTATTCACAGAGTTCAAAAGCTTAAAAATAATGATATGCATGAAAGCTTCTCTGCTGATGATTCTCTGATAATTCATCATCGTCATCAGCCGATAGAAGTCTCACTGTTGGACAAGGCCCTCCCCCATAAAATGCAATGGTCATAATCACTACGCTTGGCAGGCGGATTGGTGATCGCAGTATAGTTAGTACTTAGGTGAATGCTGCGGCCCATCTCCTGGTGTAATTTCAGGGCTATCATACTGTTCACTGAGCTTAAGCAGGGTGATCAAGAAAGAACCAGTGATCAAAATATTGTCTGAATGTTTCAAAATCTTAATATAAAAAAAAGACAGAAACCTACTTCTTTTAAAGAGCGCTGAATCAATTTCGATAAAATTTATATGGGATCACCTTTGAAGTATAACCTACATATAAAAAGAATCCTCAAAATCAATGAATAATCGGAGGAGTAATCACGCGTAACAAACATACAAAAAAAAACATACAGTGTAATGGAGAAACTCCTCCTTTTTGAAGTCTGTTAAAAAGGAAACCATAATAATATAGGTATGTAGGCTAAAATAATTATTTATTTATTAAAAAAAAACTATTATAACACCTTAACAGAGTAGGACCTAAAGCGATGTTATATGCACATGATTATATAAAATAAAAACAAAGAAGCAAGCTTAAAAATAAGTAGGCACCTACTGGGGAATACCTATAATATTACTAATAGGCACCACTACTATTCAACTTTCTCCAAAACAAGCTGCGCTATCTCCATGAGTTTCGGCAGGCTGTGATGAAAAATGTCAACATTGTTCTCCTAAACGGATGGCGTGTGACATTGGGGCAAATTTGAGTAAGTTTGTTCTAAATATTGGCTGAAATAAAATAATAATATTGGTTTATATTGATAATATATTTTTTCAAATTCAATTTTCAGTTGTTCGTGGCCATCTAGTGTCAATTACTTGAAGTGCGGTGAGCATTCGTTCGCACATAAATGTAGGTTTGGCCTATTTAGAAAAAAATGCGAACAAGATAGGTACCTACGAGTAAGACTCGGGGCCTCAGGCTTCCGTACCTTTATTTTCGTTGTACTACCAGTATTCGTTTCTTTACCCGTGTTACCAGTAGTATAGAGTAATACGGGTAAAAAAAACCCGTAGAACTAACTACTAGCGATCCAGCAGTACCACGGGAACTGTTTTTTTTGGCTTTGGCCATGCCGCAAGCCAAAAAATATATGTGTATTTTCTTACTAAAAGTACAGTAAAAAAAACAAGTTAGAACTTTTTTATACTTTTCCATTTTACTCTTACTTTTTTTATTCCATGTTAATGCTCCATGGGGTAAGTCAAAATAACAAAGTCCAACATACAAGACGGTTTTGATAGATCATTTAGTAAGTTGTATGAAAACACAAATTTAAAGGCAGCATTTTTAATACATAGGAACTTGATTTTCTTACAGATCTATTGATTAGTTTTAATTTCAACTGCAACTCGATACCTCTAGCCATTCCTGAGAAAAAGAGCCTTTGTGGACAGATGGAAAAAAAAGTGATCCTATAGTGGTTCTGTTGATACCTTTTAGGTACGGAACCCTTGCTATGGGAAGATCATGGGTTCGAACCACGCTTGGTATGTAATTTTCGGGATATTATAAAAATCTGAATATTTCCCCGAGTGTCGCGACGTAGCTATAGGGGCTAGCCACGGGAGAGGCTGCCAGGGGCGCAAATCTCAAGCGGGCACACTCGCATACACGCAACCTGCGTGATAGTAACTTCTTTTGCAATTTTGGCTGCTCTCGTTCCTTAAAGCCATATATTTTTCTTAAAAGTATAACTTAAATTATTTTTTACAGTTATTGTATTTTAAATTGAAACAACGGCTAACTACCACTGTTTGAGGCTTCTGGGGGTTTAGTATTGGGTTTTGATAGTTTTCGAAACTATATGTATTTTCGTTTCCTACGTTGCAGCGCCCCTAGCGAAAACGAGATGAAAACTAAGGACGCTGAATGTATGGAAGGAAACTTCATATAGTTTTCGAAAACTATTAAAACCCGTACTAGACGTACACAGTCTTGAAACATCAGCAAGAGTGACGAAAAACAGCGAAAGTTTAAATTCTATAGTTATTGTATTGTTTCTCTTCCTACACAATAAGTTTTGAGGGAGCGCAAAATTAAAATCATACCCAAGGCGCTTATGATTATACGCCACTGCTGAGTGTGCTGACTTTAAAAACCAATTACCTTATTTAACATAGACGGTATGGTAAATCTTGGTTACTAGATCTAGACCAAGGTCTTTACAACGCAAGAATTGAGTATGTATTGCTGTGATTTCCTTCACAGTATGAACAGCAATCAGCAATGAGTGTTAATAGAAAACAAATTGCCAGTTTCCTCTCAAAAAGCAATCACAGCACGCAATGACGTGCGGAACGATTTGCTATTACTACCTAATATCCAATGCAATTGATGCTCAATAGTTTACTACAAAGCTAATTTCGTAATTGTAATTTACGCTGATATATGTATATTAGCGTAAATCATCTATATAGATGATATCTACAAAAGCGGGATCATTTCCCCACCACTGACCAGTCCCCCAATGACCAGTGCCATAAGGGGGCAGGACAGAACTCCTCAGAACTTTAGATACCTAAAGTCGGCAAAGTGTGTGTCAGACTCAAGCACTGAGGGTTTTTTTATCTAAACTAGTCTAAAGGGATAATACTAACTTTTATGACGACCTCTGTGGCGCGGCGGACTAGGAGCCGGCTGAGATGCGAGAGGTTGCGGGTTCGGTTCCCGCTGCTTGACAAATGTTTGTATGATCTGCAAAATATTTGTTCCAGGTCTGGGTGTTATGGTACCATGGTACTCGTAGTTCATGATACCCACGACACAGGGAATCCTAGTGTGAGACTATGACTATGTATTGTGACTGATGTTGGGTGTTATTTATGCTATGCATGTATGATAAAATATTATTTATGAGTAAAATTAATGAAATGTCGTCTAATCAAATCTCGAGGAGTTATTTGCACAAGGAGTTTGTATCGAGTATTTTTTGCGCAAGGAGGTTATATAGCATTAAGATAGAGGTCGAATCTATATATTTTGGTGTGTTCTAAAATCAAACACGAAAATAGTGATAAAAAACGCTTTTTATTTACTGTTTTCAGTGAAATAAGTAAAATAAGGTTTTTAGAGGGGGAATGGTATAATCATATTCATTTTTGCTTACACTCCTTTTTGCATTCCTTGGTTTAAACCAATTGCACAGTTTGATGTGGACAGACGCGGTCGAACGTTGTAAATTGAAAATAGCTATTTGCATAGCCCAGGGCAGATGGAATAAAAATACACTTTTAACTGATGACTGGAATATGGATGATGGTGTTATTTATTTACCGACAAAAGAACCTTTTAATGGAATTTTTAAATATATTATGTTGACGCACAACCTACCTACATATGTAAATACCTAACACCCACAGTCACATACATAGTCCATCATGTGACGTGGGTATCAGGAACTATGAGTACCACATAGTACCTACCACAACACCCAGATCTCCGAACAAATAATAGCAGATCATGCAAACATTTGTCAGCGGGAATCGAACCCGCACTTCTTGTAACATTAATGTTATTTGCAAGCACAAGTGAATACGTGATACTCACCTTGAACTTGGTCTGAGTAGACTAAGATCTACCTAGTAAGAGATGAGTAAGTAACGCTCATTTGAAAAATTAATAAGCGTAGGATTTCACACTCAATACCTTTTTTCAGCCAATCCTAAACCCAGATGCTTTTACAGAGTCCAGGCCACGCAATTTCATGATAATGTCCAGTATTCACCAAAAATATCATTCAGCCCAGGAGACAGTTCCATATAACTAAAATTTGCGTCTTCAGTAAGGATGTTTGACGGTAATCTTTCTTTAAATGAGGGAGAATTTACGTCATTACTGTTGTACAAATATGCTTGAGGGAAAATTATATGAAAATCCATCGTTAACATGCTGAGCGGGAAGAAAAAGTATTATGTGAATCCATTGATAACGTGCTCTTTTATTTTTAATTTTGGTAAATGCCCAAATACAAAAAGTTTTTATCATTATCAAGTCCACAAAAAGATGGCCACTTACTTTTTCTGAAGAGTAATTTAAAAAAAGAACTAACAAACGGAGAGAATCGCGCGCCGTGCTTTCTTTTGTTTTATTTATAGAATTTTCATTTTGTGTTTATTTACTCGAAATACCATCTAATAGTGATTTGATGACGCCTCGAGAATTATAATCTTTTATTTTCCTCGTAGGTAGGTATAATAGTATAAACCACTATGTATAGGCATCACTCGAGAGAAAGTGCGATTTCCACCTCACGTGTATTCTCGTTGGGAATCAGTAATTTTCTGCCCTAGGTGAACAATGTACTATTATTAGTTTATTTCATATTAAACAAATAAATATCGAAATTTTCTAATTTTAAGTTACGTCAATAAATAATACCGTTTACTCTCACCTCGACCCTATTTCCATCATGACACTATAAACTGACTGAAACGCCATCACCACGAATAAAGTAAAATCGAAATTAATGTAAGTCTATTCGTTTTATCCCACCCAAGGGAAGCTTCTAGGTGTTTGTTTCGCTACGAACCCGTGAAATATGGCACTATAGACACATACAGTACGTAAATAGGCAATTTGCTTCGAGATTCAATGTTTTTTTTGAGGGATCTTTTTACCTTCCGAATGCTAAGGGCCCTTATACATGGGAGGCTAAATTGAACAGGTCAATCAGTCTGAAACCAGTTGGATGAGCCTTCAAGAGAATAGTAATACCACCTTTTTTATAACCCAAATTCTCACATAAGGTTCAGGATTACATTCGGTCAAGCCTATGTAGACTGCTGACTATCGCATTTGATTGCATTAACTCGCTGTCATTCTCGCGTTGTCTGAAAGGGTCCATATGTTATCTAAAGCTACAACGGACTGAAAACTGATCGTTTATACGCCCTTAATGTCCTTTCCCGGCGACATTTTTACGCTCCCACGCCACCTACCTCCGTCTACCTCTTGGGCGCGTCCATCCGTTTGGCAGTCACAGCTTCATAACTCCACAATGTGACGCTGATATATGGAACTGGCCCGGAGATAAGTTGCTAAACAGCAAAAAAATATTTTACTATTACGGTGTACAGGAAGGTGGAAAACGTCTGGATAAAGATTTAGATAAAAGGGTATGAGTTGGGTTTGTGGTAGTAGGTGTTTATTTTGCAAGGATTGGTACATTTTATCACTGAAAATGTTTTCTTTAAATACCCTGGTTGCGTATGCCTATTTTGATAACATTTTAAGTTTTATAACAAAGGTATGAGTGACGGCTTCGCAAGGTTGGTAGATTGGTTATTTTTGGTAGTTTTTAAGGTTTTGCTTTTAAAATTTTCATAACTTTTATTGTTGTCTAGTCTGCGAAAACACTTGAGAAGTGGTGTTTTCAAAAACCAAGAACTCCCCGAATTTAGCCTTATTCTAATATTTTAATATTTGATTAACAAAAACCAAAAAGATAAAAAAAAGAGAAAAAGAAAGAAAGAGAGAGTTTTTAAAGTTCAAAAGTGGCTTTAAAAACTCTAATTAGGTTTATAAAATGGTATTAAAATGTTTTATTTCTCAGAAATAGCTGATTTCCCGTAGATTTTGGCACATGTATAAACCTCTATTTTGGTCAATTTTGTAAAAAAGGGTTTTTCATTATTTAAAAATACCGTTTATTCAGGGAATAGAAATACTAATTCCAAAAGGAAATATTTATCACGCGAACCAAGCGTACTTAGACGCTAGACTCTGAATATCAATTTATTACGACCACAATTTATAAGCAAAACGTCCACATATTTCCAAGTTAAGGGTCGCAATCTATTTCAAGCAACATAACGCACCAGGCCGTGGTTGAGGCATGTAGTGGAAAATAGTCGCAGGCGATGGAGTGCACTCGGGGGCAGAATGCATTGCTTGTGTATGAGGATGTAGTAAAACATGTCACGTTTAAGCTATCAATATCCTCAACTATGCACAGTTTTGTATCCCTGATGGTTCTGCCTGACTTGATTGGAAAAACTGCCATAGGACGGGTTCCTCTCGATGATTCTTACCGTTGTAAGCCAGTCAAAACATATTTTTCTTCAATTTTGAAGCAGATAACTCTATGTTAATCTTATCCAGGAATCTAGAACAGCGTCTAATCTAAACGCCGTACTATTTCATTCTTCAACGACTGTTAAGGCTCCTACACATTATGCCCGCGGGTATTCTGTGTACCCGGCGGCGTATATCGGCATACCCGCGCGGCAAAAAGCCGCCGGCATAGTGTGTAGGAGCCATTAGCGTCCACTGCGTGACGAGGCCTACCCCATAGAATGCAATGGGGGGATTTGTCATAATCACCAAGATTGGCAAGCGGATTGGACGCTTTATCGCACGTATCCATCCCGCACAGTATTGGTGTTGAGTACTCAAGTGGATGCTGCTGCTAACACTCCGGTGTAATCCCTTAGTCGGCTTTTACGACATCCACGAGAGGAGACGGAGGGTTCTATTCTTAGGCCGGACACACCATGGCACTATTTAATTACGTTAAAATAAAATATTCCATAATCCGTAACCACAAGGAGCGTTTTCGAACGTCAAGCATGTCAAGTGCTAAGTAAAAGTGGTTCTCTAACTAGACGCATCCTACGTTAGTATATAGGTACTTAAAAAAAAGTTGTATGCGAATTGAAGCTTAAAATAAATTTACAGCAGCTTTGAGTAAGAATACTTATTGTGCTGATAATAATGGCTATTTCTAGCAAGCACTGGTTTGTCTAAAATCTACAAAACTTGTTACGTCCGAGAATGCTTGAAAGGCAATTTTCCGTGAAAGAGCTTCTGCAAAGCGAAATCTTGAAAACCAAATTATTCCAGGAGAACGTTTTGTTAGGAGCATTATTATTTAAATGAAAAATGTGTTTTCATAGCTGTGTTTTAATAATATTATTTTAAATTTATTCAAGATGCTAAAACTGGTGAATTGATAGTCCTGTCCTGTGTGTGATCTTTGTACTCCTAGGTTTTTTTGCGTTGGAACAGTAATTAATTAGAGTAATTTTAGTTTATAAGACGATTCAAAATAATCCTTGTGAAAGTATTAATAAAATAGTTTTCACTTAAGCGAATTAAAAAATGCTAATCCAGGTTTACAAACCTTCTAACTGACAGAACAACATACCTATATGGTACTTATATGGAGAGAGCGCAATGTTACGGTCTAGAACGTTCGATCAAACAACAATCAAACCGCGAAGGGGGATGACCAGCACAAAGCAAATGGAGGTAAAATCTGTGCTCCCTGATTGAACTGGTACAATGTTGAAAAGTCAGTGGAATTGTTTGTACCTACACAGCGAGCTGAATCTTGTAAATACTAGATTCAAAGAACAAACTTTGGCTTTATTTGTAGCTCGTGGAATGCGTCCACGATGAGTTTTTTCCATACAAATTTCAACACCCCGCAGGGGGGGTGAATTTCCGAAATTCGTTTCTTAGTGCATGCACATCGAGAGTACAAAAGGAATGTACTCTATTTTTTCCTCGCACAAAGAATTTCTTTGGCCATTTAACGTCGAAATGCAGCCAGTGCTCTCGGCACCTTGCCATATGAACCAAATTAACTGTATTTATACCATTTGCATTTTGTTTATATTAGTGTTCATTTGTTAATAAAAAAATATTTCAGGCTACATGAGAAACATGTGGTACTTGCTGTGGTGTGTCCGGCCTAACAATAGACCTCTCCATCTCCTCCCATGGATGTCGTAAAAGCCGACTGAGGGATTACACCAGGGCATGGGCAGCAGCATCCACCTGAGTATTCAACACGAATACTGCGATCACCAATCCGCCTGCCAAGCGTGGCAATTCCTCTCATTGTATATTTAATGGCGGAGGCCTCGTCCAGCAGCGAGGCTAGAGGCTGCTGATGATGTTTTTTTTTTTTTTTTTTTTTTTTTTTTTATGCCACTTGTCTAGCAGACAAGCTTACGGCCCACCAGATGGAAAGCAGCCTATGAACGCCTGTAAAACCAGAGGCATCACACGCGCGCTGCCGACCCTGAGACATAAAGATGAAAAGTCTCATGTGCCTGTAATTTCACCGGCACCCGTACCCTTCAAACCGAAACACAGCAATGCGAACACTACTGCTTGGCGGCAGAAATAGGTACGGTGATGTTATAAGAAAATAACTTACTTTATATATAACTTTATGTATCCATCTTAGGTCTCTTTGACTTACGGTTTAGGCTGTGTGTTGGTAGGTAGTCTAGTCAGTCAATGATTTTATGTATGAATATTGAGGACTATAGGTTGTATTGTATTAATCATTATCATTAGTTTAAGAGGTATGAGCAAATATAAAAAAAAAACTCTGGGTATACTTCCAGTAATCCCACAATGCTGAAATTTACCATGCTTAATTAATTTACCCAACCGGACGATGCAGTGTAGGGTGTAGGGTCCTCTCGATGGACCAAGGATTTTATAAAGTTCGCAGGAAGCGGTGGTCTTTGTTAGGGCGAACCATTCGTTATTTTATTTGTACCTTTGACTTTCTTGCGACGATAGTAAATACTTTAATATACCATCATTGTTTATGTCCCTGATAACATTAAATAGCTACTCGTCTTATTATGGTACAGTCTCTTAGTTTTAGCTGGTTTAGCGAGCTCGTACTGAATCCAACACCTGTGGGTTTCCCCCAGGAAGACCAGCAACAGTGTTCATTAACGCTAGCTGCGTTCGCTGCGACAGTGACATGGTCGTCGGAACAGGTGGCAGCTCTATAGTTGCCGTGTTCTTATCTTTACTAACACCTTGTTTGTTAGGATAGTCGAGGTTAGTCAGCTTTAGAACTCCTAAAGGCAGGCCATCTTTGTATAATGGGGTTTGCTGGATTTTATCGACAGGCAGTTTTTGACATTCCTTAGTAGAATAATAGTCAGTTCTTGAGGCTGGTATAGTAGGAACGTAAGTTTTGTACGATGGTGTATATGGTATAACCTTTTCTAGCAAATCATCTTCTCCATAGTATACACCTGGATTAGTTGGAGTTTTGTTAGCATTAGTTGGTTTTAGTGCCTCTATTTCCATAAGGTTAGGTTTGTAGGTTGGTGTATATTGGATAGCTTTTAGTGCCTCTTCATACTTTCCATAATCTATCCCTGGATTAGTAGGAGGATAGCCGAAGTCAGTCGGATACAAAACTATATCAGGCAGTTCAGGTTTTGATAATGGTGTAAATTGGTAAGTGTTAAATGACAGCTTATCTTGACGATTCAGCTTGCCAGGATTCATTGAAGGGTACTCAAATTTAGCAGGTTTCATCACTAGTTTGGATAATGGTACTTGGAAGTTCTTATACAACGCAACTCTACCTTTTTCACCTGGCCTCGTGGAAAGATCTGTGTCGGTTGGCTTGAATACTTTATTCAATAGCTCGAGAGTATTTGCTTGTGGATTTTGAGTTTTTTTCACTGGCAACACACCACTATTACCGATAAAACCAAGTTTTACGCGTGGCGTAGTCAGAGGATACTTTAGATCAATTCCTTTAAATACAGTACTGGGCAGTTCTGGGTTGTATAAAGGTGATTGGCTGTTCTTTACTTCACCTTTATCAACCATGCCAGGGTTATCAAATGTTGGCCCGATAAGCCAGCTAGGTTTGACCACAAACGTTGGTGTTCCTGATAACACAGTTTCAGTGACTTTATCATAATATGGTGGTGTCTGTAGTATTCCGATTTGAGGAATAGGTGACACGCTGTCGTAAGAGCCAGGTTTTAAAGCCAAGTAGTCGATTGGCGGAAGAGAATACGCCAACACGCAGTGGAGGAGTATTGTAAAGAATGCGGAATCCTGAAATACATGAAGGATATTAAGAACGATATGACATCATTATCATCAGCCTGTAGAAGTCCACAGGTGGTGATAGGCCCCTCCCCTAGAATGCCAAGACGGTCTTGCCACGTGCATCATACATACTTCCTGCGACCTTTATAATGTATTTAGTCCATCGAGAGGGAGACCTTCCTCATCTGCGTCCTCCAATTTGTGGTCGCCGCTCGAGAACCCTTATTCCCTATAACAGTTGTCAGTTCTGCGAGCTATATAAGACTTGCCACTTCAACCTGCTAATTCAGAGGGCGATGTCGGTGTTGTTGGTTCTTCTACGGATTTCCTCAATTCGGATTCCGATATCATATCCTTATAATAACGTACTTTTTGGCTTATGATATAATTGAATTAAATAAATCTTTAAAGATGAAGCAATGTTAATGTATCTTTATCATCAGTTGATAGAAGTGTAGGTACTCTTGGGCATATAATGCCTCCCCATAGAATGCTACATCAAACCGTCTTGAGCCGCCTCCATCCACCGACTTCCTGTTTAAAATGTCGTTGATCCATCGATATAGGTTCTGCGAGCGATAATATACTAGTGGTTCGGCCCGAACTGAGACCACGCGACACAAAAGCCACAAGCATACCAAATTTCAGCATTGTGGGATTGCTGGAAGTACCCTAGAATTTTAGATTTTTACGTTTTTTATTTTCCCTAATATCTCAAAAACTACTAAGGCTAAATACTTATTAAAAACAGTTTTGAAATGTCCAACCAAAGCGCTTTTATTAAACACCCCACTTGATCTGTCTGTCTCACTTTTTTTTTTTTTTACCCCCTCTTGGATTGGATCCCAATATCTCAGCAACCCCCTAACCGATATAACTCATAACCTTACCTACAAATTGTACCAATACTATCTACACCCATACCGAATTTCATGACGATCGGATTAACGGTTTGGAAGTTTTCATCGGACAAACATACATATATACATACATACATACAAACGCCGATTCTTCCTACTTGACTCAGATTCCTAGATAGATTCCTATTATACCTATTAATTGCAAAATAATTAATTGCTAATTAATTATTACTGCTGACTAACAACTGAGTTTAAAGAGATCATTTAATCACATTCATCATAAGCACGTCCTTTGACGTCCTCTACTGGACGAAGCCTCCCCCATGAAATACAATGGGGGAATTACCATAATCACCACGCTTGGCAGGTGGATTGGTGATTGCAGTATTTATGTTGAGTACTCAGGTGGATGCTGCTGCCCGTCCCCTGGTGTATTCCCTTAATCGGCTTTTAATACGACATCCACGGGAGGAGATAGAGAGGTTTATTGTCGGTCTTAGGCCACACCACGGCACACATCACTTAACCATAAAAATCTTCAGTGTTTTATTACATTAACCCAAAACGTTAAGAAATTATCCTACTAATACATATTATAAACGCGAAAGTTTGTGAGTATGGATGTTTGTTACTCTTTCACGTAAAAACTACTAAATGGATTTGAGTGAAATTTGGAATGGAGATACTTTACGCCCTGGATTAACACATAGGCTACTTTTCATCATCATCATCATCATCATCATCAAACGCGAAAGTTTGTGAGTATGGATGGATGTTTGTTACTCTTTCACGTAAAAACTACTCAATGGATTTGAGTGAAATTTGGAATGGAGATACTTTACGCCCTGGATTAACACATAGGCTACTTTTCATCATCATCATCATCATCATCATCAATTTTCATCATTATTCACGCGGGTGAAACCGCGGGGCGCAACTAGTTAATAATAATCAGTTAAATTTTTAAGCAAATCCCCCATTACTTTCTTTGAAAGAGGCCTCGTCCAGCAGTGGACGTCTAAAGGCTGATGATGATGATTAATCGATTAAGGCTGCAGCACACCGCCTGCGTACGCGTAAACGTCGTCGTGCACGTCTTCGTACCATGACGTTGTAATGTATAGAACTCTATGAGACATGGCACACCGCTTGCGTGACGTGCACGCAAGCGTGTGCATACAAAGTGACGCGCGTTATGTGCTGCATACGCATCCGGTGTGAATTGGCCTTTAATGTGATTATTTCGTCTGTTCACATTGTAATTTTTTTTATAACACCCAATATTCACATAAATGTCCTCATCCCACACTAGGACTTCCTGATTTGATGCAGTAATAAAATTAGTTGTAACCGGTAATTATTATTATTTAACTTTGACAGCAACTTATAATAATAATAATAAATAAATAAATGCTGGACATTTCACACAACATTATCTAGCCCCAAGCTAAGCAGAGCTTTTACAAGCTCTGCTTAGCTTGGGGCTAACATAATACCTCAGTACTCACTCTGATTACAGCCATAATAAGAGTTTCAGTGGCTAAAGTAACTATTAGATGTTAACTCGGTTTACTGATTCACTTTTCACTCGAATTGTTAAATTTTATTATTTTTATTGTTCATTGCATTACAAACTGTTGTTTTCGTTAAAACAAAGATTATTGTGCAGAGTTTAGGGTAAATTAAACCTGTTTAAGGTTACAAACATTATCTACGCAAAGAGAAACCCTGTACTACTAACAAGTTCTTTGCGTGATCATACGAATAAAATATCAACAGCGAACGAGTTGTGGGCTGAAAATTGGAGGTCGTGGTATATGAATAGCTAATAACCAAGTAGAACTGACACTGGCGCTAGTGTTGCACTTAAAGCCGCGCTAAATACCTACTCACTCGCGCATACTAAGTCTGATAATCCGTGCAGGTTGGCGCGCTCCGTGTGCTCGGCGCCACGGTGGAGTTGCAGAGCCGTGGTGTCGCGATGTCTTTTTCATTTTACAAAATTTGTATGTAACTTACGCAATTTACTATAATTTAATGATGTGATGTATTTGAAATGGTCATGTAACCATTAGCATATTTTTGCTCATGTTATTAGGAAGGTAATTGTACCTACCTACCTATGATAACATTCCTATATAATTCTGTACGTTAGATATTAATATGGATTGAAAGTAGGTAGGACAACGTGACGAAAGACAACCCTGTCGGTCATTGCGGGCGAGCGCGGGTCGTCGGGGAGCGTGGGGGGAAGTAGGTAATTATCTCGGCAACATCAAACCGCTCGGACACGCACAAAGAAAAGTACGTAAGTAGCACTTCTATAGTGTTTATTTATTCTATGGTCGTTGGTTCGATTCCAGTATAAAAAGAATTATTTGTTTGTGATGATCTAAAATGATCTAAAATTTCGGGTCTGTGCTATGTTTAATACTTCAAGGATGTATCATGATTACCAGTTAGTAACTGTTTCGAACCATAAATTAGATTCATATTTAAGTAATGGTAAATAGCAACATCTACTGGTCCGTTGTATCACAGATAAAAATCTAGCAGCTATGATGATTCCAGTTTCATCCAGGCTGGATGGATGAGCCGCGGCTGCCCGGAATGAAAAGTCGTCTATATGCTAATCTGACAGATCTGTAAAGCAGATTGTGCAGGCACAGTGATTGAAGTGACAGAACTTTCGTTCAAACCAGCTATGGCATACAACACAAACAAAACATTACTTGCAAAGGCCGCGGCAAGGCTATGAAAACATAATAACATACCTACATAACACCAAACAGTCACATGCATATGATCTCACACTAAGACTCCCGAGGTGTTATTATAAAAAATGCCCTTAGTCTGGGTTTAAACCAGGACTACCAGTCTAGGCTTAAATATCGACCTAGGGTATATACGACTGTAATACAAAAGCAGATGGTTTGTTTTCCAGAAGCAACTTTTTAAGTTCTCATTTACTATGTATCAGCAACTTCTTGCTCCGAGGCACCACACAGGCGCTTCTCACCTAGAGGTAAGACGGACCATTTTTTGAAAGCCAAGCCGTGTTTGTTGCCTGATTCTTCTAGGCTTGGTCGCGTTGGAACAGGAGTAATTTTAGTTTATAAGACGATTCAAAATGATCCTTGTGATTTCAATGAATAAAATTATTTTTCACTTTGACTTTGACTTTCGAGCTAGATAGTGTCGAGAGTATCAGGAACTACGAGAACCGATGTTTTGTACTCAATGTTTTTGAACTGAATCGCTCTAAGAGCTCATGGTTAGGTCTCTGTGCCATAAAAGTCAGAAACGGAGACTGTCGACTAAGCGAAAATTATGTTTTTGTGGCATGTTTGCGGTTATTCTCAAAGCGGTTGTATGAATAATTATACAGCACACTTTGTACTTCCAAATCCTAAGATCCCTACAGATTACAAGTCTGTACTTACTGACTTTGTTATTCTGTAAGTTGCAAATGTTAGCTCTATACAGTAAAAACACGTTATTTAGATGTTTCCTTTGTTAATTACTGCTGCCGCTGGGGAATAAGGGTTCTCGAGTGGCGATCATGAACCGTACGACGTAGTGTATAGGATAGCCCCCCTCGATAGACAGACGACATTTTAAAAGTAGCAGGAACTAGGTGTATGGAGGTGGCTTAAGACCGTTCGTTGCTTACTATGAGAAAGGTATAGGTACAGTAGTGGGCGTGAATCGGATATGGCTGTTGTTATTCTAATAGTGAAGAATATACCTATCAAGAGTGAAGAAATCTAACTATTTTTTTAACCGACTTCCCAAAAAAGGAGGATGTTCTCAATTCGGTTGTTTTTTTTTTATGTTTGTTACCGCATATCTCCGGCGTTTATGAACCGATTTGGAAAATTCTTTTTTTATTTGAATATATATACTTCCAGATTAGAATCCAGTTCTGATGATGGGATCCATGAGGAATTGAGGGAACTCCTCAAATATTGTAGGCATACATATGGCGATTTTGATATTTTCAGCAACAAACCAAGCATTTGCATTCAGAAAGTATCATAATCCTTTCACCACTCTGGTTCTTTCATAATTTTTTTTTCATCCAAAATTATTTAGTCGAAAACAATGGCGGAAGTCGGTTTTTTAAATGAAAAGTTATTATCTAACACAACCAACATACTTAGTCCTGATTCCACACTAGGATTCTCTGTGTCATTAGGTATATCAAGGAACTATGAGTACCTAACATGTTTTTTTTGTGTATTTACTAGGCTAGTTGGGGATTTTTTTTGAAATTTACCCCAAATGTATGATAATTTTTTTTTTATAAGTATGAAGCTTACGGCCCACCTGATGGAAATTAGTCACCATAGCCTTTGGACGCCTGCAACACCACGCAACCAACCATCATCTGAGTGTACCACAACACCCAGACATTGAGACATTGCAGACATGCAGCGGGAGTCGAACCCGCACCTCTTGCATCTCAGCCTACTACCTATACTCGCCAACCACGCCACGGATATCTTAGTAGTAACCATCTATGTCAAACAATATGGTCTCTCGTTAGCATTATCATATTTCCTTGATATGGTTGAGATACAAGGAGCAATTAAATTAAACTTTGCGATGTGTAGAAAATTCTAGAATAGTATTTTGACTATAATTTTCGTACATGCATCACTAAAAATAGATGATTGAGATTGAAGAAAGATCAAAATGCCACAATAAAATAAACCACTGTTAAAAAATAATGGACCATATTTCTCGTCCATTATTAATATACCATTTTTAATAATGGACGAGAAGACTCGTCCATTATTTAAAAATAATGGACGAGTCTTCTTAATCAGCCGCTATAGACGTCATTCTTGAACTGTTTTCCCCTTCGAGCAACACGGACTTCCCGCCGCGAGCCAGAAGGGAGTAGTCTTAGCATATATTACCATTCAAATAGTTCTGTCTTTTTTTGCGGGGGGAAATGTGCACACAAGCGCAATTCCGCATATACACATCCAAATACAACACTGTAATGACGACACTCACACTAACAAACCTTGCACACCTCCTCAGAATAAGAACAAACCTCAACTAGTTTGATTAAACGCATATGCCTACTTTGGCTTGTAGTTTGACAGAGGGGAACGCTGCGAATGGCTACTCCCTTCCGTGTTGCTCGAAGGTTTTCCCCCATAGATAATTGCCATAATCACCACGCTTGGCAGGCGGATTGGTGATCGCAATAATGGTGTTGAGTACTCAGGTGGACACTGCAGCCCATCACCCAGTATAATCCCTTAGTCGAGTTTTACGACATCCACAAGAGGAGACGAAGGAGTCTAAGATAAGATAAGATTAGTTTATTTGCCAGAACATTGTAAATACAACAAGGTCTTAAACTAGAAAAATTATATTCTTAGGCCGGACACAGGAATGGGTAATTGAAAATCTTTCTACACTTTCTAAATCTAAAACTGATAGCCGATAGCCGAGACTAGGCCTCAAAAGTCACGTAGCAAAGCCATTCTTCAAGCATTCGCAACAATATCTGGCAAGCAGGGTTACATTAAATATTATGGGCAATATTTTGTAGTCGTGGCACAAAAGCGACGGAACGAGAGAACTTCTCCCTTTATCTGATGGCTGTAAGCCGGACATATTACGAGTATTTAGGACATAAAATATAATACGAGTTTTGGATTTTAACAATGTATAATGTTGATGTTGGTATTTTAATACATGGCGTGCCTAACAGTGAATTTTAATAAATTACAGAATTTTTTTCTTAGTTCAGGTTTGCTTCTGATGTAGTGTGTCCGGCCTAAGAATAGAACCCTCTTCCTCTCTCCTTCCTTGGATGTCGCAAAAGGCAACTAAGGGATTAAACCAGGGGATGAGTAGCAGCATCTGCCTGAGATTACTAAGTGTGGTGAGTATGGTAAATCTCCCCATTGCATTCTTTGGGGGAGGCCTCGTCTAACAGTGGACGTCTCACGGCTGATGATGATGATGATGAGCTAACGAGGCATGTTATATTCACATATTCACACAAGGTCTGTGTGGTGTTTTAGGAACTAACTGCTGTGGTCAGCTTGTTTTTTACTGCTTAACAATTCATAAACTCTTCTAAAAAACATTTAAGAGAATGTCAAAGGTAGCTTTGCACGCGAACGAAGTTAGCTTTGAATTTGGCTATATTTTCTTCGAACTCCATGATACTTACACTAATATCTAGACCTGTGGTGCGTTTGTTTCTTATAAAGCTACGTGGGTTACCAAATCATAACTAAAAAAAAAATGTTTTTTTTTATAATTAAGCACCACTAGTATAGATATTAGTATACTGATTATGTGTACAAAGTTTCATGGAGTTTGATGAAGTAATATCCAAAATAGAAGCTAACTTTGTTCACGTACAAATGAACGTAAGCACCCTACCGGTAACCTTCGCTTAAATCCACATTGTAACTCCACCGCCAGCAATAAGGGCACTGAATTGCTGTTGAAAAGCGTGTACGTGTAAAACAGAAGTATCGCCCGTTGTAAACTGTTTACAGATGGACATAAAGGCGCCAACGACCCCGGGCTGAGCTACAGTTGGAAATATTTACAATTTTATCGTCTGTACGGTGACCAGCCTCTAAGGAAATGTCAGACTGCGTATTCGAACAAGGTAATATTTTTTTTATACTACTTGTCAAGCAAACAAGCATACGACCCACCTGATGGAAAGCAGTTATCGTAGCCTATATGGATGCCTGCAACACCAAAGGCATAACACGCGCGCTGCCGATTTTGAGACATAAAGATGAAAAGTCTCATGTGCTTGCCATTTCACCGGCACCCTTACCCTTCAAACCGAAACACAGCATTGCGAGCACTACTGCTTGGTGGCAGAAATAGGTACGGTGGTAGTACTTCCCCGGACGAACTCTTTTACAAGAAGTTCTACTACTAACAAAACTACAATAATTATGCATCTATCCTATACTAATAAACGAGCAATATTTGCATATTATGTTTTGAGATCTAGAAAACGGCTCTAACGATTTTGATGAAATTTGCTATTTGGGGGCAACAAATCGATCTATCTAGGTTTCAGCTCTAGGAAAACACGTTTTTCCGAGCAAAGCTCGGTCACCCAGGTACTGATGCTCATGCAAATTAAATCTTTGCGCTATTCAAAGACGTGAATGACAATACCAATGACAAAAGCCAATTTTCATGGATTAGCCTCTGCCAACGAAACCCCCTCTAGCAAATCTTCAGGACATTCTCCGTGACGCTGCGGAGGAGTTGCCAGCTGTGATACAAAAGGTGCGAGCTTGATTCCCGCTGTGTGAAAAATGTTCGCATTATCTGCAAATGATGTTAGTTATTTTTTTGTTTGAGTAGTTAATCAATTACGATTTATTTCTGGAGTAAGCCACTTAGACACTGTTTATGTAAATCGCGAGAAATTTAAGTACCTAGTTACTATATCCAATATCCTGGATGACTCGTGGTCTCACTACTCTTCGGGTGGCTTTATAATGAGCGCGCTTTACGACCTCTGCCGTGCAACTGTCGGAAACTGATACCGATTACGAATCTATATCTATGTTCAGATTTATATTTCTTTGCCATAATAATAACATTGGTTGTCATACTAGGGAAGTCAATAATACTGTTTAATTTGTGCGTATACAATCAAGTTCATCTGAATAATAATGAATACCAAAAACAAAAAATACTTGGTATGCAAATTTTTTTGTTAGTTATATCAATATTCTGGAATTACACAATAAAGTAAAATTGCGATTAAAGAATTTCAATAAATATATCTAACCAATTTCCTGTATAATCACACTTCTAAATGCCTCGTAATACTTATCAATTTTAATTTATCCGGGTTGTTGGTAAATTTTTGGTATATTTTTTTTTCCTGGCTGCTGGCTTATTTTGGAGTGTGTTATTACTGGAAGAAAGCGTTAGCCGAGTCTGTCGTGGAAAGCAATGGCGGCGATGAGTTCACCACTTGTCACGTCTATATTCCAGCGATTGTGTAACTCACGGTGAAAAGAGGCCCTTTGAGGCTCTGCCTACCCCTTCGAAGAAAAAGGCGTGTGTTTATGTATGTATGTATGTAAAGTACAAAATCTTTGCGTGACTATCAACGCACAGCCTCAACCGTAAGTTCTATTTACCTGAAAGGAACATTGAATATGTACTACATTCCTTTTGTAGTCTAAAGCTTGCACTAAGAAAATAAATTCCAAAATTCATCCCCATTCATTAAAGGTGTGCTAAAGTTGAAGTGCTGGTGTTGAAGTTTATATGAAAAAAACTGCAAGCAGACAAAGTCGTGAGCATTACATCAGTACTTACATAGGGATGTCACTATGGCATCCTCAGATCTCCGAAAAAATAAAATAAAGAGGGCTTTTCAACTACGATAAAAAAAGAAAAAGTATTTCAAATTGGCTCGATAGATGGCACTGACTCAACTGTAGCTGACAAGATTGTCAAATGTATTATCTGTGGCGTACGCGTACTAAGCTATTATCTAACTATTCTGTGGCTATTAGTCATGATATTCTGTTTGTGTCTGTTTCTTGAGAGTGCGCTAGTGATTTCGTGGTGTTTTTATAAGCAAAAATAAATACCACGAAACGAAAATATATCCACGTTGATGATGTTGACATTTAATTTTATTTTGACACTTAACAGCTACGTAACAGAGCAGCGCCATCTATTTTCAACGCTGAAAGCATGATTTGAAACGCCCGTGAAAACGAATAAAAACGATAAAATAATGATGCCCTCATTATGAAATAGAATATTGCATGGGACTTTCGAAAATTACTCGCAGACGACCGATGTTGGGGATGGGCAAGCTATAATATTATAAGACATCCGATACAGAGGGAGCAATTTTATTAATCTCATCAATTCTCGCCTGAAGCATTATCAAGATTGGCTGCTGTAGTTTTAAATAAAAGCTAAAACAGTTCCTCATAAATGAGATTCATTGTTTGCTTTATATGTAAAGCAAGTATTTATGTAACGTTAATACATTTTACAATTTAATATGTTTAAAGTGTAAGCCCATTAAGTGTAAGACATTGCAAACGTCGCAGGATGTCGGTGGATGTAGGCGACTCAAGACCATGCGTCGTGGCATTGTGAGGGGGAGGCATTATGTCCAGTAGTGGGCTTCTACAGGCTGATGATGATGATATATACAGGGGCGTTTTTGGGGGTAAAAAATCGATCTAGCTAGGCCTCATCTCTGGGAAAATGCATTTTTCCGAGTTTTCCGAGTAAAGATCCGGTCATCCAGGTACTAATTTAATACCCCTCATGAGCGGGTCATCTAAAACGCAAAACATCAAAGTAGCATAAGACTTAAAAACCATTATCGAGAATTCTTTTTTTTAACTGTGAACTGTATCTGAGTACCTAAACAGCATACCGTTCACGGCACCCTGACAGCTTAAGTATCGAGTTCGGTACCATCAGCTCACCCTGTCACGTAGCAGAGCTCGAGATTTCAATCAAATTATTCGAAACAAGTCACGTAACTGTCCCAATCAGCATGTCCTAAATTCAACCTCCTCTAACAAGTGCAAAAAACTATAACCCACCTAAAGTGTAAGTAAATCAAGGATTTTGTAAAGCTGCACTAGAACAGGTATTTTACATCCATGGTAAAGCCTATCTTCATGCAACAGTAAAAGAAAACTGTCAAAATAGTATAAAAACACTCGTGCTTATTGAAAAATGTATACAAAACCTAATAAATGAGCACACAGAAATGTATATACCTTAATGACTAACATTACATAATATAATAATTTATTTAATGATTAAATGAGCACACAGAAATGTATATACCTTATGACTAACATTACATAATACGTGAAGACGGCAAAGTATGGTGCGGTGTCTCGTGTCAGGCGTCCACTGAACTTCCTGAAATTGACTCCCTTCGACCAAAACTCCTCACTCATGAAAGTTGAAAAACGGTCAGTCAGCACCCTCACCATAAAATAAATAATATTAACGTTATGGCGAGAATCCAACTTCTCGACCCTCAAGGTGAGCCCGGTCTTCTGCTTGAGGTACTCCACCACCTTTTTGGGCTTCACGGTGTATTGGAACCTCGACACGTACAGCGAAGTGCAGTATGTAATTACAGATATATTAAATGTGCAACCCACGGCTAAAAGAGAGCCTTTGAGGCTCTGGCTCAAAGGCAGGTTTAGAGGCTTGCTTCGGGGAAAAAAGCGTGTGAAAATTAATCACCATAACACCCAACAGTCACATACATAGTCCTGATCCCACACTAGGATTCCCTGTGTCGTGGGTATCAGGAACTATGAGTACCATGGTACAACAACACCCAGACCGGAACAAATATTTGCAGATCATACAACCATTTGTCCCGCAGGCGCAGCGAGAATCAAACTCGCAACCTCTCGCATCTCAGCCGGCTACTTGCCCACCGCGCTACAGAGATCGTCGATATATGTATGTCAAAGAAAAACGATGATCTCTTTGGTTTAAAAATATTTAAAATCTGAGTCGAAAAAGTAGAAAAGAAAAGCGCGCGAACTTGCGGTTGAAAAGTTTAGAGAGGCGGGACTTGTCCGCGCATGCGTGGTTCAGTCGCTGAAGACTTGCTTCACAGGCCTCGTCAACGACTGCGGATGGCCAAGTCACAGGGCCAAGCACAGCAGTCGCCGCGGTGACACTGTGCTATGCGGACGCACATCGGATGCCCCTAGCCTATGAAACAATCGTAGTGAAATTTTAAAGTTACCTTTCCTGAGCTGAACTAACAACGTTGCACAAAAAGTTTCACAACTTAGTAAAAAGTTTACTTTTATGAAAATTCGTCTCTATTTGAAAGTTAATATTTATAATAGATTTATTATCCACCAACAAGGTATGTGTCTAATGTATGAAACAAAAATGAATCAAGTCAACCCAACGGTTGGGAGCTTAAATTAAGTAAGTTCTGTACCTTCTTCCAATACAAATATAAAATATTAAAGATTATAATACTTATATATACTTTTCAGGCAATAAATTGGCCAATTTTTTGATTCTGTTCAAAGTTTTTGAAAACTACTTACCTACTTAAGTTACATTTTTCGGACCGATTGTGTCAACCCTGGTTAGCATTTTAACCATAGATGATGAACTAACTCAACGATGAAACAGTATAAAATGTTAATTATGCTAACCCTGGTTGACGTAATTGGTCCTAGCCGTACTAAGTGCGTGAAGTTATATGTGATTTAAAAAACTCCCTGGCGTTTCATAGGTGTGGTGTGCCTATCCCTAACGTGAAACATTACAAGTTACGACCGAGTTTGAAGCGCAAGTGAAAATATGTCACTTCACATATTTTAGAAAACTTCTATCATAACTTTTCATTTAAAAAACCGACTACCGCCATTGTATTCGTCTAAATGTTTGAATGAAAAAAAAATATGAAAGAACCATAGTGGTGAAAGGGTTATGATGCTTTCTGAATGCAAATGCTTGGTTTGTTGCTGAAAATATCAAAATCGCCATATGTATGCCTACAATATTTGAGGAGTTCCCTCAATTCCTCATGGATTCCATCATTAGAACTGGATTCTGAAATCGGTTCATAAACGCCGGAGACATGAGGTAACAAACATTAAAAAAATACAACCGAATTGAGAACCTCCTCCTTTTTTGGGAACTCGGTTAAAAATGAATTGGTTTTACCAAACAGCCGTTTTACCGCCCGTTTATATACTCATACTCATTTATTAAAGCCATAGGAACAATTATTAAGAAAACTTGGTCACGTCATACATTATAGTTAGAAATAAGGTAGGTTATGTAAGTAACTACTTAACTGGAGGGACGCTAGAAACAAACAAACATTTCACATAGTAATTAATTATATAAATTTAACAAAATACTCAAATAACCAATAACCGATTTAAAATTTTTGTTTCTGCTGTAAAAAGCATTGTCCAACAAATTAAATACCAAATTTAAAATACGTTATTGAATTAAAATAACATGTCAAAAATTATTAGCTGCTGTAAAAGGGCATTGTCAATACAACATTACGTACTTGCATGTCAAATTAGAAGTAAACATTGAAATTAAAATAACTGGACCTCAAAATTCCATAAAAAATATGTTGGTGAACTTAGGCCGTAATACCATTAAAACATCCCTTATGATTCTAAACCCTGTTATTCAAAACTCATTAACCCTAAAAATAGCTTAGTAAGTTTTCCTTTGAAATTATATTTTGCACGGAACTCCAGCGAAACCCTAATAATGCCACATTTGCGGTTCCAACATTGGCTAAACTACCCCTTAATTAGATGACGTCAGGATTTCTTTTGACGACATTGATGTAATTCATTTTCACTAATGCTTACGAATTCACGAACCCAAATAAGCCTAAAGAGCGTAGGTCACCTTTGGTAGTACGAAGAAGTAATATGTGTAGTCCGTAGGTACCAACTCTACGTTAAGCTAACAAATCTACCTTACCTCTAGCTAACAACTCTACCTTTTGATCTATTTACGTATATTACATACTAGATTCCGTCAGTGGCTTATTTCACTCCCATCGTACTGGGGTAAAAAAGGCCAATGTATTATTTATTAATTATATTTTCTACCTAATTTTAACGAAATCGGTTCAGTCGGTAAGGCGCGATGAGAGACTAACATAATCCGAAATTATAATTAAAAAAATTATACTAATTATAAAATTGCATTTATAATATTCCATCATAAAGTTTCGAAGTTTAAAGTTAAGAATCGGTTACCGAGATAATTTCTAAAGAAAGTTTTATAAAATTACCAAAATAATAATTTTTAAGGTTTTATTATTTATAAGGCAAATAAATAACCCTATGGTGAAACTTTGTTGTTTGTCTGTCAGTAGTGTTACCATTGCTATAATATCGTTGTAGAACTTATTTGTCAAATCCTATTCCAGGTAAAACAATTTCGAATTTCATTTTATTTTCATCAAATCGGAAAGAGAGTTGGAAAAACTTGGATATCATATAAAAGGTCTCCATTGGCACATTTAAAATTATTTTTAAATTAAAACTTTTTGATATGAATATAAGCAAAAATGTGAAAAATACCATCTCGAATGTCTAAGAAATTTACCAGTCACTGAATGAAATCTAACTAATTATGGATTCCCTATTGCTTACTTTACAGGAAAAATACCCGATGCTAACTTCAATAGTTTTTGTGAAAGAATAAAAATGTTTTATCTTTGCCACAAATTAAAAAAACATTTTTACTCAAAGAAAAGACAAAGAAAGCCACGAGTATGACACACTTGATTCAAGATTCAATCATTTATTTGTAAGAATACATAAATACTTGGCCGAATATAATTATGTATTTAGGTACGAGTAATAGATTTCCCACAGTGTCCACAAAATCAGAGAAATAAGTAAAAAAAAACTGACAAGTGCAGTGAGACTCGCCCCTTGAGGGTTCCGATCCGTAAATTATTTCGAAATCGTCAGTCCGTTTCGACTTTTAGCCACAATTTTAGTAGTAAAAAATTCTCAATTTATACTTTTCCTTTATTTGTGGCACAAAGCTTCCTTACATTACAAATTAGAGAATTCTGAGGATACTGGAAGCCACCCTTTCCATTCAAAAATTTACATTCACTGCCATATCTTTTTAGTGCATCGAGTTAGAAGCTTGGTTTTTTACGGCACTTAAGGACACAGACTAACAAGTTGATACCATTAGCCGTTCCTGAGAAAAAGGGTCTTGGCAGACAGACAGACAGGCAGACGGACAACAAAGTAATCCTATAAGAGTTCCGTTTGTACGGAACCCTAAAAAATTTTCATCCGACAACAGAAAAATAAAGTTCCATTCGTGGGTGTTCGTCTAATTAATAAGAGATTTTGATAAATGGCTGAGAGAGCGACTCTTATAAAGGTCCTACCGCAAACACGAAAATAAATCTTCATCATAGTAAATATTTGAATGTACAAAATGATTTGTGGATGCGTAGACACTTTTTCATGCCTAATCATTTAGTAGTAGATATTCCGCAGTAGGGTATCCCCTAAAATAAGTAGCGTGTCCGGGCAAAACACGACCCCTCCGTCTTCTATTGTGAATGTAAGAGCCGTCGTTTACGCAAGGAGATGGGCAACAGCATCCACCTGCGTACTCAACACCAATTACTGCGATCACCAAGCCTGCCAAGCGAGGTGAATATGGCAAACCCCCCCCCATTGCGTTTAAATGGATTCGTTCATGGACGTAAGAACAGGAGTAATTTTAGTTTATAAGACGATTCAAAATTATCCTTGTGATTTCAATGAATAAAGTTCTATTGACTTTGACTTTGACGTTGACTTTGACTTTGACTTTGACTTTGACGTCTAAATGATGCTGATGATGACGATACCTTAAAATTGTATTATGATCCATAAATCCTAGTACCGCTGGATCGGAGTTTTTGGGTCCCTGCTCCATAAAGTAGCAGTAGTTAGTAGTGAACTTTCAAAAAAAGCAAACTATTTATTATTATACTTATTAATAAAAACATAACTTTTCATTTAAAAAACCGACTTCCGCCATTGTATTCGACTAAATAATTTTGGATGAAAAAAAAAAGATGAAAGAACCATAGTGGTGAAAGGATTATGATACTTTCTGAATGCAAATGCTTGGTTTGTTGCTGAAAATATCAAAATCGCCATATGTATGCCTACAATATTTGAGGAGTTCCCTCAATTCCTCATGGATCCTATTATCAGAACTGGATTCTGAAAAAAATGGGACCAATCTGGAAGTATATAATTTTTCAAATCGGTTCATAAACGACGGAGATACGAGGTAACAAACATACAAAAATAAAAAAAATACTACCGTATTAAGGACCTCCTCCTTTTTTGTAAAGTCGGGTAAAAACATCGAAAATCATTGAACTTAAAAGGTAGAAGAAGAAATTCCTATAAGTACCCTGGAACTGAAGAAACATTAGTGTAGAAACACCGTGTATGTAAATAACTCACTTTTACTGTGGACCGTTTTCCACGATTCGAGTATAAATACGGTATTTAGAATCGAAACGCGTCTGTAAAAAGTGTACGCACTGTGTGTGCGCCTGTCTAAAGCGTACTTCAGTGTCTTCAATTACTGTTTATTCCTTATAGGTAGTATCGATGATTCATTATACAGGCTGTGGCAACATACTGGGACTTCAACAGAAACTACATTTGCTTTAATAGATAGAGAATGTTGATATCAGGAAAGGAAACTATGGACTATTTAATAAAAAAGTGCTATTAAAACGAAATAAAATTAAAATTAAAATTTATTTGAATTTCTCGAAAATAAAAGTTTTGGTTAAATAGCTTTTGTTTGGTTCTCTCTGATGTAAAATGTCATACGTCAAAACAAAACAAAAACTATTTTAATTAAAAAAGGTTTAAAATGATTATGAATAAGGGGGTTAGTCGTAAATAATATTAAAATTTTAATTTAATAAAATCTACTAACAAAGCCCTTTCATAGGACTCACATTTGATTTGATTGTCTCGTTTTTTAACACCCACTTAGATCTCAATATCTCAACAAACCCCTGCGTGATTAAACTCATAACCTTATTTATAAATTGTAGCAGTACTATCAACGTACCTACCAATTTTCATAAAGGTCAGATTAACGGTTTGAATGTTTTCCTCGGACAAACAAACATATACAATAAAAAACGCGTCGCTCGTTTTGTTAATTTTAAGTTTTGCAAGAAAAACTCTACCTATTTAAGAAAATGTATTTTCTTTTGAAGTCCCATTATAATGCTACATCCTATATACTTATAGACTTCGTTATCGCTGCACGCCCGACCAGCCTCCCATAGCCTCGGGCATTCGAGAACTTGGGCATTGCTTCTCGTAATTTGCTCTAAGCTGATAAACCGATTATGATATTATCCCTTAGCATATGCTAATAATGCGTGCAATTTATGTTTTAAAATTATTAACAGCTGATATTTAAGTGTTTTTTTGCAATCAGAAAACGTAGATTTTTCATCTGGTTATTTAAGGAATCAAGGTTAACGATATAGCTCTCAGAATTAGTAACTTGAAGTGGAAATGGGCAGGCCATCTGGAACTAAGAACGTTGGAGAATAAAGGTTCTCGAGTGGCGACCACAAACCGGACGATGCAATTGAGGAAAGACTAAAGACATTATAAAGGTCGCAGGAAGTCGGTGGATGGAGGCGGCTCATGATCTTCGTCGTGCTACTCTAGGGGGAAGACTATGTCCAGCAGTGAACTTCTTCAGAATGATTTCGTTGGTAGTCGATGGCAGTGTTGTGCCGTGGTAGTCTCGGCCTAAGAATAGGACTTCTCCAAGTCCTCCTGTGGCTGTCGTAAAAGGTGACTAAGGGATTACGTCAAGGGATGTGCAGCAGCATCCACCTGAGTACTTAACACTAAACTGCGATCACCAATCCGCCTGCCAAGTGTGGTGATTATGGCAAATTCCCCCATTGCACGCTATAGGTTGAACGCTATGCATGTTATGTGAGAAGCCTCATCCAGCAATGGATGTCTACCGGCTGATGAAGAAAAAGAATGATTGAATGGTTGGTATGATTTTTGGTGATGTATTATTTTTTTAACCGACTTCACAAAAAAGGAGGAGGTTCTCAATTCACTTGTATTTTTTTTAAACCGATTTCTCAAAAATGAGGAGGTTCTCAATTCGTTTTTTTTTTTTTTAATGTTTGTTACCTCATGTCTCCGGCTTTTATGAACCGATTTGGAAAATTCTTTTTTATTTGAATAGATATACTTCCAGATTGGTCCCATTTTCCATTATCAGAATCCAGTTCTGATGATGGAATCCATGAGGAATTGAGGGAACTCCTCAAATATTGTAGGCATACATATAGCGATTTTGATATTTTCAGCAACAAACTAAGCATTTGCATTCAGAAAGTATCATGACCCTTTTCACCACTATGGTTTAATCATCATTTTTTTTTCATCCAGATTTTTTGTCGAATACAATGGCGGAAGTCGGTTTTTTAAATGAAAAGTTATTGTGAAATAAAGTCACTTAGTTTCACCTGCAGCGTATACAGTTACTAGTAAATAATGAGGTTAAAAATTGATACTATTAATACATACTAATCCTACATTTTCTAAAACTCATTTAGCGTTATTGTTTTATAGTCTTGTTAAAGTACCTACTTAAAATTGGAATCAAAACCAAATTACCGTCCTAGAGCTCGGACTTTACAATTGCTTATTTCACGTTTATTTCGTTTTACTAAACGGGTTCTTAATGAAACCAACTCAGTCTTTTGTCATAACTTCATCAGCATTCTAAAATCAAATGCGATAAGACTGGCTGACAAACAAATTGCTCATTTGTAAGAAAATAGTTTTGAGCATAAAAAACGATTGCTAATTTATTTTTGCTTCACTTTTGTTATTAACAGGGTTTGTTATAGGTTTACGTCAAAGTAAATAAAATAACATAACATAACACCCAACATACATAGTCTTGATCCCACACTAGGATTCCCTGTGTCATGTGTATCAGGAACTACGAGTACTATGGTACCATTACACCTAGACCCGGAACAAATATTTGCAGATACAAACATTTGTCCCGCAGTAGGAATCGAACCTGCAACCTCTTGCATCTCAGCCGGCTACACACCCGCCGCGTCACAGAGGTCTTCAAAAATAAGAACACAAATAAGAAGAAGGCATGTCTTTACACTTCGCATCTGTTAATTGATGTGTCTTTGTTTATTTGAAAGGATGTGAAAAGGAAACGAAACACACATAGGGACCGTCTATTAATCACGTGAGGCTTGAAAGGGGGGGAGGGGGTTTAGAAAAAATTACGAAATATCACAAGGGGGGGGGGGGGGTTTAAAATTAGATTATACTTTATACCTGAATTTAAAGATAATATTAAAAAAAAATTAAGATTCTTACACTAATAAATAATTAATTTTAAAAATACACGTGATTTTTTTGGGTAGTTTTAAACCTCACCACGTATCACCAAGGGGGAGGGGGGTTAAGAATGCTAAAAAAAACACGTGATTAATGGACGGCCCCATAAATGTAATCAAAGAGATTATTTTACGGCTAGCACTATGTTACCAAGATGCTAGCGAGACGACAGCAAATGTTAATATTGGCCAATGACATCGGGGTAGCTTGATATCTTTGTAACTTTGAACCCTAAAAAGGTGATATCTAAGTAGGATCAAGACATCAGTTTCATCTACCAGCGCTTCTATAGCTAAGTTGAAATTGCTAGTTTTACCAGGCGAGACACGTCTTCAGGTACACAATATTCATGTGTCTTAGAAAGAATCTTGTGATTGTGTATTCATCCACGTACAAATACTAAGTTATTATAAAAATACGAGCTCTCTTGTTATGTTGAAATGCACAGGAATTCTTCTTTTTAACCGACTTCACAAAAAGGAGGAGGTTCTCAATTTGGTTGTATTTTTTTATGTTTGTTACCTCATATCTCCGTCGTTTATAAACGGATTTGTTTTTTTTTTATTAGAATAGATATATACTTCCAGATTAGTCCCATTTTTTTCAGAATCCAGTTCTGATGATGGAATCCATGAGGAATTGAGGGAACTCCTCAAGTATTGTAGGCATACATATGGCGATTTTGATATTTTCAGCAACAAACCAAGCATTTGCATTCAAAAAGTATAATAATCCTTTCACCACTATGGTTCTTTCGTCATTTTTTTTCCATCCAAATATTTTGTCGAATACAATGGCGGAAGTCGGTTTTTTAAATGAAAAGTTATTTTTAACATTACGTAAACATTTTTAAAACATGTTCAAGTATTTATACTGTCTGTCTGGTAGCTTTCAATGTATTCACAACTTTGACAAATCTTGCCTAGAAACGCAACTACACGGATTTTTGTATGGAAATTGGTTCTCAAAGTATTTGATATAGGGTACAAAAATCCGTGAAGTGTACACCACACGCTGTAGTAGCTTTTTACTTTTCTCAACTTAATGCCTCTGGTGCAATGGAAAGATCAATATACTATTTGTTTATTTATTTGAGCTTTGATGCTTTATCCAGTTTTATTTATCGGATAACAATAAATTAACCACAAGCTTGTCTTTGGTAAAACCCCTTCCTTCAACGGCCACTGATTTACCTCCATCTTACCCCACGTCGGCCATAAAGTAAGCTTTTATTGGCCATCTGTTGTTGTCCAAAACAGATTTCCAATCAATCAATAAAGTAAAACGCAGATAAGTGTCGTTTCGGGAACTCGGGCGAGATAAGAGGGACTTCCACCCGCGATCTGCTCCTTTGACATAACTTTTTGAAGGCCCATTATTAAGGGGTCTTTGTTTCGTCCAGCACTTCCTTTCAAAATAATATTTCTCCAAACATTTTTCCCACAAATTCCTTTTGTAATCTTTCGGAATAGTTGCGGAAATTCGTCATTTTTGTTTCATTGGTGACAATTTTGTTGTCGTAAGAATTTGTTTGTTTTCCTTATTTTCACAGATGATTTGTTTACGTCTTTTAAAATTTCAACGTAAAATTGTTTTTCGGATGAGTTCACGTGATTCGGGACTGGATCTCTCATTTTTATTGCGCGCTCGATCGTGTTAGAATTGGACGTTTTGATGGAATTGGGCTATTGAGACTTTTTCATCTGTTTTGGTAATTTTGCTCATCATGGTTTGAATATCTATCATGCCGATATTATTGGCATGTTTTTTTTTCCTTTCGCCAGAAGTGAAACCTAAGTCATATCATAATGTTAGAGAACTACATGAAAAATCAATAGCGAAAAAACCAGGTCTATCAACCTAAACCGAACCAAGATAAAGAAGGTAGTAGATTGCTAATTGCTATTGTCTTTTTTTTTCAGGCCTTGTTTTTCTATCATCATCATATCACCGGTTACGGTTGATAGACCTGGTTCTTTCTGTTATTGACTTCTCATATATGCCTCTAACATATGATCTAGGTTTCAATACAAGAAAAATAAAACATGCCAGCAATGTATGGCCAAAGTTGCATTGGCTTTTATTTTTATTTATAAAAATAAAACTATGGGTTAATTATGCTTTGCATGCTTTGGGGAGGTCTCATCCAGCAGTAGTTCTCTACCGGCTCATGAAGAAGAAACAAAATCGCAAACGATCTAAAGATAACTCAACTGATCTAAATCAATAGACGCAGGACGCTGGCTGCATTGCCACGCTGAATGGCAAAACTAATGCGTTAAGAGCCAGCTATCGCCAGGCATAGATTATTAAGGCATCACAAATCTAAGTACGAAGTAAAATCTCCGTGCATTGTCTGACTTGTTGATTCACAAGTTGTGCACCGACTTGCAAGTTCCCCAACTAAGAAGGTAACTACCTAGACGCGTTCAACATTAAAGTATCGTAACAGTATGTTACATAAGTTCGTGGCACTATGTTTCTTGTAACTTAGTCTAATGAGTTGAGTGTTGTACACTTTAGGACACGAATGTGGCATTTTAAATGTACTATGTATTATTATTATTATTCTGGGTATTTTTCTATGTATTATAAAAAAATATCTATCTATGTAATGTATTTATATTAAGTATATCAGTTATATAGTACCCATAACACAAGCTCTGCTTAGCTTGGGGCTAGATAATGTTGTGTGAAATGTCCAGCATTTATTTATTTATTTTATTTATGTTTTAATGTATAATGTGAATCTAATTTTTTTTTTGTGGAAATTGTATTCTTTAAAAGCTCAAATAATGAGACTGTCTTTGACGCTAAAAAATAAACTTAAAAACATACCCTCATATTCATAATCTATTTTTAAATCTTTGATAGCTAAAATTGTTTTTATCTTGTTTTGACGTATGCCATTTTACATTAGAGAGAACAAAACAAAATATATTAACTGAAATATGTTTAAAAAATGATTATGAATAAGTGGGATAGCATACAAGCCATCAAATACCACCATCAATCTTGCACAATTTCTTAGTCAAGATGCAAACATGGTTTGCTAAGCACAAAGCATTACTTACTTACTCTTGCAAAGCCTAGATAATCGACCCGAATTCCAATGGGCTAGACTAAAAACTTCAGCATCGATTATCCAAGTCAATATTGGAGATCTCAATAATAGGTGTTGGAATAACAATCATTATCTAGCGGTCCAGACGCTCACACCTCGTTTCATTTGTTATTGATAGTCCTCGATGGCGTAGTATCTACTATAATATTAGATGTTTTGTAGTAGAACTTCTTGTGAAAGAGTTCGTCTGGGGAAGTACTACCACCGTACATATTTCTGCCGCCAAGCAGTAGTGCTCGCATTGCTGTTTCGGTTTGAAGGGTACGGATGCCCCGCTCCATTCACGGGAGAAGATGGAGTGGTCTTTTCTTAGGCCTTATGTGATATATTTTTGGAATGTCAAGCCGTTTATTTGATTTTTAATTTTGGCATGAGTTTTATTTGATACCAAACTCATATCTCATCATATCATCTTTTTTATTAATTACTAGTTGCGCCCCGCGGTTTCACCCGCGTGAATAATGATGAAAATTGATGATGATGATGATGATGAAAAGTAGCCTATGTAAGTAAGCTATATTATTGTAAAGTTGCATTAAAATCCATTCAGTAATTTTTACGTGAAAGAGTAACAAACATCCATACTCACAAACTTTCGCGTTTATAATATTAGTAGGATAGTAGGATATTTCTTTTCATCCCATCTATTCGAAAAGGACGACTTGGTTCGCCTTTAAGTGCACCCAAAGGTGGTGTTTTCTGTATGAAGCTTCTATAAGTGCGCCGCAATTATCTTTGCCGCGCACTTTTTGAATTTGGAACATCTTGAAAAGAATCAAACACAAATAAGTGCGCCGCAATTATCTTTGCCGCACCCTTTTTAGGGTTTCATAGGGATCATCTTAGTGTTCAGCGCCAAAGAAGGCGAACGCAAAATACTGGCTGGTACGACGGCTCATAGTCGCGCCACCGGCTGAATAAAAAAAAAACAAATTAGAATCGCGCGAACTACGGCCCGCGATTTCGTCATTTTTAACCGACTTTACAAAAAGGAGGAGGTTCTCAATTCGGTTGTATTTTTTTTTAATGTTTGTTACCTCATATCTCCGGCGTTTATGAACCGATTTGGAAAATTCTTTTTTTATTTGAATAGATATACTTCCAGATTGGTCCCACTGGATTCCATCATCAGAATCCAGTTCTGATGATGGAGTCCATGAGGAATTGAGGGAACTCCTCAAATATTGTAGGCACACATATGGCGATTTTGATATTTTCAGCAACAAACCAAGCATTTGCATTCAGAAAGTATCATAATCCTTTCACCACTATGGTTCTTTCATAATTTTTTTTTCATCCAAATATTTAGTCGAATACAATGGCGGAAGTCTGTTTTTTAAATGATAAGTTATTCACGGATTGTTAGAAATTCATGGTTTTGTTTTGAAATAAAATATGAGGCGCCTTTTATTTTCTCATAGTGGGTGATGAAAAGTAGAGTGTAACACTCGGGCGCAAAATATATTTTTGGCTCGGGCGACGTACTTTGAATCCCTCGCTACGTTCGGGATTCTACCAAAGAATCCCTCGCTATTCTCGGGATTCTACTCTAGAATCCCTCACTTCGCTCTGTATTCAAAAAAGCGTCCTCGCCGTAAAAATGTTATTTTGCTCCCTTATGATACAATCTACTATTCAATGTTGAAACTTTAGTGTAACGTTGTACCTAACTAACGAAATGCAGAAAGTCAAGACGCTTCACGTTATAATTGCTTCATTTGTCAAAATCCGTTAGAAAGTTTCGTAGCTACGAGGGAACAGTTGACCAAACTTACATATACACATTCAAAGACAGCTAAAATCTTAGTTTTCCATTTGCTTTGCGTAGTTGGGTAAGAAAGGTTCGCAAGTGTACACGGAGACCAAACAAGTCCCCGAGGGCAAACTCGCTCCGAATCCCCTGACAGTATCGTGACGTCATTGTTTCACACGTCGACCCTGTTCTAGCGCCTACATTAAAGCGGTTATTCGCAAAACTTCACAGCGAACGAGCATTAAAAGGAGAGTTTAGACAAAGTTGAAACACTGGGACTGGTTTAAAGAAAAAAACACGAAAGGGAAAAACTGGTCAAGTGCTTGTCGGACTCGCGTGGCTAGCATAGTAACCAGTAGACCAATATTAATTGGTCAATTAACACAAATTTGTACACATTTTCTCATTACGAGTAGGTGTTTTCCGTTTCCCGTAGGAATTTAAATATTTAGGATTTTCATTTAGATTTTCCAGTAACGTATTTGTAATGTCATATTTTTTTGTTTTTCCAGTTTTTCTAAATATTATCTTTTTAACTAAGCATTTTAAAATTTTATGTATTTCTCATAATCAGTTCTTTTATGTGATATGTCACATACTTAACACATTTGAAAAAAGTTTTTTTCTAGTTTTTTTTTTTAGTTTTCTAGTTTGCCCCTCAAAATTAACCTCCGAAATCAGAAGAGTTTCCAGCCTAAAAATAGACCCATCTGTTTACTCCCGTGGATGTCGTAAAAGCTGACTAAGGGATTGCACCAGGGGATGGGCAGCAGCATCCACCTGAGTACTCAATACCAATACTGCGATCACCAATCCACCTGCCAAGCGTGGTGATTATGCAAAATCCCTCCGCCTTGTATAACAGTGGACGTCTAAAGGCTGCTTTATACGTCCGTGATTGAGTCACCTTACTCCATATAAGTGTGTACTAAATTTCAAGTTCTATGGTCTAGTAGATTCGGAGACAATATAGGCAATAGGACATATAATGATCCTATAATGGTTCCGTTGGTACATTTTGAGGTACGGAACCCTAAAAAGGCAGTAAACATGCAATTCTTTTAAATAATTCTTTCTACTCCTAATAACTTAGTCAAAAGGAATACTAATATGTAACTGCAAAAACTGCTGCAAAAAATTAAGTGAATGCGCTGCGCTGTTAAAGTGATGCAATGACTCTGACAAGATTAGATTACAGAAGCTAGTTTTGTTTTTGCAAAGAGCTGAATCAAAATTTGAATATTGTCGTGCTCAAATAAAGTATCTTTTGTGTATTAAATAAAAATATATTTATCTAGATAATAAACTTGTACGGTACAAGTACAAGTTGTACCGCAGTGCGTTATTTAAGGAAGCCACGTACACCTTTTCGACCTTATCGGCGAAATTACGCTTCAACACACTCTTAATGTTTTCTGGTTCCATTGAACCACATTAATACAATTTTGTAGATATAGCTGTATAAGATTTATGAAGGCATAGAGTATTCTAGATTCCTGAAAAAAAAACTAGAATACACCAGCCCCTGCACTTATACCTTCTAATTATAATATAATCTACAAAATTTGATTAAAACTTGTTGTTTTTAAATTATAAGGAAACTAGAGCGACGGAAATAAAAACGTAGTTTATCATCAATTTAAAAACTACAAGGCAGAACTTCATAAAACTTTGTAAGTAGATGAAAACTGTATAAGACTGTATATCACAGTATTTTGACAACAATGAATCAAAAACAATTCAAGCGTAATTCAGACGAAAAGTTTGACTAGGTGTACGTGGGTACCTTAAAGCATAAATTCAGCTAGAAGCTGGATGCTTTTAGCGCGGGCGTTAATAGCACGGGGGATGATCATTTCTAGATTATGTCGAGTAGGTTTTAGGGAAACATCCGTATCTACCTATATGTAAAAAGATTGATGAATTTCTTTCAAACTGTACATAGAATTGAAATTATCATGGTTTTACTAAAGAAGATATACGATTATTCATACAACTCCCCAACTCTAAGCAGACTGCATTAAATTTAATTAATAAGTTATACAACTGACTGTGTATCTGCTTAAATAATTTGAGTACCTACCTAATGTTGGTGTTATCTTCATTTTCAACCGACTTCAAAAAAAGGAGGAGGCTCTCAATTTAACTGTATGTTTTTTTTGTATGTTACGCGATTACTCCGCCAATTATGAATTGATTTTAATGATTCTTTTTTTGTTTGGTAGGTGATACTTTAGAGCTGGTCCCATATACATTTTATCGAAATTGATTTAGCGCCTTTCGAAAGAAGTCGGTATTTGTTTTTTTCCGAAAATTAACCTTTTTATCATTTCTATTTTCTTGTGTATTGTATAATCATTTTGACATTTATGGATCCTAGTTATTAGGATTTAATATTTATTTTTATTATTATACACCATGTAAATCAGGCCGACTTCACCGTCTTATAAGACCTTCGAGTGTGGTCGCGTTCGGTGCTCATGAGGAACGACCTCTAAATGGCCAACAAAACGTTATCAGGAGAATAGTAAAATCCGTAGTGAATAGTCATCATTTTTCTTAAATTTATGCATAGTAACAACTAACAGAAAAAAAAGAAAATAATTTAAGTGTAGTTTCATGGGGATGTCTAAAAGGGATTTCGGGAATAATAATAATAAGTATTATTTCACTAATTTATTTTAAATCTCATTAAAAAAAAACATTTTTTACTATAAAGGACTATCTATAAAAACATAATAGTATACAAAACATTATAGTAAAAAATATAAATCAAAACGGAAAACCTCCGGCCGCGGAGCAAGGCCCAAGCGGTCGGAGGCTAGGGCTGCAGAGAGAGGAACCTCCTGACTATGCGTGCAGAGTCCAGGAGTACAGCCTTCTGAATCTGACCCTTGATCCAACCATTTAGTGAGAGCCTCTTAAGGTGTTGGTCAAGGCTCTTCGCTATCAGTCCATTCACTGAAACAATATATTATTATTAATGACTACATTATTTGAATTTATCCTAAATGTATACATTATATTATGCTTGTCTATCGATAATGGAGACGAATTTTCATTTCCTTTCTATTCCAACCCTATCCCTATTCTAGTGACCAAAAAGTGTAACAAACAATGAACCAAATGTTCGGAATCGGCTAATAACACAAGTGCGTAACCAAACCAAAATGATGTCACAACACCTGACAAGCATGTTCGAGCAAATCGGCAACTTCACAAAGAACAACCTGTCTAACCTATCTGTGAAAGAGAAGGAGAATAAGGCTAACCATGTAGGTGTGAATGAGAAGGCATCTCCGTCGCACAAGCAGCCTACGCCATCGCTGAAGAAGCCTTGTAAGCTGAGGAACGTGTCTTCGAAGGCCGAGTCGTATGACACCTTCTATAGTAAGAACAGTTTGGTAAGTACTTAGTTTAACACCAGATTTTACCAACTGTAACTTTCATTGTCAAATATCTAAAATAAATTCTTATTTTGACATGCATAAATATACAAAGCATCGTCACAGATACCGCAGAGCCTCAAGACGAAAGTTTATGATAAGTGCGTGTGAGTAACTATTAACCGTATAGACAAGCTCAAAGTCACGTAGCTGACTATGGAGAGAGCTATGCTAAGATTTTCACTACGTTATAGCATCTGAAATGAGGAAATCCGTAGAAGAACCAAGCTCATCGACATAGCTCTCAGAATTAGCAAGTTGTAGTGCCAATGGGCAGCTCTATAGCTCGCAGAACTGGTAGGTAACTGTTGGATAATCTCAAGTGGTGACCACAAACCGGACGACGTAGTAGAAGAAGGTCCTCCTCTCGATGGACTAAAGATATTATAAGTCACAGTAAGTTGGTAGATGGAGGCGGCTTAATACTGTTCTTCATGGCATACTAGTGCGAAAGTCTATGCCCAGCAGTGTACTTCTACAGGCTGATGATGATGATGATACAAATAAAAAAAAAACTATCTGGCTTTAAATAAACAAAAAACTATCAACTGATAAAATTCGGATAATTAAATACCTAGCTACTATGGAATACTGGTGGAGCTATCACTCCACAGTGTTAAACAAAGAACTAGCTAAAACCTGTTAAAATTAGAAAATGTTTGCCAACAAGCACCGGTATTATTCTATTTTCATATTTCAGTAGAAATAGAGACTAGATTACTCCTGAAAATTTTCCTAGAACTTACACCTTATCTATGACTCATGACTTTGACGTAAACGATGACTCAATGATTTTTCCGAGTACCTTCTGATCATTCATTGTTTTATCTCACCCAAATTATAAATCAAAGTGCGTGAGTTTACGGACAGTTAACGACAAAACTGATTTTGAATTTTCTAGCTCAGTGTCTAGCAAATAAGGTTTAAATCAGTTTGTCAAAGTATTGAGAGTAGGTTTGACGGTGTATCTCTAATTGCCGGTTTTCCCTCGTTTGTTTAGTGGAGGTGTAATCAGTTTATCGTCCTGTTAATATTTACTACATCGATTGTGATTTAACCCACTTATGATAACGATGGTTACGGTTGGAATAGTTTTTATTGTATATGCAAACAAAGTCGTACCAAAGTTGTTAAAAAATTATGGTAAAAACATAAATTATTTAAACTATAAGAAAAGGGAAAGAAAATGTGTGTCAAAATCTTAAACAAAATAAACTTAAACTGATCCCAAAAATAAGAATCACTTCTAAGTTTCTACTTTCTACACTTTTCATCAAAAAAATCGTAAACACTTCTCAAAGGTGTTGTTCCAAGATGTATGGAGCCTAGCCCTTGTCGGTGTACACTTGTGTGAACGTGGCTAAATATATGTAAAACCTTTTCCCATTGTCATTTTTTGATTATTTCGCTTCATTTAATGCAGGTTGCTAAAATATCTTTCTCACGGAGAGCAACACAAGACAAAAAAATAAGGCGGGGTGGATGCAATTTACTCTGTGGTAAAATGTTTCGACAGCTGTTGACAACTTTGACCAGAACTGCATTTCGTTCGCATCTTGGCTCCAAGCAAGGAAAATATTTTCGCGTAGAATCGTAATGTTGAATTGAAGAACTTGTACTGATGTGATGATCGTAATAAAGCTAGCGTAGGCAACGCATTCTATGTTGACACACTACTCCCAACGAACGAATAAAGCAAGCAACCACAGAGCAATAAACGTGACATTAACTGTCATGGCTGGTCAGGAAAATATGTTACCATTCAAAAAAAATTTCGAATTTTAATCATTTCTGTGCAATAAATTATGCTTCGAATTAGAGTAAGAGTATTTTTACGATAATCACTGATTTTTACGCCATTCTCTGTCTGGTGTACATCGATATAGGCCATTTTGGAACATGACTTTTATGTGTTTAATGGATTATTAGAAAAATATTGTATAAAACGGAAAAAATAAATGTCACTTTTGAAACTATCATGGTTATTAACATAATTATCACTAGAAACGAGATATTTACCATGATTTTTGAGCATTATTGATTCCCAACACAAATCTACTCGCAAAGACTTCAGTTTACCCGTGATCATGGCGCATGAAACTGTGCCGAAATATCGGGAAACAATAATGCTCATAAATCATGGTAAATATCCCGTTTCTAGTGATAATTCAAATAAATGTCGTATAACAGTAGGTGGTTGTACAAAGTTACAAACTGCCAGCAAATATAATGATGGCTTTTCTTAAAGAAATAATCCTCTTATTTGGTTATTTGTCACCAGAAAGAAAATCTGTAGTGTTTCGATTTTTTTGATGAGAAGTGTATTATAAGTACTTACTTATAAAGTAACTTTAAGAAATGTTCCTTCAACTAATATAACCAGTGTGCAAGCACCAGTGTAATAGACGCTTCCATCTTGGTTGCGTTTGGATCAGTTGATTTATATTTAGATAAATAAATAAATAAATGAATGCTGGACATTTCACACAACATTATCTAGCCCCAAGCTAAGCAGAGCTTGTGTTATGGGTTCTAGATAACGGATATACTTAATACAATACATTACATAGATAGATATATTTTATTATACATAGAAGAATACCCAAAACACCCTGAACAAATATCTGCAGATTGTATAAATATTTGTTCCGAGGCGGGAATCGAACCCGCAACCTCCTGCGTCGCATCGGTCTTTATATAGATCAATTATAACATTTGTGTTAGTATTATAAGTAATATAGGTACAACTTGGTATTTGAATACTAAATCGTAAGAAAAACGAAACGGACAATCACAAATCACTTCGTTACCTCCAACAGGAATAGAAAAGTAATATTTTATAGCACAGTAAATCTTCTTTATTTTTCCCATAAAATACTGTGAGAGGAAAACATGAACACCTAACGTGTTAGCGGCTTAACGTACATGAAACGGCAAACCCCGTAGTTGAGAAAAACTGTCTAAATTACAATTATTCAGTTTGAAAACATTATAATGTTTTTAAATACAATCCCCTCATGAAATAGTACCTAGCGTAGAGTCGCCTTGCTAAACGTCACAAGTCTAGTATTTTTAACCGACTTCAAAAAAAGGAGGAGGTTCTCAATTAGACCCGTATGTTTTTTTTTTGTATATTTATGTTACGCGATTACTCCGTCAATTTTGCATTGATTTTGATGGTTATTTTTTTGTTTGGTAGGTTATTTTTCAGAGGTATATAAATATAAATAAAAATATAAATTTTATTGAAATTGATTCAGCACTTTTTGAAAAATTTGGTTTTTTGTGGTTTCCATAGAAAAAACCTAATATTTTACTGTGCCATTCTTGGTTCTGTCAGCGCTAGATGATACTGCTAGACGTCGACAGATGGCGTTATAGAAATACTTAAATACCTACCCGCCGATAGATAGCGTTTATTCAAATATGAATTACACACACACACGGCACAGGATTGAAGTCGGTTTATGTTTTTTCCAAAAATTAATTATGACGAAACAAGTGAATTGCCGGCTTGACAAATCTCTGGGTATAGACCGTTCACCGTAAGATGTCCCTTGCTTATATATCTCTATCTATTCATGTCACTTAATTTAATTCTATAATGCACAAATAACGTTGTATGGAAGACCAGCATTTTCTGCCAGTCATCCAAGTCATCTATCTCGAACACTGGATTTTGTGTAGAGTTAAAGTATATCATCGGTATGTGGGATCGGAAGGTGTCCGCTACGGTTTGTCCGCTACGCGTAAAGCATAAAAAAGGTTCGAGAGTTTGAGGCGAGCAAACTGATGTTTCCTCACGTACTGTTAGATCGTGACGGAGTAGAAAATTGGGGAAATTTGCCCTCGGGTGAACCGAGCAGTTTAGACCGTCGAAGACCTGACCGCAAATAGTATGCCGGAGACGATGTTAATAAATAATCTGTTTTGTAAATAACGTATAAGGTTAACGTAATGCCTGATTTCGCTTTGAATTTTCTTGAGGATAATTCCAAATGCTTCTCTTTCTTACTTTGAATCATCATCAACATCATCAGCGCGTAGAAGTCGACTGCTGAACATATGGCTCTAGGCCCCGCTATCCCACAAGCAATGGTCTTGAGCCGCATCCATCCACAGACTTCCTGCGACGTTTATAATGTCTTTAGTTCATAAAAAAGGAGGGCCTTCCTCTACTGCGTCGGTTGTCCGGTTTGTATTCGCCACTCGAGAACCATTATTCCCCAACGGTTCAATAAAAGTAATATAATTCAGAAATATTATTCGTATCCACTTATTTACATCAAGGTAGTACTATAAGCCAGTGGTGTGTCCGGCCTACAAAAAAAAACCCTCCATCTCCCCCGTGGATATCGTAAAAGCCGACTTAGGGACTACACCAATTCACTAAATCCTTAGTTTAAGAGGTATCAAAGAACTACCCAAATGCCAAAAAAAAACATATTTATTATTGAGCCATTATAGTTATCAGGAAAACATAAATGAAAAATCCTAAAAAAATACGAATTATTCAGCATAGCTCATAGTTTATTGAAAATTCCGTATTTAAATTCACACGGGAAAGGAAAAATACTCGTCATGAGAAAATGGTTATATAATTGTGTTAAATTGACTAATAAGTTAATTGGTCTAGTAGTTACTATAGGTAGCCTACTTGTACCAACCCTCTCTACGCGAGTCCGACTCGCACTTGACTGGTTTTTAATTAACACATCGACGTGAAGAATGTTAATAAAACTTTGTTATTTTAATGAAACTTTGTTAGTACGTTACATATAGCATTTTCCGGTAACTGCTTTAAATAAATAAATAAATAAAATAAATAATATTTATTTATTTATTAATTAAATAAATAAATAAATGCTGGACATTTCAAACAAAATTATCTAGCCCCAAGCTAAGCAGAGCTTATGTTATAGGTACAAGATAACTGATATACTTAATACAATACATTACATAGATAGATATCTTTTTTTGTTATACATAGAAAATAGCTATATAATACAGATTAAAGATGTCGGCATGTTTTGTTCCCCTGTGAAACTATGACGTAAAGCCTGTGGTAAAACTGATTTACGAGGTTTCGCGGTATCCTTCTTGGTTGATCCAATAATAAAATAATTTCCGCAATAATCAATTAAGAAAAGGCAATTACAGTAGGAAACCAGGCGGCGTGGTAAAGGAAGGCGGCCGCCTTCCTCTCGATAGACTAAAAGGTGAAAAAAGAAAAAGAGGAAGGGGAGGAAAGGTCGCAGGAAGTCGGTGGATGGAGGCGGCTCAAGACTTTTCATCATGGCATTCTAGGGGAAGCCTATATCCAGCAGTGGACATCTACAGGCTGATGATGATGATGATGATGATTTATACCTAGTGATTACATACAACAAAGACATAAAAGTAGGTATATATATATATGCTCCGAGAAGTATATGTGGTTTAACTTTGAATGATGATGAGAGTGAGAAACACTGTGATAAGAGAGCGTTGTGATGTGAAAGAAGACATAGTGATGAGGATTGTAAAAGGTATGCTAAGATGGGTTGGGCATATAGAATCTAATGAGAGTGAATAAAGCTACAGAGGTCAGGATCGTAGCAATTGGAATTCCGTGGTCTCGCTGTCTACCTCTCGAAGAAACAGACCTAATTTTTTGTATGTATGTATGTTAAGACATATATAAAATATTGTCGAAAATTGTGTTATATTAATTGTTTATTAATTGTCAACATGTACATAATTTATAGCTTAGGTCTAAGAGTAGCTTATGAAAGTACATGTACCCTGTAGTGCGCTGCAATTAACCCAAATGACCTAAATATTTTTATCTCCTTGTTTCTAAAACCAGCTACATTTTTCATTTTATTTAAGCTCTTGAAACATCTCTCTTAAGCCGGCGTATATCTCGATACTATTGTCTTCAACTGGATTAGTTGTCTGCGGGGATAATAAAGCCTTTGCACCACTATAAGATAACACAATAAGCTTTGTGAAATACCGGAAGGCTTCTATGGAGGTCGCTATTTGTGACGTGTAAAGTATTACAGTTGAGACTTATTTATAAAAGTCAACAATGTTGTTGTCGAGTTTGTGTTTCAAAGGGAATGTGTGAAATTTTATTTGTTTTTTTTTATGCTCGACAAATAGTGACGGCTTGCTTGATTGTAACCGGTTACCGTCGCCTATTGATCGGCAATACCAGGGGAATTGCCAATGAGCTGCATAAAGTACTTTTTTTTAAGTAGTCCACGCGGTAGCCTCAGAAAAACGTGGATTTATGGGGGAGAAAAGATAGAGAGATATGTTAAAAAAAAATGTATATACTCTAGACAAGCAAACAAGCATATGGCTCACGGCCACCTGATGAAAATTAGTTACCGTAGCATATAGACGCCTGTAACACCAGAGGCATCACACGTGCGCTGCCGACCCTGAGACATAAAGATGAAAAGCCTCATGCCCACGTGTCGATGTGTGGGTGAGCTCTCTTCTGTCGAGAGGTGTGATGGTAGAGTCTCACCTCGATGCGGGTATGACATCGAATAGTTCCTCAGAGAGTCCCAACTATAGAGCCGATACACTGAGCGAGCCATTATTAGTGTACCTATTTCAGTTTGATAATTAAGTCACTTTTTAATAAAAAAAACCTTTTTGATTCAAATGCCTATATAACTATTACAAAAGTACCATGTTCTCATTTGAATAGAATAAGATAGGTAATCTTGGCAATAGGCTTACGTGTATCTAAATAGATTTAGATCTTCGGATTTTCGTTAAGGATTAAATACAAACTAATGCTTAAATGATTTAGGTATCCCATTCATCTCGTCTACTTGAATCTATTCAAAGTATCATTCGTATTTACGACTAAGTAAATACTTCGATAATCTTGTTGGAATACTTACTATTACTAACCTAACTCGTAGTCATTAATTTTAAGTATCTGGGGTTAAATAGCGTACCTATTTTGTTTAGAGAATGTGTATGTGTACCTATGGTGTGTCCGGCCTAAGAATAGGCCCCTTCTCCTCCCGTGGATGTAGAAAAAGTCTTACTAAGGGATTACACCAGGGGATGGGCAGCAGCATCCATCTGAGTACTGCGATCACCAATCCGCCTGCCTAGCGTGGTGTTTATGGCAAATTGTATTCAATGGGAGAGGCCTCGTCCATCAGTAGACGTAAACAGGCTGGTTATGATAATGATGATGATCTCAGTACCTAGTCAAACCCCAATACTAATACCTAGTAGTAGTTTTTAACCTTTGGGTTTAAAGGTTGTTGAGCTTGTATTAGCTACAAGGCTCTTGATGCTAACAGCAAGTAAAGTAAAATAACTTTTCATTTAAAAAACCGTCTTCCGCCATTGTAAATGACAAAATATTCGGATGAAAAAAAAATTATGAAAGAACCATAGTGGTGAAAGGATTATGATACTTTTTGAATGCAAATGCTTGGTTTGTTGCTGAAAATATCAAAATCGCCATATGTATCCCTACAATATTTGAGGAGTTCCCTCAATTCCTCATGGATTCCATCATCAGAACTGGATTCTGAAAAAAATAGGACCAATCTGGAAGTATATCTATTCAAATAAAAAAAGAATTTTCCAAATCGGTTCATAAACGCCGGAGATAAGCGGTAACAAACATAAAAAAAAATAAAAAAAAAAATACAACCGAATTGTGAACCTCCTCCTTTTTTGGGAAGTCGGTTAATAAAATAAAATGTACGTGAAACATTTCAGTGACTTTTTATAATGTAGGTGTTTATAGTACAATATATGTATAATGTTTGATTTAACTAAATTATTACTACGAAGGAAGTCGGTGAATAGAAGCGGTTCAAGATCATTTTTTCGTGGCATTCTAGAGAGGAGGTCCAGCAGTAGACTTCTACAGACTGATGATGATGATGGTGATGATTACTACAAAATTAGTGACAATAGCCACTTATACAGAAACCACTTCAAAAATGATATAATATCGAATAACCCTCGCAGATAAAAATTACATAAAACTCCTGCAAAGTTGACATCGAGAAATCGCGTGAACTTATTCAAGACCCTGTGATTTCCCGCTCATAAAACTTCTCAATTGATAACAGATTTCACCCGCGACCGAATGGAAATAAAGCAGCCCCAGTTAGTCGGAGTATCTAGCCCCCTATTACGGTATAAAATGGGAATGGATAACCTAGCATGGAGATCGTTATTTTAGTTAAAAAAATAGCAATTCTGAAATAAAAATTCATAGATAGGGGAATCTTCTGGACTAAAACTTTCCTGTTTAAAGTTTGTTTTTAGTCTTTAGCTTTCCACTACTGTACGAAACCTTCCTTATAGAATGCAATCGGAGCATTTGCCATGATCATAATCATATATTTTTATAAAATTAATGTGATCGCTATCATTGTCTTGCTGGACAAGCACTCTCCCATAGAACACAATGGGGGTTTTGCTATAATCACCATCACGCTTGCCTTGCGGGTTGGAGATCACAGTATTGGTGTTGATTACTCAGGTGGATGATGCTGCCTATCCCTTGCTGTAATTCCTTACTCGGCTCTTACGACATCCATGGGAGGAGACCACACAGCCACGGATACACCACGTACTAACCATAACTGGGAAAGACCCACTAAAAACATACCAACTCCATTGTTGTAATCCATTTGCTATCGTAATAGAGTACGGACGGAGTGGGTCGGAGTCAAGCGACTATAAAATGGATATTTTCTTCTAAATTGGCAACGTCAATCGGATCGTATCAGCTGGCTCCCTGCAATTTTACGCATTGATTGACGGGTACTGTTCACTTCCCTTTCACACGATAGAGATAAGGTAAAAATGCTTTTTGTAAGCACTTTAAAACAGCAATATTGTTAAAATAGTTGCAAACCAGCGAGTGTCTAATACATAAGACTCTATTTCAGATAATATATAGTTTATTTTTAGAAAAAAAAAAACAAATACCGACTTGTTTCAAAAAGCACTGAATCAACTTCGATAAAAACTTATATAAATAAATAATAAAATAAATGCTGGGCATTTCACATTAAACACTATTTAGCCCCAAGCTAAGCAGAGCTTGGGTTATGGGTACTAGATAACTGATATACTTAATACAACTTTACATAGATAGATATTTTTTAATATACATATAAAAATACCCAGAACACGCTGAAAAAATATCTGCAGATCGTACAAATATTTGTTCCGAAGCGGGAATCGAACCCGCAACCTCCTGCGTCGCAGGCGAATCTTCGCCCGCCGCGCCACAGAGATCGTCAAATAAATAATAATAAATAAATATGGGACCACCTTTGAAGTATATCTTACGAAAAAAAATTAATAAGTGGCAGAGTAACAAACATACAAAAAAAAACATAAAGTCGAATTGAGAACCCTTTTTTTGAAGTCTGTTAAGAAGAAATGATTGGGACAGCATATTTCAAAATAGAAATCAAAAAGTTTCGATGTAACTGGCAATTTTATCATAATCCGAATATACAGGGGTCTTTAAGGGTTCCAAAAGGGGCCCTATTACCAAGCCTACGCCGTCCGTCTGTCTCTATGTCCTTTGTTATGTGTTGTTTGGGCATGTACCCTATGCAAATAATAAAAGTGCAAAAAAAAAACAAGTGCCAAGAGAAATTGGAATTTAGAATTTGATTTTACAAGACAAGTACCTACAAGACTTCTCCGACCAAGGAATTAAACCGATAACATGTTCTTATCTACTAGTGGTGACATCTTGTCTCGAGTTGAGTAACCTTAGGACTCCTACACTAACGTGGTTCGAGAGGAGATGCATGTCTGGCTTATTTATATTAAAGATACTAACAGAACTTTAACTACAAAACTTTTATAATGAAGATATAAAGCCCTCGTAACAAGTTGTGTTCACCTCCTTAGGGCCGGTTTCCATCGGGGCGGATAGGAGAGGAGACGAGGTCAAAGCTGGCAGGTTATTGGCAGGCACGCTTGACAGGTAAAAAACGAAAAGGAAATAACGAAATCTGATTGGTTTATTCAAACACATCTCCTCTCGTCTCCTCTCCTCTCCGCCCCGGTGGAAACCGGCTCTTACAATCCTTTATAATAAAGCACTTCAGTTTCACAGACAATAATATCTCACAAGTTGTTGTTTAACAGCTCACAATAATCATCAACATCCAATTAAGTATTCAAACTAAAGTTACCGTCTTAAAGTACTTACTTGGCGAACTGACGAGAGTCAAACTTTATTATTAATTTGTATTACTTTAACGGATTACAGTTTAATTATTTCCTCTGAGTACGTTAGACAGTTTGGCGCAAAATATTAATTTTAGCCAGCAGCGGTTTTGCGCCTTTTACATTTATCGATGCGATATCGATAGAGATGTTTAATAAGAGACTAACTATAACGCATCAATTTGTCTCTGAGTCTTTGATTTATATAAAGATTTACCCCTTTAGAGATAGCCTAATTATTCTGTTTATTCAGGATCTTCCTTGTAACTAAACGGCGTACAATGAAATAGGGTAACCTATACCAATCACATTTTTTGCATATATTTTTATTCAAAGATGTTAAGTAATTTTTTTCAAAAGTTAATTTTGAATGCCTAATGAAATATATTTTAATATAGTTATTATTTCAATTCGATATCTTTCATAGTTTGGGAAGTATTGTTGTTTTTCTAAGTTCATTAACGTCTCAGTTAAGTCATATCTAATAAAACGGTGTCAGTTTTACTAAAATGTTGGTGGACAATTTGCATCCATTTGAAAACACACAATACACTTATATTTAAATTCACTACCATGTGCTCTAAGCTAAACCGGTTAAAATGCCACCAAAAAAACTCAATATTACTAAAAAAAACACTAGAAATTGAAACAAAATACAAATGGACAGCATATCTTTTTGAAAAAGCGGAAAAGTCCATTCACAACCTCATAGTTAACGCATATTGTCGTTGTCGTATTTACGTTCACCACGTGGTGATTATGGTAAATCCCCCCACTTTATATGAGGGAGGTCTTGTCCAACGGTGGATGTCTAATAGCTGATGAAGACGAGGAAGATCGTACGTTGTAAAGGCTCCGGGTAATCAAGAGCAAGTGTAGCTTGGTCGGATTAGCCAGGTCAATCTATTAGTTTGTTGTGTAAGCCCTCCGATGACGGCTTATTGGCAGATGCCTCTGCTCAACTTTAGGTAAGTCTAGGTTGGACCATAGCAGACTCCACAATCAACTCAGACCTCATAATCATTCCGCAAACATTTGTCTCGCAGTGGGAATCAAAACCTCACCTCTCGCATCTCAGCCAGCTATTTGCCCGCCATGCAAGGGAAAGTCATCAGTAAATTTCATAAAACAAAATCTTGAAAAATAATATATTTGTTTATGTGCCGTATCGATCTCCCTCGGATATCGTAAAAATCGACTTAGGGATTACTCCAGGAGATGGGAGCAGTATCTACCTAGTACTAAACACGATCACCAAATACGCCTGCCAAGCGTGGTAATTATGGCAATTCCCCTCATTGTATTTTAAGCCTCGTCCAGCAGTGGTCGTCTAAAAGACGCCAACGGAGTTGGTTATGCAAAGGACGTCTGCTGCTGTTGCTGATGATGATATATTTAACAAGCTCGTTTTTCTTCCAAATAAGTTCTTGAAAGTGTAATTACTTACAGACTAGACAAACCACTTATTTCAAATTAAGTTACGTGTAAGTAAGCACGCTGTTACATACATTTGGTAAATGAAACACCACGGAAAAACCACCTCGTTACTTGGTTACGAAGGCAGGGACCGCACGTAGATCTATTACACTGTTAACTTAATGAATGGAATAGTATTATTTATTTAGAGAACTTATATCTTTGAATGCACGGGAAAAACCGAGGACTTTTTAACTGTTGATGTTTTCATCAAAATGTATAAAATACGTACGTACGTACGTGTATGAGTATGTGTGTGTATATGTATGTGTATGTATGCATGTGTGTGTGTGTGTGTGTGTTCTACCTCGCGCTGAGTTCAAAAAGGCGGAATCGCAAAAATGTGACTTTACTAAGAAGGCTCATTTTATTTTTTATTTATTTAATCTTGTAACAATGGTTGTTACACTAGGAAAGTCACATTAGTGTACAATAAAATAATTTCAATAAAAAAAAATACGTTACACATTACACACACATTACATAGTTAAGCAAATGTAGTTTAATGGTAATTTATGAATGACGAGTCCAACAAAGGACATGTTCCAAAATGGCCTATATCGATGTACACCAGACAGAGAATGGCGAAAATATCAGTGATTATCGTAAAAATACTCTTACTCTAATTTGAAGCATAATTTACTGCACAGAAATGTTTAAAATTCGAAAACATTTTACAATGGTAACATATTTTCCTGAGCAGCCATGACAGGGAATATCACGATTATTGCTCTGTGGTTGCTTGCTTTATTCATTCGTTGGGAGTAGTGTGTCTACATAGAACGCGTTGCCTACGCTAGCTTTATTACGATCATCACATCAGTACAAGTTCTTCAATTCAACATTTCGATTCTACGCGAAAATATTTTCCTTGCTCCAAGACTTTGGAGCCAAGACGCGAACAAAATGCAGTTCTGGTCAAAGTTGCCAATAGCTGTCGAAACATTTTACCACAGAGTAAATTGTATCCGCCCCGCTATATTGTTTTGTCTTGTGTTGCTCTCCGTGAGAAAGATATTTTAGGAACCTGCATTAAATGAAGCGAAATAATCAAAAAATGACAATGGGAAAAGGTTTTACATATATTTAGCCACGTTCACACAAGTGTACACCGACAAGGGCTATAGGCTCCATACATCTTGGAACAACACCTTTAAATTGATAAAATTAAATTCGCTCTTACCTACTCTTTCATCAACAAACTATACCCCTTTTATTTCAAGCTGGATCAGTGTTTACCTACCTACCCTTCTACTACATAATAGAAAAAGCGCGCCGCTGTATTACGTACCTAGGTACTTTGTGTTTCTACATTCAGTACAAAATTGAACAAAATGTTTCTGAAAGCAGCTACCAAAATATAAGTGACAGGATTCTACATCACTCGGAAGCTGTAACACCCTTGGGACGAAACAAAGAGAATTTATACGGAAAGAGTGTTTGAGGGACAGGCAATCTGAAACTAGGCATTCTGAATCTCAGTAATTTCATCGATGTCTGTCGGAGATCCGAAGCCTGTCGGAGATCCGAAGCCTGTCGGTGCTGTCAGTCAAACACATTGCAATGGAAAATCGTGAAACATGTGGCGTTTACTGTGTTCGGCAGACTATGTTTTGTAGTATCCTCGGATTGTTTTAAATAAATACGATCAATTCTCATTTCGATAAAATAAAAAAGTAATGACGCTTCAACTTCTATTTCCCGTTATGTGGTAGGTTAAAATTACATTGAATGTTTCTGGACGATAAACGTAGTGCGATGCAAAGCAGGGCGCGTCCTAGGTGGATGTGACCTAAGAGATTTTCTATTTGTAATAGACTAGGATGGGCCACAAGTCAAATCCGTCATTTACTGAATATAGCTCATTTAGCTCGCAGAACTAGCAACCGTTGGGAATAAAGGTGAGTGTGACCACAAACTGGACGACGCAGTAAAAAAAGGTCCTCCTCTCGATAGAGGCGATGTATAAGACCGTTCGTCGTGGAATTCTATTTCCAGCAGTGGACTTCTATACGCTAATGACGATGATGATGATGATTAATTAAAAAAAATAGCTTGTCAGACCTTCTATTGACCGCTAGTCGCTCACGTGGGTTGGCTTACATCCTACTAATATTATAAACGCGAAAGTTTGTGAGTATGGATGTTTGTTACTCTTTGACGTAAAAACTACTGAATGGATTTGAGTGAAATTTGGAATGGAGATACTTTACGCCCTGGATTAACACATAGGCTACTTTTCATCATCATCATCATCATCAAACGCGAAAGTTTGTGAGTATGGATGTTTGTTACTCTTTCACGTAAAAACTACTGAATGGATTTGAGTGAAATTTGGAATGGAGATACTTTACGCCCTGGATTAACACATAGGCTACTTTTCATCATTATCATCATCATCAATTTTCATCATTATTCACGCGGGTAAAACTGCGGGGCGCAACTAGTATTGTATAATACTGCTCATGTAAGAAAACATATTTTTCGACTTAGAAAAATTTAAGAGACCATACATCAATTTTAAAACTTAAAGCAGTAGGTAAAGGTGTGAAGAAATGTTTTACTTTGAAGCTGAAACTGAAATTAATTTAAAACTTGCTCGTGATACAACTTTAAAACCATTTGCGGCTGTATGAGTTGGTAATGTTTCTTCGCAAATTCGTACAAAATTTGTGCAAATGAAGTGCCTAAACAAATAACAGTAAATTATGTATCGTAACTTCAGCCTGATATGAGTTAACAAGATTAGCGATTCAGAAGTTTAACGTTCCCACGAAATTTTCGCTTGTATTACGCTTAAATTTTTTCTGGTTCAAGTTTTCAAAAATCTCGAACACTTTATAAATCTAACGTGTAGTGTTTAAATTAATTAGAAACTACGTTTTCCCGTTCCGTCTGGCTCTAGTTTACTTTTAATTTGAAAACTACAAGATAGATCTTCATAAAAGTAGGTAGGTCTTGGTCTAGATTTTTAAACAATGAACTAGAAAAAAATAGAGAATTGTAGCGTGGGATCATTAACTACATCAACTGGCGGAAAATGAGGACTGAACACTACCCTTATTCATAATCATTTTGAAACCTATTTTAGTTGAAATAGCTTCTGTTTTGTTCTCGCTGATGTAAAATTACATGTTCAAACAGGGCAAAAGCTGTTTTAGCTTGATAGCTAGCAATAGGTAAAAAAAAATACTATGAATAAGAGGGTAAGAATATACCTACAGGCGTACTTAACTCAACTTATCAACTCACTTGTATATTATGTTGGGTGTTATGTTGTAGATATGATTTGTGACAAGCTAGCCACAGCTTGGTCGCCCACAGCTTCAACTGTTTAAACCCGAGGGTACAAAAAAAATTTGTAAATAAATTTTTAAATCCCATGTTTTAATTTTTGTAGCAAATATCAAATAAGACTAAAACAAATAAATAAACAGACGTTTCACTTTCATATTTTTGTGGGGATCAGTATTTTTTTCGTTGGAATGATTTTCCACGAAAAACACGATTCTATATTTATCAACAATACGATTAAAGACGAAAATATCATGTCTATTTTCTCGTTTCCTGTAGAGGCACGCAGGGTCTCTTTGGGTCACTATTCCTCCTATGTTGGGACGGCTAATAAATAGCTAAAGCTTCTGTGAGATCCAGCATTCTTAATTAGGAAAACCGTAAGTTTCTGTTGTTTAAAACTAAGATTTTATCTACAACAAATAGGTTTCAACGGTGTCGCGCTGGTATGTTTAGCAAGCCAGACACGCAAGTAGTAAGTAGGTAGTAGCAGTTCCTAACCTGCCTAATGTAGTTAGGTAGACCTCCTACAGTTGGGTAGCCAAAACAATAGGGGTAGTTTAATACATTTATTTTCTCAATAATACTAACAGGAATGTTCTTAGAGCTATCACTAAAGTCTTTACGGTCGGAGCAGGCAGAAGGCAGATGTAGTAGGCAGAAGGCCAGTCGGCTATGGACGTGGGTTTGAATAGATCTAGCTTGGTCTGGTTATCACAATTACGAGGCAAAGCCCTCGGAACAAGAGTCGAGAAACGCGAAGGGGAATAGAGTTTTAGCTTCACGGCACTTCCCTGGTGATTACTCCTGAGGGCAAGACCACGTGCTCGCTTGGCCTGCGAGGGTGTAGAAGGCCTCGTTAAAGGCGTCTCCAACGGACAGGTAGCGGTCCGTGAGAAGCAGCTCAGGGTGGTAGAAGATGCAGTAAAATTGGGTGGTAGACTCCAGTGTTAGAACCGAGCAGTAGAACTGGGTGGTAGACCCCAGTGGTAGAACTGCAGTAGAACTGGGTGGTAGAACCCTGTAAAGTCGACAGGTTATAGTTGCTGGCCGACAGGCAGGTCTTCGGTGCAATAGCCTGAAGGTCTCTTAGCCACGAAGCGACGTGGCCTTTAGGGAACCAGGTGTACTCGTGAGACTTCAGCCATATTGCACCGTAGAGGTTTACAATAAACTAGTGAGGTGATAGATAGAAAGACAGAGGTAGACGCTAGCGTCCTAGGCGGACACAGCAGCTTAGCGTCAGGCATTCTTAAGAGAATAGCTGGGCTTTATAGAATGCTAGCCCACGAGCAGGTGTCCTAGAAAGATTAGGCTAGATACAGTTTATAAATAGAATAAAATACAATACAACAGTGCAAGCTAGGTCAATGTAGATACGTTAGGGGACTCACCAAGTTCGGGATATATGGCGTTTTGGCTAGATATGTAGATATAAAGTGTAGCCAGCGCCGTGTACAATGCCAAAAGAAAAGTGGGCGTATGGTGCGGGTTCTATTTATAACGTAGGATATGGTAAACAAGTCTACATGTGTGAGTGGGTTGGACGACGCTTGTACTAATATGGATAGAGAGCTCTGCATGTGTGCGTAAGACCAGGCTACCTTATTAAGGAGCTGTAGGCTCATACTGTAAATGTTACTTAAGGTAGGGTTCTTAAACGCAACGCTACAGTACCCCCTCAGACAGAGAAGGGTTTTGCCTGATAAAACCCGCTAGAACTACAACCTTGCTCTTGCTGACTCTACATTCATTCATTCATGCTTTCATACTTCTATCTCGCATACATCACGCATTAGCCTCAGCTATCAGCTAGCATTAGAAGCTACACACAGAATATACCTACTTTAGTATGTATGTATACTCATATCAACAAAAGTTTAAGTTGTTAGTGTAATAGAGGCTTTACCATTTAGGATGGCAAGTGTAGTTAGTATAGTGTAGAGTAGTGTAGACTAGATTGTTTGTATTGTAGATGAAAGAGATTTAGAAATAAATTATGTTTAAAAAAAAATTTTTTTTTGAACCTAGTATATGATCAAAGCACCCACGGACTGAGTTCAGTGGTAGTTCGTGATCATTAAAAAAAATAAGTGAAATTCAAGTTCAAGAAATTATGTAGAAATTATTCAGTCTCTATCGTTATAGAGTAGAGTTGTGTTAGGTTTCTAAATGTAAACAAGGATGAATTTAGAGAAGCTAGTATTTAAGGCAAGAGATAAAAAAACATTAGTTATTTATTATTTGTAAAAGTCTCTATGGCTCTAGGGCTCCATGTCTCTACCAGTAGAAGAAAAAAAAAAACAAGTTAGTTGAACAGTCAACAAAAAAAATTAAGTAGTGTTAAGTAGGTATGACTGTTATGTAAAGAAGTTTAAATGTTGCTCTATGTCTCTATGTGAAGATACGTCTCTACATAGGGAACAAAAAGAAAAAAAAATTTTAGTTAGAAGTCAAAAATGAAGTTAAGTCAGTTCATTTTTATTTAATTTTCAATCGATTTACGGCTAGCAATTACGTAAGTAGGTACGTATTTCATATTTACTATTACAAGTTTATTTTATAATTAAAAAAAAATAAAAGTATGAGTAAACAACCAAGTTTATTTTATTATTATTTTTACTAGGTTTGTTTTCAGAAAAAAAATACGAAGTTAGTTATGTAATAATGTATAGTTGATGACATCTGTCGGAAAAGTTGAAAATTGAAATAACAATTTCTTAGTAAATAAATAGATTTCTGCTTGAACGAACTCTAACGGAAGATGGTAGAACTTTAATTGATTTTAGTGGCCCTGCGAACCTAGATTGTTCGTAGTTCCATAATAAAATCATAGATGGCAGCAATTGTTTAGTTAGGTATCTAATGATGCATTAGAGTGTTTACTTGACCTTAGTCAGTTACCACAGTGCAAGAAATAGCAGATAAAATTGTAGATAAAAAACAAAAGTTTCTAGAAAGAAATTAGTTAAGTGCACGGGTAGCCGTGCCACTGTAAATTACCTATGCAGTAGGCAACATACCAGAGTTTATACCATCAGTTTAGCTGTGGTATAATTTTTTACAACATTTTAGATCTGTTGCAAAATATCTAAAAAAAATCATGTCATAAGGTAGGTTATGACAAGATAAGATATGGTTTAGATGAACCATAATAGAAGTCAGTTTCTATGATGATTTACCTACGTAAGTTTCTTACACTGTGGTGTAGACCTAGTTGCGTTAGAAAAAATATAAATAGGTATAGATAGGTACATTAGAAGTTAAGTAGTTAAGTAAACAATTAAGTTAAGTATTCAATTAAGTATTAATCTTTATAGTTAGTCAGTTTAATATCTTTAATGTGCCAAACACCTAAAGGATTTTTATTCATATCTTCTAGTTCGTAAACCACTGGTGAACGTTTGACCGTGATTCTACATTTTAGGTATTTAGGTGCTAGCTTTTTACTAAAGTGTTCTACAGACCGAAATAAGTACGTCTAGTGTTTGTGGGTTAGATACAGCTAAGATTTCGGCATAACAAGGCTTGATATTATGTAATATGATTTCTAATCTGTCCTCAGTAGTTGGCTGTTTTGATAGCTGACTGAACATGCCATTCAATATCGAGGTATAGATCGTAATCGATTCAGACTCCCCTTGTGTGCGCTGTCTGATTCTGACATCAGTCTGTAGTCATAGTCGTCAGAGTCAAAGTCCTCTTTTAGTCTGAGGACGAGGTTATCCCAAGTATCAACAGTTTGTCTTATGTTTCTAAGCCAATGTAAGGCGTCCCCCGTAAAAATTTCGTATGCAGAATTTAGTAGTTTAGTTTTAGATAGCCCCCTAGATAATCTAAATTCCTCCAGTTTTTTGTAGGAATGAACGCACACAAGAAGAACCATCGTATCGATGTTTGAGTAGGTCATTAGTAATCCTATTCTCAGAGCAGTGTATAGGTAGCGTGGTGTCTGTTAGTGTGTGTGCTTTTGTTTCGTATCTATCGAATGGATTGGAATGTTCCACTGATGGAGTTGTTATTGTAGGCTGAGACTTACATTTAATTGCATTAAGTTTTTCTGTGATTTTTACTAATTCGGCAAGGTCTTTAGTAACCTTGTCCTTAGTACTAGTGCTTGTAGGGTGAATTCTTTGATACCTATTTTCTAGATGGCAGAGGATGGTTGTAGCTCTTTCGAGATCAGTGTCAGATATTAAGGGCATAATTGATAGATCAGACAAGGTAGTTCTTGCTCCGGAAATATCTTCCTCAGTTTCAATTGTTGAATCATCAATACTATCGTGTGGGTAAAGTCTGTACAGCTTATTTATTTGCTTACGCAGTTCAGCTACTGTGGACATAGGCTCATCCCCCCTGATTCTTACTTCATATTCAAGCTCGCTTTTTCTTAGGTAACCGAACTTTATGGACCCCATGGTGATCACTTAGCTAGCACTGATGCGTTGTTTACACAGGTTAGATACACAAGAATACTTAAAATAACACAGAAATACAAAATGTGCTTTGGTACAATAATAATTGTAGAATTATTATCCCACCGCCACGGTGCAATAAATAAAAAAATGTAAGCGTAGGCACTCTATTCCAGTAGGTACGGTTATAATTTAAGCTCAAATTGTTCCGATTTATTACCAAGTAGTGTGATTGAGACCAAGACAGATATATTTAGATAGATTATTTTAGATTTAGACCATTTGTCGTAAGGACATAATAGAAAATATTTTAGATTTAGAATATTTTAGAGTTGGGCGCCATTGTCGCGCTGGTATGTTTAGCAAGCCAGACACGCAAGTAGTAAGTAGGTAGTAGCAGTTCCTAACCTGCCTAATGTAGTTAGGTAGACCTCCTACAGTTGGGTAGCCAAAACAATAGGGGTAGTTTAATACATTTATTTTCTCAATAATACTAACAGGAATGTTCTTAGAGCTATCACTAAAGTCTTTACGGTCGGAGCAGGCAGAAGGCAGATGTAGTAGGCAGAAGGCCAGTCGGCTATGGACGTGGGTTTGAATAGATCTAGCTTGGTCTGGTTATCACAATTACGAGGCAAAGCCCTCGGAACAAGAGTCGAGAAACGCGAAGGGGAATAGAGTTTTAGCTTCACGGCACTTCCCTGGTGATTACTCCTGAGGGCAAGACCACGTGCTCGCTTGGCCTGCGAGGGTGTAGAAGGCCTCGTTAAAGGCGTCTCCAACGGACAGGTAGCGGTCCGTGAGAAGCAGCTCAGGGTGGTAGAAGATGCAGTAGAACTGGGTGGTAGACTCCAGTGGTAGAACCGAGCAGTAGAACTGGGTGGTAGACCCCAGTGGTAGAACTGCAGTAGAACTGGGTGGTAGAACCCTGTAAAGTCGACAGGTTATAGTTGCTGGCCGACAGGCAGGTCTTCGGTGCAATAGCCTGAAGGTCTCTTAGCCACGAAGCGACGTGGCCTTTAGGGAACCAGGTGTACTCGTGAGACTTCAGCCATATTGCACCGTAGAGGTTTACAATAAACTAGTGAGGTGATAGATAGAAAGACAGAGGTAGACGCTAGCGTCCTAGGCGGACACAGCAGCTTAGCGTCAGGCATTCTTAAGAGAATAGCTGGGCTTTATAGAATGCTAGCCCACGAGCAGGTGTCCTAGAAAGATTAGGCTAGATACAGTTTATAAATAGAATAAAATACAATACAACAGTGCAAGCTAGGTCAATGTAGATACGTTAGGGGACTCACCAAGTTCGGGATATATGGCGTTTTGGCTAGATATGTAGATATAAAGTGTAGCCAGCGCCGTGTACAATGCCAAAAGAAAAGTGGGCGTATGGTGCGGGTTCTATTTATAACGTAGGATATGGTAAACAAGTCTACATGTGTGAGTGGGTTGGACGACGCTTGTACTAATATGGATAGAGAGCTCTGCATGTGTGCGTAAGACCAGGCTACCTTATTAAGGAGCTGTAGGCTCATACTGTAAATGTTACTTAAGGTAGGGTTCTTAAACGCAACGCTACAACGGTATGTTAGTAATCTCAGCTCTTAGATAAAATCACACCATACAATGCTCACAAAAGGAAGATCTTTACGTGTTATTAGAGCCAAGTATATGTTATTTGCTACAGGCAAAGGGTAAGAATAGTTTTGTTAGGCACTCTGATAGAGTCAAAAGTCAAAAATAAATTTAGGTTTGATTAAACATATAAACATGAATGTTGCTAAACGTGAAGCTATCACGCAATTTTTACCTAGGAGTAGGTCATAATTGACAAACCTTTGCAGAATAAACGTTCACGAGTGGCGATCACAAACTGAGGCCCAATTCTCTAATTTAAAAATCTTCGCATGCATACGCGATGGTTAAGTAATAGTTACTACGTGACAGTGCGACTGACACTAGATTGTATTGTGACTTTAATATTTTTTAAATATAGTACAGTCAAATTAGGTGATTTTTTGCAAAAGTGTGGAACTAATTAGATGTAGTCATAAAAACTTTTCTAATTGTTTTGTATGGCTTAAAAATCACCTCTAATAATAAGCATCAGTAATTTCACCCTCCGCAACAGGGTGAATAGGGTGACCTTACAATATCCGTAACTTAATGGGGGAAATAGAAGTAGTCGGTGCAATTTGGCATAGACTTTGAACCGTTATGATCTACATTTGCACCAAGTATTTTTTAAACCGACATACGGAACATACAAAAAAAAAATCATTTACAAAAAAATCTTTTTGTGGGTATTGCGGCTCCGGGAAAATTAATTTAGTCTGTGCAAATTGATAGACTTATCAGAAAAATGTTCGAAATACATTACCAGGTTTGCACCTTGGTGCGTCTCACGGAAGGCACTTTTCCATATTTTATTGTCGCTCTACTTCGGGGAAAATTAATGTAGTTCTGGAAATTGACTTAAACTTATTCTTTTAATTAGTACTACATCCGCCGGAAGTTTTATACTAGTATTTATTTACGGAAGATGCATTTGTTCAACACTGTGTTCCCTACATGCACGTGGTTTTTATTAAAATCATAATGCACTAAGACAGTCTCTCTATACGTAATTTAACTTGCATCAAGTAATTTTTTTCTATTTTAAAATTGACGGCCTTTTTAAGTTTGTACCTAATATTTAAAAGGGTTCCGTAAGCGCCAGAAACGGTGCAAACCTAGGATAAGCGTCTTTTCGTGTCATCTAACGTTTCCATAAGAATCCACGACTACACGACTTAGGTCCACACTTTTTGCTAATTTGCCTGTACTAATAAGAGAATTGGGCCTCTCGACGACGCGGTAGAGGATCCGAAGGCCCTCCACTCGATGGACTATAGATATTATAAACGTCGGAACGCAGGAAGTCGGTGGATAGAAGGGGCTCAGGACCGTTCGCCGTGGCATTCTAGGAGGGGGGAAGGGGGGCTTATGTCCAGCAGTGGACTACTACAGGTTGATGATGATGATGAGGTCATTAATAAGTAGGTAATATAAGGAGTCGTGGTAGTCTCAGCCTAAGAATAGGACTGAAATCCTCCTGTGAAAATCGTATGAAGGCGACTTAGGGGTTACGCCAGGGGATGGACAGGAGTGTCCACCTGAGTAAAAACTTAACATCAAACTGGGATCACCAATCTTCCTGCCAAGCATGGTGATTATGGTAAATCCCCCCATTGCACGCTATGTTATGCTATGAGGGAAGCCTCATCCAGCAGTGGATCTACCGTCTGATGAAGAGAGTTCATTAATAGTCACACATCTTTTAGTTATTGGTGCTTACGTGACAGTTCAATTAGTAACTATAAGGAATTTGAAATAGAGTATCTATGTAGTAGTGTAGATTTAGATCTTTGTGAGGTAAAAATGGGTAAAACTCGGATAGAAAATCACTTTGACATCTAAAAACTAATAAAGAAAGCGACAAAAGAGAGAGCGGAAGTACACAAATTGGTTTATTTGCAAATAAACAAGGGATGCTTGCGCCCCACAAAATGCCTTTTGATAAAATGTAACTTAATTTGACTTAAAAGGTAAGTAAATGTAAATAAGTAGGGTTTGCAATTGACATTTAAACCTAAATAACTGAAGAATGTCGTGGCTCTATTTATTTACATTTGCTTAACTTTTAAGTCAAATTAAGTTAAATTTCATCAAATTAAATTGAGTTAAATTAGAAAAATATCCTTCCTTCTCCTCACATGGATGTCGAACAAGCCGACTAAGGGATGGACTAATGGTCGGGGGTGCAGCAGCATCCACCTTACTACTCAACACCATTCTGCGATCACCAATCCGCCTACCAAGCATGGTGATTAAGGCAAATTTACCCATTATATTGTTCAGCAGTGGATATGCGCAGACTATAGGCTGCTGATGATGATGATAATGATGAACTAAAGATTTTTACAACAGGTGGCCTATTCAGGAATATTCCTGATGAATTGTTCGCCGGACCGATGTCCGTGATAGATAGATAGATAGATAGATTATAACTTTATTGTACACCATAAACAAAAATTCAACAAAAATAACGATACAATGTTTCAAATCAGAGGTACAATGGGCGGTCTTATCGCTTAAGAGCGATCTCTTCCAGACAACCTTTGGATGGACAGAAACTATTTAACAAATAAGGACGGTGGCGTACATCATAGTATAATCACAAAAAGACAAGTACCTAGTAAAACAAATTGATTTCAAAAACAAAATAATAAATATATTATTATAAATATATTCTACCAGTATAATATAATACACACAATTATATAAGTACCTACATATATATTATTGATAAATAATAAACCTACATACAATAATAATACATAATGGTGATATTAGAAGAATGTCAAGATGACGTACAGAGTGATGACAAATAATGTTGAGTGACCATGCTTTTGAAAATGTGAAGAGATTTAGCATGCCGGATCGAAACAGGTAATGCATTCCAGAGTTTAGCAGCCTGCAGTGTGAAAGAACTACTGTAGAACTTTGAGGTATGGGCAGGAGTTTTCAATTGAAAGGTTTCAGAAGAGCGTAAGGATAAAGGGTGAGAAAGGTGGAGAAACTGAAAACGTTCTTTCAGATAAGCCGGAGTAGAAGACGTGAAAAGAATGTTGTATAGGAGAGAAAGAATGTGCACATTCCGGCGAAGGCGGATAGGTAACCACTTAAGCCTGTTACGGTACTCCGAAACGTGATCATACTTTCGTAAACCAAATACGAATCTAATTGAGAAGTTTTGGAGACGCTCAAGCTTATTAAGCTGGTCTTCGGTTAAATCAAGATAGCTGGCGTCAGCGTAGTCCAGAATAGGATGCAATAACGATTGTGCGAGCGCAATTTTGGTGGAATGAGGAAGGAAGTTTCGCAACCGTTTAAGAGAGGCGCCTGCAGCAAAGGTTTTTCGGCTTACCGCTGCTAGTTGAGGTCCCCATGATAGATGTCTATCCATGAGAACACCCAGATTTTTTACTACCTCGCTTATTTCTATAGTAGCACCGTCAAATTTTACTTGCGGCAGATCAAGCCAGTCTATACGAGAAATCATCCTCGAGCTTCCTATAACGATGACCTGAGTTTTAGTAGGATTTACTATCAGCCCATACGATTGGCTCCACTCGTGAATATTGTGCAAATCACTGTTTATACTGTCAATACATTCACTTAACCACTCGATAGGAGCTTGGGCATATATTTGTAGATCATCAGCATAGAGGTGGTAGGAAGAAGAGAGTTGTTTGGAGATAGAATTAATAAAGATAGCAAAAAGAAGAGGAGATAAAACGCCGCCCTGAGGTACACCGGCACTCAATTGACACCAAGAGGAAAATGTATCGTCAATGCGGATACGTTGCCGGCGTCCATACAGGTAACTATGAAACCAGTCAATTACTGTTGGAGATATATTAAGAGAGCGAAGAAGAGCTAACAGGATATCAAAATCAACGTTATTGAATGCATTGCTGAAATCCAGCAGGGATAGAACAGTGACTTGTCCGTTTTCCATACCAAGTCTAATATCATCAGTGATTTTGATAAGAGCAGAAACAGTGCTATGGCCTGGACGAAAACCGGACTGATACGGATTAAGGAGGCTGTTTGTGTTAAGGAAGAAGCTGAGTTGAGAATGTATGAGGCGCTCTAGAACTTTTGATAGAAACGGCAGGATGGAGATTGGACGGAATTCAGAAAAAGAAGATGGGTTAGGTTTTTTGGGAAGAGGAGTTACTTGAGCCTCCTTCCACGCACTTGGAAAGATTCCAGTGTCGATGGAGAAATTAAGCAAGTAGGTAATGACGTGGACAATATCATCAAGGATGGGTGTAATCATTTTTTTACTAATGCAGTCACTACCGACTGCATTCGATGAGATAGACGATATGCTCTTCTTAACATCACAATCAGTAAATTGGCGAAACAAAAAAGGAGGAAAGTCAGGAGTTGGTAACAAAGAAAGGGAATTTAAAGTGCGTGCTTTAGCTGCTCCGTTAAAATCGGAAGAGGTGGAAAAATGCAGGTTTAAAGAATTTACATCTAAATCCTTGGGAGTAGTATCTTGACGTGATTTTCCAACTCCTAGCGACCTAAGAAATTTCCATACTTTAGCAGGATCATTATTTTCTACAGACTCATGGATGTATCGGCGTTGTGCATCCCTACACACCCTATTACAGTGATTTCTACACTCAGCATACTTGTTTTTATTCTCATCCGACGAACTACGTTTGTATCTAACCTTAGCAGCGAGTTTCTTGTGCATTTCAGCTCGTATTTGATCAGTTAGCCAAGGTGCAGGGAGATGCTTCATTTTGACCGCTCTAACTGGGGCATGCACATCATACAGTTTTGTCATGATGCTGTTGAAACAATCTACCTTCTCATCAATGGAAGTAGCGTGTAAAACCTCAGACCAATCTGCGTTACGAGCATCATTACGCAAAGACTCCACATCCATGCCACCAAAGTTGCGCTGAAGTAGAATTTTTGGCTTGGCTTTAGGAGGTCGAATTTTATAAGAAAGAAATAATAAATCATGATAAGAGAACTCAACCGCCGGGCACTGGCCGTGCTTGGCGACATGAGCTGAAGATGAAACTAATATTAAATCCAGAAGGGAGGGCTGACAATTAGGAAAATGATGAGTTACATTCAGAGGTAGAATGGAGATGTTGCTAGCCCGAACGATAGATTCAAGAGAAGAGGAACGGAAGTCATGCTTATTTAAACATGTATTGAAATCACCCATGATCATGGTGTGATCGTGAAGGGGAGTAAGCTCTTCAAGCAGACTTTCAAAAGAGGAGAAGTAATTTATACGCAATGAAGGCGAATAGTAAACTCCTAGTAGTATTTTACGATGAGAAAGGGAAACTTGAACAAATAGGTGCTCACCAGCATTAGATGGAGGCGGCTGCGCAGACATATTAATGACTGTGAAAGGAATGTGAGTACGGAGGTATATGGCTACACCGCCCGCCCCCGATCCAACGCGGTCATTGCGTATTAGTTGAAAACCTGGCAGTGAGTAAGGAGTAGACGACAAGCAAGGTTTCAACCAGGATTCGGAAACAAGAATTGCATGTATAGTTTTTAAATTTAATGACGCTAGCATATTTATGAAGTGAGCCGGAATGCTTTGCGCATTAATATGCACCACATTGAAGTTTCTTGGTACATCACTAAAAGTTGATTCTAGGGTATCGTAGAGAGTCGGAATGCTGCAGAAACTATCATCAGAAATACTTCCAACTGAAGAGGAGCAGGATACAAAATCATCACAATCACTCATTATATCAAAATAAATAAAAATAAATAGATAATAATAAATAAATACCTACGCAAAAAAACAGTAGGTAAAATAAAAATAAAAAAAATAAAAAAAAAAACAACTGGGGCCACAAGCAATAATAAGCGCCGTGTCCACCCGCCAGCTGCCTGGGTACTGCATGGTAAAAAATAAAAAATAAAATAAAAAGAAGATACAATTTACCTAACCGATCGCCGGGTCCACATCGGCTCAAACATCTTAGTGAAATGGAACGTTTGTGTCACCAAGTTGACATTGGCGTATGATTTGACTGATTGATCGATAGTTTGACTTGACAGTTCGTAATGTTCGTATTCGTAATGTGCTTTGAAAAACAATCTAAAAAGTGAAGTGAAGTGAAATAAAAATTAAATAGAGGGTTGATAAATTTAGAAAGAAAGTGAAAAAACGGTAAACAATAAATAATTTGAAATGACCCGGTCGATCTCAGCCTTGTAAGGCCAACAACTATAACAACACTATCTTCGAGATGTTGCCGCACGTCTGGTTTTCGACGGACCAGCTATTTCCTTCACGACCACCGGTGGCACAGATGACACCGTCTTCGGCGCTGGTGCCTCCGATTGTAGGATCTTATTCATTCCCTCAATGCCGGAGACACGGTGCCGAACTCCATCAGGCCCGAGCACGAAGACTAAGCCCTGCCTCGTCCAGCATCTTGCAACGCCGAAACGTTTCCGGGCCGCCATGAACGTTTCATGCCGCGTCTTGGTTAAAAACTCGGAGAGTGTTACTCCCGTGTCCTTCAGAGCAGTCTTGGACGACCACAGCTGATCTCGCACCATAACATCTCGCAGCTTGCACAATATTGGCCGTGGCCTATCAGATGTAGCGCGGCCCATACGATGGCATCGGCTGATGCCGGCTTTTGTGAAGCCCGCCTGCTTCAACTTCTCAGACACAGTCTTCACCACTACATCTACAGTATCTTCCTGGCTCACCTCGGGAACACCATGGAAGAGCAAAATTTTCCGCCGACCACGCATCTCAAGATTATCGACTTCATTACCAAGAATAGTAATTTGGTCTTGGAGAGTGCGGAGAGACTTTACCACATAGGCTTTGAAAATGGCAAACTCACTTGCCAAAGCTGGTACATCTGAGGCTGGTGACTTGCTTCGGAGAAGCTTCCCCTCAAACTCTGCCATTGTTTCTTGGAACATTATTCCCATCTCGGACAAGGACTTTTGGAAAACTGTGGGGTCCATCTTGAATTTGTAGGTTATATGAACAGCAGTGCAGTGATGTGTTAAAAAAAAAAAAAAAACTTTGTGTTATAGTTGTTAAAATTGCAAGGATAACAGCAGGTGGCAGGTAGAGTTGACTAAATATTAATTTAACACATAAATATTATATACTTTTGGGCTTTTACTATATTTATTTTAAATAACAATGAGAGGTTAGAAAAAAGCGTGTTTACTATTTCACACCTACCGGCCAAAAAAAGTGCATGTACACACATTCATTATAAACCATACATCACCGCAAATCCGGTAAAAAACACGAACCGTTATCCGGTGAAAAAAACGGACGTTTACAAGCGCTCTTACGCGCCCTACGTCTTACGTCTTTATCTTTAGAGGCAAAAACGGCGTGAAGTTGAATTTTGATTTCTTAACAAAATACTCCTTCATTTATGCTTTGTATTTCCTGCCACCTTTAAAAATGTGTCATCGAGAACAATGAAGTCTCAATTATGATTCTAACAAAATATGAATAATGTAACAATGGCGCTCATATTCAGATATGCATTGGGAAGGCTTTGCGGGCGGCAGGTGAGTTCCGAAATTCCAAACATTAGTCCCTTCCTGTTGTACAATGGCCTGTTATTGTACGCTCGTTGTGGTGCCTGATTTGTAAGAGGAGAAATGGCAAATGTTGGTAGATTTTTGAAGATATGGAACATTCCTTGCGAACAACTTCTTTTGCAAAGAACTTCTTATCTATCTCGTGACATTTTTGAATTTTTCTTTTCATCTAGGAATTAAGACTGGATAAAATTTATTTCACTACAAGATCATAGAGTTCATCTAATCTAAAACTGAATTAAGTGCATTAGCAGATGCGGTAAGATATCTGTATCTGAGCGCGTATCTGACCATATCGCTCTCTATACTAAACTGAAGGAACACCACACACGTCGCAGATCACTTATATTTTACCATTCAGCATCTGTAGGCACCGAGATATATCAAAAGATGGACAGATTAAATCTGTGTATACAAATTGAAATACAATACGGTTTCCGCGTGAATGTATCATTTTCGTATATTATAGTATCTGCTTCGTGTGTGATACCTTCAGATGCGATAAGTTTTTATACGCATATAAAATATTACCGCGTCTGGCTGCATGTGTGATGCACCTTACCGCATTTACTTATGGCACTTGCTTGACATAATTGAAAATGGTCCTTGAAGTTACAGAATAAGGAGTATTATATTTTGACGTAATAACATAGTGGAATAATATATTTTTCACACCACCTGCTCGACAATGTCCAATTACAAATCATGCAACCTCAACGTAAAGTATAGCATTGTCTCTCTAGGGATATAAAGTTGTATGAAACTCCCTAGGGATTAAAGTGATTTGAATTTGGAACGTCAAATTCGTGTGGAGACACGTGGAAAACTCTAAGTAAAAAAATGCCAATATGGCATTGTAAAGAGGTTTGTTCAAAAATCGAACAGGCCACCATTAGCAGAACTCAAAAAAAAAGAAAAAGGTGCGTTTACAAAGAATGTGAAACAGAAGATTCTTTTGTTTCACATGGCATTTTTTATCAATATGAATATTGCAATAACATTTACTGAAAATCACAGCACCAAACAAGCTAAAAAATTACAAACTATAGTGATTCTACTCCAAAGTTTCTCAAAACAGACGCTTTAGAGATTATTGATAATCTACTAACGCAAAAATCAAAACAAGCCCTGGCTTTTTATTGTCTCGCATAAAGTGTGAAAAGTAGAGTATGCTCCTCTGGAATAAAGCCTGTCTTTGTCTTGGGCAGCTTGAACCCCTCGCTTCACTCAGGACTCTATATAACTCCCTCGCTACACTCGGGAGTTAACTTTAGAGTCCCTCGTTACGCTCAAGGTTCAATATGACGCCCGCGACATAAGCCACTGCTTTATTCCCTTAGTGCATAATCTACTATTTCAACACACTTGCTCATAAAGTGGTTCTAATTTCACTGCAATTAGGCACATAATGACACCTATAATCAAACTGTGACTTTTATTGCTATAACTCACAAGTGAGTTATAGAGTTTTTTTTTATTTATTGGTTGAGTTGCTTTCCTCTGCTGTCCCGTTTATTCTTAAAAAAGTTTCGATACAAAAAAGATCGTGATCAATAGAACAAATAAATTAATGTACCTATTGCTTGCTCATTTCATGCAACTTCGTATTTAAATAGATAATTTCAACTTGTACGTGTTTAATAAATAAAACTTTCACTCAAATATAACTTTTGTTTTCTCTGCAATAAAGAAAAATTTAAATTCCCCATTTTGTACCTAAAACGCTAGCCGCGGAAAGAAAAAAAAAGAAACCTCATTCCTTTAGTCTATGGCCGATCGCCATTGTTAGATGCGCGCACATAGGAAAACTGATTAATTTTTCCCGCCATAGCGAAAAATTTTTCACAACTCGTTTTCACTGTTAAAATTATAGTTATTTTCTTCACAAGTGTGTTGAAAAACGTCGTATGATACACGTGTGTATTAATGATTACCGTCCTCGGCTCTCTTAAGACCCTCGCCTAACGGCTCGGGTCTCAATGGCGCCTCTGCCGTAATCACTAACCTTACACACTTGTACCATAATGTACTATTGAGTATCAACATTTTTAAAGTTGCAGGAACTCAGTGGATATGTACTGCTCAAGACCGTTCGTCATGGCATTCTATGAGAGAGGCAGTATGCTTCTACAGACTAATGATGATGATGAAGTATAATGCTATGGTTACTAAATAGCTTCTCTTTTTATACTATAGGTATTCGTAGAATCGTAGAGAAAACAACTAAATATTGTAAGCACGTTTGGTTACCGCTCAAAAACACTAACTTTTAACACGCCTCTTGGATTTAGCGTGTCACAAAACATATAATAAAATCCGGACATCTAAAATATATCGTTAAACCGTATTTTATGTACTAAGAAGGCGGGATGAGCCTTTGACAGGGTTAATTCCTCGTGTCGTCTGAATATCAAAAGTTTTACAGCAGTTGAATTTACAACTGTTGTTTTGTTTTATTTGGAATGTAAACACAAATTACATGTTAACCTAGGGTTAGATATAACTCGCCTATTTAACTACGGTATACCTTTGAAATAAAAAAAAAACAATGTGGTACATGCATCATAAAATCACGCCTGTTTCCCGAAAGTGTAGGCACAGATTTCCACTTGCTACGATCCTAAAATGCTAAGCAAGCAAATATGCTAAGAATTATAAATGGAGGCAAAAGACACAGAAAAATTATAAAATAAATTAATACGAATAATATAAATAAATAAATGCTGGACTTTTCACACAACATTATCTAGCCCCAAGCTAAGCAGAGCTTGTGTTATGGTTACTAGATAACTCATATACTTAATACAATATAATTATGCAATAAATAATATAATTCATATTCATCTTCTTCTTTCGTCTTTATATCACAGGATGGCAGGTAGGCAATGCCAAGTATGGCACGTCCCAGGTAGACGTGACCTAAGATGTAGTGTTTGTAATGTTGGGGCTACCGCTCAACATCAGGTTAAAAAAAGTACGTTATTTATTCAAACAAAAGAATAAAAAATAATTTATGTCCCTTAAATGTTTTGAAGCGTTAATATTTAAAAACGATACCTACAGTAATGTGTGGTCATGTCCAAAAATGCCCAAAATGGTATTGTTTGCCCGTAACAGGTGTGCAAACTCCACGCCATCATAAATACGGCATGTGTGTCCAGTGATTCCAACTTCTCTAGTTTATTTAGGACGGTAGAGTGTATGCAATCAACGTTGTGAGCTGCGCGACAAAATTAGCGGTTAATCAGTTTTATAATTCAGTAGTTTTTGATTGGGAACTGCACAAAACTGTTGGGTATCAAATTATTAATGTCATCAATATCCGTATAAAATAACAAACACATGATATATTTTGTCCAGAAGTGTACAGTTTATTCGTACCTACTCAATAACTATTTCAAACTTCCGATAAAAGTTTAAGTAGGGCAGATGTCGATTAACAAAAAACTAAAAGAACTGACCCACGACTTTTCGGTGACTTTGAACTACGATGTAACTTTTTATTCTGTAGATACATACATACATGAAATCTCGACTGTTTATTGGAGGGGAGGCAGAGACCACGAATTTCCACTTGATACGATCCTAACATACCTCTTTAGATATGACAAGTATTTATATGTAAATTATATATGATTTTCTTTTCTATTAGGATGAACGTTGACGTTTTAATTGGTAATTACCTAGTCATGACCATAATTTTCTTTGTTTATATTAGTACAAATTTTTAAGTATACTTTACAAAGAAATTGTATTATTTTACAAAATAATATAAAGAAATTGTATTATTTTACAAAATAATATAATTTCTTATTCGATGTATGAATAAGGAATTGTATTATTTTGATTACTTCAATCTGTGTCGTATATTACTTTTAATCGATTACCCTTTTGTGTTGCTACGACGCGCTACGAAACGCTACGGCGTAGATATGCTAGCGGAAACTAAGCTTTTATATAGTGGATCTACGTAAACAAGCAAATTTATTGCGTCTGCATACCCTCGGGTCAGAACAGACTACGAGCACAAGTGGGACTGTGCAAATGCGATTTATAAAAAGGGGGAATATGAATCAGACCCGAGGGCAGTGTGAATGGTGGTGACTCCTGCCAGGCTAAATCACATCTGATAGGTCGCCCGTTTGCTTTTATTCGTACACCAAAGGCAACGTCAATACCACTTTTGATGTCGCAATAGCGGTTGCAACTAAATACATCTGCCCCCTATTCCCTAACTGAAAGTCACTCGGTGACTAACATTTGATAAGTAAAATGACCATCAATTGCTCAAAATTAGATAATCGTTTATTAATTTATAAACATCATTTAAGTTAGGTACATTTCGTGCTAAGTAGGTATAATCGGTAAAAATATACTAGAAATGACAGTACCATAGGTTAGGCTCTGTTCCCCACACTAGGTCTATAAAGCCTGTAAAGTGGGGTCACAGGGATTCGCCACGGACTCTCCCTCACCAAGAATTGTCAATTGATGGTCATTTTACTTGCCAAACGTTAGTCACCGAGTGACTTTCAGTTAGGGAATAGGGGGGCTGACTTCAGGCCTAGAGTAACTATTGAAAGATAGACACGATAGAAGAATTCAGTAGCAAGCGTAGAATTTATTCTAAAATGCATGATTGCATGGTTTTGCATTCGCAATGCATGTCGTTTATTCTGAAAAGCCGGCAAGCGATAGACTGGAGCTGCTTGCCCATTTTATTACAATTTAGATGTTATTGGATTTGATATGACAATGAAGAATGCTTTGAGAGTTGGAAATCAGCTTTTACTTAGATTTTGTAAAAGTCTCTACAGAAGACATAGCTTTAGTTAAACGCAACTTTGACAGTAAATACTCTTAACAAAGTACAATTTTGACGAAAACGTCTTTTGACCAAACACACCCTTGGCCGACTGCCCCAAACACAATCCAGAATTGATTGTATCTTACAAATTACAAATTACAAATCATTTATTTGTTTCCAAAAAACACTGAATCCATACACTTAATCATATAAATAAGTTATAGGTACCTTAATATTATTGAAGTAGTAAGTACCCTAGGTAGGTACTCACTATAAACAAAATTTGTAAACCAGAACAGAAGGTACTTATACATAAGTAAGTAGGTAACTTACTTATGTATAAGTAAATTACCTACTTTTTACTAACCCCCACACTAGGATTCCCTGTGTTGTGGGTGGTTAGTCTCTTCCAGGAGTCTAGTAAATAAACAGATTTAGGTAGTATATGTATAGTAGTATATCTCCACTGCTGGACAAGTCCTCTCCATAGAATAGGGGGGTTTGCCAAAATTATCATGCTGACATGGTGATTATGCAGGTGGATTGGTGATCGCAGTATAAGTTTTAAGTACTCAGATGGATGCTGTTACCCAACAACTGGCGTCCATCAATTCATCAATTGATTGTAACATCATCATCACATCAAGCGTTAGACGTCCACTGCTTGAAGAGGCCTCCCCCATAGAATGCAATGGGGGGATTTGCCATAATCACCACGCTTGGCAGGCAGATTGGTGATCGCAGTTTAGTGTTAAGTAATAAGGTGGCTGCTGCTGCGCATCTACCCCTGGCGTAGATCCCTTAGTCACTTTTTATGACATCCATGGGAGGAGTTGGAGGTGTCCTATTCTTACATAACATAACATAGGTACATAATACCCAACAGTCACATACATAGTCCTGATCCCACACTAGGATTGCCTATGTCGTAGGTATCAGGAACTACGAGTACCGATAGGCGTTCATAGGCTACGGTAACTACTTTCCATCTGGTGGGCCGTAAGCTTGTCTGCTTGCCAAGTAGCAAAAAAAAAAAAACCATGGTACCATAACACCCCGACTCGGAACAAATATTTGCAGATCATACAAACATTTGTAACGCAGCGGGAATCGAACCCGCAACCTCTCGCATCTCAGCCAGCTACTCGCCCGCCACGCCACAGAGGTCGTCGAGGTATTCCACGGCCAATTGATTGATTGTATTATATGCATACAAGTTTGAAATAGCTTCAAGAATCATTCGTCACGAATTAACAAGATATGAACGTAACTCTAAAGTCTACAAATGGTTCAATAATCATCAAAAATAAATGAGCTGACAATTGGTATCTTGACAAGATTTATCACATCAAAGCGCGCTGAATACGTAGACGACGTAATTGTGTGGCTTCTGTCTAAGGCAAGCATTAAATTATAATCAAAATGCCTGCGAGCCTGATTATCTTGTTAATTGTCTCTTGTTTGAACGGTGAAACTTAGGTGATAGTGCTTTGTGTTCGAGAGTACCTAATAATATTTCACATAGATCATCATCATCATCATAAGCAGCCTTTAGACGTTCACTGCTGGACGAGGCCTACCCATAAAATACAATGGGGGAATTACCATAATTACTACGCTTAGCAGGCAGGTTGGTGATTGCAGTATTCGTGTTGAGTACTCAGGTGGATGCTGCTGCCCAACTCCTGGTTGGATCCCTTAGTCGGTAATTACGATATCCACGGGAGGAGACGGGGGGCCTTTTCTAAGCCAGACACACATGACATTTTACAGTAAATGACGATAATGCAATACAATAACATTAAAGCAATATATACTATAATAATATATACTAATTATAATATAGACTAATTATAATATATATTATATAATATATACTAAATAACTATAATACTTCCAACATAAATTAAAAAGACCTTCAAGGCAGGCAACGCATCGACAATGCCTCTGTGGTGTTGCAGATGTCTATAGGTGACGTGAAACATCAGGCAGGCCATAAGCAAAAAAATCATCATCATCACTCAACCCATCACCATATTTTTATTTAATTCGTTTAGATACTTCATAATCATCGTTCATCAGCCTGTAGAAGTCTAATAGGCCTCCCCCTAAAATGCCAGGACGAACGGTCTCCATCCACCGACTTCTTGAGACCTCTATAATTTAGATTCCTAATCGAGATATATTACAGAGGCCCAATTCTCTAAATAATTTTAAAACTACACTGAAAGTTAACCGAATCGAGACTGAACTGTGAATTGACAGAAAGTTGGTATTTTGCTCCCTCATAAATAACAATTTAGTCTCCTTTCAATTCACGGTGACTACCATTAGAGTAGGATAGTGATATATATAATTGCAAAGAGTAAAGAGAGACTCCATCTACTTAAGCTAAAATTATCGAAAAAACTTTGAATTGTTCAAGTTTTGGTCACATTTCGATATAATCACATTACAGTGTTGTATTTTATGTTTAGAGAATACCATTTCTGACATTTAAGACATCGACACAAGATCATAACATGATCCGAACTCTATTTTAACTATTTTTTAGTTAGAGAATTGGGCCTCAGAATTGAGACAAATAAATGATTGATTTACCTCAACCGAAACAACAATGGGGCACAAAAATACAAAACTTCAATGTCACTGAACACAGGAGTTTACTGTAATCCTCAGATTCAATCCCTTATTTGACTAATAAGAAGGGTTCAATATCAATATGGTATATAAAGTAGTTGGCCTCGCTAAACCCCATACTGTTCGGACCTATTTTCTTGCAGTTTATTTTTTTCTATTCCTGTACCCTACCTATGGGTATAAAGTGGGTTTTAGGGTTTTTTGGGTTCCGTACCTCAGCAAGAAAAAACTAAACCCTGATAAGATTACTTGTTCGTCTGTCTGTTAAACCCCTTTTTCTCAGAAACGGCTAAATGTATATCAACTTGAAAATATATCAAACATAAAAATCTATGAGTTTATAGTGGCTGTTTTAAAATCAAGCGTCTAACTCAATACAATAAAAAGATATGGAAATGAATGTCCAATTTTTGTATGGAATTTCGTGGAAACAAAAAGCTTCTAAGATACTTCCAGTAACCTCAGAATTCTGAAATTTTGAATGCTAAGAGACTTTGTGACACAAATAAAAGAAAAAGTCTAAAATTAAAAAAAAAAAACATCGCTTTTACCCGTTAAATGGGATGGTGAAGATTGTTGGAAAAAGTGGCGGAAACTCGAAAAGGCCTTTGACTATTTCGAAATGATTTACGCATCGGATCCCTCAGGGCGCGAGTCTAGCTCGCACTTGTCCGCTTTATTACATTTCAGAATAATACCTACTCCATCCATAACAATAAGTGGTTAGCTTGTCCAGATGAGGCTATTTACGCACGATTCGACTCGCGCGATTCGAATCGCACGATTGTGAAATACTAGAGCTTCATACATTCCGTCCACAATCATGCAGTCGCACGTTTTGCCGCTCGCGCGAGCACAAAACGCGCATCAATCGCGCGTAAATCGCCTTATCTGGACACGCTCTCAGCCAGATAGTGTTGTACTTATACTCTGAACATGTTTATTTTTGTAGTTTTTTTGTAAAGGGTCAAAAAAAATATTTGATCGAAAAACTCACGTTCACGCAATAATTCTTACGTATTGCAATAAAGTCAACCTTTACCTTTTAGAATGAAATAGTAAGGTCTCGTAAATAACTAAAATAAACAGTATAATGTAATTGTTTATTGGAGTTTTTTATTTTTTGAGATATATAACATGTAGGTATATCTGTTGATATAATATAAAATAAATAAATAAACGCTGGACATTTCACACAACATTATCTTGAGCTTGTGTTATGGGTACTAGATAACTGATATACTTAATACAATACATTACATAGATATATATTTTTTTACTATATATAGAAAATACCCAGAACACCCTGAACAAATATCTGCAGATCGTACAAATATTTGTTCCGAGGCGGGGAATCGAACCCGCAACCTCCTGCGTCGCAGGCGAATCTTCACCCGCCGCGCCACAGAGGTCGTCAGAGACCTCGGAGAGGAGAAGGGGGTATAGCGGCTTAGTAAGCCTATGCACACAACACGTTTAATATAATTTATAACGAGCCAAGTGAATAAGAGGCTTTTGTAACCTTATTGCATTGAACGTTCCTTTAGGAGAGTTGCTGTTACGTTTACGAATTTCAATTACTAGTAGTTACTTGATGTAAGTAACTTTTGCAGGAAAACTATAGGCAACATTGTAATGTGGTAAGTTTATCGAAAAAACTAGTATAACCAAACCAATCTGACTGTTATATAACGTCATTCAAATTGAATGAAAATGAATGTTATTTTGATTCTTTAAATTTTGGACTTGTACCTGTAGTTGTGTCATAACAGCTACTAGCATACCTTTCAGCATTGTGTGATAACTGGAAGTAACCGAGTTACTAGTTACCGAGGAGTTTTTTAAATTTTTACTTATAAAAAAAACAAAGCTACAAAGTTTAAAATAAAATACAAATAGGTTGAACATGCCCAAACAAAGGTCTTTCATATGTCTTCCCATTTGATCCGATTGCCTTTGAACTTTTTTACCCCCTCTTGGATATATTAAAAACTCCTAAATTGATTTAGCTCCTACCAATTTTCATGAAGATTGGAAAAACGGTTCAAAGTTATCCTCATACTTACAGACATATATAACATACAAACGCCGATTCGACCAACTTAACTCAAAAAACTCGCTTCGTTCGTTCAATTAAGTTGAAGCGTTCCCTTGTCTCGTCACAAACACTATTATACCAGCTTACTGTCAGGATTAGTTTCATTATTCTCCAATTTGACTTCATAGTTAAATACCGTGGTTGATTAATTTTATCAATATCTTGCTTCCTACAGGTAAGAGTTAATTTTGGAACGGATGCTTTACTTTGAAAGATCTTTCAGTAGAATTAGACCCTATATTATTGAATGTTTAGTTATTTCCTATAGTGTTTTAGGTTTCAAGCATTCTGAGGACAGTTATATGTATGTCAAACCGATTTCATAAGATGCAGTTCAAAGTTGCAGAAGAGATTTGAAATACTCTCCGACTCGAGAGTCTGCACATTCTTTGCTGCGCCTACATTCTTTTTACTCATCTAGGGGTGGCAAACAGCTGGACAACAATTTACTATTGTGTCGGAAAAGATTTAACTATGTTAAGATCTATGTTGGAAAAATCACGAAAATTTCCAAAACTTTAAATGTTATATGAATTTTTTATTGATTAATTTTGGGATTTCCGTACTGCTGCTGTTAACGTGGACCGGATAAAAAAAAACAATTTGCCTATGGTGCACAGGTTTTACAAAATGTTAGACTTCTGGCAACCCTTAATGCACCGGAAATTACGTGATTGTGGATCGCGCCTCATAAAAGGATGATGCTGAAGTTCCACAGTTTTTAACTCGAGAGTGATAAAGTTCTGCTTATGGTCGTTGAAAACGGATGCCCATGTTCTTGAAACGATAAGTTTTGCGAGGAATTTCAGTTATGAAAAGAGCTCCTTAGTTTTTCCATTTTTATTTATTCTACTTCGCATGCAAACAAGCATACGGCCCTTCTGATGGATAGTAAAAAGTTATCGTAGCTTATGGACGCCTGCAACACCAGAGGCATTACAAGCGCGCTACCGATCCTGAGACATAAAGATGAAAAGTCTCATGTGCCTGTAATTTAATTGGCACCCGTACCTTTCAAACAGAAATCAGCTTACCTATTACCTTGGTTTTTAGATATTAATATGGCATTACCTCACAGGTCACATCCTAGGTTGCGCCCTACGTGGTATTGCACTGCGCCTGGCAATCTGAGCCATAAAGTTACAAGTCTCATGTGCCAGTAATGTCACCGATACCATGCAAACCGGAACACAGAAATGCAAAAATTACTGCTTGCTGGCAGAAATAGGTGTGGCGGTAATACTTTTAAATTAATAGTCCTGAACAATTTCACGACGACGCTCTATCAATAGTTCTCTTCATCAACCGGTAGACATCCACTACTAGATCAGGCCTTCCCCATAGCATGCATTGCGTGAAATGGGGGTATTTGGCAAAAACCACCTCATTTGGCAGGCGGTTTGGTGATAACAGTTTGGTGTTAAGTACTCAGGTAGATGCTGCTGTCCATCCTCTGGCGTAATCCCTTAGTCACCTGCTATGACATCCACAGGAGGAGTCCTATTCTAAGGCTGCGATTCCACCAAAGATGTGCGAGGTAGATGAGCGGTGCGAGGATGCGTAGCGAGGCTGTGGTACGATGTCGGTGTTTCCAACAGAGATGTGCGAGATAGATGAGCGTTGCGTAGATGAGTGGTGCGAGGATGTGTAACGGGCCCTTTTCAGACTGACAGCTAGTAGTTTCTCTCTTTCTCTCGCGTCCATTCTCACAACACATTTCTCGCACGCACCTCGCTTGTTTTGTACGTATAAAAACCTCGCTCGCTAAGCCGTTTCCACCAGAGCTGTGCTGAGCGAGGCTAGGTAAATGAAGTGATTCTTTGGTTCTTAAAAAACACATCCCTCGCTACGCATCCTTAGGCTGAGACTATACCACGGCTCACTACTAGTTAGTTCATACTAAATGCCACTATACCATTGAAGTCTATTAGTGAAAACGGACGAGCTTCTACGCAGGATTTGATTACATAAAAATCGCTACAGTACAAATGCAAGCTCGTAGCAAATGGCTACGGTGTTCCTCATATCACAAAACTAGCATAAAGCAACTTTCAAGATTTTGAAATAGCTATTTCCAAGTTCTTGAACTAACGCAAGAATGACGTGACTCTTAGGATATTGACCTATTAACATTCCGGGAGCAAACAGGTGTAGGTAATAGTTGGGAAATATCCAATTAAATTTTCATGGAATGCCTTCGGAAATAACTTGCATGTTAGAGCATGCCCAATACTGTGGCCTAGGATTAGGGGATAGTTTCGTAAATTGATAATTGTATTCATAACAATACTTGGTAAATTATTTGTGGTCCTACAGATAAAATAAATATTAATTGAATGTACCTATTTCATATCACCATTTAGCACAAATGGAGAGGCAAACACAGAACAAAGCTGTTTGTAGATGGCGCTATGATCGACGTTGCCTTGTTTACGTTCTATAAGGAACTACATTTCTTTGTGGTTCAATTCAATTTGATAGAAAGATAAGCTTTTACAACATTTGAGGTCATGTAACAACAACAACAACAACAACATTTGATCCCTCTCCAAGCATTAGTTTTAAGGTTTTTTAGAATCAAAACTGTAATTTGTTATTAAAATTTTGGTTCTGATTATAAATGGAGCTATTTTTTTATTTTTTTTAAATTGTTAGTAGTTTTTTCTCCGTGCCCCTTTTACTACACTCTGATTCTATAATACATTTTTACGCCAAACGTAGTAACACAAAAGAGTTTTTATCATTCTGAAAACAAGACAACAATACATCACCGACCAACTAAACCTAATATAATATCTAAAAAAGTATCATGATAAACACCAATAAAAAAAACTAAAATTATTCTAGTCCAAAACGCCTACTAATTGATACATTTTGTACTGTAGTTTGGCGGTGGTTGACCTCAACAAAAGTATCACCCCTTGACACCCTACCCGATGATACCATAAAAAATAGGTATTAATTAGAAATTAATTTTTCCTCAGTGCCCCGTTTCCAACCTATTAAAAATGTCCGTGCTTGTACAAAAGAAGGCAATCAAAATGTAGAGGCATGGCGGGCGTACCACGAGACTTATGCAGTAGCAATTTATAATATAAATAATAAGGTTACACGCGATATATACCCGTGACAATATAAATAAATATATATAAAATCCTCTGCTATAATTAATCGCCGTTACATACGGTTGGTCGGTTACGTGTGGTACGTACATTCGATTGTAGAATTTATAAATCCTCTGTATTTTTGGTATGAGTCGCCATTGATGATCTTGTAGAAACAATCTCCTGCATTCTAATAGTAATCCAGTGGCAAAGAAATAGCTTATAGATGCGTAGCGAGTAACATTTCTCAATCGTGATGATAAAGACAAACTTACATTGTTTAACAAAACTAGGGGAATGATGAAACGAAACAACAATGTATCAGATGTAAACTTTATAAAATGTATACGGTATATTTATATCAAACTAGTTGCGCCCCGCGGTTTCACCCGCGTGAAAAATGATGAAAACTGATGATGATGATGATGATGATTATGAAAAGTAGCCTATGTGTTAATCCAGGGCGTAAAGTATCTCCATTCCAAATTTCACTCAAATCCATTCAGTAGTTTTTACGTGAAAGAGTAACAAACATACATCCATTCTCACAAACTTTCGCGTTTATAATATTAGTAGGATAATCAAAAAAACTTTCAATAAAAAAAACAAATGACCACAGAAAAAATTTAAAAGCCACAATTCGATTGAATTGTTTTGTCGGCCTGTCACAGATTTTTGTTTTTCTTTTCATCTACCTGTATATAAAAAGTTCTTGATGCTTTTAATTATGGCCTCTGTGGATTAAATTTAGCCAATGTATGTAATATAATTATTAATGTGTAGTGTGGTCCTTTATCAAGTGTACAACCATTATAAATTCTGAAAGGAGACTCCCTTAATGGTCCTAATTTTTTATTCAAGCTTCCCCTTAACTTAGACTAAAGGAATACGTTCCCAAGTTTGTTGGATATAAAGAAAGCTTAATGAACAATAAAAAAACTATTTAAGTACCTATACCTACTCCTATAAGACTGGAGGTCAAAAGTCGGATACAGGACCGTAGGACAAGTAGTTAAGTAGATAGGTACGCTAGGTTGTAGCTAGGTATGTCCTATTTACTTACTTCTCATGACTACGCACGGAAGAAGTCACGGGACGGGACAGCTAGTTTGTGAAAGACGCTTATGACGCTTGGAACGGAGACGGGGCGAACGGCACGAAAAATCTTTTAGGGTTTCCTCGTCTGACTCGGAACCCTTAAAACGTGCACTCGTAAAAAAACAAAAAGTAAATATGTTTTTACCCCGAGACGTAACAAGTATCAAGTGAGTAAGGAAATATTTGTAAGCTTTTTGTTTATGTATTTTGTGGAGAATGTGAGATGAGAAATAGCATTTTTATATTTTTAGGCGTATGTCTTATACGGTGTATGGCATACTCGAAATCGAAAGCACATGTATAACAGTTCGTTAGAGAATAAGGGGTCAGCTGTATATGTATGTGCTATGCCGTGGTATGTTCAGCCTAAGAATAGCCACCTCTCCTCTATCCACCTCACCTCTATCTCCTCCCGTGGATGTAGTAAAAGCCTTACTAAGGGATTACACCAGGGGATAAGCAGCAGCATCCACCTGAGTACTTAACACCAAACTGCGATCAACAATTCGCCTGCCAAGCGTGGTGATTATGGCAAATCCACCAATTGTATTCATTGGGGGAGGCCTCATCCAGTAGTGGACGTAAACAAGCTGATGATGAGGTGTATGAAGGTAACTACTAATTTTATATAATAATAATAATAATAATAAAAAGCCTTTATTTCTGTACATACATACATATAGGTATTACAAGTTTACTTCCTAATCTAAATCATTCTGTACAGTTTGTCTTTCGACATAGGCCTCCTCTAATTTTTTCCACTCATTTCTATCCAAAGCTGTTCTTCTCCATTTGGTTCCAGCTACTTTTTTCAGATCATCTTCCCATCTTTTGGGCTGTCCTCTCCTTTTCCTCTTTTTATCTCGTGGGTACACCACTCTGTAATTATTTTTGTCCATTTTGCAATTTTCTCTACTTACTAATTTTATATAACAGAGTTTGATTAATAGCGTTCACGAAAAATAGAAACGTAAAAAAAAGTACCTACCTACTTAAATAAATAGCCTGTAAAAGAAATAACCACAATGCATAAGTCACTATGGTACTTATATGGTATCAGTTTACATTATCTTGTAAAACACATTACAGCGTTAACAAAAACGATATTGTTACTTATTCACGCACCCAAAAACAAATGACGGGAATTTGCTTCTAACTTGTGCCCTCGTGCGAACTGGGCCTCAGGGCCGCATCTAGGGTCTTCATGCGTGGGGTTCACGCACTCTCGTAGCACTATACTTACTTCCTTCACCGAGATAAGCTAGTCATTCATTTGCTGTGTCACGTTAGGTCAATGAACTAGTTGGAAAAATGGAATAGAGCGGATACAATTTATATTAATATGAAGAATTGATTATAACTGAAATAAAATTATTATTTTCAAAATTATGGTATGGAAAAGGCTTTATTTTTTAAACTTATTACATCTTTTAAGTGGAGTATTTTATATTAGCGAGATATAATTTTGGAATGTACTCATCAAGGCCTTTCATTTGATACCAAATTCATTATACTTTTATTAAATAAATATATATTTTTCGAGGTTCGAAAATTGCGTTTCCTTTCCGCAACATTAAATTTAGTGTGACGTCATAGCGCCTATGACACGCAACATCAAGACGCTTTATATGATACCTCATTTGTCGAAATCCACCAAGGAGTTTCGGAGCTACGAGGAAACAGATAAACAAACATACATACAAAAATATGTAGACTTTGTGAACCTTCTTTTTGCTTTACTGTAGTTAGGTAAAAAAGGCAAAAAGTTTGTACATGGCTAAGGTCATGCATTCCTGCCTTTACCGGTCTTTGCGCTCTCTTACCCATGCTACGCGTGTGACTCGTGACCCTGCCAGGGACACTATATGACGTCATAAATCTCGTATGTCACCCTTACAAAATTATGATTTTCAGACGATGTCTCTCGTCTAATCACTTGATTTATCCAAGAACTAGGTCCGAGGCCCTGAATACGTCACTGTGGGGCCTCATAAAATCTATTTACATTTAGCCCGCTGCCTTGTTTAGCGTATTTATAGTGTCGGCTATTTACATTTACACAATACGATTACACGGTCCAAGAACTCACCTGCGGATTTACAGTCAAGACGGAACTCTATAGGGGAACTTTGGGGTTCGAAAACTTGCTGTAAACCTGTGCTGTGTTAATAGTCATTAGGCAACTAGCGGAGTTGACCCGGAGCTTGAACAATTTGGATTAAGACCGTTGCGGTCTGAGGCCCAATTATCTTATTTTAAAAACGATTAAATTACAATATAATCTTGTGTCAGTCGCACTGTCACGTAGTAACTATTACTTAATCTTCGCATGCATATGCGAAGGTCCAGATAAATAGAACGTACTTATATATTAGTCAAAGTACGACTTACGAAAGACCTGTCCCTGTCACAGTCACACAAATGTTAAATACACGCGTATTAGAGAGAGACAGGGACAATTTCAAAGTAAGGCTTAAACTAAGGAATTGGGCCTCTGGTCGAGTTCCGCAAGTATGTAGAGGAAGGCCCTCTTTCCGATGGAATAAAGTATAAAGGTTGCAGGAAGTCGGCAAATGGAGGCGGCTTAAGACCATTAATCGTAGCATTCTTGGGGGGAAGCCTATGTCTGGTAGTGGACTTCTATATACAAGCTGATAATGATTATGATGATCCTATCTAGTCCGAGACTAATAGGAGACTAGAGAGTTTCTATAGTCCGATTCCATGGTCTGAACATCAGTGGTTCGACACCGCTGTGTTGCCTATGTATTTTTCAGATCCTTGTGGTCCGATTCCAATTTATTCTCTAATCGCATAGCCTCCCCATCTGTCCGGTGCGCAAAAATACTTGGCCGTGGTGTGACTGGCCTAAGAAAAGACCCCTGCATCTCCTCCCACGGATGTAGTAAAAGCTGACTAAGAGATTACACCAGGGGATGGGCAGCAGCATCCACCTGAGTACCCAATACGAACACTGCGATCACCAATCCGCCTGCCAAGCGTGGTGATTATGCTCTTTCCCGCCTTTGTAATTTATGTTGGAGGCTTCGTCCAGTAGGATGTCTGAAGGCTTATGATGATGTGTATACAAATTCTTATTCACATTTCCACTGGTCACAAAACTACTGGTGCGTTAAAAATGTTAACTTTATTTTTAGACAAAAAAGCTAATTTTGCTAAAAGCTGCTCTCACACTTGACCACTTTTATAATTATTCATAACAATGAATTTTTCCGGTCTCCCAAAGTTCCCGGTAGGTAGTCCCGGATACCGTAAGGAATACTTTGTTAAAAATTTTGGTACTTATTTATAATTTTTTTCAGAGATATTTAAATGAACAACTTTATAGCTGTCTTACTTCAGTGAATTGTTTCAATTGAATCGTCATGCCGATAGACATACACTGTTGGACGAGGCTTTCCCCATATAATTAAATGGGGAATTTACCATAATCACCACGGCATAATTACCAGGTGGATTGGTGATCGCAGTATTACTGTTGAGTACTTAGGTGGATGCTGCTGCCCATCCCCTGGAGTAATCTCTTAGTCAGCTTTTGCGATATTAACACCACGGCGCTTAAACGGAATAAACTGCTTTATTTACCTAGGTATAGATTTATTCTTTTTAATTTGAATTGGCTGATGTTAATAGGTTAGGCTCAGCAGCGTTCGGGAAACTACACCATATCTTCTCGTCACAGATACCGCAGAGCCTCTAGACCATGCATGTCAAACTCAAAGTCATTGGTGGGCCAAATGCTTAAAGGCCGTAGAATCAGAGGGCCGCAAAACCCAACCACAAAGAAAACAAACTCATTGCATAAATAATGTACCTATTAGTACTGCCTAGGGGGGCAGTAGGTACCTATACTACTTCCCTAACTGAAAGTCACACACAATTGACAATTTTGAATAATTGGTGGTCATATTTTTACTTGTAAGACGTTAGTGAGTGACTTTCAGTTAGGGAATAGGGGGGTAGGACGCTAATCGTTTATTTAATCATTACTTAATACATAGTAAAATTCCAGAAAAATATACGTTGTTCTTAAAATTTTATCGGGCCGCAGTTAAAGTTGTAAAGGGCCGCATGCGGCCCGCGGGCCGCATGTTTGACATGCTTGCTCTAGACGAAAGTTTATGACCGTTAAGGTCTTCGCACATTATAACAACTCAACGCCAACGGGCAGCAACTCTACTCACACTCTCGACCTTTTTAGTGTACGATGCGTGGGCCACTCGTCGTACACTATTTTAATATCATTTTTTGAAATTAAACCTTGAACTTATGACACAGGGCTTAAATTTCAATATTTGGCATAGAGTCGAGTCGCCGTTGAGTTGTTTTAATGTGCGAAGACCTTTAGTCGTGGCATTCTAGCGGGGAGGCCTGTGTCTTCTACAGGCTAATGGTGATGATGACAATAGGTTAGAAACCTAGTTACTCATTACTATTATTTTCATAGGGCGAGTGTTGGGCAAAGGCCGTCCATTCATGTCTTTCCTGTACCAAAATGATCAAATCTGCTGTGAACTTAGTGAGGCTCACTATTCCATTAGAATTCTCTAAAATAGCTTTGCCAGATATTTTGAAATACCTACTGGCATCTACAGCTTCAAAACAGGTTTCGACAATTTTGCTAAAGTTGCACTTTCAACGAAACTTGTTGTAAAAACATAATATTTGAAGTTTCAGAGAACCAAGAAAGCGTTCTACACATTCTCAATTGAAGTTTTTGAACTCTTACAGATAGAGAGGTATATAGGTATACAGGGTGTTTTTTTTAAATGGGACAGTATGGGGATATAAGAGATATCCCCATAAGAGATAAGGGAAAACTGTCCTTGGAACCATTTGCTCATTTTGTATGAAAATGATTTTGGCATAGTTATTTTTTTGGTCAAGCTTGAGTTCTCCATAAAAATGAGTAGTTTTGATCAAAAAATTTTTTATGCGTATCGACTCAGTTTCATGTAAGGATTGTTTCATTGTATCGGAAGAAAAAAATCTGAGCACCAGAAGTTAGTCTTTTATAAAATGTTTTCTCATACAAATTGTAAGTAATCTGGTACCTACGTTAATAAAACTATCGCAATAAATTTTCAAAATGGCCTCCCTCTTGCTTTTTCCAGGTACGGGTACGTTTCAGAATACCTCTTGTGGCCTTAGACAAAGATGTGTGGTGAATGTTGTTCTACTGCTCTGATGGTGTCGTGAAATGAGAAAAATCAGAGCTGTAGAACTTAGTCAAACTTAGTACTAATGTTGGCACTGGGTTAGTGGTCATTCACCATAGGGTAATTTTGTCATTGAAAAAATATAGGGTAAATTCGTCACAAGTTAAATAATTTACACAGCCATGCGTGGCTACCCTTGTGTACTTATTATTAATTTTGTTTAGCCAAAATAACACACATATTTGAGCCAATCATCATCATCATCATGGGCATTTTCTACGGAAAATGATTTAAGCAGCGTACTTACTTGCGTTCGTGACTAAATCATCATCATCATCAGCCTGTAGAAGTCAACTGCTGGACATAGGAAATGAAGATATTACCGTGACTAAATAGGCCTTTCTAATTATCCTATTGTGTCCAATCAAAGAATAGGCCCCTCCGTCTCTTTTACTAGGGTGTGTCTGGCCTAAGAATACCCCCCCCCTACCCCCTCTACTTTTTATTTAATGACCAGAATTATACAATCTAAGAATTAGCGTTTATTTTGTTTATCTATGGAGAAACTGTTGCTAAAGTTAAAATACAACATACTCGCAAACTCATGTACGAAATACTTTATCCGGAACATGTCTAAATAATTTCGTCAAATCCAACATCCCAGGATACCAGCTTACATGTTAAAACTCCACAGCGATGCTCAACTCACAGCTAACAGTGAATTGGGAATGCTCTTAATCGCCGACGCCGACGCCGTCAAACTAACTTGATATACAGAGAGCGCATTCCCATATAAAGCAGGGTGATTACCAGTCTTCCGATGCTTACCGGTACGAAGTAACGCACTATTTAATAAATAAAATATAATTAAGTTTTGAAAAAAACATAAACCGACTTCAAGCCTGTGCCTATAATGTAGGTAATTCATATTTGAATAAACGCTATCTATCGGCGGGTAGGTATTTAAGTATTTCTATAACGCCATCTGTCGACGTCTAGCAGTATCATCTAGCGCTGACAGAACCAAGAATAGCATAGTAAAATATTAGGTTTTTTCTATGGAAACCACAAAAAACCAAATTTTTCAAAAAGCGCTGAATTAATGTCGATAAAATTTGTATGGGACCACCTCTGAAGAATAACCTACCAAACAAAAAAAGAATCATCAAAATCAATGCAAAATTTACAGAGTAATCGCGTAACATACAAAAAAATAATAATAATAATATGGGTCGAATTGAGAGCCTCCTCCTTTTTGTGAAGTCGGTTAAAAAATAGGAAATACATGTCACTGGATTGACATTATTATTGATAACGTCATTTGATAAACAAGAAGGTTGCATACTAGCCAGTTCAAATAAGATTATCAAAATATTGTAAGTACGTGTTTTAATGTAAATCGATTCAGTGTGAATATCTTGTGTGATAACATCTTTATAAATTTTATTTCAAGGGGATTCTGGTGAACTAATGAGTTCACTGGGATCCCCTGGGTGATCGGGTTAGGGGATCCTGGTGGCCTCACTCTAGACATTGTGCGAGAGTTTGGCTGTGGCAGCCCGCTTTCTTCATACAGATCAACTCGGCCTAAATGTCTGGGATCCTGTGAATAATGCCGGGGATTCGAAAGCCAGGTGTCGACGCTAAGATCAATGACATGCCCGTTATTTAGCGGCCGATTGTACGAACGATTTACCTGTTTGCTGATAGTAACAACGAGGGATTTTCCAAGATTGCTTATTGCGTTTGAATTAGGTACTTTCATTCGTAAAGATATTCACAAAAATGCGAATAGTAGGATCAAATGGCGTGTGAGGAAGGAAACCTACAGCTGCCGATGATTGCGAAACATGAAAAAGTGCTTTATTTAAAATAATAAATAATAATAATAATAATTCGACGATTATCGTCCCGATAGTTGTTTCCTGTGAATGGACTTATAGCGAAGAGCCTCGACCAATACCTTGAGAGGCTCTCACTAAATGGTTGGATCAAGGTTCAGATTCAGAAGGCAGTACTCCTGGACTCGGCATGCATAGTCAGGAGGTTCCTCTCTCTGCAGCCCTAGCCTCCGACCGCTTGGGCCTTTGCCGCGCGGTCGGTGGTTTATCGTTTTGTAATATATTTTTTACTATACTGTTTTTATATACTATTTATTTTTATAGATAAGTAGTATTTCTTTAAAGTGAAAAATGTATTTTATAGCGCGTTTTAAAATAAATCAACGTCATAATAATAATAATAATAAATATATACAAAAATCAATTGCTGTTCGTTTGTCTCTCTAAAACTCTATATAGAACGGCTGGGTGGATTTATTTGATTTTGGTTTTGTTGTGTTCATAATTGTCACGGAAAGGTCTAAATGTACCGGGACCACCGGGAACACCGGGACCATGCGAACGAAGACGCGCGCGGGCAGCTAGTTTAAAATATATATGTTTAATGTCGTCATAAACAGCCTAAAGACGTCTATTTCTTCTTCTTCAACAGCCTTTAAACGTGCACTGAGCCTCCCCTATATACATAGTCCTGATCCCACACTAGGATTCCTTGTGTCGAGCGTATCAGGAATTACGAGTACCATGGTACCACAACAGCCAGACCAGGAACAAATATTTGCAGAGCATGCAAACATTTGTCCCGCAGCGGTAATTGAACCCGCACCTCTTGCGACTCAGACGGCTTCTCGCCCACCGCGTCACAGAAGTCGTCATTGAATGCAGGCGGGCTGTCAACGTAGCCGCACATAACCTGTCCCATTTCAGTCAGTACAACAAAGTGCCTGCGCATAAACATGATATTTGGTATAGTTTTCAAGTTGATACCTTTCGTAAAATCGTATTTACTGACAGACGGACAACAAAGTGATCTTATAAAGGTCCAGTTCTTTCTTGTTGAGTACGGAACCATAAAAAAAATAAAAAGTAATTTTTCTTTCTGAGTTTTTTCCACACGAACCTTACTGTAGGTATGCCTCTGGGAAATTCTGAGAATGAGCCAGCCTCGCTAACATGTCTTAAGAACGATCAAAAATTGAATTATTAAATTCATTTTTCATCTAAAACTTAGTTAACTGAAAGGTTTGGGATTGTTGTCCACTAAACAATGTTTATTTGCTGATAACATATTATTTATTCAAACGAAGTTAAGTAGTATCTACGTAGGTACGAGGTGTATATTTCTTTGACTATTTTCCACTTTGAAAATATAACTAGATATGGCATGGTGTGTTTCTTTCCATGGATGTAATAAAAGCTGACTAAGAGATTACATGGGGATGGGCAGCAGCATCCACCTGAATACTTAGCACAAATACTGCGATCACCAATCTGCCTGCCAAGCTTATGACAAATCCTCCCATTGCATTATATGGGAGAAGCCTCATCCAGCAGTGGACGATGATTGGCTGATGATGATGATGGATAATTTGAAACTCTGATTACATTTGTAAATCTAGAAAATATTTCTTTCTTACTTGCAAAAAAATTATGGTGATTTGAATTACATTTATATTATTTTTAGAAATATGAAATTCTACAACTATTGTCCCGTTTTTTCCCCTTTTTCATTAAGTTTTAACGTACTAAGCAAAACGTTCTAAAAGTTTACATTCTACGTTGTAGAATTTTGATTTATAATAATTATTATGCAAGATCTCTGTTTTTTTCTTTATTGTCCTATATTATTACTAACAAAACACTTTCACAACGGACATGTAAAAAAGTGAGCTTAACCCCATAATAGTTTTCTTCCAGCAAACCATAGAAGACTGGGAGAAATGATGATTAATACTGGTGGGTAATGTAACAACTGAAAAACAACTAATTAGTTAAATAATAATTATGAAACATCATCATCATCATCATCACCCTGTAGTAGTTCACTGCAGAACATAGGCCTCCCCCTTAGAATGTCACGACGAACGGTCTTGAGCCGCCTCCATCCACCGACTTCTTTCGACGCTTATAATGTCATTAGTTTGTAGTCGTCACTCGGGATTTTTTATACCCCAACGGTTATCAGTTCTTCGAGCTATATGCTTCCACTTGCATTGCCACTTCAACTTGCAAATTCTGATAGCTATTGTCGGTGACCTTGGTTCTTCTATAGATTACCTCATTTCATAAAACATAATATTCTTATTTACAATAAAATTAAAGTACCATTACTAAAATGTTTGCCTACCCTGTACCCTGTGTGTAACGTACCCTTTACTTTTAAAGCTAAACCGATAACGGGTGCCCTTCAATTAGCGTGTTAGCAGCTTCGTGGTCGACTGGTTTCTTCGGCCAATTACCTGGCTCATCGTTAAACATTGCGGCGTGGTGTAGAACGGTGTTTGTGTACACAGGATTTATACGTTTTATTATAACGTAGATATCCCATGAGAAAGACAGCAGCAGAAAACTCTTAGTAGTTCAATCTATTGAACTGTTAATTGAACTACTGAGAATAGACTGCAGATTTGACCTAAAGGGAAGATCAGACATGAACTGACTTCTGTTGTTTTTTTATAAAGTACATTTTTTTTTGTTTCTGGGTTGATCTGCAATCAGTCTTGCGACTATAAGCAAATATGTTCTGGGATGTATGTGTCTTGTGGCTTGTGCTCCACTCTTGGCGCACAGTTCCTTATATGTCAATCTAGTGCCTTTGCTCTAGCGTTAGGGTATCAGCTCTTTTTAACCGCTTTTGGTAACTGGGTTGAATTAGTTGGGCTGCAAGCCGGTTGGGGTGGTGTGCTAAGCGCTCCTTGTATTTTGCAGCAGTTGACCTTATCTCCTCTTTAACTGTGCTCATTTGTAGGTGTTTATGTACTTCATTATAAAGTACATAAAATTATAAATACACTTTGTTTGCTTTAGACATGTTTTAGGTATACGCCGATTACATTCTTCTAATCCCACATTTTTTTTAAACTATCAAGAAATAAGGAGTTAATTTTATAATTAATTGCTATACTTATAGTTTAAATTTTATGTTATTTGCCATACTTGCCTATATTTTTATATAAAATACCTAACTTGAAAACTTTTACCGAAGACAATAGAAAACAAAATCAATTCTTAATTGGCGGAGAAATCCTGTAACAAACATACAAAAAAAAATCAGGGTCAAATTAAGAACCTCCTCCTATTTTTGAAGACAGTTAAAAATTAGTACCTACTAACGCGTATTCTAATTAGTTAGGTACCTAGTTTAGTAAATAGGTCTATTTGCACTATTTTAAATAAAATACCGTTTCAGCTTGTCGATCGATTGATGTTTTAAACGATACAGATAAAATCTAAGAAAGAACACAGATATTTAATGCAGACTTCCTAGCCCCTTTTTATTATTCATGAATAAGCCTCAGTCTCGGGCCTAAACGATGCTATGCCAACTTTGTTCCCGATTACTGAAAAAGTTATTAAACATTTTGAATGAATAAGAACAATTTTTAAACTGGTCCGCATATCCTGGGAAATATCCTAAAAAGTTTAGGGGCTTATCATTCGGGCCAAAAATATAATGATCCTATCAGAATATTCAAAGTTCTGTTTAATTTAAATTCTTTTATTATTTACAAAGGAATGAGAAGCATCTAGTGACTAGATACTTCTCATAGAACAATACGATAGTCTAGTCACTTGACTATCCCATAGTGTAGCCAAAGCAACGTAATCTGCCCTCCGTCTCCTCCCGTAGATGTCGTAAAAGCCGACTGAGGGGTTACTGCACCAGGGGATGGGCAGCAGCATCCACCTGATTACTCGACACCAATAATGCGATCACCAATCCGCCAAGCGTGGTGATTATGGCAAACCGATGCGTGAGGCATATGCCCAGGCTTCTATAGGCTGATGCAGAAAATGAAGAATAAAAATGGAATATTTACCTGGATAAAAGACTACGAAATCCATCACGAGTTTAGTTGGTAATTCAAGCAGTCATCATCATCATCATCATAAGCCTGTAGATGTCCACTACTGGACATAGGCCTCCCCCTTAGAATGCCACGACGCAAGGTCTTGAGCCGCCTCCATCCACCGACTTCTCGTGACGTTTATAATATATTTATAGTCCATCGAGTGGAGGGCCGTCCTCTACCGCGTATAGTCCGGTTTGTGGTTGCCGCTCGAGAACCTTTATCTACCATCGGTTGTCAGTTCTGCGAGCTATATGACCAGCCCATTGCCACTTCAACTTGCTAATTCTGAGAGCTATGTCGATTTAGTTGCTTAAATTAAATGTGAATGACTCTTGCAAGAATAATAAACATTCAGTAGTAGCAACTGAATATAAAATTCCAAATACTCAGCTCGAGCAGGGATGAAATAAACAGTGATTTTGGGCGTCAAAGGCTTGCTTTAGGCTGCTTCTAATCAGGCTACAAAGTTGGCCGGCCGTTGCTCTTTTACGCTTTAGTGGAAGCTGGATTTAAGATCAGCCAGTGTGGATTAATAAATAATAAGTAGATACCTTCTCTCGAAGCTCCTTTTCATTGATTAAGTACTTATAAATTGAGTAGGTACAGTTTAATCAAGCTGAGTTGAGCAATGCTTTGACTTCCAAGACAGAAAATGATAAATGAATGGTGTAGATTATGTTCTAGGTTGCATTGATACAATTTAATTTATGATTGCTTAAAATACTTTGTTTATTAGGGTTCCGTACCTCAAAAGGTAACAACGGAATTTGATTTATCCATTTTAGGATCACTCAGGTATCTGTCTGTCGGTCACAGCCTATTTTCTCTGAAACAAAAAAGTTGAAATTTGGTATATATAATATATTATAGATTCAGCTGACCCAATCACAGACGTATAGCGTAAAAAACTAATTATGATTTCGGGGGATTTCGAATTATTGAACGAGCGAAGCGAGTTCTCTGAGTCAAGTTGGAAGAATCGGCGTTTGTATGTATGTATGTATGTATGTTTGTCCGATGAAAACTTCCAAACCGTTAATCCGATCTTCATGAAATTTGGTATGGGAGTAGATAGTATTGGTACACTTTTTAAGTAAGGTTATGAGCTATATCGGTCACGGGGATTGATGAGATATTGGGGTCCAAGAGGGGGTAAAAAAAATAAAAGTGAGACAGTTAGATCAAATGGGGTGTTTAATGAAAGCGCTTTGGTTGGACATTTCAAAACTGTTTTTAATAAGTATTTAGCCTTAGTAGTTTTTGAGATATTAGGGAAAATAAAAAACGTAAAAATCAAAAATTCTAGGGTACTTCCAGCAATCCCACAATGCTGAAATTTGGTATGCTTGTGGCTTTTGTGTCACAACTACAGGGAAAAGTCTGAAACTGAAGAATTTAGAAACTTGTACTCCATAAAACAGAAACCAATATAACATCCATTGTTAACCTCCCATTTCTAGGAATTTGAATGACGCTGGAGTTCTATGGTTTTCGTCAAAAGGACGTTAACAATTAATTTGTCAGGTACTTGATATAGGTACTAACAGGTATGTAGTATTACGCCCCGTTGCTTAGCCCTATTCAAAGGTTATTTCGATGATGTGTAGGAAATTAGAGTTGTTACTGATATAGATCCTGTACTGTACTGGTAGACCTCGAAGTGAAAATTTTCAAAAATAATAATAGGAAAATGGAAATTACTTGGTTAAGTAGTCGGGCTGATAAAGGTGTTATCGCGAGGTCTCAGTTCGGGGCGAACCACTAGTATAAATAAATTAAATAATTAATAATATTGGGGGGCAAAATAGAAGAAAAAACTTTTATCAAATGTATCATGTCACATATCAAATGAAAGAGTTTGTTATGAGAAAAACAAATGTATTTTAATACTTTTGAAATGCCTGAGATATATTAAAGAAAATATGTGAAAATCTTACATTCCCGAAAACAATGAGTCAAAATTAAAAAAAAAAATACGGATTATTGGGCTTACTCATAGTTTACAGGAAAACTTATTTGAGATACTCATAATGAGAAAATGCGTACAATATTGTGTTGATTGATTAAAAGATAATTGGTCTAGTTGTTACTATGATAGCCTATATGTACGGAACCCTCTCTACGCAAGTCCGACTCGGACTTGACCGGTTTTTAATAATGGAAACTGCATATTTTGTGGAGAAGTTAGCATGAAATGACAAAGCAACAAAATATAAACTTCTCGCAAATACAAATCTATGCACAGTGATGCCATTTTCGTGTTCAGAGATAGTACGGATGAATTCAGATCCTCGAATAGAGAGAGGTAGCCAAATCCACCACAACGGGGCATGCAGGCTTAGTGTGGATTTGCAAATTGTCCAGGCTTTGCAATTTTCAATGTTGATTTGCACTGCAGTGTGATTTGATAGATAAATAGATAACCCTTTATATTTTACTTTATTTTAACAGGCGTGTGACCCACCAGATAATAAGCGGTAACCCCAGTTCATTACATTGTGTGAAATGTCCAGCATTTATTTATTTATTTATTTATTACACATGCTTTGCCTCTTAGGTCACGTCCAACTAGGACGCACCCTACTTGGCATTGCACTGCGCATATATCCTGAGAAATAAAGATTAAAAGTCTCATCCGCCTGTAGTTTCATCGGAACACAGCAATGCGAGCACATTAGTGTTTACGTCTGTCTAAATTGACTGTATCAAACGATGAAATCATCAGGGTTCATGGTTTAAAAGTATAATATGATCCCAATCGCTACAAGACTTTAATGCAAGGGTATATCGAGAGCCAAATTGATGAAAATTGCCTTATAAACAAAATAAATAATTCTTTGAACAGGTGAGAACAATAGCACTTGGTAATCGCGAGATCAACTCGTTGATTATGAACGTGACGGGGGCACAGGGGTGCCGAATTAATACATGGCACGATTCGTTTTTAACAGTTTTTTTGCTCAAAATTCGATAGAAACAGAGAGGACGGAAACTGTTCCAAATACGCAGTTACAAAAGAAGATTAAAATAATACTAAACGCTTGATACAAAACTAAGTAGTGAAAAGACTAAAAAGGTTTGTTTTTTCACACGTACAAAGTGCTGCGAGGCGTATATAAAACTAAGATAAGGTTTGTGCATAACTAATGTCCGTATGAGGTTGGCGCAAGTTTAATTTTAAGTTAAGTTGACTTTGACGTATTTATATTTTAACTTTTCGTTAAAGTTTTTTTATAAAAAAATGCGTAAGATTTCTCGTATAAGGTTAGTTGGTCCATGCGGACAGTAGTTGCCAAGGTGCTGGACAGCGTGCTTGATTCAGAATTGGATAAGCATCTGAATATCCATGATGCTCAATTTGGTTTCAGAAAACAGCTTTCAACTGAAACCGCAATTTTGAGTTTAAAGCACACTGTTCAGTACTATACAAAGAGGCGTACACCTGTGTACGCATGCTTTCTCGACCTTTCTAAAGCTTTTGACCTTGTGTCCTATGACAAGCTATGGGAGAAGTTGGCGAGAATAGGCGTGCATACACAGGTGCAGCGTCTCTTCCAGTACTGGTACGCCAATCAGGCAAATCATGTGAGATGGGCTGGCAGTCTATCTGGTGCGTACAGGCTGGAATACGGTGTGCGGCAGGGGGGGTTGAGCTCACTGAAACTTTTCAACCTGTATGTCAATGACCTGGTCGCTGGGCTCAGCAGTGAGCGTGTCGGCTGCTCAGTTGATAATGTTTTTATAAACAATATCAGCTATGCAGACGACATGGTCCTGCTGTGCCCATCGATTAGCGCTCTCAGAAGACTGCTGGCAATCTGCGAGGAGTATGCTCGTGAATATGGCCTGCTCTATAATAGTAGGAAGAGTGAATACCTGGTCTTCAAGGCCGCCGGTAAAGTTCCCGAGTCTGTACCTGTTATTGAGCTTGACGGATCCGAACTAAAACGGGTCTACAAGTTTAAGTACTTAGGGCATTATGTTACCGATGACCTTGATGACCAGGAGGACATAGAAAGGGAGCGTAGGGCATTGGCGGTCAGATGTAATATGCTGGCACGCAGGTTTTCTCGTTGCAGTAGGCAAGTCAAAATAACTCTCTTCAAAGCCTACTGCCAATCTTTTTACACGAGCAGTCTGTGGTTCAGCTTTACTCAGAGATCGCTTAATGCCCTGCGCGTCCAGTATAATAATGGTTTTAGGATGCTGATGGGACTGCCTCGCTTCTGCAGTGCATCTACAATGTTTGCGGAGGCTAGGGTTGATGGTTTTCACGCCATCATCCGTAAGAAAACTGCCTCATTGCTCAGCAGAGTGCGGAGCAGTTCCAACGGCATCCTGCAGGTCATTCCTGATCGTTACGATCTGCCAGTAATGAAGGCTTTTGTTCGAGTCCTGATCAGGTAGGCGTCTCGCTGGAGTCTGTTTGGTCGGGATTCGGATAAAAGTTTTTAATTACCTACTTCCCAGATACTGACGGCTATTATGTATTATTTAACAAATAATTTAAGTGTACCTACTAACAAAAAATGGATTTTAAGTATCTGACTCAATAAATAAATTATTATTATTAGTGTTTTAAATTGAATGTCATTACGGTTGACTACGCTTTATGCTTCACTTTCACTGCGGACTTCTTTCCGCGATTTCGCGTATAAATACGGTTTGAATCGTGTGTGCCACTCTGTAGGGCCGCTTTAAACGCAAACATCTCTGTATCGCCATCCTGTTGAAGGAACAAAACCACTCAAAGAAAAAATCACTGATTTTTTTACGTGTTAAATGACGACTCTATGGTTTTTATTCTTTGTAAACTACGTTTATGTGCGTAAACAATAACAATCTGTTAAGGGTGGGATGATTTCGGATGGCTTAATGCGAATTTTAATCAAATCTCTCGTGAATTGGGTAGACCAATATAAACACCAAGCAACAACTCGGTGTTTGTTTTTTGTGTCAGTGTGTATAAATAATGTGTTTAAGGGCTCTGGGTAGTAGATAACCTTTATAAATTTAAAATGTATAAAAAACCTTTATGTATTAATTCAACCCTGTGCACAATTGCAAAATTGTTGCACAAACCGACAGAAGTGTTTTTTAATCCGTCATGGGATTTTTTTTAAGTATTTGGAAAACTTTACAGTTAGAAAATTTCGTGGAACCAAAAATGTTATGGTTATTTTTAAAGGCGAAACTAATTATTTCTACTCTTTTTGCTTTCTATTGCATGGATCATCAGATAAGATTTAAGTCATGAGGATGTTGCCTAAAATCTGTTGGTTTGATACATTCAAACCACTTGAGAGGCTTTATTCCATCCACCTTAATAAATTGTAATTAAGAACACATCAACTTGTAACATTATTCACAAAGGAAACAAGTTTCACGCGTGATTACATCAGCCATTCACGCACTTGTTAGCGATCAAATTCATATATTCACGCCATTACAATCTTTCCATTAATTTGTTTCGTACAAACAACCAGTCACGCTAGGCCCTGATGCTGAAACATTTTGCAAGTAGATGTGGCTCTTGGAATCCGGTCTAACGTCACGAGAAGGCAGCAAAGAATACATACTCGGTAGGCGCCATAGCGGTAGAGTTTAGGCGTCAATTCTGTGGTCTGATTCGTAATTGCGTTAGCATTACACTTTCTCACTTTAGCTCAGAAATGTTTTCTATTCTATTCGATATCAAAAAGAAAAAGAGTTTGTTATTCGAGAATTGGGGCTTTCACAGACACAGACATCGTTTAGAATATTGTGGAAAATAAATTGGCTGATAGGAATGTTCAAGCAAATGTTTGTATTACGAAGATATTCTGAATCAGTGTCTCCGTTATAGTTCTTGTATCTTTTGTTATCAATGCTAGTTTAACTTAGAGTGCTTAAGTAACCTTAAAATATAATAAACATTGAACTGTTTCTATAAAGTAAAAAGCACAAGAGGTCGACTAAGAGCCTCTGTTGATAGATTTACAGGAGGCGGATCAGCAAAGTGCTGTTTAGTATGCAAGCAACGCACCGACAGGTGGCGTGCAATCTTTTCTGAGCCGACCTTTGGAATGAACTATGATTTTTGTTCCATTTAGCTCTGCTGTTTCAGGTTGGTCAAGATTCAGTATCGTTTCGAATAAAACAAATAATGTAGACACAAAGGGTGATCATAGTTTTTTGTATATTATCTTGCTTTAAAATCAAAAAGCAATATGAAATGTTAACGTAACATAAGTTCTTAATTTTTCAATTAATAAAAAACATAACATAACCATAAAAAAATATAACACCCAACAGTCACATCCTGATCCCACACGAGGATTCCCTGTATCGTGGGTACTACCGAGTATCATGGTACCACAACACCCAGACCCGGCACAAATATTTGCAGATCATACAAACATTTGTCCCGCAGCGGGAATCAAACCCGCAACCTCTCGCATCTCAGCCGGCTACTCGGCTACCACGCCACAGAAGTCGTCAAATAACAATAACAATAATGTCGTTGATAATAATGTTAAATCAAATTAAAAGAGTATGAGAGTAACAATATCAGATACACATTACACACTGGTGTACCTACGTGCTGTTACTTGCTATATCCACCACAAAACATCGGCCCATAACAGTTAATGGCGATGCATTCGATATTCAGGACAGTTGGACTTCCTATCACTGCGATCTGGCTCGGGCGGGTCGTAACCGCGAGACGAGGTTGCCCACAGGACTTATTTCGTTTTGCTTTCGTTCGTTCGTTCAATAAATAATGAATACCACAATACGCTACGCGCCGTAGCATTTTTGCGTAGTCAGTCTACGTCGTAGACCATACAATTTTAATATTATACACGTAACAATGACAATAAAGTGACTATGAGCTTATCTAATAATGAAGGCAATAATCATCACCAGCCTGTTTACGTTCACTGATAGACGTGGCCTCCCCCATTGAATATAATGGGGGGGGATTTGCTATAATTACCACGCCTGGCAGGCGGATTGCTATAAATACTCAGATGGATGCTGCTGCCCATCCTCTGATGCAATCCCTTAGTAAGGCTTTTACTACATCCACGGGAGGAGTAGGAGGGTAATAATAATCATCATCATTTCAGCCCTTCTGCACCCACTATGGGGTATAGGCCTCCTCTTTAAAATATCTTTATTTTTTTATTTTTTCCTTTTTTCTTTTTCTCTTTTTTTTTTTTTTTTCACTGTCCATCGCGAGTCTCGTCCATTGGTTGTAGCTACGTCAACGATGTCATTCGACCATCGGGCGGGTGGTCTGCTTCTTGGCCGTCGTGGATCTCTTGGCCACCATGGTGCATGCATGCATTCTGTGATCACCTTCGTCCATCTCCCATCGTTCGTTCTAACCAAGCAATAAAAAAAAAAAAAATTATTAGTCTTTAGATTGCAAAATAAACAATACACATGTTAATTATAAATAAATTTAATTCAAAATAATTAAATGGCAGGTACAATAACATGAATAATGTTTATTACTAAGATTATTGTCATGTTATGTCAATGAACTCCTCTTAACTGTAGAAGGTGTTGCCTATGAGCCAAGATGGGAGGTGGACAACGTAACACCTTGATTATTAATAGTAGGCTAACAGCGTTTAGCGGGAAAGGAAGTCCACTCGATGGACTAAAGACATTATGAACGTCGGAGGAATTCGGTGGATAGAGGCGGATCGAGACCATTCATTGTGGCATTCTAGGGGGGAGGCCTATGTCCAGCCTATGGACTGATGATGATCTTAACAGTGTTTGGGCTCGTATTGATCTGCTCCTGGTTTCGAGTACTAGCTTATTTTTTTAAAACAAGTAATTCACTGCCAAATTTAATTCATAGAAAATATTGTAATTCTTTGATATTTGAAACATTTCCATCAATCCGTCAACGTTTGAGGACAAGTTATAATAAACGGGCTGTAGTATTAATCTAATCAAAAGATGAATGTTCGATCTTACACAAAAAAACACAAATTGATTTATTCAATCCAACTAGCTTCATTTTAATCTCTTTGAGACGGAAGACGAATTTGTTCAGACTTAATATCCAATAAATAATAATTATTCAAATACTGTAAACTTACTTATTTACTTGTAAATACTGAGATACTTATTTCTATTAAAAAAAACTTGGTGATTATCGATATTTCGTCTAAAATTTAGATTGTTCCAAAGTTGTTGCTGAAATTCCTGAACAAAATCCCGCACTCAGTAAGATAATGAACCTATTTGTGTGATCACCGAAGTTTTTAAGAAAATGAGACGCAATCAACGCCTAATGCTTTTTGACACTCAGAAAATATGGATTAGGATAAACCTGCCCACCAGAGATAACAATAATGCTGCATAAAATTAAATACAGTTCTAAAGTTTACTTAAGCAAGCTAGATAGTAGGTTTCACCGATGATTCCCACTAGTTCCTTTTGGCAGTTCCTTTAAAGGAACTAATGGGACATTTTTTCCCACGAGTTCCTTTGAAATAATCAAAGGAACTAGTGGGGCATCTTCTAGGTGTGGTCGGGGTCAGATACAAACAGAATAACTTCATTCTCATCAACCTGTAGAAGTCCCTTAGAATGCCACAACGAAAAGTCTTGAGCCGCTGTCATCCACCGACTTCCTGACACCTTTATAATGTCTTTAGTTCATTGAGAGGAGCCTTCGTCTACTGCGTCGTCCATTGGTCGCCACTCGAGAACCTTTATAACCCAACAGTTGTCAGTACTGCGAGCTATCTGACCTGCCCAATGCCACTTCAACCTGCTAATTCTGAAAGCTATGTAGTGAGCATAAAATTACGTAATGAATTATATAATAGTCATAAACTGACAAACACAGATCCCATTTCCTTTATTTAAGTCACGTTTGAGAACAGCAGTTTATAAATTTCAAACTTCTTCCGACTTTTCCATATAATTTGTTTTAGATATCCTCTTGAATAACAAAACGGCATTTGCTTATCTTGAGCCAAAAATACATCTTTGGTGGGATCTTGGGATCAGTGGTGCATCTTCTACAGAGGAGTTTTAGGATTAATGATATTAAAAAAAAACCCTAACCGTTTAAAATTAGATAGGTCATCTAACAGTTAGGTACTCCGCCTACAAATAAAACAGATCAGTGCGAGCGAGAATCGCACCCAGTAGGGTAAGCGCGAATATCTAACGGTATCGAGACGTTAGCGAGACGATAGTCGATGTCAAATATTGGCCAATGACATCGCGGTGGCTTGAAATTTTTGTTAGTAGATTGGTTAATTTCTGACGTGTACTTTCGTCTCGCTAGCGTTTCGGTAACGTTAGATGTTCATGCTTGGGCCTCTGAGGGTCCAATCCGTAAATTATTTTGAAATTGTTAAAGCTATTTTGAGTCTTAGTCACTTTTTAGTGAAAGAAAAAGACTAAAATCATGATTTCAAATATCAATAAATGATTTTAGACTGTTTCTTTTATTTATGGCACAAAGTTTCATTACATTCCAAATATCAAAATTGTGAGGTTACTGGAAGTACTCTAAAGGTTTTTCATTTTCGCTATTTCCATACAAATATTAGAGATTAATTGTCATATCTTTTTAATGCATTGTAAATTGTAATAGAAGCTTGATATTTTTTGGGATTATAAAGTCACACAGAAAAGCTGTTTCTGCAGGCAGACCTTTATATTTAGAGTATATTTCAAGTTGATCCCTTTAGCCGTTCTTGAGAAAAAGGATTTTGACAGACAGACGGACATCAAAGTGTTCCTATAAAGGGGTCGTTTTATTCCTGTTACCCTTAGTACAGAACTCTAAAAATAAGTCTGCCACTTCTACAACAGGCAAGGAGATTTCCCGCAACATCATCCATGTGTGACTCTGTGATGTAACTACATAAATTAAGGGTGAAGTTTTCAGGTTGCCTTTGTCTCATCATCAGCCGTTAGACGTCCACTGTTGGGCAAAGCCTACCTCATAGAATGCAATGAGGGGATTTGCCATAATCACCACTATTGGCAGGCGGATTGGTGATCGTAGTATTGGTGTTGATTACTAAAGTGGATGCTGCTGCCTATCCCCTGGTGTATTACCTAAATCAGCTTTTACAATATCTACGGGAAGAGACTGAGGGGTCAATTCCCTGTTCTATTGACCTGTAATTTAAATTATCAATAAATTACTATGACATGACTACTATTCTATTCTTACACACCACGGCATCACCACTGGCATTTATTGACGTGTTAACGTCTTATAAATCGATGGAGCCGGCTGCACGCTCGAAAAAACATGACTAATGCGTCGTTACCTCGTCATGCGTCACCTCGCAAAACGCATGCGCGTAGCGCATGCGCTATATGTGCTATATATATATATGCGCATGCGCTAACGCCGCATGCGCATGCGCATAGCGCATGCGCTATATATGCTATATGCACATGTATATATATAGATATATATATGCGCTATGCGCATGCGCATAGCGCATACGCTATATATGCACATGTATATATATAGATATATATATAGCGCATGCGCTATATATGTTATATATATATATATGCGCTATGCGCATGCGCATGCGCATAGAGCATGCGATATATATATCTGCGCATGCGTTATATATGCTATATATATACATATAATATATATATAATATATATACATGCTAACGCTGCATGCGCATGCGCGTAGCGCATGCCCTATATATGCTATATATAAGCGCTAACGCCGCATGCGCGCGAGCGCGGAACGAGCGACAAAGAAGCACAATAACGACGTTGACACGTTGAACTATCGTCAGTAAACCGACTTTACAGACAACCGTTTTTTTGTCTACCATGGTACATTTATATTGTACTTTAATTACACGCTGTGTTCTCTTTAAAAGTGCGGGTTCTCACTAAGCCATGTTTTGGTGTTTTACAAACAATAACATGTTTTGCTAACATGTATTGTTAGAAAATTTGGCGCCGGCTTAATATATATACATCACAGATTACTTGCCCACAAAATTGATTTTAGTCTGTAAAGTATTTTCAGGTGGTAATTTGTGCTGCCGGAGGCTCAATAAATAATTAAGAAAATTGATACCCCGGCCATCAATTTTCTTGATGTCTTTATAGTGAGAACCTTTTGAAAGAGCCCATTTTCGAGAGGTTGTTATTTCAACATTGAAGAGCAGAAATAAACACAATCAGGATTTTAAAAACACGTAATTTATAACAGCATTAAATTATGGAATAATAATTGAAACTTTCGTGGTTGGGAATCATTTTAAATTGAAAAAACGGCTAGTTACCACTGTTTTCCGTCACTTTTGCTGACGTTTCGAGACTGAGTTCAAAAGCCTCTTCATCATGAGCATCGCCCGCGACCGCGTAAAAGCATTAAATTACATTAAACTAAAGATATTGTAAAGGTTGCAGGAAGTCGGTGGATGGAGGCGGCTCAAGACCATTATTCGTGGCATTCTAGGAGGCCTATGCCCAGCAGTGTACTTCTGCAGGTTGATGATGATAATGATGAGAAAGTACGTTAATGTCTTAAAAAGTTAATTTTATAAAAAAAAAACACCTTCTATTTCAGTGTTCCATTAAAATTTGATAATGGAACACTGGAAACACATCGGTTTACCCTAGATCCTATTGATCTTGTGCTGGTCATCATCAGACCCTGAAGTCTGTGGACGAAAGATTTTAATTTGATATTTGAGCTCAAACTTTTAGATTCAGGTACTCCAGATCCTGTTCAATCTATGCTGGTTATTCGTTTGAGCCTGATGTCATCAAAAATTAAAATTTTGAGCTCAAACTGCAAAAATGCCGAGTCCCCTCCAAAAGTGTTGCAAACTGATGAACCTGGAAACGGCTGCATCAATTTCCACCAAAAATAGCTAACACCAACACCATCTTTCATGAAAAAAACTGCATTGAAATCAGAACACCCGTTCCGGAGCTATGAGGCTACAGACAGACATACAACAAACAAACTGTGGCCTTAAACTTAACAAACACTAACATTTAACCCTCATGTTAGTCGAAGGTTAAAAAGATACAGGTGAAAACCCTGCCTAGCGATACCTCGTAGGACACGTTCTAAGTCGTAAACTACTGTTAAAATTAAGGAGGTAGAGAATTTGCATCACTGTCGTAATATTTTGGTGGGTTTTAAGAATAAGATATAGTTATTACTGTAGATTTAATAATGTTTCTAAACAAACAGGAAACAAGGATACAAATTGCACGATTTGATTTATATAGCACCCCTAAGTACATCCCTACTCTGGCACGTCAGAACGATCTTGTTTCGCGAAGCTAATGCTGAGTAATGCACGCGAGACGTGCGTTGTAATTATTTAGCGCTCATTACGGCGAGATGCGCTGACGTCGTGTCGTTTTGGCACAGAGTAAAGATCTTACAGAGATCTTCCTTCCTATCAAAGTTAGAAATGTTTACCTATTTTATTGCAAATTGTTTTCAGTCATCATCGGCCTGTAGAAGTCCACTGCTGGACATAGGCCTACCCCCTAGAATGCCACGATGAACAGTCTTGAGCCACCTCCATCTACCGACTTCCTACGATGCTTATAATGTCTTTAGTCCATCGAGTGGAGGGCCTTGCTCTATCGCGTCGTCCGGTTTGTGGGTGCCACTCGAGATCCTTTATTCCCTAACGTTCCCCATCGTTTCATTTATTTATGCCTTCGTTTTCAGTAAAAAAAAAACAAATTATGCATATGTTTATAACTGCCATTCAGTAATATGCTAATTTACGCGCGGCGCTCAGAGGCCCAATTCACTAACTAAAAAATAGTTAAAATAGAGTTCGGATCATGTTTCGATCTTGTGTCGATGTCTTAAATGTCAGAAATGGTATTCTCCTGACATAAAGTACAACACTGTAATGTGATTATATCGAAATGTGACCGAAAATTGAACGATTCAAAGTTTTTTTCGTTAATTTTAGCATAAGTCTCTCTTTACTCTTTCCAATTATATATATATAACTATCCTATTCTAATGGTGGTCACCATGAATTGAAAGTAGACTAAATTTTTATATAAGAGAGACTAGAAATTTAACTTTCAGTCAATTTACAATTCAGTCTAAATTCGGTCAACTTTCAGTGTAGTTTTAAAATAACTTGGAGAATTGGGCCTCAGGTTTTTGCCAACAATAATAATTAACACGGACCTATTGTGTAGTGTATGAAGATTTTGTGTTGAGACACAAACGAACACCTCTAGCTACACTTTGTGAACCTCAACTTCCGTACAAAAATCCGTGTTACACAACACCATACATCTGTGTCAATTGTTAAAACTGACTACGATTTCAGTGCATTAGTGGAGTGTATCAATGAGAAAATATGCACGCATTGCCAGGCTGTTCTTACTATGTGTCGGTGCGGGATTTTTTGAAGCTTGGTCTCTGTGTGTGATTTACTGTGTGATATAGGACGTGTTGTGCTTTGAAATAGGACATTTAAATTGTGCTTGCACAGTGGATGATGTTGCTTTAATTTGACGACTGAATTGTCTCGTTCTTGACTGCCGCATACGGAAACTTGTTAACTGACACCGCTATTGGCGTATCGTCTAATTTTGTTGGTTTATGGTTATGCGAGTTTCCATTTTAGTAGACGTGAAATATTGTCAGCAATTATGAAATAGTGATGATTTTGTAAGAATAGGAACCTTTTAGCCTGTTTTTAACCGACTTCCCAAAAAAGGAGGAGGTTCTCAATTCGGTTGTATTTTTTTTATGTTTTTTTCCGCATATCTCCGGCGTTTATGAACCGATTTAAAAAAAACTTTTTTTATTTGAATAGATATACTTCCAGATTGGTCCCATTTTTTTCAGAATCCAGTTCTGATGGTGGATTCCATGAGGAATTGAGGGAACTCCTCAAATATTGTAGGCATACATATGGCGATTTTGATATTTTCAGCAACAAACCAAGCATTTGCATTCAAAAAGTATCATAATCCTTTCACCACTATGGTTCTTTCAACTTTTTTTTTTTCATCCAAATATTTAGTCGAATACAATGGCGGAAGTCGGTTGTTTAAATGAAAAGTTATGTTACATCGCGAATAACTTTGGAATAACAAGAACGACTTTTGCCTATATACTTAGAACATAGTAGGTACGTATTTACCTACCTAGCGTACCGTCTGGTGGTACATACTAATAGTAGCATGTTTTGACAAACACTCTATGTGAGCTACAACCTACTTACCACGTAGCCAAAAATACAGTTTGTTCAGTTGATCAATACTGGAACTAACATAATTATTGTCGCCTGATTAAACCTGATCTATTCATTGAAACAGTGACTTAACTAATCTGTACCGTAAATAAAGAAGCTATTTATAAAATGAGAAACAGGTTGAAGGGTATGGGTGCCGGTGAAATTACTGGAAGTTTTTGCAAAATCACCACAGATAACAAATACTCTTTGTTTATCTTTTTTTTCTCCGAAGTTTCGCGTTGCAATTCCGAAGCTCGTTTTTCAAGTTTACTATAGACCGGTCTACTTGGTCCGGCTTCAACAATAAGAACAAAAAATTATAACAATAGCGTAACACTAACAAATATATCAGAATTTCAACAAAAATTTTACGTAGATACTTATTTACTTCACCAACGAACAGCATGAGCGAGTGAAGTCAATGACACTGACAGTTGGTGGCTGACCGACAAAATTTAGACAACCATATCTGGACTGCGCTATCTATGCATGGATTTAGAACTATTTTCTTTCACCTGTCAGAAAACTACCCATTTTACACGCATGGTTGACTCGTGGACTTAACTTATGAGGTGTTGCAGTTGTTATATGCTATAGATGGGCTATCTGCCAATTCTGGAACTTAATTCAAATAAAAATTAAAGATTAAATGTTGAGAATCTTGAATCTCAAACTTTTGCAATTTATGACTCTTCGTCAGCCAATAGACGTCCTCTGTTGGACGAGGCTTCCCCCAAAGAAGTATAAGGGGATTAATCACCACGCTTGGCAGGAGATCGCAGTACTGGTGTTGGTGGAGCCTGCTGGTGGATGGTGTAATCCCTTAGTCAGTTTTTTTCCACGGGAGGAGACTAAGGGTCTATTATTAAACTGTACACACCACGGCATTGTGCCGTTTTTGATAAACAATGGCTTGTAATAAACATTCATTTTTCAGTAACAAATACTGTGTGCAAAAAATTATTTAAATTATGCGGTAAATTAATAATAAATAATTTATGCAGTAGAGCCTCTAAGAAATATTTTTTTGCCTGGAAAGATTATTCAAGTGAGATGGCAGCGAACCTCGTTTAGATTCAAAGTTAGTTAACTAAGTAAAAATAATTACGGTTCGACGACCATGAGGCCACCAAATTAATTTATAGAATAGTTATTTTCTCTATAGGGTGATTCTTTTTTGTCACCCTTCAGTAATACCCCATCTTCCTTTTACTAAGGATAAATGAGTACTTATTGAGATGAAATAAAAGGTCTTGTTCATTAAATGAAAGGGTCTTGGCCTATTTCTCATCAATTTTCTCATTTCATGAAGGGTTTGTTTAACCTAAGTGCAGATGTCTTCACTATAAATATTAGAGTGGAAACAGTTGGGAAAAGATCATTCTAGCGTCCAATCATCAAACTCACGACTTCTAAAGAAACGGTTTATTCACGGTTTAGTAAGTTTAAGTTGTCTTTGTACAACGCTGGAAATTTTAAGTCAATGATTATTGTAACAAGCTTTTATTTGACTTGTCTTTGATGTACATCAAACGTGTGATGACTCACGGTCTAAAAATGTTTATCACAGTTTTCAAATTAGATTCTTTACCATACTGTACTGCAGTAAAATGCTATATCTCCTACTTTACTTTTTAATTGTTGTAGCATCGACCTACAAAATTAGATAAGCCTTAGGGTGGTTAACATTCTCAGACCGCGACCGTAGATACGTTTATTGTTTAATTTTGAACAACGGTTTTAACGCAGTTCCTGTCATGCGATTAATTTGAAATGATGCATAACTGTACCAATATTATGGTGATGGCAAGCTGATTTGATGATGAGAATAAGTGGCAAGGGAATCCCTCAACAAATTCCCTAAACAGACAGCTATTTGGGCTAATTTTAATCCGCTCTCAGTAAAATAAAAAAACTCGTAGTAGTATCTTTCTTTGCTATTTTATCTTGACGTGAAAAAGAACTTTTTGTGTTAAACAGTTTTATTTAAACCGCTGTTAGAATTTATTTGTATAATACAATATGTTACATGAAACCCTAATGGTGTAAGAGGGTTTCATAGATCTTATTACGATTAGGAAAATTGAATGTTCAATGCATGTCGTCGCGACGCGCTAAACCAATCAATAGGTTAAGCTACATAATATACGGAGCATATGCTTCAGCACTGTATGGCTGTGTTTACTATGGGATGACCTACGAATTAGATTGCATTCGCTGTGTTGATGAAATAAAACATAAAAGATTATGCTACCTTTGTACATTCAATATACTGCAGCCCTTAAATAATTATATCAATGGACAGATTAGACTTTGAATTAATTGCAAAAAGCTTAAAATTATGGGGGATACTATAGCAAACGATGATTGATAGCTTGATCCATTCCTAAGAAAAGAATGTTGTTATACTCAATAACATTTTGTTTGACCTATTGTTACAATAATTCTAGTGCTATTTGTAACAGAATGTGTCAGAACGCAAATAGAGACAATTTTATAAGCTTTTATTAAAAAAAATTTTTTTGGCTCCTTTCCCTGCCGACATTTATTTGAGGGGCTATATCTTAGAATAACGAATAGAGCACGACTATATCTATGGCGTTTAGTTACTGGTACTTGATTAGAATATAGTAAGTACAGAGAGCATTAGATAACATTATTTTAGTAGTTGTAGCTAAATGTCTTATTCTATTTTTGGAAATTCTGGTTTATTGTAATTTACAAAAATATTTTGTATAGGTAACGTAAAGGATTGAAAGCCGACTAGAAATTTATCAAAGAGAAATTTATCTTTTTTATATTAGCTGCAATTTGATTAACCACAACATCACTTTCTCATATCTTATAACTCAAAAAAAATCTCTGTGTACAATCATTGTATGCTATAGAATCGCATATAAGTGTGTAAACACTGGGCCGAAATTGGAGATTGGTAATGGCAGGCCATCATCACAGCGAGACCATTAAATACAATGGGGGGATTTGTCATAATCACGCTTAGCAGGTGGATTGGTGATGGCATTTGGTGATAAGTACTCATTCATTTTGTAAAACGGGAAATTTTCACGTACCGATATGTTGGTGGAAGCACCAACAGGTTTCGACCCTAATCGAGGGTCTTCATCAGGGTGGATATAGGATCCGCGCTACACTCCCTTCGCGTCCTTCCTCGCACTGCGTCTCATAGCTCACTCCTCTAGGCTCGTCCGGTGCAGGGCTGGGGGGAGTGCAGATGGATGCTGCTGCCCATCTCCTGGTGTTATCCTTTAGTAAGGCTTTTACTACATCCACGGGAGAAGGTGGGGTATATCTATTCTTAAGCCAGAAACACCACAGCACCCGGACACCACGGCACTGGCTGTTTGTATAAATATGTAATAGGAAATTACATCAGAAGGCAGCTCAACAGGGACTGAAAAATATTGAGATAATATAGGTAAGAAACCAAGTAGCACAGGATCGGTTGCAGGATGATTAGGTTTACCTAGCAATAATTAGTTGTGCTGCCGATAATAATAAGTATAAAGAAAAACAAGACAACATAATCCTCTTAACAAAATTCAATAGCATAGTCCAGGAGTTCCCAACCCACTTTGAGAATAAATAATTTTTTAGCGCGCCCATTTTTTCACCTATTTAAAAACCACTATAACTTCAAATAAATTAATTGTTGTGAGCTATATTAGCGAAGAGTTAAAAATTCATTCTAAACCTCTCTTCTCTCTTCTTCTGAGGTCTTGACGACCTCTGTGGCGCGGCGGGCAAAGGTTCGCCTGCGACGCAGGAGGTTGCGGGTTCGATTCCCGCCTCGGAACAAATATTTCTACTATCTACAGATCAGGGTGTTCTGGGTATTTTTCTATGTATAATAAAAATATCTATCTATGTAATGTTATTGTATTAAATATATCAGTTATCTAGTACCCATAACACAAGCTCTGCTTAGCTTGGGGCTAGATAATGTGGTGTGAAATGTCCAGAATTTATTTATTTATTTAAACAAGACTTTTACTATATCCCCCCAGAGTTAACTTGAGACCTGAGGCCCAATTCTCTAATTTTAAAACATTCCAGTCACAATATAATCTCGTGTCAGTCGCACTGTCTCGTATAGTAACTATTACTTAATCTTCGCGTATACATGCGAAGATTAAGTAATAGTTACTATATAGGTGACAGCTGACAGTGCGACTGAGACGAGATTATACTGCGAATTGAATGTTTTTAAATTAGAGAATTGGGCCTCTGAGCGCAGTAGGTAGTACACAACGGCGCTCAGGTCTCAAGTTAACTCTTATGAGCTACACCTGCCAATGAGAATGATTATTGAAACGCAACTTTATAGTAAATCTAAGTAATGGTCTAAGAGTCCTCCTAGCTAGATGAAATTACAAATCACCCCCTAAGCCTCTACAAACTACACAACGCCCCCATTTTTCCATTTTTCTGGGTCTCTTACTGCCCCCCTTTAGGCCTGCAGCGCCCACAAGGGGGCGTTATCGCCCACTTTGGGAAAGGTTGGCATAGTCAATAGACTAAATTCACTGCTTTGGGCATTATAATGCCACAAAGTTATGCTATGATGTAGCAAAACTACATTATGCGTCTAGCAACAATAACAGATAAACATGCGTGAATCTTGTGCAAATTCATGTTTATTAATAACTCTGCAAATGTAACACTTTATACAGTAGAGTAAATACCACATAAATGTGGTTAAAACAAAGTCAAACAGGGTAATGCGCCTGTCTATTTGATTTACAATAAGTACCTACCTACCTAGTTATAATTTATGGTTTGGTAAAGATTAGGTTAGGTTAGGTTAATGCGTCTAGTCTAAAACTGCACTCCCCTACGCCGCTTGTACTTGGAACAAGCTTGACGTTCGAAAACGGTCCTTGTGTTCACGGATTATGGAATATTTTGATTTGACGTAATTAAACAGTGGGGTGTTTAGTTCTAGATTAGGCACACTTTACCTATATACACTTAAATCGGTTCAGTTGTAACGCTGTATCTCTCAAGTTATCAAATTTGAGTTATGATAGCACAACACCTGTCTGTCATCTGTCATCTGGCGACCTCTGTGGCGCTGCGGGTGACTAGCCGGCTGAGATGCAAGGGGTTGCGGGTTTGCTTGCCTCTGCGGGTCAAATATTTGCATGACCTGCAAATATTTGTTCCGGGTCTGGGTGTTCTCTCGTTACCTTGGTCAGTTAGCAACCAAACTCTTATCCTATAGTGACATTCCAACAACCTTTGTATCAAGGGCTGCTTTAGTGGGAAATTCCGTGCACCTATATACTGGTTTATTCCATATTCGAGAACGGTTGGTCCCCGATCCAACGCCTTCTATACGGAATATGCCACTATAGAGCAGCACTTGATAGAAAGGTTTTTGGAAAAGACTACAACGGGTGTAGACGACGATGTAATGACGATGTAACAAGATACGGGTGTAGACGACGGAAAGTACAGTATTCGCTGCCAACCATCGTCGGAAACGCACGTGTGCATTATAGCGACGCGAAGTACATAAGAGAGAAAAGTTATTACTAAAGTAATTGATTTATACAGAGACTTGCCGTGGGATCTACGCTGCGTGACGTATAAGGACAATTTATTTTAAATATTAATTTTTATTTCATCTTGTTTCATGTTTAAGATATTTGCGCTCAAACTTGAAAGTTCAGCTTCAGTAGTTCTTCCCTTAATTCTGTTTATCCTATGCTGGTCTTCTTAATTCTCTCATCAGACCCTGGACGTTGAGGTCTAGCCTGATGCCTGAAAATGAAAATGGAAAAAGGTTCTAGCAAAAACTCATGAATTCCCATCAAAAACAGTGTCCCGAGCAGATAGTCCTGGAAACGGCTGCACTAGTTTCCACCAAACACAGCTAAGAACCAACCTGCAAACACATTTCATAAAAAAAATGTTTAAAACCTGTTCCAATGCTGCGGCCACAGACAAAAAAACAAACAGACCTATCAAACTTATAACCCTTTAATTTTTAGTCGAGAGTTAAAAATACATTGTCACTTTGGGTCTACTTACATAGAGCTAAATTGACCAACTTTCATGTAATTTCGATCCTATCATGATCATTGTAATAATGTAATTTCTGGTCAAACAAGTTACAAGATCGCACGCGTGCTTTATCTCGGATCTACGCCGCGTTCCGAGAAATTGCTTATTAATACCTTGTCACCTTAATCTAGATTACTTACTTAAGAAAGCTAAGCGAAATGCTCAGGTGTTCGCAAAGTAGTATTTTCCATTTGTTTGGTTGCGGGCACTGCTGGAATTAATTGTTTAGGTGGCGAGAGAGATCGAATGTTGTTATTGAAAATAAAAAGCTGTTTTTCATACAATTTAATCTTTATATTTGGCTCTCGTGGTGAATCATGCTATTCCGTTCTCTTCACACAATAATCATCTTCATCAATGTAGAGTTAAATAAACAAGAACCAGTGACAATTGGTTTTTGAACCGAGTTTAAGAAAAGGTCTTTTTTATGTTTGTTACCTCATAACTTCGTCATTTATAAATAGGATATACTTTCAGATAGGTTCCATTTTTTTTAAAACTCAGTTTTGATGATGAAATCCATGAGGAATTGAGGGAAATCTTCAAATATTATAGGCATACATAAACCGATTTTGGTAGTTTCAGCAACAAGTTACAACTATGCAAGCCGAATTCAATGGTGGTTTATCACTATTCAAGGCCTCTGCCTAATGGCGGAGCCAATTTTGATTTTCATTCACCCAGATATGTGGAAATTATTTGCCAAATGATAACGTATGAAAACATATGTAATTTTTTTTGAAATGCTGCTAAGTATACCATTTTTCTGTCGATAATGGAAGAGGTAATTATTGATACAACCAATTGCTGAGATAAAATCAACAAAGATACCGCATTAATGATGAATATTAGTACTTTTTGTCCACCGCACTGCAGAAAATATCACCCAAAAAAATGGAACGTGAAACTGACAAAACAAGCTTTTTACTTATCTTACTCATAACGCCGTGAAAAGAAAACGTATTAAAAAGAGCAGTCCTCCAAATGTATCCTCAAGAAAAATATTATGGGCTAATCTTCAAATCCGGTGGCTCATTAGCTAAATGTGGTGTACTGTCTGTCCCTTTCAGACGTTTCCCCCGTGTCTTATTTTAGATAAGTCGTTATATTTAATGAAAACCATTTTTTCATCCATTTGAGACGTTGTGTTTATACCAAATATACAGGTAAAATCAGAATACACAAAACAGATACCTAGTTAATTAAGTAAGCAACTGTAATGAAGAAGTTAGTGCATATATTTATTTGTTCTGGGCAGCTTCACATATTTTTCCGACCCCTCCGTCTCCTTCCGTAGATGTCGTAACTAGAGGATGGGCCACATCCACCTGAAAACTCAACACCAACTGTCAGATCACCAATCCGTTTACCAATAGTGGTGCAATGATTATGGTAAATGCCTAGTCCGACAGTGAACTTCTAAAGCTGCTGATGATGATGACGGACACACTCATTTGCTCACACACACACACCAACTTACTCACACACATTCACACACTTACTCACATACAAATACACACCCACACTAACATACGTTGACTCTAAAGTGTGTTTTAAAAGGCTGACTCGTGAGCATTACCTTAAAAAACTGTATACGTAATTTTCTTTTTTTCTTTTTTTTCTTTTTCGTTCTTCCAGATTTTATTTTATTTTTATTTTTATTATTTTATGATTTAAGTTATATCGTTTAGTCTATGTATTTTTATTTTTTTTATTTTTGTGCTTTTTTTTAGTTTTCATTGTGTTAGCACGCCCTTAATTTTGTTACCACCTTCTTGGTTGGCAGGTAGAAAATGACTTTGGCATTATGCCCTCCATTTGTACAATTACTTTTAGTTTTGTGTGCAATAAAGTATATACAAACAAACATAATAAAAAAGCCACGCAAGCGAAAATTTTATTCTTTCTTTTTTAATTATGTATTTTGTATTTTATTTTTAACTAGCATAGCATTTTATATTTTATTTTATATTTTTTTAAAGTAGGTATATTATGTATTCGAGTTAAAAGTAAAAGTTGTATTTTAATATTCTTTCATTGTTATTATTTTTACTCTGTGCACCGCCGTTTCGTTACTGCTTCGCTCGTTACTGTCCATCCAAAGGTTGCCCGGAAGAAATCGCTCTCAGCGATAAGGCCGCCCATTATACTGCTAATTTTAATAAATCCTGTCCTGGTGTACAATAAAGTGTTAATCTATCTATCTATCTATAATTTTTGAACTTTTGTCATATTTTGGGTACTTAACCCTTTTTTGGCCTTATTGTTTTATTTATAATGGACAAAAGATACGTTTTGTAATCAGTCGTTTAGAGTTAAAATGAAAAGGTCCGCATTGGACTTAAATCAATGTTTTTATTTGAACGCTCGCTTACGTACTATGATATATTTTCACGTGATCATATGCATACAAACTGATAATTACTCATTTTTACATATTTGTTTTACGCTTGTATAGGTAGGTATTGAATAGACTAGTGTGACTCATTTACTGATAAAAGTAAGTAATCAAAGTAGTAGTAAATCAGTATCTGAGTAAAGTAATCAATCTCGGTATTTCCTAGGTAATCCTACTAAATGAAACAATATTATTTTTCATGATCATGTGAGTACGATGACAGGAGATAAAAAATATGTATAAAAAAACAGTCTCTACAATTTTTTCTTTTTTTTTGACTTCTCTTACTGTATCGTTAATTATATTCATAAATTATTAATTAATTAATTTATATTCTTTTTTGTTCAAAGGCTTTTCATTATAAAAACTTAATTATAAATTCGTCAATTCGATTCCCGCCGCGGGAAAAATGTTTGCACGATCTGCATACCCGTACCTACTTGTATTTGTTCCGGGTCGTGGTGTTGTGGTCATTTGTGGTACTATGGTACTCGTAGTCCCTGATACCCACGACATCGGGTTGATTGATTGAAAATAATTTATTAAACTTCTTACAAACTAATGTACAATGGGTGGTCTTATCGCTAAAAAGCTGTCTCTTCCGGATAACCTTTTGCTAAGTGTTTATTACATTTATTTATTTACCATTATATGCCAATCAGCGTTAGCGATAATGACGCTTCCGTCTGGTAGTGATTTGAATTAGTTGAGCGATCTTCAGACTTTTGAAACGATCCAAGTAAAAATACAAAATACAATATACAAAACTACAAACTTTAAAAAATACAAGTAAAACAGTTGAGCAAAAAAACTGGTTAAAATAACTGATGAATAACTAAAAACCAATTTTAGTTAAAATAACGTATTTGATAGCTCAACTTTTTCACTTGTATTTTTTAAAGTTTGTATTTTGTATTTTGACTTGCATTAGTTGTATTATTCTTTCTGAAAAAAAAAGTAGTTCTTATTTATTTACCTAATTTATAAGCAAAATAGGTACTTGTAAACATTATATTAGTTTCTTCTACTAGCAATCAATTAAACACCCAAACATGTCTCTTCTATAATCTTATAAATATGTTATCACAACAACGCTACATTACGGCCTAGTTAGATCAATATCACGACACGAGGAGAGAGCGTCGATGAATGTTTATGTATGAGTAACCTTTGGTAGGCTTGGTTAGATATTAATTACGATGGCAACGATGCCTTATAAATATGACGCGGTAATTTGTTAGGCTAGACTGCACAGTTCTATCATTCAATCAAATTGATGTGGTTGGCAATATTAAATGTTAAAATAACTTTGGTATTTGTTATAGATGAAAGTGGCGCATTGAGATAGTCTGAGAATTTTGAAATGAAGAAAATTCATTAAATTGTACTAAGAATTAAAAAAGAGCACTTTCTATTTGCTTGCATAACTCTAGAAATAAGAGTTATGTAAGCGTTGGATGGGTTGAAACAGTTTAAAAAAACAAAAAGGTATCATTCAGAAATACAAATAAATAAATTAATGCTGGACATTTCACACAACATTATCTAGCCCCGAGCAAAGCAGAGCTTGTGTGGTACTAGATAACTGATATACTTAATACAATACATTACATATATAGCTATATTTTATTATACATAGAAAAATACCCGCAACACCCTGAAACCGGAACTGATTATCTGAAGATAATACAAATATTTGTTCAGAGGCGGGAATCGAACTCGTAACCTCCTGCGTCGCAGGCGAACCTTCACACGCCGCGCCACAGAGGTCGTCAAATAAAAAATGTATGTACTTCTTTGGAGTAGCATTTTATATTTGCAGAGTCCTATGTTCAACTCACTATAGACAGTTTCACACAGAGCAAACGAATAACCTTATAACCCCAGGGGTTTTGACACAAAGCTACAAAACTTGAATACGTCCAATGTCCATAAAGCGCGAAAATGTTCATCTCTTTAAAAATTAATACGGCTTGGTGAGGTTTTGTCTGTTTTATCAAACTTCCTCATCAAGTAATTTTATTTCTATTATCTTGGCGGATATGAAGTTATATTTATCTCCTATCTCTACGGAGAAAAGATTATACGGGGTGTAAAAAGACAGCTCCCGAATACTGAAGGTACCGGTAAAGCTATCTATACCATAGCTGTATAAAATAGCTTTCGCCTCAGAGGTGATTCATACCGGAGAAAATCTTTTTTTTCGTTTCGTATCGTATTTGTCAGCCAGCAATGAACGCATTTATTCCTGCCGCGCGAGTTAACCTAACCTCCCGGTCAGCTGATCGACCCGTAGGGCCAATATTTCTCATGTACTTTTCATTGCTTTTTTTGACGTTTTTGTTTATTTACGTCTTTTTAATGATGGAAATTAGGTTTTTGTGTTCCTTTAACGATATTTTATGGATATTTATAAAGAAAACACGGAAAAAGCGGACCGAAAGTGAGCATTTTTTTTCGTGTTTTTTCAGCTTAAATATTTTCAGAATCATGGTCTGAATGCACTGTTTCAGTTTTCGGGAGTAGTCTTTTTACGCCCGGTATATGTCTTTAATATGTTCATTAAAGAGAGGCCCTCCACTAGATGGACTAAAGACATTGTAAACGTCGCAGGAAGTCGGTGGATGGAGGCAGCTCAAGACCGTTCATCGTGGCATTCTAAGGGGGAGGCAGTGTCCAGCAGTGGACTCCTACAGGCTGCTGATGAATATGTTCATTTAAACGCACTTTGTCATGAAATTTTAGTTCCAAATTTCTCTCGTTAGCCTATAGTTGGCTGGCCAATGTCGGCTTTGCACGGATGATTAACTTTTTTATTAATATCCATCGAGCGTGGTTCGGCTTTGACGAGATAACACTCAGGACGAGCCGCAAGCCGCTCAGGTAATCCACTTGCAAAACTTCCAAGCCATACTTTTTTGAACTGGATTGCTAAAGCCGTTGAATCAGTATCGTTTATAACACATAGTTTTGAAGTTTTGATGCAAGTTCTAGTTTTTTTTGAAACAGCTTTCTCTATAGTTTAGGACAAAGACAGAAAAAAAACACATTTTTTTAATAAACTCCCTTATCAACATCATATCCTGTAGAAGCCCACAGCTGGCCATATGCCTCCCGTATAGAATGCTACGACGAACGGTCTTTTGACACCATGTTTAAACTAGGACAATGATTTTTTCTGTGATTTGCACAATTGGTTATAGTAAAAGGGACCAATACTCTCACTGCAAAATGTTCAACAAAATTGAGCACTGATGTTATTCAAATATTTGAATTCTTTATAGGTAAGGTGCATAATATAATTATATCATGTTATTTTTAAAGGTTTTTTGTCTTGTGCAAAGCATTTTCTATTATCTATGCTGGTAGCTATCAAGATTGCCTGTTGCTCCTTGTCAAATGTCGCGGTAATTTGAATTGTAATCGACCACCTGTTGTCCAAACGGCTCATAAATTTTATTGTTCCGGCATCTTGTTTAGATGTCCCAATAAAATGGAAATCTTGTAAACCCTCTTAAGAACTTGAAAAGCCTTCACATCACATCAGCAACCTTTAGATGTCCACTGCTGGACGAGGCCTCCCTCATTGAATACAATGGGGGGATTTGCCAGTCACCAAGTTTGGCAGGTGGATAGGTGATCGCAGTGTTACTGTTGAGTACTCAGGTGGATACTACTGCCCATCCCCTGGTGTAATCCCTAAGTCGGCTTGTACAACATCCACAGGAGGAAATGGAGGGGTCTATTCTTAGGCCGGACACGCCACAGCACAGCACAGACCGAAATAAATAGACGTGCACATGCTTCTTCTTATTTTAATTATAGCCTCTGAGGAATCTTCCTAAATTTTGCCAGTGTAAATAAGGTCTAGTTGTTAAAGTCCCAATCAAGTCATGCTTTAGTAAAGCGGTGGCAATCTTACTAAAATGTTGCTGGACAATTTCCCCCATTTTACCCATTTAAAAAGACACATAATACACTTATATTTAAATTCACTACCATGTGCTCTTTAAATAAGCTACACCGGTTAAAATGCCACCAAAATCTAGATTAAAAAAGTCCAATGTCCTGATTTACTGACTGACTGACCGAGTGACAACGCACAGCCAAAACCGCTGATCGTAGAGCAACGATCTTATAATAGATCGTTGTCGTAGAGACTTGAAATTTGGATAGTGTTATTCCTTTTAGAGTGTAAGGGTGTACTAAGAGAGGAATTTGGAAAGTTCGCACTCTAAGGGGTCCAAAAAAGGCTTTTAATGTATAACAAAAATGCTCTGTATTTTGTAAACGGTTGGTAGTAGATGCTTGAAATATCACATGTAGATTTGTCAAATAAAATTATCAAACACATGTTTCAGTGATTCCTGAAATTTTCCTGAAAACAGGCACAGAAACGTTTTCTTTAAGAAAAAAATACACTTTACGTTTTGGCCTGATTTTAGTTTATTTCGATGCAGTAAAAGTTAGTTTCACGGTGTAGTTGTTGCGATTAAAATATTTTTAGGACCTCAAGTTTAAAATGGGACCCCTAAATTGAACAACTCAAGTGTGGTATCGTTTCAAAGGTTGTTTCACAGTGTGGTTGTTGAGATTTCAATATTTTCAGGACCTCAAGGTTAAAATGTGTCCCCCAAATTGAAAAACAGGGTTAAAGTAGGTTGTAGGAGTTTGTAGGTGTTTTTAGGGTTTGTAGGGGTTTGTTTGTTTCACTGCGGCCATTATCTTCTTCCACGCGGACAAAGTCGCGTACGGGTCAGCTAGTTACAAGACATAACCCAAAAAACACTAGAAATTAAAATAAAATAAATATTACTATCTAAATCTATGATGGACTATGTCCCCGTCACTCTAAAACACGCTTGTTTTTACTGTTGTGTGACATTGACAAGGACAGTTCTAAGCATTAGTACGTGCTAATTAATAGTAGATTATGCACTAAGGGAATAAAGCAGTGTCTTATGTCGCTGGCGGCATATTGAACCCTGAGCGTAACGAGGGACTCTAAAGTTAACTCCCGAGTGTAGCGAGTGAAAGCAAATCCTAACCAGGACTAGCAATAACTATAAATACTTATAACAGTTCGTAATCTTGCACTTTATTCCTTCAACAATCAACAGATATCAACTAATATCAAGTCACAACCATTCTCAACTTTTTCTTATTTTTCCAATATGGCGGCGCGTGTCGAGCGCGTTCAGAAGTGTTGCCACATACCCATACAATAATATTCACTTTTAAAGATGATATTTGCTTACATTCGGCCATTCTGATCGCCCTCGCACGCGTCCCCGCGTGTATAAATATTTAGTGTTAACAAAACATCAGTAGGGACATAGGTATAGGAAATTGTAATGCACAATCACGATTTTATACTTATTAAGTTACATTAGGAAAAAGTTGCTTTATACAAGAAAAGTTTGAATCTTTAATTAAGCAATATAAAAACGCCTAATGTTAGAAGGTTTTTTTTTTTTTATTGGTACATACTATAACTTTGCTAATGAATAAAGGACTTGGCAACAATTACTAAACGACACTAGTAATATATATCATAACACCACACTGTCTCACGAAATTACTATTTAGTGGCTATTTAGCATTGCCTTCACACACAATCACGATGGCGATTTCTCGTCACTCGGGCTGGTAACGGAAGAAGCCCCGATGCAGAAACACCATGACCGGCAGTCGGAAATGCCAACCGTGGCCGGTAATTCCTGGACTGGTGATGTTCGCACACCACAGCTGATAACGTCGCCTGAAGCTGGTAAAGACGCTTGAAGTTGGTAGCGCCGCGCTGCCAGGGGCTAGTAAGGCCTAGCGAGGCTGCTTGCACCTGCTTGGGCTCATAGCGCTCGTCAGTGTTGGTAGCGCCCACATGGGCAACTCGCAAGGGCCTGTAACGCACACCAGTGCAGCCTACCCAGGCTTGTAGCGCCCACAAGGGCCTGTAACGCACACCAGTGCTTGTAGCGCCCACAAGGGCCTGTAACGCACACCAGTGCTTGTAGCACCCACAAGGGCCTGTAACGCACACCAGTGCTTGTAGCGCCCACAAGGGCGACCCGCAAGGGCCTGTAACGCACACCAGTGCTTGTAGCGCCCACAAGGGCCTGTAACGCACACCAGTGCTTGTAGCGCCCACAAGGGCCTGTAACGCACACCAGTGCTTGTAGCGCCCACAAGGGCGACCCGCAAGGGCCAGTAACGCACACCAGTGCTTGTAGCGCCCACAAGGACGACCCGCAAGGGCCTGTAACGCACACCAGTGCTTGTAGCGCCCACAAGGGCGACCCGCAAGGACCTGTAACGCACACCAGTGCTTGTAGCGCCCACAAGGGCGACCCGCAAGGGCCTGTAACGCCCACAAGGGCCTAGTGTGACGCACTCAAGTGTCCCTTACGCCCACTAGGGCTAGTGATACCTTATAAACTTCTAGATCCTACATTACTAAGGCTGATTTCACTATAAAATACATAATGCCTCGCAGGGCAAGTCAAATTAACATTTATTTTTTATTTTAACAACTTTATTTAATTTTACATTCATTCATTTCTACCTCCAGATTCGGAATCTCTATCTACGGGGTCATTGGAGAACACCAACCACGGGTGTATTTTGTCGACCGCAAATACTGTTTTCAGTTGTTGGACCTGTGATTTGTAACAATTTGTTTGGTCTACTACCATAATCTACCATATTAGCGGTTGAAACATTTCTAATACGACACTCTCTGGCAAAATGTCCGATCTTCTGACAATTATTGCATCTTCTCGTCGGTCGGCTTCAGTGGTTTCGTACATTTTGATCGAATATGTCCGGTTTCATAACAGTTATAACAAATAATGCCTGGTTTCGAAGTCTCTACACTACTGTTAGTTGGCTCTTGCGGTGGTGCTCCATCCTTATTCCAAGTACTCCTACGTTTATTCAATGTGTTACCATCGCTTAGGGCCAATGTTTTAATGTACGAAAATAGTTGCTCTGGTTCCTCGAAACGGCATGAATTTGCACTCATTCTAATAAATTTGTCATCTATGCCCTGCATAAGGCATCCTACAGCTTTGCGGCCAGAAATTTCACATTTATTAATCAAAATCATTTTTTCATAGTAATATATATCTAACGACTGACCTAATTTGCATCGCAACTGCAACATTCTTTGTAATAAATCGCCGTAGTTCTCCGTGGAAGGAAATGCAGATTTTAATTTGCCCATCCATTGGTCCCATGTAAAAAGCAATGAGGGTAGTCCTTGGTACCACCGTTTAGCAAGACCTGTTAATTTAGCTAACGCGTAATGGCGAATCTGCGTTTCATTCCATGAGTATATCTGAGCGCATTCGTTCACTTTATGAATCCAAGATTCAATATTTTGGGAGCCATCGCTGGGGTCGAACTCTGGCACCACGTTAATATGAGCCGTATATGCTTGCGCCGGAAAAATATTCGTATTTTGTGTAGAACTACTATTGCTCAACGTCTGTAAAGAGTTGGCTGTGATCGAAGCTTGAGTAACATTAGCATTGGTTGCAGTCAAACCTACGGACTCAAGAGGTGCCTCAGATATTGAAGGAGTTTGTGTACGTGACCTATTCCTGCTCAGTTCTCCCTTAGCTAGACTAGAACTCTGCACTCTCTTGGAATGGCGATGGTGTCGCCTTTTATGCTTTTTAGAATGAGACTTTGTCTTCTTGTGCCGCTTACGAGTTCTTTCGTAACTTGTTGCCGAAGAAGACGTTCGACTTACGCTAGTTGAATGACGGCGACGACGACGTTTTGATACACGCCGTTCAAGAGACCTACTACGTCTATCAGACCCCATAGCTAGCAATTACAAATTTTTTATCAATCACAAATCAGTTTTCAATACTTGGTACAATATTATTATTTTACAAACACAGTTTTAACTTTAATACAAATAAGAAAACAAAAACACAAACAGGAACAAATCAACGAAATCGTACTTAACAAAATATTTCCTATTATCAATAGGTGCTTAGACCTCAGCAACTCATTACAAAACCAACAAAATTAGGGGCGAAATGTACAACACTTAACAAAACAATAACGTTCTTGTGATCACAAAAGTGTATAAATTATCTTAATATAGACTATTATGTAATTAAAAAGTTTCTTCCAAATATGCGCAGGCAATAAAATAGCTCATACTGTTCTGTTACTTAATTTAAATGAATTATTTTTGCAGCTCTCCAATTAGGTAGGTTTTATACCTAAATATTGTTAAAGTAGGTAGGTAGACCTAACCCTAACCTACTGATACTTTTATCACGTTAATTAAATGTACGTAGAAGATCAGCCGATATTATTTGCACAAACCATCAGTTCATAGATTTATAACACATATCACATTGAAAGCGAACAATGTTTTTGGTACTGGTGTCACACACACACCCGGCAAACACCAAATCAAATAATTTTCTTTGTTATAACCGCTTGAAAAACTTACGGTTTTTGCAGTCACACATCGCGTGATTCTTGTCACTTCTGATTGAAAGCAAATCCTAACCAGGACTAGCAATAACTATAAATACTTATAACAGTTCGTAATCTTGCACTTTATTCCTTCAACAATCAACAGATATCAACTAATATCAAGTCACAACCATTCTCAACTTTTTCTTATTTTTCCAATATGGCGGCGCGTGTCGAGCGCGTTCAGAAGTGTTGCCACATACCCATACAATAATATTCACTTTTAAAGATGATATTTGCTTACACGAGGGAGTTATATAGAGTCCTGAGTGAAGCGAGGGGTTCAAGCTGCCCAAGACGAAGACAGGCTTTATTCCAGAGGAGCATACTCTACTTTTCACACCTACTGCAAGGCAATAAAAGGCCAGGGCTCCATTAAATAAGTATCGTCTGTTTTGATAAACTCTGGGGTAGAATCATTATCGCTTGACATTTTTTGTTAACACTAATATTATATTACAGAAATATTGCAATAAAGTTGCACATTCTTTAAAATAGCGCCTATTTCTTTTTTTTTTCGAGTTTTGCTATAGTGGCCAGTTCGATTTTCGAACAAACCTCTTTACAATGCCATGTGCATTTTTTTTACTCAGAGTTTTCCATTAGTTTCCAACACGAATTTGACGTTCTAAATTCAAATCACTTTAATCCCTAGGGAGTTTCATACAACTTTATATCCCTAGAGAGACAATGCTGTACTTTACGTTGAGGTTGCATGATTTGTAATTGGACATTGTCGAGCAGGTGGTGTGAAAAGTCTATTTTTATATCGGCAAGCATAGATTTAGCTATGTCGGCAAGTCATTTTGAGGGAATATAGGACGCTAGGCAATTTTTTAGTGAACTTGAAATTAATAAATATGGAAACAATGGGACAAAAAATCAAACTGCCTTGTTTATGTCTTTTTTTAAATTTTATTTATACTACTAATCAAGCAAACAAGCATACGACCCACCTGATGGAAAGTAGTTACCGTAGCCTATGGACGCCTGCAACGACAGAGGCATCCGCGCGCTGCCGACTCTGAGACATAAAGGTGAAAAGTCTCATGTGTCTGTAGTTTCACCCTTCAAACCGAAATACAGCAATGCGAGCACTATACTTCTTGGCGGCAGAAATAGTGGTGGTAGTACTTACTCGGACGAACTCTTTCACAAGAAGTTCTATTACAAAATATATCTGCTACATCATTGGTACGAGATGAATCAGCGGTGTGATCTGATGATACAGTAGGGTGGTCCACGAAGAAACTCCTCAATAGTTAATAGATACCGTGTTTTGTTAAAGTTTCAGCTCACGGCCCGAATAATAATTCATCATTATCATCAGTAAGAGACGGATCATCATATCGTACGTGATAGGCGCCATTTTGGACATTATTCGAAGTTTTATTGCAAATAAATCACAAAACCTTCCTCCAAACATTTCGCTAACCGCGAAAACAATTTCTCCAAATCCATCAGAAACAATTAAATGTAAAACAGTTGACTAATGACTCTCAAGAGATGCTTATCTCCCAAAAGCAAAACGGCAAATCCAATTCAGTCAATCCAAGTGGCTTCTCACTTGATCCGTAAACAAATTACGTGACAAACTTGGTCTAAAACATTGTTCCGAGATGTAAATAAGTTTCAGAATTGATTATATTTACATAATAATCCCGTCTTCTGTAGGCTAGAAATAGGCGGCTAACACGAAGCACCCCCGATTACTCCCGAACAGTTGTATGCTGTGTAACTGAACAATTACGTCCCGTTGCTGATGCTCCGTGCTTTTGTGACTGCTCGGAAAGTCTGTATCCTGCCTTGCAACACTCTGCTGACTGTTGTTTGAATGTCATAACAAATGCAGTCTCATGGTCTTTTTCTGCTCTTTCGAAGGGTGACGCCGTCCTTTTTTATTTTACTTCAATTTCTAGTGTTTTTTGAGTTATATCGTGTAATTTTGGTGGCATTTTAATCGGTGTAGCTTATAAAGAGCACATGGTAGTGAATTTAAATAAAATAAGTGTATTGCGTGTCATTTCGAAGGGGTGGAAATTGTCCAGGAACATTCTAGTAAACTGCCATCGATTTACTTGAACATGACTTGACAGAGGACTTGACGACTGGACATTGTTTGATAATTATCTATGCTACTTGACATTGGCAAAATTGAGAATATAGAATAGAATAGAATAGAATATTCTATATTGCACAAAAAAAACAAATCATGTACATAGGAAAACTTAATGCTAGGAAGCATTCTCTACCAGCTAACCTTAATATACTCAGATGCCATTTAAAAAAAAAATAAGAAAAAAGTAGTCCATTTTGCAGGTCTTATCGACTGCCTAACTGTCAATCAATTCTCAGCCTATCAGTATAGGCATCTCAGTCTTGTTTCAAGATTATTATGAATGAATAGGATTAATATAAACGAAACCAAATCTTATTAGGGTGCGTCTGAATAAAGTTTTCGTGTTTGGGTGGAATACGAATAAGATGAGAGCTTTTCCAGACTTTATGCTGAAATAATTTGTTTATTTTTGTTTACAAATTACTGAGGCCTTGCCATGAGCTCTTAAAGCGATTCAGCTTAAAAACTATTCAGTACAAAATATCGGTTCGTCGTTGGCATCCGTCATCATTTAATAACTTTAATCGCAGAAGTCTATAGACCTTCTGCTACTGTGCTTTTAAATATAGCTGCGGACATCACGGAACCGATATTTTGTACTGAATAGTTTTTAAACTGAATTGCTATAAGAGTTCATGGTAAGGAGATGGAAGGGTCTCTTAGGCCGGACACACCACGGCAAAACGTTGTAAATCAAACAATTTTGAAAACGAATTTATCGTTTATTTATTTTAAACAACTTAACTTCGCCTAAATAACTATCAGTGATATGAAGTTAAAACTACCGTCAATTATTATTATTTTATTATTATTATTTATTTATAGACGAGCAGCTTTCGCTGATGTGTCTACGTCAACAGTGTTAAAATTTAGTTGAAATATTGTCTCTTAGGTTTGGTAATTTTTTTTGAGCACTGATTTATTTGTTCGAAGCCAGATGTCGAGTTTGTTTTTGAATGCATTGAATTACCTCTAACTACTACTACTGAAGACATTAACAACGTCGCGGGAAGTCGGTGGATGGAGGCGGCTCAAGACCATTCGTCGTGGCTTTCTAAGGGGAGGCCTATGTTTAGCAGTGGACTTCTACAGGCTGATGATGATGATGATGATGATATGAAGTTCCATTTGTCCGACTCTCCATTTGTAGAGCAGCGTGTGGTGAACTAGTAAATTACTTCATTGTTTGTCCCCGGACCATTTTTTGCCGGTCCCACTGACACAGCAAGAACTGAGCTCCAACTGTGGCATAACATTTGTGTTTGGGAGCCACAAAGCAAAAAGTTTTGCTGTACAGGTGTGTGTCTTTATATGAATGCTAGAATTAATTTATGCGGCGTGTTTGGCTTGTTTTCATTTCAATATAGGATATAAAAACATCCCGAAAACTGAATAAAGCCACAACTAGGCCTACGACAAAATAAAATTGTTTTAACCCAAAAGCCATTTTATTTGTACATGTTTTATTTTACACAATATCCTATTCTAGAATTAATTTTGGCAATGCTAAGAGTATAAGGCCCAAATTCACGAACAAATAAACAAGCGTTTACCGTAATCATTGGTTAAGGTGACAGATAAACTTTGAAAACACCTGTTAAAAAGCATTGGTTAAACTAAACAGTTGTTTAATCACCTGTTTATTTGTTGTATGAAATCACCCCTAAGCTAGGGTGACCTCAAATAATCGTCAACTCAACTTTGAAATTGGAATTAAAAAAATAACAAACTAAAATAACTTTTCATTTAAAAAACCGACTTCTTCCATTGTATTTGACAAAATATCTAGATGAAAAAAAAATGATGAAAAAACCACAGTGGTGAAAGGGTCATGATACTTTTTGAATGCAAATGCTTGGTTTGTTGCTGAAAATATCAAAATCGCTATATGTATACCTACAATATTTGAGGAGTTCCTTCAATTCCTCATGGATTCCATCATCAGAACTGTATTCTGAAAAAATGGGGCCAATCTGAAAGTATATCTATTCAAATAAAAAAAGAATTTTGCAAATCGGTTCATAAACGCCGGAGATTTGAGGTAAAACCAATCAAAAAAAAAAAAAAAAATACAACCGAATTGAGAACCTCCTTCTTTTTGTGAAGTCGGTTAAAAATTTTACTGGAGTGAGCGGGACTCGCATTCTTTTTATAAGACACATTTGTATTCAATGGGGTAGGCCTCGTCCAGTATGACGTAAACAGGTTGGGATGATGATGACTCATTACGATGTCGATTGGTAGAACATAGTTTTTATAGTATTTTCAAGAGAAATGTTTTCAACTCAGTGAAAGAACGGAAGACCACATTCGTGTAGCTAGTCTGTGGGGTTTCTAATGTTACCACATTTTAATCACATGTACTAGATAAGTACTTACTTGTGTTTAATCTATGGGTAAGTTTCAGCCAGTGTTTGCGGTCACGTTGGTCTCGTATATATTGTGGGGTGGTGCAGAGAAGTTGGGTTGCAAAATAGTAACTTGTAGATTATATTAAGAAGAAAATAAATTGTTATTTTCATTATTGACGACGTCTGTGGTACGGCGGGCGAAGGTTCGCCTGCGACGCTGGAGGTTGCAGGTTCGATTCCCGCCTCTGAACAAATATATGTACCATCTGCAGATAATTGTTCAGTGTGTTCTGGGTATTTTTCTATGTATAATAAAAAATATCTATCTATGTATCAGTTATCTACCCATATATAGTATCCATAACACAAGCTCTGCTTAGCTTGGGGCTAGATAATGGTGTGTGAAATGTCTAGCATTTATATATTATTTTCATCCCATCTATTCGAAAAGGACGACTTGGTTCGCCTTTAAGTGCACCCAAAGGTGGTGTTTTCTGTATGAAGCTTCTGTAAGTGCGCCGCAATAATCTTTGCCGCGCACTTTTTAAATTTGGAACATATCGAACTCAAATAAGTGCGCCGCAATTATCTTTTACGCGCACTTTTTGAATTTGGAACATCTTGAAAAGAATCAAACACAAATAAGTGCGCCGCAATTATCTTTGCCGCGCCCTTTTTAAATTTGGAACATCTTAGTGTTCAGCGCCAAAGAAGTCGTACGCAAATATTGTTTAATTAAATACTGGCTGGTACGACGCGACGGCCCACAGTCGCGCCACCGGCTGAATAAAAAAAAACAAATCAGAAACGCGCGAACTACAGCCCGAGATTTCGTAATTTCTAACCGACTTTACAAAAAGGAGGAGGTTCTCAATTCGGTTGTATTTTTTTTTAATATTTGTTACCTCATATCTCCGGCGTTTATGAACCGATTTGGAAAATTCTTTATTTATTTGAATAGATATACTTACAGGTTGGTCCCATTTTTTTCAGAATCCAGTTCTGATGATGGAATCCATGAGGAATTGAGGGAACTCCTCAAATATTGTAGGCATACATATGGCGATTTTGATATTTTCAGCAACAAACCAAAGCATTTGCATTCAGAAAGTATCATAATCCTTTCACCATTATGGTTCTTTCATAATTTTTTTTTCATCCAAATATTTAGTCGAATACAATGGCGGAAGTCTGTTTAAATGAAAAGTTATTCACGGATTGTTAGAAATTCGTGGTTTTGTTTTGAAATAAAATATAAGGCGCCTTTTATTTTCTAATACCCTCTATTAGAAAATAAAAGGCGCCTTATATTTTATTATATATATAGTATATATAGTTTATTTATTATTATATATGATGAAAAGTAGAGAGTAACACTCTGGCGCAAAATATATTTTTGGCTCGGGCGACGTACTTTGAATCCCTCGCTACGTTACTAAAGAATCCCGAGCGTATTTTGCTCTCTTATGATACAATCTACTATTAATTTGGTTATTGAATAAGTAGAAATTAAAGAACAATACTTAAGTCATATTATTAGCAGGAATGTGTGCCGAAGGAGTTGATAAATATAACATAACACCCAACAGTCACACACGTAGTTATGATTCACATTAGGATTCCCTGTGTCATGGGTATCAGGAGCTAAGAGTACCATGGTACCATAACACCTAGACCCGGAATAATTATTTGCAGATCATACAAACATATTTGTCCCGCAGCGGGAATCGAACCCGCACCTCTTGCTTCTCAGCCGGCTACTCGCCCACCGCGCCACGGAGGTCGTCAAAGGAGTTGAAAAATATTAGATTATATGAAATATTAGTTTTTTTTACAATAAATTAAAATTGTAATGTTCATCTGGATTATCTATACGGAACAATAATACTTATTAAATAAACTTTTGCGACAAACTATTAAGATTTAACAAGAATTAAGATATTATATATTATTATTTTTTAATAAAATTTTTTATTTTTTTATTTTTTATAAGCAAAGTAGTGCAAGTTAGCGTAAGTAGTTAGTAGTTGTGTACTCTTGATAGCAACCTACTCTAACGAACTATTGGAGTAGCATCAAAAACGAGGCAGCCTTACTTTGTCAGCGTTAACCTACCACTCACTAATTATAATACGTAATTATTGAATTAATCATGAATAGGTAGCGATATATATAATTTGGCTTTCATATTAGTCCTTTTTTTCATGGAATTTGATTGTTTGCTTGCATTGTAAATGAGATTAATTATGTAGGTATCTTCCGAACCTGCCTACTATTAATGTATTACTCATTTACTCGGTAACTTACTTTAAGATATGTTGTACTTTAGTAATTTTTATTGTTGCTTATTACTAAGAAACATATCTAATGTACAATTTTTATAGCAATTTTTTTTGTTATACAACTTGGCAAGCAAACAAGCATACGGCCCACCTGATGGAAAGCAGTTACCGTAGCCTTAATGGAGGCCTGCAACACCAAAGGCATCACAAGCGCGCTGCCGACCCTGAGACATAAAGATGAAAAGTTTCATGTGCCTGAAATTTCACCAGCACCCTTCAAACCGAAACGCAGCAATGCGACCAATAACTGCTTGGCGGCAGAAATAGGTACGGTGGTAGTACTTCCCCGAACGAACTCTTTCTCAAGAAGTTCTACTACTAACAAAGTTAGTAAGTTAGTTTTAGTTAGTAATAGAACTTCTTATGAAAAAGTTCCACCGGGGAAGTACTACCACTGTACCTTATATTTCATTTCTCATCATGCATATTTGTTTATAGGTATTGCTCGTGTTTTGGGCGTATTATAAAATAAAAACTTAATTCATCGAGAACCTAGTGTCTATACAAACCTAACTTAGGTTTTAAGACATTAAATAAATAAATAAATAAATAAATAAATAAATAATGCTGGACATTTCACACAACATTATCTAGCTCCAAGCTAAGCAGAGCTTGTGTTATGGCAACTAGATAACTGATATACGTAATATAATATACATTACATAGATAGATATTTTTATTATACATAGAAAATACCCAGAACACCCGGAACAAGGATCTGCAGATCGCACAAATTTTTGTTCCGAGGCGGGGAGCGAACCCGCAACTAAAAAAAAAAAAACTAACTAAACTTTTGTAATCAGTTAGTTCGATAAATAAATAAATAAAATAAATCAGAGGATGGGCAGCAGCATCAATCTGTGTACTTAACACCAATACTGCGATCACCAATCCGCCTGCGTGGTGATGTGGTGGCAAATCCCCCCATTGTATTTAATATATACCTATGTCCACTGCAGGAAGAACCCTCCCGTCCAGCAGTGGACGTAAACAGGTTGGTAAAAGAAATAATAATTATAATTAAGGCTACGTTTCCACCAAAGATGTGCGAGGTAGATGAGCGGTGCGAGGATGCGTAGCGAGGCTGTGGAACGGTGCGTAGATGAGCGGTGCGAGGATGTATAGCGGGCTCTTTTCAGACTGATTGCTAGTAGTTTCACGCTCGCGCGCGTCCATTCCTCGCACACATCTCTCCCACACATCCCTTGCAACACATTCCTCGCAACACATTGCTCGCAACACATTCCTCGCAACACATTCCTCGCAAAACATTCCTCGCACGCACCTCGCTTGTTTTGTACGTATAAAAACCTCGCTCGCTAAGTCGGTTCCACCAGCGCTGTGCTGAGCGAGGCTAGGTAAATTAAGCGATTCTTAACAAACACATCCCTCGCTACGCATCCTCGCTCATCTCTGGTGAAAATGCAGCCTTAGTCGAAGACAATTGCGCACGCAATTAAATACATAATATTTAATACTAGTTGCGCCCCGCGGTTTCACCCGCGTGAATAATGATGAAAATTGACGATGATGATGATGATGAAAAGTAGCCTATGTGTTAATCCAGGGTATAAGGTATCTCCACTCTAAATTTCACTCAAATTCGTTCAGCTGTTTGAGCGTGAAGAAGTAACAAACATAATAGGTAACAAACTTTCGCGTTTATAATATTACTAGTTGCGCCCCGCGGTTTCACCTGCGTGAATAATAATGAAAATTGATGATGATGAAAAGTAGCCTATGTGTTATTCCAGGGCGTAAAGTATCTCCATTCCAAATTTCACTCAAATCCATTCAGTAGTTTGTGATACTGTTTCGTAGCAGCAACGGCGTAAAATAACTAAGTTCTAGCGGCAGCTACAACATCCATGCGTAGCAGATAAGTAATGTTATCTATTCTGTGATCATTTGGACTGTTCGTTAATCTGTGACTGTAATAATAAACTAGCGCCGCAAGATAACCAAACAAGGGAATATTAATCGCAATCACTGACAAACAGAATGCTCAGAATTTGGAATAAGAGAATGCATGACTCTATACAAATATTGTTAAACGGCAGCACATGACTAGAACCTGAGGTTGTTTGTGATGAGATAAAGTTGAAATGTAGTTTGTTATGTTAAATATTTGGTTAGGTATATGTCATAGTTAACCGTTGGATTCGCTGATAAAGCTTCGTGTGGTGCATCGAACTTTGGAATCTAATTATGTAAGGGGAGTTTTAAGAAATTCGTGTTTCTTCACTAAGCTTTTACTTTTGCTACGATCAGGAAGCAATGGCATGACAGTATAATATTCTCTTCTATAGAAAGTTGGTTTTTGGTTGACGACCTCTGTGACGCGGCGGGCGAGTAGCCGGCTGAGATGCGAGAGGTTGTGGGTTCGATTCCCGCTGCGGGACATGTTTGCATGATATGCAAAAAAAAACCGGGGTTTGGTGTTGTGGTACCATGGTATTTGTAGTTCGTGATACCCAGGTCACAGGAATCCTAGTGTGGGATCAGGACTATGTATGTGGATGATGGGTGATAAAAAAAAAATTGCAATATCTGTACCTACTTATTTACATAGGATTTATAAGATTGTTATTTATAACTTTTCATTTAAAAAACCGACTTCCGCCATTGTATTCGACTAAATATTTGGATGAAAAAAAAATTATGAAAGAACCATAGTGGTGAAAGGATTATGATACTTTTTGAATGCAAATGCTTGGTTTGTTGCTGAAAATATCAAAATCGCCATATGTTTGCCTACAATATTTGAGGAGTTCCCTCGATTCCTCATGGATTCCATCATCAGAACTGGATTCTGACAAAAATGGGACCAATCTGGAAGTATATCTATTCAAATAAAAAAAGAATTTTCCAAATCGGTTCATGAACGCCGGAGATATGCGGTAACAAACATTAAAAAAAAAATACAACCGAATTGAGAACCTCCTCCTTTTTTGGGAAGTCGGTTAAAAAGTATAATTCAAACGTATCGTGTCTTAAAAACTTTTGATGATTCTCTCTACTTTTACTACCTACCTAAGGTTTTTAAGTTTTAATTCTTGTTATCTCTATGTATCAGCTTCTCCGTGCTCCGAGGCGCCACACAGGCGCTTCCCACCTAGTAATAAGACGGATCATCAAATTAAGCAAAGCCATTTTTGTTGCCCTGATTCTTGTAGGCTTGGTCGCGTTAGAACTGAGGCCTTACCATGAGCTCTTCTAGCGATTCACTTCAAAAACTATTCAGTACAAAATATCGGTTCCGTAATGTCTGCAGCTATATTTAAAGGCACAGTAGCAGATGGTCTGCGATTAAAGTTATTCAATGATGGGGGATGTCAACGACAAACTGATATTTTGTACTGAATAGTTTTTGAACTAAATCGCAATAAGAGCTCATGGAGTAGGTAATTATAGTTTATAAGACGATTCAAAATGATCCGTGTAATTTCAATGAATAAAATACTTACTTATTGATTTGATTTGATTTGATATAGTTAAATCCTATTGCAGAGTAGATGCCTCGCAATAATGGTACAATATAAATCACAGCTAGCCAAAACAAAATTCCACAGAGTAGCTTGTTGCTTTTCAACGAATGAAAAATGCAGCTTTAGGAACAGTCCAACAGAACCTTTCAAAGTGATCCGATTACCATACTTTGAATTGAAAACTGTATTGCTTTTCTAGATTTCGCAGACACTCGTCAAATCCTTGATTAGTCAAATTAGAGATTGATCAAAACCTAAAATGGTCTAACTCGATTCTTCAAATTCTGAAATCGTCAAATTCTAAGCTTATAAACATTGGCTATAAACATTTTTGCATGTTGCTTGTAGAGTGAAATAGTGAGATATCTTTATTAACGACCTCCGTTGCGCAATGGGCGAGTAGCCGGTTGAGATGGGATAGGTGCGGGTTTGAATCCCGTTGTAGGACAAAAAATATTTGCATGATCTGCAAATATATGTTCGTAGTATCTATACTATACTAGTATAACACCTGTGGCTTTGTCCGTGAGTAGTTTTTTTCATACAAACTTCAACTGACCACCCCGCTGCATCCCGTAAGGGGGTGAATTCCGCAAAAGAAATGTACCCTTTAAATTTCAGGTATCTAGAACTTACGGTTTAGGCTGTGCGTTGATAGTTAGTCAGTCAGTCACGTAACGTTTTTATACGTTTTTACCTATTGATTATATTACACGGGTATTTGTAATACATATTATTTGTATTTTACCGTAGTATATCTCAAACTGCTACAATTAGATTAAAAACCCAAGCACTATATCACGTTCCAACTAGCTGAGAAACTGAAAAAGTTTTCAACATACTTCAAAATATAATTTTATTAAAAAAAATATCTTTCAGAGTAAATATCTGTTACAGTTTCGCCTTTACTACGACTTAAGACAAAGCTCAAAATGTCATCAAGATCAAAAATGTGTGACTGTGTACAAATAAAACGTTAGCACCTGCGAGTTTATCTTCGGCGACAAGTGTTATAAATACTGTGACCACACCTACGTTGTCTTAGTGCGCCCGCGCCGCGTGTGCCTCATTCACTAATTAGCCATCCCTTGAATACATAGCAAGGCAATAACAGAACGTATAGTTTCAAACAATGGCTCCCGGTGTGAACCATAACTCGGAAATAATCGACAATGCCCTCAAAGTAATTTCAAAGGATGAAAACCTTATCAGTAACTTGTTGGATGAAAACGCCAATGGTGTCAAAGCATGTCCGGTCGATCATTTCGATGTTAAAAAGGTCGAGAATGTTGTGAAAGAAAAACCAGTGCGGAAAGTCATCAGGCCGAAAGTGCTGAAGAACCACGACTCTCGTGATTATTTATACGATAGACTGTATGATACGCCTTGTCCAAGAAATGTGAGTACTTAAATAGTGTTTTAATCACTCGTGGCTTTGCTCCGCGTGGTACCAGGATAAAAGTAGCTTATGTCAAGGTCCAGGTATCTATCTCTCTGCCTCATCGAAATTGGTTCAGCCGTTAAGGCGTGATGTGCATTATGAGGAAACTATTATTTTATTGCTCTGTAAAAACAGGATGAGTATACCAACTCAATAAATATAAATATTAATATTGTAAATTAATGGTGAAATGGCAGTCTATTTTTGTTTTAGTTTTTTTTTAATTCCATTTTCCAGTGGATTTTTGAGATGTGGCAGTAAGGGCAGGTACCTTAACCGTTGTAACTAGAGGAAACGTTCTGAGATTATGCTTATTGACATTTTGACCTGCATTCACAGATTTTGAAAAAAATGTACGGTCAGCAAGGAAATGGACACATTACACCAAAACTTTTTGATCCCGTTTCATAGAAAGATCAAAAAACTCTATTAAACCAACTAAGGCTAGAGTACTAGAAATTACAGAAATCGCAAAAAAAAACTCCCATACATTTTACAGGAAATGAGACTTAAGCTTACGTTTATACGTGACAAAACTTTTTACGATGAATAGACTGGCCCCAAAGAAGACAACTGGTAGAAAATAAAAATTTTGAATTTCGAACGAATAGGCACATTACTTTTCCTAATTTGATTTGCTTCGAAAACAAAAAAAACTAGATTGTTTTTGTTTTGCTTGTGACATCTGCTAACATTCTAAGATAAAAAAAAAGATTTTGTTTTGTTTGTGACTTCTGCTAACATTCTAAGACAAAAAAAAAGCCTCTAATTAAGAACGATTAGACTTGCTAGATGCTTATTAATATTTAAATAATTGCTGCTTTGGAGTGGATAGTTGTGATAAATGTCCTAGCAAACAAACTATTGGATCATTCCAATAGTTTTTTTTTAAAGTAATAACCGAATTCAATTGCATTATGTTTAGAAATAGATCACTTGTGACGAGTTTAGTTCATATATATGCAAAAACGACCATAGCGTGTTCGGCCTGAGGATATACCCCTCCGTCTCTTTCCAAGGATGTCGTAAAAGCCGACTAAGGGATTTTCAGGGGATGGGCAGTAGCATACAACTGAGTACTTTACACCAATACTGCGATGACCAATCCGTCTGCCAAGCGTGGTTATTATGGCAAATCCCTCCATTGCATTCTATGGTGCCAGCAGTGGAAGTCTAAAGCTGCAAATGTAGGCAAATTGTGAGGTCTTGCATTTGACTATTACCGAGTGGAATATTTTCGATATGGATTAAAGTCGTGGGATATAAATGTATGCAAATTCAATTTACACCTATGTATTTAATGTAATTTCACTCAAAGCTCATAAATTATGATGATAGTATATATACCGCAAATGGGAGTAAGACCATTTGTACCAGTTGAGCTTATAATCACAATAATTTTCGTACACCTGTTTAATGCGCTAACAATATTTACTTATGTAAATGAGTGAATAGCTTACGTATGCTCATATTTACTGAACGGCGAGCACGCGCCCATAAAACAAATACAGCTTAAATACAGGATGCACTTTATGTATAACAATATATCAAAATAATATTATATTGCTTCGGAACAAATATTTGTACGATCTGCAGATAATTGTTCAGGGTGTTCTGGGTATTTTTCTATGTATAATAGAAATATCTATCTATGTAATGTATTGTATTAAGTATCAGTTATCTAGTACCCATAACACAAGCTCTGCTTAGCTTGGGGCTAGATAATGCTGTGTGAAATGTCCAGCATTTATTTATTTACTTATTGTACTTTTCGTTAGGATAATTATAGAATAATGCAGTATTTTGAATCAACTAACCTGCCAGTACCAAGCCGTGATGGTTTCGACCTATGAATAAGAATCTCTCCATCTACTCCCATGGATGACGTAATAGCTGACTAAGGGATTACACCAGGGGATGGGCAGCAGCATCCATCTGAGTACTCAACACCAATACTGCGATGACCAATCTGCCTGCCAAGCGTGGTGATTATGGCAAATCTCCCTGGTGCGTGGTGATTATGGCCCTCCATTGTCGTGTATTCAATGGGCAAGGCCTCGTCCAGCAGTGGACGTAAACAGGCTGGTGATGATGATGATTAATAACTGTAGGTATCTGACGGTATCTGTGTAAGTTAAACCCTTTTCGTACACACCTAAATTTCTCGACGCTTCGTTGTTAGATTTTTGAACGAGCGAAGCGAGTTCTCTGATTCAAGTTGGAAGAATCGGCGTTTGTATGTATGTATGTATGTTTGTCCGATAAAAACTTCCAAACCGTTAATCCGATCTTCATGAAATTTGGTATGGGGGTAGATAGTATTGGTACAATTTGTAGGTAAGGTTATGAGCTATATCGGTCAAGGGGTTGCTGAGATATTGGGGTCCAAGTGGGGGTAAAAAAAATAAAAGTGAGACAGTCAGATCAAGTAGGGTGTCTAATGAAAGCGCTTTGGTTGGACATTTTAAAACTGTTTTTAATAAGTACTATTTAGCCTTAGCAGTTTTTGAGATATTAGGGAAAATAAAAAACATAAAAATCAAAAATTCTAAGGTACTTCCAGCAATCCCACAATGCTGAAATTTGGTATGCTTGTGGCTTTTGTGTCACAACTACAGGGAAAAGTCTGAAACTGAAGAATTTAGAAACTTGTACTCTATAAAAGACAAACCAATATAACATCCATGTTGACCTCCCATTTCTAGGAATTTGAATGACGCTGGAGTTCTATGGTTTTTGTCAAAAGGACGTTATCAATTAATTCGTCAGGTACTTGATATAGGTACTAACAGGTATGTAGTATTACGCCCCGTTGCTTAGCCCTATTCAAAGGTTATTTCGATGATGTGTAGGAAATTAGAGTTGTTACTGATAGATCCTGTATTGTACTGGTAGATCTCGAGGTGAAAATTTTCAAAAATAATAATAGAAAAATGGAAATTACTTGGTTGGTCGCGAGGTCTCAGTTCGGACGAACCACTAGTTATTAAATCAAATAAAAAAATAAGTTTATTAATTGAAATCACAAGAAGCATTTTGAATAGTCTTATAAATTAAAATTACTCCTGTTCCAAAGCGACCCAGCCTAGAAGAATCAGGCAACAAACACGGCTTGGCTTAATTTGATGATTATAGTGAGAACAATGGAAATTATAATTTAAAAACAGTTAACTGTTCTATTTCGAGTTTTAAATAATTCTTACTGGGACTTTTCAAAGAAACCTAAAGTGAAAATAATCTACGCCTTTCAAATTTAAATACAATAAATTAAATAAATTGTTGTAATAAATTACAGGCACATGTGACTTTTCATCTTAGTCTCAGGGTGACAGGCGCAGGGTCATGCCAAGTAGGGCGCGTTCTAGGTGGATGTGACCTAAGAGGTATTGCATTTGTTGCGTGTTTGAGGGTTACCGCTGAACATCAGGTTATTTGAAACCAATTGCAAGTTCCGTCATATAGTCAAATAAAAAAAACAATACGTTTTTGTGCATACCTTCCTCGCGTTATCACTTGTACCGACAGTGTAGCTGATTTTAAAGACCGGCAATTTTGAACGTTTTGCCCATTAATTTTTCTGTATCAACAGTGGAAAAACAATATATTGCTGCATTAGTATTTTTACGGCTTATTTGTTTGTTTTGACGACACGGCACGGCGGGCTTAGTAGCTGGCTAAGAAGTAAGAGGTTGCGGGTTCGATTCTCGTTGCAGGAGAAATGTTTGCATGATCTGCAAATATTTGTTTTGGGTCTGGGTGTTGTGGTACAATGGTACTCGGGTTCTTTCTCTGTCGTAGCTCCTGATACCCACGACACAGGGTATCCTAGTGTGGGATCAAGGACTATGTATGCGACCATTGGGTGTAATGTCATGCTAATGAGACTGTAATTCTGCACTTCTCGAACTCGTGAGATTATGTAATATCAGATTATGTAAATAAAGTGAATTTTGGTGACGAAAATTTCACGATTTTATATCGTTACATTATTATGTACCGTAGTGCAAAATAAAACATTAATTAAATTTTATAATCAGCATCTTTTTTTTTTCTCAGCATAATCCTCATTGATGACCACTCTCCAATATTTCTCAAGGCTTACTTACATAAAATATGCACAAACTCCTTAGCATCGATATCATATTCAGCTGTAAAGGAACCCTTGCTTTTATTTGTATAAAAACGATACAATATTCATTCGTTTCCGTACGTATCCTTGGAACGGCGTACTTTTGAAACCGCCAAGGGGTATGCCGCATCAAAGTTACTGCTACTGGAACTTGGTTTGTATGCTTGCTACGAGGTGTAGCGTAGTTTTCAAGATAATGTGATGGATTTTGAATTGCATCCGTTTTGTTTGAAATTTACTTGAGACGCTATATTATATGTATACTTATATGTGTACATAATTTTCAGTAACCTACCTAACCTACCTAAAGTTTAAATTGCGGTAACAGTAGCAGAATTTAAGCTTAAAATTATGTTTATTTGGGTCAGACGAGTTTCAACTAGGTAGGTACAACTTCGACTAAAGAGGTCAGCCCACGAATCCAACACGGATGGGCAGCGCTCGGGAAAGTGCGTCCTATTTACTCGTCACAGATACCGCAGAGCCTCAAGACGAAAGTCTATAATCTGTGCGTGTTGCCCGTGATGACATACGGTACTGAGACGTGGTTACTTACGCTGGTTACTGGTGAAAGTCAAGGTCGCACAGCGGGCTATGGAGAGATTTATTTTCGGAGTTTCACTGACATACGTAATTATCAAACATCATAGCCAAAGATCGGATAAAATGACATACGTAATCATCAAACATCATGGCCAAAGATCGGATAAAATTCTCTGAGATCATAAGGTCGTTTTATTCCACTCACAAAGTAGAAATGTCACATCCATCAAACTCAATGAACATTTTACTCCAACGATAACATATCCTGGAATCTATCTCCGAATCATTGAAACGTTATGTAGCATAAAAACACAATCGCATTTTACGGTCGACACCTTTTATGGTCAAAAAGCGTGTGTTACGGCTGTTAGGTAAACGTAAAAACACTTTTGACAAACATGTTTTATGAGTGATGGATTTGTGAACGACATGTTTTTATGAACACATTGCCATCGTAAAGATATTTGATGATGGGTTGAAAATACCTCGTCAAGGATTGAACCAATAAATAACGAAATGTTGTAGTTGAGTGCCATGACACTTGACTAGTTAGGGCAACGCTGTCCCGTGATACCAAAACATATAGATGCGACCATCGAAACTAAATAAAAACATTCATAGGTATACCTACTATTAAAACAGCCTACAGACCACTTTAAGAATTACTAGGTACCATAAGAATAAGAATAAGAAGCATTTATTGTACAAAGTACTTTAAGCATTTACTTAACTAAACAATGAATAGCGCTATAAGCAATGCTCAAATTTTTCTTCTCAGAAACGTTATAACTACGATTTATTTGTAGCTTCAGTCCTTATTCGAAGATTTAGTTAGTCAATGCGTAACTCAAAAATAGAGTAGATTCTACTGGGTAACTTTAGAATTATGTACAATTCAAAAGTTGGTCAGTAGAATGTGTATAGGTGACAATGACATTAAAAAGAAGTTGACATATTTGTTAGAGAACTTTTTTTAGTTTTATTCCTCCATGATGTTTTTGCTTGGCTGACGAAGGAGGTTGGATATGTATTATGTGGGATATGCTCAGGAGGGATGTTTGTGATATTTTTTTGGTATTACCACGTAGCGGAACTCCAAAACATGCTAACCATAAATAAAACATCTGCTATTTATATCGCTACAAAAGGGTGCCGAGTTGTTTTATTTAACAGCTATTTATGTTTCGTTTAAAATAGTGATTTAACACTTAATTGCAAGTTTTGAATAAGAAAAATCTTAAACAATACTTTAAATTTAAATATTGCTTATAAGTATGCGTGTCACCGTCAATGTTCAAAAATAGAATACATTACAGTAAACTTTTTTTTCTGGATTTCATCTGGCTTTTTAACCGACTTCAAAAAAAGGAGGAGGTTCTCAATTCGGTTGTATTTTCATTCATATCGTGGTTGCATTATTTTATTGTCAACAAACATCCACCCTCAGCTTCACTCGCGATGATCCGGATACTAAAACTAGCTTATGTGTCAATCCAGGTTGTAACCTCTATACTTAATTGAAAATGATTCAGTAGTTAGGGCGTGTTTGAATAACAAACAAAAGTCAAAAAGTCAAAGTCAAAGTCAAAAAGAACTTTATTCATTGAAATCACAAGGATCATTTTGAATCGTCTTATATAAAATTAAATTACTCCTGTTCCAACGCGACCAAGCCTAGAAGAATCAGGCAACAAACTCGGCTTGGCTTACATAAATGGTCCGTCTTACTACTAGGTGAGAAGCGCCTGTGTGGTGCCTCGGAGCAAGGAGTTGCTGATACATAGTAAATGAGAACTTAAAAACCTTAGGAAGGTAGTCAAAAGTAAATAAACATCAGCAAAAATATGCAAGACAGCACACGCTACGCTTGTTATACTTATAAATAATAATCTAATACAAACATGTAAATAGGTAAGTACAGATATTGCAAATTTCCATTTTAGCATTTTTAAAACAAAAAAACATACAGCAAAAATCGTCATCATTGTCATTAGCTGGTAGACGTCTATTTGCTAGGCGAAGCCTCCCCAATGAATGCATTAGGGGGATTTGCCATTCACCAGGTACCAAGCTTGGCAAGCAGATTGGTGATCACAGTATATTGATGCTAAGTACCTACTCAAGTTGTTGAGGGTCAACCCCTGGTAAAAAATAAATAAATAAAATAAAAATAGCTTTATTGCTACACAAAAAATATACACTTATAAATTAAAAATATTCGAAAACTAACTAATTTTTAAGTATGGACCGCCCTTAGCGGTATAAGCCTCCATTTAAGGATCGCCAATCTTCCTTGACTCTTGCTCTTCTTGGCCATCCCCTGGTATAATTCTTTAATCAACTTTTATGAAATCTATGGGAAGAGATAAAGGGGTTTATTATGGTCCAGGGTTACCGCTTAGCATCAGGTGGGCCACCAGCAAGCTCCATCATTTACACATATAAAAAAAACTGGCTTCAAACCTATCGCACGCTCTTTATAGTCGGTAACAAAAATCTAGCTTATTAATAGTGTCTATAGTTCAATCTGGGAATTGACTCAACCTAGAGAACTGAACGAATGTGAGATGTCAAACGGGGCTACTGAATAGAAGTTTAAAGCTCCAGACGGGGTGGTCTATTTGTTCCGTTATTGAGAGAACCTCTCCGTAGGATTCAATTGAATCAATTCCTCGACAAGAAAAGGTAGGTAATGTAGGATAACTAGATAAAGTGTCCTATTTCCTGATTTCATTTCTTTCGAAAGAATTCAATGCGCTTCGCAGAGGCTCATTTCCTACGCATGTCACTTTGTCATGGTTCTAGGACATGCTGGTTTCCTTACGGTGTTTTCCTTCAACGTTTTAGAACACGTATTACGTACGGTGCACATATATTTTAACCTGGAAAATCTACTGGTACATGATCAGGATTCAAATCAACAAACTAATGAAGACGGGGTCACTAGTCGCTACAATCCAGTGTAATATTATAAATCTGTTTCACGACATGATCTCGTATATCGTCTTGTTTCATACGAAATTTGATGCAATCCGATTTTCCGAGAATCAACTCTGCTATCCATTGCAAAGCCATCGGCTTGTAAAATAATAATTGCCTACCCATTAACATAAAATTGCATAGCACCTACTATGGAGCCATCTATTCAGGGAACTAACCCGGCCTACCAAAAGAACACCAAGAAAACCACTCATTGAACCTGCGATTCGCCTTGCCAACTTTTAAAGTATTAATTTTCTCTCAACCTTTTTCCTAAAACAAATAAAAAAGGTTTGAATAATTGACGATGCTGAAAATTAAAGAAAAATAAACAAAAACTATGTCTAAGAAGTTTTATTGCAGATAAATTTAATACTGGCAGCAAGGATTTGATCTAGAGGCAATGAAAAGACAATTGCTTTATCGATCGTCATTTTTTTGCTGATTAGTAGAAAAAGTTTAATTGACGATCGACGAAGCCATTGCTACATCTATGCATAGATCTCATCTCATAAATAATCAAAGCATCTATCCTTTAAAAAATGAATTCCCGATACATGGTGTATGATATTATTAAGTCTATAGTATGAGTAGGTTGTTAAGTTTTCATTGCAAGGCGTTACAGGGCTGACATAGTCGTAACACGAATCAGAGTCCTTAAAAAATGAAGAATAAAAAAAATATAGCTTTAGAATTCTTAATTATCATCTTAGGAAAAGGAGCCTTTAAGAACCTTTTGCTAATTATAACAGCACAGAATGGCTTTTCTAACTAATAGATAGGCACTTTTTTTTTAAAAGACAGATATTAAATTCGCACAGTGGCATTTACATAAAATTGATATGAACAATTTGTTTGTTGCAGCCTACACTATGCAACGAGAATATATGTCTTGGAAGTTTGATGGCCATCCCTGGCCGGGGTGACGTGTCGAGAGAGCCGGCTGAGATCCTCAACGACTCTAAGGACTTCCTTGGACAGTACTTCGCTTCTATAAGAAGGTGAGCATTTAATTGAAAAGCTATAAGCAAGATACACATCTTGCTTGTAGCTTTTGTGAACTCAGTGCAGATCTTATCTCCCCATTTTGAATTAGATTGCACATCGTATTAAAAAAAAACGAGCCCACGATTCTTAAGACAATTTTTTTTAGCCTCAGAATTCCTCGAAATAAACTCACTCTATATATAGTCTGCTGCCGTGGTATATCCGGCCTAAGAATAGGCCCCTCCTCCTCCAGTGGATGTAGTAGAAACCTCACTCAAATCAAATACATGTGTGCAAAAATAAAGTATAACACTGAAGGTAGGTACAGACGGCAAAGCTAATTGGTTACCCCCCCAGTGTGCTTATAGATTGAAGTAGAAATGAAAGGCAAATATTAGAAATGTCTCACAATGCGATAAAAAAATTACGTTATTTGACACACGGGACGTAGTAACTGTTATTGAATCTGTGACCTGGGGGTAGCCAATTAGCTTTGCCATCTATACATGGTTATACCTACTTTCATTCGTTATTAAAGATGATAGGTAACGAGCAAATGCTTAGAACGCGTGCTCTTGCACGCGACACAGAACTCAATTCAATTCAATTCATTTAATTCTTGCAAGTAAGTGATTTACAATTATATCTTAAAGGTAAATACACGTTTTTACAATGTCACAATGTTAAAAATTATTATTATATAATTATAGATAAAATAAAAACACCTACTAAACAAAAGTACCTACTTCTCAAGTATAATGGTACAAAAAAACAGTCTAAAACAATCTAAAACAATCATGTGCCGAGCTCCCTGGCCCTTTTGTCATCGAGGTAATCAATTATTTTGTAGTAAGCCTTGTTTATTAAGACAGTCATCAGAGTTTTCTTAAATTTATTCTCAGAAAGACTATCAATGTGGTCAGGTAGTTTATTAAAAAACAGGCCAACTAAGGCCTAGGATACAATTAATTAGTGAAGCTTTCATTTAGACACATTTATTTCATGAAACATATTTTATTACCTATCTACTATAAGAAATACAATTTTACTCTGAAAATTTCATGCAAATTAAGTGGAACATCTGCGTTCATGCTTTGTGTTTTATAGCTGAATTATTTTATACGTTCGTTTCAACGTAAGCAGTAACATGTTTGAGAAAAATCACCATTCAAAGTTACGTTAATGTATCAAAATAAGCCTCCTACGTGGTGTTCAAAGCTTTGACTTTTTCACAGTAACTTTTAGCTCGCTAAAGGAAAAAATGTAGGTTATAATTGCAGACTGGCAGGTACGACAGTTGTCTGCAAAGGCACCGGGTGTCGGCCCTTATCACCCCAACTCTATGAAGATATTAATTACAAAACTGACTAGTGTTGTGTGTATCTGCTCTCACAGTAGGTACATAATTTTACATAATTTTGTACATAATTTAAGTATAGTTGGTGTAATCTTTATTGTAATTTTGTCATTCTATGGATTCAAGTTATTCGGATGAATATTTATTATTATTGTGACACTAATTTATTTTAAAACTAGTTATAAAATACATTTTTGTTATTATTATAATTCTATCATTTCAGGTCGTGATGTATGGAAAAAATAAAAGGGATTGCTCATCTATTATTTCAACTCTAAAAATATACTACCTAATGCTAAAACCTGAAAAAAACATACTTAGGTGCCTTTTAAAGGATATTCTTCCCCGTTGTAATATTTTATGCAGAACAATAATCATAAAAAATAAGTTTTCTTTCATACGAATATTATACGGAATACTCTATCTCGGATACCAAGTTTTATGTCTTTCGTCTAAAACATTTGCATCTTGGCAGGTACTTTTTCAATCAGTAAAATATTTCCATCTTTTAGCAGACTGGCTGTTCTTTTAGAAATTTGGAAACTTATGTTAATTTTTCAATTTTTATTTATAGATTGTTTTATAGATTTAGATTTAGTTTCTACTACTTGGGTACAGGCCATCTCATAGACAATTTTTCAATATTCTTTGCAAACTGCAAAATAGCATCTAACTTATACACCAAGTAAAATTAATAACAGCAATTTAGTATACACACAATAAGTTGACTTTTTGGTGTTCTCTACCAGAGCCAACACACCAGCACACGAGGCTCGCTGGAAGGTGGTGCAAGAGGAGGTGGAGAAAACTGGCACCTACCAGCTGACAACCACCGAGCTCGTTTTTGGAGCTAAGTTAGCCTGGAGGAATGCAAGCCGATGCATCGGGAGGATACAGTGGTCTAAATTGCAGGTAAATTCATCTACCAATATTATTATGTCCTGTGCTAGATGCTCATCAAAGCTCAAATCTGGGTGTTTCGAAGACCAGCTCTTGTCCAAAAATAAATTAAATTAAATTAAGTGACTAGTTTAGCATGCGAAAAATATCACGACACTGTTTTGTAGGTTGAATATTTTTATTAGGTACTTAATAGTTACCCATTCAGATAAATAATGTTGATTCATCCAATGAAGTAGTTTCATTATTTTATAACATAAAAGATAATCTCATAAATATCCATACCTATATATACCATATACATATATACCAGTTTAAAGCAATTGCAAAGCCCGTCTACGAGTTTAAAGTGTTTGAAAAGAGCAGTTCATTGTTGAGGCACAATCGGGTGGCACTGGAGGAAAGTAGAGCTACTGTTTCACGGAAATACCTCTTGAATAGAAAACCAAATAACTTAAGACTAGAATCAATTATACCCGCTCTTGTCTGTAGTTCTTCCTGCCAAGAACTAAATGAATTTGCTGACTCTAAGGAGAAAACTCTCATTATGCTTCGTAGAAAAAAAACAGGCAACTAACAGCTAGTTTGGGAGCTCCGTGAATTTTTCGTGAGGGTGAGAACTTTTCCGGTTACCGCGTCAGCAAGTACCTACCATAAGGAAATTAAATATTCAAGCAAACTAAGACAGAGAGCATTCTTGATGAATAATATTTTCTGGATTTTTAGGACGCTCCAAGGTAATTCGAGCAATTTTTAACATCTCTCTTTTAGATAAAAAAGCTCAGAAATATAAAAACAAAATTCAGTTATAAAGAAAAGTGTTTACCTTCAATTTTGCCGTGCTTAAATTTTTCCGCAAACAAAAAAAAATACGGTACAAATTCTCAATATTTCCACAATTAAACTCCACCGAGCGTTAATTCATTCGTTCATTTCCATTCACTTTCCTCTGTTGGCGTGGGACGAGTACGATTGACTCGAGGGTTTAAAACGACATTACTGGACAGGCTGCTAAGCCGTCTGATGTTCTTCACCACACTTTGTAATTACGCAGCTTAAATAGATTGCGATGGCTAATCGGCGCGATTTGATTATAGACTCGCGGCTTGGAGGCCTATTCTGATAAGCGGAGCAAACAATCTTGTTCACAAAATAACCACTGAGTGTCGAGAAAGGGCTGAAATAACCAAATATAATGTTTACTTAGGTTCTCATGTTGTGTTCATGTGATGTGTGGGTACATAATTCAATAAAAAAAATATGGACTTTCCTGAACGCTTTTAGTTCATAGCAATGGAAAAAAACATCAATTACCTTCTTATACCTCAATGTAAATGCACGTTGCATTTAAAATAATCACCTAAGCTTACTCCCGCATGTTTTTGCTCACCGATGTTTAGAATAGGTATGTCTCAGCTAACTAATTCGTCAGAGTGATGTGACGCCATCGCATCACTCTACTATAAAGATTAGGTTTTCGTAGGCACTCACTTTCATTCGAGTTCAAGATTTATTTGCACGAATAATGGAAACAGGGCTTATAAATTATATGAATTAATTCTCGTAACATTTAAAGAAGAGTTTTATTGAAGTCTTTATATCGGGGGAAATTGTTCAACACTTTTTAACTTGCTAATTTTTTTTGATAGACATCAAGCTAAAATATATTCAGGTATTACTTTCTGTGTAGGTACACAATGAGAATGTATTCTAATTTCATAGCAATTAACAGTTAGTTGATGCATAGATATGTATTTCGGAATTATGCACAAAATTACACGTAGACCTACGAAAATCACGAAAAGGTAGAGAAAACTATCTGCTAATTTTTGAATTCAACATAATCTCTAGGCAAAGCTTGCTTAGTAGTTAGTAGGTATATTTTCTCCGCAGTCTAAATTGCATTCTGAAGCAGTTCTTTCTGATAAATAGATAACTGGTTTAAATTATAGAGTTCTGTGCCTAGTCCAGCTTTATCGGGTAGAACTGTTAATAAATTCGAAACAGCTTTACAAACGTTTCAACAGTTTGCTCTGGCGAGTGGTAGAATTCGAATTCTGTCAAAATTGATTTAAAAAGTGAAACCGCTATTCCATTAGCAGCTGTGTTCCGCTTTGAGGGATTAAACTGCATTGGATTAATTCACAAATATTGTTGTGGCTTTTAAGATTAGGTACAGCAGATGCTTTCGTCCACGGAGTATAAAGATTTTCGCTCTCTTATGAAAACTTTACGGAATGTATTGAACATTTACAATTTATCCCTTTTTTCTCATCTTGATACTTGATGTACTTATTATTTCTCTCCATGCAGGTATTTGACTGTCGACAAGTGACAACAACCAGCGGGATGTTTGAGGCTCTATGTAACCACATTAAGTACAGTACAAATAAAGGAAACATCAGGTACGCACCCCTTAACTTCTTCAAGATCATTCCTAGTTTGTAAAAACATCTTCGATAATTATTTCATGCATTTATGATTTTCACAATTTTCAAGAACATTTATACCTTCATTTATAATTGACATGCATATTTCAGTTTATCAAACGTCTAGTGAATTTAAAAGCACAGTGTAGTAAGCACGACTATCTACGGTATCGAGATGCTAGCGAGACGATATAGTCAAAGTCAAATCTTAATCAATCAAATTGCAATGATTTCAAGCTACTGCGATGTCATTGGCCAATATTTGACATCGACTATCGTCATGATACCGTTAGATATTCGTGCTTACCTACCCCACATAAATGTAAAATTGTTACTGTTTTCTTACATTCATTTGTTTTCAACTTTTAAGTTTTTCTTAAACGTATAATGGTCACTTAGGATTTAATCTACTTTAGATAACTTTATTAGTTTTATTTATTAGCCCGTGGCTACTAAAAGCCATTAAAACACTAAGCACTAAGCTACTAAAGTAGCGAGATAAAAAGAAAAAAGCCTATATGTGTCAATCCCGGTATAATCTACCTCTACCATATTCTATCGAAACGGGTTAATTTTGGCGTGATTCAGTAGTAAATAAACATTAAAACTTTCGCTTTATATAGCATCATATAGCATTATAGAATATAAGTAGGGTAATTTTGTAGAAGATCTTGTATGTTTGGTCAGGTCAGCGATGACAGTCTTCCCACAGCGAACAGACGTCATGCATGACTACAGAATATGGAACAGTCAGCTGATCAGCTACGCAGGCTACAGGCAGCCCGATGGGACTGTGCTGGGAGACCCAATGCATATGGAGTTCACTGAGGTAACGATACAATTATACCCATATACTGTAAATTGGTAAACCTAAAACCTACGCAGACAGATATGTTTATATAAGCTGCTGAATTTTCAATAATATGCCAAATCAGTACATTTTTCCAAATAAACTGATTTCCGTTTCTTTAGGAAATCAGTGCTAAAACTTGGAAGAATGCATTGATGTATGATAGTCTTATACATTATAAATGCAAATAATATTAATGCGATTGCTTTAAAAAAGATCCCAATGTACCTAATTGGGAAAAAAAATATTATACTTAACATAACTTTAGATCACTTCCAACGGTCCTTAGATAGCTCAACTGTTCCATTTCTTTAAACTTGTATTAGTTGTATTCTGTAAATAATAATTAAGTTATTACAATGTTATGTTTTCATATCTGAGAAATAACAAGCAAACAACAAGATAAATACATTTTCTTACTAAAAAATAATAGTAACTCAGTCCAAAATAAATAAAAATAAAAAAATGATACCATAAAATTTACAAATAATTAATTACAACGCAAAACAACACGTAAAACACCGTACATACATTGTCTGCCAAATATCTGATAACAACACTGAAACCAGTAAGCTGTAGAATAATTTACCAAATTACAGACCGTGAAAACAAACGTTACGAAGCCGAAGTCTGAACAACTCCATATCAGGCAAACATCTGTTCTTCAAGAACAGCCTATATTATTCGCACACATTATTAACTAAAATAACTTCCAGCGAAAATTCTTGTGTCTTATAAATTCGCTAACTTTATTTATGGTTCAAATAAGTTTCACAGTTTGCTTATTCTGTCATCTGTAATTGATGGTGGCTGTAAAACAGTTCACTCGTTGGTTACACTACAGATAAATCAATCTACGGATGGCGTTTTTGACTTTCCACCACCTGTTTCACTGTGTGTGATATATTCGAACATGGCCTACGAGAGAAATGCATTATGCCTAGTCTATAAGTCACTTTAACGGTTTTTTATTTGCTCAAAAAAGTGAAGTTCGTCGCGAAACTTTTCACATTCATTTGTTTTGCGAAACATACAAGAACCAAAAAAAGAAGAAGAGAGTTCATAGAATCACTACATTAAAAAAAAAATACGATAGACGATAGACGTACGGCCCACTTGATATATTGGTAACCACAGCTTATAGACGACCTCTGTGACGCGGCGGGCGAAGGTTCGCCTGCGACACAGGAGGTTGCGGGTTCGATTCCCGCCTCGGAACAAATATTTGTACGATCTGCAGATATTTGTTCAGGGTATTCTGGGTATTTTCTATGTATAATAAAAAATATCTATCTATGTAATGTATTGTATTAAGTATATCAGTTATTTAGTACCCATAACACAAGCTCTGCTTAGCTTGGGGCTAGATAATGTTGTGTGGATGTCCAGCGTTTATTATTATTATATAATATTATTATTATAGACACCGGCCCATACCGGGACCCTACCCCTATGCGATGCCTACCCTCAAGACATATTTTTATTGATTTTTGAAGCTAGCATATTGTTACTAATCGGGAAAACCTCAGATAGTAGTCAATTCCACAGCTTGTATGTACTTGTACTTGTAGAGCAGACTCTTTTCTGCAACTACAGGCCGCTAGTGGGCCATTTTTGTGTGACGGGTAGAGGCCGCTAGTCCAGCCACCCGATGTGGCACCAGCTTGTACTATGGGTAAGAAATTATCTCGAAAAACAAATCACAGCATATGGTTCTATGATGTTACGGCGCCTGGGAGAAAGATGGTAAAATCTCGATGACGGGATGAAGTCGAAAAGATCGTCAGAGCTCGAGAGAGCTTGGGATCGCTGATAATTCTAATGACTCTTCTCTGTTGGGAGTCAAAACGAAGCAGCTTGTACTCGGGTGTAGGACATCTTTTAGTCAAAGTCAAAGTCAAAGTCAAAAAGAATTTTATTCATTGAAATCACATGGACCATTTTAGGAATCGTCTTATAAACTAAAATTACTCCTGTTCCTAGCTGTTGCTGTTGTAGCCTGAAATTAGATCTATATATTCAGTTATGATTTTTGAACACATGCAATTTTTTTTTTATATCAATTTCCCAGAATGTAAATTGAAACTGCAGACATTAACTAACAGTCCTTACCAAGGTTGTCAAGAAAAAAATTGCTCTCAGCAATAAGACCAGCCATTGTCATTCCATGCTCTTTTTATTATTTTTATGTATTAATTGTGGTGTACAATTGAGTGATATCTATCTATCCATACTTGCCAAGTTTGTAGAGAGATAGAGATAGTAAGATTCGATACCTTGCTTTTCTGTGGAACGGTTTTGGCATGTCAGATGGGTTTACGGTTAGGTTTCCAATAAGCGACGATGGGCTTGCAACCTGTCACTTAAGAAATGCTAATTCTTGAGCAAAAATGGGCATGAACGTTATTTTATACAATTTGGACTTGCCTCTGACAACCCTCTAGCTAGTATGTATTGATGTCCTCAGCTATGCTTGAAGCTCGGTTGGAAGTCGCCTAACACCGCCTGGGACATTTTGCCGCTAGTGCTCTCGGCCAACGGGAAAGATCCCGACTACTTCGAGATCCCGAGAGAACTCATCATGGAGATCGAAATGACTCATCCAACGTGAGTATATTTTAACATTTAAAAAAAACTACATTTTCCAGGTACTTAATCAAAGTTCTGGTGAAAAATAATTTAAATGAAATAAAATTTAGATAAACCAGGCAAGGTAATCTGGACAAGGTCCTAGAAATGCATATAAATTGGAATTAAATATAAATTTTTGAGGAGAAAGTCGAACAAGCTTTAGAATATCGGTATTTACAAAACTATTTTATTAAATGGTACATTTCTTTTCATAGGCATTTGCGTGGCAAAAGTTTTTTTTAAACTTTATTGAAAGAGCTGTTAGTGCGATTATTTCGCTCTGTATAGGACAAAATTCAACCTTACAAAAGGTAATTTGATAATTCACTGGCCGAATTGTTTTTTAAAACTATGTCATTACAATTCTAAATCCCGAAGATTGCAGGTTTTACATTATAGTTATTTTATAAAAAACTAAGCAGCTTTTTATTTATATTTAATTATGTAATAATTAATCAGGATCTTTCGATTCATAAACAATCCACTCTCGTTTCTATCATGTTTGTTACTTTATGTATGGTTCTTAGTTTCAAACTCAAAAGACATCTTTATCGGTAATGGACTTCAAGCCGATCTACGGCGATAAATCTAAAAGATTCTCCGACAGCAAAAGTAGATTCTAGATTTACGACACCCAAACTTTGCACAATACCGTCAGCAGCAACACGCCGAAATAGCGTTCGCAAAGAGCAGCTTACACTGCGAACCGTACGTGCAACACGTACATTTTTCCATCAGGGATTTATGCCAACATAAAAAGGTCGGGGAATGCATATTATGCCGGGGGAGGTAAGAGGCGATACGCCAAATAGGCGTACATACATTCAGGGTAGATTGCTTATCGTAAAAGTGTGGTCCACTGATCTCCAATCAGTGTTTATTGGCCATAACTCCGGTGATTCAATGTCGTCGCCATTGATAATGCTAACAGGCGTTAATGCGCGGTAATCGACGATCTCTCGTGTGAGAGCAAATGTTGGGACCATGTGTGAATTACGTGATCTGATGGTTATTAAGTACAGGATGTTTGGGTACATTGCGCCTACATTTAAATATTATGTGATTTGGGAGAAACACGTCATCTCTTTATAGTGTGGTTATTCTTTGGTGCCAAGGTTGCTGTCGATTCTGGTAAGTAGGAAGGTACTAGCATCACATAAACGTATAGAGACAACTCTAACATGTTGTTTCAGAATAGTATAATAAAGTGAAATTATTTTCCTCTTACCAAAAGGTAGGGAAAACATGTTTTATTATGATGGATGCTCCAGATACCATGCATACCTACTCATAAACTTATCTTATTACGTTATGTTATGATATAAAGCGTCAATATACACATCTAATAGCTATTAAGAACTTATTTAATAAGGGTGATAATTAAACTACTCGTAGCACCTCTACGCTTTATATTATCGTAGGTTACATACACAATCCACATGTAGTTTCTACACCAAATCTATTTTAGAAATAAGTAATGTGGATAAAAGCCGTGTAAGGCCTTAAAAATATCTCCTAGGTCTCAATTTATCTACGTATTATTCCGTGTTACCTATTAGTATTTCTTTTCACAGGCACGACTGGTTCAAAGATCTTAACCTCCGTTGGTACGCACTCCCAGCCGTCGCCAACATGCGTTTCGACTGTGGTGGTATAGAGTTCACTGCGAACGCCTTTAACGGCTGGTATATGAGCACCGAGATCGGATGCCGTAACTTCTGCGATACCAACCGACTGAACATGCTTGAGGTAAGCAGTTAGACATCAACCGATTAAACATGCTAGGGGAAGTAATGTAAGACAACTATTGAACGAACATGGTTAGGCTAGCAGTTAAGATACCAATTGTCTGAACATGCTCGAGGTAGGTAGTTAGACACTAATCGACAAAAAATGTTTGAGGTAGGCAGTTACACACCAATTGACTGAACATGCTTGAGGTAACCAGTTACACAATGGACACAAACCGATTGAACATGCTTGATTTAAGCAGTTAGACCCCAACCACCTGAACATGTTCGAGGTAGGCAGTAAGACACCAACTGACTGAACATGCTCGAGGTAAGTAATTAGACACCAATCGACTGAACATGCTTGGGGTAAACAGTTGACACTAATCGACTCAACCATGCTTGAGGTAGAAAGTTAGTCATTAACTGATTGAACATTCTTGAGCGATGCAGTTAGACAGTAGATTTCAACCAACTAACAACATGCTTAAGGTAAGCAGGCCGCCATGGCATTCTATGGGGAGGTTTATGTCCATCAGTGGACGCCAAGTGGCTGAAATGATGATGATATTGATCCGCCTCCATCCACCAACTTCTTGCGATCTTTAAACGTTCGTGTTCACCACTCTAGAACCTTTATTCCCCAACGGGTGTCTGTTTGGCTTGCCCAGTGGCTGCCATAAAAAAACATTGACTTCTTTTGCAGAAAGTGGCTCAATGCATGAGTCTCGACACTCGCACGCCGGTCACCTTATGGAAAGACAAGGCTCTGGTGGAAGTGAACGTGGCGGTACTTCACAGCTTCCAGCAACAGAATGCAACTATAGTGGATCATCACACCGCTTCGGAGAGCTTCATAAAACATTTGGACAATGAGAACCGGTTGAGGTAAGTCTTTAACTTTTAACAGACTTCAAAATCGGGGAAGGTTGTAAATTTATCAGCTACATTTTTATCCATGTTTATCGATTATACCGTGGTGGTCTCTTGGGGTCCACCATCTTGGGGTGATCCTGGGGCGGTCCCATGATAACTTTATCCGAGTCAAATTGGTACGTTTTACCTAATAAAAGCGAGATGTATGACCGTCTGGTTAGTAACAATTAACGAATAAGTTTTGTTTTTTAGTACCATTAAAGTAATAGAACATAAAATAAAATATAAAATAAAGTACCTACAGAGCCAAATAATGAGGTGAAAGGTAGTTTTTGTAGTTTAAAAATTATAATATGACTATTTCTAGGAAAAAACCCAGAAGTTGTACAACTACTAAACTTCCTTTTTTTGAGACTTTCAAGGAAATTAATTGAATCTATAATAATAGGAAGTTGATCATAACTAAAGTCGAGAAAAAACTTTACAAGATGGCTCCTATTTGTTTTGCTGTTAAGTATATTATGAAACCTAGCACGATTAATGTTGTTTCTCAGAGGTATTTGCAGGTTGAAAGGGTTGATTTGGTTTCTTTATATTATTTGCGTAGGTATTAATTTTTGTTGCAACAGTACTCAGGTACTTTGGTTGAAATGAACACGTAAAGATCGTAAAAATATTAATAATCTCACAAACGAAACCAACTCTTCATAAACTAGGTAAGATCCCGGGAAGAGGTCACGAAAGCTGTGATAAATAACAACAGAAACGACCTGCAAACAGCTACGTGTCCCTACAAAAGGACCGGGACATCTTCACAAAGTTTTATCTCGATTTTATCATTTTCCCTTCAACATTTCGGGACAAGTCACACGCCCGGGCAGATTACCCTACGCATACCTACATTTGTATTCTCGTTTATTGCTCTTAAATTCACCTATAGTTAATGAAATGACGACCCTCGCCTGCTGAGATGCGAGAGGTATTGGGTTCAATTCCCGCTGCGGGACAAATGTTTGTATAATCTGCAAATGTTTGTTCCGTGTGTAGGTGTTATGGTACCATGGTACTCGTAGTTTCTGATACCCACGACATAGGAAATCCTATTGTAGGATTATGACTACGTATGTGACTGTTGGGTGTTATGTTATATGATTCAAATTGATCCTTGTGATTTCAATGAATAAAATCCTTGTGACTTTGGCTTTGCTTAGTTAATTTGAACTGTAGTTGAAGGCGTTGAAGGTAGTTTTAGACTTTGACTTCCTGTGGTGGGTCCGGCCAGAATAAATTCCTCCATCTCCTCCCGTGATGTCGTAAAAGCCAACTAATGCATTGCACCATGGATTACATATGGATGGACAACAGCGTTCAACTGAGTACTCAACACAAATATTGCGATCACCAATCCGCCTGCCAAGCGTGGTGATTATGGCAAATCCCCCCATATGTGTTTAATGGGGGAGGCCTCGTCCAGAAGTGGTCTAAAGTGCTGACGATGATGATACCTAGCTTAGCTTATTATAAGGTTATCTTCAAAATAATAATAGTAAGTGGAATTCGTTTGTGAAAGTTGAAGTGGCAATTGAGCAAAAGCAATGAGTAGGCCAAATAATAAGATAGGAGAACCGACAATCGTTAGAGAGTAAAATAGGTTCTGGAGTGGCGACCACGAACCGCGAAAGCCACTCTCGATGGACCAACGTTATTTTAAAGATTACAGGAAGCCGTTGGATGGAGGTGGCTCATAACTTCTAAAGGTTGATGAGGATGATGCTTATTTGTTAATTGTCATTGTGCGTTCCCACGACTCAAAAAGAAAGTAATTACAATTTCCGGCTAACCGATCATGTTTTATAGAATACGAAATCAACAGGTTTTTGCGGTAAACATCCGGATTTTGGAAACGTTATAAAAAACTAAGTTGAATTATTAATTAAACGGTTAATTAGACAATACATATGTTAATTTAATTAAGATTAAGTAGTTGTTGGAAATACCATTTTTAATGGATGGTAAACATTTTAAGTCATTGCCAAAAATATGAATGCCTAACCACATCCTTATAACTTAGATTTGATTTATCGTCACCTACCCTAGTGTCGTTATCTGATGATAATCCTAGCTGAGATTTAGATAAATCACTCAAATTGTTGTGAACTTTAAATAACAACAAAGTATTTTTACTTTATTCGTGTTATTGATCGACGACATTCAAATGCCATGCGGTCGAAATGAAATTAGAATGTGATTAGAATAAACTATTTATTACTACAGAGATCATCCTTTTTTTTTCTTTCTTTTTTTATTCACTTTGAGCTTGTCCAGATGAGGCGATTTACGCGAAATTGATGCGCGTTCTGCGCTCGCGCAAACGGCTAAAAACGCGACTGCATGTGGACGGAATGTATGAAGCTCTAGTATTTCACAATCGCGCGTAAAACGCCTCATGTGGACAAGCTCTTAATAATGCATATGGTTATAATGTATACAGGTATATAAATAAATAAATACATTACAATTGACGAAGCTATTATAGTAGCTGGATGAGTTACGAGAGGTGCTAGTTGGATTTCCGCGTCAGGAGAAGTGTTTGCATGATCGGCAAATATTTGTTCCTTGTGGTCTGGGTGTTGTAGTACCATGGTACTAGTAGTTCCTGATACCCACGCCACCGGGAATCTCATTATAAGATCAGGACTAAGGTATCTAAATATGTGTCTGAAGTCATCATAACCATCATCATCATCAGCCTGTAAAGGTTCACTGCTGGGCATAGGCCTCCTAGAATGCCACGACGGTCTTGAGCCACCTCCAATCACCGACTTCCTTTAGTGTGCAAAAAATCTTAGTACGTGCAACGCAATTTGCCTTCATAATTACCGCGATGACGAAATAATTTTCAGAAGCGAACTATTTGTCAATTGTTCGTTAGCAAACACACTGGATGAGAAGCCCGAAAATTAATTACAACCAGCTGCAGTTGGTAATTAACCTGTCATCGCTCGGTCCTTGCAACTTTGTTGTACCATGATAATAGCAAAATATTGTGGGCAATGTGGTGGCTGTAGCAAGGATGATTTTGCACAGGGCAGTTGGCTCTTGATAACACGAAGCACGCTTCTATTTGGAAACGACTAGCCCCAATTGCAAACTGCTATACTTGCTTTGTTGGTGTTCAACAACGACTTAAATATACCCAAGAGAGTGAGTGGTAGAGTCTTACAACGATAGTTTTATTGATATTGACATTTTTGCTTGTAGTGCGGTTCAATATAAATTTTCAGTCCTTAATATGCTGTCATCGTAGTTTTACGATGCTCTGATTATGTAATGTAGGAACTTAGTGCGCTTATGTTTTTATGTATCCTATCTTTGTACTATGTATTTATTTTATATTATGTTCTTCATTTATATATATTTCATGTATAATATTATATACGCTACGCTTGAGAGTGGGTTGAGTTTGGATAAGTTTATTATATTGAATCATAATATTATTATACTTAACCAATTCTCTTCGTCAGCAGCTCTAAGCGGTATATTTAGTTAATTTGTTCATAGTAACTTGACAACAGCGTTGTGGGCTGCATTATTACTAAAACTATGTTTTATAACTACTTTGTAATATTTTTTATAATGTAGCTGTTTGTTGTTGCAATAAATAAATAAAATAAAATAAGAGAGATACAAGAATATAAATATAAGAATAAATATCAAAATATAAGAATAAATATTAAAATATAAGGATATATAGGACTCATTCAACTCCTCCTGGATTAGGTACGCCAAGAATAGGCAGCAGCATCCAGCCGAGTACTTAACACCAAACTGCGATCACCAATCCGCCATGCTAAGCGTGGTGATTATGGCAAATCCCCCCATTGCTTTCTATGGGAGAGGCCTCCTAAAAATGCTGCTGATGATGCAAAAAGTAGGCAAATGCCAAGCAAATTGTGAGGTCTTGCATCTGACTGTCTCCTAGTGGTATATTTTTAATGTGGATAGGCGTGGGATACATGTATGTAAATTTAATTTATACCTTAGTTAAATGTTATTTCACTCAAAGCTCATGTGTTATGGTATATCGCAAATGATGTTTACCGGCTGATGTAGAAAAAGAAGCAGAAGAGAAATACACCCAAACGACATTATGTCAAGAAAGTTGAACAAACAAGCACAAATAAAGATGGTGTTGTGAAGATAAGGTACAGCAGCTTACGAACTACTTTTCCAATACGAACAAATATTTAGATAAGATTATCTTGTTTCGTGCCCCATTGTGACACAGACCTGAATGCGCCCACCACAAACATGTGCTTATAAGGATACATTGACGTAAAACAATGTTATCTACCGTGTGACTGTTTTGATTTGCAGCTTCACTATAATGTTAGACTATCGCAGATTGATTTATAGTTGTTTTTAAAAAAATGCAAACCGTTCTATGATAAAAACGTACATTAATGTAGCTGCAAATATCGGCAGGATATAAGATGTAAGAGACAATTGAGACCAGTCAACGTAGAATTATAAGAATAACTGGTACAGTCCTCTGGAGATCCTCGCTCTAAATAGACCCCATCTGCTTAAAAATGTCGTTTCAAAAGCCTTCGAATAATGAGTACCTACTAACATACGAGTGCTAATGAGTAGTAACTTTTATTTTTTAATCACTTCATTATCATGAAAAGGTCGAAATTTACTAGATAATAATAATAATAATTGTAATAATAATAATTTATTTATGAAACTTAATGAAAATACATAACACACAGTTAAACAATTAGGTTAACTTAAACAGTTAATTACCATAGATGCTAAGGTTAGGTATGTTATGATAATGTTATGCAGTAATAGAACACTAACTCTCTACTGATCCTGGACGTACTGGTTCAGCGAGCTATGAAACCAGCCCATTGCCACTTTAACTTGCTAGTTCTTAGAGCTCACTTGAACTTGTCAGTTCAATTACTTCATCATCAGAAGGCTTCTCCCATAGAATGCCACAACAAACTATCTTGGGCCGCCTCCTTCCACTGACTTCCTGCGAACATTAAAATGTATTTGGTCCATCTAGAGGAGGGATTTCCTACACTACGTCGTCTGGTTTGTAGTTTCCTCGAGAACCTTTGTTCCCCAACGGTTGTCAGTTCTGCTAGCTATATGGCATTGCTACTTCAACTTGCTAATTCTGAGAGCTAGGTATGTCGATGATGTTGGTTCTTCTACGGATCTCCTCATTTCGGGTAATATCACGTAGTGAACTCCAAGCATAGCTCACTCCATAGCCCACTGCGCAATTTTCAACTTGTATATGAGGCTAACAGTTAGCTACCACGTCTCAGTGCCCTAAGTCATCACTAACACGAACTGATTATAGACATTCGTCTTAAGACTCTGCGGTATCTTAATTTCGATTAAGTACTTATTACCAGTGCATAAAATGTCCACAGACCTATATAGGTGCACATTTTGCTATATATAAAAGTAATCGACTGTGTCGATTCAAAATTTCTCGCAGTGCGTATTTCGTTTGGTTCATTCAGAAACACCGAGTTTTATCTCAGCATGTCACTTGCGGTTTTTATGTTTACGTATTACACATTCAACCGGAATGTCTGTCCAATATCGACGTCAGATCTTTCTTTAGCATTACACTCACGTCCTTACGTAAAATGAGCTATTTAAAGGTAATGAGCGGAAAATGATCTACGTGCTTCCAAAATAGTGATATCCAGTCATTGGTTGACATTCAAATTATTTTAATTTAAGAGACTTTAAGTTCATTGTTATTAATGAGTTGATCACATTTTTAGAAGTTAAATCATTATCAGCTGTTTGACGTCTACTAATGGACGAGGTGTCCGACTGTCCGCATAGATGCGATGCAATGGGGTGATTTGCCATAATAACCACGTTTGGTTTAGTTACTGAAAACTCGTCATCATTATTTATTCTTTCTTGGTCCTTCCTGGGGTTTTCTGCTGTTAGGTACTCGCTGGGATTTGATTTACTATACTTTATTGTGAGATAAATAGAACGTTTAAGCTATCTCATATACAAATCCCATACAATACAAATCTCATATATTACGTTTGATCTTACAAACATGTGTTATTTTTAATATTTGTTCATTATACTTACTACTAAAGTTCATTTTGGTGTTCCGTATTGTTTTGATAGGTACTCCTTAATTATTTCTCAGAGTAGTTGCCATTTTGGCAGGTTGTAAAGGCCTAAACACATTTGGCAAGCGGTGAACTATTAACTTCTCTAATTTGTACATGGATTATTAACAGCTGTTGTTTTATTGTTGCAATCTAATTCTCTATTTTGTATTTTCCTTAACTTCCTACTAGGTATGTTTTGTAGGTACGAGACTATTATTACTCAAAACAAACTCCACACTCTACTCAATATCTTAGTCATCAAAATCATCTTCTCGTTAATGTCATCGAAATCGGTTATTCGATAGATTCGGTAGATTACATAGCGGCGTGATTGAATAGCAAACAAACATCCAAACATACAAATTTCCGCTTTTGTAATTTAAGTAGAACAGGATGTTAAATAAATAGAATTAAACTAAATTACAGTTATTAATGATTAAGGTTCAATATCATTTCAATAAATTATTTTACCGATTTTTTTACCGTTAATGTTTTTTTGTTTGCCTCTATGTAGGTCGGGCTGCCCTGCTGATTGGATTTGGATTGTGCCTCCGATGTCTGGTTCCGTAACTCCAGTTTTCCATCAAGAAATGGCCCTGTATTACCTGAAACCCTCGTATGAATACCAGGTTAGTACTTTATTATTCCTACGACAAAGTATCTTGCAATAGGTATTCAATTGTCTAAATGAAAGAGGCTCTAGAAGCCCCGGTTTTCCATGGTATTCAACAATACCATCAAAGTCCAATTTTAATTGACCCGTATAAATTGAATAATTCTCAGATCAGAAAAACTAGCCAAACCCATAAATCCATTATACTGTTAATTTAAAAGTTCTCAACTTTAGGAGCCAGCTTGGAAAACACATCAGTGGCAGAAATCCAAGCCGATCACCGGAAAACGACCAATCAACAGAAAGTTCCACTTCAAGCAAATAGCCCGCGCTGTCAAATTCACTTCCAAACTGTTTGGAAGAGCCCTCTCCAAGAGGATCAAGGCAACAGTTCTTTACGCCACAGAAACTGGCAAATCTGAACAGTATGCGAAGGAGTTAGGCGTTATATTTGGACATGCTTTTAATGCTCAGGTGACTGATTATAGTTTGCTCATTGAACATATTGCAAATAGACATTTTGCATGTTTGGACGTTCTGCGAGTGTTAAGAGCGAAGCTGGCAGTGCCTTTGAAGGATTGCTATTTTTAGCTATAACGAATTATAAAAGGATTCTATATTATATTATGTTTTAGGTCCATTGCATGGAAGATTATGATATAACTTCAATCGAGCATGAAGCACTCTTGCTGGTTGTGACCTCAACATTCGGAAATGGAGATCCTCCGGAAAATGGCGTTGTGAGTACATCTTATTTTTACAATGCATTATTCGATATTTCCTATTTCTGTACTGCTGATACTAAAACATCTTTTTTGTAGGCTTTTGGTGAACATCTTTGTGAGCTTCTGTACGCTTCTGAAGTCGAAGAAAACTCTGGGTAAGGAATACTTAACACAGAATTTAAAAATGAGATCACTAAACTGAATAATATGCTGTATAATCTATACTTGTTATTTTCAGAAACCAACTGCTAACACCAAAGTCATTCATAAAAGCTAATAGTCAAATTGAATTACAAAAATATGCAGCTGAAAAACAAAAGAAACTGAGTCGATTGGAATCTCTCAAAGGTATGAACACTACTGAAGAAGGAAGAGATACTCTACGATAACATGGCACGCCCCTCAATTATGATTTAATCGTATTAAGTTTAGTTGTTGGGTTTATTCGTTGCTTAATTACAAACTATATTTTTTAAATATCCATCACAGCAAACAAGTGATGTAATTTGATGATGTAATGTAAATGCTTTAAAAATAATAAGTATAGCATCAAAATCGAGTGTTCCTGACCTTGCCCATTGTCAATAACGTGAGACACGTTTTGAAAAGCAAGGTGATCCCTTTGTCGTTCTGTGAACTGCTTCGTAAGTAGCCCTTGACATACCTATTGCATTTTCTCTGTTAGTTCGGCGGTAATTCCATATTGTCTCAAAAGTGCTGCTAATGTTTGCTACATTTTTGATTGCCATTAACGTTTTAGGAAGCACAACAGACGCAACCTCCATAGACTTATTCGGTGCTCTGAGCAACGTCCGATTCGCCGTATTCGCACTCGGTTCCAGCGCATACCCAAACTTCTGCAATTTTGGCAAATATGTCGACAAGTTACTGTGTGACCTCGGAGGAGAGAGGATCCACGAGATCGCGATGGGAGACGAGATGTGTGGACAGGACCAGGCGTTTAGAAAGTGGGCTTCAGGAGTTTTCAATGTGAGTATTCGTAGTTTACACCATAACGATAAGAAAGAAACCACAGAAGGTTTTTTGAAATCTTTCAGATTAAAGGAGACTAAAAAAAATTATTATGACGTATGTCACGTTTAAGGTAGAACCGTAGGCCAGCGGCACCAAACCTACTTTGAAAGAATGCAACAAAGGTACTAAGGGAGTCAAAAATACCTACCAATAGCTATAAATTAATACGGTTAAATCAAGGTGATCATGATTAAAAACTGGCACAGGCATAGGTCAGGTAGAAATTGAACAATCAAGTGACAACAAAGCTTAGCTATCAAGATAAAAATCTATTATTTATATTGATAAGTTGTTCGAAACGGATCTGCGACCTTGCCCCACGACAAGATAAGGCCAGCACTGAGCATTCAGGAAGTGGGCCTCCGCGACCAACGTTTCTCGGAATTGTTTAACAATAGTTTAATAGGCGTTTTGGGTAATTTGTCACGTCTGTGTCTTCATGTTTTTATTGCAAATAATCACGGTCTCGTGTTACGTCAATTTTAGTAAATGTCTGTAGCATCATTTACATTTTACCACAAAAATCTAATTTATACATAACGTACCTAAATGATTCAATAAGAACACAACGGCTTTTTGTTATGCACTCAAAATACCATTGAAAAAGTGTATTTAGAAAACACCACACAAAGTGCCTAAGCTAATGGACGATTCATGTTCTACAAACGTTGGCAAATTGTTGCAACTCATGATTAATTATTTTTAGGTTGCCTGTGAAACATTCTGCCTAGATGACGATGAAACGCTCCAAGAAGCTAAACGAGCATTAGGCTCAGTCACTCTCAGTGAAGAAACAGTACGATTTTCGACCTCTGGAACTCGCTCACCATCACTTGTCAAGGCATTACAATCGGCCGCGAATAAACAGTTTGTACCTTGCATCGTGAAGGCTAATAAGGATCTGGGCGATGCTTCTGCTGAGAGATCTACAATTTTCATCGATATGGAACCAAAGGCAAATACTTTATATGACAATAATAATAATATAGTGATATGGTATTATATATATTGCCGTGGTGTGTCTGGCCTAAGAATATACCCCTCCATCTCCTCCCATGGATGTCGTAATGTAACCAGAGAATGGCGGGTAGCAGCATCCACCTGAGTACTCAACAACCAATCCGCCTGCCAAGCGTGGTGATTATGGCAATTCCCCCCATCGTATTCATGGGATATCATCATCAGCCTTTAGACGTCCTCTGCTGGACTTGGACTCCCCCATAAAATACAATGGGAGGAATTTCCATAATCACCACGCTTGTCAGCCGAATTGGTAATCGCAGTATCGGTGCCCATCCCCTAGTGTATACTAGTGGTTCTATAATAAACTTCCAAAGAGTGTATCTTAACTTCCTATTTGAAGGTATTCATCCTACACAAAGAAGAATCTAATTAAAAAACGTATTACACTCTAGATGATTATATTAATGATATAACCGCGTGACCAGATGTCGCTCTGTCCCTCGACTGCTAAAATTACAATTTGCAATATCTGTACTTGCCTACATGGTATTATTAGGTTGTTATTTATAAGTATACCAAACGCAGCGTGTGCTGTCCAATGAATTTTTGCTCATTTTCTTTACTTTTGACTACCTCCCAAAGATTTTTCAGTTCTCTTTTTCTGTGTATTACCTTCTTCTTGTTCTCGAGGCACCACACAGGTGCTTCTCACCTAGTACTCCTAGTAGTAAGCAGAATCCTCAAATCAAGCCTACCTATGTTTGTTGCCCTGCTTCTTTTAGGCTTGGTCGCGTAGTAACAGAGGTAATTTTAGTTTCTAAAACGATTCAAAATGATCCTTGTGATGTGAATAAAATGTATGTTGTGAATAAAATGCTTTTGCCTTTGACTTTGATAAAGTAGTAGTAGAAGTTTATTTTAAAAATCTATACACATTTTTCATCACTAAAAACTTGTAGCAGACAAATACAAAATATTATAATGATGACTAAACTTTGCAGGGAGAAATCAAATATGATCCAGGAGACCACGTAGGTATAATGGCATGCAACCGAATAGAGTTAGTAGATAGCCTCCTATCCCGAATCAAAGATATTGAAGATTACGACGAACCGGTCCAACTGCAACTTATGAAGGAAACTCACACATCTGCCGGTAAGTTGACCCTTACTGTAAAATATGTAGAAGTGTATTCAGAGTAAACTTGAGTGACCAAAGAACATAAATCTTATTCCATAGATGTAAAGTTGAAAATTTAAATAGTGATTTAATCCCTAGGTCCAGTAAAATCATGGGAGCCACACGAAAGACTGCCAGTTGTAGGCGTGCGCGAACTTTTCACAAGATTTCTGGATATAACTACTCCGCCTACTACGATCCTGTTGCAATATCTGGCCACAACTTGCGAAAATGCTGCAGAAAAAGAAAAGCTCAACAATTTAGCCACTGTGAGATACGCACATACTTACATAATATTTTAATTCCACTTAGAGATAACATGCAAAAATAATTTACAATTGCACAAATAAGATCGCAAAGTAATAGATAGTTTTGAAGAATAAATTTCAAAAACGAGTAACTTCGCCTTCTTTCTAAATATAGCAGCCACGTCATAAACTTAGTTGACTTTTATATTATTATATATTAAGGGGGATGCTTTCGATTACTTAAAGCTCGTTTCACGCTAGATGGCGTGGAAAAACAGATATTGACTTTTTTATTTTTTGTTCAAAACTCGAGCGTCTTTAGTGAGTAATTTTACCGTTTGCGAGCACGGTGTAGGTCATAGAATTTGATGCAGCATGAATTTTCGTTAAAGAGTCGTTAGAAATTTCAAATTCACTATAAATAAGATCTGACAATTTGCCTCATGTAATTACACGCACGCACACTTCTACATTCACTGTTTTGTTTTTCACTAGATGGCGTTGTCATTATCCCCAGATGTTATATAGATGGCGTTAAAAAAATGTTTATAAGGTATCTCGATAATGATGGCGTTAAAGAAAATTGTTAGAAAGGATGAGCCGCCACCATCCACCGACTTCCTGCCACCCTATAAAAAGTGCCGTGGTGTGCGGCGTAGAATCTATAATCCTCCTCCCGTGGATGTCGGAAAAGCCGACTAAGGGTTTACACCAGGGCATGGGCAGCAGCATCCATCTGAGTAACCGATACTGCAATCACCAATCAACCTGCCAAGGGTGGTAATTATGGCAAACACCCCCACAAAAATGAATGTCTTTTTACAGAAATTAATAAAAAGAAAAAACAAACAGATTAGGTATTTTTATTGGTTTATAATTACAAGTATTTTCCACTAGAAATATCATACACTGACAACAAATATTCATCAATAGGTAAGCGATCAGTGCAACTGCACATTTTGTCTTCGTATATTGTATTCATTGTTACCATTAGTGCCCATTGCATCTCTTCTAAATATAACTTTTCATTTAAAAAACCGACTTCCGCCATTGTATTCGACTAAATATTAGGATGAAAAAAAAATGATGAAAGAACCATAGTGGTGAAAGGATTATGATACTTTCTGAATGCAAATGCTTGGTTTGTTGCTGAAAATATCAAAATCGCCATATGTATGCCTAAAATATTTGAGGAGTTCCCTCAATTCCTCATGGATTCCATCATCAGAACTGGATTTTGAAAAAAATGGGACCAATCTGGAAGTACATATATCTATTCAAATAAAAAAAGAATTTTCTAAATCGGTTCATAAACGCCGGAGATATGAGGTATCATCTTCATCATCATTAGATGTAGTTGATCTGATGATCAACTACATCATCATCAGCCTGTAGAAGTCCACTTAGGTGTCCCCTAGAGTGCCACGACGAACGGTCTTGAGCCGCCTCCATCCACAGATTTCCTGTGACGTTCATAATGCCTTTAGTCCATCGAGTGGAGGGCCTTCCTCTACAGCCTCGTCCGTTTTTCGGTCGCCACTCGAGAACCTTTATTCTCAAACGGTTATCAGTTCTGCGAGCTATATGACCTTCCCATTGCCACTTCAACTTGCTAATTCTGGTTGATCATCAGTGGCTAGAAAAAAATACATTTCTTGATATAGTTTTGTTTTAGACAATGTTGTAAGGGTTTTTTGTATGAGAAAAAATAACGTACATGATGTCATTTCATTGAGATCTATGCACTTTGCATTTTTCCGAACACGTCTCAATATATATTTCAGATAAAATCGCATTTTTGAAAAATGCTACCAGCTTTAGCATCATGCTGCTGATAAACTCATTTATAGGGTGTGGTGATACGGCGTTTGCAAACATAACAGTGTACAAATATTACTGTGTTGGAAATATATGATATTGGATAAACAATCAACAATCTGCCTCTCTCACTATTCCAAATTGACTCGCAGTCAGACGACTAGTTAGTAGTTTTGTTAGTAGTAGAACTTCTTGTGAAAGAGTTCGTCCGGGGAAGTACTACCACTGTACCTATTTCTGCCGCCAAGCAGTAGTGTTCGCATTGCTGTGTTTCGGTTTGAAGGGTACGGGTGCCGGTGAAATTACAGGCACATGAGACTTTTCATCTTTATGTCTCAGGGTCGGTAGCGCGCGTGTAATGCCTCTGGTGTTACAAGCGTTCATAGGCTGCGGCAACTGCTTTCCATCTGGTGGGCCGTAAGCTTGTCTGCTTGCCAAGTAGCATAAAAAAAAAACGTTCCGATCTGTGAGTAACGTATAAATCATTTCCATGCTGTTCATGTTGTGGACCATTTCTCAAATCTTCTGCCATCAAATCTGGCTGACTGCTGTTGTGCATTATTATTTTTCGTGCAACCAGAGTCAGCTTCGTCAATTTCGGCTTCAAAATATTTCGTCCATAAATTGGGAGCTTGGTGTTAGATAAGATCTGAAAACATAACATATTTACTTATTACATTTTCATTCATTAAATTTTTAAAGATATTTCAAGTAATATAAATATCGAGCTGCGCCTCGCGGTTTCACCTGCGTGAACCATGATATTATTATTATGACGTTGATTTATTTTAAAACTCGTTATAAAATACATTTTTCACTATAAAGAAATACTACTTATCTATAAAAACAAATAGTATATAAAAACAGTATAGTAAAAAATATATTACAAAACGGTAAACCACCGACCGCGGAGCAAAGGCCCAAGCGGTCGGAGGCTAGGGCTGCAGAGAGAGGAACCTCCTGACTATGCGTGCCGAGTCCAGGAGTACTGCCTTCTGAATCTGACCGTTGATCCAACCATTTAGTGAGAGCCTCTCAAGGTATTGGTCGAGGCTCTTTGCTATAAGGCCATTCACAGAAACAACTATCGGGACGATAATCGTCGAATCCACATCCCACATGGCGGTAATCTCGTGGGCCAAGTCAAGGTACTTGCTTGCTTATTATTATTATTATTATTATTAGGTATCTTCATTCCAAATTTCACTCAAATCCGTTCAGCCGTTTGGGCGTGAAGAAGTAACAAACATACTTATAAACTTTCGCATTTATAATATTAGTGTGATGTGATGAGATGAAGAGGTCAACCGACGAATCCAACTCGGATGGGCAGCGTTCGGGAAACTACGCCATATCTAGTTTGTTGGTTTTGTGAAAATTTCTTGTGAAAGAGTTCGTCCGGGGAAGTACTACCACCGTACCTATTTCTGCCACCAAGCAGTAGTGTTCGTATTGCTCTGTTTCGGTTTGAAGGGTACGGGTACCAGTGAAATTACAGGCACATGAGACTTTTCACATTATGTCTCAGGGTCGGCAGCGCGCTTGTGATGCCTTTGGTGTTGCAGGCGTCCATAGGCTACGGTAACTGCTTTCCATCAGGTGGGCCGTATGCTTGTCTGCTTGCCAAGTAGCATAAAAAAAAATCTTCTCGTCGCCGATACCGCAGAGCCTCAAGACGAAAGTCTACACGCCAGCCTAATAATTACGGGTGACTAGCAAGCACTAAACTTGTGACGTAGCGTTGCCTGGCAACGTCGCGTTTCGCAATTTTGGTGACAGACCCGAAAATAACGCGAGGCATACTTTTATTTATTTAGCGCCATCTTTCACTATCTTTCTCAAAACTCGGTGCTCGAGGTCCATTTAACCGCCATCTCTGTCAAATTAAACAAAACAGGGTGCTCTGCGTAAAAATATCACGCTTCGATGGTAGGTGGCGACTCAAAATGGACATTAAAAACACTCACACATACGTAAAATTGGTCGTATTTCAAACTAATTTTAAAAATTACCCTTAGTAAATTTTTATTTGAAACAACCATTTGCGAGTACGATAATCATTAGAAAATCGAAAAAAAAATACGATATAAAGAACGACAATCTGTGGATTGAAAAAATACTTAAATTATTTTGTATGGGCAAGGCAACGAGAGCATTCACCTTAAATCTATTAAGTTACAGATATTATATCAAAAAAATTAAATTGTTTTTTAATTTTTGAAATTTATTTCAACAGTTCTGTTCAATGAAAGTGCTCAATTAATTTATTGGTTTACATCATATCGATTTCTCAATTCAATTCAAAGAAATTAAAATATTATCCAGGATCCAGCAGCGTATGAAGATTGGCGCCACTTTTTGTTTCCAACTTTACCAGAAGTGTTAGAGCTGTTCTCATCAGCGAAGCCAAGCGCCTCTTTACTTGCTGCGCTGCTGTCTCCACTGCAGCCGAGATTCTACTCTATCTCATCATCACCAATCGCTCACCCGAAAAGACTGCATCTAACTGTGGCCGTCGTCACATACAGGACACAAGGTCAGAATTATACAAATGTTAAAAAAAAATAAACTACGGTTTCATAATATTGGTGTTTATTTACTGTTCATTTTTAGCTTACATTTATCATTAAGGTAACTTGAGGCATCCCAATGTTATTGTTCATTTCCTAAGATCTTTAGACAACTTTGGTACATATTGCATTGCAATATTCCTTTTTTATTATACTGTCTCAAAGAAACTTCTCGGACTTCTTTTTATTAATTTGGCATAGCATACCTTAACTAAAACAGAAGATGATTCACCAGATAATACGCGTAGTAGTATTATGAACTGTGATGCTAGTACATACAACTTTACCCAATTCATAAACAATGTAATGCATAAATGTCTCATAGTTTATTATCCTCGATTCCCACGATTTACGTTAAACGTATTTCACTGTAATCGGGTTTACAATCTATTTTTGTGGTAACTCCGACATCCGTTCTAAACAATGATAGGTCCGGGTAATATTAGATACATTAATGACACCGAAGGTTGGTCAGTTTTTATTTTTGAATACCATGATGTCACTTCTGTTCAGATGGTGAAGGACCTGTCCATTACGGCGTTTGCTCAAATTATCTCATGGACCGAAAGCCTGGTGATGAGGTTCACCTTTTCATTCGAAGGTAATTCCCTCTCTATATTTTCTCCTAAGTACTCCTTCAACCACAACTATCTTGGTAACAATTGTCTCTTTTTAGCGCCCAAAACTTCCACTTACCTCAAGACTTATCAGTACCGCTCATCTTGATTGGACCGGGCACTGGTATTGCGCCCTTCCGTGGTTTCTGGCATCATCGGAGAGCCCAACTAAACTCTCGCACCCGTCACAACGCTGGTCCAGTTTGGCTCTTCTTCGGATGTCGAACAAAGACCATGGATTTGTACCGAGAGGAAAAAGAACATGCTTTGAAGGATGGTGTCCTTTCAAAGGTATTCCTCGCATTGTCGAGGGAGAAGGATATTCCAAAGGTAATTGGAATAAATAGTTATGTGTTTGTCTGAACCTGTATATGACTTTTTCGGGTTATAAATGTTATAATTCTTTTGAATCGTTAAAATTGTATCTTGGAATTGGATACGAAACATAGACTGATGATTTTGAAAATCAATGCTCAGAACTTTCTTATTTTATAGATGTACGTCCAAGATCTAGCTGAACAAGAAGGAGCTCAGATCCAGGATTTGCTCATAAATAGAGGAGCACATTTCTACGTCTGTGGAGACTGCAAGATGGCTGAAGACGTTCATCAGAAATTGAAGGGAATAGTGAAGAAACATGGAAACATGACTGATGAACAAGTCCAAAACTTCATGTTTATGCTAAAGGTAAGGCCAAATATTAGTATTTTCATGACCATGATGTCTAGGTTGAGGTCTAGCTTGAGCTATTTTTAAAGTGACAGAGGAGCACGAGGACCAAACCGAACCGAAAGTGGTTTCCCCCTCTGGTGGGGTTGCAAAGGGATGAAAGACACGGAATGGATGGTTCTGGTAGAAAGTAGTGGAAGGGTAGGCCTTGATCCAGCAGTAATTATGTGCTGCGATAATTTTGATAAACCACGAAATGCTCAAGAGTTTTATGTCAAATTGTCTTAAAACATAAAAATGTATCTAGAAATAATTTAGTTTCACATGTAAACTCCATACACATGTTCGTCATGTTTACTTGTTCTCATAACCTTCTCTCTAAAGGAGGAGAACCGCTACCACGAGGATATCTTCGGCATCACGCTGCGCACGGCCGAGGTGCACAGCGCGTCACGCGAGTCCGCCAGACGGAACCGCGTCGCCGCGCAGCCATGACGGCGGTCCTCGCGGTTTCACACCACCAAGCTTACTTAATCGACCAATTATTGTATCTTTATCTGCCAAACTGAATTGGCATTCACTAATAGATATTACATCAATAACTTCTTCTTTGATGTCTTCTAGAATATGTAACAGGTTGTATTGTTTAACAATTTCTTAGTTCTCAATAACTTTTTTTTATTACGTTTTTTATATAAATGATTAACCTGTTTTTACTTAAATCCTACACATACGAAAATGATTCAAAATAAATATTCATTTTATTTTTTGGTCCCTTTTTGATTGAATTAATTTAATTTAATTATTTTGTTTTAATTTTTTTTTTGATCTATGAATTTGGTGAATGCTGATTTGACATAGCTATATTTGAGCCCACAACGCTTTTATTGCTAACTTTATCTAATTATTCTATGTGGAGGATTCTTTCTTATTATCTGATAATATGTTATTGTAATAAAAACGCTCTTAAAATCGTTTCGTAAAAACGGGAATTGTTCACGTAACCGGTATTATCGCACCGTCAAGTTTCAACTGAATTTTCGTTTTTTTTGTTATGGTAAGTGAATACAAGATTGTATTGCATTCCCTCACCTCACCAAAAATTGCCTCCACGACCCGTTTGAAAAGCATACGCGAAAATTAATGATTTACAAATTGAAGGGACATTAATTAATGGCAATAAAAAAAATGCTTTTGCCTCTAGTACCTAATGTTTAGAGGTGTCAAATTATATAGTATTATGAAGGTAAAAAAATAGTAAAAAAAAAACAAAAGTCTATTGTCTATTATGAAAACCAACTGCACCATATTTACAGAAAGCATAATTATACTATTAGTTATCAAGGCTTTGAAAAGTCCAATTTTTGAAACTCTGATGAATTGATAAGTTATGAATAAAAACAAATCAATTATGTCTCTCACGATTCCTCCTTTTTGAGGAATTTTAATCAGACAGAAATGAATTTATTTGTTTTTGGAGCCAAAACGGCTGCTACGTGGGTTGTGTACGATAGTCTTAATTTTAATATAGGTACCTAAGTTTAGGTAACTTCTCACTTCATAACTAGGTACCACAAAATACATTGATTTCATTTCATTGTTAACACTGTATGCTCAATTGTAGGATGATGATAATATACTATAATTACTGCTTTTACTTATTTAAAAATTCAAAGCAGGGTGATGATTATTATATCGATAACGCACAAACCCAAAAAATCGATCGATTTTGTTCTGGCATAAATTGATATCGACAACATTAAATTCGTGTTAGTGATATTTTGAAAGCATGATACCTAGATTATGTATCAAGCTAAAGGGGAATGGTAGATACCATTAGTATTAGAAGTAATTTTCTAATATTTAATTACTAAAATGTTAACGAATCAAATATTAACGATTTTCAATAAAGTATTGTCCAAAGTTAAGCTTAAAAATATTATTTACTCACGTGTATTTCAAGATGAAATTTATTTATTAGATAATATAATATATTCCATTTACTGTAGAATAGATATTTAAGAGAATTAAATTATTATAAATTAAATTTTGTTATTTCGGAGTGTAAACAACGATCATAATAAATAAAAAAAAAAGCCAAAAAGTTGTATTGGTCATTGTGATGTTTATTTTATTTTTAATTATGTGTTATAAATACTACAGTTACAAGTTTATATAATTGTGTAGCTGTTTTTGGGTATGAAATAAGTTACTTTGCCATTAGTTAGCTTAACAAACGTGTAAGTAAAATCTTATTGATTTTAAAGGATAATTATTTAATAAATTAAATATTTTATTCAATATTATCTTCAACTTTTTCTAACTAATAGGTGTGAGCGTTGAATTTGTGATTCCTTAACTAGTCATAAGAAATGTACCTACCTATTCATATTTTCTATTATTATATGAGAATTTAATACCTATACACAAATCTTTCCTGATGTTACCTAAATAAATCTATAACTTATTAATATAATTATCGTGCATTGTAATTATATTGTCTATACTGAATATTGTCATGTTATGAATTTAAATCTTTTTAAAGTTAAAAAGCAGATAAGCAAAAAAACCATATCACGCCAAGTATTTCTTCAGCACCATTTCTTCCTATAATAATGAATGCTGTTTGCAAGGATTATCTACAACAATATCAAACATAAAATGACATGAAAATTGTCTTTTATTGATTAAATAAAGTTGCTTCGTATTCAAAACTGAGTTTTATTTTGATGTCCTAACGCTACCACGAATCTTAGATAAAATAGATAAAAATTATTAGTTTAAAATAGTTTAACATAGTTTAAAATAGAAGTTTAAAATAGTTAGACAACTTCCGTGGCGTGGTGGGCGAGTAGCCGGCTGAGACGCAAGAGGGCGGGTTCGATTCCCGCTGCGGAAAAAATGTTTGCATGATCTGCAAATCGTTGTGGTACTCGTAGTTCCTGATACCCATGACACAGGGAATCCTGGTGTGGGATAAGTGCTATGTATGTGACTGATGGGTGTTGTGTTATGTTATAGTTATTTGTTATGCAAGGCTGCAAAGTCATTATTTGGCGCGAGTACTTGTATTGAAACCTGAGCCAGCAAAGAATTCTAGTTTTGAAGAATCCTGAGCATAGCGAGAGATTCAAAGTTAAAAGACACAAAATAACTTTACTGCCAAGCGAAACACACAATTTTTCACCTCACTACAGCCACAAAGTAAGTAAAGCGGGGCGGCGCGTTTGTGCTGCAGCGGGGAAAAGGTTTTGTTTATCATTTGAAATCTGTGAATTATGAAAAATTATTCAAAAATAGAAAGGTTCGAATTTTAAAAACCTTTTCCACACTAGCAGATAATAAGTACTTTTGCACGCAGATTTCGAGCGATAAACAAAACCTTTCCGAGCTTGTGAGGAGAAATACAACATTGTTACCTCTTCTCTGGAGACTTCATTCACATACCTTCAGAAAACACGAAAAATTGCATTACATTTTGATCACGTATAAATAGTTTATTTTAGGGAAGATTGTTTCCTTATCGAATTTTTATGACTTCCGTTTAAGCGTGATGCTCAAATCGTTCGCTCGCCATTTCACTGGTTTTTTTGCTCATCCTACGTTATGTCAGTTATCTGTTTAGTTCCATCTCACCTTTAAAGGTAGTCTGGGAGAAGTGGCATTGAGCGATAAAGCCGCCCATTGCACTGTGCTAAATATGTTTACTTTAAGACATTAAAAAATCGTACCCCAGGCTTTACCTGCTTATAATTGAAAAGGTACTTTACATAATTTCTCCAAGACCACAAAATAAATCTTAAAATGTTTAGTCATCAGACATATTTACTGGAAGCAGGGGAACTACCATTGTACTACGTGCGAGAAGTCTCATGTCACATTGACATTTACAGCTAAGCTTATTATATTAGTCTTATTGATGTTGTTTTTGTAATAATAAAGAAGTGGTCACATTTTCCTGGTATTAGATAGGTAGGTATCCTACAACAACAATAACAGTAACAAGTGCGCTTCATGATGAAAGTTATGCTACGCGTTATCGATGGTAATTTTTTATCTAGTTATAGTTATAGTTTAACGTAGGGCCAACAAGTGACTCTGACGGAAGACCAGCGTTGGTTGCTAGCTCACTAGTCAACCAACTCATGCTGAGGCAGAGATATTTTGTTACTGGAGTTACGGTCTGTTTCCTCTTAGTCTAAGTTTTTTATGTGTCTCTATGTAACTCTTGTTTACAAATAAATTATATTCTATTCTATTCTATTATTTATAAGTATGTGGGCTGTAACGAAGCTGAAAGTGTTGCAAAACATTGAATTTCAATTAGACTCAGTCTAGACTGCGTGTAAATCACCTCATCTAGATGAAGTGATTTACACGCGATTCGATTTTTGTATGCAAATCGTCATTTGTCTTACGTCCGGAGCTACGGGAGGTAACAACAGGTGGTGAACAAAGTTACATAAACTGCTAATTTCATAACCCTCCTTTTGCTTTGTTGTAGTCGGGTAAAAACAAACTAAGGCACTTAAAATATAACATAACACCCAGACCCGGAACAAATATTTGCAGTTCATACAAACATTTGTCTCGCAACGGGAACCGAACCCGCAACCTCTTGGTTCGTATTGAGGGCAAAAATGTGAGTAGGTAACCTATAAAGGTACTTTTTCACACGTCATCATCATCATCAGCAGCCTTTAAACGTCCACTGCTGGACGAGCCCCCCCCCCATAAAATACAATTGGGGTATTTACCATAATCACCACTCGTGTTGTGTACTCAGGTGAATACTGCCAATCCCCTGGTGTAGGTAATTCCTTAGTCGGCTTTTACGACATCCAAGGGATGAGATGTAGGGTCTATTCTCATGCTAAACACACCACGTCACACACACACACATACATCTCCTGTATCTCCTGCCAATCCACACACACCTTAATAATGCATTATCTGGCCATTTACTCTGCTATAACGAAATGACTTTTTGTGTAGGTAAATAAAGATAATGTATTGCTGCGATAGTAAAAACACGGTAATGCCATAAACAGAAGATAGTCACACTTAGATAAATCTAGTAAATGGTTTGTAGGGTTGCGTACCCAAAGGGTATCAAACAGGACCCTATTATAAGACTACGCCGCACCGGGCGTCCGTCCGTCTTTCTGTCTATCTGGATTCTGACACATTGCAGCGAGGTAGGTACAAGTAGCGGCACGAAACTCTAGCGCTGACCGTTATTGCGCTTAAGTCAAAAGTAAGGTATCTTGAGCGGGATCGCTATCTCTATCTCTATCTAATCTTATAGTAATTGTATTACTTGCGCGACAGTAAACATGCACAAAACTATCCCCTCCACGTTTTCTTCAGCACTAGACTTACGTGCCGCTACTTATAGCCATTTGTTTTATTTACAGATTATGTGTTGTTTGGGCATGCAAATAATAAAAATGCAAAAACCAAATCCCTAGGGGGGGTGCAAGAGTTCTTCAATCAAGCGCGTTTAAATCTACTAGTGGCGACATCTAGTCTTTGAAATCCTACACTATGCGTGGTTCCAGAGCATATCTGATTTAGGTTTTCTGATTTTCATATTTGATTTGAGGTTTACAATCATACAATCACTGTGTGTCATACAATCTAGATATTATATATAATATATATATATATATATAATATAACGGTTTTTTTTTATAAAAAAAAATATCGTCCTACGCCGAAATTATCAATTCTTTTTTAGATAAGTAGGTAGAACTTTTGTTCTAAAACTAGAAACAAAAGTTCTAGTTATAATTTTCCATAAAACTTTAATTCACATCCAGCCTTCTCATCAATTAAATTGATCAGTCACATCTTCAAAGACATAATAAAAACAAATTATTATGAGCCATAATATGTCAAACTTTTAATTTATTTACTACTTTGAATGCTGGATTGAAATTGCGGAGATGTATTTATCCGCTAAAAGCTTGCAAAAAAAGTGTACCTAAACGTACAACACTAAAGCAACAACACTTCATCAATAGATTAAGTGTTATGTGTATCTTATTCAAAACATCCTATTTATACAATGTCATTGTTCACTAGTACCTAAAAACCTCGAAACGTAGGTATGTCTGTCTGTGCGAGTTATGATCTCGGAGAGTATATTGATCCAATCCCCGTATACGTAATCTGAGCGCAGCGGAATGCAAAATAAACCCTACGGGGCTTAAATTAGAGTTTAAACCAGGCCTACCAGTCTAGGTTTAAATATCGACCTTTGGTATAAACGATTGTAATACAAAAGTAGATGGTTTGTTTTCCAAAATCAACTCTCGAGCTTGATATATGGTTATGTAAAAAAAATTAAAAATCTGGTATTTCTCAAACCAGACAGCCTACTAATTTAGCAATTGGTCTACAGGTTGCTTGGTAGCGGTTATAATTTCAATATCTCGATTGTAATTTGTCACTTTCATATAGGATCCGCCAGTTTGACACTTTAGAATTTCGGAAAACAAACCACTTTCGTATTAAGTCGTATATTTATACTAAATGTCGATATTTGAACCAAGACTAATAGAACTGGTTTAGACCAGTTTGTCATTAGACCAGCTACTTTTTAGACCAATTGCTAATTAGACCAGCTGCTTTTTTAGGCGAAATGATACTAAGGGGTGATTTCATCAACAAATAAACAGGCCGTTAAACAACTGTTAAGCCTAGCCAATGCTGTTTGACAGGTGTTTTCAAAGATTATCTGTCACCCTGACCAACGGTTAGATTTATTAAGACATTTACTAACTAACAGAATATGGTGAAATTGGCTCTTAGCCGTCTAAACTAAAGTTTAAACCATCTTTTGTCATTACGAGTGATAAAACCGATCGGTCACTTTAGACCGATAGAGTCGTGTCAAAATGACATCACGTCAAGTCCAAGCGAATCTATTGTTTGACACATACCCCGCTCTGCTAAGCTGTGGTCGATACCGGACCTTACACAATTTTCGATGACTGATTACGTGTATGTTATAGTCTTTATGTACCGGAAGCTTGTATCATAAAACAAAAAATCGATAGAAAAACTAACATACATTGTTATATGCCATGTTAGCTTTTTTTACCACAATGATTCAATTAGATCATCTTTACAATGTGTGCGCTATTCAATATCAGAGTAGTAACAAATATATAGATTGACGTGGTGATTTTAGCAACCGTGATGGTTCTACCCCTCCTTCTCCTCCCGTGGATGTCATAAAAGCCAGATACATGTGATTACACCAGGGAATGATCAACAGCACAGTTATACAAGGGAATAATATAGTTATACTGTGGCAACAGCATCCACCTGAGTACTCATTACCTATACCATTGCGATCACCAATCCTCCTGTCAAACGTGGTTTAGTGCTAATTCCCCCATTATATTCTATGGGGGAGTGCTAAGCGCTACTCAGGTGGATGCTGCTGCCCATCCTCTAGTGTAATCCCTTAGTCGGCTTTGTCGGCCCCATCCATGGGAGGAGACGGAGGCGTATATTCTTAGGCTGGAAACACCACGAAACATATACACATCTACATCTTACATCTGTGCCAATTTATGGTAAAGCTACACTATATCGCATGATACAACACTTCGCCAATAATAAAAGGCATGGCTTCACCACTGCGATTGTTTACACTGCTTACTAATCCAAATGACTTCTCGCACAAAACGCTTCAATCATGGGATGCATGAAACGTATCTGGTTGGTTTAGAAATGACTTTAACACAACACAGATGGTTTACAATATATTTATTAAAACGGTTCTGCAATGCCCGGTCACTAGTTTTATAAGTTGTCTTCTTGAAGGTTCTTTGACGTACTCCCCTTGGATAGTCCAGATGTGGAGCCGCGGAGAGTAGGTCCCGAAGATGCCGCTTGGTCCGTCAAGGTCATGCGAGGTGAGCGCGCCAACCAGGAAAGCGGCGGTGGTGAGGTGTTTTCAACCGGCCGGAAATACTCGGCTTTACCCGGCTAAACTTTAGAGTTAACTTTGGACCCTGAAAAAAACATATCACAAGGTGACAATATGTCCACGTTCATTTCTTCTGATTGTGACCGTCGAAGCGTAGCGGAAGCGATAATAGAATGACGCTGATGATGATGATGATGGGAAGTACGTACGTAGATGGTGTATGTATGTCACAATCAGATCGGAGTTTACATTAAAGGATGAAGTGAAATGAAATGAATGAGCCAGGTAGAAATTAATTTTGAATAAGGTAGGTATTTAGGGATACCTATAAGTACTGAAAATGAAGATAGCTATTTGCTAATGTGAAAAGCAGGCAACTAGCTACCTACTTTATAAATAAAAAAGTACACTTGAGGAGAGTTACATTACAAAAAAACATTAATTAAAATTCCGTTGACACAAGGCACAAACCTACCTACCTAACATTTTTGTAGAAATAATGTTCAAGACTTACCGATTTACGGGAAATACAAGCACTGAACTTATTTAAGACTGATTACGTCGTTTTTTCTATTTGAATTAAAGATTTTTATTCCTATTCACGCGACACTGGTTTGACAGACGACACGCTAGAAAATAGAGCGTGTGCCAAACACAGCGGTCAGTCGGGGAATGAATCATGGCTTGCTGGCTCGCGCGCTAGGCCTACTGACGGACGCCGCACTGATAACCAGTTTTAGCAAGCCATGCAAATTTAAAAAAATAAAATAAAACAGTATAATAACGTATCTACGTTACAATACCCGCTCGCGTAGTGAAGGATTTTATTACCTCTTATAAAATAAAATCCGCATTAAAAAAAAAATGAGCATTTGTCTAACAGATTCATAATTCACCTTTCATACTTCACGCTTTTACAATAACGGCAGTAACTATCTTATTCAAATAACTGTCGTATCCTTATTATATATTAGGTAGCGAGTTATATAAACTCGAACCATACAAATACTTATTCTAAAATTATGAAGAGAGACGCGAGATATAAGTAAAGTAAATACTCAGAATAAATTAAGTAGGTTAATAAATGAGTTCTGAATTTTAAGTTTAAACGAATACAATAAACTACTTATTAAGACCAACAAGTTTCAAGTCTTTAATGTGCCAGGAGCCTATGTTTTTGCCAGACATATCCTGCAACACATAAACTAGAGGGGATTTTTTCGTAATGATTTTAGCTTTAATAAATTTCGGAGCTAACTTTTTAGAAAATTGTTTATCTTTGTCGCTTAAGAAGTAAGCGCGTTTCATTACCACGTCTCCAACTTTAAACTCTGCAAATTTACGTCGTAAATTGTATTGTGATGTGTTCTTAACATGCGCTTGCCATATTTTGGACTGAACGGTGTCAAAAATGTTGGAGAGACATCCAAAATTTTCAGCGTACGGATCGCGTGGTAAAAATAAGATTTCGCTGCCAAGATCATTATCAGTGAAATGTGTACCGCAAGTAACAAGTTCACGACCAAATACTAGAAACGAGGGCGTATAGCCTGTAGCCTCATTGACGGAGTTGTTTACTGCGAACTGCACCTTTGGGATAAACAAGTCCCATGATCTATGATCATCGTCTACGTACGTTGAGATACATGTAATAATGGTTCGATTGTATCGTTCTACTAGGTTTACCTGAGGGGTATACCTAGGGGTATAATGGACGTTAGGGATAGCGTATTTCTTAAACAGGGCATCCGCGACCTTGCCAGTAAACTGGGTACCATTGTCCATCAAAACTGTTTGGGGTATTCCGTGTACAAGAAATACGGATTCCTCTAAAATTTTAGTAATAATTTCTGAAGTTGCCCTCTTAATGGGGAAAATTAAACAAAATTTAGAAAAGCAACATGTGACAACTAAAATGTAGCTGTTGCGTTGTTTTGAAGTGGGAAGAGGTCCCATCAGATCTATAGAGATCATCTGAAATGGTCGCGAGCATTGCTTGGGGCGACCCATTTCTCCTAGCATCTGATGATTCTGAGACTTGTAGGCTAAACATTTGTCACAAGTACTTATGAACTTAACTATATCCTGGTACATGCCAGGCCAAAAGTAACGTAAGGCAAGGCGTCGGTATGTTTTAAAGATACCCATGTGACCAGCAGTGGGTTCGGAATGATTCTGCTTGATAACATTCTCGTGAAATTCAGTGGGTATGACTTCCTTCCACGAGAATTCGGAAGTGAGCTCATGCTTGTTCTTAGAAAGCCGATACAATGTATTATTTTTGATTAAGAAATTTGGAAATTTGGAAGGGTCATTTAAGCTACCATTGTAAATATTTTTATACCAAGAGTCTTTAGTGTCCAAATAAGAGTTGGAAGTACTAATGGCACTAACTGGAACGGCTCTGGAAAGAGCATCGGGAATGACGTTATCAACGCCGCGTCTATGTTTCAAGTCGAAGTTGAAAGCGGATAAACGTACACCCCAACGAGCTAACCTACCAGTAGGATTACTAATGGAGAGAAACCACTTCAAGGCGCTATGATCCGTATAAACGGTAAACTTCTGGCCGTTTTCTATATAGCAGCGCCAGTATTCAAGTGCCACGACGACAGCAAGGGTTTCGCGCTCAGTGATGCTGTAATTTCTCTCGGCAGCGGATAATGACTTACTCATATAGGCGATCGGGTGTTCTTTGCCATCAATGGACTGAGTAAGCATTGCACCAATGCCGAAGTTACTAGCATCCGTATGCACTTCGAAAGATTTGCTATAGTCCGGACAGGATAGAACTGGGGCAGAGATAAGACACTCCTTGAGTTCCTGGAAAGCAGATTCAGCTTCAAGAGTCCACTTGAATGAAGGGGTACCTTTCTTACAAGAAGTAAGTTTATTTAAGGGCCCAGCTATGTTACTGAAGTTTGGAACGAAACGTCTGTACCAAGTTGCCGTTCCAAGAAAACGTTTAAGGTCTTTGCGACAAGTAGGCGTCGGGTAATTTAAAATAGCCTCTACTTTGGCTGGGTCTGTCCTTAAGCCAGAGCTATCAACAACATATCCCAGGTATTTGAGTTGGGAACTGAAAAAGTTGCACTTCTCTAGGTTGATAGTAAGGTTCGCCTGCTTCAACTTGTCGAGGACACCTAAGAGTAAAGTTACGTGACTATTAAAGTCCTTCGACACGATGATTATGTCATCTAAGTAAGCGAAAACCTTGAGATCGAATTCAGTAAACAACAAGTCGACTAATCGCTGTTGTGTGGCTGGTGCATTAGTTAGCCCAAAAGCAGTACGTTTGAAATGTAGTGTACCTCTGCCAGGAACGTAAAATGCCGTCTTGTCGCGATCTTCCGGAGCGATCGGTATCTGCCAAAACGCTTTTGACAGATCTATGCTAGAGAGGTAGCGTGCATCTCGTAGATTGTCGAGGATCTCCGAAATATAAGGAAGATTGTACGCGTCGCGTTTTGTGACAGAGTTAAGTTTTCGGCTATCAAGGCAAAAGCGAGGCTGGCCGTTTTTCTTAGTAACAAGCAAGACTGGTGAAGACCATGCACTTTCACAGGGCTCAACGACATCCAAAGAAAGCATTTCGTCTACTTGCTCGACCAAAATGCGCTGCTTTTCGGGAGAAAGACGATAATAGCGCTGACGAATTGGTTTCGAGTCTCCGGTATCAATGTGATGCGTAATAAGGCTAGTAATACCTAGACCTTTACGCTCAGCGGATATATCCTCGAACTGTTTGATGACATTGTCAGCCAGCTGCTTTTTAGACTCATCTAAACTACCGTAGCCCTGAACGAAGGTTTGGTGAGAAGCATTCAATGAGAATTCACTATGTAACTTATTGCTATCTGTGACAATACTGTTAATGTATTTAGGACAAAGTTGAAACTTACGCCAAAAATCAATGCCTAGAACAAGATTTGGTTTAATTCCTGGAATAACAAAAGCCTTCAAAATGTGAAATTGGTTTTCAAAACTAATCGGAAGGTTAATATAACCAATGCTTTGCAAAGTTTGACCGCCTGCCGCTGTAACTGTAAGACTGTCTTCCTCAATGAGTGAGAATCCATGAGTTTTGAGTACAGAATGTGCACCATCACCTAATATTGTGACAGCAGCGCCAGAATCTAAAAGTCCTGTGACGGTAAAACCATTTATTTGCACGGTTACGTAAGGTCTATCATCGAGATCATAAACATTGTCATCGAGAATTGCGTGAACGTGATAAGTTTTAAAGAATAAACTAATTATTTGCAGCCAATTCTGCCAATCTTCACTATCAAACTTACCGTTGACACAACTCTCGGAAGCTAGTTTTTTGGAAGTGCCTTCCTATTAACCGCACAATCTGGGCAATCAGGAGTCTTGACACCTTTGTGACCGCAAACGAAGCAGACCAACTCATCTTTGTTGGCGGTACACTGCCTGAGGTTGTGCGTGTCTGTACGACAACGAGGGCAATAACGCGGTCTTTGATTAGAAGAATCAATCGCATGAACATAATTTTGAGTATTTCTATTTATATTGTTATTTTGTTGACTAAGATAAGATTTGTTATTATTGTTTATGTTATTATTGTTCTGCCTATTATACTCATTATACCTATTAAAGTTTGAATTTTGCTTGTTATTTGAGGAACCGGAATAGGCAAACTCAGGTGCCAGAGTATCTGTTGTCGGTCTTGGAGGTTCTTTGAATTGAGAAAGACGCGATTGTACACTCTCGTAGTTACGACATAAGGTTCTCAATTCCTCAATAGTCTTAATTTCGGAAACAGAAGATAGAGTACTCGCATAACATGGTCGAATATTGTGAAGAATGATTTCCATTTTATCTTCCTCATCTAATGTTTTCGTTAATCTTGAAAAGAGGCCAGACATTATTGATAAGTAGATTACTATATTTTCTGTTTCACCCTGTGTGCGAGACCTGATTTCAGAGAGCAATCTGTAGTCAAAGTCAGACGGACCAAAATCACGTCTCAGTGACACTGTAAGTTCATTCCAAGTTGAAATTGAATCCCTAATGCTCCTATACCAGTGGATGGCATCACCAGTAAATATTTCGGTTGCATTTTTAAGAATTTTATCACTCGAAATATTTTTAGCTTTGCTTAACTCATCGACACGTTGAATGAACGCGCGAACGCAAGTCCTCCCATCGTATTTTATTTTAGAAAATACGTTATCATTGCTACCTTCGCATGAAACAGTGATACTAACCGGCAGAGTAGGACTGGGTGAAGCAAACGGAAGATCAGCGCTCGCTGTGGCTAGAGGATCTATAGCAGAGTCCTTAAGCAAGTTAAGCTTTGCCGTAGCCTTCTTATACAGACCCACACATTCGTCATAGTGGACTTTATCATCACCGCAAGCAATGCGATTAAGCCTGTGATATAAATGATTCAGTAAATTTTGGGATCTAAGCAATGAGTTCCTGTCTTTAGGCGAAGATTCAAGACTACTATTAATTTTTTCGAGGACATCTACAATACCGCTCAAGTCAACCTTGACTTCAAAAGGACTGGACAGTATATCTTCCGAGGGAAACAAAGGCCCCAATTTAGTTATTTGCTTACGCAATTCTTGCACCGTTAGGGCTGGAACCGTGCCTCTAATTTGGACCTCATATTCCAGTTCTGTCTTTTGAAGTGAAAGAAATTTGACAGGGTAATCCATATTGATCCCAAGAAATAATAATAATAATAATCGGTAAACCTTGAACACTCAAAACAACAAAAAAAAAAACAACAAAATACTCCGTCTGTTACAAAAAATTAAAGTTGAGTAACGTCTTGGTTGTTTTTCTTTACAAAATCTAAATTAAGCGTGCTGAAAAAAAACTTTGCTACTAAGAGTATAGAAGCGTGCACCTACAAAATAAACTGCAACTAATGTGTACGTACAAATAAAATAAAGACACAATAAGAAAAAAAATCAATGGAGAAAACTTAAAAAAATAACAATTTTTTTTTTTTACTCTGACAGTACCTACTTCGATAGATGTTGGTATCAGTCAGTAAACAACAATTAAACCACACACAGAAATAAATTGGAACAATTTTTTTTTTTTAAATATATTTTTGTTGATGACTGTACTTTACAAAAATAAAATATACAGTCACGTACCTACACCTTAGTTGCTGGTAACCAAATATAAAGAAAAGAAAAGAACGTTTTACAGAATAAAAGCAATCTAAGATAAAACACACATGACACCAAAATACCACCTTCAAAAAAACAAAACCAGTGACCTTTGAACACGTATGGGCGCCAGTGAAACGTATCTGGTTGGTTTAGAAATGACTTTAACACAACACAGATGGTTTACAATATATTTATTAAAACGGTTCTGCAATGCCCGGTCACTAGTTTTATAAGTTGTCTTCTTGAAGGTTCTTTGACGTACTCCCCTTGGATAGTCCAGATGTGGAGCCGCGGAGAGTAGGTCCCGAAGATGCCGCTTGGTCCGTCAAGGTCATGCGAGGTGAGCGCGCCAACCAGGAAAGCGGCGGTGGTGAGGTGTTTTCAACCGGCCGGAAATACTCGGCTTTACCCGGCTAAACTTTAGAGTTAACTTTGGACCCTGAAAAAAACATATCACAAGGTGACAATATGTCCACGTTCATTTCTTCTGATTGTGACCGTCGAAGCGTAGCGGAAGCGATAATAGAATGACGCTGATGATGATGATGATGGGAAGTACGTACGTAGATGGTGTATGTATGTCACAATCAGATCGGAGTTTACATTAAAGGATGAAGTGAAATGAAATGAATGAGCCAGGTAGAAATTAATTTTGAATAAGGTAGGTATTTAGGGATACCTATAAGTACTGAAAATGAAGATAGCTATTTGCTAATGTGAAAAGCAGGCAACTAGCTACCTACTTTATAAATAAAAAAGTACACTTGAGGAGAGTTACATTACAAAAAAACATTAATTAAAATTCCGTTGACACAAGGCACAAACCTACCTACCTAACATTTTTGTAGAAATAATGTTCAAGACTTACCGATTTACGGGAAATACAAGCACTGAACTTATTTAAGACTGATTACGTCGTTTTTTCTATTTGAATTAAAGATTTTTATTCCTATTCACGCGACACTGGTTTGACAGACGACACGCTAGAAAATAGAGCGTGTGCCAAACACAGCGGTCAGTCGGGGAATGAATCATGGCTTGCTGGCTCGCGCGCTAGGCCTACTGACGGACGCCGCACTGATAACCAGTTTTAGCAAGCCATGCAAATTTAAAAAAATAAAATAAAACAGTATAATAACGTATCTACGTTACATGCAAGAGCTGCATAGTGCTAAAATATACTGGCATGTGTAGCTCAACCCTTATGGCATGCCTATTTTAAATGATGACATTTGAGCTTATGCTAAAAAACACGGTGCGGGCACCAGTCGTCACACCGTCGTCATTGAACGATTTATGATTGAATCTTGCATCCTGGTACATTCCTAAATGATACAAAATACCAGAAAGTGTTTTATGTTATAAGCTTTAAGCTATTTGATGATTTCAAAGCTTTATATTCAGTGAGTCTCCATATATATATAAAGCGATGCATTAGCTAATTATGCTGTGGTGTGTCCGGTCTTATCTATTTATTTATTGAAAAGACCAACACCTATTAAACAAAAATTAAAGAATATATAATTTTTATTAAAGTTATCAAGCCAATTACTACATAAGACGATTCCTACAATTATCCTGTAAGGATATCATTTAAGTAAAGCTAAGAGTAGTTAAAAAAGTTCACTACGTGAATGTAATAGTACATATAATTAGTATACATATATATACATATATATATATATATATGTACTGTATACTATACATATACATTTATATATTATTTTATAATATATATATATATATACACAGACACATAGCATACAGCACAGTAAGTATATATAAATAAGTACACAGCAAAAGGACAAAATGGTGTATAAAAGGTGTGTATGTGTGTATGAATATTAGTTTTCTCACTACGATTTAAGATTATTGTTTTGAATATATAATGTTTATTATTGCTTTTTTAAAGGATTTCAAAGGATTTTTAAGGAAATACCCCTCCGTCTCCTCCCGTGGATGTAGTGAAGCCAACTAAGGGGATGGACAGCAGCACCCATCTGAGAAGTACTCAACAAAAATGCTGCGATCACCAATCCGCCTGCCAAGCTTGGTGATAATCCCCCTAAATTGCATTCTATGGGGGAGACCTCATCCAACAGTGGAAGACTAATTGCGGATGATTATAAGTGCGGCTTATGTACCTACATAAATGAAGACTAGGTGAAAAAAAAACCTTGAACAGTGTCAGCGATAAGTTCAAAATTCAGGGGAACCTTAACCTTTTTTTAGGAAGCTTGCTCTATGCCACGGTAAAGCTAACACAGTAAACGCACGAATTAGTACATGTGGGAAACATGGCATTGCAGTTGTTTAAAGCAGTTGTAAAATATAAATAGAACATACCTACTTACAATTTAGTCTAAGCATGACTTCACGAATTTTACTTGAAATAGAAAAATCTACCACTACTTACTTTTTTCATCTAACCATGACTGTATGATGTACAGCACGTAAATTTTTTGATTTTGGAACGATGTACTCTAAATTAAATTTAAAAAAAAAAGAAAACCAAGTAGTATATTGATCGCTGAGGTATAATACCCGAGTAGTACATAAACACTGCACGTTCTTGCGAAAAAAAAACAAAATTATTTCTTGGTAAAGGTCTATAATACCTTATTGCCTTTTTTTTGATAAATACAATTCAATAATGTTTCTTGGAAAATTCGATAATAATGTCAAAGCTGTAAATAACTAAACTGACTAACTAACTATTTGCAAAATAATTGAATGTCAAAAAACAGCAAAAAAAAACGAAATCTAGACTATGGCATGACTATGCCAAGCACTAACCTGTTCATCGAAAGTATCGTGCCAAAGTAATAAGTAATAAGTATATTTTATGTAAAAGCGATGCTAAGTAACGATTTCAACGTGTCACCGTGATGTAGAAGCAAAACTGAAACTCTTGTTTTCAGAAAAGTCTAGGAAATCAGGCAACATCACTGTGTATGTTAAAATACCGTATCCATAGATATAGAGTGCACAATAAGATTAGGTAAGTAAACCAATCACCGTTTTAGTCAAGTGTCTGATAGTGATCACGTGTGCACTTACCTTGATCTGGTGGGTGATACCGCGACGATGCTTCATTCAGTCGAAGCCGGCGATCGGCGCGGGCGCTCCATGACGCATATGTTGCGATCTCCGCATAGAACGCCCAGACCAAACGTTCCTCGAACCTACTTCAGAGTTCAGTCATGCTCCGTATCTCCATCGGTCAGCATATATATTATGCAGCTAACAATCGCCGGTTCAGTTAGATCGTGATCCGCGTTCATGCTTTACGTATCCAATGTTCAACATTTGCTGTAAGGATCCAATGGGATCACTGAAAGAAAACTTGAATAGCATGGATCAAATCAATGGAAATTTCGTATCGGCCTCGTGTCCCTTCAGTGGTGAAAGTGTTGAGTTGAAAATTGACAATAACAATAAGCCAGTGAAAACAAACCTTCGGATCAAAGTGCCGCTACCTATAAGACTGAAGAATCATATGGGGCTAGATGAAAACTTCGATACGCTGCACTCACGGACTGAAGAAGTCACAAGTTTTGTAAGTCAAAAATGTATTACACACAAATCAATCCACACTTTGCTATTTTTAAGGTATCATCAATGTAAACTCCTGGTAACTAACTGATTCAAACGTGACTTTGCGGAACTATCCATTCTACAATATTAAATAGACAAACAAATATATACTTACAAACAGAGATAAACAGAGAGAGGGGCGGAATTGTAACTATTTTGTTCGTCTTATCAATATTGTAATTCATTGATCACTAACTTGTTTCAATCTCCTATCAATCTTTAAAAATTTACTGAAACAATTACTGAGGTTATCTTTACGATTGCAAACCAACTGAAACCTACCTTGATTACTTACCTAGCCTACATAATAACCGATAAGTTTTTTTTAAATAGCCATTTTGTTGTGTTCGAAAAGAAAACATCTACTCAGGTAGATAATTATGAAAATTTATATTTGCATAAATATATCATTATATATCGTTTAGTTAACACACTTTAACACACATAGGTGTGTAACCGCCAATGTAAATTTGATAATTTCTTCTGTAATTTGAAAGCCACGGTCAAAATATTTGTTTTATAATTTGTTCAAGAGTCTAATATGCTGATATTGGTTTTTTATGAATCTAAAATCATAATTATATGGAGTCTACTATTAGATATTACAATTATACGAAAATATTACCCGACAGTTATATGCACTGTTCGATAGTTTCTAAATGTCTTCGTCAATCCCTCATTATGAAATGGTATCTAAAGTACATATAGGTACGTCATATATTTTCGGTGACCAATTTGAAATTTTCTATTAAATATTAGTTTTTTTCAAATGATTGAATAAAAATATTTATTTACAGAAACAAATGATATAAGCACTTCTTCTATATAATAAAAAACGCTTATATATCTAGAAACCAATTAAGATATGTAAGGGTTTACTCATTGTGTTATCAACCTAGTCATTTTATGGGCAATATACTAAGCATGCCGAAAATGATTGAGATGCAAAACAGGTAGGAGTATAATCTAGACTTCTAAGGTGTTATCAAAGTCATCTCAAAGTAAATTAGCGATTTCGTTAGAAACCCAACTATAAAAAACAAACAAACATAGAACAACATAGAACAAACTATGTTTTATCAAACATAGAATAGGGTTTGACATGTTTCCGCTTTGTACATATACTGTGGTACCCTTTGGTAGGTGGTATAGAATGTCACAGACTAGGTTTATGAAAAACGTACATAAATCATAAGGAAAATCTGCTAAAAATATTATCAGCGTTAACGCATGCGACCACAACAGCTAGTATTTGCATAACCAATTATAGTTGAAGATGCGGGTTCAAAAGCGGCTAGATCTGATTTTTCGGGTCACATTTAAATATTTGCATAATTTTGTAAACAAAGCACGTCAAGCTATTAGGCTTGGCTCAAGTATTTAAGCCTCTTAGTTTTCAAAGTTCAAGTGAGGTTATTTATTTTTGTGATTAACATATAGATTCATTCATGTATTCGAAGTGTGCTTGAAAGCAGAAGAATAATTCCCTTATAATAAATAGTCAAAATATAGATTGGATCATGTTCCGATATAGTATCGACGTCATTAATATTCCAAATCGTATTCTCCTCAACTGACAATAAAATACGAAAATGTAAATACTTACATCGAAAAATGACCGAAACATGAAAGAATTAAAAAAAGAAAAAGTTTTTCTGAGCATTTTGGCTGGCGTATCTATCCACTTCTTCGAATGACATACTAAAAACACTATCCTACGATAGCGTACAATCCTACTATATATACGGTGTCGCTATGAATTTAGTGCCAAATATGCCACTGTCAAAAACGGTATAAACGTCAAAATTGTATTTGAAAGTAGATCGAAAGTAGAAAATTGTTATTTTGAGAGAGTAGACTATGTTTTAGTCAATTCACAATTCAGTCACAATTCGGTCAACTCTCAGTGTGTTTTTAAATTAATTACGACAATTGGCAGTCTGGTTAATTTATTGATGATTTTATACCTAGAATCTATCTCATCAACATAATATATTTTATACAGAGTTAAAACAAGTAATACAGGATTGAATACGTTGCAGCTAAATTCCAATCCCACCAGCCACCACCATCGTCGTTTTTTGGCCACCATCGATAGTCGTGTTTTTTTATTACCGTTGACTAACACAACTTGAGACTATAAAACCGCCACAATATCCGCTTTTCCATACAAATATTCGTTCGTGTCATCAACATTTTGTTAATGAGATTAACGTGCAAACATAAACCACCTATATTTTTATCGGGTCGTAAAACTTGACGGATCAACTAATTTTATATTGACTTCTTGTAAGTAGCCAGTATATAAATCAAAATAATTGCAACAAGAAAAGCTCTTGCTGGATGTTTTATTGAGTACACTCATCCAAGGAAATTCATATAATATTTATAATTTGGTAGGTATTTACATAAATGTACTTACCTATACAAAATTCACTAAACGTTGAGTGTTCTATGTTATGTGTTAGTTTCGTAATCTTTCAAAGGTAGGGTAATCAAATTTTGTCTTTTTCTGGCTATGTCCACTTTTAAGTCGGTAAAATTGGATAAATGACGTCTTTCATTCGTTAAATGGAAGAACCATTCAATTAATCCGTACATTTAATTAATATTACCGATTATTTTTAATTTTATTTCTAAATTGTATACTGCGAAATGACTTTAATATAACTGGCATGCAATGAAATAGGGTCACTTATTAAAACCACAAAACCTCCCAAACTATGCAAGATATAGAATTTAAATAAAAATCATAAATCTAAAAATAGGCCACTGAAGAAAAATTTTGATGTAAGTAGTTTAATGCAATTATCTTTCACATATAATTTATTTAATTGAGCTATCTTGGATAGTTCAGGAGATATCTTGGCTCTTCCAAGTCTTTTCATTGCACGCATTATTCGTAGATAGTTATACAGTCAAACAGTGGAATCAAACTTCATAGCGTAGAGTTTTTAAATTAGAAATTACCTAAAAGTAGTGTATTTACATTTTTTTTGTTTTTGTTTATTTTTTAAAGTAGTGTTTTTTTGTGTTTTTTTTTGTGTAGCTATTTAGCTGAAAATTAAATCGCATATGTATAATTTAAAAAAGGCATATCTGCAAATATCAGTTTAACTAGAGTTGTTGTGGGAACATCGTCTACAGTCTGATACCGAAGTGCCTACGTTCAGTCTAGGCAGTTATCAAGGCTCTAATAAAGCCTATATAAAGGTTTTTAATGGATTCTCTTTATTCGTTTATAGTTTTGTCCTAAACTTAAATGATTATGACAAAGACGTCAAAAAGAAGACTACCGTAGGGAATCTGGTATTACTTACCTATATCTAAATATTTGGGAAGCTATTTTTGAACATAATATGCTGTGTGGGACACGATATTGATGGCGAACACGAAAACCGCGAAAGCGAGGCACTAGGTGTAATGTTGTTATAATTACCGTCATATCAACATAATAAAACGTATTAGTCACGGCTTCGGACAATTTTATGACACTATCTATTACACTTTATCTAAAAACTTAGGCAAACAAACTTACAGATAGAGATAAGGAATTCATATCATTGATGATTAACGATTTTAGAGATAAGGAAAATCTACGAAGAGTTAACTCAAGTGAATTCAGTTAATTTGTCAAAATTTACAAACAAAAGCTGAAAGCTTTAAGTATGAAAAAAATACGGTTGTTCTATAATTATATCTCTTTGTCAATTTGTATTGACAGGGGGGTTGTTTAATGTTGTAAATTTATCTTATTTCGGCAAAGATCTTATGATTTAAAAAGGAATTATTTGCGTATCATAATGATAATGCAAGTTGATAGTGATAGATAGCCGATGATAATATATTATTATTGTTAACACCAAAATAACTTCTTACAAACGCTAAGATTGTAGAGTAGAGCTTCTTGTGAAAGAGTTCGTCCGGGGAAGTATTTATTTATGCCTGCCAAGCTAGCATCGCTGTGTTCCGGTTTACCGGTGAAATTACAGACATAAAAATAATATTATGAGACTTTTCGTCTTAATGTCTCAGATTGACAGGCGCAGAGCAGTGCAGACGTAAGAGGTATTGCATTTTGGGTAACCATTTAACTATGATATAGATGGTGGTTGGTGGGCCATGATAGTTCAGTCAATATACTCAAATAAAAATAATAAGACACCATTCCTTGATGATTTTTTCTTTGATATCGATATCGATATTTTCCCGCCATAATGCAGTGGGTGCACGGGGAAAAAGAAATTCCCCGTGGTCCACTGGTGGGTGAAGCTGGTGGGTGGACGGGTCGCGGCCGGAAAAAACTTATTACTTTTTTAACATAGAATGCCCATCATTGTCATTTCCAAGGTTTTAGAATCTTTATCTTAAAATAAATATGTGTAGATATTGATACCTACTCACTTTATAAATCTTATGCCAATATCTCTGCACACATTGTTTCTCGATACTGTGATAATTAGAATCGAAACGAGTTCAAAGAATTCTCGTTATCATACGTCAAGCGCCCAGGCGCTGTCACATTGACGGCATATCAAGATCGATCTATGAGCATCCGGGTCCTAAGAAAATAAACTGAATAAAAAAATGGTAGGCTGTCTTCAACATCAGTTGCAACGAGACTACTTTCCTTAAAAATTTGATAGAAAAAGTTGACAGAATTATTAACACCTAAACAATAGACGAAAGGTGGACCATACAGACCACACGATGGACAGGACCATTCGGCAAAAGGAATGTTGGCAGACCGTTTAAACGGTGGACTGATGATATTATCCAAATTGCTGGAAAAGACTGGATCAGTAAAGCGAACAATAGAGAGTTATGGAAGAAGATGGAGGAGACCTTTACCCGAGAAGGGATCCATTTCTCGTTACCAAAGTAGATTAAATAAATTAGATTACAACATAGTAGATACTAACAACTAGCGTTAAGTAAAGTTACTAACAATCAATGTATACAAACTTACTCATGAGTTATGGAATAAAAAGGTTTTATTATTATATTATTATTATTATAAACAATAGATAATTGTGAGGACACTTAGGGCCCCATAATGCCCCTGGAGGTGCTAGAACTTATTGAAACAACCCGTTTGCGTTTATTCCCCATATTATCACAAAAATACATATGATTAAAATAAAATTATCAGTAAAATAGGCATCAAATCTATCCTTGTGGTAACATAAGTTATTATATCAGTTTCATTATCATCATCAACCTATTGAAGTCCACTGCTTGACGTAGGCCTCCCCTCTATAGAATACCACGACGAGTGGTCTTGAGCCGTCTCCATCCACCGATTTCTTGCGACGTTTATAATGTCTTTGGTCCATAGAGTAAAGGGCTTTCCTCTACCGCATCATCCGGCTTGTGGTCGCCATTCAAGAACCTTTATCCCTCAACGGTTGTCAGTTCTGCGAGCTATATGACCTGCCCATAGCCACTTCAACTTGCTAATTTCTGAGATCTATGTCGGTGATCTTGGTTTTTCTACGGATTTACACATTTTGGATTCTATCACGTAGTGAAACTCCTAGCGTAGCTCTCTCCATAGCCCGCTGCGCGACTTTGAGCTTATCTATACGGCCAATAGCAAGTGACCATGTCTCAGTGCCGTAAGCCATGGCAACACGCACTGGTTATTGACTTTCGTCTTGAGGCTCTACGGTATCTATGACTAGAAGATATGGCGTAGTAGTTCACAAGTTGGCGAAACACAGTACCTAAATATAAAATGTATTCTGTATGAAACACAACTAGCATATTCCCAAGACTTGGCTCGCTTGATACCCGGATAAAAAGTTATCTATATGTAAATCCAGTTCATAATCTACCTCTGTACCAAGTTTCATCAAAATCTGTTCTATAGATACTGCGTTACAAACAAACATCCAAGTTTTCGCATGTTAAATATTAGTAGGTCTCGTCATTAAATATCTGAGTCAATAACAAATAGAAAGTTAATTATGAAGTAAGAAATAGGCAATCATACAAACTAAGTATCTGTTTGATAGAGTTTCGCAAAAGAACAATGAATGATATACATAATTCATTAGATTTCATTTCAGAACATGATCGATAATGATACTTAATTATTAGCTTTGAAAGTACTTAGTTAAATCGGGTCAGTTTGTAGGCTTCCAATATTATAATAGATTACACAGGCCGTAGTGAGTACGGCCTATGATAGCCTAACAAAAGCCCGTTACTTCAGTTGTGATATTCTCGCTAATAACTTTAAGAAACTTAATTCATCATCATCATTATTATCAGACGGTAGACGTAAATTGCTGGACGATGCCTCGCCATAGACTGTAATAGGGGAGTTGTCATAACACACAGCATGATAAAGCTTAATTAGCACTTATCTATTCACATATGGAACCTTTATTTATTTACCTATTTGACTTCCTGTGTGTTAACACTACAAGGTATTATGGTTGGACAATTTAACATTCAATATTCCTAAGCACATATTTTGACGATGATGGTAAACAAGTTGGTTATGAACATTTTATAAAACTTATTCTTCGGGAGTCGATCCATCACATACCTGGCAACTTTAAATCAAACAATGTGGGGAATGGAAAAATGATTATAAAACACAAAACATGGCTAAAAACGCAAAAGTGTACATTTTCAAATTTGGTGAATTTATGCCTGAACAGTATTATGTATAAAGATGATAATTTGGACTTGCCTCTGACAACTCCCTAGAAGAATCTAGTCATAAATCTAAAGCAGATCTGTAGGTTTCCTCCATGAAGATTAAAATGGTGAGTCTATATACCTATGTAGGTATGTAGTAGAATGAACGCGTTGATGTCTTTTGTTCAGTCAATGATAAGTACATACAAGCATCAGTCATTACTGACCATTGTGCACATATCTAAATCCTTGCTAATATTTAACAACATCAAAAGTTACAGACGGACAGGTAATCTCATGTCTGAAATACTATATAAAGTCAGGCTTAAATTTTACGATAAACGAGAGGAGTAATAATCCAGACACAAAAGGTTTAAATCTAGGAGAATTATACGTAATAGATGATCATCATAAATCATGAGTTTGAGTTTCAAAATGATTGCACCATATCACGCCACACAGTGATAGTACATTTACCGTACCAAATACAAGGTTTCACCGTAGACATTACGACGCCTTTTGACTCATGTGGGTAGATGGAAAAACTACACCAATTTACCTAACTAGAATCAACATGCTAACTGGCATTCAACAGTTAGCCCAAAATTTTGGTCACATAATACGTAAGTATGTCCCAAGGCCGTGAGAACAGACAGTGACCCGACACGTGAACCTTAGCAGCAGGTGATATGGATGAAATTTATATGGCAAGTGTTTTCTACGCACAGAATGCATGTGATAATTTGATAACAAAGACCGGCTGTGAAGTGAAACCGTTTACTTGAGTAATGAGATGTTTCCCGAACACAATGTCAGAGTAATTAATTTATTACTGGAATTCTAAAGTTGGTAGAGTGCCTAGTACGAAGCGCGAAAGTTGGTGCATTATGAGGTATTATTATTTATGTTGTAGTGCATTTATTTTAGTTAAAGCAAGTAGTTGCTGTTTGGTGTTGTATCATAACTTTAAAGCATTATAGAGGTTTATGTATCTGCTTATATAGATAACGATGAAAAACAAACTTTATCTTTTGCTTACAGAACATTAGGATTGAATCTCAAAGTACCTTATTTCCAAAACGTCTGAATTTATTGAGATGTATCTCAAAGTACCGACTTGCTCAATCAATTCAGTCACTGTCCTTTATTTTCAAAAACCTATAACAAATATAGATAAAATGTTATCATTGAGTTTTTTTAGTAACGCTAAATTAGTTTTTATCAACTCCAACCAACACGAAGGCAAACAACAAATTCTACTCGTACAATTCAGAGGGAATGACAAATTAACCCTAAAAGTTAGAGCGCAAAATATTGCATAAACAGTAGACCGTAGCGGCCCCTTAATAGTCGGTTAAGGTCGAGTCACAAGCTTCAGGGACGAGACAGGACCGTAATAACGACGGGCCAAAGCAAATAATAAGACCTACCTATTACTAGTTCGCTACATGTTTTTTCTCCTAGAGCCTTAGATCAATATCGGCCGGTATTTTTCAATAAGTAAGGTAAGGTAAGTTCCAATATTAATAAACTAGTTGTTCTGCGAACAGTAGAACTCCCGAGCACAAACTTATTTGCAACAAATATGATCAGTCTGTATAATTCCATCTTAAGGCGGTGACTGTTTAAATACCATATAAATAATAAATAAAATAAATAAAGAAATTTTGCCAGTTATTGCAAGAACTTAGCTCGCTTCGCTCGCTTTGATGATAATTTATTTGTAGAGCCCTTTCCAAATGTTGAAGTATGAAGTCGATATATGGCAGTTCTTTACGCTAATTTGCCTATCCATAACCCCAGTCCAAGGAACTTTTGACCCAGCCTTGTTTCGTTAACAGAAAGTAGTTTCTACTACATTAGGTATACCCCGGCGCTGTTCCTGCGTGTAATAATTGATGTAAAACGCACCGAGACAGTAATGTTCCCAAAGTTATAATTGTAGTTAGGAATGCAAATACCTAAACTTTGTCAGTAACGAAATCAATTATGGAGAATGAGACGAGAAGGTATCAAACGTTAGCAGGTGGAGTGAATATAACGTCTGGGTGTCTCAAATTTAAGCCGTTTTCAAAGTTTCAAATTAAGGCTTAGTTAATCGCCGACCTGCCCCCCAAATTACAGTAGCAAATGGGAATGGAGAACGCAACAATGGGGATAATTTTGGCAGCCTTAGCGCCATCCAAATCTTATGAAACTTGAATAGGGGAAACTTCTAGACCTAAATATTTTGTCTTTCAAGTTTCTAAAGATTTTAACTAAGGCTGCCATTGGGGGGTAGGGATCTCATCAGTATACCGCTGACCTCGGGACGATTTGGCAGAGCTAAGATGTAACCTCCATACCTTCCGTGATGGATGAGCTGCGATTTGAAAGCGAAGTTTTTCATTATGCATTACTTCATCAAAATGAAGGTTTAAAACTTCATGGTGAGAACAGCTAAGGAAGGCAATACGTTGAGTCATCTATCTCTCTTGAAAACTATCGAGTCTCTTCAAATGATAGGGATGGCGGTCAAATGATGGTCTAATAGAACACTTAATATTGGAAATCCTATCCTACTAATATTATAAACGCGAAAGTTTGTGAGTATGGATGGATGTTTGTTACTCTTTCACGTAAAAACTACTGAATGGATTTCAGTTTGGAAATTTTGGAAATGGATTGGAATGGAGATACTTTACGCCCTGGATTAACACATAGGCTACTTTTCATCATCATCATCATCATCATCATCATCAATTTTCATCATTATTCACGCGGGTGAAACCGCGGGGTGCAACTAGTAATAATATAATGGAATACGTTAAATGATAGGGATTTTTTATATCTAGTATCTACAAGTATTTTCTTAATTCAAATTGAAAGAGTTCAAATATGACTATTATTTTGAGTTTATTGCCCATGCTTTCATGCCTCAGCTGATTTTGATAAAGTTTGGTACAGAGATACTTCAAATCCTGGATTAAAACATAAAAATGTTGTAATTTGAAATTTTCGTTGTGTACAACTCCATCTTCTCCAGTGGATCTCATAAAAGCCGACTAAGGGATTACACCAGGGGATGGGCAGCAGCATCCACCTGAGTAATCAACACGAATACTGCGTTCACAAATCCGCCAGCCAAGCGTGGTGATAATGACAATTCCCCCCATTGTATTTTATTGGCCACGTCCAGGTGTGGACGTCTAAAGCTGCTGATGATGTTGATTATTCCAAAATTAGTTATTTTGAAGAGCGTGGATGAAACCGCGGCCATTGCTATTGTAAAATAAATAAGCAAGAATGAAACCACTTGGTTTCTAGATTGTTTGTTTGTAAAGCAAAGCAAATAGTAGAGAAGTGTAAGTAGAGTTGCAAGCCAAATAAATATCCAATGAGCGACGTACCAGGAATAAATAGCTAAATGATAAGTTCGGCCGGGGTATTACTACCATACATAAAGGTTGTCTGGAATAGATCGCTTTTAGCGATAAGACCGCCCATTGTACGTTTTTTTATATAATTCCTTTGTTTTTGTATTTTTATTTGATGTGCAATAAAGAGTTTATCTATGTATCTATCATACCTTTTTCTGCCACCAAGCAGTAATGTGAGCATTACTGTGTTCCGGTTTGATGGGTATGGGTGCCGGTGAAATTACATGCACATACCTAAGACTTTTCGTCTTTGTGTCTCAGGATGACAGGAGCAGTACAATACAAGTAATATTTATTGTGTTTTTTATATTTATTCACAAATATAATTAATGTAATTATTATAATAATTTAACAATTTATTATTATAACAACTATTATAATTTGAGAATAAATATTCAGCACAACATTTTTGAAACTCGACAGTAACTCGGCTTCAAACAATAATTTTGTAATTTTCACGTTGTTTTCTCGCTATGGGTTATTTTGCACCGTCCTTTGCGTGTCATTGGCATTATTATCATAGAATTAGTATGCAAACGTACCCGGACAGACAATAATAATGAATATGCAGATATCAGTAATTATTATAACAGATAAGAACGCTACCGCGTAACATAAGACCCCCTGAGGACTTTGATACTCTGCCAATTTCCGGGCTATAATAATGATGATAAAATGAGATAAAAATTGCCAAAAAAAAGTTATTTTTTAAGCGGAAAGATAATCTCTGAATAGGAAGAAAATATAATTGCATTCCTTACTTAATTAAGAGCAATTAACTACGGGAGCCAAAACTCAAAAAATTGATGAGTTTTATTAAAATTTAACAAGATTTGCTGAAGCATTGGAATCTTCTAATTGACGAAATCGGATGGGAATTAAATGTTCGCTAAAAAGACAGAAAAATGCAGTCAAGTTTATTTTCAAAAGCATTAACGATCTGGATTCCTTTAGATTTGGAATTTATTGACATGCGAAAGAGTTCCGAAACTTTAAAAAACCCGCTTAGAGCATTTACCGAAAATACATAAAGATCATGCTCGACGTGGAATATTGTATTTTTCTGTCTTTGAAATATATCTATCATACTCTGACTTTAACAAAATATATGGAAAAGGACAAGGATGTCATATCAGATGATATGACATCCTAAACAAAATAAATTATTATTTTGTTTGTGTATTTATTGTGCGCGTTGCGAGTCGCCGAGTTATTTTTGGTTATTAACAATTAATTATTTGTTATAATTGTTATTTTTTTTTTGTGAAAAAACAATGTAATTAATGTATTAGTAAATTAATACTCTTTGTCCTATATTGGGCTTTTTGACCAACAAACTGTAAAAAGTGACTAGTTCGATTTTCAAATTTTATTGCATGTGAAAACTACTGATTCTTACTTATCCTGTTTGTTTATTTCATAATAACTCCAAAGACTTAAGTTTTTTAGATAGTTTCCTATGTGCGCGGGAGAATTTTGCGCAGACAAGAAACATTGCCAACATTGTGCATGCCAGTGAATCGAATAATGGCATATTAATCATTGCTAAACAACGCTATTGAGATATCACGAGGACTATAATAACTAACTCTCAATTGGTTAATCCGGGTAATTACAGTCTACTTATAGACGACAATGCGTTTTAATGGAGAAGTGTAAAAACTATTGAATGTACATTAATAAATAGTTACTCTATAGAAGAAGCACAGTATCACTCTGTTATATTACTTGATAACTGTTTTATCCACTGCTGATGAACACACGTATTTATAATGGAAAAAAAATGAAAAAAATCTTAAACTTATATTAAGAAATGAAATTGACTATTGTTTGTGAGTAACTTTCCCATTTTTCGATAATTAAGTTAATGTTGTAGCTATTTTGATATCATTGTTCTTACTTGATTTCGGAATTTGATTTATACTTCAGTTGAAGTGCGTGGAAATTGGATGAATATGAACATTTTTGGTGTTCAAAAACAACATTCAATTATCTTTGTTTTGTTAGTAGTAGAACTTCTTGTCTTTTCTTGTTGTTTTTGTCTTGTTGTGTTGTGTTGAGAGTTCGTCCGGGGAAGTACTACCACCGTACCTATTTCTGCTGCCAAGCAGTAATGATCGCATTGCTGTGTTCCGGTTTGAAGGGTATGGGTACCGGTGTAATTACAGGCACATGAGACTTTTCATCTTTATGTCTCAGGGTCGGCAGCGCGCGTGTGATGCCTCTGGTGTTGAAAGCGTCCATAGGTATGCTTGTTTGCTTGCCAAGTAGTATAAAACACTAAAAACTACAACAAAAAACTTTGTAATCATTGATTTTAAACTAAAATCAACTTAAGACCTCGTTAACTCTTATTGACTTATTGTGCCATGGTGTGTCTGGCCTAAAAATAACCCCTCGATCTCCTCCCGTGGATATCATAACCGCCGACTAAGGGGTTACACCAGGGGATGGGCAGCAACATCTACCTGATCACTCAAAACATGAACTGCGATCACCAATCTGCCTGGTGATTGGGTGAAATGGTGATTTTGGCAATTCCCCCCATTGTATTTTATGGGGGAGGCTTCGTCTAGCCAGTGGACGTCTAAAGGCTGCTGATGAAGTCTTATTTGATTAGGTGTATCTACTGACGACACTAGCCATGGTTCAACTATTATGCTTTATCGTGAATCATCCTTTATCGATCAAACTATCAACTATCTATCGCTACTTATCATTAATATGACGAAACCATGTAATGACTTCAATTACTGTGGTATTGGTAAGGTCGCAAACTTATATCCGTATGCCAAATAGAAGTGAAACCCACTAAGTAGAAGTTATCACGAGTATTCACGAGACTCACCATTCTTCTTCAATAAGGACCTGCTGAAGCTTTTCATGTAAAAAGAATCATCCAAAAATTAGCTAAGCTGTATTGCCAGATGCTTCTCAGATGGCAAGGAGTAGAAGTTGAAGCGCCTAGTTTATAAAACGATTTAAAATGATGATTGTTTGAGAATTCTATGTATATATTTTTTTATTCTTTCTACTTTGACTTGGTACCTTTATGCTGACTACACGCAAAAAGGTGCGAACGTTTGCAGCAATGGGTACTAAGTGTTCTTACTTTTCGACAAGGGGAATATGTCTAGGAGTTGTGCTTCTATGCGCTAGATTAACCTTGAGGTAGAGTCACGGAAGACACACGACCGAGACGCGGATGTGGGGAATCCCCAGTTGCGTAATAGAGTTGCTATTGTTATAGGTTCGGCAAAAAATCCATGAGGTTTTTATATACATAACGGAAGCACGGTCATGGTAAAAGTGGTTTCAAATTGAAGTATAGACATAGAAAAAACTAAGTTTTGCTGGTCAAGTTTATCCAAAACTATCTTAATAACATAAACCCTCCTACATTATTTAAGTTATACTAAAAAATAGGCCCTGTCAATAATAGTACAGTCAAATTAGGTGATTTTTTGCACAAGTGTGGAACTAATTAGATGTAGTCATGAAAACTTTTCTAATTGTTTTGTATGGCTTAAAAATCACCTCTAATAATAAGCATCAGTAATTTCACCCTCCGGAACAGGGAGAAATAGGGTGAAAACCATAAAAATATCCGTAACTTAATGGGGGAAATAGAAGTAGTCGGTGCAATTTGGCATAGACTTTGAACCGTTATGATCTACATTTGCACCAAGTATTTTTTGAATCCGACATACGGAACATACAAAAAAAAATCATTTGCAAAAAAACTTTTTGTGGGTATTGCGGCTCCGGGAAAATTAATTTAGTCTGTGCAAATTGATAGACTTATCAGAAAAATGTTGGAAATACATTACCAGGTTTGCACCATGGTGCGTCTCAGGGAATGCACTTTTCCATATTTTATTGTCGTTCTACTTCGGGGAAAATTAATGTAGTTCTGGAAATCGACTTAAACTTATTCATTTAATTAGTACTACATCCGCCGGAAGTTTTATACTGTTTTTTTTTTACGGAAGATGCATTTGTTCAACACTGTGTTCCCTACATGCACGTGGTTTTTATTAAAATCATAATGCACTAAGACAGTCTCTCTATACGTAATTTAACTTGCATCAAGTAATTTCTTTCTATTTAAAAATTTACGGCCTTTTTAAGTTTGTACCTAATATTTAAAAACCTTCCGTAAGCGCCAGAAACGGTGCAAACCTAGGATAGCTTCTTTTCGTGTCATCTAACGTTTCCATAAGAATCCACGACTACACGACTTAGGTCCACACTTTTTGCTAATTTGCCTGTACTATAAAAGATCGACACAACTATACTGTCAATCTTGTGACAGTAATAGATACAAGATGATTATTTTAATGGTCTTTGTGGTCCACGTATATATCTCTCACTATATGTACTTTAAAATTACAAAAAATAATAGTTTAAAAACCAAGACTCGAATACGCAAAATATAAATAATAAATAAATTAATGCTGGACATTTCACACAACATTATTTTGCCCCACGCTAAGCAGAGCTTGTGTTATGGCAACTAGATAACTGATATACATAATACCTACAATGTCAACGACGAACCGATATTTTGTACTGAATAGTTTTTGAACTGAATGGCTATAAAAGCTCATGGTAGCCAAACAGGGCGGCGATACTTAGACTGTTGTTTTGACGCGTCTCTCAAATACACCTCTGTGTTTAAATTAAAAAACAGTATTAACACATGAAATTACGGAAAAAAAAACACTTTTTAACCCGAACTAAAAAAGGGAATGGAGTTGAAAACGCCAAGCGTTGCAAATATACGTTCTCTCCACTAACTCAATTTTTAGGCCACTTGGAGTAGAGACTTTGGGGCCAAGGAGAACAAGCAAAAAGACCTTTTTCTAAAAAAATAACACCCTATGTCTACAAAGAATGTATTTTGTCATTCAGCGCTCTTGGCACCTTGCCCTATGAATCAAATTAATTATACAATTAGCATTTTGCTAACTACTTGTACTAAATATTACTAAGTGTTTTAGTGTTTATTACTCATTATCTGAAACTAAATTTTATTCATCATGCTCTTTAAGAACAGGGGTTGAGAATTTTGATGGGTTCGTAGATCTGCAATAAATGGCCCGTTTTCGATGTTAATTCGTGATGAACTTTTAAGAGTTTGAAGTATGCAGAATTTTAAAGGCGAATGGACAGAATCTGCCCTGTCCCTACTTTTACGTTACGTCCCTACTTTGTGACGAAATGTAAAATTGTTGGTCCGATCCGGTTTGTTATCCGTATCCTATAATAATGATTTAACATATAATAACACCCATAAGTCACACACGAAGCCCTAATCCCACACTAGGATTCCCTGTGTCACGGGTATCAGGAACTACGAGTACCATGGTACATGGTATAAAATAATTACCCCAACTATTCAGGTGTATTCCTAGGTCAATATGTAAGTAAATACAAAAAAAAGAAGCATTAAAAAAAGCCAAACAAAACCTAACTACATAACAAAGGTCGTAGAAATTAACTGCTATCTGGTTGTTGAAAATAGTTGAAGTAGTTGTCATTGAACGAGTAAAACATGTTATATTCAAGTCCAGTGCCTCAACCTTGTGGATATCTGTTGAATAATTTATAAAAAAATGGGTCTCATCTCTGTGATAAGTTATTCAATCAGTAGCAAAGTCAAACATTTAATTACTCTGTGCCTATTGGTATTAGTTGTATACAAGCTTGCCTTCCTATTTACGTGCAAATTACAAAAGTAAGTGTTAGTAAACACAATGCAACAAAGTTGCTGGTAGTAGAGCTCCTTATGAAAGAGTTCGTCAGGGGAAGTACTACCAGTATACCGATTTCTGCCGCCAAGCAGTAGTGCTCGCATTGCTGTGTTCTGGGTACGGGTGCCGGTGAAATTATAGGCAAATCAGACTTCATCAGTATGTCTCAGGATGACGGGCGCAGTGCAACGCCTGCTAAGACGCCGCGTCCTAAGAGGTATTGCATTTGTAATGGGCTGGGGTTATCGCTTAGCATCAGGTGGACCAAATGCAAGTTCAGCACACCGGCTGTGTATGCAGCACACGGAACGTAGACACGCGCGTTTCTACGTATGTACACGCTTGCGTGTACGTCACGCAAGCGGTGTGCCATGTCTCATACAGTTCCATACATTACGTTTACGTCTACGCGTACTAAAACTCAATGCCATTTATGACTACAATACATATTCAATTCAAATTTTGAAACAAAAAATGCTTTACTTTGGATATTTTTTTAATGTTGTAATAATATAATTAGAATTATTTAAATTGTTCGAATTATAATTTAATGTCTAATAAGCAAAATTATATTTTTTAAAAAATTATTGATGTAAGTCCACTCATCAAAGAACAGTTACATGGATAAAACTCTAAAACTCAAGTTGGCATCTATCTAGGCCTTAAAAAAACAATACTGAAGCTCCTCTATTTCTATAACATAGACAAATAAAAAAAATAAGCTATTAATAAAGTCAGTTTGTACCAATTATAATGGATGTTTTTATGTGCAAAATACCTAACTATTTTATCTCCATCATTTTGATACTTCTAGTAGGTATAATAATAGTTCCTAAACAGATATCTTTGAGAAAGTCCGGTTCGAGGTCGGTGCCTTTTCTGTCTCAATACAGACCACTTTGATTACAATCTATTATACAATCTACATTCGCTCGCTTTTCTAAGAATAATCTTTTAAATTAGATTCGACGATTTTGGCATAACGTTTTATCTTGCGCATCTAATTCTGTGAGAACTTGACCTGTCAAAAGTCAAAGTCAAAGTCAAAGTCAAAAAGAACTTTATTCATTGAAATCACAAGGATCATTTTGAATCGTCTTATATAAAATTAAATTACTCCTGTTCCAACGCGACCAAGCCTAGAAGAATCAGGCAACAAACTCGGCTTGGCTTACATAAATGGTCCGTCTTACCACTAGGTGAGAAGCGCCTGTGTGGTGCCTCGGAGCAAGGAGTTGCTGATACATAGTAAATGAGAACTTAAAAACCTTAGGAAGGTAGTCAAAAGTAAATAAACATCAGCAAAAATATGCAAGACAGCACACGCTACGCTTGTTATACTTATAAATAATAATCTAATACAAACATGTAAATAGGTAAGTACAGATATTGCAAATTTCCATTTTAGCAGTCGAGGGGCAGAGCGACATCAGGCCACGCGGCTTTATCATTAATATAGTCATCAAAAGTGTAATACGCTTTCTTAATTAGATTCATCTTTATGTAGGATTTAAATCTTCGAATAGGAAGTTTAAATGCACCTTCTGGAAGTTTATTGTAGAACCGTACAGAATTCCCCATAAAAGATCCACTTACTTTCTTTAATCGAAATTTTGGTATATTTAGTTTGTGTTTATTTCTCGTGTTAATACCATGCACGTCACTTTTTATCATAAAACTATCCAAGTGTTTATGTGTATGTAATAATATTTCATAGATATATTGCGATATTACTGTAAGAATATTGATTTCTTTGAAACGCTCCCTCAAGGAGTCACGCGACTTTATTTTATAAATGGCACGTATTGCCCGTTTTTGTAAGACAAAAATAGCTTGGATATCTGCTGCTTTACCCCACAGTATGATACCATATGACATAACACTATGGAAGTAGCTAAAATAAACAAGCCTAGCTGTAGCTTCATCAGTAAGCTGCCTTATTATACGAACTGCATATGCAGCGGAACTAAGTCTACCAGCAAGAGCCACAATTTGTGGTGCCCACTGCAACCCTGCATCAATATTAAGCCCTAAGAAAATGGTAGACTTGACAAGATCAAGTGTCTCCCCATTTATTTTAATATTAGTTGGATAATGTTTTACATTAGGCAATGTGAATTTGATGCATTTCGTTTTTTTAGCATTAAGCAAAAGATTATTAACTGTGAACCACTGAAGAACACGCGATAGTGAATCATTTACATCATCGTAATTAGATTTAGATCTATCAACTTTGAAAATCAAAGAAGTATCGTCAGCAAATAGAACTATGTCACATATGTCTTTCACAAAAAAAGGGAGATCGTTAATGTAAACTAGGAATAAAAACGGGCCTAGTATTGAACCCTGTGGCACCCCCATGACAATAGTAGATCCTGAAGACCTTTCACCACCAACATCAACTTTTTGGACCCTATTGGATAAGTAAGAATTTACAAGATTAATTGCCTGATTTTGTATGCCATAATGTTTTAACTTGGAAATTAAAGTATCATGCCTCACGCAGTCAAAAGCTTTGGACAGGTCGCAGAAAACTCCGATCGCGTCCTGAGAGTTCTCCCATGCTTCAAATATGTGTTCTAAGAGCATGGTACCAGCATCGGCTGTCGAACGACCCTTAGTAAATCCAAATTGATGACTATGAAGAAGTCCGTGGAGGTTAAAGTGTGACAATAACTGAGTAAGAATAAGTTTCTCGAAGATTTTACTTAACGCAGGCAATATAGAAATTGGCCTATAATTACCTGGATCTTTTTCGTTACCAGACTTGAACAAAGGAATTAATTTACTATGTTTCATAAGATCAGGAAAGACTCCCTCGTCAACACATCCATTGAAAATGTAGGCCATACACGGCGCAATATCAATAATTATAACACCTAACACCTTTGTAGATATTCCCCAAAGGTCTTCAGTATTTTTAATATTAAGTGACTTAAATGTCTTAACAATATCATTGGCATTAACGTATCTGAAACTAAACGCGACCTCACACTTATCAACACTTAATTCCAATAAAGTAGATGCTCCAGAGGCAGTTGATTTTAAAGATTGAGTCACAAAATTAGGTATACTAGAGAAAAAACTATCAAAGGCATTTGCGACCTCAGTATTATTTGATAATGTTGTATTGTTTACGTTTAAATTAATTTGTTTACTACGAGGTTTAGCTTTACCTGTTTCATTATTTATTAATTTCCAAGTTGTCTTAATTTTATTTGCTGATTTTTCTATTTTATTTCTCAAATGCAATGATTTTGCTGCATGACAAACTTTTTTGAAGGTCTTGGAATAGTTCTTTATGTACAAGATAAACGATGGATCGTGCAACATTGATTCTCTAGCCGCATAGAGTTCATATAATTTATTCCTACTTCTATAAATACCGGTTGTAGCCCAATCAGCTAACCCGACATTAGCTCTAGCTTTACATTTTTTTAACTTAAATATCTCACTATGTTCCTCACATATCAACTTAAACAAACTAGTAAAAAGGTCATTCGGATCATCTACGCACGTCATGCTTGGCCGATTTCCTACTTTTTTAGCGCCTATATAGACAACAAATTTTATTTTAGAATTATTCATTGGAATGTCATACCCTGGTAGTGCTTGCTTTTAGTGATAAGGCTGCCTATTATATTCCCCTTGTTTTTTATGTTACCGTATGTTAATCAACAAAGATTTATCAATATATCTAGCTTGACGATGTGGTGGTCTTGGTGTGTCCGGCCTAAGAATAGACCTCTCCGTCTCCTCCCGTGGGTGTCGTAAAAGCCAACTAAGGTATTTCCACCATCCTTGAGTACTCAACACAGATACTGCGATCACCAATCCGCCTGCCAAGCGTGGTGATTATGGCAATCAAAAAAAAAGTCAGTCCATAAAGACAATCCTTCAGACGCATAGTGCCAGAAACGCAAATTACCTTACACGCAAACGACCATATTTCAAATTCGCAATATGCCAGACGTAAGACAATACCCAGAATACCCAGGTAAAAACCCGAACCCAAAATCAAATGGACTACCGTCTCTTACAATAAAACTAATAAAAATCGACCAAGCATTCCAGATTACAGTCATAATGATAATACCCTGTCGTGTCAACATTTCGACTTTGTTTACATTGCACACATTAGCCGTATGGCTAAAAGCTTTTAGTGTGTAGGTATATAACAACTGATAATAAATAATACCTACATATATGCAGATTATTACACAGTTTTAGTAAGCGCCAGTACCCACTATTTAAGTCTTTCAGTGTTATTACCTCCATCATCATTAGTGTCATTAGTGTTAGGTGGTAGTGATGACCTCTGTGGCGCGGCGGGCGAAGGTTTGCCTGCGACGCAGGAGGTTGCGGGTTCGATTCCCGCTTCGGAACAAATATTTGTACAATCTGCAGATATTTGTTCAGGGTGTTCTGGGTATTTTTCTATGTATAATAAAAAATATCTATCTATGTAATGTTGTTGTAAAGTATATCAGTTATCTAGTACCCATACCATAAGCTCTGCTTAGGTGTTGTGTGAAATGTCTAGCATTTATTTATTTTATTGCCACCTCTAACATACCTACTTTGATGATAATGATATCAATATAAACCATCATCATCATCATCAGCCTGTAGAAGGCTGCTGGAAGTAGGCCTTCCCCTTAGAATGCCACGAAGAACGGTCTTAAGCTGCCTAAATCTACCGACTCCGACGTTTATAATGTCTTTTGTTCATCGAGTGGAGGGCCTTCCTCTACCGCGTCGTCCGGTTTGTGGTCGCCACTCGAGAACCTTTATTCCCCAACGGTTATCAGTTCTTCGAGCTATATTAACTGCCCATTGCCACTTCAACTTGCTAATTCTGAGAGCTATGTCGGTGACCTTGGTTCTTCTACGGATTTCCTCATTTTGGATTCTATCACGTAGTGAAACTAGCATAGCTCTCTACATAGCCCGCTGCGCGACTTTGAGCTTGTCTATACGGCCAATAGTTAGAGACCACGTCTCAGTGCCGTAAGTTATCACTGGCAACACGCACTGATTATAGACTTTCGTCTTGATGCTCTGCGGTATCTGTGATGAGAAGATATGGCGGAGTTTCCCGAACGCTGCCCGAATGGGAATGATAATGTCGAACTAAGTTAAGATAAGTTGGATTCATCGGTTGACCTCTTTGTTGAAGTTGGACCCCCCTAGTTGGATCGTCTGACCCAAATAGACATAGTGGTCAACAACTTCGACATTATCATTCCCATTCGGGCAGCGTTCGGGAAACTCCGCCATAATCAGTGCGTGTTGCCAGTGATAACTTACGGCACTGAGACGTGGTCTCTAACTATTGGCCGTATAGATAAGCTCAAAGTCGCGCAGCGGGCTATGGAGAGAGCTATGCTAGTTTCACTACGTGATAGAATCCAAAATGAGGAAATCCGTAGAAGAACCATGGTCACACCATCCACCATCCAACTTATTCAAGTTGGATTCATCGGTTGACCTCTTTGTTGAAGTTGGACCCGCCTAGTTGAATCGTCTGACCCAAATAGACATAGTGGTCAACAACTTCGACATTATCATTCCCAACATGTACCGGCATAGGTGCGACATGGGGATTTGACATATGACCAATTTCACTATACTTACACAATATCGATATATAAGTATATATAATTTACTATTACTATAACAATGCTTAAATGTTTACTATAACCATTGATAACATATAGTCAATGACTATTATAACTCGATTTACTAGCTCAACGGAGGCAGGGCAGCAACATGTGCCAGCACGTAACGTCACAGTTTTACATTAGTTATACTGTGGTGACGTGTACCAAGGTTCTATTCACAAGTCTGATTAGTTCCTGAGAATTCACAGTCGCACAATCGAGTACAATCACACGCGTCAGAGACGTATCAGTAACGACACAGTTAGAATAATGGAGTAATGAGTCCAAAGAGCTGATTCTGAGTTTTGACAAGCAAATGACACGGACGTCTGGTGTAGTGTAGTGTGGATTTTTGTATGGCGACACAGGGCGACACCGATGAGCGCCCCTAGCGTACACTCTGTGAACCTCATTTTCCATACAAAAAATCATGTTACTCTACACCACACGTCCGTGTCAATTGCTTGTCAAAACTCAGAATCAGCTCTCAGACATTTCCCGCTTATACAAAAAAAGACGTCGGTCATCCATTTTTATTTTTATTCAATTTCTATTATTTTTTGAGTAATAGCATGTAATTTTAGTGGGCTTTTTACCGGTGTAGCTAATTAAGAGCACATGGTAGTTAATTTAAATATAAAGTTTATTGCGTGTCTTTTTAAATGGGTGAAATTGTCCACCAATATTTTAGTATTAATCACCGTTTAACTAGAACATGACTTGACTGAGACTTCGACTTGACCTAATTTTATCAAAATAATATAGGTACCTACTTGACACTGGCAAAATTGAGAAGACTTTCTTATGAGGCCATAATTAAAAGAAGAAGAAGTAATGAGTCCGTCAGTAAATTCTGTCGATAAATATCGTGCGTAGTGCAATTTGAGGTAAGGAATATGCCATACGTGTAAAATAACGGTTACGAAAAACATCTTGAGGAAACCTGTTACTGGTTATTTCTAGGTCACTATGCCTGAGGTAAGTGCTCTGAAAAGCACCTTTGTTTGTGACCGTCGGTAGTAAGAACCACTACTGAGAATTCATTCGGATGCAACCATAGCCGGGCGGAAGGCTATTTTTAACCGACTACGGTGAAGCAAAAAGGATAAAAAATTAAAACATAAAAATTCGACAAAACGGGACTATTACCTCTACATAGTCCCGTTTTGTCGAATTTGAATGTAATTTTTTTTTAATCGAGACCTACGTACTTGCAGCCCTGGTTGTATAATAGTCCCGTCTCTGATACATGTAAATCAGCTGATTGACTGTACCCAGTATCTGATAGCCGGGTCACTCGTAGCTAATATCAATGTAAAGGATTACTACGAAGTAATTGCTGTGGACATTGTTGTGTAAATCTTAATGAGTAGTCAGACGAGATAATTGGTCAATTTAATAGGTAAGCTATGTGGTTAGTGTCTATAGTTGTATGTTTTACAAGCTGACGTATAACAGAGGTATTCTTTGAATCTGGAGGAGGTAGGTAGATGAAATAAACTAAAATTGAGAATTATTATTGTAGGATCTGCATAATCAACAGAATGCATTATTTTTTCACTGGACAAGGGGAAGTGACAGTTCACGTAAGACAGAAAGTGGGTTATGGTTGCGCTCCAAAAATATAATGCTGATTTGCCTAGTTATTGTGAGTAAACCAGATATCACATTAATAAAATAACTGAAATACGTGATTTTTCAAACTTTTTTCTATCGATGACCAAGCCAGAAACACAATTGGCAGACATTTACTCGACTTTAGGCTGTAGATCAAACAAAGGACTAAACGTACTAAAAGACAAAAGGACTAGAAATTGTAGTACCATGGTACTCGTAGTTCCTGATACCCACAACACAGGGAATCCTAGTGTGGGAGCAGGACTATGCATAAGACAGTTCGGTGTTAAAAAAAAAAGTGATCGGTCATTTCGCTGATGTTTAGTCACCCTACATTCAAAAATGGTACCCCAAGACCAAATGCTAGAATTGAAGAGTTAAGACCCAGAAGTGGGAACAATAATAGGCTAACGATGATATACAAATAATAAATAAATAAATGCTGGACATTTCACACAATATTATCAAGCCCCAAGCTAAGCAGAGCTTGTGTTATGGATACTAGATAAATGATATACTTAATACAACACATTTATAGATAGATATTTTTTATTACACCTAGAAAATACACAGAACACCCTGCACAAATATCTGCCGATCATACAAATATTTGTTCCGAGGCGGGAATCGAACCGGCAACCTCCTGCGTCGCAGGCGAACGTTCGCCCGCCGCGCCACAGAGATCGTCCTCTGAGACGTCGTTATCAGAGGTGATCAATATTACAACTCCATTTTTAACAGCATTAGCAGAAATGTTAAATGCGCAATTATTAATACTCGTACTTCATTCAAATACGACAGTTTTTGCTATAACCATGACAACAGCTTAGTCATCTCTTAATGTATTCGGCTGTGACTGGTGATGCAAGGGATTCTAATTCTTATTATTAATTGCAATTCATTAGATGGGTATCTATCATGTCTTATTGATAATTCATGTAGTACCTACTTAGTAATTCGTATGTATTTAAGCTGTACAGCATACTAATTATGTAATAAAGTTAGTTAACATGTACAATAAAGTACGCCCACAGGTAATTTTATTTACAAAGTATTTACTTTATTAGTGATATCTGTTTTTTTCTATGAATTTTTAATCACAAGTTATTTAAACAAGCATATAAATATATTAGTAGGTAAAAATAGAAGTAGTCATCATCATCATCATCATTACCCTGTAGAAGTCCACTGCTGGACACAGGCCTCACCCCTAGAATGCCACGACGAACGGTCTTGAGCCGCCTCCATCCACCGATTTCCTACGACGTTTATAATGTCTTTAGTAGTAGTTAGAGGTAATTGACTGTACTTTTTGACAAGAACTAACTCAACAGCCAACCTGGGGTGCGATTTTATTATATCATCGAGTGACTAAATGTCAGAGAAATTGCCGTTAATCCCCGATTTCCCAACTTATGTATGTTGAAACTTACCTATGTGCTGGAGGAAGCACATAGGTTTAAGAATTTAAGTTACATCTCCTGAAAAACGGTGATTTGCAGCCTTTTTAATGATATTTAGTCACTCAGTGACATTCGAAAATTGCACCCCTGTCCCTTTATTGGCTAGCGAACTGAAAATCGCTTTCGACTACAATTTTACAGTACATTGCGCTTTATGTTTTAAACATTCCTGCTCTGGGAAAAAAACTAAAACATGAGCCGAAATGTACTGCGAAATAGTAACCGAAAGCGATTACCAGTTCGTTAAAGAATAAAGTTGCAGCTCTAGAAATATTTGATTTTAATGTTACTTCATCAACCAAATACATGACACAGGTCTCTGCCTAAGAATATGACTCCTCCAACTCCATGGATGTCGTAAAAGGTAGCTTAGGGATTACACCAGGGGATGGGCAACAGCATCCATCTAACACCAATCCACCTGCCAAGCGTGGTGATTTTTCCAATTCCCCCCATTGTATTTTATAGAGGAGATTGTGGATGTTTAAAGGTTGGTGATGATGATGATGAGATATATTTTTTTGTTTCAGAACACAAGATGCAACGAAAAAGTATGCCAGTCAAGTATTATGGATATCCCAAACCGAGGAGACACGCCCAGGACACAAGAAGAGGTCTACGGAGATGCACAAGTCTTTCTAGGTCAATATTTTGCTTCAATACGAAGGTAATTGACGATTTATTTAAAGAGACTTATAAGTCTTAGGATATACCTACTCGTAAAATAGAAGTAAAATTGAATTCAGCTTTGAAGAGTCTATATAGGCACTGCGGTAGTTTATTATACTTAGTGAAAATTATTCAAGTAACAGTCAGCAAACTAGACAGGCAGACAGCGCTGCTTTGAAGTAGTTTGGCAGATAAATTACGTTGTAACGTGTTGAGCCTAGGCTAAGTAGCTACGTATAATATATCCCGATAGACGTACGATACTTATGAATATAAATTAACAGCTGCTCTGTGCTCTGTTAAAGAATTTATGCAATGTTAAATAGTGTCCGTTATTGCAAAGATGTCTGCACGCGATACATAAATTGCATGTAAAAATAACTGAGATTGAGTATGCTATGTTCAACCGACCATTAGAGGCCCAAGCACGAATATCTAACGTTATCGAGACGCTAGCGAGATGTCGCAAATGTGAAACATTGGCCAATGATATCTGGCTGACCCCACTGATGTGTTGTCTCGCCTACCTGTTATAATAAACAACAAGCAATACAACAAATACAATGTTGTACTGTTGGTTGATTATAAACCTTACATAATTAAATAGGACTTCTCACTCACTACAGTGAGCTAAAAAAAGAAGAAGGGTTCGGGAAGGTATTCAGTAGGTACACCTACTGAATACCTTCCCGAAACTAACATCAATTTATGTTTCAGGGAAAATTCAGTAGCCCATACGTCAAGATTAAATGATGTGAAAAAAGAGCTGAGTGACCGGGGGACGTACCAGCTTAAAACGTCAGAACTCGTGTTTGGAGCTAAGTTGGCTTGGCGTAATGCATCCAGGTGCATTGGGCGAATACAATGGAAAAAATTACAAGTAAGTTTTGAACATATTATTATTATTATTATTATTAAGCCTTTTTAATTTCCTTACCAACTAGTTACATAATTCTTAAAAAACTTATTTTTAAATCTATTATCTAATAACCTAATTATACACTTAGTTTTATTAATTTTCCTGGTTAGGAACCCCTCTTTGGGTATAGGCCTCCTCCAATTTACTCCTACTTTAGTTTTGAACATATAGGTACTTACAATGTTTCAGGCAGTTTTGGCCATTTTTTATATTACCTAGGTTCTACATCAAACGTTTTAAAGATCATAGTTTATGGGAAATCCCAATTTTTTTTTGTAGAGTCACAAAATATAAATACATCATAATTTTCACACATATACGCAAAAATTAAATAAACGAGAGGGGAATTGAAAGACATATTCAAAGTTATTACAAAGAAAAAATCACAAGTAAGTTTTAAAATGTGGGTAGTTTCAATGGTTCAGACGGTTTGATTGGGTTTCTTTAATATATTACGTAGGTGCTGTTAAACGTTTAAAATTTCAGACTTTACGGGAAACCCCAATCTTGTTTTTAAAATAACATAACTTTTCATTTAAAAAACCGACTTCCCCAATTATTCTCGACTAAAAATTTGGATGAAAAAAAAATGATGAAAGAACCATAGTGGTGAAAGGGTTATGATACTTTCTGAATGCAAATGCTTGGTTTGTTGCCGAAATTATCAAAATCGCCATATGTATGCCTACAATATTTGAGGAGTTCCCTCAATTTCTCATGGATTCCATCATCAGAACTGGATTCTGAAAAAAACAGGACCAATCTGGAAGTATGTCTATTCAAATAAAAACAGAATTTTCCAAATCGGTTCATAAACGCCGGAGATTATGAGGTAACAAACATAAAAAAAAACAACCGAATTGAGAACCTCCTCCTTTTTGTGAAGTCGGTTAAAAATAAAAATTGGTCATGATTTTCACACATATATCTACGCAAAATTAAATAAACGAAAGGTTGAATTGAAAGGCATATTCAAAGTTCAGAGAAAGCTTGGCACAAAATTGGTAATTGGCAAAAGATCACTTAAATTTCTGTCATTGAGCAAAAGATGGCCTGAATTGCTTGCAGACATTCTTAATTTAAAATTATATAGGGACCGACAATAATGGTTGACAATGATTCAAGATCACAAATTAGAATGTATAGATAAATCGAATGATAGTCTTATAGACAAACAGAGGCCGTACCATGAGATATCTATAGATAGTGATTCAGTTCAAAAACTATTACACACAAAATATCGGTTCCGTGATATCTGCAGCTATATTTAAAGGCACAGTAGTAGAAGGTCTAAAGACTTCTGTGATTAAAGTTATTCAATGATGACGGATGTCAACGACGAACGGATATTTTCTACTGAATAGTTTTTGAACTGCATCGCTATAAGAGCTCATGGTACGGCCTCAGACAACGTTATTATTTATACCTAGCATACTTATTAGATGTGATCGATCACCACACTTCTAAACCAACTTTTAGTTGCAATGACACCTACATGTAGCAAAACTTTCTCCGACTATTCTTTGGATGTGGTATGTGGAGCAAAGAGCTACACAAACTTTTAATTAGGGTTGCCAGCTTTATAACAAGTCGCAAACGAGATGTCATTAGGCGAATTAGCCTCCGCCTGATAAACATTTACACTGTTGGAGTTGTTATAATATACCTACTGCAGGTATAACTTTATTTAACACGACTATGCTAATAATTTTGACAAAACTCTATAGTCTGTACAAATTCTCAGACCTTTAGAAAATTGTACCTATCGCTTGCTATATAAACCGAAGTTTGCTCTTCGTTTGGATGTTAATTAATTCAAGGTAATTCAATTTTGTAGAAACAACATTAACACAACAGTCGCATAATATATAGTCCTGATCCCACACTAGGATTCCCTGTGTCGTGTGTATCAGGAACTACGAGTACCATGCAACACCCAGACCCGGAATAAATATTTACAGATCATACAAACATTTGTCAAAAATCTAGAGACTAATATCTAGGTACTATGTTGTTTGTCCATTTTCTATTAAATTGTATGGAATCAAACTAGCATGGGTTGTACCAATACAAATGTTTAAGTTGTGTGGTTCGGTTACCATTATAACAAACATGGGCCTAGATATTAGTGTTTTTGATCATATTTCAAAATTTAATGGAGTTTAATGCGATAATCGGTATCGAAAATAGGAGCAAATTTCGTTAGTACCTATGCAGAAGGCACAAGTGCCCTATCAGTGCACTCCTCTTAATATGTTGACTTCGAATACATTCCATCATCAATGTACCTACTTCAGTGAAGTGCAAAGAACACAGATTTATCAGCTTGATAGCTTGACAACAAGTTGTATATGTTTTGGATTGCGTTGAAAACATTCTATACGAGCATGCTTGATCGCTAGTTCTCGACTGTTTCCATCTCTAATGGGTTAGATTATTTATCTAACCCATTAGCAGTAGCGCAAGAACAACAATTCATTTACTAGAACGAATTTACGAGGATTTACTCAGCAGTTAGCAAACCGGACGACGCGGTAGACGAAGACCCTCCACTCGATGGACTTCGCGTGGGCGGAGTCAATTTAGAGGTCCCACGCGGGCGGAGCTGCGAGCAAATACATGCAAGTACATTATAAACGTCACAGAAAGTCGGTGGATGGGGGTGGCTCAAGAGCGTTTGTCGTGGCATTCTAGGGGGCCCAAGTCCAGTGGTGGACTTCTACAGGCTGATGATGAAGATGATGACTCAGCATTATATTATTTAAATTATTTTCAGGTGTTCGACTGCAGAGAAGTAACGACTGCCAGTGGAATGTTTGAAGCTCTTTGCAATCACATAAAGTATGCGACAAATAAAGGAAACATTAGGTATGAACAACTTTTAACTTATACACTTGATGTAGCTCTGAAATTATCAATGAAGTCGAAGACATGCTCAAATTGGAAAACCTACCTAAAAAAATCCTTATTTCAGCTTCTATGTAGGTAATCATGACACTTTTTTGCTTTACTTTAACACTGGTTTTTTCTACCAAGTCACATTAACTACATTCGGCACTTACCAGAGTCATCATACCTCAGGAAGGGTGATCAAGATAAAGTTGGTTTTTAGAAATAAAAACAAAAATCGACTTCTTCAAAAACTTAATTATATGGAGATTCTGAAGTATGAACTACCAAACAAAAAAAGAATCATCAAAATCAATTCATAATTGGCGGAGTAATCGCGTAACAAACATACAGTCGAATTGAGAACCTCCTCCTTTTTTGAAGTCAGTTAAAAAGTGAAGCGATTGTAGATTTTTTCAAAGCCATTTTACTTTCTTTATTTTTGATAATTTTTAAGGATAATTTAATTTGACAAAGCCACCTCTTCATAATCACATTTCCATTTGTAGACATAAACTGATTGATGAGGCCTCTCCCTTAGCATGCATAGCATACACCCATGTTATTATAGTGTGCAATGGTGTTATTTGCTATAATCACCACGCTTGGCAGGCAGATTGGTGATCGCAGTTTAGTGTTAAGTACTTATTTTTACGACAGGGCAGGCATGAGGGCTTATGGCCTCCATAAGCCCTCATGACTGCCCTGTCGTAAAAATAAAAATTACAATTAATTATTATGCTGTAGAGTCTGTTCAGGAAAAGACCCATTTTAAATTAATAAATAAATGCTGGACATTTCACACAACATTATCTAGCCCCAAGCTAGGCAGAGCTTGTGTTATGGGTACTAGATAACTGATATACTTACATAGATATAGATATATTTTTTTATTTTACATAGAAAATACCCAGAACACCCTGAACAATTATCTGCAGATTGTACAAATATTTGTTCAGAGGCGGGAAACGAACCCGCAACCTCTTGCGTCGCAGGCGAACCTACGGTTACGCCCGCCGCGCCGCAGAGGTCGTCTTGTCGACCCATTGTGGGATTTGAGAGCGCAGCTGCTTTATAACCTTTTTTATTTAGCGGGCAATACAACTGCGCGTCTGTTCAGTTTTGATCCTATATATTACAACTGTAACTATTTCTTTAGTTTATGCTTCAAAATGCTGACAGAAAAAAACCAGCTCCTAATTTTGGTTGCAGTATTATGTATTATGTTATATTATGTTTCTGAACAGACTCTTGTTAATATAATAATGAGGTTTTATGATACCTAATGGTAAATGGTTTTGTTCCAGGTCAGCTATAACCATATTTCCGCAGCGCACTGACGGCAAACATGACTATCGGATATGGAATAACCAACTTATAGCGTACGCTGGTTACCAAGAGCCAGATGGGAACTGTATAGGGGATCCAGCAAGAGTGGAATTCACATCGGTAATACATAGATTTGTAAAAAAAAAAATAAAAAAAAAAAATTGGAACTAAAAACACATGAAATCGTAAGAGCGTTTTCGCACTACGTCCGATCCGTATCAGTGAAAATTCCGAATTTCCACTGATCCGACGTGGTGCGAAAACGCTCTAACAATGAAAAAAACGTTGACAACTGCAAAAGTTATACAAATAACTGAGAAGAAACTGGTATTAAAACTTTTAGATTACTAGTATCAACCCGCGGCCTTGCTCTTCTTTGTTTTGTCTTTGTCAGGTCATCTGTGTACCAAATTTCATCGAAATAGGTTCAGCCATTACGGTGTGATTGAGTGACAAACCAAACATACAAATATATACTAGCTACTAATTTATATACTAGCAGGACGAACTGTATGATAAGTATTAGAAAGCGGTGCTTGTTCAAGAGTAGTATAACTGAAGTGGAAACTTTAGCGCCACCGGCATTACAACTCAACCAAACATAAATTAACAATTAGCAATTTCGGGCTAATTACGAAAGATGGTTTAAACCTAAGTTTAGATCAAGTCAACAAATCCAGGCTTAACAATCGGCCTTTAGTATATTATGACGTTATACAAAAGCAAATAATTTTCTCTAGTAAAACACAGAAATATACGATATTAATTGTATTTTACTGTGTTTTACTAGAAAAAATTGTTTTAGTTACTTACCACATAGAAATGAAAAACTAACGAATCCGATCGGAAACGTTTCCGACGTTTTAGAATCGCCCTGCAGATCTTGGTTCAACATTTACTACTGTTATAGTTTGTTTTTCGAAATCAACTCTCGAGATAGTTTGAGATTATGTCAAAAATGAAATAACCTCTTGACTATCACTGGTTTTTCTCAAACTAGGCTGCCCCCTAGGTAACGGTCTAGAAATTTACAGTTGGTTGCTTGTTTGAGGTTGGAATTTTGACATCTCCATTGTGATTTTACACTTTCATCCAAGATCTGGCAGCTTAATACATTCAAAATTTGTGTTAGTTAATTAACCGCGAGAATTGATTTTGGAAAGCAAACCATTTGCTTTTGTTTGTTTGGTATGCACCAAAGGTCAATATTTAAGCCTAGATTAGTAGGTCTGGTCTAAACTTAGGTTTAAGCCATCTTCCGTAACAAGACCGTAGGTCACTTCAGTTGGCCATAGCCACTGTTAATGACAAACATTTTCAAATTTAACGAAAGATGGCCTCTGGTTCAACTTTTCAATTAGACTCACGTTTATTTTTTAAAACAAAGGGAACTATTTTAATAATCCTAATATTTCAAAACTAACAATTAAATATTTTGCAGACGTATCTACTTAGATTTATAACTGGTTGTTTAACTGTGCATTCTTCTAGGTATGCGAGAAACTAGGATGGAAACCTGAGAAGACACCCTGGGATATTTTACCTTTAGTTTTACAAGCTGATGGCAAGGATCCAGAATTCTTTGAACTACCTCGAGAAATAGTCATGGAAGTAAAATTGGAGCATCCAAGGTAAGTCATAGGATCTCTAGGCAAACATATTCAGACTTGTCCGTAATAGTCCTAACTGAAATGACATATGATCTATGCGCCTGCGAAGAATGGCTTACCACATAGTCAATAAAAATTTGTTTAATGGCATAATCGATCATTGACACATTTATGTTTGGCTATAATTAAGGATTAAGTTTAAGCTGAAGGCTATAGGGATGAAAGGATCCTAAGCTTAGCTTTTATAGGATAAAGCTGGGTTCCTCAGGCTATCAGTAGATATTTTTAAAAATCCTTATACTAAAGCAATTTATGATAAGGAAATTAAATCTAAATTGAATGTTGTTTCCAGTTACGACTGGTTCAAAGAGTTGGGACTCCGATGGTATGCGCTTCCCGCAGTGTCTGGTATGAGACTAGACTGTGGAGGACTGGAGTTCACCGGCACTGCCTTCAATGGCTGGTACATGGGCACTGAGATTGGATGTCGGAATCTATGTGACAGCAATCGATTGAATGTGATAGAGGTAAGATTTTGTCAGTAAGTCTGCAGGGCTACTCTTGAAAACATTTCTAATCACAATCCAGTTTCAATTCTAATACGCTTGTTTGGCACTCTTGAACCAAATCGAGTTTGAAATTGAGATAGAGCACGCGTGTTGACTCGTGAAGAATAATAGAGACAGAAAGTCGATTTCACTTAGTTCCATAAAATTCCACCAATCTCCATTCCAAATTGGGCGCTAGTATTGAATTCAAGAGTAGGTACCAAATAAAAAAGGAATCTAGTACTCTCTGACGACAAATGACACTAAATCCTGAATTAGGATTGGAGTAGAGCATCAAGAGTAGCCACACAGGTTTAGTTTTCTATATATACCCACAAGACTATCGTATAAGATTTCTAAAGGAGGTTGTATAAGTAATAAAAGGTTTCTTCATCTCAAAGAATTGTAACTGGTTTTTATGTAGGTATGTTATTATCGCTAACCTAAATTAATTGCTAGTTCACCTGAAGGATAACAATGGGTTTTTTGTAAGACCTTATGGATCCGTATCATTGACCAATAATTTTTTATCATCAGATCATTACAAAAACTCTCATTTGTCTTATTTTAAATGATATTTGATGAAACGTTTAATAACTCCCCATCATATTAGGTAAATTTAATAAAAACCCGGTGGTTATTTTAAACAAGCGAATAATTATATCATTTATACATGTAGTTAAAATGACAGAAAATTTTACGTGGCTATTTTAAAAAATATATTCAAGTATAAATCAAGCAACCAAGCTAGTAAACTATTGTAAATGTTTATAATAGTAACTTTCTAGGTAATTTAAAGTTAAGAAATACACTTTTGACTGCTTTACTTTTAAAATAAAACCACTTTGTTGATTTACAGAATGTGGCTCAGAAAATGGGACTAGATACAAACTCCTTTGTATCGTTATGGAAAGACAAGGCTCTGGTGGAAGTAAACATAGCAGTTCTTCACAGCTACCACAGAGACTTTGTATCAATAGTTGATCACCATTCAGCATCTGAACAGTTCCTAAAACATTTGGACAATGAGAATAAAAGTCGGTAAGGACAATTTCTTAATTAGTAGGTATACTTCTTTTGGCCACAGTGTCACCTGATGGAGTGATGATTTAACCGACGGTGGAGCACAAAGGTCTAGAAGACCTATCCTCTCTTGCCTTGAAGAGAATCAGATTTCAGGAAAAAAACAGACGACAGTAGATTTTTCCATGCCTTAGCATTACGTAAGTATGACCGGAACGATGAAATGGTGTTAAACATGCAACTTATCGCATATTATTGTTTTATCTACAACTTAAACTATTATAATATTCATTAACCGAATGATGAAATTAACAATGTGAAACATTATCATATAATTCATCTTTTTACAGAGGAGGTTGTCCTGCAGACTGGATATGGATAGTCCCACCAATGTCATCTTCACTAACAACTGTGTTCCATCAAGAAATGGCTCTCTATTACTTACGACCTTCTTATGATTACCAAGTACGTAAACTTTCAACTCGAAATCATAGAATTAATAATAAACCAATTAGCAATCATGCAGATGAATTTTCGTAAGGAATCAGTCAGTGTCAGAAACAATCAAGTATTATAGCCATGTTGGGTGCTAAATTCATTATAATGAGGAATATGAGGATATATAAACCCCTTGGACCCTTGACTCCTTGATTGGGTACAGAAAGGTCATGATAAATAATACGGTAGTATTCGTTGTTTTAATCAAACTATACGATCTTCAAATTAATGAAGTCTCAGAATAGTTTAAACAATATTTCAATGACGTTTATTTACAATTTGTATTCATATTTATTACTAGTAATGTTCACTATGTAATAAATAATTTGTAGGAATCACCATGGAAAACATATCAATGGACAAAGTCAGAAGGCACAAAGACAGTACACAGAAAATTCCACTTCAAGCAGATCGCTCGAGCGGTTAAGTTCACTTCAAAACTGTTTGGACGGGCCCTCTCGAAACGCATCAAGGCGACCATCCTATACGCAACGGAGACGGGCAAATCTGAACAGTATGCTAAGGAGTTAGGAACTATTTTCGGACACGCTTTCAACGCACAGGTCGGTAACAAAATCAATGACTCGACAAAAATTACCTAGCGATCGAACTACCCTTTAAATATTCATTAAAATTCTTTGAAATGTTTAATCATGATACTAACGAGTCCAACTGTTTTTATGAATAGGTACATTGCATGTCAGAATATGACATGTTCTCAATTGAGCATGAGACGCTACTTCTCATAGTGACGTCAACCTTTGGAAACGGAGAACCACCAGCAAATGGCGTGGTAAGTGTGCATAGTTGTAAAGTAACAAGCATAATGATTCAAATACTTGCAGCCTAATTACTGGTTTTTATGTTTTACAGGATTTTGCAGATCATCTATTCCAAATGCTGTATACTGAATCAAACAATCCAGGCAATCAGACATCTGAAATACTAAGTGCTGGGTAAAAAATGTCCCTTTCTATAAAAACAGAGATAAAAAAGTTTTTAATTAAAAAACTTATTCAAATTTTTATATTTTAGCTACCACAAGACACCAACACCAAAATCATTGATGAGAACAAACAGTGTGATGAGAACGAATAGCATGATGATACCAAGCAATGAATACAAGAGGCAGCTCACACGCTTAGAGTCAAACAAAAGTAAAACATCTTGCTTATCAATACTGTTTTTTTAGTTGCTTTGGATCTGGCACCAGATCAGTGAGACGTGATCAGTCCATGTTGACAGAAACAAATATTAATAAAGAACCAACAAGGAACATGATGTTCCTCCGTACAACGATACCATACCGTACCTAGGCGATCACCAAAAAACCCTAAATAAAGTTGAAATTACAATAACAACTGAAACTGAACTGAAGAATTAAAGTTGAAACTAACGTTTCTTGCAGGTAGTGTGGCAGGAGCATCATCAGTAGAACAAATAGGACCACTGAGTAACGTCTGCTATGCAGTATTCGCTCTTGGATCTAGTGCTTACCCAAAGTTCTGCAACTTCGGTAGAACAGTCGATAATGTTTTAGGAGATCTAGGTGGAGAAAGGATTTTAGAGTTATCATGTGGGGATGAAATGTTTGGACAGGAGCAACAGTTCAGATCATGGTCATCTAATATTTTCCATGTAAGATTTTAATCATGTAAAATAACAATACCCATAGCTCACAATTAGGATATTAATAACCATCTCATTGTAATAATGTTTTAGGTTGCATGTGAAACGTTCTGTCTAGAAGAAAACGATATGGTGAAAGACGCTAAGAAAGCATTAGGAGGAGTACCACTCACAGAAGAAACAGTCAGATTTGGAAAGCCTAGCGTTGTTTTACCGTTGAAATCTGCTCTCGAAGCAGGTTTTAGGAAACAACTAATCACATGCAAAGTGAAGGAATGTAAACAACTAGGAGACTTTACAGCTGATAGAGAAACTATATTTGTAGATATGGAGCCCCAGGTAAGGTAAACATAATTAAGTTCTTGAGAGACTTACTTATCTACTAACTGATGCTGAATGTGATAAAAAACTTAATTTTGATTTACAGACTGAACTAAAATACGATCCTGGTGATCACGTAGGAGTAATGGCTTGTAACCAAAAACAAATAGTTGATGCGGTTTTAAAAAGAATGAAAGATGTAGATGATTGCCAAAAATCGGTACAGTTGCAAGTTATGAAAGATACTCTTACACCTACTGGTAAGAAAATAAAAATCAGAATTAAGTTGATGTTTGTGGTAAAATAAAGGAAACGAAAGTATCAGTGATAATAGATTCATAAATGTTGGAACATGTTTTAGGTTCAGTAAAGACTTGGGAGAGACATGAGAGGATACCAACAATAACAGTAAGGGACATGTTCACTCGCTTCTTAGACATAACTACGCCACCTTCAACAAAGATTTTGAAGTATCTTGCCCACGCGTGCACAAATAGAAAAGAAGCAGAACAAATTAGAGAACTGACTACGGTAAGGAATAAACCTCAGACAAAAAACATATATTTGGAAAAAAATATTTTTGAGTTTTGAGCATTACCAATGAAATAATAATTAACCTATTTATTATTTCTAATAATAAATTTTATTTTCAGGATTCAAACAAATACGACGACTGGAGGCATTTCTATTTTCCTCATTTGGGAGAAGTCTTAGCACAGTTTCCTTCATGCAAACCACAATCCTCGCTTTTGGCTGCCTTACTACCACCACTACAGCCGAGATTCTACTCAATTTCATCATCACCCCTTGCTCATTCAAATAAGATACATGTTACAGTTGCTGTTGTCGTTTACAAATCACAAAGTAAGCAGCAGTTAAAACAATATTTTACGATTATCTATTATGAATAACAGTAGTCTAAGACAAAGTTTGAAACAGGTCTGTCAAGGTCTGATACCACATTCTCAGCTAAAGTTCTTAGATAATGTTAATTTACCAAGTACCTACTCGTAACTAACACACAAGGGAACGGCGCGGCGTGCAAAGTGTAAGCGGCGCTATGAAGTGACCGCATTTCACTGTTAAAAAATATGGCGTTTACCTTTAAAAAATATGCTCCCAATGTATGGTACAGCCTCAAAGTAGGTATCGAAGAAAACGATACACTACGCAGCTTAACCTTAATACTACGAATGCCCACAAATGTATTATGTAAATAGTCGTATTGTACAATTAAAGTTAAACTAACAATGTTTTCCTCTGTAGATGGCCAAGGGCCAACGCATTACGGTGTCTGCTCGAACTATTTAAAAAACCTCAAGCCTGATGACGAGCTGTTCGTATTCATAAGACGGTGAGTTCTCCAAATCGATTCTAGATATTTGTAAGACGCATGACAAGAACTAAACAATAAATATAACAATAGTACTAATGTCCCATAACGCGCCAGCTACACGTACTCTGATAAGAAATCTGCGAGTAAGTACTTGTCCTTGCAAACCCTATGACAATATTCCTTTTAATGGACCATAATTGTTTATTCAGTTGTTTGTGTTTCAGTAGTTTATGTCAGTGTGTTTTAGCAGTTGTAACATGCTGAAATGATGCTGAATGATTTTTCGTTCATGTGACACTAAGTCAAAGTCTTATTTACAGTGCACCAAGTTTCCACATGCCCAAACAGATGTCAGCACCGCTAATTCTAATCGGCCCTGGTTCAGGCATAGCACCGTTCAGGGGTTTCTGGAACCACAGGCGACATCAAATGAAGAATCTCGCACCGGAAAAGCAGAAACTTGGTCCAATTTGGCTGTTCTTTGGGTGTAGGAACAGAGGGATGGATTTGTATAAGGAGGAAAAAGAAGCAGCACTGGCTGAAGGAGTGCTTACTAAAACAATAGTGGCTCTTTCAAGAGAACCCGGTATTGATAAGGTAAAAAAATATTTGCATAAATCTATCCTGTAATTAATAATACGATTCAATTTGGTGTGTATAAGACAAGCTAAGAAGAGATAAAAGGTTAAAATATTCTATATACTTTGATTTCAACAGAAACATGTTCAAGCTATACTAGAAGAAGAAGGAGGAGAAATAACCCGGCTATTACTGGAGGAAGATGGGCATTTCTACGTTTGTGGTGATTGCAAGATGGCTGAAGAAGTGCAGCAAAAACTCAAGACTATAATTAAAACACATGCCAAAATGACAGACCAAGAATGTGAAGAGTTCATACTCGATTTAATGGTAAGACGCAATAAAATTTAAGAAAACAATTACATAATCAATAACCCTTCTTCTTGCCAGTTGCATAAAAACGTTTAAGAAACTACTAACGGAATTATTCTTCCAATTTAGGATGAGAACAGATACCACGAAGACATATTCGGAATAACATTACGTACTGCAGAAGTCCAAAGCGCGTCAAGAGAATTTGCTAAAAGAACGAGACAAGAGTCGGCGCAATCTCAAACGTAAATAGAGTAATTTTATTTAATGAAGTATTTTAAACTTAATTTAATTCAGTAAAAAACCCTCTCGTATTATTTTTAGGCATTGCTAGCAGAGTCCTTAGTAGTAAGATAATTTTACCTAAACAAAACCTATTAAAAGTTATTTAAAACGTATTAAACTTAAATAAATCCCGTTTTCAGTACGTTGTTAAATGTAAGAGTAGAAGCTATAGAGACAAGGTGTATTCTCAGCCCAGTATCACAGTTTTAACGAAAGTTGTTGCCAAAACAAGTATCCAAAACTAAGTTAGAAATAAAAGACATTACTTGATTGAGCGTATTCGTTTTATTGATTTGTTTGTCCCAAAAACTGTATCAAACTGTTAGCTCTTTCTCCTCACAACGTGATCGTATATCTCAATATGCGTGTAATTTGGTGAATATATTCTTTGTTTCGACGTGTTTTGGCCAGGGTCTTGCTGAGGGTCTGGACATACGATTTTGTGATCGTGACGATTTTGAAATAGCAATCCTTTGTCTGGATCCATAAGTGGCTGTGGATATAGAAATAGGTGCTGCTTAGAAATAATATTTGTTATTTTATATATAAAATTTAAAAAATGTTCTGTCTGTTTTTTCAGAACAGTTTTTCCTTATAGATTTATGCACAACTGAAACAATAGGTTCTATATTATTACTGTATTAAACTGTGGGCAGATATATTTTTAAATTAATAATCTCATCCAGCTGTAGACGTAAACAGGCTGGCAATGATGATGATGATGATGAAACATAAATTTAGCCATACCAGTATACGGCCCACCTAATGTAATGTAGTCACCGAAACACCTGCAACACCGGGTGTAGGTATTGTCACGGGGGTATTTTCATATTCCGTTCAATATTTTCGACAAGTAAAGTTCCGAGCAAGATTTTCAAACTGCGGAACAATTCGAGTAAACTGCGCTAGTGGAGCTCTGCTTCTAGGATCGTTTAGAAAACTTTTCAAGTTTTGTGGTGTATGTCTCATCTCATTGTGCGGATTTGTATGCATTTAAGAGAGCTGTTGAAACGAGGAAATAGGAAGGGTAGGTTTGTTGTAGGCAGCTTTAAGGCCCAGAAATCTAAAATAATACGGTCTTTAACTGGTCGGTTCGGTCTTTAACTGACACACGCAAGAGCGTATGTCAGTTTATAGAAAAGCTGAGGAAATTATTTTTAAGCGTATTCATTTTAATTTTAAAACCTCTCGACAGGTGCAATTTTCTCGATAGAATTATTTTCTAAAGTATAGGCATTAAAAATTTTGCTCGGCATCTTGAAATGGCAGCAATATGTATGTGCAAAAAACTAGGTTTTTTTGCATACTAGTACATTGTCTAGGGTTCTCTGGAAACAGAGTTTTAAAATAAATAACACCCAACAGTGGCATACATAGTCCTGATCCCACACTAGGATTCCCTGTGGCGTGGGTATCAGGAACTGTACCATGGTACCACAATACCTAGTCACACATTCTCGAATACATGTCATACATCGTTTTTATTTTAAACACATATATTTTGGTTTGGCACCTACGACTGTTATATGTATATATTGCTTTTAACTGAAATCTACACTAGACATCCGCTGATATGATCTTAAACGTATCTAGAAACCTATATGGAACGAAAAATGCAGAGTCTGCTTACGCAGGTCATGGTATATAGGCCGAAATACCTTTATGCGTGCTCTTATAGCCATCACCAGGTGCGGTAGCTTCCTATTACCTATTAATTATTTGATTGATTTGACCACAGTTGTTTTGAGTTAGTAGTTTTGCTGAAAATCTAAGGTACAAAATATACACAATACGGCACAGGCATTTTTCACTAACCTTATAATTCCTGCTGATATTGCTCCTTACAGTCCCATGCCTCCAGTGATAGTATCCCAGGTCATTATCCTTCGGCCACAGCCTTGAAGACGATCTGAAGAACGGCGTCCAATCTTCGGAGACAAGTCTATGTGCGTAGTCTATGTACCCTGATATCTCGAAGCCGCCTTTCGTGAAGTGTCTGATGAATATGATGGACTGCGGACGAAATATATATGTATATTTAGACTTCTGTATGCCTAGTAAGAGTAAATGGGTGGTAGTTCACCATACTGACTGCATGGCCCAGTAACTCAATCACTCACTTTCTTTCAAGTTTTTCAATTTAAGATATGCCAGATTCTTACGATGTTTTTCCGGAGTCGGTCATTTCATCAACCTTGATCCTGTTGCGACTCAAGCCTCCCCTTTCTTTATCTGTGGTAGCCTATATCGATAGTAACTTGCTAGCGAAGAACGAACGGACACTGATTACTATAGGGATCATTGATCTGAGCGGACCGCGAACTGTGATTGTGAGCTGTGATTTGAATGTTCAATCAGTAATATTGAGGCCTCGACGTAATATAGTCGTGAAACATATAGCTCAATTATGTAAGACTCCTGTGTAGCCTAGGCCCTAAGCAACATAATCAAGAATGGAAGATGACCATCAAAAAAATATAGATCAAAATCCTTGTTTCTTGCGAAGGTAGGCACTAATGCAAGGTTTGATTGTATTATTGTATGTATGCAGTTTAGGATGATTTTAATACTCGTAGAGTAGTAGGCAGACTTTCCCATAAGGCCAGCTTAGTGGAAAAAAAACTCGAAAGAAAAATCTGGAATGAAAAGTCTATGAAAAATCTCGAATTAGAAATCTGGAATGGAAAATATCGATTTTTCTTTCGAGATTTTCTTTCAAAGTATTTTAAAGTGCAGGGTCATCAAAAGTATTTATTTTATCATTTGAAATTATAAGAATCATTTTGAGTCTTCCTACAATCAAAAATTACTCCTGGATATCTTGTATTCAACGCAACCAAACTTAGATGAGTCAGGGCAACAAATACGGCATTTATTTTTCATGATCCTTCTTACTACTAGGGTGGAAGCGCCTGTGTTTTGCCTAATAGAACAAAGAGAAGCTGATTCGATAATTTACGTTCGAGATTTTTCATTCGGGATTTGGCTTTTGAGATTTTGAATACGAGGTTTTGTAAATTTTTAAACTAAAACAGTACCGGTTTTATTTAACAATAATCTCACGCTGACAAGTTATGTACTAAACCAAAAAAAGTGTTGCTTTATAGGTACCGATGACGAGTTTACCCTATTATTTATTATTGTATTTTGATAACCAAATTACCTTCAAAGCATTTATAAGAAGCACAAAAAATGGGCAGACGACAAAAAGCCCCTAACTAAAAAAAATAAGCTTTCCAATCCCAAATTCAGATATCTGCACCACATCATTAAACCATAAAAACGCGATTGCTTCTACCCAGATCCACAATTATTCGTTTATAACTTTGATAATCGACTTACCCAAATTTTCTCATTGAATTAAAAGACAATACCGTCTAGGTCGGAGGTCACTTTTCAAGTAATATAATGGAATCCAATTACTACAAGATCTTAGACTCTTACACGCTTTACCAAGATCAAGAATTTAAAGGGGTTTCTGCTTTGAACGTGATATCAAAGCTTTAGTTTGTACTAGGTATGTAGGTATGTACCAACATTATTTATTTGTAGTATCTAATTGTAATTCATTCTATTTCTAAATAGGGGTGTTAAGACCTGCACTGAATTGTGGATTGCCTCCCTGTGCTTACCCTACCCTACCCTATATGTAGAATCTGATTACTTACACCTAACGGAACTTAAGAGGACAGGTAAGAAACCGAAGTTTGCTACTAATTTGAATATTAATTATTTAAATTGAATTACATTTTGTAAATACAGTCTAGATACATACAATACATTATCTAGGCCTGTGCTTTGTCAGTTTTCACTTATCAAACCAGGGAGGGCTTTACCTATAGTGCAGGGTGTGCGGTGCACCCGAACGCCAGGTGGCGCCTAGAGCCGCTCACGATATATAGAGCCTCCGCTGTAACACTCTGCACGGTGCGGGCGCTCGGCAGCGGGCGGCGCTGGCGCACCGCACCTAGCGAGTGGAAAAACGGAGAGGGTGCGTAGCAGGGTTCTATGAAAATTGTTTTACGGTTGACGCTTTGATTATTGACCGGTAAATAATCAAAGGGTTGACGCCGAACGCGGTAGCAAAGCAAGCCGCGCCACTAACGGCTCTTTTATCATAGATACCTACACGGTGCACAATAACTTTTGTTTCAGGCGCCAGGGGAATGATTGCACCCTGGCGCTACATAGGCTAGAGCCGCCCCTGTATCAAACGTTAGTCAACCGAGAAACTTTCAGTCAGGGAATATGGGAGCTGATCACCAGCATTCACATAACCTGCAGGATGCCCACTCGATTGGCACGTTCTCGCACTGCCAGCTCCCTGTTGAATGGATCGTCCACTTCAGTACCCTCGCTGACCATCACGTAAGGAGTCACAGTGGGAATCACAATCTCTTTTATAACACCCCGGCGTGAGTTGAACTCTTTTTGGGTAAGAGTATCGCCATTTGCTCTGAAAACAAAACCGACGTTAGTGATGACGAAGCCTTTTTCCTCACTTCAATATTACCGCTATCATAATCATTATCATCAGCCTATAGAAGTATAGAAGTTCACTGGTAAACATAGGTCTCCCCACAGAATGCCACGACTAACAGTCTTGAGTCGCCTCCATTGGCTTCCTGCGATCTTTAAAATGTCATTGGTCTATCAAGAAGAGGAGGCTTACTATACTGCGCCTTCCGGTTCGTAGTCGCCACTCAAAAAACTTTATTTTCTAACGGTGGTTGGTTCTCTGAGGCATATGGCTTGGCCATTGCCACTTCAACTTGCTAATTATGAGAGCTAGTAGGTGATCATGGTTCTTTTACGGATCTCGTTTTGGATTCTATTACGTATAGTGGAACTCTAGGCATAGCTCTTTCTATAGCCCACTGCGCGACTTTGAGCTTTTATATGAGGCCAACGTTTCCCAAACGCTGCCCATCCAAGATGTATTCGTCGGCTGACCTCTTTGTCAAAGTTGGACCTTCCTAATTGAATTGTCTAACCCAAATAGACATCATCAGCAGGCTGTAGAAGCCCACTGCTGGACATAGGCCTCCCCCTATGCCACGACGAACGGTCCTGAGCCACCTAAATCCACCGACTTCCTGCGACGTTTATAATGTCTTTAGTCCATCGAGTGGAATGCCTTCCTCTACCGCGTCGTCCGGTTTGTGGTCACCACTCGAGAACCTTTATTACCTGCCCATTACCACGTCAAGTTATTGCTAATTCTGAGAGCTATGTTGGTGAACTTGGTTCTTGGAAAGAAAAAAAATATAAATAGTCATAGCGGTCAACAATCTTCGATAATATCGTTACCCACGTGCACCGCCCTAGGTGCGCCATACTGTACCTGTAACCAAGTGCAGCTATAGTCCTCGCAGCAGCAATGCTCCTCAAGTTCCGAAGATCGGCAAGTTCAATCAGCGAGTCTAAATAGTCCTCCCATGTTTCAAAGGGCAGCAGTCTTCTATTTGCTTCCACCCCGGGGGGATACTCGTTCTTTTTCTCTGCCATTGCCATGATTGCTTATTGGTTAGGTAAAAATAGTCGTAAAAAATCAAAATTTCATTGTAAAAATTATGTGCTCAATGTTTTCGAGGTGTGACACTGAAGTCTGTCAGCTCAAAAAAGTGTGAGGTTTCAAGGAGATTTCAAATAAAATGTGCGTTTTTTGACGTCTATTAGAGGTTCAAATAAAGGCTCCAACTGAACTTATTTGACGACCTCTGTGGCGCGGCGGGCGAGTAGATGCCTGAGATGCGAGAGATTGCGGATTCGATTCCCGCTGCGGGACAAATGTTTGTATGATCTGCAAATATTTGTTCCGGGTCTGGGTGTTATGCTACCATGGTACTCGTACTTCCTGATACCCACGACACAGGGAATCTTAGTGTGGGATCAAGAATACGTATGTGAATGTTGGGTGTTATGTAACAAACTAATGTTACGTTATGTTATGTCAACATTAAATCCATAGAAGAATAAATACATCAAAATAAAAACAGTTATGTTGTCTGTAATGGGCTGGTGGCACTTCACTTGGTATATTTGCGTAAATGTTTGCATTGTTTTGCCAAGGCAAACAACATTGTGTTCTGATTTATTTATTTATTTATTCACACACTCAGAAAACTTACAGCATCAAGCCAAAACGTTTTTGAGGCAGCACACAGAATTACATATAAAATAGAAAAATAATAATAGTAGTAAGTAAACCAAATTGTTAAGTAACTTAATGTGTTTTCCTTATGTAGGTACATAAAAAAACACACTCAACTTAGGAAACGTACACACAGAACAATAAACATTCGCAGCTTCATGTGAAACACATCTACTTCAGGTTCCTGAGTAATTATCCTGTTGAGCAGTTCGAGTGCGTTAGCTAGTGAAAACGAGCGGTGCAAACAAACGCCGCGGGCGCCCGCTGATGGAGTCATGGTTGATTTTGCCTTGGATAAATAACGCAAACATTTGCGAATATACACCAAGTGAAGTTGCACCTTAAAATATACTTCCCTGCCAAATTAGATACAATCACATCACATTTTTAAATTAGAAAAATGTTCTAAGCAAGATCCTACCACGAACCACTGCTAACGAGAGGTAACCGTAGGTAATCTTATCGAGTGCCTTGAAGTGTCGCTGTCGTTAGAAATGTGGGCACAAAAAAACGTAGGTAAGTACGGCGTGGCGTAGCGCGTAGGTAACAGACGGTACTCATGCGTAATTCGGTTTCTACTTGAACTCCAATCTCATTACGAGATGTTCAATCAATTAATAATGTCTATTGAATGAAAATAAGGTCCCAACTTGTGCTAGGAGGATCCAACGGAGGAGCTAAGCTCAGAGTTCCGTGGTTCACTAGCCAAATAAAGAAGTATCGAACACGTTTATGGTGAGAAAACTTTCAGTATAACGTTCCTACCGTATGCAATAAATACATTTTCCAACTAAAATATCAAAGTTGAAACTTACATTCTCATAACGCAGACGACACGGAATTGAATTGCAATACAAACCGAGGCTGATTTGAAAATATTCCCGTATAAAATCAAACGGAAACAAGGAAATGTACTGAATAAATGAAAACCTTCATAATGCAGACGTTTTATCCCTGATTATAATCCATGTTTATAATATATATATATATATATATAAATATATATATTTTATACTACTTGGCAAGCAAATAACGTTTCATTTAAAAAACCGACTTCCGCCATTGTATTCGACTAAATATTTGGATGAATAAAAATGATGAAAGAACCATAGTGGTGAAAGGATTATGATACTTTTTGAATGCAAATGCTTGGTTTGTTGCTGAAAATATCAAAATCGCCATATATATGCCTACAATATTTGAGGAGTTCCCTCAATTCCTCATGGATCCCATCATCAGAACTGAATTCTGAATAAAATTGGACCAATCTGGAAGTATATATATTCAAATAAAAAAAGGATTTTCCAAATCGGTTCATAAACGCCGGAGAAATGAGGTAACAAACAGAAAAAAAAAATACAACCGAATTGAGAACCTCCTCCTTTTTTGGGAAGTTGGTTAAAAAGCATACGGCCCATCTGACGGAAAGCAGTTGCCGTAGCCTATGGACGCCTGCAACACCAAAGGCATCACACGCGCGCTGCCGACCCTGAGACATGAAGATGAAAAGTCTCATGTGCCTGTAATTTCAGCGGCACCCGTAACCTTCAAACCGAAACACAACAATGCGAGTACTACTGCTTGGCGGCAGAAATACATACGGTGGTAGTACTTCCCCGGACGAACTCTTTTACAAGAAGTTCTACTACTAACAGGTATTATATATAATGCCATACTTGTGTCCGGCCTAAAAATAGACCCCTCTCCTCCTGTGAATATCGTAAAAGTCGACTAAGGGATTACACCTGAGGATGGGCAGCAGCATCCACCTGAGTACTCAACACCAATACTGCATAAAATAACCATTAAATAAAAGGAGGGGATTCGCCATAATCACCACGCTTGGCAGGTGGATTGGTGATCGCAGTATTGGTGTTAAGTATTCAGGTGGATGCTGCTGTCCATCCCCTTGTGTAATTAATCCCTTAGTCGGCTATTATGACATCCACGGGAGGAGATGGAGTGGTCTATTCTTAGGGCGGACACACCACAGCATTGCAACTGTACCTGATTGGCACAACAAATGGCTAAAAAATCGTGCAAAAATTTGCATTCATCATATTATCCACGGAAATAAGCAAAGTTTTCCGTCAACGCATCTTGTAAACTCCTAACAAGACTAAGTTCAGTTTTGTAAAAGAGATTTTATACTGCGCTCTTCGGAATAAATCTCATAGCGTTTCATAGCACAAACTCTGAAGAAATATTATCTGAATTTAGATGGATGTTCTTTGTTTATGTAGAATAGAATAGAAAATACTTTATTGTACACCTTATAAGATAAAAAATAAACAAAACTTAAGATTAGAATTAAAAGTGCAATAGGTTATATGATATTGCTTAAAAGTGATTTTTTCCAGACAACCTTTGGATGGAGAGAGATCTGTAATATCAGAAGAATGACCGGGGGTGTATGTAGGTACATAATTTTATAAGATTATACGAAAGAAGTAAAAAATAATCCTTAATACCTATATTACTATATTGCAGCGATTGCACACCATAAACATAACATTTAAATATATATTTTTTAAATTTGACTCGTTCTACTGACCGTTTTTTGACTTTCATGAGTGAGGAGTTTTGGCCAATCTAGTCCCCACTGAATACAATCGTCATGGGTTTACATCGAGACGCGACGACACGATGGGGCGAGTAGCTATGTAAACATTTTGTTCGTAACATTACGATTTAAAATATTCTAATACACTACGTTGCATTCGAGATGCATGTTTTATCTCAATCCGTTTCGCTTCAATGATCGTGTATTCTTGTTAGATTTCAATGGGATCGAGTAAAGGTAAATATTGCATTCGACTCTCGTTCGAAGCGTTAAGAAGACTATTTACGTGTTCAGAGTTTATTTTTACCCGTGTGTTGCTTTATTTGCGGCTACAATATAATCCTACTACAGATATGGAATTTTAAATACATGGTCAAGGAACATTATCTTTCATTTTTAAAAGTTTTAAGGTTAAAATATCCAATGGGTCAATAATTATTGACCCATTGATTATTGATTGTTCAATTAAGTTTGTGTCTCAGTTTTCAGACCTACCATATTAATGATGTAGGTACTTATCCATAACTCTGTTAATTGTTATTATTACTATTATTTTCAAAACTAACGTGACAAAAACATAGCGCCCTCATATTTTTTTATTAAATAATTCCTGGACGACGGGCTGATTGCACTTTTAGTACCTATATTTAAAGAATTATTTGTATTCTTGTTTTTTAGTGTAATTGTTTGTTGTTCCTAATACAAATAAAAAAAAAATGGGTCTTGAAAAAACAGACAGTTGTTACCAAAAATTCAAACTTAAGCTCACAGATTGTCAGTAGGGGAATTAGATAAAAGACACTACCATCAACAGAGGCTCTACTCTATACCAACTTTGGCGTTAAGCTAAAGACAAAGTACTGACACAATTTTTCAAAACTCATAAGTCTTGAGTGAGCAGAAAGCAAAATTTATCATATAAATTCAAAGTGAAGATTACATTTAATTAGCGAGTTTATAAAGTGTCAGCGAACAGGTGTCTCCGGCGTCTAAAGGAAATTAACCTTTTATAAAAAAAATTGCTAGTACCTTTGGCAATTACTGAACATCAGTTGTTCATCTGAAGAAAGGGTGTCATCAGGATAGATCAGTGGTTGCCCAGTGGGAGACACTCCTATCAGATCTGTATAAATCCTGAGTTTAAACCGTGAGATATGTTTGCAGTAATGGTGGTTAAAACGATGAAAGAAAACATCGTGGGAGAATCGAAATGTTCTAGAACCGGAATGTTCTAGAACTGGAATGTTCTAGAACCGGAATTTTCTAGAACCGAAATGTTCTTGAACCAAAAATTCATACCTCTTTCTTCACACGTCAACACAGAAACACGCTTCAGCGAACGCCAGCAAGGAAAAACAAAACATATCATGGAGATGTTACAACTATTCTATTATTACAGATAGATTTATGTTTTGTATTTTTTTTAAAGTTTACTATATTAATAAATAACCGCGTAACGAGTGATTAAGTGACAAACTGCATGTTTGTCGCATTTACTAAACGAGCGAAGCGAGTTCTCTGAGTGGCATTTTTGTTTTTTTGTTAATAACATCATAATTAAATGTCTTAGAATGATAACATGATATTAAATATCTTAGTAAGGCTTTTGATGACTTCTGTGGCGCGGCGGGCGAAGGTTAGCCTGCGACGCATGAGGTTGCGGGTTCGATTCCCGCCTCGGAACAAATATTTGTACGATCTGCGGGTATTTGTTCAGGGTGTTCTAGGTATTTTCAATTTATAGTAAAAATATCTATCTATGTAATGTATTGTATTAAGTATATCAGTTATCTAGTACCCATAAAACAAGCTCTGCTTAGCTTGGGCCTAGATAATGCTGTGTGAAATGTCCAGCATTTATTTATTAATAATGTTGTTATTGAAGTATGTACGTATACCTACCATCTACCTACCATCTTCAATTGATAATGTTGTATCACCAAGTCAATATTGTGTGTATATTGACATAATTCGTGGCCTTATAGATCAAACATTTTAGTGTCATCCATGTTGTTCCAATTAGAGTAACCAGTTGCCGACTGACACATTTCTTCGACAGGCTTGTTTGCTTTGTTCGTTTTAGTGACTGCGTCTTCCATCGGTAAAGGATACATTAAAATAATACAGTAAGGTAGATACATAATGAAGTTCATAATATGAATTATGCTGTTGGCGTTCCTTTTAAGTATAAATAAATTGATAGTTTTTTTCTATACTTACCAAATCTCAAATATATCCGTTTTGTTGTTTTGTAACGGCATTTATTATACTTACATCCTACTCACTTCTTGATCCCCATAAAATTAAGATGTTTTCGAGTCATGGCCCTTTTTGTAATGAGTACAATATACCGATGAAGGCCGACCACCTTGTTTTTTACAAGATGGCTATATTTTGTCAAGACGGACACGTTCACAGTGACGGTGATTCACTGCTTCGGATTTATTTGTTTATTTATTGAGAAACCAACAGCGATACATTGAAAAAAACTTAAAGCTATATGATTGATGTAGAAAGTACGGCCAATAACAGACTTCCACTTTAAATGCATAAGGTATAGTAAGCGGATAACAATTAAAATATACCTACAATAATAATAATAATAACATATTTACTAGATTATTTGTTTACGATCGATGATCTTCTATCTATCCTACTAATATTATAAACGCGAAAGTTTGTAAGTATGGATGGATGTTTGTTACTCTTTCACGTAAAAACTACTGAATGGATTTTAATGAAACTTTACAATACTTATATATCAGAATAACACATAGGCTTCAATTTATTAAGATACATATAGTGTGAATTGTCCATAATATGACGATAAGTGTCAAGTAAGTAGGAAAAAATCTACCATCTGCGAGCTAGTCTGGCGTGCACTGCCAAAACCGCTAGAGTTACACATATGTAATGTATGATGGAAATGTTTATCTTAAATAGTCCTACAAAAAAGCCCGCCACAGTATGTATATATAGGTTATATTCTTTTCTACGCCACGCTAATATAAGCTACTCGAAATACTAATCCTGCGCAGACGAAGTCGCGGGCACTAGCTAGTCATATTATAAAAAATACAAACCTCCTCCTTTTTGTGAAGTCGGTTGAAAAATCAATTGCCGTGCGTTAGTCACGCAAAATCTCGAAAATGGCTCTACCGTAGTATTTTATTTGATTTCTGCTGGATGTTTATGAAAAAATAATATTAGTAAAAACCCAAGGAAACAGCCGAAAAATATAAATTGGTAATTTTGAAAATTACCAAAAAAACAAAATTTCCAATTAGATTATATTATGGCGTTCGTGGCGGACCTATCGTATTTAATAAAAGCCAGTTTATCTTTATTTGAGCTACCCTGAGACATAAAGATGAAAAGTCTCATGAGGCTATCATACGTAACACTCACATGGACCTCTGAAGTTAAAGTTAACGACGTAAACTTTACCACAGATCAGTGCCATTTAAACTTTTAGAGTTATCGAAGTTAAAGTCAAAATAAAAGTATTTCACTCATTGAAGTCACAAGGATCATTTTGAATCGTGGAAATCGAGGAAAATCTTACTTGACTTTGTAAGACTAAGGAAAGGAGCCTTTGGAAGGGGGAGGCAGGGCGAACTCAGGATTTAGTTGTGCTCACAATCAACAGCTAACCAGTTTGGTCCAGGAGGGCTGCACCCTCATGGGGTTCAAGTAGTACCTCACACAACACATAAAGTCTATCTTCATATTTATTTATTTTTAATTTTAATCTTTTGTTTCTACTTATTTTGTTTTGATTTTTCTTTTTGCATATTCTTGTGTTGTGTATTCTTTGGGTGGAATAAATAAATTTTCTTTCTTTCTACCTATTGCAAATTCCTACCCACCTACATGATACAATAAATTATTAATGTTGTCCTGAAAACTGTTTATTATGACTGAAAGGTTCTTCATTGTTCACAAACAAATAAATATAAATATAATGGAAGGTGTTATCAAAGACAGTTCTTGAATGAATATTTTAAATATTGTAATGCACGCACTTTCCGTGCCTTTGCTCTCGGTAAATGTATGCGCATTGTAAAAGGAACATCGAAATGTATTATTTATTTGTTTTGTTTGTGAGAAGGGAGTTGCTTCTGTTATTAATAACTTGTAAAGTTTAGCAAGTACCTACTTTTTGAGAGTTCCTTAACAAGTTTATTGTTGTAAATCATGTCTCGAGAAAAGTTTTTAAGAAATAAGTCTATCTATTGATGATGATGACGATAAAATAATGGGTAATCAACACCATAAGCTGATTAAAACGAGACATCAGACCAGTAAATTGAAAGTCCACTGTTGGACGAGGCATTCCCCTTAAAATGCAATGGGGATTTGCCACAATCACCACGCTTGGTAGGCGATGGAGGGTTCTATTCTTAATCCAGACAACTAAACATACAAATACTTCATTATTCTACTAATAATTGTAAAAATTAATTATATTTTACGAGCTTTATTAATTCGGGACCAAGTGCCGGTCTAAGTGTAGCATAAGCGTTAAAAAACTATTGAACACGTGAGCATATCTACAACAATTTCATTAACTCTATAAAAAAATACCACAGTCAATCTACGGTTCCCGATTCACCACTTTTGATGGCCTGATGGTTCCCTAAAGGACGCTATAAATAAAAACAAAACTTTTTTGGCCTCTAAGTTGTTTACAATCGAAACTTTGGACTTGCTAAAGAATTCCAATCAACGCCTTTTTGTAAGCGATATTACGAAAGGGTAATTTAAACCTAAGGGTTAGTTTAAAGTTCACCTTATTTCTTCTACCCTATTGAACTATTATTTTCTATATAGAGGTAACTCACAAGACACAGCAGTAGACAAGGCAGCTATTAAACCTATGTGAAGTTGGCAATCTAACCCTCTTATACATAATCAATTTTTAAACCTTTGATAGCTGAAATAGCTTTTGTTTTGTTTTGGCGTACCTATACCCTGATTTTTTATTTCAGACAATTTTTGTAAACAAAGAAATGTCAAAATATACCACTGTGTGAATAAATCTCATGTATAGGAATCATATGTGTAAGTACACGTATGATACACAATCATGACATTTATTCACACAGTGGTATATTTTGACATTTCTTTGTTTACAAAAATTGTCTGAAATAAAAAATCAGGGTATAGGTATGTCATTTTACATCAGAGAGAACAAAACAATAGTAGATTGTATCATAAGGGAGCAAAATAATATTTTTACTGCGAGGGTGCTTTTTTGAATCCAGAGCGAAGTGAGGGATTCTAGAGTAGAATCCCGAGCATAGCGAGAGATTCTTTAGTAGAATCCCGAACGTAGCGAGGGATTCAAAGTACGTCGCCCGAGCCAAAAATATATTTTGCGCCCGAGTGTTACACTCTACTTTTCATCACCCACTATGAGAAAATAAAAGGCGCCTCATATTTTATTTCAAAACAAAACCATGAATTTCTAACAATTCGTGAATAACTTATCATTTAAAAAACAGACTTCCGCCATTGTATTCGACTAAATATTTGGATGAAAAAAAAGTTATGAAAGAACCATAGTGGTGAAAGGATTATGATACTTTCTGAATGCAAATGCTTGGTTTGTTGCTGAAAATATCAAAATCGCCATATGTATGCCTACAATCCCCCAATCAAATATGTTCCCTCAATTCCTCATGGATTCCATCATCAGAACTGGATTTTGAAATGGGACCAATCTGGAAGTATATCTATTCAAATAAAAAAAGAATTTTCCAAATCGGTTCATAAACGCCGGAGATATGAGGTAACAAACATAAAAAAAATACAACCGAATTGAGAACCTCCTCCTTTTTGGAAAGTCGGTTAAAAATGACGAAATCGCGGGCCGTAGTTCGCGCGTTTCTAATTTGTTTTTTTTTTGTATTCAGCCTGTGGCGCGACTATTGGCCGTCGTACCAGCCATTATTTATTTAAACTATATTTGCGTTCGCCTTCTTTGGCGCTGAACACTAAGGTGATCCAAATTTAAAAAGGGCGCGGCTTAGATAATTGCGGCGCACTTATTTGTGTTTGATTCTTTTCAAGATGTTCCAAATTCAAAAATAGCGCGTAAAAGATAATTGCGGCGCACTTATAGAAGCTTCATACAGAAAACACCACCTTTGGGTGCACTTAAAGGCGAACCAAGTCGTCCTTTTCGAATAGATGGGATGAAAAAGCTATTTTAAAATAGGTTTACAATATGATTATGAATAAGGAGTTTTTCTTCTCGTACATTCTTCTTCATCTGCTAGTAGATGTCCACTGCTGGACGAAGCATCCCCATAGAATAAGGGGATTTAACATAATCACCACGCTTGGCACTTCGCAGGCAGATTTGTGAACGCAGATTTGTTGTTGGTGTAAACACCAAAGTACCACTAAAGTACTCGGATGGATGCTGCTACCTATCCCCTTTCTGGTGATTCCCTTGGTAGCTCTTTATGACATCCACGGGAGGAGTTGGAGGAGGCCTACTCTCAGGCCGAGACCACCACGGCCAACGTTTCAGATACCTAAACATATAATGAACAAAATCTTATAAATATTTCGGTCCATATTCTATTATTTTTGTCTTCATTCTATAATAAGAAGTAAAGATAGACCTGCTGGGTTCACATAAAACATATATAAAAACATATAAACAATCTATGTTTATTACATACATAGATTTTCACGTTTAACCTTCGGCGTGAATTCAAGGAAGTTTATCGTTACACAAACTCTCTTCAACTGAAGTGGCCTAATCAACTTAGATATTTCTTCAACGTATCGCCGATAAATTTTGACCTCCAATTCAAACACAACCCGAAACACCGCTGACTGTACTTTAATAAAATTCCTGTGCCGATTCTCTCTAGGGATTGAACGGACTAACCATAGAGCACCGTTACTGATTCGAAATTTTGATCCTTATTGTACGTGGATAAGGTATTTTTTCGTTTGTACTTAAAAGAGACGAGGTGTAGATTAAAACATCTTCGTCTGTATGTACACAACCAAATCGTAAATCATGAAGTCTGTCTTGTTCGAGCAATGTTTGCAAATAGCTTGTTTTATTTTGTTTTGCTTTAGATATTGGTGCTTATTCGGATTAAAGACCACTTCGGCAGATTTAATAGTTAAGTTTATATTTTGTTCGAGTGTTCGAAATATCTTAAAAAGCTTTATCATCCGGTACACGTCTACTGCTAGATATATATCGGCCTCCATACAGATGCCGATTTTCCGATTCGTGGTCGCCCTAGATAATCTTTATTCCCACAGTTATCTGTTACGTGAGCTATAATGGCCTGTCCACTTGATTTTGCAAATTCTGAGAGCTATGTCGGTGATAATAATGTCTATGGATTGACACGGAAATAAAACCTTAACACATTGGAAATGTTTACACATTATTTTAATTCGAACGCTTGCCATATATGAACAAGACAATACCAAGCCGCTTAAAGATAAGCTAGTAATAACTTTCCAAACCTTCTTCTCGTCTTATGTAAACAAGAGTAAGGAAATTGAAATGGGAAATGGGAAAACTCATCAAAACTGGAAATGAGGTGAATGAGTTTGAGTTGAAGGCTTTCCCATAATCTTGGTTTAGCGGATGAGAAAGTGCATCTTTTTTTTGGTAAAAACATACCACCGTCTCATAAAAACTTGGATTAGCCTCAAGTAGTATCAAGTACCTACCTACATAGTCTTTTGTTTTGTTCTCATGACTGACATTTTACATCAGAGAGAACAAGACAAAAGCTATTTTAACTAAAATAGGTTTAAAAAATTACTATGTATAAGGCTCTAAGTGTTTAAAGCTTCTACCTACAGAAATTCCTTCCTAATCTGAAGCATCCAGAGAGCTTTCAATCTTCATAAAATTGTATGGCAAAGGTAATTCTCGCTTCGTTAGAGTACCTACTTAAGTGTTTGTTCTGACGTACAAACACAACTGTGCCAATACAATGTTTGTCCTTTTTACATGAAAGGCAAAGTTCTGTACTGTAGTTTCTTGTGTCTTGTGCTAATGATGCATTGTTTTGCCAGGGTTAACTTTTGCCTTATGATTAAGTTAGGTATTATGTTGTGAGCACTGTAGGTATTTGCTTCCTCAATCACAGTTTCAACTGTGATTGCTCGCAATCTTAATAAACGATTGATCGACTGAAGGCTTTTCCAATTCATAAAAATCCTTTGAATCAATATACTCAAGTGGCTCGCAGTTTAGGAATTTGATTTTTAAGTTTTGACTATAAACGTCAATTTTATCAGGTTTTTTTTTTAACTCTTTATGGTTCTGTACCTCTTGTTTATCTGTCTGTCTGTTTGTATTTGTATGTATATCAAGACCCTTTTTCTCAGAAACGGTTAAAGGTAACGGGTTGAAATTTATACTAAATTATAAAAGTCATGTGATCTTATATTATTGCACAAAAATCATGCTTCTAACTTCTGCCATCGTATTAGAAAGATATGACAATTAAATATCTACGAAAATGAAAACCCTCTTGGGTACTAAAAGTACCAAATGCACAGTGCACAATTCTGAAATTTGAAATGCTAGAAGGATTTGTTACACAATTAAAGGAAAAAGTCTAAAATTGAGGAATTACAACATTTTTACTACTTAAATGAGATTATTGTAGAAAAAGTGGCTATAAAAGAGCTCTGATGATTTCGAAATAATATACAGATTGGAACCCTCAGGGCATGAGTCTGACTCGCACTTGTCTGTTGAATTTTTCATAATAAAGCCAACTGATCTTCTAACAAGGTTAACGTAGCTAAAGATGGTACCTAAATGTGCGAAGATTAGCTCTTAAGGACCATACTGTGAAAACAGGGCAACAAGACTCTGTGATTGCGATGTCAAGTGCCAGACAAGCCAATAACTGGCACCTCTACAAAGCCTCTACTATTTTCCCCCATTTTATGATATTCACTCGCAGTGGTTTTCGAAAGTTTATTTTTATTTTTATATGAGTGCTATGCTGTGGTTTGTCCGGCCTAAGAATATACCCCTCCTGCTCCCGTGGATGTAGTACAAGTCATACTAAGGGATGGATGGGCAACAGCATCCGCCTGAGTACTCACCACCAAACTGCGATCACCAAGTCGTCTGCCAAGCGTAGTGATTATGGCAAATTCCCCCATTGTATTCAATGATACCTCGTCCAGCGTAGACGTAACAGACACAATAAACAAAATATCCTTTTTAGATTGAATTTTGTATTTTGTTTTCGTATTGAAGAGTAAACGTCTCATAATGGGGACAAAATGAGTTTTGTGACATTAGTAAGTAGAGCATTCCAACAAGATGGCTGCAGTGTCTGGGTCAGGAGTTCAAGTAGTTGCCGAGAGGCAGACTTCATAACTGTCTGGAACTTGGCTAACTATTCTCATTTGACCATTGAAGTTCAGTTCAGTTTGAAATCGCTGTTTTTTTCTGATTTGTCTGTGAAGATTTATAGTACGTTTGCACGACTAGAGAACGTTGTTAAAACCATACCCACTCATTTATTTTAATGACTGGGATATTTTTAATTGAACTACCGTAGCGAGTTATTCTTTATCAGCCTGTTTATGTCCACTACTGGACGAATCCTCCTCCATTAAATACAATGTTGGGATTTGCCATAATCACCACACTTGGTAGACGGATTGGTGATCGCAGTATGAGTGTTAAGAACTCAGATGGATGCTGCTGCCAATCCCTGATGGTGATCCCTTAGTCGTCTTTTACGACATCCACGGGAAGAAAAGGACTACATAAGCCTACCCTCTAGAATACCACGACGAACGGTTTTAAGCCGCCTCCATCCACAGACTTCCTGCAACGTTTACAATGTCTTTAGTGCATCGAGTGGAGGGTCTTCCTCTACCGTGTTGTCCGGCTTGTGGTCGCCACTCGAGAACCTTTATTCCCCAACTGTTCGGGGCAAACTACTAGTAGGTAGTAAATTAGTAGGTATATAAATATCATTGTTTAATAAGGCCTAAATCACGACTGTGCTCTTCAAACTTTAACGAATTGCTACAAAGAGATAAACAACATCTCACCAGCTCGTTAGACGAAAGATCTAAGGCAAAATAAGTACCTAAGTAAGTATACTTGTAATTATATCTTTTGAAATTTTAGTTTTAGACTAATTAATTTGCCTACCTAGGCAATGGATAACGTAAGTAAAGTTTAATTTTCAAAATTAATAAGTATTATTATCAAGTATTTTAAATTATTTCTAAGAATCTCGATAAAATTTGATACAAAGAAGCTGTGGTGTGTCCGGTCTTAGAATAGACCTCTCCTCGTCCTCTTGTGGATGTAGTTAAAACCTTACTAAGGGAATACACCAGGGGATGGGCAGCGGCACCCGCCACCAAACTGCGATGAACAATCGGTCTGCCAAGCGTGGTGGTTAAAGCAATCTCCCCATTGTATTCAATGGGGGAGGCCTCGTCGAGCAGTGAACGTAAACAGGCTTATGATTATGACGAGGTACAATTATACATATAATACCTACAATTGTATGAAGAACAGTACTATTTTAATATGATTTAATTTGACTAAATATAATTCTTCTAACACTATAAACGCGAAAAATTGGATGTTTGTCAATTTTTCTCGTTCAAAATCACGTTGTAACGACTGAGCCAATTTCGATAAAATTTACTTGGAGCGGCTACAATTTACTTTGGTATAATACGAGCGAAGCCGCGTTTTGACACTAGTAATATATAATGTTATAGGTATGTTAATCTTAAAAATACAGATGTAAAATGCATAATTTTTCATAATTTAAGATTGAATTTAAGGCAAACTCTACTTAAAACTTTACTTTGTAAAATGGAAATGGTTGTAAAAATCTTCCGCATAGTTTCAGAGCGAAAATGCAAAAATATGACTAAAGTTGCACTTGAAACATTATTAAAATAATGAAACTGTTTAAACTTTAAACATGAAAGTGATCATGATCATCATCAGCCTGTAGAAGTCGATTGCTGGACATAGGCCTCCCCTTAGAATGCCACGACGAACGGTCGTGAGCCGCCTCCATCGACAGCCGATCGGTGATGCAGTATTGGTCTAAAGTACTCGAGTGGATGCCGCTGCTCATCCTACTGCCGTAATCCCATAGTCATCTTTTACGACATCCAAATGAGTTGGAGGAATCCTATTCTTAGACCAATACCACCATGACATAAAAAAATTATTTGATTAAAGGTCCCAGAGGATGACGTAACATAACAAACCGACGAAACTACTAGGGTATAAAAATCGTACAAAAAAACCTGAAATTGTGGTATACTTGCTTTTTTGGTGTGTTGTCTGGGTCCACCTAGATAGTATTTATACAGATATGCAGCTTCTAAAATGTAAGCGCGCTGAGTTGTTGCTGAAAAACCGCAATTTTCTTTCACATTTTTTATTTTTCTGCAAAAAAATCGACATAGGAAGGCTTTGACGAGAAAGATGCGCACTGACATTTTAGAATGCTGCAAATCTGGATATCTATCTAGGTGGACCCAAATTCGAGTGAAACATATGACTGGCAAAGTATAGTTAACTTATGTTAAGTATATATATATATATATATATATATATACTATAGTACGAGTTAAGTTTTTAAAAAAAAAGGTAACATCCTCCTATTAGTTTTCTTAGTTTTGTATCGTGTCAATAATATACTGAAAAATCATTAAACTTTTTCTCGTCCAGCAGTGGACTTCTTCAAGCTGATGATGATCATGATGATTATGATGATGAAACATTTACATGAAAACGAAAAATTGCCTTGATTGCCTTTTAATGTTATTTTCCAGTAATTAATTCATCTACTACTTCAGTTTGTTCCACGTTAGCCTTTCTTCCAATTTACTCCAATCGCATTCAAGTCACTGCTAGTTTAGCGAACTCGCTAGTTGTTAGACAGTGCCTGTCAGGTAACTCGGTCGATTGCTGAAAGTAGAAGGGAACTTTATTTACATAGAGAGAAACACCTTGCTCAATTATACTACACGAAAGGGCTTTTACATGGCACGGCTTTTGGGAGTTATGTTAATAGTTTCTCGTAGCCGCTGGGCTACGAGAACCATTATTTCACAATCAAATAGGTAAATTGTTTGCGTTCTGTTCCAAGATTTGACGACCTCTGTGGCGCGGCCGGCGAAGGTTCGCCTGCGACGCAGGAGGTTGCGGGTTCGATTCCCGCCTCGGAACAAATATTTGTACATTCTGCAGATATTTGTTCAGGGTGTTCTGGGCATTTTTCTATGTATAATAAAAAAATCTATCTATGTAATGTATTGTATTAATTATATCAGTTATCTAGTACCCATAACACAAGCTCTGCTTAGCTTGGGGCTAGATAATGTTGTGTGAAATGTACAGCATTTATTTATTTAGCTACGTCGTAGTACCTACGTAGATACTAAGTCCTACGTATGAAAATGTGTGATTTCGGACTAATCAATATACGTAACGCCCAATAGTCAACGTAGTCATGATCCCATACTAGGATTCCCTGTGTCGTGGATATCACGAACTACGAGTACCACGGTACCATAACACCGCGACCCGGAACAAAAATTTGCAGATAATACAAACATTTGTCCTACAGCGGGAATCGAACCCACAACCTCTCGCATCTCAGCCGGCCGCCACGCCACAGAGGAGAGGGAGGAGAGAGGGGGAGGGTTGCCGAAATTATAAAATTGAACTAAAAATCACTTTAAAACGAAATATTAAACCAAGTATTTATGATTCGGCAATATTGTTACCAAATCGCTTCTGGAATTCACCCTAACACGTAATAAATCTTCGAATAAAGACAAAGTTTACAAAGAAATAAAGGCTCAATAATGGGGAAAATCCTTTGGTCTTTGGCCGCGTCACAGAAAAGATAGCGACACTAGCACAGTACAGACACTAGGAAGAAAAATCGATTTCAACCCCTGCTGCGCCGTTGCAGAGCTCATTCCGGTGATCCCTCGTTTACCTGAATTATCCGGGTATAATGTACCGCTGGGAAATGACAGAAAAATCATGCTGTGCCGTCCTCACTTATCCCTCACTTATTGACGCCCTCTATAGCGCGGCGGGCGAGTAGCCGGCTGAGATGCGAGAGGTTGCGGGTTCGATTCCTGCTGCGGGACAAATGTTTGCATGATCTGCAAATATTTGTTGCAGGTCTGGGTGTTGTGGTACTATAGTACTGTTGGGTGTTATGTTATTAGGTCAGGGAAATTATGACGATTTAGCGCTCCGAAAAGCCACGTAAGAAGGAATTAAGTAATTTATTTATATTTTACTAAAGTAACTTTCGTGAATTATATCATTCATTTTGTAAAAACGGGAAATTTTCACGTACCGATATGTTGGTGGAAGCACCAACAGGTTTCGACCCTAATCGAGGGTCTTCATCAGGGTGGGTTATTTATATTTATTTACTGCTTGTAAATATATTATTGATACTGTGCCCGGGTCGTCTGTCCGCTTTTTATGACGGGTCGACTTAGCACCGAACGCTCTTTTATGTCAGAAATCCGAATCGACTTTCGAAATCGCAAATTCCGAAGAAAACACGCGTGACTATGTAAAGCAATCTGCACAAAGGTTACAAGCCCGATTAGCTATAAAATTCGAAGAATAAAACTGTCAAAGGTGTTATTGCGAAACAGGAAGTGCTATCACGGGTCACGGTTCTTTCAATATGTAAAAAGGAAACCAAGATATTTTGTTTGCCATGACTTTTCATCCGCACGAAAATCCTTTTAGACTAGGAACTTGTTTTTGTATTGTGTTTATGAAGTTGTTAATATGGTGTCAGGGATAAGTAAATTCTGTGTTCATTATCCGCATGTAAGCAATCTTTTTTTTTCGTGGTCCTTTGTCGCGATACATACTGCCAATGTCAGGTTAGACTTATCAGCATACATTTTTTTTTTTTTATTTTTATAAATTCAAATTATTGACATATTATTCTAAAGTTTTTTTTAAGAAAACAAGTGACTCCGGTAATTTATTTTATAAGCCTGCATTTTAGGTCAAATTAAACTTTTAGCACCCAGCTTGAAGAGGGGTTTCTAATTTCAATATTCTATTTTTTTTTTTGTATCACTTGTTTTTTCTTTGCTCGTATCATCATCATTATCATCTGCAGCAAGCTTTAGAAGTCGATATGGTGGGCCTGAAAAGGACCTCGATACCGATGGTGAAAAAATCAGTAAAATGGAAGGATTTAGAGCACCCTGCAGGCAGGTTTTTCACCTATTAAAACTGTAATTTTTTTTGTCGAACAGTTACCGTAGAAAATTATATAAATTTCCTGATTGAAAAAAAAAAACATTTAGGTACGGTTTATTCGAAGTGTCTGTCCACGGGAATAAATCACGGCAATCAGGCCGTGTTTGCACTGATAATTAACTGAGTAGGTAATAACCGGAATCGGCGAGCTTGCTCAATATTTTACAGTTGTTCACTCGAGTGAATAAGTTTGGGTTGTAAATCTGTAGGGTATCATCATCATTATCAGCCTGAAGAAGCCCACTGCTGGATAAAAGCCTCCTCCCTAGAATGCCACGATGAACAGTCTTAAGCCGCCTCCATGCACCGACTTCCTGCGACATTTATAAAGTCTTCAGTCCATCGAGTGGAGGGCCTTCCTCTACCGCGTCTTCCGATTTGTGGTCGCCACTGATGGAGCTATATGATCTGCCCATTCCGACTTCAACTTGCTAATTATGAGAGATATGATGGAGATCTTGGTTCTTCTACGGATTTCCTCATTTCGGATTCTGTCACGTAGTGAAACCCCTAGCATTGCTCTCTCCATAGCCCGCTGCGCGACTAGGGTAGCGTATACAGATAAGTAAAATAGTTTGTTTCAGTCTAAGAAGCTAAATGTATGTACTCATAGTAGTACATAATACGTTCGATCGGCGTCAGCAATTTGGCTTTGCAATAGTCTTCCCCATTAAATGCAATGGGGGATTTGTCATAATCACCATTAGTACAGGCAAATTAGCAAAAAGTGTGGACCTAAGTCGTGTAGTCGTGGATTCTTATGGAAACGTTAGATGACACGAAAAGAAGCTTATCCTAGGTTTGCACCGTTTCTGGCGCTTACGGAAGGCTTTTAAATATTAGCTACAAACTTAAAAAGGCCGTAAATTTTAAAATAGAAAGAAATTACTTGATGCAAGTTAAATTACGTATAGAGAGACTGTCTTAATGCATTATGATTTTAATAAAAACCACGTGCATGTAGGGAACACAGTGTTGAACAAATGCATCTTCCGTAAATTAATACCAGTATAAAACTTCCGGCGGATGTAGTACTAATTAAATGAATAAGTTTAAGTCAATTTCCAGAACTACATTAATTTTCCCTGAAGTAGAGCGACAATAAAATATGGAAAAGTGCCTTCCGTGAGACGCACCAAGGTGCAAACCTAATGGTAATGTATTTCGAACATTTTTCTGATAGTCTACCAATTTGCACCGACTACTTTACTTTTCCCGGAGCCGTAATAACCACAAAAAGTTTTTTTTTAAATGTTTTTTTTTGTATGTTCCGTACGTCGGATTTAAAAAATACTTGGTGCAAATGTAGAACATAACGGTTCAAAGTCTATGCCAAATTGCAACGAATACTTCTATTTCCCCCATTAAGTTACGGATATTATAAGGTTTTCACCCTATTTCACCCTGTTCCGGAGGGTGAAATTACTGATGCTTATTATTAGAGGTGATTTTTAAGCCATACAAAACAATTAGAAAAGTTTTCATGACTACATCTAATTAGTTCCACACTTTTGCAAAAAATCACCTAATTTGAACTACATGCTTGGCAGGCGGATTGGTGATTGCAGTTTGATGTTGAGTACTCAGGAGAATGCTGCTGCCCATACCCTGGTGTAATTACTTAGTAAGGCTTTTACAACATCCACGGGAGGATACGGAAGGTTATATTCTTAGGCCGGACACAATAAACAAAATTAGTGGTTAGAATGTTGTCCTTAGATTTATTTTTGTATTTTCTTATTGACAAGTAAACGTCTCATACAATTTGTACCTACAATGGATGCCATGGTTGTGTCCGGCCTAAGAATATAGGTACCCCTTTTTAGGCCACACCACGGCACCCTTGATTAACTATAAAGCAACGTAGTCTTCACGTACTTACCAAAATGTATACCTATAGAGTGTAATTTTCCTATCCATATGCTGTGGTCTAAGGTCGAAGTAGTTCCAATCAGCTAGTCTGCGTAATTGCCCGTTACCGCAGTGGTCAGCTCCACGGATACGAGAAAATATTGGACATTCGATCTTCATAACATAACACCTAAAAGTAACACATAGTCCTGATCCCACACTAGGATTCCCTATATACGTGTACCATGGTACCACAACACACAGATCCGGAACAAATATTTGCAGCCTATGCAAACATTTGTCCCTCAGCGGGAATCTAACCCGCACCTTTTGCATCTTAGCCGGCTATTCGCCCGCCACGAGGAAATGAATAGAAAATGTGGACCAGTTTAACATCTAAACAAAAACATTTCGAAATACAAAAATGTGGAAATTATAAAATGGTTTAGCAAATGGACGAATAAAACCCTCCCACCATGGAGAAAACCATGCCAGAAAATAGCAAAGGCTCAGAATTTCAAGTTCTTGTTTGTAAAAACAATTATTTTTTTATGAAATAAGTGATTGAGATCGTGAGCTGATCCAAACACTGCCAGGCTACTGTTAATCATCGAGGAGTTCCGTTGTCCACCTTCCATCTCCATCATCAGATCAGCTCGCTGTCACCATGCAAAATTTCCGCTCAATCGGTTGGGTGGAACTGGTTAAAATTTCAGTTTCAAGATTTGACCTAAACAAACAAACATACAAACATTGCAAGTTAAAAAAAAGCTTGTAATCAACGATCTTAAATAAGATCGTTGCTTGTAATAAGCGAGACAGAGCTGCGAAATAGCTCATAATAGTGGAACAATCTACGTCAACTTATCATTTATCCTGGAATTTGAATCTGAACTTCGTGATAGGCTCCCTGGGGATGGAGATTGCAGCCAGATCGCCGTTGTATCACATTAGTGGTAAACTGTTCTGGACCATCGAAGCTCATTTGCCAAAGAGTGACTAGATACAACGAAAAATAGTAGGTACCTATCGCAAATGTTAGAGTTCATGAGAATAATGTACAAGAACAAAGTTTAAAATTATCTCCTTGCGAGATGGACGTAAATTATTAGACAAGGACGGCAAGTGATCTTTGAATGGATAAAATTTTACATTAAAATTCAACAAAACGGGAATAAATAGTCCAGAATTCTAATGTAAAATTTTATCGATTCTTAAATAATACTAGAACGCAAAATAGTAGGTACCTATCGCAAATGTTAAAGTTCATGAGAATAATATACGAGAACAACAAAGTTTAAAATGTTCTCTTTGCGAGATTGACGTAAATTATTAGACAAAGGCGGCAATAGTGATCTTTGAATCGATAAAATTTGACATTCAAATTCGACAAAACGGGAATAAATAGTCGAGAATTCTAATGTCAAATTTTATCGATTCTTAAATAATACTTGCAGCCGTTCTTTTTACATAAATATTATCAACGGAAAAACTCACTGCAGTGAGCAGTTAGAGCGGTGTATACCCTATACCGTGCGTATCAACTATCCCCGTCAACTAATCCTACTAATTATAAACGCGAAAGTTTGTGAGTATGGATGGATGTTTGTTACTCTTTCACGTAAAAACTACTGAATGGATTTGAGTGAAATTTGGAATGGAGATACTTTACGCCCTGGATTAACACATAGGCTACTTTTCATCATCATCATCATCAATTTTCATCATTATTCACGCGGATGAAACCGCGGGGCGCAACTAGTAAAGAATAAGTTTAATACGCCTCGATTAAGAATGAATATGTACTTACAAGTGCTTTCTACGCAAATGTGTAACGAATATAATGATATCATCATTTTCAGCCTGTAGTCCACTGCTGGGCATAGGCCTCCCCCTGCCAGTATTGGTGTTGAGTTCTCAAATGGATGCTGCTAGTCATCACTTGCTAACATCACTTGAGTCATTTGAGACCTCAACACCAATACTGGCAGGGGGAGGCCTATCCCTGGCGTAATCCCTTAGTCGCCTTGCAGGAGTCCTTTTTAACCGACATCCCTAAAAAGGAGGAGGTTCTCAATTCGGTTGTATTTTTCTTTTTTTTAATGTTTGTTACCGCATATCTCCGGCGTTTATGAACCGATTTGGAAATTCTTTTAATATTTGAATAGATATACTTCCAGATTGGTCCCATTTTTACAGAATCCAGTTCTGATGATGGAATCCATGAGGAATTGAGGGAACTCCTCAAATATTGTAGGCATACATATGGCGATTTTACTATTTTCAGCAACAAACCAAGCATTTGCATTCAAAAAGTATAATAATCCTTTGAACACTATGGTTCTTTCATCATTTTTTTTTCATCCAAATATTTTGTCGAATAAATTGGCGGAAGTCGGTTTTTTAAATGAAAAGTTATTTTCAGGCTTATACAAGGCCACCTATCAGAGGAGCTACAAAAGATAATGAATACTGTACAACCAATTTCATACGAGCCTCTAACGATAAAAAAGTATAAAAAATAAAAAAACGAATAAAAAAGTAGATAAATGCAAACTTCGTTTCATTTTCAACGTAAGAAATTTCTAAAAATATCCAGGACCTTTGTCTCCGTAGTTGTATCAACAAGTGCTGAAGGGTTCGGCAAACACTTGCTGCTCGCACAAACATCTTGAGGTACTGTTACTACCTGCTTTCCTATTATAGAAAAGGCGATAGGTAGATACCATACATGATATCATTATAATTTAACCGACATTAAAAAAAAGCTGTGATGCAAACATTTGATCAATCCAATCCATACTCAGTATGAGTCTTGAAATCTAAAATTGAACGCACCGCTATTTAAGTATGTCAAAATAAAATATTCCATAATCCGTAAACACAAGGACCGTTTTCGAACGTCAAGCTTGTGTCAAGTGCCAAGTACCTAAAAGTGGTGGAGGGGCGTTCAGTTTTAGACTAGACTTGGAGGACTAGACGCACCCTACTTCAACGTCGATGTCGATTATGTACTCACTTACGGTTCTTTTTTCTTTTTCTATGGAGTATCGTTAAAAATATGGTATAAGTTTTATGAAAATAATTCGAACAATATAAGAAAATATTTAAATAATAATATGATTTGGTCCTTGCGGCCCGGATCTACTTATCGGGAATCAACAAGAACACATTCAGGCCGGTCGGTCGTTTCCTGTGTTCCTGTGTTACCCGTGTGTTCACTTCACCTAATAGTTTTTCTTTTAAGTATATAATTTAATAAAATTACCAATGTAATATCTTTTATGACGTAAAGTGGGCTTTAAATGTTTCGATTTATTTTTACTCGTGGCGATAGACACCGGTAATAGTAATATTATGAATAATAATAATAATAAATGATAATAATAATAATAACAGTATTTGTATGATCTGCAAATATTTGTTACGGCTCTGGGTGTTATGCCATGGTACTCGTAGTTCCTGATACCTACGACACAGAGAATCCTAGTGTGGGATTATGACTACGTATGTGACTGTTGGGTGTTATTTTTAAAATCTTGGTCTTGTTTCTGTATTTTTGTCTCACGATATTTATATTGCTTGTTCTTGATAAAATCAAAACTGTCAAAAAGGAACTAATAGCGTGTCCCTTGTACGTGTAATTGTAGTCTCACTTCAGTCTAAAATTAATTTCAATAATCTATTCCATTTTAATTTCCTTCAAAAACTTATTTTATAGGCGAGTGAACCGAAGCCTGAAGCTAACAAGAAATAATTTGAAGGCAAACATCTGTCCCGTTGAACGATTGCTCAAATATTTAAGCACAAGATTTCCCGACAATAGAGGACTTTCTCTGAAGACAGGGAGCAATTTTATTTTCATAATGTCTTTAGAAGGGCAACTAAGGGTGCTTTTATTTAAATTAGTTTCTAGATGAATACTACCGAACTGCTAATCGTGCCGTGGTGTGTTCGGCCTAGAATATGTCCCTCCCTCTCCTCCCGTGGATGATATACAAGCCGACTAAAGGATTACACCTTGAGATGGGCAGCAGTATCCACTAAGTACTAAGATTATTACTGCGATCACCAATCCACCTTCTAAGCGTGGTAATTATAGCAAAGCCAATATTAAGACACCACCATTCTATGGGGGAGGCCTATGTTCAGCTGTGGACTTCTACAGGCTGATGATGGTGATGATAAATAGCTAATACATTTACTATATCTATAAAAAGAAAATATCTAAAGTATATAACAGATATTATAACAGATTATTAGCAGATTATTAAATAACATAGATATAACATAACAACCAACAGTCACATACATAGTCCTGCTGGGTTACCATGAGCTCTTATAGCCATTCAGTTCAAAAACTATACAGTACAAAATATCGTTTCCGTGATGTCCACAACTATTTAAAGGCAAAGTCGCAGAAGGTCTTTATTATACTTCTGCGATTAAAGTTATTCAACGATAAACAATATCAACGACAAACCGATATTTTGTACTGAATAGTTTTTAACTGAATGGCTATAAGAGCTCTTGTGATCCCACGCTAGCTGAGTATATGATATTACTTTCAACTGTGTCCTAAGAAAAAGAGTCTTGACAGACAAACAGACAGACAACAAAGTGATCCTATAAGGGTCCCGTTATTTTCTATTGAGGTACGGAACAAAAAAATATGAGTCCGTATCAATCTCCTATAAACATCTGAAGACGAAAATACGGCCAAGAGATACCCTGCTGGGACATCTTGTGGGTAATACTTAGATTGAAAGCATTACTTTGAAGAGTAATCAGTAAGATACAATGCTAGGTGATTCAAATAAGTTTTGTTTGATAAGTACTGTCCGTATATGCCCGAAGGAAATTTCCTTTACTTTTGAAGGAATTTAGGAAGTAACTTTTGGCTTCCGGTTCGATTATCTATATAAATCAAAATCGATGTGTGTATATTATGTTCCATATGAATTCCAAAACGGCGGAATCGATTTTGATGAAATTTTCAGGCTATTTCAAGATTAGCCCAGCGAGTGATCCCGTGAATTTTGGTAGCGATCGAATCAACAGTTTTTTGTTACATTAGTGCCGCCAGTGCGAAGCCGGGGTGGTTCGCTAGTTTTTGAATAAACCCTCAAGTCACTGGCTGGCTTACCTGCTCTCAAATTCAATCAGGTCTCGGAGTAAAAGCAACAGTTAAGTTCGTTTACAAGTTTCCAACTGTTCCTAACGTCTGTGGCCTAACTAACTTCAGGTAAGACCTGGGCAAGTTGCATTTTAATTTAAAACTTTAATTTGTCTCCGTTACTTGTTTGTTTTGCACGTGCTGTTACTTTGTAAGTAAGTTTTTTCTTAAAAAATATGTTTTTCAAATCAAGCTTTTACGAAATTAGTGATATAGGAACCAAAATTAGCCTTGTCATAGTTCGGGTATGTATTTTTGCAAACTGGATTACCATGGGTTCTTATAGCGAACTTAATCGCTATAAGAGGCCATGGTAACCCAGCTAGTGTAGATATATTTTTTATGAAGTAAAATTGTTCTAGAGAGCGCTATACAAGACGATATGTACTATTTTTGCCCTCTACCTATTCTATATTAGGATAGGACCCATGGTTCTCAAGGAAAACTAAGCAAATAACAGCGTCACACTCATGTTTACGTTTATATTCATATTGTGTTTCACGGCATATTAGCCCTAAAGGAATTAATTATTCAAAGAAATGTGGGCAGAATTCGCTTGCCTTCAGGATCGGAGAGAAATGTCAAGTCACAGTCTTACTTATTTGACCAACCTCAACACTCATGGAAAGACTGATAACTTGAATTTAAATACGACAGGGTCACCAAAAATAACTTTTCATTTAAAAAACCGACTTCCGTCACTGTATTCGACAAAATATTTAGATGAAAAAAAAATTATGAAAGAACCATAGTGGTGAAAGTTATGATACTTTTTGAATGCAAATGCTTGGTTTGTTGCTGAAAAATATCAAAATCGCCATATGTATGCCTACAATATTTGAGGAGTTCCCTCAATTCCTCATGGATTCCACCATCAGAACTGGATTCTGAAAAAAATGGGACCAATCTGGAAGTATATCTATTCAAATAAAAAAAGAATTTTCCAAATCGGATCATAAACGCCGGAGATATGCGGTAACAAACATTAAAAAAAAAAAAAAAAAACAGCCGAATTGAGAACCTCCTCCTTTTTTGGGAAGTCGGTTAATAAAAACATGCTTACTTGGAATTTATGTTACTAAGATTCTGCTAAGCGTAGGTATACCAGCTTATGTAGAGGTAGAGCTTCTATTGTAGAGCAAGCTAATTAATTACTTACCCTACTTTAAAAGTAGGAACTTACATCCAGTATATTGCACTGTATGTAAAAGAGTCAGTTTTCAATATACTTACTGCTTACTATGGACATGCTGCGTCAGTCTTACGTTATGGCATTATATTGTGGGAAACTCGAACAAAAACGCAGCTATTCTAAACATAAATTGTTATACCTAAATTGTATTGGTGCGATATGATGCTTGATAAAGTTTAGATTGTGCGACTTAATTAGTTAATTAGGTAGATATGCCGTAGGACCTTCTAGCTAGGCAAACCTTTCTTTGATGATGCTTTGAGCTTTGACTACAACAACAACATTATGTGAACTCATACAAAGCTAAATCCAAACAAGTCAAACATTGAGTAAAGTTGACATAAATGCGAAAATCAAACTCGACCCGTGACTACAAACAAAGGCATAGCTCGCTTGCTCGGCCCAGTCGTGCCACAGAAGAAATAATATGCTCAGAAGTCTCATGCAATGCAACGCAAAGATCTTGAAGGTAGGAGTTTCGTTAGTAAATGCAATGACACGTATATAAATTGTGCACGTTTGACGAATATTGAGATTATACGAATATCCTATTATGGCGATGGTTAAAATTATTTATCTACAAGGCCATATTGAATCTAAAACCAGCGTGATAAAGCTCGTTTTACGTTGCAAGCTGATTTGTAGTGACACACACGTTTCCTACGTCTGGTTGTGTCCCACTTATTCAATAATGCGGGCTTAATATGCCTTGTTCTCGGGATAAACAAGCAGAATTGTAGAAACAAAGAGTGGACACTCGTAATGGACGCGGAAAATTAGTGATAATGAAATTTTACTTTTGTTGAGCCGTGCGTGGGACAATAATTAAATATCGTCCATTCTTTTGAGAACCGATGAGAACCTACTTTGTTGAATAAGTGCCACATGCGTCTACCAGGGAAAGTATAATTAACTTGGAGTTTATTTACACGCCTTTTGCTTGGTACTGCGCCATCGTTGAAATTGATCATAACCTAGGGTTAAAAATTTTTCTACGAAAGACGAAAGTGGAACTTAAAGTTTACAAACTAAACATTGGTACTCCCGATTGAACATAAGGTACTTATGCTTCGTACACTTAAGTTTCTCGACTAACTAACCGTTAAGAACGTCGTATACGCGGTCAGTTATCTTTGTATCAGATAACTGGGAAGTTTATATACTTATCAAATTCCTTTGCGATTCTTGGCATTGCTGCTACAGAGAATTAAAATCGAGGTAGGAGAATAGAAACCGAAACTAAATTTTACTAACAAATATTTATGGATGAACCGTAGGTAGTTTCCATGAACTAAAAGTGACCACAACTAGGTTAGGTTAGCAGTATAGCTCCTTGTAAGAGATAGTCCGGGAAATACTTCCCACCTATAGGTATTTCTTCCACCAGGAAATAGTGCTCGCATTGCTGTATTCCAGTTTAAAGGGTATGGGTGCTGGTAAAATTACAGGCACATGAGACTTTTCATCTTTATGTTTTAGGCTGACGGGCGCAGTGTAATGCCACTTAGGGCGCGCCCTTGGTGGACGTGACCTAAGAGGTATTGCATTTGTTATGGGGTAACCGCTTATCATCAGGTGAGCCACATGCCAGTTCCGTTATTTAAACAAACAAAAAAAAAACAAGTTTTTATAGGAATTAATTTATTACAAATTAAGTCATAACAAGTATTTACTAACAATAAGTTTTCTGTGGCGTGTCCGGCCTAAGAATGGGGTATATTCTTACCCCCTCCCCCCTTTCCCTCCCGTGGATATCGTGAAAGCCGACTAAGGAATTACACCAGGGAATGGGTAGCAGCATCTACCTGAGTACTCAACACGAATACTGTGACCACCAATCCACCTGCCAAGCGGGAGTAATTATGAAAATTCCCCCCATGTATTTAATGGGAGAGGCCTCCCATTAAATATATGGGGGCATCTTTAGCAGCCATTGAATGTCCACTGCTGTACATTTAATGACTGCTGATGATCATGATATAATATGTAAGAAATAACGGGATTCATGGTTCATCCATACAAAGTAGGTACAAACACAAAGCGTCCGACTTTAATACCAATGGAGGAAATCCTCTGATTTGTACTCAAATTCATTAAATATTTTAAACTAGCTTGAGGGTAGTCACAGGCTAGTCTAAACATTTTATCTGGCACATCCTACTGCATGACAGGTGGCACGATCAAAAGCCGCTTATTGGAATGCTAACCGTCAACCCATTCACCATATCCACTCAAGTATAGCTGGCTTTAGCGAAATCCATTAAATTCCATTTAACATCTTAATTAAGGGAGAAAAAGTATCACCTTTTATTTAAAAAATTAAATAAGCAAAGTTGGTAACACCTAATTCCCAGCCCATTAATTTTGATAACGGATGGCTTCAAGTACCCACTCGTAGTTTCATACGGAAAAAGGCTGAAACCGCGAGAAGGGTGAAGTTATCCCAAGTTTTTACATGGAGCGGAAAATTGGGCGGTTCTCATTAGAGAGGGGCTATTTGTTTCGTCTACTCGCTGTTCGAGTGCTCTGTGAGATGTGTGGGAACTGGGAAGTGTAAATGAAATATTGTTTAGGATAGGTACCAACAAACGTACACAGGGTTTATTTTCCAAGATAACCCACTAGTGTCGAGTGAAAGTATGGAAATTATGAATCTTACATGGAAGATTCTTCCATGGAATCAAATGACGGATTTCCCTGTCATTTTCCGCAGCTCACAGGGTTAAAAGACTTCAAAAATAAGGTAGAGGTTCTCAATTCAACTGTGTTTTTTTTTACGAGAGTAAGAGAAAAAAAACATAAGAATCAAGATAAGGGGTTGATAAGAATCAAACAAATCCCATGAGCAAATCATCATCAACCGAAAGAACTGATCTTTTTTTTCTTAAAAAATAAATAAATAAGGATTCTCTTGTATATTCTAAAATTCTACCTGCTATTAGGTATTCTAATTAATTGTTATAGTTACATGCGTAATTGGAACCTCCAACATTCCAAACCTAATGACGTATCTAAATTCGTGAACAAATCATGCACCGAATCGAATTTCGTGTAAATGCATCCCAAATAATCCAAATGTTTTTATTACAATCGGAAATAGCCTGGAACTGTTCATCTACGGGAGTTAATGGGACGAGAGATTAATAAAGTGAGGAATAAACGAACACACGTTTGACAACACCCATTTTGTTGACTTCTACGCGTATGCGTAGACCTTGGTGAAAAGTGTGTAGACTCGTAGCGGCGTAGAGCTACGACTGATTTTATTGTTTATCGACCCATTCAGCAATCGGAACTTACCTATAGAGCTGAAATTGTTCTTGTGATTGGACCATTCTGAGGATTACCTAGTTCATTCGCAATCGGGTAGTGCGAGACAGAACCTAGGTCTTCTTTTTGTCTAATTTCCCATGGATACCCCAGCAATTTCTTTAATTTTTGTTAATCGCTTTGGGCACCCACGACACGGGCCTAGAGCCTAGTGTGGGGCCATAGTTTCTGTAACTTATAGAAATCCATAATGTTACTCCTTATTTGTTCCATGTATATTTCTGTACTGTACTGTATTTTCTGGTAATAAATTATTTATCTTATATTATCTTATCTAGGTCCCGTAGCTTTTGCAATCCTGTAGTCAAATCGTTCTCTCGCCCATAATTGGTCGATAGCTGGAAGTTATTTCGTTTGCTGTCCGCAAATATGTTTTGATTTACTGCTAAACTGACTGGGGAAGTTATTAGCTGATTGCAAATTGTGATGTTTCGGATTCATCATAAACACCATAGGTGCCTAAATAGATGGACATTCCGCAGTCTGTGTAATTTATAATCGATTCTAGTAGGTACCAATCTAGATTCGAAGAAAAGCTCTGCAACTCTAAAATCTGCGGTTTTATGGCAAGTTTTTTTTAAATAGGTATATTAATATGTTTCCCATCCCTGTCTCAAGTGTGTCGTTTATTCCTTTGTAATTTTTTTTGGGTGAAATAAAAAAAAAACACCTAAGTGTAAAAAAAAGTTCATCACCAGCCCGTTTACGTCCACTGCTGGATGAGGCCTCCCCCATTGAATACGATGGGGAATTTGTCATAATCACCACGCTTGGCTAGCGGATTGGTGATCGCAGTTTGGTGTTAAAACCCGGGTAGATGCTGCTGCCCATCCATCCCCTGATGCAATCCCGCGGTAAGGCTTTTATTACATCTACTACAAGGAAGGGGACAATTCTAAGGCTGGACACACCACGTCACAAAAAAAACTACTAAAAAAAGCACCTTTAAATTGAGCCTTTTTTATTTTATTTTAACAGTTATTTCAGTTTTGTCTTTGATGACATGCTAGGGCAATTTGCTTACAAAATGCTTGATCAAACTAACGCCTGTGGTTAATACGTTTTCTATGCTAACGCACTACTAAGAGCTCTAAGGCGCACTATTACCAATTACACAAAATTCTACATAAGTGATTCCTAGATCAATTAATCATTCAACATTTTATCCGAGTTTTTCATTCCAGATTTTTCTTAAAAGTAACACAAAAAGACCACTATAAAATAACTACTTAACTTGAAAAGCGAAGTCGCAGTCTCTCTAGTATTTTGTTGTCTCCAAATCCTGTTGCTAGTAGGAACAATGTTTCTTACACCCCAAGCAAAAAGCACAAAACATGTGCGCGAGCCATAAAATAGAGTGTAGAAACGTGTTGCTTCTAATTAATTAAGGAGTTACCTACTCTCATATTACATGCAGTCAACAAAACCACAACAAAACTTTTGGGCAAGTAGGCTTACCTACATTCCCATTTTCACCAAACAATACAAATTTTACGTGGCTAAACGCATGGCAAATTTACAAGTTTTTAAGAAAAACTGAGCGGTTTCCTGGCTGTGGTGTGTCCGGCCTAAGAATAGACCCCTCTGTCTCCTCCCTCGGATTTCATAAAAGGTATTACACTAAGAGATGGGCAGAAGCATTCACCTGAGTAATTACCATCAACTCTGCTCACCCATCCAGCTGCCAAGCGCAGGAGGCCTTTGCTTAGCAGTGGTCTTTTGTAGGCTGAAGATGATGATAAGCGTTTGGTCCGCGTAATTAGTTAGTGGGAATTAGCAAGTCTACAACCTCCTATTCTGTGGCTATTGCCTCTAACAATCAGCCTCTAACAGTTCTTCATTTCCAATTTCTTATCTTGTAGCTACGAAGACTCTTCATTGCCCATTAATTTTAATAAAAATCACGCAAAAACTCCCGCTATAACAATATTAATTAAGTTCATAATCCTCCTGTTTCACGCGACCAAACTGATTGGCTGCATTTGTTTGCATATCTGATACCCAATTCATCAAGGCTTCCTAAGGCGGATGTTTAGATTAGGTAAGAGGTAGGTATATTTTTATTATGCCTTTGGAATTAAGACGATCAATCACTATTGTTGAAAGAAATTGCTTGGTGGATTCGCGTGTAAGTTTCGTTATAATTTTAACCTCCTGTATGTTATACAAGCTGAAACCCGTGACTTCTTCCGCATGCTATTTTTTTCTAGTGGCTACAGTATGGGGTTCTTCAAAAAGGGTGTTTTACTATTCTTGGAGTTGGCAATGCGCGTGTGATGCCTCTGGTGTTACGACGTCCATAGTCCATAGGCTACGGTAACTACTTTCCATCATGTTGTATGCTTGTTTGCTAACGAAGGAAGTACCTACCTAGAATACCTAATAAAAAAAAAGATGTCGCATATCAAATCGAATGAACGCGCTATTGATATCGGTTTGATTCCTTGTTGGAGAACTCTTGTACTAGACTTTTTGATTAAGATTTTTTAATAATAGGTCTTTACCTATGAAATTGCCGTTCTTCAGTACTGGTAATTTCAAATAGAAAAAAACTTTGGAATGGCTTTGTATTCTAAATTCAAATTAATTTTGTTTTAAAAACATGACATTCTTTTTACAAACTCAGTCTTTTGTTTATTGATTAGCGTTGTATTTTCATTACATTTGAACATTTTTCGTCATAATGGATACTTTAAAAATTCGTGTAATTATGGAATATGAGTTCCGTCGTGGCACCGACGCGACACAAACGGCACGTAACATCAAAAACGTTTACCGAGAGAACTGTACAAAGGAACGCACAACCCGTTATTGGTTTTCCCGGTTCCGTTCTGGAAATTTTTACTTGAAAAATGAAGCTCGTGGTCGTCCGGAGACTGGTCAACAATGATGAATTAAAGGCGATTGTGGATGCTGACGAAACTCAATCTACAGCTGAGCTAGCAGCAGCTTTTGATGTTAGCATCAAAACAATTTTGATCCATTTGCGACAAATAGAAAAGGTAAAAAAACTTGATAGATGGGTGTACGAACTTAACGATCGCCAGCGCAACGTACGCGTCGAGACCTGCCTCGCGCTGCTCAATAGGCAAAGAAATGAAGGAATTTTGAACCGAATTGTTAGGTGCGATGAAAAATCAATTCTGTTCGACAATCGAAAGCGCTCAGCAAGTTGGTTAGATCCTGGTTCAGCACCAAGGCAATGCCCTAAACGAAAAATTACCCTAAAAAGGTGATGGTCACTGTTTGGTGGTCTAGTGCGGGTGTGATTCACCACAGCTTTTTACAAAACGGCATGAGCATTACTGCAGATCTGTACTGTGAAGAACTGGAGACAATGATGGAGAAGCTTGCACATCGGCAACCAGCTTTGGTCAATCGGTCGTCCCCACTGCTCCTTCACGACAACGCGCGACCTTATACTGCACATCAGACAGTATCCAAGCTGCAAGAGCTGGGGTTGGAAGCTCTCCCTCATCCGCCATGCTCACCAGACTTTGCACCTACCGACGATTACTTTTTAGTGGGTAAAACATTCAATTCCCGAGAGGCAGTACAAAATGCCTTTGAAGAGTTTGTTGCCTCTCGTCCAGCTGATTTTTACAAGAAGGGCATCAATAAACTGCAAATGCGTTGGTGATTACTTTGAATAACAGAAATAATAGTTTAAAAAAATAAGTACCTACTTTCATTTGTTCCATACAAAACGGCAATTTCATAGGCATCACGTAAATTTTGATATACCTAATGTCAACGGGCTACCTCTTAGGTACGGCCGAGGTATACCCCTGCAACAAAATCCAGACCTACAGAGAGACGGACGGACGGTGTCGGCTTAGTAATATAGGGTCTTGGGTTTGGAACCCTAAAAACTAAGTTCAGATCTTAGAATAATGACTGTCATTATTCTGTGGTTCAGTTAATGCCTCAGACAGACGACGCCATATTAACATTACATACATGACAGTTTGCAACCCCATCGCAGTTTATCACACTGATCAAACTACTTTTTAACAAAAAACTTATTATTTCATCATTTGTATTATACCTAAAACGGTGTACTTTTGTATGGTTATGAGTAAGTACGGTATGTCAACCGTAAATTTGTAATTGATTTTTAGTGCTTTAGGAAAATAGTGTCTATAATATACAATATTATGTCGCAAAAGTTACCGACTGGGCGGGGATCGAACCTGCGACCCTCCTAGATACGGAGATACACTTACCGTTGCGCCATTAAGAGGATAATCAAAAACAAAGTAAAACGACGAGTAAAATACATTAAACCTTTATTCCTGCATAAATGCATAATTACATGTAAAAATACTAAAGAAAATCAGTTTACATTGAGACCTTTATAGTATAGTTTAGTAAATAGACGTTTGTCTAAAATTTGCAGAGCTTGTAACTTACTAAATATCACCTTATGAACGCAAATAAAAATACGAATAGACCCAAAAACTATTACAATGATGCAAGACAAACTTTATGCGTATAGATAAATAGTGCAAATCCTATTGAGCCTTGTTTATTATATTGTAATTTGTGCGAAAAGAGAATAGGCGTGTGGTGAGGGCGTGGCAGTGCTCAATAACCGATTTTATATTGTAAGAAACACTATCGCGTTATTGTAACAAAATGTTTTACGCAAATAACAGCTGCCTTGTTTGGGTTGCAATGTGAAAATCTATATTTGTTTGTTCCGTTTTTCAGCACGCCCATTTTCTATCCGCACAGACACGACTTATCACACGCGCAGGCGAAGTAAATAGTAGCTGTCCCGCCCGTGATTTCGTCTTAAGAGTTGTTTTTCTTCTATAAGAACCTATGTACCTATGTACTTTGTGGTAAAAACGATTTTATGTTTAAAACCCCCTTTTATGGCTTTAGTTGTTTAAACACGTTAAATTTTGTAAAATCTTTTCTTAGAAAGAAAGGATTTTATTAATGTTCCTTTGGAATTGTAGCACATGTTATGTAGATAACATTTATGCCAAATTTCAAGTTTGCAGCTTTATAGTTTTCAGGAGATCAGAGGGTCATTCACCCCTTTTTCGTTTTGCTTATATAAATATAAGTAGATAATAAAGGAAGCAGGCACTCTGTGGTTTAGTAACTTGGGTATATCACCTTAAGTCTAAGGTTAAAAATTGTGTGAGGTATTCGTATAATGTCACATGTCATTTTAAAAACACAAAGCCATCCGTTTGTGTGCTTATTATTATAATAAGAATGACAACAGAGTTTGGTGGGTAAGTTACATGAATAAAAGACTTACGAATTAACATTATATAACGGCTTGTATAGTATAAAATATATTCTGATTATTGCAATATTCAATTACCAGGGGATGCGCAGAAGCATCCACCTGAGTACTCAACACCGATACTGCTATCACCAATCCGCCTGCCAAGCGTGGTGATTATGGCAACCCCCCCCCCCCCCCATTCTATTCTATGGGGGAGATGTCTAAAGGCTGTTCCTGGTGATGATGAAGCCTTAGGCTTTTTTTAACAAATCTAGCAGTATTCAATAGTATTTTATCACATGAGATTATAATTTAGTCTTTTTGTAAGTTAGTATTTATTTGATCAACGTTTTACGTCAAGCAATTTTAAATGTTCATCAGTAACAATAAAACCATCTTCTTTTATTTTGAGGCATATAAGCAAACAGCCAAAAGCTATTTTATCGTAGAGTTTAGAACCCAATCTCAAGTACCATAGAGTATAATTTATTTTTAGAATATATATCAATACTTTTATGAGATTAAGAATCAGATCAACTGCGTTGTATTGATCAGTGGCGCGATTACGTAACTCTGTTGCTATTGGTTTCAATCGATTTCAATACTGTTTCTATTCGAAATGACGCTCTTGCTACTATACCCAGTTTACGCATTTTGCTGACAAAGGTTAATTGCAACAAGATTGCGGAAATTAGGTAATCACATAAACGTTATTTCAAATAGAAACAACATTGAAATCGATTGAAATTAATAGCAACAGAATTACGTAATCACCCTCCTTAAAACATATACACCGAAATATTTACCCATGAGATTTCTTCAGACCACATTGGATATAACCAGCATATCTTCATAATAATGGTACCACCATTCCTACCGCACGGTAACGATATAAGATGAATAAATACAATTTAAAATAACCAGCCTTATTGCCTAACTTACAATCGATTGTCAGGAAACTTCTAATTGATTATAATGGTAGTTTTTGAGAATACAATACAAAAGACCACGTGACATATCGATAGCTTACGTCAATCTCATACATTTTGGACTTTTCTACTAGCGTCATCGCTATTAGATTGTTACTTTGTCTACGGCCTCAGGACTAAGTATGTGACTCAGTGTTATATTATTATACTAGGCTCAGCCTTCGATTTTGTTAATTGATGTCGATTATCAGTCGAATTAAACAATAAGGCTGTTGTTTGGAATTAAATAAGCATTAATTTGACAGATACAATAAATTGGCAACAAGCGTATTTAAAGATTCTTATTAACGAAGTGTAGCGGCTTGTCTCAAATACAACGAACAAGCAGACGTGGACTTGCATCGCTAGAATAGTTATTTTTCTCAAAACCGCTTGGATATTCAAATATTACTCAGAAAACCTTCGAGATAAATCGACCTTGGCGGCCTAGGCCAGCAATGAAAATATCCATACCTGTATTGGTAAGGCAATTTCAATATGAAAATCTGGAACTGTCATGTTGTCGTCAATGAATATCCGCGCATTGTTTGAGGAAAATTGTAAACAAGCCTTGCCCGCAATTAGGCGTTGATGGACTCACGTATATGTGCATCACGTTATACCGTTCGTCCATCAACACCTGATTTGCCGGCCGCGCCAGTAATGTACTTATTACCTTTAAAAATAAATGAATATAAAAAAATTACAGACTAAAGCTAAGCTCATAAGGCTTGGCATTCATTATTGGCTGAAATCGCGAATATTTACGACATGAATAATCAATATTTAATTAACTTACCTATAGTTCGTCGAGCCATTCAATGGGAAAGGCCTATGTGGACTTCTACAGGCTTATGATGATGATAGTACGAGATCCGTCCTAAGAAATAACTGCAATCGGTATTTCTATTTCTAGCTATAATTAAAGTTATATCTGAAGCCAAATTCACGTAACAAAAAATACTCATAAGATAGTTCGCCTTTGAAGATATTTGATCAAAAATAAACAAAATAAAACAAAATTAAAATCTTTAAAAAAAAAACAAATGTCTGCAGTCATTGCTTATGCCGGATCTTATACTATACAAAAAAAAAATAGATTTTTTTATAGTAGAAAAATATTCCACAACTTATTACGTGACACCTAACCCTTACGAGATACTTACGATTGTCAAATATGACAGATTTTCATAGAAATCTGTCAATTTGACGTGCGTTAAGTCTCTCTTGGATTGGTCGGTGAAAATGCATACTAAGAGGGATTTAATTTTCGAGTAAAAGTATGTTTGTTTCGAGTACGAAACAAACATACTTTTTATACCTTCCAAACGATTTCACCAGTGAATTTAATCATTTCTTTATTACATAAATCGTGTACAAATTTAAGTTTAGTATATAAAATAAGATTAACTTTAGACCCACATAAGAGATTACAAAGTATCACCTGATAAAGCCGGACTGGTTTTCTTAGTATGTAAATTGTTTTCCGTTAGTAGAGCCCCAGAAGTCCAAGGAAAGTTTTCTTGTAATGGCCGGAGCAATCACCCTGTAAAATGAAATAATATAAAAACATACTCTTCTTTGTTTCTTGCCGGTTAGACTTAATATATAGCCAAATCTTCAAAAGTTAACATTATGAAAAAGTGACCACCGAAGGAAGGTATCAAAAACCATAATACAGGTATATTTACCTATTTCTGTTTTTTGATACAACCTCAATAATGTTTTTGTATGTAACTACTATGTAATAGAAATTTTTAGATATAGATATTTATCTAGTAAATATATTATATAACAGACGTTTGGTATAAATAAAAATATTCATATTCATAAAACTAGTTAGTGCACTTTCAGCAGAAACCACTCGCAATATCAAATCGTTTCGTCTAGCGATTTTATAAACAACTGTTTTCTAAGAATCGTCCATATTAAGATTTTATAAACAACTGTTTTCTAAGAATCGTCCATATTAAGAGAAGGTCACCGGCTAGCAAAACGGCGCTTACGGCCTTTTGAACGCAAACGAAGTTTGCCTCTAATTTATGTATATTTTCTTCAAACTCCATGAAACTTTGTACACATAATCAGTACACTAATATCTAGATCCGAGGTGCATTAGTTTCTTATAAAATTATATGGTTACCAAATGATTTCAGTGAATATTATTAATTCTATGACATTTAGTTTTGTGTCGCATTATTGTGTGTCAATCAATTAACTATTATTTTGTTGACTTGATTATTATTTGTTATTATTATTTTAGTTCTATTTTGTATCAGTTACATACATTGCATGCTGTGTAGCGGATTATGGTGGATTTATACTTTAATTTGACATCTATTTTTGTACCAATTTTCACAATAAATAAATAAAAATAGTAGAACTGGCGATTGAACCCCTTTATCAATGAATAGTAGTTACCTCGATCCAGCTCTGCAGCGTCTCTCCGTACTTGCTCATGAACATATCGGAGATGTCCCCGAGGTCCACCTCGCAGCGCGTCACCATGATGCGGATTAGCTGGCGGTCGTTGGTGCCGAGCCCCTTCATCGACTTGTGCAGGCGCTCGGCGAAGAAGAGCGGCTTATTGCGAACTACTTTCACTGTAACCAACATTGAAGATGTAACATAACAAGTCACATACGTAGTCATGATCCCATACTAGGATTCCCTGTGTCATGGGTACTACGAGTACCATGGTACCATAACACCCTGACCCATAGCAAATATTTGCAGATCATACAAACATTTGTCACGCAGCGGGAATCTAACCCGCAATCTCTCACATCTCGACCGGCTACTAGCGTTGTTGTACTCAGGTGGATGCTGCTGCCCATCCCCTGGTGTAATCCCTAAGTCGACTTTTATTATCCACGGGAGGAGACGGAGGGGTCTATTCTTAGGCCGGACACTTAACAGCGCACACACACCTACCACAGCCTATGTTACTCAGTAATGATATAGCATTCTACTGATGAAAGAATCAGTCCAGTAGTACCTATATCTACCTACCTACCACCTACCTACGTATCTATTTCTGCCGCCAAGCAGTAATGCTCGCATTGCTGTGTTACGGTTTGAAGGGTTAGGGTGCCGGTGAAATTACAGGCACATGAGACTTTTTATCTTTATGTCTTAGGATCGGCAGCGCGCGTTGTGATGCCTCTGGTGTTGCAGGCGTTCCTACGCTACGGTAATTTCCTTCCATCAGGTGGACCGTATGCTTCTTTGCTTACCAAGCACCTAGTATATAATTAAATAACTAAAAATATAAATCTTTTCTCTAATATTAGTGTGAATGGTCTTACCGATAGCACGTAGTGCCTTCTCGAGGTCGCCAGAGAACTCTGCCTTGATAGCGTCATCGATGTCATGTCCGGTCAGGTAGTGGTACTCTTGGAATATGGCAGCGAGTTGTGGGAATGAGCGCGAACAGAGAACGGCATTGAATACGGATTCGTCAGTCCCGAGGCGCAGTTCACCTGAAACGTGAAAGAAACACGTAAAAAAACCAGCAACAGAATCACTATCACTACGTCATCATCATCAAATCAAATGAATTTTATTCATTGAAATCACATGATAATTTTGAATCGTCTTATAAACTAAAATTACTCCTGTTCCAACGCGACCAAGCCTAGAAGAATCAGGCAACAAACACGGCTTGGCTTACTTTGATGATCCGTCTTAACACTAGGTGGGAAGAGCCGTCATCAGCCGTAGACGACCATTGCTGGACTTAAGCCTCTCTCCGCCCCCCGCAGCAAATATGCGAAAATTTGCCATTAACTTTAATCGCAGAAGTCTATAGACCTTCTGCTACTGTGCCTTTAAATATACATCACGGAACCAATATTTTGTACTGAATCGCTATAAGAGCTCATTGTAAGGCCTCTTATCTCTGAAACTACAGAGCCGAAAATGTTGTATTAAATACGGAATATTAGGCCTTACCTACTCGTAGTTTACAGGAAAACCTCAATGAAAATTCCAGTCGGTAAATTCCCATGGGAAATGGAAAATATTCGCAAAGTGAAAATGTTTTGACTAATAAGTTTAATTGGTCTAGTGGTTACTATGTTAGCCTACTTGTACGGAACCAACGAGTCCAAATCGAACTAGACCGATTAAAAAAAAAACATAATTTATTTTACGCTTCTGAATTCTACAGCATGCGAAGCCAATTTTACAGAAATTATCTACATATAAGTAGTGAATGACAGAATTATTACTTTATGCTTCTTTTTTTAATAATTGCTGAATTCAAAAGGTTCCAAGTTGGCAAAAAAGGCAAACGTTAACAATGAACGGTCATTTTTAAACATTATATTAAATAATTAATTGTTAACATTTGGTTTTTTTTAACAAAAAAATTGGCTATTCGTCCTCATTTCACAAGCGAAGCCGTGGTCAAAAGCTAGTCCGCAATAAAAAGTGATTCAGACTTCAACGCAACAAGAACCCATTCTACACTCAAGGGCACTTACAAAAAACGCTCATGAGTAACAAGACAGTCACTTGATGCACTAACGTACCACAAGGTTTCACAATATTCTGAGAGTGACTCATTCATTAGCAGGCGTAAGTACCCTGCGTCAACAGGTTCAAAATGAATCATTCTTCAATCAAGCTTGTGACGTATCTTGATGGCGTAATGACTAATTTAATACGTCACGGCTTTTCCACATGTAAATATAAATAGAATCACTATTCAACGCGCGTAATACAGTCATGGCCGTTTTAGTTCAATGATACTAGAGATTTTATTTGGTGTCGCAATAATAGCTGTACCATAAACATTTAATTTAGAGTACAGAGTTTGACAAGAAACCCTTCTTAATAACAACGTTTAGGCTGTCCGTCGAGTCTCCATTAGATCTAATTAAACCTTATACCAATGTCACAGAGTATAAAATTCAACAGCTTACCGGCTTGCAACAAGCTCTTTGCGTCTTCCCTAGCTCTCTCTTGGTCCGCGTGGAAATCTTCAGATCTGTTGCCCTGAAAATATTAAATTTGAAACTTGATTAAAACAAAATTATGGTTTTCAAAAAACTACTTACATAAAACTAAAGTTTATCATCATCCTTAGTAGTATATCCTTAGTATTTATAGTTCATCATCATTGCCGTAAGCAATGTCGGACGAAGGTTCTCCCGTAGAATGCAAAGGGGGGATATGACGGCACGCACGGTGAGCAAATTCATAATCGACCTTTCTGTCGCTCAGGAAGGCGTTCGTTAGAGCGAGAAAGATAACGTATACATGCAAAGATTAAGTAATAGTTACTACGTCTACGCACGCAGTGACAGATGTGACATGTTGACTGAGATGAAATTAATTGCGAATTGACTATCAAATAATTACAAGAATTGGGCTTCTGATATTGTACACGCTTTGTGTACCATGGACATCTGACGAACCAATAGGCATGCGCGTTATCCAACGTCATCCATGGTACTCATGGTATGAAATATTCAAATATAGAAAGATAACTCTCTCAACTGCGCAAGTTTACCGTTACGTGACGCGAAGCTGCCTACAAATTTAACGGATCATTCTCATCCGATACTACAGTAAACTACTCAGCTGTACCATGTTATGCAGAGATAATAAATTTAAGCGATAAGAATCACACAAAACACACAAAATTACACCGATCTTGTGTATACAGGAGACTGAAGTATCTTTTAACAAAAACACAAATGAATTCGCTTTGTATGTAAATCTATACTTGTTATTTATTCAAGCATTCATCGAACCGCGACATAAAAATTTGAGCATGCTGTCCGAATATAAAAAAAAATAAGTGTTTTTATAAAATTGTTCGTCCGACTGAATGATGATAAACAATTGGGCTGGCAAATGTACAATGGAAGTCGATGCATACATCAGGGTCTGATTAAAATGAGGCCAAACCGGCTAGTCTACTAGGTATCATGCATCGACTTCCATTGTACATTTTACATCTCAATCATCAGATAAGACGGCTGTCACCATAACTAACATTGCATTGCCATCGAAAATTGACAATTAGGTATGCAAAATTTAAAATCAAATACGTACAAAGTAAGTTCAACAAAAGCTTGTAAAAATACAACTAACCACAAACCAGTTTTTTTTTACCTCTAGAGATGGAAGATCTCTAGAGGTAAAAAAAAACATTAGTCTCACATTCAACACAGCGCTCGGAGGTAAAATAACTATTGACGGTCTATTACTTACCATGCATAAGGAAGTCATCAGTCTCTTGAAGTTGCCTGACGTGTCGCCGCGCAAGTCATCTTCAAGCAGTGTCCCATAAACTGCAACGTTCAATATGATTGTTTTAATATGACAATAAGGCAAATAACTATCACTGAAGACGCTGTTAAATTTTTTATAAAAATTAGCGTTAACGCGAGCGTGATATTAAGACGTTGATATGAATCTAACAGGCTTCGTATTTTTACCAAATAATATGATCATAAAGAGTCAAGTTTTATAATTTCGATTTAAGCAGCAAATATTTGTTTAAACATCGTCTTTCGTGATTTTCGCTTACGTTTCGTTTCGCGAGCGCTATTCTGTCACTAACTTACTTGAACTTTAATGAGTTAGATAGTGACATAATTTGGCTGTTGTCAGTGGCTTAGCAGCCATCTTTGAGTTGTCGATAATTTTAATTAAACATATTATTTTGATGAGAAAAAACAACGACCACGATGGCACGACAATATTTTTTTTATGCATTCGTCGATATGCATCGACAAATCATGCATGTATTGAAAACAGTAAGTAGTTAATCTATCATGCACTTTGAACAGAGGCCCACTCTCACAGTGTAGTATGAGACTGCATGGGAAAAAGGTAAACCTATAGCTCGTTTTTATCCGTATATATGTACCGATACCTACATCATTATCACAAATGGTACGTCCGGCACGCCATTTTGGCAAAAGCCTTCCGCCTCGTGAGTGATGACTCACCGATTACGTATCGCATATATGATAAATTAACTTTTAGTCTCGACTCGAAATTACTAAGTTTAGCTTGTTTTGGCAACGAGATCCAAAGATACACACCTTACCATGAGCTCTTATAGCGATTCAGTACAAAATATCGGTTCGTCGTTGACCATCCGTCATCATTGAAAAACTTTAATCGCAGAAGTCTGTAGACCTTCTGCTACTGTGCCTTTAAATATAGCTGCGGACATTTTGTCATGGCTCATGGTATGGCCTCAGGTCTATGATGTTGGAAATCGACTCAAAAAAACGGTTGTCTGTAAAGTCGGTTTACTGACGATAGTTCAACGTGTCAACGTCGTTATTGTGCTTCTTTGTCGCTCGTTCCGCGCTCGCGCGCATGCGGCGTTAGATATATATATACGTTATATATATATATATATATATATATGCGCATAGCGCATGCGATATATATATATATATATATATATATATATATATATATCACATGCGCATAGCGCATGCGCTTTACGCATGCGCATATATATATATATAGCATATATAGCGCATGCGCATGCGTTTTGCGAGGTGACGCATGACGAGGTAACGACGTATGACGAGGTAACGACGCATTAGTCATGTTTTTTCGAGCGTGCAGCCGGCTCCATCGATTTATAAGACGTTAACACGTCAAAAAAAGTTGCGCTATGGACCTCGGATAAACAAGAACTGTGAGTTGAGGATTGAAACTGACAGTTTTACAGTTCCCTCCGTCCCAGATGAACCATTGAGTAGTACCATTTGCGTACCCCGTGGCTATAATATGCTAGCGCTATTGGGAGGCACTTTATAATAATAGCTTTATTGAGGACACAAAGTAAGATACACACTTAAGATAAACCTACAAGTTCATGTCCTACAATCAGCGGTCTTATCGCAGCAACGATTTATCCAGAAATCACTTGTTGGTTTATTTAGCAAATAAATCAATAAGTGGTGTTCTGGAAAAAACTTATACTTGGTGATGTTACATGCATTGGAACGCAACTTAGGAAATCATATTTTTGACAGTCTTAACGTTGTCCAAAACTTGAAACATGAAAAGGAAACTTCTTGCCATAAACTTTCCCTTTTTAACGGACTTCAAAAAAAGGAGGAGGTTCTCAATTCGACCCGTATGTTTTTTTTTTTTCAAGTATCAAAAGTATGTCCCTATTTCGCAAGTCAGCCGGCCCGCAGCGAAATCAAATGAGACTGATCTGAATCCCAATTCTTTTCATAAACTATAGTCAAAATAAGGTTCAGAACTAGTGTCGATGTCATGAATTTCACAATGGCAAAGTGGCTCAGCTGCAGTAAAGTGGGTAGTCCTTGTCTCTTTAAAATAAGCATAATTACGTCAATTGACTCACGGAACGAAATAAAACTCCACCTATAGCTAACACGCCAAGAACAGAAATTGCTGGTGTTCTAGGAACGCCAAGAATGCAAATTGTTGGTTAATTTTTTAAATTGAATAAACGACGTATCTTGTAAGGCCAGTCCTAGCCCAAACTTGTAATGTTTGACATTTTGTTATATATTGCTACATTTTGTCATTAGTTCTACGCAATTTAGAGAAATGTATTGTACAATCGTCGACAGAATTTAAAGGCCTCGTTAAGGTAAATAGGAAGTAAACGTTTTTAAATTACTTGGGAATCACTTCCAACTACTCTGATGTAAATTGCTTGATTTCAGGGCTTGACAGTGCCCTACTATAATATTATGATCACGAATCTTTGTTAACTGGCGCTCGTTGGAAGATTTTTTTACGTGTTATTTTTTCTTTGCGTTTTTGTTGATTAGAAAGATTCGAATCGGAGTTTGATAAAACATCAGGGCACCCACCGCGCCGCGATTTACATAAAAAAAAGTACAAGTACAAGATATTACTTCCGATAGATATCAGATCCGAATAATGTACATTATACACTAACTAAACATTACGTCCAAATCCTTCGGGGAAGTCTAGGAACTCCCAGTGAGATAAGATTCTTGGGCATGGTGCCAAATGCCCAAGGATCTTCATGTACAAGAACAAAAATCATTTGAATCTCTAAATCAAAGAAAAAAATGCTTTCCTACGCTCCGATAACCTGCGATGTTTAGTATTCTTTGATATAACAGTGGTCTGAAATACATAATATTTTGTTTGTTGAAAAATGTATTTTTTAAAAACAAGTTTGTATTAAATTAGTGTTCGGAACCGTGAGCTGATCAAAATGAGCCCAAACACTGCCAGGCTACTATTAATCATCGAGGAGTTCAGTTGTCCACCTTCCGTCTTCATCATCAGATCAGCTCGCGGTCACCATAATATTGTATTGCCATCTGAACTTTACAGGTTTGAAAGATGTCAGCTCTATCGGTTCGGTGGAACTGGTTCAAAATTCAGTGTCAAGATTTGTCTTACACTAACTGACATGCATTACTACCGGCAGGTCAACTAAAATAAACGCTTGTAAAATAGTTTCGCAGAATTCCCACTTCATACTTAGCTACTACCAACAAAAATGTTAATATTTTACTGTATAAGAAAGTCATCTACATAATGTTTTATTTAAGTAAGTCGGTATTACAATGAAAACTACAACATTCAAAATCGCAAGGCAAACGATTCGTCATGAAATTACCTGTCTTACGCCTGATACGATTTAAGAACAAAATCGCAAGAAACGTTGGCACAAAGCCGTTCCTATTTAGAGCATCGGAAACACTGCTGCCAACATAGCGCTTTTCGCGTCAGATCTAGCTCTATTTTGTCTACAGCGCGTTTTAGCGCCTGGCGCTGAATCTGGCGCTTTTAGAAAACTGAGCATGTTCAACCCATTCTTTGTCTGAAGCAAATATCCAGCATTGAAGACATCCAAGAATTTTGTTTTTTTAATGTATTAGTATTTGTTTGCTTTATGGCAGGATCTAGTTCAGTTCAGTTATTTATTTATAAGAAAAAAAAATCTTACATGTCTGAGATGAGATTAAATTGTAAATTTAATGTCAAATAATTACGAATTGGGCTTCTGAATGTGTGGCTTACTAATTTCAGAAACAATTAAAAAATAAAATTAATTAGATAATGAGATGATTAAATAATTTTGTGATAATTTAATTACGATTAATAAACTAAGTACTCTGAACTCATTGGTTTTTCTTTTAGATTTGATTTATCATAATCATTATCAGCCTACAGAAGTACACCGCTAAAGGCTAGTTTCCCCATAGAATGCGACGACCAACGGTCGCGGGCCGCCTCCATCCACCGACTTCCTGCTATCTTAATAATGTCTCTAATCAATTGAGAAGGCCCGCCTTGTCACACTGCACTAATTACAAAGGTACTTACAATTTATTATTATAACTACAATGATACCGTTTATTTATATTATACCTATTTACATTAGGTACATGTATCATACATCAATGTAATGATAATTGATTATAATTCCAAAAATAAAAGTGTATATATAATTTATAATTATTTTCTGGTCTCTTTTGATTTTAGGGAATAATACGGTAATAGATCCATAGTAATCAGCTATGAATTGAATTAAAACGGTTGACTTTGCCGCCGAATTTCGAGCTCTTTCTTTAAGGTCTGGAGCGCGCATTCGCTTTGAAGAGTTGGCAGCACTGATCGGAAACAATTCATTAGTCGACACGAGATCGTTCTTGCTAATTTTAAACGAGGAATATCATTGAACAAAATTGTATAATGTTACTCTTTCCTTATCACGATTTCACATACACGGCGTATTTCTACATTAAGTATTGCGGTATAATCACATATTTCTGCTGCTTTTCCTTCCTTGATACTAATAACGAAACGTTGCGTTGCACCTTAATAGATTGCGCTAAAAATGTATTGTACCTAAATCTAACTAATTACACTATTGTAACTCACGCTTGTGTCAATTGTTTGCAAAAAAACTTAAGACGCAGCCTCTTGGCTAAACCAGTCGACGGCTTGACCGGCTTACAATTTTCATGATGCTTATAGTAGTATTCAGACACGGACTTATGGTGTAGTGTAACACGGATTTTGTATGGTGACACCGATGAGCGCTCCTAGCGTACACTCTGTGAACCTCATTTTCCATACAAAATCCGTGTAACACTACACCATACGTCCGAGTAAATTGCTTGTTAAACTCAGACTGCGGTCTCTGACGTGTCCGCACATTGTTTAATTCTATGCCTTTCTGTCACTCAGAAAAGTCAGATCTCATGGAACACAATGATCTCGCTAGAGCGACAAAGAATGCTGCCACTGAATCGGTACCACAATGAGTGTGGGCATGTAAGCTTTCTCGCTCTAGCGAACGATATTTCTGAGCGCTAGAAAAGGGTAAAGTTACGAGAAAATTATATTCCGTGCGGACAAGTCAGGGTCAACAATAACGGAATACAAACTCATCTTTTAGTATTACAATTTGGAAATACTCACTTGCTGTATACGATTGCTTGATGACATTAATCTCATGGTTGGACATGGTGCACATCACTTCAATCAGCACGTCCTCATCCGTGCCTATACCCGATATAGCATCATAGAGTTCCTTGGCGTAGTACTGCGGTAGGGGCGTCATGAGGGCCACGAGAATGTCCTCGAATTTACCACTGGTCTCGCTCTTCAGGTCCGAAACAAGGTCCTAGAGGAATTAAAAAATAGTTTTCGTTATGTTTTGGTTTATATGAGGAGCAAACGCCTTCTTAATCCATTTCTCATTTCCAGTACTTGCTAAAATCAAGAAATCGAGACTCAAGCACAGATTTTTGACGTTTCTTCAGTGCAAAATGGTTCCCTCTAAATATATCTTATAGCCTAAAATAAATAACCCCTAACAGCCACATAGCCATAGATTCCCGGTGTTGTGGGTATCAGGAACTATGAGTACCATGGTACTAACACCCAGACCCGAGTCACGCTCGAGCCGCACTCGAGCAAATAAAGTCTCTGAGGAAAGTCAGAGGGACTACGTAGAGTCGTTTCAAGACGACAAAAAAAAAAAAAAAAAAAAACAAAAAAAAAAAAACACCCATTCCCGGAACAAATATTTGCAGATCATGCAAAATTTTGTCCCACAGCAGGAATCGAACCCGGACCACGCGTCTAAGTCGGCTTCACACCCGCTGCGGAACAGAGGTTGTCATAAGGTGGGGTTGAGCGTAGTCCTGGGATACTAGCTAAAGAAAAAAGCTTCGCTTAAATTCAGTTCGTTCGTTCGTCGTGTCACTAGTTCTTTCTTGGTCTGCGTTAAGTCAATGATCAGCCCCCTTATTGCCTAGGAAACTGGTAAATCGATTTCGATCACGATTTTGCTCTGCATGTTTTAGCTTCTTTTTAAAAGCATAAATACTCAAAACATACAGAGCAACGAACTGTAAAATCATCATCGAAAGCGATTATCAGTTCGTTAGACAATAAAGGGGCAGGTTTATATATGGTAGTCGAGTGGCCGCATTTCATCACAATGAAGGCAATGTGAAAGTCAGAGACGACAAGGCGCCTCACGTAATAAAAATCCGCCAATCGATGAGATCCAGGGAACACGATTGAAATGACCTTTGGAGGGCCTTGCTTCGCTAGATTTATCCAGTTTCTTAATAGTCATAGAGCGCCATTAATCATTTATTAGTGGATCCAAACGAAATATGCTAAAGATGAGTGAAAGAATACGATGATCGATCATTCTATTGGCTAGTATCCATAGCTAGACTATGGTGGTATTTGGTGTAAAACAAAACAGTGTTATTATCGTTGAATCGAGGTCAGCCATGTTATAGGCGAGGCCGCCCGGTCGTAGTAATTGGTTAATGGTATAATGGAAAACAAAATAAACTCTTCAATTTAGATTTTTCTTCCAATCTATCTTGGATATGGAGTATGGTCGCCTTCTCAGTTTTAGTAGATGGCACAGCCAAATGCTTCACCATTTTTGACAAACTCAGATTAGTATTTTCATAAACAGTGAGGTTAAACAAGGTCGGATGTGGTATTTTTAGAATACAAGATCAAGTGACAATGACCGATAATAAATTGTAATAGTTTCAAATATGACCGAGTACTTTGCATGCCGAAAAAATCCAACTTGTAATAAAATAAAAGGAAACTTTAGGTGAATTTTATAGAAAAAAATAGTACATTTTTCCTTTTTCGAAAAAAAGGTACCCTTATTAATTACATACAAAATATGGACAAAGTTTTCTCGAAATCTTATGATTTCATTGGACATGTTACTTTGGAAAAACATTCCTGACAGAAAATAGAGTCGGTTGAGCCCAACTAATATTTTTTAGGAGTGCATTTTTAGTACAAAACGTTAAATAACGTAAAAAATAAAAAAGCAGCATATTTTTTTAATAAAATTCACCTAGAGTTTCCTGAGAACACAACTATCTAACTACAAAAAAGAATACTTTCGCTTCAGAGAGCCTAGTAATGGAAGGATTTGCCATAATCACCACACTTGGCAGGCGGATTGCTGATCGCAGTATTGGTGTTGAGTAATCAGGTGAATGCTGCTGCCCATCTCTTGGTGTAATCCCTTAATCAGCTATTACGACATCTAGGGGAGGAGAAGGAGGGGTATATTCTTAGGCTGGGCACACCATGGCACATACTTAACCTATGACCTATGAATTAGTATCAAGACGTAATTGTAATATAGGAATTTGCAAAATCTTTGTCTGGCGGCGACTCATATGGCTCTCTGCCAAAAAGATGGGAGAAAACTTTTTCATCGAACGTACATTTTTATTTCAGACTAGCGATCACCAGTTTTATTCTCCCGAGGAAACTAAATTTTAGGATAGACATTTCTACTACTAACTAAACGAAGAACTAAACATTGTACTTTTTATGTTTGCAGGGACTGTTCGGATATACCTACTATGTAAGTAGATTACTCTTGGAAGTCGGTGGTTTTAATTAGTAACGGACAATTCTAATAAACAAAGCTGATTGGTGAAATATCAGTATTGGTGTTGTGTACTCAGGTGGATGCTGCTAACCATCCCTTGGTATATAAGCTCTTAGTCGGCTTTTACGACATCCACAGGAGGTGATCGAGGGTCTATTTTTAGGCCGGACACGCCACGAGCTGGGGTAGGTATATAAAAGGAGTATTCCCCTTCCTCGTATTTTTAATTATGAAATTGATACTCTGACGAATTAATTAACTTTTGCAATTCAATTACCAAGGCTTTTATTACTAAAAAAGTTGCCATGCTATAAACTAACTATACAAGGGAATGACGTCACACAACTTAGGAATGCTTTAATCACGAGTTCATACATTTAATTCTCAGTAAGTAGAAAGTAGTTCGTCCAAGTACAGTACTGCAACCGAGCTTTTCTACGCTTTCAACCTTATTGCATCTGCATTACGGAAAAATTTCAGAGGCCTACCGTTTTCTGTAAACTGTACGGTAAACAAAAGCAGCTGATAAAATCGTAAAATTACACACACGCCCGCTGGAAACAAACACATCAGTCATGCATGTGCCATAAAGTAGGCAACAACATAATGTACTTGTAGATACTTGGGTCTATGCGACACGTAGATAACTACCTAGTACCTATTGCAAAACATGTTAGTCATAATAGCGATAGGACAGCAATATCCCGCGATTTCATTATGGCTTTAGGGTTGGGCTAGGTCTGCCCGCGCTGAATCGCAGTTTCCGGCAGTAACTCTATCCCTTTCTGCCTCTCAGACACCACGGTCCTAAAAAACCGAGAAAAAATGAAAGGGCGGGATTTGGTTCTAATTAAGTTCTAGTTCTAGCGAACGATACATATGAGCGAAAAAGTGGCATATGTGGCCACATAACGTCTACTATACAGTTCTAGCGACATAACTAGGCCGTCCCTGAAGTTGGCTGTTAGGGTGTGCAATAGATTTGATTAGATTGATTGATTGATAGATTTTGTTTTTTTAGGAAATAAATTGTCTAATGCGCTGCTTAACTTCAGCAGCTTATGGTGGCTGTACGTACAACGTATGGTGTTGTACCGGTTAAGTATAACTGTCATTCCAATTCACGCCCACGCACGGTCAGTTCTACTTGATCCAATCGGGAGCATCATGCCGATTGGACGATAAGCGGCATGGTGTAGTGTATCGCCACAATTAGTTACATCTGTCATACTGTACAATCCATTTAGGTCACTGTCGCGTAACGAAACAAAACAAAGGATATAGAAGTTACTGTAAACATATTCAAGTGAAATGGAGTTGTCATTTAGCGTTTAGTCTTTGCGTGGATGATAGCTTTCACCTTATTGTACTGTGCTGTATCTCATGCGTATAGAAAGTTAACGAACCACTGCAGAATACTGGATAAGGCTACTGACATTGTCTCTGAAGCCATAAAATGCACGGTCAGAATAGCTAAAACATACCTGACCATTAGCCTAGCCACTTGGTACCTGTTCCAAGTGCTAGGCAAAAGGAAGCGGAGGAAACCACCTCCGCCTCCTCCGTCTATCACGTCTACCTACACGAATGGAGACAAACATAAAAGAGAAGTGGGCTGCGTCTTCTATTACTCAGAAACGGGACAGTCCAGATCACAGCCCCTAAACCAAATGACTATAGCGTTCTAGGCAGAAAATCTCGGGCTCCTCCTGGCAGCTACTGAATTTTCATCATAGTGACGTTACACTGCACAGCCACAAATTAAGCTAGGAAGAAAACCAAGAGTTTATCAAGTCCTGTTTCACTTCATCTACAACACCCTCGCAGATACTAGAACAGTGCTGCCATCAACCCAAAGTCTTTCTCCGTTATTTTCAGAATTTGGACTTGGCGGGCTTTTGTGAGCAGGGGGACAATGCACAATACACCTCAATGCGGGACGTCAGTGCACATTTTTACTTCCCCTTTTTGAATAGAATTAGAATTAGATGCGTATAGATCATAGCATAGAGATCGTGGAAACCTGGCGAGAACCTAAGGATGTATGGAAAACATCATTTTGGAGTAATTATTTTAATTCAGATTTCTTTACTAAATTAGGGGTCGACAGAGTCCTGGATATACATCACGTCGGGATCACCAATATCACAGATTAATGTCAGGATTGACATCACGTCGGGGTCACCAAGATCACAGATTAAAGGCATGTATTACAGTAATCTCAAACAGATTTTAATGAAAATCTATCAAATACTTGAGTCTTGATTTAGTTTGAGATTAGTTCTGTGAATAATAACCACTGGTCCGCGGATAGGCATAGGGGTCACCAACATGGTGAGCCTATCGATCCCTAACATTCAAGTGCAATTTTGCTTGGTGGAAGATAGATAAATTGATGACAAAGCGCTTACCTTTCCATACAAAGTCTTGAACTCATAAGCGATACGAAGTCGCTGCTCGTTGGAGCGTTTCGTCAGCAATTGGATGATTGATTTCTCATCCGTGCCGAATCCCTTCATAGCCTTGCGCAGGATTTCGGCGTCAGCGCGAGGGTTGAAGGGGTTGACCGGAACCACGGTGGGCTTGGACTGTGAAATTAGTTACGTGTTAAAACGAGCTTAGTATAACGTTAGTATTAAATAAACATCTTTGTAGGTCGAGCGATGGCGCTTCGAGGCGATACCATCCATACATAAATCCGTGTTACTCTACATCGTCGCAACCATCCGTCGCAATTGCTTGTTAAAACTCAGACTTCGGTCTCTTGACAGGTCAGTGACGGTTCGGCAGGTTGGTGGCGCAACGTTCAGCGCATCTATCTAAGAAAAGGCCGCGGGTTGGATTCTCCCGGTCAGTAATTGTGATTCTAAAATCTTAACACCTAGATAAATAGTCTATTTTTAGATCGTCAAGAGGTTGTTTGGAACAAAAAGTTATTCAATAAGATTAGTGGGTTTATATAAGCCTTTGCAGACCGTGGTCCTACTGTGTTGGTTTTACGATAAGACCAATGGGACTATAGAGAAACCACGGAGTTAAGCATTTTGTTGGTGCGCGTGGTTCGATTTAATACTCTCTGTGTGTAGTAGGATTTGTAGCTAGCAGTACCTACATATTTTTATTACAGGTCCCATGTACACCTCGTCGAACTTTGCGGCTGAATTACGTTTAAACTTTAGTTTTTTTCTGGTTCATTGTTTAAAAAACCTAGAACACTGCGTACCTTGATAAGTTTTATCCTATTATATATTACACAATTTTATGAAGATCTGACTAGTAGTTATCAAATTAAAAGGAAACTGGAGCCGTAATAATGGTAATGGTTCCGTTGACACCTTTAGGGGTACCAACGGAACCCTAAAAACGAAGTTACTCATTAATTTAAAAACTACAAGTAAGACTTTCATAGGTACCGCCTAAGTAAAATTTAAGCGCAATTCAGCCGAAACGTTCGATATGGTGTACGTGGGAACCTTAAGCTGGCGGATAAAAATAGTAGGTACCTAGTAGATCTAAATCATACATGGAGTCATACGAGAGTAGGGTGTTCTGTTTTCTGAAGTCATTATAATCGAGAAGTGCAAATAGATAGATGTCACGAAGACCTACAAATAAAGTCACAAATGTTGTACCGTGTAACGAAATGATTTGAATCCCCGCCGTAAACCAATTGATGCTCGGTAGAGACTGCGCATACTTGCGTTCGACGTTACAGAGGACATATTTATCACCAACACTCTAAGAATAAGGGCACTTATAGAATTTTGCACTCCGCTCGGTCACATCACTATTACAAACATAATCACATCGAAATCACAGGTATTGTAGTGGTATTAAAAAGGTGAGTTCAAGTGAACGGACCACGTCCATTGTAGAGAGCAATTCAAAGACTGAATGGGTTGATAAATGTACGGAGGCAAAGTGAGCATAACAATATAATTGCAGCAAACTGTTCCTTGAATAGTCCAAGTGGATGTGTCTTGTCAGTTGCTTGTTGGCTATTGAATGCTGGCTATTGAATGCTGTGTTTGTACTTCAGTTTTTTTAGTTACATTATTAAAATTTACTTTTTAGGGTTTCATTCCCCAAGGGGCATACGGGACTCTATTGCTGTCTGTGTGTCATCACTGGACACCACCATCTAGCACCCAAGAATTAAGTACCGGCTATCTTCATAAAAATTGCACAGAAATGCAAATAACAGCACAACGCTAGAGCCATCATACATATTAGTTTTTTAAGGTGCAGAAGAATCAAATAAAGCATGGTCTTTTGGTTCAGTGTACATCAATGTGTAAAATAGCTGTGGATGTAGTTTTTGTGTAGGTAAATGAATTTTGAGCTTTTATTCTAAAACCTGGCAGAAGGTTAATTTCCGTTAAGTATAGAATTATTTTCTTAATAGCCTATGATTTTTTGCACACCAGTTTATTTTGTGGGTTAATATTAATATAAAGTTTTGGTAAACAGAAATTAAATTGAATTAATTGGTTTTATATAAAAAAAACATACATATATGTTGATTTAGCGCCTACGTCGTTTAAAATAAAATCTAATTGAAATCTCCAGAGATCTGGGCACTTGGTCCAGAACTCAGGAGATTTTATTAGATAGACTTCAATAGTGGCGACTTATTTCACATTAAAAAACAAAACTTTTTTTAAATTTCTTAAATTCAATTCAGACATCAGAATTGAATTTAAGAAATTTAATGTAACTTAAGGATAAATTTAGTGTGTCCACTTTATATATTTCATTTCAATATCTGTAAGTAACCATTTCGATCATACTGCCCCCGCTCCACCCATAATTTACTTGCATGCTAAAATCTACCAAGGTTGATTTACATTTGCACTAGAGTTTAGTCGCCAAGTACCGAAGTGAAAATAATCGAGCATGCAGTATGGTACTGTCCACCCATACTTAAAAAGGTGGCGCGAAACGCGCGGGCTGTGTGAACTTGCACTTTTCTCGCTGAAAAAATTGGTTCTATTTTCTCTACATATTTGTCAAGTTACCACTAAGCTTGAACAATACTGTCTTAACAATGTTAACTCGCTACTTAACTAATGCAAATGTAAACCAGCCTAACTCATTCAAAGCGGAAAATACAACATCTGTGTTTTGGTGATTGCATTTCATGTCCGCACTGAAAATGCTTAAGCACTGCATGCAATCCAGCAATGATGTTAAATGTTAATGAGCAAGTAACAACCAATAAATAAAACAAATGAGGTTTAGCAATAAAAAAAATATTGCGGTTAGTAAATGAGAATTAAACTGTTTTAGGTCTCATTACAGAAAATGGTCTAAACTCAGGAAAAAATATCGATCTTTGGTATAAACAATTGTAATACAAAAGCTGATGGTTTGTTTTCCCAAATAAACTCTCGAGCTAGATAGTCTGAGTTAATGACAAAAATTAACAAACCTCGGAATATATCTGGTTTTTCTCAAACAATGCAGCTCCCTAGTTTAGCAATGGTCTACAAATTGACTGATGATTGCTTGGTGGAAGTTAGAATATAGACATCTCGATTGTGATCAGTCAGTCAGTCAGTCAGTCATCTGAGGCCCAATTCACTAACTAAAAAATAGTTAAAATAGAGTTTGGATCATGTTTCGATCTTGTGTCGATGTCTTAAATGTCAGAAATGGTATTCTCCTGACATAAAATACAACACTGTAATTTGATTATTTCGAAATGTGACTGAAACTTGAACGATTCAAAGTTTTTTCGTTAATTTTAGCATAAGTAGATGGAGTCTCTCTTTACTCTTTCCAATTATATATATATATCTATCTTACTCTAATGGTGGTCACCATGAATTGAAAGTAGACCAAATTGTTATTTATGAGGGACTAGAAATTCAACTTTCAGTCAATTTACAATTCAATCTCGATTCGGTCAATTTTCAGTGTAGTTTTAAAATAACTTAGAGAATTGGGCCTCAGTTGTTTGTTTCACACTTTGGAATTTTTTGTATCTAGTAGCATGAGAATCGACTTTGGAAAATAAGCCATTTGTTTCGTACTAAAGTCATGTATACTTATTATAGGTACTAAATGTCGATATGTAAGCCTAGACTGGCTAAACTCAGATTTAAATCATATTTAGGAATGAGTGACTATTCTGCAGTTCTGTATTGGTTATAAAAGTTTGTTGGAAAAAGATAAAAACATAAGAGATATAAATCAAAGAGTTTACAATGATGCCAAGTTCAACGTACCTTTGGCTGATTAGACACTGGGGATGACACACTGTAAGCCCGATTACTTTGAGCATGAGGTTGGCTATGCGTTGAATAGCCTTGGTACTGGTTTGGTTGACCATGGCTTCCTTGGTGGCCTTGGGTTGCCTGGGTGTACCCAGTCTGAGGGTAGCCAGTTTGAGAAGCTGATTGAGGATAGCCCGATTGAGCAGGTTGGGGATAGCCCGTTTGAGCAGGTTGAGGATAGCCTGATTGAGCTTGTGGATAGCCTGTTTGAGCGGCTTGGGGATAGCCAGTTTGAGGGGTTTGTGGATAGCCTGTTTGAGAGGCTTGGGGATAGCCAGTTTGAGGGGTTTGAGGATAGCCCATTTGAGGGGTTTGAGGATAGCCCGTTTGAGGGGTTTGTGGATATCCCTGCGATCCCTGAGGGTACCCCTGACTGTTTGGATAACCAGGCTGAGGTGCCGGGTACCCTAATGTTGGGAAACCTGGCATTGGCATAGGATTCCCGAAAGATTGTGGGGCACTGTTGCTAAATCCAACATTATGGAGGTATGCCGGTTGAGGATTTCCCGGTTGGCCCTTGAAATCAAAGAAAAATATCAATTATAATCTAGTTCAAAGCTGCAAAGAATCAGAATGAAATACTCTAAAAAAAGTTGTTGTAATAGTTGCCACAACAGCTTGGCGTCTGTGATAAAAAATTCACTGGAGATCCATAAATAATTGGAAAAGAGACAAGAGCAACTGTTAGTTCTTTGTGAGTATAAAATAAATTTCCTGCAGCAATTTGATTTAGATTATAACTCAGACGCGAGGATGATTCATTCAACTACCAGGTTAAACAAACATAGTTATACTACGTAAACTAAAATTAATTACAAAACTTGCCAAACAACCGTAACGGTATATAACTAAAACTTTAATGCATGCCATAAGAAATATTATTGAACATACCTGCTGGTAAGGATTCATGGTTTATTTTAGTCCAGTTATTCTTTACACACAAACACAGTTTTTTTTAGCCTTTGCAGATGGCTGCAAAGCTTTTAATGTACCAAGAACGGACCACGCAAACCGAACGATACGCGAGTCGCGAAGAAAGAATACAAGGATAATAATTCTATAAACGAAATAAAATAACAAAATGCGGCCACGCGCACTTCGCTCGTTTTGCCAAGTTGAGTTGCCAACTCAGTTTTCAAAAAGAAGTTGCTTTTACTTGACAATTTGTCATCACAGATTAAGGAGAGTACTATTTGCTTGGAGCAAAGAACAAAAACTATTTGTCATCCAAAAACGAGGCAAAAGCTAAATTTTTTTCAAAATAAGGAGCAAAAGCTAATTCAACATTTTTATTTGCTTTCGTTTTCGTCTTTTTCAACTTGTTTCTAGCCAGCCTTTGAATAATATTTGCTACAGTCATTCGCATCGAAAAGCTCTAAAGAGGGGAGGAAGCCTTGAAGAAATAAATAAGCTGATTTGGCAACACTGTCCTCGCGGTCTAGGATGAATGGATGACAGCCAAATCAAGTCAGTTCTAGTCTAGTCAAGAGAATAGGGGGGGGGGGGGCTATTCTCTAACAGAAAGTCACTCAGTGACTAAGATTTCTCAAAATTATTGATAGTAATTTTACTTGTCAAAACATTAGACACCGAGTTAAGTTCAGCCCCTCATTCTCTAACTTTCAGTTAAGTAATATGGGGGCTGCTCTGTCTAGTCACAGAGCATTTTTAGGGTTCTGTACCCAAAGGGTAAAACGGACCCTATGACTAAGGCTCCGCTGTCCGTCCGTTCGTCCTTCTGTCACCAGGCTGTATCTCATGAACCATGATAGTTAGACAGTTGAAATTTTCACAGATGATGTATTTCTGTTACCGCTATAACAATAATAAACAGAATAAAATAAATATTTAAGGGGGCTCCCATACAACAAACGTGATTTCATACACACCGTTATAACGGGGTTCTTAAGCAAAAAAATCACGTTTTTTTGTATTGGAGCCCCCTTAAATATTTATATTATTATATTTCCAATAAAATGTTGACAACCCTTTCATATACACTCAAAACTGAATTGAGGAGTTTATTTCCTATTAGTATCTTCCAAAGAAGTACTGCCATAGATTATTTCACATAAAAACAAATTACCTACCTATCTACACGTATATCTTACATTGGTTATTTTATAATGTATATACACATTTTGGTTCTTGTCCATGTTGAAAAGCGACCACTTTTTAGTTTCCCCACTGTCCGAAATTGACGGTAGGTGCTGGCAGCACAGCTGGTGATCGTGACCACAGACTACTGAAAATGTCATTTCACACTGTTTCACGCATGTCCGTCCATTGGTTACTCTGTCTACGTCCGTCCGCCATATTTCCACAGGGCGGTTGTTCTGATAAATAAGGCGTGCTCGATTTTTGGGTCGAAGTGGGTCGGCTATTTGCCCGACCAAGCCCTAGTTGTAAACAATCTTGTAAGCAATAAATGAATTACTATGAAATAATGATATTTTACACAACAATGGCACTAATGTCCTTATGTTTACTCTAAAGCTCACTAACGAAACATATATTTAGAACAAAATAATGAAGCAAAACTAACAATTTCAATGAAAACTGTTGAAGCACTTGCGTAAAGTCAGCCCAGGCCGATACTGGCTTTGCCTCATACCACAATGCACAATATTACACTCAGGCATTGTGAAATCCAACTTGTGTAGTAAAAAATATAGGTATTTGCTAATAAAATTGTGAAAATTTACGAAAACAAAAAGTAAACAAAACTTTGAATGAAGGCAATTAAAGGTCACAGAGTATTAAATGAATGGTTGAATGGCAAGCTAATGGTGGGCAATTTTCATACAAAATAAATGTTACTGCCGCTCCATTTTGTTCCTTTCTCCAAGCATATTTCATATTTGTGTTGCGCTGCGTTGCTCACAGATGGTGTTGCTTGCTCTCCTTGGCGAAGATAATCTTGAATGTTTATAAAAACGAAGTAATAATTATTATGAAATACCTACTAATTATGTGTAGCTATATTTATAATATACCTACTGTCCATAGTCCAGGCCCAGGCCCAGGCTCCATACATTTATGAAATACTAGTTGCGCCCCGCGGTTTCACCCGCGTGAATAATGATGAAAATTGATGATGATGATGATGATGATGAAAAGTAGCCTATGTGTTAATCCAGGGCGTAAAGTATCTTCATTGCAAATTTCACTCAAATCCATTCAGTAGTTTTTACGTGAGAGAGTAACAAACATCCATACTCACAAACTTTCGCGTTTATAATATTAGTAGGAAGGATAGGATAGGATAGGATAGGATCTCTAGCTAGGCCAACGTAACGTAGAATACCTACCTACATAGACAGGTAGGTATACCTACTTATAGGTACCTATTTGAAATGCGATCCAATTTGCACCTGCCCCAGTATTGTGTACCAAACTGTTAATCGATTTCAATTACGACTTCGCATTACATTGCGCCGCATGCTTTTAGTAATTACTGTCACAAGCAGAAATATTCAAAACATAAAGCGCAATGTACTGTAAAATCGGAATCGAAAACGATTATCAGTTCGTTAGCCAATAAAGGGGCTGCTGTGGCTTGACTTGAATCCATACCTTCGCAGATAACACGAGATGATAAAAAAATTGTCCTCAATTGGCTAGGGCTGCAGATTACACACCCTTTGATATTATCATATTATTATGAGACGACATTAAAAATAAGTAGGTATTATCGCACACATCTTATCTTTCTAGTACCTAAGTAGGTAGTTGCAGTGATTTAAAAAATGGTGTCGTCTGAAAACAAAGAACCGTGTGATCTTGCAATCTTGCAGAACGCACGATATAAACTAGGTATAATACCTACCTAGATATTTTCAAGGAAACATACTTCAGTCAAATAAAAGTCTGCAACCAACCTTGCGTGGAGCACCAGTGTAAGGAAAATACTTTCGAACCCACTAAAATAGGTAGCTACTTATGCTTGGATATAGTACCTACATCAATACCTAACCTACCTAAGCTTCAGTTATCAGCAGTTAGGATTTTTCAGTGTTTCTGCACGATGGTCTACGAGTGGAATGACAAGGTTGTGCTCATCACTGGAGCTGCAACCAGTATAGGAGCTGCGGTGGTCAGGATACTCATGAACGAAGGTGTGAAGGTAAGGAACTCCAAAGTTCGTAGTGATCGTTCGTTCGCGTGTAGCTTGTTCTTTCTTAGTTAGTCACTAACCTGGTTGAGGTTTCGTGGCTGTGAAAAGATCCTTTTGAGTTTTGTTGTTTTTACTGATAGTAACAGAACCAGTTCGGTGAAAGCATAATCGCTGAGGATACTTCTGAACTGACCTACGGATAGCACCCTATAGGTACCTATACTTACCTAAGTATATAGTATATAGGTAGCCTTAGAACGCTTTTATCTGGTTCCTAACTTATTGTTAGTGATTTGGATCTTTAGATTGTTTTCAACGACCTAGGAACCTGTTTCATATACCAAGGTACTTGAGGTATATCTTTAAGATTTTGTATCTATAGGTACCTACCTTACTAATGAACTTATTACTTACGTACGTATAGGTACCTACTTTATGATAATACCTAAGCTATACTTACCATAATTATATATCTACTTTCACACTTGTACTTATGAACATAGGTATATATTTCTTTGGTAAGTCTATCAGCGCTTAGTTAAGTAACCAACCTAGTTACTTTACTTAAAGAAAGTTTAGTCAAATAGTACGTACTAGTAGATGCCTAATTAAATATCTCTTATTCTAGCATGTGGCAGTCCTCGATATAAACGAGCAAGCTGGAAAAGCTCTACAAAATGACATGAACGCTAAGCACGGAGCAACTAGAGTCAAATTCTTGAAATGCGATGTTTCGAATGATGATCAGCTTCTAAGTTGTTTCAAGGCTGTTGTGGCTGAACAGGGTTATTTAGACGTGGTTATCAACAATGCTGGTATAATGAACGATAGTTTGAGAACTTATAGGAAAGAAATTCTGCTCAATTTGGTAAGTAGGAACTCTTTGACTGATACTTTTAGCAAGTGGGTATAGGTATGTATGGTACCTACCTATATGCTTGATTCCTACTACATGCAGAGCTGTTAATTATTTACCACCTAGCCAGCGGTAGGTACCTAACCTACCAACCTTTTCCTTATCTAGGTACCTACTCTATTGGTCTTATATTAGGTATTGAGATCGGGCTCATAGTTTCAGGGGCCCACCCAGGCCAACTCGGTTATGGTTTACAGATCCTAAACTAAGATTCTATTTCTGACATTTTGTAGAGATTCCATAAAATAGTTTTAAAAGACAGACTGTTATTTTATTTATTTATTTTAGTAAATGACGGAACCAACATAATTATAACCCCCGTGGTTTCATTTACGTAGAAGATTTAATTATTTTAAATTCTTTTTGTTGCAAGAATAATGAGACTTTTATGTCTTGACAGAGGGCCTTGATTCGACAACTTCTCTTCCACTACTCGCTCGTGCTCGAGAATGTTCAGGGTTGCTTTCTAGCATTTCAACTTCTTTACAAAACCTAATAATTATTTGTTTTTGGCATTCTGACTGGTTCTTGGCAGGACTCGACATAATTGGAAATATTTTCAGACTGCGTTGGTAACAAGCACCCTAGAATCCATGGCAATCATGGGCAAGGACAAAGACGGTCAAGGAGGTACCGTTATCAACATTTCTTCGGTGGCTAGCCTCTGCCAGTCACCGATGTTCCCCATTTACTTTGGAACCAAGAGCGCTGTGATGCAATTCAGCAACTGTGTTGGAGTAAGTTACCCGAGTAAGTGCCGTGGTGTGTCCGGCCTAAGAATAGACCAGTTACCCCAGAGGATGGGCAGCAGCATCCAGCTGAATACTTTTCACAAACTCCGATCACCAATCCCAGCCAAGCGTGGTGATTATGGAAAATCCCCCCATTGTATTCAAAGGCGGAAGCCTGGTCCAGCAGTGGACGTAGGTAAACACGCTGGTGATGAATGATGATGATAAAAATAAATGAAAATTACCGCATACATAACTTACTTCGGGGATTTTGTTAGTTACATAAACTCTCTCTATACTCTATGTAGCGTTACCAGACTTAAAGCCATAAGTTAACACACATACTACCCTTCTTACGAGATTTTGTTTTCAGATGAAAGAATACTACTCGAAGACCGGTGTACGAGTAGTGACTGTCTGTTTTGGGGCTACCGAAACCCCGCTTCTCAACAACTCAACCCTTGACCACTTCAAGAATGAAATCATCACCGAAGTGGCCAGGAACCTCGAGGCGTTCCCAGTTCAGAAGTGAGTACATACCTAGGACCTATATGTATGCTGTTGGTACCTAATAAAGATTCCTGTAATATATTTAGGAAGAGAGGGGGTGATAATGATGACGTATAGGTGCCTTCTTATTATTTTAGCTGTAGAGAATACTGAACAGCATGGATTGACACCAATAGAAAAAAAATAACACATTACAGCGTCTGATTTCTTCGATAAAAGCAATCTATGAGTCTTCAAGTCGAAGATAAATAGGCATCTTCTACGTAAGAACTCGCTCCCCACTCCCCACTCTATATTACACAAAGGTTAGCTGGAAGAAAATGCTAGTTCACCTATGTACTTGTTTTTTTTGTCTTGTGCAATAAAGTGTTTTCTATATATCTATCTTAGAACGTTTCTACAGTATGCTTCACTCATTACTGTCTAAGATTACATCCAAAGCTTGTCTGGAGGTCGCTTTCTGCGGTAAGGCCGAAACCCCTTAGGGTTGAGGTACAGAACCCTAAGAAGCGTTGAATTGGTGTTATTACGTTTTTTTTTAATATGATGACCTCCTTGTAAGCCGGCTGAGACGCAAGAGGTGCGGGTTCGATTCTCGCTGTGGGAGACATGTTTACATGATCTGAAAATATTTGTTCTGGGTCTGGGTGTTGTGGTACCATGGTAGGTACTCTTAGTACCTGATACCAGGGAATCCTAGTGTACGATCAGACTATGTATGTAACTGTTGGGTGTTATGTTATGTTGCTGTCCACAGATTAGAGTCCGCAGCTCAAGGAGTGGTGGACGCGTTCAAACTGGCAGAGAGCGGCAGCACTTGGCTTTCGACCAGCAATCGTCCAGTGAAGGATATAACAGCTACCGTCCAGAAAGCATACGGAATCTTGTCTGAACTTGTGTTTCAATGAACGCCGGATTACTCACACAGCAGGCAGGCATCTTCACTACAACTCCTGCAACACTTTCAAGACAAACTGAAAAAAAAAGCATTATATCTGTCTATAGCACGTTTAACTGAACTTTGTTTAGTCGTACCTATAAGTACTTATAGGATTGATTCACATTATACATAATAATTTTAATATATTATACCTAAAGTAAATCATATATTCATTAGTGTTAAAACATGCTCAAAATGGGACATTTCCATATCATTAGATTTATTAAATAATAATAAATAATATTTTATATCATTGTGCATGGCAGAACAAGAAACGTTACCAACAAACACTCAGGAGTTACTTCCATTAGTTCCTCAGATAATCTACAGAAATAGGTAGAAATCAAATTGGCGTATCACAAACGACGCAGATACTGTAATATACATTATAATATCAGATGCTTTACGATAAAATCTATAAGAGTATTATATACCAACGAACATTTAAGAGCGTTAATGTTAACGTAAAAGAACCAAGATCGGCATAGCTCTCAGAATTAGCAAGTTGATTTGGCCATGGGCAGGTCATATAGACATTACATTTATACTAAAGACATTATAATATCGTACGAAGTTGGTGGATGCGGTGGATGGAGGCGGCTAAAGACCGTTTGCCGTGGCATTCTAGGAGGGAGGCCTTTATGCAGCAGTGGACTTCTACAGGCTGATGATGATGATGATAAGAGCCTTGCTGAAAAATAATTGTGATGTTTATCTAAAGATTAAATATAATAATATGTGATTAATTGGTGCGGCTAATCTGTTGCGTTTATCAATCTGCAGATCATCAGATACTTACTATAATATATTTTATTATTAGGTATCTGCAAATAACATGTTATAGAGGTATCTGCGTGTATGACACGCAGCTACCTCTATAACCTACCTCTATAAGCTAGCTAGTTTTATCTTATGTATTATAGGAAAATAGAATATTCATATATAGAGGCCTTTCTCAGCAGTGGGTGTAAGATGTAACCGGCTGGTAAATTAGACAGATCAAATTAAAAACACGTTATCGGAGGCTTTATTAAAGATTATGGGCATGTAGGTATTATGAAACTATGACAAGTGTCAATTTACAAGTAAAGTAAAATAATCTTTATTCATATATGCAAAAGAATTATTTTGAAACAGTTAAAAGTAGGTAGATACCTACACAAAAGTTAGATCATAATGATAATCTCACAATCAATGTGTCTATATAGAGTGAACACGACAAAAATATACATTTGCTGCTGAGTGTTTGCGATATTGAAAGTAATCAAAACAAAACAAAAAAACTATATCAAAAACTTTAACAGTACTAAGGGAGACAAATAAGGGATCGTCATGGCATACGAATGGAAAGATAAAATAGTCCTGATCACTGGAGCTGCAACAGCTATAGGTGCTGCTGTTGTCCGGATCCTAATGGAAGAAAATGTTAAGGTAAGCTTAGTATTTTAGTATTATCTAATTTCACGAGTAAATGTAGCTTGAGAAACCCCTCAGCTGGTAGCAGGTGGAGCTATGACTTGTAAAAGGCGGGAAGCCGAAATTGGATAAGAAGATACAACCACCGGGCTCAGTGGCGTTTTATGACAAGTCACCAATCTAGAAAGAAGACAATAATTTATTCTTCTTCATTAGCCAGTAGAAATCCACTACTGAATGCATGCATAGGGTACAATCCATAGAGTGCAAGAGAGGAATTTGCCATAATCACCACATTTGGCAGATGGATTGGTGATCGCAGTTTGGTGTAAAATACTGCATCTCCTGGACTAATAGCCCTTAGTCAACTTTTACGTCATCCTGATGAGGAATTAGAGGAGTCCTATTCTTAGACCGAGACTATCACGGTTAGTTATTTAACTTGCAATGTTTGTAAGTAAATTATGATTGTTTAGGTTAAATCCCCAGTATAAAAATAAGGTAACTAAATTATACGGTTTCCGTACCCAACTATACGTTCGACCTAAACAAGTGCCGCAGTCACCTCGCCGTAACACAGTTTCTAACTAGCACGGGAATTAAAGGTTTCGAACTGTATACTTACCTACCTTAATTTTTATTTGTAATCGTAAGATTTTTACCATCTGATTTTTTACTCTGTAAGTATACAACTGTTTTTTAGTTTTTGTCAAATAAAATTCTTATTCTTATTTACGAAACTAATTTAAATAGTGTCATCATTTTCTAACATATCGATTTGTCTCATTTTGTTGCGTTACACAAAACACACACACATACAATGATGTTAAGATGATGATGTTATGTTGACATAACGAGATATCAAGCATACTAATTGCAAATTGATACAGTAATGGTTAGATAACTCAATGTATGATAATGATAATGATAATGATAATGATAATGATAATGATAATGATAATGATAATGATAATGATAATGATAATGATAATGATAATGATAAACTTTATTATTCTTTTGACACTTGCATGCACTTAGATACGTCAAATACAAGATTGATAAAATCTAATATTACAAAATTAAATAACAATAATAACAACATTTATAAGTAATAATTTACATCGTAATTTTGTAAATCCAACATAATTCTAAACGAATGAATCAGTGCTTTTCTTTTCAATATAACAAAATATGGATTTATCAGCCAAAGCTTCGTCAATCTTATAATAACTTTTAAATAATAAATATTTTTTGATATAGTCAAAAAACTCAATGTCACTCTTATTTCTTATGTCAATTGGAATATTATTATACAATTTAATGGATACAATAATAAAACTTTTATTGGTTTTTGCTAGCCTTGTACAGGGTGCTACAATATTTTTCCCGTGCCTCGTGCTGTAACAGTGACAATCCTGTTTCAGTGTCATATGACTTAAATTTTCCCGTATATACATCATATTTTGATAAATAAATTCACATGTCATAGTCATGATACCTAACTCTCTAAATCTATCTCTACAAGAGTCCAGTCTTTTCATCCCTAAAATATATCTTATCGAACGTTTATGTAGTACGAATATCCTATTTGAGTCAGCTGCTGTACCCCAAAACATTATTCCATATGTCATTAATGAATGAAAGTAGGCAAAATATACTTCCCTTGCTGCTTTAATACCACCCAGTTCCTTTATTTTTTTGATAGCATATGTTGCTGATCCCAACTTCTTTGTCAACTGGTCTATATGGACCGCCCAAGTCAACTTTGTATCTAGCCACACTCCTAGAAACTTCATACGATCAGTACTGGGCAAAGACAAATCCCTTAGTGTATCTTGTACCAATGTATGAGACGATATGCTAGTTCCTAACCAAAATTCTATTACATGTGTTTTGTCAATATTTAATAGTAAATTATTCACAGAGAACCATTTGTCTATATTGGGCATAACGTTTCTAAATTTATAACTAAGACCATCATTCGTCTTGTCCTTAATAATTAAACTTGTGTCGTCAGCAAATAAGACCATGTCAATATCCTTACAAACTACAGAAACATCGTTTACATAAATTAAAAACAATAAAGGGCCCAATATTGATCCTTGTGGAACACCTAATTTAATGTTACATTTATTTGATCGCACACCATTCAACTCAGTGACTTGTTCTCTTTTACATAAATAAGATTCAAATATTTGCAATTCCCTGTTGCGGACACCGTAGTGATCTAACTTTTTGATTAAGATTTCGTGCGAAACACAATCAAAGGCCTTTGAGAGATCACAAAAAACTCCATAAGTTTTTTCCGATCGTTCAAGGCCCGAGAGAATGTCCTGCATAAGTCTTGTAATGGCATGTCTAGTGGATTTTTTCTTTTGAAATCCAAATTGTCTACTATTTAAAAACTCGTTATCCATAAAAAAGGTGATCAATTCGTCAGAAAGATATTTTTCAAAAATTTTACTCAGGCTAGGGAGTACAGATACTGGTCTATAATTATTACAAGATGTAGTCTTGTCTTTTTTGAGCACTGGTACAACTTTTGCGATTTTCATTTTGTCGGGGAAAATCCCCTTTTCAATACAATCGTTAATAATGCGCATAAGCGGTGCAGCAATAACACATTCCAACTTTTTCAACAGGTAAGGTGTAATATACCAGAAATCATTAGATTTTTTGGGTCAGTTTTTGGCTACTCAAGTAATAAAAATTATTCGTGATTTAATATCACGAATAATTTTTATTACTTGAGTAATATTTATAGGTTTTAGTACAAAATTACTACTGGAGACTGGGATATAATTGTGTAGAAAACCCAAGGAATTATCAACAGAACATTTAAGATCACATGTCAGGTCATTAGCTATATTTACAAAATAATTATTAAAATAGTTGGAAATGTCAAATTTGTCACAAATAATTCGATTGTCACTATCACTACATATTTTATCACAGATATTAGCACAGGTGCTACTACTTTTTCCGGTCTCTTCTTTTATTATTTGCCACACACATTTTATTTTATTTTCCGATTTTTCAATCTTTTCAGCTATGTGCATTTTCTTTGCAACTAAACATACATTCTTAAAAACTTTACTGTACCTACTTACATAAGATTTCAAAACTAGATTTTCGTTAATGTTACTGAGTGCATATAAATCAAATAGTCTCTTTCTCGATACTACAATTCCTTTTGTGGCCCATTTATAAAAGTTATTTGAGACAGATTTACGCAGTTCTACAACAGGCATGTGCTCATCCAGGTTTCCCAGAAAATGATTAAAATAAGCATCGTAGTCAGTATAGAGTGAAGAATTAGACAGGGATTTTTTTAAACTAACTTTCAATTTTTCTAAACTAAGATTATTTATTTTTCTACACTTTAGGTTAGATGGCTTTATTATATCTAAATTTAGTTGTATATCAATAGTTTGCGCATAGTGATCTGATATAACACCCGGCATTACTCTAACATTTTTGGTAGAACACGAATCTGTGAAAATATTGTCCAAACACGTCATGGTCGAAGAAGTCACCCTTGTGTAATCATACACTTGCTGCTTCAGTAAAAAACTATCCATAACGTCAGTTAAACCTTTACAAGTAATTTTTTCACTTAATAAATTAACATTGAAATCACCACATATTATCATAGTTTTATTATTTTGAGATGTCAGTTTATCCAGGCACTGCTCTAGTTTTGATACAAATATAGCTATGTCTGCTGAGGGTGACCTATATACCACTACAATTATAGCGTCATTAAGTTCTATACAAGCTATTTCAAATATTAGTTCCTCTGACATCTTGGAAATATCATTTCTAACTTTATATTTTAAACTTTGTCTTACTAGTATGAGGCACCCACCGCGGTCATGCACGGTTCTACAAAACGAAGAAGTTTTTTTATAGCCTTCTATATTAAATACGCTGATATTATGTTTGTCCAACCAGGTCTCGGTCATACACATCACATCAATCTTCTCATTTGTCAAGAAAAGTCCCAGCATGTTTTGTTTACTGTAGATGCCTCGGACATTTTGATGTCCCAAGGTTATTTCACAACCTCTGGAGTCCAGACGTTTGTAAAATTTTCAGTAGGCTTTGCAACTTCTTCAGTTAAGTCATTTCCTTTGGTCAGCACCACTAAATTCCTACAGCTTTCTTTTTTGGCATAAGCTACAGCTATGCTTGAAGCGATATATTTGGCAGCAAGTTCACCCATTTTGGGTGTATTTATTTCTATTATAGACATATTCTCATTTAAAGCAGCAATTGTAAACAGTTTGCTGTTTAGTTTAAATATCTTGTGATTTAATTCATTATTGACTCCATATGAAATTGTAGAAACTATAAGTTTTTTCTTGTGCTTATTTATAAATTTAGCAATGTTGTCAATTTTCGTTAAATAACCATTTATATCCATTTGTATATTGCTATAGTCACCTATTAAGATTATGGTGTCTTTGGTATCAGGTTTCTGAATACATACATCGTTCAGAATGTTACAATAATCATTGTGAGGCTTGCAAAAATTAACTACTGTATGTCCGAGCAAGTCGTGAGAAAGCAATGGCGGCGATGAGCAAACCACAATTAGCCTTTAGTCTAGAAATGTAACAAGATATATAAATTTAAATTACCCCCTGTTCCAACGCGACCAAGCCTAGAAGAATCTACATTATAGGTCGCACCACACACCAATCGTGGGAATACAGACGTCACTAAAAATGCAATAGCAACTTATACACGGGCGTGTGGTGTACGTTAGGTGTACCTACATTGCATGGTCATTTTATATGGAAGAAAAGCGCCTGGTGGACATCTTGATCACCTCAACTACAAAAGTCCATGTAGTGTACTGTACACCACACGCTCGTGTATAAGTTGCTATTGCATTTTTAGTGACGTCTGTATTCCCACGATTGGTGTGTGGTGCGACCTATAATGTAGATTCTTCTAGGCTTGGTCGCGTTGGAACAGGGGGTAATTTAAATTTATAAGACGATTCAAAATGGTCCTTTTGATTTCAATGAATAAAATTATTTTGATCTTATTGAGGATCTGCCTACCCCTTCGGCTAAAAAAGCGTGTAAAACGCGAGATGCCAATGAGGACATTATACCTAAACGTGAGATGTTTGTGTTAAGGAATTTTTATACACGGTTTGTGTATATGTAATTTGACAGCACGTAGCAGTATTGGACATAAATGAGAAGGCAGGAGTATCTCTTGAGGACGAGCTGAACGCAAAATACGGAAAGAAAATGAAGTTCTACAAATGCGATGTATCTGATGAAGAACAACTCCTGGGTGGCTTCAAGGCTGTAGTGGATGAACAAGGATATCTGGACGTGGTTGTGAATAATGCTGGTATTATGAACGACAGTCTGAAAACTTACAAGAAGATGATTGAAGTAAACGTGGTAAGTTTGAGTAACCAAACCTATTGTTCTATTCTTCTATTGATATCATACATAACATACCACCCAACAGCCACATACATAATCCTGATCCCACGCTATATGATTCCCTGTGTCGTGGATATCAGGAAATACGATTACCATGATAGGTACGCACAACACCCAGATCCGGAACAAATATTAACAGATCATGCAAACATTTTTCTAGTGGGAATCGAATCCGCAACCTCTTGCGTCTCAGCCGGCTAGTCGCCCTCTGCGCCACGGAGGTCGTATGGATTTTAGTTACAATATTGAATTGACGAACAAATATATAGTAACAATTCCGCTCCTCTCCAACGAAAACTCTGAAAGAATTCGACACGTGTTTCGCCTCTCAACGAAGCATCAACAATACTGCAAAAACTCTGCAGCCAGCATGTTCCCTCGCCGAACGCCGAATAGAATTTCTGGTCGGCGGCTGCGGAGATTTTGCAGTATTGTTTCTTTGTTGTTCTAGCACGCAGTGAGTAAACTGTTTCCTGAGGATGTTTCGTTGAGAGGTGAAACACGTGTCGAATTCTTTCAGAGTTTTCGTTGGAAAGGAGCGGAATTGTTACTGTATGTATATGTATAATATATTTGTTCGTCTATTCAATAATTGTAGAATGGATTTCCGCAAAGTCACGTTTGAATCAATTAATTATCCTGGGTTTTAGTTATCATCAAAGTATTTATCATAAGCCACAATCCCATGATAATGAGCTAGCTAGGTGTGCCTATTTTATTGCTTTATTATCTGGTGCACTATCTATCATATTAAGATAGATGAAGACTTTATTATACCTATCTAGTCTTGTGTATATACGTGTAACTCACCGAATCGCGATAACAAAAATAACGTTATCACCTGCCGTTTATCGTTTATATCTTAAATATCAATTAAGACGTGTCTGGTAAGTCTCCTGATTCCCGAAAAATCAGTGTTCGCCATCTCAAGAAGTATTGATGAGCTATAATAGCAAAAACACAATCGAATTTGAATTTCGTGCTACTTTGCTAACGTTCCACCTTATGGCGGGGACTGATCTTAAAAGTGTTATGAACGCCCAGTGCGACGTGACGAGATTAAATAATGAGATGCAAAAAATAGTGTAGGTAGAACTATAATACTAATATACTAATAATAGTTGTAACCGAACAGAATCAGGAAAAAAGTCTGGTTTGCTAATAAAAATCACACAAATGACTACCCTACAAAAGCTTTGGCATTTAAGTTCTCTTAATTTTGAACGGCAACAGCACAATTTTTTTTACAAATGAAATAGCTAGACTTGTATTTTAAAGTTCTAACCTCATATTTTTTATCTATGATTTGTATATTTCGATTGATTCAAAAAACGCTTAAAACAAATACAGTTTAAAGTGACCACCAGTCACAACAAAACCAGTTTCATCGTCAAATATGGCATGCGATTTTCAACTTCAAACAAAGCCGTTTGGATTTTATTTTTTTATTTTTGGATGTTTGGATTTTAAGATCATACCGTGCTTTAATAACATTTTTTTTCCAGACCGCTCTATGTACCGGCACCTTAAAAGCGATCGATATCATGAGCAAAGAGAATGGAGGCAGAGGGGGAACTGTCATCAACATCTCTTCCATTGCTGCACTGTTTCAGTCTCCATGTCCATTTCCGATATACCACGCCACCAAGAGCGCTGTCTTGCAATTCAGTAATTGTATTGGGGTATGTGTTTAACTCAAAATGTGGCCATGGTGTGTTTGGCTTAAGAATAGACCTCTCTGTCTACTCCCATGGATGTAGGAAAAGCCGCGCTAAGGGATTACACTAGCTAGGGGATGGGCAGCAGCATCCACCTAAGTTTTGAACACCAATGTAATACATGTAAAGTTGGGTTGTTTATCTTTATTTGCATACTCCGTATTTTGGAATACCGTTCGATAGGTCTTTTAAAAATATTACAGTTTGGTTTAAACAGTTTTTCGATACAGAGGTCCTTCGAAGTGGCCCCTCTAAACCACTAATTGGGTATACTTAAAAGTATTTCGAATAGTAGCCTAAAAGTTTAAAAAAGCTACAGTGAAAATTATCACAGCTACACCCTAGGCTTTATAGCTAGTCTAGTCGGATTTGTAATCTCAGATGTTTGGATGTTTGTTACTCAATCAGGCCTTACCAGCATAACAGATTTCGGTAAAATTTGGTAAACAGCTAGATTGACCCCTCACACCACCCCACCTGACATCTACCCCCTTTTTTGTTGATTCACCTGGATTAACACTGACACTAACTTTGGATACCAACACTGTGCGTGGTCCGACACGCGCTTGGCTGCTGATTATTAATTTAATGAACCACAATGTTTCTCTTACTTTACACAAGTACCTACTTTTCATTTATTTTAGGGCCCTGAGTACTATTCAAGAAATGGAGTTAGAGTAATCGCCGTCTGCTTCGGAGCCACTGACACCCCTCTTCTTCACCTTAATAACCTTGGTTCCTTCGACAAGAGAATGGAAGCCCAAATCGCTGACACCGTGAAGAGTTTACCGTCTCAAAAGTAAGAAACTTTTAAAACAATCTACCGATTTTATCACTCGATGTTGTGAACACATAACAGTTTTCTGGATATTTATGAAAATTTAAAAATTTAACATAAAGGCTGTCCAGTTTTCTCCCAATATAGTACCTACCACGCGTAGTGGCAAAGCAAACGCTTCGTGTAATCGAATCCTGGTCCAATTTCAGATCATCGCTGTTTCATTTATAAATCAGCAGAATATTTAGCTCGCTCTATATTACTCTATTTGCATACAACACCTTACCATGAGAAAAAAAAGAAAAGTTCAGAAAAGGGCCGTAACCTCACACATAACACCTAGTACTTAATAGTAGATTGTATCATTAGCAAAATAATATTATTACGGCGAGGGCGCTTTTTTGAATCCAGAACGAAGTAAGAGATTCTAGTTCTTAAGTAGAATCCTGAACGTCTAGAAGTACATAAGTTTCCAGGGGTCTTCGCAGGCTTCGCGGAGTGACTTCGGGTTGTTGAGGATTTAATTGTTTAAGTATATGGTTCATCCTAAAGTGTTTTTTGTGGACCACAATCATGGTTAAAGAGCATGAATACTTTGTTTACAGAAAAGAATCGGCAGCTCAAGGAGTTATCGATGCGTTCAAACAGGCTGAGAGCGGGAGCACTTGGATACCGACCAGTGACAGGCCCGCCAAGGACATCACAGCCACTATCAAGAAGGCATATGATCTTATGTCCGTTCATGTGTATGAATAAAATATTAGTTCAACTGGATAAATCTAACAAAATGAATAAATTGATGACAGACTTTTTTATTTTATTTAAACTGCACCAGTGCATAGCAGTAAAACGGTTGGGAACTCCTGAACTCTACAATGGTTTGTCAGTTGGTATAGAAGATTATCAACCAACAAACCATTAATTCATCCTTAGATAGTTTGTTGGTTAGGATTAAAAATGTAGATTACTAACGAACAAACTAGATAGTTTGTCGGTTAAGAAAAATATAATATATATATTTTACTGTAATACACCCATTCGACTTATGTAAATGGATCACATAATCAGTTACAACATAATTTCGAAGGAAATCTGAAAAATTCACAGCTAAAATGTGTAGCGTAACTGACTTTTTTTTAAGGCTAGAATTTTTTAAAATATAACATTCGAAAGAGCAGAAAAAACTAAGAAAAACTGTATACTCAACTTGTTTTACGTGTTTTGTCAGTTACCCCAATTGAACCTGCAACCGACGATATGCTAAACTTCCAACTAGGTGGACAGCGTAATTGGTTGGTTGGTAATAGACGATTTGATGTATGATACCTACTACCAAAAAATCTGACAAAAAAACTATTAAACAAAGTCACTACCTATCTCTAGCTGCTCTCTTTCTCTCTTTCTGTAAATCTAGGCCCAGGATTCTAAACAAAACACGGTCATTAGATTCAGCGTATATCAACTAGCTGTGGTTATGATTTTATATTAATTTTAAGCTTTTATTCTAAATCCTCTCGAAAGGAAAACACGACTACATAAAATTTCCTCGCTACAATATTTTTTCCCCTTTCAGTGCACCCGCGTGAATTACCCCAGGTGAATTAGGTATACCGCCCCACAATTATTTTGCTCGGCATCTCGAAATGGTAGCCATTTAAACTATATGATTTTTGTACAAGAACATTTTGTGCATTGTAAGATTTCGAAGTACAGAGTTTTAATTTACTTTTTCATTTAAAAAAAGATATTTTGATTTGGCACTTACGTCGTTTAAAATAAAATTCATCTGAAATCTCCGCAGTAGCGTACTGGACTATGTAATTTATCTGATTAGCCTATTTGCTAATATATTAAATAAATATAATATAGGCGCCGATGGAAAAATATGTCTTGTTGTTTTATTTACACACGAAAAAAAACTATTTACTTAATAGTTGCTAAACTCGCTTAGCTGCCAAACGCATTTGCTGCTGCATCTTCCACTTCTCTTGGTATATATTTGCAAATGTTTGCGTTATTTTTCCAAGGTAAAATCAGCCATGAGTCTATCGGTACATAATGTTATATTCCTTGGAAAAATAACGCAAACATTTGCGAATATACACCTAGTGAAGTATCTTAGCAACCATAGCGAATCAATGTCAAATAAATATAACTAACGTCACTTATCTGCTTTTGCTAACAAAATTTAGCAGGCAGAATTTAAAAGTGCTACAAAAAATTTATCAATAAAATTATCACAAAGTTTTTTAGCTAAGTATATAGTCTATGTAGTCTACAAACAGATGATTTCTACAAACCCCAATAAAGTTGGTGAACTGTAAGACAGCACTCTTAGTCAGTTAATCACGTCAATCCCTTCGTCGACCAAGACACGTTCTTGGTGACCCGGATGACGAAATCACCGCCGCGAATGCGGGAGCGTCGTCATCCAATCACGACAGAGTAAACACTACACAAATACAGCGACCCCGCTGGCGGGGTCGAAGACTTTAAGTACCTTCAGTACCACACGCCTAAACCGGTACAAGCATGTTCCGGGGCGTTTGCTCTTATCCTCCAGTCTTTTCAGTACCTTCTGTACCACACGCCTAAACCGTTACAAGCATGTTCCGGGGCGTTTTCCTATTCCTCCCAACCTGGCAACGGCCCAAGCCGAGGTCCGTACCTAAGTGGTGCCCTTGCGCTAGTTGCCCCAACCTAATTTTAAGGTGGAGAGCCTTCCGCGCTCACCAAAAGTCCGGTAACGCAGCATCGGCCGTCTGAGGCCAACTGCATTTTGTCATTCAGAAAAAAAAAAAAAAAAAACAGCACTCTTAGTGCCGTAGTATCTCGGTAACAAGGATGGAGTCTGGAACAGTGCGACGATGGAAGATATGTTGATGACCGTGCCCCCTTTTCTTCCTGCCTCTTTGCCAATGGCAATTATGGTTCCAGTGCATAGAGCTGTCATAAAAATCCTATCTCTACCAAATAAAATGCTTGTACCACAATATAGCTTGTAAGTACAGAAAGGTTGTCTGATTGTAATGGGCGATAAGCACATGCATAGATACTACTGAGCCTCAAGACAAAAGTCTATAATCAGCGCGTGTTGGCCAGTGATGACTTACGGCACTGAGACGCAAATTTTTGGCTTATGCACAAGCTCAAAATCGCGCAGCGGGTTATAAAGAGAGTTATGAATGGGTTTTCACTGCGTGATATAATCTTAAATGAGGAGATCCCTAAAAAGAGCAATATCACCGACATAACGCTCATATTTATAAAGTTGAACTGGCAATGGGCAGGTCATATTATATGGCATTTAGAACTAACAACCGCTAGGGGTATAGGGGTATAAAGGTTCTCGAATGGCGACCACAATCCAGACACCACAGGGTAGGCCCAAAGACATTATCAAGGTTGCAGGAAGTCGGTGGATGGAGGCGGTTCAAGGCTTTCGATGGAGTAGCCAGCAATGGCCTTTTTTAGGCTAATGACGATGACGTTGACTGCCTCTAATACCGTTGAAGTGGTAGTGGTAGAGACCCTGGAGACCCTGAACCAGTGAACGCTCTCTATACTGGTTCCATTGACTTTGTACTTATTACTTCCATGGGCTAAGCTCAGAACAATAACTAAATTATTCTGAGAGGCTAACCTAAAATGGTACTTGCACATAGTTACATGAAATCACTAGAGAGTAGTACCCTGGTAGTTTTGTACCCACATCAAAATTATGGATTGAATTCATTTGGGTATTATCACTCTCCGGCATACATAGAGCATAACATTTCATTGACTAGACTCTTTTGTAACGGTTCAAATAAGTAGGTCCTTTCAAACTGGTGGGAGGGGGGGGGGGGGGGGGTGATACGTAATGTAATGGAGATATTTTAAATAACGTGCTCCAAACAGTAAGTAAATTTTATTCGAACACATGAACAGACATCAGATCGTATGCCTTCTTGATGGTGGCTGTGATGTCCTTCACGGGTCGGTCGGTGGTCGCAATCCAGGTGCTGCCACTCTCTGCCTGTTTGTACGCATCGACTAACCCTTGGGCTGCTGATTCTGTTCTGTGAAGAAAGTATTTGAGATTAATTTTATTACTACTCATTTAAAGAGCTACTTCACTAACCCCATCCCACTAATATTACAAATGTTAAAGTTTGTTAGGATGGATGGATGGATGTAATGTTACTCTTTCACGCAAAAACTACTGAAAGGATTTTGATGAAACTTCACAGTATATAATAATAGAATATAATAATATTTATTTATTATACTGTCACGGGTATTTATCACGTGTTACAGCAATCAGCCCGATGACCGACCATGATTGCTGTAACGCATTCGAAACGACGGGAATAATAAATAATAAGGTAACACGCGATAAATACCCGCGTCAATATAATAAATATGTGTTCTAATCGCAAGAATTTTAAAAATACTGTAGTAATACACTCGAGAGCAATGAATCCGGGTCACTTAAAGAATCCTAAAAATCTCGGAAACTAAAAATGCTAGGTTAATGCAATAAATTGTATTTAATAGACAATGTAATACTCCTTAAATGAAGGTATTAAAACTTCTTAGTTATTGTAAAGTTATATCATAAAAAAAACAAATTTGAAAAAGGGCCACTTTCGAAGATGGAACTACGAAATTAAGTTAAAAAAAAATTAAAATTAAAATTTAAAATTTAAAATTAAAATTTAATAATAAAAAAAATTAAATTAAAATTAAATTAAAAAAGCACGAGGAGGCAATACGAAGTATTAAAATTCAAGAAAATCGTAATAAAGTTCAAAAATTTCATGTTTCCTATTTTTGTTTTAAGGAGAGATCAGCAGTTTTTTTCTTTATGTAATTTTGTGTTAATAAAATGTATGGGTGACTCATATTTTTTTTTACCTTCATTTAAGGAGTATTACATTGTCTATTAAATACAATTTATTGCATTAATCTATCATTTTTAGTTTCCGAGATTTTAACATTCTTTAAGTGACCCGGATTCATTGCTCTCGAGTGTATTTAATGACAATTCATTCAATAAATTGATTAGCTATAATTCTGTGAAGTTTTATCAAAATCCGTTCGTATATAACTCAAGTAAAGTATAGTACAAAGGACATCTAATAGAAAATGCCACTCTGTACAAGAATGGCGTTTACTTAGGTTAATGCGTGGTTTGAGATCATTTAGGTACATTATTGTTATACTTACCCTATAAATGGGATCTATACGGGGTGAGCAATATAGGTGTGTTCCAATGTTCCAATGTTGTCTATTGTCAATCAGAATTTATCATGGATGTGAAATGCATGCAGCTAATTGTAATTTATTTTCCTAGGTTTGTTCGCGTTGGAACAAGAGTTGGTAGGTACATTTAGTTTATAAAACCATTCAAAATGATCCATGTGTCTATAGTCCCCCCTTTAAAATAAAATTTAATAAAAATATTTAAAAGCTTTGGATTAGGTACCACATTATTTGCTACACGCGTAGCAACTCGTAGCATGGCCGCTCGCGCAGTGCCAGAATCAAAGACGCTACAAGACGCAGGAAAGGGCTTAGCTCTAGAGTTGTTTTTTCTACGCTGAATTCCCAAGAAGTAAAAAGCTTGTAAAGGTCGCGGGAAGTCGGTGGATGGAGATGACTCAAGCCCGTTCATTGTAGCATTCTATGGGAGAGGTCTATGTCCCGCAGTGGACGTCAACCAACTGAAATGATGATGATGATGACGAAGCAGAGCTAATAGGCTGGTTATAAAGGTATCTTACTTCTGGAATTGGAATCCTTTTAAGGAATCAGCAAATTGAGTCTGCATGCCGTTATCAAAGCTTCCAAGGTTTTCAAGGTGTAAAAGTGGCGTGTCAGTTGCTCCGAAACAGATTGCCACCACTCTCACTCCATTTCTTGAGTAGTATGCCTCGCCCTTAAAGATAAATTAAAATACAAAATGGTTCGTTATTACTTCTATCCGTGATTATGAACAACCCGTTTGTTTCTGTCCAATATTCAAGTAAAAAAACCACCTTTCCATATCTTTAAGAGAAACGTTTTTTTTATTAATCGCTTGGGCAGCGATCTTCTTTATTTATATATAACTCTCTTATGGAAGTACATTTAAAAAAAGACGATTTACCCATGAAAATGCATATGCATAATTTTAACACTCGAAACAAAGAAAAGTTATATGTACCAAAAACCAGACTTGTTAAGACGTATAGACAAGGTATCTGCCTAAAGCTGGTTCTGTATAATAAACTACCCTTAGAAATAACACGGCTGCCTCCAAACCAATTCAAACATAAAATAATAATATTTTTTGAGTGTACTCCGTTTTACCATATTGATGAGTACATGAGTTGTTCATTTTCTGAATTGCATGACGTGTAAGTGTATTTACATTTTATTATTTTTTGTATTGTTTTGTGTTAGGCTATTAGAATTATAAGTAATTATTATGTACCAACTTGACATACCAATGTTATGCAATGTAACGGAATGGTGAAATAAATAAAATATCTAAATATCTTCAGAAAAAAAATCCGGTCGAGGTGACTCAGTACTAAATCGTTATTTCCCTAGTTTTAAATTAGGTCTCCTAGTTTTAAATTAGGTACCCTAGTTTTTGCATAATCAGTTTTCGCTATCACAAGAAGTGTTGATGAGCTGTGATGAGCAAAAACACGAATAAATTTGAATTTCGCGCCAATGAGGGCTTTTCATTTTCGATAAAAAAAAGTAGTTCAAATTGGTTCCATAGATGGCGCTTACTCAACTCTAGCTGTCAAGATTGTCAAATGATCAGATGTGTGGTGCACGCGTACTATAAGCTTTTATCTAACTAGGTAGTCTGTGGCTATTAGTCATGATATTATTCTGTTTGTTTTTGCTTTTTGTCTGTGTGCTAGTGATTTCGTGGTGTTTTAGAAGTAGGCAAAAATAAATACCACGAAACGTAAATTATATCTTTGTTGTTGATGTTGATATTTCACTTTATTTTGACACTTGACAGCTAAGTACAGAGCAGTGCTATCTATTTTCAACGCTGAAAGCATGATTTCAAACGGCCGTGAAAACTCCTCATTGCGAGACGACCACTTTAAGATAACCGTTACCAAAAACAATAAAATCTGGGTGGTCTGTAAAACGCAGAAGATAAGATTTTCTAGAACGTAAGTATATTTGATAAGACTCTTGATTGTAAGATTAGTTTACATAATTGCTCTCTACGTTAATCTTAGAATGCATTAATTAGAATGCATTATGCAGAAAGATACTAGTTCCATGATTGTAGCATGCTACAATCATGGAACTAGTTTCTTTCTGGCATAGTTATATTAACCGACGATACTTTTTAAATTTTCAAAGTTTTTAGATCTAAAGCTAATTACGATGATGTAAATCAATCACTATCGCGAGTTCTTGAGTGGTTACAAGAAATAATCTATTACTTAATAAACAAATAAATGGGCAGACTTGTATCGTAAATTTTACTATTTACTTGGGGCTTAATATTGATTAAGCCCTAAGAAAGTAGGATTTGCAGAACCACAAATTGGGACATATTAATGTTGTTATGATGTAGTATGATAAGGCAGCTCATTGATGAACGCTAGCTACGCTGGGTTATTGTAGAAAGAAAGAAAGAAAAAATTTTTTTTTGCGTTTCAGATTCTGACGAAACATCTACTTAAATAATTGAAAGCAAAATGGGTCACCACTCAGCATGTGCTAACACTAGCAAAGAAAGTGCTGGTTTTCTGTGGCGCTGTGCTTGTGTGTGTGGCAGCACGCTTTATGTAATAAAATACCCTATGTCAGTCTTATATGATACTAAGCTATTTATAGCTACTTCCTTAGGTTATGTCATACCACAAAAAATATAGGTGTCATAATGCACTATAAATTATCGTTGAGCATGAGTTTCTTCCCTATTTTATTTTTTTATTTTGTTTATGCTACTTGGCAAGCAGATAAGATTACAGCCCACCAGATGGAAAGCAGTTACCGTAGCCTATGAACGCCTGTAACACCAGAGGCATCACACGCGCGCTGCCGACCCTGAGACATAAAGATGAAAAGTCTCATGTGCCTGTAATTTCACCGGCACCCGTACCCTTCAAACCGAAACATAGCAATGCGGCAGAAATAGGTAAGGTGGTAGTACTTCCCCGGACGAACTCTTTCACAAGAAGTTCTACTACTAACAAATTAAAGGAAAATAAATGGAAGGTAAATGGGATTAAAGGAAAAGGCAGAATAGATGATTTCTACATACCCCAATACAGTTGGAGAACTGTAAGACAGCACTCTTAGTGCCGTAGTATATCGGTAACAAGGATGGATTCTGGTACAGTGCAACGATGGAAGAGATGTTGATGACTGTGCCCCCTCTTCCTCCAGTCTCTTTGCTCATTATGTCGATGGCCTTTATGGTTCCAGTGCATAGAGCTGTCTGAAAATGAAAATTCTATATCTATACCACAATATACCTAGTTGATACAGTGGTGGGTTGGTGATAAAGGTTGTCTCCTAGAATTCACTATAAAGCGATAAGACCACCCATTGGTTACCCATACACCCATACACCATCCATACTGTTTGTTTTAATTTTTGTTTGTAAAATTGTCTTGTTTTTTATTGATCGAGCGAGCGTAGTCCTTGCAATAACTGGCCAAATTTGCTTTTGTCTGCCCGAATGTATGTATGTTTGTATGTACATACTCGCGTACAGTACAGGTCGTATTTTTTCAAATTACCTTGATGTAACTTGATACACAGGTTCTACAAAACCATATATTTTTTTTGTCATCGGCGACTTTTTGATTGGATGGGTATTTCCCCCAAAAAGGGAGAGGGTGGAAAAATTTGCTGCGGCGCCATTCACCGTCATGTAGGGTGTCATAAGAAGGGACTATGTCTACACATTCCAAAACTGTCTTAATTTTTATTCTACGATGTATAGTTTTTGAGAAAAATAATGAATAAATAAAAACAATATAACGTGAGCTCTCATTTGTTAGAGTTTCAACGACTTTGTGGTTCAGGTAAGATTGAGTAAGTGGTATATCGCGCTATGGATGCAATTTTCAAAGTTTATTCAAGAATTTTACAAGAATGTTTGCTCGCGAGGTCTTCTGTTCGCAGAACTACTAGTGTTATGGTGTGCAATAAAGTATCGTCTATCTTCTGTCTACGTTATCGGCTATTGCAAATCGTGGACCAGAAATATTTGCATTGATCACCATGATTATTTATCTTCAATTAAGCCAAAGATCTTGGAAGGTCTATATTTTTTGTCTGGACAATTAGACAATCTGGTCCACGATGAGCCACAGCAACAGTCTCACTGTAAGTACGCCATATTATATCAAAACAGATGAAACTCACCACATTGACATCAATCATCTTTTTGTAAGTTTTCAGACTGTCATTCATGATACCAGCGTTATTCACAACAACGTCAATATACCCCTGTTCGTCCACTACAGCCTTGAAGCTACCCACGAGTTGTTCTTCATCAGACACATCGCATTTGTAGAACTGCACTTTCTTTCCGTACTTCGCGTTAAGCTCATTCTGGAGAGATACTCCTGCCTTCTCGTTTATGTCCAACACTGCTACGTGCTATAAAATTAATATTTGATTAAAATAAATTATCAGATCTGAGGCTCTTATAGTGGTTCAGTTCAAAAACTATTCAGTACAAAATATTGGTTCGTCGTTGACATACGTCATCATTGATTAACTTAAATCTCAGAAGTCTATAGACCTTCTGCTACTGTGCCTTTCAATATTATCTGCAGACATCACGGAAACTATGTTTTGTCTGAATAGTTTTGGAACTAAATCGCTTTAAGAGGTCATGGTAAGGCCTCTGTCTACGAGTAGAGATCTTCTATGGTAAATGGCCGGCCCGTCTTGTGATTTGAAAGATAGCGTCAAACTTGAGCTTCAACACTTTCTCTAAAACTAAGTAAAGTAAAAGTAAGTAAGTATTAGTAGTAAGTAGTAGTGTTATAATAGTTAAGTTTTTTATATTTTCTAATATTTTAATAATTTATATTTATAAGTTATATGATATTTATTACATTTATAAGTACCCTATTTGTTTGGGTTTACGCCGAACACGCAATTCTGTATTTTGCCTTACAAGCAAAATACACCATTGCCTATATCATCGAGGCAGTACGTTACAGTACGTTACCTTTCTACACTATTTGAAGCAAATAAATAATTTGATTGATTGATTGATTGATTTGATTGATTACCTTAGTATAAAATTAAGTAAAACATGAATCGTAGAAATTAATTTCTTACCTTTACATTTTCTTCCATTAGAATCCTAACTACAGCAGCACCTATAGAGGCCGCAGCTCCAGTGATTAGAACTATTTTGTCTTTCCATTCGTATGTCATGATGCTAAAGACCACAAATCCTATTCAATCAAAAGTACAAATTCGTATCAATGCTTGAAAAGTACCTATGTTTAATAGCTCTGAAGGTTCATTTATACAATCTTTCTGAATTTGTTTGGAGTTTTTTGATAAAGTTGTTGTTTTAGTTCGGTTTCCTGTATGGTAACCACTAGACAAATGAAACTGTTTCGTAATGTTTCATCACATTTATCCAGCGCTTATCTTGCGCAAAGAGCACTTGAGAGATTTCTATTAAAGCAACATCTATAGGAAAGATACCGACAGAGTCGATAACCCTAGCAGCAGTTAGCAGTTGAGCTAACTATCAAGGTCTACCTCTCCGGAATAACAATAATAATTATTATTATTATGACGCTGATTTATTTAAAAACTCGTTATAAAATATATTTTTTTACCATAATGGAATACTACTTATCTATAATTAACTAGCGGCCCGCGCGAGATTTCGTTCGCGTGGTCCCGGTGTTTCGGGCAGTTATTCTAATTTTTCTCACCTTTTAAACCTTCCCTAGACCTCCACGAACATTTCAAGACAAGATAAGATAAATCCGTTCAGCCGTTCTCGAGTTATAGCGTCAGGAAGGAAAACCCGACTTATTTTTATATAGTAGATTATTATAATAATTATTATTATGACTAGGGGGTGTAGATTCAACGATTATCGTTCTGCTAGTTGTTTCAGTGAATGGACTTATAGCAAAGAACCTCGACCAATACTTTGAGAGGTTCTCACTAAATGATTGGACCAAGGGTCAGATTCAGAAGGCAGTACTCCTGGACTCGGCACTCATAGTCAGGAGGTTCCCCGCCTAGCTAGCGGCTGGAGGACCCATTTTGGTATATATTTTTACTATACTGTTTAAACATAATTATCACTAGAAACGGGATATTTACCATGATTTTTGAGCATTATTGATTCCCGATATTTCGGCACAGTTTCATGCGCCATGATCACGGGTAAACTGAAGTCTTTGCGAGTAGATTTTTATTGTGGTGAGATCATAATCAATAAAGCTCAAAAATCATGGTAAATATCCCGTTTCTAGTGATAATTATGTTAATAACCATGATAGTTTCAAAAGTTATACTGTTTTGTATACTTTAGTTATGTTTTTGTAGATTGTATTAGCTTTTTTATGGTAAAAAATATATTTTTTAAGAAATTTAATTAATTTTATTTGATTTAATATTATTATTAATATTATAATTTAATACTTTAAGCATAGAATCTATTTAAATCTGTTTTATGTTGTGCTTCTGAATTATCTTCTGTCTACAGTTCTCGGCTATTGCAAATCGTGGACCAGAAATGTTTGCATTAATTGCTATGATCATTTAACTTTAATTTAGCCAAAGATCTTAAAGGTCTAGATTTTTGTCTAGACAATCTGACAATCTGGTCCACGATGTGCCACAGCAACAGCCAGGAACTGTAGGTACGCCATGTATCAAAACAGATAAAACTACACATTGACATCATTTTTTTGAAGTTTTCAGTCTGTCATTCATGATAACAGCGTTATTCACAACAACGTCAATATACCCCTGTTCATCTACTACAGCCTTGAAGCTACGCACGAGTTGTTATTCATCTGATAAGCCCTCAGTAGATAAAAATATTTGAATAGATTACATAAAATTGACGACAACAGTGGCCGAGTCAGAATGAAGATGCAATTTTGTTGTTTATGGCTACTCATTACAAGACGGGCAGGCCATTTACCATAGAATAATACTACACGTAGATGTAGGTAAAATAACTGAAAATTTGTTTCATCACATATTCATTTCATAAGTAGTTTCATAGACGACCTCTGTGGCGCGGCGGGCGAAGGTTCGCCTGCGACGCAGGTGGTTGCGGTTTCAATTCCCGCCTCGGAACAAATATTTGTACGATCTGCAGATATTTGTTTAGGGTGTTCTGGGTATTTTTCTATGTATAATAATAAAATTTCCATTTATGTAATGGTTAATTTATGCATTTATGTATTAAGTATATCAGTACCCAAAACACAAGCTCTGCTTAGCTTGGGGCTAGATAATGTTGTGTGAAATGTCCAGTATTTATTATTATTATAGCATGTAGCAGTATTAGACATTTATAAACGAAAAGGCATAGGAGTATCTCTCCAGGACGAGCTCAACGTGAAATACGCAAAGAAAGCTCAATTCTACAAATGCGTCACATTAAAAAGGTCATTATAGTAGCTATGACATTAGTCATTGGTCATTATAGTCATTATATTAGTTGTAGACAACGAAATTTGTTTCTAATTTTGCTATTATTTCTTCAAACTCCATGAAACTTTGTACACATCATCAGGTAGTAGACTAATATCTAGACCCCGCGGTGCGTTACTTTAAAAAGTAAACTTCGCTCGTGTAAAAAAGGGCGTAAGAGCCCTACCGATAACATTCTCTTTAACTATCTGTTTGAATGTATGTTGGCTAGAAATGTAATAAAGGCACAATTAAGGTGTAGGTAAAAGTTTTATTTATTTTTCGAGATTGGGATAAGTTTTCGAGAAAGAAAGCTGCTCTTATGATTGTTTAAAAGTACTTACACAAGAACTTCGAGCAACACGGACGTCCACGCGGGCAGGAAGAGAGTAGCCTTAGCGATATATTACCATTCAAATAGTTCATTTTTTGCGGGGGGAAATGTGCACACAAGCGCAATTTCGCATATACACATCCAAATACAACACTGTAATGACGACACTCACACTAGCAAACCTTGCACAGAATAACAACTAGTTTTATTGAACGTATATGCCTACTTTTGCATATCTGCGAAAGTTTTCTAGTTCTAGTTCTGTAGTTTGACAGAGGGGAACGCTGCGGATGGCTACTCCCTTCCGCGGTGCTCGTAGCACAAGAAAGAAGAGAAAGAAAGAAAATCATTGACATATAATATATTACTAGCGTAAAGAAAATACATTTATTTGCCCCCCAAAACGACATATTAATAAAAAAACAACAGTAGCGTATTTTATCCTAACAAAACTAAAAAAAATCACCAAATGACGACAATGAATGAAAAATCACGGTACTTAAATGCTCAAGAAGGTACAATTTTATTCGAACACATGAGCGGAGGTAAGTTCATATACATCTTTGATGGTGGCTGTAATATCCTTCACAGGTCGGTCAGCGGTTGCTATCCAGGTACTGCCAGTCTCTGCCAGTTTGAATGCGTCGATGATTCCTTGAGCTACTGACTCCACACTATGACCAAAATGTAAAATTTGAAATTAATAATGAAATTAACACAACATATCACCCAACGGTCATATACATTTAGTCCTGATCCCAAACTAGGATTCCCTGTGTCGTGGGTATCAGGAACTACGGGTACCACGGTACTACAACACCTATACTCGATACAAATATTTGCAGATGATGCAAACATTTGTCATGCAGCGGGAATCGAACCGCACTTCTTGCTACCTACAGCTCGCCCACCGAACCACGGAAGTCGCAAAATTAATGAATAATTGTAAACACCAGCTGATTAAAATGAGCTCAAACATAACAATTCTATTACAACTAAGTATTATTACTCGTCAGTTGTCTTACTTTTAAGTTAATTCTCAGCTTTAGAGAATTTGTTCTCTAAGTTCTCAGCTGACTAATAAATGAATAATAGGTTTTATCATTATACATTCAACCCAGCAAAAATTCTTCCAATTTTCAGCAGCCGGTAGATGATGCCTCGTCCGTTGTAGCTATGCATAGCGTGCAGTGGTGGGATTTGCCATAATCACCATGCTAGGCAGGCAGATTAATGATCGCAGTCTGGTGTTAAGTACTCAGGTGGATGCTGCTGCCCATCCCCTGGTGTAATAACTTAGTTTCCGTTGCGAAATCCACAGAAGAAGTTGGAGGGGTCCTTTACTTAGGCCGTGACTACCATGGCTCAATTGAATCTGGTGAATTTGAAATAAATTGTTCTGGCTCGTATTTGAAAAATAAGAGAAAACTTTTTTTGAGTTTTGATGTTATGTTAAATACCTTTGCATAGGGAATTTTGAAAAGGCATCTGGAAAACTAGCCTCAATGTGCTTATCAAAACTTTTGAGGTTGTCAGGGTGTAGCACCGGCGAATCGTAGGCTCCAATGACGACAACGAAAACTCTTACTCCATTTCTTGAGTAATACTCCTGTCTCTGGGAACAAAATCATGTAAGTAACCATATACACTGGCCTGCAAAAATAAGTATCACACTTTTAATTTTTTTTTTGTTATGTACTATAGTTAATTTAGAGATTTAAATAAAAAACCTTTTATAGAAATTTTTATCAGTTTTCTTTGAAACTATAGTTAATTATACATTAGTATCATAAAACTAAGCTTAGTGTTATAAAACTCAATTAACATTTACAAGTATGTTTTACATGTTATTTATTTTTGGTATTGCCTCCTCGGGCTCTGCTTACAGCTTCGAGTCGATTTGGCATACTGAACACGAGGTTTCGGAGCCGATGCTGGGGAATATTCTCCCATTCTTCTATCAGGGCCTGTTTAGTGCCCTGAGTGTGGTAGGTGCTGGTCTGCAGTTGAAGTTTTTATGTACAAAATTAAACTCTTTTTCGAGTCCTTTTTGTTTCGAAAGTAGGTATATCTTGTGTACTTAAAAAGTAATTGCAATTTTAAAAGTGTGATACTTATTTTTGCAGGTCAGTGTATTAGGTTTCAATCTACTTGTATTGGGGCCCATATTCAATTGTTTGTTTGTCCTTTGTTCTATAAAGCTTTAGTGTCGCGCCACACCTGCGTAACGTACGGCGCCGAAGGTTCAGTGGCTGAAGTTTATTACTTGACGTAATTTCGGCTGATGTGCAACCTGGTGAAGGCTGATGTGTGTGTTCGGAAAATGTGTTGTGTGTGATGGCAACACAACAAATGCTGAGCTGGACGCCAATTTCTGACAGTGTTGCATGACTGGTATAAGGAGGCACACTATTATAATATAACACAAGTCATTCTTGTCTTCTGTTTAGTTTTTAACCGACTTCCCAAAAAGGAGGAGGTTCTCAATTCGGTTGTATTTTTTTTTTTTTTTTTTTTTTTTTTTTTTTTAATGTTTGTTACCGCATATCTCCGGCATTTATGAACCGATTTGGAAAATTCTTTTTTTATTTGAATAGATATACTTCCAGATTGGTCCCATTTTTTTCAGCATCCAGTTCTGATGATGGGATCCATGAGGAATTGAGGGAACTCCTCAAATATTGTAGGCATACATATGGCGATTTTGATATTTTCAGTAAGACACCAAGCATTTGCATTCAGAAAGTATCATAATCCTTTCACCACTATGGTTCTTTCATAATTTTTTTTTCATCCAAAATTATTTAGTCGAATACAATGGCGGAAGTCGGTTTTTTAAATGAAAAGTTATAATTTTCTTTGTTAATTTTTGTTTGTGTGTGTGTCTTATGTATTTTCCCGTGTCTTTTTTAATGATCTGCATCATTGAAACAAATAAATGCTTTTTCTTTCTTTCTTTATGTGTCATAGGGAACTTGAAAAACACTGCGAGCGTATTGAACCGAACGTTCGGCCGCAGTACGTTCCGCAGGTGTGGCGCTATGCTTAGAATCTCCAGAGTCACTCTATTCGACTGCGGTACGTACGTACCATTTCATCATCCATTAGTTCCAGTCGACTGCTGGGCATAAGTATCTTCTTGAGCACGCCACAGAGGCCTATCTTTGACTCTGTCCATCTAGTTACTGTTACCCTTGCGCAAGTCATCACTTAATCTAGTGGCTGCCTAGATCTCCACTCCACTCAAGAACTAGTTTTCAGTTCTTTGGCAAACATGGCAGGCCCCATTAGTTAGCTTAAAGGTCTCTACCCATTACACCGTATCATACCATGACCGTGCTATGAATGTGTCAGGCAAAAAAGTATTATTTGTATTGAAAAGTATGGGACTATGCACACTAGACCGTTCCGTCACCAACCAACAACGTCGCGTGTCATGCACGGAGCGGCAAATATTCTCGATGAGAATATTTTGCCGGTGCTGATACGCTCCGTGCATGACACGCGACGTTGCCAAACCGCTGTGCGCAGGCGGCGAGCCTACAGTCTGATATGCACATAAGAATGACGGATTCCGAATCAACTACGTTACACACGGACATCGTACGGGTTGTATGCGGTCATCATACGCTTTACAAACGGGTACAGAACGCCGTCGATCCGTACAGTGGGCAAGGTAGACCGTGTCGTATTATTTTCGTGTCTGACACGTTCATAGCACGGTCATGGTATGATACGGTGTAGTGGGTAGAGACCTTTATCCTCTACCATGTGTACCACGTCGTCAGTTTTAGTTCTTTGTCAGACAACAGTGTTACCTTGCTTCGGATCTCTTATTCTTAAGATTTTCAAGCATAACCCTCTCTATATACATCTATCTCTCTTTCGCTGAGTGACTTACCCCGATGCAATTGCTGAACTTCAGGATCGCACTTTTGGTAGCAAAGTAGATAGGAAGAAGATGAGACTGGATCAGCGCAACAACAGACGTAATGTTGATGACGGTTCCACCTCTTCCCCCGTTTTCCTTGCTCATGAGTTCTATTGATTCCAAAGTAGAAGTCACTAAGGAAGTCTGCAAAATATACGACTGAGCGTTGGACCACACTTTCAGACGTAACATAACATAGCATAGCACCCAAAAATCACATACATAGTCCTGATCCCACACTAGGATTCCCTGTGTCGTGAGTATCAGAAACTACGAGTACTATGGTACCACAACACCCAGACTCGTACAAATATTTGCTGGTCATGCAAACATTTTTCTGGCAGCAGCTTTTACGTAAAAACGTAATATGGAATGGAAGACCTCATAATTTTTTCGCGAATTTTAACCATGTTTGACATAACTTTTCATTTAAAAAACCGACTTCCGCCATTGTTATACGACTAAAAAATTTTGGATGAAATTTTTTTGATGAAAGAACCATAGTGGTGAAAGGATTATGATACTTTCTGAATGCAAATGCTTGGTGTCTTGCTGAAAATATCAAAATCGCCATATGTATGCCTACAATATTTGAGGAGTTCCCTCAATTCCTCATGGATCCCATCATCGGAACTGGATTCTGAAAAAAATGGGACCAATCTGGAAGTATATCTAATCAAATAAAAAAAGAATTTTCCAAATCGGTTCATAAATGCCGGAGATATGCGGTAACAAACATTAAAAAAAAAAAAAAATACAGCCGAATTGAGAACCTCCTCCTTTTTGGGAAGTCGGTTAATAAATCGCATGTGTCATAAAAAAACCGGCCACATGTAGTGCAGTGCGCGCACATCAAATTTTCTAGAGACTAAAATAACAATGGTGCGATTGCTCCACTTTATAGTCAGCCTCAAAATAGAATAAGTAAAACTCTAGCTACCTAACGAAAAGTACGTACAAAATTCACATTGATCGATTTCTTATGAGCTTCCTTGCTGTCGTTCATAAGACAAGCGTAGTTCACAACTACGTCTATGTAACCCTGTTCTTCAAGTACAGTCTGGAAGCACTCCATGAGCTGGTCTTCATCAATAACGTCACATTTTAAAAACATCACCCTGTTATCTCCATACTTTTTGTTGAGCTCATCTTGTAGGGATATGCCAGCTTCCTCATTTTCGTCCAATATTGTTACATGCTGCAAAATATATATAATAGACATAATTATTGTTAATATCATATGTGAACTTAACGCCGTGGATTCATTTTTTCACTCTTATTTATGTGCGTACATATCACAAAAATTATGAACGGGAACATTGTGATCAAATGCTCTGAAGAAAAATATCGTGTGGAAATTTGTGGACATCACATCACCACATCATTATTAAGAACTATTATTATTATTATTATTATTATCATTATTATTTCCTGGGCCACAGCTCACGTTTATCCGGGAGACAGGGCCATAGGGAATCCTAGTGTGGGATCATGAAGCCTTACCATGAGCTCTTATAGCAATTCAGTTCAAAAACTACTCAGTACAAAATATCGGTTCCGTGATGTCCGTAGCTATATTTAAAGGCACAGTAGCAGAAGGTCTATAGACTTCTGCGATTAAAGTTATTCAAATGATGACGGATGCCAACGACAAACCAATATTTTGTACTGAATAGTTTTTGAACTGAATCGCTATAAGAGCATCATGTTGAGGCCTCATAGGACTGTGTATGTGAATCACTGTTGGCTGTTATGTGCTATGTTACATTTTATTGATATCATCATTATGATCAATATATTTCTACCTATTTCTATTGTAGAGTCATGCGACATCACCAACCCGCATTGGGTATAGCGAGCATTCGCTCTCGCTTGTTATGAGTAGACTGGTGAATTGAGTATATCAGCAGAGGAAATATTGTCGTATGGTTTGATTATGCTGGATAAGCATCGTCTGCATGGAGAAAATTGATTTTATAAAGGAAATCGTTTTACCTTAACCCCTTCCTCGAGTAGAATTTTAACTGCCGCGGCTCCTGTAGGTACGATTTTTCCATTGTATAATACAACTTTGTCTTTCCAATCTTGATCCATTATTATTTAAGGTTCAAAAAGTTTATTCAACTCTTTTTAATGTGAAAAAGCGAACGATGTAACTACCATGTTGACTAGATTTTTGTGAGTAATCAAAAATCTGTTGTACCTGGTGATTTATTAAAAAATTTGGTAAATTATTTACTTAACTAATTGCTCGTCATAATATTATGATGTCAATATTGATCACACTAACATTACCGACCTTACTTTTGTAGGTTCCTATTCTATCTTTATTAACAGAAAGAATAAATGCAGCTAATACGAGCACAAAATTTCAAAATACAAATGAAACGGTTGAGCTATCTAAAGACCGTTGCAAACGATCTAAAGATAAATCAACTGATCGAAACCACTACCAGGGGGAAATGGCCCCAAGATACTGGCTGCATTGCCACGCTGAAGGCTATGCTAGATGCGTTGAGCCAGTTATGAGCCAGCTCTCGGCTCAAGCGTCGCTTGGACCAGACGCCCTGAAAGAACTGGGTATTTTGTTGAAAATTTCACCCTTCATCATCATCATCATCATCAGCCTATAGAAGTCCACTGCTGGGCATAGGCCTCTCCCTTAGAATGCCTCAACCACCGACTTCCTGCGACGTTTATAATGTCTTTTGTCCATCGAGTGGAGGGTCTTCCTCGACTCGATTTCAAACCAGACAACAAAAAAAAAATTAGGTTTGATTGCTTAGTACCTACTTTGCCATAGTGATAACAAAGATTAAAATTATTAATATAAATATTATATTTAATTATTATACCTAATCATTGTTATAGCTAAGTATGTACCTAGTTACTGCTGGGCAGTAAACTTCTTCCCTATCGATATTATTTTTATATCGGGTTTTTTTGTTGTAGGTTCAAAAATTTGCATCTAATTGACTAAAACCACACGAGTAGGTAGTAGGCATTACATATATGTAATGCCTACTACATACTCGTGTAGTTTTACCTATTCATATAAACCATCTCATCAGTTATTTACTCAGTAGACTCATTAGTGATTAGAGGTCTCATACCTCTGTGAGGATTACGGTGGCAATGTCATTAATTGCTTAAAAAAAATACTTCTAAATTAAATACGGTTTGAAAAATAAGATTTGTGAAATTTAATGTGCTCTAAGTAGTTATTTAACAGTGACTTCGGTAAGTCCCGTTCTCAAAGTCGTTCACTGTTTTCTTAGATACCTTAATGTCGTGTTCTCAGATGATAATATAAGCACCTGAGCTAGTATTCTCGGAAGAAACTATAATTAGTGCACGAATTTTTTTAAATAGAATAAAATAACATTATTCTGCTTTCAATTATTCCTAATACAAAAGTGATTCGACCAATTCGAGTTCATGCGTTATTTTTTCTTCGTCAAACATCTTTATAAGTCAGTACTATAACTGTGTTATAGTGAATCAGTTGAATCATAAATTATAAATATAACAAGGACATTCTACCTATAAAATAAATACGTTAAAAAAATGACAATTATGTGTTGGTGAAGATTGGATTTATGTCCATTTTCAGCAACCAATTCTTAATTTATGAGACACCATGTTTGTAAGACAGGTTTCAACTATCAAATTTTTAATAATTTTTTTCCATATACGTTATGTTGCCCGTAGTTGGTAGGTGAAAGAGAACATTAAACTAATACCTACATATTAGTTCTTACCTAAGTTACTGACTTACACGCCGATAAGATAAAACTACAACAATTTAAATACATATTGCGAAAAGCCTGCTCTATTAAACCATGTATGAGGCAAAGGATACAGTGGTGTTGGTTACCGGGGGAGCGGCCGGCATCGGCGCAGGAGTCGTCGAGGCATTCTTAGATCAAGGAGCTAAGGTAAGGTTGAAATATTATTTAATTCTAACTGAGGACATTGATTTTATTTATAGCAACCAGACAATACAGTACACAAAATAAATTTGAAACTAACCCGCGATCTCTGTATCTAGAAGGTAGCGGGTTCGATACCCGTCTGATCAGTAATGTTTATTAAAGCTAAAGTATTTAATTAGGTGTGTGTGATCGTGTGGGTTACGTATCGACTTCAAAAATGAATAACATTACAATACTATAAACATATTATTTATGGAAATTTTATTCGTGAAGCACGCAAATAACCATCGACCAAAATTAAATAACACATAAACCATCAAATAATCTACCCTGCCAAGTATATTACATAAGCCGATAGTCCTTTTGCAGGATGGATTATTTGATCCAATTAAACTAATCAAAAATTACCAAGAAGTGGAGAAACATTCTTTATCTTTATTAAACCTTTTTTACTGCTTTGCTTGTAGAGTCAAATTCTGTTTTGTGATTTTGTGAAAAATGTTACCTATTTATTTTTAGCATGTAGCAGCTTTAGATGTGGATGTAAAGAGTGGTGAATCTCTACAAATAGAGTTAACCTCTAAATATGGAACAAATAAAGTCAAATTCTATAAATGTGACGTCACCTCAAATGATTTGGAGGATGCGTATGAGAGTATTCTGAAGGAATATGGATGCATCGATATTGTTGTCAACTGTGCCGGTATCATGAATGACGATCGGAAAGTTTATTTGAAGCAGATAGCTGTTAATGTTGTAAGTAATAGGTATTAGTTATCTGAAGTAAACGTGTTTGCTATTATGTAGTTAACTAAGATAACATAGAAGTAAGAACATTATTATTCAATCGTGACGAACAGTAAACTCATTTATAATTGTACGCACCTAATACCTACTTGAAAATTAACAAATTGTTGTACTAGTCAATTTGAACAATGGTGAACACCGTGATCGTGTGCCGTGGTAGTCTCGGTTTAAGAATAGCACTCCTCCAATTCTTCCTGGATGTCAAAAAAAGCAACTAAGGGATTACGTCAGGGGATGGCAGCAGCATAATACTTAACAATAAACTGCGATCACAAACCGCCTATCAAGCGTGGTGGTTATGGCAAATCCCCCCATTGCACGCTATGGGTTGTTGTACGCATGCTATGTTGGGAGGCATCAAACAGCAGTGGGTGTCTACCGGCTGATGATGATGATGATTTTGTATATATAATAATTTTTTTTACTTGTAATAGATTTTGTTATACAAGTTTATGTGAAAAACTTTATCATTCAGCCGATTTCCCGATCTACTGCTTTGTCTAATACATAGTTTAAATTTATTAATTTAAATCACAAGGATAGTTTTGAGTTTGCTGTCCGAAGTAATTTATTTGTAGATATCAGTGTGTTTTTCTGAAAAACTAAACCTTATTACGTTTCAGTCAGCACTAATAACGAGTTCATTTAAAGCATACGACATAATGCGCGAGGACCATGGTGGGAAAGGTGGAACCATCATAAATATATCTTCGATTGTGGCCCTGTTCAAAGCTTCACTATTTCCTGTTTATGCAGCTACAAAGAGCGCTGTCTTGCAGTTCAGCAACTGTCTTGGAGTAAGTACTAGTAGCCATTGATACCATTGGTCAGTGGTAAATCTGCGCAGTATTGTGAAGCCTCATAAAAGGCACTGAATTGGACTGGCGCAGCAGGGCGGGATCGTTTATATTAAAAAAAAATAAGAGCTTCTTTTTGAATGCTTTTATTCAACTTGCTTCGTTAGTATGCTGTCTTTCCGTTTCAAAATTTGTAATCCATTTTTCAAGCACTTGCTGGATCCTATTGAGCTAAAATTTGGCATACTTGTCAAGTTCTGAAGACAATACAACATTATGGTGACAGCAAGCTGATCTTATGTATGTTGTGTTATTTTGACTAGCTCATGGTTCCAATCACTAATTTGTTTCTCAACAATAAACTTATTAACATTTACGATGACGTTATTCATATCTATTTTAGTACAAAGTGTTTTATGAATAAAAATTTGACCATTTATTATTTCAGATGCAACCCCATTACCCTCGTTCAGGGGTGCGAGTATTAACGATATGCTTCGGCGTCACAGACACAAGTTTACTTAGCACGGCAAAAATGCACGCTTTTGACGAGGAGACGGAAGATAAAGTGGCCGATGTTATTGGGGAATTTCCTTTGCAAAAGTGAGTATCCGATCTTCGAAAATGTTAGAGGTAAAGTCGGTCGTGCAGTAGGCGTAATTAAACTGATGGGTGCGATTACTCTTGTACCTTTTTAATTGCGTTTTAATTTACCACATGCACTATTTATACAGAAAAAAATAAGTTTAGTTACCAAACAAAATCTACAGCATTAAAAAATATCTAAAAAGATTAACAATTACTGATTTAACACTACTAGTAAACTACGTTACCATCTCGTATTTTAGGATTCAGTGTTTCAATGATCGATAATAATACATGTTAGATGTTTGATAATTCCTCACTATGTAGAATTAAATTTTTGAAATTCAAGGCTGGGAGAAATAATATTTATTTAAATTTACAATAAAATTATACTCAAACAATAAGCCCATAGAAATATACCTTAGAGACTAACATATACATTTTATAACTTAAAATCTTTTGAAGGATTTTGTTTCAATTCCGCTTCCCTATATAGCGTCGGTAAAAAATGCCAGCTGGCCAGAAGTCTGAATCAAAGAGCTCATTCTTGTACTCCGCCTGAACCTGGAAATTAGAGTAGGACTTGAAATCAGTAGCGCCCTATTGGTCTCCAACCGCTGGAGAGAGTCAAATCTTCCTCTGAATCCGGCACCACTCCCTCACAAGTAGCAGGACATTATCTCTTAACATCTTCTCGCTTATTTGGGACTATAATACCAAGCTAAAAGGTCTAGTTAGTGTTTTAGTGGTGTTCAAGTATATTTATTTGACTTTATTGTAACATGCGGGGTAAATATCGAATTTGTGAATTTGCAATTAAGTATCACGTAGGTACTTTTTATGTAAATTCTCTAGACATCTTCTATAAATAATTATGTTTAAACATTTTTTTCAAAGAACAACATGGCGCATGAAACTGTGCCGAAATATCGGGAATCAATAATGCTCGAAAATCATGGTAAATATCCCGTTTCTAGTGATAATTATGTTTAAACAATTTTCACGTCAAAAGAACAAATATAAACATTGATATTGAGCTATAACCAAAACACAGGTAATTGAATTGTCGGATAATTAATGCAAATATTGAATTAGATACTAAGCAAACTGAAAGGAGAACCCAAGGGTAAATATTAATACCATTATAAACATACCTAAATTAATAGCCCTGAATCGAATTGCCTTGAAAAAAGGTTTCACTCATAATAATAGGTACCTAACGAGCAATGCGCGTCCATATACTTCTAAAACCGACAACCACTGGAGAATAAAGTAATGAAAAGGCCACTCGAGAAATGCAACCACGAACCAGATGATAGTAGAGTCACCAATGCGATGAACGGGCGATATTTTATAGATTGTATGAAGTCGTTGGATAGAGGCAGCTCAAGACCGTTCATCTTGGCATTCTCTGGGGAGGTCTCTTGGGGAGGCATATGTCCCAGTGTACTTCTTTCAACTGATTAATTTTCATAAGACCTCTTTGACGATAAAGTAAAGGCAGGTTACTTACCAGCACTTACTTAGTTTCAAAAATATTATCATTGAAGAAAACGGTTTAGTATCTGCATTTAATTTTCTTTAACGACTGATACGAGTGTAGGTTACCTCCCTTGTGTGTGAAGCAGCATTATTTATATCAAATGTCCTAAAATAAGGTTCTATTTTGCTTGCAGGACAGAATCTGCGGTTGCCGGACTGATAGAGGCCTTTAAAAGAGGTGCCAGTGGCAGTACATGGCTGGTAACCTCGGACCGGCCAGCTGAAGATGTCACTGAAAACATTACCAAAGCGTTCGACGCTATGAGTCAAGGAGTGGGAATCATTTCGAGAAAATAATAATATACCTAAAGATTGGGACTTTTAGGTTGAATGTTGTGTGATCTAGGCTATGTTTCCTAGTGTGGTGGAGGAATGAGTTTTATTTTAAATAGGTAGATACTTAAGCATAACTCTATAATAAGGTCTAACACACAAGAAATATAAAGAAATATTTTCGTTCGCTTGTCGTGTCACTGGTTCTTTCTTGATTCTGCGTTATAAGGGCCGCGAGGATCGAGATATAAAATTATAATCTAATACTAATATTTGTATGTATACATAATATATATACATAACTGTTTTGAGATCTCAAAAACTGCTGGGTCGTAACGATTTCGATGAATTTGCCTTATGGGGGTTTTTGGGGGCAAAAAATCGATCTAGCTAGGTTTCATCACTAGCAAAACGCATTTTTCGGAGATTTCCGTCACCCAGGTACTGATAAATAATAAAAGAAAAAATGTCTCCTTGCTTTCTTTGTTTCTTTCTAAGATTTTTTTAAATGAAGGTTAATTTGTAAAATTAGCCAAAACAAAAAAAATAATCTTACTTGCGCCAAAGTAGAAAGTTAAACCTCGTAGAGCTTAAAAATATTATAATTGTATGGTTAAACTTTGTTTCCTTTACGAGTTAACGTTGATTCAACTAGCTAGTGCAATGCAAGTATATGGCTAAGAAATTGTATAGTATGTTCTAAAAAAGCCAAAGAAAAAGCAAAAGAAAGCCGTCGTGGGCAAAAAGTGAACTAACGGTATGATTTTTACATGGTAACTCATATCCCTGCTATCCGAAATATTACAAACTCATCTGAAATGTCGTATTGCTTGGTATTGAGTAAACTTGCATGTTTTGTTTAGTGTGCTATTGTGTTGACAGCTCAACAAAAAAAAGTATCTAATTAAGTAACAGCTGCGCCCTCAAATCCTACAACGGCTCTCTTTCCGAACAGACTCTAACGCATTTTGTATTTTATGGTTTTAGGAAACGTCCAAAAAAACGTAACACACATGATGCAGTAAATATTTTTTATTTAAAAACTTCATCATAACCTCTCGTAATTTGAACGTGAAATAATGTATCTCTGCTTAAACAGCTATTTATCCATCATTATTGTCTTCCAGGATAACCTGATCGGTAATTACATTAATCTTTACAACATCCTATAATTTAATAGCCCGAGGGCTGGGTAAGGCAAACTCTACGTCATTTCATACAAAAATTATTTTTTTGGTTTTAGTTTTTTTGGTTTTCTCCATCAACTTCTTGTCACGAGTTCTTACTAGCTTATTTAACTACGTCACGCATATGATGGTACTGAAATGAGCTGTAGTTCAAGAACCAGTGCGGTGAAAGGCTTTAGTGCATCACCTAGGGAGGCTCTTTTTATTCATATATCTGATTATATTTTTAGATTGCGATTATACTTTTGGGTATTTCTTGTTTATTTTTTTATTTAATTATAGCAGGTAATCTTACAGCTAGTCATAAATAAAACATCACATAACAAGTTGTACAACGCCAATTAAAAGTTTTCGCACATATTATACAGAATTAATCACATTTATATCACACACACTTAATCACAATTATAAATGCGAAAGTTTGTCGGTATGTTTGTTACTTCTTCACGCTCAAACGACTGAACGGATTTGAGTGAAATTTAGAATGGAGATACCTTACCCTGAATTAACACAGGCTAATTTTCATCATCATCATCATCAATTTTCATCATTAATTATGCGAATGAAACCACTTGGCTTGTAGTAATATTTATTCTGTGCCACGGGGCGCAGCTATTTTTAAATAAGTAGCAGATGGATAAATTATTTATGGATCCGTTTTCCGATTATTTATTGATTTTTTAGTTACATTTTTATTATTTTTTTAATTTCAGAGAGATTTTCATCGACTAATTTATAATAGGGTCTTGTTTTGTTATTTTTCACAATTAACTAGCATTTGAGGTATAACATGACGTAAGCTTGAAGAACCCAGCTCTCGGCCTTCAATGTTTGATATGATGCAACGTATCGAAGGAAACGAAATCCGGAACTCGTACATTATGGAAGACGATACAAACGTTCTACACCATTTTGAATAAAAATCTTAATTACGATTTACAAATTTATTTATTACTAGGTTGTGTTTGGAAAATGGTCGAATGATAAAATGGTTAAACTTTTCCCAATACTACCTCAACTGTCTTAAACGATATAGAGAAAGAGGGCCAAAGGATTTGAAGTTAAGTCGTAGAACAACCGAAATTTTTATACCATCAGCTAAGATTTTATATAATATATCAAAATAAAAATTGTTTATGTGCAAATTCTAATTTCACTACCTTGAGGAGCTAAACTAGGAGTATTCTAAAAGTTGGTACTTGTCTTGTTTCCTATTTATTTATTCATACGAGCATTTTCCATAACACGTAAACGATATAGAACACTTTTGACTTTTAATTATATTATTAACTCTCGGTCTCTTTCTACCTATCTAAGTTTAAAGAGTTCTCTATTTCCTAGACTAAATTCTGATTGACCTTTGTTTCGTCCAACGTTATAGGATTTTTCAAAAGTTTTTACACCTATAACCTGAATGGGTTTTTGAATCTTATGAAATTAATTTTGAAAAAGTTATAAAACAAACATTTTATTTAAACTTAAAAATACAAGCTCACTGCTTTTCAAATAATTTACTAAGTAGTAATAGGTTTTCTTTTAATTAAATAATAAAATGTATTAAATAATAAGATAATAACTTATACACCAATATATTCCAGTCTGTAGGTGATTTTACCCTGAGAAAGGTATCAAAGAAACGATTTTGAGAAAAGTTGTAAGGGCTGGTCGATATCTAAATTTGCGAACTTGGAAGGTGCAGGCGCGAGCCGCATCTTACATCAAAAGTGGCATATTTGGGTTTTTATTTATTAACGCCTAAACAGTTGACTCTACGAGAAAAGTGTGTACAACATAAATCATCTTCATGAGCAGCCTTGCATTAAAACATAAGGAATATAAAAACCTTAAATAGACTTTTATATTCCTTTCTTTTTTTTAAGAGTTGACATTGATTCACCAATCTGGTGCAAGTTCGGTTAAGAATTGTAGTCTATTCGGAAAGAGAGCCGTCGTGGGCAAAAAGTGAACTAACGTTATGATTTTTACATGGCAACTCATCCCCGCCATCCGAAAAATTATAAACTCATCTGACATAATTATGTCGTATTGAGTGAACTTGTCTGTTTTTTTGTCAGAAACTTACATTTTTACACTACCCTGACAACACTATTATTATCTAAATCGTTTCTAAAACACTTTTTGCAAACCAAAGGATTTTTTATGTCCTTACAGGCTGGACTTACGTTTTTTTTCGATTCCTTGTTTTACATTTTTGTTATTAAAATTTAATAGACTAATATAAATTTTATGTCAGGATAATTATAGCTATCGCTGAGATTAAAGTTAGTTATTAAAATTCTACAAGTTAACTCGATAAAATTAAATTTAGTTATTTCCTTTGGAAATAAACGAATATCACTTCGATAAATTTCTAAGATATGAATAGATTTTCTATAATTATTTACACCATACAATTACCAACCTATAGTAAATATACACTTAAAGAGATAAATATAAAAAAACTTTTGATTGAAAATTTAACGCATAAGTACCTATCTTTTGTTTTTCGACTTCATCATTTCTTTAATATTGAACATTCAATATGATTACAAAAATGGCAGTATCATTATCACGTATACAACTTTATACAATAAAATATACAACATAACAACATCCAATGATAGTTGGAATTATTGCCACGAATATTTTCACAATATTTAATAAAAATCACCTAAATATTTAACGAACCTTAAGAGAGATAACAACGAATCTATCTAGATGAGTATTTACAGATTTATGTATATAATTATGATTCTATATACATATTTAAATCTATCTCTCTGCATATATTTTAATTAGAGTCGATCGGTCAATATAATATGTACTTACCTATGTTACATATTATGTTGGGTTAGGGTTCTAATACTACTATGTACCTACCTAATGCTGAAATTGTGCGTACTTTTCAAGCCTTAATTGAAATCATGTTTGTCACTAGAGAGCTGCAAAACATTGTAAGGGAAGTCAAATTTGGCTCCAAAAAATAAAAATATTACCTCCTACATTAGTCTTCATAATATTATGTAACTGAATCCAATTGAAATAACTACAAAGATTGATCTACCTATCAAAAAGCGCACCTATAGTAAAACGGTCAAATTGACCACCGATCGACAGCTTGGTCCAAAATATATTCCGCACTAAAATTACATAATGTAGCTACTTCGTCTTCTATTTACCTACATACAATTATTTACAAATTTAATTTCAGATATCACTACAATTTCAATGAACAATTACAAATTGACCAGGTTGATCAAAATGTGATTGAATTGATTAACAATTGATCAGTGCTTTCAGTGAATTTTAGAACATGTGGTTCTCAAAACTAAAAGAAGATTTAGATCACCACGGTGGTTTCAAGCCTAAAAATAATACTGTAGGGCATCCTATCCGGCAAACCTTCAAAAAATAACTAATTCGGATTTAAGTTTAAATTTACGATAACAATTTAATTCATATCGTAGTTAGTATATTGTATAGACTCGTTCGGAAAGCACAGTGGTATTTCTACGTTGAAAATTTGATTTGTCACCGAACCACCTCCACGCAAAAAATGGTGGTGTCGAATGACTGTTCGTGAGAGAGCGGTTCCACCGAGGCCCTATTCGTTGAAAAATCTACAACTCCACACAGTACAACCGAAGAGTGGTGTTTACAGAGTCCCTATTTTAGGGAGAATAAACAGACGAGTTTGATCGGTATATTGTGACTGCCCAAATGTAAGTTTTTTAACCAGTTTAGTTTTTGAGCTTACAGAACATAACATGACATAATAGTAGATTATGCACTAAGAGAATAAAGCAGTGTCTTAGGTCGCGGGCGGCATATTGAACCCTGAGCGTAACGAGGGACTCTAAAGTTAACTCCCGAGTGTAGCGAGGCAGTTATATAGAGTTCTGAGTGAACCGAGGGGTTCAAGCTGCCCAAGACGAAGACAGGCTTTATTCCAGAGGAGCATACTTTTCACACTTTCTGCGAGACAATAAAAAACTAGGGCTTGTTTTGATTTTGCGGTAGTAGATTATCAATAATCTCTAGTGTCTGTTTTGATAAACTTTGGAGTAGAATCACTATCGTTCGTAATTTTTTAACAACATGAATATTGCAATAAAATTTACTGAAAATCACAGCACCAAACACGCTGTCCACATTCTTTGTAAACGCACCTTTTTCCTTTTTTTGAGTTCAGCCTATGGTGGCCAGTTCGAATTTCGAACAAACCTCTTTACAATGCCATATGGGCATTTTTTTACTCAGAGTTTTCCACGAGTCTCCACACGAATTTGACGTTCCAAATTCAAATCACTTTAATCCCTAGGGAGTTTCATACAACTTTATATCCCTAGAGAGACGATGCTTTACTTTACGTTGAGGTTGCATGATTTGTAATTGGACATTGTCGAGCAGGTGGTGTGAAAAACATTATACCACCCAATAGTCACATCCACGTATGAGGTATGTACGTGTGAGGTTAGCCTCACACTAGGATTCCCTGTGTCGGGGTATCAGAAATTACGAGTAGGTACCATGGTACAAAAACATCCAGACCGGAACAAATATTTGCAGATCATACAAACATTTGTCCCGCAGCGGGGATCGAACATCGAACCCGTAACCTTTAGCATCTCAGCTACCTACTCGACCACCGCGCCACAGAGGTCGTCACAAGAACACAAAACCACTCTATAGGGCGAACACTCATAATGCACATAGTAAAAGTTCGTTACAGATTATAAGACCACAATTTGTAGTATGTTACTCGTAAGGACTCCGCGCAGAAAGCCGGTCACACAGTGGTGACACGATCTATTTCCACGTATCGCACGGAGTCCTCGCTTTGTCAGCAAATCACCTCCTTCTCGTCAAAGATAGCGGTGTCGGAGGACATACTCTTCAGCCGTTGCTGGAGTGCCGAGCGGCGGCGGCGACATGAACGCATTACTGCCACCTAGAATTCAAAGAAGAACCGTTAAAATAACAAGAAGTAAGTTTTAGGTTAAAAATATACCTATGTTATACTAGTGGTTCGCCCCGAACTGAGACCTCGCGATAACACCTTTATCAGCCCGACTAATTAACCAAGTAATTTCCATTTTTCTATTATTATTTTTGAAAATTTTCACCTTGAGGTGTACCAGTACAGTACAGGATCTATCAGTAACAACTCTAATTTCCCACACATCATCGAAATAACCTTTGAATAGGGCTAAGCAACGGGGCGTAATACTACATACCTGTTAGTACCTATATCAAGTACCTGACGAATTAATTGATAACGTCCTTTTGACGAAAACTATAGAACTCCAGCGTGATTCAAATTCCTAGAAATGGATGTTATATTGGTTTCTGTTTTATGGAGTACAAGTTTCTAAATTCTTCGGTTTCAGACTTTTTCCTGTAGTTGTGACACAAAAGCCACAAGCATACCAAATTTCAGCATTGTGGGATTGCTGGAAGTACCCTAGAATTTTTGATTTTTACGTTTTTTATTTTCCCTAATATCTTAAAAACTACTGAGGCTAAATACTTATTAAAAACAGTTTTGAAATGTCCAACTAAAGCGCTGTCATTAGACACCCCACTTGATCTGACTGTCTCACTTTTTTTTTAGCCCCTCTTGGACCCCAATATCTCAGCAACCACCTGACCGATATAGCTCATAACCTTACCTACAAATTGTACCAATACTATCTACCCCCATACCAAATTTAATGAAGATCAGATTAGCGGTTTGGAAGTTTTCATCGGACAAACATACATACATACATACAAACGCCGATTCTTCCAACTTGACTAAGAGAACTCGCTTCGCTTGTTCAATAAAACGCTTTAATGAAATAAGGCTCCCAAGTAATATTGGAATTAATGTTCAGAACCTTGAGCGGTATAATGAACCCAACTCGGCCAGTGCACTATTACTATCAATTGAAGAGTTCTGTTTTCCATCTTCTCTAACTAATTGTATTCTGTCATCGGATTTACGATAAACGGTGGCTGTCGATGAGTCAAGTAGGTTAGGTTAAGTAGGCTTAGCTAGGAGTGCTAGGTAAAGGTAACTTTTCTGATCCTGAATCCGAAAACCAGTTACTTTTTCGATCACCAATGGCTTGGTCACAAAGAATGTCAGTACAAATCCAGTTTGCAAAGGTGGGGTGTGTACAACCAACAAGTTTCTGAAGTACAAACTCAACTTGTTGGATAGCGTCCTATCAATCTTTTGCAGGGAAATGCAGGACATAGTTCGATGTCATAATTATTACGTCACGATCAACAGTATGGACAGCACATTCTTATCCTCAAAGTCTTTAGGTGTGTAACTTAGCGTGTTAGGTATCAGTAAAAGTTGGCTTTAAGCTACTCTAGCTCGCGCTATCTATCGCTTGTTGGGTCTCAGGTGGTATTTCGGTCACCCTTTTTTGGTTTAGGTTCAGCTACGGTGGTACTGATGGTGAAAGGATTATGCAATTGCAGGTGTCATTATAATCAGTCGTTAGACGTCCACCATTAAACGACACCTCCCCACTTGGACGGGAGCTCCCCTATTGGACGAGACCTCCCCCAAAGAAAAAAAAGGGGGGAATTGCCATAATCACCACGCTTGGCAGGTGGATTGGTGATGGTGGATGCCGCTGCCCATCCCCTGGTGTAATCCCTCACGTGAATTTCACTACATCCACGGAAGGAGACAGAGGGGTCTATTGGCGGACACGCCACGGCACAGACCGTGTTCGTTCCAGGTGTAATGCACTGAATATACTGACCACAGCGACGGCAGCGAGCACGCTGAGCGCCAGCAGCGCGCACGCGTACTGCGCCGGCACGCGCAAGAGCGCGGAGCAGTGTGCTAGGCGCTCGTCCTCGCCTCCGGGGCACTGTGCGATCCCATCGCACCATAAGGCAGGCGCTATACAGGCATCGAGCGATGCGCAACGGTATTCGCACTCGCCGGAGAGGGCGTACACGCCACCACGAGAGGAAGGGTGCCTGGAATTAATGGTAGAGCAAAGTTATTGAGTGTTGATTTCAAGAGATTTTTGCGTTTTGCGCTAGGAAGCATGTTGGTTGGTTGGAATTTTTGGCTCTAACCTAAGCATTTTGTTTTAGAAACCCATATTGGGGTAATGTAAGTCATAGTGGGTTTTAATTTATTTAATTCACTCCCCAATTAATAGGCAAAATTTAAATTTAATAGGCCCCGAGTCTCAGCAATGGGAAAATTCAAGGTTCATTATCGTTCTGTGTATGCAAGATATATATTATATAAGGGATGAAGACAAGTCTTTTTACAACTTTTTATCTTTGTTGGTATCTACAACAAACAGCAGTTGGTAGCAGATGAGTTGGCGAATCTTTTATTTGTTTTAAAAGTTACCTTGTAGTGATCACTCTTTCATTCAGGACACAATCAAAGAATTCAAATAAACTAGTGGTTCGCCCCGAACTGAGACCTCGCGATAACACCTTTATAAGCCCTAAGTAATTTCCATATTTACTATTATTATTTTTGAAAATTTTCCCCTCGAGGTCTACCAGTACAGTACAGGATCTACCAGTAACTACTCTAATTTCCTACACATCATCGAAATAACCTTTGAATAGGGCTAAGCAACGGGGCGTAGTTATACTACATACCTGTTAGTACCTATATCACGTACCTGACGAATTAATTGATAACGTACTTTTGATGAAAACCATAGAACTCCAACGTCATTCAAATTCTTAGAAATGGGAGGTCAACAATGGATGTTATATTGGTTTCTGTTTTATGGAGAACATGTTTCTAAATTCTTCAATTTCAGACTTTTTCCTGTAGTTGTGACACAAAAGCCACAAGCATACCAAATTTCAGCATTGTGGGATTGATGGAAGTACCCTAGAATTTTGGGTTTTTACGTTTTTTATTTTCCCTAATATCTCGAAAACTACTAAGGCTAAATAATTATTAAAAACAGTTTTGAAATGTCCAACTAAAGGGCTTTCATTAGACACCCCACTTGATCTGACTGTCTCACTTTTATTTTTTTTACCCCCTCTTGGACCCCAATATCTCAGCAACCCCCTGACCGATATAGCTCATAACCTTACCTACAAATTGTACCAATACTATCTACCCCCATAGCAAATTTCATGAAGATCGGATTAACGGTTTGGAAGTTTTCATCGGACAAACATACATACATACATACATACATACAAACGCAGATTCTTCCAACTTGACACAGAGAACTCGCTTCGCTCGTTCAAAAACTAACACGTGCCAACTATATAGTTTACCGATCTTCTTTTTTTCTATATCTTATTCATACTTGTTAATTTTTTTTCTTAACTTTTTGTAATTTTTCTTCTTTTCTACTTACTTCTTAGTCTAAGTAATTCTTATTTATAACTAACCGTCTAGAAAGTTCCAGCCAGGAGACATAATAAGATGCGCTCTCCGACGCTATCAGTTCGATTGCCAAAGACCTCGGCCAGTCGAGATCAAAGTGGTCTGGAGAAGGAGCCGGCGCGAAGACATGCCTAGCTAATGGATCCAGAACTTTCGTCCAGCCATCTGAGAATATTTCAACTATTTCGTCTTCCTGAAATGAAAAATTGTACTGTAGGTTCTCGATGGACTCATGTACTCTTGATGATGGCGTATTCATACTTCATTTGCGTAAATGGAATGGTTGTGTAGAAATAAAATAACATAACACCCAACCGTCACATACGTAGTCTTGATCCCACACTAGGATTCCGTGTCGTGGGTAACAGGAACTAAGACCACCATTGGTACCATAACACCCAGATCCAGAACAAGTATTTACTTATCATACAAATATTTGTCCCGCAGCAGGAATCGAACTCGCAACCTCTTGCATCTCAGCCGGCTACTCCCCACCGCGCCACAGAGGTCGTCAAATCATCTTTTCATCATCATTTTGTTCAACAAATAAAATAAAATAAAAAATTAAATCTTATCGTGATGTGGACCCCTGGTTTTTGCCATAGCTTGGATATAAAGAATTATAAAAATTATCTACCTCCTCAAATATTGGTTTTATCTAGCGGTTTATCAATCAAAAAGTTAAAAAAAAAACAAAGTTAAATAAAAAATGGGCTATGGTCATAAGTAGGTAGATACCTCATTAGGTGGACTCGGGCATATAAATATCGGCGACAGTCCACCAGCAAACACCGCAATCCTATTCGGAGTCCTGCACAAATGCCTGAGATCTGGTGCCACAGTGATATTGTTGATGAGGGTAAAGTTGTCCACTTCCGGTTCTTTGATAATACTGCCTTTGATTTGGAGGTAAAGGTACCGGCCTGGTGAGGGATCTATTAGAAACGGACGTTTGTCACACTGGAAACCCTGGAATATGATAAAAATAGAATTTACTTACTCTGTTAGCATTTCCAATAATAGATTGGAACTTAACAATGTCCTTCAGTTTCATAATCAGACTTACAGCGTTCTCACAGCGCTGAAGAAAAATATTTTGAGTAAACAGAGGCATGTCCTAACTTCAAAGGCTTAGCACATCTGCGTGAACTATTCCATATTCATCAATAGCAGGCCAAAAACCTATTAATAGGACTTACAGTTTCCGAGTTTTCAGAGTTATCATGGACCACCACATGAGGGCCAGCTTCAACTAACAGATTCAGTTCGCCACTAGCCCCCGTGATGTGGTGCGTGTCCTTGCAGTTCCAGTCCAGTCGTACAAACTCCACGGAGGCTTCGAAGCCGAACGAGCGGAAGTCGTCGGTAGCTGTCATGTTTACCACGTCAAACTTTAGCTCCGCGACGGTTGATGTTGAAGTAAACTCGTAATCTCCGACATCACTGAAAATGAAATTAAGTTGATTGACCTTTTAAAATCTTTAGGACAAACGCTTGTGGTGCAGTATACAAGAGCTGCTTACCCAGGGGTCATTAGTAACCCCGATGTTACAAAAAGATAGGTATGATTACGCGAGATGGACATAATATTATTTGTACGGTTACGTATGTACCGGCCAATCACGAGTGAGTGCACTTGCGCCGGGATGGTCGCGCGACTGAGTGATAATCATCTATAATAATTTACTATAATTGTGAGTGGTGATTAATTAAATAACTATATCAATAACAGTGTTAAAGAACTACCCTAAAAACTACGTGATGTACAGTTCTTACTGGGACACACGTTGGGGCAAGTTATAGTATGCTGTGGTGTGTCCAGCCTACAAATAGATCCCATCGTTTCTTCCCGTGGATGTTATAAAAACCGACTAAGAGATTACACCAGGGGGTTGGCTCAATACCAATTCTGCGATCACCGATCCGCCTGCCAAGCATGGTGATTATGGCAAATTCCACCCATTGCATCATATGAGGGAGGCCTCGACCAACAGTGGACGTCTAAAGGCTGCTGATGTCATTCAAAAACAAAACCTGCTGCGATGTCTCTAAGGCATACCCGTCCCAATCATCGTCCGCTTATCGAAAATCCTGACAAGGCAGTAGGATCACAGGAGAACTCAAAACGGTAGAGATACCACAGCTTCCTATATAATTAACTCAGACAGATCCATTCACCAGAATTTACTATGATTGTATTCAGTTACCTGCAAAGGCAATCCCTAGGCACGCCCGTCCCAATATCTCTCCATGGTCTGTCAAAGATCCTAACAGCAGCAGTAAGATCACCAGCACAGCGGTACCACGGTGAATGGGCAGAGTGCACGGAACGACAGAGGCGACCACCGCTTCTCACACCGTTCACTCGTAGGCGGATCACTTCACCAGGGTTTGCTTCAAAACGGTAGGTGCAACTGCAAAATATGTTATTGTCTCCACACTCATTTTTACAATACTCGAATAGATACTATAAATACTAAAGTACCTTTGATTCACTACTTTTACTCGAATCATTTTGTTTACAATGGGTTGCTTGTATGCTACGAATGTGCTACGACGGTTGCTACGAATCTCGCTTGGAGCTTCCAGAAGCTCTAAACTAAACTGATCTAGGTATTAGAGTTGATAATGCAGCCGAATATACCTGACAAAACATAATATTCAGTAAAAAAATCTCACTCTATCAACAAGAAATATTATCAACTAATTAAATGTTGGTCAACAAATACCACTTACCTAATGTTACGCATGCCTCCACGTCCATACAAAAACACGTCTCTAGGTGAAGAGAAATTGACAGGTGGGTCTGGAGGAGCCTCTGGGAATGATCGAGAAGAGAAACGTCTGGAGCAGGGTCCTCGACCCCAAGGCTCGCCGTCTTGGTGCAGGTCAACGAACTCATAGAGAGTCTTGAAGAATACTGGCCTGGAATAATCAGTACAGACAAAATAAACTTTTTTTGCTAGCAAGTGACCTTTACGCAGAAGTAGTTTATGCTCGTTTTTTCGGAGTGTTATTATAGGTCGTACTGTTGAAGTAGTTTCTAAAGTTTTTGGTTTGATTAGTTCGAACACACGCATAACCCAACCAGCTGGGGTACCAAGCTCTTCTAACGATTCAGTTTTTAGAAAATATACAGATTATTACAAAATAGTAGTAAAGGACTGCCAAAAGGAACTAGTGGGAATGAATCCAAATTATTAGTTCCGTGTTTAGATTTTTTCTAAACGCTTCCGACGCAGTGTGACCTTGACAGTACGGTTAAATTTATTAAACAATAAGGAATGATAACGTATAACTTAATTGCATTCTGAAAAGTTTTTAAACTTATCGTTCAAAGAAGTTATGGTAACCCAGCTGATTTGAGAAGTGCACTCTTTAGTGCACTTCTCAAATCAGCTGGGTAACGATTTGCGTTCGTTAAATTTGTTAATGAAACCATTACTTACTTTGCTATACTAACTTACTTTAAAGCGGTCCCCTGAGTAAGCTTCAGCTCAAGCGTTAATGAGTCTCCTTTGGAAAGGAAACTCTCAGTCTTCGTACAAGCCCTGGATCTTCTTAAAAGCGCATGTTCGCATGTTCTCGGAGCACGTTCACGACAGAACCTTGCGACTAGCGTGGCATTGGTTGGTGGACGGCCAACTATCACTGATTGGGGGGAAGTGGCCCTCGACATCTGAACTGAGCGTTCTTTGTCACTGAAAAATATATTATTTAATATTGCTTTGGTCTAACCATACTAGGAAATCCGTCAACACCATAAGGGTCCAGTATAATAATGCATACCGGGCGCTTATGAGGTTGCCGAGATACTGCAGCGCATCGAGCATGTTTTCTGAGGCGGGGGTTCCCGAGTTCTTTGCCATAATAAGGTCACGTATAGCGTCATTTTGGGGTCGGATGCGTCGATCCAATAATAGTATTCTGAAGGCTGTCTCTGATGACTTGGCTAATCCCATATTTAAACATTGGATTTCCGTCCATATGGACGGAAAATCCATATGAAATTACAAGTCACAGTAGGTACTTTACATACACTTCTTGTGACTTTTATAAATTGTATTTTTTTTTGTGTGATATGGGTTTTGTGCCTGAATTAAATGATTTATTTTTTTATTTTTTTATTATTGCCATTTTATTAGAGTCGTGCATGATCTATAGAGTTAATTTTGCAGGGAAACTGTTAGTAGCCAAACTAGATAAATAAACATAAATGGCAATGGTTGTTGATACAGGCTGACATCCACTAAATAAATCAGGATTCAAATAGAAGTTGGATGTACCCATAATATTCATCATCATAATTATCAGCTGTTAGATGTCCACTGTTGGACGAGGCCTCCCCCATAGAGTGCAATGGGAGGATTTGCCATAATCACGCTTGGCAGGTTGATTGATGATCTCTGTATTGGTGTTGAGTACTCAAAAGGATGCTGCTGCCTATCCCCTGGTGTAATCATTTTGTCAGCCTTTATGACAAAAGGACAATTTATTCGTAAGCCATTACCACGATAAAGTTATTGGTCTTCAATGCAGCAGAGTAAAATATTTTTATTTTCACACCACCTGCTCGACAATGTCCAATTACAAATCATGCAACCTCAACGTAAAGTAAAGCATTGTCTCTCTAGGGATATAAAGTTGTATGAAACTCCCTAGGGATTAAAGTGATTTGAATTTGGAACGTCAAATTCGTGTGGAGACTCGTGGAAAACTCCAAGTAATAAAATGCCCATATGGCATTGTAAAGAGGTTTGTTCGAAAATCGAACTCGCCACCATAAGCAGAACAAAAAAAAAGAAAAAGGTGCATTTACAATGTTGTGAAAAATTAAATGTTTGGTGCTGTGATTTTCAGTAAACTTTATTGCAATATTCATGTTGATAAAAAATTCCAAACGATAGTGATTCTACTCCAAAGTTTATTAAAACAGACGCTTTAGAAATTATTGATAATCTACTACCGCAAAAATCAAAACAAGCCCTGGCTTTTTATTGTCTCGCAGAAAGTGTGAAAAGTAGAGTATGCTCCTCTGGAATAAAGCCTGTCTTCGTCTTGGGCAGCTTGAACCCCTCGCTTCACTCAGGACTCTATATAACTCCCTCGCTACACTCGGGAGTTAACTTTAGAGTCCCTCGTTATGCTCAGGGTTCAATATGCCGCCCGCGACATAAGACACTGCTTTATTCCCTTAGTGCATAATCTACTATTATTCTATCTATTTTACAAAGAACAATTTACTATGGATTATTTACTGTCCAACTTCTAAAAATTTGTTCTATTTCATACGACGTTAATTAATTACAATCTATATACTATTGTATTGACGACCTCTGTGGCGCGGCGGGCGAGTAGCCGGCTGAGATGCAAGAGGTTGCGGGTTTGATTCCCGCTGCGAGACAAAATGTTTGTATTATCTACAAATATTTGTTCTGGGTCTGAGTGTTATGGTACCATGATACTCCTAGTTCCTGATACTTGGAATCCTAGTTGGGGATAAAGACTACGTATGTTACTGTTGGATGTTATGTTATGGTATACATTCAAATCGCCTAGCGGAAGGCATTGCTACGCCGTTTACAGGTAAACCTAGTTTGGGAAGGTACCAATACAGTTTGTCAAATCATGAAAAACCTTCAATAGGATCATTTTAATTTAATTTTAAGATTATATTGTAACTTGTAACCTTTGTTGTTTTCAATAAACTTATTTTCCAACCACGAAAGCCGAAGGGTGTCGTAAATATGGAATTTTATTACAGCACGTTAAATTCGTAAAATTATGCTAATAAACTCAATATTTCAGAACAAGTCGCGCAAAATCTTAAATCCGATTATACGCGGGTAATCGCAAGGAAAATGCTCGAGAACTCACCAAAATATATCGCTGCAGCCGGGCGATATCCTCATTGGGCCGTCCCATATATTCAAATGGCTCCCACAGTATTCATCCTCAGGCAAGTTGGGATTGAGCGCGTTTGTCACATAAAATTTCAATACCGAGAACCATACTCGAAATCGCGGCGCCGAAAACGACGGCCTTCTGTATATAATGTTCCGTCCGGTGGGGCCGGAGGTGTCGATCCCTTGCATATGATAAAGGCAAGTCGTGTTTGGAGGGAGGGAGTGTTGGGGGTGCTCTAGGATCCCCCTGCCTGTCCCTCTGATCCAGAATTCACAAGCCCGCTTATTCTTTGCGTAAGTCGGTGACTGCATGTCCACGAATCTAACCTGAAATTAGGTATTATTTTTTGTTAGCTTTATTTATACCGATGATATTAATCTTGGCTTTAAGTGTAATGGCATCGGTCATCCTTTGTTTTAAAAATGAGAAACAACCATTGATGCTTGAACATAAATGAATTAGTAGTCATCACGCATTTTTAGAAGATTTTTCTCACTGAATTTTGAAATGGAACAGAAAAAATGCCCGACCTAATTTCTTAAGTTAAAACAATGTGGGTCTGGCTGGGCCTCCATTATTGTTCGTGCGAGCCTACGTTACTAATTACACTTTGGCAAAAGCCCAAGCGAGGGCTCTAGGGCACTGCTTGATTTATTATTGTTCACCGAGAACGATACACTTTAAATAACACTTCATGATGATGCATGGACTCCATTAGCCTTATTTCAACAAACGATTAGGCATAGAAAATTAGCATGAGCGCTGCATGTGCCAGATTTACGCCCTGCATTTACAACTCCATTTACCAACGATAAAATATTAAAAGTATTACTACTAACTAACCTACTAACTTCTTTGTATAGGAAGTGAATTTCCCATAACCAGCAAAATATGGCGCTGCAAAATATGCACGAATCCTAGATCTCGCTGACAACACCCGACGATTTTACATAATATGGAACTTTTTAGAATGAGTTCAGTAAGACCGGACTTATGGATTTTTATAAAATATTTCTGCCCAGTTTGTTATATGTGCATATAGGTGATGCTTTGTGCTTTTGTTTCACGTGAACAATTGTGAAATTACTTGGTGTTGGAAGAAAATAATACTGACTAGTAGAGCATATACAATATATCTTTCAGTGACTTAGAGCCAATTTCACCATACTCTGTTAGTTAGTAAATGTCTTGTTAAATCTAACCATTGGTCAAGATGACAGATAATCTTTGAAAACACCTGTCAAAAAGCATTGGTTAGACTTAACAGTTGTTTAATCGCCTGTTATTTGTTGGTGAAATCAAACCTTAGCCTAGGCTTAGGCTTGGTTAAATAATTTGAATTAACACCTATAAGAATTAATTAAATTTGATAAAAGCACGTTCATCCCATTGTATGTATTGTGCCAAAGTTTTTTTTTATAAATTCATCCAAGATTCGAATTACTTAGGAAAAGGAAATCAGCGTGAGCATTGACTTTGATCCTATGATAAGATTTATGACTATTTAGTCTATGTGTTTCAATTACTTAGTATTAATACCACCTGGAATGACTCTCACAACACCGTTGTCTTCTTCGTCGAATCAAAGAATAGCGCGACATCTAATCATCGTCTATTTTAACAGAGACAGAGTGAGTGTCGCGTTTATTCTGTTTTTCTTTATTATAATTTCAACACATACCCGTAATTTTCACTACAACTTCCACTAAATAAACAATATTTTTAGCGCCACAATTTATTAAAAACAGGACAGCAGAAATCTTCTGGTGTGACTATCAGAATTATAATTATTTATTAATTATTCTTATCAAAACATCTACCCTTTTGATGTTTATTGTGTATAATCTAAATCAAACATCAACGAGCTCATTTATTTGAATAGCTGGGGAAGATTTCCTAATAAGCTACAATTCATAGTACACCTTAGAATTGACATTCAAACTACATTGAGCACTCCCGTGTGTTGAATTAATAAGACGCCTTTACACGACGCCCTGCATTTTGTAATTCTATTTCTGACAAGAAATTTTCCCAAGTCAAAACGCAATCATTTCAAATGTGTTGGTACATCATTTTACGTAGTTACCTCGTAGAGAAGCTAATAGCAAATCTAATTGAATTACCTCTAGACTTCCCACGTGCACATCTACGCTCAAAAGCGAGGTAATATAATCTAGCTAGGCTCTTCTAATAATGAAAGCTCTTATGTGTGAGACATTCATTTGAAAATAGTTCAGTGTGGTACTGCTTTAATTAAATTTAATGTCGTCTTATAAGATGATAAAAGCATAACATATAATGTCAGAACTGTAAGTTGACCTTAATAAGTCCAAAAATGACCTTGTTTAATGTCTTTTCAAATTTACGTACACTTCTGGCCATTCTTCTAATCTTACAGATCTCTCTTCATTTGTTGTCTAATCTTACAGTCTCCATCGCTTCTAAGCTATAAGACCGCCTATTGTACTTTTAATTAAAAATAGCCTGTAATACAGGTTTTTTTCTATCTCAGGCACGTCTCTCACAAAACAATATGTCTACAATTTTGTTCTACCTAAAATATAAAATAATAATAAAATGTAATAAAATAAGTAAGTGCAGTAATCCTCAAACTTGCAGCAAAATATTGTAACTAGGACGCACAAATTTGCCTGCACGAATTTAAATACGCTAACGACTTACTCGGTGTGAGTTCTACAAAAAAAACTTCCCAACTCTTGGCAACTAAACTTCGAAAACTGCATAAATTAGCCCTAGCTGACATTCGCAGTATCTACAGATAAAGGAGCGAATCAAGCCAAGAACTATTAATACCTATACTACTTGTATGCATTAATTTTGTAAATCTTTTTGTTAAATCTTACCTCAACTTCTAACTGAAAGCCATGTAGCGATTGTGCCGTAGCTGGTTGCAAAAAAGTACCAAAAGGGGACGTTGTAAATTCCACCAACAATTCCGGGCCGCTCGATATTGCCTCTGGCACCGCAACGCCTCCACCGCAAAATCTCAGAATAACTGGATCCCTCGTCGTGTACCCGTCATATACGGTCACATAGTCCTGAACTTCGTCACATTGTTGCCAAAATTTCAACTCCCGCCCATTGTTCCCTCGTTCTTGCTCTGTGGAATACAATGCCTTCTGGCTTCGGATGGAAACTAGTTGTCCGTTCGGTTGTTTGACGACGATCAATGCGTGCTTTCCTTGTGGAATCTCATGCTGCCTCACCGCGTAATAACAAGTCAAGTTCCGTGGGTAAACGCCGGGGAAATTTGGGGACTGTAATCTACAGTTTTTACGATCGCAGTCGCTGAATATCCTCGAGCAATATGTCCCAGAGATCAAATCCCCCAGGTAATAGTCTGGGGTTTTTGTGGGCCTCGCGACGTTCGCATCCTCGCGTGATATGTTTACGGGGTACGGTAATGGCTTCATCTTGAAATAAGGGCGTTCTGCAATAAGAAATGGTTATTGGATGTATCGGCTTGGAAACTCCGGAAAATACTTTTGTATAAACATTGCTAACCGGAAAAATCTTTGGAAATATCACCTGTAGGCGCTTTGTATCCAAATGATCCGTGATTACAGATTTCGGGAACTTATACGACAAATATTTAGGATGAATTGTGGTTTGAATTCCCAACACAGGGACAAATTTTTAATCAAGATATTGATTAAAGAAGCCTGCATTTTTTTTCAAAAGTCGATTGAAACAGCTCTCAGCTTCATTGTTTGAATAATAATGTTTCTTACCTAATGGAGGAGTACCTCCATAGCGCACTGTCGCATAATCTCTCCTCAAAACCTTATACGCCATCCGAAAATCGAAGTTGTAATTATTTTGGTCCTTCGATAGATGTAACAGCCTTATAATCAGCGTAATCGATTTTGTTTCACTGTAGTATATTGACGGCCCCCAAGAAGTGCCACACCAGGAACCCCCGACCTGTGGTCGACTGGCCTCTTGGATCTGCATGTAGCCGTCAGGGCAGCCATCTTCAGTGAAGGATGTGAAGCGACCGAGAGTAAAGCTGTCGAAGAGGACCTGTAAAGAAAGAAGATAATAAGAATCTTCATAACAGCAAGGCGAAAATAATACACTTTTCGTCAATATCTATATCATAGGGACTAGGTAAGCATAACAACCTATATAGTACCCTGGTAGCTATGATTTCTATGAAAGATATATACATTCAGCGGAATAAGAATAGATGAGTCATCTATAAAGATCTTACTTTTTGCGTGATCGTGATATTTAAACGTAAGTATAATTTGAAGATTCAGCTTCGATATCGCCGCTTTGTTGCTGGGGACGCATGAAGTAGTTCAAATGAAAATGATCAAGAGAGAGTATGATGATGAGGGAAAATTATGAAGTGGGATTAAAGGCTGGGGAGGTGCTGCAATCACGATGATTTCACGCTGGTATGTCGAAATTTGTATGAACTGACCATTGACCTAAGAAGCTGCAATTGCTATGTTAGAAAAGATGAATTTATATATCAATTCATACAGATTATGATGAACATGGCAATTTGGTTCGGAACTTAGAGGAAGTAGCCTTCCTGTTCCTTATAATGTGTTAATTTCTTATGATTTTTATTGCATTATCTAAATAACAGCCTGTTTTTTCGACTTCCTATAAAGTATATAATGAGTTCTTGCTATTTATCCGACTACAGCAAAGCAAAAGAAGGGTTATGATTTTAGCATATATTTCAAAAATATATCACACTAATATTCCTACACTATATAACTTGTAAAAAATATAAATTTAAAACTAAAACCTGACGCAAATGCTGAAAACAAGTATCAAAAAGTTTTAAGGCCAAATCCACGAATCTATAGTTAAGGCCTTCAACTTAATTAATAGGTGTAGTCTGAGTACAAATCCACGATTTTTATTCAGATAAGCCTCCGAATATTGATTTTGAATGGATACTAATCTTGTTTTCAGATTTGGCGTAGTCGGATTTTAATTTTCTTTTATTTTTAATTTTATAATTAAGTATGATTTTTTTCGTTAGATATAGTAGCTATATAGTCACATGCTTTCACATAATTTATAAGTATAAGTAGTTACCTACTGTAACAAGTTTCAAAAGAGCACAAAAAATATATCGACGTCGTCAATTCGAGGTTGATGGCTCAATTAAATCGGAAACCGCTTTATGTGAACCAATTAAAGTTAAAGAGCTTACAGTTACCTACTATGATAGCCTTCGGGATCAACATTGTACACTCATTTCGAAATAAAATCATGGGCATTTTATTACCCCTAAGAAAATGGAAAAATAATTCACAAAAAAATGCAATGAAAAACTCTCACAAAAATCCTCAACCAAAAAAAAAACCCCAAATAAAAGAGAAATTTACAAGACAAGGTATGTAAGTAACTTTTAATTTATGGAAAAAGTTCTAACGTGATTTGGACAAACTATTCAAGGGGTCCACTTCAGAATCATTGCGCACACAGCAAAAGGAAAACCTCATGATATATTATATTTTAATACAATTTTTATTTCAATTTGATAAATTGCATAGTTATAGATTAGTTTTAGTTTAGTATTAGATTTATTATTATTATTGTTTATTTTATTACACACCAGTTAATTTTTTTGTATAATGACGAGCAAATTTGTCCATGTTTTTGATGTGCTTGAGGTTAGATATCCGAAACATATGGGCCGCTTTTTTATTTAGTCGAGCACGAAACTCCCAGTTCAGTAGACCAAAATGGAACAAGGCAACGCAGAAAATGCAATTTTCACCCTCAAATTGCATTTGTGCACGTTAAAGGGTGTTTCCTCACGTAACCACCAAGGCGACCGAAATGGTGGCGATTTATAAATCTGTACTGATCTTTTGTATTTGAAAATTAAACGGACAAGTATGAGTGAGAATCGTGCCCAGAGTTGACACGGACGTATGGTGTAGTGTACACGGATATTGTATGGAAAATGAGGTTCATAAAGTATAAGCTGGGGGGTGCTCATTCGGCGTCTCCATACAAAAATCCGTAGTACTTATAGTAAAACTCAGACTTCAGACTCAGATTAGTTGATAGTTACTACGTAATTCACGGATGATCGTCGTAATCGCCATCGTCACGATGTTTGCTGTAAAACTCGGACTTGGGGCACCAAGGTTTTGATGCGTAACCTTTTTCGAGTTTCTTCCACTTTTTCCTACAAATAATCCCATTTTAGGGGTAAAAAAAACAAAATTTAGGCTTTCTTTTATATATGTCACAAAGAATCCTATAGCATTCCAAATTTCAGAGTGTCGAGGTTATCGGAAGTACCCTAGAGGTACATGGAGTGAAAATCAGTGTTTTACATTATTATAAGGGCACAAGCTTAAGGTATAAATTTTAAGCTTTTCTGAGAAAAAGGGTCTTGACAAGCAGACAGGACAACAAAGTGATCATATAAGGGTTCCGTTTTGACCTGTTGAGGTACGAAACCCTAACAATGGGACAAAACATAGATCATATTATTACCGAAATTAAAACAATGCCCGGTACCGCTAGCAAGTATACTTAGTAGTTAACCCATATCGGTATCGAGTACATTCCGAACATTCAAGCTGTTATTGGTTAGCGTAAGAACGTTGTTGGAACATTGCTGGTAAGTTTGTTTATGCTACGTACGTGGAGAAAGATATTCGTGCTTCTAGGCGTGTCAAATTTTTGTAGGCATTGAAAGATTTATTCTAAGCAAATGTACCAACAAAAGAAAAAGTATCGAGATAAAATTTGCCATGGTACGATATCGCCTCGATAAAACAGTAATACCAAAAAATGATACATCAATACGTGTGAAAGGGGTCTAAAATGTCGATAAGGATCGAGTCCCACGGGGAATTTATGCCTTGCAACAAAGAACTGCAGTCGATTTTATTCCTGGATTCTCTGATTCAATTGGTTTCTGTCGAACGTATTTTTAGGAAAGCTGTCAGCTTTATTTCAGAAAGTATTTGCTTTGGGAACAAAATAATGCAATTACTTTCTACAAACTGCTAATAAATGCATCTTTCGTTTGATTGGTGTAATTTGGCTCATGTCATTGTAATAATCAATTATTCTAGAAAAATTTCAAAATTGCAACGCAAATTTGTGAAGCCCGTTTAAAGCAGACATCCTTTTCATTCACAATTTTAGGTGCTAAAGCAAATAACACACTAATCTGAACACAGCACAACGTAGGGCTGCTACCTCTGTTTCAGACTGAAACTATTTTTTCAGAAGACGCAGTTAAAGTTGACAATTATTAGAATTTGAGATACGCTATACTATTACTAAATAGTACGTCTTCCAAAACATGGACAGAAAAAAACAGATTTCCTCGTGAATCAAATGATGTACATTTTCTCCACATTAGTATATGAAATGTCATCCACACCCTTCACGTTCACTCTTTCAGAGTGGAAAACATAATTTTGCATCACGGAATGCCTGGGGGACTTTGATGGAATAAACGCGCCAGCAGAGACATGTGGCATTCCAATTTATTTACTGTTAAATGTGATATGACGCGAAGCTGAAGCAGCTGTCTAGGATACAGAATGTTTATAAAATTATATTTCTTTGTAGGTAGTTTTTGGGTGCCTGGTTACAACCTACTTGAAGCCTCTAAGACTTGAGGCATTAATATTTTACAAGCATTCTTCTTGAGTCTTGCTATTTTTAAATAATAATAATAATAAATTCGTTTATTTTCTCATCACAAAGGTCATTTAGTCTGAAAAACCTTACTTGATATGATTGATGTGAAATTAAGATCGTAGACATACCAGGATTTTAATTAAATTTTAATTTCTAGTTTTTTAATCTGTTCATCCAATGGTTGCCTTAAAGCCATAGACATTATACTACTATTTAAATTCTACCTTTTTTATTGTTTTTTAATAATAACAATAAAGTGTTTATTCGTTAATTCGTTCTAAAAACAAACTCACTTTAAGCTCTGAAGACTGAATCTGTTCGAAAATGTTGTAGCGACATACCAATTCATGTTTCGTGAATTATTAATATATACATCAATACCTTTCCTATTCCGCACTCCTTATTGGCAATAACTACGATCAGAATTTAATCAACGTTGTACTGCAGAGCCGAAATCTAATCAAACACACCTATGTGTTGATTCATAATAATTTCATTGTCACAGCAAGATTGATATTAGAGGCTCTCAAATTAATGACTTTGGGTTCATGTCGCAGTAAGATAGCGAATTCAGGGAGATTGTCATTTTCTAGTACGACAATAGACAATATATTGTTTTCTTACATTTTCATAAGCTAGTCTCGGAAGTCTCGTCCAGCAGTGGACGTATAATGGCTAATGATGATGATGATGATGATGACAGATCACATCTAAATCTGTTTATCCACGGATAAACAGATTACAACACTTGCACGTATCCAAATGGCATGTATAAAGTAAATGCACGTATCGATGTACAAATCTGACCCTTTTACACTCGTACCCCGCCAGTGTAATTAACAAGTTTCGTAATATACAGTTTCATGTCTTCTCAAGACTCGCTTCTGAATGTGTGAAACTGTAAACGAATTAGGGTAGTTTTGTTTGTTTGAAGAAACTTGTTGTTTTGTAAACTCGAAAGGAGTTACGAATAACTTTGGGAAATCAAGAAGCAGGATGCTCATTATGTTTTACTAAAATAGGATTTTTCACGGGGTGAATAAAACAATCGAGGTTTCAACTTTTTTTTCAACCTATTGACATAACTACGCCTTGATTTGACACCTGATCCGATCTGATTCCAGGTCAAATTTTTGAATGTCATGAAGTGACTGAATATTAGCAAAATGACTGCAAATCACAGATTTCCAGAAGATCAACACACTTGTATTGATATTCATGTGCGAATTTTGGTCACCAATGAGTTTCAAATGTGTTTTTTTTGGAAATAGCTGATTAAGGGTAATTGGTGACATTTAGGAAGTCGATGACATTCAAAAATCTAATAAAAGTTCTAATAAACTTTGCTACCACTCTACAAAGTGTCAGTGTGTAAGTACACAGTCAAGTCATGTTTGACTTGACTGAGACTTTGACGACTTGAAAAGAGTGTAACGTTGCAAATTAATCTAAAAATACTGAAACTGGCAAATGCACAAACCATAAAAAACTTCCTTAATTTTTATTTTATATATTTATAGAGATATATTGTTTATTAGATTTTTAAAGGTTAGCATGGATTGATGTACGAGATGTACCACCCTATCGCTCCGGAAAACGAGCATTAATTATTGTCTATATACCACCTTATGAAATGTTTGCTTCAATTTAAACTGTATACTACAATAATAATTTAATCAGATAATATAAACAAACCCAGTTTCACAGGAGAGCATCTAGTACGAAACTTAAGTAACCACCGTGTAACGTTTGTTACACGTTTGTGTAAGCAGTTGCTTGTTTACTTTTACTGTTGATATAGTTTAATTGTGCAGTGTAATTTCAAACCGAGTGAACAGTGGAATGTTACTTCACAAACAAGAACAAATTACAAATTATTTATTCACAAAAACAGAGTAACATCACAGATACACATGTTAACTTCAATGAATAGATAAGGAAATGCAGGTTTTCTATCTAGCATGTAACCTAACCTAACCTACCAAATCCTACCTATAGGTAAACTTGTATCAGCTAATAAATTAGCTGTATCTAATTGAAAGTAGTTGAAAACGAACTATACCAGTACCTAAGGTTCCCTGTTGAGAGTATCTACTTTATTACTTTATTTAAATTATCTTGGAGGTTTTCTTATGCACCATTAAGCCTTATGCACCAACTTTAACTAGCGTCCCGTCCTTCAAACGAGACCATCTTAACAGAACAGTATTACGAAGAGCCTTAAACTTTTATAAAGTTGGCTCAGCCATGGCTCAACAAAGTTTAAAACACCCAAGGCGTTCTCAGAGGGTGTAATGTTTTCTGTTTGCGTTCATCTTTCATGAACTAAAAAGTGCAAACGCATTGCAAAGCGTCTACTATGAACACTAAAAAATTATTTATTTTATAATATAACATAACACGCAACAGTCAAATACGTAGTCTTGATTCCATACTAAGATTCCCTGTGTTGTGGGTATCAGGAACTACGAGTACCATGGGACCATAACACCCAGACCCATAGAGAAAATATTAAAAATCGTTATTGGTACTTATACTTCTAAGATCATATTTCAAATTAATTATTAAAAATAGTTCTGCCACAATAACTTTATTAATTAATTAGTTCTTTTAAATTCGAGTAATTGATTTCTTTATTTTTTTTATAAACTCTGATGACAGTTTGTATTTTAATAGCGATTGCCTACGCATATAAATTTTTTCGGGGTAAAAAGTATGCTATGTTTAAATTCAGGTTTTAATCTGTTTACAAAATTCCATGAACTTGCCCTGAGGTAAAAAATGAGGCGTAAAAGCACGATTAGCAATAAAATAAAACAAACTACGCTTTACTCTTATAAATTTGTAAGGATGTGGTTCTACACAAGTAGACAAGAAAAGTTAAAAGTACTAAATTAAAATTTCAAACTGATCATTCATTTTATTTTCCAGTTTTATTGATCGCATGTTGCGTTCACTATACGTAGGCTCCTTCTATATCCGCAATTGGCTCTACCATTTCGTTCCATCGAAACACAGTCCAATTTAGAATAAAATTTTGTTGCTAATCATGTGGAATTTATCTTTATATTATCTATTTCAAACATATCTAAGAAAAATTTATAAAACCCAATGCAATAATCCCGTAACTTTCCCAGTAGCGCCGTGGGGTGCGAGATTTGTTTGCGGACCGCCCGCAGTTAGGTGTGCGCCAGTTTTATTTGCCTTTGTACTTTGTTTTAACGATTTTTCAGGCATTTGGTCTTGTAAAATACAGTCCAATTTTAAACTCTATAACAATGACTGTGTGGTATAAATCTGTCTGAGAAATATAGCGGTCATGTAACTTGTAAAACTTGTGGAGTGGGTTTGGTTAACGTTTTTGCAGAGGTGAATTTCAAAGTGGTTTTCAAAGGGGCGTTCTTCAGGGTTGTTTCATTCTGATTTTGTTCCGTTTATTTGAATTCTTAGTTGTTTCGTAAACATGAATTTGTACTTAATAATTTATTGGTAACTGCTTTTTTTAAGAGATAATGTTCAAAGTGCAGCTTGATAATCACTGAAATAGTTATAAATTTGTATTCCATTCATTTTTGTATCAGTTAGTTGTAGCTACAAATCATACCACTGCACCCAGACCACTACAAGACTATAAGATATTTGCAGATTAAGTAAAAATTTGTCCCACAGCGGGAATTGAACCCGCTCTTGCGTATCAACTGGCTACTCGCCCACCATGCTACGGAGGTCGTCATGGCACATATCTTCGAATGTTTGGTTCATATTTTGTTTTTTTCACGATGTAACCGTTTGAGAGTATTTAATACTGAGCACATCATTGACTGTACTTTTGGCGAAATAAACTAAGTGATAATAACTTTTCATTTAAAAAACCGACTTCCGCCATTGTATTCGACTAAATATCTGGATGAAAAAAAACCATAGTGGTGAACGGGTTATGATACTTTCTGAATGCTTGGTTTGTTGCTGAAAATATCAAAATTTCTTTAAGTATGCCTACAATATTTGAGGAGTTCCCTCAATTCCTCATGGATTCCATCATCAGAACTGGATTTTGAAAAAAATGGGACCAATCTGGAAGTATATCTATTCAAATAAAAAAGAATTCTCCAAATCGGTTCATAAACGCCTGAGATATGAGGTAACAAACATAAAAAAAACAACCGAATTGTGAAACCTCCTCCTTTTTGTGAAGTCGGTTAAAAACAAAAACCATTCAATCAGAGGAATGGGAAAAAAAATCCCGCTCCTCTTATCAATTGGAGTTCCGATCGGAGGACTGGGAAAAACCCAATTTTTCGAGTAGAAAAGTCGATTGTTTCTCGAGCAGAATTTGAACTCACGACCTTAGGATTGAAATACTAGACCATTAGTGCTCTTATCATAGTTTATGTTATAAAGTCAATGATCTCGTCCAGAGACCCAAGTCTGAGTTAACAAGCATTTAAAACGGAGTATAGTGTAGCGTAGCACAATTGTTTGTATGGAAAGTGAGGTTCACAGAGTGTACGCTAGGGGCGCTTATCCATATAAAAACCATGTTGCACAACACCATGCATACGTCCGAATCAATTGTTTGCAAAAAACTTAACACAGCCTCCTGAGACTGAAGTCTGAGTTTTATCAAGCAATTAACAATGAAGTCGAGTAGAGTAACACAGGTTTTTATATGGAGACGCCGATGAGCGCCCCTAGCGTACACTTTCTATATTGTATACACTGTGTCCCTATACTTAGCGACCCCCAGTAAGAATTCGGGTTTTTTTTACATTCAATAAATACTGCCTAAATAGTGTGAAATAGTGACCTCAGTTAGATAATTAGTGCCTCAATACTTTAGAAGTTATAAGCGAAAGAATGCGGTGTTTTTCAGAGCCTATAGTTAGCGACCCCCACTTGAATCTCTGCAAGTACATCACGTACGGCTTAGCCTTATATCCCAATAAATAGTGCCTAATTAGTGCCTAAGACCTGCAAAACCTCAGCTACGTAGCTACAATAGAATCGAAGATATTTGATAGTTTTTCTGAGGCCATTACGATAACAAGCGCCGTTAACGCGCCTTAACGTTAGTCACCGCCACAGACTAATTAGGGATCGCTGTCCCACTGCCGCGTTAAGGTCCGTGCACGTTATGTACCGAAAACATTAACTTCATTCATTCCGAGGCATTTCATTGGTTTGCCGTCTTTCAATAGAGAATAAAGGGTCGTTTAGACCAATATCAAGAGAAAGTTTACATACTTTTGTTGATTTTAATTTTATTCGATTTTGAACTTTCAAGTTTTCAACTTTTCAGGTCGATTTTGAACTTATAATAAGTAGGTACCTGTTAGCTTGGCTCGGCGTACATGCAATTTTTTTTTTGGAAATAGCTTAAGATGATGTTAGTATGAAAATCCATATCTGTCATGTTATCAGCCCCCCCCCCCCCCCTATTCCCTATCTTGAAAGTCACTCGGTGACCAACGTTTGACAAGTAAAATGAAAACGAAGGCTTTTCACCCCCGATTTAAAAAAAGTAGTTCTGCAGGTGATTCTATAACGTCGGAAATGTTTCCGATCGGAATCGTTAGTTTTTCATTTCGATGTGGTAAGTTACTAAAACAATTTTCTAACAATTTTCTCTAGTAAAACACAGTAATATACAATATTAATTGTTTTTTACTGTGTTTTACTACAGAAAATTGTTTTAGTTACTTACCTCATCGAAATGAAAAACTAACGAATCCGATCGGAAACGTTTCCGATGTTTTAGAATCGCCCTGCAAACTGGTTTGATAGATGGCGCTGACTCAAATCTAGCTGCCAAGGTTGTCAAATGTATTATCTGTGGTGTACGCGTACTAAGCTAATAACTAATTAGTATGTGGCTATTAGTCATGCATGATATTCTGTTTGTGTTTGCTTCTCGAGTGTCCGCTAGTGATTTTGTGGTGTGTTTAGAAGTAGGCAAAAAATAATACCACGAAACGAAAATATATCTATGTTGCTGATGTTGACATTTAACTTTATTTTGACACTTGACAGCTAGGTACAGAGCAGCGCCACCTATTTTCAACGCTGAATTCAAGATTTGAAACGGGCGGCCGTGCAAACGCCTCATTCGTAGTGACAATTTTGTATGGTAATTTTACTTGTCAAACGTTAGTCACCGAGTGACTTAGTAAGGGAATAGGGGGGCTGGGCCGGCTACCTGTGATTTCGATTATCTCCCGAAAGTTGCCTGCTGCTGCCGCGCGGTGGCGCATGAAACGCTGTGGCGTACGCTACGCATGCGCAGACGTCTCATGCGCACTCTGATTGGTCGAGCGCTTCGTCGGGCTCGCACGTTACCATGGAAACGGGATAGGGTTACACACGTCCGAAACGAGAAACCACGAGTGACCCAACCACGAGTGTTCCGTACCCTCGCGCTACACTAGTTATTAAATGCACCGATTGCTTTGGAAATCGTTATTTGAGAATAAATAATCAACAAAAAAAAGTACAACCGAATTGAGAACCTCCTTCTTTTTGTGAAGTCGGTTAAAAACGAATCTGTTGATAGTAGGTAGGTAAGTACTTATTAAAAAAAATGTGGAGCAAATTTTGAACTTATTTGATTCTGGACTGAATGGTGTTGTAGCTGATATCTGAGAAACCTCCTTGTGATCACTAAACAAGATTCTGTTAAGTAAACTAACAGTTTTTTTTTTAAATGAATTGTTTTTAACTTGTTTGGTAAATATATTAGGTAGGTAATCTACATTTGCGTGTGTTCGCGAGGTCTCAGTTCGTAGCAAAGAACTAGATTACTTTGTTGTATGTTTGCTGTCATTGTTGATACTACTGAGAGTTATTCGACAGGAGTGCTTTTAATTTTTACCGTACAAAAACCAATAAGTCTATTCAAAATCAAGATGCCTATATTTAAAAGTCAACACTTTTACAAAAAAAAAACAAAACTTATATGCATACCATATAATAATAATAATAATAATTTTGAATTGGCAGATGCCGTTTCTCATTGAACGAGCGAAGCGAGTTCTCTGAGTCAAGTTGGAAGAATCGGCGTTTGTATGTATGTATGTATGTATGTATGTATGTATGTATGTATGTATGTATGTATGTATGTATGTATGTTTGTCCGATGAAAACTTCCAAACCGTTAATCCGATCTTTATGAAATTTAGTATGGTGGTAGATAGTATTGGTACAATTTGTAGGTTATGAGCTATATCGGTCAGGGGGTTGCTGAGATATTGGGGCCAAGAGGGGCTAAAAAAAAATGAGACAGTCAGATCAAGTGGGGTGTCTAATGAAAGCGCTTTGGTTGGACATTTCAAAACTGTTTTTTATAAGTATTTAGCCTTAGTTGTTTTTGAGACATTAGGGAAAATAAAAAACGTAAAAATCAAAAATTCTAGGGTACTTCCAGCAATCCCACTAGTTGCTTAGCCCTATTCAAAGGTTATTTCGATGATGTGTAGGAAACTAGAGTTGTTACTGATAGATCCTGTACTGTACTGGTAGAGATCGAGGTGAAAATTTTCAAAAATAATAATAGAAAAATGGAAATTACTTGGTTAAGTAGTCGGGCTGATAAAGGTGTTATCGCGAGGTCTCAGTTCGAGGCGAACCACTAGTATTATAATAGCCCAATAAACATTAAATTAGCATGTTCTCCTTACAATAGCACCAACTTTCATCCATTTCTACAATAGTTTAATCATCTGTCTTCCATCGACCATAACAATAATGTTTTCACACCACCTGCTCGGCAATATCCAATTACAAATCATGCAACCTCAACGTATGTAGTAAACGTATGCATTGTCTCTCTAGGGATATAAATTTGTATGAAACTCCCTAGGGATTAAAGTGATTTGAATTTGGAACGTCAAATTCGTGCGGAGACTCGTGGAAAACTCTTAAGTAAAAAAATGCCCATATGGCATTATAAAAAGGTTTGTTCGAAAATCGAACTGGCCACCATCAAAAGAAAAAGGTGCGTTTACAAAGAATGTGAAACAAAAGATTCTTTTGTTTCGCTTGACATTTTTTATTAACATGAACATTGCAATAAAATTTACTGAAAATCACATCACCAAACACGCGCACAGCGTGTGTTGATAAAAAATTACAAACTATAATGATTCTACTCCAAGTTTATCAAAACAGACGCTTTAGAGATTATCGATAATCTACTACCGCAAAAATCAAAACAAGCCCTGGCTTTTTATCGTCTCGCAGAAGGTGTGAAAAGTAAAGTATGCTCCTCTGGAATAAAGCCTGTCTTCATCTTGGGCAGCTTGAACCCCTCGCTGCACTCAGGACTCTATATAACTCCCTCGCTACACTCGGGAGTTAACTTTAGAGTCCCTCGTTACGCTCAGGATTCAATATGCCGCCCGCAACATAAGACACTGCTTTATTCCCTTAGTGCATAATCTACTATTTTTATATCCTAATTGTAAAAGAGCCTCTTACTGTTGGCTAATACGGCCCCAGTAATGCCTCATAAAGGTCCAGGTTAAGCCTGTGTTTGAAAATAAATGACTGAAATAAGTAAGTATTATTGTTATGGTGGATGGAAAACAGATGATTAAACTATTGTGGAAATGGATGAAAGTTGGTTCTATTGTAAGGAGAACATGCTAATTGAATTTTTATTGGGCTATTCAAATATAATATTTAAAATGTGATTGCCAAAATTGAGTTTGTATGTATACCTATTAATAAATGACTGATAAAACTGTTTTTATTCGTTATTTTTATGATATTTTGTGAATTCAAGAACATTGTAGGAATGCAACCAGATCAAAATACCTAAAACCCGAATCTAAAATCTGAGGGCGAGAGACAGCGGGATACTATTTACATTCGTACCATTGGGCCCCAATGGGAGACAGTGGGAAATATTTAGTGTCGTTGTCCCCCACTGAAGAACGAGGCACTTTTATTCCCTTTGTCCCTCAGTGGGCCCGAACAGGTGGGGGACTACGAAAATGAACGAGACATAGCGTCCTAATGGGGAGTTTTCTGACAGCTGAAAGTTTTTTTTTTTTTTTTTTTTTTAGTTCTAAATCCATTCATAGATGGCGCAGTCCGATTTGGCTGTCTAAATTTTGTCGGTCTGCCACCAACTGTCAGTGTCACTGACTTCACTTGCTCATGCTGTTTGTTGGTGTAGTAAAGTAATTATCTACGTAAAGTTTTTGTTGAAATTCTGATATATTTGTTAGTGTTACGTTATTGTTATAATTTTTTGTTGTTATTTTTGAAGCCGAACCAAGTAGACCGGCCTATTGTAGACTTGAAAAACGAGCTTCGGAATCGTAACGCGAGATAAAACAAAGAGTATTTGTTCTCTGTGGTGCTTTTGCAAAATCACGAAGAAAACACAACCATTGCGAGTCACCGCCATCTACCGGAATTTTAAGAACTATTTTTTCTTTTTAATTGCCTCCCTGAAAACTCCCCATTATGCATCATTAAAGTAGTTGAACAAATAAAAACGTCATTAAAAGTAAGGCAAAAATATGTCGTAGGTTTATGTGTATTGATGCATCATCATCATCATCAGTCTGGAGACGCCCACTGCTGAACGAGCCCTCACCCAATAATACCATGTTATTGATTACCTACGGCAAATATATTGACGACATTAATACCTAATAGGTCACGGGAAACCAGTGGATGGAGGTGGCTCGACACCAGTGGTCTTGGCATTCTATGGGGGAGTCCTATGTCCAACAGCGGACTTCTACGGACTGATAGTGATGATGATGATGACTGTTAGTGGTATTGGTGTACACGAGACTTTATTTCCTGTCCAAGGACACTGCCAACCAGTGGAAAGCCTCGGAATGAGTAAAAATGGAATGAAATTAATGTTTATGGCACATCAACGGTTGTCTTACTGGCGCGGCAGTGGGGCAGCGGAGACCGACGTCATGTCGCCAATAGCCTCAGAAAGACTCAAATATCATCGATTCTATCGTAGCTACGTAGCTGAGGTTTTGCAGGTCTTAGGCACTAATTAGACACTATTTATTGGGATATAAGGCTAAGCCGTACGTGATGTACTTGCAGAGATTCAAGTGGGGGTCGCTAACTATAGGCTCTGAAAAACACCGCATTCTTTCGCTTATAACTTCTAAAGTATTGAGGCACTAATTATCTAACTGATGTCACTATTTCACACTATTTTGGCAGTATTTATTGAATGTAAAAAACCCGAATTCTTACTGGGGGTCGCTAAGTATAGGGACACCTTTTAGTGTCTATTTTTATTGTATATTTTAGTGTAATTAGTGCCTAAGACCTGCAAAACCTCAGCTACGTAGCTACGATAGAATCAATGATATTTGATAGTCTTTCTGAGGCTATTGGCGACATGACGTCGGTCTCCGCTGCCCCACTGCCGCGCCAGTAAGACAACCGTTGATGTGCCATAAACATTAATTTCATTCCATTTTTACTCATTCCGAGGCATTACAGTGTCCTTGAACAGGAAATAAAGGCTCGTGTACACCAATACCACTAACAGTCATCATCATCATCACTATCAGTCCGTAGAAATCCGCTGTTGGACATAGGACTCCCCCATAGAATGCCAAGATCACTGGTGTCGAGCCACCTCCATCCACTGATTTCCCGTGACCTATTAGGTATTAATGTCGTCAATATATTTGCCGTAGGTAATCAATAACATGGTATTATTGGGGGAGGCCTCGTCCAGCAGTGGGCGTCTACAGACTGATGATGATGATGATGCATCAATACACATAAACCTACAGTTAGAATTAAATCTTATTGCGTAGGTAGGTACTCTAGGTACCCATTGATATTTATCTTAAAAAATCTGGTTTTTCGTCTAGAAAAAAAAACTACTTACATGTTACTTTTTAGGGTTCCGTACCTCAAAAGGAAAAACGGGGCCCTTATAGGATCACTTTGTCGTGCGTGTGTCTCCATCTTTTTCAGGAATAGCTAAAGGTACCTATCAACTTACACTACTTATATATTTGCTTACCTAGCAAATATACCTAGTATTACCAACACATATTATTACAGTATAAGTATTAACAAGTAAGTTTATTTAATTAAATTCAATTGAATGACAAATTTTTGTACGGAAATCTCAAAGATAAAATATAGAGGGTAGGTACTTCCAGTGACCTCACAATGAGGGGTTTTCACGTGTGTATTTCTACAGCATCCTCATTATGAGATAAGTGATTTCTCAATATGCCAGATTTTAAAGAATAATTGGAGCAATCTTAATCCCAAGTCTTAATTTAGGTGCCAAATAATCTTAGATGCTATGAGCCGAAAACGATGAGGAAGCTGGTGAAACGTCACATCGGCTACTCACTCTGTATCTTCCTTACGAATAAGCCTACGATTGTGTACTAAAAGCTCAAAATTTAGAGCATAATTGGAGCGCTAGGTCCAAAACTTTCAAGTTTCCAGCTAGAACACTCTTTGAGCTACGAGCCAAATACAATGAGGATGCTGGGAAGCCGTCACATCAGCTATTCACTCTGTATCTTCCTAACGAATTAGTTTACGATGTTGTAATATAGCCCAAAATTTCGAGCATAATTCGAGCACTAGGCACCAAAATTTTGAAAACCCTGGGCCTCATAGTTTCAATACAATAAGGAAAAAACAGTTTTGCAGCCAAAAAATTCAAAAAGTTATTGCTTATTTCCACGTGCGGTGTTGCCGCTCTGTATGCTTCATCATTGCAATCGATTTTGAGCATAGTTTATATTATCCTAAGAGTCATTTTAGCTTTCGTTCGAAACAAGATTTAAGTCGGTACTGAGAGATAGACCACGCGTTAAAAATGAAATGTAATGCCTTAGCCTATGTAATGCTGCCACAATTTGTGAAGCAGTTTTTTGCCACTGCCAGCTTTTTGCATATTGGGTAGAATAATTTAGGGTTGATGGTGGAGTTATTGGGAATGATCCGTTCTGATGACATATTTTGCCTTACTTTTAACCGACTTCACAAAAAGAAGGAGGTTCTCATTCGGTTGTCCTTTTTTTGTTGATTATTTATTCTCAAATACCGATTTCCAAAGTAATCGGTGCATTTAATAACTAGTGTAGCGTGAGGGTACGGAACACTCGCGGTTAATTGGGTCACTCGTGATTTCTCGTTTCGGACGTGTGCAACCCAATCCTGTTTGGTTTGTATCCCATGGTAACGTGCGAGCCCAAAGCGCTCGACCAATCACAGAGCGCATGAGACGTCCGCGCATGCATAGCGTACGCCGGCGCCGCGGCGTTTCATGCGCCACCGCACGGCGGCAGCAGGCAACTTTCGGGAAATAATCGAAATCACAGGTAGCCGGCCCAGCCCCCCTATTCCCTAACTGAAAGTCACTCGGTGACTAACGTTTGACAAGAAAAATTACCATCAATTACACAAAATTATCATTAAGAATGAGGCGTTTGCACGGCCGTTTCAAATCATGATTTTAGCGTTGAAAATAGGTGGCGCTGCTGTCAAGTGACAAAATAAAGTTAAATGTCAACGTAGATACTTATCTACGTAGATACTTATCTATTAGAAGTATACCAAGAAACGAAAATATAATTACTTACTTATATTTTCGTTTCTTGGTATACTTCTAAAACACCACAAAATCACTAGCGCACACTCAAGAAACAAACACAAACAGAATATCATGACATGACTAATAGCCACAGACTAGTTAGTTATTAGCTTAGTACACCACAGATTTGATAACCTTGGCAGCTAGAGTTGAGTCAGCGCCATCTATCAAACCAATTTGAAGTACTTTTTTTTTTAATCCATAGGATGGTAATTTTACTTGTCAAACGTTGGTCACCGAGTGACTTTCAAGATAGGGAATAGGGGGGCTGATAATACGATAAATATGGATTTTCATACAAACATCCTCAATTTCTAAACAAAAATAAATTTTGCATGTATGCCGAGCCAAGCTCAGTCACCTAGGTACATAGTAAGTTAAAAATCGACCTGATAATTTGAAAACTTGAAAGTTCAAAATCTATCCCCAGACTAAAATTAAAATCAACAAAAGTATGTAAACTTTCTGTAGATATTGGTCTAAACGACCCTTTATTCTCTATTGAAAGATGGCAGACCAATGAAATGCCTAGGAATGAATGAAATAAATGTTTTCGGTACATAACACGCACGGACCTTAACGCGGCAGTGAGGCAGCGATCCCTTATTAGTCTGTGGCGGTGACCAACGTGTTAGCGCTTGTTAGCGTAATGGACTCAGAAAGACCATCAAATATCTTCGATTCTATCGTAGCTACGTAGCTGAGGTTTTGCAGGTCTTAGGCACTAATTAGGCACTATTTATTGGGATATAAGGCTAAGTCGTACGTGATGTACTTGCAGAGATTCAAGTGGGGGTCGCTAACTATAGGCTCCGAAAAACACCGCATTCTTTCGCTTATAACTTCTAAAGTATTGAGGCACTAATTATCTAACTGAGGTCACTATTTCACACTATTTAGGCAGTATTTATTGAATGTAAAAAAAACCCGAATTCTTACTGGGGGTCGCTAAGTATAGGGACACGTATACACTTACTCATTTTGCATATACGTAAAAACCCGTGTGTACCTACGTGTCAAGTTCTGCTTATTTAAACTCTAACCACCTGACGATTATGACGGTCGTCCGTGTATTACGCAGTTTCTGGCTTCATATACATGAGCGGCACGATGTCAACGGCAGAGGCAACTGCTCCCGTCAGCGGCAGCCGTCAACGCGTCGGTGGCAGCCGTTGACATGTCAACATCGAAGCTCTGCGCCAGCCATCGAGCTGCTGCAAGCATCGCTATAGGTCGACGGCTGCCGCCGACTACAGCTGCCTCTGCCGTTGGCAAATAAATGGCGTCGCATGATTGGGAAAACCGACCCCGCATAACGGGAAAAGGCAAAGCCGAAGAAGAAGAACCTTAATGGATAGTTACTACACGGACGACCGTCGTAATTGCCATCGTTACGACGGTTGCTGCAAAACCCAGACTGGGGCCTCTGTACTCGGGCGAGAGTCGGTTGCATTCGCTCTGAAGTACTCTCTTTTGTTTGCATTTTATAAATTCGAGCACCCGCTACATGTTAATAAAGCGAGAATGAGTGAGTCAGATATTATTAACATACGAATAAGTTTTGATGATGAAAAAATATTTTTCAAAAATATTATAAAATTTGTGATCGATACTGCAAGCCCAAATACTGTCAAGCTACTAATAATCATCGAGGAGTTCCATTTTCCACCTTCCAGATCAACTGCCTGGAACTAACTATAATATTGTAAGTCAGAATTTGACAGGTATGCCAAATTTCAACTCAATGCCAGCAGGTGCTATAAAAATGGATTGCTGGATTTAATTTTAAACCGTAGAGACAGACATATGAACGAACCAGAAAGACAGGCATAAGTACGAATGAAGCATGTTAAATAAAAGCTTTAAAAAATTGACTTTTCAATAAAATATTCATGTCTTCCGTTTTTGTGTACGAGTTGGTAACTAGGAAGGTATTTTCAGTGAAATTTTAGCAAACATTCAGGTATTTTTTGACATGATTACCGTTTTGAAGTCGCAGGAAGTCGTATGGAGGTGGCTCAAGACCGTTCGTCGTGGCATTTCATGTGAAAAGCCTATGCCCAGCATTGGGAACCCTCCACACAGTGGACGCTTAACGGCTGATAATGGTGAAAGTTTACAGTAGTTAATTATTGCTAACCTATATTTAAACTTTGTTAAATATTTTCCATTTTTTTTTTGTTGTGGAAATAATACCGTAGCTACACTATTACATTTTAAAAAGCATCATACAAGACTGTCATCAAAAAAAGCATCTGCTCTCTACATTTTTTGTCCTTTTCTATCACACCGAGTATATCTACATAATATTAAGAAAAGTGCTAACCTAGGATGCTATTAGACGTTATTGTTGTGTAGTCAATAGCGGCAGCTCTTGAAAAGGCTTTAGCCGCTTCACCGCGTCAACCCCTCAAGACGGAATGAGCTGCTTCGGGTCTTGTATCACTGGCAAACGAGCATTTAACCTAAAATGAACTCTTTTGCCATTGTTTTAGGTTTAATGTGTCTTGACTCTACCCAAGGACTACTAAGGGGAATTATTCAAATGGAATATGTCCTTTGACGAGCTTATTTTAGTTTCAATATTGGTTGCGAGCGATTAATATATTCACAGCTTCATCGGAGTGAACCTTTAGTACAGTGATCTGTACCTATAGTAGCTTTATTTATTCTGTAGCATGGGGTACTTAAGTGCACCCTGCAATGTACCAAGTACAGGGTAAAAAATGTCTTCAAAGATTCGGCTGGTTGAGAGCTATTAAAATTTTCGCTGGTAGGGTATCGAGGCTTGTTGAAGTTTTGTTACTGGCTTATTTATTTCTGTGAAGGGTCCTAAAAATTTAATTTTCTTTGAAGACCCAAACAATTGGATTAAGAAACAGTGGCACAAAAAAAAAACAATTCAAACTGACTTCAGTGACTCTCACCGTACAAGTTAATAAGGATGGACGTATTTACACAAATTCATTGCAGTAAATGGTTTAAACTAAAATATTAGTAATTAAATTTGACTTTTATCCAACAAAATCAATCAGACAACCAAAAAGTCATTACTTTTAGATAATCCAGCCATAAAGTCGTGAAACCAATGAGCATCCTTATCGACTGATAGCATTGTATCGAAAACATGCAAGTACAGTTGCCATCAGAAACTGTTGAGCATCTCAGGTGATCAAATACACGCACGACCAAATGAGTGTAAAAGGCAAAGTCATAATTTCAGCAAACTCTAAAAAAGTCGTAACTTCTACACAATCAACTTTACAATTTTGATGGGCAACCAAGTTTGTTTATGGATAGCTAAGGCGTTAGTGGTCATTTTGAGTACATATAGCCGCATTTTAGTTTGAATTGGTGAGCGAATTCTGATGGCGATTGTATCAAATTAGTTCGATAACATTGTTAGACTGTGTATGTCGTATCTCGTAGCTGGTCGAGCTAGTTTTAAGTAAGACTACGTATTATATTGAATTCAGTGGAATAAAGTATTCAATTTGTGGAATATACAGCTATTGAACTAGTGGATTGAAGTATATAAATGAAATTAAGTATTAAATTAATGGAATAAAGTATTAATTTAGTGAAAATGGCAGCAGAACTTGTGAAAAGATCTCCGAATATAGAAGACAAAGTGTTTTTGGTGACAGGGGGCGCTGCGGGCGTTGGAGCCGGGGTGGTGCGAGCGTTGCTTTCCGAAAATGCGAGAGTAATTAAATATTATGAAACTTGAACATTTTTCATACTTCATCATCATCATCATCAGCCTCTAGAAGTCCACTGCTGGACGTAGGCTTCTCCCTTAGAATTCTACAATGCACGGTCTTGAGCCGCCTCCATCCACCGACTTCCTACGACGTTTATATATTATTTCATATATAATCAACTATTTTGTATTTGAAATAACATTAAAAAGCTATAGTTTATGAAATTAAATCACTCGCGCGGTCAGCTGGGTAATAAGTAGGTACGAAACTATGAACGAAAATAATATAAGAATACACGGTATTGTGCAATTTGTTTATTCTCTTCTTAATCATTACTATCTTCCCACAGATACTAACACCGTTTTTATCAATTTCATTTGTAGGTATAATGTTATCAAAGCGATTTGTCTAGTCATCATCAACATCACTGTCATGTCTGGTTGTAGCTTTATTATCGCCATATTATGCTCTTATAAGTTTAATTCTGTTACCATCAATAAAAACAATGTTTTATGGATATTGATCTGCTCAACCAAAATAGAATATTGTTAAGTTTTCTCGTCTAGACCTTTTTCAATAATGTCTACATGAACTCTAGTATACCAACTGTTACAATATTATTCCAAACAATATTATAATTAGACTGAATTATATTAAGCCTAGGTACTTCAGAGGTCGTAGTCCGAGTTTTGCATCAACTATCGTAACGAAAACGATTACGATAATCGTCCGCGTATTACGTAGTTAGTACTATCAATTAATATGTGCGGGCGCTCAATAGAAGCTTCTCAGAGGCCGAAGTTTTTGTATGGTGTAGTGTAACACGATTTTTTGTATGGAAAATGAGGTTCACAATGTGTACGTTAAAGGTGCTCGTCGGAGTCTCCATACAAAATCCAATTGCTAGTTAAATACAAACTCAAAGCTTAGATTAATGGCTAGTTACTACGTAATACACTGACGATAGTCGTACTCGTCATCGCTACGATAGTTGCTGCAAAACCCGGACTAAGGCCTCCAGGCAAAATTATTCCCTAAGATCGTATATGTGTTGATTTTATCCAATGGTTTACCTGCGTAATTGCCTGTTGGCTTACAGGGTGATTCTGTTTGGTCAATACAATTTACAAATGGATTAATCGAAGCTATTACCAAAGCAAACACTTAAACACGGTTTGTTTGTAAATATCTACTGTTATCAGATCGTTAATCTTTGCACTTGATAGGTATGAGAACAAGTAACGATGAAAATTAATGGATTTGTGATTTTAATAAGTCATGCTGTAATTTTTCATCAAAGTAAAAATAAAAATCAGTCGATAATGACTTTCTGCAATAAAAAAAATCGAATTCATGATCGAATTCCTAGGGTTTATGACGTGTATTCACAGGTTGCAGGAAGTCGGTGGATGGAGATGGCTCAAGAACGTTTGTCGTGACTTTATATGGGAGAGGCTTATGCCCATCAGTAGACTTCTTCAGGCTGATGATGATAATGACATTATATTGCGGTTTTTATCTAGGTCGCACAATTAAAGATAAATAATACCTACATACAGGCGCATTGTGATATTTCTTAATTTGTAGTATTTATCAACAAAGAAATGAAATGAATAAATCCAGAAATGTTCCTACCACAACATGGGGTTGCCCTATTTCAGCATTCAGAGTTCACGCATAGAGGTCAAATAAGCAGCTTTAATAGGACATGTTGTGTTAGGTTAGGTTACATTTCTGTAGGAAAGTTTACGAGGCATTTCATTAATGTAAAACTTCAAAATTTATAAAGTCGTTGAACTAAAATTGTTCGTCATGACGTGTGGAATACCCTCCTCTCGGGCTTACACGCGGGTATTTTGATACACATTGTTTGCAACATTGCTGTCAATTACATACCTACTTAGTTACTCAATTTCACGATAACTGATAACTTTCCTCTTCAGCACGTCGCGTTTCTTGACATCTCGGCGCGCGAAGGTGCCTCCCTGGAGCTCGAACTCACGACCAAGTTTGGGGCCTTAAAAGCCAAGTTCATAAAATGTGACGTCTCGGACAACGAGCAACTCTCAGCCGCTTACAACCAAGTGCTGGCAAAGTATAGAAGACTGGATGTCGTGATAAACAACGCGGCGGTACTGAGCGTCAGTGAACACTGTTTCAAGAAGATGGTCGATGTAAATTTTGTAAGTTTTTGACTTATCTATACTTTGTTGCAAAAACCTATTTGCTATCATGAGAAAGAATGAAAAAACAAAAGAAAAAAAGACCATCTACCTTTTGTACCTGCCTATGTATCAGACGGCCTTTCCGAGTGACTTGCAGTACATCAAAAAGTTAAACGATTTTCGTGGCGTAGAGGGCGAGCTGCCAGCTGAGGCGCAAGAGGTGCTGGTTCGATTCCCGCTGCAGGACAAATGTTTGCATGATCTGCAAATATTTGTTCTGGATCTGGGTGTTGTGATACCATGGTACTCGTAGTTCCTGATACCCACGACACAGGGAATCCTAGTCAAGGACTATGTATGTGACTGTAATTAATTACATAGATAACTAGCACCCTCATGTTATGTATATCTAATTAATAATCAAAAAATAACATTTGATAAGAGTTTTAAGGAGTTGAAAACCTTCTCAAATAAAGGTATAGAATCCAGTCTTATTCTTAATTGACCCTAAAATGTTATTGCGGGTCACTTAATTATCAAGTTTATAATAACCCTTAGGCTCAATTCACACCGAGATGGTAAAGACCGGTATAGTTGCCGGTATAGTTAGTTAGTTACAAAACATAGTATCGCTTGAGAGGCTCGAAAAGGTTGCATCAAAATAGACCTATTTTGACCAATCGCGTGATAACTCAGCAGCAGCTACTGACGGCCGCCTCGCTTCAAGTTACAAAAGAGTTTTCTGTTCCGCTTCCATCTCGGTTTGAATCGAGCCTTATACCATCGCAGATTTCCTGATTACACTCGAACCTCTCATGTCCCAAATACGATTACAAAATGTAATTGGCCATACTCTCTTCAGTTTGAACAACAACTTCCAACGCTCGTTCAACTTTAGTTACGCTCCGATAAAGTTCGGAGATTCCTGAAATGTTTCACGGTTTCGAATAGAGATATTGTTTCATGGTGCCTCTATTTCTATCCTCGAAGTTCGCTAGTATGTACTATAATTTTAAACTACCCTATCTGTTTTAAATCCATTTAAGAGTTCATACTTAATTGATTACTTGTACAACGTTTATGAATCGTACACACCGCGCCGGCACATATACGTATACGCGGATGATTATGGAAAATCCCCCCCCATTGCACGCATGTATGCTTTGGGAGAGACCTCATCCAGCAGTGGATGGCTACCGACTGATGTAGATACGTAAAAAAAGTTATCATTGAAACATTATGTTAAGTTTTGTATAGTTGGAAAAGGGTTCTTCAACAGTCGAGTAATGGGAGGTTCATAAAATAAATAATTATAACGTAAATTCAAAGCATTTGATCACATCCGTCGTGCATTCTATGGGGAAGGTATATTATGTTCAACAGTAGACATCTTGCGGTTCATGATGATATTGCAGAAAGCATTAGAAGCTTCCACAGCACCCCACTATTAGAGTCCATTACTTAAATCCGTAGAGGTTACAAGGAAAACCTTTAGTTTCGTTGCATTTGGCAGGTTTCGAGTTTTTATTACATTCGGAAGGAGCAAGCCTCGCATGCGTTTCAGCTGAGTGGATGGTCATTCTTTCACTAAATGGCTTCTATTTTTTCTTTTTTCCTTAAAAATGTGTTGCTGAAACTTTTTTGGCTGAAGAAGTTACTTGAAAAATACCTTTGCTATTGCAACTGAATATTTTTAGACTTATTTGTGACTGATCTTGGTTGCGAAGACGCTTGATCTTCTTTATACTAGACGTTGGTATTTTGACACTATTGTATCTTTGTAACAATGTAGAACAACAAATGTAGTGATTTCGCATTACAGTTTGCCATTACAAAAAAAAAACAATTTTTTTATGCACTGGCAGTGTTTTTTTTCTCCCAGATATTAGTCATCATCATCATCACCAGCCTGTTTACATCCACTGCTGGACAAGGCCTCCTCCATTTAATACAACGGGGGGATTTACCATAATGCTTGGCAGGCGGATAGGTGATAGCGCTTGATGATAAGCACTCAGATGGATGCTGTTGCCCATTGCTTGGTGTAATCCTTTATTAAGGTTTTTACGACATCCACCGAAGGAGAATGAGGGGTATATTCTTAGGCCGGACACACCACGGCAGAGGTTATAGTAATACCAACCAATTTTATTATATTTTTTTAGACTGGGACCGTATATAGCACGCTCAAAGCAATGGATGCAATGGGAGCTGACAAAGGAGGAGTTGGGGGAACCGTGGTCAATATATCGTCTCTTCTAGCCCTGAACCTCGGCAGCCACCTACCGGTATACGCCGCTACAAAGACCGCAGTACTGCAGTATAGTGTTTCTATGGGAGTGAGTTAAATTCAGTGTTATGTTTTATGATAATCCATGCGTTTAGTTATAGAACACAGATATAAAGATGGTCAGACAGATAGACAGACAGACGAAAAAATTCATATAGGTATAATGTAATCATAATCAGACCACTTGAAGTTGGATGCAAATTGAATAAAATAAAATTAATATAGAATAAAGTCGCAGGAAATCGGTTGATGGAGGCAGCTCAAGACCGTGAGTCGTGGTATTCTAAGGGGGGGCCTATGTTATGAACTTCTGCAGGCTGATGATAATAATTATAAAATATACAATATACAGGGTGTAATTGCCTCAATTACACACATAGTTAAACACACCATATATTTGGGTATTCTATTTTGAGATAAAATAAGTTTGCGTTATACAATTTCATGGAAAATTTATTATTGTACCAGTTTTCCAAAAAGTCATCGACGTTGTCAAAGCGCCCATAGGAAAGAGATTCTTTCCTAAACTTTTATTTACTATCTATCAATCATCTCGCGTTCAGTCGCGACGTTGCCGTTTTGTTAGGTAAGTTGAATGACATGGATATAGTACCTATATCCATGGTGAATTTATAACGCTTGATACCTACAGGTTGTTCGTATGTTTGATTTATTTATTGGCATTTAGTGTGTTCAAAAATTACGATCTGTTTAATTTAAGAGTTGTATTTAAATGTCCTATTTTAAAAACGCATAGGAATAAGCATTAAACGTGTGTTCAATTCATTTAAAATATACAATAAAATTCCAAACAATATCATCATCAGCCGTTAGACCTCCACTGTTAGACGAACCCTTCCTCATAATTATGCAATGGCAAATTTGCTATAATCACCACGCTTGGCAGGTAGATTGGTGATCGCAGTATGGAATTGAGTACTCAAATGGATGCTGCTGCCCATCCCTTGATGTAACCCTTGTAGGCTTTTACGATATCCACAGGAGGAGACGGAGGGGTCTATTACTAGGCCAGACACACCACGGCACGTGTTTATTTAATATATAAAACAAGTCCACCCAGTATAAAACAAAAGGGGTCCCAACATCACTGTAGGTAGGGTACTCACCTAAAAATGTGTTCCTTTCTTTTGGATTAGTCTTTCCTTCCTAGCCGAGTGACGTTGAGGCAGATATACCATTCCAGTACAAAAATCTTCCAAAGCCCCTATCTCAATGCTTTGTCCCACTCCCCTTTACCTTCAAAAGACCCTGTTATCTTTAAATTACGTAAGATAATGTTATTACACTAAGTTAACAGCTGAGGAGTTCAAATGAAAGTATTCTGTTGTAAACGCAATTAATGGCTTTCTCGAGCATTTTATTAAGGTGCATGACATCAAACGTGGAAATACCTTGAATAGGTTTTTCTATAAAGCTTGATTTATTGGGTTTTGAGATTATGGCTTCTTTTTAATGGAGGAATTTCATTTTTATGTTTAATATCAGGGCTACCAATACCTCAAGTTGGTTTCAAACTTACTGCATGGTGAACAAGAAAAATCAGTGACACGTAGAAGTAGCAATTAAAAGTTTAAAAAGGAGACACGATGGTTTTGGTGAAATAGTTACTGTTAAGGCCTGAAATCAAGCAATTTACGGCCAAGCAGGAAGGGATTTTAAAAGGACGAGGTTTAAGCCGATTTCTTTAAACCGTTAATTGCTGTTTCTGTCGAGGCTAGTATATAAATTTATCTAAATTGCGAGGAAATAATAATCAAATTATTCAAGAAATAAGGTTTTTCGACCTTGCTCGGCAATAATAACATTATTTTAAAACATAGTACAAGTAATATAACAAAACACCAAAAAAAAGATACTCTTTTCTGTTGACTTCTATCTGAGTGTTCCTTGGTACACGTCAGCAATTTATATTCTTGGCGAGCTAGCGTTTGGTGGGAGTATTATTTCGTTTCGTACAGATACGAGACAAATACTTACAAATTGCGTATTCTTCTTTTGATAATTAATGTCGATTTTTCGGCGCAAAGTGGAGAAAAAACAGTTTGCTAACTCAGAAACGAAGAGTAAGCTCCATGGCGTAAATCAAGTCAGCGGTGACACGAACAAAAATTGTTTTCATGTCTGTTGCTACAATTTACACGCTGTGAGTAGCTAGTCAGCGCTGAGGTTGACGACCTATAAACTCTATGCAAACCTGCCATTAATCATGTAAATTCGAAAGAGGCACTCTTTGTACATTTACAAAGTGAACTGAACATTTGGTACGCTATTTTATTGTTATATTTTTTTATAGGGGTAGGGTTAGCACAACTGTGGGGTGTATACAACCCACAGAGGGACGTCAGTGCAGGTCTTAAAAACCCTAACTTAGAATTAGAATTAGTTTTTTTTATGATGTTGGAACTGGCGTTGGCCTCTCCTGGCGTTAAGTGGTAACCACTACCTATAACAACTGGAAGACCTCAAGGTTACGTCTATCTAGGACCCCACGTGGCATTACGCGCCGCCGCCATTCCTGAGATAAAGATGAAAAGTCTCATGTACCTTTAATTTCACCGGCACCCATATCCTTACACATCAATGCAAGCATTACTGCTTTGTGGTAGAAATAGGTATAAATAATAATAATAAATAAATAACTTCCACGAGCTTGCCGTGGCGTGTCCAGCTTATAAATAGGCCTCGCCGTCTCCTTCGTGGGTGTCGTAAAAACTGACTAAGCGATTACACCGGAGCATGATGGCAAATCCCATTGCATTACATGGGGGACGCCTCGTCCAGGAGTGGACTACTAAAGGCTGCTAATGATGACCATGACTTTCACGGACGAACTCTTTCACAAGAAGCTCTATTACTACAAGTTTCGATGGCCAAATTTTAGGCTATGAATTTACATTGAAATATTTTTATCCTACAAGTTACGTTCGCTAAATTCTATATTTAAAATCTCAAGAATACAATTTAATCTTGAAATCTCAAAGCCTGTCTCTCATTGCAGTCAGAAGAATACTACAAAAGGACGCAAGTGCGCGTCTTGACAGTGTGTCTCGGCCCGACTGACACCGCCATCCTGCAGAGGTGCAATTTGCAGAACTTTGACCAGACACAGCTAACGAGCAGAGTACCAGTGAGACAGAGGTAACTTTTATAACATTTTTTTTACAGTCAGTGTTCTTTTACAAGTTCTTGTAATTCACAGGAACGAGACTGAGGTAAAATTTGTAAACTAGCTTAGGTATACTTAAAGGATGTTCTTATTAAAATTTTACTAACTTCTACAGCTCTGATTTTTCTCATTTCACGAGACCATCAGAGCAGTAGACCAACATTCATCACACGTCTTTGTCTAAGGCCACTAGAGGTGTTCTGAAACGTGCCCGTACTTGGAAATACCAAGAGGGAGGCCATTTTGAAAATTTATTGCAATAGTTTTATCAACGTAGGTACCAGATTGCTTACAAATTGTATGAGAAAACATTTTATTAAATTTGATTAACTTCTACTGCTTAGATTTTTTTCTTCCGAGACAATGAAACAATCCTTAAATGAAATTGAGTCGATGCGCATTAAAAAAAATTTGATCTAAACAACTAATTTTTATGGTGAACTCACGCTTAACCAAAAAACATAACTATGCCAAAATCGTTTTCATAAAAAATGGTTCCAAAATCAGTTTTCCCGTATCTCTTATGGATTCGGATATCCCATACTGCCCCATTTCAAAACAACCCTATGTATGTATAGGTATATTATTATATCTAAAGAGAATAGAATATCGCTGAACCAGAAGAACGAAATAGGCTCGCATAAATGCTATACCTATTAATAGAGCCTCTGCCAAACTGTGTGTGTGCATCTCGTTAACTAACAATGTCATTGGATTCAGTGCTGCATGAAAATGAATATATCAACAGAATTTGCGGCCATTCTTTTTTTCCATTGTCACTATTCAGTTTAGATAAAGAATTAACTAAACTGAACTGAAGTGATACCTATCTAATTAATAAATTGAAATGAAAAATGCAGCCAGCGTCATGGGGACACTTCCGTCTGGTAGTGATTCTGAACAGATGAGCTATGTATAGATCGATTTGCCCAGTAGTTTTTTGAGAAAGAGTTTGTCCGGTAAAGTACTGCTACTAATTCTGCCACTAAGCAGTAATGTGAGCACTGCTGTGTTCCGATTTTAAGGGTATGGGTGCCGGTAAATTATAGGCACATCAGACTTTTCATCTTTATGTCTCAAAGTGGCGGGCCCAGTCCTAGGTGGACGTGACCTATGAGGCAATGCACTGTTGCAGGCGCAGGTAAGCACTTAACATCAGGAGAGCAATATGTTAGCAAGACCCCAAGCAAATAAAAAAATAAACTTTTTCTAAGGTCTTTAGAAAGACCAACTGTTTCAACTTTGTGTATACTTGTATTATTGGTACTGTAAATAAAGATGAAAGTTTTACAAACTAAATAGAATATTGACAGATGTCCAATCAATAACGAAAGAAAAGCAATCATCTAAAACTGCTCAAAACAAAGCGATAAATAAAGCAATCTCGTTGCGTTCCATCATTCTTCATATTTGAGCTACGAGTAAAAACGTATAAACGTATAAAACTTGTTCCAGAGTCGCATCCGCAGTGAATGGCATAATACAGGCGATCAATCAAGGTGCGAGCGGGTCCACGTGGATTGTGGAAAACGATAAACCAGCTTACGACTTCTCGGAGAAAATTGCGGGAGCTTTTCAAATTCTATCGAAGACTTAGGTCACATTGTTGTAACTGGTCTCACGAGGATCGCTATAGAGATTAGAACTACTAGATCTTGTTTACTTTCCGTTTGGATAATGTAAACTATCATCATCATAATCATCATCGGCCTGTAGAAGCCCACTGCTGGACATAGGAACCCTAGAATGCCACGACGAACGGTATTGAGCCACCTCCATCCACCGACTTCTTGCCACGTTTATAATGTCTTTAGTCCAGGGCCTTTCTTTACCGCGTCGTCCGGTTCGATCGTAAAGTATATACCTGTGTAAATTACTTATTTTGGCGGACTTGGGCCATTTTTGTAAAGTTTTTGTTACGATACTTATTCCTGGAAGGCAATTATCGTCATTATTTGACATGCAATGCACAATATAATCTAATGATGAAGTCATGACATTGAATGTTCAATAATTCTGATAATCCGGTTTTTGGTTATATTATATGTAGATAAAAAAATAAAGTGTGAAAGTTTTTACAAATAAAATATGACTATTACATAATTAAGACTACTTTTTAAAGGTTTTGATACCTTGACTTTTGACCTTTATAAGATCAAAGGTCAAACACAATTTTTGTATTCTAGCTTTATTATTACTACACAACAGAAATCATGAGAAACTAGGAAACTGGCCGTGTTCATTCAACAATCACTGGAGCTCGTGAATGAGTAATGAAATTGCATCGAAGTGGAATTCGTATGTTTTATTTATGAGCATCATCGCTCAGTGTTCTCCAATACCTGCCAACACCAATTTGAGAATGGGTCTGAACAATTAATAATGTATGTTGAAAATGGTTGATTTGAGTTTTCAGAGGTTAATAACTGGATAGTATGCATTCTATAGTTAATATGAAATGATATCCAATGTAAAATATTTAGAATTAGATGCGAGTTCTTGAAGTTGCAAAAAACATATATACATCCTTTTCAATTCTCATACTTTTGAAGTTCTTGTGCATAAAAGTGTTTACTCCTCATATTTACATCTTCTCCTGCAGCCAAAAACAACAAACACAACTCCATAGGAAAAAAACTTCTGTGTAACCAAATAAAAACAATACCGTGACTTCGGAGCAATCTTCATTTTAATCTACTGTCGACATCGTTAGTCATATTTACAAATACTGTAAATATGCCAGGGAAGACGATTACATTATATAGGTACTAGTTGCGCCCCGCGGTTTCACCCGCGTGAATAATGATGAAAATTGATGATGATGATGAAAAGTAGCCTATGTGTTAATCCAGGGCGTAAAGTATCTCCATTCCAAATTTCACTCAAATCCATTCAGTAGTTTTTACGTGAAAGAGTAACAAACATCCATCCATACTCACAAACTTTCGCGTTTGATGATGATGATGATGATGAAAAGTAGCCTATGTGTTAATCCAGGGCGTAAAGTATCTCCATTCCAAATTTCACTCAAATCCATTCAGTAGTTTTTACGTGAAAGAGTAACAAACATCCATCCATACTCACAAACTTTCGCGTTTGATGATGATGATGATGATGAAAAGTAGCCTATGTGTTAATCCAGGGCGTAAAGTATCTCCATTCCAAATTTCACTCAAATCCATTCAGTAGTTTTTACGTGAAAGAGTAACAAACATCCATCCATACTCACAAACTTTTGCGTTTGATGATGATGATGATGGTGATGAAAAGTAGCCTATGTGTTAATCCAGGGCGTAAAGTATCTCCATTCCAAATTTCACTCAAATCCATTTAGTAGTTTTTACGTGAAAGAGTAACAAACATCCATCCATACTCACAAACTTTCGCGTTTGATGATGATGATGATGATGAAAAGTAGCCTATGTGTTAATCCAGGGCGTAAAGTAGCTCCATTCCAAATTTCACTCAAATCCATTCAGTAGTTTTTACGTGAAAGAGTAACAAACATCCATCCATACTCACAAACTTTCGCGTTTATAATATTAGTAGGATTCAAAATTGTTTAAATTTTAATTTCAATTTTAATAAAGTTGAGCTATCTTTAGTTCATTTGCAACGGTCAAAATGGCAAGAGGAAATGAGGGAGACCACTGGAAAGGTGACAGGACGACAAAATAAAGATAGCAGGAAAGTCATGGATGAAGGAAACGGAGAAAAGAAAAGATTGGCAATTTTTGGAGGAGGCTTAGCATGGGGTCCTTAACAAGGTTTTGGATATAAACATATTCAATTGTTACTTTATTTGGTTTATTTCAGTTATTACGAGGCTCTTTTATTTTATTGTTTATTTTATAATGGTTTTGGACGAGCTATCGTCTGTTTCATTTCTATTTTTTATTTTGTATATTATGCTTATATTATTCTATTTGTAAATAAAAAAATAAAAATAACGAGACATTTACTTAATTGAAAAGCAGAGTTTATAACTCGTTTTACAATTTTTTTTCTGAGAATTTTATCCACCCAAGCCGAAGGCGGGGCTGATATTTAAGTCGAGGCTTGTTTTATGTACAACAAGTGTACAATCTATTATTGTTGCTATAGAAATCCTTCAGATTTCTTGTTGACCCGCTTGTTGTGACCAAAGTTTACTTAACTCTAGATCAAGCTACATTATTAATTTTGAAAGACTACTCAAGCTTTTATAAAATGTCCTACATCAAAGTTAAATACTGAATCTATTTACGTACATCTTAACCTGCATAAGTGGGTCTTCATTTCATTAACTAGTCCTTACTTCATTACTGAAGCCACTTGAAATATTCGCTTTTTCCTTCATCTGCTTACTCCAACAAATCCTAGTATATTAAGTAGTTACAGTTTCTTTAGAGGAAGATTAAATTATGGTAAGGAGTTTTAAGAATAAAAGCAATTTGTATGCTGTTGCTGTGTAGGAATAAGTGTAAGTATTACACACAGTATTCTACGAATTTTGAAGCCCAATTCTCATAATACAAATATAGTTAAAATAAAGTTGGAATTATGTTCCATCGAATAATTGTTTGTATCAATATCATAAATATCACTAGTGGTATCCTCCTCGACTGGCAATACAACACGGAAATGTGATTGTATCGAAATGTGACTGAAACTTATAGATTTGGTTTGATTCATAATCATTTTCAAACCTATTTCAGTTCATATAGCTTCTATTTTCTGCTCTCTGATGTCCTTATTCTAAGTCTCTGATGTAAAATGGCACCGTCAAATCAAGACAAAAGCTATTTTAGCTGTCAAAGGTTTACAATTTGATTCTGAATAAGAGAAAGTAAGTATTTAATTTTATACTTATATGTAAAATATAAATGCAGACTGGTCGTGTTTTTTTTGCTTAATTAATCACCTTGTGGTTCTGATTAATAGTTTAATCATCATCAGTTGGCTGAATAATCTATAGAAAGGTATTAACATAATTTTATCAACAATATTCTTTTACAAATCTTATCTCTCTTATTCATGATGGTTACCGGCTCTTATTAACGAAAAACTAACCTATATTTCATTAGTACCGTAAAAAAATGCAATATATCTTACTAAACGCTCATGCCCCTATCTCTTAACCCTCACACAGTCAGTTTACTGCGGCAGAATGCAGATGTCAGTGTTAGTGAGACTCGAAGATTTTGTTAATTTATGCCCCGGGATTATCCTTAATCCGCGCCTAGTTGAGCATGCCAAAATGCTCTTAAAAATGTACATTGTGCTATTTGGCTACTACAACGAGACTACAACGTGTCTTGGTGATCAAAACTTTCTATAATATAAACTCAGTAAGGAACTTGAATTTCTAAAGCAGCATCTCTAAGCATTCCTCCACCAACTAGCCTATGCGGGTTGCTTTTTGATAGCTGTTTTCATAAAACCTATTATCTGTATTATCTGTTAAGAGTTATTCTACGTGTTAGAATCTGAAATAAGTAAATTCGTTGAAGAACCAAGGTCACCCACATAGCTCTCAGAATAAGCAAGTTGAAGTAACAAAGGGCACTTGGGCAGGTCATACCATACAGCTCGCAGAACTGACAATCGTTGGGGAATATAGGTTCTTGAGTGGCAACAACAAACCGGACGATGCAGTAGAGGAAGGTCATAAAGATGAGAAGTCGGTGGGTGGAGGCGGCTCAAAACCGTTCGTCGTGGCATTCTAGGAGAGAAGCGTCCAGCTATGTTCTTCTACAGGCTGATGATGATGATGATTATCTGTCAATGCACCGATGGCATTTTAAAAGTCGATGGCAGTCGGTGGACAGAGGCGGCTCAAGATCGTTCGTTGTGATATTCTATGGTGATGCAATTAAGAATAATTCAAAACAATTAAGAATTTAATTGAATTCAGGCCTAATTATGTCTAGCAGTGAACTTCTATGATGATGGTGACGATGATATGATGATGGTGATGATGATGTTGATAATTATCTGTTTTCTTAGGATAGGCACATACATAACACCCAACAGTCACATATACGTAGTCTTGATCCCACACTAGGATTTCCTGTGTCGTGGATATCAGGATCTACGAGTACCATGGTACCATAACTATATATATGTATTGGTGGCATATTTATTTATTTTATTTATAACACCCATAGCACTCTGACCTGGAACAAATATTTGCAGATCATACAATCATTTGTTCCGCAGCGAAACGCACCTCACGCATAATGGACCATACATAGAGTTCGAATGCGGAAAAGGGAGTTCTTTAACATTCCGCAGCGAAAATCAAACCCGCAACCTCTTGCATCTCAGCCTTCTACTCGCCTGCCGCGCCACAGAGGTCGTCAGAAAGTTAAATAGTTTTTATCTAAGCAACTCGGACCAAAACAGTATCTAAAATCTACTTCAACGTTAGTGAAAAGCCGTTTTCAGAAGCACACAAAGTTTTCCAAATCTTCAGTGTCACGCGAATAATTTTGATGCAATGATAGTTGAAATACTTCGTAACTTGTGTCAAAGGTTTGCGAGAGTGCAATCTCAAACATGCAAGCAGCTAACGTTGCGCGAATCTAGCAAGCTTTATGCATTTTAAGCTAACGAAGAAAGTTTTGTAAAATACGATATTTATTTTGTAGGATAGGATATCGATAGTACAACTTTTATGGGTTTTCGTTAGATTAATTGACCTTTTCAGACCAATACATTTTTAGACATTGTAATAATGTTATGTAGATTGGAATAATTTTATTACAGCATTAAAATTTAGTAAGAATTATTTATATCTTGCTTTAACAAACAAAAATCGATATTGTGGGAAAAAAACCGAGTCGGAGAGTTGGACTCGCGTGGAGAGGGTTCTGTACAAGGGCTTATTCCACTTTTCCCCCTTGAGAGAATCCCCCTTAGGGGGGAAAACTGAGTAGGCTAACCATAGTAACCACTAGACCAATTTACTTATTAGTAAATTTACACAATTTAATACTTACGAGAAGAGGACTTAAGATTTAATTTAGGTTTTTCTGTAAGCTATGTGTGAGACCTACTTATTTTGTATTTTTTTTTTCATAATTTTTGGCTCCGTTGTTTTGGAATAGGCATGGGGGATCCCCCCGATGGTAATTTTATACATATTTTCTGTAATATATTTTACCTAATTAAAATAATATTAAAATTATAAAAAAGTATATACCTACATTTGTATTTCTCGTAATGAGTTCTTTCATTTGATATATCACAAGAGGCATACGAGACAAGTTTTTTTTTTAAATTTCTACACGTTCAAGTGGATGAAAACTAGAAATTAAAAAAAACCCGAATTCGTTTATTTACGCAAAATTTCCGTGATCGGGTCACCTAATAAATATAATTAATTTTTATGCTTATAACTTTTTTGGGCCAGTAGATTCGGAGAAAATAGGCCGTGACAGACAGACAGTATGGGAGTAATCCTCTAATGGTTCCGTTGGTACCTTTTGAGGTAGGGATCCCTAAAACTTGGAATAACTGGATAAGCGGATAATTACGAAACAAGTAGGTAGGTACATACATTATCCAAGGCTTATCTAAGTACCAACATAAGTTAATAACACGGTTATAACTACCAAAAATAGAGCTACATTAAGGTGGCTTCACACAGCGAATAATGTTATAAAGGATCGCACATTGAGACATGATATCGCACAGTTGGTCTAGAAAGGATTGCATTACCCCAGTTACAAAACTATTCAAAAACCGAAATTCCGTTGTGGTTCTTATTTTAAATAATTTTCAAGATTTAAAAGTATTTTTTTTTAAATCGAACCAATGAGTTTGCACCAGTTGAGTGCAATATCAAAATACGGGATTATGATCATCATCATCTCCCTGCCCTTATCCCACTTAGGTGAGGTCGGCACATAATGTTATTTTCTTCCTATCTCTCGTCATATCAGTACTTACACCTTTCTTACATAAGTATGTAATCTTTCACACAGTCCATCCACCTCTTTTTAAGCACTACTTTTGTATCCTCACATTCATATTCATTACTCTTCTTGTAACATGGCTTACTTTCCTCCGCATAACATGCCCATACCACGCTAAGCTATTTATTCCTCATCTTTTCTTTAACTGGCGCTACTTTCTAACTTCTTTTATATACACATTTCTTATATTGTCCATCCTTGTCACTCCACACACCCAACTCAACATTCGCATCTCCGTGGTATGCACTCTTCTTTCATCCGTCGCTTTGGTCCAATACTCAGATTCATACAATACGACAGGCCTGATGATCGTCTTGTAGATTTTCCTTTTAAAGCTTAAGGGGCATTTGCGGATCACATGTGATATATGGTATATATGGGATTATGATATGATAAGTTACAAAGTTAAAGCCATCGTGTGAAAACACCTTTACAGCTTAATCCATCACCGATCCCGTGAATCCTTAGGTACTAAATATTTCACCACACTAAGCCCGGCCGGGCTGAAAGTTTGCTAAATCCGTGCAGTGTTTAACTATTCAGCGCGATGTTTCAGCAAGCGTGTCTTATTGGATCTCTGTAAAAGGAATACTTCGAACTGACAGTTGATAGGTGAATTTCAGATAGCCTTTGAATTGAACAGCCATTGCGTATATATATGTCAATGCGAACAGCCTTTGAATCACATTCTTTGAATGTATCACGTGGTCTTGATTGAAGTATTTGAGATACAATATAGAAACTTGAAATAGACAAATTACTTAAACTAATTATAAGGGGACCGGTTCCGGTGAAATTACAGGCACATGAGACTTTTCATCTTTATGTCTCAGGGTAAGCAGCGCGTGTGGTGTCTCTGGTGTTGCAGGCGTCCATAGGCTACGGTAACTACTAACCATCAGGTGGGCCTTATGCTTGTTTGCTTGCCAAATAGTATAAAAAAAAACTTATAATATTAGTGCTGGATTTTATTTCCTATATAGATGTAGACAGTGACTATCCGGAAGGGCAGGTAACGATTTTTCCATTGTTATTAAACCTCCAAGGTTTTTATCGTAAAAGTAGAAAATCCTGTGTAATTTCAGAAAAACTGGCAATATTTTCAGCAAGATTTACAACACAACAACAAAGTAAGTATGTTCCCAGTTAAAGTTAATAGAGTAACAATGAAACTGGACTTTTATTAGAAACAATAAAGTCACGATAAAGCTGACATAAATTTGCAATATCGTTACATAAAAGGCTACCAATTACCTACACGTGTGTAATGCAGTGTTACGGTATAACTTAGAAAACTGTTTTTAAAATGCATAGGGAAACATTACATAGGCTACTGTTATCCTTGCAAATATAGAGGCCCATAAGACACCAATTTTTTTTTTTTTTTTTTACTTTTATGACTTATTATTATGTTATGTGATACTTTTATTTATACTTAATGAAAACAATGTATGTACCTATTTTCCTGAATTGACAAGTCTTTGTACGTAGCTCTTAATTTAGTACGTACTTATTATTTAATAATAATCTTGTTAATGTGTTAACAACAGTGGATGGAAACTGTCAGAAAATGGTAAAGAAAAAGAATTATTTTAAGAAAACATTTTTGAATTATCTTTACCAACCAAACGAAATTCTACGTTCAATTATACCTATCATAATATTATAGAGTGCTATGCCACTGTGTATACTTTCCTTACTTAATACGGCAGCTATAGAAATAATTTAGTACAAGCTCTTTAAAAAATACTACGCCAATATTATCATTACTGCCACCGCCACATAAAACAGTAGCCAGCATAAAACAAGATGATCGAAGGGTTGGGAAAACAAACAATCTCCGTTATACTCGTCATAAAGTCGAAGGCATCTTGGACATATTCTTAAAAACAGGACTATAAAGTGAAGAGACGGTATTGGCTCCCTTGGATATTCGGTCCATTTGCTGAGGCGACCAAGCCGAAAATCATTCTAGTGCAAGAGCTGACTGAATAAATAAATCCCTAATAGTATATAAATAATCATTAATAAGTAGTTACTTACTTAGGTTAACACTTTTAACACATAGAAATGGGAAACAATTAGTTTTTTTTTGTTTTCTTAAGCTTGGATATACATAACATAATTATATTCATAACATAATACCCAACAGTCACATAATATAGTCCTGATCCCACACTAAGATTCCCTGTGTCGTGGATATCAGGAACTACTAGTACCATGCAATATAAGTCTTATAATTTTGTATGTGCATACTGTGTAGGATATATACATTGGCAGAAGCAATAGTGGTGACTGTCAACTGCTGGCCAAATATTGTAAAACAATAAAAAGCTAAAAATAATTTTATATTACTACACCATACACTTAATAATTTTGGCTAGAGTGTCAATGTGATTATAATAATATAGGTAGGTACTTCATGAAAATAAATTTGTATGTATATTATTATGAATAAATAGGCAACTAACTTTATATAACAAACACCCAAGAGAAACATCCATAGTCCTGATCCCATACTAGGATTCCCTGTGTCGTGGGTATCAGGAACTACGAGTACTATGGTACCACAACAAGCAGACCCGGAACAAATATTTGCAGATCATGAAAACATTTGTCCCGCAGCGGGAATTGAAACCGCACTTCTTGAATTTTAGCCGGCTACTTGCCCACCCTCGACCTCTGTGTGGTGTATAGTTTGACTTTGTGTAATAAATGGAGTATTTTTTTTATTTTACTTCTTATTATGTACCTAACTATATAGTAGGTTGGCTTCCCGACTATTCGCTATTACGACATGGAAACCAACCAACTGCTTCGGGACGTTGTGGCTTGACTTACGTCTTGTTTGCAAAGCGGACTTTCAATTTCATTAGAGCTACGTTTACATAGAAAATGTACGTAGGTTTGTGGCTTCCAAGTTTGCCAAGAAAATACTCTCTTTAATTCAGGAAAAGGGGGAAAATGTCACAGATAAATGTACCTACTTTGTAAAACTTAAACCGAAAAGGGTTCAAGGAAAAAAATGATAAAAATAATACGTTTTCGCGAAATCATTTGCCGTAAGTACCTTTCCTTGACAACTGAGCACCTAAGTGCCTCTTTCAAAGTTTTTTTCCGATTAAAGACATGAAACTTTCTGACTGATCGCGAACAGTGAAGAAATATTGAAGCCATAAAACCTGACCTTATTTCCTATCCAATTTTTCTTTTAACAAAGTTGAGTAAATATTTTGCTACTTTCAAGACTCACTTTTATTGTTTTAAATTTGCTCATTGTTTGTTCTTTTAAAATTTGTTTGGACGTAAGAATTTGATTATTCGTTCAAAGGAGAAAATACGGATATTGCTTGAAATTCGTCGAAGTAAAAATGGTATTCTGTACAGAAATCAATTATTTGAACGAAAAAATGTAATAAAATTGCTATGAACAGGTTCTGACCAACACCATCACACACCGTGTAGTTTTTGAATCAAATAACTGATAAATACAACTGTATACCTAAAAGATTTATACAGTTGATTAGTTTTAGTTTTTGGGTCGTGATGTGTCCGGCCTAAGAATAATCCTCTCCTCCTACTTCCATGGATGTAGCAGAACCATAAGGGATTATACCAGAGGATGAGTAGGATTGGACCATCTGAGTTTTTATCACCAACCCGCCTGCCAAGCGTGGATATTATGGCATATATATAGGTACCTATCCCCCCTCGACGAACCACAAACGAGGCCTCGTTCATCAGTGGACATCAACAGGCTGGTGATGATGAGGATGAAAGTTTTATTAATTCATTTGAATATTTAATCAAAATTGATTAGTGCCGATTGCATTCATTAACAAGCATTCCCATTTCTGGAATCACACGCTCTTTCGTTTGTCGTGTACTAGTTCTTTCATGGTCACCTTGCGTGGTCAGTGACTAGGCCATTTTACCCCATCAAGTCCATTGTATTGAGCTAATTATGTACATTCTTTTTTTGTTAAAATTTTATCATAATAGTCTCATCTCATCTCGCTAATATTAATTGCGAAAGTTAATGAGTATATTTGTTACTCTTTCACACTGAAACAGCTAGAGCGATTTGGTTGAAATTTGGAATAGAAATAGCTTATACCCTGAATTAATATATAAGCTACCTTTTCATACGATATTCCTACTGGATCGAGACTTATGTCATGCGATTAGAACCGCGGGGCGCAGCTAGTGTACAATAAAGCGTTGATCTATCTATATCTAAATTAAGGTATGGTGGCTCTGTTAACCGCCATATGACTGATGGTGAAAAAACCAGTGTGGTGAAAGTATTCAATGTGCGTCGCAAAGGCTCTTTTCATGCATGCACTGATTAGCTGGCCGCTTAGGGCCCATTGGTTTGAAAATAAATGTTTTCCGGTCACCGCGTGAAGATCGTGGCTGACCTACTTCACTGTGCCAGCTTGCTAGCAGTGTCGCGTAGAATGACTGCATTCTGCTATTGAAAACTGAGTGATAAATTGCAGATGCCCTCATACATTTCTGTTCCGTCAGATTTCTTAACTTCATATTTTTGGTACGAAAAATACTTTTTCATCCCATCTATTCGAAAAGGACGACTTGGTTCGCCTTTAAGTGCACCCAAAGGTGGTGTTTTCTGTATGAAGCTTCTATAAGTGCGCCGCAATTATCTTTGCCGCGCACTTTTTAAATTTGGAATATATCGAACTCAAATAAGTGCGCCGCAATTATCTTTTACGCGCCCTTTTTGAATTTGGAACATCTTGAAAAGAATCAAACACAAATAAGTGCGCCGCAATTATCTTTTCCGCGCCCTTTTTAAATTTGGATCATCTTAGTGTTCAGCGCCAAAGAAGGCGAACGCAAATATTGTTTAAATAAATACTGGCTGGTACGACGGCCCATAGTCGCGCCACCGGCTGAATAAAAAAAAACAAATTAGAAACGACGGCCCGCGATTTCGTCATTTTTAACTGACTTTACAAAAAGGAGGAGGTTCTAAATTCGGTTGTATTTTTTTTAATGTTACCTCATATCTCCGGCGTTTATGAACTGATTTGGAAAATTCTTTTTTTATTTTAATAGATATACTTCCAGATTGGTCCCATTTTTTTCAGAATCCAGTTCTGATGATGGAATCCACGAGGAATTGAGGGAACTCCTCAAATATTGTAGGCATACATATGGCGATTTTGATATTTTCAGCAACAAACCAAATTTGCATTCAGAAAGTATCATAATCCTTTCACCACTATGGTTCTTTCATAATTTTTTTTTCATCCAATTATTTAGTCGAATACAATGGCGGAAGTCTGTAATTTAAATGAAAAGTTATTTACGGATTGTTAGAAATTCATGGTTTTGTTTGGAAATAAAATATGAGGCGCCTTTTATTTTCTCATAGTGGGTGATGAAAAGTAGAGTGTAACACTCGGGCGCAAAATATATTTTTGGCTCGGGCGACGTACTTTGAATCCCTCGCTACGTTCGGGATTCTACTAAAGAATCCCTCGCTATGCTCGGGATTCTACTCTAGAATCCCTCACTTCGTTCTGGATTCAAAAAAGCGCCCTCGCCGTAAAAATATCATTTTGCTCCCTTATGATACAATCTACTATTTTGGACCTGCGCACGTACGACCCGCAGAGCTAATCTCTATCTCGCGACGGTTTGCAACAGGCATAAATTGTGCAATCCAGAGCTATCAAATGGTAAGTTTTTAAGAGAAAAGCAACGTTTGACAGCCCAATAGTGCAATCAGGCACAATTTACGCCTGTTGAAAACCTGTCATGAAATACAGAATAGCCCTGCAGAAAAGCTTCAATTTTGAAGGTTTCAGCCGAAACACCTTTTGTTTAGCGATTTGGTAAGAAGGTACTTTGTTAAAACTACTTTGAACCATTGTGCAAAGCCCGGAGTTTAAAACTGTAAGTGTAGGTGCACACGTGCCGTCTGGATTTGACCGGCACCAGGTTGGCGCACCGGCTATTGGACGAGGTGTTGTATGATCTAGTATGCACCATGTCACACGTGCCGGATGAGCCCACCCGGCACGGTGGCGCCTACCCGACCGCTAGCGGGAGGTAGAGTATGAAATATTACTGGAGCGTACACACCTTTCCAAGCCGGCGGCGCAGCAGTCAGCTGGCGACGTTGTTTGTAGGTGGGAGTGTATCTTAATTTATTTTTCGTTTGAGATTGCGGGAAAGACTCTACAAACAACACTATTATACAATGTACGATAGGGTGCACCTATATACATGTATTTCTCTGGCATCAGGATCTGTGGTTCGCAGATACAGAAACCACATCGCAATAACCTGAAGTCGATACATACTTCACTCTCTATGAGACCATACTGCCGCGGTGAAAAAGAAACCGGCTACTTATGGCAGATTTCAAGCCGGCACCATCCGGCCCGGTGCAAACTAAATCCACACGGCACATGTGCACCAACACACGTGCTAACTAATGAAGTATCATAAGTAGATTAATTTCCAGTAACTGTTCTGTGGTAGCGCTCCGAAGCTGGATTTACAATGCGGGGTTCGTGATTAAAATCAGTATTTGATTATTAAATAATAATAGTTATGTAATGTTTGTGAAAAAGGTTTGTTCACTTAGACAACGTTTTAAACTTCGAGCCACGGCAGGAAGTCCGTGTTGCTCGAAGGTTTTGAATGATAATCAAAATTAGAATTAGTATAATGTTTACGAGCACATTTAAAATCCAAGACTTTTTTTAATAAAATAGATCGAAAAATCCACTCCTTAAATTATATAATATTGTATTTGTATTGCAATGAGTGATTTTATATTTTGAGCACGGATAACTTCAAAAATAAATTTATTCCGTTCAAACAATTTCTTCCTCGAAGCAACAAATTAGAAGTAACGCGAAACAGGAGAGAAAAAGGCTAGTTCGATAAGTAATGACTGAGTCTAATTACATGCAAATTATAGGGCGGGTAACAGACGACTGCGAAATTAAACTGCGACTTTAATGAATGGGAAACTCGAAACAAAATGCCGCAAAAAGTTGAGCTTAACGAGTTTTTAAAGAGACTGTTACAATTATACAGGTAAAATTTGTTATGAGTAACCAGCACCTAATTATTGTTCCAACTATATTTGCATACATCATATTTTTTCGTAACATCATTGTTATTGATATTTATATTTCATTTATTAATTTATTGATATTTTTTCGTAACTATTGTTATGCTCTGACAATAGTATAACAGAGCAATTTTTATTTTGTTTAAAATCAAAATAAAATTTGATTTAAAGAGTAAAATTGAATTCCTTGATTTTTTTTATTAGAGCACATTTCATGAATTGTTGGATATCCTACCAATATTATAAACGCGAAAGTTTGTGAGTATGGATGGATGTTTGTTACTCTTTCACGTAAAAACTACTGAATGGATTTGAGTGAAATTTGGAATGGAGATACTTTACGCCCTGGATTAACACATCGGCTACTTTTCACCATCATCATCATCATAAATTTTCATCATTATTAACGCGGGTGAAACCGCGGGGCGCAACTAGTATTTTAATAATTTGAAAGTATCATAAATATAGGAAATACCTGTTAATAGGTACCTAAACTTTACACACTAACCTGAACCAGACGACGAAGTGGGATGGCCGACATCTCGATGGATAGACAACATTTTAAAGGTAGCAGGAAATCGGTCGATGGTGGTGGCTTAAGACCAAGTTGTGGCATTCTATGGAGCGAAAGGGAGGGGGGTTCTTCTACGGGCTACGAGGATGATGAAACGTTACACAACACTCATTTGGAATTGAAAATGTCAGTAATGTACCGAGTAGGTAAACACTACACACAAAATGGTTATTTATTATGCAAGGCTGCAAAGTTGTTATTTTGCGCGAGTACTTGTATTGAAACCTGAGCAAGCGAAGGACTTTAAGTGAGTAGATCAAAAATAGAATCCTGAGCGTAGAGAGGGTTTCAAAGGTACGAGACGCAAATAACTTTGCTGCCGAGCGAATCAAACAATTTTTCACCTCACTAAAGCTAGGAAAAGGTTTTGGTTTTCATTCGAAATCTGCATGCAAAAGTGCTTTTAACTACTAGTGTGGAAAAGGTTTTTGTGGTGAAAAATAATATTGTTTTTAGTTGTTTTATTCGTGTAAATGACAGATCTGCTTTATTGCCCACCTGATGATAAGCGGTATCTTCTGCCCATAACAAATAATAATATAACATAGTGGTTAGATACCAATTGATGTTATGATAAATCTTACAACAATGCACAAGGTAGGTAATTCTTAAAACAACTCGCACTTTACTCAATCAACCAAAAATAGGATCATATCTCCTGGACATCCTGGCCCTCAAATACAAAGGATATTGTACCTATATCTCAAAGGTGCGGAACGGGTGCCCTGACAGAGCATTTTTCATGCCAGCAGCTCCGGTCTGCAGAAATATTAAATTACTCTTCATATTTCGTCCAGCCATTTGATATGAAGAAAATGATTTTGAAAAATTGTTCAGTTTAGAAGGGTCACGGGGATTTTCGCCGTATGCTCTCAATAAGTGCGCTTCATTTTGGTTTAAGATAGGACAAATTGGTCATGTAAGTACCTATGTGTCATGTTGTGTTTACTCAGCATTGCGATAGGTGCGGGTTCAATTTCCGCTGCGAAACAAATGTTTGGCATGATCTGCAAATATTTGTTTCGGGTCTGGGTGTGTATCATGGTACTCGTAGTTCCTTGATATCAACTACACAAGGAATCATAGACTAGGATCAGGACTATTATATGTGACTGACGGGTGTTATGTTATATTATATACAAAGGGTGTTAGATATGGTGGTCCTTAGAAAAGCCTAAGATGACAGCTGGAAGAAAGACCCAGTGTGGTGAAAGGGTCAGTGCACCTTGCAAGGATAGGTACACATTTCTTGCAACATTTTAAATATCCGAGTGTCACATAGTTAAATATAGGTCGCAGGAAGACGGTGGATGGAGGCGGCTCACGTCCTTTATGGAATTTTATGGGGGAGGCCTATGTTCAGCAGTGGACTTCTATAGGCTTATGAGGATGATTACGATGAACATAATTACTCCCTACCTATAGTACAGGCAAATTAGCAAAAAGTGTGGACCTAAGTCGTGTAGTCGTGGATTCTTATGGAAACGTTAGATGACACGAAAAGAAGCTTATCCTAGGTTTGCACCGTTTCTGGCGCTTACGGAACCCTTTTCAATATTAGGTACAAACTTAAAAAGGCCGTAAATTTTAAAATAGAAAGAAATTACTTGATGCAAGTTAAATTACGTATAGAGAGACTGTCTTAATGCATTATGATTTTAATAAAAACCACGTGCAAGTAGGGAACACAGTGTTAAACAAATGCATGTTCCGTAAAAAAAAAACAGTATAAAACTTCCGGCGGATGTAGTACTAATTAAATGAATAAGCTTAAGTCAATTTCCAGAACTACATTAATTTTCCCCGAAGTAGAGCGACAATAAAATATGGAAAAGTGCCTTCCGTGAGACGCACCAAGGTGCAAACCTGGTAATGTATTTCGAAAATTTTTCTGATAAGTCTATCAATTTGCACCGACTACCTTAATTTTCCCGGATCCGTAATAACCACAAAAAGTTTTTTTTGTAAATGTTTTTTTTTTGTATGTTCCGTATGTCGGATTTAAAAAATACTTGGTGCAAATGTAGATCATAACGGTTTAAAGTCTATGCCAAATTGCACCGACTACTTCTATTTCCCCCATTACGTTACGGATATTTTACGGTTTTCACCCTATTTCACCCTGTTCCGGAGGGTGAAATTACTGATGCTTATTATTAGAGGTGATTTTTAAGCCATACAAAACAATTAGAAAAGTTTTCATGACTACATCTAATTAGTTCCACACTTTTGCAAAAAATCACCTAATTTGACTGTACTACTATGGGGCCTGCGAAGGCTGCAAGCAAATTCAATTTGAAGCGAGTGTCAAAATCAGCTATCCCTGTTTGGCACCGGGGCCTCTCCCTCTGCATGCGCGATGGGTAACTTGTATTAAATTGGGTCGTGTTCCGTAATACCAAAAATTATGAATAAAAACTAAATGTTTTATTCATATCTTGTTGTATTTCTGTAACTTGACCATATATGCTATGTTCCTAAACTCAGAATAGTAGAAAATACGTTGTTTTTAATACGAAACAAAAAAAGATGAAAACATGCCGTAAAAGTCGTAAAAATATACAAAATGGAATTCACTTAAATTTCGTTTTAGGTAAGTATTTTGAAATAAAAACTATCTAGGAACCTAGATATATACTGTCCAAATCCGAATAAAAGCATAATATGGTGGAAATATGCTCGAATTACAAATGATTTTGGTATTACGTTTGCATGGGCAGTTCATCCTTCACCGACCCCTTAAGTAGGTAAGTACATTCTTTTCATTGAGTTTCTGTCTCCTTTACATTCTGTGGTAGGTAGTACCTACATGGTCTTGGACCAAAGAAGCATACAATTTAATGTTCTCAGAGATGAGTTTATAAATACACTGACCTGCACCAAATCCCCATGAATCCCGCCAGCAGCCATGATGGTGAGCAGACAGACGTACGGCACTAAGTCTTCCCGTGGTCGGTGCAGTTCCAGCTCGTATGTCCTGCCAATGTCTCCGTAGTAGGTCCTGTTGCAGCCTGTTGACAAGAAAAATACAAGATTAAGAATAAATAGCAACATACATTCATCAGTCGGTGGTTGATGGCAAAACAGCCTCTCATTGGAGTAAAAGTAATTTTTAAAACTCAGCATAATATTTTAAATTTAAAAAATGGCTGATTACCACAGTTTTTTGTCACTCTGTTTTTTTTTTCAGTTATAATAGGAGTTTCCACGCAGCCTGAGCAACAAGCAAATACAATATATAAATATAATATATAAATAAAAGTCATCACTGAGAAGCATAGATCGGGAAATGGTAAACCGATTTAAAATTGCGAATGGATCTGCTGTCGAATTCAATAGAATATAGTTATTTTAAAACAAGCGTAAGTAACTATAAGTACGTATAAGTTTTTGTACTATCATGCCTGCCACGACTTCTGCGAATATCACCATCGTACTGGTGGCTCCATCGTACTTTTAAAGTACAGGGGCCAAGGCATTTTGCAAATAAAAGTTATACACGCCATCAATACCCGAGAAGATACGAGGAATCTATGTAAATACTTTATTTATTTTATCCCTTCAATATTGGACCAGGTGGGTCAAAGTACTTACCTACTCCAGTTATTATTGCTTCAAACTGTTATGCCAATACAAAAGGGTTGAGCAGATCAATATTTACGAGCTCCGCTTGGAAATAAAATGAATAGGTATAGACGTAGTTCACGAACTCCCGAGATATCAAAATGGACTTATCACTTCATGCAACAAAAGATATCATTCATCAACTTTTCTACGGACCTGTGCGCAATATTTCCCAACACCCTACCGCACAGTTTTAGTATCTTTGAAGCCTTTCCTAAACGGGTAGTCCAAATAAATAAACGGACAAGTGCGAGTGAGACTCTTACGCTGAGGGTTCCGATCCGAAAATTATTTCGAAATCGTCATAGCCGATTCGAGTTCCAGTCATTTTTTCTTACAAACTTCATCATCCCATTATAGGGATAAAAATCATAAAAGTTACTTGTATGCTTAAGTAAGTCCAAGTAGTATAAAAAAAAGTACCCTAGAGGTAGTTCAGTTTCACGAATTCCATACAAAAATTAGACATTTATTATCTTTTTAACGCATTGAGAGAAGCTTTCCCGACCGAGCTGAAACTTTTCATACTTACCTCTCAAGTTCAGATGACAATATAATTTGATGGTGACGGTGAGCTGATCTGATGATAAAGAAGGAAGGTGGACAACGGAACTCCTCGATGATAAATAATAGCTTGGGCTCATTTTGATTAGCTCACAGTTCTAATCACTAATTTAATCAAAGCTTGTTTTGAAAAATAAATTTTTCAACAAAAAACTTAATCCCTGTTGAGGCTCGGAACCGTAAAAAATGGATAAAGAAACCTCTATTGTAATTCAAATACCTATTCATGGATTCCCTACAGCCCCTTCTGTAGGGAATCCATGAATAGGTGCGTCAAGAAATCAAATATCACAAGCTTTGCATGAACATGGTGCTCGAAATGTTTACGGAGTTTCTTTAAAAACAAAAGCTATCGTTTAGTATTTTCCCCAAAAATTAGATGAGAAATGAAAAATCCTACTCATCCGCAATATTTCACTCACACCGTTACACACCTACAGCAAAGACGCATAGCGGCGTGGCGTAACTGCAAAATATGACACAATCACCATAATAATTCGTGATATAAATAAGAAAACCGTTTACTCTGTCCCGAACAAACAACATAAGGAGTAAGGACGTATTTCGCCGGTGCTTCGCTGGGTGAGAAATCGTAGGTGAGATTCCTTTCGAATTGTGTCAAAAAGATTATCTATTTATTTATTTATTGAGAGAAACCAACAGCGATATAAATGTATAAACAGAAACTTAGAGATATAAACATAAGGCTAATAACAGGTTTCTACATTTGAACAGATGAAAAAAGAAATGCTGGGAACAAACAGTAGCTGTTTGCAATCTAGTTAGGTACTTAAATACATACGGAAGCTATAAACATGCCTATGTGTAGATCATAGAGAACTTATTTATTAGCTTGTTAACTTATTACTTATCAATCATCTTAGAGCAATGCTCTAACTCTAAGTCAATCATAATTTAAATCGCATGCTAATTAAATTTCTAACGGCATGCCATCAAAATATTATTTTGAAGAACGACGTATGTGACCGCTATTTTAAAAACATATTCGTCTATTCTAGCTGAAACCCTGCGAATTCGTCCGCTTTTTAATATAGGCTATATTAATCACGGATAGTGTGTAGCTTTCCGGTTTATGGTCGCCACTCGAGAACCTTCATCCCTCAACGGTATAGTTAGTTCTGCTAGCTATATGACCTGCCCATTGCCTCTTCAATCTGCTAATTTTTGAGAGCTTTGTCAGCAATCTTCGTCCTTCACGACGCAGTAGAGGAAGGCCCACCTCTTGATGGACTAAAGACATTATAAAGGTCGCAGGAAAACGGTGGATGGAGGCGGCTCAAGATCGTTCGTCGTAGCATTTTAGGGGGAAGGCCTATGTCAAGCAATAGACGTCTGCAGGTAAATTTTTGGAATCAATTTAGTACCCCAACAAACATAACAAAGAAACATAGGACCTACTTCTTTATAATAATTATTAATGTAAATAGCTAAGTAATATTTGTATTTTACCACAAACATAACATTTTGATTCAAGTTTCAAATCTAAGATACAAAGAGCGGTCTTATCGCTTAAGAACGACCTCTTCCAGATAACCTGTAGATGACCAATGTTTATATTGTTTATAGTGAAAATTTTATTTTTAGCCACCCGTCTCCACTATAATGTTTTCATAATTGATATCTCGGGAAACCTTGTCTAGAGCGACGTTTGGAAATATGATTAGTAATCAAAATCTATCGTTACTCTACTCATTTTATGTACCTGCCCGCTTGTGCCTGTGTACCTTGAACATGGTACTATTTACTTCGCAAGGATAGGGAAAGTTTTCGTTCCGGTAAGTTGCACAGAGATAAAGTATACGGAGTAGTTTCCTAGTCTTACGACAGCTTTCAAGCTGATTGCTCAAACAATAAATATGGGCCAATGAGGCAGAGATAGAGCAGTGTTGCTACCTGAAATTGTTACAGTGGAAATATTCCACTTACTATATAAAGTATAAAGTTTATTAAAATTGGTACAAAAAATATGGAACAAGAGTTTTACAAATATTGCTTAAAACTAAACTATGTGGTAGTATGTACGTACAATAAATCTAACAATAATAATTTTGTAGGTAGAAAAAGTTTTGTATGTGCACTAACTCCCACCTTAGGAAAAGCTGTGTTGTGGGTAGTTAGTCCTCTTTCGTCGTGCGACAATTGCGATCGTAACTGCATATATATTTACATATATATTCTAGACAACATTTCGTCTCTCAGAACAAAAACTTTTCAAGAGTTCGTTGATGCAGACCTTGGGATTCATTTAATTTTTTTTTTTTTAAATCGTTGCGTGAATGACTGAGTGTGAATAAGTCAGTCAGAATGACTATCAACGTAAACCGTCATGGAGACTTATAATTTGGAGCGTATATGTATTTTGTTGTCTAGGGAATTTCCGAAATCCCACCCCTTAAGGTGATGAAGTTTGTATGAAAAAAAACCGTCTATTCCCACCTGTTCTGTTGAGTAGTTCTGTCGGCAGAACTACTGGGATTTTTTTCCCATTAGTTCTGTGATTTATAAGACTATGCTTTACACCTGGCTTCAATCTCAACTATTCCCACCTGTTCTGTTACGTAGTTCTATCGACGGAAAGTAAACACTTTACTTTAATTATGGAAACAAATATGTAATAATAATTATATTGTTATAAGCTACGCCGGTTAAAATGCCACCAAATTTACACGATATAACTCAAAAAACACTATAAATTTAAATAAAATAAAGAGTCAAGGAAAGGTTGTCTGGAAGAGATCACTTTTAGCGATAAGACCGCCCATTGTACGTTATATTTTTTTGATGTTTCCTTTATGTTTGTATTTTTTATTTGGTGTGCAATAAAGAGTTTATCTATCTATCTATCTCTCTTCGAAGGAGCAGAAAAAGTCCCTCTGCACTCTTGAAACCCTTTAAACATGAATTTCATGACGTTGTCGTCAGGAATCATAAATTAAGAATATACCGCAAGTGGCCAGTAGGTACTTGATAATAATTTGTAGCAAACTGCATGGTGAAAAAGTAGTAGTAGTTGAATCACAAGATTCATGAACAGAACTACTGAGAACTTTTTTCCCATTAGTTCTATAAACAGAACTAATGGTAAAAAAATTACCAGTAGTTCTGCCAACAGAACTACTCAACAGAACAGGTGGGACGAAAAAAACTCCCCTCAGACGAAGTCGTGAGCTAGTTAATCGATTAAAAAAAGATTAACTGAAAAACTTAAAAGCAACTCTGCATTCATTTTATAGCTCCTATAAAATGGCAGTGTTTTTTGTCGATAAAACCTTTCAGTAGTTAGTGCCCATGGCTTTACTCGCGTGGTACCGGGATAAAAAGTAATCCATATCATAAACTATCTCTATCAAATTGTATCAAAATAGTTTCAGCAGTTACGGCGTGGTTTAGTTACAAACCATAATACAAACTTATATATATAGGACTCTAGACGCAAACAATATAACACCTACCTAGAACACATTACCCAACACGATGAAAATTGTCAACAAAAGGTTATTTAAAAAGTTAATCTGCGTAACATTTCACCATTTAATGTAAAATGTACAGTGCACGCTCAATTTACTCGTACAAGAACACAAATGTGTGTGTTCGACTCAATTGCAGATCCTCATTAGCCGCTCCTTTGTGCCGTGTCACGGACCGATGCCGAAATAACTGTTTGCTTGGTTAAAAACAGCGGAATAATCAAAATTTGTACTAAAATTTGAATAGAATGGTCTGAAATTTGAATGGCAAATGAGCTCTTTTGCAGAGCTGTTTAGGAATTATCATTTTGCATGCTATAGTTTGTTTCGTTTTGTGCCGTGGAGCGATGCTGAAACTACAGCTGTTTTACAAAATACCGCATTTACATCTTCTTGATATTAACATAACATAACACCCAACAATCACATACATTACAATCCTGATCCTTTACTAGGATTCTCTGTCGTGGGTATAAGAAGCTACGAGTACCATGGTATGGTACCACAACCTGCAGACTCGGTATAAATATTTGCATACCACGCAAACATATGTCCTGCAGTGGGAATAGAACCCACACCTCTCACATCTCAGCTGGATAAACACCCGCCACGCCACGGAGGTCGTCAATTATCAAAAACATTGAAACGTGGAATCAGAATCAATCATTTGAAAATCAAATGAGAAACTTAAATAATCGTTTCTTACAATACCAGATACCTCAACATGTAGGTAGGTATTAATTGATTAAATTGAACAAAACTATGAAACAACAAATGATTTAAAAAATAAATAATCTCTGTTAAAAACATCTCCTACCTTTCGATCCCCTACGAACTCTATGATCTGACAGCCAAATACAAGTTACCCAAACATACACTAGAAAAAATACACATAAAAAACAAACGCAAGGGACAGATGTATCCACCCAAGTACTGAAATGCATCAACAGTAGGGCTCTTCCGTTCCGAAGTGGCGTACACACATACACGAAGTGGCGTATACACATACACCAATAGTAGGTAAGTGGTAGTGCCAACCCATAGGTGCATCACATGCAAAGGGGTAGTTTACAAGTCGCGCGACACGGTATTTTGTTTAATGGTCCACTCTCAGTTGTAATTTATAGGTATTTATGTATTAATGATGATGGTTGTTGGAGATGATATTAAAAGTCGTAAATTACCATTATAAATTAATACACAATTCAAAAAACTGACTGTAGCGTCTAAGAAAGTTTTCGAAAACTAAAAAACAAAACGATAATTTCGAGATACCTTTATTAAATTAAATTATTAAATTAAAATTAGGCTCGTGCTCCTGAAGCTCCTTCAGCGAAACGAAGTCACTAGACCGGCTTGAATCCAAAGGGGAAGTAGCAAGCATAGCGAGCCACTGCCCTCCTGAGTGGAATGATGGTCAAGTGGGTGAAAATACTAGACCGCGAATACTAATAGGCCAATTACTTTCAAAATCGTCATTTGAGGGTTTTTGTGGCAATCGAACACAAATATCTGTATCCAGAATTGATAAAATAATCAAGCCGTAATCGGGCTACAGAATTTTTTACTGCCCTTTTTTAAATTCTGTTTTCTATACAAAGTGCTCGAACATTTTCAATGCCTTCTGATGGTAGCGCGCGTAGAGCGCAAGATGTGTAAATTTTTAATTTAGTTTTCAATGTCACAGCGCCCTTTAGTAGTTTTTATTGCCACTTTCAGAATGGCTGATCTTCAGTCCTTATTCTAAGGGCTGATCAGCCAATGTGAGTCTCAAACATCTCAAGATCATTTGGCGTATTTTCATTCAAATCGATGACGTGTGGTGATAACAGTAAGAACCTTTCTTGAAGTCATGAATAACTATTGCCAAAACCGCATTACGATCGGTTAAGCCGTGTTTTAGATAAATGGTAACGGACAAACACAAACAATTACCCACATACTATCAAACTCCTTTCAATTGCAGTAAAAATACTAATGAATTGGTTTGATTTTATTCTTGGTAACATAATCACAGCTTCGTAGTTTGGTTGAGAGTGGTAAGTTTTCCTTAATGTCCGGTTTAATCAACCTTTTATCTAAGCAGTAAAATTTTATTTTTTTGTGAAAATTGTCAGGATAGATTTGCGCGGCTCTATAATCCTGAAATACTTTTTATCCTGCAGTGAGAAAAATAAAAGAACGCGGTTTTAGATCGCATGTCTCTTGAATCGGGACCACACCTAAGTGGTACAGACGCATCCCAACTCTTCCAAGTGGCACCAGGGCTTGTGTACCGATGTATCATGCAGCAATCAAAGAGAGAGCTTTTAGTGTAACGGATACCTAAACTTAGGGAGTTTGTGAGGCATGAATAGCGATGTTTGTTGGTTCGATCCGCGGTTTTATGAATTGTGTTTGTTGTCAAGTTTTGTTTTGTAACAATGGAGTTTTAGAAAGTCTAATGCCTAGTTTCAACCGGCATTTGTTTTATAAAACGCTCAGCGTATGTGAAATTGACATACGCTGAGTATTCTAGTGTGAGTTTTTACCTCTGTGTTCGCTTTCAAATTAGTTGAACGAGCGAAGCGAACTCTCTGAGTCAACTTGGGTAAGTTGGCATTTGTATGTATATTTGTATGTATATATCTATGAGTATTTTTGTATGTATGTATGTTAGGCTGAGAATAACATTCGAACTATTTATCCGATCTTCATGAAATTTGGTAGGTAGATAAAATAGTATTGGTACAATTTGTAGATAAGGTTACGAGCTACATCGGTCAGGGGGTTGTTTAAATATTGGGGTCCATGATAGGGGTAAAAAAACAAAAGTGAGACATGTCAATGTCAGGGAGTATAATTATTTTAAAAATAAATAAAAGAAAAGGTAAAATAAATCACTCAAAGTACTTCCCACCTGGAGAGGGAAAAAATGTTGAAATTTGCCATGCTAGTAGTTTTTGTAATATCATAGTAAAAAGTGGTGTGACCAATGTTGAAAGGTCCAGTGTGGTGAAAAGACTCACCTGCGCGGTCACAAAGTTCCAACGTTTTAATCCGATTAAAATGTAGCACAGAAAAACCAACATAATTACATTTAAGCAGATTTTCATTCAAACTGCGGTTTACACTCACCTATTCAAAGCCCGGTACATTCACACACGAAAGTTTACATACGAAAATATAATGAATTCTTGCAAATAAACAATGCAATACTTCAAAATAGGAGAACCAAATCGCGTCAAGTCCATTGTTAGGAACATTTTGTGCGGTGCACGAGCGCTCGTTGGCTCTCTTTGTTACTGTCAAGTTTTCTGCGCGAGCGTATATAAAATTTCAATGCTTCTTTGCAATTTGCAACTTGCAACTTTTATTGCATGGAGTTTATTGCAAAAATATTATATAATAATTCGTGGAAACTCTATATCTCAGAAATATACGAGCCACTTTTGACTGCTTCTCAGACCTGTTTTCAAATAAACAGTCTAGTACTTCAAGTTTTGTCGCAGCTTTAAATATAACTTCGTATAATATAAATCGTTTCAGCATCCAAATATTATATAGCACGCCCTTGCGCTACAAGCTCGTACTCTGAGGTTTCCGACCAGTTAATTATTTTAAAATCGTCGGAGCTAATTTAGAGTTTCGCTCACATTTTTCTACAATCTTCACCATCCCATTTGGATTTGGATTGAGACATTTTCTTTTATTTATGACACATCATCACACCACATCAACATCCTTTAGATGTCGGACGAAGCCTCCCCTATAGAATGCAATGTGGAGATTTGCCATAATCCCACGCTTGTAAGGCGGATTGGTGATCGCATTATTGTTGATGATACTCCGGTGGATGCTGCTGCCCGTCCCCTGGTGTAATCCCTTAGTTGGCTTTTACGACATCCACGGGGGGACACATCACATCTTCATTTATTGTCATATCATTTTAATGTATTGAGTTAGACACTTGATTTTTACGGTACTATAAACCGTATCGTTGTCGTAATCGTTTGGTATAAATTTCAAGTTGATTTTAGAACCGTACCTGAGAAGAAGTCGGTTAAATAGGTCTTGACTCTTGACAGATAGACGGACAACAAAGTGATCCTATAAGGGTCCGGTATTTTTCAGTTAAGGAAAATATAAATAAATATTTAAAAAAAAAAAACACAAATACGTATTGTGTACACACACAATAAGTTACAGTACACAACAATGGCAACAACATTTTAAACGATGACAGCGAATCAAGTCGCATGATAAGATATAACTCCGATTTGAATTAAACCAATTTCATACACCAGTGTTTAACGAAATAAAAATAAGTTGATGGAATTATCAAAGTTCTAAGATGTTAACTCTATTTCAAGGTTTATTTTTCGAATCTAACGTAACAGGATGACGTAAGCAGGTGAAATTACTACGTCACAGAAAAAGGCTCAGCGTTCTGTGAAATCGATTATATAGCTGAAGCACAAGCAGAGCCTACTGAGGGAATATAATAACAAAACATGCAGAAGGTATGTCGGTAGTATGAAATCGATAGATTGACAAAACATAACAATAAACCGAAGATATGCATAATGGGCGGTCTTATTGCTTTAAGCAAAATTAATCATGTAAAAAGAAACACAACATAATGCTGATTGATGCAGAAATATTTTTCTAAAGTTTTAACCAATGTAGTGACATTTGAAGGTTACGTTTCTAGATCTCCATTGGCAGTTAATCTCTTCTATCTATTGTGATCAGAAACTGCATCAAGCCAGCTATGCAAATACAAGCAGTATGCAATATCGGTTGCGAATCACGGTGTATTCACGTGGAACGCGTGTTTGCTGCAAACAGATCTCGACTCGACACAATAGCTCACCCGACAAACCTTTGTCAATAACTCATGGAGAGGTATTCGAAATTTTTGCACTGTTGTAGTATTTTTAGATTCACTGAAGTTTGTTGCTATTTGTTTTTTGACTAATCAGAATCATAATCGAATTGAAGTTATCGTAGCTTGGTATCATTTTAGAAAAATAAAGAAAAACGATAAAAAAAACGTCAGCAGGAGAATAGTACAAGTACTTTATAAAATAATCATAATCATCTTCAGAGTTTCAATACGTGATAGAATCCGAAATGAGGAAATCCGTAGAATCCAAGATCACCGACATAGCTCACAAAATAACCTAATTGAGGTGGCAAAGGGTAGGTTAATATAGCTCGCAGAATTGTCAACTTTTGGGGTATAAAGGTTCCAGTGGTAACCACAAACCGAACGACACAGTAGAGGAAAGTCCCTCTCTCGATGGACTAAAGACATTATAAAGGTCACAGGAAGTCAGTGGATGATGGCGGCTTAGGACCGTTTGCCGTGGCATTCTATGGGGGAAGCATATGTCCAGCAGTGGACTGGCTGATGATGATGATGATGAAAAATCATCTTATGACTCATATTTGTGAAACTGAGAGGGAGGAACTTTTTTGAGTTTGATCTAATTACGATCTAAGAGACGATTACCTTTGTTCATGTCTGTTGCAATTTAATTTTCCAAAACTATTTTTAATCATTATTTTGAAAATTGCTTGCTACCTTTACCAAGCACTATTAAATATGGTTTTTACAAAGTAGGTAGTTACAAAGTCAGTTATCTACAGCACTCTATAAATATGCTCTCAGACTTCGATAAGCATAAACACTGGATCTATTTTTACGGTGTCCTATTCATCTTATCGAGGTTTTATGGCGAAAGCGTAATGGTGTTTACTGTTTACCCAACGAGGGTTCTGTTGTCCGGAGCTCGAAAGTGAATTTTTTATTTATTTATTTGTGAAGCGTCTTCATTATTCGCTCCAGCAGTTTGTTGTGCGTGCTTGTGGCAGTTTTATTAAGTACACTTATTTATTTGGCGTGAGCACAACGTAAAACGTTGTTTTTGAGAAATTGGGAGTTTTTTTGATTTTGACTATATAGAATACAGAAAAGAGCACTAGAAATAGAATAGTTTTTCTATAATCGGTGTACATTCAAGTTGAGTATGTTTTCTAATTTTCTGCCTAGGAGCCTTATGGTCTGTTTCATAAAAACTTAGAGAAGACATTTTCTGTATGCAGTGTCAAATTCTATCCAGCGCCCTGATTCTCGTTAAAAACAAAAAAACAAAAGCGTTTTCCCAGAGATGAAACCTAGCTAGAACGATTTTTATAGCCCCCAAAAACCTCCATATAGCAATATTCATCGAAATCATTAGAGCCGTTTTCGAGATCTCAAAACATATATAATATAAATAGTATATTATCATCATCATCAGCAGCCTTTAGATGTCCTCTGTTTGACAAACACAAAAAGTACAATGGGGAGAATTGCTAAAACCACTATACGTTTGGCAGGCGGTTTGGTGATCACAGTGTTCATGGTTAGTACTAAGGTGGATGCTGCTACCCATCACACCACCTGCCATGGTGTCGTCTTACCCAAATAGACATAGTGGTCAACAGCTTCAACTTTATCATTCCCAATGTGTACCGGCATTGGAGTCATACAAAAAAAGAAATCCTAGTAAACCTGGTCCGCATTAGTAGTTGATCAAAAAATAAATTCTAAATAATTATGATACGTTTATGGCTTGAGGCAAAAGTATAGCTATTAGTAGAGCTATTAGTAGATCTCACTGAAAGATACGAATGAAATTGACTACGCAGTGCAGGCTGGGACCGACGAAATTAAGGGTCGCAGGAAGTCGGTGGAGGTGATTCAATACCGTTTGGACGTGGCACTAACGGAGGCCTACATGTCCAGCACTGGACTTTTAGAGGCCAATGATGATGATGACTGAAAGTTGAAACTGAATCTCAATCGGTGTAGAGAGAACAGAATGTTTAAAAGCCAATAAATTAAGAAACGAGCGAATAATTTCACTTAATATTCAATAAACGATGGCGTTGCCTGACAAACAATATCAGTGACCGCGGCTGCCAAGTTTGTAATATGCAAATATGGCATTACACAGACAAGCAGAGTTCGATGATGCTGCCAGAATTTAGAACACCCTGTTTGTTAGGAAACTGAAATGAGCAACGATTTTCATAAAATATTAATTAATATATACGTTACGCTACAAGAATGTGTGAAATCTGCTCTACCAAACTGTTTTTCGTGTTTGGTATTTGACTGATGCATTTGGTATTTTGTTTACAAAACCTTGAGTTTGTTTACAAAACCTTGAGTTTGTTACGCTAATGCACATTCTCAACTCATATTAAATTTACATATTTGTTAAAAAATACATTTTTTAATAATAGGTACATTACACAATTTTTGGCCCCCTCATTTCGGAGACACGGGTAAATTTGTTGGTTGATGATTACATGGCATGGTAAATTTTCGCATACTTTATTTAATATATTTAAAACTAAGCATTCTAAAATTATACTAATAAAAATACGTTTGAATTTCTCATAACAAGTTCTTTCATTTGATATAATATCACATGATGCACTCGACACAATTTTGGGCAATAACTCAAATTATAGTGAAACTGGCAACAGTGGACCCCTATAACGGCGATGAAGAAGGCAACGCATTGCCGATGCAAGACAAAGCTGTGGGGTCTAGTCCTGCTGAATCATAGTGGATGTCCCTAATTGGTTGATAAAAAAAGACATAAGAATGCTTTGAAAGACAATAACAACATCTTTTTGAAGTTCCTTGTGCGAGATTCCCCGCCCCTCTTGTCCATTCTTAATCAAACGACTTTGAAAGTCAGATCGTTCGCGCTTACCAAGTTTGATCAGGGTTATTGATGAGTTTGCTGTTTCACTTGTAAATTACCCAAGCAGCACAGAGACCGGCTCTTGGTCTGGCACTTCGTGGATAAGAGAAAGAAGTTCGGCAAAGTTCCGCGTGGCAAATATTTTCAATATGTCTATTCTTTGCCGCACGTTACCGCCTATTTTGATCATTTGGATCATTTCGTATTCGTTGTCAGATCAATCTTACATCACTAGAAGAAAGTATAATAGTATAATCACTACGAGAAAGTTACAAACATAGGTAATGTAATCATTATATAAATAAACAACCGTTATGAAACTATTTCGATTGGCTTTTAATGAATAGTAAAAAATAACCTAGCAATCTACCTACTTATTACACTATACTTTAATACTTTTGTGTTCGTGGTCATATCAATCTAACAAAGGCGATCTGACTACAGATATTTTAACTTTCACGATGTGCCGGACTAAGAGCCGGTTCCTGTGTATTTACTTGTTTACCTAGATTAGAAGTAATTATGAGATGATTGAAAAGGAAGCACGTAGAACTGTTTGTTGGTTAGTTACAGAGACTTTGACACTAATGACTGCTAGAATTATTGACTTTTGTAGTTCAAGTGGCGAGTTGTTGTAACTGTTTAATTTCTTATTGTGCATTTAATGACCTTCTACGAGGTGCAATAAATCCTTTTACCGCACTGGCTCATTCATCATTAGTCACAATACAATTTCCAAGGCCACCAGATGAAACGTTAACAGGTCATTGACCTAACGCTGTATGACCAAGAAAGAACCAGCAACGGCAGTGAATTAATTTTGCATTGTAAAATATAAGTTCCCTGATCAGTTGGGTCATAGTGTCGTTGAAAAAAAATACTAGATACTGTAAAATAAGCATGAGAATCAAAAACTGGATCCTATTTTTCTAACGATATTACTTTATGTACCTATATTTTAATCGGTTATACAGGGTAAATAAAATTGGGTTTTTTAACCAAACTCTGGCTTATTATTACATTTCTGATTATATAATATATAGTGACGAGAATGTTGAGAATGAGTGTTTTTTAAATTAGCTGATCAGTGGACCTAGCGGATACATATTTGTAACCATAGATGTAGGTAAACATTGCGTTGAAATAAAAACACTAAATTCGAAGCACACAATATTGAAAATTGCAGTTTTAAAAGGGCGAATGAAAAATTTACGAAAGATAATTAGTATACGCCAAAGAAATAAGAAACTTAGCAAAATAACGTACAAAAAAAAAATACAACCGAATTGAGAACCTCCTCCTTTTTTGGGAAGTCGGTTAAAAATTGAGAGACGCCGAAGAAAAAATAAAAAAACAACATAGTAGTGACAATGTATTGTGGGACACCCTTATACTATGTTTTATTGTAAGTACCATTTTTAATCAACATCCACCTTTCAACAATTCAACATTCACCATTTCATAACGAGAACTTTGAAAGTGGTCAAATCATATTGCGCGATAAAAAAGTAAAATTGGGGCGATTTACCCAACATTTTGCGAGAAATATTGGTCCAACTTTTGTAGCTTTTCCTTCCGTTGTAAATACTAAGTTTTTCTTGAGCCGCAAGAGGCTTGGGTCCTTACAAATTTCAATTTAACTTGTAATAAACTTGGTCAACTTGTAGAAATTAGCGACGACAAATTTTTGAATTTATAAGGAAAACGATCCTTGGAAACGTTCGTATTGTACCTTTAATGAAGTCTGTATTTGACGGGATTATTTATTAAATACAAATAAATAGGTCATATATTTATTCAATATACTACACACTATAATACTAGACTATAATACTGACCATAATCCTACTATCCTATCCTATCCTATCCTACTATCCTACCCTATCCTATCCTATCCTACTATCCTATCCTATCCTACTAATGTTATAAACGCGAAAGTTTGTATGGATGTTTGTTACTCTTTCACGTAAAAACTACTGAATGGATTTGAGTGAAATTTGAAATGGAGATACTTTACGCCCTGGATTAACACATAGGCTACTTTTCATCATCATCATCATCATCATCAATTTTCATCATTATTCACGCGGGTGAAACCGCGGGGCGCAACTAGTAAGTAAGTAGTCTTTAGATGTCCACTGTTGGACGAGGCCTCCCCCATAGAATGCAATGGGGGGATTTTCCATAATCACCACGCTTGGCAGGCAGATTAGTGATCGCAGTTTGGTGTTAAGTACTCAGGTGGATGCTGCTGCCCACCCCCTGGTGTGATCCCTTAGTAAGGCTTTTATTACATCCAAGGGGCACACCACGGCACATATACTTACTACTATAATTTAAATTACTTTAAAAAAAAAATATTTATTAAAACACTATTATAACACCTTAACAGAGTAGGAACTGAAGCGATGTTATATGCACATGATTATAAAAACAAAGAACCAAGCTTAAAAATAAGTAGGCAACTACTGAGGAATACCTATAATATTACTAATAGGTACTACAACTATTCCACTTTCTCCAAAACAAGCTGCGCTATCTCCATGGAGTTAAAATATTTAAAACGAGAACTTAATATTTTTATGGGAGCTTAAATAAGTCACTGCTCACTGTTATTAAATTACACATCAAAAACATTCTTCTTAAGTGTTGTAAAATCTAAAAAAAACATTCGTATCGATTTCACTTCCACTAGTTTCGTATCGGATTTGATTTGTCGTCTGCTCTTAATCTGTTTTTAGGGTTCCGTACCTCAACAGAAAAAACGGGTTACCCTTATAAGTATTAAGATCACTTTGTTGTTCGTTTGTCAGTCAGCCTGTCTATCAAGACCCTTTTCCTCAAGAACGGCTGAAGTTATCAACTTAAAATGTATACCCAATACAAAAACTGTGGGATTATTGTGCTCTAAAAAACCATGCTTCTAAGATATGGCAATGAATCTCAGTAATCTCACAACTCTGAAATTTGAAATATTAAAAAGCTTTGTGACAAAAATAAACAAAAAGTCTAAATTTATTGTATTGTGACTTTTTACCCCTAAAATTGGATGCTGAAGTTAGTAAGTAGGAAAAAGTGGCTGAAACTCGAAAAGGGCTCTTGACGATTTCGAAATATTTTACGAATCAAAACCCTCAGGGCACGAGTCTCACTTGCACTTGACCGGTTTTTAATACTAGTCCTATTATGGTAAACGGTGTAAAACCTTTTAACCTTGTGTTAAAAGGCACGCGCACAAACTGGAACAACGGATTTAAAGTAGGTATGTATTCGTTTAAAACCACTGTAGCGTGCTAAAACGTCAGCCGCTGACCACACGGGACGTATAAATTTACATTCAACAATACGGAACCACAGGAATGTTTGCATAATTGTTGAGTAAAATATCAGATTCAAAAGAATAGGCACTTTTGATGTGAACCCAATCGGTTCATTGTAGGTATATTACACAGCTTTTGCCCGCGGTGCTGCGTCCTAGGCGACAATATACGTCAAGTTCTGTCAATATCTAACTCATTAAAGTTCAGGTAAGTTAGAAAGTGACAGAATTATCATCATCACCAGCCTGTTTACGTTTACTGCAAAACGAGGTCTCCCCATTGAATACAATGGAGAGATTTGCCACAATTACTACGCTTGGCAGGCGGATTGGTGATCGCAGTTTGGTTTTAAGTGCTCAGGTGGATGCTGCTGCCCATCTCCTGGTTTAATCCCTTAGTGAGGTTCTAACAACATCCACAAGAGGAGACGGAGGAGTCCTACTCTTAGACCGAGGCCATCACGGCTCAATATAGTGACAGAATAGCGCTCGTAAATCGAAAAGTGACCCATAATCACGAAAAACAATATTTAAACTAAGCAATGGTAAGAAACCCAAGATCTTTAGCTTATTTTTGCTTCATGTACTGATAGCAATAAATAAATCTTGTGATCGAAAGTTTAGGAGATTTTTTTTAGTAACTACGATACCCTGTTTTTTTTATGGTGGCGAAGCAGTCACGATCACCGAAGGTCATACCATTGCATATATATACCTGGTGTAAATATTATAAAGTAGATTGCAGTTGTGGTCGTTTCTATAAACAACTCGGGCAAATTAAATGACAATACCCGAACAGGTAAAGGAACACATCGCAGCATTGCAGAATAGTCAGGTTAACAAAACAGTATGTCCGGGTATGAACGCGGAATTTCTAATTCGGAATACTAAGTGAGGGTAGTTACCGCAACAGTCACTTTAGAGCGTGTACTTTTTAAAGCGTGATTTTTCAGTAAGTAGTCGAGTTTTAGTTTTTGAACTTGCTTTTTATTGCCTACAGTAACTATTGCATTTCTAAAACTCTATTTTAAATTACTACAATAATTGGCAGTGACTACGCTTCGTGGCGTGGCAAGAGCTCAATCGTAAGAGCCGAGACGAGTGGTATTAGGATTGCTATTTGCCCTCGAGACACTTCTGTAATAGCTTTTCTCTCTCACTCACTAGACTTGGATATTGAACCAATAATTCCGTGTGCATTTTTGAAATCGCTGTTGAGCTTAACATTCGTTCTAACATAACATAACCCATAACACAAGCTCTGCTTAGCTTGGGGCTAGATAATGTTGTGTGAAATGTCCAGCATTATTTATTTATTCTTGACTTCTTGCAATAGTTATTATATAGAGTTTTCAAAATATATTAAACATTTGTGCATTAATGTAAAAAGACCATAATATTTTAATTTCACGCCACATGCGAGACGATCCCCCTTAATGTGTGTAAATTGCGCCGCTTGCATCGAAAATTTTAAAGGACTTTACATCAACATTTACAATTGCCACAGTTTCACAGGAACAGTTATAGTGTGTACTTAGAATGTTTATCGCCTATTGCAATGTATATCATCATAAATCTATTCATATCTTCAATGTTCCATGTCTTAGGTAGGTACCTAATTATAAGAGTGAAGGTCCTAGATCTGTTGCAGCTTATGCTGAGACAGGGATCTATTTGACCGCCCGCAACACATATTGACACCTACTTATGTACTGGTTACCTGCATATTTATTTTTACCCTCTTAATCATAATAATTTTTCAACCTATTTTCGTTTGCATAGCTTTCGATTTGTTCTCTCTAATGTAAAATGACGTACATCAAAACAAGACATAAGCTATTTTAGCTATCAATGGTTTAAGACCCTGACCCCTGATTAATAGACAAAACTCAACTCTAAGAACGATCTTGAGAACACCAAAAATTTAATTTTTGTATGGGAGTTTTGAAATTGGAACACGCTCAGAGGCCCAATTCTCTAACTTTGAAACATTCCAGTCACAATATAATCTCGTGTCAGTCGCACCGTCTCGTATATTAACTATTACTTAATCTTCGCGTATACATGCTAAGATTAAGTAATAGTAACTATATAGGTGACAGCTGACAGTGCGACTGAGACGAGATTATACTGCGAATTGAATGTTTTTAAATTAAAGAATTGGGCCTCAGATCATTTTCAGAGTCAAGTTCAATTTATTAATATGAGCCTGAGAATTGATTATGAGTAAGGAGGTTTTTTGTATCTTGTCATTTGGTTATTTGTTTCATGTGTTCAATTTTGTGCTGTGCTCTTTGGGGAACATTCAATATTTTTTTTCTTCTCTCTTTCTTGCTAACTGTATGTATATGCTGTTTTATGAGACACTCTTCTTCTATTCCTACAAATATCTGTCTACATTCTACTTCTGCTTATACGGTAGGAAGTAGTACTAGTCGGAAGTAGTAGTCCTAGTACCTACGTAGGAACACATTAGTTCTAGGTATATCCCCTCAATAGGAAATCCATTAGTAAGCCGGTTACGAGTCGCGTGACTTCCATGACGGAAGTTGATTAAATCAACACGTATTGTGACATAGCATTGTGTGATAGATATATTCCTACATGATTTGGGGTAGACTTCGAAAGCAGTTTCAAACTTTTGGGAACTGATTCAGCACCGAGAAGTTTTTATCGTGACATTTTTCGTGTCGTTTTTATTTGTGGTTGAGATAAGTAAGTTTTTATCCGTGAAAATTTGTTTTTCGCAATTTGTAGTTTTTCCTGCTAAACAACTTCACAATTTTATAATAAATGAATATATTTGAAACTGCCTTGGCGTGTTCATCTTAAGAATATACCCCTTCGTCTCCTCTAGTGGATGTCGTAAAAGCTGGCAAAGGAATTACACCAGGGAATCGGCAACAGGAGGAGGAGTTTTAGGTGACTCTATTTCATTGCACGCCAGTTTAGTTAAACATTGTATTAATTTATTTTATGAGATTTGTAGGTCTTTTAGATTTGATTTTGCAGCACAGCCCTATCTACTGTTACTTCCTAGTGTAATACCATTAATCTCTAAGGAATACCAAAAACAATCAGTCACAAGTCCCTTCGGCGTTGACCTGTTTACCTAGAGGTAATATTTTACCAAAATGTACGGGCACTAAGCCAACATTCTCATTCCACCTACACGTAATATACCTCGAATATAGTATTTCATCTGAATTTTAATGTGTATTTTGATAAAATATTAAGGGTTTGTTAAATACTAGCTTGCGCTACAAGACTAGCAGATAGGCAGACTAGTCAGATTGAATAGCTCAATCAGATCTATGGAGTGCATAGAGTCTGATTTTCAAGAGCTCTGTTGTTTTAGGGTTCCATTCTCAACAGAAAAAAACGGTACCCACAAAGGATAACTTTGTTGTCCTTAGGTTTGTCTATCTATCAAAAGCCCTTTTCTCACGAATGGCTAATGGTATTAATTTTGAAATTTATACTAAATATAAAAGTCTGTGAACTTAAAGAGCCATCAATCAAGCTTCTAATTTGTTTCCTTAAAAAAATATGGCAATGAATGTCCACTTTTTCTAATTAGAAGAGGAGACGGAGGAATCTAAAATGTAGGTTACCAATCGTATATTCTTGTGAAATGGAATTATCACACTTTAAACTGAAGGAAGTCAATAGATTTCCTATCTACATCAGGTGTCTCGGATGCAAGCTATGCTGAAAGTTTTTTAAGGATTTCCATAGATATACCACTAAGTCAGTCTGTTCTGTGGTCATTCACAGAAACTTAATTTGAACTTTAATCCCAGACTAATTTGTGTCACACACGTAGCATATGCGGTAAGATATCTGTATCTGAGCGCGTATCTGTCCATATCGCTCTCTATACTCTAAACTCAAGGAGCAACACACACGTAGCAAATCCACCGCAATCTATTTTACCGTCAAGCATCTGTACGCACCGACATATATCAAAATATGGACAGATGATATCTGTGTATACAAATTGAAGTACAATACAGTTTGAAGGTTTCCGCGTGAATGTATCATTTGCGTATCTGCTACGTGTGTGATATCTTCAGATGCGATAAGTTTTTATACGCATATAAAATACTACCGCGTCTGCTGCGTGTGTGATGCACTTAACAATAGAAAAGTGACATATCTCCAATACAAGTTATGTCAAATCTCTGATAACGGATCAATATACGTTATTAGAATGTCGTCGGAGCGAAACTTCTACACGATAATCTTATTTCTGCTGTGCCACTGTACCCATTAAACTTTAATACAAATTAGCGCATCGCGTACCGCATACACTGCCGCCTCGCCGCTGTAGATGTTAATTGAATTAGTTCAGGACACGCGATGGAGCGGTGTACAAAGCGATCTTTACTTCCGTTCGGACGCGCTGCAACACGATTAGCGCAGATGAACATGCCCTGGATATAGCCTTTAAACGGTGCTAGAGTTTAAAGTGTCGCTTGTTTTTTTTTTTATGGCAGTTGTATGCAAGATTATTCTGCCAGATGCTGTAAAGCCATTATTGCTGTAAAGCTGGTTTTATCTCGTTTGAGTGCAGATGTGGCTCAAAAATAACCTTTAATTAAAGTATCATAGAGTCGACTCTGGAAAATAAATAGCTTATTCAACATACATACAAACAAACGCCTTTTTCCGCGTTGTGGTAGGCAGAGCCTCAAAGGGTCTCTTTTCACCATAGATTGCACAATCGCAGGAATATAGACGTGACTAGTAGTGAGCTCATCGCCGCCATTGCATTCCACGATCAACTCGGCTGACGCTTTCTTCCAGTAATAACATACGACTATATAAGTCAGCAGCCAGGACAAATGTTATACTAATGAAAATTTTCCAACAACTTCGGGTGTATAGCCAACTATATAATAGCATGTATTTTATTGCTAAAGCTCTTTATCTACATCTACAAATTAGATACATTTTATACCTGTACGTTGTCCAAGGAAATATTGTCAAACACAAAGAGGTAAATGTTCCAAGCAAGAAAATCATTAAATAGCATATCCCTTTTCCATGAGCATTAAAATGTTCAACCAATTATGTAGTACCGTCTATGAAAATTAAGAGAACTTTCACGCCCAAAAAGCTCGTGGAAATTTTACAAATTACTCATTGGGCTATTGCTTTATTCAACCTTCACTAATTTCATCGTAAAACTTTATAATTTGAGCCGGAGTTTTCATTATTAATTAAAACTTCAAAAGGAAACTTGAAAATACTTAATGCGATTTTTGTTTCATCGATCTTGAGAATATCTTGTTGGCCATGAAAGTAGAAAGATGTTAAAAAACAGGTAAGTTACAATGATTTATTTTTTAGTAGTTTTAATTTTGTTATAATAAACTGGTTTATCTAAAGTTTAAAATAAAATTGAGATAGGCCGTGGCATATCCGGCCTAAGAATAGACCCCTTCATGTCTTCCCGTAGATTTCTTAAAAGCCATCTATGGGATTACACCAGGAGATGGGCAGCAGCATCCACCTGAGTACTCAACACAAATACTGCGATCATCAATCTGCCAGCTAAGCGTGGTGATAATTGTAATTCCTCCCATTTTATGGGGGACGCCTCTTCCAGCAGGACGTCTAAAAGCAGCTGATAATGATGAGACAACATGAAAAAAATCAGAATGGATTTGATAAATATATCAAAATATTTTGCATAACTAACTTACAATATAAAATAGACGAACAAATATATAGTAACTATTCCGCTCCTCTCCAACGAAAACTCACGATGAAAGAATTCGACACGTGTTTCGCCTCTCAACGAAGCATCCTCAGGAAAAAACGGCAAAGACACACTACTGCAAAAACTCCGCAGCCATGTCGCCTCTTCGAACGCCGAACAACTTTGTTCGGCGTTCGATTATAATTGTATATTGTAGAATGGATTTCCGCAAAGTCACGCTTGAATCAATTAATTATAACTAACTTAGTCATAATTGACATCTGCTTAGCCTTACAATCATGCATTAGTACCTAGAAATTAAATATTCTTATAATTTCTTATCACCCTATTTACGTCCACATGCTAAACGAAGCCTCCCCATTGAATACAATAGGGGGATTTGCCATAATCACCACGCTTGGCAGGTGGATTGGTGATCGCAGTATTGGTGTTAAGTACTCAGTTGGATGCTGCTGACCATCTCCTAATGTAATCCCTTAGTCGGCTTTTACGACATCTACTGGAGGAGAAGGAGGGATCTATTCTTAGGCCTGACATACCACGGCCATACCATTTTCATAGTATTGGTGAGTTAATATCTCTGCTCAAACATTCTCATTTTTGAGCTTGAATATCTTTAGGTACCCCGGTTAGCTCCAATATTAGCTAAATACACCGGAAGTGGCCCTTGCCTTTACCGCAGCGGCATAAAGTGGAGGTTTTATCGCAGGCTTTCACGGCTTCGTATATAGCTCCCCCAGGGTAATTCTGTTACCGATAATAACATATGAGAACGCTAACGTGGTATATGTAGATTTGATTAGGAAACGTTGGTGCTTAAGGTAAGTAATTTTGGCGTGAAAACTTTTAAAGAGATGATTAGGTGTTGGAGCTGTGGCAAAAAAAATCGAGGTGTAGTTTTTTCGTGGACACGACCGTTTGTTTTACATTAATACGACATTATGTTGAAACATTCTAAGCAGCAAGGTTTCCTATGTTAAACCTAATTAATTCCTAGTAGTTACGAAGTTAAATAGCGCATTTATCAAAGCTCCTATTCCCACCAGCAGGCGTTTAATATGCAGTTCAAAACCAGTTAGCACCACTGCAGATAACTTCTGAGCACCACACGAGTATGCATAGCTAGTTTTGACTGCATTGGTCTGTGCCTCTTGAAATGCACGGCTCTCGTTCAAATACTAATACATAAAGCTTGTTAGTAGAATTTCATGTTTCTCACATGTAAATGACGTGAATAAGGTATATACTAACGGTCTGTCTCATAATCATTTTCTAAACATATTTTAGTTAAAATAGCTTTTGTTTTATTCTCTCTGATGTAAAATGTCATATGTCAAAACAAGACAAAAGCTATTTGAACTAAAATAGGGTTAAAGAATAATTATGAAACAGGGGATACATAAATATAACAGCTTGATGACTAGATAAAGCAACTTCAAAAAGTGATTTGAAATATCATCATCTTTTCAGCCGGTTGAAGTTCATACGTCTCAGCTGGAAATAGGCCTCCTCCATACAATGATATCACGGACTGTCACGGTCTACCACCGACTCCCTGCTACCTTTAAGTTGTCGTCAGTCTATACCGAGTGAGACCACTGCGTTGTCCGGTTCGTATCAGCTAAAACATGTGTCCTGATTCCTGCAGAATCAGTGTTCGCTATCTAAAAATGTTGTAACCAGCAAAAAACACAATAAAATTTGATTTTCACGCCAATTTGCTAACTTTAAACCATAGAAGTAATAAGTACTATACTTACTACTATAGGTTATTCTAGTGTCAAAACTATCAGTCCATGAAATTGAGGGGACAAAAGTTATCAAACAATAAATACGGTGCAATAACTTCGCTATAAAAATCCATTCTGATAGCTTCTGAAAGATTCTGAAAGCCTTTTGATAGACCGAGAGTCGTAAAGCTGAAGTGAAATTCCTTTGGAAATGTTTCTGTTTTGAAACTGGACTAGAAGTTTATAGCTGCTCATAACTGTGCGTGTCGTCGTAAAGGCTTCTAAAACGAGCTACGGGGCTTATTTTGGTCCTTGATAGGAAACTGTCATAGAATCCAATTAGGCTGCGTTTCCAACAGAGATGAGCGAGGATGAGGCGAGGGATGTGTTTATTAAGAACCAATAGAATCACTTCATTTACCTAGCCTCGCTTAGCGCATCTCTGGTGGAAAAGGCTTAGCGAGCGAGGTTTTTATACGTACAAAACAAGCGAGTTGCTTGCGAGTTATGTGTTGCGAGGGATGTGTTGCGAGAGATGTGCGCGAGAAATTGTGTGCAAAGGATGGACGCGAGCGAGAAACTACTAGCAGTCAGTCTGAAAAGAGCCCGCTACACATCCTCGCACCGCTCATCTACGCACCGTTCCACAGCCTCGCTACGCATCCTCGCACCGCTCATCTACCTCGCACATCTTCGGTGGAAACGCAGCCTTACAATTTGGAATTATTTGACATCTACACTCTACCTACTGTTTAAGAGAGTTGAGCATTCTTGTAGGCATATAGGAAATTTTTGATACACGTTAGTATTAATATAAATAAGTAAAAAACCCTCTTTTTATATTTTATTTTAATTGAAGAAATGTTGGAAATGGAATGTCTACTTGATGTAAAGCGGTAACCCTAACCCATTACGAATGTAATACCTGTTAGGTCACGTCCATCTAGGACGCGCCTATTTGGCATTGTACTGCGCCCGTCGTCCTGAGACATAAATATAAAAAGTCTCATGTGCCTGTAATTTCACCGGCACCACATAGCAATGCGCAACGCTAATGCTTGGCAGCAGTGTTTTCAATGTACGTACTACATACCCTGAACGTACTTTTTCACAAGCTCTACTACTAACAAGCCACTGTTGGGTACTAGGTCTTTTTTATCACTTATATTAACAATAATTGAGGTACAGCTTACAAGTAACTATAGCAGTATTAAGGAAACTATGTGAGTTTTAAATTGATAAAACGGCTAATTACCACTGTTTTTCGTCACTCGAAACTCGAACTCAGTCTCGAAACGTCATCAAATGTGACGAAAAATAGTGGTAATTAGCCGTATTTTTAATTTAAAATGATTCCCAACCACGAAAGTTTCAATTCAATGAAACTATGTGAGTATATTATACTATACAGACATGTATTTATACTACATAGTATATGGTATACCCCTGTGGAACAGTAAAAAAAACAGTGTTCATACTATAGTAGTACGTTTAGTAGTACCTAATTGATATCGTCTTTGATGGAATTGTACAGAGATGAAGTGCAGCTTTACTCTACCATTAGGGTTTAATAACACCATAAAAGCTCGTATTAGAGTAAGAGGCTCGTATCCGGCACAATACGTTGCCACGTGGTTAAAGTTATAAAACGAATACAAGTTACGGTCACGTTAACGTTACATCACGTTACGTTTGTGTTGTTTATAGGGTCGGGTAAGTGGAGAAACTTGTTGACTCAGGGATATTGGCTGGGATCTCTGCGAGTGAGATACTTTGGGTTGTGTCCGGTCAATCACTATTAATCTAACTCGATTTACCATCATTTACTGCTCTTGTTATTCTGATGTAGGTTTGAGTGAGTCCCAATGGGTTAATTTGTCCGAAGCTTTTTTGTTCGCCATTTTATTTAAGTCAACGGTAACGCGAACTTCTAATTTGGCTATTATTTCTTCAAACTCCATGAAACTTAATACACTCACACACAATGATCAGTACACTAATATCTAAACCCGTGGTGCGATAGTTTCTTATAAAATTATATGGTTAACAAATAATAAATAAAAAGAAAACTATTTTTATAGTCTATAGATATTAGTATACTACTCATGTGTACAAAATTTCATGGAGTTTCATGAATTAATTGCCAAAGTAGAAGCTAACTTCGTTCGCGTAAAAAAAGGGCGTAAGCACCCTACCGGTGTCCTTCTCTTAATAAAAAAGCGTTAGACAAGTTATTTATACTTGGCCGCTTCAAGAAAAATGTTTATATTTTCTTTTCAGGATAGGCGACGCATTGACAATACTCTCGGTGTTGCCGATACAAGTGACGTTTTCGTGGGCCGTAAGCTAGTTTATACCATGTTTTAAAAATTTAAAATAAAATATTAATAGCACGAGCATTAAATAAGTCACAGTCCACAGAGCATCAAATCCCTTGCGCAATGCGCAGTGCTCTCTCACGTTTTTGTTGCATATTGAATATGTTTAGTGTAGTATTAGTATTTCTGCACTCTGCTATCTATCATTATCTTTGGCTATCTTTCTCGGATGTTTATCTTTCTGAGAAGAGGGTGAGATTGATCGCTTATCCCATTGATGTGAATAGATTTATAGAATATTATTACTATACTGAGCTAGCCTCACACTTCTAAACTATGTTTATGAAATATGTTGAATTCTTTGTACCTTCTATGCATAGATAGGTATAGATAGTCTTTTATCTCCCAAAGCTAAGTGACGATGCGTGTCGATTAGAGGAAATGCACGATGGCGGCTTTTATCTGGCTGGGGTGGCTGAAAAAAAACGATTTGACAGCGTCAGAGCATAAAACGAGCTCTTTTCTATAGAGGAACTATGTGTGGAATTCCGTAACAAGTTTGTAAGGGCTTTGGAACTGATATTGTGTAGTTTGGTGATAGCGAATTGATGATACGTGTTTTTGAAACATCCTTTCATAAAACGTATGACATTGTAGATAGCTAGTATAATAGTGACAAAATTACTATGGTATTTTAATGGAATTTATTTGTTGAGACTCATGAAAAACTTGATAAAATAACATACTAAAATAACCTACGAAATACTAGTATACCACCATCAAAATATACCTATATCTCTATAATCCAAAATGTTGTTAGAACCCAACTAATGCATCTAATGGATAGTGACTAACGAAAAAATTATGTTGAGTCATATAGACTCATACAATGAAAGCTCCAAAAAGTTTAAGCTTCAGTGGGTTCTGATAACACGTTCCTTTGTTTTAGTTAAGCACTAAGCAGGGCATAGGTATACATTTTTGTTAGAAAAAGCTTAGTTCTAAAAAAAACGCTTCATTGAATTTATTATACTTCGGATGATGATGAAATTTAGTACCAAAATGAGCCCAAACACGGCCAGTATGCACATTATACACATCAAGCAGTTTCGTTTTCTACCTTCTGTCTCCATCATATCAGCTCTTTATCACCATAACATTTATTGACTTCGAACGTGATAAATGAAAAAGGTTAACGAGGACTGTTTGCATGATTTGAACCGTGAAGATATATTAAATATATACAATGCACGTTATAAAAACACTTACAATAATAATTGTACATCTGTTTACGGATTGACCAGGATTAATTCTGAGGATAACTAAATTTTTCTGATAATCTGATATTTATTATATTTGGTAGGTAGTTATATAGTTCTTATACAGCTTGTAGGTAACTTGTGTATGAGCTACATCGGTCAAGAGGTTGTTGAGATATTGGGCTCCAAGAGGGAGTGAAACAATCAGGTCATGTGGGGTGTCACAAAAAAGGATTTTTTCGTCGTTTAAAATCAATTTTTAGTTTTATTTTAGAAATTGTACTTTTTGAGCAAATATATGTAAAAAAGCTCTAGAATACTTTCACTAATCCTACAATACCGAAATTTGCCATGTGTTAGTTTAGCTTTTGCGACAAAACTACAAGGAAAAGTTCAAAATGGAAAAAAAAAATTATTCATTAAAATGATAAAAACAATTTAACATCCATTGTGCGGGAATTGCCATAATCACCTCGCTAGGCAGGTGGATTGGCGATCGCAGCATCGGTGTTGAGTGCTCACACCAACACAAAAAACATAATATATTATACATGTACTTATATGTACATACAGGTATTATAAATGTTTGGAATGGTTTTATAATCCTAACAAGATTTTGTGCTGCATAAGAATATTATAAACACAACAGTATACTGCTACGTCGTAGACACTCTACGCTACGAAAACATGCTACAACCCAAATATCTACTTCCAGAAACATTTTCAAACATAAAGACGCACAAATCTGGCTCGAAGCTTAAGAATAAACTCTGATGACGAGAATTAATTAATAAACTCTAGCCTGGAGCGGTGCCAAGTCGTTGCCGAACCATTATAATACCTTTTTGTACATGTTATTATTCGCTGAGCATTGCAGTAAACTATTAAATTTCTTTCTCTATCTGTCTATCAGATAATAAATAAACAAATAGACTCTATCGGCCTTATTACAGAACATGGACTAAATCTGAATTTAGTCCAGGCGTACTAGTCTAGGATTAAATATCGACATTTGGCATATGCGACTTTAAATACGAAAGCAGATGGTTTGTTTTCCGAAATAAATTCTCGCGCTAGTTCGCTAGTTGCTACTGGAAAACAAACCATCTGCTTTTGTATTACAGTCGTATATACCCTAGGTCGATATTTAAACCTAGACTGGTAGTCCTGGTTTAAACCCAGACTAAGGGCATTTTTTATAATAACACCATATCTGTTTATCCATCGATTAACTGTTCTAACTCGTTACGTTGTTATAAAACTAGTTGTCCTATAAAAGAATACCAGTTTCTATACTCCCAAGGTGACATTGTATTGCTTGTATCTTTGCAATTGTTGATTTTGTTAAACGGAAAATTTTACGATGATGATTGCAGTATTCTTATTGAGTACTCAAGTGGATGCTGCTGCACATCCCCTGGTGTAATCTCTTAGACAGCTTTTACGATAACCACGGGAGGAGAGGAAGGGGTATCTTCCTGGGCACACCATGACAGGTTTTATTATAATATGTATTTATAATAGTTATTAGTAGGATTGCTGCTATGTTTATTTCTAAATAATCAACTTTTAACTACAAGTAAACACAGATTAGCACACCATAAACTGAAAACTCAATACAGATATCGATCAACAAAGTAATAGTGTAACTTGGGTGTGGCTACAACTATCGAGTCGAAGATACGGCAACAACTTTGCCTTCGATTAGTATGCCACGCGATTGTTCAAAACCCAATCAATGTTTACACCAATTGCATGGCAGCCTGAATTGGAAATAGGCTGGTTAGAGCTACGTGAAACAAAGATTACCAAAGCCGAACTTGATAAATAAACAACCAAGTAGAACTAGTTGAGGTAATTAGCATTCATAAAATACGCGGCCTTCATAAATTATACCTACTTATAAAGTTGACTGTTTAGAATGGCAGTCAAATAATAAAATATCAACTACATATATGATGCAGACAGATAGTTGATGCCTTGAAAACGAAATACATGATCTCTGAAAGCACACAGCAGCTCGTTTATACTACATAGATAGATCATAGATATTTATGTCAATATATGTAATATGTGCAGTGGAGCGTCCAGGCTATAGACCCCTTCCTTCTCCTCCCGTGGATGTAGTAAAAACCTTGCTAAGGGTATACACCAGGGGATGGGCAGCAGCATCCGCTTGAGTACTTAATACCAAACTGCGATGACCAATCCAACTGCCAAGCGTGGTGATTATCGTAAATCCTCCCATTGCATTCAATGCAAGGCCTTGCCCAGAAGTGGACGTAAACGTAACGAGTGAATGATATTCTCTACTAAAATAAATACTTATTCCTATCGTAATACTTGTACCTAATAAATTATTATTCGGGTAGGATTTGTAGATAAGTAGGCAGGTACATACCGATTGCTTCTCTTTTGTATCTGTTTGCGCTTCTTTCTTATTTCCAATTGCAAGTTCTTCTAACTGTCTTCTGGCACGAGTTAGCGTTAGTTTGGATAATTAATAAGTGATATTTGAGCCTTTCCAGGTCGAGTCTCTGGTTCTGGGTCGGAGTTGCCAGGGACCTCACATTTTCAAAATTATTTCGATGCGAAGCGTGATCTGAGAGCTGGTTCTTATATTATGGATCAGTGCATTAGTACCTATTGCCATTCAGCGTGGCATTGCAGCCAGCGTCTTGGGAATGCTTCCGTCTGGTAGTGCTGGTGTGGATCAGTTGAGCTATCTTTAGTTGTTTGCAACGGTCAATAGCCTGACTGTTTCATTTGTATTTTTTAAATTCTATCTTTTCTTAAACTTCTTAATCTTTTAGTAAACTAAGTATATAAATGAAAATGTATATAGCCATATGGTTGATTTTTTTCTATCTGTTTCCTGTGTCTCATCTAATGTACTTCATTTCTGTTTGTTCTATTTGTTGTTTGTGTCAAATGAACGTTTTTCGTTTAATTTAATTTCAGACAGCTGAAAAACGAACTCATTTTTGTTGCCCTGAAATTTTGTGCGTTTTAAATTATTATGAATTTCAAAAGTACTATTTAAATTTCAAGGCACAATTTATGGCCTTCATCAATTTTCTCCAGCCTTAACAGACTACGCACACGCGAGTCCACTACTGAAGGCTATGTGTGCATAAATGTAAATTACTTTGACTCCGACAAAGTAACTATTTAGGTAGATACGCAATCTACACAGCTGCTACCAAAGGGTGCATTTACGTTGAAAACAGATTCCCGGTCCACTCCACCTGCGCGGTACATACTCGTGATCATTGCCAAAGTAGTGCACAATATCAGATCGGTCATCATCATCGTATTAGTGGTTCTTTCTTTGCCTTGCTTTAGGTCAGTGACCAGCTTGTGAGATATGATGGCTCTGAAAAGGGTCTGGTGACTGATTACCAGATTACCGACAGAACCAGTATGCTGAAAGGATTAAATGCATCTCACAGGATCTCTTTCAATCACATGTCTGCAAGTTTTGATTCTTGGTAATTTTTAATGTTTTCCGAGCACGTATTGCGTTAGAAAGATAATTCAATTAGAAAAAACGATTGATGCTTTTTGAGGATTACAATCTATGACCATGATAACTACACCACCAGTGCCATCTTCAATTATGTCGATGGGATGGTAGGCATTCAGTAGCAACCTACTTTGTACATTCTTTATCAGCTGGTAAACATCCATTGCTAAATGAGGCCTCCCTCATAGCATGCATAGCGTGCAATGGAGGATTTGCTATAATCACCACGCTTGGCAGGCGGATTAGTGATCGCAGTTTGGTGTAAAGTACTCAAGTAGATGCTGCTTTCCATCCCCTTGCGTAATCCCTTAGTCGTCTTTTACGACATCCACAGGAGGAGTTGGAGGTGTCCTATTCTTAAGCCGAAACTACTGAGGCTTTGTACATAAATGCTCCCAAACTTACATTTTGATTAGGGGAACAGGGTACACGGAAGCCATGCTTGTCTTGACGAAAATCTCATTAGTTTGGAATCACGCCCCGAACTAATTAGAACGCTTCTAGATGTTGCCGTTACCAATTTGGATAATGGCTGCAATTTCCAAGCGGAATTTTATCGAAACTTAGTTTAGATAACTTTTGTCCACAGCGGTTTTGACATTAAATAATGGCGGTGCACCGCCTTTAGGTACTTTGTGGTTATGGTGTTACATGATATTCAAATAAACAAGATTGTTACGCTAAATTTCACAAAGGACAACATTATTCCTGTTTTTCCGGAGATATACTTTTTATAGTCTTGACAATCATTTCATTATCATTTTACTTACGAAATTAATTCACGTATTTCCTCATACGAGCCCGTGATAATCAGAGAAATTATTTCATTGACATCAAAAACATTTCTACTTCACAATGGAAAACACGGTGCGGTTCCATCAAAGGAAAATACTTCGCCAAATTCATATGTAAGGTTCAAGGAATTTCATCCATTCAAACACCGTACCCGTACCATTTGGCCGTACCATTTTGCACGTCAAATGCACAGCTTAGGATTAAAAAAGCTGGCACATTTTTTGCCCACCCAAATGGTAGTGAAATAAAACCACAAAAATTAAAAATTGTAGTTCGACAATTTGCGCATTAGCAAACAACTGGGAATTGGTATCAATGGAGAGATTTAAGTTTTGGACGACCTCTGTGGCGTGGCGGGCGAAGGTTTGCCTGCGACGCAGGAGGTTGCGGGTTCGATTCCCGCCTCGTAACAAATATTTGTACGATCTGCAGATATTTGTTCAGGGTGTTCTGGGTATTTCCTATGTATAATAAAAAATATCTATCTATGTAATGTATGTTGTATTAAGTATATCAGTTATCTAGTACCTACCCATAACACAAGCTCTGCTTAGCTTGGGGCTAGATAATGTTGTGTGAAATGTCTCCAGCATTTATTTATTTATTTTATTTATGTGAGTGTCTAACAGTGATCTGTGGTTGGTGGATGATTATTATGACGATAATATTATTATGTAGTTGAGGTGTATATAATTCTATTGCCTATATTTATTTTTTTAATTAGTCTTAACCAAATTATATTGTCTGAGCCAGCTTGCACTGTGGCTATGTGAAGAAACAAATTCTTTCCAATGAGAGGCATTTAAGAGAGTTAGGCAATGAACTGATGATGTTGATGATGATCTTAGAATTTAAACTATCGTGGCTTTGTATAATTTTAGTAAAATTATGACTCTACACAATGTACTTTACTATTCTCCCGCTGATGTTTCAACCATTCAGACCATTCACTCTACCTTCTTCCTTACATCCAAGTGAGTTCCTGTCACACGACTTTTGATTGAAGTCGCGATCTGTGCTCATGAAGAAAGACCTCTAAATGGTCAATAAAACGTCAGCTAGAGAATAATAAAGTACGTGGTGCATAGTTTTAAGTATAATATCATAGAAGTTGACGATCTTAGAATTGAAGTTATCGTGGCTTGGGATCATTTTAGAAAAAATTACGGCTATACACCACGTACTTTACTATTATCCTGTTGACGTTTCGTTGACCATTTTGAGGTCCTTCCTCATGAGCACCGACCACGACCGCGAGTAAGTGGTGTATAGTCCTATTTTTTCTAAATTGATCTTGTTTCAAATGATGCCAACATGACTGAGCCAGCTGTTTTCTAACATTATATAGCTGAAAACAAAATTGCTGGGATTCATAACGAGATGTCCATGCTTAGAATAACTTGCTGCGACGCAATTATAACTCAGCAAATGAGGTATTGCTTTGTGTAGTGAGGTAATGCTACATGGATTTAGTTATGGATAAAAAATGAATCAAGATAAAGTCACTGTTCCCACTGTATTTATTTATTTATTTATATATTAGGCTCCATAAAGTTAGGAAATCGTTTACAAGGCAATGTGTGCGCTTCGAAAACAAAATCGCAAGTGATGTGCTTAAATTGACGAAAAACAAATTTAAAAACTTAATTCAACATAAGCTTTCTAAGAAAGCGTACTATAACATTTCAGATGATATAAAAAAGGTTCTTGGGACTGACTTTGCTCCAACATGGTCCAAACAAATGTAAAAATGAATATTAAAAGTGCAAACTATATTATATTAAAAATTTACGTGTCAAAAACATTTAAAAATCCTATTCAATAAATAAATTTTGATTGGATTTGGTATGAAAATAAAAATTTTCTTCTGTTTGACTTTTGTAGAGAGCATATTATGATATGTATATGAATATACTAACTTCTTCTTCATCTTCCTCTTCAGCCGGTAGACATCCATTGCTGGATGAGTTTTTGGAACGAATTGTTCCTCTTTCTTACTTAGGTTAGTGGAAAGTGAGAATTACTCGCCGACATGAGAAGTTTGTAAACATAGTATGAGTAATACGAACTTCTGAACAAAATAAAAGTATATTGGATGGTTTATCATCTACATATTCAGTATCAAATAGGTGTAAATTATGTAACTAAATACCAGCCCAACTAATCTCAACTATAAGCATAAGGGATCTATCAGTACAAGGGATCTAAACCAAATGATCTATCAGTAGCTACTCAGAAAAACAGCTCGTCCTTTGGTTAGTTTTTCATAAAATAAATGTTTTACAATACCTACTTATGTGGTAGCGTAAAATTGTTGTAATATAGACAAACTGCAAACTGTACCATATTTATGATGCGTAGGCAAACTGTTTTAAGCTAACAAAATAGTTGCCATAAATACTTTATTTCTAGAGTTAATTACAAACTTAACTCTAGAAACAGAGCATACATAAATGTACAACAGCTCTACTTCACAATACAATAATAATTGCTGAGTTCAAACAACGCGCTGCATGCTGAAGTTGCAATGCTCGTGAAATACGAGGAGTTGAAATGAATGAATTGTTTCAAAACTTGTGGAGTTAATATTACATTGGCGAATACATTGTGCTCTACAAGCACTAATACTAAATATTTCTATTATTTTAATAATAATTCAACTCGAAAATTAAGAGATCATTAATTGAATGGGATTTATAAATATCTTTTTATTATTCTGAATAAACACCTGACATCTACCCTTAATAATAAATAATAATAAAAATAGCCCAATAAACATTCAATTAGCATGTTCTCCTTACAATAGCACCAACTTTCATCCATTTTCACAATTTTCATCTGTCTTCCATCCACCATAACAATAATGTTTTTTATAAGTATCCTAATTGTAAAAGGGCCTCTTACTGTTGGCTAATACGGCCACAGTAATGCCTCATAAAGGTCCAGGTTAAGCCTGTGTTTGAAAATAAATGACTGAAATAACAATAATAATAATAATAAATAGCCGTGCAGATGTTGGCGATTGCTTGGCACTGCCAACTTAAAACCTTCCTCTGCTGAAAATAAAGTGTACTTCACCTTGCAAGCTTGCAAACATAGCTTTGTTCATATTGAACATACAGACTATTCATAATATTTATCACTTGATGGACAATTCCATAAAATGAGGCTTGCTGACTGACTAGCTAGTACAGCCGTTGTTCTTAAAGAAAATACAAAATTATGACTAAGATTTAAATTCTAAGTACGAAACACAGCTTGAACTTGAAGAACTTCGATCATAACTGGAAAGGTTCAAAATTACCGGAGTGCCAGTTAATGTTTGCTTAAACCACTTGGCATTAAATTTGAATTTGTAATAGGGTAGTTCACAACTCACGGCTAGTAAACATGAGACAGAGTTAGCACTAAACGTAAATTAGTCTACTGGGAGAGTGATACGGGCGTTGTTTCAGCCATGGAATTATGCTGATGGCACGTCACATGAAATGCAGTCCGTTAACACTGCAGGTCTCAGCAGAGCTGGTTTAACATAGAAAATTAGGAAATTCTGCTGAATTTGAAATTTTGAAACACACTGGGATGTCATTGTTGCTGTCAAATTATACTTACACCAGTCATACAATTATAAATATGACACGGTCCGCACTACGATCGATATTATGATTGTTACTTAAATTCTCAAATAAATGCTAAGAAAGGTTCTAGACTACGGCTGTTAGTTTGCTGCATTAGAATTACATTTTGTACATTTACTAAAATAGACAGATACGAGATTATATTTTTTACAAGCTTGTATTTAACTTGATGTTAGAATGTATGTTAGTTAGTGTGAGACAAATCTTTGAACAGAATTTTGAACCAGTTCAACCCAACCGATTGAGCTGAATTTTTATTTCTGTCTAGTTCAGATGATAATACAATTATTATGGTAAAAGGCGAGCTGATTTGATGATGGAGACAGAAGGTGTTCAACGGAATTCCACGATGATTAATATGTATTATGCCTGGCAGTTTTTGGGCTCATTTTCATCAAGTTATTGGTTTTGATGACCAATTGAATAAAAGCATGTTTTTAAAAATACATTTTTTAACCAAAAATTTATTAGTAGACACAAACACTAAAAACAGGCATACAATGGGCAGTCTTGTGCCGTGGTGTGTCCGGGCTAATATTAGAACTCTCTATATCCTTCCGTGGATGTCGTTAAGGCCGACTAAATGATTAAACCAGGGGATTGGTAGCAGCACCCCCCTGAGCTACATAACACGAACACTGTGATTACAAATCTGCCTGCCAAGCATGGTGATTATGGAAGCAGTGAACGTCTAAAGGCTGCTGATGGCTGGTGATGATGATCAAATGTGTGTGTAATGGGCAAAGCTCCTAAAATTATGATACTTATTATTTTCAGTGTCTATTAGCAAATCAAAGCTTATGCAATTCTAATGAACGTTCTTCAGTACAAAAGGATTTCCAACAATGAAGCGAGTAACAACGTAATGTGATAGAAGACAGCACAAAGCATTGTGGCCTTGTGCTCTTTCATATAATTCTTGTCATTTTGCCGCAAACATATTTTCCTTCCATCCTACTATTTACTTTAATAAGTTTTTTGAAAAATATATTTGTCATAACAAGCTTTTATTAAATTAGTGATCTGAACCGTGAGCTGATCAACATGAACCCAAATACTGCCAGGCTACTATTAATCATTAGGGAGTTCCGTTGTCCACCTTCCGTCTCCATCATCACATCAGCTCGACGACACCATAATATTGTAATTTCATCTGAACTAAACAGGTATGAAAAAAATTCAGCTCAATCGGTTAAAGATAACTGATTTAAAATTAATTTGCAAGATTCCACCCGGACAAACATACATACATTGCAAGTTAAATAAAAAGCTTTTCAAAAATATCGAGACTTCCTACACAACACCCAACAATCACATTATTTAGTGCTAATCCCACGTTAGGCTTCCGTGTGTCGTAAATATCAGGAACTACGAGTACCATCATCATTATTATCATCATCAATACCATGGAAAGACAAACAATTATTTGCAGATCATGTAAACATTTAACCCACAGCGGGATTAAAAACGCCGCACCTCTTGCGTCTCAGCCACTCGTCCATCGCGCTATTTACTTGTGGTATTCACTACTGCTTAAAAGAAAACATCAATACCTAACCGGTAGAGGTAATTGATTTAATATATGAATCCGTGTTGGTACCCTATATACCAACCAGATGGCAGGGTAGTCCATAATTTCATATTAAATGCCAGTTGGCAATCCACACGTTGTATGAAAATTTATCTTACTCCGAGCACCTCTCAACATAGGAAAATAGAAGTACAAAATTTAATTCATTACCTCCAGAGTACCACGTAACTTATTTACTCAGAAATTTCTGACTAAATTAATATCTGCATGTTCAGCTAAAAAGACGAGCACAAATTTCCATTTAATTTCGCTAAAACTACGGCGTCTGCATCGGGATTCATTTTTATTTTCATTACTTTATTTAATTTAAAGTAAAGTCACTTTAGAACCACAAAACTGTGGATGGGCGTGAATGTGTAACTCGTGCCACTAGTTTTTTCTTGGGCAACCTGCCTGAGGTAGGTACGTGGCTCTGAAAAGAGAAGGTTAAAGAGGTCTCAGTGCTCCACGCAAAGAGTATAATGTAATTTTATTATTTTAATTTTTTTGCAGGGCCAAGATCTAATGCACGTCTAGCTCGTCTCACCATCTCCTTTTCTTCTTTGTCACTACCTTGCGTTAGTTGGGAGCCAATCTAGACCAAATTATAATGTCATGTACATTTTATTTTGTATGAAAGCCGTTAACCTGCCACTGTAGTCTATCTATCTTAGTATCTTTAATCCATTAGATGGTTGTAGCAACGTCAAATTATCGCGTCGAGATTATGGCCAGGGGGGTCTAGTACGGATTTTGATAGTTTTCGAAACTATATAAAGTTTCGTTTCCTTCAATACATTTACTTGCAGCACCCCTAGCGAAACGAGACGAAACTAAGGACGCTGTCAGTAAATGTATGGAAGGAAACGAAACTTCATATTATTATAGTTTTCGAAAACTATCAAAACCCGTACAAGACGTACAGGAAGCCAGTTCTCGCGCTAATACCTCAAAACTCTCTCAAAACTTTCAAAACTGACAGCTGTTTGTATCCAAATTTCAAATTAGACATTATATCTACAATTCAAGAATTGACCCCTTGAAGTGTCTGGTGTTTTTCGGTTGTGTGGTTCTAAAATGGTGTTTCTGATCTTGGCCTAAGATAATACTCGTTATGATAGGGGTTATTTACCTTATTACGAGCACCGCAGGAACCATTATCCTTTGTTTTATCGCCTCGGGGCAGACCATTGTGGTCGGCGTCATTAAAACTTGATAATGGTGGATTTAATCTGTCGAAAGCTGCATTTTTGCAAAACGTACTTACTTAGGTAGACTCCAGTAGATAGTGATAGATAGGTAGATTATATCGTTGTTGTATACCTTTAGAAATCAATTTAAATTAAGACTACTATGTACTTACTAGGTAAAAGACTTCGCTAAAAATGCATGGAAGGCTGAAAATAATAATTTACTTTGAAGTGGTCACCAGGGCCCATCTTCAGTTGGGGCCCTTATGGTGCACCTATAAGTGCCATTCGGTACTTACTCGTGTTACTAGTAGAAAATAGCGCATGTATACTTGTGCAAAAAGTTTGTAAACTCGTTTGTATCAATATTGTAAGCAGACAAAAAAGTATTAATTTGTTTCTGTTATCTTGTATTTTCTTATTTTCACGAAATTAGCACAACTCGCACGCGTTAATATTTTGAGCTGACCATTTTTAATCTCGACATTGTGATCCCAGATTTGACCGAAAATTGGGGACAAATTGAAAGACTTAAAAGGTGGATGTGAAACCCAAACACGAACCACAAAGGTTGATATACTTATGTATATTTACTGAAATAAAAATGCCATCATAATTTCCGATAAAAAACCAAACGATAAATAAATCTACAGTAACATTTTAAAACACACGGTTGAAATAATACTTCAAATATAAAAATTATATTTAATTTGTTATGTCTTAATAGTTGTTTTGTACAGCACCTTTATGCTGAGACTAGGCCTGGTTAGCTCTATACACATACATTACACAGGGACTTATAAGCACTATTGTTAATTATAGATATGAATGTAATGTTTAGTTTCTATTTTATTACATAGTTAAACTCAATTTCAAATATAATCAGCTTCAAATCCATTTAAAAGACTCTACAACTCCTTCCTGTTCCACATCCTGAACTCTCATCAAACGATTTGTTGTTAAACCCTCTCATGAATGCATATTCTTAAAACTAGAAAAGCCACACTTTATTATTGAATTTAAAGTCAGCAAACCTTTCATAAATTCCGGCTGTCTCAGGTAAATTAACGAACCTCGTGATCTTATTAGCCACCTTGCAACATCTATTCAAATCACGACGTAATGGGAACGGAACGTAGTAAGAAACGTTCATTTTCCGATTGCGTCGTTGTCGAAAATGGTTAACGTAATTTTTTGATAATCTATTGAAAGGGAAAATCGCACTATCACGTCTGCGCATAATAGAGAAGCATGGCGCAGTCTTGTGTCAGAGGTCAAGACCTACTTCAAGTTGCTAAGTCAGAAGAAGTTAAGCCATCAGTCTGCACATAGCTCTCTTGGTAACTGGGCTGATGATGATGATCAATAACGTCCTTTTTATACTATCCTCTACCTAATATCGTCCCGTACCGTCGTTATAAGAACGGGCACCTAAGCCATTAACTTGGCCCCTAACGTAGCATTGTACTTAAGCCGCACAAATTTAATAACACCCCGCTCAAAGGAGATAAATTTATGAAAGAATTTTCTGCAGATAAAAGGTATTCGAAGAATGAATAGATTTGGGATGGTATTAGAACGAATCGACAGATTTTTTGGGTAAAACGGGACGTGCTAAAATCGACCGTAGATACCATTGAAAATGTGGAATTTTAGCTATCATTTTTGAATTGAACTCAATTCTAGTAATTATTTGACATCCAATTCACAATATAATCTCTTCTCAGTCCTCTTTCAATTAATTGTCAATCTTTCTGCCACACAAGAGGATAACATATGCGAAGATTAAGTAATAGGTACTACACACGCAGTGACAAACGTGAAAGTTGTCAATATTTTGAATTGAATGAATTCAATAATTACGAAAATTGGGCTTCAGATAATTCTTAACTTCAAGCATTCAAGACCTTTAGAATATGGCGGAAATTAGGCTAAAACGATTTAAGTAAAAGTGACTGTGTTTAAGGTAACAACCTCTATCACTCTTTAGCACTTGTAAAGTTGTGATACAGTGATAGATTTAGCATTAGCTTCTGTTAAGTAAGATCTATTTAACTTGGCCATAAACATATTTGAACAAAATAAAACTTACGGGATACTATTAAAAATAAAACTGACAGGTATCTCGAAAGTTCGTACCATCTGACATTGAGTTAAGTGTCTCGTAATAATAGTAAGGTATCCCGTTATTGGCTGGCAAAGTGAGAATCATTTTCCTTACCAATTGGCAAGGAAAATGATTCTCACCGTAATTACAGAAACCTTTCGACTTAACGCATGCACCAAGCAGGTATAATTTTATCAAACTTTACAGTTTTAATAGATAACCTATAATTAATAAACCTATATATTTTTTAATATTTTTATAGTGTTGGTTGATTGAAAATATAAATCAGTCACTTAATTTAAAATTGAAGTACCTTGATATTTCACCATGAACAAAGTAGCGAAACTAGTTGCAAATGGTGTATAAAAAGCGTTTATAAAGTTAACTGCAAAAGTTAAAATTAGTTTCCGGTTGTACAGTCAGGGGAGATGACATTATGCTGGAGAATGTTGAAACAGTTGTAAACTCTCATATTCACAAACAATACTTGTATGTTTCTTTATTTTTGTCATATTTAAACCTTTGTCTTTCGTCAATTAACATTGACAAAAAGTCTACAACTCGTACGAAGACGCCAGTGTTATTTTGGGTTCTGCTATGTTATTTGTATAAATATCTTATCTCATCTTATCTGGCCTATCTGATTCCACTTTAAGACCTCCAAACCTAGTCCTAGTACTCCTCAAGAAGCCTCCCTTACCAATTTATATTCTACAGCCAGGATACCAAAAAGGTTAGTTTAGTTCACGCCACCTGTATTAAACAACAAAATAACGTACATTGATGGTAATACCGAATAAAAACTCTCTTCCAGACAACCTTTACACGGACAACATAATTTATGTACAACATTTTGGGCTACATCAACAGAAAACAACTATTAAAACTCCCTGCATGCTAGACCGGCTGGTCTAGCATGCAGGGAGTTTTAATAGTATTGTCTCGTATTGTCTATCAAACTATTAATCGCTTTCGAATACGATTTTAAGGTACATTGCGCTTTATGTTTCGAATATATCTGCTCTTGTAAAAAAAGCTAAAACACGCAGCGCAATGTACTGCAAAATTGTAATTAAAAGCGATTACAAGTTTTATAGGCAATACCCCCCCTGGTCCCCCAAAGAATGCAATTTGATATTCACAATTTGTAATAATCACCACGCTTGATAGGCAAAATGGTTTTCGCAGTATTGGTGTCATGTACTCAGGTGGATGCTACTATCTTTTCCCTGGCGTAATCCTATGGTTGGCTATAAATACATCCACGAAAAGAGATGGAGTCTATTCTGAGGCCGGATATCCCACAAAATATGTATATGATAGGTAGAAAAGAATTATTTATTTGCTGTGTTTGTAATTCTATTCCATTTTATCTAACGTTGCATGAGAAACACAATCTTACAAATGGATTTTTGTTTCACTTTCCAATTGAACTTATTTGCAGATCCAAATGGGTAACCTAGAATTTCCTTGGATAAATAATACGGCACTACTATTTCTTTACTTTTAAACTTTGCTCCATTAATAGTCGTATATCAAAGAAGATTTATGTACTTAACTTGGTACTCAAAACACCCAACAAATCCCTTAAACAATTCAAAAACTAAAACCCGTCTACTGAAAAATCACGCTCTAAATAGTATGAAAAAATAAATATTCTCATCTGAAATTGTTATGCACAAACTATTCAATATTTATTGTCTTTTAAATAAACAACACGCGTATTCATAGTGATGTTCAGAGGTATAGCCATGGTTGGTAAGCGTTCTCTATTAGCTAATTAAATTAATTTAGCAGGCTGTTCATACCTTTACAAGCGTGCTCTATTGTTTATTACTAATCCAAGGGCATTATAAAATCGATAGCGTATTGGGAGTAGTTCCGTTCCCGTTCAGAAACTCAATTATTATATTCATTGTTCTTGTTGGAACTGTGTTCCTTTTGTTGTTCCAAATGGTTTGGGATTCAGATTGAAAGCAAAGGTTCGTTTGAAAGTTCAATTGGCAATACTACCTGAGATTGCCCGGGGGACAATTTTAACACTACAAGAAATACTATGTGTACTTGTGACTAAAATGTCCACTAATCAAGACTGAATGAGTGAGACGGTGTACCTTAACAAAAGTGATAGTATTTACATTTGAAGAACAAAAAAACAACATGTCTTCCCTTAACTAGGGGCTCTAAAAAAGTGCAGTGGATACATTCTTGGATATAACTTATTTAAAAAAAACATTTTCCAAAGACAAGACGCCATCCGTTTAGTTAGTGTTTCGGAGAACAATGTTGACTTTTTTCATCGCCTGCCGAAACTCATGGAGATAGCGCAGCTTGTTTTGGAGAAAACTTAAAAGTAGTAGTACCTATTAGTATATTATTATTATAAGTCTCCCTCAGTAGGTGCCTACTAATTTTTAAGCTTGTTTCTTTATTTTTTATATATAAAAATAAGTCGGGTTTTCCTTCCTGACGCTATAACTTGAGAACGGCTGAACGGATTTATCTTATCTTGGTCTTGAAATGTTCGTGGAAGTCTAGGAAAGGTTTAAAAGGTGAGAAAAATTAGAATAACTGCCGGGAACACCGGGACCACGCGAACGAAGTCGCGCGCGGGCCGCTAGTTTTATATAATCATGTACATATATAACCTCACTTTGGGTCCTCTGTTAAGGTGTTGTAATAGTTTTTTAATAAATATATATATAACGGCATTAATCTACTTTCCTTGATTGTAATCTACGTGCCTACGCCGTAGACACGTAGCGCGCGTAGCCGTGTAGCATACACAAGTTAACTGACATCCCCCGAAAATCCGAAAAAAACTCGTTAATATTGGAAACTATATTATTGTCGTCAGGCTTACAGCTCATCATTTTTTACCAGATTTTGATTTTGCAGTGCCCACCCAGCCGTTAAAGTAAATAAATCAAATAAATGCTGGATATTTCACACAACATTATCTAGCCCCAAGCTAAGCCGAGCTTGTGATAAGGGTTCTAGATTACTGATATACTTAATACAATACATTACATAGATAGATATTTTTTATTACACATAGAAAATACCCAGAACACCATGAGCAAATATCTACAGATTGTACAAATATTTGTTCCGAGGCGGGAATCGAACCCGCAACCTCCTGCGTTGCAGGTGAACCTTCGCCCGCCGCAAACAATAAACATTATTTGCATTTAACAAACTGTATTCTATACGAACTTATCTTTGGACTTGTTTGTCTGTTTCAGTAGTAAATTAAACAAATTACTTTGGTCCCTAAATTATCGTGGAATTCCTAAACGAAGAAGGGTCTAATTAAATAACACGGTGTTAATAGTAGATACATTACTGTGTAGGCTTTTAAAGAAAACACCATCGCCAATATAGTTTTCACTTAACACTACAGTTTTTAATTCTAATTTTGAACCAAATTGACTACTAGAGCATCATAACACATCATCATTAGGAGCCTTAAGACATCCACTGCTGGACGAGGCCTCCCCTTTAAAACACATTGGGGGAATTGTCATAATCACCACGCTTGGTAGATTAATTGATGAGAACAGCATGATGTATGGTGATTTGAAAAGGGCCTAGTGAACAAATGCTGAAGGACCAGTGTGTCTCACAAAAGTTCCATTTATCACATGACAAATATTTTTGGTTCTAGTACATGCAGGTTTGCTCACGATGTTTTTCTTCACCGTTAGTGAGTTCGCAATATTGCGAACATAAATTTCCAAAAACATCCATTGTTTCAAAAATCCACAACCGGATTTTTAACCCATAACTTTATGATCCGAAATCAAGGTACTTCCACACACATACTGAGATACACTCAGTAATCTGAGGTCCAATTCTCTAATTTAAAAACATTCCAGTCACAATAATAATCTCGTGTTTGTCGCACTATCACGTATAGTAACTATTACGTCATAATCTTCGCGTATACATGCGAAGATTAAGTAATAGTTACTATACGTGACAGTGCGACGGAGACGAGATTATACTGCGAATTGAATGTTTTTAAATTAGAGAATTGGGCCTCAAGTACTAAGAGTAGGTAGTACTGTAGGCCTAGCCAAACGGCATTCGCTTCGAAGCGATTCCATTTCTACAGACGTAATACAAAAGACCACGTGACATTATCGATAGCTAACGTCAATCTCATATATTTTGGACTTTTCTACTAGCGTCATCGCTATTAGAATGTTACTTTGTCTACGGCCTCTGATCATAAACATAACTCGTGTAAATAGTTAACTTGCCTGTTAAAAGTATTTCTGGCTCTAAAATTATGTTTTTCCAATACTAATAGAAGAGAAAAGGCCATAACTGTAGGTCACAGCCTACAGGTAAGCACCACGCGATCGAAGTGAGGCCGGCTAACATGCTATCCGATTTTATTCCACACTTGATAGGATTTACCGAAAGAAATAAGGACAGCTAAATGTTCCGAACGGATTTTGGGTTGGTCGTGTATTTTTAGCATAATGTAGTTAAAAATAAGTTAGTAACTGGATCGTCTGTAGCCTTTAGACGTCCATTACTGGACGAGGCCATATTTCACATTATAAATTGCCATAACCACCGCGCTTGGCATGCGGGTTGGTGATCTCAGTATTGGTGTTGAGCACTCAGGTGGATGCTGTTGCCCATCCCCTGGTGTATTATAATGCCTTAGTCCTTTGAAGAGATAATTTTCTAAGCAACTATCAATCTAACGGTCTTATTAAATTGGACCTTATGAGTTAGTGTAGTGTAAATAATAGTGTAATGTAGTGCATATTAGTGCACACAAGAACAAAGTGTCCTCCCCTTAAATAGAGACATTAAGAAAAGTACCAATGGAAAAAACGTTCTTAGTAATAATTTATTTTATAAAATCTAGGTCAATGTTTAATTACTTATTAGCCTGCCTTATGGCTAGATTGTAATGATATTAGAGTACATAAAAATGTACGCTAAGTAAAGGAAAAAAAAATTGGACGTCAAGTGGACATGTCAACACATGTTTCGCATTTTTGGTTTAAACTTCTACTAGATACTTCAACTATTTGAGACAGTTATGACAGACATCCTAGAAAGTTGGAGTATGTCCATCATATTTTATAACACAACCTAAACCACCAAAGGCCAGCCACAACCTTCGTAAAAAGCCTCGCCTGTTCACGTCAAGTCATAAAATTAATCATACAGGCCATAAAAACTTCAGGATTGAACCTCAGGGCAATAAATCATTAGCGAACGACCAAATTTAAATCAAAGAGGAATAAATTTCCATTATGCGTCTCAGCCTTTTCAGACAAGTCAATTTTAACAATAATTTCCAACCTTTGACCCGTGACTTTGACGCAGATATTTGAAAATTCAAAACAGATTTCTATTGTCAAATACGAATAATTCTGCAGGCAATCAAAATCAAACCAATCTATTCTGAGCTTTTACAAAAAATTAAAAGAACAAGTGCGAGACTTGCACTCGTGAAGGTTCCGAGCCGTAGGTTATAAATTATTTCAAAGTCGTCCCTTTTTATTTCAGTTTCAGCCGCCCTACAAACTTCATCAATACCATTTAAGGGGTAAAAAAGTTGAAATTCCTTAATTTTAGACTTTTTCCTTTACTTGTGCTATAAAGACTCCTAGCATTCCAAATGCCAGAATTGTAAGGTTGCTGGAAGTACCCCAAAGAGGTTTCTCATTTTTGCGATTTCCTGTAGAATTAAGATATTACGGTATCTTTTTAATCTTAACAATGTTAAAAATTTGATTTTTGCACAGCACTATAAGATCACAGATTTTTTTGCATTTGGCATAAATTTCATAGGATACCTTTAGTCGGTCCTGAGAAGAAAGGTCTTTTACCTTTTAGGTTTAATTACAGTTTTGGTAATTAAATCTAAATTAGTTTATGATGTAACTACAAGTTTACGGTTTTCAGATTTTTACCTTTATTTGTACGATCATACCTTGCTTTTTGGCATATTTCATGATTCTAGGTCAACGGGGAAGTACCCTATAGGTTTTTATTCCCTTGCGAGTGTAAATTATGCGACATAAACGGCCGTGTCTTTTGATTGAGTTGACTTAGAAGTTTGGTTATTTCACAGCTCCGAGAGATTGCAGATTTGAGTATTAGATATTAATTTCAACTTGATACCTGCATGCATTCCTGAGAAATTGGGTGTTGACAGACAGACAGACAGACAGACCGACGGATAACGAAGTGATCTTATAAGGCTCTTATAAGGGTAGGTACTTTCAGAGGTACGGAACCCTAAAAAAGAATAAAAGACAGCAGAAGAAATACAAATTCAAACTTCCTCAAGTTTACGCCCGACTTAAGGCGTTTTAAAATGTGAAACGTTCGTCCAGTTATTTAGGATGCGCTTCAGTGATTGAAAGAAAAACATTGCGAAGAATATTGTTACAAAAGAGTCGTCAATCTTCCAGATCGTGCAATCTATCCTTCACACAGTTGAGATTATCTTAAAGAACATTTTAATGGAAAATTGTGGTTGGACTATCGGATTTATTTGTGTAAGTTTTGTGCGCATTTTGATAAATAATCAATTTAACCTAGCACTTAACACTTTTAGATATAACACCGCACATGTATTATTAATTTGTTTTTGACACTTTGTAATCGGTTTTTTATAATTGTGTAATCAGATCTCGCGAGCACAAACTTTTTTGCAACAATTGTGATCAGGTTGCTGCTTTGATGATCATTGAGTTTGAAGCACAATTGAGATTAACTTTAAAAAACGCATGACAACATGGGGGAATTGCAACGCTTACTACGCTTGGGTGGATTGCTGATTGCAGTATTCGTGCTGAATACTTAGGTGGATGATGCTGCCCTTTGCTGCTCGGATGCTGCTGCATATAGTTGGTGTTTACGACATTCATGGGAGCAGATGGAGGGGTCTATTGTGAGGCCCATACACACATACCACAGCACTTAGCTTAGGCATATAAATTACCACTTGTTTATGCAAGGTTTAATTTTTTTTATGAGTTTTATTTAGATTAAAACAGTATCCTACTATGAATGGAATAGTATAAAGGGTCATCAACAACATAACTCAACATTTTACAAATAGATATGTGCTAGGTAGAAAACTTACATCTAACCCTTCTCAAACTATTTCTCTAAGCACCGATAAATTCTTACTCAAAATGGCAGGTGAACCTGCATGGTTTTAGTTCTCTATCGTCGTATTTCAACGCTAAAATATTATATTTTTCCCAACACTCTCAGCTGCCGCCATGTCATGTGAAGTCCCGAGGAAAAGTATTATGAAAGAATTGGAGCTTACCTTCCTCAGACCTTGGCCACTCCAAAACGGTTTCCAATGTAAAAAGATCTTTTTCGCACTCGCCTTTAGATGCAATATAGCGAGGATGCGAAAAACTCTAAAAACCGACATGAATAAAAACCGAAAAACTGGACCTACCTGATGTCGCTGATGGTCTTATTCTTAAGTTTTGCCAAAACAAATATGAGCTGTCCCGCGCTTATATTATGTTTCAATATCAGTTGCGAGTAACTGAAATGAAAGCTGAGTGAAATTTCTTTACGTAAGTCAGTTCTGCACCTGCCTTTGCTGTTGTAGGTGACCCATATGTAATGATATGAATGTATTCAAATATCTTTTGGTATCTTAATATATTATTGGTTTTACTAAGATAGCTTCACATAAAGGTCATAAGATTTTACCAAGACAGCTTTTTAGAGTTACAACTACGCCAAACCAGTTTGATAGCTCTCAGACTGATTCGAAAATGAAGATAATAGATTATGCTATCAGTGGCTTGTCTCGGTTATGAATTATTTGATAGTTAAGGTTCCTGAGACATTCTATAAAAAAATATAAAGATATAAAAAAAACAAAAAAAACAATGACTCATGACAGACATGAGAAGAGTTTGAACGATAACGATGAAACAAGAAAATCGATAAAATTATTATTATATATAAAACTGTATATAAATCTGTGAGACCATGATTCTGAAAATATTTAAGCTGAAAAAACACGAAAAAAATGTCCCATTTCGTGTTTTCTTTATAAATATCCATAAAATATCGTTAAAGGAATACTAAAACCTATTTTCCATCATTCAAAACACGTTAATAAATAAAAACGTAAAAAAAAAGCAATGAAAACCATATTAGAAATATTGGCCCTACGGGTCGATCAGCTGGCGGCGGGAGCGTTGAACTCGCATGGCCGGAATAAATGCGTACATTGCTGGCTGACAAATACGATACAAAACGAAAAAAAAGGTTTTCTCCGGTATGAATCACCTCTCAGGCGAAAGCTATTTTATATAGCTATGATATAGGTAGCTTTACCGGTACCTTCAGTATTCGGGAGCTGTCTTTTTACACCCTGCATACAACTGTATGTAAAACTGTATATAAAACTACTCACGTGTGCAATGCCTTGGTTCATCTGACGAGTCACCGCAGTCATTCGTGCCATCGCAGAATCGATTCACTGGTATACACTTCTTGTTAGCACACTGGTACTCCGATATCCTACATCTCGTATCGTTCCCTAATAATACTGGTAGCAGTTCAGGCTCTGGTATTGGTTCATCTTTCTGGTAGATTGGTCCTTCTTTCTGGAGTATAGTTGGAGTGATGACGTCACAATCGGTGAAGGAGATGATACCAATCAATATTCCGATTCCCAGAGCTACATCTGTAACAAATAAAGTTGGAATTTAGATTGAAGTCTGAGATGGGTCATCAAGGGATCTCGAGAGTATTGACTTAAATAAAGACTGGTCTAAATTTATCTGCCAGATAAGTCTCTGGAATAGTGAATGGTGAAAAAATTATGTGTATAGTAACTATAGAACTAGTATATCGCTTGGTTTTACACATATCCTCTCCAATAATCTTTGATAGATATTTATGATGATGTATTGGCACTTAAAATTATCATTTACTAGTTGCGCCCCGCGGTTTCACCCGCGTAAATAATGATGAAAATTGATGATCATGATGATGATGATGATGAAAAGTAGCCTATGTGTTAATCCAGGGCGTAAAGTATCTCCATTCCAAATTTCACTCAAATCCATTCAGTAGTTTTTACGTGAAAGAGTAACAAACATCCATCCATACTCACAAACTTTCGCGTTTGATGATGATGATGATGATGAAAAGTAGCCTATGTGTTAATCCAGGGCGTAAAGTATCTTCATTCCAAATTTCACTCAAATCCATTCAGTAGTTTTTACGTGAATGAGTAACAAACATCCATCCATACTCACAAACTTTCGCGTTTGATGATGATGATGATGATGAAAAGTAGCCTTTGTGTTAATCCAGGGCGTAAAGTATCTTCATTCCAAATTTCACTCAAATCCATTCAGTAGTTTTTACGTGAAAGAGTAACAAACATCCATCCATACTCACAAACTTTCGCGTTTGATGATGATGATGATGAAAAGTAGCCTATGTGTTAATCCAGGGCGTAAAGTATCTCCATTCCAAATTTCACTCAAATCCATTCAGTAGTTTTTACGTGAAAGAGTAACAAACATCCATCCATACTCACAAACTTTCGCGTTTGATGATGATGATGATGAAAAGTAGCCTATGTGTTAATCCAGGGCGTAAAGTATCTCCATTCCAAATTTCACTCAAATCCATTCAGTAGTTTTTACGTGAAAGAGTAACAAACATCCATCCATACTCACAAACTTTCGCGTTTGATGATGATGATGATGAAAAGTAGCCTATGTGTTAATCCAGGGCGTAAAGTATCTCCATTCCAAATTTCACTCAAATCCATTCAGTAGTTTTTACGTGAAAGAGTAACAAACATCCATCCATACTCACAAACTTTCGCGTTTGATGATGATGATGATGATGAAAAGTAGCCTATGTGTTAATCCAGGGCGTAAAGTATCTCCATTCCAAATTTCACTCAAATCCATTCAGTAGTTTTTACGTGAAAGAGTAACAAACATCCATCCATACTCACAAACATTCGCGTTTATAATATTAGTAGGATATGATGGAATACATCGTTTTATCGTTCGAGTAGTATGGTCAACACTTAACTTGAGCGACAACTACAACTAGACTAGTTAGGGCAGATACGAAAGCGGCAGCGTCATACCTACCTAATGTTTGAGGAAAAGTATGTAAGTAGTTGATGACGAAACTTACGTTTAATGAGACAGTAGGTCAAACCAGGCTTTAACGGCAACCCCGTCCAAAATATATGTTGATGTTATTGTCTACTGTAATTTTTCTAGTCCACTACATTTTCCACAAGCAAAACTGGTCCTATTTGCAAAAGTTTTTCACTCGGGCTTCAAGTGAATAGCGGTATTTCATGTACGAAATGTCATCAATCTTACTTGGTCTGTTTAAATGATGCCTTTTCATGCCTTCCATCTTGCGTATTGAAGAGGCTTGAATAGGGTAATACAAATTAAAAGATGTAGGATCCTATATACTTCGGACGGGTGTAGGAGTACCTAAATTACTCTACTCTCGCTTACGAGTTTCTAGACAATCGAATCAAATCGAATAATTTTTAAATATGATTGATTTCAATTATAAAGTTTTTAAGTGTACCTACTTATATAATTGACAGACAGAGGTCATTGACTTTTTGTCTTTTGCGTGCCACTAATTTATAAATATATTCGGTTGCGCAAGAAACAAGGATAACTGTAGAAGGTATTTTACTTCAACGCCTACGCGTTACCTTTTGTTATAAAATTTCGAAGAAACCTGGAAAATATTAAAATGATTAAATGTCAACATTGTCAACACCTCAATCTATTTTTTTGCTCTCAACGCCCACGCCGCGATCCCTTCTCGAATATCATTGTTTTGTAATTATTTTGTATTAAATATATAAACTTTCTTACCAAAAATATACTAGCAAGATTATTGTTTATTTTCTAGGTAAATTAATCTCGTGGGAAAGTAGCCAAATGGTAATTAATCTACTACAAACACTATTCACCAAAACTGTTACAGAAGGCCGTTTTAATACAAACTATAACAATAACAGCAAGAGGCCGAATATAACGCCCTACCCTAATTTTAATGAGTAACCCTTCTCTCATTTCGGGTGTTGATTTGATCTTCAATAAAAATAGAGTCTTAGTAGGAAAATGATTTGAGTGAAATAAATTATTAAAAACGTCTCTAAAGGGGTTACTTACACAGTGCAAGCTGCTGACCAGCCAGTTGTTAGCTTCTGGACAGCTTCTGGCATTGTGTGCGAAAGCACTGCCAATTTTTTTTTTTTATGCCCCAGTTGAAATTGTATTTATATTGGGTATGTAAAAAAACTGCTAATTTTATAGGATATTAAAGAAAACATTCGAAAAACTAACAAAAATTATTAAAAAAAATGGAATATTGGGCCTTACTCATACTTTACGAGAAAATCCAAAATCATCAAATTCTTACAGGAAACGTAAAATACTCGTAATGAGAAAACGTGTATAAAGTTGTGTTAATTTAATGATAACTTAATTAGACTAGTGACTACTAAGTTAGCACGCGAGTCCAGCTCGCACTTACACTGGTACCCGGTAAAAAGGTGTATCTTATTTTTCATCTCGAATGTACGTAATGAATACGGAAATTCAGTTGTTTAGGCTCTTAGAAAAGTGTACCGAACTCATCTTTCCACGCGGGTCGGACTGAATACGGTAAGCTAAAAACTCGTCCGTGCGTCCGGCTACACACTCTCCGCGTCCTTCCTCGCACGCATTTATTGCATTTAGCATATTTTTATAAGCCTAGGTTGGTCGACTCAAAGGTTAGGTAATCAGACAGTGATAACCATTTCAATTAAAAACACGTCATCATATCGCCTAATCAGCAGAGCTATTTTAAAACGTTCGGAAGGGTTTCCGATCGGATTCGTTAGTTTTTCATTTTGATGTGGTAAGTAACTAAAACCACATCGAAATTAAAAACAAACGAAACCGATCGGAAACCCTTCCGAACTATTTAAAATAGCACTGCAGATCCACCATTCTTCACTGAAATTATCAGCACTTCCGAACCATATATACGTATATTTAGGTATGTATAGGAGAACGTTATGTTTAAAGTACGATAAAGGTTTATTTAGATCTTATTCACATATTAAAAGCACAATACACGCGTCACAAAAACGTCACATTACAATAATATCAGCAGACCCTTGTCAGATGGCGACGCCCGATAACTCATTCAGGCCGATCGCCGTCGCCTCAAGGAAATCCATTCAGACAGTTGCTTATCAAATAATAATAGATGTCCTCGTGTGTGATATATTATTTTGAAGGTGACGTCACACATAAGGAACAAAACGCTGAGCTTACGAAATTATGCAGAGTCAACATATCAAATTGTTAATTTTGCATCTTAGTGAGTAAAGGTGATGTTCTCTGAAACTTCAACACTCATAAATCCAACGGAAGATTCTTTTTATTTACATAAATTGTCGGTAATAATAGATATATATAATTCTAAATCTAAGTGGGGGAACTAAGACCTGCAATGACGTCACGCTGTGGGGGTAATTTCAGCTTGTTTTTTATTTCCATAGTTCGTGGTTTTGATAGACTGATGTTAGCTTATCGAGTTGGGGTAAGTGTAGCTCCTTCCCTAGCTAGGGAGCCAGCCTTGTCGTGTGTAGATATACCTATTTATCAACATAAATAATTACTGAAAATTAATGTTACCTATTTCAAAATAGTCTTCAGTAAAAATACAAAGTCATTAACAGCAAGCACTCGAGTTATATGCCGCAACTAAAATATAACTAAAAAGTAAATAATAATAAATAAATGCTGCACATTTCACACAACATTATCTAGCCCCAAGCTAAGCAGAGCTTGTGTTATGGGTACTAGATAACTGATATACTTAATACAATACATTACAATATATATATATATTTTTTATTATACATAGAAAATACCCAGAACACCCTGAACAAAATATATCTGCAGAGCGTACAAATATTTGTTCCGAGGCGGGAATCGAACCCGCAACCTCCTGCGTCGCAGGTGAACCTTCGCCCGCCACGCCACAGAGGTCGTGTAAAGACTAAAGTAAAATTAAACAAATAAAGAGAACATAAGAAAACCACAATAAACTCAGCGCCCCTCAAATGAAACGTAAAAACGTGCCTGGATCACGCGAACTTCATAAGCCTACTTTTCGTTCTTTTAGCAAATACGTACATCAGTTTTATGCTTTTTATTATAAAATTAACCCAATTAACTCGACTTACTGTGGTTTTTACAATAACAACTAAATGTGGAGGCACTACCTACATGTTTAACATCCTATTGATATTATAAATACGCAAGTTTGTATGGATTTTTGTGAGTACTTGAGTAGCTCAATCACGCCTTAACGGCTGAACATAACTAAATCAAACACATAGATATACATATAAGCATAGATCGTGCCCTAGCTAAAAACATTAAAGATACTGTGAGCAAAAGCTAGTGAAACTAAGGCCTTACTACTTGCATAGATTGTTTAACCGATTTTCGACATATGCAAACATCCCTATTGTTGAGCTTATATAGAGCAGCTAACTTCATGGTACTGACACAATACTTGGCCGATACAAGCGCAATTTCAATTTCAATCCAAAAACAGAATTGTTTTCAAGAAGTACCGTGATTTGTCACCTTTGCGTTATGATTGGATTGAAATTGTCATTGGACAATAATTAGTATTGGATTCAAGAGTAAAGCCCCAGTACAAATTCAGCTAGAATACATTTTCGCAAAGTTTACTACTAAAACTATAACACGTAACTAGCTATAGGCATAACGGTGGGCATTGACCCAGATGCTTCTTAGTTCTACCTAGTTTGGCCTAGCCCCAAATGTTCACTTACTTTATGCTTGCCTCGTATGTACTTAAGCACATACACCGAAACTACTGAAAGCCTTTCGGCCAGTACTGTAATACAATTAAGATGGCTAACCTAAAGTGATGCAATACTTAAAAGTTTGAAACAAGATGGAAATGGTGCCCTAAGCTCTCTCTTCCTGAACCAACTGAATATTTTTTTTTACTTGGTCCTTTTTGCCCCGAAAACTGAGTTTTTGAACTGAACGAATTGGAAACATTCTTAACATAGTGACTGCACTAACCTTGTTTGAAATTCACAAAATCTTTGAGGATAACAATGCAAAAGATTCGTCGTCTTTTGAAATCAATGAAACGACTGCTGCAGCGTAAGTTAACCCTTTATCTGTTTGTTTATAGATATTGGTACCAAACATTTCAAATAAAAATGTATAGAGCACTTAGTAGTTACGAATCAAATTTACACTAGGCCCGTATTACACCGGTTAGGCTAATTGGATGCTAATTCTAGTGCTGTTCAGAGTCAGGTATCGCGGCACAAGCTAAATTAGTGACTGAGAGACCGCAAGTGAAAATTTTAACTGTTCCCGAATATACTCGCTTTTTTAGGTTTCCTTACCTCAAAGGCAGCAATGGAACCTTTACATTTTACGTTATTTCCATTTTGGCAGACTAGTTGCCGTCGTGGAGTGATATTCCTAAGAGCTAACGTTAGTTATAAATAATACCGCAAAGACCCTTTTGCATAGGTCGAAATTAATAATGTAAGTAAGTGTTTTTGTACCTGAAAACGTAACAAGAAACATAATTGTATTTGACTTGAGCACGCAAAAACATGATGAAACCTTATTCTCAAATCATGTTTTATGCACCACTTATACATAAATTTATCCGCAGTACACAAATGTTAGTTGGTAGAGAATGCTTTCTAGCATTAAGTTCGCCTACATGATCTGTTTTTATGCAATAAAAATAAAATTTTCTAAGAAAAGGTAGAACAAAACTTGAGCCGTTAACAATTTTCTAGTTAAACTCAATTAAAATTTTCTCTTAGGCGTTTCATCTCCGCCTGTCTTTCAATACTTATTAATATTTCCCATTGCTGGAGTGGGTAACTGTTTACTGTGAAAAATAAAGTGAAAATATTTTGCCAAGTAATTCGTTTTTATTTAAAAGCTTCGTTAATAATTTACAACTACTTTTATTTTGCAAGTCTCCCTTTTGGTCATTAAGCAAATTAACGTTTTTCTAGTAGACAGAATAGTATTTAGTCGTTTAAATTGACTTTCGTGTTTTAGTTAGATAAGTGAATAGGTATTAATTGGATATTTGTTATATGATTTATGTGTTGAATAAATTCAATTCAAAATAATTACGCACTAGCTTTCATTTATATCAAATAAATAAACATTCACATGGCAAGCGTGGAACAAACAAGACATTACTTATTCATAATCCATTAGACGATTAACTTCATACACACATCTTCAAGAACTTTAAGCTATCAAACAAAGCATCTCAGTCCCTAATCAAACTGTCTATTGATAAAATCGATTTATTCCCAAACATGTTGAATTTAAGGTGCTGTTGAGTAGGATAACGACTTAGAATCAGATTCGATTGTTTTTTCAACAAAGTTAATCCCACTCTAAGTGGGGTAAATCACATTACAAGAGACTAGGTTCGTGTGCATAACTTTTTTCAAAATACGTACTAGGTACACCGATTTGAAACGCTTACTACTACGCTCGTATCAAGCACTTGGTGGCTTTCGATTGTGCTGTTGTTAGTAAAAATGGACTACGACGTTTGATGGAATATAATCGTATTAAAATGATGTAGGCAATTTGATTGTCTTTGAGATAGCGGTCAGTAAGAAGACTTAATTAATGATACTAACTTCTTTTTGAGTGATTTTGAATTCAAATAGAGTTGGCCAACATTACCTACTGTTATTTTAGTAAGACAGTCACATGTCGGGGTCGCAAGTCGCAACGACCCAAAAGTCCCCTTTAGTTATTGGTGGCATCAGATTCCCTCCTTATTGGAAACTTGTCAAGTGGGTGTGACGAGGACGGAAATGTCAAGACAGGAGACATGTGACGGTGGAAATGTTCTTCTTGGAAGTTCATTGAAATTGTGTAGGACGGTACCTAGAGGAGATTTTGTTACTTTTTAATTTTTATCTGTGTTCGAGGAAAGAAAAACGGTAAAATCTTACCTACGTAGTGTTTTCGTCATTACATCAAACTTCGTTTCACAAAGACCGTTTTTGAACGTCAAGCTTATGTCAAGTGCCAAGTAAAGGGGTGGAGGGGCGTGCAGTTTTAACATAACATAACATAACATAATATAACATAACACCCAACACTTACATACTTGTCTATTAGGCACTTCTAGTAGGTACTATTTTTTCAAGTAAAATCAACGGAGTTAATCAAATTTTACTTACATCAGAGTAATTTACGAATGTAATATTCATTTGTTTTCAGCTTTGGTAATACTCGTACTCAGCAAAGTGTTTTCCAATATATTAATACCGAATATAAATTAAATCTCTCGTCCAAGAGGATTAGTATTTGAATTACAAAGTACTTTGAATTTAATTTTTTCTGCGTATAGTACACCTGAATACCAGAACTTTGCAGCGATGATTAATTCAAAGAATTCAGCATATCACAAATTGTTTGAAAAACACTTATCTGTGTATGTAGATGCCTTTTGGTACTTTTTTATTACAAAACATTTGTAATCCATCATAATTAGCATTAATTGTCTTTTTTTTTCAAAGATCTGGTGGCCTGGTTTTATTATTATTTCAACCAAAAAGGCTTCAGCTTCATTTAAAATAACTCAGTTATAACTGTTATCACAAAACAACATACAATTAAAACCATTGAAAAATACATTTTAAGATATTCTTTCAAGTATCCTGATAAAGAACCTTAAGAACACAAAGGCAGGTTACATTTTATTAAGGTAACAAAGGTTTTCCTGCGCTTATCGCACCGACTGTAATAAATAACCTGGTATAACCTTATAATGGAACAAATCCCTTACGTAGTGCTAGAATAAAATACAGATTATTAAATCGCATGACCCTAATTAGAGCAAGAGAGTTTAATATACCTTACAGTACAGTCGCTCAAATAATTGGTTAACCACTTTTGGAACAATCTTATTATCTAGTATATTTTTACAGACATTGTAAGCAGAAATTGCTCTTATTAGACCTTTTTTTGCTATCTATAGATACAAGGTAGTATAATTTGTACTACCAGTTGAACTACTCAGTAATACTACTGATCTATAGCGAAATTATTTGAGTTTTTTTTTTGTTCAATTGAATAAAGAGAAGGTATTTGGTGAACGTATAGAACAGATCGGAGATGTTCTGAAAAAAGGCCAAGTTAAGACTAATATAAGCTGACAAGCAGTTATGAAGAATGTGATGAGAGTAAATGCTTCAATAGGTGTAGGATCGGGACAAGTAAAATACCGTGGTCTCTGCCTACCCCTCCAGAAAAAAGGCGTGAGTACCATGATGTGGAGCGGTGACCATATAAATCAATACCTTTTATAAACAAACAAATAATGATGAGCGTACATAATAATATGTAGAGGTAGGTATATAGGTACTTGGATTCTGTGGGTACGTGCTATACATTTTCTGATCTAACAAATAAACCAATATTTACGTGTTGTGCATTCCATCCATAACATTTGCGGGCATGTCACATAAAACCGTCGGTTTAAAACACACTAATGGCATCCAGTTTTGCTGTGAAATACAAATTGTTTTCTTTCAGTTCGAAGCGACTCGTGACCCGAGAGCTGGCTCTTATCTCTCTTCTCTTACGTTTAGTACGGGTTTTGATAGTTTTCAAAAACTATATGAAGTTTCGTTTCCTTCCATACATTTACTGACAGCGTCCTTAGTTTTCTTCTCGTTTTCACTAGGGGCACTGTAATTATATTTATGGAAGGACACGAAACTTCATATATAGTTTTAGAATTCAATTCTTTCATATATAGTTTCGAAAACTATCAAAACCCGTACTAATCCCCCTGGCTAACGCATTAGTAATGCCATTCAGCGTCGCAATGCAGCGCCTTGAGGACGCTTCTGTCTGCTAGTGTTTGGGATCAGTTGAGCTATCTTGAGATCGTTTGCAACGGTCTTTAGATAGCTCAACTGTTTCATTTGCATTTTTTAATTTTGTATAAACATACTTACATTATAAACGTCGCAGAAAGTCAGTGGATGGAGGCGGCTCAAGACCGTTCACCGTGGCATTGCAAGGGGAGGCCTTTGTCCAGCAGTAAACTTCTACAGGCTGATGATGATGATGATGATTAGTTGTATTATTCTTACATACTTACATTATTTAAATGTTGCATGAAGTCAGTAAATGGAGGCGGCTCAAGACCGTTCGTCGTGGCATTCTAAGGGGGAGGCCTATGTCCAGCAGTGGGCTTCTACAGGCTGATGATATTGATGAATAGTTGTATTAGTCTTTCTGAAGATATACACCTGTTTTATGTAATTTTTTTGATCTGATACTTGTACATTAAAGTTCTAAGTTCTTGTAGAATTAAACGTGTGCGCTGCTGCCGGTTTTTCCGTACAAACGTATTCCCCTATATCCATCCTGGATTTTATTTATATATAGGATTTAAATTATAACAGTTTAGGTACACATTTTTAGCATGCATATGCATAAGCATATATTAATGTTTTGTTTTTTGTTTTAACACAAAATCCAGTGAGCAAATAGGGAAATACGATCATGAAATATGTATCGCGAGTAAATAAACGTATAACAAACCGCGTTCACACGTACACGTAACTCTACACTCTACTTTCATTTTAATTTCAGTCTGACATGCACAATATCATGTCTCACATTCAACTAAAAAATCCAGCCTGTTTTTAAAATTCCCTCACTCGACACGTAACCGAGGACTCTCACGACGCGAAACATTAAAACAACGCAAACGGCAACCAAATAGCATGAAATTTGAATAATCCGGATCGCTGCCACACTGAGGGCAGGCTCGGAATAACAGAATATATTGCTCCCATTCTTCAATAAAACCGTATATTGCAAAGTCACATTACTACCAATTTAGGTATTTTCCAACATGTCAGTACCCCGTTGTGGTCTCGAAAGCCGTAATGGCCTTAGAATAGGACTCCTCCACCTCCTACCGTGGATGGCGACTAAAAGATTACGCTAGAGGATAGGCAGCAGCATCCATCTGAGTACTAAGCACTAAAACTGCAATTGCCAATCCGAATGGCAAGCATGGTGATTCTGGCAAATCCCCTTTATCTTATGGGGCCTCGTCCAGCAGTGGAAAACAGCGGCTGATGAAAAAGATGTACCGTTAGCACGTGGCTCGATTGTGATGAACATTTGCGACTGCAAATAAGCCATAGCTCACAGTCCTATCATATCATCCTACTAATATTATAAACGCGAAAGTTTGTGAGTATGGATGGATGTTTGTTACTCTTTCACGTAAAAACTACTGAATGGATTTGAGTGAAATTTGGAATGGAGATACTTTACGCCCTGGATTAACACATAGGCTACTTTTCATCATCATCATCATTACCAATTATCATCATTATTCACGCGGGTGAAACCGCGGGGCGCAACTAGTAATTAATAGTAATATAAGTAATTATGCGAAAGTTCAGATTTATTATTGTTACTCAGTCACAAAGTGACGACCGATTTAGATAAAATATGGTACACTGTTAGATTATGACCTAGATGAGATAAAGAGTACTTTTATTCCGGTATAACGCAAGCGAAGTCACGAGCAGACACTTGTTGTAAAATATTTTCTAAATTAACTTTGACTTATATACACAAAATGAAATAACAAACAAACAGGATATTGTAAAAAGAAACTTAAAAATACCTAGGTATTTTAAGAACTAGTTTCTCAAATGTTGTTCGTCGAGCAATGGGCTGACCTAGGTTTACAGCATTTTCAGGTTCGTGATCACCACTCCAGAACCTTTATACTCCAGCGGTTGTTGGTTCTGTGATGTTATCTCTTACTTGATACAACCTTGAAGTAATATAGAACTAACTCGTTTTTTTAAGAAAGTAAAAGTGTCAAGTGAAAAATAAAAAGTCCAAATCCTAAAATCAGCTGTTTCTTGAACTGTAAAATCATTGACATCAAGAGACGCTATAACGCATCGACCAATAACTTAACTACGATATTTTCCAAAGATCAACGAAACCAGGCTATATATAAACCCTCTCTCACCTTGAAGCATAATCCAGTAACCTATCCCCTGAGTACAATGAAGCCAAACTGGGAAAACTGGGATACCGAGATCAAGGTATAAAACCCCGATCTCCTTTTATTCACAAGTGTACATTAGGGACAAATTTTAAACGGCACTTGAGCATTTGCGTCCCAAGACTCTTCAATTGAGGCCACACCTCTGAGATGGCGAACACTTTGACTTTGAGAGGACTTATTCGATTGAAGGAATTTTTAAATGTTTTCATGATATTGAGGGCCTCCTGAGTCTTAATTACGTAATAAACAGAAATAAAATACTACTGAAAACCAATAGAAACTGCATTATTCTACACTAGTTGCGCCCCGCGGTTTCACCCGCGTGAATAATGATGAAAATTGATGATGATGATGATGATGATGAAAAGTAGCCTATGTGTTAATCCAGGTCGTAAAGTATCTCCATTCCAAATTTCACTCAAATCCATTCAATAGTTTTTACGTGAAATAGTAACAAACATCCATCCATTCTCACAAACTTTCGGGTTTATAATATTAGTAGGATAATAGGATAGGATAGGATAGTAGGATATTAAAAAGTCTGTTATTTTAAATAGTAAATTACATTTATTTACAGAAATAATAAAACAAGTATAGGCACGTATAAAAAAATAAAAAAACAAAAGAAACAGTTGAGCTCTCTAAAGTCCGCTGCAAACTATCAAAAGATAGCACAACTGATCCAAAACACTACAAGGCAGAAGCGTCCCCAAGCCGATGGCTGCATTGCCACGCTGAATAGTAATACTAATGCGTTGAGACAGATAAGAGCCAGGTCTCAAATTGGTTCGATCAGAGACCCTTAAAGAATTGTACAAACTTAAAGGGTCCCGGTACCCCATAGTCTCGACCCCGAAAAGCAACATGATAGAAAACCGGTTACAGACTGACTCTATTTGTAAGATTACCAGATTTAAAATATTATTGAGTTATTAAACAAAACAGAAACACATTTCAAGTATATTAAGATGCGGAATAAGATTGAGAAACTTATCTAATGGATGGATTTAAGTTTGTTTCTAGACTCGAAACTTTGCGATCCGGCGAACAACCACCGCAACAGAATTTCAACAAGGGCCGCCTCGCGCCAATCCCTCCCACAATATAGAATGACGTAATAGGGATATTACAAAACATGCCTGTCCATAACATAAAATGGAACAGCTGTGTCCTTAGATACGCTGGAGTCAACTCGCGAATGACCCAAATATTTTCACTGTAGCAATCTTGAGAACAGTTTATTTAGATTAGCGTCTCGTCAAGCGGCGCTCTGTATTCATGACTTCACTCCACCGACACTTTTCGTACGAATAATTTGGAGCTTCAAACTCGGAAATTCGTATTATTTGAATACTTAAGAGCTCGGACATGCCATCAACGTGAATCGATTTAACCAAATCTAATAGTTTGTCGGTGGAAAAAAATGGTTTTCCTTTGACGAATGTTATCACGAAAAATATAAGCACAAATTTTATTTTCAATCATTTAAAATTTATTTTTTAACATTAAAATGCACAACGAGTCGAGGGCCGAAATTATTACTCAGTGGAGCCCTGAGACAGCGAGACGGCGTCGTGGTAGACCAAGAAAAAGATGGCGAGATCACCTAGCTAGACAACTTTGACGGAGCGTGGGTCCAATTGGCACAGGACCGAGATATTGATGGTAAGTTTAAGGGGAGGCCTTTGCCCAGTAGTGGGACACTGCAGACTAATCGTAATAGTAAATTGTTAAGTAGGACAAGTGAAAAATTAGACGGATTATTATTAAATTGCATGTTTGCATTATCCTAAGCTTACCTAATCTTATATTATTTGACATTCTGTTGTACCTATCATATTTCATGCAACAAATTATTATATCATTAAATTTCAAATATAATGCATACATAGACAATTAAACATATATAAATATTATGAATAAAGAGTCAATATGCGGTAGTTCACTGACAAATATCTGCTGAAAGCATCTGAAAAATAATTATGTGCATGGCTTCCCCTTTATTTGAATGAACGAGGTAATTTGCGTTTACTTACACCACAGACTAAATATTAGTACACAAACCCAGGTGTGGTTTTAAATTGATATTATCTCGGAAGATAATAAAGAAAATGCTAAACAATTTGTGGACTAAATATAGCTCGCTTTGTGGGAGTTGGTAATGAATAAAGTCTTTGTTTGAACGTACCTAAATGGTAGAGCCGGGTATAATAACCATGCACACTTTATAAACAGTTAGATACCTAAATACTTTGGTAAGTCTACTTGATTTATTATTTTGGGTGTGACGCTTTTAGTAACTCAAAGTATATAAATGAAGAATGATTACATAGGAATAAATTTCAGCCCTGCGCTACACTTTCTTTTTCTACACTACGTAGAGCTAAATCAAAATTCAGTTGTGGGGCAGCTTTTTTTATTAGTCTTCGTAATTACGAGACGGTTATTATAAAAACATTAGTGTGTGTGGCCGTGGAGTATCTGACCTAAGAATATATCCCTCAGTCTTGTCCTGTGGATATCGTGAAAGCCAACTAAGAGATTGCACAAGGGGCTAGCTAGGCTCCACCTGTGCACACAACGCCAATACTTCGATCACCAATCCGCCTTCCAAGCGTGATGATTATGGCAAATCCTCCCATTGCATTTATTGGGTGAAGCCTTGTCCAGCATTGGACGTCTAAAAGTTACTGATAACGCTGGTGATAATGATGACCAGCGTGTATGTAATGCTGACACTTCACTTGGCGTATTGGCGTAAATATTTGCATTATTTTGCCAATGCAAACAACATTGTGTACAGATGGAGTCATGGTTGATTTTGCCTTGGATAAATAACGCAAACATTTGCGAATATATACCAAGTGAAGTTCCACCATACGAGTAACAAAACTAAAGTAACTTGTCAAGAGCCACTTTTTATATCATGTTCATTGATTGCGCTGCTATCTTCGATTCGATTTGAACGCATTTTTCTTTGTAGAGAATTCCTATTGTCCTTTCAAAGTTTTATCAATTTAAAAACGGTTAACAAAAAACCAAAAAATGTTCTAAAGCTAAACGGCTTTATAGTGGATCAATATTTGGCTGGGATACCGCTTGGAAAGTTATTTTTTCCTATTTTTTGTTTGCTTCGCTACCAAATAAAACATAATTCTGGATAGCCGAATACAATGACAGATATCGGGTTTTTATTGAAGAGTTACTGCCGTTTCAATAAAGGTACCCAAGACAAAATAGCTCTTCTTGCACCAAAAGTTAAAACAATCCACAAAAAGACAAAATTAAATTGACTTGCCTATACTCTGATTTTTAATCTTAGACAACTTTTGTAAACATAGAAATTCCACTGTGTGTATAAGTGTCATGTATGTGTATCATATGTGTATATACACATATGATACACATACATGACACTATCTTGCACTTTACACATATCTTGACAATCTTAGACTTGTAAACAAAGAAAAAGTGTCTGTATGTGTATCATATGTGTCTTGCACTTTACACATATCTTGACAATCTTAGACTTGTAAACAAAGAAAAAGTGTCATGTATGTGTATTATATGTGTATATACACATATGATACACATACATGACACTTATACACACAGTGGCATATCTTGACATTTCTTAGTTTACAAAAATTGTCTAAGATTAAAAATCAGAGTATAGTTGGATTAAAAAAAAATATTAACGACATTCAAATTATTCGTCATTTTGTTGGTATAAGTGGAGCTCGAAGCACCCCAAAGTTTAATTGAATAAAAACTTTGCAGTCACAAAAAGTATCACGTGAATGCTATTCAAACTGCGTAGTGGCTTTGGAAGAACATCTGTATCACCGGAGCCTGAGCCTCACCCATTAATATCACTCTCAACGTCATTTGTTTGGATTACGTTGATGCTTTCGGGACGAATTCCTTTGGACGTGACACCGGAAAGGGTTAAGGTAATCAGCTGATTAAATCTGGTGGAAATAGTCAGGATGTTTGGGTGTTTGGGTTTGGGTAGCCCGTGTTTTCGACGTTGAGACTTAATTTCGCTTTTGTCGCTGTTCGTTATAATCAGATGTATGATTCTATGAATTATACTCAGAAACTCTTCGACCATCGACTGTTAAAGAGGCCGATAGCATCATCATCAGCCAGTAGAAGTCACTTCACATAGACCACCCCTATAAAATGACGACCTCATGACGACCTCAGTGGCGCGGTGGTCTAGTAGTCGCCTGAGATACAAGAGGTGCCGGCTCGATTCCCGATGCGGGACAAATGTGTGATGAGCTGCAAATATTTTGTACGAGTCTGGGTGTAGTAGGTACTAAGGTACTCGTAGTTACTATTACCCACGACACAGGGAATCCTTGTGTGAGATCAGGACTATGTATGACTGTTGGTGTTGGGTGTTATGTTATGTATGTATATATAGAATGTCATAACGAATAGTCCTGAGACGCTTCCTTCCACCGAATTCCAGCGATGTTTATAATACCCTTGATCCATCGAGAGAGTGGCCTTCCTAGACTACGTCGTCTGGTTTGTGGTCGCCACTTGAGAACCTTTATTCCCCAACGGTTGTCGGTTCTGCGAGCTATATGACCTGCCCATTGTCAATTCAACTTGCTGATTCTGTGGGATATGTCGATAATCTTGGTTCTTATTTTTAGAGACCGGAGCATAATATGCATAATATCTTTTTGACAGAAGTTTTCATAGATAGATAGAATAATAGATTGTATCATAAGGGAGCAAAACAATATTTTTACGGCGAGGGCGCTTTTTTGAATCCAGAGCGAAGTGAGGGATTCTATAGTCGTATCCCGAGCGCAGCGAGGAATTCTTTAGTAGAATCCTGAACGTAGCGAGGGATTCAAAGTATGTCGCCCGAGCCAAAAATATATTTTGCGCTCGAGTGATACACTCTACTTTTCATCACCCACTATGAAAAAATAAAAGGTGCCTAATATTTTATTTCAAAACAAAACCATGAATTTCTAACAATCCGTGAAAATTGTCGAAAACGCGTTCGCGCGTTTTTAATTTTTTTTTATTCAGCCTGCTGCACGACTATGGGCCGTCATCCACCAGTACCAGCCAGTATTTATTCAAACAATATTTTCGTTCGATTTCTTTGGCGTTGAACACTAAGATGTTCCAAATTCAAAAAGTGCGCGGCATAGATAATTGCGGCGCACTTATAGAAGTTTCTTATAGAAAACACCACCTTTGGGTGCACTTAAAGGCGAACCAAGTCGTCCTTTTCGAATAGATTAAAAATACTTTATTGCACAAAACAAGAAAAACAAGTTAAGTACATAGGTAAACTTAATTAAATTAACATCTTCTTCCAGCTAACTTTTCATACATTATCATCTTATCAACTACCAGTAGGTTTTTATTACCTACCGATGGAAGGCTTAGTCAAGAGAAGTCTATGCAGGTGAGAATACTATTGTTTGATTATTTAAATATAATAATTCAACATAAACCTTTTCCGTCAATAATATTAATCACATATTTAAGCGTCGAAAGCCACATAATCACAGAGTTTGGACTATACAACTTCGAATTTTTCAAACCGGGATTTCAAATCAAGTGTTCTGAGTTCCTAAGGCTTCTGTTCTGTTCTTCCGTTCATTAAAAAAGTCTTACTTACGGATACCTTAGAAGGGCAAATATAAATACGTCTCTAGTGATCCGTTATCCGGATGAGCTGGGATAAACCAGGAAGACAGGATAAAGCGTCCTACTTTATGAAGCACAGGAAATAAAATATGGGATAATTTTACGTGCACGTCTGTGAAATGTACTTGTTAGAATTCCGTATACCGTTTGGACGTGATTATCAAAACACGCGGTCGGATATTTTTTTTAGTTATTTACTCCAGACCCCCATTTCGTACGGAACGTAGCTTAAATAAAATTTACCGACACGTAAAACGGACGTAAATTACTTTTTAGCCTAACCCAGAGGCCTAACCAATTCTGTTTGACAGATTTTGGATGCAATCTGTCATTAGCACCGATGGTAACAATAACCGCACGCTTATGTGTTGGTGAACTTTGTCCTCACGCATAGAAGGGTTTGTGCATGAAATGGTCAATTACCAAATTAAATTTGTTTTAAATCCTGCCGATTTGACTGCTCAGCACCCCGATTCGAGATTTGATTTAGCTGAATTATCGACACATCACAATTTAACTTAATTATATCTTTTTATTCCGTTGATTTGAGGTGTAAGTATCTACTTTAAAACAAAATAAGGACAGTTAGAGCGGTTCAGAATTACGTAAGGACAAAAGGGCAACTTGGTATGACTGTTAAACGAATAATAAACTTCATCTGCAGGATACTTTTTTATACTTAAATGTTCGTAAAAGGCCTACTTAGTAAGTTATAGCAGTTAACTACTTTTCCAAGCATTTTATAAAACCACAAAATATCACTGTCTGAATCCAAAACGAATAACGCGGTAAGACATTTCCCGAGCTGGTTTGTGGGAGAATGGCTGAAACAATGACAGTGAAGAAAATAAAATTACCATTTATGAATAGCTGACGATTTCACGCGAAGTTACGGTTTTATTCTCAACGAGACTTTGTAGTCGTGGTCTGTTTTCAGAATGTGCAAATTGATGCAAAGATCAGATAAAAAGTCGCTGAGTCCCAGCTAAGAACTACTGGTAGTAAAAATAAATACATAAGTATAATATATATAAAGCGATAAGACCGCCCATTATATAGCATATAGTTAGTTTTAGTTTTTGTTTGTGAAATTGTTGAATTTTTTGTATATTAAGCCCGGTATTCATTAGGCAACATTTGTTAATAAACACTGTTTATAAACAGTAATGAATGCCCGGCTTTATGGTGTGCAATAAAGTATTTTCTATCTATCTATCTAAATAAGACACAAGAGTTACATATACAGAGCGTCCCACGGCTATGCCACATGGAAGGAAAGTACCTTGAATATTGTAGATGGAACATTTTACTTAAAGAAGACATTATTTGAATTTAAAAAACAATTTAAACTGCATTCATAGATATTTAAATAATTACATGGTTGAATTGAGAATCGAACCCGTTACACGAGAAAAATAATCATCCTGTAGCTTTATCATACCGATCGAAAGGCTTTATCATAAGAATAATTTTTTGCTAAATAACATAGTGTCAGAAATAAAAGGAAGACCAAGTATTTTAACATTTTTAATACAAAATTAATCAATTTATAAAATGCTCAAAATGAGTCCCTTCCTGTTGAATACAAAGTCTCACTCTTTTGATTATTTTGCTCCCTGTCGAGTTTTTGATCCATAGGAAGTCGGTTAAAAAGTGCATACTGCACTGGTAGTAGGTTACCTAGTTTCAAAAAACAGAGTTAGTTTTTTTTTTTAGTTGACGTTTCAAACGGATATCCGCCTGTCACCTCTGCCTATAACATTGCTTTACCAGGCCACGTCCACCTGGAACATAAAGCAGAAAAGTCACATGCGCTTAGGGTTACCAGATAGAAAATTAAAAATTCTGGAGAAAAACTTGATTTCCAATGAAAAATCCTGAGATTTTCTCTAGTTTTGCGAATCCTCTCAAAAACGTAATGCACAGCTTTTTAAAAGACAAAAGTTTCCTTAAAATGTTATCATCGCAAAATAAATATGATAAAACTGATGATAATACGTTTCATAGATTTAAAAGTGTTGATTTTATTCATGCAATTCATATGACCAATGTTAATTTTTAAATTAGTCTCCCTTAAAAGAAGATTTACTTAGTATTATTTGCTTTTGTAATGAAAAAGAAAATACTCTAACAAAAAAGACTATACTCTATTTTATTGAAAATTCTAAAAATCCTGATATTTCCTTAGATTTCCAAAATCCGGCAGCAATCCTGAAGAGAGTCTAACAATCCTGAGATCTCAGGACAAATCCTGAGATATAGCAAACCTACATGCGTCTGTAATTTCACCCTTCAAACCGGAACACAGCAATGCTCACATTACTGCTAGGTGGCAGAAACAGGGTGGTAGTACTTCCCCGGACGAACTCTAATCTTTCAAAACACAAACATAGGCAGATTTAGTAATAATATAACTCACAGTTCTCGAGAACGGTTTCCATTAAGCAACCAAAGCACTTTCGCGTTGCGTAATCGCCAGGTATTATCCGGCCAAATAAAATATTAACCGGGTAAAAACCGGGTAAAGTGCTGCGATCCCTTAAATTACCGGGTCTACTGATCAAAGTTACCCGACAGCTTCGGGCCTAAACACTAATGAGCTAATTCACTCCTTTTCGGCATGGCGTCAACCGTTGTGAAGTACGCCCGATATGACTAGACCAACTTCACACTTGTCTGCGTATATAGAATTTCATCATCATCATCAGCCTGTAGAAGTCCACAGCTGGGTATAGGCTTCCTACCTAGAATGTCGAATGGTCTTGAGCCGCCTCCATCCACCGACTTCCAGTGATGTTTATAACGTATTTAGTCTATCAAGTGGAGGGCTTCCTCCACTTGATCGTCCGGTGTTCCCACTACTTTCATATAATTGTTTAATAAATTGTCCCATAGAGAGCCTGAATAAAATAGAAGCTATATCCAGGAATAAGTCAGACGTTTGAAACAAGCAGCAATAAAAATTTACTTCTAATCCGTGTTGCGATTTCAACATTGTTGCCTTTGTCCACGAGTATTTAGGAGGGAGAGGAAACGAGGTTATTGGTTTTGTTACGAAGCGTTACGGTCATATTATGATCGTAACGTATTTCGTAACAAAACCCAGGAGATTACATTTTGGGACATGAAATGTTTGGGTTGTTTCGGTTTTAATATCTAATCGCAATTAGAAAGAAACGTTGTCTTTTGTTTAGGTAGGCAAAAAAACGAATTTACATATTTTACTTGTGCTTTTCTGTTTGACTTGATGACGTGGGAAATAGTTTATGGGCCTAAGCGTTCAATTCCACCAAAGGTATTTTGGAGATATTTTTAAAGTGAACGCGAGCGACAACGCTAAAAAGTTTGAAGGCTGTAATTGATCGCTTACACCCGTTAACATACCTTTACATCACGAATGCAAGGAAATTAAAAAAGTTATATAAAATAATTAGAATTTACATAACAGTTTGTTGCTAAAAAAAAACAAAAGAAGTTTCCGGTTTTTCGGCTTTTTTTGTTATTTTTTCAAAAACGGACTTTGGCCTGTCTATTTATAAATAGAAATAAGGATTTGTCATGGAGATTTTATTTCAGTGTAGCATAATTAGCCTTGTTCTATTTCCAAATTTACTTACGGCCGTATATCGCTTTTACGGAGCCGTTTTCGAGTTAACCATAACCTACTTTCAGATGAATGATGAAAAGAAAATTTTCAAATTATTTACAAACAAAGTAAATCTTCTGTCTTATCGGCATGTGTCAGAATAATGACCGCTACCTGTAAAGAATACAATTTGTATGTGTGTTCCTATCCAGAAATAAAACTGAAGTAAGGTATAAAGGGTTGTTTTCAAGGTAGCCGGGACAGAGGTACTTATTGGTTAAGCATCTTATGTAATCATACAATATGAGAACAGCCTTACCAATGCATGTTTATCTATCCAGCATCACGTTCCCCATTACATAAAACCGTATTATATCAACCCAAGTTACTTATAAGATAATAATATTTGAAGTTAATATCGGTATTGAGTAATAAATATGCAAAATATTGGAAAAGTTGCTTGCGGGGTCGATAGCATCAGCATAATCTGTACCATGGAGTTGGGATGATAATCTTTGAAGTTAATCGTGGCAACGTAAGAGCAACTACTAAGCACTTCAATCAGGGGTTCATGATTGTCGCAGTTAGTCAACTTGCTAGAAAAATGGTAATTTGTTAAAAAATGTTTCAGTCTGTGTAAATCTATAAGAAATTATTTGCACATCGAACATGTTCAACCACCCAAGGTCACCTCATCATCATCATCAGCCTGTAGAATCCCACCGCCACTTCCTAGAATGCCACTATGAACGGTCTGGAGCCGTCGCCATCCACTGACTTGAGGTTTCATAATAGTTTTTTTTTTATTTTTAAATCGTTGATGTGGTAAACGCTTCTATAGTCGTCAAAAAGTCCAATCTAAATTTTCAAATATAAGGCGAAAAAATATTTTAAAAATTTGCTTAATTATTATTATTATTGTTTATTGTTAAAAAATGTATTTTTGAAAACAATCTTTTATTTAATTAGTGATCGGAACCTTGAGCTGATCAAACTGAGCCTAAACACTGCCAGGATACTATTATTCATCGAAGAGTTCCGTTGTCTACCTGCCGTCTCCATCATTAGATCAGCTCGCCGTTACCATAATATTATATTGACATCTGAATTTGATAGGTATGAAAAATTTCAGCTCAATCGTTTGGGTGGAACTGGTTCATAATTCAGTTTCAAGATCTGTCCCACACTAACATACTATTAACAGGTCAAGTCAAATGAAAACTTGTAAAAAAAATACTTGAACAAAAATAAACTTGAATTAGAGATGTTGTTTAATTCTTGAAATATTAGCTATATATGGAACCCTAAAAAGGGGTTTTTCACTTGAAATATTTATTCATAATTCAACGCCTTTGATTGAATTCCTTATCAAAAACAGATTCGCTTACTCCAGATGAAAAAAAACGGTCCGTCTATTTGTCACGAAGTTTTTCTAGGTCACATCTCAGCCGACCTCGCAGTAATTGAGAAAGGGAATGAAAGCCCCCAGTAATAGCATTGGGGTGCGTGACATTGGCACAAACAAAAGTAGGAGCTTTTATAAAACTCTGCCTACCTATGGAGTATCGTGGAAGGCTCTAGAATACAAATAGTACCTATCGTTGCAGAATACGTGACTGAAGAACGTAAGAATGTTAGTCATCATCATCATCATCATCATAAATAAATAAATAATAAATAAATAAATGCTGGACATTTTCACACAACGTTATCTTGCCCCAAGCTAAGCAGAGCTTGTGTTATAGGTACCACATAACTGATATACTTAATACAATAACATAACATAGATAGATATTTTTACTATACATAGAAACATACCCAGAACACCCTGAACAAATGCAGATCGTACAAATATTTGTTCCGAGGTGGGAATCGAACCCGCAACATCATCAGCCGATTGATGTGAAATGCTGTACGAAGCCTGTCCCATCGAATGCAATGTGGGTTTTGTCATAATCACCACGCTTGGCGGGTGGATTTGTGATCAGAGTATTCGTGTTGAGTACTCAGGTGGATGCTGCTGTCCATCCCCTGGTGGAATCTCTTAGTCAGCTTTTACGATATCCACGGGAGGACATGGAGAAATGTATTCATAGGCAACCGGAGACACATCGCGGCACCAAATAATATACGTAAAATAATATAATATTTGCAATTTGAATTTGCAATAAGCAGAGCACATTTCAATTTTACGTAACAAGTTTGGCAACAAGGGATATCGCATTATGAAATATAACGGAACAATCAAATTGCTCATTTATTAATGAATGCATGGCGTGAATTTAGGGTAAGCCAAACCACAATACTGAAGCTTATACAGCAGGCAAAATAATTATCATTATTTAATACTCAACTAAGTAAGTATTCAATTACTTATTCGTTTAGACATTTGCCTAAACGAAAATAAAAAATTAGAAAAAAAAAATCATTCAAAATTTGCAGGAAGGTTCCAGAATAGGTACAAATACATACAAGAAATGTTCAAATGAACATTTATTTTCTATATATAATTTTAAAACTAAATTTCTAAATTCAGGTAACAGCCGTACCTATTCTGGAACCTTCCTGGGGTTTTAAATGAAAATTATTTATTAGCCTTAAAAGGTATCAACGGAACCCTTACAGAACCCTCGCGTCTGCCTGTCTGACACAGCCTATTTTACCCCAATCCACTTGACCAAAAAGTCGAAATTTTGTACATAAGTAACTATTAGTAAATATAATTATAATATATACATAAAATAACATAACATAATAACATAAACACCCAACAGCCACATACGTAATCATGATCCCACACTAGGATTCCCTGTGTCGTGGGTATCAGGAACTACGAGTATCATGGTGCTAACCCCGCAAATATTTGTCCCAGACCCGGAACAAATATTTACAGATCATACAAAATATTTGTCCCGCAGCGGGAATCGAACCCGCAACCTTTGGCATCTTAGCTGGCTACTCGCCCACCGCGCCACAGAGGTCGTCCAAAGACCAGAGAAAGAGAGAGAGCTACAGAGTTAGGTAACCCAAACAAAAAAGGTCACGAAAGGTCTCGTTGTGAAAAATGCTTAGAAATAAATACGAAAATTTACTATTTCCATTGTTTGACGACCTCTGTGGCGTGGCAGGCGAGTAGCCGGCTGAGACGCAAAAGGTGTGGGTTCGATTCCCGCTGCGAGACAAATGTTTGCATGATCTGAAAATATTTAATCCAGATCTGGGTGTTGTGGTACCATGGTACTCATAGTTCCTGATACCCACGACACAGGGAATCCTGGTATGGGATCAGAGCTATGTACTTATATGACTGTTGTGTGTTATGTTATGTTATCCATTATTCAATAAATTATCTCGGAAACAACAGAGCATAAAATTTTGAAAAAATTTGAAATATTGTGCCTTACTCTTTTTTTTTTGTACTACTTGGCAAGCAAACAAGCATACGGCCCACCTGATGGAAAATAGTTACCATAACCTATGGACGCCTGCAACATCAGAGGCATCACACGCGCGCTGCCCACCCAGAGACATAAAGATGAAAAGTCTCATATTTAGCCTTATCCATAATTTACAGGAAAACCTAAATGAAAATCCAAAGTTTTAAATTTACACGGGAAACGAAAATATACGCATAGAAAAAAATGCATATAAAATGTGTTATTGACTAATTAGTTTATTTGGTCTAGTGGTTAGTATGATAGCATGATAACCAACCACTAACCAATAAAACTATTAGTTTATCAACACATTTTATACGCAATGTCTCTATACGGAGGGAGATGGTACGGAACCCTCCACATGCAAGTCCGACTTGCACTTGATCGGTTTTTTGTACAAGCAGAAATATTTAATAATATTTGCAGAAACATGAACATTCCTCATTAATTTTTCATCTTGAAAACTTGTCCATTATCCACGATTTTTTTCCATTAGCACGTTTTTACTGCAAATTATTATTGGCAATCTCATTGACGTAGCACTGTCTACGCCGTAGCAGCGTAGACCGTCTACGAGAAGATTGAGATCACTTCTTTCATTAATCTTGATAACTCACTCGCAATCTACTCGAACTAACTATCAATTTTCTTCTAAAATGTGTCTGCTAAGTGAATATGGCCCTAAAGGTTGATCAGTTCATAGGTGAGACCAAGGAGCTTTGTAGTTCATGGCCCAGACGTTTTTAAGGTTGTGAACTTTCAGCCTTTGAGCCTGTCACTGCCCCTTATGTCATTGTACTGAAATATAAACCCTCTGAATAATTAAATTAAGGCCAAAAATAAAGCTTGCTCGGCTTGATATGTGAGGCATATTTAATGGTTTTGGGTTTTAAGGTAATGCTATTTTTGTTTTAACCGTTCATTAAAAGGACCTCCCGTCTGGACTTTATAGACATGCTACGAGCCTGAATTTTATATAAAGTACACCTTTTTTTACATCGATAGGAGCAGATCATCATCATCATCATCATCAGCAGCAGCCTTTAGACGTCCACTCTTGGACGAGGCCTTCCCTATAAAATACAATGTGGGGAATTTCCATAATCACCACGCTTGGTAGGCGGTTTGATTGCAGTTATCATGATAACTCAGGTGGCTGCTGCCCAGCCTCTGGTAATCCCTTAGTCGGCTTTTAGGACTGCCACAGGAAGAGACGTATGGGTCTATTTTTACATCGGGTTCCAAAATCCCCTTTAGACCACGGTCACGACGGATAGGAATAGAAGAGTGTACATAACAATAACTAAGTAGGTTTCCATAAAGTTCAGTATGATTTACAACAAAAATTACAGTATACGTACTTACCGAAATGTATTGTTACATAATTTGTCGATAGTGAAGCAAATATTATGTTAACCCTTTTGTGCCCTGGGTTAGTTCTTAGTAGTATTAAATTAAAATCTTACACCAAACGCAATACAACGTTACGTAAACGTAACGTTTACCTTAGTAAGATCTATTTATTAGCCCTTGTTATGGCATAATTTAAATGCAACAATAGATACTCTGTATTCGCTATTAATAAATAAACTAAAGCTATAACAACTCACCTCTCAGGATCTTCATCTTGATCCAATTTTTTTGGTCACAAGTTTTCCATAGTTACCTACTATTTTCTTATCGCGCAACCAAACTATTTATCCTGTCAATGTTTTATAACTCTTTTCATCGTTCATCATAACTATAGATGCTGATGTCCAAAAATGTATTTTTATTTTTTTTAAGTCCTTTTTTATGTCCACTTTTAATGTTTTGTTTTATAGTTAGTAATAAGTTTTTGCGGTAAAATGTCAAGATGGAGTTCTACTGAAAACAAGGTTGGAGCGCTAGCGCGGGAAAGCGTGTCAAGGTTATACTAACCACACTTAAATGGGACCACGGACACTGCAATGAAACCAACGCGACACACGGTCACACTGCTATAAGTAAATTAAAAAGTGCAAGTAAACACAAATTTAAACAACAGCCTAACCTAAAAACACAACATTGGTTTTGTCTTAACGGTTATGAAGCGAACGCGTCCAAAACGCAAAATGTGCGTTCTCGCTGCACTTTCGAACTAAACCATTTTCAAATTTTTTAAATTCCGTACTTCGGGAGAGAGCGCGCGCAATGCACCATCCCTCCACCGAGCTACGATTAGACTGGAGCCTGGATGCGCCACCAGAGGACGCTGCCCGCGAAATTGGCGCAATTTTTGCGCATGCGTGGTGCATTTGCGATCCGGCGGGAGCCGATGCGACCCGACGCCCCTGGCTTGATAGAAAAATCGAGGACGTTACGTGACGTCAAGAACTCGAACACAATATGGGTTAATCGGACGTAGCGAAAACAAGTCGTAAACCATAGTTAATTCTATTGCGCGGACTAATGTTCAGGTTAAGTATTCAGGTGTGTAAATAAGGTCAAAGTGTCGACACGCGAAGAATCACAATCGGTCTTGATTAATTACAACCTCTTTTATTACTTTTCCTCTATTTATATTTTATTTTATGCCATTAATCTGCCACTCTCATTACTCTTACGAGGCAGAAACACAAATCTTTTTTCGTAATCCCGATGGAGGCGGGAGATTGTTTTGAATATTCGGCCTCAGGCCATCCGTAGGCAATGAAATTTCGCCGCCCTCTTTTGTTTCTTATAAATGGTACCCGAGGGATAGGAAAGGTGTCTCTGAAAATTGAGATTAGGAAGCGTTGAGATGTGAAATTCTTGTGTAGGGTTAGATTTGAATGGCGCTTGCTATCAAGTTTTTTATCCTTGTTTTAGTATACAAACTTTTATTAATTTTCTTCTAAGATTTGTATAGCGTAAGTAATTGTTTGCAGATCAGACTTAAGATGCTGATGTTGGGGATCCCAAAGTCAAATTAAAAGGTCCTATCTGCTAGCTGAGACTCTCCCTACTTACTTAGTATTACTACTTGGCTTATTACCCGACTGCAGCAAAGCAAAACCAGTGTTATGTTTTTAGCAGTCTATCTAGGTATGTATTTACGTAAGTTTGGTCATCTGTTCCCTTGTAAGCTCCGAAACTAGATGGATTTTGTCAAATTTAGTACTATAATGAAGAGTCTTAACGTTACACATATCAAATGACGTCACATTGAATTGAATGTCAGGAAAAATCTAAATTTTCCAACCCTGACAATGTATAATAAACAAATACATAATTTTAATTTCTCACTACATACCAATAACATTGTAACATGAAAATGGCTTCGGGAAAAGATGGTACGGCTATGCCTTAGCTCGATAGTGCGGAGGCACCAGTCGTGCCCAAAGATGAATGTTTAATAACTTTTCATTTAAAAAACCGACTTCCGCCGTTTTATTCGACAAAATATTTGGACGAAAAACTAATTATGAAAGAACCATAGTGGTGAAAGGATTATGATACATTTGAATGCAAATGCTTGGTTTGTTGCTGAAAATATCAAAATCGCCATATGTTTGCCTACAATATTTGAGGAGTTCCCTAAATTCCTCATGGATGCCATCATCAGAACTGGATTCTGAAAAAAATGGGACCAATCTGGAAGTATATCTATTCAAATAAAAAAAGAATTTTCCAAATCGGTTCATAAACGCCGGAGATATGCGGTAACAAACAAAAAAAAAATATATAATATATAACCGAATTGAGAACCTCCTCCTTTTTTGGGAAGTCGGTTAAAAACTAAAATCCACCGACGCAAACGCTGAAATAAATATCAAAATTTTGTAGAGAAGGCCAAATCCACGATATTTATTTAAAAAGTCTCCAACTATAACTATTAATTAAGTTGAAGGTCTTTACCGTAAAATCGTGGATAAGGACTATATATACCTGTGGTGGGCAAACTTTTTTAATTGGGGGCCAGAAAGTTTAAGAAATGTCAGAGGAGGGCCAGAATTATAGGAAAAATGCATTTTGTGTTGAATTTTTAACCGATTTCAAAACGCGACGCGGCTAGTCTTGCTGGCTCCTTTACCTATGCGTCAATTATTCTACTGTAGAATCTACTTTATACATCTGGACCGTCAAAATATAATTATCGCGAGTCATATACCTACTATTCATGTCAAAGGACCGTCGGTGGGCCGGATTAAATGGTTTCGCGGGCCGTACTTTGCCCATAACTGATCTATACTAACAACTTTTTTATTACTTATTTCAGCGTTTGCGTAGTCGGGTTTTAGTTTTAAAATCAATTTTTTTAGGTTTCCACCGAAGTCTCATTTGCCCTTTTGCAAACTTTAAGAGTTTGTAGTCGAAAGTCTATTTAATTCGCAAAATAACTCCCTTTGATCGATTTACCTTAAACGCGAGATGCTAATGAGGGCATTATACCTAAACATGAGATTTGGCAAAAAAGCTGAATACCCTAAACGAATGATGTCGTGGTATGTCTAGACCCTTTCGTCTATGTCCTCCCATGGATAACATAAAAACCTTACTGAGGGATTACACCAGGAGATAGGCATCAGAGTACTTAATACCAAATTGCGCCGAAATCACCTAGCCTGCCAAGCTTGGTGATTATGGGGCCGTGCCATAACCACCATCGTCGTGATCTTGAGCCGCCTCCATCCACCGACTTCCTGCAACGTTTTTAATGTCTTCAGTCCATCGAGTGGAGGGCCTTCCTCTATTGCGTCGTCCGGTTTGTGGTCGCGACTCGAGAGCCTTTATTCCCCAACGGTTGTTAGTTCTACGAGCTATATGACTTACCCATAACCACTTCAACATGCATAATAAAAGTACCTACTTGTGAACTTGCATTAATAAAAACATTCAGCAGTTATTAAACTCTTAACATTATATTTTAATAAAGCTCTTTCGTGAAACTAGCAGACTTGCAGCTTGAGTTAATCGCAACCGTTCGCACAACTTAGCGTGACGTAATGACATTTAAAAGTTTTTTTATTCCAACTAGAAGAAAATCTGATGCTGGTTTCGGTTCAAGCTGTTGAAATGGCAAATTGCTTTTATAGAGAAGTCTAAGCCAAAAGCATCCAAATCAAAATAATTTTATTCATTGAAATCACAAGGATCATTTTGAATCGTATTATAAACTAAAATTACTCCTGTTCCAACTCAACCAAGCCTAGAAGAATCAGGCAACAAACACGGCTTGGCTTACATAAATGATCCACTACTTACCACTAGGTGAGAAGCGCCTGTGTGGTGTCTCGGAGCAAGGAGTTGCTGATACATAGTAAATGAGAACTAAAAAACCTTTGGAAGATAGATAAGTAAGTAAATAAACCATTCTGCTGATCCAATGGATGTGCATAGCCTAGCATAATCATATTCAGCATATAATGTTCCCATAGCTTTCACTCAGGACTTGCTCTGGACGAGAGTGAATAGGCTTAATTCCAAAATGTCTCTAAGTACAACCTTCAACCTTTAACAGGTTAAACCTATCGAAATCTCAGATCCTTTTCATCGACCAATAGGAGTTATTATAACAAAGCGCCTGCAACAAATGTGTAGGCAACTGGCCGGTTTAACTACAGCGACGTTGCTCCGAGATATTTCGCAGAATTTAGAAAAGTGTAGGGGCCCAATCGGAGAAAGAACCTTACCACTTTTATAGTATCACGAATTCTCTATGGCCTTGGTTACTTTAGAAGTGGCTGCCGTTATTAGACGACCGTAATACTCGTTTAATAAAGACCCGCAATTATTGCTTTGACTTATGGTTGACTGTTACCCAACCGCGGCTTCACTCACCTTATCATCATCATCAGCAGCTGCAAGATGTCCACTGCTGGACGAGGCCTCCCCCATAGAATGCAATACGGGGAATTTGCCATAATCACCACGCTTGGTAGGCGGATTAGTGATCGCAGTATAGGTGTTGAGTGTTCAGGTGGATGCTGCTGCCCACCCCCTGGTAAAATCCCGTAGTCGGCTTTTATGACATCCACGGGAGGAGACTGAGGGATCTATTCTCAGGCCGGACACATCACGGCACACACACACTCGCGTTACGTGCGTTCGCGTCGGTGGTTCTGTCGGAAGACCAGCGTTGGTTGTAACGTGATTTACAACTGGCTTATGCTGAGACAGAGACCATTTTGTGACTCGATGCAAAAATTTGCAAGTTTTTTTTTTTTTTTTTTTTTTTTTTTTTTTTATCTTCAATTTTATATCATGTTTTGTGTTAGAGTTACAAATAAAATATTATCTTATCTTATCTTATCTTATCGTTATACCGGGTTTAATTATGAGGCTATTTTGCCTATTACTCAATCCAGCTCAACCTATCTATGTTCCAATTTCATAAAAATCGGTTCAGCTTCTTAGGCAAGTAAGGCTTAGGATTATATGTTTTTATGTTAGTGCACTAGTTTCAAATTTATTTATATAAGTACGTACCCATCATTATCATCATCGTACATACAAGCATCGCATTACAATTGTTTTACAAAACAAAACTATGCGAATTTATGGTATACTACTTATAACTACGTCATTCTTTGAAAGTGGCCCAGGTCAGCTTTGTTACGGAGAAAATAACAGTTTATAGAACTAGTAATGAAAATTAAGATTGTTGAAGTTTATTTTCGACAACTTCAAACTAATTTCATTTATTGTGTTGCCATATTCAAACTTTAGTACCTTAGAAGTTTGTAAAATGCTTTAGTTCTCTGTTATTTTGTGTTTCTGCTTTCCCTTTATTTGTACTTTTACATCATCACCATCATCAGCCTGTAGAAGTCCACTGCTGAAGACCTCTCACATAGAATTCCACAACCAACACCGAAGAGTTGAGCCACCTCCATCAACAAAGTCATCAAGACAACCTCCGTGGTGCGGCAGGTGAGTAGCCGGCTGAGACGCAAGGGGTGCGGGTTGGATTCCCGCTACGGGACAAATGTTTGCATGATCAGTAAATATGTATATAATAAAAAATATCTATCTATGTAATGAATTGTGTTAAGTATATCCTACTAATTTGTGAAAGAAGAAAGTTTGTGAGTATGGATGTTTGTTACTCTTTCACGTAAAAACTACTGAATGGATTTGAGTGAAATTTGGAATGGAGATACTTTATGCCCTGGATTAACACATAGGCTACTTTTCATCATCATCATCATCATCATCAATTTTCATCATTATTCACGCGGGTGAAACCGCGGGGCGCAACTAGTCAGATATATTATGATAGTATTATAACACAAGCTCTGCTTAGCTTGGGGCTAGATAATATTGTGCGAAATGTCCAGCATTTATTTATTATTTGTTCCGGGTCTGGGTGTTGTTGTACCTAACTCATAGTTCCTTATACGTTATACCCACTATACAGGGAATCCTAGTGTGGAATCAGGACCATGTATGTGACTGTTGGGTGTTATGTTATGTTTAAAGTCCCTGCAGCCTTTAAAATGGCGGCAGTCCATTGAGAGGGGGGCCTTCCTGCACTGTGTCGTCTGGTGGGTGATTGCCACACAAGAACCTTTTCATACCACCTGCTCGACAATGTCCAATTACAAATCATGCAACCTCAACGTAAATTACAGCATTGTCTCTCTAGGGATATAAAGTTTTATGAAACTCCCTAGGGATTAAAGTGATTTGAAAACTCTGAGTAAAAAAATGTCCATATGGCATTGTAAAGAGGTTTGTTCGAAAATTGAACTGGCCACTATAGCAAAACTCGAAAAAAAAAGAAATAGGCGCGATTTTAAAGAATATGAAACAAAAGAGATGTTTGGTGCTGTGATTTTCAGTGAATTTTATTGCAATATTTTGTAATATAATATTATGTCAGTGACAATATTAGTGTTAACAAAAAATGTCGAGCGGTAATGATTCTACTCCAGAGTTTATCAAAACAGAGGATACTTATTTAATGGAGCCCTGGCCTTTTATTGCCTCGCAGTAGGTGTGAAAAGTAGAGTATGCTCCTCTGGAATAAAGCCTGTCTTCGTCTTGGGCAGCTTGAACCCCTCGCTTCACTCAGGACTCTATATAACTCCCTCGCTACACTCGGGAGTTAACTTTAGAGTCCCTCGTTACACTCAGGGTTCAATATGCCGCCCGCGACATAAGACACTGCTTTATTCCCTTAGTGCATAATCTACTATTATCCAACAATGGTGGTCGGTTCTGTGAACTAGTATTAGCCTGCCCCACTTCATCTTACTAACAGTAGCATGATGCAACGAGTATACCTCTCATCATCCTCAGCCTGTAGAAGTCCACTGCTGGACATAGGCCTCCCCCTTAGAATGACACGACGAATGGTCTTGAGCCTTATTTTTTATCCTATTTGGTAAGCAAACAAGCATACGGTCCACCTGATGGAAAGTAGTTACCGTAGCCTATGGACGCCTGCAATACCAGAGCCATTACAAGCGCGCTGCCGACCCTGAGACATAAAGATGAAAAGTCTCCTGAGCCTGTAATTACACTGGCGCTTATCCGTACCCTTCAAACCGAAACACAGCAATGCGAGCACTACTGCTTAGCGGCAGAATAAAGTATGGTGGTAGTACTTCCCCGGAACTCTTTCACAAGAAGTTCTAACAAACTAGACAACTAGCTAGAGTACTAACAAAGCCATAGTGATCATATAGTGATCCATAGTCATAGTCATCATAGGTTGATATTATAACGGTACCAACGGAACCATTATAATATCACCTATTTTAACTTATTCAAACCTGATTGTTATCAAAGTTTGTCGATCTGACTCTCTCAATACAAACACCATTACTCTTAGTTCATCTCCAGTATCGCTGTACTTATCTAAGTGTGGATCTGTTTGTGCGGTATTGACAAATCGTTGTGAAGTGCTATCATTAATCAGTGCTACCTACATACCTACTTCTGTACAAATCTTTGCTGTTGCTGTGATACACCGTGGATAAGACGCCATCATTGTATACCGCAGATGTGTCAAGAGAACTTGAAATGCGACGAAGAAAACGCATTAAAGACGCTATGGTTCAACGAAAATTTTTATATGAACTAAAAAAGGCGAGCTCACTCTCTGGTACCTTGGTTTTGTGTATCAAATTATGATATATTATAAAAAAATATCTTAGATTTTGTTGATGAATTAACTAACCCATTTATAACTTATATGTTACCAAATGTTCCAAAAATTAAAACGTGGTAGAAGTTAGCCTAAAGTTAAATTTCAATTTTAAAAAGGAGGTATCTTTGTTTATGTTTTTTACCGGGTGGAGTAATTCAAATTGTGTACTGAATTTATGATTTAATTAGATAAAAAACTTTAGAATACGATATATTTTTTTCTTTTTATAAACTGCAAGGCCTCATACCAAAAACTTAAATATTCTGTGAACATATAGCTTCTTAAAAAGCCAAGGTAGCCGATCCTGGTGAAAATATTTCTCTTTATACATTGTGCCAGAGCAATGACGTGGACTGTATATTTGAAAGAAGTAGACAGACCAGTGTAAATGTTTCACATTGATTTTGTGTAGAGCGCACTGGTAGTGTAGCGGCTAGTTACTCCGATCCTGAGGTCGTGAGTTCGAATCTCGATCGTGTACCAATGGTTTTTGTTAACTCGAAAAATGTACGCTTTCTACGCAACGTGCTCGCAAACAGTGAAGAAAAACATCGTAAGGCCGTATGTCCACCACCGCCGTCACCGTCACGTCACCGAGAACGAGATGACGGCGCCGAAGTAGCGATACATACATTAACTATAGCCGCGTGCCCACCACACGTCCGTCACCCGAGCGTCATTTCATATTAAACTCGACCCAAAATAATCTCGTTCTCGGTGACGTGACGGTGACGGCGGTGGTGGACAAACGGCCTAAGGAAGCCGACATGCCAAAAATTCTTTGTGACAAGTGAAAGACATCACCACACTGGTCACAAGACCCTTTTCAGTCCCCACCATCAACTCACTCAACCGGGTCAATGACATAACGCTGATTCTTTTTGGTCACCCAGGACCAAAAAGAATCAGCGGTACAACGAACGAACATAGATTTTGCTAGTAAATATTACCACAGTATTTTATAAGCAAAATATAGGCAGCCGAAGGCTTCAAAATATGCAGCTGAGCTTACTTCCGGAAAGGGAAAGAATGCTAGAGAAAACGTTGGAAATGTTACTGATTTACTGCAACGGTCTTTAGATAACTCAAATGTTTCATTTGTATTTTTTTTTAATCCTACTTCCTACTTTTTAACCCTATTCTTAATAATATTATAAAAGTAAATGCTTGTGAGGATGGATGGATGTTTGTTACTCTTTCACGCAAAAACTACTGAACGGATTTTGATGAAACTGGTATACTTAGTGTTATAGCTTTTTTTTTTTTTTTTTTTTTCTTTATTATTTAAAAAGAGTTTTGTCACACAGTGACCATGCCACTCCCGTACAGGCTACTCCCACACAGTACACACACACACACACAGTACACACAGTATGTACAGGCACTATATTTTAAACTACACTTAAATAAAGCTTAACGAGCATCTCGGCTTCCTCGGAAAGCGGGGAAGCCAAGACACTGTTACATATACCTATATTAAAATTATACAAGAATCTCATGTGTTGTTGTTATAGCTTAAACATCAGAATAACATATAATAGAGATCACTCGCTGGTGGAGCCGCGAGCAAATGCTAGTTTTTTATATACTTGTATTAGTTGTGATATTCTTTCTGTAAATAAAGATACTTGAACTGGTAATCGTATACAACGGCTCCAATAATAACTTTTCATTTAAAAAACCGACTTCCGCCATAGTATTTGACAAAATATTTGGATGAAAAAAAATTTATGAAAGAACCATTGTGGTGAAAGGATTATTATACTTTTTGAATGCAAATGCTTGGTTTGTTGTTGAAAATATCAAAATCGCCATATGTATGCCTACAATATTTGAGGAGTTCCCTCAATTCCTCATGGATCCCATCATCAGAACTGGATTTTGAAAATGGGACCAATCTGGAAGTATATGTATACAAATAAAAAAAGAATTTTCCAAATCGGTTCATAAACGCCGGAGATATGCGGTAACAACAATTAAAAAAAAAAAAAAATACAACCGAATTGAGAACCTCCTCCTTTTTTGGGAAGTCGGTTAAAAATTACCTTTTTCGTCATAATCCTGACAAAAAGTAATAAGTATGGCAGAACCGACAACCATTCGCGAACAAAAGTTTTCGTGGAGGGGGGGGGGGTAATGGATTACACCAGGGTATAGTCCGCAACATCCACCCGAGTACTTACCTTCACACCAAACTGCGATCACCAACCCGCCTGCCAAGAGTGAGTATTGTATTCAATGAAGGACGCTCATCCAGAAGTAGACGTATATAGGCTGGTGATGATGATGATGATGAATTCAGAAAAATATAATGCTCATTATCGTAAATCACATTTATCAGTTCTGAACAAAACTGGTCCATTACTTAAAAGTGATAGGTTCCGTATACACCGTACGCAGGAGACCTAATAAATAACGGATTAGCTGAGTTGACGGTACTGATAATTAAATTTTATTGCTACTGAGTAAAATCGACGACTTCATACGTCTTCCAATTACACGGTACGACTCTAATGACCGAACTAAGCGTAAGTAAACTGTCGTGCAATGAAATAGAATCTTTTAGAATAACCGCAATAACTTCAAAACTCATTTTTGATTTATTTAACCGACTTCAAAAAAAGGAGGAGGTTCTCAATTCGACCCGTATGTTTTTTTTTTATGTTTTTTACGCGATTACTCCGTCAATTTTGCATTGATTTTGATGATTCTTTTTTGTTTGGTAGGTTATTCTTCAGAGGTGGTCCCCTATAAATTTTTTCGAAATTGATTCAGCACTTTTTGAAAAATTTGGTTTTTTGTGGTTTCCATAGAAAAAACCTAATATTTTACTGTGCCATTCCTGGTTCTGTCAGCGCTAGACGATACTGCTAGACGTCGACAGATGGCGTTATAGAAATACTTAAATACCTACCCGCCGATAGATAGCGTTTATTCAAATATGAATAACCTACATTATAGGCACAGGTTTGAAGTCGGTTTATGATTTTCCAAAAATTAATTATTTAAGTATTTTTTTACAAAAGCTATTGTATTTAATGTCGTATGATATATTTTATTTATTCATTATTTATTTATTATTCACCAAAAAAAAATACATAAGAGTTACATTAGATAAATTTTGCTAACAATAAGTAAGTAATTGTAACTAGAAAAAATAAGTTTGGTTATAATTTAACATGTTTTTTTTTATATCTTGCATAGTTTGGGAGGTATTGTGGTTTTAGAAAAATTACGACTATACACCACGTACTTTACTATTCTTTTGCTGACGTTTCCTTGACCATTTTAAGGTCCTTCTTCATGAGCACCGACCGCGACCACGCTCGAAGGTCGTGAAGAAGGACCTCAAAATGGTCAACGAAACGTCAGCTGGAGAATAGTAAAGTAGGTGGTGTATTAGACGTAATTTTTCTAAAATGATACCAAGCCACGATAACTTCAATGAGGGCTTTTCAACTTTGATTTAAAAAAAAAGTAGTTCAAATTGGTTCGATAGATGGCGCTGACTCAACTGTAAATGCCAAGATTGTCAAATGTATTATCTGTGGTGTACGCGTACTAAGCTATTATCTAACTAATCTGTGGCTATTAGTCATGATATTGTTCGTGTCTGCTTCTTGAGTGTGCGCTAGTGATTTCGTGATGTTTTTAAAAGTAAGCAAAAATAAATACCACGAAATGAAAATACATCTACGTTGTTGATGTTGACATTTAACTTTACGGACAGTGGGCTATGTCGTGGCTGTCTTCAGGACGAGGAGACAGTGGAGCATGTTATATTGTACTGCACAGCCACAAATGAAGCCAGGAAAAAAACCGGACTCCAGGAGCTGATAGAGTCCTGTTTAACTTCATCCGTTACTCATTCGGGGACACTAGAACAGTGCTGCCATCAACCCAGGGTCCTTCTCCGTTATTTTAAGGAGTTGGGCTGGCTGGGGTAGGGTTAGCAGGGGGACAATGCACAATACACCCCAATGCGGGAAGTCAGTGCAGATCTTATCTCCCCCATTTTCAATTAGAATTAGAATTAGATTTAACTTTATTTTGACAGTTATGTAAAAGAGCAGCGCCATCTATTTTCAACGCTGAAAGCATGTTATGAAACGGCCGTGAAAACCCCTCATTCTAGTATTGTGGTTTTTCTAAAAGACCCTATTTCATTGCACGCCAGTTTATAAGAACATTCTTGTAGCACGGTGATACATGGTACTTTAATTTTGTTACGATGCTCACCTATCGAAATATTTTGATTGTTAAATGGTAAAGTTAGAACCGTGATAATTTCCAAAAGTATTATATAGGTCACAGCATTTCCAAGCTGTCAATAATTTTAATTTTGTGAACATCAAAGGAAAGAGGCCTAATGCGACCGAGCCCCTGTGACTAATTTAAATGGAGAATGATGTGACAGGGAGTCCAACCACATCATCATGGTGTAATTTACCCCCTTTCTCTCATAGACCAACTAAGTATAGTAAGCACAACTATGTAGTTGTGTTTTTTACTTAGAATGAATGCTTAGAACTTAGGAAGTAATGGGAAGTTTTCAGGCAGGCAATTAAAAAGAAAAAAATAGTTTTTTAAACTCCGGTAGATGGCGGTGAATCGCCATGGTTGTCTTCTGAATATTTTGCAAATTCACCACAGAGAACAAATTCTCTTTATAAAAAAAACTAGCACTGCTTTTTTTCCCCAAAGTTTCGCGTTGTGATTTCGAACCTCATTTTTCAAGTCTAATTATAGACCATGAACCATAATCCCTGCTCATCTTGGTTCGGCTTCAACAATAACAATGACTCAACAATAATAACAAAAAATTATAACAATAACGTAACACTAACAAATATATCAGAATTTCAACAAACAAAACAAGACTTCACGTAGGTAGATACTTCATCAACGAACAGCATGAGCGAGTGAAGTGAAGTCAAGTCAAAGTCAGTGACATTGACAGTTGGTGGCTGACCCACAAAATTTAGACAACCAAATCTGGACTGCGCCATCTATGAATGGATTTAGAACTATTTTCTTTCAGCTGTCAGAAAACTCCCCATTATCATCATCAGCCTGTAGAAGTTCATTGCCGGACATAGACATACCCCATAGAACGTCACGACACTCTTGAGCCACCTCCATCCACTGACTTCCTACTATCTTTTAAAATGTCTTTGGTTCATTGAGATTTGGGCCTTCTTACACACACAGCGTCATCCGGTTGGTGGTCTCCAGTTCTGCGAGCTATATGGCCTGCCCATTGCCACTTTAACTTGCTAATTCTGAGAGCAATGTCGGTGATCTTGGTTGTTCTACGGATGTCTTCATTTCGCGGATTCTAATCACGTTTGCTTGAGCATAGCTCTTTCCATAGCCCCCTGCGCGACTTTGAGCTCGTGTATAAGGCCAATAGTTAGCGACTATGTCTCAGTTCGGTAAGTCAGAAAGTAGTGGCAAAATGTTAGTATGGTTTGCAAATAATTTGTCCCGGGTCTATGGGTTATGGTAACATGGTTACTAGTAGTTCTTGATACCCACGACACAGTAAATGTTGTACCTAGTTATGTTAATGAGACAATGGTAGCGATTCGCAGTATTAGGTACCTTAATTTAAAGTGCGATAAAATTGTCGCGTGCTCTTTCTAACAACCTGAAATAATAGGGACCAAGATAATTTAAGCGCAGTTTAAATTTTAAAAAATATACACAGAATATCTACCATTATTGCCCGATTTAATCCACGATAATAATTAAGTACGAAAGTGGTCATAATGGTATTACATCCTTTTAAAACTTCAAACATTCATCTAAATAGACCCTACATTAAAATCTTCTGTTTTTAATATTTTAGTGCTATATTTTGTAAAGTTGAATCAATCTCATTGCGGAATTTCGTTTTGGAAGTTTTGAATGAACAAAAAGCTGTCACTTTTTAGCTGAGTGAACTTGAATACAATGGAATGCTCAGTCGAGCAGTCATGTTTTGACCAGTCTTTCAATGTTTAATAAACAAACAAAAGACGTCCAACATTCCATTCAAATAAAAAAATAAAAAAACCTGTCAAGTTTGAGTCGATCTCGCGTGCGTATCATTAACATTTGCTACTTTTTTGATATTTGCAGATCATACAAACATTTGTCCCACAGCGGGAATTGAACCCGCAACCTCTTGCATCTCAGCCGGCTACTCGCCCGCCACGCCACAGAGGTCTTCATCTTTTTTATTGGTTATCCTCAGTTCCGTCAAATTCTCGGTTGGATGTGTTTGTTTACTTACATAATACAGAATTTTCAATTAAATAATCAATATTTTAATGTAAACAAAATACGCAGTTTTGTTAGAAAACTAATGAATTTTAACCATCTTATTTTCATTACGTGGGAACCCAAATATATATTTTAGAACCAATTGCCTTAAAATCCCGTTTAAATACAAACGACCTTAAAATATTTGATTAAAAATCTCACTTATTTTTGATGCTCTTAAAGTTTCTAACTAACTTTATACTAAGCTGCGACTCTTCGAAAATTATAAATGTGCTTGGTATTAACCTGTGTATCTATAATCGTGTGTCTCGAGCTAGCCAATAGGAATAGTTAATTTGGAGATTCCTTCACTGACGAATTCGGAGAATTGTACCAATCTGGCGAATGACAGGTAGCTGGAAGCGTAGGCGGGGCGAGATGGACTAGAATCTCGGCTTGACAGGCGTTCGGAGCAAAAAACAGTCGAGACTGGAAGGGTATTTCTTAATTAAAGCTATATTTTTAAACTTTTTGAGTATCTCTATGTTTGTTAGTAGTAGAACTTCTTGTGAAAGAGTTCGTCCGGGGAAGTACTACCACCGTATCTATTTCTGCCGCCAAGCATCAGTAGTGCTCGCATTGCTGTGTTTCGGTTTGAAGGGTACGAGTGCCGGTGAAATTACAGGCACATGAGACTTTTGATCTTTATGTCTCTGGGTCGGCAGGGCGCGTGTGATGCCTCTGGTTTTGCAGGCATCCATATAGGCTACGGTAACTACTTTCCATCAGGTGGGCCGTATGCTTGTTTGCTTGCCAAGTAGTATAAAAAAAACTCTAAAAAACTAAGAAATAATGACTAAGTAAATGAGTTTTTGTTCGTATTCTCTTTGTTTGAGTGTTCCTTATGATACTATGGTGGAAACAAATGAAATTAAATGTCTACGTATTTCAAGGACTTGAAGGACGGAATTTCCTATTTAGGTAGGTATTTGTGAATATACTGATCAAATCATCACCATTATCATCAGTCTGCAGAAGTCCACTGCTGAACATATTCCTCTTCATAGAATGCCGCGACGACCTATCTTAAGCCGCCTTCATCCACCGAATTCCTTCGACCTTCAAAATACATAACATAACACCTAACAGTCACACACATTAGTCTAGGATTCCCTGTATCGTAGGTATCAGGAACTACGAGTACCATCATTCAAACATTTGTCCCGCAGCGGAAATCAAACCATCACCTCTTGTGTCTCAGCTGGTTACTCGGCCGCCGCGCCACGGAGGTCGTCCAAAATAACGTCAAAATGTCGTCGGTCTACTAATCAAAACAAACCAATGGGTCAAAAACATTTTGTGTAATCGACCGATTGGTCCGATAAATTAAATAACAAATCTGGATTACTCACTTTTAGATATCAGACCTTATTTCAGAAGGCCAAAAGGTTGAGATTTATGTGAATTACCCACATCCATTCAATTTAACGGCAAACGGTTTTCATTCATAATCACCCACGAAGTTTACAAAAGGGCCAACTAAATCAGAAAGTTAAATTCATTCACTGGACTCGGCTAAGACAACATTGCCCTACTGCGTACCAGTCTAATTGATTTGCCAAGGGTTTACAATATAATTTTAATACCTACTGTTTGAGTTCCAGGGGCCATGAGTTAGATTTTTTTATAAGGGACACCGGAACGAGCCCCTGTCGAATGTCGAACCAATTCTAATCTTACATATCTCTCTCCATTTTAAGGTTGCCTGGAAGAAATCGCTTATATAAGCGCCCGTTAAGTTTTAATTATCAAAGTTTTGTTTTTGTATATTGTAGATAATAATGTACTTAGGTAGGTATTACGCTTTCCTTTCTTCTACCGGTCTGTTCTTGTGTTCGAATAATGTGTCGAATAAATGTATTTAATTTAAAAAAAAAACATTTCATTTCATTCCTTTTCATTTTATTTATTTCTAAGGTAAAGTATTTTCTATTCTATTCTATTCTCTTCGCAAGCATTTTATTTTTATGATTTCTGGTCTGTTACGTACCTATACCTATGTAACTTCAACATCCAGTGTGTACCAGTAAATGACTTACAGTACTGAGACGTGGTCGCTAACTATTGGCATTATACACAAGCACAAAGTCACGCAGCAGACTATGGAACGAGCTATGCTCGGAGTTTCACTAACAAACGACTGTCCTATTTCGCTAGGAACCGTATGGTCCCAATAGTCATACGGGTTTCTCTGCGGGCAGCCCACAGTTAACGTCACCTTTCACTGAGCCCGCAATTTATAAGTGACCGGAGTCATTTAATTTTACCAGAGCCAATGAATAAGGAAAGGACAGCTAGATCACTCTGTGGGCATATGAATAATTTGTAGGGTGCTAATTAAACTGCGCGATATTTTAATAGCATTTTAAGCGGTAAAAACTAGTTGATAATAAATAACTATTAATGACTCGTTGGATAACAATTAAGCAAATTAATCTGAAAAAGCATTACTAAGGTTCTGGCTCTCACCAGCCACTCAGGTGGCATGCTACGCTCGGCTTGTGGGTCACTAGCCTGACGCAGGGTTTGACGCTGTTCGCAAAACGAACTAGGTAAATACACGTTGAACAAAAATACAATTTCAAACCTATTAAATACTTACCTACTTATTTTGCAACTAGTCGACGAGTTGCAATTACTCCGCGCCAGACAGCGACAGAGTTACGCGTTAGAAGAGAGCCGCAATGTTTAGGTGAATATTGCGTGAGGCACAAAGCGCTTATTCGAGCTGACATGCACTTTGTTGCGTACTAGCAAGAGTCGCCATTTATATAAAAAAATCGCGAAGTGAGTCTTCTGTACTTGTAGGTACTAATATTTATTCTGTGGTAAGAGCGCTGCCTACGGGAGCGGTGCGGGGCGCGGCGCGGTTGGGCGGCGCGTTGCGGCTCGGCTGCGTCGACTCCCGTGTGGCAGCGCCCAAAGGTCTTGCAATGTAGACTGACTTGACTACTCTCAATAAGCTGTAGTGGTACCCACACCGTATTGTTTTAAGCATTATGGGACTAAATCTTTTATTGGCTTTCTAAAGCTAGTTCACGTGCTTTTCTATGTATTTCATGCGAGTTTAGTTTGGAATAGGGTAGTAAAACTTGTTTAATGAAGTTTCGTTCTATGCTTACAGTTATAATTCCAATAGCCGGCAATAATTCGGGGCTCTTTGCCCGTATACCCCCATAAGTATGGTATCCTTACGGATCTGCGTATTAAGTAGAGATCTGAGAATTTATTCAGTGGGGATAAGTGTCTTGCTTGAGTCGATATTTTTGTTGACTGATTTTAACAATTATAATTAAAATTAGGTAATACACCGTGAGAAGTTAACGTATTATAGAGAAATACGTTAATTTCTCATACATGTGAATTTAAATTCAGTGTTTTAATAAACCGTTTACCCGTTTGAAATATGAATAAAAAATAAATGATTAAATGCCCACTTATTAATTTAATAAGGTTTAATTTAGTAAGGTGCACTTTCTCCACATTCTACCAAAACGGTCACAACCTGAGGCCTAAGGGGGATCTAGTAGAATATCAGGTAGTTAGACCAAGAAGTAACCACAGTTACACGGAAGAAGAAAAAGACCACAGGAAAGAATTAATTTATTTGATCATCTTTACAGACATTCGGCTGAGTGTCAAACCAAATTCTAAACCATTAATTTTGACAATCTTATTAGTTTTCGGTCCACTGACCTATCTCGGGTATTAACACAGAATATAATTAAAAACAGAAATGACGATCGATATAATCAGATTAGACACACTCAATTTAATCCTAATGGAATCAGATCGTGACAACTGTCACACTGCTGTCAAAGTTATCTTCTAAATCCCTTTACAGTGTGACAGAGACCGGTCCGTAAATCTTATAAGATTACTGAACGAATAAGGTCCAATCGCACCAACCATTTATCTAACTCCACGATGGTGCAGCAAAAAATTACTTCGCAGTAGGTTGATAAATTGATTACTAGTTAATTACTATGCTAACCTATGCTGGCGCAAGCCCGACATTATAAAATATGTAATCAATTGATTTGACACTCACACACACAGAACAGAGTTCTGCTGTGCAGCGTTTCACTGCGTGTATATTAATTGGATACGAAACCAGGAAATCCATAGAAGAACAAGGTCACCTACCCTCAGAATTAGCAAATTGAACAGGCAAAGGAAGGGCTGGCTATAAAGTTCGCAGAACCGACTATCGCTGTGGAATAAAGTTTCGCGAGTGTCGTGGCGACCATAAAAAGGAAAACGCAATGTAAGACGGCCCACACGACGGAACGATATTGTAACGGTTAATAGAAGTCAGTGGATAGAGGCAGCTTAAGACCATTTGTCGTTTCATTCTTTTAAGACTAGTGGTTCGCCCCGAACTGAGACCTCGCGATGACACCTTTATCAGTCCGACTTATTTAAGAGGGGAAGAAAGGGTTTTGTATTTAACGGCTATGTAAGTATGTTTGTATGGATGATCCATCAGAAATCTAAAACTATCGAGTCAATTTCTCTCATATGAAAGAGATTTTGTGAAGCAAGAAAAAAGTTTTTTTTAATTAAGCAGTGCCATCTAGTTGTAGTTTTGCTACCTAATTTTTAAACATTTGAATTTTCTACTCTAAAAATGGATATTACAAAGAAAAAATCCTCAATTTTCGACTTCTCCCCGTAGAACAAAATATTCTTAAATAATACATTTCAGCATTACCAGAGAACTTGAAGTATCTTCGAGATATTTTTTTGCATATTTTACTTTCTTTACCCTTCTAACCGATTTCTAAAAACATTTACTGAGAAAAAAATTAACCTCTATAGGTAATTTTTCTACACATCATCGAAATAGCCTTTGAATAGGACTAAGCAACAGAGCGTAAATACTACATACCTGTTAGTATTTAAAGTACTTGACGAATTAATTGATAACGTCCTTTTGACGAAAACATAGAACTCCAATGTCATTCAAATTCCTAGGAATGGGGGGTCAACAATAGATGTTATATTGGTTATTTTTTTTTAAGCTTCAGGTTTCTAATTTCTTCAATTTCAGACTTTTCCCTGTAGTTGTGACACAAAAGCCACAAGCATACCAAATTTCAGCATTGTGGGACTGCTGGAAGTACCCTAGAATTTTTGATTTTTGCGTTTTTTATTTTCCCTAATATCTCGGAAACTACTAAGTTTAAATACTTATTTAAAACAGTTTTGAAATGTCCAACTAAAGCTCTTTCATTAGACACCCCTCTTGATCTGACTGTCTCACTTTTATTTTTTTTACCCCCTCTTGGACCCCAATATCTCAGCAACTCCCTGACTGATATAGCTCATAACCTTACCTACAAATTTTACCAATACTATCTACCCCCATACCAAATTTCATGAAGATCGGATTAACGGTTAGGAAGTTTTCATCGGACAAACATACATACATACATACATACAAACGCCGATTCTTCCAACTTGACTCAGAGAACTCGCTTCGCTCGTTCAAATATGGCCAGAGAAAATAGTGACTGGTGCGTCAGATTTATACTCAGATTAGCATTTACTAATCTCGCCTTGGCTCCGCCAGCATGGAACCTATATTATACATCTGATGTAAGTAAGCTATAATACGGTAAAGTTCCATCAAAATCCGTTCAGTAGTTTTTGCGTGAAAGAGTAACAAACATCTATCGTCACAAACTTTTACATTTATAATATTAGTAGGATTAACCGCAAGCATAGAAAACTCTAAGGTCGAGATAAATTGACGTTGCTTAGTCCGTACTAACGCTTAGAACTGTCCTTGTCACTGTCACACAAATATTAAAACACGCGTGCTAGAGAGTGACAGAGACAGTAGGTACATGCTAATAGTAACGTCTATTTATCTCAACCTAAGGTACAATTACCTAACATTGATTTTGTTTTATCAGGCTTGAAAAGAAACAAAAGCAGCATTCAAATCGAGCCCCAGCCAAGTAGAAGTGATTAACGTTAAAAGATCAATGACATTTGACAATACATCAGATTGGATAATGGCTAGGGAGCGACGCCTGCGCCGGACGATAGCAATCTGCCCATTGGTGCGACTGTTGTACTTAATTCCTAAACGACGGCATCCGATGGGGAAACCATGTTTACAAAAGTGCTTTTAAATATTTGTGTACATAATGTGCTACTCAAAAAAAAGTTCTATTACTTTCAACTAGGAAAAATACACTAAATTTGTTCTCGTTCCAGAAGATATTCGGTATACCATAGCCACTCCTTTACTACTTGACAAATAGTTCGTTTCTGCCATGAAACTGACAATAGAACAGCAGACCAAAGGAGTAACGATGTATGTAGATTCTATAATGTATCTAGATGCAAACCAAGATAGTAAATAATGGAGTAAATAGTAGTAAGGAATGGATATAAATGATACCAAGCCACGATAACTTCAATTCTATTAGGTTAATATTGATGAAAGTTTTTACTTGAAAATTTCCAATATATATACCTACGTAAAGTCATTGTGAGCCAAATCATTTTAAATAAGTATAGACAAGAACAGATAAAATTATATAGCTATCAAAAGAACACCATTTCTCACAAGCAAACAATTGATTCACATGAACTTAAAACCCAAATTTATATTTAAGTGTTCTAATTCTAAGCAATTATCCCAACCCACTAAGCAAGAACTATTTCGGCGAATTTAAAACTATCACTGAACGATTCAATTTATCACATTTCATATAAAAAAGACGGATAAGTGCAAGCGAGAGGCGCGCCCGAAGGGTTCAGATCTTTACATGAAATCAGAATCAGAATCAAAATCCAAATTGTCATAGCTCTTTCCGAAATCAGCCACTTAATCCTACAAACTTCACTATCCCATTATAATTGAACATATTCGAAATTACTCAATTTTATACTTTTCCTTTATTTGTAGCACAAATCATCTAAATTTCTGAATTTTCATTTTAGTGATTTCCATCCAAAAATTGGACATTCGTTGCCAAATCTTTTTAATGCATCGAGTTAGAAGTTTATATTTTTTACGGCACTATACGGTTAGGTACATACTTTTATGTTTGGTATAAATTTCAAGTGGATCCCTTTAGCCGTTCCTGAGGAAAAGGGTCTTGACAAACAGACAGACGGACAACAATGTGATACTATAACGGTCCCGTTTTTCCCTGTTGACGTACGGAACCCTAAAAACAAGTCAAACGATGTTGTGGGAGATAATAACGCACCAGTGAACATCTGTGAGTAACATCATTCCATTCTTTGGGCTCAGTACGTTTTGACACATGTACACTCACGTAGAACGTTCCAAATTGATATATTAGAATGAAACATGTGGAAGTGATGATACCATCTTGAGACTTTCACCGTGATTATGAGATAAGAGCAGCATGTAGGTACCTACTTACAATTTTAAAGTTGGAAGAACTTGCTATTGTATAGATGAGGACCGTTCACTTTTGTAGTTACTGTTGTACGCACATAACGGTAAACCAGTCGCAATTTCGAAAATTGGAGAAAACCAACGGTCAGTAGATGGAGTAAATTGACAGATAGGAGAGTTGTGATTGGGGCACAATATGAAAGAGATGGCTAGAGGAAGAAGACAGTTCAGAAGCATCATAATATTTCCTATAGTAAAAATAATTAGAGAAAGAAAGTAAATAAATTTATTTGACACGAAAACAAAACAATAACTAGCAAACAGAACAGAAGTAACATAGCTAGGACATACAATTACCTAAGTACTGATTAATAAATGAAAAAGTGAAATGTCCCACGCACTCACTCTGTCCCGTTCCAACCGGCAAAATGGCATGCAGCTCAGCATAATACTGAGTAAATTCTACCTACTCAGCGCTGTTTTCAGCTGAAACCAGGCAGTGACGTCACCTACGCCAGAATCCCGCACTGCCGACGAAGTTTGATGATGATATAAGTATAACATAACATAACACCCAACAGTCATACGCAGTCCTAATCCCACACTAGGATTCCCTGTGTCGTGGCCCGTGGGTATCAGGAACTACGAGTACCTCCATGGTACCATAACAGCCAGACCCGGAACAAATATTAACAGATCATGCTAACATTTGTACCCCAGCGTGAATCGAACCCGCACCTCTAACCTTATATATAATGATTTACAGAGTAGGTAGACACCGAGCAGACCATCCTATGGTTTGGTGGTAAAAAAAAGGTGTTTCCCTAAACAACACCGATTTCACAATAAAATAACACCCAACAGTCACATACGTAGTCTTGATCCCACACTAGGACTCCCTGTGTCGTGCGTGGGTATCAGGAACCATAACACCTAGACCTGGAACTAATATTTGCAGATCATACAAATATTTGTCCCGCAGCGGGAATCGAACCCGCAACCTCTTGCATCACAGCCGGCTACACGGCCGCCGCGCCACAGAGGTCGTCAAATATATTGGGAGTCCGTTTATCAGTGAAAGAGGCAAATAATAACTTTTCATTTAAAAAACCGACTTCCGCCATTATATTCGACTAAATAATTTTGGATGAAAAAAAATTTATGAAAGAACCATATTGGTGAAAGGATTATGATACTTTCTGAATGCAAATGCTTGGTGTCTTGCTGAAAATATCAAAATCGCCATATGTATGCCTACAATATTAATAATAATAATAATAATAATTAATCTTTATTTGCATAAATGTGGTACGTACAAGGTTCTTATGTTTAGTATAAGGTGGTTCACATTTCCCATGTCTGGGATACAAATATTAACGAACAGGCAAGTTATTACGTCAAAAACTACCATTAAATTACAAAAAGTTACATAAAATACCAAAATAAATCACAAATGTCAACACTTAAAATATTTAAAAAGAACGTTAAATTAACAATGTCAAAACAAAAATTAAAAAAATTAACTCTAAAGATAATACTCTAACCTAGGAAATCCTTCAAATGGTAAAACCTGTTACCAAGTAGCCAGAGTCTTAATTGTGTCTTAAATTTATTTAGCGGAAGGCTTTTAATGTCAGATAGTACAGTCAAATTAGGTGATTTTTTGCAAAAGTGTGGAACTAATTAGGTGTAGTCATGAAAACTTTTCTAATTGTTTTGTATAGCTTAGAAATCACCTCTAATAATAAGCATCAGTAATTTCACCCTCCGGAACAGGGTAAATAGGGTGAAAATCTTATTAATATCCGTAACTTAATGGGGGAAATAGAAGTAGTCGGTGCAATTTGGCATAGACTTTGAACCGTTATGATCTACATTTGCACCAAGTATTTTTTAAATCCGACATACGGAACTTACAAAAAAAAAACATTTTCAAAAAAATTTTTTGTTGGTATTGCGGCTCCGGGAAAATTAATTTAGTCTGTGCAAATTGATAGACTTATCAGAAAAATGTTCGAAATACATTACCAGGTTTGCACCTTGGTGCGTCTCACGCAAGGCACTTTTCCATATTTTATTGTCGCTCTACTTCGGGGAAAATTAATGTAGTTCTGGAAATTGACTTAAACTTATTCATTTAATTAGTACTACATCCGCCGGCAGTTTTTTATACTGGTATTTTTATACGGAAGATGCATTTGTTCAACACTGTGTTCCCTACATGCACGTGGTTTTTATTAAAATCATAATGCGCTAAGACAGTCTCTCTATACGTAATTTAACTTGCATCAAGTAATTTATTTCTATTTTAAAATTTACGGCCTTTTCAAGTTTGTACCTAATATTGAAAAGGGTTCCGTAAGCGCCAGAAACGGTGCAAACCTAGGATAAGCTTCTTTTCGTGTCATCTAACGTTTCCATAAGAATCCACGACTACACGACTTAGGTCCACACTTTTTGCTAATTTGCCTGTGCTAAGAGGGTAAGGCGTTATAAATTTTGCCGCACATAGCATAACAGCTATTTAAATAAAGCTTGGTCCTCGGAACCCTAGGAAGAACAATTCTGTCCGAGTCCCGGGTGCTACGTCCATACATTTCGCTTGCTTTTAAAAACAAATTACTATTTTTCCGAACAAATAATGCCGACTCAAAGATATACATACAGGGTAGAGTAAGCAATTTCAGTTCCTCGAACAGCGGCTTGCATGAATCCCATGGCGGTATACCAACAATTGCCCTAATGCATTTTTTTTGTGCAATAAATGCTCTCTGTATATCGGTCCCATTCCCCCAAAGTACTAGTCCGTAGCATAACACCGACGCAACATAGCCGTGGTATGCTTGTAATAGTGTTTTTCGGTCTGACGTTTTTCTTAATCTATGCAGTGCAAAAACGAATCTATTTAATTTATTGCAAACTTTGTCAATATGAGCTTTCCAGCTACAATGATTGTCTAAAATTATTCCTAAAAATGTTGTACTTATTACTTCCAGAATATCAATATTTCTGTTAGAGATACACATTTTTTTTGCTTTATTGGCCCATGTACCGAATTGAATATAGTTTGTTTTGCTTAAATTAACTTGTAAATTGTTGTCATCTAGCCATTTGAGGAGTTCCCTCAATTCCTCATGGATCCCATCATCAGAACTGGATTATGAAAAAAATGGGGCCAATCTGGAAGTATATCTATTCAAATAAAAAAAGAATTTTCCAAATCGGTTCATAAACGGTAACAAACATTAAAAAAAAAATACAACCGAATTGAGAACCTCCTCCTTTTTGTGAAGTCGGTTAAAAATATCCCAAGTTGTTCGCCAAATATCAACACAACAAACGCACTATTGTTCCCACGGTGGCTGGTCATGGCATGATGCTGGCGTGTGCGATCCCCATTACGACACGCTTCCGCAATTAGTGAGGGGATATGCTAAGCTTTCTCGGTACTACCTCCATTATTATTTTACACCGATACTATCGTATGATGGTAGCTAAATGCAAACGAAACAACATGCGTTCCAAATTTTACAATTTGTGTCCAAATTTTTCTTGTTTAGCATTCGTTTAGGTTCGTCATGTTGGACGAGGCCTCGGTCATAGAATGCGATAGGGGGATTTCCCGTTTATAATACTTTCGCATACAGATTGGTGATCGCAGTTGGTGTTGAGTACTCATAGGTGGATGCTGCTGCACATCCCTTGTGGTGTAATCCCTTAGTTGGCTTTTACGACATCCACGCGAGGAGACTATTAAGGGGTATAGAATAGAATAGAAAATACTTTATTGTACAGTAAGATAATAAACAAAACTAAAAGTAAAATGGGTGGTCTTATCGCTTAGAAGCGATTATTCTAAAAAAAGAAAGATCTGTAAGATTAGAAAAAAATGGTAGGGGGTGTACCTATTAAATTTACTTTCATACCTACTTATAAAGGTATAAAACTTCGGCAATGCTATTGACATCGGAGCTACGCGCATGAAATCAATCCTAATTAGGTAAAACACCGTGATATCAGCTTCCCGTCAAGTCCACCATAGATTTCACTGTGTCATCGTCCTAATTTGTTTCCATCAGACACAATACTCCATTGTTACAAGCCTACCTACAGCAGGCCTGGCTCACTCTAAATTTACTTTCAGTGTAGAATGATGCATGTCGTTGCAAAAGTATCACTAGTTCGGTCAACCGAACAAACTACCGGACTACAGGGGGCGATTTTTGAATGTCACTGAGAAAGAAAGAAAGAAAGAAAAACGTTTATTTGGCACAAAAACGACATACAATGCCGATACCAGATACAACACATACAAACAAACGAAAGTTACATCTAGATGTATAAATAAATCGGCTCATAGGTCTGTATAGGTATGCCAAAATGGCGTATAAAATAGCATAAATGTTGGATGTGTTAACGCTGATTTTCAGCTGAAACCAAAAGTATGACTAAATGTCATCAAAAAGGCCGTAAATCACCGTTTTTCAGGAGATATACTGAATGAGGTACTTGTATTGATAACATAGGTACCTAAGTATAAGATTTAGTCAACAATTAGTTACAATATAAAGAAATTTGGAAATCGGTTAACGGCAATTTTATTGACGTTTAGTCGCTCGATGAGATTCAAAAATCACACACCTGTGATACTAGACGGTTGCGCCTCCGTTATAGCTCCGCCATATAACTATTATGGATTGTAAAACTGTGGCTCCGCTCTAGCTTGAAGTGAAACTAAGGTACTAATCTACTATAATTTATTCTATGGTACTAGCCTGATGGTGGACTGTGGGTGGTAATGAAATTAGGAACCCAGTCTTTGTTGCATTAAATTCCTCTCAAATTAGATAGTGAAATACCAAATTGCCGACCGTTATAGCGTTTAGAGCTTGCCGTAGCGTGTCAGGCCTAAGATAGAGTCCGTCTCCTCCCGTGGATGGAGTAAAAGCGTTAGGTAGGTAGGTAATAAGTAAGGGATTTCAGCATGCGATGGGCAGCAGCATCTACCAACGAGTAATATAATATATATATAGGTACAGTCAACCACCATAATGATCTATGGTTGGATCATAATTGTTTAAAGAAACAAGAAGAAACCTAAAGAAAACAAATAAAAAACAACGGCTTTTTGTTTAAGATGCGTAGGTACCTAGCTGCCAACTCAAATGAACTCAAATGAAGCAACCGTGCAACAAAAGATAAAACAAAAAAAGCGTGTCGACAAACATTGCATAAAATTGTGACGACTAAGAATGTACTTATTTAATTTACCCTTAGATAGTTTATATTTATATAAATTCTCTAAGATATTACCTATAAGTAATTATCTTAGATAGTTTCCGATGTTGCATGCGCAACGATTACTTGAACCTCATGGCTTCGGCAGCGGTGGAGCACGCACGGTGGAGGCAACGCAGATAAGCCGCACGCGCAGGCGCAGGTAGACAGAGACTGGAGCAAGAAAGAAATAGAGATATCCCACTTCTTGCCCGCACCACGTGGTGGGGCGATGACGCAGGGTTCGGGCGTATTATTGCCGCCTGCGCTGGATTTTAACCCAGCCGACATTGGATGAAACGCTGGACATACCTTTTGGGGCCATAAGGTGTGAGCGAGATAGCGAACAATGTAACTTTCTTTATTATAATATGAGAGTAACTGAACTTTGAGTCATAGTTATCTTTTTTCTTGTTACATACCTATTTACTCAAATGCAATTTCAATTTCAATAGCCTTTATTAAACAAATCTTAGTTCTAGTTAACAAAATCTTATCATTAGACATCGGTACCTAATTTGATTGTTTTGCTTTTCAGCATAGGCCTATTATAATTTATTATTTATTCAAACAATAACATAAGTAACTGAATTTTGAGTCTTATTTATCTATTGTTTTACTATTTTTCTTGTTACATACCTATTTACTGAAATAACATTTGATATGTTTGTAACATCTATCTCAACTTGTTACAAAAACTACGCACCACTTCAATAGAAGGTAACTACTTTTTGAATCAAGAAAATTATTGTATGTAACATTCATGTAATCTTTGATCATTTTATTTAATACATCGATAACTGTATTGTAGGTAAACGCTGTGTTGTACGAATCCAGTGGTTCCATCATACATATTACCCCTGAGACTTACAGCGCCATCTGTCACTGGCCCCATTTTCAAATCAATATTTTATTTATCCGTTCTCGTACTTCTCGTCTCGCGGAGGTCGCGCCACCACTGCACACAGCTCAGCAATGCAGTGCACTGTCCGCAGTCGACCAAAGAGGATGTAATACGCGCTCAACGGCAGTCACTATACCGTAAACTTACCTTTTGTTTATCAAGTGTTTAGTTCCATCAAAAGCAAAACAGTTAAGTGAAAAGGTTCAAATCTCAGCTTAGTTCTCGGTGCTTTGGCGCCGGAAGGCCCTGGCATGGGAAGCCGTACGATAAAAGCAGCTGCCGTCTTGGTGGCGCTGGGATACTGCAGTCTGTTAGTTTATCAAGGAGTAGCTTTCATGTTCCAAGAAAACCCGGCGAGAGTGCAAGTGCTTAACTTATCTATTGAACCTGTGACCAAAACTAGTGTCTCTGATAGTGGACAGAATAATAAAATAACATTGGATGATATTTTGATTAGCATCAAAACAACTAAACATTATCAGCATACGCGATTGCCGATTATACTGAAGACATGGTTCCAGCTGGCGAAGAAGCAGGTAAGGATAACATTTTTGTAGGGCGTACAGGTTATTCAACGACTAAGAAAATCTAAAGCCGGGTGTCTCCTGCGCATCAAACAACTGGTACCTTTAACGCAAATTATAATTTTGTTTATATCACACGTCTCTTTCGCAAGAGTTCTTATTTGGTGTTTACGATAACATTTATTTACTGTCAAAATGCATGTTTTGAGTTTTAAAAACACCTAGTAGATTTGGTAGGTACTTACCTATGTGTATTGAGGAGAAGAAAACCTATTCCTAAACACATTATATCCTAGTCTCCAAAATTTAGTACTCATATGTAGTTACCTTTTTAAAAATGTAGGTCGCAAATTTTTGTTAAATTAGCGTCGCAAAAAAACTGGATGGAGGCGGCTCAAGAGTGTTCGTCGTGGCATTCTAGAGGTAAGGCCTAAGTGCCAGCAGTGGACAAGCTGATGATGATGATGAATTTATAATAAGATTGATTTGGTGTCTGATCTAGGACCCTTTGGATTGAATTCTGAATACAATCATATGGGGGATTTGGTTTTGTTGAATTTTGATTAAGTACATATTTGCATAGGCTTTGTGCCTAACAACAAAAAAATCTTTGAAAGTTTCAACTGGCTACCGGCTTACGGCTGCCGAGATCTCTTTTAGTGAATATAGACAGACAGACGGACAGATGAGAGTATGCTTAGTAATAGGGTCCGGTTTGGCACTGACTGTACCCCGCCACTCTTTTACCCATAATGTGTATATATTTTAACATGTGTAGATGTTTTAATTTGAACACCTAAACAAAAAAGTTGTTCCATCAACATGAAACTAGTTTTTAAGAATAGTAGCTTTACCCTCATAGAGGTAAAACATTTGTTAATCAACTAACAAAGTTTTGAAAACAAAAATTTGTAGCGGAACAAAGTTTTTGGCAGATATCATTTTTTTGTGTATAGGTAGGGCAAATCGCATGCAAGAGATCCGGGTTAAGAATACCTAGTTTGTGTTATAGCTGGTGCTAAAAAAGGTTCAGCTGGAAACACTGACAATAACCTGTTTAATATGTAAATGTTTGGATTCAATAACATAACAGTGTACCTTAGTGTTTGATTAGAATTCACAGTAGGAGTTAAAATTTAGAAACTTACTGTCGTGATAATAACAACACTTGGAATTAAATGGAAAGTACTTACCAAAACAATATAGACATTTCTTATTACAATGAATTGAAAACATAACTTCATCAAGATTCAAACACAAACAAACAAGAACCGAGGATAACTAAACTTCTAATGATATTTGCTTTGTTAACAGCTAGATATCCATTTAACTTGTTTAAATTTGTAGAAAGTAAACAAATTAAATCAAAGCAATTATGTAAGGGATTGTACTTTCTTTGTTCTACTTATCATTTAATTTAGACTCTAACTAGGTTCTTTAGAGTCTATTTTATAAAAGTAGGTATATTATGTATTCGAGTTTAATGTAAAAACTGTATTTTATCATTCTATCATTACTTTATCTTATTATTTTTACTCTGTGCACCGCTGTTTTCGTTGCTCCTTCGCTCGTTACTGTCCATCCAAAGGTTGCCTGGAAGAAATCGCTCTCAGCGATAAGGCCGCCCGTTGTACTGCTAATTTTATTAAATCCTGTTATGTATTTCTGGTGTAAATAAAGTGTTAATCTATCTATATAAATTTTAGAGTTCTCAGATTATCTACTGAGATGATCCAAAATTAGCAGACAAGATTATGCTAGTTACTGGCAATAATTATTTACTACTAGCATCCACCTACGGCTTCACTCGTATGCTAGTGGGATACTCTTTGTACCTTTCATCTTATGTTAAGCAGGCCAAGCTGTTATGTTGTGATTGAGTAAATATAGAAACAATGGACTGAAAATTCACCCATTCAGTCTCGGTCATCTAGAGTAGGCTGGAGTCCTATCACCAATGGACAATTGACTGATGATGATAAATAAATTATCAGAAACAATCCAGACAAATAAATAGGTAAAGCATCTATTGTAGGTAACCTAGTTAAAACTGTTAGACTGTAAAATTTTATGAAATAAATAGTTATTTTTGCCAGCATTTTGGCTTTTGACAAGCATATTCTTAGTGCAGCACCATATATTTTCAACGCTGAAATCACCTCATTGGAATCTACTCATTTCAATTGAAGATACCTACCTACCTACATAAACTATTTTTACTATGTATTGATCTGCTCGCGAGGTCATCGTTTGTCGTCGACTTCTTTGAAATTAGTCGAGTTTGACTAACTGAGTAACCTACCTACTTGAAAACAATTTTACCGTCTTTTTTACCCACAGTAGAGTAGGGTTGATTTTTGGATATCAGTAAAACACGTGTTTAAGGAACTGTTCCACAAAAATGCTTGAAAATGGTGTTATCAAAGGCCAAGAATTTACTGAATATAGCTGTATTCTTAAAAATATTGATAGATATATATAAAGAACACTTCAGCTTGAGTAAAAGAATGTGGGCTGTTTCTAAATTTAAATGCAAATAAAATTAATTATTTATAAGTAGATAAATAAATAAAGAACCAAAAATTTTTTTATTTTTTTTTTTATTTACTTATGTTTTTGTTTTTTGTGTAATTTAACCCTTTTCGCGAAATTAACCAAAATAGAGCTCACAAACATAATTTATTGTGCCTACATCCTTGTATTCGACCTAAAGTGTTCTTTCTGTTTAATCTAAATATTGTTAAAAATTAAGTTAAATATGGATAATTTGTGGCTTTTAAAAATTACACTTTACAGGCATTTTTTTGTTATTAAAAGAAAAGTATCTATCAAGTTGAAACTCGGTATCTTTTCTGAGTGTTTCCCAGTGGTCAGATTGGTGATCAGACTAGTCTGGCCAACGGGAATTATTTTTCCCGTTGTTCAGATTAGCTCTTAATTTAGTAAAGTACTGTTGAATACAAAAAAATACGAAGAGGTCATGTAAATTTCTAAATATGTTTTATTTATAACTTGCACTGATATAAGTATATATAAGTTGGCATAAAGAACTAAATAGAAATATAACAAGAAAAGGACCCGGGATAGTCAACTTACTGAGAATTTTACAAAAAAATGATTTTACCAAAATAACAAATAAACGGACAAAGGAAAATATAATGAGAGACGAATTCATAATGTATTCACAAATGATGTTAACTACTGGAGAATTGACTGTTGCTCATTTTTTAGAACGCCTTAAGTAAAATTTTGATAATAAAATGCAAAACAGTTTTTTTCTTAGATTGTACTTTTTTCTATGTCTTTTCCAGCTGTCAAATAAATCTGGCCAATGGGAAAAATAATTCCCGTTGGCCAGACTAGTCTGACCACCAATCTGACCACTGGGAAACACTCATTTTTCTAACATTCCCATACAAACTTTACCCCTCTTTTTCACACCTTTATCAGAGATTCTTATCCTAATTACTTATACTTACTAAGATATTGCACGCCCCTCCACCGCTTTTACTTGGCACAGGACTCAAGTTTGACGTTCGAAAACAGTCCTTGTGGTTACGGATTTTGGATTTTGATTCAAGTTTGATTTTTATTTTGATGTAATGGAATAGTAGTAGGTAGTTACCTGGTAGTAGTTCAGTTCAGATGAGACGCACTTTACCCATGCTTGGTTTAGCAATAAATATTTCCAATATACAAATGATCTTGCCGTTTCGGAAAGGCAGCTCGTACCACACCAAAAATAATTGCGTCAAAACAATACCTCGTGTATTATGAGGATAATAAACCGTTTTTGCTTTACCAACAAGTCTTTTTAAGATTCATGACCGTAATTCATAGTTTTTGGGACATAAAGTTTTGAGGTTAGTTTTAAAATAAATACATTCTTTAGAATCTTTTGGGCCTTGGCATGATAAAAAGGAGGTTCTGATAAAAAATAACTTACTTCATAAATAGTCTGCATAATCTTAGCACTTAGGTAGTTACAATATCCAACATTTTGGTAACATGGTCGGTAGGTACCTACTCGTGATACCCATGACACAGGAGATCCTAGTGCGGGATCAGTAACTGTTAAGTAGGTACGTTCTAATAACTCGATTAGGTATATATTTAAATATTATTAATAACCAGCTATTAGTGAAGTCAGGAAAGTAGCAAGTATAGGTACAATAAAACATTTCTAATGTACAATAAAACACTAGATAGGAACGTAGCATCATTTTCATTATCATTATAATTTCATCCATTTGACGTCCCCTGCTGGACATAGGCTTTCCCATAGAATTTCACAATGAACGGGGTTGTGCCGCCCCTATCCACTGACTTCACGCGAATATTAACAGTGTCGTTGATTCGTCGAGTGGGGTATATATAGGAAAAGAAACGATATTATAAAAAAAAGGCATGATGTTCAAAAGCCAATAAATAATAATAAAAGAAAAAAAAACGTGGTTCCAAATATTTATGCATGCAAAACACACACTATGGTGACCAATGCTAGGTTCAGGTACACTTTCAAAATTCAAGGGCGTTGTTTCTTGTATTTAATATGAAACATTCATGGCCCAGTATTTTATCAGGGGTTAACTGTAACAAATTAATTGTTATACAATCAATATCTAACAATAAACTAAAGTCCTTATTTTATTTTAATGCAGATAGTACAAACAATACTTACGGGGTGTGGGCTCAATCCATGATCAGATAATCCACATTGATCACAGCGTATGTCATGCCTCAAGGGCATGACATGTATCCGTAAGTTTCGCAGCACTAATGCCAAGTATGATGACCTGGGTTCATCAAAGCAATCATCCATCGCAAGTTGAGATGCATTATTTCCAGTTTCTAGTTAGTTTGTGTAAATCGAGTATACGTATTTTAAAAAAGCCGCTGTCTTTCACAGAGCTGTCCTGTCATGAATGATGGTGTCATTTGTGAGTCTTACGTAGTCATTATTCTGAGGTCTTACGTATAGTAATTGCATCCTCTTTGTTTGTGAGCATAGACTATACCTACCTGCAATAATTTCTCTTTGTGAGGTTCATTGCCAAGCAATGGCACCGTCACCGCACGAAAGTAAACAATACAAAATCCTATTTAACTTCATTTCAAGATCACGGGTTCATGTAAATCAATCGAAAATGTTAACGTAATTTAAAAAATATGGGTAATTTTATGAAATACATTTGATTTTGCCGCAATTGGTACAAGCTCTCGGCGAGATCCTTTAGAAATACTTTTAGACTTTTAAATTTGTATTCTAGTAAGCTTTCGTTCAATGCTCTGAGTAGAAAGCATAGATAACCTAGGTTATCTATATCTATAATTTATTTTTCAATAATCCAAATCTAATCTTCGTAGGTAGAAGACTACAAAGTACCAATAACATTAAAGATCTTTAAGAGATTGCCCACAGTTTTCCGAGTGATAAATCTCAATAAATGCACCAGAAGGGATCGCAGCGGGATTTATGTTGCATCAGGTCAATATCGCCATTAGCCTCAGAGACATCCACAAAAGAACATCTTAATTTTATTTCCTTTATCGACTTTGTTAAGGCAGAGACAGTCTGAGATCAAACACTTAATAATCTTAATGATTACTCGTCATTAGTCTTATTTCTCAAACGTACACATCAATCCCAACTATTAGATCCTTCATTTAGATCTAACCAGTAGTCTTAATTTTGAAATAAAGCAGTTATTGATTGTGTTTTTTATTTCGATAAATCGATAGTTGCAATGCAAAACCCGTAATACGCCCTCAGCTCGCGAAAGTTTAAAAAAATACTATAAGTCGTCATCTTGAAAAGTGGTTGATGATGCGTTGAGTGCAATGATGCAAGAAAAATAACATCACGGATTCCCTGTGTCATGCATGGGTATCAGGCACTACGAGTACCATGGTACCACAACACCCAGACCAGAAACAAATATTTCCAGATCATGCAAACATTTGTCCCGCCGCGGGAATCGAACCCTCATCTCTCGCATCTCAGCCGGCTACTCGGCAAAAGCATTGCCTCTCTTTTCTAAATAACAATTAACCTACTTTTTCCTAGCACAGCAAACATCTCAAAGTGAAGACATGTGGTCGCTCTCAGACAAACAACACCTTAACCATTGCAGCCCGAACAGAGTGCAAACCCGTTCCAAGACCGTTTATACCAAATTGCTATAAAACACGAAAGTCTCCAGATATGTCCGTGATTAGAGAGCAACGTTGTTAAGTATGCTAATATTTCTCTGAATCTATACATCATATAAAAAAGTATACAAAACTGCTGCATTACATACACTGATTATCTGTCATTATCAGTGTACAGGCTAAACATGTTTTTTTTCTTGAACGGTGTACCCCGGCGCTTGAAAAGGGAATTTTAATTAAATATTTTTTTTTAATTAAAATAATAATAATGTTGTATAAAATCCTCCGAGTAAATCCTTAAATCATTTGTAAAGGAATCTACTATTATAGTTACTGTTATAAAGTAAACTAAACTTCTGTTAAAACTATTTATGTTCTTATTATAATATTTTTAGTTTATAAGCAACATTATTTTTCTTTTTCTGCCTGTTAAATTACAAAGATTTTTGTGCATTTGAATTTGTAATAAAATTATCTTTATCTTTATCTTATCTTTACTTACTTATTTAAAATACAACCCAATATTGTGCACCATATCATATTGAAAACAAACAAATTAGCCACAACACAAGTGAGATAACTTTATACGAACTAACCTAAAGTGAGATAACTTTGTACGAAATTAGCCAAAAGTGAGATAACTTTATACGAAATTAGCCAACAGCGAGTTAACTTTGTACGAAATTAGCCAAAAGTGAGATAACTCTACTACCTATATTTTGTTCTATCAAGAAAACATTGTCATATCTAGGTACTTATTGTGTTTTTGATTAAAGTCAGCCTCGTTATAATCCATGAATATTTTTAATTTGAATATTGTAAGTACTTACCTACTTTATTTACCCTAATAAAATCTAAATCTACGATCGAAAGTCAATCAAAGTTGTAATGGGATGATTTTTGTGTGGCAAAACATTCCACGCAAGCGCAGCCACGGGCGATCATTAGTCTGAAGATAAAATCGTTACTTAAACACGTTATTCGCCTATCAGCATGATCTCGAACATTTTTGGTGACATTTAGAACAAGTCTGAATAAATTGGCTATTTTAATGGGCGCTGCTAAAATGTGCTGACTTCTGAATATATCATACGTGGAGCTACAAGTTTAAAGGTCATTAACCGTTAAAATATTCTGTAATATTATTATGAAATTCGTTAAAATCTTAGGATCTTAATCTGCTGGTTTCAGTTCCAAGTATTTGCTTGTGTTCGTACATATTCTTATTTTATTCGCTTTTGACATTTTAAACCATAACTCTCAACATAGCTCTCAGAATTAGCAACATAGCAGCAGGAGTTAATAGCTCGCAGAACTGACAATTGTTGGGGAAAGGTTCTCGTGTGGCCAGCACGAACCGGACGATGTAGCATAGGAAGGCGACCCCCTCTCGATAGACCTACGATATGTCCTAGGATGTCGGTGGATGTGATTGAAAAGTGCAAACTCTAAAAAAAAAGAAAGAAAAAAGTTAAAGTTCTAGTTAGTTGGTTTAGTTTGTGAAAGTTCTACTATCATATTTTTTTTCCAAATTTTCCACCCCATAATGGAACTATAAAAGACAGTTTTTTCTAAATAAGAAAAAAACTGTTTGAAAACTTAATAACATTTTTGAAGACCCATCTATAAACACGCTTACTTATACATGTACTTACAGGATTTTTTTTCGTAATTTTATTTAAAGAAATCGTAGTTTTACCATTCTATTGTGTTAGCGAAATAGAATACCACGCCTCCAAATTTCCTAGGTACCTATTACCTATATGGGTTTCGTTTTATGCCATTTGGCTACAAAACACAAAAAAATCCTCAATCCTTAATCAATAGAACATAGCCCAAGATATCAAAATCCACTTACTCAACATACAAAGATCATCTAGCAGTTAGTACATAATCTAACTGCTCAGTAAACAATGAGGGTCATTTCCAAGTCGTGCGCCGGCCGTCCAGCTTCCTGAATGTAGAGCGTGCATAATCAACCGTTAATCTACGGGAATAGAATGGCTGATTTACATTGCTAGCCTAGGCTAGTAGATCGGTGAAACTTTTTTAGTGCTTAAACCTGTTGATTGTATACTACAATGTCTACAATACATCGAGATATATCACTTGATCCGTTTCCGGTATATAGTACTAGTTATCTGTGAAGATAACTGTTATTTCCAAAGATATTAGAAAGAAATAAAGAAAAACATTTTATTTATGGCTAAACGAAATTTTATTTTCCTTGTACTTGCTGATATGTTATTAATGATTTAAACTGTTAAGAATAAATACTCTTCTGGGATAACTGGTTATCTCGAACGATTTTATTTTCCTCTTAAAAAACTGATTATATAAATTTATTTAGGTACAATAGTTATCTGTGGAGAAATAAATGTATTATGTATCTGTAAAAAAAATATCAGTTTTTTGTCAGAAAAATAAAATCCTTTGAGATAACTAGTTATCCCAGAAGAATATTTATTCCTAACAGATAACCATTGATTATATCAGTAAACTTCCTACAAGGAATATAAAATACTTTGAAATAACCAGTTATCACGTAAGAAAAAAAACATCTTCATAGATAATATTATCTCACCTCGTCTGCGACTGTGCAACCCACGGTGAAAAGAGGCCCTTTGTGGCTCTGCCTACCCCTTTCGAGGAAAAAGGCGTGTTTTTTTATATAAATATGTATGTATGTAAAACTTTTCACCCGGTATTATGAAAAGTTATCAATTCATCATCCAATTTTATATGCGAACTGAATACTCGAAGTTGTTTGCCAGAAATGCTTCAAAGTTTCTTTCAGGCTTTTTCGTACTTTGGCTGATAATAATAACTATATGATGTGACCTCTATCAATTTATTCTACTCTTGCATACGTAGAGGAAGGATTTATTTCACACCGTATAGGTAGTTAGACAAGTCACGGAAGTCGCAGAAGTCACGGACCCGAAGTCGCTGTGACGGCTCTCAAATCTCTCGATGTCCCGATTACATTGTATCTGTCACAGAAAGTCAGTGGATGGAGGTGACTCAACCGTTCATCGAGGCATTCAATGGGGGAGGCCTATGCCCAGCCGTGGACGACAACTGGCTGATTATGATGATAAGACAATACTCTGGGTAGGAGTGTTTGAGTGAGGACTCCAAAACTCAATTGTAGCTTTCGGTAGCAGCTTTAGATAGAATTTAGTTCGTAATCTACATGCAGTTGGATTCGCGTGCAAAAGCTAGTGCTTGTATACAAACAGTGTAAAATTTGCAAGATGTGGTAGCCCAGTGTTTCTACGTACTTACTACTTTATCTCCATCTTGTTCAGGTTCACGCGCAAATTCATTGTAGGTAGTTACTCTTCTACACGCTTGCATAATATGATCCAGGAATCTGATCAATGTGTGAATCAAGCATAGCCATTGTGCCTTGCGCGCGTGGCCAGCGCGCGCGCCACGTGACCGGTTTACGGCTCGCGCATGCGCCCTTTTGTGTCGAAAACTTGGTCTCATAATGATTTATTGACGTGGGCTTTTATGTTCGCGCATTTCTTGGTCTATTATAGAGTGCTTATCGTTTCAACCCATATTAGGTACTTATTTAATATAGATTCAACCGATTTTATTTTATTTCTATTCTATTTCGTTTTATCTGACCCCTACTTATTGAAAATTTATATTGTCGCTGTTGCTAAAAATGGAAGTGATGTAGGTAGATTTATAATAAGTTTCTGAAATTGTGTGACTGTACTTACCGCATTATCAACTTCATAGTGTACTTATTAGTTTCTTTTACTTACTTTAAAACATTTTTAATTTTTTTATTGGTCTATATGTATATTCGTATTTTTTTTTTAAATTAATTGTATTTTAAACAATTTTTTCAAATCTAACTAGAACATAGATTTAAAAGTAGAATGATAAATATGTGACGATAATTTCAAAAATACTAAATACTTCGATGCCTTCCTTCCTACCTGTTCAAAAGGGTTTGATACTTATATTATGTTTTTTGAGTTTGTGCTTTATTTGAACATTTATCAAGAACGGTATGGCAGCCTTATCATTCCCTTAACATAGGAAACCAACGTTTTAATAAAAAAAACTGCTATTAACACAATATGATTATAATAACCACACATTACTTTAGAAATTCTTACTAGTTTTATTCGAATATCCAAAAAAGTTCAGCTGGTTTTGGAGTTTTAAGTATCCAACCTACAAGCTTATCAAGATTACAATATTTACAAGATATTGCATGGCAATATTCTGTTTACTGACGCAGTTGACAGACTTGCTCGTTTCCGGATATCGCATTTCTTCAAGTTTGGCTTATCAGTTTTTTACCTATACCACTTCTTGGAAGGCTTATCGTATGTTTCACAACGTCTGGCTGTTTACTTTTGTTGTTCCTTGTGGACAAAGACTGCCCCATTGAATACAATGGTTAGATTTGCCATAATCACCACGCTTGGCAGACGGATTGGTGATCGCTGTTTGGTGTAAAGCACATAGGTGAATGCTGCTGCCTATCCCCCCCCTGGTGTAATTCCTTACTAAGGGCACACACACACACACACACACACACACACACACACACACACACACACACACACACACACACACACACACACACACACACAATATCCACGGGAGGAGACGGAGGGTCTATTCTTAGGCCGGACACACCACGGCACCGTGTGATAACGTGTTCAAATGGAACTATTTGTCAGAAAGGTCTTTTGCAAAAAAGGATATCCTCTTAGGCATCATGGTCACGTCGAAACAGGAGTAAACTCATCTGTTTTAAGATGCAAAATGATTTGTGTTTTCAATGAATAGGATGTCATACTTATACAATGTGCAACATAATACTTAACTTACCCCTTAAGGCCGAGGGCGGCTTATTCCGACCAAACATGTGATTAAACTTTTACGTGTGCAAGGGTTAAATACATCGTAATTGAAATTCTCATACAAATTTATTAGTCAATAGGTATCTTAAAAATCTTAAATTTGATACTTTGGAAATTTGTGTAGTAGCGCGAGAATTGATTTCGGAAAACAAAGCATCTGCTTTCGTATTTTAGTCGTATATGCCTAATGTCAATATTTAGTACGCTTGGACTAAATTCAGATTTAGACCATGTTCTGTAATAAGGCCTAGTTTCTACTAGTTAACAAAACATTGTTGTTTGTTCTCGATTTGTTCTCATCCCTACTCATGAGGCTTTTGTGAGAGATAAGAAACGTTTTTATTATTATTGTGTCATAGCGCTGATGTATGCGAATCGGGGGAGCGGTAAAATATGCATGCTGATTGGCTGACTTCAACGCGAGCTGCGTCTCAGAATAAATAATAGTACACATACTGCGTTCGGTACGAAAAAAACCAGTGACGCTTGACCTCTAAATAAAATTGATTCCTGAAATTGTAATTTTAATGAAATTATATGAAACGGTATGCTGTCTTTTTTGAAATTAGATATTCTGCTACATTTTCCACACTACCTTAAACCTACGTACATGTACCTTACAGGTAGGTACACGTACCTTATTGTACAAGGAGCCATGTTTCTTCTCTCTCCGTGAACGTGTTTTACGGTCACAGGTCACGGAAGTGGTCGGAACTCTGAACTAAAGTAGATTTTGCGGGTATCATTTCGTCTAAAAAAGCAGCTGGTCTAATTAGCAAGTGGTCTAAAAAGTAGCTGGTCGTCTTGTAGACTAATACGTCTAACGTGACAGAAAGTGTTCCCCTTGCATGTGCCGTCTATAGGCTGTGTAGTCGATGGATTGACCCGATGTTCTTGACAATCTGCGTTTACTGGTTGATAATATTAACACCTTCCCACTTCTTTCGAAGTCAATAACCTTTTCAAAACCATCTGGGTGTAAATGTGACTGATATCTAAATCAGATATTGGAACCTTAGCCAAATATGTCACATGCAAACCCGGGGTGTGTCTAATGCTGTTTACCGACCTGAATAAAGATCTATCATTTCTGGAACGGGGCTTCATTATTTATTATTATTTTGATTTTTGTTCTTCGATTTATTTGTTACCACTGTTTTATAACACTATTTACTCACTTGTTTTTAGGGTTCCGTACCCTAACAGGTAAAAACGGAACTCTTTTTAGGATTGCTTTGGTGTCCGTGTGTTACTACTGGTGTAGTACTGGTAGTACCACGGGCAACAAACGGTCTGTAGGCTGTCTGTCTATCCGTCCGTCTGTTTGTCTGTATGTGTCTATAATTTGATATATATTCTCTAGTACAATATGTCTGGATAGACGGGCTAAAATTGTAAACATATAATTTTAATGGAATGACATAAAAATGTCTCCGTCATCACAATTAATTTACGACTCAGTGTCAACTTATTACATAGTTTTTAATTTTTACTAGCGTCGAACTTAAAAGCTTCGTTTTAGTTAATGTTCTTTTATGGGTCGTAAACAATTTTAGTGTAAATTTAGTAACAGCTAATAAAAGCGATACACCTAAGGAAATCTTGAAGGCTAGGTATTTACTAAATTGTAAAATGTATTGAGGCAAGATCCCAATCCCTATCCGAAAAATTCAATCCCAAGATGGATAATGTCGGATTACAAAGTTAAGCTCGTTTACAACCCTTGGTAAGTAAATGATAAAAGAGTTTCTGGTGTTTTTTGTTATAGTATTCATTGCAAAGTTATATCTTCACTAGCTGACCGCTGGCTCTTCAATTAAATGTGGGTTATAAACTTAGGACATCTAGCACTCTGCTTCGTTAGATCCATGGTCGGTGAAGTCTATGTTCGATATTTTTAGGGTACCCGTATCTCAACAGCAAAAAACGGGACCCTAAAAGGATCACTTTGTTGGCCGTCTGTCTGTCTGTAAATGCCCTTTTTCTCAGGATCGGCTAAAGGAAATTAAAATTAATACCAAATACAAAGATCTGTGATCTTATAGTGCCTTAAAAAAACCAAGCCAATACATTGACGAGCTAATGCAATGATTGTCTTATTTTTGTGTGGAAATCGAGAAAAAAACCTCAAGGGACCAACACAGGGGGGGGATACAACTCTGAAATTTGGAATGATAGAAAATAAAAACTTGAAAAGAGCTGTAACGATTTTGAAATAACTTACGGATCGTAGAGGGAGTAGAGGGACTCGCACCCTCTCACACTTGGCCGTTTTATTTACTCATTACACTATAGGATTTAACTCACCTAATAACAATGTGTATTTCTTTAGCGAAATATAACATAGTTACAGTAGTTTTAGTTTCTCTAGTTCATTGTTAAAAGTATTTACAAAGCTAGATATTGCTTGTCTCGTGTGCTCTGTCAACAGGCAGTAAGATTGCGGCCTTTCCACCCCAAATGCTCCTCTATCTTGTTGCTATGTGTATTTATGAGCAGCCCCAATTACAGTGGCATTATGGCAATGGGGAACGCAACAATGGGGATCTTTTTGTCACCCTTAGCTTAGTTTTTAACCGATTTCCAAAAAAAGGAGGAGGTTCTCAATTCGGTTGTATTTTTTTTTTTTTTTTTTAATGTTTGTTACCGCCTATCTCCGGAGTTTATGAAGCGATTTGGAAAATTCTTTTTTCCAGATTGGTCCCATTTTTTTCAGAATCCAATTCTGATGATGGAATCCATGAGGAATTGAGGGGAACTCCTCAAATATTGTAGGCATACATATGGCGATTTTGATATTTTCAGCAACAAACCAAGCATTTGCATTCAAAAAGTATCATAATCCTTTCACCACTATGGTTCTTTCATCATTTTTTTTTCATCCAAATATTTAGTCGTACACAATGGCGGAAGTCGGTTTTTTAAATGAAAAGTTATAGCTGTCCAAATTCTTTGAAACTGTATAGGAGGAATATTTTGGAAGTTTCCCCTATACAATTTTGACATGCCAAAATGATCCCCATTGTTGCGTTCCCCATTGCCATTTGCTACTGTAATTATTTTGGGGGCAGCCCCCTAATTACAGTAGCCAATGGCAATGGGGAACGCAACAATGGGGTTCATTTTGGCAGCCGTAGCGCTATCAAAATCTTATGAAACTTGAATAGGGGAAACTTTTTGAACTAAATATTCCTCATTCCAAGTTTAAAAAGATTTGGACAGCGCTAAGTCTGCCAAAATGATCCCCATTGTTGCGTTCTCCATTGCCATTTGCTACTGTAATTGGGGGGCCGGTCTAGTTCAATCAAACCCTGTCCCACTTTAAGCAAGCTAATTTAAAATTTTGTTGAGTTCATAGTTCTCTAAGTATTTAATAAAATGTAAGTATACTTATCCTACTAATATTATAAACGACTACTTATAATATTATATTTGTTACTCTTTCACGTAAAAACTACTGAATGGATTTGAGTGAAATTTGGAATGGAGATACTTTACGCCCTGGACTAACACATAGGCTACTTTTCATCATCATCATCATCAATTTTCATCATTATTCACGCGGGTGAAACCGCGGGGCGCAACTAGTATAAAATAAAATAATATGATATAAAATGTATGTAGATATGGTACGTGCTTAATGTTTGTTTTAAGAATTTATATGACCTATCTTTTTATTTGATCTCTATTACGTTACGTCTTCAATGTAATGTAATTGACGACCACTGTGGCGCGGCGGGCGAAGTTTCGCCTGCGACGCAGGAGGTTGCGTGTTCGATTCCCGCCTCGGAACAAATATTTGTACGATCTGCAGATATTTGTTCAGGGTGTTCTGGGTATTTTTCTATGTATAATAAAAATATTTATCTATGTAATATTATTGTATTAAGTAAGTATATCAGTTATCTAGTACCCATAACACAAGCTCTGCTTAGCTTGGGACTAGATAACGTTGTGTGAAAATGTCCAGCATTTATTATTATTATTAATGTAAATTCAAATTCTGGAATTGCCAGATTAGAAAGTTTGAATAGTTGGGGAACGAAAATAATAAAATTTTGCAATTCCCCAACTGGACAAACGTTGGCGAGTTTTTTTTATGGCGAGTTGGGGAACGACTCTGTTTTGAAATGTAATTATACGTGTTTTAGATGTATTATTCTTTCCTTAATAATAACAACATAAGTAAGCATTAGTCTTACCCAAAATAGTTCGATACTCAGGTAAACGGATAAAAAGGCATTTTATTATCCGTCTTCAAGCCCATTATTACTATCGTTATCTGCCGAAGTCCATTGTGTTTTTTGAGGGGTTGCTGCAGTATGTTGTAGGTTGCAATTAAGTATCTTGGATGTTCCTCATTTGTTACGTCAGCCAAACTATGAAATATTGTCTTGGGATGTTATTGAGGGGAATACCTGAAAATAAGGCGTTATTTCACCTAAACGCAAGAGGATCGGGTTCGTTTCCCGCTGCGGGACAAATATTTGCATGATCTGTAAATATTTGTTCCGGGTCTGGGTGTTGTGGTACCATGGTAATCATAGTTCCTGATATCTACGACACAGGGCCCCCTAGTGTGGGATCAGATGTATCTAAGATATATCTCTACTGAGGAACATAGAAAAACCTAAGAAAATGGTTAGCAAATCAAACCATTGCTTAAATAGATGAAACTAAATAACATAACACCCAACAGTCACATACATAGTCCTGCCCCCCTATTCCCTATCTTGAAAGTCACTCAGTGACCAACGTTTGACAAGTAAAATTACCATCAATTGACAATTCTTCATAATATGTTTTTTTTTGATGGTCATTCTACTTGTCAAACGTTAGTCACTGAGTGGTTTTCAAGATAGGGAATAGGGGGGCAGGACTATGTATGTGACTGTTGGGTGTTATGTTATGCTATTTATTTTCATCTATTTAAGCAATGGTTTGATTTGCCTACCATTTTCTTAGGTTTTTCTATGTTCCTCAGTAGAGATATTTCTTCGTTATTTTCAATTTCCGCTTTTTATTTTCTTGTGTATCCATAATAAATATTTATTTTAAATTGAAAAAACGGCTAATTACCACTGTTTTCCGTCACTTTTGCTGACGTTTCGAGACTGAGTTCAGAAGCCTCTTCATCATGAGCACCGCCCGCGACCGCGTTCGACGGTAGACCGGCGAATACTGCGTGCGGCCGCACGCTCCGCTCGCCGCGATAGGGGCGACGGCAGCGGCGGTAGGTTCGTTGCGCGCGCGTCGAGATTACGTTCATCTACGTCACTGCCTACGTCACCAGGATCAGGCTGCGTGCACACTACACTCACGGTATCACTCTCCAGACCGATTGCCGTACTAAAATCAGGAATAGCGGAATGGAACACAGGCTTCCATGCTGGTGAAATACCCCATCCCCGATCTCGATTGAAGTTCGGATGGCGGCTGATCTCAATTGCTTCCCGTATCTTGCGAGGAACAAAAAACTTCTCTCTCGCAAGAACAGAAGTCTTGTCAAATCGTAGGTAGTGGGACGATTCTGAGATCAGGGCATGCTCTGCAACCGCCGATTTTTCCACGTCAAGATTTCTAACACTCCTGATGTGTTCGGTCAACCTAGTCGATATATTGCGCCGGGTTTCGTGGTTGATTCCCAACCACGAAAGTTTCAATTCTATAAATATTTATTTGTTTGTTACAGACATGGTTCTTCACAGACACAGAAAACCAACGACATCAGAATCAAACAAGTAAGTTTAAGTAACATTTTTCATTAAAACATTTGCAACCTCCTTATCCTATTCCTCTCGTGAATAGATAATCATAGGAAATCGGACCTTACGCAGTTTTATTAAGATCTCTATTTGTTACAAAAGAAACGCTTTGGCGTTGTTATTTGAACCTTGGCACATTGTAATAAGATGTTTGTTCGTCTCCAGACGGGCACATGGTGAACACAAACTGTTTGGCGGCGCATCAGCACAAAAACCTCTGCTGCAAATTGTCCGTGGAATACGACCATTATCTTGAAAGTGGCAAGAAGTGAGTACCAATTTATCATCTTTATTCGCTAACTGGAACTAATACAGATGGATACAATAATTAAATTGTTATTTATAAAACTCCAGGGCGGTGGTTCTAAAACGTCGGAAACGTTTCCGATCGGAATCGTTAGTTTTTCATTTCGATGTGGTAAGTAACTAAACAATTTTCTCTAGTAAAATAAAGTAACATTTTTTTATGCTACTTGGCAAGCAAACAAGCATACAGCTCACCTGATGGAATGCAGTTACCGTAGCCTATGGACGCCTGCAACACCAAAGGCATCACACGCGCGCTGCCGACCCTGAGACATAAAGATAAAAAGTCTCTTGTGCCTGTAATTTCACCGGCACCCGTACCCTTCAAACCGAAACACAGCAATGCAAACACTACTGCTAGGCGGCAGAAATAGGTACGGTGGTAGTACTTCCCCGGACGAACTCTTTCACAAGAAGTTCTACTAGGTACTAACAACATTTAATACAACATCTATGGTGTTATTATAAAAAATGCCCTTAGTCTGGGTTTAAACCAGGACTACCAGTCTAGGCTTAAATATCGTCCTAGGGTATATACGACTGTAACACAAAAGCAGGTGGTTTGTTTTCCAGAAGCAACTTTCGAGCTAGATATACCAAAAATGACATAAGCTTGGACTATCTCTGGTTTATCTAAAACCAGGCAGCCCCCTAGTTTAGCAATGGTCTATAAATTGTCAGTTTATTGCTTGTTAGAGGTAAGAATTTGGACATCTCAATTGTGATGTGACACAATCCGTCAGTTTGATACTTTGGAAATTTGCGAAGTAGCGCGAGAATTGAGAAATCAATTCTCGCGCTACTTCGCAAATTTCAATTTCGTATTTAAAGTCGCATATGCCTAATGTCGATATTTAATCCTAGACTAGTACGCCTGGACTAAATTCAGATTTAGTCCATGTTCTGTAATAAGGCCGCTAATGATTTTCACTGTGTTTTTCTAGACAAAATTGTTAGAAAATTGTTTTAATTACTTACCACATCGAAATGAAAAACTAACGATTCCGATCGGAAACGTTTCCGACGTTTTAGAATCTGCTCTCAGTAACTTAACTACCTACTCACATGAACAATCATGGGAATCAAAAATGAAACTCTGTTTTACATACTTAATAATAATAGTCTAAGAAACACGTCAGTATAATTACAGGACTGATGGATCATAGCATCCATCATACCACATCAGATTGTTAGATGTATAATTGTTAATTGGTGAGTGCTTAGACATTGCTAAGATTTGTGCCTGAGCGTGTGATATAATTGAACTTAATAGCGAGGTGTATAATTAGGGAATAATTAATATATCTAGTAATGATCCTTGATATGTTAGACTCATTTCAACTTAATTATACGTATATTTAGATCTAACGGTCAAGATTTATTTTGAATCATCAACGAAGGAACCTTCATCCAAATAACTACTACCTACCGGCTGATGATTATGATGAAAAATCAAAAGCATATGACAATTATAAAAAGAGTTCTCTATCAAAAAAGAACTCGTTTTTATAAGTAATTATAAAATGCTTAGTTTAAAAGATATTAGAGTCACAAAGATCGCGGTGCGGTATACTATCCTCTTAGCTTGTGTGCATGGGGCATTAGACCAAGTACCGAACTAAACAGTTCTTCGACGAATGTTTTGTTCTTACTACAAACGTGGGTTCTAACTTCTGTTTTTAGAAGCTCGTCTGTTCAAATATTATCTCAACTTTGTTTGACGTTTCTAATGAGCGTATTATTATAAACTTTGGTTTATGTTGATATACGAAAATTAATATGTATAAAATATATTGTAAGAGCTCATAATATATTTTAATATTTGTATGCTGTTTCTAGGCATTTTTGCTACTTGACTATATTCCTAACTAGGTACCTACATAAGCTAATTTTCAAAATGATATTAGGTACCTATATATTGATTGCTTGGTGGAGGTTAGAAATTCGACATCTCGGGTGTGATGATGTGACACTTTGAAACTGAATCCGTCACTTTGGTAGTAGTAGGATTTAGTAGTGTAGTAGCGCATTTTTTTAACTAAACTCAGATTAAAACCATCTTTCGTAACCAGTCCGAATAAATTATAACAGACATACGCTTGTAGTACTTTACGTCAAATCCATAGCATGTGGAAGGTATTTTGACGTGAATACCTACTGCATTCAATTTCCTTCCATAGTGGGAGGCAATCCAGAAAACTGATCATAACAACATTGGCAGATACAGTTTGGTGTTGCAGGTACATATCTATTATCTACACCCAAAATTAAATTATAACACTCGATAGTTAAAGGATCAAAGAATTCGTTACGTTGAGTGAGGACTGTGAAGAATCGCGCGCGGCGGTGGGGGAAACGCTGCTATTTTGATCGCTGCTTCACATAATTTCATATTCACGTAAAACACACGGCCACACCCTGTTTTTTTTAATCTGTCGACGGCCAACCTCCGGTATTCAAATACACACAACAGACGTTAATGGTTTTTGAAGAGCAACTCCAATATTATTCTGGGCTCACAATAATTTTGACGGGTTTACATAGAACACCGAATGTTTTTGTTGGAGATTTCTTGTTTTATTCCCACAGATAATGTGTTTTCACTTGCACCCCAAATGGTGGGATCTGGTTTCTATGTAAACTCGTCACTGTAGTGTCTAAGGTACGTACTTTACAGACAGTTAATGGAGAACATAATAACCTCTTGAGATTTCTTAGAGCTACTCATGAGCTACTGCAGTAAGGTTAGATCTATTTACTCTGTGGTAGCCAATAGGTAAAGGATGTGTCGTTACAAAAATAAAGTCGGCTTTTCCCGCCTTTCTAACCGACTTCACAGAAAAGGAGGAGGTTCTCAATTCGGTTGTTTTTTTTTTTTTTTTAGTTTTGGTTACCTCATATCTCCTTCGTTTATGAACCGAAATTCCAGAATTTTAGACTTTTTATATTTGTATTCCAACGCCTTCAAACATTTCAAATTTCAGAATTATGAGGTCATTGGAAGTATCTACCCTAGAGGTTTTTAATTTTCGCGATTCAATACAAAAACTACACATACGATAACGACATTAATTGCCATATCTTTTTAATGCATTAAGATAGAAGCTTGGGTTTGTTTTGTTTACGACACTAATGGCTCACAGACCTTTATATTTGGTGTAACAAGTTGATTGATAATTAAAACTGTTTAGAAGAAAGACAAAGAGTTTTTTTTTCCTATTGAGGTACCGAACCCTAAAAAGAATGACGCAAAACATTACGCTCGGCTCTATTGAAATAATAATTGTGTACCCAATAATAAATAGCTCTGTATGCAATTAAACAGCTGTCTTGCTATAACCGATCCTGTTTCGCTATGAACACTTGATATGCAGAAACCTGATACAGATTATAAGTTGGTAGAGCGAGTGCCTGTCGTACGCCGAGGACAGTCGGCTACAATAGTATATTGACTCTCTTCTTCGTAAGTGTTAAATTTTCCTATCAAAACAAAAGAATACCAGAAAATATAAGCCTGAGGGTTAACCGAGGGAGGGCGCTTTCAAGTGATCTTTCAAAGGTTGCTTATTGTTCGAAGGTGCAATTGATCATTTACACCAGCGTTGAACACGTTTTTTGTCAACCATAATGCAGGGAAATTAAAAAAAACTGTTAACTTATTTCTTGAGATCGTACGGAAAGTTCGAGGTTTCAAAGTTGCCATCTGAATAGATCAGCATTTATCAAGGAGTTTTTATATGAAGGAAGGATTATATAAGCATCGATTAACATACAATATTATACTATTTTCTTTCGAGATAGGTATATAGGAATAATTCGCTTCAGTTCCGTTTAGGATTCTTTCAGCACCCATAAATAAAATGTAAACTTACAGGAGCAAGACTGAACCAAGCAATAAGTAATATTGTTTCGGAGCGTTAAACGGGACAAGTACTTTTGCTGCTAACTGTACAACTACTAAGCTATTAATCTGTGGTGATCTGTGCCCGCAAATGTGGTAGTCGATTTACATCGACTCAAAACCGCCTGTTATTTGCTTCAAGCTTAAATTATACTGCAATGCGAAGGTAGGTAATTACAGGCACCGAGCAAAAATGTTTTCAAAATAAATCTATATTGCAACGTCAACTGTAATTCTCAATCAACATTCTAATGCTCTTGTAATAAAGTTTATTTTGCGGCAAACCGAACTGATTTCGAGTTTATGAGCTGTCTTTAGTATTAGGTACTCTTACGAGTTTTGCTTTTGATTCGTTGAATTTATTGTGAGTAATACGAATGGTTTTCTTTTTCATTGTACGTTTCCTTTCAATTTATAAGGGCTAAAAAAGCTAATAAAGAGACCTACGCCAAACGGGCGACTAATAAACCGGACTGCTAATTAAGATACAGTGTCATTAACAATACATAAATAATAATAATGATTAATAAAAATATCATCTAATGACAGGAAATTGTAGTAGAATAAATAGCTTTTTTTTAAAGCTATAATGACAATACTATACTTAATATAGTAATAATAACGATATAAACGTGCCATAGGTATAATACATATTTACGTACCTAAGTATTTCTACTGTCTTCTTCTGCCTCGCTCGACCCATCTTACATTCGTACTTTCGTGAATATGTGCAGCGGAGCAATTGGATTGAGATGATCATGACGGCAGTTATAGTCGGCGGGATCCAACATTCGAAGCGCCATGCGACCGATAAAAAATATCACCTTCTTAAAATCGACCCAATTAATTAATTTTATGAGGTCAGTGATTGGAAGAACATCCCTGTTGGCTATATTGTAGCTGCGGAACAGTTCCCAGAGGGTCACAAACAACCTTGGCCACCTGGAGATCTATGAGCCCTGCAAGTAAAATTTAGTTGAATGGGGATACTTCAACGATGTATTTATGTTGACTGGATCCAAGATGATTCCTGCTAGTGTCTAGCATAGCATCTTATTAATAAACGTACTAATTATACCATACGCCTCATGTCTAAACTGCCAATAGCAATAATAATTTCTCCAAATACTTTAGTAACGTTTCCGCCAAATTACTTTTCCACCAATAGGTAATTGTACACCAAATCACTTTTCCACCAGGGCTGCAAGTACGTAGGATTCAATTCTATAGAGAGGTAATAGTCCCGTTTTGTCGAATTTTAATGTCAAATTTATCGAATAGAGTCCTACGTACTTGCACTGCTGTAATGCTTTGTAAATTTAGCTTTCTTGTTTTGTATTAAGATTTAATTTTGTACACAGATGGTTTTGCCACTTCGACGACGATAACTACGTGAACGTGCCGCGGTTGGTCAGCATTCTGCAGAAGTACAGACACCAGGAGGACTGGTACTTGGGTCGTACATCTATTTACAAACCTGTAAAAAGTTACAATGACGTGTTCGAGGTAATAACACCAATAGACTTGATTTTTTCCTGAGTATATTAATCGATAAATTGAAAATAATACTAACGTAGATTTTGCCATTATTCCAAAAATTACTTGAGGCAGGGATCGAATCCGTGAGCATCTTCTTGGTAGAGGAGATGCGTAACCGCTGGGCCATTCTCGTCGTCTCGACGACGAGCAGTTTCGGCGCGGGACGTTTTTTGTTAATGAAGTAATGTGTTTGCTTTACACTTCTGTTTGCTTCTTAATCCAAATTTTACAAATTATGATAATACTGTTTAATTTGTTACAGTTTTGGTATTCGTTCTGGTTCGCAACGGGAGGTGCTGGGTTTTGCGTTAGCAGAAGTTTGGCACTCAAAATGTCTCCTCTTGCGAGGTTTGTAATTAATTTCATATAACAAAGATAAGTATGGTGGCGCGATATGTCCACGACCCCTCGGTCTCCTCTTATGGAGGTCGTAAAAGCTGACTAAAGGATTACACCAGGGGATAGCAGTATCCACCTGAGTACTCAACACCTATCCGCCTGCCAAGCGTAGTGATTATGGCAATTCCCCACATTGTATTAAACAGGGGAGGTATCGTCTACCAGTGGACGTCTAAAGGCTAGTGATGATAATGATCATATGTTTTGTAACAGACACACAAAATGCACAAAATCGACGACCACGATTTCCGGTGATTTCTACCAGAGAGCTAACTCTAAGTATTTTGCACACAATTGACACGGACGGCAGGTGTAGTGTAGTGTAGATTTTTGTATGGCGACACCGATGAGCGCCCCTAGCGTACACTCTGTGAACCTCATTTTCCATAGGAAAATCCGTGTTACACTACACAATTGCAATTGTGTCAATTGCTTGTCAAAACGTAGAATCAGTAGTCAGACCTACCTCGGTACTATCTTTGTGTGTAGGTATACTGTCTCTGAAAAATCTTATCAGTATTGTATTTCTTTCAGTGGTGGCAAATTTACCAGTATCTGTGAAGGAATGTCGTATCCAGATGATGTTTCAATGGGATTTCTTATAGGTAAGTTACATCCAGCCATCGAGTTCAAAGATCAAATTAATTTCAACCTATTACAATTCAACGTAGGGTATAATTTTCCTTTGATTCGGCCACCACTTTCTATTTTCATGCCAAATTTCAAGTTTGTACGTTGAATAGCATCTGAGGAACATTTGAATACACTGAAGGTTTTCCATAAAGGTTTCGATTTTCTAATTTTCGCTCGCAACACCAAATATGCAATAAGTTTGGCATTTGGAAGAAATTGCAAGCTAAAAGTCGGTGGTAGGATGCATGGCCGACCGTACGGAACCCTAAAAGCACAAAGACAACTCGCACATCGGGCGGTTTCACATTGGACGATAATGTCGCCGATATCGGGCTGACATATCGTGTCGAATGTTAAAGCGCCCATCCGGAACAAAACCGGTACGGGGCCGGGCTGTGGTCTGCCCGGAGCAAAAAGCCACGATCAGTGTTTGCTTGTAAATGTTTTTGCTCTCCGGACGGAACATGGCTGAATTTCGTTACGGGTGGAGCATGGCCTGGCCTCATCCCGAATGTACGTGAAAAGTCCGTAACACGTCTTATTTTTTTTTAGAACACGTCATAAAGCATAACTTGACTATAGTGCCAGAGTTCCACTCGCATCTGGAGCAGATGAGTTTACTACCTTTAGACACCCTCAAGGATCAAATCTCGTTCAGCTACTCCAAAGGAAAGAACGGATGGAACGTTATTAACGTGCCAGGCTTCGATACAAGATATGACCCCACTAGGTAAGTTTTGTCACACCAACTGTAGCAATTATAACGTGATGAGCCGTCATTACCAGCAGAACACACCACGACCAGTCTAAGTCTAATGTCCAGATAAATAGAACGTACTTCACAGTGACCAAGTCTAAGCCTTACTTTGAAACCATCCCTGTCTCTCTCTAATACGCGTGTTTTAACATTTGTGTGACGGTGACGGGACGATTTCAAAGTAAGGCTTAGACTTGGTCACTGTGAAGTACGTTCTATTTATCTGGACCTAAGTCTATCGCACAAAATTAAAAGCACAGATCAGAAATAACAATAACGATTTTAAGTTTTATTCACTGGTAATACCACCACTTTCACTTTTCAAATCAAACAGTACATTCATTGAAACCACAATCATTCATCATTTTGAATAATTTTGAATCGTCTTATAAACTAAAATTACTTATGTTCAAGACATGCGGTAAATGTTCAAGGGTTTTTTTTTCCACAAAAGTAAATTCCTATATTTCTTTGTTCCAGATTTTTATCGCTGCATTGTTTCCTCTTTCCTCATATGAAATTCTGTCCGAGGTAGCTGAGGAATCAACAAGCAGCTTGGCAGGTTTTGCGAGATGATCTGCGTCTGCGATTGGCCGGCTAAAATGCAAGAGGTGCGGGTTCAATTCCCGCTACGTTACAAATGTTTGTATGATCTGCAAATATTTGACTCGGGTCTTGGTGTTGTGGTACTATGGTACTCCGTAGTTCCTGATACTCACGACACAGGGAATCCTAGTGTGGGATTAGGACTATATGTATGTGACTGTTGGGTGCTATGTTTGTGCGTGCCACGGTACAGCCGAGATAAATACCTACTGCGTGGGGGGGACGCTCCCCGACAACGCCCCGCGCTCGCCCGCAGCGACAGGGTTGTCTTCCGTCATATTGTCCTACCTACTTTCAATCATTATTAGCATATAACTTATCTACCTGAGGTAGGTGCGTACAGAATGAAATAGTAGTCATACCATAGGTAGGTACAATTGGCTTCATAATGAGATGGAGCAAAAAAAATTCAATCATAGTTTTATTGAGTCGGTAACATACAAATGGTTTACATCGCAACATTTTATTTTTGGTCGCACCTCATCCGTGCTGACGCGCCAACCCTCACTGATTAGCCGACTTAGTATGCGCGGGTGAGTAGGCATTTATATTTAGCGCGGCTTTAAGTGCGACACTGGCGCTAGTGTAATTTTTTTACTTAGTTACTGGATATCTCGGTGAGGCTTTGCTTCAGTGTTTTTATATTATTTTTTTAATACAGCCGCCCTCTTTCTGGCCGGCCAGTAACTTTTTATACAATATTTTCGTAATCTCTTTGGTCGCGGAAAGGAACTAATAGTCTCAGGATATTCATGTTCTTATTTCAAAACACATTACTGTCTACCTGTCTACTACTACTGTCTATGAAAGTCTTTTGGAGGAAAGAGCTACTTTTGAAGAACCAATCATCGTTTTCCTATTCGATGAGATGTTAATAATACTAGCTGTATTATTATGATAATAATGCTAACAGTGTTATTATAATAATATGATCAGTATTATTATCTTCTTATTATTCTTATGTTAGGTTTTCGCGATTGTTAAACATTGTAAATTTAAATTAAACAATTTTAAACGGATTACGGAACACAGAAGATGCAATGCATTTCAAAGAAATAAGTAACAAAAATACAACCGAATTGAGAAAATCCTCCTTTTTTGAAGTCGGTTAAAAATAAATAAAATACATACGCGATATCCGTTTAAAATTGTTTTATGTACAATAGTTGTAGGCTCATGAATATGTATATTTTAAAATGTTTTTTACATTAGTATTTATATTAGTATTTAGTTCTTTTTAAAAATATTACTTTTAACTCTAGGCAGAATATATCAATGATGTCTTATAAAATCTGTGATATTAGTTATATATTAATAGTGATACATAAATGCTATAGATTATAAAGTCTTTAAAAGTCAGATTGTTTTGATGAGTACTGTTTCTTAATTAATTTGTTTATAAAATAAACAATTTTGGTATAAATTTTGTATATTTGCTTTAAACCATCTTTACCCCATTGTAGGCTGAAAAGAACCACATAACCTAACTTAGGTAGATCAAGAAAGAACCAGTTACACGAGAGGGAAGACAACCCTCATTCACTACTATACTACTGCTATTTTATAAAATACACTAGTGACCTGCCCACGACTTCGTCCGCGCGTAGTCAGAAACCCGGGCGTACGCACAACACCAAAGTTTCATTGCTATCAGCATAGTGGCTTTGAAGAGCATAAGGGACAAATAAAGAAACAAAATATTCATTTTATATACATAGATTTATTAATACATCACCGAATAGTATGTGAATTGCTCGTCAGATGCGTCTATTACCAACCGACCAACCGCGCTGTCCACCTAGTTGGACGGTTAGTACTTATATATTTTTCTTAACCGACAAACTAGTTTGTTCGTTAGTAATCTACATTTTTAATTCTAACCGACCAACTATCTAAGGATGAATTAATGGTTTATTTTGCATAGCCAAATGCTTATTTTGCATAACCAAATGCTGTGAAATTGTTGGGAGTTATTGACATAACAAAAACAGACAGGAATGAAAGATAATTTTCGAAACTTAATTACAAAGAGGTAGGATATGGGTACGATTAAAAGAGGAAATTAAAATTACCTAACAGATAATCCATGTACATAAGTGCTCCCAGATAAGAATGAAAATCATAAGTCAGTTTCTTGAGAAATACAGTAGGACGTATTTACATTCTGTTATGTAATTTTCCTTCTATCTGTTTAAGTAGTCAGTTAACTCTTTCAAACCAAGCTAAAAGGTGTTGGCTAGGAAAAAAATATTAGCTGACAAACCAGATTGTCGGTTAAGAATAAAATATATCTATTAACCGACAAACCAGGTTGTCGATAATGAATAAAATATATCAACTGACAAACCAGGTTGTTCGTTAAGAGAAATATATACTAACCGTCCAACTAGGTGGACAGCGTGGTTGGTCGGTTGGTAATAGACGGTCAGATGTCATCCTTCACTATGCCAACCAACAATACCGCATCAATGGAATGTAAGTACTTGAGTATAGCAAACACATCGGTCTATCTATAGAATGTGGTCACAGTAAGTATTCATATACCTACCGTTCAATACTAGTGACAATGATTGAATCATCGTCATCAGCAGCCTTTAGACGTCCACAGCTGAACAAAGCCTCCCCCATGAAATACAATGGGGGGAAATGTCGTAAATGATCAAGCTTAGCAGGCGGATTGGTGATCGCAGTATTCATTTTGAGTACTCAGGTGGATGCTTCTGCCCGTCACCTGAGGGCGTATTACGAGTTTTGCATGGCAAAAACCGATTTGCGAGTCGTGAGCATTGAACGTGACTGAGGCAGTAACTATTTATTAATATGGGTGGTTATTCGCTATGATCTAAGAGATTCCTTGACAATAACGTGTGACGTCACCCATACGATTCAGCGATGATTCCATGCAGATATCGTAACGAGCCCGCGTTATGTTACGTTTGGTCATAGCGAATAAGGGGGCTGTTCTGTTTCTACTGACTGCGCGACACCAGAATGATGAATAGTTACTACGTAAGTCACGTTGAATGCGAGTCACGACTCGCAAATCGGTTTTTGCAATGCAAAACTCGTAATACGCGCGCTTGTGTAATCACTCAGTCAGCTTTTACGACATCCACGGGAGGAGATGGAGGGGTCTATTCTTAGGTCGAACACGCTACAGCATCAACGGTATCTCACGGTATCACGGCATGATTAGATATGTGATACGAATTGGCTCCAAAGAACCAAAAGTATATTCTTTTCATAGCAATTACGAAATCATTTTATAACAGAAAATTGCTCGTAATTATGTAAAAACCACGGTTTTTTAACCAAGCTATAGGTATAGTAATCGTAATCTTCAATTGACGTACAAGTAATAGGTATACCAATTACCAGACCATTTACTTGAGTGCTATCTAAACGATACCATAAAATCGACGTCACGCAGACTGGACCGATGGTCCATGGCTGGCAAGGGACACATGAATAGGACATTAATAATCAAGGTAAGAGCCCAAGGGCTTACATTAACACCTCTAAGGCAAAATAGAAGCTGGGCGCTCACGAGTCCTCACTTAGAACCATAAAGGGCTTAAAGGGACCATTCGTAATCCGGTTGGTCCTCAAAAGGGACTTTAATGGTCGCAACGCAAGTCTCCATACTTTTTATTAGTGTATCATCATAAATTCAGTCGCAACCAATTATTCGAATACGATAAAATTAAGAGAATTATTTCTTCAAACTCCATGAAATTTTGTACACATTATCAGTAACACTAATATCTAGAACCGTGGTGAGTCAGTTTTTTCAAAATTACTTTATTTTAATTTATTATTTCGTAACCATATAGTTTTTAGTTTTGTTAGTAGTAGAACTTTTTAACCGACTTCCCAAAAAAGGAGGAGGTTCTCAATTCAGTTGTTTTTTTTTTTTTTATGTTTGTTACCGCATATCTCCGGCGTTTATGAACCGATTTGGAAAATTCTTTTTTTATTTGAATAGATATACTTCCAGATTGGTCCCATTTTTCAGAATCCAGTTCTGATGATGGAATCCATGAGGAATTGAGGGAACTCCTCAAATATTGTAGGCATACATATGGCGATTTTGATATTTTCAGCAACAAACCAAGCATTTGCATTCAAAAAGTATCATAATCCTTTCACCACTATGGTTCTTTCATCATTTTTTTTTCATCCAATTATGTAGTCGAATACAATGGCGGAAGTCGGTTTTTTAAATGAAAAGTTATTGTGAAAGAGTTCGTCCGGGGAAGTACTACCACCGTACCTATTTCTGCCGCCAAGCAGTAGTGCTCGCATTGCTGTCACATTGCATTGCTGGCATAGGGTCAGCAGCGCGCGTGTGATGCCTCTGGTGTTGCAGGCGTCCATAGGCTACGGTAACTACTTTCCATCAGGTGGGCCGTATGCTTGCGTTTGCATGCCAAGTAGCATAAAAAAAATATAAGAAACTAGCGCACCACGGGTCCAGATATTAGAGTACTGATCATGTGTACAAAATTTCATGGAGTTTGAAGAAATAATAGCCGGACTAGAAGCAAAGTTCGTTCGCGTACAATAGGGCGTAAGCGCCATAGCCTAGCTACCGTTGACCTCCTAAGCATCGAGGAGAACGAGAGTTTCCAGTAAGAAAAACGTTCTTTGAAGCAATTTGAATGATCAATTAAATTGATTGACATGCCCCATTCGTTCCGCAGTGGCGGGTCTTGCTGCTCTCTTTCAGTAGCACGTGCCCCCCAATTACAATGGCAATGGGGATCAAAGTCAAAGTCAAAAAGAATTTTATTCATTGAAATCACATGGATCATTTTGAATCGTCTTATAAACTAAAATTACTCCTGTTCCAACGCGACCAAGCCTAGAATAATCAGGCAACAAACACGGCTTGGCTTACAAAAATGGTCTGTCTTACCACTAGGTGAGAAGCGCCTGTGTGGTGCCTCGGAGCAAGGAGTTGCTGATAGATAGTAAATGAGAACTTAAAAACCTTAGGAAGGTAGTCAAAATTAAATAAACATCAGCAAAAAAAATAACAAGACAGCAGACGCTACGCTTGTTATACATATAAATAATAATCTAATAGAACCATGTAAATAGGTAAGTACAGATATTGCAAATTTCCATTTTAGCAGTCGGGGGGCAGAGCGACATCAGGCCACGCGGCTTTATCATTTATGTAGTCATCAATAGTGTAATACGCTTTCTTGATTAGATTCATCTTTATGTAGGATTTAAATCACTTTGGCAGCCTTAGCGCTATCTTAATCTTCTGAAACTTGAATAGGGGAAACTTCTTGACCTAAACATCAAGTTTCAAAAGATTTGGACAGCGCTAAGGCTGCCAAAATGATTCCCATTGTTGCGTTCCCCATTGCCATTTATTACTGTTATTGGGGGGGGCTGGTCCTTAAGTCTTCTTGATCGATTATTACTGCGCAGTCACTTCGCTTAATTGGGTTTCTCTGAAATTCGTTCTGCCGCAAGCGAACCCCGCTTGTTGCAACGAACGGAATTTAAACTGATTACGGGCCTTTTTAAACGGGCATCCGGCTCGACATTTCAATCTTTTATAGTTTCATTAGATTTAATTATATGGGCATCTTTAGGGCAGTACTTAATGTATTCGGTTATCAAAACAAATAAACGGAACTTACTCAGTTTTTATGTTTACGAGCGATGAAACGAAATGTCATCATTTTGTAATCCCAGTAGCATTTGCCATTAGACTTCTTAATTCTCGAATCTTAGTCGTATATCTCTTAAAACTTTCAAATAGTTAGTAACGGGTCGATTATCTGAACTGGTTCGAATTAATGGTTTCGAATAAACATAATTAAGCTTTCAAAGCAAGCCGATTGATCATTAGCCCATTAGTTTGAAAATGACATTCAATTAAAAAGGGACTACCCATTTGTCGAGACTTATCTACCTACTGTCCGTCTCTGGTCCGTTCGCTCGATTTCATTCCCTGGTTCTACACCGGATTCCGGTATACCTATAAGAGTAAAATTAATCCATTTATATGTATAGGAAACTTTATCCCTGAACAAAAACTTGTTTTTGTTTTATTGAGATTTCGTTATCTGTTTTCGATAGAGTAAACATGTGTGTTTGGATGGTTTGGAATTGGTTTTTATTTCGCCGTTCTTTTGTTTTTGTTTTCGAAGATTTCTTTTTTGCCTACGTTAAAGTTTTACCATATTTATAGAAGACTCATGGAGTCTCTTGATACTCTTTGAGATTACCATCATTGTCAATCTCACTTTCAATGTACCTACCAACTAGTGTGTAAACTTTTGAATTGTTTATTTACATTTACTTCTATGTAAAAGTATATTTAGTAAGTGTCTAAGTATTAAGTATCTACATCCCATGCATTCCAATATAGTTACTAGGTACTTGAATTTTCGCTGACTGTACTACTTCAATAGCAAGTTCGTTACTGGATCTATTAGTAAATCGAAAACTGCCTAAAAATTTAAAGGATCTATTAGTAACTCCAAAGTCCACAGGATCATAACCATATCAGTAACTGCTCCTTGCTTTCACCTAGCTATAAGATATTATACACCTAAGTACGTATAACAGGTAGCTCTGAAGTGTTCTGAGCACAACTTCACCTAAAGCAGCCCTATAATCAACATCACAAGAGACTTGGAGCACTATAACTTATATGCAATCAACTGTGCATAATATTATACCTACTGTAATAAGTAATGGAACCCACTTTATTACTTGAGTCCAAGTAACTTAGGTACAACTACTTATTAGCGTACGCCGAAAGACCGGTCCTACACCAATTAAGTCTGCCCTTAGCTCCGGACATCTCGTTATGCAAGTAAAAAACGTATATAATTATTTTACAAGTTAATTGTCAATTCACATCTGCTCACTTGATCCTCACCCAAGTGAAGATGGTATAGAAATCTTGTTTTGACTTTACAATGTTACAAAAGAAACATGCAGTACAAAATGCTCATGTAGGTGCGTAGTCTGCTGTAAAACTGAACGCCTCCACCGCTTTTTTAACCGACTTCAAACAAGGAGGTTCTCAATTCGGTTGCATGTTATTTTTTTATTTTGTTATAGGTGCACAAGCTTGATGTTCGAAAACGGTCTTATCGCCACCCGTGAAATACTTATCATTGAGGAGTTCCTGTTGGCATCTGTGCTGATCTTCTTCATTAGTTGCACTTCACCAAATGGTACTTTCTGAATACAAATGCTTAACTTGTTGCTGAAAATATCAAAATCGCTATATGTAGGTATGCCTGTAATATTTGAGGACTTCCCTCAATTCCTCATGGATTCCATATTTCCATCATCAGAACTGGATTTTAGAAAAAATGGGACCGATGTAAATTATTTTTTTATCAAAAATGGGAAGTACCTAGGTATAATCCTTTCAGATAAAAATAAAAATAATTTTCCAAATTGGTTTATAAACGGCGGAGATATACGAGGTAACAAACATAAAAAAACATACAACCGAATTGAGAACCTCAGAAAGTAAAAAAAATTACTTGTAATAAACATCAAATCGAGGAGTAAAGTGAGAAAAAGTGGGTTGTTTAGTAGCGTAGGAAGCGTTCATCGTGGCATTCTAGAAGGGAGACTATGTCCAACAGGGGACTTCTACAGGCTGACGATAATGATAATGAAACGTCTAACGTTAGTTCGATGTTGCGCTGTCATTTGATTCCACGATAAAGGCAAGGCAGGCCAGCTTATGCAGCATGTCCATTTCGCAATTTAATCCCTCTATTATCTTACGAGCAACATTCACGAGCACTGTTCCTTTGCTGTGGTAATTCTATCCTACACTCACCCCTGCTATTTATCATGCACATCGCTCTGGAATAGAACTTTCAGCAGTATTGGTGTTCCCAGAATTCAATTTAGGTTGGTAACTACCAAGCACAAAGCTATCATTTCAATGAGCTTTAGTAGTAGCGAATCTTAAGGTGAGAGAATGCTTGGCTCTGTGCTTGAACATTCAACCGACCATTGACCATATTTTATAGTAAAAGAAACCGTTTACTCACGCAACGACACCGCCCAGCACCAGTTTTTTGCTGTGCCGCTATAGCCACTGATGTATCCAACAAATATAAACTTACTGACGATGCACTTCACGACACACGACACTACATGAGCTTGCGAAGTACCTACGTGTGTTGCGTATCGTGACCGCAAATCGTTACCTACCTAATTCTCGTCCAACATTAGAATCAAGAACTCGTGAGCCTATTCAGCCAATCGACTGGGGTGCAATTCTGTTAGCAAAAAAGACAGCACTATTTTCTATGCAAACCCATTCATCTTTTTCTTATATGAAATTCGAATTAAACATCGAACGAATCTTGACAAAAGTAAAAAAGTTTAAAAACTTAAACCCGACCTCTTTGCCCACTAAAATCCATTGAAATGATCCATTGATGGATTTTTGGTGTACTTTTACGTCTATCGCAAAAGCCGAAAACAAGTATCAAAATGCCAAGACCATGGTTTTTATTTGACGACAACTTACAACTAAGTATTAACTTAGTTATTATAACTTAGTTGTAAGTGGTCGTTAAAAAAAAATGAAGAACATGGATTTCGTCATCCTAAGTATTAATTAATAATCAAAGTTACTTGGTTTAAGCTTTTGCGATGCCGGGTTATAGTTTTTAATACTTTTTATATGGAGTAGATAAGATTAATGCGATCTATTTTTGGAATGTATGTAGTCATCAAGCCCTTTCGTTCGATTCCAAACCTAATACATTTTTTGAGGTTGAAAAATTGCGTTTGGATTCCGCTAAATTAAATTTAGTGTGACGTTTGTGTGAGATATACGACTCATGACACGCGAAACGTCAAGACGCTTCATACGATACCTCAGTTGTCATAATCTGTCAAGTAGTTTCGGAGCTACAAGGGAAACTTACTTATCATACATAGACTGCTAAAATCATAACCCTCCCTCCTTATTGCTTTGCCGTTTAGTCGGGAAAACGTAAAACATACATCGATAAAGTCAAGGATTTACATGGAGAATATTGCAGTTCTATTATCTGCTACTACATTTTAATAAAATGTTGTCTACCTCCTTCAAATGAACTAAGATTTCTCTGACCAAACGACCTACGATTTAGGTTACTGATACAAAGTAATTGAAATCCGTCCACAGTTGAAATGCTAAGCACCAGCACGATATGACGGCAAGCCGCGCAGATTGCCAATCTAAGCCTAGTTCAGTGCTGGGTGTGGTAGTCACGAGTGCCACTCACTGTGCCTGTACTGTAGCAGTAAGAAATTAAACATCATCATCAACTGGTGGATTTCCACTGCTGGGCGAGACCTCCAAGAAAACTTATCTCTCAAAATGCCTGTGCACAACAGCTCTTTTTAACCGACTTCCCAAAAAGGAGGAGGTTCTCAATTCGGTTGTATTTTTTTTTTATTTTTTTTTTTATGTTTGTTACCGCATATCTCCGGCATTTATGAAAATTCTTTTTTTATTTGATTAGATATACTTCCAGATTGGTCCCATTTTGGATCCCATCATCCGAAACCAGTTCTGATGATGATGGGATCCATGAGGAATTGAGGGAACTCCTCAAATATTGTAGGCATATGGCGATTTTGATATTTTTAGCAAGACACCAAGCATTTGCATTCAGAAAGTATCATAATCCTTTCACCACTATGGTTCTTTCATAAATTTTTTTCATCAAAAATTATTAAGTCGAATACAATGGCGGAAGTCGGTTTTTTAAATGAAAAGTTATTATGGTAAATCTTTCACAGTGCAAGCTGTGCGTCTGTGGAACACTTTGCCGGTGGAAATCTAGCAAGCATCTTCACTGCACACATTCAAGCTTAAACTAACGAACCATTACCGTCTGACGTTTATCTGTCTGAACTACCCTCGTTTTATGATTGTGGAAATATCCTGTGAATGTATAAGTAGAATAGTCATATTTTCTTTTATCAGGGTGTATTATAGTATTTACCGTTTATAGTATTTAACTTATTACTATTTATTAGCCTGTTATATAAAAGTAGGCATATTATGTATTCGAGTCTAATGTAAAAACTAAATTAAATTTAGCTCATTTTAAGTGAAGTGTAAAGTTCTTTATGGGTGATAATAAACTTCTTTAAACCGAAAAACTGTATTTTATCATTCTATCATTATTGTTATTATTTTTACACTGTGCACCGCTGTTTCGTTACGGCTTCGCTCGTTACTGTCCATCCAAAGGTTGCCTGGAAGAAATCACTCTCAGCGATAAGGCCGCCCATTGTACTGCTAATTTTTATGAAATCCTGTTACGTATTCCTGGTGTACAATAAAGTGTTAATCTATCCTTAGAGAATTTATAAGAATCTATCTATCTATCCTCCATAGAATGCAAAGGGAGGATTTGGCATAATCACCAATCTGGTGATCGCAGTGCCTAGTGGTGATTAAGTATCAACACATGTGATGCTGCTGCCATCCCCATGTTTATTTCCTTAGTGTGCTTATAAGATATCCACGGGACATGGAGGGATAATTTTGTTCTCGTTCTGACCACAAATATAGTGTCAAAGTTCTGTAAGAACTGACTGATCTTGTATGAAAATGTCGAGTTTGACATGTACGGTTCTTACCCACCATCCACCTCCAGAGTGGAAACCGTCCTGGGTGACCCGTGGAAAGTTTTTTTTACAACGGATCACCTTTGCCCACCTGGGTGTTGCTTGGGAAACATTTAGTTTTCACCGTCCACCTTCTTATATTGTATTAGCGCGAGAATTGGCCTCCCGACTACCCGGAACTTGATAATTCCTCAATGTTTTCGCTTCGCTTGTACCTCGCGCGCCCTTGAGCACGCCCAAGCACGCGCCATTGTCCGGTTAGCCGCGGTGAAAGGATACAAATCGATCTGATAAAGTTGGGTCTTGGGTGCTGTGCTGTTTATGCCAGTTCACGCCTGCAAATGCTGCTCGTTTGTGGGACATTTTGGTGAGAATTTAGGATATACTATGATATATATATGTATTTAGGTGGCACTGTCTGATTTGATGAGTTTCCCGTTGTAGTTGAATGTAAAGTGTGCTGAAAATTGATACAAAGTGAGTTGGTTGATGCGTAGGCTACAGGAAAGCAATTGTCTAAACTCAAACATCGCTGTTCTCATCGTTGAAACAAATTACAGCCGCTACATCAAACTAAAATGTTATGTTTCAAATCAAGCCATAATTTGGTTGCTTGAACCAACTTCTTTATCAGCCTGTCTACGCCCACTGCTGGACGAAGCCTCCCCTATTGAATAATGTACTATGGGGGGATTTGTTATAATCACCACGATTGGCAGGTGGATTGGTGATCGCAGTATTAGTGTTAAGTCAGATAGTGCTGCTGCCCAACCCTTGATATAGGTACCTATCCCCTGATAATCCCTTAGTCAGCTTTTACGACATCCACGGGAGGAGAAGGAGAGTTATATTCTTAGGCTGGACACACCACGGCTGTCACCGATAGTTTTATACCAGAACCTCACTAAGATTTTAAATTGTAAAATTTCTCTATCCCAACATCTGGACTAAGCAAATGACCCCTCCATGGCCCCAGTACCGATCAGTCGTAACTCTTTGTCCAAATGCATTGTATGATATCGCTCCACCCGCTTGAATACTAACGATCTGGCTGGTGCAGACATTTATATGTCCGCTGTATGCATTACGTGTCCGCCAAATAGCCTACAGTCTTCTATCAGTGCAAAACAGAAGATTTGCGTCCTACGCACCGTGCGCGTGGAGAGCTTCGCGCTGTCGCCCTATATACCTACCCTAGAGGTATTTTATTTAAAATACAATAAATTATACAGTACTGAACTGCTGAAAGCTGATTTACTTAAATTTATATCCCGCTGTTAAATTCATTTTATTTTTACCACAAACAATAACGTTACTCTATATTTATATTATCCTACGTTGAGTTATTACTATATGAGAAAAACAATTTTTAAACATGAGATAAAATAGGGATTTATGAAGAAATTGTGAACTTAAACCATGGTACATTTTTAGAAAAAACTAATCAGCTCTTTTTGAAGGCGAGTTAACTATTGATTTGCTTAACACATTTTACCATTTATTATTGATTGCAACATCTTGCAATATTAGGTATAATAAATGGTATACTCTAGAAATCAATGAATATTGGAGATCGGTGCCTTAGATTCACGCGTTCACGAGGTAGACCCTAGAGCAAGGGTATACCGCCTGTAATTATACGCATAGGTTGAACTTAGTGGCACAGAGCTTTCTTTGTTCCTGTTGTTTAGTTATTGAGGAGTACATTCATTGAACCTTCACTTTTTGTTGCTGTATTAACAATTTTACTAGTCTTGCACACACGCCCGCATCCAGCTTTACATCAAGCGGAACAGGAAGAGAAAAAAAGCAGTGTTGCCACCACTGGTAACAAATTAAACCACAGACTAAATTAATACAAAGATAAAAAATAATCTTATATCTCGGACACCTGTTCAATTGTTGAAATAATCTAATAAGCTAGATTTTTAAAAGCGTAAGTTGTCTGAATATACTTAGTCAGTAATATCCTATAAGTCCATTATTCACAGAGTTATCGCGTCACAAATTCAGCATAATTTCATTGTAAACAAAATATATTCTGTGTAAAATTGTATAATTTTTTTTTGTAAAATCAAACTGAATTAATAGACGTTTAACTATTGTGATAGCTATAACTCTCCATAAATCCTCTAGGCTCGAGCCATTGGCAACTATAGCATAGAAACAGCACACGTAATGAATCAACTGGACGGGTCGCAATTGACTGCATTCTGGTCACGACTAGATCTTAGCCTGCTAAACGATAATTTACTGTTGCAACTGGGCAGGTGTTTGCAAGAAATGGACGTTTTACATACGAACAAAGATTTCCATCTCAAGTCTTAGGAATTTTCTATTTGATCTCTATTGAGTTAAATATGTTTATTCCCACCAATGGAGTAAGCATGGAAAAAAAAAACATTCTTTTTGTAAGTGTGATTTTTTCCATTCTCTTATTGCACACTTGTGATTCCTGCATTGTTAGAAGGCAATAATTACAAATCATGATCATCATCACTAGTACACGTAGACTGACAAAACTCAACTCCATAAAATTTTTAACACATGATAAGTAGGTACACTAATATCTACAGACACGTGGTGCGTCCGTTTAAAAAAAAGTTATTTTAATTTATGGTTTGGAGGTCTTACGTTCTTGTTGCTGGTTACTTACTGTAACTTTTTGTTTAATAAATAAAAATACAAAAATCGACTACTGGGTATATATGCCTTCCTCATAGAATGCCACGCCAAACGATTCTTAGTTACCTCCATCCACCAACAACCTGCTACCTTTACAATATCGTAGCCTCCTTGAGCGGGAAGCCATCCTATGCGGCTGTCGGTAATACCAATGTGCATTACTATATTGTAAATAACCGTAGGTAACCTACTCAGATTTTTAACATTACTTATTTCTCAGTTCGTAGGTAGCTTAGCTATAGCTAAAAATAATCAAATTTTACGCAAATCTACGCCAGCTTCCAGAAGATTAACAATAGTATTAATTTTGAAAAAGGGTCGGCTTGTGTAACGTTTTCGTAAGGCAAAAATAAGTTAAGTTCATCTTCAGAGGGTACAGCGTCTATGCGGTGTAATATAACGCTAAAAACGCTAATATTACCTAAATCTTAATAGCTAATTATTTTATAAAAGTAATTTAAGATAAACAAGCTACAAGCGACAGCGATTTGTAATTTTTAAGGTCGCGGCTGAAGTTAACTAGAATGCTACGAGGGCTAGTCTTGAGCCGCCTCCATCCATCGACCTTAAAAATGTCGTCAATCAATCGAGAGGAGGGCATTCCGACACTGCGTCGGCCGGTACAGGGTAAATTTTAGAACCCAATGGGGACAACGCTAAACTAAAGCCAAATTAAATAAATGAAAAATATAATTCAATACATGAAAATAATTAAATGAATATACAAAAACAAATAAACTTGTGACTGTGTAACCGAAAGTATTGAGTTACACAACATTTTAGCAAGTTATTAAAAGAGCACCACAAATAAAACGAATCGTCAATCACTTGTTTACACCGTAAATTATAGTAATTCTACGAAGGTAGATTTAACCTAGGTACATGCTTTTAGTTGTATAACAACTATTTCAAATAATTCTAATAAAATCAAAAATAAAAAGGGCCTCATATTGGTCAGTCAGCAGTGAGGATACCGATGTAAGTGGTGGACTCATATTGTATATTTGCGTTGTCTACATTGTCAAAGCTCAATACAGACGTTCCAAGAGTTGATCATTCCTTCCACTTCATACCACCAAAATTACTCCGCTAGTGGTGTAATATCGAATCTCTATGATCTCTATGGAAGGAATGGAATTGACGAGAGCTTTTCGACCAATCTCGAAATAATTAGGTCTTAGACAATATTTCTCCAATCCTATTGAGTCTAGACCCAAACAGCTGTTGTTAAACTGAGACGTCATCATACTGCAACTAGAGTTTAAAAATTACGTGATTTAATCACTTTTGACGCAGCACCAAAGGTGAATTTCTTAATCACTTGACACAAAGAGCAATATGCAAAAAAAAACAGTTCAGTCAGCTGGTCGAGGCTTCCCCATATAGAATGCAATGGTTTGCCATAATCACCACATTTGGCAGGTGGATTAGTGCTTCTAATTACTGCATATAATGTATAATATGTAATGCATATAATATGGTGTAATCCCTTAGTCGGCTATTACGACATCGACGGGAGGATGGAGAGGTATGGCTGACCTCAACCGTGGTGGTTCCAGCTTGAAGATAGCTTCAAGCTGGAACCACCACGGTTGAGGTCAGCCATACCTGAAACTAATTTGCTAACTCGCTCATTTCATAACATGCACCACGAATTAATAAGGTGTTCTAATGGCGAACGAACTTAACACCAGAGAAATCGTCGTTCCTAGCAGCTGAAGGCGTGGCCTCTTATACTTGTTCAATTAAATGCACCACCAGGTATTTGTGTATACACCTCCAAGTATAAAATTAAGGTAGAGCACGCTTAATAAGTAGGTAGAGGTATGAACGGTGAGCAACATCAGAGGCATCACACGCGCGCTGCCGACCCTGTGAAACATGAAGATGAAAAGTATCATGTGCCTGCCATGTAATTTCACCGGAACCCGTACCCTTCAAACCGAAACACAACGATGCGAGCCCATCGTACAGTATGCATTATTGACTTGCACCATCAACGATGCAGATGACACTGCTGTGTATCGTTTGCACCATCGAGCACTACTGCTTGGTGGCAGAAATAGGCACGGTGGTAGTAGGTACTTCCCCGGACGATCTCTTTCACAAGAAATTCTACTTAACAGAGTTCGAAGCTGCGCTGCCATTTTGTTCAACGATAAAAGTAATGTTATTAGAGCTTAGAGAATTTCAATTCAGAAGGCGGAATGTGCCGTTTCAGTACCCACGGCTCTATCCTCTGATTACTCTGCGCAATGCACCAACTGGCTCACAAACTATCAACAATCTATTACGAAATTTGTGAAAGGATTGGAACTGGATTACATGTAAAGTGGTTCAATTAAAATTAATAAGTTTGTAATTGAAAACACTGAACGGAAACCGATCGTAATAAATTTAGATGTGGCTCAATTGCTCCGATTAGAAAATAAGAAAGACCAGACACTTGAATAGAAACTGGTAGCCATTTAATTTTAAATCATAAATCATTAGAGAAAGTCAATTGACACGCAAATAAAATTGGTAATCTTTGTAACAACATTATCAACTCGGTAAGTTGGTACAATTGGGTGCGGCTTTTATCGGAAGGTAGGCCGCCTTCACACGATGAGATATATACCTAATTTATATCATATCCCGCAATTTGACGTATTACTTGTAGCAACCTAGCATGGGGTCAATTTTGGAAATAATCTTTTTGTATTATCCGATACACACGAGCGCGTATCGCACAGTTGGCCTAGCAAAGTTGGGTATGATAAAATTATTCTAGCCTTGAATTGACCGTCATTGGTTCTTACTAATAGAAGTTTTCAGAATTGTTAAGTCTGATTGGACCCCATCAGCCATCTTGAATAGCGCTGTATGGTCTCTATAAAAACCTGATACCTACCTAAAGAAAAATAATAGTTAAGTGTACCTACATCTCATGATAAGAGTTATACTTACGCTAGTAATGTAAATCAATGGTTATGCTATTGATTTTTTGCCCCACATTCCAATGTCAATAAATGTATTATTGTAGGACCAACACCAATGGCGTCAGAATCTAGTTTTTGTATCCAATTATGAATTATAAAACAACCATTATGTAAATTATAATGTGAGCGGATTTGCTACGGGCTATTATAAGTGATGTTGGACAACTTCATTCACAAATCTCACAAACTTTGAGGTGCGGTTCATGTTAGTGATGATTTACGGATTTACGGCACTGAAACATAGATACCCACCCAAATAATAAAAAAGCTGCCCCTCTTTTAAACACAGAGAATTTAGCTTCGCTCGTTCAACAATATTTCAAAACCGTTTATCAATTGTATACTATGATAAAGCTTTTGAAACTCTGTCTAGTATCTTGCAGAGAAAGGCAAAATTCACCGGAAGATCAAAAAGAAAAGTTCATGCTGCACACTATCAGCGCAAAACTTGGCAAGCCATTATACATTATCATCCATTACCTCCAACACAGGTTACCTTATAGTTAACTCCAGCCTCAGCCGATATGTTCATGAATTTATGAAATAACCTTACCTCTATAGTGGATATAGTGGTGGTGTTAATAGCGTTTGTGCTAAAATCATGCGGAGATTCGCAGGATTAATTTCTGATGTATCTACATTGTTCGTGTTTACGTAACTGATGAATTTAATGTGATAGTTACGGAGTTTATTATGGTGAAAGGATTGGTCAACTAAACCGCTATGTACACTGGCGTGTAATGAAAATGGATCACTTGGAAGATCCAAGATATATCCTAAACTATGCAATAAAGCTCCCTGAAATAAATTGTATGTTATCAAATTGTCTTGGAAATTAATTAACAATCCTTTTCTTCGATGGATTATTTTTTGGTGTACGTACATGCCTACACCAAAAAATAACGTACGTATGTTTTTTTTATTTTAGTTCTATATCTTAGTTTGAGAGGTATTGTGATTTTTCCTAAGTGACCCTATTTCATTGCACGCCTGTTTATTTTTAACTGACTTCAAAAAAAGGAGGAGCTTCTCAATTCGGTTGTATTTTTTTTTATGTTTGTTACCGCATATCTTAGTCATTTATGAACCGAATTGAAAAATTATTTTTTTATTTGATAGAATATACTTCCAGAAAAAAACAGGGTTTTTTTAAATGGGACCTCCATTTAAAAAAAAGCCAGATCTAATGATGGAGTCCATGAGAAATTGAGGGAACTCACAAATATTATAGGTATACATATAGCGATTTTGGTATTTTCAGCAACAAGTTATTGTTTTGTATACCTTTAGCAAATAAAAACATGCAGGTAGCCGAATTTAATGGCGGAAGTTGTTTTTTTAATGAAAAGTTATTGTCAATCTGTTTAAGGGTGTAGTAGTGGTACAAATTTGCTAAGAAAAATGAGACCTTACAATACCCGTCTCCACTTTTTTCTATTCCTGGTCCTCTAACACAGATTACTTAATACTTACGGTTCTACTGATACGTTAATGGCTATTTAAAGAGCTCGTAGCACAAGAGAATAACTGCAGACATTAGTTTTAACGCAACACGATTTACCGAAACAAACGCTTTGTATTTCCATAGACACGTATTTATGTACTGCTTGCATTGCATATATACACAAGTGTAAAAGGATAGTGACTGTACTTTGCTACCGGTAAAGGCTATGACTGCACCTTAATCAAAGCCGCTAATATACCATGGAACAGTTCACATAACTGCGATCATTACTTAAGAGCTTCATTGCTTGAGAGTTAGCTTTCTTTGGCTTAAGAGGAAAATTAAATGGCCTAAGACGAAAACCATAATTAGCGTTTGTACTTTATTTGAACAATAATTTTATTTAATTAAAATCATTTATCTTTTTCTTCTATGTTCTATCTGTATATATAATGTGTATATATATATATATACATACATATTTATATGTATATATATATATATATACATGTATAATACATATATATCTGTATCATATATATATCATCTCATGTATATATATAGATGTGTATATATATATATATAAAAACGGACACGCCCTAGGTTCTGATTTATAAATTATTTCGAGCCCTTTTCGAGTTTCACCCTCTTTTTCCTACAAACTTCACCATCCCAGTTTTGAGGTAAAAAAGTCTCGATTTTCTTATATAACACTTTTTCCTTTATTTGAGTTCAAAGCATGGTAGCATTTAAATTTTAGAATTGTGAGGTCACACCGGAATCACCTCCGATAGACCCTAGAGATTTTTCATTTTCAAGATTTGTATTGCATTGAGTTTGGAAGCTTGATTTTTTTGACTGCTCACAGACCTTCAAGTTGATACCTTTAGCGATTCTTGAGAAAAAAGGGTCTTGACTGAGGCAGACGGACAACAAAGTGATCCCTATTTTCCTGTTACGGAACCCTAAAATTGAATTTTATGCTATTTTATTTCTTTGTTTGTCCCGTGGTTTAGGATTGCATCCTGAACCACTATACTGATAGCGATGAAACTTTGGTGAGGTGTTGTCCGAAAGCAGGGAAAAGTTTCTGAAAAAACAACCGGGGCCACGAGGCCACACGAACGAAGTCGCGAGCGGGCCGGTAGTATCTGATAAATTATCACTACTGAAATGAGTGATATAAAATCACATGATAAAATTTTAAAAATTGTACAAACCACATTAAAGGAGCCCTTTGAAGCTCTACTTTCCCTCTTACTCTTACTTTTTTTCCCTTCGGGGAAAAAAACGTGTGTATGTATGTTTGTATGTAATATGATTAAAATGAGTTATGAGTAACAGTAGTAAAAAAAAACACTTCAACGTCAGAAAAGTTCTAAAGTGGTACTTATTTCAAATGACTTATCCAGAACCTTTACTTACACAAGTTACCAAACCACAACTCGAAGTCAATGGCTCATTTACAGAATTTGAGGTGAAACGTTTCACCTTTTTATTGTTCGATGGGCAAAAAGCTGTTCTTCCGAGCTTAAAATTGTAAGTCCCAGCGGGACGTGGCAACCACAGCACTTGTACTGACTCCAATCTCTTTAATTTAAACTTTTTTCCCTGACCACGTCTTTGGAACTTATAAAACCACTAATAGTCGCAGCGGTTTGAAAACTTTTTGATCCCGTTGGAGCATGTTTAAACTGGCTGATGATATTAAAAGTAATGTCTAACAGTTGGGAATTCTCAAAGCGGTTTACACTAGCAGCTTATAGCGTTAGTACTTAGTAGAACTTCTTGTGAAAGAGTTCGGCCGGGGTAGTACTACCACCGTACCTATTTCTGCCGCCAAGCAGTAGTGCTCGCATTGTTGTGTTTCTGTTTGAAGGGGGGGGGGGGGGTGCCGGTGAAATTACAGGCACATGAGACTTTTCATCTTTATGTTTTAGGGTCGGCAGCGCGCATGTGATGCCTCTGGTGTTGCAGGCGTCCGTAGGCTACGGTAACTACTTTCCGTCAGGTGGGCCGTATGCTTGTTCGCTTGCCAAGTAGTACACAAAAAAAAATAGATTAACTTCACTCAAACAGCGTACAGCGCCCTTCAAGTCTAGTAAAATAATGCGTTCAGGATTTTGTTCGGGCTACTGCAGCGCATCAGGTATGTTCGTGGAGGCATACACTGACAGCTTCCATACCATCATGTGCAAGAGAGTTGCCTCCCTGATGCGGCGGTTGCGTACCAGCACCAATAGCCACTGTGGCACCGCGGGTGGATGGTCCATGAGCGTGCGCCATGCAGGTAATTGTGAATTTCGCGTGTGAAACTACTAACTACCATGCCGCGAATATTCCCTCTACTCCTCCCGTGGATGTAGTTAGTGTTTTACTAAGAGATTTACACCAGGAGATGGGCAGCAGCATCCGCCTGAGTATTCAACTCACCAAACTGCAATCACCAATCCGCCTGAAAAGCGCTCATCAATCAAACCCCCCATCATGTATTCAATGGGGGAGGCCTCGTCCAACAGTAGACGTAAACAGACTGGGTTTGGTTAGGCTTACTACCAGAATAATAACCGAAAAGAAATTAGTTGTTGGTATTAATTTATTAGTACCTGGACATTACCTGGGTGACCGCTCGGTAGGTAAACTTGGAAAAACGCGTTTTTCCAGAAACGAAACTAACTCTTGCCCTTGTTGATGTTTTGCCTCCAAAAAAAGCTTTATTTCTTTTTAGCTTTTTTTTACTGCTTCGCTCGTTACTGTCCATCCAAAAGTTGCCTGGAAGAAATCGCTCTCAGCGATAAGGCCGCCCATTGTACTGCTCATTTTAATAAATCATGTTATGTATTCTGTACAATAAAATGTTAATATACCTATCTCTCTACATACAAATGTTGCTCGTTTAATAGTATATGATTAAAAATATTTTGAAGATCATCACTTGAATCTTCTTTCTTTGGCTTTCAATGTCTTAAATAAAGAACTAATCGTCGTTACTACTTTCATCAATAAAAATGGTGATCACGATGGGATTCCACTTGAGGTTTCCACAATCACTCTTAGCTTTCATTCCCTTTGTATTAAATTAATTAAAATCTGTTCATTGTTCATTATTCTCACAATCAATGAAATTAATGTTATTATTGAATTTGAACAATTTATCAGTATTGTATCATGCTGCGCTGCTTATGGTAACAGATGATCCCAGTGCCGTATTATTACAGTGCTATCATTAAATTCATTAGTTTCAATGTAGAGAAGGGCAATGATTATTATTTATTTAAATTATTTTCTTTGTTTTGGTGTGGGTTTTAAAAGGCTTTGAAATCATTACATTTTATGATTGTTATAAATTTTATTTAATCGTTACAATACCAAATACATGATGAAACAAATTATACAGTTTATTAGATATTTATATAAGAACATTCATATTGGCCATTATTCATTTGGCTGACTAAGGTACATCACCAAATTGCTGCATTTTTTTTGCACCATTTTACTGGGAAAGGCTGCAGCATCCGCCTGAGTAATCAACACCAATACTGCGATCACCAATCCGCCTGCCGAGCGTGGGAAATCCCACTATTGCATTCTATGGGGGAGACCTCGTCCAGTAGTGGACGTCTAACGGCTAATGATGATAACAGTGCTGCACTTCCTGCAATAGAAAAAAAATAAAAAAGATACGATAAAGATAAAAATTTTTAGATAAAGATTTTTCTTCTGATGTCGTATGTTTACCATATTGGAGGGGCTTGGCATAATCTCCACGCTTGGCTGGCCGGAAGAAGCACTCCAGATTGGTGATCGCAAACTCAAGTGATTGCTGCTGCCCATCGCCTGATCTTATCCTCAACGTACAATGGGTGGTCTGATCGCTTTTAGCGATAAGACCGCCCATTGTACGTTATTTAATTTTTTGAATGTTTCCTTTATTTTTGTATTTTTATTTGGTGTGCAATAAAGAGTTTATCTATCTATCTATCTTAGTCGGCATACGACATCCACGAGAGAAGAGGGAGAGGTCCCTACTCAAGAACCTTAATTTCCCAACGGTTGTTGCGAGCTATACCTATGGCCTACCCACTGTCGCTTCTGATTACTAATTCTTATAGCTATAATGGCGTGTATGTTATTTTAATACGCTTAAGATAATATCTTAAAATAAACTATCCATAGTGTTAAATACCATTAAAGTGTCAATAACACCAATAAGAATTATTATGTTTCTCGATTTTACTGCCAACGACTCCATATTTGTTCTTAATTAGTACTCAATCGTTTTTTATTGAGAACCTAGTAAATGAGTCTTATCTCCTTTCTAATCAAAGAAAGTCTTATACGTCTCACCAATGAGTCGACCATTTATCCAATTAACAAGCGCATAAATATGCTCACTCAGTTAGTGGGCGTGGAATCAAGTGACACCAAATTAAAAAGGGCATTAACTTAGATCCAAGTTTACACTGTATGTTATATTTTTACACGACTACGGCAAGGCAAAAAGAGGATTATGATTTTAAAAATATTGGTATTTTGGGTATGGGTTAACTACCTCGTTTTAAAGGTCGAGAGAACTCAGTGGATAGAAGTGGCTCCTGACCAATCGATGTGGCATTCTATAGGGAGGACCTGTGTCCAGCAGTGAACTTCCACAGGCTAATGATGATGATGATGAACATGGATGATAGGAGATAGGTAAGTGTATTGTAACTAACGATGTGTCATATTCAGGTATATCCCTAGTATCCAACTGTAAAAGATTAAGATCTAATTAATCCCTCCTCTTAACAGTAATATACTGAACCAAATGTGGATTCCTAATTACCTAGGTCCTTTGATTGAAAGCCTCATCCATTAATTGCGGTCCAGCTGAGTTCTGATACAAGGGAATGTTTAATTTATATGAGACTTCACAACAAACACCAGAGAGTTCATATTTTTCAGGACAAGTTTTCTTTCGATTTTTGTGTATGATAAATCAAAGTCAATATCAAAAGTATTTTATCCAATTAAATCAATCCACTGTTGATTAATAAACAAAAATCAAATTAAAATAATTTTATTCAATGAAATCACAAGGATCATTTTGAATCGCCTTAAAATTAAAAAATACTCCAGTTCCAACGCGACAAGCCTAGGTGAATAAGGGCAACAAACACGGCTTTGCTTAATTTGATGGTTCTTCATACTACTAGGTGGGAAGCTCCGGTCCCCCCTATTAACAATCTTGAAAATCACTCGGTAACTAACATTTGACAAGTAAAATAGACGTTACTTAGCACGTGCTTATGCTTAGCATTGTCCCTGTCACTCTCTAGCACACGTGTTTTAACATTTGTGTGACAGAGACAATGACAGTTCTAAGCATTAGTACGGATACGGAATAGGTAACGTCTATTTATCTCGACCTCAAAGTCTTACTATTTCTTTATAACTGTTTCATTATTCTATCCAAATGTGAAACTATAAAACCTTCGAATCGACTCGGTGACTTGACGGGGCGCCCTCTGTCCGGTTTTTTGTTACAAATTTATACCTAATTACATTAACATGTTAAACAATAAATTTACAGTAAGATAATGAGTGTGAAAATGTTATAAACATCGGGTTAACCTAAGGTTTTTGTTAACTTTGCTTAATGGCCCATTAGACGTCTTCACGTTAAATATGACTTCGTGTTGTAATTAATTTTATACCTTGCATAATTTGTCTTAGCTAACGATGTTATATGTATTTATAGATAATATATTGTATAATTGTATATACATAAAAATAATTATATACCTACATTATCCTAAAATTACAAACTCGCACTGCCAATACACCAACAGATTGAGCTAAAATTTTGCATATATTTTGGAACTTGATAGATAGTAGATAAATCCGATGACAATGTTATGGTGACAGCGAGCAGAGGGCCTATTACGAGTATTGGATTGCAACTATCACTTTGCGAGTTGTGAGTATTCAACGTGACTTACGTAGTAACTATTTATAAATTTGTGCTGTTTGTATCGACTGCGCGGCACAGAATGATGAATTGTTTCTAAGTAAGTCACGTTGAATACCCACGACTCGCAAAGTAATTGTTGCAATGCAAAACTCGTAATGGACCCTCTGATCTGATGATGGAGACGGAAGGTGGACAACGGAACTCCTCGATGGTAAACAGTAGCCTGGCAGTGTTTGGGCTCATTTTAATCAGCACACGGTACCGATCACAAATTTAATGTACATTACTTATACACTAGTGGTTCGCCCCGAACTGAGACCTCGCGATAACACCTTTATCAGCCCGACTACTTATCTAAGTAATTTCCATATTTTATATTATTATTTTTGAAAATTTTCCCCTCGAGGTCTACCAGTACAGTACAGGATCTACCAGTAACTACTCTAATTTCCTACACATCATTGAAATAACCTTTGAATAGGGCTAAGCAACGGGGCGCAGTTATACTACATACCTGTTAGTACCTATATCAAGTACCTGACGAATTAATTGATAACGTCCTTTTGATGAAAACCATAGAACTCCAACGTCATTCAAATTCTTCGAAATGGGAGGTCAACAATGGATGTTATATTGGTTACTGTTTTATGGAGTACATGTTTCTAAATTCTTCAATTTCAGACTTTTCCCTGTAGTTGTGATACAAAAGCCACAAGCATACCAAATTTCAGCATTGTGGGATTGCTGGAAGTACCCTAGAATTTTGGGTTTTTACGTTTTTTATTTTCCCTAATATCTCGAAAACTACTAAGGCTAAATAATTATTAAAAACAGTTTTGAAATGTCCAACCAAAGCGCTTTCATTAGACACCCCACTTATCTGACTGTCTCACTTTTATTTTTTTTACCCCCTCTTGGACCCCAATATCTCAGCAACCCCCTGATCGATATAGCTCATAACATAACCTTACCTACAAATTGTACCAATACTATCTACCCCCATACCAAATTTCATGAAGATCGGATTAACGGTTTGGAAATTTTCATCGGACAAACATACATACATACATACATACATACATACAAACGCCGATTCTTCCAACTTAACTCAGAGAACTCGCTTCGCTCGTTCAATAATTAAAATTAATATACTTACTTAGGTACGATAAAATATTGAATCCGTATAATCCGATAACATAGCACCGGTGGCTGCATCCTCGTCACACGTACTTATGAAATGGTAATTTCGCAATTAAAGTTAAATGCGAAATCAGCTTAATTAATCAAAATGTGGGATTGATCGTCGAACCGTGGCCGAGGACGAGTAGCTACCAATTATATTAGAGCCCGCAATATAATTCAAATAGAGGTACCTACTATTGGACGAGTGATTTTTACAGAAGAGAATTGGGTACTTAGGTTATCATCTTCAACATCAGCCAATAATGGCTGGTTCACACCTGGATTGCTTCGATGTATGAGATTCCGAGACACTCTGCATCGACGTTATCAAAAATCCCCCAAAGATAAGGATCTAGAATTTACGTACAAGCGTTACAGAAACCACTGTAACAACATCCTACATAATTTAAAAAATAGGCATGACAGATCCGAATTGGAAGATGCTAAGCTTGATATTAAAAAGACCTGGAAAGTTATAAAGCGTGTCTGTGGTCTTAATAACAATACTGAGACGTCTAGTGAACTTTTGAAACCTGAAATAACTCATCATGAATCGGGTAACATAGTTAATAATTATTTCGCTAATGTAGGTGAAAATCTAGCTGCTAACATCTTACAAAACCTAAACTTGACCCAAGACGCCTTGGTACAAAAATACACACCTGAAAACACTCAATTAAACTCCTTTATGTTGCTAGAAACCGATGAAATGGAAGTTAATAAAGTGGTAGCCTCTCCTCATCATCTGGATGGGATGGCATATCTTCCTATCTACTAAAAAAATGTATTGGCGTCCTCGTCACTCCGATAACTTACCTTTGTAACCTGTGTTTTTCATCTGGTGTCTTTCCAAAACCACTAAAGGAATCAGTTGTGATTCCAATCTTTAAGTCAGGGGACAGAGACAGTATAACAAATTACCGCCCAATATCTCTGCTACCAACCTTGGCCAAGATTCTGGAAAAACTAATTAACATTAGGCTAGTTAAATACCTAGAAGCAAATAATCTTCTTTCACATAACCAATATGGGTTCAGAGGAAGAAGATCGACTAGCGATGCAATTGATACTGTTGTCACACATTTAGTTGATAACCTGGATAGAAAACAGAAAAGTATTGCAGTCTTTCTGGACCTAGCCAAAGCATTTGATACTGTCTCTGTTCCACTGCTGTTGCGCAAGCTGGAGTCTGTTGGAGTACGTGGTGTTCCTTTGGATCTCTTTAAAGACTACTTACACGATCGATACCAAACCGTAAGGCTTGGTAACTCTTATAGTTCAAAACAATCTGTGAATTATGGGGTCCCACAAGGATCCGTCCTAGGTCCAACACTGTTCCTAGTTTATTTAAATGACCTCTGTAACACCAAACTACCTAACGCTAAAATAACATCTTTTGCCGATGACACTGCAATAATTTTTAGTGGATCTTCTTGGGAGGACGCACGCACAGCGGCTGAGAGTGGAATGCGCTTAATAATCAATTGGCTTAACAATAACCTTCTAACACTTAACCTATCCAAAACAAAATACATGACATTTTCTATTTATAACAACTACCAGCCCAACCCTGACTTCTCACTAAAAGTACATACATGTTCTAGTGATAACAATCTTTGCCGGTGTTACACCCTATCAGCTACGGACTGTATCAAATATCTTGGTGTTACAATTGATCAAAATCTAAACTGGAGATCTCAAATAGATACTCTCAAAACACGTATTCGAAAACTTATACACATATTTAAAAAAATCAGATACCTTAAAGATGAGCAAACAAATAAAACTGTCTATCTGACTCTATGCCAATCAATATTAACGTATGGAATCTCGGCATGGGGAGGTGCAGCAAAGACCATTCTTATTAAGTTAGAAAGAACACAGCACTCTATTTTGAAAGTACTGTATTTTAAACCCTTCCGTTACCCCACATTGGACCTATATAAAGAATCTAAAGTGCTAACTGTGCGCAAGCTGTTTATAAAACTTATTACCATAAAACAACATGCTTTTCCTACTCAATATGTGAACCGCAGAAGAGCACATGAAGTATACAGAGTTCCCCGCTGCAATACTAGATTTGCACAGAGTTTCGCATATTTCTTGGGGCCTTTCTTATATAACCGGATAAGTAAAATTGTAACGTTGAAGGATAACACTAGATATATTTGCGGTAATATCATAGAAGAGTTCTTAAATTCATTGGATTACGAAGGAACGGAGACCTTACTACAAATCTTAAGATAGGACTAATGTATGTGACTATGTAATTAACATAATATAACTTAACAAAACACCCAGCAGTCACATGTGTGGTCATGATCCCGGACTGGGATTCCCTGTGTCGTGGGTGTCGGGAGCTGCGAGTGCCATGGTGCCATAGCACCCAGACCCGGAACAGGTAGTTGCGGATCATGCAAACATTTATCCCGCAGTGGGAGTTGAACCCGTGGCCTCTCGCATCTCGGCCGGCTCCTGCCCACCGCGCCATAGAGGTAGTCACTGCTAATAATTACTTATTTCTTGTAGTATATTATAATACACCTCTTTGTATTTACTTCTGCGGATACTTTTTCTTTTAATTGTATTTCTTTATGGTTTTCTTTTGCGTGTATATTATTTTTAGTGTTTAAACATTATATAATTTAGCTTTAGGTTATCCTGTTTGTAGCAGAATGCATCATTAATAGTTAAATCGCATTAATTTTGGTTTGATGTAGACTTGCTTTTATTATACTGTGTATTAAATTATATTATTTAGGTTCTAGAACTTGCAACTTAATTATGGGGTGGGAAGCGTTACCTTGCCGTAACACAGTTTTTTAACTAGCACGGAAGGTAAAGTTTTACTACTGTTACTGCCATCTTTATTGAGGATGCTCATTATTGTTAAACTATAATTTAAGTACCTACCTATGTTTTGATCCTGGAATTTTATTTAGTAATTATTTAAACATGCATCCGGTAGGTGTTTGAATTGAGTTTAACTGTCATGAAAGCACTATATTTAGTTCCTTTGTTTAGTTTATTAATTTTCTTGTGAATAAATATTATATTATTATTATTATTATTATTATTATTATTAATCGTCCACTGTTGGCCACCAAAAAACATGCGGCTGGACATAGGCCTCCCCCTTAGAATGCCACGGCGAACGGTCTTGCGCCAACTCCATCCATCGACTTCCTGAAAATAAGAATGCAATAAATTTGTGCTAATAATTACGCTTGGCAAGCGGATTTGTGATCGCAGTATTGCTGTTAAGAACTTATACTAACATTAGATTTAAAATTTAGATATAAGACTACGAAGACACCGAAACATCACATCACACACATCGAAACATCGAACAAACGCGAACCACACCACCACACGACATCGAATAAGGATTATGCCAGGGGAGCATTATACTTTGGCATAATCTTATAATCTATCATCATCATCATCAGCCTGTATAGAAGTCCACTGCTGGATATAGGCCTCCCCTTTAGAATGCCACGAAGTACGGTCTTGCGCCGCCTCCATCCACTGACCTCACTATATTATATTCTATACTAGTAGATACCTATTATGAGCGAAAGTTTGCATGTATGTTTGTTACTCAATCACACCGAACCGGATAAACAGATTTAGACGAAATTTGGTACACAGATACATATAATGACCTGCTTCAAAAACTTACTTACTTTTTATCCCGGTATATCGCAAGCAAAGCTGGTGTCGGGCAATAGTATACATTACATTTCTCACCATTTATCTAAAATACAATTACCATAATATTCTAACTGACAAAACGCTTTGTTTAAGACTGGTCAATGAGAAATTAACCCCAAGACTAGACACTGCACGATAATCATATTAGCTCATACAAGTCAGAGGTCATGACTTCTGCTTGGCTAATTTGTCTAAACCTTCAGACATGGCAAACTTCAATGTCTACAGTTTTATTGGGAGAATACGCTGCATGAAACTAGAAGTAAATAATTTCGGGAAAGAAAGGGGGAATTATTGGCTTAGCTATACAATTATCTGACAAAGTAATTTTACTATTGTTAATCTAAATACTAATTTGAGTTGTGTGTTATTAATTTAAAAAAATGAGGTTATGCTCCACTATGCGATCCTTTTGCTTGTGGTCATCACAGCGAACTCTTCTTTTTCTTTTAAAAGGCCTATGAGGAAAGTCTCATCGATTTTGCCAGTGTCAAGTAGTTATATTATTTTAATAAAATTAGGTTAAGTTGTTAAAGTCTCAGTAAAGTCATTTTCTAGTAAAACGGTGGCAGTTTTATTAAAATGTTGGCAGACAATTTCCACCTATTTGAAAAGACACGCAACACACTTTTACAAGTGTAAATTCATTACCATAAGCTCTTTAAATAAGTTAAAATTTAAAATTCCACCAAAAATTGTTACTCAAAAAACATTAAAATTAAAAAAAAATTTGAAATAAAATAAAAATGGAATGGAAAAAAGTCTCTTTTCAAAATAGCGGAAAATGTCCAAAAATGTTGCCATCCCTAATGCCATGTTTACTGGACTAATTTAGAAACGTTTTTAAGCATGCCGTTAAACGTTTTGTACCGAGTTAAAAGTTTTACGAAAGAGACAGATGGCTCTCTAACAACGTATTATTAGTATTAAAGAAACACAAACGCGACACTCTGTCTAGACTAAAGGTTCGATGTCACGCTGTCATTCGACGGTGCAACGATGTTTGAACTTATAGAATTGTAATCCAGACATCAAACCCGACCCCACCTTGGCTGTAATAAAATCGCATCCGTAAGTACAGTTTAAATCTAAAGACTGGTTCGTAATTATAGATACCTACTGCCTTTCACTGGCAATTCGGTCCGCGATGAAAGTCATCGCAATCTATTGATTAAATCTCAATCAAAATATATTTTCCTCATTACGTCCCAATTACTACACATTGTTCGTGTCGAGCATGACATAAGACAAAGGTGTATTGTGTTCGATCTTGTCTCAGTAATTGTAATTTGTTTCAATTCAATTGAATCAATGATTTGCATTTTCAACACACCTTGTGGCTTGAATATTTCGGATAACCGCAGCTTGGATTTTTTTAACCACTTCTTCTGGTTGGTCACTAGCATATAGCAAGCACCAAGAAATAACCAATGGTATGAAAGAGAAGAAGATGACTCCCAAACTTGGCTCCACGTTTTAATTGACAAAATTATGCTTATCATCAGCGGACAGACGTCCACTGGTAAACGAGATTTAAATCCCGCTTAATTTATGACGATTAATGATCGCAATAACATTGTAACTACTATGGTTGCTCCTGCCCATCACGGAAAACCCTGGTGTAATCCCTTTTTTACGACATCTACGACGGAAACGGAGTCTTTTCTCAAGCTGGCAACACCTCGGCGGTGTCTAGACACACATCATAATATGTACAGTTACAATAGTAAAAATGTCTTGTCGTAGGTGAGTTCCGCTACTGACCGAGACTAGCATTGCCTTATACAGAACAAAATAGCTGTTAATACCTACCTATAGATAAGTAGCTAGTCATATGCTCTTTATCATGACATTACCACAAATGGCGAAGCCTTGTACGGTATCGTAATTGCACTGTTTCTTCGTAAAATACTATTAAAATGTCTACGCCTGTCTAGAACAATAGCATAATGAGTGTGGACCACAGAACGAGGAAAGTCTGGACACAAAACTAACTGAAAAACATATTCCAACTTTCCAGGACTGTATACCATATAGCATGCGCACTATGAACAAAATGCGTGTAGGTGCACTGCTGAAACATAAGTATCTATCTGTATCTTATTCTTAACCCTAAAATAAATAAAGCCAAAATGAAATTAGTGAACAATCCTACTACTAATTTTATAAACGCGAAAGTTTGTGAGTATGGATGGATGGATGTTTGTTACTCTTTCACGTAAAAACTACTGAATGGATTTTAATGAAACTTTACAAATATATAGCTTATACATCAGAATAATACGTAGGCTATAATTTATAAAGATACTGTGTGAATTGTCCATAATATGACGATAAGTGTCAAGTAATTAGGAAAAAATCTCCATCTGCGAGGTATTCTGGCGTGCGCTGCCAAAACCGCTAGAGTTACACATTTGTAATGTATGATAGAAATATTTATCTTAAATAGTCCTACAAAAAAGCCCGCCACAATATATATCTATATCTTATGTGTAAGCCATTACAGCCAAAATGTGTATAATATTATAAACGTGAAAGTTTGTTACCTATTATATTTGTTACTTCTTCATGCTCCAACAGCTGAACGAATTTGAGTGAAACTTGGAGTGGAGATACCTTATACCCTGGATTAACACATTGGCTACTTTTCATCATCATCATCATCAATTTTCATCATTATTCACGTGGGTGAAACCGCGGGCGCTACTAGTGATAAATAAAGAAAACGCTATAATATACCATTACCGTATGTTAATGTACATAAATCAACTCATTTCACATACAAATAACATAAAATCAATCCAAATTTGTATTAGTTGATTAGCTTACCTGGAAAGTAAATTATACCGTCGCGAAGCTGAATCGTCCAAGATGGCAGAACTAAGTAGCTGGCTCATCGTTTCAAGTGAAACAAAAGCGTGTACTCCCACGCTACGCAAGTGTGACCATCACTCTTTACCATCGGGGAAATAAAATTAAGTATGTACTTTTAACGTGTCGTGGTATGTGTATGAATAGACCCCACCGCCTCCATTCAACATTTTGGAATTAAAGTTCTGGGATTCAACATTTTTGGAATTCACTATTATGGGATGCAACATTTTGCAAATTCAACATTTTTTAAATTCAACATTTTGGGCCGGAAGGGCCTCCTACCGTGTGTATCGTATCAGCCGACTAAGGGATTACACCAGGGGATGGGTAGCAGCATCCACCTGAGTATTCAACACCAATACTGCAATAACTAATCCACCTACTCCAAAGCGCGGTGCATGATTATGGCAAATCATCTTTGACCATTTCAACCATAGCATTCGATGGGGGAGGCTTTGTCCAGCAGTGGACATCAACCGTCTGATGTTGATGACTTTCAATGTATGTTGTATGTAAGTACGCGTTATTCAATTATGAGTTTTTGTATCTGTTTGAAGCGGACGGCAAGGTATGCACTTACACCTTTTAACAACATAATATCATTATTGTTGCGTATTTGTTGTTCTAGGACTTTTGTACTCATTAAACCGTTTGATCCCCTATTTTTTTTTATAAAAATCGATTTTTGTTGGTTTGTATTTGTATGTGAACAACAAAAGCTGTTCATTAAAATAAACAACTTTTGTTATAACATTTTTGAGATATAAAATCATTATAAAAATATTGCTGACACTATAAATATCGCCAGAGAGATCCAATAAAAACAAGCTCATTATGTAGAACCACCCAGTACACTGTAAAAACTGTTTTTTGTATGAGGCTCTTGCTCTCCACAAATCAATGTTACAAACATTAGCGAGCTAACCGAGACGTACCATACTTTTAAACTAGTTTCTACAACTACAAACTCCAAGTAGGTACTTCCTTCTTAACAATGTTAAAAATACAAAGACCTAAACTGAATAAGAGTGTATAATACTTTTATCAATTACAGACTTTCACTGCATGTTTATAAGGTTCAATTCAGTACGGTAGTTCACGATTTCTGGATTACATTAGTAGGCTCGGTTACCATGTTTGTTTATCTAAATGACGAGTAGGAAAAAACTATAGCAGGGTACCGCGTAAAGAGAAAATATTGGAGGTGCACTCGAAAAGCTATTAACAACCGTTCAAGTTGTTTTAACGTTAAATGGCCATGTTGTTTGTAAATCAGAATATACCTAGGTACTTACTTATGTTAAGTAAGCAGACACAATACATGTCTGTAGATTTAAAACAAAACCAGGGAAAAAGATAACATCAAATGTATAACGTACCTTCCTTCCTTTGAGTAAAATCGTTTATGACTTTATTTAAAAAAAAAATATATTTTGAAGAAAAAAAAAACTCAAACATTACCTACACCTATATCATGGGTATTAGGAACTTTGAGTACCATGGTAACACAACACAGAATATATTATTTGAAGATCATGCAAATATTTGTCATACAGCGGGAATCGAACCCGCACCTGTCGCATCTCAGCCAGCTACTCGCCTGCTACACTCGTTTGTCGTTTGTGTTGTCGTGTTGAACTCAAGTATTTTTGCATCCTTGAGTTTGAGCTCAAAATCTTCACATTCGACGACATTGGGCTAGACATCTGGTTCCAGGGTCGGATGATGACCAGCATAGGATGAACTGGAACTAGTAAGGTAATAAATAAATAAATAAATGCTGGAACATTTCACACAACATTATCTAGCCCCAAGCTAAGCAGAGCTTGTGTTATGGGTACTAGATAACTGATATACTTAATACAATACATTACATAGATAGATATTTTTTATTATACATAGAAAATACCCAGAACACCCTGAACAAATATCTGCAGATTGTACAAATATTTGTTCCGAGGCGGGAATCGAACCCGCAACCTCCTGCGTCGCAGGCGAACCTTCGCCCGCCGCGCCACAGAGGTCGTCAAAAGGTACTACTATAATGCTGAATCTTCAAGTTTAAGTTTGAAATAACATAGATATTGTGTTTGTTTCCCTAAGTACCTATTCCTTTTTCCAATTTGTATGGAACACTGAAAATAGACGGGCCAGCGCCCTAATTACAGTAGTAAATGGCAATGGGGAACGCAACAATGGGGTTAATTTTGGCAGCCATTATTGTCCAAATCCTTTGAAATTTGAAAGGAATAATATTTAGGTCAAGAAGTTTTCCCTATTCAAGTTTCATAAGATATTAAAAAAATATTAAAAAAAAATATTTATTAGGAACTAAAAACACATGGAATAGTAACAATTAAAAACGTTGACGACTGCAAAAGTTATAAAAATAACTGAGAAGCAGTGCCAGCGCCCTCCTCCTAAACACATGTGGGCCAGGTTCCAAAACAGAAAATAAAAGAAACTTATAAACTAAAATGGTAAATACCAAAATTAAAATAAAAATAAAAAGAAAAAAAATAAAACGAATACTGTGAGGTTGTGGGTTAATGTGGGTGTGTGAATGTGTGAATGCGTCGATGAGTGGGTGTGTGTCTCCTATTAGCTATTTAGATAGCGATAAGGCTGCCAAAATGATCCCCATTGTTGCGTTCCCCATTGCCATTTGCTACTCTAATTGGGGGCTGGTTGTCTTCAAATTGACAAAAACATGACTATTAACGTTTTTCAAATTAGTAGTAAGTACATAATAAATAACCATACTTTTAAAACAACAAATAATAATAAATTAGAAACAAATTATCGACCTAAATAATAATTTATTCAAATCTTATACTTTGTTGACACTTCCCGTTAGAAAAATGAAATAAATCTTTGTCATGGGCAATGGGCTTGGAATATTCGCCCACGTAGCAATTAACCTAATATGCCCACGCCCCCGCAACTGCCCATATTTAGCTCTACTAACCGGACAAGAGCCAGAGGCGTAGTAAGGATCAGTAGTCAAATCACTTCTGTTACAAAAAACGATTTGTCAAAAAATTAAAATGTTAGAACAGTGGCAATTAGCCGTTATATTCAATTTAAAATGTTAAAACCCGACTACGCAAACAGATTAAAATAAGATATCGAAATGTTGTAGAAGAATGTTAAAGTCACGATGCTAGTGAAAATAAATGATTTAATGATCATAAGTAAAATTTATAAGTGAATTATAAACGTCGCAGGAAGTCGGTGGATGGAGGTGGCTCAAGACCGTTCGTCGTGGCATAATGTGGCGTGATTGTGAAATACTAGAGCTCCATACATTGCGTCCACATGCAATCGCGCGTTTTGCCGCTCGCTCGAGCGCAAAACGCGGATCAATCGCGCGTAATCGCCTCATCAGCCCCCCTATTCCCTATCTTGAAAGTCACTCAGTGACCACCGTTTGACAAGTAAAATTACCATCAATTGAGAATTCTTCATAATATTATTTTTTATGATGGTCATTCTACTTGTCAAACGTTAGTCACTGAGTGACTTTCAGCTAGGGAATCGGGGGGCAGGACAAGCTTTCACGTGCTGCATACGCATCCGGTGTGCTTTGGCCTTTATACCCCTTTCCCTGGGTGCGGCCCAGGTAAAGTCATTAGTATTTATAAGTTAGTAAGTATTTAGTTGTCATAAATAGTTTGGACTTTATTGTGGCCCAAATTTCGGTCACACACCGCAGGGATGATAATATAAAATCAATTTTATGAGACATATTCGTTTATCGCTGTAAGTTATAGCTTAAGATCGGTAATTATTAATAATTTTGTATAAATGGTGCACTTAAGAATATGTACCTATGGGCTATTTGAGTGTTTACTTACGTAGTAACTTTTTTATACCTACTCGTGCCTATTATTATTACTATTACTAGTTGCGCCCCGCGATTTCACCCGCGTGAATAATAATGAAAATTGATGATGATGATGATGATAACAAGTAGCCTATGTGTTAATCCAGGGCGTAAAGTATCTCCATTCCAAATTTCACTCAAATCCATTCAGTAGTTTTTACGTGAAAGAGTAACAAACATCCATACTCACAAACTTTCGCGTTTATAATATTAGTAGGATAGGATTATTTTATGTTGTCCAATTCGAGATGTTTTCAGTTTCAAGAGTTGTAACTCGGGCTAGTAAAATAAATAAATAAATGCTGGACATTTCTCACAGCATTATCTAGCGCAAAGCTAAGCAGAGTTTGTGTTATGGGTACTAGATAACTGATATACTAAATACAATACATTACATAGATAGATATTTTTTATTAAACATAGAAAAATACCCAGAATACCCTGAACAAATGTATGCAGATCGTACAAATATTTGTTCCGAGGCGGGAATCGAACCCGCAACCTCCTGCGTTGCAGTCGAACCTTCACCCGCCGCACCACAGAGGGCATCAAAAAGTAAATAGTAAGGGACTTAAGTTTTAGGAGACCACTAAATATTTATCTATATCACTAAAAAGTTATATAATGTTTTACAAAATGACACCTATAATAAAATAACTCTATGGGATAACTTAAGTCATTTTTCCCTGAAAAACAAAACCAAACCAAAACCTAACAATATCAGAGGATCACTTAAAAATTAAAACGTGTTGTTATTTCACAGTAAATGCAAGGGTCCTTCGGGAATAAAGGTTCTCGAGTGGTGACCGTAAACCGGACGACGCGGCAGAGGAAGGCCCCCTGGATGAACTAAAGACTAAGGTAGCAGGAAGTCGGTTGATGGAGGCGGCTCAAGACCTTTCATCGTGTCATTCTAAGGAGCCTATGTCCAGAAGGGGACTTCTACAGACTGATGATGATGATGAAAATCTTCCAAAGCTTTCTCCAACAATCCACCTAAAACAAATTTTCTCAGTTTCCGATAAACCCTGGATTAGCACTTCAATAGCCCAGCATTTAGCCTAAATAGAGTATTAACGTTATCTAGCGAACCCCATTAATGTACGAAGCCCATTCACGAAGTGGGCTTTATTACATAGCGAGCCATTCTTAGCTCCAACGGCCATCCGTTAATCGAGGAAGCCTTCCAGATTCTAGACCACTCGATTCTGCTCCCGATTGGCCGGTATGACCATGCAGTAGAGATTAGTATGAAAGTACCCTACACTCAATTAAAAAATTATGTCAGCAAAATCAGTTTTCGCTATCAAAAGAAGTGTTGATGAAAAACAAAAAAACAAATGAATGAGCAAAAAACACGATATATAAGAATCAAATAAAATAATATTGTTATTCACCAAAACGACTAAAGTTGTTGGGAAGCAACAAGTTTTTGTTATTCGGACACGAGATGAATAAGGAACTGGCAATATCGCTTTGTGATTCCGCTTCGACAAAATATCACCCATTCGAGCACAGAAGCCAATTCGGCCTTTTTGACGTCCACCTATTTCATTTCGGTTATTTGGAATACCTGAATCAACGTCAAAATCAATATGTGATTTTATTGGAGCAAATGATTGGAACAACGTACAAAAAACTGTTAATTGGACAAGTCGGCTGTTGAAAACTGAAGATTGAAGATAATTGATAATGATTGTGATTATGATAAATCATTAAGTGACGCGACCTCACTTCTTAGTTAACTAACACAATTAACTAACTAACTATCACAATTCTATCAGTGTCCATAAATGAGACGTTAATATAATACGAAATTTTGGGCTTTATTTACTTTACAGGATGTTTTTGTAAATTCCCACATCAAAACAAAAAATATTCGTGAGAGAAAATGTATGAATATGTTTTTTTTTTTTTTTTTTTTTTATGCTACTTGGCAAGCAGACAAGCTTACGGCCCACCAGATGGAAAGCAGTTACCGTAGCCTATGAACGCCTGTAACACCAGAGGCATCACACGCGCGCTGCCGACCGTGAGACATAAAGATGAAAAGTCTCATGTGCCTGTAATTTCACCGGCACCCGTACCCTTCAAACCGAAACACAGCAATGTGAACACTACTGCTTGGCGGCAGAAATAGGTACGGTGGTAGTACTTTCCCGGACGAACTCTTTCACAAGAAGTTCTACTACTAACAAAATGTATAATAATGTATGACTAATAAGTTTAATTGGTCTAGCGGTTACTATGGTAGAGTACTTGTACGGAACCCTCATTATGCGAGTCCAACTCGCACTTGGCCAATTTATTTTCCTTTTACTTTTGTTTGAAAATATTATACCGTTTATTAAAGGTACTCATAGATACTAAATTAATATTATATCTGTGTAGAAAGTGCATTAACTGAGGTCCACGCAGCTGCATTCGATGATAGCCTACAGGCGATAGCGGCGCACGCGCTCATCCCACTATAACATTACCTACCTATGAATGTAAAAGTTTGTGAAGATGTATATAGATGTTTGTTACTTTTGCACGCAAAAACTACTGAAGGGATTTTGATGTAACTTGTATTATAGCTATATGTAACAGAGGTTCCACGCGGGAGGAGGCGTGAGCAAATACTAGTTCGACATCGTTGTAGCCCCTTCAGTAAATAACGCTTTACATTATCAGTCTGTAGAAGTACAATGTTGGACATAGGCCTTCCCTCTAGAATGCCGTAGAATGAGTATAGAAAGGCCCCCCTCTCGATGGGCCAAAGACATTTTAAAGGTCACTGGAAGTCGGTGGATGGAGGCGGCTCAAGATCATATTCACCATGAAATCAAGTATCAAGCTCGTCATAAGACTCTATGTCAACTAAGTTTCTTCGGCTTATAAGTAATATTAGTAAAATAGTTATGTTTGCGCCTTAACTTCACGGTTGTTTATTTACGCGAAGGGCGTGGCGCCTCACGATGCCCCAAGGGTCCGGCACTTGCTACTTACAATTCGTAATTTTAATACTTCATCTTGCACACCTGCACACAATGCTGATCTGGATAACAAAACAATTTATAATAATCTGTAATATCATTATAGAGGTTCTCCTCCAACTCCTCCTATGGATTTCATAACAACTAATGAATTATGCCGGAAGATCTGAGCTGAGAAATTCTTGCCAAGCGTAGTGAGAAGCGCAAATGCCTCCAATTGTGTGAGGTCTTATCCAGCAGTGGAGTCTAACAGTTGATGAAGAAGAAAGTTCTTGGTAGGTACCTTGGTTTGCTGTAATCCAATCGCACCAACTAGAGAACTAGAACTCCATTCTAACCATCTCATTCACGGATGGTCCAGTTGAAATGCCTATGCATTGCAGTAAATTAGCTCCGAGTTAATTATGCTAATCCTCCTGGTTGGAGTAATTAGCTTAAGGAGCGATGGACATCAGACATCCAGCGAATGCGATTTTCTACTGCTCTACTCCTAGTGTGGGATCAGCAGGCGATTCTAAAACGTCGGAAACGTTTCCGATCGGATTCGTTAAATTTTCATTTCGATGTGGTAAGTAACTAAAACAATTTTCTCTAGTAAAACACAGTTAAAAACAACAAATACTGTATATTACTGTGTTTTACTAGAGAAAATTTTTAGAAAATTGTTTTAGTTACTTACCACATCGAAGTGAAAAACTAACGAATCCGATCGGAAACGTTTCCGACGTTTTAGAATCGCCCTGCAGGACTAATATTTATGTGACTGTTGGGTGTTATGTTATGTTTTTATGTTAAGTACTCAGATGCTGTCCATACCCTGCGGTGTAGCCCCTTAGTCTGCTTTTACGACATCCACGGGAAAAGACGGGGAATCTATTCTTAGGCCGGACACATCACGGCTTAGCTTTATAGTGTATAGATTATCATGAAAAGTTACGAGCTTTTACTGACGTAGTTTTTCCATACTTTTATAACAAGTTGTATGTTTAGCAAAACAATTATCATCATCATCATCGTAAGCCGTTAGACGTCCACTGTTAGACAAGGCCTACACCATTGAATGCAATGGGGGCTTTGCCATAATCACCACGCTTGGCAGGCGGATAAGTGATTGCAGTTTGTTGTCTACCATCTCTGGTGTAATCCCTTCAATCATGATCAACTCAATATCTATCTATATATATAAAAATCAATTGCTGTTCGTTTGTATGGCTAAAACTCGAGAACGGCTGGGCAGATTTATTTGATTTTGGTTTTGTTGTGTTCATAATTGTCACGGGAAGGTCTAAATGTACCGGGACCATCGGGAACACCGGGTCCACGCGAACGAAGTCGCGCGCGGGCCGCTAGTAGTTATATATTTTTGTAGTTTCTTAGTTAAATTATAAATTCACTTAGCAAAGCAGTGTGTGTGCAATCAATCAAAATCAATTAACAACTCAACCCATATCAGGAACACGTTTAATTAACTTCGTCAAAGATAAACTTAAAACTAGCGTCAATTAAGAGTTATAACTTTTATCTAATTCATCAGTTCCAATCAGTTTTATGTCTCTCCTTATAAAAAGTTGTGATATTAAATAATATTCAGTTCAATAAAATCTATCAAATTGATTGTTGATATGGAGTGATCAAACCAAGATATTTTAACCTTTCCTTAAACCGGCTAACGATGAAAGGCAGATTATATACGTATTTAAGATATTTGAGAGATCCAATAATAAATTATACATATACATTACATTGAAACTGCTAATGTAAAATGAACCTTAACCATTTGACTTAACTTTGAGAAACCAAAAGGGCGAAGTAGAATATAAACCACTTGGAAATAATCTTTGTCCCATATGAATAATAGCAGACTCAAGACTATTATCTTGTTAGGAGACCAATTTCACCAGATGTTCCTAGTTAACTCGAACAAACGCAAAAGAAGAACAAGTCTGAAACAAGTTACTGTTGTTCAAAGCTCGATTAACTAGCTCGATATATTTATAAGATTATTGCAATATTTTTGTATCATGGAACTATTCAATTTGAAAGAAGATAAAATACTCAGTCATTATTCTGAGATAAAACACAATTAATTCCAAAACCAAATTAAGATCAAAACGTTAGTCCAAATTCTGTTATTTACTTTGATAGTTTTTATCAAGAAGTTCAGTAATAATATGTCAGCCATAATAGATAGTAATGCAGAGGGAAAAAAGTAGGTCATATAAAATCCTTGAATTGTGTAAGAGATTACTTGGATGTATGAGGCTTTGGAATTAAAATAGGTAATAAAAGTTTAAAAAGTAAAACCCAAAAAAACTTTTTTTTTTTTTGCTACTTGGCAAGCAGACAAGCTTACGGCCCACCAGATGGAAAGCAGTTACCGTAGCCTATGAACGCCTGTAACACCAGAGGCATCACACGCGCGCTGCCGTCCCTGAGACATAAAGATGAAAAGTCTCATGTGCCTGTAATTTCACCGGCACCCGTACCCTTCAAACCGAAACACAGCAATGCGAACACTACTGCTTGGCGGCAGAAATAGGTACGGTGGTAGTACTTCCCCGGACGAACTCTTTCACAAGAAGTTCTACTACTTACTAACAAACTGAAGCAGAGAAAGGCCAAATCCACGATTGCATAGCAAAGGCATTCAATTTAATTAATAAGTGTAGTTGGAGGCCAAACCCATTTTTATTTAAGCTTCTACAACATCCAACTGATCACTCTTAGGCCACGTAAATCATGAAAGTCATAGGATCTGTCATTCCGTTGAACGGTTGATTAATAGGGACGAATACTTTATCAACATTTTGGTACGACTTCATGCAGTAGATTTGTGATCAGTCGATAGCACGTCCCTCGTCAATTAATATCGATATCAAAGTCGAAAACATTTAAGCGTTGTGGATGATCGATGCGACTCGTTTTAATCTAACAAACCGAATTAAGGGCCGAAGTCGATTTATCTCTCGATTCGGGGGTAGTCGGAAGTCGTTTGAATTTGACTCGATCTATCGATGCATAGTGTGGGTGGCTCAGATATCGATTTTGTTTACTGAGCGTGCACTATCTAATCGTCTTAATGGGCCGACGATTGATGAGGACAAAGAAGTTATCAATTACCTTGGTTTCTTCGAAGATAAATGGGGCGTATACAAAAGTTCAACTTGCGAGAATTTCCCTAATTATTTTACTTGTAGTTGCAGAGTAAGAATTTAAGTAAATTAAATAAAATCATTGTGTTTAGACAAAGATATGTGAAGTAATAAGACTTTTGACGACAGAACTATGTTATCAGAAAAAGTAGCTTCGATTAATTTGTCAGCTGAATTGGGACAAGGAAAACAAAAACAACTTACAACTGTCGACCGCCATATATTCACAAGAGATAATAAATAAAAGTGAATTTCAAAGCACCTAGACTCGTATCCCAACAATAAAAGTCGCGACAGGAGTCAAGCACGTAGGTCGACAACAATTTTCGCATACTAAGCATTGTTGGAAATTGAAAGGCTTGCCGCGTCTTAAGAAAATAACACTATTACACAACAATACACCTTACACTACAGATACTCAGTTAGTTTTACAATGGCAAATATTCAAAGAGCGTAGAATATGGCACGCAAGAAGAATCTTAATAATGTATATCGTAGCGTAGTTATATGTTCATCCAGTATGTACGTAATCCTAAGAAAATGCTCGTCTCGTTTTATAGTTTGTTTGAATCAGATTTACATTTGAATGTATTTTAATAGCTTCATACTTTTGATAGATAGGTATCTCATAACTACTTCGTGCACTGCATCAGAATGGGTTAATATAGTGTCTCTTACGAGTGGACACAATGGAAATTTATCATAAAGGCAGCTAGATTTCCACTGCAAGTTCTTCTATTAGAGGATAGCAAATAGAGAAGTCCAAACAATATCCAGTATACGCTTGATATATGAGTGATCATCATTATCAGCAGCCTTTGGACGTCTACTGCTGGTCGAGAGTGTCCCCATTGAATGCTAAAGGGGGTTTTGCCATAATCACAACGCTTGGCAGGTGGATTGGTGATCGCTGTATTCGTGTTGAGTACCTACTCAACTACTCAGGTGGATGCTGCTGCACATCTCCAGGTGTTATCCACTAACCACTTTTTCTATGGGAGGAGATCGAAGTGTCTATTGTTACGCCACGGAAAACAGTACTTCAGTACTTACTGTGGTAACATTCAGAGTAGTCGAACTGGAAAATCGCTGGAAGGATTTACAAGTTGAAGGAAAATAAACAGCGCTTCGTTTGCTCTGAAATTTTGAGTTGCCGGAAATAAAAATAAACTCGAAGTTTATTTTTATTTCCGGCGACTCCTTACTGCTATAACACAACAATCAAAATAACAAAGTTATTTTGGTTTTAAGTGCCTTAATTGAATTCATCATCATCATCATCATCAGCCAGTAGAAGTCCTACAAAAATAGTGAGAAAACCTTTTCATAACACAATAGAGTAATTTTTCCAAATATTTTCCAAGTGCCGGCTCTACAATGCGATAACACAAATGTTGTAAGTCAAAATTGCCAATTTATCCCGACCGGCGGTGCAGCCCACCGATTATGGACCACTCAGTTCGGCTTTAATGTTGCAAGAAGTCAGTGGATGACAAAGGTTTAAGACCGAGGTGAAGACGGAAGCCTATATGGCTAGCAATTAACGACTGCTGGTTGATGATGAATATAATGACTACAGTAAGAATACGTTGAACGTATGCGAACGTCTGTCAAGTAATGTCATTGTTGACCCCCACTTGAACATGATATATCGTCGGTTGCAGGTTCAATTGGGGTAACTGACAAAACACGTAAAATTTTTTTTTTTTTTTTTTTTTTTCCTTTCCTTAGTGTACGTTTTCATGTACCCTAATAGCATTACAATCTAGCCATAAGGCAGGCTAATAAGTAATTAAACATTGACCTAGATTTATAAAATAAATTATAGCTAAGAATGTGTCCATTGGCACTTTTCTTAATGTCTCTATTTAAGGGGAGGACACTTTGTTCTTGTGTTCTTATTATCTAGCACTAATTTGCACTACATTACACTATTATTTACACTACACTAACTCATAAGGTTTAGTTCTTTTGAGTCTTCTCACTATGTCCGTGTTGTCGAGAAGCTGGATTGCCTCGACATTCACATGATGATGAAGTCTACGTTCGTGAGCTCCTGCATATTTTTTGACGACTTTGTCGACGAACTCAATGTTAAGGTCCCGGTGGAGATCGTCATTTCTTACATACCAGGGTGCATTTACTATTCCCCTGAGTACTTTATTTTGAAATCGTTGTATTATTTCTAAGTTACTCTTTTTGGTACAGCCCCACAGCTGTATACCATAGGTCCATACTGGCATCAGGACTTGTTTGTATAATAATATTTTGTTGTGTACCGCTAGAGTAGAATGTCTTCCAAGCAGCCAGTACATCTTCTTGTATCGTAGTTCTAACTGATCTTTTTTCTTCTTGACATGAGCTTTCCAGCGTAGCTTTGCATCAAGCGTCATTCCCAGATACTTTGCCGTATTTTCATATGGTATGAGCTTATTGTTGATAAATACCGGAAAGTACTGCTCTTTTTTGTTGGTGAAGTTGATGTGGATTGATTTTGATTCGTTTAGTTTGATCCGCCATTTTTTCGTCCAGCAATGGATTTTATTAACCGCCACTTGAACTTTTTCTGCTGCTTCTGCATGGGTATTTCCAACAGCCATTATAGCAGTGTCGTCAGCAAAGGTCGCGATGGTGTTATTTTCTAGTTCAGGGATATCACAAGTATAAAGTAGGTATAGGACCGGACCCAATACGCTTCCTTGTGGTACCCCAGCTTTAATTTCTTTTATTTCAGAGTAGGCATCTTCTTGCCTTATTCTAAAAACTCTATGCGATAAATATGATTCTAGTATATCTGCAAATTCTTCTGGTATCATTTTTCTCAGTTTTAGTATAAGGCCTTCATGCCATACCTTATCAAAAGCCTGAGCCACATCTAGGAAAATAGTAGAGCAGACTTTTTTATCTTCTAGAGTTTTCTCGATAGTATTTGTGATTCTGTGAACTTGGTCTATTGTTGAGTGCTGTTCACGGAAGCCAAACTGATATTCTGGAATAAGGTTCTTATGGTCTATAATTGGCTTCAGCCTTTTAAGTAGTAATTTTTCAAATAACTTTGACATAATGGGTAGCAAAGAAATTGGTCTGTAAGATGTTGTCTCGTGAGGTGGTTTTCCTGGTTTTGCTATCATTATAACTTCAGCGACTTTCCATAGTTCTGGCACATATCTTAGTCTAAATGCGGCATTGATAAGGGTTGTAAGTTTAACTAAGGCTTTTCTTTGAATATTATGAAATATTTCTCCCGAGATAAGGTCAAACCCAGGAGATTTTCTGGGGTTTATGTTTAGTTTTATTTCCCTTAAGACTTCTCTTGGTGAAACAAGCTTTATATTTAATTTATCATTACAAACTTCGTTTATCGTATTATTATTATTTATTTGGCCTTCATTTGGTTTAAATATATTCTCTAGGTGCTCTGCAAAACATTTGGCTTTTTGTTCATTACTAACGGCCCATTTTCCGTGTCCAACTTTTAGTGGAGGAATTTGAATGATAGGCCTTTTCATATTCTTAGTAGCCTTCCAGAGTGAGTAGTCTGTACTACGGTCACTGGTCAGGTTTTTCAGAAATGTGTTAGTTGAAGCATCAATGTGATTTTGGATTTTCCTTTTTAATTGTTTTGTAAGGTTGTTCAACTTGTTTTTGTCTTGTGGAGACCTTGATTGATGCCATTGGTTTCTCTGTCTTCTTTTTTCATATATTAGTTGTTTGATATCTCTAGGATACTTGGGAGTTGTTGTTCTTTGTTTAATTTGAGGTGTGTTTTTCCAGGCTGTCTGCTGTATAAGCTTGACAAACTTCTCTACTTCTATGTTAAGCTGCTCCGGAGTTTTAAGCGGAACTCTAAGGTCTATATTACAATCTAATTCTATCCGAAAACTCTCCCAATCTGTGTATTTGTTTACTAGGGTTGGAGTGTTTTCTGTAAATAAGACCGTCTCACTTATTTCTAAAAATATTGCAGAATGGTCCGAGTTCATATCGTAGCTCTGTTTTGTTTGAAGATAGCTAGATGATAGGTTCTTGTAAATGAAAAAGTCTATCAGGTCAGGAATTTTATGTGGATCAGTTGGCCAGTAGGTGGGCAATCCCGTGGATGTAACGTCACATTTCATTTCTTTTATAGCACTCATCAGTTCTTTTCCTTTTATGTTTGTTAATCTAGAGCCCCAATATGTGTTCTTGGCATTGAAGTCACCTCCTAATACAAATCTTTCACCAAGAGGTTGTAAAAGGCTCAGGTACGTCTCTTTTCTTATCGTATATCGTGGTGGGCAGTATATGGCCGCCACAGTAAGAGAATATCGCTTTGTATTAATACAAATTGCTACAGATTGGATGTCTGGCTCTTCATGTTTATTTACTTCGTGATGTTTTATATTTTCATTTACAATTACAGCACTGCCGCCTCTTCCTTTATTGGCTGGGTGTAGTGCATGATAGACTTTATAGCCTTTGAATTGAATATGTGATTGTTTTGTAAAATGTGTTTCTGATACCAGACATATATCTATATTTTCTATATCTAGGACTACCTGCAGTTCGTTTTGATGATTCAGTAGCCCATTGCAGTTCCAAGCCATAATTTTGAGTTTGTTAATCATTTTTTAGTTTTAGGTATAGCTGTTTTAGCGCTATTTTCTATCCTCTTCAGACGCTCATCAAATGATGTCATGAGCTTCAGGATTTCATTTAACTTACTGTCATTAGTGTCGAATTGCTCATTGCGTAGCAAAGTTTTCGTGTTTCCCGCAGCTGCTTGAGCGTAGGAGACGTTCTTGTTTGTGCTTGAAGGTCTTATAGTACCAGGGTTATGCTGGTCAGAGATACGTGATTTTTCATTAGAAACTGGCTGTTGTCGCAGAAACACTGGTTTTTTGATGTTTTTGTTACGCATCGTTTGCATTTCTTTTGCTACCATGCATCCTCTATAGTTGGCTGGGTGAGCTTCTCCACAGAGCACACATTTAGGTTTTACTTCTGCTGGTTTTATGCAGTCTTTAGTTAGGTGTTTTCCTATGCATTTAACACACCTAGGCTCCTTGGAGCAGTACTTTTGTGTATGCCCGTAGACCTGGCATCTCTTACACTGCGGGATCAGTTTCGTGGATCTAAGAGGTTGTACCTCCACCAAACACCCCAGTATATATTTAATATCAAAAACCTTTTTAATTTCTTCATCGTTATTAAAGGTAAGCATAAACATATTGAGTGGCTCCTTGCTTTTCCAGCTCAATTTATTTATTGCGTCCTCAATCATGTAACCTTTTGTTTTAAGGTCTTCTATGATCCTTTCTGGCTTACAGGTAAAAGGCAACTTTTTAACCATTACTCTTATTGGCCTTTCTTGCTTATTTTCATAAGAATGCCAAAGACAGTTATTTTCAGTCAACGTCTTTGTTACATTTCTATATGCTTCCTCATTACAAGAGTTAACTTTGACGCTCTCACCATTCAACATCTTAATCGTGAAGGTGCCAGCTGGTTGTTTTATAGACATAAAGTCATAAAAATTTTGGTAGTTGTTTACCCCATCCACTATTATAGGAGGTGGGGGGGGAACTTTCTTACCTTTTTCTAACATTGGTGTTTCGTTAGTTTTTAGTGGTGAGAGTGTGGGTGAGGTGTTCAGTTTTCTTTTTTTTCTTGCCTTTGTTCGAATCCACTCTGTTTCTTTAGCGAGTTCTTCCTCACTACCCGTGTCGTATTCGGCACAGGGTAGAGAAGGAGTCTTCATAGTCGTAGTAGCTGGATTTGTGGGATTTGTTTCCACAACACATTTCAGCTGCTGCTGAAGAATTTCTATCTGACTCTTCAAGTCATGAACAAGGCTGTGCAGTTTATCCCGCTCTTCACTTGCTTCTTTGAAATGTTTGTACAGTAAATGCTCCGTGTCCGTTTTTAACGCTATTTTGCCTTCATTCGGTGATTTATCCATTGTTGAGGCAAGTAATAACGTCGCCTTAACAAAATGATTTGTCGTCCAAAGACATGCCTTACGCAATAACTAACTGGGTCATCGCGGTTCGGCCGTCGCGACGGTTTTGTTGTGATGCGTTTGCACTTTGCACTGTCGGTACGCGCGGTCGCGGGTGACACAACTATTTTCAACGAAAATCGAACGATCACCCGTAAAATGAGTTGAGTATACAGTTGTTCTTAGTTTTTTCTGCTCTTTCGAATGGTGCATTTAAAAAAATTCTAGCTTTAAAAAAAAGTCAGTTACGCTACACATTTTAGCTGTGAATTTTTCAGATTTCCTTCGAAATTATGTTGTAACTGATTATGTGATCCATTTACATAAGTCGAATGGGTGTATTTCTATGCCCGAAGAAGGTTCAGTTAGAGTAAGTATCTTGGCAAACCATTATTGCTCTTACACTAAATCTTAGTTTAAACGAAAAATAATAACAACACAAACACCAAAATTATATGAGTGTTGTTTCACCAATTGACGTTACACCAATTGACCCGTACTATGTTTAAGTTTGTTGTCAGTTACACTAATTTAAGCATTGGAATCAAAAATAAGTTTGCCCAAAATCAAGGATTAGATAGGTAAGTATTCCGTGAATTGAAACCTCTTTATAGAAACAAATAGGCAAATATCAGAAGAAAAGAATAATGTTGACTGCAAAATAGTGTAACTGCCATAAGCATTAAAAAATTTTGGTGTAACTGAAATTTATATCCAAAACTAGAGCTACTAAGGACAAACTTCATATTTTGCATGAAAATTCAATGAATTATAAGCTTTTCTGTCAAAACAGATCCAAAAAAGGTCACATGCAAGTAAAGTTATGTTCAATTTATTGCGAAAAAAAACTTTAAATGCTTCTACTGAAAAGTCGTGTATTGTCGGTTACCCCAATTGAACCTGCAACCGACGATATATATATACATCATTGTTATAATAGAGTAGGTACTAGAGAAACGCTCGCGACTTCGTCCGCGTCGATTTTATTCCATTCAAACTTCATCACACCGCTCCTTGAATTTCGGAAATTCCTTTCTTAAATGCACCCGTAGACGACAAAAGGGATGTACCAAAAGTTTGTGAGGACGGATGGATGGACATTTTTTCCTTGATACGGAGATACGTTAACCGCTGCGCAACTGGCTGACTGTTGATTTTGGGGATGTTATAAAATCGTAATATTTCCCATAAGTGTGGATTAAGTGTGGGTTCGATTCCCGCCTCGGAACAAATATTTGTACGTGCTGCAGATATTTGTTCAGGGTATTCTGGGTATTTTTCTATTTTTTATAGAAAATATCTATCTATGTAATGATCAGTTATTTAGTACCCATAACACAAGCTCTGCTTAGCTTGGGGCTAGATAATGTTGTGTGAAATGTCCAGCAATTATTTATTTTATTTTATCAACACTTTAAAACCAATAACTATAGCTATAATACTGTTAAGTTTAAGCAAAATCTGTTCAGTAGTTTTTGCATGAAAGAGTAACCAACATTCATCCTCACAAACTTTTACATTTATAAGAAAAACAATTGTAGGATTGGTTTTCTAAGTCAGCCGAGCCAAGCGGTTACCAATCAGAGAGCGGGTCAGTCCCTGGCAGGAACTAGATAATGTTCGTTTCACTCGAAATAACTCCCATAAATTGAGTTTAGCAACTATTTACCCTCGTACGTCGAGTTACATCAAGTTACCGGTACTTTTATAGAACAAAATCAACGGACAAAGTAGGATGCTTTATGTAAAAACTTAACAATCATAGATAAGTAACTTAGTCTTTTATCTAGTTTATAAATTACTAAGCCCTTCCATGTTTAATCAGTTTTTAATATTATTATTTGTTTATCTATATTTTTCTAGCATTTGATATTTTTGGAACCCTTTATTCCACATCATGGAGGAGGGCGTTGATACTTGCGACACAGTATTTTTTTTTACTTCTGCAGGTATCATCGTTTCTATCTTATTTGTTCCAAATAAAGATGATTATGATTATGTTAGAAGTCCACTGCACCATGCCCAGCAGCTGACTTCTTACACAAAGCACCCTACTTCATCCGTTGATTTTGTTCCTTCACATAGAATGCCACGACAAACGTTCTTGGACGTCCTCCATCCACGGACTTCCTACGACCTTTATAATGTCTTTGATCCATCGAGAGGCGGCGCCTTCCTACACCGCGTCTTTCGGTTCCTGATGGTCGCCACTCGAGAACCAACCTTTATTCCCTAACGGTTGTAAGTTCTGCGAGCGATATCGCCTGCCTTACTTTATTATGATTATTTACACTTCACAAGTTAACAGCACTTGATACACGTACAAGGAAATCGGATTCTTTGCAACACCCTTTCCAATCCGACCCTCCACAGGCACAATATCGTTGTAAATTGGAAACCTGAACGACAGGATAACAAGGTCCTGATAACAAGCCCAATCCATTCTACAATGATAAATGTAGAGTCTATAAATTTTGTAGTTTACTTTGGTAACTTTGTATGTTGGGAACATTATTCCAAACGTTCAAATGTCATCAAATCTAACTTTTTTAAACATTTGTACGTTTCGCCTTCAAAATTACATAAGTTACCGGAATAAACAAAGAGAATAAGAAATTTATGGTCGTTCTGTTCAAATTTGAAAGAAAAATTGTTTTTTGTGGTAAGTGTATTACGTGTCTGAGGGGTGAGAATTTACCATGAATATTCTAGTAAAACAGCCATTGCTTTCTAGAACATGGCTTGACCAAGGACTTTAATGACTTGAATAATATATCTACTTGACATTGTCAAAACTGAGAAGATATTCCTCAGAGACCAGAATAAAAAAAGAAAAATCCTGAATAAAATTATTTGCGAGAATGAATCTCAGGCGACGAATTTCCAGTCTCACCAAGGTGGTCTCCAATATCTACAAACTAAATAGGTATCTATTACATTCACGCTTATCATTATCAATGTATACGAAACAAGATACATAATGTGACATTCACGTAATGTCTGATCTACGAAGTATCTGCACGATAGAACGTAAGTTTTCCTAAATGGTACTTACCGTATACAGTTTCAACGGTAATTCTTATCCAAATGAACCTCAAGAAACCATCCAGTAACGTGATCCACAATCACCAATCACAGCATACACTCCCCAAATAAAGTTCCCTTTCAAGTCCCATGCTTATTGCAAAGAAATAGAGTTGAAAGTCGAAAAGCTTGAAGTAATATTGGTGGTAGGTTTGTCAATAAATGCGCCCGCATAGACATCATACATCGGTGGGAACTGCAGAACACGTGTTCCAAAATGTTCTCCGTGTGAACAAGATGCAAGGAGTCCAGCCATTGTTTAGATATATAATGTTTATAACCACGACAGTGAAAATAAGCATACAATCACTAGTTAAATTCTCACAGCACACACACTATTTTTTTTTTAACAAGAGGACATTGTTTCCTTTCCTGAAAATATAATAACTGTAATTTTCAGCTGAATAACGCTTAAAGGGTCGGGGAAGGATGAACAGCCCATGCAAACGTAATAAGTACCAAAATCATTTGTAATTCGAGCATATTTCTACCATATTATGTTATTATTCGTATTCGTATATCATTTATTTAGGTAAAAAGCGAAGTCCATTTTGTATATTTTTACGACTTTTACGACATGTTTTAATCTTATTTATTTCGTATTAAAAACAACGTACTTTCTAGTATTCTGTGTTTAGGAACATAGCATATATTGTCAAGTTACAGAATAACAACAAAATATGAAAAAACATTAAGTTTTTATTCATATTTTTTGATATTACGGAACACGACCTAATTTGATACAAATTCCGAACGGCTCGTACACGCATCGTGAATGCAGGGAAAGAGGCCCCGGTGCCAAACAGGGGTAGCTGATTTTGACACTCGCTTCAAATTGAATTTGCTTGCAGCCCTCGCAGGCCCCTTAAACTCTTTCTAAATTCCATTTTTGAAATGTTGAACAGCACTCGTTTTTGTGACGTCTATCGTAGTCAGTGTAGCAGAACTCTAAAACCGGGTGGGGCGCACGGTTGCGGTCCGGGTCCCAGCTCTTGTAAATTATTAACATTTACCTACATGTTTACAACGCAACGCAGCTGCATTTGGCTCGTAATCAGTTGACCGAGGCCATAGTTCAAATGCAACTATAGTACCGTAAGATTTCTAGAGTGCACATTTTACTCCCGGTATAATGTTGCTTGCTATACGTTTGTGCAACTGAGCTCATGAATATCGGTGTTATTTCCACCTGCGAATTATTAATCTTAAGCATGGTTTACATTAGATAAGCACGCGCACCTTCAGCTTCCTAGAACCTGCCCGGAGCCGTAAAGATATATAGAGACTGATAAATTGCGGGGTTTGCTAGCTACTAGTAAAATGGAATGAGATTGAAAATACAGTACATAACCATTTTATAGTGCAATATAAGACTCAGGCACCAGCCTGATTGCGTCCACTACTGGACGGTACCTTCCCTATAAAATACAATAGGAGGGAAATGCTAGAATCACCACGCTTAGCAGGTGGATTGGTAATCGGGTCTATTCTTAGGCCGGAAACTCACGGCACTCTAAGCCTAACCTACTTTACCTTGAGTAATACAACTCCTGAGACCAACGTTTGAGTTTTTACAAACAATTTACACGGACGTATGGGTAGTGTACACTGTGGTGTTTCCGGACTCAGAATAGACCCCTCCTTCTCCTCCCGAGGATGTCGTAAAAGCCGACTGAGGGATTACACCAGGGGATGGGCAGCAGTATCCATCTAGTATTCAGCACAAATCAGCGATTACCAATCCGCCTGCCAAGCGTGCCAAGCTTGGTGAGTAAGGCAATTTCCACCATTGTTTGTTAAAAAAAAAAACGGTTGTCTGTAAAGTCGGTTTACTGACGATAGTTCAACGTGTCAACGTCGTTATTGTGCTTCTTTGTCGCTCGTTCCGCGCTCGCGCGCATGCGCTTAGCGCATGCGCTTAGCGCATGCGCTTATATATATATATATATATATAGCATATATAGCGCATGCGCATAGCGCATGCGTTTTGCGAGGTGACGCATGACGAGGTAACGACGCATTAGTCATGTTTTTTCGAGCGTGCAGCCGGCTCCCGATTTATAAGACGTTAACACGTCAAAACGAGGCTTTATCCAGCAGTGGACGTCTAAAAGCTGTTGATGATGATGATGGTGTAGTGTTACATGGATTTTTGTATGGAAAATGAGGTTCACAGAGTGTACGCTAGGGGCGCTCATCGGTGTCGCCATACAAAATCCATGTTACACTACAAAAAAACTGCAAAAAAAAAAACGGTTGTCTGTAAAGTCGGTTTACTGACGATAGTTCAACGTGTCAACGTCGTTATTGTGCTTCTTTGTCGCTCGTTCCGCGCTCGCGCGCATGCGGCGTTAGCGCATGCTCTTCGCGCATGCGGCGTTACCGCATGCGCATATATATATATATATATATATATATCGCATGCGCTAGGCGCATGCGCTTCGCGTATGCGCATATATATAAATATAGCATATATAGCGCATGCGCATGCGGCGTTAGCGCATGCGCATATATATATATAGCATATATAGCGCATGCGCATGCGGAGTTAGCGCATGCGCTTCGCGCATGCGCATATATATATATATATAGCAAATATAGCGCATGCGCTATGCGCATGCGCATGCGGCGTCAGCGCATGCACTTCACGCATGCGCATATATATATATATATATATATATATATCGCATGCGCATATATATATATATATATGTAGCATATATAGCGCATGCGCTATGCGCATTCGCATGCGCATATATATATATATATAGCATATATAGCGCGTGCGCTTCGCGCATGCAGCGTCACCGCATGCGTTTTGCGAGGTGACGCATGACGAGGTAACGACGTATGACGAGGTAACGACGCATTAGTCATGTTTTTTCGAGCGTGCAGCCGGCTCCATCGATTTATAAGACGTTAACACGTCAAAAATTACCACCTTATGTATTATATTTTTTAAACCTATTCTGGTTAAAATGGCTTTTGTCTTGTCTTGACCTATGACAGTTCACATCAGAAAGAACAAAACAAAAGCTATTTTAACTAAAATAGGTTTAAAAAGTCAGACTCCAGGTGTTCCCGCACAGTGTCTGTGTAGTTGAAATGTAAACATTATGCAATGGAATCGTTACGATTCGTTGGGGTCGTTGACCGATACCAGATATGCCTCAGACTTGTTTGCAACTCTCTTATCTATCAGCATAGATCGTGGATACGGAAACACGGCCTTCGTGCAAGTTGTACAGTTTGAATTGCGACTTCGAATATTGATCGTATATTGGCTCTTGTACGGTGTTATTCAAATGATTTAAAATTGCTAGTACAATTATTTTTCTGAGGCATATTCTTTAATATAGTCTTCTGTGGTCATACATTTCAAGTTTAATCGGAAAAGCTTGCACCAAAAGTTTATTGAACGAGCGAAGCGAGTTCTCTGAGTCAAGTTGGAAGAATCGGCGTTTGTATGTATGTATGTATGTATGTTTGTCCGATGAAAACTTCCTAACCGTTAATTCGATCTTCATGAAATTTAGTATAGGGGTAGATAGTATTGGTACAATTTGTAGGTAAGGTTATGAGCTATATCAGTTGGGGGTTTGATGAGATATTGGGTTCCAAGAGGGGTAAAAAAAATAAAAGTGAGACAGTCAGATCAAGTGGGATGTCTAATAAAAGCACTTTAGTTGGAAATTTCAAAACTGTTTTTAATAAGTATTTAGACAATATAGTTTTTGAGATATTAGGCAAAAACAAAAACGTAAAATTCGAAAATTCTTGGGTACTTCCAGCAATCCCACAATGCTGAAATTTGGTATGCTGGTAGCTTTTGTGACACAAATACAGGAAAAAGTCGGAAATTGAAGAATTTAGGAACTTGTACTCCATAAAACAATAACCAATATAAAATCCATTGTTGACCTCCCATTTCTAGGAATTTGAATGATGTTGGAGTTCTGTTTCGTCAAAAGGACGTTATCAATTGATTCGTCAGGTACTTGATATACTAACAGGTATGTAGTATTATGCCCGTTGCTTAGTCCTATTTAAAGGTTATTTCGATGATGTGTAGGAAATTACCTCGAGGTGATTTTTTTTAAAAATAATAATGGAAAATATGTTATGACTTAAGTAGGTACTTAAATAGTCAGGCTGATTATGGTGTCATCGCGAGGTCTCAGTTCGGGGCGAACCACTAGTAATTATATTTTAAATTACATTTACAAACTCGAGCAGAATAAATATCCGTATATGTATAAGTTAGTTAGTTAGTTAGTTGGAGGCGGCTCAAGATCGTTCGTCATGGCATTCTAGGAGAGACGCCGTGAACTTCTACAGGTTCATGATGATGATGTGTTGGTTAGAGTATGTATAAGTGCTAATAGTTGAGCAACTTGTGAAAGAGTTTGTCGAGCAAAGCCATCATATCTATACCTACAATCACATATATATAAGTTTACATCATATATATATATAAGTTTATCCGCACTACACAAAGGTTAGCTGGTAGAGAATGCTTCCTAGCATTAAGTTCGCCTATGTACATGATTTGTTTTTTGTGCAATAAAGAATATTCTATATCTATAGCTGCCGCACAACCAGTAGTGCTCGCATTGCTGTGTTCCGGTTAGAAAGGTGCCGATAAAATTACAGACACATGAGACTTTTTAATCTTATGTCTCAGGACATAACATTACAAAGAAACGCCGCAGGAAATCGGTGGATGGAGATGGGTCAAGATCGTGCGTCGTGGCATTCTAAGAGGGAGGCTTATGTCTAGCAGTGGACTTCTACAGGCTAATGATGATGATGATGATGAATTTACAAGTCATTTTGATAACTTCTAACGTACACCCTTCATTAAAAAAGCCAATAACTATAACTCGACGCCTTCATGGAACAATTAAGACAGGTAAGTGTCAAATTTTACTAAACACTCAAAAGAAAACGGCTATTTTAAACCCAATACTGACATATCTTTAAGTTCTGTCACGACTGACTATTAGTAGCTTATTTATCGGTCGTAAATTAGTATTAGATGCCTGATGAGATTTGATACAGATCATTTACATTTTAATCGGAAGAATATCGGGTCACACCTATACGATGTTCGGCTTATTTACAGGATAGAGTACAGACGGACAAGCTATGAAATACGTATTGGAGTCTCGTTCGTGCTCTATATCTGGACTCTCGTTCATGCTCTATATATATCTGAATTTTCGTTCGTGCTCCACTTTCTACATCTACATTCGTGTTCTATATCTAGGCTTCCGTCCGTGTTCTACATAAGGACTCTCGTTTTTGTTCTATATCTAGACTTATTCGTGTTCTAAATCAAGGCTCTCGTTTGTGCTCTCTATTTGGACTCTCTTTGGTGTTCTACATATAGACTCTCGTCCGTGTTCTATACATGAGGACTCTCGTTCGTGCTCTACATCTAGACTCAGCCATGTTCTATACCTAGATTGTCGTTCGTGTTATATGTGAGGACTCACGTTCGTGCTCTAGATCTAGACTCTCGTCCGTGTTCTACATGAGGACTCTCGTTCGTGTTCTATATCTAGACTTATTTTTGTTCTAAATCTAGGCTCTCGTTTGTGCTCTCTATTTGGACTCTCTTTGGTGTTCTACATATAGACTCTCGTCCGTGTTCTGTACATGAGGACTCTCGTTCGTGCTCTACATCTAGACTCAGCCGTGTTCTATACCTAGATTGTCATTCGTGTTATATGTGAGGACTCTCGTTCGTGCTCTAGATCTAGACTCTCGTTCGTGTTCTATATGAGGACTCTCGTTCGTACTCTATATTTGGACTCTCATTCGCGTTCTATATCCTGCTTGTCACTACTCTGGGAGTTTCAATGTCGGATTATCATGCAGTTCAATAAACATAGTGACAAATAGGTGATATCTATATTCTGTTAACACTTCATAGGTGAGAGGCGAGAACTTGTAGGCAAGATCATTCTGATTATTGTAAAAGACGTGTTGGTATTTCGACTTATTTAAGAGTATCTACAAAACCAATAACATTAGCTACATTAATAATGTAGCGTTATATAGATAGACGTGAAAAAATAAAAGTTCTCTTTGTAGGTAGAACTAGTGAATATCTGAACTGACACGACCTCTGCGGACCGGCGGGTGAGTAGCCGGCTGAGTTGCGAGAGGTTGGGTTCGATACCCGCTGTGGGACAAATATTTGTTCCGGGTCTGTGGTACCATGGTACTCGTAGTTCCTGATACGCCCACGACACAGAGAATACTAGTGTAGGATCAAGACTACGTATGTGATGTGTTATGTTATGTTAATATGAATCATGGACTCTAATAAGTAAACAACCTATTTTCACACAAAATTATTCACACAGTTAACCGTCAGCTTGCCAAAGTCCATTGCTAGACAGACTTACCTCATGGAATGCCACAAAGATCGGTCTTAAGCCACCTCCATCCACCTACTTCCTGCAATCTTTAAAATTTCGTCGGTCCATCGAGATGATGGCCTTCCTAGTCTGCGTTCAAAGTTCAAATCACATGATTTCTCAATAGCTAAGAACTTGGAAAAAGAGTCTATACGGCCTTTGAATTACGAGTATTATGTTATAAGTTTTAAGATAAGTCACGGATATGTAAGACATCCTAGTACTTGAATGTACCTTATATTATAGGTAATTGAGATTCTGAACGCGTGTGTAAGCGTCAAACGATTTGTTAACACATCGTAGCTCAAGTGTGAATCGCCCGTTGGGAATTTTACGCGTTTATTATAGATCCATGCAAAGTTTTTATATTTGACTGTTTAACGATAAATCAACAGTACCTGGATGACAGAGCTTTACTCGTTGCTACTATATTCGTGAAAACTCGAGATAAACTTAAAAAACCAGAGATTAGACCTAGCTAGATCGATTTTTTGCCCCCAAAAACCCCCTTATAGCAAATTTCATCGAAATCATTAGAGCCGTTTTCCAGATCTTAAAATATATTATATTGCTCGTTTAATAGTATTAGATAGATTAGATTCATCAACAGCTTGTAGACATCCAGTGCTGGACAAAGCCTCCCCCATGGAATGCAATGGGGGAGGGATTTGCCATAATCACCACGCTTGGCAGTCGGATTGGTGATCGCAGTCTGGTGTTAAGTACTCAGGTGGATGCTGCTGCCCATCCCTTGGTGTAATCTCTTAGCAAGGCTTTTGCTACATCCATGAGAGGAGAAAGAGGGGTCTATTCTTTGGCCGGACACACCACGACTAGATTAGATTAGATAGATATTAATGACGTACCGTTTCTATTCTGCATTATCACAAAAGCTCACTTAGCGATACTTATCTTTGACAAGACGAAAACTTTTCAGTTGAGCTAAAGATAAAAATTATGAACCTCATCATCATCCATCAATTTTATTCTTCGCAAGGCCGTTTTAACTGCTGACGTGACAATTAATCTTAACCCCAATCTTATCAGTTGCCTAATGGCTTGGTAACCCATGGTTTGTCCTCTCAAAATTCATCATTTCATTCAAGGGGGACAAACATCTGTTATTACAGATTGTATACTTAAAATTTTGAAGTAGAAAAACTACTTATTTATCTAACGACGCTTCTAAATGGATCATTGTGTTTCAAATTAAAATATCAACAACCCTAACCATTCAATCTTGACCAGTCAATCTTCATCAACAGCAACCAAGCGCCACAATCACACGCTATGATACTAGGGCAAATTAAATTGTACTGATCTTACGCCATCTCCCATTTGGTACGTCTTAAACAATCAACTGTATCCAATTCGGCTCATCAGCTCAATTGCTCTTAATGCGGATTGCTCATGGCCGAACTTTTACAGTCAGTGACATAAGTAGATTAGTGTTATAACAGCAGGGGGCTTAGTACGGGTTTTGATAGTTTACGAAACTACATATATGAAGTTTCGTTTTTTCCATAAATTTACTTGCAGCGCCCCTAGCGAAAACGAGAAGACAACTAAGGACGCTGTCAGTAAATGTATTGGATGGAAACGAAACTTCATATAGTTTTGTAAACTATCAAAACCTGTACTAAGCCCCCAGTCCGGGCGTTTACTTGAGCATTTGTAGTAATGTTAACATTGTATGACAGTATTACTACATTATTAGTACCTTACATTTATATTACAAGACAGAATTATTACTTGTAATGTAAATGTTCTAGGGTTTAGACGGAACCTTAAAAAATACCTACTTAATTGGCAAAGGGAGCAGGAACTCCTCAAGAATGATACGAGTGCTATATAACTATATAATTTAATATTTGTTTTTTATCTACTTATAATTATTATATCTGTTTTACTTATTATTGTTTACCGTGTATAATTTGACTTATATATTATTTATTTACTTTCGTTCTATTTCTTGTTATGAACTTTATTGTTTTTATGTTTTATTTCGTGTTTCATTGTGTCCGTGACTTTTTTTGACAAATTTATTATATTGTTTGCAAAATGGCTCCAACGGAAGACCAGCGTAGGTTGTTTACATCCTGCATATGCTGAGTTGGGGCCTTTTTGCAACAACATTTTTTAATTTATTTTATTTTGTTGTTTTGTGTAACTGTTTGCTAAATTGTATATATAATGTTGTTGCAAATAAAATTTATTCTATTCTATTCTATTCTATTCTACTTAACTAACACACAAATAGTATTGGGGGACAGGTAGTTACCTACTAGTAAATTAAATGGTCATTGCAGGTATTAGTGAAGTAAGGTTCTAGAATATGGCTGTTATGACTATTAAAACTCAAAGATTTCTGGAACCAACTTTTTGGGTTTATTTCGTTTAATTTTTTGCATACATATTATCATCATCATCATCCTGTCCACTGTTGGACATAGGCCTGCCCCATACAATGACAAGACAAGAACCATCTTGAGCCGATATAATATTATACATTGAACCAAACTCGTTTCAATAAGGGTTTTGCGAGTCATAGTCTCTCACATTTTTAATTAATTTGCAAGATTCACCATCGTCTTATAAGTCGCGAAAAACATCATCATCATACTAAGTTCCCAAACCAAAAGTTCAGAGGAATCCAAAGGTTGTCTGGAAGAAATCTCTTCTAAGCAATAAGACAGCCCATTGTACTTTAAGTTATCATGTTAAGTTTTGTTAATTTTATATTATCTTATGGAGTGCAATATAGCATTTTCTATTCAATTCTAGGTAATGTCTAAATTAGTTTGACATTACCTAGAGTCAAAACTTCGAGTTACATTTGTTGACTTCACAAACGAATGTTAAACAATTTTCTGTGAAACGAGCAGAAAAGATCATTTAAAAACTCAAATTGTTAATCTACATTAGTATCTGACTGTAGTATGCGAACATTTTTAATTGCTGTCAGAACCGGCCGTAATCGGGGGCGATGGACGATATTAATTGGAGTTGTCATCGACTGAGTCAGATCAGCAGTTTTGGAATTCATAAACGTACTCAGGGTACCTATTGTCTGGGGTTTGAATTGCTGAGCTGTGTACAATAGTGTGTACTTAATTTAGATGCTCATTAAACCTACAGATTAGATAATACCTACTGTAGAGATACAGCTAAAGTTTGTGCCAAGGTAAATAATGAAGTTATTATTCGATCATTATCATCACCATCATTCGGTAGATGTCCATTTCTGGACGAATCCTCCTCCTCAGAATGCAGTAAGGGATTTGCCACGCTCGGCAAACGGATTGGTGATTGCGGTAGTGGTGTTGTGGTGTGGTGTTGGTGTTCACCTAAGTAGGTGGAAGCTGCCCATACTGCTGGTCGATTCCCTTAGTCGGATTTTACGTTATCCATGGGCGGAGACGGAGGAGAATATTCTTGGGCTGGACATACTACGACAAGAATATACTTGATTATGTTATATATTTAGTAGGTACTCTTTGGTTATGATATTTTGGATCAAAAGACGGTTGATGTATCCATAATATAACTAAAATTACATGTACTAAAAAAAGCAGACAATCAGCAATACCACAAACTTTGTCAAATAAGGCTCTCGCTTGTCTGAGTTTTATCATGTCACCATTTTTAGGGTTCTGTAGCCAAAGCGTGCCAATGGAACCCTATTACTAAGCCTAAGCTGTCCGTCTGTTAGCGGTCTGCCACAGGGTTTATCTCAGCCTAACCTTAAGAGGTAGCCAGTTGAAATTTTCATAGCTTGTGTGCATTGTTAAGGGATTAAAAAAATATATCCAAATACTAAAGGTATTAAGCGCAAGGGTTTTTTAACGCTGTATCTCAGAAATGGTAACACATATAAGTTTTAAATTAGCTTGATTATAGATAATACGAAACAACAAACCCTAGAAAAAGTTAAACTGAAGCAGATTAGTAAATAATAAAGAATTTGGGTTAACCTTTGTCCCATAGTACAGAACCCTCAGTGTGTAAGTCCGACTCGTATTTGGCTAATTATTTAACTCGATAACTACTGTAATTTCTCAGGGTCTCATTGCATTCGTCCACTTCGATATTTCATACATCTGCAACAATAACCGATCTTACCGGTAAGGAAGCGACCACCCACGAGCAAAATTTGACATCAATATACCTCCCACGTCCGTTCTCTCGTTTCGGTAGGTATCGCCAGTTTTTGTTAAAATATGAATCGAGCATCAGACGAAAGATGGAATTATGAAATTACACGATTCACTTTGAGAGGCGCCTTTTTGAAACCTGAATACAAACAAGGCTAGTAATTTTATGGACTGATGATATTTTTTATGACGAACTGTTATTAATATTGCTATAAATAACTTTTCATTTAAAAAACCGACTTCCGCCATTGTATTCGACTAAATATTTGGAAGAAAAAAAAATGATTAAAGAACCATAGTGGTGAAAGGATTATGATACTTTCTGAATGCAAATGCTTGGTTTGTGGCTGAAAATATCAAAATTGCCATATGTATGCCTACAATATTTGAGGAGTTCCCTCAATTCCTCATGGATCCCACCATCAGATCTGGATTCTGAAAAAAATGGGACCAATCTGGAAGTATATCTATTCAAATAAAAAAAGAATTTTCCAAATCGGTTCATAAACGCCAGAGATATGCGGTAACTAACATACAAAAAAAAAATACAACCGAATTGAGAACCTCCTCCTTTTTTGGGAAGTCGGTTAAAAAACCGACTTCCGCCATTGTATTCGACTAAATATTTGGATGAAAAAAAGATGATGAAAGAACCATAGTGGTGAAAGGATTATGATACTTTTTGAATGCAAATGCTTGGTTTGTTGCTGAAAATATCAAACTTGCCATATGTATGCCTACAATATTTGAGGAGTTCCCTCAATTCCTCATGGATCCCATCATCAGATCTGGATTCTGAACCAAACTGGGACCAATCTGGAAGTATATTTATTCAAATAAAAAAAGAAATTTTCAAATCGGTTCATAAACGACGGAGACATGAGGTAACAAACATTGAGAACCGAATTGAGAACCTCCTCCTTTTTGTGAAGTCGGTTAAAAAAGGTGAACATCCAATAGTCACATGCATAGTCCTGATCCCACACTAGGATTCCGTGTGTCGTGGGTAACAGGAACTACGAGTAATAACGATAAATTACGATAATCAGCTTATCTTTAAAGATACAAGTCAATTCCGAAATATTTAGACACTAGTAAATTAATAGCCTGTATTCATCAACTGTAAGCTCGTTCAAATCACATAAAACAGACACTGGTGTTAATAGTAGGTAGTCAGTAACATGTCTGTAATATAGTGTGAACTTTTACTAGTGGTCCACTAGAATCACAAAACAGGCTTTATTGATTAGTCACCAATTTCCAAATAAAATGTTTTAATTGGAGCCGTATTTTCTCATTAACGTCAAAATACTTCGACACTTCTTATTTTATTTATCAAAATCGCCACCCATTAATTTAATTAAGGCATTCTCCACAAGATACCCAAAGATACATAGATACCGAACCTTGCGAACATTTCTTAAATAATTTGATGTCAAAGTTTTATTTTGTCGACTGTTTGGGTTGTGAATGGAATTTTAATGAAGATAAATTCGAGACTAATCTTTTTATATATAACAAATCCAAATTGATTCAGACGTTACTCTACAGAAAGCAGTAGGTATAGGGAAACTATAAGTTGACAAACAAATTTAAGTTCATTAATGGATTCAAGCGTGACTTTGCGGAAATCCATTCTACAATATAAAATAGACGAACAAATATATAGTAACAATTCCAGTCCTCTCCAACGAAAACTCTGAAAGAATTAAGTCAAATAGATACACAATTAGCAACCGTCGTTCTAGGAATGTAGATGATCTACTTTAAATTCTGAGTATAGCTATGTCCAGTTCTGTATAAGGTGTAATGTTACCGAGTTAGCCCCATTGGTACCAACTTATATCAAGAAACCTGCAGCACCGGTTATCAGATACAAATACGTGAAGAAATCGCTGTAGAACCGTCATGTAGCAAAAAGTAGTAACTAGACTAGTATTATAAATAGGTTCAATGAGAACCAAGTTTTACTTTGCATAAATATAAAACTCAGCGAAGTCGGTGAAACTAGCCACATGAGACTAGACTGATGATCTTTGTCTCAGGGAAGTACAATGCTCGTAGGGTACGTCCAAGATAGACCTAAGAAGACAATGGATGCATGATGGATCTGCCAATTGCGAAATCCGAAATTACCCTATATTTTTCTGATGACGAAATTACCCGAACACGAAAGACTAAAGCCTGACCCAATCAAATAAAACCCAAAAAATTTACCTACCATTAATAATTTAGTATCGAAGCTTTTCGAATTATTTTTTATTTATACTAAGATAGTAATAACTTATAATTAAAAAAATACTTTATTTACAGAAATAATAATACAACTACTTAAAACAAGAACATCCAAAATTTTAAAAAATTTACTGTTGAGATTTCTAAAGACCGTTTCAAACGATCTAAAGATAGCTCAACTGATCCAATTTTTGTTAATGTTATAATTTTATTATAAGTTTATCTGTAGTCTGAACTTTCGCTTATCAAAGGAACCAGTACCTAATGTAACCAAATAAATACCTACCAAAGGGCAGAGTTTCACCAAAACCACGCAAGTTACAATAAAATATATTTCATACACCTTAACAAACGAAGTAGCCTTCTTGTCGCAGAGACAAAGCACTAAATAATGCAGCTTGCACTATCGCATTATCGATTTAAGTGACCTGACCTTGGACCAATTCGTTTAGCTACAAAGAGTCGCTGGTTGCGAGATTTTATTTTCTACACCGCTTTCTTTTAATACGATTGTTGGGATAACGTTTGAGAAAAGTCTACTTTTAGAAAGCACTTAACTACTTATTTAGATATACATGCTATGTATACCTATGAATTATGGTGCCGTAGTGTGTCCAGCCTCAGAAAAGACCCCTCCATCTCCATCGTGGATGTCGTAAAAGCCGGCTAAGGAATTACACCGGGAGATGGGCAGCAGCATTTACCTGAGTACCCAACATGAATACTGCGATCACCAAGCCACCTGCCAAGTGTGGTGATTATGGCAATTCCCCCCCATTGTATTTAATGAGGGAGTTCTCGTCCAACAGTGGACGTCTGAAGGCTGCTAAATAATATATGAATATTCATGCTATATTTTATTTAAAAAAATACAACTTTTACAAGTAAATAGGTACAAAATCAAACAGTTGAGCTACCTATGTAAAGACTGCTGCAAACGATCCTTATATGAATAATATTCTAAAATACCAAGAGTTATTTTTAAAGTAGAGATAAAAGGTATACGTAACAAAAATCTGAAAATCTGATATTTATATATCCAAAAATTCATTGCTGGTTTTTCCGATACAACTATTAGGACGCAAAGCGTACAAGGTGCGAGGTATCATAACATAACAGCCAACAGTTACATCCTGATCCCAGCTACCACTGAGTATTGGTAGAAAATAAAAAATGTATTAACTAACTTAACCACCAGTGAGCTATTTTGATCATGTCCATATCAATATCGGAGAATCCAATGAGTCATATAAGTGCCATAATATCCTATAAAAATATACCAAACATTATTTTAAAAGCTCTCTAATTAATAGATACTGGTCTCATTATAGCAACGGGTTACATCTGGTCTGGTACAGCACTTGATGTGCTCAAGATGGAGACATCACCCGCTTCCCACGGACGTTAGACTTATCTTATTTCTACAGCACCCTCTTTGTGTGCTCACAGTTAATTATATATATGTAATGTAAGCTTATAGTTGTTTACTAACTAACTAACTTGAACTATTTGAAAATGTTGTTGCAAAGAATTACTTTAATGGTAATCAAATTATTAATCTAAGTTTAATTTTACATATATTATTTGGATTGAGTAGTAAAAAAAATTGGTGATGCTTTCTTGTTTTTTTATAGATTCATTTTGTTTTTTTAACTATTCCACTTAACGAAGTGTACCTACCTACTCAGTGCTCTAAGTTTAACGAAATTTAGAGCACTGAGTAAAATAAACACATATCTTATATCGTTAAATATAACATTCATTTTGTAAAGGAGTATTTTTTTGCATAATTATTATACCGGTGTAGGCACCAATAAGTGAAGAAGTGTAAGACAACAAGTTTTTACGAAGTTAAAAATAAAAACATGTTTTGATTATTTATTCCGTATATTTCGATGATTCGTTTAAATAAGTAGGTATTCATAGCATTTTACTGTATTTAGAGGACAATGTTCAACATAATTATACCAAATAAAATAAATTGAACACAATATTTGACCACACACATGTTTCAGTATACAACAGAAACAAGATAGTACAATAATTTAGTTAGGGCCTCTCACATTACACTTAAATTTAGTCTGTCGGCACAACACCATTAATAGGCAAATGAAACGTTATCAAATCCCCTGTTTGTCTACTAAGAGCTTTTGTTTGTTTCCCTTTATAGCTCAGGGATAAAGGGGCACACATATGGGAACACAAACGTGGGATCACGTTGTTTGTGTTACTAAGCTGTGTATTGCATTGGCATTCACGCACGCACACCTCCGCACATATCTCGGGATATCATCATTGGGACGAGAGGTAGTCCGGTTGTTCCCCTCGTTTAGCATATTAAGGTCACCTGAACCAGACTTGGGTTACTTACGGGGTATATTTGTATTTTGTGACGAGGGATCAATGTATGATGGTTGAATTTCTGCTGATACTTCTATGGCCTTGTTATGTGTATGGCGTAACTGCTTGGTTTGTATGTCATTTAGAGCAGCAGTGATTTGCCGACGATTATTCTACGATTTGCCAAAGTCGAAGTTATTATGTTTGACATTGTTAGACAATAACTGTTACATATAGTTTGAACTTGACCGGCTTCCAACAGGCTTGGAGGTTTAATCTGAAAGAAACTGGACGCCCGACTATTTAATTATGTCAAAATAATAATTATATTCCATAATCTATAATAACAAGGTCCGTTTTCGAACGTCAAGCTTGTGTCAACTGCCAAGTAAAAGCGTTGGTGTGCGTGCAGTTTTAGCTAGACCTCAGAATAACGTTATTCTGAGGACTAGACGCACCCTATCTACATGTCTATCAAATAGCCCATAGATCTTCCTGCGTCTGTCTCAGTAAAATATGATTGTGGCGTATTTCATGTACAATTGGTTTGGTCACTACAGGATGGCCTAGAATTTTGTATGCTATCTCAAAAAGTGGTCACAAGCACTGCACATTAAGGGCAACAACTTTTGCTCTAAAGTTGTTTAGGATTCTGACTTTTTCTTTAAATTTGTTGTATCTTCAATTTATTGAACGAGCGAAGCGAGTTCTCTGAGTCAAGTTGGAAGAATCGGCTTTTGTATGTATGTGTGTATGTATGTATGTATGTATGTTTGTCCGATGAAAACTTTCAAACCGTTAATCCGATCTTCATGAAATTTGATATGGGGGTAGATAGTATTGGTACAATTTGTAGGTAAGGTTATGAGCTATATCGATCAAGGGGTTGCTGAGATATTGGGATCAAAGAGGGGGTAAAAAAAATAAAAGTGAGACAGTCAGATCAAGTGGGGTGTCTAATGAAAGCGCTTTGGTTGGGCATTTCAAAACTGTTTTTAATAATTATTTAGCCTTAGTAGTTTTTGAGATATTAGGGAAAATAAAAAACGTAAAAACCCAAAATTCTAGGGTACTTCCAGCAATCCCACAATGCTGAAATTTGGTATGCTTGTGGCTTTTGTGTCACAACTACAGGGAAAAGTCTGAAATTGAAGAATTTAGTAACATGTACTCCATAAAACAGAAACCAATGTAACATCCATTGTTGACCTCCCATTTCTAAGAATTGGAATGACGTTGGAGTTCTATGGTTTTCATCAAAAGGACGTTATCAATTAATTCGTCAGGTACTTGATATAGGTACTAACAGGTATGTAGTATAACTACGCCCCGTTGCTTAGCCCTATTCAAAGGTTATTTCGATGATGTGTAGGAAATTAGAGTAGTTACTGGTAGATCCTGTACTGTACTGGTAGACCACGAGGGGAAAATTTTCAAAAATAATAATAGAAAATATGGAAATTACTTAGTTAAGTAGTCGGGCTGATAAAAGTGTTATCGCGAGGTCTCAGTTCGGGGCGAACCACTAGTTAGTAAGTGTTCTTAACAATTAAGCAAATACATCTTACAACCATAAACTCAGCTATATATTTCTTGAAGTATATTGATCTCAAGATTAGTATCTACCTACTCTAAATACAATCAAAAAACCCAAGAATAGAAATGTATTCAAATGGGTTGAGTCGATATAAATACCTAAATGGGTTAAAAGTTTTTAGGTTGAAACAAGAAGCAGGCAAAAGTTTACGAGTATAATATAAATTTAAGGCTTGTTGAAAAAAATTTTTTTACCTAAATTTGTACCTAGGAACACGTTGGTGAGTGCAACTCCAGAACAGTTCAGTTCAAAACATTCGCCTCACCGATGATCGTTGAAAGAACCGCAATAACATTTCATTTTCTCATGCGAGCAATCTTGGAGCATTACGAATAATTTGTTCACAAATTTCACGGACCACTAAGTTTCCTCCATTTACCGCTTCACCATGCGATTGTACTTATAGCGATTGTAAAGAACAATAATGGAATATGTATAGCAACAAAGCATGCGTGGACTCGTGACAAATCGGTGGAACGAACGAGGTTCCTGTCATTGTGTACACACTACCGTGAATCACTTGAACTTATATGAAACGTTGCAAGTTCCCACGACTCATCACAAGTTGGAGGCGTAGTTTGCGAGCCGTGACGGAACTTTACTTTGATACTTTGTAGAGAAACTTTCCAGTTGCCTAATTAGCTAGGTAGTTCTATTCTCATTGTTGTGATAACGTTTATTTATTCAAACCCATTATATTAAGGTGCCGTGTTGTGTCCAGCCTAAGAACAGACTGCTTCTCCTCCCGAAGATGTAGCAAAAGCCTTTGGGACCAGGGTATGGGCAGCAGCATCCATCACTGCGATCACCAATCCACCTGCCAAGCGTGATGATTATAGCAAATCCCCCCATTGTATTCAATGGGGGAAGCCTCGTCCAGCAGAATACACCAATGTCAGTGGACTTTTTGCTTTCGAGTTTAGATTTCAATAACACAAGAATAAACAATTCAGTGACTCAAAATGTTACAAATACATTTACAACCTAACCTAAATAGTCTCATACAGCAAAAACTTAAGCAAACGTAACATGGAAAAAGTTGAATTAAATTGCGATTAAAACTGGGCTACCTAAAAATTTACATCGTTTCCCGAAAGAGAGCACCCAAAAACAAAACATTTTTAGTTAGTGCTTCATCCAGAGGTAATTATTTTTATTTTACGTCCAACCCGTCAACTTTAGAGAGTTGGTATAATGTTCCTTGCGTCAACTCCTCACTTGAAAAAAGCAAAACGTAGTAGAGCAGAATCCCGTAAGCACGGTGACAAATTAAACCTTTTTCATTGTGTCATTATATTTAAATGCAGCGGGGTGCCGGCACAATTCACCGAAAAAAGTAGAATCACCTGCCTTTGCTCAATCAAGCTAAATAAAAGTTTAGCCTCCTTACAATACACAACGTTTTGGAATGGCAGAATCGCAACCTGTTTTAAGCAACGCTCAAATAGAGAGATAATTTGTGATCCCAAGAAGCTTTGGACCTTGAAGCTTTGCAGCTAAAATATATATTTGCCCAATAAGTTTCTCTTGATATGAACAATGGCATAAGTAGCTGGATTAGGATAATGGTGACATCGTGTTAGCAACTACCGTTTCGTATAACATCAAGGTGTCTGAAGTCTTGTGGCAATGTTTCCTTTTTACTCTTCTTTGCTCTGTAAACCTATGAGACACACATTTGATAGTATTGCGATTGGACTGGGATCTAGGGATTAAGTGAGTTATAAAGGCTGGAAAGAGCAACAATTTTCTTATAGCCTCAAATGGAATTGCGGGTAGTCTGCTTCAATCTTTGAAACTTGTTTTATTCATAGCTGTGAAGCTGGAGATATTTTATATTCCGTCCCCAACGAAAAAAATGCGAATGTGTAATGAATTTGACACCATCAGTATGTTTGCCTGTACCCATCACTTCAGAATGGATGAACTGATTTCTTCATCATACTGCGTTGATGATTAGAATGAGATAGAATGTAAGGGTAAATTTGATTCAAAGTCACAGTCCAAACTTAATCAACTTGGAAAGACGTAATTTTATAAATCTCAGTAGGTTAATGTATGGCATACATTCGGGTATGAAGTACCTTTAATTCATTAGGCTTGCTGCATTATCGCCGGCAGCCAACAGCCGCTTGTGTTGGCCATCACATACGAGAAATCATCACCAAATCTGTCACGGCTATTCAGACTCGGTCACGAATTCAATATAAATAGATATTACTACTTAAAATGTATTCTACATTCCAAATGGAACGTATTAAGCATCAGCCGCTTACAATAAAATGGTTTGGCTGTGTTCAAAAGTTTATTTGAATCGTTAGTTTTCAAGACAGGTTGTCTGTGAATACAATTGTATTCAAAAGCTGAAAAGAACAGTTTTGTGTAGGAACTGGAGCTTTTGTATTTTACTATTTTCATCAGAGTTTAAAAGAAAAACCTATTCGGCCTTATTACAAAACATGGTTTTAATCTGAGTTTAGATCAGGCCTACCAGTCTAGGCTTAAATATCGACCTTTGGTATATACGACTGTAATACAAAATGATGGTATGTTTCCCTAAATTAACTCTCGAGCTAGATTGTCCGAGCTTATGTCGAAACCTCGGACTATCTCTGGTTTTTCTAAAACCAGGCAGCCCCCTTTAGCAATGGTCTACAAATTGAAAGTTGATTGCTTGTTGGAGGTAAGAATTTCGACTTCTTTATTGTGATGTGACACTTTCATACAGGATCCGTCAGTTTGACACTTTGGAAATTTATGTTACTACACAAATTCTTCGAGAATTTATTTTGAAAAACAAACCATTTGCTTTCGTATTAAAGTGGTATATGCCTAATGTCTATATTTAAGCCTAGACTGGTACGCCTGGTCTAATGAACTCAGATTTAAACCATGTTTTGTAATAAGGCCGGAGTATAGAGAAATTGAAGTATTTCCTTTAGAATATAGAACTAGCTATAGTACTAGCTAATATAGATAGCTTCCATCCAACATTAATCAACCAGTCTTTTGTACAATAATAAGTGTGAATGTAATCTAAGACACGTGACCCGAGAGCTGGCTCTTATCTGGCTAAACGCATTAATATTGCCATTCAACGTGGCAATGCAGCCAGCGTCTTGAGGACGCTTCTGTCTGGTAGTGAAATGGATCAGTTGAGCTATCTTTAGATCGTTTACAACTGTATTTAGATTTCAATTTAAAAAAATGTATATACTCGTATTAGTTGTAATATTATTTCTTTACTAAGATATCGAAGATGTATAATTAAACAATTATTCCAATAAAATTAAAAGATCACAATAAAACTGTGACGAATGAGTAATTCAAGCCGATAATTATACCTAATCTACTACTAGTACATTTGCAGTGCAGTGCAAAAAGGCTAATGCCCAATAATTATTCCTAATCGCACGTTAGATCGAACCGACATCCGTTCTAGAATGTTCCGTGTGATTTTTTTTCTGTAATTACTGATTGTGGAAACTTTTTCGAAAAGAAAATGCAGAGGTTAATCACACATGTGGCGCATTACGCATTGCTAAGTTTACTCTTTAAGAGCAAGGTTTTTTTTTAGTTCCTTCAAAACATTAAAGAAATCCTTAGTAACATTAAAACATAACTTAACTTGGTTACCGATAAACATTTATATACAGATCCGTCAATAAATTAAAAAAACTTTAGATATCCGATTATAGACTTCTAGTCCCAGTTAAAATAGTTAATTTAGTGATGCCAATATGACAGAGTTTAGTTTTCGTTCAACCTTCATGTTCAATCGTTAAAATTATTAAGCAGCTCTGATTACCGCTAAACAAAACCTCCGATAGCAAAACAAATAATGAAAAATACAAAAAAAAAAAATGAACGTAGGTATTCACTATGGAAAACTTGTATTTATTCGTCTAGTCTTACATGTATTACATATTAATATATTAGTCATAAACATACTTTATTTCCCTCGAAGGGGAGGCAGATGCTAAATGACCTCCTTGTCCCCTTGTCACGGGGTCGCACAATCGTAAGAACATAGACGTGACCAGTGGGAGCTCATAACCGCCATTTCTTTTCCACGACTAACTCGGCTAACGCTTTCATCTAGCAATAACTCATTCCTAAATAAACCAGCAGCCAGGACATGTCATATCAACGAAAATTGCCCAACAAGTGTAGGAGTAAATATTCATTATTCCCACCTCGCATGACAAGCATTGAATTCTCTTCAAAGGGTAACATGCATCGTTGGCGCTGTTTATAAATGTTCTCTTTTTTCTACTCCTGTGCTTGGTTGCGCAGGCGCACCTGTCGTATCCCTCGCGGCTGATTGGCTGGCACGAGAATTCATGTAAGGCTTGTTCCCAAACGTTCCTAAATGTATTTTATGTACGCCCAGCAAAAGACGCAACACCTTCGCAAAAATAGAGCAAGGACGCTACACATACCTACGGAAAAAATAAATAAAGAAGTAGGTAAATGTTTTAGTTTTTGTTTAATTGTAATTATAAAATTTAATAAAACAATTCTTGTTATTTTTCCTACCCGCGGATTAGTTTTTGAGGCATGGCATTATGCACATTTTACGTAGGTATATGTCAAAATGCGTATTGCTCATTTTGCGTCAATGTCAATTAATTTGGCATTATGCGTATTGCACTTTTTGCGTGTATGTCAAAATGCGTACTGCACATATTGCGTAAATGTCAAGATGCGTTTTAAAAATTAGTCAAAAAGCATGTTGGTCATTATGCGTCATAACATAATGAAGGAATAAAAACAAGTTAAATTTTTACGCAGTTGGGTTTTCCTATTTTGAAATTAACTTAGTCGGCTTGTCAGCCGACTAACAGTCAGCTCAGTTAGTCAGTTAACAGGCTAACTGTACAGCGGGAGGCCGGTTACACAGAACGATTACCAAGAAAGTAAAAAATATGACATATACAGGGCAAAAACTTCGAGAAAGGACTACAAAATAAATAGTAAATATTAATTAAGTATAAAAAAAATACATACATACACACATAGGCTGACAAGCCGGCCAAGAAGCGGAAAGTCAAATATCTTAGTTGACTGTTAGCAAAGCCTTATATACATTCACCTTTGTAGGCATTTAACCACTTAGGCATTTTGTTTTGTAGGCATCCACTTTGGACAAACTGCTTCTTTGTCAATTTCACATTTTAGGCATACTGCTTCATTTGGCATGTTACGTTTAGGGTAAACATCTTTTTAGGCAAATCTCATGTTTAGGTATAATGCCCTCATTGGCATCTCGCGTTTAAGGTAATTCGATCATAAGGGTGATAAACCCTCGTTTGCGTCGCCGCAGTCGGGTAAAAATGGTGACAGGACGCAATACCTACGAAAAAAAAAGGAGGCAATGTATACGGAAAACTACTCAGAACATAACCTACATTAAAATATCTAAGTTAAATAAAAGATTTTGCATAGTCATTTCTAGTATAGATTGAACCAAATTAAAAAAAAAATTATTTGATTTATTATTTAATTAATAAGAAATTACAATAAATAACATACAATTTTTACGTCTGCATTTTTCCTGAAAACCTTTTAACGACTGAAAACTTTGATAGTTTGGTTCCTAGTCACCACAACAACTCTGAACAACTTTGCAGAAATAATGATGCTTCGGAGCTCTATGGAATAAACCCACGCTATACAAGAGTCAATAACATCTAACTGAGGCCACCCTTACTCTTGTTTTCTTAGCCCTTATCTTGTGTATAATTGAGTTGTAATTCAATCGAAAAAAGGCTGCACCTGTGATAAAGTATTTTGAGGATGTAGGTAGGTACTCAATTTTTTTCGGGGCTTAACAAACTTTACTCATTGTGTGATCTTCGTACATCTGCCGTAAAAATACTACGGTGATTTGGAACAGACTGCCAACTGGTTGGTAGTAAGATGTCTACTTCATCATCATCACCAACCTGTAGAAATCCACTGCTGGAAATAGGCCTACAATGCCACGACTTGTCTTAAGCCGCCTCGCCTCACCTTTTAAATGTGGGCCTCCCTAAACTGGGTCTTATCCGATTCGTAGTTGCCACTCGATAACTTTTATTTCCAAACAGTGTCTGCCATGGTTCTGCAAGACATATGGCCTGCCCATTGCCACTTCAAACTTCAACTTCAAATTCTGAGAGCTATGTCGGTGATTTTAAGATCTGACCTATAGGCATGTTTTGCCTTATTACATAAACATACTTGTTTTTTTTTGTTTTTCGAAGAAAACTGTTATTTTGACATATTTACGTGATTTTTCCCATAGACTAGTTCATTGATGCAATTTAGCGATACGATCGCAAATGTCAAATATTGCCCAATGACAACGGGTAGCTTGAAATCTTTGTAAGTTTACATTTACGATCGTCTCGCTAGCGAGTCGATAACGATATATATTCGTGCTTGGACCTCAGAGTTGTATAGAAAGTTATAGAAGTAAAGTAGAGTGAGTCTATATAACTTTGGAAAATATCATGGTTATTAACATAATTATCACTAGAAACGGGATATTTACCATGATTTGAGCATTATTGATTCCCGATATTTCGGCACAGTTTCATGCGCCATGATCACGGGTAAACTGAAGCGGGATATCGGGAATCAATAATGCTCAAAAATCATGGTAAATATCCCGTTTCTAGTGATAATTAGAGTGAGTCCAGTCTAAAATTGCACGCCCCACTATTTCATTACGTCAAAATAAAATATTCCATAATCCGAAACCACAAGGGCCATTTTCGTACGTCAAGCTTGTATCAAGTGCCAAGTAAAAGCAGTCGAGGGACGTGCAGTTTTAGACTAGACAGACATTTACATAAAAGCTTTTGTGCAACTGCCTTCTGTCAAAACAGAACGTTCATTCCGCTCGATACATTAGTCAATGATATCTTCAGATCTCTGTGTCAAAATTCCACATGAACAAATGGTGCAGGTATTTGAGACTGCTACTTTATACAAAGACTAAATATTAAAGAGATAGGCCGTACTTAAATGGAATAAAGGTTCTCGAGTAGCAAACAACAAGCCGGACGACGCGGTAGAGGCCTTCCAGTTGATGGACTAAAAACATTACAAATGTCGCAGGAAGTCGGTGGGTGGAGGTGGCTCAAGACCGTTCATCATGGCATTATAGGGGGCAAGGCCTGTGTCCAGCAGTGCACTTCTGCAGATGATTAAGGCTCTGCGGTATCTGTGACGAGAAGATAATGGCGTAGTTTCCTGAACGCTGCTCATTCGAGTTGGATTCGTCGGTTGACCTCTTTGCCGTTAGTATCGATTAGTATAATAATTTAATAAAATTTTAAGTGTGCAGATAAAAGATAATGTTTCTGGGTTCTTTCTGTAGACAATAAAAATAAATGAGCTTATTAGCTGACATACAGCACAAAATATTATAGGTACCTACAGAAGGCCAGCTCAGTAAGTACAACTAGCGATAACAGGCGCACGCACACATAGACGCGTACACATGGTAAGTACCTGTATATTTTGTGCTTACAGACTGATTTGCTTTATAATAATGGCTTGTCCTGTTAAATATTTGGTCTCAGACCTTAGTAGCATTATGAGATTGACAATAGCTGATAACAGAACCGTCGGTTCGTTACGGAGCGGTCATCAAACAAATGGACAGCTTAAAAAGCTAATTGATTGTTATGATAATTCAATACGGTCTCTAGAACGGCTACCTGTAAAACAAGTGTATTGAAATACGACAGACGAAGATACACCGCTCTGTACGTCTAAAACGGGTTTTAATAGTTTTTGAAAACTATGTGAAGTTTCGTTTCCTTCCATACATTTACTGACAGCGTCCATAGTTTTCTTCTCGTTTTCGCTAGGGGGCGCTGCAAGTAAATGTACGGAAGGAAACGAAACTACACCACTCTACGTCTAGTACGGATTTTTATAGTTTTTGAAAACTATGTGAAGTTTCGTTTTTTTTTCATACATTTACTGACAGCGTCCTTAGTTTTTTTATCGTTTTCGCTAGGAGCGCTGCAAGTAAATGTACGGAAGGAATCGAATCTTCATAATATAGTTTCGAAAACTATCAAAACCCCTAAGCCCTCTAAATCCCCTGTTTTCACTCACACCGTGAACGTTTCACGGGTTTTCAAGATTTTCAAATGAAACGGTCCGCTGTTTCTTTTTCCACTCAAAAACACGTGAATAACGCTTACGAGTGAATTAAAACAACAGTACAAATCTTTTATGTGTACGGCCTCTGTGGTGATATTTTGCTTCATAGAATCCATGCATACTACCCATCAAAAAAAGGAGGAGGTTCTCAATTGGACTGTGTTTTTGTTTATTTGTTACGCGATTACTCCGCCAATTATGAATTGATTTTGATGATTATTTTTTTCTTTGGTTCTTTTTTTTGTGCCTATAATATTTGAGGAGTTCCCTCAATTCCTCATGGATTACATCATCAGAACCGGGTTTTTAAAAAATAGGACCTATCTGGAATTAGTCATAGTCATAGTCATAGTAGTATCTTCATAACGAAAACGGTCACAGGTCATTAAACACATTCATAAGTAGGTATAGGTAAAAAATAATAATCAGTTTTAAACTAAGAATAATGTCAAATAATTAATTCATATTCATTTTAAATAAATCCTGAAAATGATAAATTGTCTGATCCACAAGCCATGTTTTTATGTTTTAATTATCCTATCTAATTAAAAAATAATTTTCCAAATCTGGTTATAAATGACGAAGACATAAAAAACATAAATAAATTAAAACAAAAACAAACACAACTGGATTGAGAACTTCGTTCTTTTTTTGAAGTCGTTTAAAAACGGTATCGTGTGTCCGTTTATCCTTTGTTTAGAAGTATTTTTTTAGGATTAGGTAGGTACTTTACAAAAGCGAAATTTTTTTTTTAAACTGCTGCATAAATAACATGCGGTACCTACAAACATTTAAACAACGAGTGGTTTATTGTAACAATTCCAATATCACATTCAATTTGCCTCCACATTGCTGCATTAACTGCAATAGAATTTATTGGAATTTCACGTTTGAACGTAAATTCTAGAACGTTCATTTAAATAGGTATTCGAATTATCTATTTGGATTCAATTACTTTCTGTATCTTTCGATCGACAATAGCGGCAATGCTAGCTACCGGTGATAAAAACGTGAAGTTTTAGAAGACATTCCTTGGCCACTTGCCGGCGAAGCCTGTCAAGCTATTGATACAATCGGAAATGTTGGCATTCCAATTGACATCCAGAAGCTTTTTAAGATCATTAAAATAGCCTCATTTCCATTAAAAGGGAATTTAGTAAGGCGGCAGTTACGAGTCGTATGTGGGAGTTGAAATACCTACTTACACATTGATATCAATGATACCGAAAGATCGGCTCTTTAGAAGTAGGTAGATAATATTAAATTATTCTATTAACTAGAAAACATAAAAATACTTTGTTTTCCTTAAAAGTCCTTCACAGCAAGCTAAATATTATATTGTACTTATAAGATAAGGTCCAGGTGACCTAAAAGCTATCAAAAGGTCGCTTTAGCACGCGGAGAAAGTTTCCTTCTAATTTGGCTATAATTTTTTCAAACTGCTTGAAACTTTGTACACTAAATAATATGGTAATACCCATGGTGCGTCAGTTTTTTAATAACTTTTCATTTAAAAAACCGACTTCCGCCATTGTATTCGACTAAATATTTGGATGAAAAAAAATATATGAAAGAACCATAGTGGTGAAATGATTACGATATTAAATATACCAAAATTTCGATTAAAGAAAGTAAGTGGGTCTTTTATGGGGAATTCTGTACGGTTCTATAATAAACTTCCAGAAGGTGCATTTAAACTTCCTATTCGAAGATTTAAATCCTACATAAAGATGAATCTAATTAAGAAAGCGTATTACACTTTTGATGACTATATTAATGATAAAGCCGCGTGGCCTGATGTCGCTCTGCCCCTCGACTGCTAAAATGGAAATTTGCAATATCTGTACTTACTTATTTACATGTTTGTATTAGATTATTATTTATAAGTATAACAAGCGTAGCGTGTGCTGTCTTGCATATTTTTGCTGATGTTTATTTACTTTTGACTACCTTCCTAAGGTTTTTAAGTTCTCATTTACTATGTATCAGCAACTCCTTGCTCCGAGGCACCACACAGGCGCTTCTTCACCTAGTGGTAAGACGGACCATTTATGTAAGCCAAGCCGAGTTTGTTGCCTGATTCTTCTAGGCTTGGTCGCGTTGGAACAGGAGTAATTTAATTTTATATAAGACGATTCAAAATGATCCTTGTGATTTCAATGAATAAAGTTCTTTTTGACTTTGACTTTGACTTTGATACTTTTTGAATGCAAATGCTTGGTTTGTTGCTGAAAATATCAAAATCGCCATATGTTTGCCTACAATATTTGAGGAGTTCCCTCGATTCCTCATGGATTCCATCATCAAAACTGGATTCTGAAAAAAATGGGACCAATCTGGAAGTATATCTATTCAAATAAAAAAAGATTTTTTCAAATCGGTTCATAAACGCCGGAGATACGCGGTAACAAACATTAAAAAAAATACAACTGAATTGAGAACTTCCTCCTTTTTAGGGAAGTCGGTTAAAAATTAGTTTTTTTTTTGTTTTATGATTTGATTACCATATATTTTTTTAAACTAACGCACTACGTGTCTAGATATTATTGTAATGATCATGTGTACAAAATTTCATTGGAGTTTCATGAAATAATAGCCAAATTAGAACTTCGTTCGCGTACAAGAGGGCATATAGGTAAGCGCTAATGAAATTTATCTAGTAGCGTGTCTCTAGGGAAGAAAAGGAAAGTTTTGGTTCTCTGTGGGAGCCACATCGTAGCTATTGTCTTTGGACATGAGTAGACTTAATTGTTTCAGTCATTGTATCATTGTTCTCGTAATTAAATATCTTGTACAGTATGTGAAACTTGGAACTACAATTTATTGGCTAGAACATCTTTAACGTGGGCGTTTCAATCATAATCAACCTTTTGTGTTAATTGGAATAACTCGTCGAGATAAATAGACGTTACTTAGTCCGTACTAATGCTTAGAACTGACTTTGTCACTGTCACACAAATGTTAAAACACACGTGCTAGAGAGTGACAGGGACAATGCTAAGCATATGCGTGCTAAGTAACGTCTATTTATCTCAAACGTAGATTCATAAGCATCAACAGCCGATAGGAATTCCCTCCCTCATAGAATGCAATGGGGGGAATTACCACTATCACTACGAATGCAACGGCAGGTGAACTTGTGATCGCTGTATTAGTGTTTAGTACTCAGGTGGAAATAGCTGCTCATTCCCTGGTGTAATCAAATAAAAAAACCGTTCAAGTGCGAATTGGACTCGCGTGGAGTGGGTTCGGTACATAACATAACATTAATACCCAACAGTTACATACGTAGTCCCGATCCCACACTAGGATTCGCTGTGTTGTGGGTATCAAGAACTACGAGTACCATGGTTCGATAACACCCAGACCTGGAACAAATATTTGCAGATCCTACAAACATTTGTATAGCACACTATACCAATTAACTTATAGTCAATTAACACAATTTTATATACTTACACATTTTATCATTAAGAGTATTTTCCGTTTTCGCGTAGGATTTTAAAGATTTAGGATTTTCATTTAAGTTTTCCGTTTAAGTATGAGTACTTAAACATATTAAATGGACTGCTGTATCTTGATAACCTCAGAAGCGCCCGGTATCCATTATTATGTTGGACTCTTATGGTGTAATTCCATAGTCGGCTGTTACGACATGGGTGGAGACGGGGGGTCCTTAGGTCGGTCACACCGGCACTTGTTGATTCTAAGGTACCTAAGTATTAACCAGATAACGTAGTTGAGGAGGGCCCCCTCTCGATAGACTAATGTGAACGATTTGAGTCAGCTTGGGTCACGGATCGCTTTGACCAATACCCTGAAATAATTTTTAAAACATTAAGGACCCCGTTTCCCCTCGGACTCAGGGTTTCGGTTGACCCCAAAAGTTTCAAATTCATAAGCTCTGTCAATACTTTCATATTTGCTCCATTTGCCTTTATTAATAAGTCAGTATTGAACTTATCGCCTGTCTAAAAATCAAGTTTGAACCATGGTGGGTTACTCGGTTGCCTAACATAATTACACTCATAAAATCAGAATAAAGTGCTCAATCCAGTGTGGAAACATCACTACTTGTATTATCGGATGATAGATCGGTAGCTGATATAAATTACCACGTCTTTTATAATGTAGGTATAGAGTAGTTTGATATTAAATCAAGCCAATTTCAACCTTTCGTCACTTGAAATAAAGAATAATGCTCCGCAGCCCGATTAATTCTTCTTCTCTCGCGTTTTTTCTTGGTTTCCCTGAGATATTTTTTTTGTTTTTGATGGAACTTGCCGGTTCCGAATGTCTAAAGGTACCCCCGGCCATTCACCGTCAGCCACGGAACCTCCCCATAGAATTCAGTGGGGGGGGGGGGGGGCTGATTTGTAGAAATAAATCCGATTTATAGAACTTTATTGTCTTAAGAAATAACAAAATTTCACTCAGAAGACAAATTTTTGATAACATGTAAAATATGTTTATGCGGTGAGCATGCAAATGTTTCCACTAATAAGTATATACTATAATTATAAAACTAATAAAGCTTCATAAAGAAGTTGAAAACAGTGAAACAAAAACGAAGGGAGGTATTCTAGATATCAATAAGAAATAAAACTCTTAACTCTTTCTTTTTTCTCTTTTTCTTATCTTAATAACTCTTTTAGGGTTATAAGCTCGCCTCTGTACATGTCCTATATGTAAGTTTATTTTTCTGTAATATTGTGTACAATAAAGAATTAAAAATTAAAAAAAACAGATAGAAATAAATTATGGATCGAAACCTTTAGGGCGCAAGTCTCGCTCTCACTTGTCCACTTTATTAATTTGAAGGCTGATGTACCTACGGGCGGTTAACTTCTGCGTTGGCACACCTATGTAGGGACTGTGAAGTTGCAGGCGCGATTCCTTCGTCAATACTTTGGAGCAAACTCGAAGAACCAATTCATTTGACTCTAACAGATTAGTATAATCCATTCATAATATCAGAGACTAGTAAATAATATTATTAAAGAAGATTACAGATAACCAATAGTTTTGGTCAACACGTGGGCGTCGAGCTACGGTTACGGGCTCTCAGCAGCTGTTAACATTGGTTACACGGGCGTAGCCAGGTTTTAGTTTCGGGGGGGGGGGTCATGAAAATAAAACAACAAAAATTTACATGAAACTACATTAATATTCATGTGAAAAACAAAATGCATTCACCACACTGGTGTTTCTTAAAAAAGTATCAGATTTTGACAACATTTTGAATATTTCGGGGGGCCCCCAAAACCCTCCCTTGTTACGCCCATGATAGGTTATGATGACAGATCATTTAAAAAATATGTCCCCAATAATTTGTTGGTAAACTTTGGGCTACTAATAACGATGTTATTAATAACATAATAATTAGCTTATAACTTTTATTTAATATTTATTTTCAATGTCATTGAATAGTCCATAAATCTACGTTATCGCTTCTTGCCAAACCCATACGAAACCAAATTATTTTCATAAATTTGAATACCATAATTTATTACATTCGGCCAGTTATAAATCAAAATTAAGAGCAGCTTAATTAAAATTCTTTGTTAACGCTTATTTAAAACCACAAATTGGAATGAACTGGTTTCGTAGTTAATTAAGAAGGCAATTTGCAAGTTATTTATATACAGTCTATACGTATCATAATACCTAAACCTAATTTCTCCTAATTGAAAAAATACATAAAGTTTCAAGAGCAGTTCACTGGTTTCGATCGATTGATTTCTGTCTTCCTCGACCTACCTATTCAAGATGCATTGCTACATAAGTTAATTCTCTTTACTCTACGACAAAAATATAACAAGTGTGATGCAAAGATGCGGTACAACTCGCAGAGACATTTTTCGGTTACCAGACCCTTTTCAAGGCCACCAAACCGCAATCTGGTCTCTAACCTAAGAGACAGAGTGACCATGAAAGAACTGGTGATACGAAGAAGTTGATTGATCAAAGCGAGTTCTCAGTGTTAACTAGAGGGGTCAGCTTTCGTATGTATGTGGCTGGGCGGGTATTTTTTCGACTATAATTTTCGAACCATTGATCCAATCGCTATGAAATTTGGTAGGTTAGGTGGGTTAGTACCAATCTAATTAGCAAATTTGTATATGACCTTACTCGGTAAATAGTTAGTTGAGATAGGGTATTCGTGAGTTCTCAGTTTGGGGATAACTTAACTACGACGTTTTGTAAGGAAAGATCTAGAAACTTTGGATATGCACTTTAGGTATTATGGGGCGTTAATACCCAAAAAGGACTGTGGTGGTCCTTATCGGCTGATTCACAGGAAATTGGTTGGATGCAGGATATCAAATTGTGCACTTTATGTGGGAGTGGATCGCGGTAACTTCAAATGAGCTTTGTCCATAATAAGAAGGTTGAAAAATGAATTTCACTTCATTTATGCACTCCTTAGCAGGTTTATAAAATAAACTTATCTCACTCACAGTAATAATAACGTCAGTTTATGACTCATAATGATTCTTAAGAAAAAGTTCGTTTTGCTTATTTTTAGTAACATTATGCTCAGCGCTCATGTAGTTTTTCATTTACAGTCATTTAGGTATATTTAGTTTTTTACATTTTAGTTTTTAGTTATGGATTTTAATCACTGCTTCTGATTTGTTCATAGAGTCTAGGGCGTTGTTAAGGGTTAAATAAATTGGTAATATATTGGTAGTTTAAAATGTTATTTAAACATCATCATAATTTGTTTTTTTTAATGCCTATTTTGTTTTTACAATATGACGAAGCTTTTAGCTGAAACTCAAATTATATTTTTATTTGAATTTTATCGAAATATACCGATTCTCAGTATTGTTTATATGATGTATTATGATTGTATTTGTTTTGACATATCTAAGTGCATGTAATATGTGTATGATTATGACTATGAAATCGTATCCCTATCAGAAGCCATTTAACATTTTGGGCGCTTTATTGCTCATCCAGTCGTCGATCATTTGTACACTGAAAAAAATAAGCAGTATACCCAATCGATTTTTCGGTAACCATTATTGCTTTGGGCAGTAAAAATGGAGCCAATTGACTTGACAATTAAATTTAACTGGGCGGAAAACAGTTAAATTGTAACAGTAGATTTTACTGTGTCACTGTAACTTTTTTCAGCCTTAGTTAAAGTCAGAAAACGGTAATACGTATCGGAAACTGATTGTTACAGTGAATAGTAATGTTGAATCATTTCAAATAACTGTTTGCTTCTTACTGTTTCTGACCATTTGTTTGCACGTTTTGAGATCATTTATTATTAATTAAAAATCAGTTTTCTTTACCGTTTTTTTTTACTGTCCTCGTACATTTGAAATCCACATTTTATTTTTTTCAGTGTATCAATGCATTGACCGCGTTGGAACAGGAGTTAATTACTAGTTTATAAGTCGATTCAAAATTATCCTTATTCTGTCAGTAATCTGATGAATAATTTTGAATACCTACTATTTACTTTGACATCATATCAGTTTTTGCCGGCCATCGGCTAGCGTGCCTACTGACAATACTCGGCGCGTGACAGCCCGTGGGTGCGCTTTGTCCCATTTCAGTCAAAATCTACCAAACGTTTAAGCAAAACTGAACTCTTTGTTACTTCATTTATCGTTTAAATTGTGTTACCTTCAATTATTAACAAAAAACCTCTTGCTCAGACAACTTTAAAGCAGAGACTTGAGCTTTATTGTCTTGAAATAAGATCAATTTTCAAGTATACCTAAACACAATAGAACGGTCAATGTGTCTCGTGCCACGGTTTTTGTGGTAACCTAGAGACGTTAGGTTTTTGTTAAATGCATTTTTTAGTGTTCCGTAGTCCTACAATAAACCCATTATAAGATCGTTCGGGCTGTGCCGGTCGTGTCGTCTGTTTGAAAACTGTGTCATTGCTTCAGAACCCTGTAAGTACTATGCGTGGTCTGACACATACTTGGCTGGTTTTTTGAGTTTGTCGAAATCACGTAGCTTGGTGCACAATGCTATGGAATTACAGTTCCGTTGATGGAGTGAAAAAATATTTTTTTTGTTAGGAACGATGACCCTAATGTCATAAAAAGTTATAGGCAGGTTGCTTGGTAAAAGAGAAATGAAACATTAGCCCAACGGATGTCTAGGATGTATTAAGTCTACTAAATTATTATATATGATAATGTATATTAGTATGTTTAAGGTATGTATATGCTATATAATAATATATATATATATATATATATATATATATATTAGGCTTACTATGTTTCAGTGTGTTTATTTTAATTTATATAATCATGTTTAATTTGTTTTGTCTCTCACTTTTCTTTTAATGTGTGCATACAAACCTACCTATACAATCACCGTTCTCTAGCCTCAGGGGTTTGCTGAAAGAAAACTTTTTTAAGGTTAAGCTTGCCTTTGTACATGTCCTTTAATTCTATTTTGTGTTCATATTATGTACATGTGTGTACAATAAAGAAAAAAGAATGTTGGTTAATATCTATAGTCTCAATAATATATCAGCAGGGCGATTCTAAAACGTCGGAAACGTTTCCGATCGGATTCGTTAGTTTTTCATTTCGATGTGGTAAGTAACTAAAACAATTTTCTGTAGTAAAACACAGTAAAAAACAATAAATATTGTATATTACTGTGTTTTACTAGAGAAAATTGGTAGAAAATTGATTTAGTTACTTACCACATCGAAATGAAAAAGTAACGAATCCGATCGGAAACGTTTCCGACGTTTTAGAATCGCCTTGCTGTTTGGATGTTGGTTACTCAATCACGCCTTAACGGCTGAACCGATTTCAATAGGTATAATATAGAACACATATAAATTAAGACCTAGCTTGGATTACTTTTCATCAAGAAAATCAGTCCTTATATAGAATAGTGAAATAGGGGCGACCTCTATCTGGTATGCATTATCCATAGGTATCCGGTATTCATCTAATAGGTAAGTATGTATATATATATATATAACTAATCAGGCGATCAGGAGTAGTTTTGTTTGTTAGTCGTAATAAATTCGTGTAGTGAACACGCCCGTGTAGTTGCTTATTATGTAGACTAGGCCCTCAGGAGAATAGTAAAATCATCATCATCATCATAATCATCAGCCTGTAGAAGTCCACTGCTGGACATGGGCCTCCCCCTTAGAATGCCACGATGAGTGGTCTTCCACCTACATCCACCGACTTCCTGCTACGTTTAAAAATGACGACACGACGTCGTTTTTTAATAGATATACGTGGTGTATATTCGTTATTTTTCTAAAAAGGTACCTTCCTAATTGGTGTAAAAAATATTTTTGTCTACAATAACAAATAACTTATTGCGATCAGAAATTTCCTCATATTCTTTAGTCGAAAGCCAAACGAAAAGCTCTTTATTATGGAAATAAAGACATTTTCTCAATTTTCACCGTTGTTATTCAAAGCGCGCTTCCGAATCATTCTATTGGAAGTCAGAGCCGTAATCAGAAGGGTTTTTTTTTTATAAATTTGAACTAAAGGGCTTTTTCGCTAATGCTGTTTTGCCGCACTAGTAACAACATAAAAAGAACTATTGACAAATACGTTACCTATTAAGTATACCATTACAGTCACCAAGTAAATTTAAATACAATATAATACTATTTCTTATACTAGACCTCTGAACACTACATCATCATCATCATCATCAGCCACTGCTGGACGAGTCCTCCCCCATAGAATGCAATTGAAGGATTTACCATAAATACCTTTCAGGTTGACCCTAATGTCGTCAAAAATTAACATTTTAAATTCAAACTAACCAAAATTTGCTCCCAAAAACGCCTAGGTCCCTTCAAAATAAGTGGAAACCTGGAAATGGCTACACCAATTTCCATCAAAAATAGCTAAGAAAGTAAAAATCTTGCAAACACCATTTTTCATTAACTTTGTTAAACGGGAAATTTTCACGTACCTATATGTTGGTGGAAGTATCAACAGGTTTCAACCCTAATTGAGGGTCTTTATCAGGGTGTGTGCCTATATCCACTCCATCCATCATCATGGGTGATGACCATCATGGGTGATGGTGATAATGGGTGATAAACATCTTTAATTAAAAAAAATACGGCATTGAAATCAGGGTGCTCTGATTTCAATGCCTAAGCTATGAGGCCACAAACAGACATACAGACAAGTAAACACGCAAATGCCTATGGCCTCAAACTTAAAACACAGTCGGGGGTTGACAACTCAAATTCCTTAGTTTTTTTGAGAGTGTAGGTAATTTCTTCTTTCCCCAAATCCTGACTACGGTCCAGGTGGACGCGTTCCGATCATGTTTTATTATTGCCACCTCAATTACTGCCTTTCCTTTTCAATTTATATGAAATAGAAAATCAATGGTTTTTTTCTATCAATGGAAAAAGATTCGTGGAAATTAATAATGATTTTTAATATTTCTGCTCTAGATATTTCGATTGCATTCATAAAACATAGGTAACTTGTCTATTTTCCGAATCTTACAATACTAACTGAATTCTATGCAATTTCTTTTCTTGAAAAATTCTACAGTTGTATATGGAGGAGAACATGACCTTTTAGGGATCCGTACCTCAAAAGGGACCGACGAAACCATTTTAGGATCACTCTCGTGTCTGTACACACAGACACGAGAGTGATCCTAAAATGGTGTCCGTCACAGCCTATTTTCTCCGAATCTACCGGACAAAAAAAAATTTGGTACACATACGAGTTAGATGACACATTCACGAACGTAAAGCGTAAATATAGTATAGTCATCATATTATTGTAAAAAAAAAAGAAAAAGAAATAAACTAATTCTGATTTTGAAGGTTAGTTTTAGGGCGGACATACTAGGAACTTGAAAAAGTCTTTAAAAAAAACAAAATGCATTGTAAATTATGTCATCTTAAAAAGGTGCTTCCCCCTGTGGCACAACCACATGTCACCGGTGTCATGATAAAAGTTATCTAGATCGCTAAATCCTTTACCAAACACCATGCCCCTGCATGTATAACAGCTTCTTGCTATCAAGCCGTGGAACACCTTTCTAATGCTAGAAATTCTCGGACACTATACATTTAAATTATGCACGCGGTACATTTGCATTGTGCAAGTATTCTTGCTTTGAAATTGCATTTGGACTGAATTCAATGCAATTCCTACAAAAACGCGAATCTGTGAAATCACAGACATTGTTTCTGTTTCATAGAAAAAATACTTTGAAATTTCTGTTTTTTTTCTGTTTACTATTTTAAAAAACAGTTTTAAGTTAGTCTTAGAAGAAAATAAAATGTCAGTTTCTTATATAGCAACCAGAAGATCATTAATATAGAGATCATTGGATTGAGCTACACAATCCACAGGTATATAATCTCAACAGAGCGGCAATACATACCAAGACTGGTACAAGAGGCAATTGAGATTACTAAACACAGGAATTTCAATAGAGAAGATGGTTTTCAATTGTCTGGAGTCTGGAATCCTGTGGTGAGAATGTGTAGCAATCGGAAAAATTGTGTGGTACCAGTTGCTCGTCCGGATACCGTTAGAGTGGTGTGTCGAGATGGAGTTAAGTGTGACAATGAAACTGATGGTAGGAATGTTCGTAATAAAAGAGTGAGAAAGAGGGTAGATCGTTACGGCTACCTATAACAATAAAAATCTACTCGCAAAGACTTCAGTTTACCCGTGATCATGGCGCATGAAACTGTGCCGAAATATCGGGAATCAACAAAACTCAAAAATCATGGTAAATATCCCGTTTCTAGTGATAATTAAATAAAAAGTCAGTTTCTTATATAGCAACCAGAAGATGACTGTAGAAACAGTATAATCAGTAAAAAAAAACAACTGAATTGAGAACCTCCTCCTTTTTTTTTAAGTCTGTTAAAAATTGGGAAAATCTCTTGGCACCTTGCAAAACCAACCTAATGTTGTGGTATGTAGGTGCCAAAATTAGTCAGCCACAGAGGAAAATCAAGCAAGAAAATCATCTTCTCTTGAGGGGGTTGCAACCCCGTAGTTGGTATCCCGTTGCTAGTAAATACCAACCCATGCGGTGAGTTGGCTGACCCTTATTGTGCCTGCGTCATCCTGCTATGGTGGATTATGGATCCATTAATTGTCATGTGTCTGTAATTTCACCGGCATACAAGCCATCGGAAAAGCAGTTTAATTAGCTGGTCCCGTTACGATAAATCAAGGTGTAATCGAGGCTCGGTGTCCGTTCTGCGAATCTACCTAGAAAATAGATATAGATAGATAGATTAACACTTTATTGTACACCGGGAATACATTTCAGGATTTATTAAAAATAGCAGTACAATGGGCGTCCTTATTGCTGAGAGCGATTCCTTCCAGGCAACCTTTGGATGGACAGTAACGAGCGAAGCAGTAACGAAACAGCGGTGCACAGACTAGGTAAAAATAATGACAATAATGAAAAAATACAGTTTTTACATTTAACCCGAATACATAATATACCTACTTTTATAATATGGACTAATAAATAGTAATATAAGTTAAATAATACAAACGTTAAATTCTATTCATATTATGAATTCACTATAGAATTTTCAATTTTCAATTTTCATTTTTAGAAAAGAAAATATGACTATTCTACTTACACACTCACTCAAAATAGATGACCTTCAGAGAAAAACGAGCAAACTGCAGGCCGAATTAATTATATTTATCAAGCGTGAGCAACTTCTATAAAGTTCCGTAACGCCACCAAGAGCCAGAAAAGCCGTTTCGACCAGACGGATGCTCTGAAATAGTCCCAGAAATCCCTTGTCTCAGTATCTTGACTCAGGCTCAATTCAATCAAATTATACCTACACTACATTGGTATCGTTGAAATTCCTTTTCCACAACTAAAATAGTAATCGCATCACGCAATAGAAAAACTGTTTTGCGAATTTAACTGACCGCTTTATAAAATGTATGTAGTAGTTATCAATTATTCTATGGTACGGTGAAAGCCACTTATTACTCACTAGCTTTCTCAATCTTCGTACCCACTTTGTAATGAGATTTGTACTAGGTACCTAGGTACCTACTTTACTATTATTGCCTCGGACTGCTATGAAAAAACGGGTTGGGTTTTCTACCATGGATTTAGGCGACAACTCCTTGAAAAAATTTCCCACGCTAACTCCGCCCATGAACCCCGATTAGAAAGTGATAGCGCTATTACTCACTTGAGCCCGAGAAGAGATGCGGTATAGCATGCTTCAGTAGATTGTAAGGGCCAGTACAAGATCTGGGGGGGTATTGCCTATCAAACTTGTATAGGTCAACGAGTTATGAGCGCTTGGCGAAAGTGGTGGGGTTGATTGCGTATGTGTCCTCCAAGGACAAGGATAAGGCCCAATACGGCGCGCGTTCAGGCTGAAGCAAGATACATTGATTCGAAATGGCGTACGTTCAGGCTGCAAGGTATATAACCCAATACGGCGCACGTTCAGGCTGCGTTTACGGAAAAGTTGTACCGGTATGCCAAGAAAAAGCAGAGCTATCTACGGAAACCAACGGTGCCAAAAGAAGTGCGCTAATGAACACTAAGGAGATTTTGAGGGCCAGTAGGTGCGAGAGGATGCATAACGCTATTCATATTTTACAAGATCAGCTTTTTTCTTGCATCCCATCAATTCGTATCTCTCACTCCACCTCGTATTTAAGCCTCTGGCTGTATCTTAAACTTGCTTAAGCTTTAAATTTTAATTGCACCCCAAGGCTAAACCAAATCTATGACACTGAATGCGTGATAAATTAAACGATTATTATAATAATAGGATGTACGAGTTAATTGAGCTCAGACATATGATGTAGTTTGGACATGAAGCATGATGTTGCGAGAATGTAGCTAGAGGTACCCGAATACCTATTCATTTTGTTATAGTACCTATTGCACGCAAGCCAAGTAGCCACTTCTTGGTAAGGATCGTATATAATCGAAACACTTCGTTACTGGTAAATTAAATAAAACAAAATGCTTACATGCAAAACTTTATTTTCTGATTTTGCATAATGTGCTTTTAAATATTTAAACATTTAACATAACATACCAAGTCATCATTAAAAAATAATCGTATACCTACCTAGACATACAACAAAGACAAAATACATTACAGCGGGTAGATAAAGTCACGTCACGTAGAGAATGTGTACACAAGCTTCTTCAGAATAATTACAAAACAGCAGAAGCAGGATCATTAGTGATCCCGCAATTATTGTCTCTGGCTGCAATCAGCATGTACCCGTCGATACCCCATTCGACGCCCCAAGAGTTTTTCAGGATCCAGAACAACTCCCCGTATTGCTCACCGTAGCCAACCAGAGTCACTTCATGGTTCAATTCGAGCCCACTGGGAAAATAAAATGCTGGTTTCATAGTAATAGTGACTCAGAATCCGTCATATGACGAAAAGAAGAATTCAAAAAAATTACAAATCAAGATTAATATCTTCGGAAGGAGTCATAATATGATTGTTTATTTATGTGTTTATTTAATTCTTTATTGCAAAACTAAAATTGTACAAATGAAATGCTATGCAGCATTTTCGGCCAGTCATCCAACATCGTTCCCGTTGTCCCCCTTAGGGCGAAATAAGGGGACAACGGGAATGTTAAAGAACTCCCTTTTCCGCATTCGAACTCTATGGATGGTCATTATGCGTGAGGGGACAACGGGAATGAACGATATTACACAAATCAAATGGTAATAATTCAAATGGAAAAATGATACGAAATCTCACCATGAGGTTATACTCTACGACCAAATCAGAAGTAAGGACCATTTTTGTGGCCTTTACTGTGTATTTTTCAGGCCATTCCAATTCGGGCAATTCCTCACCAACTTTTAATTTGGTTACTGCAATACAACAAATTAATTATGATGATATTATGAGCCAGTATCCAGCGAACATTTATTAATCAATATTAATCAATAAATCATTATTATTTTAGATAAAACAATACATACTCGTTAAATTTAATTACAATTTAAGTTAAAATATACAAATTAAATCATTTTAAATCAGTCAGTCAAATGAAATACTAGGACACAACCACAGATAAAATTAATGTCAAAAATAACAATTTTAAAAACAAAATTACAAATTTAATTACTATGGGCTAATCAAACTACAAAATAACCTGTCATTATTTGCACCCATCTATTTTGAATAGGGCAATCTGTACAAGAGCCAATCATCTGCAGGATGCTATTACTACTGGCTCGCACCCACCGCAGTAAGGAAGCAACTTTCAACGAACTGTGAAACGGTTTTAGAGAGAAAATTATATCCAAATGCAGTTTTTTTTTAAAATAAATATCTCACCCCTAAATCCGGCTGTCATCGTAATGCAACATGTTGCAAAAATATAGAACAACATTTTTCACAAATTCGAGTTCGATTGTAGGTAGTTGGTATTCACCCTGATCTCTACTGACTGTAATAACTTTTCATTTAATAACTTTTCATTTAAAAAACCGACTTCCGCCATAGTATTCGACAAAATAATTTTGGATGAAATTTTTTTTATGAAAGAACCATAGTGGTGAAAGGATTATGATACTTTCTGAATGCAAATGCTTGGTGTCTTGCTGAAAATATCAAAATCGCCATAGGTATGCCTACAATATTTGAGGAGTTCCCTCAATTCCTCATGGATTCCATCATCAGAACTGGATTCTGAAAAAAATGGGACCAATCTGGAAGTATATCTAATCAAATAAAAAAAGAATTTTCCAAATCGGTTCATAAATGCCGGAGATATGCGGTAACAAACATTAAAAAAAAAAAAAAAAAAAAAAAAGAAAGTTAATTGAGAACCTCCTCCTTTTTGGGAAGTCGGTTAAAAAACCGACTTCCGCCATTGTATTCGACTAAATATTTGTATGAAAAAAAAAGATGAAAGAACCATAGTGGTGAAAGGATTATGATACTTTCTGAATGCAAATGCTTGGTTTGTTGCTGAAAATATCAAAATCGTCATATGTATGCCTACAATATTTGAGGAGTTCCCTCAATTCCTCATAGATCCCAACATCAGAACTGGATTCTGAAAAAAATAGGACCAATCCGGAAGTATATCTATTCAAATAAAAAAAGAATTTTCCAAATCGGTTCATAAACGCCGGAGATAAGAGGTAACAAACATACAAAAAAAAAAACTAATTGAGAACCTCCCTCCTTTTTGGAAGTCGGTTAAAAATCCAGGCTTTCTAGGTTTTATTCTGTTTTCAGAACTAGGTAACATACATCCTACATCATAATGGTAGCACACTAAAAATAATCTTTACAGCTTCATTATTAGGCATCAGTTAAAATTTTATATTTTTTATGACAATCATTTCATAATTTTATATACCTACTTACTACTATTCAAATCGGTATCAAATTAATTTAGTGTTTTTATAAGTTGTGATAGCAAGTTTTTAGTATTTTTTAAGAACTAAAAATAGGCTATCTAACTATACCTAGTTGTTAATTTTAATTAGGTTTATAGAGCTTAAATTCACAAAATAAATGATACACAACTGAAATCTCTGAGATAATTATCATCATTACTATTGAAAACTTTGACTTTGTAGTCACTTAAGGAAATGCGTATCTGCGTATCGGCCTAAGCCGATAAATGAAAATATATAAAAAGACAGACAGATGAATTATTGCGAACTAACATTTGCCTGCGGCTCCGCTCGCGTGGATCCTCTTTATAAATTATAGTTAAAATATAGTTAGGCACTCTGATATAGCTGACTTTCGGGATATCATCTGTGCAGTGGTGAGTCGGACGGCCTTTGCATCGCTAGTCATGCCAGAAGCAGGGCTTTGCGATGAGATGTACAACTGTTCATACTCCTCGAGCTCTCTTAAAATATCCGGCTCTGAAGAAATTATACTGTTACGTTCGGTATATATGTCAGTTGTATATGTGACTTTGCTTAATATACAGATCTCTTTGCAAACATTTTGGAACCTTTATTGGGCTCTATTGTACTTTTAATACAGTTAGTTTTAATGTGACGCAAATCGTATCGCATGGTAGAAAAGTCCAAAATTGTATGTATTTGACGTAATCTATCGAAATCTATCTATCGTAATCTATCAAAATGTCACGTGGTAACAAACGTGTAACGAATCGAAAATTGCTAGAAAATTTCGATTCCAGCGTGAAACGAATCGACAGCATCGAAAGATTTCTTCCATAGAGATGCGTAGCCAAGTGTTAGTTTGAAGAACCGTTATCGTTTTAGATACTCTCGATGAAGACCCAAGCGAAAGCCAAGACCCATGTAGAAAACGAAACTATAGTTTGTGTGTTTCATTTGTTTAGTAAGTTTTTTGTTGAAAATGCATATACCTACGCTGCGTTTGCTGTAAGCAGCTCACAATGAAAGTGCTTGGCTTGGACACCAGAGAAGATACCATCCTTACCTATTATGTGCGTCATTCCAGTTCGTCTGACCATTTAATCTAGACTTTTTTATACTATTTGGCAAGCAGATAATCATAAGGCCCATCTAATGGAAAGTAGTAACCGTAGCATATATGGATGCCTGCGACACCAGAAGCATCACACGCGCGCTGCCGACTCTAAGACATAAAGATGAAAAGTCTCTTGTGAAAAGACCTAAGTTTACCGATGTAGGTACTTGTTTTTCGTCTTGTGCAATAAAGCATTTTCTATCTATATTATATTTATGTAGATTGAACGGTTCTTATAATAATAGTACAATTATAATAATAATAAAAGTAGTTCTTATAATAATGTAATTGTACGAGTTCATTGAGCGTGTATAGCTAGAGGTCCTATTTTGTTATTCATTTATTTAATACCTATTGCATGCAAGCCAACTAGCCACTTCTTGGTTGGGATTGTTAGTAAATGAAAAACTTCTTCACCGCTAAATTAAATAAAACAAAATACATGGAATACTTTATTTTCCGTTTCAGCATTAATATGCGCTCTTAAAGATTATCAGTTAACATGAACACGCCAAGTCATAATTAAAAATAATCTTAGTAGGCCTAAAACACATTACAATAAGTAGGTATATAGATATATAGGAATGTTACGTAGATCGATCGTTAGAAATTAAATAAAACAAAATAGGTACATGGAATATTTTATTTTCCGTTTCAGCATTAATAAATAATGCGCTCTTAAAGATTATCAATTATCATGAACACGCCAAGTCATAATTAAAAATAATGTTATAACTAGGTCTAAAACACATTACAATGGTTATAGATAGATATAGTCACGTTACGTAGATCGATCGTTCGAAATTAAATAAAACAAATAATAAATATGCGCTCTTAAAGATTTAATCATTGCCATGAACGCGCCAAGTCATAATTAAAACTAATCTCATAACTATGCTAAAAACACATTACAATGGGTATTTATATAGTCAATAGTTACGTAGATCGATCATTCGCACACAAGCACAAGCACAAGCTTCTTCAGAATAATTAGAATACAACGTAAGTAGGTTCAGTAGTGACTCCGCAGTTGTTGTCTCTGGCTGCAATCAGCATGTAACCGTCGATGCCCCAGTGCACGCCCCAAGAGTTCTTCAGGATCCAGAACAGCTCCCCGTATTGCTCACCGTAGCCGACCAGAGTCACTTCATGGTTCAAATAAGCCCCGCTGGAAAAATAAAATGATAGCTCTGAGCCCCAATTCTACTAAACAAATTGTATTTGAATTGTTTAAGAATTATCACAAAATTGTAATTTATTACACTTTTTAACCGACTTCCCAAAAAGGAGAAGGTTCTCAATTCGGTTGTTTTTTTTTTTTTTTTTTTTTTTTTTAATGTTTGTTACCGCATATCTCCGGCGTTTATGAACCGGTTTGGAAAATTCTTTTTTTATTTGAATAGATACACTTCCAGATTGGTCCCATTTTTTTCAAAATCCAGTTCTGATGATGGGATCCATGAGGAATTGAGGGAACTCCTCAAATATTGTAGGCATACATATGGCGATTTTGATATTTTCAGCAACAAACCAAGCATTTGCATTCAAAAAGTATAATAATCCTTTCACCACTATGGTTCTTTCATCATTTTTTTTCATTCAAATATTTTGTCAAATACTATGGCGGAAGTCGGTTTTTTAAATGAAAAGTTATGGTATAACAAAAGTGTCAAAAGTGACCATTTTGAGATAATTCATTAACAATTCAAACACAATTTTTTTAGTATATTTGGGCCCTGGTTTGCTAAAGTGACTCCGCGTATGACGGAGTCATTATGATCATTTATCGTCATCATCATTGTTCAAATTATGATCTACTAGCTACGCCCCGCAATTTCATCCGCGTGAACAATGATGAAAATGTGTGATGATGTAGATGAAAAGTAGCCTATGTGTTAATCCAAAATATAAGGTATCTCTTTTTCAAATTTCAATTTCAAAAAAGTAACAAACATACAGCATTTTGTATTTAAAATATTTTTAGGGAGATGTTTAAAAATACTTTTTGATGTCCTTGAACAGGTGTGGATAAAGATTGCTACAACTGAGCTAACAGTCAATAACAATTGTAGTTACTGAGTAACACATACTACGGACAGACAAACAGACGGATGGACGGACGAACAGACATACACAACTAAGTCTCGATATAACAGTGTATTTTTACGTTTTATAAGTAACAAAACACACAACAAAGATATGGGCAGCATCTACCTGAGTACTCTACACCAATCCGCCTGCCAAGCATGGTGATTATGGCGAATCCCCTTATTCCATGAGGGAAGCTTCGTCCAGCTGTGCACTTCTACCGGCTGATGAAGAAGTTACGAAACTCAAACAAAGGAAAGACTATGCCAGTCTTTAAAGCTTAAACGTAAGTTACCATTCATTCTCGTAAAAAATCCCACTAGAATATGAACCGAATTTGGACGTCACTTCAACAGATACAGACAAAGGTCCATGATTGAACAATGCTACCTGAAAAAAATATGTACAACATTTTCAAACTTATCAATTATACTGGCCTTATTCATCAGAAAGTAATTTTGGTCATGACTGCGGAGCGCGGCGAGCGAGTAGCTGGCTGAGACGCGAGAGGCGTGGGTTCGATTCCCGCTACAACACAATTGTTAGAATGGACTGCTTTTATTTGTTCCGGGTCTGGGTGTTGTGAGGTACCATGGTACTCGTAGTTCCTGATACCCACGATACAGAGTATCCAAGTATGGGATTGTGACTATATTATTATAATGCATGACTCTTGGGTGTAATATATTCATTGGCTTCGGTTTTAGTTGTGTCAAAAACAACGATCTTATAATACACTCACAAAGATCGTTGTGTCAAAAGCATTTTTAGTTTTTTCGTAAAACGATGTTTTTTAATGGTATCGTTGCTTCAAGAGCTTTATGGTGGTCCAACTACTCTGTACCATAGGTAGATTATTATGTTGATAATAATTTATGAACCTACAAAATATTGCCAAACTTATCTGTACCTCTGGACTGGAAAATATTTCTGTAATTCCGTATTTTGGGCACCATGGTACTCGTAGTTTCTTAACAGGGAAGTCTAGTGTGGGATCAGGACTGTTATGTATGTGACTTTTGGGTGTTATAAATTGTTGCAATAAAGTTGCAACTGTATATAGTGAAGTAAGCTGGTGTTACTCTAAGAGTAGCAGCCCTTGTTTTCTCGGATAATGGTTAAGATTTAACAATTTATGAATTATTTAATTAATTCAAGACAATAACAATAGTAATTAACAATCGGGCGGGGATCGAACCCACGACTCTATAGGTGGAAAAAATGCGAAAGCATTTTCTATATAATGATAATCAAAGCTAGTGAAGATGATGGAAATGAGCCCTTGCTATCATTGTCGTACCTTCATGGTACGACAATGATTTGATCTAACCAAATTATATTTTTATTTACCTTCAAAGCCTCGTTGCTGAATGGGGTAACGTCAGTGTAACCCCTTATTGGGAACTTAGTGGTCACATTTGTGATATGGCAGTAACCATCCTGTGGGGACATGACAAAATAAATTAAGCCGGTTTTTATTGCCAGTACAAAATGAGGCAACAGATACAAAGCAAAGTAAATATATCTAACAAAACTATAGTTTCTACTAAATAAATTTAGCTATAGATAAAAAACAGAGATCATGCCACCGAGCGCAGGCAAACTCAAAAGGTTGGGACGTTACCACGTTGGATGGTTGATTTTCTGATCGAGAAAAGCGCCAGCCATTTGGTAGCTGGTCTCATCCAACAGGAGCCATACCAGAAATCAATAGTTTACATTTTAAAGAGGGTATCGCAACAACAGATTACTGGCTTTATTTTCTCTCTATATTCATAAACTTAATTTGAGTAACTTTTAAACGTGATGCTAATGTAATACCTTATTTTCATACGATCCATACTCTTCCTCAGTCGGAAGACCATATATCATCATCCAATCGTAAGCAGCGTTATCAGTGCCGCCATCACAGCCAGCAGCACCAAATCTGTAAAACACGTAGATTTTTTGATACAGGTTTTTAATATATTAGAGACAAAGATATTACCGTACAAATAAAGATTTCATTATCATCAAGTCCAAATCGCATTCTTTAAGGGAGGCCCATAGAATGCGCTGCCTCCATCCACCGACTGCAATCTTTTGAATATTGTCTATCGAGAGGAGGGTTTTCCTCTACTGCGTCGGTTTGTAGTCCCCACTTAAGAACCTTTATTTCTCAACGGTTGTCTGTTCTATTACCTGCCTATTGCCACTTCAACTTGCTAATTCTGAGGGCTATGTCGGTGATCTTGGTTTTTCTAAGAATTTCCTCATTTCTATCACGTAGTGAAAAAAATCCTAGCATAGCTCTCTCTATAGCAAGACTTTAAGCTTGTCTATACAGCCAATAGTCAGCGACCACGTCTCAGTGCTGTTAGTCATCACTGGTAACACGAACTAATTACCTATAGACTTTAGCCTTGAGGACTTGAGGCTCTGCGGTATCTGTGACGAAAAGATGTGGAACGCTGCCCATCCTAGTTGGATTCATCGGCTGACCTCTTTGTCGAAGTATGGGCGGGTTGCCATAATATAATCACCACGTTTAGCACATGGATTGATGATCAGAGTATTGGTGTTAAGAAATCAAGTGGGTGCTACTGCCCATACCCTGGGTAACCCGTCGATAAAGAATACGTCGAAGAAGAAGCATTCAGTGCAAAGACATACCCCCAAGCACAATCAACAAGAGCCTGATTGCTGAGACTCATTAGCCTGCCTCCATTGACCCTCGCTAAAGCACCTTCCACTGATGATGTCGTGCCATAAGTCCAACAGGACCCACAGTTTCCTTGATCTGTACAATTCGATACACCATTTTTAGCTTTTACAATCTTTTATTAACTTTCCTTTTATCATCATCATCATTATCAACCTGTAGATGTCCACTGTTGACGTAGTCCTCCTGCATAGAATGCCACGATGAACTGTCTTGAGCCGCCTTCATCCTCGACTCTCTGCTACCTTTATAATGTCATGCATGAGACCATGCAGGCCTTCCTCTACTGTGTCGACCGGTTTGTGATCGAAACTCGAGAACTTTCCTTTTATATCAGTAAAATTGGGCAAGTTTCTCGAATGTACTATAAAAGTGAACAAATGAATAATCAAATAATTCGAAAACTGTTTGGTACCTTTTTAATTTCTCAGTACAAAATATCGGGGCGGTATACTTAATTCACCTGGGTTAATTCACCTGGGTGCACTAAGTACACTATTAAGTAGACTTGATTCACCCAAAATATCGGTACTTGAATATAGATTATATGTATATATACACATATATATATATAATATTATATATATATTATGTAATACATATATATATCATATTATATATATATATATATATATATAGTTTGAATTATATAATAACATAAGGTAAGGTATAATATAAGGCCGCGGGCTCGAGTCTGGCTCGCATATATCCGTTTTGTTTTTAGTATGGTCAAATTGAACTTACTCTTCACGGGACTGATTAATCCATTTAACCTGAGATCGACTTCCGTGGGCAACTCTTCAACAATGCCTTTCAACATTTCTTCGGTGTACGGGAATGGGACATTGCCAGATTTGCCTTCAGGACGCCTGAGTAAACCGGTCCTCTTCTTCAACTCCTCAGGAGTGCGGTCAGCAAACTGATTGATGCCGAGCTTGTAGCCAAGGTGCTGACGATTTGTTGAGGATACCAGTCTGAAGTTATAATTATTTTAAAACAATATTTAATAAATACTTGTGGCGTGGCGCGGTAATACTATCCCACTATTTCGGCCAGATGTGGAGTTCACCAGTGGTGCAGTGGTTAACCTGTCTCCGTATCAATGAGACGTAGTCTATGGTAATATTTTGGATTTATTAAAACCTAGATATTTCCCATAAGTCCCAAGTGTGGGACTTTTTAAAAACTTTAAAAACCAATACTACAACTAATACAACCAACTTTATAACCGTTGTTTGGATTTGAGGACCTGGGGGTGCCATGGGTCCGCATTCAAGTTCCTGTGGTACCACCAGGGGTGCCTTGGGTCCGGAATGATAATACGTTCGTGATGTCACTGATGTCACATGTCTTTTTGTTTATTTTTCATTGTCGTGTATGGATATTTTCTTTCTTTCTTTCATTAATAAAATTTAATATTATGCAATAGATCCTTAATTTATTACCCGAGTACAGCAAAGCAAAAGAACCTTTTAGCCTATGGTATATATGTATGTAAGTAAGTTCGTTCATATGGCATAGGATATTATGTCATCACATTAATTCAATAAGCAAGACGGAAATAAAAATTAGCAACCTCATAAATAAAAATGCACATTATCATGATGTTGGTATCAAATAAAAGCGCTTGATAAGTACATTCCAAATATATACTAAAAGAACTAAATATAAACTAATAGGAACGTATTAACAACTACATTAAATAGTTGTAAAAAAATTAAAGTTTAAAAACTAAAACCTGACTAGCAACAGCTGAAAACTCCTACCAAAATGTTTTAAAGGAAATCCGAATCCACGATTTTATAGTAAAGGCCCAACTAATAGTTGTAGTGGGAGGCTTTCCTAAACAAAAATTTGGAATTTGGCCTCCGCTTCATCCATAGCTGAAAATATACAATGATACATTTTTTATCTACCTCATGTTCTGTTTAAAGATGCTTCTTCTTAGATTGTGTTCCTCTTCGTCAGCATATTCGCGATCGAATTTCTTTTTGAAACTGAAAAAGGAATGGAAATCTGTTAATGACTTAACCGACTAGTTTGATTCAGAATTATTCAAAAGTATTTATAGCAATCACTTGACTGATATTAAATCGTCTTGTAAAAAGTGAAATTACGCAGATACTTCGCAAAAAGCCAAGAAAACATAGCTTCGTAATTTATGCTACCATCAGATAAACTGAATTTTCCTAAATTATTCTTAAGAACGCGCATTGCAGTCATTTCATGCAGACTGGTGGTCACATAATTAAGCTTGGTCACAAGTATCCATCGAAGAGAGCAATAAAAATAACATGCTTTACTAATATACCTTTTGAAAACGTGATCTACGTGCTGCTTGTTTTCAGTGTCGACAAACATCAGTTCCTTTGTAACAACATCACTGTCTGGAGTAACTTTGACCATTGTATCTTCATCACACCCGACTGAAAAATAAATAATTATCTTAAGTTAAGTACCAACCAAATCATACGATGAAAAACGTTAGACATACTTCTTTCAGATGCGTCTTATCATCATCATCAGGCGGTATACCGCCGGTATGTTAATGGTACCTCCTCCCACAGTTGACTCTTATAGAGTCAACTGTGGGAGGAGGTACCATTAACTGTGATTAAAACTTACATGATTCAACATCAAACACTTTGTCTTCATCGAAATCAATATCAAAGTCATAAAAATCCCAAATCTCGTGCTTCGTCAAAGATCCCAATTTACTGTTAAACTTTTTCATTTCGTATCTGAAATTTATAATTTTTTTAAATTAGTTGTTGTTATTTCATCCTCTGAGATTTTATAAGTAGTAAACACACGATCGCGATAAAGCATTTTCTATAACATCTTAATATATATTTTTCTTTCTTTCATTTGAAGCTGGTTCCGAATCACTACTAACAAATAAAAATATTACAGAAACTCTATAGAGATAGATAGGTAGATGATAGATTAACACTGAACTTAACTGAACACTAGTATAAATTGTAATAAATATAAAAGACATAATTAGCACAGTACAATAGGCGGCCTTATTGCTGACAGCGATTTATCCCAAGCAACTTTTAGAGCAAATAATGCTAGTCAATAAAAATAGTTAAGAATCACTATAGAGCAAATAAAAATAGTTCAGTAATACTTAAGCCTAGTTCAGAATCATTATCTATAGAGCAAATAACGCTAGTTCAGAGCTCTGTAGTGATATACCTACAGCAAATAACACTAGGTAAAAGGTAATTATAAACCTTTTTTTCAGCTCCAGAAAAAAACTGCCAACGCATAAAATAACGCGTCCTCAAAAAATAACAATAGGGATCATTTTGGCAGCCTTAGCGCTACCTAAATCATATGAAATTTGAATATGGGAATCTTCTTGACTTAAATATTCCTCCATTCAAGTTTCAAAAGATTTGGACTGCGCTAAGGCTGCTAAAATGATCCCCATTGATGCATTCCCCATTTCCATTTGCTACTGTAATTGGGGAGCTGATCCCATACTAAGATTTCCTGTGTCGTAGGTATCAGAAACTACGAGTATCGTGGTACCACGATACGGTGGTTTGGGTGTTGCCCAAACCCAAACATTTTTCCCGCAGCAGGAATCGAACCCGCACCTCTTGTGTCAATACGATAATGATGATCTTCCGGTAGATATTCCCTGCTGATGATATTACCTGATTGGGAGCCATACGGTCTCTTCATCAGCTAAAACATAATCGGAGGTAGCCCATAGAATATGAAAGTCATCTTCATCATCTGAATGCTCAGCACATTCAAATCTTACAGCTTCTCTGTCAAGAACCGATTCGTTTCCTGAAAAAAAGTTAAACTTAAAAAACGAAATCAAAGTTCTTTTCAACTGATAGATAGTGCCTCTTTATAACATAACATAACATCCAACAGTCACATAAGTAGTCCTGATTCCACACTAGAATTCCCTGTGTCGTCTCGTCCGACGCGCCACAGAGGTCGTCGTTTATCATTGTAAATAATTATTAAAAACTTTTTAGGTAAGTTTTGGGAGATTGGCACAATTTATAAAAGCTACCAGGAGCGAGTTGGACCACAGGCCACAGCGACCACATACATACACACACACACACGCACACCACACACACACTGACACACACACATAGCACAGGCACACACAAGTAACCGAAAATATCTCATATCCCAAAACCTACACAACATATCCGCCGTGGTGCCGTGGTGTGTCCGGCCTAAGAATAGACCCCTCCATCTCCTCCCGTGGATGTCGTAAAAGCTGACTAAGGGATTACACTAAGTTATGGGCAGCAGCATCCACCTGAGTACTCAACATGAATACTGCGATCACCAATCCAAAAGTAGTTTTTCCTTATTGTATTTATGGGGGAGGTTACCTCCAGCAGGGGACGTCTAAAAGCTGGCGGTGATGGTGACACAACTGAACTTATTCAAAGCAATCTCCGATTCCATAACTTTAAAAATTTTCAGAAATTTTAGTCTCGTTATTGAAAAGTTAGACGGGGGCACTTCTTTCGAAGCGAAATCTTACCAACTTTTGACGTAAATAAAAAAGCAATTTTGAAACCGCTATATAATTTTTTAAGACCTATCTTAAGATAATATGACACGATACTACACCATTGTAGCGTTTTACAGAATAAACCTACCTTCCAAATTTCCTATAAAATTAGTATTAAAAGTCTCCGATTAAAATGGCTATGACTAACGGACAGACACGAGTTTATAATAATCAGAAACGGTTTCAACAAAAATCTAGGATAAGAAACCAACTAACAAAATGTGATCCAATGATGATTAAAATAAATAAATAATTCAAATAAACTAACTAATTAATAAATAAACTATTATTATTTAATTTTAATAATTAAACGACGACCTCAGTGGCGTGGCGGGCGAAGGTTCGCCTGCGACGCAGGAGGTTGCGGGTTCGATTGCCGCCTCGGAACAAATATTTGTACGATCTGCAGATATTTGTTCAGGGTGTACTGGGTATTTTCTATGCATAAAAAAATATATCTATCTATGTAATGTATTGTATTAAGTATATCAGTTATCTAGTACCCACATCACAAGCTCTACTTAGCTTGGGGCTAGATAATGTTGTGTGAAATGTCTCCAGCATTTGTTTGTTATTTTATTAAATAAAGATGTTGTTTTATACCATTTGTTTACGGAAAACTAAATAACACGTTTTTTCTTACTTATAGCTTTATACTCTGTGTATCTTAGATCTGGTAAAATGTTGTCTAAGCCCTGTGTTAACGCTCCACTGAGTTCCTGAGTACAGGCGCAAACGTTCGTGACTATTTCATCTTTGTCTGTTTCCGGATGGATCTGAAAACAAACGGTTGTACAATTTAGCAGCAAACTATGAGATTTCATTAATCTATGCTAACTTTTGACACAAAATGACCTGAGACTGTTTATAGAGCCAGTTGGTAGGTATAGGTACTAGAAATGAGTCAATTGATCTCTTCAATAGATGACGCAGATCAAATAAATAAATAAATGCTGGACATTTCACACAACCATTATCTAGCCCCAATCTAAGCAGAGCTTGTGTTATGGGTACTAGATAACTGATATACTTAATACAATAATACATTACATAGATAGATATATTTTTATTATACATAGAAATATATCCAGAACACCCTGAACAAATATCTGCAGATCGTACGCGTTGGAACAGGAGTAATTTTAGTTTATAAGACGATTCAAAATGATCCTTGTGATTTCAATTAATAAAATTCTTTTTGACTTTTGACTTTGACTTTGTACAAATATTTGTTCCGAGGCGGGAATCGAACCCGCAACCTTCTGCGTCGAAGGCGAGCCTTCGCGCGCCGCGCCACAGAGTTGTTTACGTCCACTGCTGAACGAGGCCTCCCCTATTGAATATAATGCGGGGATTTGCCATAATCACCACGCTTGGCAGGCGGATTGGTAATCGCAGTTTGGTATTAAGTACTTAGGGAATGCTGCTGGCCATCCCCTGGTGTAATCCCTTAGTAAGGCTTTTACTACATCCACGGGAGGAGGAGAGGTGTATTCTCAGGCCGGACACACCACGGCACTGGTGTTGCAGAGACAAGTAGTATTCTCGGCAGTCTTTGCTAGATGCTGCATACTGAGTCATAAGTGGAAAAAAATGGCACGCATGGTTTTTCCCAAACGGGTATGCTTCTATGGCTCTTTTCCCCGTAGGTCCCACAATGGGGTGACAAAACCAACTCGGCTAACGCTTTCTTCCACTAATAACACATTCCTAAATAAGCCAGCAGTCATCAGGTTAAATCTTAGAACAAAAATTCCCCAAAAAAAGGGGAATTTTTGTTGGTCATATAATCCGGACGAATTATATTTCCTAGTTTCTTTTAAAACCTGCATTTACGAAACTTACCTCATATTTTAAAACTTGTTCTTTTTCTACGTCTAAGCGTGTTATACTTTTTACGAACCCGTGGTTACTGTCCAATCTCGATGTCAGGTTGGTTCTCCTATTAATATTTAAATTTATATTAAATACATGGGTATTTTGTAACACAAAGGTTTCAGTTGTGCTACTTGTATATTTTTTTGTTATTGTACTTCATTATTAAGAGAATACCACCGGTGGCTAGCAAACGGGCGCTTACTATATTTTCTTCAAACTCCATGAAACAATAAGATTATGAATCACAAATAAATTGGAAAATATATAATGTGGAAAACCCTGAATTTGGAACTTTTCTCTGACACCCATTGTACACCTAATCAGTATACTAATATCAAGACCCATGGTGCGTTAGTTTCTTATAAAATGATATGGTTACCAAATCATAGCAATAGCCAAAATAGAAGCAAAGTTCGTTCGCGTACAAAATTAAAAGAGCGTAAGCACCCTACGGTAACATTCCCATTAGTAAAACTGAAATAAAAACTGACCAAGAAATGAAATCTTCGACCAGGTTTGCAGTAAGAGACATTTTCGTCGCTTTTATTGTGTATGTTAAAGGCCATTGTATTGCTTTTTCTTCTCCGTTAACAAACAAGAACTCATCATCTACAACTGAGAATAATACAGGCTCTGAGTTGGATAAATTAATATAGAGCAAATAAACTACAATGACGCTCCAATGTACTTCTTTTAAAAAACAATATTTGTTATTCATGATACTAAAATCTCACAAGGATCGTTTACAAACGTCTTTACTCGGGCTTTAACGGTTTTGTAAACGTTTTGTAGAAGTTGTGTAAGCGAGGTGCAGCTGTGGCCAACTTATTCTTCAAAAAAAGTGCAAACATATTACAGTATTCATGTAAAGTACTCAGGTGGATCCAAACATCCACGGGAGGGGATGGGTCTATTCTGAGGACACACCACGGCCAAAGACCCGTATAACCCATTCCCACAATCCATAAGACCCATATATAATGGTCATTTACTTTGAAAGACGTCACTGAGTACATCAACTGAAAATGAATATAGCAAAAGCTTACCTGTTCCCGAACTCAGAGACACACACAACGTTGCAAACAAAACCAGTAACATATTTGCTGTTAACTGTGTTACTGTGTTGCTCCAAACGGTACTGCAACTTTTATATTATTACATATGTAACTACTAATTGTTATCGATAACATTAATTAGGTGAAATCAGTTTTTGATAGTTTTATCCTCCAGTGTACCTATAATACATTTTCGATTACAAAGTTATTTATTAATACCTACAAGGTCTATAAATAATCATCGAGAAAAATAATAATCCTATCCTACTATCCTACTCCTACTAATATTATAAACGCGAAAGTTTGTGAGTATGGATGGATGTTTTTTACTCTTTCACGTAAAAACTACTGAATGGATTTGAGTGAAATTTGGAATGGAGATACTTTACGCCCTGGATTAACACATAGGCTACTTTTCATCATCATCATCATCATCAACAATTTTCATCATTATTCACGCGGGTGAAAGCGCGGGGCGCAACTAGTAATAAGATAATAACAAGATAATAAAGCAAATTGAAAAATTATATACACAAGTAATTGCATAGACAGCCATACAAAAACACAACAACTACGCGGACACGAGCGACCTGTAGATACCGGAGCAGCACCCCCTAAAAAGGCTTATCCAGTGACCCCATAAACGAAGAGTCCCACCTATCCGCCAAAGTGTTTTAAATGGTATTGGGTCTGCCACGTAGGCGTTTCAAGACAGACGCACAACGATTTCTTATGATGGCCTGAATGCCATCGTGCGCCTTCAGATTTTGTAAAAATGGATTCTTGTAGTTGAAAGAAAAGCAGATTACGAATCTCGCTCAGACTGACCAAGCTAACACTCGGCGCTATAAGAAGTCATTTTTCGCTCGGTACAACAATCCGACGATCCGATGGTACTATTATAACCTCTGGCTTATCACTATGACAACGGCATATTTCGACATTTCTTTGTTTACCTTTTTGATCTATGTTAAAAAGTAATTAAATATTAGTTAATATGGTTATAGTCTAACTTAATGACTCGTTGGATAACAATTACCTGAGCAAATTTATCTAAAAAAGCAATTGAGCAGTAAACCATTATTTTCTATAAATTTATTACAACTAACGTATTATTTGTCGACGACCTCCGTGGCGCAGTGGGCGAGTAGCCGGCTAAGACATGAGGGGTGCGGGCTCAATTTCCGATATAATTCCGAATAATTGCATGATCTGTAAATATTTATTCCGGAAGAATCCTAGTGTGGGATGTATGTTGACGACCTCTGTGGCGCGGCAGACGAAGGTTCGCCTGCGACGCAGGAGGTTGCGGGTTCGATTCCCGCCTCTGAACAAATATTTGAATGATCTGCAGATAATTGTTCAGGGTGTTCTGGGTATTTTTCTATGTATAATAAAAAAAAATATCAATGTAATATATTGTATTAAGTATATCAGTTATCTAGTATCCATAATACAAACTCTGCTTAGCTTGGGGCTAGATAATGTTGTGTGAAATGTCCAGCATTTATTTATTTATTGCCGATAATTTACAAGGCCCGGTTGAGAGACTTACTGAGCCCACGCGTAACCGGGATGCTGGATTTAGTTCGGCCAGCAAATAAATATGGTCTACCGTACAACGTTGCAATGCCGCCAGCATTCGTCAGCATCTGGTGATGGCATGAATCGAATGTGTGAATTGTTCCTCAATCCAGTTGACCAGCAATTAGGTAGTATCAGAGGCCCAATTCTTTAAATAATTTTAAAACTACACTGAAAGTTAACCGAATGGAGTCTGATTTGTAAATTGACAGAAAGTTGGTGGTCCTCCCTCATAAATAACAATTTAGTCTACTTTTAATCCACGGTGACTACCATTAGAGTAGGATGGTTATATATATAATTGAAAAGAGTAAAGAGAGACTCCATCTACTTAAGCCAAAATTATTGAAAAAACTTTGAATCGTTCAAGTTTCGGTCACATTTCGATATAATCACATTACAGTGTTGTATTTTGAGTTAAGAGAATACCATTTCCGATAATTCAGACATGACACAAGGTCAAAACATGATCGGAACTCTATTTTAACTATTTTTTAGTTAGAGAATTGGGCCTCTGGGTTCCTAATTAGAATAAATAAGTTTGAATTATATCATCTTATTTAAGGTATGAAAACTGCCATTTATCTATGCTTTACCTGACGTAGGTACATTTATTCATTCAAAAGTCCAAAATCATATTTGTCAAACATTTTCAAAATAACTGCTCATTATTTCTGGCGCAACTTTGTAATCTTTACTAGAACTACGTACAGAAATTCAAGTAGTTGACACAAGTACTTCTGTTCTGTTCTTTGTGTAGTTAGTACTTCTTTGTTTGAAGTTACATATTATGACAGAGTAGGTGTACTCTGTCATATATAACTTCAAACAAAGAAGTGTGAACTTACCCCCATATTTACCAAGTATATTTAATATAACTAAGTTATATTTAAGTAACACTTAACTCATGTCTAATTGACAGTTTATTCAATTGTTTGGTGTCAGTATTTAGTTAGTGAAAATGAACATGCTACAATCAAAAGTAGAATTTGACAGCCAAAGTTTGTTAAGTACCTAGATATTTTATACCGAGGCTGGGCAGCAAGTATTTATCTCTGAATCGATAAAATTTTACATTAAAATTTGACAAAACGGGACTATGTCGAGGTCGGTAGCATCGAACTCACTTTATCGATTGTCCGATAAATTTGTAAAATTTTACCGTAATCTCTAGCATGGATCTTAATTTTGACAGTTGTCATAGGTAACAATCATTTGACTAAATAAAAGTCTCGATATACGTTATCGAGGCTAGTTCCATGCTACGACCTATCGAATCAATTCAATAGATAAAGTTAGTATATCGAGATGTCAGCAAATTTATCGACTCACGATCCATACTTGCAGCCCTGTTGAATTCAGTTCCTATTTAAGATGTTGAGGAATATATTACTATTGTTATCTACAAAACAACATAAGTAGGTTCAGTCTCCACTCCACAGTTGTTATCCCGGGCTTCAATGTACATGTATCCGTCGACGCCCCAGTTGGGGCCCCAGGAGTTCTTCAGAATCCAGAACTGTTCTCCGTCTCTCTCGCCGTAACCGACAAGAGCCACTTCGTGGTTCAGGTCTGATGGTCCACTGAAAATAAAATCACAAATTATTTAATTCAACTGTAACATATATAACAGCCAACAGTCACATACGTATTCATGATCCCACACTAGAATTCCCCGTGTCGTGGGTATGAGGAACTAAGAGTATGCACCAACGGTACCATAACACCCAGACCCAGAAATCGTCTTATAAAAATGCGCGCTACTCAAAGCGCTCATACTATGTACCTAACGGTTCATTACCTTACCTTATACAGGGTGTTTTTTTTAAATGGGACAGTATGGGGATATCCGAATCCATAAGAGATACGTGAAAACTGTATTTGGAACCATTTGCTCATTTTGTATGAAAATGATTTTGGCATAGTTATTTTTTTGGTCAAGCGTGAGTTCTCCAAAAAAATGAGTAGTTTTGATCAAAAAAATTTTTTATGCGTATCGACACAGTTTTAAGTAAGGATTGTTTCATTGTATCGGAAGAAAAAAATCTGAGCAGCAGAAGTTAGTCAAATTTAATAAAATGTTTTCTGATACAAATTGTAAGTAATCTGGTATCTACATTAATAAAACTACCGCAATAAATTTTCAAAATGGCCTCCCTCTTGCTGTTTCCAGGTACGTGCACGTTTCAGAACATCTCTAGTGGCATTAGACATATATACATATATACATATATATACATTATATACATATTTCAAATTTGGGTTAATACCGAGAACTTACCAACCCGCCTCGTAGTAAATCCCACTAGAGTACAATTTGAAAGTATCAGTAACCGATACTGATACAGACAGGGGACCGTGATTCACTATAGCGATCTGAAATAAAAGTAACGAAACATTATTAAAACCTCTGGCGAAGCCCTCAAATCCCAGAAAAGCTTCGGTATAGTGCTGTCTCTTCTGTCATTTGAAGACAAAAGAACAGCCAAATGTGTGTCAGACCACGCACAGTGCAAGCTTCCAAAATCAGTTGTCAGTGTCAATACTGTGTGGCTACTCTTGGTGCTCTACTCCAATCCTAATTCAGAATTTAGTGTCATTTGTCGTCAGAGAGTACTAGATTCCTTGGTCATTTGGTACTCTTGAATTCAATACTAGCGAACAATTTGGAATGGAGATTGGTGGAATTTTATGGAACTAAGTGAAATCGACTTTCTGACTACTCGATCGACTAGCACAGGATGCATAGGATCTAGGGTGCAACAATGTGTTTCCATAGGTGTTTCGTTTTTCAAATTTGTACGGAACATTCAAAACAGTGGAGGTTTTTAAATTTTTATGAAATTTACTTGAATAATAAGTACCTACTTAAAAAATGTACTCCACGGGTTGGATACATCAGAAAAGCTCAACGAACCTACAGTAAAACTTATGGAGGCTGAATATTTATGGACCCCAGCTTACCTTCAATGCCGCGGTGCTGAATGGTATGACATCTGTGTACCCTCGGATTGGGTAAAGCTTGGTCATATTATTGATGTTGCAATATCCATCCTGAAAAAATACTTTTTATCAGATTTTAGTGGAAGCGCCAGTGACTTTGTCTGCATGGAGTGTTTTCCATAAAAACTGCAATACCCCACTTCACCCCCTTAATATGGAGTGAATTACACCCCATTACATTACACATATTAGGTACATTTTATTTAGGCTGTGCGTTGATAGTCAGTTAGTGAGTGAGTCAGTCAGTCTTTTAAAACAAACAAACCAACTATTTTTATCGTAATAGAGTTTTTTTTTATTGAAATAAGCCTGTTTAAGACAGTATATTTTATTGTAAGTTACCCTGTTTGCGTAAGAGCCATATTCTTCCTCAGTCGGTAAGCCGTATTCCATCATCCACTCGTACGCGGCATTGTCAGAACCACCATTACAACCAGCGGCATTACTATACAAACAAAACAGTAATTAAATCATTCACACATTCTTAGGCTTAGCTGCGCAGTTATCTTATCTATCATACCCTTATAATATATACGTAAACGGTAAACAGCTGTATTAATTATATATATATTATATATATATATTATAGATTTGAAAAAACGACCAGATTCTCAATTTGGTTGTATTTTTTTTGTTTGGTATCTCAGAACTCCGTCATTTATAAAACGATTTGGGAAAAATCCCATATTTTTACCAAAATCGAGTTCTGATGATAGAATACATGAGGAATTGACAAATCTCCTCAAATATAACAGGCATACAATAGCGATTTTGGTATTTTCAGCAACAAGTTAAGCATTGGCAAATAACAATGGCGGAAGTTGGTTTTTTATAATGAAAAGTTGGTATTACTCACTCCCAAGCACAATCAATGATAGCCTGGTTTGCAAGGCTCATAAGCCTGCCTCCGTTGGCCCTCGCTAGTGCTCCCTCCACAGCAGCTGTGGTACCGAACGTCCAACATGATCCACATGATCCCTGGTCTGTAATCAACGTTTCTTTTTTAGTTTTAGTGCACTGTAGAAGTGTACAAGGGTTTTTATATACGATTTGTTTATTTTCCGTCGGCCGGTCAGGCCGTTAGGCTCACCTTTGACTGGTGTAACGTATCCAAGCATCCTGAGATCGTATTCCTTTGGAAGCTCATTAGCTGTGTCCTTCAGTAAAGCTTCAGTATACGGAAAAGGAATGTTTCCAGATGTTCCTTGAGGACGTTTCATTAAACCAGTGTGTCCTTTCATCTCGTCAGAAGTGCGGTCTGAGAATCGATTTATGGAGAGCTTGTAGCCGAGGTTTTTGCGGTTCACTGAGGCAACCAATCTGGAAACAATGAGCAAATGTAGAGTTGACGACCTCCTTGGCGCTATAGGCGAGAAGCCGGCTGAGACGCAAGAGGTGCGAGTTCGATTCCCGCTGCGGGACAAATGTTTGCATCATCGGCAAATATTTGTTCCGGGTCTGGGTGTTGTGGTGCCATGGTACTCGTAGTTCCTGATACACACGACACAGGGAATCTTAGTGTGGGATCAGGACCTATGTATGTGACTTTACGAAAGGGCCCAAGTCTGACCAGTCTTTATGGGCCCAAAAATCTAAATCTGGTTCTGTGTTATAGAATATTTGTATTCTTTTTACCTCATGGAGTTCTGGAAGAGACTTCTTCTGATGGCGTGCTCCTTGTGGGCATATTGACGCTCGAATTTATTTTTGAAGCTGAAAAATAGAAAGGGTTTTATCCAAAGCTAAATTAAATTATTGTTTCCATCAACAGATTAAAAACTACTTTCGACAAACCTTTTGAAAACATGGTCAACATGATGTGAGTTTTCGGGGTCGATAAAAAATAGATCTTTTGTGACAGCTTCACTGTTTTCATCGTGCTTTTGAGAACAAAGTCCACATCCAACTGGAAATTAAATATGTAGTTAGTACATGATAGAATTCGAAGGAGAAGCACCAAGATCATCGACATAGCACTCAGAATTAGCTAGTTGAAGTTGTAATGGGTAGGCCATATAGCTCCCAGAACCGATAATCGTTGGGGAATAAAGGTTCTCGAGTGGCGACCACAAACCAGACGATAAGGCAGAGGAAGGCCGTCCAGTCGATGGACTAAAGACATTATAAACGTCGCAGGAAGTCGGTGGATGGAGGCGGCTCAAGACTGTTTGTCGTGACATTCTAGGGGGGTGGTGTATATCCAGTAGTGGACTTCTTAAGGCTGGTGAGATAGATATCAACGGTCTTACTACGAAAGATGGTTTAAACCTGAGTTTAGACTAGGCTATAAATATATATATTATATATATATATATATATATATATTTAACTTACATTGATCAGTATCAAAAACTTCATCCTCAAAATTAGTGAAGAACTCGAAATATTCGTAAACAAAATGGTCAGTTAGACTTCCCAATTTATCGTTGTATATCTTAACCTCATACCTGTAAGTTGACAAAAAAACATTAAAATATAATACAATGTTGACTACAACAAACACTAGTAGACTGAAGAAAAATAGAGCAACCGGGGCGCCATGTCTAATGTATTAAATCTCTATAGGTACCTGACTGGAATCCACTCATCTTCATAGCCATCTATTTCATTGTAAAAAGCCCAGATGGTTCTCTGATTTCGTTTTTGGTGTTCTAGTTCTTCGACAGCTTCAAACTTTACAGTATCTATATCAAGGATGGTCTCGTAACCTAAAATTATTTTTATGTTAGAACTTGTGATTATCGTTTTAGATTTGAAAACGAGGCATTCCACAAAGATCACCAATCTGAAAAGCACCAATGCTATTCTATGAAGAACACCTATCAATATTTTATATTGCTGTTCGCGGCGTAGTAGGAAATATGAAAAGAAAACCACGAATGGCACTTATGCTGCAAAAGCTTCTAGTGATGGATGAGCTTTTTGTAAAAAAATACCTAAAAAATATAGGCTGCGAGGCGGACTCAATTCATTTACCACAGGGGGGTCTATTGGCTCTTGTGTCGTTTAGCGTAATTTTATGCTTGATACAAAATATACTATTTAACGAGGGTAAAGGGGTCAACGAGACATAAACACCACAATTTTTTTGAGGTTAATACGTCTATTAATTCAGTATGATAGCCAGGTCAACGTTATATTTAATGCAACGAAATTATGCAGAATTTCGTTACGCGATAACTTTGTGAATAAAGATAACTCTTTTAAGATTAGTTAGGTTTTCCACAATTGCAAAAGGTAATTTAAGAGCACAGCGGCCATGGAAAGCCCTTATAAGTAGTTTAAATAAAACCTTATGTTATATCGGCTTTAAAAGCACTAATCAAAATTTTATGACTTTGCTAAGTTGAAAAATCAAATCCAATTTATTTTTCTAATGTGTCTGTCCTATTTTATGTTTTCTTTCGGTAAGGCCATAGTTTTCTTGAAAGCAGCGGCTATTTAATAGTCTTACTTAATGTAGTGGTGACCATAATTTTTAACCATACTTCAAAAAAATATTATTCATTTTAGTATCAGTAGAGCTCCTTGTGCTAGAGTTCGTTTAGAGAAGTACTACCACCATAACAATCATAATTCTTGCATTGATTATGTTCTGTTTTAAAGAGTACCCTATGGGTGCTAGTGCAATTACAGGAACATGTGACTTATATCTTTAGGTCACAGGATGACGGGCGCAGTACAATGCAACTTAGGGAACGACCTAGGTAGGCTAGGACGCGACCTAAAGTATTGCAGTTGTAATAGTCAAGGGTCACCACTTAACACCAGAAGGGCCAACTGCCAGTTCAGCCATTTAACTACTCAAATAAAAACGAAAATGTCCTATTCGTTTTAAAACACCTTAGTTTGTGCACTTTAAAAATGTCCTTACCAGTAGACTCATATTCAACTTCATCTAATTTAGGAAGGACAATATCCATTTCCACGATTTCAGATCCCATTGCACCCATGTTGTGGCATTTTATCGCATTGTACTCATATTCTGTAGTTTCGGGGTGAATCTGGAAATGTTATAGGTAGTTTTAGGTTACACATGCATGTATGGTAAAGGCCTACCCAACACCACCACCTGAGTACCTACTTAACACCATTGACGGGTAGAAATGTGTCCTCCATTGAAAAGGAAAGATCTTCCACCGGACTATCCACTTGTCCGGGCTCGTACGACCAACAGATGTTAACGTTATGTTATGTTTGTTATGTTGTTGTTTGGAGGTATTCAATTATTGAGTCAAACTCGAGAATTGTTTCGCTTGCGCGATTTGAATTTGAATGATTTCTTGGTGATAGGCGCCATCTTTTGGAAGAGCGCATTCATCAATCTGCCTGCCAAGCGTGGTGATTATGGCCATTGCATTTTGAGGAGGAGGCCTCGCCCAGCATTGGAAGTCTAACGGCTGATGATGAAGCTGTACCTCCCTAGAGCGTGTTGACTCTCGGGTAAAAATTCGCACAGTGAAAACTAACTCTCTTATTCATAATTAATTTTTAAACCTTTGATAGCTAAAATAGCTTTTGTCTTGTTTTGTAGTGAACAAAACAAAAGCTGTTTTAACTAAAATAGGTTTAAAAAATAATTATGAATAAAAGGTTAGACTCAATAGTATATAGAGTTGTAGATAGACGCCAGCAGGAGTTAAAATCATAGCTACAGAATAATCTGAATTACTTACCTCATATTGATCGCCATCTGACAAATCATTGGCCATCAATGTGACACGTTTGAATGCCCCGTGGTTGTAGTCCACTCTTGATGAAGTATTTGCTTTCCTGTTTACCAAAAAGCACAATTTATATACCAGCAAGAGCGGAGTACATAACGGGAAATTTACAATAAAAGCATTTTTTTTAATAGTTTGTTCATCATCATCATCATCATCAGTCTGTAGAATTCCACGTCTTGAGATGCCCCTATCCACCGACTTCCTGCGACCTTAACAATGTCTTTAGTCCATGGAGAGGGGGGCCTTCCTCTACTGCGTCATCTTGAACTTGCTAATTCTGAGAGCTATGTAAAACTCCTAGCATAGCTCTCTCCATAGCACGCTGCGCGACTTTGAGCATGACTACTAATAGTGGTTATCAATCGAAATAAACAAGCGCCTAAGAGCGAAGGCGGACAGTTTCGTCTGCCTATAAAATGTATATATACAAAATGTGGCGAGTCGGGGTTCGTTGAATGGACTAAAAACTTCCGACGAGACAGTATTGTGACGAGTTGGGATAAACTCTCACGAAGACAATTTATGTTACAATGGCAATTGCGACTGTTCCGAAATATCGGCTTGCTAAACATTACGCAAATCAAAGAAATATTTCCGTTTATACTCAATAAAAATTATGTTCATAAACACGATGGTTTTCAAAGTGAGCTAAGCCTACAAATGTTTAAATTGAACACTCCGCTTGATAATTTAGAGATTCCAATCATTGATGAGCTTAAATACAGCGTTACCACAAAAAAAACTGTTTATATATAGTAAGTTAAAGTCTTACCATGCGGTAAAGTCTTCAACCAAACCAGAAGTAAGGACCATTTTCGTAGCATGCACCGTGTATCGTTCAGGCCATTTCAGGTAGGCCAATTCCTCACCAACTTTTAATTTGGTTACTGCAATACAACAAAATAGTTATGATGATATTATGGGTCCAGCGAAGATGATTGGATTGTTCAAGTTAACCAACAGAAACGTGACAAAACTTCTCTGCGAAGTACTTCAAACAGCGAACCACGATTGTCCAATATGCAACCTCGTCAGTCTTCGACGCTAGTGAAACGACTATGATAAGTTTTTTCTTAAACGTTATAGGGTTAAAATAACCCTTTTTAACTCAGAGCTAGTCCCTCTCTACTGCACCACCGATAAGTTAAATCACAACCTATAGGGTTAAAATGCTTTCCTGGTCAGTGCAATTGGTCTGCAAAAACAGATGGGGTACAATTTTTAGGGTTGTTCCTTCGAATGTGACTTCGGATCCGTTTGAAGATAAAAATGTTAGTAAGTATAAAAGACTCACCCCTAAATCCGGCTGTCATCATAATACAACATGTTGCAAAAATATAGAACAACATTGTTCACAGGTTCGAGTTCAATAGTGTTAGACCCTGATCCTATTGACTGTGAAAATCCATACTGGTTGTCAGGTTTTATACATTTATGTTATCAGGAACGAAGGGTCTCTTATACAATTAGGCTCATTAAAAATAATCTAGAATTTTCTAATATATAGGTTTATCATCAATTATTTTACATATTTTATTATATCTATAAAAAAATAGGCACCTATTAAAATCGTTATCAAAGTTATTTAGGCTTTTCACGACTTCATCGTTTTTTAAATTGTTTATCAAGTTTTTAGTTTTTTAACTTAATTAGTTGGGTAACTGATTGTTAAGCTTAACTTAATTAACATATTTGTTAAATTAAATATACTGAGCTTGAATTCACGAAACAAATGAAATTCTTGAATTTCATTTGTTTCGTGAATTCAAGCTCAATTGTTTATCTTGATAAACAATTGAAATCCCCAAGATAATTATCATCATTCATTTTGTAAAACGGGAAAATATCTCATACCGATATGTTGGTGGAACAACGAAAGACCCGTGAAGACCCTCGATTGTTGGTGCTTCCACCAACATATCGGTACGTGAAAATTTCCCGTTTTACAAAATCTATGATATAATTCACGAAAGTTACTTTAGTAAAATTATCATCATTATTATCAAGAACTATGAAGTCACATACCGTCGCATGACAGTTGTGGTGAGTTCGGTAGCCGTGGTGTGTACGGCCTCGTCTCCTCCCGTTGATGTCGTAAAAGTGGACTAAGGGGATGGGCATCCATTTGAGTATATACTCACAATACTTTAACACCAACATCAATACTGCAATCACTAATCCGCCTCTTGTCAGGCGGCGTGGTGATTATGGCAAATCCCTCCATTGAGGGGACCCCTCATATAGGAGAGGCCTCGTCCAACAGTAGACGTCTAATGGTTGATGATTATTATGATGTATAGTCATATAAGGAAATGTCTATCCATTCCCAAACAATTTCCAATTTCCTACCGCAAAAATACCCACTCGATAGTCAGATGAATTTAAAACGATCTCTAACTGATATTCAAAGTCTATTATCGTACCTACAAATGTTATTTTATACAAATGGATTTGAATTCATGCCTCTAGGATTTACACCCTCAGCGTTCTAACCGATGGACAAACGGCTAAAGGTGACGCTGTAGTTTGAAGGACTTAGATATCACTATTTTAAGGAACGTTATACTAGTAGTCAGAAGAAGCTATATAACCACATAAAGATGTTGGTACACTTCTGCTATTCAAATATTGTTAAAACCATCTGAAACTGAAGTAAAGAGACTGATATTGCTGGATAAACACATCTCCTTTAGTGTAAGTACCTACCTACTGTGCTTGTAAGGTCAAGAACTTAGTACGGACGCCGTTTGCCCCACCTTAGGACATCAACATCATCAGCAGCCTCTAGATGTCCACTGTTAGACGAGGCCTCCTCCTTAGAATCCAATGCCATAGGATCCAATGTCCTTTGTTGCCCATGGTCCCTGTGATAGTCCCTGGAAGGTACCACGGGAATTATTTTACCCGTGGTCCCTGAATTTTGTATAAGCTAACTAATTTATGGTATTTGCCAAAATCACCACGCTTGGCAGGCAGATTGGTGATCGCAGAATTGGTATTGAGTACTTAGGTGGATGCTGCTGCCCACCCTCTGGTGTAATCCTTTAATCAGCTTTTACGACATCCATGAGAGTTTGGAGGGGTATATTCTTAGGGCGTACACAACACAACACACACATTGAGACATTACTTCATAAAATAACATACGCGTACACAATTTATGCTTACTTGTTTTTAAAAGAAATGTTTAGTTCCAACATAACCACATGGCGTAGAAAATCTGTACAATCTTACTCTGAGGTATTTCATTTCGTTGTGTGAGGAATGTTAGCTAGTTTCTGTTCGAATATTCAGAAACTAGCTGCCATTTCCTCACACTGCCATACTCTCATTTGCAATATGGCCAAGCCCATGCCATCCAATATTAATTTCATCTATTCGCACTAGTTCAGTTGTTCCAGTTCAGGTTCAGGTTGATATTTTTCTCACTCGATCAACCAATTAAACTCTGGGGTTTTTCCGTTTTGTTGACTTTTTAACTTCATAATGTCGGTCTATATTTACTTATTCTACCTTTGCCATAGTGTGTCCAGCCTAAGAATAGGCCCCTCCATCTCCTCCCGTGGATGCCGTAAAAGCCAACTAAGGGATTACACCAGGGGATGGGCAACAGCGTCCACCTGAGTACTCAACACTAATAATGCGATCACCAATCCTCCTGCCACGTGTGTTGATAATGGCAAGTCCCCCCATCGTATATTATGGGTGAGGTCCCGTCCAGCAGTGGACGTCTAAAGGCTGCTGCTGATGATGATGATGATGTACCTATACTATCATGATGATGGTAAAAGTTGTAAAATTTGCAATATGTAGATACAATGTAGGTAGGCCTTCGAACCTCTCTCATCGCTTCCTATGGGAAATACCCTTTCGCCCTTTTGAAGGGTTTCAATTCTTCAATCAAGCCATGACAAAGGGCACGCGTTATACTCAAATCACAATGCATGTTTATTTAGTATTTGAATTTTTGTTAGTCACAATAAAACTGACACAATCAAAATCACTGGCAAATCAAAGATTGGATAACAGAATCAAAGAGTTTTTTTTTATTGTATGGTCTGACCACCTGAAACCTAAGTGTTAAACATTATGTACCTGAAGAGCGTTCAGTTAAATTCGGTGGTCAGTATGTCTATATAGAATAGAATAGAATATTCTTTATTGCACAAAAAACAAATCATGTACATAGGCGAACTTAATGCTAGGAAACATTCTCTACCAGCTAACCTTTGTGTAATGCGGATAAATTTATGTAGGTGGTGCATAATACGTTGAAAAGAATTAGATAGTACTTCAAGTACTTAGGTATAATTTCACAATAATAAATTTTATAAATTAAGTAAACATACATGAACAACATTATACCAGGTACAACTAACAATAAATAAATACATACATTAGGTACTTCAAATACATAATATGCATAAACAAACATAACCCTAACTTACAATATTATAATAAGTTAGGGTTATGTTTGTTTATGCATATTATGTATTTTAAGTACCTAATCTATATAGCGAAAGCATCATGAAGTGTCAGTGTTTTCACGTGTAACTCGTGGTGTGTCTGGCCTAAGAATAGAGCCCTATGTCTGCTCCAGTAGATTTCATAAAATACGATTAAAGGATTACACTAAGAGATGGGCAGCAGCATTCACCTGAGCACTCAACACCAAAACTGCAATTACCAATCCGTCTTCCAAGCATGTAGTGATTATGGCTAATCCTCTATTACATTCTATAGGAAGGCCTCGTGAGGGATCAGCAGTGGATGTCTAACGGCTGATGTTGATAAACCCATAATCAGACAGGCCCAATTCGGCCTGGCGGTATAACCCGAATACGTATGAAAACTGTATGATTGACAAACAAGCCCGCCAAAGCCGAACGATGTATGTGGAAGGACGTGATTTTGCAGAGTATTCGATTCGGCATTATCAGCTTCGTTTGCGGATTTTTGGAAATGACGCCTGGCCGAAACGTTTGAGCCCAAACCAAACCGGATTGTGCGGCCGGATCAAAGCTGAGTAGTATGTAGTGGCATCTTCCACTCGACATTTTCAGTCGGCAAAAAAGCCGTGCCGAACGTTTTGAACCGAAGATGTGTAGGTAGGTATAGCAAGCCTTAAACTTTTCTTCCGTCCGCTCCGGGCCTATTAATAGCTAGACGGTGTGATTAACAATACCCTGGTAAAGTTCACGGCTCTTTACCACAGTTCTAATTGTTCAGTAATATGGCTACTGTGGGAGTGGGAACGTTTGGCAAATACTTACCCACAGTTTCTCGCATAGTCGCGTTAATATCGTTAACTGAATAATTACAGAGCTGATGTGTTCATGAGTCTGGTTAAAGTTCACCAACACTTTAAACGTGCGGTTAACGACCGCACCAATTTTTGGTAAATAATGTTATACAGGATGTTTGGCCCATGGACCGACAGGATTTTTTGGGGGGTTGGAGGAGTCATGCGCTTGTTTTCCCCAATAGAGCCTATGTCATAAGTCTCTCGGTAGTTTAAATATGTTATTTTTATTTAATTTTTTAAATCACCCATAATCTTGCCTTTAAATCGTCAGAACTTTTTTGTTTGTGGTTGTAATACCACAAAATAACTTATGCTTGTACTTTGCAATGTATTCTCATTCTAAATAAATCAACATTTGATACAATTCATAGCATGAAAAAAACTTATGAGCTTTCAAATTGGTAATTCTGTGTAAATGCTATGAAAAGCTATTCCTAATTTCTTCTATTCTTAATTTAGTTTTCTTTAAAAAAGTTTTTTATATATTAACCTTTCCAACGATATGTTACATGACAGAAATCGTTCATCAAGGGTCGACATAAGAGACACTTGGTTGATAGGGTCAAGATAAAGAAAATACTTTTTTTTAAGTTATTTTGTTTTTATTGAATTTAAATTACAACATTTGCTCAAATTGGCCTCCTCCACACCTTATGCATGCGCGACACCTTTTTCTGATTTGTGTGGTCATGGCTAACCATGCCATGGCCGCATTTCATTTTTAATTTTTACAAATGCGGCGTAATTTGCCGGCGTAAGTATTATAAATTGGTTTTCATCTGAGTGAGAAAATCAAGACGAAGAACTTTGAAACAAATCTGAGTCACCAGTACAGAATAATGCTCTACCATTTCGACCATATCTTTCTCTCTTTGTGAGTAATCTCGACAATTCATTACCTGCCGAGCAACAGACGGAGGAGACATCGCTTCATCTGAATTCCATTACCTATTTAATATTATTCCTATTATGGTACTTGATGTTTTATCATTGGGAAAGCAGTGCAGGTTTATCAAAGATATACGTCTTTTTTTTCTAGTTGATTGTTCAAAGTTAATTCAATACCTACCTTTATATCATCCATTGCCGTGGTGTGTCTGGCCTTTGAATTAACCCCTCCATCTCCTCACGTGGATGTCGTAAATCCAACTAAAGGGTTACACGAGGGGATGAGCAGCAGCATCCACCAGAGTACTCAACATGAATATTGCGATCACCAATCCGCCCAAGTGTAGTGATTACGGTAATTCCCCTCATCGTATTTTATGGGGGCAGCCTCGTCCTTGAACGTGTGAAGGATGATGATGAAAGCCAGGGAGGAAATAAAACTTACTTCTTAAAAACATGTTATAATAACGTGATGGTGAATTAGAATTAGAAGGTCTACGCGGTGGAGTTTCGAACCCTGCTCTCCCGCGTGGAATTGACCACTAAGTAAGTACTCCCGAGGTTGACTCATTTAAATTGTAGGCATGTAATTATTTCACGGGTCGTTCACATAACATGCAGGAATTCCGAATCCAACAAAAATTACAGACATCTTCCAAAGAACTTCATGCAATCCCAATTATTTCCAGCATGAATACTAGATAGAGTAACAATTTCGAAACATTCAAGCAAGGAGATATGGTGGTATGTACATACCTAGGTAATATTCGCGGTTTACCAAAATCATTTAATTAAATCCGTGAAACGCGGCCGATGCGTCGGAACATTATATGAAATGCAATACAGAGACAGGCAGATATCACGCCCGTTCAATCGAAATGGAATGCAATAATAATTAATGTGAGCTTGTTTGGAACTGAACAATAGTATACTGACGACGATTTGACGACCTCTGTGGCGCGGCGGACGAAGGTTCGCCTGCGACGCAGGAGGTTACGGGTTCGATTCCCGCCTCTGAACAACAGCAATGCGAGCACTACTGCTTGGCGGCAGAAACAGGTACCGTGGTAGTAGGTAGGTACTTCCCCGTACGAACTTATTCACAAGAAGTTCTTCTACTACTAAAATTAATTATGTTCTTAAACTTATTGATTAGGTTTTGTACATTTCTCAATAAGCCTGAAATCAAGATATTAGTATCATTGGTCCACTGATAGGGGGCGTCTTAACACTGCGTCATCCGGTTCGTACCACTCGAGAACCTTTATTCCCAGCGGTAGTCAGTTCTGTGAGCTATACATTAATGGCCTGCGCATCTTGCTAATTCTGAGAGCTATGTTGGTGATCTTGTTGGTTCTATACGAATGTCGCTGTTTCCGTGAAACTCCAAGTTAGCTCACTTAATAGTCTATGTTGTCTTTAAGTCCCTGAACCTGCAGGGCAGATCGGTTTCGTTAGTTTTTCATTTAGATGTGGTAAGTAATTAAAGCAATTTTCTCTAGTAAAACACAATAAATATTGTATATTACTGTATTTTACTAGAGAAAATTGTTAGAAATTTGTTTTAGTTACTTACCACATCGAAATGAAAAACTTAACGAATCCGATCGGAAACGTTTCCGACGTTTTAGAATCGCCCTGCTGGACTAGCTGTCAAACAAATGAGCACCAAATACACAAAAAATATTTTTCTTGATCGAGTGTTCATCATCATCATCAGCCTGTAGAAGTCCACTGCTGGACATAGGCCTCCCCTTTAGAATGCTTCGACGAACGGTCTTGAGTCGCGTCCATCCACCGACTTCCATCGACGTATAAACGTCATATGACATATGACGTCAGTGTATCTAGACATTATAAAATGTCTTTAGTCCATCGAGTGCAGGGCCTTTCTCTACCGCAATCGAGTGTAATAATTAAGCAGTAATACCTGATTTGTAAAGTATGGTGGCCTTGTAGAATGCATTTATATATTATACTAGTTGCGCCCCGCGGTTTCACCCCCGTGAATAATGATGAAAATTGATGATGATGATGATGATGAAAAGTAGCCTATGTGTTAATCCAGGGCGTAAAGTATCTCCATTCCAAATTTCACTCAAATCCATTCAGTAGTTTTTATGTGAAAGAGTAACAAATATCCATCCATACTCACAAACTTTCGCGTTTATAATATTAGTAGGATAGTGAAGAATATAATAGTGGTAGTTTATTTTGTATGAAATCAGAAGAACCGTCTACAACCGGGGACGTAATAACCTTCGCACAATAGATGGGTTGTTATTCAAAGATCGGCCAATTTAGACGTATCTACTGGGACATGCCAGCAGAAGCAATTAATGCTTGCTTTCTGAATATTCTGACCCCGGCATTCTAAGGCCTCATTCGAAGAATGACTTTGCAAGTCTACCTATTCCCATACTTATAGTAGAGTACATAGTAGGCAGTGTATCTTAAACGGAACGCCTCACTATTTAATAGTAACGTAGGTAGTTAGGATAATAGTAGATTATGCACTAAGGGAATAAAGCAGTGTCTTATGTCGCGGGCGGCATATTGAACCCTGAGCGTAACGAGAGGGAGTTATATAGAGTCCTAAGTGAAGCGAGGGGTTCAAGCTGCCCAAGACGAAGACAGGCTTTATTCCAGAGGAGCATACTCTACTTTTCACACTTTCTGCGAGACAATAAAAACACAGGGCTTGTTTTGATTTTTGCGGTAGTAGATTATCAATAATCTCTAAAGCGTCTGTTTTGATAAACTTTGGAGTAGAATCACTATCGTTTCTAATATTTTTTATCAACATGAATATTGCAATAAAATTTACTGAAAATCACAGCACCAAACACGCGTACAGCGTGTATAGCATTCTTTGTAAACGCACCTTTTTCTTTTTTTTGAGTTCTGCTTATGGTGGCCAGTTCGATTTTCGAACAAACCTCTTTACAATGCCGTATGGGCATTTTTTTCTTTTTTTTTTCCACGAGTCTCCACATGAATTTGACGTTCCAAATTCAAATCACTTTAATCCCTAGGGAGTTTCATACAACTTTATATCCCTAGAGAGACAATGCTATACTTTACGTTGAGGTTGCATGATTTGTAATTGGACATTGTCGAGCAGGTGGTGTGAAAAAAATATTATGTAATCCGTAACCACAAGGAACGATTGACAATGGTCAACTTTTGTATATTTTTTTATGCTATTGCATAACAATCTTTTACACAAAGCATTTTAAAATTATAAAAAATAAATTGTATATCTTATAACAATGTTTTTCTTTTAATTTTCTAGTTTGTCCCCCAATATCAAACGTACATAACTATACGTCTGTGATTGGGTTACCTGATTCAAACTCAAACACAATTTACTATAAAACACAAATAAAAAAAAAATTTGGCACATATTATGTACCAAAATTTTTTAAAATTTTACAGTTAGTCTACGTAAAGTTAATCATTTTGTTATAACCGTGAATATAATTCGTTAAGGGTTGTGCCGTTTTACAAAATATAGAGTGATGACAGTTTTGTAGTCTTTCTTCGAACAGGGTACGATCGAGAACTATGCACGACCGATAATTGGCCATGATACGATACCAATCGATCATATATTCACAATAGATATGGCTAATGAATTACTGATTTCGAGTACATTATGGATCAGAGGTATTTTGTCATTAGAATGGCTGAAATATTGGGAATTAATGCTCTATTTTCAATAGAGAATAGAATATAATTTTTTTTTGTTAGTAGTAGAACTTTAGAGTTCCTCCGGGGAAGTACTACCACCGTACCTATTTCTGCCGTCAAGCAGTAGTGTTCGCATTGCTGTGTTTCGGTTTGAAGGGTACGGGTGCCGGTGAAATTACGGGCACATGAGACTTTTCATCTTTATGTCTCAGGGTCGGCAGCGCGCGTGTGATGCCTCTGGTGTTACAGGCGTTCATAGGCTACGGTAACTGCTTTCCATCTGGTGGGCCGTAAGCTTGTATGCTTGCCAAGAAGCATAAAAAAAAAAAAAATAGTCTTAGCTAGAATTAATGACTTGTTTTGGTTGTAAGTTATATCTTTATTTTGTGAGTACAATACTCAGTGCAACCCACACACACATCATTTTTATCTACAAAAGGAATAAAACAGCTAATACAAGTACATATATAACCAATTTTTATAACTTTTCATTTAAAAAACCGACTTCCGCCACTTTACGTCTAAATATTTGGATGAAAAAAAAATGATGAAAGAACCATAGTTGTGAAAGGATTATGATACTTTTTGAATGCAAATGCTTGGTTTGTTGCTGAAAATATCAAAATCGCCATATGTATGCCTACAATATTTGAGGAGTTCCCTCAATTCCTCATGGGTTCCATCATCAAAACTGATTCTGAAAAAAATGAGACCAATCTGGAAGTATATCTATTCAACTAAAAAAAATATTTCCAAATCGGTTCATAAACGCCGGAGATGAAAACCGAATTGAGAACCTCCCCTTTTTTTGGGAAGTCGGTTAAAATTTTAAAAAATACTAATGAATCAGTTGAGCTATCTAAAGAGCGTTGCAAACGATCTAAAGATAGCGCAATTGATACAAATCACTGCCAACTGCTCTGCTAAGCAGAGCTTGTGTTATGGGTACTAGATTACAACAATACATTACATAGATAGATATTTTGTATTATATTTACATAGAAAATACCCAGAACACCCTGAACAAATATCTGCAGATCGTACAAATATTTGTTCCAAGGCGGGAATCGAACCCGCAACCTCCTGCGTCGCAGGCGAACCATCACCCACCGCGCCACAGAACCTCGTTGAAATGAAATGAAATATATTAAAAACAACAGTTTGACATGTGATATTCATCGGTTATGCCATTCCCATCAATGACAAGAATGAATGAATGGGCACATGTGGTTTTCGCTGATTGTTTAACAAGACCAATATATGTTGTAATATTCGAGGTTCTCGGAACCAATCTCGCCTTATTCGGACACATTCGGATAGACAACATTCAGAGTAATCAATGGACTGCCCTATTTAATTGTGTTATTTGGTCTGTCGTTAAAATAATTATAATAATAATAATAATGCATGCATATATTTCAAGCTACATGGGAAATGTATAATAAAATTATACCTAAACAATAAGCCCATAGAATATATATTTTATAGACTAACATCCTATCCTACTAATATTATAAACGCGAAAGTTTGTGAGTATGGATGGTTGTTACTCTTTCACGTAAAAACTACTGAATGGATTTGAGTGAAATTTGGAATGGAGATACTTTACGCCTTGGATTAACACATAGGCTACTTTTCATCATCATCATCATCATCATCATCATCAATTTTCATCATTATTCACGCGGGTGAAACCGCGGGGCGCAACTAGTATATAATATATGTTGTAATATTCGAGGTTTTCGGAACCAATCTCGCCTTATTCGGACACATTCGGATAGACAACATTCGGAGTAATCATTGGACTGCCCTATTTATTTGTGTTATTTGGTCTGTCGTTAAAATAATTATAATAATAATAATAATGCATGCATATATTTCAGGCTACATGGGAAATGTATAATAAAATTACAAGCAATAACAATACGCCCATAGAATATATATTTTATAGACTAATATAATATATAACACTACATCTTTTGGGGGATTTTTTGTTATTAATGACGTATATTAGTATCGTATATTAATCATATATATATATATATTAGTATATTAATCAACTGTAATACGGTTTTTTTTTGTAACGAAATGTTTGGTAGTTCGAACGTTTTCAAGCTATCGAAATTCGATGCCGATTATTCTGGGCCAAGCTACATCGTGGTATGCTTCAGCACTGCGCACTCTACCCAGAAATTATGAGCTTGTTATGGGATGCTCATTTCCTAACGATGTTTTCTTTTACCGCATGAAGTAACGTACCTATAATAAATTTACCCGAGTGGAATAATCAAATGGTGTATAACTTGAAATCAAAAAGACGCGCATGCGCGCGCTTTGAAGTCTTTAGTGTGAATAACATTCTACTTTTTTGGTGAAAAAATGTATTTTTTCAAAACATGCTTTTATTAAATGTACTTTCGACTTACGATTATGATAAAATTAGTTATCGGAATTGTAAGCTGACAAAAAGAGACTAAACCGACCAGTCAACTATTTTCCATTGTCTTCACCTCAGAATGTCTTCACTATCTGCTCACTGTCACCATATTGACAGGTATGCAAAATTTCAGCTCATAGGTTGGGTGGAACTACTCAGGTATTTTTCCAATGCTGAGGGAAGCCTCCTCTATTAAGACAATGGAGGGAATTGCCATAATCACCACGCTTGGCAGGTGTATCGGTGATCGCAGTATTCGTATTGAGTACTCAGGCTGCCCAACTGCCCATGCTGCTGGTTTTATCTCTTAGTCGGCTTTTACGACATACACGGGATGATAGGGACGGGTCTATTCTGAGGCCGGACACACCAAGGCGCTGAGGTTTTACTACTAAGCACGTAATACCTCATGCGGGTGGAACTATAGGTTGAAACTCGTTTACTCCCAGCGTCCCCCACCTGTCTGGCCCCACTGGGGGACGTTGGGAGAAAAAAGTGCCAACGTCCCCCACTCGTGACAACGTGCAGAAATTGAATATTTACAGTAGGATAACTTTTTTTCTGTTTTTAAGTGTCCATTATGACGATCACTGAACACGATTCTCAGAGTCAGAATTGAAAATAGTTGCCGCGATTTTTGAAACCAAACTCAGTTGCGAGATTTGACCCACACGTACTTTTTTTTTTCCTAGACGTACCTACTAACGTAAATTAAATAATAGCTTATAAATAAGTATATTAGGCTCTATGTACCTAGGTACTTCCTAGTCTTCCAATATACATAACTCATAGAATAGAAATAAGTTAGACGAGGTAATACCTACTTGGTATAGCAATTAATATTTATTACAAAGGGATAAAATTCACATTGCAATGACGACCTTGAACTCGGATGCCTCTGGGAGCAGAATTAATCGATCATTCATTACCAACAGAAATAAAGGACTTACAGCGAGCCAGTTTTGTAAGTTGCACCTGCTTTGGCCTTATCGGACTATGCCATCAAGTTTACGGTCAGTCCTATACAATTGATATTTTAATTATTGATCTCTAGATAGTACCTACCTACTACTTACCTGCAAGTTTTATTATGTTACCTACCTATCTACTCTCACATCGGGAGCAATTCTTGTACAAAGTTATTTAATTTGTATTTGAATTAAATACACACAATAAAAGTTTATTACATAAAAAAGTTTTTAAGGAGTTTTTGAACCATAAATAATCTACCTTGAGGCTTCCCCCATAGCATGCATAGCGTGCAATAGGTTTGCCATAATCAACACGCTTGGCAGGCGGATTGGCTATCGCAGTTGTACTCAGGTACATGCTGCTGCCCATCCGCTGGCGTAATCCCTTAGTCACCTTTTACCATATCCACAGGAAGTGATTGGAGGAGGCGAGTCCTATTCTTAGGCTGAGACTTCCACGGCTGATCTACCTAGTTTATGATTAAATAATAGGTTGATAGATACATGTCGTGGTGGCCGTACAAGCCTAAGAATAGAACCCTCCATCTCCTCCGCGGATGTCGTAAAAGACGACTAAGGGATAGCAGCATACCTAAGTTTTCAACACAATTATTGCGATCACCAATCCGCCTGCCAAGCGCGGTGATTATGATAAATCCCTCCATTGCATTCGACGGGGGAGGCCTCGACCAACAGTGGACATTTAAAGGCTAATGATGGTGAAGATGAGGTACCTAAATAACTCTTCTTATAGAATTTGCTCCTATAGTTTAAGTTTTAACTTACCCAGAAATTCTAATATATTAGGTAAGTACCTACCTGCTGAAATTTGTTTAGGAATTTCTCTTTCCTAGAAATTTAAATTATTTTAAACTCAAAGAAAACAAAAGATAAAACCTCGCCTTTCCTTTAATTTATCAAGAGTAAGCTCTCTATAAGAATCCATTGCAATAGCTGGAACGTTCTAGATCCCGTCTGGACGCTAATCTTCAGAGTTGGAGCACTTTGTAATTAATTATATACCTATAGGTAGTAGATATTGATGTTGTCTACTTTTCTTCGGACTAGTATTTTCTATTGTCTTAGTAGTTTTTCATAAGGTAAGTAGGTTTAAGTGAGAGTCAAGGATAAAGTGCTTTCATAAAAAAAACCAGCTCTGGTAGGCGATTTATTGAAGCTACACGAGCTTCCAAAAGAAGAAGTATAAAAACAACAACTACGCATTATAAATTCGTAGAATAGAACAGTCGGGCAATCAGTGTCGCTTTGACCGAACCGCCAATTAAAATGCCTGACATAGGTACTGGCGACCCTCCCACCAAACATCGGCAGAAAACGAGCAAGACTTGACACTCGTTAAGTAGGTTGGTCGTAGGGGGGTATAAATGAATGAGAAGTGATATTGGTGCGCCACACCAAGTTAACAATGATCGATGAGAGTACTAAGTTGAGTATGCACATGAAAGACATGTGTTTTGTCAATGACAGTAAATGAAAATAGTCCTAGATTTTTTATTTGAGCAAATAACGGAACTAGCAATTTTGCCCACGCAGCCCACCTGAGTAAAGGTGCTGCCATACTGCTGTTTAAAAATGTTTACAAACATTTTCTAACACTAATAGATACATTTACTAACAAATGTTAGGAATTGTTACATTCTGTTAGGAATTGTTAAATGTTTTAAGTGCTCCTACACCGATGGAAAATGTTTATAAACATTTATAACATTCGAAAAATCGGCTCGCTCGCTGTTTGGATTTACGTTCTGAGGCGTCTACACGACAATGGAAGAAGATTTGCTCATTGGATTAGCTTTTATTTTTGTTTAAAAAAAAACTTTGTTTAGAAATGTTTACTAACATTATCTAACATGAAAACCATTTTCTAACATTGTGATCGTAATGTATGTTTCATAATAAATGTTTACTTGTACGATCTGCAGATAATTGTTCCGGGTGTTCTGGGTATTTTCTATGTATAAAAAAAATATTTATCTATGTAATGTATTGTATTAAGTATATCAGTTATCTAGTACCCATAACACAAGCTCTGCTTAGCTTGGGGCTAGATAATGTTGTGTGAAATGTCCAGAATTTATTTATTTATTTATTTATTTATTTATTTACTAACGTTAGTAAACATTTTTAAACAGCAGTGTAAGTCAGGCAGCACCTTTAGGCGGTAACCCTAGCTCGTAACAAAATGCAATATCAATTAAGTCACGTCCATCTAAGACGTGTCCTACGTGGTATTGCACTGTTCCTCTGAGACAAAGTTGAAAAGTCTCATGTGCCTGTAATTTCTCCAGCAACCATCAAACCGAAACACGCGAGCATTACTGCTTGGCGGTAGAAATAGCTAGGTAGTACTTCGCCCAACTCTTTTACATTATAACCTATGCTACTAACATATCCAATACCTCTTAGGTTACGCCCACCAAGGACGCAGCCTCCTTGGCGTTCATAGGTATCACTACAACATAAACCAAAATAGTTCCACGACTTTTTCCTCATTGGAGCCTCAAACCTCTAGCCCGTAGGTAGGTACATTTCTCGTGACGCATGGCCACGAAATGAACTGACTTATAGACATTGAGTTCATCACCATTGTCATCAACAGCCTGTTTACGTGGGATTTGCCATAGTCATCACGGTTGATGGCAGGCAGATTGGTGATAAGTACGTACTCAGATGGATGCTGCTGCCCATCCTCTGGTGTGATCCCTTCGTAAGGCTTTTACTACATCTACGGGAAGAGTAGGAGGGTTCTATTCCTAAGCCAGACACACCAAGGTACAGGCATTGAGTTAAACTAATATAATATATCAATACGTATAGGTAGGTATACATACCAGCAGATATGGGACTGTACGTACTTATTAAAAAACTTTCGCAATGAACTAGTGGAAAACTTACAGAGTAGAGAGCCATTTCACGCCATTAAATGCAGTTGAAGTTGTTTGCGGCGCTGCTGTTGAAACTTCTAAATTAGACAGCTGCTCAGGTGTTCGGACTTTCGGGTTTGGGTTTACCGCATGTATAATTTTTGGGAATTACTTAACATTCATAATGGGTAAAGTACCTATCTACTTAGGTTAGGTACTGTGTTTAAAGTGCATCACACACGCAGCAGACGCGGTAATATTTTATATGCGTATAAAAACTTATCGTATCTGAAGGTATCACACATGCAGCAGATACGATAATATACGAAAATGATACATTCACGCGGAAACCTTCAAACTGTATTGTATTTCAATTTGTATACACAGATATAATCTGTCCATCTTTTGATATATGTCGGTGCCTACGATGCTTGACGGTAAAATATAAGTGATCTGCTACATTGCTCCTTGAGTTTAGTCTAGAGAGCGATATGGCCAGATACGCGCTCAGATACAGATATCTTAGCGCATCTGCTACGTGTGCGACACACTTAAATCGGGAGGTGCGAGAATGTAAAAACCTAGCTATATCTAAGCTTTAGGTAGCTGAACTTGCAAGTTTTCAGTTCAATCATTCGGATTGTAGTAATATCATATCAAATCTCACTAATATTGTAATTGCGAAAGTTTGTGAGATGTTTGTTTCTCCTTCACGCTGAAACAGCTGGTGCGATTTGCTTAAGATTTGGAATGAAAATAGCTTAACACTCTGAATTAACATAATATATACTGGAACCACGGTGTATGCCAGCTAGTAGAAAAATAAAAATCTATAGTTATTCATAACTCTGATAGCACTTCAACTAATCATTCCAAATCCCCGTAGTTTCATTAAAACCGCTCTCATTCTTTGCTTAAAAACAAGACCAAAACTTTTTAATAGCTATCTTGGGGCGTTTCCCAGCTAACCCACATTCCTCTTGTAAGGACGAATCGAGAGTGGTTCCGGGCGAATTAATCGAAGGCCCAATTTGACATGAAAAAGAAAAGTGCGAACTATGCCGACATTAATGAAAATTTATTGCTGGAGTCCAGGAGGGCCGAGTAAGTAACTACGTGGGGTTGATAGATCGAAGATTGGATGATTGGAGATTCTAAAGGTGTGAATAGGTAGGTGTGATCAGATTAATCAGAGTGCCTACGCTTTATTAACTTAAGAAGTGTGCTGCGACTTGTGAGACAGATCATACCAATATTACCACACGTAAGGGACATAAGCGAATTGCTGACTAACTAATTGCTGATAATGATAAAAACTGATGCGCGTTGTTTGATCGCATTGGCCGATTGGGTTACGACGCGGTCGGACCACGAAGACTTTTATAACCTAAACTAGGTAAACAAAAGAGCGTTTGGGCTAATAATAAATACAACCGCTTAAACATGTTTCGTAGCAAAACCGACCCAATCAGCTCTCAGCGGATGTTTTCGTATTGACAAAGTAAAAGTGAAGTAAAAAAGTTTGGAATTAAATTCGCACAAGTTTTTATTCAATCCTGTTTCGGGAAACATCGTTCCTTAATCTTTGTATTGCTAATGTTAGTGGAATTTCTTTAACATTTTGATTTAGGTCGTTTTATCGTTTTGGTAGAGTCGATTTAGGACACAATATTTATTATCAGATCTGAGTAACTGGTGCTGTTGTGTGTCCGACCCGACCTCAGAATAGACCCCTTCACTGTGAATGTCGTAAAACTCGACTAAGACATTACAGTAGGGAATGGGTAGCAGCATCCACTTGAGTACTCAAAAAAGTTTGTGTCCGGATCTCTATAAGACAACATTGATGAGCCAAGAGCATTTTTAGTACGCCTCCATTCATCTATAATAAAATACCTCTATCTTTGAGAGAATTTTCTTCCTGAGAACCTAAAAGTGCTGGAAATATTATTAGACAGACGGACGGATTGCGTAGGCTTAGTACCTAATACTTATACAGCTGCAGTTTGGCTCCCTTTGGGTACAGAACCTTAAAAATACTAAACACATTCTACTACTAAGAAATTCATGTGTGGTTTAATCTTTTATCATCCTTTCTGTTTAAAACTTTTTCTACCACACGAAATGTGGCTGGAACCCCTTTCATCCAAAAATAGGCAAGTTTTAAGCAAAAGCTTTCAACATTTTAGCAGTAAGCCTAGCTCTAGCCTCTAATTTAACGTCTCGTTTCACAGTAGTGAGATGGCCGCCATTATTCGAGCAAGTTTTGGTGCATATTGAATGAGCTAAAATCCCGACATCAGGTAAAGCTGTACCAAGGTTTATAAGCTCGTAGGTATGTGGTTAGGGTTTCAAGGGATTCCGAACTAGGTAGTTCTTGACTATTAAAAGCCAGGCTCTGAATTCACTGTCGCTTTAGCTGGCTTTTTGTTTACACGGACTTGTTGGGCAATTTTTGTTGGTATAAGATTTGACCTGGCTACTGGCTTATTTAGAAGTGTGTAGTCCAGTCCAGTAATAATAATGGAAGAAAGCGTTAGCCAAGTTGGCCGTGGAAAGCAATGGCGGCGATGAGCTTAACACTTGTCACACCTATAATCCCTGCGATTTTTTTTTCACCCACGGTGAAAAGATACCCTTTGGGGTCTACCCCTTCTGGGAAAAAGGTGTGTGTTTATGTATGTATGTCTGTAAACTATGAGTTGTCGTTTTGATCCACCTAACTAAGACCCTGTCTAGAAGTTCTACCGTAGGTACTTTACATCCCGAACCTGAGTTTCATGCTAATTGAGGGTACTTAAATGCTTTTAGTTTTAATCTTGGATGAGCGTTGAGACCGTTAGAGACTATCGTGTTCCTTGGTTGAGATTGAGCAAACTATTTTTAAGGCATCTAAATTAAATAGGAGCTTTGCGTTTTACTGCGGCGAAACCACGCAGGATTTAATTTCCACTTTAGCGGATGTTCATACTTATGAACATCCGCTAAAGTGGAAATTAAATCCTTTAATTCAAGATTGAATCTATACCACTTGGTATAGATTCAATCTTGAAGTGAATTGTTGGTTGAATGTTGTTCCCTTTTGTGGTTTGCAACTGACACACATATTTTTTCATTGTTATATTTAATATCTTTGATATTTTAGTGCCTGTGTGTTTTTTGTTAGACCATAAAAAACTGTTTTTCTTTCTTTCTTTCAATGAAAGTGTTACATTAGGATAACAACTATCAAATACTCGAGTCGTAAAACATAGCTAACTAATATTCAAGCAGAACGCCCTTCCCGTATCTTTCCTTTATGTAATCATTTAGATACAAGCTTTAGCTTCTTTATTTTTTTTTTGGAAAATAAATATTTTGTCTTATAATTTAACTACCGCTATCTATTAACTAGCAGCTATTAATGCAGAGTGCATTTAGTTACCGAAATGTATGGGAAATGGTCTCGAATCTTGGATTAAAATAAACAGGTTCAGAATCAAAGTTACCTCCGTAAACATGGCCCCTCTGGCCACGTGGTCCTACTGCCTTTATCCTACCGATCGGACCACATGAACTTTTTTTTCCTATTAGTTCGATTAATCGGATTATAAGGATTTGTAATTCCGATTCGTCCTGCCGATCGGACCACATGAACTTTTTTTTCCTATTAGTTCGATTAATCGGATTACAAGGAATTGTAAATCCGCTTCGTCCTACGGATCGGACCACATGAACTCATTTTTAATGGTGCTCAATTTATCTCCTCTCAAAAGTTAATAATTTTCTAATATACATTCAAATGTATCCTATATTATTTACAATATTATTTTTATTTAACGGAATCTCATTAATATACCTTTGAACCTAAGTACCTCTTTTATTAGTATGAGACGTTACATACGACGATATAGATCAGGTTAAATATTTATTGGAAATTAATTAAGGGTCACAACTCCACAAAATAATCCAAACTTAAATTTAAAATAATTACATTCTAATTATGTAGATACTAGAGATGAGTGCTTCAACGTTACATTTTAAAAAGCGAGCCTTTCCACGCTAATCTTTCCAAAAAGAATCCGACTTCCATATCAAATCCTAATACGCAGTATGCAGGTCGCATTAGTCGCATTACTCATGTCTAGAATGCGTGATCTGATTAGCGGTACTACATGGTCTAAGAAAACGTCAGTTTCTATAGTCCGATTAGTTAATCGAACCAACCGGAAAAAAAAGTTCATGTGGTCCGATCTGTAGGACAAAGGCAGTAGGACCACGTGGCCAGAGGGAACATGGCGAGTGTACAGATCAACATCCTGTCATCATTAGCAGGTGATTTTTGCTTTGGTGTGTCCGACCTAAGAACAGGCCTGATTGGTTATCACCCCTGTGTCTCTTTCCGTGGATGTGGTAAAATTCGACTAATTGAATTACAATAGGTACGCATTTCGAGTAAATCCCAGTTTTACAAAAAACTCAAGATTGCTTAAACAGTAAGCTGGTGTCCAGCCTTACAGAAGAAACTGGGGTAAAATTAAACAAAGAGAGTTTTTTGGTGTCACCTAATTCAAGGGCAAAGATAGACTACGGGATCTTACCCTGGAAAAGATGAGACAGGTTCCAGAAATTTAATAAATTACCTCAAATTGAAATAATTATAATCGTAAATTACCATTTACCTACATATACGCGTAGCTCTGCTACGGCGTAGCATGACGGTCGTGTTCGATTTGTTGAAGGTTTTTTCGTTTCCGAAGCATAATGATAAAGTTTATAAGGATTTCAATTGCCATTCTCAGTGAATTTACTATACTATTATTATTTACGTCACTGCTGTTATTATTTATTCTCTTTAAATATTTAAAGACGGACGTGTCGCCCTGTGACTCGAGTGAGCTTGTGTTTTGAGAGGCTGCAAATGAAATTCGATTCGACGGTGAATCCACCATTCAGTATTTACCCTGTTTGAAAAACATATTTTCAGTGGCTATGATTACTAATAAAATTCTCCCAGAATTTACAGACTTAACCCTGAGCCGTTTGGCGTCACCTAGCATCAATTTAATTTAGGAAACTTTAAAATTAATCCAAATAAAAAAAAACTAAATTAATTTCTGAAAAAAAATTAAATGAATGCATTGCTAAATAGTATCATCATTATGAAAATATTGAATACAATTTTCCAAGCGTAGTACATTTTACGTGCCCTTGTAGGATCACTTTGTTATCTGTCCGTATGTCTGTAAAGAAAAAAGATGTGTCTAGAAAGAAAGGCAGGGGGTGGCCTATGTCCTGCACACTTCTACAGGCTGATGGTGATAATGATGATAATAATACATTTCTCAAATTTTTTCACAGAATACATAAATAAATAAAGTTTTCTACACGATTGTACGGTTGCGAGATTTGTTTACCTACCTAATTTGTTCCAAATCCCACCACACACCGGTGTAGGTCAGTGGATTAGTGTCAAAATGTGATGTGTCATCTGAACACACAAAAAAATATTAATGAAACAAAAAATATTACAAGACTGGTTTATTTTATTTAAGAGATAATATGTGTAATTTCAACAACAAAACGTGTTCGGAGAGTCTTCGTCTCAGAGTGATAGTGATCACTTGGAGTACCAAAAAAATGCAGTCAGTGTTATCAATCCGAACGCAAACGTGTACTTTAGTATCTGAAACAAGACAAATTCTCAGATATAATATGGCCCTTATGGTCTCGACCTAAGAATATGACTCCTCCAACTCCTTTCGTGGATTTCATAAAAGATGATTAAGGAATCTAGTATGTGCAACAGCATCCATCTGAGAACTTAATCCCATACTGAAATCACCAATCCGCCTGCCAAGCGTGGTGATTATGGCAAATCCCCTATTCTTATCAAATCAAATCATTTATTTCTCAGACAATAAATAGTCCATTGTGTTAGTAAATTGATTTAAGCTAGGTTAGTAAAAATAGATTGCCAAATAACTAATTTATAATATGTAACACAATAATGGCACGTAATTATAAATTAAAATCTAAATCTAACTAAAAACTAATTAATAAATTTGTTCAGGAATCATCCCCCCATCAAACCATGATCTGAGATGACTCTCTGAACAAATCGTACCCAGATAGGGGAAAGGCAATTCACTGCCACTGTTTTAAGAATGCTGTTGTGACTGCCCCGGATATATGGAAGGCCTCGTCCAATATAATAATAAATAATAAATGCTGAACATTTCACACAATATTATCTAGCCCCAAGCTAAGCAGAGCTTGTGTTATGAGTACTAGATAACTGATATACTTAATACAATACATTACATAGATAGATATATTTTATTATACATAGAAAATAACACAGAACACCCTGAACAAATATCTGCAGATTGTACAAATATTTGTTCCGAGGCTGGAATCGAACCCGCAACCTCCTGTGCGCAGGCGAAACTTCGCCCGCCGCGCCACAGAGGTCGTCAAAATAGTGGGATGAAAAATAGGAGACAGACTAGACAAGCTTTTGCCCTCGACTTTGTCTGCGGTGGCAACTTGGATACAAAGGCAAAATCCAATAAACTGCCCTTTTCATGGGCCAACACCATTTTAAAGGTAGGAGGAAGTCGGTGGATGTAGGCGGCTCAAGATCAGTCCTGGCATTCTAATTTCTAAGGGGAAGGCCTATAACTCAGCATCGGATTTCTACAGGCTGATGATTTTGATGATGATTGCGGAAAAAATACATCATTAGTCCTACATTTAGTAGTTATCGAAAAAAAATAATGCGACCATAATTACCTACAACTTTTGTTTTAATGGCAATTAATTATTGGAGTTATATAAAAATTGATTACCTACTTACATTTTATAATTGAAAAATAAAACATAATCGGCCTTATTACAGAACATGGACTAAATCTAAATTTAGTCCAGGCGTACTAGTCTAGGATTAAATATCGACATTAGGCATATGCGACTTTAAATACGAAAGCAGATGGTTTGTTTTCCGAAATAAATTCTCGCGCTACTACGCAAATTTCCAAAGTATCAATCTGACGGATTGTGTCACATCACAATTGAGATGTCCAAATTCTTACCTCTAACAAGCAAACAACTATCAAAATTTATAGACCATTGCTAAACCAGGCAGCCCCCTATGCCTGGTTTTAGATAAACCAGAGATAGTCCAAGCTTATGTCATTTTTGGCATAACTAGCTCGAAAGTTGCTTCTGGAAAACAAACCATCTGCTTTTGTATTACAGTCGTATATACCCTAGATTGATATTTAAGCCTAGACTGATAGTCCTGGTTTAATCCCAGACTAAGGGCATTTTTTAAAATAACACCCATAGTGCGTAAAACACGGAAAAAATCATAAAACGTCAAAAAAGATTACCGAATACTTAATGGGTGTTATTACAAAACATGCCCTTGGTCTGAGTTTAAACCAGGACTACCAGTCTAGGTTTAAATATCGACCTATGGTCAAATTGATTTCGGAAAACAAACCATCTGCTTTCGTATTAAAGTCGTATATGCCTAATGTCGATATTTAAGCCTAGACTAGTACGACTGGACTAAATTCAGATTTAGTCCATGTTCCGTAATAAGACCGAATATGACGCCAGTCGACGATATTATCAGGGAAATAAATAGGTAGAGAATTATTAATTCAGGAATTATGAATATTAGCAGGTAAGTTGGTTTTTTCATCGATTTCTCTCTGGCCACTGATGATTACATCATATTTTCCAAGCGCCTGCCAAGCGTGGTGATTATGGCAAATCCCCCCGTTGCATTCTATGGGGGAGGCCTCGTAGCAGTGGACGTCTAACGGTCTGAGGATGATGGTTGAATTTTCACTAGTCTATATAATAATATTTATAATTTATAGGTTAGGGACAACCCCCCTGTTTCATAATAATTCTCTAAACCTATTTTAGTTAAAATAGCTTTTGTCTTATTTTGACGTATGACATTTTACATGACACAGACATAGAGATGACAGAGAGAAGAAAACAAAAGCAATTTTAACTAAAATAGGTGAGACTTTCTGCTCTTTCGAAGGGAGACGTCGTCCTTTTTTATTTTATTTCAATTTTTTAGTATTTTTTTTAGTTATATCGTGTAATTTTGGTTGCATTTTAACCGGTGTAGCTTATACAGAGCACACGGTAGTGAATTTAAATAAAATAAGTGTATTGCGTGTCTTTTCGAAGAGGTGGAAATTGTCCAGGAACATTCTAGTAAACTGCCATCGATTTACTAGAACATGACTTGACAGAGGACTTGACGACTGGACTTTGTTTGATAATTATCTATGCTACTTGACATTGGCAGAATAGAGTAAATATTCAGATGCCATTTAAAAAAAATGGGTTTAGAAAATGATTATGAGACAGACCGAACATGTTTTGACGTACCTTATCTTGCCATGCACGGTTCTTGACACAGTGACTGTACGGCATTGTGGAGAATGTGACAGAGTTGTACAGCGGCACCCACAAGTTGGGGAACAGCCAGAATATGAAGTCGTCTGCCGCTTTCCGTAGTCTATACGACGGACGGGTTACTAAGTCCCTCATCTGAAACAAAAAATTACTACTAAGTATTAAGTAAGTACTTCGTCTCGCCGGAGAGTGCACCTCCGCACTGATTAGCATCCTTCACACACGGATCGTTAGCGTAGCCGTCTGGTAAGCGTATCGCCAAAGCGCAACGAGTACGACACTGCAGACTTCTACAAACGAATCGTCGCGAAGACGTATCGTTTTGTAGGCGAAATCTCATTTAGTTGAAATCATGGCGAACCAGATGTTTTCGGTGGAATTATTAATGATCTTACTTTCTCTTTAGACGAAGAAGATTTTTTATTGTTTGATTATGCCAGAAGTAGAAAAGTAGAAGAACTTAATTATTGATTGTATAAACAAGAGAACGCTTCAACAACCTCTGTGGCGCAGCGGGCGAAGGTTCGCCTGCGACGCAGCGTTGTGAGTTCGATTCCCGCCTCTGAACAAATATTTGTACAATCTGCAGATATTTGTTCAGGGTGTTCTGGGTATTTCCTATGTATAATAAAAAATATCTATCTATGTAATGTATTATATTAAGTATATCAGTTATCCAGTACCCATAACACAAGCTCTGCTTAGCTTGGGGCTAGATAATGTTGTGTGAAATGTCCAGCAATTATCAATTTATTTATTCAACCAGTTTTACGAATTCAATCACTTTTTCAGCCATATCGAAAAGTACACAAATTATTTAGAATGTATTTAGTATTTTTGAATGAAAAGTATTTTTTACGCTTGCTTTTTTACGCCAGTACACTATGACTATCGTAATGACAGTAAAAATCTCATACGATTCGCTGCAACACCGCTTCATTTGCGAACTTGCTTGTACATGTGCGTGCTCGTATTGCTCTCGTTCTATGCGCATTGCGACACGCTTGATTTCTTCTTTTTTATACTACTTGGCAAGCAAACAAGTATACCTGATGGAAAGTAGTTACCGCAACCTACGAACGCCTGCAACACCAGAGGCATAACAAGTGCGCTACGACCTTGAGACATAATGATGAAAAGTCATCATGTGCCTGTAATTTCCTCGGCACCCGTACCCGTACCGGTTTGTTAGTAGTAGAACTTCTTGTGAAAGAGTTCGTCCGGGGAAGTACTACCACCGTACCTATTTCTGCCGCCAAGCAGTAGTGCACGCATTGCTGTGTTTCGGTTTGAAGGGTAAGGGTGCCGGTGAAATTACAGGCACATGAGACTTTTCATCTTTATGTCTCAGGGTCGCCAGCACGCGTGTGATGCCTTTGGTGTTGCAGGCGTCCATAAGCTACGGTGACTACTTTTCATCATGTGGGCGTATGATTGTTTGCTTACCATGAAGTATAAACAAAAAAACCCGTCATATCGAAACAAAGCATTGCGAGCACTACTGCTTGGCGGTAGAAATGGGTACGGTGGTAGTACTAGAAACGTAGTAGGTGGTGGAACATAGGACTCACCTCAATATAATTATACATCGCCAGATCTGATATGGCGAAGGTATCTTCCCATCTAGTATCTGAAAACTCAGGTAGTATCTTCTTTAAGTCGCTGTCATATTTTTGGAACAGCTGGTCTAGTAATGTGCAGTCTTCGAAACCAGCGTTCATGCCTTGTCCGTAGAAAGGGACGACTGCGTGAGCCGCGTCGCCGATGATAAGAGCCTTATCTTCTACGTTGTAAGGTCGACACTGCAATGAAAGTTTTTGATTGTTATCTTATATGAGTGATAGCATAGATTTATTTATAAAACGAAGTAATACAGGGCAATGAGGGCTTTTCATCTTCGATTAAAAAAAAATAGTTCAAATTGGTTCGATAGATGGTGCTGACTCAACTGTATCAATCAGATTGTGGTGCACGGCAACTATTATCTTAGTAGTCTGTGGCTATTAGTCATGATATTCTGTTTGTGATTGCTTCTTGAGTGTGCGCTAGTGATTTCGTGGTGTTTTTAGAAGAAGGCAAAAATAAATACCACGAAACGAAAATTATTTCTACGTTGTCGATGTTGACATTTCACTTTATTTTGACACTTGACTGCTACGTTATAGACCAGCGCCATCTATTTTCTACGCTGAAAGCATGATTTGAAACAGCCGTGAAAACCCCTCATTTGTAATCAGTACACAATCTCCATCTACTCCCGGATGTACAAGCCGACTAAGGAATAACACCAGGGGACGAGCAGAACACCAATACTGCGATCACCAATCCGACTGCCAACTTTATTGGGAGCCACTCATCATCATCATCCTGTAGATGCCTCCACCATGAGATGCCACAGGACGAAGGTCTTGAGCCGCCTCCATCCACTAACTTTAATTCCAAAGCCATTATTTAATTTAATTTAATTTATTTATTGAGTCAGATACTTAAAATCCATTTTTTGTTAGTAGGTACACTTAAATTATTTGTTAAAAAATACATAATAGCCGTCAGACAGTAACTGGGAAGTAGGTAATTAAAAACTTTTATCCGAATCCCGACCAAACAGACTCCAGCGAGACGCCTACCTGATCAGGACTCGAACAAAAGCCTTCATTACTGGCAGATCGTAACGATCAGGAATGACCTGCAGATGCCGTTGGAACTGCTCCGCACTCTGCTGAGCAATGAGGCAGTTTTCTTACGGATGATGGCGTGAAAACCATCAACCCTAGCCTCCGCAAACATTGTAGATGCACTGCAGAAGCGAGGCAGTCCCATCAGCATCCTAAAACCATTATTATACTGGACGCGCAGGGCATTAAGCGATCTCTGAGTAAAGCTGAACCACAGACTGCTCGTGTAAAAAGATTGGCAGTAGGCTTTGAAGAGAGTTATTTTGACTTGCCTATTATGTAAACCGTCATATTTTACGATTATCCTATCCTACTAATATTATAAACGCGAAAGTTTGTGAGTATGGATGTTTGTTACTCTTTCACGTAAAAACTACTGAATGGATTTGAGTGAAATTTGGAATGGAGATACTTTACGCCCTGGATTAACACATAGGCTACTTTTCAACATCATCAATTTTCATCATTATTCACGCGGGTGAAACCGCGGGGCGCAACTAGTCTAAAATAAACCAAATATACATACACAATCTTATCAGTAATGCATTATTGCTCCTCATTATTTACAAATTGATAAGATATTTGATTTGTACCACTATTATTTAACCAATCAGTGAACCCACAACAGCATTATCCAAAATAAATGATATTATGGCAGTTTTAGCGTATTCATCTACTATCAACTATTTTGTTTTTATTATTGTGTCTCTTCGCCAGGCTTTCTACGTCCACTGCTGGTCGAGAACTCCTCTATAGGATTCAATGGGAGGTGTGGCCATAATTACCACGCTTAGCAGGCGGATTGGTGTTAATTACTCAGGTGGATGCTGCCCATTCCGTGGTGTAATCCTTTAGTCGGTTTTTACGACATCCACGGGAGGATACGGAGGTGTCTATTTTAAGACCTTTAAAGTTAGCCTATTAGGGTTAATTTTTTTTACACCACGACATTTTTTTATAATAAAGAAAAAATTCAACGATGCCGATGGTCTAATACCGCCTTATAAGATCTTGCCATGATGACCCCATAATGTCTTTAAGACTGAATGTTTTCACCACATTGGTTCTTTCTCCATTTGCCAAAAGACCCTTCTCAGAGCCATACTATACCTACATACATTTATGTACACCCACGGCCATTCTTCTAATTTTACAGAACTCTCTCCATTAAAGGTTGTCTGTAAGAAATCTCTTCTAAGCGATAAGACCGCCCATTGCACTAACCACTGCAATTTTTGCCATTTTACTTTAAATTTTATGTTTTGTTTATTTTGTATTATTTTAAGGTGTAGGTACAATAAAGTATTTTCTATTCTATTCTATTGGTGCCTAAAGTAGATTGACCACGAAAAAACTAGTGACACGAAAGGATTGGTGGAACTAAATACAAACATAAACACACGCCTTATTCCCCGAAAAGGTAGGCAGAGCCTTACAGGGTCTCTTTTGACCGTAGGTTGCTGAGTCGGAGGAATATAGATGAGACAGGTGGTGAGCTCATCGCCGCCATTGCTTTCCACGACCAACTCGGCTTACGCTTTCTTCCAATATTAAGCCACTTCTAAATAAGGCATGTAGCCAGTACAAATCTTATACCAACGAAAATTACCCAACAAAGTATTCGTGGAACTATGCCTAATAACGGGTTTATCTTACCTTGATAGCAACCAAAGGCGATGGCGAACCACCAAAGAAGTCTTGGATCAATTTCTTCTTTCCAATTAAAGGTATGGAATCCACGAAGTATTTCTCGAAGAAATCAATAAGCTTGTCCTCAGTATCGATGCTCTTAAAGTGAACGAATGGCATGAAGAGAGTGACAGTCCAGGAACAGTCCTGGTTTGGAAGGGCTATCATCATGAATTCACCTCTTGGCCAGATGTGGAGGTAATTTGGTGGCATCTGAAACTGTAAAGAAACATTTAATACTCTTTTACAGGATGGATAAAAGACAAATAAACGTAAAAACGACCTCTGTGGCGCGGCGGGCTAGTAGCCGGCTGAGATGCGGAAGATACGGGTTCGATTCCCGTTGTCTGCAGGGCTTCTCTTGAAAACAGTTAAAATCCCAATCCAGGGTAATTATTCGCTATGACCTAAAAGATTCCTTGTCAATAACGTATGACGTCACCCATAAGATTTAGTGATGATTCCACGCAGATATCGTAACGAGCCCGCGTTATGTTACGTTTGGTTATAGCGAATAAGGGGGCAGTTCTAATCGCAATACGGTTTCAGTCCTAATAACGCTTGTTTGGCACTCTTGAACCAAATCGAGTTTGAAATTGAGATAAAGCACGCGATTGACTTTGCGTGTCGACTCTTGGAAGAACAACGTCAAAATCGCGTCAAAACTTCAAGAGTACCTATACCAAAAAATCGAGGAAAGTCGATTTCAATTGGTACCATAAAATTCCACCAATGTCCATACCAAATTGTGCGCTAATATTGAATTCAAGATCACCAAATGACACTAAATTCTGAATTAGGATTGGAATAGAGCGTCAAGAGTAGTCACACTGAATAAATGAACAAATCATTATTGTTATTGAAATAGGTTCAGTCGTTTCTTGACGTTACGGTGTGATTGAGTAACAATTGATCTTTCAAATTCTATTAACGACCGAGTTTAAACCTTTATTATGATAATCTTTTTGTAATGAGGTTTCCGTGGCACATCTGCATTTTCTGCTTAAAAGTTAAATTACAGACATTTTAACATGATTGATGAGCTTGTTTATCTACTTCGATTTACTAAATCAAACAATAATAAATCACAACGAAAAGTGTGAACTTGAAGATAAAATCAACCAGCAATAAATTACAACGAAAAGTTGGAACTTGAAGATATACCCCTGTATTATCTTCAAGGAGTCTTTACACGGGCATTACAGGAATTAAATGTACTCCTATCATTAGACTGTCATATCATTTCTTATTAATGAATTTCTAACGTATAAAGTTCACAAACAAACACATTTTAAAGTAAACTTGTACAATGATGTTGACAAAGATAACGTTGAGTTTGCTGATCATAAAAGTGATTTACTGTGAAGATAACTTCACTTTAGGTAAACTGTCGTACTATGATACGAATACAACGTCAATTTCTTGTATAAAATCTGTTGTACGAAATTACTTCCCTTGTGGAGCTCTCATGACGTTAGTTGATTCGAAGAAAGATGGTGAACTCATAAAATCTCTCAACAGTGAAAATGATTGCTACAGTTTTATAGTAAGGTCTTACGATGATCAAGACTGGTATATCCCAACTCCGGTGTACATCATAAGAGCTGATGATGTAACAGAGTTTACAACAGGTATCTTGACAATTACCAACGATCTGTTTTGGAATTCAACAGGACGATTTATAATCGAACTAGAAACATTAGCAGAAGAAGATGTAGAAACGGTATTCCATTCTTTGATGACGCAATTGGCTTTTGATGTAGTTTTAATAAGAAACAGCAATAATGGCATAGTAATATATACATATTATCCCTTCAAAGACAACAACTGCGGGAAGAAGTTGGAAGTAGAAGCTATCGGAGACTGCAGAGACGTAGCAAATTTACATCTTTTTAAAAATGAGGAAATCAGTTTGAGGAATTGCACAATAAAAGTAGCGGCAACTCAAGATATTCCGAACTTTATATTTGAAAACACAGATTACAGTAAGGAGGGAAAACCTTTAGTAGGATTGGAACAATTCGTTCTCGACATCATTGCGGAGAAAGAAGGTATAAAACTCGAATACATTTTAGTAAAACGAGAACTTGGTTATGGCATAGTGTTGCAAAACCACACGGCGACTGGTTTACTAGCTATGCTGCAAAATAATGAGGTGGACATAGCAGCAGGAGGGTTTGTTTTAATCAGAAATAGAATTCTGTTGTTCGATTTTGTGTGGGGATACAGCTACGCCGCGTTCAAAGTTTTTACTCCGGCAGTTGGTGAGGAGATATGGAAGGACGTTTATAGGGAGTTCAGTGGTCAAACTTGGGTGCTTATACTGATAGCATACTGCCTAGTTGCTGTTATAAGCACTGTAAGGGGAAAGCTACTATTGAGGAGGTCGCAAAACCAAATGTGCGTAGCTCTGAAGCTATGGGGATATTTGTATCTCAACACAAGTTCGAGGCTGTCAAAAGAAAAGAGATTTCGAGTCATAATGGTCTTCTGGCTTTGGTTCACATTCTTCGTATGTAATTTTTACAACACGGAATTATACAGTTTGCTGACGGGACGAGATCAGATCAAAAGACAGATAAGCTCAGATCACCTGCACGAGCTACCATACAATCCTTGCATAAGCATATCATCGAGGACATTCTTCCTTTTTGCCTTTAATCAGAAATTACCCCAAGGATGGGATATCCCAGAATGCAAATACACAGATACGGCTTTAGATTTTGCCGCAACTCAAAAGAATGTATACGCAATAGAGATGGAGTACATCTATACGCTAAACGAATATAAATACATTGACGAAGACGGTAACTCCATGTTAGATACTTGGTCGTTTTCGATCAATAATGTTATAGCTATGTATCTTACCCGAGGCTTTCCACTAAGACACAAATTCCAATGTTATGCAATGAGGATGTATGAGTCAGGTATACTAAAAGAGCAATTGGATAAAATCAACCGTATAAAGAATCATAATCGTCAACCATTGCACAAGGTTCATTTCGAACCAATGTGGCTTTCAGATTTAAGGATACATTTCTCTGTTCTTTTGCTTGGGTCGGTGCTTTCGATACTGTGTTTTGTTGTGGAAATTTTGTGGTATCGTTACTCAAAGACCTTGAAAGCCAAGTTGTGGACTTAAAGTTCAACGAGCTATTTGTCACGTTTATAAGCACGTATTTAGAAAAATTTGGGCACGTGCATTTCGGACCAAGTATTAGGGTTCCGTAGTCAAAGTTGTTTTAAAATAAAATTGATGACGTTTCTTTTTAATAATGAATAATCTACATCTAAAATATCCCTACATTAAATTTCATGCACTTCGGTTCACAACTGAGCTATGGCAATGTGACAAACAAGTCGGACGGACGGAATGGAGGATTTGTATTTGTATTTATTTATTGCTCACATGTACATACAATATAGTTAGTAATAGGTCTTATTTTTACTGTTAGTCAGGTAGGTACATGAACCCCGTCAGAGCGCTGCAATTTGGAGTCAAGATCAAGAATAAAAATTACAGAACAATACTTATGTTAGTTATTAAAATACAAGTCAAAACAATTTAAAACAATGTCATAATCACTTATGAGTAGAAATAGGTAAGGTTTATCAAATTTAATCTCTCGCATGTATACAATACAATAATATGTCAAAAACTAAAAGAAGGTAGGCAAATCAAATCAATTATATATGTCAATTAGTAGCTTGGGTATACGACAAAAACATTAAATTCAATTAAATAGGTTAATGAGTAGGCTAGTCAAAAACAGGAATTAATTAATTATATTTTACATCTATTTTATCTATTTTTTTGAATTAAATTAAATTAAATTACAACGCAGGCAGCGTATCTTTGAAGAAGTCGTTTAAATTGTAGTAGCATTTTTTAATTAGTAAGTCCCGTAATTTACTTTCAAATGTCCTATCCTTTTCTAAATCTTTAATTTGTTCGGGAATTTTATTATAAATTTTTGATGCCATTGTTGTTGGACCGGAACTGTGCATTTTTAATTTCGAGTTAGGCAGTACTAATTTGTGCTTATACCTGCATGGGTAACGCCGTTGCAGGTCAGTTTTTTTAACGAAAAATTGCGGGTATTTCCATACGAACTTACAGGCTTCGAATATGTAGATGCTTCATAATGTTAGAATTTTTAAGCTACGAAAATGTTCTTGGCAGCTTTCCGGAAGCTTTATATTGGCCAGGGTACGGATGCATGATTTTTGTAGAACAAACAGATCTTGGATATCAACACTGTTGCCCCATAGGATAATGCCATTTGTGAGCCAAGCAAATGCATAGGCGTAATAAGCAGTTGTTGAAGTTTGTAGGTCTGTTGCTCTTCTAAGTTCCCTGAGAGCGTATGTAAAACTAGACAGTTTGGACCTTATTTTTTGGATATGGCTTTTCCAATTTACGTGAGAGTCAATGTTTAATCCTAGAAGTGTAAAAGAGTCGGTACATTCTAATTTAATATTATTGTAAGTAAAATTTATGTCAAGAGGGGTTTTTTGGTAAGGTCTAAATTGCATAATTTTAGTTTTTGAATAGTTAATGTCAAGGTTATGATCAATCATCCAATTTTGAATAGAATTTAGTATGTCAGTTAGTTTAGTTGTCAAGTTGATGTCATTGTTTGTAATTGATGTCAAAATTGAAATGTCGTCTTCTTCGGATCTTATAAGGGTTCCTTTTCGGACAAAGGAGTTTGTCTAATAACTGATTTCCCGATACTGATCATGTGTAAATAAATAAGACATTAAAGGTGTGTTGGGTATCGTAGTATATTATGAGCATTCTGGATTTTTCTACTCTACTGGGTAGTAGGCACCCAGTAAAAACAGTGTTAAGTTTGTATTTGTTCGTTCGTACATCATGTCACTAGTACTATTAAGTAACCAGGTTGAGATATCATCATACTCAGCCGGTTGACATCCATTGTTAAACATAATAGGCCTCCCCCTTAGAATGTCACGGCGAACGGTCTTGAGCCGCCATCATAGATTTCCAGCGACCTGTACAATATTTTGAGATATAGTGGCCCTGAAAAAGTCCTCCTGACCAGGAGACAACCAGTGTGGTGAAAGGATTTACTGCGCCTTGCAGATCAGCATCTGCAAGGTTCTTTTACATTTGAAGGTTTAAGGTTCTGTGTACTTACGCCACCATTTTCGTCAGCCGGTATGCATAGCTCCATGTAGCCGTGTTCAATGTACTTTTGACTGAAGTCAAAGAGTGGCTGCTTCATCATAGACTTGCGAATGGTAGAGAAGGCGCCGTCCGCTCCGATGATTAGATCTGCCTTTATTTCTACAGTCCCTTTTGATTCAGTGCTGAAAAACATTCGTGCATAAAATATAACAAAATATATAAATTGCCTACTAAAGAATGCCTTACGAAAGATGGTTTAAAACTGAGTTTAGACCAGGCTTACCAGTCAAAGTCAAAGTCAAAAAGAACTTTATTCATTGAAATCACAAGGATCATTTTGAATCGTCTTATAAACTAAAATTACTCCTGTTCCAACGCGACCAAGCCTTGAAGAATCAGGCAACAAACACGGCTTGGCTTACAAAAATGGTCCGTCTTACCACTAGGTGAGAAGCGCCAGTGTGGTGCCTCGGAGCAAGGAGTTGCTGATACATAGTAAATGAGAACTTAAAAACCTTAGGAAGGTAGTCAAAAGTAAATAAACATCAGCAAAAATATGCAAGACAGCACACGCTACGCTTATATATAATAATCTAATAGAAACATGTAAATAGGTAAGTAAGTAAGTCCAGGCTTAAGTATCGCCCGTTGTTCTAGACGAGTGTAATACAAAAGCAGATGTGATTCTCGATTGAGATGTGACACTTTCAGTTTCACTTTCATACTGGATCCGTCAGTTTGACACCTAGTAAATTTGTGTAGTAAAGCGAGAATTGATTTCGGAAAAAAAACCATCTGCTTTCGTGTTTTAAACGACGATATAAAATCCTAGACCTGATCTAAAACTCTGGTTTAAACCATCTTTCGTGATGAGACCGAATTGCGCAAAATTTAATTGTGTAAGTATAAAATTAACTGAGCTAATAACTTGCGCAGTTATTTTGTACGCGCCATCGTTGAGCTAGATCATAATCTAGGGTTAAAATGCTAACCTGCCTGTTTGGCGCACTTGGCCCTTGGTTACTTTCTTCCTATATTTTTACTCTAGAATTTCTAAAAATATATAAAATAGCAAAGCACCTTGGGCTTCGAAAGATGTGGTATACCTCGTTTGAAAAGTCTTCCACAACAATTACCAACCTGAAGGTTGAGATGTCTTTTCAAACGAAGTGTATATGGAAGCAGATTAAACGCTTGCTAAAAATGAGCCTTGACACAGTTTGACATCAATGGTACAGAATAGATTACTTATCTAATAACTTACAATGGTGAGGGATAGCTATATTTTAAGCTCCGATTATCTTTAGACAGATTTTTAATACCTAAGCAAACACATGCCGATGCTGATGTTCAGCGAACTTACTTGATAAACTTTAGGGAGCCATTTTTCAAGTTTGCTTCACAAAGTTTGTGATAAAAGAATCTTTCGACGTTGCCGTAGTTTTCCGATTCTGTAAATTCAATTAGAAAGTTATGAAGGTTAGTTAGTTCGAAGTTTTTATTTGCTTTGGATTCGATGATCCAATCTGTTAGTAAAGGATTCAGCATACTTATGCTTGTGTTTTGATTTTTCGTAAAAGCTGCAGAAAGTAGAAGTAGTTTAGTTAGTAATAGAACTTCTTGTGAAAGAGTTCATCCGGAGAAGTACTACCAACTACTATTTCTACCGCAAAGCAGTAGTGTTCGCATTGCTGTGTTTCGGTTTGAAGGGTACGGGTGCCGGTGAAATTACAGGGACATGAGACTTTTCATCTTTATGTCTCAGGGTCGGCAGCGCGCCTGTGATGCCTTTGGTGTTGCAGGCGTCCATAGGCTACGGTAACTGCTTTTCATCAGGTGGGCCGTAAGCTTGTTTGCTTGCCAAGTAGTATAAAAAAAACCGTACCTACGCTATGCCGTAACCGTGCCCTTCTATCTCATCCCGCATGGATTTCGTAAGAGCCGACTTAAGACATTACTCAATATGAATACGCGATCACCAATCCACCTGCCAAGCGTGGTGATTATGGCATTTCCCCCATTGTATTTTATGGGAGAGGCCTCGCCCAGAAGTGGACTTCTAAAGGCTGCTGATGAGTAGCATAATCAGCCCATAATGTCCTACTCTTGACGAGAGTGAATCCGATAGCCTTTCCACCATCCGCAACGCTAGCCCAATCCGGGTTAGAGGATTACAAATGCCTTTTAATGGAAAGTTTTTTACGAATAGGACGTTTTGCGAGTTGAACAAATTTAGGCATTTTACGTATTCGGACAATCCACGTCTAAACGTAGTCATTTTTGAATCATTGGTTCTAGTAGCAGCTTGTTGGTATCCACTATCCACCCGATATTATCCTTCACCATTTGAAAGCTTAAAGTAATTCGACGACCTCTGTGGCGCGGCGGGTGAAGGTTCGCCTGCGACGCAGGAGGTTGCGGTTTCGATTCCCGCCTCTGAATAAATATTTGTACGATCTGCAGATAATTGTTCAGGGTGTTCTGGGTATTTTTCTATGTATAATAAAAAATATCTATATATGTATGTATTGTATTAAGTATATCAGTTATCTAGTACCCATAACACAAGCACTGCTTAGCTTGGGGCTAGATAATGTTGTGTGAAATGTCCAGCATTTATTTATTCATTTTAATTCACTTTTATACCTTAGGATAAGAATAAAATTCCCTTATGTCATTTTAATTGAATTATGTCATATTTCTATGGCTAGGTAAACCTGGTCCTTCGCCCGCGTGGAACCTTACATTAAAACCTTCCTCGATAAATACCCTACACGATAGTTAAAACCGCAATCAAATCTATCGAGTACAACTCGAGTTATAAGTACCTATACATACACACACACAATATGGAGGAGGGCGTTGATACTTGCGACACAGTATTTTTTACTTCTGCTGGTATCATCGTCTTTCATTTGTTTCTGCACTTTGTTATTTATTGTTCCAAATAAAGATTGTTTATTATATATACAGACAGGCGTTGCCTTTTCTATAGAAAATATAAGCGAGGATATACAATACAAGCAAAAGAGTATAGAACTTTACCTTGAAGTAGTAGGCTATTCAAATAATTCCGTCCCACTGAGTAAATACACTGAAACAAACAAACATGGGGATTATGTGTATGTGCCAAACATGTCTGGACTTGCCACTCCAATTGCAATGATAATAATAATATAGTTAAGTAGGTAATAATGCTCCGTGGAGGGTCCGGCCTAAGAACAAGCCCAATTGGTCTCTAACCTCTGTTTCCAGTGGATGTCGTAAAAGCCGACTCAGGGATTTCACCAGGGCCAGCAGTTTTCTAAGAACATAATACTGCCAAATCGACCTGCAAGCGTAGTGGTGATTATGACAATTAATTTGTTTGTGTGTTAAGAATTTTGTGTTTTAAGAAGGCCTCGTCCAGCAGTGGATATCTAAAGGGTGCTTGATAAAAATGACGGTGATGAATATTATAGGCTACAGGTAGGTATGCTCAGGAAAACGGAACAGCAAAATTCTTAAAAAAAGTGTCACTTTGAGTGTATTAAATAAAATTCATTTCGGAGTATTGTTCAAAGTCAAACGTATTATTATTATTTGAAATGTTTACTTATTCATTGAAATGAACACCCAACACCCATTCCCTATCGTGGGTATCATAAACTACGAGTACCTACTACAATATCCGGAACAAATATTTGAAGATCAGGCAAACATTTGTCCCGCAGTGAGAATCGAACCCGCACCTGTCACATCTGATTTGACTACTGTCGCTGTCGCTGCGCCACAGATGTCGCCAAAACTAGGCGAATTTACTCTTTTTCAACGCAACCAAACCGGGATCAATACTCAGGATTCTGACGTGGTACCTGGTTAGTCCTCGCGTCGTATGGTATAGCGTACGTGGTCCCATCAGGTCTGTGGATCATCCGTGCACTCATAGGGATGCCATGATTCTCTATCATGTGCTGCTCGAGTCCAACATCTTTCAACGCTCGACGACCGCGGATGGAGAGAGCAAGGTTGATAGACCTCCCTCTCACTTGTGGGGTTTTTCTTATGTCTGAATAAAAGTCACACATTATACAAACATCCGTGGTATGTCCGACCTAAATAAATAAATAAATGCTGGACATTTTCACACAACATTATCTAGCCCCAATCTAAGCAGAGCTTGTGTTATGGGTACTAGATAACTGACATACTTATAATACAATACATTAGGTACATAGACAGATATTTTTTATTATACATGGAAAAATACCCAGAACACCCTGAACAAATATCTGCAGATCATACAAATATTTGTTCAGAAGCGGGAATCGAACCAGCAACAACGTCGCAGGCGAACCTTCGCCCGCCGCGCCACAGAGGTCGTCATCTAAGAATATACCCCTCCGTCTCCTCCCGTGGATGTCGTAAAAGCCGACTAAGCGAATACACCAGTGGATGGGCAGCAGCATTCACCTGAGAACTCAATACCTACTGCGATCACCAATCCACCTGCCAAGCGTAGTGATTATGGCAAATCCCGCCAGTATGTTGAGGCCACGTCACGTCGTGGACGTCTATTGGCTGATGATGATGATCCATGCTTATTTTTAATCTGAATATTGTACTTCATTTACTTGGTAAAACTCAAATCAAAGATGCCGTTTTAAGCAAAATGCCAATAGCAAAAACTAGATCTAAAAATTTATTGTAAATTGAATTGTTCGCAACATCAATTAGTTTGGTCTTTTCAAGCTCACTATCTAACTAATGGTGAACCAATTTTACCTTATTATTCATGAAGTTGGGTAATAATGATATTAAGTTGCGTCATAAAATGCAAAAATTTACAAGCCTACTATTGAATACATCAGCATTATTTAACTAGTTTATAAAGGTTCAAAATACTTTTATGCATTTCCTGATAAATAATAATAATAATAATAATAATAATAATAATTAGCCTTTATTTACATAACTTTTTAACCTTATTACAATAAACATTCTGTATCCTTTAAACTATTTAAGTTAGGCCCCTATTCCGGGTACAGGCCTCCTCCAACTGTCTCCATTTTTCCCTGTCTTCTGCTTTCTTCATCCAGTCTCCTCCCGCTCCTTCTCGTATTTCATCGCTCCAGCGTTCTCTGGGTCTACCTCTACCTCTTTTTTCACCTGGACCCTTCCACTCAGTAACTCGCTTAGTCCATCTTTCATCCGGAATGCGGGCTAGATGGCCTGCCCATTTCCACTTCAGGCGCTGTGCATGTTGGAGAGCATCTATTACTTTTGTTTTTTGCCTTATATCTATGCACTTCTGTTTGTCTTTAAGCTTGATGCCCAGGATGCTTCTCTCCATTGCACGCTGGCATGATTGTATTTTGGTTTTTGTGTTTTTGTTGAAGATCCAGGTTTGGGCTCCGTATGACAGGCAGGGCAAAAGGCATGAATCCATCACTTTTTTCTTTAATTTCAGCGGTAGCTTCGATTTTAATATTTCTTTATAACTCCAGTACTTTTTCCAGGTTATATTTATTCTCCTTTCCAGTTCATCTCTATGTCTAGTGTTTTTGAATGAAATTTGCTTTCCTAGGTAAATATAGTTCTCTACATAGTCGATAGGCGCTCTGTTTACTATTATGGGATTTTTAATGCTATTTGTTGAAACTTTTGTCTTTGAGGTATTTAGTTCCAAACCTATATTCTCGCTAGCTGTGCTCAGTTCATTCAACATGTCTTCTAGCTGTTTTGATGTTCTTGAAAAAAGGATGATATCATCTGCAAATCTGAGATTGCTAAGATATTTTTGATCTATTTTTTATACCTTTTTTCTCCCAGGGTAAGTCTTTTATAATATTTTGCAGTACCGCTATGAAAATTTTTGGTGATAATGGGTCTCCTTGTTTCACGCCCCTGCGAATATTGATTTTTGGGCCAAGTCTGTCCAGTTTTACACGGCTTATACTTTTACTATATATATCTTTAATTAAGTTAATGTATACATTTAAAATTCCCTGATGTTCCAGTGCTTGCCATATACTCTCGTGTGAAATTGAGTCAAATGCCTTTGCGTAGTCAACATAGGCGAGGTATAGAGGTTCTTGGAATTCTTGGTACTTTTCCACTATTTGATCTAAGGTGTGGATGTGATCAATAGTACAGAACCCTTGACGAAAACCTGCCTGTTCCACTGGTTGACTCTTCTCTATATCTGGCTCTATTCTTTTTTCCAAGCATGATGCAAACAGCTTGTACATCGTTGGCAGTAAACTAATAGGGCGGTAGTTATTTATATCCGTAGAGTCTCCTTTTTTATATAAGAGAGTTATTCTTGATTCTGCCCAGTTTTCAGGAATTTCTTGTTTTTCGAGTATCTTGTTAAACAAAATAGTAAGAGGGCGGATCAGCAAATTTTTTCCAATTATGAGAGCTTCATTCGGGATATTGTCAGGTCCTGGACTCTTTTCTTTTTTAAGTTTTTGCAGTTTTTCCAAGATTTCTTTTCCTTCAAAAGGTTCTGCAGCTGTTAAATCTGTTTCACAACTTACAATATTTTTTCCATATTTATGTTGCTGCTCTACCATAGAGGACTTGTCTTCGTAGAGATTCTTGTAAAATTCAGACGCAATATTAACTATGTCTTTTCGTGTTTGTAATTTTCTTAGCACTTTTCTTGATTTCAATGTTGGTATCCACGATTTATCTGTATTTAGCTGTTTATTAGCTCTTTTTTGACTTCCAAAATTAAGTAGGTTTTTTTCAATTATTTTTATTCTGTAGGATTCATAGTCTTGTTTCAGCAGTTTATTTGTGGTTTTGTAGAGATTTGTTAACTCTTTTTTATCTTCATTGTTTTTAGATGGTCTATGCTGTAGTTCTGTACGTGCTTTTATTAAACGCTTAGTTTCATCCGATAATATATCTTTTTTAGTTTCCATGGATGTAAGAGTGTTCAAGCTTTTCTGTATGGTTGACTCTATCTTGCTATAGTAGGATTCAATGCTGTCGTTTTCTTCCCATCGTATATGATCTGCTTTTTCTTCCAAAGCATCGAGATATATTTTTTGGTTTTGTTCGGAGGATAGTAAAGTTTGGGTTTTTCGGAAAGTTGCTCTACATTTTTTTTGTTTGTCCAATTTTATTGTTCCTCTTACTAGCCTGTGGTCACTTGGAAATGTTTTGTTATTAAGAACTTCTATGTTGGAGAAGAGCTTTGGATAATTACTCAAAATGAAATCAATTTGATTTTTGTTTTTCTTATCGGGTGTAATCCACGTCCAAAGGTTTTTTATGTTTTTCTTAAACGTTGTGTTGATTATTGTGAGTTTGTTTTCTAAAGCGAACTGCAGTAATCTATCGCCTCTATGGTTCCTTTTTCCGTAACAGTATGGCCCCATTGCTATGTTTTCTTCGGGCTTTCTTTGTCCAATTTTTGCGTTTAAATCGCCCAACACAATTACTCTTTCGTTTGCTAGGTTTTGTGCGCTTATTATTTGGTCATAGAAATCATTGATTTCTTCTTCTGGTGCTTCTAGAGTAGGCGCGTATACTTGTATTAGCGATATTTTCATTGTTCCAAATTGGAGATTTAATAAACAAACTCTTTCAGATATTCCTACGTAGGTTTCTATATTATTTTTGTATTCTTTTTTAATTAAAAATCCAACTCCGTGGTGTCCTTTGGTTGCTCCTGTGTGGCAAAAAATATGATCTTCATCTTCTGAAATATTACTTCCTTTTCTTCTGACTTCTGACAGTCCTATGATATCGTATTTGACATTGGTTAAAGCGTATTTTAATAATATCATTCGTTGTGGTGACATTAGCGATTTTACATTGTATGTACATATGTAGAGTCGCTGACATATTGGAGGGTTGTAGTCTTTATCTCCCGCGGTGACAAGCCGTATTGGGAGATCGAGAGGGGCCGGTGATAATTGCTATTCTGTGTCACGGCGAGAGCCGCCTGCTTGAGAACTACTGTTCTCGGGGTATATGAACGCTGGTTTTTTTACAACAAAGTTTTTCATGCTATTGGTTCTGTTTATTTTCATGGGTTGTTTTTTATTGTGTTGGTTCTTATTAGTAGAGGTTTCTGTAATTTCAGGTGATTCTGATAGGTTTCTCTTCTGGTTGTTGGTTTCTTTTTGCTCTACCGTTAGGCTTCTGTTGTTAAGTACTATGAGTTTGTCGTATTTTATGATAGCCATTCTTCCTTGTTCTCTTTCTTTCTCCAATTGAACTTGGAGTTCTTTGCGTTTGTTGAGTACTTCCAGGGGAAAGTCTTCTTTTATGTAATAAGGAGTATTTTCCAAGATTTTTTTATTTTTCTGGATTTGAATTTTCAGCCCCATTGTGAGCAACGTAATTACGATGGGTCTTACTTTCTCGCCCTTTTTCCCCAGTCTTCTTACGGATTCAATACTGTTATACTCACACCTGATGTTTAGTATGTTTTTTATAAAATCTAGCACCATTTTTTCTAGGTCATGATAGTTTTTTTCACGTTCTTCTACTCCAAATATTAATAAATTTTTTCGCCTCATAAATCTCTCGAAATTATCTATAGATTTTTTTTGTGTTTCAAGTTTTGCCTCCAAAAAGTCATTTTTTGTTTCTAGGTATTTAAACTTCTCGTTTATATTATTGTTGATGGTATTTTTGATATCTTCTTTCATATCTCGCATATCCTCTTTTTGTTGCCGCATTTCCTCCTGCATAATTTTTAGCAGATTTTTAATTTCATCCATTTCGCTGAGAAGCGTCCTCTGTTGGTTGCTACCAAAAACTAGTTGTTAATTATGCGCTAATTATACAGTTGCTCCTACAAAAGCGATTTCGTGAGCGATTGTTCAATGCAAGCACACCTAGATACTTAGTTTTCCAGAGAACCGTTAGATGGCGTTGAGATACGCCCTCTGTTGGTTGGTAGCAAAAGCTGGTTGTGGCGTCAAGTATGCAGTTTCTCCTGGACCACAAAAGCGATAACTTCGAGCGAGCGATTGATCGATACAAGCACACTTAGTTTTCCATAGAACCGTTAGATGGCGTTAGTAGTATAATGAGTGAGGAAATTGTGTTGGTGTAATATATAGTTCGTTTATGAATGATTTGCACTTTGAGGTTATGCTATCGATTTTCCTTCGAACCTGGTTTTTGTAAAGTTCACAGAGTCAAATTACGTATTCTTCACCTGTATTTATATAGTTTAAAGGTAATCAAAAGGTTAAAAGTTTAAAGGTATCACTTCCAAAAATTCACTAATTCACAGTTGTCTTGATAGTTTTAGTTTCACAAAAATATCGTCCTTTCGCTTTGTATTCACTGAGTTCTATACACTGTTCTTGTAAAACACGGATTTATCTTTACTATCGCACACTTTTGGACTGTTACTTTGTCGTTTTTATATTTATATTTTCACTTTATTTACGGACTCGATGTAAGCAGTGGCTATGTGGCGCCCTCTCCTCTCCATTCTGATCTATACATAACTATAAAGGTCTTATTATGGATTTATAAATTTTACCCTTCAATTTGAGCACAGTGAATTTGAGTTAACATGTATATCGTATATTAAGATCCAACAAAGCTGTAATGAGCAAAAAACACAATAAAATTTGAATTTCGTGCCACATGCGAGACGATCCACCAATTTAAAATTGTTTTTCCTGATAAAACAAGCTTTTAATTCAATGCTATTTACAAAAATATTCCATGACCTTGTAATTTCGAAAAAACTTTAATAAACTTGTTTTGTTACCTTCTCGATACTCGTACAAGCGAACTTTGTGTCCCCTTTTCGCTAGATATAGAGCTTCTAGTGAACCAACCTGTGAAAACCGAGATTAAAGAAATCAAGGATTAGTTAAAAAATATATCCATAAACAATATTATATTCAGATATATATATAACAACATGCATATTCAGAGAACCTTCTTCAAGATAAATGGACCTTCCCGTCCTAGGCAATGTTAGTATGAAAATCCATATATCTGTCGTGTATCACAATGACAATTTCAATATGAAAATCTGGAAATGTCATGTTGCAAGAATATCCGCGCATTGTTTGTTATGTGTACCACATTACCACGTTCGTCCATCAACGCCTGATTTGCCGGCCGCGCACGTAACATACCTACCTACTAGGTATTAATTTTCATGAAGTATTTTTGTAATCCATAATAATAATTATTCTCAGACGCAGCCAGTGATATTGATATTTATATTCTATTAGTATTTTATGTACTCATTGTTTTTAACTATTTACACTTTATCAAAACCTTGACTAATGTATCAACTCGCCCAAACGTCCAATGTACCAAATGCGCAAACTGGTATATTGAATACAATTTAAATTCACCGATTCGAACGAATGTGTTTGCGCCAAATCATATTGAGGTTCGATACCGTAAAAAACATAACTTTTCATTTAAAAACCCGACTTCCGCCATTGTATTCGACTCTTCATCTGGATGAAAAAAGATTATGAAAAAACCATAATGGTGAAAGGGTTATGATACTTTCTGAATGCAAATGCTTGATTTGTTGCTGAAAATATCAAAATAGCTATATGTATGCCTATAATATTTGAGGAGTTCCCTCAATTCCTCATGGATTTTATCATCATAACTGGATTCTGAAAAAAATGGGACCAATCTGGAAGTATTCAAATAAAAAAAGAATTTTCCAAATCGGTTCATAAACGCCGGAGATAGGCGGTAACATAAAAAAAAAAAAAACCTAATTGAGAACCTCCTCCTTTTTGTGAAGGCGGTTAAAAACTAAAATACAGCGAGAAACTAACAAGATGACAACTACTAAAGTTTGGCAGCGATACCTACTTATAATTATGCCTACAAATTAATTAATGACCAAATCAAATAAAAAGAATTTTATTCATTGAAATCACAAGGATCATTTTGAATCGTCTTAAAACTAAAATTACTCCTGTTCCAACGCGACCAAGCCTAGAAGAATGACCAAAATTAATAATCAAATAATTCTAACCGGCCCGCATTATTTTAAAAACCTACCGTTATAGAAAGTTAAACAAAATCTACCTACCTAAAGGAACTGGATTTTTGTTACGCATTTTATAAGTAATACAGTCTGAGTGCGAACGGGTAAAAAAAAATTGTTATAGGTACTCATTTACTACTCAGGTACTCTCTTAGAACTTTATAAATTGAATAATTTGAATAAACATAAATACTCACCAATCCACCGCCCACAACAACGATATCCAATTTTTGCGGAAGTCCATTTTGTTGGGAAGCCATCACTTAATATTCAATCAAAAGCTGTAGGCCTTACTTACTACTTACTTACTTATAGGCCTATTACTAACAAAAGCAACAAATCTTCAAAACTATCGTGCGATGTGTATCAGAGGTCGCCTCAAATATAACTAAGGCAGATAGAGATAGATACGCACGCGGGCGAGACATGGACTACAACAGACAGATTAGAATTCAATAGATACAATAGTAGTATCTAAGAATCATCATGGTTTCAACAGAGGGTTCTACACTTATTTTTTCCTTCTGACATGACGAGAAGCGCCATTTTTCTTAAAGTACTTAGGTACTTACAATTTCAACGAACAATACAAAAATAATATGTCCATAGAGTTTTTAGAAAATAAAATCTGCTTATTGAGCGGTTACCAATGTCTAAAATTAAGTTGAAGGTCAGATTGCACAATGTTTCATATTTTTAAAACAATTAAATTTCGAAATACTGTCACATGTACAGAACCGCTCGAAAACGGCTCAAACGATTTTTATGAAATTTACATAGGTTTTAGGGACGATAAAACGACCGAAGAATTACGTCCTACAATGTTTGCATGATCTGCAAATATTTGTTCCAAGTCTGGGTGTTGTGTTACCATGGTACTCGTAGTTCCTGATACCCACGACACAGTGAATCCTAGTGTGCGATCAGGACTATGTATGTGACTGGTGATTGTTATGTTTAAGTATGTTACTACAAATCAAGAATGAAGGACTGAATCAATACTATAAAAGAATAAATGAATACACTTAATCGACGACAAGTTATTTATATAGGCCAGCAATTGCCATCAATTCCGGCTTGACCTTCTAATTAGAAAATGTAACTTTAGGCACGTTGGTACTACTAAACGAATTAATTGGCTGTTTAGTCATTTAGTTACGCAAGTATTGATAATATCGCATTGAACAGACTCCAAAATATTAGAGATATATATTTTAAACAATAACTAAAAGAAACAAAATTATCACTAGAAACGGGATATTTACAATGATTTGCTTTGTTAATTCCCGATAAAACAGTTAACCCGTGAGCATGGTGCATATGGCGAAATATCGGGAATAAACAAAGTTGAAAAATCTTGGCAAATATCCCGTTTCTATTAGTGATAATTATGTTCATAACCATGAGTTTCAAAAGTTAATAGAAACAACTTAGAAAGCTAATACTGTCTAATTAGTATCGATTATTCGGAACAATCGTAACTTGATGCGGAGAAAGTGTGGCTTATTCTACTTTTCCCCCCGTAAAAATACTATCCTAAGCCACAAGCTTTACGGGTCTAAAGTTACTGTAACACTACCTAGGTATTCTATTCGTATTTATTTCATTTATACAGACGGGCAGCTTTTTCTGATATGTCTACAGTCACAGTTTTACAGCGACAGAGTAAGAGATGTCTAACATTGGTTCACGTTTTTACAAATGGTTTGTCTTTTCGTTGCCGGTTGTAAATTTTCCGACAAATTCCGATTTTCCGGGGGATTCGATTCCCGCTGCGAGGTTTGTATGATATGCAAATATTTGTTCCGGGTCTGGGTGTTGGTACCATGGTACTCGTAGTTCCCGATACCCACGACACAGGGAATCCTAGTGTGGGATCAAGACTAGTATGTGACTGTTGGGTGAAATGTTATGTTATTTCAACTACATTATCAGCTTTCAGAAGTCAACTGTTGGACATAGGTCTCCCTTGAAGAACGGTCATAAGCCGCCCCCATCCACGGACATCCTACAACTCCATATTAATTTAAAATTATATATTTGGGAAATTGTTAGATTTTAGTTTTTTAATGATAAATAAATCAACGATGATTACTAATAACAAAATTGTATTTATTACAAAAGTTTTACTTACAACAAATTTCCATCTTAATTATACATAACTCTACGTTTATATAATCATCCCATCGACTACTTCCTTTCGAGCTTCTGAGTTCATTTAAAATGGGATGTTGTCTTTGTGGCCCCAAGGTTTGAGGACCATTGACTTTGCGTCCCATTTTGTATTATTTTTGACAATCTGTGTGCGCTCTCTTGCGTCAAAAATGTATACTTAAAGACATTTTACATTATTTTCCTGCATCTGAACTATGTTTTGGATTGTAATTTAACACGTTGACTACGGTCTTTTTTTCAGCTATTTCACGTGTAAATACGGTCTTTACAAATGTGTATGTGAGCCGCTCTTTAGTAGGGCCGCGTTAAACACAACCGTCTGCGTGTATGGAAAAAAATTACCCGAAAAAATAAAGTTAAATGCAATCACAAATAAACTAAAAACACACGACGTTTTTTTCAGCAGTGAACTTGCTTGCGTGAAGCTCATATTGCTTGGAAGACAGCATAATGATTAATACTAAATGGAGTCGGGATTTGTTGCTGTTGCTAGAAGGATCATTGCTGTCTTTGTGCTTCTTACGATATTTGACGCGGCGGGCGAGTATAACCGGCTGAGATGCAAGAGGTTGCAGGTTCGATTCCCACTGTGACAAATGTTTGTATGATCTGCAAATATATATTCCGGGTCTGGGTGTTATGGTGCCATAGTACTCGTAGTACTTGATACCCACGACACAGGGAATATGTTATGTTATGTTGGGTGTTATGTTATGTTATTTGTAGATCACATTTTAGACTATTCTTGGCTATTTTGGTTAGTTAGAAGCTCATATTGCTAGGCATGGAAGACAGATCCATAACTTCAGAAGGGCTTTGGCTAGAACTGAATGAGCTAAGAGTCTCTCTGGTTTCTTCCTTGATCCTTAGATGATCAGTGCTGGATGGAGGTCGAGGTTTTTCGCGATGATCTTTGACGGCCTTGTCTTTGCTGTGTTTGTGTTTATGCTTGTGTTTGTGCTTCTTTTTGTCCTTCTTCTTTTTCTTCGCCTGAAATTGTTTTTTGGTCTTGAAAAGCTGCTTGTTTAAACAAATAAACTGTGTATAAATTAACGAAAGTAGCAAAAATTGCTGTTAAGACTTTTGGTATTAGTGTGAACTTGAAGCATTTGGGGACGAGCGGGAAGTTTTTTTCCCGCTCGTCCCCATTCAAATGGTAGTGGGGACGAGCGGGAATAACCCGTTTAAATTTACGAAAGTGAGTATTCAAATAAAGTTATTGATTTTTTTTTATGTTCCAACAACAGATAAACTAAACTGCATATTATTTGACCATAAATAAAAGTTTTTTTTTAATGAGGTCTTAAATAACTTCCGTTTGCACTAATGTGTCCACCCTAAGAAAAGAGCTCTCCGCCTCCTCCCGTGGATGTAGTAAAAGCCGACTAAGGGATAACACCATGGGATGGGCATCAATACTGCGATCACCAATCCGTCTGCCAAGCGTGCTGATTATGGCAGTTACCCCATAGCATTCTATGGGGGGGGGGCCTCGTCCAGCATAGGCTGATGATGATGATGAAATCAGCATTTCTGATGTAAAGGCCACAGCACACCGGCTGCGTAGACGTGCACCTCGACGTACCATGACGAATGTAAAGTATGGAACTGTATGAGTCATGGCACGCAAGCGTGTACATACGTGGAGACGCGCGTGTATACGTAACGTGCTGCATACGCATCCGGTGTGCTTTGGCCTTAAGTCTAAGCGGTCACCCAAACTCCAGACTGTGTAATGAGGGCTTTTCAACTTCGATTAAAAAAAAAAAGTAGTTCATATTGGTTCGATAGATGGCGCTGACTCAACTGTAAATGCCAAGATTGTCAAATGTATTATCTGTGGTGTACGCGTACTAAGCTATTATCTAACTAATCTGTGGCTATTAGTCATGATATTCTGTTTGTGATTGCTTCTTGAGTGTGTGCTAGTGATTTCGTGGTGTTTTTAGAAGTAGGCAAAATTAAATACCACGAATCGAAAATTATTTCTACGTTGTCGATGTTGACATTTCACTTTACTTTGACACTTGACAGTTACGTTACAGAGCAGCGTCATCAATTTTCAATGCTGAAAGCATGATTTGAAACGGCCGTGAAAATCCCTCATTCAAGAGAGGTGTTGCCTTCTACCAATTTAAATGCGTTACGAATGTGAGGTAAGTGATTGTAGAAATGGCATTTTTTTAACTCCTTACCTTGGGTGCTCCCATGTCCTCAAGGCTGCCATGCCGGAACATGCCAGGCTCGAAGCCGGTTGGACCGGATGTCCCCGGTATACCCGGAAGTTGCACTGCATTTTCCGATATGAATTCGCGTTTTGTATCATCCTGCTGTTAAGGAAACGATAATATAAATAACTAGATTATGTAAGCGGCTTTGCTCGCATCGTACACGGATAAAAGTATCCTTTTTGCTATTCCGGATAACGAATATTATCCGGGTCCTAAATTACATCTGTGCAAAATTTGATACAAATCCGTTCAGTCATTAAAGCTTAATTGAATAACAAATAATAATAATAATAATGTATTTATTTCAGGCTACATGGGAAATGTACAATAATATTATACTTAAGCCAATAAAATATATACCTTATAGACTAACATATATATTTTACACTTAAGACTAACCCTTTACATCTTTTGGGGATTTTGATTCGATACTGCTTCCCTATAGCGTCGGTAAACAATGCCAGCTGGCCAAAAGGAACTCATTCTTGTTACTTCGCCTGAACCTGGAGAGCGTAGGACAAACAAACATCCATTCTCTCACATGGATACTAGACTCATATCGTTTTCCTAGGACTTACCGGTTTCCTCTCAATTTATCGTTTTGAGTAAAAATTTTCAACACTAAAACATTATCTTGTTTATAATTTTGATACATACCTTACGAATTTGAGAGAGATTGGTTCCTTTCTGCGAGCAGTTAAAATAATAAAATACCATTACAATTTCATTTTTAAATGTCACGTAAGACAAGTGTGGTATGAACATGAACACTCATTGTGTAGAGGTCTTTTTTCGCAGTCCTAGTTCAGATTTATCAAACTCAATTTTCTTAAAAACTTATATATAAGTATCAAGTTTGAGCTTCGTCATTTGTAATTCAATTATCGCAGCAAACTTAGAGGATAGGGAGAGCTCACCAAACTCCGTTAGACCATTTAGCACAGGATTCTAAGTTGTGGTAAAAAAAACTTTGCCCAACAGTATGATGTCTCTAGGAAGGTTGTTAGACTATTTTAGGAGCCACTCCCGTTACTATTGCATGAATAACAGTATTAAGGAAATCTTGACTAATACGTAGTATTATTGACGATATACAAGTGCCTTGGTGTATCTGGCCTAAGAATAGACCCATCTCCATCATAAAGGTTAGGAAAAGTCTCATCTAAAGTTGCCTGGAAGAAGTCGCTTTGAGCGATAAGGCCGCCTACTAACACTAACTTACTTGATACTGCTAATTTTAGTAAATCCTATTATGTATTCCTGGTGTACAATAAAGTGTTAATCTATCTATCTATCTCCTCTCGTAGATGTCGTAAAAGTTGACCAAAGGATTACACCAGAGGATGGGCAGCAGCATCCACATGAGTACTCACGAATACTGCGGTCACCATTCCGCCTGCCAAGCGTGGTGATTATGGCAATTCCCCCTTTGTATTTTAAGGGGGAAGCCTCATCCAGCAATGGACGTCTAAAGCTGCTGATTATGATGATACAGTATGGAAGATTTCAAAACAACAGAAAGCAATAGGACTACGAGAAATATGTCTCCTTAGTGGAAAGACAAACGTCTGGGGGGAACTAAAGCGATAATTTTTACAGGTTGATGTATGGTACTCACGCTAAAGACTCTCATCGGCATATCAATGGGCATACTGGATATGCCTCCGACGTCCAACTTGACTTCTTCTTCCTTGATGCTCGACAGTGGAACAGGCAAATTGTCTAATGTCGGTTCCAAGGGTCTGTCTACTACTGGCGGTAGCTGCATTTCTGCTTCCGGTATTTCAGCTTCGAATTTGATCTGTGAAATTTAACTATGATTAAACTTTTCTTCCAACTACCAATTAATTTAACACAATTGTTCACGTGAAACACAAGCACAAGGCAGCAGTTATAACAAACTTTGTAGAAATCTTTAAAAACAGTGCAGGAATATTATATGAAAATCGCTCGCTCTTGTCTGCTCCTTCTAAAAAGTTCCAATTCTACATATCGTCACAAAATATATAGGTACAGAAGGCCAGCCAGGAACTCAGTCGACGCTTCAAGCTGGCCTTCTGTACCTATATATTTTGTGATATCGTCATGTGTTTTCGTCACTAGTGCTCGGGCTCCAAACTAACACTCGGAGCAACAAGAAGCCACTTTCCGCTCGGTGCAACAATTTACTATTGACCGTTTCGACGTCCAGTGGGAATATTCATTGAAATAAATACAGATTGCTGTCCAGAATTTCGGGCACAGTAACCTCCGATCAACACACTGTAGATTGAGTCAACGTGTTCAACATTGATAGTCATTTTCTCTACATACATAAACACTCGCCTTTATAGTAGGCAGAGCATCAAAGGGCCTCTTTTCATCGTGGGTTGCGCAATCACAGGAATATAGACGTGACAAGTGGTGAGCTCATCGCCGCCATTGCTTTCCACTACCAACTCTACAAACTCAGTCGGGAAATTCTCTAGAATATTCTCTAGAAGGCTCTATAACTGTACTTGGCTTTTTTGTACAAGAGACTAATTTATAGTAGTGGAATATGACTGAAAGAACTGACTACCACAACCAACGAATTAATCTGTCCAAACAAACAATCATTGCAAAATTTTCATATCACAAAAAATATTAAAATCTTAGTTCAATAAATTCATTAAACTTACATCATCAACTATCTCCTGTTTGATAGCCGGCATAGGTACTGTCAGCTCCTCCTTCGGTCTATCTCTCTCCCTCTCTCTTTCCCGTTCTCTTTCCTTCTCCCTCTCAAGCCTCTCTCTTTCCTTATGATGCATCTGTGTTATCATGGCCTGCATTTCTACTATCGGCACGCACATAGGTCGTTTCAGGCCGTATATAGTGTAGTATAAGTCAACAAGATCGCAACGTAGTCTTGCGTCGTTAGATAAAAGACTGTTTATATTGCTCCATAACCTGCAATGTCATTCGTTCTTATTGTCAATGGTTCTTTTTTGGTTAATCTGCGTCAAGTCAGTGACCAGTCATAGTGACCGTTGGTGAAGGAAACCGTGATTGGTACTTTTATCAAGGCAGACCAAGGAAAAACCACGATCTTCTTTTTTTAATAATGCTTAGGAATTTAATTTTACCACCTTAAATGAACAAACGCAAACATTCATAATTTTATCATCATCATCATCATCATCATCAGGCTGTAGAAGTCCACCGCTGGACAAAGGCGTCCCCATAGAATGTCACGACGAAATCGTGTCATTCAATTATCGTCTTAAGCCGACTCCGTCCGTGATTTTAGTTTTCTACGAATTTTGTGGCAACTTTTATTATTGTTATTTAATTCTACTGTCATAATTAGAGAAACCTCATACCTGTGCACAACAGATTCCGTGTCCAATCTATGTCTCTGAGCGCGCTCAAACGGCGGCATATTGACCATGAGTCGCGCTAAGCCGTGCCTCACTCCCGGGTCGGGATCGCTTTCAACCGCGGTGAGTAGTGAAGACAGGTCTTCAGCTTTGCCGTCCACTCGGACGAAGTCTACTAGGCATTCAAAGGCGGCGTTACGCGCGTCTAAATGGAAAAACGTTAGAATTAAGTTAATTTTTTTTTTTTTTAAATGCTGGACATTTCACACAACATTAGCTAGCCCCAAGATAAGCAGAGCTTGTGTTATGGGTATTAGATAACTGATATACTTAATACAATGACATTACATAGATAGATATTTTTTATTATACATAGAAAATACCCAGAACACCCTGAACAAATATCTGCAGATCGTACAAATATTTGTTCCAAGGCGGGAATCGAACCCGCAACCTCCTGCATCGCAGGCGAAATTCGCCCGCCGCGCCACAGAGGTCGTCAAAAGTCAGAGTCGTCAGAGGTTGAAAAGTGCTTTATTAGTGTAGATAGATAACACTAATTCTTAATTAATATATGTTATTTAAATGAGTTTGGTAATGAAGTTAGCCCAATATTGGGTTCAGACGAATCATACATCCAATAACCTCTTGTGTTTTTGTATATATTCATAGTTTTATAGTAGCACTAGAGCGAGACTAAAGTGACACTGTAGGACAACATACTAGAGCAACACTAAAGTGACACAAGAGTTACACTAGAGCGACACACTAGATCGACCATAGAGTGAAACTAGAATGAAAATAGAGTGACACATCAGCGACCCTAGAGTGACACTAGAGTTATACTAGACTAACACAAGAGTAACACTAGGACGACACACTAGATCAACACTAGAGTGACACTTCAGCGACCCCAGAGACACACTAGATTTCACTAGATCGACACTATAGTGACAATTCAGCGATATTAGAGTGACACTAGAATAAAACTAGAGCGACAACTCGATCGACACTAGAGTGACACTTCAGTTATTCTAGAGAGACACTAGGGTAGCACTAGAGCGACACACTAGATCGACCCTAGAGTGACACTAAAGCAACCCTAGAGTGACACTAGAGGAACACTATACTAACACTAGACTCACACTAGAGTGACACTTCAGCGACCTTAGAGTGACACTAGAGTAAAACTAGATCGACACTAGAGTGACACTTCAGTTATTCAAGAAAACTAAAGCATATCCAAATATTCACTCACCAATGTATTGTCCATATTGCGCGTAAGCCCTGAATATAGTTGGCGTGCTGGGCAGATGCCCGCATTGTTGTAACCGTCTTATGGCCCGGAGGCAACTGACTGTGATAGTGTTCTTATAGCAAGGCAGCACTTTCTCCAAGTTCAGTACTCGGGTTATTTCTTCAAGGACGAGCTTTGTGTCGGCTGATAGTGAGTCCGCTGTTATCGGAGCACCCTGAAAGGTTTTAATGTTTATGAATTTATCGTCTCAACAGCGAAGTACCAGGTATACTTACATGTTTCATCGTCAACCTTGTAATAATAATATTATCATCAGCCAATAGAAGTCCACTGCTAAACGAGGCCTCCCCAATAGAATGACACAACGAACGGTATTGAGCCGCCTCCATCCATCGACTTCCTGCGACCTTAAAATGACCTCGGTCCATCGAGAGAGGGTTCCCCAACGGTTGTCAGTTCTGCCAGGTATATGGCCTGCCTGTATATGTATTGCCACATTAATCAAGAAAAATAATAATTTTTACATTCGCGTTATTATTGCTCCTTGCGTAGTCTCGACCTAAGAATTGAACTCCTCCTGTGGATGTCGTAAAAGGTGACTATAGGATTACGCCATGGGACAGGCAACAGCATCCACCTGAGTACTTAACACCAAAGCGATCACCAATCCACCTGCCAAGCGTGGTGATTATGGCAAATCCCCGCATTGTACGCTATAGGTTGTACGCTATGCATGCTATGACATACATAAACACACTAATTTTGCCTGAAGGGGTAGGCGGAGGAATATAAACGCGTGACAAGTGGTGAGCTCATCGCCGCCATTGCTTTCCACGACCAACTCGGCTAACGCTTTCTTCTAGTAATAGCACACTCCTAAATAAGCCAGCAGCCAGGACAAATATTACTTTTTTATTCTTTTATTTTCTTTGTTGGCAAATCTTATATCAAGGAAAATTGCCCAACAAGTCCGAAGATTATTATATAAGTAAACTTACAGGTTGCAAGACTGATATAACAGGTGTGATGGTAGCGGCCAACGCATCAACCAAAGTGGCCTTGTAATAGTTATCAGAGAAGTGGTTCTTGGAGTTGTCGTTGTATTTGAACAGGTCGAGGAGGAACCTCACCACTTCCGGCGGGCAGATCCCGTGGATGTTACGCAAACCTGTAAATAACAATACAATTATACAAATTTAATTTAAAGTAGACAACACGCTAACTGGCAAACTATTTTCAATTTTAAATAAGCTTTATTTAAGCGGCGCTATGAGGATAGTATAGATCGCGCAACGAGTTATGAGCGCTCGACGAAAGTGGTGGGGTTAATTGCGCATGTGTACATGTGTGCGCGTTTGTATCTAGGGAGAGCGAGACGCGAGTGTGGGGCGCACGGCGACTGATCAACCAATACGCGCCGGCGCTGGCCGCCTCTCTCGTCGCGCCTCTCTCCCCCCGCTAAACAGACCCACAAAATTACTAATGCTCATTGAAGGTCAGAACTCATAACTCGTTGCGCGACCTGTACCTAACTTACTACTTGTATACTTACTTACCTACATATCTACCAAAGAAATTTAAACAAAGAAAATTACGTATGTGTGCATCTTATATTGTGTAGGGAGCGTGAGGGGTACGGATGACGGAGAGTGAAAGAAATAAATGAAAGAGTCGGCAACGCGCGTGTGATGCCTCTGGCATTGAAGACGTCCATAGGCTACGGTAACCGCTTTCCATCAGGTGGGCCGTATGCTTGTTTGCAAACGTAGTAGTATAAAAAAAATTGCACCCAGATCCGTACCAAATATATGCAAACCTTGCAAACATTTATCACGCAGCGAGAATAGAACCCGCGCCTCAGCCACTCTACAACTACTAAAAACTACTCTAGGCTACTTACCCATCGCGTCACAGTGGTCATTAAAATAGGTCAAAATTATTTAGAGCTTTGGGGCTTGTTACATACCTGCCATAGCTACCGGTATAGTCTTCTGCAAGAAGTAATGCTGCAAGTTGTCGAAGCTGTTCTGCTTGATGATGTGCGGAGCCGCGAACGAACCGAACATTTTGCGGAATATCGTCAGCATGGCCGGCGGACCCGCCCATGAGCTTATCATTGCGTTCGCCACCTAGAAAGAAACAGATTTTGGATAGATTTTAACCGGTTTAATACCGGTTTACGTAGATTATATTCGACTATACGACCCGAGGTTTCGAGCAATTTCGAAAGGTTTTCTGCGCCGCGCAGCGAGAATAAAACTCATACATGATTAAGAACATCTAAATTGGTCGAAACCTAGGGTCGTATACTCGAATAAAATCTACGTAACTTAAACCGGTTAAAATCTATCTAATCATGAAAACAACGTAAGAAAGCTGTTATCAAAAAAAAAAAGATTTTAGATTAGTTAATTTCTGGTGTTTCTATTCTATCTTAGTCTCCCTGCGTTATGTCAGTGAAGGATAACATACATACATAACATAACACCCAACAGTCACATACGTAGTGTTGATCCCACACTACGATTCCCTGTGTCGTGGGTATCAGGAACGAGTACCATGGGACCATAACACCCAGACCTGGAACAAATATTTGCAGATCATACAAACATTTGTCCCGCAGCGGAAATCGAACCCGCAACCTCTCGCATCTCAGCCGGGTACTCGCTCGACGCACCACAGAGGTCGTCAGTTAGAGGTCAGAAGGAGGTTGAAGTATGATGGCCCTCTATGCTGGCAGATGAGACGGCATAGAAGGAAATATCTCTGCGAGAACGTATTGGTTCAAAAAGAGCCCACCGAGCAAAATCGGGAAGAGCCGATCGCGGGAAGGTGGTAGCGGGGCACTGGCATAAGAATAAATACTATAGAAGAGACACTTGCACCAGTGTCTCACTAAAAGACGCGCTAAATACCAACTCATACGCGCAGACTGATTCTCGCTTTCACCAGTAGTCTCTGCTTTCACCAACCACTTATGAGACACTTAACAAATTACAAATTTGACTGTTTTTAATAGAAACATGCATTTGACATGCGTTAAGTGTCCCGTAAAATAATTATTGGTTCGTGAAAATGTACATATCTCCACATGAAGTTCATTCTGATGACCACCGGAGTTGTGTAGAACTACCGTCAGCTTAAGACGAGAACTATGTGGAAATATCTCACCTTAGTCAAACAATGCGCCGCCCGGCACCTAATCTTGTAAAACGTCTGCTCATTTTCAATCGTATCCGTCAACGCTTTCCTAGTGGCAGGTTCCGGGTAGTTGTGTAGTGCGTCTATGGCCTCACTCTGAGCTGTGACGTCACGCTCGTGACGTAACTGGTATTGCCACTGGTAGTCGGGCTGGGAGATCACGGTGCTTCGCAGCAGAGACATTTCGGGGTCGAGACGTATCCATAAAACTGGTGAGTCGCTGTAATTAGAATTTTGAAAATGTTAGAATACTATTTAACAAATATTTCATAATCATTTTTGAAACCTATTTTAGTTAAAAAAGCTTTTGTTTTGTTCTCTCTGATGTAAAATGTCATACGTCAAAAGAAGACAAAACATTTTTTAACAAAAATAGGTTTATAAAATGACTATGAATAAGCGAGTTATTGTCTTATTCATAATCAATATTTAAACCTGTGACAGCTAAAATAGCTTCTGTCTTGTTTTGGCGTATGTCTTTTTACATTAGAGAGAACAAAACAAAAGCTATTTTAACTAAAATAGGTTTAAAAAATGATTATGAATAAGAGGGTTGGTATTTAGTCATTGTTTATTCCGGGCAGACAAAAAGGATATTGGTCCTTTGGATAATAGCCGTCTATAAAAGTAAAACGTTGTTTGTTTCAGCGTGTTCGTTCCTTTACGCTCAACACTTTCACTGCGGACTTTTTTTGCGAATTCGCGTGTTAATATATTTTTTTTTTAATTGAAGCACTCACGTTTGTGAGCCGTTTTTTAGTAGGGCCTACAATTATAAATAATATTAATAAAATTCACACTTATTTTCAAAATAATAAAGTTCAACTTACTCCATAGCAGACAGGTCCATATCGACCTCTTCCCCCGTACACAACGGAATCTTCTTTTTCTTATTCCTTCTGCTCTTACTGTGGCATGTTATATCTGATTTGACAACCGTATTCTCAATTTGTAAGGTATGTTTGAAAGTTCCGTCTAACTCTTGGAGCTGCACTAGTAAGGGACCGACATATTTGCGAATACCTTTGTCGTGGACGCAGTCTTGTCTGATTTCAAGTTCGACCGTATTTCTGAAAGAAAAAAAACATGTTATTATTTATCTTGTAGAAAAAAGTAACAGCGGCATTACTTAAGAAAGTAGATCTGAAATGAGAAAGGCCAGGGCACAGGTCACGTTGTCTGGCTACTAACGGTTTTGGTGAGAGCTATGCTCGGTGTTTCATTAAAAGTAAATATCGCTTTTACGAACAGAAGCCCAATTCTCGTAATTATAAAACATTAAATTCACAGTATAATCTCATCTCAGTCTGCTATCACGTCTGTCACTGCGTGCGTATACGTAGTAACTATTACTCAATCTTTGCAAGCATACATTATCTTTCTCGCTCTAACGAACGCCTTCTTGAGCAACAAAAAGGATGATTAATCGAAAGTTAACTGAGATAAGATTATATTGTGAATTAAACGTCAAATAATTACGAGAATTGGGCCCCAGATTGTTTAGTTATATCTGGAATATCGCTTTAAAGACAGTTTAGTGACACTCTAGCTAGTTGTCGATTTAGTGTCGCTCTAATTACACTTTAGTGACACTCTAGCTAGTTGTCGCTTTAGTGTCGCTCTAATTACACTTTAGTGACACTCTAGCTAGTTGCCGCTTTAGTGTCACTTTAATTACACTTTAGTGACACTTTAAAGTGTCGCTCTAATGTCACTTTAGTGACACTCTAGTCTCGCCTGTGTGTAGCTCTATTATCAGGACACTCTCGGCCTAGTGTATCACTTTAGTTTCACTCTAATGTGTGACGCTCTAGTACGTCGCTTTACATATTTTTTACTCACCTTTTCCTGTTAAAAACGGACGTCAGCTGGAATTTAGCGTGCCCACTAGTTCTAACCCACTGGTCCACGAACACCGCCATATCCTTCCCCGTCACCGTGAATATCGCTTTCACGAACAGATTGGTGGACAGAAGTAAATGCCCCCACATTCCGCTGCCTATTTTGGTGTTGGCCGCGTTTGTGGCGAGAGACAGTTGTTTGTTGAATACTTGTAGGAGGAGCTCTTGGCCGATTCGTTGTTCGAGCATCCGGAGGACTAGGTGAGACTTTTTTCGCATTATCTGAGGGTTAGATAAGTAGATGAGACTACGTACATAAGCATATATTTTTTTACTTTTGTGAATGACTACACTGGCATATGGCCCACATGATGTGAAGCGGTAACCCCTTGCCCATTACAAATGCAATACCTCTTAAGTCACATCCACCTAGGAATGACCATCTATCTATTTATATTTACACTTATAACTAGAACTCTTCTCGCGACCAGAACACATATTTATTTATATTGCCACGGATATTTATCGCGTTTTACCTTATTATTTACTATTCCTGACGTTTGAGTATTTGATTCGACGAATGAGCGCCATTTCTACAAGAGAATCATTCGCGAGGCTATTGAAATCAAGAAGTAACCAAATTTCAACCGTGAAGATGGTTTTTGACTCTATTCGTTGTGGAATCCAATCATTAGTAGGTGTGCGCGTGCGCGTCGCGATGTGTCATCTCAGTGCGTAGATACGGTTAGTGTGGTGTGTGGGACTATAAATACGGACATTTCTAATTCTGAAGACCAAGTGAGGTTAGCTCCTGCAGCTGCCACCACTTCTCGACGGTAGCTCCATATACTCCAGTCAGCCCGCGACCAAGATTGCTGTTACACATTAGAAACGTCGGGAATAATAAATAATAAGGTAACACGCGATAAATATCCGTGACAATATAAATAAATATAGAACTCTTATGTATGGATTCAAATGCAGTTTTCAAATCGAGGAAGGTTTCAGTGCCTAGTTCATCCTTGTAAGTACTTAGGTTCCTCGCGGGCGGAGTCGCGTACATACTCCAACATTATAACATACCTCAATGTACCTCGGCGACATGGTCTGTACGTTTCTAACAGGGAAGTAGAAGTAATCTTTGGATTCGATCCGTGCGCCGCTTGCAGGTGGCTGCCACGGATCTAGCACTATCCCTCCGTATTGCTCCTCGTAGCCCATCACCTATAATATAACAGTTAATATATAAAATACCAAGGGATGGGCAGCGTGGTGATAATAGCAAACCCCCCATTTTACTCTATCGGGGAGGCCTTGCCCAGCAGTGGAAATCACCGGCTTATGACGATGATGATAAATGATGTTATTAATTAAATTATTCATTTCTGAAATTCGCCCCCTAAGTAGGTGTTGAAGTTTGTATGGAAAAAACTCTTGAGGGGGAGAAGGGGGAGGAGGGGGAGAAGGGGGAGGAAGGGGAGGGGGATCACAGCTCACCATTTAACCCTACAGCTGTAAGGAACTGAAGGATTTTTTTTTAGGTTTTCTTACTCACCTCTTGCAACTCCTGATGAATCCAATATCTATACTCATTATTTCCAAAACACTTCTTGGAGTACAGTCCACACAGGTAGTCCGGTATCCCCTTGGCCAGCCACAGATCTGACCAGTTCTGCATAGTGATGAAGCAGCCGAAGAATTGTTCTGACACTGCTTTGGCCATGGCTTTGCGGGTGACGTATGTTTGGTCGATTATGGCTATTGAGTGGAGTAGGTGTGTGCTTAGGATGGACATCGTCGTGTAGGCTGTGGCGTCGTTTTCAGTCTAAAAATTATAAGATTCTTCCATATAAAACCAAAAAGGAGTGACTCGTCGTCAATCTCCAAAGCTATAAACCTAAAAACTTGAAATTTGGCATGAATGATCCTTTCGGTTTCTAGGTTTACTGAGAAAGGATTTTACAAGGATGTAACTTGAAACAGAGATAAATCAAAACCCGGACTTAAGGTACCTACTTTTTATCCTCAAATTCAGTACACTCGGGAAAAACACCAGCGGGCAACCGCTAGCTTACCACCGAACTATCGTTTAGCTCACCTCATCAACAAAAACTTGCTTATAGCAAGGGTATGGGTATCTCGTAGACAAGGTCTCCTCATAGAATTCAAACGCCTCATGAAGAAAGCGGACTGAATTCTTCAGAATCTGCATCAACTGCGGTAGGCAGTAGTGAGTCACTTCGTTCATGAATGGGTCTACGTAGGTTTCAAATGGTCTGCAAAATAAAAACAATTATGAATTTTATTCCAAAGTGAGAGGGGCGAAAATTGTGTGTATTCAGCTTGGGTCTACACTCTGCATAGTACAAGATCTCCGGATCTAAGAGATGACTGCATTGGATTTTCATGAGATATTTCGGGCATGACAGGTAGAAGTATTCTTTAGGCGATATAATAAGGTTATCAGCTCTAACCTGCCGGATTTCCCGGCAGCCTGTAAAACCTAGCTGGCAGGCAGCGCTTTATCTGGGTTTTGTCCAGATAATAATTGACAATGACAGCTATAAGTATTTTCTAGATGATGGAATTGAGTTGCATGCTCAAAAGCTGTGGCACTTCCCAGCAGGGTTTAACGTTTTCTTGGTCCTGTCACTGTTTGACATTATAACATGACTTAACACCCAACAGTCACATACGTAGTCTTGATCCCACACTAGGATTCCCAGGTGTCGTGGGTATCAGGAACTATGAGTACCGCGGTCACCAGGCCCGGAACAAATATTGGCAGATCATACAAACATTTGATCCGCAACGGGAATGGAATTAATCAATGGTATAATACACTAAAATGTCCTTACCCTATAGCCAAGGCAATATTCGGAGCACAGGCCGGAGTATTGACGAGATAGTGAAATGTCTTCCGTCTATGATCCGGCGTCGAGATCACGTCGACAAGCTCACCGCACGACACGGCCGTCAGACTCTCATCCACTGTGAACTCCAGCTTCCAGGTGCAGGGCTCGGCGAAGCTGTCCACGCATGGGAACCAGAGCCGAGCTGAGTGCCCATATGTATACATGTGGGCTGATTTCTGAACAACAATTCACTTAATTGTTTTTAAAGTGACCCACACTAAGATTTTACAATATCCCAAAAATTACCAACCAGACCATCTAATCTATCATAATGTTAGTTCCGTTTTTCACCACGCATATTCTCTTTCCACAACAGCTCTAGACTTCAACTAATGCATAGAACAGAATGTTTAGTAAACAGCAACGCATTTTAATCCTGTGCTAATCAACTTGTTATATGACCTAAGCAATTTATTATTTTATTTGGATAACCAGCTTTCATAACTCTCTTCAAACGGTGATACCTAAAGAAAACCAGCATATCCTGAATAGTTCAAAGTTCCAAATCCACCCACACTGGGACACTAGGGACACTGTTTGAAACAATTGAACAACATCAAGAGTGGCCATGACCTTCAAAAATTCAAAATTCGAATTATTTATTTATAAATTACAAGGTGTGGTTACATGGGTTGAGACTTGGGATCTCTTCTTAAACCTGTATTAGAAGAGTCCCCTCTTTTCCGTGGTTCAAATTTTTTTAAAACTTATAATCCAAATAGATAATAACATGTAAATTAAACTAAGGCATACTAACGATAACAAGGCCACTTTTAATATTCATACACATGACTGTGTAGGCAGTTTTAGGAAGTGTAAAGGATCAGTTTCTTTCTTACCTCAACCAATGACCCTTCCCCTTCCGGCACGACAAAGTGCATCCCCCCCTGCGGCGACTCCAACGAGAACTCAATCCCGATACGCAGCCCCCTCCCCTCACCAACCAAATGAGCAGCTTCATCCGGCACTTGGATATGAAGCTCACCAGAGTTGTGGTCGGGGTCTATCTTCTGAGCAGCTGCTAGGTGGTAGCTAGAGAATACTTCCAGAGATCTCCTGGAATAGGAATGCAAGTAATTTTAGTCGGGATAGGGATTGATGCTCACTCCCAACCTGCTTGGATTATTCATCAGACTTGGTTGAACTGATATGATTCTGCCTAGCCTTCCTTTCCTAGAACTATCTTTTTGCCCGACATAGTGAGGCATATCGAAGCTATGTCTCGCTTAATAATAATGATAATAATAATAGAGTTTAGCAAGTATGTTTGTATGGATGAACCTTTAGAACTCGAAAACCACTGAAATGATTTTGACAAATGAGATGTCAATCAGTTAGTTTTTCCCATGGGGTACCTAGTTCATGGAAATAAATATAAAAAAAACAATATGGCGGCCTTAGCATCTATTAAAAAGGGCAAATACACAAAGTACGCATACTATATCATGTGAATGTTGTTTGAAAGGTCTTGTAAAATCAAAATGATGTTTTTTTTGTGATTTTGCAATTAAATAATGGGAACCCTATTGAAAATTTGTGATTCACAACTAAGAAACGGTTGTCTAAAGTAAAGAGTACTAATCAAAATCAACTTTATGATGCCTGTGAAGACACTTGGTCACAAATATCCCTCGAAGAGTGCAATAAATTGATTGAGTTAAAGCCACAACAAAGAGAAGTTTTAAAAAAATAAGGGTCATACCACCATTAGATCACTTTTATTCAAAATTCATAGTATTTTTCTAGTGTCCTTAATTATTTGTTCAGCTTATCTTGTGTACGTCATAATATCAGGCACAATTAAATAGGTTAATACAATTAGATAAATACCTATCATCTATACGATTAATAATAATTATTAATCTAATTGTAGGAGATCCAATGGCTTTGACGAGTACCTCATACACTAGTCCTGTCTTTAGTTATGTGACCACCCTTTAATATGTGTAACAGACATTGGCCCTGCCTAGGGCAGACAGGGTTTTGTACTTTTTAGACTTAGAATTACTTTACTGACTCTTTTGAGTGGTTCAGACGCACAATGACTAATACGTATACAATGTTACAGAGTGTAGTAGAGTTATTAAATTTTGTTCAAAGAAAGCTTTTCAAATGGGCTGAATTTGTGGTTATCAACTAAAATGTATGTGTTTTGAAAAAATATGATATTTACGTATTGGGATCAGCTTGACAAATATCCAGGAAGGGGTCACAGTATTGAAAGTTGGCTTCATATTGATCGTTCAGGCAAACGCGATAGATGCGACACTGCTTGGCGTTCAGGCGAATAATTCGCAAGTTATCCTTCAGCGGAACTATTGTGAGTTCCACAAAACCCTGCAATTATTAAGCATTGTGTTATTCTAGTGTGGTTTAGTTTTGTATGTTCAATTTAACTCGAAATTCTTACGATAATGCTCCTCCTCTCGAAACTTATTCCAGTCAAACTGAGTATTTGATGAGCTGTAAAATATAATTTTTAAAATTATTACCATACAGCATTGACTTTTTATTTGTAGAGTTCGTAAACAAAACACGGGACAAATATTTGAGCTGATAACACGGATACTTATAATTTGAATGGTCGGCAATTATCGCCCGTCCTCTCCCTCTTCGGTTTTATTTCAGGTTTCATGGTTGAATCATCACGACATTTTAATTCAGCAATCAAAGAATTATTTTGTTCAGACTTGATTAATTGATGATTTCGATGGCTAACTAACTAAAATAAAATCTTAGGCCAAGCTAAAATCAAATCACAACTTTTTACGTGTTTTTTAATAACAGACAGACAGTGACATAGGTGATGCGATGATAGGTGACATTTACACTGAACGAATAAAATACAAAAATCAATCAATCAATCAGCAAGCTCCCCAGAGCTGAGCTACTGGTAAGGGCCTCTGGCTTGCACTATTCACCTTGGCATATACTCAGGAAGCCGCATGTCATTATTCTGAGATCCAGCTCCGCTATTCCTTATGTGAAAGTCACTCGGTGACTAACGTTTTGTCAAGGAAAATGCTTATGATAATTTTGAGCAATTGCTGGTCATAAAAAAGTTTTTTTACATTTACACCTAAGTGCTTTAGTTCTTATTCTAAGACCTAAACCATGAGTCCAATCGAAATATACATTCTTACAATATCTGTTTCTGTTTAACAGACAAATAGAATTACATTCCTGAGTATTAACAGTTTTGACTTTTTAAATACTTTGACCTTTTCTTTCATCATACATATCTCAAAAAACGCAAAAAGCAGCACCATGTATCATTGATGAAAAAGTAGCATTACATACTTATATACCCGGTATAAAACCTCAAGCCGAAACCGGACCAAACTTAGGAGATATTTAATGTTTATAAGAAGCTTTTAATACAAATAAAACAGTTTTTTAAATTTACCCCTAAACCATGAGTCCTATCGAAATATATACATTCTATCATTATTTGTTTCTATTTGATGGACAAATGAAATTACTTAGTTTTGTAAAATACCGACATGAGTTATTTTAGTACGCTATGTCCGACCTCTTGTATGGGATCAAATGGGTGCGTCGTGCGGTCATACGTCGTGTGGGGTAAGCCATGGTCGGATATAGGATTTGTAGACCTTCACTTTCGCCTAAGCAGCAGTCTTGAAGAGAGGAGGTCGGAGCATCTCTCAGGTGGCACGCGTTTGGCCTAACCTCTGTCCCAAATCCATACCCCACTGAGGACTCATGAATAGTTACATAGGTATAATTTTTCGATGTGCTTTTCGGCGATTTATTATAGCCACCCTAAAATTCTAGATGCTGTCAAACAAATGTCAAAATTGATTTGATTGGATAGCGGATGAATGCGATGCGCGATGCGAGCAGCGACAGCGAATGAAGGAAAAGGAAACGAGATCCGTCGTTCGTTGCGATTGCGATTTATTTGTGGATTTTCTATTAAAAATTGCAGCCAGCGATTTCCGAGTTCTAAAATAATTAATTTTGTGTGAAACTTTCATCCAAAACTCGTAACAAAATCAGTTTTCATGATTTATTTCGTTAATATTTACGAAAATGTGGGACTTACCGTACATGACTTGTTTGGTTCTATACATATTTTCATTTCAAATTATTGTTACTAATTCGCGTACTTCTAATGTTTGGAAACTCAACGTGGAGGAAGACACTATCGTGGACGGAAACACATTGCCGCAGGTCAGTCAGGATTCTAATTATGTGCAACATATTTTATATAATCAATGAACTAGATTTTAGACGGGACCTTTCGTCGCGATTTCCTAGTCCTTAGCATGATTGCCTTGAATTTATTTTTTATAACACAATGACCAACATTTTACCATAAAATATTGAATCTCTTATAAATTGAAGACTCCTTTGTCAATTTAGGATGATGCTGAAAAGAGTGAAATAAATGAAGAGGATCAAGTCTTCAACATACTCACTTCTACGGTGTATGCTTATGGTAATACTTGGACTAAGCATGGATTTGACATGTTCTGTACGGACTGCCAGGCTTACGAACAGCAGAGGTTAGTGGTACCAAGTGGTAATAAACAAGTAACACTTATTCTTAAATTCTCTTATTATAAATATAACCCAGTCAACCTTGGTTTCATCTCAAAGCCTTGGTTATTTCAATACAATTTTCACTCAATACATTATCCTATGTAATTAATTAACAATAATTCCCAAACCAAAGATATCTGAAAAAAACTCTGTAGAAGGGTACTTATGAATTTAATTCAAAAATAAATAAGTAGGTATGTTATGTTATGTATATATGTATGACATGCTCTCAAATGGTACACAACATGTTAACCAAACATCTTAAGGAACCAGTTGTCCTTGAACCAAAAATTATATTATTATTACATTATTATTAGGTGATCTTTGCTGTGGTATATCCGGCCTAAGAACAGTCCCAATTAGTTATAACCCCTCCCGTGGATGTAGTAAAAGTCTTAAGGGGTTGCACCAGGAAATTGGCAGCATCCACTTAAGTAGGTACTCAACATGAATACTGCAATCACCAATCCGCCTGCCAAGCGTGGTGATTATGGCAATTCCCCCATTGTATTTATGGAGCAGCCTCGTCCAACAGTGGATGTCTAAAGGCTAGTGATGATGATGTTGATGAAGTATTCCAATACAGCTATGGAATTAAAAGTGTGCAGGCATCTAAAAAAATGGGATTTGCCCCTGACGGTGGATAACCTCTATATATATTTTTTTTAGTTCTCTTTTGTATAAATAATCAGATGGTGCAACCCACAGTGAAAAAAGCCCCATAGAGGCTCTGCCTGTCGGGTAGGCAGGGCAAAAGGCGTGTAGGTATGTTATGGTACTAATACTAACTGTCGATATTGGAAAGTCCTTCCGTAAATAATGAATAGGTACCTACTAAGACATTGGTGAATTTTATTTCATAGGTAGTTTTTTGTTTAGTACCTACCTAGACGTAGTTATTATAGACATCAATGGTAATTACCAAATGATTTTATTTGATTTGGAATATATTCAAACCATGTTCAAACAATAAACAATCCACATAAATAACTTAAAATTACGATTTCTATCGTTAGAAATAACAATTAACTTATTTCTATTGCAAAAGGTTGTATTGCAATCAAATGATCCAAACCCAGATAGGTCATGCCAGATAATGTTATACCAGGTATATCATTACCAGATAGGTAATGAGGGAAGTACTTCCCTTATTATAGCAGTTTGTTCAGGATGGTTTATAGTCATGAGCCTGTATGTATTTTATAGAGCTGCAGCGGAAAGTGATGAAGCATCACCAACAGAAGCCAACGGTGATGCGGATGATGAATACCTAGATTGTGGCAAGGCAGTCAATTTTACTTACTACGATAACCTGGTTGGTGTTGCTAGACGTCACAGACATCCTAATGTACCTGAACCTCAAGTAAGTTATTGGATTGGGGTCAGCACGAATAATTTACGATACCAAGACGCTAGCGAGACGATCGCAAATGTCAAATATTGGCCAATGACATCAGGGTAACTCGAAATCTTAGTAAGTTGATTGGTTCATATTTGACGTTTACCATCGTAATGCTAGCGTCTCGATAACGTTAGATGTTCTTGCTTGGGCCTCTAATGGCATATTTATAGTGTTTATGTAAGTTAAATAATTAAGAGGGCACTATTCTACAAATTAGCTCCCTCTTTAACGTACGCGATAACCCGCGCGCCATCTCGCTCACGCTAGCGAGTGTCGTGCACAAAAATGTGTTTTTTGTTTATTATGGCGAAAATAAAGTGTTTATCAAAAAACTGATTTTAACATAAGAATAAATAGTTATTACCTACTTGTTGTAGTAAAATTTATCTTAAAAAACCGTAGGGTTCCTGAGATTTCTTTCAAAACGTGTGGGAAACAAGGATTTTTCATTAAATAAAACTATCGAGGTTTTTTTTACATATCGTGTTTTCAACTTTACAAAATAAATGCAAAAATATAAAATTTTCATATTCCAAAATATTTAACTCGTAGAACCCGTACATACCGAGTTATAAACCGATTTTGTTGGGCAAAATCACATATTACGCCTTCTTAATTCGAAACTATTCGCTATTGATATTCTAATAAATAAAATAACAACAGCAAGATATTGCATAAATTATATTCTACTAACTGTAATATCATAAATGCGAAAGTATAGATGTTTGCATGTTTGTTAATTAAACACGCCTTAAGACGCAATAGATCCAACGAAAATTTTTGTATGAACTTTTGACGGCGAGCGCACGCTCTGATACCTTAGTTTTGTGTATAAAATAATGATATAAAAACACCCTTTAAAGTTTTGTTAGATTTTGTTGATGAATTTACGACTTATAAGTTACCAAATGTTCCAAAAGTTAGAACGTGTTAGAAGTTAGTCTAAAATTAGATTTCAATTTTAAAAAGGTTAAAAAAAGGTACTTATCTTTGTTTATTTTTTTTTATCGAGTGGAGTAATTCAAATTTCGTACTGAATTTATGATTTCACTAGATAAAAAGCTTAAGAATACGATAATATTTTTGTCTTTATGTAAATTATAAGAACTCATATCAAAAACTTAAATATTCTAGAGCTCATTGAAGGCATTTGAACCTATAGCGCCGAATTTGGTACACAGATAAGATATTAAAGCATGGATTGAGCTATAGGATTTTTATTCAGAAAAAATCTCTTAATGTTTGTAGATAGATAAATTGATAGATAGATTAATTGCATAGAGCATTTAAATGCTCTAAGATTAATTATAATGGGGTATGAATGTTTATAATAAAAAATACAACCGAATTGAGAACCTCCTCCTTTTTTGAAGTCGGTTAAAATACTACCGAATTGATAATACAAAAACAAAACAGCATCGACGAGATTACTTTATAGTTTCTACGTAGGTACTTTGGTAAGTGGTTGTCCTCATGCCGGGAAAGTTTCTAAACTACTGGAACCACCGAACGAAGTCGCGAACGAGCCGCTAGTATTATATGCGAAGGTTTGGATGTTCTGACGTTTAAATGTATGTTTGTTACTCTAGAGACATAATGCCACTTTGTTGACCCAGGTGATAATAGTGGAATAAACCATCACGTCGGTTTTAGCGGCCGAACCGATTGATACGGAGATGTTATGACCTAAATTGATACATACACTTCTTTCTAGATACATTACTCTTTTTTGCTTTCATATTAAAAGAAAATAACATAACCTTAGATAACTTACAGACTAGTTCTGATACAATGTACGGCCTTATCGCTCATAGCGATCTCTTCCAGGCAACCTTTGGGTGGACTGGATCGTAAAGAACGTGATGGGAGGTGTTCGAATAAAATAACATATCAATAAAATTAAATAAACCTACATAAATATTATAATAACACTATTCAAACACATGCAATATTTACCCAATAGGTATTACAATTGTTTTTTTTTATACCTAGTAGTAGTGAAAGGACAGAATTCACTCAAGAAATGCTGTGAGACAAAAAATGAAGACCTCATTTTTAAAAATTGAAAGAAAGAATGTTTTCTTTCTATACACTACTTTCTAAACATTCTTTCTTTCTAGGAAGAAAGAATGTTTTCTTTCTATCTAGAAAGAAAGAATAGTTTAGTAGCTTTTTAGTTTTTCTTTGATAGGTATTTAGCATGCCTAATGTGAACAAGTTAGCCATTCCATAGATGGTCAGCGCCCCAGAACCACGCGAGCAAAGCTGCAGGCACTTGTATAGTCTAAAAAATATTGCTATCTACCATATTTTGTGAGCAATTTCATAAACTAAGTCATGATGTAGACGTCAATCAACAACGCTCAATTTAAATTGGTATCTACTTGCTTTATTTTTGTGCAAGTAATTGAATGTAGGTATATCTGTTTTGTCTGTTGACGACCTCTGTGGCGAGTAGCCGGCTGAGATGCAAGAGCTTGCGGGTTCGATTCCCGCTGCGGGACAAATGTTTAAATAAATAATGCTGGACATTTCACACAACATTATCTAGCCCCAAGCTAAGCAAAGCTTGTGTTATGGGTACTAGATAACTGATATACTTAATGCAATACATTACATAGATAGATATTTTTTATTATACATAGAAAAATATCTGCAGATCTTACAAATATTTGTTCCGAGGCGGGAATCGAACCCGCGGGCGAAACTTCGGTGGGCGAAGGTTCGCCTGCGACGCAGGAGGTTGCCTCCTGCGTCGCAGGCGAACCTTCGCCCACCGCGCCACAGAGGTCGTCGATGTTTGTATGATCTGCAAATATTTGTTCCGGGTCTGGGTGTTATGGTACCATGGTAATCGTAGGTCCTGATACCCATGACACAGGGAATCTTAGTGGGTATCAGGACTACGTATGTGACTGTTGGGTGCTATGTTATGTTTTAACTACAGAAGGATAATGTCTGTAGGTAACTAACCATAATAATTTAATTGGACTTTTTTATTGTAATAAATGCAAATGTATTTTCCTTTTTAGGGTTCTGTACCTCAAAAGGTACCAATGGAACCATTATGTTAATGTTAATGTTTTTACCTTTTCGACATCCCACTACCGAGGTATATCATAAGGCCCAAGTCCTAAGTGTGCGTAAACTATTTATATATCAATGCTTAAGACAATATCACAGACATACAGTTCCCACTCTTCCAGACCAGGATAAGAGGGTTGACCGCTTTCCTGTTCCGCAAACTAGGACAGATCTGGCCAGAATGCATTATAATTGTATAGCTCCATTAATTTATAAAAAATTTAACTCAGCCCCTAATATTAAAACATCAAATAACTATCAGATTCAAAATAAGATTACAGATTGGCTTGAAAAATTTGAGTATAGTGAGATTGAGGATCTATTTGTTGTACTAAAATAATACTATCTTGAATAAGTGTATTCACAAATTGTATAATGTAAAATGAATTGTATGAATGTGTATTGTATAATGAAATATAATGCACATTATATTTCATTATATTTGCAATAAAACAATTACTTTATGTTTATATTATTGTAATTACTATGTTAATATAAACGCAGTAGTAATTTTAAACTAGAACATTATTTTATGTATAACCATTTTCATGTTACACTTTCTGGGAAGGAACTGACTCCTGACATACAGGTAGCCCTAGTTTAGGAGTCAGGGCTTCATTTTGAAATGTACATTGGTTTATTCAATAAATGCTTATTATTATTATAAGATCACTCGGGTTGTCTGTCTGTCACAGCCCATTTTGTGTGAATCTACCTGACCAAAAAAGTTGAAATACTGTACATAAATAGACTTAGGTGACCCAATTATGGACGCATAGCGTAAATAAATGAATTCAGATTTCGGGGGTTAATTTTAGGCGGCAAACTAGAAAATAAAAAACAAACTTGGGTGTCAAATATACATGTGAAAATTTTGGTACTATATTGTGCCTGAGACAAAGTTCACAGGAAAACCTAATTGATAATCTTAAGTCCTTAAACTCCCACGGGAAACGGAAAATAATCGTAATGAGAAAATGCGTCTTGATTGACTAAAAGTTAATTGGTCTGGTGGATACTATGATAGCCTATTTGTACGAAACCCTCTCAACGCGAGTCTGATTCGCACTCGACCGGTTTTTTAGTATGTTAATGGTAGCAATTCTGTGCAGTATTATCTAAATTTAAAGTGCATTAAAATTATCGCGCGCCCTTTCTAATAGACTGAAATAAAAGTGACTGCGATAATTTTAGCGCAGTTTAAATTAATAGAATGATGCACAGAATCGCACAGAATAATAAATAATTACAAACGTAGTTCAAGACTAATGTTAGTTGTTTAGGTATTTTTGATGTTTTCACAAAAAAATAATCACAACTCTTTAAATAGGTTGCCCTGATATTTACAAAGAAGAAGTCATACAAGAATGGTGTGACAGAGTCAGATATAAATGTGCTGGAGAAACGGCTGAAAAAAGCTAAGAGGGAGAAGCCAAAATCAGTGCAGCTATACAACCAGATAGGGAACTTCTGGCGAATCAAAGGGGAAACAAGACTATCTATAGAGTGCTTCAGAAGAGCACTAGCTGTCTCGCCATATAACTCAGAGGTCAGTAACATTCACCAAACATTTTTCCACAGAGCAAAGGCTAGACACCGCCGACTTCCGATCGTGGTTTCTAATCCCGGTCGTACTACATGAACTTGAACATGAGAAGGCCTCAGCGAGGCACATAAATCCTTACAATACTCTGGTTTTTTCACTATCGGGCACACGGCCCTTTTCAGAGCCACCACACTGAACTTTATTTTTATTAGAGTTAGTGATGGAAAAAGATTGACTAAGAATAGGACTCCATCTGAGTATTTTACACCGATACTGTGATCACTTATCCTTCTGTCAAGCGTGGTGGTAATCGTTACGGCAAATCCCCCCTATTCTATGGGGAGGCCTCGTCCTGCAGTGGCCGCCTACTAGCTGATGAAGTAGTGATGAAACTGGTTACTGCACTAAAGCAGGGTGAACAAAAAAGAACCCTGATGACGAACGAATAAAGTGTTTTCTCGGACATGCGCAGTACAATTACTGGTAGCGATTCTGTGCAGTATTACTTAAATTTATCGCGTGCTCTTTCTTATAGACTGAAATAAAAGGGACCGCGATAATTTTAGTGCAGTTTATAAAATAATGATGCACAGAATCGCTACCGCTGGCACGCTATGTATCAGGCAAAACATTTTTCGTCAGTTTTCGTCGTTTTTTGTCATTTGTCTTGTCTTCAGAACGATATAAAACGGTTAAAAATGGTCTAAACTGTTTATAGGCGCCCTTTGTTCATCTGCATGCAATATTTGTAGAATAAGTATAATAATTTTTCATGCTGTCTTACAAACGTGTCCGATAAAAATAGCTATCATTAAATTATTGCCAGTAATAAAATACTGATAATTTTCTGGTTAAAATCCACGTTCATAACGTACGTATGCCGTACAATATATAAATATATATTGCACACGGTAGGTATGTTTTATAATAATACAATATACAATACAGTTGCAATGTACATATAATATGCATGCCGTGTGTCCGGCCTAAGAATAGACCCCTCAGTCTCCTCCCATGGATGTAATAAAAGTGATACTATAGGATTACACTAGGGGATGGGCAGCAGCATCCATCCGAGTAATTAAATACTCCGATTACCAACCCTACCCTACCCAACCTACCAAGCGTGGCTGGTTATGATGATACATAGGTACCTACAGTTGTGGTCGGAGAATTAAAAATTACAAAAAAAATATAAAAAAAGTTTTTTTTTTTTGTTTTCTTTCATATCCGCAATCAGCTGGCGGGCTATAGGCGGATGGGTTGATAGGTTCCTGGCGCTTGGGATCTAGACTCATCAGTCCTTCTTCCCACATTACAAAAGGTTATCCAAGACAAGGGTTCTCTTCAAAAAATAATATAAAAAAAGTGTTAAAATGTTTATGTTAATTATATGTTAAATTGTTTTTAATTTAATGATTGGGGAGATCACGTCACGGTCTGTCGCAGTTAGAGTAGTTTACAATACAATAAATTAATTAATAATAGTTGTGATACTGGTTTTGCATTTCAACGCGGTGGACACTGAATTAGAAAAACATAGACAATATGAAACATCTCATCTCACGTGAATTTCTCTTAACAAACAAATATTGTCGTGAATTGATACAAGTGCTACATCCCGCGTACCATTCCACACCATTAGTATTTGTTTGTTTAGGTAGAGCCTTTGTTGTGAATTACAGCATACCATTGATTCTATTGACTCTTCATAGTACTACATAGGAATTGATCTCCCTTTAAAAAATGCATCATAAAGTTGGTTTAGATTAGTGTATTGTTTATGCAGTTAAGAAATGAGCTTTGTAATGCATTTTCATAAGTGTGGATATAAATTCTCATACAAAAGTGTGAAAGGTCAGTAGAAACAATGACATGCTGTAATTCACAACAAAGGCTAGATATCTAACCAAATACAATACTAGTGGTGTGAGATGGTGTACGTGATGAAACAATTGTGGTAACATAAATTCTCGTGAGGTTTTTCAAGTAGTCTTTGTTTTTCTAATACAGCATTTTCTAATTCAATAATACATGTTAAATGCAAAACATTGACGTGATCATTTAAAACTTTATTAGTATGGGTTTTTTTACATCATTTTGGTAATATTTATAAAACAATAATAAAGGAGTAATACAATAAAACTATGGTATTATCTCATAATTAATGCCGTGACCCATGAGCCTCTCCACCAGTTTAGTGCCACGAAAAGTTGCCCCAACGTTGACTACGCCACCTTAGCGCTCATTGTGAGGTAGGGCTGCTCCATCATCGAAACCGAATAATTTAGCTATTGACGTGATCATTTAATTTGTAGGTACCTAAAATTTTGCTTCGACTATTCTTTGTGATAGTGAAGCTTAGCAGATAATCTCTTTAATCATTCATCAGAGATATCGATACGCTAAGAGACTATTGCAAACGATATATTACTGATCATCTTTAATCAAAAGTAGGCGATTAAGGTATTTCTAATTCTCTGACCACAACTGTGTATGTTTCTAGAAGGTAGGTAAATATAATGTATAATTCAAAAAAAAACCCTACACAGGTGCTCCTCAACCTAGCGCGAGTGCTGTTCACACTGCAATACCTTGACGACGCAATCTACCTCACGCGGCGCTCGCTAGAGGTACAGCCGCCGGACCGCAGCGCCTGGCAACAGTACTTCACACTGGGCGAGATATTCAAAGCGTACGGACACTACCAGGTAAATAACAACACCCGCCAACCCAGACAGCTAAACCAACAGCACTAAACGCGCGAGTGCTGATTAACATTACGATAACTCAACGATGCTAATGCTATCTGCTTTACTCTGGGCGAGATGTGACACTGCCAGCAAGCTTTATCATCAGCCGTTATACGTCACTGTTGGACTGTGCTCCCGCATAAAATGTAATGGGGGATTTGCTATGATCTCTGCGCTTGACAGACAGATTGGTCATCGCAGTATAATGTCCGTATTCCAGAACTATGCTCAAGCATAAATCGCAACTCAAGCATAGATTTTTTGTCAGTTTTTAATGAAGAAACGTCAAAAATCTATGCTTGAGTCTCGTCTCAGTTTAAGTTTAGTTCTGGAATACGGGCCTTAGTGTTGAGTACTCAGGTGTATCAGGTGGTTGGTCGTGGTGTGTCCGGCCTGAGAATAGACGCGCATCCTTCTCCTGCGGATGTCGTAAACTAAGAGATTACACTAACTAACTAACGCAGGCTAACGTTGAAAGAAAACATCGTATGGAAACCAGGAAAGTCCTAGAGCCAAATATTCGATGACATGTGCATGAAAGGAGCCTCTGTAAGGCGTACTGAATTCTTTCACCCCAGTAGTTATTTCACCATTAGTTACTTGTTTTTTAAAGTCTACTTGGCAAGGAAACAAGCATACGGTCCTGATAGAAAGTAGTTACCGTAGCCTGTCTTGTGGCAAATCTCCCCATTACATTATATGGAGGAGGCCTCGTCCAACAGTGGACATTTAACGGCTGATGATGATTGTTCAGGAACTCGGATGGAGTAGTCTCCGTAAATATGACCTATGTATTAGTATAGGCCTCTCCTTACATGGTTCATGAGCCGCCTCTATCTAACTTTCTTCAGTAGAAACAACATTATATTCTGGTTATAGGAAGCAGCGGTACACCTCAGACACGCATTGGACCTCCGACCGGACTTCGAGCCGGCAGTCGTCGCGCTAAAGGATATCGAGAACATACCTGAGGCATCCGTACATGTGTACACGCTGCTTATCATCGTCTGTCTGGTGAGTACCTACCTATTTGAATGCCACTTTTTGTAGAGAGGTATAAATAGTAAGGTCCGTATGGCAGAACTAAACTAAGACTGTGTCATGTGTTTTTTTTATATACTTTTTAGCAAGCAAACAAGCATACGGCCCACCTCGTGGAAAGTAGTTATACTATGGCTTGCGTTCTTGAGACTCGCATGTGGAATAGGAACTAAAAGGAAAACGCAAGCATGCACCAAATGCATTGTTTGGACTTGCCTCTGAAAACCCCCTAGTTGGGTGCCCAATCTCTGTATCTAAGTGGGATCTGACGATATCTTCCATGTTGATTAGTCTTCCAAGTCTCTTCTCTCACACAGAGGCTCGCTACGCTTGTCTGTAGGTGAGGTATCATCTTGCAAACAATCTAGGAAGCTTTTTTCATCAATATGGCTCGCTTCCCTCGCCTTATAAGCAGCTTTTCGCTTATCTCACACACTGAACGAGAGGCTGGCTCCACTCTCCTGCATGAGTTTTGCGTGGTCAGATGGGATATAAATATTATTTTATGGCAGTACCACGCCAGCCACGCGATCAGATGGGACGTTATCAGACTGGGCACACCTTATCGTTCACTAGTTAGCTTCTCACCCTAATGTATTTTACTCGTTGGTTCTACTTGCTCTTACAAGCAATCGCCTCTTACGTCAACGCGTTGTCAGCCTTTACATTCGACCAACAAGATAGCGGCTCGTATAAGACACTAATGAATAAACCGTTCAATATAGATCTTTTTACCTGACTGGTTCTGTAATTTTTCGGTCACAAAGCTCTTTTGGCCACCATATCTCAACCTGGGGGAGTATTGCCTATCAAACTGGTAATCGCTTTTGATTACAATTTTGCAGTACATTGCGCCGCGTGTTTTAACTTCTTTTCCATGAGCAGAAATATATGAAGCATAAAGCGCAATGTACCGTAAAATTTTATTCGAAAGCGATTACCAGTTTGATATAAAATACAGGGGCTGGTCACTGAGCCCGACCTAAGGCGGGGTGGCCAACAAAGAACCATTGACACGACGAACGAACGAAGTTCAAGATAGTAAAACCAAACCGGAAGCATGGGTACATTTGTACACACTGTTTATCATTGTTTATTTGGCCCCTTATCATTTATGTAATTGATACGGTTCAGCACTTGATAAGAAGTATATCTACGCGTAAACAGTCGTGAGAATTACAACTATAGGGTCTCTTAAGTGTTTTATGATATTATGGTTCCTGGAGAGGTTCTTAAGACAAATGTTATATACAACAGAAATCTTCATCTCTTAAATATTTAGATTCAAAGGTCACTTTAGGCAGCGCAACATGTTTTTTTTTATACTACTTGGCAAGCAAACAAGCATACGGCCCACCTGATAGAAAGCAGTTACCGTAGCCTATAGACGCCTGCAACACCAGAGGCATCACACGCGCACTGCCGACCCTGAGACATAAAGATGAAAAGTCTCATGTGCCTGTTATTACACCGGCACCCGTACCCTTCAAACCGAAACACAGCAATGCAAGCACTACTGCTTGGCGGCAGAAATAGGTACGGCGGTAGTACTTCCCCGGACGAACTCTTTCACAAGAAGTTCTACTACTAACAAAACCAGTGCTGTCTATAGGACATTCTGGTTCACCTGTATGTATTTGAATACACTTCGTGGCAAATTCAAAATTAACATTTGCAACAATGCGGAAATCAAATTGGCGACCAGCCATAATGCTAAAGAAATGTTTGAAGTGTCGACAAGCTGTTTCTAGGTCTCAACCCCCATGAGGACTTCACGATCATGTCCTTAACGTCTCATCAATTATATAATTTTTAATTTTTGCACACGACTTCAATTCGTCTTATCTCAATTAGGTAAACTTAATGGTTATGAAGAATTTGTGACTGTTGGGTGTGTAATAAACCCAAATAAACCGACTTCCGCCATTGAATTCGGTTATCTGCATGTTTTTATTTTCTAAAGGTATAAAAACAACTTGTTGCTGAAAATACCAAAATTTCTATATTATTATTTCTCAGGGCGTCCCACGGCTATGCCACATGGAGGGAAAGTACCTTGAATATTGTAGATGGAACATTTTACTGAAAGAAGACATTATTTGAATTTAAAAAATAATTTAAACTGCATTCATAGATATTTAAATAATTACATGGTTGAACCGGGAATCGAACCCGTAACACGAGAAAAATAATCAGCCTGTAGTTTTATCATACCGATCTACCGGCTTCATAATAAGGATTATTTTTTGCTAAATAACATAGTGTCAGAATTAAAAGGAAGACTATTAATAATTTAAATGCATGATAAAATGATAAAAATTTAGTTTACAAGAACCAGTATGAAAGTGTCTACGAGATGCAAGCAGAAGTTAGACGTATTATTCTAAATATCCACCACAACGAGATCAAAAAATCGACAGGGAGCGAAATAATCAAAAGAGTGCGACTTTGTATTCAACAGAAAGGGACTCATTTTGAGCATTTGATAAATTGATTAATTTTGTATTAAAAATGTTAAAATTCATGGTCTTCCTTTTATTTCTGACACTATGTTATTTAGCAAAAAATAATCCTTAAAATGAAGCCTTTCGATCGGTATGATAAAGCTACAGGCTGATTATTTTTCTCGTGTAACGGGTTCGATTCCCAGTTCAACCATGTAATTATTTAAATATCTATGAATGCAGTTTAAATTGTTTTTTCATCCCATCTATTCGAAAAGGACGACTTGGTTCGCCTTTAAGTGCACCCAAAGGTGGTGTTTTCTGTATGAAGCTTTTATAAGTGCGCCGCAATTATCTTTGCCGCGCACTTTTTAAATTTGGAACATATCGAACTCAAATAAGTGCGCCGCAAAAATCTTTTACGCGCACTTTTTGAATTTGGAACATCTTGAAAAGAATCAAACACAAATAAGTGCGCCGCAATTATCTTTGCCGCGCCGTTTTTAAATTTGGAAATATTGCAAATATTGTTTAAATAAATACTGGCTGGTACGATGGCCCATAGTCGCGCCACCGGCTGAATAAAAAAACACAAATTAGAAACGCGCGAACAACAGCCCGCGATATCGTCATTTTTAACAGACTTTACAAAAAGGAGGAGGTTCTCAATTCGGTTGTATTTTTTTTAAATGTTTGTTACCGCATATCTCCGGCTTTTATGAACCGATTTGCAAAATTCTTTTTTATTTGAATAGTTATATTTCCAGATTGGTCCCATTTTTTTCAGAATCCAGTTCTGATGATGGAATCCATGAGGAATTGAGGGAACTCCTCAAATATTGCAGGCATACATATGGCAATTTTGATATTTTCAGCAACAAACCAAGCATTTGCATTCAGAAAGTATCATAATCCTTTCACCACTATGGTTCTTTCATAATTTTTTTTTCATCTAAATATTTAGTCGAATACAATGGAGGAAGTCTGTTTTTTATATGAAAAGTTATTCACGGTTTCATGGTTTTGTTTTGAAATAAAATATGAGGCGCCTTTTATTTTCTCATAATGGGTGATGAAAAGTAGAGTGTAACACTCGGGCGCAAAATATATTTTTGGCTCGGGAGACGTACTTTGAATCCCTCGCTACGTTCGGGATTCTACTCTAGAATCCCTCACTTCGCTCTGGAATCAAAAAAGCGCCCTCGCCGTAAAAATATTATTTTGCTCCCTTATGATACAATCTACTATTTAAATTCAAATAATGTCTTCGTTCAGTAAAATGTTCCATCAACAATATTCAAGGTACTTTCCCTCCATGTGGCATAGTCGTGGGATGCCCTGTATATTTGAGTTCCCTCAATTCCACATAGGTTCCATCATCAGAACTGGGTTTTTAAAAAAATGGGAACAATCTGGAAGTATATACAATCAAATAAAAAAAAAATCTAAGTCTTTTTATCCAAATCGGTGACGTTATGAGGTAACAAACATAAAAAAAATACAACCGAATTCCGAACCTCCTCCTTTTTTCGAAGTTAGTTAAAAGTTTCATGTATTATGCCCCAAGAAATTGACTGAGTACAATTCAGCTAGTTGCAGTACTGCTTCGTCCGGTTCGTGATCGCGACTTGAAAACCTTTACCTACGAGTCTAACCACCATCATCATCATCAATTCCAGGTGATGGGAGTCCTTCTCGTGATCCTATCGTCTGTGGATAGCGGCGGCGAGGTCGAAGAGCACAAAACTCAGCGGCACTTCAACCGCGCGATGGCGATGCGATCCCTGCGAGGCGTCGCGCTTAGTAGCAGAGGGCGCAAGAAAGGCGGCTCTTAGACTTAAATAACTGTGAAGGGTTTGCGATCTCTGTACTTTTACTAGCTTTTATTTAACATGCCTTGTATGTTTATTCGTTTGTTCGTATGGTTCAAATCTTACAAGACTATTCCGGAGTAGTTTGTTATGAATAAATTTTTTTTCGTGTATTTCTTTTTATAATTTTTTATGTTTGTGTGATTCATGGTCTTTTCACGAGGGCATCAGCTCCAAACTGAAAAAAGACCGTGTGTTAAGAGATCCTGATTTGTTGAAAGATTTTCTTGATTTAGTTCGGAAGTTCGGGATTATTCAATTGTTATTTTGAAGGTAGTGCTTTTTGGGCAGAATTTGATGGTTACCCGGTTTATTAGAAGGTAAAAATAGTAAAACCTGATACCACTGGCTGTAGGATTTGTGTGGAATCGATGTCACATAATATGTGGGTTTTCGGTATTCCAATAAGCGGCCATGGTTTTGCAAACTGTCACGTATGGAATATTACCAAAAAGAAAAGACGTTGACATGTGCCAAATGTATTCGGAGACTACATCCTCATCACAAGGTCCTCACATGAGTGAGATCTGAGGATATCCTCCATGGGGAATAAAGTCGTGAGCCTATGTATAATTTTTTGCTCATTCCCCTATGTAGAGGGTCGCGCGTACGACCCCCAAAAGCTGGTCAGCAAAAAAAGTTTTGTTAAGATGAAATTGCTGAGAAATTGTAAAGACTTTGATGAAACTATTGAGAAAGCTGGATGTATTAAATTCAAAATTGGAAGATCAAAGAACTGAACTGAACATGCTCAATGGTTCTTGAATCTTTGTTTTTCTGCGAATAAAAATTGGCTGTAGTGTAACTATATTGTATATATTATTTATGCTTTAGATACTTATCGATAAAATTTCAACTATTTTATAACCAGCCCAGTAGATTTACCAAGTCATTTACTTACAAAGGTATTTATTTGACTTGAGGAACATTATTTTTTATCCTATGTTCGAAACTTTCCACTATTTAACTATTTGGTTGTGAAACAATATTTTGACACAGAGATCGTAAACCTATAAAATGCTTGAGAAACAAATTAATGAGTGAAACTACAATTTTATTGTATCGCTATTGCATCGTAGATGGGAGGCGGTATGTTGTAGTACTGTTCTGTTGAATTATTTATACATATAAAAACTGTTCCATTAAGAAATAAAAAAAGTATTCGTCAACAAGAAAAGTTTAGGTCTGTGTAGGTTCTAATTAGTTTTGTGTTGTGACTATCTCAAGATGCTATGACAAAATACCTTATGACTGGTTGTTATTTACTCTTGAATTTGACAGAACAGTACTAACAATCAGAGGCTAAATGTACAAAATATAATTAAGACAGCAACGGTCTCGCCATGACTAATTCATGATCTCTGCTTAGTAATTTCCATGTAGCAGTTTTGAGAGAAAATTTTAAACGGCTTTTCAATATTTACATTTTATATGAGAATCTACAATAAATCCGCTCCATTCATTTTTATTTTGAGGTAAGATTGTTTTTATTTTTAAAATGCTTCCGATAAGTAAGAACTTTGTAACTAGTCGATAAATGTTTGACTTGAATTCTTATAAGCGGAGACAATAGATGAATGGTATGTGAACCGAGTACCTATACTTCCTGATCGAACAATATACTGCTGTGCGACGTGATACCATCGAGTTGGCGCGCCAACATGCAATGAACGATTCACTTGCAACCTAGTCATTCACTTAGACAAGTGGCCTCTTGGCCAGTGTGTGTATTTTAGTAGTGCATGCAGATTCTTGTTAAGTGTTCGTAGCGTCTAAGGATTTAAAGGAGAAGTCTTAAATTCTAAGATTGGTAAAAAAATGTACCTGTTTTCAGTGGTTCTTTTGTTATTTTTGACTATTTATAATACATGATTGTCTTAGCATCGATATTTTGTTTAATTTTTTATCCGTTACAGATTGAGGACTAGTCTTTATTCCTGACCTAAATTTAAACTTGAGCAAGATATAAGCATCGTTTTTAGGGTTCCGTTCCTCGACAACCGGGACCCTTATAGAATCACTTTGTAGTCCGTCTGTCTGTCTGCCAATACCCTTTGTCTCAGGAACAGCTAAAGGTATCAACTTGAATAATAAATAAGTAATTTATACCAAATATAAGGTTATGTGAGCTTATAGTGTTGTACAAAAATCAAGCTTCTATGCATTAAAAAGATATGACAGTGAATGTATAATTTTTGTATGGATATCGCGAAATATAAAAACCTCTACAGTAACCTCAGTTTTGTTTGGAATGCTAAGAGGCACAAAAAAAGGAAAGTCTAATGCTGGCACTTCACTTGGCGTATATTCGCAAATGTTTGCGTTGTTTTGCCAAGGAAAACAACATTATGTACCGATAGACTCATGGGTTGATTTTACCTTGGAAAAATAACGCAAACATTTGCGAATATACATCAAGTGAAGTGGCAGCATAAAATTGAGGAACTTTTTTTTAACCCTAAAATGAAGCTAAAATCTAAAAATGAAGTTAAGAAATAAGTATCGCTCGCACCTGTCCGTTTTATTTTTATTACTAATACAATAAAAATAAACTGCGAGTTTTGGTCATCAGTCACAGAACTTGTAGTATCCCCGTTATCTATGCTTGAAATTGCTATGTTATTTTTTATGACTTCAATTGAAAACTGTCATAAAATCGATTCAGTTTCAGTTGGAATACTGGCCTTAAATTATCAAAGGGTTAAGATAAGAATAGTTATTGTTGGACCATAGGTATAGTTTTTCGTTTCTAGGTCAAGTTCTCTAACTACAAAACGACTTGCAATCAAATTAGAACTAACTGGATAATAACAAGATTATTATAAATATAAAATTATATTGTATTTAATTATTATAAAATGTATACATGTTACTAAAAAAAGTCCGTTACTTTCACTTAGCCATCTCAAACACGTAAGCCGAATGCCGAAATAATTTTCTTAAGAAAAATCACTTTTTGAATTTCTTACTGCGAGCAATTGTTACTAGTCCTTAAACCTAGTTAACTAAAAACATGCACTTATTAGCATAATCCCGACCACACAACGGTACGATCTTGTTCGATATTTTGTTATTGATGAATTATGATAAAAGTTATTATGCCAGACAGACTCGCCGAGAATTCTTTGACCTAAAATCAGATGAAAACGCGAGTCTTATCTCGAGTCTTCTCGTCTCTTATTGCACACTTACGCCAGTTGGGTACTAAAAGAATGAACTAAATAAACTTTAAAAAGATATAAAACTTCGTCACTGGCCAATGACTAAACTTTAAAACGATAAAACTTCGTCACTGACCAATTAGTCTGTCTCGCTCTAGTTCATTCGATGTTCATTCTTTTACTGCCCAACTGGCGTACGTATGCAAGGCCAATTAGGAGAGAACAGAACAGCCAATTAATGAGCCACACGGACGAATTCGGCCGCAAAACAAAAGAAAAACTATTGTTATAATTTTCTTGTCCTGGAGAGAATAAACTTCTTGAATACGGATGTAAATTAGTCAAGACTCGCGTCGTGTATCTTTCGAGTCTTGTAAGGGTGACGGATGAATAAAGCGAAAGCGTTCTCCTTAGTCTTTCTATCGGTGTTCTCTGATTTTCTAGCTCGTGTCGTGTTCTCAACTTGAGTCTTGACGTCTGATTTCATAGAGGAAGTTCTAAGCAGCAGCTATGTCGTGGATGCCGAGGCGGAATAAGTCGTGTTGAACAAAGAAGGAGTCTCCAAGTGGCTTCAGGACGAAAGTTTGCATGTACGGATGTGGGGGGTCGTCATCACACTGAAAATTAACAAAAAGTTATTTAGTTAGTTTTTAGTTATTTTTTATAAGGGTATCATTAATTTTAAATGTAACCCAAAAATTCTGTTCTGACGATCGAACCTGCATCTTCGCTTCTAATCGGCACTGCCGTGACCTATTCGGCCATAGATCACGCCGAGGTTTTTTTCCTACAACCGGGAACAAAGGTTCTCGAGTGGCGACCACGAACCAAACGATGGACGCATTGTAGAACTGCTCCCCCATTCGATAGAACGACGACATTGTAAATATCGCGGGATGCCTGTGGATGGAGGCGGATCTAACACGCCCAGAACCAACTAAAATTAGTAGTGCCATCTTTTGTAAATTTTTCAAACGAAGATTAGAAAAATCAGCAGGATGGTTTCGGAATGAAACACATGTGGGGCTATCCATCAGCTTAATCCATTTAGAATATTTGGGTCACATTTCAATGTAAATGCCAACTGTTGCCGGGTGTATGGGAAAAGATTAACGGTCAAGCTACATAATGATCATATGCTGAAGCATACAATTATATAATAGCTTGACCCTCAAATAATGCCAACAAATATGTTATGAATTAATTCAGTATTATTAGGTGTTCCAATATTTTAATTGTGTTTGTGGGAAGTAAGTTGCGTAGTTACTGAAGTGTGTCGGAAAGCTATTATAAGAATTTGCCAAACTGGTTTATACAGAGATGAATGACTATTAGAAATGTTATTTCCAACATTAGAAAGCACTAACATTACAAAACTATAGAATTGCAATAAACATTTCAATCTTTAAATATGCACTATTAGCACACATGCAGGAGGTAAAGATTTTAGTATTTACAAGGTCCATCGGCCTTCTACCTATGCTATGTTTTTTCAAATTTATTCCATTATATAACCACATAGAAAGGTAGACCGGAACTCTTACATTTATATTTTACTAGCATTAACCCGCGGTTCCCCTCGCGTGTAACCATACTTACATGGATTTTCTAGACACGAAAATCCTGGTTAAAGTCCCTACTCAACAATTAAAACTGCTTAAAAATCGGTCCAGAAACAAGTTCTAAAAAAACAAATAGTCTTCCAACCCTGTGGTCGCCCATCCAAGTACCGAGGCCTTACCATGAGCTCATATAGCGATTCAGTTTAAAAACTATTCAGTTCAGTACGAAATATTGGTTCCATGATCACAAATATTGCTCTAGCTCCCAGACCAAACTAAGTACATGGATTTATTTTATGCTAAAACTTGCCTTAATAAATCCCCTAAATTACAGTAATAACCGCATTTGAACCAGTCTAATGGAACTCTGTACAAACAGACAGAGGTTGCCTTTCATAAACATAGCATAGTTAACGGATAAAGTTAGGATTAGCCACCAGTGCAGGAAATTAGATGTGAAACTCAAGCTTTTAAGGTTTTGGCTTACATTTGCCGTTACAACTTAGACATCATGTAGTGCCAGCCTGAATATATCATGTTCTACGTAAAATGAGTTTGCTATTGGTTTTAGCACAAACGTTTGTAGGTATGCGTGTGGGGCGTCGTCATCGGTCTGTTATAAATAACATAAAAAGTGTTAACCTACTTATAACCAATGTAAAAAAGTATTACATAGTTACCCTGTCTGTACCATTAAAAAAATCACAAGTTCAATAATTTTAACAATCAAGTTCAATAACGTTAACAAGCTTAAACAGTTATGATGACAAATCATATGAAGAATCTGTTAAGCTTCGAATAGACAAACAGCCGATTAAATAGATTAACTACCTGTTTATGTGTTGGTGAACTTGTGATAAGGCTTATTTTCAATGTACTTAACTAAAACTAGAATAAATTTAGAATGGCTATGTAAATTGCTCATTGAGGTTAATAAAACTTGCGTCACATCATTTTTACCCTTTATCAAAAGGTCAAATTCTATCTGATTAGGTACATTGTTAATATTTAGTACTGTTTCACTACATCTACAATACCCTCGGGGACACTAGAACAGTACTGCCAAATTTTAAAACGTGTTACGTTTAAATTCCCACGGGAAATGTGCATAAAATGTGTAGATTAGCCGAATCCGCACTGGACGATACACCGCGCTCCGATCGCGCGATCCGAAGGCGCGGTCAGTGTAGGCGTGCCCGCGCGCGAACCATGCGCACGTAGTGGAGAACGAACTCCTAGGTAAGCCTAGGAGTGCGTTCTCCAATACGTGCACGTAAATCGTGCTCCTAAGAGCACGATTTACGTGGGCTAGGAGTCCTAGCCCACGTATAATAAAAAATATCTATCTATGTAATGTATTGTATTAAGTAGGTATATCAGTTATCTAGTACCCATTACACAAGCTCTGCTTAGCATGGGGCTAGAAAATGGTGTGTGAAATGTCCAGCATTTATTTATTTACTTATATAAGCAAAATATAGGTTGATGCAGCCACGGCAATTCGACGCCGCCGCTGCTGCGCGGACTTCATAGCGAGAGTTCAACTGACTGCGAGGATCGGTTGAAGCGTATTGGAGCGATGTGGCAGGGATCACAAAGATCGGAGGAGTACGATCCGCGAATCACGATCGTGGATCGTGGAGCAAATTTGGATCATCCAGTGTGGACCTGGCTAATGACTAATACGTTTGATTGGTCTAGCTAGTAGTTACTATGGTAGCCTCCTTGTATGTAGCCCTCTCCACGCGAGCCCGACTCAAACTTAACCGTTTTTTACATTAAATCATACCTGAAGTTGTCCAAGTACATTGATCAATACACCGCCATCGAACATAGGTTGTGAGTCAACAGACGTAATGACTCTTCCAATTTTTTGAAATGTCAAACTCTGCAAATGTAACAAAAAACTGTATTATAAAAAATTCAATGTTAAGAAACCAACAACACATTTACAACGTTTTTACTTACATTTAGTTTTTCCATAATTTTAACAGCACCTTGGAGTTGAACTCCTTCAAATGTCATAAACGATGTTTCAACCTAAAACAAATATTTGTTAGGTTAAATTGAAACAACCATCCCATTTTTGTTTAAATAAATAACTGCATTCAGATGGTGGACTACAGGCGGATGAGTGGTACATGGCATTTGGGATCCTCGTGTTATAACAGGTTACCTAGGACATGGGTTCTCTTAACCTCTAGACTCACGAGCAAGAAGAAGAAGAAGTATACTTTGACCTAGTTTCAATAAAAAATTTTTTTTAAATATTTTTGTTATTTTTTTTGTCATTTTGACTGATACAATCGTATCTCACTTGACCTCACGCTATTTCTCAAAAAAGTCTATTTTTTTTTACATTTTGATGGATAAGATCATATCTTCCAATGCTCTAGCAGTTAAGTAGCTTAGTGTCAATTGAATTTTCAATGAACGCTCTGGCTAGCAGATTAGCATGGAATTAAAGGGCGTCTGAGTGATGTTTTCCTCTTTTTATTATTTCTTCATCAACTGTAGGGACTTCTCTTCTCTTCTAGAAACTCATAGAGTTCATTGGTGGTTGTGAACCAAGGTGTATTAGCTAGTGTGTAAGATCTTCTTTTGGCATCGTTGGATTATAGCACTGTTGGATTTACTGGCTCAACTCCAAATTTTATGCTCATATGTCTAAACGTGTATGAGGATGCTGTTGTATCTAGCCACTTAATACGGATTATAAAGGTAAGAGACTTAGGAGTCCATAAAATGTCACTTCTTAAGACTATCTAATTGTGTAAGTAGGTGATATTGTGGAATCAAATTGATCAATTTCAAATATTTGTTAAAGTGACTGAAGATTATAAGGTCCTCTCTAGACCAGTTTGAAGTTGATAAATGTGTGAAAGGATAATTTGTAAGGATCATACCATGGTTTGGTATCACGTACATACAATGTTTCCCTAGAAACTAAATAAACAATGCCTTGCTTGGCCAATAATCTGGGTGATGAAATTGTATTACAAAACATGACTCATCGTTTGTTTACGTACACCAGGCTCATTTTACATTCCGTATGTAAATTTCTGAGGCAACGAGATTTATTCCTGCGGATCGTGATGCTCTAACGAAGAGAAATTTCCTTTTAGGCGGGACGAGTACTGATAACCTATAAATCTATTTCAGAGTCGATTTCAAGAAATAAAATAGGACCTCTATCTATGTATCTAGGTGCATCAAAGAAAGCAAATTTAATGCATGAATTACGCAAAATACTTACGTTGTACATATTGACGAGGTTTGGTCGCTGTGCCGGATCATCGAACAGAATATAATATTGCTGTACAAATCCCTTTCCAATTGCATCGTACTGTGGATTAAGCGCCATTGGAGCTATTTTATGTATCAAAAAGCCACTAAATTGTATCACTAACACGTTTTGCGATATTAATTCGGCCTTTTTGAGCCTTCTCAAATCTGAAATTTCCCTTTCTTCTTTCAACCCACAGATTTATAAGTATACAGTACTAGAGGAAAGAGGATTCAAATATACAATAACTATCAGCACAGCAGCCCTCACTGAAGAGTTGCCACTTGCCAGATCGTATTTTTTTATCTATTTGGGAAAAAATATGAGAACGGTATGATAAATTGATAAAGTCTTGAGCGAATATTTGATCTTTTCATCTAAATGTCACTAAAATTAACTCAAAACCTATCTAGCCACCATTTCTTGTATATATTTACCATGAAATATATCAAACTTTTTCAAAAACACAGGATAAAACAAGACTCAGACTCAGACGGTGCGGCCTCTCGGAATGCGCCGCGCGCCGGCCGTACGCATGGGACTTCAAAAATTAACCAGCATTATTATCTGTTTTGTGTTTGACGCATTAACGCACGCTAAAAGAAAATTATTACTCTAGGGAGCGCACGTTTGACGTTTGACGTCTGGACTGGACTCGGCGGCAGCACATCACTTTATTTTCTTAGGTTTTGTTTGTTACTTTGTTAATTTAATCTTGGAGCAAGGAACAAAAAATTTAATTTGTTTGCATAACGACGACGGACGGACCCAATTTAATTATAATATTTTCTGACTGAGGAACTTACTTTGCTATAATATAATCGGTAATGTCTTTAGCAGACGAATTACTTGCTGATTTAGAAGAAAATGACGATGGAGAACTGGAAGCTGCTATCGACAGCAAAGCTCCAATTGGTATGGACACTTCAAATGAGTTTGCGATCCCCTATCCTGTCGTACCAAAGGAAGAAGATTTGAAGAATACATCTATCAGAGAATTAGCAAAATTGAGACATTCTGATCGTCTCAAACGGGTAAGTTTTACTTAGTTTTTCTGTACTTTGGTATATTGACCATGGCAGTCATCAGGTGAGGGCGAAAAAGAAAAGCTCGGCTATCTTCACGGGGTAGACAAAATGCATGGATACGGCGGACAACTAAACTGAGAAACGTGGTCAACGTTATTGCTAAGCAAAAGTGGCAGTGGGCAGGCCATATCGCTAGGCTTAATAGAAGTAGCTGGATGAGAGGAGTTTTTGAATGGAGACCGTTGGTAAACAACAGGCATAAAAGTACTCTATGCAATAGTGAAGGCAAGAATATACCACCTCACCTAAAGGGGCTGAGCCTCTATGAGCTATTTATTATAGGTGTTAATGGGTCAAAATGAATTAATTAATGAGGTTTGAATCTAGTATAATAAAAAAACAATTATGGTTTCAAACATTTGGCTGATAAAATTACAGGTGGTCACTGAGATAGAACAGAATGTGGGAAATAATAGGAAGAAGATAGAAGTCACTGGTCTGATGGAGTCCGACCCTGAGTACCAGGTTATTGTTGAAGCAAATAACATTGCTGTGGAGATTGATGGTGAAATTGGTAAGTGTCATGAAGTGTCAGAACAATAAAAGAGGTGGACTGAAGTTGTTGATTCATATTCAGAAATAGTACTGTTTCTGCTCCTTATAAATTAGACATTCACTGTCATGTCTAATTTATGTATATCCTCTCTCGTGCCAAGCAACAACCGTAGAGCATCGGAAGGATGCAATTGTATCCATCAAAATGTAAAAATAAAACAAAATTAGACTTTATTGAAACTAGCTCAATCTAGGGTATTCTTCTTCTTCTTTTCGTGATTCTAACATTTGAACGAAACCAAGCCATATGAACCGGCTGGCACATCGGAGGATAAAAGGAATTGAGGGTACCTACTTCTTAAAGTAACCCCACAATTCTGAGATTTGGAATGCTGAGAGACTTTGCCACATATAAAGGAAAAAGTCTAAAATTGAGACTAAGCATGGCTATGTCCACTTGCTAGTGCATAATATAAAATATGTAATGCTCTTTCTTCGTCGTGCCACAGTGAGTCCTTAACACTGATAATGTGATCACCGATCGGCCTGCCAAGCATGGTGATTATGGCAAATCCCCCTATTGCATCAGTGGAATTATCTATCTATGTAATGTATTGTATTAAGTATATCAGTTATCTAGTACCCATAACACAAGCTCTGCTTAGCTTGGGGCTAGATAATGTTGTGTGAAATGTCCAGCATTTATTTATTTATTTATTATTTAATGGGGGAGGCTTTGTCTAGCAGAGGATGTCTACTAGCTGATAATGAAAAAAATACTTCAAACCATGAACTTTTCTCATTTCTTGGGCTTTTAATGATTATTCTTGATATCTATTTTAGGTTTGGTTTCCTGATAAAATTGTCAAAATGTAACTGAAAGACCCTCCCTCCCCTTACACCCCTACTGTAGGTTAATGTTTTAAGACCCCTTATTATCATTTCCAGCTATTATCCACAGATTTGTCCGGGATAAGTATCAAAAACGATTCCCCGAGTTAGACTCGCTAATTGTAACACCACTGGAGTACATTTGGAGTGTCAAAGAGCTGGGCAATGATTTGGACAGAGCTAAGAACAATGAGAAGTTGCAAAGTTTTATTACACAAGCTACAATCATGATTGTGTCAGTCACTGCATCAACTACTCAGGGGTAAGTTGTCTTGAAATAAATACCTTAAAGGAATACCATAAAACCGGGTTACTTTAACCCTAAGAGGTAACTTTGGCCCAAGTTTGAACATCCCGCCCTGCGGTGTAAGCGTAATTTCTGCTCGTAGTTTCTACTTAAATTGACAGATGGCAGGTCTTTTTCTTGCCCCAGAATGATTTCATACGAATCTGTCACGATTTGTGTGAAATCAAACTTTTCCCGATTTGGGCCAAAGTTACCTCTCAGGGTTAAAGTAACCTGGTTTTACGGTAGTAGAAACACGGCCATTTAAAAAAAAATACCTAATGACCTAACTAGTAGAGATAATAACCGGGGGAACATATACAGGGTGTCCCACGGCCATGCTACATGGTGTAAGAGCCATTACGCACTGTTGACTTGTCGCCTGCGACTCAGTCCCTCGGCGACCAAAACATAGGCAACTAGGGACACTGGATTTAACAAAGCTAAAATCAATTCTACCAATACTAAAGAGTTGCCCCCTATTTCACCCCTTCTCTTCCCTTCTAACCCCTATCTCCCTGTCCCTCCGTCTCTCCCCTTTCCCTCCTCTCTCCCTCTTCCCCTCTCCCCCACACCCTCTATCACTCCTTGATGTTTAGTTTGGTATACTATTACGGGCCTAAGTGAGATGGGAAAAAATAATTAAATAGACTTTTCCTGTTTTTATTTTCAGAAAACTGCTAACAGAAGAAGAGCTTGCAGAGATAAATGAAGCCTGTGACATGGCGGCAGAACTAAACAATTTAAAATCCAAAATCTATGAGTATGTTGAAAGCAGGATGACTTTTATTGCACCAAACATTACGGCTATTGTTGGTAAGACGTCTACTTAACCCAGTTATACTATGACCAGACTACGTCTTCATCATCATCATTATCATCAGCCTTTGGGCATCTACTGTCGGACGAGGCCCCCCCCCATAAAATACTAGTGGTTCGCCCCGAACTGAGACCTCGCGATAACACCTTTATCAGCCCGACTACTTAACTAAGTAATTTCCATATTTTCAATTATTATTTTTGAAAATTTTCCCCTCGAGGTCTACCAGTACAGTTACAGGATCTACCAGTAACTACTCTAATTTCCTACACATCATCGAAATAACCTTTAAATAGGGCTAAGCAACGGGGCGTAGTTATACTACATACCTGTTAGTACCTATATCAAGTACCTGACGAATTAATTGATAACGTCCTTTTGATGAAAACCATAGAACTCCAACGTCATTCAAATTCTTAGAAATGGGAGGTCAACAACGGATGTTATATTGGTTTTTGTATTATGGAGTACATGTTTCTAAATTCTTAAATTTCAGACTTTTCCCTGTAGTTGTGACACAAAAGCCACAAGCATACCAAATTTTAGCATCGTGGGATTGCTGGAAGTACCCTAGAATTTTGGGTTTTTACGTTTTATATTTTCTCTAATATCTCGAAAACTACTAAGGCTAAGTAATTATTAAAAACAGTTTTGAAATGTCCAACCAAAGCGCTTTCATAAGACACCCCAATTGATCCGACTGTCTCACTTTTATTTTTTTTACCCCCTCTTGGACCCCAATATCTCAGCAACCCCCAGATCGATATAGCTCATAACCTTACCTACAAATTGTACCAATACTATCTACCCCCATACCAAATTTCATGAAGATCGGATTAACGGTTTGGAAGTTTTCATCGGACAAACATACATACATACACACATACATACAAACGCCGATTCTTCCAACTTGACTCAGAGAACTCGCTTCGCTCGTTCAATAATGGCGGGAATTACCTCGTCGTTATAATTAAATCTATCTCGCCTTTGTGACCGCCGAGGTGCAGGCTGGACCATTTCCTGGACTTCCGCTTCTTGAAAAAGGAGTTCATCGCAAAGAGTCCCTCTTTCTCCATAAACTCGGCTAATTTCTGACCCCTTTGGTTCCGCTGTCCAAATCCGAATCTGAAATAGTATATAAATATTGCTCGTAAATAGTCCTGGATAGAGAATACGAATGACTAGTGTAGTGTATCCTATGGAACCCTAGTGTATACTAGGATTCTCTGTGTCGTGGGTTTCAAGAACAACTAGTACTTACCATGGTACCACAACACCCAGACCAAGAACTAATATATGTAGACTACGAAAACATCGGCACATCTTGCGCCAGAGGTCACTGACCTAATGCAGGGTCATCTAGAAAGAATGAATGATGAATGAGTTGTTTCAGGTGCATCAACAGCAGCTAAGATCCTCGGGATAGCCGGGGGGCTCACCAAGCTGTCTCGGATGCCAGCGTGCAACGTGCTCACACTCGGCCAGCAGAAAAAACTGTTGTCCGGCTTCTCACAAGCAGCATCTCTACCACACACTGGATTCGTTTATTTCTCACAGATTGTTCAGGACACTTCACCGGTAATTTGAATCATCATCATCATCATCATTATCATCATACTGTAGATGTAGGATGGAGGCGGCTTAAGACCGTTCGTCGTGGCATTTTAGGGGAGAAGGCCTATGTCCAGTAGTTGGCTTGTATAGGCTAATGATGATGGTTTTGCTATAATTTTAACTATCATCTGCCCGCGGCCTCGCTCGCGTTTTACCGGTATAAAAACCCGCCTATAGCTCAAACTAGGTCATAAATTCGCATTGTACAACACAGAAATTAAACCTAAAAACTAAAATACAAACTAATCATGGATGGGTTGGAATTAATAAGACGATATAGAGCCATAACATTCCTCTCCATGAAAAGGTTGTATCAAAATAGTAGAATTTTATTTGTTTTAGGAACTAAGATTCAAAGCAGCAAAGCTTGTGTCGACAAAACTGACGCTTGCCGCTCGGGTCGACGCGTGCCATGACAGCTCAGACGGACGCATCGGCAGCCAACTGCGCGAGGGAATCGAGAAGAAACTGGATAAGCTGCAGGTGAACTTACAATCTTTTATCATCATCATCACCAGCCTGTTTACGTCCACTGCTGGACGAAGCCTCCCCCATTGAATACAAATACAATGGGGGGATTTGCTATAATCACCACGCTTGGCAGGCGGATTGGTGATCGCAGACTGGTGTTATGTACTCAGGCGACGCTGCTGCCCGTCCCCTGGTGCAATCCCTTAAAGAGGCTTTTGCTACATCCACGAGAGGAAAAGGGGTATATTAGGCCGGACGCACCACGGGTTACATGCCTAAAATAATATTAAAAACGGTAGCCAACTGCGCGAGAGAATCGAGAAGAAACTGTATAAGTTGCAGATGAAATAAAAAGATTTTTTTTTCTTCAATTAATTATGGGACTACCATCTACCCCACCGGATGTTAAGCGGTAACCCTAGCCCATTACAAATGCAATACCTCAGGTCACGTCCACCTAGGACGCGCCTTACGTGATATTGCACTGCGCACGCCACCCTTAGACATAAAGATGAAAAGTCTCATGTGCCTGTAATTTCAACGGCACCTTCAAATCGGAACACAGCAATGCAAGTTTTACTGCTTGGCGGTAGAAATAGGTATGCTAGGCGTACATCCCCGGTTGAACTCTATCCAGGCGACTTACAACCTAACATCACGGTTAACATTGTAACGGGCACAGGAAGTCAGTGGATGGAGACAGTTCAAGAATATGGAAATTATACTACTACGATATAATCCGTTTCGCCGGTTCGAGTTTAATAGTCAATATTCTTGACTTGATTACATTTAATAAGTAATTTATCTTAATACAGGAACCACCGCCAGTCAAATTCGTGAAGCCACTCCCGAAACCAATAGAACAAAGTAGGAAGAAACGCGGCGGCAAGCGAGTACGCAAGATGAAGGAACGATACGCCATGACCGAGTTCAGGAAGAACGCTAATAGGATGAACTTCGCTGACGTGAGTGTAACTTTCACACACAATACACCCTTATTACTACTAGGATAAGGTCTAGATTAGACACTATTACTTGGGGGTGAATTAGGTACGGTGGTAGTACTTCCCCGGACGAATTCTTTCGCAAGAAGTTCTACTACTAACAAAAACATACAACAAACAACAATAAAAGAAACAAAATTTCTTACAAGGAGGATGAAGGTCAATGGATGTACTCGGTTACGTCGACAAGGATGACTTTGAGTTAGGTATAAAAGTTATATGTGACAACTAGCAGGATGATCTGATGCATTGAACTGCAATACCTCTTAGGTCACGTCCGTGTTGGACGCGTTCTACGTGGTCTTGTACTGCTTCCGACACCTTGAGACATAGATGAGAAGTCTCTTGTGCCTATAAATTGACCGTTACTCATGCAATGCTCTCATTACTGCTTGGTGGCAGAAATGGTTATGGTGGTATATTACTTCCCCGGACGAACAGCCCTTCCGGCTGTCTCACCACGACTCACGCATCGTCTACTCAACCTTTCAAGACCAGACCTTCGTACCATCGTGGGGACACTCACTGGCTACTGTCTCCTGAACAAACACCTCTATAACATCGGAGCCACAGACAGCCCACTCTGCAGGGGGTGTCTGGCCGAAGAAGAATCGGCTGCCCACGTAGTCCTGGAATGCGTGGGAGTAACAGCTCAACGTGAACAAATCCTCAACAACCCGAGGTCACTCCGCGAAGCCTGCGCAGACCCCAGGAAGCTTCTGTGCTTCTGGACGGAGTTAGGCTGGCTAACTATCTAGCCAGTTAACTCGCACGCATAATGGACCATCCATAGAGTTAAAATGCGGAAAAGAGAGTTCTTTAACATTAACATTCCCCGGACGAACTCTTTCACATGGAGCCCTACAACTACAAGAAGTCATGTCAGACTTTCTGCCTCAATCTTCATTATATATTATCCTTGGTTAAGCGCAGCCGTGGTAGTCTTAGCCTAAGAATAGGACACCTCCAACTCCTGTGGATATCATAAAAGGCAACTAAGGAATTACGCTAGGGGATGGGCAGTAGCATCCACCTGAGTACTTTACAATAAATCACAAATCCGTCTGCCAAGCGTGGTAATTATGGCAAATCCCCCCATTGCATGCTATGGGTTTATTTTTTTTTATGCTACTTGGCAAGCAAACAAGCTTACGGCCCACCAGATGGAAAGCAGTTACCGTAGCCTATGAACGCCTGTAACACCAGAGGCATCACACGCGCGCTGCCGACCCTGAGACATAAAGATGAAAAGTCTCATGTGCCTGTAATTTCACCGGCACCCGTACCCTTCAAACCGAAACACAGCAATGCGAACACTACTGCTTGGCGGCAGAAATAGGGACAGTGGTAGTACTTCCCCGGACGAACTCTTTCACAAGAAGTTCTACTACTAACAATCTACTACTAATAATTTGCCTTTCAAATCTAATATGAATTAGTTTTGAAAGGCAAATTATTTTCAACCAAATACACAGTGACAAAGTGACTCGGATGGGCAGCGTTTGGGAAACTACGCCATATTTTCTCGTCACAGCTACCGCAGAGCCTCAAGACGAAAGTCTATTTAATCAAGTCTGAGGTATATCCCAGTTTAACACGAGCTAAGTCGCTAGTGGCCACTAGCACCTACGCTATAATTTATTTTCTTTCGTTGCCTGCCAGCATGTTATGGTGTTGATTACGGAAATTAAAAAAACTTTCATAAAATGTAATCCGCAATCCGTCTTTGAAATTCATCTCTTCCAGTGTTTTGTGCCAATTATCTGCACATTTAAAGAACATGATTCTCATAAAAACCGCATCATCCAACAAAGAAAATGAATAAAATGTTTATTAAAAACACGAACTAAAATAGTAGCTGGTTCACTCCATGCAAACGACATATTGGCCGGATAGGTGATTTGGAAGTATCAGCCTGTATACTTACCTAGCTGTTCATAAGCTGTGGTTGTGAAATAAAGTTGCTTAATTGCCGCGACTACTGCGGTAAAGCCGTAAATTATTACCGGTATTGTTTGTCTGGCTTGCGATACTCGTTCGAGGAATCCATTGTGCATTCATAAGCTGCATTCATACTGTCGATAACTATTCATAGAGTAATGATCAACCTTGTCAAGCTTCAAAGAATAAGTATCAAGATATATAAGTATCATGGTATAGAATTTTCTTTTTTGGAAAAATATCTTTGTAATGTTGATATGTGCTCATTACGTCATCTGACTGAGTCCATGTTACTCCACAATAAACTTCTAATACGGCCTAGTTCAACGTGTGAGCACACTATGCCTTGCGAACAATTGACGACCCATAAAAATCGATAAAATTACATAACATGGAATATTTTATCGAATATTATGTCAAACAACAATACACGATCATACGATCTCGATGGACCGACGATATTTGTTGTAGGACGTCGGTGGCTGGAGACGGCTCAGGACCTAGACGGAGCCTATGCCCTGTAGTGGACTTTTACTTTTACAGATGATGATTATACACGCCTATTTAGAACATATTTAGGAGCACGCCTCTTGCCATCACATAGCGTTTTTTATATCTTTTTTCATACAAAAGTTAACCGTTTTACAACTAGTCTACAGCCTAACAATACTAGGAATCTTTGCAGTAAATACAGTAAATATGTTGGTTGGTCGGCCGCGGCAGATGAATCCACTATTCGCCAGAATAAGTGGGCTTCCAGTTTTTGCAAAGCAAATAGACCGAAACAAGACCTGTTGGTGCGCGGACGTCCGTGCCGGGCCCGTTGTATGCGCGTGCGCACGTTTTACGATTATTGGGACACGCGTGTAAGGAGTTATACGAACTAAAGGTTCTTGAACCTTCATTGAAGAATCATTGGCTTGCGTTGTTTTATTGGAAAAAGACTCTTTGCACCCACCAACCAACCCAACTCTTATGTATCCTCCACGTCGATTTTGAGCTAGTCTAATACATTTTTATAACACACCCAACAGTCACATATATAGTTTTAATCCCACACTAGGATTCCCTGTGTCGTGGGTATCAAGGAACTACGAGTACCATGGTACCACAACACCCAGACCCGGAACAAATATTTGCAGATCATACAAACATTTGTCCCACAGCGGGAACTACTCACCTACCTCGCCACGGAGGTCACCAACAACATAATGCCGCAGTTCAAATTCTCAACCAACATGTTCACTCAACTCTATGTCTGTGTGTCGCGCCCAAAGCCGTGCAAACGTATTCGTCGCGCCCAATTGCACCACGTCCATTGTAAACGATTATCGAACTGTGCTAATGTAATACGCTTATTTCGATTCAATCGTACCTGTATGTAACACTTGTTTTCTTTAGCAAAACGAATTAGCAGATGACCTGTCTTACTTTATTAATTGATGTATTCTTTGTCTGATGAAGCAAATCTTTGGCGAAATCTATTGATTAATTTAAATGTCACGGTTCTTTTTTAGTTACTCCGCGTTAGGTCAGAGGCTTAGCTTGAGGTGGCCTTGAAAAGGGCATAGTGCATTGGACACTATGCCCTCCAATGTACCCCCTCCTAGTGTCCAATGCACTATGCCCTTTTCAAGGTTACCTCAAGCCGCGAGCAGGTGAAGGAACCAGTGTGGCAAAAGGATTCAATGGGCCGCACAGGCTTGTAAATTAGGAGGATGAGGATTTAATGAGGGGGATTGTATATTATACATGCCATTGAGACCAAGCAACGTTTAGTGGTGTCAAAGCCAATCACGGCTTGTCGTGTATTGCTATTGTGTTCAACGGAGTAGTGTTCTATAAATACCCTAACTTTTATTGCAAGCTTTTATCTTACTTTCCTTGTATGTGGTGCGTATAGTTCAAATGTTGCAAGCGGATTTTAACCCAATTCCCGTTATCTGAATGTGTTGTTTTGTATACCTCTTAAGTTCCGATAAAAAATCAGTATTATGGATACAGCGAGCTGTTGATCTCGGTAGATAATAGTAGACTAAGGGCCTTGTTCATAATCATTTTTTAAACCTATTTTAGTTATAATAGCTTTTGTTTTGTTCTATCTTATGTAAAATGTCATACGTTAAAACGAGACAAAAGCTATTTTGATCAGTTCGCACTTCGCAGTTCCAAACACTAATATCACAGAAGCTTGTTTTGAAGAAAATAAATAACACTCGTATCTTGTTACTAAAGTAATTGCATTGACATCCCGTCGGCGGCATACTTTCTGATATCACTCAATAATTACCATTTATAAGACTTTTCCTCAATTCCTTCGAATGATTATACGCCTACCGTTGCAACTTTTATTGCAATAATTTCCTTGCGATGTAATTCCTACGGTAGCGAATATCTGTAATCACCATTTAATTTGATTGTAATTCAATCAATTTGATTGACGTCCTCAGTGGCACGGTGGGTGAGTAGTCGGCTGAGACGCAAGAGGTGGGGGTTTGATACCCGCTGCGGGGAAAATGTTTGCATGATTTGCAAATATTTGTTAAGGGTCTGGGTGTTGTGGTACCATGTCACTCGTAGTTCCTTGATATCCACGACACAGGAATTAAAGGGCAAATATGTAAATGAAATGAAATAAATTAAATGAAATTTATTGCAGAAACTGTTTACATAAAGATCTTAAAAGCTAGGTGGAAACAACAGTTTATCCATTAATTAAAATTATATAGTTAGAAAGAATAAATGATAATGCATGCATACAATTTAATAATTTAATGAAATATAATAAAATTGCAGCGACCTAACGGGGTTTATGTGTAAGTACTAAGTACCTAGTATATAAGACCAATACTTACTAATATAAATTACTTACTACATAAAAGCAATGAATAAATGAATATGAATAATTATGGACGTACAATATTTAACTTATATAACTAGGTAATTTATTGATTATAGAATTCGTCATAAAAACATTTTTCTATGAGCCACCTACGGAGTTTTGTCTTAAAAATATTAGTAGGCAGTTCTCTTATGTCTCTAGGAATTTTGTTATAAACTTTTACTGTCATGCTAGGGCAATTTTTCCCACTTAGTGCAGTATTGTGTGCGGGCAATTTAAACTTAGTGGGATTTCTATTCTTTATAACTTTATGTATGTGACTATTGGGTGTTATGTTATGTTTATGTTATTGGGCGCGTCGAAATAGATCCGTGTAATATCTAATAAACCGATAAAAAAAGGATAGATTAGTTAGTGTCTAATTCTAACTCAAAACTAAAAGATCGGAAAGGTCTATTCTCTTAGGCCGGACACACATTAGCACTAGACACTTGACCATTTTTGAAAATTAATAATCTTTTTAAAACAACACTTTGGTAAGGTAGATCCCCTATTTCATTCGCTGTGTCTGGCTCTGAGAACGTAATAGTCTCACGATGATGGTAGCGTCAACCGCATAGTTAGTTGTTACCATAAAATGAGATGGCTTACCGAGTTACCACCATTGACTGTCTTATATGAAATATCTTCCGCACTTTTCGTGCTGAGTTACCCCATGACAAATTGTTTCCTTGTTAACTTCATTTTAGGGTTCCGTACCTCTATACGTCTCTAATAGGTAACCCCGAACTTAGACCTAGCGAATACACGCGATGTACGAAGACTGCTTTCTTTACATTTCTACTTAAACGACTTCAAAATCATTAAGATATGATTTACACGGGTCCACCTCCAGATCATTCCCTAAACAGCATCGAAAGAATAATTTGAATTACTTTTTTGTTTATCCGGTTCGTGAACCATTTTCACAGAAATGGCTGAAGGTATCAAGTTAAAATTGATATATTAATGTATACAGACAGGCCCATTGTTATGTAAACAAGTCAAGCTTCTACCTCATTGCAATAACAAGTCACGGCCTTGAACTACTGAAATTAAAAATGATTTAAACAAAAACCTCTAGCGTACACCAGTAGCTGTAAAATTACGAAATTTTCCACCTTAGGAAACCTTCCTGTGTGCACATATCAATGGAAAAGACTACTAAAATAGGAAGGTAAGTTTTGTATAGAAAAGTCTAAAAAAAATAACATAATATACGAAAGTCTTAGGCGCGAGTTTTACTCACACTTCTCTGTATTTGGTTTTTATTTGAGTAACCTAGGCCCGTGTTAATCGAACTCGTCTCAGATCGATCTTGTGTGCACCAAAATGTAATTTTAATGGGATGTTTTAAACATGAACGCACTCAGAATTGCTTCTATTCTTATTCTAACCTAGGTTGATTCTTATTCGAACCGTGTAGTGGTGGTACGAGATAGCCTGACAGATTCGAATCCGATTCTGGTGATGGATAACGGCCCGTGTTTCCTGCGAAATGCAGTGAGAGTAGGATTAGAGGCGAGAGTCTGCATATTTAAAAAGCAACTACACATTACACGGGCGAGTGTTGTACACGCAACTGTTCGTCCAAAAGTGGACGTCTAAAGGCTGTTAATGATGTGTGTGTGTGTTGTACACTACACGCATTTTTGTATAGCAATACTGAAAAGTGTCCCTAACTAAAACTTTAAGAACCTCGTTTTCCATACAAGAATCCGTGTAGTGCACACCGCACCCCGTGCAGTTGCTTGTTACATTTCTAGACTAGGCCCAGTGCTAAGAACACTGTAAAGGCTGCGTGTCCACCAGATGAGCGAGGATGCGTAGCGAGAGTTGTGTTTTTTAAGAACCAATAGAATCACTTCATTTACCTAGCCTTGCTCAGCGCAGCTCTGGTGGAAACTGCTTAGCGGAGCGAGGTTTTTATACGTACAAAACAAGTGATGGATGTGTGCGAGAGATGTGCGCGAGGGATGTGTGCAAAGGATGGACGCGAGCGAGAAACTACTATAGGTATAGCCTCTTATCTGCGCACCGTTTCATAGCGTTGCTACGCATCTTCGCACCGCTCAGCTGCCTAGCACATCTCTGGTGAAACCGCAGCCTTGGACTACTAGCTGAATCTTAACCCAATCTTAACCCCCCAGATTGAAGATGACGCCTACCAAGAAGATCTAGGCTACACTCGCGGCACTATCGGCAAATCCAGCACCGGCCGCGTGCGTCTTCCACAGATAGACGAGAAGACCAAAGTGCGCATCAGCAAGACACTGCAGAAGAATCTGCAAAAACAACAGCAGTACGGCGGTGCGACCAGCATTAGGAGGCAGGTGTCCGGTACCGCTTCGTCTGTGGCCTTCACTCCTTTGCAAGTAAGCATAATGATGTTTGTTTACAGTAAGAATTATACAAGTATATATAAATGTCAAAAAAATACAAATTGTTGAGCTGGCTAAAGACCGTTGCAAACGTTGATAAAAATAGCTCAACTGATCTTAATCACTACAAGACGGAAGCTTGTATTTCCGTCCATCAAGATGGAAATAAGAAGTGACTCTGACGCAGTAGGTACTTTAAAGATCTACCTACTTGTTATCTGTATCTGATTTTATCTTTATTTTGTTTTTATTTGTCTTTTTGAGTGATATGGGGGTGTACCTAAACTGTACACTGTACAGTGTCTAAGGTGTCTGTACGGTTTTTTTTTCTGTTTTTTACATATAATTCATATATGTATAGACATATAAACATAATTAGTCACGTTGCACATTGACCTGAGATCGTTGAATGACGTGAGATCATGAGCTGATCTTTACAATCAGACACGCAGTACTCTTAGCAGCAGCTCATTATGTATAAAATACTCATTAGTGAGAAATTTCAATCAGAGCTCGGTGGTATTTATTTTTGCTTACTTATAAAACACCACGACATCACTAGCGCACTCTCAAGAAGCAGGCAAAAACATAATATCATGACTAATAGCCACAGATTAGTTAGATAATAGCTTAGTACACCACAGATAATACATTTGACAATCTTGTCAGCTACAGTTGAGTCAGCGCCATCTATCGAACCAATTTGAACTACTTTTTTTAATCGAAATTGAAAAGCCCTCATTGAAGACTACCTTAGTTTATATTATATTGTGTTACTGTTTGTTTGCCCAAATAAACAAAAAAAAATAGATTTGACATGCCTTTAAACTTGAACACATTTAGACGAAAAAAAACTTCACATTGAATTCGTTGCTTACATTTCCAACCCACAATTAAACAAAGCTTCAAAAACTCTTAATGACACGAAATGATATAATCTAAATGAAATTGTGCCTATGTGCTGACAAAGACATCAACATTATCATACCGACGTAATAGACACGGCTTTGTCTCACGCGAGTTTGTATACAAAAAGAAGGTGGCAACATAGCATTGCAATCTTCTACAATCATGAATGTAACAAGCCGCCTATTGTAGGAACATTCATTGATGCGTTTTTTTTACTAAAACTTCAGTACTAATAATATACAAAAAAACTTTCATTACGTTCGTGGACCGTAGCCTCCGGAGACAGTTCGATGATCTTGGCAATCAAGAGTAAACCAGGGCATATGGGCTGATGAATTTGGTTAATCATATCACAGCCCAGAATCACTCGCTGACGACACCATAGAAAAAAAGAAAGAAAGAAAATGTATTTATTCCACCAAAAGAAAACAAACCACAAGAATATGCAAAAAGAAAAATCAAAACAAAGAAACAAAAAATTAACATTCAAGATGAATAAATATGAAGATAGACACATTATGTGTTGTGTCAAGTGAAATAGGTCCCTGTCTCAGCATACGCTGCACCAGACCTAGGACGGGCGGGCCGTTCCCGCGCGGCGCTGATTTTCAGACAGGGCCTAGGTGATGCCACGAACATCAACAAACAAGGAATAAAACAATAAATAGGCATACAATACAATAATATAATAGGTAGATATACAATAGGTACATAATAATATAATATTAGCAGAAGCAAGGCAATCCTAACCTCTCTATGACATCAATTTCCGAAAATGATATAAATGATGGAAGTACCAGCAGCGATACATCCTCTATGGAAAATGAATAAATTTAAAATGCGTGCATCATCCAAGTTCAGTTCGGTTTTTGTGAAAAGATAAGAGAAGACAAGAGACTGCTTGATTGAGTGAATCAAGTGCCACTATTATTAGTGGCAGTATTACCACACAGGTCACGTCCAACTAAAACGACGTGCTCTACGTGTATTGCACTGCGCTCGTCGTCCTGAGACATAAATATGTAAAACTCTCATGTTCCTGTAATTTCACCGGCACTCATACCCTTCAAACCGAAACCCAGCAATGCTCACATTACTGCTTGGTGGTAGAAATAAGTGTGATAAATGTGATGATTGATATTATTATTTCGCCCTTGTTGGCGCAAAAGTGGATGGAAAGGAAGAGGAAGACCTAATAAAAGATGGATGGATTGCGTGAGAGATGATATGAATGAGAAAGGAGTGAATGATGAGGTGACGGCTGACAGGGGTGAGAGTCGCAAATAAATTGAGATAAGGGCAAGAAAATGATGATGATGTCGGCGCAAAAGTTGTAAAATATGGCCAATCATCTTTTCTCTTCTATTTGAAATTAAATTTATGATTAGATAGCATACATTGATATTCCAATCAAACATGTCGGAGGAAAAACACGTTAGATTATGTATGGAAATAAAAGATTACAGTAATTTACTCTTTCATGATTGAGTGTGTTGAATATGATTAAATCAGACAATTTATTTGATTAAATTGCACAATCTGGTGAAGTCTGTTCTGTTAGAGTATAACATGAACAGAAGAAAATGTCACTGTCATATTTGACTGATGTATTACTGATTACGGCTACATGCACGTCTATAAAATAATAAAGTTCATCGGTGTTTATCCAAAGGAATCCTGGCTTGATTATTTCCCAAAAACCATCATGTTCGGCCTAAGAATAGACCCCTCCGCCTCTTCCCGTGGATGTCTTAAAAGCCGACTAAGGTATTTTATTATGGGATGGGCATCTCCCTGAATAGTCAACACCAATACCAATCCGCCTGCCAAGCGTGGTGATTATGGTAAATCCCCCCATTGCAATCTATGGGAACGGCCACATCCATAGTTGTGCATATCTATATAGGCTGCTTATGATGATGATGATGATGATGAAAGATTTCAGTTGAGAACTAAATCTAAAAACTAAAATTAGTTTAGATGAGGTCCCGGTATACTGGCTGACATAATTTTGACTCAGTAAAATCTTATTTGAACTTCCAACTTTAGTGCAGTGCCGACTAAAGATTAATTCAAAAGCTATAACCTCTTTTCTTACTAAGAAGTACTACGCTGCATTGATGTCACGCGATGACGCGACGAATTCAAGTCCGGTTGTTTCAAAGTTAAGGTCAAAGAAAGTTTGCTCTTGGAAAAATTTAAGTTGGGAAAAAGTTTTCCGAAAAAGAGAAGAGAAATGTTCTCGTGACCATATTGTATATTACCTATAACAAAACTGTAAAGGTCAAAAAGTCTAAATTGGATATATAGATAGATAGATAGAAAATTATTTATTGCACAAGACAAAAAAAAGTATATAGGCGAACTTAATGCTAATTAGCATTTTCTTCCAGCTAACCTTTGTGTAATGTAGAGTGGGGGTAGTATCGAGCAAATAAAGTAAACATAATTAATTACTAACCTACTTAAAATAACTAGATACACACATCATAATATATATATTATCATAACCTACCAAATACATATACCTGCGTACATAAAAAGAAAACAATTAAATATATAAAGCGCTCAATTTTGTATCAATTGTATTTTGCTCAATATATCCATTAATTTTGGGAAAGTATATGTATATATTCCCAAAAATATTGAATTTGTTTGCTTTTGGTGAAATAAATAAATTTTATTTCTTTCTTCTTTCAAAAAATATATAAATAAACGGGAATCGATCATTTTTAGAATTCTTGTTTGTGAAATGTTTCTTCTGGCTCAAATAATTTAAGAAAATCACACTTAATCTTCATTTTTATTTATTAAAACTAAAATCTCCCATATTTAAAACTAATGAATACAAATACTATAAAAATGTTATTTGTTCTATAAACTTAAACCAAACAATAGGATATCATGCATTCATTTAAATCTTACTTAATACTATTTATTGCAAGCATTTAAGTCAGCATAGTGGAAAAACATTATAATTTTAAATCGCTACGTGTTTGACTGATTGACCATCAAGGCACAGTCTAAACAGTAAATCCTAGACTTGAAATTTGGACGGTACATTCCTTTTGTGGTCTAGGGGTGCATTAAGACAGGAATTTCTGAAATTCAATCCCTAACAGTGCAGTCCTAGCAGTGGTGTTGAAGTTTGTATGGAAAAATCACCACGATGAAGTCGCGTTGGTTCTACTATTACGTAAAATTCGTCATAATAAAATAGAAACCTGTTGGTATTATTTTATTGTAATAAATTTTCATGTAAAAACTTAATATAATAATTAGTTTTGCATACAATAGGCTTACGCACGTCTTTAATCCCCACGGTGGGCACGGTTTTTTAGGGTTCTATAATCTAACAATGAACCTTAAGATGGAACGTTAGGAAAGTGACGCGAATTTCAAATTTTATTGTGTCACAGCCATTTAGTTCAGAGTAATAACGACTTAACGGCTATAGAGCTGAGTTCCAAGTCGAGTATCGTTGAATAGGTATTTTAAAATCAATAAGAGGTTTCTTTGACAGGTTTTCAAAATAAGGTCCCGTTTTCGTAATATTCGGCCTTTTTATGATCTCTTTGCGTAATTTTTAAAACTATTATAAACTATTGGCAAAGCCGTTACGAATTCTCGAATAAAAACATTTTGCTTGTTTACAACTTAAATTGTTCTTTGCGAAAACAAGTTCTTGATATTATTGCCTAAATCGTCAAACAACATTTACTTTACTTATAAGTCCTTAACAATCATGTAACAATGTAGGTAACTGAACTACACCTTATTATTGTTCGGATATTTTCATGAACGGTTTTGAGAAGCCTCCATGCAGTAGCTTCCTTGCATTGCCATCGGACCATCTTGGGCCTTCACTGCGTTGTCCGGTTCGTAGTCGCCATTCGAGAACCTTTATTACCCAACGGTTGTAAATTCCACGATCTATATGGCCTTTCCGCTGCCACTTCAATTTCAGATGTTTTATATCGGATGGCATCGATAACTTCGCGATCCTTGATCTTCAATTTGCAATATTACAAGTTCGCATCGTTTACTATCGTTATTTAATCGGCAGAGTAATCGCACAATCGAATCGAGTAACGTTTCTTAGAAGGTCCGTGTTATCGTTTTTGTATATGCTTAAGTATTGTCATAAAACGAATTGATATTCTAATTTCTTATAATTATTTCAGATGAGAAGGTACTCACAAACATAATAAAATATATGAACCTTTGTGAATTATCTTCTATTCTTTATCAGCCGTTAAGGCCGATTTACACTTCAATAAGTACAGTAGCGAGTTAACTTGCGTCATCGGCGAGTTAAGTTGTTAATGTTGTTTGAACGGCAAAAGCGAGTTAAGTAGTAAGTTGTTGATTAAGTTGAGTTGAATAGATCGCGATCCTATTTTTTGGCGAGTCCAGTGCGAAGTAGGGGGATATCTCGCGGCTCCCGCGCCCCGCCAACTTAACTGGCCGGCATGTAGACGGGGAATTTAGTACAGTCCATATATTTGTAAAGTGCGGCCGCGAAACGCGACTAGTCTTCTTCTCGGCAACTTATGACTACTCACTCCGCCCGTTTGGACGCTACTTACAACTTACTTCTTATTATTTAACTGTCTGAGTTCTTAACTCGCTACTGTACTTATTGAAGTGTAAATCGGGCTTTAGGCGTGCACTGTTTGACGATGCCTCCCCATAGAATACAATGGAGGGATTTGCCATAATCACCACGCTTGGTAGGCGGATTGGTGGTGAAAATTACACTTATTTATTGTTCAGTATAATTAGAAAATTTCCTCATTGTTAAACTTATGAGTAAAATAAATTTTTAAGAGTATGCAGTTGTGTGTACCTTGCTGTGTTCGGCCTAAGAATAGACCCCTCCGTCTCCTCAAAGTCGACTAAGGGCAGTAGCATCCTGAGTACTTAACACCAATACTATTATCACCAATCCCCCTGCCAAGCGTGGTGAGTATGGCAAATCCTTCCCATTGCATTTGATGTGGGAGTCTTCGTCCAGCAGTGGACATCAATCTGCTGATGATGATGAGTTGTATGTAATACATTTTCTGGCATATTTATATATACAAAAAACATTGTCCTATCGTGGTATGATTGTATTTTAAAATACTTTCATTCTACAATTGTATTTTCTGAGCTTCACAAGCTCGACCATTAATCTCGTAACTCGTGTGTCCTTTTCAACCGTCATCGATAATGATAATAAGCCCTAACTCAGCCCTAACATATCACGTTACGAGGGAAAGTAGAAATTTAATACAATGGCAATGGTGCCTCTATGCTATTCAGTACAGCCGTAGATAAGTAAATTAACTTAATCTATGGTACAGCATAATGCATAACAAGGTAATTTTACTATAATAGCACTTTGTTAAGCCAGTATTCCTGGTCTATAGAAATGAAAAATAAATGTCCAATATATCAAAAGTTAATTTTATTACTTTGTACGACAAAGTTCAATAATAATGATAGGATTAAATAGATTCACGACAAGTTTTGCATCCAGGCAAACGGCCGAGAAAATGGCCTATTGGTATTTCAGGTAGTGCCACAGACGAACCATGTCTTGGACACCACTTTGTAGAGCCCTACCACATTATCGAAAACACATTCGGCCTTATTACAGAACATGGACTAAATCTGAATTTAGTCCAGGCGTACTAGTCTAGGATTGAGTATCGACATTAGGCATATGCGACTTTAAATACGAAAGCAGATGGTTTGTTTTCCGAAATCAATTCTCGCGCTACTACGCAAATTTCCAAAGTATCAAACTGACGGATTGTGTCACATCACAATTGAGATGTACAAATTCTTACAAATTCTTACAAGCAATCAGCTGTCAATTTCTAGTCCATTGCTAAACTAGGGGGCTGCCTGGTTTTAGATAAACCAGAGATAGTCCAAGCTTATGTCATTTTTGGCATATCTAGCTCGAAAGTTGCTTCTGGAAAACAAACCATCTGCATTTGTATTACAGTCGTATATACCCTAGGTCGATATTTAAGCCTAGACTGGTAGTCCTGGTTTAAACCCAGACTAAGGGCATTTTTTATAATAACACCCATTACGTTTAACGTTTTCAAGTTGCACAGTTTTGCTATCTTTCTACCGACAGACGTCGTTAGTATCATATTACCTAATTGCGTAACAAAAAAAGGGACTCACGCCCTGTACCCACAGGACCGATCTGTTAATTATTTCGAAATCTTCAAAACCCTTTTCGAGCTTCGGGCAATTTTTCCTACAAACTTTCACATCCAATTTAAAGGGTAAAATGTCGAAATTTCTCTGTTAATTGTGTTACAAAGTCTCCTATCATTACAAATTTCAGAACTGGAGGTGGATGCTGCTGTTTATCCCCTGGTGTAATCTTTTAGTCGGCTTTTATGACATCCACGGGGGGAGGGTTCTATTCTTAGACCGGACACAACACAGCATTAACGCACTTTATACTAGATAATACTGCACAGTATCGCTACCAGTGTGTATCGAGGTGGCGTTGTTTGAACGACAGTGCTAATGGAAGGTCAAATCGGAGCTGTTGGTGTGTTTTGTCCCGAAGCAATGTCGTCTTTTTGGCCTTCGTACAATGACGAATTATCGCAGTCCAAGGGTTGATGCCTTACCGTGATGAGACAAGATACTTTCACCGTTTACACATCGCCTGGTTGGTATTTGTGTTACGGCGTCGCCGCCCTTTGGACAAACTAATAGATGTTAGACCTTGTTTGGCAAGTAATACAAGCAGAACATTCTACTTTTAATGAGATTGGGAAAGGCTTGTGGGCCGACTGAAATACTGCTGATGCGGATACAATACCTGTCCTCCAATAAATTTGTTAAGGTTCCCACGTACACTTCGTTGAACTATTAGGCTGAATTAAGTTTAATTGTTTTTCTTGTTCATTGTTTGAAATATCTAAAATACCTTGTAACTTGATAAGTCTTATCCGATTATAATACAAAGTTTTATGAAGATTTGACTTGAAGTTTTTAATTTAATGAGAAATTTTCTTTTTCGTTCTGTCTGGTTCTAGTTTCCTTTTAATTTAAAACCTAAAAGCTAGATCTTCATAAAATGTTTTAGATATTATCGATATAAGACTTATCAAGGTACGACGTGTTCTAGACTCTTCAAACAATAAACCAGTTTTTTTTGAGATTTTATACTTAATGCGTTAATAAGAAATCTAACTAGGCATACTTACTTATTTATAAAAAAATATTATACCGGTATAAACTGTTACGACGGTATAGCCTTTCTACCTTGTATTTTGAGAAAGAAAAGAGAGAAAAGACTGAGCTTTACCGAAGCTATGCTGTGCTTATTATTAATGCAGTATATCGATATAACCGGATTTAAATTTTTAAATTCCGCAATCAAGCACACTAGCCAGGCTTTCAGACTTAGTTGATCAATTTAGTTAGAAGCTTTAGAAGTCTACAGTTTGACAAACTAATCAACTTCCAAGATTGACTAGCTAAACCTAGTACTTATTCTGAAACCTGGTTTTAAAGCAATCAGGTACCTATACCACAAATTGATTGAAACTAACTATTGGTATTTTAATGGTTCGCGATTTCTAACAAGTTCAGCCTAGTTGGCACACCCTGCCCTTACAAGTAGCTATGAGACTGGAGTAAATATGGAGTTATTACCCTCGCCCATCGGGCAGGTGACCGGCGTTAACCTGCCGCATTGCATCCACCTATCTGGGCGTACTCAGGACTTTACTAAAGGGAAATAGCGTTACTTAGGGAGTAACAAATAAACAGAGTTATAAATAAATAAATGCTGGACATTTCACACAACACTATCTAGCCCCAAGCTAAGCAGAGCTTGTGTTATGGGTACTAGATAACTGATATACTCAATACAATACATTTTTTTTTATTATACATAGAAAAATACTCAGAACACCCTGAACAAATATCTGCAGATTGTACAAATATTTGTTCCGAAGTGGGAATCGAGCCCGCAACCTCCTGCGTCGCAGGCGAACCTTCGCCCGCCGGGCCGCAGAGGTCGTCAAGAGAAGTTATTTTCGCATTTATAATATTGGTACTTAAGGATTTTAAAAACAATTAATGGATGTATAAATAATGTATTGTATATCGTACACAATAACATCACAAGGAAGACATAAATGCAAATAAAAATAAGATATATATTCTAAAAATATCTAGTTATTCAAATACCGATCCAGTAATTTATTACGAGAATTCGGCCTCAGATTAGCAATCATCAAATACTTTGCTTTCATAGTTGTACGTTTACAAAGTTATAAAGGTAATAGTCATCTTGTCAATTACTCGCTTTGTCCTTTAGCAAGCATTAATTATCAAATAGTTTAATGTCACAGCAAACTCGATTGTGTCCAATTTGTATAAACTAGGTTAGTAACAATGAAGATTAAAATTGATCATTTAAATAACAAACATGAAATATGATTTGTTCAGGAATAATTCTCCAACAGACCATGCTCAGAGATGATTATATGACAAAAAAATAAAGGCAATTCCCTGCAACTGTTTTTAGAATTCTGTTATAACTGTCACGTACTCTACTCATCAGAGTAATGCGGTTTTTTTTCGAATTATGGCATGAAAACCATCAGTTCTACTTTTGGGAAACATCTCTGAGGCACTACAAAAACGAGGCAGACCCAACAGCAGTCTAAAAGTATTATTATTGACATAAGTAGTATTATTACATGTGAGGTGTTCAGCAATTTTTTTGGTATATAGGTTGCCTGTGTAAAAACTCTGAAAGAACGCCTTGAAAAGCGTGATCTTTACGTCGTCAGAACATTATAACAGTTCAAGGAATGAAATCTATTTTTTTTTATACTACTTGGCAAGCAAACAAGCATACGGCCCACCTGATGGAAAGTAGTTACTGTAGCCTAAGGACGTCTGCAACACCAGAGGCATCACGCGCGCTGCCGACCCTGATACATAAAGATGAAAAGATGTGCTTGTAATTTCACCTGCAACTTCAAACTGAAACACAACAATTTCGACCACTACTACAGTTTGGCGGCAGAAACAGGTACGGTAGTAGTACTTCTCCGGACGAACTCTTTCAAAATAAATTCTACTATGAACAAAACATTAATCTATGCACTTGAATCCTACCCTGGATAGTGGTCTTGCATCTACCGTTAGCCGCCAGATAGCAATCAACAATATTATGCTCTCACAGCGTCGAGTGCTAGACAAGAGCTCACGCCGCCATCGCCCATCTATGACAATAACTCAAGCAACAAAAGCTATTGGACAATTCAATCAGCTCTTGTAAATAAACCTGAGAGTATCGCATTATTCCGCAGTTCATCCGGATAAGAGGGCATCATTCCATTAAATATGTTACATAACTTATCGCGGTTAACAGCTTTTAAATTATTACATGTTGTACTTTTTACTGTCTGCACATGAGAAATGATATGTTCGAACCTTTCTTCAGACACAAAATAAATAATAGTACAAGCTTCAGATAAATAATACGTACATACATAAAATCACGCCTGTTTCCCGGAGGGGTTGGCAAAGACCACGGATTTCCACTTGCTACGATCCTGACATACTTCTTTAGCTTCATTCACTCTCATTACATTCTTCATACATGCTCGTTGGTTTAGAGTACCTTTGACCCGGCCTTTCTCCAAAACGTCTCCGATTTAGTCAGAATAAGTACGCCGAGTTCTTGCCCTTCCAACTGGCCCATTCACACTCGCCTTTGACGTCAATCTTCTTTCATCCATCCTGTCTACATGCCCAAACCATCTTAGCATACCTTTCTCAATCCTCATCACTGTCTTCTTCCACATCACAACGCTCTCTTATCACACTGAGCATCAGTGTGATAAGAGAGACGTGGTACACTACACCATACGTTCGTGTCAATTGCTTGTCAGAATTAGCTCTTAGGTCAGGTCAGTGACTCTGAGGCTTACGATGAGCTCTTATAGCGATTCAGTTCAAAAACTATTCAGTACAAAATATCGGTTCGTCGTTGCCATCCGTCATCATTGAATAACTTTAATCGCAGAAGTCTATAGACCTTCTGCTAATATGCCTTTTAAATATAGCTGCGGACATCACGGAACCGATATTTTGTACTGAATAGTTTTTGAACTGAATCGCTATAAGACCTCATGGTAAGGCCTCAGTTCAGATTATATTTGCTGGTCCCCGATTTTCGGCATTCTATAGTTGTCAGAGTTATTTTGGGTTACTACTAAATTGAACCTGTTTTGTGTTAATTGAACAATCTATTGTCAGAAGCAAAAGAAGATTACAAGATTACATCACAAGATCAATAATTTACGAAATAATTGTCGTGGTATGAATTCTCGTGCATATTTTTGCTTTGATATAAATCGAAAGATAATAGACATACATCGCAAAAAACGACAGATGGCATCTCTGGCGCCAATTTGCAATGCGTGAAAGAGGACAGCCAATGGAGCGACAATGCGACCACAATATTGATATGTCAAGCAGTAAAGACACGAGAGAGAAATAACGACTTAGCAGCGTTTAACATGCACCTGCGTCTCCTAACCGTCAGATAACATACGTATCTTCTGAAAATATTAAGGATAACAGCTTCTGATCTAGTGAGACAGGTTGGTTAAGCGTGGAGTGTACGCTGCATTGGCAAAACAAGGCGTACAATTTTATGTCTTCTTAGTTTCGGTACAGTACTGCTTGTTAACTGTATTGTGCTTGAAACAACAATACAATAGTAAAAAAAGCTTTTCACTTGATAAGCAAGAATGAAACTGTTATTATTGGTGATGCTTTTGCTGGTGGTATAACGGTAGATGGCGTAATGAGAGATGATATACTTGGAATCTAGGAACTCGCTTACGTAGGACATCAAAGTTGCAATGTATGTAAGCTGTAGTGGACACAGCAGCCGTAGCGTCATGTTTAGTACCTATAACCCCTATTTGTCGAAATATGCACTTTTCACTTTCAAATCTAACAAGTATGACAGTATGTTATGACAGATATCCCAGGATATACTAGAAAGAATCATCATCAGCTTGTTGAAGTCCACAGCTAAACATAGGCATCCCCCCTAGAACGCCGCGATTAACGGTCTTGAGCCGCCTCCATCCACCGACTTCCAACTATCGATACAAACAATCCCTTAGTCTTCTGCCTTTCAAAATAACTTACGTAGCTAGTCTTTGTTGGATATAAAGCTTCTCAATTATATTTAAAAAAATTGCTTAGGTATATACTGCTGACCGTAATTTTATTTTACTTATTGCATTCCGTACTTGGCAGTGGTGTAAATAAATAAATAAACGCAGGACATCTCACACAACATTATCTAGCCCCAAGCTAAGCAGAGCTTGTGTTATGGGTACTAGATAACTGATATACTTAATACAATAACATTACTTAGATATTTTTTTTTTATTATACATAGAAAAATACCCAGAGCACCCTGAACAAATATCTGCAGATCATACATAATGTCATATAATGTCGTCTGCCCGGATAATGTTTTCGGGCGCAATCCTCCGCGAGCAACTAGCTGGTGTCCTCTCAGGCCTAGGGCGAAGGGCTGGAACGTGGGCACTAGCGGGGTCAGTGAGTGATCCTTTAAGCGACAATCCTTTCGGAGCGTCGTAATCTCCGGCACTTACCTGGAGAGTAAGTAGAGTCTTGAACGCTAGCAAAGATTCCGGTTACCCAGCTGTCGGTATGGGTAGGTGCATGTGTCTGTGTACCGAGAAGTGAGCGAGCTTACAGCTCCGGTACCATCTGGTAATTGGTAGTTGGCTTCTCTAACGTCCCTAGCTGGGATACAAGCTAGCATCCTTTGGGGTGCGGGTGGTGAGCGACAGTAACAGCTCCGATACCATTTTGGATAAATGGTAGTGTGCTGATGCGCACGAGCCCACTCAGCTTGAGTACCGTGTTGTAAGTTTCTTATAATGCGGCGGCAAGACCTACCGCAGGTGGTCCTGGCCTCGGCCAGCTAAAGTGTCTACCGCGTATTAACACGAGAAATAAACACAAACTAAATATACCAAAATTTCGATTAAAGAAAGTAAGTAGGTCTTTTATGGGGAATTCTGTACGGTTCTATAATAAACTTCCAGAAGGTGCATTTAAACTTCCTATTCGAAGATTTAAATCCTACATAAAGATGAATCTAATTAAAAAAGCGTATTACACTCTTGATGACTATATTAATGATAAAGCCGCGTGGCCTGATGTCGCTCTGCCCCTCGACTGCTAAAATGGAAATTTGCAATATCTGTACTTACCTATTTACATGTTTGTATTAGATTATTATTTATAAGTATAACAAGCGTAGCGTGTGCTGTCTTGCATATTTTTGCTGATGTTTATTTACTTTTGACTACCTTCCTAAGGTTTTTAAGTTCTCATTTACTATGTATCAGCAACTCCTTGCTCCGAGGCACCACACAGGCGCTTCTCACCTAGTGGTAAGACGGACCATTTATGTAAGCCAAGCCGAGTTTGTTGCCTGATTCTTCTAGGCTTGGTCGCGTTGGAACAGGAGTAATTTAATTTTATATAAGACGATTCAAAATGATCCTTGTGATTTCAATGAATAAAGTTCTTTTTGACTTGACTTGACTTGACTTACAAATATTTGTTCCGAAGCGGGAATCGAACCCGCAACCTCCTGCGTCGCAGGCGAATCTTCGCCCGCCGCGCCACAGAGGTCGTCAGAGGTGTGTCCGGCCTATGAATATACCCCTCCGTCTCCTCCCGTGGAAGTAGTGAAAGCCTTACTAAGGTATTACACCAAGGGAAGGGCAGCAGCATCCGCCTGAGTAATTATTAAGTAGTAGGTAACACCAAACTCGATCACTAATCCGTCTGCCAAGCGTGGTGATTATGGCAAATCCCCCTCATTGAATTCAATGGGGGAGGTCTCGTCCAGTGGCCTCGTCCAGCAGTGGACGTAAACAGGCTGGTGATGATGATGATGATGACTTAACGCATTCCAATCAAACAAATCCTATTGACAAAGGTTATAAGGTTCTCATAAAAGTGGGCGTTCATGGTTAACTGTACATACCGTACAGCAGCAATGCCCTTGCATCAGACAATCTAAATAATACTCACAGAATGACAGAGCATAGCGCCCGATCTCCTTAACCTATTTTTAATAATCATCATCATCAGCCTGTAGGAGTCCACTGCTGGACATAGGACTCCTCCATAGAATGTCAAGAAGAACGGTCTTGAGCCGCCTTCATCATTAAAAATACTTAATCATAAGACTCATCCTTATGACGTATTATGGAAAAAAATGTAATGAATGTTCCATGAAAAGACATTATGGTGAGACAGTAGTAATGATTGTTTCATGATAAGTCATTATGATGAGAAAATTATAATGATTCATTTTTGTTTACGAGAAATTTTCACGTACTTACCGATATGTTGGTGGAAGCACCAACAGGTAGGTTCTTCATCAGGTTGGGTATAGGATCTGCGCTACAACAACAACACACAACAACAGCAACATAAAGGTACGTGAAAATTTCCCGTTTACAAAAATGAATGATATAATTCACGAAAGTTTTTTTAGTATTATAATGATTGTTTCATGATAAGTCATTATGATGCGAAAATTATAATGATTGTTCCATGATAAGTCATTATGAATATTATGATGAGACGCCTTGTTTGCAGTCAATGGTGAAGAGTCAGCCATATTTTAATGACTACAATTAAATTACTATTATTCATAATGATGAGGCAGTTGAATACAGTTTTCGACTTGCCTTGTAAATACAGTTCACATGTTTATGATCGTGATTGGATTGTATTTTATTGAATTTTGCATTTAACCTTTAGGGTACTCACGCGGAGAAAATTGTATTTAAGTAAATTGGGTGTGGTTCGCAAGCTGACTAACATTTTGGAGTTTTGGCTGAACCCGTTGTTTCTCTTTATCGAACGATAAAATGGCATCCATACATTGTTTTGTCATCTTAACTCCTACGCCCTTGCCACTTATCTGCAGCCGTGTTGGCTCAGTTGGAGGTCAAAGGTTTGAATATTTTGGTATTGAGATAGATGCAGCTGCCCTGGCGTAATCCCTTAGTCGCCTGTTATGAGATCCACAGGAGGAGTTCTTCCTATTCTTACACCGTGACCGCCACGGCCATCTTTTAGATATTTATGACTCAAATGTCCCAAACTCGTAATTCCAACGCAATGTATGTAGGTCCTCTCAGATAGTAAGTAAATCTAACCATAATTTCTCTTCCAGGGTCTGGAGATCGTGAACCCCCAAGCGGCCGAGACTCGAGTCAACGAAGCGAACGCAAAGTACTTCTCAAACACCTCTGGTTTCCTGTCAGTCGGCAAGAAAACGACTTGATGTTCAACTCATACACAAAATAATAAGCGTGACTTGCGTTTATTGACAAACCTGTGTGATAATAACTGAAATTTTAAGAATATAAAATACACTTGTGATCCAAAACCACACTAATTTCTTTTATATATCTCTTAATTTTTATAGAAAAGACAATATATTTGAATGATAAAGCCTATCCAATACTATTAAACGAGCAATATTTGTATATGTACATATACATATTACTTAGTCTTACTTAGAGTTTAGTCAGCCCGCGACCATGATTGCTGTAACGCATTCGAAACGTCGGGAATAATAAATAATAAGGTAACACGCGATAAATACCCGTGACAATATATTAAAAATATGTGTTCTAATCGCGAGAGTTTAAAAAATACTATATGTAAATATATTTTGAGATCTCAAAAACGGCTCTCGAAATTTGGTATATATTCATATTCATATTATTTATTGCAATTATTATGTTACATGGTGAGGTCTTAAAGTTAAAAATTGTAAATACATAATTACCCTTAAGTTTAGGGCATAGCAATATTTGGAGTGGAAGCGGGCAGAAGCTTAAAAAAAACAAAAATAAAAAGCTAGCTGTTCGTGCTGTATTGTGAATTAAATTCAATTAAATTACAACGCAGGCAGCGTATCTTTGAAGAAGTCGTTTAGGTTGTAGTAGCCTTTTTTTGATTAGTAAGTCCACACACAACACACACCATACACATACATCATCATCATTGTTTGTATATACATATAATGCATGTTTTTGGGGACGAAAAATCGATCTAGCTAGGTCTAATCTCTGGGAAAAATCGTTTATCCGAGTTTTCACGCAGATGTTAGCACCGAGTAAAGCTCGATCACCCAAGGTACTGATAATATTGTATCGTAAATAAATGATAACATACTTTCGGGTACCTTTTAGAGAGTTTTAGATATTTAAATTGCCAAAAGTAACGTACAATTCTTGCGACGGGTGTGACAATAGCTGCTAACTCGTGCAAGCGGCGCCAACGCACAACGCAAAATTCGTAAGAAAGAGGTCGTCCTTTGTGACTGCTCGCTTTAGTACTTTATCACGTCCAAGCTTTACTCACGCTTGCAATGTTGTTTTGAAAATAGTTACTGCTCAGAAATTAAGCTCGTTATCCTTTGAAGAAACGTCTGAAACCAACCTGAACCTGTTTTGTTTTGGGTCAAGAACGTTCATCGTGGCATTCTAGAGGGGGTTATGTCCAGCATTAGACTTCTACAATCTGATGATGTATTGTTTTATTGCGTTCCTATTAGTAAGTTGGTCGAGATGTATGTGAGCGTGTTCACAGTCGATTTCTCCGAGCCACTTGCAGCATCGGATAGTAAACGTTGGTATGAAAGGAAGACACAGACGCTAACTAGTAACTATATGAACATAAAATGTATATGTTATGTTTTGTCTGTCATCTTAACTCCCGCTTAAACTATAGCCACTTACCTACCAATGGTGGAAGACGGCTTTCCATTTATTGTCCACCGGAAAATGAATATCCGTCGACAAAGAAAAAAAACCAAGTACATTGGTAGGTACTTATCAGAAACAAGTCTTCGAGCAAGTCTTTTCTTTCGGGATAGGTATCATCGAATAATAATTTTTGATTTGTTCCGGCTTTCGCGAGTATTTCACAAAGTTATTTCAATATTTTGAACTAAATAAGTATTAAATGTTGCGAGTAGAGAGGTGTTTTGGTATGCAGCGGTAGGTCAGTCAAGGCTGCACGTTCGGTAAATAATGCTTACCCAACCTTTAGTTTAGCAGAAATAGAACAAAATTCTCACAGTTTACCGTTAATCAGTAAACAAGACACACCTATGTTACTATTATATTAATCTGTAGCATGCTTAAAAAGCCATAGTACCATAAGTATCTTAGATACACCGCGTTGAATTGGCCTAAAATCAGTTGACTTATTGATCGTGCCTTTCAAATATACGATCACAGTCTTGTCATGCGCTCAGGTACTATATGTACCAAGACCATATCCAGTTATACAACTTCAAAACAAAATAAATAGTATACTCGTACTACATGGTGCAAAGTACATACAGGAATCTGAGTTCTGCCAGTGTTCATTTAACCTTATAAACTGTTCGTAAGCTTTTTGAATGATTATAATTATGTATGGGAACAGCAATCTTGGTCGTAAAAATTATGATAAGTAGTTTAGAAGTTATGAGGAAACAGATGAACATACATAGCGGTCAAAATCGTCCCTGTCGTAGTCGGTTAAAAAGGAAAACGTCAATATTCTTAGGCCCTAATGAAAATGCTTATTGATCATTCAGCAAATATAGAAATAGAAGCGCCTATGTCTATTAAAAATGATAGTCATAGCAGAAAAAGCGTCTATGTCCAATTGTCCATATGGAGGGCGTTTTTGCTTCTATATGTACTTTGTACATACTTTTTTTTCATTTGAAGTTCTGCTTATATCTTTGAATCTTACTACACTATGTTTTTATTACTTATGTTGAATCTGTTGCAAGTTCTACATTTTACTTAGTGCTACGGTAGGTTGCTCAGGTATTTAATATTGTCTAGGTATGTGTGATTTGGGTCGACGATCTACAACAAAAATTACGGGGCCACAATTATCTGGGAAGGAAAATTACAGATTTATTGATAAAATATATATTTTATTGATATAATTATAGATTTATCGATTGATTTGATTAATTTTGATGCCTCTCTACAATGTTTTTCTTCTTTTAGACATAGTACTTTAAGAAATACTTAACCCAAAAATAACAACTTACGGCATATACAATCTTAATATTACCATAGGTGTGGCTTAACACTTTAAAATCCAATAACCAGCATATTTTACATAGTGTCCCAGTTTGGGTATTGCTTTTACCAAGGCGTTTAACTTGCGTAAGCGAGATGCACCGGCCGCTGTTACTAAACAGATTGGCACTCGCGCGTGCCATAAAACTTCTTGACATTAAGTATACCTTTTGCAATTTTTATTTATTTATATAATAACCTTGAATATTTCAACGTTTACATCTATATTTCTGTGCAGCTATGTTCACTTTTTATTATTTTGATTTAGAATAACTAATTATAGTTCCTGACTTTTCGTAAGAACAGCGGATCGCGTCCTGTGTTGCCAGACAGATCAAATTAAATACAGAACTCTAACCATTGAAACCAGTTGATCATGTTGAACAGTAAGAAGATCTCACTCTCGCTTGTCTTCGATGTGCCATTACATAATTATAAGACATACCTCAGGCAGCTAGGCCAAGTAGGAACCCAGTAAGCATGGTAACGAAAGAGTTTTTTTTTTGAGTAGAATGGTACATTTTACATAGGTATCAAAACAACAATAAGGTATACTGATGGGTTTAGAAACTTATCTACTGATTTCTGCAATATTTCTATTAACATACCCTATATTTTCTGATCACTATCTCGCTAAACTACGAAATTACTGTATTCAAAAGCGATCTCAGGCGTATACTCTCCGACAACATTTCTCATACTCGTGAGTAAACAAAGCATTATGTAACTTCATTCATACTTTACATATGATAACATCTTGTCACATGGCTGGAAAACTTTTGAGAGTTTTAGATCCGACAGCGTAGGGTTGAGAAGGGATTTACTACTTAGTTTAATTTAGCAACTATAGCTACCTACTTAATAACTAAATGCTAATTGTTGAGAAATAATTGATTGTAGCTACCTATAGGTACGTAAGCGATTAAGTCATTTACGCTTATCTTTCTGTAGTGTAGGTAGATAGAGAAGTGAAAATACCGTTGCAAGAAATATTCGCATTTAATGTTATGTATTTGGTTGGAAGAGACATGGTTTGAGATATAACATGGTGCCAAAATTCGTCAAAAAACCACGGAAGACGCAAATCAAAATTAACCAGAAAAAGAAAGAAAAAACAAATAAATTCACAGTATTAAGTTTTCTAAGAATGCAATTAGCGATTTCCCACATTTTCGAACGTGTTGATCAGAGAGTATGGCCAACCTCGCAAGTTACCAAGTAAAATGAACTGGCCTTTTTTGCCTGTAGACTTCTCTCCTACGTGCTATTGTGTAATTATGGAAATACGAGGGAGTCTCACCTCTATATCTGCTAAATAAGACTCAAATTCTTAAAAGTATCAAGTCTAGAACTTGATATTTTAAAGAAATTCTATATCATGCTGGCTATTCAGAACAGGATTGACGGGATGGTTACTTGAGTTCAAGGACACAGTGCGTTTCATGCAGAAAACTAGAAGACTAGCTAGACACCATCGTAAATTGAACAAGATAAAAACACTTGTACCTACCTAGTTATCTAAACAATTAACGGCAAAATCTGAACAATAACGAGTAGGTAGGTACTTATAATAAACAAATGTTTATAATAAGAGATGAAATGAACAAGCGGCTCTGCGTATATAAACAATTATGGTGATCTTCAAAGCACTTAAATAAATCTATAAAAACGAGTGCCTCTCCATGTTACTTCAGCAGAAAAAGACCCGTTATAAACCTTATTTTATTACATAATTTTAGTCATAAAGACTGTATAATGTCTACAAAAATTAAACATTGCAAAGTACTCTCACTTACCACTTTCTGTTTTAAACTAGAATAGGTATATTACCACGAGACTGAGGCAATTAATAGCAATTTTTTATTCAAATATGAAGTCATATTCAAGTCATATATGCATAATAATTTGAGATGGATTCGACTCAATTTATGACTATAGCGCAAATGGATATTATACATGTTTTGTGTTATATTTTTGTTGCACAAATCATTAGTAAAAGTGTTGGCTTTAAGCTGTTACCTAACACATTACCATAACTTATTGAAAAAAAGTTTGTATGAAACTAGCTTCAATAATAATATTACTTACAGCAAAAAGTGTTACATTTATTGGATTAAGTATAAGTATTTGTTTTTGCGAATGCCCTTATGCAAGTTTATGTAGGTGTATGTATCGTAACCGAAGTTAGTAACAGTAGGTATCTTCGGGTGACTTCCTATGAAGTTAGACAGGAAAATACATAAAAAAATATATAAAAAATCAAGCTAATGTTGTATTGAGGAAGAAGGGTAAGTGAAGAAAGCTTTTGCATTTGTCGTCAACAAAAATATCAAATCAACTTAGAGCATGGCACATGATACTTTTATGCATCTCCGACAATAGAAGCACAAAGTTATAGTTGCTTCAACAAAAGCTTGCAATCAATAGAACGTGGGCTGGCATAAAGACGGCTAATCCAAACGTGCCTCGAATGCATCAGCTAAAGCGATTCAATTAGTTCTGCCAGGTGAACTTTAGCAACCTTCGAAATGGCAAGTCCGATGCAGCCTTTTGTAAGGATTACGTGATAGTTGATTGAGATAAGGACGACACGCCCAAATAAAAGAACTTTTAACGGTTCATTGAAAGCAAGTGAGCGCAGGACGTAGATGATCCAACAGTTGGAGACAGGTTCCGAAGGTGCGAGCCGACATCCCGCGCGGTCCGCGATGTTGCGTTTGCGTCGCCGGGCGTCGCAGTGTTCCGTCGACCGCTTCAAGACGCGCGCGCATGCCGAATGAAAACGTGAACTCTTATCATCACTATCATACATGTAATAAAACAACAGTGATTGGGCTAACTATTCTTGAATGACATGGTGTTGATGTGTTTGTGCAATACTATGTGTGTGGTTTGAACAGCCATGGCGAGCTTCGAGGATCTTGCCTTCGACTGGGCGGCTCTGTGCCAGGAGTGTCCAGAATGCTGGACGCCGTCAGGTGAGTGACCTTCTACTTTACTAGCTGTAGATACCTAAGCCATATATATACCTATACCACTTCGATTTGCAGAGATTTTGGAGAAATTCCTTTGATTTGTTTGCGCCGGTATTGATCTACCCTAAGTTGAAAAAGTTCCCCTCCAAATCCTTAAATAAACGTAGAATATCCTTTAAGTATTACTTAAGGAGCTGTAAGTATTATTTAAATTTCTTGAATAACATTTTTACAATTCTATTAAAATTTAAAAAAACGGGCAACAAGTTACAGTTTGTAATCGGACGAACAATGATACGTAAAATCTAAAGGTTAATGATATGGATGTAGGTAGTCTAACGACACCGCTTCAATTTTATACATTCTCGTATTTTTAACAATTACTACATAAATTGCATAAAATTACCTGTGAAATTTTACCAACTATTAGGTAGGTTAGATACCATCGCACAAGCACAATATCACAAAAAAACTGATTGAATTGGGTTTGTAGCAATAAACAAACACCTTATTCAAAGGTCAAATATACTGACACAAGTTTTCTAACGGTGTTACCCAAACAAGTTTTCTTAGACAGTTCATCCAACTTATTTTCTTCGCATATTCAAAAAGAAATGGCTGAGAAGTTAGAACCTAGATGTCATCTAGTATCTTCATTATTTGTTACACGTCTTTTATGCTGCCACTCTACTTCTCTACTTGCTATAATATATTCGAGAACAAAATCAATCAAATCAATTAAATCTTGTATTTTGTCTACTCTTACTCTATTTAAGGAAGATACAAGAAAAAAAAACTGTCTAGGTGTTCGATAGTTCCTCCTCCTCTGTCATCGTTCCCTCTTTGCTTTTTGTGACTCGTATAGTCTTACTACTACTTAGGTACTAGTCTGACTCTTTCTGTGTAGTTTTTTACTGTTTTGTTTCACACAGTAAAAATACTATTTGGTAGAGAGCTGTGCTGACCAGTATCTCTAGGTACTATAGTTAGATTCGGTCGCGTTGGAACAGTAAGTAAATTCACCTTGCCTGTAAGATGGTTCAAAATGATCCATGTGATTCAACTTTGACTTTTGACTTTAACTAGGTGTTCCAATACCAGGAGCCATAGTCTGAGTTTTAGCAAGCATTTGACACGGATGTATGGTGTAGTGAAATACAGATTTTGTATAGCGACACCGATGACCGCGTACACTTTGTGAACCTCAATTCCTCTTCTTCAGTCTTAGGACTCCTCCAACTCCTCCTGTGAATATTGTAAAAGTTGATCAAGGGATTACGTTAGGGGATGGGCAGCAGCGTCCACCAGCATACTTAACACCAAAAACTGCGATCACCAATCCACCTGCCAAGTGTGATGACTATGGTAAATACCCCCATTGCGCGCTATGCATGCTAGGAGGGAGGCCTCATCCAGCAGTGGATGTCTACCGACTGATAAAGAATTAAGAAGATGGTGTACCTAGTGTTACACGGATTTTTGTATGAAAAATGAGGATCACAGAGTGTACGCTCATCGATGTCGCTATACAAAATCTGTGTTACACTACAGTGTAGTGTGTAGTGACTACACCATACATACCTACGTCCGTGTCAATTGTTTGCAAGAGTCTTAGACTCTGCCTCCTGGTTCGTTCATCGTAAGGTTGGTTCATAGTTCTTTCAAGTTATTCAACTTTTCCTTCTCACTTTCTCATAAGAAATTACTCTGAAACATCTTAGACCCTACACGATAATATAAATAGACGCATCTTCATTGGGTAAGTACTTGTGTATTGCGCATCAGTCTGTTACCTCTCGGTTCTATCAAGTCACCTCATGAGCATTTGTGTTTCTTATTAACACAGGGTGACTGGCCAGTAGCGCAAGAACCAGATGATTACTACTTTGTGAGAATAGAAAATAAACGATTTCTAATTTAAGGGAAAAACTGTCGGTAACGGTTTTGTAATTGTATACAAACAGACAGACAGAAAAGTATATTATACAGACTATTTCCGAAATTTATTTTTCAAAACAAGCCTGAAAAGTACCTGTTTCTCAATTCTATAAAACCGAAGACACCTAATGTATTATCAAGATACTGTATTATTATGTCTAATAGGATGTAGCCTATCCTGAAATATTTGTCAAGTCTGTATCAATGAAAATTCTCACAAATGGAAAAACCATTGCATCCTGTAACAGGATTCCTGTTATTGTTTGATTCAATGGAAGATGCTATTGCACTAAAATAAAATCTACTTTTACTCAATAGACAATATTCACATTAAATTTAACTAAAATTTTAATTTGCGTCTTGTTTTAAATGAAAAAATAAGACGCAAATGTTAATATGTACCTAATATGTTAAAAATTTGTTGCATGAGCGTCTAAGGAGTTTGTAAAATGAACTATATTTTTTCTCTATATTCTATGTATTTGATGACTAAATTCTGATACAAATGATATCAATACAAGTGGCTCCTCCAATACATCTCCTGAAAAACGGTGATTTGTGATCTTTTTAATGATATTTAGTCACTGAGTGACATTTAAAAATCGCACCCCAAGCCATTTTTAGGAGTTATGTTCGAGCAGTTTTGTTTTACGAAGATTTACAGCTGCTTTACACTCTGAGGTAGTTATTACATTTAAGTAATACCTCAGTGGCAGTGGTGGTAACCCGGGTCTAGGCATAAATTTGATTTTTACTTATCATACAACAATTTAAAAGATGTATGTCAGGATCGTTGTAAGTAAAAATCAGTGGTCTCTGCCTACCCCTCCGGGAAAAAAGACTTAAGTTTACATAATGTTTTACCTGTATAAGATTTAAAGAGATATATAAATCTAAATTGATAGATTTACGACTTCCTGAGGTAGATACTAACGTAACTATAGCTAAATTATTAGTATATGGACTAGAACTTGGAATCATCATCATCATCATCACCATCATCATCATCATCATCATCGTCACCATCATCAGTCGTTATACGTCCCCGGTTGGACGAGGCCCCCCCCTCGATAGAATGTAATGGGGGGATTGGCCAATCACCACGCATGACTGGCGGATTGGCGATCGCAGCACAGGTTTTTAATACTCAGGTGGATGCTACTGCGCCCATTACATCCACGGGAGGAGACTGAGGAGTTTATTCTTAGGCCGGACACACCAGGACCTACCTACATACTAAGAATGTAAAGAAAATGCTCTTTTCTTTCCTATACTGTGTTCTTGTAAACTCTTTCATAACGCTAACGAGGTTGATAGCCAATGAGTTGCTTAGATGCTTACATACGAGTTTCCTTTAAAAGTAAAATAATAACACGCCTCATGATTATTTTCCCGTAACTCCACTTGAATTTTACATACCTGTATTGCTATATGCATATTATGCATGCCTACCTGTTCTTATACGGTTTATAAACTGTTAGATATGTATGTAAAATCACTGATTTTGCTTTTGGAATATCGGTTTTTAGCGCTATTTCAATCAACATTTCTATTTGTAATCGGTACATGTTCTCTAAGTGTAGCAATAATCATAAAATTATTTTACCATAGAACTGACTATTAATAGTTTTACCATAAAACCGGTTTCTTTTCTCTAATTAATAGATCTTTGAACTTGGCTCTAATTGAGTGATTTAAGTCATTGTGCTTGAAGCGAATTTCGCTTTCGTTTCTCAGACAGACGTGTACAATTAAAATGTTGTAACAGATGTATAAGGTATCGTTATTACGCCAATTTATCTTACCTCGTGGGTTTCAATAAAGTTTAATAGTCAAACTTGAATGCACAATTTCTCACGATTATTAGTTAGTAAATGATAGATCTGTCATTGACCCTTGGGTTATACTTAAAACATACCTTATACTTATTCCTTTTGATATTTTATTTATATATTCAGATAAAAAAACAATGATGATAGCGTGCGTTACTTCATAAGATAATTGTTATTCGATTGTTAGTTATAATGTCTTTTTCGTGTAATAAAACATGTGTTTATAAGTCTGAGACTTATCAAAATACTAAATGTAATTTAACCACAACCAAAGTTGATAGATTCTTGATCGTCCGTTGGTTTATAGGATATGTGACGTCACATAGGGCTCCTCTGAACATCACTATGAATATAATAAATATATTACGAGTAAGTTGTTTATTTAATATAGACGATAAATATTCAATAGTTTGTGCATAACTATTCCCAATTTCCTAAGTTCTTCGGACACGTCTCGAGGCGGGACACTGATTCGATTGAGCGTCTTGTAGTGCAAGGACGAGTAGAAGGCACCCGACCGCGCGGAAGATCACCCATGCGTTGGACTGACCAGATCAAGTCTGCAGTGGGTGGCAACCTACATGAATGCACGAGGATGTCCACCAATAGGGATAAATGGCGAGATATCGTGAGGCGAGCCACATCTGCCCCCAACAACAGTACTTCATGACGACCACGACCACTCTGTCAAGAGTGTAACGACTGAGAAGAAGATTCCCAATTTCAGATCAGAATATTTTTTTGTTTTATACTTTTTACTTTTTTACTTTACTTACTTTTTTTTAAATGTCAGCTCATAAAATAAGATTCTCACGATGATCTGACGCTTCTAGCAAGTCAAACTAAACATTACTAATACTAGATAGTAGGCTTAAGATAAATTAAATAACTGCGTGTCAATATCTACCTCTGTTTCATCATTGGCCGTTAGACGTCCACTATTGGGCATAGACCTCCTCAATAGAATGCCACGACGAACGGTCGTGAGCCGCCTCCGTCCACCGACTTCTTGCAACCGTTACAATGTTATCGGTATATCGAGTGCGCTATCCTACACTGCGAAGCTTTGTCCAGTTCCATCCTGGTCGCCACTCGAGAACCTTTATTCCCCAGCGGTAGTTGGCTCAGGTATATAGTTTTGTTATAATATATAATAGCTAATTCCATGTGTTTTTAGTTCCTAATAAATAATTTTTTTGAAATTTTTCAATAGCTAAAAGCTATAATAGGCGTAATAGCCTGCCCATTGCCACTGCAACTTGCTAATTCTGGGTGTGTCCATGATGTTGGTTCTTCTGCAGATCTCCTCATTTCGGATTTTATAACATAGGTACCTAGTAAAACTACTAACATAGCTCTCTCCATAGCTCCTTATGAATGAGGCCAATAGTAAGCGACCTTAGTGCCGTATGTAATTACTGGCAAACTCTGTACTTATACCTCATCATCGTCAGTCTTATTGGTGATCGTAGTATTGGTGTTAAGTACTCAGGTGGATGCTGCTGGTCATTCTCTGGTGCAATCCTTTTGTATGTTTTTGCGACATTCCCGGGAAGAGATGGAGGGGTCTAATTTAAAGCCGGACTCTACGACTTACTTGGTGGTACCACAGAATAAATATTAGTATAAGTAGTGGTACTTAGGTATACATACTTAGCAAAAATGTAGGTATGCCGTTTACAACCACCGCAGACAGCAAAATCAAGGTTAACAGAGAAAAATAAAAAAACCCTGTGGTATCATCTTTGACTGTCTATAATTTGACTGTCACATTAGTTGCAAGTTAGTTGTGGTTAATTTAACAGTAAATAGAGGTTAATGTTATGGCTGTTCATTTTGTAACCTATATAAAAGACATAGGTTGAAAAGGGACAGACAGAAGCGACTGTGTCACTAGAATATTAAATGAGAATTTGGCATGGTCAACTAACGGTTAGTTTTGTATCCGAATTCTTGGGCCATTGGTTTCGGTCTTACGTTGTTAGTAGATGCATATTATGTTGGCAAATGGTTGACAAGGTAGAGTCTGTGCGGAAAGAGTATAGGCGTGGTATATCAGGATGCTGCTTGACGATTTTGGGTTGTTTGCATCTCTGTCTATACATATTATAGCTCGACTACAAGATAATGATACTTTGCAATTAACAAGGAACTTGCGTACAAACAAAAATCTTATATGGTTTAGTAGGTTTGGTCAAAATTAACTATAAATAATGCTAGTTAATTTTGTCGCCGTGCCTATTTACTTTCCGCACAGACTCTAGTAAGTAGTTTCATGATTTTGAAAGCGAACTAACCTATTTGCATCAAAATAAAACCTTTCATAGTGCAGCTGAAGGTAAGGCGCCAATCCTTTATGGTAAATTTTAAGGTACTCACCTACTTAAGTACCCACTTGGTATTCAAATCGTTCATGCATTCCTTTAGAAGTTAGTTTTCGAACTAAGTACGAAAACGGAATAGCTAATAGATTCTAAATAAATTCGGGTCTTGTGGTATGGTGTAGTAGGTACCTACCACAGAGCGTTTGGTGTAAATTAACTCTTGCTTAGGTACTTATCGTTCTAAGTAGTTTTAACTACTTAAAACTGCTAAGTAAACAACTAGGTAAATAAATCTTACATTAGTCCGTATAATGCATGTCATAATCCATGCCTTCATACATAATCACCACGCTTGGCAGCCGGATTGGTGATCGCAGTATTGGTTTAGAGTACTCAGGAGGCCACAAACTAGGCCATATCTTCTCGCTACAGATGCCACGCATAGAGCCTCAAGTTGAAACTCTCGAAAGCACTGCGACTATCTATTGGCCGTTAAGATAGGCTCAAAGTCGCGCAGTGGGCTATCCAAAATGAGGCGATCCGTATAGAAGAACCAAGATCACCGACTAAGCTCTCAGAATTAGCAATTTCAAGTGACAATGGCTTGTCATATAGCTCGTAGAACTGACAACCGTTAGGGAATAAAGGTTCTCCAGTGGCGACCACACAAACCGGACGACGCAGTAGAGAAAAACTCCTCTCTCGATGGACTAATAACGACTTTATAAAAGAGAGGCGACTCAAGAACGTTCGTCGTGGTATTTTGATGATAAAGTATAGGGTACCAATTTTTTATTAAGCACCTTCCTAACTAGGAACATTTTTTATTAAGTCAAAACTTACATTAACATTATTTTATAAACTTTTGTGTACTAGCAACAATTATCTGTAGTTATTTATAGAAGATAGATAATACCCACACACAGTTAATAATGATTGTTTTTTTATACATACCATTTAGTTGACCCGAAACATTTGTCGGTGACTGTACTAAATCAATTATAAATTCAAATTAAAATACTCGGTCGAGTTGGGTTGGGCCAACATATAATATTCAAGATGGTCCCGTATCGTACTTTTCGGACGAGTTAAATTTGGTAGTGTTGGTCTCACAATTACGTGTTTGAGCATCTTGTATCAGGGTAGGTAGGTAGGTAGGTATGTTAACCTCAATCCAACACCTGTGCAAACAAAATATTTCTAAAAGTTTATTTCCACTTTTCTTTGGGTAAGCAGATGTAATATTAAAATAATCTTAATGAATACTCGTTAATCAATTTTTGTCAGTGATTATTTTTCGCTTTTTCTTCTAATAAAGAATATTTGACTGAACAATCTGTTTAAACAAAACATTTTCAAAACAGCTGTAGTTACCCTAATCATTCATTCATCACCATCAATGTGTGTGCTATCATCATCATCGTCAGCTTCTCAACTTACTCAGATAGATAGTCAGATAGTAAATTTATTCATACAGAAGGTAACACGTAAAAAAAACAAACGCCCCAGTATCTTAACCTACTTATAGTTAAACCGCGTGCGTTTTTTGTTGTGTGAAATGTCCAGCATTTATTTTATTTATTTATTATTTATATTTTAAATAAAATAAAACCACGTGCGTTATTTCTTGTAATTTTTTTGCAATTCGTCATCTCGCCATATGTGTTTTAAAATCAATAACAAGATCCTTTTCAGATCTACCATACCTTAACTGGGTCACTGACCTAACGCTAGCTATTCGTTCACCAAGAAATAACCTACTTTGTCCTACTTTTACTTGTCGATTTCTACTCAAGTCATCATCACGTATTTAGTTCGAGTACAAACAGTAACTAGCTCTAGTTCTTATTTTTAGGGTTCCGTTGTAATACAAGGAACCCTTATAATATCGTCCAGTCCATACGTCCCAATATTTTCAACAAAGTGGTGTCTAAGGGAAGGTTAGGAATAATTAAAAATGTCGAAAACAGGTCAGGCGAGTAGGGTTTCACATGAAAGGTCTTCATTAATGAATTTCAAAACCTTTTTTGTTTTAATTTAAGCCAGTATCTCTCATTTGTTTTATGAGTTAAAATGTGAAAACAAACACCGTCATCAATTAGCATTTAATTTAAAAAAAAGGTACCTATTGCGGGTTTTCTTGTTTAACAGGAAAAATACAACGAAGTTAGTAGTATGCATTAAAAGGCTAATTAATTATTTATTAAAAAAATATATCTTAAATACTCGGTGCGCGATAGTGCGCACTTAGCGGAATAGTAGAGCGCTTGTGTTTTCAATTTAATGAGGTTTCCACACAACATTTTTTATCAGTTGTACCGTTTGAAAGATATCAGCTTACCCAGTAGCACCCCTCCAAAGTCACCCCTTTTGTGCAGCTTCGATGAACATTTCGATGAAATGAAGCTTCCATCGATCCATCAAGGTTTGAAGGGTGCCGGAATATCGAAAATCTTCCAAATATTACCGTCAAGCTCCATACAAAAAGCGTTTAGCCTCGGACATGCACTCGTCTCGTTAACCCATAAACCTAAGCTTCTTTGGTAGGTAATATACAGGGTGGGGCAAATTTTTGGCCCCTTAACCCTACCTACCTTTTCTTTCGTAGTTAGAAGGTTTTGTTCTTAGGAACCTTCTATTTTATTTTGAAGAAAAAAATATTGTCATTTTTAGTTTTTTGAAAATGAGTACGGTTAGCCCTAAAACTGACATTTGTCAAAAAAAGAAAGTTTATTTTAATCGACTCTATTTCCAACCAGGAACACTTTTCCCAAAGTATGTTACCAAATCAAATCGTAAGTTTTGGCAATAATTAAAAAAATCAATTCCCATACATTTTTCTAAGAAGCTCCATTCGCCGCAACAAAGTCATGCATACCATTCTAACACGGAAAGCAATTTGTTCTAAATTCAAATTATTTATTGGTATTTGTTATTAAAACTTATTGGTAGAATGACAATACCGCTAGAAAAAATTGGCGGGAAATATTTTTTTAAATTTTTAAATCCAAAATGTCTCTTACAACAGCGGCTAAGCTTAATAAAAGCTTATTTTCAAAATAACTGTCGTGTTCAAACAGCGTTAGAAGCATTTCGTAGAGAAAATTAAGAAATACCACTACCAGACAAGAAAGTAATAAAAACCATGCTAAGAAATTTGGTTGAGCATGGGAGCTTTCGAAAACCTTACAAAAAAAACAAATTGTATTAGTTATACCTATCAACTTAAAAAAGTAGTTACATACGAATTTAAATTAAGAACCATTGAATAAGTGACATTGTTGTTTTCACTTACTCGTTTTTTCATAGAAAATGTATGGGAATGGTTTTTTTAATTATTGCCAAAACTTACGATTTGATTTGGTATGTTACTTTGGGAAAAGTGTTCCTGGTTGGAAATAGAGTCGATTGAGACCAACTTGTTTTTTTTGACAAATGTAATTTTTTGGGAGAACCTTACTTTTTTTCAAAAATCTAAAAATGCCAATATTTTTTTCTTCAAAATAAAACAGAAGGTTTCTTAGAACAAAACCTTCTAATTACAAAAGAAAAGGTACCTACCCTTAAGGGGCCAAAAATTTGCCTCACCCTGTATAGTATAGGGTAATGAGTACCGAGAGCACTGATATTTGACAATCATTTGTAATTACCTAGCTAAGCTTTTGTTCCAGAAGTCAGACGAAGCCACGTTCTTGACATAGTCAATAATAACGATGTCAAAACAAATAACGAAAAAGATATCGAATGTCTCTTTATATAAGACTGTAATTTGAGAATGAAAAGAATTCGCAATGAGCTATTTGACTGTTTCCATGTTCTCGTCTTCTCTATGCTCGGGTAACGTTAGGTCTGAGTTATATAAATATTTTATCATACTTTAGCTAAGGAAGATCACGCTTAGATAGTTTGCACAGGTGCTTTAAGTAATATGATGAGTTAGAGACTACTCTACTGTGGCATTTTAATAAGAGGTGATAAGTATAAGTTCTACCTAATACCGATCGAAACATTCATCACTCTAAAATAGAAAATATATTTTATTTGCTTGTAGATTTGATATAATCCTACTAATATTATAAACGCGAAAGTTTGTGAGTATGGATGTTTGTTACTCTTTCACGTAAAAACTACTGAATGGATTTGAGTGAAATTTGGAATGGAGATACTTTACGCCCTGGATTAACACATAGGCTACTTTTCATCATCATCATCATCATCATCAATTTTCATCATTATTCACGCGGGTGAAACCGCGGGGCGCAACTAGTTTGTTATAAATACTACTAATCTACTTACTATCTTCCTTAGCTGGTAGACGTTACCTCGCTTCTTAGTCGGATTAGTGATCGTAGTGTTGGTGTTTAGTACCTCAGATGGATCCTGCTGTCCATCCTGGCGTAACTTATTATCAACACTTCGCAATTAAACATTCTATCAACTCGAAGTCAAAAGCGACGATATTTTTAGCTGAATTACGCTTCAAATTCATTGTTTCAAAAGTCTAGAACTCTTTGGAACTTTATATCCACAAAACTTTATGAAGATCTGCCATGTTTTTAAGATCGAAAGGGATAGACTTTGGAATCATATTTAGGTATACGCCCTAACATCAGCGATTATAGGCATAAACTTACATAACGAAGAGTACTTAATCTACCTATGAAGTAAGATAAAAGCTATCTTTATCTTTCATCGCATTTTGTACAGTTTACCTTTTCAGTTAACGCTATATCATTACGCAAATAGCCTAAGGCAGTTCTTCTCTACAGTTTCATCACACAAATAAGCATTTTTATCGGCTTGTCGTGGGTTGGTTTCGTCGTGTTGTCCCAACTGAGATGTCTATCGATCGACAGGTACTTACAACAATGTGACTTAATATGAGTGTGTAATGTGTTCTACAATGCGTTATGTAACGCATAGGTAAGGCGGTTGTTTCTCAAACACACCCACGCACAGTTTTTATCAATCAGACCGTACCAGAAATCCTTGAGATTTAAGATCATATCAGTTGAAGCTTTCACATCATCATTGTCATCAGCCTGTAGATGATCACGACGAAGGTCTTGTGCCGCGTCCATCCACTGACTTCCTGCGACCTTAAGTCCATCGAGAGGAGGGTCTTGGTTTGTGGTCGCCACTCGAGAACCTTTATCCCCCAACGGTTGTCAGTTCTGCGAGCTATATGACCTGCCCATTGCTACTTCAACTTGTTAATTCTGAGAGCTATGTCGGTGATCTTGGTTCTTCTACGTATTTCCTCAATTCGGATTCTATCACGTAGTGAAACTCCTAGCTTATGGCCAGAGCCCATAGCTCGCCGCGCGACTTTGATCGTGTCTGTACGAATATTAATATTACGATATATTATTATTATTAATTTATTATTATTATTATTATATTAATATTAGCCCTAAGTTATCACTGGCACTGGTCAGATAGCAGAAGCTTTTACGAAACGTTTCATTTCTATAAGTGTATTATAACAATGTTCCATTCATACAAGGGATCATAACCACAGGATCTATCAGTAACTATATCAGTATCAATAAAACGGGAATAAGATTCTTTGCCTAATTTCGCCAAATAACATACATGCTTAGATTTGGGTACTTCAGCCCCCGTTTTCTTTATATGTAAATTGTGCAATCATATTCAAACGGTGACATTTGACAGCAATGATCGCACAATTTACGCCTATTGCAAACCTGTCGCGCGATAGAGAATACCAACGGGGGCTGAAGTACCTAAATCTAAGCTTGTATGTTATTTGGCAGGTTCTTGAGGAGATCCTACTATAGGGGGTAGTTAAAGAATACAAATCTCTTTGAATACAAAGACAAATTGGCAGGTTTCTATAAAAAACTGACAAACGGGCCCATAAGTTTGACGACCTCTGTTGCGCGGCGGGTGAAGGTTCGCCTGCGACGCAGGAGGTTGCGGGTTCGATTCCTGCCTCGATATTTGTACGATCTGCAGATATTTGTTCAGGGTGTTCTGGGTAATTTCTATGTATAATAAAAAATATCTATCTATGTAATGTTATTGTATTAAGTATATCAGTTATCTAGTATCCATAACACAAGCTCTGCTTAGCTTGGAGCTAGATAATATTGTGTGAAATGTCCAGCATTTATTTAAGTAATTGGTGAAAGTGAGAATAAGTCTCTTGTAAAATTTATTATAAGGTTGGTGAAGATCAGCATTAGTCCCAGTTACAAAATGTTAGGTACTTCAGATGTATGATATTTGACAGGTGTATCAAGACAGTTAATTAGTTTCGTCGAGCGAGAGTGGTATCTTAGATATGCCTTAGCGTTTTGCAATAGCAGGCAGTTTATATATTACTTATAATTAAATGGCTGAGTTTTGCTAGGCTTATTGAATACCTTTTCCAAAGCTATTAATCAATGAGTCTTGCAATCATCATGAATCAAACACTACTCTTTGATTATATACACACTAGATAGAGCTTCATGACACAAAAGCGTCGAAAAAAATATCAGCTAACTGTTAGCTGATAAGTCGCTTCCCGCCCCTCATTGTCAATTGTGTTGTCAAGGCGAGCGGTCGCAAAGTGAATTGAAATTTGAGCTAGCAATGACGATTTGCGCCATAAAAGTGTGCAGAAATTACAAAGGACGTTTAAAAACAACTAGTAAAGTCACCTACCATCGATAAGTATTCAGAATTCATAGTATTTTCAAAAGTATTCAATAAAAATAATCAACTTATTAGCCCCGATTATTCAACTCAAGCTTGGCACTTTTGTCTGTGTTGCCAGTTTTTGAATGCTAAATTCCTTATGGTGACTGAATAAATGATTCCTTATAAAGTGAGAACGTCGATTGGGTTCACCTGCTTTTACTTTCCTTCACTTTTACCTATGAAAAGTATAGTAGGTATGTACAATATATCGGCCTCTGTGGCGCGGCGGGCGAAGGCATACATACGTTATCTTATCCACTCTAACGAATGCCTATAGCGATGATTAATCAAAAGATGACTGAGATGAGATTATATTGTGAGTTTAAAATTTAAAATATACAGGGTGTTTTTTTTAAATGGGACAGTATGTGGATATCCATAAGAGATACGGGAAAACTGTCTTTGGAACCATTTGCTCATTTTCAAAAACGATTTTGGCACAGTTATTTTTTTGGTCAAGCGTAATCTGATACATACCTAAGTTAATAAAACTATCGCAAAAAAAAAATGGCCTCCCTCTTTCTTTTTACGGTACGGGTACGTTTCAGAATATCTCTAGTGGCCTTAGACAAAGATGTTCTTATTAAAGTTTGACTAACTCCTACAGCTCTGATTTTTCTCATTTCACGAGACCATCAGAGTAGTAGAACAACATTCACCACACATCTTTGTCTAATGCCACTAGAGGTGTTCTGAAACGTTTTTTTTTTTCAGTTTTTTCAGAATACCTAATGATCCTATAGTTCACAGTCACTGGGTGAATATTATAAAAAAAACAAAGTTTGTTTTTTATTGACTTTTTTCCCACACGCTCGACATAATAACAATATCGCTAATCTATCTATCTCCATTCTGTAAAAAATCAACAGATTCCACTGTTTGTTTTCTAGTAACCGGCAAAACTTACTTACCCGAACATAGTCAGTTTTTCCCAATAAATTGGGAAATATGTCAGTAGCTGTTATCTTTACGCACGCAAACAGACACAAAAGCAACGACGTGACGCGAGTGTAAGACAAAGCTGCGCGCATGTTTGTGTGTGTAGACACGCACACGCGCTACCAAAGGCTGGCCTGTTTCTTTTGTAGTGTTTGCAGGACGAAACTCTATCTAGTGTGTATATAATCAAAGACACTACTATAACTCCGTGGCATTTTTAATTTTCATTCGATATTACTACTGTCTACCCTATTTTAAAGTTATTGTAGGGTAAGGGTGTACGAAACGGTCCCCCGAAGAAAGAATGCCCATATGTCAGAGTATCCTGTGTGCCGTATCTTTTAATTATCATTCGGTATTATTGATCAGTGATATATATCAAAATAAGTAGGTACTTTATACCTACCTAATGTTTGTTTGCACCTTAAGTTCATGAGTTTTTATTATAAAAACATATTTTAAAAAATCTTTTATGCAGAGTCCTAGTTGTCGGAACCGTGAACTGAATCCAAAATAAGCCCAAACACTGCCAAGCACTTTTAGTCATCGGGGAATTCTTTTGCCAACTTTCCGTTTTCATCACCAGATCAGCTCGCTGTCACCATAATATTGTATTATCATCGGAATTTCCATCCTTCCTTCCTTGGATTCTTTTCCGCATGGTTGCGTGCGTTTTCCTATTTCGTTTCATTTTTTAATACATACTAACAAGTGAACTTTATTTAAACTTAAAAAGAAAACGACAACTGTTAAGTAAATTCAAAACGATTTCAATCCAAAGCTGTGACCCAAAGATTGCAAAATAAAATCCATTCAAATTTTGACACCTCGTAAAATAGCAATGTCCAAGCACCTTGTTCAAGGTGAATGTAAGAGACGTATTGTTATACATTTTCTAGATAACCCATACATTCTATTGTCAAAAGTGAAAAATAGTATCAGTCACTTTACATATGAAAATCTTGGTCATTCTTTTGTCTACTGTTCCATTGTTGTTTTAGTATGTAGTTTCAATGGTCTCCCATACACTTGTGTAACCCGAACCCATATACGGTCTTTATTTTTTTGTTATTGTTTTTTGTTGCAGTCTTTCACGTGTGATCATTAAATAACTTGTTATTTAACATAACATAACACACAACAGTTACATATACATAGTCCGAATTCCACACAAGGATTCCCTGTGTCGTGGGTATTAGAAACTACGAGTACCATGCTACAAACAAATATTTACAGATCATACAAACATTTGTCATACATTTATTACAGACGACCTCTGTGGCGCGGCGGGCGAAGGTTCGCCTGCGACGCAGGAGGTTGCGGGTTCGATTCCCGCCTCAGAACAAATATTTGTACGATCTGCAGATATTTGTTCAGGGTGTTCTGGGTATTTTCTATGTATGATAAAAAATATCTATCTATGTAATGTGTTGTATTAAGTATATCAGTTATCTAGTACCCATAACACAAGCTCTGCTTAGCTTGGGGCTAGATAATGTTGTGTGAAGTGTCCTGCATTTATTTATTATTTATTATTATTATTTAAAATATCAGAAGCCTAACCATGAGCTCTTATAGCGATTCAGTTCAAAAACTATTCAGTGCAAAATATCGGTTCGTCGTTGACATCCGTCATCATTGAATTACCTTTAATCGCATAGAAGTATACATAGACCTTCTGCTACTGTGCCTTTAAATATAGCTGCGGACATCAAGGAACCTATATTTTGTACTGAATAGTTTTTGAACTGAATTTCTGTAAGAGCTCATGGTAAGGCCTCTGTACATTCTCGTTTTGTCGCAGGCCTATAATTTTGCTCTGAGACAGGAACGAAACGTGAACCTGTCCCGTCTGCGTCTGTCCCACACCACGCCTTAATGGATACCACATTCCACTGACGGCATTTATCTAGTTTGCTACACCTCATCGTTGGCAAATCTAACATTATTATTGGCCATAGCATAACTTCGTAAGTCGCGCAGCGGGTTATGGAGAGATACGCTCGGAGTTTCACTACGTGATAAAATCCGAAATGAAGAGGTTGTAATAAAGAACATAGTTAATTAAAATGTTCTAAACTTCGATATAAAACCAACAACTCAATGTTGGTAAATATGTCCCTAGGCATAAATTCTTGAAAAAAGGGGTACTTCTTGTCTCATCCCAATTGGTATTTATCTTGGTTCAACCCATTTATTGTTTGTACTCCCGAAATCGCATAACGCCGATCGATCTGAAATTTGGTATACTAACGTATTTTGACCTTCTTATCACAAATATCATAACGAAAATCGGTGCAAACGCCATTTTGAATAAGAAAAACGGAGGAGAATATCCAATAACTTTTCCAATAACGCTAACTCTGAATATTCTCTGCACATGTAGGTAAGGTTAGTCAGAATAGTTTTTAAACAAGCACGGTTTTAATTTAGCGAAAACTTAAAGGCAATGTTATAGTCTTAATACTGCTGCTTATATAAATATATAATGGACTGAACATTAGTGGGATGTAACAAGAAACACTCGAAATGAGGTGGTCTACGCAGATTGCTGTAAATTGAATTACTTAAATAATTATAATTATCTAAATAACTCAATTTATATAAAGTTGGTTTAAGCAGATTACTGTAAATTTAAATACTTAAATAATTGGGTATTAAGTTGGTTTAAGCAGATTACTCTAAATTTAAATACTTAAATAATTGGGTATTAAGTTGGTTTAAGCAGATTACTGTAAATTTAAATACTTAAATAATTGGGAGTCCTAATATTAGCGGGATTTTTTAATTACGTATTAATACGTGTATGAAGAATTTACAACACATGTTTATTTCAAATGTTATATTATTTGAATGTGCATGAAATTTTAATTTTCGAAAATCATGTTTCTATTGGCGGAAACATAGGAAGGTGAGATACAAGTTGTTGTTTATGATTCGTCCCCTGATACTGTAGCGGTTTGCGCTTATAGGGTGCCCTTCTTGAACGAGAATAAGAGAATTTGGAAGATTGAATATCCTCTAGTGCCTCAATATTAAAGTTTTCCGATGGGTTCCTCCATTCTTTTTCCACAGATAGCGCCACTGAGGCTAACTGTAAAACCACTGCAAAAGATATTACGAAACAATAAATAGGTAAAAATGGTATATTACCGTTACGTCCGGTCCATTACGTAGTGAATAAAAATCTATTGTTATACGGTGTTGATGTAATGTAATGCTGCTAATTATTCCCACCACGTGTTGCGAATAGCAAAACAAGGTTTAAAAAAAGTCTGATTAAGGTTCCCAGTAGGACCTCGTTGAACTTTTCGGCTGAAAGACGCTTAATTTTTTTTTATTCGTTATTTTCTTTTTATATTATAATAATTTTATATGCACCTGTTTCTCTGTAAGAATAGTACACTCGAGAGCAATGAATCCGGGTCACTAAAGAATGTTAAAAATCTCGGAAACTAAAAATGATAGATTAATGCAATAAATTGTATTTAATAGACAATGTAATACTCCTTAAATGAAGGTAAAAAAATATGAGTCACCATACATTTTATTAACACAAAATTACATAAAGAAAAAAACTGCTGATCTCTCCTTAAAACAAAAATAGGAAACATGAAATTTTTGAACTTTATTACGATTTTCTTGAATTTTAATACTTCGTATTGCCTCCTCGTGCTTCCATTACTGCGTTTACGCAGAAAAAAAACAACAAAAAAACAGAAATCAAACAATGATAAATGACAGATTACAAACAAAAGCAAAACCAAATGCTGTAATTTCGTAGTTCCATCTTCGAAAGTGGCCCTTTTTCAAATTTGGTTTTTTTATGATATAACTTTACAATAACTAAGAAGTTTTAATACCTTCATTTAAGGAGTATTACATTGTCTATTAAATACAATTTATTGCATTAACCTAGCATTTTTAGTTTCCGAGATTTTTAGGATTCTTTAAGTGACCCGGATTCATTGCTCTCGAGTGTATTATTTATGTCACATATTTTTGTATAACGATATTGATTTTGACTATACTTACTGGAGTCGACAGATTAGAAATTATATGCAAGTTATGGGGAACGAAAATAATAAAATTTTGCAACTCCCCAACTGGACAAACTTTAACGAGTTTTTGTTTGTCGAATTCGGGAATGACTCCATTGTTTCTATAATGTAGAATACTACAACTTCTTGTGAAAGAGTTCGTCCGGGGAAGTACTACCACCATACCTATTTCTGCCGCCAAGCAGTAGTGCTCGCATTGCTGTTATGGTTAGAAGGGTACGGGTGCCGGTGAAATTACAGGCACATGAGACTTTTCATCTTTATGTCTCAGGGTCGGCAGCGCGCGTGTGATGCCTCTGGTGTTCCAGGCGTTCATAGGCTACGGTAACTGCTTTCCATCAGGTGGGCCGTATGCTTGTTTGCTTGCCAAGTAGCATAAAAAAAAATACTTTGGTAAGTCTTATCTGATTATTTCTATAGCATTTTATGAAGATCTGGCTTGAAGTTTTTAAATGAATTAAAAAAAACTTTTTTCTTTACTCTAGTTTCGATTCAATCCATCAAGGTACGGAGTGTTCTAGATTTTTGAAACAACGAACCTAATTTATTTTTTTGAGTTTTTAGTCCTAATTCAGCTTAAAAGTTCGACGAGATGTTCCTTAACAGAACAACATTAATTTCGGGTCTAACTAAGTACCTAGGTCAAAACTATAAGTTTAGGAAACCAGGAAATGGTCATATTTACTCACAAAACATGAACACACAGCAGATTTTGAGTTTACACATATTTTTAGTTATAAATTTTCAAAACTTTTCTCCAATTTACGTTAAGCCTTCCGAGGTTTTGGTTGAAATCAAACTTTTCAGATAACCAGCCTTTATTAATATCAATTATTTTTTAATTGAAACATTACTTTAAATTAACGTCGACATTTCCATATTGTAAATTTTGGAATCAATTATACCTATCAAAGATTGAACCTTGATGTCTAATTAATAACATAGGTTACCTACATGTTACCTAGTTACTACATTTTCTATGCCAAACCTTAGTTATATGCCCCTAAGAACTGGTTGACAACTGAGCTTTGCTTGGGAACTGGCAACAAACCCTGAAAACAGACAAAACCCCTACAACCACTAAATTAATAAGCTGTAGAAACCCCAACCAACCCTCAAAATGAGGACAAGTGCGACCGAGTCTCGCGCCTGGAGGTTTCCGATCTATAAATTACTTTATCCAAGATAAATTATTTCGAAATTGTCGGAGCCCATCTCGAATTTCAGCCACTTTTTCCTACAAACTTCACCATCCTATTTTAGGGGTAAACAAGTCGAAATTCTTCAATTTCAGACTTTCTTCTTTATTTATGTAACATAGCCTGCAAGGAATATATAAGTCACAATACAAAGGAGCCAAACACTATTTCTACCATTGAGTATATAGTGTACCTTGAACACCTCCGGCTTCATCATCAGACCTAGGTTGTCATGTTTAGTGAAACGTCACATAAAAACAATTCAAAAGAGACTAACACCTTCCGTTGAACATTTCCCGGCGTCAATGATGATCGTGATAAGCCCGGGAGGTGTTCAGAGGATCGATTTTTGAATGCATCGAGTGACTTAAAGTCAGCAAAATGACTAATAGTCACCGATTTCCAAAAGTTCGTATTTTTAATTTCACCGGTGACTAAAATTCTCATATGCATTATGATATCAATACGAGTGCCTCAACCACACGATGAAATCACTCCGTGACTTTGCTCTAATCTTTACAATTAATAAATATATTTTATATTTATATTAATAGTATAGATTAAGTCAGACACAGGAATTGATTATTTATTTATTTATCTCTTATTTTTATTATGAAGATGATACCGGTAGGGCACTTACGCCTTTTTTTTTGTGCGCGAATGAAGTTTGCTTCTATTTTGGCTATTATTTCATCAAACTCCATGAAAATTTGTACACAATGATCAGTACACTAATATATCAAGACCTGTGGTGCGTTTTTTTTTCTCATTGCATTCTATGGGGAAGGACGTCTAAAGAATGCTGAGGATAGGTTTACATCATTCAAAATATAAAATACTTAGGGTTGAATCTTTTATTTAATTTTGTTGTCAACAGATTCAATGGTTAAAAAAGCAACACTATTTCCTCGTCTGATGACGAAATGGGCGTTTTTGCTGTAACTACGTAGGTGAGTTAGGTACCTATTACATACATTGGGTTGCTTTAGGTCTACTTGTATAAAACTATTCTTGGCTAGATGTAAAAGTACGTCCATTTGGAGATAGATCGATGCCTTCGTTTTTCATAGTTTTTTGCCAGTAAGTACTTTTAGGCACCCAACGCGGCATTGGTCTTGGTGGAACTGCCCGTGGCAGCCACGACGGTCCTATATGCTCCCAATTATATCTCCTTAGATTGTTTGGATCGTGGACAGTATCCAAGCACCCATATTTGTTGTTTCTTAGGTATAAATTCATTAGAATGTCCTTTGTCGTCGCTTGCTCGCCGTTGCTCAAGCACATTCTTGGTATGGATTGTGATACTGTGGTGAAAAGTGCAAAGGCCACTGAAAATAAATAAGTTTGTTAATTCCTAATTTTACCTACTTATGGATATTTTTTCGAAAAAATAACTTCTTTTTTATCCATTCAATTTTCAACTGAGCACCTAAACTATATTTTATTCATAGTTACAACGTTTTCGCACTACGTCCGATCCGAGTCCGATCCAAATCCGTGAAAATTCGGATCTTTAGAGAAATCGGATAACGGAAGGCGGATCTAGTGCGTAAGCTACCATAGAAATAGTTCTATGACTACTCCGGACCGTATTTTCACGGGATCGGATCGGACTCAGATCGGACGTAGTGCGAAACCTCTCACGAGGGGCGTTCAATAATGTTCAATGTTAGAAAAAAGATAAAAATAAATATTTTTTTATTTTTCAATATGTTCTCCTATGACATCAGTACATTTATTTGTTCGTGAATATGCTTTTTTATTCCCTTGAAAAGTATTCTTCGTCTTGGCCTGACAAATGGTCACATTGCACATATGAGCTCATTATCGCCAGCAAATCGCTTTCCCCGAAGGTCTTTTTCTTTTTTGAATGGTTGGTAGATCTGTATGTAAGTACTTACATAAAAACAAAACTTTTATGATCCCTGGTAACATTTTTCTAAAAAATGAACACGAGTCCGTTTCTTTCATTCAAGATTAATGGTGTTTATGAGGTATGCCAGATCTGCCACATCACATATACGGTCAATTAATAAGAACACAATTTGTTTTTCCTTAAGCAAGATTAATTAATACTGACATGAAAAATTTAATTGCCTACTAGCTCATTAAAACTGTTTTTTTCATACGAGTTAAGCGAGTTCTGTGAGTTGTATGTATGTATGCACGCTTGGCAGGTGGATTGGTGGGAGCAGCTCTCCATCTTCGGCTTTTCCGACATCCACGGGAGGAAACGGAGAATACTTGTAAGTAAAAAAATCATGAACTCCTTTTCTCTGAAGCTATTGATGTTGAACTGCTAACTAAATTTTTTTCTAAGTTCTTTCTTTACAATATGGTGATGCGTCTTTGTCTGTCTATATCTGTACGTCTAGTACGGGTTTTGATAGTTTTCGAAAACTATGTGAAGTTTCGTTTCCTTCCATACATTTACTGACAGCGTCCTTAGTTTTCTTCTCGTTTTCGCTAGGGGCGCTGCAAGTAAATGTATGGAAGGAAACGAAACTTCATATAGTTTCGAAAACTACCAAAACCCGTACTAAGCCCCCTGGGGGCTTACTACGAAACTTCATATAGTTTCGTAAACTATCAAAACCAGCCCCCTGACTATCTGGGGTGCGATTTTGAATGTCATGGAGTGACTATAAACGTCATTAAAATTACAGCTCATTGATGACTTAAATTCTTATTACCTATGATATCAATACAAGTGCCTCCTCCAGTAATCCTAAACAACGGTGATTTGCGACCTTTTTGATGATATTTAGTCACTCAGTGACATAAAAAAATCGCACCCCTGTATGATGTCTGCCCGTAGTGTGTTTCTTTCTATCTTTGCTATCAAGTTTTTGGCATAAATGTAAAACCACGACAAATCGGGTTTCATCAGGTAAAAAAAGCCTTTTGTTTTTTTTATTTATATGAGCAAAAGTATTAAGTACACTTTTTTCTCAGAAATTTCAATAAAAGACGATTATTTCAAAAAATTAATAAAAAAAAAACATTATTTTGACAGGGTTCCGAGTCCGACAAAGTATGTACATATAAGATTATTCTGTCCGTCCGTCGCAGTCTGTTATATAGTCATAACTTTTACATTTATGAACCAAAATACATCCACTTTGGTATATTCTTACGTTAAATATAGATAAATTTAATGAACTAACACATCACACACCTTCGCTAAACCTTTAGGGGTACCTACCATCATCACTTGTGAAGCGAGGTTAGATTTTTTATCGCACATCGTCTTCCTACTTATATTTTATTTGTAAAAGTTTGTGAGGATGGATGGATGTTTGTTACTCTTATGATCCTTTTTACTAAAAGGTGGGAAGGACCTATGTAATGGTGCTTCGATAACAAAGAGAAGCAAGGAGAACGTAAAAAGAGTACTTAGGCTACATTAAGTACCTAGGTACCTAGTCGAAAGTAAAATGTAAAGAGAATCGACAAATATCCTTTAGGTTTTGATTTCCTTGCAAGTATCAAAATATGCGGTATAAAGTCATAACTTTTGATTGCTCCGACTTCTGAGTTTGTTTTTTTCACAGCTCCAAGGGATTTCAGAGTTAAGTAGGTATTTGATATTAGTTTTAACATGATACCTCCACGCGTTCCTGAGAAAAAGGGTCTTAACAGACAGACGGACAACGTAGTGATCCTATAAGAGTTCCTTTTTTCCTTCTGAGGAACGGAACCTTAAAAATTACACACCAATCTGTTTAGGTACATTATTGTTTTATTTTAACAAGAATTTTCTTAAATGGGTGCTGTTCCAGTCTATCCCATAGGGTGGCAGGAATGACCGGGCCGGGCGCCGACAGGGACCATCGTATTGTATTCTCAAGTATGCGTCATCCATTTTGGCAGACTGATATTGACATTCGTTGTCGTAGGTGAAGCCATCGTTCGCGCACACTGGGCTGTAGGGACAGTTCCAGTTATCAGCAATGACTGTTTCTATACCGAACAGAGTCAGAAGAATGAATACTGAAATATAAAATGCATGTGTGGTTCCCTTTACCTTCCATAGAAACATACACCCAACAGTTAAATACAAACCCGCACCTCTTGTGTCCCAGACGGCTACTCGCCCACTGCGCCATGAAGGTCAAAACATTGAGTTAGCATAAAGATTAGGCTAGAGGCAATGAGTAGGCCATATAGGCCAGAACCGACAACCATTAGGGAATAAAGGTTATTCAGTGGCTACCACGAACTGGACATCGCATTGTAGGAAGGCCCCTCTCGACGATATGGTCACACAAGGTCGCAGGAAGTCGGTGGATGGATGCGGCTCAAGACCGCTCATCATAGTGTCCTATGGAAGAGGCCTATGCCCAGCAGTAGACTTCTGCAGGCTGATGATAATGATTAATATGTCATATTATCATCTGCAGCCTTTTTTACAGGAGGGTTCCCAACGAGTGACACCCAAACGAGTAACACTGTTACTCGTTGGGTTTTTTTTCCTATCGAGTAACAGTGTAACTCGATGGGATACAAATTAAAAGAAGTATTCCCAACGAGTTACACCCAGTGTAACACCACTTCCACTGTTAGACGAGGCCTCTCCTATGAGGGGGATTTGCCATAATCACCACGCTCGGCAGGCGGATTGGCGATCGCAGTATTGGTGTTGAGTACTCAGGTGGATGCTGCTGCTCATCCCCTGGTGTAATTCCTTTGCCGGCTTTTACGGTATCCACTGAAGGAGACGAAGGGACATAGGCCGAACATACCACAGCACATCATATTACATCTAATCTATGTATAATATTATATTATAAGTATCTCTTACTCACTTTTTAATTCCATATTTTCATTTGCAATGCCTGACGATATTTAGAAAACTGTTAACTCAAGACGGTGGTTATAGTGAATACTGGAATTCAATTTAAATGTCATGTTAATGGATTTCATACATGCCAGCAGTAATGAGATTTTATTATTTTGACTTTTCTCGTTACTTAGTAGGTTTACCTTTTGAAAAATAAGTTGTCCCAAGAAAGTAGTTAACAGGTGCTAACTTTGTTGGTGCCGAGCCAAGGCGACCGCTTTTGTCACGCGTTCTCTTGTCTGGGATCTACGTATTCACTGTCCATGCATACGCTATAGTAATATAAATTAAGACATTAGACAACATTTTAGCGTTTGTATAATCACGCGCATTTAACATTAAATAAGTAATTCCAGGATGAACGGTCTAAGAAAAAGACTACTCCAACTCCTCCTGTGAATGTCGTAAAAGGTGACTAAGGGATTACGCCAGGCGATGGGCAGCAGCATCCACCTGAGTACTTAAGACCATCAAACTGACATCACCAATCCGCCTGCCAAACGTGGTGATTAGCATCATCCAACAGTGAATGTCTACCGACTCTAATCAAACTGGCATTTGTATATTTGTTGTATTTTTCAACAACAAATTTAATGATTGCTTATATTCTTAACGATTCTATAACCAGTTTTGAATCTATCATGACCATGGATATAATATAGTATAAAAATTCCTTGATCATGACAAGGACACTGGCAGAGTTGTGACAACTATACTCTGATTTTTAATCTTAGACAATTTTTGTAAATGTAACTGTGTGTATAAGTGTCATGATTGTGAATCATACGTGTATATATACACATACATGACACTTATACACACAGTGGTGTATCTTGACATTTGTATGTTTACAAAAATTTACTAAGATTCAAAAGAAATCAAAGTATAGAGACAGATGTAGGTGTGTAAGTAACCAAGAAATTACGTGATTAAATAAATAATTAACTTACGTTTGATAAAATTGAGTGATATTCGTCAAAATGTATCTTGGGTATCCCATGCTTTTCCCTCAGCTGAGACTCGGGACCACTACGGAACTATCGACGAGAGCCCGTTGTTGGATGCCACATGCCTTTGATTTTTGTATAGCAGCTCGGGCAAGCCCTTCCCTGTATTTTCTATCTCGCGACAGGTTTGAAACAGGCGTAAATTGTGCAATTAGGGCTGTCAAACGTCCCTTTTCTCATGCAAAAATTACAGTTTGACAGCCCTGATTGCACAATTTACGCCTGTTGCAAACCTTCGCGAGATAATGAATAGCCATTGTAACATTGTTTTGAGCACGTGTAACGCGCGCATACATTTCTCGTGTCAAAAAATCCATTGGTGCATGTCCGGGAATTGAACCCACAAACTTTGGATCGAAAGTCGGAGTACTGTCCCAAATTCCAAGGGTCAACGTGACTCTAACTAAAAAGTGGCGCTACCAAAATATGACACCCTCTCTAATCCAACCGCAACGAAGTATTATGTGACAACGAACAATGAAGCCTTACGTGATCCAAGGGATTATAATTATGAAGTTTAAAACTAAAGAATCGATCTTTACACTATTTTCCCATTGGCAGCTGTTCAACTTACAAAAACCTGCCTAAATGGTACCTCTACCTACCACCTCAATATCATTGGCAGCAACATTTCTCAATCAGCAAATAATAAAAACCTGTTTCGGTGTTGTCAATGTAATTGCAAGATTGCATGCACAGCACAAATACATCTTAAAAGTTTATACTATATGTATAAACGTAGGTATATGTATATTATACCTACACCAACATAACATAAAAAAACAACTTATGTTAAAACAACCTTTAAAATCATTGATTAATTTCTTTGTTTAGTGTTTTTCTCTCTCCGTATTAAGGTAGTACATCTCCTTGTGAAAGAGTTCGTCAGGGGAAGTACTACTACCATTACCTATTTCTGCTCGCATTGCTGTGTCCCAGGTGCCAGTGAAATTACAGGCATGTCAGATTTCTTTCATCTTTATGTCTTAGGATGACGGGCTCAGTGCATTGAGACCTAGGACGCGTCCTAGGTGGACGTGACCTATGAGATATTGCATTTATTTGCCTCGCTTTACATCAGGTGGGTCAAAAGCCGGTTACGTTACAAAAAAAATGTAGGTAGTTTTCCAGATTCCAGACCTTTTTGCTCATATCATATTCGTGCTATTTGACCAAAAGAACGCTTATTCGCGTAAATAGGCTATGAGAATGATTGCTTTTGGAAAATACATACAGACAGAGCCATTTTTATTTGGTTTTGTTAGGATAAATAGAGTATTCTGTATGCTAGACACATAATGTAATTAAGTAATTTTTTTGTGTCTAAAAAGGTGTCCGAAACAATATACGACAGAAATGTTTTTTATGATATCACTTGATACGGTTTTCACGGTAAATGATCGCAAAATACTGACACTATTGTGTTTCAAAGGATATTTTTTATATGTCGGCATCAACCAAACGTAATAAATAATGATGTAATAATAATAGTGTTTAAAGTCATATACGGATTTAGAACTATCTATTAGTAAACAGATAAAACTTCGATTTACATTTAATCTCTGATTAGATTTGATATCACTGAAGTTTTATTGTAAAATTGAAATCACTAAAATTACATTAGGTACCTGAATTAACATTGTAGATTTCATCAAATACAATACATAAACAATACTTACGTAAGCCCAAGCATTAATGACTACTTTACCGAGACGATTATAAACTTCAAATAAGTATCAACCAATCTTACAAAGATTTCAAGATACCCCGATGTATTTTATACTCTTTCAAAATCCTACATAATCATTGAATTTAAAGAATACATTATCATCATTAGCAGCCTTTAAACGTCTACTGTTGGACGAACGAGGCCTCCCCCATTAAATACAATTGCTATAATCACCACGCTTGGCAGGCGGATTGGTGATTGCAGTATTGATAATCATACATTTTCACTGATTATCAAATAAATTATTTAACGTAAATTATAAAAGCTTTATTTTTTTGGATTAAGTACTCAGGTGGATGCTTCTGCCTATGCCCTGGTATGATTCCTTAGTCGGCTTTTACGACATCCACGGAAAGGAGGAATATATTCTTAGGCCAGACTCGCCATCGCGTCACGGCATATAAATTTAATATAAATTGAAAGTATTATAGAAACTGTAATAAATAAAGAATAGAAAGATGGATGCTTAGTTTTACAAATCTGCGTATCGACGTATGTTTTTGTAACACACGATTTCTTCATACAAAAGACATGAACGCGCTCGACAATTTTTAATTTTGGCAATCTATCTTCAAATCTCTTTTAGTGCCGATTTCAATGAAGAAAAACTCATTCACCAGATATTAATAAGGTTGTAAATAAAAGTATTTAATAACTATTTTGAGTCATCTGGTTTTCTTGGTCTAGCCTGAAATCTCGTACGTACGTGATGACATCAAGACTCGATTGATAACCATAACTGCATGGAAGTCATAAGAGATGTATGATGATGACGTCATCTCGGGGATGAGATTTATTCAAGAACACGGGCCCAGAAGTATGAAGACCTTAAAAAGGGTAGGGATTGATGGTGAAGGAACTACATGGTTTCAGTGCGCTTCGCATTAGCCTACAATAGTAGATTAGTTGGTAGATATTTAAAGAAGCATCGAGTCATCTCGACAGCTAACGATATAGCAAGTAGAACTACTTATGTTGATTATGATTACTAATGCTTTGCTAGTGTAGTGATTCTTGGAATCGATCAAGGTGCTAGGAATTTTCTAGAAATGGTATAAGTAAGTATATGTCGTGGTGTATCCGGCCTAAGAATATAACCCTCCTTCTCCTCCCGTGGATATAGTAAAAGCCTTACTAGCCAATGAGTACTTATCACCAACTGCAATCACCAATCGGCCTGCTAAACGTGGTAATTATGGCAAATCCCCCCATTGGATGGATGAGACCTCGTCCAGCAGTGGACGTAAACAGGCTGGCGATGAGGTATGCAATGTAACGGGTGTACTGAGTAGTAAAATAAAGGAAATAAGCAAATTCACGGATGGACTAATGGTGTAACGGGCTAGACCCTGACTAATCCAACGGTCGTGAACAAATGATTCTTTTCCTTTCGAAAAAATTGTATACCTGATCTCAAATGGTAAAACAAAACATCCGCCACTGGTTCTTTCATTATTGGTCTTAGCCATTTTCAAGGTCACCATACTTCTAGCCGATCTCTGACCTAACACAAGAACCAGCCCCCTTATTGAGGAATGAACTGATTTCTCACATTGCCCCAGCCGTTAATCATCCACTTTTTGCCGAGGCCTCCCCTATAGTACGCAATGGGGGGCATTAGCCATAAACACTACGCTTAGCAGGGGATCTATAATTGCAGTATTGGTGTTGCGATTCAGATGGGTGCTGCTGCCCATCCCCTGTTGTAATCCCTCAGTAGGCTTTACGACATCCACGGGAGGGTCTATACTTAGACCAGATACACAGCGGCACCTAGTCTTTCTACTTATAGGTACAGGATGGCCCAGGAAAGAGTGTCTGTCAACGACATCTCTTAAAAGAACATCGGCAAAAGGGCAAAAGGCCTCATCTGCGCTCACGTCTGAAAGCACAAAATATAACTTATACGTCATAATAAATAATCAATTTGTTATGTTATTATCATCGGGTGAGCTCGTGATGTTTGAAAGGGAACAGATCTCGTTCGGTCACGATTCGGAAATGTTAACAAGGTACAGGCGCAAACGAAAGTGAACTGCAGCCATTGTTCAGAACAGGTGCTGGGTAGACAGGTATTATGTCTTCGACAGCCTTTAGCTTTGTTGCGTAATATTTTCGAAGATAAATTGTCTTCTCATCGGTAGTTTCCTGAACTCAACTGTACGATAATTGCTGCCAGTTGTCAATTCTCTATAAAAATTTAAAAAGAAACCGCAAAAATAAAGTATATTAGCAGTCCTCAAACAAACAGTAACATAACACCCAACAGTCACATACGCCATGATTCCACACTAGGATTCCCTGTGTCGTGGGTATAAGGAACTATGAGTACCATTGTACCATAACACCCAGACCCGGAACAAATATTTGCAGATCATACAAACATTTGTCCCGCAGCGGGAATCGAACCCGCAATCTCTCGTATCTCATTCGGCTACTCGCCCGCCGCGCCACAGAGGTGAGATAATGTCCTCAAGCATTGTCGAACATTCTCAGCCCAAATTAGAACTACTCCTCCTACTCCTCCTGTGGATATCGTAAAAGGTGTCTAAGGCATTACGCCAGGGGATGGGCATAGCATCCACCTATGTACTTAACACCAAACTGCCTGCCAAGCGTGGTGATTATGGTAAATCCCCCCATTGCACGTTATGCGTACTATGGGGGAAACCTCATCCAGCAGTGGATGACTACCGGCTGATGAAGAAGATAAATGGGGTTATTCGGCAATGCATGAGGTCCTTTACCATTCTGTTTGATCCCTGTTCGGTGAATCAGACTGTATAACCAACCAATCCTCAAAGGGCATTGACCAACTCCTAATATGGTGAAGAAAGTTACTTCAGCCAGCGATCGAAACGGACACTGATTTACCGTCTCACGATTGAACCTAGGGTAAAAGCAATTTTAGAAGTAAACACGATAAACTTCCATTTGTACTTTCTATGATTTTAATGGTTTTACCTTACGTTCATTATCATCACCAGTCTTTAGACGTCCATTGCTAGACGAAGCTCCTGCACGATAAAATATAATAAGAGAAATTGCCATAATCACCACACTTGTGGTGACATCGTATTGTTGATCGCAGTATTTGTGTTGAGTATTCAGGTGGATGCTGATGCTCATCCCCTGGTGTAATCTCTTAGTTGTCTTTTTTGTGATCCATTAGATCCATCCATGGGAGGTGATGGAGAGTTATATTCCGGACCGGAAACACAACAGCAAAAGTAACGTTAGTGTTAAACGGCTGCAAGTTTGCAGCCTTGCCACGTCTTCCAAGTGTGAATCAAACTCGCACCAAGGGTTTCATCGTCTAAATATATTGACAGTTTTGACTTGGGCTGTAATGTGATCAAGAGATATTTTTGTTTTCTTTATAGCTACAAACGATAAGCTCTGACCACAATAGAATAATCCATAGGGAAAACATACCTATGATAAGTTATAAGAAGTTTGGTGGATGGAGGCGGCTTAAGACTGGTCATTGTAGCATAAGAGGAAGGCCTATGTAGTGGAATTGTACACAGGCCGATAAAAAGTAAAAACAAAAAACTGGTTTATGCTCTCGGGAAAATAGTTTACTGCTTAAATAAATGTTATGAATTTCAGTACATGTTTGTTTATTTGTTTCAGGTAAATTATTATTCATTTGATGATAGAGAGACCTGGCTTGGCGAGTTTTGCTTAGAAGACGGTGAGCGTTTCATTAAGTCGGTAAATAAGCAACTTAACTTACTTCCGAGAGTGGGTAAGTATATTTACATCTACATAATCACATGTTTATAGGAGGGCCTTCCTAATAGAAAGTTAAGCGACAGTTGTATTGCTTACAAAATGCTGATTAGTAAAGTTAAATACGGTACTCATTATCATCAGTAGTTAAACGTCGACTGCTGTACAAGGCCTTATATAGCCATTAAACGACGACCTCTGTGGCGCGGCGGGCAAGTAACCGGCTGAAATACAAGAGGTTGCGGGTTAGATTACTATTGCGGGACAAAAGATTGTATGATCTGCAAATAATTGTTCTGGGTCTGGGTGTTATGGTACCATGGTACTCGTAGTTCCTGATACCCACAATACAAAATCATAGTGTGGGATCAAGACTACGTATGTGACTGTTGGGTGATATGTTATGTTAAATAAAAGTGGGGGAGTTAGATTGGTGAACGCAGTATTCATGTTGAATACTCAGGTGGATGCTGCTGTTATTTCCTGGTGTAATATCTTAGTTGGCTTATACTACATCCACGGGAGGAGATGGAGGGGTGTATTCTTAGGCTGGACACACCACGGCACAGATACAGTACTACGACGAAAGAAATGCGTACGGATTTCCTTATTTCGGATTATATCACGTAGTAAAACTCCTAGCATAGCTCTCTCTATAGCCTGCTTTGTAACTTTGAGCTTGTCTACACGGCTAGTAACGTCTCAGTGCCGTAAGTCATCACTTGTCGTAGTACTGGTAGGACATACCCACATTTGCTTAGTACGAAAATCTTATTGAGATTTTTACCCGCTTTTGCAGCCATTGGGTATTATTTAAATCAAGATTTTTGTATCAAGTTCAATACTTTCTCGAAACATTAATAATTACTTAAACCTATTACTTTCCAAAAATAATAGAGATGTGGGCACGTCCGGTCAAATTCTCTGCGCGTTTGTATAAAAGCGGACAGCGTGAAGAATTCAATGCACATTTCATACCGTGTAACATATGATTTTGGATATAAAACTTTCACTAAGCATAAAGTATCCATAGCCATAATAATGTTATCTACACTAATATAAGTATTAAAATGTATTGTATTTTTTACATCTACGCTTCTACACAAAAGAAATGATTTATATTTTTGTTTGTGATGAATAAACTCAAAAGCTGCTGACAGTAGGCTGCTGTCCCGCTTAAGAATAGACGCCTCCGTCTCCTCCCATGGACGGACTAAGCTAAGTTGCTATGTTTGCGCAGTTACTTAATATTATAATGAAAATCCTCATAAACAGTTGCGGCTTGCTTTGCCGAAACAAGATCAAAATTGCTACGTCTGTACAGTGCGGTATACCTTAGATGACCATTCCATCCGTTAGGTTAATGGTGACAGTTTCCGCATTCCACGAAGTAGGTTTGTGTACAGGGTGTACGTACAGTAGGTTTGTGGTGACCCAAAATTATTGTATGAACCGTCTTGATAACTTAAACTTGGCAAAATTTATGAAAAGGAATTCATAGAGCATTTAGGCCCTTATGAAACCCCATTAAAAAATTCAATTAAAAAAAACTTTATATCTTACCACTAGATCCTTAATTTGGTTAGTAAAACACAGCACTTACGACGATATAGTTAGAAAAACCTACAACAAAAAAAAATTGCTTTTATAATATTAGTGAGATGAGATAAGATGAGATAGTGAGATAATGTGATCTAAAACAGTGAAGAAAAACATGGTGAGGAAAACAGCATGAACCAAAAATATGACGGCAGTGGCATGTGCTTGAGAGACATTAAATTTTTCACCACAAAAAAAAGTTTTTTTTCTATATACTACTTGGTAAGCAAACAAGCATACGGCCCACCTGATGGAAGTTTGACTGTCGCCACGACTCATGTGATGAGACCTACCAAAGCTGTAGTCTGAGTTTTAGTAAGCAATTGACAGTCTAATTAAAAATATTTTTGTATGAAACTGAAGTTCTCAAAGTGTCTGCTACGGGCGCTATTAACGTCTCCACTCCATACAAGATCCATGTAACACCACACACACACACACACACACACACACACACACACACACACACACACACAGGGAATCCTAGTGTAGGATCAGGACTATGTTTACTGAGGTAATACAGGGTAACTAGAATTAATAAATGACCAGAAACGAGTAAATATCAGAATAGTAATTGTCTAAGTTTGGAGCAAAGTTTTAAGTCTGCCTTCAGGACACGCTGTACAATGGTTGAGATTGTGACTGTGTATTCAAAACAAAGCACATTGTAAGTAGATCGAGTACATCCGAAACATGAAGACAAACTTAGCATTCCGTGTAAGTATTGTCTTCCACTTGTGTAAGTAAATTCTGGAGCCTTTCCAACGGAACTCGAAAGTGTTTGGACAATCTGGCGGGCATTGTGATAAAGAAAAGTGTGATAGTTTAGAAAACTATGAACTTTGATGTGGACCTTAGGATTGTATTTCTGGGTACCACACTGGATAGACATTAAAACCCAGTGCTCACAAAAATTTGGCTAGGTATATAATTGATAACATGACAAAGAGTAGCCACTTAAAATGCAAATTAATTACCAAATGCCCCAAGCACTTGACAATTAAAACAGTTAGCTTCCTTACGTTACGCAATCACTATGATGAAATGCCATGACAGCTATCATATTATAATCATAATGATAATAATAATGTCCGTGGAATTCAGAAGTAACCAGATAATTGTCTAATTAATTATAATAAACGTTTCAGCTATCAGTCCATTTAGTGGGGATCTCCAAAATGTAGTGCCGTCACATGGCATCCATTATTCCATATTATATTATATATATATATAGTAATAGCTGCGCTCCGTGGTTTCATCCACGTGAATACAGCACTGTAAGATCACAGATTTTTATATTTTGTATTTTCATGTGGATACCTTTAGCCGTTCCTGACAAAAAGGGTCTTGGCAGTTTTGGTAATTACATGTAAGTAAATAAGTTTGTGATGTAGCTATCTACCTAACTACTTTATGGTTTTCAGATTTTTTCCTTTATTTGTGCTATATGACAATAGCTTCTTGGCAATTTGGCATTTTCATGATTCTAGATCAACAAGAAGTCCCTACAGGTTTCGATTCTCTTGCGAGTGTATGTTGTGATGATGACTTTACATAACGTTGATAATTAATGTCGTGTCCTGGCCGATTCTACTATTTTTAATGGAAAAACCATTCTTAGATCATGCAATTACAATTCAATTACGATTGTCATTAAAAATGGTATGTCTGCTAAATTTGTGATTGTACTGAATTGTTGTACTGGGGGCTTAGTATGGGTTTTGATAGTTTACGAAACTATATGAAGTTTCGTTTCCATCCAATACATTTACTGACAGCGTCTTTAGTTTTTAGGCGCTGCAAGTAAATGTATGGAAGGAAATGAAACTTCATAAAGTTTCGTAAACTATCAAAAGCCGTACTAAGCACCCTGAATTGAAACGGTTGTTTCTGAATGGTCGTAATTATAATCCAATTGAAAAACCATTGAAGTTAGTACAATACCAAAGGTGTAAAAAGTGTCATTTTTGAGATAATTCATTAACAATTCAAACACAATTTGTTTAGTAGAGTTGGGGCCCTGGTGTGACCAGCCTCAGAAGAGACCCCTTCGTCTCCTCCCGTGGATGTTAATGCGGGACCAGACGAGAGCATTTGTAACAAAAGGAGTTGAGCACTGTCTACCAACTGATGATGATGGTAATCAATTTCAACTGCCATATATTATGTCCGACACGTGACGGTACCGCTACTAGGAAGTCTTGGCTTTACTCGGCTACTCGACTTTTGATATTAAGTTTATACTACGTGAAAGTTTCCCACGTTCTTAGGGCTTATATTATAAGTATATCAATAAAAAAACGTGCATAATAAATCATGAACGTTATTCAACAAAAACTGAATTTGAAGTAAGTTTATTGCCTATTGTTGATCCCGAGGCCGAAGTCTGGGTTAAAACAAGCAATTGATCGTATGGTGTAGTGTAACACGGATTTTTGTATGGAAAATAAGGTACCAATTAAGTGTACATACTTAACATAATATACATATACATAACATAACACCCAACAGTCACATACGTATTCCTGATCCCACACTAGGATTCCCTGAGTCGATGTCTTGGGTATTAGGAACTACGAGCACCATGATACCGTAACACCCAGATCCCGGAACAAATATTTGCAGATCATAAATAACTACTAACATTTTCGGTCATTTCATGATTCATTTTATTTGAAACTAGATGACCCAGTGAAGTTCGTACCACTTAAATTGATTTGTTATAAACGTACCACAACCGCACGGAATGAATAACAGTAACAGTGAATCATAGTCTGAGGACCTTTGTTAATTTAGTTCTCACCCTTCCTCCTGTTGCAACTCATCCATGTTGATCATAACATCAGTCGTCGCCAATTCGTTAAATTTTAAGTATGTACATTTCGGGAAGCGCTCACTTGGCGCACTTCATGAATTTAGTTTCGATGTTGAGATTAACTATGGCGCAGGTCAAATAACGAACGCCATCTATTGAAAGAATTTTATTTTATTTGACGCTATACTCGGTTTTTCCTAATTTTCTAAAACAAAAAAATAAACTTTCGGGTAATTTTCGAAATTTTGTGAGATTAATGCACGGTACTTGATTTTTATTTTATATAGATAGATTAAACCAATTTCAATGAAAAAGAAACAAAAATTGCTCTCATGTTGAAGAGCACTAAATATTCCACGTTTCTATACTTAGGAACTTTGTATTGGCTAAGAAATTATACAAATGCTACATTAATATTTTCCGTCTATATTAAAATTTATCTACCAAAAGGTCAGTCAATTCAATCAAAATATGCATTTCCATCACATATCTTCCAGCTATAACCAGTTTGCTAGTCTGGTACCGACATGATTGCTTGTCCCAGAGTGCACATCGAATCGATTACTCGATTCCCGTCTCGAAGTCTCGATGAGCGATCCGTTCGTGACCGATCCTTGGCCCTCGACTGGGGAAAGTTGTGGGAACATGATGGAATTAAATCACGATAAGTACCTACGCGGTGTACGAATCTGATTGGTTGATAAAAGCGCTGTAAACATGCCAGTCTGAGCGTAGGCAGTAGATATTTGTTAAGTTAATAACATTATGGGGCAAGTGTTGGCAAGACCCTATCCACTGATCTATCTGTCTATAAGTGGCCGCAGTTATAGACAAAGTATTGTGTAGAATAGACCCCTCCGTCTACTCCCGAGGATATCGTAAAAGCTAACTTAGAGATTACACCAGGGGATGCATGGGCAGCAACATCTACCTGAGTACTCAACACCTATACTGCGATCACCAATCCACCTGCCAAGCGTGGTGATTATTGACCCCCATTGTACCTGTTGTATTGAGTGGAGACCTAGTTCAGCAGTGGTTGCCTTATTAGGCAACCACTGCTGAACTCAAAACTGAAACCACTGCTGAAGATGGATTTTCTTGAACAATTTCTGATTTTGTGGTTCACTGAAGTTTAGCTAACAACATACTACTATCCACTGGGTCAAACTCTGAAAGGCAAATTCTCTTAATTATCTGACATTGAATTCACAATATATATCTCATCTCAGTCATCTTTCGGTCAATCCTTAACCTTTGTTTTATAATTACTAGAATCGGGGCTGAGGCTAACTGACCTACTAGATTAGTCTGTTTATTCCAAAGCTATAAAGTGTAACACAAATACCATAAATAGCTCCGCAGTCATAACTACATCGATTATCCTAAAAGCTCCATAAGTACCTACACCTCTTATCTCAATGTTTTGTAACAACTTATCAATACAAAATGGCTTCGCTTTCACGCAACATTATACAAAATACTTACCTTTCAAATGTAAGGCGATTTATCTTGCTTTCCGGGACAGGAGACATCTAGACGATCGTCGAAAGTTGCGCCCGCGAACTCTATCTACTGATTATCATACCTAGGTAACAACTTTGATTATAATCAAAGGGTAACAATTACTTAGACACTTACCCTCTTATTCATAATCATTTTATAAACCTATTTTAGCTAAAATATATTATGTTTTGGCTTGTTTTGACGTATGACATTTTACATCAGAGAGAACAAAGCTTTTATAGCTAAAATAGCCTTAAATTTTTACCTGTTTTTACTAGTTAGCCGTAATAATCATATCACACACATCAGCCTTTAGATGTTCACTGTTAGACGAGGCCTCCCCCATAGAATGCAACGGGGGGATTTGCCATAATCACGACGCTTTGCAGACGGATTGGTGATCGCAGAAATGTTGCTAATTTCTCAGATGGATGCTGCTGCCTAATCCCATAGTCGGGTCTTACGAAATCCATGGGAGGAGACTATTGGGTTTATTTTTAGGCCGGACACATACCACGGCGCACATTCACTTATATCCAAGCCTAAAAGCGCTCCAAGTCGCTAAAATCATGACAGAAAAGGCCTAGAGAGTTTAAAAAATCAAGACATAGGTGGTGTAGCCTGGCGTAAATATTTTTTTACTTGGGTCTCACTTCTATGATGCTAATTAGCATTTCTTCCAGCTAACCTTATTTTAGCCTCATTTCTTCTTTAGGGTCGCTATCTGCGGATAGAGATTCAAGTCTAAGTACCAAGGTACTCAAGGTACTTCCTTAGTTTACTTAACGATCGTAAAGGCCGTTTTCCGGTTTGAAAGTTACAAACGTTTAGTGAATTTTCGTTAAATTAAATGTACCTATTGTAAGTAAGTCCTTTCTTTTCTACAATGTTACCACAGAGTCACATTACCTAATAGACATTAAACATAGAAGCTAGGTGCCGATATTGTCTATTAATTAAATTTCCTGTTTAGTTAAATCTTGTTTTGCTTTCTTTGTCCTAAATGCACTTTAAGTGAAGACAATTTCTGTTTATAACTAATAAATCAGTTAGACTTGCCTTGGTTTTTACAAGCTTTAGTAAGTTAGTTGGTTAGTGTAGGACAAATCTTGAAACTAAATTTTTAACACGACCTAACCGATTGAGTTCAAATTTTTCATACCTGTCAAGTTCAGATGACAATACAATATTATGGTGACGACGAGCTGATCTGATGGTGGACAACGGAACTCCTCGTTGATTAATTGTAGCCTAGAAGTGTTTGGGCTCATTTTGATCAGCTCAAGGTTCCGATCACTAACTTAATAAAAACTTGTTTTGAAAAACACATTTTTAAACATAAGCCTTTTTTATATTTTTACTAAGTCTCACTGTCAGTTTACATCTGACCCCATCACAATCCAGCTTAGTTGCGCAACAAATTAATTAATGTATTGACTTTTTATAAGAAAATATGTGAATTTTATGTGCATTTTATTACATCATCTTCATTTAGCTTTCGAAATAGCCTGATAGTCATTAATCGACAGTATAGGTATTGTGTTCGAGTGTTTTACGATGTGAGTGTAATTATAAGAACCCATACAATTTAATTTTATTGATTACCCTACATCCGTTCGACGTCGAGTTTCAGGCTGAGAAAAGAGATATGATTGTTTCAATTCCCTCTCCTCCCTCCTCCTCCTCCTCCTCACCTCCCCCTCCCCTCCCTTCTCCTTTTCAGGCTGAAAAAAGAGATATTATTGTTTCAATTCCCTTAGCAAGTTTCAAGCTTTTAGGGTTCTGCTGTACATTCAAAAATCGCATCCGTAGTGCTCTCTCTTCGTGAAGTTATCCTACGTGATCATTTAGTACAACGGATCATAGCCACCGGATCCTACATAAGTACCTACTACCCTATCCTGCGCCAATCTAACGCACTATTACCTTACGATATGGTGTCTTTACGATGTCATCTATAGTGATATTTTATGAAGTACTTGTGGAATACCCGCGATTTCGTCCGTGTCGTGTTTTTTCCATACAAACTTCAACACTTCCTTAGGGAGTGAATTTCGTAAATTACTTTCTTAGCGCACCTCTATAACACAAAAAGAATGTACCCTCCAAATTGCAGGTCTCTATAGGACTTACGTTTTAGGTTGTGCGTTGTTGATCGTCAGTGAGTTCAAAACGATTGTATATTGTATATTTATAGGTTGCCTACTATAATATTAATATACTGGTTCCGGAACAAGGAAGTAGAGTATCTGACTCCTTCGAACATCGCTAATTACTTGATTGATTTATATGCAACCAATTTGTATGCAAAGCTGATGTGATGAATAATAAAAACACTGCTAAAAATATATTTTCAAAAGTTAGACAGAAATGTAGAGTAATTATTATGCAAGTTTGTGTTATTTATACACACTTGTACATGCTTTTTCTTAATATTTTTTTATTTTGTGTCTACGTCCTATAATACATTATGTTATAATAAAACACCACGTAAAAATTTACATAAAATGGGAAGGAACTGTTTGCGGTTTGTTTCAAAAACTTTTTACATTACTTTTACTTTTTAAGCACTCGGGCAACACCAGATTTTTTTAAATGCTGCCTGTTTAGTGTTTCAGTAACACAATAACGGACGCACTTACACGTGACTTCCTGAGCTTAATTGAATTTTAATATGGTAAATGGAACCAGGCTAATTACATAACTTGAGTGCAGGTAACAAAAAAATCCTGCGTTTACCATTTACCTACTCTTCTGAGTCATTATGCTTTTTGACAGCACCGGTTATAAAGCTCTCGGTGAATTATTTTAAGGAGAACGACAGCGCGGAGATTTCAGTTGGATTTTAATTTTTAACGACGTAGGCGGCAAAACAATACGTGTCTTAAATAAAACAGAATGAATTAAATTCAATTTCTGTTTAAAAGCAGAACTTTAAAATGTGCAAAATGTACCTACATCTGTGCAAAAAAATCATAATTCAAATTGCTATACCATTTCGAGATGCCGAGCGAAATATTGAATAATATACAGAGCCTACTTTGGAATGTAATTATATCGAGTTTTTTTTTTGCATCATATTTTTTTTTTTTTTTTTTTATGCTACTTGGCAAGCAGACTAGCTTACGGCCCACCAGATGGAAAGCAGTTACCGTAGCCTATGAACGCCTGTAACACCAGAGGCATCACACGCGCGCTGCCGACCCTGAGACATAAAGATGAAAAGTCTCATGTGCCTGTAATTTCACCGGCACCCGTACCCTTCAAACCGAAACACAGCAATGCGAACACTACTGCTTGGCGGCAGAAATAGGTACGGTGGTAGTACTTCCCCGGACGAACTCTTTCACAAGAAGTTCTACTACTAACAAAACCCTGGTAAACCTTTTACCAGGAATTAGAATAAAAAATAAAATTTATAATACTTCAAAATTACACCCACAACTATTATTCTACCACATTGATGTACACTGAATCAAAAGACGGCGTTATGTTAGAACTTTTCTAAAATAAAAGGGACCACGATATCTTTAGCTTAGCTTTAATTTAGAGAATGGTGCACAGCATCGCTAGCAATATCATTTAGTATCTAAGAGTTGGTCAAGTGAAGCAGAAGTTAGTGATAGAAGATCGTCTGAAGTCTGTGGTAAAACTATCAATGCTTCTGAAAGCACGGCTGTTAAATAATTGTATAGCATTTCCCGTTAAAATTAAGTGCCGGTTGTTTTTACGAGTGTTGAATATCCGTTATGTCACGCATGCGGGTGACATTTTTGCAACAACAGGTGACTCGACTCGATGACACACTTTGATCGATTACGATCGATATTGGCTATTAACGATCATTTGACGATTCATATTTACGTTTTTTATGTGCAGAGATAATCGAAAATAACAGATGGGTTCTTTAGAAATCGTCACCAGCCTTACGTACACTGCTGGACGAGATTTGCCATAATCACCACGTGGGTCATTTTATCTATTTTAATATCTCAAGGTACAAGGTAGGTAAGTGTGTAAATTTAATAGGGTTCCGTATCGAAAGAAGCTCCTAACTAGACCCTATTACTAAGCGTATATGCGTCCGTCTATCGGTCTGTATTCTCTCACAATAGTTTATCTCGGTCGTATGGGGTAGCCGGTTGGAATTTTCACAGATTATGTGTTGTTTGCAAAGATTTAAATCTTTGGTTGTTTGAGCATTAAGTTCTCGGACCAAGGAATGAAACCGATAGCGCGTTCTAATGGTGACATCGAGTCTTGAAGTTGAGTAAACTTCGGAACCCTACTTTGGCCCGAGAGGAAACGCATGACTGCTTTATTTCTCTTTCTTAAAGCTCAAAATATCTAAAGATTTTTGAGTCATGGCCATAGCAAATGGCAAGGTACACTGAGGTCCACCAGTTTCTGATGATGATGATGTTCTTGGTCGAAGCCATCGAACGACACAAGAAAAAAAGTGATACTCAATTGAAAGTACTATATTCACAAACAAATACCATGTCATTGTATTCAAGATGCAGTAGATGGGTGTTACAGAATGTTTTTCTTTTTTGAAACATTAAATTTTATTTCTAGACTAAATGAGTGCGAAAAAGCGAATAATATGGTTGTTATACATAAATAAGAAATTCAAATTAAATATTTGAACTACGTAATAATGGTTTTATTTTTATTTTTAACCGAATTCACAAAAAGGAGGTGGTTCTCAATTCGGTTGTATTTTTATTTTTATTTTTTATGTTTGTTACCTCATATCTCCGTCGTTTATAAACCGATTTGGATTTTTTTAATGTATCCTTCCAGATTGGTCACACTTTTTTCAAAACCCAGTTCTGATGATGGAATCCATGAGGAATTGAGGGAACTCCTCAAATGTTATAGGCATACATATAATGCAATTTTGGTATTTTTAGCAACAAGTTATTGTTTTGTATGCCTTTAGCAAATAAAAACATGCAGATAGCCAAATTCAATGGCGGAAGTCGGTTTTTTTAATGAAAAGTTATTAAGTATCAATACGCTTCGTCCAGCTTTGTATGTCTAAGGGCTGCTGATGAAGTATCAAAAACGAAATACATTCTGAAACATCCTTTAGGTACCTAAGTACGTAATAGTAGCGTGTACGTACATTACCCAAGAAACAGCAGCACCTACTAATTATTTAGGTAACTGTGAGAGCGCTGATACAAAAAAGAAGACATCTAGGTACTTTATACAGACAACGACAAAACCCGTAAGGTAATAAAATGGTTAATTAAGACAAAAGTACCTTTGGAAGAACTGATAAAAGATGAAATACCTTCTAATTGTTATTCAATTGAATTTATAATAATTAAGCTTTTTAGATAGACGGAAACGGTCCCATACATCGCCTCTCTAAAATGTTTGTTTCAAACAATATACCTATTAGCATTCGAAAAACTAAACCAAAACATTGCAAATAACATTTTATTTAACGAATAGATACTTTTTGTTTCTGACTGTACACACGTGTATTAACATCGTGTGAATAGGTACTTATCTACTCGTATGATGGATGCATTATAATGAGGTTGTCAGTATAAACACTATCGTTATTTTACTTTTCATCCGACTATGGAAAAAAGAGGGATTACCACATCAATCTTGCAACCAGTTGATAATCCAACCTTTTTGTTTTATGGTAGACATGAAAACATCCAAAAGGTTAATTAAATACATACTGTTTATTATAGATTGTAAAATATAATTATTTCCGCCTTCTTTCTTAGTCTGTTTACGTCGACTGCTGAACGAAGCTTACACCATTGAATACAATGGACTTGCCATAATCACGCATGGCAGGCGGATTGGTGATCGCAGTATAGGTGTGAAAAAATAATAATAAAAAAAAAAATAAGTACTCAGATGGATGCTGCTGTATCTGACGTATGGTGAGGTATATTACGAGGGTTTTCTTTCGAAGTAATTGTGAGGCCTCAAGACAAAAATAATTCTCCATCAAGACCCCGGTCTAATCCTGAGACATAACAACTGGCCAGGCCAGGTACAAAATTGTACAAGCGACGTGTTAAAAAAAACATTTAACCTGCTGTCTTATTTTTGTCCATAAACAGTTCGTTTCATTGTCTTTGAAATTCTAATCTTAAATCGTTCACAGGCAACCAAATAACGGCAGATCAAAGGAGACTCTGTGATGTAATTCATTACTTAGTTATTAATTAATTTTAATCGTCGTTTACATGACATTGCGCAAGGTGCTTTCGCTGAGCCATAAAATAATGTAACCATTGTTGTGGTGTGAATGAGCCTTTATTGTGGGTGTAACAAACGATCCTAAACTTCGGCCGAATTGGTACGTACGATTAATTGTAGTGCTATCAAAGATTGCACAACTCGCTAAACTTTAAATAGATTTCGTTTATCTGATCGTAGATCTGCACCGGAAGTGTAGACAATTAATTTATAACTAAGACACACGGTAGTGTATCAGCCAAGTTCGGAATTTCTTTCCGAACTTGGCTTCGGCGTTCGGAATAATCTGTAAAATTAAAAAGAAAGAAAGAAACGTTTATTTGGCAAAAACGACACTCATTGCCGATACCAACCTACCAGACCTACAAACAAACGAAAGTTACATCTAGAAGTTTAAATAAATCGGCTCATGTGTCTGTATGCCAAAATGGCGTTCAGCTCAGCATAAAATGTTGGATGTTTTAACATCCAACGCTGATTTTCAGCTTTATTTTGAATTACAGGAACTTTTCGAGCTACTATCGACCTTAAAATTCAAAATACTTTCACCTATTCACTTTTGTTTGTCTAAACTAGTGCCCCCAAATATAAGTCCCCTGCCAAGTCGAGAAATATAACTTACTATACATAGTAAGTTATATTTCTAGACTTGGCAGAAATATAACTTACTATACATAGTAAGTTATATTTCTAGACTTGGCAGGGGACTTATATTTGGGGGCACTAGTTTAGACAACGTTTTTGTTGGATTTTCAATACTTTTTGTAAAAAGTATTGAAAATCCAACAAAAACGTGGAAAAAATGGACCTTGTTCGGTAAAAGGACCAAGTTGGCTTCTCTGATAAAATAATTGAGATCTCAGCGGGTGCCAAGTTCCACCTATTTTCTTCAGCGAAGAAATTATTCTTCAGTCTCGTGCGTGAGACCTAGCAAAGTTGAAGGACTTAAGTTGAAGGAATATAAACCTTTTGGACCCACTTGGATCTCAATCTGACTTTGTTTTTAGGTAGTACCTAGTATTGAACTTGGCCCATTTTTTCACATACCTATATGTTTTTGGTAAGATATCGACGCTGATATTATCTAAACTAAAGACTCTAATAATGATTTATTTTTGGAATGATTTAGATTACAAAATTTAGTAATTCACTCGACCTGTCCTGAGTCATCACGGAAAAATTGGGTACCTATTAGGCAGTAGGTAAAATGCCTACTGCATTCGACAGTTTGAGACATTGGATTCGCTAAATCATGTTACTTTCATAAACATGACATTATGGGATAGGCAACCGGTTTAAATTGATGAACTTCCATACCTTGAGAGGCTACGACCGAAATAAACTTGACATCACTAAACCAACATGTTTTCAATGATGTCACCATAAAGTGTTTTGAAAACATAGGTAAGTAGTAGTTTTTTCATCGTTTGATGATGAGAGTGCTAAAATAAGAATTTAGACAGTAAATAAATCTTCCGTGCTTTAAAATCAGTCTTGATTCCTTTATGATAGCTTATAGTACAGTCAAATTAGGTGATTTTTTGCACAAGTGTGGAACTAATTAGATGTAGTCATGAAAACTTTTCTAATTGTTTTGTATGGCTTAAAAATCACCTCTAATAATAAGCATCAGTAATTTCACCCTCCGGAACAGGGTGAAATAGGGTGAAAACCATAAAAATTCCGTAACTTAATGGGGGAAAGGAAGTAGTCGGTGCAATTTGGCATAGACTTTGAACCGTTATGATCTACATTTGCACCAAGTATTTTTTAAATCCGACATACGGAACATACAAAGAAATTCATTTACAAAAAAAAACTTTTTGTGGTTATTACGACTCCGGGGAAATTAAGGTAGTCGGTGCAAATTGATAGACTTATCAGAAAAATGTTCGAAATACATTACCAGGTTTGCACCTTGGTGCGTCTCACGGAAGGCACTTTTCCATATTTTACTGTCGCTCTACTTCGGGGAAAATTAATGTAGTTCTAGAAATTGACTTAAACTTATTCATTTAATTAGTACTACATCCGCCGGAAGTTTTATACTGGTTTTTTTTTTACGGAAGATGCATTTGTTCAACACTGTGTTCCCTACATGCACGTGGTTTTTATTAAAATCATAATGCACTAAGACAGTCTCTCTATACGTAATTTAACTTGCATCAAGTAATTTCTTTCTATTTTAAAATTTACGGCCTTTTTAAGTTTGTACCTAATATTTAAAAGGTTTCCGTAAGCGCCAGAAACGGTGCAAACCTAGGATAAGCTTCTTTTCGTGTCATCTAACGTTTCCATAAGAATCCACGACTACACGACTTAGGTCCACACTTTTTGCTAATTTGCCTGTACTATTATACTTGTCGGTATTTATAAAGTTCTTTTGTCACAATGTATACCTATACTGATCTATACTTGTATGGACCAATGTTAAGAAAAACTTTACACAACTTACAGTCTTATGTGACTTTGTTTCTGTTATATGCTTGGACTTGTTGGACAATTTTCGTTGGTAGTTACCTATAAGATTTGTCCTGGCTGCTGGCTTATTGAGGAGTGTGTTATTACTGGAAGAAAGCGTTAGCAGAGTTGGTCGAGCTCACCACTTGTCACGTCTATATTCCTGCGACAGTGTAACCCACGGTGAAAGATGCCCTTTGAGACTCTGCCTACCCGTTCGGGGAAAAAGGCATGTGGTTATGTATGTATGCTTGCTTATGCTTCAGAAACAAACAGCGTTCGTTCAGTAGGTAATAACCCCAAACGCCTGCGTATTTTACTACAGCAACGATTTTCTCGTTTTATATCTACCAAATGCGTAGGCGCGCTAGAGTTGTTTACTTACTTTCTCTTTCAGTATCGACCTTATCATAGCGCGCGCCGTCACTTCATCATATTAATCCTATCACCGATAATTATTTAAAAAAATAAAAGAGTTTGTAGATAAAAGCTGAGCCTAAATCATGCTTGACAATTGTATTTTCCTTGAAATCTTTAATGATAATTATCAACGAGTCAGCGCGTAGATGTTGCCTTGAGTGCGTTCGTGACGTTACTGCTGATTGCTCAATTAATTTCCATCCGAGAGGACTCACATCGTCAGTCAGGCGGGCGTCCCGGGCGCTGACGGCAGGCGCCCATCGATACAGACGTCCCCCGCGCATGCGTCTCTCGACTGTCACGGCGCAAGCCACCCCACGAAACGCATGTGCGGCTGGCTGGCTACCCAAGACACGAGGCGTCGACGTGCAAAGTTGCGACATTCGGCTCCTCGCGACACTGTGTCGCATAATTGATTGTCCATTCGATACTGACATTGAACGGCGGTCGACCGGTCGACAGGGACTTTGAGTCTTGACTTGAGACCAGTTATCTGCTTACGGCTACTGCGATAGCGCGTTTCCGTGGCTCCTCGAGCCTCCGTTCCGTTGCACCCTCGCGAGTGATCCCTGATCAGCTGGACTAGCAAATGCGCATTATGAAAACATTCCGTGAGGAGGAAAGCGCGTCGGTCGCTTTTGTGGTGTAATTGTGTTATGTGCAGTGTACGTTAAACATGGATTTAGTTAAGGACAAGCCTGGAGGTCGGGAGGAGTTTGACGATGAGCAGACATCTCGTCGGTCCATGTTGGACGGTAAGGACGCGTGAATCTATTATCGATTTTGCTTCAGAGATGGCCCTGAAACGTGTCAAATATTCTATCCAAACCGGTCATAACATCCTGCTTAGGATAAGATGGAAAAACAGGAATAAATCTCATTCCGATGACATGACAATGGTCAACTGGAAAATGGATGTGGGAACTGTGTGGAATCTTATTGATTTTTCGCAACAGACACGCGACTTATGACGTTTCATAGGTAGGTTACACAAATCATGCATGCAGCGTCTGCCTGCTTTGATATATAGGTAGGTACTTACTTACCTACTTACCGACTATCTACATAAGAACTTCATAGTGAAGAGCGAAATATTTAAAATCAGAGTTTAGAACTCTTGATCTTTCTTACTTCAAAGACAATAGTTTACAAGTGCTTGGGTACTGAACTGACTGCCCCATGGATAAATGCTGTAATTTACCTACGAAAGCAATGGACAAGTATGTAGGTAACGGTACCTACCTACTCGTCCATTAACTAATCTAATGACGGCATTTAGGTAAGTACCTTCCCAGAAACAAAATATTTTGCTTATGCTAACTAAAGTAGCTATTGTTTGATTTTTCTGAACAATGCTTAAGGTATAGGTACGATAGTTCTCTATAACGAATGAGTCATTACCGGCAGACGGCATACGATAGTGAAGTTTTTAAACTTTTAACCCGTTGACATTGAAACGGTAAGTTCACATGCTGCGTCAAGGCAGATGGTTCCCGTTTTGGCAAGCGGATCCATTGTTGCGTGGCTGCGAGAGCATTCAACCCAACTTCCCTCACTTGGCAACATTTATAGGGTTTAAAAATCGATACTGACAACCCTGCAATAAGGACTAATGCACGCATTCTTGCATGTATTAGGCTGCGTTTCCACCAAAGATGTGCGAGGTAGATGAGCGGTGCAAGGATGCATAAGCGAGGCTGTGGAACGATGTGAGTGTTTCCACCAGAGATGTGCGAGGTAGATGAGCGGTACAAGGATGCATAAGCGAGGCTGTGGAACGATGTGAGTGTTTCCACCAGAGATGTGCGAGGTAGATGAGCGGTGCAAGGATGCATAAGCGAGGCTGTGGAACGATGTGAGTGTTTCCACCAAAGATGTGTGAGGTAGATGAGCGGTGCGAGGATGCATAAGCGAGGCTGTGGAACGATGTGAGTGTTTCCACCAAAGATGTGTGAGGTAGATGAGCGGTGCGAGGATGCATAAGCGAGGCTGTGGAACGATGTGAGTGTTTCCACCAGAGATATGCGAGGTAGATGAGCGGTGCGAGGATGCGTAGCGAGACTGTGGAACGGTGCGTAGATGAGCGGTGTGAGGATGTGTAGCGGGCTCTTTTCAGACTGGACAGCTAGTAGTTTCTCTCGCGTCTATCCCTGGTGCACATCTCTCGCACACATCCCTCGCAACACATTCCTTGCAACACATTCCTCGCACGCACTTCGCTTGTTTTGTACGTATAAAAACCTCGCTCGCTAAGCCGTTTCCACCAGAGCTGCACTGAGCGAGGCTAGGTAAATGAAGTGATTCTATTGGTTGTTACAAAACACATCCCTCGCTACGCATCCTCGCTCATCTCTGGTGGAAACGCAGCCTAAAGCAGGTTATCGTTGACGGTCTCTGCGCTTACCAGTAAGAACTCGAAAAGTCAAAGTGTTTGAGAAAGCCGGCGCTGGCGTCTGCGCCTGCTTTATACTTGCATGTAAATTCGCCCTCAGCCGAATCCGGTTTGACCCGTTCACAACAAAATATCAACATGAGTCTGTACCTGCATGTCTGAAACGATGTTTTTAAATTAATTGATTTGAATCGGTCTGGAGGTGTTAATTTAAAACAATGTTTATAATTTTATTGTGATCGACACGTAAAAATGTGGTAGGTATGTCTTTGATTTAGATCAATGTGTACGTGAAAAATCTATGTTCACATTCACAAAGTTTCATGTTACCTACAGTGTATATGATACCTACCGATGTGAATTCAGCTTTGCCGTTCTGGCATTTTTAATGAAAAATCTAGCCTGTGTTTCTTGATCCATTAGCGTGAAAAATTTGCATTTAGCCTTTTTAAATAAAATAAATAAAACTCGTTTACAAGCTTTAGAAGCCCATAAAATTTGCATTAACACAATTCAAATTTCAATACAAATTAACAAAAGCTCATAATAACAACAACTAAATGTTCTTAAAAATTGAGGAATCGTATTAGCTGAGAATAAAACTTGGATTTTAGCAATTTTTTTTACGAAACAAAAGTTATTTAGCATTTTTTTAGCATTACCTGCAACAAGATTCAGCATTTTCTCGAAATAAAAAAGGGCAACACTGATTGAATTATAATTCGAACAACTTGTTATTTGAAAATGTACATTCTTGCGAATCACTTATTAAAACAACTGGTAGTTATGTAAATTTATTTTAATATTCATATCTAACAGCACTGAAGTACGTAATGTATGTACAGACGGCGAAGCTGATTGGTTAACCCCCCGCGTCACAGATTTAATAATAGTTACTCCGTCCCGCGTGCCGAATAACTTAATTTTGTATCCCAATGGAGATATTTTTTATTTTTTTTTTAAACATAAAATTTAAAAATAAAATAAAAAATGAAATAAGCCTTTATTGCTGTTTACAAATTTGTGAAACATGTTATTCTTAATTAAATTAAATCTAAAAACAGCTTGTCTTTCGACAAAGGCCTCCTCTAAAGATTTCCATACGTCTCTATCTTTTGCCATCCGGGTTCACTCAGGACCAGCAACTCTTTTGATATTGTCTTTCCAACATTTTGTTTGCCGTCCCTGCTTCTTTTGCCATCCCTCGGGTACCACTCTGTTACTATTTTTGGACCATTTCTCTTGTCTCTCTCTTAACATAGGTATGTCCTGTCCATCGCCATTTTTGTGTTCTACAGATTGTTCCTACGTTTTTAAATTTAGTTACACTTTTTATTTCTTTTAATTTAACTTTATCTTTCCTCTTGACATAAAATATAGCTTAGTACTAACAACATAACTTGTGATAAAAATGTACAGAAAAATATGAATCGTTTCGTTTCTACTTCAATCTTTAAAAACACTACTAAATTCCATAGCTTTGCCGCCTGTACGTATACTTGCCACACCAGCTGTTGGGAGTTACTGCCAGCTGTCTTCATTTAAATTGCAAACCAAGGCTAAGTGTAGATATACATAATTAATAATTAAAACGTTAGTAAAGTTGGACAGAAAAAAACGAAAAATTAAATGAAGTAAGTACTTATGTATTCAATTAAGTAAGGTAAGCTTATTTCACCATCACCAGCCTGTTAAGTCCACTGCTGGACGAGGCCTAAATAAAATAAAATTATACAATAAAACAAAAAAATATAATAATACATTAAGAGGGCACTATACTACAATTTAGGGTCCCTCTTTAACGCACGCGATAACCCGCGCGCCATCTCGCTCGCGCTAGCGAGTGTCGTGCACAAAAATGAAGTTTTTTGTTTATTATGGCAAAAATAAAGTGTTTATCAAAAAACTGATTTTAGCATAAGAATAAATAGTTATTACTAACTTGTTGTAGTAAAATATTATCTCAAAACACCGTAGGGTTCCTGAGATTTGTTTCAAAACGTGTGGGAAACAAGGGTTTTTCATTAAATAAAACTATCGAGGTATTTTTTACATATCGTGTTTTCAACTTTACACAATAAATGCAAAAATATAAATCTTTCATATTCAAAAATATTGAACTCGTAGAACCCGTAGATACTGAGTTATAGATCGATTTTGTTGGGCAAATTCACATAGTACGCCTTCTTAAACAAAATAATAATAATCCTCCTCTTGTATAATTATACATTAATACAATAGGAGGATTTGTCATAATCACCACGCTTGGCAGGCGGATTGGTGATCGCAGTTAGTGATAAGTACTCAGATGGATGCTGTTGTATCCCCTGGTGCAATCCCTGAGTAAGGCTTTTACTCTATACGGAAGGAGTAGGAAGGGTCTATTTTTAGGTCGGACACGCCACGGCACAGCTTATCTACCTACCTGTAAATTAATAGGCTTACTATCTAAGGACAGATTCAAAGCATAACTTCCGTTACTAATGAACAGTGATGATTAATAGTAATTAACAAATTAAAATCGATTAAGAAATACATTTATTAAGACTCTCTACATCTTTTCAAGTAATAAGCTTCTAGATTAGAGCTTTCTATACTTATAACGACCTCCGTGGCGCAGTGGGCGAGTAGCCGGCTGAGAAGCAAGAGATGCGGGTTCGATTTCCGCTGCGGAACAAATGTTTGCATGATCTGCATATATATGTTCCAGGTCTGGGTGTTATGGTACCATAGTACTCGTAGTACCTGATGCCCACGAAACAGGGAACCCTAATGTGGAATCAAAGACTATAATGTAATGTGACTGTTGAGTGTAAAAAGAACTATAGGGTAAGAAAACTTATTTAACTTAAAGGTATATAAACGGACCATCTAAGTAACCATCAGATAAGACAACAGTTAATGTAGGGATCAAAAAACAGGCTTAACAGCTTTAGTTATTGCTCTGAGCCGTTTAATCGCCTGTTAATGTGTTGGTAAACTTTGTTCTAGAACAAAGTACTCCGTATTCTCACACTCACAAGGTAAATCCAATGAGACCATTTACGTTTAAATCACTCAAAATTATAGTTTTGCAGCACAACTCATGAGAAGTTGCAAATTAACATTTGAACTCATATTATTGTTCGTAGTAGCTAGGTAGTAACCGAGTATTTAATTACTACACTGGGGGCCAACCACCATCTCTTATAGCTGGACGGAAGATTCAAAACAGAGTGTTTACGAAGGTCATTGAGGGGTCTATTCTTAAGCCGGACACACCACAGCACTCGGACACACCACAACAACACCCGGATACACGACAGCACCCGGACACACCACAGCACCATTGCAGAGAGCTGTGGAGTATACCTACCTAGCATTAACTTGATTTAGTTTTGCATCGGTTCAAAGTTCCCACATTCATCAAAACCACAATCCACATGAATACAGCCTTGGTTGGCCTATTTAGAACGAAACCTTGGCTGAAGAATCAATATGTATATAAAATCGTTGCAAAACTACTGCCACTGACTGACTACGCATAGCTTGATTTAGATCACGTCCGTCAGATTCCACTTTCGTCAGATCACTTTTTTTTCCGTATAGGTCAGAATTTTGAAACTAGTGACGAAACAGCAATTCTCATGACTCCTCGTCCGTCACATTCCGCTTTAGTCAGATCAAAAAAGGTTATAGGTACTTGATAAAAAAAATTTTTTTTATTGTTTTGTGAAGAATGTAAGTAAGCACCTTTTTATGTTTAAGTTTATAAGCACACTAAAGTATATTTTTAAATTTCGTTTTATTGGCATGACTATCATTAATCGGATTAGGATCTTTTTTTCTCTCTCCCTAAGAAACTGACGATTTATGACGAAAGTGGAATCTGACGAATGTGATCTAAATCTATAGCTTAAGCCTAGAAACCTGAACGTTGAAGTGTAACTTACATTCCTTTTATAGACTTAGACTTAGAAATTTCCGAAATTCACCCCATTTAAGAGGGTGTGGGGTGTTGAAGTTTTTATGGAAAAAACTCCACGCGGATGGAGCTGAGAGCGATACTAGTATCAGATATGTTGCTCTGCAATTTGTTCATTGTAATTGTAGCTCACGGTTAAAGCATAGATAGGTAATAGGTATTACCGTGGTGTGATAGACCCCTCCATCTCCTCCCGTGGATGTAGTAAAAGCCTTACTAAGGGATTACACCAAGGGATGGGCAGTAGCATCTACCTGAGTACTTAACACCAAACTGCGATCATCAATCCACCTGCCAGGCGTGGTGATTATGGCAAAATCCCCCCATTGTATTCAATGGGAGAGGCTTCGTCCAGCAGTTGACGTAAAACTGGTGATGAGGTAATAGGTTTAGGTATCTATGCATAATGATATTAATAAAATTATAATAAAAATATTTATTTCCAGTATCTTAGGTATAAAATGATAGCGAAGCTCTTAACGTAAAGTCGCAATTTCAATTAGAGATTATTTTCGCAAAGTGAACCCGCAAAAGTCGCGGGGCCATAAAATAGTCTACTTTCTAAAACAAATTGATTCTACTTTCAACAAATTGCCTGAGCGCAGTTGATCCCGCTTGCGCAGACGCGTGCGAGTCGAAATGGCGACCTGACATTTGCGGCTAAGCCCTTCCTAGTTCTAAACAACTTCCGTCTGTTGTAAGTTCTTATTGTCTAAATGCCCGATTTCCGAAATATTCTGTATCCCCGAACTGACAAATTTTCCAAAATGTTGAATCCCAAAATTTATCAAACGCTTTTACATAACGAAACTTTTTAGATAAGGCAACATAATAAAAATAAACTATTATCTATCTTATCATAGGAATCTCCAACCCAAACTGCTCCGATGTCTCATAAAAGGAAAAAGCAGTTTCAATAGCTCGATGTTATACAGGGTGACGCAAAAGTAATAGCACTATAGAAAATTGTCTATAATTTTTAACAGACTTCAAAAAAAGGAGGAGGTTCTCAATTTGACTGTAAGTTTCTTTGTTTACAAATAGCGTCCTCTGTCTTTTTGAGATAGCTGTTGTATTAAACAAATGCAAAATATGTCACAAAAAACATGGACCGCTTTGCTCCTCAAGACCGCGGAATCTATCCTTTTCAAGGTTGAGGTTAATGATGCGCTCCCTGTACCTACTCCAGACGGTCCCGGGTCTGTGGGCAGAAGCTGATACATAAACTGAGTTTTATACGGAAACATCTTTAACACTCTTTTGATAAAATACGCTGGTGTGGACCACCTGGAAATGGCTAGACAAAAATGCCTGACTATCGTTAAAGTTAACATCCAAAAAAATTACGTGCATACATACATACACATAAAAAAAAACAAAAAACCTGTAAAAAAACTATTCAGAGTAACTCTTTTAAGTCCAAACTTCGAAATTTCACAGAAAAGACTTCAACGCGCTCCCTTGTGGTGATAAAAATTGAAACATTTTGTCTTGAAATTACTATTTTGGTTTCTTAAATTAAGTAGTAGCACAGACAGTGACGGATTAAGACTTCTTGATGCCCTAAGCAATCCACACCTGTGGGCCCCCTATCCGTATGTCAACTAGAATCGGTCTTTAAACCTTTACCCCCTAAAAACATTAGTTGTTTGTAAAATAAGATGATGAGATGTAACGTACCTTAGAACTGGGGGCGCCAGGCGGGGGGCCCGCGGGGAAGGGGTGGTTTGTGATTGGCTGATCACAATTCGGCAATTCGAATGCACTAGCGGGCGACGAGTGGGCAAGCGGGAGCGGGGTTATGACTCTGGTCGGACTCTATGTCAATTTAAAAACCCGCGAATTTTCAAATTAGTCCTAGAAACTTTTTTTGGTGTGGTTTTTGGTGACGTGAGAGTGAGACGTGATGACCTAAGGACGGATTTTTTTGTGCTTCTTCTGGTGCCCCCCCAGACGTGATGCCCTAGGCAATTGTTTAATTTGATTAAGGGTTAATCCGTCACTGAGCACAGAATAAAGACAGGAAGTAGTTGGGATTTTATAAAAAGAGATGCTTCTTTACTGTACTGAATCATCAAATATTACACAATTCCTCAACTACCATAATATAAACAACTCTTCGCAACTGCAATACGTTTATCGACCGTATGAAAAAAATATGCTTATTGAATCATTCGAAACTATATCAACATGTAAGTATATAACTATACCTACCTATGCTATGACAATAGGTGCATATAGGTAAGTGTATGGCCTTGCCCGGACCTGCCTTAGCTCATAGCAACGCTGGTAGGAAAGTACCTGTTATCTATATTGCATGCGACATTATAGTCTTGACCTTGGATATGTCATAAGTATTTTCAAATGATGTCTAATTAATATATAATAACTTATATATATATATAAGTTATTATATATAAATACAATACTAGGTGAATTAAAAAGCAGACAAAGTCGTCTTTTTAATGTATTCTTACGTTTTGTTATGGTAACTCAGTAACAGTGCACACTGGTGAAATAATTTTTAAAATCGGTTCAGTAGTTGTTGTATATTCAAACATAAACACAAGTCTTTTCTCTTTATAATATTACTAGTTGCGCCCCGCGGTTTCACCCGCGTGAATAATGATGAAAATTGATGATGATGATGATGATGAAAAGTAGCCTATGTGTTAATCCAGGGCGTAAAGTATCTCCATTCCAAATTTCACTCAAATCCATTCAGTAGTTTTTACGTGAAAGAGTAACAAACATCCATCCATACTCACAAACTTTCGCGTTTATAATATTAGTAGGATAGGATTATTAACTATAAGTGTAGATAAAATCTAGCAAGGCGAAAATTATGTTTTATGAAAAATAGGTTTATTGGCTACCTACTAAAATGTGTAAACATTGAGCATGGACCTACCTAGGAACCTAGGAGATAGATAGATACGTTTGTGAAATAATTAACTGTCCATTAATTCCGTTTAGTGATTATCAACATTGAGAAATCCATAGCTTATCAGATAGGAGCCGGATCGGGCATACCTAATCAATCCAGTATAGCTTAAACCTAGATAACTAAATCACTGATAACTTGGATACGATGTCGCAATCGAAACGACCGATCCATCGATCATATAGGCTACCTACTTAATCAACCACCAGAAAAAAAAACTTCATAAAAGAAGACGCTCCGCTTGAAAAAGGAATTGTATTTGAATATCTCGTGCAATATAAATAATTTTAGAAAATTCTGAAATCCGTCATCTATGTCCTCGGCCGTTATACGTCTCGACGAGACCTCCCCCATAGAATACAATGGAGGGATTTGCCATAATCACCGCGGTTTCCAGGCGGATTGGTGATCGCAGTGTGGTGTTGAGTACTCAGGTGGGTGCTGCTGCCCATACACAAGTGTAATCCCTTTGTCGGCTTTTACGATACCCACGGGAGTAGGCGGAGCGGTGTATTCTTAGGCCGGATACACCATAGGCCATACCGAAGGCCATAGATACAAACAAGCAAACACACTATCTCCTCAAACTTATAAAACCCCTATGACTGCCATTTGGAACGGTCAGTAGAGTTAAAGAAGACCTCATATTCCGGGTCCACCTAAATCACCCTCAACGTTCAATGTTCTACGATTTTTAATATTTATTTTTGTGCGAAAATTCAGACCGCTTGATCCATGTTGCGAGAATCACTCTGTGTAAGCAAACAAAATAGGCACAAAAATTAATCTTATGTAACTATTTGTGTAAGCCACATGAATGACCAAGCCATTTGTCACAAACCAAGCAACAGAACAAAAATCTGAACTAATTTCACAACTTTTGAATGATTATAGTGAGACGACGACTGATATATACGTGTACTTATTGGGCAAAATGTTTTGTAATGTAGGTACCTAAAGTTACATAAAGTAACATTTGTAGTTGGAATACATGGGCTCAAGACAATAGTCGGACAACTTCACAGTAGGCATCAAATGATTTGAATGCCGAATATGTGACTCACTATAACGGTGAATTACACGAGCAATTATAGCTATGAAATAAATGCATAGGCTAACTGCTTCTAGTCGGATGTACCTACCTTCAGTCTGGTAGACGTTGGTTGGTTTAATAAACGCTATGAGAGTCGTCTCTAATCGAATTTATGGATAATTATCAATTGGAAAGAACCCAAAAATAATTTGATATAGGCAGTAGCGAAAAGCGGTTAGTTATTTTAATCGAAAAATTGTTTAATTTGCTACGCACGGAACTCAATAAAGTTACTAGAAATTTAAAACAAAGTTCTACTATATATTTTTATATGTATATACATAACTATATAAGCAGGTAGTTCTACATAATAATAACTTTTCATTTAAAAAACCGACTTCCGCCATTGTATACGACTAAATAATTTTGGATAAAAAAAATTATGAAAGGACCATAGTGGTGAAAGGATTATGATACTTTCTGAATGCAAATGCTTGGTGTCTTGCTGAAAATATCAAAATCGCCATATGTATGCCTACAATATTTGAGGAGTTCCCTCAATTCCTCATGGATCCCATCATCAGAACTGGATTCTGAAAAAAATGGGACCAATCTGGAAGTATATCTACTCAAATTAAAAAATAATTTTCCAAATCGGTCCGTAAACGCCGGAGATATGCGGTAACAAACATTAAAAAAAAAAAAAAAAAAAAAAAAAATACAACCGAATTGAGAACCTCCTCCTTTTTTGGGAAGTCGGTTAAAAAAATTAGCAAGATGCAATTCATAGACCTATCCAAAGCTCTTTTTTCAAGAAAATAGTCATCGAATATCAGAGGTTTGCGAAACCAGAAAATGGTTATTTGGTTTACCTTTCAGGTTAGTTGAAGTAATCTCTTAGGTAGCTTCTCTAGGGTATAATTTAAGTTTGATTTCTCACGTGTCCACCTAATAATATCCACAGGTCCCACATACCTCACCAAGAACTACCATAATGAATGTGGTTACAACATAAAATACCAATCTTCTTGCAACTTCAGAGCAATGATCGCGTGACCCTTGCTTGCTGCTAGGAAAAAAAATATAATTTTTAATGTAGGTTCACAGCGATGGAAGCATCTGCTAATTGAGATTAATTGGCTACTGTGTCAACGACCGAACGTCATAATGCAACTACGTAGGTAGGTGAATGCTGGAATTTCACTGTATCACTTAGCCATCTGACCGTCTTTGTAGCAGGCGACAATCGCTTAATATTTTTAGTCTTAGCTAGCTAAAGTTTAAAGTATCAATATCTTTTCCTATTTTTTTGTTTTAGTCCTACTTGCTTTATTAGTTACTTGATTTCGGCACACTCTAGTCATCTCTAAAAGCGCCAACATTTGTCTTGAGTCTAGGCTTCAACCACTAATTAATTAATTTTAAACTATAAGGTCGCTTATGTAGTAGGTTTAGGTTATCTATGGCTCTACTATGAGAATAGTAGAGCCTGAGAGTAGTACCTACTCAGTCCGCCTTTTTCGAAAAGAGACGTCATCATATTACTTAATTTCAGTTTCTAGTGTTTTTTTTAAAGAAACCTACGTAGTGTTGAGTAATTTTGGTGACATTTTAGTCGGTGTAGCTCATCTATATATAGAGCCAGCACCATGTTTAATGAAAAATATATAAAGAGGTATTGCGTTGCGTGAGTTTTTAAATGGGTGAAAATTTACCACCAAAGTTTTAGTAAAACTAACGCCATTTATTCTTCCATGCTCCCACCACTAATTGTAAGTCATGACATGACTTGACTGCGACTTTGACGTCTTGACCTAATAAAAACTAAAGACATATTTTGAAAAAGAGGAATAACTTACTTATAATACCGAAAGACGAAGCCCTACGTTATGCAAGCGGTATGTATAAATATAGCCTGCCCAAATGGGCGAAAAAAAATAATATCTCTTGTAGTATTTATTCATATTACTCTACTGGTACCCACTTTAAACTCTACAACAGAGACACAGATTAGGTAATAACCACAGACCTTTGGATTCGTGCGATAATAAGTGCATGCAATAGCGTAATATCTGAATGGGTAAGATGTAATCAGTTCTTATAAATTACGTATTCTACTCTACATACCGACTAAAATAGTTTCAAGTTAATAAATCATAAGAATGGTCGGCATCGAGCTTCTTATTTGGGAATTTCTTAATAAGCAAATAATAACTTGGAAAACGTTACGTTTGTGTAAGTACTATTTTAAGTTAGGTACAGGCGGCAAAGGTACTTGGTTACCCCTACCCCCCCCAGTGTGTTTGAAGATTGAGGTAAAAACGAAATGATTAATATTTTCCTGTACTTTTTATCACAAGTTGTGTATTTAGCACTATGTATGTACCTGAATGAAAAAAAAAGTCACCCAATTCGAAAAAAATTAAGTGAGTAATTCCAACCAATTAAAAGTAATTAATTATTTAATTAAATGTAATTAATTATTTAATAAAAATTAATTAATTAAAATTAACTAATTATTTAATTAATTAATTTTAACCAAAATTATCTTTGCCGTCTGTACGTACAAGTTGTAAGTTGTGTTGTAGGTAATATAATATATCATGCCTGCCTAGAAGGGTAAAGTACCAAGGGGTACCTAATACCCGACCTTGGTTTTTAAACCGAAATTGAGCTACGTAAGTTTTTCAGATTTTTTCAACGAATACATAAGTAAAGACAGTCCAGTGAAGTTGAATTTACTTGTATTGTAGGATTACCTATGATCTGACCAGACTAAATAGCTCCCTCCTCCCTTCCATTGTATCCCATGGGGAAGGACTCGCCCAGCAACAGACGTCTAAAGACTACTACAGGTATCCTTGGAGGTAACTACATTGTAGGTAGGTAACATAACATAAGTATTTAGATAAAACCACGAGTTCACAGATGATTATTACCCACTCGAGTTATAATTTATTTGCAAACAACTTACATATTGAGCTTATCTTGGGTTAAATAAAAGCAACTTATGACAACACCAAGATAAGTGACCAGCTTCAATGTACCTTAGATACAAAGTAGGCGGGTAAGTAAGTGAAAAAAAACTTATACTATGTTATGCAAGACATATGTAATTTTCACCTCACACCTACCCAACCTGAGTCCTCCTCCACCTCCTCAGATTCTGAGAGCTATACCCTCATACAAGGAGGAAAGAGGAAGAAGTCTAGAAAACTTTTTTCACACCACCTGCTCGACAATTTCCAATTACAAATCATGCAACCTCAACGTAAAGTAAAGCATTGTCTCTCTAGGGATATAAAGTTGTATGAAACTCCCTAGGGATTAAAGTGATTTGAATTTGGAACGTCAAATTAGTGTGGAGACTCGTGGAAAACTCTAAGTAAAAAAATGCCCATATGGCATTGTAAAGAGGTTTGTTCGAAAATCGAACTGGCCACCATAAGCAGAACTAAAAAAAAAAAGAAAAAGGTGCGTTTACAAAGAATGTGTAACAAAAACAAAACACCGGGTTCCGGGTCTGGGTGTTATGGTACCATGGTACTCGTAGTTCCTGATACCCACGACACAGGGAATCCTAGTGTGGGGTCAAGACTATGCATGTGACTGTTGGGTGTTAACGTATGTTAAACTACACGGGCGTGTGGTGTACACTACACAGATTTTTGTTGGTGTCAAGGTGTCCGCTACCTTGCACTTTTTGGTATCTCTATACCTACAAAAATCCGTGTTGTAGTGCCCTCGTAGTTGCTTGTTAAATATGCAGACTCGATCCTCTGTTTCGTCAGAAAACTAAACTGATTTCATATCAACTGATACCAAACATATCAGTTTGCGAATATACTTTATCACACCCACATTACTTCACTACAAATTCATTTATCAGCCCGATAATATACAGCATATTATATTTCTTTCTTAATTCCCGAAATAAATAGGAAGCCACTGTGATATTATTATGTATGACAAAACTGTATGATAAAACCAAACGACCTTGTGCCAAGTTTGTGCAAGTTTTGTGCAAATTAGACAAAATATTCCATCAGATTTGAATTGTTATCAGTAGAAATTAATTTAAATCTAGCAGTTAAAGTTTTGTGTAAGATTTAGTCAACATTTGCAGATCAACAAGCCTTAAAATCAAGTGCGTTCAAAATTATCTAGCAACTGTATTGGCAGTGGGTAAAACTGGTAGAGCATTGACATGTTGGTGGTTAATGGCGTTTTTTTATATTTCAAAGCATACAATTACCTATTGTTAGAAAAGGAGAATCTGCGTAACTTTGCCCTTCTATTCAAAATCAATCAACTTTTCAAGTGCGAAAGGTTTTCGTTAGAATGCCATACGTTACGCTGAGTTGAAATGAGTCATGCACACTGCTCGAGTCAGTAGGGAGTAACGACCAGAATACGTAACGAAACGTTCCATTTTACAGTGACAAGCAATCAAAGTTTCGGTCTAGTGATCGCATTACTGACAGTAGATCGATCACCCGACACGAATCCTAGTTCCCACACCTAATCCTTACGTTCACTTGTCCATGATTGCCCATGGTTTGCTATTTTGTAGGACGAGAGAAAATGTATTGTACAGGTGTATCTAGGTACATTGAAAACGAGGCAAAACTGTAGCCTTTTGTTCAAGAAAATAAGATGTAATAGCTCGAATGTAAATCGTGAGAAAGCAGCTACGTTCGTTTATCTACGAATATCTCGACAGCATTCAGTTTGTACCATTCAACTCCTCGATCGGCTATGAATCGGATCAGCACTTTCTCCCGAGATTCCACACGTTTTTGTGATAGCCGATTTGCATCTGCTGTCTCCAATAGGTACGTTAATTTTTGTATGCGAATAATCGAAAGAAATTAGATTGAAATTAGATTGTACGGAGCGATGGCGTGCGGTAATTGCATTGCCGACGCGGCGGGCGGTTGGTAGTTGCGCCTCGTCAGTCCGTTTCGCGCCTCGACGGGGACCGCGCTGCTCAACAGCACAACACGATGAACTAACAAAAATATGGCTGCAAAAACAGCCACTTAGCTTGTGAGAGGCGCCCGTGACCTTTGAACGCGAGTGAAAAATGACTGAGGAACAGCCGGAATCGTTCAACTCCTGGGAGTTAAACGGGCTAAATTCTCTGGACCTATGGGACTATACCGTGGAGCTGGAGTGTCTGCAAGGAACCGAAGGTGAGAAAGGCTAAGGCTGTGTGAAAGACGGGTAGTCACGGGATTCCATACGGGTTGGGTGGTACCATGATAACCAGATAACCAACACAGGGAATACTAGTGGGGATCAGCACTATATGTATGTGACTGTTGGGTGTTATGTTATATTCCAAACAGTACGTTAGATAAATGTTGGACCATGTTAACTTCTTGGACCTGTGGGTCTACACGGGCCTGTAAGGAATCGAAGGTTAGTTTCACAAGGCTGTGTGAGAGGCATCGAGCTAGCCGTAGACGCGCCAGTGCCCACGAAACGATTGGCAACGCACAAAACAAGACTAAATAAATCATGGACCATGTAATTGGGAAGGTTTATTACGTTATTTGCAAAACTGGCTTTTGCTAGTTTTTCTGCGAGTCATATTATATTCTTTGCTTGTGTTTCCGGGTTTGTTGACATGACTTAATTGATAGTAATCACTTAATGGCGCTTAATAAAGTCTAAGTAAGTACTTTATATTACCAAATGGTCTAGTGGTCAAGTCCACAACGAAGACAAACATTTAGTTTAACAAACAAAGAATTAACTTTAAGGTCTTTAAAACGAATGTTGTTTTCGTTTCATCTGAAACATCTGATGGAAGATCCTGATCAATTCGTAATTAACGGATCTCAGAACCTTCAAAAAGGTAGAGCAAATAAAAATGAGTATCATTTGATACATTTCTTTGTTTTAAAGATTATTTCGTCGATTTTAGGTCATCTTGGAAAAGTACAATGATTGTAAGTAGGTGCAGTCGGCGACAAAAGTAAATTAAGATCAAAGTTTTAAAAATTTTATGACAGATTCATAAGCTTTTGTTTAAAATTTCTACATTAGCAGATCACAGTAATAAGTCCCATAGTCTTAGTCCATCCTAAGGTTGACTAGAATAAATCACTACCAACAATAAGACCGCTTATTGCGCATTTATATTGTTATTTTATTTATTATAACCAGTTATTATCTGGTGCTATGAACAAAAAAAAAGAGTTTAATGTAGACTTTCACCATTTGCAACCTAAAATTAAATGAGTAACTACTCAGGTATCGATTTCTAATTGAACTCGTAAAAGATCATTCAAAAACGCAATTGATCAATATTTTTTTTGTCGCTGACTGTACTTTCATGATAAGCGGTGCATTATCTTTGTTGGACTTCGCAATGACGTGTATTTACCTACATAAGTAGTTACCAAAGATAGTCAATCAAAGAATATTATTAGGAGCTCGAATAATATCTATCGAATAACGACCAGTTTACCATTTACCAGCTATGGTTGGTAAATGGTCAATGGTATCATTACAAAAGATGGTTTACACCAGAATATTACACAGTTTAGAATGGTTTAGGCATAAATACCGACATTTGGAGTGTCCTAGGTGGACGAGGTCTGGTAATGCATTGTTATAAGCAGAGGGGACATATAACAATAACAACTAAAAAAACACAACAAAACAACTAACAACTAACGCAACTAAATGTCATGTTACGTTGTGTTTTTGGAGGTAAATAAATGTTTTTTTTTCTTTCTTTTTCTGTAACTACACGGCTGTTTGAATGGAAAATCGAAAAGCGCCCCTGGCAGACATTTTGAGAAACTCAATTTAAAAAAATCCGTGTGGTGTAACACGCCCGTGTAGTTGCTCAATGAATTTGTAGAATATCCACCGACTGCCTGCAACGTTTATAATGTCTTTAGTCCATCGAGAGAAGGACCTTCCTCTACTGCGTCGTCCGGTTTGTGGTCGCCACTCGAGAATCTTTATTTCCCAACGCATGTAGGGTCTGCGAGCTATATGACCTGCCCATTGCCACTTCAACTTGCTAACTCTGAAAGCTATGTCGGAGAACTTGGTTCTTCTACAATTTCCTCATTTCGGATTCTATTACGTAGTGAATTTTGGTCAGTACAAAAAATGAGGCAGTTCCTAAAATTGCCAAATCACTACAGATATAACCATAATAACAACCTATTAATCAAATTACATAGATCCTAAAAATCTGTTATTTTGATTTGTGTTGCTTGATAAATTTGTTTCGATGACTTTGCAAGATTTTGTTTGTGTAAGTGACGCTTCCGCAAATTAGCTCATTTCAACTTTATTTTTAGACAAAACTTGAAAACCGATGTATGAAAGGGATTTCAAATCATATTTAAAAAAAACCGATAATTCTAATCTCAAAGACAGTTTCGACAATGGTGCACAGTAGTTACTGGGTAAAATAAATAAGTTTATTTTACTCTTAAGAGGAGGTCACCGGTAGGTACTAAAAGGGTGTTTACGCTTTTTTGCACGCGAACGAAGCTTCTAATTTGGCTATTACTTCTTCAAACTCCACGATACTTTGTACACATGATCAGTACACTGATATGATATACTAGACCCGTGGTGTGTATTAGTTTCTTATAAAATTATATTATGGTTACCAAATCATAAATAAAAAAACTAATTAAAAAAGCTGACGCACTTGGTGATGGTGTTGTAGTGATATTAGTGTACTGATCATGTGTACATGATGACCAGTTGTGACCACATCGCTGCCATTGTTTTCCCAAGACTAATCCCGTGAACGCTTTCTTCCACAGTAATACACTTCCCTAAATAAGCCAGCAGCCAAGGCAAATTTTATACTAACAAAAATTACATAACAAGTGGACGTATTTTTAAAAAAAATCGTGTAGGCGTTGCGTAGACGTTTCGTAGCAGGGTTTTGCTACGAAAAAAAAAACTATGCTGGTCACATTATGAGCTGAGATCACCACATGAATAAGTAACAACTAGGTTTATTCTATAACCCCGCAACAATTGAAAGTAATATATTTTAAATTATTTTATAATTAATATATATTACTGGTCGGTGTGACAAAAACATATACCTATGTAATTATATTTACTAATAATTTAATAATAAAAAATATAGTTTCATAAGTGGAACGTCCATTTAATATTCACCACGGCCTCTGGTTTTCGGTTATTACGGATTGCTAGATGTTTCAAGGTCTTTAAATTCCTAAATAACTACATGTTTAAATATTTCTAAAGATAATCTATGAAGTTCTAGATCCGTTAAAGTACATCTAAGAACTTTTGTTTCATAGGTACACTCGCAAAGAAATTACCTAAAAGAAAAATGTATCCCACTTCTGATGCTCATTAGTTATACATTAGACTGTCCCATTCTATGCACATCGAGGCTAAATTACTCATTCTGTCACGCAACAATCGTCCAATTGTCTACATAATTGCTCTATTAGCTTGTAACAGCGCGTTTAATTGTCACCAATCACACCATTATCATGGAATGTCTCATGGCGCTAGAACTGACACGTAACTTGGGTCGCTTTATTTAAAAAAGTGGTAAGCCTTGGTATGGCTTAGGATTTAGTTAACTATTGAGGAAATGAAAAAGGCTTGAATAAATAAATAAAGAAGTTACCACTGTAAATTAAGCTTATAACCTTGTTTTTTTTATTAGGTATACCTACGTAAACTCTATTCGACTTTTTTGGTCAGAAACTGGTTCCACTGAAAACAAAAAAATCAAAGATAGACCAAGCTATGTATACTTTTTGAACTGCAATAAATTGCAGACGTAATCTGACGAAATCTTTTTCGAAAAGAGATTTCGAATCAGCCATAGTGATCTGTTAATCGTCGCGAGAAAGTCTCACATCACAATTTGATATTAAAGTGATGGTTATAAATCTCTAGCTTATTGTGTGGTATCTGTGATTGGCTATTGTTCGTGATATATAATTTTGCAAAACATTTTTTATAAAAGTACCTACCAACATAAAACGAGGACGGAAGGAAGACACAAATGTGTTGAACACGTTAACACATCGCTTCATTTGTTTTATCTAATACCTAACCATCGTAGATTTGCTTTTTCATAATTCTAGGAATTAAAACTTAAATAATAATAAACTTTGTACCCTACGCGAGAGGGCAAAAGGTGAAGCGCAGAAAGAAATACGAAGGAGGTACCTACCTACTTCTCTCGCAAAACGAAATAGACTAGGAAAAAACCAGCTTTTTAGTGCAACAAGTTTTTCGTAAGCTACGTCAATCAAAAGTTTCCAATCAATTCATCGATTAGTCTATAGTAGTGGTTAGATAAGTCGTTTCATTTTGTTGTATAAAATTTTGGAAATACGTTTTTGTATGTATCTATTTAGTTGTAGGTACTATCGAAATAAGAGAAAAGGTACATTAATTAGCATATAATATAACATGACATGACATAACACCCAATGGTCACATACATAGGTAGTCTTTGATCCCACACTAGGATGGGTCGTGGGTATCAGGAACTACGAGTACCATGGTACCATAACACCCAAACTTTTGTCCCGCAGCGGGAATCGAACCCGCAACCTCTTGCATCTCAGTCGGCTACTCGCCCACCGCGCCACAGAGGTCGTTAAAATTGACTTATACAATATTATACATGGTATTATAACGTGGATACAAATTATGAGTGAATTACATTAGGTGAGTGAACCGCGCCGTGACGAGTATCTTTATCTTTATAAAAAAACATGATCATCAGACTGTGCCAGTAATTAGTAAAAAAACAACTACCACTTTTTTGTGTACCTATCCAGCGTTAAACACTGATTTATAAAGTTCTATACCAACTTGCTAACTCTGAGAGCTATGTCGGTGCATGTAAAAGTACCTGACCATCCAACCATAAATCACATTTCTCTGATGTCTGTCAACTTTCATCTCCACATAGACATTCATTGACCTGAATGTTTTGTTTTTGCCCAAGGTTCTCAACGTCTCCTTTCACAGGTCTACAGGTGCTGTATAGGTGCCATAGAATACCTACAAGTTACAGATACCTACTCTTGTTCCAGTTACGGTTAGCAGATGTGGTTATGTAGAAATGCTAGCAATGTGTGGCGATTATTATGGCAAATCGGTGATTACTGTTCCGAGCGCTTGTGCGTGTTCAATCAGAGTACACCCGTGCGTATTCACGTAATAGTAGCTAGGTAGGTACCTAATATGGCCCGTATTAATAAATTAAAACTCAACTCTGATGGCGATCTTGATAGTTGTCAAAATGTATTTCCTGTATAGAAAAGCGACATTTAGAAAACTTAAGATTGCACTCTGATTTTAATTTGATTTATTGGGCCTAAAGCAGGTTGTCTTAGACTGTCTTTCAGAGCTTAAAGGTATACGATACAAACTCACGCATAATGTCAAAGTAGGGGTAGATGACATGGAAGTAATAAGTACTATTGTACGTAGTACTTATTACTTCCATGGTAGATGATTGATTCCAGTTTCCATGGTTTCATGGATCATGATTTAAAACATTTTTTTTTTTTTTTTTTTATTATTTATTATTTCTTGGTCCTATGACCCGTCCATCGAAGCATCATGCATGCCATTATAAACGGTCAATATTTGGATACTCTGACCGAGCGTTATCCGAAAGCAATCTGTATTATCTTATTTGTACTCAGCATTAAATGCTGCTTTCATACCAAAAATCCGAGCAGAGGATAGTGGATATGGATAGCTGAGCAGTCATTGACCAGTAGTCAAATATACAGGGTGTTTTTTTTAAATGGGACAGTATGGGGATATCCGAATCCATAAGAGATACGGGAAAACTGTCTTTGGAACCATTTGCTCATTTTGTATGAAAATGATTTTGGCATAGTTATTTTTTGGTCAAGTGTGAGTTCTCCATAAAAATGAGTTGTTTTGATCAAAAAATTTTTAATGCGTATCGACTGTAATCAGTTTCATGAAAGGATTGTTTCATTGTATGGGAAGAAAAAATCTGAGCAGTAAAAGTTTGTCAAATTTAATAAAATGTTTTCTCATACAATTTGTAAGCAATCTGGTACCTACGTTAATAAAACTATCGCAATAAATTTTCAAAATGGCCTCCCTCTTGCTGTTTCCAGGTACGGGCACGTTTCAGAACATCTCTAGTGACCTTAGACAAAGATATTCTTATTAAAATTTGACTAACTTCTACAGCTCTGATTTTTCTCATTCCACGAGACCATCAGAGCAGTAGAACAACATTCACCACACATCTTTGTCTAATGCCACTAAAGGTGTTCTGAAACGTGCCCGTATCTGGAAACAGCAAGAAGGAGACCATTTTGAAAATTTACTGCGATAGTTTTACCAGAGACTAATAGTCTCTGGTTTTACTAACGTGGGTACCAGATTATACTAACAAATTCTATGAGAAAACATTTTATTAAATTTGACTAACTTCTGCTGCTCAGATTATTTTCTTCCGATACAATGAAACAATCCTTACATGAAACTGAGTCGAAACGCATTAAAAAAAATTTTGATCAAAACAACTAATTTTTATGGAGAACTCACGCTTGACTAAAAAAATAACTATGCCAAAATCGTTTTCATACAAAATGAGCAAATGGTTCCTAAGACAGTTTTCCCGTATCTCTTATGGATTCGGATATCCCCATACAAAAAAATTATTTAAAAAAAATACCCTGTAGGGTTCCAGGAAATTCTTGCTGAACATATTCCGAGATCGACTTAGGTATAACTGGCTGACTTATAGTGTGAAGCTGCTTAACAGCGGCAAATACTACGTGAAACGTTAAGGCATACTTGCCTCCTTTATATTAGGTATCTATACTTATATGAAGTGTCGTAACCCCGAAACGCGGTCATGCAGTAACACCCGGCAACACTGATAGGATAATATGATTGCATTACGCGTGCATTACACACTTCATCGTAAAATTGCCGATTCATTTGGCGAAACAATAGGCACACCTGTCATTTCATACATCAGATATAGCAATCAGAGGTTATTTGTTTAATTTTGTTCGGTCAGTTGTTGTTATTAAACGCAGCTTGATGTTCTTCAAAAGCAGCAGCAGTCTGTTTTCCTTAGGGGTAAGCAGAGGACTGGGAATCCTATATTATAATCGTGTCATATCTCCTTCTTACAATGAAAATGTTTTGTCAATATCCTTCTATTGCTTTGAGTCCAATGGTGAACTAGGGTTTGCTCAAGATACTTCACTTGGTCCGATATTTTTTTAAATCTGCTGAGCCCATAATTGACTAAGGTTTTTGTTCTTTCCAGATTTGCAGTTAGCAGCCGAACTCGGGAAGACCCTATTGGAGAGAAATAAGGAGCTAGAGACTGCCCTCCGTCAACACCAAAATGTGATCGAGGATCAAACACAAGAAATCGAAGTAAGTACAGAGGCCGTAGACAAAGTAACATTCTTAGCGTCATCGCTATAAGAATATATATATAGAAAAGTCCAAAATGTATGAGATTGATGTAAGCTATCGATATGTCACATGGTCTTTTGTATTGAATTACCTACGACTGTAGAAATAGAATCGCTTCGAAGCGAATACAGTTTGTCTAGGCCGGCAGTTTTACTATGTACCCATTTAGAGTACCTACTTGAGCAAATAACTATATTGATCAAAGACCAAACTAGAAAGTAAGTACCTAAGGTTAACGATTTTAAGGTTATCAATTACTTTATCACTTATACAACACTAACCCTGACCGTGGAATAGCTGATATGACTGACTAGCCCCTCTACATAATAACTATCAGAATGTACTATAAACGTGAACTATGATCCTTTATAATCATTCCAGAATCATGAATCATAAATAAATTGAAACTCTGGGCCAAATAGTAACATTGAGGTGGAACTAAGTTTTATACTTAATCGGGCATAAGTTTTTTGTTAAATATGTATTTTTCAAAACAAGCTTTTACGAAATTTATGTACCCTATACCCTATTAGTATACCTATGACTAAATAATGATGGTGAAATTGGTAATTAGAACCTTGCGCCTCAAAATGAGCCTAAACACGACCACCATTTTCCATCAAGGAGTTCCGTTGTCCAAATTCCGTCTCCATCATCAGATCAGCTTGTTGTAACCATAATATTTAATTGTCATTGCAACTTGGCAGGTATGCCAATTTCAGCTCAATCAGTAGGGTGGAACAGGTTTAAAAATCTGTTGCAAGATTTGATCCACGCGCACATTTTACATACAAATATACACACATAATTTTTTTTTAGGTGAAGTTAAATAAAAGCTTGTAAAAATTACTTTGTAATCAATTGCTTAGGTTAGATAGATAGATAGATAGGTGAACATTTTATTGTTCACTAGGATAAATTATAATACAAAAATAACATACATAATTAGCACAGCAGAATGGAAGGCCTTATCACCTAAAGAGATTTCTTCCAGACAACCTTTTGTTGGGTAAATTTTACTCTGAACCCAAATAAGCGCAATCTGATAATAAATTGTCTTCCCCAGTACCTAACGAAGCAAACGGTAGCGCTGCGCGAGGTGAACGATTCCCGCCTCCGGATTTACGAGCAGCTGGAGGTCAGCATCCAAGATTTGGAGCGCGCGAACCACCGGCTCGCGGTCGAACATTCCAGCGACAAAAAACATATTAAAACGTGAGTTTTACTTCTCATATACACTTCTTCTTGCATAGTCTTTAGAACTAGCACTAGAACTAGTTTAATTTAGTGGCAATGGGCAGGCCAATAACTCGCAGAACCGACAACCGTTAGCGTATAAAGGTTCTCGAGTGGTGACCACAAATCGGACGACGCATTGTAGGAAGGCCCCGCTCTCGATAGACCGACGACATTTAAAGGTCTTATGAAGCCGGTAGATGATGATAACTTCTGCTTTATCATAGAGATGCTTGAAGTTTGAGAGGTTATGAAGTGCGCCCTTGGCAGATTTAGTTCTTGTTGCGAAAATCTAATGAACATACTCAGATATTTGAGGGTATAACTAAGGAAGGTATAACGAAACTAGTAGCGTTACCATGGTGGCATAATATAGATAGAGCATTGGTATCTCATATTGAATGGTAGATAAGTTTTTTGAAAAATTTATTTTTCATAACAAGCTTTTATTAAATTAGCGATCGAGACCGTGGGCAGATCAACATGAGCCCAAATACTGCCAGGCTACTACTAATCATTGACAAGTTCCATTGTCCACCTTCCGTCTCCATCATCACATCAGCTCGCCGTCACCATAATATTGTATTGTCATCTGAACTTTGACAGATATGAAAAAAATTCAGCTCAATCTGTGAAAGATAACTGATTTAAAATTAATTAGCAAGATTCCACCCGGACAAACAAACATACAGACATAGCAAGTTAAATAAAAGCTTTTAAAAAGAGGACATGGTGATGTCTCGGCAGACAAGAGCCAGGAGTGTCTGGGCGTAGTGGACCTATCACTGGGCCGGACGAAATGGTGATAAGGGAGAAGGATAAACGCTCTAGCTAGGATAAGGTATACAAAATATTATTGACCCTAACCTAAAGGAAGCTAATGATGATATTGACATGACACTAATGACGTAGAGATTACCAACGTGAGAAAACGAAAACAAAACCTAACCGGAATCAGGTTTTGTTTTAAAAATAAATAATAGGTAGGTATTCTAGGTACCTATTTATGAGAAACTGGAAGCATCCGAGACTGCGGTCGCTCATAACGGCGACAAGAAATGCATTAAGACGCGCGCACTAAATTACATTTTCTTATCAAGATCAAAGTATTTACGTTGCAAAATAGTTTTGCTTTATGTTGCTACTTTATTTCCATTTGCATGTTTTGTACCCACCTACGTACATGAAGAACTCAGCATGGCATTAGCTAGGCTAAATAAACATCTTCAAAACATGACTATGGTCAAGGCTGATATTAAATAATGAAATTATTCTAAGAACCCATCAAAGTATCGATTATACCGTGTTCAAATTATCGCAGTCTCTTTTATTTCAGTATTATTAGAAAGGGAACGCGATAATCAGCTCGAAGGTTTTATTGATTTCACCTTATTTTTGTTTGTTTCAAATTCCAGATTATGTGCCAACATCGAAACGTTAGACAGCAAATGCGAAGAATTACAAAAGACTGTCGACGATCTAAACGCACAGTTGGAGATCTCCAGAAGGAGGGCGGAACGAAAACCGGAGAGCGAGAAACCCAAAGAAACCCCGAAGGAAACTCAGACTGCTGTTAAAAAGCCAGGAGTGAATAGCACACCGAAAACAATAGCCCCTCTTCCAGAACTGACGAAGGAAGACGAGGATTTGCTGAGACTAAGTGATGAGTTGAGAGAAAGTAAGGTTGCGTTTTCTCAGGAGCAGAGAAGGGTAACGGAACTTGAAGAACAGCTGGCGTCTATGGTTCAGGAGAATAATAGGGTGCATGAGCAGCTGAGGAATTGGCATCGTGGAGAAGACGAGCCCAAGTCGATGCATGAGGAGTTCTCTATCCTTGAGGAAGTAAGGTATGTGTCTCAACTATCTGATGTACCTTACTCTGCGTCATCAAAATTTAAATTTGTAACTGTGGTCTACGATAATAGAATAATTAAGTAATGAACAACCGTAAGTATTTTGTATATATTTTAGGTAACTAAATATTATACTTTATAGTTAGTGAAATAAAGAAGTAGGTAATAAAATGCATAATGTAAATGTCATAACATGGCATAAGTTGAATAAAGTAAACAAAATAAATACAATAAGTACCTTAACATCATTTTATAATAACTTAATAAAAAATAACGAATAACTACTAATAGCGTCTTGGGGACGCTTCCATCTGGTAGTGATTTTGTATGTATGTACCTACTTGTATTATTATTTATTTACTCAATGAAACTTAACTAAATACATATTAAATAATATATTATATGTTTATATGCACGGCATATGACACTAATATTTAGCCGCTGCAATAGATGATAAAATGCTTATGATAATATTTTTAAACGTACATAATTCTCTTTCTTATTTTCGACATATCTCTTTTCGACTTCAATGTCTACAATTTGAGAGTTGGTCCCGCTCCTCTTACACCATAGCCAGCTACGCGCCTACCACACCGCACAGCAGAGCGATTCTAAAACGTCGGAAACGTTTCCGATCGGATTCGTTAAGTTTTTCATTTCGATGTGGTAACTAAAACAATTTTCTATAGTAAAGCACAGTAATATACAATATTTATTGTTTTTTACTGTGTTTTATTAGAGAAAATTGTTTTAGTTACTTACCACATCGAAATGAAAAATTAACGAATCCGATCGGAAACGTTTCCGACGTTATAGAATCGCCCTCCAGGTCTTCATATGATTGGCGGAAGTGAATTTTGTAATAAATTTATTCCTATTTAATTTTCCTAGTTCAATTAAATGCACGTTTGTTTTTTTAGACAAGGACAACTATGCATCAGATGTCTTCGTGGCGTGGAACGGGACGACATGTCCTCAATGCTAGACGGAGACGACGATGATAGAAGCGCCATCAGCTCTCTCATCCTAACTGCACCTTCCAGCCAGAACAGCCCGAGGGAAGAGCTTGTGAATACTAAGCTCATTAAGTTCGATGTAAGTTTAATTTACCTACACGATTTAAATCTGGGCCCTAGCACATAACTGCGGCGCGACGTTGCATCTTCAAAATTAGTGAAACGACTTAGCTGCTTCCTACACAAACGCACTCAAAATGACTGTTGGGACCTAAACAACAAAAGTGTTAGCGTGTAAGTATAGCAGCGCGCCGCTAACCTACCGGTAACCACCTCTTAAACGACATTAGAATAGCTTCTAAACAGCCAACTTTTCAATTAATGTCAACAACCAAGGCAGCCAGCAACACTTGGTTCTATTACGGTAATTTTGATTGTGTGTGTATTTGGACAACTGAGTTGCTCAGCTACATCAAATAGTAACTGCCATGAAAATCTCGACGTATTGCGACATCGCATCGTTCATCCGCAGTCATGTGAAAGAGCTTTTCTTACGCATGATAATAACAAGTAATCGGCAAATAAGATGATCCCGGTACGCGTACCACGTGACTTGCGCAGTAGCAATTTCTAATACAAAATCCTCTACTGCGCAGTCACGTGGTACGCGCGCCGTGGCTCAACTTATTTGCCACTTACTATACCTACCTTTTGTTAGCTTAACTTCTGTGTAGATTTTCTTTTCTCCATTAACATTGTAAAGTTTCTAATTCTCTGTAAACTAAACGAATAATTCACGATCCTGCGTTTGCAACTTGACTAACAAATTAACCTCAACTAATCATTCTCTGACCGCAACTTGATATAGAAAACATGTGCGTTCAAATAAATAAAACATGGACGATAAATAGGTACTAAATAATACTTGCATAAAGAAGTGAAACTCGTTTGTGAAATCCCTGTGCCAATATAAGAAATAATCCACAACACGCCTGCTGCCCAGTTTTCACGTAGCCAGTAGCCTGGTCAAACACAATCATTATTTTTGTAAATGGGTATTTTCGCTAAAGAAAACCCTCGATCAGAGATAAAACCCGTCGGTGCCTTAACCCACACAGGAGCCTACTGGTGAATGAAATTTTACAAAATTAAGCAGGAATATGTGAGCGGACCCAATAAAATACCTGCTGTCCTTTGTCCTGGCACGGTTACTGTCTACGTGTGAAGCGGGCATGTGTGACGCGTCAGTATAGCATAAAGTCAAATGACTACAAAGTGCGAGTTTCACTTCTATACGCAAGTATATTAGCCTATTAAATGCCATGGATTTCCCTCTGACGTGACCGTTTCGCATTTCTAGGCGTCAAAGCTTTTCCAACTGCCCCTGATGTTGTTGATCACGCTTTGCATATGCATTATGAAGCGCATTTGCAGTAGTTTTCTTTGGATATATCGTTTGTAGTCGAAGGTACGTCCATTACCGAGTCTTTAACAGGCGAATGATGCACGCTAGTAATACGGTGATGGTTGTAACGTTATCACAATATAGTATCAAGCAGGTAAAGACAGGACGTAATGAGTTTATAGCTCTGACGTCACCTTGAGACGCACACTACGTTTTTTCCAACTGAGGTATTATTCATTTATTCAGTCTACTTTTCTACTTTTGACGAGAGTGAAAGGGCTGTAGTTCACGAGCGAAGGCTCAATGCCCTTCGGAGCGCACTATCCTTCCTCCATAGGTTATAAGGCCTTGCTTGAAATCTGTATTGTGGTTATGTCGTATTATATTGATAACATCACGTTGGCATGAGTGTTCCGATGGCACCTTTATTTTATATATAAAAGTAGTGCCAGTTATTGTTATAGCTTATGTATTTATGTCGTTAACATGCAAAAGTGAGTGATAATAAGCGTTGTATCGTGATGTCTAACTTGAAATGATGTAGGGTAATGGGTGTATTTTTGACTAATTATAAAATTCAGGCAGTATCGTGTGACCATTTTGCCATTGTCATGTAGTTCCATATTAATTTGTATTCAATGATTTTTCCTTTTACTACTTTTGCTGATAATATTTTTATTTATAAGCTAAACTGTACCTACTATTTCTTTATCAAAATTAACTCTTATTACATTGAGTTAACAAACATTTCACTCCATATTATCGTCATTATTGCATCCCATGATTCCTTTTTGACTTTTTATAATTTCTAACATTGTTTAAACAACATTACAGAATGCCAAGGAGAAGTTACTACAAGGCATTTGGGCGAACAAGGAGGATGGTCACGAGAATCCGTACAGAGAGCTCGTACAGAAATACGAAGCACTACTCGAGGTGCAACTGTCACAGGTCAAGAATATCAGGAAGATCAAACCAGCTTTGACTGCACCGAACCAATCAGGACAGATCTCTCTACAAGATGAGTTACAAACGTCCGGAGACTTCGGTGCGTTCAATGTCAAAGACACAGATGAAGAGAGCGGACACGGGGAAGACAAAAACGAAAAACAAAAGAAGGCTGACCTAACATCGCGAAAGAAGATCATCCAAACACCAGATTTCTCCGAAGCTGAAACTTCCAGCTCAGGTTTCTCAGACGAGACGAGCAATAAGGCGACGCAAACAGAGCGAGAAAGACCGGGGTCTTTCCTTTGCACGATCGCGGACGGGGAAGATTACCGCTTCAGTATTTATGACGACGTCAACCCAATGGACAGTCGCTTCCGCAATAGACCAGAATACCGCGAACTGTTCAAAGAAATATTCACAATTCTCAAGAAAGCAGCCGAGAATAAGGAAGATGGCGAGCAACTGCCACTGCTAGACGACACAGGCAAAGTGCCGCCCGTAACCCCAGCTACGGAGGAACCACCAGGTAACTACACTGATGATACACAAAGCGTTCTGTCTTCGGCGATGTCTGAACAGTCGATTCCAGTGTCCGACATCACAGTCCCAGACACACCAACACACAAGGAGAAGGAAAGAGCTCCTCGTGAGAAGGAACGCGCTCCTGAACCGATCAGAAAGAGAGAAGAGAAGAAAAGAGAAATCAGAGATAAAAAACCAGTGCAGGAGAGCACCACCGAGAAGCCTAAAGAACAGAATGAACATGTGAAAGAGAAACAGCTGGAGAAAGAGGATAAGACGGAAACAGATCTTGAGAAAGAGAAAGATCGCGTGTTGACACCGTTGGTGCGTCAGCCACTGGAGTACATTGCAGCCACTAGAAAGAAGTCCAGACATCGCAATCGAAAGCACAGTTCGGATCGACAAAGCGGAACCGATTCTCCGGTGTTCCCATCCCCACCTAAAGTCACATACCAGAAGTCTTCAAGTAAGAAGCGCAGAGACTATAGGCCGATAGAAGCGAGTCCTTTAGTAAGGTCTGCGGAGAGCGATTGGAACGGATCAACGACACTTCAATTCTACAACAGGAGCATAAATTCGCCAACGCCTAGTACCAGCGGACGAACCGGCAAAATCTACCAAGGATGGAACGCAGAGACGGACTCATGGGACATAAAGCAAAGCACCGCCTCCCAGGAGATCCACAAACTCAGGAAACTGGAGCTTTCGTACGCTGAAGTGCTCAGAAACGCCGACAAGACCAAAGTCAGGCGCAAGAAACATCAGTAATCGTTTTATTTAATCGACCCCTCTTACTCTTGTAAGAGTCGATCCAACCGCCATTTGTCATTTGCCAACTGGACATAAGTAATTTAAGTTTAAGATTATGTGATCTGCTAGTATGTATAACTGTTTAGTTTGTATTTACTTTCCACAGTAAAATTGCCATAATTCGAACCGGTATAGATCTACCACAATAGTTATTATTATCATTGAAATAATCCATTATTTATTACGGTTTATTTGATACCGTACCCTCCGATACAGAAAGTACGTCCTAACAAACTAAATTGCATTTAAACACGGAGCACCTAAAGTCTTAACATGGCATTAGATAAGTTTCTGAAAGTTGGACATTTCAAACCGAACGAGTTTTAATTCTTAACTGTTCTGTTGCTATCTTAGTCATTATTTTAATTGTATATTATGTATCGTGAATTTTAATTTGTAAATAAGTTAATTATATTTTTTTATTTGCCATGAATAGTATGGTAACCTATTTAAATGCGGACAGTGAGAGAGGTTGAAGGTATAAATAAAAATTTGCATTGATATTAACGTTTTGTTTTCATTTCTTAAATCGTTTTCATATTATATAACAAAATAAATATTGAAAGATTATACTAAGCGTCCACTGGTCCGAACGGGCCTCAACGCACGCACCCAGACACGTGATCTTGAAAAGTTTATTCCAGTTGTGGACAGCCGGATTTAGTTCTATGAGAAACCCGATATTGGCTACGAACTGTAAAGGCTGCTTTGCATTGAGTCCATTGACAAGACTCGAGGGACATTTGCTGACAAGTAAACATAGTTACAATAAATTACAACAGGCTAGGTGGCCGTTTTGCTATCAATTGATTGAGTTATTTTTTCGTCTGGAGAACAAGGCAGGTAGACGAGCCTGTATCTGCTTTATCACACACATCCTTCACATGCGTTGCGACCGAAACGGAACATTGAACGCTCACCTTTTTTAGCGTAGTCTGTGCGGTAATAGATTGGTAGTGGCCATGACCTAGCATTGATTAGATTAGATTTTCACATTCCAACTCAACCCAGCCATCTCAGATTTGATTACCTTTTTTAGTACCTACAAGTATCTTGTAGTCAACCTAAAATGAGACAGTATTGCTAACAATACAAAATCGGTAACTTAATACCCAACAGTCACATCAGAGTAGATATTCATACCCACACTAGGATTCCCTGTGTCGTAGGTATCAGGAACTAAGGTCCAGATAAATAGAACGTACTTACATGTTAGTCAAAGTACGACTTACGAAAGACCTGTCCCTGTCACTGTCACACAAATGTTAAAACACGCGTATTAGAGAGAGACGGGGACAATTTCAAAGTAATAATTAAAATAAATAAATAAATGCTGGACATTTCACACAACATTATCTTAAGCTAAGCAGAGCTTGTGTTATGGGTACTAGATAACTGATACACTTAATACAATACATTACAAAGATAGATATTTTTTATTATACATAGAAAATACCCAGAACACCCTGACCAAATATCTGCAGATCGTACAACTATTTATTCCGAGGCAGGCATCGAACCCGCAACCTCCTGCATCGCAGGCGAACTTTCGCCCACCGCGCCACAGAGGTCGTCAAAGTAAGGCTTAGACCGTGAAGTATGTTCTATTTATCTGGACCTAAGAGCACCATGGTACCAAAACACCCAGACCCGCGGAAGCGATACGGCTACTCGCTCGCAGGTGTACGACCATTCTCTTTCCGCACAGACTCTAGTTATACACAGCTGTACATAAATATAGTAACGGTAGGTAACAGATGTACTGGTCTACTTGTTTTGCGCCTCCAACTCCCGCTCGACGATCTTACGGTACTCGTCGAAGCCTCCCTCTATGCTCTCCACAGACCCGTTCCCGCAGACCCATAGCTCCTTGCATACCATTCGTATTAACCGCTCGTCGTGAGATACTAGGATTACACCGCCCTGAAACAAATGGAAATACATTCATCCCCCTCCGTAAATGAAGACATGTTCTCGGTGACCGTGGTGACGTAATCACTGCTGTCATCCAATCACGAAAGAGCAAACACTACTAATACACCGACCCCGCCGGCGGGGTCGACGAGTCTCTTCAGCACCTCACGCCTACAACCGGTACAAGCATGTTCCGGGGCGGTTTTCTCATATATATTATACTAGTTGCGCCCCGCGGTTTCACCCGCGTGAATAATGATGAAAATTGATGATGATGATGATGAAAAGTAGCCTATGTGCTAATCCAGGGCGTAAAGTATCTCCATTCCAAATTTCACTCAAATCCATTCAGTAGTTTTTACGTGAAAGAGTAACAAACATCCATCCATACTCACAAACTTTCGCGTTTATAATATTAGTAGGATAGTAGGAAGGATTATTGGGGTATTCCCAATATTCTTTTTATTCACTGTACTGTCAGTGTTGCCCATGCGCTAGTTGGCCCAACGTTTTAACCGGTTGAGCGCCTTCTGAACTCGCCAAACGCTCGGTAAAGCAGCGATCGACAATCTGAGGTCAACCGCACATAAAATCCATTCGAAAAAGGGTCACCATCAGTCTGTTAGAAGTCCACTACTGGACGCCTCGCCCATAGAATGCCACGACGAACGGTTCTCAGCCGCCTCCATCCACCGACATCCTACGTCATTTAAAAATGTCGGTCGTTCTGCGGTGTTTCGTGGTCGCCACTCGAGAACCTTCATTCCCAGACCAAAAATAACCGTCAACGAGATAACGGAACAGAGTTTGGTTTCCTATAAGAGAACACGACTCAAGACAGTTTCTATGCCAATGAGATACTGTGGGGTGATAGGCGGTACGTGACCTACGTGAGGTCGATAACCTCTGTAACACGAGATATCAAGTACCTACTGTAATTGTAGACGGAGATATCAATACTGTACTGATACTTGCACTACAAATAAACAGGTATGTTGCGCAATTGTTGAACACAAATTTCAATACTAATTGAACAGGTACAAAAATTTAAATATGCCTTTTTAGAAGCACCTTTAACATACCACCCAACAGTCACACCTCACAGTCACAGTTATAATCCCACACTAGGGTTCCCCGTGTCGTGGGTATCAGGAGCTACGAGTACTATGGTACCATAACACCCAGACCCGAAACAATAATATTTGCTGGTCATGCAATCATTTGCCCCGCAGCGGGTATCGAACCCGCACTTGCTTCTTAACCGGTTTGAGAAATTACTTGTGAGCACGGCGAGCTTCTAAAACCTTTATACATTTTAAAATACGTCATTTGATAGAAAAAAAATTAACATTGAATGAACTAGAGCGAGGCAGACAGCTCTACTAGACTAGCCCAGACTAGACTGTCTCGCTCTAGCAGGGAAAACTCTACTAGAGCGAGATAAATATAAATTTTGGTATGGCCATTGGCCACGTTGTAGTTTACCTCGTTCTAGTTCATTCAATGTTCATTCTTTTTCGTTCTCTTAATCATTATCATCAACAGCTTTTTAAGTCAACTGCTAGACGAGGCTTTTCTCATTGAATACAAGGCGGGGATTTACCACAATCACCACGCTTGGCAGGCGGATTAGTGATAACAGTTCGGTGTTCAGTACTCAGATGGATGCTACTGCCCATCTCCTGGCGTAATCCTTCAGTAAGGTTTTTACAACATCCACGGGAGGAGACGGAGGGGTCTATTATTCTAGGTCACACCACGGCATTCACTCTCTTACGGCTCTTACTGCTCAATAAAAAGTAAACTCAACTAACATTATATTTGTTGATCCCTTTCCCTAACGCCTCGATAGTCTCGATGTCAAGGTGGTTGGTGGGCTCGTCGAGCACCAGGAAGTTGGGGTTGCCCATGCACATCCTGGAGAAGGCCACCCTGGACTTCTGCCCCCCGGAGAGACTGGCGATGGTCTGCAGCGCCATGTCGCCGCTCACGCCGAAACTGCCTAGTTGTCGCCTGTATTCTTCTACCGTTTTGCCTGTAATAGAATGTATAACTTTTCATCACTCATGCTCTTAAAATAGTTCATAGTAGGTACGAGATTTGACCCATATTAATGTGTAAGATGAACAGTAAGCTACAAGTATTGTCTGCAACATGCATGTCAAGATTTTGACACGGCGCGGGCCGAATTAATTAATAGGCTTACTTATAAAAGTTTGTCAAAAGTTAAGCATTGCTTAAAACATTACAATTCCTTACTAATAGATATATCAAACAGTGATCACAGCCTTCCTCTACTGCGTCGTCCGGTTTGTGGTCACCACCCGAGACCTCTATTCCCCAACCCAGGATTTCGCAATGGAAGTCAGTGGATGGACGCGGCTCAAGACGATTCGTCGTGGCATTCTAGGCGGGAGGCCTATATCCAACAGTGGATTTCTACAGGCTGATGTTGGTATCTTCAATGAAGGCAATAGTAACCACACTATAGAATTGGTTTGGTCTGCAAGCTATATAATAATAATACCACCGAACCCTTTACAAGAATTCGAATTCAGAACTACTACTACCTGTGTGTGTGTGTGTGTGTGGATGTGTGTGTGTAATGAGTACTTTAAAGAATTTAGTTACAGGCATCCTACGAAGTCCCTGACTTCTGAGCTAGGTAAGAGACCTGTGTTACAGAAGTCAGTGTCCATTATAAAGACAAGATGATTTCAAACACAATTAAACAAAAACTAAAATTATGTACGCAAGTGAATATGTAATTGTGTGAGTTTGTGTGTGTGTATGTTTGTGTGAGTGAGTGTGTGTGTGGGATAAAGTGTACGCGTCGGCGAATGTGTGAGTGTTGAGTGTGTTGTGTATGTTACCTATGTTTGAGGATAAACTTCGGGGAGCGAATGTGAGTGGTTTCATCTGATAAACCAGTCTCTTATAAGTCTGTTACCACTTTTTGCTAATCTGAGAGCTATGTCGATACGTGATATGTGCCCGGTGATATCTCACCTGGATATTCCCTCTGTAGTAGTTCGACTGAATTGACGTTCATTTCTAGTTGGTCGACGTGATGTTGAGAGAAGTAGCCGAATTTGAGTCCTCTGTGCACGCTCCGTATGCCGCTCGTAGGGGAGAGTAAGCCCATGATTATCTTGAGTAGTGTCGTTTTACCTGCGCCATTGTCACCGACCTAGATTATGGAAGAGACAAGACATTGCATTACAATTGTTTTTTTTTTAAATTCAGTATATGTTCTGATTTATAGCCCACCTAGTGTTTAGCAAACCCCTGCCTATTACATCGTTATGTAGACTAAGGTTACAACAGGAGCCTGGGTCTAAGTAAATAAATAAATAAATAAAATAATAATTTTGTATGGCAACACCGATGAGTGTCTCTAGCGTACACTCTGTGAACCTCATTTTCCATACAAAAATCCGTGTAACACTACACCTGGGTATTCAATCTGCCTGCCAAGCGTGGTGATCATGGACAATTCCCTCATTGTATGCTATAGGGCGTCTAAAGGTTGTTGATAATAATATAAACGGACAGATGGAACCCCTGGTGTTATGCGGTAACCCCGGCATATTAATGTTGTCGCGTCTACCTAGGACGCCCCCTACGTGGCATTGCGCTGCACGCACCACCCTGAGACATAAAGATGCTTTTAAAAGAAGAAGTCTTTCACCGGCACCCATTCATCCCTTCAATCCGGAACACAGCAATGCAAGCATTACTTCAAGGTGTTCTAGGGATATTAGGAAATTGAAGGGATTGTTAGAGGTTTTTTGGAGTTTTCAGGGTTTTGTAGGGTTTTTAGGGGTTTGAAACTGTTTTTAAGGTTTTTTCAGGAGTTTGTATGGGTTTTAGGGGTCTCAACCGTAAATCGTTTTTAAAGGTCGCTGGATATCGATGGATGGAGGCGATTCAAGATCATTCGTCATGGTAAGGCGTATTTCCACCATTGGACTTCTATAGGGTGCTGATATAATCTTAATAACAAAAGTGAATACTCACAATACATATCCTAGATTCTAAGGTAGCTCCGAGATTCACGTTGATGAATATGACCTTGTCTTTGGAGTAGTAGAAGCCGAGCTCGTTCAGCTGTAATATCGGCGGTGAGAGAGGCTCTGTCTCGGGGAACCGGAGCACTACGTCTATTTCTTTCTCTATAGGTTTTAACTCTGGGCTGTGGAGTAAAATAACTTTAAATTACATACATGACTAGTAGAATGCCCCCCGCGTGGTTTTTTTTCCATACAAACTTCAACCCCCCGCTACACCCCTTTGAGGGTTGAATTTTGGAAAATCCTTTCCTAGGGGTGCACTAAGGTGCCCCTAAGGTGCACCCCTAGGCCACAAAAAGAATGCACTGTCCAAATTATATGTCTCTAAGACCAGTGGTTTAACCTGTGTGTTGATATGTCAGTCAGAGTATCAGTCAGGACTTTATATATTAAGGGGCTTATTCATAATAATTTTTTAAACCTAATAATATGTTTTGTCTTGTTCTCTCTGATGTAAAATGTCATACGTCAAAACAAGACAAAACATATTTTAACTAAAATAGGTTTAAAAAATGATTATGAATAACGTAGTAAGTATATAGATAATGTATTAAAATTTTATGATATCCCAAAAGTTAATAACCAGGCGGGTATCGAACCCGCAACCGTTTCCTTGATAATGAAGATGCGTTAACCGCTGCGCCACTGGTCGTAGATGATACAAGTTAAGTATTAGTTGAGGTCCTTGTGAAAGAGTTCGTCCGGGGAAGTACCACCCATACCTCTGTCTGCTGCAAAGTAGTAATGTGAGTATTGCTGTGTTCCGGTTTGAAGGAAATGGGGTGGCGGTGAAATTAATAACTATTTATTAAGGATATCAAAAAACACTGGTATTAAGAACCCAGCGAATGATGATACGAAATTAAATTGTAGGGTTGATATCAGCGAGCGGTGGTCTTTCCGACCTCTCGCTCTCTATCTATAGAGAGCGAGACATACTTAGACACATAACATATTATAACACATAACACACCCAACAGTCACATACGTAGTCATGATCCCACACTAGGATTCCCTGTGTCATGGGTATCAAGAACTACGAGTACCATGGTACCATAACACCCAGACCTGGAACAAATATTTGCAGCTCATACAAACATTTGTCCCGTAGGCGGAATCGAACCTGCAACCTCTTGCATCTCAGTAGGCTACTGGTCGTCAAATATTACATTTATTCTTTAAATGAATAGCAGTTATTGTGAAAGTTTGAGTATGAAGCCATTTTTTGTATGTGAATATTATTGGGTCAAATTTATATCTTACAGCTTGTCCAGCATCTTGATCTTGCTCTGCACGGAGGAGGCACGGTTCGCGTTGTACCGGAAGCGGTCGATGAACTCCTGTGTGTGCGCACGGTGCTGTTGCTGTGCCTCGAACTCCCTCTGCTGGTTCTTCAGCTTCTCTGTCTTCGTCTTGTGGAACTGCTCGTAGTTACCTCTGGAATTACACGTCGATTTGCGACTTATTACTACTTCGCGGGAGTCAATTTAGAAGATAGGAAGACGAAATAAAAGTAATAGCTGGTCAAGACATGATCTTGCATTAGTTATCAAAGCGGATCACGTATAAATACGGGATTTTTTCCCGTACGTGACGGGCATCCAGTACTGTTACGTTAGAAAAGTGTAATGAGCAAAAACACAATTAAATTTAAATTTTGCGGTCGGACGGACCAACTAGAACTAACCCGGTTTTTAACCGTTTTTTTCGTTTTAAACGGATTGGTTTCATTGGTTTTAAACCGGCCTTACATTTATAGTCCCAGACCTTCTGTCTCCATCCACGGATGTCCTCGACCTTTATAATGTCTTTGATCCATCGAGAAGGGTCCACTACACTGTGTCGTCCGGTTTGTGGTCGCCAATCAAGAACCTTTATTCCCCCAACGGTTTTCAGTTCTACAAGCTATATGGCCTGCCCATTGCCACTTCAATTTGTTTATTCTTACTCAATTAATGTATGAAAATACCTGTAAGTGTCAAGCCTCTGCGTGTGTAAATGCATGATATCCGTGGGTACAGAGTCCAGGAAGTTCCTGTCGTGGGAGACTACGAGCAGCGTGGTCGGCCAGTTCTGCAGATAGTTCTCTAACCAGATAATCGCTTTTATGTCCAACATGTTGGTCGGCTCGTCGAGTAGTAGCAGGTCGGGCCTACAAGGAATATTATAGTTAACGAAATAAACCAAACATACGTTGTCCAGAACATACGTATCTCCAGACGTCGCATCGTGGTTCCTTTACTCAACTCAAAACTAGATGTCGCCACTAGATGACTAGTTAGTAGGAGAGTAGGTAGTGGTTAGTAGTATAACTTTTTGTGAAAGAGTTCGTCCGGGGAAGTACTACCACCGTACCTATTTCTGCCGCCAAGCAATAGTGCTCGCATTGCTGTGTTTCGGTTTGAAGGGTACGGATGCCGGTGAAATTATAAACACATGAGACTTTTCATCTTTATGTCTCAGGGTCGGCAGCGCGCGTGTGATGCCTCTGGTGTTGCAGGCGTCCATAGGCTACGGTAACTACTTTCCATCAGGTGGGCCGTATGCTTGTTTGCTTGCCAAGCAGTATAAAAAAAAATAGTAGATAAGAACGCGCTATCGCTGTCGTTCCTTGGTTACAGAACTCTTTATACGGGGACTCCCCAGGTCCCCACAAAATTAGCTTTTTTTTGCATTTTTCTTATTTACTTAGCCCAAACAACACATAATCCGTAAAAATTACAACTGGCAGAAAGCCAGTCTTGGAAACGCTTTCGTCAAGGTAGTGATTTGAATGAGTTGAGCTATCTTTAGATCATTTGCAACAGTCTTTAGATAGCTGTATTTGTACTATTGTATTAGTTGTATTATCGTTTTAGTGAACAATTATATTTTATCATAAGCCTATGTGCTGTTTGTGTGCGACATAAATAAACGGTTTCTATTTATTTATGTTTTTTAGTAAGAAATACAGCTTACTTGGAGAACAGTGCCCTAGCCAACGCCAGCCTCATTCTCCAACCTCCGGAGAATGTCCTGGTCGCTCGTGCCTGCATGTCTGGACTGAAGCCCAGACCGCTCAGGATGATGGATGCCTTTGCAGGCGCCTTGTCTGCCTCTATAGTTTCTAACTGCACGTAGATCTCACTTAGCTCTGTAGATAGATTTTGGTCTGTCGATCTGAAAAAATAAGTTTTGTTCTTTCGTCAGCAATATAATAGAAAAGTACGCGGTGTAAAGTCGTATATTTTCAATGATAAGAAAACATGATAATTTAAATTCTGTTTTTTTTTACATTTACCTACACAGCCTACACTAATTGAAAGTATGATGGAATAAAAAACTGATAGCTTCTATGATAAACAATGGGCGGTCTTATCGCTGAGTAGCGATAAGATATATATATAAGCTGATCTCTACCAGACTAATAAAGGGCATGTTATTTAAAAAAACTGGCACAGGGTGGATTGAAATAGGTATGTTATTTAAAAAACTGGTACAGGGGGAAAAAATGAGAAAAAGAGTCATCATCATGGTGATCGCAGTATTGGTGTTGAGTACTCAGGTGGATGCCGATGCACATCCCCTGGTATAATCCCTAAGTCGGCTTTTACGACATCTACAGGAGGAAACGAAGGGTTTTATTCTGAGGATGAACACATTCCACGCCATGTGAAATGAGTATGTTATTTAAAATACTGGTAATTGGTAGCTGAAATGGGTAGGTATGTAATTTAAAAACTAGTACTGGGTGGGTGAAATGGGTATGTTATTAAAAGTCTGGCACTGCATGGGTGAAATTGTTATGTTATTAATTTTTATAAGGAGTGCAAAAGCAAGGGCTTTGCATGACTAATGAAGGTCATACGGAATGAAACGCCTCATTTTACTCTATTTTCAAAATATTGATAGTCTATGATAGTCCATGCGAAGAGCATAAGTCTTGGGAGATGAGGGCGTAGCAGTGCTCAAAATTGCACTTATGGTTTTTGTAACGTTATTTGTACCGCTGTGTCGTCACTATCGACTGCAACATCTCGAAACTTTTAACTAAAATGTAGTTAATAAAATTAAAATCAAATCTATATTACGCTAGTTCCGCTTTCGCCGCGCCTATTAACTTTACACACAGACTCTGCAAGTGTGAAGTGTATGTTTATATATTTCTATTAAATATGAATAGAGAAGCAAGAACCATAACTAATTATAGTTACCACATAAATGAGACCGTGACATAATGTAATAAATATAAGTACTACAGTACAGTATATAGACATATTTTATTCAAATACTCAGACTTGTTGGTAAATTTTAGTTGGTATAAGATTTGTCCTGGCTGCTGGCTTATTTAGGAGTGTGTTTTTACTGGAAGAAAGCGTTAGCAGAGTCTGTCGTTGAAAGCAATGGCGGTGATGAGCTCACCACTTGTCACGTCTATATTCCAGCGATTGTGTAAACCACGGTGAAAAGAGGCCCTTTGAGGCTCTGGCTACTCCTTTGGGGAAAAAGGCATGTGTTTATGTATGTATGTATTCATTTCAGTTTCTTGTTGTATAGGTGCGTTTTTGATTGTTTTATTTCTGAAGTTTTGTGTTAATAAGAATGTTTCGACTGACTCTGTAACTAATATAGGATACGAAAAAAACTAACAAAATGTGATCCAATGTTGATTGAAATAAATAAATAATTAGTACAAGCTCGATAAGATGGTACCAATTAGATTGTTGTTAGTGATGCCTACCTATAATATGGGGAGGACTAAGTCTAGCAGAGGACTTTTACAGGTTGATGAAAATGCCAATACATACTGAAATGAACGGATTACAGAAGGTATGTTTTTGTTTACAGAGCTAGATGTGTAACTCATAAAAACCCCGTTCTACTAGACGTGCCGGACTAACGAGCGAGAACTATAATTTGTAAAAAAAACCTTCTTTATCAGTCTTTAGGCGTCCACTGCTAGACGAAGCCTTCTCCATAGAATTGGGGTGATTTGCCATAATCACTATAATTATTTTTTAAGATAATTTTTAATCAGTGAACAATTATTCTCATAACTCTTTAATATTACTTTGTACTTTATTTTGCAATCACAAGCAATTACCATTAAAAAATCTCAGAAAAAACAATTAAATGCGTAATTAAAAACTTACCCATTGTTGACGGCGGCCGTGATCTCTTTCTCTCGTCGCAGTAACCTTTCTCGGACAGTATCGCATTCTAGTACACTCTGCAGAATAACATAGAATCAATTATGTTTGAACTATAACATAACAACATACATAATCCTAATCCCACACTAGGATTCCCTGTCATGAGTGTCAGGAACTACGAGCACCGTAGTACCACAACACCCAAACCAGGAACAAACATTTGCAGATCATACAAACTTTGTCCCGCGGCGGGAATCAAACCCGCACCTCTCGCATCACAGCCGGTCACTACCGCCGCGCTACAGAGGTAATCAACACCATCATATTGTCATCATCTGCTGTTGACGCCCACTGCTGGGCTAAATAAAAACATAAAAGCCCACTCCACTAACATGCTATGACACTCCACTTGAATTGAATGAAACAGTTGGATTTTGTACCCTCTATAGGGCCCTAATATCTCCACACAACCACCACTTACACATCTACCCACCTGTATAAATCATAAAGTTCGGATCAACAGCTCAAAAAAACGACAAACATACACACGAACTTTGCTTGTTCAATCAGAAGGACATAAATAGATATAAGTTACCTGTAGCGCCAGGGTATCGTCCCCCACCACTTCTTGTTCTACGTGTAGTATAGATATATGGGATGGAATCTTCAACTGCTTTGCCGCTATCATACGTAGGAGTGTGGTCTTGCCTAGACCATTCCGTCCGACGAGACCATATCGTCTGCCAAATGCTAACAGCAAGTCTGCCCCTTGTAATAAAACCCTGGAAAAGAGAATTAATGTCTTAGATTTTCGTTACATAAGGGGTTAACATAAAATATGGTGTTTTTTTACAATACTGGAACCACTGATAGCAGGCTCTGTCAGGGCTGCCTGCAGGAAGGAGAAATAGTGTAGCACGTGGTTATCCATTGCATGGGCGGCCACAAAAGAGGTCAGTGGTCGAAGTCCGAGTTACAAGCAAGTGTAGTCACTACACCATACATACACTACATTGTAGTGTAACACGGATTTTAGTATGGAAATTGAGGTTCACAAAGTGTACGCTAGAGGCTAGAGGCTCAACAGTGTCTTCTTACAAAATCCGTGTACATCGTATAAATTGTTTACTAAAAACTTAGAATAGTGGCCTATTTAAGGGCCAAGGCGGGTTTGCTGGAACTTGTTGGATCCTGCTCTCCATCAGCAATGCTTTCAGATCCACATGAACAGTATTGCCATCAACCCAAAATCCTTCTTAAGTCCATTTCTTTTAGGAGCAGGGCTGGCTCGGGTGGGTTTAGCACATGGGGACAATGCACAATACACTTCACAGCGGGATATACTCAATACTAATTCTTTTTGTGCTGTGGTGTGTCCTGCCTAGAATAGATTATTCCCTCCTCCTGTATATGTTTTATGGTAGGTGTTGTAAAAACCGACTAAGGGATTACACTAAGGGATGAGCAGAAGAATTGACCACAGTACTTAGCAACAACACTGCAATAACCAATCCAGCTGCCAAGCATGGTGATTATGGCCATTGTATTCTATGAAGGAGGCCTCATCCAACTGTGGATGTCTACCACGACGATGATGATTAAACACATACCTGTCACCATAAGCTATATCAAAGTTCTCTATCCTAATATCCTGTGTCCGGTTGGTTCCCTTAGCTTCCAGTTTGCTGTCCTTCTTAGAAGTGACTTGTGAGGCCGTGGCCGTTTGGAGGACGGGAGCCGCTGTTGGCGTGTTTTTAGTGTCTTTCGCCTTTTGTAGTTTCTGCTGGAGTTTTGCCTCAGCTTTTTCTAGTTTTCTAGCGTCTACTTTCTGAAAGGGAAACACAGCTTGAATTATTTATAGGTTACATTATTTATTCTTTGTTTTATGCACAAAACAAAGAAGTAGGTACACAGGCAAACTTAATGCTGGTAGATATTTTCATCCAGCTAAACTTCAGGTGGTGGGTTAGTGCTTGAAAAATGAATAAATTGTTATAAATTATTCTCCCTGCTCTGCACCATCTCTAACAGAATTTCCTCCATGAGGATTCCAGTTTTGAGGTAAAGTTTGTACCAGTATGTTGTATTGTCTTCAGAAAATTAAAACAAAATTTGTTTGAACTTCCTAGTTCTTGAAGTACCAAATTTTTCGTGATAATAAGTTATGTTATTAGAGGATTCAGATAAAGTATAATTTTTAAACTAAAAACTAGATTATCTTACCAAACTATCATCTCTAGTTTGAAGCCATATACTCTTGAGATCATCAGTGTCATTGACAGGTACTTTCATGGAAGCCAAGTGGATGGGGGCATCAAGAACTTTCCGAGGTCCATTACTGACACCTGTCATGTTGGGCTGGAGCATATGCAGCAATTTCTCACATATTTTTCTGAAACAATTATGATTTTATTTTAAACTTAGTCATTTGGTATTATTAAACAATCAATCAAATACTTGTTGTATGTACTTCAAATAGGGGTTTTTTTTGAATCTTTTCAGAATTGTGCAAGATAAAAGTTAGAACATGTAAACAAATACCTATCAAGTGCTTTTATTTATTTATTTATTTATTTATAGACGACCAGCTTGATATGTCTACACAGTGAGGAATGTCTAATTTTGGGACACTTTTTTTAAGTTCTGAATTGTCCTTTCGTAGCCAGTTGTCGAGCTTGTTTTTGAAGGCATTTACAGATGTGGCAGAAACAACGTATGTTTTAGGGGCGATGGCTCTCAAATTGCACTTGTTTGAACCCATCTAGGAGAATGAAGGCCACATAATCCTTTTGAGGCTTCTCACTGGGCATAGGATGGTACCTACGCCAGTCCATGGATTATGGTGCAAAAAGCAAAGGGAACTACTCACACAGTAGGCACAATGATTCCAATTAATGTAACTCATGGATGTTTACACCTGTTTCCCTGACACGAGCAAGGCTCTCATAATAAGGTACAACATAACTGTGTAACTTAGCCAAGTCCAAGGATAGTCTTCTGGAAAAGGCATAAGACAAACCTGATATCATCCTCTGACTTCCCCGAGATGCCGAGCAGGACTTCGCCGACAGCTTCATACACTTCCTCTGTATCTTCGAACTCGCCAGCACTGTTAGCCAGAATACCTAAAATAATAATTAATTAAACATGATTAGGAGTTAATCAGTTTGGTATAAAGTCCAAGTGAAATTCTAAATCCAATCCGCTGAGAAGACTCAAATGCACTTCCAACAGTAAATCAAACATGTTTAATTTCAAACAGAACTGCAGAGGAATTATTTTTATAAAGTTTCTAACCTAAAACATACCTTCGACATATTCCTTGAGCTCGTCGTCAATAAGTGGAAATTGTTTTTTGATATAATCACCACATGCCATTTTGTGCAAATAAAATTAAATAATGTTAGCTCAGCATTGAATTAGTAACTTGGATTGGATTTTATTTTATATTTCTCTTAGTTGTTCTGTGTCGGATAACGTCACTTATTTTTTTTTTGTTGTTTCGCCCCGTAGGCAAAGCTGTCTTTAATGATACGTTCCGCTCTTTCTGGCAGGCAGGCCAATGTATTAAGATCATACCACTTTGTGTTACGTAGGGCTTCGCCTTTTGTTTTTGGAGGGTTATATTTTCTTCTAATGGTGTCTTTCGTTTTTATCTTCATTTCATTCATTGTTTATATCAAAGTAAGTTTAAGTTGTCAAAGTCTCAGTCAAGTGGTGACAATTTTATCAAAATTTTCCACTTTCTTTCCACCCATGAATGAAAATAAGGGCTAAAAAAAGTAGTTCACGTAGTGTATTATCTATGGTGTACGCGTACTGCTTGGAGCAAGGAACTAAGCTATTAAGGGTCCGTTCCATTCGATGTATGCAATAATAAAATATCTGGTAACAGAATATACTGTTTGTAATTTATTATTGTCTATAATCAGTGCGTGTTGCGAGTGATGAGTTAGAGAACCCGTAGAAGAACCAAGATAACCGACGTAGTTCTCAGAATCAGCAAGACAAGTTGAAGTATTGCAGAACTGACACCCGCTGGGGAATAAAGGTTCTCCAGTGGCGACCACAAACCAGACGATGCGGTAGAGGAAGGCCCACCACTCGATGGATTAAATACATTATTTAATGTTGCATGAGGCTCAAGACTGTTCATTGTAGCATTCTAGGGGGAAAGGCCTATTAGTGGACTTCTACAGGCTGATAATGAGAATGATGATACAATATTGGACTGGAAGAGATTGATTTGTGTCACTACATTTTAAATACAATAAATAATTTCAAATAAAATCATTATCACCAGCCTTGCATAACACAGCCTGTGTCTGTTATATATATAACATAATATAACTGTTGTATTATGTTGGTACATGATTGATACCTTAGCAATACGCCAGCCATGACAGAAACAGAATGAGAAACAGATAAAACCATCAATTTTCACCCATTTTCACCAAGATTTTCACAGACAAAAAACAACATTTGTCTCTACCACACCTCGAGAGTTCTCTACCGTATTGTAGTCTGTCTCGCTCGCACTAGCACGCTCAAAGTAATAATTTAAAATGGAACACGAATTGCCTATGATAAACAAACTTAAGGTGCGCTTACATGGGCAACAAAAACTGCTCAATTATGAGCAATGATGGTCGATTGCGACGGCAAACTATCAAGCAATTTACGACAACGGCAACCAGCATCAATTTGACAAAATGTTTTGCAACTACAATTCAAGTACAATACAATATCACTCAATGCTACAATACTACAGTATTGTAGTTGTGTGGGAGCAACTCCAAGAAACTAGACAATACTTATACATACATGAGCAATTCAATTGAAAACTACGCTTGACATGGACAACATTTTTCTTACAGTGGCAGCTTGTAGCGCTTTTATTATCATGGGTCAAAAGCAAAAATAAAGAAAAAGAATAGGCGTATCTAGGTGTGAACGTTTTTAGCAAGACGGAAGCAAACTTTATTGTGTTGTGAATTAGATTAATATATCTATATCTCGTTCTCTTTGTCTCGCTTCCGTGGGGAAGCGAGACGAAGAAGCCGTAGAATAAATAAGTGCATACGAGATAGAAAACAAATTGACTTGAATTTTCATACCCACTGGATATTCGGCAGTTCGTATCAGCGACATTGAGCAATGTGGAATATGTAAAGCAATTAGAAAAACAATTGCCGCAATTTTTTGGAATTGCTGCATTTCGCTCTACTAATTATTACTCCAGATTGAACCATTCGTGTTGCAGAGCAATTATTGGTCTAAAAATTGCCCATGTAAGCGCACCTTTATTCAATGCTGCCAGCATTTCAAAAATAATTAGTCTCATTCATTCAATCATTCGTTCATTTCATTCAGTCAGCAACCCGCCGCGACGCGAAGTTCTACGAAATTCTAAGTGGGAAATTACAATTTTGAGAAATTTCTTTAGCTAAAATCAACGATGGCTGATTTGAAGTACAAAAGATATGAAAAATCATTGGGCTTACTTACAACAAAGTTTGTATGCCTATTACAGAAAGCTAAGGACGGCGTCTTAGATTTGAAAACGGTGAGTATTTTGATTTTGGTTTCCATTCCATTGGTCTGTCAAGTGGCTTTGTTGAGCACGAAAAACGAGGAATTTCAAATTGCATGATACAACACTTAGTTTTATTTGCAGGCGACAAATTTACTGGCTGTCCGTCAAAAGCGAAGAATTTATGATATTACTAATGTTTTGGAGGGAATCGGACTAATAGAGAAAAAGAGCAAAAACAGCATTCAATGGAAGTAAGTTGTTGTTTACAATTTTACAACAGTTAAAGTGTAATAACAATAGTATATGTACAATTTCTATGAAAACTATCCGAAAACGGCACTGGTACAGCTACAAATGCCTTGGTTAGAACAAAATCGCTTCATTCCAAAGGATGATCAATATAAAACTGCTTTTTATGGCATCTTTTAATCTTTTTCCATGGGTTTGTTTCCTTAGGTTCTTGGAAATGCCAACACAAGTAACAATGGCGGTAATGATGATCTAAGTTAAAATTTATTGGTATATTTTGTCTTTTTTGTTTATATAACAGAGGTGCTGGTCCTGACTGCGATAGTAATGATATTGGGAAAAGAGTAATTGCTCTGCGGAAACAAATTGGTCAAATTGACGAATATGAAAGGATACTGAACAAGTTAGTATGGATTATTGAATTAACACTATCCAAGCGGATCTTGTATTTATATGCAGGTGTTTTTTTTCCAACTCGCGAATAACAAGTTTGTGCTGTAATTCCAGTACTGCTCATGCTAGTGGTTCACCCTAAACTGAGACCTCTTAAATACACGCAATGTAGATTGATTACCTACCTCGTTCGAGTGTTACTTGTTGGGAACCCTCTATCTAACCTTCTTTTTATAACGAACTTTAAAAAACAATTTTCTTGGGATCACTTTGTGATCATTCCCTACACAGCAGCTAAAAAACCATTTGAATCAGCCTAACCAAGGGACCGTAAACACTACATGCTGACAAATGAATTGATTACCTCCTATTTTGTAGTGATCAGAAAAATAATCTAGCAAGTGTTTCATGATGGCAGTATTGCAGGAATATATAATATATTATATAATATGTCAATATTAATAGGCAAAATTGTAAAGATCAAACCATAGAGTATCGAAAAAAAATAGTGTCTACAAAGTAATTCAAATTCCAAGAAATGGGAGCTTAACAATTGGTTTGAAATTCTTTGATTTCGGACATACATTCACATGCACATAAGCTACACTAGTATGCCTAATTTCAACGTTGTAGGATTATTGGAAGTATCCTAGAGGTGTTTTTGTAACTTGTTTGCTTGTATCTCACAAATCACAGCCATAATAAAAAAAAAACTTTTTTGAAATGTCCAAACAACGCCCTTTCATATTGCCCCACTTGACCTGTTCAAATTCCAACAAATGGGAGCTCTACAACGGATGCTATATTGGTTTTAGATTTTACACATTTCAAATAGGATTATGCTAAAAGTTTAAAAACCATAAATGCGTACTTAGCTATTATAAGCTTTCGTTGGAAGGACGAATGGAAGGGATTCGTCCTCACATATAGTGGTTGGCATAACCCTGTATCTAAGGGAGGGTTGTCGTTTCGATCCCCGCCCCGTCAGTAATATTTGGCGGGAACTGTGTAAATTTTCGATTATATGAGTCACACTGGTGGGAAATTAAATGAGTTTTTTAAAACCTTACAACCTTACACAACTTTTACACCTTGCAACATTTATATTTATTTATTTATCACAAACTCGGAAACTTACAGCATAAGCCAAAACGTTTTTGAGGCAGCTCACAGAATAACATAAAGAAATAATTTAGGAAATTGTATTTCACAGACAATTACATTGGATCGAACAGAGCGTCAAAAACGTGCTGGATGACACAGACAATCAAGACCTATGCTATGTGTCTAACATGGACATTCAAGAATGTTTTGAAAAGAACCAAATGTTAGTGTTGGAGGCTCCTCTAGGCGCTGATTTATCTGTTGGCCTTGGTCCTAACAAGGTTATTATTTTTTTAATAAAACCTATTTTACTAACGGAAAGTTTAATGGGGCACGTAACGTTCGTTCAGAGAGCTGATCCTGAGTTTTGACAAGCAATTGACATGGACGTATGGCATAGTGTAACACGGATCTTTATATGGAAAATGAGCCAGGGGGGCACATTGGTGGCCCCAAACGAAATCCTTGTTACACTAACCCATACGTCCGTGTCATTAGTGTGCTAATAACTTAAAATTAGCTTTCTGGACGAACTACCGGAACTTTGTTGTAGCATGTGTAAAAAATGGTTTGCTTGTAACTTAAACTAACTTTGTTTCTTTAAACTGTATACTGTTTTGAATTACTGTAAACTTACTGTGGTTTGTCCGGCCTAGCATATACACCTTGCTCTCCTCCCGTCTTTTCACTGCTCCATTGTATAGCGGTTCATAGAATAACGTCCTTTCAAATTTAATAGTATATATGCCGTGCCAATGGCCTTAGAGTAAAATAGTACAGACAGACAGATAGGTAGGACAATATTATTAGGGTTCTGTTTTTTGCCATTTTGCTACGGAACCCTAAAAATAGTTAGACATGATTCATTAGTAAGTGGGATCATACCTGTTTGGACGGAACCCTCAGTGCGAGAGTCTGACTCGCACTTGGTCAACTTTGACGTCCTCTGTGGCTTGGCGGGCGAAGGATCGCCTGGGACAAAGGAGTTTGCGGGTTCGATTCCCGCCTTGGAACAAATATTTGTACAATCTGCAGATATTTGTTCAGGGTGTTCTGGGTATTCTCTATGTATAATAAGAAAATATCTATCTATGTATGTATGTATTGTATTAAGTAAGTATATCAGTTATCTAGTACTTATAACACAAGCTCTGCTTACCTTGGGGCTAGATAATGTTGTGTGAAATGTCCAGCATTTATTTATTTATTTTCTACCAAGAAAATACATGACTACTTTTTTGATGTTCTTTATTGTATTGTCTCATTTCAGGATAAAGACATGAATTTTTTCCTGCATTTGAAGGCGGAGGAATCCATGGGAGTGATCCACTTGAGTGAAAAGATAGAGATAGAGAAGGTATATTTCTGTTGTGTTTTTTAACGGTAACAAATATTTATTCAAAAACACGTGAAAAGGTTTTCCTTGAACAACAGAGTAATATGAATATTTGGACTAATAGAAGACTAATTTTGGAGTAGAAGTCCTATCAAAACGAGCCGTGGTGTGTCCGGCCTAAAAATAGACCCCGCCTTCCCCTCCCGTGGATGTAGTAAAAGTCTAACGGATTACGCCAGTAAATAGTCAGTAGCATCTTCCTGAGTACTCAACATCAAACTGCTATTATCTATCCTCCTGCCAAGCGTGGTGATTCTTGCAAATCCCCCCAGTGTATTCAATGAGGGAGGCCTTGTCCAGCAGTGGACGTAATAAAGATGATGATGACCGAAATGTGGGTAGGTCAGACAGACCTACCAGTGGTGGGTCAGGGATAGGTAGCGTTGTCTCGGTTATAAAATAACTTTTCATTTAAAAAACCGACTTCCGCCATAGTATTCGGCTAAATATCTGGATGAAAAAAAAATTATGAAAGAACCATAGTGGTGAAAGGATTATGATACTTTTTGAATGCAAATGCTTGGTTTGTTGCTGAAAATATCAAAATCGCCATATGTATGCCTACAATATTTGAGGAGTTCCCTCAATTCCTCATGGATTCCATCATCAGAACTGGATTCTGAAAAAATGGGACCAATCTGGAAGTATATCTATTCAAATAAAAAAAGAATTTTCCAAATCGGTTCATAAACGCCGGAGAAATGCGGTAACAAACATACAAAAAAAAAAATACAACCGAATTGAGAACCTCCTCCTTTTTTGGGAAGTTAAAAACACGTGAATCACGCCCACGAGTAGAAGTGAAAGACGTACCACCTAACTCCCTTTTCATGGACTATGACATTATACTGGGGTGACATGAAAGTTAAAGAGATTGGTATAACAAACTATACTTTTTGTTTTCAACAGGAAACAGGCGAAGATTCCACGGATAGTGAAGTTGAAGGACTAACTAAATTCAAAATTCAAAATTATGATGATACTCTACGCGCAAATAGTAAGTAATCCTTAAGTAAATAGGAAGTCCTTTAATTAAACCTCACTAATTTGCATTCAGAGACTATAAATGAGTTCAAAGCCGCTGATTTCGCCTTTATTTATAACTAGTCTCCTCCCGCGCCATCGCTCGTGTGGTACCGGGATAAAAGTAGCTTGTGTATCAATCCAAAGCTAATACATTTCATAGAAAACGGTTCAGCCTTGCGTGAAATGATTGAGTAGCAAATAAATATCCAAACTTTCGCATTTATAAAGGTGTATGAATGTAGTTCTTACCTAATTCGATCTTTGAGCAATCAAATCAATTAATAGTTTCTGAATACAAAAGTAAGATTTGTGACAGACTTCATTTTATCATCAAATGCCTAAATTAAAGCAATAACCTATCAACTTACGTTCAATAGCGGCCTATACACTAATGTTCAATAGCAGCCTATCAACCAACGTTTAATACCTATAGATTAACGTTCAATAGCGGTCTACCAACTAATGTTCCATAGCTGCCTATACACTAACGTTCAATAGCTGTCTATACACTAACGTTAAATAGCTGTCTATATACTAACGTTCAATAGCTGTCTATACACTAACGTTCAATAGCTGCCTATACACTAACGTTCAATTGCTGTCTATACACTAATGTTCAATAGCAGCCTATCAACCAACGTTTAATACCTATAGATTAACGTTCAATAGCGGTCTACCAACTAATGTTCCATAGCTGCCTATACACTAACCTTCAAAAGCTGCCTATACACTAACCTTCAACAGCGGTCTATCCGCTAATGTTCAATAGCTGCCTATACACTAACGTTCAATAGCTGCCTATACACTAACCTTCAATAGCTGCCTATACACTAACCTTCAACAGCGGTCTATCCGCTAATGTTCAACAGCGGTCTATCCGCTAATGTTCAATAGCTGCCTATACACTAACCTTCAACAGCGGTCTATCCGCTGTTGTTCAATAGCTGCCTATACACTAACGTTCAATAGCTGTCTATATACTAACGTTCAATAGCTGCCTATACACTAACGTTCAATAGCTGTCTATACAATAACGTTCAATAGCTGTCTATACACTAACGTTCAATAGCTGTCTATACACTAACGTTCAATAGCTGTCTATATACTAACGTTCAATAGCTGTCTATACACTAACGTTCAATAGCTGCCTATACACTAACGTTCAATTGCTGTCTATACACTAACGTTCAATAGCTGTCTATACACTAACGTTCAATAGCTGTCTATACACTAACGTTCAATAGCTGTCTATACAATAACGTTCAATAGCTGTCTATACACTAACGTTAAATAGCTGTCTATACACTAACGTTCAATAGCTGTCTATATACTAACGTTCAATAGCTGTCTATACACTAACGTTCAATAGCTGCCTATACACTAACGTTCAATAGCTGCCTATACACTAACGTTAAATAGCTGTCTATATACTAACGTTCAATAGCTGTCTATACACTAACGTTCAATAGCTGCCTATACACTAACGTTCAATTGCTGCCTATATACTAACGTTCAATAGCTGTCTATACACTAACGTTCAATAGCTGTCTATATACTAACGTTCAATAGCTGTCTATACACTAACGTTCAATAGCTGCCTATACACTAACGTTCAATTGCTGTCTATACACTAACGTTCAATAGCTGTCTATACACTAACGTTCAATATCTGTCTATACACTAACGTTCAATAGCTGTCTATACACTAACGTTCAATAGCTGTCTATACACTAACGTTCAATAGCTGTCAATACACTAACGTTCAATAGCTGTCTATACACTAACGTTCAATAGCTGTCTATATACTAACGTTCAATAGCTGTCTATATACTAACGTTCAATAGCTGCCTATACACTAACGTTCAATAGCTGTCTATACAATAACGTTCAATAGCTGCCTATACACTAACGTTCAATAGCTGTCTATACAATAACGTTCAATAGCTGTCTATATACTAACGTTCAATAGCTGCCTATACACTAACGTTCAATAGCTGTCTATACACTAACGTTAAATAGCTGCCTATACACTAACGTTCAATAGCTGTCTATACACTAACGTTAAATAGCTGTCTATACACTAACGTTCAATAGCTGTCTATACACTAACGTTCAATTGCTGCCTATATACTAACGTTCAATAGCTGTCTATACACTAACGTTCAAGAGCTGTCTATATACTAACGTTCAATAGCTGTCTATACACTAACGTTCAATAGCTGCCTATACACTAACGTCCAATTGCTGTCTATACACTAACGTTCAATAGCTGTCTATACACTAACGTTCAATAGCTGTCTATACACTAACGTTCAATAGCTGTCTATACACTAACGTTCAATAGCTGTCTATACACTAACGTTCAATAGCTGTCTATACACTAACGTTCAATAGCTGTCTATATACTAACGTTCAATAGCTGTCTATACACTAACGTTCAATAGCTGCCTATACACTAACGTTCAATAGCTGTCTATACACTAACGTTAAATAGCTGTCTATATACTAACGTTCAATAGCTGTCTATACACTAACGTTCAATAGCTGTCTATACACTAACGTTCAATAGCTGTCTATACACTAACGTTCAATAGCTGTCTATACACTAACGTTCAATAGCTATCTATACACTAACGTTCAATAGCTGCCTATACACTAACGTTCAGTAGCGGCGGAATATATGTTATTGATGGTGATGATCCGTAACTAGCTCGCCTGGCCCGTAACTAGGCTTGATTTATTTTTCGCAGCTCAAGGGATTAAGATATATATTCATTATGTTTTTTTTTTTTTTCAGATTGCCTCCTAAGGTTGAGTCCACCTATCAGAAAATGTGATTTTGCGTTCTCGTTGCGGGGATCAGAAGGCCTCTGTGATCTCTTTGATATTCCTTGCTAGCTATTTATCTGAACATGTATGTTATAGAGTCTGTGTGGGAAGAGAATAGGCGTGGCAGTGCTCAATTACCGATTTCGTATTATAAGCAACACTGTCTCTTCATTGTAGCTCGACTACAAGATGTCGATACTTGTAATGATAAGTTAATAAATAAGGATATTTTACCTGAGTAAAGAATCAAACTTCAAAATAAAAATATGCTTGGATTATGCATATTTTGTAAAATTGGCTATATTTAAAGAGAAATTCTTAAAATGCCTTTTGTGAGCGCCGTGAGGCGTTTTTTTGTATGAAGTTTTATACGCCAAGTAAGTTTGTCGGAGAACGGCGATCCAACATGTGTATTGGCTCGTAGCCCGCTTGAGCCTGTAGTGTAGTCTATAGATTTAATAAGCAGCTACACGGGCTGTGTATTTTTGTACGGAAACACCGAAAAGCGCCCCTAGCGGCCACATTGAGTACCTACATTTTTACAAAAAAAAACCATACCACACACCCGTTTAGTTGCTTGTTAAATATCTTCTTCATCAGCCGGTGGTCATCAGTACAGGAGTTGGAGGAGTCTTATTCTTAGACGACCACGAGCAAACAACGGGGAAAAACCAGTTCAGTTGCTTGTTAAATATTCAGACGTGACTCTGTGAACACCCGACCTGAGAACACGTACATAAAGTTACGGCTGTAAAAGTACAGCTCCCGAATACTGAAGGTACCGGTAAAGCTAACTATGGCCTATGCCATAGTTCGCTTTACCGGTACTTTTACAGCTATCTGTAAAATAGCGGCGAGTTCACAGAGCTCACCGACCGCGCGAGTTCAACGCTCCCGGTCAGCTGATCGACGCGCAGCGCCAATACTTCTTATGTGGTTTTCATTGCTTTTTTTGACGTTTTTATTTATAAACGTGTTTTTACTGATGGAAATTAGGTTTTTGTGTTTCTTTTATGATGTTTTATTGATATTTAAAGAAAACACGAAAAGCGAAACTCAAAAGTGAGCATTTTTTTTCCGCTTATTTTCAGAATCATGGTCTGAATGCACTGTTTCAGTTTTCGGAAGTAGTTTTATTAAACCCGTTATATGTATTATTATATGAACACATTTTATGAATTATAATTTTCTATGGAGGCGTGCATGTGCATACTTCGAACTCCCAATAACATGCTGGGCGTGTGCACGCCTCTTAGAAACTAGTACTTCAGAAAACGTGAACACGTCCAAACGTCGGACGTACACACTTCGCAGTGTATTTCTGGCACAGGCTTCCTCTGTTGCGACATCACAAAGTGGTATGTATGTGTATTGAGCTTGCTTGCCTTACCTGTGTCACCAACGCGAGCCGAGTTAAATTGGAAACCTTTAAAACCACGATTTTTACTTCGTGCGTCTATCGCCCCTTTTAGGGTTGCTATATAAAAATGTAGGGCCTCATTCATAATCATTTTTTAAACCTATTTTAGTTAAAATAGCTTTTGTTTTGTTCTCTCTGATGTAAAATGTCATACGTCAAAACAAGACAAAGCTATTTTAACTAAAATAGGTTATTAATCTATTGGTAAGTATAATTGTTAATGTTATTTCTGTTTTTCGCCACGCCTATTAATTTTCTTCGCATAGATACTCTAGTCGTATTTTTTGATACATTTATATTCCTTAAGATTTTTTAAGATATGATCATGTTGTAATTGTATATAAATCATGTAAATATTGTTCCTTTTATATCATTAAAGAAATAAAATAATTGTAAGTCATCAATATGTTTTTTTTAAAATATTTATTGGATACAAATCGATTAAATGACTGTTTGGGCGCTTTTAGCTGTTCTTGCAAATCAAACAGCTTCTTGGCTTCTATCGACTACTGTACAAATTCCTGGGATAACAAAATACCTACTAATATACTAATATTAAATTTTATGTATGGTTTATAAATCATACAGACATGTTACAGTTTCTCACGGACCCGCTAATAAACGGACAAGCCCGGATATGGTCCGTCGCACAAGCAAACATTCGAATTATTTAGTGTTCCGTTGGTACCTCTAAAGATACCAAATTAGAGCGTTAGAGAATCACTCAATCAATCAATCATTTATTTGCAAGAATACTTATTTTAAAATACAGATACTCTCGTATCTGTCTGTCTGTCACAATCTATTATTCTGTATAAAAATCTTGCATAGTAATTTTAATTATCACTAATGACGTTATAATGGATAGATAGAAAAACTTTATTGCACAAGCCAAAAAAAAACAAGTATATAGGCGAACTTAATGCTAATTAGCGTTTATGGATGTATTGTCTTCGAACTTTTCAGCTTAGTTACGCTTCATTCAACTCTAAATTTTTTCTGGTACAAGAACAATGCGTGTAAATGCTGCAGCACACCGGCTGCGTACGTGTAGACTTCGTGCACGTCGTACCATGACATTGTAATGTATGGAACTCTTATAGGTGCGCTTACATGGGCAATTTTTTGAGCAATAATTGCTCTGCAACACGAATGGATCAATGGAGTAATTAGTGGAGCGATATGCAGCAATTTCAAAAAAATGCAGCTTTATTGCATCTATTTGCTCCATATATTCCATATTCACAGTGTTAAAAGATACATGTGTTTTTTTTGTTTATAAATGTAAATTGTGATACCTACTTAAGAGAAAAATGTTGCTTAGGAATGTCTAATTTGTAAATTCAGGCACATTGGTACTGTGATGATGTAAAAGCCATCTTATGTGTTTGCCACTGGAGAACCTTTATTCCCCAGCGGGTGTCAGTTCTGCGAGCTATATGACCTGCTCATTGCCACTTAAACTTGCTGATTCTGAGAACTATGTCGGTAATCTTGGATCTCTAAGTCATCACTCGCAACACGCACTGATTATGGACAATAATAAATTACAAACAGTATATTCTGTTACCATATATTTTATTATATACATTATAATATGCAAAAACATGTACTTAGCCTAACTGAAATAGAATTTTATATTTAAATACCCTCTAAATATCCTGAAGACGTAATTTAGTTGCTACATAACATAATAATTGGCAATAGCTTCTTGATGATAGAGTCCACGCACGCACAGTAGTCGACAAGAGTGTCTGAACTTGAGGCTCAGACTGAGCTATTGTTATCGAGAATTAGTTATCTCATTATATTATTCTACAGTCCTTTCTTGCTTTCTATTTCTTTCCAATCCATCCACAATTTCTCGAGTAATTTCCACATACCACATGTTTGTCTACAGTATTTGCGTGTTTGGTTTGGTTTGTTTGACAGATTTCGTTTCAGACACCTGTGAACAACATTTTTGAAAATATCGTTTTTATCAGTTTAAAGCCAAGTGGAACACTATTGAACGAATGTAATCGTTTTGTGCGTTCTTGGCAAAAATTTCATCGAGTGGAATGGGCCCTTGGTAGTCTGTTTAGTAATTAATGGGTTAACCTAAAACCCAAGTCAAGTCAAGTTTTGGTCTAAATGAGATAGATCAAGTGGGGCTTCTAATGAAAGCGCTTTGGCCTATGGTTGGACATTTCAAAACGGTTTTGTATTAAAAGATTAAGTAGTTTCTGAGATGATAGGGAAAATATAAAACGTAAAAATCAAAAATTCTAGGTTCGATCACCACATGTAGGGACTGCTCTTCGTCTACGAACAGACCAATCACAGCGGCGTTTTAAACAAGCTGCAGCCGAAATTCCCTTGCAAGTTGTAGATGGCTAGCACATGATAGTCTATAATAAACTGCGAATGAAGCCCATCTATCCCTCGTGTGCGTGGTGAGGCGTATGGTAGGCGCGTGGCGATATAGGGGGGGACTTTGAGGGGCCCGTTCCTTACGAGCACTCTGGAGTCACAACAACATAAACCCGTGGGGTGGGAGCAGTAACCTATTATTATTATGTCTATTAGGAGACCGCAATAATTTTTGCGCTGCTTATTTAGAGAATGCTAGACAGAATCGCGACCACCTTTACCTAACACCCAACACCTAATTCCCTGTGTATCAGGAACTACGAGTACCATAGTACCATAACACCCAGACCAGGAACAAAACTTTTTTCATACAAACATTTGTCTCGTAGCGGGAATCGAACCAGCAACCTCTTGCATCTCAGCCGGCAACTCGCCCGCTGCGCCACAGAGGTCGTCATTGCCTCTCAATAGTAGCTTAATTTAAGTGAGGTTTTTTTGTGCGACTGTAAATCATATAAACACTGTTACTATTAGAGGAAATAGAATAATTTTAAGTAATTAATATGTTTATTTCTATTTCTTGGATACAAATCGATCTAGGACACCGAATGACTGTTTGGGCGCTTTTGGCTTTTCTGGCAAATCCAACAGTTTCTTGGCTTCTATTGACTGCTGCACAAATTCCTGGGAAGTAAAAAAATTAAATGTAATTTACGTCAGTCTAAGGTCTCTGTTTACAACACCACGTAAATACACAAAGAAACCAAGTAATAAAGTTTAGATTGTTTCGGTCGCGTACAAAAAAGTAGCCCATGTATCAATACTGGTCATAATCTCTGTACCAAACATCGCAATTTGTTCAGCCCTTACGGAGTCATGTACTTGCCTATATTCCTAGGCGTGACTGAGGTACAAATAAAAATCCAAATAAAAAAAAAAACTGGCTGTCATTAAAATTTTGGTATGCTGGAATTCCGTTGGTGTGTACGAATGCGTGTCAAAGACAGAGCAAATGAGTAGACGAAACGCTCCACTAGGGGCGCTGTTATGATTGTTATAAAAAACTTTAACACGCTCACGAGTGTGTTTACAGCGTGTTAGCTGTGTTAGCAGCGGTGCAAATCTAAGGGCCGGTCTCCACCGGGGCGGAGAGGAGAGGAGACGAGAGGAGACGAGAGGAGATGTGTTTGAATAAACCAATCCGATTTCGTTATTTCCTTTTCGTTTTTACCCGTCAAGCCTGCCTGCCAATAACCTGCCAGTTTTGCTCTCGTCTCCTCTCCTCTCCGCCCCGGTGGAAACCAGCCCTGAGTCTAGGGTCGGCAGTTTACATCTTCCTGTCCATTGCAGTAAAGCTCGATAAACTGATTACATTGTTGTCGTGGGAGTTCAGTGTTGGCTCAAAACCTCTCTACCCCTAGGGGTAGAGAGCCCAAGCTCAAGACCTCTCTAGAGAGGTCTTGAGCCGCCTTCATCCACCGAACTCCCACCATACATACCCACACACACAGACATAGGCCTCCCCAGGCCTATGTCTAGCTGTGGACATTATCGGTTGGCTATGATTTATTTATTTATTTTATTTATTTATTTATTTAAATTCAACTGCTTACTGCACTTACAGTATACACCAACGCGTGCGGCAAGCCAAAACTACAGGTACTTATAATTCTTAATAATGATTATATCACAGATACCTACTTAGCTTAGAAAACTGATAACATTATTAAGAAAAACATTAAAATTTGAAAAAAAAAATATCGATATCTGGCTTCTGAGCAACCAGAGCGTTAAGCAAATTGAGGGCCTGAGTCGTCGGAGCATACCGTGTGGTTTGCGTTCGAACCAACGGGGCCGCGAACAGGCGCGGCGCGCGCAGCCGCTGCTCCGGCGCAGACAACGCGCAGCGAGCCAGCGCGGTCGGGTTATCAATCCTGTTGTTGAGCAGCAGATAATAGTGCATAAAACTGCAGATAACTGCAGTAAAGGCCTTTACAGATAACAATAGATTTTAGTTTAGGTACCTGTCTTCCAACTTCTTTTATGATCTTTTTCCTGGTCGCAACTGTCTTGCCTTTGTTTTTGCGTCTTGGAGTAGTATCCACCTTCCTGGGCTTGAGATACTGAAAAAAAAACATAAGATACGATAAATATAACGAGAAACTCGTATCTGGAAATGTATAGCTCCACCGTGGGTCTGGGATTTTAGCGTTAAGAAACAAACTACGCGACCTAAAGGGACTGACAATCGTAACTACCGACTAAGATTTTGATAAAAGTTAGCAAGGCTTCCCATTCATTTAAAAAAAACTTACACAAATGTTTATTTCTATGTTTTATGTTTTCCAATAATAGCGGATTTGGTTCTCGAGACGTGTATAAGTTTTTTATAAAATCTTTGGACGCAGTTTTTATTTAAAAAAAAAATCGATCGTCCTTTCAGCATTATTTTATATCTTTTATCGTTTAGGATTTTCCCTCACTGACCCATTTAAAGAAATACCATGCATAGATTAAATTTGAAAGATAGGTGATTTCTATGATTTATAGGGGTATACAAAGGTGTAGTTCAATAACGAAAAAAATGGGCGAGAACGATGGTGATGATGATGACTACAGAACCCTTCACTGTGTGTGGTCCAACACGCACTTGACAGCTTATTTGTAAAACAATTTTTAATTATAGTACTAACCAATAGGCTCTTCCTAGCCTCCATCTGCTCTTGCATAGAAGGCACGTCCACTTCGGTCACCTCGTGCGGGTTTAGCGTGATGAGTTCAGCTGGGATCTTGTCGAGCAGCGCCTTCACTTCCGCCTCCCTCCTCTGAGTTTTGTTCTGGAACGGATTGCTCTCAAGAGCGTCGAAGTTCGGCTCACCCGAACCTGGAAATTACAAGGTCATTTTAATCATCATAACATAAATAAATGCTGGACATTTTCACACAACATTATCTAGCCCCAAGCTAAGCAGAGATTATGTTATGGGTACTAGATAACTGACATACTTAATACAATACATTACATAGATAGATATTTTTTTATTATACACAGAAAAATACCCAGAACACTCTGAACCAATATCTGCAGATCTTACAAGTATTTGTTCCGAGGCGGGAATCGAACTCACAACCTCCTGCGTCGCAGGCGAACCTTCGCCCGCCGCGCCACAGAGGTCGTCAAACATAACACCCAACAGTCAAATATATAGCCCTACCGGCCTAGACAAACGGTATTCGCTTCGAAGCGATTCTATTTCTACAGTCGTAATACAATACAAAAGACCACGTGACATATTGATAGCTTACGTCAATCTCATACATTTTGGACCTTTCTACTAGCGTCATCGCTATTAGAATGTTACTTTGTCTACGGCCTCTGATCCCACACTAGGATACCCTGTGTTTTGGGTAGCAAGAACTACGAGTACCATTTTACCACAACACCCAGAGCCGGAACAAATATTTGCAGATCACGCAAACATCCCGGAGCGGGAATCGAACCCACAAAAAAAATCATGGAGACTGCTTCGGGATTACGGTTACACCATCATACTCCACCTAGATATCTGGTATGAAGATGCTAGTAAGTTTGTTAGTAGTAGAACTTCTAGTGAAAGAGTACGTCCTGGGAAGTACTACCATCGTACCTATTTCTGCCGCCAAGCAGTAGTGTTCGCATTGCTGTGTTTCCGTTTGAAGGGTACGGACGCCGGTGAAATTACAGGCACATGAGACTTTTCATCTTTATGTCTCAGGGTCTGCAGCGCGCGTGTGATGCCTTTGGTGTTGCAGGCGTCCATAAGTTACGGTAACTGCTTTCAATCAGGGGGGCTGTATGCTTGTTTGCTTGCAAAGAAGTATTCAAAAAAAAAATGATTCTGGTAAGTCACTAGCCACTACACCAATACTCTCCACCTAGTTTTCTGGTATAACGATGCTGGTAAGTTGTGGTCAATAGCCATTACACCACCACTCTCCACCTAGTTACCTGGTATGATGATACTGGTAAAGCCGTTACTCGTCCCGATACCCAAAACGTCTTCGTACGGGCAGAACTTGAAATTGCCAATAGATTTCGCCATCCGGTGCCTCATATATGGCCTATCCACCGATCGTGTGCAGCACTCACTAGAATAGGATAATATTTTTTTGACACATTTTGCTATGCAAGATGGCAAACTTAAGCAGAGATAAATTTATCACATTTTGCTCACTAAAAGAAGCTTGGCCAATGTGGATCTAGCTTAAAGTACGAGATCTCAGATTATTATTATTTATCATCAAAATCCAGATCAGTCATCTCTTGAGCCCAGATCTTGTACTATGAACTTTGTGCAGAGTAGGTACATTAGGGAACATGCTATTAATTTATTTTTGACATATGAACGTCACTATTAAGTTTCATAATAAATAATATTAGCCACTGTGCAATTATGTAACATATTTCGATTTTGACATTGGTTTGGTAAGTCAGCCAATCGGGTGGCTGTATGCAACACAACCCCTTATTTCTCGGGTTGCAACAAGTGTCACAGACACATTGTTTGAGTAAGACATTGATGAGTAGGAACCATGCTGCTGATGTGCATATCTTAATGCTTCTGTCTACTTATGTCGCCATATAACTGACACTTACTTGTATACTTCCACAACGTCCCCTAGTCCAACCGCCAGCATGTCTTTCTGAGAGAACTCTAGTTCGACCGCTGCAGTTCTTAATCTGTACTCCTGCAGGGGCCCATCCAAGTTCCGGATGTCCCATATCTTCATGCTTCTGTCCACACCCGCTGTCGCCATATACCTGCAACAATTTATCACGTTTTCCAATTACCTATTTATATAATTTTTTAAACAGAGCTTTAACTATCGCTGTCCTATTTTGAGTCTATTTAGGACTAGCTTTAGGTTTAGCTTAGAAAATGCCACACAGAAACACGATTGTCTTATTAATAAGCCAGAATAGTATCGGTATAGCGCTATATGTCTCGTTTTTGGCATACAGACAGGGAGAAAGACCTCGCTGTACCGTTATGTCAGTTGATTCTGGTAAATAATATTTATATAAATCAGCTGCTCATACACTGAATTTTAACGACTTGCTTCGCTCGCCTCTGGTTCTTCGGAGTTCTTTAGATTTTTACTTACATCCCCCTACTATCCACAGCAATGCTGGTCAATGGCGTCTTATGACACAATATCTTCGCTAAGGGCTGCTTCACAGTCGGCGCCCACAGAGATACGACGCCCTGCGCATTGCCCAGGCATAGAGTCGCGTTGTACGGATTCTGGGTCATGACCGCTGAGCGACCCATGTGGTTCTTGTAGTGGCCTACGACCTCGCCTATTGATATGTCCAGCCACGACATGAATCCGTATTCATTCTGTAATGTCAATAATAAAACTATGTTAGCACAGGCAATTTAGGCATTAACCTCAAAAGAAAAAATGTAGTTTTGATTTTTGCCACAAAATAAATGTTAACATAAACCCTAGAAGTCTCCCCTCCAAAATCCTGAACCCTATGGTGTCGGCTAACCCCTAAAAACCTCTACCTACATCCTTTAAAAACCCTTCAATCCCTCTATGAAGCTCTTAAAAGCCCGACCAACACACCCCACGAAACCTCTAATAACCTCTTAAAAATACCTACATAACCCCTGCTATCCCCTAAAACCCATATCACCCCTAGAACTTTTACAATCCCTAAAAAACCCTAAAAACTCACTTTGCTTGGGTACTGAAAATTTTCCTCAAGCATTTCTCGGAAATCGAGAATTTTCCCAGCTGTGTATATACAGATCTTTTTCTCAGGCTCAAAACCCCTGACAGGGGTACAGTACAGGGTGGGTTTTTGAGATGGGGCAATAAGGGTTCCTTCAGGGTCCTGAAGGAGGGTCTTTTTTGTAGCGGCTAGTCTATTCAGAGTATAAAGTTTTGATAAGTGAAAAAGTAATTTGAAGTCTCATTTCCTACTAAATGTAAAGGAAAAGTTTTTAGCGATTTCTGACATTTCTAGTAGTTATAAGAAACAGGATCAACTGGCATCAAAACAAGTTTTTGTGTAAATAGCCCATTGTCTTGCTGACTGTCCATTTTTCCAAATTCTGTGAATACAGGTCAAAGTATCTCCACAAGTTAAGGACAGTTTCTAAGAACATTTTCCTGTAGCTACAACAGTTAAGGTAACAGGGCTGGCTATTTAGTATGGATATCTTAATTGATAAAATTTTACATTAAAATTCAACAAAACTATGTCAAGGTAATCCCGTTTTGTTGAATTTTAATGTCAAATTTCATTAAATCATTAATCATCAATTTCAAAGATTCAGAGCTCCATACTTGCAGCCCTGCCCTTACTGCCTAGTCTCAAAAATCCACCCTGTATAATGGATGTAGTTTTGTTTTATTGCAAGGAAACTCACAACAGCGGCCAACAGGAAGTGGTAAGGAAGGAACTCCATCCTCAAAATCTTATCCATACTCTTGATGCAGTGTATTTCTGTGCCCGTATTGTCATAGATGTACAACCATTCCTTTTGTGCAACTGCCATCATTGTTTCTATATGTAACCAGCTGGAATGAATATCATGTATAAATGAGGGTTGTTTCTTTGCACATCATCATCATCATCTGCCGCTAGAAGTCTACTATTGAACATAGACTGCTGATGTTTATTCACTTTTGACTACCTTACTAAGGTTTTTAAGTTCTCATTTACTATGTACCAGGCACCAAACAGGCGCTTCCCACCTAGTGGTAAAATGGATTATCAAAGTAAGCCAAGCCGTGTTGGTTGGTGTTGGTTGCGTTGGAACAGGAGTAATTTTAGTTTATAAAACGATTCAAAATGATCCTTGTGATTTCAATAAATAAAATCATTGAAAATTTTGCTGGAACCGGTTTCTTCCAGGCAACCTTTGGCTGAGCGAAGCGGACAGTGGTGCACAGAGTAATTAATAATAGTACTGGATAAAATTCAAATTTGAATAGAATGACTCTCAAATACTTGCCTAATATCATGGATAGATTCCATAACATTGATTTCATAGTGCAACTTCTTTGTAATCCAATCAAATGCTGCTAAGTGACCTCTTTTGCTGCCCAGTAGTAAATGCCTGCCATTTCTTGAGTACTTAGCTCTGTACGGACCAAACTCGAGTTCCAATTCAAATATCTTGGACGCTGCAGCAATGTCTACACTTTGTGCAATGATCCTTTGATGAACGGTGGTGGTTTTGACATCATCACCAACTACTAAGCCTCTGAAAATTGTTTAAAGATCTAATGATGATTGTTGTAGTCAAACCGTTGAAGTTTTTTATGTTACAATAATGTAGTAAAATTCGTAAGTAACATTGTGGTTGAAATACAATAAAAAAGTTATATACCCTTGGTCTTCAGCTAGCAATATTTCAGCCCGAGCTGCTTGTTCTTGTGCATAGTTGTATTTCTTTTCCTGCTTCTTTAGTTTCTCGGCATACAGAGGATGTCTGACCCCCGCTCCCATTCCTTCACCTCTCGAGTGGTTCTCCAGTCTTTTAGGATCAATGGGAGTTCGACCAGGAAACTTTTCACTTTTCTTATCTCTTAAAGGTCTTTCAGCTCTTTTTGCATTCTGAAAAATTCATCAAAGTAGGTTAGTTTGGTTTAGCACTAATGGTTAAATGGGAAGGATCTCTTCAGATCCCATATTTAGACCTACAATGGGTTCAAAACCACTGTGCACAAATAGTTTTTGCCGCTCAATACAAGTTGGCATAGTTGGTGTTTTCTGTGACTGTTACATTGTCGTCAATCCATTTTGTTTTCAGAAACTCATGATTTCTTCCGCCCAAATTCGTTCAGCACTCCGTCCAGGCTTACACACTTACTTTACTTTTTTTTTTACTCCACACTCCTTTTTCGGCCAGCCTTAACAACCTCCGTAGCGCAGTAGGCGAGCAGCCGGCTGATATAAAAGACGAGCCGTTTGCTATGTTAGCCAGGTATTTAGGCCTCCTGAAGATTTCCTTTATCATTGTGTTTTATGTTTATGTAGCACACATGCTTTTCCATTAGGTAGTATATTCAGTTAGATCAGTATTCTTACCTTTATAATCTGTCCTTTCAGCATGCGTGTAGTAACTTTTATATTGTAAACTTCAACATCATCACTGGTTTTATTTATTGTGCTCGGAGTTTCTGTTGCTTGAAATTTATTTATTTCATTGTTGTAGTTTTTGTTAACTCCTCGATTTTTGTTCACAGGACCTTTCGATTCATCTTTTGAATCAAAATAACGCTTCTGAAATAATAATATATTGTACATAAAAACAAACTATCATTGAAAGTTAATAAACAAATTGTCGATTCAACCGGCCGGTAATCTTGATGGATTTTATGAATTCTAAAACTTAACTATGTAGTGTATAAAAGAAGAATTACCTTTCGTTCGGCTTTCATTTTAAATATGTTATTACACTAATTTAAGCTTCAAAATTAATTTTAAGCAGCGACGATCGCTTTTATCAACAACAAAAAAACACATTGACAAACACAACACGTGGTGTTGACGTTGACAGTTGACACTTGCTATGCTTGATTGATCTGTATTCTCAGTTGATTTGATTGATTCTTACCCGCACCTTGCAAACTCAAGTTCAATGGATACACTCTGGGTGTTAGTTGTCGCCTGAGTGTAGGTATGGTTGTTCCCTCAGAATAAAGACTAACAGTAGTTCCGTTCAGAGGCTCGGTTAAGTTACGAGTTCAGTTCAGTGTAGAAGAGAACCCAGCAGGATATCTACATAGGATATTTTACATAGGTAAATACTTACTTTTTCCCCGAAGGGTAGGCAAAGCTTCAAAGGACCTCTTTTCACAATGGGTTGCACAATCGCAGGAATATAAACGTGACAAGTGGTAAGCTCATCGCCACCATTGCTTTCCACGGCCAACTCGGCTAACGCTTTCTTCCAGTAATCCAGTTAACACACTCCTAAATAAGCTAGCAGCCTGGACAAATCTTTCACCAACGAAAATGGTCCAACAAGTCCGGGTAATTTGGAGGAAATATACTAAATGGATGGAGCGGAAGAACTATTTATTTTGTTAAAATTGCTCACCTTATCGTACCATTCATAAATTTATTCAATTTTCAAATTATATGTTTTTATTAAAACTTATGTTTTTATCAAAACAAAACTACCAAAGGGCGCTTACACCCTTTTGCACGCGAACGAATTTTCTTCTATTTTGGATAGGTATTATTTCTTCAAACTCCATGAAACTTTGTACAGATGATAGTACACTAATATCTAGACCCGTGGTGCGTTAGTTTCTTATAAAATTAACTAATTAATTAATTATGAGGTTATCAAATCATAAATAAAAAAAACTATTTTTTAAAACTAAAATACAGCAATTGGCTGCTTTGCTCTAAGAGTACTTACTGGACATCTGCACGGGCCATACGTTGTTTCTAATCGAAAGACCTGCTTCTGTGCACACTCAGGGGGTGTACTGCTGCCATGGGGTTGGATCTCAGAGCAATAATGATTGCTCCGAGATTTGGATCCTGTTAGTTGGCCTTTACCCAGTGTCTACCGAAGCACCCAATCTCTACCAGTCTCTAACAAAGCCTTTTCGAGTACCTTTTTATCAAAGCCCTTATCATTCTCTATACCAAGTCTATCTCTCTATCAGTCTCTTCTTAATTCTCTACCAGTCTATTCAAGCTGCAGGCTCTACTTGTCTCTACCAGTACCAGTCTATACTTAAACCTTTACCAGCCTCTAACAGTCTCCAACAAAGCCTTTCCAGTCTTCACCATAGCTTGGTCTCTACCAAATTCTTTATCACAGTATCAGTCTCTACCAGTCTCAACAAAGCCTTTACCAGTCTTTACCATAGCTTAGTCTCTACCAAAGCCAACTAAAGCCTCTACCAGACCAAGACTAACATCGGAACCGTCGAGCGATACAAGCGAGAGGCATACATCGTCCGACGGTTCCATATAAATAATAACGCAAAACCGAAAAAAAGGATTTAATCTTGTATTTATTTTATTCTCTTTAACAACACATAGGTATCCAATATTTTACAGAAACATATTATGACAAACAGAGCAGTAACATAGTAATAAGTTTATTAGTAAATGCGATACAGTTAATCCTGTTAACCAGTATGATTTTTAAATTAAATAATTAACAAAACGCTTTGCGGTTGATCCGAAATCTTAATTGCACGTTTAGGTAGGTACTTTATACCTGCTTATTGTTAAGCGCATCAAAAATAAAGTCGCAAATTAACAAATAATATTAACTCGAGAGAATTAAACTATCACATTCCGTTTAAATAACAATAAATAACACGTAACATAATCACAGCAAGTGAACATTGGCTAACAAAGAAAATATGAATAATTTTATTCCTAAAATTGATTATCAATTAATGACTGAATTATCTTACTTGATCTAGTGAGATCTCATTATTTCCTAGACAAATAGTTAAAAACGCCCTTGCGACGTAACTATCATTATTCACAATTTATTTACAAAAACTGACTAGAATATCCTCTAAGGAGTCATTTCATATTGTTTTTAAAGTCTATCTCGATACTGTGATTCAGAAGCTTTTGGCACATTCCCAGTATTATGAAATTACAAGACAGAATAATAGTTTCACGTAAGTAATCACTATTTTAATTAAGCTAGGTATCTATATCAGTTTGATAAAACCTGTGACTTAAGAATAACCAGACAGTGGCTTCTCGAAAATACTTAAGCCAGACAAATCAGATGATACCTAAACATTTTAACAGACATTAGATACAATATTTACATTTTTCAGTGTGTTTGTGTTGGCTAAAATCCCTTATTAGTAGGTACAATAGTAGGTAGGTATAAACTCACCTAACATTAACTTTAAGCATACGAGTAACAGTATTTATAATTTAATTTAGGTCTATAAGTCCAGCCTAGTGATTAAAGTCGAATGAATCGAGTGTTTATGTGATGTTAATGAAGTCACACATCGTATACAACGGTTTACAAAACATCCTTACCCTAATTTATTAGAACACAAATCCTTTCGTCGTACTGCCGACACTTCCACAAAATTTCTAGAACACTCCATCAGTAGTAGTATTTACTAATAATCTTTGGTGATTAGCTGAGCGTTCGTACACAACGACACAATTTGCACTATTCATAAATAAGCTCCGCCGAAGCCTTCTTAGTTCACTGACGGTCCGTCTCGGCGGCGCTAGGCGAGCCTTAAATAGGGGTAGGGAGCACTGTGAAGTCCTGAAGCGCATTTTTCACGGTTTCATATATCGGTCGGTTCTCGTCCGGGCAGTACCCGTCTGGAGAGCAGAGGTTCTGTAACTTTGTTAGGTACGAGTCAAAGTTATCGTGTGCTGGTTTCTCGCCAGTGACCAGCGTAGGGGGCCCCCCAGGCGTGGCCGCGGCTGATGGGGGCACGGTTCCTCCGCCGGGGATCTTCGCCTGCTCCAGCAGAGTAATCACGTTGTTGCGCAGATTCTCGTAATACTCGTTGAGATTGTTATTATGTTGCAATCTAATTTGGTTCTCCTGGAATAGAACGGTTCAGAACGTTAGTTTGGAAGATTTTCTGATTTTCAAACGAAATCTTATCGATCTGGCTCATGGCTGCCGATTTGAAAGTGACTCTATAGTGAGATTTGGGGGTACCATATGAAAATTAAATGGTACTCACAAATGCTAGATGTGCTAGTGACACTCAAAGTTGGATGTTTGTAGCCATGACCGTACCATCTAAGTTGTCAGACAAAAATTTCTGGATTATAATTTTGTTAAGAAAACTTAGAACTACAAACAACAAGACTGTACGAGGGGACTGAGATCACAAAGTTCATAACAGAAGGTTTGACTGCTTATCATCAGGCGAGCCATGTTTAAATTATTTTGATAAAATGCTTCCTTACCCTCTCTCCATGCGTGAGATGAGTTTCCATCGCGTTGATATCAGACTTCAGGCGCATCATTTGGGACTCTACGCGGGCATTCTCTCTCTGTAGTTCCGTTATCTCCTGCTCGAGGGTCATCAGGTCTTCGCCATTGCCTGTTTGCATATTCATCTCCATACCTGAAATCAATTGAGAAAATTAAAACCTTTTCCCACAGGAAGAAAACTATATAAAGAGGTTTAAACGGAGATTATCACTAACCTGGATATGGTTTAGGATATAACGGCGTGATATCATCAGGATATTTTGGCTTCTTTTGCTGTGGCGTAGGAGTGGCCGCTCCAGCTACCGGACACCCTGAGAGCGAGCGGTGCGTCAGAAATGATCCGTTAATATGACCCGAACCATCACACCCTGGGGTCGGACAGTTAACTCCATCGAACTTGATGGCTGAAGCTGCTGCAGCTACAGCAGCTTTATGTTGCTCAACGGTCCCACCGCTTTCCAGCACTCGCATTTTGTTGCGATTCGCAATCGGACATCCTGATGCGCTGTGGAAGCAAGGTTGCAAATTAGTCATAGGAATATAATTTTGGCATTATCACGGCAGCACAAACGACTCACAATCTACAATCCAAACATCTACAACTGTCCACATGTCGTTCTTACCTTCGATGCGATAAGAATTTCCCTGTAGCGTGTCCAGATCCGTCACAGCCCGGTATAGGGCATCTAAGCAGCGTGAAAATTACCAAATCTTATTGTAAACGGATAACAAGGTAATGCATAAAGTGGCAAACTAATGAGACAGCTGTTATTGTACGTCATTCGACCTAGGTATTGTTTACGAGAACGTGCGCGTGTTGTGTAATTTGTAGATACTCAATGAATGTTACGGCAACTCGTTGAACAACTTTAAATTGAAAAGACTGAAGTTAAAATAGAAATGGGGCATCAGATCTCTTGTGAAAATGTTTAGCTCACCTTAAGGGTTCAGAGTCCTGTCCGTCCCTAGGCTTGCTCTTGGGCTTGTTGGCTCTAGGGCAGCCGGAGAGCGAGCGATGGGACGAGTAGTTGCCGGTGACGTGGCCCGAGCCGTCGCAGCCGGGCGTAGGGCACTTCAGCTCTTGAGAATGTGGCTGGAGCTGCGAGCGGTCTGCGCGCGGACACCCGGACAGGCTGCACATATACAGACTGCTTACAATGCCGTGGCGGGGCAAAATCTTGTAGCTTATTTTAGAAGCTTGACAAAATTCATTTGTTTTTGGTATGTAAGTAATTTAATATTTTGTTATGTAATGCCTCTTTATATCGGCGAATAATAGACGATAGAGTCGATAACATACCAGAATTTTAGTCGATGAGGTACTTGTTCAGTTAGCTTAGTTAGTTAAAGAGCACTTCCTGCGTTTACGCGTGAGACTAGAGAGGGTTCAAGTTTCACATCGATTGTAAAATTATGGCATTTTTACTTGAAAAATAGTTTTAGTTTATTTAAACCATGCGAGTTTTAATTCCCCCCTTATTATAAGCAGATACTGATACCTATCATGATATAGGTAGGTAACAGTTCTAGACATTTCTTTTCAACTTGTTATCTATAGGTACTAAATTGTCTTGCTTGATAACGTGTGTTACCTCAAAGTGGGTACCTAATTGAATAAGTAGGTAATAATTACCTATGTAGTAATTTAATTATTTATCTACCACCTACTTGCCTTTTTTCTCTACTTACCTAAATATGAATAAGAAGGTAAATGATGACTATCATTTCATAATTAATTAAATATTTACCTCCCTACTAGCTTGTATGTAAACTTATAATTGCGATCGACTCAATTTCATGAGAGGAAAAATACTCGCTGTAGATACTTCGGGCGTGAATGTCTTAAAACAGTTAATGATAAAAATAGTCCAGGGAATGTGCATCTGCCATCTGTATGCTTTCATAAAGTCTATCTACTAGTAAGTATATAGGTAACTGAAATATTTTTTTCGATGATGATAACGAGAGACACAAATATGTAGTGATGCGAAATTGAACTGTTTCTAAGTCAATATTGAGCAGATACCCATTATAGAGTATTGAAGCTTGATGCAATTGTAGGTAGTCTACTATAATATGACCTGCTCATGCAATCGTTACCTACTTCATTTGGTAAAAACGGGAAATTTTCACGTACCGATATGTTGGTGTCACCAACAGGTTTCGACCCTAATCGAGGGTCTTCATCAGGGTGGGTATACACCCTGGTGGCGCTATACTCCCTCCGCGTCCTTCCTCGCACTGTGCGAGGAGTGTAGATCCTACACCCACCCTGATGAAGACCCTCGATTAGGGTCGAAACCTGTTGGTGCTTCCACCAACATATAGGTACGTGAAAATTTCCCGTTTTTACAAAATGAATGATATAATTCACGAACGTTACTTACTTATCTGAAAAAGCTAATTTGTGTAAAACAATATGAAATTATTCTTGTTAGCTAGATATCCTTGAATCATAATAGATGATAGCAAGATGCCTAATTACCTACATTTGCACGTGGGTGCTAATGTAAATATAGAAACTCTATGCACCTAAGTATTCATATCTAAATTGAACGCAGTAGACTATTTCAAGGTTCTACTAAGTGAGAGTTGTGATACAACTACAACTCTATCTAACGGTTTCCTTAAAGTAAAAGTAGGTACATTCATGAGTATCTATATATTTTAATCAAGATAGCTTGCATTATTTGTTCAGTAGTAAGTGGGTTAAAATATTTCATTTATTCAAGCAGTAGCTCAACCAACACACTTTGTTAGCAGCGATTTTAGAGACACACAATTTATGCTAACTGCTTATATAACACTAAATATGGGAGCAATTGAATGCCGAATAAGGACGAAAATCAGAAAATCACAAAAGCGGAACAATAAGGCATGCTGTTAGTTTTGCATCATAATTTCGTGGGTGTGAGCCAATTGGCACGGAAATGCTCAAATTGCTGTTCAGGGGCGCAATTGTCGTCTGAGAACGGCTGTATAAATACAAAATGTGAATAACTAGCACCCGCCTGCAGCTTTGCTCACGGGGCACTGGGATTAAAAGTGACCTTTAATCCATTCAGCAGCGTTTAACCGAATTTCATCAAAATCGGTACAGCCGTTACGACATGATCAAGTAACAAACAAATAAACATTCAAACTTTTGCTATAACAATATAAGTAGGATATTCAAGACATTCCTTGCTCTCATATCGCACATAAAAAAATGAATAATAATCAAGAAATTCAATGTTGTCATACCTACCAAAAAAAAAAAAAAAAACAATTTGCGAGCAAATCTCATACCGTGTTACTAATGAACGCGGAATATCCTTAGAATAGTTACACTCGCTTTACGAGATCTTTGACTCTACCTCAGCTAAAACTATAATACATAAGGAGCACTTAAAAAAAAAAGAATGCTTCAGGGCAGGCAACGTATCGGCAATGGCCCTTGTGCTGCAAATGTGAATAAGCGACGGTAACCGCTTGTCATCAGGCGGGCCGTTAAGAAAGGTTGTTGGTCGAGCCATAATATAAAAAAAAACCTTGTTTTGTCTTTTTCGATCGAATTTAAAACATGTAAAAAACAAAACAATGTGTAACTAAGTATTTCAAGGATAATTCGAGTTTTATAGTAACACGGATAGTGTTGACGAATGGTTTAAATTTGCGCAGCCATGAACTCGATTTGCGACTCACGTCAGATTCAGACAGTAGGTATGCACAAGCAAAACATGTATTTATGCACTGTTTTGTGATTAAAATATGAGTTCTATTCTTATTTAAAATTCAAAGTTTTTCTGTTTGCAAACAGTAAAGCCTGATAAGTTTTAAAACTAAAACCTGATTACGCAAAGTCTTCAAAGAGTTACCTACACTATGTATGTCGTAATTTATTTTGTGTATTTGTTGTTTTATATTTTTCTCTATAGTTTTTTTTTTTATAAATGGCGGAACTGGCTTTTGGCCCACCAAATGCGGTTAAGCGGTGACCCCAGTCCATTACAAATGCAATATACCTCTTAGGTCACGTCCACCTAGGACGCAAATCTAAAAGATATTTTTAAGTCATGGCAAGACTAAACAATTTTAAAGGTGTCTCCTTTCTCATAATTTCTATGAAGCCTATTAAAATTTGTATATGTATTTGAACTTGAGCGCCACGCAGTCGGGTAAATAGTGTTAGTGCAATGAAATCGCGAATCTCCCGCTTGCCTGCGGTGCGTGGCGAAGTTGCCAGAAATGTGCCCGGACCCGTCGCAGCTCTCTACGGGACACTGGATGAGCTCCCGCGACTCCCGTATCCGGTAATACAGATTCCCACAATAGTCATCCCGGTGGCTGTATTGTAAATAAATAGGTACATATGCGATAAAAATACTTTAGTAAGTATAGTTAAGTATCTTTTTCGTTGCATTATTTTATTTTTAAGTTAAGTAGGTAGGTACTTAAAAACAAAATAATGCAAGGAAAAAGATTATGTTAAACGAGTGGAGCGGAAACTTATTAATTAAATGATAAACAAGAAGCGTGTCATGAACCTACTGCTACATTACCCACTTAACTTCAATGAAATGAGTGAACTAAAGGATAGCTAAAACAGCGTTATCTACGCAAAGTAAACTTGTAAAATATTCCAAAAGTTTTTGCTATTATTACCGAGAGTTTATTTTTTGTTTACGTTTCGCGAAACAAAAGTTTTTAAACTATTCGATAAGTTTTTTCTTACCTGTTCCGTCGCATAACTGTGTCCTTGTCGTTGTGTATCGCGTTAAAGTGATATAAATATTCAAATGAATGTATCTTATCGTTCATGTGTTGGTTATCTGACATGATCGTGCGCAGAGCGACTCGAATGCGCCTGCGCGCTCGCTCGGTATATTTAGAATGATCCGCCAAGCAAGTGTGAGTTTTGTTTGGATACGCTGTATGGAGTTTTTTGTAACCTCAAAATAGTTTTGAGCGTTAAACTACACAAATTAGGCAGGTACCTACACATTACATTAATACAACATTATTATGAAAGTTTGGTCTCATTCAATAATATTGTGTGAATAACATTCCAATTTTTTTTTTGAAATTTTTAACTTCAGTTTTTTTTGGAAGCAAGATTCTTTTTGGATATCGTATTTATTTCATTTCGATTTTTTCAATTTGACATCAGTTCTGATGTTGGTGTGGCAAGTTAAAATAATTCATTTGCACGTGTATCCGAAATAGTTTTCTATTGGCGGGACTGAGAGAGACGTCACGTTTCGAGGTCTCTGGTTGGTTCATACGTACGTCAGTCTAATCTAAACATTCTCTTATGTTGATCCACAAAAGGAAACTTGTTTTTTTTGCCGTTTATAAAACCGAAGGAGTAGCTGTTTTTGTAACAGAATGAATTTTTGATACTAAAAAACCCACCACAAGTTTTTAGTTTTACAGAACTTTTTTAGTCATGGTGCGTTAATTTCACAGATCCTGAGGCAATTTATTTATTGTTACCTACCTACTAACTATAAAAAACTTACTTATCCATACTTGCCTGCCTACATAAACATATTATGTTCAAACAAGACGTATCTGCCACATAAAGTACCTAGTAAACTTAAAATTAAATTAATCTTTTATTTTCGCCGCCTGTTACTCCTCATTACCATTATGAGATAAAAGAGAAGTGATGCTCCATTTTTCATTAAAATAAGTTGGCAAATCTATTGTTGCCATAACCAACTAGAAAGGGCTAAAGACACAATGGGTTGTACCTACTTTGTGGAGCTGGACAAAAAACGGAGTATAATCATCATTTCGTTAAATCATCTCGGAATCTCTACCCTTCATAATAAAGAGTTTTCGACCGTTTAGCGGTTCTATTGGGATTAAAATCAATAGATTATTCGGTCAATAATGAACAAAATAACGTTTCCAGAGTTTTGATATGACCTTCATGGATTGTTAACTAGACTTACCCACAGAACACACCCTAGCATCTATTGTCGGACTCCTCCGTTTTTTACCCCAACGCATGTAATGCTCTAGCTGTACAAATGTAGAGCACAGCTATCCAGTGTATCAGTCCAATCCTATAACAGTTCATTGATAAGCTACTCGATGTCGAGTAGTTTATTCAGCTCGAGTCGACGAATCGTATGTTGAACATCTGTTGTATAAAGCTAAGTAGAGTATGTACAGAAGGAGAATGGTCTTAGGAGATGACAGAGCGCCGGTGCTTGATAACCGATTTTGTATAGTTAGCGACACTGTGCCGTATCGGCATTGTGTGTAGTTTTTGTGTCAAATAAACGTTTTCTTTCTTTCTTTTCTTTCTTTCCTCATTATAGCTTGACTACAAGATCTTGATACTTGTAATTAAAAAGTATGTTAAAATAAAAATCTTAGATAGTTGGGTTATGTGAAAATCTAATAAATTTTAACGGCAGCTCTATTTTTCGCCACGTTTATTCCCTTTCCGTACAGACTCTACCAATATTGTTCTTGATCACCCTTGAAATTTATGCCATTGTAGCTAGTGCAACGAAGAGTCGTTGCTCCTGAAAATCAGAGGTGTTGAGTTCCAAAGTCAATATTCACCTGCTGTCTTTAGGTTTGTCGTGCGGCGCGTGCGGTGGCGGCATGTAGCACGGCGGGGAGTACGTTGCGGCATGCGGCGGATAGGCCGGTGGCGGCGGGTACGCGCCGCATTGGTACTGGTAGCCACCGTAGCCAGCCGCCGCGGCCGCCGCGGCGTAGTCTGGCTGTGCCAGGCCGTAGCCCGCGACTGGGTGTGGACTGACCCCGCCGTAACCTGTTCCAATAGAAATCCGACATGAGTCGTAGAGTCTTGAATTAAAGATCTCTGCGGTGTGGCGGGCGAAGGTTCGCCTGCGACGCAGGAGGTTGCGGGTTTGATTCCCGTCTATTTGTACAATCTGCAGATGTTTGTTCAGGGTGTTCTATCTATGTAATGTATTGTATTAAGTATAATCTAGTACCCATAACAAAAGCTCTGCTTAGCTTGGGGCTAGATAATGTTGTGTGAAATGTCTTCAGCATTTATTATTATTATTATTAAAGAAAGAGCAAATAGCAATGAGATTTGAAAGCCACATTTAGACCAAGCGACCCATTCTTCCCCATTCCTCTGATTTTTGTTTAGTGTAAGCGTGCTACGAGCATTCTTTGTTCATTTAATACTCGCTCGTTCAGTCTTAGTAAGCATTTGTTAGCAGACGCTTGGCCAAAACAAGCATTCGTTTAGGTAGAGTAGTTTTTGGTAGAGGTTCTAGTTCTTGTTCTGTGCTCTTTGTAGGTACCTGAAGAATACCTGCATTAAAATTAATAAACGCTTTGTAAAACCTTAAAAGCTAAACAAGCAACTGAAATTGTACTGGTCTTTTGTTTTCTGCATGAACACTAAAAGAGCTTTAGAAACATACCTACAAAAGGTTTCATTTATCTCCGTGGGAGAACAAAATGAAGCGTGGGAGTTCGCACGTTCATGAATGTTAATTAGCGCTCGTGAATTTACTTTATTCATAAAAACCGACTGCACATACGAGTGTGCTACGAGTAGGTAGGTAACCGCAACGTTTGGCAAGTTCAGTGAGAGAGCGTGTGGATTAGCAACGTTACTGCTCGCGGCATGTTGCGGCGCGCCAGATCCAGCCGGAGTGATTATCGCGGTCGCGTTTTAATTTGTACGACGTGTTTTACTGTGTAAAGGGGCCCCAACCCCCTACGTGGGGGCGAGATGAGGAGCAGCCGGTACATCTACTAGATTACAATTTTAAACGAGATGAGTAATCAATTTTGTGTATGTTCTTCGTACGCCTAATGTTTATAAATTTTATCTCCATTAGAAAATTACTTATATACAAATAATTACGATAACGAACACAAGAGAGGCTCTTTTTCAGCATTAATTTGTACAAAATGTTTATTCCGGATAGGGTTGAACTTATCAAGTTGTGTGTGGGTAATGAATGAGCACTTACCAGCGGTATCTCGATGATAAGCTTCTAAATAAGGATGACTACCACCACTATCTGGTGTTGATTCTCGACTGTACGATACTCCTCCTGGAAAGCTGCGACTGTGAACAAAATGTATAACGTGAGCATTTCATCGATCACAAAACAGAAAAGCTGATTGCACAAGAATGCCTCACCTATGTGGTAAACGGACACTAAGGTCAAGGGTCTGGCCCTGCGGACTGGGCACCTGGGGGCTGGCGGTGAGCTGTGGCGAAGCTCCCGGCTGTGGGCTGCCTCGCGCTCCGCCCCCGCCGCCGGCGCTCGTATACACCGGCGATGCGTATGGACCCTGTTGTGAAAAGTACTTTTACAAATCGTAAACGGATACTGCATCATTCGTTATGGCTCCGAGATAAAAAAGAGCAACCAAAAAGTTAAATAGCAATGAGCAAAACTAAGATCCTGCTACTAAATATTGGGATCGCTAACGCAATTTAGAAAAGTCCCTCAAATGAAGCTCGGTTTGTTAGTTTTTGTTTTGAAGCATCAGCAAGCGCACGGTCTCACCTGTGGACTCCCGCTAGACGTGGATAGATCTATCGCCGGGCGTGGATCACGCGGGTCGCGAGGCGTGGGGCTTCGAGGCCGCTGCGCTTGAGCCGCCGCGATCTTCACCGACAAGTTGATGGCTGAGAAGCCGGGAGGCACGCCGGTACCCATCGCGCTCACAGTGCCCACACCGGCTACTCCGGTACCCGTTTCGTAGTGGTACATTGGTCTGCACGGATAAGATAACCCATGAATACCCCTCTACTTTCATGCGTGACGAGGATTTGATTAGACGATTTTTTCAGAGATTTGGTAGTGTGAATTGGATTGAAAAGTTACGAGTTTTGACGGTTTATTAGAATTTAAATAGTTACTTGTTTGGATGACCTATTGTTTTATCAGTACCGAAAAAATAAGGTGTCTCGTTTACCACATAAATGAAACATCAATAGCGATCAACGCAAGTTGGCACGTACCTAGGGTAAATTGGTCCGGTTGGTGTCTCCTGTTCAGATTGGTCGGTCTTCATCGGTGTGGGTAGATGAGGATCGTGGTACCTCTCTTCTTCCCAGCCGTAGGGCCGCTGAGGGCACTGTGCGGGGTCGTACCGTTCGAACGCAGGAGCGCCCTCGTAGCACCGAGACTCATAGCCGTACCGGTTATCGTTCATTTGACTAACAGGAAAAATACGTTAATGAGACAAGGATTTTGAATTTAAACGTTTGTGAATGTGTTCACTGTGAGAAATTAAAGAAAGGGACACCTATGTACCCTAACTAAAATTGTGATTGATGCGATTGATGTGATTGATTTGAAACAACAACTAGATGAAAGTGTTGCAGGATATGAATTTAAATTTAAGTACATTATAAGAAAGGAAGAGGAATGTCAAATGTTACCTGTAAGAGCGAACATGATCATCCGGGGGCCGCTCATACGGCGACCTCTGGTCAGGCGGTGCGCCGTACGCGGCGTGGCGCGTCTCCATCCCAGCGAGCCCGGCGCCGGCGGGGGAGTCGCGCTCCGCCTCGGCCGCCTCGTGCTTCGGCACGAGCAGCTCGGGGGCTTCGCGCTTCACCGCGGGAGAGCACGGTGATGTAGCAGGCTCACGCTCACGCTCTCGGGCCGCACTCACGATGCTCTCACTCGTTATCGTGATCGGCACTGACGGCGGCACTGGCAGAGATCATACTACATTTATTTTTTAATTTGGCTGTAGGGTTGATAGTAACTGATGTTGGTAAATGACTCAGCTGACTCAGAATGACTTGGATTGACTGTGTTGTGGCATCCAAAGAGTATGCTGTGTTTGATCTGTTTGTAGACGAGGCTACTATTACATGGAGCTAGCGATCAAATACTTAACTGCTTTGGATAAGCAAGACTGCATCTGATCAGTCAGACCATAGTTGGAGAACTGACTACATTTGTGTTGCCTAGCTAGTGTAACTTTAGCGACAACTTCTTTAGTAGATAACAAAGTTATTACAAAAATGTTGCACTGTCTCTTTAGCATCAACCTATAAGATTGAACAACTATCTGAAAAAAGCGGTAATGAAACGCGAATAGGTGAAGATAGCAAAATTACTCTATCATCCAATAAGTTAACACTTACATAGAGGTCTAATGCGTTGAGATCTCGCTGCGGCTTTCCTAGCAGCAGCGGTAGGGCATCCAGAGAGTGAGCGGTGAGTGCTACGGTTAGAGCTGACGTGACCTCGTCCGTTGCACCCAGGTGTCGGGCACTTTAGAATAGTCTCGTGCAACGCCAAAACTGCATCCAAAAAATAACGCTAGAGATCAGTATTTAGTTTTGTTTGCATAGTACGTAACTAATATCTACACAGATATCAAAATATAATTAACAAAACGAAAATAAAACGTGTCTAATACGTGGAAGCTAAAAACACAAAAAGATAAACAACTGAATACGAACTTAGGTATATCATCTCACATTTACTTAAATACATTCTTACTGAATAACTGGTAGGTATACCTACGACACTTAATAACTGAAAACAATACTGATACGACTAAGTACATAACTCATAGCTAAAATAAGCTAAAGATAAAACTCAAGAGTAGAATAACTGGTAAATAAACAAAACCTTGACAAACTGAAATGCAACTCAAGTTCAACAACCTTGTACATCGAGCAGTGTGTACTCACTTTCTGGTGTAACTTTATCTTTTCTTGGACATCCTGATAGACTGAGAAAAGGAATTCAATTTAAGTACATTTGTAATTAAATCAAAAAGTTAAGCATATATCATTTCAAAACTCAAGACAGTGAGCTAAAGAGATGCATTAGCGTTAATACTCTGAATCTCGGCATTACTGTTGTTAACGTGTTATCGTAACTCATTGTGAATAACTAAGAAACCCTATATCAGAATAACAGTGACATTCATGTTGAAGCTTCATAGTAATTTGGCTTTCATACCGACCCACGATAGTAAAGATCAATACTCGAAACTGTAGATATTAAGTATTTGATCCAGGGATACTTTACCAGTAGAGTTATGGTAAACACATAAACATACAACTATAGCTTCATTAGAGCCTTGAAGAGTCCTTGATTGACTTACCTTCTGTGGTGAGTGTAGAGGCCGGTGACGTGGCCCTGCCCATTGCACCCGGGCGTAGGACACTTGTTGCCTTCTGCGAACAAATCGACCGGTGCACAAATTAGTGTTTTCCTAATCATCGGGTGGGGGGCGTGGGCGCGATCGATACGGCCGGGCGTGCCGCCGGCGGGGCGTACCTGCGCGGCCCCGCCCCGCGTCCCACACCACCCCACCCACACAACTCAAAAGAAAAAATAAAGAACGCTAGGCGGCTGCGCGTGGACTACCAATTTTTCTTTCAGGAAAAAGGGGGGCGGCGCAACGCTCCGCCCACCGCCCGTCCTGACCCGTTTTTATTGCCTGACGTAAAACCGGCTATCATCCAGCAATACGAGGAAAACGTTTAGGTATCCAGCAATATACTACGTCTGCGTAGGTGGAGTCTAACCTTATTTTGACCGTCGCCAACTGAATTATGGAGACGTCTTACAAATAAGGCATAATTTGTTTTCAGGCTCGCTACTACGGCTTGGGAGTTCTAACAAACGAGGACTGTTTCGAATGATAACATCGAAAAAAGAGAACAGTGTTAAAGCAGAGATAATACTTTTTCATTTATTATTGTTTTAAATGCAAGTATCCTTAGTAAAGTTGGGCTATCAGCTGTTCAGTTCGAAAGTACCGAGACTGTTACGTTATGAGATATTACGGGACGACCTTGAAACAAACTTTGACTTAGTTCATAGCGCGAAGTTCTACGTTATGGCCAGGTCATTAAGGAAGTTTGACTATCGTTGTTTGAGGTGAACGTGGCCAGTACCTCTGGAGTTTGTCGGGGAGAATGTGGCAGGCGGTCGGGTGTCTCTCGCCGGCTGTGCCGTGGGCACGGCACGGGCCTCTTGCAATGCTGTTGCGGCGCGTGACCCGGCCCCTGCCGGCTGCAGCACCGTGTACTGCTTTGAACCCTTGTTCACAGAACTCTTCTCGTGATCGTTGGAATATCCACCGAACGGTTCGCTCGGAAGCGACGGGTTGTGCATTCTATGTTTCACCTCTGCCGGGGGCTTGAAGGCGGACTGCGTGGAATACGGTAGCGCAGCCGTCGCTGCCTTATAAGCGTTGAAAAGAGATTGTTTATTTACGGTAACCATTTCTGGTTTTCGTTTATGTTTGTAGTCGTTTTCGTCATCATCACAGTCTATCTCTAGTTCATTCGACGAATCGCCAAGTTCATCAAAGTTTGTCCCGTCATAGTGCGAGTACTTGCTATGTCTGTCGTATTCGCTCTTCTCTTCGTCTGATCTATTACGTTTTTCTCCATTTTCATTGATGCCGTTAGTGCGCTGATCATCAGCTCGATGGTCATCATTGTAAGTGAAGCTTTTTTGTGAAGCGCTCTCAGAAGACTGTGATGGGGAAGATGGAAGCATTTTATCGGAACGTTTATCGTCGAAGAGGTTTTCGAAACCATTACCGTCATCGTTGTCTTCGCTGCTAATCGGTGGAGAAGGGTTACGGACCCAGTTGCCCGATAGGGATTTCAGTGCAGCTTGAGTTTCTCGTATGAGGTTTTCATCTTCATTGTCGATTTGTCGCATGACTTGCGGCCTGTGCATTGGGAACGGATGACGCCGTGACTCTGCCTCATGTCTTTCATCATCGAGGAGCCTTCTTCGTCGCTTTGCAAATACGTCTTCTTCCTCCATCGAGGCGTCGCTGTTTACCCCTCGTCTATCGTTTAACCTGAACGTCTCCACATCCACGCCGAACTCCAATCTTCTTTTGGCAATTTGGGACAGCCCCGACTGTGCACTTAACGGCGTCATCCTGAAACAAACATTAAAGTCAAGCTCTCCAATCTAACTACTCACAAAAAATAACATGCATATAAAATAGTTAAATATTGTACTTGCGATTCGATTTTCCATCCACAATCACAATATTTTTACGCGGAAATGATTCTCGGCGTTTTGTTTCGACGTTAACACTTTTGAAGCACTTGGTAATTTGAATAAAGTTGCACAAAAATCGTTCCCACGTAAAAACCATTTCACTCAAGAGCTTTCAGACCAGGTTATAATTTTAAAGATAAGGATATAAAAGCAGTATAAGGTAATTAATGATCATCAGGAATTATCTAAAGAAAACGAGCGAGGCACAAAGAAGTATCAAGTGATAATATTTTTCGAGTAAACCGAAACCGCGATCAGGTGTTGTTTTTAATAGAACAGTTAAAATATAGGTACCATTCATTGTTTCCTGATAAAGAACAACTTTGTTTTAGTCAATTTATAAAACTTTGGGAAATAAAACTTTGCGAACTTTTGACAAAACTTCCAGAAAACTTTTTTTGATGTTAGTATGTCAAAGTGTTACAAACTATTATTATTTTTAAACTGACTTAAATCTTTCTAGTTTGTTTAAAGAAGTTTTTAGTGTTTTTTTAGGTAGGTGTTACAGTCGGTAACTTTGCAGAGAACTTTCATTAGCGTTATCGATAAAAAAAAAATTGCATTGCATGGTCTTGTCAACTATAGATTTTTACTCCACGAGTGATTAATTGTTCCCTTTTGCAGCAGAATTTGAAAACATATCAATCACACTAATTAGTACCACAAAATCTACAAACACACAAACAAAATCGCACACACACTCATACACAGAAATAAAATGATCTCTGAATTGATTCTGATTCAGAATGTATTGTATTAAAAGATTTTTTTACTGCGATAAAACAGAGTAATACTTTTACTTTAAACCCGATCAAACAATTATTGAAATCTCTTATCAAACAGATTCATTTATCTTCCCAGCGTTTTCCTACCCGTAATAACAAAGTCATAACTCTATAAACCGGGGTCTGATTTATCGATCGGCTATCTTCGGCTGTTCTCCGAAGTTGTGCAATATGCGACTCAAGATAGCAATCGATGGTCCTTGAAAGTACCTTGAGGGAGCCCACCGGAAGGCCGAATACCGATAGTACCTATGGCGCCAAGCAAACATTTATACGTGACGCATCCCCCTAGCTGAGACGCAAAACTAAGGTTTTCCTCTATCGTAGCGTAGGGCTAAGGCTTATTGAAAGGAATATTATTTGAGCTTACGTGTTAGTGGGTTTTATAGCTTTTTTTATATTAAAGGTTAATTTTTAGGATTCCGTACCCAAAGGGTGCCTACGGGACCCTGTTACTAGGTTTACGGGTCCGTCTGTCTGTTATTATTACCTACTCTTAATAACACTTTAACATTTTGATTCTTGACAAGTATTTGAGTCTTAATAGGTACTTGTATGGCATATTTTTGCAAGGCATAACTTTATTTTTCACTAATTGTTTTTAGCATTTTTTCTACTGGCATACTATTTTTTTCGCCTAATATTGCAAAGACCCGATGATTATTTATATTAAAAATAACGGGTATGGTCGCTATTCTAGGAAGTAATGAAAAAACTGAAATTCATTCAGATTAACAGCAAATAGGTTGCGAGGAGCGAAGTAACGAGGATACTTTGAATAGCGAACAACAACGCACGAGCCGAGCGAAGCGTGCCGCGGGCGTGCACCCCTAGGCCGGCGAGTACCAGAGCCTAAGTTTATTTTATTTTTTATATATTTTTTCTTGCATAAAATGGTTTACCCATGCAATGGTTTATGATTTTAGATAGTTAACGTAAATAAACTTTTTCAGATGGTTATATGACGTTGATTGGCGCATTATATAAGTTAATTTACTATTTAAAAGTGTAGTCTTAATGTTTGTATGCAAATTTAACTGGCATAGGCATAATAGACTGCATATATGTAGGCATAATTATATAAGACTTTTTATAGTTATGTCCATATATGTCAATTAAAAATTATACTAAGTTGATTTATGCTAGTTGATTATTTATTCACAGATTTCACAGATTATGTATTGTTGTGGCATGAACTTTGCCAAATAATACAAAAATGCAAAAAAACAAATCCCAATATTTAGGGTACCTCGTACAAGCATTGTTCAACCAAGGAATAAAACCTAATATATTGTAATTTAACAAGTCAACTGGCCTTTTTAACTTCACTACTATCATCGACAAATTGTATTATTGTTTTAATTGAATTAATTATTGGACAGAAATAATCAAAGAGAATATTTTTTGATAAAATTAAGCAATTTTCATCAAATTTATCTTGCGTATCTTTACTACTATCTTTACACTTTTCGGGACATGAAAGGAAAACTGTGTCTTGACTTGGAACCTTACACTATGCGTGAGACGCATTTGACGGTTTATTTAAATCCGTAAACGTGAAAGCCCTGACAAGATTGAGACCTATGTTTTCTTTGGATAAAAAAAACCCTGACTTATAAACGTTTAAAAATCCGTTTCCAGCAAAAGTTAATTTATATAAAATATATAAAGCTCAGTCATCATCATCCGCCTGTCGAAATCCACTGCTGGACCCAATACCACGACGAACAGTCTTGAGCCGTCTCCATCCACCGAACGACGACCGCTACCGAATGATAAAACTGGACGATGCAGTGTAAAATGACCAATGATAGACCAATGGTCTTTCGATAGACCAAGGATATTTTAAAGGCCGCATGAAGTAGTACTTAGTAAAATAGTTAAATATTTTCATTAAATCGTCATTGGCGTTTCGGATTGCTTGCAAGATTTTTGCCGGTCAAAAATTACACAAAGTAAAAACCGTGACTTTACATACTTAGGTATAAGAAGTTTTATGAATTAATGAATTATTTATTTGCTTAGAATGTAGGTACAGTATAAAACATAGATGATAAATATAATTATAGTTTCCAGTACATTCTGCCGTTAAGCGTGCAAAATATTAATATAAATTAATTAATTATTTTTATTTAATTATTTAATAATTTTTATTTTTGTATACGCATGAAATAATTAGGGGACGAAATAAACTTGCTGAATGAACATCGAATGAACACTACAAATTTATGATTACAGCTTATTATTAATGTACGTACATACCTACTACCTAGTTTAGAATTAAACAGTTTTTGTAAAACACTTGATTTTTGTACTAATTTTAATAAACTTTTACTTTTTTTTTTTACTTATTTTACATGGAAAAATATTCCTCTTTCTATTCTATAGATTGAATTTAAAGCTCTTTTGAAACTACAAGTCCGCAAGCCACTTCGCATGCTCAATTCAATAGAATATATTTCCCGTTTCTCTGTTCCTGACTACACAGCAAGTAATACCACAACCACAAGCCACGTGTACGTACGAGTAACGTACATGAGCGTTTTGGCCACAGTTCACGTCTGTGTGCATGGTAATTAGATAAACCCTCAGGGTGGATGCTTAACCAGTTTAACCAGCAGACCTTTATCAGCGGGTGGCGAGTCGGGTTATCTGGGGCCGCGTTAATTGTAATGCGCGGAGATTAGGACGCGATATAAGACGCTGAGGGCGCGGAAGTAGAGACGTGACTTGGATCGTTTGATTGAATGTGCTCTTGAATCTGAGTGGCTCAAGATTTTAGAGAATTCCTTGGAGCAGATTCGGAATACGTTAATTTTGTTGTAATTTGAACGATTCCGTAGATACCGAGTTTGGATCATTTTAAAAGCGACAAAAGTTTATAAAAGCTCCCTGAGTTTTGTTTCAAATAAAACGAAGGGTGAAGAGTAATGTCTTCATTACAATGATAACACGCACGTTTTCATAATTTCTCATAATTCCTCGAAACTCCATTTATAATACCTTAGAAAATGAAAGGTAAGCCAAGAGACCCTTTCCCGCCCTTGGGCAATAACAAACACGCGTCGGTCTCCCGCGGGCCCCTCAGACGTCGCGGCTTCCAAATTCAAATTGCACCTTAGAATTCTTAATTATTGAAATCATAAATCAAAACGTGCCGTCTGCGCGGGCGACCATAAAATTGGGAGGTGGGGGTGAGCACGAGCAAACTCGAGTGTGGTAGGATTAAGACATTATCACTTTTCTTTCAAGCAGTGGCGCCCTCCTTAGCCTCTCTCGACTGTAAATCAGCGGGTAAATCCTCTGGATTAGATTCATAGAGTTGGCTCGGCCTGCGGATCGGGAGCGCGCGATAATGGCATCTTGTGCTCGCGTGATTTTGCTTTTAAATCGACTACCCCGGAAGATAAATACTCTGCCAATTTGGCCCCGAATTGAGTTTCGCGTTTAAATGGCTTAAAAGGAAGCTTGGATGAAGTTTATAGCGAATAACAACTGAGACTGACTGATAAGTGGACAGGGCTTACGGAGCGGCGTCAAAGTTTACGAACGACGGGGTATACTTACATTGACTATATACCTTAAACCGTGTTTTGGACGAAAGTTCCTGATAACAGTAACTGTTTCATATTTTGGAAGCACTGAGAGACATTGGAATAGTAATTTTGCAGCAGCAAAAAGATTGTCATACAAAAGAGTTCAACGCGTTATCGTTCAATGTGAGAGTTTTATTGAAAACAAATAAAAAAATAGAGGCAGATTTGCTCTTTGCACATTACGATACTTGAAAGCCTAATTCTAAGATCATCGGTACCTATACGCTGTGTTTAACTACTAATATTTGAAATGCGAAAGTTTGTATGTTTGATTGTTGTTGATCACGCTGACTGAAACAATTTCGATTAAATTTGATACAGATTAATATTGTATTGAAATAAACAGATTATTCTTCTGAATCATTGGCAGAGTCATTTCTCTAAGTTTGAATAGATAAAAAAAACACGTTTGTTAACTTGATATCAAAATATACGTAGGTACGTAAAGGTAAATTATGATTATCCATTATTTTTCTAAAAAACTAACAACCGTTGGGGAATAAAGGTTCTTGAATGGCAGCCACGAACCAGATGACGCATTATTCCCCCCTCTCGATGGACCAAAGATATTATCATGGTGGAAAGAAGTCGGTAGATGGAGGCGGCTCGAGAACATTCGCCATGGCATTCCATGAGGAAGGCTTATGTCCAGCAGTGGACTACTATAGGCTGTTGATGATGATGAACGGGTCTTGTGCGAACCATCAAGCAAAGAAAAGTTGTCTACTTGGGATATATTGTACTTGGGACATATTTACTTGGGACATGAGCAATACCATTTACTGCAGCTGATAATTCATTATCATCACTAGCCTCGTTACATCCACTGCTGGACGAGGCCTCCCATATGGAATGCAATGGAGGAATTTGCCTTTATCATCACTCTTGGCAGGTGGATTGGTGTTCGCAGTATGGTGTTAAGACCCGGGTAGATGCTGCTGCCTATCCCCTGGTGCAATCCTTTAGTAACGCTTTTACTATATCCACGGGGGAGACTGAGAGATCAAGCGTTTTTGCAGACTATCGTTTAACAAAAAGCTGAAATGGCAACTTTTACTCACTTTATACTGAAATTAAATATGTACCTACTTAGCTGAATTCCTGACAAATTACATGTAATGGTACATTATGGTACAAGTGTGTAATGTTAATGATTACCGTCCTCGGCTCTCTTAAGACCCTCACCTTAATCTATTCTTAGGCCGGACACGCCACGACCATGGTAAAACCGAGGTAGAAGATGTGTTGGAAGAACATCTTGGCTACGCACCATTAGATAAATAGATAGATAGAAAATTCTTTATTGCACGTAAAAAAAATACACTTAATGCAAAAAGCATTGTCTTCCAGATAAATTTAGTGTATTGCGGAAAAAAATGTGACGGTAGTGCAAAGAAAGGGAATAGTGTCAGTTTTTTTTGAAACATTTGCAAAAATGCGAGAGTTGTGTAGGTACTATTAATGCCTAAAATATAAAATATACTAATATATATCTAATTAATATTATTATACATACCATTTATATAAATACAAATATAAAGGTACGAATGAAAAATTGCTGATCTCAATTATCGATTAGACAATAGACAGGCATTTAAAAAGCAGAAGATCTATTAAGAATAACGAGAAATTCAAAAGAATGACTGCCGACCTTAAATAATGTAGAAGGCATCATAAAACAAAACTGAATTACACAAATGCAACCGAGTTCTAGCTATGACCCCGTATCGATTTGCACACTAACTACAAAGAAACATATGAGTGTAAAAATCAATAGCGCAATAGTTTAACTCGGATAAAATAAGTGGGGTAATGGTACTCCGTGCGATGTATTGTGACTACCGTGTAGCGCACCCCTAACCCTCGCTATTTAGTTCATATGGTTGTCACTTTAGATTATATTCAAACAATAAAAACATTCTTTATTTTTTATTGCTAACAACAAAATTAAAAAGGGAACACTTCTTTAAAAGTAGTAATAAAGTTTTATTTCCTACTGCCTAAAAGGAGAAATGCTAAATAATACTTATATTGCAAATCTATGGCAACTACTTTACCGTCCACGTTGTTTTAGATAAGATCAGATCAGAGAGATGAGATAAGATCTCCAGAAGATCTTCTAAATCTCGTATTATATTTAAATCCATAAATATACACATGTATACTGTCACTACCTGTCCTTGTCGTGAACTGCTAGGTTATTGTTACGTTAATTTATCTCTAATAGTATGTCATATAGTCAGTAGATATTTTATAAAATTTATATAGGTACTTGTATATAAGTAGGCTGTCCGTGACGTGTCCGGTTTAAAAATAGACCCCTCCGTCTCCTCCCGTGGATGTCGTAAAATCCAACAAAGGGATTACCAGGAGATGGGCAGGAGCATCCACCTGAGTACTCAACACTAATACTGCGATCACCAATCCGCCTGCCAAGCGTGGTGATTAACATACGAAATAGTGGACGCCTAAAGACTGTTGATGATGATGATGATGATATAAGTAGGTATAAGTATTAGGTCCTAGTATATTACTTTAGTATAGTTAGGTATAAATTTATGTATAATAACGATAAGACCGCCCATTGTACTTTATTTTGATTGTTTTTGCAATCTTTCAAAGTCATGCCTACTTTTCAAAGCTCTCATCTCACTGCATTTATTCTACTTTCGTGTTTCTTCTGCCATACCCAATTTTCAATACCAAACATTAGTGTCGGCACTAATACCTCTGTATGTACGGTCAGCCGTGTTTTTTTGGATGTGTACCAGCTTCACACTTCCACAAGTATTCACTTGGTTTCCAGCGTTCACTCCCCTTTCAATATCAGGTTATACCTCCTACTTCGTAGAATATTACAAGCATACTATTGTCTTACTAGATTTACTTTAATAAATTTCTGCTTAAAAGATCTGAAACTGCCTTCTGCAGGTTAAATTGACATATACGTCGCTCTGTTTACGTCCACTGCTGGACGACGCCTCTGCCATTGAACTTTTGCCATTTACCATAATCAGCACGCTTGGCAGACGGATTGGTAATCGCAGTTTAGTGTCAAGTAAAAGTTTTAAAATTTAAAAAGTGTTTCATAACAAATAAAGTAGATACTTCGGGCCTTATTCATAACCATTTTGTAAATGTTTATAATAATGTTTTGGTTAAAATAGCTTTTGTTTTTTTCTCTCTGATTTAAAATGTCATACGTCAAAACAAGACAAAAGCTATTTTAACTAAAATCGGTTTAAAAAATGATTATGTAAATGTCGTGATATATTAAAAAATTACGAGATTCAGTTTGGGTACAACTGTCATAAAGATTATTAAATTTGAAGATTTTTTCATACGAAGTCATACTGTCTGTATATATTTTTGCCAACCCTGATTCAAGGGTTCACTCGAAGCGAGGGTTATCGCGAGGCGGATCGGACCCTCACTCACGCGGACACGTTTGCCATGTGTATTTTGCTTGCTACTATTATCCTTTAAACACGTTTATTTCATAAAGCTGTACTCGTTTCTTTTCCTTATTGTGACCTTGAAAGCTTCAAAACGATTCTCGTTTGAAGGTTACTTCGTCGATTTTGAGAAAACAAAGGTCAAAACTTTAGAAATTTATCTGAAATTCACAATTGAATCCTACTACTTCACTTCAGCAGCCGCTAGACGTCTGCACGAAGCATGCCCCATAAAAAAGGAATTGCCATAATCACCACGCCTGGCAAGTGGATCGGTGATCGCAGTATTGGTGGTATGTACTCAGATGGATGCTGCTGCCCACCCCCTGGCATAATTCCCTAGTTGTCTTTATAAAATCCACGGGAGGGGTTGGAGGAGTCCTATTCTCAGACCAAGACTACACGGTCACTAGTTTTGTAGCAGATATCTAGATCTATTTTCCAGGATTCTTTTTAAAACAAACACATGCAATGCCAAGTAGGGCGCGCCCTAGGTGGATGTGACCTCAAAAGTATTGTATTTGTAATCGGCTGGGGTTGCCCTTTAAAATCAGGTCCGTCATTTATTCAAACAAAAAATAAATACACATGTATAAATAAAAATAAATAAATCATGTATTTATAGTAGCAGTATCGCAAATTTGATTAAAGAAGCCTAAGTACTAAGTATCTACCCATTATCTTTTCCATTAAAGTATCGTATAAATCTAGAGCTCCCACAGAATGTGATGACATTAAAAAATTCAACTCAAAAGGAAACACCTGACTTTTAGCTGTAGTAAGTCCAAGCGTGGAGTGAAAGTAATTTGAGCAACAATCAAGTTGCAAAGACAAAATTTCATCATCTTTCACCACACACATACCACCTACAAAACATGAGAAATAAAAATTATCACCACGAAAAGCTTCTAATCCAAAGAAAACAAGTTATTTTATAAAAATAAAACCCCCGATTCAGTCAGTTAGTGTTCCATTAAAATTGGAGAAACGGAATACTTATGGAAACACAACGGTGTCTACAATGTTCTTTTTTCTAACTCAAACGTGAAGATTCAGCTTAAGTGATACCCTAGATCTTGTTTGTCCTATGCTGGGCATCATCAAACCCTAAAGCCTGAAGTCATCGAGAATTTACATTTTAAGCTCCAACTAAAGGTTCTAGCTGCAAAAATACCTGAGTTTCCCTTTAAGAAAAATGTTGCGAGCTGATGATCTTGGAAATCATTTCACCATTTTCCACCAAACTTAGCTGAGAATAAGAACCATCTCGCAAACACCATCTTCCATACAAAACAAAGACCGCATTGAAATCAGAGCATCCATTATGAAGCTATGAGGGCACAGACAAACAGATATCCCACAACACAGAGAATCCTAGTGTGGGAGCTAGTGTACAAAATTATAATTATGGTATTACGTTACCATATTATTGTTATAATGTAAATTTTTCTGGATCAATAAATGATTATTATTATTATTACCTACAGTAAAACACACTATGACCTCAAACTTATGACCTCTTTTTAGTCGGAGGTTAAAAAAACCAAAGGAAATCATAGTTAAATAAAACTGGCCAAGCCATGTCAAGCCACGCCTATAAAAGGATCCCGCAGTATACATGTATTGTGTCAAATCTCTAAATCTCCTAAAGTTACCATTGAAAGTCTGTCGAAACAATTTTAGCTGAAAGATCTTATCTATTGCTACTCCCTAAATTTAGTTTCAAACTACTGTGAACTAAGGTTAAACAGTTCCTGGAAGTTTGGAAACTATGAAGAGCCCTATCGCGAAAGGGTCAAAGTAGTTAAAAATTTAAAATTATTGATATTCTAGCAAACTAAGGTCGTACAAATGTACAGAATATATGAAAAATACATATCTAAAAATAAACACAAGTTTTTGGGTTATCATCGCAAGTATGCGCGTCAAATTTGATCATAATAAATGCAAAATCGGGGACGATATTAAGGTGTAACGTACGGTCAGACGGTATTCCTTTGTTCCGTTTGCGCCATTTGTTTGCTAAGGCCACCACCGATTTACGTCTAAAGTCATAACCATACTAAATTTCATGCATTTTAGTTCATAACTGTAAAAGTTATGACGCTTTGATAGACTGGGCCAGTCCCATCCCGTTCCAGGACAGACAAAACGACCTTATACGCGCGGGTTTCTTGTTAGACTAAGGAACTCTAAAAATAGAACAGTTTATCTCAGGAAATCCTTGTAAAATAAAAGGTTCTCGCGCTCTCGCATGCCGACCATCAGATATTGTTAAATAAAACGAACTTCATTCTTACTGATTAATGAAGTTCATCAAACTAATCCCAAAAAGAATAATTTGCTTTCAACAAGATTTACTGACGATAAGTGAAAACCATTGAAAAATACGCGGCTCTAAATAAAAAAAAACAATGTATAAAACATTGGTATAAATGCTCGCGTATGCCGCCCATCAGATAGCCAGAGTGCCATGAGTGGAAACAATTTGAGGCTTATCTGATGGGCTCGGGAGGCGGAACGGCTACCTGAATTAAACGTTTACGTAAACTGTTGCGTTTTGTGATTTTAAATTTTAAATGATGTGGAATGATAAATAAAATTCTGGTTACAAATTTTCTGGGCCATGTATTGTTTTGTGAAATTAAATTGAGTCTATTTGGTGCATTTCTGATACGGTGTCTTTATAGGTTAGCTATTTGACTTGTTTTATTTGAGCCACAAACATAATGAAACCTAATAGAAACGATTTTTTTTTGAAACTTGGGGATGTCTATTACAATAATATAATGACACTGTAGAGGTCATTAAGTCTGTGCAATATCTATAGATAATATCTAGGAGTATCTTTAAACATAAACAAAACCGGAATCAACCTGTTTTAAGCAAAGTGAAAAAAATAATCTTAAAAAAACGGTACATTCGTCTAGAATGCGTAAGAACGAAAGTAAGTAAGTAAGTAAGTAAGTAAGTAAGTATGAGTTTGTTTTTGTTTTGAAGACCCATCACACATGATGATTGTTAATTATTTAAAATTATTTGTCAAATCTGAGCAGAAAAACACTTTAAAAATCTAATATTTTTTCTTGTTTCACTTTTGTGTAATTTCTGTTCATATTTTAGTTTCGTCTCATTCAATCCAAGATTTGAATCAAGTTAAATTATCCTATAATGAAGATTCCAAGTGTTAAATCACAAAATAAAGCCCTGGTACCATTAAAGGTAATAACTTGAGGCTTATCTGATTGTTGCTCTCAGGGGCTAGAGCTGTGAAAATCGTTAATGCTTTCATGAATTCAACGTTTTGAATAGGTATTCTGAGATAGATAGGTAGCTTGAATATGTTTATCTTGCGAAAATGTAGAGCCTAGGATTGAGTGAGATTGAATTTAAAAAAAAAAAGAAGTAAGTATTAATATTTCTATAAATAAATTATTTTGAAATTATTATTTTCCTTAAAACATCGTAACTGATTAATTTATAAAAGTAACATCCGTGAACTATTTGAGTTGTTATTTTGAAAGTCAAAAAAAGTTTTTTGGAAAAAAAAATTTTAATGCAAGCTTTATGAGATTAGTTAAGTATCTGAATCGTGAGTTTATCAAAAAGAGCACAAACACTGCCAGGCTACTGTCATATATCATCCAGGAGTTCCATTGTCGACCTTCCATCTCCATCATCAGATCAGCTGTGTCCGTAATATTCTATTGTCACCGGAATTTGTCAGGGTATGCAAAATTTCAGCTCAATCGGTTGGGTGTACTGGTTTTAAATTTTGTTGCAAGATTTCACCCACACATTTATGAAATGTACTACCAACTGATAAAATTAGTAATCAAAACTGTGAAATGATCAAATATAACCCTAAACACGACTGGTCTACTATTTTTCTAAAATGAGTTCCGTTGCCCACCTTTCGTGCCCATCAACAGATCAGCTTGTTGTTATTATCATATTGTATTGGCATTAAAACTTGACAGGTATGCATTTCAGCTCAATCGATTTGGTGGTTTCAAATTCAGTAACATGATTGACCACATACGTATAGGTAACAAGTGTTTTCGTTTTTCGTTAAAGTAATTTTTTTACTACCTACTAATAAATAATGATAAAAAAAATATTTTAAAAAGTTTGTTTGTTTAAATATTAAACGCATTTAAATCTATTCCAACACCTGCTTATATTTTTTTGTGATATGGTGATATAAATCAAATAATAGTAATTTTATAAATATGAGGTAAAAAAACCGACCTAACAAACTGTAAAATAAATCAAATGATTCAGAAATAAACATTGCACGCTTAAAACATAGCCATAACAATAGCCTCTGTATATATTTGACTACAATTTTTCCATTATTATTCTCAGGATCAGGTGTTTAGGTGAGCTTATGCGAAATGCTCAGCATAAAAATTGGATGCAAGATGTGAAATCAGCCATCAGTTAACATCCCCACATATTGGCTGATTTAATAGTTGTCAACACATCAATCGTGCCGTGATTACGTATTCCGCCTCATCGCAGTGTCGCGGTTATTTGCCAACTCGTGGATCTAATTGAGGTGATTCGATTACCGCACACATGTCAAGAGGGAGGAATAATCAACCAAAACCAAACACTAACTCCTACTTGACGCCTCAAATACTCCATTCAAACAGTATACCTACTCAAATAAAAAATAACAACTACCAATTTTTGAAAGCATTTTGTGAAATGGTTTTACGAGCGTGGGATTTGTGCGTTAACGTTTAGTTTTTAACACTTCCTGCATTTTTCACGAAGAATTCACCGCTGAAATATCGATACCGTATTTTAAAAACGATAAAACATTAACGACGCGATTGTAAATCGAATTAACAAAAGTTCAACTATTCACCCCAATAAAAAAATAGTTGTTTATAACTTCCGTTATTTAATTTCGACTTACCAGACAGGTCGAACGAGGGCCGACATTGTTATAAAAGGAAGAGGGGAATCCTCATCGCTCACTAGAGTTTTTTGTTTACACTTATTCACAAAATCCACTCCACAAGAATGTTTCACTTGAATTGGTTACGAAGTCTACGGCGGCGTTTCGTAGAGCGTAGCGCGCCGCGTAGCGGGTCTACGTCGGAAAAGTTTGTCCGTAGCGGAGTGGTCGCGGGTGACGGCGAGTGTGGGAGCTCGCTCCACGGTGCGGCTGGCTCGCGTGGCGCGACTCGCGGACTATGCGGAGTGGCGAGGCACGAGCGGCGCGCGGGGAAGCCTGCGCGCGCACGCCGCCGCCCACGCCGCCCCGCCCCACACACCCGCAACCTATTTATTTCTAGTTACGTAAAATTTACGCGCAATACCCGATACTGCATTTTAGCTTATGCTACAATCTTGCCCGGCTGTACATAAGGGTTTTATGTAAAAAATATGGCTGCAACTTTTTCAATCAACGTACTGCCACGAAAACAACGACTTTCTTTCAGAAACATCGCTAAAGTAGTTGAAATGAAGTAATGTCTAAATACCTACTAATTCAACAAATCAAATGGACTAAAACGATGTTTTAATACCGAATTATTAAACGAAGTGGTACAAAAAAAACATAGGTCAGATAAAAGGCAGACGGTCGCATATTAAACGCCTATCAGTGTATTTCACGCGAGACCACTTCTGCCCCCAGGCAGGTGAGGCGTAAACTGAAAAAAGAAGTGTCTGCGATCGCCGAGGGGACGCCCGTCAAATTCGGCAGACGAGTTTTTCCACCGCAGCCGATGCTATCGATGTCACTTAAACGAATTGAATAAACGCATCAGAGGGCGCTATCTTTCAACCTTTTTGTCGGGCGTCGTGTACGGTTTTATCGCACCGACATGTTTCAAAACGCCTGTCAGGCTGTTCTCCATATTCATATCGCTGATTCATATTTTGAACGACGAGGAACCGATTCATTCACAAAAGCCCGGGAGATACACATAGTGCATGAATTAGGTAAAAGTTCGATAAAGTGTGTCGTCACAATCAGCTGTTCGCGCCGCGAGCGCAACAGACAATGCGATTAAGATCTACGCAGGACAACTTTCGCCGGCGCGCCGAGCGGCAGTTAGTTGTTATGAAAGAGAGAAATTTGTAAATTGTTCGCGCCCGAGTTCGCGAACTCCGTCGAACCAGAGTTTGTTTTAAGAGTCCAACCTTGAAACAAGAAGAAAAGTAGTCCTGTAAAACAAAGTTTTGCGGCCGCCGTCGCCGGCGCAAGCGGTTCAAGGATTGTGCCCGAACTGTCTGTCTGTACAACTTTACCGATTAAAAGCTCAAAAGCTTCCAAAGTCATTTTAAAAGTTTATCTGCACGCGGGAGCGCCGCGACGGGAGGGGGCGGAGCGTAGGCACCGGGTTCGTTATCATCCCTCCGTTCATACTTTAGTTAAAACCTAGTTTAACTTATTTATAAATCGACAGCGGTCGTCGGCCGAGTTTCGCGCCTACTCTTCGAATTAAACTGTCCAAGTTTGGTTCGGTCGGCAGTCGAGAGCCGGCGTGGCGGCTCGGCGCTGCCGCTGCGATGGAGGACGCGTGTTGGGACGCCGAGACGCGCACCCACGCCCCTGCCGAATAGTTGCCAACGTACACACTAAGTTCCTAGACCCTTCGCTACTTTGTTTTACAGCTGTTCCACTTAGCGAACTATGCCCCGAGTTGGGCGCGAGTTCTTGCATGTGTATCGGCGGCACACACCCGCATCCGAATAGTTTCATAAACATAACCCAACTTAGTTTTGGACGACTTTTCAAAGTCAATGCATACTAACTTTCGATGTCTGGGAGTGCGATATTACGATTGGATCAGTTTGCGACTTTAATGCATTCGTTTGTACGGAACTTTGTTTTATGGATCAAACTTCCCAACAGGGCTAAGTGGATCGGTAGGTGTTTTCATACTTTGTATGTTACTGGAAATTGTTCACAGATTATAAGCAACTGTATGGTTTTTTAGGAACAATCTTTATTAAAGCTTTAATGGGGTTAACAGAATTTTGATACTATCTTATGCATAGTTTTAAGTAAAAAAAAAGAAAATAATGTTATGTTATTTGATCTTTTTACAAACAATTTGTAATATTAAGGAAAGAGAGGTTCGTGAAGCAAAATAATACGTAGAATAAAATCAAGCTGAAATGTAGGTATACCTAATCGGGATGTCTGGCACAGTTGCCCACAAATTATTATTAAAATGAACTCAATACATCTCTCATAAATTTTACCGAAACGATTAAATATCAAATAGCTATCCATCCACGTGTCTCAATAATTATTTGCACATTCTATTTACATTTCATCCCCAGGGCGCCTTTAGAAACCATACAGCACGATTCGTTCTCATAATCAGCGTAATTACCAAAATCTCAGCCGGAGAGTCACGATCAACAGTCAAGCGCGTAGATAAAGCTGCCGCGACCCTCGAAGCGGTTGACGTAACCACCATCCTAGCCTGACCTACCTTGCCTTACTACTTTAAACCAAAAGAGTTGCATGAGAAGGTGCTGTGAGATGTTGTAAGGGTCTGGATAAATTGGGCGCGGTGTACGTGTTATCTTCCTTCGCCAATAAGTCACGCAATAATTACCGCGAGTCGAGGATCACGCGCCCCGCACATATTTATGCAAGTTACATAAATATACATAAATAAATATCGCACGCGACTTGCAGGGACTTTATGGTCTGGCTAGAGTAATTGGTGCCGCAGGCGACTCGTACGACACTTTATACTGTCGCAATTTCGCAACGATTCCGTGACTGCTTGGTTATTGCAGATCGTATAAAATATGAGATTTTTTTATTATTTTTACATTTTTACAACAAAACAATGTAAATTAAATTTTGAGTCGTTGTAGTTTCGGCCTTAGAATAGGACTCCTCCAATTCCTCCTATGGATGTCGTAAAAGGTGACAAAAAGATAACACCAGGGGATGGACAGCAGCATCCACCTGAGTACTTAACACCAAACTGCTATCACCAATCCGCTTGCAAATCCCCCCATTGCACGCTAATATGGGTTGTATGCTGTGCATACTATGCTAGGCCTCATCCAGCAATGTCTACCGGCTGATGAAGAAGACGATGTTTTTTTATTAGTGCCTACGCTGTTAGTTTCTTGACTAACAAAGTAAATCCTATTTCCTTCCTACTAATATTATAAACGCGAAAGTTTGTGAGTATGGATTGATGTTTGTTACTCTTTCACGTAAAAACTACTGAATGGATTTGAGTGAAATTTGGAATGGAGATACTTTACGCCCTGGATTAACACATAGGCTACTTTTCATCATCATTATTAATTTTCATCATTATGCACGCGGGTGAAATCGCGGGGCGCAACTAGTAAATTATATATTTTCTAGTTAATATCTGATGAAATTAAAATCGCAATTAGATTATAACATTGTTTATTATTTACTAAACTTGATATGAAAGCTCTGAAGTTTATTTATGGTATTGGTTCTTATATTACAAAAAAAAATTACTCACATTGATGTAGATGGTCTGAAGAGTTTGTGCGTGATGGGTCGATCATCTTCAGTCTAGAAAAAGAGAAACAAAATTTTGAGAATTCAATTGTAACAACTGGTTCAGTTCACACATTTCCCAACTTTAATAATATGCTTGTGAATCATTGTAATGTTTACTAACAGAAAATAAAGGCCTACGTCAACTAATAAGTACACAAGTATAATGCCATAAGCCACGGCTCATTGGTATCAGATTGTTTCACCCACATGGAAATGACAGGCTCACGTGTTGTGAAACTACACGAAATGTGATTTTAATTGATGTTATGTTCGGTCACCAAACACTTTAAAATTGTACCGACAACACAACAGATTTTCTTGACGTTTAATTTAACTTCAGTTTAAAAAAAAACATAGATAGGATTGGCGGGAAGAAAATGCTAATTAGCATTAAGTTCGCCCATGTACTTGTGAAATAAAGTATTTTTTATCTACGTCACTATCTATAGATAAATAGAATCGTCTGCACTAGAACTTTACCTTACTCTAGGCTAGAAAGTGTATTCAGGAAAATTGCAGAGTTGAAGAACTAGTGATAGCAAGTGATAAGTTAGCACTTTGTGCATGACGGTCATGTTTGAGGTTTCAACTTTGGAAAGATTTTTTCCCTTCCCATTTTTTTAAGTAAAAGTGCGACATGCCTGTATTATCTCCGGAAGTTGAAAGTCAATAGAGATGCTTAAAGTGTCAAAATGTTTGTATCAGCAATAGATAAAAAATGCTTGAATTGTTAGTGTTTTTTTTAATAGAAAAAGCTCTTAAATGGCAAATATTTTGGGCGGACTTTGTGTACCCTACATCTAGTCTTAATTAAGTTTTTTTAATATTAGCATTTTGATAATATTATGATTTGATTATCATTTAATTTCCCGTTCCCCACCAACTCGCCCCCCCACTGCTTAAACTCAAGGTATAATTTAAATTTTGTTTTCTATTTTGAATACTGGAGTCAATTACCAATGCTCTTTGTCAAAGTCATGTGGTGTGAGATCTGTGAATTTTATTTTCAATGTCATACAATTTTGTTCACCAACCATACAATAACAGAAAAGCCAACACTCGATGCTTAGGCCGTTTCAGACGGGGCGTTCCGTAAATTCGATTTTAATATTGAGCCTGTAATGCCCTGTTTGCTGCCGTCCAGTAATTGATACGTCCCTCTTAGCACGCGTCTAATGCCCGTCATTATTTTCAAATTCATCGGCTCAGGATTTTACGCGGTGGATTATTTAACATGCCTTACCATTTTGAAAATTAATTTCGGGGTACAACGTGTGTTTAATTTATTTTGGTAAGTTTTCTGTACGTCGCATACCTAATGTGTTTGTTTGACTTTTGGGTATCTACTACAAAGTTAGTGTTGACATTATTTTAAGCGATTTAAGTAATTACTATGCTTATAGGTTGAGAGGGCTCATCATTATTGGTGATTATTATGATAAATAAAAAAAAGCCTATTCATTAGGAACAAGACTTACCTACTATGAGTTAAGTTGTATTTCACAATGAAAAATAAACCCAATAGACGCTCATTACTAGTTAGATAATCCTCTTGAATCATCACAAGGTCACATTTAAAAGAGCCACTCATCATTCGCTGAGTCAGCAATTCATATCCAACACAGGTACAGTCTCCCCCAACCGCAGAGATTATGGTCCTGCCATCAAATATGCATAAAAGCCGTAAAATACCACACTTAACCGCTCCCCGACGCCTCTGGCATGCCGGTAGACTTCTGTATCTCGTGAGTCAATGAAAAGATTCATATCACTAGAGTTCAGTAAGGTACGTTCAATCACTCATAGCTCCCTCTCGATGGGTCGAAGATATTATAAAGATAGCAGAAAGTCAGTGGATGGAGGTGGCCCTAAACCATACGTCATGACGTTTTATGTCTAGCAGTGGACTTCCATAGGTTAATATTGATAAAGCACACTTTTAAAACAGTGATTCTTACGGATGAAATAGTCAGCCACGGAATCACTGATGACGTGATACAAAAGAGTGATTCAAATCACTGGTCGTATCCTAAATCGCTCTTTTATTTTCGTACAAGACTATATAGTTGCATGTAACGCACAATTGCTTCAAACCAACACCGCGATCCGACGCGTCTCGAGACAGATCCTCAGACATTAATTAAAAATTGCTATCGTTATATAGTTTGCATAAAAGGTGAAGAACGGATGCGAGAGCTGACATGTGATCACTTTGGGATTTAAAAAAAAATCTCTCATTAAATTTTAACTGACTTCAAAAAAAGGAGGTTTTCAATTCAGTTGCTTATTTTTTCGAGTGTGCACTTCTAAACATTTTGTAGAGGTCGGTTCAATCCTTAAACACCACGTAGCCGCGTCAGAAACCTATGAAATGAATACAAAGTCAGTTTATAAAGCAAGGAGAAACATAGTAAGATAAACTGTTTTCAAGTACATATTGTCACGTTGATAAAACTGATTGCTTAATCAAGCCAAGTTATTCAAAATTCAAATCTTATAATGAACTTGGCAAACACTACAGTAGGTACAAACATCGCAAGTAGGTAGTCATATAGTGAGAAGGCAGAAATCTACAATCCCATTATTACAATCATCTTCTCGTTCATTACGCGAGCTAAGATACTAAATTTAAATTAACAGCCCCTTGTTAGTTAAACTATGCTACATCTGTGCAGGAATGAATGTTCATTTTGTGCGAAAATAGCAGTGGTGGTGTCGCGAGTGACACACACATATATACTAAGTACTTAAACTTGTGTTAATGTTTACCGCGGGTGCAAATTTTGATAGAAAAATATAACCAGACATCATTAGCACATAAGCATCATAAGGTTGGTGTATTCAAAGAAAAAACTATTATATTTTTATTTTAACCTTTAAATTTTAAAATGAGAAACCTCAAACAGTTCTATCAAAAATACCAAAATCACTGAATTTAAAGGATTTCTTTGAGATGAGTATCAGTCATGGTGTGTCCGGTCTAAGGATAGACTCCTCTTTCTCCTCCCGTGGATATAGAAAATAATAAGAAAAATGAGAAACCTCCAACAGTTCTATCAAAAATACCAAAATCACTGAAATTAAAGGATTTCTTTGAGATGAGTATCAGTCATGGTGTGTCCGGTCTAAGGATAGACTCCTCTTTCTCCTTTTTTTAGCTTTACTAAGGGATTACATCAGGGGATGGGCAGCAGCATCCATCTGAGTACTTATCACCAACTACTTATTAACTTATTTACTTATTAACTGTGATCACCAATCCACCTGCCAAGCGTGGTGATTATGGCAAATCATCCCATTGTATTCAATGGGGAGGCTTCGTCTAGCAGTCGACGTAAACAGGCTGGTGATGATGATGTGTATTTATTTAAGGTAAAATCAACCATGACTCCATCAAAACACAATGTTGTTTGCCTTGGCAAATTAATGAAAACATTTTCGCAAATACGCCAAGTGAAGTGCAACAATAAGGGGAGAAAAGTTGAAGGAACGACTAAGAATACGGGTGTCTAGCTTAAGAGACAAAAACTGACTTACCAGATCAATTAACAGTATAATAATTGTGTCACAGTGGTTAATAATAAGGTAAATAAAAGATAAATGATTTAAGACTTTTCTCAAAATGCTGAGAGGTAAACATCACAAGCTCAAAAGCTTGCATAGTGCAAACGGTATTTAAACACATATTTCCAATACAAACGAACCAAAAACTCATTAAATAGCTCTAGAGTCAGTACTGTTGAACTCCAGTTCTTAGCACAGTCCTGGAATTTAGTCAGAAACAGCCAATTTAGCCGGCGTCGCATCCACCGTCTTTATCGTATCTTTAATGAACACTCATAAGCGTACACACTGCTTAACGTATTGTGTCGGAGACTTTAGACTATGGTCTCCTATTAATGCTAATTTACAGATCGTGCTGAAGTTGACCGTTACAAAGCGCATAGTCAAGATAGTGTTGCAACCAGCAACCACCAAGTAGTTAGTATTGGTGACCAGTTCTGGACAAGGTGGTGCCGTAGTGAGTCCGCATTAAGAATAGACTCCCCTGTCTCCTCCCGTGGATATCGTAAAAGCCAACTAAGGGATTACACTAGGGGATAGCCAGCAGAATCCACCTGAGCACTCAACACCGATACTACCACCACTGCTAACTGCTGAGGATGTATCACCAATCTGCCTGCCAAGCATGGTGATTATGACAAATCCCCCCATTGCATTCAATGGGGGAGGCCTCGTTCATCAGTGGACCTCTAAAGGCTGATGATGGTTGAAGACAGTTCCTAAAAAATGTATTGCACAGATAAACGGCTGACTTCAACTCGGTCAAAATCCACTGGCAGAACTGTACGGTGTTTCAAAAGCGCCACCCTATGTGTATATTGTACCTGATTTTGTTTTAAATGTAATTATAAATCTATTCAATTCTATTCTATAATTTTCATAAAATCGAATGTTGGAACGTTGTATATACCAAATAAAAAACATTGATTAAAATGTCAATTTTATTGATGCAGTGATTTGAACAAAAAATTTACAACGCATTGCATTGCACAGTACTACGAAAATAGGCTTTGTCTGATCATTTCTGACGCTGGAAAATGCTCGTAGCATTTGAAGAGACGCTAGACGTAGCGCATGGCATAAATAGGAGACCTTAGTGCCTTTAGTGCTTCTTGACATCAACTAGCTTTGCGCGGCTGAAATGAGCTAGGAGGGCTTTGCGGGATTAGCGTTTTGTAGATATCTTATAGTTGCTTTTAATTAAGAATATGAAAATGTTCTCAAACGTGATTTTATTTTCAACCCGCGGCTGTACTCTGTATCGAGACAGAAACAACCTGTCTCAATCAAGGTCATAAGCTATATCTTTTCCAAATTTCATCGTGGCGTGATTAAATAACTAACAAACCAACATCCAGTTTTTGCAATATAAGTAAAATGAGTAAGATTCATCTATATTTTCTATTCTATTACAGGTTAAGATCAGCTTCAGGTTTCAGCAACGACATATTTTTGGTGAAACCATGACCGGTTGACATGCCAACGGGAAAAGCTATAGTGTTAAATGGACAAGGAAACCCGTTTGAAAATAATTCACGCTTTCTTACAAGTTTACAGGTTTTTGTACCCTTTTCCAACTTTCTCACTTTGCCTACCTTTCGATCAATCAGTACAATAATTTCCATTTTGAATACTCTTTAATTAGTTTAAAACGGTGTGTCCTATGAATATACCACTCCTCCTCCCATGGATGTTGTACAAGCCAAATAAAGGATTACACCAGGGGATGAGCAGCAGCATCCATCTGAGTACTCAATACCAATAATGCAATCACCAATCCGCCTGCCAAGCGCAGTGATCCCCCATTGCATTCTATGAGGGAGGCTACATCCAGCAGTAGACTTCTATCAGCTGATGATGATGCAAGTGGAGCTTTTACTAAAAAGAGATCAAAAATACACGGTAAAATACCTAATTCTTCCCCTTGTCTCTTACCGAAACAATGTAGGCCTCCACGGGAAATGCTAATACGGGACCGTTTGGTACAAATTGATACTCGATAGTCGCTCATATAAAACACTGCGAGCAAGATCGCTCCATGAATAATAAAGAATTGCCGAACCTTGGCGACGCGACGCGATGCGGCTCTCCTACAATGAAAATTTTTGTGTCTTCCAATCCCGACTTCCTACGTCGAATATTTTTTAGCTTTTAAGCTCATTTGCTACAAAAAAAAGATGGACGGTGATATTTCGTTTGCCTTAACCTACAGGGATAGTTAGCACTTTGAGCAATATATATTGTCTTTTTCGGCAAGCCCTACAGGAATATTTTTATAATATTTGAGAGAGACCTTTGCCCAGCTGTGAGATGTAATAAGTTTGTAAACAAATATATTTCTTAAATTCCAAATGAAATCATAGTTTATTCCATTTATATAATGTAGCACATCGTAGCATTCGGCGTAGCAATCCGCTACGCATGAGGAATGCCCTTATTCACCGCACGTCCACTATAAAACATAACTCGGATTTTCATACTGACTTGTGTTTTTATTCCGTTGAGCATTCCCCTTCTTGACATAAAAACACCCCAAACGGTTGTAAAAACCTATATTGACACTGCTCAGTCGTAATCGTAATACTTAGTTAAATTCAGGTTTTTACAATGTTAGGTGCTGTTAAATTTTATTTGTAGTCACCTATGTAGTGTTTTTTTCTGCCATGTCTAGCCTGAGAATAGAATCCTCCATCTCCTACCGTGGATGTCATAAGAGCCGACTAAGAGATTGCACCAGGGTACGGGCAGCAGCATCCACCTGAGTACTCAATTTAAATACTGCGATCATCCACCTGCAAGCATGGTGGTTATAGCAATTCCCCCCATTGTGTTTCATGGGGGAGGCTTTGTCCAGTAGGTATTGGATGTCTAAAGGCTGCTGATGATGATGATGATGTAGGCTTTGAGTTTTTTTGGGTAAAGTAAGTAGTAGAGATCTCTTCTTGTTATAAAAACACGAAAAGTCCCTATTCCGAAGCCGTCAAATCAAATCATCAACGTTCAATAGTTTTTTTAACACTTGTGTTGACCCGCACTATTCCTTGGATTATCAGAATAACAAGTAACCTATGTCTCAATACAAGTCATAATCTACCTGTGTACCAAACTTCACCGAAATCGGTTCAGCAGTTACGGCATGAATGAGTAACAAACATACATAACACCCAACAGTTACAAACGTAGTCTTTATCCCACACTAGGATTCCCTGCGTCGTGGGTATCAGGAACTACGAGTACCATGGTACCATACCACCCAGATCCGGAACAAATATTTGCAGATCATACAAACATTTGTCCCGCAGCGGGTATCGAACCCTCAACCTCTTGCATCTAAGCCGGCTACCCCCCGCGCCACAGAGGTCGCCAAACATCCAAACAGACATTTATAATAGACGGTATGGCAGTTTCAATTCATCAAATAATTCATTCAATAAATCGGTTCATCCTAGTATCAGCATTTTGGCAACCCCAGCCATTATTGTAATTCCACTTAAATCATATGTCATTTGAACCGCACGGTTATTGAGCGTAATTGTCATCAAACGTTCCCGTGTACGCGTGAGTATATGCGTAATGAATCAGTAGGAATTAAATCACTCGTCGACGAGTAATCCTCGCTTACATCGACGTTTCATGTTGATGTATATTTGTAGAGGTGAAGCGTGGAGTTACGAATGTAGAAAATTAGAGCAGTTTTTTAATAATAATAATAATAATCGTTATTTGGAACCGTTTCAGGACTTGGCGGTACACATGTCAAAACGTCCAATAGGTTAATCGTCTGAGGAGTGATTTCACCAACAAATAAACAGGTGATTAAGTAACTGTTTAGGCTAACCAATTGTTTTTGACAGGTGTTTTTAAATATTATTATTTGTCACCTTGACCAATGGTTACGGTAAACGCCCGTTTATTTGTTGGTTAACTTGGGTCTAAGAGTTAAAAATGTACAAAATACAATAACAGTACAATTTTAATGTTTATGTGACAAAAGTCAATATCATTATGTATCTCAGTCAAACTATGTTAATGCCAAAATACTACATTTCCACACTGTTTAATTGTCACATATTGTTTGCGACAAATTACAATTAACATAGTACAGAAACAAATGAAAAATGATTATACCCGCCCGCAGATTCAATACTCAAATGGATGCCAATCGGGACCCTATTACTAAGCCTACGCCGTGCGTCCGTCTGTATTCTCTCACAGGAGTATATCTCAGCAACCGTAAGAGGTAGCCATTCGAAATTTTCAAAGATTATGTGTTGTTTGGTCATGAACCCTATGCAAATAATACACATCACATCAGTAGCCTTTAGAATTCGACTATTTGACGAGGCCTCCCTCAGAATGCAATGGGAGGATTTGCCATAAACACCACGCTTGGCATGCGGACTGCTGATCGCAGTATTGGTGTTGAGTACTCAGGTGGATGCTGCTGCCCCCTGGGGTAGTTCCTTAGTTGGCTTTTACGAAATCCACGGGAGGAGATGGAGGGGTCTATTCTTAGGCCCGACACACCACAGCAAACCAAATCCCAAGGTGGTCCACATACAAGAGTTCTCTAACCAAGCAATAAAACAGATAGCACGTTTTAATCTACCAGAGGTGACATCTAGTCTTGAGTTCAGTAAACTTCGAAACTCTGTGCTGTATGTGGTTTGAGAAGAGACGCATGTCTGGTTTAATTTTCTGTCGGAGGTTTCATATATTTATGTCATGTTGTGTCTCCAAACTTTCATGGTGTTATTATAAAAAATGCCCTTAGTCTGGGTTTAAACCAGGACCACCAGTCCAGGCTTAAATATCGACCTATGGTACATACGACTGTAATACAAAAACAGATGGTTTGTTTTCCAGTAGCAACTTTCGAGCTAGATATGCCAAAAATGACATAAGCTTGGACTATCTCTGGTTTATCTAAAACCAGGCAGCCCCCTAGTTTAGCAATGGTTTACAAATTGACAGTTGATTGCTTGTTGGAGGTAAGAATTTGGACATCTCAATCATCTCATCTCGACGACCACAAACTCAAACACTTAGATTCTGTTTCCAAATCTATAGAATAAAATGGGTCTCGAACAGGCTTTAATCGAGTCGCGCGCGTCGATGTTTATTTTTGTAAAATCCAAATTAATTGTGATGTGACACAATCCGTCAGTTTGATACTTTGGAAATTTGCGAAGTAGCGCGAGAATTGATTTCGGAAAACAAACCATCTGCTTTCGTATTTAAAGTCGCATATGCCTATTGTCGATATTTAATCCTAGACTGGTACGCCTGGACTAAATTCAGATTTAGTCCATGTTCTGTAATAAGGCCGACAGTGTAGGCTTAAAGACCTTCATTACTATAAACACTTATTATTTGCCTTATATTGCCAACTTCTAGATTCAACCCACTACCTTCGTAGCTCCGTATTGCGGTTGTGTTTAAATGGCGCGTAGTGTTTACCTGTGGAATCCGCACAGACAATTAGCTCTTTATGCGATTAAACGCTCTACCTCCGCAGGTGTCGACAGTCGACACATCCGCGTCACTTGAAATAATCATTTTGCCTCGTTCTTGTCAATGTCATGTCGTTTTCAATTTATCGAATGGAACTGTTCATAGAATTACTATTTACTGAATAATTACTCGTTACTGTCCATACAAAGGTTGCCTAGAAGAAATTGATTTCAGCTATAAGGCCGTCCGTTATACAGTTTTTTTTATAAATCCTAATATGTATTCCTGGTGAACTATACAGTGTTGATCTATGTATCTAATTATTCGATGACGTTGATGGAAAGGCGACAGTTTTTAAGTTCGTATGTTTTTGGTGGATGAGCTGAGTGGCTTGTCGAGCAGACCTTTTATAGCTATGATGAATTCATAGGCTATAATCATACCTAATTGTATTATTTATATTCTTTATTATTATTTTGATGTCACAATTATTATTTAACTTAACTAATTTTTATTTAATATTTAAATAATGTTATATAATGAGTGTATTTTTAGGTTACCTATATAGTTATATAGCTAGCTCATGGTACTATATTGTACCTACCCTATTGACGTATAATGTATATTATGAATAAATGACTATTGACTATTGACTATTGACTATTGAGCTTGGCTCAAGCCCGTTCATCGTGGCATTCATTTATGTTTTTAGTTTTTCCAATATCACTCGACCTCTGTGGAGCGGCGACGAAAGTTCGCCTGCGACGCAGGAGGTTGCGGGTTCGATTCCCGCCTCGGAACAAAAATTTGTACGATCCGCAGATAATTATTCCGGGTGTTCTGGGTATTTTCTATGCATAGTAAAAAATATCTATCTATGTATTGTATTAAGTATATATATCAGTTATCTAGTAACCATAACACAAGCTCTGCTTAGTTTGGGGCTAGATAATGTTGTGTGAAATGTCCAGAATTTATTATTATTAATATTTTCTAGTCTAGCCGTAAAATTTGTTCATTAAAAAAGCTCTCGAGTTCGATTCGATAGTTTATATTTATGGCATAAATCAAGACGAACTAGTAAGAAAAATCTTAATTAGGACAGAAAAATCAATAGAAAAATTAGAGCGAGAATTTCTTTTTCGGTATTGCGTTCTTTCTCTTTTTCTCGCTCTCCTTTCCCCCAATATTCCATAAAATTTTGAGTTGTTGTAAAAACTGATCTTGAAAAATATTTGGCTATCCGAATTTAGCAGTTATTTTAAAACAAGACCTGCGAAAACACAAATATTAGACAACGTTGCACCCTCGTTACCCAAGAATGGCGGATGTATGAGCATCATTGCATTCAAGCAGATGAGAGACGTCCGAGGAAGGAAGCGGAACAAAGCGCCGCCGTGGTATACCTGCGGGCGTCTCGAGATACCTGCAAAGACGAGTGAACAGACGAGACGTTAAACAAAATATTAGCTACAGCTAACCTGTACGGCTAGCACAGGCTGACTAACGTTAGTAACGATAGCGAGTCACTAGCGAGATGATAGTAAATGTCAAATATTATCCAATCAAATTACAAAGATTTCAAGCTACCCTGACATCATTGGCCAATATTAACATTTGCGCTAGCGTCTTGGTAACGTTAGTCAGCCTGTGCTAGCCGTACTGATTTACAATCAGTTTTTTCGAAAAAAGATATGGCTGCTTCTTGCAAATTTATGTTGGTTCTTGATAGATGAGCTCTGAAACTAGCGTATTTTTTTTACCGGTAGCAACAATTAAAAACTTTTCCGACAATGCAAATTAAATAATGAAATGTGTCTCTTCTTTACATAGCTAATCTTTGTGCGTATACTTAGCGTAATATACATCCAAGAAGACCCGATTCAACGTGGAGTGCATCGGCCTTCAAAAGGAGCATAAAGATATTGAGCGTGCATTGTGCGGCGCCCATTGTGTGTCGGCGCGAATCATAGAGATAACACCGTCCGCCACCGGCCGCTTTGTCTTCCTAATTGTTATATTCCCGACAAAGACCAACCAGAAACAAACGACGCTTGTTAGCTCCCAAGCTAAACGCTCGTGTAATAACATGTCCTCAGACAATCGCACGCTTCCAATACGTTAGGAAATTGTTGATATCGACGAGCTTTGTTGGCCGAGTATTCGATTTGAAAGCGAAAACTTAACCTGTTTGAAGGCAAAATAAGCAAATCCGGAAAAAAATGGGGATTTCGATCGGTTAATGAATCGGCGGGTGTTCCGCGCCAATATAGCGCTAATGATCTTCATTTTCAAATTTCGAATGGTTCGACGTTTATTCGTTTTAAAACGTGCCAGTGAGCGATCGTCCCCCGCTCGTGTAGGGCATCAATCATTTTTAGAGGGTTTCGCTTATCCAAGTTTTCTTCCTTCCTCTACTTCCAACTTTTACATCGAATGATCTCCGCTGAACCAACAGAGCGTTCTCCTTTACCGCGTTTTGTATTATTTTTTGTGAATAAATAATATTATTCCTCGAGGGAAAGGGGATTGGATTTCGTTAAATATGGTTTAGTAATTGAATTGAAATCTCTCAATGTCGACGTTCAATTAAGCTTTAGATTCGTGCCTAATAAAGGTATTTTCTTTGTTTCCTCGAATACAATTAATTGAATTTAAAGGCTTGGTATTTGATTCTGTTTGCAATATCTATCCGTAATGCTTAATTAGGTAAGTTGCTAAATCGAAATGCGATTGAATTTCAAGGGTACAAAGCTTAATATACCAACATTACGTGCTTTTATATCTAGTGTAGTTACCTTTTTAATAAACTATTTATTGCGCATATACACAATTTGATTGTACGAAAGGAGGACTTAATGCAATGCATCATTTTCTTAGTTTTTACATAGACCTCACGTGATGATCAAGGTTTAATAATACTGGTCCGTGACCCCCTTCTCTTACCTAGATACACTCACAAACATCAAAAAGAGTGTATAGCTTTTTTTCTCAGCTAATCACACCATATTTGATTACTATTATCTACGTGCAATATCCATTACAGGGACTGTCAAAAGTGATTAATGCTAATGTCGGACGCAAGATTTTTAACTAAGTTAAGATTAAAATAGCTTAGGGTATTATAATTCTCGAGCGAGCTTCAGGCGAAGGATCCGTCATCGCTCCCCAGCAAATTATAATGACACATCCGCCGGGAGGTTTTAAGCCAATTCAACTTTGAAGATTCCTGATACTGTGGCCGATAGATTTACCTTTAAAGGTACATCGTTTCGACGTGACCTAAGTAATTGGATACAATTTGGATAGGGTTTTGATATCAGTTTGGTTTGTATGCAAAGCTACCAAAGTTTTAAATCTGTCTTGAATAAAACAAACGAAGATTTTCATAGAAAAATGCGACGTTTAAAATGAGTAGCCTCATAAAATGTCCACAGCTTGGCAAGCGAATTGGAAACAGAAATTGAAAACCATTACGCAAATGAGCCACGAGAGCGCGCGGATTTTGCCATAATTCCATTTCTTTTACAATGGGATACTAATAATAACTTCCGAACCTGCGATTCCAATACAAACAATATCGATTCGCGAGGGTTCCGTCGGAGGAAACAATTTGTGGTAAAAATCCGCACTGATAGACGCGCGATATGAGCAACGGGAGAATTTTTTACTTATATTTTGCCGCACGGGGGAGATCGAGCGGCTGATCTTTGTTTTATGAGAACGATTAAGAAAAGCATATTTGAAGTGTGTACTCGGCTTTATTTGCGCCCCGAGAGGGAAGGTACGCTTCATTGATCCGTAATCGTTTTTCGCATTTTATTGCCGTACTACTTCCGTCATTCGAGGGTTATGAGTGCGTCAAGGGTCGCGTGTTCTACGCTGTTTTGTTTCGTCGAAATTAGTGACTTTTGGAATGGAATTAAAATTAGAATCTTGTTCGCGACATAATTCAGTCGGGCCGAGTGGAGAGATCCTGTTATTTTCGCACTTAATATTGTGGCGTTAAGCGTTGTATTGTGGCGCGAGGCGTCTGCTTGCGAAGTGATTAGAATGCTAAGTACGCACCCTGGAAGGGATTCCCTTAATTGTGCGGTGCTCCTTGTGGACCGCACCCAGCAAACGTCGGTCGATCGTGGCTACGTGCTACGACAAAATCACGGAACATTTTGAGAACAATATTTTTAGAAAAGGGGTGAAAAGCTTATAAAGGGATTATGTAGTTTTTTGGGTTCCACAGCCAAAGGGTGCCAACGGGACCCTGTTACTGAGCCTACGCCGTCCGTCCGTCTGTTTATTTGTCCGTCTGGATTCTATCACAGGGGTATATCTCGATCTCGGCAGCCGTAAGAGGAACATGAACCATGTGCAAATAATCTTCTTCTTCATGCAATAAACCAAATCCCAAGGATCCCCGTATAAGAGTTCTCAAACCAAGGAATAAAACCGATAGGGCGTTCTAATCTACTAGTGGGGATATCTAGTCGTGAGTTGAGTAAACTTCGGAACCCTATATATGCGACTATGCATGGTTCGAGAGGAGACATGGAGGCATGTCTGATTTTGAATTAACGACATGCATTTATAAACTACTAGCTGCGCCCCGCGGTTTCACCCACATAAGTCTCAATCCAGTGGGAATATCGGGATAAAAGGTAGCTTTTACATTAATTCAGGTTTAAGCTAAGTAAAGAAAGAAAGAAAGAAAGAAGACATTTATTCGTAAAAACTGTACACAACTGAGAGGAGGAACGCTGCCATGTACAGGTTTGTACGAAAAGCCCTGAGCTCATGTGCTGTGAACGAATTCACAACGCCGATTTTCAGCACAAGGGTCAGGTCCAGTCCATTCCAAATTTCAACCAAATCGCTCCAGCTGTGCCAGCATGAAGGAGTAACAAAAGTTATATCTACGCACAAACTTTCACATTTATAATATCAGTGAGATAGTCAGATTCTAAGAGAAATATTTATTTCTTAGAAAGTCAATCATCAATTTGTTACCCCTTCGAAGGCAAACAATAAAAGGCAACGTACTAAGGATTGCTGACCTCGTCCGAATACATAAGAAATGTTACCTGTGAACATTCTGCGTAGCCAATAACATTGAATACTGATCCTAGCAATTATTACCAACAATGTTATCGTCTCCCTACCTATAATACTTGTTATACCGAGTTGGTAATCACAATGAAAGCTACGTTTTATAGTCAAAAAATTAATTGCAAGTGGCGTCGCCGTGATTTAGACGACCGAAATGTGGTCGTTAGTGCGAATTGAACGAAAGGGTGTGGGGATGTTTTAAGCTTCCCCGATATAATTAAACTTTACCCGCTGAAAATATCCAACTATCTGTCGCAATTTCATTTTATTTTTGTCAGCGACTGCAGTTATGAGCCACGAAACGTGAAACCAGTCGTTGACGCAGTGAGACCTACGATACGATAGAGAGGTAATTCCTTACTATTTTCTGCCGCCAAGCAGTGCTCACAATGCTGTGTTTTGGTTTAAGGGCCGGTGAAATTACAGGCTCATTAGACTTTTCATATTTATGTCTCAGGACGACGAGCGCAAGTGCAATGCCAAGTAGAGCGCACTTAGATAGACGTGACCTAAGAGGTATTGCATTTGTAACATTGGTAACATCAGGTGGGCAAAAACCAGTTCCGTTATTTATTCAAATAAGTACAACAAAACACTTGTACAGCCAGTTATGTTACTGTAAAATTTCAACACAAAAACCAAAACAATTTACAGCTGTCAAAAGCTCCCGGATTTGAGGTTTGAAATCACAAATTAATGTGGGGCTTCTTTTGTTTAGCCTCCACAACGTTAAAATAAAGGCGTATTAATTATTCAGCGCCACACTCGACGCAATCAGAATAAGTGGTGATGTTTGTGTCACCCGCTGCGGCTATGGCGTCTGTGGCGGCGGCAGTCGTGGCAGCGTCGGCGGTGTGCATGATTAGAATTCTTAAGCCCCGCCGAAGGCTCTTGATTAGAGGAAATTAAAATCATTATACCCCAGCGCACAGCGCACGCACAATACCACGCTTTACCCGACTCACGGAAAAATAGAAAAGCACATAAAGATGGAGGCCCGCCGGAAACGGAAGCGGCACCATCTTGGAGCCGCCGGGCGGGAAAACAATGGATTCGTTAATTAACATTTTCTTACGCCTCGCGGCTGTCGAACGAACGGTTTATCGGACAAAATATTTATGACACAGACACGATGAAAATTCCACCATGAAATTGCACAAGTGAATTTCTGTTGGATCGTAAAGATTATGAAAATGTGCGCGGAGACCCCTTTAATTACTTTTCTGATTGCGTCTCGGGGAAGTTTGCAAGACGGGGACATAGGTGCGTGATTAATTAGTATAGATGCACCCGATTTTTAGTATAAAAAAAACGTTTTTTTATATTATTTCTGTAGGTGATGGTAGTACAAGCAAAGACTCATACTCAGCCGCGAGTGGAGTCAGTCTATAAACCAATGGATAAAGTTTTCAGTTGCATTCTTAGTATTAAGAACTTATAGCTCGCAGAACTGACAACCGTTAGTGATTAAAGGTTCTCGAGTGGCAACCACAAACCAGGCAACGCAGTAAAGGAAGGTCCTCCTCTCGATGGACTAAAGACACTATAATGTTTAATTGTTTATTAATTGTCAAGATGTACATAATTTATAGCTCAGGTCTAAGAGTAGCTTATGAAAGTACATGTACCCTGTAGGGCGCAATTTTAATATTATTAGTCACATTATTTAAAAAACGCGCATACCTAAACTAAAAAGTTAAACTAACAAGTCAATCAATCATAAAAATCAATGTCAAACTAGTTCCTAAATTACTTAAAATTAAAATGTTAGCAGGAAGTCGGTGGATTGAGAAGTCTCCAAGACTCGTTCGTGGTGGCATTCTATGGGGGAGGCCCAGCAATGGGCTTCTACAGGTTATGATGATGATGGTGATGAGGTTCGTTTATAAAATTTGTTCTTAAATGTTTTCTGTAGAATTGATCTGTATATTTTGCACTAATTGACATGTCCTTCATTGTGACACCAAACTATACTAAACAAAACTGCACCCTATAACCAAATCATTTTGGTACAAAACGCACTACGCTAATAGAGACAGATTGGGGCCCGCGGCCTGTGAAAAACGCGCCCTATCAATAACGCTTTATCGGCACAAATAACGGTTATCGTACGGGTTGTCCGGAAACCATTGCATGATTGAGTGCATGAACATACTTGTGACGAATGTTCCAAATGATCGATGTGAATTCACCTTTAGATGTACGAAAAATATTTTCATTTTTAGCAGGAATACCTACGCATCATCACATTAATGGCAGAAAAGTCGGTATCAATGCCAGTACCAAGGCTCCATGGCAACGGGCTAGTAGCCGGCTGGGACGCAAGAGATGCGGGTTCGATTCCCGCTGCGGGACTAAATTTGTTCCGAGTCTGGGTGTTGTGGTATCATGGTACTCCTAGTCACATACATAGTCCTTGATCACAAGGATCCCTTATGGTCCTCAAACCTTGGGCCACAAAGACAACATCCCATTCCCTGTGTCGAGGCTATCAGGAACAGCGAGTACCATGGTACTACAAGTAGACCCGGAACAAATTTGCAGAATATTTGCATGATCTGCAAAGTTCCGGGTCTGATTGTTGTGTGGTTTTGTATGATAGATTTAATAAAATAAAAAAATATACTTCCAAGTGAAAAAACGGTTTCATGTATTCCACTCTACTGGACATTAACCATAATCTACTGGTGAAACCTGACAGAGTGGCGTCATTAGTTACATGGGTTGTACAAATGTACCCATAGGGCCCATTCCAATAGGGATGTGGAAAGGCGGGTTATTCAAAAAAATGTGTACCAACATGAAGAAGTCTTTGTGAAGTTTATTTTCTAAATCAGTAGGTAATAATTGAATGCCCTTTTATGAATACCTTCTTACCTCAGTTTCCGTGGTGTGTCTGGCCTAAGTAGACTGTCTCCTCTCGTAGATGTCGTAAAAGCCAACTAAGGGATTACACCAGGGTTGGATCCACGGGAGGGGATGGAGGAGTCTATTCTTACAACAGACATACCAAGGCACCGACGACGGCACGGGACTCGAATATAGGTATTTGAAAACACACTCCAGTTTAAATTACAGAAGTCACGACTGTCCATAGATTCTAACAAAATATTTTAATTTTAGCAGCTATGCAGTTAGATTGGGCCAGTCGTAACAGAGTGTAGTAAACCGCTCTTAGTGGTGGATTACCGCCATTAACCAACCGGTTGTAAACCGGTGATCGATGCGAGCTCCGATGTTTATTGTCGTTATATGGACCGAGGGACGGCAACGCTAGACTAGTAAAGGGATTTACGTCACTTTAATCGCTGTTATTGGATACTGGCAAAAGATAAGCTGTTTTAAAATCACTGGTCATTTGAAAAGAAGGATAGCGTTATTGGCGGTAGTAGGCAGAACGTTAGCAAATTCAAATTTTATTGTGTTTTTTGCTGATACAGCTCATCACTTCTTGAGATAACAAACATTGATTTTGCGAGAATCAGGAGACCTAAAGCTCATGTTTTAATTGATAGTATCTCATAAATATCATTAGTTTAGCTACACATGTCAATAAATGATTTGTAGGTATAGTGTTGTTTTGGTTCATTGACATTTCGTACACTGGGGTATGTCCAGTGGGTGGGTGGTTCCGGAACGGTGCAAACTACGGTAACTCAAAGATGTATCTCGCACTGCGCAAAATTTATCCAGGTAGCTCTGTTACCTTTTAAAAATGCTTCTTATCAAACAATGTGTATAAGCCCAAGGGGAGGGTATTCCACACGTCATGGCGAACAACTTTAGTTCTACGACTTTATAAATTTCAAAGTTTTTCATTCATGAAATGCCTCGTAAACATTCCTCCAGAAATGTACTTCACACAACATGGGGCTGCTCTATTGCAGCATTCAGAGTTCACGCATAGAGGTCAAATAAACAGCTTTAATAGGGCAGCCCCATGTTGTATTGGGTGCATTTCTGGAGGAAAGTTTACGAGGCACTTCATTAAAAAAAACTTTAAAATTTGTAGTCTTAGAACTAAAGTTGTTCGCCATGACGTGTGGAATCCCCTCGGGCTTATTGGGGTATTTTGATACACATTGTATAACATAGACAAACGCTATTTTTCCGAAGGGACAGGCAGTGTCTTCAGAGCCCTTTTTTCACCGTGGGCCTCACAATCGCAGGATAAATAGACATGACAAGTGGTGAACTCATCGCCGCCATTACTTTACCATGACCAACTTGGCTAAAGCTTTCTGCCATTAATAACACATTCCTAAATAAGCCAGCTTCTTATTACAAATCTTTTAATATTTTGCAAGTCACTCAATTCGAGGTGCCGCAGTTGCAGCCGCAATTGTCTCAATTATTAATTGTAATTTTTGACAGGCACCTGTCAATTTCGCAGTGCTTCAACCCTTCTAATCCTCCCCAAGACGCGAGGTGCTGGCCCGTCTCCTTAGCCGCTCCCCCGGAATAAATTAGCTTTCTCCCGGCCACATCGGGATATAAAATTTTGAATATGAATGGAAAATTTAGCATTTGTAATAAACCGCTTTTGCCTGTAACGCTGCAGATGCGTAGAGCAGTGGATAAAAATGGAATATGTCCCCGTTTCTCAGGTGGCTTGCCATAAATATTTATTAATTATTTTTTCAATAATCTCTCCTCTTGTATCCTCTGAGGACGGAGGGATATCTCGACCGTTAATTGCTTTTTGTTTCATTTAAATAAGTATTGTTTTTGACTGTTCGAGCATGATGCCAGTTTTATAAAATCTGAGTGATGAATTATTTTGTTGGAACAAAGCTAATTGAATGTTTTATTGATTTTCCTCATTTTATTAAATTAAAGAGGCCATCTTAATTTTGTACTATCTAGCTCGAAAGTTGCTTCTGGAAAACAAACCATCTGCTTTTGTATTACAGTCGTATATAGGTCGATATTTAAGCCTAGACTGGTAGTCCTGGTTTAAACCCAGACTAAATGTACTTTTTATAATAACTCCCAGTGAGTTTATCTCCTTAGCTACTAAGAGCTAGATATAGGTAGGTAGTACGTTCTAAAGTAGATGAGGGTATCTTTTTTTCTTGTACAGGTTGACTTGATTAAAAACATATTCCTTTATCCATCAGACGATATTAAAGCAGCAAAAAATAAATCACCATTTCCGAAGATGTTCAGCAAGCTAATCGACTTTGCAATATTGGTTAATCTTGGCAGACAAGAAAAAATCTATTCATCCACTGCGACGTCTTCACCTAATTGATTTTATAATTCGTACGAAATTCAAAAAGAGAACATTTACATTCGTCGCACGAGATGCCGACACGTAGAGATCCACCTATTCCGGATTGAAATAATGCTATCTGAGGGGTACTTGACACGGGAGTTTTTTTTTAGTATATTGTTGTTTTAGTATATTTAAAAGTTTTAATTAATGTTGGTTTTTTGAGACCATTGGTATTGCATATTTCGTCAATTGACATAAGTCTCACTAATTATTTACTCAGAGTGTGAAGAACTATGGATTGAGTAAGAAACCAAAGTCAATAGTTAACCGTACCTACCTATAATATTTGGATGAGTAAATTGGTATCCCTTGAAATTTTTGTTTCAGTGACGACATAAAAATTTCAGTGTCATTTTTGAATTTTTTTTAAAGAATTATACAGCTAAATTATTGTAGTGGACCGGTCGATTTGTATAATATTTTTATCATCATCATTATCAGCCTGTAGAATTCCACTGCTGGAGATAGGCCGCAATCGTTGGGGAATAAAGGTTCTCGAGTGGCAACCACAAACCGGACGACGCAGTAGAGGAAGGCCCCTTCTTGATGGACTAAAGACATTATAAAGGTTGCAGGAAGTCGGTGGAGAGAGGCGGCTCAAGACCGTTCATTGTAGCATTTTAGGGGGAACATTCTTATAATAAACAAAAATTGTATTTCTGTATTTAAAAAATCTAAAGAACGCTTTTATAATGTATTTCCCACGTGTGGCCATATCATATTAAACTAGGTATCGCATTTTTGATTTAGCACTTTTGACCCTTATTTGCAGCTTGACTTGTATTTGTGTTACTTACTTGTAATCTGCGTCACAAAATGTACGTAACTATTTGAAATCCAAATCAGACCTGACCTTAAAACGTTTCGTATGTAACCCATGAATCACTATTGCAGTGCCGTTGACCAATTATTGTACCAATTTGTCGTAACGTCCACCCTCGCACGTAAATTTTTTATTTGATCAAGATAGTTATCGAGCGAATAGTTTCATAATAAGCCAATTTTTTTGGATAATCATACCTTGGAGTCAATTTTGAATGGTAAATTCATTAAAGTAAGGGGTAAATTACAGTAGCAGACGTGTTATTTTGTAGGCAATTTCAAAGTCGTTTGATTCCAATTTATCTTATTTTCTAACGATTTATTAATTTTAAAGTCGAGGTTATTAGTCACGACTGTAATTTGCTTGATCGTTCAGAGGACATTTTCATTGTTGCCTCGCATAACAAATAGGTATTGTAAGATCTTCTTTTGTTTAGCGACACGGATTCTCATCATTGATGTTTCTAAAATAAACATAGTTTTAAATTTAAGCCACGGTTCAATCTAAGCCGTGGTTTAATTTAAACCATGGTTCGACCAAAACCATGGTTCAATCTAAGCTGTGGTTTAATTTAATCCATGGTTAAATCTAAACCATGGTTAAATATAAGCCGTGGTTCAATCTAAGCCATTGTTTAATCAAAGCCATGGTTCAATCTTAGCCATTGTTTAATAATAGCCATGGTTCAATCTAAGCCATTGTTTAATCATAGCCATGGTTCAATCTAAGCCATCGCTCAATCTAAGCCATTGTTTAATCTAAGCCATGGTTCAACCTTAGGTAGGCTATTAAGGCAGTTTTCGCTTTGGTTAAAACTGTAAGCAACTGTTTAATTGAATTAATAAATAAGCCGTGGTTAATGTGAATGGTCATGTCAGCTAATTGAGTATTTAAACAGTCTCAAAAACAGTCTCAGTCTAAAAAACTTAACTCAACTTAACAGACAAATTAAAAGTTAACATTGTCAGGCAAAGGATCGTCTAATTCAATAATTTATTTTCATCTGTATTCATGACAAGAATATACTTACTACATAAAATAGTAACCATATTTCACAGCAAGCATCGTCCATCTAAGCTGCTTAGGGTGTTGCCCGCAATTTGTCTCCAGGGCATTGTAATCCTCAAATTGATAATCGATAGGCGTCTACAAAGGCATGCTAACGAGCCTCCAACCTCAACTGTTATCAATCTTGCGTAGGAATGAGCCAAGGTCATCTAATGAATTATGACAGAAGCCGCCCCACTACTGTCTGTATCACTTTGAAATATGGCAAGACGTTGATTTATTTCGTCGGAAATTCTATCATCTAATAGAGCTCTACTTACAAAGGAAGTTTTCCTAAGTCTCAAATGAGTTAAAAGCACAGTTATCTATTTGTGCGACATAGCAGTAATGTTTACCCTTCTATGTTCCGGGGCCTTTTCTGTGCTAATGAAATGACAGGCTCATAATACTTACAATTTTTATGTCTCAAGGTGACGGGCACAATTGTATGCCACGTAGCTCGCTTCATAAATGGACGTAGCCTACGAGACATTGCAGTTGTAATTGGCAGAGATTACCACATAACATCAGGTAGGCAATATGCCAGTTCCGTCATTTACATTAATATACACAAATGAGTCATCGAGTGTTATGAGCCTTGTACAGAGAAAAATGGTCCGTCTCAATGACAGAGGTGCCTAACGTATCAAACAAAAGGCTCCAGCACCAATATGGAAAATATTCAATACAAAAATATTGGTCATCCCTCAAAAAGTAAAACATGGGCCTAATCTGTCATTGGCCAAAACACAACACAAACAAATTGATCGACATTGAGAAAATTAAACACGTAGCCGTATCGAGTGGACGTGTACGTTACGGGCCGATTGGACCCGATAAGCGACGGGTTACTAGGGACGTAGGGGTGAAACATCCGACTCTGCTTCGTACTCCGAATATTTCAGAGCTTAAAGTTGACTCTTATTGGTTGCTGTTATTGGTCACCAAATGACATGGCTAGTGGATACAAATATCACAAATCAAAAAAGAGCGGCGTGGTAGAAGATGCCTATACCCAGGAATCAGTAAGGTCGATTAAAGTTGTAACACGACACATCCCTAGTAACAAATTAACCCGGCAGGCACCGCGAGCCCGATACGCGGATACGCAACGCTATCAGACATCTACTCCATAACGACATTGACTAAACTGATACGACGGGAAGGGTTGAATACGTGGGATAGTTGGTAAATGTCGGGGAAAAATATTGACTCTGTTGAATGTTACGAGTAAATAAACATAACATTTGCTTTTATATCGTAAACTATTTGCTTTTAACAATTTTCTGATGGTGGAAGACTGATTTTTCCGAGGTATGCTAGGTATTTAGGTTTACTTATTGCTAGTTATAAATTAATGCAAATAACTTGCCATTATTTGCATTAAAAAAAAGTTAAAAGTAGTAGGTAGGTTACCTCAAGCTGGTCACTGATCTTAAGAAAGAACCAGTAGCGAATTGTCGAAAAAATGTAGGTAATACGCAAAAGGGTAGCGTAGCATTAGCTTAATATGAATAGTAGCTTGATACGCGTTTGGTCGTAAATCATGCGTTAACCGAGTCATGATGAATACATTTTGAAAATGTTTTGTTGTTTATTGTTTTATTGTTGTTATTTATTTTGTTTTTTATCATGTTGATGGTATTTAATCTGCGTTTAAGACTTGGCAATTTCATTTCAAGAATACGGTTTTTTTAAGCTCAATTCAATACATCTCAGGGTTTTTATTGAAATGTTTTTAAAATAAAAATCTTTGTAGCGATTATAATTCATGCAAAATCATCACATTACACTGTTTTCTATTACAAATAGCAACAGAATTCCCTTGGATCCGACAATCCAGCGGGCCCCGGTAATGCGCGGATCGCGTGAAATTGGACAATATCTACCGACGATTGACTCGCTGAGGAAATGAATAGATTTCATTTTAGTGTCATTTGTAGGGCTAATGGCGCCGCCGACTAATGTTGTCGACATGTAAACATTGAAGCGATTAGCTCCTCCCTGAAAGATTGTAAATGATAAGGAGATAAGTGATTTAATTTTAAGTATTTATTTATTTATATGTTCGGTTAGAATCTAATTCTAATTCTACAACATTGGTGTCTAAGTGGTATTTTAAATATAAAATAATGTTTTTTTTTCGTATTGTCACAAAGTAATTATATTGAATAAGTATATATTTTAAAGAAATCATTTAAATTTTCCCTGATACGTAGCAGATATAAAGGGAAATTATTCACAAATTAAAAGACTATTTTCTTTTACAATAGGAAATTGCCTTCAAATTGTAGCGTGCCCCAATAAAATGAAGCTCAATTACATCACAATGTCTTCTTTGTATTTCACCGAAAAAACTGTTCGTAATAAATAATACCGTATGTCATTTCTCAGCACGTATGAAATTTATAACGCACGGAACGATTTCTAAGGGCAATTTATTTGTAATAGAGGCTTTCTGTGGGGAACGACCAAATATGTAAGGAGACAAAAGCTTGTAACACGCAACATATACAAATAAATGTACAACAATAAAATGTAAATGCGATATCAAGAAGTCTAGATTTTAAAATAATAAAAAAACGTGGTTTCATTTCATATGACTCATGAGCTTTTAAATAAACGGACATAATATAGTAGAAACTTTCCACAAAGAAAAATTAAAGGTTGACTTTATAACCTACACAAAATTAGAAAACGCAAACTACCTACTCATTTAACAAGCGAGCATTGCATAATGCTAGATAAAAGAAATGGGTAACTGACTAAACAGAAATAAATGGAGAGACCAAAAAATAAAATTAAAAAGCAATATTGGTTCCCCGGTACCGGTATATCAGTATCGTGAGTAAAGAGGCGCCATGCCGCCACGATTTGTGACTTAATCACTTTATTGGCAGCGGGGGAGCCAGCTTATCGGAAAGAAATGTCGAACGACTGCTGATATATGAGTAAACAAGCTTGCACTTTTTCTCGGCGACTTTTGGCGGTCACAGAGGCCATAAACTCGTCGCTAAAGTTTGGATTGCGCTTGTGGGGGCACCGAGTGCTTTCTGAATGTTGTTTTTTAGTTTTAAACGTTTTACTTACTGTAACGGTCTTATTTACCTTGTTAGGGCTCTCGTCGTTGCAGACTCGCGCATCTGAAAATAACAAAACACGAATGAATTTTCTTCTGTAGGTACATTTAAACTTGGAACGTTAAACAAGAAAGGGGTGTATATACAAGCGGAGCGTATACAAACGCTCCGTTCCCGGGCAGTGATTAGCCACAGCGCACACTAGCAACGCACCGGACCTAAATATGTTTGTATTTTGGCTTTGCCGTACACACACCCAATATTGGATCCCTCCTGAGGATCAGCCATTACGCAGCCTCTTAACAGCGGACGGTTTTAATTAAAAACTTCTTGCATTAGCATGTGTCCGTCCAATCATGATACTAATCCCTTCAAAATATTATTTAATTTCGGTCGAGAGTCTTAACCGTTTCGAGTTTCAGCATTCGGGTAGCTTGTTTTCTATTGTGCTGCATTAATGCGGAATAAAACGGGATGTTGTTTAAGGAAGTGGATTTGAATTTGGTCGATCGATTGGTTAATTTTGGTATTATTAATGTATTATAAGTGGGTCAGGACCCCCTTGGCTTCCTAAACAAACAATACATCAGCTCGGCGGTGGCGGTGGAGAGTCTTAGCGATAAACAAGCGCAGGTGTGTGCCGCAGTAGTACCCGCCTCAACCGCTGTCCGGACCAACTTGGAAAGTATTCGTAAGCGTTCAAACATACCGGCCTCGTTATGCATGCCTCGCTGGGTTTAATCACGGGCCAACCCCGCCCCGGGCGGAGCTAATGTTTTCACTATGTATTTTTTAAGGACCTAACCGGTATTTGGAACTCGCGGTGAGCTTACAATGTTCTTGTAGAGCCTTCAGTACCTACTCATATTGGAGGGCATTCATTGTATTTACCTGTATTTTTTACAAAATTTTGCTCGCAATGTTAAAGCAGTAAGTTACGACTCCATGACTTTGAACTATATACAAAATAACTAGAGGTGGGTAGTTCGATAAACTTCCCACACGTAGTCCAAACTTCCAGTATCGATTCGAAAGGTCTTCAAACATCTATTAGCTGTGTTGTATCCAACATTCGCCCACATCCGAATCTTGGTTCTATTATGGGAGGTGTCCAATATTGACACAGTGTCCCGCCGATTGTGCGTTACTGACAATGATCCCCTGTCAGTTCGCTTGAATATGGGTTTCGGTTACTTCCTCGATATGATCATTGAACCTTTTGTATATTCAAGTCACTAAATTGATAGTGTAGGTTTCTTCTCAGCGACGGTCTAGCATCTCGAAGATACGATCGGAATATTATTAATCACGCGGGGCTCGGCTGCTAAAGCTACTGCTAATTTTGTTTGACTTGGCAAAAAGTTATGGCGTTCTTATTTATTTTTTATCAATTTCACCCCGACGAGCCTTAAAAGCGCCACTCCATTTTATTATAGGGACGTGAATTAGCAAAAAGAGAATGGATTTTGGTTGTGATTATGTCAAAAATAATTAATTATTATCGATTCTGCGTCAGGCAAGGGAGCGGATTGATGGAGGAACGGAGCGAAGCCGCGCTCTTTAAAATTCGAAAGCTAATTATTCGGCTACCACGGCACAAATGGGGTAGCGATAAAGATTAACAAATTCTAATTCAATATCCCAGATGAGCTCCTATATATTCAAATAAAAACACAAAATCATATTTTAGTCGAGAGCTACCGAATGATGGGTCGTTAAAGTGGTGACTATACACTCAAAGTTTACAATCTATGCGAGGGAGGCTAGTGCCGAGGGGCACGTGTGAGGGGCTCCTCAGAATTTCTTCATTCATTAAGCCGGCAGCTTCGTGATCGGCCTGCCAAACCCGTAGCTACAATGTACACACTGCCGATGAGCAAAACTTTAATTTGGGCCGTGCTACCTGCGACGTCCGCTCATTTATAATTAATCATTCTGTTTAGTTTGGAAGACCTCTAGAATCACTAGTGTGTGACTGACATTTTATGCACACACTGTGTAAACGTTAAAGATAAATGCTTAAGCCAACTCAAGCCGCCTATAAATCACTTGAAAAGTCGAGTGTCGAAAGAAAAATCACAGTCATTGGCCTCTTTTTAAATTAACGCCATTAGCTTTGAGATTTCCTCTTTGGAATAGAGTGCAAAAATTACCTCTCTTCGTTTGAGCGGACCGAGTAATTAGTAACGCTCAAGTTTTATTTGTTGATGTTCATTACTCGTTGATGTTCGGAGTAGGGCGGAAGAGAGAGGGGTGATTTTCTTGTACGATTTAGAAAGAGAGATCGACACTCAACCGTCAGGCTGCACCTGCCACCGTGCCAATTTGCAATTTAAATTTCGCGAAATATTATAAAGGACCTCCTTAACACGACATCTGTATAAATCGACGATAGAGTGACGCTGCGGACTGGAAACTCATTGTGATTGCGGCTTAATTTATATAAAACAGAACCCTTTACTGATGATGACATCCAAATGGTTCACCCGGGATAACTTACAATAATTTGAAAGCGTGACTTATGGAAAACCTTCATCTTACCACGTACACATGGTCGAACTTTACAGTTTAATTAACATAAAAAATGTTTGATTCATTGTTTCAATAATTTAGGACACTTGATATGTCATATCTGATTATGTCTGCGAAATTTTATAAAGATCTGATTTGTAGTTTTTAAGTTAATGAGAAACTATACGTATCATTCCGCCTGTGGCTTTAGTTTCTTTTTAGTTTAAAAACTACAAGTCAAGATCTTGATAAAATTTTGTAGATACAGGAGAATTCCAGATTTAGAAAAAAAAAATTTTTTTTAAGAGATTGAAGCGTTATTCAGCCGACTGTTACGACGAGGTGTATGGAAAACAAGCGCTATCGTCAAACTATCAAACAAACTTATCAAAACAAACGAAAACAGCTAAAATACTTCTTATCAAGTCATAATGGAGAAACTGGATTTTACGATTCTCCCCGAATCGTATAGTATCACCACCCATATAATATGACGTCATGTTATATTTCCCCAAATTGATTGATACGTTCATATCGGATGATATATCGCGTTCGAAGTGTATCGGACGGCCGCTAATAGGTGTTAGTGAGTGAATAAAGAAGTGCAAGTCCGGGCGGAGCCAGGCGTCATTAATAACTACATTCACCCCACTTCATTAACGATCAATCAAGTGTGGACGAGCGTTTCAGACGGGTTGTGGTACACTGCAATTTTTTGTGTATCCACTATTAATAACTCTTGAAGAGAAAACGGAGATTCGGAAGAAAATACTTCCTACTAATCTTTATCAATGTTATAAATCCAAAATGATGATGGAAGCGGCTCAATACCGTTCGTCGTGGCATTCTAAGGGGGAGGCCTGTGTCCAGCAATGGACTTCTACAGGCTGCAATGATGATGACGATGAATCCAAAAGTGTGGATGTTTTTTGTAATTCAATCACGTTGTAACCGGCAGAATCGATAGTTTTAAAAAGGTATAGATAACTATGACCAAGATTAACACATGGCTACTTTTATCTCGGTACCACGCGTGCTAAGTTGCAGGCAGATACTAGTATATCATCTAAACGTAATAAGATAAAATTACCATTTGAAGATATTTATTTACGTAAAGTCTCAAATATCACTAGCTCAGAAAAAACCTTTCTTATACAACTTATATATTTTACATCAATATTAAACTCTAAACACCTGTTTTTATGCTCATTTATTGTACCTACCGTTAATACAGGAACTATGAACACTGTCTCGTTTTGTCGTACGCAAGCAATTGAACTACGAAGTAGCTTTACCAAGCTACACTAATTGAACTGATGACTTTTGCAATACACATGAAAACGAAGTAAAATAAATATAATCAGGAATAAACGCATGCTAGTAAACAAGAAAATGTTCTCGCAAACTTTTGTATCGATGCTTAGACTCACGTATGAGAAAGAATGACTTGTCGGATGGAGTTAATAATCTTATTAATTTGTTCGCGAGTAACCCGCAGCGAGCTGGTCCCGACGTTCTTTGTAATTAATGTGAACACCTCATCTATTAAATTAGTACAAGGGCCCGTGAACATACGTGAGCTATTTACCACTATAATTAGACACATCACACCACCTACAGAGAAACAATATAACAAGGGCCACGTAACGTGTGAAAGCTCTGTTAAAACTGGTCGAGTTTCAGTCTTAACGGAATAAATAAATTGCGCGTGAAGAAAATGAACTAAGAAATTTCATTTATCATAACATTAATGTGAGATTAGATACATTGTAAACATTAGAAATTACAAACGGCAGAAGACAGTCGCAAAGTCGCAGGAAGTCGGTGAATGGAGGCGGCTCAAGACCGTTCGTCGTGGCATTCTAGGGGTGAGTACTATGCTTTATTGTGCTTTGCAATATGATGAATTTACACAAAGGATACAAAACTTTCTGGAAATCGTTTAATAAAGTCCATATAATATGTATACCTATATGTATATGCCCATATATATATATATATATCTAAGTACCTCTCGAAAGGAATAAGTAACGTTTCGATCAATTAAATTTTATGACATAAATGAGTTAATTAAATGGCGTTCAAAGTGAACGATTTATCGGAGGTTTATCCTCATAACCTTAGCTTAAGGGGCATTACTCAATAGCCTCCTCGGTCCTCGGGCAAGTCGAGTACACTATTAAAAGCCTTGAGTGGAGGATTTGGCGGGTATCAGATGCTAAACAATAGCTTTAACTTCTGTGTATCCGTAATGGAATGTTTTCATGTTTACGTACTAGATAAATATGCGTTTCCATATCAAAAACAGTGAGTCAGTAAAAGGTTGAAGAAGTGTAGTTATGAAAGCCATTATAGGTACTGCTAACGAATGCACCTTATTTCGACTCTAAGTTGTTAAGATTAAGGAAAACGGACAGACCACGTCTTGGGGCGAATGAAACAAAAGTTAATCACCCCGCGTTTACTTTGTAGACAATGGTGTAAAGCGGTACCTTCATGATATATGCGCAGTAAATTCTAATGCGATGTCTCGAGTCGGTGCCACACTAAACCCGCGCCGAACGTGGAATCATAATAAAGTATGATTTCTTGGCCGGGGACGCGGCCTTAGCTCGGATAATCACTCCTCAGGCGTACCCATATAATTCCTTAGTGCATAATGAAAGTTGATTAACATTATACTGGTACGAGGTCGCGAGTGTGTGTGTGTCCGCCGCAGATTCCGAGTCCTAATTAAGAGCGAGGGCGGAGGGTCGCGGCCGGCGGCGGGGCCGGGGTATCGATCATCACCCGCCAAGGAATCGACGCAGGGACCCGCAAAAAGGGGAAGCCCTCATCTCAAAATCAGCGTCCGCTAAGCCGGCCACCTCTCAGCATATGTGTTTTCCAAGGGTCAGTTTACTCGCGAGTGGAACCGGAGCGCTCCAGGCGAGATTTGCAAATCCCGTGAATAATTACACGGCTTACGAGCGCTTACCTACTGCCTTATAGTCATTTGCATATTTTCTTGCGGCTTTATGCCGGCTGTCCGAGATGGAACGTAAATATTTCTATGTTAATATGTGTGTCGACGACTTGTGAGCAGCATGCTCTAACTTTGTTAACCTTCGTATAAGTAAAGGATTATGTATATAGAGCGTTATAAAATGAACATAATATAAAATGTAGTCGCGGGTTTTTGAACTTATACCTGTCCTCAAGTTTTAACTAAGGTGCTACAATTATTATTTTCAGAAAAAACAATGGTGTTTTTTCGTCGAAATAATGAATAACAACAAGACAAACAAGCACTTTGAAGGGTATTTCTTATTTAACGGCTCAAAGTCCACTCATGTTCTGTTAAAAAAATACAAAATGAGAAAGAATCAAGAAAACACTAACAAAGCTGCTTATAAAAAACGTTGGAAAACACTTAATGCGCTCGAGTGCAAATTGTCGACTGTCACTTCAAATCCCGGAGTCGCCCGGACAAAACGGGAAAGAGTAACAAAAATAACAATCAAATAGAGCATCCGCGGGAATGAGATCTGAAGGAACGATCGCGCGACCCCAGGGATCGGTCGCCTCTTCAAAAAAAGACTAATCTCTCAATTCACTAAGGAGTTAAGCTTTAAAAAATATTTCGATAGGCAACAAAGGGACTCTCTCCCTCGTCGCCTCGCGGTGTCTTTGACACGTCGCCGCCGCCGGATTTTTTCGCGAGATCTCTTTAGAGGCGGGATGTCACTCACTTTGTATCGGCTTTGTCGCGAGAGGTTAAGCGCCGGTTTATTAGGCTTCACTTCCGTTTACCAAACAGAGGGGCCGTTAGCAGATTCATTTTCGATGTTCGGCTTATTGGCTAAAAATTTAATCCAATCGATCCAGATTGTATCGGCACCGAACAGCATGTGAGTGCACCCTCTTGCAATCGATATGAAAATGTGACGAGTGGGGTCGCGCGGCCGCGGCGGTTCTTAATTAAGAATACGTGACAAAAGACGAGACATGCACATACAAACACAAGTAGTACGCAAAAAGGTCCGGATTACGTAACCCTTTTGCGCTTTTGATTTTAAACGTCACATAAAGTGCGAATGCCAGGCCGTGGCGACTAATTTGAAAGGAGACTTGACAAATCTGGCTTCGGGCAGACCCTCGTTTAATCGAGCCATCGCTACACGTGACGATATGAATGTCGCTACAATGAAATAATAGAGAGCCGTGGGCGGTCACTATGGTTACGGGGAGGTTTGGAAGCCTTGTTTGAATGGAGCTGTGAAAGGCTTTTAGCCCCGATTGACCATTTAGATCGGGTCAGCGTTTCGGGAGTTGACTGCGCTCCGAAACCGGAATAATTAGCAGGCAAACAAGGAACAGGGTGCCCGCACAACTTTTGCAGACCGTTCAGGTGCTCCGCAAACACAGCTGCAAGAAGTTTAACAGCAGTTTAATTGCGGGGCGAAAACAGAAGCGCACTGAAAACAGTTTAGTTTTCTGCGAAAGAACCTACTTGGTTATTGAGGTGAACGAGCATAATCAAAGCTCCGTTTGAGTTTGAAGTTTATTGAAAATGTGGAAACATCTATAGCGAGGGGGAATAAATTAAAGTTGGTTACTGTGTACTTAATGAACTGAAACACTCGCCGTATAATCGATATTGTATGAGATTTCTTCAGTTGTGTTTATACAACGATTTAGATTTAGCGAATAGCTTAATTTCCCTTTTGCTATATAACTGCTAAAGCTTATCCTTACCAGTAAATTTGTTTAGCCAATGGACACGGTCCATAAATCGAGCATGTCAGCGCCATAAAGGTGAGGACACACCGCGCTATAAATCACCGCAGGCGACCCGTGCCGTGACGTGACGTGTTTGCGTCCGCGCCCGTAACTCTGGAAGGGCTACGTGACGGCGTGTAGAAGGTTTATTTGTAAGAACGGATTTAATGATAGGTATTTTTACGTGCACCGACTAATGAGCGAACCTATTTCTGCATAAAACATTGTAAAAGTCAAACTGCATAAAGTTATATTGCTACCGGCATTAATGATGACTTCTTTAGTACGGTGGGTGAGTAGCCGGCTGAGACGCAGGAGGTGCGGGTTCGATTATCGCTGCGGGACAAACGTTTGTATGATCTGCAAATATTTGTTGCGGGTCTGGGTGTTGTGGTAACATGGTACTCGTAGTTCCTTGATACCCACGACACATGTGATGTATGTGATTGTTGGGTGTTATGTTATGTTTTAATGTAATTGCGCCGATTCTGGGGTTCTGGGGTCACAAAAAAGTGGACTCACTGGATAAGACTTTGGTATATTAAGTTGTTCGAAACATGGACGACAGGAAACAAGGTTTCTTAAAAAAAATGGAGGGGCGAGGGGGGGGGGGAATAAATTAAAGTTCTTTACTGTGTACTTAACGAAATGAAACACATGCACGAAACGTTGTTCGGAACCTAGACGGCGGGATATAAGGCTTCTTTGAAAACAATCAATCAAACATGTGCACCTTCAATACCCACATACCTACCTATACAAGTCTTAAGTCCCTTGCGAGATCACGCACGAGCCGATATAGCCAAGTTCTTACATAATTGGGAGTAAATCCTTATTGGAACTCGTAGGGACAGCCTTCTTAGTGCGTGCTCGGTGGGAAATTAATGAAATTAAGCAATACGAGGTAAACCTGATCACGAATGGACGCTTATTTTGTGAGTATTGGATTTTATTTATCAAATCAACCTGGTGTTATTTTTATCAGCACTGAAAATCACACATTTGTACCACTTCACAAAAATACAAAGCACGATATGTAATGGTTAAAAACGCACGAATTTCTGAGTGCTTGGCGTTTGCATTTGATAGACGTTTGCGAATGTGCTGCGAAGCGCTAAAAAACCGTCATATCATCACGACTAAAATAATGCATGACGTGTTTTTTCGTTACACTGACACAAACTGCGGTAACTAATCAAAGTTGTCACAGATGCAACAATGATGTGATTCATTTCATTCAGGAATATGTGCAGGATAATGTGCTTTTCATCAGAGGCCCAATTCTCTAATTTAAAAACATTCAATTCGCAGTATAATCTCGTCTCAGTCGCACTGTCACGTATAGTGACTATTACTTAATCTTCACGTTTCTTGCGAAGAATATGTAATAGTTGCTATATGAAACAGTGCGACTGACACGAGACTGGAATGTTTTTAAATTAGAGAATTGGGCCTCTGGACGCAAAAAGGCCCAATCGAAATGACATAATAACCCAAATTAACAAGTGAAACTAGCTGTTGTTAGTTCGTTACCAACTCCCTGTCGAGCAGCGGTAGGCTTGCCACTCCATTTCGGCTTTCATTGTACAATGAGCTTTATCATACTGATTTTAGATTCAAAATAGCCCGTACAGCTAGCACAGGCTGACAAACGTTACCAAGATGGTAGCGAAACGACCGCAGTTACTATTGGCTAATTAATATTTCGTGCCAATGGTATCGGGGTAGCTTGAAATCATTGTAACTTGATTGGTTAATATTTGACATTTGTTATCGTCTCGCAAGCGACTCGATATTGTTACTAACGTTAGTGTGCTAGCCGTGCTTATGATGTATTCATACCAGTTGAAAAATTTACCAATGTTGCCAAATTAATTTCATCTTACACACTTTGACTTTAGCTTCAAAATCGTCCACAGATTAATTCAAAGCACCACACTGGTTCTTTTTATCAACAATCACATTCGGCTCTTTCAGGGCAACCGATCAACCAGAAAACAAAAAGGATGACCAAGAAAAAATCAGTGACACGGTACGAGAAGAATTAGTGTAAACTGACAGTTTAACCGTGTTTTCGGAGTGAAACTTCTGTAAGTAATAACTACTACGTCTTCTATGGCAGCGGTATCGATCCGAGCGAGCGACAGAAAACTTTCTAGACAGCTTTTATATGCACCGACTCTTTACAGTAAGTGCGGGGTATAGGTACGGAATGCGGATCGCGCATACCTTATGTGCGTGTGAACCGGCTTTATTATACTTCAGGTATATTTCAATGATAAAATCGTGACATAAAAAGTCAAACGAGTCACCGTTGCCTACCTACGTACTGCTACATCATCATACATCCACTGCGGCCACGGCCTTCCTCATAGAATGTAATAGGATGATTGATTCGCCATATACACATGGATATGGCGAATCAATCCTCCTATTACATGATATACGCATGGATTCGTGTTAAATACTCAGGTGGATGCTACTGTTAATCCCTTAGTGTAATCCATTAATCAGATTTTACGAAATCCACGGGAAGAGACGGAAAGGTATATTTATAGATATCTATATATCTTATGCGGAGCATACCATGGAATTGCAGAAATAAACTAAAATTTCAGTTTTTCCGTTTACTTTTGTTAAGATTACATAATAAACAATGGTGCTCAAAATGTTGTGAAGATACTTGAAAAATATGAAAAGAAGAACGAAGATCACCGAATCGCAGAATTAGCGAGTTAAAGTGGCAATGGGCAGGCCACATATATACGTGGATAAAGTTGGCTAAGACTGTTTGTATGTGGCATTCTAAAATCGAGGCATATGGCAGCAGTGGACGTCAACCAGTTGTAATGATGAGGATGTAAAAATGGCTTGTGTTATTATATAGTAAATACGTTGTTGTTTAATAAGCGGTTGTCTGGAAGAAATCGTTCTCTGCGATAAGATCCCGATTGTAGGACTTAAATTGTAGGTTTATTTTGAGTATATATCTTACATTGTGTACTTAATAAACATTTTTTTTTGAAACATAAAAATTCAAACCTGACCGAAGGGGTTTTTTACCCTACATAGTATTAAATTACGGGAATCAAAATAATTTAAAAAAATTATGTCATTGTTCCAAAAAAATATGACATTTAAAAAAAACCTAGTTTACCATCACTGAATGCTAATGAAACCAACTCAGAACACAGTTATCTTATTAGAAGCTAGACGCAATATTTATTCTGCCTTACTAATTGGTGTATTATCACAAGAATATAAATCTATACAGAACCCAAGCCCAATTCAAACAAACCGCCTAATTCGTAATTAGGGAGATAGCCGCCATATTTTGTGTTTGTTTTTCATCGGTAAGACGTCAAATATGACGTCAGCGGTGACGTGGCGTGCATCCGACAGTTGATAGGGGTAGCTTCCGAGAAGAATAAACTGAGTGCTTATTCTGGTATGGGTAGGAACAAGTTCAAACATTTTGATATCTTCTTCGTGCTCTTTGATTGGCTCATATAAGTTTTTATCGGCATTATGATTAGTGAAACTTTTCAGGATTTTTCTTCTATGGATTTCTTCTACACTAACTGTATCAAATGATTGAAATTATCGTAAATACCTTTTGAGGTACGGAACCCTAAAACAGTAAGTACCTTCTTTGATCGAAGTGTTCTGTCTGTTAGAGTTAGTTAATAATATACAGGCATACTTACTTACTAAAACAGCCTAGTAAGCACTTATATAGCGCTTTAAGCAATGCTTAAATTTGCTTTCTCATGATCGTTATTTACGTGTTATATAATGCATAAATAAATAATAATATATGAATAAATGGGTTATTCCCGCTCGTCCCCACGTCTCGTGTGTGTGTTAATAATAATGTGTTATGTGTATTTAATGCGTAACTCTTAAAATAGAGTACATTCTTTTGGCCAACTTATAAACTACTAGTGGTTCGCCCCGAACTGAGACCTCGCGATAACACCTTTATCAACCCGACTACTTAAGAACCCAGCGAAGGATGGACTGCCCATACAAACGTAATACCGACGTCATTTGTAATTCGAGCATATTTCCACCATATTATGCTATTATTCGGATTCGGATAGTATTTATCTATGTTCCCAGATAGTTTTTTTTATCAAAATATATACCTAAAATGAAATGTAAGCGAATTACTTTTTGTATATTTTTACGACCTAAACGACATGTTTTCATCTTATTTGTTTCGTATGAAAAACAACGATATGTTACGTATTTTATGTGTAGGAACATAGCTTATATTGTCAAGTAACAGAATAACAACACGATATAAAAAAAACAACAAGTTTTTATTCATCATTTTTGGTATTACGGAACTTGAACAAATTTCTAAAAAATTCTGAACGCCCATATTGCTATCGCGTCAGAACCGAGGGCCGGTCGGGGAACTACGGTTGTGTGATGTTTGACAACTCGACAGGCACTCACACTAGTACACTGTGTAACCCCGCGCTTCGCTTGCTCTTGTGTTTGTTCACCTATTTGTTTGTTATATATGACATTGCAATATTTTTGTAATTTTATTTAGAATTGCCTTGTGATTTGGAATGAAGTAACCTAGGTAACTAACATACCTACGACTTGTGCTTTGTTTACCATTCAGTACCTAGTTTTTGCGAGAAATAGTAGCGGCTCAACTTTCCTTTAGCGACTGTGACCTACGAGGTTCATATTTTTATCACATGTAGGTTCACATAGCACAAGCCTGAATATGAAATGGCGTACTGCGGAAACCAATAGTTTTAGCATTGTGAGCTATGACAAAAAATCAAAGAAAAATATTTCAAAGTAAATGCTCAACTTTACTTTAGCGACTGTGATCTACGAGGTTCATATTTTTATCACATGTAGGTTCACATAGCACAAGCCTGAATATGAAATGGTGTACTGCGGAAACCAATAGTTTTAGCATTGTGAGCTATGACAAAAAATCAAAGAAAAATATTTCAAAGTAAATGCTCAACTTTCCTTTAGCGACTGTGACCTACGAGGTTCATATTTTTATCACATGTAGGTTCACATAGCACAAGCCTGAATATGAAATGGCGTACTGCGGAAACCAATAGTTTTAGCATTGTGAGCTATGACAAAAAATCAAAGAAAAATATTTCAAAGTAAATGCTCAACTTTACTTTAGCGACTGTGATCTACGAGGTTCATATTTTTATCACATGTAGGTTCACATAGCACAAACCTGAATATGAAATGGCGTACTGCGGAAACCAATAGTTTTAGCATTGTGAGCTATGACAAAAAATCAAAGAAAAATATTTCAAAGTAAATGCTCAACTTTCCTTTAGCGACTGTGACCTACGAGGTTCATATTTTTATCACATGTAGGTTCACATAGCACAAGCCTGAATATGAAATGGCGTACTGCGGAAACCAATAGTTTTAGCATTGTGAGCTATGACAAAAAATCAAAGAAAAATATTTCAAAGTAAATGCTCAACTTTCCTTTAGCGACTGTGACCTACGAGGTTCATATTTTTATCACATGTAGGTTCACATAGCACAAGCCTGAATATGAAATGGCGTACTGCGGAAAAAAATAGTTTTGGAGCTATTCATTGTTGAAATTTGCTAAAAACTGGTTTCCGATCTCCATATTTTGGTGATATTTTACTATTTGTCAGTGTTTGGATACGATTTTCGGCTTTTGACATTGACAACCCACCCCTCCCCTCCCCCCTCAAGCCTTATACTTATAGTCGCTAAAGGAAAGTCCTTCGATGAATTCTCAAACAGGAGTAAGCACGTAAACAATCTCAACTCTGAGAACACAAACGATGACAGAGTTCATTGATGTTCAAGGAATACGTAACCGACTGGACCGTAAGAGCAAAAAACACGACTAGTTGAAAATTGAGAAACCACCAATTTTTAGCAAAATATACCATTTGGTCTGTCACTGTCATTGTCAAAAGCCGAAAATCGTATGGGAACACTGATAAAAAGTAAAATATCACCAAAACATGGCGTTCGGAAAGCGGTTATTAGCAAATTTTAAAAATGAATAGCTCCAAAACTATTGGTTTCCGCAGTACGCCATTTCATATTTAGGCTTGTGCTATGTGAACCTACATGTGATAAAAATGTGAACTTCCTAGCTAGCAGTAGCTAAAGGAAAGTTGAGCGTTTACTTTGAAATATTTTTCTTTGATTTTTTTGTCATAGCTCACAATGCTAAAACTATTGGTTTCCGCAGTACGCCATTTCATATTTTGGCTTGTGTCTACATGTGATAAAAATATGAACCTCCTAGCTCACAGTCGCTATTGGAAAGTTGAGCCAAACTCAACGATCATCAAAGCACCAACTTGCCCCCTTATTCGCTCTGACCAAACGTAACATAACGCGGGCTCGTTACGATATCTGCGTGGAATCATCGCTGAATCGTATGGGTGACGTCACACGTTATTGAAAAGAAATCTCATAGGTCATAGCGAATAACCACCCTGATCACAATTATTGGAAAAAAGTTTGTGCTCGCGAGTTCTAACTGTTCGCAGAACTAGGTACCAAGGAGTTTTTATTGCTAGATATATAAATGTAAAAAGTTTGTGACAAATGCCAAATATGCCAAAAAAATATTTTTGTCAAATGCTAGTTTGCATAAAAAATAAATACCAGCTTCGAATTATGAATGGTAACGGCCACAGAATAGAAATAAGTGTTCGGCTGTGCCCCGCGCGCGCCTGCGTTAGCCAAACAGGGACAGCAATATGCAGGCCGACTTTTGCGCTATTCTCGAGTTGATTTAGCGTGCGGCCATCACCGCAACCTTAACTAAGTAATTTCCATATTTAACCGACTTCCCAAAAAAGGAGGAGGTTCTCAATTCGGTTATATTTTTTTTTTTTTTTTAGTGTTTGTTACCGCATATCTCCGGCGTTTATGAACCGATTTGGAAAATTATTTTTACATTTGGATAGATATATGTACTTCCAGATTGGTCCCATTTTTTTCAGAATCCAGTTCTGATGATGGAATCCATGAGGAATTGAGGGAACTCCTCAAATATTGTAGGCATACATATGGCGATTTTACTATTTTCAGCAACAAACCAAGCATTTGCATTCAAAAAGTATAATAATCCTTTCACCACTTTGTCGAATAAAATAGCGGAAGTCGGTTTTTTAAATGAAAACTTATTTCTACTTTTATTTTTGAAAAAAAATCCCTCGAGGTCTACCAGTACAGTACAGGATCTACCAGTAACTACTCTAATTTCCTACACATCATCGAAATAACCTTTGAATAGGGCTAAGCAACGGGGCTTAGTTATACTACATACCTGTTAGTACCTATATCAAGTACCTGACGAATTAATTGATAACGTCCTTTTGATGAAAACCATAGAACTCCAACGTCATTCAAATTATTAGAAATGGGAGGTCAGCAATGGATGTTATATTGGTTTCTATTTTATGGAGTACATGTTTCTAAATTCTTCAATTTCAGACTTTTCCCTGTAGTTGTGACACAAAAGCCACAAGCATACCAAATTTCAGCATTGTGGGATTGCTGGAAGTACCCTAGAATTTTGGGTTTTTACGTTTTTTATTTTCCCTAATATCTCGAAAACTACTAAGGCTAAATAATTATTAAAAACAGTTTTTAAATGTCCAACCAAAGCGCTTTCATTAGACACCCCACTTGATCTGACTGTCTCACTTTTTTTTTTTACCCCCTCTTGGAAACCCCCTCAATATCTCAGCAACCCCCTGATCGATATAGCTCATAACCTTACCTACAAATTGTACCAATATTATCTACCCCCATACCAAATTTCATGAAGATCGGATTAGCGGTTTGGAAGTTTTCATCGGACAAACATACATACATACATACACACATACATACAAACGCCGATTCTTCCAACTTGACTCAGAGAACTCGCTTCGCTCGTTCAATAAATTACAATTCTTAAGTTGGCCAGTAGAATGAGTTGACTTATTTGCTATAGATATTTTTTAAGTTTTTATCTACTCTCATACTGAAATATAAAGATTAAAAAACTAAAAACAATACTAAAATGACAGTCTTTACGCACATGCCATCGAAATAAATTGAAAAAATTACATTACGATACAGCTCTTCTATGGACAACTGTAGGTATTATAATATAACTTTTTTTCTATAACGATACAACTTCACTTGGACCAAGGAGGTTGCAATGCAATGCAGTTTTTCTATACATAATCTGTGGACGCGGCGCAACACGCTCGCGCGTATGGATTTTGGCGCTAAACGTTTACAAATAAATGCAAATATAAGCTGTAATTTTACGCAAATTTCATTGTCAAATTAGTTTTTGTTTTAAAAAGTATCTGAAAACGACAGTAGCGATACTGAAGAAAATTTTAAACCACCGGACATTCTCGAAGCTGCAACGAACAAATGAACCTCTTACCGGCGAAATGTAGAAGGTATTACAATAAATGTTACCAAGGCTTTAAAATATAATACACTCGAGAGCAATGAATCCGGGTCACTTAAAGAATGTTAAAAATCTCGGAAACTAAAAATGATAGATTAATGCAATAAATTGTATTTAATAGACAATGTAATACTCCTTAAATGAAGGTAAAAAAAATATGAGTCACCATACATTTTATTAACACAAAATTACATAAAGAAAAAAACTGCTGATCTCTCCTTAAAACAAAAATAGGAAACATGAAATTTTTGAACTTTATTACGATTTTCTTGAATTTTAATACTTCGTATTGCCTCCTCGTGCTTCCATTACTGCGTTTACGCAGAAAAAAACAACAAAAAAACAGAAATCAAACAATGATAAATGACAGATTACAAACAAAAGCAAAACCAAATGCTGTAATTTCGTAGTTCCATCTTCGAAAGTGGCCCTTTTTCAAATTTGATTTTTTTATGATATAACTTTACAATAACTAAGAAGTTTTAATACCTTCATTTAAGGAGTATTACATTGTCTATTAAATACAATTTATTGCATTAACCTAGCATTTTTAGTTTCCGAGATTTTTAGGATTCTTTAAGTGACCCGGATTCATTGCTCTCGAGTGTATTACCTATTTCTTGAGATTAGATAAAGTAGTGTATGAAACTGCACATAATTTGGTCTTATATAAAGAACCCTTATTATGCAACAGTTTCATAAACTACTATATTCTTCCAATATCATTTTACTCGGCTGCCGAGGTTGGATAGCTATGTATTATGTGGGGATATTATGTATTATGGGATTATTTCTTTAGGTATTAACACGTAGCGTAGCACCAAAATATATATGCCATAGATTCAAAATTACCAATTTAAATCGATAGACAAGGCTGGATTGCTTAATTTCACAGCTACTTTTGCATTGTTTCAATCAGTGATTTAGCACTAAATAGCGTTTAGGTTATTATTACAATATTAAACAACGATTTAAGCTTTAATTAAAATTTTAATATGGATTATAAGTATCGTTGATAGTTTATTGTGAAAATTACGGTTGGAGAACTAAAGACTCGACTTTACTATGTTTGATATATTTACACTTATTCATTCACAAATCAACATAACATGAAAACCCATCATCCAGTAAGGGCGCAGTAATCGTGATCCCATGTGGGGTGCGCCTAATCAGCTATGAAAATTAGGTTCCGTATCTTACGCTTTGTACTGCTAATGTGGAATTTAATTACTATTTCGAAATATTAGGTTGGTACGGCCTATGATGGCAGGAAGCGTTTCGATGTTCAATCATGGCTGTAATGGCATACATCAATTGGTTTTGCGACGGAAATGATACGGGATTCGCGGTACGTCTTTGCTCAAAATTAATATTCCTTCACATCACAATAAAGTAACAGACTTCCATCCATTATCTTGAATATGAGAACCAGGACGAAACAGTTAAATTATAGGGTATATTTTTATTGAACTTTTTACTTTTTCTACTCTTTTATGTACTGTGGTATGCCTGGCCTAGAATAGACCTCTCCTTCTACTCTCGTGGATAAAGTAGGTAAAAGCTTTAGAAGGAGGGTATATTCTTCAGCCAGACATTAGACAAATATTTTGTTATTCCGCCAATCAACATAATATCTAAATTTAAAAGTTATACCAAAATGTTTCAAGGCTTCCAAGTCCAGATAAACCATGAGATTAGACATTCAGCTCGCCTCCTTTAATCCATCATCCGATTAGTAGTGCGATCAATCATCAGGCCGATCACTCCCCAGGCCTCGATGATTTTTTCCACTGTTCAGCACCGGGCCCACGGGGACTTGTTAATCACTCGTGTGGGATGCGTGAAATGCTGATAGATTTTTCCTATCAAATGGTGAAAATTATAGAATTACATATTATATTGTTTATACTGGTATGGTTTCCGAAGGAAATAAAGATAAAAAAACACCAAAATATCAGCAACAGTTTCAAACAGAGTTTATAAAACCAACACTTCTCAATCACGATAATACAAACCTCAACAAAACGGCATGCTATAAAAAGATGAACAATAATTCTTTTTTATTACTCGCCAAAGTGGGAATCTCATTGTCGGTGAGGAAATAAATAATAGCACGATGAAAAGAGAAAGGGAAATAACACAACATAAAATATTAAGATTCACCCTGGATTGGCATCATTCTGCGGTCGCCGTGGATTTCTTAAGGGGAAGACGATACCTACATCTTTGAATGTTAATGTTATTTGCATATCCGAAAAGTCATGAAATAAATCAGCCAAGACGGACAGTAGGGACGCCATTCACTTTGCTCTCTTTGTCTACGCAAGTAGCAATTAATGTAAAAAAATGTTAATGTGCTTTGATTTACCCTGCTTTTCATATTAATTTTACAACAGAGACGTATTTTATTATGAATCTCCGAAATAAACTGTAAATCTCAAATTTCCATTTGGAAATCCTTTCGAGTCGCGAGGTGAGCCCTCGCGCGGATAATGGTAGGATCTGCCATCAAATTGCGCCGTATTGTGCGTCAAATGCGAGAAAAACTGAGAAAGTGTTAGGGCAGAATTTACATAAGTTGTGACAGAGGGTCTCGAGGAATACATACGAAAATATTCAGGGCCGAGGTGATGAGAGCCCTCGGGCGTCCATGCATGCCTTTATGGAGAAAATATTTACAGCCGGCGCGAAACGCAATATTTATGAAGCAGCTGAAAATAGTACGTTCAGTGAGGGAACTGCGACGATATGCGCTTTATTGTTTTACATCGGGTTAGTGAGATTGAGAGTTATTGCACCGTTTAAATATAAATCAACAGTAAACGTTTATTTTCTGGTAACTGTTTTTTGGGGTGTAACCGAAGATTTAAAGAGTTACTTATAGGATATGGCATTTGCACACACTAGAGCTGGTGTATTGATCATATAATATGTAGATATGAAGTAAGAAATTTTCTCAGGGTGACCAGACGGCCAAATAAATAACAACAAAATATTAACAAATTAAAAAAAAAACCTAAAATTGCCAGTTAGTGAGTCGCCGCGTGGCTTTGTTTACAAACTGACAGTACGATCGTTATCGATTGTGCTGGCGGCAAAGTTTTTATGAATTAACCGTCAAACAAGTAAAGAAGAACAATGAAAAAACAAACTCTTCAAACAAAAATCGATGACAATCTGGGCCAAAAACTTTGAAGAACTTTGCCGGCAAAAAGATTTATATACTTATAAAAGAGTATACGGGAAAAGAAGTTTTGGAAAAAACTTTAAATTGCAACCTTGAACCGGTTAAACTTTGTTTCAGATTACTATTAGTGAGTCGGAAGTTTTTGACGAGAAGGGGTTGACGTGCCGCGGACAGTTCGTGTCATTAACTTTGGTATAAATAATATGATTGGGATATTTGGTTCTATAATATTGGGGTATGGCCCTTGGGTTTCTGAAGTTTGGTGCACATTTTGCGTTTTGTGGATAGGGTGCGATGAACTGAGGATCGATCGCGGATGGGTAGCGCCCGCAGACTACGTCAAACTTTTGGATCTGTTTAATGAAACAATTCCGGAACTAAAATGAATTGAGGTCACTGTGTGCGGTGGTATGCGTGCTACGTTCAGCTCTCCTCTCATATTCCATTTAACCTACATTTCAATGCATACTTGGCACGTTCAAGGTGCCATAAATGAGAGTTCATACTTTGATATGGCATACACTCAAAATAAACACAGCAGTAAACAAACAATAAACAAAATAGAGCAAATTCGATTCAACATTTTATCACGTCACAAAAGAGACGTCTTGTTAAACAATATGCCATCAGAATTTCCATCTAAAAGGCGTTTAAAGACTCTGCTCCGTCAATTGCAACATCGTTTTCTTTATTAACTGTTAACTAGGACCGGGAGTTTATGTAAATTGTTATTGCTTTTTTAAGAAAAGCCTCGTTTGACACGTCTGAGGACTCTCCGAGGCCCGCTCGTTACGAAAGGCCTCTACTTGGCCCCACGCCGGTCACAATGGGATTTTGAAGGTAAATAAGTCTTTAAAAGAGGAATAAGTAAATTAGAAACGACAAGATAGGAATCTCCCCTATTTTTTTCCGAAGATTGGGGCGAGAAAAAAGACGATCGCCTTAGAGTCATAAGAACGCCACAGGATAAGAAAGTATGGAATGCTTCCTATACCTACTTATTTTACTGACACTGTTTGTGCAGTGTGGCGATTACATATTTAAAAAAAAATGAAATTACTTGACATGATATTTTCATAAATAATCACACACAATCACAATGTGGCAGTGTTTCGGACATGAGCTTGGGTGTTTATCCAGATAATCCCATAATTTATTTACCTAGATCCGCAGTAATTAATCCAATTAATCGATTTCCTCATCTTCCACATCCAAAGAGTATAATAAGAGAAGCCGTCTTCATCCTAATCAGCTATAAAAAAAACCTTTAAGGGTGAGTGCGGCGACACTCGGCCGGTATCACAGCTGCCGCCAACGATACCTACTTATTAAGCCGTATAACGTCCAAGAAGCCTGTCCTCCATTACAACTTCCTCATGTTTTTAAATTATAATCTGCAGATGGATAGCGGGGAAAATTTCAAAGCCAATTAACTTTGTATTTACCTGGGATGACGGTTTTTATAAAATTATGACATGAGAAAATACTAATGTATTATACTAAGATTGGTGGAATATATTTATTTACATATATTATGTAGATAAACAGAAACCAGACGACGCGGTACAGGAAGGTCCACTCGATGGACTAAAGACATTATAAACGTCGCAGGAAGTCGGTGGATGGAGGCGGTTCAAGACCGTTAGTCGTGGCATTCTAAGGGGGAGGCCTAAGCAATGGACTTCAACAGGCTGATGATGGTGATGATGATATTATGTAGGTATAGGTACGGTTTTTAAAAATATCAACAGTAATTTATAAACATTAAAAAATTAAAAGAAAAGGAAATAAAACAAAAAATAATTGTCTTCATAAACTAAACATTAATTATGGATATTTTTAAGAATTTATAAGAAACAAGCTATTTTTGAAACACTTCAACTTCACCTTTATAATATACAAAAATAAAATAAGATGTGCAAAAAAATATTCAAATATAAATCTGTCAAATAAATGATGGCACTATTACATCTAAAACAACCTAGTAGGGTCCGAATTAGCTTCGTTTGCCGGAGGGCTGTCTGAATGTGACAGCTGTCAAAATATTCTAATTATAAAATTATTCACTGACTTCTCGATATCGACTTCGAAATTATTTTTATCTAAAGCTATTTATATCGATGTTTGGGTTTCTACACTTAGGTAAAGGAATTGGAGTAAGAGGAAAAATATTATTCTGAATTATTTATTAGAGTAGCGTATATATTATCTACAACGTAAAATTTCGCTTTAATATTCCGAACCGCCAAAGTAATTTGTGTCCTCCTCGAACGACCCCCTGAAGACCTGAGCGTAGTTCAGCAAAGACTGAAAATGATCTTACAAAGTACAGGCCAACATCGGTCCCCGTTGACGCCTCGGGCCTTTGAGGCGCTCCGATACAGAGTTTAAGAGTTATGCAAATGTTATGGACAACAAAAAAGTTAATGTCAATGATAAGTGCGGACTCGGGGGAGCGATCACGCGCACTCTGACTTTTTTATCAACCGTACTCATTGGAGGGAGTTCTTACGATTTTTTCTCTTAACTGGAGGTAGACGAGGGCGTTCTTATTTGCGTAGCCATTGTGTAACCCTCTTTAATTTATTTTGTTATTTTTGCGAGTCGTTTACACTGCGCTTATTGCTGGCAATCAAATTTCATGTTCTGAGGAAAAAAAACAACTTTACAAAAATATATGTAGATTGGCTTGGTTTTATTACGTGCCTAAGAGTGAGTACTTAAGAACGTATTTATCTAAATGAACAATTTCTAATTTTATTCTTAAACATTTTTTAAACACAATGTGTTTTTTTAACAAAACTAACTTAGACCGTTTTACCCCGACTTACGTAACCATTGAAAACAATAATATAACAATAAACCTGCCATTTGCGTCTCGAATCACGCACTCGAAAAGTATTCATCACTAGAATATCACTTAATTTTGACAGGCGTAAGTTCATTATCCATTCAATCAAACCAAAATTAAATCTGTCGATGAAGTAGTAAGTCAAAAAAATTACAAAGTTCGTGATCAAACTGAAGGTTTTATTCTATGAATAACTCTTGTATACACCCCTTGTGACAAAATACAAACAGACAGGCAGACAAACAGAAGGCGTAGGTTTAATATTAAGGTCCCGTTTGCATCCTTCGGGTACAGAACCTAAAAAACTACACATTTTAAATCCACAAGTTTGACATCCCCATTATACACAAAACAATCTTAACACGCTAATCTACATGACAGTGCCTCTCAATCACTCAAATTGAAGTCACCGTTTTGCATCTGATTATACTCGCGAGGGCACGAGTGTCTGTAAAAAGTACTCAAGTGAAGTAGGTGGAATTAGAAGCAGGTCTTGAGGGGTCGCGGAAACCATTAACGTGACGGTATGGTAGGTAGGTAGAGTGCAGGTGTCTCGCGCCGTTTGTGAGTCAACGAACCTCCGCGGTTTTGCTAAGTACCGTGGATTGTCTAGTTAGACAAGTATTTGAAACTATAAACAATGAAGACGTGTTCAGAAAAATAACAAACAGTGCGTTTGTAAAACGGAAAACGAGCTGACGTTGTAGTATGGTAGAGACTTTGGTAGAGTTCGTTGTAACACATGCAGTAACAACCGTAAAAAAATCAACAACATCCACGGAATCCACGGAAACTAGAAAAACCGTCAACAAATTAAAAAAACAACGCCTCGGAACAAATATTTGTACGATCTGCAGATAATTGTTCCGGGTGGTCTGGGTATTTTCAATGTATAATAAAAAAATATCTATCTATGTAATGTATTGTATTCAGTATATCAGTGATCTAGTACCCATAACACAAGCTCTGCTTAGCTTGGGGCTAGATAATGTTGTGTGAAATGTCCAGCATTATTTATTATTTATTTAGATATTATTGTTAAGTTTTTGTTTGTAGGAAATAAAATTGACACCATTCGTTGGAACAAATTCGGCCCCATTCATATAGGACTTGCAAAAAGTCCTCTCAGAGAGAGTAGGCCCCGAGTCTTAGCAGTGGGGACATTATAATATTGTGCTCTGTTTTGCAACATCTAATAAGTATATTGTTGCCGCGAAATTCATATCACATTCTTCCAAGGATGTTCTCATGTTCGAGCCCTACATCGAACGTCTACCTAATCTTAAGAGCGCCCCGTATAAGTTTTACATGCAAATGAATTAATTCTTCGCGTCTGAGTGTTCGGTGCATCGCGGCGATGCCTCGTTGCATTTATAATGTGAGTTCATTACAGGCTGACTAGTCTACATGCAAAGATTACCTGCTATATAATATTTAGATATGTAGATGTGAAACTCCATTTTAGATTCACCGAGCCGCCAAAACAGTTACACATCGAACATATAAAAGCCTGGTTAGATGACGTGTTTCAGGCGTATCAACTTGCGCGTTTTGAAATACGCTTTTCTGAGATACTAAAGGCAACGAGACCTGTGAGACACACGAGGAGGCATGTGACCTCGACTGCTAGACTTTTGCTAGTATACTAGAGCTAAGAGTTCACTCGGAGAAGTACTACCATCATACCTATATCTGACGACAAACAGTAGTGCTCGCATTGCTGTGTTCCGGTTTAAAGGGTGCCAGTGAAATTATAGTGACATGAGACTTTTCATCTTTGTGTCTCAGGATAATAGGCGCCAAGTGCCAAGTGGGGCGCGTCCTATCCTAGGTGGACGTGACCTAAGAGGTTTGTAATGGTCTGAGGTTACCGTTCAACATCAGGTGGACCACATGCCAGGTCAGCCATTTATTCTTATAAAATAAAAATATGCCACTGTTGCATCCAGCAGATTTACATTTTTGCAGTGAAAGGAAGATTTTGGCTTTCTAAATGGAGTAAAATAAACTAGATCACGTATTATTTATTGATAAGGTGGAGATGAGGAAGGGCATGCACACAAGGACGTCATACTATTTTTTTAATTACTAAATTAAAAAAATATATATATGTAAACTGTGAATGCTACCTCTGTAAACTGCGCGCAAAACGTGTCATCTGTGATAGAGTCACTAGCGAGACGATTAGTAAATGACAAATACTAACTAATCAAATTATAAAGATTTCAAGCTACCCCGATGTCATTGGCCAATATTAACATTTGCGGTTGTCTCGTTAGCGTCTTGGTTACGCTAGTCAGCCTGTTTATCGTACTGAACGCTAAGAATTTCACTTCTACGTATTACTTATCATACAGTTAGCTACAGGCGGGTAATGGGTTTGGAAGAACGTTCGCTTCAATTATGAGTGGGATATTAAATCGGTAGCTATCGGTAGGTAGGTACCATGTGTAGATTGCTTCTTGAGAGAATGAATCTCGAATTTTCTAGAATAATATGAGGTTTCATTGTTCAGCGTAACTTTAACAAACTTTCTTGTGTTTGTAATCACAGTAAAAACAGCGCCCTTTGGCTTGTTGTTTTCCTCCAAAAGTCAAAATCACAGAGCAAAAGTATAAGACACGAAAGAGCTAAGTGAATCGCGAAACATTTGATGAAATGTGGTTAAAATCAATCTTTAGCCAATTGTATAACCATCATTTAAAAGGCTTACAATGCTCTGCCAATTCAATAACGCTTTCAGGAAGCTGTTGCGGCTCCCGCAACTCTGTAGTGCTTCAGGCATGTTCACCGATGGTGTTTTCGACGCCATCTAGCGGAAAAAACTGCCTCTCTGCTAAGCAGAGTGCGCGCGAGCCACAACAGCATCCTGAATGAAATTGCATCTAATTATGAATGTCCTCTGGTGTGGAAGCTCTCCCAGAGGACGAAATCTGTATTAGTTATTAGGTAGGTGCTAACCCTTATTCATAAGCTTACTAACACTGTGGACTAAGTTGTCTGAATAAAAAACTTTATTATTATTACTATTATTTAAAATAATAATAAATTTAGATAATGTAGTTTTGTGCGGTCGGACCAGAAATATTTTGAATAATTTTTTGATTATTATTAACAAATGTTAACAGTTTTAAAAACACCAGTTTAATATTTGATCTGTTTTCGCGTGGCTGAGCATATTTTCCTTGATGTGCCTTGGGCGCGTGTGCATTTTTAATCTTTACAACCTCAGCTGTGGATGACGCGATGAATTTTTACTGAGCCCGCCACTTTCTGTCTTATTAACGAGGGTGGGTTAATTGTGGGGCTTAACTAAAGCCTTCACTTGCGCTCTTATTAGATTGTTACCTAAATTTAGTACAGAAGCACAATGAATCAGTAACTAAGAAACGACACAAAAGTTGAATGAATGAATGAATGAATGAATGAATGAATGAATGAATGACTGAATTATTTATTTGCTTAATTTGTTGTGATCCTTCAAATTAGATTCATCGTCATCACCAGCTTTTAGACGTCCAGTTCTGGACGAGGTCTGTAATGGGATTTGCAATAATCACCGCGGTAGGCGGATTGGGGATCGCAGTACTGGTGTTGAGTACTCAGATGGATTCTGCTACCCGTCTTTTGGTGTAATCCCTCAGTTGGCTTATATATGACACCGAAGGAAGGAGGCGTAGGGGTTTTTTCTCAGGCCGGACACACCACAGCAAAATGGATTAGTTTTTCATTAACTTGAAGTTGCAACATAGTCCACATATGGGATCAGAACTATCACTTTATTTCGCGGTATCAATACAGCGCAGTCAAAAGTAGACGATATCTTTCTAGAAAAAAAACACAGTCAATAATATTCCACCCCCGTATCAACTTACTAAACGATAGGCAAATTCTAAAAAGATTCCCCTCAAACTTTTCCCAATTTTCAAGTCCAAGATAGGAAACCTGCCGATAAATTCCTCCGTCACAGCTAATAAAATATAAACCCTTCCGATATGTTTATCACTCGGTGGCCCCATGATTTAACGCATGATGGTAGGTACATTTTGAAAATACATTCAGTTTAGAGCTTTTCAAAATTAAATTAAGATCCCGCTCGAAAAAAGTTGTACCTATTGATGTAGAGTATAAGTCAAACAATAATTGAACTTTTTAACATTAACGATTTTTAACGAGTTTTAACATTATTCTAATGACTTATTATTTTCTACTAATTGACAACCTCTGTGGCGTGGCGTGCGTATGGTCTGCACCCAAGAGGTGATGGTTTGATTCCCGCTGCAGGACAAATATTTGCTTGATGTGCAAATATTTGTTCCTGGTCTGGGTGTAGTGGTAGCTTGGTACTTGTAGTTCCTTGATACACACGACACAGGGAATCCTAGTGTAGGATCAGGACTATGGATGTGTCTGTTGGGTGTTATGTCAATGAATTGACTCAAGGGAACTGTCCAGTGCAGGATGGCCCCCATGCTCGATGACACTTTGGTGATCGCGGGAAGTCGTTGGATGAAGACGGCTCAAGACCGTTCTTTGTGGCATTGTTCAGGGGAGATCTATGTCCTGTAGTGGACTTCTACCAGCTGCAGGTAATGATGATGACACACTCAAAACAATACCTTCACCCCTTTTACCCTTTTCATACACAGTTCACTAAATAATATAATAGAATAGAAAATAATTTATTTTCTTTATACATAAGATAATAAAAATTAACAAAACTTAACATTTTAGAAAAATGAAGACTATACGTACTTAACTATTCTCCTGCTGACGTTTCGTATAGTAAAGTAAGTAAAGTTTCGTATAGTTTTCGTATGGTACGTGGTGTATAGTCGTAATTATTTAAAAAAAACTTAACATGGTAATTAAATCTACATTGGGAATTAGAATTTCTTAATTATTCTTCTTAATTTTTAGAATTTCTTTAAGACAACCTTTGAATGGAGAGAATGTAAGATGTAAAGAGTAAGTAATAAACAAACAATATTTTCTCTATACCTTTCTATATATCTAGCCAATCGGCCGAGATACGAGCACGAACCGTCACAGCTAATAAAACATAAACCCTACCGATATGTTTATCACTGTGTGGCGCCATGATTTAACGTATGACAGCCCTATTTCACGCGCGCCGTGCGTTAAAATTGAATTGATATGGTTCCGCTAACGGTTCAGAGTGGGCCGTGGAATTTTTCAGACCATATCGCGTATGATCCGCGAGCTAAAGCGGGCGGAAAACTGTTTGGTAGCATCTACAAATAAAAAAGTATAACGTATTTTTATCTATATTTTCATCACATGTAAAATGGAATTTAAAATGACCGAAGTTACATATAATGGGCAGATTTTTTTTGTAAAATTACTCTAGATTTTACACGAATCATCATCATCATCAGTCGTCAGACGTCCAATGTCCAATGACTAAGACTCTCCCATATAATGTAAAGGGGGGATTTACCATAATAACCACGCCTGGCAAGCGGATTGGTGCATTATTGGTGTTGAGTACTCAGGTAGATGCTGCCCCATCCCCTGGTGTAATCGTAAAGTCGGCTTTTGTGACATCCATGAGAGAGCCCCTCCGTCTATTCCTAGGCCGGACACACCAAGGCACACATTTTTTCCATTGCATTGTGATAAATGTTACTAACTTTGTTTGAATTGGCACATCTAAATACAACCAATAGGAAAGCGTTATCACACCTATGGCCGAACACAATTTCAATTATATATTCTATATTATATATTCATAGAATTCAATTACAAAATGACACAAGTTTTGTTGAAATTATTTAATTTTTCTATATACATCTGGATGAAATTCTAGGGTCCCAGCGTCAATTCATGAAACTATAGGCGCGACCTGTACTGCTAGCACAGGCTGATTACCGTTACCAAGACGCGAGACGACCACAAATTTTAATATTGACCAATAACATCAAGGTAGCTTGAAATCTTTGTGAATGGTTAATATTTTACATAATATATTATCTTCTCACTAGCAACTTGCTATCGTAACTAATGTTAGTCAGCCTGTGCTAGCCGTACAGGAAAGCAATACTCTTAATTATTTGTCATTGAATTCACGATATAATCTCATTTCAGTCACATTTCGAATAATCATAAAATTTTCTGTCGCTTAGGAAGGCGTTCGTTAGAGCGAGAAAGAGTACGTATGCATGACTACGTATATGTAGTGACAGGTGACTGAAATGAGATTAGATTGTGAATTGAATGTTCGAATAAAACATCGATCATTTTGTTCGAATAGAACAAAAATCGAGGCTCAGATTACAATTATCTACTGTTAAGCGTGGTGATTAAGGCAATTCCTCCATTGTATTGATTTGATTTGATTTATTTTATGGGGGACCCCTCGTCCCAGCAGTGGACGTTTAAACGCTGCTGATGATAATGACTACAATAACATGTTTCTGATATCTGTTGATTTGTGAACCGTACTCGCGATATAAGTGTGAGAAAGGGATGTAGTAAAGAGTGCAAACGATCGGGTCGCAGTGTCAGACGCTTACTAAGTACATTGCCAATCCTACATATTTCACCTCGGAGCTTCCACCCTGAATATGTTACGCGTATATCACAGTGATATATAACATGGTTTTAATTTAACAACGCACAAAGATTTGAGTTATCTGGAAGACGTTAGTAGTTTAGTGTAATGTAAAAAATATCCTACTAATTTGGTAATCATCATCATCATAAATTGCATTATTTTGCGAAGCCTCCTCCCTAAATTGCATTGGATTGGTGATCGCAGTATTCCTGTTAAGTACTCAGGTTGCTAACTATTGCCCATAACACACACAAGTTCAAAGTCGCGGTAGGCTATGGAGAGAGCTATGCTCGAAATTTTACTATGTTATAGAAACCGACTGGCAAAACGCACTGACTATAGACTTTCTCTCTTGAGGGTCTGCGGTATCTATGACGCGAAGATATGGCGTAGGTAGTTTCCCGAACGCTGCCGTCGAAGTTGTATTCGTCGGCTGATTTCTTTGTTAAAGTTGCCCCTACCTAGTTGAATCGTCTGACCCAAATAGACATAGTGGTCAACAACTTCGATGATATCAACATGATGATCATTCCCAGCGTGTACCGGCATGGGTGCGACATAGGTATTATACACATATGACATGTATTGTGCAACGTAATGGACGTTAAAGATTGGATTATAGTTAGGACAACAGATCAATGAAAGCAAATCGCACAGCTAATTTCGTTAAAAAGTAAAAATTGACACATGTTTACACACAGTCATTAAAAATCCACCGCCATCCAAAGCCAGGTACACATTTCTGAAAGTTTCGCGGAACGCTAAACTATGTCCCCTGCAGCGCAAACTTAAGCGCACCTTGCCCCCACAACTGTATCAAAATGATAAAAATGTTGAGATCCAATAACCATTCATCCATCAAGTGTCAAGATATAATCTCGGGCTGGCGGCGCTGCTTAGCCCTCAGAGCCTCAGAGCAGAAAACGCCGAATATAAAAATGCCTGGGAGATTTACAGGTTTCGCGGAGATATCGCTTACAGATTTCGGCTGCATTGTGGTGGAATGGAACTACTTCACTTGAGTTAAGAAGTTTGAGGAAATTATTTTTGCCTTCGTAAAATCTTTCTACTTTCTATGATAAAAAAATTCTACGCTAGGATTTCATTAACTATGTTTCCTGTTGATCCGTTTTTACTTTAGCGTTCATTTTTTATGCTAAACAGCTTAAAGACACCCATAACAAAAGAGTTGTAGAATGAGACTCATACTAAAACATTTATCAATCTCAAGACTTACTTTCCTCTTATCGTATCATTTCTACAAAGCGTGGGTCCGTAAGAAATCTGTTTGTATCTGGCATTCCGGGCCAGCGACCGATTTAAATCTCTTAAGCTCACTGCGACCGGCCGCGGGCGCCACTCGAGAACTCACAAATCTTTCATAATCTCGCAAGATCCCGCGAGGGGTGTTCTTCATAGTGTATACCCAGCCGTAGAGGTTGAACTCGGACAAAAACTACTCTACGAAAAAAGGTAACACGCTTTTTTACCGCCGCGAATTGAGTAATGGGTTTTAATATAAAATGACTCCATCAACAATGTTTTAATTTTATTTTCCCGTATCGTATCGTATATTTATATTTCACAATATGGGGCAGGTACGGCCGGTATTCATAAGCAAATACAAGGCGAGGGTCCCCATAATTTTCGGTTTGCATTTTTCCATCGCGACCGCGAACTCGATTTTCACTCCCAAGGGCGCGCGGACGCTCGGCCTCAAAAATATTAATGAAAATTTTTACATAAATTTATTCGACTGAGGGAACCATGCGTCGTCCTGAGAGCCGATGGGGTACGCTCCTGTTTTTTATTTATTAATCTAATGGTATTTTCGGTCTAATTACCTAACTGAGGTATAATTCATTGGCGTTGGTGTGTTTGTTTGGGAAATTTATTTCACAATTTGCTTATAAATGGTGAAAAGGTGCTAAAAGTCTGATATTATAAAAGTATCAAAAACAGAATTGTTTCACTAGGCATCTACATCTTTTAAGCAAACATCAAAATTTAACAAAAATAATTCTGCTGGGCCAATTTACAATAAGCCAGTTTTCGGACCGCTCTCAACCCCAGTTTATTGAGTTCTATAAAAAGCAAAGCATTCTTGGCTTCAACCCTTCACCGTCAGCTTCAAAAGAACAAACGCAATATATCGGGGGTCGGCTTAATTTGCCCCGTACCGACTTAAATGCGAGTAGCCGCTCGAATGCTCCAAATTACTACGCGATATTTTTAGAGTGCGGAATGCACCCGTTTCGGGTAACCCATCCGATATTAACTGAATTGTTGGTATAGCGTAGGAACGCAAGCCACGAAAGGGTTAAAGAAGCCAAATTTTCTATATTCTTTTCTGCAGCACGCTACACATTTTTGGAATTTGGGTATACTAATTAGAAATCGAATCAAAGTGTTTCTGGACGCGGAAAGCATAAACACGAGGGGGGCAAGATTCCTAATTTGTCGCGCTGTGTTAAGTCTGAGACTTTTTCTTCAAATAAATTTCGCATCTTGGGGGACATTGGCTTCTTGCCGTGTTTACAGAGAGCTCCCAAGGAGTCCCACTTTGTTGTTTAATGAAATTATCGGTTTACCAAGTAAATGAACAAAGCCAGATTTCGCTTTCGACGGCCGAAAAACGAGGGGAGTTGGCCTTGTTTTTGTTTTTGAAGGTGGCCGAATGGACTCCTTTGTGGTATTCTTTAGATCATCGCTGTACTTAATCAATTATCATCGATTCGTTAATTCGAGATGCAAAAGGGGATTTAACGTCAACGTACCTACAACCAGCACAAGTAGTTCAAATTGTGTTTTTGATAAAAACTTTCGTATTCATGATTTAATGTCCGTGGAGTGTCCGGCTTAAGAATATACCCCTCATCTCTCACCTCATCTATACCTCATCACCCTCACGTAGATGTCGTAAAAGCCTACTAAGGGATTACACCAGGGGATAGGCAGCACCATCCACCTGAGTACTCAATACCAAAACTGCGATCACCAATCTGCTTGCCAAGCGTGATAATTTTGCCAAATCCCCCCATTGTGTTCTATGGGGTAGGCCTCGTCTAGCAGTGGACGTCTAAAGGCTGCTTGTGATGGTGATGACTCATGATTACATTTATTTTTAACCGACTTCCCAAAAAGGGGGAGGTTCTCAATTCGGTTGTATTTTTTTAAAATGTTTGTTACCTCATATCTCCGGCGTTTATGAACCGATTTGGAAAATTCTTTTTTATTTGAATAGATACACTTCCAGATTGGTCCCATTTTTTTCCGAATCCAGTTCTGATGATGGAATCTATTAGGAATTGAGGGAACTCCTCAAATATTGTAGGCATACATATAGCGATTTTGATATTTTCAGCAACAAACCAAGCATTTGCATTCAGAAAGTATCATGACCCTTTCACCACAATGGTTTTTTCATCATTTTTTTTTCATCCACATATTTTGTCGAATACAATGGCGGAAGTCGGTTTTTTAAATGAAAATTTATTACCGGTTTAATTTAAGTTAGTTATATTTGAGTTTACGAGCCAAGGTTCAAGCAATTTGGATGCCTTAGTCATGTACGAGTGCCTTACGCGCCGCGCTTATAAAATAACAGTCATACATGACTAAGAGCATCTAAAATCTAAATGTAAATCTAAATCAATCTCGACAACTCTGCTCGTGTGCTCGAATATAACGAACGTAAGGTAAAAATCAATGTAATTAAAAATGTAATTTGAATTCCCTACTATTTCTGTACATTAGAAACAGTTTGTTTCTCCAAGTTTGACACCTTCACAATACGTAGGAACAAGAACACGTACGTAAAAAGACAAAATAGTCTAACCCAACTAAGGGAGAGCAATTAGAGACGAAAGAATATGGCGACCCTCGCACTAATGGCCGCTCGACTTAATTATATAAAGTGCTTAAGTAAATGATAGCTAATTCTCGTGCCCGGCGTCCCGTAAACAAGAGGTGTGACTTTTCACCATTGTAGACGATCTGTCATTCCCACTTCCGTCGCGGTCCTTTCTAAGCTCCTTCTTTGTTGCCCTTTCCGCTCAAAAGAATTCATTCTTTTCTTTTTTTTCCGGTGCGTGCAATTGTCACCCTCCTGTTTGTTGTGCTTTGATTAAATACTCCTGTCACAATTTGGCAAATTTTTTCTTCCTGAGTGATAAGTTTGAAGGTATTTTTGTTGAATTTTACTGACAAAGGCTGAATAGTTTTAGTTACCAATATTCTAAAGATTTCGCTACATTGTTTCCGGCGTCATAATAAATATACCTAATATTTAGAAATCTAATTTTGGTTTGATTATGTAAAATGATTTAGTAATGTCTAAGGTTTTCGCAATTGCTATACATCATAAATGAATAATAACCGTAAATTAATCTTAAATATCAATATATTAATTAATAAAATTTGCGTTAAACTGCTTATATTTATATTTTTTTAGTCAACATTCATACTCGGTAATCTTAATGATGCGACAGGCTTGTCAAATATTTCGTCTCCAATTTTTTATCCGTGTCGTCGCCGTGTCGAAAATTTACATATAAATAGAACATCTGCGAGAGACCCTCATGGCTTCCAAGGCATTTTTCTTACCCGCTAATTTGTAAATCGCTCCGTAATATCGAAAAATTAAAATGCTGATGTCATATTTTACTCTCTATTTATATGCTAATATCGGAAATCTTCAAATCTGAAGGGACGGTTGATTAAAATATCAATGGGTAATTTATGAAACGTTTCCTTGGCTGAAATTTGACAGCCGTGAGAGGAATTTATTCAGAACGTTTCGCTTAAAGTCTAATGTCGGTTATTACAATGCAAAATCTCTCCAGTACAACAACTGTGATGGGCTTTAATCTCGCTCATCCCATTCCTCAAGTCAGAGCATCGCCGCGATCATTTGTAAGAAGGGTTGAGACGAGGCGCAGTGAGCCTAATGCCGCAATATTCGTAAATTAAGTACCTTTTCCGAGTCAGGGGCCAGTAAATATTTTTTTTTTATGTTAATAACCGCCCGATTGCGTTAATAAAGCCTTACATCTCGTAATTAGCAGAGGCATTGTCTGCGAGCGCGGCGCAGCGCGGTGTGGCCCGAGAAATGAATTGAAATAATTTGGTTGTAGAGCTAGCCCGTCGTAATGTACGGATTTGTAAATGATGGTGTTCAGCAAATTAGCAACTAGTGTTTGGTATTAAAATGCAAGATTACTCTTGTTAATTATTAGTAGTATTCATTTTGTATGTATTTTATAATTTTGTGTTAAATTGGGAGTACGACCGCCATCTTCCTTGCAATATTGATTGTTTGAGTAGATTTATGACCCCCAGATTTAAATCCCCTCTTAGTATGGATCGGAGTTCATAATTAGAAAATACTAAAGAAATTTAATTAATTAATATTGACATACCAGAGGCCGTAGACAAAGTAACATTCTAACAGCGATGACGCCAGTAGAAAGGTACAAAATGTAGGGGATTGACGTTAGCTATCGATATGTCACGTGGTCTTTTGTATTGAATTACGACTGTAGAAATGGAATCGCTTCGAAGCGAATGCCGTTTGGCTAGGCCCTCAGAGGCCTTAATAGCGATGACGCTAGTAGAAAACTCCAAAATGTAAGGGATTGACGTTAGCTATTGATATGTCACGTGGTCTATTGTATTGTATTACGACTGTAGAAATGGAATCGCTTCGAAGCGAATGCCATTTGGCTAGGCCTGCAGTGATCCTGTAAGTATTACTAAATGAACGTCAAATAATGACGAATTAAAGCAGACCAGAAACCGTAGCCTAATTTACGCTGAATATCGCCGTCATCATCGGCGCCGCAACACTGGCTCCATTAATTAATAAATTAAACAATGCTGTTCGTCCCGATGCGGTGCGGTTTATTCCTAAGGCTGCATTTACACAGGTAACCGTTTACCAGAGCTTACCAGCAGGCAACTACCTTCAGAGCCCGGCCGCCGTATTCTCTATCTCACGACAGGTTTGCAACAGGCGTAAATTGTGCGATCATGGCTTTCAAACGTCACTTTTATCATACAAAAGTAACCGTTAGACAGCCCTGAGGGCCTAGCCAAACGACATTTGCTTCGAGGCGATTCCATTTCTACAGTCGAAATACAATACAATAGACCACGTGACATATCGATAGCTAACGTCAATCCCATACATTTAGGACTTTTCTACTGGCGTCATCTCTATTAGAATGTTACTTTGTCTAGGGCCTCTGATTGCACAATTTACGCCTGTTGCAAACCTGTTGCAAGGTAGAGAATAGCCCTGCCAATCCTCGTAATTATTGAACATTCAATTCAATATCTGAGGACCTAGCCAAGCGGCATTCGCTTCGAAGCGATTCCATTTCTACAGTCGTAATACAATACAATAGACCACGTGACATATCAATAGCTAACGTCAATCCCTTACATTTTGGACTTTTCTACTGGCGTCATCGCTATTAGAATGTTACTTTGTCTACGGCCTCTGATCTCATCTCATCTGTCATTGCATGCGTAGACGTAGATCTTTCTCACTATAACGAACGTCTTCCTGCACAGAATGGTTGATGGTGAATCGAAAGATGACTGAGATTAAATTATATTGTGAATTGAAAGTCAAATAATCACGAGAATTGCCCTAAAGATCAGCTTGCTGTTACCATAGTATTGTATTGTCATCGAAACGTGTGCAAAGTTAGATGTGAGTGAAAAGTAAGTTGTAAAATTTGCTTAGAGTAATTTAGTTTTCTATCCTCCGTCTCTATCAGATCAGCTCTCTCTCATCATAATATTGTATAATTTATCAGAATTATACATGTGTAACTTAATCGGATAATGGAAACAGCAATGGCACTAAATAGAAGCTATTAATAAGCTTTAACTTTTAAATATCTTAAACATTGAATGCCATATTGATACTGAAATTCCAAATGGCGATGGATCATCATCCATCATCTCATCATCATTTGAGATGAAATAGTGAGTTATTTTCTTGCTGTCTTATTTCCGCCATATTAAATGTAGTGTGACGTCATATAGGCACTGCCGTGCAATATGTTATGACGCTTATGATACCTCATTTCAAAATCTGTCAAGTAGGTTTGGAGCTTTATACGTGGGAACAGATGAAAAAAAGTTACAATCATACCCCTCTTTTTACTTTGACGTAGTCGGGTAAAAATGAACAAAACGAGAGGAAAGACAGTGAAGTTGAACGGATCTTCTACGAATGGGGTCCTGCTTTCTACGTAAAAGAAGCTTTTCTTCAGAGCTGAGCCGCACTCAAAATATTTGCCGTATAAATTCTCGCGGATGATGAAGACAACCCTTCAACGCCGGCCCGTCTTTATAGCTCTATTTGTGTATTTTAATTACTGTCATTATATGCTAATGACTACCATCCCTTTTTCTTATCCCGCCAAATGGGTTATTCCAGACTTATATCTATATTGCGAACAATTTGAAGATTTAAATATTAATAATGGAGGATTTTTTTTGCCTAATATTTTGATGAATTGTTTGGACTGCAGGAAGATTTCTTTGGCAATTTGTTTTGTTATTAACTTGAAGAGGAAGTCGTTTGCCGAGTCGGATAATTTGAATCATTATGTTCAGGACTATTGTGATTTGTTTATGAACAGTGCAGGTTTCTTTAATGGTTTTGAATTCGTCTTAACTAATGCTGTAATCTGTTTTCTATAATTTTAAAGTTCCGTACATCTACAGGTTAAAACAGGACCTTTATTAGATTACTAGCCTTTGTTATCCATCCGTCTGCCTGTCTATCTAAATGACAAAAGTCATAGCCAAAAGTATTTTATTCATTGAAATCACTATAGTATCATTTTGAATCGTCTTAGGCGCAGGCCAGACAGAAAAGACGTCAGACGAGGACGCGTCGCGAGCAGAGCAGAGGTAAAAGCGTTACGCCTGCGCCCCGTCTTTTCTATTTGTTTTGCGTCGCGACGCTTCTATACATTTTGTATGATAACTTTTCATTTAAAAAACCGATTTCCGCCATTGTATTCGACAAAATATTTGGATGAAAAAAAAAATGATGAAAGAACCATAGTGGTGAAAGGATTATGATACTTTTTGAATGCAAATACTTGGTTTGTTGCTGAAAATATGAAAATCGCCATATGTATGCCTACAATATTTGAGGAGTTCCCTCAATTCCTCATGGATTCCATCATCAGAACTGGATTCTGAAAAAAATCGGATAAATCTGGAAGTATATCTATTCAAATAAAAAAGAATTTTCCAAATCGGTTCATAAACGCCGGAGATATGCGGTAACAAACATTAAAAAAAAAAAAAAAAAAACTGAATTCAGAACCTCCTCCTTTTTTGGGAAGTCGGTTAAAAAGGACGCGGAAGAGACATTTATCTGCGCGCCCCGTCCTCGTCTTACGTCTCTTCTGTCTGGCCTGCGCCTTACAAGTGTCTGTCTGCGTCAATACCATTTTTAACCGACTTCCCAAAAAAGGAGGAGGTTCTCAATTAGGTAGTTTTTTTTTTATGTTTGTTACCGCATATCTCCGGCGTTTATGAACCGATTTGGAACATTATTTTTTTATTTGAATAGACGTACCTTCAGATTGGTCCCATTTTTTTCAGAATCCAGTTCTGATGGTGGAATCCATAAGGAATTGAGGGAACTCCTCAAATATTGTGGGCATACATATGGCGATTTTGATATTTTCAGCAACAAACCAAGCATTTGCATTCAAAAAGTATCATAATCCTTTCACCACTATGGTTCTTTCATAATTTTTTTTTCATCCAAATATTTAGTCGAATACAATGGCGGAAGTAGGTTTTTTAAATGAAAAGTTATTATAATGAACGGCTAAAAGTATCAACTAAAGTGGCTAAAACTAGAAAAGGGCCCGATCGGAACGCTTAAGGCGCGAATCTCGCTTACACTTATCCGTTTTATTTACATTATATAACATCTGACATAACGACTCGTTACCCTTCTACCATCACAGTAACACAATAACTACATTAAGTTTTCCATAAAATTAAATTACCATATGATCTCTGTGACGCGGTGGTTTAGTAGCCGGCTGAGACGCGAGAGGTGCTGGTTTGAATCCTGTTTGTGCGGGGTCTGAGTGTTGTGGTACCATAGTACTCGAACTTCCTGATACCTACGATACAGGGATAGATAGGGGAGGATCCTAGTGTCTGATCAGGATTGTGACTTTTGTGTGTTTTATAAAGATAAAGAAAAAGATAATTTATTTGTTTTGAACATGGTAATTTTACATAGATGGTCATAATTCACACGTCCAACATACTCAGTCATATATTATGACATACAAATAATTTTGTTCCCATAAGTAGGTACTTGGTAGATACATCTTTTACCGTGTCATTATAATAGTACATAATAATTAACAATTTTAAGAATTTTTGGGATTATATGTCATGTGTATGAGATAAAAATAAAAACAATGCAATTTTACAACACAATACACACAGAACAATATAATTTTACATGGTAAGAAATTTTTCAATTGAATAGAAACAATTTATAGCAAGCCATTCCTTTAGTGCATTACTAAAAGCATTGCCTCTCTTTTCCAATAACAATTTTGGTAGTATATTGTATATTTTGCTTGTCATGTATACTATTTTCTATATTCAAAATAATAAAAAAATAGCATATAAACAAATCACAAAGGTAATCTTTATGACTGCACAGATTATGGTAAGCACTCGTATGTATAATTTCTACGAACGACGCATACTTAGCGGAGTTTATCAGACGCCCCCTGCTAAAAAGCTGTTATATTTCAAACACATGATTATGTAAAAGAATTCTGAGACAGAATATAATAATAGTACTAACGAAAGAAGTTTCACTCTAACATCAAAAAGGCAAAACGCGAGCTCCTCGCAAAAGAAAATCAGCGAGAAGTGTGACAGGTCAATTCCATTTGTCAAAAATTAGACGATGGAACAGCAGAAGCTCTGGTTTTCAGAATTCGGATTACTCGTATAAGAGCCGTTTCGCTTCCGTTTTGGTAGTGATTTGGATCGGTTGAGCTATCTTTGGATTGTTGGCAACGGTCTTTAGATAGATCAACTGTTCAATTTGTTTTTTTATATTTTGTATTAGTTGTTTTGTATCAGCTCTATTTACTATTTATTAATGTAGAACCAGTGCGATAAAGTTCATTTCACATTGAGATGTGATTCGGAGTGAAACAGACCTGCCCGAGATTTGAGCATGCGAGGGAATGAAAATGTGTGTCGTTAAGACGCGGAGCCGCGATTTGCATCTTTACCACTCTTTCGAGGGTCGTGTTTTCTCACGATAAACCACGATATTATTAATATGTACCATTCAGCAACCTGTTAAGTGCTTTTCAAGAGATTTTAACTCGGTTTATTGTATGTTTGAGTATAATTGATGTTAGTGCTCAGCCTCCGAAAATACCCTGACATACCTGATATAGTGGACGACCTCCGTGGCGCGGTGGGCGAGTAGCCGGCTGAGACGCAAGAGGTGCGGGTTCGATTCCCGCTGCGGGACAAATGTTTGCATGATCGGCAAATATTTTTTCGGGTCTGGGTGTTGTGGTACCATGGTACTCGTAGTTCCTGATACCCACGACACAGGGAATCCTAGTGTGGGATCAGGACCATGTAAGTGACTGTTCAAAAAAAAATTACGATAGCAGATGCCTGTGGAGTGGACGTATCTTAAGCCTAGTTCTCTTAATTATTTGACATTCAATTCACGTTATAATCTTATCTCAGTCATCTTTCAATGAGTCATCAAACTCTCTGTCGCACAGGAAAGCGTTTGGTAGAGCGAGAAAGATAACGTATGCTTGCGAAGATTAAGTAATAGTTAATACGTCTGCAGTGACAGACGTTATAGTTGACCGAGATGCGATTACATTGTGAATTGAATGTCAATAATTACGAGAATTGGATTTCTGATTGCGAATCACGATCCTAGATCAGCATTCTTGATGGATATTTGAATAAAGGTCGCATGGGATCCTGCATATTCTATCCGGGCTCGGGGATCAGCTAGTCGGGCGTTTGGAGTTCTGTCAAGATGGGAGTGACTGACTCATTTTGAATGAACAGAGACCAATCAGCCACAATTGTTGTAACAAAGTCTAAACGTCCGGAAAATAATTATAAGGTGATTAATCCCCATGATAAAAAAATGGTTTTAGATCGCGAAAGTCTAAAAACAATTATAAATAATATAGTGCAGTGAGTTATAAATAAAATAAACACGGAACCATAACAGGCAGCACCATTTTGAAATTAGTAATCTATAAATTTTACAAAAAAACTAAGAACCGACACAAATTCCTTCAACACTGAAAACTTAAAAAAATACCCTCAGACTCAAACACGTGAATCATTAATAGATTTGATTTGACACAGTTTAACAAATATAATGTAAATAAATATAAAATTTGAGGCTTTCCCCCGATTTCCATGGATAATCTGATGAGAAGTTCCATCAGGATTTGATTTCGTGATAATGAGACCACATCGAGAGTATACCTAACCTTTCAAACAAAAAAATAATTTTCAAAATCGGTCCACAATTTTATTTACGGAGAAATCGGTGAACATACTTAAAAAAAATACATACCGTCAAACATCGGAGTGAGACCGGAAGAACCTCCTCGGAGTAAGAGTCGGTTAAAAATATAAAACAAATTTTATGAACTCTTATGATTGTCTATAAATCCCAAGGTGATGTTTCGATTTTTTCTATAAAGCGTCAATGTTTAGTGGTGCAAGCATATCAATAAAAAATTAGCTTTTCACGTCTGTGTCGTCTCGGTAAGAGCGTCTTCACCGTTTTTACCGTAATTTTGACGTCGGCAAGACATCGCCTGTCCATATTTACCGACATCGTAGCTTTTTACGGAGCGTCATTCCATCGTGTTTACGACCACGTCACCGGTTTATTGTTATGTTATAACAAACGCGAAAGGGGTTAAGGCACATTTTTGTATCGCTGCAGGTGTACCACTTTGTCACAAAAAGGAAGGATGAGGAAATGGTCCACACCTTTCGGGGCTTCCTTGATAATTTTTATGAGCAAGCCGTTTTCGCATTCAAAGTTATAGATGTACTGATCAAAATTAAAAGGTACTTCAACATGACAATGTAAAAATTATTGTCGGCATGAAATTCAGCAGCAAAATCGACTCCATATTACCTTTTATAACTTACGGAATCCGCATAATCTTCACATATTTCCGCTGAAGCTCGGCGCTGCGAGTATTTATTGCCATTGAAAATCCAGTTTCCTGAATGTATTCGCATGCGGGCGCGTGCCATGTTTCCTTGTCGCATTAGGCATAAGTAGTGCTCTCTCCTCACCCTATTAACGTTGATATATGCGACAATTCTTTCTCGCAATCCTCGAGAACAGAGGGGCGTCATATCTCGCGCGCCGATGCCATCGACACCTTGCATATGTGACGCGCTAATTCGACGCTGATAAATTATTTTCAGTGGTGTGAAATGGAAATTTCCGGTTTGTCTCCCTTTCCACGTTGGTGTAATTGAAGGTGCTGTATGTATTTATTTTCTGGCTTGTGTTGAAATTTTTCAAGCTACTAAAACGTAAATAATTTTACAACACCTTCTAATTAGATGTAATTACTCCGGAGATAGGACACTATCAAAGTAATCAAACGCATTTTAGGTATTTACAGTAATCTTTAAAACCTTTTAAAGGCTTTACAACTTCTTTGAACATAAAATAAGAATTAGCGAAGACATTGTAGGATACACGTAGAATATGATGAGATGTAAATTCTCCCTCAAGCGATGTAAGAAAAACCTTCTCAATCCAGACTAATAAGAAGCGTACACGGGTTTCAAACGCGATTCACGTGTTCAGACAAAAACCGTGGGTTCCCCTCGAAGACACCCATGTGTGTGATGTATGCAAAAAGGGAATTGAATAAGGTGATTTCGTTCCGCGGGGTCGCTCCCGAAGGAAAAGAATCCGCGTGCGGTAATGGCGAATACAATAAATTTTCATAAACAAATTGCGATTTGATGGCGGAATATCGCGGCATATCGGCGCGCGTGCGTCTACTCCCAATAAGGATTGATAGGGAAACAATGTCACGACACTGATTGAATGTCAATTTGAGGGATGTGCGAATAATTTCGCGTAATGGTGTACACGTCGCCTTAACGATATGTGGATCGTCGTGCGCTGAATTCCATCCTAAGTCTAATATGTTTTCTAACACATTTTATTTTCACATAAACCATTCGTTTGAGGCATCTGCAGTTCGTTATCTATTTCTGTTCTTCCCCCATCCTGAGATAATTCTGCTTGCGTTTGCCAACTCCTAGGCTCGGGTACCTACAACTAAAACATTTTATACGGGTCTTGTCTTGGCTTGTCTTATATTTTATCAATTTACCCAACTGAAACTTTTCATTTCTCAGTGATTAAATATATCAGTTTCAAATTTTTCCACCATACACGATTTTAAAATAAAGGGATGTTTTAAAAAAATTATAGGAAGCATTTAAAAGTCAAAGGTGGCCTGCACCTGTGGTGACGTTTACACGGGAGTAAATCAAGCGAGACCCTCGTTCTGCTTCTGCCAGAAGTCATTAGCTAAAACGGTGAAATACCTATCTGGGAAATATGCGGGTTTTCGGGTTTCCACAAAATACATTCACAAAGTGGAAAAATAAGAGAGTCCTACGTTAATCTTTTTTACTCTTTTTAGTCATGTTACGCCGTTGCCATAACACGCAAGAGTTTTAAAGGAGGCTGAAAAAATGGCTCTGTTATTAGAATACATCTCCTGCTGTCCATTCCCTGGTGTAATCCCTTAGTCAGCTTTTACGGCATCCACGGGGACGGAGGTGTCTATTCTTAGGCTGGATACCACGACATTGCCAACATATTAATAGTTATTTTTACTCTATCTAGAACTTTGATACAATGTTCACCGTTTTAAAGCGTCGCCACACCTGTGCCTATACGCCCAATATGAAAATTCACACACTCTACCTCTTACCTCTACCTACCCGCTGAGTGTCGCCTGTCACGCGTGCGAAGGAGCTTTGACTTGCAAAGCAGCGCTGAGATTTTTCAGAAGGGCGGTAATGACTGCTTGATGTGCCTAGATGCTGTGCTAGTATGGAGAGCTTTTTTAAGAAAGTAGTCAGAAATTGAAGTAAAGTTATATATGTAGAAATGCCGTGTTATGTGTTCGCCCTGAGAATATAATCCTCCGTTTCCTCCCATGGATGTCGTACAATATGACTAAGGAATTACGGAATTATACCAGGGGATGGGCAGCAATACACTTAACACCAATACTGCGATCACCAATCCACTTGCCAAGCGTGATCAGTATGTAAAACCCCGTTGTGTTGTATTCGACGGGGAAAGCCTCGTCCAGCATTGCACATCAATCGGTTGATGATGATGATGATAAAGGCAACAATATTATGATTTATGAGTTTGGGTAACATATTATCAAGAGATATTCACATACAATCACATTTATGAATAGATCAAGTCGTAGAAGCTTGGTTCGAATTCGAGCATGTTATAATTTCCATAATAATATTCGTCACCGAGAAATTTGGCTGGAAAATTCAAGGTTAACTTAACATTGTAACAACAGACACAAATTTCTAGATCCATATTTACGATACACAGAGTCAGGGCTGTCATTAAACATTCAAATACCATTTCCTTGTGTACGAAGGAAACGGGATTGTCACAATCCGTATTGTTCCAGATCTCATAACGCGTGTAGCCCTTTGACTCGGCATTTCCATACAAAATGGCATTACAAAACGGAGCGGTATAAAGGAGACTCCACACTTGGCTAGCTCGCAGGAGTGCCACCTTTGATGCGCGTATGATTGCCCGCGCCCGCGACACATTGGATCTATATTGTTGTCTTTTTCAAGTTTCGTAATAAGGGATGAGGGTGTATTAAAGCCTTTTATCCGGCTCGTCACGCCGGCTCGGGGTCGGGAAGGGGTTTAAGGTGAGCAAACATTAGCTCTTTTACATTTTTGCAATTTCATCGACGACGCCTCACGGCTGTTTACAGTGGCACGAGTTTCGGGACTCGAAGGAGGTTCGGGGGCGTTGCAACTTTAACTCTTTTTAAAAGGGTTCAGACAAGTAAACGAGTTTTTAATGTTTGTTTACAGATGTGCTTAGTTGTGTTACTAAAAGCAGTCACTTCGAGAAATCTCGGGAAGTTAAGTCTCGTAAGCTCTCGCTAGGCCCGAGGCCAAGAGTTCACCGCAAATCTCGGCTGCGTTCTCGAACATTCCAGAGGATGTAGGTGGGATTAAACGATGCAATATATTCGACAATTACAGCGTATCCCACAGGTAAGACTGCATATTTCAGGAACGAGACAGTATTAGCTGCACCCAGGTGGAAAATTAGTCTGTTTTTGGTTCCTAATTTACAATGCTTGTAATTCGAGGGAACGCCTTCACCGCTCTGCGCAGTGTGGGTTATGTGTGCATTTTGAAATGTATTAGCGGAGTTTGCAAATATGCATAGTGGAACAATGTAGTGCGGTGCGCAAATGTTGGGTTCATAATCTAATGTGCTGAAGGCCTGATGAAGAATACATTACTGTTTCAGACGTTTAAATAACTTGTTCATATGAAACTACTCGTGCTCCAAACATTTAGACATAAAAAAGTCGGGTATGTAACTGTTAATTTTGGATGGAAAGTTCCATATATCCAGGGTGATTGACACCTGAAAAAGTTCTGAACGCTCACGACAAGCCGTCGAGTATTCAAAATTGTAGCAGATATTAATGCACAATGGTATAATAAGATGAAAAGCTGGTAGGTAACGTATAAATATATGTTTATTATGGTTAATTATGGCCGCCACCACAAAAGACGCGCGATACCGCGACAAGACGCGCGCCAAAGACCGCTACCGCGCGCCGCGGGCGACCACAATTCATGCACAGCTCATAATTCAGGCGTAATCGGCGACAGTCGAGCGGCATTGCTGCATCCGCCGCAGATAGCGCGATCGCGGTATTAACGCTTTGTGTACCGCCTGATGCATTTTACACGGCTAATTTACTGCTAAGGTATGCTCGTTAGTGAGATTCTAACTTCAAGTGCAAATTACACAAATTAGTTTTTGAATTTCAAAATGAAAAAGGGTTTCTTTGGATTTGTATAAGAATTAAGAAGGCACATGATAGACGAAATTCAAAGAAGACTAAAGAAAATACGCATATTTAAGCAAGTTTCAGTGAATTTAATCGTACCTATTATAATAACTTTATATCAAAACAAAAGCCATCATTAACGCACCCACTCGGCACATTATTCAAAAAGCACGTGAGGCAGGAAGCCCTTAAAATTACACACGAAACAGTGCTCTTTACCAACTTTCCCATAAGAGCCCATTATTTACGGAGCCACCGTACCATTAAGATTCTCCACATATCTTCGAAAGGCGTTATGGTAATTACGGGTCGCCATTTTATCTCGCGACTTTGCGATTAGAAGTCGCGAGTCGGAACGCTTCGGTGCACGTGGAAATAACAAGTCCGCGAACTTCGTTCGTTTCGGAGCGTTCTAAAATTAATTCGGATGGAAGATATCGGGCGGTACGCCTCGCGATAGCAGCTTCCGCACCATTTATTGCTCATGTGGCTGGTATCGGCGAAGGGGGTAAAGAATATCAAGATGTAACGAGCGCCAGCCGGAAGGCTCGCAAATGAGCTCGCCGACTTATCTGTGTTAATGTGGGTGAGGGTTAATTTTGTCTTACATGAGCAATTTGGAGATACCACCCCCGTTCCGAGCTCGCATTTGTTTTGTAATACACGATTCTGCGCGAGGATTGTATTGTACTTTGTATTGCGATCACTGGTTTAACCTGAATCAACTTACTATAGTGTTTATTTTTCCAGTGTCGCTTGACAGGTCCTTTATTCCCTTTGAATTTTAATAGCACTCACATCATTTTCATCACACTACTTAAACATTCGTTAAGATTTCGTCTAGACAAAAGGAAAATATGGTATCCGTCTGCGAGGAACGAGTGCGGTGGCGCGCAAATAGATGAATGCTGGATGGTGGGCAAACACGAGAATGTATTAGGAAATTAAATTAAGTCTTGATGCATACGAGGTGGGTTTTCCAGCGCAATGTAATCGCTCGAGTTCATTATACACTTTTTCGTAGGGATCAAAGAGTAGCGAAGCTAACTTTCGTAGCTGCCACTACGGTCAGTATTGTAGACAGCCGTGTTTTTCAGAATACAATTGCTGTTGGTAGCATCACGTCACGCAAATTCTACCCAAAATGTCGCGCTTGCCGTGTTTAATTCCCGTATATTCACAAACATACAAACATACATACACGCCTTTTCCCCCGAAAGGGTAGGCAGAGCATCAAAGGGCCTCTTTTCATCGTGGGTTGCACAGTCGCAAGAATAGAGACGTGACAAGTGGTGAGCTAATCGCCGCCATTGCTTTCCACGACCAACTCGGCTAACGCTTTCTTCCAGTAATTACACACTCCTAAATAAGCCAGCAGCCAAAACAAATCTTATACCTACGACAAATGCCCCACAGTTCCTAGCCACACAAATCGGCCCACAGCAACACCTGCTACTTCACTCTTTTGTATGCAATTGTAATCTTAGGCATACATTGTAGCTCCTTGCAAAGTTTAGGCGTAAAATGACACGTGAAGTCGTTAGTGAGTCACAAACCTCTCCTTCAATGTTATCTGATAAATCCTGTTCTTTGAGAATAAATTTCTTTAACCACAAAAGTCCTCGTGTGCAAGAGCCCCTTCTCAATTGCAATCTACTCATTGTGCATTGTAGCTATTGTACGAAGTTCGAGTTCAACTAGAATATTGTATGACCGATTGTAAAATGAAGTTGAATGGAAAGTGGTTTATGATTGAATATAATAGTTTCTTAAATTTATCGTAGGACAATTATAAAATCTATTCATCAAACTAATTGATTTTATCTTGATGTCATTCCAATTCCTAATAGTTTTTCTCCGAAGCAAATTCGTTTGCTTCGTTGAATAAGTGAGCTAAACAAATTGAATTTTAGACAGGGTAGAGGCAGAGGATTTCCCACGATGAAATATTGAAGGAATCGGTAAAAGTTGGTCTCATGTAATATGCAGCGTTGGGAGGTCCGCTTCAAAAACCGCCTTGCCTCGCCTCCGCGACGGTACTTGCATATTTTGTTCTGATCCGCATACTCTATACGTAACTTCTAAAGCTATCTAGGTTTTAGATTTTTCTTTTTATTTCGTTTGTAAAACGTGTTCCCTATATTTGTGAAGCCCGTTTGGAAAGTTAACGTTGTTTTATCAATAGCTCATTTGTTTTAGATATTAGCAAGTTGAAGTGGCATGGCTCGCAGAACTGACAACCGTTAATTGGGGAATAAAGGTTCTTGAATGGCGACCACAAACCGGACGATTCGGTAGAGGAAGGTGCTCCACTCGATGGACTAAATACATTATAAACGTCGCAGAAGTCGGTTGATGGAGGCGGCTCAAGACCGTTAGTCATGGCATTCTAGGGGGGAGGCCTTTGTCCAGCAGTGGATGATGATGACTGAATTCGCAAATCTAGATTAAATTTTTGTTTTGTTTATCTATCCACTGTATGATTACCTACTATATTTTATCATAGGACGGCAAATCTATTTGTCTATTAGAATATTATATAAGTAAGGTAAATTTATCATAGACAAATCATTTTCAAAAAATTAGGATTATACACCACGTACTTTACTATTCTCCTGCTGACGTTGATAAAGGGTGATTTTTTAAGAGGTATAGGATTTGATTTTAAAAAAAAACACAAAAAATTTGAAAAATTTGATGAAATCTTTATTGGAATCGATAGAACGATCAATATAATTAAATGTTTGAAGATGATTTCATGCAAATGCTGGCCGCGGCTCCGGTTTAGATGGCCCATTCGCAAGGCCCAATTTCGGCACACTCTCTCCAACATATCAGCCGGTATATCACGAATAAATGCTTCAATATTGGCTCCCAGTGCGTCAATCGTTGCTGGTTTATCCCTGTAGACATGAGTCTTAACATGGCCCCACAAGAAATAGTCCAAAGGCGTTAGATCACACGATCTAGGCGGCCAATTGACGGGCCCAAAACGTGAGATAAACTGTTCACCGAAGGCGGCTCTCAATTGGGCCATTGTTTCGCGTGCCGTGTGGCATGTGGCACCGTCTTGTTGAAACCACATGTCAGGCATGTCCAATTCTTCCATTTTGGGCAAAAAAAAATCGCCAATTGAAGAAGTGCGCGATGCACTCTCTTAACCGAGCATGCATTTTGATAGTAAAATTCAATAACTTGCAAGCGTTGTTCGTTCGTAAGTCGATTCATGGTTAAATTATAGACCAAACTGAACAAGTTTGACAATGACACAAGACACGATTCACGCGTGATCTGTCAAAAACAGTGTTGCCAAAAAGATACTAGCAAAAAAATCACCCGTTATAAAGTTAAGCTAGTTGCCGTCTCACGATCTTTGAGCATGGTCGCAATCGGTGCTCATGAGGAAGGACCTTTTAATGGTCAACGAAACGTCAGCAAGAGTACATGGTGTGTGATTTTTCTAAAATGATACCAAACTGCAATAATTTAAATTCTATAGTCAAATCAGTTACCCATGAAACAGTTCACAGAAACATTTGTGGTCGTAGGTGAGAGCTCGGAGGTTCACTGTAAGCGGCGTCAAAAGGATTGACCGAGGCGCGTCTCACCGCAAACAACCTAGACCGCGTTTGGCGTTTTTGGTAAATAGAGGATCGTTGAGGTTCATTTTGCATTTTGGGCTATATTTATGCAACATTACGACCTCAATAGCGAAAACGAAAAGTTTAAACTGCAAATAGTAGTAGTTTTGAGCAGTATAAGAAATAGGGTGCGAAATTAAATTGAATGAAAATCACGACGTAAAAGACATTGGGAGAAATATTTACCAAGCATTGGGAGGTAATAGGTTGAAAAAAGTGCCGAGGTGTGTCCGGCTTAAGAATAGACCAGTCCGTCTCCTCAAGATGTACTAAAAGCCTTACTAAAGGATTACACCAGGGGATATGCAGCAGCATCCACCTGAGTATTAAATACTAAACTGCGATCACGAATCCACTTGCCAAGCGTGGTGATTATGGCAATAATCACCACGCAATATATCAATGGGGGAGGCCTCGTCCAGCAGTGAACGTAAACAGGGTAGTGATGATGATGATGAGGTTAAAAAATAATACGGACAAGTGCGAACAAGACACGCACCCTAAGGGTTCCGATCCGTAAATTATTTCGAAATCGTCAGAGCCCACTTCGTGTTTCTACCACTTTTTCCTAAAAACTTCTCTATCCCGTTTTAGGGGTAAAATGTGTGTAATATTTTTTTCATCCCATCTATTCGAAAAGGACGACTTGGTTCGCCTTTAAGTGCACCCAAAGGTGGTGTTTTCTGTATGAAGCTTCTATAAGTGCGCCGCAATTATCTTTGCCGCGCACTTTATGAATTCGGAACATATCGAACTCAAATAAGTGCGCCGCAATTATCTTTTACGCGCACTTCTTGAATTTGGAACATCTTGAAAAGAATCTAACACAAATAAGTGCGCCGCAATTATCTTTGCCGCGCCCTTTTTAAATTTGGATCATCTTAGTGTTCAGCGCCAAAGAAGGCGAACGCAAATATTGTTTAAATAAATACTGGCTGGTACGACGCCGAGGGCCATAGTCCCACCACCGGCTAAATAAAAAAAAACAAATTAGAAACGCGCGAACTACAGCCCGCGATTTCGTCATTTTTAACCGACTTTACAAAAAGGAGGAGGTTCTCAATTCGGTTGTTTTTTTTTTTTTAATGTTTGTTACCTCATATCTCCGGCGTGTATGAACCGATTTGGAAAATTCTTTTTTTATTTGAATAGATATACTTCCAGATTGATCCCATTTTTTTCAGAATCCAGTTCTGATGATGGAATCCATGAGGAATTGAGGGAACTCCTCATATATTGTAGGCATACATATGGCGATTTTGGTATTTTCAGCAACAAACCAAGCATTTGCATTCAGAAAGTATCATAATCCTTTCACCACTACGGTTCTTTCATATTTTTTTTTTCATCCAAATATTTAGTCGAACACAATGGCGGAAGTCTGTTTTTTAAATGATAAGTTATTCACAGATTGTTAGAAATTCATGGTTTTGTTTTGAAATAAAATATGAGGCGCCTTTTATTTTCTCATAGTGGGTGATGAAAAGTAGAGTGTAACACTCGGGCGCAAAATATATTTTTGGCTCGGGCGACGTACTTTGAATCCCTCGCTACATTCGGGATTCAAAAAAGCGCCCTCGCCGTAAAAATATTATTTTGCTCCCTTATGATACAATCTACTATTATATGTGTTACAAGCCTCTTTGCATTCCAAATTTCAGAGCTGTGAGGTAACTGGACGTATCCTAGAGGTTTTTTTAATGTTTGCAATTTCCATGCAAAAATTAGTCTATTGCTGCCTGCAAAAATTAGTTAATATCTATTGAATGCATTGAGTTAGAAGCTTAATTTAGCACTAGAAGCTCACAGATCTCTATATTTGGTACATATTTTTATAGTTGCCCTTCTAATTCCTTTGGCCTTTTCTGAGAAAGGGGAGAGCCAAACAGACGGACAGCAAAATTATCCTATAAGGGTCCCATTTTTTTCTGTTTATGTACGGAACTCTAAAAATAGGCAATAAAAGTTTTGAGAAGGCTTTGTGAATCTCAAATAGCATTCTAAATTCTGCTTACGGAGAATGAACCTAGATACAAACAGTTTAACAGAGGTAGAGCATTCGACAAACGACGAAAGGAGCTGCCAAGTGAGCTGTTTACGTGGGGGCTGTCTGCAAACACCTGTAAACGCCTTTACCTTGCCTCTGTTTGCACTGGACGGTCACGATTGCCGTGTACAATTAGCCTTAGATGTCTCGCCTGCAGACCTAATTGTATTTACTAGCGAACTGTCAAGATACAGGGGAATACAGACTCTATAGCAGCTGTATAAGAGTCTATCTGTTCTTGGAAAATGCTGTATTCTGGTGCATGATGGTGTCGCCTTTTGAGAACCGTCGAAGTGTCGGGCTGTAGTGCTTTTGAAGTGTTAATTTGTAAATACGAATCTGTTTCTTCCGCCTACGTGATCCCTGTTACTTTCCTACAAGTATAATTTATAAGGCAAATCACTCTTCAGTCATAAAAAAACCCTGCTTGCGTTTGCATCGTTATCCTACAAAATAAAATAAGCTCACAAAAATTCAATTCAGAAAATCAGTTTCATATTTCCGTACCAGTCCTTGAAAGTCCTCAATCGCGTTCGCAATGTTGACTCCTGGAAACGATACGACCACTCGACTCGACATGATCATAATACCCTTCGCTGCATCCGACAACCCTTCTACATCCATAAACCGGCAACAAATCTTAGCCGAGCGTTTGGCATCTTTATAACTGGAGGACTCAGATCCTTTAACCCAACATAATGGGCAGGTTTACTGAGAGGACCGTCGTAAAGTGTCCCGTCCGAAGTGCGGGACCCTTCGAAATTTCACGAACTATTTGCCCCGCACTAGCCCTCGCTCAGCTTTTTTGTCGAGGTTTATTGTCCGGATTTTCTGCTCACCTTTATCGTTATTGTGTCCGCTTGGCTTCATAAAGGAGCACGGTTCACTATTAAGACCTCATAACCGTGGGAAAATCACGTGGCTTCCGTGAAAAAAGGTTGAGCGGATTCTGATTTGGGCTGTGTCGATAAATCGTCGGTCAATTGAGCGGGATGCAATAGGCGTGTTAATTGGTTGGGTGCGGGAATGTATCGTGTTGGAACGTCGACCGCTGGGGAGCCGAATGGACAGTGAGCAGTCATTGCGGATGATAATTGCCCGGTGCCGGCGCCGGACGCCGCATAAATTCGGCCTATCGGTGTGAAATTGAATGGATGCAAACACGGCCTTCCTATGCATCAATGTTCGGGATATTGGTGTGTGATGACTAGAAGTGATACCACAAAATATTCAGTTGAAATTGCCCAACTGCTTGGTCCAAATGTTCTTTCCTTGACAAAGCTCAAAGATAAGTTCCATCGTATAGAATTCAGAAATGAAATGAAATGAAATGAAATGGTTTATTTGCTGGAAACATGGTTAAAAGTTCTTACAAAATAGTTGTTTCACATGTTTCACCAAAACATTGGCATGCAAATTTTAAAAGTTGTAAATTATGAAATTAATATTAGGTATACAATTGAATTACTTAGGTATCTATAATTTTAGTCAATTTTATCAAATAAATTAAACAATAATAACATAACATTAACACAATCACAGTTGGTCATTAATTAGTCATTATTTAGAAATTCGTTAACACTGTAAAAGGTTCTGTCAACTAGCCATAATTTTAGCTTCCTTATAAATAGCCTTGTTGGCAAGTCTTTAATTTCATTGGGTATTTTGTTAAATATTTTACCACACATAGCATAACAACTTTTGTGATAAAGACTAGTTCTAGGTACTCTGGAAAGAACAATTCTATCTGGGTTTCTTACACATCTATGATAAAGGTCACTTGCTTTTGTAAATAAACTCAATTGCTCTTTAACAAACTTAGCGGCTTCTAAGATGTACATGCTGGGCAATGTCAACAACTTAAGTTTCAAAAAGATCGGCTTACATGACTCCCACGGAGGTATCCCAACAATTGCTCGTACGCATTTCTTTTGTGCAATAAAAACTTTTTGCACATTTGTTGAATTTCCCCACAGAACAAGACCATATTTCAAAACTGAGGCGACGTATCCATGATAAGCTGTTAAAATTGTATTACGATTTGCAGTCTTGCGGAGCTTATAGAGGACATATACGAACTTATTTAATTTTTTAGAGACATGGTCGATTTGTGCCTTCCAGTTACAATTTTGGTCTAGCATGAAGTTTAGTGAAGTTTAGTACCAGTTCGTATTGATTAAATTTGGATGAACTGTGGTTTTTTTTCGACATCTACTATTGCTAGCGAGTAAGATTCGTATACATCAGACAAATTGACTTTGACTTTTTACCCTAGCAGAAACAAGAGCAACGAACATTTACAGGTAGAAATAATTCACATAACAATAAGCTCTTCTTCCACAATTGGAAACTATGTCTTTGTTCTGCATGCGGTCCCGGAGATAAACGCATACGATTACACGTACGAGCCACAGGTGGCGTATAACATTTTTCACTCGCCCGAACCATTCGACGATGGCCGCCCAGCTTAATTCGAAGCCAGCTCACCGATTTGGCAGTTTGTTTTTATTGAAAACCGTGGGAAAATGACCGATAGGTATTTGTTTATTTTAGGGATGCGTTTTGTATTGGGCCTACAACAGCCACACGTATAGTGCTTTTATACACTGCTGATGGGATTTGTGCAATGCACCAAAGAATAGAGCAGAATAAAGGGGACGAGATTGATGATAGCTCAAAATCTTACCTAACTATAACAACCGTACTATTAACTTTTAATGCCGCTAGGCAGTAGTGCTCGCATTGCTGTGTTTCGGTTTGAAGGGTATGGGTGCCGGTGAAATTACAGGCACATGAGACTTTTCATCTTTATGTCTCAGGGTCAGCAGCGCGCGTGTGATGCCTCTGGTGTTGCAGGCGTAAAGATAAATATTGTTTTTACCAGTACCTAATGTAAATTTTATAATCTCCGCATAGTCTAATTGACCCGTCTCGTATGATATCACTGCGATACAACAGCGTCCCATAATGACTGCGATCTACCTTGAATATCAACTCTTCGCGCTGTAAGCGCTCTTCAACAGGATCACGCAAGGCAAGGGTAGCGGCAGAGCTTTTCATAAAACAAATTTTACAGCTCCAAAATAAAAAGTCAGGAAAACCTAACTTCAATTTCACAACCAATATATAATATAATACACTCGAGAGCAATGAATCCGGGTCACTTAAAGAATCCTAAAAATCTCGGAAACTAAAAATGCTAGGTTAATGCAATAAATTGTATTTAATAGACAATGTAATACTCCTTAAATGAAGGTATTAAAACTTCTTAGTTATTGTAAAGTTATATCATAAAAAAATCAAATTTGAAAAAGGGCCACTTTCGAAGATGGAACTACGAAATTACAGCATTTGGTTTTGCTTTTGTTTGTAATCTGTCATTTATCATTGTTTGATTTCTGTTTTTTTGTTGTTTTTTTTCTGCGTAAACGCAGTAATGGAAGCACGAGGAGGCAATACGAAGTATTAAAATTCAAGAAAATCGTAATAAAGTTCAAAAATTTCATGTTTCCTATTTTTGTTTTAAGGAGAGATCAGCAGTTTTTTTCTTTATGTAATTTTGTGTTAATAAAATGTATGGTGACTCATATTTTTTTTACCTTCATTTAAGGAGTATTACTTTGTCTATTAAATACAATTTATTGCATTAATCTATCATTTTTAGTTTCCGAGATTTTTAACATTCTTTAGTGACCCGGATTCATTGCTCTCGAGTGTATATTTTCACACAATTTAATTAGAAATAGTGATGCAAGTTAATTTCATTTAAATTATCCAGATGTTTTTAATTCGGGCCTTGGCAGCTGCAAGCTCCCCTTGGCTCGCATGCTGGTGGTGGCCCTAGCGCCACCCGATTAAGCCTAGCTACGGCGGTGCCCTGCCCAAGTCCCTAGACTTCGGTGGTCACCGACAGCGCAGCGCCGGCGCTGCGGAGTCACGGCCTCCACGGCTATGGCAACGTGCTGTCCCGCCACCTCCAGCGTGAGCGACATCTCCACAGGTTTTTGTACTCCACCTATAACAGCTCAAAGCATGTAACCACGTCTTAACATTTTTGGTTTAAGGACATACGCGAGATTCCTCCGCGTATGTCCTTATACCTTACGGGGACGGTTTCGTCATAAAGTTTTCCGTCACGTGATTTATTGGAACTCGCTGTGAAAATATACAGTATACATCGCGTTGGTGTATACTGTAAGAGCAGTAAGCAGTTGAATTTAAATAAATAAATAAATAAAACATTATACTCGCCTAGTGACGTGGTGAAGTCCACCTTAATAACCTGGCCTTTGTTTTCAGCTTATATCAGGCTTACTGGCACTGCCTTTATTATTATAATTCTTCCACGCAATATGCTAGTGTGCAGAAAAACCAACATTGACGCTGAAATCTGCATATCACATTACGGGAACGGTTACCCCTGTAATTACGCAGGACATACTAACACATTTCAAAGGTAAGCAAATTAGTTCCGCACTTAATGACCCGACAAAGCGCGTAAATCTTTTTAAAACGCGCTCGAAGTGTTTCCTTTTCCTGTGGGTCACAGTTTTATGTGTGCCTCTGGGTAACTTAGTATTAGCGTTGTTAATTTTCATAGGATATACAGCGGACTATAAGTAGTAGTTCATTTATTACACGTCGTAGCCTTGCTACGTAAAACAGCGTTGTAAGACGTAGTCAATTTCACCATTTCTAAGTTGGCTTTGAATGGTTCCATGAAATTGTAATGCAAAGCGCCTCTTCTACCATGTCTGGGTAGCTATAGTTTATACATCATCAACGTCATCAGCCTGTTCACTGTTGGATATAGACGTCCCCAAAGAACAACACGATGGTCAGTAATGAGCCGCGTTCATTCACCAACTTCCTGCGACCTGTAAAATGTCGTCGGTCCATCGAGATTGTCTACACATAAAAATATTGTATTGTTTACTTAACAAGCAGAAACAGAAAAATATAATTTTGTCCGTCGAGTAGTGTAGCCCAGAAATAATGTAACTGGTTAAGACTTTGTTTTCAGGTGACTAAAATTCCAGTTTACTAATCTTCCTAGTTTATTTAATGTTGGAGTTACAAAGCGTTTGCTAAAAAATCTCATAAAATGCGCTAGCTATTTCCACGACTCTGTGTAGGGTAAGTAAACAGTACGTAAAAAAATATTAGCATAATCCCGCCCCGCACGTATGCAAATCTGTCGGCCCGTACGGGAAAGGAAAGGCGGTGAAAATTGTATCAAATTGTTACAACGACACGTAGGCTTTGCCGGCAATTTGTCAACCGAGCAATAATTATTTCAAGCCTCACTCCCCGCCGCGATGTGAATAGCTAATAATGTACGTGGAAAATGGGAACGTAGCATTTTATTGGGCAAAAATTATGACAGAACATGTGCACATGTACTATGGTATAGCCGACTAAGGGGTAATCCAGAGGATGGGCAGCAGCATCCACATGAGTACTGAATCCGCCTACCAAGCGTGGTGATTATGGCAATTTCTCTCCATTATATTTTATGGGGAAGGCCTCGTCCAGCAGTGGACATCTAAAAGCTCAAGATGATGATGATGACTATTGCTCATATAGCTCTTTGGGATCCGAGGAAATACATAAGTCCAATTTGCCCTTTTATGCTGCCAAGCAATAATGCTAACCGGCAAAGAGTAAGCTAACTCTAGCTCTTTGCTAATGTATTAAACAAAGAGGTCTTTGTGTTAGCAAAAAAAGGATCTACAAATAAAAATAAAACTATTAAGTTTTTTAGCATCCGTAGAAGAATCAAGATCACCGACATAGCTCTCAGAATTAGAAAGTTGAAGTGGCAATGAGCTGAGCAGGTCATATAGCTCACACAACTGGCAAGTGGCGGCGAACTGGACGACGTAGGCCTCCTTTCAATGGACTTAAGACATTATAAAGGTAGCAGGAAGTCGGTGGATGGAGGCGGCTGAAGATCGGTCGTCATCAAATTCTTCGGAACAGGCTTATGTCAAGCAAATGACTTCAACAAGCTGATGATGATGATGATTTATAGTAGTTGATAATGACCAAGATAAAATTCAGCTGTACACAAACCTACATTATTTATTTGATTTAAGGCTGGATTTTAATTTGCACGTAAAAACTTACAAGGGCGTAACTTCTGAGCAATATTGAGCATGTGGGAATCGTCGAAATTAAATTTTCTTTGTTTTCGTGGCCTGGGATCTTGGCGTTATTAAATTTCCTTGTGTTTTTTAACACAGCCGTATCATTAGATTGAGGGTTTCCGCCAAGAGAAAATTGTGGCGAGGGGAGCCGAGCACCTAAACATATTGAAAAAATAAAAATCCCAGCTACTTATTGCGTGGAACGCTACGGATGATACTCTACTTTTGTCTACTGCTCTCATGCATGAAATTGTCAAGGACATTAACTTTCAGATCTTACTCTGTCAGAGTTAGAAAGATCACAATTCTTAAAATAATGATATTTTTAGTGATTATAAAATCAATTATTATAAAAACGAGCATAATATGAGCGCCGTTCCTTGCGTGAAAATAGGTCATTGTCTATCTCTATACCAAATTTTATCTAAATCGGTTCAGCCGTTTGATTGAGAAACAAACTTTTACTTTTATAGTACTAGATCTGCTTACGGCTTTGGAATTATGGATTAAAAAAATACACGTAATATCTGTATCATAATTTATAAGACAGATAATGCGTAAATGAATAACAAACGGAATAAACATCGAAACGTCATTAGTACGAAACTCAGAGGATGATAAAATTGGCAAAAACCTGACAATATAACTGAAATTTTGATCTTTTATCATCAATAAAGTTTTATTCAACCCTATTTATTTCACAAAGTTACAGATTTCAACCGCAAACGTATAAACAGAGCTACTTTCATTCCTATCCATCACCACAGCAGAAAAGACGTTTGAAGTGGTCGCGTAATAAGTACGACCGCGACAAAATTCCACCGCTTTCAGAAACTCACCTTAAATATACATATTACATTACGTGAAATTGCCCATTTTTTCCACTCTCCACCCTAGCAATTAGGGTTCCTTGTGTATAAATATTGCACGGCCCTCATTAATGTGCGTGTTCGTTTTTACTATAGGTACCTATTTTTATAGTCACTTTTTGGAAGTCGTCTATGCAAGACGTCGTGGGATGTAATGAATAATTAAGACATGTTGGGGGACCGCGGCTTTATGTCAAGGCTGGAAAAATTTATATTGATTATAAAGTCTGCGCTGATACTTTTGAGAAAATTAAAAAACAACATATTCTAAACGAGAGTAGCCAAAGAGTATGGAATTTGGTCCAAACTGTTACACTATGTATCAGCCACTGTTTCAGCAATACAATACCAAACCACATTTTTATACATGCACATAAACTAAAGCTGTTCGGAAAATACTTCTTACATAAATTGTACATCATCAGTAGCCTTCAGATGTCCACTGCTGGACGAGGCCTTCCCCATGGAAGCTGGATGCTGCTTTCCATCCTCTAGTGTAATCCCTTAGTAGGCTTTTACGACATCCACAGGAGGAGATAGAGGGGACTTTTACACGACACCTAGTAGGTAGGACAAACCTAGTAGGTACCTGAAAAAGTTTAAAGCACGTAAGTTGAAACTTACCTTGATCTGAAGGGGACGGTATCCGATGTCGCAACGAAGCCTGCAACAAAACAAAATAAAATTAGCTAAGATTTTCTCGAATAATGATAACTATTATAAAATCTGCGACATTGCTTTTCTTAATTTCTTAAGAAATTCATTAGTGTCGTCCCGTCAAGCCCAATCCAAAAACTTTCTCTAAATTAAAATATGACGCATTTGAATGATTAAAAACCCCTCTCGAAGATTGCATTTCGACAATTAACGCATTAAGACTCCTCTTGCCAATAAAGAGCAACTCTCTTAATTAAGGGTCCCTTAAAAATTGAGTACAAATTCACGTAGCAAATCTCAAATCTCTCCCTACTGGGGTCGTAGTGAATGGTCTGTAATATTTTAGTTTGGTTGAAACAAAAAGCCCAGATTACATTATAGTAGTAACGTACAGAAGTTTCACTTGGACGACGCCACTTAAATAGACACTATGTATGAATCTGGAATACGCATGCCAGCAATAATGAAACTTAAAGTAAGCGGGTGACAGCTCAAATCAATTTGAGAGAAGAGGCCGATTGGGCATCCATTTTTTCCTACGTTGAAATTGCTCGCATTCCACTTATATTTTATTTGAAATTAGCGCGATAAAGCTAATTTTACACTTCAAGCCGATTTTAAGTGACACAGGCTTGCAAAAAGTCGCAGGGGCTGTGCTGTCACGTAGACACAATAAGCCTTTTAATTCGATTCGTCAAGACGGACTCGCGAGACAAAGAGCCCCGGAGTTATCATTCAATGGGGCACTCCTACCTTTCTTTCTTCTTATTACTTCACTTCGGTTTTCTTGTAAGGTGGACTGGTTGGGTACACACGGGGCGATTTTGAAAACAATTGAATGCTTGTTAGTGTTGAATATATAAATAGATGTTTTGGATGATAGTGATTTTAAATAGTGTAAAGCATTAGCTGTGTAAATTAAGTGAATTACATAGTTAAATAAGATTTATTTAGAGATTTATTGCAATGTGGGTGCAAAACAAAAGTGGAAAAAGTACATTGAACTATTGACAAATAAAGTACTGCCTATATTACCAAAATACCTGCTTATACTATCTCTGGATATATCTCTACATTACCACCTCGTGTAAACCAACCTTGCACTTGATCCCATACCGTGACCCGACTGCCGATGCCCTTATTTGTTGCCACCGCTCTTTTAAACTCCCCTAGATACACGTCATATTAACACAAACTGTGGTTTTACTAACATCCCCGATTCTCGTAACTATTAAACATTCAATTCACAGTCTAATCTCATCTCAGTCAACTGTCGCATCTGTCACTGCGTGCGTAGACTGAGATACTGTTACATAATCATCGCATACATACGCTATCTTTCTCGTTCTAACAATCATTTTCCTAAGCGACAGAAAGGTTAATGATTAATCGAAAGATGACTGAGATGCGATTCTATTGTGAATTGAATGTCATATTATAATTACTAGAAATGCTTTCTAGATCTCGTTAGCTGTTCAAATACCTAACATTTGCGAACAGAAATTCAACTAAAATGTAAAATCAAATCAGAATTGCTATTAACATATAAGGATTCCCAAAAGGCATGAAAAATTATTAATGTTTCAAGTTATTATTAGCAATAGACCCCTCCGTCTCTTCTCATGGATGACGTAAAACCAGGAGATAGGCACTAATAGGCAGCAACATCCACCTGAGTACTCAACACTAATACTGCGATCACCAATATGTCTGCCAAACGTGGTGATTATGGCAAATCCCCCAATCGCATTTTATGGGGAGGCCTCGTCCAACAGTGGACGTTTAAAGGCTGCTATGTGTGCGTAAGAATTTTTCTTCGTCGCAGCGTTCATCAATGAAGGTCATATCCGTCCTGAAAGGACTTCACTTGGCTTTTCTCAGGGCAGCAATGATGGGGATGCCACTGACAGCCTTGACTTGTTCAGAACAGCGACTAGGTGATCAGCCGCGTGGTATTTTTCTGTCCAATGAAGTCGTTATTATTATCTTTTGTCGCGTAAGTATAAATTAAAAAAAGAAACTTGAATATAGCGCGAAATTTTCTAATATGAAATTTGGGCTGTAAATGAAGTTAGGAGGTACAAAACACAATCAAGTTTTGCAATATTTTATTCTTTAAATACGTAACGATAAAGTGTCAAAAATAATTAAAATTCTTAAAATGCCATCTGCTACGATCTCTAACAGACCCAGTTAATTAAGCGTTTGCTATTAGTTGTGCCCCTTTGCACTGAGATTTCCTTAATTTCTGTTAATTCGTTTGCCTATAAATAAAAATTTAGTGTGAAGCACCAAATGTAACTTTTTTCACCTGGACCTGCTAACCCATTGTTAATCCAAACCTTTCGCTTTACAAGAGTTTGATTAAATAAATAAATAATAAATAAATAAATGCTGGACATTTCACACAACATTATCTTAGCCCCAAGCTAAGCAGAGCTTGTATTATGGGTACTAGACAACTGATATACTTAATACAATACATTAAATAGATAGATATTTTTATTATACATAGAAAATACCCAGAACACCCGGAACAATTATCTGCAAATCGTACAAATATTTGTTCCGAGGCGGGAATCGAACCCGCAACCTCTCGCATCTCAGCCGGCTTCTCGCCCGCCGCGCCACAGAGGTCGTCAAATTAAACTATCGCTTTTCATTTATTTATCTATTTATGAAGGATACTTCAAAAGTTATTCTACTCTTGAGTTTGTCCTATGCTATGACGATACAATTTCATAGAGCTTTCCTAGAATAACGAGCACTAATACTTAGTAATAAACCGTTTAAAACACACACGTCTGAGGGAGCCTGTTAGACATGATAGCTACATTTCATTTAGCGCGTTCCACCTCTAAAGTCTGCCTGATAATTATCCTGCCAGACAGATCACAACCCTTTTTACCGTTAAAATATTATGCGAGGTAGTTTTAATACCTCCATACAAAATATATCACCGTTAATCGCATCTTTTATGCAAATAAAAACAAACAAATGAAATTATTTTTTTATCCGTGATGGAAGGAGACGGTATTATGTGTTGATAGCGAAAGAGGTTGATAGTTTATGTATCAATGTGTTTGCCTAGTACCATTTTATCTTCAAATCGGCATAAATAATGGTTTTGTATTAATAAAAGAAACATACATAACATAACACCCAAGTAACATAACAAAAAAAAATTGCAAATTATGCAAACATTTGTCCCGCAGTGGGAATCGAAACCGCAACTTCTTGCGTCTCAGCCGGCTGCTCGCCCTCTACGCCACGGAGGTTGAAAAGTTGATTCATTCCCACTAGTTCCTTTTGGCAGTCCCTTTAAAGAGTTCTTCGATTGCCACACGTCATTTAGAAGCGTTGCAAGAAATCATGTCAGGATAACACAGATTTGAATAGCCACTGTTTGCCAACAACTTCAGAGCAGGTTCATAAAAATATTAAATCATAAGGAGGCGCTACGACAGTATAGACTGAATGCAAAAGGCAAATTAAGAAAAAAATCCTTTTTGTCTTTTAGAGCAGCTACAGGTTTATTTGCCAGATTGATTTTCTCAATGTTTATGTTTCCAAAATTTGCTATATAGGATAAAAAACCCAACGCCATTTTTTTTCTAAAAAATCCGAAAACATTTCCGTATAAATCTCGCAAAGACAATGCGGCTTAGAAAAACTGAACAAAACCGACCGACAAAAAAGCGACAACTTGAAAAATATCACATTAATTATAGTCTAATTAAATGGCCATTAAATCACGCTAATTGCGCTTTGTTTTTATTTTCCGGAACATTTTTTTGTTCTCTGTTCAAAAGCGTTGAATGGAATCCCTTTATTTGCAAACAGGCTGTTTACCAAAAGCGGACGACAAAGGACGTTTTAAAATTATACCAGCGATAAATTGAAGGCAGATTTTTTTAGATGAAAGAGTTATTAGAACTGTTTGTTTTAAGACTTTTAGTGGGCATAGGGCATCATTTTTTAGCCAAAGTTCCTAATGCCCTCTTTATGAATTTATGAATCCATGAAAAAATCTGTTGCTTTTAAAGCCGACAATATTAAATAAATCTATTGTAAAATTATATATTTTGCGAATCCCCCATTGCATTCTATGAGGGAGGCCTCGTCTAGCAGTGGACGTCTAAAGGTTGCTGATGATGATAATGATGATGATGATTGTATAATTTAGTTCATCATCATCATCCTCAGCTAATAGAAGTCTGCTGGACATTGGCCTCCCCCTTAGAATGCCAAGACGAACGGTCTTGAGCCGCCACCATCCACCGACTTCATGCGACGTTTATAATGTCTTTAGTTCATCGAATGGAGGGCCTTCCTCTATACTGCGTCGTCAGGTTTGTGGTCGCCACTCGAGAACCTTTTTTCCCCAACGGTTATCAGTTCTTCGACCTATATGACCGGCTCATTGCTACTTCAACTTGCTAATTCTGAGAGCTATGTCGGTGACCTTAGTTCTTCTACGGAGTTCCTCATTTCTGATTCTATCACGTAGAATAATTAATAAATAATGTATAATTTGGTTAAAATCTTTTATTATCTTTCCGCTCATTGAAAGCCAGGCTTATCCTACACGCTGATGTAACACGAATCTGCGATTAAACACATAATATATGCTTTGATCTCGACAGGAAGTGGCTGGTCTCCGGAGCTATTGTCCTGACGCCTGGTCCACCCCATGTCCCATCTTCTAATTGTTTTCTTTCGCAAAGCACTCACACCACAATGGATGATCAGGCGCTTTGATCTTAGATTGAGTGTAGTCAGTATTGTGCTAATTTTTACAGTAACCATTGATCTTGATATCAAAGAAAAGTACACATGGATAAATTGGATTTAGTGGTTTTTCTTTTGGTTTTTTTACACTGATTTTTATCTATATTTTATCAAGGTTGGCTATTTTGAGTAAAAGGAAATATCCAAGAACGATCTCATGCGCATGGAAATAGACAACCTAAAAGGTTTTTTAAAGTAGATATATTTTGAAGTGATACACCTATGCCGTGGGGTGTCTGACCAAAGAATAAACCTCTCCGCCTCTTTCCGTGGATGTCATAATAACTAAGAAATGGATTAAGGGATGGGGGGAATAAGGGTAGCAGCATCCACCTGAGTGAGTACACCTCACACCGATCCTGCAATCACCAATCTGCCTGCCAAGCGTGATGATAATGGATAATTCCCCCATTGCATTCTATGTGGCGACCTCGTCCAGGAGTGGATGTCTACGGCTGATAATGATGATGAATCATACTTTTCAGGGATCGTAGTGTTGCTATTAATTTGAATTCGTACGATAAGCTACGATTCTCGTTAGTTGAAGATACTACCATTGCCAACAAAGAGATGTTTGGGCGTTTATTTGGCCATAATTTCACAACTGTTTACTTGAACCCTTTCCAAAGATCGGTCCAGTCACGTAGGTCGAGGACACGTGACATTTTGAAAACAACAGGCGCAAAACAAAATTACGAGGCAACATTCGGCACTGTGTGCGAAAGTTGAGCTGTTTATGCGGCTGTGTGCGTGCGCCTGAATTAGACGCGAAACTTTCAAAGTTTTCCCAAATTTCAGCCCCCTCGCCCCTCACCCGCCCCTGGATCGATAGCGGGCGCCGAGCGAGCGAGCGCCGACTCAGATCTCAGCCTCATGAAAATACCGGACAACACTTTACCCATGATGTGTTTTGCTGGGTATTTGGTAATTCAAGTGAGTGGCTGTGAGACTGCATTGCTTATTGTTGGGAATGTCTCATGCTTATCCAGTGAGGTGCATGCATGACAAAGTAAGTTTGTTGATTTTTCTTGTCAGAGTAGAGATTCTGCGATTCGATTAAAAACATTACTTTTAATATTTATTGATAAGAATTTTTGATATTGAGAAATACATTTCCGTTAAAACAAGGGTTAGAAAAGAAGCCAAGAAGTTTCAAAGTTACATTTCATCCGTTGGCAAAAGTGGAGCTACTAAAGTCGGTATAGTAAAAGTTGATAGACCGTTGTTACAAAACTTAATTCCAAAGGCAAATGGCACTGGGAATAAGATAGACACCATCGCGTGAGTGGGCGACCCGTGCCAACTGTCATCGCACAAAACGAGAGCGACAACTGAAAATTGGGCGCGCGACGCCGAGGCATTGTTTGTCATTAATTGAGGGCTTTGCGATGATCTTGCGCTGAAGTCCCTTCAGACCCGAGGGCGACACTCTTGGGAGATATCGGCTCGCCAATCGCGTTGACAGCGACCCTCCGAACAGGAGTGGACGCGCGGACGCCGCTAACTCGAAGTGGGAAAAACTACAGCCTGACACTACTTAACGAACGGCCCACCGCCCGGGAATTTTCTTGAGTGCTTGTTAATGTTTTATGGGCGGAACTTTTCAAAGTAGTGCGTAGATTGACGCGCTAAGTGTACCTTAATAATTTAACACGTTTCCCCTCGGAAGTATGACTCGTTCATCGATTCTATTTCCATTTAAAAACAATAAAATGATAGGTCGGTGCAGGAGGGTAATATGGCTAATTTTTTTGTAATAAAAATCCAATCTCGAGAGCGGCTATAAAAACGGGAAACTTTCTCTGATTTATAACAATTAATATTTGAAATATCGACAATATTAAGGGAAATGGCCGACAGTCAACAAATCATATAAAAACCGCCCCGGAAGGAGGAAGCACTGGCCCGCTGTTCGGGGACTTTATTTGGAAATGGAAAGTCTAAAAAAATAAACGTGTGCGAGAGCGGGCGATGATTTATTCGCGGCGACTAGTGCGCGCTTCGATTATCGAGATGATATTTCTCGATATTAAAGTGTTGCCAAGGACCGGACTGTGGACAATATGACCCGCGGAAGATTTATTGGGCAATTCAACGTGACGTCGACTGCCGTTACGATTATTTCATTATATTGTCGGCGCCGTAAAAACTGTAAGCATTTTATTTTATTGGCGGATCGCGTACAAATTTTTATTTCAATATTTTATAGCGTTGTAAAATTGGGGCTGCAGTGGGTTTTGGTCTGAGAAATTTGAGCGCATCGATGATTCGGGAGGTGTAAGTTATTTGCGATAACGATAGGGAATATTTATTGCCAGGCCTGTTCTCTGGACTCAACGCTTGTAGTCTGTTGTAGCTCTTAGCTTCATAGCACACTCGTGTAGCCATGATTTTAAGGTAGTAACATGACATGCCACTGATTTATTTTTGACAAGTGCCCGCGAGTTCATCCACGTGCAGTTTTTTCCAAACAAACTTCATCACCCCTTTAGAGGTGAATTTCAGAAATTCCTTTCCTAATGCACCCCTAGACCAGAAAAGGAATGTACTCTACAAATTTCAGGTCTCTAGGACTTACGGTTTAGGCTGTACGTTGATAGTCAGACAGTGAGTTAGTCAGTCAGACAGTCGTGCAACGATTTTATAAATATTGATTAACCGTGAAATTTTGAATGACACCCAGTCTACCTAGATTGTCTGAAGCTTGAGTGGATTTAGTGCCACTAAATTACAGCGATCACATTTATTTTATGTTAACAAGGTGTTGGTCACATTTTAGCTCTGGCTTTAATCCTTATTAAGTTTACCTTATTTGCAACGTGACTACAGCTTACTGTACCAACTTTCTGCTTATTTTTCACGTTTGCCAAATCGTTTAAAAATACTTCCTTTTTATTAGGCGAATGAATTATTGTGTTAACGCCGCGTGGAGGTCTCGCGGCATGTCGCATGATTTGTGCGCCGCTAGGGGTCAAATGAGACCCGTGTCGATACCACGTGCGTCCTTACGCAAACAGAAGTAATAAAAAGAAAAAACTTCGTTAGATATTTACAAGTACATGAGACCGTTCATGTGCTTAGAATAGTTGGAAAACGTATTGAGGTTTGGATTTTAACGTTTTTAATCCGTGTATTGCAAGAGAATCTGAAAAGACACTGTTACTAATTCAATGATTTGTTAAAATAATTAATAAACCATTTAATGAATGCCATAAATAAAATATGCCAACATACGTAGGTGGAGGCTAGTAGGAAACAAGAAGTCAAATTTGAACGTTGAACATTTAAATTTTGATGTACTTTGTCGGACAATGCAAATACAGTTACCAACAAATACAAAATTTATCGTGTAATTTGATAATTTATTATATATATATATATAGTGTATTCTTTACTAAATCTTTTTTTATTTTCTGGATTGTCAGCCAATTATCTTCAAGAGATCTACTTCTAATGCATTCAAAATTTTTTTACTCATGAGCAAAATCACATCATAGGTGCCTGGACATTCTCTGACGACCTCTGTGGCCTGGCGGGCGAAGGTTCGCCTGTGAAGCAGGAGGTTGCGGGTTCGATTCCCGCCTCGGAACAAATATTTGTACGATCTGCAGATATTTGATCAGGGTGTCCTGGGTATTTTTCTTTGTATAATAAAAATATCTATCTATGTAATGTATATTGTACTAGGTATATCAGTTATCTAGTAACCATAACACAAGCTCTGCTTAGCTTGGGGCTAGATAATGTTGTGTGAAATGTCCAGCATTTATTTATTTACAGTTCCAAAAAAACTACTCAGAAATAAACGGACCTCCAAAAAAACTGACTGCTCACAATTTATTTATGTCAAACGAACGAATGATGATAAGCAAAGACGCCGGAGCCAAAAAAAAAAATACTACAAGGAACGTAATTTGGAATTTTAGCATAGCATGTTCGGAAATCTGTTCCCTTGACCGTGGAATGTTAGAAAAGTGGCGCAAAATTAAAATTTTATTGTTTTTTGCTCATCACAGTTAATCAATACTTGAGATAGCAACTGAAGATGATTTGTATAGATTTGCAAAGTTTGAATTTCAATAGGGAACCCAATAAGTCAAGTAGCTAAGCTACCTATTTTAACCTAAACTTAAGGCGCTACCCTGACCGAATGACCTTGAGGTGTTCGCCTCTACAATACATCGCAAGGACAAAGGCAGTAGGACCACGTGGCCAGAGGGAAATTATTTATTTTAGTGACACCTTTGTAGTCCGTTCTAATACTACTGCCATCTAGCCGTCCGTCCGAGAACCGGCGGCTGACTGGTCCGCTCCTTGCGCATTCATAAAAAATAAAGAAAACCCATTTAACAAAAAATTAATCGTGTAATAATTCTACTATTAAATTAACTATCCAATTTTGTAAACCAAAAAAATCAGTAACGTGAACTTTAAGAGAAGATGTACAAAATCAAGATTAATTTCAATTTTTTCATGGGTTTATTGTCGAGTACTTACGACGTTAAATCATTAAACCAATCGTGGAAATTGATGACAAAATGTCAAATATATGTGGTGACTTTTATTTGTTTTTCTACTTGCTTTATTTAACGAGGAGAGAGGCTTGAAAAAAACAGCTTGACGCCGTGTTTGGTCGGGGTACTACCTTAACAGGTCTAACGTAACCAAGCATTTCAAATTGTCCCTACGGTTTTAACAAATGAGTAGAAATATGATTTACTTATGAAAAAAATCCATATCGGGATCCGAGCAAAACTTCCAGCAGCATAAATACATACCTACTAAGTTATGTAGCTATGTCCCATTTACTGCATTAGCTGCCTTCCTCGGCCCCGTAAATCCATACGACAGTCTTGGCTTATTGAATAACTGCATGAATCACGCTGCATGCTCCAATGGGCTCCCCTACCATACGTTTTGTTCGACCATCGAACGGTCCCAAAACTTCGTACCAGAGATGTAGTCAAGTCAATCTCTGATAATGCTAAGGGTTAGACTTAAAGAGGTCTTACCCTCAGCATTATTCCACTGTGCGTTCGCGTGACACTGGTTTTTTGGTCACCCCGCGTTAGGTCAGTAAACAGGTTGTTGTATAATTCATTGATTCAAGCGTGACTTTGCGGAAATTCATTCTACAATATAAAAAAGACGAATTTATATATACTAACATTCCGCTCCTCTCAAACGAAAACTCTGAAAGAATTCGACACGTGTTTCGCTTATTAACGAAGCATCCTCAGGAAACAGTAGGCTCACTGCGTGCTAGAACAACAAAGACACACTACTGCAAAAAATCCGCAGCCATGTTGCCTCACCGAACGCCGAACAGAATTTCCTGAGGATGCTTTGTTGAGAGGCAAAACACGTGTCGAATTCTTTCCGAGTTTTCGTTGGAGAGAAGCGGAATTGTTACTATATATTTGTTCGTCTATTTTATATTGTAGGTTGTTGTATCATCATGGTCAGCCTGGACATATGTCACTGCTGGACATAGGTCTCCCCATAGGTTGTTGTATGGTGGATCCGAAAAGAGTCTGAATTCACTAAATTATTATGTACGTTGAAATAAACGTAGGTTTATTTGGAGATATTGTTTGAAGAGGATTCGTTACGTTACTGATATTAAACATGTGTTTTTTATATGGCTTAGACATTTACTAAAGGAGTTTATTCAAAAAAACTCTCCCACTCACCAGTTCATACGTCCATTGCTGAACGAGGCCTGCACCATTTGAATTTGCCATAATCACCACTCTTGGCAGGTGGATTGGTGATCACAGTTTGGTATTAACCAGTTCTACTAATTCAACCTTTAAAAGTATGCGTTTTTTTTCAAGATTTTACTCGTTATCATTTATTTTATTGATTATTTGTTTATTTGGTTGGTGGTCTAATCTAAAACTGAACACCCCATCATAACATCAAAATAAAAGCTCAAAAAAAAAGATCAGATGCGTTTTTTTTGGAGAATGAATGCTTTGTCGATGTCTACAGAGTTTCCCCACAATAAGAGACCATACTGTAAAAGCGATGCAACATCGCCTTGGTATGCGAATAGACAAAGAGAACACAATAGAATGGCTTTTTTTGGTCTTTAGCAGTCTTAATCCACTGGCTCTGACCTTTACAATGTCATCGGTACATCGATTGCTTCTTTAATAGTAACGTGGTTTTACGCAGGAGTTTTACATTAGCCCGCTCTAAATGTTTTGTTATTTCAATAGTTTTTGCCACTGGTTTATCCATGTTGCCGGCTCCTAGTTACAACCCTGCACCCTGACTATAGCTTTACGCTCAACGGTTCCGCGTTCGACGCTTTTTATTCTGCTAATGCTATCATCGGCGACATGTGTCCGCTACTTTTGTCATGATTATAAGTTTACAATAGTTTGTAGATAAACGTCAGTTTCGTTTTCGTCCACTGGGCTGGAAAGAAACGTTTTAAGTTCGATAATATTTTATATTATGCTACAATTATTGATGTTTATTATAACAATAGGTAGTTTCGGCCAAAGAATAGGACTCCTCTAACTTCTGTGAATGTCGTAAAAGGCAACTAAGGGATTACGCCAGGGGATGGTTAGCAGCATCCACCTGAGCACTCGGACACTAATCCGCCTGCCAAGCGTGGTAATTATGGCATATCCACCCATTGCATGCTTTGATGACGATGATTCTTACTATTATTGCGTTTATTGACGATCTCCGTGGCGCAGTGGGCAAGTAGCCGGCTGAGACGTAAGAGGTGCGGGTTCGATTCCCGCTGCGGGACAAATAATTGCAAGATTTGCAAATATTTATTCCAGGTCTGGGTACTCGTGTTTCCTGATACCCACAACACAGTGAATCCTAGTGTGGATCAGGACTATATATGTGACTTTTGGGTGTTTTTTATGTTATGCTATGTTACATTGCTATGTAAGATTGAATAGAACAATTGTTATATCTTAATTTGTGTTTCTTTTCTACATTAACAGTATTTCCAATTTGTTTTTATTTAACGCAATATAGCATACTTGAATTCAAAAATCAAATGGACCCAAATTGGCGGAATCAAATAGAAAAATAATGCAAAAAAAAACAAAATAATTTCAGAGCGGAAAGAACATTGAGATAAGTCCATTCAGTTAAGCCATGTTCACACTATACACAGCAAATTCAAGTGACAGACATTGTCATGTAGTAGGGACTTATCACTGCATTCAAGCGGTCGCACACGGGCAAAACTTATCCGCTATGAATGGCTTCACATCAGCGCTGAATTTGTAAAGAGTAGACGTGTGCCGCATGCATGACCAAGCTTTATCTTGCGAGCTACTCTTATTAAGGACCACCTACACTGGCGATCTCGTCGCACTAACGTCGTGTATAAACGTAAGTTATAAGTAATAAGTAGTTTAATATTTTATTGCATACATTTTTGTGTTAGTAAAATACCAGAAGCGGAAAGTGAAATTATTTTCAACCATAAAACTAGCGCTACTACTGCAACTATAAGGTCGAGATAAATAGACGTTAATTAGTTCGTACTAATACTTAGAACTGTCCTTGTCACTGTCACACAAAATATTAAAACACACGTGCTAGAGAGTGACAGGGACAATGCTAAGCATAAGTACGTGCTAAGTAACGTCTATTTATCAACCTAAGTGTTGTGTAGCTTTTCGTTACAGCATTATCCAAAGTTGTAACACAGCTAACATATCGTTGTCTTCTTTATAGGCAGTTTATTAGAAAAAGACGAGAACAAATTTAAAGCAGTCAAAATTAGATTTGCTTCGGAGAATGGTGCACAGAATCAACAAAACGCAGTCAGAAGATGGGTAAGTACGTGGAGCTACGCCATACGCTACAGTGCTACGCCGCGTAGACGTCTCATCAACCGCAGTGAAAATAAAATCTAGTTCCAGTTTCATTTACTAACGCCGCGGGTTACGGGGCTCGTGTGTCGTCATCGTTACTTGGCTTGCCTGCAAGTTCGTCGGCAGTGAATAGCACGGATGTAGATTAGGTCCAACGGCATTGGTGTGGACGCTGAGATGCATTGTGATCTGAATACTCTACAAAACCTAGAGTTAAAATAAAATATGATCTTGTCTTTTGTTCTAAAAGACGAAAAAAATTCCTAACTAAAATCGCACTTGAAAAATGATGTTCGTTCGATGTTAATTGTTAGAACTCTTATTTAATAACAAATAGTTTTTATTAATTAATTGTATGGCTGTTAATTATGAAAGAATTGTTCCTCATAGATAATCCAGTTGACCAGTATAAGATGTTATTGTAAAGTTATAAAAAATATATAAAGAATGATAGTGCTGTGTTGGACTTTTATTTTATTTTATTAGTTTTTTATGAATAAAATAATTACTTTAATAAAATGTTTAACTTTTTCTTGTCCATTATTTTAGAATCGGAAGTTTAAAATAAGGTTGGAATTCGAGGCCTTTTGAATTTACAATGCCGATTAGTAACCTTACAGAAGGACGGATTTAAACCTCATTATTTAATTATCCAGAGGGAATCACATGCGAGTCGTAAGTCAACTCCTGGGGAGAGCGACCTGTCTGAACCGTCAGCCTGCCCCGTGATGACCCGATTAATTAGGCATAGCCCAACTTCTCCTAAGTCAATCTATCTATACTTAGTAACAGGTAAGAAGAGGTTGCGTGGACAATAAACTTCGAAGAGAAGAAATACCGGACAATACATCGCACTAATTAATCAAAATCAATAGCGCAGAACCCATACAATTCTATGCCCACCCAACACAAATGGACTCGAAAACACGTCGAAATAATTTGAATACGTAACGAATTGAGAGGGTAACGCACGGCCGAGCCATTCTTTAACTTACTCCGGTACGGATAGAGAGCTAAACTTGTTTTTACGGGATGACCGATCGTGAAAATTTATGTATCGCGAACAGCGCCGCCGGCCGGACCCCAGCAAAAAGAGGTTCCAGCGAGGGTAAACACAGGAAGACGCCAGATGGAACGAAGAATTATGCTCCCCGCAGGCTGATGAGGTAAATGCGATTGTGAACTTTTCGACTATATGCAAATCGGACAGCAGATTACACGTCCAACGCACCGGATCCTGTCGAAGATAACAACGCTTTATTTACAGATTTCAATTGGCGTATCTATATACAATACAATGCTAAGGGGAGACCGGTTACTGTAAGCGTTTTTTGCATTGGTTCAATCAATGTATATTCATAGCCGTTAGGTAAACTTCGATGAATGTTCAATGTATTTAAATTGATTCATTAACGGTTGAACGATTCAAAAATACTCGCCGAAAACGTAGGAATAACAACCCATAACGCTTTTCAATTTCGACGATGAGATTGATGGGATGGTATCATAGTTTTGTTTAGATAGGTCTAGTGTTTTATTGAAATACAAATGAGAAGAGCTCCGCGACCCGTACAAGTGTGCCTCGAATAAAGGGGCCGCATTAGAATAATTTACTAGTAAAGCGTGCACAATTCTTCACATGGAGAGACCTTAAATTTCACTATTTTACATACTTGGGATTATCATATCTGTTCGGGTGTCGCGGACCCCTGGGCCAGCCCCTACTTTTTGTTATCCGCACCCGACCTCTGTCGGACCGTCTCCGAAATATTTAGTTGTTACTTTTTGTTGCGTGGCACGTGAGAGAATTCTTAATCATTGTGGGCTGTGTTTCGCTTTGAGGAACTTTTTCAGGCAAATGTCTATTTTAGCACGTAGAAAGAAAGCGTCTTAGTGCCCTGATAATACTATTGTGAGAAATTTTTGGCTTATAAAATAAAATTTTATGCCGGTTACTCTATTTGAATTCTTCACCCTCAAATCAAACTTGAATAAGAATTCCGATTTATTTATTAACCCCGTAAATAGTCAAAGGGGTAATAAAAGTAAAATATCTTTTCTCTACCTGAAGATTTCAAATTTGCAAATTTCGAATCAAAATTTTCCGGTAAGAAACACGACACCAGACATTAGAGTTCACTTAACCTCAGCCGCAGTATTATTGTTGCTGCCAGACGAAGCCCCTCAACCCGAGGCCGACTGCCGAGGGGACCAGGGGCGCAGAGCTGATCGAAGGTGAGCGAATTAGCCCAACTCTAAAACCTCAATTAAGTCTCGTCTAGAGCGCATTCAGAACGGCCACATCCAATTATCGCGGGAGAACCTTTGTTTCCATTCGACTAGCAAAGTTTCGGGCATTTTGGTTGTTTCGATAGAATATGTAGCATCGACTGGTACTTGTTCATTGTCATTTCGAACGTTATTGTGTGATTACGTTCCAACTTACCGAGTACCTTTCATTTGGCGAAAATTGCCCTGATCTAGTTAGGTAACTTGGTGCGGCAATTGGTAAAACTGTTTTCATATTCACATGTGAAAGGAGAGATCAAATTCAAGATTTTAAGCTTTTAATTTACGATCTGAACAACAGATCATGTAGACAGGGTTAAAATCATTCTGAACGATCTATACCTAGCCTTTACATATATATTTAAAACACAAGCTAGAACAAAATTAAGGATCTCCAAAATAGTTGCAAATCTGCTTGAGAATCACACAAAAATGATACCTCAATAGTATTTTGCTTATGTACTTATGTTAAGCCAATCTCATAGAATAAATAAAGCTTTGAAGTGAACAAAAAAATAACAATAAATTACACTCTTGGTAGAGTCAACTTCGATGTTTAAACTACGAGTTTAAAACTGACTCACTAAATTTCCAATTCATGAAAAATGTACAAATGCATCTTCATAAAAATAGCTAATCATCCTTTCATAATAAGTCACCCTTTCACTATACAGGATGATTTTCAAATTAGACGTCATAAGACGTGTCTCGGGCCCCGGGCTATGACGGATGGCGGAACGCGACAGTCATCGTCAAATTAACACGGAGCTAAGTGCGGAAATGTGTACACAATGTCACATCTTGAGTCAGAAAATTGATGTAAATAACGCCGGAGTAATCCTCGGCGTAATGTGTGCGCAATTAAACACAAAGCAGGTAAGCTATTTGATTTTATATTTCAATAATAACGAAGCTCAGATTGAAACTAGACATTAAGCTCATTAAAAGTACTAGAATGCTAGGAGGTCTAAGCCGATTTATGCCTACTAATACTTAATGATTCACGCTAAATTAGTTTTAGAGTAGAGTACGTAACTAAGGCACGAAGATATTATAAGACAAATAGCGTTGATACAATAGTCTTGATATTTTTTTTAATTTACTAATTACACAAAGTTCTTTTTACTAAACGACTAAAGTAGCTAATATATCACATATAATCCTAGAAATCCGTAAATTCATAAGCATTAAGAAAAAGTAACTAATTGCCGCATAAATCAACGAGGACAATAACCCATAACAATACACGTAAAAGTGCCCACCTACTACTATTTATTCTGTGTCATAAGCTAGCACTCGACCTCGGAGAGCACAGCAGAAATAATGGTCCCTACTCGTAGAAGCTTCACTTCGTTGACATTGACAATCAAGCACGCTCGCAAGCCGCCTCCCTCCACCGACTTCCTGCAACGTTTATAATGTCTTTAGTCTATCGATTGGAGTGCTTTCCTCTACCGCGTCGTCCGGTTGTGGTCGCCACTCGAGAACCTTTCAAGCAGCCCTAGTAACCTCGCCAGCTATACATAAATCCAGTGCGTTCAGCTCACATTCTGCCTGACAAGACAATCAGCGCCCCGGTAGGCAACACACATTTTTGATCCAATAAGATTGCTCGAATCCAATCAATATTACTACTAATATACTGTCAATGGAATTAGGCCTATTTTATATTAAAAGCCGATTTGGAGTGACACAGGCCTTGACTTGAACACGAAAAGTGTCGCTAAAATACTGGTAATTGTGACATAATTTGTTCCTTTCAGCTGCGGGTTCTTGGACTTATTATCTTAGTATCTGTGTATTCGTAGGATTGCCTTCGAATAAATCAAGTTGAAGAGTAGACAATGCTCAAGTTTGTTGTATATCTTCAGTGCACCTCGCAGTTTTGTAAATTAGCAGGGAAATTATAAAAAAAAATATTTTCTTTTAGGTACGTGAAAACGTATCTGGATCATAAAGCAACGTTTATATATATTTGACGATGTTACAAAAAATACGAATGTACTTCCAACCTAAAAGGAAAAAATCACCGAAATAAAAAAAGGTAAAAATAATTATTGTATAAGTCATTATTACATCCACTATTTAATATTCAACTAAATCCACCATTTTAAACACTATTAACCTAATTCATAACTCTTACTTACTAATGAACCCATTTGTTTTCTGAATAAATAAATGTTTTTTTATTAATATTACTTCCTAGTAGCCCCGCGGTTTCACCCGCGTGAATAATGATGAAATTTGATGATGATGATGATGATGAAAAGTAGCCTATGTATTAATCCTGGGTATAAGGTATCTCCACTCCAAATTTCACTCAAATTCGTTCAGTATTATACACATTTTGGCTGTAATGGCTTACACATAAGATATAGATCATATATACTGTGGCGGGCTTTTTTGTAGGACTATTTAAGATAAACATTTCTATCATACATTACATAATGTGTAACTCTAGCGGTTTTGGCGGCGCACGCCAGAATAGCTCGCAGATGGTAGATTTTTCCTAATTACTTGACACTTATCGTCATATTATGGACAATTCACACAATATCTTTATAAAATGTAGCAAATGTGTTATTCTGATGTATAAGCTATATTATTGTAAAGTTTCATTAAAATCCATTCAGGAGTTTTTACGTGAAAGAGTAACAAACATCCATCCATCCATCCATCCATCCATACTCACAAACTTTCGCGTTTATAATATTAGTAGGATAAAATTAATTTAACCTACCTATATATAACGATATTATAAAAAAGAAAAAAAAAAACACTTTCTGTCCTAATCTTAAAGCTCGCTTTATCTAAAAACCCGAGCGTCCGCTAAAGCGCAAACCTCAAAAACAACTTCGAGCACACGAGCATTAGTAATTATAATTAGAACTCTCAGCAGCCGACCTCCGGCGATAAGATGTTCCATGGAGCATGAAATAAGGCTCTACACACATCCTATGAGCATGCATGGACCATGCAAATCCGCTCATGCGGCACGAATGAAGCTTTTGCGGACGAGTTAAGTGGCTACTTAGCTTGAGATGTTTTTTAGTTTGTGCTTGGGGGATGTTCTATGCGAGTAGGTTTGGTATCTTTTAGGTTTTTATCATTAAATTAAGGCGAACAGATATTATGTAGGTAGTACCTATATTTACCTGCCTTTTGGGTTTCTCTCTTTGAAGAACACAATTTTCTCAATTGAAGTGAAGTAATTGACATAAAAGGTAGGTAATACACATTTTAATTACACAAATGCTTGACTTTATAGTTCATTAATTTCAATAAAATCTTCAATTATACAAAGCTTAGTCGTGTTGAGGCTGCTTTTAAATTAATTGCCGAGAGAGCAAAATAATGGAATTAACTTAATCGAATAGTTGTTTACACCGTGTCACTAAGAGCAATTAAAATTGTTTCGGAAGACAATAAATCATTGGCGCGAAAGTGAAACATCACGGCGTTGTGTGGCGCACACCTTGCAATAAATTTCCCAATTACTGGGAGAATTCTACGGTGGCAACACCGGCACGACCGGGGGAGCGCGTGAAATAAAATGAAATTAATTATCAGCGCTGGTTACTTGTGCCGCGGAACAGACACATTAGATAAATAGTGTCTTTCATCCTCTATTTCAAATTACTCATTATAATCAGCCAATGAGTCTGATTTTTTGTTTATTTTCAGGTTTATTTCATTACACAGGCAACCACTCGGAGACTACAGTTTTTTTACTAATACGTTCCGTTAAGTTTTTCAACATATTGCTACCTTCATTCACATTCCTTTCGGTCGTTAATTAAATTTTTTTCATGTGAGTACTACGTGAGTAGTTAAGAAGTAAAGCAGCAATCAGACAGTATCACTTATTCCTCATAGAAGTCAGAGGTCGTCATTACACGGGCGGTACACTGAATGGAATTAATTTCCGAGCTCGCCGCAGACAAACGATTTCCATGTTTCAACCATCTTACAATGTACCCAGACTATTGTTAATCTATTGATTTATTGTTTCGAACGTATTGTGATGGGAAATTTGTTTTATCTGATAGTTTGAGAGTTTTACCGGCTTATAGCAACAATAGAGAGATAGTTTTACTTTCTGTACAAATTTTTGTCTCAGAAATATTTGTAATTCTAGAGCCACCACTTGAGTCAAGTTGGTGTATTTACCATTATTTATGGGCTTTATCGACACTGTATAACTTTTACTTCGACACTTAGAATATATATATATATAGAATGCCACGACAAACGGTCTTGAGCTGCATCCATCCACCAACTTCCTGCGACCTCAATAATATCTTTAGTTTATTGAGAGGGGCTGCCTCTACTTCGTCGTCCAGTTTGTGGTCGCCACTCGAGAACCTTTATCCTCCAAAGGTTGTCAGTTCTGCTAGCTGTATAACCTGCCCATGGCCATTTTAACTTGCTAATTCTGAGAGCTATGTCGGTGATCTTGGTTCTTCTACGGATTTCCTTATTTCGGATACTATCACATATTGAAACTTCAAGCGTAACTCTCTCCATAGCCCGCTGAGCGACTTTGAGCTTGTGTATAAGGCCGATACTTTACTCTACCAATAAAAAATATCCTTGAATACGTTTTAAATAACCGTTTTTAATATCTATGCGGATATATGTATACTTGAAAACAAAATTGTGCGATTGGAACAGGATCAACAACACGTAAGAATCTAGGAATCGTATAGCACCGTATAGCACCGTATTAGATTCTGATTTATTCGTCAGCAACTATGTAAGGGTGGACGACGCGTTCTCTTCACCAATCGGAAACCAGACTAGCATGACCTGCCCTGCCTTTAGCTCTACTTACAGAATGAGGCATGTGAGGGGTGTGTGATAGTTATGTAGGTGTCTATCGTGAGTTGGCGTCACATGGCCTTAGGAAACAAAGATTGCTCACTCCGGCCGATTGAGCCCCTGTAGTAACTTCCTTGCCATTTAACGCGAATCCATGCAACAAAGGAACTCTCGCGAGAAATAACAAAACTACCAATCCTTGTATGAGATGAATGTTGATTTTATTTCAGACAGTTTTCGTGAGAGATTTTCTATTTATTTTGTTCAAACTGTAAATGGTATTCAGTTTGCATGGATAAATTCAGACGCTTAGTTGCCTAGGTAATAATTTTATCATAAATTTTTATTGCCACATAATCGTTACACATATCTCACTATACCCTGATTTTTAATTTCAGATAATTTTTGTAAACAAACAAATGTCAAGATATGCCACTGTGTGTATAAGTGTCATGTATGTGTGTCATATGTGAATTTACATGTATGCTACACAATCATGACACTTATACTCACAGTGGCATATCTTGATATTTGTTTGATTACAAAAATTAACTGAAATTAAAAATCAGGGTATAGTACTATTAACTTACTATGATATGATTTTAATAATATTGCAAATAGGGTCAACATCTACCAACCCTTTCTAAAAAACACAACTTTGTTTGTTATTCAGTCAAGAAAGGTATAGCTTAGAAATAAGACAAATCCTACTAATATTATATATGTAAAAGTTTGTGAGGATGGATGGATGTTTGTTACTCTTTCACGCAAATACTACTGAACGGATTTTGTTGAAACTTTTTACAGTATTAAATTTAAATACATTTATTAAAAGGATATGTCTATACATTAGAATAACATATAGGCTTTAATTTATAAAAGAGGTTCCACGCGAGCGGAGCTGCAAGCAAATACTAGTAAAAGCAATATATTATGTCCAATTTCTAGATATCTTCAAAGTTATTTGAATATTTACAGATACACTCGAAACATCTAATAAATAAGAGATATTCTGATGCCCTCTATTTACAGTATTCTTAATAATTACTTCTTCCGATTTGTTTGCCTCGGACCGAGGACCGCGAGGGGCGAGGGACGAGTGAAAGCCGAATCCGGGGGCTGTTGCGAGTCAATAAATAATAATACTAAATGCCCATTGGGTCGACCGGGGGCGCCGATATGTCTGTACCTGTTCCGGACTTGTCAACGCTCCAAATAATATTAAAATATACAACAACGTAAGACGTAGTGCAAATGATAGACAAACTTTATAATTCATAACAGAAAATCCGTAGAATCTGTCCTTCTATACCGTAGAAGAACCAAGATCACCGACATAGCTCTCAGAATCAGCAAGTTAAAGTGGCAATGGGCAGGTAATTATATAGCTCGTAGAACTAACAACCGCTGGAGAATAAAGCTTCTCGAGTGGCGATCACAAACCGAATGACGCGGTAGAGGAAGGCCCTCCCTCTCGATGGACTAAATACATTATAAAGGTCGCAGGAAGTCGGTGGATGGAGGCGCCACAATACCATTAATCGTGGCATTCTGTAAAGGGGGAAGGCCTATGTCCTTTGGACTTTCGCAGACTGATGATAATGATGATGATGAATAATTCATGTGGGTATATAATTATCACATACTGATAATTATATTGATGGTTATTTATTGATAAAAGTTGTTATCTCAGAGGTGCAGCATATAATTGGCACGCATCTTCATCCGAGAACATTCAATAATTTATTTATAATTCATTTTGTCGAAAGTGTTATTGTGTTGAAAAATTTATATTTCAGAACAAGCTTTTATGAAATTAGTTAGGTAATCAAAATGAGCCCAAATACTGCCAGGCTACTTTTACTAACCATCGAGGAGTTCCACCTTCCGTCACCATCATCAGATCAGCTCACCGTCACCATAATATTGTATTGTCATCTGAACTTGACAAGTATGAAAAAATTCAGCTCAATGGGTTGGGTGGAACTGGTTCCAATTTCGGTTTCAAGATTTGTCCCACACTAATATACAAACTCAGTACTCATACAGGTCAAGTTAAAAAAAAAACCTTTTGAAAAACGGATGTTGTGTTTATTTACTTGTGGCATAAACGTAACATATATTTTTATCTATATGAATAGATTGAAAGTCTGTTAATGTTTCTACTGTTGGGACTCAGACGTTCTAGTTCTAGTCTGTTCTAGTGAGAGTGAACCTCCATGAGCCAGTTACCTCACGCTTGACACTGAACACAGATGGAACGGTCAAGAGGGACTCGACTCCGACGCTAATTATTTAGGATCTATTTTGTTAGGATAGAACCCAGCGTTTGCATGTTTGGGTCAACCATTCCACTCGATTCGTCGGCTTTCGATTCTAATCAACGTTCGGAATGTTAACCGAATGCTTTGTGGACATTTGGGATTTGTTAAAAGCTTGATTAATCTCACTACTCGCTGTGAGGTTGAAAGGACATGCAAATAATTGTTTTTTTGGGAGAATACACCTCATCATCATTATCACCAGCCTGTTTACGTCCACTGCTGGACGAGGCCTCCTCCGAGAGATTTGCCATAATCACCACGCTTGGCAGGCGGATTGGTGTTGAGTACTCAAATGGATGCTGCTGCACATCCCGTGGTGTAATCCTTTAGTAAGGCTTTTACTTTTATCCACGGGAGGAGACGGAGGGGTATATTCTTAGGCCGGACACATCATGGTACACCTACCCATCTAGAGTGTACCTACTCATAGCTAATTCACTAGTATAACCAGTCGTTTATGTGAAAATGTTGTATATGATAGAAATAATAGATCTTTATTTACAGAAAGAATAATACAACTAATACAAGTACATACAAAATGAAAAAAAACAGAAATTAAACGATCTAAAGATAGGTCAACTGATCCAAATAACTACCAGACGGAAGCGTCCCCAAGACGCTGGCTGCATTGACATTGAATGGCAATACTGATACATTCAGCCAGATAAGAGCCAGCTCTCGGGTCACGCGTTGCTTTGACAAGACCTGAATGAATTTTAAAAACAAGAAGGGCCCTATGGACTAAGAATCTTAACCCTAAAACGCTCAAACATAGCTCTGTTGAGACTTGCATATAATGCGCCTTATGAGAACCTTTGATAGAAATGGTTGAGTAAATAAAGTAGGTAGTTGAATTTTTGAGGTGTTTCGTTTCGATACCGATTCGATATAGCCAAGACCTAGAACAAAATAATTAATAAACGTGGGCATCCGCTACTTAGTAATTAAGTTAAAATAAGTAAAGTAAGTAAGTTAAGTAAGTATAGTTTAAATATTATGTCACAAATTAGTTCCTATTGATTTTTTGCTATTTTAGTTTATTGCAGAGCGTTATATTAGTTCAAAGCCATTTATCACAGAATCACCGACCAATCAATCGAAAGTGGGATTTAAAACAATCGCACACCATTGTTTAGAATGAGTTCCGGCATCGTAAAGAATAGGCGTCTCGCGAAGTTTTCCCATGGAGGACATAAATTGGATTCGGAAGCAGATCACGTAACGGTTAAGAGTTCACAAAACTGTGCCATAAATCGGACGCGCCGAGGTGCGCCGGAGACAAACGGCGCCGGAACGGGACAGGGAACCTATCGAGACTTATTTTCAATTTGTAATGCCTCGTCCCCGGTTGTCATAAACTATGAAGATATTTTGTGTAAAATTGTGGAACAATGTTTATTTCGATGGGATGTTTGCTGTTGTACAAGAGAATATACCAAGATTCTGTGTGCCTTGTTCAATTAAGATTTAATTTGCAAGATAGATGCCAGAAGAGCTTTTGTTACGTTAATAGTAAATTAAGTAACAGCAACATGCATACGATTCCCGCTGCGGGACAAATGTTATCGTCATATCAGCGTAGACCATTCGTCGTGGCTTTATATGGTGAAGGCAGTTCAGCAGTGTACTTCTACAAGCTGATGATGATGATGACGTTTAAAGCCGGGTCAGAGTAAGTGTGGGTCCTTTCTTTGACGGACGTAGCTGAAAGAGCTTAATGCACAGAAGGCTTTTTAATAGCTTGTTTGCTCTAAACTACAGTAGTTTTCCAGCCAATTATGGCAACTCACCTCGACATAACTCTATCAAATCGCGTTACTTTCACCAATAAATATATACAATATAAGGCAGGTAACTGGGGTCGCGCGCGGTAGAGCGGGTAACGAGCGAATAATTCTCTCGCCGCCAGGTGGCGCTGCGGTTTGTCTCGGAGGAAGCATAAATGTCAGCTAATTCATGTAAATAGCCTACTGATGTTCTTCGATTTTTGAAGGTTAATTTCAGGGGACACGGCAGAAATTCTTGCTATAATTATCCTTGTTTATAGACTTGTTCAGCAATTTTTGTTGGTACAAGAGTTGTCCTGATTACTGGCTTACTTAGGAATTTGATCATCATCATCAACAGCCGTTGGACGTCCAGTGTTGGACGTTTCCATGATGACTACGCGTGACAGGCGGATTGGTAGTAGCAGTATTGGCGTTGAGTACTCAGGTGGATGCTACCCATCCTCTGGTGTAATCTTTTATGACATCCACGGGATGAGGCGGCGAGGTCTATTCTTAGGCCGGACACACAACGACACGGAATTTGTTAGTACTGGAAAAAAGCGTTAGACGAGTTAGTCGTGGATAATGGAAAATAGATTGTATAAACGAAAAACAACAACAAAATCGCCAAATACCTTACACAATATAAAATAGACGAACAAATATATAGTAACAATTCCGCTCCTCTCCAACAAAAACTCTGAAAGAATTCGACACGTGTTTCGCCTCTCAACGAAGCATCCTCAGGAAACAGTAGGCTCACTGCGTGCTAGAACGAAAAAGACACACTACTGCAAAAACTCCGCAGCCATGTTGCCTCTTCGAACGCCGAACAGAAAGACCTCTCTCTTCCTGTTCCTTCTTTCTTTATTTCGTCTGTTCGTTCTGTACTTCGTCTATTTTATATTGTAGAATGGATTTCCGCAAAGTCACGCTTGAATCAATTAATTATGCCAAATACCTTATCTGAGCTATCAAACGATTATCGATTTCCAACACGAAATGTTTTGAAAACCCTTACGATATTGTAGTATAAAGCGATCGCTTAGCAAAGAAGATAACTTTTCATTTAAAAAACCGACTTCCGCCATTGTTTTCGACTAAATAATTTTGGATGAAAAAAAAGTTATAAAAGAACCATAGTGGTGAAAGGATTATAATACTTTCTGTATGCAAATGCTTGGTGTCTTGCTGAAAATATCAAAATTGCCAAATCGTCATATGGACTCGTCATCATCAGAACTGAATTCTGGAAAAAATGGGACCAATCTGGAAGTATATCTATTCAAATAAAAAAAGAATTTTCCAAATCGGTTCATAAACGCCGGAGATATGAGGTACAACCGAATTGAGAACCTCCTCCTTTTTGTGAAGTTGGTTAAAAAGCAAACGACGATGAGCTCACCAAAGCCGCGTCTATATTCCTACGACTGTGCGACCCAAAAACCCATTAGGGCCTTCAAAAAAGGACTGTGTCTATGTATGTATGTATATATGCTTTTTGTGTATTCGTATGGGTTGTTTTTTTTTCGTTCTCATGGCATTTATATGGTGCTTTCTTAAGTCCTGGGAGAACAATGTATGGGTACGATCTAAAGACTAAAGTTTCGACAGTACCGACACTTTTTCTGAACCTTCTTGTGGTTTGGGCTCGCCAGGAAAGAGGCAAATATTAAAAAACTTTCCGCTGTCGACCTTCGATTATTTGTAAACAGCGTCCTCCATTCTAACAAAAGTTCACGAGTAACAATACCAATCTTACATAAGCTATAGCTTAGAATGATGGGGTATTTGTAGTAAATTGAAATGATGACTTATACCTATAACCTTTGATGTCCAATCTACTTCCGAAGATGAAGTAATGGTAAACAAACTTTAGCAAGATCGGACGGGTCGAGTGACCGTCGACTAAACACTAATTTATTTACCCCACGTACACAAGATCAATCAAACCTTTGGCAATTACTCGGCTATTGATAATTCCACATACAATAACATCTTAATGCAACCCTATTAAGATCCCCTAAGATTTCGTTCATATCTTCATAGGTAGATAGAAATCCCATTTCTCTCGCCTTGTCGGCTCCTTGTTTGGTTCTGGCTATGTTTGGAGGTCGGAGGCAATCTAAGAGGTATTCAGCCTTGGCCGACGACAAGCCAGCCCCACGTAGGTTTTAGTTCCCAAGGGGTTAAGACCTCTGGACGTGTAGAACATGATAGAAAGGAGGATGTGGCATTTCAAAATGGTACATCGAAAAGTTTATCATATATTTAATTTTAAGAACACTTCAGGTTCAAAAAAAGTATGTGAGCTTTTTCTTAATTTCATACTAGATTTTGTGTAAATTAAAATGATACCTACCCCTTTTCACGAAATTTATCAAAATATAGGTTATAAACATGTGCCAAAATCTAACCAGCTATTTTATTACAAGCTTTCATTTAACTTGCAATGTATGTATGTTTGTCCGGGTGGAATCTTGCAAATTAATTTTAAATAAGTTATCTTTAACCGATTGAGCTGAAATTTTTCATACCTGTCAAGTTCAGATGACAATACAATATTATGGTGACAGCGAGCTGATCTGGTGATGGAGACGGAAGTTGGACAACGGAACTCCTCGATGATTAGTAGTAGCCTGAAAGTGTTTGGGCTCATTTTGATCAGATAACGAATTTAACAAAAGCTTGTTTTGAAAAATACATTTTGCAACAATAAACTTATTAAAGAAATAAAACACCTTAATACCATGTTTTAAGCTTGGTTTTAAATGTACGTAGCCACTTTGATCTTTTTCTAATTAAAAGTAATATGTTAAAACAAGAAAAACATTTTCTAATTAGCCGGGTCCATACGATTTTGTTACCATTTGCTTGCGTACTCTCATGTACGTATGGCCCTCAGTAAGAGTGAAAGAAAATGGCAAATTGACTAGCCTCTTAAGCCATGGGGTCAGCAATGTCTGAATGGGCGCAACAAGTGACGTGGTGTGTTCGGCCTATGAACAGATCCCTCCTCCCGTGGATGCAGTAAAAGCCTTACTAAGGGATTACACCAAGGGATGGGCTGCAGCATCCACCTGAGTACTTAACAACAAACTGTGATCACCAATCCGCCTGCCGTAGTGATTATGGCAAATCCCCGCATTGTATTCAATGAGGAGGCGTCGTCCAGCATTGGACGTAAACAAGCTGGTGTTGTGCTGTTTTAGGAAAAAAACGGGCCGAATGTGGGTACCTGTTTGTACTGAACTAGTTTGTACTTTCTTTTTATTATACTTCTCATAATATATTTTTACTTATTTCGTAGTATCTTAGTTTTTTTTTCATTCTGGGTTTCTTTTTATATTTATAATGTTACTGTTTAATTATTTTCGTACGTCACCCTGAGCCTTGTGCTGAAAATCAGCGTTGTGAATTAGTTCACACTGAGCTCAAGTCTTTTCGTACAAACCTGTACGTGGCAGCGTTCCTCCTCTCATATTGTTTTACTTTTGTTTATTTTAGATTTTTTGTATATGCGTGTAGCGTATGTGTTATTATGTAATTATGTTGTTGTGTACAGTTTGTATGAATAAATATCTTCTTTATTTCTTTCTGCGTTGTGTGTGGTATCTTTTACTACTAACTAAATAAAATATCAGACAAGATTACATTGTAACTGTAAGTGCAAGCGAAGAACCAACAGTTAGGTAGGCTCAAAGATTCTTGTTACTTATGGTCAATCAGTAGAGGACTCTTATAACGACGATGTTGCTGAGTACTATAGAAGGGTAGGTATATGTACCTATTCATCTGAAATGGGACTTGAAAATGTAACGGACGTGATATAACACTAAAAAGATCGTCCTATTCCCGACATGACGACTGCCCCTACACGCCTTCTCCATTAGGTATTTTTGTCCCACATCTCAAGCTCAAGGGCTACCCTCTCATTATTTACGAAGGGCCGATGGGCTGAAGTGTGTGACACGGCACGTACGCACTAACGAGACGCTTTGTGACCATCTCCACGGTCAAGAGTGGTCACCGCTTGTTGATTTTTTTCTAATGGACAAATTATATTTGCCGAGAAATCCCGGCGGAGTCGCGTGGCAGACTCCATTGTACGAAGTGGTGAGCCTTTTAAAGCCGTAGGGGACACGCTAGGTTCGCATGCAATGTTAGGTGTTTCGCTGCTTTTTAAAGTTTTGATAGCTGTAGAACTTTGAACACGTATTGAGCAGTGATTGGAATTCATTGTTGAGGTATCGTGCCTTGTAGAGGCGTAGAGACAAATCACAATCTCTTAGCGAAGATCATGAATAGTAAACGAATATCACAATATTTAACACATATGCCTCAAACTAAAAGTGATTTCTCGAACCTCTGCGTCATATCGGGAACTATAAAATCGAGCAGACACTGCGAAACCGTTTTCCTCCAATTCGCTCTCACAATAGCTCATTTGTTATAACCTGATAGCGTAGTTATTACGGCCAAACAAATTGAGTCGAGCCTTTGCCACCTCAGACTAATGTAATTCCGGAGTGTGCGCGGGCCCAAGAATAGATATTTAGAGTGGATTGTTTTCGACAGACCGTAATGAAACTCTGATGCCGGGGCCCAAATCAGTTTCGGAGGTGAGCGCGCCGCAGGGGAGGCTACATTGTAATAAGACGTGGAATAACCTAAAATAAACCGGCAAACGCGTTCGCACAAAGATGGACACGGGCTGGGCGCGGGGTTCTGGCCCCTTACTGCTTAATTTGCCTACCGTAATTACTGTCCTCTCGGGTTGGGGAAGGCCGGAGGCCCCCGAAGCCGCTCGGCGTCTTCCAGGTTATATTGCGCCGTGCGGGCACCGCGTGTGTGCTTAGCAAATACTACCCCGGTCGTTAAGTACGAATACGGGTGTGGACAAAATGTATTAGCTTAGGCTGAGATTCGGACCGTGTTTGCTCAGCGATGATAGATTTATAGTAATTGTGTTATTAACGTTATGGGATAAGGGTTTTACGGGACTTAAGTAATGAAAGCTTTTACCTAATGCTCGGATTTATAGTGAATTTGCACACGTGGTGCGCGGAGTAATCAAGTTGGGAAGGAGAGTGGAAAATTGAGGGAGTTGGTCAAATGTAAACTTTAGTTGCCTTAGGTGTAAAATGTATAGGTATGTAAATTTTGCCCGTGTTAGTCAACTGAACGGTGAACTTGAATGCGTGTTACGATGGTCCTGGCCAGCAGCGATACTTTTATTAGCTGAGTATGGACTTTTCTGCAAGTTTCTTCTGCTATAGTAAACGAATATGCTAGACATTGAAATATTATTGCCCGACAAAAAAATCTATAATCGTACAAAGTTGCACAAGTAACATTTTCAGACTCACATAGATGTCTACTTCTCCTCGGAGGAACGGTAACGAGTAAAAATGCAAAAACTTTTCCAACTCATAATGACGAGGACATACTTTCTTTTGTTTTGGCGCAAGCTCCAATTGAATAAAACATTTATGTCAATGGAGTCCATTAGGATTCTACAGAGTTCGGAGTTTTTTAATGTCCGTGTGTATAGCCCCAGTGTTGTTAGGGTCCGAACAAAAGCTATTGGCCCAAATTGGTATTGAGATTTTTACCTGCTTAGGGGTGTTCCCACAAATTACGTAGTAATTTTTTTACGTTGGTAGCTCAAATAATATATCAAAATAAAAATAAGTTGAAAATAAGGTCCTCTATAAGATAATTAACACTTTTACGGCGGCGGTTGGTCGGGATGATCCCGTAATAACCTTGTTAACCCTGGCGCGCCGAGCGAGTTGGCTAGCCTTTTAACGGCCCTGTACATGGGCATTAATCCGAAAGCCATCGCCTTTGTCCTTTTCTCTCCAGCCCGTCTCTAAATGTTGCGTCTCTGCGGGTCAGCGGGGACCGTGCCTTTTAGTGTGAGGTTTTCGCTCGCCTTAACGAAGGGAAGCAGAGCAAAGGTCGTCATTAGGGCAAGCGCGGTGTAAACAAGATCCGAAGCGGCCGCTAATGGCCAATTCGAGCGTCCTTCTCGAGGTGACCCCAGGTCTGTCTAAGGCCGCCGCCATAAATGGGCTTTTAATTGCAATTTTGATAGAGCACAGCCGGATTAGTTTTGCTATGTTCCCATTTGTGAACCGTAAACGCATGTGTTGCCAATTTGTGAATAGGGCTGAAATTAATAATGAAAATAAATTGCCGATTATTAACACATACAAGCAAGAAGTGCGGACGACGCGGTAGAGGAAGGCCCTCCACTCGATGGACTAAAAACATTAGAAACATCGCTGGAAGTCAGTGGATGAAGGCGGCTCAAGGCCGTTCGTCGTGGCATTCTAGGGGGGAGGCCTATGTCCATGTAGCGGACCTCTACAGGCTGATGATGACGATGAAGCAAGAAGTCGGTGGATGGAGGCGACTCAAGATCGTTCATCGTGGCATTTTAGAGGAAGGCCTTTGTCCAGTAGTGGACTTCAATAGGCTGATCATGAACACTTTCACTTTGATAAATCTATAAGGCGTATGTGTGCGTTGTTACCCTCAGTACAAAATACAATTATTAAATTTGTACTTCAATATAAACAGGTTGCCTAATATCAACGTGAATCCACTCCACCTTTAGTAAGAAACTTTCATCGACGTATTAACAATATCTAATCAAGCCTTTGTTGTGTAAGGCCGCGACATCGTGGGCGCAGCGACGACGTCGCATCGCGTCATGCCGCGACACACCACAGCGACACGTGAACGAAGCGGCGAATGTTCCCGTTCTTGTTCGGATGTGAAATTTAATTTCCGCTATGCGGGAATCTGTCAGGGGAGGCGGGGTACAGCGGGCGAAGAAATATGCCCCGCTCTAAACTTTGTCAATTTGTTTGTGGAGCGAAATTAACTCGATCCAATCTGCGGGCGTCGCGAACTGCGTTCTGATACCCGCTCCACTCATATTTCCGGTGAAGAAAGTAATACAGGAAAAGGTGAGCGCTGACAAGCCTTCCGAAGCTTCCTCCGATATTATAATTCACGGTAAATATAAAAAACATTCGCTAACTTGCGGGTAACGTGATCATAACATGTTGTTTATTCGATCAAAACTTTCATTATGTTATTCGCGCCAGCAATTTTCCTTTATATTGTTAGAGAATATTAGAAAGAACTTGGTAGCTCTATTTTCGCTTCGTGCTTCAGTTAATAAACATACGATTCTTGCGTCTCTAATGTGAATTTATGAGTTCGTACCTACTTAATTTTTTCTCCCCTTAAATTACTGAGGTAACAATCCATGGAAACGTAAAAATATGTTTTTCGACTTCGTTATCCGTATCACAGGGTCGGGTCTCCCGTATCACAGGGTCGGGTCTCCCGAGAGTATGTTATTAAAATATATTGTGCACACACCTTAATTTTTACAGACTTTTTAGGCGCGGTTACGAATATTAGAAAATTAGATGCTAAATGGGCGTTTTAAATTATATGTTTTTATTAAATGTTTAGTGCCCTGGTGTGTCCGGCCTAATAATAGACTCCTCCTTCTCCTCCCGTGTATGTATTAAAAGCCTTACTAAGGGATTACTCCAAGCGATGGGCAGTAGCATCCATCTGAGTACTTATCACCAACTGCGATCACCAAGCGTGGTGATTATGGCGAATCCTCCCATTGTATTTATTGGCTTTGTACAGCAGAGGACGTAATCAGGTTGGTGATGATTCAATTTTATTATATAAAGTATCTTTTCATCCCACCATCTCGGAAAGAGTATTTTTACTCTTCGATGTCTGAGTGTAAAAGCCGTTTTTATCCGCTAGAGGATAAAGTAAAATTGAATTTAGAACATCGTGTGCACTAAGTTTGTGAATTCAAAACATCAATAAACCTATTTACTTCTACCTCCATGGTGCCGAATTTATCGTGCAACCTTTTTTAATTTGTTAAAAACTCAGACTCGGACCTTCTTGGTGTATTACTTTTTATTTAATTTTGCTTTTTTTGCCATTTTCTTTTCACGTCATATTGTTCAAAGAAAATTAATATATTGTTAAAACCTAGTTAAAACAAGAAACTTGAAAACTAGTGAAAAACCTAAAATGAGTGATTCTAGCGACGAGGAAGTTTATTTGACGGCAACAGAATTAACTGAAACTGTTAAAAATGTGTAAATGTTTTTTTTTTGCATTTAGTAATTTCCTCGCTGAGGTGGGATGAAAAGTTACGTGTTGCACTCGAGTGCAAAGATTTTTCACCTCGTGCTCTTTTGATTCCCTCGCTCACGCTCAGGATTCTAACTTTTAAATCACTCGCTACGCTCGTGATTAAATTTTAGAATCCTTCGCTTGCTCGGTCATTAAAATTGAGCACGCGGTTAAAAAGCAACTTTGCACTCTTGTATAACAAATAACTATTTTACTTTCCCGGCAATAAAATGTAAATTTATAAGATCGATGAAGACGCCATCTAACTACCTAAATTAATCTACCAATATTTTCACCCTAAACGTTATTCGACTCTGTATACGCGGAAATTGACAGGCGTTTATCTGATGGAGTTTCTTCTCATTCTTATAATAAGGTGCAGAAAACTCTCCCAAATAGGACTACCCACTGACATTAGCATAGAGACCTCGTTCACAGGTGACGCCCAAATAATTACACTCGCGAAGTTCTTAGGAAAGTTTATGCAGATCGTGTGACAAGACCCTGCACTAAAATGATCAAGGCAAAAGGAAAATAAATAATCGGGTTTTGTGTTATCAGTGTTTTTATTTCGTATTTCTGTGTAAATATATATAAGTCCCCTTTTTTGCCTACTTTCGCAAGGATACCCCCTTATAAATCTGTCACTTTTGTTAATCGTCGTGGGCACCCACGACACGGGTCTAGACCCTAGTGTGTGGGGCCATTGCTTCCATTTTTTATCATTACCATCATCATCATCAGCCTGTAGAATTCCACTGCTGGTCATTGGCCTCCTCCCTAGAATGCCAAGATGAACGGTCTTGAGACGCCTCCATCCACCGACTTCCTGCGACGTTTATAATGTCTTCAGTCCATCGAGAGAGGTATTTATAGACAAACATAAGTAGCTAAATTTTTTCGTAATTCTTCATGTCTAATTCTGTGCTCTATTTTCTGCTAATATATATAATGATTTAACTAGCCAATGTGTCCCGAATCTCCAAACATATACGTAAACTTTCATGGACTGGATAGGGGTCTATCCAAACTATGATTATGCACGATATCAAAATAAAAGCAAACAGTTAAAACCTTTTTTCTCTCTAACTAAAGCTTCCCAAAATTATAATCTACACCCAACCGTCACCACTCACCATACATTTCAAAGCCGCACCAAATACGCGTCAACGATTATTAAAAGTAAATATTAACCGACAAATTAATAAATCTAAAGTTTCTTTTGAGATCACACAGCCGTCGCGGCATCTTTAATTACGTCGTATACAAATAAGGCGTGTTTAATCAGGGAATGTATCTTTGCATGCGTCTAAATGAAAGCTGAAGAAGTCTCAAGAAACTATGGAGTTTGTTTATTTGCGGCGCGGATAAATAAACGAGTGAACAAGGATGGTTTTACGCGTGGAATCGTCAAGATGTTTCAAATTTAGTTTAGATACCGCGACGCCCTGAAATCCGAAAATATAAATTATTACAGGTAGGTAAAACCTAGCTCATGATAATAACTCATTATTATAACCTGATGGTCATCAGAATTCATCATTATCATCATCATTCAGTTGTTTGATGTCCACTGTTGGACAAGGCTTCCTAAGGGATGGATTCTAATGAGGGGATTTGCCATACCACTTTTGGCAAGCAGATTGGTGACGTATTGGTGTTGTGTGATAGATAGATGAACTCTTTATTGTACACTAGGATAAATTACAACAAAAAAAAGAATGTATATTATAATTTTATTAGCACAGTGCAATGCGGCCTTATCACTGAAAGCAATACACATGATGATACATACGAGTTACACGGGAATAGACCCATGGAGATCTATTCTTAGACCAGAGACACCACGCCATCAATACCATTAATATTTTAGTACACCTCAACCAATCTTCGATATTTAGCTCCTCTCCATCCAAAAGTTGCCTGGAAGAGATCGCTTTTTAGCGACAAGATTGTCCATTGTAAATGTGAGTAATTTTTAACTAGTTTTCTTGGTAAGTAAGTGTACAATTAAAGTATTTTCAATCAATCATGATGGCAGTTTAATCGAAAGCACAGCGGACTTAAACAAAAGAAGACTGGCAGGACTTTTTTTTCTTTATTATTTGAAAGGAGTTTTGTTACACAGTGACCATGTCAACTTGTACAAAAAGGTAAATGATCAAACCAGTATTTTTTTCATGAACTAGCCATTTTTTTATAGCCTGCAAGTTTACTCTACTCAATTAACAAACAAATTCTCTTTTTCGACTAACTCACTCGGCGCATGCACTTCCGCGTCACTTCTAGTTAGCGTAGTAACTCTTACATAATCTGTGTTAAGAGTTGCAAAGTTGGCTCGACAAAGGCCTCGAGAGGAAACCATTATGGCTCTCGACGTCGTCGGCACCGCGGCCGCTTCATTAGAGATAAAGAGTGGGTCCCTACCCCAAGGTACCCCCCTTCTTAGAGACATGTGCGATGATTGTGTTGAAGAGCTGCGGTTTCTGATACAATGTAAACAACATTTAATTTTAATAAGTCGCTCCTGAACTTTGATGGAAAATATATAACGACTGCTGGATAGATACTTAGATAAAAACCAGGTTCCAGAGGCGGCAGTTTTAGTCAGTTTCTATATAAAAAATACCGTCTCCTGGGATGCGTATAGCGACTATAGAAATATTTAAATAAAATTGGTAACAATTTATAACTTCAAAGCTTCAATGACGAATTGTCGGCTTCTTTAAATTAAACAGAGTTTACAAAGTCAAAACGTGTTTTTGCGTTTCGTTAGACTTTTCAAGGTTTCTTGTATATGAAAAAACTACCTGTTTAAAATTTAAAGACCTTTTTATCCTTAAGTTTCTTTTACAGAACCAGTCGCATTAACTTCTAAGTTCCTGAATGCAAAAATACAATTAAGTATAGGTAGGTAAGTATAGGTATGCGTTCGGGAACTACACTATTACTTATTATCTTCTCGTCACCAATACCGCAGAGCCTTAAGACAAAAGTCTGTAATCAGTACGTGTTACCAGTGATGGCTTACGGCACTGAGATGTGGTCGCTAACTATTAGCCAATAGTTAATACAAGCTCAAAGTCTACGCATTTTGACGTAAGTCTCGCGCAGTGGGCTATGGAGACAGCTATGCTCAGAGTTTCACTACGAGACAGAATCTGAAATGAGAAGATAAAGAAGGAGTAGAAGAACCAGGATCACTTTCATAGTTCTCAGAAATAGTAAGTTGAAATGGCAATGGACAGGTCATTATAGCTTGCAAACTACAACCGTTCAATAAACGCAGTGTAGGATTGGCCCCGATGGAACAACGTCATTTTTAAGGTTGCAGGATATAAGTGGATGGAGGCAGCTCAGCACCGTCGTGACATTATATGGAGAGGCTTATGTTTAGCAGTGCACTTCTAAAAACTGATGATGATGATGATGATAATTATGATGCGATGGGTATTAGAAGCATAGAGTAGGATAATGCAATTTATACTATATATTGGATATCTGCATTTCAGAATTACTTTACCGAGAATATCGAGACCGCATTGCGCTGACTCGTACTAAATGGTACCGTAGAAAAACTTAACCTTCAAGTAGCGCAACCGCACTGTCCTTAAGATAATTGCCTACACTCGGTTATAATAGTTATTTGTTATAGAAGAGTGCCAAATTGCTTTTAAACCGCGTGCTCAATTTAGATGACCGAGCAAGTGAAGGATTCTAAAATTTAATCACGAGCGTAGCGAGTGATTTAAAAGTTAGAATCCTGAGCGTCAGCGAGGGAATCAAAAGAGCACGAGGTGAAAAATCTTTGCACTCGAGTGCAACACGTAACTTTTCATCCCACCTCAGCGAGGAAATGACTAAATGCAAAAAAAAACATTTGCACATTTTTAACAGTTTCAGTCAACTCTGTTGCCGTCAAATAAACTTCCTCGTCGCTAGAATCACTCATTTTAGGGTTTTCACTAGTTTTCAAGTTTCTTGTTTTTAACCTAAGATTTTAACAATATTACGTGAAAAGAAATTGGCGCGCGTAAAGCAAATTAAAAAAAAAGTAATACACCAAGAAGGTTCCGAGTTCGAATTTTCAACAAATTAAAAAAGGTTGTATGGTAAATTCGGCACTATGGAGGTAGAAGTAAATAGGTTTAATGATGTTTTGACTTCACAAACTTAGTGCACACGATGTTCTAAATTCAATTTTACTTTATCCTCAAGCGGATAAAAACTGCTTTTACACTCAGATATCGAATAGCAAAAATACTCTTTCCGAGATGGTGGGATGAAAAGTACTTTTACCTTTTAAACACTACCTCGTCACCATAATATCTGTCTGATTAGTCTGTATCTAGATAATACCAACTGCAGGCTAATACGTTGTATCCATAATATTGTAGATTTTGTGAAAATACATGCGCCTGGGTACGTGAATAGAATGTAGGAAGTTTGTATGAAGATCTGTATTTTAAAGGTAAAACTGCGTCATGCTATGGTGTTTTACCAACGTTTTCTAACAGAAAGGGGGCGTGGCCTAACTGTTTTGTGTTAGCACAAACATGTTTGCTGCGATGAACGGAAAACATCCCCCGCGTTCGCCTGCGGGGGTGAAGTCATTCATTTCGTGGCAGTGCTCTTTAGGGAAAGACATCAGAACTCATCATTTGAAAAGAGGTTGTATAACAAAACACTGTCAACTCAAAAGTCGCAGCGGACTGGATGTTTTAATAATATGTTTTGCTAACATGTTTTGTTAGAAAATTTGGAGCAGCGGACCCGGCTTAATGCGTATCGTTGATGTATTTATTAGTCAAGCTGCGGATATACCTACCTCTTCTCGTAGTCATCTCGTAGTTCTATTTGTTCTGTACTATAGGGACTGCTTTTTTAATGTGGCATAGTCAACAAAGTATGTCATAGCAGCGTTTTTGCTCAAGCAGTTGAAATTCAGTCTTCATTATTATGTTCTTAGTAGTTCATTATTAGGTTTTCATCTCACAAGCATTTAAAAGCACTAATTTGCTCACATCCTACACAGCACGTCTGCTCATCACGTCACATTTGACGGCACTCCGTGGCCCGGAGCGCTACGTGTCTAATAAGATGCTCTGTGGCCGCTCAGCAGGGTAAATTAACGCGGTGTGTCGCTCGCTTATGTAAAAGATGCTTTATTGCAATTTTCTCAGTGCATAGATACTTTTTTCTTTTCACATTTGCATTGATATGAACTCCTCAATATAGGGCCAGAATTTTCACCCAAAATATAAATTTGTTACAACATCTGCTGCTTCAGCCCCAAATTCTGGTCTTCAAAACCATTCTGTTAATACTTTAGAAATTTTCTAGACTAAAGATTACTTTTAAAATTCATGTTCCACAAACTTAATGTGTCTTAACTTGAGGACGTCTCAAGTTGGAAGTTCTCATGACGCGTCAGTCACGTAGCCCCATCCAGATGGGAAATCGATGTCATTATGATAGAATTGATAGATTATCCGTTAGGGTACATGCTGATTGGCTTTGTTAGTAATGCCCGTCTTCCACCTGAGAGCGCACTCAGGGTTCGAGCGACTAATTTGACAGATCGATGGTCGAATGTCTTGTAGTGTGAGATGACCTTAATGACTTGTTGTTTGGATGACTGTTAGGGTCGCCTGACGCCTCTTTGAGATGGACTGCAACTTTGCAGTGCTTGGTGTGATATTGAGGGGATTCACATAGCTGAAACTCGAACTTTAATCAAATGATGTATACAGGAAGTAAAATACAGTCTACACTACCCCTGGTGTTCTGGGACTACATATAGGATATGTTTATGATATAATTTACCTTCAACCCCAGTATAGGTAGGCATATAAGTACCTAGGTATGCAGGTGGAAGAGATCGCTTGATAGGATTTATCTTATAGAGTTTCAATAATCATAACTTTTCATTTAAAAAACCGACTTCCGCCTTTGTTTTGAACAAAATATTTGGATGAAAAAAAAATTATGAAAGAACCATAGTGGTGAAAGGATTATTCTACTTTTTGAATGCAAATGCTTGGTTTGTTGCTGAAAATATCGAAATCGCCATATGTATGCCTACAATATTTGAGGAGTTCCCTCAATTCCTCATGGATTCCATCATCAGAACTGGACTCTGAAAAAATGGGACCAATCTGGAAGTATATCTATTCAAATAAAAAAAGAATTTTCCAAATCGGTTCATAAACGCCGGAGATATGCGGTAACAAACATTAAAAAAAAAAAAAAACAACCGAATTGAGAACCTCCTCCTTTTTTGGGAAGTCGGTTAAAAAGGTAAATTAAACACCAGTCCGATTTTAAATACCACTAATATTATCTGTGTTGCTATCAGTATTTCGCGTGTGGGCATAGCATACCCTCACATAACTCGACACACGCTTGCAAATTAAACGTTTCATCTTGGCATTTTCACGGGAGCTTGTCAATGTCAAGCCTGTACGTCTGTTTATTAACTTTTTGCTAATTAGACAGGCCCGAGGCCCGTCTGCGAGTATGTTGGCATTTTTAATTACGCACGATAATTTTGTCTGGCGTGAGCTGGGCCGGGCCTACATACACAATTACATTGGACTAATCGTTTAAGTGGTTTATTGAGTGGCATGTGTTTATTCCCCTGCTCATTTAAATGGGTACCATGCAGTGGCTAAAATTCAGAGACTTTTTTTACATTTTAAATTGAAAAAACGGCTAATTACCAACATTTACACAACATTTTTATTTTTTTACATATCAAATTGATATAACATGACTCGATGTTCGCTTCAAATCAAACTATATAATAAGAATCTTAGGAATTGTGTTGTGAACTTTTTCCGCTTTTATTTTATTTAAGGCATGGTATGATCCTAAAATCCAAACATCTGAAAATCTTTTTTTTTATCCAAATGGCTTTGCTTAAAGTTGATAATCGCATATGTCATATTTGATGATGAAACTGGTTTGCACTTCGGACTGTATTCATTTTGAGTTTTTTTTTTATTAATCGAAATATACAAATCGAAGATAAAAATATGTGGTTATAACTTTAAAATACAAGTCTAGTATAGTATTTTTTAAACTATTATAGTATATATAGTATAATAGTATTATTAGTATTTTTGAAACGTCGGGAATAATAAATATAATAAGGTAACACGCGATAAATACCCGTGACAATATAATAAATAAGTCTAGTATACATCGTAAAAAAAATTATGTTGTTGCCGTTCAAAATTAAGAGCATTTCAATGCTAAAGCTTTTTTAAGGTGGTCATTTGTGCGAGTTTTATTAGCAAAACCAGTATTTTTTTCAAAATTCTGTTCAGCTACAACTATTGATAGTATATTGTTCTACCTACACAATTTTTTGCATCTCATTATTCAATCTCGTCACGTCGCACTGGGCGTTCAAAATACTCAGTCCCCGTCTAGTTAGTAGTAGTCCCATTCTAGTATTTTTAGAATACTATCGTATAATTTTGGTGGCATTGAAAACGGTGTAGCTTATATTGTGTAGAGCACATGATAGTGAATTGAAATTTAAGTATATTGCATGTATTTTTAAATGGGTGGAATATGTCCACGAACATTTTAGTAAAACTACTACCGCTTTACTAGAACATGACTTGACTAAGAACGACTTACCCTAATTTTATCAAAATAATATATTTACTTGAGGAGACTTTCCTCAGAGGCGATAATTAAAAGAAAAAGAAGAAGAGTTGTGTTGTAATCAAAAGATGATAAGCTATGGTTTTGTCATATAAATTCACATATTTTTCAAACACATTAAAATATGCAAAACTTTCTAATAGTCAAATTGAAAAACGTCACGAATCAAATTAAGCCGAATCAAAACAAACAAAAGGAGGGTATGCGATGTAATCACATCGCACTGTCAAACACACTCAGGTACAGGCTTACGGGCCCGTTTAAGTTAAAATTTTCACTCCCCAGTTGCTTTTTACTAATTCGCCAAGTGAAAAGGGTTCGGAAGTAATACAGTTTACTGCTTATTCAGTATTTATGCGATCGAGGGCGGCATCGGCCGATGTAAGAATTTTCAACTAATTATTCCTATTGCTTAATAATAAATGCAGTATTTTATTTCTATTATCTGAAAAGGTTTGCATGAACAGTACGGAAATACTTTTGGAAAATAAGCTTTAATTAACTTACAAAGCGTTTATACAAACTTTTATGGAGTGCTCTTTAGTTGTGAGCAGGCAGGAAGTATGTGCTTGGGTTGTTCGAAAAATATAGGATTCTATATTATCGAGTGCTACGCCGACGTAGCAAAAACCTACGCTAAGTATCATCACTGCTACAGACAGAAATATTTATTTAATTGATTGAGTGACGAACAAAGTTCCATGTATATTTTAAAATTCAATGAACAAACATCGTTTTGTGCCTGTGTCGGAAAATATCAGACGCAAATCGTTTCCTAAACGTGTTTAGATATTGAGATAGAATCCTGCAAAGTTGGATTGGAACGAGTTAGATTGAAAGGATCTTGTTTACGGGTGGATCACATCCTCAATCGTGCGTAATGTATTTATGATTATTGTTCCAACCCATGTGTGGGGAAAATAGACGGAAAATTAAATGGTGCAAGGAATCTATATTTACCATGTTTCCGGGAAATGTAGAGTTTGTGATCGAGGCCACATTAGTTGCAGAAGCAACTGTAACAGTTTCAATTAGTGAGAATAGTATCATGAAAGTTTTGGTGTATTTCCTATCCAGTGTAATAAACATAGGAAGTAACAGTGCAAATAGTTGTTTCCGCTCATGCATTGCTGACGGCAAAATCCCCTTGCATGTCGGAAATTCCTTTATCCACCGGATCCTGAATTATTCTGCTAAGTCTACCGATGAACAAACATTGTATATTAGCTGGAGATGCCCAAAATATAGAATCCCCTGTCTTAATCCGTTGGTGGTGAAGCAAGGCGCTTCTTAATCCATCACGTAACCGAGAGCCGTCGAGAAATCGTGTTACATCAACGAAAAATGTATTATAGAGGGGGTGAGCCCCCCCCCGATCGGACAAACTTTGCTAATACCACCCTCTTACATAATCGCGGAGCCTTTTACGAGAGGAATTTATGGGGATGGTCCCGATTTCTTGGTGTATTTATGGTGGAGGTGGCTGTTACGTGCCGGCATGGCTCGGCAGTTAATTAGGACAAGTAAAAACTCGAACGTGCTACCGACAGGTTGAATGGCGGGTTATTGGGGTAGTTGTCGTGCACGAACACGTATCGGTGCCGTTATTTCTAATCTGTTTTTCGCATCTTCACCTGCGTGGTAAAAAGATAACAGAAAGTAAAAAACTAATTAGATAAAAAAAATAACCATACTTTGTACTTCACTATTATTGTACAATACAATATAGGAGGAGAAAAAACAGGAGGTGCCGTGGTGTGTCCGACCTAATAATAGACCCCTTCTTTCTCTCCTTCTTTGGATGTCGTAAAAGACGACTCAGGAATAACTGCTGCGCACATACTTTCAGTGAGGCAACTGTTTCCTGCATGAGGATGCTTCGATGAGAAGCGAAACACGTGTCGAATTCTTTCAGAGTTTTCGTTGGAGAGGAGCGGAATTGTTACCATATATTTGTTCGTCTATTCAATATTGTAGAATGGATTTCCACAAAGACACGCTTGAATCAATTAATTGGGATGCCTAGTTTTGGAAACCCTTTAAGTATCCCGCAGCTTATAATCAGAGACGTAGCTTAATTTAAAGTCAATCGATTGCGGCTACCTCAGTAATTCGAGCGCATTGAAACCGCCGTCAAAGTTGCGAAGTCTTACCAACTCGGCCCCAGGTGAGAATGTGCTAGACTGGCTAGACTGCCTGCGAGCCAATAATGTTGCATGCTAAAGACGAACATCTACCATAGCGTGGAAGTAGAACACACAGAATAATACTTCATGTATTCCATTTAGGCTAAACCATACAATAAAGAGCATAGCACATACTGTAAGGCCAAATAAAGATTACTTATAGCGCATACTAATGCTCAGAATTGCCACTGTTACACAAATGTTAAAACGCGCGTGTTATAGGGAGTGACGGAGACAATGTTAAGCATTAGCATATGCAAAGTAACTAATATTTGTCTCGGCCTTAGAGCATGAGAGAAAAAAATATAAAACAAAATTGTAACTTGCAATAATTAATTAAAGTTTTCGCCAAACGGCGCTGAAAGATCACTTCATGTTTCCAACTTTAATTCAACTAACAGCTCTTCACTATTTCAATAAATATGAATTGAAAGTAAAGCGTTTGCCGTGCTCTAGTGGGTGCTGTCCATGCTGTTCATGCTAACGTGCCTGACTCAGCGCCGTCAAAGATGTCGAACATTGCTGCTGTCGCGAAGTTGCTTACATGTGGTCTGTCGGTGTGGCATCTAGCGTGCACGTTGTTCTGATTTAAGTAATTATGCCACGGAATATTATGCAAGTTTGAGATGTATGTTTTGGTTGGACATCGTATCTTGATTGTGTAGCTTGTCTGATAAAATTTGGAAAATCATGCAAGTTGTAATTGTGAAGTGGGTAATTGTAGCATAGAGAAACACACCCTGATTGTTTTTCTCTGAAAAAGCGAGCACTTACAAATTTTATTTTCCAAACATTTAAAAATAAATAAATGCTGGACAATTCACACAACATTATCTAGCCCCAAGCTAAGCAGGGCTTGTGCTATGGGTACTAGATAACTGATATACTTAATACAATACATTACATATATAGATATTTTTTATTATACATAGAAAAATACCCAGAACACCCTGAACAATTATCTGCAGATCGTACAAATATTTGTTCAGAGGCGGGAATCGAACCCGCAACCTCCTGCGTCGCAGGCGAACCTTCGCCCGCCGCGCCACAGAGGTCGTCACATCTTACATTATCCTTACAAAGACTAATATCTTTTCCACAACGGAAACAAGTCTTCAAATTACATCATAATCATCTTCATCAGGAGCCCTTAGACATCTACTGCTGGTCGAGGCTTTCCCCATTATAATTTAATTGGGGGATTGAATCACCACGATTGGCAGGCGGATTGGTGATCGCAGTAATGGTGTTGAGTACCCATGGATGCTGCTGCTGGTGTTATCCCTTAGTCAGCTTTCATGACATCCACAAGAGGAGACGAAGAGGTTTATTCTTAAGCCGGATACGCCGCGGTGTCATTCATTTTGTTGTGAAGAATCTTTTATGTCTTCAAAAATTATGATTTTCAAGAACCGTATGTCAGCAGCGTTTAAGTGAATTCGACAATGCAGAAATAGGTTCTTGGACGCAGACTGCTGCTTTGTTCTCGAACTTTCAACCCGTGTATTGTGATGTATCATAGTGCGTCATAGGTATACCAAGTGCCACGTTAGGTTAAGGTTTGTTATGAAAGTTATGTAAGTAGTTCATGCAAAGTGCGTCATACCAAAATGTCTTAAGTAAACTTATTGAATTGTTTAACAAACTATGTCCGAGACTGTACGGGACCTTGGGTAGAACCAGTAGCTGACGAGAGCGTGGACAGTGTACTGTAAACTGTCGGATGATTGACTGACTCGGTCCGGGTCCATTGTGTACTTTCGAGCTGTGAAGCTGTAGGTATGAAGAAATCCGTAGAAGAACCCAAGATCACCAACATACCAGCTCTCAAAATTAGCAAGTTGAAGTGGCAATGGGAAGGTCATATAGCTCGTAGAACTGATTACCGTTGGAGAATAAAAGTTCTCGAGTGGACTCGATGGACTAAAGACATTACAAACATTGCAGGAAGACGGTGGATGGAGGCGGCTCAAGACCATTCATTAGTGCATTCTAAGGTCCAGCAGTGGACTTCTACATGCTCATGATGATGATGATGATGATGACTGTAGGTTCTTGGAGGAATTGAACTCTTCGGTTAGTTTTTGTTTTTGCGGCTTATGGCTGAGGAGGCTTCCTGGCTGGAGGGCTGAATGCTTTGGTGATTCACTGCTAACTACTTAATTTGTTTTTTATTTTATTTTACTAATGGATATGCATTATGCGTTTGACCTCAGTTAGTTGATGCTGCTTTACCGAGCGTATAAGTAACAAAAAAGTTTCTGTAGTATTAGTTGTCTAATTCTGTGGCCGATCGGAACCTGTTTCACTTACATGGAAGATAATATCTACATGATAAGACACTATCTAGCTGGACAATCATAATCTGGTTGTCCAGATAGATTATGGGTAAGTACTTCAATTGAACCTTTAAAAATAATATCAATCATCATTAAAAAAGTAATTGATAACTTTATAGAAAAAAACAGTTAGCAATAATTTAATAAAACCCTCGAGGGTTTTTTCAAGTTTATTTAGTACGTTCAACTTTGAATAAATACCTTTAAAATACAGCGAACGAGCTCAAACTAATTATCATTCGCAAAACTCCCCGAGTCAGCCTACACGAAATCTTTACGCTTCAATTGAGCCAGTTTATAGCAAAATTAATTACTGGCTAGAGAGGATCGACTATAATAGTTTCCCTGCGAAATTATTGTGAGGGGTCCACAGTCTACCACCGACGAAATTGTGTCCGAACAAGAAAATTAGTGAGCGTAAAACGGGGTGTGAATTTGGGAATCAAAGAGCTCACAGAACTTGTTCCGAGTGTACTATTGTGATGTCCATCATTTACATGGGACACCACCTTCAGAATATGTAGTGAAGGATCGCCCAAATTACCATTTTAGCTTTTGCCAAGAGTAATTTGGGACATTGCTAGTTAGGCGGTGGATTGTTCCGAGCGCTTATCGAGTGTTCTGTTTTAGATAATAAAATGTTCATTTACTTGTATTTGATTGCAGATATAAACAATTTCTTACAGAATCCGGTTTGAGATTTGAATACAGTTTATAATCTAGGATGAGTTATTTCCATACAAGGGCTAAGAAACAGACATTGCGTTCTCAAAGGGCGATGCCGCGTTATTGGGATGTATGGCTGCCTGGGGAGAACCGCCGTCAGTGCAGCTGAGATTCACAAACACCAGATTTATAGCTTCACCTACACGAATATTAATCAATTTTCTAAGGAAAAATGGTAAAAAAACACGCATCAAAACACTTTCAGATTTTATCGCTTGGTGTTTGTAAGCTAAAATCTCAGATATATTAACGTTTTTACATTAACTCTTACAACTACTGGCGCTATTAGACGTCCCGCTTTAGTGAACTTGTATGTGTCTAAGTCATTAGTTAATCATAACTTTTTCTCGTTGGGTAGTGTAGTTGTAAATTTACTGTTCCCATTGAAATCTTAGCCAGAGCAAACATAGCTTTTTCACACGTTGACGTTCACCGTTATAAATGTAAAAGAACGTTGACGGTACGTATAAATACGAGAACCTGTCTGGTTTTCTTACCGTGTATGAACAAGCGTAGAGGATAATGGATACGATCCAGCGTAGCTATTTAAAAGACTATTAGCCTAAAAGGTAAACCTGTTCAGGTGTATGCAACGAAGCCTCAGACTGACGGCTATAAACTACACAGGGTGTTCTCAAACGGGAAAGAATTAAGTATGAAATATGCGCGCCTCGAGCCTACGAGTACCAAGGTAGGTACATTGATTTATGTGACGGCTATCTGCTTTAAATATTGTTCGGAGCGTCTTAGGAGGTGTTTGTTGTAACGAGGGGACACAGGGGACACTGGTTTTGGGGTCTTTTGGGATAATCACAGGAGGCAGAAGAGGCAATATTAAAATTAGAATTTGTAGATCTTTTTTTGGTGCATAATGGTGAAAAAAGCACCGCATTTTTCAATAAAGTATCTCGAAGGTACCAGATAAAGATAAAGGATGAAAAAAACCTCCAAACATTATAAATATATACTGAAATGTGTTATAGTGAAAACCGCAGTATTTTTATCAAAAGCAATCGGGTGACGGCGCGGCAGCGCCGCGTGACGAAGGTTCGCCGCGGAACGCCGGCCTACCGCATCTGCGACAGCCCAGACTTTATAATTGCAATACAATAACATTATATTTTCTTATTTTAATAATTGTATCAAGGTGATTGATTATCAGCGGAAACAATTAGTAATACAATATGATTGATAAGTCCAGTGGTGGTGATTTGGCCTATGTCCAGCAGTGGATTAATGATGATGGTGATGATGATGATGATGATGATTGGTAAGTATTACGTGCGTGTTTCAAACCTGTTATAGCAGCAAGGTCAAGCAATTTATGTTTATGCAGACCGATTTCAATAAGGTACCTTACTAAAGCACAGTACATTTTATGTTTAATTGTGGCCCAAAAAATTGCGATCTAGCGGAACAAGAGCCCGCATTTTCGTCTCTGATCGGCATGCCTTGACCGATCTGGCAATGGATTTGATAGTGGCCTATTTGCTGATAAGAGTCTGCGCTACAAGTTCAAGTAGTGCCCACCAATGTTGCCGCCAGCGTCCGCTCGGTCCATTGGTCCGGTATTTTCCAGCCCGTATTGGACAAAGCATTCCCGCATTACCAATATGAGGCGAAGATGCGGGTTGAGCCCGCTTGATCTGAACTTTTCGGCCATATGCGAAAATGATGGTGAGAAATGATTATGATGATATGATGTGATTAACACTTAAAACAACGAGTACATTTTGTTATTTTTTTACTCTAAAACATTTTATTTTTACGAAGTCCTGCATGGACATTTCGGGATGGGTATTTAAAATCCGAAAGGATATCCACATAGGATAGCTTTTACCCGACAGGGTTTAGCGCAGCTCATTGTCAGAGCCACGTCCACCTTCACGAAACGAAAACTTTTCGAAATGCCCCGTCGACCAGCCTTTATTAAACCTACGGCCTGTGGGGTGGCATGGAATACAGAACTCATTCTGCCCTCACAATCAAAATGGTAAATTAACCTGGCACACGTTTCTTATTTCTGCGGATCCCCGCACATTTATAGCGATGGGCTCTAGTGACACGTAGGAATAAGAGTTTTGTCTTTGTAAATCAAATACATAAGAATCAACTGACAGACAACGCAGAGCCCATACCGCTGGACCTGAAATTTGGAGGGTGTGTTCCTTTTAGGATTTAGGGGTGAACTTAGGAATTTGGAAAATTCGTCCTCTAAGGGGACAAAAAGCTCTAGGCTCTATAGGGGTCCAAAAAGGACTCAAAATGTAAAACAAAAATACTCTATATTTAAAAAACCATTGAAAGTAGACACTTTCAATTTTACATGTAGATTCCGAAAACAAAATAAACAAACGTGTTCCAGTGTTACTTGAAATTTTCTTGGAAGAAGTAAGGGAACGTTTTATTAGTAACAAAAAATCACTACGTTTTAGCCAGATTTCAGTCTATCCTGACATAGTAAAAGTTTCACGGTGTTGTTGCTGTGAGATTAAAATATTTTCAGGACCTCAAGGTTGACATGGGACCCTTAATCGAAAAAACTTGAGTGTTATGTCGTTTAAAATGTCGACAAATTTTCTTTTTTTAAATGCTGTAATTTTTATTTGATGTTTAACGGTAGATGAGGCCTTGGTCTGATGATGAAGCCGGGACATGTTCAACGGATCTCCTTAGTAGAATGGTAGTGTTCGGGCTCTTTTGAATTGTTTTTCTGAGACGGTTGACAATGCGTGTCAGCCGTTTTAACGCGGACGAAGTTTCAGCAAGTTATATAAATATCAAGTTTTTTTGATAGTCCTGGAAAAATAATTTATCTAAAGCTGAACCTATATCGAGGCTTAACAACATTTATAAATAACACGTTGAGTGTATGTTTAGTATGGGATGAGAACTGGATGCAATCGCTGACATTGCATTCAAAGCACGCTTTCAATATGGGCGCAATGCTGAAGGATATGATTATGTGTAGCTTAAATAGGGTCACTTTGTCCGCGACTTTTGCAGTCGTATTGCAGAATATTTCCTGTTGATTCTCAATTCCATGGTATAGCGCATTGCATAACTGACGGCAATAAGTAAGGCGTCCGCGCCACGAATTCAATATTCAAAGCGAGCTGGAAACTTTTATTATTGCGGCGTAAATATAATGAGTGCAGGTGAGGCTGTTGTCTGCCGGATTTACTGCAGAGCCATTATTCGGGGTACTAAGACGTCGGAATGAACTTATGCCGTTGGCGCCTCGACTGTTTGATAGTTTTCTGGACAAATTTGGCTAAACATTTTTGTTATAAGGTAAATTTTCGTATAGGTACATACACATTGATCTATCGTTTGTATGTTTAGTTAGTAGAATAGTTAGGTTACTTCATGTCAAAGAGTTCGTCCGGGAAAGTACTACCACCGTACCTATTTCTGCCGCCAAGTAGTAGTGCGCGCATTGCTGTGTTTTGGTCGCATTGCTGGGTTTACCCTTGAAGGGTACGCGGTGAAATTACACGCACATGAGACTTTTCATATTTATGTCTCAGGGTAGGCAGTGCGCGTGTTATGCCTCTGGCTTTGCAGGTGCCCATAGGCTACAGTAACTTTTCCATCTGGTGGGCCGTATGCGCATGTTTGTTTGCCAAGTAGTATAAAAAAATCTGTTGGCATATGATACAAATAATATTATATCAGCGCACGTAGATGAACTTGAAAATTATGTTCACGTCTTGCATATTGCAAGCAGTCAAAATGGTGAGATAATTAGCAAGTATTAGTGGTTTTGAGAGAAGTCATAAAATGCAGCCACGAGACAGGTATTCGACGAAGTGCACGTCAGTTCACCCAGGTGAGCGCTGGGCGTAATGCGATCCTGGTATCCTTCCGGCATGTAGTCTACGACACGTCCCGCCTTAGTGAAACGCTACTATATAAGAACTTAATAGTATTTGCATGAAGTTAATTAGATAGGTACGTAGTTTTTGAATGGAGTCCTAATCGACCTCTGACGACTTTTGTGGCGCAGCGGGCGAGTAGCCAGCTGAGATGCAATAGGTGCGGGTTCAATTCCCGCTGCGGTACAAATGTTTGCAAAATGTTGAATCCTAGTGTGGGATCAGGTTTATGTATGCGACTGTTGGGTGTTAATTGAACGAGCGAAGCGAGTTCTCTGAGCCAAGTTGGAAGAATCAGCGTTTGTATGTATGTATGTATGTTTGTCCGATGAAAACTTCCAAACCGTTAAACCGATCTTCATGAAATTTGGTATGGGGGTAGATAGTATTGGTACAATTTGTAGGTAAGGTTATGAGCTATATCGGTCAGGGGGTTGCTGAGATATTGGGGTCCAAGAGGGGGTAAAAAAAATAAAAGTGAGACAGGTCGATCAAATGAGGTGTCTAATGAAAGCCCTTTGGTTGGACATTTCAAAACTGTTTTTAATAAGTACTTAGCCTTAGTAGTTTTTGAGATATTAGGGAAAATAAAAAACGTAAAAATCAAAAATTCTAGGGTATTTCCAGCAATCCCACAATGCTGAAATTTGGTATGCTTGTGGATTTTGTATCACAACTACAGGGAAAAGTCTGAAACTGAAGAATTTTTAAACTTGTACTCCATAAAACAGAAACCAAAATAACATCCATTGTTGACCTCCCATTTCTAGGAATTTGAATGACGCTGGAGTTCTATGGCTTCGTCAAAAGGACGTTATCAATTAATTCGTCAGGTACTTGATATAGGTACTAACAGGTATGTAGTATTACACCCCGTTGCTTAGCCCTATTCAAAGGTTGTTTCGATGATGTGCAGGAAATTAGAGTTGTTACTGACTGATGTCAGTAGATCCTGTACTGTACTGGTAGACCTCGAGGTGAAAATTTTCAAAAATAATAATAGAAAAATGGAAATTACTTGGTTAAGTAGTCGGGCTGATAAAGGTGTTATCGCGAGGTCTCAGTTCGGGGCGAACCACTAGTTTATGTTATGTTTTATCTTGGCAGGTGGATTGGTGCTCGCAGTTCAGTGGTAAGTACTCAGGTGAATGCTATAATGACCATTCCTTGGAGTAATCCCTTAGTCGCCTTTTACGACATCTACAGTAAGAGTCGGAGGAGTCCTATTTGTAGGCCGAGACTACCACGGCTATTGGTTAGTATTAATTAACATATTCAGCATTAATGCAGACATATTATCGGGAACACATCTACGGAAATTGTGTTAGATGCAACCAAGGATGCAACGGAGGGTGCTAACTCTTCTAGTTATTTACACGTAGCGATTGGACATACAGACAAGCGGTAAAAGTTTGCTGTGAAATTAGCTTTACTAATATCTACTGATGGTAACCATAAAGTCATAAATTGAATGTGGCTGAAGTAAAATAAGGACATTTATTATGATATTTAAATGTGGCCTTGCCACTTTTGACGTGAATACGTCCTTAAAAATATTTGCTTCCATTGTGTCAAAATGATCAAAAAATTCGTTACGTTGAGTGAGAACTGTGACACATCGCGCGCGGTTGAAGGAGAGCGCCACTATTTTGAGGTCATTTCGCTGCGTCACATTATTTCGTATTCACGAAAAACACACAGCCATGTCCACGACACAGCCACACCCTGAATTTTTTTTGTGTATTTTCGTCGCGCTCGATCTAGATAATTTGTTGGTGTACTCTGGTGTATTGCTCTCTTCTCGGCAAGACAGAGCTCAGCAGTCAAGGTAGACTTATTTTCGGGAAAACCATATAGATGTCAGAACGGCAGCGTTTAAAATCCGCCCGTGTGCACTCACAAAGGCGATAGCCTATTTGCTTAGAGGCGTGTAAGCTCTCGTATAGGTGCATCGGATTCCATGACGAGGCTTCAAAAGTTCGCTCAGCGCGGAAGCTTCGTCTCCACCAGGAAATTGAAGTCACCTTGCGTCCTCTCGTACACAGCTCACGAACAATGCTTCCTGAAAGAACGTCTAATTTATCTACGAGTTGTTTTGAACGATTTAAATTGAATATCGATTGTAACAGCATCCTGGGTGGAATAATCGTGTGTGGCTTTGTTGTCTGATTCCTTGTTACGCTTTGTGTTCGAATTGGTTTGTCTTGAACTATTAGTAGCGGAATATTGTTGCATTTTCAATACTCTATGCTCTTTGTTAACTCAGATGTAGCTAGAACGGTATTTAAATAAATTAATAGAGCTTGTTTAGGTACAGCTGAACATTGGCACCACTGGTAAATGTATTGAATGCTCTCAAATTGCGAACTACTATTTATAATAAGTACAACTTTCCAAAAAAAAACAAGAAAAAAACAAATTTGTACCTAGGTATCAATGTTTATTACAATGAACATACATTGGCTTAATTTCAGCAAAGATTGATTATTAAACAAGTAACAAGATCAAGGAATCGAAAACTAATTTTATCCCACGTTAATACAAGCTACGCGGCTCATAGACCGCAAGATCAGGTGCCACGCACGCCATTGTAAATATTAGTTCGCAAAACTCATCAATTTCGCGCTCCAACTTAATAAAATACTTGGCACTTAATTGAAAATGAATACTCCGATCGATAAAATATTCCGCAGCCTTAATCCGCGATAATGAAGCTCGCGAAGGGTTGCTTTCTGAGGGCGAAGTAATAAATGTTGCGTCCCAAATTTAAAATCAAAGTGCGGAATAAATTTTGATTAAGCGATTAGCCAGCACCGAGGTGTTTGTGTTTCTTCGGAACGCCATTAGAGATGCTATGGTGGTCGCGCACAAACTCCTATATGGAGCGGTTGGGTGGGTTAATGCGAGAGCTGAAATTTTATGTAAGCTTTGATTGAAGAGTCACTGTTGCTGATTAAATTTTTGTAGCAAATCAAGTCAAGTCAATTAATAGACAAATTTTAAACACAGACCCCACAGAGCACGCTACTGTAGGCATAATAAACATAGCAAATTTAATAATGATATTACATTAATGATGCACTTACATAACAACCTATAGGTGTTTTAAGACAATACAGTCCCTTCAACAATACGAGCTAATCGTTTTGCTTATTCCAAGGCAGAAGATGTTAAATTTGAATACTATTTATGCACCTACTTTCCCAAACAGAATAATGTAAATGGAATCAAATCAGGTAAACTTTATGATTTACAACAGAAAAGCAATGTGCATTCAGCTAATGCATATGCGACGGCACATTTGATAACCGCAACGATAATGCTCCGTTGAAATTCATTATAATTTTATTCATGCACTATACTGTACGTCAGGTTTAAGTATCAGAAGGTTGTAAAAGGAAGGAAGATGGTTTCCACATTTAAGGAGGTAATGCAGGAGGATAGCGGCGGTTTCATTCGAGTATGCAGTTAATTCTGATTCATCATACAATGTATCCCACGCTTACAATCGACATGGTTGAGTTACATGAAGTGAAAGATTAAAACATTTCAAATATCGTGGAATAAATTTTAAATAAAATTTATTTATTTATTTATTGAGACAATAACATCAATAGATGTTTTTTTATTAAGCTCTAAGGCGATGTTACATCCAAATACTTATATTAACTTATTACAAAATAAATACTACTTAATTAACATTTTGTTTCAATAACAAGCTGTGCTATTTCCATGGCTTTCGGCAGGTTTAGATAAAATATATCTACGCTGTTTTGGGACAGAACATTGAGTAAATAGATAGCGAGTGACATGGGGCAAACTTAAGCAGGTTGGTCCTACAAGTGGGCACCTCCAGCATGGCGGGACGGCGGCGCGCGCCCAAGCCAATTTTCAAAAACAAAATCTTGAGCTAATGTGATTATCTTTGAAAAATGGTGGATAGGAAGAACATCATCATCATCATCAGCCGTTAGTCGTCCACTGTTGTACGAGGCCTTCCCAATGGAGAGATTGGCCATAATCACCACGCTTGGCAGGTGGATTGGTGATCGCAGTATTAGTGTTGAGTACTAGATGCTGTTGTCCATTTCTTGGTGTAATCCCTTAGTCTGCTTTAACGGCATCCACGGGAGAAGACGGAGGGATATATTCTTAAGCCGGACACATAAAAACATATTATAGAGAAAATATGACTTGACATTGAAAATGAATTTATAGGTGTATAAAATAAGAAGTACAAAAGTTCTCTAAAATTCAACGCTCCTTGTCTCGAATCTTTGCACATCTCCACCGGTATAAATCCCAAGCACCGGTAGTAAATCACACATTCGCACGTTCAGTAATTAGCCTTATGACTCGGGGTTTTACCTCACATCTCCTCGGGTTTACTTGTACTTCACATCGCGTCTGGATCTGAGCGCACTGTCTTACGAGCTGACGGGTGTCTTGATAAATTATGTTTATGTTCATTAGGGCATGTTTATATACAAAAAATTGTTTATGAGTACCGACCGACAGGAAAAAAATAAAAGATTAAAATGTATATTTGTAAAATTGCTAATTTAAAAGACTGCAGTAAATTCCTACCCCCTTATTCATAATCATTTTTTAAACCTATTTTAGTTAAAATATGTTTTGTCTTGTTTTGACATATGCTATTTTACATCAGAGAGAACAAAACAAATGCTATTTTAACTAAAATAGGTTTAAAATATGATTATGAATAAGGCCCTTAATCTCAAAATAACTCAATTTACAAAAATTACGACTAATTAGGTACATTCAGGCTTATTTGACTTACTGTTAAGAAGAAAATAAGTAAGACTAATAGGGCTCTTAATAGACAAGTTATGACTAAACTACACTAGTAAAAGCGACTAAATATTATTCGTCATTCTATTCAGCTTTAGTAGAATTCTTGCTGCATGGCATTCTAGCGGTTGATACATCTTCACCAGCATTTTACTGTCCACTGCTGGACGAGACCAGCCCCTTAGAATGGAATGTGTGTATTTGCCATAATCACCATGCTTGGCAGGCGGAGTGGTGATCGCAGTATTGGCGTTAAGTTCTCAGGTGGATGCTGTTGCCCATCCCCTGGTGTAATCCATTAGTCGGCTTTTACAACATACATGGGGGGAGATGGAGGGGTTATTTTTTTAAAGAAACGCCACTGCTCATAAACTGCATAAACTCAGTAAAATGATTACTTCCAATACAAAAACACCGGTTTACTAAGTTTAAGCACTATACACAAATACACCGAGCTCCCACGCTAATGAGTTTGCATCAAGCACGTAACTTGTAAAAGTGCAGGAGTTGTAGCACCTTGTACTATCACTACCTTGGGACTGACTGAGGCAATTTAAGTTTGCTGTGAGTCTTTAAGAAATTCATTCGCGGGTAATTTTCATTTCGTTTGTAGGTATAAGGATATTTTTTTGGTCCTGTGTTTTGTTAAAGACGAGCCATGTGGTCATGGCTCGTCGCACTGGTGTGCGGTGAAAGGATTTGGCACGCTTATCAATATCCAGAAACTATAACAACAGTTTATCCATTTCACATTTTTGAACTGAAATTATGAATAAACGATGTGTGAAATTATTTATGGACAAAAATAGTAGATTGTATCATAAGGGAGCAAAATAATATTTTTACGGCGAGGGCGCTTTTTTGATTCCAGAGCGAAGTGAGGGATTCTTTAGTAGAATCCCGAACGTAGCGAGAGATTCAAAGTACGTCGCCCGAGCCAAAAATATATTTTGCGCCCGAGTGTTGCACTCTACTTTTCATCACCCACTATGAGTAAATAAAAGGCGCCTCATGTTTTATTTCAAAACAAAACCATGAAACCGTGAATAACTTTTCATTTAAAAAACAGACTTCCACCATTGTATTCGACTAAATATTTGGATGACAAAAAAATTATGAAAGAACCATAGTGATGAAAGGATTATGATACTTTCTGAATGCAAATGCTTGGTTTGTTGCTGAAAATATCAAAATCGCCATATGTATGCCTGCAATATTTGAGGAGTTCCCTCAATTCCTCATGGATTCCATCATCAGAACTGGATTCTGAAAAAAATGGAACCAATCTGGAAATATCTATTCAAATAAAAAAAGAATTTTGCAAATCGATTCATAAACGCCGGAGATATGCGGTACCAAACATTAAAAAAAATACAACCGAATTGAGAACCTCCTCCTTTTTGTAAAGTTGGTTAAAAATGACGATATCGCGGGCTGTAGTTCGCGCGTTTCTAATTTGTGTTTTTTTATTCAGCCGGTGGCGTGACTATGGGCCATCGTACCAGCCAGTATTTATATTTGCAATATTTCCAAATTTAAAAAGGGCGCGGCAAGGATAATTGCGGCGCACTTATAAAAGCTTCATACAGAAAACACCACCTTTGGGTGCACTTAAAGGCGAACCAAGTCGTCCTTTTCGAATAGATGGGATGAATTTTTTTTTTCTCATTTATTCCCTGATGCAAATTTACAAGACTGCAGTAAATTCCCAATGATTGAAGTGCAAAAACAAAACATTTTTCATAGCGGCAACTCTAATCCGGTGGCTCCGGGGAGCCGTAACAACGTTAACCGGTCCATTTCTCAATTTTGTCCGTAGAACCCTTCATTCATCGTAAGCAAGTAGAAAGCAGGTTGCCGGCGTTTGACCGGCTATCATAGACTTCGTTCAAAGACTGTTTTTCCCACCCCTTATCTCCAAAGTTTACCAGACCATAAACCTGAAAAAATTCAAGCTGATGTTTTTGTACATTACTTGAAAACTAAATAACGATGTTTCTAACATTGACAGATTTGAGAGAAAACCCAAATTCTATTTATTGCTTTGTTTTTAACAAGTTTGCTTTAATTAATATGGAGTTGGACTTCTAAGCAGAAGTCCAACTGTGACCAAGCGGTCACACCAACGCGCGTAATATTTTTACATATTTTGCTTTATTATGCCATATATTATTATGCTATATTTATTTTGCCCTCCCTACAAAACTGTAAGCGGGTTTCTACCGGCAAGCACCTGTAGATCGTGCGTGGCACAGGCAACCTGCTTCCTTCGAGAATGCGGTATTAGAAATGGACGAATTTTGCTCGTAGAACCCCTTTATTCTTAGAGATGGACGCACAATAGATATACTATCGGTAACCCTTCAGCCTAAGGCACTTCGACAGAATCAGAAACCGTGTATTTTATTGCTCTCAGAAATTTCGCGGGAAATTTAACATGAAGAAAATGAGATGGTCCGTATATATTTGCTGTAGATTTTGGGTATTCGATAATTAAGATTTAAGGTGGAGCTCGAAAGTACAAAGAAACGATAGCCGTGATGTAACGATGGCTGTATAAAATTTCTTGCTACAACTTATACGTTGAACTAGTTTTTTTAGTTCATATTTGCTCATGAAGTAACCATTAGCTTCAAGATTGCCACACTAATGATTATGTTAAGAATAAGGACTACGGTAACACTAGATCATAGATGTATAACCCTACATTCAGCTTCGGATAAATAGTAGTACTAATTTGACCCATCCCTACTCGTAAAATCTAAAATAATGGCCAATAGCTGTAAAATATCAAATAATTGGTCCGTAAAATTTTATTATAAATAAAAAATACAGGATGATCCATCTCAAAGTTCGCGTTACGGACCGATGCCGTCTGGCATTGTGGTCGCATCCGGTACCCCGTGGCATTATATTAAATTTTATTATCGCCCTGGACTAAGTAATGGGAATATCGTGTAAGGAGCGGCCGTCCGGAGCCCCAGGCGACTAGGGGGTGAAGGGAGGGGGTGATTAAAATTTCGAATAGGGATGTTACACAACTTAAAAATAGACTACGAAAAATTCCTGACTCGGAAGAAAATCCGATTGAGTTTAATATACCTCAAACTCAACTCTGTATATAATATATATTCGTGGAAGGTTTTGGGAATCATAGGCGCTGCGTAATTAAAATATTTTGTAGTGTTAGAAATACAGTAAGCACACAACGCTTCAACAGATTCTCAATCGCCGAATATTATTAGACGACTCATAGTTAATAAATTGGGTTGAACATGAACAACATTGGGCTACGAAATAACAGAAAAATACATCGCAGTACCATCATGAAACTTAATTTGTCTCCGAATTCGAATTCTCCCACTCCATTCTCACAAATTCCATTGCTACCGTAAGGCCAGGCTAGTCCCATCCCTCGTGACTACCGTTGATGACACAAGCACTGCAGAGTGGAAGGATTACTGCAGGGTTTATGAGAAGATTACATTACACTGTAGTGTTGCTCTGATTTCATTATTGGACAGAGGTTTATGAGTCCTGACAAGTACCATTTTAAAGTTAATAAAACAATGACAAAGGTAAACAATGATTTGTTTTGAAATTGTATTGTCTATACTATAGTGTAGATCCTACTTGGAAATATATTTTTTGTAAACAATAGCGTTATATTGTCGTCGTTATATTTATAATGTTTATACGGAAAAAAAATTAACGAAATATAAATTAAAAATATTGTAATAGAAATATGACTTATCACAACTATTTTGGGGGGCTATCGGGCAATCCAGTAAAATGGATGAATAATTACTATTTATGCAGTAATTTTATTTATAAAGTATTGTTTACGAGTATAGTTGATTTTATCACAAAGCTATTATCAGTATATTCATTAGCATCTACCTATTTGTGTTTTAATAGCCAAACTGAGCCTATCTCAAAGATAACTATAAAATTGTCAAGCGTTGTAATTTTTTTGTACCTAAACGCGCATCATTTGTGTTGTAATGTTTTTTTAGTTTCTGACTGCAATTAAAATACGAAAGAAAAGTTCAATAAACGTACATTTTTAATTTGTTTAGTTTAATTACTTTGCTCAAAGGTGTCGGTCCTTAATTATTTCCCAATAAATCTTAAACGCGCCAGTTGCCACGTTGATCTTTCAAGTGTGAAGGTTTATTTAAGGGCGGCAATATTTTTTCCCGCCCCAAGTTCGAGATCACTTCGTTATATTTATTAAAACATCGCCCGAGATTACAAAGAACACGATATTTTTTACACTGGAAGATGTGAAAACCAATTAAGGAGATAAAAAGGGAATCCAGCGAGGTGCCTGCATTAATTTCTTTTTTGCGGGATTATTTTAAAATTGCATTATATTCTTGTTAAGACGCCGCCCGGGCCGCTCCCGGTTAATGATACCACTACCCCTTGCTTTTAATTGCCTTGGGCTATTGCGAAATGAGTAATCTAAAGGTGCTCGGTTCTAGAGATAAAACTTTTGAGACTAAAGTGTCTTGAGAGCGAGCCGAGGCGAAGCTATTATTAAGCTTGATCTAGTCAAAATAAGCTTAGTCATTAATCTTTATTATAGTTACTTATCAGTTTTTCTGACAATAAGGCTTTTTATCGGCTTTGAATCACATGATCCAAATACCAATTGGACCGAGTTATGCAGAAGGCAGCCAGGTGGGGCTAGCTGCGGGCCGAAATATGAGCGTTTTTCTAATCGAGCGTTGCACTTCGGCTGTTTGTTGACTTTTTTTAGTTTTTGTAATTATTACAAAAACTAAAAAAAGTTAATAAGTGGCTGAGGTGCAACCTTCGATTAGAAAAGCGCTCATATTTCGGTTTGTAGTTGGCCCCATTTGGCTGCCTTCTGCATAACTCGCCCCAATTGTGGCATAGAATCTCGTTACCTTCGTGCCGATTGAATATTATCTATGCGTGAGTTGTACAAATATAACTTGATAGATACCCCTAATAAAATTGTTACAACACCGTGAAACCGAAATGGAAATGAAGAAATAAAATCATAATTTCCCACGGAATTTGTGCGTCGATACGCGTATACACGAATCTGACACGGACCGCTCAATTCGGGGGTGAACTTCTAAAGTGTTCGCTAGAAGTGGTCACGATTATAACCTGGGCACACTTTTATTTGCACGCACAGAGTTCAAAACCCATCTTTATGCCCTCGACACAAGATTCAATTTAGTGGAAAATTGAGATTGTCTGTGATTACTGGATCGCTAGATTGTCTTCGCGCGCATGTTTCCCATTCTCATCCTTATGGATATAATCATAGGGTTACAATTTGACGTGTTGTGGTAGTAGGTTGTGTTTATTAGTCATCGATGGTGCGCGATAGCGGTGCCTGGCACGGGCGGCGCGCACGCAGTCTGTCAACGCTGCCCTAATCTACGGCAGTTAGGCCACGCACGTGAGGCTAAATGTCGCTATACTTCCTGATGTAATTTTATTGTAATTTGTGCGTATTTATCATGTGAAGTGAATTATGGGTGTTATTATCGGAAAATATGAGGATATTCATTTTAATTATTATTTCAATCACATTCAAAATACATAAAATGAAGGGTCGCAGAAAAGAAAATTATAAAAATAATTGAATACGGTATTTCATAATTCTTAACTCGATGTTCGTCCAATATTTTTCTCCGTTCGGTAGAATATTTCCTCACATTGACCCATCACAATGTCATATCCTGTATATTTGGATGTTCAGATTGTATACATTGTCCGACAGGCAATTAGGTTTATGCTAAGTACATGCACTTGCATCCAAACATCCAATGTCACTTGGAATGGATTCAAAAAAACCAACATTTTTATTATTATTTGTCCATTTTTTTTTTGTGAAATGACGAAACTTGCATTTTGCCCACCTGATACTTAGCGGTATCCCAGCCCGTCATAAATGCAATATCTCTTAGGTCACGTTCACCTAGGACGCACTCTACCTGGCATTGCACTGCGCCCATAATCCTGATAAATAAAGATGAAAAGTCACAGAAATACGAGCACTACTGCTTGGCGGTAGAAATAGGTATGGTAGTACTTACCCGGACGAAAACTTTCACAAGAAGTTATACTCCTAACAAATCACAATATCTAAGGGTCAAGTCATGTTTTATCGCCATTAAAAACCTACTATACTTCCTTTGTCGTTTTAAAAATCAAACTCATAAACTAGGCAACACAGCGAAATCTTTTCAAAGTTTATATTTCACTGCAATTCTTCACAGTGGATAAGGATCACGAGAAGTAAAAATTAAGGTTACACCGCAATGCTAACTAAGGATGCTAATTACAGTTCGTATACAAGCGACTACGAACGCGATCGTTCGTGCCGCCTTTACAGTGACAAAATAAATCGCAAGGTTTATACTCCCGGTAAGGTAGAAATATTAGACAGTTAAGAAAATAAAGGTACCAAGTCCTAAAAGAAAAACGTATTTTTTACGAACGAAATTCAAGAAAAATATTTGAAAATATTTGTTTTGTTTAATGTTGGACTAATTTGTTTTGTCAAATTAAGGCTATCATCAAATCCGGACTACAAGCTCTCAATTCGTCTCACTTAACTTTGTGCAGGTATACGTTGTTTAAAATGATTCTCCAAAAATAGTTTGAATAATTTTCATTTCTTTAACAACTTTTCCAGAATTTTCAAGTAAGTACATATTATTGTTTATTATTATGATTTCGTCTGCGTGGAGTTTGTTTCCATACAAACTTGAACACCCCGCTGCACCCTTAGGTGAATTTTCGGTTTTTTTTTCTTAGTGCACCCCTAGACCATAGAATACGTAATACCTGGACTACAAAAGGAACGTACCCTCCAATTTATGGTGTCTATGACTTACCGTTTAGGCTGTGCGTTGAAAGTCAGTGAGTGAGTGAGTCAGTCAGTCACGCAACCAAACGTTGCGAACCAAACGCATTACAAAGTTGTCCAAAATTTTTGGCTAGACTTGTAGCTTAACAGACACGTCTCTTTACTCTTTTTTTAAGATTTATAACTCTACCCTACTTTTATCTACTTCGATTCATGGTGAGGAAGCAGAATATAAATTTTCAGTCAATTCCGTCTCGGTTCGGTCAATTTTTAGTGTTGTTTTAAAATAATCACGAGAGTTAGGCCTTCTGCATTGAATTCTTCCACGTTCTCGGGAAGCAATAGACTTGCAGCAGCGGTTTGCTCAGCGCACGTGACAATGCCGCAGTGGCGCGGATTCCTTGTGATATACTGCGATTAGCTTTAGAGCTATTGCAATTTACACTTTAAAACCATGTGTGTTAGTTAGATATAGAGCTTATGAAAACTTATGGGATGACAGTCCTTATGAAAGAGTTCGTCCGTGAAAGTATTACTACTATACCTATTTCTGTTGCCAAGCATCAATGCTAGAATTACTGTGCTGCGGTTTGAAGGATGTTTGTGAATGCACATGAGACAACTCACATTCTACATGTCTCTTGAAGACGGGTGCTATGCAATACCACGTAGGGTCCTATTGTTCCTAGATCCTAGGTAGGACGGGAGTCGGGACCTAAGAAGTAATTCAGTTATCATAGGGGTACCTATAAAATTCCGTATACATATATGTAAATGACATAATGACATAAGAATTTTTGACAGTTATGACCACGTTCATGTTATTCCTAATTTTGATAGAAATCTAAATAGCATCTCTAGCGGCTCGTTTCGATTACTCATTTTATACATACAAAACCCACGTTCACATGCTCCAGAGCAGATTTTTTATTTTCTGTGCTCACGATAGTATGTCGTCTATACATGGTTGCTTACATTCAAAAGCCCTGAGCACACCGGTCCAGTGGGTAATATGCTACTTCAGCAAAAACCACAATTGAAAATTTAGTGTCTCGTATTTCTTCACTTAAGTTCGTTGATGTTACCTGTAACAAAGGAAAGTCAACGTTAGAATCATCATCACTTTCTACTTGTTTCATATACAAAAAATAATTTATAGTGTGAATAAAAAGTTAAGATAGAAGAAAGAGATTAAATCAGTATCGAGAGTGAGTTTTAGTTGAAAGCCACATACGTATAGCCCATAAACATGGTACCATACAAAATCTCAACATTTATTTTAGTGTGGGTTTTAATACTTTTAATACGATCAAAAAGTAATGTAAGCATCCACATCCGTGCTTTTAACGTAACAGAATGCGCTCTAACGAGCACAAACAACACTCCATTACGAAGTTACGAGCGCTGCGGTAATTTTATAATCAGCCCGTGCAAAACCTACATCGTATAGCTTTCGGCGCAGTGGCAGAGTTCCCGGAAGTCGAATAGAACTGGCCTGTATTACGATCTGGAGGCGAGAAAGGGATGAATTACTTAGTACTCGTATAAATAAAACTCTATCGCTGGTTTTATGCTTTAGATTTGGTTTTAAGGCGTTTCAAATTGGCAAGTAGGCAACTATTATCAATTGCTAAACGTATTGTTTTATTTTGATTATTCAGTTATTTTAAATGTGGCGTCAAATAGTTTGAAAATAAAATAGGTTTCGATCATTTTGTAAGCCTCCATGTTTGTGTCGTATCAACCACCCTTTGAGTTATGTAATTTCTACATAAAATTCTACTCTAAAGCTGATCTATCACTATGTTCTTCCTGGTATATCTGTAATAACGAAATACAATTTGTCGACAGAAGCTAGCCGGATGCGCCGCGCGTCGGCCGGACGATGCCCGCTGGCCACATCCGCGGAGGATAAATAATATCTGTATAATACGATACCACGTTTTGGAAGGCAACGTCATGCGTATCATTCGAGGTTAAAACAGTCTGTCTTTGCAAATAAATCTTTTTGTTACCAAACTTGGCTGTCGCAAAACTGAGTGTCTAGATTCCGTAAGTACATGAACTTATTGTGTGAAATGTCCAGCATTATTATTATTATTGCTACAAACGCTTTTTTGTTCAAAATATATCTTTCATGGTAGGTATATTACATAATATAGCATTGTCAAAAAAACTAGAGCAGGTTAATACCTCATGCATTGCTACTTAAGACACCAAACGAAAGACAGAATTGTCAGTATTAATTATATTGACAATTCTGTCTTTCGTTTGGTGTTATTCATTTGTTATTCATTGTTTTCAACTAATACTTTTTCATCACAGCAATTTATACTTTATGATAGTTGTGTTAGGTGGAACATAACATTTGTGTACAGTTTATGTGAGTATATGTCTTCTTATCTTATCTACTCATTCTCAGTTTGGTGCAAATAATAACGCATTAGTTAGTTCCAACGTAAGTGTGCACCACTTATTAAAATCTAGTGAGGCGTAAAATTACGAAATTCTCAGAATACACCAGTCACGTCCCTGGCGCATCGGCGGTGACATTTCGGTTTTATCTGCAAAATCAATTAATGTCGTAAGTAAGGGGCTCGGCCGTGCCAGGCAGTGAGGAACTGTAGCGCCGTAGCACCTCATAGCGCTACGAGCCGTAGTACATTCCTAGCACGTGATCTACGCTGCCTGCGCGGCATTCCATTTGTGATTTTATACAAAATATATCTCAAGCAGCACGGTTTATTACTGTCGTTCATTAGCAAAAACCATTTTACGATATAAAAATAAAAGACACTTCTATTGCCATCGAAGCAATGTAGTCTATTGAGTTTTAAATGCACACATAAATCACGAATACATTTTTCCAGCTTCTTTGAAGACCCATAGCATCTCATAATACCACCCCTAGAACAATCTATGTAATGAGCGCGCATAAAACAATGGCCGCGTAATTTACGAGAGAACTCGGACTCTTGATAAAGCCCGCTTTAAAACGCGCGTTAAGATTAAGGGAAATGTTATTGGGGAGTTAGAAATCGAAATTGGATGGTTTATTGTTAGCCCGGGTTTGGAAGTTATTGAGAGTGGATTATTTTTGAACACAAATTTTGATTATTATAAATGCCGCAATGTTTAATTTTATGTTATCAGTACACGAGTATTTCATCCAAAGGTAATATCAGTTGTTTTCGTCTATCACCATAAAAGTGCACTCTAGAATTTGGTATTTCATTTATTTTGGTAGAAAACAAATTCAATTAGCGTTTAAAAACTCAACCATATTTAACATAACATAACAACAGTCACATACGTATATATAGCCTTGATCCCACACTAGGATTACCTGTGTCGTGGGTATCAGGAACTACGAGTACCATGGTACTATAACACCCAGACCCGGAACAAATATTTGCAGATCATACAAACATTTGTTGCACAGCGGGAATCGAACCCCCTCTTGCATCTCAGCCAGCTACTCGCCCGCCACGCCACAGAGGTCGTCATCATGTTCCATGTCGTTATCTGACATGGAACAACAAAATTATAACATCGGTTCAGTTGCAGTTTTATACCATTCATACAAAAAAACTCATAGACCCAAGCTCTGCTCCAGGGTTAAAGCAAGAAATATAAATTAAAATTTGAATGGGGCCTGTAATTCGCCAATAAAGCGCAGCTGAGCCGCCCCAATCGGACGCGATCTTGATAAACGACTGTAGCGGTGAGACTGCACTCTTGAGCCTCGAAACCTGATAGAAGGAGCATGAACTGCGTAAAATAATAGAAAAACGTTGGAGAAGTACTAAACAACAGGTAAGCAAAGCCATTGTGGCAGAAGATGCTGTGTACAAACATAAAAAAATACACAAACTGTTTTTTTCGACTCTACAACAAAAGTAGTAAATCTATTTACATTAAAAACTTACCCAAGACATTCAAAATTAATAACGGCTTAAGTCCATCGAGAGGAGGGCCTTCCTCTACTGCGTCGTTCGGTTATGTCCATTAGTCAATCATGGTAAAAAAGCTAACTTCAAACTATTTTGGATGTCCTGTGATGAAAATTTATTGAGTTATAGAGGTAAAACTATGACTTGACCAAAAAACCCTACACTATGGGTGGTCCAATATGCAATTTTATTTAAAATTTCACCGAGCCGCCGTGTTTGCCGGGCAGATGGCTGTTTCGGTAAGGCGTGCTTTAGACTTGTATAGGTATTTTGATTTATTTCACCGTGGTTGATTATTGTAGTAACCAAAATGTCTAGGTATCAAATAAACTTAGCAGGCTGGAATGGATATATTTAGCTTTTTATTTACCAGCTGTTCATTATCATCCAGTCTAGAAGCCTATCGCAACCTACAAAAAAACTATCTTGTAGGTTGCGACAGCACGTAAAAAATACACGGCAATGACAGAATAGAAATAATTACTTCGTATCCCGGGCAAGGCAGCCGTATCGCTCCACAGAAAAGCACTACATAAAAATAAAGTCTTCTCGCTCGATCGAGCATGTATTTTCATGAGCCAGAAAGAGACGGCTCACGGCTGCCTAAATAAAACATAACGGTTGAGAACACAAGCCATATTGCCTCGCTGGAAAAGTTTTAAAAAGTTTTCTTTGCGGACCCATTACAAGTACGCAGACTTGTGTGTGTGAGTTCGTTCAATACAAGCGGTCGATGGACCTATGTGTCATAGAACAAGATAAATCAAACACAGAAACCAAAATTTTTATCATACATGTTTTTTTAAATGAAAAACCGTTTCCAAAAACGTTTTTCCCAAAGAACCTTGTAATTACACTTATGCTGGCGCAAAAGTGAGAGCTGTAAAATTAAGACATAATTGTTTTACACAGTCAAGATCATTTCAATGTTATCGAATTTCAGGAAATTTTACCAGTTTTAATCCATTGAAACTGTGTGACCTCCACCGTTAGTCTGTGTTGGTACTGGCAGAGGCTACGCACACTACAAAACGAGGCCGCGTACACAACGAAAGTAGGTTTATTTCCATGAAAAAGTTTTGAAAATCGATGGCTTTAGCTCCTACGTTCCAAAACTTTTGCTCCATATAATCATAAATACGCGTTGTACAAGCCTCGTGTTTTGCTCGATGTTATGCCAGTACGTATAGAGCTCCTGAATTTCAATTTGAATTTAGATTTTTAATTTTTAGGTGCAGCATGCACGTTTTGTGATATTATGTGATTATGCTGTCATTTGTGAGTAAATTTTCATGTTTTTATTCAAATAATATGATTGTTTCACAAATATGTATGCCAAGTATGGAAAAACATAATTTGATTTACTGACCTTTAACAAAATTTATCAATGAAGTATTTAAATTTATTGTAAATCATCATTATCAACCTGTACAAAACCACTGCTGGCCTCCTCCCTAGAATGCCACGACGAAACGGTCTTGAGCCACCACCATTCACCGACTTTTTGCGATCTCTATAATGTCTTTAGTCTATCCGAGAGGAGAGTATTCCTCTACTACATCATCCGGTTTGTCGTTGCCACTCGAGAACGATTATTCCCCAACCATTATCATAAATAAATAATAATCAATATTTTTCTTAGCCTAGAAGTGATTTAAGTTGTCAATAAACTTAGTAAATTGTGTGGGCATGTGTATATTTTATAATTTTCTTCTTGCCACAAACTTATTGAAGGTAAGGTATGATCCTAAAATCCAAACTTCCAAAACTCAATTTTTTTTATCCAAACGGCTTTGCTTAAAGTTGGAAATCACATTTTTTTATTAATCGAAATATACAAAACACAAGCCATTTAATTCTTAAAAAAATGTGTTGTTGCTGTTCAAAATTAAGAGCATTTGAATGCCAAAGCTTTTTTAGGGTGGTCGTTTGTGCGATTTTTAGTTGCAAACCAAGACTTTTTTTCAAAATTCTGTTTGGTTACAACTATTATTAGTATATTGGTCTACCTTCACTATCTATTTTTTGCATCCCATTATTTAATCTCGTCACGTTGCACTGGGCGTTCAAAATACAACTTATGAGATCAGGCCCCGCCTTAACAAAAATTTGCTAAGCTTAATAAATAAATTAACCCGACCACGCGCACTTTATGATGCATAGCTCTTGCGGTAAGCGCCATCTTGAAAATATCGCTTTGATATATTATTGTTTATAAATAATGACTGCTAGACCCTCCCAATTTAATTGTGGCGAACGGCTTATTAACCGGCCGGTTAATATTTCCTTATTGGGCTGTAATTAATTTGGTTAGTCAGGTGCTACGCTGGTGCCTCGGGCGGGATGCCCAGCCTACTAATTATTATTTATTCTGTGACACTGTCCTATAATGGTTATTATCTTTTATTATTTTGTCGTGACCAATTTGTTTGAAGCCTTTGACGGAGATCGGCTATTCAAAACGACGGTAAAACATGCCCGATTTCATGACTTTGACGATTATGTTTACGACGAGATTAGATTTGCGGTTCTTAATTGAATTTCAGTTGGGTAAAATATTGTTTAAAATATTTGATATTTTAAGCACTCCTAAGTATGAGGGCTCAGAGTCTAAACTCAGACCAAACGTTACATAAACGTTTTATATGGCTTATCGCTGTTCCAGACAAAAAAACACACTTTATTGTCTGCTGATTTAGTAATCAGCATCATGCATTAACTGCAACAACTGAAAACAGAAGTTATTTTGGAACCAAACTGCCCAAAACCCGCATCCTGAAGAACTGGAACTATTGTTCCAGAACTCGTGAAGTTATAGGCAAGGTCGAATTAGCACCATGACCTTCGCTTGCAGCCCTCTGCCCGTTGGACCAACTACTTTCGAACAAGTGCCATAACTCGACTGGTACTCAGAAACTGGGTGACGGTCTAAGCGGGCGGCCGTTGACTCCGTGAAAAAGTTCCCTTTAAATATCCTCAACTTTAGTTTAGCAACTCAAATTTAGTTTGGTAACAAACAGCAACAACAAGTCGCAACAAATCCCGGCGGAAAGTTGCGCGCGAGTCGTTTTCAAGTTCAGAGTCGAGTTGAGTGTCTGCCCTCGTGTGCAGGAATGTTTGTGCAGAAAAGAACCTTGAATTTATACATATAAAAGAATTTTAAGTTTAACTTATTTAGTTTATTTTTAATGGAATTCTAGAAAGTAATTAGGACCTTTAACATTTATTTCAATCATGACTGAAAATTAGACCATTCAAATGGAATCATTTAAATTTTTAAACACGTTGACCAGATATAAAAAAGTGGTAAACAAAAGCATGTATTAATACATTGTTAAATTGTATAAATTTAATATTTCTGCCAGTACGATGCATATTTTCTACGAATCAGCACTGCTACGTAGTTTCGTAGCGGATTACGCGGCTACGTCGTAGGCGGTGCCAAAGTTAGCCGCTACTTTTCTGGGGTGTGAGGTAGATCCTATCGATTGCAACTGCCTTCAACATGACCTAAGGAGTTATATGACCTGTTTTTATAACTTTATTGAAGGTATTTTTATTTTTTGTATGCTAAAAATCTTAACTATGTTAGTATGAACTACTGGGTTTTAAAAATCAAACAATAATGCTGTATATGACGCTAAAAAATCGGATAAATTACTGTGAAATAAGCATCAACATCCATTCCAACAGTTACGTGAACTGCGAATTATCATGTCCTCGAGCCACAAAGCCCTGCTCCGGCAGCCAAGTCCTAAGCAGGACTGTCACGTCAGCTCTGCCGGCGGGCGGCGCGCATGCGTCTCCCCCCACCCCCTTCCCGCAACACGGAAAACTTTCTCCTAACACAGCTATAGCTACGCTCACCCGCCGGCAACACTTTTTGCCCCCACCGGTGGGTTGTGGAGGCAAAACTTTTGCCAACCCGGCTCGGTACTAACACATCGCTCTTCCACTTTTTCCTGTATATTGAAATGGAGGTGCGGAGAAAAGAGTAGAATTTAGAAGCTGTCGTACAAATTTTAATGAGGAGTGAGAAGGTAACGAGCCCCGGCCTGTGTATGGGCGTTTTAATATTTCAATACATGTCGAAGTTACTCGCGTTTAGATAGTAATGAAGACATCGTAGCATGAATATAAAATGCTGATATTCTCAAATAATTGTCTGAATTTGGCATCAAATTAAATGTGATAGAGTATAAAACAATTCCAACCGGTTTCAATTTGAATATTATAGGTAGGTGTAAATAATGGATGGCCGATGTCCAGCGGTTGCAGCGGCGGTCGACACCTAGTTAGCGATGATCACAATTAGGCTCACTGCCACTTCATCACGCGGCCACTATTCGATAACAAGGAACCTCAATGATTAATAACGTGAATCGCGGTTTGTTTACATTTGGACCGTCCGAGTCCTTCCTGAGTAACAAACTTATGAATAATTTGCCGGATAAGTTAAAGCGTGACTTAAGGATGAATCGATTTCCTTGGAAGCCTTCGTCACACGGCCGGCTCCGTTTTAATTGCATGGGTTATTCAAACATTTCTAGGTGCCGTCAGTGGCATATTTGAGGTCCGTTAGGGGTACATTCATCACGGGCGGGTTAGTGCAGCCTGACCCCACGTTATCTATCTGGAGCAGCGACGGGTCTAGTGACTGATGACTCGCCTTAATTAAATTTCCTCAACTATTAAAAAGTTTGGCGTATCATCGCTAATGGAGCGACGGTGATCGCGTGCTGTCTGAAGCAACTTTACAATTCTAATGTAGTTGCGTATTCTGTCCGCTATAAACCGCTGACGACGACGTCACATTCAAAATTCAAGTAGGCAAGTGAAGCGTCCACATGTCAGAGTGAAGCTGCTCGTGATGTTTGCGAATCAAATACTAGGATTTGGCACAGGGTCCAAAATTAGAGTTGCATATTCTCGGGCGGTGGCCTGTCGGTGTTACTTTAATAAACAATCACCATATGAGCAGCTGTTTGTTCTATGTTTGGTGTACGTATTTTTAACAGAGTTAATATGGACTCACTGTGATGATTACATGCTTGTCATTATTATTCTGAGCGAGACTGGAATATGTAGTGTGCTCAGTACGATACTTTTTCACGGTGGCATTACAATTCTGTTTATTTACAGCTGGAACATTAATTACTTCAACAATAGCTGTTTTTTTACCATCATACATGTAATGCCCATGCAATGACCTGTTTGGCTTCAGAATAGAGCCCTCGGTCTCCTCCCGTGGATGTCGTAAAACACTTAACTAGAACATAAATAATGTTTTTCTTACAAAACTATTATTATAAAGCATTGCTTTTTCCATCGTCTCAAGGCGAGTACACATTAGGCGCTCGGCGTTGCGTTAGGCGCGCGTTGGTAGCGTACATACAGCGCGCTTAGCACGGCGTTTTACGAGCGTTAGTAGGGCGTCCATACTAACAATATTTTAATAATAATAATAATTTGATAATATTATATACAGGGTGTTTTTTTTTAATGGGACAGTATGGGGATATCCGAATCCATATGAGATACGGGAAAACTGTCTTTGGAATCATTTGCTCATTTTGTATGAAAATGATTTTGGCATAGTTATTTTTTTTGTCAAGCGTGAGTTCTCCATGAAAATTAGTAGTTTTGATCAAAAATATTTTTTATGCGTATCGACTCAGTTTCATGTAAGTATTGTTTCATTGTAAGGGAAGAAAAAAATCTGAGCAGTAGAAGTTAGTCAAATTTAATAAAATGTTTTATCATACAATTTGTAAGTAATCTGGTACCTACGTTAATAAAACTATCGCAATAAATTTTCAAAATGGCCTCCCTCTTGCTGTTTTCAGGTACGGGCACGTTTCAGAATACCACTAGTGGCCTTAGACAAATCCAATAGTCTCCATTTTGGTGAATTTCGTCCACTCTACACGAAAGCGCGCGTTCAAATGTACAACAAATGGCGGCTCATATATCTCGAAGCGCGCGGCTGACGCCCTCCCAACGCGCGTTTGAACGAAAATGTCATTGTGCGCGTTCGACGCGCGCTTGCGTGTGACACCTAAATAAGAACTACTGGTTCTCAAAACGCGCGTTACCAAAGCGCGCGCTCCAAAACGCCTAATGTGTACTCGCTCTTAAACGACAGTACGCATGATTCACACGACTACCAATTTCAAAAGTTACAAATAGTTTTCGAAAATAGAATATGACGTGCAAACTTTGCTTTCAGCCCGTTCGAGTAAAAACCATAAATATCAGATAGAATTGGTAGTTTCAAAAATATGGTAAAAATAAAATTTCAAACTGCTTTTTTATTCTAATTAATACAAACTTTGGCAAACATGTAAATTTTAAATGAGTAGTGTATATTTGGTATCGTACGCACATGATTTGGGTTGTGTTTTGGTTGGAAAAGAAAATGAATGAGTCCACTTAATTTTTTTTAAAATACACTTGTAAAAGCAAATAAAACTTCCACGCTCCATCAAAAGTAATGGCTTGCTTGCAGGTCAAACGCCACTCTCATCCAAGAATCGCGAAATAAAACAAAAGAACTGAGGAATTTATTTCAAGACGAAGCAGTAACTCAGTCACCCCGTGGCCACTCAGATTTATCGGAGCAATTGACAAAGTGGCAAATGGCCCATTAGAAATTAGGAGTTGGTTGAGGAACGCGAGCGAAAAATGTACAGCAATATTTCCCTTGTGTAAGCGAAATTGTTTGCAATAAATAATGTCCATGCTCTTGAGAAATATGAGAGACTTTGAAAAATTTAACGCTGTAAGACAATTTAGTTTGATTACAGAAAATACCCCAAAGAAAATGTAAGTACAACACATTAATACAAACATATATACCTACTTCAAATGTTAAATAGCTTGAGTAATCATCGGCCTGTAGAAGTCCACTGCTGGGCCTAGGCCACCCTCCCAGAATGTCATGACTAATGGACTTGAGCCGCCTGCATCCACCAACTTCTTGCATTCTTTATAATATATTTAGTTCATCGAGAGTAGAGCATTCCTCTACTAAATCGTAAGGTTTGTGGTCGCCACTCGAGGACCTTTATTCCTCAACGGTTGTCAGTTCTGCGAGTGGCGACCACAAACCGGACGACGCGGTAAAGGCCCTCCACTCAATGGATGGACTAAAAGCATTATAAACGTTGCAGGAGGTCGGTGGATGGAGACGACTCAAGACCGTTTGTCGTGGAATTTTAGGGGGAGGCCGATATCCAGCAGTGGACTACAGGCTGATGATGATGATGATATAGTCAAAAGTTACCGACCACGTCTAGTTATTCAGTCATCACTGGCAACACACACTGATTATAGACTTTCGTCTTGAGGCTCTGCGGTATCTGTGACGAGAAGACATGGCGTAGTTTCCCGAACGCTGCCCATCCGAGTTAGATTCATAGGTTGACCTTTTTGTTGAAGTAGCTTTGCGTTGCTGAAGACAGCTTGTGTGGGGAGTTAAATTCAATTCATTTTGAAGTGGCAATTCCGAAACTGACTCTTCCACGATATGATTGAAAAGTAGAGTCCATAAACAAATTGTAAGTTCACTATTACCCGAATAATGCCCCAATAAAAAGCTATACAATCCTCGATAATCGAATACAATAAACGTAATAATCGAATCGTAACATCGGAGCGGGGGAACTAATTCTATGAATGTTTTCAGTCGGTACCTTACGACATGTTTATCGTCATAGAGCAATAAAAATGCGGCTAATGACTCGAGAAACTCAGATTGAAGGCGGGATTGTCTCACTATTTCATATATGGGTTAATAAAATTTTATGTTCAGTTAAACTTTGTTAAACGGTTCGCATCTTGGCAGGGAATTAGGCGAATAAACTTCCTTTTATGCCATTTATTTTCCGATGGTTGCCTATGTTTATTTTGACTTTTTTGTCGATGCGTCTGAATTCGTCTCGAAACATTTATTTTATAAATCAAATTGCTGGATCACTAGGAAAAATATAACAAAAACAAGCAATTATTTAAGACACATTAAAATTACAGTTTTACAGATATTAAAGGTAGAATCGCTACAAAGCGACAACCCGTACACCATAGTAAGTTTTTGTTAATGAAATTGTTAATATTTTTTTGTATAGTATTATGGTGTGCAATAAAGTATTTTTCTACCAGTTACTTACTGGTTTTGCAAATCAGCAATATGCCTCATCGGATGTAAGTGACTCAACTGGCACCTTGGTACCTATTTCCAATTCATGTTTTGTTCAGATTGTCCATAATAAAATGACGCGCCCTACTCTCCATCAGCCGGTAGACTTTCACTGCTGGACGAGACCCTCATAGAATAAGCAAGCGTATTGGCGATCGCAGTATTATTATAGAGTACTCAGGCAGATGCTGCTGTCCATACCTTGGGGTAATGCTTTAGACGGCTTGTAAGACATCCACGCGAGGGGTCATTCTAGGCGGGACACACCACGAACCCTACTACTTCAGTATTAATATCCAGCAGTGGACTTCTTTCGGATAATGATGACTACTAAGTCAAATATCCTCCATTCATTGTAATAAAAAGGGTAATTATGAAACGTAATTGCCAAGTAAACGCGGTTGAGGGGCTCGTGCTTTTAGTGTGGCCGATCTCCGATACGAAAACACAAATCCAAATCGAATAATTCAAATATATACAGAGACTTTTATCATCTGCAAACACATCGGAAGTTCAGTATAAAAAGATTATCTGGTAAGAGCGGAAACAAGTAAACAGATTATAAAAAAGACATTTCGGTCCCCATCTCATCCCTTCAGGCTAACTTGTATTCATTGAGATGTTCAGATTTTTGGGTGGAAGAAATTGTGTTTTTGTGTTCGTATTTTTTTTAAATAATATTCGTGCTCAATTATACTAGAACCCAACTAATATTATAAATATAAATGTTTGTGAGGATGGATGGATGGATGTTTGTCACTCTGACGCAAAAACTACTGAACGGATTTAATGAATCTTACTTACACAGTTACTTTGTTATTTATTACAAATTATATGTACATAAGAATAGCATAAATGCTATAATTTTTATTTTATAAAAGAGGTTTCACGTACTCGCGTAGCCGCGAGCAAATACTAGTTGTGAATATAATTCCTGGGGAAGGCAATATTAGAGAAAATAAATCTTAACAACACTTATCTGTATAAGTTAACGCAGTTTTTTTTTTTAGTTTTTAGTTTTGTCTTGAAAAGAAACCCATTCTTCAGTAGTCTTCTTAACAAAGATCACTTTAAAACCACAGTGACTGAAAGGAAGTAAATAAAGTGTTTTTAATAAATTTTTATTGCAAAATGTATTTTTAAAACAAGCTTTTATTTAATTAGAGATCAGAACCGTGAGTGAGGTGATCAAACTGAGCTCAAACACTACCAGGCCAAGCCAGGGTAGGTACCTACTACAACTATTAATCATCGAGGAGTTCCGTTGTCTCCATTATCAGATCAGCTTGCTGTCACCACCGTATATATTGTCATCTGAACTTGACAGGTATGAAAAATATCAGCTCAATCGGTTGGGTGGAACTGGTTCAAAATTCAGTTTCAAGATTTGTCCCACACTAACAAACATACTAACATGACAATTTAAATAAAAGCTTTTAAAAAGACAGTCAAGTTATTCATTATTAACATAACCAAGTCTATTGTCAGAGATTTCCCTCTTTACTTCTTTCCATAATCAACAATCACCATAATATTAGGGTCAACAATAAAACAATACAAAAACCATTCCAGCATCTCCACTATCTCAATACAAAGGTTCCCCGAAACACAGTTTTCCCTTTAAACCGTCTTTTTGTCTCCTATCTGTACTTTGTTCCCGCGGGTGCAATGCGTCGGTGTCCCATCTTCTTCGCCCCCCAACCTCTAGGCCAAGACTACAAGCAACCGGATTTTCAGTGAACCATAAAAAAAACAAAGTACATTATAATAAGCTTTCAACATATGGTTGAGCTTCATCTGTACTATTTTTTAGACGAATGTTATTATAGTCCTGGAACAAAATTATATAATGGTTCCCAGAATCTGGTTGCTTGAAGTACTTTCTTTTAAGCTCCAAGAAAGATGAATTTATGCATACATTTTCTCTTGATTAAGCATCTATGTTATTCGAACGTTGCACTATCACCAGTTTCTAATCACATCAAAATCCGATTACTTGTGATTCTTTCCCCAATCCGCCCGTCCGTGCGTGTCGATAAAAAAATAATTGCTTCCGTCAACCTGAATTACAATACAAAATAGCAATGATTTCTCCGAATTATTTATTGGAAAAGAGAAAGCCACCTTGCTTGTTTATTTGTGATTTTTACAAAAATATAATTTGGTTATCATTTGTTTGCGAACGATCAAAATGTTTCCGAATACTTTTATTTTTTTTCTCTATTAGCTTTGCCTCTTTGCGTACTTGTAAACTACGTACACGCAATCAGAGTTAAATTTGATGGATAAAATTATACTGAGAAACTATGTGCATTAACCCACCGTGGTGTGTCCGGCCTAAGATTATACCCCTCCGTTTCTTCCCGTGGATGGCATACAAGCCGACTAAGGTATTTGGCAATGAGTCACGTCAGTCAGCCATTTTTAACGCGCACCTGCGCTAAAAGTCAAGGTTATTTTTGTTTCGTAAAGCGTGCTAGCCTAGAGATGTTAATCACCAGCTGGAAAGAAAATAAATCATTAATAGTAGTTGTAGTAGTAGTCAATAATAGTAATAGAAGTAACTTAGTATTAGTAGTAAAAGTATAGTCAATACTATTGCATATATTTAGTGCATTCTATGGGGAAGTAATGATATGACTACAAAATATTATTATTTCTATTTCGTAACAGTCAGCATCAGTTTTCCAAACAATTCATTCATAACTAGTGTCCGCTCGCAGCTTTGCTCACGCACGAGGTACCTCAGTAAAAAGTCTCTGTTAAAATCTAGATATATATGTATATATATATCTGTGTAGATACCAAATTTAATAGGTGGAACGTTTCGCAGGTAGCGCAAAATTCAAATTTTATTGTGTTTTTTTGCTAATAACTGCTCATCGACACTTCTTGAGATAGGGAACACTGATTTTGCGGGAATTAGGAGACCTAACACACATGTTTTAATTGATAGTATATTTTAGATATCATTAGTTTAATCAATGAATGATTTATAAAGTGTTATTTTGGTTCATTGACATTCGTAGCTAAACTAATGATATTTATGAGATACTTTCAATGAAAACATGTCTGAATGGTCTCCTGATACCCGCAAAACCAATGTTCGCTATCTCAAGAAGTGTTGATAAGCTGTAATGTGCAAAAAACACAATAAAATTTGAATTTCGCGCCACTTGCGAAACGTTTAACCTTAAGTTACTAACTAAACAATTTTCACATATATAATGTTAGTAGTCTAGTATAAGCATAATATATACACAATTGAACTCGGAACTAGATACTTATACGAGAAAATATCTAAATGTAACACGTATTTCATTTATAGACACTGCACTGTATACAAAACGTGGAACATATCTACAATATTAACATCTAGGTCCAAGTTCCGAGTTAATCAGTTCATTCTCGATTTGCTCCAAGTGGTATCGACTCACAATAGATGCACTGGAGTGCAACTTGGGATAGGATTATTTCATATTAACTCGTTGGAACACTAGACAATATCAAATGTCTGGAGAATGTCTACTGAGACTAGAAATCAGACAGTTTGGATCTTGAGACACACATTACTGATCTATATAGCGTTCATAAAGTTATTTGATAACTCAGATTGACATAAAAAATGAAGGAGTAGGTAATGAAGCTGCAAAAAAAAAAAGTTCTCACACAATCGTCTTACGAAGTTTCCGACAAATAAGCCAAGTGCACACGTGAGGGGGTTCCATTCAACAAGTCAAGTTACCACATTGTGTGCGGAGGCGCGATCAATCATAATCACTGGCTCTTTCACCTCGACTAATGGCGCACGAAATGGCGGAATGCGTTTAAAGTCTGCGAGTGTTCGAGGGTATTCGAAGGTAACCGTTCGGAAATGGGCACAAAGCGCCCGCTGCCGGCTGATCCATCATGTGTCGCGGGAAACGTTCACACTCGCTGCGGTTTTTGAACGAACAGCCAGGCCATTTGTTTTCAATAGTAGAATGCGGCTTCGATTTTCGAAACTATCCACGTCTTTGATCAAACAGAGATATTTTGATTGCAATTTTGCACACAATAAGTATGATGTTCATTCATGTATTATGCAAGAGTTTTTGTGAAAAACAATTCGTAAAACTTGAAACAACGCATGCTGTGGTACAACAATCTCTTTATTAAAAAACATTGTTCTACTACTTTAAAACAGAATATTCTTTAAAGAATTTTTAATTTCATCAGTTCCTTTAGTGTGTGGTGGCTCCTGCAAATCAGTCGCGCGTCCCAGGCGCTCCATTGTGCTCGCTTTGTTATTTTAATTTTTCCCCGACGAGGAATGTCTTTGAAACATTTCAAATGACGCGTGTAATATCAAGGTTTGGTTTCCCCGTTTGATGTAAAGATTACGGTATTTGCGGATGAGAGTCGTATTTTTCATTGGAATTAAAGGGCAATAAAGCGTCGATACTCGAATCCCTTTCTGTGGTGTACCGACATTGTTTGAAATGGGTTTGATGTGGCTACTTTAATGTCAATATTTCAGCGCTCAAGGCTCGCGATGGTTTACGTTCAAAAATATTGTTTCTAGGTTACGACGCTCTGTCCGAGCCTACTTAGTTTAGTTTTTAAAGTTAAACGGCACTAATATATGATAAACGTTTCTAATTTCAGAAGACTTATTCATTGAGTTGTTAAACGTGGATGTTTATCTTGCAAAATTACATATTAACTCATGCAGAATCTCTTTTCGGATGTGTTTAAAGCCAACACACAAAATGCATTTGCACGATATTCGAGATATAACTCGTATTATGTCCAAGACACCGTCCTCGGTCCGGGAGAGCTGTCCACACCAATTTGCTCGAAGCTAAGCAGAAAATTCCTTTCAAAGTTTTGATTGTCCGAGGCAGATGGCATTCTTGGTGGACACATTTTGAGAATCTGCTGAGAATACCGCATTTTATTGTGTTCATATTGCCCAACTTTATACTCGTGAGCTCCAAGTGTCATTTGTAGCGATCGCATGGTAGACGCGATCACCGTAATAATATAGGTTGGACCCCACATGTCCACACTCATCGGCGCTTTATATGGGATGACACTTGCAACACGCATGCGAACGCATCCAGTTGTCTTCCAATACAATAACGTTAATGTGTGATCCGACTTTCCTAAAACAAAGTACCCTCTATTAGATAAAAACAAGACTAAAATGTAATCAAGCCATAACAATTAAGAAACGAGTCCATAATCAAATTAAGCAACAAAACTGCTCACTAATTTCCACTCCATAATGTAAACAAAGCATGCAGCTTCCAACCCTCAATTTTTATCCTTCCTAATTGTAATTTCATTGATAACACAGTTTACAGTTTGACCGGTCCATTAGTGCGAAACAAGGTGGCGTCCGGTTGGGGGTCCGTATTTATAACCTTTAGTATAGTTGCGGCAATAATTTCATTAGCGGGGCACAACTACAGGCCGGACAAGACAAATGGTGGCCATTAGAGGCCTAACGACGGCCCTCGTCAGCCCCCGCAAACTTTTAACGACGAGAATCAAAGTAAATACGCAGCTATCTTGCCGATTCGGTAATCATAATTCTAGGTGAGGAAGGGTTGGAGCAGGTAGAAGCTAATTGCTGTAATGCCTGTCATACTGACCATTAGCTCTCCCCTATTCATATTCAATCTGATTGGAATGGATTATAAGTATAGCAGCATGACATGTGTAAAAATAATAACAAGATCATCATGTCACAGAGCTGTTTTTTTTTAATTGGTGCATTTCAAAATAGGTATATAGATAGATTAACACTTTATTGATCACCAGAAAGAAACAATACACAAGTAATTTTAACAATTGAAAGGCAATACAAATGGTAGCTTTAACGGTGATAGCGATCTCTTGCAGGCAACTATTGAATGGAACGAAATGAGCAACGCTATATTTGACTGCGGTGTACCTACAAAAAATACTATTCTAAATTAATAAAAAATACAAGTTATTAACTACACTCGAGAGCAATGAATCCGGGTCACTAAAGAATGTTAAAAATCTCGGAAACTAAAAATGATAGATTAATGCAATAAATTGTATTTAATAGACAATGTAATACTCCTTAAATGAAGGTAAAAAAAATATGAGTCACCATACATTTTATTAACACAAAATTACATAAAGAAAAAAACTGCTGATCTCTCCTTAAAACAAAAATAGGAAACATGAAATTTTTGAACTTTATTACGATTTTCTTGAATTTTAATACTTCGTATTGCCTCCTCGTGCTTCCATTACTGCGTTTACGCAGAAAAAAAACAACAAAAAAACAGAAATCAAACAATGATAAATGACAGATTACAAACAAAAGCAAAACCAAATGCTGTAATTTCGTAGTTCCATCTTCGAAAGTGGCCCTTTTTCAAATTTGATTTTTTTATGATATAACTTTACAATAACTAAGAAGTTTTAATACCTTCATTTAAGGAGTATTACATTGTCTATTAAATACAATTTATTGCATTAACCTAGCATTTTTAGTTTCCGAGATTTTTAGGATTCTTTAAGTGACCCGGATTCATTGCTCTCGAGTGTATTATATTGATTAATATCTACCTATGTATCTCAATACTTATATATTTAAAGAATAAACTAATATAGTCACTATGATAGAAAACCACAGAAAAGACAAAAAAAAAACAGAACAAAATAAGGCTTTTACGATTATTGTAAGCGTGCTAACAGATAAAAAGTGATTACCTTTAATAAAATTTTGGCACGAGTAACCCACTAGAAGTGTATGGGCTATCGGAAAGCAAAAACTCAGTGATTAATGTGTTTTTGAAATAATAAAATGTAAACATTTTGTTCAAAGTAACAGTATGTTGTCCAATCACGCTAAGTGAGCATTGTCTAAACTAGGCATTAAACTTTGAATTTGATTTTGATTTTTTTTTCGTTTATAACCTCTACATTAGGAATGGAATTGCAACATTGCTAACATTTTTACTTTATTCACACGAAAATTGCATTTTATCCACAGAGAAACGAATAGCATCGTAACTCCACATCCTAGAGCCTCCCTAGAGACGGCAAGGAAATCAAGCTCGCATTCTCCGCGAGTTATTGTGACCAGTGCTGGTCATTAGGGGCCATTCGTTGCCATTCGTGACCATATTTGTGGCCGTTGGTGGCATCCAACTTCTTCGCAAACCTAAATCTGTAGAGATAAGATTGACGGGTACTCATAACTATGGAACTATTTGCGTTTGACTGCTGTGTTGCGGTTTTATGAGAGAAGTAAATGCGGTATTATCGTTTTATGACACGAAATATAAATTTTTCATGAAAATCGGAATTAGGTAGGTGCTCATAAGAAATAAAAACCATTCAATGTTAACTAGGATATGTTAAGGGCGAACTACGAATTTTATTATACACAATTAATATTATTTTAATAAAACTTATTCACCAAGATTAGTAATCTTGGTGAATAAGTTTTAGTCATCTTTTTAGTTATCTTTGTAAAATTGTAGTTTTTGTGTAACGTGTTCGGAGATGAACGTTCAGTCGGACTCTGAACAGGCGAAAATAATAACAGATATACCCCCGAGACGCCCTGACACGTAAGATCAGCTAATATACAAAATAAAGCTTATCGATACTAGCAGTAATCCCTGACTCAGATCGTGGGGCTGTCGTCCGTCTCAGCCGGGCTCATTACACTCATTACCTTCTGACGACTTGTAAGGGGCCTAATGCGTGTAAATATATTTTGTTGATTGTGAATATGAACCATTAGTATAGGTATGTTTACTGCTCAATTTTCCTCCTCCCTATATATAATACCATGATGAATGGAAGTCACCTCCATCTACCTTATAAAATATATATTTAAGGTTCTTGAAATGGAAAATATAATATGATAATAACTAAATATTTAGCAAAAAAAATATGGATACTATTCGATTTTAGTAAGACCATTATTTTTTATGTCTCTAATTTCCACTAAAAGTAGAGAAAAAGAAAGAAAGAGAGCAAGAAAAACGTTTATTGAACACAACACACAATGCCGATACACAACAAACGTACTTAAAGTAATTCTAAAAGCCGCAAACTGTCTGAAGTTTTTTGTTTTGAAAATATGATTGGTACTCCGTGTTAAAAATATTTACCAACAAACAAATGAAATGAAAACATAAGTCTACTCTCTCTGATGAGGAATTAGGCTGAGGGCGGATCTTCATAAAATTACTGCAAGTGTCCGCCCTGACGCGAGTTACGTCAACTCGTTTGTACGGGAGCAATATTGTTGATGAGCCATAAGTAGCTGCTGTATACGGGATGCTCCATTTTACCGGATGAAAATATTTCAACGCAAATGTCTGTGAATTTGTTCTTGTCTCTCGCTTGTGTAAAATGGTATTCCCTGATTCTTCTTCAATCTAATATATATTGGCTATATTGGAACAGGAGTAAATTCACCTAGTCAAAAAGACGATTCAAATTGATTCTATAAATTTCATTCAATGTCTTCATCAGCTACTAGAGAACCACTGCTGGATGAAGCCTCCACCATAGCATGCAAAGTATACAACCTACTAACCTTTAGTTTTTTTACAACAAATTAGTTACTTAAATAAAAAGTTTAAAAATTAATAGTTATTTGTTTCTTTGTCCCATATTTTATTCCACTAGCGATGGAGTTTTGGTCCAAGCACCGAATAAGGTTTCTGTAAAACAGAACTGGGACCACGAAAACGTAGTCGTGAGTGGGCCGCTGTTGAATAAACCAATATTTTGACTTTGACTTTGGTACTTCCCTAAAGTGTCCATATTATACTGAACTGAATTTAAAACTAGGAAGTTCTTTATTGCCATAAAAAATAATACAAAGAATAAGGAAGGTACAGTTGGGTTGCGCTCATAAAATATATGTAGGTAGGAAAATACTCTGAATCAGAGTACAATCATAGTGTGTTTTTTCATGGAATTATTTTAAAAACATTTGTTTTGGTTACATCTTACATAAACAAGTAAAATACTTTGTAATAGTAATAATAATAAAGCGTTTATTGAATAAACCTATGTAAATTTTAATATAAAGCTCTGAGGGCCTAGTGTGAGCATCGCGTTTACGTGGCAACCGCGTAAACGCGCGTTTGTTGAGTAACCACAAAATTAAAGTATACGTAAAAACTGCGGAGTCCGAGTAGTTTTTACGTGTACTTTAATTTTTCCGGTTACTCAACAAACGCGCGTTTACGCGGTTGCCACGTAAACGCGATGCTCACACTAGGCCTACTGACTCCTAAACTAGGGCTACCTGTAGTCATAAGTATGTCAGAAGTAATTTCCTTTGTGTTACAATATAAAATGTACCTAACACTCACATATACCATAATGCAGTAGTTATAATTATTGTTATTGTTGTAGTTTAATTTGTAGTTGTTATAGTGTAAATATATTTAAAATATGTGTGCGAGGGGAGTGTGTTCATGATTGTATTGCACATCAAATAGATCTTCAATCTTACCTTATTCCAAATTTTTAAGTCAATCTATAAAATATTTTTTTTTAATGTAATCTTTTTTATTTTTTGTGTATTTTCAGAAATCGTAAGTTGCGTCGCAGGGCTTTTAATCTTTTTAACTACTGGTTTTGGAACTTGGCTGTCATCTATACTGGTTGTGAAACAAGTATAAAATATATTTATCGGCAACAGATTGCGTAGGAAGCTTTTTTATTTTAAGACAACTAGTTGTGAAACTCAATTGCCATGGAGGCTCTAGGGAAATATTTTGTCCATGATTCAGAACACACTGTACACCCAAAGTATTTCATTTCGCACATATTGCGAAGTACAAACCATAGCGTATTAAGTTAATGAGAGACAACGCGCGTCAGACTTGCAGTCCTTAGTAGAGTAGGGGAATATTGGACGTATGATGCGCACACGGAATACGAATTTATTGTTTCATTAACACGGGATTTGGTGATGGCTTTGAGGTTTAAGATAAACATAGAGGCTGGGTTCGAAGGCTCATAAAACTAAGACTATTGTTTTGATCATATCATACTTAGTTACACAATTAACCAATGTGAACAAAACCATTAGATATAACAGTTTGAAATGAGATCTAAGACAATTCATCGAGTGAGATAAAGTTGTTTTTCGTAGTTAGGTAAGTGTGATGAATGTTCGCATCAAAATCACTTTAAAACCATCCAAGCCCAAGCACTTTTTATATCATTAAAATTTACAATAATGTCAGCGACACGGAAGTGAGAAGGGGAATGGAACACACGGGGCTCGTACTTTTATTAATTTACGAAATAAAGTTATAATCTTGTTAGCGTCCCGTGACTCCATTGTATGGTGCGCGTTACCTGGACATTGTAATAGGATCAACTTATTAAACACTAAGTACAAACATCAAAAGCAGTATCAAAGAACGGAACGCTTCGTTAAGAGGATTCTGTTTCTGAATTTTTCTCATTGTCTATTATAATACTTAACATTTTTACATCAGCCCCTATTATTGTTTATGGCAATAAACATGGGTATACAGCGTTTTGGTATAATTTTAATAGAACAAAATATTTGGGATCCATTTACCAAGGATATTAGCCGTTAAAGAGGTGCTTGAAAGGCAACAGAGCCTACCTTCGGACCCTTTGGGCGTCTCAAGGAGAAGGAAGGTGTTGTGCCCCTGAATGCGATCTAATTACGAAATAGTTTCGCTTCTTGATTTATAGAGCAAGTTTGGCCGAGGCTGGGTCGCACATGGCGCACTGTACACCAATTTGATAGTAAAATCCCTTCTAATACGCCTATATAGAACATAGGACAATTCAATATTATATATAGATACTGAGAAATCACCAAAAACTAGGTACTTTAGGTTAAAAAAAATCATGCGCGTTATGAAAACGTAATTTTGGTTGTTACTAAATCACGCTGTAACGGTTAAACCAATTTTGATTTGGTACATAGATAGATAATGAACTGAATTGATTCGAGGGCTGCGTTTTATTCCGATAAGTGAAGGAAGCCACTTGAATTTACGAATCATCATAAAACCTATAGCAGTCCCCTGCTGGACATAGGTATCTCCCAAGGTGCACCACTGAGTCCGGTCTTCGGCTCTCCCTATTGTGTTGTTGCCCAGCCACAACGCGCAAGTTGTTGCTCAATCTGACCGGTGAGCGCCTTTAAGCACACGGTCGTTGAGGCGTAGCAGCGCCAACGCAGCGCTGCCACAACGCCCGTGTGACAGCGCCCTAAATTTGCAAGAACTTGTTACTCCAGAACGGTTGTCGATTTTTCGGCAGACATGACCGGCCCACTGCCACTTCAGCTTGCTAATCTTCTGGGCTATGTCGATAACTTTGATGTTCTGTTAAATACCGGCGTCTCGGATCTTATCTCTCAGAGAAATTCCAAGCACAGCCCTCTCCATAGCTTGCTGGCTGACTAAGTTTGAGGACCAGTCCTACCGTGAGTGTCCACTTTTCAGCTCATAATTTACGAATAAATTATCTCATTGCATAGAGTAACAAAGAAATATCTCCCATCCATTCACAAACGTGAATGCCTATGGCTTAACTAGTCACATGTCTCCTAATCCCAAGAATCTCGCCACAATAAATTCACGATATAAATTATTGAGATTCGTCATCGGACAGCAGATTAGTAAATTAGTAATTACTACTCACGACAAGCGCAGAAGGCACCCGCGATTTGCAATACGTCACCAGTAAATATGGCAACACTTATTCCACAATTTATATGGGGGACGGCGGTGTAAGTGAGACACTCGGCAATAAATCTAGTCGAAGTGATTTGGTACAAAGCACTTCGCCGCGGTAAGCTCGGCTCGGTCAGGACATCCATTGTGGGCCAACACCCGTGGAATCCGATAATGCTGGAGAGATTGTCCCGACTTTCCTATAACACTTCTCTGGTACGCCCAGTATCAGGGTCTTATGTTTACGGTGAATTGATAATGACTTTATTAAGATGAAATCTAGTGCCCTCCCACTTTTCAATGTCCTTCTGGATAAGCTAGTATTAGGAAATTTTGCCGAGTCTTTCCAGAGTGAAACACCTATTTCACAACTGGGGTTGTATAGTTTAAAATCATGAGATTTGAGGGCTGACATGACCATAAATCAGGAGCTATAGGATAAGATAACGTAATGGTATCTCAAAGGGTATTGAAAATCAGATCAAAACCTTCATTTGCAAATCACGTCTCCAATTGACCGAATCGAGTGACCGGCCCTGTCGCCTCGGTCAAACGGACCACTAAAACCGAATTACTTCTTCTATCTATCGGTAGACTAGGAACCAGGGATGATTTTCTTACGTCATACTGCTGAAGCACTTTGTAATGATCACATTTATTAAGCACTTGAACTCGTGAGATCTATTATTTAGTTATTAACTTAGAGAGATATTAATCGGACAAGGGTACTTTTACCCGTTGGTAACTGTTGGAGAATGAAGGTTCTTAAACTGATAGTCCTTTCTTTAAGCACTATGTTAGAGTGATGACATAAAAATAAATAAAAAATAAATAAATAATGCTGGACATTTCACACAACATTATCTAGCCCCAAGCTAAGCAGGGCTTGTGTTATGGCAACTAGATAACTGATATACTAAATACAATACATTACATAGATATATATTTTGTATTATACATAGAAAATACCCAGAACACCCTGAACAAATATCTGCAGATCGTACAAATATTTGTTCCCAGGCGGGAATCGACCCCGCAACCTCCTGCGTTGCAGGCGAACCTTCGCCCGCCGCACCACAGAGGTCGTCAATATTATTTCATCATCACATGAACGCACATTTTTTTATATAACTGTAGTTATAGTTTTGATGTCTGACATAGCTTTAAGTCTTACTAACACTATATGGATCTTAGTTATTTGTTTTGAATAGTAATTGTTTTTTTTTTAATTATTGTTACATTTGACGTTTCAAAATCATCTCCAGCTCTTAGGTTTGACGATGTCGATGACAGGTGTTTACTATTGAAATGTAATTAGTAGAGAGGTTACATTTGCTAATGGCCCAGATTATTTAGCTAAGGCCAAAGTGAATTTGTAATAAGGCCAATCTTAAGTCCTGTCTTGGGGTCTACTTGGGGTTCAATAGATAATTTATTTACTTTGATGATACTCTCAGGTGTAGGTAGGCAAGTTTCGGGATGGTTTATCAGATGTAATTGTTTAGTAATGTTTTGAAAGCTTGATTCTCCTCAGGCATCTTCAGGTATCCTCAGATAGGATACTGAGAACGTGGAAATAAACACATTTTTGTGTTAACCAAAACCAAAATTAGTACAGCATTTCTAGGTTCCAGAGACGTCTTTTTCTCGACGTGTTCCAACGTTAAAGGGTTCATCATGACCCTACTTACTGTGCATCAACGCGTTCTTAATTAATTCACCACAAAAACAACGATATATGTTTTACCTAATTGGCAGAGCAAAAATGAATTAGGTGATGACTAAACTAAGTTAACAATTTTGCTTAGTAACTTCCCCTTTAAAGTTGCAGTTGTGTGCAGTTGCGCAACTCTCTCCATACACTTAATTAATTAAAAGAGTACTCGTAGCTTCTCCAGTCCCATTTCTGTGTACCTGAACCAATGTTTGTTCAGCTAATGAACTACTTTTAATCAGCACTTCAGTACTGAATAGTTACTCAATAATGTCGCAAACAACCTGACCAATCAACGTAATGCACAGCTAATTTTCACTCCTTTGTCCTAACACGCCATTAATCTTGCCGACAATTCAATTTAAATAAAATTTGCACAAGACCCAAAATTCATTCGATTATCTAATTAAAATGGGCCGGCACAATATCCTAACGTAGCCGGTGGATAAGAAAATTACATTAAAAATCCTTATTAGCGGGTTTAATGTGTAGGTGTTAAGTAAATTTGGATGTAATCGGCAGGGTTTTTCGTAGGGTTGTGAGTGAAAAATGCGAAGGGATTTATTGGCTTGTTACCGGGATTTAAAAAAAGACGGGGCTCAGACGGAACGGAGGAATGCGCAATCCGGGAGCATTTGATGGTTTGAAAAAGGGCCACTTGGTCTGATGTTCATTTTTGTAATCGTTGTGATTATTTTTAATATTCCTTTTCATCTTGTATTGTAGAGTGGTATTTTTGAAACATTAGAGTACGTTTGATGTCTCTTCTTGAAATCGAACTTAGAATATTGGTAGTTTACAAAAAAAAATATTAAGTTAATCACACCAGTTACAATTACGTTGGGAATAACCTCTTGTCTGTCGTCAGTTGTTGTTGTTATCTGTTTGTCATCATCAAATAAACTTTGAATCATGGTGATCAGTTTCTCCTTGTTCTTAAGGCACCACTCAGGCGCTTCTTAACTATAGTACTACTATAGTAGTAAGAAGGATTATCGCCAAAAAAAACCCAAGCGTGTTTGTTGCCCTGATTTTTCTAGGCTTGGTCGCGTTGAACAGGTGTAATTTCAGTTTACAAGACGATTCAAATTTATCTTTGTGATTTTAATGAATACAATACTTTTGAATTTGACTTTGAGAGTCTCAAGTGGGACGATTCACTTATAATGCTTGATGAGCAATCAACTCACGGGCATGTGGGTTTTAAAATTAACTAGCTAGCTACCCTGGAAATGTAAAGTTTATCACTGATATTTTGTAAGAAAATTATCAAAATTCTGAACTGTTAAGCTAGCTAGTTAATTTTAAAACCCACATGCCCGTGAGTTGATTGCTCATCAAGCATTATAAGTGAATCGTCCCACTTGAGACTCTCAAAGGAGCTTCGTAAATATTCACGGGCTCTGGTTCGATCTTCAGTGGAAGTTTTATCAACTGACAGTGCCCTCTTATTAGTAAAATTGAACGAGTTTTGCTTGCCATTTAATTATAGCATGGTAAGTTTGTGCATGAGTCAAAATTGAAACGTTTCAATTAGTAGTATGCTTCTAAAATATGTTGCGTTTGCTTCTGATAGAGAAAATTCCTAGGTACACGCTTTAGTTAGATTATGATAATTTTAACTGATGTTACAAAAGATAGATTTCGCATTTTTGTATGTATCTCAAATAAAAAGCTATCAATTTGGCAAAGCCGTTCAATTTAAAACATTTTCGTTCAAAAAACACAAATTCGTTAAAATTCAAATAAACAATTGCGTATTCAAGCTCCGAGGCCGTGGTATCATGAATATTTTATACAAAAGTCGCGTTTTTTTTCAAACGTGACGTCAAGGGGTTGCTGGATGAATGAGGTAAATTAATAAAAGAAAGGGGGCGGTTAGTTACAATTACGTTTTTAAATATAAGCAAGCCGGCTCCTTGTAACATTTTGATTTTTCTTGTGCGACACGTCATTTGTCATGTTTTCAGTGTTGAGGAAAAAGAGCGAAAGAGAAAAATTCAAATTCAGACGTAAGTCGGCAAAGCAAAAGGGTTATGATTTTAACAATCTATTTATGTATGTATGTATGTTCCTATCCATGATCCGCGCAATCTGCAATCACTAGTCCACCAGCCAAGCGTGTAGACATTTAGGCAATACCCCCTATTTAAAAAATAAAATAAGATGGAAGCCTCGTCCAGCAATATACGTTTAAAGGCTGTTGATGATGATGATGTATATATGTATGCATGTATGCATGTAAATTTGTTCTTCTCTCGTTACTCCGAAAATACTTATAGAATTTTCAAACTTTTCAACATAATATCATCGAGAGTTTGCGAAATTTTTGTAATTGGATTTAATTTAGAAGAGTGCAATTACTCCATTATCAAAGACACCCCGCTATCAAGCTTTGATTTCGCGAAAAGCAAGGGTTAAGAAATAAAAATCGCGGCCCTCCAGAGAAAAATCGTGCTAAGGAGGGCCCCCTAGAAATCCACCGTTGTTTTCTTTTGAAGGGTTACCAGGTAGCCAAATGAATTGCAAACAGCATTATTATTTCCTCAAGGAAGTCGTATATATTCCCGCTTTTATTTTAACGTTCCTTCCTTTCATTTTTTACCCCTTTTTATTGCTGGTAGATCGTAATATATTGTAAACGCCGTCGGTGCCGGTTGTAAACAACTATTACAAGTTAATAGGGGAATGGGGGTGCCTTTTACATTTTTTTTTTAATTTGTATTATCCATTTATAGCACAAACATTTTCCTCAGAGTTATGTTTTATTCAGAATTTCGAAGGATTCGTTTAAAAACGTTTAGGAGTACGGTGGAGTCTCCACTCACTTACACCAAAATAAAATAAAGTCAATATTGTGATTAATTTTATTATCTGTATAATTAATCCAATAAGGCCTCAACAAGATAAGGACGAGTAGGTACATTTCTTGCGTGAATAGTTCCGCCCATAAAAATCGCTATAAAAGGGCGATAACTGCCGATTACAGCCTGTAACGGCTCTCTAATAATGAATTGTTTTTAGTATAATGCTGCATCGTGATTGTAATACTGAGGCTTTTGTTTCTTTATAGGCGGCAGCTTAATTGGTGTAGGTTATAGAAATTATAGAAGTTTCACGATATTTTTTATGTCTTAAAAAATTGTGTTTTGAATTAATCGACAATTAGAATAATACATACTAGCATTGGCTCGCGGCTTCTAAAAGAAGGGTAAAAAGGAGGGCCTTCGTGGACGTGACCTAAGAGGTATTGCGTTTGTTATAGGCTCGGGTTACTGCTTAAAATCAGGTGGGTCAAATATCAGCTCACTCATTTCCTCAATAAAAAAAAGTTATATAGATCTTTGTGAAAAGAGTTCGTCCGGGGAAGTACTACCATACTTATTTCTTGGAAGAAATTGCTCTCATCGATAAGGCTGCCCATTGTACTGCTAATTTTAATAAATCCTGTTATGTATTCCTGGTGTACAATAAACTGTTAATCTATCTATCTATCTATTTCTGCCGCCAAGCAGTAGTGCTTGCAATGCTGTGTTCTGCTTTGAAGGGTATGTGGGTGCTGTTAAAATTACAGGCACTGAGACTTTTATTTTATGGGCGCGTCCTAGGTAGACATAGCATAACATAACACCCAACAATCACATATCATAGCTCTCTGTTGTAGTCTGAGAATCGTCTTAAACATTCGCAAACACTGAGAATTTACTTTTACCACACTATGGATAATTTCTTTACAATACACAAGAGCTATTATCGCCCAACAAACTCTACCTCCCTTAAGTATAGGTAAGACATATATTTGAAGAGTGCAATAAACCAAGAGCGTAGCCAATAAACGTAGATTATCGGGAGTTATGATGCGATATCCGTTAATGCGACATGACAATAGGCCCGGGGAAGTAATATGGAGATGTGGAAAAATGTGTTTAGAAATAAGATGTGCTGTATAGTTATTTTAAAATCATCGTGCACAAATAAGTGCCTGTTGGCATGTCATGTACATTCAATGCCACCAACGATGGTATGGCTGGTTTAAAAGTCACGCTGACCACACGGTGACCATCAGCGCCGACAGCTCAACGTGTAGCTTGTCAGCGCTGAGGTTCAGCGCGAGACGTTTCAGTATCGTCCTGATCACTACGGAGTACAGACGACATGACGGCTAATGGCGTCTGCTCGGCTCGACACTAGAACGCTCACAGAAGGCAGAAGCGCGTGCAGCGGTCAGCGCTGACGGGTCAGCGCCGCGTAGCACACGAGCTGATTGCCACGTGTTATTCTAAAATGCTTCCTAGAAGTTCATACGTTTCGGCTGTCAGCGCCAACGGTTAGCGTGCGGTCAGCGTGACTCTAAAACCAGACTATAGGTATTTATTTTGAGAAAATGTAACTCAATTGTGGTATGTTACCGGTGGTGTGTCCGGCCTAAGAATAGACCCCTCCATCTCCTCACATGGATGTAATAAAAACCTAACTAAGCGATTACACCAGGGGATGGGCAGCAGAATCCACCTGATTACTCAACATCAAACTGCGATCACCAATCCACCTATAAGCTTTGTGACTATAGCAAATCCCCCCATCGTATTTAATGGCCTCGACCGTAGCGGACGTAAACAAGCTGGTGATGATGATGTTACTGGGCGTACATCTGGGACCGTTATAATTTGTTTAATGCACGAATTATATAGATACATTTTATTTTAGAATAGAAGATAATGACGGAAGAAGATTTGACGACCTCTGTGGCGCGGCGGGCGAAGATTCGCCAGCGACGCAGGAGGTTGCGGGTTCGATTCTCACCTCTGAACAAATATTTGTACGATCTGCAGATAATTGTTCAGGATGTTCTGGGTATTTTTCTATGTATAATAATAAAATATCCATTTATGTAATGTATTGTATTAAGTATATCAGTACCCAAAACACAAGCTCTGCTTAGCTTGGGGCTAGATAATGTTGTGTGAAATGTCGCATTTATTTCTTATTTTATTTTTATAAAAGAAACTATTTCAAAAATTCAACTACAATTTTAATTATCAAATGAATTGGTTTATCAGCCACTCAAATGCGGTATAGGTATTTCGGAAAAAAGAAAGAATGTGCCAATACCATGCCTTTACACAGTGCAAACACTTTGACAAAGAGTCAATGTTGACATACCCCGGCTTCCCCCATGGATATCGACAGAAATCGTATAAATAAATTACCTTCGTCAATCTACTGCGATGATCTCGTTTGTTAGTTATGGATAATAGAATCAAATATATTTTATTATTGCTGTGTTTTATTGGGGCATGCTAGATGAGATTTACTATAAGGTGAGTGGATCTGGCGAAGCGAATGAGGAAAATAACAACAATGGGGAATTTTCATCATGTACGACGAATGCCCTTGCAAAATAATCAAATAGAATTGTTAAGATTAAAAGAAAGTATTATCTCCAGGCACTAAAACCTAATAATACTAGAACCTGAGGGCCTAGCCAAACGGCATTCGCTTCGAAGCGATTCCATTTCTACAGTCGAATTCAATACAAAAGACCACGTGACATATCGATAGCTAACGTCAATCACATACATTTTGGACTTTTCTACTGGCGTCATCGCTATTAGAATGTTGCTTTGTCTACGGCCTCTTATCGCAATTGTTTTAACAGTTTTATGCGAGAATCTAGGTGCTATTTACTAAACATGCGTATTGCGCACATAAGTAGGTCGTTTCCAGCGAAATGGACCCAACAAAAAAATAGCCTCCAGAAATTTTGGGGCGAACCGGGGAATAAAGATATCGGTGCGGTCGCAAACAAAACGATATGTTGACCGAGCTGTCGTAAAAAACACGTTAACATCCATTCACATTTATGTCCCCTATTTGCCACGAACCACTGGCTACCGTACAAAGTAACTGATTGCCTACAAAATAGTAGAGTTGTTTTTTCTGTTCTAATGGGCTTGAACAATAAAATATTATTAAGATTTGTGTTATGCCTGTGTTGTGCAAACCACTACTACTAAAAACGCAACCAAGCCAATTATTAAAGAGGTACTTAATAAGAATTGCGCGTGTGACTTGTTTTTTTTTTACTAAAAGCTCATTTACCAGGTGCATGTCCAAAAAACTTTGACTTTCTAATTTATTTTTGTCTTATTTTGAGGCATTTCGCAAATTTACAATGCATTTTTTCCGTAATAAATTTAGCTTTGTTACATTGCTCTCTCAAGGCGCACAAAACAAAAGTTCCGCCAAGTTTTATCACAGTTTCCCAACAAGGAGGGAGTCCTTTGACCTATTTTCTCCCGAGGTGTTGCTCAGAAGTCGACTGAATGAAATTTTTACGTTGAAAGAGACAAGAAAGTCGTACCTAGAATTTAATTAAACATTACAATTAGATGACTTACCGTGCAACGGTTCTTGGATTCATATCTACAGACATGGTGGTATAAAGCATTTGGCATAAGTTGATTCGAAATAGACACTTATTTTGTTGAACCAATAACTATTCTACGGGATTTGCCTACTATTTATGAAACTACATATTTCTATGAATCAGATTCTTCTTGTTCGATAGGCAGGCTCCACACAGAGGCGCTTCCTACTAAGTAGTGAGAAAGATCATCAAAAAAGTCAACCCGTGTTTGTTGCCCCGATTCTTCTACGTTTGGTTGCGTTGGAATAGGAGTAATTTTAGTTTGTAAGACAATTACAAATAAAACTTTTGATAAATGTGAATAAGACTTGGGCTTTAATATAATCTAACATCTACCTGCACTTCGCTCGCGTGGTATCAGGATTAAAAAAAGCCCATGTGCAAATCCTGGTAATATTTACCCCTGTACCAAATTGTGTACCTTAAAAATGGTTTAGGCCGTGCTTTGATGTAGTCAGGTAGTGACAATTTTATATTATATTGATAAAGCCCTTTTAAACCCAACAAACACCAAAATTGGAAATGACTTTAGCCATTACGACTTGATTATACCGGTACCACTCAAACGAAGTCTCAAGTTGGCTAATAAGCATTAAATAGAGTGAATTACTTCTATGAACCTTAACATCCTCATCATTAGCCACAGGATATCATTTATATCTCACCGACTTTCCATGACAGCCACATTGTCATTGGTCTATCTGAATCTCTACTAGAAAAACATTAAAAATCATTCATTTTGAAACTCTGTCAGGTAAACAGACACACCGTTCGATCTTATTTGTTTCTTGTCTGTAATTCGTTTTCGTTCCCCGTTTAACGTTGATTACATTCCACTTCTAAGGCAACATCGAGATGGAAATAACTCGTTACTTCTATTAAGTAATTAGTCAGCATAAAGCGATGCTTAAGTAATGAACCATAATTATAGGAGAGGACATGTCTTAGAAGAATAATTAAATCAATCATCCTTCCCCGTGGTGTATAATCTTTTCAGTAAAATTAAGTTTGAATTAAATACTCCTAAACGAATCAAGTCTCCGCTTTGAAGTCGATAGCCTTTTGGGATAGAATTTGAGATGTTTATAAAGTCTTAAGAACTTATATTGGATTTCGCGATGTCTTTTGACCGGCCTTGTTTTCACAGTTGATTCTTGGAGCTACGGTTTTGAGAACTTAGGTATAATCTTTATCTTGGCATTATACCGTGAGGCTGAATAGAAAAAGGTCTAGATTACAGAAAAAAATTACTAATACTAAGAGTGAGAGAGAAAGAGAGAGAGAGAGAGAGAGAGAGAGGAGAGTAGACATTTATTCATGCAAACTGTAGGTACACAACAACATAATAACACATATACCATACACATACAAAAAAAAACATTAGGAAAACATGTGTATGCATACGAAGAGAAACTATACCTTATAAAGCTAGTATCGTATAAATTAACAATTAACTTAACTACGCTTAATGGAATGGCACATACCTTAGATTTAAATTGTATTTTCTCTATTAGTGAATTTGTATATTCTTTTGAGAAAATAAATGATTAAACCGTAAACCGTAAGAGAGAGAGAGAGAGAGAGAGAGAGAGAGAGAGAGAGAAAGAAAGAAAGAAAGAAAAAGAAGAGACATTTATTCATACAAACTGTTCACAACAACATAAAACATAATAACACACATAATATACGATTCAGTCACAGCACAAGCTGTCTTGAGCTCAGCATGTGCTGTGAACGAATTTATAACGCTGATTTTAAGTATAGGGCTCATGGTGACGCATGAATTGAAGTAAAGCAACCAGAAATGTCAATAATGTAAAAAACCCACAACAGTACCTACTTTCAGAAGTATAAAATAAAATACAAAATACAATAATCCACCAAACTACTAAGGTTGACAAATTTTTCTACGGGTGGATATAATACGAACCTAGATACAAAAAAAGAGTTCTGTGACTCAATAAACTGTGAGTACCCACTCACGCTTATAATTTTGCATTTAAATTGAACTCAAATAAAAGCAAAATTGGTGTCTATTTTTCCATATGTATAGAATATAAGTCACAGTAAAAATTATCTAAAACCATCTTCAATAAAATTTTACCTTCCAACGTTTGATTGGTAGAATAATAATTTAAAGAGAACGGCAGACCCCAGGGAGGTTGGATGCGGGGCTCGCAAACTTTTAAAGATATTATCCAAGAAGGGTTGAGGCCATGCGTCCTACGTGATCCAGCGCGCCATCTGTCTTCAGTGAACTGAAATTTGTTTATCTATTTTCAGAGAATAGATCCTTTTCGCAGCAAGAAAATATTCACTATAAAATAAAAACATGTTATAAAATTGATTTCTAGTAGTTTTCAATAACAAAACAAGGTATTATCGAACAGTTTAAATCTAACACAGTTCCATAGAATACATTTTAGTATTTCTTGGCAAAAGGACTTCAGAAGGAAGGAGTTTAGGACAGAAAATAACTAACCCCCTGAAAATAAAATCTCTTTTGTCTTAATATTGATGTTGAGATTACAATACCTTAAGACGAGCAAAAACTAAACCGAAAATAACAAAATATGCAAACATGCCGATATACCATAAAAATCTGGAATTGTCTCCTCGAGACGCGTAATGTATCGGAGCAGGAAACTGGACGTCCATAAATTTATCATTTTCCACTGCATAAAGCATAAATTCGAATCATTGGTGCTTCCTTGAGGGGTCTGTGATATACAGACACGTCACATATAAGAAAAACTTCTCCGTCTATTTTGACCTAAAAACTTCATTAAATTTGCTTCCATATTGCGAGGCAATTCAGAAAACTGATGATTACAAAAACGGGGGATTCAATTTAGTGTTGCAGATATATAATAATTATCTATCATCTTCATTTAAAATAATCTTGATTTTAATTACACCACTCGATAGCTAAAGGATGTACTGTGATGGGTCCGGGTGCTGTGGTGTGTGTTAGGCCTAAGAATAGAGCCTCCGTCTCCTCTGGTGGATGTCGAAAAAGCCAAGAAAGAGATTTAGTAACGACGAGTCACGTCAGTCAGCCATTTTTAACGCGCACCTGCGCTAGTCAAGGGATCTTTTTGTTACGTAAAGCGCGCTAGTCTAGAGATTTTAATCTCCAGCTGTAAAGAAAATGAACTATCATTCATTACAATAACATAACACCCAAAAGTTACATACGAGTCAAGATTCCATAGTAGGATTCCCTGTGTCGTGGGTATAAGGAACAACGAGTACCATGGTACCATAGCACCCAGACCCGGAACAAATATTTGCAGATCATACAAACATTTGTCCCGCAACGAGAATCGAACCCGCAAACTCTCGCATCTCAGCCAGCTACTCGCCCGCCGCGCCACAGAGGTCATCATTGAAAGCCATATAAACCCTCCATGTTGACACAATAGGACCCACCTAGTCTTGCACTCCATGTCACCCACATGGGTCCGAGGGTCGAATCTACATAAAAATAACCATATTTTAAATTTGATTTGAGACTCGACCAAATGTTTGCTATTGAAAATTGGACGGGATACTGACGTGAGAGAAATTCAATGGAACTGCGGTGCATAATAAAGGCGTTGGAGTTGGACCGAACTCGGGGTGTTATTGGAAATTCTTTAGTTATTGAAAGCTTCTTGGGTGTGCAATTGTTACTGTTTTGTTTGGGTATGTGTCACCCAAAATATTTTCAAACAAAGAATGTTTCTTTTGCTTAACAACGTACGAAAAATATCATCATCATCATCATCATCATCAGCCTGTAAATGTACACTGCTAGACGACGCCTCTTCCGTTGACTACAAAGGAGAGATTTGCCATAATCACCACGCTTTGCATGTGGATTGGTGATCGCAGTTTGGTGTTAAGTACTCAAACGGATGCTGCTGCCTGTCCCCTGGTGTAATTCCTTAGTAACTTTTAATACATCCACGGGAGGAGAAGGAGGGGTTTATTCTCAGGCCAGGTTCACTACGGCAAGGTGAAAAGTAATATGCATATTTTTTTAAAGTTAACTTCATTACGTGACAAATTAATCAAAAACCAACTCTATTATTAACCTATGCATAGGACGGGCTCTATTTGTATATCCAACAAAATATCTCAAAACGCCACTGGGCAATAGCATACCCAACAGATCCCAGTAAGTAAATAGTCGTGTCTCAATAGCCGCTAATAACAGAGCGTAGGCTGGCCGGAGGCGTATTCCCTTGGTACTGTAAAACTTTAGGTAGGTACCTACTTGTTATATTGTACTGTGCACACATCTGCGCTGGCCGCAGACCAAGTTCTGCCAGTGTTGCGGTGCTGACGGCTTCCAGATATGTCATATTTGAAACTACCACCCAGCAAGCCGCGTCTCCCCAGTATTGGACATCTTGCGCGACTGATTGTACTTACGCGGGACAAGAGTTCTTGATACTTTAATAAATTTTTGTTTCGTGTTTTTTTTGTGTAGCTTTCTAACCGGAACTCCATCTGAAGAGAATTACTCTTTAATGTTTTTAATTTTTACCTGACTGCAACAAAGCCAAGGGAAGGTTATTATTTTAGCAGTATCTATATGTATATTATGATGTATGTATTTGTATGTATGTAAGTTTGTTCAGCTGTTCTCTCGTAGCTTCAAAACTACTTAGCGGATTTTTATAAATAAGGTATCATATGAAGTGTCTTGACATTTCGCGAGACATAAGCTATATAACATCACACTAAATTAAAAATGGTGTAACTAAGTATATTTCGAAAAAATATGTAACTAACATATATATACATAATGAGTTTGGTATCAAGTGAAAGGGCTTGATGAGTAAATTTCAAAAATATATCACACTAGTATTCACCATTAAAAAGTTGTAAATAACTAAACAACAGTTGAAAACAAGTATCAAAATGTTTTAGAGGAAGGACAAATCCACAATTCTATAGTAAAGGCGTTCAAATAAGATGATAGGCATAGTCGTAGGGCAAATTCTCGATTTTTATTTATAAAATGCTCCCACTACAGCTATTAAATAAGTTGAAGGCTTACCTTAGAATCGTGTAAGTTTGATACTTGTTTTCAGCTTTTGTACCCGGCTAGGTTTATATTTCTAAAACTTTGATTTAACTACTTTTGCACAAGAGTAAATATATTTATAAATAACCACTTCATTAACAAAGTTTACAAGAAGTCGCATTGCAGGTTTAGTTAGTTTATGTCATTTAATAAAAGAAAATCAGGCAATTGAGTCATCATCATCATTATCATCAGCCTGTAGAAGTCCACTGCTGGACATAGGTCTCTTCCCTAGAATGCCACGACGAACGGTCTTGAGCCACCTCCAACAGTTGTCAGTTCTGCGAGCTATATGTCCTGCTTATTGCCACTTCAATTTGCTACTTACTTACTTTTTACTTGCTTGGCAATGGAGTAGTAAGCAAGATTTACTTAAGTACTTCTTATTTATATTCTTTCGTTTTTATCATAATATATTTAGGCAGGTACTCATTGTTTTCCATGCTTATTCCTGCGTTTGTTGGGGTTGCCTTTACAGAGAAAGTTATGTGTATTTTTATTGTCAATCCTAACTACATAATAAATAAATCAAGTATCAAGATTTAAGATCCAGTGTTTGTCTTCGATACTGGAAGCAAGATTATAATTAACACTCAGCACAAACAAAACTCAATACATTTTATAGTTTCTTGCAGATTGAAAGCAGATTCTAAAATTCACTGCGGTCTTGTGGCGCATGAAATTATTTCACCCCATCTAAAACACTGCATTCAGACTATAAAATCTTACATTAAAACAAGAAATTCTTGTAGAGGAATGCAAGCGCGGTCCGTATCTCAAGAATTCCCGGCCGCTGTAAAGGCGGTCCAAGACGCTTTATTTTAAGACCAGGGACTATATCTTAAGGCTCCGCCACATTAGAGGCGCTAATTGCTTTACACAAATGCCTTGCGGTCCGGCGCACGGTGGACACTACTGTCCAGCCCGTGTTTTCGCTGACCCTTGTCTTGCGGTAGGGTTGTCGCGAGTTTATCGTCTGTGAAGTTTCGGGAGTTGTTTGGACGTGTCTAGATAAGTTGTTTTACATGTTTCGCTTGAAATAAGCCGCTTTAACATGAAAATGTAAACATTTTTACATTAGAACCTATAAACGTTGACGATTTAAAGTTTACAATAAAAATTTGTAATACTTTATAACGACTAAAACTGTGAGGAGAGATATTAAAGACAGATCTTTCTAAATTAATAATTCATTATTTCTTATGCACTCTATCTACGGTCTTGTATTTTTGTATTGTTTATTCTAATATTCAACAAAATGTTTGTGATGGCGATAGCATCTACGTATGAGTAAATCACAGTTCATTCCCGGTCACATAAGTTAATTATTGGATTGCCTTATCATTGGATCTGAAAAACATTGACAACAGCCCTACGCCTGCCCTAGGGTCCTCACACTATAATGGGGTTCAGATTAAATGCGTTGAAGTTGGTAATGCCCTTCTAAAAGCGAATTGTAGTCGTTGGCAATGGTTTATAATATCGTTATCGTGATGTCCAGCTTAGATTAAGAGATACTTTCATTGGACGTTGCTTTTGCGTGAAAGGGGGGTTAAAGAGGGTGGGGGGTATTAATGGAATCAGGACGCGGTCACTCCGAGAAGGCAGGATCACTCTGCTGATTTTAAAGGATTTCCAGGAATTTGCGACGCGCTTTAAAGTAGATACGTGTGGTGAGTTCGGACTTTGAAATGCTTTTGGGATAAACTGGATTTCGTGTTTCGGATTCTGCTCAATGCACCCGGGTCTTATTGCTTAGTCGAGTCTTTGTTATTGTTTTCTGAGAATGTAACACGTTTTCTTTCAAATTAAAGAAATTTACATAAAATACAAGAAGTTATACTGAATTATACTTCGTCCTTCGTTTTTACCTGTAAGAGAATTCATGTTCATACATTGACGTTGTAACTCTTACGTGACACCACTCTTCATCTGAACATGATTTCTCTTGAGGGGCTTGTACACACTGGTCCAACTAGCTGGGCCAGTAGTTGGCCCAGCATTGATGATACTGTTTACACATTGACCCTACTATAAGGGCAGTGGCTGGGCCAAACGTTGGCTACACTTTTGCCTTGGTAAAAACGATGGGCATATTGTTCATTTTGTAAATGATATTGAAGGCAAAAAACGCAAAAACCTAACAATAAAAAGATGACTAACCTAAGTAATAAGATTTATTCTACTAGTTTGTTTATTACTCGATCACGCCATAACCATCGATTAAATTTAGTACGCAGTTAGATACCAAGTCTACTTTTATCACGGTATAACGCGAGCAGAGACGCGACCGGACACTATATACTTCTAGGTTTGAAACGGACTCGAAATTTATACGCACACTTATTATAAAAGAAATTCACGAAGTTCGTTCAAAAAATAATAACTATTTCTTACAAGTGCTCTAAGATCTCTACAATTTTTTTTTTACCTAGAATGTTTTCTTTCATCGGTTCTTTTATTTCCTTTTCAGGTTTCCCCATATTCATTTTGGCTTCAATACAGTGCGCTATACTTAAACAAAACAAATGGTTTTTACTGCCCCGGTGAAGTTTGCAACACAATTTGCGAGCCGGCGGCTAGCGGGTCCAAATCAAACACGCAAGCTCCTTTGAGAGAGTGGGGTGTGTGGATGAGACCACATCTAACTAGAGGAAAGTTTTTTTATGAATGGATAGAATTATTCAAACATTTGGAAATTGCCTTCCTTACGTGTTGAGAATCAAATCAGTTTTGTAGGAGTTCACTGCTTTACCTACCGTCCACAAAATTGCATTTGATTGCAGACGCAACCGTCAAAACAAAATCTCACGACTTTTAGCAAGACGCCAGTAGTGACCCTAAATTAGCGTGAATGATCTCAAAGAAAAATTACACTAGTTCAAAATACTATCTATATCCGACTTAAAAAAATACAACCGAATTGAGAACCTCCTCCTTTTTTGTGAAGTCGGTTAGAAAGGAGGAGGTTTTATGTTCGACCGATTATTCCGTCAATTGTGGAACGATTCCAAAAATTCTTTTTTTGACTGGAATTTCAAAAAATAAATTAAATAAATAAACATTTAAAACTCTCTCGAGGTGGTCCCACTACCCCCAAGTCAGAATTTGATGAAGGGATCTCATGGAAATTGAGGGAAATCCTCAAATTTTATATTAATTTACATTATTTTTGTTGAACTCATAAATCAAACGAAATCTAATAATAATTCAGGTGTTAGGGTTAGTGACTCATCACTTCATGCTGCTGAGCTGAGATGGAAGCCACAGCAATCCTTAACAATTATGAGTTATTTTCAGTAATCAGTGTAAATATTCAAGAGACGATTCTTAGTTTTTTGTACAAGTTATGGCTTATGTGCTTGGTCACAAGACAACATAAGTATATGCAAAAAAATAATTTGAATGAAAGCTTTACTCATTTTTTTCTGTGTCTCTACAATATAACCTATGCAATAATCCAATCTACCATTTCTAGAACGTAAACAATCCACCTCCCAATAACAACATATAGAATTTATTATAACAATATCGGTGTACCCTTGCTTAAATGGTTATCGTCCGTTTAATTGCCTCTATCGAGACAATGGCTAATAAGAAGCGATGCCTCAGCACTATCCCATGATTTATCGAGTATTTGCAAGTTCCTTAGTGCAGATTATGAGAATAGCTTATTGTAGGTGGGTGATTTATGTAAAGGATTGCCGAGAGTGGGGATGGAGGAAGGCGTGTAGGGTAGGTAACAAATATGAGGGTTATTACAAACAGTTTTGTATTTGAAATATTTATTAATTCGGAAAATATTATTTTGCTAGTAGTAGAGCTCCTTGTGAAAGAATTCCTCCGAGGAAATACTAACACCATAGGTACCTGTTTCTTCCGCCAAGCAGTTAAGTAGTGCTTGCATTACTGTGTTCCAGTTTGAAGGATATTGGTGCCGGTGAATTTACAGACACATGAGACTTTTTAGTTTTAAGTCTCAGTATGACGGGCGCAGTGCAATGCCAAGTAAACCGCGTCCTAGGTGGTCGTGCACTAAGAGAAATTGCATTAACACTAGGTGGGCCAAACGCCAGATCCATCATAAATCATAATAAAAAAAATCTAACCTAACACATAACCTACAAGTATTGCGACTTTTTATTCCCACTGGTTATTGCCAGTAGTTTTTAAGTTTTTAAATAACAATTTAGATATCTAACAGGCAATTTTCATATAGAGACAAGTCTGTAATCACCCATCACTACATTCCGCAAGTTTGCAAAGTTACTACCGAGTTACCAACCGACTCATTTTCATCTCTATTTCCAATGCAGATGAAAGGCTTCTAAATAATTGATAACTATTCTAAGACGCCGCGTCCAATCTTTGTGTTATTCAAATCTGAACAGATCCGAACATTTGTACTACACGAAAGGGTCGGTGCCATCTAGATTAGTTACATGATTATTAGTGAAATGGACATTTGAATTATTGATTTAGGTAAGTAAGCACCTCCTTCGTAAATTATTATGAATACTTACGAGAAATTTTAAGATTACTCCTGAACACTTAAACGGGCCGTTTAGACAATGTTTCTCGAAAAGTTTGGACTAAACGATACGAAATACATGTTTTTTTATTGTTCGGTAAGTTATTTTTTTGCACAAAATGTTATTTGAATGTTTTTATACAAAGTGCTCCAGAGCACGTATATTATCACGAAAGAATCCTCTTTTCTCTTCGGGCTAAACCCACGAAAATGAGAATCATTTACCGAAAATGGTGAAATTACTAAAGATTTGATTCCTAAAAAAACCTTTTGATTTTTAATGCATCGTACAAAAAACTGAAGTAGTGAGCTGTAAAATGTTTTCATAGCATACTAGCGGCTCGTTCGCGATTTTGTTCACGCGGACCATATAAAAAGAAACAAAAAAAATAGCACTTATGCAACTATATGTTGCTTAGTAATGTTATATAGCATTCTACGGACAAAATATTTTTTTCAAATCAGTCAGTAGGTATTTTTAGAGTTACCAAAAATTAGTTCATTAATTATAAAATTACAAACAAAATAAAAATCTTTTCTAGTTATAATATAATTATATTATTAATGTAGATTATTATAGTGTAGAAAAAGCAGTTTTTTTTTCTGGGAAATAAACCAAAATCGATACATAAGTTGTTCCCTATTATTTGTAAAATTACCAACTTTTGGGATAGCATACATGATTTGAGACATTAGGTATAAACCTCAGCGTTTTCTACAATACATCTCTAAACTATCACGTCGAGACAAAATCGCCACAACACGCAGGCTGCCCCGCAATCTCGGCATCTAATGAAACTCAGTCAGCTGACGCTAAGGACAACTTTTCTTATCTACAAAACACTTTTCATAAGAACTGCACTTGAGTATGGGGTGGGATGACGTGAATGAAGAAAGTGATTACTGGGCGATATGGCATAATGGTCACTTTGTTAAAACTTCAGCATTGTTTAATAATGATTCTGAATAGTTTGTGTCAATAATGAACAGAATATTTGCCGTCCAATCTTAATTGTTTACCAAATGATGTTTTTGAGGAAAGAGTGGTTACGTACCAACCACATTGTTTAGTTTAACTCTGACTACTTACATACATACATAAAATCACGCCTGTTTCCCGGAGGGGTTGGCAGAGACCACGGATTTCTATTTGCTACGATCCTGACATACCTCTTTAGCTTCATTCACTCTCTTTACATTCATCATAAATTTGCGTCTGACTACTTGGTGGTAAGATATCACGAATCTGATTAAGGACATCCGTGATTATGTATTTGACTTTACTAGAGCACTTATATGTTGAGCTCGTTGTGAATGAGTTCGTCCGGGAAATTACTACCACCACCACCACCATACCTATTTCTGCTACCAAGCCAGCAATGCTCGCATTGTATTCCGGTTTGAAGGGCATGGGTGCCGGTGTAATTACAGACACATTAGACTTTCATCTTTATGTCTCAGCATGACGGGCAAAGTACAATGCCAAGTAGGGTTTTTTTTTAGTGAAGGTGGTTTAGTCGGTTTTAATTTTAATTGTCCATTCACGGAACTGCTTGCTATATCTTCTTCTTCATCAGCCATTAGACGTCCCTCATATAGTATGCATTAGGGGGAATTCGTCATAATCATCACGCGTGTCAGACGAATTGGTGATCGCTGTATCGGTGTTGTGTACTCAGGTGGATGCTGCTGCTCATCCCCTGATATAATCCCTTAGTCAGCTTTTACGACATCCACGGGAGGAGACGGAGGGATCAATTCTTAGGCCACGGCATTGACACTTACATAGGCGTATTTACTAAGAGTGGAGGGGCAGTTCATGTAATCCTAGAAAATGTCTTATAACAAGAAAAACTTAAAACGTCAGCTTTATTTCCTTAACTTTGACTGGAAAATACTTAAGAAACAACATTGCGATACAAAAACGTATATTACCATTTCCTTTTCTACGTTGATGGTGCATACCGTTGTTTGTGCGATCGCTCGTTACGATACTGTCTGCGACATATTGCGGCTGCGATAATCTATAACGACCGCAGATGGCAGATCTTTTTGTATCTTTCTTTTGTTTCAGTTTAAGGCAGGTTGTGATCATGTTAGTGCTCAAGATCAGTATTGATCAGGCAAAGGCTTTACCGTCCAAAGTGTCAGATTATGGAATGCTTTACCTTTTTCAATAAGATCTTCTAAAACTCTTTGTATATTTAAATCCAAGGTATACAATCACGACCTGTCCTTATCGTGAACTGCTAGGTTATTGTTATGTTATTATATTATATTCTAATTTTATGTAGGTATATTAAGTATATTATGTATATTTATATTTATAATTTTTAGGTGCTTGTATAAGTATAGTTGTAGGTATATTTAAGTAGGTATGTTTTAATTGTACACCGCCGTCTTTTTGATTTATTACTATCCTATCTATCTAAAAGTTGTCTGGAAGAGATTGCTTTTAGCGATAAGACCGCCCATTGTACGTTATTTTTATTTTATTTGTTTCCTTTATTTTTTGTATTTTTATTTGGTGTGCAATAAAGAGTTTATCTATCTATCTATCTATCAAAGGCTGGTGAACAGCTGCGTTGGTAAGTTGTACTTGAAGTTAGCTCGTTTCTACCAAAATAACTTAAGTGAACATTAAGCATGTTGAAGTATTTTTGGACCGTTTTCTTGGACCGTTTTCTTGGACCGATAGTTTTGTTTTGTTCGTTATATTATACTTACTTACATATTAAGTTCAATTTTTCTGACGGAGTAGACTTGCCGCACTACCTGACTTGGGAATAGGTCGGTAATTGGAGAGTAGGTTGTGTCTATAATTTGTAGGTCTATGGTTTTAGTTAAGTATGTATAATAGTTAAAAAAAACTCGCTTCATATTATATAGGCACTAAACAGACATGAAGTTGGTAACAGATCACAAACATTTCGTAGACAGTGCACAGCCTCCCCCTCGCGCATTAAATTCGGTTATTAATCCGCAAACTTTGATCAAGTGAGTTGACCCCGGCCAGAGTTCATCGATCCGCGGCGACTTTCACCCGGATCATAAACTGAGCCACCCACTTTCAAAACTGAAAAAACAGTTCTCAACTCACTTCAAAACTAAGTCTCCTAATCACGCGGCGCGAACAAAGTTCCACTAAGTTTTTTCCAAGTTCAGAGTTAAACTTCATCGATGTGGGGATCGTTCACCCTGGACTCGGAAGGGACACTTGCATACGGCTCCAGCCGTCGTCGGGCCATTGAAACAAAATGTGGAGCAAGGTTGGCCGAGATTACTTTCGTCGTGAACTTTTTGCGGATCGATATGAAAGTCAAAAGTTTATTAGCGGCCGCGGGGCGCGACAATGCTCGTAAACCAAACTTTGCGTCGCGGTCGCGGCTCATCTCGCCTTAATTACCCCACGAGTGCACGATGATAGCAGGATTAAATCATCCGTCACTCGCTCCCGGATCAAAGGAACCTCTATTTACTTTACATATCAGAAGCCCGTAGCTAACGAGCGTAATACCTGCTCAGCATTCGTATTCACAAAAGGTTTTTCTACCTACTCCGGCGGCGGGCGTAAAATAGGAGGCGAGTCGAGAAGGAGGCATAAAGGAGGAAAATAAAATAAAGACGGCGCCAGCGAACGGATGCGAGGTCCGTGAAAAAAGTACGAGAAAAGCAGGCTTAATGGTGTGGCGCAGGTGAGGTGGGCGGGGTCGGGTGGGTGGTTCGCGACGATTGGTCGGCACCGCCCAGCCGGGGGCACGCCCCTCCCCACCCCGGCCCCGCGGCCACCGGCTATCGTCGCGGCCACCTACACCACCCGACGAGCTATGCCTGTGTCGTGAATTAGTTTGCCAACTCTCTGTCTATGGCGGAGCTCCGAAGCTGTAAGTATGGACGGCGCGGGCTGAATAATCGATAAAGGTGTTTATTGAAAACGGGTAAGGACGAAGCTCTTTATTGCTTCTTTATTATTAAAGCCGAGGCTGAACTGGGATTGAAGAAATCGAAATATAGGTATCTACACAGCAGTCTCCACTGCAGTTTCTAGTTACGTTCATACGCCTTATCAATACTTTGCAAGTTTGTAATTAAACCGTGGTATGTCGGGCCTAAGAATATACCCCTCTTTCTCCTCTAGTAGATGTAGTAAGTCTTACTAAAGGATTAAACCAGGTGATGGGCAGCAGCAACTGTCTGAGTACTCACCATCAAACTGCGATCACCAATCCGGCTGCAAAGCGTGGTGATTATTGCAAATCCCCATTGTATTCGATGGGGGGAGGCCTTGTCCTGCAGTGGACGTAAACAGTCTGGTGATGATGATGATGAATTAAACCTATCTAGGATCAGAATAGAGATGTTTTATAAAAACATGGCTCGCCTTTCTGCTGCTCCAGTGATAGTTATAAAGCCAGACGATAAAATTACCTATAATCGAATACCTACATAGAATCGTCATCTATATAAAAATAGTAGTAGGTAGAGGAATCAGGCCACGTTTTGCGTACAATATGTGTACATTACATAGTTGGTGTAATACATAGTAGCGGCAATGCCCGTGAGCTCGTCAATAGTAGTGTAGTTGCCTGAACCGCCCCGCGTTATTGCTACCAGGTTAACAGAAGTTTAACAAGGTTTCGAGGTCGATTTTCAGCCCCCTATAGCCTGCATGAAATGTTTTGTGTACTGGTTCACTTTTTGTAGTGATTTAATGCTTACGTCTGAATATGATTTTGTGCATGTAGATAGATTGTAGACAATGGTACTATACTAGACCATACGTTTTTGGTTCAAGAATGTTTTTTTTTTTAATATAAAATTTTTGATTCATTTAGCTTTTATGAAATGCGTCCCACTGATAATGATTATGACAGAAATTTGTTAATCAAAACCCTTCACTGTGAGCTGTTTCGAAATGAGCTCAAAAAACTTACATCTACTATACCCATCAAAGAGGTGTCTACGCTACACCTCCGTAATCAGATCAGGGTGGTTATTCGCTATGACCCAAGAGATTCCTTGTCAATAACGTGTTAAGTCACTCATACGATTCTGCGATGATTCCACGCAGATATCGTAACGAGCCGCGTTATGTTACGTTTGGTCATAGCGAATAAGGGGTCAGCTCGCTGTCACAATAAAAATGTATTGTTATCAGAACTTGAAAGGTATGCAACAACTCCATATTTACAGTATGTATAACACTCTTTGGTTCCGCTTACGTCTGCTGCGCAGTAACCTTGGTTTTGTACTGCACCATTGAATTAGATACAATTACTTCATATGACTCAAATGTATAAAGCACGAAATATTTTGCCAAACGAGTTCGACTTGATCGCTTACACCCGAGAATAACACGTAACTTTTCATCACGAATGCGAGGAAATCAAAAATGTCTTAGAAAATATATTTAATTTCCAGTACAGTTTGTTGCTAAAAATAAAATTTGCGCTCCCGGCTACGGACCCTACAGTACCGGTCCCGGTTTGCCTTATTTTATTGTTTTTCACAAACGGACTGTAGCCAGTTCTTTTTTTAAATAGAAATAAAGATGTTTCATGGAGATTGTATTTCATTGTAGCATATTATATGAGTGCTATGAGACTCAGGCTAGTTCAAAATTTACTTACGGGCCGTAAATTTCATTAACAAAGCAGTTTTTGAGTTAACTACGACCTAACTTTCAGAACATGAGTGATAAAAAGGCTTTTTCATAGGTATAGCAAATCTGAGAAGCTGTTATTAGCGTACATTACGCATCCCTGTAATAATCATCCTATTTCATCATACTGTTCTTCCACCAGGGTCATCAAACAACCATAAGATCACCATCTTTCTGCACGCCCAGGATGACTGGTAGATAATACTATTAGCATTAAGTCCTCCTAGCACTAATGTTTTGTGTGAAAGTTTAAATAAATAAGATAAGACAACTCAGAGTTTAGTTCATTTGAAGATATAGATTATGATCACGTTTCATTTTCAAGATTGAAGTTTGAGACACTTTCGCCTCAACCAAAACCAAAACAAGACAGCTAGGTAGGTCCTATTACGATCACTAGATAGGTTCTACTTTACATAAACACGTTAGTGCGTCGCGGTTGGCACCCTCATCTTACGAGTGTGGCTCCTACACTTTAATAATATTATAATAGTTTCCACGTCAGGTGGCTGCGGTTGTTTGCATAATCTAACCCCTCATTGTTATGGAGGTGACGTGATAAAAACTTTCAAGTTTGTTAATTAGAAAGTCATCTTAAAGTTTCCGTAAAATGACAGTAAAATTAGCCCCTGAATAAAAAATCATAGACATTGTTACCAGCAATTTTTTGGGTAAAATAGGGTTTTCGGTGAAAATTGTGTATTTGTATGTTACTACACTCGGTTCCAAAAATTACGGGTCAGTCACAAAAATTGAAATACCTCCAGAACTGTAAAAGCTAGATCAATGAAATAAAAAACAGAATAAAGACTTTTTAGTTGCGCTTCTAATAGCATATTATTTAAACTGGTTGATGAAAAAAAACTTCATTAGAAAAACAAAATTTAAAAAAATGACTATTTTTAAAAACAAAATTTTTGTTTCATGTCATTATGGATGCTTTCCATTTCTATTCTGCCACAAAAAAAATTATCGTGAACGTCTTCCACGTGCATAATTATTATTCTGTGAGGTGAAGCATGGCAGTCACGCTAGAGGAATGTACCAGAATCCTAACTTTTTTGGAACTTGGGCGGAGCCAGCGTGAAACAGCCAGAAACATTGGTGTATCTTTGTCGACTGTTCAGCGGGTAGTCCAGCGGTACCAAGAGACCGGATCACACCTTAGAAGACCAGGAAATGGCAGACCAAGATGCACAACGGCCAGGGAAGACAGACAACTGGTGGCTACAATGCTCCGAAATCGTTTTCAAACTGCTGTTGGTCTAAAAACTCACTTTATTCGCTTTGGAGGTGGCAATTTAAGCGCTCAAACAGTAAGAAGACGTCTTGCTGAAGCAAATTTGAAACCATTGAGGCAAATGGCCCCAAACTGGAACGGGGACATCGAATTGCAAGACAGAGATACGTGCGCGAACACCTAAACTGGACACTAGACGATTGGTCTAGGGTAATGTTCACGGACGAGTCTAAATTCATGCTTTATAAGCATGATGGTAGGCAGTTGGTGTACAGAAGACCAGGGGAGCGCTTCCATCAAGCGTGTGTGGAGGAAAAAGTGGCGTACGGTGGAGGCTCCGTACAAGTTTGGGCTGGGATTTCTGCTGAGGCCCGCACCGAGCTGGTGCTCATTCAAAATGGAACTCTAAATGCAGAGAGGTACGTGGAAGAGATCCTCAATGAACATGTAGGTCCTTTCATGGCCAGGATGGACCGGCATGGCATATTAATGCATGATAATGCGCGTCCCCATACCGCCAGAATTGTACATGACTACCTTGAAGAGGTCGGTATCGAACTCATGCAGTGGCCAGCGCGAAGCCCGGACTTAAACCCCATCGAGCACGCCTGGGACGAGCTTCAGAGATGCGTGAAAGGTCGAAACCCCCCACCAATCACGCTTCCCGAGCTCATACAAGCACTGGTGGAGGAATGGGAAGGTATTCCTCAGCACCGGCTCCGAAATTTGGTGTACAGCATGCCTAATCGCCTGGAAGCTGTCAGAAGAGCTCGTGGAGGCAATACAAAGTATTAAATGAAGAAAGTGATGAAAAACAGCAAAAAAACAATCATAACAAAAAATGTAATCTTAAGAAAAATATGACTACTTTAGTTTTTTTTTAATTTAAGATTAATATTGTGGGTGTAACTAAGTTTTATTTTATTTTTTATCTGTATAATTAAATTCTCAATTGAACAGTCTTCGTTTCATTAGGATGGCATAGTAGTTCATCGTAGTTCGGGAGATATTCGGGTTTATGTGACTGACCCGTTATTTTTGGAACCGAGTGTATATATCTGAAGGAGATCTGTGGATATCCTCCACGGGGATTGAAGTTCGTTGTTATTTATCCGTACCTCAAAAGGTACCAACGGAACCATTATAGGATCGAATCTGATGGACAAAAAAAAAGTAGGTAGATAATATACAGTGTTCCACGCCCATGCTACATGGAGGATAAGTACTAAATATTGAAATAAGGAAGTTTTACATAATGGAGATTTAACTTTACTTTTAAAGTCTGTGTCAGTAATAGTGCATTCATTGATATTTAAAAAGTCACTTGCTTAATTAAGCCAGGACTCAAACCCGCTAAACTACAAAAAAACTGTATTTTTATGATACTGATCGAAGGAGTAAATTTAAAGGATCAATTACTTCTTAATAACTTATCTCAATTTAAAGGAACACCCAATACGCACTGCTGAGCCCGGTGTTCGTCTGTTCTTTTTCTGCTTGCCACTTTCCGTAAGATAATGCTTCACCTACAGGGCGATTCTAAAACGTCGGAAACGTTTCCGATCGGATTCGTTAGATTTTCATTTCGATGTGGTGAGTAACTGACAGACAGACAAAACACTGATTTTCCAATACTTTTTTTTATTTACGTACACACTTAGAAACGTGCTTTTCCCCGAAGGGATAGGCTGAGCCTCAGTGGGATTATTTTTTACAGTGGGTCACACAGTCGTAGGACTAAAATAGTCTGCCGAAATTTATGTAAACTCGTTGAAGTACCGACCATTCAAATATTGAGTACCTACCTAGAGTGGTCAGTCCGCTTACAGCCAAACTGTTCTATACTCACTGACTGCCAAAAGCAGATCGCTTGCAGAGTAGAACAGCCCTTGATATTCTAAACTACGATTTTACTAAAAAGAAAAAGGCATTGCCAGTTCTATTCCTAGTTCATAGAACTGCCTGTTCTGTGTATTCGAAAAGTATAGTTTTGAACTGAACTTTATAAGCTGCATTGCATTATGTATGAACTGGTTCATATATACATAGCCATATCTTAGACCCTTTTATCAAATTCTTCCAAAAACAACGATTCTCCTCATCAACTTGATACATAGCATCACTTGCAAAATCAAAAATCGAACCAGAAGAATACAGAACGAAAGCTTGCCAAAAAAATTACGATACCCCGGACAATGGTCCACGGACACAATGCCTTTACGACACACCGTGCAAATAACGTTTGGCAAAATGTAAAAAAAGCACCCAGTTTGCGGGTTCCGGGTAAACACGTCGACGTACCCCTTAGAGTTGATCTGGCCATTTGTACGGCCCTCGCCCTTTGCATACAGAAAAAAAAAACTTCGAATTCAATTTCCTATATCCATTTTTGACGTGCCATGATTAGAACGCAGTTTGGTCGTTAGCGTGTGTTGCGTTGTGTTTCGTATAAAACCGGCCGATTTCGTTTGCTTTTTTGAGAGGTATTGATCTTTTATTGAATTGAAAGTGTGAATTTGACTGTCTGTGTGAGGCTGCAGTTTTACTTTTATTTCATCCTCTGGAAGTTTGAGTTTAGTTCAAAATTGTTTTGGAAATAAAAAGTTCGACATTCTATTACAATTCCATTATATAGATAAGCAGTGGTGCCCCTGGGCCGTGGTGGCCACAGCCTTAGAATATAACTCCTCCAGCTACTCCCGTGGATGTCGCAAAAGGCAACTAAGGGATTACGCTAGAGGATGGGCAGCAGTATCCATTTGAGTACTTAAAACAATTAATTGTGGCAAATCCCTCCTATTCTATATGGAGAGGCCTCGTCCAGCAGTGGTTGTCTGAACTAGCTGATGAAGAAGAGACATAGATAGGACCATGACTATCGTAGAGTTAATAAGGCATAAATTTGTCTGTATTTCTCTGTCATCATTGTTTGTGATGTTTAAAAGTCGAACAACAACAACTTGAGTTCTGTTTGTTCTGAAAAACTTACTTGTGAGTTGCCAGTAGCCGAGTTCAACTTTGAACTTCAGTTCGGTAGGGCCATGCCCTCGACCTCGAGTTGCAGCAAGTTTAGCACAGTAATGAATCCTGTTTGCATGCAAACACGTTTACTTCACACGTCTAGACGAAATTGAAATTTATATGCATAAACTTTGCTAGTTTCATCGAGAAAATAGTGGATTTTTAACAAGCCAAAGCGTGGGGAAGTGTTTGCTTAGTTAGTTAGTAACTAGCATATCCAATTACATTCTGCTAGCATAATTATGAACGTTTATTTAGGTACCTACTTGCTGCTGCCTTAAAAATACGCAGCCGCTGCTTCCAATGCTTTTTGACTGCAGCTCTATGGTAGGTCAAACCACGACTATTGTAGGGAAAACAAAAAAAACAATAATAAACCGTATCCTATCACCGATTTTTTTGAAGAACATAAAATAAGAATAGCTAATAGCACAAAAAAAATAAGCAATCCGTTTAAACACCTTCCCAGTTTAATCCAATTTCCCTTCATCTTCACGCTGTACCATAAAACATTCAAACAGAGGTGTCGTTTGCGACACTACGTATTCAGACAGAATAAATCCGGCCTGGTCTAGGACACCCTGGGGAGTACTCCCAGCAGAGATGACCGCTCTAGAGGTACTAGATGTGCAGATTAGACGCTCTTATTATGGGAACGCAGACTGGCGGAGAAAACGCCGAGGTTGCCACTGAACTATACAAACCAGCAAGAACAATATTGAACAAAAAACAATGCACGTCACGTCGTGTGTGTGATGTGTGTCGTTGTGTGTGTATGTGTGTGTGTGATGTGTGTGTGTGTGTGTGCGTGCGATGTGTGTGATGTGTGTGTGTGATGTGTGTGTGTGTGTGTGTGTGTGTGTGTGTGTGTGTGTGTGTGTGTGTGAGTTTACGAAGATTTCAATGGACTCTTCACTACGAACTTAGCTCGAGTTACAAAAGTTATCAACAGTCTCTAGTAGTCTCATGAAAAGCTCGGAGATCAGAATAAAGATTTCATAACTTACACTCATAGAACGCGCAACAGTTTACACTATATATTTCATACTATACTTAACAAGAAGCGTTATGCTTAGCGTTTATAAGACGCCAGACTGTTTCACCATAATGTGACAAACGAAATGACGATTCACCCCCACAGTGACTTGAGGGAAGGGGCAATGTTTACATTTTAATGTAAGAATACAGCTACGGTGCTACTCGCTCGTTAAAGGGTTAATTTCACGTGGCATGTCTAAAAAAATTGCTCTTTTTTCTTGAAATATTAATTAACGTATTTATATTCGGCCGTGGTGGTCTTGGTCTGCAAAAGACTCCTCCAACTCCTCCTGTGGATGTCGTAAAAGGCGACTTAGGGATTATGCCAGGGGGATTGGCAGCAGCATCCATCTGAGTACTTACTGCGATCGCCAATCCTCCTGCCATGCGTGGTGATTATGGTAAATTCCCCCTAACCCCTATTCTATGGGGAACCCTTGTCAAAAATAAAAAAAAACCTTTGTTAAATGCATCATGTGATATGATGTGGTTACTTTGGTAGCCTACTTATATACAGAACCTACTCCACGTGAGTCCGACTCGCACTTGACCGATTTTTTATATGATTATTATTAAATGTTTTTTACTTACGTCATATTTCGATAATGTGTCGTATAATTGATTAACAAATTATCAATAAAATGTTTATACTAGTTTAATAACGTCTGTTTAACTTTTTAGATATAGATAAATTTGTCTTGTAAACTTAAATTAACTTGCATTTTACTTCATAAAATAATTCTGAAAGGTTTTGACAGCTTGTAGATGCTTAAATATTTTAAGCTGATTTTATTTGTTTTGGCTCATTGAAATAAATTACATTTTATTATTTGATCACCATAATCAAGCGAAGCGAACGTAATGAATCACGACAGCAATAATTCCAATTTTAACAGCCACCTTCAAATTTTACGAGTATTGAATTCGGACGAGGACTTAAACTCTTTCGATAAAGGCTATAAAAATATTAAATCTACGCAATAAAGGGTCCAATAACAATTTCAGTTAATATTAATCGTTTTTCTTCGCGACCCTTCCGCAGACGGAGCGATTTGCTTTATTTTCCCTTTTATTTGTCTCTAAGGGATAACTATGATATATTTATTATTACAACATGACTATTTGAAGACACTCACGAGATGTATTAAGAGGTGCTTCTATCGTTTTCGCAAGTAATAATGTTTATTGTCGGTTTTATTTGTTTCGAGCTTATTGGCGATATTGATTATAATCGGCTCGTGTAAAGTAACCAAAATGAAGCTTTTCTTTATATATATATATAATATATATTTTATACTACTTGAAAAGCAAACAAGCAGACGGCCCACGTGATGGAAAGTAGTTACCGTAGCCTATGGACGCCTGCAACACCAGAGGCAACACACGCGCGTTGCCGACCCTGAGAAATAAAGATATAGGCATATATGGCCTGCTTATTGCTACTCCGAATTACTTATTCTGAGAGCTATGTCTAGATATCATGGTTTTTTTCTATGGATTTCCTCGTTTCAGATTTGACTACGTCGTGAAACTTCAAACAATTCAAGGTCGTTCAACGGGCTATGGAGAGAGCTACTCTCCGTGGCGCAATATTGTACCAGCATGGGTGCGACTTACAAGCATTTGACATGGTGTTTAATTCAAGAGTATATTTACGGACAGCGGTATTTATATATTTACAAATTAATCATTTGGCCACGGTTAATTGAAGTGCCAAAGCCCTCAGCGACGAGTAATAAGTTTTTGGCTAGCTAATTCACTCGGTACTGTATCTCAGCACACCTTAAAAAGTCACGTTCAAGAAACGCAGCAACATTAAAAGAACTCCAGTGTCTGGCGGCGCGTATCTAAATCAGAATTACGAAGTTAAGCAAAGCGGTCTCTTAATGCCGTCTAACGACTGAGAAGACGGCCGAATTCCTTAATTATTTAGCTCTAATGACAGTCGAGCTTGTCCTTTGACGTCCCCAGTTTAATTTAGGATTCCACCCCAAATTAAAAATATAATGAGAGCGAAGTGAGCCGCTGTTAATTGGAAACCGATCTGCGACATGGGCGCTTAGTTAAAAGTGTTATATCGACAGGCCAAGATGGGTGACACTTTGTTTAATGGTGTACAGATTTGGGCCATGGTTCGAAATTAACGAACATTCCAGGGTGCCTTCGAGAATTTTACGAAAATAAACTTTTTTATTGCAAAACATTCTTTTCTCCAATTCCAATTAGTCCACCAACATTACATTTAGTTACTTGAAAACTTTTATCACTCTACCAACATTTGAAGGATTTTGTAAAGTGATTTCAATTCCCAAACCATCTAATTTATTATCGCTATTGTAAGATAGAACGCGGTTTTTCACACAAATTGACATATTCACGGCTTGACGCAAGTCTCGTTGTAAGTAATCGCCAGCATTTGTCGTTGCCAGATGGCGCTGACAGCGATGCCAAGATTATCGCCTTAAATTTTTCTTTTCACTCTTAAAAGTACTACCTAACTAAATTGGTCTAATTTATCAACAGGTGTAATAGGCTATGCGTTAAAAATATCGATGAAAAACTGTTGTTTGTGTCGAAAAGATGACGACCTCATATTGGCATCAAGCCACACACGCTAAAAATGAGAATGGAATGGAATGAACTGGAATGAGCTACCATCTGACATTTTCTGCCAAGTTACGATACGGCCTGTTTCAAGATAACTTTTCATTTAAAAAACCGACTTCCACCATTGTATTCGACTAAATATTTGGATGAAAAAAAAAATATGAAAGAACCATAGTGGTGAAAGGATTATGATACTTTTTGAATGCAAATGCTTGGTTTGTTGCTGAAAATATCAAAATCGCCATATGTATGCCTACAACATTTGAGGAGTTCCCTCAATTCCTTATGGATTCCATCATCAGAACTGGATTCTGAAAAAAAACAACCGAATACCGAAACCGTGTACACCCACTGTTTGTACACTTATATGTTTGTAAAAAAACCATAGATACTATTTAATATTACGACAGAGACCTTCGACTGCAAAGTTCCTTGCCACTCAAGCTTGAGCAAGCAATTGATTTGAATGAAGTTTATAAAGGTTTGATAGACAAATGAATCACAGCGGTTGCCTGGCATTCGTTTGGTGATTGATTTGGCTTGGGTTTTGAGGGACAAACTTAGAGTGGCCTCTATTCTCCCGAACTCTATACGTCGTTTCATAATGTGTATTCATTGGTTTCTTCTTACCCCTCTTGGAAATAGGTGTGAGTTTATTATATGTATGTTATTGCCAACCTATCTTTAATATATTTATTTATTTGTAAGCCAACTAAATATACCTACTATAATCTACTATAACAATATGCTTACTGGCCACTTTTATCCCTTTTTACCATCACATATGTACAAACACACAATACATACACACACACACACACACACACACACACACACACATAAACACATCACACACATGATAGTCACTCCTGTGATAACCAGACTCCTGAGACTGGTGGTAGCAGGCGAGCCCACACACACATTCACACCATTCAAACAAACACAACACACCACACTCATTTTCACTCTCACACGCGAACACACTTAAAATTGTTTATAGCAATAGGTTAATTGATAATTATATTATTTGTTTTGTTAAAATTGAGTGCCTATTTTTAGCAACCATAATATAATGCCTATGAAAGTGCAAGGTCCTCTAACTCAAGTATTTTTATATACTTTAAAGAGGTGCCTCAAGCCCTTGTTGTAAAATTTTTACTTTTGGCTACAGAAATAAAAAACATTTAAATTTTATTTCATATTATAGAGTCTAGCTATAAATAAAGCACGTCTGGTAATGTTGTGGTTCATTTTAAGTGCTTATTTTGAGAGACAAAGGTTTGCCTGGTCCGGTGCTGTGGCGACGTATCGGCTGTCACATTATAGCCCCGCAGCTCCTGTGTTATTATCAAACTTTTTGAAGGGTCCGGTCGACGGAGCGACGCCGAGGCAACTGCGGCGGAGATGAAGGATATGCAAGGATGGAATGCGACTTTTACCACACTTCAATTTGAATCGAATGATGAACACCCAACAGTCACATAGGTACATAGTCCTGATCCCAAACTAAAATTCCCATGGTACCACAACACTTAGACCCGGAACAAATATTTGTAGATCATGCAAACATTTGTCTCAGCTATATTTGTCCACTGCACCAGGGAAGTCGTCATTCAATACGTATTCTTAGTATAATGATTCCAAGAAAATTATGCAAATTGTTCGATTCGAGTTTAGTCTCGGGAGCGACATTACTGAAGCCCCAGTAGATTATGCGCAGGTCAGTGGCTCGTGGTGGATATGAAAATACACGAAAACTCAGCCCTGAAAACAACTGAACAAGCAATTTCGCCTACAAAAAATCGAGCGGATTTAAATACCGTTGTAATAAGTAAATATAGTACTCGTATGAAGTCCTCTCCATACTCACCTTACCCCAGCCGCATAGTCTAGGAGTCGCATATGGTAATACCTTATTCAAATAGGAAATAGAGGCGGTCAGTGGCAATAATCCATCACGGCCGGCCTCGGTTATTTGTTTGTCCGGACTACGGTCATGTTTTATGTCATTTTATGTATTCCTTACAGGTTTTGATAAATATTTGTTTCAGTATTCGGACATGTTCAAGAATTGAATATCCGGTTGGAATAACTCGTTTGCTGATTGGCATGGGTGGAATGCTAAATTTTGGATGTTTTACTGTAGAATTGTTTTTGTTAGCAAGATGCGTAAGGTCAAATCAGATGAATTTGTATTTCTGCTTGCCAATTCCTACAACTAATTTTTGAGTCTAATTTGTGGCATTTGTGGATGATGTCATACGGCACCGAGATGTCAATTTGAGCCTGGATTTCAATAAAAAAAATCAAAAGTGTAATTTCGAATAGAAACAGCATTGAAATCGATTGAAATCAATAGCAACTGAATTACGTAATCACGCCACAAGTAAGTATATATTTAGTTGTTAGCCACCAAAACGGGTAGATAAAACTATACAGCTTCTTTAGTCGCTAGATAACGAAACTATGCTTGATACTTTGTGTGAAACCTCTACTAATATTTAACAGCACACCACACGAAAAGGTGTATTCGCACAATCTAAAAACTGTGCTCACTATTCTCCTGGGCGTGCTCGTCATTATACCACGCACGGGCCAAGGATCGCATGCATACGAAATCCACCTTATCAGTTATGCATAATGTCAGACCCCAAAGGTGGGCAAAATATTGCAGTACCGCGGGTAGACACAAAGGAACTGATACAGAGTGTTTTATTTAATCAATATTGGTTGCTATTATGCCTATCAAAATCACGTTTTTATCTATTTATTAGAAGTAACCTCTCCTCCGGAGCACAGATGTCGTTTCAAATATGGTTCATCATCCATCATCATCATCATCATTAGCAGTAGCTTTATGGCATTCACTGCTGGACGAGTCCCCCCCCCCCCATAAAATCATAAAATACAACACAAAATAAATGTGAGTTGATTCACCACGCTTGTCAGGCAGATTGTTGATAACAGTATTCGTGTTGAGTACTCAGGTGGATGCTGCTGCCCATACCCTGGTGTAATCGTTTAATAGGCTTTTACGACATCCATGAGAGGAGATGAGACGAATCTATTCTAAGGCCGGACACACCAATGCCAATATGGTTATAGTATCAAGTTATATGGTTCATAAAACATAGTAAGTATGTATAAAAATTATTTCAACTTCGATGTGAAAATGAATTAACGAATGAATACTTTGATTAGCAACGTCGTGGTGATATTGTACACCGGTCTCCAACATTGCTTATAATTGGATGTATCTTTTAATATGAAAATCTGCTGTTGTAAACATGTAATGTCATTGAATTTAAAATACCGTGGCTTGGTAGCATTTTAGAAAAATGGACTGTACACCACAAAAACTTCAGTAGCACAAATATAAAGTACCTACACAGTCATAAAACCGTATTTTTTTTAAAACTTGGTAATATCATCTTAAACACAGGTCCATAATTTTCTTCCAAAAAATATAGGTAGTATTAACAAAAATGGTAGTTATTTGAATCAGTTGAGTTATCTTTTGCAACGGTCTGTAGAACAGCTCGACCGTTTCATTTGTTTTAAAAAAAATATTCATCTTGTAGTTGTATTATACTTTTTCCAAAAAAAATTGTTCCCCAACTTTTTAAATCACCCTCTGGCTCTGCAAAGTGACGATATTCCCGCATGTATCTACGTCACGGGCCGTCAGTCTGAAGGATTTTGTTCTCTGATTCTATTACTGTTTTTTATTTGTCGGTCGCGACGCGCTCCCTGACAATATCGCCCGTCCATGAATATGAATACAGAGCACCGTCTTTCCAAAAATACAGCTATGATGTATCAAATATTCAACGAACGAACGAATAAAAAGTTTTTGATAATCGGTCAAGGCGTGATAATGTGGTCCTATTTATATAGTACTAGCTGCCCGCGCGCGACTTCGTTCGCGTGATCCCGGTGTTTTGCCTAATTGACATATTTTTGAAAAAATTAACACAACTTTTTGGCGTACGAATCCACTTTCTACTATGCCATGATCGCCTGGTATTATGAGCATCAAAACCATCTGTCCATGAATTCTTTTCGCTTTCTTTCTTTTATGAGATCCTAGTACATATACACATAATATTATAAACGCGAAAGTTTGTGAGTATGGATGGATGTTTGTTACTCTTTCACGTAAAAACTACTGAATGGATTTGAGTGAAATTTGGAATGGAGATACTTTACGCCCTGGATTAACACATAGGCTACTTTTCATCATTATCATCATCATCCACAATTTTCATGATTATTCACGCGGGTGAAACCGCGGGGCGCAACTAGTATTATTATAATCTTCTTTCGCATGCTCCCTGTATTCCCGATATTCACTATTGTCCCGATTGTCCCGGTACATATACTGTATTTGTCCTAATTGACTTTTTTTTTGATGCATCCACTTTCTACCCTGCCATGATCGCCTGGTATTCTCAGCATCAAAAAATATATTATTATAATCTTCTTTCACTTTGTCTCAATGTTCGAAAATATGAGTTTCTAATTTAGGATTTTTAATGAAATTTTTATCCTATGTCCTTCTCCTGGTTCTAAGCTACCTTCCCACCAATTTTCAGCCGAATCGGTTCAGCCGTTCTTGAGTTATAAATAGTGTAACTAACACGACTTTCTTTTATATATATAATACATAGAAAGAATATAGATATAGATATATAGACAGATATAGAATATAGAAGAAGAAGATATGCTATGTTAATTAGTGTACTTAATTTTTTAAGGCCGTGCATCTACCTGAGTACCTACTCAACACAAATACTGCGAGCACCAATCCACTTGCCAAGCTTGGTGATTATGGCAATTCCCTCCATAGTATTTTATGGGGCTGCTCATGATGATGATGATGATGAAGCCTATGCTAGTTATCCCCTATGCCCTATGGTTTCTGATACCTATGATACAGGAGCTCCTAGTGTGGGATCTGGCGGGTGATTACGTAATTCTGTTGCTAATGATTTCAATCGATTTCAATTGATTGAAATTGTTTCTATTTGAAATAACGTTTATGCGATTACCTAATTTACGCAGTCCAAATCTAAGTTACCTTTGAAAGAAAAATGCGTAAATTTGGTAGTCGCAAGAGCGTCATTTCAAAACAGTATTGAAATCGATTGAAACCAATAGCAACATGGTTACGTAATCACTCGCCAGGGCTATGTACCCTATAACTATTGCGTGCTATGTTATGTTATCACTGAAAATTGCCAAAAAAGCATTAGTTCAAGTAAACTAATTTACATTTATCCATATCTATCTTGGACTATGATGACGAGTGACAATTACATCAAGCATCCCGAATACGAATAAGTACATCAATAAAACAATGACTTGCACAATAACGCATGCGTATAAAAGAATAAAACGGTCGTAAACAGAAGAAAGTGAAAGAAAAACGCGATGACAATGCTCATAATGCGCTCGCTATGATAAATGAGAGATTCATGAGGTGTCATGTGGGATCGTACATAGGGCTGTAAGACGATCGGCCAAAAATAAAATAGAGACTAAAAGTCGGACTCATTTTAGGGTTCCGTACCTAAAAAAAGTATCAACGGAACCATTATAGGATTACTCAGGTGTCTTTTAGTATTTTCTTAGAATCTACAGGACCAAAAAGTAAAAATACATAACGGACGTCTATCGTAAATTAATAAAATTCAGATTTTGGGGATAAATTTTTGGGGTGCAAACTAGCAGTATGGAAAAAAATTGTGTAAAATGTATCATAAGTCATATCAAATATGAAAGAGCTTGTTATAAGAAACACAAATGTATTTTTTATAAACTGAAAATATGCGAAATTTTACCCTTCTCCTCCCCCTACGAAACTGTTAAGCTCATTTTTTTAATACGGAATATTGGTCCACATTCTTAGTTTACAGAAAAACCTTATCAGACTTTAATATATTCGCAAAGACAAAGTGCGTATAAAATGTTTTGATTGGCTAATACGTTAAATTGGTTGTACGGAACCCTCTCCACGCGAGTCCGACTCGCTTGTTTGCAGTGTCATTATACTCTTTAATATAATGACACATAATGTCATTATATTACAGACATAAAATAAATATAATGGCAAACAAAAATATTACGATGATGGCTCAAACAACGTACAACTTCTACCAGCTAAAGATATCTATCTTTTCCGGCTTTACAATGTTTTACCTGGCAACACTAGTGTGGGTGTCATGCGGGATTACATGTGTCGTTGCCGACTTAATGCACCGGAAACTCGGGGCCGTGTCAGAAAAACGAAGGTCAGGTGCCGAGGTGCTGATAGCGGGACAATGATAAAGTGGTTTTGAATGATGATGAAAAAAGGACACACGAAACAAAAGTCTGCCAAAAGATCGACAAAAGAATACTAAAGGTAGTATATACTATAGTATAGATAATTGAGGATAGTGTTGTATTCAGTGCCTTTAATTTGGCTATCGTCATCTTTGTCGTAACACTCCTGGCAGAGTGGTCACTAATGCCAGACAGAAGAGATAGAGCTATATCAACGCACGTGGCATCCCACACGAAAGGCCTACCCTTCTTCATGGAACAAGAGTCATACCATCAGGCTACTTACCGACCACTGTCACGTAATTCGGCCAAGAACGGCTGGAACGTTGACGCTGGTTAAGTGCCCAGCGAAGGCGTGGCAGGAAATCCTGCCACTGGCTTTGGTGCATGCTAATCTGTGGTGACCAAGCTATTCGACCGCAGTACCACACTGGCACTGATGAGGAGCACAGCACCTTGCATACCCAAACTTGGTCGTAAATTAAATAATTTAGAAGACAATACGAATAGGTATTTCAATATTCCAAAATATCAGAAACCAGCCATCAACAGCGAAGGCCGATGCGAGCCGACAAGTCAGATGCTAATCAACCCTTTAGGTCGACAAAACGGAAATTAGGGACGCATGAGCGCTCGCGGGTTAACCCCGACTTCTGGGTCTTTTCGACCCGGGAGACAAACCCGTCTTGTTCTTTGAATATTTAACACGGACAAAATGCTGTTTCACAATGGTGAATGCCCGTTATGGATGTATTGAGATAATTATTTTTTTCCGTACAAATTAGTCAAGTAAGATTTTTTTATTCCACATTATAATTATTTCAAAATAATTATAGCATAATAATTTAAATGACACCTTATTATGAGAAAAAAGCACCGAGATTCGTTTCTAAATTTTACTGCCTTATCGAGCGTATTTATTATACTATGATATTAATCATAACTATGAACAGTATTATGTGAACCATGGTACTCGTAGTTCCTGATGCATAGTAATACTGGTGTGTGATCAAGACTATGTATGCAACCCTTGGATGTTATGTGTATAGCTGTACAGGTTGTTTGGTAGAAATCGTTATTGAGCGATAAAGTCACCCATTGTATAACATTGTTAGGTTTTGTTTTTTTTTTGTTATTATGGTGTCCAATAATGTATTATCTATCTTCTATCTTTTCTGTTGTGTCCGAATCGAGTTTATGAGTTATTTTTAGATTCAATGCCTGTTAAGTTAGCTCGTTGTCTCGAATCAGAAATTGGTTTCTCAAACTCTTTCTTGATCACGCTTTCTAAGGTATAGTGAATATAAATTAGTGTCATATTCGGGATTCAGAACTCTGTAAAAGGGCTCAACAAGTAATAATGTATTCTAATGTTTGGTTCTAGGATATTCCTCTACTATTTAAGTTGCACTAGAAAAAATAATGCGTTTCATATCACGGCGCTACGTTCCATTATAAATTGTACATGGTCATAACGTTAAAGTTACAAATTGAGCTAAAATTGGAGCCTTAAGCAAGTCGATGCCTTTGAGAGTAGATTAGATACCTTCCATCGGACGGTAACGTGATCAAAGCACTCCTACTCTGTAATCGACAAAGCGTCTAACTTGAGAGGGAGTTTTCAAACTGGCGTTTTATAATAAGCTACGGTTTTGTATTCATCTCAAATTAGTAAGGTAATATAAATATTAAGTGACTTTTTTGTATCTACTATAGTGCCAAATATGTGGCCTTTCAAATGCTTCCTTCATATAACAAGAAATTAAGCAATGACAATAACAAACTTCCACACAGAGTAACACATGTTCAACATTATTTTACATCCATAAATTATTTAGCCGGCTGGTTGTACATTCCTCAGTGGCCAGATGAAGGCGACATCTTAAAATATGGCTACCCTTTCTTCAGTTGTTACTTATTCCCCCCACCCTCACATGTTGGTAATAATTAATAAATGACCCGGCCGGTCCCTTAGGCCACGCGCCCTGTGACGGGTTAGTGTGAAATTAACTTGGATTAAACTAACCCAAACAACGGAATAATAGGTAAGAATGTTTATTTAACACACAAAGATATAATACCTTTAATATCATTATGTTTCTCTAATCTCAATCTACGTGTAAATAATTTTCCTTTCTTATTTTTAAAGACGGAGCTGGCTTTTACATTTCCTACCTTGCCTAACTCTTTTGAGCCACAGAACTAACCAAACTAACAGAAACACCACACCATTCAATACGGGAATTCACTTATTAATAAAACGGAAATTCTTAACGTCTTAAGATAAAAGTCCAGCCACACCATCAAACTAAACATGATGCTATCTAAATCGCAAAGCGAGTACGTCCGACCGTCTGCGCCCATTAATTACTTAAATTTAATTCATACGAGACCCCACGCACCACTATTTACATTCAAAAACGTACCCTACACCCGCATCCTTGCCGTAACCCTTGCCAAGAAACTTGCCGTCCCTAAGACGCTAACTCCCAAGAAGACTTTCTTTGATAGTTCGCTTCGGCGACTTTGAATAAAGGCCACCGGGTCGATAGAGTTTTGATCTGTAATTTTATAGCTTTGAGTACGCCCCCAGCTTTGCACGGTTGGAAGATTGTGGCCTATTGATCTCTTCTGTTTTTGCTAGTTGAAGGATCTGAGACAACGCGACGTTTGATACGACTAGATGTATTGAGTTCTATTCATGATTTGCACCAAAAATGGTCTTTAGAATACATTTTTCCAAAACAAAAGTAGTTTTTTTGAATGTAAATCTAGAAACAAAGATAAACTCACTGTTCCTATTATTAGGCTCCTTAAAGTTAGTGAACCGTATACAGGGCAATGTGAACGCTTCTATAACAAACCCCCAAGCTGCTAAAATTGTCGATACACAAATGTGAAAAATTAACCTTGGAAAATTTACATGCTATCCTAAAAAATAATCTTTAAAAAATCCTACAGAATAAATAAATTTAGATTTAGTTTTTTTTTTTGTTTTTTTTTTCAGAAACAGTAAACCACTATTTTAAATCCGAACCGATTTCTTCATTCATAATTTTGTTTCAAGATAAACACATTTTCATCAGAAAAGTTAGAAAGAAACTAGAACAAAAAAGCACAAAACATGCAAACTCCTCCACAGAAATACCTGCAAAGGCCTAAATGATAGGAAAATCTAATAAATAAAGATCAGCGCACACGAGAAGAGAAGGATTAGCCTTTATCACAGTGCACGTAAAGCGGTGATACTTATATGAGTGCCCCTTTATTGCATTATACGGGGGAAGGGTTGAGCCAGTTCGTGAGCGAGCGTCTCCCGAATGCGGGAAGATTTTATAAATAAGTTAGAAACGGGGCCCGCCTTATTCTTCGCCTCAGCGTCTTACTTTGTTTTATCATATTTAAATTATTAGAGTCAGATGTGGAACGTGTACCTAATTGCTGTACTTTGTTAAGATAATGTACCTTGGCGCGACTCCACTTTTGTTTTCTTGTTCTGGAGCGATATAAATTCACGGCAGGACGGCGCGTAACGCCCAACTTTCATGTTCCGTTTTTGTTCGGACCAACATTTTGTGAGGAAATATTTGTTATGCAGCCGCTCCGAGGCCGTAGGTGCTTTATTATACGGAGATTTGGCTAATTGTAAATCTTCAACTTCCTAATTTTGGGAAAGTATGAAGAACTCCATTTGGGCTTATTATAAATTTACAAGCTTTTACTAAAATATTTTATTCATACAATAGGAAAATGTAGAGCAAATGATGATTTTGTTTCTTGTTTCTCCTCTCTCACAGTTTTATATGTTATATGTGTATATGTTTAACGTAAATTATGTTTTTATCATCATTATCATCATCAGCTTGTAGAAGTTCACTGCTATCAAGTAGAATTCCACGATGAACGGTCTTAAGCCGCCTCCATCCGCCGGCTTCCAGCAATATTTATCATGTATTCTATCGAGGGCAGGGCCTTCTTCTACTGCGTTGTTCAGTTTGTGGTAATTTTTATCATTTAGCTTATAATAACATGACAATTATTTAAAATTTTCAACACAAATAATATATTTTCAAAATGATATTAAGTTTTCCTTCAAAATTGTTCACATAACCAAACAGTAAAGATCGCGCAAGAAACTCATAAATTAATTTAATTCAATCCATGCAGCAGCAGTACATCAGAACGAAAACACGTGCATACGAAACACCTTAATTTATTATACCAAGAAAACAATGTCTTATTCATATTATAATATATTTTCTATCGTAAATCATGTTTAAGTGTTATTTCATTTCCTACGGGACCCCAGCATGCGGCACACGCATCGAACGAATAAGTAATTGAAATCTCAAACGAACTTTTGATTTTACAAAATGATTTCTCCATTCTCGTGAAATTATTATGAATTTCCGTTTATTCGAAGGATGGGCACGTCTTTAGCTCGCCTTTTCACATGCTCGACGGAAAATTTGCCCTCATAATGTTTACGGTTCTTCAATGTGTATGTTAAGGGGTTAGAGTAATGCGATTTGAAAAGGGATCCCATGTAAAGAAGACTATTTAAGGGAAAAGTCAAGCTTCCTACTGAAATGTATCCCATTTATATCACGAAAGAAGTTCTGATTATTTTAACCAGTTGTGAAATGCAATTTGATCGGAGTTACATAAGAGATATATTGTCAAAAACTTCCTTTTTACAAGCTTTTATTTAACTTGACCTGTTAGTATGTTTGTTAATCATCAGTCGTTAGACGACCTGTTGGACGAGGCCTCCCCCATATAATGGCGGAGATTTGGCCTAATCATCACGCTTGGTAGGCGGATTGGTGATCGCAGTTTTGGTTTTGAGTACTCAGGTGGATGCTGCTGCCCATCGCCTGGTGTAATCCCTTAGTGGGCTTTTACGAAATCCACGGGAGTAGAAGGAGGTGTCCATTTTTAAGCTGGACACACCACCAGCAAATGTATGTATGCTAGGTGGACAATGGAACTCGTCGATGATTGATAGTAGCCTGGCAGTATTGGGCTCATTTTGATCAGGTCACGGCTCTGATAACTAATTTAATAAAAGCTTGTTTCGAACAAAAAATTTTTTGTAAGTATACTGTTAGCACCGATGATTAGCTTTGACAGTCCCTGTAATTAACACAATAAGCCTGTTGTCCATTTAGTAGACTAACAATCTGCCAATTTTTATTACATTTCCTTACGGACTTTTAGTACTTTCCGACTTATTTTCAACAATCTGTAAACCCAGTCGCGAATGTTGATAGTTGACATTTGGTGTTATTACGACTGTTATTCCCTTAACTATCGTGGCCTTAGGCTCAGAGTGACAAGACGATGTCAACCCTACCCTTGCAAAATGATTCTTGTAATGCCATGTCAGACATCTGAATGGGATTACTTGACAATGATAATAAACTAGCTGGGTAGTCCCACTAATATTATAAATGTTAATGTTTTTGAGGATAGATGGATGGATGGATGTTTGTTAATCTTTCACGCAAAAACTACTGAACGGATTTTGGTGAAACTTTAAAGTATCATAGCTTACACATCAGAATAACATATAGGCTATAATTTATAGCGGAGTTTCCACGCCGGCAGAGCCAAGAGCAAATGTTATTATGAAAATAATTCTATTGTCAACCCCCTTGTTTTGACCCTGTCTCGATTAGAATATGTGTTTATTCTTTACTAGTGGAACGCCAGCGACTTCGTATACCTGGAGTTTTTTCCACACAAACTTCAACACCCCGCTATATCCTCTCAGGGGGTGAATTTTGGAAATTTCGTCCTTAACGCACCCTTTGACAACATCAGGAACGTACCCTCCAAATTTCAGGTTTAGCAGGATTTTTTTACAACGTTCGTAAGATTCCGATCGGAATTTCTTCCGAACGTTTTAAAATAGCCTTGCAGATAGTCAGTCAGTGAGTGAGTCGGTCAGTCACACAAAAATTATATGGGTTAGATTATGTTATTAATATATTATAATAATAATAATAACAATAACACCTACAGTCACACACATAATCCTGACTCCCACACTAAGGTTCCCTGTGTCGTGGATATCAAGGAACTACGAGTACCATGGTACCACAACACCAGACCCGGAATAAATATTTTCAGATCTTTCAAACATTTGTCCCGAAGCGGGAATCGAACCAGCTCCGTTTGCATCTCAGCCGTTTACTCGCCCACCGCGCCACGGAGATCGTCAAAATATATTGATGACTGATTAGCATACCTATGTAAAATGTCTAGCAATCATAATACAGCTATTCCCAACCTGTTCAAGTTCGGAAATACAAAGTGACAAAGTAAAATAAATTACCGCAACCGCTGTACCGCAACGTCGCAAACGTTTAGAACATTCTTAATTCGACTATTAAAACCCGGTACAAGGAGCAAGATGCTGGCAACACCAATAAACAAGGAGGAAACGCGGGCGCGAACGTCTAAAGTTAGAGGCGCGCGGTGAGTGCAGAGGACCAGTAATGAGGGTTAGAAATTTCGGCACATAGCGGCCCAAACCACACCCGGCATCTTGGCTTATTATTAATTCTGTAAGACGTGTCCCCGATGTCCAAGACGTGCGCTGAGATTCGAGACAAAAGTCGCAAGGCTTGCTCGCAAGGGCGGAAGGGACTTCAACCCCCCTCCTACGTGTGGAGAGTAGCAAGTCTTGAGAGTGGGATTTACAGGTGGTTTTAATAACGGCTGCCACTAATGTCGCGAGATGAATACTTAATGGACGGATCATCGCCGGATCTTGAAGACGGTTGACTTGACTAATAATGTATGTATTGTTTACTTTGGTACCTGTACCATATGTACAACTAATAACTAAATAGAACTGACACTGGTGCTAGTGCCTCACTCAAAGCTGCGCTAAATACCTATACTCACGCGCGCATACTAAGTCTGCTAATAGTGCGTGTCGGCAGGCAGCGCAGAGGAATTGCACGCGCCGCGCCACTGCACCGTCGCGATGTTATTTTTCATTTGTAAACTCATCACCAGCCCTTTTACGTCCACTACTGGACGAGGCCTCCCCCATAAAATAAAATGGCAATCCCCGCCATAATCAGCACACTTGGCAGGCGGATTGTTGATGGCTGTTTGGTGTTGAGTACTCAGCTGCAGTTGCTGCTGGCCATGCCCTGGAGTAATCCCTTCCAGGGGAGGAGATAGAGGGAGATTTTCTTAGGCCGTACACACAACCATTATTTGTTGTTCGAAATTATTACGTAATTATTATATGTTATTTTTTTGCTCCATCTCATTATGAAGACAGTTGTACCTACCTATCTACTATGGTATAATTCTTATTTCATTCTGTACGTATCAACCTCAAGAAGTTAAGTTAGATACTAATAATGATTGAAAGTAGGTAGGACACCATGCCAGACGACAACCCTGCCGGTTGTTGCGAGCGCGTGGCGTGTTTTGGAGCGTGCAAGGAAGTAGGTATTTATCTCGGCAGCATCGGGATACACACAAAAAAAAAATACGTAAGTTGAACTCCTAAAGAGTTTATTTATTCTATGCCTGTACATACCATCAGTTACACTTTTTGTGATTAACTTCCAGTAAATATCAATGACATTATTTGCCATGATGGTCTCGTAAGATTAGGACTCCTGCAATTCCTCCCTTAGATGTCGTAAAAAGCGACTAAGAGATTACGCCAGGGCAGCAGCAGAATCCACCTGAGTACTGAACACCAAAACTGCCATCAACAAATCATCTGCCAAGCGTAGTAATTATGGCAAATCAACCCATAATACTATGGTTTCTATGCTAAACATGCTATGGAGGAGGGCTCATCAAGCAGTGAATGTCTAACTGGCTGATGAAGAAATAGCAATGAACAAGGTAAAGCCGTTTTCGTAATTCGGATATCTTTTCGTGCATGTCTTTGTGATTAATTTTACTATAGTTTAGTTGAAAATTGAAACATTTGTTTCCGCGCTATATTTAACTGACTCCTTCAAAATAGTGGTAATATCCAAGCAGACAATAGTTCGAAAGTGCAAATCCCTTTTAAATGACTGTCAGGGGTTGCTTTCAAAAACTCGTTAGGTGGTTGGCATTCTGCGGTGTTGGGTCACGTCTTGAGACAAAATGCTATAGAACTTTATAGTAGCGACGCATTTTGTAAGTTCGTGTTGGTTACCAAATCTGGTGTTCTTAGGAAGTGGGTTGATGCCGTGATTGCTGTTTTGTTTAGCTTCATTGAGCTGGCTGTGGCTCAGAAAGTTTGTTTTCACTATTGCTAGTAAGAAATATGATACTGGGAAAGGTTTTTATATTTATACATACATACATAGCACACGCTTTTTCCCAACGGCACAGTCAGAGCCTCAATGACCCTTTTTTACTATGGGTCACACAATCGTCGAAATATAGACGTGATTTAGTCAACCGGAAGAGTTTTGTGGTGTAGTGGGCAAGTAGTCGGCTTAGATGCAAGAGGTGCCGGTTCGATTCCCGCTGCGCTGTAGTTCCTGATACCTACGACACAGGGAATTCTAGTGTGGGATTTGGGTGGCGATTACGTAATTCTGTTGTACGATTACGTAATGTGTTTCTATTTGAAATTACGTTTATGCTATTACCTGATTTAAGCAGTCTTGTGGCAATTAACCTTTGTATGCAAAATGTGTAAATTGGGTAATCGCAAGAGCGTCATTTCAGATAGAAACAGCATTGAAATCAATTGAAACCAATACCAACAGAACTACGTAATCGCACCACAGGTGATTGTTAAATGATAAAAAAGAAAAAAAATTAAGAAAATAAATGAGACATGAGTTTTTTTTATATATTAAAACATACGAAAAATTACCCTTCCCGTTTCTCCCTTCCCTTTTTCCGAAACAACTGAGCCATTTTATTATTTCATTCATTGTATAGTAAACATACCCAATACAACATTACATAAATATCGGAAACACAGAATGATAGAATGTTCAACATTATAAGAATTGGCAATGGCCCGGATCGGTCGCGTGATCTGCAAGCTTTACTGGCGTTTAGCTTCGACAAGTGGTCGCGCGGGAGCGATAGAATGCCAAGAACGCGCTATTGAGACGATTTGGAGATATTGCACGTAACACGCAGTATCAAGGATCGCTTCTAATTTATTGTGTTTTCTTAATAATTAATCAGTAATACATACCTTTATAAACCTCCCGAAGCAGTTTTTAAGAGAAAGATATACAGTCATTTAAAAAATACAAGTGTATAATGAACCATGACAAATTCTGTGAACGCAAAATGTATGCAAAAAAATACGTTTTTTAGACACGCACAACAGATAGAAGAAAAGCAACAAGCAATAGCACATCGGGTGAGATCAAACACTTGGCTATTAAAAACAAAAAGAAAATTGGATAGCTTGAAGTAACACAAAGTGCTAATGAAGACCTCCTTGACGTGGCGGGCGAGTAGCCGGCTGAGACGCAATGAGGTGCAGGTTTGATTCCCGCTGCGGGACAAGTGTTTGTATGATCTGCAAATATTTGTTCCAGGTTTGGGTGTTGTGGTACCATGGCACTCGTAGTTTCTCATACCCACAACATAGGGAATCCTAGTGTCGGATCAGGACTATGGAGGTGACTGTTGAATTGTTATGTTATGTACCATTCTGTGCCGTGTGGATCAGCCAATTAGACTCTGTTTGAGCATGATGCTACGTCACTGCAGGCTCTATAAGACTCTATTATGCACAATTAAAAATGTATAGGCATGATATTATCGTAAACATTTTTGGTCTACATTCATATTGTTTCAATTGTCACGTGACTGCAAGCATCAAAAGCTAATAAATCATCATTAGCCGTTAGATTTCAATCGGCCGCCATACATTACCGGCCGGCACTAAATTACTGCGAGGTGGACGGAAAGAAATATTGCCTTCAGCGACTTTGTGTGCACTGTTAGTGCTGGGACACCCCATCCCATTGAATTCGATAAATAATAGATCAAACTACGAGCATGGATATGAGTGAACAAATTAAATGACGACAACTTGTGCCACATAATAGTAGCTACGCAAGGGCTACGAATCGTAGCACACTTGTAGCGCTTTGTTTTACACAAAAATAGTTGCTTGACATCTACAACGTGGTGTAGCAGCTACGCTTTAAATCTTAGTACAATCGCTCACTATATTCATTTTCAATAGAATTATTTCTACTAAACCTACGATAATATCGATATGTGCAAGGCAATGCGCATGGTGCTACACTACTACATACGGGGTGTTTACAGCTGTTAAACAAATCGGCGTGTAAGAGACCGCTCGGCCACCCGCTGAGTACTTAATCGCCTAACACTCGCCAGATTACCGGAAAATTTATCACCCAACAATACCCCCAACACTGTCCAATTATTTTCTTAATGTTAGAAAATGCAGGGTGAAAGGGAAAAATAATTGACACCAAGTCGATGAGTTATTTGTAAGGAACAGATTTTTCTTTTTATGAGCAACCAAATAGCTTTTGAGTCACTCAAAATTTACACGTAGTTTAAAACAATCATTCTGTAATTATAATGTATTTAGCCATACTAGAAATTTTGCTTTCATAGTCACAATCCAATTTATCTTCTTTCAAAATGCTGAACAAAATTGAGCGCTTATGTTATTTATGAAAACAAATAAATAACGTAAGAGTTAAGTAAGTTCAATTTTGTTCAGTTGTTGTTTTGTTTTTTAATTATGTATATGTTTATGGTAGGGTTTAATAATATATATATTATAATGTGTAAAGTATAAATCTAGTTATTTTAAGTAGGTAATTAATTATGTTAATTTTATAATCTCGATCTATATAATTTCTCTATAGCACTACCACCTAGTCTACATTACACAAAGGTTAGCTGGCAGAAACAGCTAATAAGCATTAAGTTCACCTATGTACTTGTTTTTTTTTTCCTGTGCAAAAATTATTTTCTGTCTATCTATCTTTTGTATTTTAGTCACATTTAAACTGCAATCACACAAATGCCGCGGTGGTCTCGGCCTAAGAATAGGACTCCTCCAACTTCTCCCGTAGATTTCGTAAAGGCGAGTAATGGATTAAGCCAGGGAATGGGCAACAGCATCCACGTGAGTACTTACCTCAATACGCGATCACCAATCCGCCTGCCAAACATGGTGATTAAGCGAATCCCCCCTATTCTATGGGATGACTAGTCTAGCAGTGGTCGTCTACTGGCTGATGAAGCAGAAGACCTCTCAATGGTTTTAAAAACGTGTTCCGTCTCAAATGTACAAATAAAATACATTATACATCAAGGATTTCCCTCAAAGAGACATTAATTCCGACAAGAATAAGGATCGAGACAAACGAGGTCCGCCTGCCGGACACGGTCGCATTGCGTCCACTGCTACCGGCCCGTGAAAAGAAACCCTTTTAGTGATACGTTGGAAGACGTATGGATATAACTATAACATTTCCTTCAGTTCTAACAATTACGAGTGTCGAGAACCTTCGTATGTAGACAAGCTCGGATCTTATCTCAGATTATAAATAAAAATTTATTATCCTATGCGAGTAATATGTGTATTAAACGAGTAATATGTGTATTATATGTTTCATCTGTGGGAAAACGTGTTTTTCCGAGTTTTCCTATATAAGCTCGGTCAATTACAAATATTCAAAAGATAAATGTTAATTTATCTGATTAAATAAATTACTTAGGTAACTTAAAATAGGGTTAGTTTTTATTTACCAGGTTTTAGAATAAGAATAGATCAATATTCGATATTTCAAGGAAAAAAAAATTATAGTTTAAACTTATTTACGTTAGAGGGCAAATCACGGATTAAAAATGTAAGATGAACAATTAAGAGGATTTATTATGGACTCTGTCTTGTTTAATAAATGGGATTATCCATACAATTCTTACGCCACCCTTTAACAAAAACTACAATCGTACGTTTGTACGAGGTCACTCGCCGATCAAAGCGATCGTCCAATAAATAAATAGTTTATTTGCTTTGTAAATAAATACTGAAAGGTCTTCTGGAATAGTTTGAGAGGAATGTTAGGGAGGGCTAACTAACGAGAACTAAATAGGTTTATTTTGGAATCTGTTTTTAGATCCGAATGATTTGTCTATATAGTTTTATTGCTCTAATAACCTTATATATTATCTAATAATTGATATTTATCTAATAACCTTATACAGTACACGGTCATAATACTAGTAAACATAAAAAAACATTTAAAAATGATAAAAAACTAGTATTTCTCATAACGAGCCCTTTCATTTCATACGTCACATGAGAAATTTGACAAGAGGTTTTAAGTTTTCTAGTTTGCTCCCCAAAGGAAAATCAGAATTCTACGTCCGTGATTGTGGGTCACTAGTTCTGTATATGTACGAAATATCAACTTTATTGAAAATAGGCTGTGACAGATAGACCCTAGAAGGTGTTCTTTTTAACCGACTTCCCAAAAAAGGAGGAGGTTATTACCGCATATCTCCGGCGTTTATGAACCGATTTGAAAAATTCTTTTTTTATTTGAATAGATATACTTCCAGATTGGTCCCAATTTTTTCAGAATGCAGTTTTGATGATGGGATCCATGAGGAATTGAGGGAACTCCTCAAATATTGTAGGCATACATATGGCGATTTTGATATTTTCAGCAGCAAACCAAGCATTTGCATTCAAAAAGTATCATAATCCTTTCACCACTATGGATCTTTCAAAAATTTTTCTTCATCCAAATTTTTAGTCGAATACAATGGCGGAAGTCGGTTTATTTAATGAAAAGTTATATTGGTTTCGTTGGTAACTTTTGAGGTACGGAATCTTATAGTAGTTTATGAAACTGTTGCATAAAAAGGGTTCTTAAAACACGAGTGTGAGTTAAAAAAACAAGCCGGAGGCGAGTTTTTTATAGCATCACACGAGTGTTTTAAGACCAAATTATGTGCAGTTTCATACACTACTTTATCTAATCTCATGAAATAGGTAATATTATATTTTAAAGTCTTTGTAACATTTATTGTAATACCTTCCAGATTTCACCGGTATATAAGAGGTTCATTTGTTCGTTGCATCTTTGAGAATGTCCGGTGGTGTAAAATTTTCTTCAGTATCGCTACAGATATTTCAGATATTTTTTAAAACAAAAACTAATTTGACAATGAAATTTGCGTAAAATTACAGCTTATATTTGCATTTATTCGTAAACGTTTAGCGCCAAAATCCATACGCGCGAGCGAGTTGCGCCGCGTCCACAGATTATGTATAGAAAAACTGCATTGCAACCTCCTCCATCCAAGTGAAGTTGTATCGTAATGGAAAAAAAGTTATAATATAAAACAGTTGCCCACAGAAGAGCTGTATCGTAATATAATTTTTTTAATTTATTTCAATGGCATGTTCATAAAGACTTTCATTTTAGTTTTGTTTTTAGTTTTTTAATCTTTATATTTCAATAAAAAAATTAACAAAATGACAAAACCTTTCTAACACAACTCAAGGAAACAATTGCAAGTTTTGCAACACCTTAACAGGGTACATTATGTATTAATCTCAAAACAAAACATGTGTGTTTAACACTATCTCATGATTCAACCACGTGAAAAAAGTAAATAAGGTTGTTAATTTTGATTTAACAGGCAGCGGATTGAAACGTTGTTGATTTTGAACGGTAAGTTTAAATAAATCGCAATCATAAGATTCAAGATTCAATCTTTTATTTGTAGAATAGACGTAATTTATCACAGAGGGGATATTTTTTGTCATAGAATGGTCTTGGTTGAATAAAGCGTTTTAATACATTGAACTCTTCTTTAAATTATACTGACAAGAGTGACAAGTTATGATCATTTTATTATTAAATTATAACAAAAAAAATTGATTTTCAAACAGTTTTCTCTACAGAAGCATAAAATATTACATTTCAATCAACAAAGAAACTGTGAAACTCCCGATTTGCAAATAGCGCCATCTCCACGTTGTAGCCTGAACCAAATTCGCTACGCTCAACCAAGGCTACGAAAACTCTGTAGCTGCCCTCTACGGAGGGATGACTCAACTTATTCTCAGAGGGTTGTGAGTTCAGGTTCTCATAACTTGCAAGATACTAAACCATTTTTGCCAAGATAAGAACCATCAGCAGCCCTTGGTTGCAGGAGGGGGAATACACTTTTTAGTTTATAGTTTTGGGAAACAATGATTTAGTCTTGCAAACGTATACACAGATTGTTACCTTCATGTACCAAAATTTTATGAAATGCTATAAATACTTCTTAATACAAATAGATTAGTAAGTTTATTTTTTACTTTGCTCTGCCCTCCGCCAGTGGCGACACTGTAGCGAAAAATTAAGGCTATTTTTAAACTTATATTTTTCAGATCGAGTCTTGTTTTGCTTTGTAAAATAAACGTGATACCCTTGAGCAGATTTTGATGTTAACACAAACACAATAACATAACTTGACTAATGCCACGGTAGCTGAGTCATTCACGAAACTGTGTTTTACAATAAAGGTTTTGATAACTTATTTTGATTTCAATCATAATTGAAATGAAAAGAAAGTTTAAGTATATTTTATTAATCGAAAAATTTTAAGAGGTCTATTATGAATTAACCAATATAATTTTAAAACCCTTGGTTTACTTGTACGTCAACTTACTTTTTTAAATTGATAACACATGTCATAATACGACCATATCTTATTTAAAAACAGCAATTAAAATTACAAATAAGAATTAACATAACAAAATCGCATCTCCATGTAGTTTTAGCAGTGCAAATAATACTTACACAAACAATTTTCGTTTGAACATCTACCGGTGTCACAGGAAGAGCAATATCATTTTGCTCGTAAATTATTAAATACATAAAGGAAACGCAAGCAAACGCTGGATTCCCGTGCCCGGGAAAATTGCATACAGCGGATACTTTCAGGGATGTCAAAAATTCAACGTAACAGGTAGAGAGAGTCCTTTCAAAGAAAGAAGTTCGCATCAATGAGGCGCTAGTTTCAAAGCCCAACACGAAAATAATCTATCTGCCGTTTGTTCCTCAAATGGCCGTGAGGCTTTTTTCGTGGAAAATAATATGTTTAATACATTGGAAAATTGTTTGTGTCATCACAACGTACCTTTGGTTAATTATTGAATTATCAAAATATATTTCTATATTTTTGTGATACTTTGACAACCCTAGGCAAGACAAATGCACTGACCTGGTGATCTGGTGGAAAGGATACACATGTTAGGATAGTGCTTAAAAGAAGAGTCAATATACCCTTCTTGCACCGTACATTTTCCATATTTTAAATAGAAGTACTCAATTCGATTCTGCGTACTTCCATTCCGAAAAAAATCTACCTAGATACTCAGGGCCTTATTCATAATCATTTTAAAACCCATTTTAGTTAAAATAGCTTTTGTCTTCTTCTCTCTGATGTAAAATGTCTTATGTCAAAACAAGACAAAACATACTTTAACTAAAATTGGTTTAAAAAATGATTATGAATAAGGGGGTAAGTTGGTAACTCAATTTAATAAGTTTTTGTATTTTTAGTATTTCGAAATTTTTGCTTCTAATATCAGATCTCTATTACTTGCACTATGCCAATTTATTTAGCTTTAAGTTGTCATGACCTGTTACTTTCATCGACTTTGATACTTATTTTAGGATATAAATGCATAGTTTTTGAGTAGTTCAGTGTCAATTGATGAGGATATTATATCATACGTTCGTTAGTACTCGAACTTCAAAACTACTTGTGAAAGAGTTTGTCCGGGGAAATACTACACCGTACCTATTCTTGTCGCCAATCAGTAGTGGTCGCATTGCTGTGTTTCGGTTTGAAGGGTACGAGTGCCGGTGAAATTACAGGCACATGCAACTTTTCATCTTTATGTCCCAGGGTAGGCAACGCGCGCGTGTGATGCCTCTGGTGTTACAGGTGTCCATATATAGGCTAAGGTGACTACTTCCATCAGGTGGACCGTATGCTTGTTTGCTTGCCTAGTAGTATATAAAAAAATACCGTATTTTATCAAAACCCTCACCCAAAATAATTGGATGTAGCACATATCTCATACAGTCATACTAAGATTCTATGTGTACCCGCGGCAAATATTTGCAGATCATAAAAACATTTGTCGACCTCTCTGGCGCGGCGGGCGAAGGTTCACCTGCGACGCAGGAGGTTGCGGGTTCGATTCCCGCCTCGGAACAAATATTTGTACGATCTGTAGATATTTGTTCAGGGTGCAATGTTCTGGGTATTTTTCTATGCATCATAAAAATACCTATCTATGTAATGTATTGTATAAAGTATATCAGTTATCTAATACCCATAACACAAGCTCTGCTTAGCTTGGGGCTAGATAATGTAGTGTGAAAAGTCCAGCATTTATTTATTTTATTTTTTAGTCATTTATTTGCCCTGTAGCGGGAATCAGACCCATTGTGTATATTTAAAGATGCAGACGAGGTAAGAAACTTTTCAAAAAAATTTAACGACTACATTTTCTTTTCCAAGAATTTTCAATGCTGGAAAACACGGTTCATAAGTATAACAAAGTATAAATACGATAACTTATAACTTCTCTACAAAGTTTATAAATACTTTCGTATTCGGTTTCATTACGAAAGATGGGTTAAACCTGAGTTTAAACCAGGTTTACCAACCTCGGCTTAAATATCGACTTTTGGTTTATACGACTTTAATACAAAAGCAGATGGTTTGTTTTCCGAAATCAATTCTCGCTCAAAGTGTCAAATAACAATCGAGTTATCAAAATTCTAACCGAAAACATGAAATCAACTGTTAATTTGTAGACCATTGCTGGGGCTGCCTGGTTTGAGAAAAACCAGAGATATTCAGTTTTTGTCACTTTTGATATAACCTTGAACAATAGCTCGAGTGTTGAAAAGCGACGAGCTGGGAAAAGGGAGCAAAGGCCTCTGGCTGGACCTTCCCGACCCAAGGTTCCCAATCCCGTGGTGGCTCACGTCCCGGGGAAAAGGGACTTTAGAAAACAAAGAAGCACAGAGACGCAGGGACAGAAGGGAGTACGACAGGTGGTTCCAGGAACCGCTGAGCCTGTCCAGAACACCCCTGGTCCTAGCTTCTTTTACAAGCAAAGAACAAGACAAAGAGAGTCCCACCCGAAACCGAACGCCCCGGCGGTGAGATCTACGGGCTTGCCCGTGGTGACTGCCGTGCCTGCTGGTAGTGGAGGTGAGGGTTTGAGGACAACCAAGCATAAGAACAGAGCCAACCGCAAGAGGCGTGCTGCCTTGGCCATCGCAAGATCGGCACCGGCCCCGGCCCATAATGAGCCGAGCAAGCGTACGCGGATGGATGACACTGTGTCTCCGAGAGGGGACCGAAAGAAACAGAAGCTGGACAACACACGTCGTGCCCCCGGCATCAGCTATGCAGACATGGTGCAGAGTAACCTGTGTGTAGCGGTAGCCAGGGTGGACAGCCAACAACTGACTGAGGAGCAAGCCACTTTAGTGAAGAGGTACCTGGAAAAGTGTATCTTGGAAGACATCAAGAACCCAGCCAAGGACTTTTCCCCCCGCTTCATGGGCAAGCCCATCATCGCTGAAGGTGTCCTAAAGCTGTGGTGTGAGGATGAGCCTTCACTTAAGTGGCTGAGCGAGGTAACTGCCAAACTGCCGAAAGAAACCTGCCCAGAGCTGAATATCATCAGGCAGAGCGACCTGGTCAAGAAGGTCAGAGCGGCCCTATTTATTCCCGACTGCACCAACACGTTGGAGGACACTAGTCTGGTCTTAGCCGAGCAAAATAAATGGGCCCATTTGAACACGTGGACTGTGTACAGCCATAGTATGCAGAAGGATGACATCCTCCTCCTGAGGCTTGGGATACCGGAGAAACTGGTTCCCGAGTTGATAGCGAGAGAACGTAGACTCGCCCACAACCTGGGTACTGTCTATGTTAGGTTCATGGCAGAGGATGGGAGCCTGCAAGACGAACCCCCGATGCCTAGGCAGACATCGGAGTCATCAGCACCGACGGGGCCTCTGGAACCACAACCAGGTCCCAGCGTGGAGCAAGTCCCGGAGCAACTGTTTCCAGCGGCGTCTTCACACTCGTCACCCATACCGTCGGGCTCCAAGCCGACGGAGGAGATGTGTGTGGAGCAGGAGTCGGAGATCGACCTGCTGGATAGCTCGGAGGGGGAGGAAGGGGTGAGGGAAAACCAAGATGTTGGTGACCCAAGCCGCCTCTCCTAATGACTTCTGCATCATCCAAAGCAACCTCCAGCACAGTCTCACTGCTACGGCTAACCTGCGCAGAGTGCTGGAGAAGAACATCAAGACCATAGCCTTGATCCAGGAGCCGTGGATCAGGGCAGGGCGTGTGTGTGGTCTAAATAACTTAGGCGGTAAGTTACTGTATGATAAAACTTGTAGCAATCCACGTGCGTGCATATACGTACCGTGTAAACTAACAGCTGTGCCCTTAACCGAGTTCTGTTTCAAGGACCTAGTGACAGCCAGGATCCGAGGCATCTTTGGTGAGGAGACTGAGGAGGTGGTACTTTCGTCGGCGTACATGCCTGCTGATGAGGCCATCCCTACCAATGAGGTTACGGAGCTGGTAAGACATTGCGAGCTACAAAGCTTAAAATTAATTATTTCAGCAGATACTAATGCGCACCACCCGCTTTGGGGTATGCCCGTAGCAAACAGCAGGGGAGATGACCTGGTAAACTTCTTATTTACTACCTCTCTCGTTATAGCAAACAGGGGTGCCGAACCGACTTTTCTTACTAGGCGGTGCCGCACCATCATCGATCTTACCATGGTAACGGGTAACTGCTCAGATTATGTAAGAGGCTGGAGGGTATCTGAGGAAGCTTCCTGCTCCGACCATAGGTGGATCAGATATGAACTGGAACTAAGTACAACAGAGACAGCACCATCCCGCAACCCGCGGAGGACTGACAAGGTAAAATTTGTTAACTCCTTAGAACAGCGCCTTGGCACGCCGGGATATAATTTAACAAGCACATCTGCCATTGAAGAGGCAGTTGAACACATTACTGCTAGCCTGACTAAGAGCTTTGAGGAGGCCTGTCCTCTTACTCAGGCCCGTGTAACCGTTAAAGGGAAGAACGGCTGGTCCGAAGACTTAGAAAGACAAAAAGGTAAAGTGCGCAGGTTATTTAACAGAGCTATGAACACATACGACGACTCGGACTGGGACAATTATAAGGACGCCCGTGCTGAGTATAAGAGGTGCATCCGGAGAAAAGGTCGTATAAAATGGCAAAAGTACTGTACAAGCATCGAATCGGACTCACAAGCGAACAGAGTGAGGAAAATTCTCGCGACTGACTCGAATCGCGAGATAGGTTCACTAAAAAAGATAGACAAAACTTATACAAAAACAACAGCAGAAACGCATGAACTGCTCCTACAAACACACTTTCCAGGGTGTCTTATAGACCAAGAAACCGTTTGGCGGGTCACAAATGTTAGGACGCCATCTGAAACAGACTGGTCGGTTGCGCAGTCTGTGGTTACTGGGGAGAAAGTGGACTGGGCGATAAGCACATTTAAACCTTACAAGTCCCCGGGTTTGGATGGACTCTTCCCAGGCCTTCTACAGTGGGGTAAGCTACGTCTTCTCGAGACGCTCACAGTTGTCTTCAGAGCTTGCCTTGCTTTCCGTTATGTTCCACGGTTGTGGAGAGAGGTCAGGGTCCTGTTCATACCAAAACCGGGGAAAAGCGACTACACTGAAGCAAAAGCCTATAGACCGATTAGCCTAACATCATTCCTGCTTAAAACTTTGGAAAGCCTGTGTGACCAGTATATTAGGGATAGCATGCTCTTAACAACACCACTACATCCGCAGCAACACGCTTATTGCTCGGGCAAATCAACAGAATCAGCACTACACACTGTGGTTAGCAGAGTGGAAAAAGACATAAAAAACAAAACACTCTGTCTGGCTGCCTTCATTGATATAGAGGGTGCTTTTGATAGGACAAACTTTAGCAGCATCAGCGCAGCTTTACAGAGGCATAGGGTAGACCCGACTCTGGCGGGGTGGATCGTTGACATGCTCCAACTCAGGGCAGTACGTGTTGACCTGCAGGGGGAGACCAGGGCGGTGGTGGCGAGGGGATGTCCTCAGGGAGGTGTCTTGTCGCCACTGCTATGGAATATGGTTGCCAACGATCTAATTACTAGACTTAACGCCCAACGTTTCTTTACGGTAGGCTACGCGGATGACCTTGCGATTCTGATATCAGGTCACTTTGCCAGTGTGGCATGCAATATCATGAATAGTGCACTTAGGGTCGTCCAGTTATGGTGCACTGAATATGGATTGACCGTGAATCCAGCGAAAACGGAACTAGTAATGTTCACTAAGAAGCGTAATCTGGGAGCTTATAGCTTGCCTAAACTCTTTGACACACAACTGCACTTATCCGATGAGGTTAAATATCTGGGGATCATTTTGGATAGCAAACTGAACTGGGCTAAGCATCTCGATAGTAAAATTAAGAAGGCCACGATATCTTTCTGGCAGTGTCGTAGAATGATAGGAAAGACATGGGGTCTAAGCCCAAAAATAACCCTATGGCTTTACAATACCGTGATTAGGCCTTCGCTAACTTATGGTGCTCTAGTATGGTGGCCCAGAACCAAGCAGAGTACCTCTATAGGCAGACTACAAAAGTTTCAGAGACTGGCGTGTGTGGCGACTACGGGGAGTATGAGAACGGCCCCAACGGCTGCTCTCGAGGCCTTGTTGGGTCTAACCCCGCTTCATCTATACGTGCAGCAGGAAGCAGCGGCTGCTGCCTATAGGCTCTGGGTTTTAAAACTATTAGAACATGACACGCAGGCTACTCACACTACCATCATGGATGAGTTTGCAGATGGGAATCCATTGCTACTCTCTATCTATGACAGGGTACCGAAGAAACACATTTATTCCAAGGGCTACACTATTCAATTACACGAGGAGCCTAGTGACAGCTCCAATACACATGAACTAAGAATATATACAGACGGCTCAAAAATGCTAGCAGGAACCGGAGCGGGTACGTTCTCGGAGGACCTAAACATTCACTCGGCAGTGGCCTTGGGTGCCTGGAATTCGATTTTCCAGGCGGAATGCGTAGGTATAATCCAGGCGGCGTACGCAGTGCTGCGTAGGGAGGTTACTGATTTTAACATTAGGATACTCTCAGATAGCGCTGCGGTACTGCGAGCACTGCAGAAAACCGAACATACCTCAGGGTTGACCATTCAGTGTCACCACCTGCTGGAAGAAGTAAGTAAGTCGAACAATATTACGCTACAATGGATCAAGGGACATAGTGGCTCCAGAGGAAATGACGGTGCTGACGCGTTGGCCAGGAGAGGCTCGGTAATGCTCCCAGTAGGACCAGAGCCTTTAGTACCCCTGCCATTCAGTCAGATACGTTCTTGGATCCGTAGACGAACTGTTGAGCGACACCAAAAGCTTTGGGTAAGTATACAGGATTGCAGACAGTCGAAGGAGGCGTTTCCGGACTTAAATCCGAGATACTCCCGAAAGCTGCTCAATCTGAGACGTGACAAGCTACGGCTCATAGTCGGGATCGTCACGGGTCACTGCTCTCTTAACAAACATTTATTTACACTGGGTATCACGGACAGTCCCCTATGCAGGGGCTGCCTAGAAGCAGATGAGACGCCAGCGCATGTGCTCCTGGAGTGTAGCAGCGTGGCGTCTCAAAGAAGAACTTTCCTCGGGACACCGAGGACTCCCGGGCAGGCCTGCGCCGGTATCAGTGAGTTGTTGGCCTTCCTGGAGGACATCGGGTGGCTGGATTAGCAGCCGCCACTCGCCACGCAAAAAGGGCCCATTGGCGGCCTAGTTGCGGAAAAGAGTCTGCGCTACAAGTAGCTCGAGTGTTGATTTTGAAAACAAACGATCTGATTTTTTTTTTTAAATTGTATGATCCGCAAATATTTCTTCCGGGCCTTGGTGCTGTGGTACCATGGTACTCGTAGTTCCTGATACCCACAACACCATATCTAAACTAAGGTTTAGAAAAAACATCTAATTCACAATAATAACATAATTAATAATAATAACATTATTCTAAATGTTAATATTTAAACCTAGATCAGCAGGCGTGCCCCCCAATTACAGAAGCAAATGGCAATAGCGTTATCTTTTTGTTAGTAGTAGAACTTCTTGTGAAAGAGTTCGTCCGGGGAAGTACTACCACCGTACCTATTTTTGCCGCCAAGCAGTAGTGTTCGCATTGCTGTGTTTCGGTTTGAAGGGTACGGGTGCCGGTGAAATTACAGGCACATGAGACTTTTCATCTTTATGTCTCAGGGTCGGCAGCGCGCGTGGTGTTACAGGCGTTCATAGGCTACGGTAACTGCTTTCCATCTGGTGGGCCGTAAGCTTGTCTGCTTGCCAAGTAACATATAAAAAAAAAAAAAAAAAAAAAAACTCAATAGATTTGGACAGCGCTAAGGCTGCCAAAACAATCCCCATTGATGCGTTCCCCATTGCCATTTGCTACTGTAATTGGGGGGCACGCCTGCCGATCTAGGTTTAAATATTAACAATTAGGCTTTAATACGAAAGCTAAATTTTATTTTAAACTAGTTGCGCCGCGCGGTTTCACCCGTGTGAATAATGATGAAAATTGATGATGATGATGAAAAGTAGCCTATGTGTTAATCCAGTGCGTAAAGTATCTCCATTCCAAATTTCACTTAAATCCATTCAGTAGTTTTTACGTGAAAGAGTAACAAACATCCATACTCACAAACTTTCGCGTTTATAATATTAGTAGGAAGGATTTGAATTTTTCGCTACTTTGCTATCGTTCCACCTTAAAGTTACATTTTTAACTGACCTTAATGCATGGTAGAGGAGGATGGGCGACCGTAGGCGGACTCCGCGGGCCATTCGGCAACTGGAGCAGGTGACGGATGCTGTACCCTTGGCGAGATTTGCGTGACATTCTGTAAAGCAGAAATCTTAGTATGACAGACAGTTCTGTAACTAGTCGAGGGTAAACTGGTAAATTAGTAGCGGTGGTCACATTGTGCTGATGATAGGCGAGACAAAAGTTAAGTCCTGCCCTTTTATTGGCTAACGAACTGATAATCGATTCCGATTTTACAGTACATTGCGCTTTATGTTCTGAATAATTCTGCATATGACAATAAGCTGAAGCATGCGGCGCAATGTACTGCGAAATCGTAATTTAAAGCGATTACCAGTTTTTTATAGACAATACTGGGGCTGGTCACCCTGCGATAGGTCAGAAACCAGCTAGAGGTATGGTGGCATGAAAAAGGACTAATGAAATAACCAGTGATGAAGGATTCTGTGCACCTCACAAAGGTTTTTTTTCATGCCCACACCACATGTCTTTAAATTATTTGTTTTAGGTTTCCCTCACGAAGTTGTCTATCATAACAATTGGTTTAAGATCACATAGATGGTGGTTCCAGTCGACCTGATTCATAAACGCGATTGGGCGACCGAGGTCCTAATTCTTTGTGGTCCCAAACGTCTGTCTTCTCAGATGCGCAAAAATATTTTTCGAGTGAAAAAACCTAATGTACACGGCCGAGATTTGAACTCACGACCTCAGGATCGGAAGTCAGTTTCCTCTAACTAGATAGTAGAGCTCCTTTTACCTGGTTCAATGATATTATTTGACAGAAAATCGTTTTTAATTTTAGAATATATAATAGAAAAGAATATAATAATAGATTTATTCACAACAACATTCAGAAAAATTAACAAAAATAAACAACAAAATATACAATAAAATCAAACAGTATTTAAAAAATGTTGCTGCAAAAAGGCCCCAACTCAGCATATGCAGGTTGTACACAACCTGCGCTGGTCTTCACCATTCATTTTCACTTCGCATACAACGTCTCCCGAATTTACGAGTCGCAAACTAAGTAAATCATTGTTTTTCTAATAAGAACTCAATTTTAGAAATCTTACGACTATACACCACTTACTTTACTATTCTCCTGCTGACGTTTCGTTGTTGTTTCGTCGTGTTGTTGGTTCTCGTCGCACGACCTTTGAGCGTGGTCGCGGTCGGTGCTCATGAGGAAGGACCTCAAAGTGGTCAACGAAACGTCAGCAGGAGAATAGTAAAGTACGTGGTGTATAGTCGTAATTTTTCTAAAATGATACCAAGCCACGATAACTTCAATTCTAGTACTCAATTGTAAAATAACCAATAAGTAAATACTTCGATTGTTTTTGGAACTCAAAATATAATTTCGTCATATTTTATTTCGCAAATAGTAATTTCTCAAAAAAATACTTAACCATATACCATTTGTATTGTACTACAAATAATTTCAAAAATGATGACAGAAAATTATAATTCCAAAAGTTTAAAAAAAATATAAAAACAAGGATTCAAGTTATGTTTTAGCTAATTTATGAAACAAATCTTTGCTAAAAGAGCTTCGATTAATAAAAACTTGCGAATCGTGGTTCGCGAAATGTAATTTTAAGAAACAATTTATGTTACTCTTTTAAGTCGATAGTCGGCTTCAATGGAAAATTAACACTATTCGTACACATGTAAGGTTGAAAATACGAAACTTTATCACACTCAAAAGGAAAACCAGGTAGTGCTGTACTGATGCATAGAATATCAAAAGCGTTTACAGAAGTTTTCTAAGAAGTCTTCGTTTATTTAGGTATTTCTAGAAAGCTTTTTAGTTTTAACTAATGCATAGGCAATACTAATACCTACTACTTATGTCACTGGTTCTTTGCACTTGGTTGCCTTGCGTTATAATATAGGTACCTTTGAGGTTTTGTGACTCTAAGGGGGCCTAGCGAGCAATAGTGATAGAACAAGTGTGGTGAATGGATTCGCCTCGCAGAGGATCTTTTTATGCACATGTGAAAATGTCTTCGAATTATTGGTTCTAAGAAATTCAGGTTTCCTCACGACGTTTTATTCACCGTTAAGAGCACGCAATATTACGCACATTTATTTTTTAATCGGAATATAAATAAGTTGGTTTGAAGTGATGTTATGAACTCATTTGGTTTGGGCATATAAATAACTTATAACCAAGTAGAACTGACACTGGCACTAGTGACGCACTCAAAGCCACGCTAAATCCCTCATTTGCGCATACTAAGTCTGGTAATTAGTGCGGGCTGGCCGGCCGGGCAGGAAGTGCATGCGCTGCAAAGCGAACATAACAGCACCGCGCCGTCGCAATTTATTTTTTATTTAATGTATACAACATTTTTAAGTTACTTAGGCAACAAACTATAATTTAATGATGTGATATGTTTGAAATGATTATGAATTTTTTTTGCTCCATTGGTTTATGTATTTAAACATATCGCTTATAACAACATCGAATAAAGTGACATATCGGTTAAAGTGACGAATTCCATCGGAATTCATCGGCTATAACCGACATACTTTTTCACTAAAACAAAACACTTCAATTTTGAGTCTTATTCCAATGACAGCTAATAAGATATGGTATTAGCTTACGCACTTTCTCCCAACCCGCCCGCGCCTCATGCCATTTCACCTTGTGGTATTCAGCCTTTGAAATAAAGCGATTGCCATCGAGGCGCCCCCCTGGAATGTCATTGCTTGGACAACGTTCGGACCGGACGGGCGTGTCGTTTGTAATTTATTACTATCCGTTTGTTTGTTCTGATTTCCTACCAGTTCCCAGACCCATAAATGGATGTCTGAACCCCACATTGGCGACGAGGATAAAAAATTGTGAGTACCTAGTCGATAATTCGACTAAAAGTTGCGTAGTGTTGTGTTAATTGAATACCGACATACATGGAAAACTTTTCTAAAACTCGAGGAAGGGTACTTATTCTTAGTGATTTAAATCAGTCGTAACGTGGTCGTAACTAGATATTTTTAACTTGATTTTTAACCGGCCACACGAATTTAAAAGTTTTTACTAAGTACCCTCTTACTTGAAATAAATTTATGGTGGCTAATTATCTCGCAACACGTCGCAACCATAATGAAATGACAAAATAATGAGGCAAAATGTTCCAGTTCATGTCAACCAATTTATGAGTTTATTACTGGTACCTTGCTTATAGCAAATAACTACCTATAAAGTTCTTGTTGATGTGAACCAACTCCAGGGAATGGACAAAAGTGTTACGAGCTTCTATAAAGTTGTTTTCAATGAGTCAATTAAACTTGTACCTACTCATTGAAATTGTGCCACGTATATATTTACGCAAGTTTGCCTAAAAGACGAATGTTAATGTCTACAAAATGGTGACAGTATGGAGCGATAAATGGCAATAACCTCCGATACCTACACATGTTTAATGTAGGTACGTACTCTAAGGTAGTGCATTTTGATCCCTCTGTTAATCAAATGAAATGAATTTTATTCATTGAAATCACAAGGATCATTTTGAATCGCCTTATAAACTAAAATTACTCCTGTTCCAACGCGCTCAAGCCTAGAAGAATCAGGCAACAAACACGGCTTGACTTAATTTGATGATACGTCTTACCACAAGGTGGGAAGCGCCTGTGTGGTGCCTCGGAGCAGGAAGTTGCTGATACATATTAAATGAGAACTTAAAAACCTAAGAAAGTTAGTCAAATGCAAATAAACATCAGCAAAAGTTTATAAGACAGTACACGCTCCACTTGATATAACCAGAGACTAGTAAAACTAGTCTCTGATATAACCTAATTTCTAAATATAATGTATGACGTGACCAAGTGTTCTTAATAATTGTTCCTATGGTTTTAATAAATGAGTATGAGTATCAGTATGAGTATACCTACTTATAAATAACAATCTAATAGAACCATGTAAAGAGAAAAGTACAGATATTATAGCAAATCAGCTCAAATCAGATGTAGCAATTATCTGACAAGGCTTATGTGCGGCCGCTAAAATGTATGTACACCATAACAAAACCAAGTGCTCCCAGTGTTCCTACGGTGAATAAATGATATAAATATGAATATGAATATGAAATTTCCATTTATCTTCGAGTAAGATGTTTGGATGCACCTTCTGGAAGTTTATTATAGAACTGTACAGAATTCCTCATAAAAGACCCATTTACTTTCTTCAATCGAAATTTTGGTATATTTAGTTTGGTTGTATTTATAAATCCAAATACCATGCAAGTCACCCTTTTTCATACAACTATCCAAGTGTTTATGTGTATGTAATAATATTTCATAGATATATTGCGAAATTACGGTGAGAATATTGATTTCTTTGAAACGCAAGGCGTTCAAGGGGTCACGTGACTTCATTTTATAAATGGCACGTATTGCCCGATTTTGTAAGACAAATATAGCTGGAAATATAGCTGTTTTACCCCACAGCATGATACCATATGACATAACACTATGAAGTAGCTAAAATAAACAAGCCTAGCTGTAGCTTCATCAGTAAGCTGCCTAAACATACAAACTGCATATGCAGTGGAACTAAGTCTAACAGCTAAAGCCACAATTTGCGGTGCCCACTGACCCCCTGGATCAATATTAAGCTCTAAGAAAGTACTAGACTTAACAAGATCAAGTGTCTCCCCATTTATTTTAATATTTAGTTTGATAATGTTTTACATTTGGCTATGTGAATTTCATGCTTTTCGTTTTTAGCATTAAGCAAAAGATTATTTACTGTGATCAAAACATTATTTACAAGAACTCGCGACAGTGAATTATTTACTCTATCGTAATTTGCTTTAGATCTATCAACTTTGAAAATCAAAGAAGTATCGTCAGCAAACAGAACTATGGAACATAATGTAAAAAAAGAGATTGATAGTGTAAACTAGAAATAAAAAGGGCCTAGTATTGAACCCTGTGGCACCCCCATGACAATAGTCGATCCTTTCACCACCAACATCAACTTTTTGAACTCTATTGGATAAGTTAAAATTAATAAGATTAATTGCCTGATTTTGGATGCCATGATGTTTTAACTTGGAAATTAATGTATCATGCCATACAGTCAAAAGCTTTGGACGATCGCGTTCTGTGAGTTCTCCTACGCTTCAAATATGTGTTCTAAGAGCATGGTATCAGCATCGGCTGTCGAATGAACCTTAGTTATTCCAAATGAATGACTGAAGAAGTCCGTGGAGGTCGAAGTGTGACAATAACTGAGTAAGAATAAGTTTCTCGAAGATCTTACTTAAAGCAGGCAATATAGAAATTGGCCTATAGTTACCTGGATCTTTATCATTTCCAGACTTGAACAAAGGATTAATTTACTATGTTTCATAAGATGAGGAAAGACTCTCGTCAAGACATCTATTGAAAATGTAGGCCATACACGGCGCAATATCAGCACCTAGCACAATTACTAGAGAAAAACTATTAAAGGCATTCATGACCTGAATATTTTTGATAACATAGTATTGTTTATGTTTAAATTCATCTGGTTACTACAAGGTTTAGATTTACCTGTTTCATTATTAATTTCCAAGTTGTATTAATTTTATTTGCTGACTTTTCTATTGAATTTCTCAAATGCAATGATTTTAATGTATGACAAACTTTTTGAAGGACTTGGAATAGTTCTTTATGTACAAGATAAACGTTGGGTCGTGCAGCATTGATTCCCCAGCCGTATAGAGTTCATATAGGGTTGTAGCCCAATCAGCTAACTCGACATTCGCTCTAGCTTTACAATCTCACTATGTTCCTCACTTATCAATTTAGACAAACTGGTAAAAAGGTCATTCGGATCATCTACGCACGGTACGTACAAGGGGCATTTTTAGATCAATACTGCCGTGGAATTTCAAAATGCGACTATCTGTGATAAGTGAAATTACAAGTATTTAAAGCACTGTGCTGTGACCATAGTGATCTGAGGTGAAATGTTTAATTACTGATGTATCAATTGGAACACTACTACAATAAATATTATCAAAACAGGTGGATGTTGTTAGTGTCACTCTTGTTGGTTATTCGAAGAGGTGATGTAAATTAAAACATTTAAACAAATTAAGCAGCCACTCAGAAAAAGAACTAACCTATATTGAAATTTCCGCAGACTATAAGCATTTTACTATGTACAAAAGTTTTGAGCAGTACTTTTTCCATAGTGGATTAAAATAACGCGAAGTCTGCGTCAGGGGGACGGTAAACACACAATGATATGCAGCTCTAGCTCAACAGCTCAATAGTCCTCTCAATAGTGAGATATGCAACATCTTTACGTTTCTTGCATTTTAAAGTATTTCGAACAACAGTTAAGGAACCCTATGGCGTTCTTGCGTTTGTATGAACTTACAATATTGTAATTCTCATAATAAGGGAGTAACTCAAATTGTAACATCCAGTGTTCAGTTACATACATGATAATGTACATTAAAACTGTTTAAAAATGTTTCTAAGCCTAAGATTTTGCTGGGAAGGGCTTGTACATTTTATGTGGCCGGCCTTCTCATTGTCGAACTAGTTTTAATGACTGTCAGCTGACACTCCTACCTTTTACCCTCATTAGTACTACCTACTTCTAACCACGAGCTCGTGAACTGCGTTATAGTAGATACTTATAACGAGATCAAAAATATGAAATGCTAACAATTTAGCAATTATGAATTTACTATGTCTGCCGTCTGTTTTGACTCAAGATACTATGTATCAACAGTATCTCGTGTCAAAACAAAATTTCTAATAAAATTATTAGTATTAAAATACAAAACGTCTCTATGACGACATGTCAAATTGTGCAACATTAAATTAAGATTAAAAATTAATTGATTGTCTGCACTAACTTACAACTAGCTAATAATATCATATCGCATGACACCACGCTTTCACCTAATTATATTATCAGAGTGGTGTCGTAGTATCTTTAAGTTTTGTGAATGAAGGCATTTGGAAAGCAATTATTTGTGACAACTTGCCCTAACAGATCACTGAGTAGCAAACCCATCCCAACGCCTATCTTATCTGAATACGCCACAGTCTTCCAAGTCTGCCACCAGAATTTAACCTGTCTAACCGGAGACTGCGTACAAGCAGAGGTGGGAACTACTTCAATCTATACAGAAGGTGTAGGCTGCTTCTGCGATGCACATGGATCAGAAATCTGGAAGGCTCTGATACAGGAAGATCGGGAGTATCGTTGGAATATAATACCTACACTTGAAAAGAGTAGAAGGTAGTAATTGGAAGATCTGTGATCATGAAGAAATTGAGGAGGACAATAATAGCGTACCTAGTAAAGAGATCGATAATTGTATAGGTACTTAATTAAAAATTACATCAACGGCGTAGATTAATTACTGGTTAAAATAAAATTCGATTTAGAATAATAATTATGTTGTAAAATCATTAGAAGTATCACTTTAGAATAATGATGGCTTACTTTATGTTGTAAAATCACTAGAGGTATATAGTAAAATAAGAATAGTAAGTTAACTTTTGGAAATAAGCAATTGTTAATTTTTAATTTGTTAAAAAGGAAGAGATGTGGTATTCAGCCTTTGAAATAAAGCGATTGCCATCGAGGCGCCCCCCTGGAATGTCATTGCTTGGACAACGTTCGGACCGGACGGGCGTGTCGTTTGTAATTTATTACTATCCGTTTGTTTGTTCTGATTTCCTACCAGTTCCCAGACCCATAAATGGATGTCTGAACCCCACACACCTTGAACATTTTACGCCTGATTTAGTACGCATAGCGAGCGACAGTTGACAGGTCATAGTTGCATATCGTTGTGATTTGATTTAGAAAGCGCTTTTTTACGTCATCATATTAAAAAAAAAGAGAAAAGTGTTTAATATTAAAGAAATATGGCGACAGCTTTTAACGCCAATCGGATATGCCATCCTTAGTTATATGGCCCCTCCAAAATCGTTTTTGACTGTAATTGTACCTACGGACGTACCCTATATGTATGATCCTATTATTTTGTGCGTAAATATCTCAGGTAGTTAAGTTAGATACTAATAATTGGTCTAAAAGACAACATGATGGACGACAACCTTGTCGGTCACTGCAGGCGAGCACGGGGCGTCGCGTCGGTCAAGGAGCATGCCTCCGCACGCTCTTTAGTTGGTATTTATCTCAGCGGCGTCCGCGTCGGGCCATGCACAATGAGTACATGATTAGCACTTCTAGAGAGTTTATTTATTCTATGGGTTTGGACGGACGCCTGTAAAAAAAGCTTTACAAAAAAGATTTCTATGAAAAGCTGTTCAACATGTATAAAAACGGATGCAATAAGTGACAACTTAAGCAAGCTCTAAATCTATATATCTGAATCTATAAATGAAGTTGTTATTGGGAAATTATAAGTACTTAATGGAAAAAATCTCTTACAAATTCATGTATTTTATAACGAAGGCACTCCTTATCCTGATCCTGATAGATAATTTATATGAAAAATGTTAAAGTAATATTTACCTTCATTTATATTCATTAAACACAATAATAAAGTAGGCTGCTTGTCTATATTGAAGTGGTTACTCTGTTTTGCTAAAATAAACTTTATATAAGGAAAAATAAGATCAATTTTAGAGTAGAGCTCCGTCTATCTGCATATTCATCAAAGTAATACGAGCTGAGGGAAATTGTATTCTCGTTACACTGTAATAAAGATCAATTTTGGTTGATGTATTGAAACAAATATTAAATCCATGGTTGTTGAACTGAGCACTTATCAAATATCGAAAACGTAACTATTTCACTGTTATGAAAAGAAACAAGTTATACGTTTAATCTTCGTAAAATGTTTTTGCATTCGGCTTTGCAGAGTTTGAAATGCTTTTACGGTTCCATGGAACTATTAGGTATAGGATAACTTTGTTTATCTGTCCGTCAAGACTCTATTTCTTAGGAATGGCTAGAGGTGGTGATAGTAATGGTTGAAATTAATACCAAAAACAAATACACAGCTTCTTAGCCTTGTAAAAAAAGTTTCTTTTAAGGTTCCCACTTACAACATCATCGAACATTTTAGCTAAATTACGGTTAAAAAAAACTGGTTAATTGTAACGAAAATCTAGAACATAACTCTTATCCGATTTCATCATTCATCATCAGCCTGAAGAAGTCCACTGCTGGACGAGGTCATATCACGCAAATGGGGGGGATTTGCCATAATCACTAATAAGTGTAGTAATACTCCTTAAGGCAAACGGTTTAGAAATTTAATATTCAAATATAACTTTATCTACGATTTTATTACTCAATCTATAGACTTTTAACGTTTCTTTGACCTAACAATACTCTAAATCGGAGTTGAATGCCAAACTCATGAATTATCCAATAAAAATCGAAAACTCAGTTGCGAATGTATCGCATGACATCGGGAAGTCACGTATAAAAAACTATCCACACACTTCAGGGACGCGGCCAGGCGGAGAATATCTGTACTGTGCAGCAACCTTGAATACAAATTGTACCAATACTATTATCAACTCACTTACCAAATTGAATGAAGATCGAATAAACGGTTCAAAAGTTATTCTCAGACTAACATACATATAAAAATACATACACACATACATACATACAGATAAACATACATTCATACATACATCAGCAACATCAGCCTTTATACATCCACTGTTGGACGAGACCTCCTCTAGTCAGTCGTATGCAATGGTGAGATTTGCCATAACCACAGGAGTATACAAAAAAATAATATTAGCAAGTTGAAGTGGCAATGGGCAGGTCATATAGCTCGAAGAACTGATAACCGTTGGGGAATAAAGGTTCTCGAGTGGCGACCACAAACCGGACGACGCGGTAGAGGAAGGCCCTCCACTCGATGGACTAAAGACATTATAAACGCCGCGGAGAGTCGGTGGATGGAGGCAGCCAGCTCAAGACCGTTTTCCGTGGCATTCTAATGCGGAGGCCTATGTCCAGCAGTGAACTTCTATAGGCTGATGATGATGATGATACAATAAACACCAATTCACCCAAGTTGACAAAGAGACTCGCTTCGCTCGTATAAAAATCCGTACAGTATCTGTAGATATCTTTCAAAAATATCGTTCTAGCTCCATGACCGAAATAAGATACATGGATATATAATATCATGGATTCACGTGGGACACTTACAGCACAGCTCAGCTCAGCTTCGCTTCGCTTCAGCTCATGTCATAAAAATTAAGTTCAAATTCACACTACAGACTTTTCCTGGCCCGGCCCCGTCTCGTATGTGTGTAGATAGTCCTTAAGACAGTTGTTTAGCAGAACCCATTTATTGTTCAAAGCAAATAAAAAGAAACGGAGCAAACGTATGAATAACACAATAAAACAGCCTTACTTCGCAACCTCTCTAACAAAATGCGAGCCTATTCAACCGTGATAAGAGCGCTTTTGACATGACAGTTTGTTAAATAGTTATGACGTTTAAGATACAGTAGGTTATTAGGGTTTAATTCAGGAGCTAGCAGTAAATTCTGAATGTGCTTCAATGTATAACATAGTACACAATTAAATCGCGTTTGTACACCGGGCTTTTAGGTTAAGGCGTCTTTATTTTGTGAGTGTCACTTTGCTAGTATTATTTAGTTTACTTACATAAAGGGTGTAAAAAGACAGTTCTCGAAAAGAGAAGACACACGTACAGCTCCCCATATAAAGAAAAAGGGTCCCACTACGAAATATCGTATTTTCAAATGCCCTAGGTTCTTAGCAATGCCACAAGATACCTAATAAAGAGATAACGATGGTCTCAAAGAACAAAAATTAAACTGAAACACCATGACTTTAATTCAGAAATCGGGATTTTGAAAAATTAAAATAAAAAAGTTTTACAATATTTTTTTGTATTTTTCTTTGGTTATCGATCTAGATGCATCGTCGAGTTTCCGGCCTTGAATAAAATCCTCCCTCTCCTCCCGTGGATGTCGTAAAAGCCAGCTAAGAGACTACACCAGGCCATGTGCAGCAGCATCCACCTGAGTACTTAATGACACTAATACTGCCAAGCGTGGTGATTATGGCAACCCCCTTCCACCCCCGTATGGTAATCGTAATGAGGCCTATTTCCAGCACTAGATTTCTATAGGCTGATGATGATGATGATGAACCAAGAATCATGGTCTAGACGTCCTGCTTAAGTTTTTGGGAGTAATGCTTTACACCCTATATATGCATCGACAGGTACCTATTATGAACTGAAAGCACTAAGTAACTAATGTTTTCGACTCCGGTGTATAAACTAGGTAACTCTACAATCGAGCTAGGAAGTAACATATCTCTATAATCACACACAAAAGTGCTTACACGAAATTATTATGACTGTACTTTGTTAGATGAGTCGTAAATATTACTTCAGTGGAATTATCTCCGTAGCTTCTTACAAATAAAGTTTGATTCGCTTTGATGAAGTTGAAAAGTTATCTTCATGTTTCCATTCAACTTTACACTTTATCCTATCAGCTTAAAGTCTAAAATTCGTTAGAAGTGTTTTCATAATTTGAAACTCGTTATGAGGAACTTTTCAAAAGTTTGAGAATTCCTATAAAATACTGTAAGGAATAAAGTAAAAATCAATAGCTCAACTCTTTCATTTGTATTTTTTCAATTTTGTATGTACTTGTAATTAGTTGTTTTATTTTTTCTGTAAATAATTATAAGCATAACGAAGTAAAATATTATATTATATTATATTACATGTTACAATATTTAAAAAAACTTGATCTAATCATATTATTATACAGGTTGTAAAAAGATCACTTACTCCTGAAAACTTAAACGGGTCGTCCAGACTATGATTCTCGATCGATAAGAAATGAAAAAAACTTCTAAAGTTTTGAGATTTTTTATTGTTGACATTTAAAAAGTCGCAACGCTGTCTCCTTTGTAACCGATGACACTTGAAAATACGATATTTTGTTCAGTATGACCCGTAAAAAAAACAGTTGTAAATTGAAAATCCTTCGCTAATGCGATTGTTTTCACTTACGACCATTGTAGGTACCTGTGCCATCAGTTGTAGGGAGTTACCTTATTACTCCTAGTAAAATACCTAACATGTCATTAACTGAAACTGTTGCATGATAGGTTAGGTCTTGGTAAATGTTCTCAAAATTTCATGGGGTTTTCCTCGAAGGATGTTTAAAAATAAAGAAGTTGATTGTAAGTTTACTAAGTAGGTACATTCAAAACTATGATGAAACATGAAGAATGTACAGCACAGATCAATAACACAAAGAAAATTCAAATCAGCATTCCCGGATAACCCCGCAATTCCCGGAATAACGAGAAATCTGATTAATCCGACTGTCATAACTTTGCTACATTCATCAAACAAAAACATAACCAAATCGATATCTATAAACACACCTACAAACAGCTGCAGACGACGCCATTTTGAAGTGCTTATTTCCATTATAACATTGTACTAACTACACTGAAATGTTCTACAAAAGTTCGCGTTTTGCTTCGTGAAGTCCAGAACTTTCAACTCGACAAACTAAAATAACTCCGCAATTGGTATTACGCGAAAACAACGTTTATTACAACCGAGTACAGATTGAATTAGCCCGCGGTGGAATTCCGCTTACAACTTTGCGCAAATACGCAGAGTTCAAGTTATCTGAAAAGTTATTTAACAAAGTTTCATAGCTTTCTTGGCTGCCGGGCGAGATTATGCTCTAAGATCTCAAGTTTTAGGTAAATTGTTGTTTGCATACTGGCTCGTCTTTGTGTCGTTTAGGAGTCGAGTTTCGTTTGCGTTATCCCATCGAGAGCCGTGACTGTAGAAAGATTTTCCTTCTACAATGGACTGAGACTGGAACCGGTCGCTGAAATGACTTTGTAATAGCGTCCTCAATAAAACGACGCAATATCGTGGGCTTTTTACTTTATTTATGAGATAGTTTGATGGGACTTGCTGAATAAATGTTTACCACGGAATAAGCCGGGATGTTTTTCTTTGGAAATAAATCATTTGCAAACTTCTGAATGGTGTTTACTAAAAGCCATATCTTCATATTGAATTAATATCGACACTTCCAGTAAATGTCGGGTTTGTGAGAGATGACGAGATTGGGAGGAACAAAGGAATTTATTTTAGGGCTATTATAGAACGCCTCAACTTCCATCTTCGTGATTTAACAGTTACTCTAAGTTTTAACGAGCTTAACTTTGTATAATTAAGAGCTTTAGAACTATGGACATTATTATTATTGTTTTAGGTTCTAGATTAATTGAACAAAATAGAAAATTAAGTTGAATGAAAAGCCACTGCCCTATATAAACAGAAATCATTAGTAAAATGGAAGTGACGACCCAGCACCTGTAGTTTCAATCATATGAATCGCATGAATTAAAAATAACTGTAAGAAATCTTTATAAAGCTGATTCCATGCCATTTCCCGGAAATCTTATACTTTAACATCGGAGAAAATCTCTTTACCAATGTAAGCTATACACTTCTAATTCAATAATTTTAAGATTTTCTTACTAAGAATTACGACCTTGGATTTTATGCCTCTTACAATACGGAACAAAGTGAGCCAATATGATAATGCGAATTCAAAATCACGAATGTGCTTCCCCTACAGAGCCCGAGAGATCGTAGCTTGTATCGAAAAGTAGTTAGTTTTCACACTTTTGACTGAAACTTTTTATGAACACAACTTTCAAACTGTCCACAAAAGTAGTAAAACTAAGTTTATAGCTAATCACCTGTCACTTATTGAAGACCTCTGGCCATAAGCAATGTCAAAAAGTACTCCGAGAGCGTCCTTCTTACTGTTCCAAGAAGTAAACACAAATCACAAGAGCATCCCAGGTATGTTCCTCGAGTTTCACTTCAAAACAATATTAAAAATCCACATAAACATTCCTTTTTAGCACTTTCACAGTTACAATAACACAATTAAAACACTTTTAAGTCAGAAATACGTCTTTCATCTTTCAGCATAACCTCAAAACATCTTACTGACACTCCGCGGCCCACAGGAATTAATAAAAAGTTTCTTTATAAAACAAGTGGGTTGTGAGCATGTTCCAAAATGGCGGAACTTTGCGTTAACTTCGGAACGTACAGCGACGTGAAGTTGTAGGGTGCGCGACTCGCTCTCTGCGCGGTGAAGTAGCGCAGCCACCCCTAACTTTTCACGTCATAACTCACAGCTCAAACTTTATAACAACAATATCAAAGGACGAAAAATTAATTTTATAGCATAAAAAGTATTTTTGAGTCATTTCTCGTACTCAGAAGTAGTTTTAAGACAGTTTTGTAGAAGTTATAAAGTGACATTCGTCGTAGAGCTCTCGTACTTCACCGCGAGCCGCGTAGTCGGTGAGGGTTCGGTCGGGGAAAATCAATAACTTACGGCCGACTCTCTCCGCCGCTCTCCGCGTTTAATCATACACTTTGTGAGCAAAACATTAAAACTTGTCCGTTTGTTTATCGGAGGAGGGTCGCGGGCGCGGGGGAGCGGAGCGAGCGAGCGGAGCGGGCGGCGTCGCTGGAGCCCGCCGAGCGACTTGGCCACTTCGGCGAGTTTACTTGCTACAAAGTTTACCGAGGTGTTCTTACAAAGAAGTACGGTTTTGTACTGCAACTGTCGTGCCCGCTCTCTAGCTTAGCTGCACAGTTAACGGCAGACTTTAAATTAAAAGTTTGTTTAGTTGGAATTGGAACGCCCAGGTGCTCTTTAACTTTTTAATTACCTTCCATTTTATTACTTTGTATTGTTTCAATTTAGTTTGGGAAGGCACTTTTTAGTTTTTATATTAAATTTAGACTTCTTCCTTTCAATAACATTTTCTTCCAATTGGTGTTATTCATTACTAGACTCAATTATGCTAATGAGAGACGAAAATTTAAATACAGGGTGTCCCAAATAAGGTAGTGTCAAGTGGAAGTTTAGAGGTAGAGCACCTCTACGCATAGGCTACGGTAACTACATTCCATCAGGTGGGCCGTAAGCCTGGTTGCTTGCCAAGTAGTATGAAAAACCCGAGTCACCCTCATGGTATGTACCGCGATTTTCTTTTCTTTAGAAGTTGTGGTTATAAATACCCCTAAACTTGTAGGACAAATAGCCAATATTTTTTTACTAAGTTTTTAAAGCAACTAAGTGTAAAAAAACTGTGTTTTTTTTTCAGAAACTAAATCTAATATAAATTTTGTTTTTCAGAACGCGTGCGTGACTAAGAAAGAACTAGTAGCACGACGAACGAATTTCAAGTCTATATCTAAGGCACAATTTATATAAATATTTGCCTACTTTATTTTATCTTTTAATTTCAAATGAAGCCAAAGATATGCCTGTATTTCAGGTTCAGCAATGGCACGAGACCGAACATGGCAGAGAGATTTGGACCCTATTGTAACAGAGTTTATAACTCATTTTGGACTGTTGCTACGAAACGTAGCGTAGCCAGGGCTGACTTTCAGGAGGATTATTTTGATTTTGGAGAATCGAATAAATAATATTTTTTTTATAAATGTGATTTTGCTGTAATGTTTTCTTTTGAATAATTTATTGTTTCATCAATGAGTTTGTTTCTTTTTTCGTTCAAAAACCACGTGCAATAAACAAAAGCCAAGCTAAATTAGTTACATAGTTTTTCTTCGAATTAGCCCCTGGTTACACAATATTTTTGTACACTCTATTTTAGCAACCTATCACGGAATAATAATAAGGAATACGAACTACCACAATTTTTAAAAACTAGATACCAACTAAAGATGTTTCAACTAGTTAACAGTTCGCTATTCATAGTCTGCAAGTAGTTGGAGATCCAATTACGCTACTTGAAGTACTGAAGGTAGGGACCTACCTACTGGAAGCGAAGCCACGAACAGAATGAATGCGATTGTTACAATTGAACCTTGAACCCCTTGGATAAAGTACATGTAATAGCTTAGCTAGTGAGTAGATTTTTTTAAATATACTTTAATTTGAGAAATAAATGATGAGTCGGAAATGCTGGATAAGTCTCAAATCGTGAGATTTTCAATTATAAAGATTCTGAAATTTGCCCATCTGAGTTGATGACCTTGGGTGATGGAGAACAATACACATTAGGACTCTAAACAAAGTGTGAAATTGATCATTATTTTGATATAAAATAAAATAACATTCAGAGCTGGAAATAAATCAAGAATATTTTATTTTGGTTTGTCTGGCTTGGTTGGGAATTTCCAATGGCCTTGTTTAGTATAATTAAATGAGTCTGAAACCCACATCACACCTTTTTAACCAGCACAGTGGCTGCTGACCTCCTGAAATACTTTATTCAAACATCCAAAAATACAGGTGGATCACGCCTTCCGAAGAAAAAATTGGGTCGTAAAAAAACGTCAGAATATTTGTTTTTTATGGCTGAATAACAGAGGTAGCTCACACAAGCTAGTTACGACGAATGGAGATATTATTGTATTACCATTGTTATAGTTATTGGTTTTAATAAATGTTCACCCACACTTTGGGAAAAATCAAGATTTTAAAACATCTCAAAAATTACCAACCAGGCGGGGATCGAACCGGCGACCGTCTCCTTCATATGGAGATGCGTTAACTCTAACGCATCTCCACTACTACTAGGTGGCCAGTGGCGCAGCGGTTAACGCATCTCTGTATCAAGGAGACTGTTGCGGGTTGGATCCCCTGCCTGGATAGTAATTTTTGGGATATTAACCATTTATATGTTACAAAAATACCCTACTTTTAACAACATAAAGTGCTGCTTTCAGCCATAAGTTTTGTAACGTATCAATCCCTACAAACACCTACCTAATACGTTGATATCAGTAGAATACACGTTTTGTATGAATTATGCATCATAATAAAGTGGATAGAGGGAAAACAACACAAGACATCTTCTTATGTATAAGTAATTCTCCGAAGCAGTGTAATAGTGTAGTATTTACAAAGTGTAATCTTGGAAAAGCAGATTTTCTTGGGCAGAGAATACAGATCAATTTTGCGTGGGAGTATTGCATTATTACCGATAGTAGGCTAGCATCAACTATGGATTTGGATGACGCCATGTACCTACTGCGTATTTACGCCTTTAGTAACTACACAAACGCATTCGCATGCGACAGCGAATCGAACAACTGCGGAACGTTAGTACACTGCACGTTTTAGCAATTTTAACTTCATTTGGATTCATGATGTCGCGCACGAGTGCGAAACGTGACTAGAGTGGTTCGAGTGCGTTGGTGTGATGGCAGTTTTGCAGCTAAGTGCGGGCGGAACTGTGATGATAAGGATGCAACTATAGAAATCGCACTACTTAGAGCGAGACATAGCATATGCGAAATAATCCCATACCTGTTGAAAGTTTTTTATCATTTCGCTGCCGCATGCGAATGCGTTGGTGTCGCATATTATATATATATGCCGTGGTGTGTCGTTTGTTTAGCTGGGGTACCCTTACCCTTCGATTTCGTCATTCGTTGTAATTAGCCTCATTATCGGTAACTTGTCCTGCTTAAGGTTCCCATGTACACCTCGTCGACTTTATCGGCTGAAATAAGTATTTTTTTCTGGTTTATTATTTAAAAAATCTAGAAACCTGCGTACTGTTATAAGTGTTATCCGCATAAGTCTTATCTGAGAACCTTAACACACGTCTTTAACAGATTTTCGGAAAGAAAAAAGTACGCACTCTGCATTCATCTGTTCCTGTGAACCTCGCCAGAAGGAAACCTACGGGAAGAATGCCTTCTCGGGTCAATCTACTTTAGTAACTTGCTGTTAAGTATTTGTGCGACAAATTTTGTGATAAACAAAATAAATTTAAAAAATCGGGATGCAAGTCGACCTTATAACAACTGAATCATATTTTTTGAGATTTATAAATCTTATTACTTTTGAAACCAACAAAAGCCCCCAAATTTTCAGGCGCTATTATAAAGGACTGATTTAAAAAGTTCCGAACAACCGAAAACTTTTATTGAAGTTGGAATAACTCGAAGAATTTCGGCTCGCCGAGGAATTTCTAAATGGAATGAGATAATTATTTCAAAGCTGACTAATAAAAATGTTTGTCAAAAACCAGATCTTATCTGGTGAATTATTTAAGACTAGTGTAAAATGTAACCATCGGTATACATAAAATCGTTGTGACTGAATGACCATCAAAGCACAGCCTAAACCGTGAGTCCTAGAGACTTGAAATTCGGAGAGTATATTCTTTTTGTGGCTTAGGGGTGGACTAAGGTGCAGAAGGGTGTTGAAGTTTTTATGAAAAAAACTCCACGCGGACGAAATCGTGGACGTTTCACGAAATGCAAGTAACGTAGTATCTAAACTATCAATGCCCAAACCATGTACGTAAAGGCTAAGGAGAAAGTCTATGTTTAGACAGAAGATAACGTTTGTGCACTTTATCAAGAGGCAATCTGTATAAATAGGATAGGTAAGTACGGACAGCAAAATAATTTGGACTTTGCCATATTTTATTGAACGTCATAATATTTATTTTTGACAATCTTTGACATGCATATAAAATGCGACTTTAGGTAGACTAAGACTTTAGACTTTAGGCTGGTAGAATCACATGTTTGGCCAAGACAAAGACACAAATTCAGACCATACAACGTTCATTTTCGTAATGTAAAAAACCTATATTACTGCAGAATGTAAAAATCCCGAAAACGTAAATGGTCGTACAGACTGTGATTCTAATTAAGACAAAACAAGTTCGAACTCACACGGGATACTTTACTCTTACGTGACACAAGACGCTTACGTGACACTTAACGGTTACGTAACACTTCACGCTTACGTGACACTTAACACTTAAGTGACGCTTACGTAACACTTAAAGCTAAGCGAGGTGTCCCGTAAGCGTTAAGTGTACTGTACTCGTTGAGTGTCCCGTAAGCATTCGATCAACCATTGCGTTAAATGTCCCGTAAGCAGTAACCGTTCCGTAATTGAGCAACGGTCCCGGAACAGGCTTGGATCCCTGAGAAGGATAGACATGGAGAGTATTTGTATTTTTGGTAACTATATTTTTACTCCCAGTATACCAGAACAATGTAAAAAGGCAACCGCCACTTAAAGCAAACATGTAGCATTGATTTAATTCCCTGAGTAGTGTAAACAAGTTACGTCCTATGGGTAGATCCCAATTCCACAAACAAAACTAGCCAGTCTAAGCAGAACCATACTCTCAGCTATCCAGTTATCACAATAAAACAACTGTGAAGCAAGGGAATACATATTCAAAGCTCTTAATAAAGTGGAAATCTGTTACGTTTAGATATGGATCGACTGATAAATCCAGCTAAGAGTAAGCTGTATGAAATATGGCCAATGAGTTGTCCAACTAATCAAGGAAATCTGAAAAGTGAGCAACTCGTTGGTCGATCGATCCAACTTTAAAAGTAGCCTGGGAACCCTAACTTTGTCTCATGTATTCCTGAGGTAAGTTATTTAGCTTTATTAGATACTCTTGTGATTTGTGTCCGACCTCAGAATAAACCTCTCAGTTTCCTCCCGTGGATGTCGTAAAAACCGACTAATGGATTATACCAGGGGATGGGCAGCAGCATCAACCTGAATACTCAATACCAATACTGCGATCACCAATCCATCTGCCAAGCGTTGTGATTACGGCAAATCTCTCATTGCATTCTATGGGGGAAGCCTCGTCCAGCAGTGGACATCTATAGGCTGATAATGATGATACTGTTGATGTTTTGTAGGAAAAGTTAACTGCAGATTTAATTAATAACTTTGATTGTTTTACAGGTATAGCAATCGAATGGAATACAATAGAATATTATCCTATAGTGCCTAGGCGTTTGGATAAGGCCTAATATAATATAACGACTGCTTAGGCAGCTCAAACCGTAGCGAAGATGGACGAAATCGCAGGTTCGAGTCGAGCTGGTTTAGAATTTTATGGATAACATTTTATAGCACAAAAGGTTACTTACCATTTCTATTTCATTTTAATCATTTATTTATCTACTTAACACGTTTTTGCTTTCCCCTACTTTATTTCTGACAACTGACATTCTTTACCCCTTTCCCGACCGTGCTGAATTATATCCCGTTTAAAATATATTCTTTAAAATGTTAATTAATTATGTATCGCCCCATAGATAGGGTGGATCGGGATGGGTAAAAATAAAATCCCTTTCGTTTTATATTTTAAGCCAAGAAGGGTTAGCTTCATTATAATGCTATAAAAGGATGTCTGCTCTACTTTTCTCCATTTTCCTATTTTAACAAAAATATTATGATTTTACTGAAATAACTTTCGTGGATATACCATGAGATTTTTACTTACCGATATTTTGGAGCAGGCACCAACAGGTTTCAACATGAGTAAAATGAAAAAACACGCTTTTAAGTCTAATTATGCAAAAGTATGCAACTCACACTCACACTCTTAAATGTGCAAAATAATTAAATTCCCTCTTGTAAGTCTAAGTACGCACCACGAAGGCGAGAAAACCTCCGTGGCGCAGCGAGCACGTAGCACGCAAGAGGTGCAGGTTCGATTGCCGCTACGGGACAAATTTACATAATCTGTAAATATTTGTTGCGGGTCTGGGTGTTGTGATACCATGGTACTCGTAGTTCCCGATACCCACGACACAGGGAATCCTATAGCGTTGGATCAGGACAATATATGTGACTGTTGGATGTTATGTTAAATAAGGTAATATAAGCCTTTCATATCACTTATTAAGACGCTCTATATCGCCCCCGTCAGTGTCGGAGTCCGTTGGAATCTATTAAGAGGATTACTAGATGCAGCCAAAAGACGAGGGTCGTATCCATGTCTCATACGAATAGTGGAACAAGTCACACCGAACAATAAATTGAGCCTGCACTGGTTTGAAGATAAAATAAATTATGTCCAAACAATTTTAACACTTACTGGGAAGGAAATGACTCCTGATTTACATGTGGACATATTTCACCAGCCAGCCAGCCAATTAGCCAGAGCTTGATTTTGAAATGTACAACTGTACATTGTTTTATTCATAATCATAATAATCAATGATAATTCAATACCCGCTTTATTTTTAGGGCATTGATTTATTTTATAACTTCTTATAAAATACATTTTTACTATAAAGGAAAACTACGCATAAAAAAGCGTTTTAGTAATAAATTATAACAGAACAGGGGAGCAAGGCCCAAGCGGTCAATGGGTAGGGCTGCAGAGGAACCTCCTAGCAATGCGTGCCGTGAGTAAATTAAACAGAAGGAGTCGGTTACAATTTTAAGGTTACGTGGCCGCTTCGTAATTTATTCGATGGGATCAGCTTTCTTGACGTAGCGTTTAGACATTTCACCATTCATGGTTTTAGTCGTTAACTCGAGTTTATAGGTGATTCTTATCGTGAATAACGACTCTCAAGGTACCCTTCCGAGATGGGCTGCAGACCGCAAACTGCAACCGCAAACTACAAGCGACACCACTGGTTTCTATAAATCTCTATGAAATTGATTCCGAGCGCGGCAAGACTGCGGCTTGCGGTCGCGGCGCGCAGCGACTGCAGGCTGCAGCGCAAGTAGTGACGCGAACCGCAGAGAGTTCCCACGTATAATGTACACGCACGAACGTACAGGAGTCACTGAGGCATGGTTCTATGCATTGTGCAGCCACGGCAAGCAACCGCGACCGCAGGCAGCACTGCGGTCGGCCGCAGCCGCCAGCCGCAGTGTCGCCTGCGGTTGCGGTCTGCAGCCCATCTCGGAAGGCTAGCTTAAACGTGTTCTTGAATAGAGATCGCGGTAAGGTAAGACTAGTGTAGGACGTCATTTCAGATAGATGGAGCGACGGTCTGCACTATGTAGCTGGTATAAACTGAGCATAACTGTATCAAGTGTTATCCGTTGAGGACTGGTTCATTCATTCATCGTATTAATAAGCTAATTTATTTAGATCACTTTGCTCCAGTAGGTGGCTTTAGGATGTCTAGACTAGATCCTCTCGGGTGCAGTAGGTTATATCCAATCTATTCTTTAGGTTTTCTTCCGCGTACACAGATTCGTAGCACTGCTACGACGCTACGAAACCGTAACGCTACGGTTTTACACCACATTATTTTTCAACAATGTCGGCTGACGGAAATAATATTTAGTAGATTTTAAACTTCTACTCAGTCTGTAACAAAGTATTTTTTATTCATAGTTACACATCGGTGTAAGTTCGTCTGTCTAATCCGCCGTCAGCTAAATTATTTATGCATTTAAAAGGATTTACTCTTAATATGAGGTGTAGCGGCGCGGTCACGACTTCCCGGCTCCAGTCACGGACAAGTTTATTAGGGGCTTTAATTAATGTTTACCTATATACAAGAATTTCATATGGGAAAACGAAAATATAAAAATGGATTAATGTTGTTGATTACACAATACACACCATAGGATACGTAGTTTATGCAGATAACTTACTATCAAGAATTCAATCAGATATTTGATGAGCGCTACACTTAAGTGACACCATAATAAATTCCATAGACCGACGACATTTTAAAAGTAGCAAGAAGTCAGTGGATGGAGGCGGCTCAAGACCGTTCTACTTGGCATTATATGGAGGGAGCCTACGTCCGGCAGTGGACTTATTATATAGTGATGATTTTGATGATACTATACAAAAATAGTAAAAAAACAAAAAAACAAAAACAAAAAAAACACAAGCTTAAACAAAGAGTAAAATAAAATCTAAAAGCTTTACCGTTTACATGTGCAATCTGTATTCTGTGCAGCGATAAATGTTCGGGAAAACTTAACTAAAACTATTGAGAGCTTACAAAACTATCTGCATTTGAAATCCATTCATATCCTGTTTGTATACGCGCGCTGCACTGAAACAATATCTAGTAAAACAAGTTAGGTACAGCTATGCAATCTGTCAGCAATCACAAAAGAGCCGGTTTCAATACAACTCGTTTCACTGAGTTGTTGCAGTCTTGCGGAATTTGTTTTGAATCGATATATATATATATTACAATATTTTCAATACCATTACCATTTGGTACTTTAAAGTTCAGAGTAAATAAGCTTTTGTTTTGGTTGCATCTCTCCTTCAATGCACGTTCAAATGTGTCACTATTTTCAAGTATAACCACTACTACAGCAATGTTTTCGCGACAGCAAAATGGAAACGCGTCTGCTTGTCCCGATCAAAAATGCAAACGAGATTTTTCTTTGACCACATCGTGGCTTTTCAGTTTATGAAAGACGGCGATGTTTACCTTCATAACTAATTATCTGCTATGAATGTAGTAAGTTAAGTCTCAACCTAGATGAAGCAACCAATGAGTCAAATCATTATCATCACCAGCCTGTAATCACCAAGCTTAGCAGGCGGATTGGTGATCTCAGTTGGTGATAAGTACTCAGATGGATACTGTTGCCCATCCCCTGGTATAATCCTTTAGTAAGATTTTTACTACAACCGCGTGATAAGCTGGGGTCTTTTCTCAGGCCGGACACACCACGGCAATAATAAAATGTACATAAAATTTGAGTTGATTTTGATTGAAACTTTCCGGCATTAGATGGGCAATCGCTAGAAATTCTATTCATTGTCAAATATGAAGAGAAATGTGTATTGTTGGAACGGAATTTTGCAATACTTACACTCCAAACAATAACTTATGTGTGAAATTGAAATACGTTTGAATCTGCGCCCCTCTAAAGCTTTGTGTCGCGTGTCATCACTTTCCACATACCATTGTTCAAGCCTTTAATAACACTGAATGGCCTGACACCAATTATAAAGTTGGAACACCTTTTAGAATAATGTTCGAAGTACAAATTGGCCTCGCGTTACAGAGTTGTGTCATTGATTGACGTGTTTACTAAAAGGCAAACTGGTTTGAAATGTTTTATCATAAAGGTATTCAGGAAAGGTCTCGGGGTCTTATTTGGGTTGTTTTGATTGAGAAATCACCACAAATAATTCGGCTATGACGTGAAATGACGGACGAACAAAATAACGTTAAAAATATCATGAGGGCATCAGGAAAAGTTAAAGCAGATAAAAAGTAGATCTTTACTGCTTTAAATATTATGGTTATGTTTTGATCTACACTGGTTTTAACTAGATATTTTCTATGATAAAAAGTCCGGCTACAATTTAACTTTTACACAACCACAATCACACAGCCACAATCCTTGTTTTGTATCATCTTTTCGAGGCTGACTGTAGTCAGATTAGACGTTTACTTCCAAAAGGGTGACAGTATTTTTGATGCGGTAGATGCGACCGCAGACTTATCCGAGTTTCAAAGCCTCCGGGTCGGTCTAACGAATAACTTAAAAGTTGGTCTGTCTTAACTTCCCCCTCGCTTACCGTTTGTACGTGGGCTGCGTTATTTTTGTTGGTGGTTGATAGCTATAATTATGTTGGCAGGTAGGTACTTGAAATGGTGACTTCACCGTGGCGTTTGTTATTTTTCTGAATACAGCAAAGACACGCTATCAATTCCATTTCGACTGATAAATGTCTATAAATTTTCCTAAATATCGACCCTCAATTCGATCGGAATGGGCGCTGCGGCAAAACTGACGTGGCTGTGTCCAATTTAATTGCAAAATACTATACATAATTATTTTTACAATAAAATATATTAGTACAGTAAAATAAAATCAAAATACCTTAAAGTATTTAATAGGGAACACGGTAGACAACATTAAATTGAAATGTTTGTAATCAGAATCGAATGAAACTGCTTTTTTCCTAGATGGACGTACAAAAATGAAGATTTTGAGGCAAATTTGTGTTGGTTTTTATCGAACCAGTCCAGACCAGTCAGTCCAATTTAAGATAAGATAATATTTTATTTGTAACTCAAACACAATACATGATATTTACTATAACTTATATATAACTTGCAAATTTTTGCATAGAGTCACAAAATGGTCTCTGTCTCAGCATAAGCCAGTTGTAAATCACGTTGCAACCAACGCTGGTCTTCCGACAGACCCACTTGGTGACGTCACGGAAGATAACACATAAGACACTAAATAACCAAAAATATAACAAATAAGAAACATAATCTACATTTAATTTTCAGTATCATTAAAACAAACTTTTTAACTGGAAAAAATTATTTTCCATGAGGATGGAACTCGTCAAAACTTCAAGTTTGGGTCCCACTTCATCTTAACTTGTAAATAACACAACACCCACGGTCACATACATAGTCCTGATCCGACACTAGGATTCCCTGTGTCCTGTGTATCAAGGACAAATGTTTGTCCCGCAGCGGGAATCGAACTTGCACCTCATGCGTCTCAGCCGGCTACTCGGCCGTTGTCGTCTGTGTTATAAATGAACTGTGTTTTAGCATTGTTGGACTAAGTACTGCTTGTATAAGTGTCTCAACGAAAACTGATCTGAACGCGATATGCTGACTGTTTGAAATATACCCAAGATTCATCTCTAAGAGCGACAAAACGTTGAAATAACGGACTTTATCAACTACTTGTGTCGCGAAAAATCAAGCTACGTTTTCCATAACTGGGGTCACAGACAATCGTCGCAAGTATTTCCCCATGGACCCATAGTCTGTTCGATTCCGCAACCGGTCAAGCAATCATACATGTAATTGGTACTGAGAGATTTATTAGTCATGTCGCAGAATAAATAATAGTTGATTAGGACTATTCACACACATTTGAGCAGGTTCAGTGATGTAGACGGGCCCAGCCCGCCTATATCCCGTCAGAAATAGTAATAATAATGTATTTCTTTCAAGCACACTAACCAAAAAAATATTTTGAAACAAAATTAATCTCCAACGCCTTGGTTTAAAATAAACATTTAAGAAAGAACCTACACTAAAAAAAAAATTTTCTACGATCCCGAGTCCGGAGACGAGACGTGGGGACGAGCGGGAATAAACCACAATTTTCGCGCTTCTGGGTCCATGCATGGACGGCGTCTATGAGACTTAGCGAATAACGCAATTACAAATATACTTACCTGACCGCAATGCTGGCTTTTTCAGCCAGCGTATAAGCATTGCCATGCAACGTGGCAATGCCGCCAGTATTCTGGGCACGCTGCTCATATCATATTATATCTAGTGACGGCATTGATTGACTATGGGTTATCTATGCCAGAATCGTCCCTCATAAATAATCCCAGTTGACCAGTATGAGATTTTATTTTTCATCAGCCGGTAGACATCCAATGCTGAATGAGGCCTCCCCCATAGCAAGCATAGCGTGCAATGGGGGAAAAGTAATGTTAATGTGAATGTAATGTTAGGTAGGTAATGAACATAACTAAAGTTTAGGTTAGAGTGATAGAGCAGGTAAGTACTTTTGTTTTATTTGGTAATCATTTTGTTGCTAATAAATAAATACTTATACCTACTTACTTAGACATACGTTGAACCGGTACGACTATTAAAACAAACAATACATACGGGTGTATCAAAAACTATTATAGTAAAAAATGGACTATTCCTGAAACTAGTTTTTTTTGTAATCTGACAAAACACGGTCCGTTCACGTCCCTAACTCAACACGGATGTGTGTCAGTTTGGATAGTCCCGTCTTGTCTTTTCGTGTTTACTATGAGCGTTTTATCTAATCTACTCGCTCATTATTCCTTGATTGAGTGCCTCCTTTTGTTCTGTTATTATTTGTTATTTGATTACGGGATTGGGGTGAATCTGAGCCTTTAATGAGATTATGTTGGGTTTTATTAACTTCTTATTAGTCAAACAGATTATATAATACAAAAGATGGTACAGTAGAATAAATAGGTATCATAAGGCTTGTTATCATTAGAATTCATCATCAGCCGGTGGAAGTCCACTGTTGGACAAAGGCCTCCCGCCTATAGAGTGCCACGACCACCACGAATGTAATGTCACCAATACAAACTATAAAGCGTGTCGGATAGACGCAACACGATAGCTCGACTGGCGGTTTCCATACACATCTAAGGAGTTTAGCGGGCGAAGATTGACGTAGAAAAGAAAAGCAGAAATTCATTTTTTGAAAAAAAAAATGTTATGCTACTTGTCAAGCAGACAAGCTTACGGCCCACCGGATGGAAAACAGTTACCGTAGCCTATGAACGCCTGTAACACCAGAGGTATCACACGCGCGCTGCCGAACCTAAGACATAAAGATGAAAAGTCTCATGTGCCTGTAATTTCACCGGCACCCGTACCCTTCAAACCGAAACACAGCAATGCGAACACTACTGCTTGGCGGCAGAAATAGGTACGGTGGTAGTACTTCCCCGGAAGAACTCTTTCACAAGAAGTTCTACTACTAACACCATTACTATTTGTTTTGAATTATGTTCTAATGTAAGAAATTGAATAACTTTCAAACCTAATTCTATGATCATTATTTGACAATGATTAAGGGGAAAATAGAGAAATGTACGCGAATCTTCAGCATCGAAGCACAAACCCTCCTTGTTTGGGTCATTCAAAGTGCGAAGTTTACTTAAAATTATCCCCTTGTTTGAATCATAACAAGAATCATAGCTGCATAACACTCAATTCAAATTAGGCTCACTGCAATAAAGGAAAATGAGTTTTTTTACGTAGTTTTTTTTATTGGACAAGAAAATTCATGCCACTCTTCCAAAGAAGACATAATAGTATTACAGTAAATAAGATTCACTTCGACGCCAACGAGTGTATGAATTTGTGAAATATTTAATCTAAAGTCGTAGCAATAAAGCTCATATTATATTAATGGCTGATTTGGAGTGATACAAGCCTGATTTTACCCCCCACTGATCAGTTCGTTTATTTGAGGGCGGATTTATTATCATTTCTTTCCCGTTTATTTCCTACTTGATAAGTTTTATTATAGCTTGTTGGCATCGGAAGAGTCGAGATGTTATGGCAGAGTTCGCGAATCTCAAGGTTGTAATGAAGCAGACTAAGAGCAACCAGATTATTGTAAGATTTATAAGAAAACAACATGGCGTAACGCAAACTGGTAAATAACGTTACTGGATTAGGTAGATACATGACACATTGTAGATCACCACAGAAACATTAGAAAAATAACATTAAACGAAGAAGCCTAAAAATAGGCGGCCCCAAAGGTAGGTTTGGGACAAACATCAAACTGGCTATGGCCTGTCACACGAGTCAGATTAATACTACTTAATACTATTACTACGGATTAATGGTATTAACCTAACTCATTATTCATTAGCGTATTATTCATTTACATGCAAGTACAAGAAATTATTCCACGGAATTAGGTCCTAATGTATGAAAGTGCCGTGGTGTTTCCGGCGTTAGAATAGACCTATCCATCTCCTCCACTGGATGTAGTAAAAGCTACTAAGGGATTAGCAAGAAGCATCATCCACTAATACGCTTGCCAAGCATAGTAATTATGGCAAATCTCCCCATTTTATTCTATGGGGAGGCTTTATCCAGCATTAGACGTCAACAGGATAATGATGATGTATGAAAGTGAAGCAACGAACGGTCGTATACTAGTCTAGATCAGTGGGATACTTTAGCAGCTTCTAACAAATGTTTCGTTTCAGCTGCTGATAACGCATACAGGGTCACATATTGATATTCCTGTGTTCAGGACATTTTTAAATCAAGTCTCCAGATTTCATATTTTCTTCATAACATTTCAGCTACGCGCTTGGTTTGAAAGCCTTATTAGGTCTAATTATTTCTATAGCTTCGTTAGATGCAAGCAAACGTAAACAAGTACCAGTGAACTTTAAAGATCTAATTAGACAAACAAGGGGCGCTTGGTATGCTCTACCCTCTGCCACTTGCGTCCCGTTTTGAAGACGTTTTGTCATTTTAAAATGAACCCTATTTCATGTGGTTATTGAGAATATTTCAGTTGTGAGCAGTCTTGCCCCTATGGCCTAGGAATAGAAAAGATAAACTGGGCACATTGATGCCCGAAAAGCACAGTAATAGCACCCAAACTTCGTAAAAGTGCTCATAATGACAATTGGGCATGTTACTTTGATACTGGAGACAGGGTCTATTACAACGTATCTTTTAAGCATACGGCTATAAGCCAAGGTCTACTGTAAAGCTTTTACAGAAGTCTGATGAATTTGTAATAATCTTTTAAAAGGTAATCTTTAGAAAGTTAAAATTGACTTTATTTACCACCAATTTTCCTTAAGAAAATCGCAACAGTATTTTCCGGGTTCTTCGGTACACCTTAAGGCAGTACCAACTCTCTAATTTATGTGTACTAAGATAAGGCGTAATAAATAGGCAGAAGGAATACCGTTTTAAAATAATCACCCTTAAATTGCTGTTTGACTGAACAAACATGGTGTGGAGTCGGCAGTCGTATTGATATTTCGCATTTATTTTTAACGAGCACAATGGATTCATTCTGTCGGTATAGGTACATAAATTGACTACTCAAGCAGCATTTTAAACTACAAGGTATTACAGTTGAAAATAAGGCAGCTGTTGTCTTACCATTATAACAGCTTTATGAAGTAAGATTTAGCATTAAACAATTAGTAGATTCTAAGAATAAGCAAGTTGAAAATGCAGGTCATATAGCTGGCAGAACTGACAACCATTAAAGAATTTTCTCTCGAGTGGCGACCACAAACCGGACGTCCCAGTAGAGGAAGGCACTCTCGATGGACTAAACATATTATAAACCTCGCAGGAAGTCAGTCGATGAAGGTGGCTCAAAACCGTTCGTCGTGGCATCCTAGTTAGTGGGCAGGCCTATGATCAGTAGTGGACTTCTACATGTGATGATGATGAAATAAAAAAATATTTTCAAGGATATTATAAAGTTAAACATAACGAAAAGCTTTCAAAAGCTACTCCATCACTTTCTTGTCTCATTTTCCCAGTTTTAAGAAAAGAGCGATTCCACAAACGCCTCTGGCACATTGCGATGTAGGCCGCTGTTGTCTTAGCATTACAACGGCTGTATGAGGCAAGCGAGCATTTTCAATGAGATTAAAATCTTAATGGTTTTATAATCCGAACAGAAAATTTAAATAGGGCGAGCTGGCCTAAATTGGTTTTTACATTTCAGTGCGGAATGGCGCGTTTTGAAGTATGGTGCCTAAACTAAACTAGCTAGCTTTATTTTCTTTAATGGATAGATTGATTTTCGAGAAATGCATAAATAGATTAACCATCAAGGCGAAGTCGAGGCTAAGTCCAGTCTCGTCTACTTAGAAGTCGAAGAACTCGTTTTTTTTGCAAGAAATAAAAATTCCAGTCGTCCAAACATCGCAAGTAAAACTCAAAGTAAACAATACAAATTTAAAACTAATCAAAGAACAGCAATAGAAAGCGGAACGGGTAAAGTTTGCTAGATTTAATTAACATTCCGGCTCGAACGGACACCGGTCTAGTTGGGTTCTAATTGTAGCTGTCAACAGCAGTACGCTCTACGGTCACCCTCGCGTCAAAACCTTTTACAATTTGTAACAGTTCAATTCCGATAAGTTCTTACAGCACCTACGATTGGTTCTCGGGTTCAGAACGGGTCATGGCTTAGACTAAAATAAATTAACTACAGAAGTTTCTCCGAAACTGTCAGTAACCTCGTGTCAAAACATTAACAATTCACAATTTTCTTTTTGAGATCTATTCCAATATTTTTTTGGTATAACCGACAAGTTCTCGCGAAAGTTCGATGTTACTTAGTGCTTCGGTACAAAGGTTGTATCATAAAATACGGATATAAAAATAATTCAGTAAGAGTCTAATAATAACCACCTGTGACCGTTTTCGTTAATAAATTACTATGACTATTGTACCTAAATAAGATTTATGCGAGCAACTAAATATTTTATTTTTATTTTTTATTTCAGTAAGCAACGGAACTGGCATGTGACCTACCTAATGTTAGTAGTAGTATATTAGTTTAGCTACGAATGTCAATGAAAGATTTATATAGTGTTGTTTTGGTTCATTGATATTCGTAGCCCAAAGTAATGATATTTATGAGATACCGTGTGTTACTTCTTCTGATTCCCGCAAAATCAGTGTTCGCTATCTCAAAAAGTGTTGATGAGCTGTAATAAGCTAAAATCACAAAAAAATAATTTTGCTCCACCTTGCTAACGTTCCACCTTAAACTGTAACCCCAACCACGTCCACCAAGGACGCGCCCTACTTTACATTGCACTTCGCCCTGAGACAAAGATGAAATGTCTCATGTGCCTGTAATTTCACCGGCACCCATACCCATCAAGTCGGAACACAACAATGAGAGCTCTACTGCTTGACGGCAGAAATATGTTTGGTGGTAATACTTCCCCTGACTAACTCTTTCACAAAGAGCTCAACTGTTAGCTTAACAGCGAAAATGGAGTCCTTTGCCCAGCAGTGGGTTGATGTATGATCACAGACCATGAAATATAGTTTGTGCTCTCTCTCAGACGCCCAGGCAAAGGAGAGCGGGGCATGAGCTCTTATGTGTATGACAGATGTCAGTTTATTGAAGCATGTCTTACGTACTTGAGTCAATATCATATGGTGGAGCAGCAGACGTCGCACCCAGATTGCTTCCATCTTCCTATAGCGCTTTCTTTATGCGGCTTCACGTTTCACTTCGCTCTCGGTTTTTCGGTGACTTGACCGCCGCAAAAAGCAACCACGTCCAGGTATATGATTTCCGCTGTCTTTTGCTTCCGTCAAAACCAAGCGCCTCCAGGTCTAAGCATACAAAAACAATGTTAATTTTAACTGAAAATATGTAAGCATAAGCATAGAGCGGCCATAAACCGTGATAAGGCCGCATTCACGTAATAAACAGATTACAGATGCCGTCTACCTGCGCTTACCAGTACGAACTCACGCACCACGTCAAGCGATGCGCGATTCGTGCCGGTTAGCGCAGATTAACAATCAGCGGCAACATGATTCCTACTTAAACACGCCCTAGCCTCAGGGAGCCATAAACTGCGGATAGCAAAGCTTTTAAAAAGTAGTAAAAACTCTTAAGACATTAATCCGGTAACAGTTGGCAGGTGAACGCGATCGATGCCTTGTTTTACCTTATTAGAATAATTTAAAAACTTCCTAGGTTATTCAAATTGTTTCACTTTGTTGTGGAATAACCTTGATATATAGCAATCATAAGTCAGTTCCCTAGATATATCCAGAAACGGTTGGCTACGCCGTAGGCGCGTAGGCTTCTACGAGGTGTGTTTCTACAAAATTATTAAATTATTTCAATCTTTTATGAATGGCATTTTGCAACACACTTTTGATAAAATTATTATTTGAATTGCTTAGGTAATAAATAAAAAAAATACAATATTATATTAACCAGGGAATACATTAATGGTACTTTCTACCACTTAATCAACCCCTAAATCGGGCAGATGCGCCGTTGACCATAAAACCCATATTACCTACCCGGGCCACAAAAACGGTGGTTTATTAAACACTCGTAAACGAACACTGCAGGGGATGCAGCCAATAATGGGCATCGTAAAACAAATCAGTGCCTGGCGATTTTTAAACATTATTTTATATTTTACTCTTAAATAAAATTAAAAAAGGAACTAGAAAATCCACATATACAGAGCTAAAATTTTGGGTTAGAAGGGTAGGCAAAACTCCCTAAATAAATCTATCATTTCGTCATCATGAACGAAATTACTATCGCTGCAATATATTTAGTTGAAATCTCCACCGCATAGCACCACATAATGATCTTTGCGATATCGCGGAGGGACATTACATCTTCTAAATAACCCAGGACTGTAGGCAGTAACTTATTTCCATTTCAGCTGCAACACCATTCCACCTTACATTCATACACCTATCTAGTAGGTAATCTTGTTCTTTGAAGTTGAAAAACATACTTGAATATCAACCACCGCGTCGTGTCGCCTCTGGCTGGAGTCCGAATAATGAAAAAAGTTTCGGTGACAGCGAAAACCACGTGTCGAATGCAGGCTTCTGTGCACTAGACGTGTGACCCGGTCTAATAGATTCTAAGATAATTTATTAAAACAGGCGTGACCATGCAGAAATTTATTCTACAATATTGAACAGACAAACTATGTACTTAGTAACAATTCCGCCCCGAAAACTCAAATAATTTGACACATAGCGACACTAGCGCGTGGCGAGTCAACTTTTTTCTGAGGATGCTTCGTAAAGGGGAGAAACACGTGTCGAATTCTTTCCGTGTTTTCGGTGGAGACGGGCGAATTCTTACTAAATATTAGTTCGTCTATTCAATATTATCTAATAGATACTTTTAAAATTACCGAGTATTATCTAAGACGACATTTTACTAAATAGTTTTATTTTACAACCGATAACTTACGATATGTATAAGTAGCGGCACGTTAGTCTAGCTAGCGCGAAGGAAACGTGGAGGGGATAGTTGCGCATGTTTACTGTCGCGCACGCAATACAATTGGTATAAGATAGATAGAGATAGAGACAGAGATCCCCCAAAGATACCTTACTTTTCGACTTCTGCGCAGTCGGTAAACGGTCAGCGCTAGAGTTTCGTGCCGCTACTTGTAAGTAACGCTATCTTCAGTAGTAGGAGAGCTCCTAGTGGAAGAGTTCGCCCAATGAAGTTCTTACTACCATACCTGTATAATGCATATACCTATTTCTGCCACCAAGCAGTATTGCTCACATTGCTGTATTCCGGTTTTAAGGGCATGGGTGCTAGGATAATTACAGACGCATAAGAATTTCCATTTTTATGTCTCAGGATGAAGGGCGCAGTGCAATACCACGTAGGGCGCGTCCTAAGTTGACGTGACCTAAGAGGTATTTTATTGTAATGGGGTTACCGTTAACATCAGATGGACCACATGCGAGTTCCTTAATTAACACAAATAAAAAAAAAACTACCCGCATTTGTATGAGAAATTGTTAAGCTTCGCGACAGTATCTGTAAATATCATCTGTAATGTTTTCCAAAGTCACACTAGATTAAGTAAAAGTTTATCTGATAAAACTCAGAATAACAAAATAAAACCTGTTTGAAAGTTGTATTTTCAGCTCAATCGCGGAAGATCTTTAATTTTTTTCTTGCCCCAAAGTTTAATGCTTATCAAATCCTTCATTTGGAAAAATCGCAGGTTGTTTTGTTCAAGGAAATAAGTATGGAGTCACGTTATAATGAAAGCACCACCACATAATTTTAAAATTTACAGTTCAACTTATTTACACACGAATTCTCCGATACATCAAACTATATTTAAGTACAGGAACAATAATTACTGACAACAGCTCACTCCTCAATAATTACTAGTTTGGGGAAACCTGTTACACGAATTTAAACCTTACTCCCTTGTGATACGAACTGTGGAATATTGGTTACTAGATAATTACTACTGATCGTCCTATGGGAAAAGACCGAAAACCGTTTACTCCGTATGAAAATTTGATGAGTAATGTTTGAGATTGGTAGGTTTGGACTGTGATTTGGAAGGTGTATCAATAATTTAATGACATACGTGACCTGCGTTTAAAAGGGTTGAGCCTCACTTTTCATCAATAAATATATAGATAGTAGTTTATTGCACAACACTTTAAAAATAACCACAAATATTATAATATAGAAGTACAATTACGCGCGGGGCGCAGGTTAGGGCGGCCTTATTGCTGAGAGTGATCTCTTTCATACAGCCTTGGGATGGACTGAAATTGATGAAAACTATAAAGCACTCCACAGCAATTCAATAATTTTATAAAAATGTCTTAACCCCCGACTAATTTCAGTGTTCCATAAAAATTGGAAAACAGGACAATAAACAATATTCGGTTTTGATGCTTTTTAATTTGTTGGTTGTACAACATTTGATAGTCAAATGGTTTATTTTTAGCGTCACCTACGACTTAAAATTGCCTGCCTATTTATTTCCCAGCAAGTACCTACCTACTGGCACTGTAACTACCTATTCGGTAATCTTTCACATACTTTACTATTCTCCTGCTGACGTTTCGTTAAGGTGGAGCGTTTCACAAGTGGCGCGAAATTCAAATTTTATTGTGTTTTTTGCTGATTACTGCTCATCAACACTTCTTGAGATAGCGAAAACTGGTTTTGCGGGAATCAGGAGACCTAACACATATGTTTTAATTGATAGTATCTCATAAATATAATTAGTTTAGCTACGAATATCAATGAATGATTTGTATAGTGTTATTTTGGTTCATTGACATTCGTAGCAAAACTAATGATATTTATGAGATACTTTCACTTAAAACATGTGTTTTAGGTCATGAGACGGGAACACGTTACCGTCGTATACCTAGTCGTAATTTTTCTAAAATAATACCAAGCCACGATAATTTCAATTATATAGTTTTTATAAAGGCCAGTAATTCAAACCATATACCTAATTGGTGTTATAGTATTTTAAATGGTGTGGCATTTGATCTAATTAGGTTAACACCAACTGATATCGTCTGAAGGTAGCATGACGATGAACTGAGGCCTTAATATGTAAAAGGTAGGCAGAGTCTGCTAAGCACAGATTACTGTACAGCGTGCAGAGTAACCTCTGTAAATATGGTTAACGTCAGATCAACACCCTGTATCACACACACACACTACACACACTGCACACTGCGGTTCCACGGAACAGTAATTACAAAGGCTCAACTATTTTAGCCATACAACCATAGGAGGGTAGGTTTACCTACCTCGGGGAGTTCAGAGTTAAGATTAGTGCCGCGCGCCTCGGTCTAGTGCAAATTGTGCATAATAACAGTGCGAGCTGGGGCAACCATTACACAGTGAGCTTTTGGACTAAGTACCTACTTATAAATATTTTTTTGACATTTTAGTCCAGTGATTATAGGTACTCTGTGCTGGCCTGCGGTTTGAAGCCCCGAGAAAGAGCACCGATACGTAACAGCAACGCGTGAAACAATCAGGTGCAGGCATCCCGGGCTGTATTATATAGAAACGCATAAGTGTTGTATAAATGTATCTGTCGATAGAGCGTATTGTTCTAAATTTATGCATCAAAAGCAAACAGAAAACATTAAGTTCATTTAGTTAATGTATTACCAAGTATATCGAGAATCGGGGCTCTGGTGGATGTATCATGAGTCGTTTTACTTATTCATCATTCATAACGAAAGTGGAATCTGGTGGATGTGTCCTAGATCGATATAGGTCACAATCACAAGGCCCTTTTCATAGTTATAAGCAGAATGACTACGTAAAACCAGTGACACGCGCCGACACGAGGACGCAACAATGTTATATCATAAAAGATGGTAACCCTAGTGCACACAACACTTATATCTCCTGCCCTAGTGTAGCGTACGTATAAAGGTGGGGAACTTACGTCTCAGTAGTACGTACGCGTTTAAGTCTCGAGGTTAGCAGTCGCACCTAGCCCCACTAACAATTTACGTCTAGTCATAACATGTCGACGTCTTTTGCTGATATTGTCGACGAGTGGTTTCAATAGAGCAATTAGGTATTGTACGCAGAACGCATAAGGGGGTATTAATCAACTGAACTGAACGGGTTAGTCTGCGAAAACGCTTGAAAAGTGGTGTCTTCAAAACCCAAGAACTCTCTGAATTTATACCCTGATTTTTAATCTTAGAAAATTTTATAGATTTATTCTTAACAATATTTAGATCAATATAAATAACACTTCCGGTTGAATTAAAGAATGTGGGATTTTTCTAAATTTATATGTAGATTTTGTGTAAATTTAAATGATACCTACCCCTTTCCACGAAATTTACCAAAACAGAGGTTACAAAACATGTGCCAAAATCTACAACCATATCATACTTTTATTTAACCTGAAGTGTTATTTCTATTGATATAAATAGTTAAGAATTAAGGCAAATTCGGGGTTTTTAAAAACACCACTTTTCAAGCGTTTTCGCAAACTGGAAACTGAAATTGCTAACAACTAATGCTTCTTTCAGAGTTGATAAAATAAGCCAATACTACAAACTCAAAAAAAAGCAATGGCTTTGTATATTGTTTTTGTTGGTGTGAAGAACTGAAAAAATATGAATACTGATCATTATCGATATTTGTTACTTACTGTTTTTGATGCTCATGTATTTTATGCCAATTTTTGAGTCATTTTGAGACCGGAGGCCCAAGCAGGAACATCTAACGTTATCGAGACGGTAGCGAGACGATAGTAAACGTCAAATATGAACCAATCAACTTACTAAGATTTCAAGTTACCAAGAGGGCCTAGCCAAGTGGCATTCGCTTCGAAGCGATTCCATTTCTAATGTCATAATTCAATACAAAAGACCACGTGACATATCGAAAGCCCAAACATCATGTCAATCCCATACATTTTGGACTTTTCTACTGGCGACATCGCCGTTAGAATGTTACTTTGTCTACGGCCCCTGATGTCATTGGCCAATATTTGACATTTGCGATCGTCTCGTTAGCGTCTTGGTAACGTAAATTATTCGTGCTGACCCCACGGTTCTTGCATAACTAGAGCTATTCGTAAGGTTTATGAAATCAAACACAATGGAAATTAAATTAATTTACTTTATTACTTTAAACACATCCATACGATGATGGTCAAAGTTATCATTGCTCTAACAATGTCTTAATACATTTGTCATGTTAAAAAACATTGGTACAGTCAACTTTAATTCTATAATAGAAAAATTAACATAGGATTCTAAAAATTCAATCTTATTTCTAACGATTACATTATTCTAATTGATATAAGTCTGCTATTAAGATATTAAGTGCATTCATATAGAACTGTCTATGGCCCGTTATAAAGTGCGAAGGAAACAGTACAATCTATAAAGTTACTATTTTTATTACGGTATATTGAATGTCTATTAAATCGAGTAATAGTCACATAATAAAACATGATTGACGATTACAAATAATCTACTTACAACTACTCCGAGGGAAATACAGTAGTATTCAACAAATACTAACTTAATTTTACACCAAAATCGTACATGAAATTGGCTAATTCAAATACACACGAATAAATCTACAATTTCTTAGTTATTGGGAGATACGAATTACACGATACAAATGGCAGTCAATCTTTAAAATAATTTAAATAACATGCCTCACTCAATCAACCAGTCTTATTCATTGCAAAAAAAAAACAATTAAAACATATAATCACGCCAGCTACCGGTCTTTACAACAAACAAATATTTTAAATGCTCGAGTTAATTCAGTTATACATTACTACGATATCATACGAATTTAAAGCCTATCGAAAAACTTATAATATTTACCCTATCATCCGATTATACGCATTTTATACGTAAGCGTACAAAAAATTACAATATAACCAATGCAGGGCGTTATCTGGCGGAGAAATATTTAAGTAGCGCAAAAACGGAGTCACCAAAAATTGCTTTTCAAAACATCATTAACACCAATTATAAAAAACATAAGCTCATGAGAACCGGATTTTACATGCGTTTGTATCACAGGTTGAAACTTTTTGTGTACCGATTTATGGCACTGCATAATTTCTTAGTCATTTTCTCCACATTATACTAAGACAAGCTTAGCGTAACTTGGAATCTAGACTTCAAAAATTTATAACATTTTACTTTTTTTTATTAATGTTTGTACAAACCTGAACAAAATTACATTGAGTATTTAAATTATAACTTCAGGTAGGGTGCAATGCATTTTGATATGTACCAATGTAGCCGCAATAAAATCGCGTGGAAGCTTAAAACCTTCCGAGATCTACTCGTCTTACTACGAATGCTAATACAATTGCGACTGCATCAATGAAAAATATGTTCCAATGCAAAAGTCCTAAAATCGATGTCAAAATCATTATAAAAGTATTTTGGGAACAAAATTAGAATCAAAGAAATCATGTATAAATTGAAAACTGTTGAAACATTACCAGAATCGGTCGGCATCTAACGGACATAAGGTCAGAATCAGGGTGCGTTCTCACACAAGGCAGGCACTAGCTCGCTTTGCTCACAAACAACGTACTGTGATCGTTTATTTGTATCCCGATTCGCGCGGTGTTAAACTTGCTTTGAGAACGCTACCACGGCTGCAAGCTACCAAGTTATCTACAGGTCGGTGTCGTACCATGCGGCAACATTATTGTTGTCATGTGGCGGTTCCGGGAAGGCCAGATCGGCAGATGCCGCCCCGGCGCCGTCCGTCTCACCTATATCCATGTCCATGCCAAATCCACTGCCGATTTCAAGTCCCTGCATCGAATCTATCGGTATTTGATCGTATCCTGCAATACAACGTAGGAATTACTAAACGTAAGCGTTTGGTTGATATACAACTTAAATGCGACCCGTTCTGGTTGGAGCTATCGGTGCCGCCTCCATCCACCGACTACCTGAGACCGTTACAATGACATCGGTCCATCGAGTGAGTGAGGTCAGGAGGTTTTGCAGTTAGAACTGATATAAGTGCCCAATATTTCGCCGCCAGCGTCATCTTGAACTATGGCTAATATGGCTATCTATCGCCGATTCAAGATTAAGGTGCGGGTTCGAGTACCGCTGGTTCGAAATTTTTGGGTCGCATTTAAATTTAAGTATTTCTGGCCAAAAGAACCGGCCAGGAGCATATTTGCACTTTGACTTTTGAAAGGGAGAACCAAGTGACATTGGTGTTGATTTTGATGCACCATTCTCTTGACACTCTATTGCACTTATAATACTGAAATTAAAAGTATGATAAAAGTAAGATGATTCTGATAAACCAATTTCTAAACTTTATGGATGATTCTGATGAACCAATCTCTCAACTTTAGAGATGATTCTGATCAAACAATCTCCTTTGGAGATGATTGTGATGAACAAGTCTCTAAACTTTAGGGATGACTCTGAAGAAACAATTTCTAAATTTTGGAGATGATTCTGATGAACCAATCTCTCAACTTTAGTGATGATTAGTATAAACAAATTTCTTAACTTTAGACATGATTCTGATAAACCAGTCTCTAAACTTTAGGGATGATTCTGATGAACCAATCTCTAAACTTTAGAGAATCGTGCATCCCAATCCACAACAATGTCACATTCTGACTCAAAGAGTAATTCAATCGCTAGATTCATTTTCTTTACCGAAAATGCAACAGAATGCTCTCGACCAGTTTAAATTATTTAAGAATAACTAGGAGAAATTACTAGTCTTCCTTTAGTAACTGTCTGCATAGGTTCATAATAAATGTGTAAATAGGAAAGGATTGCATAGTAGTGTGACACAATTAACACATTGTTATCGCACAACAAGCAATTAATTACAAATTAATAGTGGATGGATATGGAAATACTTACCTGTGATAGAACATCATATTTTTAGTCCGACATAAATGGGTAAGCGAGAGGCAAAATGTGTAACGAGTTTTTTAAGCGGATAACTTTTCAAGCAATTCTTTATATTTGAGGGATAACTATTTCAAGCTAGAGGGATTTCGACTCTGTGTTGTATTCTCTAAAGTTCAACCGCGCAAATATTTTCGAGAGCCCTTTCTATTAGACTGAAATAAAAGGGACCGTAATAACTTTGCCGCGGTTTAGCTTTAGGCGCAAGCCACAAAGGAAGTGACGCGGGCGCGTACATGCCACGGGCATCTTTCCATTACATTCAAATTTCGTACATAACGCACCGAAATAAAGTCGCAATTTAAACACACCGGATGGTATGGAACGGACAACCGTATAACATAACATAGAACATACGTCACATACGTAGTCTTTATCCCACACTAGGATTCCCTGTATCGTGGGTATCAGCAACTACGAGTACCATTATGGTACCAAAACACCCAGACCCGGACCAAATATTTGCAGGTTATACAAACATTTGTCCCGAAGCGGGAATCGAACCTCGCACGCTGCGCCACTGAGGTCGTCAAATGATGAAGGATGCCGCGCCTACTTTATTTCCGTGCGTTTATTATGAAATTTTAATGGAATGGAAAGACGCCCTTGTCCGTGCCCGCACCAGCTCTATGCTATGTGGCTTGCGCCTCAGAGAAATGGCCATCGTTAATTATTTATTTGATTAGTCAGGATTCACCCAAAACGCAGTTAGACAGTGCAGCATAGTATAAGTAAAACGGTACGTCAATGCATGAAAAACACAAAAATAAATAATATTCCCATCACCTGATTTTAGTGATAGATAGGTCCCGGATTAAGCTGCATGTAAAGAAGAGAGAAAACATTGTATTTATATTGTCATCTACATTAAATACTATTGAATAGTGCCGCTAAGTAAAGTGTTCATAAGAATAACTTCGTGAATAGAAAAAATATAAAATAAGGTGCCATAGATATTACAGAAAAGTGTAGTGCTAGATTATTCAAAGAAAGATAATTTCAAAGTTTAGTATTCATTACAACTGTAAAACTGATAAAAAGATTGGGGAAAATCAGAAACTACATTAATAAATTATCACCTTCAATTATCGTTACTACATCACCACACTGGTTTATTCTACAGTTACAATCAAAGGCCCTTCAGAGCCATACTTCAAATAAACCAAGAAAGAACCAGGGATACGAAAGCAAAACCAAAAGATCTGTAATATCTGAAAACCCTTCCACCTGGTGTTAGTTGACCAAACCAAGTAAAGCCAGGTCAAGTCTTACCTTGTTGGTGAAACGACGGCCGCGTTCCGTAGAGCCCCTCATAGCCCTGCTCAGGCCCGAGCATGTCCTAGTGAGAATTAAATGTATAAAAATAAAACAAACGAAAATAAAATATATACAGCAGTTAGAATAATACTACTCAAGTTGTTGATTAGGCGTATACACAAACTTGTTGCGTGACTGACTCACTGAATGACTAACAACGCACAGCCTAAACGGTAAGTTCTAGAGACCTGAAATTTGGAGGGTACATTCCTTTTGTGGTCTAGGGGTGTGAAAGGAATTGCCAAAATTCCCCCCCAATGGGGGTGCCCTTAGGGTAATTTTTGGTTTGCTGTTTGAGTGCACAAACATGGGGTAAAGTCGGTAGTAATCTTGATTTTTGCGAACGTATTTTTGTAAACAAGTATAATGGATAATTAATTGATTCAGGCGTGACTTTGCGGAAATCAACGCTACAATATTGAATAGACCAACAAATATATAGTAACAATCCACCCTCTCCACCGAAAACTCGGAAAGAATTCGACACGTGTTTTGCCTCTCTACGAAGCATCCTCAGAAAAAGTTGACTCGCTGCGCTCTATAAAAACAAAGAAACAACACCGTAAAAACTCCGCACGCATGTCTATTATTAGTATTAGTGGAATTTAACATGCGTGCGGAGTTTCTACGGTGTTGTTGTTTCCTTGTTGTTCTAGAGCGCAGCGAGTCAACTTTTTCTGAGGATGCTTCGTAGAGAGGCAAAACACTTGTTGAATTCTTTCAGAGTTTTCGGTGGAGAGGGGCAGAATTATTATTATTACAATGGATTCAATCTGCCAGTCAGTATAAATAAATACGTTGCTTTACTGACTGACATCAACGCACAGCCTAAACGGTATGTCCCTAGACTCCTAGAGAATTTGGAGGGTAGATTATTTTTATAGTCTAGGGGTGCACTAAGAAAGGAATTCACAAAACCTCCTAAAAGGGCTGCAACGGGGTGTTGAAGTTTGCAAGGAAAAGTCTCCACGCGGACGAAGTCGCAGACGTTCCACTAATTACGTATAATATACACACGGCTTGACAATTTACAGCCGTTAGGTACGGCATCTTCACGATTCAATTTGCGGAATTTGCCTTATATTGAGATTGTTCAGGCTGTCCGTCCATCCGTCCCAGTCTGTCAAACCATTGTAACTTTCAATTATTCATCAAAACCTTATCAAAACGCATGAAATTTGGTAGGTACACAGTTTTGGTAGTTTGGTATACAAACTCTCATTTAAGTGAAGAAAATTGTTTTTACGTAACTGGTTACAAATCAGTTAGTTACCAAAGTGGCTGAAGGGTAAATATATATGATCTTGTGATTAATTATCCCATATTTCTTGTTCTTTTAGTAAATAAACGAGAGGAGACGCAGCGGTATATTTTTAAGCCGGACACACAACGGCATTAGTTAGATCATCAAACATCCACAACTACATACTACACCTTTACCTGTAAGTCGGGCTGCATGGCGAGATCGTTGGGCCACATCTGGTGGTCGTCACGGAACAGCGAGTTGGTGAGCTCCATCGAGAGACGCTTCTTGTAGTCATGCGGCTTGTCCTCGGACATGCGGAACAGCACCGCAGCGGCATATGTGGCCACTCCTGGAAGTTACATCATCATCATTATAACCAGCCAAAACTTACTCTTGTAAGTATTTACAAGCTAAAAACTGACGTAAAAACCAAGGCGCTAAAGTCTCCATTGCCATGCACATTGAGCTGGCGTGGCTCAATATAAGTATATTATTGAATCGTCTTATACATAATAGGTTTTTTCTATTGGAACCACAAAAAACCAAATTTTTCAAAAAGTACTGAATCAATTTCGATAAAATTGATATGGGACCACCTCTGAAGTATAACCTACCAAACAAAAAAGAATCATCAAAATCAATGCATAATTGAAAGAGTGATCGCGTAACAAAAAAAGACATACGGGTCGAATTGAGTACCTTTTTTTGAAGTCGGTTAAATAGCCTATAAACATGTCTGAATAAAACATCTTATACTGGCTTACCCTCATTCCGTGAATGCAGCAGTTCAGTGAGCGGAGCTGTGGCGCCCTCAGCTTCTATCATCTCGGCGCCTTCCTTCTCGACCGCCAGCTCGCAGAGAACTCCGGCAGCCACGCGCTGTGAACAATATACATACTTAGGTGTTGAATCTGCAGCATTCACTACATTTACCGCACTGAAACTATCGCGTTTCCTTTTATTTCAGTCTATAAGAAAGGGATAAAGATAATTTTGGCACGGTTTAACTGCAGCCCTGCATTATTTAAACATTCATCACAAAATGACTGGATCTTATGGACGACTATTCGTAAAAAATTACAAAGCTCTTACGAAACAATGTACTTTGCATGACGAATACGAAAATTACGACTAATGTTTGCTACAAAATATGCCATAGATCGCGCTGACGAAAACACAAGACGATTCTATTTATAGAATCGGAACTTTATAGAATAAACGAACGAGCAATAGCGGATTTTCATACAATATTTTTAAGATTACCGCACAGTTTGTTATAATTGCATATAAGTGTTGCTTTGTTCTTGTGTTTCACACGTTAACAATTGTGAAATTACTTGGCAGTTGGAAAAAAACTATATTCTATCTATCTAACATTATGGGCTGATAATGATCAATGCTATGGTAGCAATATACCTGAATGTTCTCAATCTCGTTGAACAGCAGTTGCACGAAGATCGGTATCACGTTCTGCTGGCGGATGAGCTGCCGGTTGAGGCTCTCGCGCGCCAGGATGTGCAGGGCACCCACCGCGCCCTCCACGATCTCCTCCATGCGCACTCCGTCGGCGTAGGCCCCGCCAGCACCGCCGCCTCCGGACGATGTGCGCTGCTATAAATTGATTGAGCCTTGATTACATTCATCGTGTCACGTTGTCAGTGATCAGAATCAACGTGATAGAAGCCCAGTGCTAAACATAGGCCTCCTCATAGAATGCCACGACAAAGTCTTAAGACCTTCCTTGAAAAAATTTCCCACGCCAACTCCGCCCATGAGCCCCGAATAGAAAGTGATAGCGCTATTACTCACTTGAGCCCGAGAAGAGATGCGGTATAGATTCTGTCCCGGCCAGAAGCACTCAGAAGTAAATGACGTAAGCGATATGTGATAAAACTTAGTTTTTCTTAAAAAGTAGCAAATATAAAAATAAATCATCTTCTATTTTGTTACGTACTGTGATTTTCTAAATCTATCGAGAAAAGTATTACCAATCGTGTTTCTGATCTATGATTTCGTTAGATTACATCCTCAAGTAATCACTGTAAAAAGATCAAGTTTGTAACTTTTACCTTTACTGAGTGAGAATGTAACGAAGTGACTCCAAAGTCTTTGGACTTTGTACTTACACTTACTACATTTTTAAACTTCGTTACATTCTTACAGGCTCGTCTTAAGGCGCCTTCATCCACTGACTTCCTGTTACCTTTAAAATGCCATTGGTCTATCGAGAGGGAATGATAGGGAAATGTAAATAACATTCAGAAGACCGTTGCAGAACGGCCTTCCTCTTGATGCACCGGTGACATTTTAACAGTTGCAGGAAGACGGTGGCTTCGTTCGTCATGGCAAAGGGGAGGCCTATGTGTACCAGTGGTCGTCTTCCAGCAAATCATGACTCAGACTTATATGATTAATTTTTGGAAACTATAAAATAATCGTTAATATACATTTATTTTAGGTACAAATAGTACCTACCTACAAAATCATAATTTAAAAGGACTATTACCAAATGACAACAGATCGTTGGAAAGCATAACATAACATCAACAGTCACATACATAGTTGTGATTTCACATTAGGCCTCACTGTGTCGTGAGTATCAAGGAACTACGAGTGCCATGGTACACCAAGACCACACCCAGACCCGAAACAAATATTTGCGGGATATGCTAAAGTTTGTCCTGCAGTGGGATTTGAGATTTGAACCTGCACCTCTCGCATCTCTGCCAGCTACTAACCCGCCGCGCCACGGAGACGGCGGTCGTCAAACACAGCCGGCCTTATTACAGAACATGGACTAAATCTGAATTTAGTCCAGGTGTACTACTCCTGGATTAAATATCGACATTAGGCATATGCGACTTTAAATACGAAAGCAGATGGTTTGTTTTCCGAAATCAATTCTCGCGCTACTTCGCAAATTTCCAAAGTATCAAACTGACGGATTGTGTCACATCACAATTGAGATATCCAAGTTCTTACCTCTAACAAGCAATCAACTGTCAATTTATAGACCATTGCTAAACTAGGGGGCTTGTTAGTTTTATGGGAGTTGATAGTTATAATGTAATGAAATAATAAGAATTCTAAGAAACTGGTTTTCGTTTTTTATTCTTCTTCATAGCCTACGTTTTACAAAAAGGGAGGAAGCGACATCAGCGCAGCGCCTCTACCGTGTGTACATAGAACCCTTTTTTTTTTTAAATACAGTCAAGGCTACTGATATCAATTATAAACTCAACACTCCCTCTAATTGTATATCAAAAATTGCAGCTATCAAAGAGCCACTCTACATTAGACAACAAAAATTTGCAAAGAACTTAACCACTTAAATTGAAAATGACACACTTTAACTGTACTGCACTGTACTGTTAAAAGTAACCATACAAGATATGAAACTTAAATATTAACTTAATCTTTAATAAAGAACCTGGTCTCTATTGAGACGAAACTTCGGTTGAGTTAGTGATTTTGTAAGAAAATCAGCTAACTGTTTTGAGCTTGGTACATATTTTATTTTTAAGAGACCTTGCTCTACCTTTTCACGTATAAATTTATATTTTATATCTATGTGCTTTGATCTTTGATGAAATACAGGGACACTTATCAATCTTATGGCGGCTTGATTATCTATATGTAAAATACATTTCTGTGATTCACCTAAATCAGACAAGAATTGATTCAACCATAAAAGTTCTTTTGTAGCATCACAAGCTGCCATAAATTCTGCTTCCATTGTGGATAATGCAATTGTCTGCTGCTTATGACTTGCCCATGTGATTGGGCCGTTATTCATCAAGAATAGATATCCAGTAGTTGATTTTCTGGATTCTGTATCACTTGCATAATCTGAGTCAGAGTAACCAATAAACTCTACATTGCCTTTGTACTCTATACCCATGTGTTTTGTTGCAATCAAATATCTAATTACATGCTTTACTGCTTGTACATGCTCAGGGCTTGGATTATTTACAAAACGACTTACTAAATTCACAGCAAATGAAATATCAGGACGAGATGCTGAAGCTAAAAACAATAATGATCCTACTGCTTCCCTATATGGAAAGTTTACTCTCTCAGTATTATTACAGCTTGTCAAAGTAATATTGCAGTCTACCGGTGTAGAACATGAATTTGCATTAGACATTTGGAATTTTATAATTATTTGTTCTATATAATTCTTCTGTGTGATATGAATAGAATTTTCTGTTTTATTAATTTCTAATCCAACAAAACAACTTAGTTCTAAAACTTTTACATTAAAGCTAGTTTTTAAAGCATTAATGACCAAATTCAAAGACTCTTTGTTTGAAGCAAATATTAGTCCATCGTCCACATACAATATCAATAGAACTTTTTCATCATTATTATGACTACTAAAAACACAGTGGTCAGATTCTGACTGAGCAAAACCATATGATTTCAGGAAGTTGGTGAACTTTGTATTCCAACAACGAGAGGCCTGTTTGAGGCCATACAATGACTTGTTGAGCTTGCACAATTTACTACTTTCAGCAAGTACTCCCTTGGGAATTTCCATGACTATTTCTTCTTCAAGTTCTCCATATAGAAATGCTGTCTTTACATCAAATTGTAATATCTCATATTTGTATTTTGCAGCCAAACTTAGTAAAATCCTGATTGAGTCATACCTGGTTGTCGGAGCAAACGTCTCAGTATAGTCTATACCTTTCACCTGAGTGAAGCCCCGGGCACACAGCCGTGCTTTGAATCTTTCAACTTCACCATCTTTGTTTCTTTTTATTTTGAACACCCATTTTGATGTTACTGGCTTTTTGTCGATAAAATTTGCCTTGTCAATAATGGACCATGTCTTGTTTTCTTCATGAGCCTTTAGCTCCTCTTCTATTGCTATCTTCCATTTGACAGACTCTGGACAACTCATTGCTTCTTCGTATGTAGATGGTTCACAATATTCAGTCAAGTAAGCATCAAAGTGTCTATTTATTCTAGGTCTTAAATTGATGTTTGATATCTCTGAAGTCTCACTGATTTCCTGTGATGGTTCATAAGTAGCATCTTCATCATCACAACTTCTCAAACTGTCATCACTTAGTGTAACTACTGTCTGTGACTGGGGGGAAGTCGGCGTAGATGTTGTCATCGGGGTCTGAGATTGATCAGCTAGCTCACAATTGGGTTCATCAATTTCAATTGCAGCAGAATATCTAGAAACAGGTTCACTTTCATCAAAAACTACATCTCGTGATATTTTGATTTTCTTTGTATCCAAATCATACATTCTGTAGTTTTGATTTTCATAACCAACTAAAATCATCTTGGTACTTTTTCTTTCAAGTTTGGTTCTACATACATCAGGCACATGGACATAGCCGTAGGAACCAAATATCTTGAGGTGTTGGAGATTTGGTTTTTCACCAGACCAGATTTCAAGCGGAGATTTATTTGGAGTTTGACTTGAAGTTGTTCTGTTAAGCAGATACACTGCACACCCAACTGCCTCTGCCCACAAGTTTAATGGTAGATTGCGCCCATGAATCATGGAGCGCGCACTCTCAACAATAGTGCGTAATTCTCTTTCTGCTCGTCCATTTTGCTGAGCTGTGTAGGGTGCAGTGCATTCATGTAATGAACCATTGCAGTTCAGAAATTCCTTAAAACTCTTGTTTACATACTCTGTGCCATTATCAGTGTGTAAAGTGCCAACATTATGACCAAACTTATTTTGTACAGTGGCATTAAATGTCTTAAAGTGATCTAAGACTTCACTTTTATGGCGCATAAAGAATACTTGCAGGAAACTTGAGGCAGCATCTTTGAATAGGACAAAATACTTCATACCTTGGATCGAAGACTCACTCATTGGCCCACAGACATCACTATAGATCAGATCTCCAGGGCTCAGCTCGCCCCGGTGTGAAGTATGGAATGGAAGTCGACTTTGTTTTCCATACACGCAGGCTTCACACACAAACTTTTCTATATCACAGTCCTCACTCTTTATTAGTCCACTGTTAGCCATATTTTTAACTTCTTTTATATTCAAGTGACCAAGTCTCTCATGCCACATTCTTAAACTGTTCTCAGGTAATTGCACTGTATTACAAGCCACACTTATAACTGTTTTAAAGTTCATTTCATACAAATTATTTGATTTTTGTGTTGCACTCAATACCATTTTATTGTCTTTGTAAATTATAGCACTTGTTTTAATTTTTGTTATCACATAACCTAAACGCATGATGGCACCTTCAGAGAATAAGTTTCTACATAGTTCAGGCACATTGTACCAAATTAGCGATAGGTACACGGGATTGCACTTGATACCTTAGTTACTGGGTTTGTCTCTCCTATTTTATGGATATTTGCAATTAAAGATGTTTTTTCGTTTACAACATGAGGCTTGTAATTCATTAGAATCGGTACAAAGATCGAGGGGCAAGGGCAAGGTACAATATCTTTTTCGGCCAATAGCAGCACGTTTAAAACTATCACGACATGTGCGTCCACGGTTATTGGCTGTGTGAATAGAATGTAAGTAATCGAAAACAGCCTTCTACAAATTGGTGTAATCGCGAACATGCCCCCGGCCTTGGAAGGAGCAGCTTTCAATGTTCTTGATGCTTTGTAGACTCCTCATCATTCGTATCTTGAACAAGAGGACAAATTTTCGCGTAGGCTCGTCGAACAACGCCAGAAGCCGTTTGAATGTCCGCTATTCTAGAAATACCATCCTTGCCTGGTATAGTTGCAAGTACACGACCCATGTGCCATTTAAGTGGTGGAAGATTGTTGTCTTTGATTAGGACAAGTGTATTAGCCTTTAACTCCGCTGTCTGCTTGTTCCATTTTCTACGCATCTGCAACTCAGACACATATTCTTTGGACCATCGGGTCCAAAAGTGTTGGCGTATTTGCTCCACTCTTTGATAACGGTTCAACCGATGCACAGGAGTGTCGCTGATGTTGTCTCTGGCAGGTGTAGTGAGCGGTCGACCAACCAAAAAGTGAGCTGGAGTCAGAGGAGTAAGGTCGGTGGGGTCTGGAGAAAGAGGTGAAAGTGGTCGGGAATTTAGCACAGCTTCTACTTGTGTTAAAACTGTGCTAAACTCTTCAAAAGTGAGGTGCGCGTTTCCTATTACTCGTCGTAAATGATGCTTACATGACTTTACTCCTGCCTCCCACAGACCACCGAAATGAGCCGCATAGGGCGGAATAAACCTAAATTTTATTTGCTGACTAGTAGCATATTCAATTATATCTGAAGGACATTTGCGTAAAAAGTTCGAGAAATCATTCATTAACCCTACAAAGTTACGGCCGTTATCAGAGAATATTTCTTGTGGTTTACCTCGCCTTGAAATAAATCTATTCAAAGCTAATAAGTAAGCCTCAGTGGTGAGATCACTGACTAACTCCAAATGTACAGCACGCGTCACAAAGCACACAAACAAGCAAATGTATGCCTTTGAAGTTTTAGCGCCTCTACCTTTACGGTTAAGTACGAGAACCGGCCCACAGTAGTCTACTCCGCATCGGTTAAATGGAAAAGTGGGAGTTATTCTTTCCTTGGGCAAATTGCCCATGTAAGGCGTAAGTATTCTACCCTTCATGCGAGTACATTTAACACAAGCGTTCACTGTGTATTTAGCAAGGTTCCTACCACCTAAAGGCCACCACTTTTCGCGCAAATGACAAAGCAATGCTTGGGTTCCAGCGTGGAGGAGCTGCAGATGTTCGTGACTAAACAATAACTTAGTAAAATAATGTTTACTAGACACTAAGATTGGATGCATTTTATCATAACTAAACTCATCCGAGTTGCCTAATCGCCCACCTACTCGCATTATTTTATTTTTATCTAAAAATAAACTTAATTGTCTTAAATTGTTTTTAATGCTCGCATTTTTATTTAATAATTGATATTCACTAGGATAACTTTCCATTTGAGACCAACGAACCAACGTATTCTCAGATTCATTCAACTCATCAACAGTAAGTACGCCTGTGTTCCTTTTATTTTTATAGCGAATGTTGTGTATGAACCGTAACATAAAGGCTACCGCACGCTTCATCCGTCTGAACTGTGAAAACCTCTCATACGGAAATAATGACAAGTCAGCGGAATCATGTGTCACAAAGGAAGAAATAGGCGGTGACTTAAGCTCAGGAAGGCTCTCAGACGTTTCCATGACCCTATAATTGTCCAATGAGAAACTAGCGCTTCGTAAAAATTCAGGACCCTCCCACCATAAAGTGGAAGAAGAAAGTTCTTCTAAGCTTGATCCTCGTGACGCGAGATCAGCAGGGTTTTCCTTACCACTCACATGACGCCAAAGAACATCTTTCGTTATTTCATGAATTTCTGAAGTTCTATTTTGAACAAATGTTTTTAGTTTATTTGGAGCCATGTGTAACCAGCCTAATACTATGGTTGAGTCCGTCCAAAACACAACACTGTTGAACTTGCAAGTTAACGAACTGCGAACCTTATCTAGCAGTTTAGCACCCAGTAACGCACCACACAGCTCAAGCCGCGGTATACTCATTGGCTTTAAAGGCGCCACTTTGGCTTTGGAAAAAAGTAATCTTACTGATAACGTTTGATCCTGATTAATTGTGCGAGCATAAATACAGGCGCCGTACGCAGTTTGCGATGCGTCACTAAAAACATGCAGTTCTATATAACTTGGTTGGCTACCTATAGCGTGACGAGGAATGCGAATAGTATCGAGCCTTTGTAGTGAGATAACAAACCGGTTCCACGTTCGCGCTACGTTAGATGGAACTATGTCATCCCAACCAATTTTAAGAAGCCATAATTGTTGCAATAATACCTTTGCTATAATGATTGTAGGGCTTAAGAAACCAAGAGGGTCAAAAATTTGCGAAATGTTTGACAAAATACATCGTTTTGTGACTGGCTTATCGTCATTCTGAAATTGTGTGTTGAAATAGAATTCATCACTTAAATTATTCCAGCCTAAGCCTAGAGTTTTAGAACTTATGTTTTCGTTGCACTTAATTTCCTTTGATTGGTTAGACAAATCATTATCTACATCATCGCATTTAAAATTGTACATCCACTTACGAAGTGGGAAACAACCAGACTGTAGTGCGTCGCTGACGTCCACGCATAGCTTTAGTAAGCTGCCTTTATTGTTAAGTCCCGTTAACAGGTCGTCGACGTAAAAATCATCCCTGACTACCCTTTGAACGTCAGGGTTTGATGATACGACCCCTAACTGCTTCAAGCACCTTATACTCAAGAACGGCGCAGAGGCTGTTCCGTAAGTAACGGTATTTAACTGAAAAATGCGTAAGGCTTTCGATGGATCATCGCGCCATAAAATCAATTGCAGTTTACGTAAATCTTTATCTACTAAACAATTTCGAAACATTTTGCTGACATCAGCACATGCGACATATTTATGCTGTCTAAAGCGAAGAAGAATAGAAATTAAGTCACCCTGTATCGGCGGACCTACTAATTGCAGGTCGTTAAGCGACTTACCGGAAGTAGTCGTGGCGCTAGCGTCGAAAACCACACGCAACTTGGTCGTGGTGCTATGCTCCCGGTATACGCCGTGATGTGGCATGAAATAGCATGGACTTTCATAAGAGCTTATCTGGCTCATATGACCTAAGTCTTCGTATTCTTTCATAAAATTTGCGTAAAGTAATTTATAGTCAGGCGAACGCAGTAAACGTTTTTCTAATGCGTTAAAACGCCGTTCGGCTTGAGTATATGATTCACCTAAAACGTCAGGTGACTCTTTAAAAGGAATACGCACAGAGAACCTTCCTTCGCTATCGCGCGTAGTAGTGCGAATAAAATGTTCTTCACATGTGCGTTCTTCCTCGGTCTGTGTATCCCTAGGCTTGGAAAGCTCTTCAACTTCCCAAAACATACGTAATTGCGTATCTAGTGTACTACTAAAATTACAATGAATGCGCGTCGAATTCCGCATTGGAAAATCAATAGGGCCGGAAATAATCCACCCTAGTTTAGTATTTTGTAAGTAGGGGCCACTAGGAAGTCTAAATTTACCTTCCCCTAAGAGGTCCCAAAACCTATCAGCGCCTATTAATATATCAACGTTTTTACCATCTAAAAACTGCGGATCTGCCAACCTTATGTTGTCTGGAATACAGAACTGCGCGCTTAATTGACATAAGGCCGGCATCGTTGACGTTATTTGCGATAACACAAAACAATTAATGCGTGTAGTGAATGTATTATCGACATGCGATTTAATTTCAATGCTACATGTTTCCGAACATTGTATCACTGAATTACCTACACCTCTAACTTCATGAATGGACTGTAATAATGGCGCGTTAATTAAATTGCAAAATGATTTAGAAATAAAACATCGCTGGCTTCCACTGTCAAGCAGCACGCGCGCCTGGTGATAAGCGCCCTGAGAGTCAGCTACCTCGACCATAGCTGTTGACAATAGAACGGTATGCATACCTACAGATTTAGCGCATCGAGTTTGTATATGCGCCTTATTTACAAAGATTGGGAGCGAGTCCTCGGCACGAGCAGACGAGGCACAGTTTGCTGCGCCCTCACTTGCGTCCGACCGCTCAGCCGCGACACTCGAATGAAATGCTACCGAAGTACTGGTGTTATCATTGTGAATTAATGAATTATGTTTTTGGTTGCATTTCCTGCATGGCCCAAATCTACACATATCGGACGCATGTCCCATGCGTAAACAATTCTCGCAAAGTTTATTCTCGCGTACCAACTTCAACTTCGATTCTAAATTACTTTCAATAAACTTATGACATGAATAAAGTGGATGTGCACCATTGCATTTTATACAGGACTTGTAAGAGCGAGACTGACTGTCGTTTGGCTTCTTGGTAGAAACATTGCAGTGTGATATGTTCCGCGAAAATAAACCTTGTTTTTTATAATCAGGTTGTGAATTTTGTGCTTTGTTATGTGACAGCTGCAAAGTTTCTAGCATATCAGCCCGGTCGCTTAAAAATCCAATCAAGTCGCTCAATTTAATTATTCGTTTAGAAATATTATCGCTCGGTAATAATGTGCACTTATATGTCTCCCACTCGCGTTCGGTCGTTTTATCTAGCTTAGATACAATTATATAATTAATGAGTGTGTCCCAGGAGTCAGTAGGTTCACCTAGGATTTTAAGTGCGCGTAAATTTTTTAATATTGTGTCAATTAGCTTTCTCATGCAAACGGACGATTCTTTAGTCAATGCATTGATGGTAAACAACGCCTTTACGTGGTTATGAATCAAAAGTCTATTGTTGTTGTACCTATTCAATAACAATTCCCATGCAACAGAATAGTTATCAGATGAGAATTCTATTGATTCTATAACCAATAAGGCATTACCTTTTAGCGATGACTTTAAGTAATGAAATTTCTGAATACTACTTATTTGTTTAGAGTTATGAACTAATGACAAATAGGTGTCCCTAAACTCAAGCCAGTGCTCATACGAACCATCAAAGGTGGGCATAGAAATAGTGGGCAATTTCACTGATAGTGGCATGCCGCAGGACTTGTTAGAACAGTCAGTAACCTCATCACCAATTAGCATAGATTCCGCTAAGGCTAACGTACTATAATAATGATTTTCAAATGATTCTCTGTTACTCAACTGATCAGATATCTCGCTATCATCTACACACTCTTCGATTTTGGTTTGAATGTCGTTGAACTCGACAAATAAACCAGTGGCTCCTTTAATGCGTAACTTTAAATCTATACGATCACGAGAGGAAGAAACCAGAGTGTCATTTACTAGTGATTGTAAGTAGTTAGCAAATTTAGTTAATCGGCCTTTTACGATTCCGCGTTTTCTAACTAGCTCGCGAACCAAATTAGGATTCTCACTACATAGAATATTAGGAGATCTTTCGCGAGATTTAGACCTTTCCTGGCCTAAATTGGCGTTTTCTACGTATAATGAAGCAGGAGTTTTGTCAGTAGACATTTTGGTGGTCAGTGAAAACAGGAGTACTTACGATTTGATAGCTTCAATATAATAACGTCAGCAGTGATAGCAACGTCACAAGCTTCGTCTTGACTATCTTTCGCACTGGTTTAACACTGAAATCAGTTTAATCACAAGTATCACAAAGAGAACAAGGAGGTGATAGGAAAATTAAAGAATGATTGGTCGCACCCGATTGCGTATGAAGTATGATGAGATGCCAATCCAACTTCAATTCCAATTTGCGCTTTGCCTCCAGGTAGTCTTCGGTCCAAATAGATTATGTATTGCGTATTGGTATTGCGTAGTTATTTGTCCAGTAACGGCGGCCACCAGGCAGCCACGAATTCCACAGGATGCTGGTTAAGTATGTGGCGAAGAAGAACCAAATATGTACCAAATTAGCGATAGGTACACGGGATTGCACTTGATACCTTAGTTACTGGGTTTGTCTCTCCTATTTTATGGATATTTGCAATTAAAGATGTTTTTTCGTTTACAACATGAGGCTTGTAATTCATTAGAATCGGTACAAAGATCGAGGGGCAAGGGCAAGGTACAATATCTTTTTCGGCCAATAGCAGCACGTTTAAAACTATCACGACATGTGCGTCCACGGTTATTGGCTGTGTGAATAGAATGTAAGTAATCGAAAACAGCCTTCTACAAATTGGTGTAATCGCGAACACACATAAATAACTTCTTTTAGTATGTTTTGCTCCCACTGTCCATTTACATACTTTTTTATCATAACTGTACCCACTCCACAAACTTTTAGATTTTGTTGATTTCCTAACTTCACAAGTCTCTCGGTACCATCACTGAATAGTTGTAAATTCATGAAAAAGTCTTTTCTGAATGTCATGTGCACGGACGCCCCGCTGTCAAGTAGCCATACATCATCATAGGACTCTGCAGTATTTGCAATTTCTTCTACATGGAATGCCAACATGTTACTGTGCTCATTCGGAATGTGTTTCTTAGCACGACAGTCTCTCGCAAAGTGCCCACGTTTGTTACAGTTATAACATATAAAGCGGTGACCTGTATTCTGATTAGAACTTTTTATAGGCTTTTCTTTTTCTTGGGCAGCGATGAGTGCAACTTCATTCTGTTCTTCTGTTGACAAACTAGCTTCTTCATCCATCAGTCGAGCTGTCAGATTATGAATTGTTTGCTGAGACGGGTCAAGTGACATCCAAGCTTGTCGCAAAGAGCGGTACTTTGATGGTAATGTACTGATAATTTTGGTGATCAGAGCAGTGTCACTGATCACTTCACCACTGTCTTTCAGCTGTTGTGCCAAGCTCTCGACTTTGGAAATATGTTGCGCCATACTGTCTGATGGATTCATTTTATACTGGTAAAATCTTTCATGGATTAGCATTTTATTGAATTCCGACTTCTGTTCATATATTGATTCTAGTTTCTCCATGATCTTCATAGCACTTTCACAGTTTTCTATCAAAGCAATTTGCCTGTATTCCATTGCTGATGTGATAATAAACATTGCCATGCCATCATTCTTCAGCCATTCTGCATTGTCTTTATCTGGTTTTGCCAAAGATATATCGATGCCCTTTGCTCTTAGGGCACACTTAATCTGGAACTTCCACTGGCGGAAATTATTTCCATCAAAACGCTCCACCACGTTTGGACGAACCTCCATTTTGTTTGATACACAAAGTACAACCCGGCCCGGCCGGCAAAACACCAAACTTTTGTTTTGTACCTAATTCACTCAATTACACTGCTCTTTACTACTTTACAATACAATGGGCCCATAACCTGTTAGTTTTATGGGAGTTGATAGTTATAATGTAATGAAATAATAAGAATTCTAAGAAACTGGTTTTCGTTTTTTATTCTTCTTCATAGCCTACGTTTTACAAAAAGGGAGGAAGCGACATCAGCGCAGCGCCTCTACCGTGTGTACATAGAACCCTTTTTTTTTTAAATACAGTCAAGGCTACTGATATCAATTATAAACTCAACAGGGCTGCCTGGTTTTAGATAAACCACAGATAGTCCAAACTCATGTCATTTTTGGCATAGGCGCGTATTATCTAGCTCGAAAGTTGCTTCTGGAAAACAAACCATCTGCTTTTGTATTACAGTCGTATATACCCTAGGTCGATATTTAAGCCTAGACTGGTAGTCCTGGTTTAAACCCAGACTAAGGACATTTTTTATAATAACACCCGCATGTCTATGCATACCGACCCGGCACGCATTTAGTGTTCGTGCTCTACCCCAATAAACACGTTTCACGCGAGAAATCGATGCGCCAGTATCTGTGAGCTAAGGATAGATGAAGTTCTACATACCCGCTGAGTATCGTTGAAAGCTCTCATGAGGAGTCTAACGAGATGGTGCACGGCGCCATGTTCGCGCAACGGCGCAAAGTTGGCCGGAGACAACGCCAAGTTACGAACCAAGCCCACTACCGCTTTGACCAGAGGCCAACGCGATGGTGGCTGCAGAAGTTTGACGATCACCTGGAACAACAGTATTCATATTATGATTAATCAGCTTCGCAAAAGAACACAGTTTTTTCTACCTTTCTTTAGTCGTATTTTTAGCCCTCGACATTTTCGCTATCATTAGAAAGAAAGAAAGAATAATCAACTACAATGAACAAAACGTGGACACAGAAATTAGATGTTCAAGCAAGATATGTAAGAGCTTCTGCAAGCCAAATACTGCGGATATATCACAAGAAAACTTTGCAAATGTTAAACTTTAAATTACCCACCAACAAATGAATCAATACGTTCACCATTCCAATTCTACATGTATGTGCGTCGATAACAACACAATCAACACTCTGATTTTAACGGGGAAAGAAAACATTGTAATGAAACCAACATGCTCTTTCATGCTAGTCCATCAGTAGTCCATAGTTATAATCATCAGCCGAATACAGATGCTGGATATAGGTTACCTAAAGAATGCCACGACAGACGTCGTGAGCTTACTCCGTCCACAGACTTCCTCGTTAGACCATCATTATTTGATACTTACTGGCAATCCATAATGCAGACGCACAGCGTTCTGAGCCATTTCGCTCTCGACATGACGCGAGGTCAGATGGCGTAGAGCGCAGACCGCTGGCTCCGTGATCTCTTCGCGATCGCCGGCTGACACCACGGTGCGGACGAGTGCGTCCACACCTCCAGCTTGGCACACGGTCACCTGGAAAAAGTAGTATCAAAGAGTTATTTATGCTGCATGTTAGCAAATAATCAAAGGAATACACAAGTGAAAGGGCCACAATGCCAGATGCTACACAAATTGTGTGTTTTGTATGTAATATTTGTCATATTCTATCTGTAAAAAAATGTTTGAATAATTTTTTTTTTTTAACATACTAAGACAGGATGTTGAAAGAATGTTTTTTTTTTATGCTTCTTGGCAACATCACCTTGGTATCATTACCTTGTTACGCTGGTTGTTGCAGGTCAAGTTGGAGAGGATGCCGGCCGCACAAGTGACAATGTTGACATCAGTCGATGCCAGGACTTGCACCAAGCTCTGCAGGAGGGCCTCCAAGCCCTCTACCTAAAAATACATTACATTTTAGTACAAAAATGCAACAAAAAAGCAGCTTAAAAGTAACATGATGATTAAATAGGTTATTGGTGCTTGAAGACTTGTTAATATCTACATAAAATCCAGATCTTGGGCCTAATACTCTCAACTAGAGCAATTTAACAGTAGCAAAATGTATTGTTTTCTTTTTACTCAATATATATTCAATGTATGTATATTGAGTAAGTAACAAAAAATAACAACCAAACACTTAACCATCAATTTACAATATGTTGGATTTATTTACCTTGGTGGCAGCATCAGACAGATTCCTCAGGGTCCACAGACAGTTCTGGACAAGGCGTCCGCTTGGGTTGCCAAGGTGCATGGCCAAAGCTTGCATACCGCCCGCTTCGACGATAGCCGGCTTGTTGCTCGAGCACACAGACAATACCTACAAACAAAATTAGTAAGACCATCACAAAATAAAACGAAATTAGCTGCTAAATACTATTTTAAGCAGGCTTCTATGGTTCCATGGGCTATAAAGATTGTCTTGAAGAGCGCTGCTAGTGTTAAGACCGGCCATAATGTCTCATTGATATTTTTTAACTTTTAAGGTACAAAAGTCTTTGGTGTGCAATAAAGAACTCTGTAAAGTTAACAGTGTAAACAATGCAAACAATCTTACCTTCAAAACGCGAGAGGTAGTCCACAACAGCTTTTCATAGTCATAAGAACGCATGATGCGCACCAACTCAATAGGTCCTTGAGATGCCAGAATAATCAACTTAGACTCTTGGTTTCCATACGCCAGGATCTGCAGACAATCCGTCACAATCGCCAGGAACTTCACGTTATTCCTTTGTAGCAAAGCCACCATCTTCTGCAGACCTCCAGCTAGACGCACGGCCATTTTGGATCCATCTTGGTGCAGTAATAAGTTGTGGAGAGTAGTGATAGCGTAGAAAAGAACAGCTTCCACTGGGGAGGATAGTAGCTTCACTAGTGCAGGAATCCCGCCGCTCTTGAAGATAGCGAGTAAACCTTGACGGTGGTGTGATAAGTTATGCAGAGTTCCCACGGCTCCTTTGGTTGTTTCCAAGTCATTGCTGTTAGAAATCGCGCGGACGAGGGCGGCGACCATTTGCGGTGAGTTCATGATGGCATGGCGTGAAGCTTCCTTCTTGGAGAGTTGGTGGACCATCATGGCGGCTTGAGAGACCACAACTTGGTCTTCATCGTTGAGGAGTTTGATCAACTCTGGGATGGCTCTGAAAATATTAGACTGAAATCAATATCCTCTAAGGAACAATTACTAAGAATCTGCCATCAAAGTAAACATAAATCACATAAAAGGAGTGGTTCATGAGTTTTAAAAACCAAAACACTAAATTATGCAATTAGCTATTGACACTATAGTGAAAGTAGCATTAACAATTGCTCCACATTCTAGTTTGTTTTATAAATAAAAATAGCCACAATATCCCAAACAACTCCTTAATGTTACTTCAGTTAGTCAGTAAAAAGGATAACTTTTATCATTCTAGTTGAAAAACTTCCAGTTATAATTACTTTCGGCCCACTTATTACTTTTTGAATTAATGGTTTCGGCCTACCATCATTCTTTCTTTCTTTCTTTATCCGCCTGTTTACGTCCATTTCTAACATAAAGATGAAAAGTCTCATATGCCTGTAATTTCACTGGCACCCTTCAAAGCGAAACGCAGCAAACACAGCAATGCAAGCACTACTGCTTGGCGGAATAGGTACAGTGGTAGTACTTCTTTCTACCTTAAGAATACTTAAGAATTTCTACTTTTAACAAAAACTCAGATGAATGCGGCTGCCCATCCCCTAATGTAATTCCTTAGTCATCTTTTACAACATCAACGGGAGTAGAAGCCCTCCTCCCATGGATAGGAGAAGGGGGTCTATTCTGAGGCCGAACACACCACGGTAATTACCAGCATTAAAGTTTATTAATTATTATTTATATTAGTTATTGTTTCTTTACAGATGACTACAGAAGTCTCATTCAAGTTTCTCTCAGGGCCTGTCAAACAACAGAGATAGTATCTACAATTATTTACACACCTTGTAGCCAAATCAGCATCGTCCTGATAGTTGATCAGGTTTACAACGGCATGCTTGAGCATCTGAGATGGCTCGGACAGGCGCTGGACAGCAGTCGGCTGGGCGGGATCCAGCTGAGTGGAGGGGATCTCAATGCCTTCCTCCAGGGTCTCAGGGAACATGGCAGCCCGGACACGCTGTGAGCGCGTTTGAGACAGCTGCTGGTTCATGTCTAGGGAAGACATCAGGAAATTAATACTACAACTACTACTTCGTGCCACTAGTTCTTTTCTGGTCACCCTAGACCAGAGAAGACCTTTGATTAGAGACCAGCTTGAAGTAAATCAGGCTCTGAAAAAAGCCTATTGACCAATGGTGAAAGATCAAGTGTGGTGATAGGATTGTGGCTCTGAAAAGGACCTAGTGACCAATGGTGAAATATCAAGTGTGGTAAAAGGATTCTAGTTGAAGTATTAACCTACCATCAACTTGCTCCTGAGTGAACCCCTGGGCGAACCCCTGGTCCAGGTCAAACATGAGCTGGTCCCCTTCCATCTCGTCATCTTCCTTGCCAGTAAGTGATGGCACCTGAGAAAAGAAAGATTGATATTGTTATCCTATGTTCCTTACTGCTGGGGGCCTACTTTCAAGTATCCAAACACAACTGGGTGCTAGGCATAGGCCTACCAACATCTGCCTATTATTTCTGCCCTGAGCAGACCGCATCCAGATCTTTCCTGCAAGCTAATTATTGTCTCAGACCAATCTGTCAGGTGGTCTGCCAACACTTTGTAGTGTTCTTGGTTGCCATTTGGTCAATGATAAACTCTAATGGCGATCACCACATCTAGCAAAGCAGTAGCAAGAATGGAACAGGTATATTTTACTTCGCCAGTAGTAAAGTCTTATAGCCATGAGCGCCATAGTGAGTCCAATGTCTGATGTGTATGTTTCTCACTCAACAGAAAAAGTGAAAAAAGAGCTGTTTAGCTGAATTGTCTAACAAAATTAATGCCATCACTGGGTGTAATATTACATCAATTTGTTTGATACTCAGAATACCAGGCGCTCATGGCAGGGTAGAAAGTGGATGCCTACGCCAACAAGTGGTCTTAATTTGATCAAAAACATGTCAATTAGGTCAAACACCGGGACAACGCGAACGAAGTCGCGTGCGGGCAGCTTGTTAAATAATAAATATGCCATAATATAAACATTAAATTATTGGCTATTTGACACAAATTGAAAAATGGTTTACAATGAATCACCTAACAATTAAGAAGTCTCTATTGCAATACATAAAATGATATGAGACTCATGCATGGAATAAATCTGAATATAAGGAATAGAGTTTTACAAACCTGAGTGGCCGCTCCCGAGTTGATACCAGAGTCAACCAGGTAGGAGTTCTGCTGCCATAGCAGTGTCTGCTGCTCCTTGCTTGGAGCCATCGGCACATCAGAACTACCATAGTTACTATGAGACACTGGAAACATAACACTCGGATAATCAAAGTAAAAATTGTAAGAACTTGCGAGGACAGTGTTGTGGATGGATCTTCAATGTCAATGTAATGGTGTGAATATGTTATAGCTAACATTACAAGAATTGTTTTTTATATTCCATCACTCAAGCTCTGAAAGTGCCCAGTTAACTTAAAAGTTGTGTTCAAATGTAGTATTTACAACCAACGGTGGTTAGTAAATGAAAACTGAACAAGGCTCTTTCATTCATAATCTTATTACAATTACATACAATCTCCTAAGCTACATGATGTAATCAAAAATGAGAAAAGAATTCTGAATGAAATCCAACCAAGAACCAAGATTACCAACATAGCTCTCAGAATTTAACAAGTTAAAGTGGCAATGGGCAGGCCATACAGCTCACAGAACTGACAACTGTTGGGGAATATAGGTTCTTGAGAGGCGACCACAGACCAGACTACACAGACCCTTTCGATGGACCAAATAAATTTTCAAGTTGTCAGTGGATAGTGTCGGCTCAAGATCAATCCTCGTGGCATTCTAAGGGGAGCCCTGTGTCCAGCAGTGGACTTTTTTAGGCCTTTGATGATTACAATCTCCTTGACAAATGCCAACCAGCTAGTTTTGTAACCAACTTCAAAAAAAGGAGGAAGTTCTCAATATGGATGTATTTTTTTTAGAAATAGAACTTGCTGGCAACTGCTCTTAAAATATATTTTGATTTTGCATCTGGATTCTGTGTATCAAAATAGATTGTCAGGTAAGTAAGGCAACCTATTTTGTAAATCATTTTTCAAATAATATTATTGTTTGATTAGTCATTAGATAGAAAGTGCAGTAGTGGAGTCCAAGTTACAACATCATCTTGAAACGGAATCACTGAATAGTCAATAGTTACCGATGGTATGTGTGAATGAGTCACTATCACAATGATCTGAAGTAGAAAGATAGTGCTATAGCTAGAAGTACATGTTATGAAAACATCTTTGTTTTTTTAGATATAATTGATGATAACTATACTTACTCGTGCGGCTTTGCGACGACGGTATCTGATAGCTCATGTTTCAGATGCAGAAATGCACCCTGCGCCTGTAAAAATAACATGTATGAAATTATGAGCTTTACGAGAGATATCGATTTTATCTTTCTGCTTCTTTTACCGAGCAGAGGAACTTATTCTTGAGCGTAAAAGATTATGTACAATTTGGAGGGCGATAAACGCTTTCAACACCATGGGCTGTGAGTAAAAAAAGCAAAATAAACAATAGCTCCATGCATGAACTAAATTCCAACACCACACCCGACTCGTTGAATAGTTCGTTTGATTCTAACATGTTATTACATGGTCCCCGAAATATTCTAGTGTAAAAAATATATTTCAATAATACTCACCTTAGCTTTGTAAGCCGCAAGGAACCGTTTTATACACTATAATAGTCGAATTTAATATCGAACACAATAATCCCATACACCATCAATCACAAAAATTATTACAATATGGCGTCCGTTCACACACACATCCACTCCAGCCAGCCAGTGTTTCCATTCTATTACAGTTTTTCAGCACCAGCAGCAGTGTTGCAAGCAAGTGCGTGCAAGCAAACAAAAACAATCAAGAAAAGGAAGAATAAGAAAATTGGTAGTGCTGCCTACTAAAAACAAGATAAAAACCAATGGAAGAATATTATAAAAACCAGTAGTACCTAGTTTTAGTAAAACGGGCAATACGTGCCATTTATAAAATGAAGTCGCGTGACTCCTTGAGAGAGCGTTTCAAAGAAATCAATATTCTTACAGTAATATCGCAATATATCTATGAAATATTATTACATACACATAAACACTTGGATAGTTTTATGATAAAAAGTGACGTGCATGGTATTAACACGAGAAATAAACACAAACTAAATATACCAAAATTTCGATTAAAGAAAGTAAGTGGGTCTTTTATGGGGAATTCTGTACGGTTCTATAATAAACTTCCAGAAGGTGCATTTAAACTTCCTATTCGAAGATTTAAATCCTACATAAAGATGAATCTAATTAAAAAAGCGTATTACACTCTTGATGACTATATTAATGATAAAGCCGCGTGGCCTGATGTCGCTCTGCCCCTCGACTGCTAAAATGGAAATTTGCAATATCTGTACTTACCTATTTACATGTTTGTATTAGATTATTATTTATAAGTATAACAAGCGTAGCGTGTGCTGTCTTGCATATTTTTGCTGATGTTTATTTACTTTTGACTACCTTCCTAAGGTTTTTAAGTTCTCATTTACTATGTATCAGCAACTCCTTGCTCCGAGGCATCACACAGGCGCTTCTCACCTAGTGGTAAGACGGACCATTTATGTAAGCCAAGCCGAGTTTGTTGCCTGATTCTTCTAGGCTTGGTCGCGTTGGAACAGGAGTAATTTAATTTTATATAAGACGATTCAAAATGATCCTTGTGATTTCAATGAATAAAGTTCTTTTTGACTTTGACTTTGACTTTGACTTTGACTTTGACTTTTCTAAACGATTAAAACAAAATTATTGTAGAAATCTCAGAATAATGATTAAGAGCCAATTTCACCATACTCTGATTTAGTAAATGAATTGTTAAATCTAACCATTGGTCAAGGCTTAAAGAATTTAAATTATCTAAGAGGCAAGATGACAGATAATCTTTGAAAACACCTGTCAAAAAGCATTGATTAGACGAGGGTTAGACCCTTAGAATAAGAACTAAAGCACGTTAGACCTTAGAAAAGCCTAAAGAATAATGACTAAAGGGTTAGACCCTCTGAATAATGACTAGCCCCCCTATTCCCTTACTGAAAGTCACTCAGTGACTAACGTTTGACAAGTAGAATGACAATCAAAAAAAATATAATGAAGAATTGTCAATTGATGGTAATTTTACTTGTCAAACGTTGGTCACTGAGTGACTTTCAAGATAGGGAATAGGGGGGCTGGTTAGACGTGCTTGGTCCTTATTCTAAGCGTTAGACTAAACAGTTGTATATAGCCCGAGCATAACCCTGTTATTTGTTGGTGAAATCAAACCTAAACCATTGGCACTACCTACTAATTAGTTCATTATTTTTTTTTAAATACCTAACAAAAAACGATTAGCACAGAAGACCTTAAAATAAACCAAAGACTGGACGAAAAGTCCAGAGCAGAGACTGGCACGGATGGCGATTAAGGGAAACACCGAACGCCAGGTGGAACATTTCGCAAGTGGCGCGAAATTCAAATTGAATTGTTTTTTTTTAGCTTATGACAGCTCACCAACACTTCTTTTCATAGCGAAAACTAGGAGACCCAGTACACCATGTTCTTCCATGCTTCAGATGCTGGGCTTTGTAATGACACACGTGCTACGCTCTGAACGATCTACTATAGCTTTGATTTTTGTGTTTAAATAAGTTCCTTGGTTTAAATTCTCTCTGAAAGAGGCTTTTATCTTTGCCAAGTGGCCTTAGAACAACTGGCACTACAGCATCACAGGCTCAGAATAATGACATGCTTCAGTCATTATTCTGAAGTACTAGGTAACTGGCACTATTTGTCTGTGACAGGTGACTGGCACTTGGCATGGTATCGCAGCATGTTGGCGCTGTTATGTTATCTCTAATAACGTGCAATGCAGGAGACAATGAATAACGATTGCTAAAACGTAAATTTAAATAAAAGCTTAGATAAAACTTATATTTTCGTTTTATTCTCTTTGACAATGTACAAAGGTATAAAGATGACAGACAATAGGAATATAAATTGAAATGTAGAAAAATAAATTTAACAGAACAAAAAGGTCGATATCAAAATCAAACAGACTCTTTTTATTCTAACACTCCTCCTTAAATTCATTTCTCTACTTTCATCCATCACACAATCACACAACACCCATACCCAGTGTACACCAGTTGAACTTCCCTTTCAACAGAGGTTTTGTTAAAACATCCGCAACCATACGACTTGTCTCTACATACTCTAATTCAATATGGCCATGCTCAACTGCCTCTCTCACAAAGTGGTGTCGCACATCTATGTGTTTTGTGCGTTGATGGTGCAATAGTAACAGCAGATTGACTATCACTGAAGATCTTCATTGGTATCTCAATTTGACCAGAGATCTCTGAAATCAATCTCTTTAAGAAAATTGCCTCTCTAGCAGCTCTGACATAGCTACGTATTCAGCCTCTGCTGTGGATAGAGCAATCGTCTTCTGTTTTCTGCTTTCCCAACATATTGCAGCGCCCATATGCAGAAAAACCATACCTGAGTATGATCTCCTATCATGACAAGAGGCATGACTAGCATCTGCATAGCCCTGTACCTTATGCATTCCTGTCTTCTTGTACTGTAGCCCAAGGCTTTTAGTACCCTTTAAATATCTGAGCACTCTCTTTGCGGCTATCCAATGCTCTTCAGCATAGCAAGGCTCAGATAATTAACTGCATGTGCAATATCTGGCCTCGTGCATACAGATATGTACATCAGCGAACCAATTAAATTTTGATATGGAACCCTCGGATCAGGTTTATGTGTCAGTTCAGGTTTCACAAGCTTTTGCCCTGGAACTGATGGGGTTGAAGCAACTTTGCAATCAGCCATCCCAAAAACCTTCAAAACTTTTTCGACATACTTCTCTTGGTCAACTTTGATTCCAATATATGTATGTGCATTCCCAAAAAAATTTCTGCCTTCCCAAGATCCTTCATATCAAACTTTGACATAAGGTCTCGCTTTACTTTACGCAGCTCCTCCGCGTCATTCCAAAGAATGAGTACATCATCCACGTACACTGCTAAAATGATGACATTCTTACCCTGGGATCTCATGTAAATGCACGGCTCGTTTTTGGATCGTTTGAACGACAAGTGCAATAACTCATTGTTCAGTTTATTGTTCCAAGCTCTGGGGGACTGCTTTAACCCGTAAAGCGAACGTTTAAGGAGACACACGTAATCTTCCTTTCCTTTTTCTTCGTAACCATCTGGCTGTTTCATGTAGACCGTCTCAGACAAGTCTCCATTCAGGAAAGCTGTTTTTACGTCCATTTGGTCAACGTTTAGGCCACTCTTAGCTGCTATCGCCAGAAGGACTCTTAGAGTACTATGTCTCACCACTGGAGAAAACGTCTCATCATAATCGATGCCCCATCTTTGATTAAAACCTCTGGCAACAAGCCGATCTTTGTATCTTCGCTTATTTCCCACCTCTTCTCTAATTCGAAAAATCCATTTCGAATCTACAACGTTGCTCGCTTGTCCAGGTTTTACTAAAGTCCAAGTTTGATTTTTCTTTAAAGCATCAAGCTCCTCCTGAATCGCAGCTTTCCATTCTCTACTGTCAGGCCTTAACAGTGCATCTTGAACCGTAGTAGGGTCATGTTCTGTTTCAACTGTATTGTATAAAACATGATCCAGAAACTCTCTGGGTTTCCTGTTTCTTAGTGGATACCTCCGTTCCACCTCTTGTGGTCGATCCTCAGTTACGTCAGACTCACAATCTTGAAAATCCACATCCTCCAATACATGAATAGCTACTTCATCTTGAACAGGATCTTCAGCAAAACTCTCTTGTTCTTGTTCCACTCTAGGAACATTGCTAACATCATCATTCTCTTGTAGAGGTTGCAAAACATCTGGTTCTACTGTATTCCTGTCAATTGGTTCATCTTCTAGAAGTATTATTTCTGGTTCCTCTTGCGATTTTTCTTGTAGCTCTTTGTATTTTTGATTCTCCAAAAACACAACATTTTTGGCCCTAAATACTTTTCCGGAAATAGGATGCACAAGACGATACGCTTTCGCGTTGTCATCGAAGCCTGTGTAAATAAGCTCTCTGCTTTTTACATCCCACTTTGTCCTCTTTTGATCAGGAATGTGCATAAATGCTTTGCACCCAAAAGTTTTTAGCATGCTTAGGTCACACTTCCTCCCTGACCATTTCTAATCCGGAGTCATATTCTTCACCGCAATCGTTGGTGACTTGTTTTTTAGAAACACGGCGTGATGGACAGCTTCAGCCCAAAAACGTTTTTCTAATCCGGACTCATGTAGCATGGTCCTTGCTTTATCGCAGATGGTGCGATTGGCCCGTTCAGCTACACCATTTTGCTCTGGTGTATACTCCACCGTTAGTTGATGTTGGATTCCGCAATTCTTCAGCAAGTCATCCATCCGCTTATTGACGTATTCGCTTCCGTTGTCAGTGCGCAGGATCTTAATTTTCTTGCCGCATTGATTTTCAGCAAACGCCTTAAAATCTATAAATTTTTCGAAAACTTCACTCTTTTGTTTCAAAAAATAAATAAAAGTTTTTCGCGAGAAATCGTCAATAAACTTCAAAAAATATTTGAACCCGCTAATAGAAGGTAAACTCATAGGTCCACACACGTCTGAGTGTACTAAACCTAATAGTTCCGTAGCTCTCGTTGCACCAGTTTTCTGAAAAGGCTGTTTCGTTTGTTTTCCCATAATGCAAGATATACACTCCAGTTTAGAAGAAATATCAGGAAAACTTACCCCTGTTGCCATCTTATCTCTTAGTAGTTTGAGGTTATGCAAACCAAGATGTCCCATCCTCCGATGCCATAACATCTGCTGGTCATACTCTGTTGTTGCTAGCGCAGAACCTAGTGAAGAGCACTTAATTTTATAAATGCCTCGTTCTTCGATACCTTTCACAACAGGCTTACCTCGCACCTCACACTCATTTCTCTTGTAGATGTCACAACATTTATCTGTAAATACTACCACGTTACCTTTTTTCGCAATTGCATTTACACTCAATAAGTTAGAAGCTAACTTAGGTACATACGTACAGTCGCTAACTGTCATTCCGGACTCACATACCTACTACCGTACCCTTACCTGCACCATATATCTCATTACCATCTGCACAAGTCACTCTCAAGGACTTAGGAGTATCGTTAAAGTTCTTAAACCAAGATTTTTTATTCTTCATGTGTGTCGATGCTCCAGAATCTATAATCCAGTCTTCTGCCTGTGAAATCGACATGCCGAACGCAAAAGCTTGAAGAGCTTTCCTTTTCCCTTTTGGATTATCAGGACACTCTTGTGCCTTATGAGGCCCTTCGCAAATAAAGCATTTGATCTTTTGTTTGATCTTCTTCGGTGTACTCTTACCCTTATGCTTATTTGACAATAGTGCTGAATTCGGTTGGCTTGCATTCGTGCTCGCCGAATAGGTATCCTCCATTTGAAAAAGCTTCATCTTTACATAGTCAGTAGTAATAACAACGTTACTGTTTTCTATGGCTAATCTCATAGGTTGAAACTCTGATGTTAGCCCTTGAGTAGAGCGGCTAACAACTCATCATCAACCTCTTTTCCTAAGTCCAACAGCTCCTGTGATGTCATCATGACAGATGTCACGTATTCTCGAATTGATGAGAATTGTTCCAGTTTCAAGCTTACTAGCTTGGATAGTAACCGACAACGGTTATTTAGCCCTTTGTCCTCGAATGCTACCTTCAAGGCTTCCCATGCTTCTTTGGCTGTTTTGGCCTTACGAACATGGACAAGACAGTGGGGTTTGACCATTAAGCAAATCTTTGCACGGGCCCTCTGATCTCTTTTTATACCTTCTCTTGTCGTGATACACTCGTGTATCCCCAGAGATCATCATGAATTAGGTATAGTTCCATCACGAACTTCCATGTGCTGTAGTTAGTATTACCATCTAGTTTTTCTATGGATGGCAGGCTACTACTGCCCGAATGTACCGTTTCATGTGGCATCGCCATCGTGTTGTTTCTCTCGTTACTGCTATCGCTTCTTGCACTGGCCCATAACCTGTTATGTTATCTCTAATAACGTGCAATGCAGGAGACAATGAATAACGATTGCTAAAACGTAGATTTAAATAAAAGCTTAGATAAAACTTATATTTTCGTTTTATTCTCTTTGACAATGTACAAAGGTATAAAGATGACAGACAATAGGAATATAAATTGAAATGTAGAAAAATAAATTTAAACAGAACATAAAGGTCGATATCAAAATCAAACAGACTCTTATTATTCTAACAGGCGCGCCAAGATTAAAAAAAACTAAGTATTTATAATTAATATTTATTATTCTTTTCTTTGATTTACGATACGATACTCTAATAGTTTGTGATTGTCTTAAAAAAACAGTAGGTAATTATCAGCAAGTTTTTTGATAAAAAAATCACAATGACAACCAGCTTCTTGAATATTTCTTCATACAGCCGCTTCAATTTATCTGAAGAAGAATCGGACATCCGCGTTTTCGTGCGAGAATACAGGAATCGGATCAACAAGCAGGTTGTTCGGGATCAAGAATGCACGAGGTCTAATTTTCTTTCATTCGCGGAGAAAAGGCTCAGTGCCACTGATGTGGCCTGGCTCCAGGATAATGATGAGAGGTTCTTCAGGGACACGCCTAATGAGACCTTAATCAGACAGCACTTTCTGTCTGAATGTGGATTCATCTGCTGCATGATCTACTCGGGTGATGGAGAAAGTGTTATTGTTGGTCATTCTTCTGGTTTGATTCAGGTTTGAACCAATCACCTAACTACCTAGGTACTAAATATTATAGGAACATAAATTCTAGACAAATCGGTAGGTAGCGTATGGCGGTTTTTCCAACGTCAACGTATTTAGGTACCTATTTCCTCCTAATTAGGTTTTTTAAGGGTTCCGTATCTCAAGAGGTACCAACGAAACCATTATAGGATCACTCTGGACTCAGTTGTCTGTCTGTCTGTCTGACACAGCCAATTTTCTCCGAATCTACTGCGTATCTAGCGTTAATAAACGAATTCTGATTTCGGGACTTAATTTTAGGTTAATTAAGTTTTGGTTTTTAAAAACTTGTGTCAAATAATATCATGAACAACTACTTATAAATAATAACAATCGGTTATAATTTTCAAATGCTTAGTTTAAGTGACGTTAAAGAAAATATGCTAAACCCCCCCCCCCCAATCTCCGAAACAACTTAGCCAAAAATGTTGAAAACCAAACCAACCATCTTCAAATTCCTACGGGAAACGGAAAATACTCACTAGGTATGGGTTGCTAAATTTACCAAATTGTGTTGGTTGACTACATAAGTTAATTGGTCTAGTGACAACTATTAGCTTACTTGTACGGAACCCTCACCAAGCGAGTGTGACTCGCACTTGACTAGTTTTTTACAGTGGAGAACCTACCTACCTACATATAAAAAAAATCGAGTATGCTTGTTGTGGTAGGTACCTACTCGTAGTTTCTGATACCCACATCACAGGGAATCTTAGTGTGGGATCAGGATTATGTATGAGACTGTTGGGTGTTATGTTATGTTATATTGTTGATCTAGTTAATTAGCTATTCCCATTTGTCTAAACTTTGTAAAGGTAAGCCCAATCTAGTTGGCCTCAAAAGATGGTCGAAAAGGCAATTCTCGCGGAATACGCTTCCTCCGTAAACGATTACTACGAGAATGAGCAACATCCCTCGATCTGGTACCCCATGTTCTTTGAAGGCAAATCAAAAAAGCCCGACCAATTCTCGTGGGTCCAAGAAAATTACGACCGGTTTATGAAAGGGACGCAAAATAAGGTCATGTATTATAGATGGTTCTTCTCAGAAATGGGAGCGATAACATCATTGGAGTTCTCGCCTAATGGAGCCCATATTATTGTTGGCCATTCATCTGGCCTTATTCAGGTAAAATGGTTGTTCGTTGATAAATGGAATGAAGGCGTCAGCGCACATTGGTATAAGTAGGTTCATCATCAACATCAGCCTGTAGAAGTCTACTGCCTCCCCCTTAGAGTGCCACGACGACGTACGATCTTGAGCCGCCTCCATCCACCGACGTTTATAATGTCTTTATCACATCGAATTGAGGGCCTTCATCTACCGCGTCGTCCGGTTTGTGGTCGCCACAGGTTTTTCCGGCCCGCGGCAGGAAGTCCGTGTTGCTCGAAGCCACACGTTATCCAGTGTTTTGAGAAAATCGGTAATTTGTAGAAATGACTTTGTAAGTTTTCTAAATTTTTTGATATTTTTGGTATCCCCAAGTAGTGGGTCTCCTTCGTTATTTTGAACGACGCTATGCAAGTTTTACCAAACATATGTACCTAAATGGGTTGAAAAATCTAAAAAGCCAATTTCTTACATTTTCTTACGTTACCTACATAAAGAAATAAAGAAAGAAAATGTTTTTTTTTTTATGCTTCTTGGCAAACAAACCCACCTGATGGAAAGCAGTTACCTTAACCTATGAACGCCTGCAACACCAGAGGCATCACACGCGCGCTGCCGACCCTGAGACATAAAGATGAAAAGTCTCATGTGCCTGTAATTTCACCGGCACCCGTACCCTTCAAACCGAAACACAGCAATGCGAACACTACTGCTTGGCGGCAGAAATAGGTACGGTGGTAGTACTTCCCCGGACGAACTCTTTCACAAGAAGTTCTACTACTAACACAAATTGATTTTTAATAATTTGTGTTTGGCACAAAAACGACACACAATGCCGATACCAGACATACAAACAAACGAAAGTTGTTACATCAAATTAAAACAAACAAGAAACTAAACGCTTTGTCGGTTGAATTAAAGGCACCAAAAACTAAGACATTAGTTATTGTAAAACGAAGTCGATACCAATGCCTGTAATTGAAGACAACGTTGGCATATGTAGGTAGAAACTGTCGACTAAGTACCTAGGTAATTTGTAATTCCAGATGCGCCATGGCAGTACAGGCACAGTCCTCCACACACTTCGCAATATACAGTTTCCACCTAAGCCGATTTACTCGTTGGCATACAGCAAGACTGAAGACAGAATTTGCTACGCCGCTTGCATGGATGGTGCTGTGTATCGAATTGAGATACCTCAAGTAAATTTTGTCACTCACTAACTGTAGGTAGTACAGATCCGTGCTTTGTTTATCTATTGACGATGACTGATCTCAAAAGTAGTATTTTGAACGACCAGAGCGACGTGACGAGATTAAATAATGAGATGCAAAAAATTGTGTAGGTAGAACAATATACCTACTAATAATAGTTGTAATGTAACCGAACAGAATTTTTGGAAATCTTGTTTTTGCAAATAAAAATGACACAAATAACCGCCCTAAAAAGCTTTGGCATTGAAATGCTCTTAAATTTTAACGGCAACAACACAATTTTTTAGCTAGACTTGTATTTTAAAGTTCTAACCGCGTATCTATGATTTGTATCTATATTTCGATTAATTCAAAAAAACTTCAAAATTAATACGGTCTAATGTGCAAACCAGTTTCATTGTCAAATATGACATGCGATTTTCAACTTTTAATTTCGCGCCACATGCACGCGTTAAATTTGAGGCATTTCTTGTGAGTCATACCAATATTTCAAGAGCCTTTATTTACATACTCGACTCTACATACACGTTCACTTTAGCCTGCTCCTAAATTCACTGAAATCTGTTCGAATTGGCACTACCTACATTTTCTTAAAACCAACTTTGAATAATAAGCCCGGAGACAAAGGCTAGAGATTTGGGTCCCTTCAAAGGCCCATGCTTCCTTCGTCTAGTCTCAATAATGTACCTGCCTACTGCCGTTCCATTCGAATGCGTGAATTATTAAAGGCAATAGGACGGTCGATGTGTTTCATTTGCAAAGTTTCTAGGAGGTGAAAATCGAACAATAGAATTCAGTCACAAACTTATAGGTTACCTAAGGTACCTACTCTACAGATAGGTACAAACCTAAATCAAATCAAAATCAAATCAATCATTTATTTGCAAAAATACTTATTTTAAACCGGAATTAATTCAGATTCTGTTCGTATTTTTAGACTTCTTTAGCCGAAATATGCTTCATATGTGTTGGGAAATAATATACTATATATATATATATTTTTAACATATTTATTATATAATTACTTATATTTTTATTCCAAAGTATGTACTTAAACTAGATTGCAGAATTTGCAGACAATAATAAGTAAATTCAAGAAAAGTTATCCAATTTGTTTCAGGTCCGACCATTTCTAGCTGTTTCTTGGCGATAATAAACTAGAATTATATTAAATTATTAAATTTGAAAATACACTGCATCAGGTCTCACCAATTGTATGTCTATGATTCAGGCAATTTCTCCATGAGCATCTCCATTCAAATCTAGCAGATTTAAAAACTGTATTTTACCAACTTATTTCCTTAGATAATTGCGCCTGTGGAAAATCCACCTCAGTTTTGCATTCGATCCGATCCGGCCTTAGAAGGCCTGAACATGCAGTTTTACGGAACTCCGGGGATATCCTCGAATTCTACGCCATTCATAACAAGTAAGTCATGAGCAGCAATAACAATGCGAGTGTTTTTGAATTTACTTACTTAATTTATGCTTAATAGTTTTCTGTTTTGAAACCAAAATAATAGAATTCGAAGCGTTGTTTCGCGTAGCAAGCGTAGGCTTGTACAAATTTTCTTAGTAGGTAATGGGAAGTTTTCAGGGAGACAATTAAAAAGAAAAAATAGTTCTTAAAATTCCGGTAGATGGCGGTGACTCGACATGGGTGTGTCTTCTGAAGATTTTCCAAAAGCACCACAGAGAACAAATTCTCTTTGTTTTCTCTTTTTTCCCCTCCAAGTTTCGCGTTGCGATTCCGAAGCTCGTTTTTCAAGTCTACTATAGACCGGTCTACTTGGTCCGGCTTCAACAATAACAACAAAAAATTATAACAATAGCGTAACACTAACAAATATATCAGAATTTCAACAAAAACTTTACGTAGATACTTTACTTCACCAACGAACAGCATGAGCGATTGAAGTCAGTGACACTGACATTTGGTGACTGACCGACAATATTTCGACAACCATATCTAGTTATATAGTTATTATTATTATATTATTATTATCTATGCATGGATTTAGAACTATTTTCTTTCAACCTGTCAGAAAACTTCCCATTCGAGCATGGAAGAATTCTTCCGTGCATTCGAGGCATAGCGGACGGCGTTCGCGTAGCAGCGTAGGCTTGTACTAATTTTCGTAGTAACTTGTGGCGTAGCGGCCGGCATACTTTCTCGTTGGGGCATAGACTTGTACTATTTTGGGTATAAATTATGACTTCAACGCGTATCTGTAAAACACTATAATTGCTCAGCATGGTCCGTTTATTTATGCGTGTAATAATTACTGTTTATTCTCATCATCATCAGCCTGTAGAAGTAAACTGTTGTACGCATCTCTCATAAAGAATGCCACAATAAACGGTCCTAGGCCGCTATTCTGTTATTTTTAAATCATTATGAAATTTGCTCCTAGTTTTGCCTGCATTTTACGGTGATCAAAAATAGCCTTAGAATAGAATATAATAAAATAGAATATAATAGAATAGAATATAAAATATTTTATTGTACACCTTAAGATAATCAAAAATAAACAAAACATAACATGGTAATTAAAAGTACAATGGGTGGTCTTTTCAAAGCAAAATCTTCAAACAACCTTTGGATAGAGAGAGATCTGTTAGATTAGAAAAATGGCCGGGGGTGTACGTAATTACGTAAGTACGTAAATTAACTAAGTAACTATACAAAAATATTTTCCAAAAATGTACGCGTCATTAGCCAGTTTGTCAATCTCAGGTCATTAAATAGGTCCCCAGGTTATTGGTACCTTTTATCCGTTCAGCAGGGCGTTTCTAAAACGTCGGAAACGTTTCCTATCGGATTCGTTAGTTTTTCATTTCGATGTGGTAAGTAACTAAAACAATTTTCTCTATTAGTAAAACACCGTAAAAACCAATAAATATTGTATATTACTGTGTTTTACTAGAGAAAATTGTTTGAAAATTGTTTCACTTAATTACCACATCGAAATGAAAAACTAACGAATCCGATCGGAAACGTTTCCGATGTTTTAGCATCGCCCTGCAGATGTTACGGCGTGATTGAGTAAAAATAAACAAACTTTCACATTTAATTTTATGATATTATTAGGACTAGTTATTATTATTGTTCGCTTCTTGAAACAGAACTGAGACCGTATTGCGTTTAAGGTAAGGTTGTTGGTGTTTTGATTTATCTCCAAATCGGCATAATCAATGATCAGTCATAATCAGTTTTTACAATCGTTTCGTATCACTTCTAGAAAGGTTCTTAGGTAAATTGTATCATCACAAGAAGGCGCTGCAGCTGATGACAGAATATAAATGGTAGTTTTTTTTTAAAATTTTGCTTTACTTGGTGTAATAATTTAAAAAAACCGCTTGTGCCACTAAACGCCCGGGTAACTTGTGCGATGACAAAGTCTGTAATGACAATATGTGAATACAATTTAGACGTTGTATCTTATATTTTAATCTGTTACATAACACCACTGCGAAAATTTTTAAGCGACACGTATTTCTATATCATCACAGACCGTTCTCCAGCACTCTCCTTCGGTTTGACCGCTGACGAAACGAAAATGGCGATCGGTTACGGAGATGCCTCGATAAAGCTTTACGATATGGAAACTCAAGAGGTTAGTTTGCGCTTTATCTACTGATGTAACGGTTATCTCCGCTTAGGTTTTTGATTTATTATTACGACAGTATCGTAGTTGAAACTTTGGTTAGATATATAAAAATTGTGCAATAATCTACATTAGGAGCCCTAAGTATACCTAGTCGAACTTTAGTTTTTTCTGGTTCATAATCATAACACCCAACAGTCACATACATACTCCTAATCCCACACTGGGATTCCCTGGATCGTGGGTATCAGGAATTACGAGTACCATGGTACCATAACACCCAGACCCGGAACAAATATTTGCAGATCATACAAACATTTTTCCCACAGCGGGAATCGAACCCGCTACCTCTCGTATCTCAGCCGGCTACTCGCCCGTCGCGCCGCATAGGTCGTCATTGTTTCAATAATCTAGAACGCTTGATCCTTGAAGTGTTATCCGATTATATCTACAAAATTTCTATGAAGATATTAGCTCAATCCCCGTGATTTCGTTTGCGTGGTCCCGGTGGTCCAGAAACCTTCCTCGTCGTGTTGGAATATCTCACCAAAATACCTACGCACCGTAGTAACTATCAACTAATCTTGCCAGCCTCGAGATAATAGGTACTAACGCCACCTATAAATAGCATTACCAGAACCAGCATTAAAAAAACCAAGAGATTAGCGAAATCACGCTAAGTAATGTGAAATTTATTGGTACCTAATTGTGGTAAGATTCAATCAGGCATTTAACTTTTACGATATGGTGCTAACGCATAAAATTTGATTGCAGACATAGTAATAGGTTTTCTCTTACAAATTGCTGGATGCATAGAAACTTGATAACGATTGAGGGCTTTGTGTAACAAAGAGCCCAATTTGAAAAGATAAATTCATATAATTTAATCTGACACTAACCCTCGTATTACTTGTGTGCTATCTAGCTAGAAACTCGGTGTGGGGGTACAGCTCCAGGAACAAAGAAATGAAACAAAGGACTTATTATTTTATTCGAGCGAGACTCGAGTCTTGATGGTTCCGATCCGTAAATTATTTCGAAATCATCAGAGCCGTTTTCAAGTTTCGGCCACTTTTATAATTCTAAATTATTGAAATGTGAAATTACTAGAAGTACCTCTGCTAAAGTTTTTACTTTCGCGATTTCCATATTAAATTTAGACATTCATTGCCATATTTTTTTGATGCATCGTGTTAGAACCTTGATTTTTTACGGCACTTTAAGCTTACAGACCTTTATATTTGGTATAAATTTCAAGTTGATACCTTGAGCGGTTACTGAGAAAAAGGGCTTTGACAGACAGACAGACATCAAACTAATCCTATCTACCCCCACCCCCGTTTTCTGTTGAGGTACGGAACCCTATAAACAAAAGGTATTTGACTCGTGAGGCTTTAATGAAAGGTGATGGCAGTTGATGTGGACTGTGGACAAACATTACCAATGCCCAGGAGTAGTAAGCAGAATTGTAGTGACATCGTTATACTTACTTAGATATTTACTTCGTTTATTAGCCCAGATGGTAATTAAAAATATCATTATCTGTTATCATACCTTTTGTAATCCTTTACGCAAAAGCGCATGCAAATTACTTGCCCTGGGTCAGATAGCTTTAACTACGTCCCTGCGTGTATGCGTAAAATGAAACCACCAATAAAAAATTACGGCCTCGGTTTATTGCGAGTGTAAATTCTATATTGCTGCACTGGTTTTACCGTGTCCCTCATCTCGCTGAAGTAGGTCGCTGGTCAAGGGTTCCATAAAGAAAGTTCATAAGGTAGTACCTATAAAGTTCGTAATATGAAACCCGGGTTAAGACTTGCCAAGTCACGTTTTATTGCAAGAGATTGTAGCTAAGTATGGATATAAAATTTTAAGGGAAGAAAGGTAATTCAGGCAAATAAATACTCTGGTACCACCAACGAATAATTTTATTGAAACGTATTGGAAGAAGACTGATCTGTCGCTTCATGTTATACCTACCTAAAATTGCTTTCAATCTCATATTCATCAACAGCCTATAGAAGTCCACTGCTGAACATAGGCCTCCCCCCTCGAATATCAAGACGAATGGTCTTGAGCCGCCTCCATCCACCGACTTCATGCTAGGTTTATAAATATCTTTAGTCCATCGAGTGGAGGGCCTTCCTCTACCGTGTCGTCCGGTTTGTGGTCGCCGCTGGAGATCATTGTAGCGCAGTGGGCTATGGAGAGAGCTATGCTGAGGGTTTTACTACGTGATAGGAATCAAAATTAGGAAATACATAGAAGAAACAAGATCACCGACATAGCTCTCAGAATTAGCAAGTTATCTCATATTAGTGATAAGGAAAATACAGATTGTGACGTTGTGTTGTGATGACGAGAAGTAATCTACTCTGCGCCAAAAATAGTCAGGACGGTAGTGGGTGCTTCTCGGTCCATCTCCCTCGGTACTTCAAAGAGCTATGAGAGATAATGCTTCCTTATTTTATTTTGAGCTTTATATTGTGAAGTAATATTTATTTGAGTATCGTTGAATTTCTCGCCAGGTTATCCTGCAATACAAAGTGCACAAACTTCGTCTCCAATTCATTCCGAAGAAACTACAGCGGATGCATTTCGGCCAAGTGTGTGCAATGAAGTGTCACGATGAAAGGCCACACATGTTTGCGAGTGCCTCTTGGGATAAAACTTTGAGGGTATGTTTAAATGAAAATTTAATGAACAATATTTGTTTTATATTTATTTCTAGAAAATTTAAAAATAAACATGCTCTATTACTTTATACCGTGCCATGGTGTGTCTAGCCTAAGAATAGAAACCCTCTTACTGCTTCCGTGATGTAGTAAAAACCTTACTAAGGGATTACGTCAGGCGATGTGTAGTAACCCATCTGAGTACATATCACCAACTGCGATCAACAATCCGCCTACCAAGCGTGGTTACTATGGCAAATCTCTCAATTCAATGGGGGAGGCGTCGTCCATCAGTGGAAGTAAACAAGCTGGTGATAATGATAATGATTACTGCTTTATAAGCAAGTTATTTTATAAAATATAATCTTGTAATGTTTTCCTTACAATGACGAGAAATTGATATCACATTAATCTACTTAATTAACCGACTTCCCAAAAAGGAGGAGGTTCTCAATTCGGTTGTTTTTTTTTTTTTTTTTTTTTTTAATGTTTGTTACTGCATATCTCCGGCATTTATGAACCGATTTGGAAAATTCTTTTTTTATTTGATTAGATATACTTCCAGATTGGTCCCATTTTTTTCAGAATCCAGTTCTGATGATGGGATCCATGAGGAATTGAGGGAACTCCTCAAATATTGTAGGCATACATATGGCGATTTTGATATTTTCAGCAAGACACCAAGCATTTGCATTCAGAAAGTATCATAATCCTTTCAACACTATGGTTCTTTCATAAAAAAAAATTCATCCAAAATTTTTTAGTCGTATAACAATGGCGGAAGTCGGTTTTTTAAATGAAAAGTTATTAAGTTTTGTTAATGACCAGCACAGCATTACAGAGTTCGATCGAACTCACTAAGAGTCTTCGGAACATTGGCACGACATTTTTGTTGTATCCAACCCACTTTTCTCCACCCCCCTTTACCCCTATTCCTCCATCCTTACTCAAGGAAGTGAGCCTCTACGAGGCTCTACGAACCTCTACAAGCTGGTCAAAAGGGTGTGTTCTTCTTTTTCAAAGAATAACTTTCTATTCTATTCAGACGTCCAAACTTTATTAGTTTTTTATGACCTTTGTGCAAAAAGACTGTCAAAAAGAGTGAAGTTATTAAAATTCTCAATAGACAAGGCATTTTAGACGAGGAAAGTTCTTACCTAGTTACGAACTGGCAACTAATTTCCGTAAATCTTTCCCTCAAAAAAATAAATGGGCTAATGGGAGTTGGTGCCAAGTCAAGCGCTCTAAGGATACTCCACTGTGAATATACCTTAGCATATTTGCAGGTATGGTGGACGCTCAGGTATTAGGATATGATAAGTTTTGTAAAAACATGACATGCTACATTTTATATCTCATCTCTAGGTACATCACTCTTTACTAATCATGCTCTCTATAAGGCTGTCTGCTGAAGGTTTTATCATAAAAACTCCAGATTTTAATTCTTTTACGCTATTTTAATTTCAGTCCAACTCTACTCTAAAAAAAGTATGTGTCGTAAAAGGTGAAATTATCCATGTTTTTCATCTTTTATTTTAAGATAATTATCACTAGAAACGGGATATTTACCATGTTTTTTGAGCTTTATTGATTCCCGATTTTTATTTATTTTAAGGTATGTATGGAACTCGACCGTTTATTTGTTTAAGGGGGATGCTTTCGATTACTTAAAGCTCGTTTCACGCTAGATGGCGTGGAAAAACAGATATTGACTTTTTTATTTTTTGTTCAAAACTCGAGCGTCTTTAGTGAGTAATTTTACCGTTTGCGAGCACGGTGTAGGTCATAGAATTTGATGCAGCATGAATTTTCGTTAAAGAGTCGTTAGAAATTTCAAATTCACTATAAATAAGATCTGACAATTTGCCTCATGTAATTACACGCACGCACACTTCTACATTCACTGTTTTGTTTTTCACTAGATGGCGTTGTCATTATCCCCAGATGTTATATAGATGGCGTTAAAAAAATGTTTATAAGGTATCTCGATAATGATGGCGTTAAAGAAAATTGTTAGAAGGGATGAGCCGCCACCATCCACCGACTTCCTGCCACCCTATAAAAAGTGCCGTGGTGTGCAGCGTAGAATCTATAATCCTCCTCCCGTGGATGTCGGAAAAGCCGACTAAGGGTTTACACCAGGGCATGGGCAGCAGCATCCATCTGAGTAACCGATACTGCAATCACCAATCAACCTGCCAAGGGTGGTAATTATGGCAAACACCCCCACAAAAATGAATGTCTTTTTACAGAAATTAATAAAAAGAAAAAACAAACAGATTAGGTATTTTTATTGGTTTATAATTACAAGTATTTTCCACTAGAAATATCATACACTGACAACAAATATTCATCAATAGGTAAGCGATCAGTGCAACTGCACATTTTGTCTTCGTATATTGTATTCATTGTTACCATTAGTGCCCATTGCATCTCTTCTAAATATAACTTTTCATTTAAAAAACCGACTTCCGCCATTGTATTCGACTAAATATTAGGATGAAAAAAAAATGATGAAAGAACCATAGTGGTGAAAGGATTATGATACTTTCTGAATGCAAATGCTTGGTTTGTTGCTGAAAATATCAAAATCGCCATATGTATGCCTAAAATATTTGAGGAGTTCCCTCAATTCCTCATGGATTCCATCATCAGAACTGGGTTTTGAAAAAAATGGGACCAATCTGGAAGTACATATATCTATTCAAATAAAAAAAGAATTTTCTAAATCGGTTCATAAACGCCGGAGATATGAGGTATCATCTTCATCATCATTAGATGTAGTTGATCTGATGATCAACTACATCATCATCAGCCTGTAGAAGTCCACTTAGGTGTCCCCTAGAGTGCCACGACGAACGGTCTTGAGCCGCCTCCATCCACAGATTTCCTGTGACGTTCATAATGCCTTTAGTCCATCGAGTGGAGGGCCTTCCTCTACAGCCTCGTCCGTTTTTCGGTCGCCACTCGAGAACCTTTATTCTCAAACGGTTATCAGTTCTGCGAGCTATATGACCTTCCCATTGCCACTTCAACTTGCTAATTCTGGTTGATCATCAGTGGCTAGAAAAAAATACATTTCTTGATATAGTTTTGTTTTAGACAATGTTGTAAGGGTTTTTTGTATGAGAAAAAATAACGTACATGATGTCATTTCATTGAGATCTATGCACTTTGCATTTTTCCGAACACGTCTCAATGTATATTTCAGATAAAATCGCATTTTTGAAAAATGCTACCAGCTTTAGCATCATGCTGCTGATAAACTCATTTATAGGGTGTGGTGATACGGCGTTTGCAAACATAACAGTGTACAAATATTACTGTGTTGGAAATATATGATATTGGATAAACAATCAACAATCTGCCTCTCTCACTATTCCAAATTGACTCGCAGTCAGACGACTAGTTAGTAGTTTTGTTAGTAGTAGAACTTCTTGTGAAAGAGTTCGTCCGGGGAAGTACTACCACTGTACCTATTTCTGCCGCCAAGCAGTAGTGTTCGCATTGCTGTGTTTCGGTTTGAAGGGTACGGGTGCCGGTGAAATTACAGGCACATGAGACTTTTCATCTTTATGTCTCAGGGTCGGTAGCGCGCGTGTAATGCCTCTGGTGTTACAAGCGTTCATAGGCTGCGGCAACTGCTTTCCATCTGGTGGGCCGTAAGCTTGTCTGCTTGCCAAGTAGCATAAAAAAAAACGTTCCGATCTGTGAGTAACGTATAAATCATTTCCATGCTGTTCATGTTGTGGACCATTTCTCAAATCTTCTGCCATCAAATCTGGCTGACTGCTGTTGTGCATTATTATTTTTCGTGCAACCAGAGTCAGCTTCGTCAATTTCGGCTTCAAAATATTTCGTCCATAAATTGGGAGCTTGGTGTTAGATAAGATCTGAAAACATAACATATTTACTTATTACATTTTCATTCATTAAATTTTTAAAGATATTTCAAGTAATATAAATATCGAGCTGCGCCTCGCGGTTTCACCTGCGTGAACCATGATATTATTATTATGACGTTGATTTATTTTAAAACTCGTTATAAAATACATTTTTCACTATAAAGAAATACTACTTATCTATAAAAACAAATAGTATATAAAAACAGTATAGTAAAAAATATATTACAAAACGGTAAACCACCGACCGCGGAGCAAAGGCCCAAGCGGTCGGAGGCTAGGGCTGCAGAGAGAGGAACCTCCTGACTATGCGTGCCGAGTCCAGGAGTACTGCCTTCTGAATCTGACCGTTGATCCAACCATTTAGTGAGAGCCTCTCAAGGTATTGGTCGAGGCTCTTTGCTATAAGGCCATTCACAGAAACAACTATCGGGACGATAATCGTCGAATCCACATCCCACATGGCGGTAATCTCGTGGGCCAAGTCAAGGTACTTGCTTGCTTATTATTATTATTATTATTATTAGGTATCTTCATTCCAAATTTCACTCAAATCCGTTCAGCCGTTTGGGCGTGAAGAAGTAACAAACATACTTATAAACTTTCGCATTTATAATATTAGTGTGATGTGATGAGATGAAGAGGTCAACCGACGAATCCAACTCGGATGGGCAGCGTTCGGGAAACTACGCCATATCTAGTTTGTTGGTTTTGTGAAAACTTCTTGTGAAAGAGTTCGTCCGGGGAAGTACTACCACCGTACCTATTTCTGCCACCAAGCAGTAGTGTTCGCATTGCTCTGTTTCGGTTTGAAGGGTACGGGTGCCAGTGAAATTACAGGCACATGAGACTTTTCACATTATGTCTCAGGGTCGGCAGCGCGCTTGTGATGCCTTTGGTGTTGCAGGCGTCCATAGGCTACGGTAACTGCTTTCCATCAGGTGGGCCGTATGCTTGTCTGCTTGCCAAGTAGTATAAAAAAAAATCTTCTCGTCGCCGATACCGCAGAGCCTCAAGACGAAAGTCTACACGCCAGTGTTGACTTACGGCACTGAGACGTGGTCGCTAACTATTGGCCGTATAGACAAGCTCAAAGTTGCGCAACGGGCTATGGAGAGAGCTATGCTAGGAGTTTCACCACGTGATAGAATCCGAAATGAGGAAATCCGTAGAAGAACCAAGGTCACCGACATAGCTCTCAGAATTAGTGGCAGTGGGCAGGTCATATAGCTCGAAGAAGTGATAACCGTTGGAGAATAAAGGTTCTCGAGTGGCGACCACAAACCGGACGACGCGTTAGAGGAAAGCTCTCCACTCGATGGAATAAAGACATTATAAACGTCGCGGGGAGTCGGTGGATGGAGGCGGCTCAATACCGTTCGTCGTGGCATTCTAAGGGGAAGGCCTATGTCCAACAACAACAACAACGAAGGCTTCAAACAAAGGGCAGGCATCTTCTATAATAGTACTACTCTACTAGTAGGTAACACATTAAAATTATGTAAATATCTGTTTACTTACGAAATTTCACCGTGAAACCGTTATAACCTGGCTTGCACTCGTTTCAAAGACACCGCCCCAAAGAAAATTAATCGCATGACACCCACAGTGCACCATAGACAAGGACCATAGAGAAAAAAGTCAAGGAACATATAGGGAGAAATAAGTGCACTGGGCTAGGTAACCACAGACAAACAGAACACCTTAAATTCAACAGGGCCACAAATCAAAAAATTTCAATATCGTTTTTAATGCAAAAATGGCATTTAGATGATTCCAATTTTTATATTCGAAAAAGACACCCATGGTTTTAGCGTTTAAAATAGTTCAATCACACAACTACCCATTTAGCATTTTGAGACTTTGATGACTAACTTCACAGCAAAGCAGCCATCTTTCCAGTTAATAATAATAATAATAATAACTTTATTACGAAACATAAAAGTGTCAGGTTTTGGAATGCGTTTCTTTTGAATGAAAGTTCAATAAGTTTGATTACTATTTTATTAAAACGAAACCGCAGTACTTGGAAATGTGTCTGTTTTGCATATAAGATTACCGTGATTATGGTTGTAATTGTTTATAAACAAACATGCAATATTTGTTAAATGACTGTTATTACAATCAGTTTGTACAATCAGTCTTAAAATACAGTGTTTCATTATTATACATAAGTATGCTTTGAATTAAATAATCACTTTTAAGATTATTAAAATTACTTTGGGATCACATCCTTTTCAATCAGTTTTAGGATGCCCTGTTTTTTGTCTCAGCAACTTGTAGCTTTTTGATATTATTTTATTTTATTTACTTGGGAAAAATCTGTATCCTGAGAAGTTTTGTATAAAAATATATTATGCCTTTACAACTCTTCCTTTGAAAATCTATGCCAAGAGGCTGAACACTAAGAGGTTCTGAATCATAACTGATTGGTAATCAATCGTCTGTACTGCTGTCTGAGCTTATAGATGAGGATTCACTGGAGTCTCTATCTTAATCGCTTCATCAAAAACGGTACAAATTCCATACCAGACAGACAGCCAACACAATCCTAGCCTATCGTTACTTGATGAAAACATTATCTGATTTTGGAAGTCCAGAGCAATGAATAAATTTAGTCATTGAGGAAAGTACAGACAGCGATTCAGATATACTCAAGTGAATCCTCATCTTCAAGCTCAGACAGCAGTACAGATGATTGATTACCAATCAGTTGATTCAGTACTTCCTAGTGTTCAGCCTCTTGACATAGATTTCCAAAGGAAGAGTCGTAAAGAGCAGACCTCAAAGTTATTAAAACTGATCAACAACATTAAAATATATTTTTATACAAAACTTCTCAGGATACAGATTTTTCCCAAGTAAATAATATAAAATAATATCAAAAAGCTACAAGTTGCTGAGACAAAAAACAAAGCATCCTAAAACTGATTGAAAAGGATGTGATCCCAAAGTAATGTTAAACTTTTTATACTTACTTATTTTAAAATTGATTATTTAAGCTAAAGGATTTTTATGTATAATAATGAAACACTTAATGAGATTACTGCGATGACTTAGATATTATTGATCGTAGATCTCATCGTTACTACTAGTAAGTCAAAGATTTATGGAGTATTTTATTTTGTAATATTGCTAGATGAAGAGGTGATAGTTATGGATAAGTTTCTTCCGCATTTAATTACATTGATCTCAATGTAAATTTCAAGGTAGTGTAAGGTTCAAAATACGCATCTTATAATATACCATACATATATGTAGAAAAAAAAGATTTATAAAGTAATACAAAAAAAACTACTATCAAAACTTTGATAGGCTTTCCAGTAAAAAAATGAATTTTCGACTTGTGGCTCTTTTGCATTTAAGGAGCGAGATGACAACTTCATACTACACTTTGGTATTGATATATTATCAGGGTTGCTACACCGAGTTTCTGAATCACAGCACGGTACACGGTCGGATTATAAAAACTAGTAGTTTTGCGAACAGAATACCTCAAGAGCACAAACTATCTTGTTTTTCGATAAAGTTTAAAAATCGCATCCATAGTCCGATCTAGCATATACCCAATCTTACTTGAACCACAAGTCGTTGAAACTCTAACAAATGAGAGCTCACGTAATATTGGTTTTCATTTTTATTTTTTCTCAAAAACTATATTGTAAAATAAATATATAAGTAAGTACATATATCAAGTTTCATCAAGATTAATTGAAAAATGCGACGTACGCGAGTACTTACGTACATAGGTACATACATCCGAACAGACGATAGCAAATTTTGCCATATTATATTGCAAGGACTTACCTTGCTTTGCTCGCTCGGTCAATGACTAATAATAATTTTTTTTGATTGCTGCGAATGAAGTTACGAAAGTATAGTTTTTACATATTCTTTCGTTGTTTTATTTTTATTTTAAAAAACTGAAACTTGAGTTTCAATAAAGTACGTTACAATAAAGTATTTTCTCGAAGGTACCTACTTTGTTGATATTGCAAAGTATAAAGAACATAGCCGCAAATAACTTTGTAAACTATGATTATAACGAACGGTTGGCAACCCTATCAGAGCCAGCTCATAAAGCCTAATAATTACGGGTGACTAGCAAGCACTAAACTTGTGACGTAGCGTTGCCTGGCAACGTCGCGTTTCGCAATTTTGGTGACAGACCCGAAAATAACGCGAGGCATACTTTTATTTATTTAGCGCCATCTTTCACTATCTTTCTCAAAACTCGGTGCTCGAGGTCCATTTAACCGCCATCTCTGTCAAATTAAACAAAACAGGGTGCTCTGCGTAAAAATATCACGCTTCGATGGTAGGTGGCGACTCAAAATGGACATTAAAAACACTCACACATACGTAAAATTGGTCGTATTTCAAACTAATTTTAAAAATTACCCTTAGTAAATTTTTATTTGAAACGACCATTTGCGAGTACGATAATCATTAGAAAATCGAAAAAAAAATACGATATAAAGAACGACAATCTGTGGATTGAAAAAATACTTAAATTATTTTGTATGGGCAAGGCAACGAGAGCATTCACCTTAAGACACCCACCTACTTAACAAAGCCAGATAATGTCAGGATGGGTCAGATAATGTCAGGACTAAAATAAACAAAATCTGACACGAAACAATTGTAGGTTTCAAATTCAACACACCTGATATCATTGTTTGTCACTCCTACACAGAGAGAACAATCTTATGATTTAAAATAAATGTTATCTAAACGACATCCATTTTATCGGGAACTTTATAGGGAACCCAATTATTTAAAATGGTTTGCCATAAGCATTACATCATGTAATTTTCACCTTCCACGAATAATGTTGTGGATCAAGATTTATCCCTTTGGTAGAGACACTTCACCTACCTGAAATGATTCTTAAAAAGATAAACAGGGATGTTGTTACATCCGTTCACATAACCACAACACAGTCGTTGACCTACTAACCATAATAAAATATAACATAGATCTCGAACACTTAAACCTCCGGATGCAAAATTCTGCTATATTTAACCTTGATATGTAGCTAACAAACCAAATCAAAAAAATACAACCGAATTCATCACACATCATCAATCTTTTTTTGAAGCCTTCACAACATTTTCTTATTCAGGTTCACCCAACCAATACCAAATACCATTAGGTACACCAACGACCCACTCTCTCTCTCCTCACTCATAGCACAGCTCATAGATGCTGGACATTTCACACAACATTATCTAGCCCCAAGCTAAGCAGAGCTTGTGTTATGGGTACTAGATAACTGATATACTTAATACAACAAACATTACATAGATAGATATTTTTTATTATACATATAGAAAAATACCTAGAACACCCTGAACAAATATCTGCAGATTGTACAAATATTTGTTCCGAGGCGGGAATCGAACCCGTAACCCCCTGTGGCGTCGCAGGCGAACCTTCGCCCGCCGCGCCACAGAGGTCGTCAATGTGGACAGAGGCCGATTACAGTGGTTGGGGACTGCGAACTGGGTGTTTTATAATAGAATATTTAAGTTTTCGGTACCATTGAATGTAGGTACTATGAAAGGAAACAGAGAAAAGTCATCGGAGAAATATCTTGTAGACTTCTTTCTGCAAGAATCAGAAAACTGACTTCAGTAAGACGGCAAAAAAAATTATCCCCGAATTTGCCACCCCTAAAATCCGCAGCCCTAGGCTCTCAAGCCTACTCAGACTAATCCGTAATGGTAATCCGGCCACTGATGCTACGGCACGATATCCAGTGGTTCATAATACTCATAGGTATTCCAGCTAGTCGAGTGTCTGTAACGAGTAACTCAACTCAACTTGTACCTACACACCCGCTGAATAAAACATGGCGGACGACGACCGCTAACGGACTCAAAGCATCCCTGTCGAGATTAAAATATTTCACTCGGCAGTTAAATACTTATATTATCAACTCATATGGGCTGTTATTCTGCATTTATTCTCTTTGTCAAGCTTTATAAACGTCTCTTGTTTAAATAAAATATAAATTTAATGTCACTTTGTTATAGCAGCATCTAATTATGAAAACAATCCAAAAAATAAATATTGCAGGTCTTAACTTTTGAATAAGTTTGTATATCATATAATAATTGTATTATAAATTTAGTGCCACTTTCAATTCAGTCCATTGTTATTTCAATTAACAGATTTTTGAATGCTTTTATTTCAACGTAACATTCAAATGTATCGTTTCATTGTAGTTACAATTTATTTCACATGAAACGCAATTATGAGGAAAAAAATGCAATACTCATGTATCTGATTTTATTTGATTGCGAGCATACGAGTTTTCAAGAAAGAAAGCTTTGCCGAAGCTTATTGGTTATTTCTCTGGGGCCGTGTGCCTAAGTAAGTCTTGGTGTTTGGTAATTTATTTGTTGGTAATTTATTTTTTTATTTTTAGATTTGGGACACGAGATGCAAAGTTGGCTGCGTCATGACATTTGAAGGAGTCGATGTTTGCAGTGACAGCATCGATCTATGCGTAAGTTTTATGAAATTTCGTCGGCACTTGCTGTCATCGTAAGATGATAGTGAAATAGGTTTTACTTTACAAGTTAAAGATTTCAATTTCAAACATGAAGTTACATACAAACACACGCTTTTTTCCTCGATGGGGTAGGCACTAGAGCCTCAAGGGGTCTTTCCCCCTATGGTTTAAAAAAGAAGATAAAATCTTCTATTTTGCTGATCTATTGTAGTACGTTCAAACACACGTGGCCGATAGTGTCATAAAAATTATCAGCTTGCTAGTGCTGTGCGCATGCAATAGGTTCAGGATAGTTCAGGTAACCGCTTTGGTCTTTGAACGAATGCCGGTGTTTGTGGCGGGAGGGATCAATGTGACATTCCTAGAACGGCAAATACCAATTGACGAAAAATTCCCATCATTCCAAATGCTGGGTCCTCAAAATACGGGTTTTTGCCAAATGCAAAATGGATATTTTTGGCTGTCAAATCTAGAAACGAAGATTATCACTCGAAAATGAATGCTAAGAGTTTCACGGGGTAGTTTTCTCGATTGCCACAGATTTTCAAAGAACCTTCAGTCGTAATATTAGATAATAGAAGCTACAAATTGTGTACCTACATCGTCATCTACGAAAGGCCAATTGGCTTCGAAAAACGAATATTACTTTTTCTCACTACACACACTAACACACTATTAGGCGTTATGGCACGCTCTATAAAGGCAACGAATGCGAGAGAGTTAGATATATTATATTCCAAACTGCTCACACGTTTTATTGCCCATCGGTCATGAGTTTTTGAACTTACTATTATAGAGGACGTGGCTTTATAATTTTGCGTATTAGGTAATAGCCATTCATAGCAAGAGCATGTCATAAAATTACACGATTTAAAATATTTTCGCAAAGTTTTCATTTTCATTGTTTGTAACCTGAAGCTTTCACTACAAGGTAGTTTAATTAAAACTCCGCCTTTGTCGTGGTACATTCTAACTCGTGAAATTATGAAATAGTCCTGGCTCTAATCTAGGTGGCATTTTGGAAGGTCCTGAATAATGTGAAGGTTGTAATATTTAGTTTTTGTTTTTTAGGAAGCCGGTAATAAGCTGTCTTTTATACTTTAAAATATGCCATTAAGGTTAAGGAATCCAATAGTTTTTGTCACCATAATATGTATCTACATAAATAGTCTTAACGATAGAATGAACAATTTTTACCAGAGCCAAAAAACAACAAACGAGCAATTGAAACGGACGTATGGTATTGTGCAATACGGATTTTGTATGGAGTCACTCAATTTCCATACAAAACTCCGTGTCACACTACACCATACTTCTTTGTCAATTGCTTGTCAAAACTTAGATTACGGCCCCTGAAATGGATCAAGACGAATGCTCTAAACGTATTGCAACCACCCATGCGATCTTCAGAAACCACTAGAAACAATCCTTTCAACTACTTCTTCGACAAAGCACTACCACTCGTTTTCTCTACTCCATGTTGCATCTACCCACCAGTTCATCTGCAGCTTAGTTTCATACCTACCTCGTTATGAAGTTTGATGCTTATAGTTTGTCGCGCCTTTGAAGAATGATAATATTGTACTGGCTTATATAGTTTGTTACAGGCTTTAAAGCCTGTGTTGTGGTAGAAGTTTGGAAAGTTTTTGTTGTATCTGCGATATTGTGGGTTTTAACTTTTATATAGACACCTGATACACTTGTGTATCTTCAACTCTTAGGTTTATGAAACTACAGTTATGCATGACGTGTGTAGCCATCCAAGTACCTATTATTTTTCTATGGATCAGCTTCTTGTTTGCAAGAACCTTTTCCATTTAGTAGAAAGAGGGATCATCAAATCAAGTCAATTAAGCCGTGTTTGTTGCCCTTATTATTTAGGTTTAGTCACGTTGGAACAGGAGTAAATTTAGTATAAAAGACGATTCAAATTGATCCATGTGGCTCAATGAATAAAACACTTTTGAATTTGAATGGAAACTATTTACGAAAACTTTAAACTTTAATGGGAACAGAACGCAATCTTTTTTGATTGTGAAAAATTTGCCATGCACAAGCAAAAACATTGTAGGTCCTATACCGTTGATAACCAAGTAGGCTTGGATTAACAACTGCAAAAATTTTAAGAATCCAATCAATATTCTGTATATTATATTTTGTAATTAAAAAGCTATAGTTTGTTTATGCAACAGCAACTGACCTAACATCAAACAATAAATATCTTTGTATTCATGCACAAAATGAAATTTCCGACTGAACGCTTCCATTTCAATTCATTCACTGGACACGAATTAAAGCGTCTATTTCAGACAGCGCCTCTCTGTTGATGAATGGAATTTGAGGGATTGCTAGCTTTTTTCCGGATAAAATGTTATTGTGATCGTTGAACATCAATACCTTAAATTCCATCGCGATTTATGTAACAAATTTAACTGTTATGTTTGGATTTGCAGTCAATCTGTTTGTACAGTCATTAATCAATGTCCATTTGCATTGGTTTTGATGTATAGATTTCGGCTATAACGTTTTGGCTGTAATTTTTACTATCTCATACTGTTGCAAATTATAACACACACGTTCATTTTGTAAGGTTTTGTAAAGGATTGGTTAGAACAAAACGTTCACTTTGACTTTTGTTAGTTTTCCCCTAAGGTGAGTTGAATAAGTGAAGAATGTTGAATATAAGAATGTATAATTTCTTATCTTTCCTACTTTAATATTATAAATGTAAAAGTTGAGGATGGATAGATGGATGGATGTTTGTTATTCTTTCACGCAAAATTTATTGAATGGATTTTAATGAGACTATACGGTATTATAGCTTATACCTTAGAATAACTTATAGGCTATAATTTATAATAGAGGTTTCACGCGGGTGGAGCCACGAGCAAATGCTAGTTGAATATAAGAATGAATAAAATGTTGCTTGGTGAAAATAGAAATTAGTCGCAGCATTTAGTCTACAAAATGCTACGCGATAGTTTTGAACAATATTAGCTAAGCTTTATCATAGATGACTTTTTACATTTTATTTTCTTCAATGCCACATTGTTATTTCAGAGGGACCACTGCTTGGCCGGCAGTTGGCAGACGACAGAAGCTCTCACACTTTGGGACCTTACTGCCAGGAAAAAACTCAGCGTGGTAAAAGCACAAAACAGAAGACCTGACGTTGATGGAGAGTACATATATGCTTGCAGATATTGGAATTCTACTGATGTAAGTAGACATTGTATTGATGACATTGTGTTCGAGGGAGAACGGTGGATGAAGGTGGCTCAAAACAGTTTGCCGTTGCATTATTTGGAGGAGGCCTATGTCCAGTAATGGACTTCGACTCGCTATTGATGATAATGGCTATAAGAAATTTATAATTACCATTAAATTCGTTTATGAACTTGTTTTTATCTTGTGCAATAAAGCATTTTCTTTTACCGATGTAAGTAGGTATATTAACTACACGTATTTTTCTTGGTCTTTATTTATACGTTGTGCCCAGGAGTTATTGCCAAGGTAGGTAGATACCATAGTCCATCAAAATCATTGCCATAGGATCCCAACCCCATAGATCATTTGACACAAATAAAACAGACTCAAAGTTATGTAAATAGTGTAGTTCCTTATATTCCCAGGCACAAGGCTAATATTGCTGATAAGCACAAGATCGTAACTTCTGTGACATAATGCTATCAACCTAAGTTATCAGAAAACGGTAAAACCAAGAGCGTTGACTCAGGAGCCAGGTCAAAAACCTCGTAATACTAAGCAAACGTAGTCGGTTCTAACTTAATGTTTTTATTAGATTTGTTCATGTTAAATTATCTATCAAAAATACCTCTCGTATACAGTGTTTCGGCAAAGTTAATGTAGATACGGTGTTTGGCAAGAAAATACAATTAACGCTGAGTAAACCTCGGTTGTTATTTGAGAAGATTTTGTGGCTGTCAGAAACAAATGGTACTTGTCGCTGAAACTGAGGTTACGAACGACTATTCCCGCCATATTCGAAAAGAGACCTGCTACTTTTACTTAATGTTATTTTCTAGTGTTTTTACACCATGTGTTTTTGGTGGCATTTTAACCGGTGTAGTTTATTTTAAAAGTATAGTGAAATTAAATAGAAGTGTACTACCTAGTGCACGACTTTTCAATGTGATGGAAAGTGTCCACTAAAGTTTAAGTTAAACTGCCACTGCTTTACTATTTCTTCTTCCATGGCTTTACTAAAACATGACCTGACTGAGACTTTGAAAGATTGTAACGTTATAAATTGCAAACTAACCTAAAAATATTGGAAACTGCACAAGCCGTTAGACGCCAAAAAAAATGGTTTAGAACTAATACGAAAATTTGACGATTTTCACATTGATAAAATCCCTTTGTTTGCGGTTACACACGATTATTTTAAACGAAATAATAGTGCCTTATACGACCTCCTTGACAAAAACAAAAAAGCATTTGACTTCAAAAGCAAGTAATAACTGGCACATGTTTTTGATCCTTCTCACAAAATAATATTTTTTCTCAACAGTACAACCGTAAAGGAAAATACGCCATTATCGGAGGAAGCGGCACCAACTGTGTCGAAGTGATCAATCTCCACAACCGTTACATAACCTGTTCCTACCCTGCTGCTGGTACCATCGTGGCCATCACCAGTCACCAGAATCGTATAGCCTATGGAGGTACCGCCACTACATTCAATATTGTGCAGTTCTTTGATCCAAAACATGAACATGAGAAGTATGAAACGGAGATAGAGCCTGACTTTGACTACGCCAATGCAAAATCTATTTTTGAATGTTCTGATGACGATAATACTTCAACCTGTATGAAACAAAGCTTTGTATCTAAAGCAAAATCAATAAAATCAAAAATTTTGTGATATTTTTCTACATCCGAATTGATTACGCCTCTTACCCATCTGGTATTCATGTTCGAGATTTCATATGTAAATTATGGTGATGCCTCAAATTATCACGTCACGCAAAAGTCCCATTAATGGGAAAAGTAATTCGTTTAAGTTTGACTAGAGAGGTTCCACGTCCATTCCACATCGAGCCTACTGGACAGGTCATTGCAATCCAAATAATTTCCAAACCTTGTTCCGAAAAATTGGACCGCATCTGCAATAACAATAAAAGCTCTCGGAACAAATGTGTCGAAATTCAACAACTCGAAATTGAAATCCAGAAAACAATGGGATAAACTTTTGTTGCGGCGCTCGGTCAACATTGAAAAATTAGAGTCGGCATTGCGAATTCAGAGAATACAATGGCGAGTTGCAATAGAATTTAAATAAAGAAGCGTTTTGTAACAGCGCGAACTCGTGTGCGGGCGTTGGTGAACTTTCAACTTTTACCCGCTTATGTAGCGAGCGTACCTACGCCTTCCTACTCGCTCTACCACTGGGTGGTGGGTGGCTCTCCGTACTTGGACCGAATATTTACAGCGCAACCTAAATATAGCGTGCCGCTGCTCAGCTGGCACGGGCGAAGAGTAGGAGGGTAAACACTCCCCCTCCACCCGCTCACTAGCTACTTCCACCCAGGGAAGGCCATTCGAGCGTTAGCTGCAGAGGTAACCGGACGTCTCAGTATGAAATGAGGAGTGCCACGACCATGACCGCTACAAATTCAAGGGGGATGCTGGCAAAAGCAATAATGTTATTTTCACGGCCGTCACGTTTTTGACATATCACGTATCACAGAAATTGCTTTCGTAATATTAAGAACTCGTAACATGAGCTTGCTTACCTTTGCTCAGTCTCATATTTATTCACTTCTCTTCTTAGTAAGTACTATGTAGTGGTCGTGGAGTGGTTCTTCAGATTCGCGTTCACGGGGCTCTATTAGCAGCATTGCGAGAACATTCGGGCTTGGTACATTGTGTGGTGGACTTTATTTATTTATTGACTTATATATAGCATAACATTTTCATAAATATATTACTTATTAATTAATGTCTTTTAGTTATATCTATAGCTAGATACATAAAACATGTCTAGCTTACCTTGTACTAGGATCAGGTGTAAGGATTCGCTACGAAATACATCTTTATTGAAACAGAGTGAGTAGCAGAAATATCAGTATTTTAATGCTGCAAAATGTAATATTGCTTGCAACATAAAGTTTAGTTCCAATTTCCTTCGTAACTATTACTTTTGAACCCGTCTTTGAAAGGAATATAGATGTTCAAGTACCAAAATATCATAGTAGAGGTCGTGAAACTAAAATGATGCGACCCACTACTTTATTCCATCAAAGTCAAATAAAATATCCTAATCATTGAAATCATAGAGATCATTTTCATAACGTCACTGCGATGGAGGGTTGCGATACATTACGTTGCTTTATTTAAAAAGATCGCTTCTTTGTTAAAAAATATAATATTTTTAAGCCCAATTGCAAGCACATTTTCATAAAAAGCAAAATCACCGTCAATGATTTATAGACTCATAAAATGATCAACAGATAATCTAAGCATAATTCATTCAACTTATCCCAGGCACAGGTGAGAAAAACATATTTTATTTAGTCAAATCTATCGTAAATACAAAACGAGATTAACGTCTGACAAACTGACAGCTTGTTTGCTGGTTAAACACTCGTGTTGGGGTTTATTATTAAGGAGAATTTGGTTTTAATTTGTAGGGATTTTGTTTAGGTAAGGCTTGGTAAAAATTATTTCACCAGGAGTTTAATTAAATAAGCGTAGGTATACTATACGCTAGGTAACTAACATAACATAACACCCAACAGTTACATACATAGTTCTGATCCCAGACTATGATTCCCTGTGTCGTCGGTATCAGAAACTACGAGTACCATGGTAACACAACACTCTGAACAAATATTTGCAGATCATGCAAACCTTTGTCCTGCATCAGGAATAAAACCCGCACTTCTGACATCTCAGCCAGCTACTCATTAACCGCGCCACGAAGGTCAACTATGCTGCTAAAAGAATAGCCCTTCCACCAATCCTTGCATCCTTAAACGCAAAGTTTTCTGACACAATATTTACAGCTGTAATATACAAAAGTGTGTTTTGTCTGACCTAAAAATAGACCCCTTGATCTTCTTCCCGTGGATTTTGTAAAGGACAATGGTACTACACCATGGGATGGGTAGTAGCATTGATCTGAGTACTCAACATTAATACTGCAATCAGATTAGACGGAGGGGCTATTCTAGGCCGGCTACACTATTCAGTAGTACTATTTCTTGTGAAAGAGTTCGTCCGGGGAAGTACTACCACCGTACCTATTTCTGCCACCAAGCAGTAGTGCTCGCATTGCTTTGTTTTGGTTTGAAGGGTACTGGTGCCGGTGAAGTTACAGGCACATGAGACTTTTCATCTTTATGTCTCAGGGTCGGCAGTGCGCGTGTGATGCCTCTGGTGTTGCAGGTGTCCATAGGCTACGGTAACTACTTTCTAGCAGGTGGGCCGTAAGCTTTTTTGCTTACAAAGTAGTATACAAAAAAATCAGACCGTTTAGAAACAATTACAAAATACAAAATTCCTAAAGTTTGTATCGCCAAAAAAACAATTGTTATTTGCAAACCCTAATATTGTGTTGCCAAGAAGCCAACTAAATATGTTATTCTAGTATACATACATAATTTGGTGGCTCTTTTGTTTTGCGTGTTTGGAACACAGCCATTAGTTACCGTTTTGTTTTTTCATAAAACTGATTCCGTAATGGATCCATAAGTTACGTTAATTTTGTAGTTATTGCCTTGAACTTGGATAATCAGTAATTTCCTTAATTTTGTTGTTTTGTTTAAGGTTTAAAACGTTCTAGTGGAGCGTTTTAAGGAACAAGAGTTTTCGTGTAGTGTTGTTTTTATTCAGTTAGACAGACATATCTGATCTAAAGTTTAATTCATATTGGATAGGTACCTAGTGCTCACCAAAAAGTCGGACTTAGGTACACCTATACACTTTTTTTAATAGGATGATGAAGAGTTCCAAAAACCAAAAATTATAATTGTAATGAAGGCTTTTACTAGAATAGATGATAGTAGACTTGAAATTATCGTGGCTTGGTATCATTTTAGAAAAATTACGACTAGAGGTCCATCTTCATGAGCTTGCCCAGCAGAAGAATAGTATGGTAATAACAATAGTACGTGGTGTATAGTCGTAATTTTTCTAAAATAGATGATATTTTTTGCATTGTTCATGAAATGCCGCCCTGTAGGGTGCTTTTTTCTCCTTTTACCACATTATGTTTTTTTTTACTAACTAATCAGTGACGACAAATCTGAAGTGTTAGATCATAGGAATTTTTGTTTCTATATTTTCAAAATCATCGTCTTATTATTTGATGAATTACATTTAATAAGAAATAAAATCGTGTTGCGATAGCTAAAACCTGCTTTGAAGCTCCTTTTATTAATATTGAAATTTTGAAATAAATGAAGAGCAGGAAATACAAAACGAATGAATAGAAACGTAGCAACTCAAAGCAATATAACGCTTCCACAAATAGATTTTCAATTGAAAATGAACGTTCATTAAAATATACTTTTATATTTGAATTGCCCTACATTTACTGTGTCTTTATTATTAATAGGAAAATTATTTATATGTCATGAGACAGTTATAAATCTTCATGGCCCTTGTGTAAAGGCCACTAAGTGATGTTTAATCGGTAAATAAATACAAATGTTAAGCTATAGTTTAAATAATTTAAGAAGACAGGCACTAAGGTGCTCTATAAAGCCTCAATAACTGTCATGTCAGTTGTAATCTAAAGGAGTTTCTATTCACACAGGGTATCAATTTGACGTTAGAATTCAATATGTCGACGTAAGAACAAGGATTTTAGATTTGGAAGTGCTGCCACAGCTAAGTTTAGAGATTTGGGCGTAGTTCGTAGCAGCGCCCTGCGTAGAGGGGTGAGGCTCGTAGCGCGGGCGGCGTAGCCCATAGCTGCATCGATCCGCGGGCCGTGACCTTGACCCGCCCGTGTTCCCGGATGTACCATAATTCGCCTAGTTGCGCTATTGTCGCTTCAGCGTGGCTTTTATTAGCCTGGCTTTTATTTTGCTTACCTCATAAGTTGAAGGTGCGTCTAGACTTAACGCTGATGGAATGAGGCTTTTTATGGATATGGATTTTGTTTGACTATATGACTCTTTTGTCTTATGATGAGTCATAGTGGCTCTCTTTTTGACTCTTCGCTGTTGTGATTTTATAGTTGTAACAATATTTTATCATATATGTTGAAATGGAAAGACGTGCAGCAGACACTATTTCATAAGCAATTTAAAATATCCACTTTTTATTAATAATGTTTTGTCGTTTGTAGTTGGTCTTGTCAAAACAGCTTTTGAAAAGACCAATTATGATCTTTAGGTTTTCAATTATGATTTACACAATACTTTTAGTGCCGAAATTCAGTTATCTCAAGAGAGTGACGCGGTTAAAACCACGGTTGATCCCTAGTATCTTATAAAGTTTTGTTCGTGAAACAGCGATTAACAAAATGATTTATGTATTATACCTACACAAAAAATTCAAATGAGTATTTCCTGTAGAAAATATATTTGTAAATCCCAATTTAATTCTGTTTGTAAGATAAAGGACTGAAAAGAGGACAAATAGCAATATAAATACAGACACCAAATATTTTTTTCTTAGAAAGGAAACCTTATTTTCTTTTAATCATTTCATCCGGGTGTAGAAAGGAAAAATAATATTGGTTCTCGACCGTAATATAGCTTTGAATAATCAATCTTTGGAGTTATTATAAAAATAAAAAGTATAAGAAGAGAAAAATACTTTACTAGACTTGCTGCTTTGGAGTTCAGATATACCAGCGCTAAACGTCAAAGATATATTCTCGAAATTTGTAACTGTTGAGGTATATTTACCGCTGGTTAAATATTTGGTAGTCAATCAAAGTAAAAAGTTAATCCAAAAGCTGCCACAATTTTAATAGTTTATTTTTACTTATAATAAGAGCAATTAAACTAATTTGGGGCTTAGGAAGGCCACATTCTGGCCTTGGGGTTATCCTGTAGATAATTCAGCAATATATACTAATTTTTATTCTACTTCCACGTAGTCAAAACCTCTTTTTATTTTGCAGTCTCATCCATTGTATTCAAGAATAATACTAAACATTAGTAACAGTGTTTGTAATTTTATAAAGATATTTTTTTTTCAGTAACTATCTTCAATGGTAATACTTCTTAAGTTTTCGATTTTGATGCAGATACTTAAAAAAAAAACAAATTGTTGTATTACTTTTTGATCAATAGCTTACAATAACTTCAACTTAATTAAAATTGTGCGTGACCTAGTGAACTGACACATATCCAAATGACCTGAAATTCTATGCGTCACGATTATACGCATGCAAAATTCCGATTATAACAAGAGTCTATAGCTTAGAGGTCTATGGTATGCAATAATTTGTGTATTGAAAAGGCAACTAGTTCACATTACTGTGTTTTGGAGCTATGTTACCGTAAAACGAATTACACTATGCAAGCAAGACTTGCAAGACTATCAAGATTTGCATAGTAATTGCTGAAGAACAAGCTATAAGCCTCTCAAGGCATTTTTCCGATACTTGTTAGCAGAAACTATGGACTTATTGTTTTCTGTGCCCCGTATCTACCTATGTATCTTTTTGGGTAAGGGAAGGTTGATTTCTAAAAACCCAATGTTTTAATTAATCATAAACTTTATATCAAAGCGTATTACAGTTTGAAACCTTCTAAAACATCCTGCACAAATTGACGTGAAATACGCTCAAATATAAATTCAAGGCCTTTCCCAGTCCAAATTAAAATAGCAACAAGCTTAAATCATCCGCTATCTTTTGATTAGCATACATTGTTATGCGCGGCCGTCCTACAGATTGCATCTATTTGCATATTGTTTGCGGGTATGACGTCACAGATACTAGTTAGCAGTACTACAGGCCCGTTGACTCTATAAATTTAGAGTTGGTGACTATTTTGTACAAGCTTTTCTATCAATGTCAAGATTGTTTATTAAAATTAGAAGTGCCCTCATATGCTCCAGTATTTTACTAACTCGACTTGAGTGACACCGTACACAATTTTGGGAATAACTGACTTACCTTTACCAAAAGCCTTTTAGATCAATGAAGAACTGAAAATAATTAATAACACCATATCAATCAAAATTACCTAAATAAACATCACCCTCAACGTTTCACAAACCTTTTTATTAAATTTAGTACCTTCTTACTTATACCTGTTTAGTTGACCTTCCTAAAGGTCAACCAAACAATGAACATAAAAGGTATACTTGATTAATATTCAAGTAAAACCACGCTCAATTAAAGTCGAAATATACTAAATAGAGCAATCGAGGACGTTTGTTCTCGTATCTACCATACTCTAGTTAGTACACAAAATATTCGCGAAGTCCCATTTGATTGTACTCTGCTCACTTATACTTACTCTAGGTACATTCTCATTTATAGTTGTAGCCGGAGATTTACTGGAGATTTCATTACGTCATACCTTGGTCGTCATAACACCATTTTAGCTCTCTATCATATACAAGCACATTCTAAAAGCTTTGATTGGATGCGATTTAGCTGTATCGACGCATTCAATTGTTTGTTAAAGGAATGTGGTTGGACCAAACTTTTAACAGGAACTTAAAGCTTGAAAAAATCAATATTCAAATTAGAAAAATTGAATAGGTATCTTCATTAAGAAAGTTTAATTACAAAACTTGAAGGGAACCGCAAAATTACTTCAAAGATTTTTCATTAAGAACTCACCTTTCCGCTTTATATTTCAATTATATTTTGCCGAGAATTATATTTTACATTGTTGAATATTAATATTAATAATTAATCTACACAAACGTTTTGAAACGTGTTTGAGATAGGGTTCATAAATCATGAAAAGTTTTTCAAGTGCACGCTTTTGGGTTCGCTTGCTTTGTTTTGCTTACAATCTAAATGAGTGGCTGCGAAATAAACTCTAACCTTGGAATACTAATAGGTATAGAGCACGAAAGAAATCTAGTAAGCATGTTTATTAGGAGTAGTTAGTACTACAGTTTCATGTCACAGTTCTTTCTTGGTGACGCTGCGTTACATCGTTAACGACACGGCTTGAGACATGATAAATCACAAGGGAAAAAAAATAAAGAGCAGCTTGAGCTATCATCATCAACAGTTTTTAGACGTCCACTGCTAGACAAAGCCAAATATAATGGGATTGCCATGATTACCATGCTTGGCAGGTGGATTAGTGATCGCAGTATTCGTATTGATTACTCAGGTGGATGCTGCTTTCCATCCCCTGGTGTTATGCCTTGATAGATATAATAGATAGAAAACACTTTATTGCACACCATATTTCAAACTAAAACATTAAACATTAATCATAATATTATAAGTATTCCTCAGTTGACTTTTACGACACCTGTGAAAGGAGATAGAAGGGGTCTGTTCTTAGGTCGGACACACCACGGCTTGAGTTATGGTGGTCTTGAAAAAGGCTTAATGACCAATGGTAAAAGAGTGTGGTGAAAGGATTGAGTCCTTTCATTCTTTCAGTATTAGTGGTCATAATTTGATATTTATACTACTAATGATGTACCTACTACATTATTCGATTGGATAGTGGTGGTCTAATCTATGAGCTTCGATTTCACGCAAATTTGGTTCAATTCGTCGTCATTCGAGTGAACGTAGGTAATCAAAGCTGTTGTGCTATCTTTAGAAACCAATGCAATTATTATCAATAGGTGCTCCATTTTTATACCGGGGCTTTCCGGGTTTACTCTTTAAGTTCATAGATGGGTTCCACAATATTTTCTTACTCTAAGGCTTTTACTGTTTGTGTTGGTTTAATGGGACTGGATATAAGCTTTTCAGTCCTCAGTTTGCAGTTTGATTCTGTTTAAAGTAATAACATTGTGCATTCAACTTTGAAAGATAATGTTTTAGTAGAACAATTATTTTGTGCTAGAGTATGTAATTACAAGGAAGGTTATCGTTGAGGGCATATTTAAAACTTTGGTTGTCGAAGGTTGGTTTTTGAATCTGCTGATTTTTTATTCAATCTGATATCTTTTAAGCAATTTGACTTGCATGTTCCTAGTTAAAACGCTTAGTTATTTCTTGTTTATTAAGAATAATTGAACGAGCGAAGCGAGTTCTCTGAGTCAAGTTGGAAGAATCGGCGTTTGTATGCATGTATGTATGTTTGTCCGATGAAAACTTCCCAAACGTTAATCCGATCTTCATGAACTTTGGTATGGGGGTAGATAGTATTGGTACAATTTGTAGGTAAGGTAAGGTAAGCTATATCGGTCAGGGGGTTGCTGAGATATTGGGGTCCAAGAGGGGGTAAAAAAATAAAAGTAAGACAATCAGATTAAGTGGGGTGTCTAATGAAAACGCTTTGGTTGGACATTTCAAAACAGTTTTTAATAAGTATTTAGACTTAGTAGTTTCAGAGATATTAGGGAAAAAAAATCGTAAAAATCAAAAATTCTAGGAAAAAAAAAAAAAAAAAAACAATTTCTAAATTCCAGCAAATCCCACAATGCTGAAATTTGGTATGCTTGTAGCTTTTGTGACACAAATACAGGGAAAAGTCTGAAATTGAAGAATTTAGAAACTTGTACTCTATAAAAACATAACCAATATAAAATCCATTGTTGACCTCCTGTGGTATTCAGCCTTTGAAATAAAGCGATTGCGATCGAGGCGCCCCCGTGGAATGTCATTGCTTGGACAACGTTCGAACCGGACGGCCGTGTCGTTTGTAATTTATTACTATCCGTTTGTTTGTTCTGATTTCCTACCAGTTCCCAGACCCATAAATGGGTGTCTGAACCCCACATTGGCGACGAGGATAAAAAATTGTAAGTACCTAGTCGATAATTTGACTAAAAGTTGCGTAGTGTTGTGTTAATTGAATACCTACATACATGGAAAACTTTTCTAAAACTCGAGGAAGGGTACTTATTCTTAGTGATTTAAATCAGTCGTAACGTGGTCGTAACTAGATATTTTTGACTTGAGTTTTAACCGGCCACACGAATTTAAAAGTTTTTACTAAGTACCCTCTTACTTGAAATAAATTTATGGTGGCTAATTATCTCGCAACACGTCGCAACCATAATTAAATGACAAAACAATGAGGCAAAATGTTCCAGTTCATGTCAACCAATTTATGAGTTTATTTCTGGTACCTTGCTTATAGCAAATAACTACCTATAAAGTTCTTGTTGATGTGAACCAACTCCAGGGAATGGACAAAAGTGTTACGAGCTTTTATAAAGTTGTTTTCAATGAGTCAATTAAACTTTTACCTACTCAGTGAAATTGTGCCACGTATTTATTTTACGCAAGTTTGCTTAATGAGTCAATTAAACTTGTACCTACTCATTGAAATTGTGCCACGTATATATTTACGCAAGTTTGCCTAAAAGACGAATGTTAATGTCTACAAAATGGTGACAGTATGGAGCGATAAATGGCAATAACCTCCGATACCTACACATGTTTAATGTAGGTACGTACTCTAAGGTAGTGCATTTTGATCCCTCTGTTAATCAAATGAAATGAATTTTATTCATTGAAATCACAAGGATCATTTTGAATCGCCTTATAAACTAAAATTACTCCTGTTCCAACGCGATCAAGCCTAGAAGAATCAGGCAACAAACACGGCTTGACTTACTTTGATGATACGTCTTACCACAAGGTGGGAAGCGGCTGTGTGGTGCCTCGGAGCAGGAAGTTGCTGATACATATAAAATGAGAACTTAAAAACCTAAGAAAGTTGGTCAAATGCAAATAAACATCAGCAAAAGTTTATAAGACAGTACACGCTCCACTTGATATAACCAGAGACTAGTAAAACTAGTCTCTGATATAACCTAATTTCTAAATATAATGTATGAGTATACCAAGTGCTCTTAATAATTGTTCCTATGGTTTTAATAAATGAGTATGAGTATCAGTATGAGTATACCTACTTATAAATAACAATCTAATAGAACCATGTAAAGAGAAAAGTACAGATATTATAGCAAATCAGCTCAAATCAGATGTAGCAATTATCTGATTAGGCTTATGTGCGGCCGCTAAAATGTATGTACACCATAACAAAACCAAGTGCTCCCAGTGGTCCTACGGTGAATAAATGATATAAATATGAATATGAAATTTCCATTTATCTTCGAGTAAGATGTTTGGATGCACCTTCTGGAAGTTTATTATAGAACTGTACAGAATTCCTCATAAAAGACCCATTTACTTTCTTCAATCGTAATTTTGGTATATTTAGTTTGGTTGTATTTATAAATCCAAATACCATGCAAGTACCCCTTCATACAACTATCCAAGTGTTTATGTGTATGTAATAATATTTCATAGATATATTGCGAAATTACTGTGAGAATATTGATTTCTTTGATGCGTTTCAAAGACGTTCAAGGGGTCACGTGACTTCATTTTATAAATGGCACGTATTGCCCGATTTTGTAAGACAAATATAGCTGGAAATATAGCTGTTTTACCCCACAGCATGATACCATACGACATAACACTATGAAGTAGCTAAAATAAATAAGCCTAGCTGTAGTTTCATCAGTAAGCTGCCTTATCATACAAACTGCATTTGCAGTGGAACTAAGTCTACCAGCTAAAGCCACAATTTGCGGTGCCCGGTGTGCTTAGAGCTTAATATTGATCCAGGGGGTCAGTCCCTGGATCAATATTAAGCTCTAAGAAAATACTAGACTTAACAAGATCAAATGTCTCCCCATTTATTTTAATATTTCGTTTGATAATGTTTTACATTTGGCTATGTGAATTTGATGCTTTTCGTTTTTAGCATTAAGCAAAAGATTATTTACTGTGATCAAAACATTATTTACAAGAACTCGCGACAGTGAATTATTTACTCTATCGTAATTTGCTTTATATCTATTAACTTTGAAAATCAAAGAAGTATCGTCAGCAAACAGAACTATGCCACATAATGTAAAAAGAGATTGATAGTGTAAACTAGAAATAAAAAGGGCCTAGTATTTAACCCTGCGGCACCCCCATGACAATAGTCGATCCTTTCACCACCAACATCAACTTTTTGAATTCTATTGGATAAGTAAGAATTTACAAGATTAATTGCCTGATTTTGGATGCCATAATGTTTTAACTTGGAAATTAATGTATCATGCCACACGCAGTCAAAAGTTTTGGACGATCGCGTTCTGTGAGTTCTCCTACGCTTCAAATATGTGTTCTAAGAGCATGGTATCAGCATCGGCTGTCGAATGAACCTTAGTTATTCCAAATGAATGACTGAAGAAGTCCGTGGAGGTCGAAGTGTGACAATAACTGAGTAAGAATAAGTTTCTCGAAGATCTTACTTAAAGCAGGCAATATAGAAATTGGCCTATAGTTACCTGGATCTTTATCATTTCCAGACTTGAACAAAGGATTAATTCACTATGTTTCATAAGATGAGGAAAGACTCTCGTCAAGACATCTATTGAAAATGTAGGCCATACACGGCGCAATATCAGCACCTAGCACAATTACTAGAGAAAAACTATCTAAGGCATTCATGACCTGAATATTTTTGATAACATAGTATTGTTTATGTTTAAATTCATCTGGTTACTACAAGGTTTAGATTTACCTGTTTCATTATTAATTTCCAAGTTGTATTAATTTTATTTGCTGACTTTTCTATTGAATTTCTCAAATGCAATGATTTTAATGTATGACAAACTTTTTGAAGGACTTGGAATAGTTCTTTATGTACAAGATAAACGTTGGGTCGTGCAACATTGATTCCCCAGCCGTATAGAGTTCATATAGGGTTGTAGCCCAATCAGCTAACCTGACATTCGCTCTAGCTTTACAATCTCACTATGTTCCTCACTTATCAATTTAGACAAACTGGTAAAAAGGTCATTCGGATCATCTACGCACGGTACGTACAAGGGGCATATTTAGTTCTGTACTGCCGTGGAATTTCATAATGCGATTATCTGTGATAAGTGAAATTACAAGTATTTAAATCAGTGTGCTGTGACCATAGTGATCTGAGGTGAAATGTTTAATTACTGATGTATCAATTGGAACACTACTACAATAAATATTATCTAAACAGGTGGATGTTGTTAGTGTCACTCTTGTTGGTTATTCGAAGAGGTGATGTAAATTAAAACATTTAAACAAATTAAGCAGCCTCTCAGAAAAAGAACTAACCTATATTGAAATTTCCGCAGACTATAAGCATTTTACTATGTACAAAAGTTTTGAGCAATACTTTTTCCATAGTGGATTAAAATAACGCGAAGTCTGCGTCAAGGGGACGGTAAACACACAATGATATGCAGCTCTAGCTCAACAGCTCAATAGTCCTCTCAATAGTGAGATTTGCAACATCTTTACGTTTCTTGCATTTTAAAGTATTTCGAACAACAGTTAAGGAACCCTATGGCGTTCTTGCGTTTGTATGAACTTACAATATTGTAATTCTCATAATAAGGGAGTAACTCAAATTGTAACATCCAGTGTTCAGTTGCATACATGATAATGTACATTAAAACTGTTTAAAAAAATTCTAAGCCTAAGATTTTGCTGGGAAGGGCTTGTACATTTTATGTGGCCGGCCTTCTCATTGTCGAACTAGTTTAAATGACTGTCAGCTGACACTCCTACCTTTTACCCTCATTAGTACTACCTACTTCTAACCACGAGCTCGTGAACTGCGTTATAGTAGATACTTATAACGAGATCAAAAATATGAAATGCTAACAATTTAGCAATTATTAATTTACTATGTCTGCTGTCTGTTTTGACTCAAATTACTATGTATCAACAGTATCTCGTGTCAAAACAAAATTTCTAATAAAATTATTAGTATTGAAATACAAAACGTCTCTATGACGACATGTCAAATTGTGCAACATAAAATTAAGATTAAAAATTAATTGATTGTCTGCAATAACTTACAACTAGCTAATAATATCATATCGCATGACACCACACTTTCACCTAATTGTATTATCAGAGTGGTGTCGTAGTATCTTTAAATTTTGTGAATGAAGGCATTTGGAAAGCAATTATTTGTGACAACTTGCCCTAACAGATCACTAAGTAGCAAACCCATCCCAACGCCTATCTTATCTGAATACGCCACAGTCTTCCAAGTCTGCCACCAGAATTTAACCTGTCTAACCGGAGACTGCGTACAAGCAGAGGTGGGAACTACTTCAATCTATACAGAAGGTGTAGGCTGCTTCTGCGATGCACATGGAATCAGAAATCTGGAAGGCTCTGATACAGGAAGGTCGGGAGTATCGTTGGAATATAATACCTACACTTGAAAAGAGTAGAAGGTAGTAATTGGAAGATCTGTGATCATGAAGAAATTGAGGAGGACAATAATAGCGTACCTAGTAAAGAGATCGATAATTGTATGGGTACTTAATTAAACATTACATCAACGGCGTAGTTTAATTACTGGTTAAAATAAAATTCGATTTAGAATAATAATTATGTTGTAAAATCATTAGAAGTATCACTTTAGAATAATGATGGCTTACTTTATGTTGTAAATTCACTAGAGGTTTATAGTAAAATAAGAATAGTAAGTTAACTTTTGGAAATAAGCAATTGTTAATTTTTAATTTGTTAAAAAGGAAGAGATGTGGTATTCAGCCTTTGAAATAAAGCGATTGCGATCGAGGCGCCCCCGTGGAATGTCATTGCTTGGACAACGTTCGAACCGGACGGGCGTGTCGTTTGTAATTTATTACTATCCGTTTGTTTGTTCTGATTTCCTACCAGTTCCCAGACCCATAAATGGGTGTCTGAACCCCACACCTCCCATTTCTAGGAATTTGAATGACGTTGGAGTTCTATAGGTTTAGTCAAAAGGACGTTATCAATTAATTCGTCAGGTACTTGATATACTGGTGTGTAGTATGTACGCCCGTTGCCTAGTCCTATTTAAAAGTTATTTTGATGATGTGTAGAAAACTACCTCGAGGTTAAAATAAAAAAAAATGGAAAATGTGGAAATGACCTACTTAAGTAGTCGGGCTGATAAAGGTGTCATCGCGAGGTCTCAGTTCGGGGCGAACCACTAGTTATGTATGTTTTTCAAAGGTTAGTTTTTTTCAACAAACCCAGTATAACGCAACAGAATGAAAACTTAGCAAAACACCATCGAGTCGCTTCCAAATTTAGGCCAAAGCGTACACAGGTTACTATCAGCTTATTAATTATATTCCTTGTCCCTCGTCATTACCTGGGGTTTTGAAACTGCAACGTTTTGCTCGATTAGGTTAGGAACTCATGGTGGAATTTTTGTCTATACCTGCCTATTATAAGTTCAAACGTTATCAAGGCCTCAGGTGTTATAAAAGTTTGGTTTGTCAATTTTATTTTCATTCAAATTATTATATTGCTATTGTATTTTCATTAATAGTGCTTTTGTGTCAAGTTTTTTTATACAACTGTGTACGTTGTTGTTTAGATTAGGCATTTTATGACAGCAGCAGTGCTTTTTTGTGGTGGATTAAAATATCACACCGTGTATCTTTATCCTTAGCTAGAGAACCGCGCAAATTACCTTTGTTCTCCTCCCCTTGAACTGATCGTGCCCAGCCTGTTTAATGTATTTTAAATGAACGAATCAATTATTTATTTACGGAAACTGTGCCATGTGAAAATGAAAGGGTAAACTTTTTGAATTTTTTATGACGCAATGAAATTGCTTTGACGCGCCCCAGCGAGTCGTTGGCGAAAATGGCTCACGGATATACCTACATACAAAGGTATACTTACAGGTGTAGGAAGAGATATTAAGGTGTGGAATGGTAGACACAACAACTAAAAACTACAATGCTTATCTAAATAAAACTGATAATAGGTAGATTCGAGTATCAAAGCTTGCATATCATGAATATAATTTGAATGAACCCGCAAATCACTCGCCCTAGATAAAACTATGTAAATGCTGATACTACAAATCGCTGGCAGATCGAACGTGTAGTGCTTACAAATTGGCGTGAAATTGATAAAACTGAAGCGATATATAACCTCGCATTAGCGTAATACTGGATTTCCTGTTAGAGTTCTTATTTCAGTATGAATATTATTTGCTACTTCAAAAACGGTTTTTATACCTGCTTTACCTCTGGCAACGTTGCGCGATGAAAAAAGAACGCAATGGGCAGCCATAAAAGCTATTCGTTTTTTTAATCTACAGCGTAGACCCTCTACGTCACAAACGTGGATTCTAAATTCTACGCACAGACTGGGTTGCGTAGACGTTCTTCGCGACTTGCGTAGTCAACGGAAACAGGTACCCATTTATATTTTATATACAATTCTATTAATTTTGTTCCAAGAAATTTTTGGATAGTTTGATATTTAGTTGTTACACTACACTGGTTAAACCGAGTTTGATGAAATTTGGTTCAGTGATAGATTAACATAAATTGACATATAGGTTTCTTTGTATTCAGATACCACATGAGCAGAACCACAGGTAGTGATAGTGATAGTGTAGGATAGTGTATTATTAGTGTCTAGAATACAGTGGTTACACTTGCTACGCAAAATACATTACTGCTAAAAGGTTGTTCAGATCAAAATACGAATATCAACATAAAGACCGATGTCCCAGTAACATAAGCAGATACCGCACCAAACGAATCATATTCCTTTAGAAACAGGTCTCAGACGAAAAAGTTATAACTCCTGGGTGAACGGACAAACATATTGACAAATATAGTGTGCATCGGACTTCAGTGGCTTGGGACATTTGAACCCAAGCCAACTATGTTTATTTCCTTGTGTTTTCACAAAATGATTGGTGCGTGTAATAAAAATAACGAAGAATGTATTTACTTGATGATTTTTTCAATTTTACCCTTACTGTATCGAAGGAAAAGGTATTTATGTTTTAAGTTGCGATTGCTTCGAAAAGTTGAAGGGTTTACCTCGTTTTATTATTGTCTGTTTTCGCTCAATAAATGTATTTTGAAGTGGAGTCGTTGATGGGTGTAGGTTAATTTTTGATTGTTTTTTTTACAATTTCTTTAAAATGAATATGTATTCATAAATATTACGAATATATACACACACACACATATATATATATATATATATATATATTATAATATAATACTTCAATAAAAAAAATAAAAAAAATCTGCTAGAATATATTAAGAAAATCTTTTCTGAACATATTAACATCTTGGTAAGTATGTAAAAAAAACTGTCTGGTATTGTAAATTCTATTATTTATATATCGCTTAACTAAGTCAATTAAAATTCTGATTTGCTGGAAATTGATAATTAACCGATAAGCGAAATATCATTTTCATTTGAAAATACACTCTGATTCGTATCAAACTAAATTGAAATCCACCTATATCGTTATTACTATAAAATAAATATTTTTGAAAGCAACGAAGGTGACTTTGAACATGTTTTCGAATCCTTCAGTATAAATCTTAGTCTAGTCATAATAAGCCCATGAAAAGCTATTACATTTTAAGTATCTAGCTGGAATACTTGGAAACAAAAACAGATGATGAATTCCGATTTCAAAATTATATAAGATTTAGTACTTTTAATAGTGATAATGTATTTTTATAGACGAAAACAGCTTTATCAAGGAATTATTTTAAGGAAACCACTCTCCGTATATAATAATGAAAAACTACAAGGAATTCCAGCAGACTGCTGTTGGGTTTATTCAAAGGTAATTTTACTTATTGCTCCCAATACTGGTAAAACGGTTTAACAGGCAATACAAGTTGGCAAAAATCTTGTCTGAGACTTCGATCAAGGCTGGCTGGCACTAGAAAGCCAATAACAACTAAGGGCACTTAAAATATCAAGAGGGTGCTCGTAAAATTGCTTCATAGCCAATACCAACGCTTGATATCAAGCAGCAAATTTTCGGACGCACTAGGCAAACAGTTTGCCGCCGCGCCCTAAAAGCCGAGACAGCCTATTCGGAATTTAAAATCAATAATCACATCCGCTAAAATGTGATAACTATAGGAATGATATAATAAATAATACAAAAATCCAGCATATTATATAGGTATTAGGACTTTTTAAGAAATGAAGAAGAACATCTGCTGAGCTATGTCTTAGTTCACATAGCATACAATTTAATGGCTCTGGCTCTTTTTTTTTTGTACTATATATTTACGTGCTTGGACTCGTTCGCCCTAGAACATAGAGTATTAATTTAGTGCTTTTTGTTTCTAGAAAACAAAAGAAGCGTTTATTACTCTTCAACAATATAATATGGGTATATTTTTTTTTATACAATTTGGCAAGCAAACAAGCATACGGCCCACCTGATGGAAGGACAGCTACCGTAGCTGGACGCCTGCAACACCAAAGGCATTATACGCGCGCTGCCGACCCTGAGACTTAAAGATGAAAAGTCTCATGTGCCTGTAATTTCACCCGCATCCGTACCTACCCTTCAAACCGAAACACAGCAATGCGAACACTACTGCTTGACGGCAGAAATAGGTATGGTGGTAGTAGGTACTTCCCCGGACGAACTCTTTTACAAGAAGTTCTACTACTAACAAAAAAATATAAAATATATTCAAATCCATAGTCTTTATCAGGAAATGCGAATTTGAACCAATTGCGGCAAAAACAAAACCGTTTGTGTTAAAAACACAAATTGAGTTTTTATTTTAGTTTCATAACGCGTCTGGCTGCAATTGGCGTGGCATACGATTTTGCCAGACCCGATGCAATACCAGTTGGCAATATTCCAAATGTGTCTGTAGGCAAATCGATTGAGAGGCACGGTCGCCTGTACAAAATATAATTGTGAAGGCGGAAACATATTCTTAAGTACATTAGTGATATTTAAAGGCTTGAAACACTTTGAACGGTAGAGCTACAAGTTTTTCTTCGTAGGAAAGCATGAAGTTTTTCGAGCGCCTAGTTTATTATTTATTTATCTGTGTGTTTTTTTTTGTGTGTGTTTGATAGAAGTTTTGTCTTCCTCCATATGGAAATCAGGCGTCAATATCTTCTATATTATTGTAGGGATAACATAGCACAAACCTCATACAGTTACATAATAAAATTAGAACAAGTTCTAATCATCTTCTCATCTCAATATCTCAAAGTTTCGCTCCAGTTGAAAGAGGGTTGAAAATAGCTTGAAAGAAAATTTAAAATACTTCGTGCTGGACGTTACAACAGACTTTTACAGTAATCAAATATTTAAGTAACTGAGTGGCATACACAAACAAAATAACATGCTCCCTTTTGCAAACAAAACTGTATGCAACCCCAATACGACCTTCTCTAGTATCCAAACACTTACATTGTTTTCTTTGTGTTACGGCGTGAAGTTAATACGGGGGCGCCAGTGGCACAATCAGGGCCACTGGCAACCAGCCAGGAAGTAACCTAGGTGGAACAGAGAAGCATCAGAGTAAAGAATTGAGCATGGCTATGTATGAACGGTAGAAATTATCTCATCCGCAAGTGTAGTTGCGCGCGGCGGAGAGAAATATAGTGTCTGAAAAAAACAGTCAAGTGCGTCGGACTTGCGTGGAGAATACAATTACCTAGACTTTAGTACCTAACTACTAGACCAATTTAATTTATTAGTCATCGCTGAAATAAAGTAACATTTTATATGCATTTTCTCTTCACGCATATTTTCCGTTTTCCGTGATAATTTAAAGACTTATTCATAGTAATTTTTCAAGCCTATTTTAGTAAAAATTGTTTTTGTTCTGTTCTCTCTGATGTAAACTGGCATACGTCAAAACAAAACAAAAGCTATTTCAGGTTTTAAAATTAATTATGAATTAGAGGGTTAGGATTTTTTTAGGGTTTCCTGTAAACTTTGCGGGGTTTGTGCTTGATTTTCATCATAATGATGCGCTTGAAATTTTTTATTTTATTTTATATTTAGCCCTACAAAATTATATCCGAAAATCTTATTCGTTTATTTACGTTATACGTCCGTGTTTGGGTTACCTAACGCTGTATATGAATCAAATTTCAAGTTATGTCCAGAGATTTGCAAAAAAAAGGCTATGATAGACGAATAGACAGACCCCCGGTCTGTCTGTCTGTATATTATAACGGGGTTTGACGACTTCTGAGCCGCAGTGGGCGAGTAGCTGGCTTAGATGCAAGAGGTTGCGGGATTGATCCCACTGCGGGAAATGTTTGTATGATCTGCAAATATTTGTTCCGGGTCTGGGTGTTATGGTACCATGGTACTCGTAGTTCCTGATACCCATGACACAGAAAATCCTAGTGTGGGATCAAGACTATGTATGTGACTATTGGGCGTTAAGTTATGTTATAATTTATGTTATGTTATGTTATGTTGTATGTTATGTTACGTTATATGTTATAAACGGTGCCGTTTTTTCATCGGATGTACGGAATCCTAAAAAAAGAAACTCGCCAGATCAACCCTTTAGACAAATAGCTACTTATTGAAAACGACAAACAAAAAACGACAAAGAATCAGTAAATATGTCGTTTATAAACAACTTTATTTTTTATTTTTACCATAAAAAAAAATAAGTTAAATTCACCAAAGCGGAGATTTGTTACCAAAAAGTAGTATCGGTATATAATAGATGATATGATATGATAATGATAATGCTGGACATTTCACACAACATTATCTAGCTCCAAGCTTAGCAGAGCTTGTGTTATGGGTACTAGATAACTGATATACTTAATACAATACATAACATAGATAGATATTTTTTATTATACATAGAAAAAACCCAGAACACCCTGAACAAATATCTGCAGATCGTACAAATATTTGTTCCGAGGCAAAAATCGAACCCGCAACCTCCTGCGCCATAGGCGAAACTTCACCCGCGGCGCCACAGAGGTCGTCAAATAAGTGGGTTGAATTTTCCCTCTCTGCTTGGCTTTAACATCGTAATCCTGTTGGTCGCTAACGAGACCCTCCTATTTCTCCACTTAGTTGCGTCTGGAAAATTAAAGTTTGGTGTTGGTATTTCCCTATCCTATCACCTTTCTGTTTGGCTTTAGCAAAAGTACCTGATCCTACAGGATGCTTACTAGATTCTTCAATTTTGCTACTTTTGCTCTAGTGCGCTACTGTATATCATTGTTCTTATTGTGATACAGCCCCGAGGAAATTACTCAGTGGACGTCGCTGAGCTTTATTTCATACGTGTCTCTTATTTTCACTGACTTCGAACACAGCGGAATTGTTTTAGATCTTCGTTGTTAGCTGATTGTCTCTCTAATAATGCTACACTGAAAAAAATAAGCAGTATACCGATCGATTTTTCGGTAACCATTATTGCTTTGGGCAGTAAAAATGGAGCCAATTGACTTGACAATTAAATTTAACTGGGCGGAAAACAGTTAAGTTGTAACAGTAGATTTTACTGTGTCACTGTCACTTTTTTCAGCCTTATTTAAATTCAGAAAACGGTAATACGTATCGGAAACTGATTGTTACAGTGAATAGTAATGTTGAATCATTTCAAATAACTGTTTGCTTCTTACTGTTTCTGACCATTTGTTTGCACGTTTTGAGATCATTTATTATTAATTAAAAATCAGTTTTCTTTACCGTTTTTTTTTTTACTGTCCTCGTACATTTGAAATCCACGTTTTATTTTTTTCAGTGTACGTTTTGTGTTATTATTTGTTGCCGGCTGAGACGCAAGAGGGGCAGGTTTGATTCCCGCTGCGGAACAAATGTTTGCATTATCTGCAAATATTTGTTCTAAGTCTGGGCGTTGTGGTATCATGGTACTCGCAGTTACTGATACCCATGATACGGAATCGTAGTCTGGGATCAGAGACTATGTATGTGACTGTTGGGTATTATGATATGTTATGTATGTATTGTTATTATTATCATCGAACCATCACATTTTGATAAAGCCGACGAATGCGTGACATCGCCTCTAACGCTTCAAGGCAACATTTTTATTCAACACGTGTGAGAGAAGCTTTAGGTATCACGTACATTATGTATGGTTACACATGTATTTTATCTTTGAAGTAACAAAGAGGAGAGCGCGCAGGGAAATTGCCAGAAAAGTCGGAATAAATTAAATTGGTATAAGCTCATTTCTGTGTCAGTAACGAGATAGGTGGGTTTTTATTTACGTTGAATTCTGCGTATTTCTGAGTAATATTAAGAGGTGAACAACCAGCTCTGTTTATCAGTAAATACATGATTTATTTATTTGCTTACCTACGTCCTTTATATTGAATGTATGTGAATATATTTTACTTCAGTAATTTTAAAGCAACGTTGAGTCTTCCTGGTTTTCATAATTTAATAAGAACAGAAGAAACAGCCCATTAAACTTTTATTTCGGAACTTTCTTCTTAATGAGAAATTGTAAAACTTACGTACTTTGACATAAACTATAGAATTCTTAAACGCCACAAGAACATAGACGTGCTGGCCATTTCATTAAAATCTAAATGTGTTTTTATGAAAGTTCGTCTGCCTTTCTAACTGGGTTAACAAGCGAGGTACCAACTCGCAGTAATCAAGAACAAGTTTCTTTTAACTATGTTCTAATTAGTACAGAGTTTAATTCTTTAAATTTTGTAGTGAAGAAATTTATGGAACTCAGCTCAAAAGTTAATGTAGCACGGAAAATAACACTTAGGTACCTAATTTTAAGTATTTTTTTAAATAAGCTATTTTGAAATTAGTCTTTTTGCTGATGATGACCATGATGAAGGTATACTAGGAACCGTGACCTGATTAAAGTAAGCCCAAAAAGTGGTGGTCTATTATATATATTAAACATATTTGAAGTGGACATTCACCAACTGAGCCTACTTTTTATATTATTTATATAAATTCTATTATTTCTTACAATACCAAGATAGATATTCTATCGCTATATTGAAGGTATTTTATTTTTAATGGGATTTTACCCCATTGGGTTAATGATGATGATGTTTATAATAGGGCTGTGGCCTACAAGGTAACGGGAGCAATGTGCCCGCACACTAGGTAGAATGGAAATGACCGCGAGATACGAAAAAAATTAAATATTCATTTTTCACACTAAGCATGTGTGAATATGGGATCTGCAGAGCTAGCAAAACGCATACATACAATGATAAAGGAAGCTCGTGCAACTTTCAAATGCTAGAATTCTCCAATGCAAGACTAGAATTCCTTTTAACGCTACGAAAGCAATTCCGAACAGGCGCTAGAAGCCAATTATTCAAATGCTGTAGAAATTGAATGATAGTTTACTTGTACAGTCAGCGACACAATTGAACATTGCTGAGTAATTGTTAAATTTAATTTTTCTTTAAATTTCTCAGTTGTTTCCTCTTCCACAATTATATACACGAGACATGATAACGTTGGTATTAATATTTACTAATGTCTTAGAGTAAGATGAACGCAAAACAATATACAGGTGTAAGTAAATCCACGTAGCATTGCTGATACTGTATAAAAAATTGCTGACTCTCAAAAAAATTTATAGCTTACCAGGTGGAGATTTTCAAGGAATCTCTCACAAAAAAATGCACTCATACTCAGATAGAGCAGTAGTGTATTCTGCCAAAGAATGAACCCTCCGTCTCCTCCCACATGATGTAGTTAAAGTACATCCATGGATGTAGTGAAATCCATACTTTGGGATTACACCAGGGAATGGGCAGCAGCATCCACCTGAGTACTTAACACTAATACTGCGATCACCTACCCACCTGCAAAGGGAGGGTTCGTCCAGCTGTGGACATCTACAGGCTGTTAATGATGACGACTCACACTTTTATTGGACTAGCATTTTTCTGTGTAGTAGATATGGAAAAATATTTGTTAGGAAAGCTCTGAAGATCAATAATATAGAGTAGAGTTGCGGAAGATAGATGCAAGCAGCGTCTCTGTCAGTAAAACTTAAAAACCGGTTAAGTGTGAGTCAGACTCGCGCACGAAGGGTTCCGTACCAGTATATATAGTAAAATATTCTGTGAATATTTTAAGCGTCTACCTGTTGCCGATATCAATATCGAGCAAAAACGAGCAAAAAAATCACGTTTGTTGTATGGGAGCCCCCTTAAATATTTATTTTATTCTTTTTTTGATTATTTGTTGTTATAGCGGCAACAAAAATACAGCATCTGTGAAAATTTCAACTATCTAACTATCACGGTTCATGAGATACAGCCTGGTGACAGACGGACGGACGGACGGACGGACTGACAGCGAAGCCTTAGTAATAGGGTCCGTTTTACCCTTATGGGTACGGAACCCTAAAAAACGAATAAAAAAGAACGCCCTGGAAAAAGTTCTCATTAATATACGATTCTCGTTTTAATTGGATGTCTAACTTCTCTCAGCGAGTTCGAGCTTCCTTTTTTCGCAATAAACAAATAAATCGTATCTAAGTACCGTGGTGTGTCCGGCCCTTGAATAGACCCCTCCTCCTCCCGTTGATTTCGTAAAAGCCGACTAAGGGATTACACCAGGGTATGGGCAGCAGCATCTACCTGAGTGCTCTATACCAATACTGCTATCATATTCATATCATTTATTCACGTTTTAGGAACACTGGGAGCACTTGGTTTTGTTATGGTAGGTAAATACATTTCAGCGGCCGCACAAAAGCATTGTCAGATAATAAATTAATTCGAAATATACCTATATTATAAAATCATTATGTTATACATATTACACACAAAACCCTCCCTCCAACCCGCCTGCCAAGCGTGGTAATTATGGCAAACACCGTATTCTATGAGGTAGGCCTTGTCCAGCAGTGGCCGTCTACTGGCTCATGAAGATGAAGAAGAAGTAGGGGTGGAACACTATTGACGTCCTCACACAAGCGAACTCGTTAGTTACATAATGTATTTTTTCAGATTAAAAATAACTTATCTGCAATTTAAATTGTATACTTATCTCGTAAAATATAAATAATTTTACGAAACCCTCATAGCAAGTCTTCGGTAATATTGCATTTTTTTAAATCTATTTTTGACCCAGTTGTCTGAACCATATTGTGAAATAATCGAATCTAGCCAAAAGTTAGAAATAACTTTGTGATTTATCTTATATAGAAATGAAGAATGAGTCTTATCGTGTTTTTGGTAGATAATTCCTTGGAAATATAATATAGTTTCCATGTCAGTGAAAACCTTTAATTGGCTCTCTGATGTTTTTGTTAGTTACCTAAGTAAATTAATTTTAGCTGTTGGTTTTCCTTATAAATAAATAAATAAATGTCTATTTTAAGTCTCAATATTCTACTTGATTTACTCAGGTCAAATCAAATTTATGGTTGGCATTTTGCGTCAGGCGCGCTCTTAAGTATTTAAGTTAGTAAGTTAAGTAGCTAAATCATTTTAAATGAACTAACAAGCTTACCAAGTTCATATATAAATCTTACTTTTATTAGAATATTTTCTGATTGTTGATTTTACTGCTTATTTCCTCAATTTGAGCATCTGTTTATTCAAAAATGCCACAGTTTGGCAAAGGTAGAGAGAGTTTGGACTATAATCGAGGAATTTCTCAGAATGGATTATCTGGTTTTTTTTCTCATGGATCTACTATAATGACGTTATGATAACACGGCTAGCAAATAGGGCGACGACAAATAAGATACTCTCGTGGACCTACTGCTAAGAATGTTCTTACTTTATTTATTTGTTTGTTTAAATTTTTCGGAAAAATTCATAGTGTTAGAAAGACTTTGGTTTTGCTTGGTTTTGGTTAATCTTTACTCACCTATATACTTTTATACTTTCACTTACCTACACAATAAATAAAACATAATAAAACTTAGTATATCTAATAAATATTAAAAAGGTTGGTGATATTTAAGTTTCTATTCAGCTCCCTTTATCACAAATATCTTATCTGAAGGACACCATAGCCGATATAAATAGATGATAAATTAAATTTAAAGCGCTAATCATTATCTCTAACGCCATAAATAATATTTGTGCTGTAATGTTTTATCGTAGAATAAAACATGCCTGTTTGAGGCAGAACGGTAATTTATAATTTTATGGTGCTTGCATGTCTACGTTTTGCACTCGTTTTCAGGACTACCTACCGAATTGCAAGTCCTTATTTTTCTCAATTCAATTCTCTACAAGTCCACTAGGGGCACTCATTATTTTCACCATACAAAACCACATTTCGACACGCTATTCGTTAACCGCAGTGTCAGTTCTGCGAGATGTATCGTCATATTCACTGTTGTATACTGATCATCAGCATTAAATAAAAACCGCAAGTAAATCGTTCAGACAGGACGTTTTTAAAAAAAAAAACAAACTGTCGGATGCTGCTGCCCATTCTCTGGTGTAATCACTTACTGACTTACTTACTTACTTATCGGGTTTTACAACATCCACGGAAGGAGGGGTATATTCTCAGGCCAAATACACCTCGCCATTTGTTTACTATGAATGTATGAGCAAAATTCTATAGGAAACAAACGAGGTTTAATCTCAAAACAGATTAAACTAGAGATATTAAAGCTTGGATAGCTCCAGAATCCGGAATGAGGTGATTGGTCAAGTCGTTAGCAAAGTTCGAAGGATTAGCAAACTTAGGCAGTATGATATCTAGAGATTTGAAATTTAGGCCGGACCTTTGTTATTTTAGGCCTGATTACTGCGATTATCGGAAATAAGATTAGATGGAAATCGAAACTTATATTAGTTAGTGAAGCAATCTATAAAAACGTGCTTTTCCGACAGATTGGAATAAACGCATCTAACGATTGCTCTTTATCTCATTGTTTCAAAACTTTTAGTACTTTAAGACTTAAGACACATTTTTGGAACAATGCCCAATAAGTCGGTAAAAAAAACTTGGCTCTAAAGGCTTTTGACCGACTTACTATTCTAATCTTAATTAATTAAATTCTAGTTTAACCTAAGATCATTGATCTCTTTTCTATTTAGTCCCTTTTTTTGAAACCAATTATTGATAAAACAAATCACTACTGAATATAATTTCCTCTGCACTGTGTCTCATCAGTTAGGTACCAGGTGGAAACAATTGGATAAAAGCAAGATGCTCTGCCGGGGACGAATCATCTATCAACGCTATTGTTCAAACGAGGAGGATTCCAAACGGGGTAGGGGAGGATTTCCAATGGGGACGGGAAAGATTTTATATTCCGTAATCTCGACCCAGTTTGCCACTTTCTACTGTTTGGGAGTAAACACACTAATCTTCATTAGGAGTACGAAGATTGTTTTTTACCTTGAGAATCCAGATAATGAAGGAGTCTACGAGCGCAAAAATATTAGCACAGCCGTGAACGAATGAATGAAAAAACATTTTTGATTAACGATATACTTGGGTAAGTAATTATGCGTCTGTTTATTATTCTACAATAAGTATAAGAACGGAACTTTCTTTCTACTGACTTGTTTTTGGGCTCCGATTAGGGTAGCGTGCTTGCACAAAATGAAGAATGACACGAAATTTACCAGTACCAGATTGGTCAGTCTACCAGTAGCTGTAAACCAATTAGTTTTGGTGTACCCCAGGGTATCATTCTGGGGCCCACACTATTCCTTTTATATATAAATGACATTCATGATACGCTTCTTGAAAATGCAGACATTTTATGCTATGCGGACGACACCGCTGTAATATTTCATGGTCCGACTTGGCCCTCTGTTTATACTACTGCGGAACGTGGTATGGCATTGATATCTCGGTGGCTTGAGCAAAATCTTCTCACATTAAATGCGAAAAAAACCGTCTATTTGTGCTTTCACAAGACTTTGGCCTCAGCTCCTTTAAGAGATGCGTGCATTATAATCCACAGTAGTACGTGCATAGCGAACTCCTGTATCTGTGAACCGCTGACACGAACACATGCTATAAAATACCTTGGAGTACACATTGATGAAAATCTCTCATTCAAAACGCATATTGTTTCGCTCTCGGGCCGAATTAGGAAAGTCATTCATGTTATGAAAAATCTACGGTCTGTTGCATGCATTGACACTCTTATGTCGGTCTATTATGCTCTCTGTCAGTCTCTGATAGTTTACTGCATTACATGCTGGGGCAGTGCAGGTAAATCTTTTATTATCCAGGCTGAGAGAGCGCAACGGTCGGTTCTTAAGGTGATGCTCCGGAAGCCCTTTAGATATCCAACGACGTCTCTTTACAAAGATGCTGGTGTTCTTTCTGTGCGCAAACTGTTTGTGCTTAAAACCTCTCTCTCTGTGCACAAATCAATTATCTCTTCCCCAGAGTACGAGTACTTATTGAGTCGCAGACTTTTTAAATTGGTGACTCCATCCGTTAATACTAAATTTGCACAACGTGTAGGTTGTTTTTTGAAACTACATGTTTACAATAAAGTTGTCAAATGCTGTGACATAAAAATGAAATCAATTATTGAAGCAAAGCACATAATTAATAAATGGCTGGGTACACTAACATATGATGAAACAGAAGAAATTCTTAATTCTTGAAAGCTAATTTCTTTTAAATCATTTATTAATATTTATTTATTTTGGTATTTATTGTTTTCGGTATAAAGTCTTGCTATTATTAATTTTTGTATTATTTGTATGCATGTATTTTTATAATATATTATGTATGTTTGTATATCAGTATCACTTACAGTTTTATACGTAATCTACTTTTTATTATTGTTCGACGAGATACTACATTATATAATTCTTCGATAAACTGTTAATTTTAAGCTGTCACCTGAGCAATAATGTGCATTTGAATGTCGTACATAAGTTTCCTCGATACAGGCCTAGCCTAGTGAGGGAACTGACAGGTATTACCATGTAATGATAATTATGTCTTCGAAATTTATGCTAAAAACCATTGTAATTTATTATGTAAACTGTGACTTTTCGTTGTAATACATTTTTTTTCATTTTCATTTTTTCATTTTCAAATGAAGAAAGAGGTGGAAATAAACGAAGGCATGTGATAACCTCCGTGGCGCAGTGGGCCGAGACGGCTGAGACGCAAAAGGTTCTGCGAGGATCTGCAAACATTAGTTCCGGGTCTCGTTGTTCCTGATACCCACGACACAGGGAATCTTAGTGTGGGATCAGGACTATGTATTTGACTGTTGGGGGGTTATGTATATTATGCTTCGTTGGCGCACACGCTTGCGAGAGTTAGGAAGTCAAAGTTTTTTTAACAGAGCAAAGGTAGAAAATATGTATCTAAAAGACTCTGAAACAATTACTTTGAAGAAAGTTTTTTGTAAACATTCAAGGAACCTAATCCTTTGAAACAAAGGGATTCTATTTCGGAAATGCCGGAAACAATCGCGTTATGAAGTACAAAGGGTTTTCTTACAACAGACTTGATATTACATTATTGTTTTTCAGAAATATTTTGAAGACAGTAGGCAAATTGGCTAGTAGTAGTAAGTTGTTTTGAGAATGTTTTACAACTCATCACCATCATCAGCCAATAGATGACCGCTGCTCCGAGTCATAGGCCATTCTACACTGTGAGAGAGCAATATAGCCCGCCGTCTTTCCGTGGATATCGTAAAAGTCGACTTAGAGATTACAGCAGGAGATCGGTAGTCGCATCCACCTGGCTACTTAAAACCAATACTGCGTTCACTAACCCACCTGTCAAGCGTGGTAACTATGGCAAATCCCCTCCATTGTATTCTATGGGGGATGCCTCGTCCAGCAGTAACCGCCTGGTGATGAGTGCTTAAGCTAAGAAGTTCAATGCTTGAAGAATCCTTTCGAGTAGGATGATAGGAGGTATTACATTTTTGGCAGAAGATTTCGCGTTTGAACTAGTATAGCTGTAAAATAGGTACAAAATTGATTTGAACCGAATTCACTCACACCATCGTCGTTTGATTTAAGCTAAGAATTTAAGGCAATGTTTTTAGGTAAGAGTTTGGTATACTATATATACAATACACTATAAATAACTCAATGGTTCAGAAGAGCGAAAGTTTGGAAAGAGTGAATCAATTTCCAAAATCAATAAGCTATTTCCGGTTTTCCTACCTTGCGCAAAATCGCAACTTTTCCTCTTATAACAAAGTTTGTTAAACCGGTCTTGTGTGAAATCCTAAGTTTTCTCGTTATAAGATTGCTTTGATTCCAAGTAATTTTCTCGAGGTTCTTAATGAATCAATACCCACTTTATCATCATCAGCAGCCTATAGAAGTCCACTGCTGGGCATAGGCCTCCCCTTGAATGCCACGACGAATGGTGTTGAGCCACCTCCGTCCACCGACTTCCTGCGACGTCACTTAATACCCACAAAGTTGAAATTTGGTACATATACAGAGATAACTCACTCATAGACGTACGCTACGTACGTAACGAGTTACGCTATTATTTCGGGGACTAATTTTGGGGCAAACTAGAATATAAAAATAAAAAACTTCTGTGTCAAATGCATCAAATGTGACTTCGAATAAAAAAACTCGTTACTAGCAATACACACATATGTATTTTTTATTATTTTGTAATGCTAATTTTATATTATTTATGCAAAAATTTACCATTCCCCCTCATATATACCATGTTACCATGGTCACCTACTTCTACGAAACCCTCTCCACGCGAGTCCGACTCGAACTTGACTGGTTTTTTAAGTGTTAGCCTCACTTACGGATATCATACCGATAATGTTAATGTGACCCACACATTCCGATCCAGCAAGACTCAAACCTGCATCTCTATGCTTTAATCAATTCGCTTCAATTCGCAGCGCCGATGCAGCGCAGCCGCGACGCCCGTGTAGCAGCGCCCTAACTGAGGGATGAAAAAAATCCAATGGACCTAAGCGTGTGACTTAAGAGGTTATCAAATATGACATTAAAAAAGAGAAGGTCGTTAAAAGTGGCTCTTTTTCAACTATGGGGTGGAAAATTAACATAAAAAAATACTTTCAAAGAAAATTGGTTAGTATAAAATGTGTTGTGTAGTTTTTGAGATATTGGCTACGAAACGTAACTACAAAATTGAATTCAGCATTCGTAAAAATAAATGAGCCGTAGGTATATGGCTGTCAGAATCCTGGGACATTATTCTCGTGAGTTGGTAAGTACTTACGAGTAATCGACATAGACGTAGGTATCTCGCATTTCTAGTTCTTAATAACTTTCGCAGAACTTGAAGGTAATCTCACGTGTGACATCTTTCTCAGACTCGCGGGACTTTGAGGAGAAAGTTGAAACTAAAGTAAATAAGACGCCCTTCTTGGGCGTCAGGGAGGCGATCAGTCTGCTGAGATTCGAAATGTGCGGGGTCAATTCCGGATGCGGGAAAAATGTTTGCGTGATCAGCAAATAAAAAAATGTAAGTTCGCTCAATACCAAGTAATACGACATAACAGGGTCCCAATTCTACTAAACAAATTGTGTTTGAATTGTTAATGAATTATCACAAAATTGAAATTTTTTACACATTTAGTATAGCAAAAGTGTCAAAAGTGGCCATTTTGAGGTAATTCATTAACAATTCAAACACAATTTGTTTAGTAGAATTGGGGCCCAGATGAGTTTGACATTTTCCGGGTGGCGGGTAAAATCGCAACGTTAGTTCACTTTTTGGCCGCGACTGCTCTTTTTCTAAAAATACTCTACCTATGTTATAGGCCGTGGTTATAGGGCAATCCTAGTTTTATTTATTTGACTGTGTCATATTTCCATTAAGTCAGCTACCATCGACAAGGATACTACGAGAACTTGGCTATAGAAGTACTATGCCATACGGGATCAAGGGCGAAAGCGTTATCATGTTATTGAAGTTATAAAAAGGCAGAAGATTCAACTCACCTCCGTGACACCGGGTAACGTACATACATAAAGAAGTATCTATAAAACTACCATGAGCTAGTTTTCCCGAAAACCTTTTTTGATACGGATAATAACGTTACCAACTATCACAAAGTAGTAATGCCTAGCTATAGATGTATCACAATACCAAAAGCGTACTTTTCATATAATATCAAGCGTGGTGAATATGGAAAATCACTCCATTGTATTTTATGGGGGAGGCATCATCTAGCAATGGACGTCTAAAAGCTGCTGATGATGCTGTTGTAACTAAAACAAATAAATAGGCACATGCCTACGTGGTATTACAAGGCATCTCAAGCTTATTGTTACTCTGGGGTTTCTTCAGAGAAAAAGATTTTCCGTTGGCATTTTCCTGGCAAGGTGAAATGTCAGGAAATTCAATAAAGTGGTAATAAGTGGATTTCATTCCAGAAGTCATATTTTCGTCAATTTCGCCATTGAAACGTTTTATTACGGAGTGCGACCTTCCTTTTACGTTTGGCGTTTTGGCCTCACTTATTAGGTCGCATTTTTTCATAAAGAAGAGTTATGATGGAAATGGAAGTAGCTGGCTGATGGAGGAAAAAATGACACAATTTTAATTTAAATGGTAAATATTGAAATTGGCTCTTGACAACCTTTGAGTCTTACTTCCAACTAATATTATAAATGCGGAAGTTTATTTGAACTTAATAATGCCGATCTAACGAATCGATTTTGATGGAATTTGGTACACAGATTATGACATGGTTTGAGAAATTAATTACATTTCATGAGTGAAGCCACGAGCGGAAACTAGTACAAAAATAAAGTATGTGACCTAGACCATGAGACGATTTATTGCAAGCAATTAGAATAAAGTCGAAATAATACTTGAGGATGTGTTATGGAGAGTGGCAGTCATTTAAAAACTTATACCCAAGCTTTTGTTCAGTAATGTAATTAAAACATTACAAATTAAGCCATCGTCGTCATGTAGGGGTGGCACAGTTAATCCATACTGAGCGCTGTAACACTTGGAAGCTTGCCAACTCAGTTCAAGAAACATACTTTTTGGCCTTCTAAGTGTACCACTCACTTCCGACCAACTTCAAGTCTTTTTACTTGGAGCTCCTTTGTGTCTTTCATTTCGTCTAATGCAACCTTTCTATAGAATAATTTCCAGATGTAGTTTGAAGCTTGAACTATTATATCTTACCTACAACATAAGTTGCGTATTTTCTTATTTACCGTCATTGACGTTTACATAGGAACTCAATTTTTATCTTTTGGTATCAGAAACTATGAGAACGTTTGCTCCTCTACCGTAGTACTCTCCTTAGTCTGTGCCTCTACCTGAGGAAAACAAAAGCGTATCACTAAATTTTAATTGCTTGATTTGCGGCTTGCATCCTTGCGTGTGAAATCTTACTAACTGAAAGCAAAACATGGTCATGTGCCAAATGTATTGTCTGGAGTCGCCTATGACTACCTCCTAGTAAGATGTCACCGATCTTGGATCATCTGAGGATACCATAGGAAAAAATAGAATAATTGATTAGCATAGAAGTAACACGTTAACAAGAGTATAAAAAAATGTTTTATTAATTAAAAGCATGCGCCCAGCATTATTAACATCAATCAATACAATATTTATAAAATCATTTCATGCATAACTCACTAACTGACTGGCTATCAACACCCAGTCTAACTAAAGATCTGAAAAGAGGGTACATTCCTTTTGTGTTCTAGAAGTGCACCAAGAATTGTTACCACCTTCTTGGTTGCAGTTAGAAGATTACATTGGCATTATGCCCTCCATTTGTACATTTACTTTTCGTATATGTGAGCAATAAAATAAAAGAAAGGAATTTCCGAAACTAAGCCCCTAATTCAACACCACCCAGCTTGGTGTTAAAGTTTGTATGGAAAAATACTACAAACGGATGAAGTCACGGACTTTCCACTAGTGAGACATGTACCTGTGTATTTATTATAAGTACTTACCTACTTGAAAAACAAAAAAAAAATATTACGTTTTTAAACCATTGCGAGCGTTCCATCCACCAGTGACATCAAGTTTTAATATAATCAAACTGTACCTGAGTTTGACGCGGATCGTTTACGCAATATTTTCATTTTTATTCTGTTTCCCCTATAGTAACTTTAAAAGAAAAGTGTTAGTACTAATGTTTAGGTAAATTAGAAAACACCGTTGCATAAAACAATCAGAAAAGATATATGAAGTTTGGAATTTAAGTCCGTCCTATTGGCCCAAATTTTGTGCCTTATTCAACAAAATACATTTAATAAAAATCACAGCCTTTTTAATATTCCATTTGCTACCACAACGCACCTTAGAAGCGATTAAAACTTCATATGAAGCTGCTCTGAAGTACTCAGCAGTACTGAAATTTGGCGTATTTCTATTAATATTTCATTCCGTGCAAAAATATTGAAAGTAAGATTTCAATATTTTCGCAAATAATTCCAATAAGCTTTCAAAGCATAATCCTTTTGAAGTGTCGGTTGCGGAATATCCGGACACATACGATTTTGCGAGTTCCACGAATCTGACCCGTTCAGTTACATTTCAGCCAGACTCCGTACATCGATACCCTGGAAGCGATGCAAGGGACAGGACAAATGCGGATATTTCACAATGTTTTTCTTCATTTTTTATAATCGTGTTATATTTTGTCCATTTGTTGTTCGTCCATTATACCTCACATAATAAGACTAGAAAAAGTTTGTTGGATTTTAATTAAATGAGGTCCGATACAGGTGCCGTTTTGTTTTCGGGTTAAGAAGGACTCTTCGTCTTCTCCCGTGGATATCATAAAAGTAGTCTAAAAGCTTACACGAGTGGATGGTAGCAGCATACACCTGTGGACTCAACACCAATACTGCGATCACCTGCCAAGCTTGGTGATTATAGCATACCCCATTCCCCACAACTGCATTCTATGGGGGACGCCTTGTCCAGCAGTGGACATCTACGCCTGATGATGAACGTCCGATATACTATCGCTTGTGGTTTGGACGTAGTCTAATGGGATGCGGACGGTAGCGTAGGCAGCTTCTACATTGATCGCGCGACCCCTGACATTAAATGAAAGATGAGCCATCCCAGTGACGACTGGATGCCTAATGTCCTCTACTTTAAACTTCCTCAGCCTCAAAATAGACCCCTCCATCTCCTCCCGTGGATGTCGTAAAAGCTGACTAAGGGATTACACCAGGGGATGGGCAGCAGCATCCACCTGAGTATTCAGAATAGCTGGTGCGTAATTACACTATTATTTCACACCAGCCTCCATCCATCCTCAAAATGATTCGCTATTAAAGAGGTGTAAGCTGAAAGCCCTGAATTTAGGTCACGCACACAGCCTCACTCCAGACACGCATACAGAGCCAGAATTTGCACACAGACACAGGTTAAATACAAGTTATTACGACGAGGCTCATAGTAACTCTTCGATTCGTATGTTGTTACATTGACGTTTCTATTCAACGTCAGTGTGCTTTATAGAGAGTAACAGACAGGGTTGTACGTTTATAGCCTTCTCGCGTTATTGACTTTAAGAATTCCTTTATGAGGTCGTTTCATGGTTCAGGCAGGTCATGATTGTAGCTAATTAAATAACATTAAGGAGGGTCGTTACAGTTAAATGAGTTGTGAATGAATTTAGTTACGAACTTTCCTTTCAGAGAAGTTACTTTATTTCTTGAGTGCTTCATTGTGATGAATACTAATGTAAGTAAACACAATATCAATAGTTTTTCGAAGTAGGTATGCAGTTTTATTTGAAAGATAATTCTCATAGCGTTAGAGAACAAAACATAAATGTATGAAGTTTTATAACGGTCCTCAATCTATGACACCATATGACACCATGTTCGCCATGTCAGTCTTTCCGTCTGTATATACTTAGTCAGGTTTTACTCAAACCCCCTCATTCATAATCATTTTTTAAACATATTTCCTTCTATTTTAGTTAAAATAGCTTTTGTCTTGTTTTGACGTATGACATTTTACATCAGAGACAGCAAAAGAAAAGCTATTTTAACTAAAATAGATTAAAAAAAATTATTATGAATAAGATACATAGACTATGAGTACTATAATGCGATACAGAAATCCATTTCATAAATATGAAGCTTTTGAAGTGGTTATTATTGTTAGAGTCCACGTACTGGCTAAACCGCTAATTGGGAATACCTGAAAATAATTTCAATTAATAGCATACATAATTAAATTACTAGGAAAACTATCACAGTCATATAGGCTTTACTAGTTAACGAGTAGTAGTCGAGCTTGTAATTACATCCCAGCAGAAATAAAAAAGTCAGTACAAATGTGAAAGTTTGGATGTTGGGAAGTTTGTTACCTACTCATTTACGCTTTAACCGATTTTAATGAAATTCGGTGTACATGTAGATTAAGATGTCTGGATTGACACTGACTACTGACTTCGGAAGCTTTCATTGTGCGTGGTCTAATACCCGCTTGGCTGGTTGGTTTTATTCTTGCCTTGCCTTCTGGATAAAGAATACAAGTAAGTATCGATTTTTTGTGTAAATATTACCTACTCAGCCTTATTGATGATAAAAGGTCAAAGAAAGGTACTTACGTTACAATAGCTTTGTTTACATCCCCTTACTGAGTAAAAAACTAGCTCTTAATAAGTTAGAACCGACATCCGCTGGGAAGTAAAGTTTTTCGATTGGCGAACACGAACCACAAAACAGAGTGTAAGACAATTCCCCAATTGATGGACAACATAGTGAATGTCGCAGGAAGTTGGTGGATAGAAGTAGATCAAAACCGTTGTGGCATTCTGTTGGGGTTCCAGTAGTAAACGTATTTTGGCTGGTAAAAAATACCCTCATTGGCGATATTGTGTTACTTATGTGAAATGTTTTTTTTTTGTTATAATATGTGTATCTGACCGGCATGGCATTGGCTTACAGTTTTTGTGCATATTAATTGGTACAATTCGTATATTTACGCCAATTAAAACAATTTTCGGATTATTTGGTACTGACACTTTGTAAATTGAATATTCAAACCAATATGATCGGTTTGCGGTATTAATTCCGAATTCACGTAGGAAGCAGGTTTCCGGGCACTTTAGGTATAAATATCAAATACTTATACATCAAACTCACACGGCTTTATCAAATTCGATAACTAGTTTCTTCTAAAAATAAGGGTAAATTTGTCGAATCACGGCTCCACCTTAAAACTCTTCCAATTTTTTTTCTACTGTTTTTTATCACTCAGGAATGGTGTACCATGCAATAATATGGTGGCGCATGCTATTGAACCCCATAGAAATTAATAAAAACACCATAACATTGAAAATTATTTATTTTGTATATTTTCGGCATTTTGTGTGTGATTGAAAGCACACACAAAATGCCGTAGTACCGTAGTGTAGCGAAGGTCGAGTGGGTGAAGCGACACTCAAGGGCGACTGCGCGAGAGTACTGGCAAGAGCCCATACTGAAGTCCGACACTTCCAATTTTAAAAGTTCATAGGTTTTCAGGTTTAGGTTTTTTTTTATGAACAACCGGAAATCCTTCCTTTGACAGAACTACCCGGTTAACAGTAGGTTAAGGTTTTTTTTTTATGAACAACCGGAAACCCTTCCTTTGACAGAACTACTCGGTTAACAGTAGGTTAAGGTTTTTTTTTTATAAACAACCGGAAACCCTTCCTTTGACAGAACTACTAGGTTAACAGTAGGTTAAGGTTTTTTTTTATAAACAACAGGAAACCCTTCCTTTGACAGAACTACTCGGTTAACAGTAGGTTAAGGTTTTTTTTTTATAAACAACCGGAAATCCTTCCTTTGACAGAACTACCCGGTTAACAGTAGGTTAAGGTTTTTTTTTATGAACAACCGGAAACCCTTCCTTTGACAGAACTACTCGGTTAACAGTAGGTTAAGGTTTTTTTTTTATAAACAACCGGAAACCCTTCCTTTGACATAACTACTCGGTTAACAGTAGGTTAAGGTTTTTTTTTTATAAACAACCGGAAACCCTTCCTTTGACAGAACTACTTGGTTAACAGTAGGTTAAGGTTTTTTTTTTATAAACAACCGAAAACCCTTCCTTTGACAGAACTACCCGGTTAACAGTAGGTTAAGGTTTTTTTTTTATAAACAACCGGAAACCCTTCCTTTGACAGAACTACTCGGTTAACAGTAGGTTAAGGTTTTTTTTTTATAAACAACCGGAAACCCTTCCTTTGACAGAACTACTCGGTTAACAGTAGGTTAAGGTTTTTTTTTTTATAAACAACCGGAAACCCTTCCTTTGACAGAACTACTCGGTTAACAGTAGGTTAAGGTTTTTTTTTTATAAACAACCGGAAACCCTTCCTTTGACAGAACTACTTGGTTAACAGTAGGTTAAGGTTTTTTTTTTATAAACAACCGGAAACCCTTCCTTTGACAGAACTACTCGGTTAACAGTAGGTTAAGGTTTTTTTTTTATGATCAACCGGAAACCCTCTTCCTCTGATAGAACCACCTGGTTAACAGTAGGCTTAGGTTTTTTTTTATGAACAACCGAAAACCCTTCCTTTGACAGAACTACCCGGTTAACAGTAGGATAAGGTTTTTTTTTTATGAATAACCGGAAACCCTTCTTTTGACAGAACTAGTTTTTTTTTTTTTTTTTATGAACAACCGGTAACCCTTCCTTTGAAAGAACTACCCCGTTAACAGTAGGTTTAGTTTTTTTTTTTTTTTTTTTTTTATGAACAACCTAACCTAACCTAACCTTAACCTAACTTTAACCTAACTTAACCTTAACCTAACCTAACTTAACCTTAACCTAACCTAACCTTAACCTAACCTAACCTTAACCTAACCTAACCTAACCTTAACCTAACCTAACCTTAACCTAACCTAACCTTAACCTAACCTAACCTTAACCTAACCTAACCTTAACCCAACCTAACCTTAACCTAACCTAACCTTAACCTAACCTAACCTAACCTTAACCTAACCTAACCTTAACCTAACCTAACCTTAACCTAACCTAACCTTAACCTAACCTAACCTTAACCTCACCTAACTTAACCTTAACCTAACCTAACCTAACCTAACCTAACCTAACCTTAACCTAACCTAACCTAACCTTAACCTAACCTAACCTTAACTTAACCTAACCTAACCTAACCTTAACCTAACTCAGGACAAAGGTCAAAGGTCACTCAAGGTCACCCCAAGGTCAAAGGTCAAGCCACAAGGTCACTCAAGGTCAAAGGTCACTGTCAAGGTCACCGGTTCCGCGTGGTTCCCCCCACCCTCATACTCCCACATCCCCCCGGTCCCGAATGTATGTTTTGGCATTTTTTTTTTTTTTTTTTTTTTTCCGAGGTGGAGCCGTGATTCGACAAATTTACCATCAGATAGGATAAGGGTGGCATGCCTTCCATTAGATCGTCGTGGGTCACATGGAAGCCAGATGTTTTTTTTTTTCACTTGATCTATCATCTTCGTATCAGAGTTATCATCGCCAACCCGAACGACAAATGTTTCTGCCATCATGTCCACCATAATGATTATTTTTTCTGTCCACTTTATCTTTTACATTCTGACTCAATTTTTCCCATTCTCTTTCTCCCATTAAACCTTTTCATTCACAGGTTCTGTCACTCGATTAACATTCGAACTTACATTCTTACTGGCCACATAGTCCTTTAATTTGTTACCATACCATTTCTATACGATTAAGATCCTTTTTTCGCCTTAAAGCTTGTCAATGATAAAGGTCTTTTTATCTTTATGCCTTTTGATCAGTTCATACAGCTCTGGTTTCAGCATTTTGTCGTTGAACTGTATACATTTTTGTTTTAACCAGTTTTGCATATCTGCATTTCTTGTATTATCAAGTTACTTGATATGGTATGTTGTGTTATCAACAATCACAACTGAGTTAGGTGGTTAGTTCGGTATCAATTTAGTTTGCAGTTTTTTATATGATAAACCATCATGCAATTAAAAAAAACTTTTTTGTGCGACTGTACTTTGAAAGCTAACGAAACGTAGACAAACAAGCAAAACGGGAAGCAAAGATCGGCTGACGAACCAATAGCGTGCCAGCAAAGACATGTGGCGCGTTAAGATAAATCACCTACTGCGTGGCGTTATTTTTACTTACATCACGATGTTTTCATTCATCCTTATACATTTTCAAGTAAAAAAAACGAATTGGTGTTCATATCAGGATTCAAAGCACAACCTCAAAACCTTAAGAGTCACCACGCCAAATCACTGGTTGGACTGGTACCGACAACCTGCTTTTTTATAAATCCTTGCTTTTCTCTCTGTCAGTGAAATATTCCAGGAATCTAGCCCGGAATACTTGTTTGTAGTTTATTTTTGAAAACAAAGTCAATAGTTTGGCTGTTCAAACAAAACACGATAGCACAAAGACATTTCAAAATATTTTCTAGTTGTTTTTTAAAGTTAGGTAAGGATTACGTGGAATTTTGGTGGTATTTTAACCAATGTAGTGTATTTTAAAAGTGTGGGAAATTAAATAAAAGTATAATGCGTGACTTTTCAAAGCGGTTGATATTGTACACCAAAGTTTTATTAAAACTACCACCGTTTTGCTAACACATGACCTGACTAACTTTGACGACCTAGTGAAATGGCCATTGAAAGAGTGCTTGGTAACATTGCAAATTACAAATAAATAAAAAAAATACTTACTTGAAACTTGCAAATGTTAAAAAAGTCAAGCGAAAACAAACATAAAACAAAACTAGGACTAGTGGAAATCTAAATGAATGTAGGTAGGGTCTATCTAGTAAACCAAAAATTAATTAATGAATTTAATGAGCTGTAACACAAAAATTAATTAATGGTCCGTGTCGCTCACAGACATCATTACGAGCAAAATAATTATAGTTTGAAGTTAGCACTTTTGTTTACGATTTTACTCTTTGGTACCTTACATCCAAGTAGGTTTTAGATTAGGTTGTACCTTTTCAAAGCAGAGAGACTAAGAAAGAATCAGTAAAGAATAACTACAAGTTTTTTAATAAAATATACACAATAAAATAACATAACACCAACTACATACATAGTTCTGATCCCATACTAGGATTCCCTGTGCCGTGGTTATCAGGAACTACAAGTACCATGGTTTCCACAATAATTTTCAGATCATGCAAACATGTTTATTCATATAAACATTTATATTTGTATAGCATCTGGGATCATTTACGAAAGACACGAACATCCTCATAACGGCCACAAAGGTCAATTATATTAACGCTCACATAATCAATTTTTAAACCTTTGATAGCTAAAATAGCTTTTGTCTTGTTCTGACGTATGCCATTTTACATCAGAGTGAACAAAACAAAAGCTATTTCAACTAAAATAGGTTTAAAAAATGATAATGAATAAGGGGGTTAATGTTTAATTCAGGACCTTGCATTCCTATTTATACTAATCTGTAAGGTGCAATTACCAAGGTAATTCTGATCTGGACGCTCCTCACGCTTACGTTAAACCACTTAATTTATCTCCCTCGATAATCTCCAACACACAAAAGCACTGACCGCAAACTGTCCTGATTTGCAATCCACCTGGTAGGGGTTGCCCGGGACGTGAGGTGTTGCTGCTCAAAGTGCAAAGGTGAATGCAGCCAGTGCTTCTTTATATAGGCAGCCCGAGCCCCTTTCATGGTTTTATCGCAACTTCGAGAAAAATTACAGAAACATTTCATAATGAGCACGTTATTGGTGTTTTTGGGAAAAGTTTCGCAGGAATTTCTACGCCAGGTAAGTATTTATTTTAGTTGGGTGATATTTTATTTTTTGTTTTTCTTTTTGGGATGTAGACATTGATGGCATTGAATCATGTTTGATCATTATCAGTATTATTATCATCAATCATGGTTTCATGATTTCATTTTCAGTGTATCTACTTATAAGCATCATTGCGTACCTATATTGCAGCTTGGAGTTCGCACGCTTGAAAGTTTTTAAAAACGTCCATTAAGGTAAAGTCTCTAATAAAGATTGTTTCATATACATAGTTTGATTTGCTTTGATAGCATAATTCCAATTAAGAAATGTACGACTTTTAATAAAATTCGTAATATGAAAGTTCCATACGTGGTTCATTCATTCATTTGGCAATGGTCTTTTAAGGACCAGAGTTGTGGTATATGGTGGCTCTGGAAAGAGCTTTGTGATTGTGACCGATGGTAGAAGAGCCAGTGTGGTGACAGGATTACGTTTGCCTCACGAAAGCTCCTTTTATATTTTATTTGCTATTTCCTATTTCAAATTCTCATCTTTTATTCCTGACATACGCCGTGGTATGTCCGTCCTAAGAATAGAACCCTCTTTCTTCCAAGTTATACATTTAGGGCCCTATTTATAATAATTTTTTAAAACCTATTTGAGCTATTTGAATGTGAAACCTTCCCTATGCCTGGGACTATACCTTTCATTCAATTTGCCGCTCTATAAATGCACCACAAAGTTTTTCATACTATACAAAATAATATCAACTCGCTTGCAAATTGTACTCAATCGAACAAAAGGTCAAAGTGCGTCCCGGGGGCGTACCAATTTGCAGAAACGAAACGAGCTCTCTGCTTCCTGTTCTGAGCTATCTGTCCCTTTCCATCAATTCCCGGGAAACCTAGATTCAACAAGGACCCTATGTATACCTATGTATGCCTATTTACCTGCGAGTATTTGTAGCCTGAACGATTATCAACTTTATTGCCTGTAAAATATGTAACAAAGTCTAAAAAGGTCTAGATTTGTTCAGCTCTGCTCGGGTTGCATGCAACTAGAACCTGTTGCTGCTTGTGGTACAACTCGATCGATAGTATGTGATAGTTATGATGACCTGTATTTCCTTATCATAGGATTAGGAAATTACCACAGGTAAATAGGTATAATCTCTCTATCAAATTTAATTAAAAGCGTGTCTGCCATTGAGTTACAAAGAAACATCCAAACATTTGATCTACTACAAGTACTAGGATCAACTAGGATTTACTAGGATTGATCAATTATGGTCTGAAATTGGTGGTTAGTTCACCACCAATGTTAGTTTATTGAATATGTACCTACCTACTTTATTTTAATTGCGGATTAACTTTTTCAATGTATGAAATGAAAAAGTATTAAAACGTATCGCATGAAATATGAATAGCAAAGATAAATGAATAACATAAATAAAGAGAATGTAAGCAGGTACTGTAGGAGGTAAGCCGCTTACCTACGTTTGTATTTACGTGCTAATTAGGCTTTGTAACTAAACATGGTAAGGCAATGTTACTTTAATATTAAATTAAATGGGGTTTCAGAACTTCAGAGACAGTAGGTAATTCATATCTTCTTTATCAGCCGGTAGTCATACACTGCTGGATGAGGAATAGCATGCATAGCGTGCAATCAGATATGGGTGCGTGATTCGTAATCGCAGTTTGGTGTTAAGTACTCAGGTGGATACTGCTGCCCATCTCCTGGCTTAATCTCTTAGTCACCTTTTACGACATCTACAGGAGTTGGAGGAGTCCTATTCTTAGCCTAAGACTACCACGGCACTTCCAGGTAATACGTATACTGCGTTTCTATTTTTAACCTACTTCCCAAAAAAGGAGGAGGTTCTCAATTTTTTTTTTTTTTTTTAATGTTTGTTACCGTATATCTCCTTCGTTTACGAACCGATTTCGATTATTTTTTTATTTGAATAGATATACTTCCAGATTGGTCCCATTTTTTTCAGAATCCAGTTCTGATGATGGAATCCATGAGGAATTGAGGGAACTCCTCAAATATTGTAGGCATACATATGGCGATTTTGATATTTTCAGCAACAAACCAAGCATTTGCATCCAAAATGTATAATAATCCTTTCACCACCTTGGTTCTTTCATCATTTTTTTTTCATCCAAATATTTTGTCGTATATGAAAAAAACGGAAGTCGGTTTTTTAAATGAAAAGTTATCACTTTATTAAAGCATTTTATTAATCAGCTAGCTCTTTAAGTCTAGGTATTAAGATCTTGATGTTCATTACATCATCGTTAGGTAGCTGTTAGACTTCCACTGTTGAAATATAATGCACGGAATTTACCATAATCACCACGCTTGGCAGGTGAATTGGTGATCGCAGTATTGGTGTTGAGTACTTAGCTGGATGCTGCTGCCCATCCCTTGGTGTAATCTCCTAGCTGCGGCTTTTATGGCATCCACGGGAGAAGATGGAAGGTATACGAATATACATTCGTATGCCGTAAACACATTTATAACATAAATTAAATAAATACGCTCACGACTTTAACCCCCTTCGTGGACATCCTAAGATCTTTACTTAATACACAGATCTCATCCAAAGGGTAGGCAGAGGCAAGTACAAACATGATATAACAGGGCGTTAACTTAAGCATTAACTTTTAAAACCATTTTTTTGTTCATCAAAGCGTTTTCAGCCTAAATTAAATAAGTTTTGAAATGTGTTTTCAAACTCAAGGGACCTCTTGTTACTAAAAAACAGTTTGAACATAAAATGCCTTAAGTTTCATCGATAGCCTCCACCTTCGTGTTTTGCATGACTCTCTTAATACTACATAATTTACGGTGTCGTGTATAAAATCCATTCACTTTGTCGTGACAGCATTAGGTTCCTACTAAGGAACTGGATTGACCTGACTCGGGGTATGTAATTCACTCAATTGATTGCTTCTCTTTTCAAATGCTTCCTGTTTCCGTATACATTCAGCTGTGTGTACGTGGTGTAGGTAATATTCGGTAGGTGGTAGCGCGCTTTTGTCAAATTTGGTGATGATTAACATTTTGTTTTCAGAATATTGTGTTACATCCCTAAAGAAGTTTTGTTTTGTTTATAGATTTATTCAGAGTAAAAGAGCAAAAAAAATTCTGAAAAATTAAATTTAAGTTCCTTTCAGTCGATAATTCTTAGTCGAATACAACCGAAAAACACAAATTTTAATATTTGAAAATATTACATGGGCCACAAAAAATTTAAATGTATTTTTATATTACATGAGCCTAGTTATATATTATTTCACACCACCTGCTCGACAATGTCCAATTACAAATCATGCAACCTCAACGTAAAGTACAGCATTGTCTCTCTAGGGATATAAAGTTGTATGAAACTCCCTAGGGATTAAAGTGATTTGAATTTAGAACGTCAAATTCGTTTAGGAAACTCGTGGAAAACTCTGAGTAAAAAAATGCCCATATGGCATTGTAAAGAGGTTTGTTCGAAAATAGAACTGGCCACTATAGCAAAACTCGAAAAAAAAAGAAATAGGCGCGATTTTAAAGAATGTGAAACAAAAGACATGTTTGGTGCTGTGATTTTCAGTGAATGTTATTGCAATATTTTTCTAATATAATATTATGTCAGTGACAATATTAGTGTTAACAAAAAATGTCGAGCGATACATAATGATTCTACTCAAGAGTTTATCAAAACAGACGATACTTATTTAATGGAGCCCTGGCCTTTTATTGCCTCGCAGTAGGTGTGAAAAGTAGAGTATGCTCCTCTGGAATAAAGCCTGTCTTCGTCTTGGGCAGCTTGAACCCCTCGCTTCACTCAGGACTCTATATAACTCCCTCGCTACACTCGGGAGTTAACTTTAGAGTCCCTCGTTACGCTCAGGGTTCAATATGCCGCCCGCGACATAAGACACTGCTTTATTCCCTTAGTGCATAATCTACTATTGTATCTTCGGTTTTCAGGAGTTGTCTTTTTAAACCCTGTAAGTAGGTTCTCATAGTAAGTTTCTCATTTGAAAGACTATCTTTGAATAAATTGAAGGCCAATTTCCGAGAGGACACAGCCTCATGCGTTTGCGGAACAAAATCGTACCACGTTGGAGATCAAAATAAATGGAAAAATGTGGAAAAAAAATTGGATTTCATTTTGTTAGTGGGTTTCTTACGAAACAAAGTCACGATTATCTGTCTTCAGTAAACTATGCACAGAGTGGGATTTCAGGAATAACCCGTATTTGACGGACATAAACAAAATTAAATCCTTAATTGTAGGTGAGGGTGAGCAGTAATAGTAGATTATGCACTAAGGGAATAAAGCTGTGTCTTATGTCACGGGCGGCATATTGAACCCTGAGCGTAACGAGGGACTCTAAAGTTAACTCCCGAGTGTAGCGAGGGAGTTATATAGTCCTGAGTGAAGCGAGGGGTTCAAGCTGCCCAAGACGAAATAGGCTTTATTCCAGAGGAGCATACTCTACTTTTCACACTTTCTGCGAGACAATAAAAAGCCAGGGCTTGTTTTGATTTTTGCGGTAGTAGATTATCAATAATCTCTAAAGCGTCTGTTTTGAGAAACTTTGGAGTAGAATAACTATCGTTTGTATTTTTTTATTAACATGAATATTGCAATAGCATTTACTGAAAACCACAAAAGAATCTTTTGTTTCACATTCTTTGTAAACGCACCTTTTTCTTTTTTTTTTGAGTTCTTCTTATGGTGGCCAGTTCAATTTTCGAACAAACCTCTTTACAATGCCATATGGGCATTTTTTACTTAGAGTTTTCCACGTGTCTCCACATGAATTTGACGTTCCAAATTCAAATCACTTTAATCCCTAGGGAGTTTCATACAACTTTATATCCCTAGAGAGACAATGCTATAGTTTACGTTAAGGTTGTATGATTTGTAATTGGATATTGTAGAGCAAGTGGTGTGAAAATGGCTTTGCTGGTAGCAATTCATCTTAAGCCTTTTCAAGCCCACTGCTTGGACATGCCTTCCTCCTTAGAATACCATGACAAACAGTCTTTAGCCACTTCCATTCACCGATTTCCTGCGACCTTTATAATGGTCCTTGGTCCACCGAGACTTTACTGCATCGTCCACTCAAGAATTTTTACGCCCCAACCTCTCAATAATCTGGACGAAGGGTACGGAATTGATCTGAGGCCCCAGCGGTTGTCAGTTTGACCTGCCCAATGACACTTTAACTTGCTGATTCTGAAGACTATATTGGCTGATTTTGGTTTGTTTGTAGCCATTTATTTTTACTAATATGTTTCGTAATGCTATTGATTATCATAAATAAATACGATAAATAAATTAAAAGCAAATAGATACTACAGTTTGAGCATTAGTTAGTAGAATTTCTTATTTATTTCAGGAGACGATACTAAGATACGTCGCCTTATTTATTCAGACAACTGCTAAAGTGACAAAATAAGTTCCTGTCCCAAATTCTTTAGATTAATACGAACAAGGAAGGTTCGGGCGTGAAGTTTTACGATCCTCGTAAAGTGCCTACCATCAATTTTGGGAGCTGGAGTAAGACTGTTAAATGGCACCTTAAGATAAGTAATAATAAATGTAGCACAGAAGGAGCCTATTTTTGATAAGAGAAATATCCAATAGATGTAGTTATTTAAACGAATTTTACAAGATAATTTTTAGAAACATATTTTGCGTTGTCTTACGTATTCAACTTATCAACATAAAAAAAACAGATATGGAATCTATTTTTTTTTACCAGAAACTTTATTTATTGCTGATGCCATAAACGTTGTTTATCAATATAGTATATTTACTTACTTAGACACGCACGTTTTTTTCCCCAAAGGGTTAGGCAGAGCCTCAATGGTCATTTTTGTGGGTTGCATATTGTAGGAATATAGACGTGGCAAGTGGTGAGCTAATCGCCGTCACTACTTTTTTGGTTTCTCGGAAGCAATTTTAACGATTCCGATAAATAAATAGATCTCGTTAAGTCTCATGCATTCACGAAAGATTTCGTTTTAACGTCGTCATGAACACAAAGAATACATGAATATAATTTATAGTCTGCAGAGAATCTTGGCCACACCTAGTTACTTTTGATCATTTACCATGAAGACTAATATGCTTATTCAATAGTAAAATCGACGGATAAACTTAATTTAATAATAGAGAGCCATTCATACTCAAAACAAGAAAATTGTGAATCGGTTGAAGATGTGGAGTTTCCATGTAGAAGCTCTAATAAAGTAGGGTGTGTCCTCTTAATTTCCTCAGTAGTATTATGTTCTAGAGGTAGATTTATCATTAAATAAAGCTCATGGCCGTACCCAGAATTCTCAATTAACAGAAAGTCATAGCAAAATTAAAAATTAGTTAAATTAATTTTAATCATTAAAGTTCATTTAACAATTTTTTTTGGCTCTTACGACATCCATGGAAGGAGATGGAGGGGTCTATTCTTAGGCCGAGCACACCACGGCAAAGATAAAAGCATTTTCTATAAATGTAAAAAAAAAAAAAAAATTGCATCATTGCAAAAACTAAGATATTTATGTTGAATTTGGATTTATTTGGGAATATCAGTGCCTTATATATATCAATGTTCGTAGCCATAGTCAGAAGCCTCGTTCTAAGATTTTTTTTACATCAAAACCCAAAACATTAATAAAATTGTTTTTTTTTTTAACTAGGTACAATACTATTATAGTGAACCTATTGAGCCTTCATTTTTCGGAACTGTCTTTTTGCACCATGTAAGTATAATAAACTTTATTATTTATCATTTGTTGTCTAGACATACTTAGGTCAAAAGTAGTGTCTCTTTGTTTTGCTTAACATTGATAGAAACAGAGATTTCTGGAACATAAATTTATTACACTCATAAAATGTATAACAATAAAAGCCCTAATCCGAAGACTAACAAAATTGATTTTATCTCACATTTGGAGAGTATCTTATTAGAATTAGAATGAAACTGTGTCCTTAAAATCTACAGGAGATCCTGACGGTTTATGGTATGCCAAATATGAGAAATTTCAATTCCTTAGAAAATTTCTCAAAGGAGCTAAATTAAAATATTACCTGGAAATTTCTTAATTTAATAACATAAAATTCCTTTGAATGAAGGAGCCCTACGAAGAATCACGCGCGCTCTAATTAATTACTTTCCTGTAAAGCCTTGGTTTCCTAAGCAGCTGTAACCGTCAGATAACGACCGTAATATAATAGCAAAGACGCAGATATCCCTTTGTCTAATGGTAGCACTTCAAAAAACAACATTGTGTTCTGATGAAATCATGGTTAATTTTGCCTTGGTTGAATAACGCAAACATTTGCGAATTTTTTAAACCAAGTGAAGTTGCACCTTAATGGTTGAAATTCATGGCTACCGCAATAATACAGCCGTCATATACCGTTCACCGCTTCATAGTAAACCAGAGTAACCGCATCTTAGTAAATCTTGTACCCCATTATGGTTTTGTTTCCAGGACTAATAAATTCATCCAAAATTAAATTATTCCATTTTAAGCATAAAAAGATTCTTGCATATGTTAAAAATAAGGTTGCAGTATGTAACTTCCGCCCCCTCAACAATCGCACCCCCTCTCTATACTTTTTTAACCTACCTCGGAACCTACTTAAACTCTTAACTAGAACCCCTATATTTAACTCAACACCAATTTTACTGATACCCTCGAACTATTACGTACTTATTTTACTGCTGTGGATTTATATTATCATAGTAGGTAATGCATGGATCTTTGAAATGTGTTATGCTTTACTAGATATGGGTTTGCTGTTAAATTGAAATGGCCAAGGTGATCGTCTAGTTTTAGTGGTAGGACCGTACGTTGTGTGATCGCAGTAATCTAAGTTCTTTTAAGTTATTAAGTCAAGTCCTACACTACCTATTTTAGTTTTAACTAGATTTCCCTAATACATAAATAGTACTAAATTGGAGGGTTATTAACAAAAATGATAAAGTAATAATAAAATAAAAGAGTTATACCTAGTAGAGATTTAAAGCTAATATAATTCTGCTCTATATTCTTAAAGGATAATATAAGATAAACAATGAATATTAAAGAATAACCTTTAAGATCGAAAACTTCCTAAGACTAGAATTTAAAACACCTTATTTAATATTTAGAACGGTAGTAAAACTAGTAAATTTATAAATGGTTATTCTATAATTTCCTATTACTTCCACTAACATTCTATATTTAGGAACCTTTATTTCCTATAACCTAAATAGATATGTTTATTAGTTGTTCACGTTGAATAGACTGAAATGTTAAATTTAGTTGAATCTCATAGGGCAAAATATCATTTTAATAATTAAACTTTCTATAAGTTTACTAAATTATATAAAATACAATATCAAGGGATTGAAAAATCATTTTAAAGAAACCAATTTGAAAAGCAAAAGACTATGCTTTTCAATTCGATGTCTGTTTAGTTCTTTATAGGGACAAACAAAGGGCCGCATAATTACATTTATGCAGAATGTTTAAATCCGCATAAATAAATTTATGCGGGGCGATCCAACCTCCAAAACCCCTCAATCGCCGACCGGACCACTCCAAATATAAATATATTTAATAGCAGAAAAGGATCAAATATTTAATAGTTTAAGAAAACTTCAAAACAATACCTTTAAAAATTAAGGGATGATATCTTCAATTCCCTTTATTAAGGTAAATATTTATATTTAAATATATTCATTTATTGAATATTATCTATATTTTCGTACTTGCGATAATAATGTTTACCTTATGAATTCCAACCAAAATTAAACTATATTGGTTTATAATACGAATAAACTTATTTATCTATAAGCTATAAGTTTTATTACTTAAATATTTCTGGGAATTCTATTGATTCCTAATGGGTATAACTATTTACCTTAAAATGAATGTTCAAACTAGAAACTCTATCTAAGAACATTATAGAAATATAAATATATAAAATATATGTATTTAAATATACTTATTAATTGAATAAAATCTTATCTTGTAACTTTCTAATTAAGTTTTAACTCTATTGGTTCATAATTCGAATAAGTTTATTTACCTATAACCTATAAGTTACAACTTTGTTTTTAAAGTTTCTAAGAATTCTATTGATTCTGAATAGATATAACTATTTACTCATTAGATGAATGTTCTACCCAAGAATTTCATCCAAGAACACTAAGAGTTCACGATTAAATAGGTATGTTTTGATTAGATAGGTATGTCTATTTATAAGACAGAAGTTTTCGTTGATTTTCTTCCAAGAACACTAAGAGTTCACTATAAAATAGGTATGTCTTGATTAAATAGGTATGTCTATTTATAAGACAGAAGTTTCCGTTGAATTTCTTCCAAGAACACTAAGAGTTCAACAATTAAATAGGTATGACTTGATTAAATAGGTATGTCTATCTATAAGACAGAAGTTTCCGTTTATAACTGAAGGTAATGTATTCATTTAAGAATAATGTTGCACCTATAAAATTCATCTTAGAACATTATAGATGTGTAATTATATAGGCTTCTCTACTTTTAAGGCAGTAATCTCAATTGGTTGTTTGAAATTAACATAGAACTTAAATAGCTAAGAATAGGTACGATTATAACTACCCGCCTCTTAAGAGTTTATAAACTCAAATTGAACTGCAGGCTCTTAATGAATTTTTGATATGAATAGGACTAAGCTCTTTTAGACTCTACGACCTATTTTAGAACCAGTAGCACCATGATTTGATGATGGTAAATATTTATTTATATAAATATGGCCATGATTTGATTTCATTCAGTGAGCTTAATTGTTTTGACTTGAAGAACTATCAGTGGTAAGTACTAAAATAATTGACTTTGAATATAAAGTAGCATAGAAGAGGACTGACAGTATTTTAATAGATCTGACCAGGTACACCAAAATCGTCCTTCTATTTTAGATAGGATATCTATCTTTGCTACAAATTTGGACACTAAATTATATTCAATTTTGAAGTTAATATTGATTTATTTGACTTCAAAGTAACAATCCAAAATCACAACTTGAGCAAGTAAATATTAAATAAATCTAACTTGTTAATTTAAAAATGAGATAATCCGATCAAAGAAACTTCTGAATTAAATTCAAAATTCAAAACATCTCTTTTAAAAAAAACTTAAGATAGTAGGTATCAGTGTTTGATAAACTCGTTTAGGGACATCAAGGTCCTCCCTCTATTCTAGTCAGGATTCTCTTTGCACGGCTTTTTGCTTGGCATGTGTATAAACGAGGATATCAAAATTGAGTTCTCTTTCTCCTCAATCGATACCACTATGTAAATAATTGTGACTAATTTCTTTCGAATTCAACACAGAAGTTTTGTAAAAAGGTTGGATTTTAGATTTATTCAATGAATAAGATTCATAATAAATAATAGACTGTAATTCGAATACGCCTGTCAGAAATAAACCCTACCTAATGGTTATTTCAAAGTGTAATTCAGATTAAAATACTCGACAATAATAATAGCTGGGCTATTAAGAATAAATTCAAATGTTTTTAGGAGTAAAATGTGATCAATAATTTCAGTAGACACCTGTAAAGTCAATTAAATTTTGTTTGAAGAATACACGTGAGGTTCAATAAATCAGAATTAAAATCATACGTAAAGGTAGATAGTACACAAGAGATCAGTAGTACCTGTAAAGTCACATAACACAATGGAAGAACACAAAAATGGAGTATACAGATAAAATTTGTCACACAGATGAAAGACAATCATACAAACAGTACGTATCAAAGTCGATAGACTCCAATAAAAATATAGAAAGAAAACACAGGATGAGTTTTTTTTTATTTGTTTAATATTTAATATTTTAACCAGGTGTCTAATGCTCCAAAGACCAACAGGTTAAGGTTATACTAATGCATGCATTCCTTAATACTAAAGACTACGGGATGGATGGGAAAGGTAGTGTAAGGATATGTTAGTAAGGTTTTATTCCTTCAAATGGCTATCGAAGCGTTTCCAGTCCGACCACCACTTGTTAGAATAAATGGGAAAGGTAGTGTAAGGATGTGTAGTAAGGTTTTATTCCTTCAAATGGCTATCGAAGCGTTTCCAGTCCGACCACCACTTGTTAGAATAAATGGGAGAGGTAGTGTAAGGATGTGTAGTAAGGTTTTATTCCTTCAAATGGCTATCGAAGCGTTTCCAGTCCGACCACCACTTGTTAGAATAAATGGGAAAAGGTAGTGTAAGGATGTGTAGTAAGGTTTTATTCCTTCAAATGGCTATCGAAGCGTTTCCAGTCCGACCACCACTTGTTAGAATAAATGGGAAAAGGTAGTGTAAGGATGTGTAGTAAGGTTTTATTCCTTCAAATGGCTATCGAAGCGTTTCCAGTCCGACCACCACTTGTTAGAATAAATGGGAAAGGTAGTGTAAGGATATGTTAGTAAGGTTTTATTCCTTCAAATGGCTATCGAAGCGTTTCCAGTCCGACCACCACTTGTTAGAATAAATGGGAAAGGTAGTGTAAGGATGTGTAGTAAGGTTTTATTCCTTCAAATGGCTATCGAAGCGTTTCCAGTCCGACCACCACTTGTTAGAATAAATGGGAAAGGTAGTGTAAGGATGTGTAGTAAGGTTTTATTCCTTCAAATGGCTATCGAAGCGTTTCCAGTCCGACCACCACTTGTTAGAATAAATGGGAAAGGTAGTGTAAGGATGTGTAGTTAGGTTTTATTCCTTCAAATGGCTATCGAAGCGTTTCCAGTCCGACCACCACTTGTTAGAATAAATGGGAAAGGTAGTGTAAGGATGTGTAGTAAGGTTTTATTCCTTCAAATGGCTATCGAAGCGTTTCCAGTCCGACCACCACTTGTTAGAATAAATGGGAAAGGTAGTGTAAGGATGTGTAGTAAGGTTTTATTCCTTCAAATGGCTATCGAAGCGTTTCCAGTCCGACCACCACTTGTTAGAATAAATGGGAAAGGTAGTGTAAGGATGTGTAATAAGGTTTTATTCCTTCAAATGGCTATCGAAGCGTTTCCAGTCCGACCACCACTTGTTAGAATAAATGGGAAAGGTAGTGTAAGGATGTGTAGTAAGGTTTTATTCCTTCAAATGGCTATCGAAGCGTTTCCAGTCCGACCACCACTTGTTAGAATAAATGGGAAAGATAGTGTAAGGATGTGTAGTAAGGTTTTATTCCTTCAAATGGCTATCGAAGCGTTTCCAGTCCGACCACCACTTGTTAGAATAAATGGGAAAGGTAGTGTAAGGATGTGTAGTAAGGTTTTATTCCTTCAAATGGCTATCGAAGCGTTTCCAGTCCGACCACCACTTGTTAGAATAAATGGGAAAGGTAGTGTAAGGATGTGTAGTAAGGTTTTATTCCTTCAAATGGCTATCGAAGCGTTTCCAGTCCGACCACCACTTGTTAGAATAAATGGGAAAGGTAGTGTAAGGATGTGTTAGTAAGGTTTTATTCCTTCAAATGGCTATCGAAGCGTTTCCAGTCCGACCACCACTTGTTAGAATAAATGGGAAAAGGTAGTGTAAGGATGTGTAGTAAGGTTTTATTCCTTCAAATGGCTATCGAAGCGTTTCCAGTCCGACCACCACTTGTTAGAATAAATGGGAAAAGGTAGTGTAAGGATGTGTTAGTAAGGTGCAACAGAAATCGAACCTAAAATTCTTGCGTACCAGATGACCATTCATCCATAGTACTATGAGCCATGAACGGATATCACCAATCGTACTCACCAGAAAACTCAACTGAGTAAAATTTTCTCAGTTATTTACACCAAAAAAGGAAGGAAACTAATATCACTATAGGTAATTAATAGTTCAGGTTTCAAATGAAAAACCTATGCAATCATTTCGTTAACCACTGTAGGTATAGGATCACAGCCCGCCTATGATTCCCGAAACATCCAAAGACCAACCGAAATAAAAATATTTTTCTTTATTCGGTGGTAAATAATACCTCAGGAATCCCTATGATTGCCACTTTAGTTGGTCTCAATCAGAGGTAATCACTAACAACGAATTACTATCCAGTACCACTTTAAAAGAATTTACACTTCACGAAATGATTCCATAAGTACACACAAGTAGGTAGATAATTACTAGATCTAAGACTCACATTTGTTCTCGTCCACGTTCCGCGTACCAAAAAGAGACCGAACATTCGCTGCATCGGCTTTTATCATGCCAATACCCTTCCCCCCTTGTACGTTTCCGTAACTCCCCCCGTCGTCTCCCCCGCTCGCACCGTCTCGTTCCCTAATCGCTCTTTGCCTGACTTGTGCATTTGTTGGTGTTTGTCTACCCACATAAACCTTTTTCTGATGTCTTTGCGGCAATTAGAGTAAATAAGTACTACTTTGCGTTGACAAAGATTAATTAAAATCTGCTAATCTGACCCTAATGGATCCTATTTTATTCATAAATACGTAAATAAGTCGCATAGCCTTCTCGATGGTTTATATTATGTTATCCTCACTAAAGCTGAGTGATAAAAGGAAACAGATTTATACCTATCTTGATTAACATGTTTTGTGCCTGCTAGCTGTTGACGATCTTCGTGACACGGTGGAGAAAGTATTCGATCGAGACGCGAAAGGTAGCAGGTTCGACTCCCGCTGTGAGACATATGTTTGTATGAATGAGCTGTCCTACTACTGAACCAATTCCTCCACCAAGTATTTAAATTTATATTTAAGGTGACCCTATAAATATTTGTCGGTAGGTACTACTACGTACCTATTACTTAGAAGACAACGTAAATCCATTATTCTGCCTTACACATAAGACAATTTAGCCTCTTTTCTTCAATGTCAATGGACGACCTCTGTGGCGCAGCGGGCAAAGGCTCACCCACGACGCAGGAGGTTATGGGTTCGATTCCCGCCTCGGAACAAATAATTGTACGGGCCGCAGATATTTGTTCAGGGTGTTATCCAGTATCTGACGAAAATGACTACTACATCATTTGAATCCCCTCTCATAATATCAAAATGGGCTAATTAGAATTGTCTCCATCTTCTGATTTAGATAAAGACCCGCGCCGTAGGCGATCCCGTTCCACTGAAATCGACAAAATGTATACAAAACAAGTTATTTTCAATCCAATGAGTCTTTTATCAATAAGAATATAGATGGTACCTTTAGTTTAATCCTAATAAAGTATCCATACAGGTTCTGACTCCTATCTCCAAGTAATTTTGTTTAAAAATTTGGGTTGAAAATTGTTAACAAACTCCTGCTCAAAACCCATGAGCAATCCCCTCTCACCCTTTCTTTAGGCATGACAAAAAATCAAGTTATTCTCAAAACTACCATTCCTCCTTTAATAAAAGCACACAGAATGTTTTCCTTTTAATTTTAAAGAAGTTTTAATACATATTTTTGCTTCTCTTTTAATCTCTATTTGTTAGGAAAGCAAAGTGGAAATCCACTATCATAACACCTACTTAAATTCTATGAGCAACCTCCTCTGATCTTGCTTGTAAATACTTGAAGGTAGTTTGTATCTTCCTTAAACAAAGTATCCTAACAGAGTACCTAGATTTCCTTAACTGCGTTCAGATTTAACTTTCATTTATTTAGTAAAATAAGTGAAAGTTTTCTGGTCTCTAATTAAGCCTTAGGTTTTAATAAATTAATCAAATCTTTTGTCGGCACTATGATTCGTTATACTACAGTAATACCTAAGTGATACCTACGGAATTTAACAATAAATTTAAACATCAAGTACATTTTTTTCAATCTATATTTTTAATTTTCTTATATAAATAACTTTTATACTTTATCTTCCTAATCCTCCTTTTTCCTCTTTCTTCCTCTTCTTTTCTTAGAATTTTCCTCTTCTAGCTCTGGCGGGCCTCCCCCCAGCAGATCCTCTAAGGGTCCTCCCAGCAGCGACCCTTCCTCCAGGGTCGGGAGGAGGTCTCCGACCGACATTGGAGTCCACCGATTCAAGTCCTCCGGGACCAAAACCTCCTGCACCTCTGATGCCCGGCGACCACTCACTATCGGAAGTTGCGGGCTCCTTCCGACAACATCACATTTTTTATCACCATTTTCTTATTTTTCGTCAAATAAATCTTCCCTGATATATTTACTCCTCTTACAATCACTCCTTTTAGAATTACAATCTCACTTCCCATATTGGACGTTCTCTGTACTTGCCCATCCCACTCAATTAAACGCAGAATCTCCCGGACGTTCCATTTTCAAATTCGAACATGTTTGATTTCTCCGTGCATTCAAACAATTGCTTGCTAAAAATAGTGAAGTGAAAACTATTCTACCAATCAATCTCTAACAAGAATTCTCTATCCAGTTTCTGACGAAAATTATTACTAAGTCGCCTGAATCCCCTCATAATATCAAAAGGGCTAATTAGAATTGTCTCCATCTTCTGATTTAGATAAAGACCCGCTCCGTTTCCCGTTCCACTGAGATCGTAAAAATGTATACAAAACAAGTTATTTTCAATCCAACGGGTTTTTTATCAATAAGAATATAGAAGGTACCTTCAGTTGAATCCTAATAAAGTATCCATACAGGTTCTGACTCCTATCTCCAAGTAATTTTGTTTAAAAATTAGTATTGAAAATTGTTAACAAGCTCCTGCTCAAAAATCATGAGCAAACTTCTCTCTCCTTTCCTTTAGGCTTGACAAAATTTAAGATATTTTCAAAACTATGATTCCTCCTTTAATAAAAGCACACAGAATGTTTTCCTTTTAATTTTAAGGAAGTTTTAATACATATTTTTGCTTCTCTTTTAATCTCTATTTGTTAGGAAAGCAAAGTGGAAATCCACTATCATAACACCTACTTAAATTCTATGAGCAACCTCCTCTGATCTTGCTTGTAAATGCTTGAAGGTAGAATGTATCTTCCTTGATCAAAGTATCCTAAACGTACTTATTTAAGACAGTATGTTACATTAACAATTTTCAATTTTAGATTCATTTATGCAGTAAAAGGTGAAAGTTTACTGGTCCCTAATGAGATCTTAAACTTAAATAAATTTATAAAATAAACGAATCTTTGTCAGTACTATGATTAGTTACGGCTAGCATCAAATAGATTCATATATAAATTAAAAAAGTTTTTATTTGCAACTCTGAAATAGGGATCAAAGATGAAATATGTACAGTCAGCAGCACAAACTGTTTTATGAAGGTTTTTTTTCCGTGACCTAATAATACTTAGGTCCAAACAGAAAACATAATTATTGTGATGAAAAACATCTGACGACCAATTTGTGCTGCTAACCATACAAGTTTTATTGAAATCAACAGTAACTGCAGCATCAAACATCTTATAGTCATCATCATCAACAACCTGTTTACGCCCACTAGTGGACGTGAAAGGGATTTCTCTCGTCCATATCGGTATCTCCATACATCCATCGGGATTTGCCATAATCATCACGCTTGACAGGCGGATTGGTGATCGCAGTTGGTGAAAATTACTCAAATGGATGCTGTTGCCCATCCCCTGGCTCTTAGTGAAGCTTTTACTACACCCACAGGAGAAGGAAGGGTCTTTTGTTAGGCCGAACACACCACGGCATGTCAGACACCCACGTCATCCTATAGTATATATCTTAAAATATCTTTACCACCAACCAATTTATATGTGGGAAGATTATTCATATATACAGACCCACTAATTCCTGTCTTAGCATAAGAACTTTGAAAACTCATCCAAGTTTACCAAAACTTTGCCATTTCCATTACGAAAAACGCGTCCAATCATTTCGGATAATTCCGTCGACATGTCAAGTCTTAGTAATCTCTGGTTCTAATGTACGATTATAGCTCAATCTGTCTGTTCATATATTACATGAATGTAATCAATTTTTAGGATTCCTTACCTAAACAGGAAAAACTGGACCTTTAATAGGATCACTTAGTTGTCAGTCTATCTGTCTGTCAAGACCCTTTTTCTCAAGTACGGCAGGACGTATCAAATTTATACCAAATAATATATAAGTCTGTAAGTGTTTTATATTGCTGTACAAAATAAAACTTCATTAAAATATGTGTTTTACATTAAAAACGAGAAAATGAAAAACCTCTAGGGTAGAGTTACTTCCAGTAACATCACAATTCTAAAATTTGATGTAATAAGAGACAACAACAAATGCAAAAAGTCTTAAATTGACGAATTGAGTTGTGTTACTTGTTTTTTGTATTAACTTTAGTTTTCATTGTTTCGTTTGTTTTAGTGGGATTTTTTTTACGAGAAAACTGTCGTTTTCGAAAGAATAATTTACGGATCAAAATGCTCAGAGATGCTTTTGTCCGTTTATTTAAACAGTTACTGATTTTGCGATCCTATTTATACATTACGCAACCATTTCATAAATTATCTTAACAAATTTTCATAGAAACGTCGTTTTGCCATCCGTTAGGTTTCCCGTAAATGATTATTGCAAATGGGATTTAATTTATTGTACTTTCAAGCGTCAAGTGTTGATCATACACATGGGTACACCCCGTCTGATCTCACGAAACTGATCACGTCTCATCTGATCACGCGAAACAGTCCCGTCTGACCGCGTGATCTGGTGAGACAGTCTACAAATAATATTTCTATCCCATCTGATCCCACACAATATTGATTTCAAAACATCATGGAGCTAAGAATAACAGTGCCATCAAGCCCCCACTTTGGGGTCACCCAATTTATCTGACTTCCCGACTATACGACAAATAACGCACTTTTACTCGAAGAATAGATTTCCCTTAGTTTTTCAATTTTGATGCTATATTAGAAATACATAAAATTGAAAGAAAATGTAGGGAATAGCGAAATAAACCGATAGAGCTATAGACAGAAGTCTAGACTCAAGCTTTGTTATTCATTTATTATCTGTTCACCCAATTCAAGAAGAACTGAAGACAGATTCGCACGCTAGCACATAAATTACACAGTCTCGACAAAACGTGACCGTACATAACCCAGTTCCCGTTAAGTTACATCCCGGGGTAATGTTAGCATGAATTCTGATTTTACGACCACTGGTGGAGCCACTCGTGGTTTATGTTATAAAATATAGCATCTGCTGGAGGAACTTTGTAAGCCACATTACAAAGAAGTAACTACACCGAGTCAAAATAAGGATAATATTGTATACATAGTACATATTCCCGGGTTTGTACAAAGAGATAAAGGTTGGTAAAAAATAATAAACTCAACAAAAAAATTAAAATTTTGTCACTGTTGTTTATCTGTCCCATCACTATTCGATTGGTGGATTCCTGGGAACTAGTAAATAGAACCCGTGATACCACTGGTACACCGTAGTATGGATTTGAGGACCTAGGGGTGTCACGGATCCAAGTTCAAAGTTCCCGTGGCATCCCTAGGGGTGTCCTCCAGAGGTGCATTGGGTCCGGAATGCAATTAGATTGCAATGGCATATCTATACATTACATTTAAATTTAAGCCTTTGTATGTATGCCGAGGTGTGTCCGGCTCAAGAATAGACCCCTCCATCTCCTATGGATGTTGTAAAATTCGACTAAGGGATTACACCAGGCGATGAGCACCAGCATCCACCTGAGTACTCAACATGAATACTGCGATCACCAATCCGCCTGCCAAGCGTTGTAATTATGGAAATTCCCCCTATTGTATTTATGGGGGAGGCCTCATCCAGCAGTGGACGTCTAAAGGTTGGTGATAATGATGTTGATGATGATGTATTCCTACATTTATTTTCTACAAGACTGAGCTAATATAAATAGTTTGCTACTTCGTTCCCGTAGTATGCCCGTAGCCATTGCTACGTTACTCGTAGTACATGTGTAGCAGAACTCGTAGCATATTGTAGGATCTACCAACAATAGCCCATGTCCTAAACCTACGGAACTGCCAATGTGGTCCACCTGATGTGAAGCGGTAACCCCAGCCCATTACAAATGCAATACCTCTTAGATGTCCACCTAGGACGCGCCCTACATTGTACTGCGCCATTAATCCTGAGACACAAAGATGAAAAGTCTCATCTGTAATTTCACCTCTTCCGCTCAACGCAAACTTTAATGACCGCCTTGAAAGTTGATTTAAATTTAAAAGGCTACACCTTTAATCTACAACGGAAGCTCCATAATACAACTTTCTGATTACTTTAGACATTTTGTAATTATAAACTTGCATTTTAATTGTATTACCCTCGCTAAAACCATAGGCATCTGGTACGAAATTTTGCCTTCATTATGTATGTAAATAACTTTTTATACCTTCTCGCAACGTGTTACTTCATTCGGGTTGATTTTCAGCGGTTTTAGTGCTCGTAAAGCTGAAATGTTGATAATATACAGTCTATCTTGCGCGAGTTTATGCCTAAGGGTGCGTTCTCTTACAAAGCAGGAACCAACTTACAGAATCGAGTTGCGAACAAGCTAATACGCGCCTGCCGGCTCGTTCATTGTACGAACGTATAACGGCACTGCCTGTGCCTGTTCCGGCTTCGTACGAGATCGTACCCTAGGTAGTAAATTATTCTTGAACAATGTTTACAACTTAAAGTTACTTATCTTCTATATATATAAAAATCAATTGCTGTTCGTTAGTCTCACTAAATCTCGAGAACGGCTGGGCCGATTTATTTGATTTTGGTTTTGTTGTGTTCATAATTGTCACGGGAAGGTTTAAATGTACAGGGACCACCGGGACCACCGGGAACACCGGGACCACGCGAACGAAGTCGCGCGCGGGCAGCTAGTTCTAAATAAAAATTAAGGTGTTTATCATAAAACTAAAACAAAATATTTCACCTACTTTACCTTGATAGATCTAAGGTAAGTGTTTTAAAACGTGGATTTGGTTAATTCAGTTTGCGGTAGGTATATTGTTTTAAGAGTTCTGTACGCAAAGGGTGCCAAACGGGACCCTATTACTATGCCTACGCCGTTCATCCGATCGTCTGTCTGTCTGGATTCTGGTTCAGGGTATATCTTAGCAGCCATAGGTGTAGGTAGCCAGTAGATTTTTGACGTGACAACGTCTTATAATTCGATAGAGCCGGCTGCACGCACGAAAAAACATGACTCATGCGGCGTTACCTCGCTCTGAGGCGTTCCAATCGGCCTTTGCGTTCGGCAGCGTTCGGACGTTGTCACGTTCAACTATCGTCAGTAAACCGACTTTACAGACAACCAATTTTTTCTCAGAATATTTGTTGTTTACAAATAATATAAAATGGAAGAAAACCAAATTCTAAATCATAGAGTCCAAACAAGAGCTCTCCAACTAAGGAATAAAACCGGTAGTACATTCTTATCTACTCTGGCGACATCTAGTCTTAAGTTGATTAAACTTTGGAACCCTACACTATGCGTGGTTTGAGAGAAGACGCTATCTGACTTATTTTATGTTGCCAACAACGATGTTTTTGTGATTTTCTCAAAACTGAATTATATAACTAGGCGTGGTTTGGAGCTGACCTTAATTTCCTTCTTGTGATGCATAAGCACGTAAGGTATGAGATAAAATACTAAACATCCACTTATCAAATAATCTAAAACCAGTTTATCTGCTAAAGTGTTAACCCATGCTTCATTAAACTGTTCCTATACACTTGACGAAACCATTTTCATGTTCATGTTAATTTATCTTCAAATTGAAGTATACCATTTCAATTCCTACCGCCTTGATACTAAGTTTAAATTGAGTTGATGGCTTACATAACCATCAATTCAATAACGAATTTTCGGTAAGATATCGGAGGTTAACTGGGTTGTATGTTTATAGGTCAAGGTACGGTTAGGCAAGGGAACGTTGAATAGGGTGGAAGGTTGTGGGTAGATCAATGCGAATCAAGTTGTGTTCAGGCAAATTGAATTTGTGTTGAGTACGCTGCTTGTCGGTAATTCAATTCTAAGTTTATTGGCTTTTACTGGGTAAGTTAATAGAGTAACTAGTATTTTTACCATCTGTGTAAGTGGGAACAGATCTAAATTAAATACAAAGTATATTAATATTTTTTCAGTAGTCCCACCGATCTGGTAATAACAGAATATCCATGTTTGTGGGCCATGGGTACAACTTGCATGGCTTATAAGATTAGTTAGAATCATTATCATCATCACCAGCCTGTTTACGTCCAATGCTGGACGAGGCCTCCTCCATTGAATACTTTGGAGGGATTTGCCATAATCAGCATGCTTGGCAGGCGGATTGGTGATCGCAGTTTGATGTTAAGTCTTCAGGTGGATGCTGCTGCCCAGGCTCTGGTGTAGTCCCTTAGTAAGGCTTTTACTACGTCTATAGGAGGAGAAGGAGGGGTCTATTCTCAGGCCGGAGTCCGGACATAGCACAGAACACGGAAGTCATCATTTTTTTTATTCATGACTGTACTGGTTAGTAGCCTAGGTACCTGGAAGTCTAAAAAAACCACTTTATATGAATCATAATACGACGATTCATATAAAGGAATTGCTAAGGATGTGCTGAGAATTCGGAAAATGAATTGCTACCAGATGAATTTGCCACATTAAGCAATTCATCTGGTAGTAATTCATTTTCCGAATTCTCAGCAGATCCTTAGCAATTCCTTTAAATGAATCTTGTAATGATTCATATTATGATTCATATAAAGTGGCCTTTTTGGACCTCCTGATGTTAACCGGCAACCCCATTATTGCAAATGCGATAGCTCATAGTTCACGTCTGCCAAGGACGCACCCTACTTGGCATTGCATTGCTCCTTTTATCCTAAAATATAAAGATAAAAGTTTCTGTAATTTCACCGGCATCCATAAAAGTGAAGCCAGAACACAGCAATGCTACTACTGCTTGGCTGCAGAAATAGGTATGATGGCGGTACTTCCTCTGACGAACTTTTTCTCAAGGTGCTTTATTACTAGCAAAAACTACTACCTACTAGTAGTTTATTGTCTTTGAAATATATCTCGCAATAAACTGCACATTACTCAAAGGATACGAAAAATTCCTTTGATCCCTGACGATATGGTGAGTTTTCCCAGGACTGCTTTCTCCAAGCCCCGACAGAGCAAACTCTCAAAGCTCTGCTACGATTCATAAAAAACTTGCTAAATAAAACTTCCAGCCAAGCCATTGTTCGAGCAGGGTTGTCAACGTACAATGGATGTTCTTAAGTTAGAGTGAATAAGCGTGTTGGATATTGAATGTAAAATAAGTCATTGTAGTTGGCTTAAAGACGCGTTGGTTCCTTACCATGAGGAAATTGAGTATTTACTTGTGAAGGTACAAATAAAAGTAAAAATGTTTGAATGTAACATGTTATCATAGTTTATTGACACTAATGACTCATAGAAGATTAAGAACTACTGAGGCGTGTTTTTTTAAAGATCATAACAAGATACAAACATAACACCCAACAGACACATCCTACATGATCCCACACTATAGGATTCCCTGTGTCGTGGGTATCAGGGTATTTTATCAACAGTCAGTAGTTTTACTACATTACCGCAAATAGTTTTTAACAGATAGAGACAGGTTAAATTAAATAAGAATGGATCTCCATGAATATAAAATCAGTAACTTGAATAACACCATAACATTGTATCAAACTATAGTGCATCACGAAAGGTTTTATGTAAATAATAATATATTTATATTATTGCATAAAACCGATATTCTATTTATTTCCAAATAATACACGAAACATAGAAACGCACCTGTCACGCAGCGGGCTACAGAAAGAGCTACGTCGAAAAGAAAAGATCCACAGAAGAACCAAGTCTCTCAGAATCAGCAAGTTAGTGGCAATGGGTAGGTCATATAGGTCGCAGAATCAACAACCATTGCGGAATAAAGGTTCTTGAGTGGCGACTACAAACCGAACAACGCAGTTTTGGATCTCCCCTCTCTCGATGGACCAAAGGCAGTATAACGGTTGCAGGAAGCCATTGGATGGAGGCAGCCCGAGACTAAACATCCTGACATTATATAGGGGAGGCCTATGTCCAGTAGTGGACTTCTATAGGTCTATCCAATAGGATGACCATAATAAGCAGAGCCTAGGTAGGCTGCTCCATTGATGGTAAAAACCATACGCTATGTCGACGATATGGTGCTGTTGAGTCCATCGATCAGTGCTCTCAGAAAGCTGCTCAAGATTTGTGAGAACTATGTGGTCCCAAGTCGAAGAAGGCGCGCGTCGCTCGGCTACTCGTTATAAAGCCGGCTGGCCGATTTTCGTGACTGTTTTCGAGTCACCTGACTATAATATTAAGTAAGTATATTGGAAGAATACGGAAAAACTCAAATTGTGAAGTCGGAGTTCCAGCCATCTCAGCGAGCTCAGGAATTTATGAAATGAAAGTAGAATCAATATTGAACCGATAAAAGTACATTCAAAATCACATCGTATCAACCCTGATACTAAGTTTTGTAATAAGAGTAAACACTGAACAAAAGTAGGCTCAAGTTTCCTTAATGTGAGTGCTAAGAATGTCTCATTCAAATCTTCGGACAGATTTTCCTTGTTTTTATCTTGTACTTTGTTGAGATTGCGTTTTATTATTGTTGTTTTGTTTAAGCGGGTGTGATAAGGAGTCGGTAAAAGGAGTGACTCAAGACGCCGTCGTGGCATTCTTTTGGGGAGGCCTATGCCCATAACAGTGTTGTAAGTTGAATCAGCTTCTCTTTATTTGATAGATACCATACACAGCTGCGTAAGTAGCATCATCACAAAAAAGTAAAGCCGTGTTTGTTGCCTTGATTCTTCTAGGTTTGGTCACGTTGGAACAGGAGTAATTTTAATTTTAGACGATGGAAAATGGTTCTTATGATTTCAATGTATAAAATACTTTTGACTTTTACTTTGAGTGGATTTTAAGATACCGATGATGATTGGGATTTCTTCGTATAGGACAAATCCTGGAAAAGACAAACTTCGGTTATCAATAGTGGTCTTTATTACTTGAAGTTGCATGATCAAGTTAGTATACCAATAAAGTAATCATCATGCTGATAAATAGTGAATTGTAAAAAGTTATAAGCCAATTTATTTGCTAAGTGTACCTACTTACCTATATATAGATTCCCACTAAGAAAGACAGATGACTTTATCCCTCAGTTTTATACAAAATAAATCATAATTTTTCAACTCAGCTCAATAAATATGTCGAGTGTTCAGCCCATGCGAGGCTTAGTTACTGAACCAACGACGTCTGTAAATCCTACTAATACTATCTAAGGTTCGAAAGTTATTGTCAAATAAACAAACATCTTCATCATCATCACCACCAGCCGGTTTACGTCCAATGCTGGACGAGGCCTCCCGCATTGAATACAATTGAGGGGAGGGGGGTTTGCCATAATCACTACGCTTGGCAGGCGGATTGATGATCGCAGTTTGGTGTTAAGAACTCAGGTGGATGCTGCTGCCAGTCCCTTGGTGTAATCTCTTACTAAGGCTTTTACTACATCCACGGGAGGAGAAGGAGGGGTCTATTTTTAGGCCGGACACACCACGGCCACATACATACATATAAACAACCAAACGACGATTCATCCAAGTTAACTTGTAGAATTCACATCGCTCGTTTAATTGTAAATACGAAAGTTTGTGTGTTTGTTCTGATTACAATGTTCGTAGCCCAATCAAGTATTCTTGAATCACGGGCATAGCCATAGAATATCTCATAACTCTTACACGAAGCTCACAACATTTTTCTAATTTCCGATCCATTTCCGAACAGACAAACACAGGGACCAATCAGATAACTTTTACCATTTGTATCCGTCGCTTCAGAGATTAACAAGGAGGTCAACGGCCGGAAGCCTGATATAACTTCCTATAAATACGATTCTAAAGAAACTACCTTTCAACTTTCCTACCTATTTAGAAGAATAAAGTAGTGAACTAAATTTAAAATCTAATAAGGTCAAATGGATCCTGTGATTGAAATGAGGTGGGAAGAAAATCTTAAAATGCCCCCGTTCTAAACCTTAATATTATAAAAAACCCACTGCTATGGCTTGGTGAGGTGTTAAAATACCAATGGTAAAAGAATCAGAGCAGGGGAGAATCAGGTAAGGGGATTCAGTGTGTCTTGTATGGGAGGCTTTTCTTCATTTCTTGCGCATTCTTGCACATTTCATGCCTGTGCGAAGGTTTGTGCGACGAATGGAAATACACAATGTTTTCTTGTAAGCACTTCTGAAGATTTATAACGTGAGGCAAAACATTAGCCCGCTTTAGTTAGTGAAGTAACAAAGTAGATCATAAACTACTACCTTACTTTGGCTTTTTGTTTCAAAAGACTCTCGTTCCTCCAAGTTTTAATTCACATTAATGTTTTATAATCTCTTTAGATTATTATGTAGAGTCGTTGGAAAACAGTTGTTTTTCGGAATGGGATAATTTAAAAAGAAAAACCTTGGTTAACGGATCGGAGAAGTTCTATAGAGAAAGGTCAGGTCAAAAGTACCCAAAACCGACGAGCATGTATGAAGAATGTATGAAAGTCAAAGAAGCAATAGAAATACGTTAGGATCGTAGCAAGTGCAAATCCGTGGTATCTACCTACTTCTCCAGGAAACAGGCGTGAGTTTACCTATGTTTTGTATATAATCGTGGTAGCCGAGTAGGAAATCTATTTCCACTTTGTAAGAAAATGGTAAATAAATCATTTCAAGTAATCCAGGATATTTGGTTCAGTATTAAATAATATGCCTCCTCTAATTACTTCCTATCTGCTCATTTCTGAGGACTACGGCTCCACTGGTGGCCAGTTATATTTTTAATGTCATCGCATTAATAATGTGTGCTAAATAGGTATTCCATTAACCATCTCTTCTATCGAAATCAGGACAAGGATAAATAAGAAAGAAATTTCGGTTCAAATCGACTCAATATTTACTAAATTTGGAAACGTGAAAGGTTCCATTAATCTTGGATAATAAATCCCTTAACACCACAGCCTCGTAATTTTTTTGAAGACATTTCTCATTTTTGAAACTAATCCTCTGGGGTATATTAGGGTAGAAAAAGAAATATAAACGAATGGTAAAAGTTCGTCGTCGTCAAGGTTCTAAGTTTTTATCTCAATTTAGTCAAACGATTTAACATTATAAAATGACAAAATACAAAGAAAGATAAAAAAAGATCAAATATTCTTTATTGCCCAAAACAAACAATGGGAAAACTTAATGCTAGGAAGCATACTCTACCAGGTAAACTTTGTGTATTGCGGATAACATTTATGTAGGTGGTTCAAATGCGCATGTGGAGAAGAATTGGTACTTTATGTAGGTATAATACAACATAAACAATATAGGTTTGTACATGAACAATACCTTTATAAAATATATAACAATACATACTCAAATAACTGATACTATTAATATGCCTTAACGTAATAATAATATTTTTTATTACATGAAATATGGTACAACAGGATGCTAAATAATATATTTAGATTAGATAATCTTAAGTCCAACATATTTTACCATGAATTCATCATGTTTTTTTGTAAACGCAACAAAAATATGTAGAAAAGTTTACGGCAAACACCCCCAGGCAATAGGCCGCAGCACTCAAAATATGCTTTAAAAGGAATATTAACAAAAAACTGAAGCCGAAAGAGTGTAGCGGCAAACTAACAACGAGGTCACCGTGGTACAGACTTCCCAAGGAGTAGGTATAACTCGAAATTGCTTAATTCACCATTTACCGAAGCGACTTCGGGAGCTAATGGTGCTCTCAGCGTTACTTAGCAACGAATAGGCATTGTGGATAAGATTTATGATTGGGGAAAAATGCTGTCGTTTTGCTACGTTTATTTGGCCTACGTTTATTCCTGAAATAGAACATTCCTTGAAATGGAAAAGTATTTGTCTATTTTTTGTTTGAGTAAGTGATGGATCTAGCAAGTAGCTCACAACCTTAAGTGCTTCCTGCCCATTAGAACTGCAATACCTCCTACATTTCAACAAGTAATCTTAAACGCTTGCTTAATGACAACTTTTTTCAAGCTTAATATTGTGTTCACTTTTTTTTGTTTTTTTTTATTATGAGGTATTTTATTATGTCGTCTACCGTTAGGTACTATTTTTATTCCTACTCATTCTTGCATGTCTACGGAAACTTTTAATTAGCCATCAGCGTACATGTAGCAACTTAGGAACAGCTATTCTTTAGCATCACCCTATTCTATTGTACTGTAAACTTTCCCAAAACTTAAAAAAAATACACTTTCTCTTCTCTTGCTATGGTTTGTCTGGCCTAAGAATATACCCCTCCATCTCCTCCCGTCATAAAAGCCGACGAAGGGGTTATACCAGAGGATGGGCAGCAACATCCATCTGAGTCCTAAAAATCATACTGCGATCACCAATCTGCCTGCCAAGCGTGGTGAGTATGTCAAATCTCCCATTGTATTCTATTGGGGAGGTCTCGTCCAAAAGTGGACGTATAACGACTGATTATGACCTCTTACTCATCCCTCTAGAACGCGCTCTTGGTAATACCCCTCTGGCCACGTGGTCCTACAGCCTTTGTCCTACCGATCGGACCACATGAACTTTTTTTTCCGGTTGGTTCGATAAACTAATCGGACTATAGAAACTGACGTTTTCATAGACCACGTAGTCCCACTAATCGGATCACGAGAACTTTTGATTTCCTGTTGGTTCGATTAATAAATCGGACTATAGAAACTGACGTTTTCTTAGACCATGTAGTACCGCTAATCGGATCACGCATTCTAGACATGAGTAATGCGACTAATGCATCTTTGGGCAGATCATCCGAACTACAAATTGTTTAGAAGGGTAGCACTCCAAAATAAATCAGTTGGTTGGGAGAAGGAATCCAAAGTTGAGCATTCTCAATGTTTTGAAAAAAGATTCGGACTTTTATATGATCAAAATGAAATACGTAATAATACCTCTTAGAAATACATCGAAAAGAAGTGATTCGACGTGATGAATTTATCTCAAATACTAATACTGCTCATTAATTTTGATATGGAAGTCAGATTCTTTTTGGAAAGATTAGCGTGGAAAGACTCGCTTTTTAAAATGTAACGTTGGACACATCTCTAGTATCTACATAATTAGAATGTAATTATTTTTAATTTGAGTTTGAATTATTTTGTGGAGTTGTGACCCTTGATTAATGTCCAATAAATATTTTACCTGATCTATATCGTCGTATGTAACGTCTCATACTAATAAAAGAGGTACTTAGGTTCAAAGGTACATTAATGGGATTCCGTTAAATAAATATAATATTGTAAATAATATAGGGTACATTTAAATGCATATTAGAAAATTATTAACTTTTGAGAGGTGAGAAATTGAGCACCATTAAAAATGAGTTCATGTGGTCCGATCCGTAGGACGAAGCGGAATTACAATTCCTTGTAATCCGATTAATCGAACTAATAGGAAAAAAAAGTTCATGTGGTCCGATCGGTAGGACGAAGCGGAATTACAAATCCTTATAATCCGATTAATCGAACTAACAGGAAAAAAAAGTTCATGTGGTCCGATCGGTAGGACAAAGGCAGTAGGACCACGTGGCCAGAGGGGGTAATACAGTGCGCTCGCCACCACAAACACATTAGTCACATTTAGACGAAAAGACTCATGTCCCAGTAATTCCACCGGTACTCATTCTTTTCAAATTGGCACACAAAAATGCGTGCACTACTGCTTGGTGGCACAAATAAGTACGGTAACTCTTTCAAAAGAAACTCTACTACTAAATTGTGTTTTAACAATTCTGGTTTGAGGTAAAGACAGCGAATAAATTTGCATATTAACTGGTTCCACGTGGATTACGGCCAGCCATTACATCTTACTTATCTGGAGCGTGGACCTGTGCGTGCCTGTACTATCTCCATGAGTATCGGTAGGTTTAAAAAAATAACATTTCGTATACCCTGATTTTTAATCATAGACAATTTTTGTAAACGAAGAAATGTCACTATGTGTATAAGTGTCATATATATGTATCATATGTGTTTATACACATAATTATGATACTTAATTCAATTTCAAGATTTCAAGAATTCTTTGTTTACAATTTTTGTAAATAAAGAAATGTCACTGTGTGTATAAGTGTCATATGTATGTATCATATTATGTGTACATGTGGAAACTTTTAAATGGCCCTCTGGATACATGTAGATCTTACATGTTTTCAAGTTTATAATCCGTATGTGTACTAGCTGTAAGTTTTCCCAAAATTTGTAAAATAAAATAAAATAAATGAAATATGGTATATACACATATGATACACATACATGACACTTATACACACCGTAACATTTCTTTGTTTACAAAAATTGTCTAAGATAAAAAATCAGGGTATTGGTACTTAACTATAAGGAGTGATTTCACGAACAAATAAACAGGTGATTAAACAACTGTTTAGCTTACCAATGTTTTTTGACAAGTGTTTTCAAAGATTATCTATCACCTTAAGCAATGGTTACAATAAACGCTTGTTTATTTGTTCGTGAAACTAGACCTTAACTAAATAAATAACTGACAGTCTACAGTACCCGACCATACCCAATACCAACAAACTCGAGCACATCAGGGGCATAGGTACCCCGTACTCCTTCAGGTACAAAAAATATGTTGATGTTGTCATTAGCATGATGTCTTCAATACTGCGTCAAAGACATGCGTTCTGTCTGTAGTGAGACTGGTTGTGCCGTAATCCACGACGCAAACTCATACAGACTAATAAATTACATAAAATAAAAGATCTATCATAAATTTAATTTAGTTAGTTTTATTTAAAACACAAACATGCACAGGTGTTTATTATAAAACTGCATTATGCTACAAACCTGACTGAACTTAGTAATAACTTGAGGCAAATTGTGCACTTACACAATTAAGTAAGTGCTTAACTCGCTCAAACTATAACTGGTGTTAACTGCTAAGCTGTAAGCTAAACGGTTAGTTGATAAGACTTGATAAATAAAGATGAGATTAAACGTGATGGAACTAAGAAAAAAAAACTATCCTGTTTTTCTTCCTTTGACCATAGTGATAGCTTCCGCGTCTATTCTCAATAGGAACGTTAGCATCTAAATCTCAATTGAAAAACCCTTGAAACCTATTAAAAAGTTGTATGATTACGTTTTTTCCTGATATACCTACCTGAGTAGGACTAAAAAGTACTGAAAATAAGTAATATTTTTGTCAAACCTAGTACTCCCCTTCCCATAATCACCAGACCTATTTGTAAACGTCCCGTAAAATATGAATCTGTTAAATTTCCCAGGCACAACCTAGAAGCTAAATTAATAGGTGATCTAGCTCCCGAACGGTTCCGACCTAAATGTAGGTCTATATTAAGCTAAATATAGGTCACCGAGTCTGTACAGATTCCTAGCTATGTATTCATGTTGGTAAATCCCTCGTTGTCAAGTTTGATTAATCCCCAATTCAGCGCCAGATTGATCGAGGCAGGCTTTGATAGGAATCTGTTAAACCTTTGAGAGACATTTGAATCTTTTAATGTTATTAGTGGGTTTGATATATATCGGTAAGATAAAATAGGGAAATAGGGTTTCACAAACATGAATTTGAAATAAAATTTGTAACTGGTTTAAACATCGACTCGGTAAAAACTTACAAAAAAACCAAGATTCATCATCAGGCCTTTAGAAGCCGACTGCTGGACAAGACTTCCCCCACAGAATACAATAGAGGGATTTTTCATAATCACCACGTTTGGCAGGCGGATTGCTGATTGCAGTATCAGGTCTGCTGCCTCTTCCTTGGCTTGATCCTTGAGTCGACTTTTACCACATCAACGGGGGCAGACGGGGGTCTATTCTTAGGCCAGAAACGCAACAGCCGTAACTCATATTTATCTGATAATAGCCATTAACATACTTCAACTTTTTATAGGAATAAGGCTAATAGGGGAGCTCGTTTTATAAAAAATAAATGAATAAAAATATCTTATTTCAGACCCGTCAGATCCATCATTTTTGTAAGTAAGTCAGCAGTTATGAAATTATTGTTAGTAAAACCTACAACTAATAACAGCTTTAAATTCTTATTCTAACTACTTCTACTAGGCCAAAATACACTCATTAATATGTGTATTTGGCCATAACTGAGTGCATCTTGGTCCAGTGCTGAGTGAGATGGGTATCTGATCTGCCGGCTACAACAGTCAGGAGAATATTAGCTGCAATTGCAACGCAACCGGTGCAGTGTGGCGGTGCGTGGCGGCGCGCGCTCGCTTGATCGCTGGAAAGCTGCGTCAAAGCTGCCTATAAGCTGTTTTGTTCATAGAATACTGATTTTTCTTGAGAAACTATTTTGTTTTACCTACTCCTTTATATTCTTACATTCAAAAAGATGTAAAGCAAATGCCCTGAAGCATAAGCATCTTTAGCTTTATCGTATTCCTATAGAGCCTCCAAGCCTTGTATCAGAAAAAACATTTCTTCTATAGAATAAATTGCGCCAAATCCTTTGTTTCGCGATGGATACGAGCGTTAAGTGTGATATAAAACATCTCTATTGCCCGATTTTATGTCAAGCCTTACGTTGCTTATCTTTTACTTTTTTCTGTATAAATAGGTTTGTTTGTGAACGTATGCTATGAAATTTTACTAGACATACTTTCCGTGGAAACAAGTTAAAATTAGCAAAATTAAGGGTAGGTACCTAATCTGGTTACATATTAAGTCCTAGCTTGAATTTTCAGGCTTTTTTTTTCTTATTTTTTTATGAAATTAATTGATTAATTATTAGGGTATGTGTTGGCCTGTTTGAATTACATTTATTTAATTGGCAGCTGACAAGAACTTATTTTTTTGTATTCGTGTAGTTAACGTTTCTGTCAGATATTGTAATAAATATATCGAAAAACACGTAATAAATTAAAGCTAAATTTCAAGACGTTTAAAATGTCGTGGGTCCGACAGTCGTTTCTACACTGTGCTGCCCGTTTCGTGGCCACACTCGAGAAGCATTATTTTCCCAATGGTTTTTTTCTTTGTTTAAAGATAAAATGCAGTAAAAACCAAGGTAGAAAAGTGCATCATCTCCCGAATAGGGCTGCTTATTTTTAGAGCTGTGACCCATTTCCCAGTAGTCCCGGGCGAAGCTGCGCGTTCTATTGACCCACATGTACGCAAGCTCTGACGTCAGAACGGGGACTGACGTCACGGCTCTGTCTTTTGTTCCTGGAGTTTACGGTGTTTACCATTGATTGTGGCGTAGCTTGAGATTTACAGATATGCTTTAGAAATTGAATAAAAGGTATTGGAGGATAAAAATTCTTGGTATTCGTATTTTTAAATAACATCGGTTAATAACCCGGACTTGTTGGGAATTCCGGATTTCCTTGGAATAAGATTTGTCCTGGCTGCTGGTTTATTTAGTTTTACTAATGGAAGACAGCGTTAGCAGAGTTGGTCGTGGAAAGCAATGGCGGCGATGGGCTCACCACTTGTCATGCGATTGTGCAAGCCACGGTGAAAAGAGGCCATTTGAGGTCTGCCTACCCCTTCAGGGGAAAAGGTGTGTGTTTATGTATGTATGTGTATATATTCGTATTTTTAAATAACATCAGTTAATAACTTCCAAGTTATTTTTATAAATAAAATAAAAACCCTTAAAAACTATTTTCAATATCCCATTCAAATTGGAAAAAACGGAAGACCTATGGAAATACATCGTTGCATCCAAGATCCTATTCATCTAGTGCTGGTCATCAACCCTTGACCTTGCTTACGTCGAAATGTGAATGTTTTCATGTTTGTTATAATCATCATCCAATCACGTATTAACGGCTGAACCGATTTTGATCAAATTTAGTAAACAGATAGAGATCTGGAATGTCATTATCCACTGACGTCAAAAGCTTTTACTGCTCGTGGTCCAACACGTTCCTTACTGCTTTTTTATTTATTTATAAGATGATGCTGTGTCATAACGGCTGAACAAGTTTTACCAAAATTTATTTCAAACAATAACATAATATTGTTTTAATTTAGTTTCGGTAGAGTTTTTATTATATTCAGACGAAAGTATGAACAAAAAAGAAACCTACTGGGAAAATAAAGCATTCTTTGCTTTGTATTCAAAGCTTTGGAGCGCCAAACAAGATCTGAATGCATTTGATTTGTTCAAATGCAATAACATTGAAACAAATCAAATCCCATGAAAGCATTGCTTGAATCTTTCAATCAGACCTGATATAAGAGAGCTTACACACCGCATAAGCTATAATATAAATAATGTAACTGTAATATTTTTAAAGCTTAGGTATCTGAAATATTGTTAATCGGATGAGAAGGTCGCTTGTAATTGATAATTATATGGGTATTAAGTATTATGGTATTTTTGTACAGTTTTACAGTTTATTATATTTTTTATTATTGTTAATATAGTTTTTTCGGAAGTTTTATAGAATGATCTTGTCACTGTACTGTGTATAAGCTTCAGTAACAGCACTGTCTTCTCTGTGTGTGTGTGTGTGTGTGGTACAGTCTTTCATTTTCACTTACCCTCACATTAATTACTACGCACGGTTTTAAGTGCCGTAATATTAGACAAAAACGACACAATAATAAGCCGTAATGGCGTCATAAAACGAAATTAAACTCTGAGTATCTCAGTTAGAATATTTCGTTGAATAATAAACTATTTACACAACGGAAGCCTCGAATGTGCGCTATTCTAGGGGTGTTTTTAATTTCACCATCATCAGCTGTAAGACTGCCGTCCACTGCTGGGCATAGGCCTCCCCCATATAATCCCAGACAACAGTTTGATCAGCCTAAAACGCTGACATGATGCCTTTGATAGATTTATAAAGGACAAATGACAACTGGGTTGGCTGGCAGACGAATTCGTCTAACACGAGTCAACAACTAAGTACTTTTTAGCTAGGACGGCTTTTGCGCTCTTTTTTGCCAAAGGATGATCTTCCTCTTCGTATTTCTTGTTGTTTATAAACAAAAACCAATATTGGCTGTGGCCATTGACGACCTCTGTGGCGCGGCGGCCAGTAGCTAACTAACAAATGTTTGTATAATCTGCAAATATTTGTTCCGTGTCTGGGTGTTATGGTACCATTATGGTACCATATGGTACAAGTAGTTCCTGATAACCACATTGAATCCTAGTGTGGAATCATAACTGCGTATATGTGACTGCTGAGTGCTATGTTATGGTGGCACTTCACTTGGCGTATTTGCGTAAATATTTGCATTATTTTGCCAAGGCAAACAACATTGTGTTCTAATGGAGTCATGGTGGATTTTGCCTTGGATAAATAACGCAAACATTTGCAAATATACACCAAGTGATGTTGCACCTTTATGTATGTATGTTTTGTTATGTTATTGACATTGGTGTGACATTCAACGTTGGCCGCATGCTTCGACTTGCTCTACAGTGGCTCTACTAAGTGTGAATGGAGCTTTATATAAAATTCTCGCTTGGGAAAATTAAAAATTCAAAGCACAAATACTTTCCCGCTTTTTATTCAATTTGAAACATGGTCATTCAGTCCACGACTTTGTTCGTATGCCTTGATTAATCTTATTGGAAAATCCATTAGTTGATGCAAATGGAAAAATTCTCGTTGAGTAGGAAGATTATTGTTAGATATTATAAGTACCCATATAGGTACGTAATGGCCATATAAGAGCCTTGGTAGATTCAGCCTAAGAATGGGACTCTTCCAACTCTTCCTGTGGAAGTTGACTTCCACAAAAACACTAAGGGATTACGAAATATCTTCCATGCTATGCATGCAATGATAAAGAAAGTAATGACCGTATTCAGACACGTCATTTCACTTTAAAGATATTTTTTTTCTATATTTTTATGGAACCATAACTTTAAATGGAGATTCTGCGTGCAGGCAGGTAAGTATGTAGGTACACTTTAAATGTGATGGTAAATTTTAGAAAGAAAACTACTTTTATAACTAAAAAACTGACTACTGCCATTGTATTAAAAAGGTAGGTATGGTGATAGAACTTCCCGGGCAGACCTCTTTCACAAAAATCTTTACTACCTACTACTTATAAAAAAATCAAATGGATATTCGAATTCGAGAGTAATAACAAATCAGTCAACTGCAAATGTAACCGTATTTTCGTATTGGAAGTGTGAAAACAATCCCATTTTCAGACGGACATGTAACGAGACTTCACATTGCAGTGACCGAAGTACCTACCTAGATCATGGACAGTTGACCTTGTGGACTCAAAATTAAATTGTAAAAGTATGATTTTAAGCAACATATGATTTTGTAGTATGATATTTGGATGTGTATCGTTCTTTCACGCCAAAATGGATAAGCCAATTTTGATAAAATTTCGTACATACATAGACTAAAACATGGATTAATACGTGGATTACTTTTTATCTCAAAATGCAGTTTCTTACGGAAAATGAAGCAGGTGAAACGAATGCTAGTAAAACTTAGTATTTAAATACTATAGATATAGACATTAACTCCAACAAATTTAGAAATTATCTCAGTAGTTGAAATTCAATCTCACTGATATTAAAAATACAAAAGATTGTGTGTATGTTTGTTAATCGGCTGAACAAAATTGAGTGAAATTTGGAATGGAGATACCTTATACCCTGGATTACTCTTACTTATATACTTTTCATCATCTTCATCATAAATTTTAATCATTGTTCACGCGGGAGAAACCGCGGGGTACAGCTAGTCTTACATAAAAAATGCTGAAAATTGTTGTGCATAACAACACAAGAGTGTAATTAGTTAATTAATGAAAGCTATAAGGTGGTTTCCCAAAGTTGAATTGTCTTAGGCTTACATAGCCAAGCCAACGTCCCGTATTCCAATTCTACCAACAAATAAAAACCCTGGAACCCTCATTCCATTCGATGCGAATGTGAAATGTGTCTGGGATGGCTCGTATCGCGATGCTGCCTAATCTTCGTCCGTTGAAGATTGTCACCAGACCATGTGGAATTGTTTGAGGAAACTTTCATTGGAGACGTATTTACAGTACCTACCTAGTTACTTACCAAGTTTATTCTTAGTTGTAACTTATATTTTATTTTGTGTATTGAGCTAAGTATCTCACTAATATTATAAATGCGAAAGTTTGTGAGTATCTTTGTTACTCCTTCACGCTGAAACAGCTGGAGCAATTTGGTTGAAATTTGGAATGGAAATAGCTTATACCAAACACAATGGGACAAATGCTTGCATGATCTCTAATATTTGTTCAGGCTCTGGGTGCTGTGGTACCATGGTACTCGTAGTTCCTGATACTCAGGATTCAGGGGTATACAAGGATCCTAGTGTGGAATCAGGACTGTTGGGTGTATGTTATGTTAAACATTGACTTGTAGCGTTTGAGAAATTTGTTGTCTCTCTTCTTGTTCTTCTTTCTTCTGGCTATTGTCCCCAATTCATTCGGGGTCAGCCCTCCTAGTACTTCTGCGCCACATCGTAAAAGCGGTTTCGCACTACGTCCGATCCGAATCCGATCCAAACCCGTGAAAATACAGTCCGGAGTACCTAGTCGTGGAACTATTTCTATGGTAGTTTACGCACTAGATCGGGCTTCCGTCATCCGATTTCTCTATAGATCCGAATTTCCACGGATATGGATCGGACTCGAATCGGACGTAGTGCGAAACCGGTCTGGTTGTGGGTTGTCTCTTTAGTTGTGTTGTTCGTTATCATTGTAATTTTTTATTATTTATAGCCAGAGTGGTGTCCACGGTCTTTTTTCCGTCATCCTTAATCATAACTCTCAAATAGTCATCATCTCATCTCATTTCTTGTCATGTTGACTGTTGTAAATTATTTATTTCCATGAAGGCTAAACTAGCGAACTTATTCGCTTCATAAACCGTTCTTCTTTACCAAAAGCAGTCAAAGTCAAAGTGTTTTTATGATGGATTTAGTATTTTATTGCCTGAGATACATGTTAGAAAATATGTAAAATGTTATTATTAGATTATTATCTCAAAAAGAAGTAAAGGCTCTGTGCTAGACAACATTTCTAGCAAGATACACGCTAAGAATTTGCTACCAAATGCGATTTTCCAGTAACCCCGCCTCATAATGGGGTTGCTATCAGTAAATTAAATCGCTCAACTCCGTGGTCGAAGGTGACAATGGCATCTTCAACTCGGCAGTATGGGACCGTTAGATAGTTTCAACCCTTTCATTCCTTTCATGTTTGTTTAATCGAAATGAATCGAATTTCAAGTTCAATTTTAGACTGCTAGAAAGGTAATCAGTTTGTTTAGTATGTTGCTATGACAAGACAGCACAGCTAGTAGGTAATTTCTAAATTTCTAGATACTTAAAAAAAAATTATCTCTCCTTGTTTATTTGGGTGTTTGTAGGTAGGTTTGATTAAATCTTGTGGTTTAAATCTTGCAAACCGATTTTGACCGAGTTTCCGTTATCAGGTTTTTTTTTAATGGCATCTGAGGATATTCTCAATTTTGCCAATGTCAAGTAGCATAGATAAACAAACAATGTCCAGTCGTCAAGTCCTCTGTCAAGTCATGTTCTAGTAAGTCGATGGCAGTTTACTAGAATGTTCCTGGCCAATTTCCACCCCTTCGAAAAGACACGCAATACACTTATTTCATTTAAATTCACTACCACGTGGTCTTTATAAGCTACACCGGTTAAAATGCCACCAAAATTACACGATATAACTCAAAAAGACACTAGAAATTGATTTAAAATAAAAAAGAACGACGTCTTCCTTCGAAAGAGCAGAAAAAGTCCGTTACACAGATTTATAAGTATAGTACTCCGTTATCTGATTGTGTTGATTTATTTCGCATACTAGCTGTCAATTTCTGATGACAAAACAATGTTATGGTGACAGCGAGCTAATCTTATGATGGATATGGAAAGTGGACAACGTAACTCCTCGATGTATCATCCATTCCCAAATGTAGTAAGGCTGACTGATTTTTCAATAAAAAACCTTATTTGTTCTTAAGATAGTAAATATTAATCTACTTTATTCGTTATTTTTAACCGACTTCCCAAAAAAGGAGGAGGTTCTCAATTCGGTTGTATTTTTTTTTTGTATGTTTGTTACCGCATATCTCCGGCGTTTATGAACCGATTTGAAAAATTCTTTTTTTATTTGAATAGATATACTTCCAGATTGGTCCCATTTTTTTCAGAATCCAGTTCTGATGATGGCATCCATGAGGAATTGAGGGAACTCCTCAAATATTGTAGGCATACATATGGCAATTTTGATATTTTCAGCAACAAACCAAGCATTTGCATTCAAAACGTATCATAATCCTTTCACCACTATGGTTCTTTCATCATTTTTTTTCATCCAAATATTTACTTAGTCGAATACAATGGCGGAAGTCGGTTTTTTAAATGAAAAGTTATAAATATCTTTATTCACAGAAACAATAATACAATTAATACAAGTCTTTGCATTCAAAACGTATCATAATCCTTTCACCACTATGGTTCTTTCATCATTTTTTTTCATCCAAATATTTACTTAGTCGAATACAATGGCGGAAGTCGGTTTTTTAAATGAAAAGTTATAAATATCTTTATTCACAGAAACAATAATACAATTGATACAAGTCTAGACAAAATTTATAAAATACAAACAAAAAAAGTTGAGCTATTTAAAGACCGTTGCAAACAATCTAAAGATAGCTCCACTTCATTTCATTAGAGACGAAACTTTTTCTTATTTGTCAGATCTTACTTATTATTCATACGTTCAGATGCAGGCTTCACATCTTTATCATCCACTCTACACTCATATTATAAAGAGAAAAAATTAATATATTTTATTTTCAGGAGAACCAACAGCTTATTTGCCTTTATATTTTTGTTTGTCAAAAACTACTGGACCAATTTCAAAAATTCTTTCACCAGTATACCCGCAATAATATATGTATACGTGTATAGCTATAATATCACTTAGTAACATCTATAATTTATGAAATGAATATTTATGAAAACTCCAATAATGTAACCCAGGGGGTAAAAAAATATTATATAAAGTACGATTGCCACTCACTGACCGACTAATAGACATGCTTCTAGCAGGAGCAGTTTTAAGTTGGGTGATGTTCTAGAAAAATATTTTTTCTTACTTTCTTTTTGGCCCACGCGAACGAACTCATATATTAATCAATATTTTATCAAATTCTTATTGCCAATAACACATCTCGATACCAGTTCCTTGACCTACATTTATTCAATCAAAATGCTCTAGTGTCTGGCTCTATTTAATTTTCATTCACACTTATTTGGTAAAAAAACACCATGAGAATGTTATTCTCAGTAAATAAGTAGCCATTAATCTGCGAGTTTGTTGTTATGTGAGTAACATAAAAAATAAATAATCAATTTCAGTGGAACCTCGTACTTCCGAAGTGGTAAAGGTAATTACCACTTCATTTACCACTGGTAACAGTTTTTTCCATCTAGTTTGTAAACTAATCTAGGTCACAAAGTAACATTGAACTTGTGACGTTCTATTAACTGACCTTTTCGTTTTGTTTATTGACTATTCAATGATGAGCTGTGTTTTTTTAATGCTTTAAGTGACAGTAGAGCCTCTTGTTAAGGAGTTTGCCCGGAGTATTAATAAATAAAAAAGATCCTGTAACCTTTATTTTTTACTAGCTGGTGCTCGCGAGTTCGTCCGCGCAGGATTAGTATTTCGAGTAGCTTATATTAGCGTGGCGTAGAAAGAATATAACCTATATGTGTATATACTGTGGCGGGTTTTTTTTTGAGATAAACATTTCCATCATAAATTACATATGTGTAACTCTAGCGGTTTTTGCAGCGCACGCCAGAATAGCTCGCAGATGGTAGATTTTTTCCTACTCACTTGACACTTATCGTCATATTATCGACAATTCACACAATATCTTTATAAATTGTAGCCTATGTGTTATTGTGATGTATAAGCTATATTAGTAGGAGTAGCATAAGATAGGATTTTTTTATACCTAATATAAGCGACCACCTTTATGGACACAATTTTAACAATAAATAATTACTTTACTTTAATTCTGTCACCAAGCAGTAATGCTTGCATTGCTGGTATTCCAGCTTAAAGGGGTACCTATATGGGTGTCGGTGAAATTACCGGTACATGAGACTTTTCATCTTTATGTTTTAGGATAACTGGCTTAATGCAATGCCAACTAGAACGCATCCTATGTGCACGTAACCTAAAAGATTTTGCATTTGTTGCTGTGGTCAGGTGGGTGGGACACAAAGCCAGTTCCGATATTTTTCTAATAAAAAAAAAAGTTGTTGTGGTAGATGGAAGGAACCTATTAATACAGACTCGGCCTAGTTCAGGATTTTCGTACCTATCCATAACATTAACCCACCGTAACCATTACCAAGGCTTATTTTATGTAATGCATCTTTACCTACTATTTTAATGAACTAAAACTACTAACTATGTTTTTTGGGTTGCATGACTTCTTGATTTTTTCTTGTTTCTTAATTTTAATAAATTGACAATATACGTGGGACCTTGTTGACGAGTATAGCCTGTGCACATTTTTGAAGTATTTTTACAGTTGTTATACACATTATGATATGACATTAAAAGTTTTCAAATTAAAGAACGATCACATTAACCTACCTTAAATAAGTTTGAGGATAGTTTTGAAAAATATAAACTTATGTTTTTTTTATTTTTAAGAAACGATAGGTTATTTGTTGTAAACAACGAATTGAAAAGGTACATAATTAAAACAACCAGTGCTTCTCGAATAAATCTATAACGGAGCAACAGAATGAAATGAAAACAGAATTATTTAGCGAGCCGTGAGACTATAACTTCCATCAAGTATCGACAGCCCTCTTGAAACAATACCTTTGTCAGAAATATTTCAAACATATTTCGCACACTGTTCCATTTGCATATAATATTAGTAATAAATACGTAGCGTGGCGGGCGCATATCTGGCTGAGACGCAAGAGGTGCGGGTTCTATTTCCGCCACGGGACAAAAGTTTGCATGTCCTGCAAATATGTATTCTATGTCTGGGTGTTGTGGTACCATGGTACTCGTATTACTTGGTACCCACTACACACGGAATCCTAGTGTGCGATGACTATGTATGTGACTGTTGGGTGCTATGTTAGCTTACAGAGTTCGATTGTTGTAATTATTATTATTATTATAATATACTTTATTGCACACAAATACTAACAGTAAATGCGCAAATGGAGGGCATAATACCAAAGTAATTTTCGACCTGCCAACCAAGAAGGTGGTAACAATTTAGGCGTGCCAACACATACTTAATTAAATCTAAAAAAACAAAAGTAAAAAATAAATGAATAAAATACATAGACTAAACCATATCAACCAAAAAGAAAACCTACCATAATAGCAACTAGGTATATTTATTATGGCACATATTTGTAAATGGCACATAGCATAGATCATCTACTATGCTTTGTTTATCACGCACGGTCATGTCGCCCCTTGGATCATGGTATAGTAGGATTTAAGTACTGTGTAAGAATATAAATCTAACCAAATAACCATCTAATGTTGGGTTGTTGATTAATTAAAAACAATTTGGGATAATACCTGTTTCATAAAACGGAACACTCAGTACGCGAGTCTGACTAGTATAAGTAACGGCACGTAAGTCTAGCGCTGAAGGAAACGTGGAGGGAATATAGTTGCGCATGTTTACTGTCGCGCAAGCAATACAATTAGTATAAGATAGATAGAGATAGAGATAAAGACAAGATATCTTAATTTTAACTTCTGCGCAATAACGGTCAGCGCTATTGAGTTTCGTGCCGCTACTTGTACTTGGCTAATTGTTATTGGTAGATAGATTATAACTTAATTGTACACTATAATTACAAAAGCAAACAACTAAAAAAAGAGATACAAAGTTTCAGATACGCAAACGTCATGAACTGTTTTTGTACCTGCGAAGTTATTGAAAATAAAACTGTTTTGTGTTGTCTCAGAGCCGTACTAATTAATTTCCCTGAGCGTACTATACAGTAACTAATTATTGTAACAAAATCAAGACCTGAAAATAGCTCAGGCATGGGATGTGTCTAATTTCTTACTACTAAATGCTAGTGGCGTGGTGTGTGCTAGAACCATATATGCAGTTTCGGTAAAATTATGTATCTTATGTGCAATTTTGGTAGAGTTCTGGATAAAGGCTTGCATTCAAATGAAAAAAACATATATGGTTACATTATTTGCTTAACAAAATTACACAAAAACAAACTTTTACTGGCAAGCAAAGTAGTTCACTCTACATAATATATGTCTGCATGTATGAACACATAATATACCAACACTAATAACTCTAGTTCCACTGTTTGAATGCAGTTTTCAGTATGATGTTGGGTACTTATAGAGGAATGTATAAATAAGGCGTTGTAAGTAAATAAGTATCCGTGTTAGTAGGTACGCACTCACTGACTACATCATACTGGTGGTTGTTCATAATTTAAACAAAATAAGGTTCAAACTCCAACTCCCTACATAATGCAGTTTAATGCACTCATCTCATCATGTCGAGTTAATTAAAGGGTCCTTGCCACGTATTTATGTTAGTAAAGTTTTTAATCAAGCATTGTTTATTTATTGTTATTAGAAATTCAGCTGTTTATTATTCACTCTGTTCCCAGTCTGGTTGTATTATTTTTGCTTCGTATGTACTCTTATATATAGTTTTTACATACGACTACGACACCAACAACCATGGATACATTATGACAAACTTTATCAAAACCTACACAATCCTACTAATATTTATTATAAAACTTGTGAGGATGGATGGATGGATGGATGTTTATTACTCTTTCACGCAAAAACTACTGAACGGATTTTGATGAAACTGTACAGTGTTATAGCTTATATATCAGAATAACTTAAAGGATAATAATTTATAACAGTTTATAGAGGTTCCACGCTGGAACTGCAAGCAAATACTAGTTTTAAATATAAATAACACATTCCATTACAATTAATAGAAAACTTTATCGCAGTAAACGGCTCATTAAGACAGTTCTTTAGAAGTAGATGGGATTTGATCCATTCCGATTATATGTCTTTTGTTTGGAACCATGCTGGTGTAGATGTTAGATGGAGATGTGGTCGTCTACTTGACGAGGTGTCGTATCTTGAGTTGTTTTAGAGAATTTTAAATTTGTGTAATTATTGTCCTTACAAAAATGCTAGAATAGACATATTATGCGTTCCATTAGGATAAGAAAACAATTTCACGTTTATACAAGCAATTTAACCGATAATTCTTTCGTTACCTTAACTTTGTCAGCAATCTTGCCCTGAAAGTCCCGAAGGTCTTGTTTGCTTTTCATTTGAGCTTCGATAGCGACTAAAAACAAATTCAGAGACGATAAAACACAAGATATGTAAAATTCAGTAATTACGCTTGGTATTTTTTGAAATCAATCTCTTGAGTCGTAAAAAAAATAGGCCTAGTTATGTCCCGCCGCCGTATTCTCTATCTCGCGACAGGTTTATCATGGCTAACAAACGACACTTTTCTCATACAAAAGTTACCGTTTGACAGGCCTGATTGCACAATTTACACCTGTTGCGAACCTGTCGCGAGATAGAGAATAGCCCTGCAGGTCGGGCCAAATATAATAAGGGTCTTAGGTAGTCAAACAGTTGCCAAGCGATTTAACACTGGTGTGAAGGCTCAGTGTGAAGGTGGGTCGCGAACGGTGTCAACTTGGATAGCAGAGAATGTACCAAATTTCAGCTCTTTTCATCCAGTAGCTAAGGGTAGAAAATAGGGTGAGACATATGGACAGACACCTGAGTGATCTTGTAATAGTTCCGTTGGTACCCCCGAAGGTAGGGAACCCTAAAAATAGCCACGCTCAGACGTGGCAAGTTTTTGAATGTGCTTTGGTGGTGTGGCTTTACTGTATGTAACTGTACTGTGATAAAAATGTGAAGCTTCATGCAAAACGTGCCGGTGCATATCCATGTGGGGATATTAACTATATACACGTACGACCAATCATCCGAGAGCCAATAAAAATTTTAAGTGCTGCAGTTACTGGGAGTAAACTTACATGGTCTACGGTAAAAATTCTAGTAAATACTGCTGCAGGACTTGCTAAATATTAGTCATTGGAATAACAATACCTAGATAGCGTACAATAAGGCTCCAATCATGTAAAGACGGCAAAGTTAATTGGTTTTCATTTCATTTCATTTATTCAGGAACAATTGTTTTACATACAAATTAAAATAACACTTCCATAATTAAAATAACACACAACAATTTTAGTACAATTAAAATATAGAATTAAAAATATTAACCCCTCAGTATTTATAAAAACGAAAACATACACAATTTTCTGGCTTTGATGCAGAGACACGGGTTCGATTCCCGCTTCGGGACAAATGTTTGCACGATCTGCAAGTATTTGTTCCTTTTCTGGGTGTTGTGGTACCATGGTACTTGTTGCTCCTGATACCCACGACACAGGGAATTCTAGTGTGGGACTACGTATGTGACTGCTGGTTATTGTGATATGCTAACATATTTATGAAAAAAAAATGAAATGTCTCGAACGCGATAAGAAAATCAAGTTGTTTGGCACGCGAGACGCAGTTTCTATTGTTTAATCTGTGACGAGGAGATAACCAATCAGATTTGCCGTCTGTACAAAGAAGTAGGCGGTGTGTACACGAAGTAAAGTAAGTAAAGCCGCAAAGGTAAGTCCAAACAATGCATTTGACCGATGCCCACTTTCTGCTATTTATTAAAAGCCACAGCACACCAGCTCGTATGCGTAAACTTGGACGTGCACGTCGACGTACCATTACGTTGTAATGTATGGAACTGTATGAGACATGGCACACCGCTTGCGTGCACGCGTCTCTACGGCGTAGAGGGTCTTTCCCAGTCCTCCGATCGGAACTCCGATTGGTAGGAGACGCGCGTGTCTACGTTACGTGCTGCATACGCATCCAGTGTGGTTTGGCCTTAATCCATGTGACAGGTTGCAAGCCATTTGCCACTACCAGTCCTCCGATCGGAACTCCGATTGGTAGGAGACGCGCGTGTCTACGTTACGTGCTGCATACGCATCCAGTGTGGTTTGGCCTTAATCCATGTGACAGGTTGCAAGCCATTTGCCACTACCAGTCCTCCGATCGGAACTCCGATTGGTAGGAGACGCGCGTGTCTACGTTACGTGCTGCATACGCATCCAGTGTGATTTGGCCTTAATCCATGTGACAGGTTGCAAGCCATTTGCCACTACCAGTCCTCCGATCGGAACTCCGATTGGTAGGAGACGCGCGTGTATACGACGTTACGTCCTGCATACGCATCCAGTGTGCTTTGGCCTTAATCCATGTGACAGGTTGCAAGCCATTTGCCACTACCAGTCCTCCGATCGGAACTCCGATTGGTAGGAGACGCGCGTGTATACGTTACGTGCTGCATACGCATCCAGTGTGCTTTGGCCTTAATCCATGTGACAGGTTGCAAGCCATTTGCCACTACCAGTCCTCCGATCGGAACTCCGATTGGTAGGAGACGCGCGTGTATACGTTACGTGCTGCATACGCATCCAGTGTGATTTGGCCTTAATCCATGTGACAGGTTGCAAGCCATTTGCCACTACCAGTCCTCCGATCGGAACTCCGATTGGTAGGAGACGCGCGTGTATACGACGTTACGTCCTGCATACGCATCCAGTGTGCTTTGGCCTTAATCCATGTGACAGGTTGCAAGCCATTTGCCACTACCAGTCCTCCGATCGGAACTCCGATTGGTAGGAGACGCGCGTGTATACGTTACGTGCTGCATACGCATCCAGTGTGCTTTGGCCTTAATCCATGTGACAGGTTGCAAGCCATTTGCCACTACCAGTCCTCCGATTAGAACTCCGATTGGTAGGAGACGCGCGTGTCTACGTTACGTGCTGCATACGCATCCAGTGTGATTTGGCCTTAATCCATGTGACAGGTTGCAAGCCATTTGCCACTAACTACCGCTTAACCACTTGTTAATGTGTGTTATTCAAGTTTGGGCCTAGTATAGCTGTTGCTCGTAGCCACCTTTTCATCAGCCGGTAGACATCCACTGTTAGACAAGGCCTCCCTCATGGTACTTACTTGTACTTGTACTTGTAGCGCAGACTCTTTTCCGCAACTAGGCCGCCAATGGGCCCTTTTTGCGTGGCGAGTGGCGGCTGCTAATCCAGCCACCCGATGTCCTCCAGGAAGGCCAACAACTCACTGATACCGGCGCAGGCCTGCCCGGGAATCCTCGGTGTCCCGAGGAAAGTTCTTCTTTGAGACGCCACGCTGCTACACTCCAGGAGCACATGCGCTGGCGTCTCATCTGCTTCTAGGCAGCCCCTGCATAGGGGACTGTCCGTGATACCCAGTGTAAATAAATGTTTGTTAAGAGAGCAATGACCCGTGACAATCCCGACTATGAGCCGTAGCTTGTCACGTCTCAGATTGAGCAGTTTTTCCTCCCTCATGGTATGCAATGAGAGGATTTGCTATAACCACTACGCTTGGCAGGCGGATTGGTGATCACAGTATTGGTGTTGAGTAGTGGTGGATTCTGCTACCCATCCCCTGGGTAATCCCTTTATTGACTTTTATGACATCCACGGGAGGAGACGGAGCTACCTAATGGATCTTAACTCATCATAAGCACTAAACGGCACTACTTATTCAGATTCTCTATATACTTCTGTCTGGACCGAACCAAACCATGCAGGTCTCTGCAATATGCCATAATGCAGATACCTGGTTTGATAATTAATAAGTACAAGGCATCAAGATTACTACCAAAAATATTTTGCATGATGGCAATAGCTTAGTAACAATGATCATCATCATTAGCCTGTAGAAGTCCACTGCTGGACAAAGGCCTCCCCCTAGAATGCCACAACCAACGGTATTGAGCTGCCTTTATCCACCGACTTACTGCGACGTTTATAATGTGTTTAGTCCATCGAGTGGAGTGGCCTTCCTCTAGCGCGTCGTCTGGTTTGTGATCGCCACTCGAGAACCTTAATAAACAACATAGTAACAATAGCTATAACTAAATTTAATCCCCCCAATAAAGAAAACAAGCAGGTTTTTTTACTAAAATCACTGTCACAAAGACCTTGAAAGGAAACTACGATACGGATATCTTGTGTGATAAAACCGCCTGCGTGACAGACAGCCTCCCACGTTCCATTCAACCTAGTTCTACAAAGTTTAATGTATTGGTGGGCTAAGTTATAGGCTTTAACGGGAAACTAGGCTGCTTCATTCCCATTTCAAAAGAGTTGCCAAGATAAAATAGTAGATAAGGAAGTAAAGCAGTGTCTTATGTCGCGGGCGGCATTCATGAGTGAAGCGAGGGGTTCAAACTGCCCAAGACGAAGACAGGCTTTATTCCAGAGGAGCATACTCTACTTTTCACACCTACTGCGAGACAATAAAAAGCCAGGGCTCCATAAAATAAGTATCGTCTGTTTTGATAAACTCATTCATAGTAGAGTATAATCATTACAGCTCGACATTTTTTGTTAACACAAATATTATCACTGACATTATATTATATTATATTAAAAAAATAGTGCAATAAAATTCACTGAAAATCACAGCACCAAACATCTCTTTTGTTTCACATTCTTTAAAATCACGCCTATTTCTTTTTTTTCTTTCGAGTTCTGCTATAGTGGCCAGTTCGATTTTCGAAAAAACCTCTTTACAATGCCATATGGGCATTTTTTTACTCAGAGTTTTCCACGAGTTTCCACACGAATTTGACGTTCCAAATTCAAATCACTTTATTCCCTAGGGAGTTCCATACAACTTTGTATCCCTAGAGAGACAATGCTTTACTTTACGTTGAGGCTGCATGATATTTAATTGGACATTGTCGAGCAGGTGGTGTGAAAAACTCTTTGCCAAGCCATGCTCCGTATACCCTCTGTATGTTGGTAGAATATTAACCCCCTTATTCAGGGTTTTATGCGTATCGTCAAAACTGGCTGAGATAAGAGAGGTTGCGGGTTCGATTCCCGCTGCGGTACAAATGTTTGTATGATCTGCAAATATTTGTTTTGGGTCTAGGTGTTATAGTGCCATAGTACTCGTAGTTCCTGATACCCACGACACACACGTCTCAATGTCGTAAGTCAACACTAGCAACAGGCACTCGCAAACTTTGCTAATAATCTCAGGAAAATACGTGAAAAACTAGCAATGTATTTTTTCTTTGAGATACGTTATGGGTCTCTGTAACTCCCGACACGCCTACGCTCATGGCTTTGTGTTGTGTGCAAGGTTGGATACACGTAGGTAGGTAATCTTCGGCTTATGTTGGATGTTGTGACAGAACAAGCTACCTACGGGTGATGCTTGTTCAACGGCAGTAGGTGAGAAATATCTGAAACAGTCCCGTAAATCGAGGCAAGCATAATTTTGACAGATTTCAATGAAAAACTATCATCAAATCTCGAGTCACGATTGAGCATAGTTCTTAAAGACAGGCTTCAGGGTTCTACTAGGAACTATGAAAATGTTGGAACAGCGTAACATAAAAATCATATGATTTTTAATATATTCTAAAAGAGAAGGATAGTGGGATAAAATATATTTAAAGTTAAAATTGAAAAGACTAGAAGCTACAATAAATCCATAAGAGCATAATTTCATAGTGAATAATATTACAAATTAAGAAAAAATAGTTAAAGGGAATCAAACAGAATTTGTTCCAATCGCGTAAGCGCAGTAAAATAAAAGCTCATGATTATTTTCAGAACTTGAAAAATAGGACTAAAACTAAAACTATATAGCTACAGTAAAACTGTATAAAACTAATCAAGATATATCCCAAACGTAGTAACTTGAATATACACTGTGCTCAACTCTCTCTGCACATCGACATAATCGTCCCTCTCATGGTCCCACAGGAAAGAGATCGCGTTGTTGTAGCTCTGTGCTCTCTTCTGAATGATGGTGACAATAACGATAATTCGATAGCGGTTAAAATTTATAGCCTTGAGTCTGCGCATGAGATCGCCGGCTATGCGAAGAGCTACAGTTGGCGATTCCTGAGCAAATCAAATAAATTATAATTAATAAGGACGTAAGGGGATTGGAATACCAAAGGTTCATATCAATTCTTATCGACTTCATCATCATCATCATTGTCAGCCTATAGAAGTTCACTGCTGGACATAGGCCTCCCCCTTAGAATGCCACGACGAACGGTCTTGAGCCGCCTCCATCCTCCGACTTCCACTAGTACTAGTAGTAGAAGTAGTAGTTCTTCGACTTAGTACTTGTAATATCGTAGTAGATTAGCTGGTATATACGTGGTATCCATGGGTTTTTTAGTTCAGCTCCACCGTGTTTACATTTGACTGGCATTTAGCTAAAGTTCTCATTAACTATTTATATAAATGTTATTTTCATGATCATCATCATCATCAGCCGTCCACTGTTGGACGAGGCCTCCCCTATAGAATGCAAGGGGGGCCTTGCCATAATCGCCACGCTTGGCAGGCGGATTGCTAATCGTAGTATTGATTTTAAGTACTGAGGTGAATGCTGCTATCTATTCCCTGGTGTTATCTCTTAGCCAGCTTTTACTACATCCACGGGAGGAAGCAGAGAGTCTATTCTTAGGCCGGACATACCACGGCATGGAAAAACGTTACTGTAGTAATAAATAAATAAATACATTAAATTAAAAATATGAAGAGCTGAAGGAAACCAGCAAGGCTATTCTCTATCTCGACAAAGGTTTACAACAGGCGTAAATTGTGCAATCAGGACTTATATCAATTAATCAGGGCTGTCAAACGATAACTTTTGTATGAGAAAAGCGACGTTTGACAGCCTTGATCGCACAATTTACGCCTGTTGCAAACCTTTGTCGAGATAGAGAATCCGGGGCCGGTCAGGCCATGTTCTCAACAATGTCTGATACGCTGATGATAAACATTAAAGACTTAACTAATATAACTACCTGAGAATTATATTTATGTCCTTTGAAGTGCTCGTCGAGTACATCATTTGTGGCTGCCGTGACCGTCGGTACGTGGAACTCTCCTGCAGGTTCTAACTGGTAGGTATTCATATAGAGAAGTGGGGGCCTTTTGAACTCTATAGCAAGCTGAAACAATCAAACAAGTAATCCTTCTGAAAAATCCTTACAAATAAAAATAAAAGTGAATCGTTGTCTTTTTATTTAAGTGCTTTAAAATTGTTTTTTTTTTGTGAAAAATCTAATAAGCTCAGATAAAAAAAATTATGTGTGAAAATGATTTTTTCAGTTACTAGGCCCTATTAGGATTATTGTACTTAAAGCTGGTCACTGACCAAACGCAGGGTGACCAAAAAAGAACCGATGACACGAAACCGTAGAACTTTTCCTTAGAAAGTTATATTTCCAATTTTGCTTAGCCTAGTTTTCCCACCTGAGAAGTTCGTTCTATTGGCCTGATTCCCGGTACACCTCCGAACCCAAAAGAGGCTTTTCTCATCTTGAGCCGACTTATGGACTTCAGCCCAATGTTCGCCATCGAGCGTGTGTTGCTCTTTAACCCCACCACCATTGAAACTCTGCTTTTCTTTTTTCCGGGCTCAGCCATTTTTATTATATATTAGAAAGAGTTGTTATGTAAAATATTCACTTCTATTTTTTGTTTATCGCTAAGAAGTAAAGTTTTCGTTTTGAATAAAATTGTTATATTGACATTCAACAAGTTTGGCTGTCTTTGTGCTCAAAATTTCTACTAAAAGAGTACCAAGAAGGATTCATGTTGTTTCTATGATAGTTTTAATCTCGGTATTCCTATTAACTACAATAGAATACACAATAACAATGGCGACTGTTTCAGTTTTTAATCTCACCCGGAGTACTTATAGTTATAAATAAAATATGTTAACGTTTCTAGCGTAATATACGCGTTTTTAGTGTGAAAAATTTCCCCTTACACCTTGATAAAGAGTTTTTTCCTGTTAAAAGCTAGGGCACGGCGAGCGAGAGGTAAAGCATTCATTTTTGGCATACGCCGTCTCTTTGTATTCTGCCCACATTTTTTGTTGGGTCGCATACAAACAACCACGGGCTCGTTACCTGAAATGCTGAACTGAAATACTGTGCTTTTATTATTATTGCTGCTTGAAAAAAATATGTATGAAATAATATAAAGTCACGTAAAAGCAGAAAATACTGGTGAAATAAATGCGTCTTGTGAACCATATAGCAATTTCATTAAGTAACGAAGCGTTACATGAATGATATTTTTCAATAAAAATAAATGTATTATCTTAAAATTAAGGTTAAGTTACTTTAAACTTAGAATGCCTCGACGATCGGTCTTGAACTGCCTCCATCCACCGACTTCCTGTGATCTTTAAATGTCTTTAGTCCATCGAGCCCTTCCTTTGTTGCATCATCCGATTATGGTTGCCACTCGAGAACCTTTATTTTTAGAACGGTTGTCAGTTCTGCAAGCTGTATGAACATTGCCGCTTCAACCTGCTTATTCTGAGAGCTATGTCGGTGATGTTGGTTCTTTTACGGATTTTTTCATTTCGGATTCTATCACGTAGTGTAAATTCTAGCATATCACTCTCCCTGGCCAGCTGCACAACTTCGGGTCTCTCTATACACAGAGAGAAAAAAGTGGTTGGAACAACCGAAGTTACACGTCAAAATAGCGCTAACTGGGAATTTCGTTAGTGTAACAAAATTGGCTGTTATATGTATATATGTTATATAGGCATCACACGCAGCGCGCGTGTGATGCCTCTGGTGTTACAGGCATTCATAGGCTACGGTAACTGCTTTCCATCTGGTGGGCCGTAAGCTTGCCTGCTAGCCAAGTAGCATAAAAAAAAATTATGTAATATGTTTCGTTAAATTTATAAATTTTTAGTAAAATCAACCGAAAAAAACAACCGAATCAGTTTTGGTTAAATTAACCAGAGAGCTGATTCTACGTTTTGACAAGCAATTGGCACGGACGTCTCGTGTAGTGTAGTGTGGATTTTTGTATGGAGACACTGATGAGCACCCCTAGCGTACACTCTGTGAACCTCATTTTCCATACAAAAATCCGTGTTACACTACACCTGACGTCCGTGCCAATTGCTTGTCAAAACGTAGAATTAAGGCTCTGTGGTGTTCTCTCTGTGTACTACCAAAATTTAGGACCAAGTGCCGTAAGTCATCACGCACTGATTATAGATTCATCTTGAGGATACGGGGTTCGATCATTTAAAAAGATAAAAAAATAAACATGCTCACAAAGAAAGAACCATTGACATAAAGTAGGAATCTTTTTTCTGTGTTTATCCCCGAATCTCAGACATTTCCCGCTGAAAATGTTTCACGATAATATAACAGTGTTATCAAAATATTTTTCTCATTATATTTTCACATCGAAGCAACAAATTCATGAAACTCGCTATTCTTTGCAACATCAATATAAACACTGTCTCATTCAGCGAGCGACGACCTCCATTGCACAAATTCAACATAAAGCATCGAAGCACGAGCTACAGCCAACAGATCGTAGTTGCAGTGATATCACCCTTCGTCATCGTGCTATAACGGGCTAAGCAAACGGACTACATTTCGCAACAACTTTAACTTTAATAATTAATAACTTACTAAATGTTTCAAAAATTAAAACGTGTAAGAAGTACCTTAGTCTAAAATTGGACTTAAAAAGGTGGTATCTTTGTTTTTTTTTATCTAGTGAAGTGATTCAAATTGTGTATTAAAATTTATAATTTCACTAGATATTTAGCTTAAGAATACCATATTGTTTTTCTTCTTAGAAACTATAAGTTAGTCTATATACCTACTTATATCTTCATGTTTATTTTTAATGTTATTTTTTTTTTTCTGTTTATTTTTTCTTTTTGTGTAATCTTGTGTTGTGTTTAATGTGTGAAATAAATAAATTTTTATTTCTTTCTTTCTTTCTATAAGAACTTATCGAAATACTTAAAATTCCTAGAGCTCATAGGTATTTCGTGAACTGATAACGCCTGAAGTACCAACCCATTAGATGCTGCTCTAATATGCTGTTACCTAATGGTTTTTAATTTTTTTCTTAAGAATTAAAATATTGTTATTATTGGTTCATTGTCCCATGGGCAATAAATATACCGAATGTAGCTCGTCTACCTTACCTTCAATAGGTCAGTTAAACGAATATTCACCCTCCGAGCCAGCAGTGGCACGGGCGGGACCGAGATTTGACCGATAGTACCTAGCCACGGACTTTTTCTGCACTTGCATTTGAAAACATGAGGAGCATTTACTTAAACAAAGCACTGTCTCATGAATTGCAGTTGAATCAATCATGAAAGTGAAGGGCATTCGTCCACTTTGTACCTTATAGCATTTACCGGAATAGAGGTGTCAAGAATAACTTCTAGTATTCAATTGTTTCTGCCACTTTTTGAGGAAGGCGAGGTTAACACATACAGCACACGTTTATACTTACTCACGCACACTCATGCAGAGCATGTGCGTCTGCCAAAGTTTTTATGAAAACTTAAAACCAAAACAGGCAAGTAGGTAGGTACTATGATGGATCACCTACAAGATACGGAGCTTTATACTTTTGACTTAGCTTACTTACCCATGAAGGAGGAGAGTAGAGCGATAAGCTTATGTCTGACCCGTGAGCTAAGGCGAGCTGAGCTTCTTCTTCTGTTCGCTACAATCGTGGATATAGTACCTAATATTCATGGGTACAGTCCTGAACTAAACGTGTCTTGAGGATTGTATCCTAGAGTTTATAGAAAATTGAATAGAATAGAAAATACTTTTTTGAGCACCTTAAGTTAATAAAAGATAAGCAAATCTTAAAATAATAGAGCTATGGTAACAATAAAATGTCAACAAGCTGTTTAATAACAATGTTAATAATATTTTAATTTAGTTTAATAATTAAGTGCGAATTTTTTCATTTTATGCGTTAAAAAATTAAAATTTCTTTATATAATTATAATAAATCTCATGTAAAATAAGGAAAATGAATAGGTATTCGACGAAATTATTTAATTATTCCTCTATCTCTTGAGTAAGTAAGTATATACCTATCAACTACGCTTTGAGCTACACCTGCTTTCATTTTCATGCAAAAGTTTCCCACATCAGTTGCATTCCAATGCAACTTTAAAACTATTCAAATACCTTGTTTGAAATTACTTGCTTCAAAGGTAGCGTGCTTTTTCATTATGTCGGACGTGCAAAAAATGTACCTACCTGTATGTTTTTATCTAATTGATCTAATCGCCGTGCCATGGTGTTTCCGGCCTAAGAATACGACTCCTCCAACTCCTCCCGTGGATGTTGTAACCAGATGACTAAGGGATTAAACCAGGGGATCGTCAGCAGCATGTATCTGTGTACTGTATATTGTATATTTTATACTATTTGGCAAGCAAACAAGCATACGGCCCACCTGATGGAAAGCAGTTATCGTAGCCTATGGACTTCTGCAACACCAAAGGCATCACACACGCGCTGCTGACCCTGGCATAGAGATGAAAAGTCTCATGTGCCTATAATTTAACCGGCACCCGTTGTTACCCTTAAAACTAAAACACAGCAGTGCAAGCACTACTGCTTGGCGGCAGAAATTGGTACGGTGGTATTACTTCCCCGGACGAACTCTTTCACAAGAAGTTCTACAACTAACAAACCTGCTTAACACCAATACGCAATCACCAATAACATTACATAACACCCAAGAGTCACACATAAAGTCCTGATCCCACACTGGGATTCTTTATGAGGGTATCAGGAACTTCGAGTACCATGGTACCACAACACTCAGATTCGGACCAAATATTTGCAGATCATGCAATCATTTGTCCCGCAGCGGGAATCCAACCCGCACCTCTGCTTACTACGTCAAGGAGGTCGTCACCAATCCCCCTGTCAAGCGTGATAGTTATGGCAAATCCCCTTTATTCTATGGGGGTGGCCTCGTCCAACAGTGGACATCTACCAACTAATGAAGACTGTATTTATCAACAGAATGTTATTGAAATAGTAAAATGTTTTCGGCAGAACAGTTAAATAATAGTCAACATAAAAACTGATTTCCTTAATATAAAAAAGGTTTTCCAAGACATAATAAAAGTGTCAACATGTTATTAGAAAATGCTAGCAAATGAAAATGAACAGCAAGCTTAAGCTAGTCACGTATTTACTCGTAGTAAAAACTTGGAGCTTAAATTAAGATTAGTGGGAAGGTGCAGATTTATCAGAAATAGCTGAGCAACTCTGTAGTTTGATTATGAGTCAAAAGGAACAACGTGTCCAAAAAACTTTGGCAGCATATCAAAGGAGACACGAAAAAAAACACAATTATACACAAAATTACACACAAAACAAACTAAATTATACACAAAAAAACAAAAATAAAAAATGTGTAAATTATACAGAATTAATACAACATAACATACCACAATAGGATTCCCTGTGCCATAGGTATCAAAGAACTACGAGTACCATGGTACTACAACGACCAGACCCGGAACAAATATTTGCAGATCATACAAACTTTTGTCCCGCAGTGGGAATCGAACCCACAACCTCTAGCATCTAAGCTGGCTGGTCACCCGCCGCACCACAGAGGTTGTCAGAATTATTCGTTTTAAATTAACAACTTAGTTTTATCATCATCAGTCAGTAGATACCCATTAATGGACGAAGCCTCCACCACGAATTGCAATAAAGATTTTCCAAAATCAACACTCATGGCAGGTGTAGTGGTGATTGCAATAGTGGATGCGGCTGCCATGCCCATCTCATGATGCCCTTGGTTGGTTTTGATGACATCCATAGGAAGAAATGGAGGGATCTATTGGGGCCAGACACACCAATCTGACACTAATCTGATTTTTATAACCTCCAACCAAAACGAGAGAAACTCAAAAGAACTTCATCTACTCAGATTTCTTTAAACACTTTGTGTGTATAGGTGTTTATGATAACATTGTATACGCAAGGTATAAGTTGCTAAGCTACTTCTGACCTACCTATATGAAAACTGCAGAAGCTCCGTGCCGTGACGTAAGAAGAGATCAGGGCCAATGACTCCCCCCTGTGGCACGCCAGCAGTTGCATCTTATTACAGGATCGCGGGTGCATTCAACCATACTTACCTTTGTGCAACTGAGCAAGATCAACGTTTGCTCAAACTATACAAAATTATACACAGTTTAACTGAAGACTGTTTTACTAATGCATTGCTATTAGTACCAGATCCGCTCTAATAGATAGGTAGCTACTTCGGTCATTAAGTTTTTGAAAGATAAAGATAATTATATTTGTTTTGAATATGGTAATTTTACATAGATGGTCATAATTCACACGTCTAACATACTTAGTCATACATTATGACATACAAATAATTTAGTTCCCATAAGTAGGTACTTGGAAGATACATCCATTACCATAATATATTATTATAATAGTACCTAATAATTAACAATTTTAAGAATTTTTGGGATGCGCATTGAAATCAAAATCACAAAATATATGTCAAAGAGATAAAAATAAAAACAATAAATTTTACAACACAATACACACAGAAAATATAATTTTGATGGAGTATGGCTCAAATTAAAGGTGAGTGTATTCTCTATAGTCTAGCTAGACGATGGTAAGCCAGCTTACATTGCCACAATTATGAATTGGTGGTGTCACTTTGAGGAACTAAATCTATAAGTTGTGACACACATTGTATACACCATAATGTATGGCACACAGCCGCGTCAAAAACGCTTTAAACTGCGGACCGTTTTCCACGACTCGCGTGTATATACGCTTTTTTGAATTTAATTACAGGCGTGTCTGTGTCTGGTGTGTCTGTTAGCGTTTCAACCAAAAAGATAGCAGTACCATCGTAAAGACAATAGAAGAGTCTAAAACTTATGAAAGCTCATAAGACTAAAAATAAGAACGTTACGTCCTTATTTTAACTAGTGATATAGAGCTTAGGTTTCTTGCCAGTATCGGCCGCTAGTTTTTGCTATGCGGGTTTGCCACGCCATCATCTTAGGAGCCTGTACAAAGTTAATAAAGCAAGCACTCCTGAAAACCAACAGAAAATTTAAGCTTCTTAAAGCAAAAAATACATTGTAAGACAATGTATTTTACCCTACGCGGTAATAATAAAACTTAATTTTACAAAGATAGGCATAAGCTTGATTGACCCTGGATATCAAAAATTCATCTTAGGGCAATCAATTAAAAAAAAAAAACTTTTGTTGAGCGATCTAAGATTGTGAATTAAAAAATGTATCGTAATCGCTTTATCAGTTAGGTAAGGCTTCATATACACGAGCGGCACGATGTCAACGGCAGAATCAACTACACCCCTTGGCGACAGCTGTTGACACGTCGGCGGTAACCGTCAACACGTCGGCGGCAGCCGTTGACAGCTGCTGCAACAACTGCAAGCGTCGCTATAGGTCGACGGCTGCCGCTGACGGCTGCTGCCGACGGGTGCCAGTTGCCTCTGCCGTTGACATCGTGCCACTCGTGTAGAAGAGCACTAAGTAGGTCTGGTCACAGAATAATACAAAAGTGCCAGGTCAATAATACAAGAGAGATCAATGAAAAATAAAGCATTTTTTTTTCGGACTAATGAACACCGTACATGAGAAAAGCTTTAATAATATATGAAGTTCGGAGTAGATCTGATCCCAGGAGAGCAGTAAGTCAGAGAGCGTGGATTTGGACTGGATGAAATAATAATGACGATCTCATTCGTACCTCATTTCGTGGGATGCTCGTTATTATTTTCGGTTTAAGATAGTCATGCAGTTAGTTGCAGTCTACTATTTAAAAAGTGTGATGGAAAACTGGTGTGTTTGTTGGCAGCAATGACACCGCCTGGGGTGCGATTTTTTAACGTCATCAAGAGACACAAAAAAAAAAAGAAGTAAAAAAAAAAGTTTTGAATTCAGTAAAATTGCCGTTTATTCCACGATTTCCAAACTTCAATACATCTGAAACTCATTGATGACCAAAATTCTTATGCCTATGATACCTCCACCAGTAACATCTCCAAAAAAAACGCTGATTTGCGGCCTTTTTCATGATCTTTATCACTTTATCACCTTCTCTCTAGCCTCAAAGGTTTGCTGGAAGAAAACTCTTTTAATGGTTAAGCATGCCTTTGCACATGTCTTTTTTTATTACTTATTTGTATAATATTTTCTGTGTGCAATAAAGAATTGTAAGAATTATAAGATCTTTAGTCATGACCTCAGGTCTATAATTATTTTGATTCATTCTTCTCTCGCATACTGAAGTAAAGCCAGCTCATTATTGCCAGCTGAGTGTAGACTAAAGCTACCTAAGAACGTCAATGAAAAATAGAGTTTTACGTAATTATCTGTTTTATCATCTCCCTGTAGATGTCCACTGCTGGACCTCCCCATAAAATGCTAAGACGAAGATTTTGCCATAACTGTATAAATATTTATTTATACGTATACCACGTATAATTTATTTTTTTACTAAAGTAAAATACAGTGGGCAGTCAGTTGAAATAAGTTTTTAGTTAAAAAGTGTATTTTTCATGGTGATCGGAACCGTGAGCTGCCCCCCTATTCCCTAGCTGAAAGTCACTCTTAAAATTCAGTTTAAAGATTTGTCCAATACAAATAACATACATACTAAGTTTAATAAAAGCTTCAAGTTAAATAAAAGCTTGTAAGTACGGTAGGTGTATAGTTGTAACTGTAGAATTATTTCAGGGACCTTTTTTCGGGCTCGCACAAAACCTTTGGGCATAAAATTTACATTCAGTGAGCAGAAAAATCAATGGGGCAAGCAAAAGGAACCAAGGATGGATTCAAAGCCGTTCGTATTTATGGACAAGTCGATTTAAATATGATACCTATTGCATATTATTTTTTACACCACCTGCTCGACAATGTCCAATTACATATCATGCAACCTCAACGTAAAGTACCTCTTTAGGGATATAAAGTTGTACGAAAAACCCTAGGAATACAGTGATTTGGAACGTCAAATTCATGTGGAAAGACGTGGAAAACTCTGTAAAAAATGCCCATATGGCATTGTAAAGAGGTTTGTTCGACAATCAAACAGGCCACCATAAGCAGAACTCAAAAAAAAAAAAGGTGCGTTTACCTTAGAATAAAGACTTCTAAGGCGTTAACAAAGAATGTGAAACAAAAGACGGTGTTTGGTGATGTGATTTTCAGTTGAGTTTGATTTTATTGCAATATTTATGTAGATAAAAAATGTCGAGCGATAGTGATTCTACTCCAGACTCCAGAGTTGGTAAACTCTGGAGGAAAACAGATGCTTCAGAGATTATTGTACTACCGCAAAAATCAAAACAAGCCCTGGGTTTTTACTGTCTCAGAAGGTGTGAAAAATAGATTATGCTCCTCTGGAATAAAGCCTGCCTTCGTCTTGGGCAGCTTGAACCCTCGCTTCACTCAGGACTCTATATAACTTCCGAGCGTAGCGAGGGAATCAGACTTATCTCTATATTATATGTCTACAAACTGGGCGTGAACTCTTTTATCGGAGAATATTCCACTATTTTCCAATAAACAACTGTTATCGTTCGAACTAGTCGGCTTTGTGATACGCTGTCATTATTTTCCCACAATTTAATTACTGACTGAGCTGCTCATCCATTAATTAAGAGCTGCGCATCAGATCATAATATAGCTGTATATATAAACGCCGTAAAGGGTTCTTACACACTGTATCATTAGTATTTTTGCAAAACAGTTTTTGTCTCGTAACCCAATTATGCGACCAAGCAGCTTATTGCTTCTAAGAACCTAAAGCCGAATCAAATGATTTGTGAATAAGTAGCTGCAGAAAAAAAAGTCGAACACTGGTTTCAATTGTGCAAAATCAAGTCTAATAAGGTCATGAAAATAACATATCCACAGGCAATATAGCAGTGAAGTAAATAAGATCTTATGCCCTACTGATAGAGATTAAGCTCGTGTATACGAAACATTGTGAATTCGTCATTATTTTTCACCTCTGTAAGCTTAAATCCATTTTGATGCATCATATTCGCGTTAGTGTGTTTTAGACAGCGACAGTTACATAGAAAATATTGTTATTAAACTCAACAGCGCTACAATCTTTACTTTTTTTTTTTAGAATAACTGTAATTTTTTTTGCCAATACTTATTATGTCAATGCGTATTATTAGACCGATCTCAACTCTGAGAACATCAAAAATTACATTTTTGTATGGGAATTTTAAAATTGGAACACACTCAAGATCTTTCTCAGAGTCAAGTTCGATTTATTAATATGAGCCTAAATCAATCATTCGAAGTATAATCCAAGATTAGTAAGGTGCAATCCACATAGGAACAGGCGCGGGCGCGGACATGCCACGAGCGTCTTTCCGAACCATTCAAATTTCGTACAAAACGCACGGAAATAAATTTGGCGCATCAGGCATAAATATAATGTATTATGTTAATTTCTCACTAATATACACATAAGACTACTCGCGAATAGTGAGAGTGAAACCAGCCTTAGTAGTAAATTATACTGGTATCGTCCACTTGATCCGTGTGGGTGTTAATTACTATGCTATCCCTGCAACTATGCAGTATTGGATGGCAACAAATTAGCAATCAGCTTGATTCTACCTACGTGCAACAAGATATCGGGCAGACATAGCTCAAATTCAGATTCAAATTTACTTACCTACCTAGTTGTAATGCCACTATATCAAAAGTATCTGATCAGCCTAGGTTTCCAAAGGTAAACCTAAACACTCAAAATAGGCATAAATACTAGATATACATAGTCAAAGTTATTTATAATCTACCTGAGCACAAAGCATGTCAAAAGCATCTTCACACTCAAAAATGATGCGTTCAACCAAATAACCGGCCTTATTACAGAACATGGACTAAATCTGAATTTAGTCCAGGCATACTAGTCTAGGATTAAATATCGACATTAGGCATATGCGACTTTAAATACGAAAGCAGATGGTTTGTTTTCCGAAATAAATTCTCGCGCTGCTTCGCAAATTTCCAAAGTATCAAACTGACGGATTGTGTCACATCACAATTGAGATGTCCAAATTCTTACCTCTAACAAGCAATCGACTGTCAATTTATAGACCATTGCTAAACTAGGGGGCTGCCTGTTTTAGATAAACCAGAGGTAGTCCAAGCTTATGTCATTTTTGGCATAAGCGCGGAATATATAGCTCGAATGTTGCTTCTGGAAAACAAACCATCTGCTTTTGTATTACAGTCGTACCTATATACATAAGGTCGATATTTGAGCCTAGACTGGTATATAGTCTGGTATGGTTAACCAGGACGGTTTAAACCCAGACTAAGGGCATTTTTTATAATAACACCCATTATGTCTTTCGTGACAGTCCTTCTGTTAACATCTTTAAGATAACAACAAAAGAGCACTTTCATTCTCTGTAAATTCTGCTTTGTTCATATTTTGTTTATAGGCAAAGTTGAATTAAAAGTGGGTGTGTACTGTGTGTATTTTTAGTACGTTTATTTTTATTTTTATTTAGTTACCTACCTATGTTTATTGATGTTTTTTAACTTACCAGTGTCTTACTTTACTTTATATGTAAGTACACGAGCCTACCTATATAATAACCACTCTCTATACTCAAAGGTTTGCTGGAAGATAACTCTTGTTTGGGTTAAGCTCGCCTACATGTCTATTCTTTCTGCTTTTTGTTTATTTATTTACAATAAAGAAAAGCCATCGTTACCTAAGCAGCTTATGTTAAAATATTGCTATTTTAGTACCACCTGAATAGGTACTATATACTTCTGATAACGACTATACCATGTACCACAATTAAGGCTACAGCACACCGGTAGGCCCAGTGTGAGCATCGCGTTTACGTGACAACAAAAACTGCGGAGTGCGAGCAGTTATTACGTATACTTTAATTTTGCCGGTTACTCAACCAACGCGCGTTTACGCGGTTGTCACGTAAACGCGATGCTCACACTAGGCCTACGGCTGCGTACGCGTTGACGTAGACGTACACCTCGACGTACCATGACGTTTTAATGTATGGAACTGTATGCGACGCTTGCGTGACGTGCACGCAAGCATGTACATACGAAGTGACGCGCGTGTCTCGTTACATGCTGCACACGCAGCCGGTGTGCTATGGCCTTAAAACATTAATGCCAGAAGATAGCAAAATACACGTTAATTTTCAATTCGCAGAAAATTTATAAACTTCCTAGAAGAGTAAATTAATTTCCAAGGAAAATTATGGATCTTGCTGTCATCACAGTTTCGCTGTCCTTGATATAGTGGGTAATTTCAGCAACGAGTTGTCGAAATTCATGCCACGTTTAACGCAGGCTAATGACATAGCTTGTGAAAAGAAACGCAACTCCGCCAGAACATTGCCAATGTAATGTGTGCGTAATATAATGTGCGGGCGAGTATAAAGCCGCGTGGCCTGATGTCGCTCTGCCCCTCGACTGCTAAAATGGAAATTTGCAATATCTGTACTTACCTATTTACATGTTTGTATTAGATTATTATTTATAAGTATAACAAGCGTAGCGTGTGCTGTCTTGCATATTTTTGCTGATGTTTATTTACTTTTGACTACCTTCCTAAGGTTTTTAAGTTCTCATTTACTATGTATCAGCAACTCCTTGCTCCGAGGCACCACACAGGCGCTTCTCACCTAGTGGTAAGACGGACCATTTATGTAAGCCAAGCCTAGTTTGTTGCCTGATTCTTCTAGGCTTGGTCGCGTTGGAACAGGAGTAATTTAATTTTATATAAGACGATTCAAAATGATCCATGTGATTTCAATGAATAAAGTTATTTTTGACTTTGACTTTGAGTAGCTGGCTGAGACGCAAGAGGTGCGAATTCAATACCCGCTGCGAGATATGTTTGCATGATCTGCAAATATTTCACGACACAGGGAATCCTAGTGTGGAATCAGGACTATGTATGACACTGTTGGGTGTTATTTATTTATTTATTTTTAATGCCGTAACGCGTCAGGTAGTACCATCAAAAGTCATGTGATTGTAGAGTGCCATGGTCTGTCTGGCCTAAGAATAGACCCCTTCATCGCCTCCCGTGGATGTCGGAAGACTATGGGTTTACACCAGGCGATGGGCAGCAGCATCCACCGAGTACTCAACACGAATACCTACTGCGATTACCAATTCGCCCGCCAAGCGTGGTGATTATGGTTATTCCCTCAATTGTATTTTCTAGGGGAGGTCTCGACCTCTAGTGGACGTCTAAAGGTTGCTGATAATGATGATGATGAGAGTCCACCTAGCAAAACGATGACACTAAAAAATCTGTTTATAATCGAAACTCCGTCACAGAATAAAGACAGACTCCGGCCATATTTCATGACCAGTCAAATAAATATATAGTTGAACGAGCGAAGCGAGTTCTCTGAGTCAAGTTGGAAGAATCGGTGTTTGTATGTATGTATGTATGTATGTATGTATGTTTGTCCGATGAAAACTTCCAAACCGTTAATCCGATCTTCATGAAATTTGGTATGGGCGTAGATAGTATTAGTACAATTTGTAAGTAAGGTTATAAGCTATATCGGTCAGGGGGTTGCTGAGATATTGGGGTCCAAGAAGGGGTAAAAAAAATAAAAGTGAGACAGTCAGATCAAGTGGGGCGTCTAATGAAAGCGCTTTGGTTGGAAATTTCAAAACTGTTTTTAATAAGTATTTAGCCTTAGTAGTTTTTGAGATATTAGGGAAAATAAAAAACGTAAATATCGAAAATTTTAAGGTACTTCCAGCAATCCCACAATGCTGAAATTTGGTATGCTTGTGGCTTTTGTGTCACAACTACAGGGAAAAGTCTGAAACTGAAGAATTTAGAAACTTGTACTCCATAAAACTTAAACCAATATAACATCCATTGTTGACCTCCCATTTCTAGGAATTTGAATGACGCTGGAGTTCTATGGTTTTCGTCAAAAGAACGTTATCAATTAATTCGTCAGGTACTTGATATAGGTACTAACAGGTATGTAGTATTACGCCCCATTGCTTAGCCCTATTCAAAGGTTATTTCGATGATGTGTAGGAAATTAGAGTTGTTACTGATAGATCCTGTACTGACCTACTGACGGGGACCTGGTGACTGGGTAGACCTCGAGGTGAAAATTTTCAAAAATAATAATAGAAAAATGGAAATTACTTGTTTAAGTAGTCGGGCTGATAAAGGTGTTATCGCGAGGTCTCAGTTCGGGGCGAACCACTAGTCTTTGACCAACATCAAGCCCGTCTTTGGTTGGAGTGTCACTTCTACGTATTGCCTATTTTATGTTTGAGGTTCAACAACCTCCAACGTAACATAGACATCTTTTATTTCCTGTACAAAGCCTGTGGCCTTATTTCTTTAAATAAAAGAATTTCAGCAATGAATAGAGAATTTTTGGGGCAAAAATTCAATATCCTTTTATTTATTGTGCACGGAGGCGTACACATTATTCGAAGACGGATTATAATGGAACCGCTCACCTTTAAAGCCAGGGTTTCAACAGAACCAATAGCCGTCATATGAAGTCCGTTATACAGGTTCATTCATTATACTTGGACCAAACGAATCATAAATTTTCATTAAAAACCCAACTTCCGTCATTGAATTCGGCTATCTGCATGATTTTTTTCTTTAGGTATAAAAACAATAACTTGTTGCTGAAAATACCAAAATTGCTATATATATGCCTATAATATTTGAGGAGTTCCCTCAATTCCTCAACAATTCCATCATCAGAACTGGGTATTTTTGGGAACCAGTCTGAAAATAGTATATACTATCAAATAAAAAAAGACTTTTCCAAATCGGTTAATAAATGACGAAGTTATGAAATAACAAACATTAAAAAAATACTACGGAATTGAGAACCTTCTTCTTTTTTTGAAGTCGGTTAAAAAATGGTAAAAAACCTCATGGCAAAACCGAATCACCCCTATGTCTGTTCTACGATTTGCTTTTGTTTAGAAGTTGTGGCTATTTTGATTCGCTGTTTTTGACCGATTTCTAATAATTTGTAATAATTTTAATTTTCAATTCTTAAATCGCTAATTTTTTATGATTTAAATTACCATTGTTCTACAATTATTTGGCTCATACCTATTCCCGCGACTATGTGCAACCCACGGTGAAAAGAGGTCCTTCGAGGCTCTGCCTACTGTAAAAAAACGTGTCTTTATGATGTATATAATATAATATGTATGTATAAACTTATCCCAATACGTTTCGTCATCATCATCATAATCCTATGGAAGTCCATTTTCATAATTCATAAATTGTATAAAACGATTTTTAGATTAGAGAAATAAATAAAATAAAATAAAATCATTAAACCTTTTTTACTAAAGCAACTTTCGTGAATTATATCATTCATTTTGTAAAACGGGAAATTTTCACGTACCGATATATTGGTGGAAACACCAACAGGTTTCGACCCTAATGTTGGTGCTTCCACCAACATATTAGTACGTGAAAATTTCCCGTTACACAAAATGAATCATTAAACATTACTGATTTTAGAACCCCTCACTCACTGTGCGTATTCCGACACGCGCTACGCTGCTTTATTCTTTTGTTCAAACGTTACAAAGCCCAAAACCATAATTGGCTCGCAACAAACCATTGTACAAATAAAACTATTGACATACATCGCTCTGACAATCGAATGGATTCGGGTCACCAAAACAACTGAGGTCGCAACCGTCCATACGCCAATTTATGTTGCTACTATTACTTTTGTGTACATCCGCGATATGTATGATTTATTGGCATTTATGGTCGTGACCGAAGAGATTATTGCACGAATCATAACTTAGGGGCTACCCTTGGAGTAAGTTGGGTTATCTAGATTGGTTGTCGGACAGAACTAAATGGAATAAAATGCGGAGACTCTTGGTTTTTAAGAATCAGTGACCGTCATCAGTATCATCATCAGCCGTTAGACGTCCACTGCTCGATGAGGTCACCCCATTGCTTGGCAGGTGGATTAGTGATCGTAGTTGGTGATAAGTATTCAGATGGATGCTGCTGCCTATCACCTAGTGTAATCCCTAAGGCTTTCCTGTAAGGATTTTACTACACCCACGGGAGGAGAAGGAGGGATCTATTCTGAAGCCGGAAACAACACGGCACCCATTTTTTTGGTTTCGCAAAAATCACTTACACTCATGTTATTTGATGAGGTTTTATGACACCAATTACGAAAACAGTCTAATCAACTTTTCATTTAAAAAACCGACTTCCGCCATTGGACTTTCACCATTCCGACTAAATATTTGGATGAAAAAAAAATTATGAAAGAACCGTAGTGGTGAAAGGATTATGATATTTTTTGAATGCAAATGCTTGGTTTGTTGCTGAAAATGTCAAAATCGCCATATGTATGCCTACAATATATAAGGAGTTCCCTCAATTCCTCATGGACTCCATCATCAGAACTGGATTCTGAAAAAAATGGGACCAATCTGGAAGTATATCTATCCAAATAAAAAAAGAATTTTCCAAATCGGTTCATAAACGCCGGAGCTATGCGGTAACAAACATAAAAAAAAAAAACAACCGAATTGAGAACTTCCTCCTTTTTTGGGAAGTCGGTTAAACAGAAAGAATTTCATCTTTTTTACCCCTAAACTTTTTACCCCCTTATCCTACAAACTTCACCATCCCACGATGGTGAAGTTTGAAGGATGGTGAAGTTTGTAGGATAAAGTGCCAGAAAAGGACTCGGAAGATTTGAAGAAAAAGAACGCATCGTAACCTTTAAGACGCGAGTCTCTCCCATAGATTGCAATGGGGAGATTTGCCATAATCACAACGCTTGGCAGGTGGATTGGTGGTCGCAGTATTGCTGTTGAGTACTAAGATGGTGCTGCCCATCCCTTGGTGTACCCTTAGTCAGTTTTTACGACATCCACGGCCGTCATGACAGCCTTAATTGACACCGCGCATATGTTATGTATCTAATGGAAATATATAGTTAACCGCTATATTATCCTATATATCGCTATATTATTATAATAATAGTTTTACTTTAAAAAAAATCCACGTCATATTTAACCGGCATTAAGGCGTTCGTGAGGTAAGTTTCACATACAGCAGTTAACTATATTTAAGCGGCGCCGCTTTATTACGGCCGTCATAAGACGGTGTTCATTTCTCAGGTAAGCAAGGCTTTTACGACTTTATCGTATACCCTCTACCACATAATAATCATGTAAGAATACCTACATCGTTCAAGCATCTTGATCGAAATACCACTACTAAAACCTTCTAAACAAAACTTCATTGTTCAATGTATGTGTAAGATTCAAGTTTACCTATATTATAACTAGAGGGCGCCGCCAAAAGTGCACACTTTGTACATCGCGCTATCGATGCGTTTTGCATAATTTATGAAATCAGTGCAAATCAAATGTTAAAATGCTTACTTCTTCTAGGTATTATGTCGGTTTTTAACGAACCCGATTCCAATTTTGGTTAGAATCTGTAGAATCTGTACTGTACATTTGTTTTTGTTACATTGCTCAGCAATGCAGGAAAACAATGGTGACCCTTACATGACAGCGATGGTGTGCCTGATGCGTTGCGTTGACAGCTGGTTGACGATGCGGCGAAGAGATGCCGATCCAATAGGTACCAGGGTGATATGTGTGCGACAACGACAACCTTTGTATCAAGGATATTGGTATCAAGTTCAGCTGGTACTACGCCACCCTACAGCAGACCCGTAGAGTTGTACGCTAATATCGACCACAAAGGAAGAATACCCTTCCAGTAACTGAAAACCTATATAGCTCTCCCTTTTGTAAGATAATATTTTATCGAATAGGCGTGCCTACCACTACACTGTTTTTTATACGTATCTTATGAAATTACCAAGAGCCCAAAATAATAATTTACATATTTGTAATAAATTATAATATAAAATGGGGGACGCCTTTGTCTAGCAGTGGACTTTACAGGCTGATGATGATGATGATGAAATAATTATAATAATAAATAATAATACATACAAAATTATCAGCATTTACAAAACGTGATTCGTATGTCAGAGTCCCAACTGTAATTACGAAAAGATCTTCCCTTGTAACTATGAAAATCTTTGAATTTATATACGCAAAATATTTCTCAGCCTTCTCTTTGAGGCGCCGAATCAAGGAGCGCCTCTGAAATATTAATTTGCGCCCCAGAAGTTAGAAACAATAGAGCCACCGGCTGAATGTGGCGTCTTTGTGCGTAGCATGTTTTATAATAAGTGTTCATTGATGAAAATTCAACCTCTCTACAGTTTTCACTCTACGACTTTTATTAATTTTACTGGTACAAATCTCATAAATATAGAGTTGTAAAACATTTTTTTGCAAGTTGAACGAACACGCAATTAGTGGAAAAGAGTAGGTACTCTAGGTACACCATCCTATATATTTTTCAACGATTGACATTTTTATTGCCACAATCGCCTACATTTCATTTCTAGTGTGAAACACTTTTTAACCGACTTCCCAAAAAGGAGGAGGTTCTCAATTCAGTTGTATTTTTTTTTCTTTTTTTTTTTAATGATTGTTACCGCATATCTCCGACATTTATGAACCGATTTGGAAAATTCTTTTTTTATTTGAATTGATGTACTTCCAGATTGGTCCCATTTTTTTCAAAACCCAGTTCTGATGATGGAATCCATGAGGAATTGAGGGAACTCCTCAAATATTTTAGGCATACATATGGCGATTTTGATATTTTCAGCAACAAACCAAGCATTTGCATTCAGAAAGTATCATAATCCTTTCACCACTATGGTTCTTTCATCATTTATTTTTCATCCTAATATTTAGTCGAATACAATGGTGGAAGTCGGTTTTTTAAATGAAAAGTTATACTTGAAGCATTTTCGAGTCGACTTTGTTTATATTCTTCAAAAATCACCATCATTATCAACCTGTAGAAGTTCACTACTGGACATAAGCCTTCCCCTTAGAATGCCACGACGAACAGTTTTGATCCGCCTTCATCCACAGACTTCCTGCGACGTTTATAATGTCTTTAGTCCATCGAGTGGAGGGCCTTCCTCTCCTCTAACGTACTAATCACCATCATTTCAGCTTGTTGACGTTCACTAATGTACAAAGGCCTCCCCCATAGAATGCCATGATTGACGGACTTGAGCCGCCTTCATCCACTGACTTCCCACGACCTTTACAATGTCGTCTTTCCATCGAGTTGGTCAGAACTACACTGTGTCGTCCGGTTCGTAGTCACCACACGAGAACCTTAACACGAGAACCTGTATTTTCTCGTTTGGAAACGAAAGTATATAACATAACACCCAACAGCCACATACATATGTAGTCATGATTCCACACTAGGATTATTCCCTGTGTCGAGGGTATCAGGAACTACGAGTACCATGGTACGATGCATAATAATAAAATGTAATGCAGCGCATCAAATACATAATCTTCTATGATCTGTGTTCAAAATAAAATGTGAGGTCGTTTGCCCTTAGACAAAATACTGCCTATGGTTATTTAATTTACCTGTGTTTATGTTGCCAAAAGCTAAGGAATGTTTTGTTTTAGTTTGAAATTGTCTACCGCCGAACAATCTGTTTTTGAAACTTGAGAATAAAATAAACATACATTATATTCAGGCATACGTTGTGATACATAATCAACCCTCATTTGAATGTTAATAATTTCAAATGGTTAATTAAATAAACTTCTCTTTAAAACCAAGATTATGTGGTTATTTAATTAGCTTTGGTATGGGGCTCATTGTAAGGCGCATTGTAAGATTATCCACACTATCTTTACTAATAATATGACATAGAGAAAAAAAATATACCACATATATGAACGCAAATATAAACTTCAGAAGCTCAATAATATCCGGTGTACTAATTCTAATAAATATTTACTCCAATATGTATGAATCCAATTCCAACACACAATACTAGGTATTTTTCTGACATAGATATGACTTAATAAGATACGTCAGTCATACTCTCTTCGATATTGGATGAGCAATAAGCATTGAGCACATTCCAATATGCACGGATGTCGAACACAAAAAACACAAGATGGTGAAATAAATTGATATTGATTGGTTACTCAATGCGCCATAACTTCTAATACGACGCAATGTTTTTTGTAAATTATATTTTATCTGAATAAATGACGGAACAGGCATGAGGCCTGAACTGATGTTAAGTGCATCACACACGTAGCAGATGCGTATAAAAACTTATCGCATCTGAAGGTATCACACACGTAGCAGATACGATAATATACGAAAATTATACATTCACGCGGAAATCTTCAAACTGTATTGTATTTCAATTGGGCCGAGTTATGCAGAAGGCAGCCAAATGGGGCTAACTACAAACCGAAATATGAGCGTTTTTCTATCGAAGGTTGCACTTCAGCTATTTATTAATTAATATTATTTTTTGTAATTTAATTACAAAACAACTTCGATAGAAAAACGCTCATATTTCGGTTTGTAGTTAGCCCCATTTGGCTGTCTTCTGCATAACTCGGTCCAATTTGTATACACATAAATCATCTGTCCATCTTTTGATATTATGTCGGTGCCTACGCTTGACGGTAAAATATAAGTGATCTGCTACGTGTGTGTGTGTTACGCAGTACTAACTACAACTAGCACCTGCCCGCTGTTGCGCTCATATGGTACCGGCATAAAAAGAAGCTTATGTGTTAATCCAGGTCATAATCATAACAGGTAGGTACTTTAAATTTTATCGAAATCAGTTCAGCCGTAACGGCATAATTGAGTAACAAACGAACACACAAACTTTTGCATTTATTTCATTAGCACGTTATTTTTCTGTAGATATCCAATTATGATAGAACAATAAGATTTATTTCTATGAAGTTTTCAGAATTAAATTTCTGAGTTGAGTAATTACTCCAAGAATCCCAATAAACAACTAAAACCCTGGTGGCAATATTTCTTGGAAAATGTTATAAATTCAACTCTACTTGGTGGTATCTTCTACAACTTTAGCCCTAGGCAAGTGGCTATCGATACGAATCGTAAATTATTTGCAGTGAAAGTGTAAAATAGCGATTACATAAGCGATCGATAAAGTTTTGATAAGGCCAGTTACTGCCAACGTCAACTACATTTGACAGAAACTACTGCTATTTACATGTTTGTTTATTGTACCTACTCCTGTATTGACAATAAAGATAAGTTTTTCAAGCCCATTGGCTGTTTTCTCTCTATTCGTTAGCGATCCGCTACTTCAACGATCACTTGTCTAGAAAACAGCTTATAAGGTGAAGAGTTTCTTAATTTATGTTGATTGTAAGCTCTCTCTTTAGATGAGTTGAAATGGAAAATATTTTTCTTTAATATTTAGAGGAAATAAGATAAATCTACTTCGAGAATACTATATTTTTAACTGTCTAACTCATGTTTTTTTTATAGATATTGGATTAAATTAGGTCAAATAAGATGACTACTTATTCTTTCTTATTTTATCTGGCTACCTCAAAACGTCTCATCATCATCTGCCATTATTTTTTCCCATTCTTTATAAAAGCGACAGGAAAAATACACTTTTTTTTCTATTTTTTTTACTTAAATTAATGACAGAACTGGCTTGTGGCCGACCTGATGTTGAGTGATCTTAGCACACTAAAAATAAATAATAAATGTTTATAAATCATATTTTTGTTTCATATACATCTTAGTTCACTTACACACTCACTAGACGCGCCCTACGGACACTAAACTAAAATCATGTGTATTATTATATTCGTAGTCCAAAAATATGTTTCATTCTCATTCTACCACCAGGATAACCCCTTACACCAAATCATGTATAGACAATGTCTTCACTGACGGCAATGGTACAAGGAGTAAAATCTGACCATAAAGCGTTAGTCTTATCAATTGCCAGTTCATCTAACGAGAAGCGTAAACCTGTAATCACTAAGTGTAGATTATTGACGAATAATAGAATAAACCAACTGAAACAAACCCTGACCACAACGATGACAGTATATAAAAATTATGATTTCTCGAGCTACTTTAACAAACTTTTGAGGGAAGTTAATTTCCACATTCCTTTGAAAAATAGGAATAATAATAATGTAGGCAAGCCAAATACGTGGGCCACTAAGGGTATCCTAAAATCGCGCCAGACTCTATATATGCTATATGATTTATTAAACTATTATGATAATGAAAACCTAAAAGATTATGTTAAACGTTACAGTAAAATATTCAAACAAGTATCATTATTAGCTAAAAGGAATGCTCTTCGAGATAGATTAATCAAGTCCAAGAACAAAATAAAAACGTCTTGGAACATAATAAAAGAAGTCACAGGTAAAGGCCATAGTCATGACCATGAAGAGCTTTGTATACGCTTACCTAACGGAACAATCACAAGAGATGTAACATCAGTGGCAAACCACTTCAATAATATTTATGTGAACATCTCAGAACAGGTCACGAAATCAATAAATGTTGACCACAATAAATCAAAAAATTATGTTTCGTCATATTTGTTTCAGAATGGTCTGACAATCAGTGAAAATAAGATATTTTATAATGTTAATAATGTAGAAGTTATTAGAATAATTAAGGATCTGAAAAGTAAGACCTCAACTGATTACTGGGATCTCTCAACAAAACTTATCAAACTAATATCTAAGGAAATATCCTTGCCGCTTACCACGATAATAAATGATTCTCTGGATTCAGGTTCTTTCCCAGATACACTCAAATTAGCAAAAGTCATTCCGCTTTTTAAAAAGGGTGACAGTCATGATGCAGCAAACTACAGACCTATCTCGCTATTACCAGTATTTAGCAAAATTCTTGAAAAAAATATGTACATTAGACTAGAAAAATTTGTTACTGATAACAATATTATTAATAACAAACAGTTTGGATTTCGGAAACGATTGTCTACAATAGACGCTATAGCTGACATGACCAAGCACATACTTAAGTACATTGATGCAAAATATAATACGTACGGCATTTTTTGCGACCTTTCTAAGGCATTTGACTGTGTCAATCACGAAATCCTCCTCTCTAAACTCGAACTCTACGGCATCAAAGACAATGACTTATTACTATGCCGCTCTTATCTCTCAGCCAGAAAGCAAGAGGTAGAAGTTGATGGAACGAAATCCAAGGAGGAGTTTATTAGATGTGGTGTTCCACAAGGATCTATTCTGGGCCCACTTTTCTTTCTCATATATGTTAATGACATAAGCATCTGTGTTGCAGACGATGTGGACCTGTACATGTTCGCGGATGATATATCTCTGCTTATCAATGCTACGAAAAAAGTAAACATCATCCCAAAAATAAACAAAGCAATACAAGATATATCTTCGTGGTTTGAATGTAATAATTTGCAGCTCAATATTTGCAAAACAAATCTTGTTAACTTTTCTCTGAACGTAAATATGATTGGCAATGATCAAGACCTTTCGATTCGGCCCATCAACTGTGTTACCTTTTTAGGATTAAAACTAGATAATAAGTTAATGTGGGACAAACACATTGACTCTCTGGCTGGTAAACTGAGTTCGGCCTGTTATGTTATCAAAAAGATTAAAGAACTGTGTGGTCCGGATGCTGCTAAAACTGTGTACTTCTCTTACTTTCATAGCATTATGACGTACGGGATACTGGTATGGGGAAATGCGGCTAATTCCAACAGAATCTTTATTTTACAAAAGCGAGCTGTAAGATATATACTTGGGCTAAAACCTAGAGATACATGCCGAAATGCATTCTCCCATCTTGGTATTATGTCTTTTACAAGTGCATACATTTTCCAATGCCTACTTTATCTAAAAAAAATATTAATAATTTTCCTACCTTAAATTCTTCCCATTCCTACCAAACAAGACACGGTGGCAACATTCGGCACCCAACTTGCAGGTTAGCAAAAATGACAAAAAGTTTCCTGTGTAATGGAGTTAAATTGTATAATAAGTTAGATAAAGAGTTACGTGAAATGAATGGTGACATGTTTAAAAGAAAACTAAAATCAATATTGACAAAAAAAAGCTACTATAATATGTCGCGAGCTCTCAATGACGACTTTATTGCCTTAGACAATTTTGTATGTTATCCTAATTATTTATTTATTTTTCTAATAGGACAATGCCCAAGGCAGCTATTATTAATTATTTCTAGATTTATAATTTGACAATGCCCCTTTACAGCAGCTATGACGATCTGACATTTTCCTATCGAATTCTGTTGTTCTAGTTATTTTAATTTCAATGTTTACTTTTAATTTGACATGCAAGTAAGTACATAATGTTGTATATTGACAATGCCCTTTTACAGCAGCTAATAATTCTTGACATGTTATTTTAATTCAATTATGTATTTTAAATTTGGTATTTAATTTGTTGGACAATGCTTTTTACAGCAGAATCAAAAATTGAACATTGGTTATTCTATGCTTTGTTAAATTTACTTACTTAATTAATTACTAGGTATGTGAAATGCTTGTCTGTTTCTAGCGCCCCTCCAGTTAAGTAGATAGTTACTTAAGTACATTAATAATAGTAACTAATAATTAATTGCAACTGTTATTGTAACTGATGTATGACGTGACCAAGTGTTCTAATTGTTCCTACGGTTTAATAAACGAGTATGAGTACTATTGTCAATATATAAATCTAGTACCTGCTCGATAAAGATCTTAATCTATAATTTATATTATTAACTAGGCGAAACATGTTGAACAAAATTATCTCTATAACCCAAACTTTAATCGGACGTTGCTCCAAACCTGTTGCAAAGCAAATATCCAAACATAGCTAAGCGTAAACCCCCGAGATCCTCTAAAATTTTTGATCCATACATCGAAAATTGCAACATGTTTGCGCAACGTTTTACGTCCAAAAACATGATTGTTGTCTCAACTAGTTACTCAAAATATCTCGCAGCGTCGCACTATGGCTGGAGACGGGGGCAATTTGTGCTAATTTTGAACAATAAAAACAAAACCAAACCAAAAACAAAACCAGGATCAAAACCGTTACGTTATTCAGATTTCATATCGCACTATAGCGGTAATAATTTGAACGGAAACGAATTAAGGTGAATGCTCTCGTTGCCTTGCCCATACAAAATAATTTAAGTATTTTTTCAATCCACAGATTGTCGTTCTTTATATCGTATTTTTTTTTCGATTTTCTAATGATTATCGTACTCGCAAATGGTTGTTTCAAATAAAAATTTACTAAGGGTAATTTTTAAAATTAGTTTGAAATACGACCAATTTTACGTATGTGTGAGTGTTTTTAATGTCCATTTTGAGTCGCCACCTACCATCGAAGCGTGATATTTTTACGCAGAGCACCCTGTTTTGTTTAATTTGACAGAGATGGCGGTTAAATGGACCTCGAGCACCGAGTTTTGAGAAAGATAGTGAAAGATGGCGCTAAATAAATAAAAGTATGCCTCGCGTTATTTTCGGGTCTGTCACCAAAATTGCGAAACGCGACGTTGCCAGGCAACGCTACGTCACAAGTTTAGTGCTTGCTAGTCACCCGTAATTATTAGGCTTTATGAGCTGGCTCTGATAGGGTTGCCAACCGTTCGTTATAATCATAGTTTACAAAGTTATTTGCGGCTATGTTCTTTATACTTTGCAATATCAACAAAGTAGGTACCTTCGAGAAAATACTTTATTGTAACGTACTTTATTGAAACTCAAGTTTCAGTTTTATAAAATAAAAATAAAACAACGAAAGAATATGTAAAAACTATACTTTCGTAACTTCATTCGCAGCAATAAAAAAAAATATTACTAGTCATTGACCGAGCGAGCAAAGCAAGGTAAGTCCTTGCAATATAATATGGCAAAATTTGCTATCGTCTGTTCGGATGTATGTACCTATGTACGTAAGTACTCGCGTACGTCGCGTTTTTCAATTAATCTTGATGAAACTTGATATATGTACTTACTTATATATTTATTTTACAATATAGTTTTTGAGAAAAAATAAAAATGAAAACCAATATTACGTGAGCTCTCATTTGTTAGAGTTTCAACGACTTGTGGTTCAAGTAAGATTGGGTATATGCTAGATCGGACTATGGATGCGAGTTTTAAACTTTATCGAAAAACAAGATAGTTTGTGCTCTTGAGGTATTCTGTTCGCAAAACTACTAGTTTTTATAATCCGACCGTGTACCGTGCTGTGATTCAGAAACTCGGTGTAGCAACCCTGATAATATATCAATATCAAAGTGTAGTATGAAGTTGTCATCTCGCTCCTTAAATGCAAAAGAGCCACAAGTCGAAAATTCATTTTTTTACTGGAAAGCCTATCAAAGTTTTGATAGTAGTTTTTTTTGTATTACTTTATAAATCTTTTTTTTCTACATATATGTATGGTATATTATAAGATGCGTATTTTGAACCTTACACTACCTTGAAATTTACATTGAGATCAATGTAATTAAATGCGGAAGAAACTTATCCATAACTATCACCTCTTCATCTAGCAATATTACAAAATAAAATACTCCATAAATCTTTGACTTACTAGTAGTAATGATGAGATCTACGATCAATAATATCTAAGTCATCGCAGTAATCTCATTAAGTGTTTCATTATTATACATAAAAATCCTTTAGCTTAAATAATCAATTTTAAAATAAGTAAGTATAAAAAGTTTAACATTACTTTGGGATTACATCCTTTTCAATCAGTTTTAGGATGCTTTGTTTTTTGTCTCAGCAACTTGTAGCTTTTTGATATTATTTTATATTATTTACTTGGGAAAAATCTGTATCCTGAGAAGTTTTGTATAAAAATATATTTTAATGTTGTTGATCAGTTTTAATAACTTTGAGGTCTGCTCTTTACGACTCTTCCTTTGGAAATCTATGTCAAGAGGCTGAACACTAGGAAGTACTGAATCAACTGATTGGTAATCAATCATCTGTACTGCTGTCTGAGCTTGAAGATGAGGATTCACTTGAGTATATCTGAATCGCTGTCTGTACTTTCCTCAATGACTAAATTTATTCATTGCTCTGGACTTCCAAAATCAGATAATGTTTTCATCAAGTAACGATAGGCTAGGATTGTGTTGGCTGTCTGTCTGGTATGGAATTTGTACCGTTTTTGATGAAGCGATTAAGATAGAGACTCCAGTGAATCCTCATCTATAAGCTCAGACAGCAGTACAGACGATTGATTACCAATCAGTTATGATTCAGAACCTCTTAGTGTTCAGCCTCTTGGCATAGATTTTCAAAGGAAGAGTTGTAAAGGCATAATATATTTTTATACAAAACTTCTCAGGATACAGATTTTTCCCAAGTAAATAAAATAAAATAATATCAAAAAGCTACAAGTTGCTGAGACAAAAAACAGGGCATCCTAAAACTGATTGAAAAGGATGTGATCCCAAAGTAATTTTAATAATCTTAAAAGTGATTATTTAATTCAAAGGATACTTATGTATAATACTGAAACACTGTATTTTAAGACTGATTGTACAGACTGATTGTAATAACAGTCATTTAACAAATATTGCATGTTTGTTTATAAACAATTACAACCATAATCACGGTAATCTTATATGCAAAACAGACACATTTCCAAGTACTGTTGGTTTCGTTTTAATAAAATAGTAATCAAACTTATTGAACTTTCATTCAAAAGAAACGCATTCCAAAACCTGACACTTTTATGTTTCGTAATAAAGTTATTATTATTATTATTATCAACTGGAAAGATGGCTGCTTTGCTGTGAAGTTAGTCATCAAAGTCTCAAAATGCTAAATGGGTAGTTGTGTGATTGAACTATTTTAAACGCTAAAACCATGGGTGTCTTTTTCGAATATAAAAATTGGAATCATCTAAATGCCATTTTTGCATTAAAAACGATATTGAAATTTTTTGATTTGTGGCCCTGTTGAATTTAAGGTGTTCTGTTTGTCTGTGGTTACCTAGCCCAGTGCACTTATTTCTCCCTATATGTTCCTTGACTTTTTTCTCTATGGTCCTTGTCTATGGTGCACTGTGGGTGTCATGCGATTAATTTTCTTTGGGGCGGTGTCTTTGAAACGAGTGCAAGCCAGGTTATAACGGTTTCACGGTGAAATTTCGTAAGTAAACAGATATTTACATAATTTTAATGTGTTACCTACTAGTAGAGTAGTACTATTATAGAAGATGCCTGCCCTTTGTTTGAAGCCTTCGTTGTTGTTGTTGTTGGACATAGGCCTTCCCCTTAGAATGCCACGACGAACGGTATTGAGCCGCCTCCATCCACCGACTCCCCGCGACGTTTATAATGTCTTTATTCCATCGAGTGGAGAGCTTTCCTCTAACGCGTCGTCCGGTTTGTGGTCGCCACTCGAGAACCTTTATTCTCCAACGGTTATCACTTCTTCGAGCTATATGACCTGCCCACTGCCACTAATTCTGAGAGCTATGTCGGTGACCTTGGTTCTTCTACGGATTTCCTCATTTCGGATTCTATCACGTGGTGAAACTCCTAGCATAGCTCTCTCCATAGCCCGTTGCGCAACTTTGAGCTTGTCTATACGGCCAATAGTTAGCGACCACGTCTCAGTGCCGTAAGTCAACACTGGCGTGTAGACTTTCGTCTTGAGGCTCTGCGGTATCGGCGACGAGAAGATTTTTTTTTATACTACTTGGCAAGCAGACAAGCATACGGCCCACCTGATGGAAAGCAGTTACCGTAGCCTATGGACGCCTGCAACACCAAAGGCATCACAAGCGCGCTGCCGACCCTGAGACATAATGTGAAAAGTCTCATGTGCCTGTAATTTCACTGGCACCCGTACCCTTCAAACCGAAACAGAGCAATGCGAACACTACTGCTTGGTGGCAGAAATAGGTACGGTGGTAGTACTTCCCCGGACGAACTCTTTCACAAGAAGTTTTCACAAAACCAACAAACTAGATATGGCGTAGTTTCCCGAACGCTGCCCATCCGAGTTGGATTCGTCGGTTGACCTCTTCATCTCATCACATCACACTAATATTATAAATGCGAAAGTTTATAAGTATGTTTGTTACTTCTTCACGCCCAAACGGCTGAACGGATTTGAGTGAAATTTGGAATGAAGATACCTAATAATAATAATAATAATAATAAGCAAGCAAGTACCTTGACTTGGCCCACGAGATTACCGCCATGTGGGATGTGGATTCGACGATTATCGTCCCGATAGTTGTTTCTGTGAATGGCCTTATAGCAAAGAGCCTCGACCAATACCTTGAGAGGCTCTCACTAAATGGTTGGATCAACGGTCAGATTCAGAAGGCAGTACTCCTGGACTCGGCACGCATAGTCAGGAGGTTCCTCTCTCTGCAGCCCTAGCCTCCGACCGCTTGGGCCTTTGCTCCGCGGTCGGTGGTTTACCGTTTTGTAATATATTTTTTACTATACTGTTTTTATATACTATTTGTTTTTATAGATAAGTAGTATTTCTTTATAGTGAAAAATGTATTTTATAACGAGTTTTAAAATAAATCAACGTCATAATAATAATATCATGGTTCACGCAGGTGAAACCGCGAGGCGCAGCTCGATATTTATATTACTTGAAATATCTTTAAAAATTTAATGAATGAAAATGTAATAAGTAAATATGTTATGTTTTCAGATCTTATCTAACACCAAGCTCCCAATTTATGGACGAAATATTTTGAAGCCGAAATTGACGAAGCTGACTCTGGTTGCACGAAAAATAATAATGCACAACAGCAGTCAGCCAGATTTGATGGCAGAAGATTTGAGAAATGGTCCACAACATGAACAGCATGGAAATGATTTATACGTTACTCACAGATCGGAACGTTTTTTTTTTATGCTACTTGGCAAGCAGACAAGCTTACGGCCCACCAGATGGAAAGCAGTTGCCGCAGCCTATGAACGCTTGTAACACCAGAGGCATTACACACGCGCTACCGACCCTGAGACATAAAGATGAAAAGTCTCATGTGCTTGTAATTTCACCGGCACCCGTACCCTTCAAACCGAAACACAGCAATGCGAACACTACTGCTTGGCGGCAGAAATAGGTACAGTGGTAGTACTTCCCCGGACGAACTCTTTCACAAGAAGTTCTACTACTAACAAAACTACTAACTAGTCGTCTGACTGCGAGTCAATTTGGAATAGTGAGAGAGGCAGATTGTTGATTGTTTATCCAATATCATATATTTCCAACACAGTAATATTTGTACACTGTTATGTTTGCAAACGCCGTATCACCACACCCTATAAATGAGTTTATCAGCAGCATGATGCTAAAGCTGGTAGCATTTTTCAAAAATGCGATTTTATCTGAAATATATATTGAGACGTGTTCGGAAAAATGCAAAGTGCATAGATCTCAATGAAATGACATCATGTACGTTATTTTTTCTCATACAAAAAACCCTTACAACATTGTCTAAAACAAAACTATATCAAGAAATGTATTTTTTTCTAGCCACTGATGATCAACCAGAATTAGCAAGTTGAAGTGGCAATGGGAAGGTCATATAGCTCGCAGAACTGATAACCGTTTGAGAATAAAGGTTCTCGAGTGGCGACCGAAAAACGGACGAGGCTGTAGAGGAAGGCCCTCCACTCGATGGACTAAAGGCATTATGAACGTCACAGGAAATCTGTGGATGGAGGCGGCTCAAGACCGTTCGTCGTGGCACTCTAGGGGACACCTAAGTGGACTTCTACAGGCTGATGATGATGTAGTTGATCTGACATCTAATGATGATGAAGATGATACCTCATATCTCCGGCGTTTATGAACCGATTTAGAAAATTCTTTTTTTATTTGAATAGATATATGTACTTCCAGATTGGTCCCATTTTTTTCAAAACCCAGTTCTGATGATGGAATCCATGAGGAATTGAGGGAACTCCTCAAATATTTTAGGCATACATATGGCGATTTTGATATTTTCAGCAACAAACCAAGCATTTGCATTCAGAAAGTATCATAATCCTTTCACCACTATGGTTCTTTCATCATTTTTTTTTCATCCTAATATTTAGTCGAATACAATGGCGGAAGTCGGTTTTTTAAATGAAAAGTTATATTTAGAAGAGATGCAATGGGCACTAATGGTAACAATGAATACAATATACGAAGACAAAATGTGCAGTTGCACTGATCGCTTACCTATTGATGAATATTTGTTGTCAGTGTATGATATTTCTAGTGGAAAATACTTGTAATTATAAACCAATAAAAATACCTAATCTGTTTGTTTTTTCTTTTTATTAATTTCTGTAAAAAGACATTCATTTTTGTGGGGGGTGTTTGCCATAATTACCACCCTTGGCAGGTTGATTGGTGATTGCAGTATCGGTTACTCAGATGGATGCTGCTGCCCATGCCCTGGTGTAAACCCTTAGTCGGCTTTTCCGACATCCACGGGAGGAGGATTATAGATTCTACGCTGCACACCACGGCACTTTTTATAGGGTGCCAGGAAGTCGGTGGATGGTGGCGGCTCATCCCTTCTAACAATTTTCTTTAACGCCATCATTATCGAGATACCTTATAAACATTTTTTTAACGCCATCTATATAACATCTGGGGATAATGACAACGCCATCTAGTGAAAAACAAAACAGTGAATGTAGAAGTGTGCGTGCGTGTAATTACATGAGGCAAATTGTCAGATCTTATTTATAGTGAATTTGAAATTTCTAACGACTCTTTAACGAAAATTCATGCTGCATCAAATTCTATGACCTACACCGTGCTCGCAAACGGTAAAATTACTCACTAAAGACGCTCGAGTTTTGAACAAAAAATAAAAAAGTCAATATCTGTTTTTCCACGCCATCTAGCGTGAAACGAGCTTTAAGTAATCGAAAGCATCCCCCTTAAGTACTTAGCTTTATTTTAAGAAGATATGTATGTGCTTTGTTTCTGTCGATAGAACTTTATTTATTTCTTGATAGCGTTTGAAACCCAAAAGCCTTTCTTTCGTAACGGCTATTCAGTTGTCAAACGAACGTAGAGCCTGTTTTTACTTTAGGAACCCAAGTCGCTTTGTAAAACACGACTGTACACTGTACTTTGCTTGCTCAAACTTAAGCCAAAATACCTCAGTCATAACGAAACATTCCCGTTTCTACCTCCTTACAAATTTAAATCTGAAAAGGGTCCTCAAACTTACAGCAAATTACAGACTAGTTACGCTCCGCTTACCTTTAATGGAAATTATAAATTGCGAAGCACAAACACGGTTAAACTCAAAACCAGTATCGCAACATTTTGGAGTAATCTCGAGACCTACTTGCAGCTGAAATTACACGAACTGCAAGTGGGCTCTTGAAATTGGAGACTGATAAAAAGTGGCTGTAAGACAGGCTTACTTTGGAGAGCGGAATCGATTCAAGGTACAACTTGAATATTTAAAATTATCTGCTTAAGTGTAACTTCATTGCTAAACTGCGGTCCTTACCTTATTGTACATGCCTTTGCATGACTGTGGTGAAAGAATTAGGTGAACAGATTTCTTATTCGTTACTTGAAATACTGTATTATAGCCACCGTGTTTTCTCCTTTGCGGGTGAAGCTCATTGTTGTATAAGACAAATTGTGGTTTGAGTTCGCGGCGTGACGACGACTTTAACTGGATTATTTCTGAGTTCAAGTTGGCTTCAACTGTTTTTGTTCAGATATTTTGCCCGATTTTATTTGTTTCGGTGGTTTTGAGAGACTTTATAGAGATAAACTTTTTTAACGCACGCTTATTAGGTCTGACCTGAATGTGGAATTGTTTGTTCGTAATAGAATCAGAATATAAATGTCACCTACTTCTATTGGTCAATTATGTATTTCATACTTTGCAAATGTATTTAATTCAAACGAAGTTACAATAATATGGTACCATCAAGCTAGTCTGATTATGGAGCTGCAAGGTACCCTTAAATAGCTGCTTGTAAATCCATCGAGTTTCGGCTTATTAGATTTGTCTTAACGAGTCCTAATAATTTCCCTTGATGACGAAGACCTGGTGATGGAGCTGGAGGGTGCGGGTAAGGGAACCCTTGAATGGCTTCTAACAAGTAAACCCATCGAGTTTGGGCTCATTAACTAACATACATTTAAGTGCATTGCTAAAACTAAAGCGTGTTTTTTTAGTGTAAAAAAAGTCTACGAAAGTTCTTCGTAATTGCCCACCAGTGAGTTTTGCTATTACCGAACAAGATGGCGCTACTGATGTAGAACGCGTTATCGATGTGTTTTCGAGATATGGTGGTAATGTATCAAATATGGAAACTATACTCGTCACCATGATGTAGATATGATAGAAAATCATAAATTTATATTTTGTTAGGGCATTCTTTTTGATGTCTCTTTATTCCAAGGTCGAACATAAACCTTTGAAAGTGTTGGCGCTACCAGCAGAGCAGATTATTGAGTTTTATAGTATCTGTAAAATTCATAAAACCGAAATTTACAGTTTATCCTTTTTTAATATTTATTATATAGTGTGGGTGGATAAACCCGTAAAAAAACCCATTCCTTCATTATTCCCTGCCCCACGGAACACTTTCAAAGATTGATATGGGAGTTGAACTCAAATCAGAAGACGCAGTATAGGAAGGCTCTCCTCTCGATGGACTAAAGACATTATAAACGTCGTAAGAAGTCGGTGGATGGAGACGGCTAAGACTGTTCATCGTGGTATTCTATGGTCCCCCATATGCATAGGCTCGTGTCATGCAATACACTTTTACTAATGATTATGACTGAGAAAAAAATTGTCATTGGTACTTTCAGATCATGTACGTAAAGGAACTACAGAAAGGAACTGCTAATGACTACTCAAATAAATGGAATAATCCCCTGATCATCCCTCTTCTGAACCTCTGATCCTATGGCATAAGGGATATGCCGTAGGTATCAGAAATACCTACGGCATTTCGCTTATGTAAAAAAGTATAACAACACCTTGGCTTAGTAAAATTGAATTTAATAAAAGCATAATCGCTCGCATCAATCTCTCCGCAATCTCGACACAGTTTCCGAGATAAACGGTAAGACTCCGAGTTCATTTTCGATAATAGGGCTTTTAACGGACATTCTTTAGTAGCTTTTAACGATAAAAAGAAAGCAAAACGCACATATTATGTAAAATAGGAGTTTGAAAAGTTTATACGGCGACATAATTAATGATGAAAAATTCATGATTGTGACATCTGCTTATATTAGGTAATATAATTATATATTAATGGACATCTGCAATAACAATAACTAAAGACGGCGTTAGTATTTTGTGACTAGGGGTATTGCTTTTGCCTACCCTGAAGGACTCTTTTAATATTATTTTTAATGGCATTTTTTTAATCTTGCTAATTCTAAGGTTTTCTCAGTAGTTCCTCTTAATTAATTTGAAGGTAAAACTGAAACGTTTTTGTCTCTGTAGTTCCTTTACAGGATCTGAATAAGAAAATATCAAGAAGCTTCCGCCTTGGTAGTGATTCGGATTAGTTGAGCTATCTTTAGATCTTTTGCAATGGTCTTTAGAGTTACACAACTAATTGTGACGATTATGCCATAGAGACTATACTGGGAGTGGCTACCTCCTACTGAGAAAAAAACACTTCCTTGTTCATCATAGTAACGCAGATAAACACATAAACAACATACAGAACCTATTCCTATATACCTTTGTAGGTATATCACCTTTCTGCAGAAGGGCATGCACTAAGGTAAGTTTAACCAAATGAAGAGTTTATTCCAGCAAACCTTTGAGGCTAGTAGTGATCATAGAGGAAGGTTGTTTGACTGTTGTTGAATATTTGATGATAAATTTAAGATATTGATATCACTTAAAAACCTCTAGTGGGGCTTTTGTTTTGTCTAATACTGTTAGCTAATTTGTGCGGATAATCCAGTAGGCTACAATATTGTTAAGCTTAATTTTATAATCCTTCTATAACCTAAGATTTTGGGTTGTTCCTCGTGCTCCACCCGGGTGGAGCATGAAGAACTGTATGTCCTCGTGCTCATACATGAAATCCAATGAATGTGCTAACTAATGATATTGTTGTACACTCATTATCAAAGTCATTACATTGTAGCAGTTTATTGTCCCTGAATAAAATAAATAAATAAATAAGAGTATCATTAAACATTCTTAGTAGTACCTCCAGATCTTGTAAAAGAACTACAGAGACGATACAGTCTCTGTACCAGTAGTATAATAAGTACTTTCAAAGGAACAAATAAACTATTGAGAATCACCCATTTTTCGTATTATTTTTTGTGGTTTTTCTTGTTAGTCCCGGAACGACTAAGCTGTCGAGCACAGTAATGGATAGAAATCAAAGTTCTAACAAGGACCGCGAATAATCTTGCAGAAGTTCATCTAGCGAACTTCGTGTTCTGAACTTAACTAACTTAGCTTGAGTTTCAATAATAGGTTTCGTTAATTATCAGGATTCAAATCTCTGACATTATGGCAAGGTTTAGGTCTCTGCCATTTTCCCACTAATGTTATAAATGTAGTAAATGTTTGTGTGGATGGATGGATGGATGTTTGTTAATCCTTAACGCAAAAAGTACAGAACGGATTTTAATGAAACTTTACAGTATTATAGCTTATACATCAGAATAACATAAAGGCTATAGTTTATAATAATTTATACCTAATAGAGGTTCCACGCGGGCGGAGCCGTGAGCGAATGCTAATAATATTATTTTCGTAAAAAATCGTCATTTTCATTTTGCAGTAAGTATTTGTTTTTAATTATTTTAATGATTTAGGGTACCTTAGTCAAATTAGGATACAGAACCCTTATAATTTCGTATTGTCAGTAGTGAAATAACGAAAAAAAATAGGGGTGACACTCCATACATGAAAATGAGGGATGAAAATAAAAATCTACTGCAATTGATGATTATATGCGCTTCTAATATAATAAAAATATCATATCAAACGACTCCGTTATACACATAAAACATTATCTTTGAACAGGTTATATGTAAGTAGCTCAACATCCCCGTCAAAAGCAAAGTTCTAGGAAACTTTGAACCAAGTCAAGTACGCTAACAAACTAGATTTGGAAATCATTGCTCTGAACACAACGTCCGAGCGCAACATGTTCTAGGGGCCTAACCACCCAAAAGCCTTTATCAACTTTCTACTTTACTTGTAGGAAAATAGAATAAGATTCCGTGTGAAAAGTTTATGAGATATAGTTTTATTTTGGGAGTATTATAGGTAGCCAAATTAAACTAACACTTACACGGTTTGGTCCAGTTTCAATCTACGTACATCAGTTTATTTATGTCTAATGAAAATTGGTGTGGGTCCTATTTTACAGGATAATGGGTAGGTACTAAGATCATTGTTCACCAACACATTAACGGGCGGTCAAACGCTGTTTATCAAAAACATTTTGATAGATGTTTTCACACAATTTCCGTCACCTTAACCGATTGCTTAGGTACGGTAACCGCCTGTTTATGTATTCGTGATCTTAGACCTTTCTATATTTAAGCTTGTAGCATATTTCTATCAAAAACTTTGAAGAAACTTAACTTTTTATGAATAAATTATAACTCGTAGGTAATTAAAATGATGAGGCAGTTTCACCTAAAGCACTTGTTTATCACAAACACTTCCAATTCATAAAACATACACGTTCTATAATAATTATCTCTTTGACAAATCCGTTTCCGATGCTAATGTTACAACTTAGTTTACACTAGCAAATTAAATTATAGCTCTGGTTACGATAAGAAGAGGTCTGACATTTGGGGAGCTTTTGAAACGTTCCACGTAAACAACGGCTGTTCAGAATATCAACCTCTCTACCTAATTTCAAACTATAATGTACGACGTGACCAAATGTTCTTAATAATTGTTCCTATGGTTTTAATACATGAGTATGAGTAGTATGAGTATGTCAAGATAATGACATGAATGAAATAATTAATAATAATGCCTGGAATTATGATGACTTGCCTATTTTGTCTCTTTCTGACCTAGCTCATTATCAAAGAGGAGACTAACAAGACCTGAGTTTATTGAATCATAATTATCATCATCAGTCTGTAGAAGTCCACTACTGGATATAGGCCTCCCCCTAGAATGCCGCGACGAATGATCATGAGTCGCCTCCATCCACCGACTTCTTGCGATGTATATTACGTATTGTTATTGAATCATCATCAGCTGTCGGACTTCCACCGTCGGACGAGGCCTCTCTCATGAAATACAATAAAGGGGAATTGCAATAATCACCACGCTTGGCAGGTGGATTGGTGATCGCAGTATTGATGTTGAATACTCAGGTGGATGCTGCTGCCCATGTTCTAGTGTAATCCCTTACTCAGCTTTTACGATATCCGCCGGGAGGGAGCAGTCTATTCTCAGGATGGGCATAACACAGCACCTTTATTGAATACCGCCTCTAAATTAGTGCATAAGTTATAGACAAATGTCATAGCTGTTCATAGAGGAATCAGATTAGAGTAGATATAGGAGACTTTACCTATGTCATCTTGCTCATTCATATTCATGAGTTAATTAAAACAAATGACTAGAGGTATTAATTTATAAACTCATTCCAAGTGAGAAATATAGCTCCTTAGAGACACCTGAATTGTTGAGATGTTTGTGAATTTATTTTTGCTCTCCTCGGGGTGACTTTATATCGGTTGATCACCCTGTGATGAGCAATTTAAGAAGTTGACGCTCGATGATAAATTAATTTCTAGAGACAGTCGGACGGAAGGACGGAGAGTCGAGCGAAACAAGGTAACTCAGGCATAACGGCTATTGCTTCCTGATCCATGGTAAGAGGTTGTTTGTTTATGTGTGTTATTACATTTATACTCAAAATGGCTAAAACGATTAGTATCGTGGTTTTTTATGACTTCAAAGAAGGTTCTAAGATATGTTTTGGTGCCTTTAAGATGCCACTATGGGACAGTAAAATCTATAAACGCTGCTGAGGTAGCCGCGGTAGCATGCGGTAGCCAGCAGGGGAAATGTTCAAAATGTTTACAAAATCTGATATTTTTTGAAGAAACACCAGTGGTGGATGTGTTTTTTTTTCATAATAATTAATTAATGTCATTTCATTTTTGTTGTTTTATTTTCTTAAACCCCCCTTCACCCTTCCCGAAACTAAAACCTGGCTACACCCGTGCGTGGTAGTCTCGGCCTAAGCATAGGATTCCTTTAACTCCGGTGGATGTTGTAATAGTCGACTAAGGGATAATGCTAGGGAATGGACAGCAGCATCTACCTGAGTACTTAACACCATTCCGACCACCAATCCACCTACCTGCGCTTATGGCAAATTCCCCTATTGCACTCTATGGGTTGTACGCATGCATGCTATGGGGGAAGCCTCATCCAGTAGTGGATTGTACCGGCTGGTGAAGATGAAAAAGACGCTGCAGTAGACGTAGAATTTAATTTTTGTTTTTGTATGAATACTTAGTACCGTTTACATTCCTTCTCAATCCCAAGGGAGCCCAACCTCGAACACACTTACAAATGATTTCCACAGACTCCTAAACCTGATACGAAATTCAATTTGGAAAGTAACTTTATATCGTATGTACATTTTTGTTATGAAGGTATCTGGCTAATATAGGGCCTCGTAGGAAGCAGGTAGAATATTTCATATAATATGAATACGTTTGGACGCAATTTACTCAAAAAGCAGAAAACGAAAAGTCGAATTTTAAGTCAAAACTTAGTTGAAATCACTTTTATTTTAAGATTCTCATTGAAATCAGAAGGATTATTATTGAATCGTCAAATCATCATTGGATGGAGTCCAGCAATACTTCTACAGGCTAATGGTGATGGTTTGTTTGGGAATAGCTAGCGGTGTTGTAGTGAGCCATTATGCTCATCGTGGAATCTTTCATCAACTTCATCATTAGCATGTGGAAGTCATATATATTATATTACATAGTCCTCCTTATATAATATTATGACACGATGAACGAGCTTTAGCCAACCAACACTGCTTGTCCAGTTCGTTGTTGCCACTCGAGAACCTTTTTTCCCCAACGTTTGGTGAATCTTCAGCTAATGGGTACGGAACCCCAAAAACAGCGGATGTTTTCAACGTAAAAGCGGCCTTTAATGGAAAGTTACTTACACGAGGCCCATCTATCATCCAGTCGCTACAGTTTTATTTTCGTCCTTCCACCGATGATGATATGTGGACGTATTAAGGATGAGTTTGCCCCACATTCTCTCCCAAAATACAGGATTTAGGATTTAGGTATTTTAACATCGTTATTCCATATTATGGGAAAGTTACAATAGTGTTTCAAGCAACCTAAGTGATCAATTGGAGTCGAGTGCGTCTGGTCTAAAACTGCACGCCCCAATAATTTAATACGTCAGAACAGAATATAATATTCTTATTTCTGTACGTGCAGGGATCATTTTCGAATGTCAAGCTTGTGTCAAGTGTAAAATATATATGTGTAAGTATAGATTTGTGGCGTGTGCGTCAGCTGTATTCGTATTATGTGTTTAGCAAGCCGTTCAGAAGCCTGTTGCTTTATATTTAGAAGAAAAACCAACGATTAATTCCATAACTTTTATTTTATTCCTTACATTTTATTAACATTCCTTTTTTTTTTAGTTAGTTACCTACGCCAATGATTTTAATTAATTTAATTGTCCTTGTTGTTTAAAATATAGTACAGCGAATGGAACTTCGTTACAACTTCCAACCAGTTGTCCCGCGACACCTCTCGTTTTTTAACCGACTTCCCAAAAAAGGAGGAGGTTCTCAATTCGGTTGTATTTTTTTTTTTTTTTTAATGTTTGTTACCGCATATCTCTGGCGTTTATGAACCGATCTGGAAAATTCTTTTTTTATTTGAATTGATATACTTCCAGATTGATCCCATTTTTTTCAGGATCCAGTTCTGATGATGGTATCCTTGAGGAATTGAGGGAACTCCTCAAATATTGTAGGCATACATAGGGCGATTTTGATATTTTCAGCATCAAACCAAGCATTTGCATTCAAAAAGTATCATAATCCTTTCACCACTATGGTTCTTTCATCATTTTTTTTTCATCCAAATATTTAGTCGAATACTATGGCGGAAGTCGGTTTTTTAAATGAAAAGTTATTTAGTATAATTAATTAAACAAAAACATAAAATTATTACATTTTCTTGTTTTGTATATTTTACCCGTACTAAGCTCGTACGGGTTACTGAAGTATTTGCGTTAGTGACCCCTTAGCCCCTTGTCTTTGACCCTGAGTACCTCACATGCCTTTTTCCTATCGCTGAAACTACGGTACGGTGTTTACACGTTTCTTACTCCTTCCTTATCTCGTTATTCAATATGCAAGGCATTGTAACCTTATCGGTGTTACGTAACGTTAGCTGTTTTACGAACTTGTTGCTAAACTTTTTGTTCAAACAAGCACCGTTTTTGTGGCCAATAAAAGATTATGCGATTGAAATAATCGCAATTTCTAGCAGGATAGTGGGTTATTGATATTGGTGCTATGTACACTCGAGAGCAATGAATCCGGGTCACTTAAAGATGTTAAAAATCTCGGAAACTAAAAATGATAGATTAATGCAATAAATTGTATTTAATAGACAATGTAATACTCCTTAAATGAAGGTAAAAAAATATGAGTCACCATACATTTTATTAACACAAAATTACATAAAGAAAAAAACTGCTGATCTCTCCTTAAAACAAAAATAGGAAACATGAAATTTTTGAACTTTATTACGATTTTCTTGAATTTTAATACTTCGTATTGCCTCCTCGTGCTTCCATATAATGAATATAGAGCACTATCAACATGGTTTATGTACCCACATAAATGACAGATTACAAACAAAAGCAAAACCAAATGCTGTAATTTCGTAGTTCCATCTTCGAAAGTGGCCCTTTTTCAAATTTGATTTTTTTATGATATAACTTTACAATAACTAAGAAGTTTTAATACCTTCATTTAAGGAGTATTACATTGTCTATTAAATACAATTTATTGCATTAACCTAGCATTTTTAGTTTCCGAGATTTTTAGGATTCTTTAAGTGACCCGGATTCATTGCTCTCGAGTGTATTTAAATAAGCGGTATTTTGATAGCATTGAGAGCGTTAAAAAACAATTTGATTATCTTTCCAATTATACAGTACCTATAAAAATTTGTGCTTAACTGGTTTTTTTTTATACTACTGTTTAATCAAACAAGCATGCGGCCCACCTGATGGAAAGCGGTTACCGTAGCCTATGGGTGCCTGCAACACCCACAGGCATCACAAGCGCGTTACCGACTCTTTAAGAACTTTAAAACGCATTTTTTGAAGAACCCTTTAATGTAGTCACTATAGAGAGAACCTCGGCAGGATGATTCCACAACTTAAGTGATCGCGGGAGAAAATTCCTCTGGAAAATCGCAGTGCGCAACCACATTGCATCCAAAGTATGAGGATAAATCCCCTGCCGACAGTATGTGTTATGTACACAACACAATGTATACATAACATAATGTCTTTATTTTAAAAAAATTACACTATACACCACCTACTTTACTATTTTCTCCTGCTGACGTGTTCCCGTCTCACGACCTTTGAGCGTGGTCGCGGGCGGTGCTTATGAGGAAGAACCTCAAAATGGTCAATGAAACGTCAGCAGGAGAATAGTAAAGTACGTGGTGTATAGTCGTAATTTTTCTAAAATGATACCAAGCCACGATAACTTCAATTCTATAATGTCTTTAGTTCATCAAGAGGAGGGCGTTACTGCGTTGCCCGGTTTCTGGTCCCCACTCAAGAATCTTTATTCCCCAACGGTTGTTAGTTCTGGAAGTCGATGGATAGATGGGGCTAAAGACCGTTCGTCGTATTCTATGGGGCAGGTCTATGTCCAGCGGTGGACTTCTACAGGCTGATGATGATGATAATGATGATGACATAACATAAAAACCAACAGCCACATGCATATTGCTGATCCTACACTAGGGTTTCCTGTGTCATGGGTATCGGGAACTACGAGTACCATGGTACCTAAACATCCAGACCCGGAACAAATATTTTCAGATCATGCAAACACTTGTCCTGCACGGGTAATCCAACCCGCACCTTTTGCACGCCACGGAGGTCGACACAACTTCAATACGCGATGCATTATATGCCCTTTGATTTTTATGAAATGCTAGTAAGTAAATACATAATATCCATACTCAATATGAGCCATATTCATATCTGGTTCATCACCATTATCATAAACCTATTCGTATGTGACATAAGCTTTGAATGCCAAAAAACCCTTTCACATGAAAATACACTGTTTTTTCAAGGTATTTAAATAATGGCTTGCAGCAACAAACAATAGGTAAAACTAGGCACAACTTAATTCTACTTCCTACTAATATTATAAACGCGAAAGTTTGTGAGTATGGATGTTTGTTACTCTTTCACGTAAAAACTACTGAATGGATTTGAGTGAAATTTGGAATGGAGATACTTTACGCCCTGGATTAACACATAGGCTACTTTTCATCATCATCATCATCATCATCATCATCAATTTTCATCATTATTCACGCGGGTGAAACTGCGGGGCGCAACTAGTTGAATATAATGTGAATTTACCATAGCTAAGTACCACAATACATAAATTGATTCTAGTTTGCCACCGAAAGCCTCATCAGCACCAGTCTGTTTAAGTCCACTGGTGGACGAGGCGAGGTGGTGGAGGAGGGGGGGTGGAATATAGGTTTTGCCATAACCATCATGCATGGCAGGTGGATATAGGTGATCGCATTTTGGTGTAAAGTACTCAGGTAGTTGCTGCGGATCCATTCCCTGGTAAAATCCCTTTGTAAAGCTTTCTACATCCCCGGGAGGAGACGGAGGGGTCTTCTTGGGGATAGGAAAGCAATGGCGGCGATGAGCTCACCACTTGTGACGTCTATATTCCTGCTATTGTCCAACCCTCGGTGCAAAGAGATCTTTGAGGTTCTGCCCACCGCTTCGGGGGAAAAGGTGTGTGTTTGTGTACCTATGTATGGTTAAGAAAATAAGTATAATATTTTTTGTGATAATAATAATTATATAAGCACTTATCCAAATTATATTTCATTTATTATTATGCTTGTGTGAGAAGTTAAGAACATAATTTATTGTGTGATTTAATATCACATAAAAATAACATTGAATGCTATCTTATAAATATTGTAGTACCCTTACAGGGTTCATGTTGACAACTTAGAACATAATCCATCTTACACACTACATGAAGCAATAATATTTTATGACTATAAGAATTATTGCCGGGGGCTTTTCTATAAAAACTTGTAGATTTGGCATCCGACTACACCTATTAAGTTAAAGTCAGATTTAGTTTTTAAATTTTATTTATTACTACTTTTTAGTAGAATAGTAATTAATATAAGTGTTATAGTATGTGTTTGGAATATACTCATCAATCAAAAGATAATTTGATAACAAACTCATTTTTATGAATTATATGAATTATATGAATTATATATTTTCGTGGTGGGAAAGGAGGAACCGGGAAAATTGTGTTTTATTACCTATAGTCACGCGGAACGTCAAGACGCATCATATTACCTCATTTGTCAAAATCTGTCAAGTAGTTTCGGAGCTAAGAGGAGCAGATGAACAACCTTACATACAAACATACATAGACTGCCAATCTCATAATCCTCCATCTGCTGTAGTCGGATAAAAAACTAAAATCTAACTTATAACTATAGTTACCAAAGTACCTAACTTTTATAATAAAATATCATAAAAATAATCAATCTTGTAGGCCAAGACCAAGTCAAAAGGTGGAAATAATCTGTTGTTTGTGTCAGATAAATTGATAAATCGTTGATTAGACCATTTTGATAACACGAGATGATGATAAATTTATCAAGAGACTTGATAATCTATAGATATACCTATTCAGATAAAGTAGGTAACTATAGGAACATGGAATAGATCTGCCGGTCTAGACAAACGGTATTCGCTTCGAAGCGATTCTATTTCTACAGTCGTAATTCAATACAAAAGACCACAATATAATGACATATCGATAGCTTACGTCAATCTCGTCCATTTTGGACTTTTCTACTATATAAGCGTCATCGCTATTAGAATGTTACTTTTTCATAGCTGTTGTGTTTCAGGTTAGAAGTAGAAAGTAAGAAACAATCTAAGGCGCAGGCCACACAGAAGAGATGTAAGACGAGGACGGGGCGCAGACAAATGTCTCTTCCACGTCCTTTTCATACAAAATGTATAGTAGCGTCGCGACGCAAAACAAACAGAAAAGACGGGGCGCAGGTAACGCTTTTACCTCTGCTCTGCTCGCGACGCGTCCTCGTCTTACGTCTCTTCTGTCTGGCCTACACCTAAATATGAAAAACACATAATTATAATAATTCTGGCTGAAGATTGCCGCTAATGCCTGAGATTATTAATTAACAATATTATTGTACGAACGAACCGTCCACACGCAATCTCCTGTATGATCATCATTATAACACTGATAGACATAGGCCTCCACCACAAAGTACTTACCACAATTAATGGCCTTGAGTCGACTCCATACACCGACATCCTGCGACTGTTACAATGGCATCGATCCATCAAGTGGTAGGCCGTCCTAAGCTACGTCTTCCGGTTCTCCGGTGGTTGTCGGCACTGTTAGCTATGTGGCCCTCTCTTTGCCATTTCAATTAATTCTGAGAGTCAATGACCGTGGTGATGATTACCTTAGTCATCACCATCATCACCAGCCTGTTTACGTCCACTACTACGATGAACGAGGCCTCCCCATTGGATACAATGGGGGGATTTTTGTCATAATCACGACGAATGACAGGCGGATTGGTCATCGTAGTTTGGTGTTAAGTACTCAGTCGGCCATTCTGCCCATCCCCTAGTGTAATCCCAGCCAATTAATTAATTATTAATTAATTGTAATCTTGGAGAAGGAGGTTTCTTTTCTTAGGCCGGACACACCACGGCAACAGATTACCTCAGTAATACTTAATAATAATAATATAACAAAAACGTTTATATTACCCCTTGAACATAAATACGCGTTATATGAAAAAAGTAATTAAATACCTATTAAAACTCTGTTGCTGCATAAATTATTTTAAATGGCTCTACACAATATTCCATGAATGATTGAATCAAAGGTTCAATGGAAATAATCAGTGGAACGTAAAGGCTCGCTAAATAATTCAGTTTGCCTAATACCAAGCAGGCAAGGTCGGCCGAATTACCCTTGTAGTTGTAGTGTGGCCAGGAGAATAAATAAAAGCCGTACAATAAAGCAAAGAATACGGTGCGAGAATGACCCATTATTGTACTAATAATATTTAATGAATTAATTTGATTTAATTTATTTATAAAATTATTTACTGCCAGAGCTGTTACTTACCTTAATCGAAAGGGGTTTTGATTTCTATCATCATCATCCGCCCACAATTTAGTCCACTGCTGGACAAAGGCCTCTCCCAATACGCGCCACTGTGCCCAGCCTTCGGCTCATCAACTTTCTGCCCGGCACCGTTCGAAAGTCATTGTCACAATGCGTCTGCGTAGACGTGGTCTCCATTCAAGGACTCGCTTACTCCAACGGTTTATTAATAATAATAACATAACACTCAACAGTTAAATACGTAGTCTTGATTCCACACTAAAATTCCCTGTATCGTGGGTATCAGGAAACACGAGTACATGGTACTCCCAGATTTAAAGAAGATGAACACTACAGACTACCTAGAACGTATAATATGAACTAAGATAGAATAGGTATATCACTGCCCAAAATCATGTTCCCGCCTATTTATACCTGAGTGGCAAATACGCAGGACTCGATTCGATAAATTTGACATTAAAATCCGAAAAAACGGGACTATTGTAGAGGTAATAGTCCCGTTTTGTCGAATTTTAATGTCAAATTTATCGAATCGAGTCCTACGTACTTGCACTGCGGCTAACCTATATGGAGCTTAATATGTTTTTTATTTATTTTACTTGATGTGCTCTTCCTACATATTTATTTTTTTGTTTTTTACCTATCTACTTATTTATTGTTTTACCTCCCGTTTTTTATTGTTGTTCGTGGCATCACTCAGGCCCTGTCTGAGCGCCGGCGCCGCACCGTACACCCATGCAGGTCTGGTGCAGCGTATGCTGACACAGGGACATATTTAACCCCACACAACACAAATTGATGCCTAAAATTACCTTCCTAAAAACTGGTTAACTCATAGAATTGAAACTTTCGTGGTTGGGAATCATTTTAAATTGAAAAAACACCACTGTTCTATTTCACTGTATTACTAACTGTACTGTAGTATTCGCTGGTCTACCGTCGAACGCGGTCGTGGGCGGTGCTCATGATGAAGAGGCTTCTAAACTCAGCCTCGAAATGTCAGCAAAAGTGAACAAAAACAGTGGTTATTAGCCGTTTTTTCAATTTAAAATGGTTACCTCATGTTTATTTTATATGTTTATACTTTTCTTGTGCCTTGTCTTTTGGTAATTTGTTTCATATGTTTAATTTTGTGTTGAAATAAATAAACAAAATAAATATTTAGTCGGAAAAAGGTCGGATGTATAGCAGCTCTATAGATAATTAATAATTCCGTCAGATACTTGGGATTCGGGCTTAATTAGTCGAACAAACCATTCTCTTCGCAACATAAAGCGAACTAATTAAAGATATCAACGGGAAAAGAGACATTAACTATTAAACATGTTTTCTTCCATGGAGTAGTTTTGTTTTTCTTTGGTAATTGTTATCTATGACCCAATTCATTGGATTAATTTTATGAAGCTTTCATTTTAATTAATAAACTTGGCTAAAATATTATGTTTGCTGCAAAATCAGGGCATGATTTATGAAGCTATTAATTCAGGTATACATCTTCAGTAGCCTTTTGACGTCCACTGCTGGACAAGGCCTGTGGGCAATGTATTTTATGGGAGATATTTAAGCAAATATGATATTTCAGCCAAGTTACTTAAATAAAATGAAAGATTCACAAATTTAATTACTTAACCACTGTAGGCTGGAGGGTTGGTGATTCCAGTATTTTTTTTTGAGTACCTATACCTACTCAGTCATTTGGATGTTTGGAATCCCTTAGTGGCTTTTACAACATCAATTGTGATGGAGGGGTCTATTCTTAAGCCGGACACGCCACTGCAAATAAACATATAATAACTATTATTATAATAAATAATACATACTGGGTGTAAAAAGTCAACTTCCGAAAACTTGAACGACGTTTTGTAAACTACTGGTTATAACTATTAGTACATCTACTGCAATTTGATTTTTGAGTCTTTCTATCCTTTTCAGTTTTTTTTTTCTAAAAAGGTATGTTAGGTACGTATGCGAAAACGGAAGCAAACAACGCCGTCATTCGTTTTGTGACGGGCAATGATTTTCTTATTACATTATTATCCGCGTGGTTGGGTCGCCCTTTGTGTTCCTCAAGTAAACAGGTTTTTCATCGTGAAACCTTGTCACAGAATAAATCATACCTATACTTTAGAGATCTGATACTGGGTTATAAATCTAAGGTCGAGCTAAATGAGATAAATAGACTTAGCATGTCCCCGTCACTCTAAACACGCGTGTTTTAACATTTGTGCGACAGTGACAGAGACATTTTTCAACATTTATTTAATGTTTATTATTATTATTAAACGTTTGTTTATCTCAGCCTTTGGACGCGGACGTACTATAATTGAGACACTGATGGCACCCCTAGTGGATACTTTGAGAATCTCAAAATCCGTGATGCACTAAACCAGTGTTTCCCAAACATTGTTCTGCCATGGCCCGGTAATTTTAACACTGCCCCTTCGTGACCCACTTTATACTTTTAAACCTACAAATTTGTACTAATACTTTTTACTTCTTTTTTATTAACGATGCGTTGATTGATAGTAGGTATTATTTTTAAAACAAGGTGGGAATGTTGCGGCCCGGTATTTTATTTTGAAGGCCCGGTAGTGGGTCTCGACCCGGCAAATGGGAAACGCTGCACTAAACCATAATACCAAAACGTCTTTGTCAATTGCGTAAACTAACTCTGGTGAGCTAGTGACCCTGACTTCCGATCCTTAGGTCGCGGGTTTGAATTCCGATCATGAACCACTAGATTTTTCCTCTCGAATTCACGTACGCAATGATACGTGCTCTTAAGCAGTGAAGGAAAACATGGTGAGGAAATAAAAATTCTAAGACTATGTGACATTTTCATGAGAGATAAATAGATAGATAGATCAAAATTTTATTGTACACCAGGATAATAGGATCCATAATAGGATTTACTTAACTAGCAGTATACAATGGGTGGCCTAATCGCTGAGAGCGATATGGCCAGGCAACCTTTGGATGGTTAGAAACGAGCGAGAGGTGAGACGCAAGGAATCCATTCATAGCATTAGTTCTTTCATTGTTATTATCAGCCTGTCAACTTAATCTAAAGCTAGCTGAATAAATTTTATTATACATTGAAGGCCGATTTAGAGTGGCACAGGCCAGCTCGACGTGGAAAAAGGAAATGCATTTACCGGAGCCTTGACTGCAGTAATTTGTCATGGTTTAGGGATTACCTGATAATCTGGCCGAACTCTCTGTGCCGAACGATTGGGTGAGTGAACACTGCCTAAGAATTCTTCCGTTGATTACCGTGAATATCTTGGAGTAAATCTTTCTTGCAACGTACACTATGAACAGCAGAGGCCCAATTCTCTAATTTTAAAAACGATTAATATACAATATAATCTCATTTCAGTCGCATGTGTCACTATTATTACGTAGTAACTATTACATCTTCGCATACTACGTGAACATTAAGTAATAGTTACTACGTAAATAATATTGACAGATGCGACTGAAACTAGATTATATTGTAATTTAATCGTTTTTAAAATTAGAGAATTGGGCCTCTGAACCTGACCGGCAAAGTTTATAGCAAAAAAATTTACACGTTAGTTCATCGTTTTTGGATACTTAATTGTTAATAAGGTGTCCAGTCTTCTCCGTAGTCCATAATGGCCTGGCAATCTTCGAGGCACACTTTTAGCTAATTTTTCAGCTAAGTCACGGGATAATGATCTCAACATAGACTTAATATTGTGCGTCGAGTTTCGACGCCAGAGTTTTTTTGTTCCTAAAGTTTAAGTTTAATCAACGTCCAATTGTTTTTTCATCCCATCTATTCGAAAAGGACGACTTGGTTCGCCTTTAAGTGCACCCAAAGGTGGTGTTTTCTGTATGAAACTTCTATAAGTGCGCCGCAATGATCTTTGCCGCGCACTTTTTAAATTTGGAACATATCGAACTCAAATAAGTGCGCCGCAATCATCTTTTCCGCGCACTTTTTGAATTTGGAACATCTTGAAAAGAATCAAACACAAATAAGTGCGCCGCAATTATCTTTGCCGCGGCCTTTTTAAATTTGGTTATCTTAGTGTTCAGCGCCAAAGAAGTCGAACGCAAATATTGTTTGAATAAATACTGGCTGGTACGACGGCCTATAGGCGCACCACCGGCTGAATAAAAAAAACAAATTAAAAACGCGCGAACTACAGCCCGCGATTTCGTCATTTTTAACCGACTTTACAAAAAGGAGGAGGTTCGCAATTCGGTTGTATTTTTTTTATTTTTTTTTATGTTTGTTACCTCATATCTCCGGCGTTTATGAACCGATTTGGAAAATTCTTTTTTTATTTGAATAGATATACTTCCAGATTGGTCCCATTGTTTTCATAATCCAGTTCTGATGATGGAATCCATGAGGAATTGAGGGAACTCCTCAAATATTGTAGGCATACATATGGCGATTTTGATATTTTCAGCAACAAACCAATGCATTAGCATTCAGAAAGTATCATAAACCTTTCACCACTATGGTTCTTTCATATTTTTTTTTTCATCCAATTATTTAGTCGAATACAATGGCGGAAGTCTGTTTTTTAAATGAAAAGTTATTCACGGATTGTTAGAAATTCATGGTTTTGTTTTGAAATAAAATATGAGGCGCCTTTTATTTTCTCATAGAGGGTGATGAAAAGTAGAGTGTAACACTCGGGCGCAAAATATATTTTTGGCTCGGGCGACGTACTTTGAATCCCTCGCTACGTTCGGGATTCTACTAAAGAATCCCTCACTTCGAAGCGCCCTCGCCGTAAAAATATTATTTTGCTCCCTTATTACAATCTACTATTATTCGGGTTCGCGTCAGGAGATTGTAAGGGCCAGTCCAGGAGCTTGATGCCAATTTTTTGTTATCATGCGATGCACAGACGGCTTTTGTGTTTGGGGTCGCTTTCTATATCTATACAGGGTATAAAAAGACGGCTCCTAAATACTGAAGGTACCGGTAAAGCTACCTATGTTATAGCTATATAATAGCGGTGAGTTCACAGAGCTCACTGGCTGCGCGAGTTCAACGCTCCCGGTCAGCTGATTGACGCGTAGCGCCAATATTTCTTTGTGGTTTTCATTGCTTTTTATTTATAAACGTGTTTCATTGATGGAAATTAGGTTTCTTTCATTGATATTTATGGATATTATAAAGAAAACACGAAAAAAGCGGTCCAAGAGTGAGCATTTTTTCATCTTAAATATTTTCCGAGTCATGGTCTGAATGCACTGTTTCAGTTTTCGGGGGTAGACACACGTTGGAATATCCATGATTCATTTGACCTTGAGAAAAGCCTTTTAGGAGATGGTAATGCTTTCTGGTATATTTGGTTTATCCTCACAGTATTCAGGGAGCCGGTAAACAAGTTTAAACTTACAAATCCTCTTTTTCAGAAGCATCCCCAAACATGCACCTTTACCAGGGTTTGAATCAGTTTATTATTGGAAGTTGACCAAGCAGTTCGGATTCCGATGGAGCGGAATTTTTGGCTCACATTTAAATTTAATGATAGTTGACAAGTTCTGCTGAGCGAGAACCCATCGCTTGAGATCAAGTAATCAACTAGGGTACTATACGTAATATAATATACGATGTGTGCTAAAATGCTCATATTAGGAACAAAAAAATGTATTCTACCCGTCCCCCTACTGTAGGGCCAATTCCAATTCAAGGAATAACTTTCCCGAATGTCAATCCTTATTCTGTCTCTACCCATTTCATAAAAGGCTTACATATTAAACATAACATATTTTTCATATAACGCGTTTTTCTGCTCAATTGGAGACCGCTCAATACGGTTGACTTTATCTGTACAACTCGTAAGAAAAACTTACCTTACGTCGACAAGTACAATCGCTATAAATTACCCCATCACTTGTTTCTTGAGTGCTATGAATAGATACGAGCAATGGCCCACACAGGCGTGCGTGCGGGCTTCGCCGCTACGCGCGCGGTTCTCGACCTTATTATCTTGGGATATAGACCGAGTGCCGCGTGCGTGGATCATGCTGGTGCGGCGCGAGCTTGAGTGGGTGACTGCTACGGTTATGATGAGCAGCGGGTAATTGTTCCTGCTGCTAGCTTAATTATTTGTCAAACTAGCAAATACTTTTACGAGTACCCACAGGGTAGGTACTTCTAATTTTTTTGTTAGCATTTTAACATCTTTTTAATATTTTCGGCCACTGGACCATCTGTTTTATTTAAATAAACTTTTACGCTGTTTAATGTAATGCTCAACTAATTTCGTATTCGTAGGCAAAACCGGCACAATTTAGTTAACTCTGTTTCTTAAAAAGTAATTTAGCAAATATTTTCTTTATAAGTTTTGATGAGCGCTTTTAGCTTAATTTACGTATTTTAATTTATGATTTTTACATTCTAGGATTCAATTTACACTGGAAATGTTTTAGGTTAAGATTTGATATGTCTAATAAATGAATTTTAAAAATGAAATAAAAATGAAAATACGGTTGACTTTACAACTAAATACTTATTCGCAAATCACTGCATGCATCTATTTGTACAAGTTGGAGTCTGGAAGGGATTGCTCTAAGTGATAAGGCCACCCATTATTTGATTTTTACGTGTTAATTTTTATGTGGTATACAGTAAAGAATTATCTTATACCTAGTAGAGTTTCAATAGTTTATAATATAATACATATTATATTATGACCAGGGATCGGAGTAGATAGATTGATTTGAGGTCATTGATCTCAAACGTATATGTGAATATGGATAAGCCTCCGATTTCCGGAATTTTAAAATTAATTATTGTTATTTTTCCGGTACTTCGTTATTAAGATGGGTATAAAGTGAAAAACGTATCAATACACTCAATTATATGCTGCTAGTGGTGTAGGTAACTGACATTTTATAATACCTAAAAAATCATTCTGGTGGAGTAAAAGCCTAGCAAAGTATGAATTACTCTGCAAACATGGTATTTTGTCACCTTATCTAAGTTGCTATCTATATACACATCTGACCAATCAGGACCAGGAACAACTTCCGGTACCAGTTCCGGAAATATGGCGTATCCATGTTATGACTCATGTGACGTAAGTACGAAAAATCAATCTACCTACTCCGATCCCTGATTATGACATATCAGTTCGACAACTCAGCCGATTCAAATGGTCTCGAACCGAGAGACAAACGAGACAAAAAGACAAATGTTATTGGTATACCTTTGAATAATATTCATATAGTATTCAAAGGTATACGAATAACATTTGTCTTTTTGTCTCGTTTGTACGAGAGTTTTGCTGCGTATAACACAAGCGTAGGTAGGCGGATGGATCATCTCGAGGATATCAAGGAAACTTAATGTCATATAACAAAGAAATCTGATTATCCTAATAATATTTATGCGTAAATGTGAAAGTTCAGATGTTTTTGCTATTCATCACGCCCTTAAGGTTACTCACATACACAATTTAGTCAACCGAATGCTTGTAAAGGTAAATTACGCTTCAACTCCCTCTAATTTTTTTCTAGTTCATTGTTCCTAACAATTTCTAATTATTATTTAAATATATACCTATATATTTTTATGAAGATCTGACTTGTAGATTTAAAGTTAAAAAGATACTAGAGCCCGATAGAATGAAAAAACATAGTTTCTCATTAATTTAAAATCTACAATTCTGACCTTTTTGTACAGTTTTGTAGAGTTGTTAAGACTTATCAATAGTAATTGTAATTTTTTTAAAACTATTGTTTAAAAAAATAAAAATTTGTAATAATTAATATTATCATTAAAAAAAAAATTAAAAATAAAATAATATAATATTTTAGTAATTATTTTTTTTTTTTTTTTTTTTTTTTTTTTTTTATATTATTATTATTATTTTTTATTTATTTGTTTTTAATTTGCTAATTTTATTTTGGTTTATTAACCAGAAAAAAATTAGCTTTGGTAATTCAGTAGAAACGTTCAACGAAGTGTACGCAAATCTATATCAATTAGGATGGAATTTGGTAAATACACCTTTTTACCAACTTACTTTTTACCGTTTTACTTTTTACCTTACTTTTTTTGGTGGTAGATTATGACCTAGTTTGAGCTACAGGTTACTTTTTTAGAAGTAGTTGTATGTTAGGAAATCCATAACTATACAATCAATCATACATTCATACTACTTATAAAATAAATGAGAGTTGTTTTTTGCGTTGTTGTTAGACAGGTGACACAGGTGTGATAGGTGACTGGGACCACGAACAATTGGGACCGCGGTCCCAGTCACCCAATAGCGTTTTTGAATCATTCGACTGGGACCAAAAACCGTATAAACTAATTGTACAGTCGCCAGAAAAATTTAAAAGCCAATAGGTACGCGATTTGTTTTTATAGTATTGACGTTAAGTAAAAGAAACGATACGTAATATAATTTACGTAAATAATGTGTATGAAAATATAGGTGAGGAACTTAACGCGCCTACATGCCGTTGAGCCGGGTGTATTTCAAGGTCAAGCAGCCCTATTGTTTTAAGCAGGAACTCTAGTCACCGAAGTGTATCAGTCCGAAAGAGTTCTCATCCAAAACCACTGAATGGATTTTAATGGGGTTTTACTGTTGAATAGTAAAACCCCAACAGTAATGGTTCCTCGAAAAGATTTTAGGCTTTATATGTGGAAGTTGCTAGCTTGTCAATTAGTGCCACATAAATATACCATGTAAATAAATAATGAATATGTAATTTAATGTTTGTATGTATTTTCGTATGCTTCAAAATATAACTAAAGCACACATCCTCCCACGGAAAAGTTCCAGCGCTTTAATTCTGAGCTTTAACTCGAAGCCCTACAGGTGAAATTACTTTATTCTTTCCACAAAAAGCTACACAATCACTTTAATGTACGCTTATAATTACCAGCGTTCGGGCACAGAAGAAGTAAGTGAATCTATTTATGAAAAGATTCACTACTTCGATACTGTAAGAGGTAGGTACTGTGTCTCTGTGGCACACAAATGAGTGAAATTAAAACGTATGAAGCTTGCAAATGTGCTGACAGGCAAATTGATTTTGTACGGTTGTGCCAACCATCAAACGCTGCATTTGACAGTCATCAAAGTCAAAGTCAAAAAGAACTTTATTCATTGAAATCACAAGGATCATTTTGAATCGTCTTATATAAAATTAAATTACTCCTGTTCCAACGCGACCAAGCCTAGAAGAATCAGGCAACAAACTCGGCTTGGCTTACATAAATGGTCCGTCTTACCACTAGGTGAGAAGCGCCTGTGTGGTGCCTCGGAGCAAGAAGTTGCTGATACATAGTAAATGAGAACTTAAAAACCTTAGGAAGGTAGTCAAAAGTAAATAAACATCAGCAAAAATATGCAAGACAGCACACGCTACGCTTGTTATACTTATAAATAATAATCTAATACAAACATGTAAATAGGAAAGTACAGATATTGCAAATTTCCATTTTAGCAGTCGAGGGGCAGAGCGACATCAGGCCACGCGGCTTTATCATTAATATAGTCATCAAGAGTGTAATACGCTTTCTTAATTAGATTCATCTTTATGTAGGATTTAAATCTTCGAATAGGAAGTTTAAATGCACCTTCTGGAAGTTTATTATAGAACCGTACAGAATTCCCCATAAAAGACCCACTTACTTTCTTTAATCGAAATTTTGGTATATTTCATCGGTAGAGCCATCAACACACTAACAAAATAGATTTGACGGTCTGCACGTGTGGAAGCTTCATGTCAGCGCGAGACTCAATGCAAAGCGGTGTAGAGGCGTCCCGATTTGTCGTAATTTTGAGTTTGTCATATCCGAGCCATTTTAAATCTTAATTTAGCGCAATTTAGATCATTTCATAATGAGAGCCGGTATGGAGTGGCACAGGCCTGGTTGAAGGCCCGTTTGGGGCTCTTTCGTCCTGATTTCGAGAATCCACGCGTCACGATGTAGCAATTTATCACGAGAACCGACCCGAACCAGTGCCCTACCGATGGAAAATCGATATTTTACTCTCGGCGGTATGTGGGTAAGAGTTGATGGTGTAAATTTGGTAATAAGTGATAAACTAAAGCTTATTTGCCTTTCCTATAAATACTGCTTTAATCTATACAATCTTCTGTGGCTTTTATTTCTTAACTGAAGACTGTAGGTACTAGGTAACGTTGAGTCTTTTGACAATAACAATAATAATATTAAATTTATGTCAATCCGTAGAAAACCAGAATTTACTGTGGGTGAAGTAAACGCCCACAGGAAGTTACTTTACATTAGGAAAGAATGGTTCAAATTTTAAAGAAGTATACTTTTCTATACTTTCTACGCTTTGATTTATCGGTAGTCGATCTGGGATTATCGTAGTGACTGTAACACTGCCCAGGCAATATATATTTTATATATAACTAAATCGAAGGCTTTTTCGTAGTCCACAGTTGTTTGACATGAGTAGGTGATTATTCTCTTTTTATTACAAGCTTTTATTTAACTAGCATTGCATGTATATTTGTCCGGGTGGAATCTTGCAAATGAATTTTACATCAGTTATCTTTAACAGATTGTGCTTATTTTTTTTCATACCTGTCAAGTTCAAATGACAATACAATATTATGGTGACGGCGAGCTGATGTGATGATGGAGACGGAAAGTGGACAACGAAACTCTTCGATGATTATCAGTAGCCTGGCAGTGTTTGGGCTCATTTTGATCAGGTTCCGATAGCGAACTAAAAAAAAAGCTTTTTTGAAAAAATAATTCTACAATAAACGTATTTATTAATACAAGTCCATTGAATTGCATAAGAACTAACAGGGTTCATCTTATCAAATAAAGTTGAATAAAAATATATAATGTTAAAAAAACCTTTTTAGAAGTACGCGTGCCCAATCTTACTAGCAAAACACCTTGTACCTGATTCTAAACAAAATTCTGTATTGATTCGGGATCTGCCGTAAAAGTTATTCCCTTCGGATAACCTTCGGTATTTACATTTATATGAAAACATTAATGGGTTTCGTGAATTTTGGTACCTACCTTCAGACAATGGTATTTATGAGTGGTGCTTATTTGAATAGAGATAATCCATTCTCGGCTTATCCTCCATTGTGTAGGTATCAACTACCTCACAGACATTCTGCGCAAATATTAGTTTAGTATGAAGCAGCCTATTTATTTATAATTAACCAATTACCTGTGCTACAGCCTGTGCCGTGGTATATCCAGCCTAAGAATAGACCCCTCCTTATCTCATGGATGTAATAAAAACCTTACTAAGGGATTACACTAAGGGATGGGCTGCAGCATCCACCTGAGTACTACCAAACTGCGATCACCAATCCGCCTGCCAAGCGTGGTTATTATGGCAAATCCTCCCATTGTATTTAATGGGAAGGCTTCGTCCAACAGTAGACGTAAACAGGCTGGTGATGATGGTGATAATGATTATAGAGAGAAATATACTTGCAACTTAAGTAACGAATGCATTAAAAGTGTGAGGTATACCTACCTTTATACTGCAACGTAAAATTTTTTAGAGAAGTAAGAATACTAACTTTTTGTCATCAAGTTTATAAAGATCTGGTGGCTTAGTACAGGTTTTGATAGTTTATGAAACTATATGAAGTTTCGTTTCCTTCCATACATTTACTTGCAGTGCCCCTAGCGAAAACAAGAAGAAAACTAAGGACGCTGTCAGTAAATGTATTGGATGGAAACGAAAATTCATGTAGTTTCGTAAACTGTCAAAACCCGTACTATAAGCCCCCATATATTCAATATCGTTTGTTAAAGTTAAATAAATAAATATGCCATGAAATCATTGTAAAGAGTATTTTTTTTGCATTGCTTTCTCACTAGTCTACAAACCTCAATGTCCCAATTCGTTGCGCTCTAAACCACCACAGCACTAGTAGCATTTATCGTTATCAAGTTAAACTATGCGTAAGTAATGCTTCTGCCTGATCAAAGATAATGTCTGTGATTAGAGGGTAATGTGGGGGCAATTTTACAGGATCATTGAAACGGTTATATGAGCAGAATTTCTTGTTCAATTCATTGGAACTAAATGGAATAATGATACCAGTTACCACAGGATGCAATTTTCAGAGCTAAAGTCATTAAATAGTCTAGAAAAAAGTCTGGGCATTATTTCTTTTGCTTGAAGTACAAAATCGTTGATTTTAGATTGTTGTAGATTTTTCTTGAGTCAATTATTAACATTTGGAAAAATGATGTTGTGCTGCTTATATACCTTTGCAAACGATCTAACGATAGCTGATCTAAATCACTACCAGAGGCCCAATTCACTAACTAAAAAATAGTTAAAATAGAGTTCGGATCATGTTTCGATCTTGTGTCGATGTCTTAAATGTCAGAAATGGTATTCTCCTGACATAAAATACAACACTGTGATGTGATTATATCGAAATGTGACCGAAACTTGAACGATTCAAAGTTTTTTCGTTAATTTTAGCATAAGTAGATGGAGTCTCTCTTTACTCTTTCCAATTATTTATATACTCTAATGGTGGTCACCATGAATTGAAAGTAGGCTAAATTGTTATTTATGAGGGACCAGAAATTCAACTTTCTGTCAATTTACAATTCAGTCTCGATTCGTCCAATTTTCAGTGTAGTTTTAAAATAACTTAGAGAACTGGGCCTCAGAGAAGCATCACTAAATATTAGCTATACATAAATTGACACCACATACCGAAAGTCCACAATTTTGAATGCTTTAGGTTTGGTAGACTTTTTCATAAAAAGCTTACAACCTTTTTGCTTTAAGTATTATGTTTTTCCTGACGTTGTTCATACTTAACATAACTGTACAAAGCTTTGATGTGCCAAGCAGCTCAGAGCAGTCTGCACTACTGTCTATATTACAAAAATTTCACATCAACGGTGTCTGAACTCAGCTGAAACTTTTAAATTAAACTCCAGACGTCCATATGACCATCATACACTAACACCAGGGTTTCCTAAGCTACCTACGGTTGTCATTTGATGGACCTAATATAGCGTTGACAGCGATATTCAACCTAACGTCAAAGAAATAGTTTATGTCAGCCGCGTTCTATAGATTACCTTAAGACATTCACCGCTATTTTGGAAAACCCTGGCTTAAGTCTTACCCTCGCTAATGCACTACAAAACTTTTAAGAATATGACAAACTGCGTAAATGAAAAATGTCTAAAGAATTTAGGAAAACACTAAGTAACAAAACTACATAAAACTTACTGATGTTTCTCAATAGATCCAATAGTATAATAACATAACATAATATAACACCCAACAGTAACATTCGTTGTCTTGATCCCACATTACGATTCCTTGTGTCGTGGGTATCAGGAACTACGGGTACCATGGTACCATAACACCCAGACCCGGAACAAATATTTGCAGATCATCCAAGCATTTGTCCCGCAGCGGGAATCTAACCCGCAACCTCTTGTATCTCAGCCGGCTACTCACCCGCCACGCTACAGAGGTCGTCAATAAACATCTCGTAAATGCTCTCATCTTATCTGTTAATCTATATCTATGTATTGCGTGGTAGACTTTATTTAATAACCACTCGAATCTGAATCCCGTCCCGAGTTTAAATGAAATGGTTTCCAATATCTAACATAAAGCTGAAAGCTTGCATCATCTGCGTTTAGTTCTCAGTGGATGACACCGAGATAAATGTGTTTCATAAATTCATAACTCAAGTGCAAGTTGGCCCTTTATAAAATGGTAAAGTGCGAGTCAGACGTGCATAGAGATTGTTCCGTATAAGTAGGCTACAATAATAATTGATAGACCAATTGAACTTAATAGTCCTCGGTGAAATTAGGCGACACTGTTATGACCCACAAGAGTGATCCCATAGGGTTCCATTTTTTATCAGGACCTACGGAATTTCAAAAATACAATAACCAGTTCCTGGTTATTTTATTGGTACATTGGTTTTGAAATGTTTTAGCTGTAGCGAGTATTCTGGATAAACCATGGCCTCAAACAAAGTACCATATCAGCAGCTTGTAGTTACGATGTACAGTCAAGTTTCTATACATAGATATATAGATTTATTGATCAGCAAACAGAAATACATACACAAAAAAAATAGAATAACAGGTAATACAATGGGCGGCATTATTGTTAACAGCGATCTCTGCCAGGGAACCATTGGACGGACTGGAATCTACAGAAAAAAGGGTGTATATTAATTAAAAAAATAATAAATGTGTAAATATTGGTGTGGCTTCTACACAATAAAATATAATGAATAACAAACGTACTAAAACTTATAACATAGATTACATATATACATAAACACATACCAACACGACATACAGTACAACTAGTACAGCAAGATAAATAATGTTTCATGCCCATGTTTTTAAAGATGAGAAGATATCTGGCCTTTCCACAGGGCGATTCTAAAACGTTGGAAACATTTCCGATCAGATTCGTTAGATTTTCATTTCTATGTGGTAAGTAACTAAAACAATTTTCTCAAGTAAAACACAGTAATATACAATATTTATTGTTTTTTACTGTGTTTTACCAGAGAAAATTGTTTTAGTTACTTACCACATAGAAATGAACGAATCCGAACGGAAACGTTTCCGACGTTTTAGAATCGCCCTGCTGATATCCACAGGCAACGCGTTCCGCAAACGGACAGCCTGCACTGTAAATGACTTACCATGGAACTTGGAAGTGTGAACTTGAAAGTGAAAGTGTGTCTTAAGTTGATAAGTTTTTATGTTCATAATTAAATTATTATTTCCGTTCAGTAAAACCTTCAAACATAGCTATGTACCCGGTAGCATCGTGCGCACGTCGTGACTTTAAACCTTTATCAGCTGTGACGGTGTTAGCAATCGATCACGAATCACGATCCTTCAGCGCCTTCATTCGATTATCACATCCACGAGGAAGTGGTACTACTAATCTAAGAACACCTTCAAGCTAATAATATTATAGTAATAAATGAAAACATGATTATCGTGACTAAAAATTAACTTAAGTCAAATAATTATGATGTCAGAACTCTTACGATACCTTTAACATTTCAGGAGAAGTTATAGTGGAATAAAGAAACACATACAAGAACTCTAATAAAAAGAATACACTCTACAGTCAGTCAAGGCAGTCGTGTAAAATAATTATGGTATAAAATACCTATTAGTTATCCATTCATAGCATCTCTCTTTGGGGCTTTAGTACATAGTCTCATCTCGCTAAGCGTTCTAAAAGAAAAATTGATTGAGAAATGATTATAGTAGCAAAATACTAAAATTACTTTTTGAATTTGTAATTTTGCTCCACTTTATTGGTTATTTTCACGCCTTTGTGATGACAGAAAAACTAATCATCAAAATAAAAAAAAATGTCTGAAAAGTTTTCAATCTTAATTTATGCGAGATATTCATGCTTGTCTTCTCTCGTTAAACTTGGAAAACCTTGAATTTCAATCGCGATTTGAGCGTTACGAGCGCTCTACGAACGTCTACGGCAGCGCTACGGAGACGTAAGAAACCTGTTTCCCGTTACGACACGTAGCTCGAATTATGCACCTAATCACGTCTAGTTATGTCCTTAAACTTGTCAAGTGTAGAGCACGGTAGAGTGGGCAAGTGCAGGCCCAGTCCCCGTGACCTAGATCCGGCGACCCTCGCTCGGGAAGCTGCTAATTTCCAGCATCGCGGGCCGTGCCGACGTCACGGCCGGCGGGGGCAGGAGGCGCTTGCTCGCTGCCGGCCGCGCTCGTAGGTAGCCGCGCCAGTCCGCCACCCCGCTCCGCAGCGACACCACGCGCCGGTCGCGACCGACACCGCGGAAGATCGCGTAAAACACACAACCTCATAAGAGCCGCCTGAAAAAATATATTTTTTTAAATAGTGCCGCACCCGTATTTTTTTAAAGTGCTAAAATTGTGAAATTATTTTTCTAATCTCGACTGTGATAGCGACAGGCGGGCGGAGGTTCGGGTGGGGCGCGTTCCGCTGACACAGTGGCTTAGTCGGCCGCAGGTCGTCGAGTGGCGAACACCATCGATTTTCTCCATACGAGTGTACGCGAGGTAGGTGCCATCACGTGCTCGTATTTTCACTGCGGCTATTTCCACGCGCTGGGTATTTCAGGCGATCTACTTGGCGTTCAAGGCCGCGATTGTTTGCGTCCGCGCTTACGTTCAGGAATGGCTTACGTTAATGTTTCATTGTAAACGATGCCTATGTGCATCGTAATTTGTTTGTTGTCACGAGTCTTGCGTTCGACAGGAAAAAAAACGCTGAACACAACATGCCATAACGTGCTGTTAAGGTTTTTTTTAAGTGTAGCTTATCGTTCAACATTCATAAGTTCCAAACTAGTGTTTAAAACGGAGATGCATTGAAACCGTAAACATAAGTGTGTTCAATTTGAAGGTGACTCCTAATTATCTTTCAGCTATAGTAAATATGTATGCTATATCAGTGCAGTGGGCCAGGTGTGCTGTTGATCATGACCTACAGATCTTGCACTCATTCCGAGAGTGATGCGCAACCTGGCAAGTGTTCTGACAGCGGTTCATTCAGAGTGCGATCGTAATTCAGTGACATCGCCTCTTAATAGATGGTTTATTACGCACAATTAACTCGACAGAAAAACATTTTGTTTCTAGGTAATATATTTGCGATAGTCAGATAGGCATCCTGAAGTCATCCTTACTTATAACTTTTGAATACGGAACGTTAAACTAAATTTATTTAAACGTTTTTACGTTAACGAAAATTAAATTTATTTTAGTCAACCCTAATTCGGAAATAAGTAAAATCATAAATAATACTATAATGACTTTCATAAGCTTATACTTTTCATGTTTGAGTAATTTAGCGTTGTTACTTTTTATTAGCGTTTTACAGTAACCTGTGTTTGGCTTCTAATAGTTTTTTGTACACGATTGTTTCTCAAAATCAAGAATTATTAAAATAGTCACACCCAGACCTTTAAATATTCTCAAATCCATACTAGATAATACATATTTTTGAGCATCAAAAGTACTTTCTAGAAGCCGTCTCTTCCTTTGCAAAAAAATTTTTTGAACACAAAAATATTTTCTTAGAACGCAAATACATATTTTTGAGTAGAGATAAAAAGTACGGGATCAGTTTCTCAGGAAGTTATTGTTTATGAACCTTCTTTTTCTTCTTAAGTAGATAATTATAAAAAAAAAATACCTTTGAAAAAGTAGGGCGATGTAGGAAGAAACTTTTTTTTAACTTCACTTGTGTGTATGTGGTCAAATCTAGTTCAATAATTCATAATCTAGTGATCTGTTGATGAACCGGAAGACGGAAAATGGAACTCCTTGATGGAAAATGATAGACTAGTAGAGTTTAGACTCATTTTATTCATTTCACAGTTCTAATCATCATCAGTTGATGAATCATCATAAAAGCTTGTAGTGATAAATCAAATTTTCAACAAAAGATTTATAAGAGAAAATTCTTCATCTAAAATTTATTTAGTGGAAAATGTTTTCTTTATTCAGACTCCAAGTTCACAACAATAAAAAGAAACTCAAGTCCAATTAAGCTCAACCGTTGACCGAGAGAGTTAATCCACACTGTTAAATTAACTACAATCAACCCTTCCCCTTCCCTCTAGGGGATGAGTTCCATCAGACAGTTTTTCCTCGGGTAATAAAAGGAACAATTTATTTTAGTTACGTCAGGCAAGATAAGGAAAGAAGACATAATGTTGGTAACAATAGTTTTACATCCTCAAGAAATTCTTGCAAAAAAAATGTTAGGTCTAGTATCCATCATTAGAATAGAAATTAAAAATAAATCAAGTTGCTTTTAACGATAGAACTATTTTGTCAAAGGTAATTACAGATTTTACAAACTTTCTGTCCACACAGAAACCACATCATCAGCAGCCTTCAGACATCTACTATTGGACGAGGTCTCCTCCATAAAATACAAAGAGGGAGTTGCCTAAGTTGCATAATCACCACGCTTGGCAGGCGGATTGGTGATCACAGTATTCATGTTGAGTACTCAGGTGGATATTGCCCACACATGGGAAGATATGGAGGGTTATATTTTTAGGCCGGAAACTCCACGACAAATGTATCTCAACACATATAGGAATTAAAATAAATTTAAATCACACACACACACAAACACATTCTGATAGATTTTCGATTTCTAATTCTATAATGCCGTGATGAACCCGGCATAAACATATACCCCTCTCCTCCCGTAGATGTTGTAAAATCTAAGGGTACTCAACACCGATACTGCAATCACCAATCCGCCTGCCAAGCGTGGTGATTATGACAATTCCCCTCATTATTTTTGGCGGAGGCCTTTGCCCAGCATTGGACGTCTAAAGGATAGGTACTAATGATGATCATGAATTAACAGCTAAAATGTATGAATAATCTACAGAGGCATACAAAAAGTCCAGAAAAGCTTCTAAAGTAAAATCGATAATGAATTTGCATTCTGTAGCTTGTGGCAAAGTTGTATAAAGGCACAAATTGCTCTTTAGTTGTTTAAAATTCGATGCCTTATCTTGGAAAATATTAAAGAAAATATTCAAGTTTCAGCGTAGGCTACTGTAGAAAGTTTATGTAAAAATTTAATATGAAAATTTTGTACAAAGGAAAGGTCAGAATCGAGACTATTATCTAACTTTGCTGAAGAATAGTTTTAATTAAAACACGTCTTAGTTATTTAATGATACTTTACTCACGTACTTTGAAATGTATCGACAAGTTGTTCTACTTATTACATTTTAGAAGATAGATTATAGTATTCATGTTTAATTATTAATATTTAATGAATGTTTTGAAATATAGAAGACTTGTTTACATGCACCCTGAAAATAACGAATATGTGCTCGTTTTTATAAGCGGATAAGGACCATTAGACGGAGTTCCGTAGCCAAGTGACAAAAAACGGATGCCTGATAATTTCGCCCTGCCCACTTATTTATCCGTACACCATCGCCATTTTAATCAGTGGCTATTGCCACTACATGGACGATTTGTTGAAGGTAGGTGTATTCTATGAACTGCTATGGACAATGAAATAGAGAAATTACGTTTAATTAAGTTTGGTGCTCCATACTGAGGGATAAAAAAAAATAACAGTGCTAATAAGCGTGATGGTATCTTTAGATAAGTCTTCAAAAATATTATACTGTTTTGAAAATGACTTTTATATAAAAGTCGACAGTTGTTGATATATATAACTATTACGCTCCTTAAGTAGTGAAAAGTGTGTCCCCATCGAATATTCCAAATAAGAGGTGAACAATTCTTAAAAAAAATTAAGTGTACTTAATGAAACTTAAAATAAGTCCAGCTGTGGACTTGTATGGGCTTATGATGATGAATACATTTTGTTTACAATGTTTACTTATTCCGGTTTCGTACTTGGTCAACGTGAACGAAAAACTGGATAGGTACTCGATGACCGCAGCTAATACGTCTTTTACGGCAAATTGGCTACGTACGAACAATCGCAGTTAAACAATAGGAATTCATTAACTTTGATAAACTGATATTTTGTTTTGTATTTCTTGAATAAATATACAAATTTCACTCGTTTAGAATTCAAGAATATAAATTACTACTTTAATGTAGGTACAGTTTATACTGGCAGTATATAACTGGCGTGCAATGAAATACCTCGCAAACTATGCAAAATATCGAATTCAAATAAAAAACATCAATATATATTTCATACGAAATTTAATACAATAACTTTTGTAAAAAAATATTTAACATTTAAGTATAGTTGTTAGTTGTTTAGTAAGTGACCCTATTTCATTAAACGCCGGTTTATTATTTATAGGTATGAAGGAAGGTAGTAGAAAATTTAATTTAAATAAAAACAACGCGGTGTCAGCGGCTGATACCCCGTCTAGGTACATGTTTAACGTTAGTCTGAATATATTTGACAATATACTCTTATCAGTCGGTACTAAAAATAATGGTAGGTACTTATGAGATCTTGGGTATCTAGGGTATAGAGATATTATTTATAAAATCTCATGTGACTAAAGTACATGTTGAGTTCTAGATTACAGATGTTGGTGATAGCAATCGATAATCTGATAACTTGCACGTAAATATACCATTTAGTATCTTTAATACATCAATATAGAGTTGGAACTTGGTTAAGCGCTTTTTTTGGAAAGGACAGTTTTGGCTAGTCGCCATATCACTTCAGCCAAAACAGGTAGAAAACAACAACAGTGGCTAAATGCAAGCCGGACCTCGAGACCTTAAAAGTTCCGTACCATGGCAGTTAAATTTGCACATATATATAATTAATATAACATAACCTCTCAGTTGTTGGATTTTGTACGACACAGTAGTCGCGTTCAAATGACATCTCACTCATGCAATTTTGATTTGATACACATTGATTTTTCATAATATTACCCTTAAATTTATTCATATCCTGGGAAAGGGGCATAACAAGTTTAAACTAGATTCGACCAAATTTTAAATGCACTAGGCATTTGAAATCTGGTGTATCGTTTAGCTCTGTGAGACTGACAGACAGATACCAGAGACTACAATCACAAAATCACCGCTTTACGTACTTTGTGCCATAAAAGTGTAACAAATTTTTCAAATATACTAGGTACTGAACTCTAAAAATTTCATGAGCTGTCGAGTAAATATAGGTTATCTTTTATTAGGTCAGGGCTATAACAGGCAAAAACAAGTCAACAGTGGTACCTGGGTTCTATTGTTAATAAAAAAAACGCATAAGTGCGAGTAAGACCCGTGCTCTGAGGGTTCTAATTCGTTTATTATTTTGAAATTGTAAGAGCCCTTTTCGAGTTTCAGCCTCTTTTTATTACAAACTTCACCATCCCATTTTTGGAGTAAAAAAGTCGGATTTCCTCAATTTTAGACTTTATCCTTTATTTGTGTTACAAAACCTTGTAGTATTCTAAATGTAACCTCTATAGGGTTAGAGTTTTTCATATTCTCGATTTCTATACAAAAATTAGACATTCATTGCATATATTTTTATTGCATTGAGTAAGAACCTTGGTTTTTTTGCGGCCCTTGTAGCTCATACTTTTTATAAACTTAGCCATTTAGCCATTCTTGAGAAAAAGTTCTGAGTCTGACAGACAGACAAACAGCCAGCTAGATAAACACACGGACAAAAAATTAATCTATTAGGCTCCCGTTCTTTTCTGTTGAGGTTAACCAACAGAAAATACCAGTACAAAAACAGAATAATTCTTACAGTTTTAAATATTATGTATCAAGGTGCCTATACAGTTATCAAGCTCCTGTATTTAAAAAAAACTAATATTCTTTAGTCTTAACTGTATTTTAGGTTATCTAAAAATGTAGTCCAAGTCTTGATAAATTTACTTGAATTTAAAGAGGTTAAGCCCAAATTCCTAAGTGGCTAATGAATACTGATTTTCTTCTCATTATATTAGGTATCTTAAGCTTTTATACCTCAGTATAGAGCCTTCATTGTGCGAGTTTAATGAAGGTTTTAAGATATCTCATGCAGATTTGAGAGGGTTTTGAAAACTGCCTTTTGCGTCTGACGGCGGAGGCGGGTGAGAATATAACGGCATCTACATAATGATGTCGTTAGGATATGCTGAGGTACACGAGGGTATTTCAGATATTTCGGAGAGTGCTATTATGTTGTGATACTGGCACAGTCATAAATTGTAGGCCGTTATATTCTGTGCTATTGTCACATTCGTATTGTGCTATGTTAGCGCACAATACAAATGTGTGATTTTTTGAAACGGGCTTCCAAATATATTATGTTTCTAGAAATGATATCTTTTTGGCCTTTTTTAGGCAGAAGTATCAGGTAAAATTATTTATGAATTTAATGTAGCGAATTAAGAAATGAGACGTGGCCACTAAATACCTACTGGGTGCTTTTATAAGCTCTTAAAGTCTTGTAGCGGGCTGTGGGGCTATGCTCGAAGATCCATTATAGAGAAACCAAGATCACCGACATAGCTCTCAAAGTTAGACTATTTAACACCTAGAGTGAAGACCTTTTACATAATTAAACAAAGTTCCAATTAAACAAAATTTTAATCATAATAGAAGACTATTCTTAATAGCTATTTTATAGTAACTAAAGACCGTCTGTATTCATGAATAAGTTAAAGCCTCATTTAAATTTCGCACATTTAACTATCTTAATAAATACAACAGAAGTCTCAAAGTATTTTATTTGAATAAGTTTTTACCATCAGACGGCTTATTTATGGGATTCATTTCAAAGGGAAAATTCATAGATTTTCAACAATGGCGAGGTTTCGCAGCGCTTTTAAAAAAAAGCGCGTCTATATTGCGACTGTGTCGCGCGCGTCACAAAGTCTCACGTTTAAAAACGGGCTTGTTGAATTGACAGACGTGTGTGTGAGCCACTCTGTAGTTGGGACGCGTCAAAAACAAACGTCTACGTATTGCCACTCTGTTGAAGCAAAACAATCGTCCGAAGCAAAAAAACGCTGAAAAAAATGCAGTCACCAAAAAACGAAATAAAGGTACTGGAGTTTTGTCTTCAGCAATAAACGTATTAAACGAAAAAACAATACATCGAAAGCATCTTGTTGGTATCGCAAGTGTATTGCGAGTATATCGCCGCTATAAGTCGCACCGTGTATATATAACCACCCTAAAGCTATGTTCATGACCTTGAAATGAGGTATCCACGCTTTCCTGTGACAGTTACCCGTTGACCTAATAATAAAATACAGCCAAAGAATAATAAATATTACTTTACAGCCGAAGTTTACCAACTTCGTTTCACCTCACCCAGTCATGCAATCCGAGGCCTTTTATCCATAAACACATACTTTTCCTGTCGAAGTTCTAACTACAAAACTATTTACTAACCGAGGCGAAAGTAATAGTCTGAAAATTACCGTAAATTGATCTATAGAGTTAACTATTGTATTGTGGTTACTCGGAAAGTAACCTTTTAGGAAAATTGCTCGAGCCTTTTTTTGATCGTCGGGTAAGAAATTATTTTTTGATTATGACGGAATATTACGTGACTAAAATATCATTGTTAGAGTATAAAAAATACACGTAGGTACCCTGAGATTGGGCGATAAGCACGCAATACGACTATTTGTTCAATAAAATTATGTTTAGCTTTTTTTATCGGCATCTGGTTATCGAGAACTGAACGTACTTGAGTCTGTGCCAAGGAAAGGGTTTTTGTTTTTAAATTGATTTTATAAGAATTGTAAACACTTGAAACTACGCTACGAAAAACTACACCATAATATGGTATTGACGATATATTATATCTCGTCAATACCGCAGAGCCTCATGACGAAAGTATATTAATCAGTGCGTGTTACTGCCAGTGATGACTTGAAAGCACTGAGACATGATCACTTACTATTATCGGGTTCGATTCCCGCCTCTGAACAAATATTTGTACGATCTGCCGATAATTGTTCAGGGTGTTCTGAGTATTTTTCTATATATAATAAAAAATATCTATCTATGTAATATATTGTATTAAGTATATCAGTTATCTAGTACCCATAATACAAGCTCTGCTTAGCTAGGGGCTAGATATTGTTGTGTGAAATGTCCAGCATCTATTTTATTTTATTTATTGGCCTCGTACACTATCTCAAAGTCAAGCAGCGACCTACGGAAAGATATATGCCTATACATCTATATATACATATATATATAGTGGACTATGGAGGCCTATGGTTTGTGGTCACCATCCGAGAATCTTTATCCAACGGTTGTCAATTCTGGCCTGCTCATTGCCACTTCAACTTGCTAATTCTGAGAGCTATGTAGGTCTCGTGGCACCACACAGGCGCTTCTCACTTCTAGGACCGTTTGTTGTGGCATTCTATGGGGGAGGCCTATGTCCAGCAGTGGACTTTTATAGGTTGCTGATGATGATGTAGATGAGATAGAGTTTAGTCTATTATGAAAACACAATATAAAAATGTATCCTCTTTTTTTTGTAACTTGTTTAAGTGACGGAAATAGCATATGGGCCACCCCACCTTGGCTTGAATATTGTTCGTTTGCCTGGCTCGGCCACCATGTGGTTAGGGTTCTATAACTATGCGCTTAAAAGATGTACTCTTAATCAGAATCATATTTACTGCTTTTATTTTCAATGTACCTCTCTGATAAGAGACCTATTATGAGCACTTAAAGGTGGCCTTTAAAACTTCACGTACAAAGCTTTTTTCCATTCAAATATTGATCCTAATCCTAGACGTTTGAGATAATTATGTGATAATCGTCTGCAAACGATCGATCAAATCTCCGTCAAGATTACCAAAACTATAAATTTATCAGATAACTAGATGATACTCAATATCAAGTTATTCGAAGCGCGAACATTTTAGGTATTAATTAAGTTACAACGTTTTTGAAAGCACTTCGAACTAAATAACAAGTGTGTACTTTGAGAAAATGAGACAAGTCTGAATAATACTACTAGTAGAACGCCCGCGACTTCATCTGCGTATAGTTTTTTGCTTAAAAACTTCAACTTCTTTTCTTTTCTTTTAGGAAATTCAGAATTTTTTTCTTAGTGCACCCTTAGACCACATAACATACATAACACATAACATAACACCCAACAGTCACATACATAGTCCTGGAGGTCTAAAAAGGCCACTTTATATGAATCATAATACGATTCATATAAAGGAATTGCTAAGGATCTTGAGAATTTGGAAAATGAATTGCTACCAGATGAATTGCTCAATGTGGCAAATTCATCTGGTAGCAATTCATTTTCCGAATTCTCAACAGGTCCTTAGCAATTCCTTTCTACGAATCGTCGTATTATTCATATAAAGTGGCTTTTTTAGACCTGCTGATCCCTAACTAGGATTCCCTGTATTGTGGGTATCAGGAACTACAAGTACCATGGTACCACAACACCCAGACCAGGATCAAATATTTGCAGATTATGCAAACATTTGTCCCGCAGCGCGAATCGAACCGCACCTCTTGCGTTTCAGCTGGCTACTCACCAACTTCACCATGGAGGTCATGACAAAAAGAATGTACCCTTTAAATTTTAGGTCTCTAGAACAAATAGCTTAGGCTTTTATTTTGATTCTCAATAAGTCAATAACGCAACGATTTTGTATAGGAGTATAATGTAAATGTACCAAGAGCCAGATATACACGCTGTCTGCCAAACTCAAGTTTATGTCTGACACTGTCAGCTACATATTTAAATTACAAAACTTTAGGTGCTTTGTTCAGTAGAATATTTATTTTCCATTGCCTTTGTATTTTGGCAACCTTTACTGATTTATTGATTCATTCGTGAAATATGAATCATTATTATCTATTTACAACATCTGACAATAAACTTTGTAATTATAGTGACATAAAATTTTGTAGTTAGGTATTCCTACAAAGCAATATCGTTTTTCCATCTACATCTATCACATCATCTATAGTCTTAGTTGCTATCTATATAAAACCCCATTTAGGATTAATTTTATATACTGACATAAATTAATCCCGAAAAGGGACCGCATATCGTTTCCCTATCTACATATATCTATCAAATAACAAATATAGCCCCCAAAGATTTGTTTTAAAAAATCTACTGTTTTTGGTAAAAAAACAAATCTAAAATCTTAAAGTCAAAAACTCTTGTACCTACATTTCTCATAGTTTTTCAAAATATAAAATATACGGTAAAATAGTATTTTTTATTGGGAAATGTCGTTCAATTTTTTATGTACAAATCACCCCCCTTTCGGGATTGCAAAAATGTTCTGGGACAACTTGTGTAGTTATGCATACATAGTATTTTAATTTATGTTAAATTAGAGTTCATCATAATCCACAAAACTACGAACGGTCTTGAGCCACCACCATTTACCAACTTCCTGTGACCTTTGAAATGTCGTCGGTCCATCGAGAGAATTGCCTAAGAAACTTTATGAAATATGAGAATTAATTTACATTTAAACAAAGCAAAACGCTTTTAAAATTATAATAAATTACCGACGCAAAGTCTACAATAACGTCGAATTTAAAGCTAGTTGTATCAAAAATAGGCACTTTATCATAAAAGTATGGCCTATAAATCATAATTACGCATTTATGAGCATTTTACATAACTCCACTTATGAGGTATTTTATGAATTTACTCGTTGAAGCCTACATTCATAAGTCAAAAGCATTCCAGTCTTTAGGTAATCATATCAATTGCTGGCGCCCACTGCTGGACATAGACCTTCCATTAGCATGCCATGGATGAGCTTGAGTTTGCCTCCATCCACCGACTTCTTTGCAACCGTTTTAATGTCACACTGGCGTCTTCTGTTTCGTGATTGCCATTGTCTCTAGGCTAAACCAATATTACCCGTTATTTATCAAGGAGGCTCAGAGCCAATTTCACCATACTCTGTTAGTTAGTAAATAACTTGTTAAATCTAGCCATGGGTCAAGGTGACAGATAATCTTTGAAAACACCTGTCAAAAAGCATTGGTTAGACTAAACAGCTGTTTAACCGCCTGTTTATTGTTGGTGAAATTAACCCTTAGCCTCGGTGTAGTTTAGCTTTTTTTAACGCTCTTTCTCACTGTCTGTCATTTGAGAATAGAAAGAGAGATAGCACAATCTAAGTTATCCCGATGCTAAATAACGTATAGCGTTTGTTATTGTATGTTTCCACATAATAATATTATTCAATTGAAAACAATTATCGTTTGTCTACTAAATATGTAGTAACAGGATGACAATCCAATTTACAATAATAGTATACTACGTTGTATCTTAAGGCCACAACATAGTGTGCTCTATTCATAGATAGGGTATAACTTTGCCGTTTTAATATGTACCGACAGTCGGCAACAAAGGTCTGTCAATAAGGTACTTAGTAGAAATCAGACATTCCTTTTTTAAAACAGTGGTTTTAAAAGACTATCACTTTTATTCCTAATCTCCATTGGCATTGGATCAACGATTTCGAAAATCGAATTCGAATGGACGAATTCATCAAATGAATATGGAAAAATCTAATTCAGGTTAATCCAGATTAAAGTCGTGGTGTGAGTCTTTAAAATAATTGAAGAGACTCATTATTATTTAAATATTGATGGGTCGTTCAATATGTATAGTCAGCAGCATAAACGGTTAAACAATTGCGTGTTTATAGTTCGAACTACGATGAACACTATTTTTTTTTATAACATATGTAACGTGTAAGCTAAAAAAAACAAAAAAAACTACCTACGTGTTTGTAGTTCAATCTTTAAATACACTGGGGGTGGGAGGGGCTTTGTGCTACACAGTTTGTCTAGAAATAGTACTTCATAATTATTTAAAGCTGTGTTAGAGGGTTTAATCACTTTAGTTAAGCATTAGTTAGTTAGCCATTTATTTCCCTAAATACATCATAATTTTAATTTTATTTACATGCAAGTATGTAATATTTATAATTTTTAACACATACTATAAAACCAATCATTTACTTTTAGATATCATTAAATTTATTAAATGATTATTTTTATTAATATTTTTTTCTAAGAAAGTATTTTTCTTCTATAAATATTGATTTGTCTTCAGTTGTATAAATTATACATCTTTCATTTAATTTTTGAATTTATTAAGTATTCGTTTATAATTTTGTTTGGTTGTAGGGGTTTGGTCTACTCTCCCGTATACCAGCCATACCAGGGGACCAGCTATATTGAGAGAAAAGTTACGCTTAGTTTCAGGTTAATAAAGATTAAATTCGTGGAGCTAGTCTAATAACAGGAGGAGGTTGCTGTCTTTCCTGCATTATTAACAGATTACTCCAATTTGTAGTTAGACCGACATTTTCAATGACTTCGTAGAGGTTGCTACTGAAACTTCGGTAACGTACTTAATTTAAGTTTTTATTAAACTTTCGCGATCAGAACTCACATATGATTATATTATCACGGGTATCTATAGCGTTTTCATTTTAGTATTAAAAATTTGTCCGTAAATTAAAAAATGGTAACTATTAAACGTAATAATATTAATACCTAAATATCATCACCATCACCAATCGATAGACGGTCGACTGTAGACGAGGCCTCCCCAATGGGGGTTTTGCCATAATCATCACCCTTGGCAGGCGGATTGGTGATCGCAGTATTGGTGTCGAGTACTTAGGTGGATGCTGCTGCCCATCCCCTGGTGTAATCTCTTAGTTGGCTTTTACGACATTTACAGGTCTTTTCTTAGGCCGGACACACCACGACCACGATACCTATATATAATTATATGTAGGTACTTATTTAATTATTTAATTTTATTGCCATCAACATTATGGACTTTTGTTGCTGACTGTATTGCAAGTACCCAAACAGACGTAATATTGTGTTCGAGAAGCAATTGACACCGACACAAATGGTGTACAAAACTTGTACTAGGGCCTCAGATGTTTATCACCTTATAATAACGTAACTATAAGTAGGTACATAGAAGGGTATATGTATATTATGTTCGTCGTTTTACTTCCAGAAGCCATACGTATACAATTGTAGTTGACATGTGTTAGCATGTATTCTTATACTTACATATTAGTAGATACACATAATAATTAGTTAGTATGTATCATGTAAGATGCTGTGGTGTGTCCAGTCTATATACCCCTCTATCTCCTCCCGTGGATGTCGTAAAAGCCGACTAAGGGGGCTGAGCAGCAGCATCCACCTGAGTACTCAACACCAATATTACGTCACCAATCCGCCTGCCAAGCCTGGTGATTATGACAAATCCCCCCATTTTATTTTATGGGGGAGGCCTCCAATTTTGGACAGTGTCATATTCTACATCAACAGAACCCTAATCCAGCCATTAGTTTAATATTGTCATACAAATACCATCAGAACCTTACCACGGACAAAAAATACGGTTTATAAAAAAAAATACCTCATGACATTAATATTAAGAGGGGTCGTTGCGGTCACTCATCCGACAACATCGTATGTGGTCGCATTTACCCCATGCAGGGTAATTGAGGGTTAACTGATACACTGAAAGTTATATTAACCCTCGTGTTTTTGTAGGCGTAAAATTGGAATTAATTTTGATAACATGGGGAGAATGTGTACCTACCATTATATTTTAATTAAACGAATGACATAAGGTGGATCGTCTCGCATGTGGCGCGAAATTCAAAGTTTGTTGTGTTTTTTGCTCGTGACAGCTCATCAACACTTTTTGAGATAGCGAAAGCAGGTTTTGCAAAACTAGGAGAGCCATCACACATGTTTTAATTGATAGTATCTCATAAATATCATTAGTTAAGCTACGGATATCCCTAAACCAAAAAAACACTGTAAAAATCATTGAACAGTATTCGTAGCTAAACTAATTATCTTTTAGGGATACTATCAACTAGGACATGTGTATTACTTGTTTTCGCAAAATCAGTTTTCGCTATCACAAGAAGTGTTGATGAACTGTGATGAGCAAAAAACACAATAAAATTTGAATTTCGCGCCACATGCGAGACGATCCACCTTTCTTGCTCAAGTATTATCATATGATTTATTTACCTACTAATTCACACGATTAGTTTATTGGGCCGTTTTAGAGAGAAAAGCCTGCTATGATAATATTCATTTTCTAATATAGGTGCATATTACGGGTTAGCTTATTATCAAAATAATACAAAGTAAACCTATTTATGTATGTCGTTGTGTGTCCAACCTAAGAATGGACTCAGTCTCCTCCCGTGGATGTCGTAAAAGCTGGTTTAGCGATTACACCAGATGATGGGTGACAGCATCCAGCTGAGTACTCTACACCAATATACCTGCCAAGCGTGGTGACTATGGAAAGTCCCCCCATTGCATTCTTGGGGGAAGCCTCGTGCAGCAGTGGGCGTCTATATGCCGCTGAAGAAGAAGAAACCTATTTATTTAAACCTGGAAATTTTTCATACCTATTTAATTTTAAAATAGTTTTCTAAATACACTCGAGAGCAATGAATCCGGGTCACTTAAAGAATCCTAAAAATCTCGGAAACTAAAAATGCTAGGTTAATGCAATAAATTGTATTTAATAGACAATGTAATACTCCTTAAATGAAGGTATTAAAACTTCTTAGTTATTGTAAAGTTATATCATAAAAAAATCAAATTTGAAAAAGGGCCACTTTCGAAGATGGAACTACGAAATTAAGTTAAAAAAAAATTTAAATTTAAATTTAAAATTTAAAATTAAAATTTAATAATAAAAAAAAAATTTAAATTAAATTAAAAAAGCACGAGGAGGCAATACGAAGTATTAAAATTCAAGAAAATCGTAATAAAGTTCAAAAATTTCATGTTTCCTATTTTTGTTTTAAGGAGAGATCAGCAGTTTTTTTCTTTATGTGATTTTGTGTTAATAAAATGTATGACTCATTTTTTTTTACCTTCATTTAAGGAGTATTACATTGTCTATTAAATACAATTTATTGCATTAATCTATCATTTTTAGTTTCCGAGATTTTAACATTCTTTAAGTGACCCGGATTCATTGCTCTCGAGTGTATTTGCCCAAATAATATTTGTTTTTCCTTATCTCGAAATACCGTCAAAATTACGTGGTTAATTTGAGTTAGTCAACAGTATACGTCACTATTCAATCAAACGTATGTGCTTCAGTATGCGCCATGTATGTGCGCACGTATATGTAATGTGTCGTGGGTATCAGGAACTTCGAGTACCATGTTACCACAACACGCAGACCCGGAACAATTAGGTACTTGTATCATGCAATCATTTATCCCGCAGCGGGAATAGAACCCGCACCTCTTGCGACTCAGCTTGTTAGTCGCCGACTGCGCCACGGAGGTCGGAGGCTATCAAAACACTAAGTCAATGTACGTACAAAAAAAACGTCTTCACGTGAGTTAATTGTAGAAAAAGCTATTCAATCAGTTTAAGAAGCTCTATGTTTATTCATCATAATTTCTTAGATAAAAGTTATTTATTATTCACGAAGATCAAAATTAACTTGACTGATTTATTCTTGTGAAGGATAATTAATTCGGGTAAATACAAAATTGGTATTTAAATATTTGCTTGAAAATATTCGTGTCTGCATACCCTATAATAAGGTACGAATTGGGGTATATATATATATACCCTGTATTCGTAGGTACTAAACGTTTTGGTTCCAACTTTAAATGCAAACTGCTAAGGAGTAAAACTCGCTGCCTTCGTCTGTCTTTCCTGAAAACTATAATTTAGGTCTTTTCAAGGCAAGAGTGAATAGATGCCTTCTAGACCTTCGTGCTACATCGTCGGCCGCATCGTCACTTACCAACAGAGATCGCGGTCAAACGAGAATCTACAATTGTAAAAAAAACACACTCTGGATAAGTTAAAGAATATCTTAATCGAGTACATAATTATAATATCTTAAATAATTATTTTATTTATACATAGTTACGCAGCCCTAACTTTGTGCGATGTTTGGATACATGTTTTGCAACAGGTTGGCAGACATGTTGCTGAATTTAAATGCCACATGTTCTGGTAGGAGTACATGGGTTGTTGATGTTATCACCCGAGAATCTGCAGAAGAATAGCGTCAACAAACCACGAAATGACGTCACTATCCAATGTAGGTACTATTTTAATAAGCATCAAAAATGCATTAAAATATATGATTAAAGCTATTTACTCAGTCGTACCTACTGCGATCGCCATTAACGTTAGAAACCATCGTAAGGGAAGGCAGGCAGTCATCAAGTGCTATCCAGCTTATCTGACACTTAGCTACTCCCTAAGATCGTTACAATGTCATTATCGCTTTGTAACATTTTACAAATTAATTCTTAAGCCATAATCACTTTCGCTCAAATACCATACTCATAGGTTCATTTGGCATTTCATTTATAAAACGTTTAAAACTAACCTACAAACTGGGTACGATCTACGAAGATAGGCTAAAGATAAGCTAGATAGCTGTTCTGTCATTTGGGTATATGAAAATAGAGCCAAACTGTGTCCATCAATCAGATAGAAACCCATTATTTGCGGGTTACGTAATTGTAATCAAAAATAGATTAGACACAATACACTTTATGCGTTCAGGGTTTCAAAATTCCCGGCGGACACGCTGAATAAAAATGAGTTTATTAAATGTCAACCTTTAAAACAAAAAAGTATTAATGTATTACGAAATTTGAAAATAGAACAAGCATGGAAAATGTAAGCTCTAGCACCGTTCACGATTTACATGGAGTTTATGTACCTAAAGTAATGAGCCTCGGCAATCTTCGTCTTTTCGAAACAGAAATATGATAGCTCATGTGAGTGAAAAAGCGACAGACAGTCACGAACGTAGATTGCTGAGACCGACTTTCGTACAGTAGTATATTACTCCTCTAGAACAGCGTCCAAAAGTGCATCTTGGCATGTAGGGATTTTCCATAATCACCATGCTTGGCAGGCCAGCTTGGTGATCGCAGTATTGGTGTCGAGTGCTCAAGGTGGATGCCGCTGCCCATGCCCTGGTGTTAGCCTCTGGTGGTGCCCTTATTCGGTTTTTATGACATCCTCCGGTGGAGATGGAGGGATCTATTCTTAGTCCGGACACACAACGGCAACGGTTTCAAGACGTTATTGGTAGTGTTTTCTGGTTCTATGCCAGATTATCTGTCATGTCTTTGTAAAAGTATTTAAGCACATTCTTTATCGTATCACTACAGAAAAAATCTATATAAAGCGGTTTAAACTAGTTCATAGGGGAAATAAAAGGATATAAGCACAGGATAATTCTGTTTTGATTGAACCATGGTCTGTGAATCGCCTTCATGCGACCGCATGTTGGGGTTGTCCCCTTTATAATAGGTACTAATTACACGATATTGACGTTAAAGTAATCGTAACAGAGTTGAAGCAAAAGTGATATTTTTAAATAAATACCACGCTCAACGTTCCTAATCAACATAAATCAGTCCAAGCCATTTATAAAACTGGATCAAAATTCATTTAGTTAGGAAACAAGGGCACTTTGTGGTGATAATGCGTTACTCATAGAGGAACCCGGTGAATGCAACGCCTGTTTGCAAAGCAGAAGTATTTTATTTAATCTGTGGATGTTGTAGTTGTTACCAGTATAACCAGGATATTGGATGATGAGGTCGATGTGGCCTATAAGCATCCGTTGTTTGATTTAATTCCCTTTATTGACAGGAAAAGAGAAGTGACTCTTTTGATTTAGATGGCATACATTTTTGGTGTTTAAACCACAAGGCATTAGCTCTACATATAGGTGTATACCATGTCATGTTGACCTGAAACCTTCTAGCCAGCAAACTATATCAGATGGAATTCCTTATAACTTCCCTATTTTTTAACAATTACGTTCCTAAAAATTATACAGGACTGCTATTCTCTTTGTACAGAGTACCTGTTTGTACCTGGTTCCTGGTCCTAAGAAAAGGGACAAAGTTTGGTACCTAAAAAAAGTATTTTATTCATTCATTTATCACAAGGATCATTTTGAATCGTCTTGTAAACTGAATTTACTCCTGTTCCAACGCAACCAAAACTAGAAGAAACAGGGCATCAAATATAGCTTGGCTTTTTTTGGTGATCCTTCTTATATATGCTACTAGGTGAGAAGTGCCCATGTGGTGCATGGTGGTGGTGAAAACAAGGAGAAGCTGAAACATAGAAAAAGAGAAATTAAAAAAAAAAATATCTTAACCTCATATAAAATGCCTTAGATAGATGGACAATTCTTTATTGCATTCACCTTAGAATAAAACTATATAACCTTAGGTAGCTATTACGACTTGTTTGTAAAGAACGTGAGGGGATAGGTATTAAAATAAAATAAGATAAACCTACATGAATATAATAGGTAGGTACATAACGATCCAACCACATCCATAGAATTAAGACGTGATGACGTCATTGTGTTAACTTAGTTCCGGACAATCCTTGGACAAAGTTTTGAAAACCAACGACACCAAATTGTCTTTCGTGTAACACCGTTGACAATGTTTACCACTAGTAGTGGAGTATATGCGCAACTTTATTCCCAGAAATTGTTTACTTAGTAGGTTTAGAGACATAGGGTTAGTGTAACAGAGTTCTATCTACGCCTTTTTCTGACCCAAATCGCGTTCGATTATAATTTTGCAGTAATACATTGCGCTGCATGAACATAAAGCGCAATCTACTGTAAAATCGTAATCGAAAGCGTGATAAAAAAATGGTATTTTACAACGACAAAAAGTTTATTGCGATGTCTGGTATAATAGTGGCACGTTCCAAAAAAGTTAGTTATTTATGATGATAATAATTATTTATGATGTCAAAATTAAATAAAGCAGGTCTATTTTTCAGCTCAAAATTTAATTAAAAGAAACAACTCAATTTGTAAATTAAAATTATAAAAAATGTGTAAAACCTTCTACACTGTTTAATGAGGGATTTAACTGAAAATGTTTTTAACAAACTTTGTGAATGAAGATAGTAATTCAAATAAAATAGATTCATCTTGCCCCAAGGTGGGGCAAAGCGAACTTTTCAATGTCAGTTGTGCCCCAACAACTATCGACTGTTTGTCAAGCAAATGCAGAAACTAATATTTCTACACCCTTGTATATCGGTTCTTAGAATACACCTACCTTCTTTTCATCTATAGTACCATAATAGCCTTCGAGTTTTTTTTCCATTTGGCTATGGAACTGTAAAACATTATATCCTATAGGGGTAAATACCCCTGTCACTCTGACAGCAATAATTTAATGATATTTATTATTGCTATTTACACCGTTTTACATCGTAGTTTACCGCTCATAATTGGCTGGCCTCACCTGGCAGACACGTCTGCTGTCCACGGCCATTTGATGCAAAATCAAAAAAGTATAGGTATATTTAGCTGTCACGCTTCTGTGGCGATGCGTGCTGCCAACCTGCCGACAGAATAGGTACCTGACAATAAATGAGTCCCGTGACATTGCACGTGCTGTGACTTCAGTGGCAGATCCCTTGCCACAGTAACAGTATGGTATATACAGTATCACTAATTGAATATAATATTTATTTCAAGCACATTCATTTTAAAAAACATTGAAAATAATAGTAATACTTACAGTATGTCGAATGGCTTATAGCACACTAACGGAACGCCTGCGACTTCGCCCATGTGGAGTTTTTTCTATACGAACATCAACACTCTATCCCACCCCTTCATAGGGGGTGAATTTCGGAAAATACATGTTGTTTTTAGTAGAGCGCCTTGTGAAAGAGTTTATCCGGGAAATTACAACTACCATACTATCACTGCCACCAAGCAATATTGTGAGCGTTGCTGTGTTCCGGTTTGAAGGGTGCCGGTGAAATTACAGGCACATGAGACTTTTCAAGTTTATATCTCAGGATGATGGGTGCAGTGCAATGCCAGGTAGGACGCGTCCTAGATGGACGTGACTTGAGAGTTATTGCATTCGTAATTGGTAGACCAGAAGCCAGTTACGTCACCTAATCAAATAAAAAAATCGTTTCTAAATGCACTTAGAACACTAAAAGGAATGTAGGGTGCATGCGTCTGTCTAAAACTGAACTCCCTTTCACTGCTTTTGATTGCCACTGACCCAAGCTTGACGTTCCAAAATAGTCCTTGTGGTTACGGATTATGGAATATTTTACTTTGACGTATGGAATAGCGGGGCGTTCAGTTTTAGGTTAGACGCACTCTACCCTACAAGTGCGTTGATAGTCAGTCAGTCAGTAAGTCACACAACGATTATATATTTATATATTGATGATGACAGCTTATAAAATCCTTGAATATATCTTTTTGATGGCCGCTTTAGATAACATGATGGATAGCAGAATAATGCAGTAGGTATGTAAATTGGTTATAGTGTTAAGACACACAAATTATATTAAGTTGCTTGGTAGGCTATGTTTTCTCGATAATAGATATAATCCCATTTCTATGAATTAGGGCAACATCTGTATATAGGTATCTATATGTCGGTATGTACACTTTTACCTCAGAATCAGCTAAACAGATTCAAACGTGGTTTTCACTTTCATGTCGGGAATTTATCGGAGATGGTTTTACTGTCTCTAACATCCGTGTAAGTATCTAGGTTCTACGAGAACAAAGCTGCGGGCTACTAGTTTGAGATAATTGTTATTGAAATGCCAAGGAACCAAATACTAATAACATTATATTCCATTGCTCCCTAGATAGTAATCTGAACTGACCTTCCACTGACCTCAGCATAAGGTCGGGAACAGATTTACCTTATTCGAAAGCATTTGGGTCTGTCGACAAATGTCCATGCGAACGTCAGCGGATTGCAAAAGCGCTATCTAATATATTATGAAATGATATTACCAATCGACAAATACCATCAAGGTCAACAAAGTTCCCATAAAATTCTGTTTAAGTTTCGCTAGCGTTGTAGACTTGTTAGATGGACGTTTGTCTAAATGGGCTGGTTCATCGTTGCATAACCGAGACCTTGTGACGTTACGTTGCGTGTCATCCGCGCATCGTACGCAACGCAGTGTTTTAATACGAACCATTCGTCTTGTTCGCGGTACAATGCTGGCTGACCTCGTCAATGTCACGGACGCTGACTATTGTTCCATCAAGCGAAGTGAAGCCTGACGTAATTGTTTTTCAGCGTCGATTATGTATTGTGTTGTGTTGACAAGACTGTCGGAATGCTCGGTCTGGTTTACTTTTCACTTTGTTTGTGACGTCTGCTTCATGAAATAATAATTATGAAAATATTAGCTTAAGGGTCAAGCTACATCACGCGGAACACGATCGTAACGTAACGAATGCGTAAGTATGCGATGCGTTCCGCTGTCATCCTATAAAAAATACACTCCAAATATAACCTTATATTATGTTATGATTACAATGCTATACGAAGCTACACTGTCTACTTTCTAAGTATTTAGTGGTACATTCTAAACAAAACTCTGAAATAAGGAGTCACTTATAGAAATGTTATAACATCAGACTAAAAATACATACCTACAGGTATTATGAATCAGATATCTAAAGCCAGGTCTGTTGCGCCATGTTTTGGTGTTTTACAAACATATAACATGTTATGTTAAAATGTTTAGTTAGCAAAAACACAATAAAGCCGTGTCCGCTGCACCATGTTTTAGAGTTTTATAAACATTAACATGTTTTGTTAGAAAATTTGCCGCAGCAGACCCGTCTTTATGGAAACAAAAACATAAATCAATTATAAAAAAAAAAAAAAAATATCGACCAATACAATGGTGTCATTTGCAATAAGACAATCTTTTTTCCTCGCAAAATAAATCACACCCTTTTACGCAACCTCGTTTATTTAAACGGATCAGTAGCTATGGCGTGTGCTGCTCATAAATAGAAAATAAATAGCTTTACTCTTTCACGGTATAATAAACTAGTTGCAGAGATAGATAGACCGATATATAGAATATAGATAGATAACGGTTAATTTCAAACCACATTCAAAATTACAACATTAAAACAATAATAATATAGGCATGGAAACATAGATTTGGAAATCACAATGGGTGGTGATTGAATTGATGTGTTCCGGTTTGAAGGCTATGGGTGAGATTACAGGCACATTATACTTTTTATCTTTGTCTCAGGATGATAAGCGCTGTGCAATGCTAAGTAGGACGCGTTCTAAATGGCGTGAACTAAGATGTATTGCATTTTTTAATCCAGAGCACGCCTATGAAAGTATAAAACCTTGACATGGGTTCGCTAAAGGTTCGTATTAGTTTCGAAGCTACATACATAGACTGCTAAACTCATAACCCTCTTTTTGCTTTGCCTTATTCGGGTAAAAATAGATTTTCTTGCTTTGGAGGTAGATTGATTTTAAAATAAAACATTGCCATCGTTTGCTTTCTGTTACCCTGATTAAAAGATTTAGTAAATTGACTTATCGGTTTTGCCACGTATTATTATAATGGGTAGATCTTTAACCTTGGCTCGTTGGGAATCAATCTTGCGTCATAGATTTATTAAATTTTAATGACGTAACTTATTGATTTTATGGTGAAACATTAGAGCCCAAATTCAATTTATTTTCAACTATGACCGCAGTAAATAGAGTGGTCATAGTTATAGTATCCACTTGTTCAGGGTGTACCTAAAACATCCAAAGATTTTGAAACTGAATTTTTTTGGGTATTCCATTAATGTTACAAATAAGGTACCTTTACAAAAGTACTTTTTATAGCCTACACTATCCCGCAATAAAACAAGCAATTTTTTTTTAAATGAGCGTTTCTTCCTTGCTGCGTCTTCAAGATTTTTCCAAAATCTTTGAATGCGTTTTTTGTTTTTATCAAAATCGGTGACATGAGTCCTTTAATTTCTTGTTATCTCTTGCCGTTTAGGCTTTCCCTTCACTGACCCATTTCAAAGATATACCCTGTATAAAGGACAGTTACGTTTGGCTTTTGAGAACAAAAGTTTTTTGAAATAATAATAATCTTGATTTCGATGAATTTAGGGCTAAATATTTCAGTAGATATTTTGGGTGGTCAGACAGCCTTAATTGTACTCAGATTGTGTTTAGTATTTCAAGGGCGTAATGGTTTTGTATCCGCTGGAAGAATGCTGTCAAGGATCCAATCTAAATTATAATTGCCAGGCTTCGTCGATGTCAATCATAATTGGGAGATTGTTGGCAGTGCCAGATTTATTCATATTAGGGAAAAACATATACATTTTGCGTTTGTACGTAACTTATAGAAAGATTAATAAAAATGCAGATATATATACAATTTAACCCTATGAATGAAAATTGATCACCGTGTATGTTTTTTGGTATTTTTATGACATCATTTGAAATCGGATGTATAAAGTTATATTGATTCGTTTTATCAATGAAACTTTTTAGACCTTATTTCCCTCTAAAAGGGTCCACATCCCCACATCTCTGTAATCCGCGGAAATCGCTCAAATATTCTGGAACAGGCAATCCTCCATCAATCAAGTCGCTCTTTCTTCTATAAGAAATAAATGGCTAACATAAATCATTATAGATGGACGATGTTCCCGGTTTCTTTTGGGCCAAACCCGCTTTTATCTCTTAAGATATCTGGGCACATTTATTTTATATTATATGACAAAGTGTCACGGGAAATAGAGAGGGATGGTATATTTTTATGGGGTTATGAGATGTGGGTCAATGGAATATGTATAAGGGAGGGTTTGTTTGTATTTTATTCTGTCTTTCACCATTATATCATGCAAAGGTTTTATTTATATTTAAAACCAATATTATTTTGAGTAAAAAATTCGTTTTGAGTGAAAAGGTAGAGTCGACTTTTGACGTATTTGCCCTAGGTCACACTTACCCCTACTGTAGGTACGCCTAGCACAGACTGACTAACGTTACCAAGACGCTATCAAAACAAGCGCAAATGTTAATATTGGTCAATGACATGGGGATAGCTTGAAATTTTTATAATTGTAACGGTATATAATTTGAAATTTTGCTATCGTCTCGCTACCGACTCACTATCGTTAAAACCGTTAGTCAGCATTGAGCTAGCTGTACTGATGCCTCTGGTTATGATGGCGTAAATTAATGCTATTATACCATTTAACGCAAACTAAAATCTCGTGTTTCGCACATAAACCTATTTGCAAAATCATGAGCATCTTGTTATTCTAAACATATATCGGTTACTATGCAAATAAATAGTTTTACAGACTGCTTGTTAGCGACGCCTGGTATCACCTAGTGGTATTGTGTTTACACTTTTGAGTACGAATGTACGACTGAAGGATGTTCGTAGACGCAGTAACATAATTATATTGTTTCGTCTATAGGTACATACATAATATCCATAACAAAACAGCCTAACTTATCATAATATAATGTTATCGCCAACGACCTTTAAAACTTTTGAGAACACAAAAAATACTTAAGAGCCAAACGGGAAAAAACAAAGTCAAAAAATTAATAAAATAACAAAATGTATGGGTATAAATTCATTTTAAACATTAATTAATGTTAAATTTACATGAATTAAACTTAACTATAAAATAGAATTTTTAGTAATGCGTTGTTGATTGAAATAAGCTTTTAGGCAAATCTCATTTTAAGGTATAATGCCCTCATTGGCATCTCGAGTAACTCTATTATAAGGGATTAAAACGACATTAATCAGTGAACACAATTTTGACCATGTATTTTTTCCGCCTCTGTAGAACTAGACAGGTAAGTAATTGGAAAGATTAGTCAGGAAAAAAATTTAGCATTAACACGTGATTTTTAAACGAAATAAACAAAAATTAAATATTTTTCAGTATCCCGGGAGAGTAACCTCCAAACATGGCGAGTGTACACATCAACCTGTATTAATTTAATTTTTTTGTGTCAAGGTTATTGGCAGCGCCACACACCATGAATGGTGTTATGGATTTTAGAAGATTCTGTATGGGTTGGTGCTTGGATAGGAGACAATCATACGAGCTAGATGTTTAATTGCATGACTCCACCCCTTACTATCCAGAGCTGGACATAAAATTTACATACATAAGTATACCTACTTTACTTACATAGTGCCACAAAGTAGTGTAGGGACGGGGTTTTCGTAATATCATCTCAATCTCTACCTATTTTATCGGGTTAGATTCATAAAATCCCGTTACCCTAAGATCCCGAAAAAGATTACTAAATAGTTAGTACTACGACGCCAGTCACCGGTACTAACAGGGAAATAAATACGTAGGGAATTATGAATTCAGTAATTATGAATGTAAGCATGTACTACAGTTATTTTCATCAATATCTCTCTGACCACTTACTTGGTAGGAATAAACTAAGTTCGGAAATTTTGTTATTTAGGTAACTAATAAACCTATTTGCAGCTGAAATCTTCAAAACTTAAACAATGACACTAACTAAAACAACACATGTTAACTTAAACCGAAACCGTGGTTTAGGTGAACAGTTCTGACGTCAAAGTTTTCGCATTAGGAAAGCCGAGGAAAATGGGTCTGGGTCGCGTAAATAAACTTTATAGGAGGCTCATGGGAAAATAGCACCTGTGTCTTAGGCGTAGTGGCTAATATAGCATGGGGTAACTCGTGACGTCAGTAAACTACTTTAAAATTAACCCCCTGTTTCGCATGTAGTGTGACGCAAATTGTAGCAGTGTAAACTCGAAGCGTGTTTGAGTTGAAATTGGTTTACAATTATGTTTAATGTCATGTGAGACATGAAACGGTTTTCGAAATTAGTTGATGAGAATATTGAATAAGAAGGCTCGTTCTACCATCATCATCAACATCAATTGAATCAACAGGATAAAGGCCTCTCAAAAAATATTACGAAGAACATTTTGAGCAATCTCCAGACACCGACTTCTAAGCGCTATGTCGGTAACCTTGAAACACAGACTCTAAAGCAAATATCTCCCTAAGCCACCTCTTCTCGAAAATGATTAGCTACTTCGGTGATAAAACACAGTCTAAAACCAGTAATATATTTTTGTTTAAGAACCCTATTTAGACAAACTTTCGTAATTTTCTCCGAATGGTTTCGTAATTTATTCGGAGTTTCGTCGGTATTTGAGGAACGAGGCAGCTAGGTATATACGCCAGGAGCGTTGCTAACCAGGATTATGTAGATTCGTATAATGGATCCACGCTCACTTTATTGATTGAATAAACGTCGTTTTGCGTCATCGTCGGCAAATTTATAATGGGGACCTTGCTGTGTTTAACCTACTTCAATCGATCTATTAATGTGTTCCTACATTTCTGTATGCGACCTATTAAGTACGTCAGTTTATGAAAAGATGGTGGCAACTTAACTACGGGGATTATTTTGAGTCTTAGCTGTATCCAAACCTTTTGTAACTTGAAAAGCCTTTTTGTGCCTTCAGCTTTCCTTATTTTTAATGTTTTGGGCTAAGTCCCTCAAAATGATTCCTATATTTGCGTTTTCCGTGGCTACATGCTAGAATAATTCGGGGGCTCGTTCTTGGATAATTTTATATCCAGCGTTTATATCTTATCAATCTACCATCGATAGTGTAGTTTCTATTTCATCATAATCATCATTATCAGCCTAATGAAGTCCACTAACTGGATATAGACCTCCCCCATAGAATATTACGACGAACGGTCTTGAGTCGCCTCTATACACCGGCATCCTAAAACCTTTAAAATGTCTTCGGTCAATCGACAGCGGGGCCTTTTAGAAACTGCGTCGTCTAGTTTGTGTTCGCCACTCTAAGGGCCGGTTTATTGATCCGTAGTTAACTCAACCAATAGTTAAATATGGCAACCAATGGTTAAATTTCGGCAAAATGCGTTTTTTGATCAATGGTTAGCTTGACCAATGGTCAAATAATTAACCATTAGTTGAAAAAAGTAACCACCCAATGTCGGAGAGTTAACAATATGGCGGCTGGTAAAACCAACCCCTAACAGATGTTTTGTGAAAGTTTGCTTGTTGTCAACAACGTTTTATTTCTCAAATAATAATTATCATGAATTTAAACATAGTTAGATACCTACTATGATGTTACATCGGAAAGTTTATCAGACGATGATATTTTTGCGGAGTAGGTACCTACGTTTTGATGAGAAGGCCGAACATTTTTAGACCACGTCGTTTTCGAACCCACCCGGTCGGAGTGTCGATAAGGGGGCGCTGAGGAAAAATTTGAGCGAGATTCTTCTAAGTCTTTTTTTCTGCGATATTTTGTCAGAGTCTTTTTTCCTCAGCGCCCCCTTAGCTACACCCCAACCAATAACTTTAAACTAAATACCATTTACGAAACCATTCAGAACATAATAAACTTTTTTGGAGAGTTTCTTGAGAAATAATTTGATAAAACATTTGGGCACCAGATGTAACCGCTTCTTTAGCAAGAGTGTCAGCTAATTCACTGCCCCTGTATTCTTTCTAAACAGTTTGACAGATTTGACACTAGACTGTCAAAAAAGACATTTAATTTGGTATCGTTCACTCATTATGGCCAGTGTTGTCACAAATAAAAATATTACCCACAAAAAACTGGAGCTATTTTTAGTAAATGATTTCTCATTACACTGGCAATATAATAACCAATGGTTAGATTTGACTGTAGTTAAAATAGACATTGAAAAACGTAAAAGCCCTTTAACCATTTGTTGACGAGTTGACTATAGTTAATCTAACAAATGGTTAGACTGTTAGTTACTACGGATCAATAAACCGGCCCTAAAACCTCTGTTCCCGACGTTTGTCAGTTCTACGAGCTATATTGCCACTTCAACTTGCTTATTTTGATAGCTATGTCGGTGATCTTAGTTCTTCTAAGGATCTCCTCATTTCGGATTCTATCACGTAGTTTCAGTTCAAATACGCCTTATTTAGGTCAATGGTCAATCTTAGCTGTATAGCCCATTGATATCTGCCGTGTCAAAACTGTAATAGGGAAGTACCTTGACATGCTTGCGCGGCTCACTGACCTCCTATTGTCACAAACGAATAAACCAGCATTGTTGTGTTTATTTATTGACGTGACAGTTGGTTTAGTAGGGACTGCAGGTCTATACGAGAATTATTAATTAAATAGATACAAAATAGTAAAGGTATTATTAACATTCGTTTTTTTCCTATCTTCAATATTTCTTATTTCTAACACGATAGGTACATTTTACTCTGGCTCTATCGGTATTCGACACGAGTCACCATACTTAACAAAATAATGTTTTTTTTTATCGCGGTAAATGGCGTAAAATTCTTCTATAAATTTTTGATATTTCCAATATTGGGAAAGTGTGTTTATTGAGAATTTTATGTCGCTTTAAAAGCTTTTAAGTTTAACATTTTTGGAATAAAACGAAGCTCTCTTGAAAAGCCATTTCTAAATTTGTCTCTAAATTGCAATTTTGTATACCCATCATTACTTTATTTTTGCTGAACCTAACTCCATTTTTTCACTCGATTGGGGTCTACTATCTTTTTTATTACCCAATTACCTACAAACATATTGTTTATGGCATGTGAAAACTATGAAACTACCAATTAAAGTGCGTACCCTGATAAGACCCGTTTTTTTATTCACTTATAGGAAACTGTGCACGTTCGTTAACTACTAACACTTTTTTGTATTACATCATCATCAACAGCCTGTAGAAGCCCACGGCTGGATATAGGCCTCCCCAAAGAATACCACGACGAAAGCTCTTGATTCGTTTCTATCACGCATCACTTCCTGATACCTACTTACCTTTTTGTATCTGGTCCATCGAGAGAAGAGCCTTCTTAATAAATTGCGTCGTCCGTTTTGTGGTCTCCATTTAAAAACCATACACAACACACACATAAACTGTACATTTATATAAACTGTACAAAACCGTAACTTCTTATAAAAATCTTACATGCACATTATCAGTTTGAAATAGCTCATTCTTAGCACTCTCATAACGGTCATCGATCATAGTCGGTACATACCTACATGTTTCTGTGTTTTATTTATTTCATGTATCTATATAATTTAATCCTTTATCTCGAAGCTCTGATAAGGAGCAATCAATCACGATGGTGACATTTTCTGTGCCTAAATGTTACCAGATTCTGAAGGTAAATGATTTATGAATACCGTTGTGGAACTGCCTTCGAACGTGCAGGCTTTGGGGCTTATGTGGCGTTTAATACGAATATGGAAGGTATCTAAGTATTAAAGTAACGTAATACTTACCACCTACTCTTATTTAGTACATCTACGTACCTACTTTACTGTGTGTATATTTGTTATAGGGAGCGAGAGCGATTCAGGGCTGTAAACAATATAAGGTGGTTCGATCGACCTCTTGCTTTGTTTAAAGTTTATTATATAATGAGAAAATGTTTTTGTTTCAGGTAAGAACACATTAGAAATTGTTTTACATAGATGCTACGGTTGAAATGATTTGAAGATGCGTGAGTATTTTACAATGTAGAGGCGTAGGAACCTAATGTCCAGGTAAACAGAATGTACATCACGGTGACTAAGTCTAAGCCTTGAAATCGTCCCTGTCTCTCTCTACGCGTGTTTTAACATGTGTGTGACAGTAACAGGAACGATTTCAAAAAAAGGCTTAGACTTAGTCACCGTGACGTACGTTCTATTTATCTGGACTTTAGAGTAACATGTGGGTAGGTATACTACTAGACGATACTAATAAACGCTTCATCATCATCATCATAATTAGCCTGTAAAAGTTCACTGCTGGGTATAGCCCATCTATACCTACTGCCACGAAAAACTGTCTTGAGCCACCTCCATCCACCGACTTCCTACGACCTTTATAATTTCTTTAGTCCATCGAGACGGGGACTTTCTCTATTGCGTCATCTGGTTTGTGGTCGCCACTCAAGAACCTTTATTCCCCAACGGTGGTCGGTTCTGCGAGTTATAAAACCTGCCCCTTGCCACTCCAACTTTCATTTTCTGAGAGCTATGTCGGTGATTTTGGTTCTTCTACGGATTTCCTCATTTCGGATTCTATCACGTAATTATACTCCTAGCATAGCTCTCTCCATAGCCCGCTGCGCGACTTTGAGCTTTTTATAAACGCTTAAAGCTATAGGTAGTTCTCGCGTATACATACATGGCCACATAATCTCATCTGCGTTCGATATGGTGTCTTTACGTGTACCTAACCTACCTTGTTTTATTTACGTTCCCATTTGCCAAGCTCACGTGTTGATTCAGCCACGTTGTTATATTAACGGCCTTGGATAGAATTACCGCCATTACAGATACCTCTACTACGTCTGTTCATAATCAACATTACTAGCAACTTCCATACAAGCAGTGGGTAGGTAAATGAATGCATGCACTTGAGTGTTCTGAAATTAATTTTGCAATGCACTGAAATTTTAACGGTTTTAAAGCCAAAGAGGAGAGAAAAATTAGGACATTTGTGATCTTAGTAAATTGACCTTAACACATAAAACAAGGGAAAAAAATACGAAAACGTAGGTAGGTACTACGAAAGTAAATGTGTCGTTACGATCGAAATCACTTTTTTTTTCGGGTATAGACACATAATATAATGACCAATATGTATTGCGTCTTAACCTTTTTTCGGCCTAGCCTGGCCTAGTTCTCATTTGCCAAGTGTCTGGATTGTGACGTGGAATATGGAACTCCGTTCCATTACTAAACATTAAACTTCAAGTAACGTCACGCAACAAATAACTCACAGAAAATGTCTCGATTTTCAAACTGACGTGTGCATGACAGTTGTGTACTACGGTCAACTACGATGTATCAAGCGTGTGAATGTGTTTAGAGTTACAGATAACTTTTCATTTAAAAAACCGACTTCCGCCATTGTATTCGACAAAATATTTGGATGGAAAAAAAATTACGAAAGAACCATAGTGGTGAAAGGATTATTATACTTTTTGAATGCAAATGCTTGGTTTGTTGCTGAAAATATCAAAATCGCCATATGTATGCCTACAATATTTGAGGAGTTCCCTCAATTCCTCATGGATTCCATCATCAGAACTGGATTCTGAAAAACATGGGACCAATCTGGAAGTATATCTATTCAAATAAAAAAATAATTTTCCAAATCGGTTCATAAACGCCGGAGATATGCGGTACCAAACATTATACAACCGAATTGAGAACCTCCTCCTTTTTTGGGAAGTCGGTTAAAAACCGACCAATTTAGGACACATTTTTGTAATTTCCTCGTGCATGATTATCAATATAGACAGGTGTACAATCAATGGAGGACATACGAAAATATATTTCAAAAACAAAGTTAAGTAGGTAATAATGTTTTATTTTCTATGCTATGAAGCCAAGGTGACTTTCGTTTAGTTTTAGTGATTATGTTAAAAAGGAACTTATTTAGATAAACCAAACAATAAACTTTGTCAGTTATGTACATAGATGCTAGCTAGGTAGATAATTTTGCCTGTGTAAGAGATTGTCGGTTCTATGACGGTCCTCTACCCGATCGACCGACAGCATTTAAAAGGTCGTAGTAAGTTGATAGATGTAGGCGATATGATACCGTTCGATGTGGCATTCTATGAGGAAAGCCTATGCCCAGCTATTATAAAGGCCAATTCACACCGGATGCGTATGCAACACGTAACGTAGACACGCGCGTCACTTTGTATGTTCACGCTATCATGCTCGTCACGTAAGTGGTGTGCCATGTCTCATAGAGTTCCATACATTACAACGTCATGGTACGACGACGTCTATGCAGGCGGTGTGCTGCAGCCTTAAACATCGCCAATATAGCCACTCATATACCTTGCTACTAGTAGACAATATCTAGATACAATAACGCATATGAATAATATTGATTCAGACGTGACGTCACGCCTTTCGGTCAATTATGTCCAGAAACACGTCACGAGTTGTAAGTTTACACAACGCCTACTGTATCAACAACAGATTAGCACGTCAAAGCTGTTATACCATCGTATGATTTGAAACCATAATGTGAAGGAATACAGTTGTAAGTTACTTAGTATTTTAGCATACGTAGGTATACCCACATTTTATCTGGGTAACGTCAAATAACACACGCCAGTCATTGTTTCAGTTATGCAAAAGCCATACCATTAGGTTATCGCCATTATGTTATCGCAATTTATTGAACAATTAAGATAACCATAAGCGCGACTTGCACAAAATTTTTAAGTCTAATTGCATATTTTTTATTAGCAATACTGAAGGAAAAGCCTTCAGTGACATTAAGTTATTCGGCTTTAGGAAAATCCGTAGAATAATAATGATAAGGGGAAAATTAAATGTTACGCTATATACGACGAGGTTTTTATCATCTTTAACCTTTGTTAAAGACAGGTTCAAAGTCACGCAGCGGGCTATGGAGAGAGTTAATTCAACGAGTTTCACTACGTGATAGAATCTGAAATGACGAAATCCGTAGAAGAACCAAGATCACCGACAAAGCTTTCAGAATTAGCAGGTTGAAGTGGCAATCTGTTGGGGAATAAAGGTTCTGTAGGGCGACCACAAACCAGGCGACGCAGTAGAGGAAGGCCCTACACTCAATGGATTAAAGACATAATAAAGATCGCAGGAAGTCGGTGGATTGAGGCAGCTCAAGACCGTTCGTCGTGACATTCTTGGGGGCTATATCCAGCAGTGGACATCTATAGGTTGATGTTGATGATGATAATTTAACATCACCGAAGTCACAAACTCCTTTTTATGACGGTAGGTACTATAGACTAATGTACCTAGAAGAAACACAATAATATCAAACAATCAATAAAGGCGCGCGGTATTTCCCTGGGCAATTGCTTTGTGCAAATAAAAATACCGAGATTGGATTCCTTTTCGAATCGATGAGCTACGGAAGGCCTGCCGCTAGTGTGTATCGGATCTCTCATGCATTTACCATTCACGGCACCACGTGATCACGTTTTCCATACAAACGAGGAGGTATATACAGTGAACTGCAGTCGCAACTAAAATTTAACTCGTGAAAGACACCAATCTAAGAACAAAAACTTTAATAGCCGGTTGTTTATATTTTCGCACCAAAATGATGTTTATAATAGAAGGATAGCAAGTAGGTACCTTAGCTACTTTCCTATAGATAAATTAGTAAACCTATACAACTACCCTGGAAATGAACTATCCATTTAAAAACCGGAACGTAGTTTTTTCACATTCCCGTACATAGTACATAATTACTTAAATTAGGTATATACCTACTTAATTCTCTTCATACTCTTCATTCTTCATCAGCTAGTAGACACTGCTGGTTGAGGCCTCCCCCCATAGCTTGCATAGCGTGCAATGAGGGGACTTGCCATAATCACCACGCTTGGCAGGTGAATTGGTGATTACCAGGGATCGGAGTAGGTAGATTGATTTGAGGTCATTGATCTCAAACGTATATGTGAATATGGATAAGCCTCCGAGTTTCCGGAATTTTAAAATTAATTATTGTTATTTTTCCGGTACTTCGTTATTAAGATGGGTATAAAGTGAAAAGCGTATCAATACACTCAATTATATGCTGCTAGTGGTGTAGGTAACTGACATTTTATAATACCTAAAAATAATTCTGGTGGAGTAAAAGCCTAGCAAAGTATGAATTACTCTGCATACATGGTATTTTGTCACCTTATCTAAGTTGCTATATATATACACATCTGACCAATCAGGACCAGGAACAACTTCCGGTACCAGCCCCCTTATTCGCTATGACCAAACGTGACATAACGCGGGCTCGTTACGATATCTGCGTGGAATCATCGCTAAATAGCATGGGTGACGTCACACGTTATTGACAAGGAATCTCTTGGGTCATAGCGAATAACCACCCTGTTTCGGAAATATGGCGTATCCATGTCAAGACTCATGTGACGTAAGTACGAAAAATCAATCTACCTACTCCGATCCCTGGTGATTACAGTTTGGTGTTAGTAATCAGGTATACACATATAGATGCTGCTGTCCATCCCCTGGCGTAATACCTCAGTTGCCTTTTACGATATTCACCAGGAATCGGATTCATAGGCCGAGACTACCACGGCTTTAGGTAGATACTCATCATCACTAGCAGCCAGTCACGTCCACTGCTGGACGAAGCTTTCTCCATGAAATACAATGAGGGGAATTGCCATAAGAGTATTCAGGTGGATGCCTGCTGTCCGTCCCCTGGTGTAATCCCACAGTCGGCTTTTCCGACATGCACGGGATGAGATGGTGCGGTCTATTTATACTTAGTCCGGACACGCCACAGCTGGTAGGTACATATAGGTACTACTTGTACCTTATTTAGTCCAAACAGACAAACAGTCCCGAGACGTGAGTGTATAATATTATGTATGTAGTGATTAAAATATTTTTCAGATATTCGGTAGGTAATAAAGTTAACTATGAAACAATAAAACAAATTAATTGAGTCAAGTAATGTATTATTAGTCGTTTTGATGTGTTAATTCAATGATTTAAAAGCGTATTCATTATACGCCCACAGACCAATAAATTCACAGCCTGTACCTAAAGACCAATTCTCGTGAAATAATTTCCAATTTATTTTCAAGATAAAATTCCTAAATGCTTAATTTGAATGGAACGCCGAATTGTAGACCTTTGAAGGTATTTTAGGTACTTAATAAATAGGGAGGAAAGGTGAATATCGATTTTATTTTGTGCGTCATCATACTGTTATCACAATGGGTTATGGCAGATTCAGATTAGAAACTCCTTAATTGCTTTTGTAGGTTTATAGTCATAATGTACCTTTGTAACAAATGTTACGCAATTTTGTTACGCACCATGAGGATATTGTATCTTTATTGCTGACCTACTAGCAAACCTCAAGGGTAGAATAAAATAGAATTGAAAATACTTTATCACGGGAGGAGCCGGAGGGGTCTCTATTATTAGCCGGACACACCACGGCAACTTTAATTTAATTCAATTCAATTTCACTTCTTCTCAATCGGAGGAGGTTCTCAATTCGGTTGTATTTTTTTTTTTTTTTTAATGTTTGTTACCGCATATCTCCGGCATTTATGAACCGATTTGGAAAATTCTTTTTTTATTTGAATAGATTCCAGATTGTTCCCATTTTTTTCAGAATCCAGTTCTGATGATGGGATCCATGAGGAATTGAGGGAACTCCTCAAATATTGTAGGCATACATATGGCGATTTTGATATTTTCAGCAAGACACCAAGCATTTGCATTCAGAAAGTATCATAATCCTTTCACCACTATGGTTCTTTCATAATTTTTTTTTCATCCAATATTATTTAGTCGAATACTATGGCGGAAGTCGGTTTTTTAAATGAAAAGTTATAATACACAAACCATACCGCAATCATCATCATCAATAGACAGAGGTCCACTGCCGGACGAGGCCTCTCCTTAAAATAGGGGGATTTGGCATAATCACCACGCTTGACAGGTAAATTGATGACCGAAGTATTGATGTCAAGTACCTACTCAGATGGATTCTGATCAGAATCCATCTGGCGTAATCCCGTCACCTTTTACGATCCACAGTAGGGGATGGAGGAGTTCTATTCTTAGACCGAGACCACCACGGCCACATAATAACATAGTTAAAAGTACGATGGCGGTCTTATTACTAAGAAGCGATAAGCTTCGCTTCCGGATAACCTTTGGATAAAGAGGGTGTTTGTTAGGTATAAAGAGAACATAATATGTTACCTTTCATAGGTTAGTTATGTTACTTTGAAGTCACATAAATTCTCTAGCACGGTAAAATAGCAGGACCATACGCTCATCTGATCTGATCCCTATTATTCTTTAAGCTAGTCTGTGTTCATTCTGGTCACGCGCTTCGACCATGTGGCTTGATTTATCTTAAGACGTACGATGTTCTGCAGACGTAGGGTAGGTACCTAGATCGCAAAGTACCGTTACATATATGACGACTATCTAAACCAGTGATGGGCAAAGTACGGCCCGCGAGCCAGCTCCGGCCCGCGAAAGCATTTAGTCCGGCCCGCCGACGGTCCTTTAACATAAATGGTATATGGCCCGCGATAATTATATTATGACGGTCCAGAAGTATAAACTACTTAGAATAATAGGCGCAAAGGTAAAGGAGTCAGCTAGAATAGCCGCGTAGTTCATGATTGTTGCGGTAATGCTGTAATCCTACTAATATTATAAACGCGAAAGTTTGTGAGTATGGATGGATGTTTGTTACTCTTTCACGTAAAAACTACTGAATGGATTTGAGTGAAATTTGGAATGGAGATACTTAACTTTTACTTACTTTACTACGCCCTGGATTAACACATAGGCTACTTTTCATAATCATCATCATCATCATCAATTTTCATCATTATTCACGCGGGTGAAACCGCGGGGCGCAACTAGTGTTTTTATATGATTAAAAGTTTCATCACAAAATGCATTTTTCCTATAATTCAAGATAGTTTACCCACCACTGATCTAAACTATAGTTTAATGTTTTTAGTATGTACTACTATACTAGTGCTGGCATTGAGCTTTGAATTAAATTAATTGTGTACCTTATTAAAAATTGTACAGCATATTCAAAATAGTAACGCACATACAATATGTAATGTATACAGTAAACTACACGTACAATTTTATTATTTACCATCGTACTTTACCCGGTACAGAACCATGTTTGCATGAGTGTGACTCCCATTTAGATAAAAAAAAATATTTAGCCATAAAGCTAAATTTATTGAGTAAATGTGAATTTATTACTTTTGCATAGAAAAGAACACCCGAAGTTCCAAAAGCGGATCTCACGATCAATGTAATTGGATTGAAAATAATTGGCATAATTGGTGTTCATGTAAAGGTACGACACAACATACGGGCTTGCTTGCACATCGCTTGCAAAATGTAGATAACCCACATTGCTATCATTATCCTAAAAACGTGTGAAAGTCTAACTAGGTGAAATTTGCATAGACTGATAACATGGACAAAATATGGGAGCGCTGTTCTCGATCTGCAAACGGTTGATAAAGCTACGTACGCAACATTTCAGTCGGCTAGCTTAGGTGGGCGAAAATCAAAACTTCGCTTTGTTCGTATGCACAAAAATGTTAAATGACATATTACGACACTTTACAAACAAACGATAAAAGCTAGAGCCGGTAAACACTGATAATAATTTAAAAGGTCAAACTATGGCGAACATTTCTGACAGAGTCCCTGAAGTCCCATTTTCATAGACTATTTTTCAATCTCTGTTTCGTTCAGGAAGGCCTGATGGACCGTGCAGGTCTAAGGCCCCTGGAAAACGCTATAAATACTTAATTATTATTTTCCTCTAAAACAGTTTTCGCAATGCTTCGATTTTACCAAAATTACTACTCATGGATGATGGATAAGCATGTTTTCCTGGGCAACCAAACCATTTCAAAAAAGTGCTGTTAGGGTTTCTTCACAAACAAATAAATAAATAAATGCTGGACATTTCACACAGCATTATATAGCCCCAAGCTAAGCAGAGCTTGTGTTATGGGTACTAGATAACTGATATACTTAATACAATACATTACATAGATAGATATTTTTTATTATACATAGAAAAATACCCAGAACACCCTGAATCTGCAGATTGTGCAAATATTTGTTCCGAGGCGGGAATCGAACCCGCAACCTCCTGCGTCGCAGGCGAACCTTCACCCGGCGCGCCACAGAGGTTGTCAAAAATAGAATAAACACATGACTTTTTCATAAGTAACTCACCTATTTTTTAACTGACTTCAAAAAAAGGAGGACTACGAAATGTATGAAAATAACTATTTTATCACACCTATTCCAAAAACGACAATTGCCTATAGAGGATAGCAGGAGCCAAATTCAATTTTGCTCCCAGAGGAGTTTGAGCTTTTTCTGCTTTTGCTTCTAGATTTGCGTAGTTGGAGGCGCTCGCAAGGTTTAATGTAAAAAAAATATCACTAACTTTCAATTCTCTATGGTGATAAACTCATTTTGTATTTTATTTACACTTTCAATCCAATGTGTAGGTATATTTATACGAGTTTCGAGTATATAGGTAGGTACTCGTAGCTTTTTGGTTTTCTTATAGTTTCTTAGTTTTGCAGTGATAAAAAAATAGTATGTATCACTCGGGGACAAAATATTTGTTCTCGAGCGGTGTATATTGAATCCCTCACTACTTAATATTGATTATATTGATTTTTTATATTGAATTTGCTTCGCTCTGAATTCAATATAACGCCCTCGAAGAAGAAAATATTACTTTGCCCCCTAGTAACACAAATAACTATTACCTACCTGCTCTACGTAGTACTCTACCTAAAGTAATTATGCCAAAAAATATTAATCAAGCATATAATTATAGGCATCCTATATTTATAGTAAATAGATATATATAAAGGTAGGCTAGAGTTAGAAACAGAAGGTAGAATTTCAAACTACCTATCACAATACCCTCATCAATGAAACAATTCAATGTCTGGTTGCGACACTGCCTTGACTTGTATAGGTCTAATTGTCAACATGCGTCGGTACGTGATACCCCATGGCCGAGTAAACCAAAACTCATGTACAACCTTGTTCCCACTTAGCATTACAATGACATCGCTTATTCATGAATATATCTTTGTTTTTGCTCATCACTGTACCTCTATATAAGTAAATTTTCTGAAACTATTTTCTGTATAAATCTTATTATAGTATTCAATGGCTGAGGTGTGTCTGAATAGGAAGACCACTCCGTCTCCTCCCGTGGATGTCGTAAAAGTTGACTAAGGGATTACACCAGGAGATGGGCAGCAGCATACACCTGAGAACTTAACACCAATACTGCGATCAACAATCCGCCTATGCGAAGCGTGGTGATTATGGCAAATCCCCCCATTGTACTATATGGGGCCTATCCAACAGTGGGCATCTTACGGCTGATCAAGAGTATTTAATTAATATACATAGAAACACGGCTTTTTCCTCGAAGGGTAGAGGGCCTCTTTTCACTGTGGGTTGCACATTTGTGGGAATAAAAACAGTACCAGTGGTGAGCTAATCGCCGTCATTGTTATTAAAACAGATAATAAAAAATGCTATGCAAAATCCATACTTAGAAACAATTTCATGAGACATTCGAGTTAAATGTCGCTTCTAGAATCGCAATAGGATTAATTCAAATTTTATTTTGTGATCTGTCTATCATAGGCACACTATAAAGATTGTCGGAGTTGGACGCTTTATTATCGGGCACATATTGAGCAGCGTCCTAGAAAAATCACTTTAGTTTCGTCTAGACTAGAGATGGTATTATGTAGCATTTCTTGGAAATAACCGCCCCTTAGCTACAAAAGTTCTCTAAAACCTTATTGACAAGATTCTTCTACAAAACTTTGAATAACTTCATGTTTCAAAAAAGAAAGAGAACATGGAAAATAACACAATTTTTGTACTTAGTAGTAGGTACTTATAACCATGCTTATAACTAAGACAACTAACTGTCAATGTGTGTGAAACATCCGCAACAGGTTAGTAATATATTATTATTTGGCATTATAAACGTCGCAGGAAATCGGCGGGCAGAGTCAAGACCACTCGTCGTGGCATTCTAGGGGGAGGCCTATGTCCAGCAGTGACAGCACTTGAACATGCTGATAATGATGATGATGAAATTGATAATGATGATGTCATGCCTAATTTGCTAATAAAGCGTAGACGTACCTACCTGTAGAATACGCATTGAAAATAAACGAACCAATCCCAATTGCCTGCCAATCTTAAATCAGCCTTCATCCCTGACATCACAACATTTTTTTACAGTCGAATAATACGCCTGAACATTTACATTTAGAACGATCCACCTACCATCAATTTATTTTGCGAAAGCCGAAATATTTAACATCGATTTGCCTTACCACTGGACTGTGAAATGTATTGAAAGCTTCGTAAAAGTCAAAGGAAGGGTTGTTGAGCAATTTACGCTCGGGACGATCAATAACTACCTATATAATACTGTTTTTCGCCCTTGACCGCTCACCAAAGAGCTGATGAAAATATTGGTTCATTTCATTGTTATGATTAGAAAGTGCCATGGGTAATATAGTCGTGTACCTATGTGTGTATGTATGATTGGTTAAGAAGTAAGTAATATGAAACCAACCTAAACTACCAACCTAAAATAATCTACAGAGGTAAACATAACTTTTTTTTAAATTTGGAAAATTTACTTACGCTTAGAACAAACCTCAGAATAATTAGTTCTTATTCTGAGGAACAAACCCCTTTTTGAATGTATAAAAACAAATTTTGTTGCTAATTTTTGATTTATGAAATATATAAATCTTTTATTATGATCCCTTATTAGGTTTCCTTAGCTAATATCTCAATAACTACACAACATAATATATTATTAAAAAAATATATATATTTTCCACCCCATAATTGAAAATTTAGAGGGGTTACACTTTTCACGCCCCGTAAGCGAAGCGCAATGTCTCACCAAATATTCACTTACATTAAAAATACATTTCGAAACCTCTATAACATTTTTAAAGACCTTTCTAAAATTACAAGAAAAATACTTTTGTCACACCTCGTTTTTCACCTGCGTCTCCTGCCGTAGATTTCATAAAAGCCGACCAAGGAATTACACCAATTGGAAGGTAGCAGCATCCACCTAACTTAACACCAAATATACAGCGTTCACCAATTCGCCTGCCAAGCATGGTGATGATGGTGATTATGGCAAATTTCGATTGCATTCTATATGGAGGAGGCCTCGTCCAGCACTGGACATCAAACGGCTGATGATAATGATGATGAACCCCTAATGAATAGAGTTTATAGACAGAGATCTAGCTCTAACAGACAATGCTTATCAAGTTATCAGTTTCAAGACACGAGGTCGTCTAACTCCATTGAAAGGCGATAGATGGCAGGATTGTAATAGGTCTGAAGGTAGAAAAGATTATTAAGCTATAACAATACATCAGACCATTAGATGGTGAGAGCCGTATAACGTAGATGAATGCAAGCCATTTGTAATGCTATGGTGCAAGGTGGTAAAGAAAAGCAAAAAAGTAGAGCACTCCTTAAGAACCTGTACCTACGTAAACTTTTAATCGAGTTGTTCAAATTAGATTGCGTTAAACCTGATTTAAGAATTTAAAAGCTCCGGTCAAATTACAGGCTTTTTCATCAATTGCATAAACTCACAAAAGCACTCTGTCTTGGACCCAAATTACCGAGACCCGAATAAATGTTTATTCTTTACACTTTTTGTAAAAAATATGCATAGATTCAACAATTTTAAACGAATATATTGCTTGTTTTTATTTTAACGTTTCAGTAATAATAATCAAAAATTAAATACTTACTTAATAAATCCGTTTAAAGTTGTTTCATTTACAATGTTTTGCAATCGCGAAAATCAAAGACATTTACATTGCGACCTATGGATTATCAGTGATAAAACCTTAGTACAACCAGAATATTTGTTCACCAGGCTTTTTTATAAATACCTAACTATACCTGATTTTTTACTTCAGACAATTTTTGTAAACAAAAAAATGTCAAGATATGCCACTGTGTGTATAAGTGTCATGTATGTGTGTCATATGTGAATTTACACGTATGCTACACAATCATGACACTTATACACACACACACACACACACAGCATATCAGTGAGTTACAGTGGCATATCTTGACATTTGTTTGTTTACAAAAATTGACTGAAATTAAAAATAAGGGTTATAAAAAGGTTATTATGTTTATAGCATTTTAATCGCTTCAGCTCCTACCCTACAGCCTCTTGATATAAGTCTGTCTTATGTAGCATTAGGTATCTGAACACTTTCATCCTGTACCGAAGATAACAGTAATACTTCTCTGCAGATACTTCTGTTACTTAGCACATACCTACTGTTATTTATTCTGTTTTCTGCTACTGCGTGCTATTCTGTGATTCTGCAGTAAATAGCTTTTTGTTTTTATTTCAACTCCTAACTGTGGCTAACGTCTGCGGGATATAAAATTCAATTTAACTGTCATTGCAACTGTTCAATTTTAATACGCGGTTCGTTGTAACGTGCAATAACTGGAGTTCTCTATTGATAGATTTCGTATTCAAATAAAAACTTTTTTTTATATTATTTTATTAATAACTGCATTTATCTGAGTACTTAACACCAATAATACGATCACCAATCCGCCTGCCAAGCGTGGTGATTATGACAAACCCCCATGGGAGGCCTTGTCCAGCAGTGGACGTCTCTCGGCTGATGATGAGAAAAAAGTTGTTCTCCTTTTTAAGCATCAGTGTGACCCTCATTCATAACACACAGATTCTGGAGCAGCCTGTAGATCACGTCATTGTCATCGTCCACTGCTGGGCATTAGGCCTCAATCATAGAATGCTACGACGAACTTGAGCCGCCCCCATCCACCGACTTCTTGCGACGTTTAAAATGGCATTTGTCCATGGAGAGGGGGAACTATATAGATGCTTAATTACACACCATGTCAAGTAGTTACAGTAATAAACGTATCCCTGTAAATACCATATAAAATTTAAATATCTTTTGGATGTTAAGGGTGCGTTTCCACCAAAGATGTGCGAGGTAGATGAGCGGTGCGAGGATGCGTAGCGAGGCTGTGGAACGGTGCGTAAATTAGCGGTGCGAGGATGTGTAGCGGGCTCTTTTCAGACTGACTGCTAGTAGTTTCGCGTCCATCCTTTGCACACATCCCTCGCGCACATCTCTCGCACACATCCCTCGCAACACATTCCTCGTACACATTCCTCGTAAATATTCCTCGCACACATCCCTCGCTTGTTTTGTACGTATAAAAACCTCGCTCGCTAACCATACTAGTAGGTAATGTTGTAGGTACTCACTTAAAATCACTTTCCAAGAGTTGAAAGAGAAAATTCAGGCTCAAATTACGTTTTCCTCAATAAAAATAAAAACGAGAAAGAGTATACGTATTTGAAGCTAAATGAATAGAACGTTTCAGTATTGGAAAACTATTATGCAGTAGGTCTGTTTCGGGCAGGATCGCTTCGTTTTATTTAAAACTCGTTTTTTGGTTCCAATATCGTATAATCGTATAAAAATCGTTTTGTACAGCAAAAATAGTTGTCGTAGCGTGTGTCCAGAAATTGATGCGTAATATAAAAGTGAGGTTATGTTTTTTCACATTCGCTTGTGTCAGCTGTCAGAAGACAGAGTATAAGTTGTGGCAGTATGATGTACGTAGCCTGTCCCGAACATACCGCCGGCCTTGGAAGCTCAGGGTTCCAACATAGCAGTCGTTGTAGCAGCAGTCAGGTCTATCGGATCTTCGGGTTCCAGCGTAGCAGTCGTTGTAGCAGCAGTCAGGTCTATCGGATCTTCGGGTTCCAGCGGTAGAGGACATATCCTCGCAAATGACCTTCGAATGATGCCAGTTGACGTTCGAATGTCAGCCACACGGGAAACGCCGTCCTTTCCGGGGAAAACCTTTACTATACGGCCCAGCTTCCATTTCAGAGGTGGTAAGTTATCATCTTTGATCAGAACGAGCGTGTCCATTGCAATATCGCTTTGATTGGTCTTCCACTTCGTTCTCGTTTGCAGTTCTGTCACATATTCCTTAGACCAGCGTTCCCAGAAATGTTGTCGTAGCTGTTCAATTCGATGGTAACGTGACAGCGTGGTCGTCTTCGTAGCCGTCAGGTCTTCGCATGGAGGAGTCACCAGTGGTCGTCCGATCAGGAAATGAGCTGGAGTAAGAGGAGACATATCGTTCGGATCTGTGGACATAGGTGATAAGGGACGGGAATTCAGGACGGATTCGATTTGGGCTAGAACCGTGCTGAACTCTTCGTACGTCAACCTAGCGTCTCCAACTATGCGTCGAAGATGAAACTTACAGGATCGAACTCCCCGTTCCATTAAACCACCAATATGAGGAGAATGGGGAGGATTGAACATTAGGTTTATTCCATCGTTAGCAAGGGCATCGATTATACTTCGAGTATCTTGAGATAAAAATGCGGAAAGTTCCCTTTTGGAACCAACGAAATTTGTTCCGTTATCTGATAGGATAACTTCAGGTTTACCTCTTCGGCTAATAAACCGTTTTAAAGCGAGAAGATAATCGTTTGTTGTGAGACTAGTAACTAGCTCCAAATGAATTGCTCGTGTTAATAAACATACGAATAAAGAAATATATCCTTTAGAAAGTTGAGCACCCCTGCCCTTTCGATTTAAAATGTATACTGGCCCTGCGTAATCGACACCTGTTCGTATGAATGGGAACCCGGGGTCTAAACGCTCACTCGGTAAGTTACCCATTATAGGTGATAATGTTTTACCTCTAAAGCGATTGCAGGTCACGCATTGATGTACCACTTTCTTAGCTAGGTTTCGTGCACCCAATGGCCACCAACATTCACGAATGTTAGCTAGAAGAAGCAATGGGCCCGCGTGGAATAACCTTTTGTGTTCATGTCTAAACAACAAAAGCGTTAAATGATGTTTCCCGCACAATAAAATCGGATGTTTTTTATCATAGTTGAAACAAGATGAATTACTTAAGCGACCTCCAACTCTGATTAAATGATGATCATCCAGAAAAACGTTAAGACCTAAAATACGTTTTGATTGTTTGCTATCTTTCATAGGTACGTTATTCTGCAAGCATAAATGCACGCCCGGAAAAGAATGTTTTTGCGCAAACCTAATTAGCATGAATTTCGAGTCGTTTAGTTCTTCTACAGATATCGAACCGGTTTTGAGACGCTGCTGTGAGCGTTCGCGCTTGGCTCGCAAGTTGTGAATGAAACGGAGTACATACGCACCTATGCGTTTCAATCTATGAAAAGACGAATACTGATCGAAAGTAAACAATTCATCGCTTACATTGTCAGTATGACTTACATGGCTGAGCGTGGCATTTCGTAGATCGGGTAACTCTAATCTTGTTTCAATATTTTTAGTGTGATTCTTAATCGTAGGTAAGAAATCGTGTTGTTTAAGAAAACTAGGCCCTGTCCACCATAGTTCAGAACCTATTAATGAGTCTAAATTTAACCCTCTTGATAGCAAGTCAGCGGGGTTATCTTTGCTATTCACATGTAACCACACTGAGTCGCCGGTTAACTCGTTTATTTCAGTGACACGATTCTGAACGAATGTTTTTAATAAATGGGGTGACATACGTACCCAGCCCATGACTATAGTGGAGTCCGTCCAGAAGTAAATCTTGGTAAAGGTCAGCCTCAAAGAATCTACTATTTTCTTATACAGCCTAGCTCCTACCAATGCACCACATAACTCGAGACGTGGAATGCTAATCGCCTTAAGAGGAGCTACCTTACTTTTAGCGCACATCAGTCTAACTGTGATTTCCGACCCCGTACTATAGGTACGTGCGTACGCGCACGCCCCATAGGCGTGTTGGCTAGAATCAGAGAAAATATGTAATTCTAAGTAATCGTCATCAGGGCCTTTAATTTGCCTAGGGACTCGCAAATCGTTTAGACAAATCAAAGTTCGAATGAAATGGTTCCAGGTCAAAGCAATTTCCTTTGACACAAGAGTATCCCAATCGATTTTACAGAGCCATAAGCTTTGTAATAACATCTTTGCAATTATTACAGCAGGCGTAAGAATACCCAATGGATCGTATATTTGTGAAATTACGGATAACATGGTTCGTTTAGTTAAAGTTGACGAGCTACAGTTCTGATCGATTTTGGTCGTGAAATGCAGCTGGTCACTATCATTAAACCACCCCAGTCCGAGTGTTTTACTCTGCGTAAGCCCATCATCGATAAGGAGTTCCTTTTTGGTTTGTTTAGTATCAAAGTTAAATGTCCACTTACGCAGAGGGAAGCAACCGGACTTCAATACGTTTGAAGTTTTTTCGCAAATATCTAAGAGTTTTTCGTAACTGTCATGGCCTGTCAAGAGATCGTCGACAAATATATCCTGGTTAATAATACGAGCTATATCAGCATCGCTGCACTCCGAGGCCAATTGCCGAATACAGCGCATACTGAGATATGGAGCGGAAGCAGTCCCATAGGTAACAGTATTGAGCTGATAAATACCTATCGCATCAGCAGGGTTGGCGCGCCAGATTATATTTTGCAGAGATCTCTGATCGGACTGAATAAGTACCTGCCTAAATAATTTTTCGACATCAGCGCAAGCTACATATTTATATTGTCTAAACCTTAATAATATTGAAAAAATATCATTTTGCAGTGCAGGCCCTGGTAATTGAATGTCATTCAGAGATTTTTGTGACGTCGTTTTTGCGCTGCCGTCAAATACCACGCGTAGTTTTGTAGTACTACTACCTTCCCTATAAACTCCATGATGAGGTAAGAAAAAACTATTACCACTGTAGGTATCTACGCGGGTCATGTGACCTAGCGCTTCGTACTCCCGCATGAATTCGCAATACATTTGTTTGAACAGCGGTAAACGTTGAAGTTTTCTTTCTAGCGCTAAAAATCGTTTATTTGCTAACGCATGAGAATCACCCAGCGCATCAGTTGACTCGTTTAGCGGGATACGAACCGAAAATCTACCATCTTTCTCGCGTTTAGTCGTATTGATAAAAAGTTCCTCACACTTACGCTCATCTTGAGTGAAGACCCTAGTTATCATGTTATTATTTTCAGGTAAATTTTCAATCTCCCAAAACTTTCGAAGTTGTGTGTCTAATGCTTCAGTGAAATTGCACTGAACTACGCTTGGGATCATGTTGGTGTTGATGGGACCGGATATCAACCAACCTAATTTAGAATTTTGCAAAAATGGTCCATTAGATAGTCGAATCCTATTTTCGTCTAAAAGCTCCCAAAATTTGTCCGCACCTATTAATAAATCGATTTCGGCTGGCACGGCAAAGTCAGGATCTGCTAGTTGTATATTGTCTGGTATACATAAGTGTTCGAATGCTATGCTTGTCGATGGCAAGCAGGGCGTTATAAGTGGTAACACTAAACAAGTTAATCGTGTATCATAGTGACTTGTTTTAGAGCGCAAAAATATATCGCATGAATTATTCGACTGTGTAAGGCTACGCCCTACACCTGATATATGAACTGTGGACTGTATATAAGGCGCATTTAATCGTTTAGCTAATTTCTCCGTAATAAAACTATGTTGACTACCGTTGTCGAGAAGAGCGCGTGCCAAATGAAATTGGTTGTTTTGATCGGCTACCTCAACAACAGCAGTCGAAAGCAAAACCTGTTTCAATGGCAAGCATAAACTGCCCGCAGTATAGGTCGCATCTACGGTGCAGTCAGCTGATGAGTGCAAAGCTGTTGATGTATTAGCGCATGTAGGAACATAATCCACACACACATTCGAAGTACTACAACATGCGCCTTGCTCATCTAAATGAAGTAAACTGTTATGTTTTTTCTTACATTGCATGCAAGGGCCAAACAAACAATTTTCGAATACATGTCCTGACCGTAAACAATTTGGGCATAATTTATTATCATCTACAAATTGAACCCTCTCCTTAACAGATAAGTTTAGGAACTTAACGCACGTATAAAGTTTATGTTTACCACTGCATTTAGGACAGTTAAGTTTCAAATTATAATCTTTTGTGTAAGATGACTTGCCCTTGAAATGGGCAGCCTTTGAGTCATTATTAGTAGACACATAACTATAGACTTGTTGTGCATTTTTATTTTCATTAGAACTGACGGGCTTAGGCTGTGTTTTAGAATGATTCACAGTAATCATTTCTAGCATATCCGCTCTGTTCCGAAGAAATGCAAGAAGCTGATCCAGTTTCAAACCTTGCGAGTTAGAATCGATGGACCCCTTGTGGTTCTCCCACTCACGTTCAGTGGAAGAATCCAGTTTGGAAACAACTAAATAAATAATTAAAGTATCCCACGATTCAGTAGGTTCCTTTAATGTTTTTAGAGCTCGCAAGTTTCTCAAAACTGTATCAATAAGCTTCCTAATTTGTACTGAGGATTCCTGTTTTATATTGGTAATATTAAATAATGACTTTATGTGATTGTGTATGAGAAGTCTATGGTTATGAAACCTATTTTCTAATAGCTCCCATGCATGAATATAATTGGGTGCAGTAAACTCTAATGCACTGATTACCTGCAACGCACTACCACGGAGCGAGGCTCTCAAATAATGGAACTTATGAATAGCGTCAAGATCTGCACGGTTATGAATCATTGTAATGTAAGAATTTCGGTATTCCAGCCATTCATCAAAATTACCACTAAAGGTGGCTAATGTAATAACAGGTAACTTGACATGTGATAATGCTAAACTTTCAGTGGCTATGTGACTACATTTTGCAATATTAGAACCCTTTCCAGTCTCACAACTTTCGATTAGACACTGAGCCGAGGCCATTGTGCTGAAATATAGTGATTCTACTGACTCAATGTATTCAAAGTTACTGGGAATATCTTCCTCTCTCGCATACAACTCTATGTCACTTCCCACACTATTGAATTTACTAAAATAGTCACTAGCAGATTGCAATCGTAGTTTCATTTCCGCAACTTGTAAGTTTGTCAAATAAGCACCACTAAATGACTCAACAAATTTTTTAAATTGTGTTAACCGGCCTTTTATATGACCTCTTTGCTTCTTCAATTCCGACAGATAACTCTCATTATTTGAACTTTTCCTAGTGGGAGAATGAGAGGGTGAGGGAACAATAAGTTTTGGATTTTCCTCAAGCATATTGGTTTCGAACGAACGGAAAGCTTGTACTCACTTGTAAGTAACACCACAACACCAAGTCACTCAGCTTTCACTAGGTCACGCAACTAGAACCACAAAATACAGCGTTTTAGCACAAATTATGAGAAGGATGAGTAAAAGATAGGAAATCCTGACCGTTCACTTGTGATGGCTTGAGTCGCGTCGCGATCACCCGGCTTTCTTGTCGTAATTTGGATTCTTGTTTATTCGGCTCTGAAGGTCCAATGTTTCGGGCAGGATCGCTTCGTTTTATTTAAAACTCGTTTTTTGGTTCCAATATCGTATAATCGTATAAAAATCGTTTTGTACAGCAAAAATAGTTGTCGTAGCGTGTGTCCAGAAATTGATGCGTAATATAAAAGTGAGGTTATGTTTTTTCACATTCGCTTGTGTCAGCTGTCAGAAGACAGAGTATAAGTTGTGGCAGTATGATGTACGTAGCCTGTCCCGAACAGGTCAAAGTGTGGGAAGCTCTACAAAATCGCTCTTTAACAAATTATTTCTGGTCTACTGGCTCATCCTAGGATCATTTAGGTTAGTGAATAATGCAGGGTACTTATTTAATTAGGTATAAATTAGTCAGCATATAATAAAAGCAACCTTTATAATATCTGTAGTCGATCGAGTCTTTAGTCCTTCCTCTACTGCGTCGTCCGGTTGGTGGTCGCCACTCGATAACCTTTATTCCCTAACGGTTGTCAGTTCTGCGAGCTACATGACCTGCCCATTGCCAAGGATGTCGATGGATGGAGGCGGCTCAGGACCGTTCGTCGTGAACTCTTTTCGATTCTATGGGGGGAGCTATGTCCAGCAGTGAACTTCTACAGGCCGATAACGATGACGGTGATAGTATATAATCGTGGTTCTTTGAATTACTTAAACGATTTATTTCCATAAAGCCAGTTTCTTAGAACATTCTCGTAACATTAATTCTCGTCAAATACAGCATTATTTTACAGGTGATTTAAATTAGTTTTGTTATCTATTCCTGTCATAATAACTTTTCATTTAAAAAACCAACTTCCGCCATTGCATTCGACTAAATATTTTGAAAGAAAGTGGTGAAAGGATTATGATACTTTTTGAATGCAAATGCTTGGTTCGTTGCTGAAAATATCAAAATCGCCATATGTTTGCCTACAATATTTGAGGAGTTCCCTCGATTCCTCATGGATTCCATCATCAGAACTGGATTCTGAAAAAAGTGGGACCAATCTGGAAGTATATCTATTAAAATAAAAAAAGATATTTTCAAATCGGTTCATAAACGCTGGAGATATGCGGTAACAAACATTTAAAAAAAAAAAACAACCGAATTGAGAACCTCCTCCTTTTTTGGGAAGTCGGTTAAAAATGCCAAGATATGGTACCCTAGGCTATGATAGCCTAGAGTCTGAAAATAAATAATAGCCAGCTCTATAAAGGCAGCGTTCACCAGGCAGAAACAGACATTATACAGGGTCAGTTGAAAAATACGCAAACTGGTTTTGGTCCGAATCGGTATCTATTAAAAAAGCTTTTGTTTTACAATTTTTGGAACCATTTCTTTTTGTGAAATTTAATAATTATATCTAGTAAACACAACAAACAAACAACAAAACAAAGTCTAAAATCAGCTGTTTCTTGAACTATCAAGTATAACTATATTGTTGTATTGACTTTAAAATCAGTCCTTTTTCTTCAAGAATCTGCCGATTTAAGGGGTATCACGTCTAGTTATTTTAAAGAAAACTCAGAAGATAACCTCAAAATTTTTAGAAAAAGTAAGGTTTCCAAAAAAAGGCTTCGTACAAAAGTTGTTTATTATAATGATACCAATTGGGATAGACACCAGTTTGCATATTTTTTTAAATGTCTGTATATTTACCATATATATCAAAAAGGTTTGGTCAGACTTGGTTAGGCTAAGAAGCCGTTTAACCACCCGTTTATGCATGATAAACTTGGGCCAAGAATCTTTAACGAGTTGGTTGAGTTTCAACAGCGTTGCTATAACAAACTTGCGAAGGATTTGTTATAAGACCTAACTTTTCGATCTAAAATTTCACAAAGCGGCGAAAATACTCAGACACAATAATAGCCTACCCTATTCATGACACAATAAAAATACATATAGAAAGAGTACCTACTTTTCACAAATACCGCAGAAGATTGTATTTAAAATCTAGTTTTTAAACTACTTTGGACGTTGTTCCGAGGGCGGTAAGTGTTGGAATAGATTGTGCACGTTTGGGGGGTTGTCGGGCAGTGGGGCGTTGGATCGATAGGGGTTACAGATATAAATAGGACAGAAGTAAAGGCCGTCCCAGAACGCTCGGTTTCGTTAGATGTGATCGATACACGGATGCTGTTTGCTGAATTTGTCGCAAGGTTTCTTTGCAATGTTAAGGAAGGCAGCAGTATGTACTTATATACCTATATTTCCTTTATAAGCCACCTTTTCTATGGGGATTATGGTAAAATATGCTACCTAAGATACTAAATAAGTATTTACGTAGAACAAAAATTCAATATTATGTCACCCAGTGTGGTGAAAGGATTCACAGTGCACCTCGTAGAGACTCCATTCCCCCACATGTCACAAATCTTCAAAAATTCTGGTTCTTGGATAAGCCGGTTTCGGCCTCATATTTTACGACCGAGATTCGAACCCAGGACCAAGATCGAAAATTGGGGTCGCTAGCCACTAGACCAGTGCTCTCAAAAACCAAAATTAACAAAAAGGTCTTCGCCCACCGAAAGCCTTCATCCAGAAGCATAATAATTAATGATTAATCCGAGGTAAATTAATTACGTGGACCACAGAATAAGCCGTAATTATACCCTCGACCTTCATACTTCACAGCTCACATGTTTAGGCAAACTGCCGCAGGCCTGGGAACCACTGGTTGTGGACAAGACGTAAGCGGAAGCGGTTTTAAAAATGTCAAACCCGCTTCCCCTCATCTTATTGCAAAAACATTGATATGTTAAGGCTGCGGGAATGCAATATACATAACATAACACCAAATAGACAATACATAGTCCTTGATCTCAAAATATAGGATTACCAGTGTCATGGGTAGCAGGAACTACGAGTACCTTGGTACCACAACACCCAGAACGCAACAAATTTTCGAAATTTGTTCCGCAGCAGGAATCTAAACCGCAACCTCCTGCTTCTCAGCCGGCTACTTGCCCGCCACGCCACGGAGGTTACCGAAATGTCAATCGTAGATTAATTTAAGAAAATAAAAAAATCACAAAGCTAGGCTATAGATTCGATTGTTTCTTAATGGGTCAAAAGATAGATAAATAAAATTAATATAAATAAAACTGAAGAGTTTTTGTGCGAGTTTTTTATAAGTAGTTATTTGTTTTACGAGATATTCAAATAAAATTTGTTTTTTGAGTGGTAATATGGGTCGTTTTTGTATGTTTTTTTAGATTTGTTTGTTTTCGGCGCAACCTGAAGAGAATGTTATTTTTGAGGAACTACGCCGTAGACCCCGCTACGGCGAATCTTCAATAAACTCATTCAGCGTAAAGCATTCAATAATAAATATTCCCTGTTTGAATATGCGTCGAGACTATGCAATGTCGTTTCAGTGTTTTGTTAGTCGAAAATGTACACGCTCACCGCTTAACACTCGCGCCAAGCGATTATTCCGCCATTTCTCATCATGACCTTTCTCGTGACAAGGGTGGCTTTGTTCGAAATAATGGTGGGAACCGTTTACTTGGAAAATATACCTGGATGCTTCCTTCCTTGAGCGTTACGTATCATGTAATATGACCTTTCATAACATTTACTCCGAAGCTGATATCTAGTGGAAGGATATTTTGAGGAAGCTGGATGCAGTGACCCTTTAGGGATCTCCGTACCCGGATCAACCAAGTACACACGGATTATTTAGTTCTGGCTATGCATCAGCTGGGTACACGTCCACTGCTGGACGAGGCATATCATAGAATAGAGGGATTGCCTCGTTTTTGTAGTGCCTCAGAGATGTTTGCCAAGAGTAGAACTGACGGTTTCCACGCCATCATTCGGAAAAAAACCGCATCTCTGATGAGCAGAGTACGGGGCAGTCACAACAGTATTCTTAAAACAGTGGCAGTGAATTGCCTTTCCCCTATCTGGGTACGATTTGTTCAGAGAGTCATCTCAGATCATGGTTTGATGGGGGGATGACTCATGAACAAATTAATTAATTAGTTTTTAGTTAGATTTAGACTTTCATTTGTTTTTACTAACCTAGCGTAAATCAATTTACTAACACAATGGACTATTTGTTGTCTGAAAATAAATGATTTGATTTGATTTGATTAACCACCACGGAGGCCTAGGATTGGTGATAGCAGTATTGGTGTTAAGTACTCAGATGGATGCTGGTGTCCATCCCCTGACGTAATCCCTTAGTTGCCTTTTTGATATTCACGGGAGGAGTTGGAGGAGTCCTATTCTTAGGCCACGATCACTGGTTTTGGTCAAATAATGCAAAAGCAAAGGGATGTAAAAAAGGTATTACTTATAAGAAATATTTACCTTATTTTGTTCGTACAAATTTACAAATTTCCAGTCATGAGTACTTTATGTTGTTACCGTTAGGACATAAAGGTTCTCGAGTGGCGACCACAAACCGGATGACGCGGTAGAGGAAGGCCCTCCACTCGATGGACTATAAAGACATTATAAACGTAGCAGGAAGTCGGTGGATAAAGGTGGCTCAAGACCGTTCGTCGTGGCATTCTAAGGGGCCTCCCCCTTAGAATGCCACGACGAACGTATGTCCAGCAATGGTTTTCTACAGGATGATGACGACTTTCTATTTCAAGAATACTATCAAATTCATGAGCTATACAGTCTGTGCTTATCTTTTCAACCCATAGATTTTGTACACCCCATTAAGAAATTTATATCGATTCACCCCATTTTAATGTATTTCTACTTCACGTTTCATCCCAATCTTAGATGTCGCAGTGTATTCAGGGGTATTAACACTATAATAATCACCATCATCATCAGCCTGAAGAAGTCCACTGCTGGACCAAGGCCTCCCCTATTATGTTAAAACGTCCCGGTTAAAACGGAAAAACAATGACGGTAATTTTAGAGTTAGGTATTTGCCTCATTTTTCTCCCAGCTCCACCCTTTGTTACCTCTTTAAATAGCTAAGGTAAGTACCTAATTCATTTTATCTCGTTTCTCGTTCCACAGTAACTTCTCTCGACAAATGTCATTCATTCAAAACAAACTTATCTAACTTGGTAACTTCCCCGAGGCCCTCAAAGGATCTGAGGACCCTTTCATTTCGTTCTGGCAGAAAAACTTAAGTTCCTTATCTCGAGTTTTAGAAAAATGGGTTTATGTCAAGGGAACTTCGGCTGTTTCCTCCTGATAAGATAAGCCTGTTTTCTTATGATGAAAATAGTCTACTCAAGTATTGAGATGGTAAATAATTTTGTAGAAGAATCAAGGTCACTGACGTAGCTCTCAGGATTAGCAAGTTGAAATGGCAATGGGCAGGTCATATAGCTCGCAAAACTGACAACAATGCCACTGAATGCAATGACGTATTACCTAGACGAAGGCCCTCCTCTCGATGGACTAAAGTCATTATTAAGGTCGCAGGAAGTCGGTGGATGGAGGCGGCTCAAGACCGTTCGTCGTGGCATTCTAGGGGGGAAACCTATGTCCAGCAGTAGACTTCTACAAGTTGATGATGATAATGATGAGATAAACCATTAGTACAAAGAAGCTTTTTTGCCTACAAACTAGTTACTTACATAGGTATAGGTACATAACTTAACATAACACCCAACAGTCGCATACGTAGTCATGATCCCACACTAGGATTCCCTGTGTTATGGGTATCAGGACCTACGAATACCATGGTACCATAACACCCAGACCCGAAACAAATATTTGCAGATTATACAAATATTTGCAGATTATGCAAATATTTGCAGATTATGCAAATATTTGTCCCGACCGATAATCGAACCCGCACCTCTGCGTTTCAGCCGGCTACTCGCCGTGCCACTGAGGTCGTCAGAAGGTATCCATAAATTCAGTTAATTATTAATAACAGTAATAATAAGTTTATTGCGGCAAAGAAAATAAAAATGTAACAATGACTTAGATTAAGATTAGCTGCACTTAAATATGTGCATAGTGTAATTAGGCAGGTAACTCAAAATTAGAATAAGCTTAGCTAAGGTTAGTCACAATTTTATTGCCGTATTGTGTTAGTACATAATATGTCAAGCGCATACCCAGTTCAGACCCCACACTAGGATTCCCTGTGTCGTGACTTCGTGAGTATCAGAACTACATATAGGCACCAAAACCGATACGTACCAACCACACCTAGCCATTTCCTTAATCTAAGTAATATGTCAAGTAACGGATGACGCCAAGTTTAGAAAACGGCTCTCGAAACTCCACACTAGGATTACCTGTGCCGTGGAGTTTAAATTTCCAAGGATGAAAGTTACATAAAGCGAAGAAATATTTAAGTAAACATGGCTGGGCGGCCTTCGCAATAATATTTACTCGGCTGAGATCAAACCGCACCGTTTGATCTACATGTTCCGTTTTGATCATCATGGCGAATGAAAACAAAAATATTATTTTTAGAAGGCGATTCTCCTTCTTACCTACTTATTCATCTTCGAGTGATTACACTAGATATTCACAAATTGCAAACCAAAGATATTGAAGGCTTGCAGAGTGCTTAAACACTGGCTATTTCTACGTGCGTGGCGTTATTTAGGCACCTGAGTCCCGAGTTGCTTAAAGGTCTGTTTTTTTCCTGGTTTTGATGGCAACTGCAATATACCATTCTACCATCTGCCTATTGCCTGATCCCTTAGTCGGCTTTTACGGCATCCACGGGAGGAGACGGAGGGGGTATCTTCTTAGGAAGGACACACCAGGGCACTTCACGGCATTGAGGCGGCACGGAGGCGGCTAAAGACCGTTCATCGTGGCATTCTAGAGGGGAGGCCTATGTCCAGCATTGGACTTCTACAGGATGATAATGATGATATACTTACATGATGTACATCAAGGAGACAGTCGCGGGTTTGTTTTCCACCTGATTGGTGGAAATCAAAGCCAAGTTAAGGCCAGTAGGTACCTACTATAAAATCTTAGTATTTCCCATTAGTGTGGGTTAACACTTTAAAAACAAATGAAAACTGAAAAAATTGTTACAAAAACCCAGTAGAAGATACTATAGATAGGTACATACTTGAAAGTTGAAACAATGCAGATGTAGACTATCCAGTCCAGTAAGTATTGCATGGCTCCATGACCATTTACACTTTACAGCATCCTACACAACGGTCACGTCCGCGCGTCCGAGAAAAATATATTACGACTACCCACGACTGAAAGAAAAATAATTCTAGAACTTTCCACTTCTAGAATAAGCTGCAAATAGTCGATCTGTTCCCGCGCAGGCCCTGAATAAATATTAGGTGTAGGTAAACAGAAAAAGGTTTCGGAAGGTGTTGTTGGTTTGTAGTGAAATAGTAAAGGTAGTTTTATACAAATATATGAACTTTAGGGATATTGTGCTTGCTTAGGCCAATGAAAATCACTTTCAGCTTAGCAATCCTTAGTTATTAGGGAGGGTTCCCAACGAGTAACACCCAAACGAGTAACAGTAGTAGAACTTTTTGTGAAAGAGTTCGTCCGGGGAAGTACTACCACCATACCTATTTCTGCCGCCAAGCAGTAGTGCTCGCATTGCTGTGATTCGGTTTGAAGGGTACGGGTGCCGGTGAAATTACAGGCACATGAGACTTTTCATCTTCATGTCTCAGGGTCGGCAGCGCGCGTGTGATGCCTCTGGTGTTGCTGGCGTCCATAGGCTACGGTAACTACTTGCCATCAGGTGGGCCGTATGCTTGTTTGCATGCCAAGTTGTAAAAAAAATCCTACTAATATTAAAAACTAGTTGCGCCCCGCGGTTTCACCCGCGTGAATAATGATGAAAATTGATGATGATGATGATGATGATGAAACGTAGCCTATGTGTTAATCCAGGGCGTAAAGTATCTCCATTCCAAATTTCACTCAAATCCATTCAGTAGTTTTTACGTGAAAGAGTAACAAACATCCATACTCACAAACTTTCGCGTTTATAATATTAGTAGGAAGGATGTAAAAGTTTGCGAGGATGGATGTACCTATGTTACTCTTTCACGCAAAAACTACTGCACGGATTTTGATAAAACTTTACAGTATTATAGCTTATACATCAGTATAACATATACCGAGGGTATAATTTATTTATAATACAGGTTTAATGCGGGCGGAGCCGCGAGCAAATGCTGGTACATAATACAATTTTAATCGTGCACGACTACGTTTTATTTCGACTAGGTAGACACAATTTTTTTTTAAAGCTGCATGTAGATTAGATTCTTTAACTCAGCTATAAAAATCTGATATTAAATTACGTTGAAGAATAGAAAAATCCAAGACAATAAAATTCTAGGCCATGCATGTCACTCGCACGCAAATATTGTCTACATCAGACTTAAGAGACACCAGAGACCCAAGCACGAATATCTAACATTCATACAACATTCTTGTCCAGATTTCGTCGTCCTCGATTTCGATTTTCGAGGGCCTAGTCTAAGTTTTGTAGCAACCATCTTAACGCTGACGATTACGACGATCGTCCGTGTATTAGTAGCAACTATTAGCCATTAATCTGTACTATTTCTATAGAGCGCGCGCACAGATTAGTTGATAGTTACTACTTTTTTTATTTACCTATTTAGGACGTACGTTATTCACAGAAGATCGTCGTAACTGTCATCGTTAAGATAGTTGCTGCAAAACTTGGACTAGGCCCTCGGGGATGTCCCAGGCTATCACCGAGCCATGAAATCTGGACAAGAATATTGTATCAATACAATGTAAGAAAGTTGTGTTGTTGCTCATCAGTTGATTAGAAATCTAAAACACTGAGTGAATTAATCGATTTTTTAATGCTATAGGAATACCATTTCTGATTCTTAATCAAGCTTAAGGCACCTACTGACATTTTAATGCGACACGAAACGAAGCCGTATAGCCTACGTGCATAAGATAACGTTTATGCACGACACATTTGCAATTTTACGATTAATTTAGTTTCTAATTAAATTTCTATCCTCGTACCAATACGAATGATGTGATTAATTTGTCAACTTACCTACCTTTGTATCAAACTTAATAATTTTCGAAACCAATGCTTGGTTTGAAAAGGAGTGAATTTATTGAAACTATTGAAATCTCACTCAAGACCGTTTGTCGTGGCATTCTAAGGGGGAGGCCTATGTCCAGCAGTGGACTTCTACAGGCTGATGATGATGATGGTGATGATGGTGATGATTTAAATTTATGTTTATCCAAAACTGACACATCAAACACATTGCCACATCCAGGCTAAATTAGAATGCGCAACTCCGGGAATAGCATCACCCACTCACTGCCAGAAGGCCAAAGTAATTTCGTGCGGAAACATTAGCCAATGTTTGTCATCAGTGCGGGAGCGACGACCGGACAACACAACATACGACCATGAAGACGAACAATTTTGAAAACTAAAATTTAAAAATACAAAGGCTTTGATTGATAATCAAGATCGACAATTTGGAAAATATACTACTGGAGGTACCTAACAGACCTATCTAACATAAACTCATGTCAATGCAAGGACAGTTGAAAGATCAAGCCAATTGTAGCTAGGAACAATAAGATAGGGCTTAGCGAACATACCTAAGCTTAAAATAGAATTCTCAAGAATGAAAGCAAATAAAGAGCGACCTATAAATTTTAAAATAAATCGAAGAATACATGGAATCCTTATTTGAATATTAGATTGCATTGTCAGCGACAGTCTATTCTAAGAAAGTTATCGATTCGATTCTAGTTACCTATTGATTTGTTTTCCATTATGTAGGTACCTACAACGCCTTACGTCTCCACAAACAAGATTTGTGTCTTCTCTTCCAAACTGGTCGTAAAGATTATTGACTAACGCATACATATTGATTTCTTAGATTTTATGGTGCTGTAAATCTTCAAACTCATAAAGACTTTAGTGGGATAAATTGATACCATCAGCTAATGTGATCTTTTCTCTTGTTCACAGTGACCAAAAATGCATATTGAAGTGCAAGTCGCCCTTAACTTCGTCATATCTTACCTTTACAACAAACTGCCGCGGCGCCGCGTCAACATCTTCGGCGAAGAGCTGGAGAAGGCACTCAAGGAGAAGTTCAGGGGTCACTGGTACCCGGATCGGCCGTGCAGAGGCTCCGCTTACCGATGCTTGAAGACTGGAGGCCCCATAGACCCCGTCCTGGAGATTGCGGCGAAAGAATCAGGCGTCCCGGTCAGGGATGTGCTAGAGCATCTGCCAAGAGATCTTGCTGTCTGGGTTGATCCAGGTGAGAAAACTTAGTCTCTTCTATCTGCCACTGAACGAAGACGAAAAAGTAGAAGTCATCATCATCATCATCATCAGCCGTTAGACGTCCACTGTTGGACGAGGCCTCCTCCATCTAATGTAATGGGGAGATTTGCCATAATCACCACGCTTGGCAGGCGGATTGGTGATCGCAGTATTGGTGTCGAGTACTCAGGTGGATGCTGCTGCCCATTCCCTGATCTCGAAGTCGGGTGGGTTCAATTCCCGCTGCGGGACAAATGTTTGCATGATCTGAAAATATTTGTCCAGGTCTGGGTGTTGTGGTACCATGGTACTCATAATTCCTTGATACTCGTAGTTCCTTGATACCCACGACACAGGGAATCCTAGTGTGGGATCAGGACTACGTATATGTGACTGTTGGGTGTTATTATTATATTTCATGAATCGATAGTCCTCTCGTATACTGATTGCTGATAGACCTAGTTTGGTTGCAGTTTAAGATCTTGGACCAAACTATTTATTAATGAGAAAGAATATCTGACAACTATATGAGACATTGTCGTCACACGAGTTCTGTAAACCCAAAATACTTTGATATATTACTTAGCGGTTGTTTGGGACCGCTAAGTAGAATAGCCAACAAACAAAGTGCCTGATAATTAGTTGCATAACGCGCTACATAGACGAGGTCACCTAACGACGCGAGGACGATGCATGATTATTGCCGAGAACCCAGCTCAGACTGGACGGTAATATTTTTAGATCTAGTTTTGTGCGGACGGTACTTCTCTGGATAGCCTTTGAAGATGAGCCCAGTTTAAGCAGCGATATTATGCGACTTATGGAGTCCCAAATATCAAGACGTTTGTAGGTTGTCGCGATGATTTCTTAGATTAGCAATGACGGATGTATTATAAAGATGTATTTGAATTTCAGGTGAAGTGTCATACCGGATTGGAGAGAAAGGTGCAGTGAAGGTGCTTTTCAGCAGCGACGAAAGGGCTGCCGATGAGAGGACCGATAGAGAGGTGAATAAAACACAAGTTCGTAATATTTGAAGTTCGTAATAGTTGATAGTTATAGATGCCTTCTAAAGATGGCGGGAGACAGCGAAGGATAAATTGGAAGATTTCGCAGAAACCTTTGTCCAGCAGTTTGACGTGGAAGCATAATATGTGTGTGTGTGTAGCAGTAAAGTACGTCACACGAAATAGCAATAAAATAAAATGTATTGCGTGCGTATAGACAATAGTCAAATCAATCATCTATGTCTGGCGTAATACTTTGGCAATCTAACGTATCAGGTGGCGCAACCTAGTTTATCAATGATAGATAAGTTGCCTTGGTGCCTAAGTACTCTAAATATGATAGAATTATCACATGGAATACCAAGCTTTAGAGACGTGACATCTAGGCTGGGGATAGCAACACTTCGTTTTGTATGTGTTGGTGCGTAAGAGATACGTTTTCGTAGAGCTACGAGATAATGGTTTGGTGGAGCTACGTCAAGACTTATTGCTATTTCTGTGATTGCAGGTGACCCGCGCATTCAACCCCGAGGCGCAGTGCTTCAGGCCTGTGGAGCCCGCAGCGGCGCCCTCCCCGCCCACGCCCGCACCCTTCTCCCCCGCGCCGCCATTCCGCGCACAGCCGCTCACCTTCACCACGGCCACCTTTGCGCAGACCAAGTTTGGCAGCACCAAGCTCAAAACAAGCAGCAAACGCGCAAACCGCATGTCGCCCACCGAGTTCAGCAACTACATTAAGCAGCGTGCCGTGCAGCAGCAGCTAGCGGCGCGCGCGCTTTCCCCCGCCACGGACCCCACGGCTTACTTCGTGGCGCGGCGCGAGCCCAACCCCTCCTCGGCACCCCCCTACCCCCCCGCGCCGCAGCATCTCCTGCTCGCCAACTGAGCCGCCCCCCGCGCGACCCGCTCATAGAGTATTTACTTTTGTACGAGAGGCGCGCGCCGCGATTTATTTTTTTATTTTCCGCGGGGGCGTCCCACGCCGCCCGCCGCTTGTGATATCCTTACGATTTTTCATAACTTTTTGTATTCTCGTTCGTTACGTCGATGTGTAAATTTATCGATAGGAGCAATAATCTGCCGCGCGATTCGCCGGCGATTTATTTTCATAATATTTAATGCCGAGTCTCGAGTTTTTGATGTCTTCGTTCGATATCGATAATGGTATAGATAGGGTGTAAGGGAGCAGAGGCCGAACGGCCGCGTGCGCTTACGACGTACCTTCTAGAGCGAGTCTGTATACATTCATACGTCCTCTGATTCTGAAAGAGAATACTTTATGATACAAAATAATAGGTGTGTACACATAATATATATTCGTATGCGATATTCGTCTAATATTTCATGTGGAAATGATAGCCATAGAGAAAATTACGTATTTTTAATATTGAAATTAATAATTCATACGTCTTACTACTCTACTTATTCTAGTGTACCTACTTGTATGTATTGTACTTGTACATTGTAAAATAAATGTTTGCATATCCGGTGGGGCGCCGGCGGGTCGCCCGAAGGCGTCGGAGATCTCACATAGTGTAATCATACGATTGTACCCTTAAATATTAACATAATATACATAATACTATAGGATTAGCTACGTTTCAATCTAACAGTATTTTTTTAAGAAGATATTAGTCTTTGTGTACATTACCGGTCGACTGCATCGCGGCGGCCGTTCTAGAATGTACGGTATATTTAAATTGTTATAAAAGACATGAATATGGATAAATGATAGGAAATTATTCTCAATTCATATATAACGGGTGCATGCATCGTTAAATCTACGTAGGTATATGTTATTTATCCTTTTTTATAATTCACGTGAGCATCCGGCTCAGTTTTTCAATGGGGGGTGATACGTAGGTAGATAGATGTAGGTGCAGCGGTAAGTACGCGGGTAGAAGACAGCCATGCTGCTTGGTTTTGTGTTGCGAATAGAATAGGAGAGCGCACGCCAAGATCCCGCCAAAAAGCAAAGGTTTTCGGTCGCAGCGACATCTTTCCTATTCCAAGCACAACACTCACAAGTTGTACTGAAAATGGAAATGTACAACTATTTTTTACTATTTTTATATTTTTGATTTAGAATTAAGCGTAGTTGTATTATTTTCATTACCTTTAACGTACTTTCTTACCATTATTACTTAAATAAATAATGCATCGAGTAGACTCGATTGGAAAACTGACCGTAACGCTTCAGTATTTTGTAGATAAAATCTATAATGTAAGTTTAATGATTAATATAACTAGCGTAATGAGATTTTTTATTATAATAAAAATAAACTTTATTTTCTTTCTTTTGTAAGATATATTCGATGGAAGTGTTAAAGGTAATATAAAATTTGCATAATATAGAGCGGCCCTCCATGCCCGCTAATATAATTAGTCAATAATTTTTCATATTGTTGTACGACTTTTTAAGTTTATATTAAAAATGTTTTGTGCAATCTAATTTGTGTATATTAATTTGATGCCCTTTCCTAATTAGGTCCACCTTCCTACCAAAATTTCATAAAAAGGTAACATGATTTTATTTAACTAGCATGGCTGTTTCGGTTTGAAGGGTAACAGGTGCCGGTGAAATTACAGGCACATGGGACTTTTCATCTTTATGTATGTTTTGTGCATAACACGCGCGCGTCGACCCTAAAAGTCAACAGCGCGCGTGTGATTGCCTCTGGTATTGCAGGCGTCTTTAGGCTACGGTAACTACTTTCCATCAGGTGGACCGAATGCTTGTTAAGCAAACAAACAAGCAAGCAGACAAGAGTATAAAAAAAAGTCTACAAGACCCTTGTATATCTACATATATATATCCTTGTGTATCTATATTCGGATTTACTCAAATGAATAAAGCATAGCTTAACATAATTAAATAACAAAAAAAGAGTTTAGAATCATTAAGTCACTTTATTTATGAAAACCAAGTACCTAGTTGACAAAATAAACCTCATCTATGGACACTGATAGGAAAAGTAGATTCATGTTTTATGGAGACAAAAAAGCTCAAATATAATAAAACTATCCAAACGATGAATAGTTTTTTTTTTGAAAGCTATTTGTGAATTAAATTTTGATGATTGATGCTTACTATTTGGATTCAATTTCATTTGCCACTCAGCTCAATTTCAAGCTTAACCAACCCATAAAACAAAAAAAACTTAGGTTCTAAATAAATGCTATTGAATAGGGCAGTTAACTATAATTACAGGCTAGTATTGATTTAAATCATTTGATATCTAACATTATAAATGACAAGCTAAGCTATATCAATGAATCTATGTAACATTTTATCTGATTCACAGCAATTAACATAACTTAACACATATTTACAGTCACATGCATAGTCCAGACTCCACACTTAGGGCCGGTTTCCACCGGGGCGGAGAGGAGACGAGAGGAGATGTGTTTAAATAAACCAATCCGATTTCGTTATTACCTGTCAAGCCTGCCTGCCAATAACCTGCCAGCTTTGAGCTCGTCTCCTCTCCGCCCCGGTTGAAACCGGGCCTAAGACTCCCTGTGTCGTGGCAACTACGAGTACCATGGTGACGCATCCGTCTAGTCTAAAACTGAACGCCCCTCCACCGCTTGCACTTGGCACAAGTACAAGCTAAGTAAGTGAAACAAGCTTGACGTTATAAAACGGTCCTTGTGTTTACGAATTATGGACTATTTTATTTTGACGTAATTCAATAGTTGGGCCTTCAGTTTTAGATTAGACGCGACCTACCACAACCCCAGACCCAGAACTATTTGCAGGTCTTGCAAATATTTGTTCAGCAGCAGGAACCGAACCCGCACCTCTCGCATCTCAACCGGCTACTCGCCCACCGCGCCACGGAGGTCGTCAAATGAATTAGTACAAGTTCTAAGTATGCAAGCAGATAAAAGGAGCTCTAGGATAAGGCCCTTCGTATGTCCTAGAGTGCAAATGGTAAATGAGGTGTCGTTTTAATCTTCTTTTCGTGACAAATTGTAATGAAAAGAACATTCAAACGACACCTCAGAGGCCCAATTCTCTAAATTATTTTAAAACTACACTGAAAATTAATCGAATCGAGACTGAATTATGAATTGACAGAAGTTGGTATTCTGCTCCCTAATAAATAACAATTTACTCTACTTTCAATTCACGGTCCTACCATTAGAGTAGGATAGTTATATATATATAATTGCAAAGAGTAAAGAGAGACTCCATCTACAATGCTAAAATTATCGAAAAAACTTTGAATCGTTCAAGTTTCGGTCACATTTCGATATAATCACATTACAGTGTTGTATTTTATGTTTAGAGAATACCATTTCTGACATTTAAGACATCGACACAAGATCGAAACATGATCCGAACTCTATTTTAACTATTTTTAAGTTAGAGAATTGGGCCTCAACTGGTGACGTCAGTTATAGACAAAGAATATGACGCGTGCCACGCCAGCCGCACTATGGCGATCGAACGCCAAAGAGCTGTGCGATCTCAATCGTTTTGATATCAAATGATTCAAATCGAATGCTCTAGGAATATGATTAATGAGTTTATAAAAATTGTGTTAAAAATACTAAATACATTTTAAAGTTTTCAGTATTAGTTACTATTTTACAAAATATTGTTTTTACAGGAACAAATTTTAGAATCAGATAGATACTTTTTAGAATAACAAATAAAATATTATTTTGGCACTCTTCGTGGTCTGTTCCGATTTAAACTATCTTTGCATTGATTGATATAACATATTATATTATGTAAATCGGAATATACATAAGCAAGGAAATTCTTATTTTTAGGGTTAATTATGTCATCCAAATGAAAAAGCTCCTTCAGGCATTCTTAGTGTTAAGAGCTTATTTTACTGCAAATTGGCAAATGGTCTCACGAATTAAAGTTACACAATAAACAAATGAAAAAAGGTATTCATTTGGTTTCGTTCTTTTACTGCTCAACTGGTGTTACGTGTGCAGTATACAGGGATACTGTCCGACTGGCGTACGTGTGCAGCCACCTTTATATTAGCATGGTCGCTATAGAAAGATAATAACAGCAAACCGTAGATAGGTGAGTCTACTCTTGCCGACGACAATGCCTTTCCAGCGCCAGGGAGATTGCGGAGCCGTAATATTGTTTTTTTAGGCCGGCTGCAATTCAGCTTCAGAGACACCTTAATCTATGCGGAAAGATAGAAATGTTGTGTAGATTTTGAAAAAGTATTAATTTCCACTAGTTGTAATAAATAGGCCATAAGTTCATAACATTTACTGATTGATTGTTTAATGGTGGTTTTTTGACTCCATAGATGAGGAGATAGCCCTTAGTGGTTACTTTACGTAGATACAGTTTAAATTAAAATTAATCAGTACATTTTAATAAAACTCAAACGACCTTTCTTTTCCGATCAACACAATAACTCCAAAATATTTAAAATATTTACAATTATTTGTAGTAAAACTAATTATAATAGAAATATAACTCAAAGTCTCATACACCTCCGCTAGACCGAATGTCAGTTTGAAAATAGTAACAATTTAAAAATAATTATACAAAAGTACATGCTACATTCTTTTACACTGGTTATGACTGATCAATTTTGACTACAATTGAAAATTTTGGCCCGTGATTCCAATATTAAAAATAATGTACTTACCTAATTTCATAAAACATAAATTTAATTAAAAACTGTAAAATTACGAGAAGTACTTACATTAAATCTATTATATTAAAATCTAAAGAAACCATTACAGTATTTTGAATATTTGTAACAGTCTTTACATAACTATACAGCGTATCCAGTAAAATAAATAACACAACTTGTGAGCAAGGTCTCAAAGACATAAGAAATGGAAAATTAAAATCACCTCACTCGGTGTACACTTGTACAGGTTGTACATGCACTTGCATACTTTGAATTGATTTATGTATTTGTTGTTGTGATAAAAATTTATCATTGCCAAGATTTTAACATCAAACTTCTGTACAAGCAATGGTAGATTGAATAAATCTAGTAGTGTACAGTGTACACGGTAAAATGATATAGGTATTGAACCTTTTTTTAAAGTTATGATAAAAAATAAATAACTACCGAGATTTGAACATTAAATTGCCGTACAGGCCGATTGGAGATGAAATAATAATCTGTTTATATTGGAGCAACAATTTAAAATAGGTTTCAAACGTGAAAATCAGTGGGCCATGTCGATGTGTCGTTGTAAACTCTTCTTGTTCATATAGAAGCGATCACACATGGCACACGGAAAGAACACCTTCTCATTGTCTGCGTGTCGCGCGCGCGTGTGCGAGGACAGGTCCAGTGCCCTCACGAAGTACACTTTGCATATGTTACAGTAGAATTTAGTAGGTGTAGAATGTATGGCGCGATGCGTGATAAGATCGCGAGCGGTAGCGACACCGTCCCCACACTGGCCACATGTGAACTCCCCAGGCTGTGCGATAGGCACTTGACCATCATCCTCCGAATCCCCCGATTCCTCCCCGTGATGTCTGATCCGATGCGCCCTCAAAGCGTTCTCAGTGTCGTACTGCGCGCCGCAGAGGTCACACGAGAAGCCTTCATCTTCGTCCACCTGCGCTGTCGAAGAACTACCCTCCCCGCCACCTTCGTAGTGCTTTTTCATGTGCACTAGCAGAGTCGATTTTCGTGTAAAACTCTTATCGCAGACTGGACAAAAAACAGAATTCGGCTGATGGACCTCGTCCATGTGGCGTTGATACGCCGCTCGTTTAGTGAACTCTTTGTCACATATCGTACAGTATTTCCCTTCGATAGCTTCGCCTTGCTGGTCCATCTCGACGGAATCGTCCGAGCGCATCTTTTTGTTAGGATTTACGACAGTCACTTCCACTTCGGGGGGCAATCTCCTTTTGGCCACGGCTGCAGGGGTCGATTGTTGGAGTCGAGTGGTGACTGTCGGTGTGGCAGGTTCTACAACTTCATGTTTGCTGACTTTGCTGGTGACCTTGTGCTGGGGCATCCATAGACCACTATTGTTAGCAGCCGCCTTCCCATCGGGCGATCGAAGATGCCAACCGCGATGACTTTTTAATGCGGCGATGGAAGTGTAGCTTTTGTGACAGATTTCGCAGTCGAAAGTCTGAGGTTGCGAGGGTACTTGATTTATACACTGATGATTTTGCAAAGAGAGTAGTCCCACAAACTGTTTGCCACAAGTATCGCACGGATACCGTGCTTGATAGTCAACGCTAGGATCTACAGTATCTTGGTCGTTTTCAAATTCCCCGTCCATATCTTGTGATACATCCTGAGCTTTACTTGTACTTTGATTGGCATTGTACCCAAGCAACTCTCTAGCGTGCGCTGCTTTTAGATGTTCGTACAGCTCCAGAGTGGAATTCAGTGGCTTGCCACATATCTTACACATTTGTGTCGCTGATTTGTGAACGTTCTTTCTATGACGATAGTAAGATTTTTTGTCTGCGAATGTAATTTTACAAATGGTACAGCTAGATCGACCACCACCTTGGCCTTCACTAGGCGCTGCTTGTGTTTGCGCATCGCCACTACCGCTGGGATTTGCATTTGTTATTCCATGCTTAGCGCGTTTGTGCTTCCACAGACTAGTCCTAAGCGGGAATCGCTTGGAACATAACTCGCAAGCGAAAGGCATAGGATCTGGCGGAGGCTGCACCACATTATTAGTAAAATTGGTAAAATTAAAACTGTTAAACTGTGGCGTTGAAAGTAATACGCCATTTTCATCAACATTATATTCGTCTTCTTCGGTTGAGGCGTGCATCGTGTTTTCTTCACTGTCGTTTCTGTCGTTTATAATATCGGCATGCAACACTTTTTTGTGTTTCCAAATATTTTTCTTGTGCATGAAGCCTTTGCCACAAATATCACACGAATAAGGAGCATTAGGAACATTCGCATTTGGTTTGAAATTAATAAAACCAGGTTGTACCACATTGGACATAGTGAATTGCTTGATGGGTTTCCCGATGATGCGCGGGTCGAATCCCTTAGGTTCACCGGGCTTTCTGTTGGTGGTCGGCACTTTTGCATGAATACGCATATGATTCGAGTAAGCCTGACGACTTTTAAAGCCTCGAATACAAATATCGCAGAAAAATTCATTGTCTGCGTTGATCTGAGACGCACCAGCACCAGGATGACAGTTTTGGACGTGGTCAGCCAACTTTTGTGGAGTGCTGTAAGAATTAGAGCATATGCTGCAAGGATAGAATTTGACTCTCAAGTGAGTGTTCTTGTGCTCTGCAAGCTCCGAGGGCCGCAAGAATTTCTTCGCACATTGATCGCAGTGGTGCGCCACTTGGTTATGTTCAGCTACTTGGTGATCAGTCCATGCGTCTACAGTTTCAAATATTGCATTGCACTCCGTGCAAGAGTAGTGGTATTCCTCAGCTTCTTCTTTGACGAGTGACATGTCTGGTTGAGTGGTCTGCATGTCTGGAGTTTGACCAGGATGTTCCAGGTACATGTGTTTGTTTAAATCAACAGGTTGTTCAAATTTGACACCACAAAACTGGCAGTGATGCGGTATTTCATCGTGCACCGCTTTGAAATGTTTGAGCAAATTTGTATAGCTGCTTGTCTTCATCCCACAAAGATAGCAGTCTGTGAGTCGTCCATCTACGCTTTGATTTTCTGTTTTGACAAAGTGCTCAGTGTGAGCGGACAGTGCATGATCGTTAAATTCTTGCATGTTGGTGAATTGTTCAGAGCATAAATCACAATGAATATAAACAGTACAATCGCCGTTGCGGATATGTTTCTTGAGCAAAGTTTTATCTTTGAAGGAGGCTCCGCAGTGTACGCAGCCAAGAGGAACTGCCGACTGACCATCTTCGTGGAACTCAGAAACATGCTTCATGATAGATTGCTTTAGCTGGAATTTTGCAGGGCACAATCTACACGCATAAGATTTTGCATTGAAAATATCTTTGGCTTGGATTTTGCTCTTGGGTTCCTCAATGATCATGTCGCTCGTGATACCATTCTCGTCGTAGATTATCTTCCACAGATCGGTGCAAGAGTTTTGTCTCATGTGACTGAGTAAAGCGCCAATATGGGTAAAAGTAACGACGCAATTGTAGCAAGTATGTTTTGGAACTTTGTGTCCATTTTTCTGTAGATGTTGTATGACAGCTTTTCTGCGCGGATATTCTTTATCGCAACACAGACATCTCTTTGTGTTGATCTGAAGGATAATATCACGGTATCTTTTGATGAAGTCTTTCTGAGAGTTGGTAACGTACGTTTTATCAGGATCAAGTACCTTGGCGGTGCTTTCACCGTCAACAGTATCATTGAACTCGGCGCTTTCGTCCGGTTCTTCTTCTTCGTCGTTCATCTCGCTATTGAAAGTGTTGGAGTTGTGGTGCATATCTTCGTTTAACTCTACATCCGGCGCTAGTGTGGTCGGCTGATGGTCTTCATCTTCTTCGTTTTCTTCAGCCCCTTGACTGGCCTGTAGTTCTTCATTCTCGCCTTCCTCATTTCCTTCTTCTTCTTCATTAGTATGTTCATCGTCTTTGGCTTCGTAATTTTCATCAACATCCATATCTCCATTGCCTTCCTCACCGAGAGCTGCTTCTTCGGGAATGATTTCTTTTTCACTTGCATTGACTCCTACTTTGTCGGTTTCTTCAAAGTTATTTTCCTCGTCATGCGGAGTATTTTCATCTTCATCATGATTTTCTTCAGTCTCATCGACGTTCTCCTGCTGTCGTGCAATTTCTATTTCATTTTCAGAGTCCATATCGACGGTGTCATAATTTTGGCTCTGATTGGTATGCACTTCAGAGTCATCCTCTTCTTGATGTTCATCGTAATCGTTGGGCTCCGAAAGAATCGCCTCAACTTGGAATGACGCAATTTCAGGCTCAGATATCAGAGTTTCAGGGCTTTCTGGCCCCGAGTTCATTATCTCTGGTTCCGATACCAGAACCTCAGGTTTCGATGTGAGTAACCTTTTCAAAATCTGCGGTTCCTTCTTCTTTATTTGCAAATCTTTGAGGGCTTTGATGCGTAACGGATACGGCAAATTGTTCTGTGGTGTCTTTGATGATTTAATGGGTATCGGTTTCGGTGGAGTTATAATTTTTTTGTTGATTTGAGAGTTGAGTTGCGGCATCAGTCTCGGCATGATTTTGGGCAGTAATTGCATTTTATGGCTGATGGGATTGGGCATAAGTCTCGATTTCGGATTGAAAGGGTTGGGTCTGAGTTTGGGTTGCATGTGCGAGTGTGATTTTTTGCTGTTTAATTTGTTGGTGTAGCGGTCGAATTTGTGTGATGTGAGCTCGTGTCGCCTCGCGTTGTGCGAGTATCTGTAGGAGCGGCCGCAGATGAGGCAGTCCTTGGACGCTATCTGTTGGATACCTTGGCGGGAGTGGAGCGTCTCGCCGGTGGGCCGCATCACGGTGATGGAGACTTCAGGCATGTGCGGGACCTTTACCGGTTGAGGGGCTTTCACCTCGTCTTCGTAATCATCTTCTTCATCTTTCTCACTTTCCAGCCCCTGGAATCGCAAATAGTTTGGATGTTTTAACAAGTATACTGGAAAATAATGATTACAAAAAAGAAGGTATCAAATAATTTACCATTTTACTATAGATGAATTCTCTTGAAGTCTTGGAATAATTGGGAAATTAGTTCGCTATTTAAAAATAAAAAGTTAATCAGAACCATTTATTTAAAAAAACTACAGTCAAAGTATAACATTTGAGACTTCAGTTTTAAACATAGATAAGTAGTTACTAACTGGGCATACGAAAAGTAACGCAATCATACAAATGTAATTTAATATTAAGTATCAAAATATTCTTAATAAAGTATGCAGCGTAAAAGCGTATGCTTTAAATAGTTGCACCAAAACCACAATCATAAACATTTCCAAATGAAACAAAAATTGTATGTAGAAACTTCATAAAAACTTACTTATAAACCAAAGTAGGTACCAAGACTAAACAAATGAATTCATGTATTGGAAGATATAATATAATCATTTATAAATATTGTTTTTTCTATATCAATAAACTTTAGATAGATTAACTGTTCCATTTGTATTTTTAACATTTTGTATCTTGTATTAGTTGTATTATAACTGTAAATAAATTTTATTCATTTACATTTAAATGAACTTGTATTAACCAACCATTAAATTAAAACTTTAACTACCACCACAATCTTTTTAGTTATGTGCACACATTGTGCAAACAGACACAGAATGCTCTCTGCAAATAAACTGCCCACACTTGAGACAGTATTGTTTAGTTCTTCTGTCTCGTTTAGGATTGGACGTGATACAGATACGGCACCTTCTTCTATTCTTAAAATATGTTTGAGGCAACACAGACATGGTTGCAAACATTTTTTTACCCTCTGGCTCGCTAATAGAAGTCAATGATACTGGTAGTACCTCATCCTCCATCAGACCCAAACCCAAATCTCTGATAAATGAACGCCGTGGAGTCACTGTAGAATTTCGTGAGCTCCATATAACTTGAGCATTGACCGAAGCAATATTGAGCAATGTAAAGAACAATGAAAGTGTCCAATCGTTCGTATTTTGCAATGTTGTATAATAATGCATCAGGACATCCAGAACTTCCACTGCTGATTGATTCTTTTTATATGCTGATACCGATGTTGTACGGTTCGTGTGACCTTTCCGATAAAACTGTGGCTCGTTTGTTACGACGTTGGTCGCTTTCGACTGTGAGTTTACGCGAGATGTCAACGAGACTTCACCGTCTACGAATCCAGAAATGTACGTACAGCTTTTTCTGTACTGTGATAGAAACAATGGAGGTATGTCATCGCTCTTTGGGTGCAACGCCGCAATCGTATAGAGCTGGTAATTCTTCAGCGTATTCATCAACTTGGAGGAAAAGTACCAGCTATCCATTATGATTGTTTTCCCAGTACCATACAAATGTTGAGTGATTTTTTTCACAATCTCCTCAGCACCGAAATACGGATCGGTAATCACGTCCAAATTGCTCACATAGAAATTATTTGGATCAACAAGCAATACCATTTTAACTCCTTGTTTCAGTGGTTTCTTATCGATATCGTATCGAAACGGGCAAGGTCCATAAACTGGCACAATGATCTCATCAACGACGGCGGTACTCTCGACGTCGAAGGTTGTTCTGCAGTTCATGGCGAAGATTTCAAACACTTTGCGAATTCGTTTCATCGTATCGAACTGCATTATGCTATCGTCATCCTCTTGGCTATAGAAACAGATGTTTTGAATAAGAAAGTTGAAACGCTCGTTTGTCATTACATTTACAACGGACGGGACGCCGCAGTCTTTGTCCCAGAGGTCACTGCATTTCTGATGAGTTGGCCTCATTATTCCGTTCAAATACAAAATTCCAATTAGAGTTTTGACTTCACCAACATTGGTGGACCCTTTGAAGTCTTTGCCATGTCGGAGTATGTTTTCGTTTGTTGATGAGACAATGAGATCGAGTAGATCATCCGTAAACAGTAGCTGCCAAGCACTTTTGGGTTTACCACAATGTTTATAGACATCGACTTTTCGTTTTTTCACTTTTACAGAATCTTTAGGTCCTGAGCTGACTCTTTGAGGATTGTTGGTTAAGATTTTTTTGTTTCTACAAGCATAGCCATTTTTACAATCAATGAAAATATCATCTAGATCATGATGGAGTTCCGTCTCTGAGTCAGACTCATGGTCGGAGTGGTGCAAAACATCACTCTCTTCAACGGATTGGAGTGAATCAATCACTTTGCTCTCTTGAACCATATCCAATATTGCATGGACTCGGTGCCAATCCATTCGTGGATCCACACATTTCTGTGGATGAAATTAATTCAATTGAACTACTCTAATGCTTACTCATCATGGTCATTTAAGATTTTTTCACATTATTTATTGAAATAACACACAGGTTTTTTCTTACAATAAAACTATGCTCAAAACTGTAGTCTTAAAAATCAATTATTCCAAAACAATATCATCCAGATAGCTATAGTAGCTACATTGAAGGTGGAATCATTACAGAATATTAGTTACCTTATCGCTCCGCGGAGTGAGTCCCAATGACGCCAAGATCGGGGGCCCTTCAGGCTGTAGCTTACTCGATGAGCCCACATTCTGAAAAATACAATAGTAAAACATGAGATTTTTTTTATTAAATACTTAGTCAAATCAATCATTTTAGTGGAGTCAGACACTTTCTAGTTATCCTTGTGATTGACGAACTCCGTGGTTCGGGGGGCGAGTAGCCGGCTGAGACGTGAGAGGAGCGAGTTAGATTCCCGCTGCGGGATAAATGCTTATTTGATCTGCAAATTATTTGTTCCTAGTCTGGGTGTTGTGGTACCATGGTACTCATGATTTCTGATACTCATGACACCAGGAATCCTAGTGTGGGATCAGGAATATGTAACTATGTGACTTTTAGGTGTTATGTTATACAGTTTAACCAGGTAAGCATCTACTACCACTATACCTATTTCTGCCGCTGAATAGTAATGCATACATTGCTGTGTTCCGGTTTGTCTGTGAAAATACAGGCACATGAGACTATCAGACTATAGTCTGAGGATGGGGACAGTGCAATGCTACGTAGGGCAAGTCCTAGGTAGATCAGACTCACAAGGTATTGCATTTGTAAAAGGCAGGGGCTACCACCGCTTAACTAACTACCTACTTGGTCACATAAGAACGGGAGTAATTTTAGTTTATAAGGCGATTCAAAATGATCCTTGTGGTTTCAATTAACAAAATACTTTGTACTTTGACTTTTAACATCAAATGGGCCAGGTGCATATTCGACAAAGTCCTGCTCAGGACTTACTCAAATAAAAAAATTAAAAAACTGTGAACATCCTTCATAAGACATAATATTGTGACTTCCATAGGTTGATGAATGCTGATGATGTGTGCTAAAGTAAATGAAACTAAAAATATCATAACCAATTTATTTCAGAGCCCTGTGTTTAAAATAGTCCAGGGATAGTGCAAAACACCCGTCAATGTGCAAGAGCATCAGAACAGCTAAATTCCTTTACACCAATATTCATGGTCACCACAATGGGCTCTAAAGTCTAAAGATATTAATGGATTTAAGTGCTAGATTCCTCAGAGATTATTGTTTTCAGTATCTCAGTACTAAGGGATGTTGAAGCCAGCTGCTTCTGCCAAGTTTAAATAAATGCTTGTTATGTAACTAACTCTCTTGCAGATTGTAATACAAGGACAATCGTCATTTACTGATAGGAACAACAGGAAAAACCTGCCAGTTTCTGAAGTTATGCTCAATTCAAACCAGTAGCAGCATAACCATTTCATACAACTTCTTGAATGACTCAACACCTAGCAATCTGCTCACATGTCCTTGACTTCAATATGCTACTTTTATGAAGGCAGCTAAACTAACCAACCAATGAAGTTCCTGTAAGTGTGTAGGTACCTATACTTGGCTACATTCAGATAGTGACTTGATAAACATAGGTAGGTATTTTACTATCTATGTTGATTCATACATACCTCAGCTTCAGGGTATGAGCCGTCAATAACCACTCCATCATCATAAGCCTCATCAGAATAGGGTTCACTTTTGATATGCACCTGAAAATACATAATTGGACTGTAAAAACAGACAACTAACTGAGCAACTGAATTCTAAGCTCAAATAGGTATCTAGAAATAACCCACCTCTTCTAGTAGGCTTCCATCCTTTCTTATGAGAGACAGTAGTTTGTTTTGTGTCTTTGCACATACAGTCTTGAATAAATGCCAGTTGTTGACATTGTCCACGCATTTCCTGCAGACATTCGTCGGCAGGTCGTCATTTTCGTTTATCTGGAAAGGCAATCATACACGTTGTACGTAATCATAACATGGAGGACGAATGGGCGCACTCCACGGCGCGGTTCGCGCTAGTTTCATCAGAACGAACGAGGCGAAACCGCGCCTCATGTATAGATATACGCAGGAGAAACTCGGTAGGTAGGCGTAGGTATAACCGAGCGACGGCGGAGAGCGGCTGCTCCTCGACTCTCGAGCGAATAAGTAGAAGCGAGTCGAGTGGCAGCCGTGAGCCCCTCGAGGGTTGCCGCTCGATATACGCACACAGATAGAGCGCACGCCGACCGACACCGACGCTCGACCCATTCCACGGACGAGCAGGCTGCAGGCTAGGCTGGTCTCGTCCGATAAATCAATACGCCCGACTGGCCCCAGCGCGGGGCAATATCACTAAGATACACGCCACCCCCTCCCGACCTGACCCCCGGGAATAATGCCAAGCCCGACCCTCATGATGCGCGCCATTCCTAGCCGGCTGCATGGAATGCGACGCGACGCGACCACGAGCCGAGCGATAGCGGTGGAACATTACAAAATGGTGGACGATCTTACGACATCTCTGCTGCTGTCTGACATTGCACGATCTGAGACGGATGACGAGTTCTCACGTATGCCGAGGGTCTACTTTCACTAGAAACTTCATGCTACAGCTTATTTTGTGGGTCACTTACCTGTACAGACACACAATCCTTTATTTTTGAAGCAAGGATGGTAGGTTCCAAGTCATCCGAACTGGTGGTAGGGAAAATCGGCAGTAATTCGCCTCGAGATGACAAGCACAGTCTACAAACACGATCATAGTTCACAGTCATTGTAAATAAACAAGATTATCAACACTTCCACAGCAATTACAGAAGGGACGCCATGTCACCACGAGCACTTCAACACAAAGCACTGCACATCGTTCCTCCCAGAGCACGAAATCACGAAAGCGCCTGATGATGAGCACGAGAAGTCGATGTTCGGGACGGCTGGGTCGAGTCGCCGCCGACCACCTGTCGTTCTGCGCATGTGCGCGTAAATGGTTATCATGTTGGACAACATAACGAACGCAAAATTTGTTTTATTCAGATATTGTCAACATTTTCGAATCGCATATAATATAATATAGTGTTGCTTTTGTCACAGAACTGTAACAAGTGTATCATGTCACATCGCATTACGTTTTTTGTATTTCACATAGGTATGTAGTTATATGTACTTGCATACTTACATACTTACTTGTGTACATACTTAATAATATATTAATTTCGTTTATTTTTCTCAATATATATATAATTATATTTATATTCATGAACGTATCTTACCTTTTACCTAGTAAAAGACCCCTCCATCTCGTACGGTGGGTGTTGTAAAAGCCGTCTAAGATATGGCCAGGGGATGGGCAATAGCATCCACCTGAGTCTTCAACACAAGCAATCACCAATTATTATTGTGCCAATCCTTCTAAACGTGGTAATTAGGGCAATTCCGCCATTGTATTTTATGGAAGAAGCCTCGTCCAGCACTGGACGTCTATAGGCTGCTGCTAATGAAGCCAAAAATGCCAGTCAACCTAGGTAGCTCTATCCAAATTATTATAATGGTAAAATGAAACAATATACCAAGTGTTGACGTTCCCTGTAGCTGCCAACAAAAGTAATTCTTTCTCTTTCTAAACCAGTCCTTCAAGCGACGCGAAGTTCATGCTCATCTAACTTCGCTGTGTCGTAATTCTGGCGGGAATTTTAAAATAAATGTATATTTTTATTTTTTTATTGCAAGTTGTGTACTATATAAAATTATAAATATTATAATAACATGCTAAGATGCGTTGTGTTCTGTAAAATCAAAATCAATTAGGTATTTGATGAAGCTATCGCCCGCTGTTTCACCCGCGATAATCATCTGTATACCAACTTGCTTTGATGTTTTTAGGGTTCCGTACCACAGCAGGAAAAAATGGGACCCTTATAGGATCACTTTGTTGTCTTGTGATCTTATAGTGCCGTAAAATATCAAACTTATCACTCAATGCATTATTAAAAAGATGGCAATTAATTTTTGTATGGAAATTGCTAAAATGAAAAATCCTCAGAACCTCGCAGTTCTGTTTCTAAGAGGCTTTGAGTCAAAATTATACAGGCATAGACATTACTATAAATCTATGGGCTTAAGTTAACTTTTGTACATACCTACCCCTAAAATGGGATGTTGAAGTTCCCTTGTGATCGAGTTACCTTACACGCGAGATGCCAATGAGGGTATTATACCTAAACATGAGATTTGCCTAAAAAGCTGTTTACCCTAAACGTAAGATGCCAAATTAAGCAGTAGGTATGCCTAAAATGTGAGATTGACAAAGAAGCAGTTTGCTTAAATGTTAATTACCTGTAAAGCAGTTTGCCTGAAATACAAGATGACCAAGAAGCGGTAATTCAAATACATATATTATGTCAGTTGACTTGGCAAAACCTTTGTAGAATTTACGGAATAGTACAACTTGAGTCCCCTCACCCTCGCAGTAGGGCGCGAGTCAGGAGTTTGTTACTGGAATAACTTTTCATTTAAAAAACCGACTTCCGCCATTGTATTCGACTAAATATTTGGATGAAAACAAAATGATGAAAGAACCATAGTGGTGAAAGGATTATGATACTTTTTGAATGCAAATGCTTGGTTTGTTGCTGAAAATATCAAAATCGCCATATGTATGCCTACAATATTTGAGGAGTTCCCTCAATTCCTCATGGATCCCATCATCAGAACTGGATTTTGATCTATTCAAATAAAAAAAGAATTTTCCAAATCGGTTCATAAACGCGGGAGATATGCGGTAACAAACATAAAAAAAAAAGAAAAATACAACCGAATTAAGAACATCCTCCTTTTTTGGGAAGTCGGTTAAAAAAGCGTTAGCCGAGTTGGTCGTGGTCGTGGAAAGCAATGGCCGCGATGAGCTCACCACTTGTCATGTCAGTCTATTCTATATTATTCCTGCGACTCAACCCACGTTAAAAAGAGGCCCTTAATAACCCATCTCTCCAGCTCTGCCTTCCCATCGGGGAAAAAGGTGTGTGTTTATGTTTTGTATGTCAGTAAGTATGTATGAATTGATAATAAACAGCCGTAGGCAAGGTAATGCTTATTTTATAGTCAGATAAAGCTAAAGTTTCATCAGAAAATAATAATATAAGTAATATACCTACCTAACACATAAGTAGGTGTATGTATACCGACTCAAATAGAAATAGCCCTATGAAAGATTAATGATACCTAGTAGGTTACCTTAAAAAAATTATTCATGGGCACCTACTCTGGCTAACTGTGTATGAATTGTAAAGTTTTATTTCTCTATAGGTAGATACTTAGGTATTACCTAGATAGGTAGGTATAGTACGTAACTATCTCAAGCGACGTTCTGTTCTGACTAGGTACCTAATAGGTACCTACCTAGGTACATGACTGCATGACGGAGTAGGTATCCAGAATACTTAATAACCTAGTTCTAGTAGGTACCTACCTAGCATAGTAGATATTGTAGTTATCCTGAAAGCATCCTAGAAGGGGTCCTGTCCTGCCCCCCTATTCCCTAGCTGAAAGTCACTCAGTGACTAACGTTTGAAAAGTAGAATGACCATCATAAAAAAAAATTATGAAGAATTCTCAATTGATGGTAATTTATTACTTGTCAAACGTTGGTCACTGAGTGACTTTCAAGATAGGGAATAGGGGGGCTGGTCCTTGAAGGTTAAAAGGAAAACAAGTTTTTTGTTGATAAGTAATTAATATTTTATTCATTTATTTCATTTTCTATAGGTAAGTACATCACTGCATAAGCAACATCAACGTCTATATTATAGACTCTATACAAACAAATAAAATAGTTGTAACTATTATTTTTACAAAACTATATATATATATATGGTAGGTAGAGTGCGTCTAATCCTCAGGTCTAATGTAAAACCAAGGAAGTAATAAGTACTACGTACAACTACTTATTACTTCCATGTGTAAAACTGAACGCCCCACCATATTCCATTACGTCAAAATGAAATATTGGTTCCTTATTCCGAACGTCAAGCTTGTGTCAAGTGTCAAGTAAAAGCGGTGGATGGGCGTGCAGTTTTTTTTAGTCTAGGCGCTCCCTACCCGTTTTTTTTTTAATAGTAGTTAGCTTAGGTAGGTAGATATGTAGGTATGGTACGGTCTAATAAGTATAAGGACTTAAAAAAACACATTCTCCATTGTGACCGAATAGGTATGGGAATAACGGACAAATATTTTTTGCGGGTGTGTACACCATGTTACATGTAGTTCCTGATACCCACGACACAGGAAATCCTAGTGTAGGGTCAGGCAGGACCGCAGGACTCAGGACTATGCATGTTATATTTATATATGACTGTTTGGTGTTATGTTATGTATGTTATGTGTAAACCGAATATAAGTACCTACATCGGTTGTCCATCACAGAACAAAGTCACTGAAAATTCAGTAAAAATTTAACAATTGTTTTTTATATTTAGCTTTGTTTTGTGTTGTGGCCACATGTTGAAGTACACTTGAGAGCAATGAATCCGGGTCACTTAAAGAATCCTAAAAATCTCGGAAACTAAAAATGCTAGGTTAATGCAATAAATTGTATTTAATAGACAATGTAATACTCCTTAAATGAAGGTATTAAAACTTCTTAGTTATTGTAAAGTTATATCATAAAAAAATCAAATTTGAAAAAGGGCCACTTTCGAAGATGGAACTACGAAATTACAGCATTTGGTTTTGCTTTTGTTTGTAATCTGTCATTTATCATTGTTTGATTTCTGTTTTTTTGTTGTTTTTTTTCTGCGTAAACGCAGTAATGGAAGCACGAGGAGGCAATACGAAGTATTAAAATTCAAGAAAATCGTAATAAAGTTCAAAAATTTCATGTTTCCTATTTTTGTTTTAAGGAGAGATCAGCAGTTTTTTTCTTTATGTAATTTTGTGTTAATAAAATGTATGGTGACTCATATTTTTTTTACCTTCATTTAAGGAGTCTATTAATTATTATTATTAGTCATTGTCTATTAAATGCAATTTATTGCATTAATCTATCATTTTTAGTTTCCGAGATTTTTAACATTCTTTAAGTGACCCGGATTCATTGCTCTCGAGTATAGTTTATGTAAATTAAAAATAATTTGTGCTTATTTTAATAATACGCCAAATGTCGAACCCGAAGGTTTTTGGACTTTGAGCCTATGTAACTTTGTCAATTTCAAAGTTTGTATTATTTATATGAGTTTGAGTACATTATTCGTAAGATTATTGAATCAATTTAAAAAAAAACATCTAATCTTACGCAGCTGTATGTTTAATAACACAGAAAATTTTTAAATGCAGTAAGGGTGAAAACCCTAAAGTCGACCGTTTTCGCTCTAACCTCGACCGCATACTTTCCTAATGTTGGCCGGGTACATTCAGTAAAAGTCTTAAAAATGTGATATGATAATAAAGAATGAAAAATTTGTATAATTAATTAAACATCATTTTAATATCACCGCTTTAAGTAATTTAGGAATTCAAAGAAAAATGTGTAGGGACCGACTTTAGAGGGGATACTGGAGTAAGGCCTATAGGGTGTGTATTATACACCCTATAGGGTTTAAGTGGGTATATATAAGTACCTAAATAGATACCAAAATTATATATGTAATTAGGCACTTAAGTACATACTTACTTAATAAAATAATTGGTGGATAGTGGTTAGGTATCCCCAAGGTAGTGTGACTGTATGTAATGCTATCCGCTTACTTATGCATAAAATGGAAGCCTGTTATTGGCCGTACTTTCTACAATCTTAGCATAAAGTTTTTTTAATGTATCGCTTTTGGTTTCCCAATAAATAAACTACACTGATTTTAACCGGTTTAACTTACGTTAACCACCATAAAAATCCACTTACGAAAGTTTTTATCAAACAATACCAAGGTATAACTATAGTGTGTAACATAATTAGTATCCAGCTTTAGGCGGCCATAACAAGGCCGTATATTTTATTTATTCATGGCCAAACCATAATCAATTGAAGAATAGGCGCCAACACTTTGTGTAACCTACCTATACCTAGCAGTAGGTACCTACCTCAATATCCTACATTTGATTTTGAGATAAATACAATGCCTTACCCAATCTTATATAAGTACTACCAAGGTATACGGTAGGTTATAGGTAGGTACTAGTAGGTAACAGCGAGAATAATTTTGTAGCATAGGTAGATGAACTGTGCGATAGTACCTAGTAGGTACATACCTACTTACCTACATACATGGGCTATTATCGCTGACGCAAAAACTCCTATCTAGCAGCAGGACTCGAACCCACATACTTCGACTCTAATTCGGACATAGATCGAACTGACGTTGGCTGCGATACACTATCAAATCGGCTAAGGGCTGCCGTTGGATTCTCACAATTTGTTTAGGTACAAGACAAGACTACTCAATGTTTATACGTAGGTATATGAACAGACAGACAGACACAGACTATGATATTCATTATTATTTTAAATCAAGAATGTACGTCTATGGTTAGATTAGCGCCCAAAAATACATTGCACCAATCACTTCACATCCACTTAGTTCACCATTGGTTCATTTTTTAGCGGCAGATTCGAATTAAGAACACTGTGTACACGAAGAAATGCGTGGTTCCTCAGTCGGCTGCGCGCGCACCGCCAGCCTCGAGGGGTCAGCGGGGTTCGCTTTCGCCACAAGTGAGCGGGCCACGTGAGCAAAGGCAGCCTCGACGTTCAACCCGGTTTTGGCTGAAGTCTCCATAAAAGCGACTTGGTACTCTCTCGCGAGGCGCATTCCCTCCTCCCTCTTCACTGCCCGCTCTAGGCCGCTGTCGGATTTGTTGCCTGCAACGGATGACGGTATCGATTACTTAACAGTTGTGGGGTCTGGTAAATGGCAAACGCATGAATAGCTGTGACACAATCTAAACTTTCATGACAACGCTGATGAGCATTCGGATTTGCTGTTTATCATATTATCGGGAACGATGGTTGATTTTGAACCATGTGTATATCTGCTTAGGACTTATAACACAAGTAACATTGGAGCTGTTTGCATAATCTGTGATGAAGTTATATACAGACAACTTAACAAATGCCAGATTATTTCCGATTTTATTTTAGCCCCTAAAGATAAGCTTAAATTATCATCATGATCATCCTTTAGAAGTCCGCTGCTGGATATAAAAGGCCTCCTCATATATGAATATTAAGTAATGCCATGACGACCGGTCTTGAGCCGCCTCCATCCACTGACTTCCTGCTACCTTTAAAATGTCGTCGGTCGATCGAGAGTCTTCCTACACTGCGTTATCTGGTTCGTGGTCGCCACGAACTTGATTACTTCCCCTATTAGCCTTTATGAGTTATCTCAGTAGTGATCTATTGGTTCTTCTACGGATCCCCTCGTTTAAGATTCTGTCACGTAGTGAAACTCCGAGCATAGCTCTCTCTGTAGCCTGCTACGCGATTTTGAGCTTGTGTAAAGGAGAGTAATACCTTAGTAAATGAAAAAAATAAACGACTAGACATGGTAAATTTTAAAATTAACCAAAAGTTCCGATAAATCGGGACTCAAACCCGTGTCTTTGCCTTTAATCGGCAATGCCACCTTGTCCCTAAGTATTGCTTATTTTATTTCAGGGTTGCCAAGTCACAGAACGTCATCTAAATATAGGTACTTACTTACCTAAAAGCATGATGACGACGTCATCCTGGGCGTATTCCCGAATCTCCCCAAGCCACGCCCGGATGTTGTCGAAGCTGATCTTGTTGGTCACATCGTAGAGTAGCAGAAGTGCTGTTGAAAAGAAAATACTTATTCCAAAACAAACACTCCGATAAATCAGAAGTGGAATCGAGCTTTCAATAAACCTTCAATTCATCATCATCAAACAGCTGGTAGACGTCCAACTGCTGGACATAGGCCTCCCCCAATGCCACGATGAACAGTCTTGAGCCGCCTTGAGCCGTGGTAGTCTCGGCCTGAGAGTAGGACTCTTCCAACTCCTCCTGTGGATGTCGTAAGACTAAGGGATTACGCCAGGGTGGGGCAGCAGTATCCACTTGAGTACTTAACACTAAACTGTGATCACCAATCCGCCTGTCAAGCGTGGTGATTATGGCAAATTTTTGCCATAATCATAACGTATAGGTATCATAAATAATCAACGCGTTGCGTGCCATTGCCACGCTGTGCGATGCACGCTTTGAATGCTATGGAGGAGGCCTTATCCAGTAGTGGATGTCTACCATCTAATGAAGAGCTGCCTTTATCCATCGACCTTTAAAATGTTGTTGGTCCATCGAGACGACGGCCATTCTACACAGCGTCATACGTGTACATGTATGACGTGTCGTCCGGTTGGAGGTAACCATTCGAGAATCTCAACGGTTGTAATTTCTGCGAGCTAAATGGTCTGCCCATTGCCACTTCAACTTGTTAACTCTGAGAGCTTTCTGCGGTTTTGGTTAGAGAGTTCTACGGATCCCATCTTTTGAATTCCATAAAAAAAGTAAATTGTAAGTAAATGTGAACCTAAATTTTTGATCCAACAGGACTAGAACCAGCATCTTTGCCTCTATATACCTACAATCAGTCAATTTAGTCGATAGTGCTCACTAATTTCGCAGCCAGCGTCATCTCGATCCATGACCAAATTGGTTATCGCATTGCGGATTAGGGACAAAGATACAAACTCCGAACTGGATCGGAATTTATTGTCACATTTTGGAATGTTCTCTGATCCACAAGGTGATGACTGCGCAAGTTACTTTCATTTCAACACAATTTTTCTGTGTTCTTACAACTGTCAGTATAAAATCAGGTCAAAGTTATCAGGTTGGACTTGCTGTAGACTTTCAGAAGAAACCGCTTTAAATTTTTAATAAATCAATTTTATCAACACTTTATTCCAATAAAGTAGCTATGAATTAGAAGCTGTTGATTTAAAGAGCCTAGTATAATTGAGGAATACCTATCAAAGGCAATCGCGAAATCAATATTTTTAAATAATATTGTATTTTTTAAGTTTAAACTTATCTGTTTGTCGAGGCTAAGATTTACTGGTTTAATTATTTATTAATTTCTAAGTTTTCATAATTTTATTTGATGATTTTTTAATTTTATTTCTCAAATGCAATGATTTTGCTGCATGCCAAACTTTTATGAAGATCTTGGAATAGTTTTCTAGGCACAAGATTGCAACTTTGATTCTCTAGCTAGGTGCATATTTATTCCAACTTCTATAAAGATACCGGGTGTAGCCCAATCAGCAAACCCGACAAGCTCTAGCTTTACATGTTTTTAACTTATATAATACCCAATCAATTTAGACAAACAGGTATTGAGGTAATTTCAATAATCTACGCACTGTGCAAGAGGCATTTCGAGTTCAATACTGCCCTAGAACTCCATAATGTAACTCTCTGCGATAAGCCGATAAGTGAATTCCTTAGGTTCAACAATGTGACCAATTATTAGTGATCTGAGGTGAAGTGTCAACAAACCTACCACATTAGGTAAATAATTTATAAATGTATGCGATGCCGTTTTTCGGTGTGTAAGCCTAAAGCGTAGTAAACAATCTTGTTTAAAAATTATTAGATTATCTGAATAGAGGAACAACCTGAATATTTATTTTGAAATCTTTGCAGACTATTAAAATTTTATTACATAAGAAAGGTTTGAGCATAATAACATTTTTTTCCTTCTTCCATATACTTATAGTAGATTCAAATTACTTACGCAAAGTCCGCGTCAGGGGATGCCATGGTATAAAAGCTAACAATGTTATACTGCTCTAGCTCAATACGTAGTAAAATTTGCAATATCTTACGTTCCATAACAATTATGGAACGTTCCCACCGCCACTTATAATAGCGTTCTTGAGTACCAGGTACACCCTAGAAACTCCCTAGGGTGTACCTGGTACCTACTCATCCCTTACCTATTTCTATTCCTACTTATTCGTGTTGCAGATAGGCTTGCAATTCCGCACGACGCATTTGAATTATAGCCAAATTTGACCAGCTTGACTAGACTGTCTTACCTCAGAGAACTGACCCCTAAATGATGGCTCGGTAAGCTATCTAAGTAGGTATACATAATATGGACAGCTAACAAGCAATTAATAATATTGTCCGTCCGATAACTAAACCAACACCATCAATAAGTTTGTAAGAAAACCCTTATTTATCTTTTAGGCAGTGATTTTAATTGGAGCGGTATCCAATAACCAGTAAAAGTAGCCGTAGACCAACTTCGCGATCACGATATTACAAAACAGTGAGACGTTTTTACCAGGGCGACATAAAACGTAAGGAGGTCGGCTGCGGCTGGTTTGTTATGCGTATGACCACACAGTTTGAACTGTGACCGAATCGAGTTCTACAATACGTGTATAGTGACAGAGAGCATGACAACTATGGAGCATGTGTGCGTGATCCGGTTAGGCATATGGATTTCAGAGGCTAGAACATGTGTATGTGTGGTGCTCAGACATGTCTGTGGTGTAGTGCGTAAAGAAAACGGGTCGAGGCCAGCGTGTCTGACGTGGCTGTCATCACGAAGTCACTCGCATGTTTCTAATAACTGATATTGGTCCAGATTCCAGTCACATTCATTCATGTAATTGCTTTGTTATAATTATATTAGGCCGGTTAACAATATTACGTTGTTATTGGTCGGTTATGGTAGGTAGGTACATGAGTTCGAACTTCGAATACAATGTCCAACAAAGAGTGTACCTAACCTACTTAGGTTAGGTACCAGGTCCTGCTGATTTTCCATATCCCAAACACCTCTAAACACGGTATTAATTTTAACTGAACTGAATAGAAACTGCACGCGATACTGTGCACGCGCCGTACTTTTAAAGCTAATAAGTTCTAAGCTAAGCCAAAAGATGGCGCTAGTAGTATTGTACATGTACAGCCATAGGTAGAATCGTTGCAGCATTTAATTTCCATCATCCATTTTTGATATTATAAAACAATCATTTTTTTTAAATACATGATAAACAATCAAAAATCACTTTTTATTTATAATTATAGTCGAGTTTCTTACCGTGTGCGTCTCTATAGTAAGCGTGTGTGACGCTACGAAAGCGCTCCTGCCCGGCTGTGTCCCAAATCTGAAGCTTCACCTTGATGCCGTCAACGGTTACCACCTTATTCTGCAGACAGATGGCATTAGTTGTACCATAATCCAGTTTAACTCAATTGTTTATTGTTATTTTGTTAAACGAATGAAGAAAATATGTCGTTGCTCTACCTACTTATATTACGAGTTATTTGTTTTTTAATAGGTACCTAATTGATGCAAGATCTAGGAACGATTTACATAGGTCCCTAGGTATCTCTCCTAATTTTAATGTTAACGAACAATTTAATTCTTCCGTAAATTTAATTAAGGACTCCAGGTGCGACCAATATGTAGGTAGGTACCTACCTACCTAAATCAAGGTGCACTGTAAGTAGGTATAACTACTGTAAGTACTTAATTATTATAATATTTTTATTCCAAACCAAATAACTTAATTATGATTGTAACCCGTCATCAAAGACAGCTACCGTAAATCAAACTGCGAACTCTTTTATTTAAGCAAACAAAAAAAATCGAGAACCTTTGCAACAATAAATCACTCAAACAGCCGATTCAATCACAGCTGTCAAGTCAAGGGGGCGGGAACAGAAAAAGCGCGCTAAGCTTGGAACACCAATAGCGTGCGGGTAACCGGCCGCATGCTGCATGCTGACTGGCCCATTTGAATTTGGAACCCTTGACGTGTCATATTTTTTTAGACAGCTGTAATAAAATTGCCAAAATAAATGTTACTCACTAACTGCAGCTCTCTTCTCGCAATTCCCGCCTTTTTCGAAAAAAAACGTCTACTTTTGTGTAATTAAATATTCCTGTTTTTTTAGTAAGTATGCATTTTAGCCAGCATAGCATAATTAAAAAGCACAAGTGTAGTGAAGTTAAATAAGTACCTAGTAAGTAACTAGAGAATAGCGTGAATTTTTGTAAAAAAATGTTACTCGATTCGATGTCAAAGTGGACATGCGTCTAATCTAAAATGTCCCACTATTTCATTACTTTAAAATAAAATATTCTACCTATAATCCGTAACTAGAAGGACCGTTTTCGAACGTCATAAGAGCGGGGAGAGGCGTTCAGTTTTAGTGGATTAGTAGTATACATTTATTCCAACCTCATCCCAGAAATGTGGGTTAGCACTTAAAACATCATTTAAGATAGAACCTATACCTAAACATAAAAAAAAAACGTTTTTTTTTGCAGAGAAAGAAACGTAGACAAAGAGACAAAACGTAGAGTAAGCCAGGTACCTGTCCAGTTTCAATTAACCAACTATAAGAATACCTAAATGCAGTTTATAATAATAATAGGTAGCAATTTTTTCCTGAATAATTCCAGAATAAATGCACAAAATTAGCTTCACAAGTAGAGCAAAGCAAAAGGATAGTGAATAGTGTTGACGTCCTGTACCCGGAAGTCGATGCCGACGGTGGATACGTAGTTTCCGGAGAGGAAATGCCCATCCCGGAAGCGGACGAGCATGCACGTCTTCCCAACTCCGCTGTCACCAAGCAACATCACCTGAAAAATAATTTAAAACAAATAAGTAACATGTAATACCTACATTTATTTTGGCAAGCGTGTATGATTCAAGAAATCTGTGCGAACTCATTTTACGCCCTAAAAAAAGACTGACAGCTTTGTCGTTTTAGTGGTAGTGATGTTGTTTGTTTTCCATTATTTTTAATTTAACCGACTTCACAAAAAGGATGAGGTTCTCAATACGGTTGTATTTTTACAATTTAAAATTTGAACCTATTATCATCATCATTGTTATTGAGCGAGCAAAGCGAGTTCTCCAATTGACATAATTGTATGGGTAATCTAAGGATAGCTTATACGTGAAAACCATTTGGCTTTCTATCAGTATCAGTATGTGTAGGTAAGTATTTATTAATAGCTGTTGGTTTTACAAAATAAATAAATAACTCTTATCCGATCTTCATGATATTTGGTACCTAGTAGGTATTAGTACAATTTATAGGTAGGTAAGGTTATGAACTACATCGGTTTGACACAATTCTTTCATGTGAGATGTCATATGCAATGCAAGGGTTTTGGTTGGAAATTTAAAAACCATTTTTAGGTCTCGTGAAAATTTTATCTAAATTTTTTTGAAGTCGTACCTGTATTGATAGGAAAATGAAAAAAAAAACAAACAATAATACCTACTATACTAATAATAATATGAAGAAAAAAAAACATGCTTCATGAAAAAGGATGATGGAATTAACGAAAGCTCAGAGAATTCATAAAACTCAAGAAAATATCATGTAACTAAATTACAGCATGTTGTACAAGGGGATTTAGAAGCAGAGCCGGCTTGGCGCATTCTTTGAAGCTTTTAAAAAGCTTCATAAGGTTTTATTAAAAGCGTAATGTGACGTCAAACATTGATAGGTAGGTAACACAATATCTTTGTATGTCTATGTCTAAATATCCCGGCAATATAATGTAAGAGTAATAATAACATAACAATGCAAAATTTAATTAAAGTTTTCTTGCAAACTTGAAGAATGCAGTAAAAAAACGACGGAGGCGTATGCCACTGAAAGATTATGAGTTATCATTTTGCCCGACTGACGACAAAATGAAACATAAAACGACGACATGGTAGGGGTGTATCATATAGGAGGTACCTATAACAGTTTAATTTCTGTCACATAAGGATTTAGACAAAACTTTTGATAAAGCTAAGAACTGGATACCAATTCTCGGATTTGTAAACAATGAAGTTGAACAGAGATATGTCGAAAAAAATTAAAAGTATCAAAAGTATTTTAACATTTAGCACACGGGATGTGGCAATAACAATTTAAATAACTCTAAATAAATTGAAATGAATTTAAATAAATCCAAATTAATCAAATAAATTCAAATTAATTATTATATGATAAAATGTTTATGGTAATAACATTCTTGACTCTTCCGTTTTTTCGACGTTAACTCTTTTTGACTTCAATGCCAATGATGTACAATCCGAGAATCGAATCCCTGCATAAGCCAGAACAATAACTAATAGGCACAATAAGCTGTGAGAAGCCAAGAACTTACTTTTCCAAACACTTCGTATTTGTCATCTGGCTTCCCCTGTTGTCCTGGTTCTGTTGGCGATGGCGGCTCGCTGTGAGGCATGAACCCATCCTGGTCTTCATTATCATGATCCTCTCTCGCTTCTGGAAGATTCCGCGCCCACGTAGGTCGGACCCGACCAACCACCACCCGTTTCTCGACTGGGTTGCCCACTGTATTTGGGTTCCACATTTTTTACACTGGATTTAGAACTTCGCTTTATTGGTTGGCTTACCCTGTAGCCATATTTTGATGCACTGTTAGATATTTTATAAGAAACTTTAATGTTCTTTAAACCTGGTTTTAGAAATAATATTGAAAATGAGATGCGATAAACTTCGAACAGGTGGTAATTTAGCTAATCTATCCTATATTATTAAATCCTAGACTATTAAACGAGTATTTGTATGTATATTTATGTATTGAGATCTCGAAAATGAACAATTTCAATGAAATATTGCTATATGGAGGTTTTTGGGGGTATAAAATCGATCTAGCTAGGTTTCAATTATGAGAAAACGTGTTTTTTCAAGTTTTCCGAGCAAAGCGCGGTCACTCAGGTACTGAAATTAAAATTAGTTTCGCACTCTTGGTATAGAGTTTGAAAAGTAAACGAATTAATAAATAAATCTCTAGCATCATTATTAGACTAACCTTTGCAATTAAATATTATGTAGATCCTTGCATTGAGTCTGATTAGCAAGTCCAAAAAAAAGATAAGTTAAAAGTTCTAAATAAAAATGATGACATGATAACATAAACATGACAAAATGAGACATGAAAAAAAAACAAAGACACTAAAGTACTTAGGCAAGCAAGGGTGAGTTGCTAACACTCATATAGCCTCCGGCATTCGTTTGTGATATTAAAGAGCCGAGGTATAAGGATATTGAGTTACAAGGTTTTCCATGTCACAGGGAAATGGTAAATTCTTATTTCACATTAGTCCTTCATTTGAAATGTACAGAAATACCTACCTAATCATACTGAGGTAAAGCTTAAATTTAGATTGGAGAAAAGAGACAGCTTAGTTCTAATGCTTATTTATTACTGATTTCAAAGAGGTTGGCAGTAATAAACAACAGTTTATAATAAACAACAATTTAAGCTTTACCTCAACAATCATTTTAATCTGTAAAATGAAATTTTGTGCAGAAAAAAAATGTTCAACCAAAAGTTACTCGTTTTTTGCCCGAGCCGAGTTCCGCAATAGAGTACAGAAATTAACTTCGTGTATATTCGTGTGAATATTTATACATAAATATGAAACTGAAATTAATTTTAATTTCGACACCTTTTGCCACTGCTTGATGTTTTGGTAAGTGTCAAGAAACCTTAATTAATGTGTATCTAAATTGATTCTCGTATATAATATGAGATCCAGCTTAAAAGATCACAATGTATCTAATAATAGGGTCCAGTAGATACTTTTGAGGTACAGAAGCCTAAAAATCAAAGCCATAATAGTCATAGGTGACAAATATTCACAACTTTCTCAGTTCGTTGGGAACATCGCCCAAAATAGCATGAGAGATATTGCGCAATTTTCAACCGACTAAAAAAAGGAGAAAGTTCTCAATTCAGTTTTTTTTTCGGTTTCGGTTTAATGAAATTTATTCTCAAAAAGACAAAAAAGTATGTCACTTACATGAGAAAAACATATAACTTAAAGTATTTATAACATAACAGTAGGTCGTTCGAGTTAATAAGTAGGTAGGTAGTAAGTAGGTACATTGCTGTATAAAACTAAGTTGTGACCCATTCAATGCATCTCTTAAATAATTAGGTATAAGATTAAACGTATTTATCAACAACGTATTGCGTAAGTTTTGTTTGAAATGCATTGAATGAGTTTACATTTTTAATATCTGACGGTATCTGGTTATAAAGCTGTGCGCCTTCACAAGAAAACATTTTTTTACCGTAGTTCGTTCGCGTCTTGGGTAGAACCAGAAAACTAGCTCGACGAGTGTTTTGCTTGGATACTTGACGCACTGTTTTAAAGATAGGCTAGTATAGAGACAGCCTTTTAAAATTTTACGAACATGTATGCATGTGCTGTAAATATATAACTGTTTGATGTTCATTAATTTAGTATCTATATATATATTTTTTTTAATGTTTATAACCTCATATTTACAATCAAAAACAATCTCAGGTGGTATACATGGTGGCAACATACTTGGCAACGTAGTTTGATGTCTAGCAACGTCACTTGATGTTACAGCCAACCCTTATACAAGAAAATATCGCTCAGTTGCGACAAGAACGTGTTATCTAGTCAATATAACGTTATGGAATAATAATGTAGAAAAATCCGCCGAATCGCGCTCTACTTGCTACTAAAACGGGATATTTCTAGCTTCAAAAACTTGGACGAATTATCACAATGGACAGAGCATTTTGGTTCAAAGCATGTCCGTTTTTTGTCAGTGTGCAGTTGTAGATATGTATTAGTGTGAGTGACTAGAGAAGTGACTTCATTGACTAACCTATCGATGAATAATAGCGAAATTAATGAGAAAGGTGTTATAAAATATCAACTGTGATACATGTATGTATTATCAATGGAACATGATAATGCAAAATTTCAGCTCAATCGGTTGGGTGGATGGAACTGGTTCAAATTTCAGTTTCAAGATGCAAGACCTAAACAAACTAACATACAAACATAACATAAATCCCAACAGTCACATACGTAGTCATGATCCCACACTAGGATTCCCTTGTCGTGGGTATCAGGAACTACGAGTACCATGGTACCATAACACCCAGACCCGGAACAAATATTTTCAGATCTTACAAGCATTTGTCCCGCAGTAAACACATACGCAAAGCATGTGTTGTGTGTACATCAAAAATCTAAAATCTATCTAAAATATTATCGATAAAACTAAATTGGTTGGTGTAGTACATCACTAGCACAGATGCCTAAAACAATGCCTTTTATTTTACAATAATTAATGCTTTTACACTTAACTTTCATGATTATCTCTCAGGAAATATGACTAAGTACTAATAAAAAGTAATTACTACAGTTTTTCCGGTTAAAAAAACTTGCTCTTTTAGCAAGTAAAAAGATTAAATATACTGACCAAGACTTACGTATGAAATGACAATCCCGGGTCCTTTACTCCTTCTTTTGTTGTTTTTGATGAACAACACACAGCAGAACAGGATATATTTTCACTTTTTCAAATTTATTTTGATGAAACACTGCAATTTCATCCGATTTTTTGCTGTTTTTAAAAACTTCGCCGCAATGTTTTGACCGATTAACCGGTCATCAACTGACACGATTTACAAAGAAGTAAGGCGTTGCCAAACTTATATCTACTTTCTCTTTTACTCGTAGCAAGGTTCCGTGGGATGGACAAAGATATCTGATCACTAATACGATACACAGATGTAAGAGCGGCAACGTCTTATGACTACGTCCGTTGTGATAATTCGTCCAAGTTCAAAAATGACCATGCAATGATAGAAAGAGACAGCGCCAACCGGTTTATCGCCATCACCACCGACCGCGAAGTTTGTTTCAATATCGGTTCACACCAGTTTGTTCCACTCGCTCAAAGAGGAAAGTGCTGTCCGACTGCTGCAAAAACGTGTCAACACAAATCTATCACATTTTAGTTGTAAAGGTTTGTACTTTCATTGAGTAATTTTATTGTTTTTCTTTCTACTAAAGTGTGACATCGCAATTTAAATCAGTTTTTCTGAAAAATACATATTCGAATTGTTGACATTTAGGTTACCTTATCACGTTTTTATTGCAAAAAACTGATATTTTTTTGTAATAAAATATTATGTTGCATTACAGATGATGAGTTTTTTTTAAATGGTCTTGTCAGATACCTGTTATTTCCATTTATCTCGTTTTTTTAGAAAAGTCATTAAATTTCAATACTTGTAAGTCAAGTTGTTGCATTACAAATGATAAGATTTTTTGTAAATAAAGCTTAATTTTTCAGATGGAGTCACGATCCAAAAAGATTTTGGATCTTGTGGCTAAGAGAAATTACCAACTGGAACGTGAAACTGTGGTACTGCAGGATATTGTACAACAGGAACAACAGAAATATAGTAAGCCTAGTCGTTACTATATTTAGTTAACCACTAGTTCATCGGGTAGCAATACCTCTTCATCAGGACCATCTTTTTATGAAGATTCTGACGATTCCGTGAAGAACTTTGATTATTAAATAATTAGAGCAAAAGCTATTTACATTGAGAATTCTGGTGAAGAAGAAAATCAAGAAAATAGACCTAGTGATAAGACTTGATTTAAATACCGCTGAGACTAAAGAAAAACATAAAAATGAGACTGTAACAAATTTAAATTTACCTGTAGAAAGAGAGACTGATAATACGACTGACAACATAAATAACACAGATAATGACGAAAGAATGAGAAAAGAATTGATAAGTGCAATAGAAAGTATAGCCTCGCCTACAGGCCGAGTTACTCCAACACACGAGGCTGAAAACATACCTATATCAACATTTTTTTTAAGTACTTGCATTTAACATCGCCTTAGGGCTTACCTGTAATGATGTTAAAGTCTCAATAAGTAAATAAATAAATACATAAATAAATAAATTTGAAGCCATGGAGATAAGCACCAATGAAAATCTAACACCAACTAAGAAAGGGAAAAAAGACCGGTAAATGAAGATAACTGAAAAAAAAGTAGCTAAAAATTCAGAAATTGCGGAAAGGCATACAAATCAAGCATAACTAAAAAAAAACATTCCGGAACGTCAACTGGGAGAGCCATGGAAAGAAGCCCTGTATCAATAAATATCGAAAAAAAAATGAATGAGGAGCAACAACGTGAAATACATAGTGAACATTGTATACTCATGAACGTGAATGCTATATAGGATATTTAATAGTACTCTGTTACTAAGATTTTTATTTGTTACCGACTGAATTTAACTTAGTCTAGATGTTGATTGACTGAGAGTTTAATTTGAGAAATTTTGTGGGTTTTATTCTGTGATTATTGTTACTAAGATGATTATGCTATCAGCTATGAGTGTTTTTTTATTAATATTTGCTTTTGTTAAAGCCATTGCAATTTTAGAAATAAGACCTAATGTTGTTCCCCTAACAGACTGATTAGTTTAAGCATAGAAAATATCTGAAATTTAGGTTAAAGATGATTTCTTAGCTTCTATTATTACTGTAATACTGTTTTTTTTTATAAAAGATTAAAATAATTTCAAGTACTACAACGTGTTTTAATCAAGATTTCCCGTATATTTTCCAAATTTTCTATCACGTAGAACGTGATAGGTCTGTATGTCTTACGAAAAGTTTTCTATTTTACAAGAAAAACGTAATAAGTACTCCCATATTTCAATAAAACTAAGATAATAATAAAATAAATAAATTAGCTTGTCTGAAAGCATTTTATTTCGAAAATAGAATAGTTGCTCGTTATGCATCTTTAAGAAATTGGGCATAAAACCCAATAGTAAGAAATATATGTGAATCCAAAACTTTCAAAGTCGTTTCCTGAAAAATCTAGTTTTTCGACTTAACACGTTCTTGTCGCAACTGAGCGATATGTTACTAAAACGTTTTAAAAAATTTACATAATAAGTAGATGTGTACATAGACGCCTACGTCGTCGATGCTCTACAAAAACATGATCCGTCTCTCCGTGCCTTTTATTTTGGTTCAGCGCTTTAAGTATCAAATGTTCAGCTCCATTAAAAGTATGTATATATAGATTCACTTAGTTCAACACCAATATTCTCTTTGCGGAAAGGGATGAAATCTTCAGCTCCGAGGATAAACCGGATTTACTCAAGCTTACCATAATGTGGTACAGATTGGCCACTTTATTTTTACAAGATTTCATGCAAGATTTCGACTTATACACGGAATAAATATTACTAAAACTGTTTTGTTTTTGAGGATTATACATATTATTGGAAGGTACTACTTTCGTTCAAATCCCTGTTTCTTCAAGTAACTTTTTTGTCAAGGCCAAATACAATCAAGTAAAAGGTTTTCATAAAGTTCTTGTCATAAATAGAACAGTCGATCACTCAAAGGAAATAAATGCTTTATTTTTAAAAATTAGGTTGCCTGAAATCTATTTTTAATCAATAGATTATTTTTTATGTTAAAAAGTCATGATAATCTTATAGTTCGTAAAACATAATTAGTTATTAGTAGAGATCGTTCGGGGAAGTACACCATACCTACCTACCTTATTTCTGCCGCCAAGCACGGCATGAGTACTATTGAATATTGTATGAGTAGTATTGTATTATTTAGTAGATATTTTTTTATGTTTTATTTAGTGACATTAAAGAAAACATTCAAAGGCAAGTTTAACCCTAAAAGAGTTTTCTTCCAGCAAACCTTAGAAGACTGGGAGAAATTATTATAGTGGTGAGTAATGTGTACAGAAAATGTAATAGCTGAAAAACAACTAGTTAGTTATATATAAATATAAAACATACGTACGTACTTACTTCCAATATAATTAAAATAATACTGACAATACATATACCTACAGAAAATCCAAAATATATACAAAAACATGAGTTTGAATTCAAATAATTAGTTAGGAATAATAATTTATTACATTCTTAATACTCGTATTCCCAATACATAATTTTTCAGTTTCAGCTGAACCAAATACCATCTATCTACTCATCGGAACTAACTATCAGCTGTCCTATCCAATTGCCCGACATATTTAGAAAGGTATGTCTCTAGCATTTCTTTCTTTTTTTTCAATAAAACGTAGTCTAATAGAAACGACTTAAAGGAGATTGGTACAAAACGACCGTCCCTCAATAAAGGCAAATAGGTAATTTCCATGCCATCGCGGACCGGACAGGATTTCTAATATTGTTAAAACTTCTTTTGCTCTTACTTTATTAAATGGATGGCTTCAAGTTGGTTCGATTTTATAGGATCACATAAATTATGAATCTTACTAAAGTAACTTTCGTGAATTATATCATTCATTTTGTAAAACCAACCAACGGGTTTCGACCCTAATCGAGGGTCTTCATCAGGGTGGGTATAGGATTCGTGCTACACTCCCTCCGCGTCCTTCCTCGCACTGCGTCTTTGAGCTCCAACATATCGGTACGTGAAAATTTCCCGTTTTTACAAAATGAATTATGAATCTTTTGTATAGCTAGACTTATTAACTAAACTGTCTGCGATGGCTTGATAGATTGAAAATTTATCTTTTATTAATAGTAGATTTTATACAAGGAACTAAAATGACCCATTATATACGAGGTAGTTTTACTCCCTCGCTAACTACCAAAGAGATCGCCGATTTTTGTTCCATTTTCAAAAATAAAATGATGCTCTTTTTTTATGAAACAGTCGAGCCGTTATTCATGATTATTTTACGTATGACTAAAGACTTTTTCGTTTTTGTAGGCTCATTGCCATACAGACAAAAATTTAAAATATAAACTTTTTCCCCTAGAGGAAGAAATGCTATTTTTTTTCGCTCTGGTTCGCCACAATTACGGTCTTTTTGAGCAAGAGGAGTGCAAAATAATCTTTATTTACAGAAATAATAATATAACTAATAAAAGGACCTAATTAAAGAATAAATAAATATCGCCTTAAAGCTTTGTTCACTAGGTCTATCTATTGATGGATAAGCTTTATCTTCACACCTCCTTGGAGACGTAAAGGACAATGTACCTTTTGTTTTGGAGCAAGAACTATAATTCCCGTTTACAACCCTTCAAAGGTTTCATGCATTGTGGGCTTTATGGTGCCATAACACATACAAGAACCTTATCTACGGAACCAGGGTCATAACATCAGCTATTAGCTACCAAGAAAGACTAAGCTTTATCGTTGGGAACATCGCCCAAAATAGCATGAGAGATATTGCGCAATTTTCAACCGACTAAAAAAAGGAGAAAGTTCTCAATTCAGTTTTTTTTTTCGGTTTCGGTTTAATGAAATTTATTCTCAAAAAGACAAAAAAGTATGTCACTTACATGAGAAAAACATATAACTTAAAGTATTTATAACATAACAGTAGGTCGTTCGAGTTAATAAGTAGGTAGGTAGTAAGTAGGTACATTGCTGTATAAAACTAAGTTGTGACCCATTCAATGCATCTCTTAAATAATTAGGTATAAGATTAAACGTATTTATCAACAACGTATTGCGTAAGTTTTGTTTGAAATGCATTGAATGAGTTTACATTTTTAATATCTGACGGTATCTGGTTATAAAGCTGTGCGCCTTCACAAGAAAACATTTTTTTACCGTAGTTCGTTCGCGTCTTGGGTAGAACCAGAAAACTAGCTCGACGAGTGTTTTGCTTGGATACTTGACGCACTGTTTTAAAGATAGGCTAGTATAGAGACAGCCTTTTAAAATTTTACGAACATGTATGCATGTGCTGTAAATATATAACTGTTTGATGTTCATTAATTTAGTATCTATATATATATTTTTTTTAATGTTTATAACCTCATATTTACAATCAAAAACAATCTCAGGTGGTATACATGGTGGCAACATACTTGGCAACGTAGTTTGATGTCTAGCAACGTCACTTGATGTTACAGCCAACCCTTATACAAGAAAATATCGCTCAGTTGCGACAAGAACGTGTTATCTAGTCAATATAACGTTATGGAATAATAATGTAGAAAAATCCGCCGAATCGCGCTCTACTTGCTACTAAAACGGGATATTTCTAGCTTCAAAAACTTGGACGAATTATCACAATGGACAGAGCATTTTGGTTCAAAGCATGTCCGTTTTTTGTCAGTGTGCAGTTGTAGATATGTATTAGTGTGAGTGACTAGAGAAGTGACTTCATTGACTAACCTATCGATGAATAATAGCGAAATTAATGAGAAAGGTGTTATAAAATATCAACTGTGATACATGTATGTATTATCAATGGAACATGATAATGCAAAATTTCAGCTCAATCGGTTGGGTGGATGGAACTGGTTCAAATTTCAGTTTCAAGATGCAAGACCTAAACAAACTAACATACAAACATAACATAAATCCCAACAGTCACATACGTAGTCATGATCCCACACTAGGATTCCCTTGTCGTGGGTATCAGGAACTACGAGTACCATGGTACCATAACACCCAGACCCGGAACAAATATTTTCAGATCTTACAAGCATTTGTCCCGCAGTAAACACATACGCAAAGCATGTGTTGTGTGTACATCAAAAATCTAAAATCTATCTAAAATATTATCGATAAAACTAAATTGGTTGGTGTAGTACATCACTAGCACAGATGCCTAAAACAATGCCTTTTATTTTACAATAATTAATGCTTTTACACTTAACTTTCATGATTATCTCTCAGGAAATATGACTAAGTACTAATAAAAAGTAATTACTACAGTTTTTCCGGTTAAAAAAACTTGCTCTTTTAGCAAGTAAAAAGATTAAATATACTGACCAAGACTTACGTATGAAATGACAATCCCGGGTCCTTTACTCCTTCTTTTGTTGTTTTTGATGAACAACACACAGCAGAACAGGATATATTTTCACTTTTTCAAATTTATTTTGATGAAACACTGCAATTTCATCCGATTTTTTGCTGTTTTTAAAAACTTCGCCGCAATGTTTTGACCGATTAACCGGTCATCAACTGACACGATTTACAAAGAAGTAAGGCGTTGCCAAACTTATATCTACTTTCTCTTTTACTCGTAGCAAGGTTCCGTGGGATGGACAAAGATATCTGATCACTAATACGATACACAGATGTAAGAGCGGCAACGTCTTATGACTACGTCCGTTGTGATAATTCGTCCAAGTTCAAAAATGACCATGCAATGATAGAAAGAGACAGCGCCAACCGGTTTATCGCCATCACCACCGACCGCGAAGTTTGTTTCAATATCGGTTCACACCAGTTTGTTCCACTCGCTCAAAGAGGAAAGTGCTGTCCGACTGCTGCAAAAACGTGTCAACACAAATCTATCACATTTTAGTTGTAAAGGTTTGTACTTTCATTGAGTAATTTTATTGTTTTTCTTTCTACTAAAGTGTGACATCGCAATTTAAATCAGTTTTTCTGAAAAATACATATTCGAATTGTTGACATTTAGGTTACCTTATCACGTTTTTATTGCAAAAAACTGATATTTTTTTGTAATAAAATATTATGTTGCATTACAGATGATGAGTTTTTTTTAAATGGTCTTGTCAGATACCTGTTATTTCCATTTATCTCGTTTTTTTAGAAAAGTCATTAAATTTCAATACTTGTAAGTCAAGTTGTTGCATTACAAATGATAAGATTTTTTGTAAATAAAGCTTAATTTTTCAGATGGAGTCACGATCCAAAAAGATTTTGGATCTTGTGGCTAAGAGAAATTACCAACTGGAACGTGAAACTGTGGTACTGCAGGATATTGTACAACAGGAACAACAGAAATATAGTAAGCCTAGTCGTTACTATATTTAGTTAACCACTAGTTCATCGGGTAGCAATACCTCTTCATCAGGACCATCTTTTTATGAAGATTCTGACGATTCCGTGAAGAACTTTGATTATTAAATAATTAGAGCAAAAGCTATTTACATTGAGAATTCTGGTGAAGAAGAAAATCAAGAAAATAGACCTAGTGATAAGACTTGATTTAAATACCGCTGAGACTAAAGAAAAACATAAAAATGAGACTGTAACAAATTTAAATTTACCTGTAGAAAGAGAGACTGATAATACGACTGACAACATAAATAACACAGATAATGACGAAAGAATGAGAAAAGAATTGATAAGTGCAATAGAAAGTATAGCCTCGCCTACAGGCCGAGTTACTCCAACACACGAGGCTGAAAACATACCTATATCAACATTTTTTTTAAGTACTTGCATTTAACATCGCCTTAGGGCTTACCTGTAATGATGTTAAAGTCTCAATAAGTAAATAAATAAATACATAAATAAATAAATTTGAAGCCATGGAGATAAGCACCAATGAAAATCTAACACCAACTAAGAAAGGGAAAAAAGACCGGTAAATGAAGATAACTGAAAAAAAAGTAGCTAAAAATTCAGAAATTGCGGAAAGGCATACAAATCAAGCATAACTAAAAAAAAACATTCCGGAACGTCAACTGGGAGAGCCATGGAAAGAAGCCCTGTATCAATAAATATCGAAAAAAAAATGAATGAGGAGCAACAACGTGAAATACATAGTGAACATTGTATACTCATGAACGTGAATGCTATATAGGATATTTAATAGTACTCTGTTACTAAGATTTTTATTTGTTACCGACTGAATTTAACTTAGTCTAGATGTTGATTGACTGAGAGTTTAATTTGAGAAATTTTGTGGGTTTTATTCTGTGATTATTGTTACTAAGATGATTATGCTATCAGCTATGAGTGTTTTTTTATTAATATTTGCTTTTGTTAAAGCCATTGCAATTTTAGAAATAAGACCTAATGTTGTTCCCCTAACAGACTGATTAGTTTAAGCATAGAAAATATCTGAAATTTAGGTTAAAGATGATTTCTTAGCTTCTATTATTACTGTAATACTGTTTTTTTTTATAAAAGATTAAAATAATTTCAAGTACTACAACGTGTTTTAATCAAGATTTCCCGTATATTTTCCAAATTTTCTATCACGTAGAACGTGATAGGTCTGTATGTCTTACGAAAAGTTTTCTATTTTACAAGAAAAACGTAATAAGTACTCCCATATTTCAATAAAACTAAGATAATAATAAAATAAATAAATTAGCTTGTCTGAAAGCATTTTATTTCGAAAATAGAATAGTTGCTCGTTATGCATCTTTAAGAAATTGGGCATAAAACCCAATAGTAAGAAATATATGTGAATCCAAAACTTTCAAAGTCGTTTCCTGAAAAATCTAGTTTTTCGACTTAACACGTTCTTGTCGCAACTGAGCGATATGTTACTAAAACGTTTTAAAAAATTTACATAATAAGTAGATGTGTACATAGACGCCTACGTCGTCGATGCTCTACAAAAACATGATCCGTCTCTCCGTGCCTTTTATTTTGGTTCAGCGCTTTAAGTATCAAATGTTCAGCTCCATTAAAAGTATGTATATATAGATTCACTTAGTTCAACACCAATATTCTCTTTGCGGAAAGGGATGAAATCTTCAGCTCCGAGGATAAACCGGATTTACTCAAGCTTACCATAATGTGGTACAGATTGGCCACTTTATTTTTACAAGATTTCATGCAAGATTTCGACTTATACACGGAATAAATATTACTAAAACTGTTTTGTTTTTGAGGATTATACATATTATTGGAAGGTACTACTTTCGTTCAAATCCCTGTTTCTTCAAGTAACTTTTTTGTCAAGGCCAAATACAATCAAGTAAAAGGTTTTCATAAAGTTCTTGTCATAAATAGAACAGTCGATCACTCAAAGGAAATAAATGCTTTATTTTTAAAAATTAGGTTGCCTGAAATCTATTTTTAATCAATAGATTATTTTTTATGTTAAAAAGTCATGATAATCTTATAGTTCGTAAAACATAATTAGTTATTAGTAGAGATCGTTCGGGGAAGTACACCATACCTACCTACCTTATTTCTGCCGCCAAGCACGGCATGAGTACTATTGAATATTGTATGAGTAGTATTGTATTATTTAGTAGATATTTTTTTATGTTTTATTTAGTGACATTAAAGAAAACATTCAAAGGCAAGTTTAACCCTAAAAGAGTTTTCTTCCAGCAAACCTTAGAAGACTGGGAGAAATTATTATAGTGGTGAGTAATGTGTACAGAAAATGTAATAGCTGAAAAACAACTAGTTAGTTATATATAAATATAAAACATACGTACGTACTTACTTCCAATATAATTAAAATAATACTGACAATACATATACCTACAGAAAATCCAAAATATATACAAAAACATGAGTTTGAATTCAAATAATTAGTTAGGAATAATAATTTATTACATTCTTAATACTCGTATTCCCAATACATAATTTTTCAGTTTCAGCTGAACCAAATACCATCTATCTACTCATCGGAACTAACTATCAGCTGTCCTATCCAATTGCCCGACATATTTAGAAAGGTATGTCTCTAGCATTTCTTTCTTTTTTTTCAATAAAACGTAGTCTAATAGAAACGACTTAAAGGAGATTGGTACAAAACGACCGTCCCTCAATAAAGGCAAATAGGTAATTTCCATGCCATCGCGGACCGGACAGGATTTCTAATATTGTTAAAACTTCTTTTGCTCTTACTTTATTAAATGGATGGCTTCAAGTTGGTTCGATTTTATAGGATCACATAAATTATGAATCTTACTAAAGTAACTTTCGTGAATTATATCATTCATTTTGTAAAACCAACCAACGGGTTTCGACCCTAATCGAGGGTCTTCATCAGGGTGGGTATAGGATTCGTGCTACACTCCCTCCGCGTCCTTCCTCGCACTGCGTCTTTGAGCTCCAACATATCGGTACGTGAAAATTTCCCGTTTTTACAAAATGAATTATGAATCTTTTGTATAGCTAGACTTATTAACTAAACTGTCTGCGATGGCTTGATAGATTGAAAATTTATCTTTTATTAATAGTAGATTTTATACAAGGAACTAAAATGACCCATTATATACGAGGTAGTTTTACTCCCTCGCTAACTACCAAAGAGATCGCCGATTTTTGTTCCATTTTCAAAAATAAAATGATGCTCTTTTTTTATGAAACAGTCGAGCCGTTATTCATGATTATTTTACGTATGACTAAAGACTTTTTCGTTTTTGTAGGCTCATTGCCATACAGACAAAAATTTAAAATATAAACTTTTTCCCCTAGAGGAAGAAATGCTATTTTTTTTCGCTCTGGTTCGCCACAATTACGGTCTTTTTGAGCAAGAGGAGTGCAAAATAATCTTTATTTACAGAAATAATAATATAACTAATAAAAGGACCTAATTAAAGAATAAATAAATATCGCCTTAAAGCTTTGTTCACTAGGTCTATCTATTGATGGATAAGCTTTATCTTCACACCTCCTTGGAGACGTAAAGGACAATGTACCTTTTGTTTTGGAGCAAGAACTATAATTCCCGTTTACAACCCTTCAAAGGTTTCATGCATTGTGGGCTTTATGGTGCCATAACACATACAAGAACCTTATCTACGGAACCAGGGTCATAACATCAGCTATTAGCTACCAAGAAAGACTAAGCTTTATCGTTGGGAACATCGCCCAAAATAGCATGAGAGATATTGCGCAATTTTCAACCGACTAAAAAAAGGAGAAAGTTCTCAATTCAGTTTTTTTTTTCGGTTTCGGTTTAATGAAATTTATTCTCAAAAAGACAAAAAAGTATGTCACTTACATGAGAAAAACATATAACTTAAAGTATTTATAACATAACAGTAGGTCGTTCGAGTTAATAAGTAGGTAGGTAGTAAGTAGGTACATTGCTGTATAAAACTAAGTTGTGACCCATTCAATGCATCTCTTAAATAATTAGGTATAAGATTAAACGTATTTATCAACAACGTATTGCGTAAGTTTTGTTTGAAATGCATTGAATGAGTTTACATTTTTAATATCTGACGGTATCTGGTTATAAAGCTGTGCGCCTTCACAAGAAAACATTTTTTTACCGTAGTTCGTTCGCGTCTTGGGTAGAACCAGAAAACTAGCTCGACGAGTGTTTTGCTTGGATACTTGACGCACTGTTTTAAAGATAGGCTAGTATAGAGACAGCCTTTTAAAATTTTACGAACATGTATGCATGTGCTGTAAATATATAACTGTTTGATGTTCATTAATTTAGTATCTATATATATATTTTTTTTAATGTTTATAACCTCATATTTACAATCAAAAACAATCTCAGGTGGTATACATGGTGGCAACATACTTGGCAACGTAGTTTGATGTCTAGCAACGTCACTTGATGTTACAGCCAACCCTTATACAAGAAAATATCGCTCAGTTGCGACAAGAACGTGTTATCTAGTCAATATAACGTTATGGAATAATAATGTAGAAAAATCCGCCGAATCGCGCTCTACTTGCTACTAAAACGGGATATTTCTAGCTTCAAAAACTTGGACGAATTATCACAATGGACAGAGCATTTTGGTTCAAAGCATGTCCGTTTTTTGTCAGTGTGCAGTTGTAGATATGTATTAGTGTGAGTGACTAGAGAAGTGACTTCATTGACTAACCTATCGATGAATAATAGCGAAATTAATGAGAAAGGTGTTATAAAATATCAACTGTGATACATGTATGTATTATCAATGGAACATGATAATGCAAAATTTCAGCTCAATCGGTTGGGTGGATGGAACTGGTTCAAATTTCAGTTTCAAGATGCAAGACCTAAACAAACTAACATACAAACATAACATAAATCCCAACAGTCACATACGTAGTCATGATCCCACACTAGGATTCCCTTGTCGTGGGTATCAGGAACTACGAGTACCATGGTACCATAACACCCAGACCCGGAACAAATATTTTCAGATCTTACAAGCATTTGTCCCGCAGTAAACACATACGCAAAGCATGTGTTGTGTGTACATCAAAAATCTAAAATCTATCTAAAATATTATCGATAAAACTAAATTGGTTGGTGTAGTACATCACTAGCACAGATGCCTAAAACAATGCCTTTTATTTTACAATAATTAATGCTTTTACACTTAACTTTCATGATTATCTCTCAGGAAATATGACTAAGTACTAATAAAAAGTAATTACTACAGTTTTTCCGGTTAAAAAAACTTGCTCTTTTAGCAAGTAAAAAGATTAAATATACTGACCAAGACTTACGTATGAAATGACAATCCCGGGTCCTTTACTCCTTCTTTTGTTGTTTTTGATGAACAACACACAGCAGAACAGGATATATTTTCACTTTTTCAAATTTATTTTGATGAAACACTGCAATTTCATCCGATTTTTTGCTGTTTTTAAAAACTTCGCCGCAATGTTTTGACCGATTAACCGGTCATCAACTGACACGATTTACAAAGAAGTAAGGCGTTGCCAAACTTATATCTACTTTCTCTTTTACTCGTAGCAAGGTTCCGTGGGATGGACAAAGATATCTGATCACTAATACGATACACAGATGTAAGAGCGGCAACGTCTTATGACTACGTCCGTTGTGATAATTCGTCCAAGTTCAAAAATGACCATGCAATGATAGAAAGAGACAGCGCCAACCGGTTTATCGCCATCACCACCGACCGCGAAGTTTGTTTCAATATCGGTTCACACCAGTTTGTTCCACTCGCTCAAAGAGGAAAGTGCTGTCCGACTGCTGCAAAAACGTGTCAACACAAATCTATCACATTTTAGTTGTAAAGGTTTGTACTTTCATTGAGTAATTTTATTGTTTTTCTTTCTACTAAAGTGTGACATCGCAATTTAAATCAGTTTTTCTGAAAAATACATATTCGAATTGTTGACATTTAGGTTACCTTATCACGTTTTTATTGCAAAAAACTGATATTTTTTTGTAATAAAATATTATGTTGCATTACAGATGATGAGTTTTTTTTAAATGGTCTTGTCAGATACCTGTTATTTCCATTTATCTCGTTTTTTTAGAAAAGTCATTAAATTTCAATACTTGTAAGTCAAGTTGTTGCATTACAAATGATAAGATTTTTTGTAAATAAAGCTTAATTTTTCAGATGGAGTCACGATCCAAAAAGATTTTGGATCTTGTGGCTAAGAGAAATTACCAACTGGAACGTGAAACTGTGGTACTGCAGGATATTGTACAACAGGAACAACAGAAATATAGTAAGCCTAGTCGTTACTATATTTAGTTAACCACTAGTTCATCGGGTAGCAATACCTCTTCATCAGGACCATCTTTTTATGAAGATTCTGACGATTCCGTGAAGAACTTTGATTATTAAATAATTAGAGCAAAAGCTATTTACATTGAGAATTCTGGTGAAGAAGAAAATCAAGAAAATAGACCTAGTGATAAGACTTGATTTAAATACCGCTGAGACTAAAGAAAAACATAAAAATGAGACTGTAACAAATTTAAATTTACCTGTAGAAAGAGAGACTGATAATACGACTGACAACATAAATAACACAGATAATGACGAAAGAATGAGAAAAGAATTGATAAGTGCAATAGAAAGTATAGCCTCGCCTACAGGCCGAGTTACTCCAACACACGAGGCTGAAAACATACCTATATCAACATTTTTTTTAAGTACTTGCATTTAACATCGCCTTAGGGCTTACCTGTAATGATGTTAAAGTCTCAATAAGTAAATAAATAAATACATAAATAAATAAATTTGAAGCCATGGAGATAAGCACCAATGAAAATCTAACACCAACTAAGAAAGGGAAAAAAGACCGGTAAATGAAGATAACTGAAAAAAAAGTAGCTAAAAATTCAGAAATTGCGGAAAGGCATACAAATCAAGCATAACTAAAAAAAAACATTCCGGAACGTCAACTGGGAGAGCCATGGAAAGAAGCCCTGTATCAATAAATATCGAAAAAAAAATGAATGAGGAGCAACAACGTGAAATACATAGTGAACATTGTATACTCATGAACGTGAATGCTATATAGGATATTTAATAGTACTCTGTTACTAAGATTTTTATTTGTTACCGACTGAATTTAACTTAGTCTAGATGTTGATTGACTGAGAGTTTAATTTGAGAAATTTTGTGGGTTTTATTCTGTGATTATTGTTACTAAGATGATTATGCTATCAGCTATGAGTGTTTTTTTATTAATATTTGCTTTTGTTAAAGCCATTGCAATTTTAGAAATAAGACCTAATGTTGTTCCCCTAACAGACTGATTAGTTTAAGCATAGAAAATATCTGAAATTTAGGTTAAAGATGATTTCTTAGCTTCTATTATTACTGTAATACTGTTTTTTTTTATAAAAGATTAAAATAATTTCAAGTACTACAACGTGTTTTAATCAAGATTTCCCGTATATTTTCCAAATTTTCTATCACGTAGAACGTGATAGGTCTGTATGTCTTACGAAAAGTTTTCTATTTTACAAGAAAAACGTAATAAGTACTCCCATATTTCAATAAAACTAAGATAATAATAAAATAAATAAATTAGCTTGTCTGAAAGCATTTTATTTCGAAAATAGAATAGTTGCTCGTTATGCATCTTTAAGAAATTGGGCATAAAACCCAATAGTAAGAAATATATGTGAATCCAAAACTTTCAAAGTCGTTTCCTGAAAAGTCTAGTTTTTCGACTTAACACGTTCTTGTCGCAACTGAGCGATATGTTACTAAAACGTTTTAAAAAATTTACATAATAAGTAGATGTGTACATAGACGCCTACGTCGTCGATGCTCTACAAAAACATGATCCGTCTCTCCGTGCCTTTTATTTTGGTTCAGCGCTTTAAGTATCAAATGTTCAGCTCCATTAAAAGTATGTATATATAGATTCACTTAGTTCAACACCAATATTCTCTTTGCGGAAAGGGATGAAATCTTCAGCTCCGAGGATAAACCGGATTTACTCAAGCTTACCATAATGTGGTACAGATTGGCCACTTTATTTTTACAAGATTTCATGCAAGATTTCGACTTATACACGGAATAAATATTACTAAAACTGTTTTGTTTTTGAGGATTATACATATTATTGGAAGGTACTACTTTCGTTCAAATCCCTGTTTCTTCAAGTAACTTTTTTGTCAAGGCCAAATACAATCAAGTAAAAGGTTTTCATAAAGTTCTTGTCATAAATAGAACAGTCGATCACTCAAAGGAAATAAATGCTTTATTTTTAAAAATTAGGTTGCCTGAAATCTATTTTTAATCAATAGATTATTTTTTATGTTAAAAAGTCATGATAATCTTATAGTTCGTAAAACATAATTAGTTATTAGTAGAGATCGTTCGGGGAAGTACACCATACCTACCTACCTTATTTCTGCCGCCAAGCACGGCATGAGTACTATTGAATATTGTATGAGTAGTATTGTATTATTTAGTAGATATTTTTTTATGTTTTATTTAGTGACATTAAAGAAAACATTCAAAGGCAAGTTTAACCCTAAAAGAGTTTTCTTCCAGCAAACCTTAGAAGACTGGGAGAAATTATTATAGTGGTGAGTAATGTGTACAGAAAATGTAATAGCTGAAAAACAACTAGTTAGTTATATATAAATATAAAACATACGTACGTACTTACTTCCAATATAATTAAAATAATACTGACAATACATATACCTACAGAAAATCCAAAATATATACAAAAACATGAGTTTGAATTCAAATAATTAGTTAGGAATAATAATTTATTACATTCTTAATACTCGTATTCCCAATACATAATTTTTCAGTTTCAGCTGAACCAAATACCATCTATCTACTCATCGGAACTAACTATCAGCTGTCCTATCCAATTGCCCGACATATTTAGAAAGGTATGTCTCTAGCATTTCTTTCTTTTTTTTCAATAAAACGTAGTCTAATAGAAACGACTTAAAGGAGATTGGTACAAAACGACCGTCCCTCAATAAAGGCAAATAGGTAATTTCCATGCCATCGCGGACCGGACAGGATTTCTAATATTGTTAAAACTTCTTTTGCTCTTACTTTATTAAATGGATGGCTTCAAGTTGGTTCGATTTTATAGGATCACATAAATTATGAATCTTACTAAAGTAACTTTCGTGAATTATATCATTCATTTTGTAAAACCAACTAACGGGTTTCGACCCTAATCGAGGGTCTTCATCAGGGTGGGTATAGGATTCGTGCTACACTCCCTCCGCGTCCTTCCTCGCACTGCGTCTTTGAGCTCCAACATATCGGTACGTGAAAATTTCCCGTTTTTACAAAATGAATTATGAATCTTTTGTATAGCTAGACTTATTAACTAAACTGTCTGCGATGGCTTGATAGATTGAAAATTTATCTTTTATTAATAGTAGATTTTATACAAGGAACTAAAATGACCCATTATATACGAGGTAGTTTTACTCCCTCGCTAACTACCAAAGAGATCGCCGATTTTTGTTCCATTTTCAAAAATAAAATGATGCTCTTTTTTTATGAAACAGTCGAGCCGTTATTCATGATTATTTTACGTATGACTAAAGACTTTTTCGTTTTTGTAGGCTCATTGCCATACAGACAAAAATTTAAAATATAAACTTTTTCCCCTAGAGGAAGAAATGCTATTTTTTTTCGCTCTGGTTCGCCACAATTACGGTCTTTTTGAGCAAGAGGAGTGCAAAATAATCTTTATTTACAGAAATAATAATATAACTAATAAAAGGACCTAATTAAAGAATAAATAAATATCGCCTTAAAGCTTTGTTCACTAGGTCTATCTATTGATGGATAAGCTTTATCTTCACACCTCCTTGGAGACGTAAAGGACAATGTACCTTTTGTTTTGGAGCAAGAACTATAATTCCCGTTTACAACCCTTCAAAGGTTTCATGCATTGTGGGCTTTATGGTGCCATAACACATACAAGAACCTTATCTACGGAACCAGGGTCATAACATCAGCTATTAGCTACCAAGAAAGACTAAGCTTTATCATACTTAGCCGAGATACAAATAATAGATTAGGTGCTATATATGCGCAAATACGCTTTCATCAGACACGTATTTTTAGAATAGGCAGTACCTAATATTTACAGTATGTATAACCTACCTATATAGAAAATAAATGGAATAATAGAGTAGTAGGTACCTCAATAACTACCACAGATTTTAGCAACAGTTCTGTACATTTTTCGCAACAGTACTGGCTTGATACCGGTGCATAAAAACTATAATACTAACTATAAATACTATTTTGTCATATTGGTATGACTGTCGGGATAGGCATGTCCTGACAGTCATACTCAAATGGAGTAGCTTCATGTCGTAGACAAATCACAAACAAGCTAGACTTGTGTCATGTACAATGACTTAAATTTATTTTTATACAGCCTTGTTATAATAAATATAACTTGAGACTTGGTAACAACTAATGAGTTCTCGGAATTTCTTTAGAAGGTACAAAAATGATAAAAAGGCACATTCAAGTATAGCTGAAGCCTGTTTGCCGCTGTCTTTTTTCCTGAGAAACACAAACCGTAATCTTGTGGAGACGTGACACTCCTATTTTATGTAAGGTTGAAAACAGCTGTATCACGGCCTTCTTATGACGGCCACCGCTTCTTGGAAACAAAGCCGCTGGTAGAATGGTGCGGGTTCGTCGACGTTCAAAGCCCATACACGCCTTAGATCAAAATAATATTGCTGGGAAAGTAAAATCATCGAAATTATCATGATCATCATCCGTAGGGGTCCACTGCTGGAAGAAGGCCTTTGTCATAGAATGCCATGGTCTTGTGTCACCTCCATCCACAGAATTCCTGCAACCTTTGTAATGTTTACAGTTCATAGAGAGGGGTAGCCTTCCTCTACTGCTTCGTCCGGCTTGTGGTAGCCACTCGAGAACCTTAATTCCCTAGAGATGTCAGTTCTGCGAGCTTTACGGCCTGCCCATTGCCACTTTAACTTGCTAATTCTGAGACCTATTTCGGTGATCTTGGTTCTTCTACAGATTTCTTCATTTCGGATTCTATCACGTAGTGAAACTCCTAGCATAGCTCTCTCCATAGCACGCTGTGCTACTTTGAGCCTGTATATACCCCATAATACATTTATTTTACATTATTCTTTGCTTGGAACCGTAAACTTCGTTTACTCGAAACCTCGCACATCCAATTATCTACCCGACGGAACGACGAAAATATATATGCAAACGTAATAAAATACCATTTGAAGTCAGGAGCGTGTTTATAAATACTTAGGTACAACAGTATAGATAATTATGAATATATAAATTTATACAGTAGGTACGAAGGCTTATAAAATGAATGCTTATTCTGTAGCCATCGAATAAAGTCTGCGTAAACTTCATTTCGTCAAATAAATTTATTCTTATCGAAATAAACTAAAATCAGGCAGGTTTCTTTTTAATTTTAAAAAGAAAAAAACTCTTATTTGCCATTTACGACATTTACGGAGACGGAGGGGTTCGAGGGGTCGGTCGAGTTGGCCGGTAGATAGGTATACATATAAAAATAGTAGGTAGCGATTGTGTGCACCACAAAAAAGCACACCTAAATTTACAGCTTTTGCTTATAGACGTGAAATAAAAGGGACCGGTAATTTTATTAAATAAAGATGAACAGTATCGCTGCTTATGTACAGAGGGCCTATCACGAGTTTTGCATTGCAACAATCACTTTGCGAGTCGTGAGTATTCAACGTGACTTACATAGTAACTGTTCATCATTCTGTGCCGCGCAGTCGCTAGGAGCAGCACATATTCATAAATAGTTACTACGTAAGTCACGTGAATACTCACAATTCGCAAAGTGATTGTTGCAATGCAAAACTCGTAATAGGCCCTCTCGGGGCTTAGTATCACTTTGCAAGTCGTGAGTATCCAACGAGTATTCTGGGGGCTTAGAACTAAGCCCCCAGAGGGCCTATTAAGAGTTTTACGAAACTTCATATACCTTCATATTCCTAGTGAAAACGAGAAGAAAACTAAGGACGCCGTCAGTAAATGTATGGAAGGAAACGAAACTTCATGTAGTTTTCGAAAACTGTCAAAACCCATACTAAGCCACACAACATTAAAAAGTGGCTACAGTTTGGCTACGAAAACCTACAGCAATACAACAATATCGGCTAACCGATCGATGGTCACTGTTCGGTTATAACTATAACTATCTCACTAGGTAGTTATGAGTTGGTTTCACGGTAGTGCGACAACAAAAGGGAACATAATCAAGTTATCCCGGGAGAACGCGCTTGTGAGGCTTAGTAAATTAATTCTGTGCGGCATTTATGCATGGTTATTGTGTAGGTAAATTGATTTCCTGTAACGTGGTTATGACATGAATAACAGCATACAGACAGTCATATTACAATCGAGTAATTAAATTTTAGAAAAATAGCCGTTAATAACAAGTTTTGAAAAGCTCAAATGTTTGAAATTCAAATTTTCATACAATGATAATCAATACAAGTACCCTCCCTTGTCACTTCAACTTGCTAATTCAACCGGACATCTATAGAATCAATGACGTTTACCGACAGCCGTGATATGATGGTCGCCGCTTTATAGGAAACCAAGGCTTCATCATGATCAGTCAGTAGAAGTCCTTTGCTGGGCAGAGGCTTCCCCATGGTGGTTTACGTATGTGACTGTTGAGCTTGTGAAGATCGCAGTATTGGTGTTAAGTACTCAGGTGGATGCTGTTTCGATCTCCTGGTGGCCTTTAATCGGCTTTATAACATCGAGAAGAGAGGAGAGGTATATTCTTAGGTCAGTGGGGTCAGCACGAATAATTTACGTTAGCAAGACGCTAGCGAGACGATCGCAAATGTCAAATATTGGCCAATGACATCAGGATAACTTGAAATCTTAGTAAGTTGATTGGTTCATATTTGACGTTTACTATAGTAACGCTAGCGTCTCGATAACGTTGGATGTTCGTGCTTGGGCCTCTGTACATACTACAGTAACCAAGCTAAACAGAATCAGTTTTGATTTCGAATTTACCTTCATAGTGAAATGCAATTCCGTCCCCCTTTGAAACGTTAGCAAGGGGCACGTTGATAAGGGTGGCAGTTTGCATTAAGGACATTTTGACTGACAGCATAAAGCACTTTAAGATTTTGAGTTGAAATATCAATTAGCATGTATTTTCAAGTCAAGTTATGAAATGTAGTTAGTAAATAGACAAAGATTCAACTGATTATTCTGTAAGAAACTGCGATGGAGACGCGTTGAAATTGCGATGATTTCATTTGTAACTGTTAACATTTTTATGAAAAAAAAACGGGTATTTTAACCTGTGTAGCTTATTTAAAGAGCACTTGGTAGTGAATTCAAATATAAATGTATTGCGTGTCTTTTCAAATGGGTGGAAATTCTCCACGGACCATCGCTTTATAAACATAACTTGACTGATGCTTGACTGAGACTTTGACGACTTGACGTAACTTTATCAATATAATGAATTATTATCAAAATTGAGGAAAGTTTTCCTCAGACGCCATTAAGATAAAGATAACTTTTCATTTAAACAACCGCCTTCCGCAATTGTATTCGACTAAATATTTGGATGAAAAAAAAATGATGAAAGAACCATAGTGGTTAAAGGATTATGATACTTTTTGAATGCAAATGCTTGGTTTGTTGTTGAAAATATCAAAATCGCCGTATGTATGCCTACAATATTTGAGGAGTTCCCTCAATTCCTCATGGATTCCATCATCATGAAAAAAATGAGACCAATCTGGAAGTATATCTATTCAAATAAAAAAAGAATTTTCCAAATCGGTTCATAAACGACGGAGATATGCGGTAACAATTAAAAAAAAATGCAACCGAATTGAGAACCTCCTCCTTTTTTGGGAAGTTGGTTAAAAATAAATAAATAACACATATCGGCCATAGACATACACTAATATCGGCAATCGTAAATTTCGAAGTTATACGTACTTTTACTTTATTTGAAAATTGGTATAATCGCAGCCCCAGGTTAAAAATACTTCAACGCAACTTCCCTTTTAACTTATTACCTATAGTTTTCACTAAAGAAAATTCAAGCCAGTGTGCAAATATAAATACACTCGAGAGCAATGAATCCGGGTCACTAAAGAATGTTAAAAATCTCGGAAACTAAAAATGATAGATTAATGCAATAAATTGTATTTAATAGACAATGTAATACTCCTTAAATGAAGGTAAAAAAAATATGAGTCACCATACATTTTATTAACACAAAATTACATAAAGAAAAAAACTGCTGATCTCTCCTTAAAACAAAAATAGGAAACATTAAATTTTTGAACTTTATTACGATTTTCTTGAATTTTAATACTTCGTATTGCCTCCTCGTGCTTCCATTACTGCGTTTACGCAGAAAAAAAACAACAAAAAAACAGAAATCAAACAATGATAAATGACAGATTACAAACAAAAGCAAAACCAAATGCTGTAATTTCGTAGTTCCATCTTCGAAAGTGGCACTTTTTCAAATTTGATTTTTTTATGATATAACTTTACAATAACCTAGAAGTTTTAATACCTTCATTTAAGGAGTATTACATTGTCTATTAAATACAATTTATTGCATTAACCTAGCATTTTTAGTTTCCGAGATTTTTAGGATTCTTTAAGTGACCCGGATTCATTGCTCTCGAGTGTAGCTTTCTATTTACACATCGCATATGCAAGATTGCAAAGACTCTCAGTGTTATAGCTTTCAAGAAAATATTGTACATTCCTTGGTAAAAGATTATTATTCTTAAAAGCTTCAATCTTTGTGGTACTTTTCAAGGAAAATATTTTCATAACTTGAACAGATTGCAAGAATTCTTAATCGAAACATTGGTAAACAAGTCTTTTGAGAAAGAAAGTTTATTAAAGATTTCTGATGGCAGGATATACGCCTTTTAGAGTGATTGGAAGGCTTCGTTTCGTAGGCATCGTTTTATTTAGCTCAGGGCAAACTCCTGTCAATAGATAGTATTGTTAAATTTCATCAAATGATTTCCTGTTTGAATGGGGACATTGGGGACCTAATGAATGTTGTATTTTAATTGGCTTTGCCTGGGGTGAACACCATTCTACGAAATAAAAAATAATTGAACGAGCGAAGCGAGTTCTCTGAGTCAAGTTGGAAGAATCGGCGTTTGTATGTATGTATGTATGTATGTATGTATGTATGTTTGTCCGATGAAAACTTCCAAACCGTTAATCCGATCTTCATGAAATTTGGTATGGGGGTAGATAGTATTGGTACAATTTGTAGGTTAGGTTATGAGCTATATCGGTCAGGGGGTTGCTTAGATATTGGGGTCCAAGAAGGGGTAAAAAAAATAAAAGTGAGACAGTCAGATCAAGTGGGGTGTTTAATGAAAGCGCTTTGGTTGGACATTTCAAAACTGTTTTTAATAATTATTTAGCCTTAGTAGTTTTCGAGATATTAGGGAAAATAAAAAACGTAAAAACCCAAAATTCTAGGGTACTTCCAGCAACCCCACAATGCTGAAATTTGGTATGCTAGTGGCTTTTGTGTCACAACTACAGGGAAAAGTCTGAAATTGAAGAATTTAGAAACATGTACTCCAAAAAACATAAACCAATATAACATCCATTGTTGACCTCCCATTTCTAAGAATTTGAATGACGTTGGAGTTCTATGGTTTTATCAAAAGGACGTTATCAATTAATTCGTCAGGTACATACTTGATATAGGTACTAAGAGGTATGTAGTATTATGCCCCGTTGCTTAACCCTATTCAAAGGTTATTTCAATGATGTGTAGGAAATTAGAGTAGTTACTGATAGATCCTATACTGTACTGGTAGACATCGAGGTGAAAATTTTCAAAAATATTAATAGAAAATATGGAAATTACTTAGTTAAATAGTCGGGCTGATAAAGGTGTTATCGCGAGGTCTCAGTTCGGGGCGAACCACTAGTTATTAAGTAGGTATATTTATCCCAGATAACATTTTACTTCTTATAAAAAACTCTTTCATTCCGTTTTATTCGTGTTAAGTCGTGTTGTTGGATGTTGATGATGAAGATTCCAGTTTTTTTTTTTTTTTTTTTAAATTTATAGTGGACTTCTACTGACTGATGATGATTATTTCATATTCAGAGGAGACGGCAGTTGTCTATGTAGGGATTTTGTCGTAAGTTTAACTTTTGTAAATTCTGTCCATACTTATCTTAAGGCAGTATTGTCATGGGGAGAGTTGAAAAGTTAGGGGTTAGGAAGTTAGGAAGCGGATGTGAATAGCTCTACCCGTATTTTTTAATGAAAACCATTTTCCACGAGAATGAAAATGTAACAGAGTAACAGGGGCTCATATTTATTTTTACCGAAGCATGATGAAAGCTGTTTGAATAAACACGAGTTTACAGTCCCGGCTATTGCTATGGCACATTGTGGTCATGACACGAAAGACCGTGGGTTTAATTAGTTTTTGTATTGTTACCTTAAGGCACTGGTCCCACCGCCGGCGACGAGCGATAAACGAGTAGAACGTAGTACGTAGAACGACTAGCCAGCGATGAACTATAAATATAATCTCTCTCTTTTATTTACACGGGAGCGATTATCTTTTGTTCGTTTCTTGGGCGAGAAAATCACCGATAGCTCATCGCTTACTCGGCAGTAAGGCACTGGTCCCACCGCCCGGTGGGACCAGTGCCTTACTGACGATTTATTGTGGATGCGTTTGTATTTGTATCATGAGATAGATTATGATATACTAGTTGCGCCCCGCAGTTTCACCCGCGTGAATAATGATGAAAATTGATGATGATGATGATGATGATGATGATGATGATGATGAAAAGTAGCCTATGTGTTAATCCAGGGCGTAAAGTATCTCCATTCCAAATTTCACTCAAATCCATTCAGTAGTTTTTACGTGAAAGAGTAACAAACATCCATCCATACTCACAAACTTTCGCGTTTATAATATTAGTAGGAGTAGGATAGTAGGAAGTAGGAAGTAGGATTCTTATGTCATGAACCAGAGGTCCAATTCTCTAAGTTATTTTAAAACTACACTGAAAGTTGACCGAATCGAGACTGAATTGTAAATTGACTGAAAGTTGAATTTCTAGTCCCTCATAAATAACAATTTAGTCTACTTTCAATTCATGGTGACCACCATTAGAGTAGGATAGTTATATATATAATTGGAAAGAGTAAAGAGAGACTCCATCTACTTATGCTAAAATTAACGAAAAAACTTTGAATCGTTCAAGTTTCGGTCACATTACAGTGTTGTATTTTATGTTAGGAGAATACCATTTCTGACATTTAAGACATCGACACAAGATCGAAACATGATCCGAACTCTATTTTAACTATTTTTAAGTTAGAGAATTGAGCCTCTGATTGTCTATTTTTTGCCGTGGCGTGTCTGGTAATAAAACCTTCCGTCTCCTCCCGTGGATGTCGTAAAAGCTAACAGGTATTACCCCAGAGGATGCAAGGTGGTTATGGCAAATCCCAACATTACGTTCTTTTGGGAAGGTTTTGTCCCGCAGTGGTACTTTTACAGGCTGATGATGATGTATCATTCAAAGAAAGACTAATCTTAGTCAAAACAAAACAACTTCTTTTTCTTTACGATTAAGTGTTTGCGATGTTGATATGCGAGTGTATGCCAAGATCGGACACATGGTTGCCTACCATGTGCCATAGTAAAAGGTAGTAATTGTGACCAGAATTAAATCCATAGAACGGCTAAATGAATACACGTGCTATTTTTAGGCATACAAGGGTTGAGTAGGGCGCCCATGTATTGCAGAAGTAATGAGACTATTGGGCATGTTTGCTTAGGCTAGGATTTATTTGAACAGTAAAAGTAAATGGGAAAAATCTTCTGTTAGTTCTCTTTTGGTAGCTTCAACAAGTCAAAAAGGACTTAGACCTTAGAGACCCTTTTGGAGTATTAGTGCCTTCACTTTATTGCTTGTGAAGCTTGTTATTTACTTTTGGTTTGCCATATAGCAACAATCCAAAACATCAATGTCCATTATTATTTTTATATGTCCATTTTGTTTATTATTATTTATTAATAATATTTTTACGGAGAGGGCGCTTTTTTTTAAATCCAGAGTGAAGTGATTTTAATTAGACGCAATTATCTTTGCCGCGCACTTTTTGAATTTGGAGCATCTTAGTGTTCAGCGCCAAAGAAATCGAACGCAAATATTGTTTTCGTGCGTTTTCGTCAAATTTCACGGATTGTTAGAAATTCATGGTTTTGTTTTGAAATAAAATATGAGGCGCCTTTTATTTTCTCATAGTGGGTGATGAAAATTAGAGTGTAACACTCGGGAGCAAAATATATTTATGGCTCGGGCGACGTACTTTGAATCCCTCGCTACGTGCAGGATTCTACTAAAGAATCCTTCACTTCGCTCTGGATTCAAAAAAGCGCCCTCGCCTTAAAAATATTATTTTGCTCCCTAATGATACAATCTACTATTTGTTACTGGATTCAAGCATTTGATCGCCTTCTCACTTCGACCATGATTTTATTTTATGAACTATACGAATATTAATAATGTGAGATATTATATACTTATCTTACAATATTAATATTCGTGATGCGATTGAATTTTTGTTTTCGGAGTAAACATTAGTTTACTCCGCAAATAAAACAGAAAATCTTAAAATCTAGCATTTTATGGATAACCTACAACGAAGGAAGATCCCTAACCGTTTTAACTCCGCCGTGTCCCTGAATGAACGAGAGTAGAATTTATTATGTGGCGTAGGTAATAGCTTTTATTTGGGCAGTGATTTATTTTCATGCCAACATGTTGGCAACAATTTTTGTTGTTTGCAATAGTTTTCTACTTGGGTCCACCCAGGTACTGTTATATACAAAAGTACCTGGGTACATACAGGTCAAGTTAAATAAAACCAAGTAAGAAGCAGCAGAATTCCAAGAAGTCTCTTCTGACTTTGATTACTAACTTCTGGAGTTGAGTGTTTTATTTGAGTTTCAATGACATGACACAGGAAGTCCATAAAACACTTGACGAGTTTGCGAGTTGTTGGACGATAATGTTTCCAGTTTCAATTTAAAATGAGTTTGAATTCAGTTTGAAATTACGAAGTTTCTGGTAAAGTGCGACCGTTAACTTGAAGTTTTGACGTGATCCAACTACACGGAAAATCAATTTTTAATTATAGGTTCCGAAACAAGATTGTCTAAAGTTGGCTCGATAAAATAAACAGAAAGTTGCCTCAAAATCTTCATTTTAGTATGTCTATCAATGAAAAAAGCAGTTCATTCGGTGTATCATGTAATTACAAAAATTTCATTGATATTTTGTCTCCCGTTTTCTCTATTAAATACTTTAAAGGATTAGGATTTTATTTTATGGTGAGAAACGTATAGAATAAAATAGAAAACACTTTATCTTACTTTATTGTTTTTTAAATAAACAAAACTTAACATGATAATTAAAAGTACAATGGTATCGCTATAATATAATAGTATCGCTTAGAAGTGATTTCATCCAGACAACCTTTGGATGCAGATATGTTTGTAAGATTAGAAGAATGACTGGGGGTGTACGTAAATTTGACAAGATTATACGAAAGAAGTAACAACTAATACTTAATAGTAGAATAACTTCTATAGTACTTATATTTCGAATGCGGAAAAGGGAGTTGTTAAACATTAACATTAACCTACCTATATTTTATTTTTAAAATTATAATTGATAATATTGTGCGATGTAATTGCGCGTGGCCCGCCTCACGTCAGTCGGCCGCAGCGGCCACTTCGCCGGTATCAATTACAAAAAAATATGTAGTAACTTTATAAGTACGCCATGTAATTATATTCAGTACAAATGTTTATTCATGAAAGGAAGATTTATCTGATTTTGTTTTTGTTTCTTATTTTATTTATTTTTATTTTATTTTATTTATTTCACATAATCCACAGCTCTTAAATTGTACATGCTAAATCTAACAAACTTTACCTAAAGCCAATAACGGATTTACATTTTTTAACAATAGATACGACTATCACTAGATGACTTAACTTATACAAAACCATTAATAAGGTATGTGCAGTATGTTGTGTTGTTTGAAAGTATGATACTTAAATCTGTGTAAACATAATACTTAAATTAAATATAAATACATAAATAAATAAATAAATAAAAATACAGTATGGATACTTGGATAGACACTCATGAGTCTTCGTCGTATTACTATTTACCTACTAGTTATTCCTTGAAATTGGTAGGTACATAAGTACCTACCAAAAAAAAAACATCAAATTCAATTATCAAATTGGCAGGTTTATAAAAACCTGCCAATTTGACAAGAGTTATGTGTCCCGTATTTAGATGGTGAAAATTAGCGTTATCATCATCATCATCAGCCTGTAGAAGTCCACTGCTGGACATAGGCTTCCCCCTTAGAATGCCACGACAAACTGTCTTGAGCTGCCTCCATCCACCGACTCCCTGCGACGTTTATTAGCGTTAAGTAGTCTCTAAATCAAATAGCTGTGCCATGATGTATATAAAGGGTTCCATATTTGACCACTGAACCCATAGACGTTTCATTCCATATATCTCTAATTTTCTCTACCTCCTCGTAAACTTTACTCACTTATGTGCAAAAGCGACCGCGGCTTTGATAACTTACTTTGATCATGTGCGGAACCCACCGGAGGGTGTTTGCTTAGGATATTGCTTATATTGCGATATTGAGACGCTCTGGCAAACATTTGGGTTCATGTTGCGATCTGTGTCATGTCCTAATTGTTAAGCAATCGTGTTATGTCTGTCAAGGGCTGATTTAAGGGGGGGTACGGCAGCACGTGCCCATTCCATCACAGTACATACTTATGAATGAATGAATGAATGAATTATTTATTTGCTTAGAATGTAGGTACAGTATAAAACATAGTAGATAAATATAATTATAGTTTCCAGTACATTCTGCCGTTAAGCGTGCAAAATTTAAGCAGTCCTTACCTTAAATATGGAGGCTAAATATAATATATGCGAACAAGAAAACAAAAATGGTCAAAATAATTATAAATCGACCAAATACACACAAAATAAACACAATGTCAATAAAAACCAATTCACAAAATTCTGAGAGAATGAAAACCAAAAAAATTTATATAATTAATAAAAAGAAATAAAAGAAAAAAAAAAGAAAAACTAGAACTTAGAAGCAAATCAAATATGTTAAAATATAATATGAATAAAATAACAGAAAGAACATGAGTGAAACTCTTGTCTATTTCTGGCTGGAAGTGCTGGAACTGTGAATATTGTTCGTTGCATCCCTTTCACGCACTTGCAAATGAAAGACGATTAATGATTTTAATTTTACTATTGTTATGACACTTTCATAAACCTTCCTATACATAATTACTTGAAATAAACTTGAAGTATCATACTTCAAGTTTATTTCTAACAGTTATTGTTGATTTTTTTGCCCGTCCACCCCTTGTGTCCCAGAAAAAAATCCTGGATCCGCCCTTGATTATCATCATCATCATCATTAGACATAGGCCCATAGAAGGCCATAACAAATGGTCTTGAGCCGCTTCCATCCGCTGACTTTCTACGACCTTAAAAATATCGTTCGTCTATCAAGAGGGGCTTTAAAACACTGTATGTCTGGTTTGAGAATTAACTCTTGAGTTAATTCTACCAACTTTGTTGTGCAGAGAACAAAGTTGGATGTAATAGGAAATACGTTTTAAAAGGAAATTGTTATGTAGCTTTAAAACAGAGTCTAGGTACTTTATTGCAAGAGGTAATTTGTAAAAGGATGCTTCCGTACAACAAGTTTTTGTTGGAAAATGTATTTTTCAAAACCAGCATTTATCAAATGAATTTCCGATTGATAATGATGATGATTTAATTAGTAATCAGAACTGCAATGAGCTGATCATCATCATCATCATCAGCCGTTAGAAGTCCACTTCTGGACGAGACCTCCCCCATTTACATGCAATAAGGAGAAAACCACGCGTGAGCTGATCAAAATGAGCCTCGACTCGACTAGTCAACTATTTTCCATCAAGCAGTTCCGTTGTCCACCTTCCATCTCCATCATCAGATCAGCTTGCTGTCACCATAATATTGTATTGTCATTGGAACTTGACAGGTGTATATATTTTTAATATATCTATAAAAATATATAATAAGTTACCTGAAGAACTGAAAGTATTCAATGGAAATATATTTAAGAAGAGGCTAACTCATTGGTTATTAGATAACTGTTTTTATAGTCTAACTGATTTTTTTTAAACATAAGTTCTTAATTAATTTGACATTTTATATTTGTACGCCTGCATGCAGGCTGAATGCATTGACTAACATAGATTTAAGACCTAAACGTGTAAAATTATGTGTATTCTTACAAATAAACGATTGAATCTTGAATCTTGTATGCAAAATTTCAGCTCTATATCGGTTGGATGATTCAGTTGCAAGTTTAAAGTGTGTCACACACGTAGCAGATGCGGTACGATATCTGTATCTGAGCGCGTATCTGTCCATATCGCTCTCTATACTAAACTCAAGGAGCAACACACACGTAGCAGATCACTTATATGTTACCGTCAAGCATCTGTAGGCACCGACATATATCAAAAGATGAACAGATTATATTATCTGTGTATACAAATTGAAATACAATACAGTTTGAAGGTTTCCGCGTGAATGTATCATTTTCGTATATTATCGTATCTGCTACGTGTGTGATACCTTCAGATGCGATAAGTTTTTATACGCATATAAAAATAATACCGCGTCTGCTGCGTGTGTGATGAACTTAACGCATCAAATCAAACAAACACAAAAATCGTTGTCTACGGAACTCGTCATGAAGCATCCATCAAAAGAGAACTTGTAGGTGCGACAAAGAAAACGCTCTACGAAATTGTAGACGTTTCTTTCTCTCTTTTCTACAATACGCCACAACAATAGCTGAGCACTGTACCTAGCAGAGTCAATAGTGTGAACCGGCACCCTGTGCTAATGATAGGACAGGGCAGCGGTACCTCGTAAGTGACCGCGTAACCACAAGGGGACCGCTAGGGGACCGCTAGGGGAGCTGTGAGGGGACTATAACAGCAAACTGTGTTACTGTGTTATTACAATAACACAGTATTGTGTGTTGTGAGATAACTTACATTTTAAGACAGTCGATCTTATCTTTAGAAACAGTCTGGCTCTAGACAAGTGGTTTTTGAAGCGTTTAGCGAAATGTGAAAGTTGTACGAAGATAACGTTGATTGTATGATTTTAATAATGTTAGTAAAAAAAAATTCTATATATGTTTAATTTTTATGAATGAATGAAATAGTCTTTGAAGATTCAAAGACTATTTCAGATGCATTCAACACCTATTCAGTGGTATACTCTTAAAATATTGTGCATGTGCGATTATTTGCACCTGAGTGTAGGATTGTGTAGTAGGATTGTTTAGGTATAAGTATAGGACGTGATCAAGTAACCGCTAAGGAAGCAACGAACCGCAAACTGTGTTAGGTATCATAGAACTAGATGGAGTTTTTAAGCCATAGGAATAGTGCAAATTCTAGAATAATAGTCGAGCAGAGTAAAATGTTAAAGGTCACAGGACGTTGGTGTAAGGAGGCGGCTCAAGACCAGTCATCGTGGCATTCTATGGAGAAGGCCTATGTCCAGCAGTGGACTTCTACAGGCTGATGATGATGATGACTACGTAAGAAAATAAAATACAGTCCCAAATGGAACGTTTCCTGTAACCCTAAGCATACATTTACACGCGTACAGCGTAGTTGAGTGAGAATTCAGCTGTCACGCACATATTCTGTTAGGTTATTCTAAACTAGTGTATATTATTTTTGTTAGTAGTAGAACTTCTTGTGAAAGAGTTCGTCCAGGGAAGTACTACCACCGTACCTATTTCTGCCGCCAAGCAGTAGTGTTCGCATTGCTGTGTTTCGGTTTGAAGGGTACGGGTGCCGGTGAAATTACAGGCACATGAGACTTTTCATCTTTATGTCTTAGGGTCGGCAGCGCGCGTGTGATGCCTCTGGTGTTACAGGCGTTCATAGGCTACGGTAACTGCTTTCCATCTGGTAAGCCGTAAGCTTGTCTGCTTGACAAATAGCATAAAAAAATTAGGTTCAAATTTACTAACGCGAGTAAAACGGCTGTCAGTAAAGTCATAATTCTGTTATCGGCACGTGTACAGAGGTAGCGAGTAGTTGGATAATTTATTTATGGCAGACGTATAGTACCAATTAATCTCATCACGTCAGCCTTCATGCAGTTTTCACTCTGAAACACGAAAACCTCAGCTCGGATTCATGAAATTGTAAACTTTGTTAAATATCTTTAATATATAAATTCAATTTTCCCGATTTTATTGCAATATTGTTGAGTGAGTTTTAGGACGAACGAGAGTTTTCAGTGTTGACGATAGGTTCAACGAAAATGTTTGAATGAATTAAGGAAGGCGAGCGCACGCTCTGATTCCTTGGTTTTGACAAAATAATGATATTTATAAAAGTTTTGTTAGATTTTTTTTATGAATTCACTAATCCAATTAATATTATATATAAGCCATAACTTATAAGTTACCAAATGTTCCAAAAATTAAAACGTGTTAGAAGTTAGTCCAAAATTAGATTTCAATTTTAAAAAGGTTAAGGAGGTATCTTTGTTTATTTTTTTTATCAATTTGAGTAATTTAAATTGTGTATTGAATTTATGGTTTCACTAGATAAAAAAGCTTAAGAATACGATATATTTTTTTTATTATCACATTTTATATAAGGTGTTTTTGTAGGTTCATAAATATTAAGAAAATACAAAACACAAAGTTTCATATTTTTATATTTATACATATATTTTTGATATAAATTTTATGTTTCATTTTCGTACTCACGTAATAAATTTAACTTCATTTAGAAATTGGTTCTAACAAACTCTATACAAATGCCTCGAGCTACATCAAATACCTAAAGAGATACCTATCCTCCCGGATAAATTAAATTTCCACTTAATTCAGAGAATGTTTATTCAACCCGTCCTAATTAATTTACCTCTTTAATGGATTACAGGGATAAGTAACGATTTAGAAATCACTGTTGGATCCTCAGAGTAAGAAATGAAAGAACGTGTCTTTGTACTAAAATAATGGGTATGATCACGTGATAAATGCGACGTAGTGGTGTGTTTCATAATTCTATATATCATTATAAATGTGAAAGTTTGTATGTTCGCCGCTCCGGCCAGTTACTTTGCTAATCGTGACAAAAAACTAGTCAAGTGCAAGTATTTATAGTTAAATAATGCATTTCAAATTTAAATATAAATTATATATTTGCCTTTCTCTTTAGAAGCCCTTTCAATTGACAATGTGACGTTTTTTTTTAATTTTCTAGTTTACCCTTCATATTCATAATTCGTTTATTTATATTATACGTCCGTGGTCCAAATTTCCAAATTGTTCAGTCATCATTGTCATCATCGTCAAAGTCAAAGTCAAAGTCAAAAGTCAAAGTCAAAAAGAATTTTATTTATTGAAATCACAAGGATCATTTTGAATCGTCAAACTAAAATTACTCCTGTTCGTCAGCCTGTAAAAGTCCACTGCTAAACAAAAGCCTCCCCATTGAATGCCACGACTAACGATCCTGAATATTTTTTTTACATTAGGTATAGGCTTGTATTATTACTCTGAAGCTCTACCAATTAGAATAACTCTACCTTTGTAAGTAAATATATGACTTGATTTTCACAAAACCGATCACCTATCGATTTCCAATCTTGTAAAGTCAGCTTTTCGAATTGAGACGGCAATTAGCTTTCTCTTGGCGCACCTACGACTCCTAAAGTATCTATATATCTATGACGACCTCTGTGGCGCGGCGGGCGAAGGTTCACCTGCGACGCAGGTGGTTGCGGGTTCGATTCCCGCCTCGGAACAAATATTTGTACAATCTGCAGATATTTGTTCAGGGTGTTCTGGGTATTTTTCTATGTATAATAAGAAATCTATCTATGTAATGTTATTGTATTAAGTATATCAGTTATCGTGTACCCATAACACAAGCTCTGCTTAGCTTGGGGCTAGATAATGTTGTGTGAAATGTCCAGCATTTATTTATTTATTGATTTTATCTAATTAAAAATTAGGGTATTATCTAGCTATTTTAAAAATGAGAAAACTAATTACCTACTAAATAATAGGGCCCACTGGCCATTTGAGCCCCGATTCTCGTAAATATTAAACATTCAATTCACAATCTAATCTCATCTCAGTCAACTGTCGCGTCTGTCAATGCGTGCGTAGATGTAGTAACTATTACTTAATCTTTGTATGCATACGTTATCCTTCTCGCTCTAAAAACTTCCACGTATTAAAAACACCGATATCAATCAGCTAATCTGTGAAAAACTTAGGCATTATCATGGATGCCAAACATCTTGGGAGCATTGTGTTGCGGAGATTAGTCACAAAATGCTTGCGTCGTCGTCGGGCTCTTTACAAAAACTGAATCATTCTTTGAGATAAGAGGGAGAAGATGGATTGAAAAAGATATTATAAAGAAGGCAAGGAATAATTATTTGCATTCCGTCGAAGACGGATTGGGAGCCTTTTTAGGTTTGCTCATGGTTAAAAAGTATAACGAGGAGGCACTTAGACTTCAGAAGCGCATATTATCTCAACAACTATTGACTTATATAACATTTACATAAGTCATCATTATTAAAGACCTACCTAAAGATACACACACGCTTAGGTGCGCTGGATTTTGTAGCTTCCCTCAGATACATATAACTTTGTATGGATACAGACTGTACAATGGTGCAGTGAAATTACGATGTTTATCTATATTATCTCACAAAAATGTATATTAAAGTGACAATAAAATAAAAAAATAAAAAAATTAAGAGTGGTGTGGTGGCTGTAGCGTACAGACAGACGAACGGACAGGACGAAATTATAAGGTATAGAACCGTCACTGTTATAGTCATAGCAGTCGTATTAGCTTAACATGAGTTGTAAAGATACTTTTGATGGCGACTGTACATATTTTTTTAACTCCTAAATCAATACCTTGGCATGAATAATTTATAACTTTTTATTTGATAGGTACTTAATATTTCTTCCATCTGAAAGAACTTCAAATAGGCCATTATATTGTAATTCCAATAATAACTGTCGGAAAGTTTGAGTATCAAAATCTTTAAGAATTAAATCCATCAACGTTCAAAACTTTGTTTAAAACAAGTATTGCTTGTTTATTATGTAACTCAGGTGTTCAGAGGCTGATCAATCAAATCTATTGAATTATCGTGGCTCATGATGTGCAGAATCAAAACTTGAATCTCCTCCTACTCAAACAAAATACCCTAATCAGTGAGTGTTGCCAGTAATGGATGACATACGGCACTGATGAGATGTCTACTATTGTCAACTTGACAATAGTGAGACTAGCTATTGTCAAGTAGTAAAAAAAAATTGCTTCTTATACTGTTATATTATGTCCAGAGGTCAGAATCGGGCTTAAGTCTGGAGTCTGGACGAAAGAGACTTCTAAGTTTCCTACAAATTCACAATGAACTTGTAAATTGAAAGGTTTAAGGGTCATCTACCTCTGTCCTGTCTACCTGTCTAGGAATATCGAAAGTATCAAGGGCCGGCTAGGGGGCAAATGGGACAGTGTTCGAAAGCAAAAATCACAGAAAAAATGCTCTCTGTTCTGCGGAGAACAAACGAACTGTACATCAAGTTCGTATGTGAGCTATTCTTTAAACTTTGACTAAGTTTACGGGTCTAACCTCATTCATGACTAAAGTTATTACACCAATGATGTCAACACAAGTGCCTCCGCTAGTACATCTCCTGAATAACTTTTCATTTAAAAAAGCGACTTCCACCATTGTATTCGACAAAATATTTGGATGAAAAAAAAATGATGAAAGAACCATAGTGGTGAAAGGATTATTATACTTTTTGAATGCAAATGCTTGGTTTGTTGCTGAAAATAGTAAAATCGCCATATGTATGCCTACAATATTTGAGGAGTTCCCTCAATTCCTCATGGATTCCATCATCAGAACTGGATTCTGAAAAAAATGGGACCAATCTGGAAGTATATCTATTCAAATATAAAAAGAATTTTCCAAATCGGTTCATAAACACCGGAGATATACGGTAAAACGGTACGGTGTACGGATATACGGTGGTTTATTGAAAGTGAAATGTAGTTTACCAAATAAGTTAATCATCCTTTCATCGTTTTTTTTCTCTTTCTCTTTAAAACCTATTCTTAATTTACATATATCTTTGGATAAGTCTAAATTATTAATGCCAATTGTTTCATATTGCATGCAAACAACTATTAGTTCAATCCAATACAAAAAGCAAGCTTTATGTATGTTGTTGTGATAACATAGTGTCTGCTCGGGGCTTCGCGTGGTACCATCAGGGATATTCTATATCTCGCGAAAGGTTTGTCAAACAGTAACTTTTGTATGAGAAAAGCGACGATTGAGTCACGAGATAGAGAATACGGGGGCGGGATTAAAAGTATCAAAATGTCTCAATCCAAATCATAATCCATCTTGAGCCATTACGGCGTGATTGAGTAACAAGCAAACTTTCAAACTTTCGCATTTATATTATTAGTAGAATTATAACTAGAATGGAAAATGCCGAACTCTACAATTACAAGTTGCTGGTATAGGCGTATCTGTGTAGATAGAATAGGTCTCTGACACTTGGATGAGAACATTTCAATCGGGTCAATGTTGCTCGGAGACGAAGGTAAGTGGAGTGAAGTTGTGTAGAGATTGAATCTGCTTGAGAGGGTTTTAATCGATTTCAGAGATCAACAATATATACAAAGGTAGAAGTAGAAATGCAGACAAAGGTAAATATTGAGGTATAAATAGAGGTAGAGACAAAGGTAAACATTATTATAGATGTAGACATAGATGTGGAGACGAAGGTATATGTAAACATAGATGTAGAGACGAAGGTAGGTGTAGATATAGATGTAGAAACGAAGGAAGATGAAGATATAGATGGAGAGATGAAAAAAGACGCAGAGATGGTGCTTTAAACAGGTAAAAATATAACTAGAGGTAGAGATATAGGCATTGCGTACAACTTATATGTCTATCAAGAGCTATAGACGAAGTTAGAGGTGGCGATAGAGTCTATTTCTTTTATACGAATGTAAAGTTATTAAAAACGATATATAAGATCTATTTAGCACTTTCTACTTGATTTTATCGAAGCCGCGTAGAAACGAAAAGCAACACTATCCTATTGAGTCACAAAATAATTGCAACGAGCAACATTCAAACAGTTCTAATTAACTAGAGTTTCCAGTAGTACAGCCGAGGTTAAAACTACAAGTAAATACACTGCAAGTAGGTAGGTAGAGCTTTGTAGGTGCACAAGGTTGCTAGTACCACAAACATACTGCACTCTTTGACAAAGCTTTCAGAGTAGTCTCAAATAAATACAAGAGAGTTAGCAGGAAATGTTTTGTTCAGGGTAGATAGATAAACACTTTATTGCATACCCTCATTAAAAAGTAACACAACAAAAGAATCAAAATAAAAGTACGGAAGTACAATGAGCAATGTTATCCCTGAGAGGGATCTCTTCCAGATAACCTTAGCGTGTACTGGAATTGACAAGGAATAAAAAACAGTGGTGAAAAATCAATAAAAGTATACTAACTTCGCATTACAATAGATGTTTATTCGCGACGGGGTGTTACGTTACGTAGAGGGAACCAATCACACATACATACGGTGTTCTTAATAACAATAATATCTTTATTATTGAGAAATATTGAGGAATAAGGAGAAATGTCTGCTGTGCTGTGTCTAAGAATAGATTCCTCTTTCTCCTTCCGTGGATGTCTTAAAAGCCGACTAAGGGATTACACCCGGGGATGGGCAGCTTTATCCATCTGAGTACTCATCACCAACGCGATCACCAATCTGCTTTGCCATCAAGCGTGGGATTAGCCATAATATAAATTTGATAATGAGTTTCTAATAAATAATAATTTATAAGTCGGACAAAAAGTGATTAAACAAAAAATTTTTGAAGATAGGAAGAGATTTGGTAGTTCTACGGTATGGTACTAGGTATTCCATAAAGGTACTTTACAGCAGGTATAATTTTTCAGCTGAAGCAAATTCAGTCCTAAGTTTTACTATCAAATACACTAATAAACAGCGTGTCCCAAAATTCAACGATAAGCGGGCACCAGCGGGTGGACTTGCCAATAAATAAAAAAAACACGATTGTTTTTTGGAATAACAATATGAAATCCTACGAAAATTGACAACCCCTTAGCTGTTTTGAACTACCATGACACCAATTTTTCAAATGTTTCAGTTTTTTTTGGCCCCACCAATGCCTCATAAGTAGGTATTTTACCCAATATAATTAAATTTTGTATTAAAAAGGTGCATAATATCGTTCATTTAGCTCCTGTAATCAACACATGAGGCCTTTCCCATTGCATGTAAAGCGTAAAACCTTTAGCGTGCAATGGGATTAACCATAATCACCACGCTTAGCAAGTGGATTGGTGATCCCAATTTGGTGTTAAGTACTCAGGTGGATGCTGGTGCCCATCCACTGGCGTAATCCCTTAGTCACCTTTTAAAACATCCACGGGAGGAGTTGGAGGAGTCCTACCAATATTCTTAGGCAGAGACTACCACAGCAAAATAATTTATTTTATATTAAAAAGGCACCTATCACGTTCAATAAAGCTCTCATAAAGCTAATTTAACTTTCGCACTGCTCATTACTGATAGAAAATGAGCTTGATATTTGAATTTCGGTTTATACCTAAACCAAAATTCATAAATTAGCCAAACTTTCGAGCCTCGGTTACCCAACATTTATGTTGTGTGTCTCTCAAACTTTTCAAAATACGAATAAAGTCACGTTAATCCTATGAGGTTGGTAAGTACAGTCAGTGACAATTATCTAATTACAATTACCAATTTGAGTTTGAAAAATCAATTTGTGTCTGTCAGCAAAGTCAAAATCAAGTCAACTGTTACGTCTGTTTCGTGCGTAGACGTAGTATAGTAACTATTACTCAGGTCGAGATAAATAGAACGTACTTCACTGTGACTAAGTCTAAGCCTTACTTTTAAATCGTCCCGTTACTGTCACACAAATGTTAAAACACACGTATTAGAGAGAGACGGAGGATTTCAAAGTAAGGCTTTGACTTAGTCACCGTGAAGTACGTTCTATTTATCTGGACATTATTCTTCGCATGCATACCTTCTCTTTCTCGCTCTAACGTCCTTTCAGAGTGACAGAAAGGTTGATGATTAATCAAATTAAATCAAAAGAAAACTTATTGAAATCAAAAGGATCATTTTGAATCGTCTTATAAACTAAAACTACTCCTGTTCAAACGTGATCTAGCCAAGGTCACAGTAATTCGGTGGATGAAGGTGGCTCCGGACCATGCGTTACGGTATTCTATGGGGAGGCCTAGTTTGTTCAGCAGTGGACTTCTAGAGGCTGACGATGATGATGATGAAGACTTTTACAATGATTACTTTCACTTGTATTATACTATGACACTCTACGGAGAAGGCCTATGGCCAGCTTAGGACTTCTATAGGCTGATGATGATGACTGTACAATCATAATAAAGATGTTTTTAAAACACGCCATATCAAAATACTTGACTTTTGTCCATTTAGTCCTACTAGTATTGTCTGTTTAGTCCTATTGAATTTTGGACCTACTGAAATTAGTAGTACTAAAATAACTATTTTGTCCTTTTAGTCCAATTAAAATTCATACTTCAGATAGTAGGACAAAATGGATTTTTTTCTCTGTTTATTCCTACTAGAAGAACTGAACGGTAGAACTATACGGACATCTTCAAACTGCTTATGTCGCGGACTGTACTAGTATTTGCTTAGGGGTATGCGTAAATGAACACACTCGTTAAAGTCAAGTATCTCATCGCAAACTTTTCGAACCTAAGTACACCTTCAAGCCAGCGTCTTGGGAACGCTTCCGTCTGGTAGTGATTTGGATCAGAAGAGTTATCTTTAGATCGTTTGTAACGGTCTTTAGATAGCTCAGCTGTTTCAGTTGTATTTTTGTAATTTTGTTTTTAAAGACGTACTTGTATTATTATTACTGTAAATAAAGATATTTTAGTTGGGTATATTAGGTTAGACTGTTTACAAACATTACCACAAGGCTCATAAAAATAATAATTTGCAGGTTTATTATTTTTAACTGACTTCAAAAAAAGGATTCAGATCTAAAAGCAATTTTTTAATTTTTCTTTCTTTTCTTTCTATTTTTGTTAAGTATATTTTTCACTCCTCTTGCTCAAAAAGACCGTCATTGTGGCGTACCAGAGCGAAGAAAACATAGCATTTCTTCCACTAGGGGAAAAAGTTTTTTTTTATGTTTGAGCACTAAAAACTCGAGAAATATAAATCTCTCGAAAAAATTGTACTGCATTTAATTTTTTATCCGGTCCAGTCAGTATTTTAAAATACCCGCTTATCTTTGGCCGACCAAAAAGGGTTTCTTACCAAGGCTTCGTTTATAAAGGACATCTAGCATTCAATCTGTTCAATTTTCCAGTGCTCACACAATCACTAAGAGGCAATTTGTACATTGTGTTCCATTTATCCAACGAATCGTTCGGTGGAAAATCTCGGCGTAAAATAAGATAAATTCAAGTTCTTAGCTAGAGGTCCTTAAGTAATTACTAATTAGTAAAAGAGGTGATATTAGGAAAGCTGGAACGGTCTGTATGTGCCTACTTAACAAAACATAACATAAAACCCACGTCTCATACGTAGTTTTGATCACACACTAGGATTCCCTGTATCGTTGGTATCAGGAACTACCATGGTACCATAAAATCCTGACCCGGAACAAATATTTACAGATCATACAGACATTTGTCCCGCAGCGGGAATCGAACCCTCAACCTCTTGCATCTCAGCCGGCTACTCGCCCGCCACGCCAGAGAGGTCGTCAGTTATTTGTGACACTAGAGCAGAAAAATCGCAGTCGTTTGTTGTATAGAAAAAACATTATTGCATAGATCCCCGTGATTCCCAAATTTGCCAAAATCATCGCAGTATTGACGCTTAGTACTCAGGCGGATGCTGCTGCACATCACTTGGTGTTAATCCCTCTGTGTATTGCGTGAGTTTAATCCATATTCGTCCATAATCGTTGGGTGCACGTAACTGTTCATGACGATAAGCTTGGCGTATAAAACTAGTAGGACGAAATGGGATGGTTGTATGTGTTGGGTGCCCGATTTTACGCGCTCTACTGAGCCAAATGTATGGTTGAATGCACCGATGCTCGCAGTAAGCAAACATGGGCTCAACAGCGTTCTTAATAAGGTGTTAATTGGAAGAGCTGAGGTAAACAGTCCCTTTAGACAACGTGGTACCGGAAAATATTGTTCGCATCTTTTAAATAATTACAACAAAGCTACAATAAGGGGTTTTCACGGCCGTTTCAAATGATGCTTTCAGCATTGAAAATAGATGGCGCTACTCTGTACGTAGCTGTCAAGTGTCAAAATAAAGTTAAATGTCAACATCAGCAACGTAGGTATATTATAAAACACCACGAAATCACTAGCGCACACTCAAGAAGCAAACACAAACAGAATATCATGACTAAATAGCCCCAGACTAGTTAGATAATTGCTTAGTACGCGTACACTACAGACACTTGACAATCAGCTACAATTGCAGCTACAATTGAGTCAGCGCCATCTATCGAACCAATCTGAACTACTTTTTTTTTAATCGAAGATGAAAACCCCTCCGACATCCTTGGCGCAGCGGGCGAGTATATAGCTGGCTGAGAAGCAAGAGCTTGAAGGTTCGATTCCCGCTATGGAACAAATGTTTGCAATCTGCAAATCTGTCGGTCTGGATGTTGTGGTACTGTGGTAGTCGTAGTTCCTGATGCCCACGCCACTGGGAATCCTAGTGTGGGGTCAGGACTATGTTTGTGACTGTTGGGTGTTATGCGAATGTCATCATCATCATCAGCGTGCCATTCTTTGGGGGAGGCCTATACCCAGCAGTGCATTTCAACAGGCTGGTAATGATGATGACGGTGGTGAAAATGGACATAAGGCCAAACTCACAACGATCTCAGAGTGAGATAGAGATGCTTGGCAACCTCTTGAAACTAAAAATGGTAAAAGACGTATAGAACCAGTAGGAATGGTGTATGCAATGGTCGTCATGATGATGATGATGCTCTGAGGCGATAGTTGATCCGCAACATCGCGTGACGTCTTTGACTGTACTTTTTCATTTCGCGACGTGGTGGGAATAATTAGCACAACTTAACATAGGATAACAATAGATTTTTATTCGCTACGTAGTGGTATCCGACGTAACGGTAATAATATACCCTCCAGACATCGAACATAAAAGTTTTTCTAAACAACAGTCTAATTTGATATACGCTAATTAGGTGTCTCATTTGCATAACGTACCGTAATTGGTTGGTGAAAATGAGAATTAGTTTTATAATATTGTTTTCATCATCATCATCATCACCACCGCTAGTAATTTTGTTTAAGATACCTACAATGTCTTAATATGGGTACATTTAACGATCTAGTTCTATATTAAGCATTCTGTATTTGCTGATCTAAGTAACTTGTGAGGGTAGAATAGCTCTTTCTCATCCTAGAGCTCTGTACCCACTCGAGTAATAAAGGCATTAGTGAGGCCGAAGCCAGGCAAGGTTTATTCTAGTTGGAGAGGAGTCAGTGAGTACCCAGTACCCACCTATTGAGTAAGTACGGGCAATAGAGCCACCGGGGCTTATATAGAATTTTCTCCTTCAAGAAAGAAAAAACGATTTTTACGGAAGGTCCTACAATCTACATAATAGGTCTGGTAATGCAAAAAGTGTGTATGAAGATTTTATAGGTAGTATTATATATTCGTATCTACAGCGTGTGTTTAAGTTAGGAGGTAGGTAATTAAGGTACTTCATAAATATGAACCGTATGGTTCATATAGAAAAATAAAATAGAAAAAACGCCGCCTTTACGTACCTACTTTGTGTTCTAGTTAACTCGATAAAAAAATATAACTTTTCATTTAAAATAAAACTGTGGCTATTATAGGATTTATAGGGTATTCAAATTTGAAAAAAGAACGAGTGTCCTTGATGACTGGGATTAATTCCAAATTATTAATTTTCCAAGTTCGAATAATGTCACATTATTAATTTTCTTAATTATTATTTTTCATTTTCTGGATTTCCCGCTTTAATATATTTCCACATTATTGATACAAGACTTAACAAATTTCTAATATTCCGCATTATAAATTACATTCATAAATGGTGGTACAATGAAATACTATCCATAACAAATCCTTATTTCTGTATTTAAAAAAAATGGAACTGCTACTAAGTACGGATGTGGAAAAAAAACAAGGCGGGAAACCGGAAGCGCAATTTTTCTTTTTAGCAACGAACTGCTAAGATAATTCAATTTATTTTTCAAGACTTTCAATTTCCTCGCTTTAGTGATAAAAAGTTCTGTGTTATTCTCGGTGTAAGCGATAATTTACACTATCGAACACTTTAGCGCCAAATTAAATATGGTGTAATTGTTTTGACAACCAGAAGAACTCAATAAAATTCAATAAAAAATACAAACGAGGTAGGTAACTTCAAAGAGGTTTTCTACATACTTTATATTGGGCCTCCAAGATTCATCGCATCCACAATTTATATTTTATTCCAAATTCAAAACAACCAAATTCAAGACTTCAAATTCAAATTACGAACATTAACTTCTCAAAACAAATGGCGCGTGAAGTTTCGCGAATTTTCTGACGGCCGGCACAAGATGTGTCGGTTCCGCTGCTCTATCCCGACTGACTCCAGGATCCCGGAGTCTGGGAATAGCGCGCACACGTTAGTAAGCAGGTTACAGTCAGCAGACTACCGGCCCGGGTGCTTTTCGGTTTATAGCCGCCGCGCACTGCTTTTTACTATGCCGATTTAAGCTTTGTGCTGTCATACCGGTAAGCGCCGTATAGTCCGCTTTATCCTGCTTTCTGCGTGAAAATGGTCGTACTGAAAGCCATCCCCTTCGCCCGTGCCTCCCGGGCTTGGCGTCGCTTTGGATACGGCATTGAGAAGCCTGGCTTTGTGGCAGCAAAGATTGGATGCGGTTTTGGCATATGAAAATGGTTTGAGGGTTGTATACGCGCCGCTAATTGGAAGCAAATTGAATGAAAGTCATTGTATTAGTAATTTTCATGCTAAGTATTTAAGAAAATGTAAGCTAAAATAACTTTCGTAAATTATATCATTCATATTGAAAAACGGGAAATTTTCACGTACCGATGTGTTGGTGGAAGCACCAACAGTTTTCGACCCTAATCGAGGGTCTTCATCAGGGTGAGTGTGATCCGCGCTACACTCTCTCCGCGAGAGAGTAGAGAGTGTAGGTAGCTGTTTTATAAAATGAAAATGTAGGTAGTGCCTTACGGCACTGAGATATTCGCCTCATACACAAACTTAAAGTCACGCAGCGGGCTATGAAGTAAATCTTTTTATTTAGGAATTTTTAAAAATTTGAGCACAAAAATAATTAATAAGTACTCAAATCGTAGAAAATAAACACGAAGTTATTTTCGTGATGTAAAATCTTTGCGTGACTGACTCACTGACTGATTATCAACACACATCCTGAATAGTAAGTCCTAGAGACCTGAAGGGTATAATATTTTTCTCTAAGAAAGGAATTTCCGAAATTCCCCCACGATGCACGTTTAGCGAGGTGTGGAAAAAAACTTCATGCGGACGAAGTTGCGGGTGTTCCACTAGTTATGTATGAAGAGAATCGTCTTGTTTCATACCAATAACTCAGCGATGGTATCTTTTCCAAGACTAGGCTTAATTTTCAAGAAAATAACAGTTTACGCAGAATTCCTAAACGGTTGATGGTTGGTTATTTTAGTTATTTTTGTTAATCAAAAAATTTTGATTTAGAGAAAGAATAATACAACCAAACCCAGTATAAAATGTATGTGTTAGTTCTGCCAAGACTTGCATATTTGGTTACAATACAAAAATATAAGATTAGATTTTTTTTTGGACTGTTTAGGTATGTCCATTAAAAATGTTTTTTTTCCTGACCTGCCGTGTTAGTTAGTGTGGGACAAATCTTGGAACTAAATTTTAAAAAAAGTTCCACCCAATCGCTTAAAAAAGCTGAAATTTTTCATACCTTCAATTTCAGATGACAATATAATATTATGGTGACGCTGATCTGATGATGGAAACGGAAGGTGGATAACTGAACTCCTCGATGATTAATAGTAGCCTGGCAATGTTTGGGCTCAATTTAATCACCTCACGGTACCGATCACCAAATTAATAAAAGCTAGTTTTGTAAAATAAATTTTGTAACAAAACACTTATTTCCATTTTTCATTGCTGCTTAGCACGCACGTGGCTTACTGTAAGTTAATCATTGACTTATATATATATTACTTACATCACTGTTGTTAATAAGTTTTTTTTTGTTTCGTCTCCTGATGTTCCATAATGTTTGTAATGAAATTTTTCCATTCGCTACAACTACAAGAACGTGGGCGATAGGTGTTTCGATTATCTTTCGTTTGCCTTTGTGAGTGTAAAGAGCAGCAGATATGGCTCGTTTAGCGAATACAACTATGAGTCCGGACGTTGAACTTTGTTCTTGAGACAGTACAGTACAGAGACTTGGGTTGGTCCTTGCCTCAAGATTTTATTTAGACGCTTGCTAACTTTGTGGTCAGACTTACCTTTGTACCTATATAAACGAATTGTTCGGATTTATCTTTCAAGTAGAATATTTATTATTTCGTGCGGAAAAAAAAAATTGCTTATAACTTATACTTATTTTATTATTAACTTATTATATAAATTAGGGCTTTACATTTTCTGCATTTCCACTTCAACTTGCTAATTCTGAGAGGTATATCTATGATTTTGGTTCTTCTACGGATTTCCTTATTACGGATTCTAAATTAAAAATAACACCCCTATTTTTTAGTCGGCATTAATAATACGAGCTTCGCAAGCGCGTAGACTCCCAATCTCTAATATGACTTTAGTTTCCTGGAAAAGTGATATAGCACACTCAAGATTCTCGGTATATGAACATGACACCCAATGCATATTACCTATCATATAACAGGTAGGTATGTATAGGTAAGCTTGTGCTGTGGTGTGCCTTAGAATAGACCCCTCCTCCCGTGGATGTAATAAAATGTTACTGAGGGATTACACCAGGGGATGGGCAGCAGCATCTACCTGAATACTTAACACCAATCTGCGATTACCAATCCGCCTTGCCAAGCGTTGTGATTATGGCAAATACCACCATTTTATTCAATGCTGCAATGGGAGGCTTCGTCCAGCAGTGAATATAAACATGCTGGCAATTATAATGAAGTATAGATATATCACATAATTAAGAGGGCACTATACTACAATTTAGGCTCCCTCTTTAACGCACGCAATAACCCGCGCGCCATCTCGCTCGCGCCAGCGAGTGTCGTGCACAAAAATGAAGTTTTTCGTTTATTATGGCGAAAATAAAGTGTTTATCAAAAAACTGATTTGAGCATAAGAATAAATAGTTATTTCATCCCATCTATTCGAAAAGGACGACTTGGTTCGCCTTTAAGTGCACCCAAAGGTGGTGTTTTCTGTATGAAGCTTCTATAAGTGCGCCGCAATTATCTTTGCCGCGCACTTTTTAAATTTGGAATATATCGAACTCAAATAAGTGCGACGCAAATATCTTTTACGCGCCCTTTTTGAATTTGGAACATCTTGAAAAGAATCAAACACAAATAAGTGCGCCGCAATTATCTTTTCCGCGCCCTTTTTAAATTTGAATCATCTTAGTGTTCAGCGCCAAAGAAGGCGAACGCAAATATTGTTTAAATAAATACTGGCTGGTACGACGGCCCATAGTCGCGCCACCGGCTGAATAAAAAAAACAAATTAGAAACGACGGCCCGCGATTTCGTCATTTTTAACCGACTTTACAAAAAGGAGAAGGTTCTAAATTCGGTTGTATTTTTTTTTTAATGTTACCTCATATCTCCGGCGTTTATGAACCGATTTGCAAAATTCTTTTTTTATTTGAATAGATATACTTCCAGATTGGTCCCATTTTTTTCAGAATCCAGTTCTGATGATGGAATCCACGAGGAATTGAGGGAACTCCTCAAATATTGTAGGCATACATATGGCGATTTTGATATTTTCAGCAACAAACCAAGCATTTGCATTCAGAAAGTATCATAATCCTTTCACCACTATGGTTCTTTCATATTTTTTTTTTCATCCAAATATTTAGTCGAATACAACGGCGGAAGTCTTTTTTTTAAATGATAAGTTATTCACGGATTGTTAGAAATTCATGGTTTTGTTTTGAAATAAAATATGAGGTGCCTTTTATTTTCTCATAGTGGGTGATGAAAAGTAGAGTGTAACACTCGGGCGCAAAATATATTTTTGGCTCGGGCGACGTACTTTGAATCCCTCGCTACGTTCGGGATTCTACTAAAGAATCCCTCGCTATGCTCGGGATTCTACTCTAGAATCCCTCACTTCGTTCTGGATTCAAAAAAGCGCCCTCGCCTTAAAAATATTATTTTGCTCCCTTATGATACAATCTACTATTACCTACTTGCTGTAGTAAAATTTATCTTATAACACTGTAGGGTTCCTGAGATTTCTTTCAAAACGTGTGGGAAACAAGGATTTTTCATTAAATAAAACTATCGAGGTTTTTTTTACATATCGTGTTTTCAACTTTACACAATAAATGCAAAAATATAAAATTTTCATATTCCAAAATATTGAACTCGTAGAACTCATAGATACTGAGTTCTAGATCAATTTTGTTGGGCAAAATCACATAGTACGCCCTCTTAAGTAAAATTCCATCCACACGCATTGGAAAGACATACCCCATTTTACGCATACTGTAACTGTGTACTGTACGCGTCTGTACGTGAAATGGAAACTTTGAATACTCCTCAGTTTGAAGGCATGACAACAAGGGTGTCAAACGTATATAAAAAAACGGACAACTGTAAGCAAAACTCGCGCAATGAGGGTTCCAATGCGTAATTTTTTTCGAAATCGTCGCTGGCCATTTATAGTTTCAGCCACTTTTTCCTGCAACTTGGGAATAAAAGACGAGTTTTAGATTTTTATCTTTATTTATTTCACTAAGTCTCCTAGCATTTCAAATTTCAGAATTGTGAAGTCACTGAGTGTACCTTTTTTATACATGCTTATTTTTTGATTTTCGCGATTTTCCTACAAAATTCATAGCCATATTCTTTTATATTATTTTATTTTTATATTTTTTATATCTTTTGATTGCATCGAGTTAGAAGTTTGATTTATTAACGGCACTATAAACTTAGACTGATATAAAATTTCAATTTGATACCTAAAGCCAATCCTGAGAAAAAGGGTTCTTAATTCTTTATTGTACATACATATATACATAATATGTACACAAGACAGAATGAAAGAACATGCACAAAGGCGATCTTGACAGAAAGACAGACAAACGGACAACAAAGTGATCATATAAGGGTTTCGTTTTTACCTGTTGAGGTACGGAACCCTAACAAAACACGTCTCCGCTATATAGTAGGAACGCTCAAATCTGATAAATATTTACCGGTAAAGAAGATCTTTGAAGACCATTAAAACCCGCCATTATACGAAGTACTTAATTTCAGTAAAGTTTCAGAACTAATACTTCAGATTGAAATTGAAATCGCTGAGGTAAACGATATGCTTTAAGTAAACTCTCCTGTAAATTTAACGTTGTTAATATTGGAATAGGGTTTAGAAATGTTTAATCATCTTATAGGATATTAGCTAGGTTTGGTATAAACCACCAAACAAACACAAACAGACAGTCAAGCTCAGTCATCTGCTGACGACAACCTTCATAAATACATTATTGAGCACTTAATTAATACTGATACACAAATAACCCTTACATATAAAATTGGCGTTTTGTCGAACTGGCAACTTTGATTTCAAATATTATCTGGCAAATATTGGTTAGGAATTCCAAATTCAAATTTATTTAAAATTTAGGCTCGTGGATTCGTTTTTCAAATTTAGTGATTCATTTGTTTTTGGGCCATTTTGATGTTGATGATGGTGGAACAATTTGATGTTCTTCGATGTCAAAGAAAAATTTCTTTGACATCGAAGAACATCAAATTGTTCACAATATGGAAAACTTAAAATATCGCGTTATTTACGAATACGACTTCGACCGTGGCATAAACAGCTCAGAAACAGAATTGGTATTTATAACTAGCAATTAGCTCAATATTAATTAATTTGCAACTCAATACAATACTGGCACCAATAAATAGAACATAAACTGGGCAGGTAGGTAAAATATATCTAGTCTGCCGGGCCAGGGGTGCGGACGGCACGCATCATCGGTTTAGTATAATGCAAGGGAGGGCAAACCACCTCCCCAACCCCCACCCCTCTACTGACTCTTTTAGAACGGGCATTGATGAGTTTCGTGTATGGGCATTGAGCAGAATGTGTGATCTTATTAATATTTTAGCAATAACGTTCAATACGATCCAATACACGCTTAGTGAGAAGCCCAATGTAAATGAAACCCTATATTGTATGCACTATACTATGTTAGAAAAATAAAAAAAAACATATTTGTAATATAGTGGATATTAATATTGAAAATACAGTTATGAAGTACTTTTATTATATTTAAAATAGGTATGTTATTAAATGAATTCAACATTTTCAAAGGTACATATACTGTCTACGCAGAATGTTTCGCTCAATAATTCATTTTAATACTGCGTAGATAATGAAATATAATGATAAAAAAAATTCAATCTATACCTAGATTGAAATTTTTTAGGTTACTTATGTACTTATTTCTCTGGATACTGTAGCAGTAATTTTTACAAATTCAAAGGTAAAATTAATAATACTAAGATTTTACATTATAATAAGGTAATATTATATAATATTTAATTACATTATTTTAGGTGCGCGTAACAATTAGGTACGTAAAAATTAATTTCAAAGTTTTAAAATTACCAAAGTGGTCGAAAATCGAAAAAATAGCACACAAATTAACGTAAAGCGACAACATATTTTCTTCATTATTTTTCACGAAAAGACACTAAAGTTATACAATCCGCGGTAGTAAATCCACCACAAAATCTGGCAATTAATAATAGAGCAATATTTCCAGCATTGCCTAAAAATATAACTACAGTGCCAATGTATTATACACTCTTAAAGAAATAATTAGCACAAGATGGGAGAATAATTACCTACCAATAAGACTTACCGTGAATCCGATGCCGACAGTGGCAGAGAAATTACCAGGTTGGAATTTCCCCGTCTCGAATTGCACGAGGAGAGATGTCTTTCCAACTCCGCTGTCGCCCAGTAGGATAGTCTGGAATTCAAATATGATTTTTACTTTCATAGTGACTTCCTTTGCTTATCAATTCTTTTGTCCCTGGGGTGCAATTTTTGAATCTCATCGAGTGATTAAACGTCAGTAAAAGTTAATCCCCGATTTCCAAATTTCTGTGTATTGAAACTCATTGATGTCTAAAATTCGTATACATAATGATTAATAATTCGTTGTAATTCGTATGAGACTTTTCATCTTTATGTCTCAGGGTCGGCAGCGCGCGTATGATGCCTTTGGTGTTGCAGGCGTCCATAGGCTACGGTAACTGCTTTTCATTAGGTGGGCCGTATGCTATGGGACAAGTGCATCCAGTACATCTCGACCGATCAAAAAGAATTGAATCATCAAAAAGGCAGCAAATCATCGTTCGAGATGTACTGGAGGAGGCACTTGTATTGTTTTTTTTTATACTACTTGGCAAGCAAACAAGCATACGGCCATATAATATGTTACTGTACGTACTTGGTAGTACTTTGTAGCACCCCTGGCTGCTGGTTTATTTAGGCATGTGGTTTCCCGGAAATAAGCGTTAGTAGACTTAGTTGTTCCGTACATCCGATGAATAAACAGAACCCTTATAAGATTACTTTTTGAGTCAGCCGCCTATTTTCTCCGAATCTACTGAACTAAAATAAATTTGGAATGCTTTTTGCTATACGCTAAAGGCCCATGTTAGCCTAGCTAACCAATACTGGACGTACATAAAACGTAATTAAATTAATTCTGATTTAGGCTGCTAATTTTGGTGAGCAAATGAAAAAACTAAAAAAAAATTGTCTCTGTCTTAACAATAGAACCCTCCGTCTCCCGTGGATGTACTTATAACTTCCAAGATTTTTACATATCTAATATTTTGACAAAGCTTCTATACAGCTGCAACTAAAACACGTATTTATACCTTATTACCATGTCACCTTATTGTACCTTATTATGCATAGTTCTTTTTTTTTCTTAACTTTGACATACCCACGTTCTAAATGAATTGACGAAACTAAGTGTTCATAAAGTCCCTATGGGTCGAAATAAATTAATATGAATATGATAATATTTAATATTGGTATGTAATAATTGTAAGTATCGTATGTAATATGTTACATAAATAAAATAAATTGTATGTATTGTAGGTATATTGTAGTTGGTAGGTATTAATTGTTGTTTTTATTATCAGTAATGTATGTAGCTACACATCTTTGTATCAATATTTAAGTATTTAAGTAGGTGCACCATCAATGCCCCATGTTATTTTTATTTTGTCCAGTCCATCCAAAGGTTGTCTGGAAGAAATCGCTACAGAGCGATAAGACCGCCCATTGTATAACATAGTTAGTTTTAGTTTTTGTATATGAAATTGTTTATTTTGTTTTTGTATATTATGGTGTGCAATAAAATATTTTCTATCTTCTATCTATGATGTTGTTAGGCACTGGTCCCACCGCCGGCGATGAGCGATAAACGAGTTGAACGTAGTACCTACGTAGAACGACTAGCCAGCGATGAACTATAAATATAATCTCTCTCTTTTATTTACACGGGAGCGATTATCTTTTGTTCGTTTCTTGGGCGAGAAAATCACCGATAGCTCATCGTTTACACGGCGGCGCGGGCGGTGGGACCAGGGGCTGCAGTCTCGACATTGATAGCGATTGCGTAGCGACCGAATTCGGTCGCTAAGTCGTACCGATGACATTTTAACGATTTTTGATAGTCTCTACCATCGGAACTATCGATTTTTATCGGAATCGTACCGAAAACTTCCGTCAACTTTACGATTTCTGCCAATGTGATTGCGAGCAATTTTGACAGCCCGCTAAGTGTGGTAGCGATCGCTACATTAAAATAATATTGTAAAAATGGCTGTGGTTTGTTAGTGCAGTGTACGGAGTAACGGCGTAAGCATATTTAGCGTTAGATTTGTTCATCCTCGAACATCGCTACGAAATTGTAAAGGCGACGGCAAATCGCGAGAAACCGTCGCAATAGCCAAAATCCGCTTCTTTTGGAGAAGATGAGTTTCTTAGACCACAGAATCACAAAAGAGATGTTAACCCAGCTCGTAGATGAACTACGGCCATCTTTCAAAGACGAGGGCTTATGGGCTTTCCATGGAATTTTAAGTGTGCCTTGTTTATTTTATTAAATTACCTACCGCTGATGATGTAAGCAGGAGCTTACCTATCAGTAGGGAATCATTGTGGCACATTTGCTTCACCGTTTTCTTCTTGTAGATACTAACGGTACTCCGATTTTACGCCTCTGGATGCTATCAGCTACCTGTCAGTTGGTCTTCTGTGGGGTAGTATGAGTCAAAAATCCGTGAGTCATGTAATTTGTCAAGTAACCCTGTACATAAAATTTCCAATGACTCAAATAGAGCGGCAAACTGCTAAACAGAAATTTAGAAATGTACCTCAACCATTCCCAGACGCGATCAGAGCCATAGACTGCACACATGTAAAGATTTTGGCACCGACGACATCCCTACCCTGGAGGGGCACCTTATCCCCGGGGAAAGGGATGTGTCGTTAGCGCTCTTCGCGGACGACAGTGCCTACCTCTCTTCCTCCCGAAATGCAGCCATAGCAGCGGGCCGCATGCAGCGCCTGCTAGACCTCTTCCCGGTATGGCTAGATAAGTGGCACATGACAGTCAACGTCGGAAAGACAGCAGCGCTCCACGTGTCGCGCCATAGGACAGCCCTACCTCCTCTACAGCTTCGGGCCAGGACATTGAGTGGAAGTCGCATGTCCGGTACCTTGGCGTCGAGATTGACAGATCGTTGAAGATGGTGCCTCAGGCGAACCGCGCGGACACGCAGTCGCGCGCCGCTCGGGCCCAACTCCGACCTGTCCTGAGTTCCCATCTGCCGCTGAGGACCAAGGTGCGGATCTACAAGATGTATATCCGGTCCCGGCTCACTTACGCCGCCCCGGCTTGGTATACGCTGCTCTCCGCAACCCAGCGTAGGCGACTCCAAGTCATCCAGAATGTCTCCTTGCGGATGTGCATAGGAGCGGGCCGCTACGTCCGGAATTATGTGATCGCCCGCGACGTGCAGATCGAGAGCGTCGAGGAATTCGTGGTGATGTCGGTGCGTCGAATGATCTACAGCGCCGATAACTGCCGCCACGCCCACCTGAACGCCCTCGCCCCTCTGCACGCGCGCCCCCCAGACATCATGGACCATGGAGGCCCCTGCCCAGGGAGCTCCTGGGCGCACCGGACTCCGCATAGAGTGGAAGAGCTGGAGCGCCGTCCGCTAGGATGCCAGCGCAACTCCAGGAAGGCAGCGCATCGCCACGTTTGTGGCAATACCCATTGACCCAGGGGTAGTCGCCCCTGAGAGTTGAGGTCAGGGCAAAGAGCAGGAACTCAAGGCCCTTACCCGACCCCCCACTCAAGGGGAGATCGGCTGATTACCACACACCAAGGGTGCTTGAAGAAGCGTATGTGAGTGGACACCATGAGGGTTATTCATTTAATTTTTCTCATAAGTCCATTTAAAATAATAAAGATAAAATGAATTCTCATAACTTCAAAATATTTTGTACGGACATCAAATGATTAAGAAAATTACTTACATAACGTAGAAGAAAGTTTCCATTCAAATACTGTCAAATACTGAACTATGAATACGGTTTTTCGTTAACTTTGCGACGTCTCAATTTACGATATTGCACGCTTTCTTGGTAGTAGAGACTAGCGTTTTGCGATAACGTCGGTACAGCAAGCGAATATTTTCGCTAATAATGATCGATCGGTAGTTTGCGATCGGATCGCTATCAATGTCGAGACTGCAGGCCCAGTGCCTAAGAGCTGACTAAGGGATTATACCAGGGGACGGGCAGCAGTATCCACCTGAGCCCAATACACGATCACCAATCCTCTTGCGAAGTGTAACAATAGGAAATCCTTCCATAGAATTAGGTACATGGGGGACACTTCGTGCAGCAGTGGACGGCTATTGCCTAATAATGACGGTGATAACAGTAAGCTCAGTATGCCTTGAAATGACATAAAAATATTTTCTAGGTTTTCATAAATTAAAGACATTCAAATCTTATTTCAATCATCCTCCAAACCTACGTTTAAAAAAAAGATGTCTATTGTTACTTAGTAAAACTTTGTATCTTCAGAATAATCTAACTTTTTAATCTTTATTGTTCATATGCTAATTAAAAAGCCCATTACAGCTTTTTAATTTTAAATAAACATAAAATTTTAATTATCGCTTTACCTAATTAACATTGTTTCAAAGCAGTCGTGATCAAAAACGAAATCTCAAATAGCTTTTATAAATTATTATGTTCTTATTTGAGAGCTCTCTTTGTTCTCCAACTAAAATAATTTAGATGATAGGAATATTTTAAATTAAAAACCTTATTAAAGCTAAGTAATGGAAGTTTAAAGAAAGCCCTCATGAACCTAGATGAATGTCTAGTTTTATGTTACTAACAAAGTTATTAAATGAGACCAATTACCAAATGGCTGGCGCTGACCTCGGTCAGTAAATCAGTATTGCCATCCAATGAGGCAACGTCGGGGTGTCGGCGTCGCCAGCCGTTTATGCACCTTGCCTACCGTTCAGTGACTAGTACTTTTGACCGAGAACCCTGTCTTAGAGCCGGTTTCCACCGAGGCGGAGAGGAGAGGAGACGAGAGCTGGCAGGTTATTGGCAGGCAGGCTTGACAGGTAAAAACGAAAAGGAAATAACGAAATCGGATTGGTTTATTTAAACACATCTCCTCTCCTCTCCTCTCCTCTCCGCCCCGGTAGAAACCGGCCCTTACTATGCCGTACTACTGTGTGGCAATGAGCGACAGAAAATAGTAAAACCACGTACGAGATCGTAATATAGAACAGGGCCTGCAGTCTCGACATTGATAGCGATCCGATCGCAAACTACCGATCGATCATTATTAGCGAAAATATTCGCTTGCTGTACCGACGTTATCGCAAAACGCTAGTCTCTACTACCAAGAAAGCGTGCAATATCGTAAATTGAGACGTCGCAAAGTTAACGAAAAACCGTATTCATAGTTCAGTATTTGACAGTATTTGAATGGAAACTTTCTTCTACGTTATGTAAGTAATTTTCTTAATCATTTGATGTCCGTACAAAATATTTTGAAGTTATGAGAATTCATTTTATCTTTATTATTTTAAATGGACTTATGAGAAAAATTAAATGAATAACCCTCATGGTGTCCACTCACATACGCTTCTTCAAGCACCCTTGGTGTGTGGTAATCAGCCGATCTCCCCTTGAGTGGGGGGTCGGGTAAGGGCCTTGAGTTCCTGCTCTTTGCCCTGACCTCAACTCTCAGGGGCGACTACCCCTGGGTCAATGGGTATTGCCACAAACGTGGCGATGCGCTGCCTTCCTGGAGTTGCGCTGGCATCCTAGCGGACGGCGCTCCAGCTCTTCCACTCTATGCGGAGTCCGGTGCGCCCAGGAGCTCCCTGGGCAGGGGCCTCCATGGTCCATGATGTCTGGGGGGCGCGCGTGCAGAGGGGCGAGGGCGTTCAGGTGGGCGTGGCGGCAGTTATCGGCGCTGTAGATCATTCGACGCACCGACATCACCACGAATTCCTCGACGCTCTCGATCTGCACGTCGCGGGCGATCACATAATTCCGGACGTAGCGGCCCGCTCCTATGCACATCCGCAAGGAGACATTCTGGATGACTTGGAGTCGCCTACGCTGGGTTGCGGAGAGCAGCGTATACCAAGCCGGGGCGGCGTAAGTGAGCCGGGACCGGATATACATCTTGTAGATCCGCACCTTGGTCCTCAGCGGCAGATGGGAACTCAGGACAGGTCGGAGTTGGGCCCGAGCGGCGCGCGACTGCGTGTCCGCGCGGTTCGCCTGAGGCACCATCTTCAACGATCTGTCAATCTCGACGCCAAGGTACCGGACATGCGACTTCCACTCAATGTCCTGGCCCGAAGCTGTAGAGGAGGTAGGGCTGTCCTATGGCGCGACACGTGGAGCGCTGCTGTCTTTCCGACGTTGACTGTCATGTGCCACTTATCTAGCCATACCGGGAAGAGGTCTAGCAGGCGCTGCATGCGGCCCGCTGCTATGGCTGCATTTCGGGAGGAAGAGAGGTAGGCACTGTCGTCCGCGAAGAGCGCTAACGACACATCCCTTTCCCCGGGGATAAGGTGCCCCTCCAGGGTAGGGATGTCGTCGGTGCCAAAATCTTTACATGTGTGCAGTCTATGGCTCTGATCGCGTCTGGGAATGGTTGAGGTACATTTCTAAATTTCTGTTTAGCAGTTTGCCGCTCTATTTGAGTCATTGGAAATTTTATGTACAGGGTTACTTGACAAATTACATGACTCACGGATTTTTGACTCATACTACCCCACAGAAGACCAACTGACAGGTAGCTGATAGCATCCAGAGGCGTAAAATCGGAGTACCGTTAGTATCTACAAGAAGAAAACGGTGAAGCAAATGTGCCACAATGATTCCCTACTGATAGGTAAGCTCCTGCTTACATCATCAGCGGTAGGTAATTTAATAAAATAAACAAGGCACACTTAAAATTCCATGGAAAGCCCATAAGCCCTCGTCTTTGAAAGATGGCCGTAGTTCATCTACGAGCTGGGTTAACATCTCTTTTGTGATTCTGTGGTCTAAGAAACTCATCTTCTCCAAAAGAAGCGGATTTTGGCTATTGCGACGGTTTCTCGCGATTTGCCGTCGCCTTTACAATTTCGTAGCGATGTTCGAGGATGAACAAATCTAACGCTAAATATGCTTACGCCGTTACTCCGTACACTGCACTAACAAACCACAGCCATTTTTACAATATTATTTTAATGTAGCGATCGCTACCACACTTAGCGGGCTGTCAAAATTGCTCGCAATCACATTGGCAGAAATCGTAAAGTTGACGGAAGTTTTCGGTACGATTCCGATAAAAATCGATAGTTCCGATGGTAGAGACTATCAAAAATCGTTAAAATGTCATCGGTACGACTTAGCGACCGAATTCGGTCGCTACGCAATCGCTATCAATGTCGAGACTGCAGCCCCAGGAACTTTGAGTAGGCGAATACAAAACAAAAGACGATCAATTTATTTAAGCGATTTTGAGTTTTTTCATTTTTTTCAGATTCTAGTGAGGAGGGCTGTATCCAGTTATGGACTTGTACAAGCTGATGATGAAGATGACGAATAAGGTTAATGGAATGTATTTAATCGACGTTGATAGGATTTTCCTTTAGGGGACCATCCTTGGACTATTTTCATCAGAAAAAACCAACTGAAAACCGGACAAGCCATCACAGTACACACAGCAGTGTACATAATATTAGATACCTACAAAATAAATTGTTGAACCCTAATATTGTAATAAAATACATAGCAGCCGAACTAATAACCACTCCTCATTTGAAGTCGGTTAAAAACAACTCATAATACGAATAAAGGAGATGAAGCGTAGACGATACCTAAGTAATTAGTATCTCTTTTTCTACCGCCCCGTGTTGTCCATGGCCTTCATCTTTCAGGCAGGCAGAGTAGATAATATCGATACTATTATTTTACAGTAACTCAACTTCATTTTATATTAAAATATAAAAAAAAACATATAAAATTTAAAAAATTTGCATTTTTGGTTTCAAATTGATGGGCATTTACCCCTGGTCCCTGGTTAGTGAGCTGCTGGCCTTCCTGGAGGACATCGGGTGGCTGGATTACAGCCTCCACTCGCCACGCAAAAAGGGCCCACTGGTGGCCTAGTTGCGGAAAAGAGTCTGCACTACAAGTAGTACCCCTGACTGTAGTGGGTCCACTAACGGCCCATTAACGGGTCCAAGGGTATTTTTATTCACCTGTTGACCAGTGAAACTAGGGATTACAATTCAATGAAATATATTTATCAATCAGTAATAATTAATGTAGTCAGTGACGGATTAACCCTTAATCAAATTAAGCAATTGCCTAGGGCATCGCGTCTGGGGGGGCACCAGAAGCACAAAAAAATCCGTCCTTTGGTCATCACGTCTCACTCTCACGTCACCAAAAACCACACCAAAAAAAGTTTATAAAATTCTAAGTTTTTTAAAGTTTTGAAAATTCGCACCCCGTCCCCGCGGGCCCCCCGCCTGGTGCCCCCGCAAACTCACTTCCCACTTCACAATCATAATACTCCACTGCTAAGGTACGTTACATCTCGTCATCTTATTTTACAAACAACTAATGTTTTTAGGGGGGTTTAAAGACAGATTCTAGTTGACATACGGATAGGGGGGCCCACAGGCGTGGATTCCTTAGGGCATCAAGTAGTCTTAATCCGTCACTAAATGTAGTAATAAATAATAAATAGTAACAAAAAAAAAACTTTAAGTAATTAAAAAATTGTCGTGGTGTGTCTAGCCTGAGAAAACATCTTTCATTCCTACTCGCTTCCCGTGGATATCGTTTATACCGATTAAGATTACACGAGGGGATGGGCAGCAGCATCCACCGAAGTACTCAACATAAATACTGCGACTACCAAACCGCTTGCCAAGCGTGGTGATTATGGCAACTCCCCCTATGTATTTTGTGGAAGAGGCCTCGTCCAGCAGTGGACAGCAGTAGTGTCACCGGTCTACGAGTAAATATAATTAATCATAGATCCGTTAATGGATCGAACACCACGCACCGGGTTTTCAGCTAAGCGTCCAAATTGTCGTCTTTAAGAACAAAGTTTTGAGGGCAAAGTTCGGTTACGCAGGTACTTTTTGTGCGCTAAATTGCTCCTAAATTGTCGCGAGCTCGCTGGCCTCAATAATCAATAAATAAATATTCTAGCATCATGCACTATAACGAATGGTAAGTGTAGGGAAAATAAGAAAGACGTGTTGCGTTACTTTATTTAATTTTACTGTGTCTTATCGGAAGAAAAATAAATTGGCTGACATTTAATTAAACTTTCCCTTAACAAGCCCGGTCCGGTAACTTTGACGGTGGTAATTTTGTATGCTTTACGAGTTCGCATATCCTTAATACTTTGATTGAAAAACTTGAAGCGTTATATTTCCAAAGGGATTTAGATTTTGACGAGTATTTTATTTTAACAAAACAAGTCTGCTATAGTATAGCCAACATTAAAATTTAGTAATACTAAAATTGAGGTCATAGGCTGAGATAAGTACTGATTAAATATAAAAACATCTAAAATGAATATAACGGGTGTCAAACGACTACTCCCGAAAACTGAAATAGTGCACTCAGACCATGATTCTGAAAATATTTAACCAGAAGAAAAGCGAAAAAAAAATGCTCACTTTTGGGCCGCTTTTTTCGTGTTTTCTTTAAATATCAATAAAACATCATAAAAGGAACACAAAAAAAAAGTAAAAATACGTTTATAAATAAAAACACAATTAAAACCATCTAAGAAATATTGGCGCAGCGCGTTGATCAGCTGACCGGGAGCATTGAACTCGCGCATCAGCCGATGCGCTCTGTGAACTCGCGCTATTTTATATAGCTATGATAATATTGGTAGCTTTACCGGTACCTTCAGTATTCGGGAGCTGTCCTTTTACACCCTGTATTTTAACCGAGTCTTGGCAATTAACACTACCTACTTATTCGGTAGAAGCTTATTAGTCTCTAGATAACATCTATAAGTATACGCAGCTTATAATGGGATCCCGATGAAACAAGGTAAGTAATCCTTATTTAAGTTAAGGTCCATGTGAATAGGTAAAATCCTTCGGCCTAAGGAAGATTTTACTAAAAACAGAGGAAATATTATTTATGTATGAGGGTAGGCACGTGGGTTGGGTACTTCGTTTTTGGTTGAGGATTATGCCACATACTTATTGGACGACGTGGTGTGGCGGGCGAGTAGCCAACTGAGACGCAAGAGGTGCGGGTTCGATTCCCGCTGCGGGAATGTTTGAATGATCTGCAAATATTTTGTTCCGGGTCTGGGTGTTGTGATACCATTCATAGTACTCCGTAGTTCCTGATATCCATGACACAGGGTTTCCTAGTGCGGGATCATTGACATGTATTGTGAATGTTGGATGTTATGTTATATGGACAATATGGACATTGCTACAAGTCAAATGTTAGGTGCCTTTTAGTGCTCAGATTTTTTTTAAACTGATCATTAATCCCATCGCTTATAGCCGTACAAGAGAGTAGAAATTTGGCATAGCATGCTATGGCCTATTTTTTACCTTTTTTAAGGTCCTTACCTCCTGTTGAGGTGAAAAACGGAAACCTTATACAACTTTGTTGTCCATCTGTCTGTCCGTCTATCCTATAAAAGTCTTTGTGACACAAATAAAGGAAAATATCTAAAATTGAGGAATTTTGACTTTATCTTCTACAAAATGGGATGGTACTTCACCATCCCATTTTGATGAAAAAACTTCTGAAACTATCATGGTTATTAACATAATTATCACTAGAAACGGGATATTTACCATGATTTTTGAGTTTTGTTGATTACCGATATTTCGGCACAGTTTCATGCGCCATGATCACGGGTAAACTGAAGTCTTTGCGAGTAGATTTTTATTGTTATAGGTAGCCGTAACGATCTACCCTCTTTCTCACTCTTTTATTACGAACACCCCTACCATCAGTTTCATTGTCACACTTAACTCCATCTCGACACACCACACTAACGGTATCCGGACGAGCAACTGGTACCACACAATTTTTCCGATTGCTACACATTCTCACCACAGGATTCCAGACTCCAGACAATTGAAAACCATCTTCTCTATTGAAATTCCTGTGTGAAATTCAAAACTCAAAAATCATGGTAAATATCCCGTTTCTAGTGATAATTTTGTTGAAAAAACTATCACAAAATCGAAAAGGGCAGTAACGATTGCGAAACAATTTAAGGATCGGAACCTTCAGGGCGCGAGTCTTAATCACACTTGTCCATTTTTATTGTTCTTGGATTCATTATATTTAAAAGATTATCTAGTCCTTGATGTACCTACCTTATGAAGAGGCATATCATCATCATACAGCAGCCTTGATGACGTTTCCGCAGGTGGTTGGTAGTCCCTGTACCCTGTTGGGGAAGGCACGTTTCTCTGCGCGGGCGCACGGAGTGTCTCGTCTTCAAATACGTCGTCGCTCATGCTGTCGTCTGTTCCCATTTGCTGTGGAAAACATAAGGTCAATTACTAGTTTCTATAGAATTTGTACTACTTCTGTATAGTCAAAAAAAAATTAGCGCTAAACGTTAAATTTTAAATTTTTGGAAGTCGATATTATACCACTCCATGATTATTTTCTCTTTTAAAGAGATTTTGTTTAGAGTTTTGTAGGGGCATAAAGTATACCTACTCTGATTTGATAATAATAATAGATTGATTTATCAAGGTGATTTAAATCTACTAATACTCAATGCACCCGGAAATTACCTGGGTGAATTAAGTCTACTAAAAGTGTACTTAGTTCACCCAGGTGAATTACGCTGGGTGAATTAAGTATACCGCCCCTTAATTTAGCGTAAAATAAAAATATAAGTATTTTTCAAATATATTTTTATAAAATTATATTTTTGTTCTGATGTCCGCCCGCGGCTTCACTCGCGTTATAACGGGTTAAAAAGTAACCTACAGCTCCTGTATAATATCAAGGTTATAATCTATTTGTGTACTATACCACAGACCATACGTTAGTAGTTATAATTGGTTCAATTAAGGCGTCATTGGGTTACAAACAAACATCCAAAATTTCGCATTTACTTATAATTAATTTCATATTAGGTACTTCTTTCATCACTTTTAAATATGGTTTAAAGTCATCAAAGAATGTGTTTTATAAATAAAGTCTAGTGGACTCTTTCCGCCTTTTGCGACACGAGGCATCGTCTACTTATATTATTTTCTAGTGTTTTTTCTTATAATAAAAGAACAAGTGTAGTGAAATAAAATATAAATGTATTGCGTGACTTTTCAAAAAGGGTGGAAATTGTCCACCATTGTTTTAGTAAAACTGTCACCGCTTTACAAAATATGACTTGACTAAGACTTTTGACGACTTGGAGAGAGTAACACAAATTGCAAAAGATTCTTAAAATACTTGAAACTGACAAATACAAAAGCCGAGTGAAGCCATTTAAAAAAAATAGTAGTAAAGTCGAGAGACGAAAGCTTTGGAATAAAATGGAACCCAAATAATTAATCAGTTGTTCCATCATTCGCAAAAAATAAGCATTGACATTATAATATAATATAATCAAAGATTGAAATATTTGAAATCTAAAAACGGTCCGACAGATGACCTTTGTCAATTGGTATAGACACTATAAAGGTTAAATTCTCAAAAAGTCTGTCCATAGCGTTTATCAAAATATAGCGAATGAGTAAGATTAAACCTAAATTATAATAGCAATTTAATAAGCTTTGTTCAATTTGTCAATCCTGTTATATTTTACATTATTGTTATACCAAAAAGAAGGTGTATTTTCTATACTTACGAAATCAAACCATGCTACATATTTTGAAGTCTGAAAGAAGAAATCAAAGGTTCAAACGCCTGGTGAAGTTGTGTGTGTTAGAATATAGTATGTAGTATGTATTAGTATGTAGTAGTCACAAAAGACCTTGCTTTTTCTGAGTCAATGTCAATTTCCCAATATACAACCGGAGCAAGCACCAGGGCGACATAAACACTAAGGTAGTTTTTATATGCAATAAAAACCTCGACGGCTGATGAATTATCTCACCTTGTAATGTATTTGATTTTTGACTACCGGACTCACGTGATTGACCGGTCTTCTTTTAACTGGTTTGTCCGTGCTGTTCCATGAAATCCAGTTCAGCAAGACCTTTTCATGGTAATGAATGTAAATTGCAACATGTCTCTTTTGTTTTTGTTTGTCCATGTAACGGTTGCTACCTGCTCTTAATTCTTCGAGTTTATGCTCTCCTGGTAGCATCACTGAGTTTATTGCAAAATAACTTTTAGCTACAGGTTTATTTAAAATTAGCTTTTCTTTTTTCTCATCTAAAAAAACCGTTGAATGTCATAGATGAGTTTGCCAAAAATGACAATAATTTCCGAATTGTCTGTTATCTTATATCTTTCTTATTTACATGTTGTTGAAAGTCATTAAGTTCAGTTTTAAAGGAATTGATTTATATATTATATTATATTATATTAATATTATTATTTTTTTTTTTTTTTTTTTTTTTTTATATTTCACAACCAGACCCATTTTAAAAAAGAATTAAGGATTTCTCGTTTGGAGATTGTTTTTATGGTGATTCCTCTCGCATGTGGCGCGAAATTAAAATTTTATTGCGTTTGTGCTCATTACAGCTCATCACCACTTCTTGATATAGTATATTGTTTCACATATAGATCATTACTTCAGCTACAAATACTCTTCAATGATTTTCACAGTGTTTTTTTGGTTTAAAAATATGCGTAGCTTAACTAATGACATTTATGAGATACTATCAATTAAAACATGTGTGCTAAGGTCTCCCAGTTTTCGCAAAATCTGTTTTCTCTATCTCAAGAAGTGTTGATTAGCTGTGATTTACAAAAAACACAATAAAATTTGAATTTCGCGCCACATGCGAGAGGAATCACCTTAATTGTAATTATTATGAATAGGTATAATGAGCCTTGTTCCATTTTCAAATTTATTAACGGCCCTGGTGCCATAAATCGCATTGACTTAACAGTTTTCGAGTTACTTATGACCTACTTCTAGAGCATGAGTGATAAAACTATATTTAAAAACGCTAATAATATCACACACACACACATATAAAACTCACATAAACTCAAAAATCCAGACAAAACTTTGTGATGTAATTATGCCTGTATGTTATGTAGGTATAGGTACCTCAACTTCCAAATCATATTTCTTATCGTATAATGAAACATAAAAGAAAAAATTAATAGACCACGAACGAGCCTGTCTAACAAGAAACATAATTTTCGAAGAAATCGAGAAATTGGCAATCACAAATATTAAATTCAAATAAATTGAGACATGTTTCAAATATCCCTCAAGAAACAAGGGTCTTGTTTAATATATTGAAATCAGTGATTTGTACATAAAAATGTACATGGATGTCATACAGAAAAATGTAGCATTGATAAATATGGAAATAATGTTTTGTTTTAATTCTATAGTTCGTTTTTTCTAGATTAATATTCAAGGTTTATGTTTGTGTATTCATTATGCAAAACCTACGTCTATACTATTTTATTTACTATGGTAACGTCTTAGATTTAAGGTGATTCCTCTCGCATGTGGCGCGAAATTCAAATTTTATTGTGTTTTTGTAAATCATAGCTAATCAACACTTCTTGAGATAGAGAAAACAGATTTTGCGAAAACTAGGAGACCTAGCACACAAATGTTTTAATTGATAGTATCTCATAAATGTCATTAGTTAAGCTACGCATATCTTTAAACCAAAAAAACACTGTAAAAATCATTGAAGAGTATTCGTAGCTGAAGTAATGATCTATATGTGAAACTATAAACTAAAACATGTGTGTTAGGTCTCCTAGTTTTCGCAAAATCAGTTTTTACTATCTCAAGAAGTGTTGATGAGCTGTAATGAGCAAAAACGCAATAAAATTTGAATTTCGCGCCATATGCGAGAGGAATCACCTTAAATACAAGATAAATCCGTATTTTTTCTTAAATTTACTTATGTTTTTAATACTTATTAAACTTCGTGGTCGCTAACTATTGGCCGTATAGACGGTTCAAAGACGCACAGCAGGCTATGGAGAGAACTATTCTATGTTACATTACATGATAAAATCCAAAATGAGGAAATCCGTAGAAAAAAAAAACTTTTTATTTTGTTTTTATTTCTTCAAACTCCATGAAACTTCGTTCACATTATCAGTATGTATCTAGACCCGTGGTGCGTTAGTTTCTTACAAAATAATAATAATATGGTTACCAAATTATAAATTTAATATAACTATTTTTTTACCGGAATAAAAAGTAGCCTTTTAGTCAATCTGGGTCATAATCTATCTGTGTGCCAAACATGAAAAACTGTTTAAAAAATCCAAATAATTACACATCCAAACTTTCGCATTTACAAATCATAATAACTTTTCATTTAAAAAACCGACTTCCGCCATAGTATTTGACAAAATATTTGGATGAAAAAAAAATGATGAACCATTGTGGTGAAAGGATTATTATACTTTTTGAATGCAAATGCTTGGTTTGTTGCTGAAAATATCAAAATCGCCATATGTATGCCTACAATATTTGAGGAGTTCCCTCAATTCCTCATGGATCCCATCATCAGAACTGGATTTTGAAAAAAATGGGACCAATCTGGAAGTATATCTATACAAATAAAAAAATAATTTTCCAAATCGGTTCAAAAACGACGGAGATATGCGGTAACAAACATTAAAAAAAAAAAAAAAAAAAAAAAATAATACAACCGAATTGAGAACCTCCTCCTTTTTTGGGAAGTCGGTTAAAAATAATTTTATTCATTAAAATGTCAAGGATCATTTTGAATCGTCTTATAAACTAAAATTACTCCTGTACAATATTAGTGGATGCCTGGCGCCATCTATCGTCAAAGCACAGTATGACGCTTAGCTCTCCTTCGGATGAAAGGTTCATGAAACATGAAACCCATTTTTTCAGGACCTGTTGAAGCATCTCTCTAAAAGTTTCAAATAGTTTCCACTCGAGGCAACCCGCAGTAAATGTTTTCAGACTAGGTTTTCAAATTGTTGGTATAAACGAATACAAATGTCTTGCTGTACGTAGGTACTAGTCATGACTAAACCGACAAGTGGCGCTTGAAAATTTTTTTTTAACAGTCGCATACTTAGTCATGATCTCTCTTGGATTCCGTGTGTCGTGAGTATCAGGAACTACGAGTACCATGGCACTATATAACACGCAGACCCGGAACAAATATTTGCAGATCATATACAAACGTTTGTCCCGCAGCGGGAATCGAACCCGCAACCTCTCACATCTAAACCGGCTACACGCCCGACGCGCCACAGAGGTAATTGAATTCAAAAAATGATGAGTAAAAATCATCAATAGCAAGTTTTTATCATCCCTGCCCATTTATTTGCCAAGCTTCTCAATCACAAATCAGACTTATTACGCATATAAATGGAATATCAGCGGCATTTGATTTTTTTTGCGTAGCAGTTGGATTTCCTACATAGATACAGAGGGGAGATGTAGGTCAATGTCACGCGAATTCATGCGATCAACTGGTGTCGCGTCCCCCGGCCTCCCCTCATGACAAGCAATATAGCCCATTAACAGCATATTGATTTTGTGCGACACTTTCGTTTATGTTATGGTGATAACAGACTGTGAAATTGCTAGTTTGATAGTGTATCCATAAGGTAGGTAGCATTACTTATAAGGCAGAAACTAAATACCTATACATTACTTCATTGATATTGAGTTTTGATTAGAATAGCTATCGAGCAAACACGTTTTTTTTTGTATACTTCTTGGCAAGCAAACAAACCCACCTGATGGAAAGTAGTTACCGTAGCCTATGGACGCCTGCAACACCAGAGGCATCACACGCGCGCTACCGACCCTGAGACATAAAGATGAAAAGTCTCATGTGCCTGTAATTTCACCGGCACCCGTACCCTTCAAACCGAAACACAGCAATGCGAGTACTACTGCTTGGTGGCAGAAATATTTACGGTGGTAGTACTACCCCGGACGAACTCTTTCACAAAAAGTTCTACTACTAACAAACACACACAGAAACACAGACACGTGTCACGAGTCTTTTGGGGTGTTTCGGTGATCGACGGACAATAGCGTGTCGTGAGTAAAATCACATTATCACAGATGATCTCTCTCTAGAAGTGCTACTTACGTACTTCTCTTTGTGAGAATGCTGTCGAGATAAAAACCTACTTTCCCCTACGCTCCCCGACCGAAAGCCCCGCCGGCCGCCCGCAAGGACCGACAGAGTTGGGTTCTAGTTGATATTTATTTTCAGTTTTGTTTTTAATCTATATACCTATATATCTTTAATTAGCATATATTGTATTGTTAAAACCATCACATTTTCAGTAGCTGTCAACTACTACTTCAATTTATTTATAAATTGAATGATAATGATTTTTTAACCAGCTATCAGCATCCGCCCAGTATTTCAGCCAGTCGGAGATAAATCTACTGAACCGACAGCTCTCCGATTCGAGACTACACATAAATAATTACTGTTGGTTGGTTCTTTTATATCCTAAACTGACGGAATAGGTAAGAACTAAAATATTTTTTCTTTGCCGACGTACCGTTGTGTATCCGGCCTATGAATAGACCCCTCCTACTCCTCCAGTGGAAATAGTCTTACAAGAGATTACAGGGATGAGCAGCAGCATCCACCTGAGTACTCATTATAAATACTAAGATCACCAATCTGGCAATGGAAATTCTTACCCCATTTCACGGGGGGTGGGGGGGGGGGGGGGATCTTCGACTAGCAGTGCTACTAAAGGCTGCTGATATAATTTTATGCTGATATATTTATTGTATTAGTAACGACTGAAGATAAGATAACCTTGAACGAGAGAATAAATTAGGCAAGAGGCTTAAAAGATAAGCAGGTAAAGGCAGTTTACGACATATGGCGTGCAAATGCAAATTAGGTATAACTGAAGCACGGAACTTACGTAAACTTGATGTACCTACCTCTAACTATTGAATTAAGGTAAGTTTACTTACCTAGATAGATTACGCATTTTTATATAATTACATAACCTTATCCTATATCCCATCATATCCTATTAATATCCTCCTACTATATATAATATTATAAACGCGAAAGTTTGTGAGTATGGATGGATGGATGGATGGATGGATGGATGTTTGTTACTCTTTCACGTAAAAACTACTGAATGGATTTTAATGAAACTTTACAATAATATAGCTTATACATCATAATAACACATAGGTTACAATTTATAAAGATATTGTGTGAATTGTCCATAATATGACGATAAGAGTCAAGTAATTAGGAAAAAATCTACCATCTGCGAGCTATTCTGGCGTGCTTTGCCGAAACCGCTAGAGTTAAACATATGTAATGTATGATATAAATGTTTATCTTAAATAGTCCTACAAAAAAGCCCGCCACAGTATATATCTATATCTTATGTGTAAGCCATTACAGCCAAAATGTGTATAATATTATAAACGCGAAAGTTTGTTACCTATTATGTTTGTTACTTCTGCTGAACGAATTTGAGTGAAATTTGGAGTGGAGATACCTTATACCCTGGATTAACACATAGGCTACTTTTCATCATCATCATCATCAATTTTCATCATTATTCACGCGGGTGAAACCGCGGGGTGCAACTAGTGGTAAATATATAAGTTCGTGAGGATGGATTTTGTCACTCTTTCACGAAAAAACTACTTAACAGATTTTGATGAAACTTAACGGTATTACAGTTTATACATCAGAATAACATATATAGGCTATCGATTATTATAGAGGTTCCTGGCAACCATTGGGGGATAAAAATTCTAGAGTGGCGACCACAAACCGAACGACGCGGTAGAGGAAGGCCCTCCACTCCACAAAAGACATTACAAACGTCGCAGGAAGTCGGCGGATGGAGGTGGCTCAAGACCATTCGTCGTGGCATTTTAGGGGGGACTGCTGAACGGATACTCATGCAGGCTTATGTTCAGCAGTAGACTTCTATAGGCTGATGATGATGGTGATGATGAATACAGGTTCTACGCGGGCGGAGAAAATAGAGGATCCATGTTGGAGGACCCGCGAGCAAACGCTATGTATGTTAAGTATATACTACAAGGGTGAAGTATTATTTACCTACTTACATTATTTAGTTGGTATGTCCGGCCTGGGAATAAGTCCGTTCCTCTTCTCCCGTGGATTTCGTAAAAGAATAAGAGATTACACCAGGGGATGGGCAGCAGCATCCACTTGAGTACTCGAACCAATACTGTGATCACCAATCCGCCTGCCAAGCGTGGTGATTACGTAAAATCCCATTCATATCCCATAAATTCCCATTAATCCCCCATTGCATTATATGGTGAAGCCTCGTCCAGTGGACGTTTAAAGGCTTCCGATGAAGATAACACGAACATACTTAACGAGTTTTGTAGGTACCTTATAATCAAAAGTATTATTATGAATATAAAATTTTAATAGAATTTTTATCAATTTTTTTTATTTATTGCTATTTTATTTGTCACTACATTTTTTATTATCATCAGGAATCAGCTGTTCGGTAAAAGTAGAAAAATGTACTTACGCTCATTTTCTTCTGGTATGCCTGATAGCACTCATTAACTTTCAAGTGTATTTTGACTGCACTATCACTGAAAATCTGTTAAAAAGATCCGTATATCACTCCACATCCTTTTTAGCAACTTGTTTTAACCAGACAGACAATCAAATATTACATGAAACGTACGAAAACCGCCCCAAAATCCGTTGCACGAAATATACTGAACTTTCACAGTAAAAAAAACACCTTTTCACTTCAAAACAATACCACTTTGAACTTGAAACTAATGTCTTTGAATTTAGAAGCTATTTTGATGATTTCTTCTGGCCTGTAACTGATATTTTTAGGTTAACTTTTGGATCACTGAATGTAGGGCACATTGAGAGCAGCTATCGTCCGCTTAAGGTTCAGAATCGTATGGCATTTTGTGCCTGTGTGCAATGCTAAGCCCTGTATAAAATTTCCCATGTGTATTGTTCGTGTCAGGCAGGGTGTGGGGGTGGGTCTGTAACGCGCATGTGTGAGTTAATTTGGTGCACACGGGAAAACATACGAGCAAACATATTATTGTTATCTCGGTGGAGAATTTACGACCTACCTATAATTTGTGTATAGCTTGACTCGTGTTTGTAAGTGACAAAAAATATAGGGGACAACCTCTGAAGTATGACCTACCAAACAAAAAAAAACACCAAAATCAATTCATAATTGGCGGAGTAATCGCATAACAATCATACAAAAAAAACATACAGTTGAAATAAAAAAAAATTGGTTGTCTGTAAAGTCCGTTTAGATAGATGAACGTGACAACGTCACCGATTGTGCTTCTTTGTCGCTCGTTCCGCGCTCTCGCTTGCACTTCAAGCCTTACATGGAACGCCTCAGAGCGAGGTAACGCCGCATGAGTCATGTTTTTTCGTGGGTGCAGCCGGCTCTATCGAATTATAAGACGTTGTCACGTCAAAACCGGTTGAAAAATATTGTATGAGCTTGTCTCAATGTTATGTATTGCCTTTTTTAGGATTCCTTACCTCAACAGGAAATCGGGACACATGAAATGCTATTATGTACCTATGTCATATCAATATGTAATTTGGACGACCTTTGTGGTGCGACGGGCGAAGAGTCGCCTGCGACGCAGGAGGTTTCGGATTCGATTCCCGCTTCGGAACAAATATTTGTACGATCTGCAGATAATTGTTCAGGGTGTTCTGGGTATTTTTCTATGTATGTAATGTATTGTATTAAGTATATCAGTTATCTAGTACCCATAACACAAGCTCTGCTTAGCTTGGGGTTACATAATGTTGTGTGAAATGTCCAGCATTTATTATTGTTATTAAATTTCTCATCTTTATGTCACAGGGTCAGCAGCGCACGTGATGCCTCTGGTGTTCATAGGCTACGGTTTCTACTTTCCATCAGGTGGGCCGTATGCTAGTTTGCTTGCCAAGTAGTATAAAAGATTTTGCAGTTCAGGCCCAGGTTAAGAGTTTGTACCATAAACCGTCAGGGTCGTAACAAGTTAACAACCGTATCTTTCCATGAAAAAGACGTGTAAGATACGTAGTTCGGTATACTACGTATCGATGGTCCGCGGAAATGTAGCACTTGTGTGTCGGAATTTGAGGGTAGATCGATTGCGTTTTCTGAACGTAGAGCCTACTGTTGGATCTCATCTCATTCTCGATCACACTAAATTAAATTTTTGTGTTCTCACATATAGATGCACGAGGCCTTCCTCAATGACAAATCCCCCCATTGCAATCTATGAGTGAGGCTACGTCCGGTAGCAGAGGTTCTAAAGGCTGCCGATGATGATGATATTATACAGAAACAAAAAAAAAGTAAAGTGTACCTACCTAATGTAAAGTAGTACCTACGTACGTAGTTTTTTTTTTGTAAATTAAGCCATGAAATCACATTTTAATACTACCTAACAGCGATCAAAATAGGGCTCTTTTATTAAAAAGAAAAGTGATACAATCTTAGCTTAGATAACTGTAGCTTATTTTATAAAATCTATATTAATGTATAACGTATATTAATACCTTGTAGCTAGATCACAAACTTATGAGTTATTGTTTTAATTACGTTTAATTATTAGGAACCCTAAAAATAAAAAAATAGGCAGAATCAAATCTTGTCTTCGGATTTTTTTACATTTAGCATTATACCTACGTTGGTACCTTGTCAAGTTGTCACAACATCCGTGAGTTACCTTAATTCATAGATAAGGTAACAGTGCACAGCTAGGAGTTGAGATAAAATACTCCTTGCTCAGTTTTTCATAGATTACAATGTACTCTATTAAAGTCAACAGAAGATGACGCGTTGATATCTTCTTTACATACCGACAGAACTGCAGATGGGCTAGGGGAAAAAATGTATAAAATGTATTTAATTATTTAATTCAATGCTTTAATGCTATTCAATTCTTTTTTAGTCAAGGGATTGCTTTAGTTAGGATTTACTGCTTACCCCTGGTGCAAGGGATTGCACCAGGGGTAAGCAGTAGCATCCTGCCGTGTGTCCGGCGAGTAGACTCCTCCGTCAACTGCCGTGGATGTCGTAAAATCCAAATAAGTGATTACTCCAGGGGATGTGCAGCATCATCAATCTGAGTACTCAACACCAATACTGCGATCACCAATCCTCCTGCCAAGCGTGGTGGAACAGGAACAGGAGTAATTTAATTTTATATAAGACGCGTCAAAATGATCCTTGTGATTTCAATGAATAAAGTTCTTTTTGACTTTGACTATGGTAAATCCCCTCATGCATTTTATGGAGGAGGCCTTTCGTCAAGCAGTAGAAGTCTATAAGCTGATGATGATGATGATGAAAATGATTTAAATAGTAGTGGACTTTGTTGCGATTGTATTTGTCAATTAAACTCACACATTGAAACATCGATAAATAATGTTTGACTTTTACTGTAAAATTGACTTTAGCACCATGGACTTAGAATCTATTTTGTACAATTTATTATACTGTTCGTTGAAGGGTTTTAATGAAAATTGTTGGATAGAGAAGCTCATACGGCTTGAGTAATGAGTGAAAAGGACAGCGTGGGGAAGGAAATCCTGCTTTATTTATAATTTGTTATCACTTCATGCATTTAATCACTGCACTGTAGAGGTACACTGCATTATTTTATTACGTAGTATCAGTTAGCCATTTTTAATAAAAATGTGAATATAATTGTCATGTGATGTGGATATTAAAATTTAATTTACTTACTTACTTTATAAAATACCATCTTTACAATATACCTATATCTGGGCAACACCTATATACCTATAGCAGTGTTTTTATAGGTATCTAATGTCAAAAGTATACATTAAAAACATGTCATGACTATTTAAATTATTTGGCTTTATTCCATTGATACTTAATACTTTATTCATAGGCAAATATCGCCACCATAAAGCGATAAATTCTATATACTTAATAGCACCACTCCATACACCAGGCACTGACCTACAGCAGGGTCACCAAGAAATAACCAGTGATATGACAAAACCATAGAGAATGATAATTTCTCTATAGACGAAATGAACGAACAGTACGTATTAGGTCTTTCAAAACTGATTACGAGGGTAATCAACATGTATTCCTTTTTTTTGGTGTAACACTGATCGTTCATTCTTATCAGTGTAAGTGTATTTGTCATGCGCGCTGGTTGACCCCGAATCGATGGTACCTTCATTTGTTGTTGTTTTGTCTCGTACGCTCCTGCTATGGATCTTGTATTTCTATCTCGCCTGTTAAGTTGACAGCGAGTGTCATTGGCGGCCACATAAGGAAAGTTGCGAGGTGGCTCGTAGGCTACGTAGTGCTCATATTTTGTGATAGATGGCGTTAGTAGGCTCTACATACTCTACTTTCATGTTCGGACCAATATTAATAAATCGGAACTCGTAAACAGTTACTTCGGTGTCTTTCCGTGTCTGTATCAAACGCAATTTCTGTAGAATCACGTTTACTCCCAGCGTACCCCACCTGCCGCGTTAGGCACGAATATAATATACCTACTTACTTAGGTATACAGTTGGTGGCCCAATAACAGAAATATTATTAAATAATAATTATTAAAATAGCCATGGTTGAATTTGGAATTCTAAGGAAATTTTAGAAGTTTGATTTCCAAGTAAAAAATTAGTAAATCTTAATGATAAGTTACCTAACTATACTTTGTGTTTGTGTAGTATTAATTTTAAGCTGTTAAAATGGCCGGATATCTTAAATACACCTACCTACCTAGTAGAGTTTCTATGTATATGTAGTTTTTGTGTCTAATAACACATAAATTTATGCAAGGTATTATCGCAACATTATTTGTTACTAGTTGCGCCCCGCGGTTTCACCCGCGTGAATAATGATGAAAATTGATGATGATGATGATGAAAAGTCGCCTGTGTTAATCCAGGTTATAAGGTATCTTCACTCAAATTCGTTCAGCTGTTTGAGCGTGAAGAATGTGAGCTCCCCCCCCCACCCAGCTCTCACCCCCCAACTAACAATCCTACAAACATTCTATGTGATGAATTATGCTTTTTATACGTAGCATTGGACTCGAACGTGTAATGAATTGGTAATATTTATCTTGGCCAGATAGTTTAATGTTACTGTCGTCTCGTGATCGTCTATATGTAATGGTTGAAATCTAGATACAAAGATTAGCGTAACCCCAACACTTGGAATGCAAACTGCCGTCAAACAACTTATTGTTGGAAGAAAGCGCCGTTCGTAATACAAAAGTCACTCACCCTGATCACCTCTCCCTGCTTGTAAGTTGGCTCTCTGGATATCAGGGTCCTGTAGGATTTAATGTAAAAATGAAGATAGAGTCATACCTATTTCCCTACTCTAACAAATGGCTTGAGGGTAAGTAATTAGTGTATCGGGATATAAGTGGTTCGTGTTCATTGTCATAAATATGTCAGATCAGTCGATTTATGTATTGAAGTAATACTTTAGGTACTTGTTGATACTGCTCGTGGAATCATGTGGAAGGCTTCAAATATTAACTTATGTTTATGCTTATTTAGTACTTAGACAACTAGTTGGTTGCTATGTTAGATTAACCGATACCTTTGTTTATAACTGAGGAGGTTAATTTACTGCGTTATTTTAGGCTTTTGGAAGCATGCGTTGCATTGTGTGTGTGTGTGTGTGTTTTGTGGCAAGTGTTGTCTCAGAGCTAAGGACTACTGACCGCTCGAGTTTACCATATTTCTCTTGGATTCCCACGTTGAGGGAAATTCGAACAAATCCCTTTTTTACTCCCTCGTTGTACGCAATTGGCGGTTTGTTATTACACAGTTGCTCTCTAGCGTAAGACGTACACCGTCTATTCCCTATCGATGAACGAGATTCTGGCACTGCTCCATTGGTCTTCCAAAACCCTTCGACATTAAACAATACAGACAAATGTCAGATTTCATGATAATATGGGTCACGTAATTATTTTACGTATATTGTTGACCCTATGTACTTTTCTCCAACGTGTCACAAGCCCCAACCAGGGTATCGAAGGTAACAGTTAATTAGGTGAAGTGTTCACATGGTGGTATTGTAATAAACTCCGGCGATGAGTATTTATAATGGTTTTGTAGGTATTTCAGCATCGTCACGTCCTCAATTCCTCTGGTATGGTGACTTGTTCCACCAATAATCATAGCGTTAGTACATAATTATGTTCATAAAGATTCATAATTTGTTCCATTCAGAAAGTTTTTCTCCATTTAGTTCAGCATTTTAAGTAGCCACTCTCTAGAGCTTTGATTCGATATTGTACATATTATAAAAAGATTCGTTGGGAGGTGTAATTACCCCGCTCTCTGCATCCAGAGTAACGAGCTTCAGACATATCCTAACGAGAATACATATATATATATATTATTGTGTGTTGGTTTCCTCCCTATCACTACACGTGATGACATGGGATTGAGAGTATGTATGCTTGTGTGTGCGTCTGCATTAAGCGTATAATATACCTCCTCAGTACATTCGCATGCATGCAATAAAATGCTTTGTAAGCAAGCTGAGTTAAGTTTCCATCCATGATTCCAAGAAGCTTTCAATTTACTTGTAAATTGATAGTTTAGTTTAATAATAATGTCCATAAAATGTTTCATAAAAGGTCTAGCCCATTCGCAGTTAATTTCCTGCCACGTTTGAAGTTAGTAAATCGGTGATTCATATGCATATGATCAGTAAGTCAATTTGTTCACAAATATAATAGTCAGATCCTAGATAAAAATGATCACACAAAATAAATCACAATTATTATTATATATTATGAAAAATGCCACCATAGTCGCTGTCCTATGTTAATAATGAATAGGTTTATATCAATTAGCGTTGATAATATTCTAATAGTTAGTAGGATATAAATCCTGTTGTTTATATACCTATTTTATTAAAATCTCGATTCAATAGGTATGTAGCTGAACATCACTAGTATTTGAGTGGCTTAGCCAAAGCAATGAGTTATAGGTTTTTATCTGCCTGCAAATATAACATTCTTTGTAGAGTAAATTTGATAGGAATGTGGTGCAGCTTTTACTACCATTTAATCAACACATCCTGGTACTTAGTTATTTAGTTATTTGAAAGGTTGAATACCTAGTGTTTTCTTTGAAGTCTAAATAGGTCTTGTCTGATTTACCCAAAGTTTATACAAAGATAACTTCAAATTATAAATGCGGAGTGTTTGAGCCTATGATCTTTACCAACGTTTTTTTGGGTTTCCCATATATTTATTCAAAGCATTCGTAGAATTCGTAATTTGTGACGGGTCCAAACTTTACAAAGTGGCGCCTCCAAAGCTTGCCCCAGGCTTGACTTTTTGATGCACCCTTGTAGAAATGTTTGTATATTTGGGACAATTCTTTTTCTTCGACTTATTTGGGAATTTTTCCTTTTAGTTATTTTATTTATATCCTGCCTATTACTATCATTATATCAGCTTCTTAAACCTACCTTTTAAATTAAGTTTTCACCTACATAGTTTAAATTTCTTTATTGAGCATGGTTAAACATCCTAACATGACAACTTAATTCAAGAATAGGACCATTTAATGGCTATCATGACTTGGTGTGGTCAGCCAAAAACTAGACCCCTCCATCTCCTCCCGTGGATATCTTAAAAGCCGACTAAGAGATTACATCAGGCGATGAACAGCAAAATCTACCTGAGTACTTACCAAGAATACTGAGGTCACCAATCCGCCTGCCAAGCGTGGTTGTTATAGCGACCCCCCCCCTCCCCCCTTTTTATTTTATAGGGCAGATATCATCCACCAGTGGACACCTAAACGCAGCTGATATTGATGATGATGATGATGATGTGTGAACGTCTCTGAATATCAAAATCAACCAATTTCATACTCAGGTAGGTAATAGTAATCTTTCGATTAAAACTACCGTGAAAGTTTTAATTGAAAATTAATTCCAACACAATAGCAGGAAGTACGGACTGAACCCAGACATAGCCTCGAGTAAAAAGGCCCTTAAAAATATTTAAAAAATCCCAATGCATTTGAGCGACCGCCTACCGCAGCCAAAAATAGACTACGAACGGAAAACCAGTCAAAAATGAATGTTCAACAGTACAGAGCAGCTTCAGGCAAGTTTTGACTTTACACCTCTACATTTACAAGTTATTTTACTTTGTATTCTAGAGGTTTTTAAGTTCTTTTTTTGTTCCCACTGCATCCGTGTTTACTTGTTGGCAGAAGAAATTATTCCGTGAACGTTTTTGGTTGAGCGGTGGACTTTAAATAGCTTTAAAACTTTTTGGAGAGTATTAACTACTCTACAAACATATTTTGATAATCTTTTAGAATGCTTTCTGAGAACCTGTTTTTGGATCATCATCATCTTCATGAAGAAGTCCACTGCTGGACATAGACCTCTCCCATAGAATGCAACGAGTGTCTTGAGCTATCTCCATCCACCGACTTCCTGCATGCTGGGCCTTCCTACACTCTCGTCCAGTTCGTAGTCGTCACTCTTAAACCTTTTCCCCAATGGTTGTCAGTTCTGCCAGCTAATATGACCATCCATTAGCACTTCAACTTTTTGACGTTTATAACTCAGGTGGATGCTGCTGCCTATCCCCTGGTGTAATCCCTTATTCGGCTTTTACGACATCCACGGGAAAAGAGAGTGGGACTATTCTATTTACAATAATATAAGCCGTACCTAAAGACAAGCTCAAAGTCGCGCAAGGGGTTATGGAGAGAGCTAGTGTAGGAGTTTCACTACGTGATAGAATCCGAAATGAGAAAACCCGTAGAAAAACCAAGATCATCGACATAGCTCTCAGAATTAGCAAGTTGAAGTGGCAATGGGCAGGTCATATAGGTAGGTAGCTCGTAGAGCTGACAACCTTTGGGGAATAAAGGTTCTCGAGTGGCGACCACAAACCAAACGACTCGGTAGAGGAAGGCCCTCCACTCGATGGACTTAAGATATTATAAACGTCGCAGGAAGTCGGTGGATGGAGGTGGCTCAAGATCGCTCATCGTGTCATTCTAGGAGGGAGGCTTATGTCCAGCAGTGGAATTACAATTACAGTCCAATTACATTACAATACAGTGCTCCTAAAAGTCAATAATGCCCGGCCTAGTCTTTACAACATTCATCAGAGCGCGACAATAAGGTCACCTCGACATAAACACGGAAGATTGACAACGTCGCATGACTGGGGGACGGAGACAGCGATATACGAACCACACAGTCTAGAAAGAGACAATAACATTCCCATTGTGCATTCAGAAGTGAACGGATGTGGTGAGTGCAACTCGTGACCTGCGAGAAAGCGCGTCCGAGACAAATTGAATTGGGAATTTGTTATGAAATTAGAATCTATTTTATTTTCAAGGGGGAGGGAAAATGAGCAGAATCAAGTTTGACATAAAAATTACACGCAATTACTTGAGTAGGTAACTAAACTAAGAATTCCTGGTAGAGATTTGAGTTTGCGTGGATAGGTAGGTAGTACCAAACTTATACAATGTTATTAAATTATGTGTAGGTACACATCATTGCCGTGATGTGTTTGGCCTAACAATATACCCATGAAATTCGTAAAGCAACTACACCAGGAAATGGGCAACAACTCCACCTGAGTACTCAACAACATACTGCGATCACCAATCCACCTGCCCAAGGGTGATGGTGATACTTTTTTACCCCTTTCAATGGGATGCCTATTGCCTAATCTGCCCACTGATTTAATTATAGGGCTGCAGTATATTGATTGACGTACGAAGGTAGCGTCATTTAATTGATGACTTGTATGAAAGATTGGAATGAAATAAAAACTTCTATAACTTAATTTTTTAATCAAACGGTTAAAATATATTAGAAACACGAGAAGACCCTAGAGTTTTATAGACAAATTTAATATTATGTATTTATTCATTCGCATTTGTTATTCTACAAGTTTGTAGGGAAAACTGGCTGATACTCAAAAAAGGATTATTTCGAAATAATTTTCTCTCACGAGTGAGTACTTTTTGTTTTATTTCTATCAAGTTCAACAAAGTAACCGGTTCTATTAACGAATTTCTTACTAACACTACAAGTGCTTTAAACCTTTTCACCGCACTGGTTAATTAACCAGCAGCCACAAGGCCCATTTCAGAGCCTGGCTTTGACATTTTTTTTTCCTGTTTTCGTCTTCTCCTGGCAATCTAAAGTATGGTGACTACAAAAAACTTGTTCTACTACGAACAAACAAAATCTATCTACAAACCAATAGGTAGTTTAATAATACATTTCTACACTTCTATAAATAACACTATTTTTATAGTTGATATGTACCAGGAGAACATAACCACTTGGAAGTATCAGATCTACGAATGGAAACGCTATAATATTCTCATCGCATTTAGGCCTACGCAGCAGCCCCGCACCTAAGTTAGCGGCCGCGTAAGCCGTATTTCGCCATTTCATTTTATCGTTCTCTGTTATTTTGATGGCTTTCTTAAAACTAGTAAAATGATTTTGTAGATACTATACAGTTTTGTGTGTAGAATTAAATGGTAATAAAGTGCCAATAGTAGCAAGAGAAGAAAATGTAGAGTCGCTTTGCTTATAATTTTAGTTTTCAAATGCTTTTGTTGTTTTTAGATGGTAAATATGTATTTTAATGTTAATTGAACATTAAAGTATTAAATGTAACAATTAAATGTAAGTAAAAATACATAACATAATAATCAATGGATGCTTTTATAGCTGAGTAGCGATCTCTACCAGACAACCTTTTGATGGAATGGTCTGTACGTTATAGACATGTGGTATGTTTTCTACTTGGCAAAAGTTACTTGTTTTGTATTTAGGTAATTTTACTTCAAAAAGCCTTATCAAGGCAAATAGTAAGTTAAGTTGAGTAGTTATCTAATAATTATTAACATTATAATCTTTATTACTTTAAAGAAAAAATAAAACAAATAATAGAAGTATTTATTTACATTTCAAATATAAAAATCAAACAGTTGTGCTATCTAAAGATCACTGCAAACAATCTAAAGATCCACACTTTCTCATCATATTTCATCCGAGTCTGGGTGTTATGGTAACATGGTACTCGTAGTTCCTGATACCCACGACACAGGGAATCCTAGTGTGGGATCCTGACTACGTATTGACTGTTGAATGTTAGTTATGTCAATTGTTTGTTAAAACTTTGACTTCGGTCTCAGATTAGTTGATAGTTACTACGTAATACACGGACGATCGTCGTTATCGCCATTGTACGATGCTTACTGCAAAACTTGGACTTTGGGTCTGTATGTAACGATTTAAGGCCAATTCACACCGGATGCGTATGCACACGTAACGTAGACACGCGCGTCACTTTGCATGTACACGCTTGTGTGCACGTCACGCAAGCGGTGTACCATGTCTTACAGAGCTCCATACATTGAAAAAAAATTCTTTGATAAAAAAAAAAAAAAAAAAAATGAAAAAAAAAATTGCAACGTCATGGTACGACGACATGCACGACAACGTCTACGCACACGCAGCCGGTGTGCTGCAGCCTTAAATTGACCATCCAATAATACCGGGGGTAAAGTGCACATTATTGAATTTATTTTAGTTATTTTATTTCTGTACATATTGTTAAATTATTGCCTTAATTTAAATGATATAAATTATGTGTACCTGATAACTGATTTCCACATTCCACATACAATGTATTTTTTTTTTGGAATAAATAACTATGAACTATGAAAACTGAATTCAATAACTAGATAATGAGTAGGTATCACAACTATTATTCCTAATGCCTCGTAACTCGTATATTTACAGATAATAATGGATAAGCCCATCTATTAATTACTCCCTCTTTGTGCGTCCATCAATAAATAATATTGTTATCTTGTCATAACAAGCGTGCATAGCTGGCAACCCCTGTGAGGAGGGTGAGGGATGCGAATGAGCGGCGTGTTACCATAGATAATGGTATATTTTATCAGTATAGGGATATTATTGAAAAATAATAATAATATTAAATAATAATAATAAAATATAAGTAACTAGTTGCGCCCCGCGGTTTCACCCGCGTGAATAATGATGAAAATTGATGATGATGATGACGATGATGATGATGACGATGATGATGAAAAGTAGCCATTAAGTAGTTAAGACATTTAAGTCACTTAATATTAAAAATACTGAAGACCTTTGGGGAATATCTACAAAGGTGTTAGGTGTTATAATTATTGATATTGCGCCGTGTATGGCCTATATTTTCAATGGATGTGTTGACGAGGGAGTCTTTCCTGATCTTATGAAACATAGTAAATTAATTCCTTTGTTCAAATCTGGTAATGAAAAAGATCCAGGTAATTATAGGCCAATTTCTATATTGCCTGCGTTAAGTAAAATCTTTGAGAAACTTATTCTTACTCAGTTATTGTCACACTTCAACCTCCACGGACTTCTTCATAGTCATCAATTTGGATTTACTAAGGGTCGTTCGACAGCGGATGCTGGTACCATGCTCTTAGAACACATATTTGAAGCATGGGAGAACTCGCAGGACGCGATCGGAGTTTTCTGCGACCTGTCCAAAGCTTTTGACTGCGTGAGGCATGATACTTTAATTTCCAAGTTAAAACATTATGGCATACAAAATCAGGCAATTAATCTTGTAAATTCTTACTTATCCAATAGAGTCCAAAAAGTTGATGTTGGTGGTGAAAGGTCTTCAGGATCGACTATTGTCATGGGGGTGCCACAGGGTTCAATACTAGGCCCATTTTTATTCCTAGTTTACATTAACGATCTCCCTTTTTTTGTGAAAGACATATGTGACATAGTTCTGTTTGCTGACGATACTTCTTTGATTTTCAAAGTTGATAGATCTAAATCTAATTACGATGATGTAAATGATTCACTATCGCGTGTTCTTGAGTGGTTCACAGTTAATAATCTTTTGCTTAATGCTAAAAAAACTAAATGCATCAAATTCACATTGCCAAATGTAAAACATTATCCAACTAATATTAAAATAAATGGGGAGACACTTGATCTTGTCAAGTCTACCATTTTCTTAGGGCTTAATATTGATGCGGGCTTGCAGTGGGCACCACAAATTGTGGCTCTTGCTGGTAGACTTAGTTCCGCTGCATATGCAGTTCGTATAATAAGGCAGCTTACTGATGAAGCTACAGCTAGGCTTGTTTATTTTAGCTACTTCCATAGTGTTATGTCATATGGTATCATACTGTGGGGTAAAGCAGCAGATATCCAAGCTATTTTTGTCTTGCAAAAACGGGCAATACGTGCCATTTATAAAATGAAGTCGCGTGACTCCTTGAGAGAGCGTTTCAAAGAAATCAATATTCTTACAGTAACATCGCAATATATCTATGAAATATTATTACATACACATAAACACTTGGATAGTTTTATGATAAAAAGTGACGTGCATGGTATTAACACGAGAAATAAACACAAACTAAATATACCAAAATTTCGATTAAAGAAAGTAAGTGGGTCTTTTATGGGGAATTCTGTACGGTTCTATAATAAACTTCCAGAAGGTGCATTTAAACTTCCTATTCGAAGATTTAAATCCTACATAAAGATGAATCTAATTAAAAAAGCGTATTACACTCTTGATGACTATATTAATGATAAAGCCGCGTGGCCTGATGTCGCTCTGCCCCTCGACTGCTAAAATGGAAATTTGCAATATCTGTACTTACCTATTTACATGTTTCTATTAGATTATTATTTATAAGTATAACAAGCGTAGCGTGTGCTGTCTTGCATATTTTTGCTGATGTTTATTTACTTTTGACTACCTTCCTAAGGTTTTTAAGTTCTCATTTACTATGTATCAGCAACTCCTTGCTCCGAGGCACCACACAGGCGCTTCTCACCTAGTGGTAAGACGGACCATTTATGTAAGCCAAGCCGAGTTTGTTGCCTGATTCTTCTAGGCTTGGTCGCGTTGGAACAGGAGTAATTTAATTTTATATAAGACGATTCAAAATGATCCTTGTGATTTCAATGAATAAAGTTCTTTTTGACTTTGACTTTGACTTTGAGCCTATGTGTTAATCCAGGACGTAAAGTATCTCCATTCCAAATTTCACTCAAATCCATTCAGTAGTTTTTACGTGAAAGAGTAACAAACATCCATCCATACTCACAAACTTTCGCGTTTGATGATGATGATGATGATGAAAATTAGCCTATGTGTTAATCCAGGACGTAAAGTATCTCCATTCCAAATTTCACTCAAATCCATTCAGTAGTTTTTACGTGAAAGAGTAACAAACATCCATCCATACTCACAAACTTTCGCGTTTGATGATGATGATGATGATGAAAAGTAGCCTGTGTTAATCTAGGGCGTAAAGTATCTCCATTCCAAATTTCACTCAAATCCATTCAGTAGTTTTTACGTGAAAGAGTAACAAACATCCATACTCACAAACTTTCGCGTTTATAATATTAGTAGGATAGTAGGATTAGATCTGCAGATTTTAATATTGGTTCATCATCATCATCAGTAGCATATAGACGTCCACTATAGGACGAGGCCTCCCTCATAAAATACAATGAAAGGAAATGCCATAATCCACCAGAAACAGTCTAGTGGACCAGAACTGAACTAAGCACCGTAATTACTAAGCTGCAGCGATTTCAGAGACTCGCATGCTCTGCAATCACGGGCTGCATGAGAACAACACCGACAGCCGCCCTTGAGACCATTCTGTGCCTACCCCCGCTCGACTTCTTTATACAGCAGGAAGCAACCATGGCCGCTATCAGACTCAAACACCTAGGATTGTTGGGAAATACTAGGAGTCTGCACGCATCCATTCTAAACCGAGCGATAACTTACGAACCGCTGCTAGCCGCCCCGTGTGATAAGATCCCTAAACAACACATATTTCAAAAACACTACCACATACAACTATACGAGGACCAAAGAGATCAATCAGGAATCAGCGAGGTCCGTGTCTACACTGATGGCTCAAAAACTATACAGGGAACAGGCGCTGGAATACACTCGCTGGATCTCAACATTAACATATCATTGACACTAGGCACACACAGTTCCATTTTCCAATGTGAATGTGTGGCCATCACCGAAGCTGCCACCGCAATGAACAGGAGAGGGATCACAGACTACAATGTAAGGATCCTCTCCGACAGCTCAGCAACACTCAGAGCTCTGGAGAGCCATAGCTGCAACTCCAAGCTCGTTTACGAATGTCACCAGGCCTTGGAGAGAATCGCCATAGGAAACAAGGTGACTCTACAATGGATAAAGGGACATAGCGGATCACTGGGTAATGACGCCGCAGATGAGCTCGCTAGAAGAGGGTCGGGAACAACCACAGAGGGCCCATCTCCATTCCTTCCTCTACCCTTTTCTCAGCTACGCACTTGGATGCGGCTTCGCACCCTAAACCAACACAACGAACGTTGGGCACGGACCACGGACTGCAGACAGTCAAGAGCAGCCCTTCCGGCTGTCTCACCACGACTCACGCGTCGTCTACTCAACCTTTCAAGACCAGACCTTCGTACCATCGTGGGGACACTCACTGGCCACTGTCTCCTGAATAAACACCTCTATAACATCGGAGCCACAGACAGTCCACTCTGCAGAGGGTGTCTGAGCGAAGAAGAATCGGCTGCCCACGTAGTCCTGGAATGCGTGGGAGTAGCAGCTCAACGTGAACAAATCCTCAACAACCCGAGGTCACTCCGCGAAGCCTGCGAAGACCCCAGGAAGCTTCTGTGCTTCTGGACGGAGTTAGGCTGGCTAACTATCTAGCCAGTTAACCCTCACGCATAATGGACCATACATAGAGTTCGAATGCGGAAAAGGGAGTTCTTTAACATTAACATTAACCACATTCACGGGAGGAGATAGAGTGCTCTACTCTTAGGCCGGACACACTACAGCAAATTATGATTATGATTAGACTGAACACACTACCTATAACTGGGCAAAAGCTTCCCTTATTCCTAAGTGACAAACCTAAATGATTCATTTAAAAAAGTATTTCTGATCTAAGTATAACGAGTGTAGTTATAGTTAGCCCTTCATAATTCCTATTTCCAATTCCATATTGAGTTCCGTGAGTTATAACAAAGGACGTTTGCGAGTTTTTTTGATACCCTGTATATAGGTATTAGCAAGTTGAAATAGCAAAGATCTGACATCCACTGGGAAATAAAGTTTCTCGAGTGACGACGACCACCACAAAACGACAACGCAGTGTAAGAAGGCTCGAAATTTTAAAAGTTGCAGTGTGTCGGTGGATGTTGGCGGCTCAAGATCAGTAGACGTCAAGCGGTTGATGATGACCACCAGTACCAAAAAAATCAGCTGTCTTGAGAATCTGCTCCTTTTTTGTAAAGTTAATAAAAGAGTCAAATAAAAAAATTACGTCATCTTTTCCCAATAATTAATCCATTTCAAGTCTGGGCAGGTGAAAATGAAGGGAGATTAATTTGTTTAGATAAGTGGTTCCGCATATTATATTTTAATTCTATGCTAGCCATTTGTGTTTATTTGTTACTAGAAACCGGCTTAGTCATCATCAGCAGTTTTAAGACGTCCAATGCTGGAGGAAGCCTCCCCCTTTGCATGCAATGGGGGGATTTGCCATAATCACCTCGCTTGGTAGGCAGACTGGTGATCTCAGGTATGTACCTATGTACTATAACTTTTCATTAAAAAAACCGACTTCCGCCATTGTATTCGACAAAATATTTGGATGAAAAAAAAAATGATGAAAGAACCATAGTGGTAAAAGGATTATGATACTTTTTGAATGCAAATGCTTGGTTTGTTGCTGAAAATATAAAAATCGCCATATGTATGCCTACAATATTTGAGGAGTTCTCTCAATTCCTCATGGATCCCATCATCAGAACTGGCTTCTGAAAAAATGGGACCAATCTGGAAGTATATCTATTCAAATAAAAAAAAAAATCCAAATCGGTTAATAAACGCCGGAGATATGCGGTACCAAACATTATACAACCGAATTGAGAACCTCCTCCTTTTTTGGGAAGTCGGTTAAAATTGGATGCTGCTGCCTATCCCTTCAGTTGACTTTTACGACATCCACAGGAGAAGACGAAGAGATATACTTACATTACATACCTATATTCTTAGGCCGGACATTCCACGGCTTAATGATTGCATCAAAACAGATCGGTTTTTTGGATATTTTTTTCGGAAAATACCGTCAGCCTAGCGAATTTCCGTCACCGCGTACTTTCAGTAATGACGCACGTGCTTATCATCATCAAGTGATAATGACGATGATGATGTCTAATCCTACTAATATTATAAACGCGAAAGTTTGTGAGTATGGATGGATGGATGGATGTTTGTTACTCTTTCACGTAAAAACTACTGAATGGATTTTAATGAAACTTTACAATAATATAGCTTATACATCAGAATAACACATAGGCTACAATTTATAAAGATATTGTGTGAATTGTCTATAATATGACGATAAGTGTCAAGTAAGTTGGAAAAAATCCGGGCGGTCCGACACACGGCGGGTGAGGTGGGGGAAGAAGTCGCTCATCGCTGAGTGCGCGACCCGAACGCGGGCAGACGCGTGAGGGCAAACGTCATTGACGGTTATGTCCGTTTTACGAATTTTCAAGGCACTAGAATTTGTTAAAAACGCATTGTACTTAAAGTAATATAGGCCCAAGGTTAGACAAGTATTGCATTTTTAAAGTATAATAAACATAATAATAACTACCGTACTGTATTTTTTGGAAGTGTAGAAAAAGCACGTACTAAAAAAAATTATTTATGTGATAATTTCATAATGTTAGTTCATTTCTACGCCACGCTAATATAAGCTACTCGAAATACTAATCCTGCGCAGACGAAGTCGCGGGCACCAGCTAGTAATTTATAATTCTGTTTTCATTGCAGCGTTATGTTGTCAGCAGCATGCTTGTTTAATAACTACATTAATAATAAAAGGAAATTAAACTATGCGTAACTAAAAAACATGGTTCTGTTTGTTTATCATCATCTCGTGGTTAGAGATATCAATAAGTATTAACTTCAAGTACGTTAATTTTCGATTCATCGCGATTTCCCCGCTTGGCGAATCGCGCCGAATTTCAAAGTCATCTCAATGAATATCACGAACACCATAATTTCAAAAGCAAATATTAAATCTCATTATGATGTGGCTGCGGAACCCTATTACCGGGAGCGTCACCCTCCCGCTCGGTCGATACCACCCCTACCCCCTCAAAGCCACCCGTTTCCTCCCCTTAGTAATATAACCCCGACGCTTTGAGTAGCTTCGTTAACTGAACGAAATATACTTAAGTACCTATTATTTTCTTTTAATACATTTTTTTCATCATCGTTTCTCTCCAATACGAGCATAATGACATATTATATTTGATAATTTTTAGGGTTCCGTTCCTTAACAGAAAACCAATAGATAATGACAAACAAACAGGACCCTTTTTTTTTAGTTACGCTTAGTTTAAATTCCTTTTATTATTAATGGAAGTGAGCAAAGCATGCTGTTGACTACATAACGCTGCAAAGAAAAGAGAATTATTAATTATTAAGCATCATCATCGTCTTCTGAAGACCTACCAAACAAAAAATAACAGATCAAAATCAATTCAGAATTAGAGTAATCGCGTAACAAACATACAAAAAAAAACATACAGTCGAATAGAGAACCTCCTCCTTTTTTTGAAGTCGGTTAAAAATGCTATAGTTTGGCAGTTAGGACATGATTATGAAAGCCTGAGAGCGCGAGTTCTAGCGTGTTTTTAACAGACTTCCCAAAAAGGAGGAGGTTCTCAATTCGGTTGTTTTTTTTTTTTTTTTTTTTATGTTTGTTACCGCATATCTCCGGCATTTATGAACCGATTTGGAAAATTCTTTTTTTATTTGAATAGATATACTTCCAGATTGGTCCCATTTTTCAGAATCCAGTTTTGATGATGGGATCCATGAGGAATTGAGGGAACTCCTCAAATATCGTAGGCATACATATGGCGATTTTGATATTTTCAGCAAGACACCAAGCATATGATACTTTCTGAATGCAATTCAGAAAGTATCATAATCCTTTCACCACTATGTTTCTTTCATAAATTTTTTTTCATCCAAAATTATTTAGTCGAATACAATGGCGGAAGTCGGTTTTTTAAATGAAAAGTTATATTTTAGTAAGTACGTATTTATTATGTATTTTGTATTTTTGTCGTAGTATATCCGGCCTAAGAATAGTCTCTTTAATCTCCTTCCGTGGATGTCTATCGGCTGATGATGATGATAATTTGGTAATATCTTACCAGATTCAAAGAGATAAAAAATCGATCGGATTCAAAACGTACGAGAGCAAGAAGTCTTTGTTAGGTAATGCTGTTTTAATGTGCTGCCACAAGATGGCACCACACGTTGGTTGGTTACCTACAGATGTATACTCGATACAGTAGAGTTTGAAAATTAATGTCAAAAAAATCAAGTAAGAAACAGGTGACGTCATGCACACTGAACACTGAGACTGGCACTGGGGTCTGTATTCCGCTATCTATAGTCCATGAGATCACGTCATTTATCTTTTACCTATAACGCCTATAACAAAATTAGTGTATTTTTATTTATTAGGATCTATCAGTAACTACTCTAATTTCCTACACATCATCGAAATAACCTTTGAATAGGGCTAAGCAACGGGGCGTAATACTACATACCTGTTAGTACCTATATCAAGTACCTGACGAATTAATTGATAACGTCCTTTTGACAAAAACCATAGAACTCCAACGTCATTCAAATTCTTAGAAATGGGAGGTCAACAATTGATGTTATATTGGTTTCTATTTTATGGAGTACATGTTTCTAAATTCTTCTATTTCAGACTTTTCCCTGTAGTTGTGACACAAAAGCCACAAGCATACCAAATTTCAGTATTGTGGGATTGCTGGAAGTACCCTAGAATTTTGGGTTTTTACGTTTTTTATTTTCCCTAATATCTTGAAAACTACTTAGGCTAAATAATTATTAAAAACAGTTTTAAAAAGTCCAACCAAAGCGCTTTCATTAGACACCCCACTTGATCTGACTGTCTCACTTTTATTTTTTTTACCTCCTCTTGGACCCCAATATCTCAGCAACCCCCTGATCGATATAGCTCATAACCTTACCTACAAATTGTACCAATATTATCTACCCCCATACCAAATTTCATGAAGCTCGGATTAACGGTTTGGAAGTTTTCATCGGACAAACATACATACATACATACATACATACATACATACATACAAACGCCGATTCTTCCAACTTGACTCAGAGAACTCGCTTCGCTCGTTCAATTATGCTTTATATTTAAGTTTGTACCTACCTACATAATTATTAGATAGATAATTTAGTAGAGTCAATTCATTCATGAAACCAAGAAAGAAGCAGGTGACGTCATTAGTTCTCATTAGTCATTACTATAGTAAAGATTAGGCATGATTTTTCTTTAACAAAAGTAAATAGACAAGATTAGTCTGTGTACGTCGATAAGAGATGGCGCCACTTACCAGACGTAGTTTACGTTCACTTGAAAGTGGTAAAGCTTATCGTTTGACGGTAGTACCATGCAGTACTGTAGGTACTATGGCTTATTTATATTTGGAATCTCGGTTTGGTCAATGATTTAATTTACAAGTAGGTACCTATTAAAATATAATCCTACTATCCTACTAATATTATAAACGCGAAAGTTTGTGAGTATGGATGGATGTTTGTTACTCTTTCACGTAAAAACTACTAAATGGATTTGAGTGAAATTTGGAATGGAGATACTTTACGCCCTGGATTAACACATAGGCTACTTTTCATCATCATCATCATCATCAATTTTCATTATTATTCACGCGGGTGAAACCGCAAGCGCAACTAGTATACAATATTATGAATGACCGTAGTGGTCACGGTCTAAGAATAGGACTACTCCAGCTCCTCCCGTAGATGTCGTAATAGGCGACTAAGGGATTATGCCAGGGGATGGGCAGTAGCATCCATCCGATCACCAAACCACCAGCTACGTGAAATCCCCTTTAGAAAAAAAATCTATGAGGGAGGCCTCATTCAGCAAAAGACGTCTACTGGCTGATGAAAAAGAAGAGAATGAGTATAAAAAAAAGCTCAGAAGGAGTCAAAGTGGAATACTAAAACGTTAACACCAAAACTTATAAAAAAATATAGTAATTGTACAGATACAAAACAAGATGTAATTGTGAGACACCCAGTTGCGTAGCTCGGTTGGAACAAAGTGCCTACCTATACCAGTGAATATAATTTCAAATCGTTATTTCTGGGCTGTGCTTTTAATTTTGAGATAGAAGATGTTTCACTAGATCATTTGCTTGATTTTAAGCATCATTTTGCTACCAAAAAAAAAAAAGTTTTTAGCATAACAGCTCAGAAAAAAGTACCACACCTTCTCGTAGAAACATATTACTTATATAACTATTTGACAAGGCCCCTTTACAGCCGAAAAAATAAATAAAATAATAATTAAGTACAAAAATGTTTCGGTAGAAATTTTTATTATTCTACGGCAACACATAACTTTGTTATAATTTGTTTTTTGTTTAGTTTGTTTGTGTTGTTTTCATAAAAAATATTGTTTTGAAGGTTTTGTGTATGTAATGTGTATGACATAATGATTTTATATAGGTATATTTTAGAATTAATTCATTATTATCTGACAAGGCTTATGTGCGGCCGCTAAAATGTATGTACACCATTACAAAACCAAGTGCTCCCAGTGTTCCTACGGTGAATAAATGATATGAATATGAATATGAATATATGAATATGAATATATGAATATGAATATATGAATATGAATATATGAATATGAATATATGAATATATCTTAAAAAAATAATTTTAGCTTAAATTTTAATGGTTTTTCTTCTGAATATGAAGCATTAGACTTCGACACGGCTTGCTAAACACCATACGCATGATGCTGGCACTACACTTGGTGTATATTCGCAAATGTTTGCGTTATTTTTCCAAGGAAAACAACATTGTGTAACGATAGACTCATAGTTGATTTTACCTTGGAAAAATAAAAGACAAATATATATACACCAAGTGAAGTGCCAGCATAATACGAATACAGCTGATGCGCACTCCTTACATTTATACTGCAGTAATATACCTGTGCTTAGTCATACGCTTGTAAACACACAAAACTAAGTAATATAAGTACCTACCTATAACGAATAAGGCTGGCCGCATAGACACGTTTTCCGTATTCGATTTCCGAATTCGTTTTCCGTATTCGGACATCCGAATGCATAGAATCAATATAAAATACATTAACTGACGCACATGTTAGCTTTTTCTCCGAACGGAACAAATTCCGTTTATACGTTTCGAATGCAAGCCGGTGCGTTCGAAGAAACCATCTAGAAAAAACCTAATGCAGTCATGTGGAACGCAGCGCTTACATACATTATGTTTGTGCTGGCGCATACGTTCGGAACTTTCTATTCAGTATCGCGCCCATCGGACGTATTCTTTGTATTTGTTACGCATAGAATCGCAACACGATAGTTATGTGTGAGGCAGAAACACTAATATTGGCTGTTGAAAAATACCCCTGCCTGTGGAATATTCATAATAACTGCGATGTCAAAGATTTGGCTTGTACCCAATACCGACGTTTATTTTTCTTCTTTATTATTAACAGAAATGCAATTGTTAATAAATCGTTGTCCTCCATCGTCATGCGTTCACCACGCTATCACTATCTGTACTGACGTGTAGGTATACATTCCGAATGCAGAAAAACGAACGTTTGCTCTAGTCTCACGGAATTCTAAATCGAAATTCCGCATTCGGAAATCGAATATGGAAAACGTGTGTATGCGGCCAGCCTAAGTATAGCTACATTGACATGCATGGCTCTTGCGTAGCGTAGGTACTATTGCAAAAGTGTCGTGACGTCCGAAGTCTCGCACTTTTCTCGGCCTAGCACTCATGCGCCAAGTGTCTGGATTATAACGATAAGGAACTTTGTTCTAAAAACATTGACCTGGGAATCGAACTCGTGACCTCAAGTTTCCCAACCTCACACAACTAAACTTACCTGCACGAAGTTAATCAGACACTGCCTACATCAAACCTGCATTTCGCAAAACAATTTCCTTTATTAATCGATGACTCATTTATAAGCAACAAACAAAAACAAATCGATACAAAACTAAAACCAGTCCGTCCGTCCGGCGTCGAAGACATGGGGCGTAGCAGTGCCACTCCCAGGGAGGGGCGAAGTCACGTCCCGCCCCCGCCCCGCCCTTTCGCTGGCCCTTCAAGGTAGTCTGGAGGCATTTACTTGCTCATGATTATTAAATAATTTGAAAATACAGAAACCTTGAAAGGAAGTAGCCATTTCACGCTTTCTATATTTAAAAAATTTTATTTTAAGAAAACTACCTGGCTATTTTTTTAGTTTTACCTCATTTTCATCTTGTTACTACAAGTATGACAGATTTAGTATTTTTTAGATTATCCTGCGACTGTGCAACCCACGGTGAAAAGAGGCTCTTTGACTTTGAGGCTCTACCTAACCCTTCTGGAAAAAAAACGTGTGTTTATGCATGTATGTATTATAGCTTCATTTGAAAAGGCTCATCAAAAAGACTGATGATGTTGCCACTCACATAATTCTCTGACAAAACTTGAACGAACGCACCTCGGCAAACTTTTAGGCTGAATTAGGTACCACGTATAGTTATTGGACCCTCTTTGTAGGTACCTTTCAACTCCCACAAATTAAATTCTGGTATTTTTTTTAATTTAAAATATGGCTTCTTTTCTAAAAGTTGTTCGTATGGCTTTTGTTCTAAATACAATAAGTGTCAAACGGACAACATTACGAGAAGTAATTGCAACTGGCACGCAACACAAAATGATTCAGGACTGAAAAGACTGTATACTTTTTAAAAGTTTGAAAAAAGAATGTACTTTCAAATTGGCAACTTATTTCTTGAAGAATTTGGTTATTTCTTTTTCTCGCATTTAGAGAAAAATACAGTGAAACAGAAATAATAAACGTCCTCATTAAATTAAAAAGTTTTTTTTGAAATTGCTTGATTTCAGGCCTCGATAGTAATGTACTATTTGAACAAAAACTTAATACGACATAGTTTGACATGATGAGACTTGTTTTAGAGTAAGCAGCTGCCTGTCTCGCCCCGCCCCCTGACACGCCTTGCGCTGGCCCTAAAATGAGGTCGACTCTACCAAGTTGGACTTACCTACCTTCTTTAATCTAATAAAATCGAACCTCATTTGCATTTTTTCTTCTAACATTGTATTTTGTATCGAGTTAGTAATACTACTTATGTAATCTATTTAAGACGAATCAAATTGAGCATTGACTTAATATTTTAAAAGATTTTTTGTAAGAAAAACAAAGTCAATACAAAAGACTTCAACGCGGTTCTCGTAGCACAACTGCTACGACAGTTATACGACATACTTACTACAAAAAAAATGACAGAAAATCTAATTAACAAACTAATTTCCCAAAGTAAAACAACTATAATCCGCCGTATTTTTGTTTTTCTTTTCTATCCTATGCATTCAAAGGTTGTCTGGAAGAGATCGCTTTTAGCGATAAGACCGCCCATGGTTCATTATTTTCTATTTTAATGTTTGCTTTGTTATAATATTTTTATTTGGTGTGCAATAAAGGGTTTATTTATCTATCTATCTATATATAATTTCTTACTGTTGGGCAAAGGCTCCAGCGAATGTTCTCGTGGCTGGCTTCGGCGTTGCGTCGATTGTCGCTATATCATAGACAACGTCGGCCAATATACCTTCATAGATACAACTCTTTATAGTCCTTTGTAATACCTACTTCATAAAACCTTTTTGTTATTATCCATAACTCCTCTTTACGTATGTGTTATCTGTAGAAACGTCTATTGAAAAATTAACCTCATAGTAGAATCATGAATGTTTAATATTACTAGTAGAACAGTTAGTTTTTTCCACAATTTTCCGTTACCAGACGCGTACCATTTTATAATAAACCACGTACTAATTAATACTTGTGTTATTTAACCTCGTTATAAAAATGTTTCAAAGTTTTGGGTGTTTATAAAATTGGGCACTTCAAATGTTGCCCCGCCCACGAACCGCCCTACTATTCGCTGGCCCTTTGAGCGGACTATAGCCTTCCAATTTCAAAATCATATGACATTAGATTGTAAGTTGGTCCTATATAGGTTGCGGGTTCGATTACCGCTGCGGGACAAATGTTTGTATGATCAGCAAATATTTGTTCCGGGTCTGGGTGTTATGGTACCACGGTACTCGTAGTTCCTTATACCCACGACACAGGGGAATCCTAGTGTGGGATCGGGACTATATGTTATATGTGACTGTTGGGTGCTATGTTATATTATGTTATAGGCTTCAGGTTTTAGCAGAAAATCTTAGAGCATTTTTTTCGTTAAATATTCTAAGCAGTAATGATAGTAATAATAATAACACAAACACACACATACAAACACAAAACACAACAACACACACAACACCCACACAAACACAACACACAGTAACCACAACAACAACAAACACAAACAACATAACACACACACACACAACAAAAACACACAAACAGAGTTTTATAACCCTCATGGTTTAAAATATAATCATCATTATCATCATCATCAACCTATAGACGTCCACTGCTGAACATTGGTCTTTTCCATATAATGCCATGACAAACTGTCATGAGCCGCCTTCATCCACCAACTTCTTGCGACCTTTAAAATATATTTGGTCCATAGAAAGGGCAGTCTTCCTACACTGCGTCGTCCAGTTTGTGGTCACCACTGTCGCCACTATGGAAAACCTTTGTTACACAACAGTTGTTGATTCTGCGAGTTATACTATATGGCCTGCCTATTGCCAGGTTTTATCATCATCAGCCGTCAGACTTTCACTGTTGGACGAAGCCTCCCCCATATAATTAAATGGGGGATTTGCAATTATCAGCACGCTTGCCTGGCGGATTGGTGATCGCATTATCGAAGCAGTATTTCCCTCATTGCTGTGTTCTGGTTTGAAGGGTATGGATGCCGGTGAAATTACAGACAAATTACACTTTTCATCTTTATGTATCAGGATGACGAGCGCAGTTACATTCAAAGTCAAATGTCGTAGTTATTATATAATGGATCCAATGTAATCATACATTGCCAAGTATAGGGCGCGTCCTAGGTGGACATTACCTGAGAGGTATTGTATTTGTAATGTTGTCAATTATTAAAAATTGTATTAAAATAGTATTTATTTTATGATAACATAGCTTATGTAAACCATACAAAACACTGCTTTAATAATTAATGTAATAGCAGTGTTTTGACTTCCTTATTAGCGACTGCCTGAGTGATTCAACTCGACCAATCGTAGCCGGTGACGCGGCTATCGCCGCCGACTATCACCGAGTATGATTAGGGGGTAACGAAGAGACATTACGTAGCTCCGATACCGGTAGCTCACAGCTCAGTTGATCGTTGATTTTGGAAGGAATAAGTTGTTTAGTAGTGAACTAAAGAAGTGTTCTGTATATCCGGATTTGTGATTATGGAACCAAAGGAGTACCTATATTAAAATTAAGTATTATCCATTTTTATTATTTTATTTTACCACCCATCATAGCTGACGCATTCTTGAGGGTAGAAACTGTTGGAAATTCTAGAAGTGCCAACAGTGGGCTGTGGTGGGTGCTGATTTCATAAAAATCTCTTACACGTTTCAAATGATAACCATAATTTTGTATGGGCGTCATTTGAGAAGTGACGTCATCGCGTGGACGATATTTATTCGAGAATTCGGGTCAAAAAAATCGGGGAAAACAATTAAAGAAATTGATAAACAGTTACACTGGACATAAAAATGTAACGAATCAAATGAAATCAAAAGTATTTTATTCATTTAAATACAAGAATCATTTTGAATCATCTTAAAAACTAAAATTACTTACTCCTGTTCCAACGCGACCAAGCCTATAGAAGAATCAGGCAACAAACACGGCTTGGCTTAATTTGATGATCCGTCTTACTCTATAAGTGGAAAGCGCCTGCGTGGCGCCTCGGAGCAGCGATAAGCTGATACATAGAAAATGAGGACAGGTTAAAAGTAAAGGGAATCAGCAAAAATTACCAAGACAGCACACGATACGCTAGATATATTTGTAAAGCCGGGAATTCATTAGGCAACATTTGTTAATAAACACTGTTTATAAACAATTAAATACAAGAATCATAAGAAACTGTTTATAAACCGTGTTTACTAACAAATGTTGCCTATTAAATATCCGGCTTAAATAACAATCTAACAGAACTATGTCGGTCGCAACGGTCGCAGGAAGTCGATGGATTGAGGTAGATCAAGAACATTCATCGAAGAGTCGAGGCCTATGTTCAGCAACTGACAACTGACAACTGACTGTCTGATAAATTATGTCAGTTATTAATAGCTAGCCGGACTTCTTGGGCAATTTTTGTTGTTATAAAATTTGTACTGGCTGCTGGCTTATTTAGGAGTGTGTTATACTGAAAGAAAGCGTTAGTCGAGCTGGGTTAGGAGATGGAGAGGTCTATTCTTAGGCCGGACACACCATGATCTTTAAGTTATAGTAGGTAGTTATATATCTATTAATAATTTTGTACATAGGTAAATAATGATACAACTAATATACTTTGTGAATACATCATTTAAAATAAAAAATAAAAATTTGAGCTATCAAAAGACTGTTGTAAACGACCTAAAGATAGCTCAACTTATACAAATCACTACCAGACAGAAGCGTCCCCACAAGATGCTGCTGCTGAATGGCAATACTAATGTCACGGCAGTTATGAGCCAGCCTATTACTTTTATGAATTACTAGTTGCGCCCCGCGGTTTCACCCGCGTGAATAATGATGAAAATTGATAATGATGATGATGATGAAAACTAGCCTATGTGTTAATCCAGGGCGTAAAGTATCTCCATTCCAGATTTCACTCAAATCCATTCAGTAGTTTTTACGTGAAAGAGTAACAAACATCCATACTCACAAACTTTCGCGTTTATAATATTAGTAGGATAGGATTTGTTGGTAGTAAAAACGGCATTCAAAAAGAAAAAACCTATGACATACCATAAGTAAAAAATTAAAACAATGTTGTTGTTAGTGTACCTAACCTACCTACTCAAAATCCTTCCTACTATCCTACTTCCTACTATCCTATCCTACTAATATTATAAACGCGAAAGTTTGTGAGTATGGATGTTTGTTACTCTTTCACGTAAAAACTACTGAATGGATTTGAGTGAAATCTGGAATGGAGATACTTTACGCCCTGGATTAACACATAGGCTAGTTTTCATCATCATCATCATCATCATCAATTTTCATAATTATTCACGCGGGTGAAACCGCGGGGCGCAACTAGTTCTAAATATAATCTTCAATGTTTTAGTGTAAACTTGTACTGTACAAAACCCATATCGAGGAAGTTTTTGCCCTATTGACAACATTTGCAAAATACCTATCCTGGCCTCTAATTTGCGTTTCCACGACTCGCAACAACTTTACAACACGGATGCCCATACTGAATTACATATCTCACAAATGGCGACTGCTACCTGAAGTACGTTCCTACCTACCTATTCAAGGAAAAAAAAACAACTATGCAATGACCATAGCCAATCTTCCCCTGGCTCAACAAAGGCGCGGAGAAGGGGCGATGGATGGGCGTTCCCGCTGAACTATCTGTAGGCGAGTGGGGTTCGTTGTTCATCGCCTACGTTTTCTGTGCTCCTGGTAGTTGTGAGTCGATTTTACCTGCGGAATCGGAACTTCGGTTCGTGCTAGCTTCGTTTACCTGAACGCGATCAAGGAATTGCGATCAAGCAATTCAATTTATGTTTAGTGTTTTTGTATGTTTACTGTGCGTGCATTTGCTTCAATGCGATTAAGTTCTTAAGCGTTTTTGCTGTTATTCACGATTATTTCTCATAGCCATGTTTTTATTACCTACTATGACAAAATGAATGAAACTAACTTGTACCAATTTACCTAAGTACCCGAAAATTTATCAATTTACTATTGCCAATCAACCAGATCATGGCCCAAAAACTTGAAACTTGGAGCTTGAACGCAACTGAGATAAACTTCTCGAACGTTTCCCTTATTTTAATTGGGATTGGGTTCTTCACTAATTTTATTACAGATTAGCAGTAGGACTGCTATTATCTACCAATGGTCCAGCCTACAAATAAGATACCTAGGTAAGCCCTTTGTTATGTTTAGTATCAACCTACTTAGTCCAAGTGATCAACATTATGTTTCCTTCTATTGTCTCTCCAAGCGTAGCGAGTTTCATTCGTTGGTCATACAGACGCGACCGAACGGTGTGAAGTTTTTTTCATTTCTAAAATGTTTTGCATCAGTCTTTCTCATTGTCATTGGTATCTTCTACTCACATAGGAGTTTTTTCTTATGATCTGCATCATGTTTGCTTCACACGGATCTCGTCTTGCGTCATGCATGACAATGAAGTTAGAAGTCAAGAATTAGATCTATAATTGTCTGCATAGCAGCTTTTATTATTTGAATGTTAAAGCTACAGTACCTAGCTGTCACACTGGCATATTCAACTCATCATTATCATCCTGTTATCATCCGCTGCTGGACGGAGCCTGTTCCATTGCAATGGAGGCATTTTCCATTTGGCATTTGTTTTTTATCAGGTATCGCAAGATAAAAAAAAAACTATTTAGAACCATGTAATTTTTCATAAAACTTATTGTTATTCTTTGATTTTAGATGTATTTGCTTAGATAGGTCTGCTGTCAGTCGCCAACATAAAATTCATTTGGTAAGTGGATATAGTACCTACAAATTGTTTAATTCAAATAGTGTGCTACAAAAACAATGCATTGTTTTTAATTAAGACATCAGGAAACGCTTGTTAATGATTTTGATAAGGAAGCGTGAATGCTAGATTAATTATAAATTACGTTTCCTCCTTCCTGTGTCCGAAGTTTCCAAACACCTACACAGGCTATGCAATTAATAAAACAATACAGCATAATATACTATAGATACTGTAGGATTCACCTATTTCTGTAATTGTCAAAAATATGTCTGTAACCACATGTATAAATCATTCCTGTAAGGCACTTCAGAAAATGGAATTCAAATAAATATTCATGCAGACGTCGTCGCCGTCTCCACACGCTATTCAAGTAGGTAGGTAAGGTACCTATCGTCGTGTCAACGTCTCTGTATCTCAATCGAATGCTGCCTCATCGGCGGACATAAACTGGCAATTCTTATGAACGGAACGTGCTCTTCGTGTACATGAATCTATTAACCAGTCAAGGTGACTGGATCGATGTATTCGCGCACGCTCCTCAGTTCCGGACCCACGTGGCTGTCAACAGATGGCGGTAGCATGCACTGCGCATGCCTCAGTTTATTGAGCGCGTGGATACACTTCAAAATACCGGCACCCACGCACACCGACAAAAATCATATGTTTGTCCGTACCCATACGGCTTTGAATTACCTTCGTGGTGCGTAATGACGCAAGTCGGCTCTATAAATGGACTATCAAGTCTATTATCTTGGCGGTAAAGTATACATTACGATAATCACTTGACAGAATCCACAGAAGTGGTCGAGTGAGCTAAATGTTCCGCAGACGTCAATTAACGTCGCCTTTCTGGTTCTTGTTTGAAGTTTGATAAGCCACTGGTTTCATGAAAACACATTTCTGGCTTGGCGAACGTATTTTTAATGATTCTTTTAAAATTAACTTCTACATTTTTATTATAAGAAACATGTACTTACCTACTCAACTACTAGCGTACACTTGTAGGCAATAATAATTTTTAACTTTTCCAGCAAGGTCTGTATTCAAAGCGGTTTTCCCTATAATGGTTGTTTCCAATTCAAGCTCGAAACTTTATCTTCAATGGCACGGCACAGCCATACAACTTCATCGTTCTTTATTGTCGGGAAGTTGCCGTCTGCAAAGTTTCATGGGAGTTAGCGAAAATTTATGATATTTACTGCACTTTCGAAAACAAAGTTAGCTAGCAAACTATTCGGCTCGGCAGTTGCCCAACTTTCATTCGTATACAGTCATCTAGGTACCTAGGAATTTTGTAGATTCATAAAATATCATGCTAAAATGGTGACGGTGTTGGCAAGGGAACACGTTTTTAAGCCGTTTTTTAGTGTGATAGTGTCAAATAGATAAATTATTATGATCACCAACGTCGGTTAGGATAGTAGAAATATACACTTTTGGTGTGCATGTGAGGTATGTAGATTGTATAGTACATTTTTCTCATGTCAACACCCATTCAATACCTAAAACAAAACATTCCAATGGTAATAATTTTTCGTATTAAACACAAGACATTGAATTAAACTAGGTACTTCTTAGATAAGAAAAATAACGTTACCAGTGCCATATGGTGCGCAGTTTGGTGACAAGTACTAGGCGAGCATAACTTACAAAGAAGTAATGAACGAGAACAACGGAAGCCAAGCGGGAAAATGTCTCGTGATATTGCGATTGCAACGCTGAACGCACATAGCGCTGGAATGTCATTGTGTCTGAATATACACCCACGACGAAGTAGGTAGGTACTCTTTACTGGCTGTTGACACTGATAATCACGCAAGATAGCGTTTTAAACATATTTGGCAGGGTATGAGTCAGACTCTGCATCAGGGTTTCGTTCCCATGCATGGTATGGCCAGTTGGACAGTTTCAATAAACACTTGAAGGAATACGGTAAAGCTATTGAGTTTGAAACTACGTCACAAGTCAATGTTAGTTGCCGAGAAATGCATACTGCGATAGCTAGACCGAAGTCTCCCCTTGACGGTTGTTTAAAACTTTTTTGGTAACGAAACCCTAAAAAGAAACAGACTAAGTTTGAGTTACTTTTTCCTGCGAGTAAATCTCTGATGAGATTTATTGTTTGTTCTTATTTACTACAAACAGTAGGTGTGGTAGGTAGGACTGGTTGGTAGTCAATAACATCACTATTAATCATTTTATAAATTAGACTTCTTGGAATCCAGTAATTCGTTCGAGAGGGGATCAGTAACTACTCATTCGATGTGGGTGGGCGGAGATGCCATTATTCAATGGGAGGTGTTAATTCTGGCGTTTAGCTTTGTATTATTGTGGATTGTTTTGATTGTCCACTTTATTTTGTACCTACCGACGGGATCATTAATCATAATGATATGTGGGTCGATCTGTGTCTGTAGGTGGTATGATTCTGCTCTAATCATACACAACTATGCAACTATGTATGTATGTTGGTAACTAGTTAGTGTATCTGCGTAAAGTTGATGACTTATTGAGAGTTGATTATTTTATTAATGTTGTTTTGTTTATCTCTGAAACAATGTTTAAAGGCAGGTTTAGATCAAACAAAGAGCACTGACCGATGCATTTTTTTGATCTCCTGTTTAAACTAAGATATTTAGAGAACCATCAATGCCTATTAGTAAACGAATGCTTGTTCTAGCAAAGCAGTTCGCGATTGAATGCTTGTGGTTCCGTATTGGAGAACTGCATGTTCTCTGCCTACGCGCCGTTTAATCTGTAAGAGCGAGTATTTTTGCAATTTTTAGAATGCTCTTAGAATTTCTCAGAGCTTTCTACAAATTGCTCGCAAATTGAACAATTAAATATTGCAAAGAGCACATTCACAATAAAAGGGGTGGGGGAAAAATAATTACCACTTTCTTGGGAGTAGTAAGTAAAGGTAAGTACCTAGTAGGTATTATAGTGTATAGGTACGTAACCTACTCTTAGGTAGGTAGGTACCTACTTTTTGTTTATAAATTAGTAGAGCATGGTATCGTTTCTAGAAGAACCTTCCTCAAAGTTATTATTTCAACAGCGCTAGTAAAGACTTCTGTAAGCCTTCCGAACTCTTCTAATCCGGTGACTGCGAATGCAAACGATATCAAAAGTTTCCTTCGCGACCGATCCAAACAAAACTTTCTAACATCTGTCGTTTTCTCAGGAACGTGCCCCTAATCGCTTGCCAGGCACAAAGGAACCATACGGTGTACAGAAAGAGATGGACGTAGCTATAAATTCTCAGAAAGAAAGAGATGGCAGCAAACCGGAACATTACACAAGTCCCGTCTCGGTTGACGGGGCCCGAACAAAATGAATGGTCGAAGAGATTAAAACACGCTGTAGTCGGGCCTGCGTCACTTCAAATGGATATAATACAAAATAATAACTTTTCAACTAACACTTTTAGAAAAAGTTCATATACTTACCTACTATGTAGATATAATTTCCATTGGGACACCCCGTAATCATTCCAAAAACAACAGCAAAGATGATAACAAAACTTTTCAATTGCAAAAATTTAATGAAGCTAACTAATGAACTTAAGAAGAATTCTACGCGGCGAAAATTTTGATGACTATATTGCACTAACTGTTTAGTTCTGCCAAGTGAAATTGAACTGTCATTTGCTGACTTGATAGTTCAATATCAGATATCTTTAGTTTCATCGGAGTGATACTTCTTTACGTTCTTAATGGTATTTCTTCTGTGCCGTAGCATCGGAATGAATGAAAATAATAAAAAAGTATAATTGCGTAACACGAGGCTAGTGGGAAGTTGAAATTAGAGATGATGATGATGACGCGCACGATTTGGACCCGGTAATTATTGAAAATGAACCCACATATTTACTATATTGCATTGCAGTTGAACGAACCAAATGTGTAAGTACTAATATGGATATTTGATTCACAACAACTTGAACCTGACTTTTGTTTCCTGTAAATATTTAAAATTAGTCGTGGTGATTGACGGTGGAGTAAAGCCCTGAGCGAGTGGTGACTGAGGTTGGGCCAAAGAACTCCAGGTCGTCTGACAGTGTGGTGGGTCGACGACATTGTCAAAGTCGCGGGGCAATCCTGTGGGGCTACTCTTGAAAACAGTTCCAATCGCAATCCAGTTTCAACGTTTGTTTGGCACTCTTGAACCAAATCGAGTTTGAAATCGAGATAGAGCACGCGATTGACTTTGCGTGAAGAACAACAGACAGAAAGTCGATGTCACTTAGTTCTATAAAATTCCACGCTAAATTGTGCGCTAGTATTGAATTCAAGAGTACTAAATGACCAAGGAATCTAATACTCTCTGATGGAAAATGACACTAAATCCTGGATTAGGATCGAGTAGAGGGTCAAGAGTAGCCCTGTGAGTTGGAGACACGCAGGACGGAGGAGGTTTGCATAAGCGAAAAGAGGCCTGTACCATATTAATTACTAATGATCTATCTATTCTAAGCCTATAACCAGTACTGATTGATCCCGCTCTGAAATTAGTAGCTGACTTTATAGCTCTTCGGAACAGTTAGAAGTTTCGTTAGGCCACTTTTTACAACAATTTTGATAATTTGTAAAGTCAACGGAAACCTTGATTCCGGAACATTTCATTTCATTTATTTCCACCATAATATAAGACTATCATCATATCCTATCCTACCATTACTATAAACGCGAAAGTTTGTGAGTATGGATGTTTGTTACTCTTTCACGTAAAAACTACTGAATGGATTTGAGTGAAATTTGGAATGGAGATACTTTACGCCCTGGATTAACACATAGGCTACTTTTCATCATCATAATCATCAATTTTCATCATTATTCACGCGGGTGAAACCGCGGGGCGCAACTAGTTAGCCATAATTATAACTAGTATTAGTTGAACCTGATGTAGGAGTTTCAGCATTTATATCCAGTGATGCTCTGTGGTGACGAGAATCTGTTGGCGTTGGCGGTGCAATACTGACAGTGACAGATGCAAAGCGCCGGCTTGTCAGTTGGGCTTGAACTGGGACTTGACGTCAAATGGCGGACAGAGAAACACATTGGAAAAGGAATAAAATCCAGAAATATCTTTGTGATCTGTGTTTAATTTTGGAGTTTGAGGCCTAATCCTACAATAGGAACATATTGAAACAAATTCCACAAAGTACAGGTTGGTAGCTAATTTTGTATAATTCTTAGTAAGGTCGAAGCGAAGTGTGCTGAGGGTGAGTTTACTTTTGCTTTACTGTTGTTTACTTACGAATTATGTAAAAATTATTTGAAAAATTACTACATCATAAAATGCTGAAGCGGACACTATATACCTTATTTAGAGCATCAGATTTTCCGTGAATAGCACTCAACAGTAAGTTCACAGAATCAAAAAACTATCGAGAAAACTCTTAAAAATAAAAAGTCTGCTCTACTTTTTTTCTAGGTTTTTTTCCACAGGCTTTTGCTAAGAGATGGCATGAAGGCCTAAATTACCCTAAAAATTTACAGATTTACCAGAATCATATATGTATTTATTAAATAGATATTTTAGAATCGGGCAAGAAGATGCTTATCTACTCTGATATTAAATAAATTAAATCTGGAGTACCCCAAGGAAGCGTATTAGATCCGGTCCTATGCATAGTATATATACCTGTGCCATCCCTGAATTAGAAATTAACACCATCGCGAGCTTTGCTGACGACACTGCTATAATGACTGTTGGAAGCACTCATGCAGAAGCAGCAGAAAAGGTTCAGGTGGCTATTAATAAAATCCATGACTAAATTAAAAAATGGCAGACTAAACTTAAAACCAATTCACATCAAAGTCACCAATAAAAAATAACAGTACTTCCCAGTATTTATCAACAGTAAGCTACTATTTGAAAATACGGAAAAGTAAAAGTAATTACGCTTGAGCTTGACGCAATGGACAAGAAGAAAAAAGATCAGCATTAGAACTGAGCACGATACAAAATGATGTACTGGCTGCTTGGAAGACATTCTGTGCAGGGGTACACAACAAAATTTTATTAAACAAACAAGTCCTGATGCCAGTGTACCTATGGTATACAGCTGTGTGGCTGCACCAAAAAAGAGTAAAAGAAAAAAACTAACGATTCCAAAATAAAGTAGGTACCTACCTATATGAAGAAACAAACACCACACAGTTTAGGTTTATTGAGCTAAAAGTAGGTCTAATAGTTAACTACTCTTTGACAATTATTTTTCTGTCAATCGATCTATTGTTTATTTAACAGTTAGTGTGCAACATTTCTTACAACTTCTCCGTTGTAAGATGGATGAAACTATTCCTTTGTTTATAATTAATTCAATGACAGCTGTGCCAGTACAGTCACACAAATAAACAGCCAATTTCAACGGCACATCAATTCATAACACTGCACCGAACAGTCGCATCATCATTACCATCTTTCATCCCAAATTCTAAGGGCCGGCATCCACATTAATCAAAGTATCCACTAAATTGAAGTGGAGCAGAGCAGAGTGTGAAACCAATCTTGTCAAAGGAACATCACGTTGTTTGATTTCACACATCTTCATTTCTCATCTTTGATGGACACTGGCCCTTAGTAGGAAGTATTGCTCCATTCAGTGAGGTAATTAATCCGTCGTGATGAAATCTGGATCAAAATTTATGCACCATATTTTATCTTTGTCGAGATAATTGTGGGTATAGTGGAATTTTAAAAGCACGTGTCTGAATTAGAGGGATCGGAAAAATAGTATTTAATTCACACGGAATACGGTTCAGATCTAATTGCTCAGGAGTTGAGCAGTTTGTTAACTGTTACGAATGGATTCTGTTGAAATGAAAACTCTATTACGCTGTGTTAAAGTTTATGCATGATTACTATTACTGAAAATGTTTTTCATCGTCTTACTTGACTCCAAACCAACGACTATTTGACTCGTAAATCAAATAAAAATAAAAGTTAAGTCCACCCAGTCAAAAACATATTTATTTTTATTTAATGTATTCCAGAAATGTATTCATGACTTTCAGAATGAAAGAACCTATTGCGAACTGGTTCCTATAGCCACACTGTTTCTTTCAAGGAACTTTTCTGGGTCACCGACCTCTAATCTCTGATCTAATGCAGGATGACAGAGACTGAACATTGACACGAAGTAGTTGTAAAGTAGTACAATTTTAGATACTGTTGCGTTGATTGAATGAATAAATGACATTATTATTATTATATTATTATAAAGGCATAATCTTCTTCTATCCTCACATCCTCAGTATGACTGTGTTTGAGATCAATCAGTTTCATATAAAAAATTTGTTCTACCACATTCGTATATTCCAACTTTCCAAGTATTCGAAACCAAACACATGTTTTCAATCAAAACCAATAATTGACAAAAAACATTATAATAGTCATTGAATCCAAAATGATTGAATTGAAACCATTTCCGCGGAAACGAATGCTGGCGGGAGTCCACAAAAGGGCAATTAAGGCCCGGCTACCCTCCGTTAATAAGTAAACAATGAAAGCAAGGGCGGGCCGTGGGCGATGCTATCTGTACCTACGTGTGAACGGATAGTGTTGGGTCGGTAACCTTTTATCCATTGCACAGTGGTAAGTTAGATAAGCTGGCACGAGGGCTGAAGGTACTCTCGGATAGTTAAATATTATGGATATGAATTTAAATAACATACATAATGACACCCAATAGTCACAGACCTAGTCCTGATCCCACAATAGGATTCCTTATGTTGTAGGTGTCAGGAACTACAACATACATCGCGTAATAATTATAATTTACAGAACCCCCTCGCCAAGGAGGGAGGCGGTAAGGTCGTATCAACGATTTGGGCCTCAACATGGTAGGCCACAAAGACAACATGCCTTCGTGACGGAGATCGTCTAACTAATGAAAAGCTTAGTAGTTCAAATAACGGAATTTTTATTTTAAAATCCTCATGCCTAAGGGTTGGCATAGACCAATACATACCATAGGTAAACATTAGCTTAAGTAGTACCTAATTTAATTTATCTATGGTAAAGTAACATATGGGTAATTTAACACCCATATACAACCTGTTGTTTTGTACACTTGCCATATTTACGGAGGTTACTATACTGCTGACACCGATTACAAATCAGTCAAAAAAAAAATAGCTTAAAAATTACATAGTTATTAAAATGTTTGCCATTTAAAAATATCCACCCGTGTTAATTCACCGTACAAAATCAACCCCCGTGGCACGAGCCGCGTGGCGTGGTCGCCGCAGCGTCCTTTTACTTCTACGTTCTTTGGGGTCTATTCTCAAATTTTACTAGGGGTTTATTCTTGTGTGACCTAAGATTGTTTTCACAAAAAAATCGGTTATAGTTATCTGTAGGATTTCGATTTTATTTTTAGATGATTACGTATACATTATATCACGCGCTCTTCAAGTATGGCAAGTGTACAAAACAACATATTGTATAAAACAGTACACAGATCAAGTGTTACTGTTTGTAATTTAAACATTCAAATTACAAATAATAATATAGCATCAAAACTTGTATCAGATTCTACTATCCTTCCAAGTTCGACCTTAGAATCAGACTCCTCAATTAAACTAAACTATAATCACGCTTCACGTCATTCTTGCTTGGATATATCTCCCCCAATTATAGTAGCAAATGGCAATGGGGAACGCAACAATGGTGATCATTTTGGCAGCGAGTAACCGCCACTTTTTTCCAGCGAGAAGCTTTTGCTCTGCCGGAAAATGGTAAATGGAAAAAAAAGTGGCCACTTTCCATTTATTGAACGCAGAGGCTTGATTCATGGCTTGTACGGTAGGTAGGTTCAACACCAAGACACATACCAAAATCAACCAATAACACGCAACTGAACTGAATACAAAATTCAAAAGTTGCGTAGACTCGTATTTGGGCTGATCGGAACGGCAGCGCGGCTCAGTTGAGACTCGGGGTCATTTAAAAAACCATAGAGTTTCGGGCAGCGCGGCCCAGTGAGACACAAGGGGGCGCTCTCCAAATCTTTTTAAATTTGAAAGAAGGAATATTTAGGTCAAGTAGGTTCCCTTATTCAAGTTTCCTAGGATTTAGATAGCGCTTAGGCTGCGAAAATGATGCCCATTGTTGCGTTCCTCATTGCCATTTGCTACTTTAATTGGGGGGCTGATGTATCATTATCTTTGCTAAGAGCTGTAGATGTTCACATCTTCTTCCTCTCCTACTTGAAGGATAGCCTTCTGTATCATCCTCTTCAGCTTCTTCCGTGACTCTGAGCGGAGCGTGCGAAGCTCTGATGCTACGAAGTCACCGAATATCTGGTGGATAAACAAAGCTTGAAGAAGACGGGCATACATGGTTGAACTTCTGGGTTCCTGGAGAATTAGGCAAGAAGGAAAGTCTTCTACATCTCCGTCTAGGAGGAGCAATGACTTACATAACATAACATAACTTAGCACCCCAACAGTCACATACATAGTCCTGATCCCACACTAGGTTTCCCTATGTCGTGCGTATAAGGAACTATGAGTACTTACTACGGTACCAAAACACCCAGACCCGGAACAAATACTTCCAGATCTTGCAAACATTTGTCCCGCAGTGGGAATCGAACCCACGCACTCGCCTGTCACACGCACTCGCCCGTCACGCTACGGAGGTCGGAAAAAGTCAGCGGACAAAAGCCGAATAGCGGGCTCAGGAGCACGTATTGGTTGAGGCTTATCCAGTCTAGCAGTGCACTAATGTCAGCTGGTGATGATGATGATAATAGTTACTCAATGGCTTGCAAGAAAGACAGTTAGGCAGCAGCATTCACCTGAGTACTCAACACCAATACTGCGATGACTAATCCGCTTGCCAAGCGTAGTGGGCAATGGCAAATCCTCCATTGTAATCCTTGAGGAAGACTTTGTGCAACAGTGGACAGATGCTGACAATGGCTGAAGAATCCATGTCTGACGGCAGAAGCTTAGAACGGAAAAGCCTAATCTGACGCGGGTGGCATTGGCCCGGTCACTAATTCGACTTAAAGCGCAATGGCTTTCGCGGATTAGTCATCGCAGTATTGGTGTTGAGTACTCAGGTGGATGCTGCTGCCTAACCCTGGTGTAATCCCATAGTCGACTTATACGATATCCCCGGGAGGAGACAGAGGGGTCTACTCATAGGCCGGAAACACCACGGCACCAGACATAGATTAGGCATACTTCAATGTTTTAACCTGACATTCGTATGCGTTTAAACATGGCCGGTTCATTATCTGTTCCGGCAAAGAATAAGCCACCTTCAGAATACTTAGGCGTTTCCCATCCAGGACAACTAGGTACTGGTAGAAGATGAGTCAACTTAGGATCACACCTTAAGCCATTTACCTGGCATTCATCTGCGTTCGAACCCGGCTGAATCCGAGGCTGTTCCGGCCACATGATTGGCAGAGCTCTGGGCGGCAGAGGTGGTGGCGCTGACGCAGCCACCCTCAAGGTTGGCTTCTTCCGTCCAGGGCTGCCACTGGTGGAAGGTTTAGGGGAACTGGGACGGGCGCGAGCTGCTGCAAACTCTTGCTCTTCTTCAGCTTGGAATTCAGCCAGCTGATAAAAAAAAATACTTTTATATCAAATTCCTAATTTTCCTTATTACAAATTCTAAAGTTATGTGCGCGAGAATAGCATTTTAATCTACAAGTTTTGGAATACCTTCAATTGATTAAGGAACCACATTACTTTTCTTTAGTTTTTCTTTTCTAGTTTTTTCTAAGAATGCTTTGTGAGGCGACTGTCGAGGCGAAACCCATAACAGAGGTTGAGTGGCGGAATTGGTACTTACTAAAAATATATTTGTCTATCAATATTCAAGTCAACATTTATTCATGATGATGATGTTGAATTATTTAGCCCTTAGTTGGCTTTTATGACATCCACAGGAGGAGATGGAGGGATCTATTCTTAGGCGGGACACGCTACGGCATCCTTGTTTTGGAACAAAATCTACTAAGTAATTTTATTTATTTAATAGAAGATCAACAGCGAATGCAGAGTGGGCTATAAAAAGCCCGATAATAATACCCATTTCAGTGGAAAATAAACACAGGAACTATATAGGTTAACGACACTATTGAAAAATAAAATATTTGGAGTGTTTGAACTAAAATCGCTTTTTGATTATTTTAATCTTAGATTTTAATTAATTGAACTAAATTAATTTGGTCATAAGGTATAATAACCAAAAAATACAAAATCAATAACTAAAAGTTCAGTAACCTCCATAGTTCAAGAGCCAATCAATCAACATGTTATAAACAGCTAATTACCTACTAAAAAAAATACATTTCTGATATACCTACATGTAGTTGTGATGCTACTCTTACAAGAGAATATCTGTACCTACCTACAAAAGTTTAGCAAATGTTAAAAGTTAAATTCAAGCTAAGTACCTAATATGAAGGTTATAGTTACCGCAATATTAACAGATTCCACTTCAAGTGTTGTGTCGAGCGGGTCTATCGACATCATCGTCGATTCATTCATAGAGGGCGCTGTCTTCAAGAACGACATCGCCTCGAAGTACTCCCATCCGCTCGCCAGCCCCGCACTCCTCTCAACCCCCGCCTCCTGCTTCTTCTTCATTTTCCTCAACTCGTTATTGTACTGCGACCTCAAATTGTGTATCTTTCTATTGATCTCTTCTGTTGTCGTCCGAAACATATCCGCTAGGTGCATTGTCTTCGCATGTCGGGCCATTTTATCTTTGTAAAACGCATGTTTTGCGTTCCATAGCACGTGACACTCTGCTTCCAAAGTCTCGATCAACTTCGTAGTCATTTCAGAGTTCCAGGTCAGTCTTGATACCCGGTAATCACGATCGATATCCGCTTCCATTTTCGGAAGGAACGAGTCGAACGAGTTTGAATTTGAATTCATGTCGAAGCGTTACGATGGCGAAAGTGCTCTAGCGAGACTGGCGGGGAACGGCCGAGAGCGGCGAGATCGGTGTCCAGCGGAGCGGCAACGGCGCGCGCAGGAATAACTTTTACGCGGCGTTGCCAGACCGTGCGAGCCGCGTACCTATAGTGCCATACAACTCGAAGGCGTTAAAAAGGCTAAAGAGCTGAGCTACATAGCTTTATTAGCATTTATTAACGGAACACGGCTTATTAACAAAGGAAGTCTTGAAAATTACCTTTCAAAGTCGATCGATGTAACTCAATTTTTTTAAAGTAAGTTAGGTTAGGTATCATCATCATCATCATCCTTTTGACGTCCACAACAGAACGAGGCCTTCCCCATAACATGCATTGAGAGGATTTGCCATAATCACAGATCAGATTTTCAATCAGGATTGGTGATCCCATATGAAGGGTTCCCAACGAGTAATACCCAAACGAGTAACACTGTTACTCGTTGGGAATTTTTGTCCCAACGAGTAAATATTGGTGTTTTTCTTTTACGACATCCACGGGAGGAGATGGAGGGGTCTATTCTTATGCCAGATACGCCATGGTGCGATTAATCATTAATTAACTTAGTTATATTAGTAGGTATAGGTACTTAATAAAATCATCCATGATTAGTCGAGAAATAAAGATTTAATGATGCACACGTGCGTGCGAGTCATCGAAGATGATCGTTAACTATGTCCTGTTTACAGTCACTGATCTATTAAACAGCTAACTAGTTACTCATTTACTGACTGAATCGAGTTGACTATAAACGAATTCCCGTTTGTTCCTCTATAATCTAAGTAATTCGTCCGTAGGTAATTCGTCCCACTAATCATAATAAGTACTTATAGGTAGTGGGACCATCGGGAATTGTTATATTAGTTTTCAAACTCCCTCTCGTCCCACCGTCAGAGGGACGAATAAAACTGATCGAGTTACAATACTTTGTTCCAATTTCAAAAGTCCAGCAATTTATACCTAAAGTTGTTTGATTGATTAACAAGACACATGCTACTTCAGTATTTTGAGATTATATCCTTGTGTATCGTTCCCTTTATTTTGATAAAAGAAGCTACATTACTTGTGGCATTATCTGCTGCCTTTTTTATCTGCTATGTTCGGATATACTTAATTCAATTTCTTAGGTTTGCAAGCTCGTTTTGTTAATGTTTGTTTATACATACTTAGGTAGGTAAGTCTAGTTTATATAGATCAGTTATATCAGTTATATAGTTTTTAACGCTATCAATTATGGATCGCAAAATAAACCTTTTAGTTACTTTTTTCTACACCAAATTTGGATAGTAAAAGTCAGGTAATAGAGCAAAGGTATCTTCAAATTCTATTTTGCAACGTGAATCGAACCCGCACCTCTTGCATCTCAGCCGGCTACTCGCCCACTGAGGTCATCAAAATGTACAGCCATAATCGGTGTCTAACGCATGCAATCCTAAGCTTGTTAAAATACTGATATAGGCACGTGGGCCGTGCTGTGCCCAGCCTAAGAATAGACCCTCCTTTTCCTCCCGTGGATGTAGTCAAAGCCTTACTAGGGGATAATTGTAGGAATTATCGTAAGTTTACCAGGGGATGGGCAGCAGCATATTCTGGTAGGTACTCAACACTAATATGCGATCATCAATCCGCCTGCCAAGCGTGCTTGGTGATTATGGCAAATTCCCCCATTGTATTCAATGGGGGAGGTCTCGTCCAGCAGTGGATGCAAAACGCTGGTGATGATGATGTTTATTGTTTTATTATATTTCCTGATATACAACACAATATCAGGAAAAATTACAATGTGAAATTATTTTTTGATTTCTTTAGTAAGTAGTCAATATAAACATAACCTAAGGCAAAACGCAATTTTAATGAACAGTTAAAAATAATTACAGAAGATACACAAAAGTTTCTCATTTTGTATGGTAGGTAGGTAGGTAGGATACTCAATGAATAGGTACGGTATAGGTACATTCTTCATCAGCTGGAAGAAGTCCACTACTTCCCGTAGAAAAGGGATATTTGCCATAATAACTATGGCACGCTTGGCAGGCGGGTTGGTGATCGCAGTATTGGTTATAAGTACTCAGATGGATGCTGCTGCCATACCTGGAGACATCCCTGAAAAAGGTTCGCTCGATTACGTAACAAAAAATTACACCTAAATTTTACCCACGACAGTATTTTAAATCAACAATTTAGAATCAGAAATAGTCCGTTATGGTTAAAATTAATTTTTAACCTAACGAAAGCTGAGTTGGTAGAAAAATCTATTTAGTGCACGAGTGGCATTTTAACCCAAAACAAATTCGCGGCCCATCCGGCCCACTTGACCATCAGTCCATAGTGCTCTCAATCAGTTAACCATTTTAAGAACTAAATATCTGAAGAGTCGGCAATCTTTAAAGATGAATAGTCAACGAGATGTGCAACACGTGCTGACAATTAGCGCTCGCTAATTGCTTGCATGTTCTTGGGAATAGGGCAACGTCTTGTAAATCTGCTTGTCTTATTTAGCCTACTTGAAATTGCACGCGTCGAGTGCCTACTTCATAAAGCATTTCGTGTGTTGGAGAAATACAAAAACTACGTCTATAGTAAGTACCCTGAAAACGTGCTTGCCTTATAGGAAATCAGCAACTGCCGAGGGGCCCGAACCAATTACCTTACAACGAAATGTTTTTCATAAAATTACCGAAATATTTTTATTACGTACATAAATATTTAATATTTACTGTGGTGTGTCCGACCGGCCTAAAAATAGATCCCTCCATCTCCTTCCGTAGATTTGTAAAATCCGACAAAAAATTACTCCAGAGGATAAGCAGCAGCATCCACCTGGGTACTCAACACGCATACTGCGATCACCAATTCGCTTGCCAAGCGTGGTGATAATGGCAAATTCCCCCGTTGTTTTTATGGTCCGTGATTTTAATTGCGGCGCCATTGGATTGCATGACGGGTCATCAAACAGTAATCTTTTGGTTTGGGTATGTTAGTAGTAGAACTTCTTATGAAAGAGTTTGTCCGGGGAAGTACCTGTAATTTTACCGGCACCCGTATCCTTCATACTGAAACGCAGCAATGCGAGCACTACTCCGTGGCGGCAGAAATAGGTACGGTGGTAACCTCACCGGCATCGGCACCCGTACCACAGAATAAATATTAGCCCGTACCCCAAACCGGAATGCTGCAATGAGAGCACTATAATACTGCGTGGCGGCAAAAAAAGGTATGGTGGTAGTCCCCTGACGAACTCTTTCACAAGAATTTTATTGAAATTATTATTAGAAAATTAAACATTTGCACGACAATCTGGTCGAATACAGTGAACCAACTAATAGATTAAGAACCAATGTACCTGTATTCAAGCAAATAAAACTTTCATTTCATTTCATTTCATTTCATTTCATTTCATTTCATTTCATTTCATTTCATTTCATTTCAAGAAGTTCTACACCTAAAAAAACTAGGTAGGTAGGTACTACTCTTCCTTGTGAATAAGAAATAGCGTAGTTTTATCATCATCATCATTATAAACATGTCATTCCACTGATAGACATAGGCCTCTCCATATAGAGGTAGGTTACCAATAAGAAATACTTCAGCTCCACTTCCCACTTCGTTCAAAACTTTAACTTCAAGCCTAAAAAACTTCTGCCTATTATGTTAGTCCTATTGAAAACCAAAAACCATCATAGGGCCAGATTCTTTATGATTCGGCCAAACTTTTCCCATAACACTCTGCCTAACCCGCAAGTGTCGTATATTAATTAAAACCAGACGATACAGTAGTGATGTAACGAATTTCCGTATCTGCGAAAAGCTGATAAATAGCAGTTATCGGGATACCTACCTTTACACTTAGGTACAGTACCTACTCAGGTACAGGTAGAGGCACATGAGACTTTTCATCTTTATGGCTTTGGATGACGGGCACAGTGCAAAACCAAGTAGGGCGCGTCCTACATGGACGTGACCTAAGAGGTATTGCGTTTATAATCGGCAGGGGGTACCGCATCAGATGAGCTACATGCCAGTTCCATCATATAATGAAAAAACTAAAAAAAAAAATATCTTTTTAAAATATTTCTCGCGAAAATCTTATTTCAAACTTGCAAGACGTAGAAGTCTCGTACGATGACTAAGAACAGCCCGATGATTGAAATCAGTAGATGATACTGCCAACAGATTAACAGGCACGATAACGTGGAAAGAGGATAGATAGATTAGAATTATGTGCCACACGTAGGTAGAGCGCGTCTAATATAAAACTGAACGCCCCACTATTGCATTACGTCAAAATAAAATATTCCATAATCCGTAACCACGAGTCGTTCCCCAACTCGCTCAACAAAAACTCGCCCACGTTTGTCCAGTTGGGGAATTGCAAAATTGTATTATTTTCGATCTCCAAACAAGGATCGTTTTCAAAAGCTTGTATCAAGTGCCAAGTAGAAGTGGTCAACATTCCCTAAATTCCTACAAAGCCTACATTCATTACATGTACCTACATTTTTGCTAAATAGACTGAAAGATAAAAACATCAAAGAGCATTGAAAATTTGCGCAACAAAGCAATACAAACTCGATACCTCGAATCTAGATACTATCCGTAAATATAATTTCCTTGTGGATTTAGCTTTTTAAAGAACAAAGGAGATCCGTATCCGTAAATTATACACATCACTAAGCCGAAGCTACTACTGTTGCATCTGTGGTGTCAGACTGAAAGCCGGAGGGTGGAGGATTAATATCTAAATAATGAGACTAATGCCCCGCCCCTGTCGTGTACCGATTGCAAATGAAAGCTCCAAGTTTGACAAAAGTTTGTTTTGAAAGTTTGGCATATGGAAATTTAAATTTGGAGTTGCTCATTCATTTTATTTTTGATGTGTGATTTGGTAATCTCCTTTGTGAATTTCAGCAATCATTGAGCAGTGGCTTCGTTAAACAAATCTATGTACCTATTCAAAAAAACTCTCCAAGCCAATTATGAAGAAATGTTTCAAAATCCCCGAATTCAGTACCTCAGAAAAGGCTTAACTGAATTTAGAATCACCCTTGCAGATAGGTAATTACTAGAAATAAAAAACAATTTCAGTTTTATGATGCCACAGAAAAACAGATAACGCCGTAAAACTATACCTACAGGTAACACTACTCTTCGGGGATACGTATTTGTCCCGTGCGCTTGACGCAAATAAGATGCACAGCAAACGCGATGCTTGCACGCGCGTGTAAAAAAAACGTCTCTTGCATACAGGCACTTAACCCCCGAAAAGATAGGTAGGTTACCTAACAAACTACGAGTCTTGTACTGAAATATTTTTGAGCTGTGATGTATCTGCGAGGTAAAAATCATATTAAACAATACATTAAGAAAGGCTTTTAAACGTAAGTAGTATATAAATAAGTGCTACAATTTATTATGCGGACTGTACCATTATCTCTCGAGACACCACTCGACGCGTTGGATAAGGGGTGAGTGAGTGCCGGAAAAAATGTCGTTTGCGCCGTGATTTAGCACCTATACGTAATATCTTCCGGACCGATTTGCAGAGGGTTAGATTTATAGAGCAAGCAAACGATTGATACTGAAATACCTAAGTACCAAAAACTAACAACTGTATCTTTTGATCAAAGTGACTTTACTATTCCTAGGTACCACTGCTGTCGTCGATGATGATTAAGGTGTTACCTGCGTTCTCGTAGGTAGCACTCAGTTAACAGATAGGAATACAGAATACTGCCTACTGATTGATTTAAGGGAAAGCGAGCCCCGCTCCTTGGTTACACAACGCAGTTTGCTTCTCATTTGGATATTAACAAATTCAAGTCAAATTGTATAGAAACAAATTAGTATGAGTTATGAATGAATTGACGACCTCTGTGGCGCGGCGGGCGAAGGTTCGCCTGCGACGCAGGAGGTTGCAGGTTCGATTCCCGCCTCGGAACAAATATTTGTACGATCTGCAGATAATTGTTCAGGGTATTCTGGGTATTTTTCTATGTATTATAAAAAAATATCTATCTATGTAATGTATTGTATAAAGCATATCAGTTATCTAGTACCCATAACACAAGCTCTGCTTAGCTTTGGGCTAGATAATGTTTTGTGAAATGTCCAGCATTTATTTTTATTATTGTTGTGATATGAAGTTTCCATACAAATCTTTAAGTCGGTGTGATTTGGAAACCAATTATAATTAATTATAATTATAAGAAACTGACAAATCACGTGTCTTACCTATACGGATATTAATGTACTTATTGACTATATTTTCAAAATTTCATTGAGTTTGATGATATTATATCCACGATACGATAGGAGAAAACTTCGTTTAGAATAGAATATAATATAATTTATTTGTATAAAAGAGTTACACAGAGACACATAAAAAACTTAGACTAAGAGGAAACAGACCCGAAGGTACAAAGTGTAACTCCAGTAACAAAATGGCTCTGCCTCAGCATGAGTTGGTTGACTAGCGAGCTAGCAACCAACGCTGGTCTTCCGTCAGAGCCACTTGTTGGCGCTACTTCTACTGGCATACGTTTGTATGAGAGGGTTCAAGCGCCCTATCAGCACACTTCACTTATGGTGACTCTACCATGATAGATTGTAAAAGTGAGTGGATAGTAAAAGTGTGGATGAAAAATGTCATTAGCATTTAGGGTTGCAAGACGTCATTTATTTTAAAGGATATAAATAAACGCTGGACATTTCACACAACATTATCTAGCCCCACGCTAAGCAGAGCTTGTGTTATGGGTACTAGATAACTGATATACTTAATACAATACATTACATAGATAGATATTTTTATTATGCATAGAAAATACCCAGAACATCCTGAACGATCTGCAGATCGTACAAATGTTTGTTCCGAAGCGGGAATCGAACCCGCAACCTCCTGCGTCGCAGGCGAACCTTCACCCGCCGCGCCACAGAGATCGTCAAGGAAGTCTTCATTTTTAGATACAAAATTAGAGGAGTAGTTACTGATAGATCAAGCTATGAACTAAAAGGTCCCTTATTTAAAAAATTGAGAATAGGATTATGACAAAACCCGTACCATATTTTAGAGAAAAATAAACACACAATGGCGTATATGTTGAGTCGCAAAATGGATTCAGCATAGCGATTCTAAAACGTCGGAAAGGTTTCCGATCGGATTCGTTAATTTTTCACGGAAACGATTTCGATTCCGACGGAGCTTCTAGATGCGATTCTAAAACCATTTCGGATTGAACATCGGGATCTCCCGACACGGATTCAAGATTGATAAAAAAAACATTTTACGAAGAATGCTTTGAAATGGTAGAAAATGGTAGAAGTTTTTATTGTTTGAAATCTGAAGTAAAACCTGCATTTTAAAACCGAAATGACTCACTTTTAAATATTTTATAGTCATAATGTACGTTTGGTATTTTGGAAGCATGTTACATATTTGTTTGGTTTAAAAAATAAACTAGAATAATGTATCTGTGCAAGCTTGCTTCGTAAACAAATTCTCTAAGGGCGCCAGTGTTACCAATCTATCGGATTTAAAAGGTTAAAAAATTAAATTTTCTAGCCGTTTTTTTATCAACGTTTCAACTATAAAAATAGTAAGAAAACACCGGCCTGCATATTACCGGCTACATGATATTATAGTACTGCATCCATGGTGGCAAGTTAAAGGAAGGACTTTCCAATATCGATCACTAATATAAGGCTGGAGAAGGGGGGGGTCGGGGGAAGGGGGGAAAAGTCAAATACCACCGAAACATGGCGTTCGGATAATTTTTAAAAATTAATAATATAGTAATATATAAATATATAATTTTTGAAACCGCGGAAGTCAATAGTTTTATAGGAAACTATTGGATTCCGCGGTACGCCATTTCATATAATTAGGCTTCTGTTAAATCTACATGTTATAAAAATATGTAGGTACCTCCTAGATACATTGTTTAACATTTCAGCAACGGATGCGCATCATACACTGACGTCGTTGTGTAAACATCGCTTGTTAAAAACGGCTATTTTTAGACATTTGACGAAAGTTTTTAATTATTGTGGGCAACACTTTGTGTTTGTTTTTGTTTTGTTTTGGAATAGTTAAACTTATGGAACTCATTACATAATTACTTTTTAGAGTTCAAAACATATAAATTACATGACCAAGATGAATAATGTACCCAGTAAATACCTATCTGTGTTCATTGAGAGGGCTCCGCCGCCGCGCGCCGTTTGTGTATAGTGTGTGTGAAAATTAGGATCATTAAAAGGATTGGATAAATCTCTAATTGCCCTATGACGTGAGAGTTTTGACTTGTTTGTAGCGCTCTATTTCGTTGATTCATAGCCGCTATTGCAATGATTTGCTCCATTTACTCAACAAAAATGTAAGTACCTATTTGTTTACATAACCTAAAAAGCAAACGAAAATAGAAAGATTTTTGGAGGCCAATCATCATGATAAAATGCCACAATAACGTTAGTTTGTCAAGATAATATCAACAGGTATGTAACTAAATCAATTTTCTTTAGTAAAACACAATATTTGTATGTTTTTCTACTCCACGGAAGGGTTTCCGACAGCGAATAGCTTTCGGGAACTTTCCGTGAAAGTGTCGAATCCTAATGTCAAAGTTTCCGTTATCGGATGTTTTAGACTCGCGTTCTGCGGAATCTTCGTCGGAAGTTCCCGATTCCGCTGTCGGGAAGCTTTTCGAACGTTTTAGAATCACCATGCAGGTTCTCAAAACAAACGAAGAAAACTTGAATCTTGTAAAATAATACATTTTGTACGAATTTCCCAACCCAGAGTCTTTCTTTTTGTTTCATCAGAGGCCTAATTTCTTGTAATAAAAATTATTCAAAAAAAGTATGGATCATACTATGTCGTATGTTCCGATCCGATCTCAGAAACAATACAATTGTTTTAGTTAGTAAATTACCCTACTGAAATGTTACACAGAGTTATATTGAAAACAATATGTTGTCCCTTATTATTCGTAAATTATATCTTACTAGTTGCGCCCCGCGGTTTCACCCACGTGAATAATGATGAAAATTAATGATGATGATGATGATGATGATGAAAAGTAGCCTATGTGTTAATCCAGGGCGTAAAGTATCTCCATTCCAAATTTCACTCAAATCCATTCAGTAGTTTTTACGTGAAAGAGTAACAAACATCCATACTCACAAACTTTCGCCTTTATAATATTAGTAGGATAGGATTTGTTGATTGGTGGTCCTATTTTTATAAAATCCGTTAGAATACAAAATAGGAGCTGGCAACCCTATTTACATTGCACGTTACCGTACATCTACACTTCCTTTTTATCCAAATTCATGTTTTGTAGAGTAGAGACATTATATTTTTTACTTTTCTTGTTTTCTTGTATGCCGTGGTGTGTCCGGCCTAGAATATACCCCTCCTTCTCCTTTCGCGTATGTCGTAAAAGCCTACTAAGGTATTACTCCAGGGTATAATCCTTGTGTATAGGAGTACTCTACACTAATACTGCGATCAGCAATCCGCCTGCCAAGCGTGGTGATTATGGCAAATCCACTTATTGTATGAGGTCTCTTCCAGCAGTGGACTTGTTTCTTGTACTACCATCGCCATGTCATAAATAATTCTACAGTATTTTCTAAAAGCTTTTTCACTCTAATCTGCAAATTGTTACAGATTATACAATCCCTATTAGATCTTTCATTTAAATTTTAACTATTTTTTATACATAACATTCATGTGTACACCATTCAGTTTGTTTTTTTTTTTTAGTTTTTGTTTATGTCTAATGGTGGCATTTTAACCGATGAAGCTTATTTAAAGAGCGCAGATGTAGTAAAATTAAATATACTATGTATACCAAATTCAAATTCAATTATTTATTTCAGGCTACATGGGAAATGCACAATAAATTATACCTAAACAATAAGCCCATAATATAAATATATACCTTATAGACTAACATACCTAAAAACTATAATTTTACATATAATAGAACCCAAACCGAATACCGAGAATACCGTCTTTTCAAATGGGTAAAATTTACTGCTTGACGATTTTACAAAAAAACGAAAGACATAAGTAATTTGAAGAAAAAAGTTAAACGAAAGACGAAGCCCTACGTAAGACAAGGTGGAATGGCCTTAAGAGTTAAGCATGCCCGTAAGGGCGAAAAGACAAAAAAAAATTACATCGGCAAAGTTCGTTTCCAATTCCACGTCCACTTTCCGTATCCATTATCAAAAGTTAATGAAAAACTTGAAATAACAAAAGATTCCAACGAAGCTATTCAGAAATGTACCTATTAGGTACTATTCTAGTTATAGCATCCCATATAATTGTTCGTGCTGCGTATTCGTTTGCATTGCACCCCGGTTCGAATATCCGGTTTATTCAATATTCGGAGTTGGATCGTGTTCAGTCACTATACTCGTACGTGTTCGGTGCTCGTGTTTTATTGATGTTCGTTGATAGTGGCGAGCCCTTACATTCGATTTAACTTTATTTGTTTTATTAGAAAATGTATTTCCAATGTCGCCGTATGACTTGTGTTGGATGATTATGTTATTGGCTTTATTTAGATTAGGCAAAATAATATTACAATGATAAAGATAACACGTATTCACTTAAGTTAATTTTTTTCATATCAATCCAATCTAAAATCTAAATCCAATTTAAGTACCTACATAATGATTGATTTTTAGTTTTTTTATTCATACAAAAACAACATTCAAAAACACTAAAACTAAATTCAAGAATACACCAGATTATTTATATATAAGTAAAATATAATTAGTAGATCTATGGAGTCAAAAACAATGTGGCAAATCATAAATAACTACGAAATCTATAATTTATTTTGCAAAGCGTGAGGTAGAGTCGATTGAAGTCACAGTTCGTCAAACATAGATGGCGCTAGTAGTTACTGCGGAGAAGCGTATAGCAGCAAGGCATAGGAGAATAAACTTTCTAACTACCTACTTACATTAGGTTATCCCTAAACTATACATAGCTAACTTTGAAGACAAAAATGAGATTTTAATGTTTAGAATCAAATCTATGCTTGGTATGTGAAGTTGAGAACAAATCGCTAAAATTCCAATGTAATTTTTAACTAAAAGGCCAGCCAAATAAATTCTGGCTGCATACCGGAGAATCTCGTCTTGTCACTAACCCCGGGAACACGAGCAGAGTCGCGCCGCAAAAAAACACGATACAATCTCAAAATATATTTTAATAGCGGCGCGGTGACGGCACAAAGGCGGTTATTTATCGCACGCCCTCTCTCATTGCTTCGGCGAAACACGCTCGAAAAACAACATACATTTCCCATTCAACCGGGAAAACTCACCTTATTACTCGCACGTTACAGTTACATTTTAATTACCCCCACCTACGAATACGACGTTCGAATTCGAACACGCGAGGCTAGTAATCATTCGATGTTTGATTCCAAATCGTCTTATGACGAAGTATACCATCCTTCGATTTTAAGCCCTTTATCAGAATCTCATAAAGAATAAGTTCGCGTGAGCTTCGTTCATGGAATGACGTTCATGTCCCGTCTGGAAGTCTGATAATGAATTGGCGTCGGATGAGGAACAAGTTCTGGGTGATTCGAGTTCGCGTTCCCGCAGTGTACTTGATGGCAAGTGCTGAGATAAGCATAATTAAACAAGCCATAAAGCTTTTTGATTGACTTCTTCCTATAGATAACGAAGGCCATGAACTGTCAAGGTTCACCTATACCTAATGCATATGGCTTCTCCCTCACGTCGGTGGATGGAGGTGGCTCAAGACCGTTCATCGTCTATTGCGGAGGCCTATGTCCAGCTGTAGACTTATACCAGCTGATGATGATGATGATGATGATGGTTTTTGGTTGACAACTTTTCTATACGCCATTATCCGCTTATTGAAATTGTGCGTGAGAGGAGCCTCTGTGAAGTGCACTAAATCCTTTCACCACACTGGTTTTACCAACAGTTGTAATGCCTATTTCAGCGCCACTATATCTCAACCAGGTTCTAGGGTAGAGGCCTATGTCCAGAAGTGGACTTCTACAAGCTGATAATGATGATAAATACCTCAACTTGGTCACTGACCTAATGCAGGGTGACCAAGACAGGACCATTGACACGACAAACGATAAGACTGGTACTGATTTTAACCAGCATAGCTAAGTAAGAACTTTATCGGAAGACGGTAGAGTTTTTAAAACCACTTGGATTCATCCATTTTCATCATCATCAGTGTGTAGAAGTGGACTTCTGGATATGGCTGGATATAGGCCATAGAATTCCACGACAAACGATCCCACAGAACTTTATATTTGTAACTTTTGGTATAAACAAGTTAGCATTCAAGGTATAAGTTTCGAGCCATTCCTAAAAACTGCAAACAAAGTGAATAGGGTCCCGTTTTTTTCTATTTAGGTACGGAACCCTAAAAATAGAGGCATTAAGGAAAATTAAATTTCACATACTACGTACAAGCATTCAAAAACAGTTCCATTTAGATACAGGCTATCACCGATAACCAGACAGAAAGAAGATACTTTTTGTAAAATCGCTAAAAGGGAAGATAAATTCGACCCTAACAGGATTCTAAATAAAGTAAGCCGACCGACATCTATTTTTCACATCGCAAAGAGCAAATAAACAAATCTACTAGGTGTGAACATAATTTATTCAGTACAAAATACAAAGGGGATGAAAAAGCCGAGCGTGAAATTGAAAGAACTCTCCGAAAAAATCTTCACAAACAAAAAATAAGTGAAGAGCTGTTTGTATAATAGTTATTTGTTATACAAGAGTGCAAAGTTGCTTTTTAACCGCGTGCTCAGTTTTGATGACCGAGCAAGCGAAGGATTCTAAAATTTAATCACGAGCGTAGCGAGTGATTTAGAAATTAGAATCCTGAGCGTTAGCGAGGGAATCAAAAGAGCACGAGGTGAAAAATCTTTGCACTCGAGTGCAACACGTAACTTCTCATCCCACCTCAGCGAGGAAATTACTTAATGCAAAAAAAAACACTTACTATCACAAGATACTTTTGCGCATTTTCATCAGTTTCAGTCAATTCTGTTGGCGTCAAATAAACATCCTCGTCGCTCATTTTAGGGTTTTCACTTGTTTTCAAGTTTCTTGTTTTTAACCTAAGGTTTTAACAATATGACGTGAAAGAAAATGGCACGCGTAAAGTAAATTAATAAAATAGTAATACACCAAGCAAGAAGATTCCGAGTCTAAGTTTTTAACAAATTAAAAAAGGTAGTATGATAAATTCGGCACCATGGAGGTAAAAGTAAATAGGTTTAATGATGTTTTGAATTCACAAACTTAGTGCACACGATGTTCTAAATTCAATTTTACTTTATCCTCTAGCGGATAAAACGGCTTTTGCACTCAGATATCGAATAGCAAAAATACACTTTCCGAGATGGTGGGATGAAAAAAATATTTTCCGTGTTCGAACACTTCCTTTAACCGGCACTATCTTGGTCATCTTGCCAATCACCAGCTTGAATGTATTATCATCATCAACTAGTTGATGTCCACTGCAAGACGAGGCCAACCCCATTGAATGCAATGTGGAGATTTGCCTTAATCAACACGCTTGGCAGGCGGATTGGTGAGTAATGTGCTAAGTACTAAGGTGTAATGGTAGTGCTCAGCCCATCCCCATCTCTAAGTCAGTTTTTACAATATACACGGGAGGAGACGGAGGGATCTATTATTAGGCCGGACACACCACAGCAACTGAATAAAGACTAACTGACCTAATTGTGAAAGTACTTGCGTTACGAAGCAGAGAACTCGTGTTCGATGAAACTCTACAACTCTCCATTCTTCACACTAGTTTACGTTTCCAAATTCAAATATGAATATTTATTTATTGTCTTTGAGCAAATCATTATTTTATATCTTTTTTTTTTTCAAATGACAAAAAACGGAACTAACCGAACATTCACAAAATATATCTCAAATTATTATGATGGAATTTTAAAATGAATCTGTATTTTACCATAGTTCAAAAAAAATTAAGTTCAAGCAAACCTCAAAGGTACAAACAAAAAAAAAACAACAAATTGGATTGCAGTCCAATTTGTTGTTTTTTTTTAAAACTATGGTAAAATACAGATTCATTTTAAAATTCCATCATAATAATTTGAGATATATTTTGTGAATGTTCGGTTAGTTCCGTTTTTTGTCATTTGAAAAAAAAAAAGGTACGATTTTTAAAAAACATTGAGTGACTAAACGTCAGGAAAATTGCCGTTTAATCCAAGATTTCCAAATTTCTATACATCTGAAACTCATTGATGACTAAAATTCTTACGACTTTGATATAAATACAAAGTGCCTCCTCCAGTACATCTCCTGAAAAACGGTGATTTGCGGCCTTTTTGATAATATTTAGTGTCAGGTGTCTCTCGCAGCAGTGCCTTGTCTATGGGCAGTCCACCCTAGCGGCTATCATTTCCAGATTTTCCAGCACGGTGTTGGAGCTGTCCCGCAACCCGCGCACCAGGGACGTAGTGCGCTTGCGCATAGTGGCTTGGAAACAGTCAACCCGCGCCACCGCAAACATCCCCGATGCGCTGCAGTTGCCAGGGCAGCCCCAACACCGCCCTGAATGCATTGTTGTATTGGACGCGGATGACGCTGGTAAAGGTTACCTTGGGCTAAAATATGATATCGTAACAGTTGAGAATGAAAGAAGAATTACCTCTAACACGAGCAAAGCCAGGTGACTGTACTAGGTGGTACCATCAAATAAAAAGGTGTGAGGAAATCTCCAGAAAACGACTTTATGGAGATTTGAGTGGTTTATCAGAAGTTTTCTGTCGTATGAATAATGTGATGATGTTATTTCTTTGTTGCGGAAATTGGAGGCTTTTCCGGAGATAATATGTTTACAGTTTGCAAAGTTTGAGCAATTAAAGATGAAAAGTCTCATGTGCCGGTAATTTCACCGGGTCCCAGAAATCCGGAACACAGCAATGCCAGATCTACTGCTTGGCGGCAGAAGTAGGTATACTTAGTAGTCATTCCCGACGAACTCTTTCACGTAATCATATTCACGGAAGCTAGACATTTGACGAAGTAAAAGTCAAATTAAGAATTGAATTTACATAAAACATTTTTAATAAGGAAATTCGCGCGAGTATTTTTTTTTTGTCTGCTAAGTTTTGTGTTTGAATGCAAACCAAGGAAAGTTCTTTTGCTGGCTGTTTCCTTTTTAATTCAAACAAAAGGCTCTCTTACCCCTGTCTGGGCTTTTTACTGAAAGGGTTGCAACCCCCGTCCCGAGGGCGTCGTTTATTTGGACTGCGGCCGGGAATTTACAAGGTAGGGCTTTACACATTTTTCATGCAAATAAAACGATTTGGCTTAAGGATATAAGTGTTATGGATGATGACAGAGGTAACGAGCTTTATTGGTGAGTATGAAGTAGGTAGGTACCTAATCTATTAAGTTTTATTTTGTATGAAGTTATTTTAAAAAATGTCTGGAAGGACTATTGTAAACAAAAAGATCTCATGGTCTTGGTCATGATCAAAATGTTCTCATTAACATTATATATATATATATTTAAAAAAAAACATTCAAATGTTTCCAAATTATTTTGACTTATACCTACCTTCTTATAATATTCTACTTGACCTGGTTGCTTCAGTTAGATTTTTTCCAACTCGCATTTTAAGCCATTTTAAATGAATCAAAAAAAATTCTTCGAAATTTTTTGTGCAAACATTTGACTTTCAAAAATGGAAAAATAAAAACCCACACTAAGTATTTAATAAGCAACAAAATAAATCTTAACTAATAATTTAAGGAAAAAAATAAACTTTACGCAGGTTGAATACACTTTACTTACCTAGAGTAAATTATTCTTCGAATCACAAACATCAAGCAAAGATAATGGCTGTTGATATTTACCGGACGCTGTCCAAAAACGGCTATTCTAGAAAAAGAAATGAAACAGAAGTTGCGGTTTAAACGTAGTGGCCACTTGGGGGTTTCGTTTTTTGTTTTTAAAATAAAACCTTCAAGATTCGTGAATAAAACTTTTTTTACATGAGAGTGGGGAATAAGCCAAAACTATTTATACAATTTTAGTTCTTTTTTATACCATTATACTCTTAAAAGCTTATTTTATTCACTGAAAACAGTGAATAAAAAGCACTTTTAATCACTATTTTGGTGTTTGTACTAAACAAACTTTGTGATGTGTAACACACCAATATATTCGATCTCCATCTCAATCCTTTACAATCTCCTTGCGCAAAAAAATACACGATACAAACTCCTTGTGCAAAGAATACTCGACATACAAACTCCTTGTGCAAATAACTCCTCGAGATTTGATTGTTCGACATTTTCGACAAGGAGAGCATTACAATAAAAACTGTTTTGTGTTCTTTGCTGTCATTAGTAAATTGGCGCTATTTTGAATCCTGTAAGTTGTACGAACACAAAGTTTAGTGTAACTTAATAATAAATCGATTGAAAATCCATTCAAGTGATGAAGAAGAACACCTAAGTTTATGAAAGAGAGGGCGGCCGATATAGTTAAAAACTTGCTACCCAATAAATCACGGCTGGTTTACATCAAAACCTACGATGAAAATGAAAATCAAGCTTCTGGCACATTTTCAGAGTCTGTTTACCTAACTTAATTTTGGTAATTGTTCCAATTTTAATTAATTTTAACCTTCCTTTTTTCTTCATTAAATGTCTATTTTCGCTTAAATCTTTATTTTTCTCGTAGTCATGGTATAAGATAAAGATGTAACTCTTGAATAAAACGGATTTATATCGAGGGCCATGAATCACTTGCGTCGCTCAGGATTCTAACACTCAAATAGAGTAATTTTCGAATAAGAGTTTTGACGTGGTTCTAAAGCACCAAATACAGCTATATATGAATGCTGCGTTTGGAGAGGATAGGTAGGTACGACTAATGAACGTACTGTACGTTTTGGGTTCAATCGATTTCGTAGTGATAAATTTCCCTCTGGCCACGTGGTCCTACTGCCTTTGTCCTACCGATCGGACCTTGACTTGAAGAATGAACCACCAGGAAGACCAGGCACTAAGGTAAATGAAGATGAATTAAAAGTAATGGTGGAAACCGATGCTTATCAAACAACCAAGGAATTAGAATCATGATTTGACGTTAGTTTTCCTACAATATTAACTTATTTGCACCAAATTGGTAAAATAAAAATACGAGAAATGGGTGCTCATGAGTGGGTGTGCGTGCATATAGAGCAGCACGCGTTGAAGCTTGCTTTGCTGTGATGAGGTGGTATAGAAATGAAGAGATTTTTGACAGAATTGTGATGTGTGAATAAAACTGTACCTAATCTCTACAATAATTGCAAGCGAAAAATGTAGTGTCTGAACCGACAGATAGTTTTCCGGTATTCAGACTCCACGTTGCATCGACTTCTCGTCGTTGCAAGCTCCATTACGCCGACCGCGCTATTATGGTACCATGGTACATGGTACTCGTAGTTCCTGGTACCCACGACACAGGGAATCCTAGTGTGGGATCATGGCTATGTATGTGTTGGACGTTATGTTATTTAAAGTAATTTTTGTGACCCAAGGTCCAAGGTTTAGTGATCAAGGCCACTAAACTATTTATTGGTTCACCATTAACAGTAACTTAGTACCTAGATACCTAGTTGTTTTCTATACTTAAGTATGTAAAATTTCAATTGTTGAAATACTGAGTTGATATTAAGTTAGTTGAGTAGTATTTTTGATTTACCTACGTAGAATTCATTAGACTCTCGTATTGAACACTAGGAAAAGAATTTCAAAAAATCCTTATCACACACGAAAAGAAAGACGTTGAGAGATGTTTCTACAACTTGGTTTAGTTACCCTGTATATTGATAGTCAGTTATTAAGTCTTAGGTACTTATATATAACATAACAAAAATAAATAATTTACCTAATTCAAATCATGAGGTATAGGCAACCAAGTCGGTTGTAAAGTAGGACAAAATTTCAACAGAAAATACTATCTAGAATACCTTTGTCTCTGTTTCTTAAGCCTCAATCAGTAATACTCATACAAAAATTTAAATCGAGAATTTAAAAATAAAACTCGGTCGCAGCTCATCAGTAATCAGCGCGCGCGCTCGCTGCAAACCTTCAGCCGAGCCAAACAATAACTAGTTGTTCGGCCGGTGTCGAAACACGAGGTCGTACGAAGGTGAGCCGAGTGCTAACACAGCACTCACGAACACACCAATCAACGCATATATTACACCTACCACCCTCGCTAGACACATTGCTTCTCTTGTCTTTTCACTAGCCCAGAGGTCAAACTAGGCCAGTCAAAGCATGCATGTGTGTGGTATTTATAGTTGTGTATTACATTGAAACGTCAGCCGGGCACACACTGGCACGGTCTCGGCTCGGCACGCAAAAGCAAAACATGCCGTTGAAATTTAAGTACAGTCTGCAGAAAAATTAATTTGTGATAATATCTTTTCAGAAAACAATATTATGTTTACGTAAAATATTTCCTGTGTGGCAATTATTACATTAAGTATCACAAAATCACAAGTAACACTATAAGTTCGCCCGAACGGAGACCTCGCGATTTTTCGATATTCGCCCCTATACATAATAAAATATAATTGTATGATACATTTTTTTAAATATTTTTAATATTTTCAATCACCAATCTATATTGGTACCCAATTTTATGGTGATTGGACCAATGGTCCGAAATTTATCTTCCCATCAAACATATGTAAGTACTTAGATACTTACCTACCTAAATACGAAAACCGACCTTCGAGTTAATACCGAGACTTCGCTTCGATCTTTCAAAAACGAAACATTTGTGTTGTGTTTGGCCTAAGAATAGACTCCTCCAACACCTTCCGTGGATGTGGTAAAAGCCGACTAAGGGACTAGGTACACCAGGGGATAGGCAGCAGCTTCCGCCTGAGTACTCAACATGAATACTGCAATCACAAATTGGTTTGCCAAACGTGGTGATAATGGCAATTCTCCCATTGTATAACATGGCGAAACCACTCTAGCAGTGGATGTCTAAAGACTGATGATGATGATGAAAGTTACATTGTTTACGGAGAAAGACCAAGTATAAAAGATAGTCCGAACTAAAATGATACGATCAAAACACCACGTTTAGACAAAGTAAGACGTTTCAAAATTGTCTTTGTGATAAGTGAAGAACATTTTGACTTATAGGTTATGAAGTAAGTTTCGTCATTTAGTTTAGACAAGTAGGTAGGTACTTACATTATATAAATATTATGAATTTTTATGTAGCTATTTCGTGAAAATATTGAAGAGACTTTGATTCAAATTATACTATGTATGTAAGTTATTTGGTTTAATAATAAATAATATCTGTATTTTTTTTGTCATCAGTACTTTGTCCACAGCGCTCCAGGCGTCATTTGCATTGGTAATGTGGCCGGGCGGCGGCGGCGTATTGGTAAACAGAGTGATTTACCTCGAGAGCGGGCGCCTGTTTCGGCCCATAGTGTAGACTAAATACTCTACGCTGAACGAGTCATAAACAATACGGCTATAGTGCCATAAACAAAACGGCTACTGATAGAGCTCAGAATAATATTACTTTTCTGTTCTGAGTGATAGAGTCAGAGAATTTGATAGATTGAAATTTTGTGGCAAGCTTGTGAAAGTATCCGTTTGTTGCTCGTGGTACTACTAGTATTACTACCAGTAGTAATCTACGTAGCGAAATACAATACCTTAAGTACCTATTTTTTCTTAATACAAGTTCTATAGGCTATAAATAGGAACTGCTTTAGTTCCATAAACGGTATTGGTAGAGCTATACTGTTAATAGTGCATGATATAGCATACCAAAGATATAGAAAGCGATAAAAACGCCCTGCATACAAATTTTCGAAGTCAGAGCCTATCTAACTATACAAATCTTTGTAACATAGGTACTTTATAGCGATTATTATGGTAAGTACTTGGAAACCTTCGAGAGATTACCCGCATAATAGCGCACAGCTAAATAATTAAATGGCAGTGCCATTATCTAAATACTAGCCCGTAACTAAATAATAGTAGATCCAGTAGCTAAATACCAACTATAGCCCAAAGCAACAACAGCAGTGCCTCTAACTAAATACTAGCCCGTAACTAAATAATAGCAGTACCATTAGCTAAATACCTACTAGCCCATAGCTAAATAATAACAGTAGGTACCATTAGTTACGTAAAATTAAAATACTAACTAGCTCACAGCTAAATACTAATAGTAACACTAGGCACTAGCTTTATATTAGCAGTAACATTAGCTAAATACAGCTAAATAATAGCAGTGCTGATAGAGTGAGAAGCTTAGGAGAAGTATTGGCCTTAGCTGTTTACCTTGAGAGCAAGGGCTCATAGGCAAATTACTAGCAGTGCTGATAAACAATGAAGCTTCTAGCAAGAGTAAGAAGCTTAATTAAAGTGTTAGCAGTATTGTGGTTGGTTGGTGGTGTATTTAGGATGATTTATCTCGAGGGCAGATAGATAGATAGATAGATAGATTAACACTTTATTGTACACCAGGAAAACATAACAGGATTTATTAAAATTAGCAGTACAATGGGTGGCCTTATCGCTGAGAGCGATTTCTTCCAGGCAACCTTTGGATGGACAGTAATGAGGGAAGCAGTAACGAAACGGCGGTGCACAGAGTAAAAATAATAACAATGAAAGAATATTAAAATACAACTTTTACTTTAAACTCGAATACATAATATACCTACTTTTATATAATACACTAATAAATAGTAATAAGACTATAATATGCCCTGATAAAAGAAAAGAAAAGAAAATATGACTAATCTACATAAACACTCACAGAATATTTTCATTTAGGAGGGCAGGTACGTAACAGAAACACAAATACTTAATCATTCTTTGAGGGTAGTTGGCAACTGCCCTCCCCACTCCCCCGCTTCTCACTGGAAGTTCTAAATACTTCAGTAGGAAGTTAGGAACCCGCTACCACGAGCATTACACAACAAAACGTCAGGAAATTAGACAAAATGGTAAAAACGCGATAAAAACCTGTGTAAATCAATAATGATCTGAACTAAGAGCAAATATTCAAAAACAGCTATTATGTAAACATCATCATCATCAGCGGCCATTAAACGTCTACTGCTGGACGAGGCATCCCCAAAATACAATTGGAGGAATTACCATTCTCACCAGGCTTGGCAGGCAGATTGGTGATTGCAGTACTCATGTGAATACTCCTGTCTATCTCCTGGTAATATTAGTCGACTATTACGACATCCACGGAAGGGTGATGGGTCTATTCTTAGGCCAGATAACCACGGCACATTTTTAGGCCGGACACATCACGGCACGATATTATGTAATTGTAATGTGTGGTTATAAAGCGTATCTAGATTAGCCTTAGTATTTACATAATTCATACACATGCGCCTATAAAGCATGTGTTCCACTTTATAGTGTAGGATTACTTACACTGTGTAAATTACGTCTCAGGGTGACGAATGCAATGCAATCGCAGGCCATGACTATGTGTAAGTTTGCAGTTCTGCTATAACGCTGTTTCTTTACTGAGTTACTGACGCTGTTACATTACTGAGATACTTTACTCTATACACACATACTTACATAGGAACATACCTAAATAGAAACTAGGTATATCCATCAAAATGGATATTTCTGTAATTACTATCGGTTTGCACCAACGTAGTGCAATCTTCTGGAAAGATCTATATAGGTCATTATCAGTCTGTAAACGTCCACTGCTGGACATAGGCCTCCCCCATAGAATGCCACGACGAACGGTCTGAGCCGCCTCCGTTTACCGACTTCCTGCTACTTTTATAATGTCTATATGTGGCTGAAAAACAACGTGGCTGAGCCCTCGACCTTTTCTCTTACACTACCTACCTTTATCTTTATTATTATTTATTGTACCATTGTAATTAATGATAGTGAGAGTGAATAAAATGCCCTTTCATTTTGTTTATTTTTATTTAATGCTTTTATTTAAATTGCAATGTATGTTTGTTTGTCCGGGTGGAATCTTGCAAATAAATTTTAAATCAGTTATCTTTAACCGATTGAGCTGATTTTTTTTCATACCTGTCAAGTTCAGATGACAATACAATATTATGGTGACGGCGAGCTGATGTGATGATGGAGACGGAAAGTTGGACAACAGAACTCCTCGATGATTAATAGTAGCCTGGCAGTATTTGGGCTCATGTTGATCAGCACACGGTTTCGACCACTAATTTAATAAAAGCTTGTTATGAAAAATAAATTTTTCAATAAACTTATGATATAAGTTCTAATACATAGATCAGAGATAATTTCATACAAGACAGATGAAGACAAGCATGGTATAAGATGGCTCCAAGCTAAAGCTACTGGATTAACTGATGTTGAAAGAGCCAGCAAGCAATGCGAGAAAATATGAAGACGACTATCGTTTCGCTCTATATTGTCTCTCGGCTCAGCACCTTGGACAGGAAAGATGGTGGGACTTTTTAATCTTCAGTCCAATCACTCTTACAATACAGATTAGAGCTTTGGGGCCACGCATCCGAGCTATATTGCTATGAAAGATTACAATAATCAAATAGCACTGTGTGCGAATGTGATGTTGATGCAGTTACAACGGACAATACTCAATTCCTAATAGACACCGAGTTCGATAACTAGTTTCGTGTAGTACACTGATGAATTACATACAAGTAAAATGATCGTCATGTCGTGATGTACGTCATGATTAATAGAAACGCGGTTCGCGAATCGTGCGCCGGCGCCGTCGACCGCCGAGTAGAAAGCGCGGTTTCTCTCGAGTGCCGGGCTTACTGTGGAAATTCACTCGATTCTCGATTTTATTTCGTATTTTTGTAATATAGCAAAAACGTTGCAATCGTCAATCATGTCCTTGCTAAGGTTGTAAATTGAGTTCATCGATATTTAAAGTCGTTTTTAACCGACTTCACAAAAAAGGAGGAGGTTTTCAATACAGTTGTATTTTTTTTTTGTATGTTTGTTACCTCATATCTCCGCCGTTTATAAACCGATTTGGAAAATTCTTTTTTTAATTGAATAGATATACTTCCAGATTGGTCCCATTGTTTTCAGACTAGTTCTGATAATGAAATCCATGAGGAATTGAGGGAACTCCTCAAATATTGTAGGCATACATATAGCGATTTTGATATTTTTAGCAACAAACCAAGCATTTGCATTCAGAAAGTATCATAATCCTTTCACCACTATGTTTCTTTCATCATTTTTTTTTAATTCAAATATTTATTCGAATACAATGGCGGAAGTCGGTTTTTTAAATGAAAAGTTATAATGAAATAAGAAAGAAAATTCACATATTTTTACTCAAAGAAGACAATACAAAATAAACATAATATGGCTTGGCCATTACCAGTAAAGTAGCAGGATGTCGGTGGGTAGAGGCGGCTAAAGACCGTTCGTCGTGGCATTCTGTATGGGGGAGGCCTATGTTTTTCTGTGGACAGGATGATGAGGGTGATGAGGAATTACTTTTTTCTTTTTTTTAGACCAATAGTTATCTTATTTTTTCTCTAGAGATCGTGTGTCAGTTATTCGAGTGTCGTGTGTGAGAGTGCGTGTTTTAACTACAAAAGAAAGCCATTAATTTGATAGGAGTTTGGTCACGCGTTAAGAGTTTACGATTTCACATCTTAGCTTTGACTCTTAAAACTAATGTTTTTAAACACAGACTTCCGGAGAGATCAATGAAAAGTTAACAGATTAACTACCATTCATAAAACAATTGTGTTTGAAGAAATACCTTGGTACATCTTTGTATTAACGTATGTATAGGCAGGAAGAACGATGAAATGGGAATCAACAGTATTAAACCTATATCTTATGATGAAGTGGAAAAATCATGAAAAGGGAAAATGATGAAGTGGAAAGAATGACAAACAGGGAATAAGCAGTAGGTATAGAATTGGCATCGTATAATTAATGGGAAAATGATGAAGTGGGAGGCACGGATTGGTAACTCCCTTGTAATAGAATATTAAACAATGGTTAGGTAGGTACTTCATTTCACGTGCCAAATAACTTATTTTTATTAAAATCTTTTATTTAACTTGCAATGTATGTATGTTTGTCCGGGTGGAACCTTGCAAATGAATTTTAAATCAGTTATCTTTAACCGATTGAGCTGAAATTTTTCCATACCTGTCAAGTTCAGATGACAATACAATATTATGGTGACGGCGAGCTGATGTGACGGTGGACAACGCACTCCTCGATGATTAATAGTAGCCTGGCAGTATTTGGGCTCATGTTGATCAGCTCACGGTTTCAAAAAATAGAATCTCTCTGTACAATTTGTAGAATTTTTCTACAAATTGTACAGAGCCGAATGGTCCATGGGACCCAGGTACCAACGTGGGTCCAATGTGACCTGGGATCCTTTAGATCCATGCCGCTCCACAGTATTGAATCTGAGTAATTTCAAAGTTTTCTATTTTTATTAGATGAACTTCTAAGGTATCGACAGTTGGGCTCCTAAAAAAGGACCCAGGTCCCATTGGAGTTTGGTTTCCTTTCGCATTAAGCTAATCATCATCATCAGGCTGTTGAAGTCTAGTCTACACCACAGAATGCCACAATGAACGGACTTGAGCCGCTTCCACCCACTGACTTCCTAAACCTTTAAAATGTCGGATCATCGAGAATTAACTTAATGAACAGTTTCTTGAAACCTACTAAAGAAAGCATCAAGATTGGTTTTTGGTGTTTCTACATCAATTCTGACATAATCATTTTGATCCATTGTAGTACAAAATAATTACTCAGGCAGGCCAAACTAATTCAACTTAATGAGACCCCTTAAACCGACAAAGGTGTTATGAATAAATAAGCACTCAGCAATTACTAAAAACGAACAAAAAACTTCATTAATGATGCGCTAGCGTCGTCCCTCTTCGCTCTTGATGCTATCTTGTTCTCGGAAGGTCCGACTGTGTCTCTTTCTAACTGGCATCAATCGATATCCCCTAGACACGAGCTGTGAATGTAATGTGGAATTGCATTGGGGTTCCGTAGATTCAGAATAAATAAATTGGTAGAATTCAAAACATCTGTAATACTTTTTTACAACATCGGATTTGTATTATTTAGTGATAATAGCTACAACGAGGAGTCTAGTAAAGTAATAATAAAATCATTATAAGTTGAAACGGAAACGGCTACGATTTCATTAAAACATTATACAATGAGGGGTTTTCGCGACCGTTTCATATCATGCTTTCAGCGTTGAGAATAGATGGCGCTGCTCTGTTACGTAAATGTCAAGTGTCAATATAAAGTTAAATGTAAATCAACAACGTAGATATATTTTCGTTTCGTGGTATTTATTTTTGCTTACTTCTAAAAACATCACGAAATCACTAGCGCACACTCAAGAAGCAGACACAAACAGAATATCATGACTAATAGCCACAGACTAGTTAGATAATAGCTTAGTACGCGTACACCACAGATAATACATTTGTCAATCTTGGCATTTACAGTTGAGGCAGCGCCATCTATCGAAACAATTTGAACTACTTTTTTTATCGATGTTGAAAAGCCCTCATTAAAATCCACTAAAATAAAACATTCTTAGGTAGATCATCATCATCATCAGCCCCAAGACGTTCACTGCTGGACGAGGCCTCCCCCATACAATTCAAACGCTTGGCAGACGGATTGTTCACAGTGTTGGTTTTGAGTACTTAGGTGGATGCTGCAGCCTGGTGTAATTTTTTAGTCGGCTTTTATGAAATCCAGGGTAGGATACGAAGGGGTCGATTCATAGGCCACACACACCACGGCATAACGGCGTAAGTGATATTTATCAAAAAATCTACATCTATTGCTGGAATACAGTAGTACACGTATTTATTAATCTGCCTACCTTCGTGTCACTGATATAAGTTTAATAAAAACGCACATATACAATCACCCATTTCTACATCCACACACATATACACATACACGCATCCACAATTGTACATGTGAACATCAAAGTTGACTGGATCATAGCCACCGTATCTATCAGTAAATACTCTTTTTTAACCCACTTCAAAAAAGGAGGAGGTTCTCATTCATCTGGGTGGTTTTTTTTGTATGTTTGTTACGCGATTACTCTGCCAATTATGAATTTATTTTTATGATTCTTTTTTTATTTGGTAGATCATACTTTAGAAATGGGTCCTATTATAATAATATAATAATTAATTTTATCTAAATTGATTCAGTGCTTTTTGAAAGAAGACGGTTTTTTTACTAAAGTAACTTTCGTGAATTATATCATTTATTTTGTAAAAACGGGTTTTTTTTTCTTGTTGGTGCTTCCACCATCATATCGGTGTGAAAATTTCCCGTTATTAAAAATTGAAGTTGGTTTTGTTTTCTAGAAATAAACTTTATTTATCCTTTAGGTTCCTACGTGGACCTCGTCGAAAATTTAGACTGGATAAAGCTTATTTTTTTTTCTTCTTTGTTTCAAAAATCTAGAACTCCTACTTTGCGTACTTTGCTAAGTCGTATTCAATTCTACCTACAATATTACAAAAAGAGACACAAATTAGAGAAGGCAGGTACTATAATTTATTTAGTGGTAAGTTTCAAATAAAGAAACTAAATGGAATTCTCGTTACGAAATGGAATTTAACTCATACCATTTACAGAAATCAAATTGATGGGAATGAATGCGTTGCCGCGCGCGAGTGGTTTATGCTCGGCGAGGCAATTCATTTCTATTTAGGGTTCCGCAGCAGCAGCGGATAAAAATAAACGTCTCGACTCGGGAATAGAATACTACTACTTAGTAAATAAGTCAGTTTTAAATTGGGTCTCGGCAAAAACACCTAGGTATACCCATGCAAAGGAATTTTTTTTTTTTTTTTTAATTTAAGCACTACGCTTATTAAACTTTAATTTGATAGATCGGTACTTAAGTTTAATTTTGAATATGTACTCATTAATTTTTTTTTCATAAAAAAACAGGAATATGATAAAAGGCATAAAAAATAAGTTATTATAATTAAGATTATTAATTAAGATAATTAGGCATAACTGTTAAAATTTTAACTCTCACAGCGAAACTCTGGGATCATAGTTATCATTTGCAAGAAAACTAAAAACGGTTGTAACTTATTTCTAAATTTCTGGTTAATCGAATAACAGGAAATTATATCTTATTTGTTTCACAAGATTTGATTAATAGAACATACAAACAGTAAAAGTCAAGCTTCAATAAAAAAACCCCTTTAAGTATAAGTACTAAACCCCGCGCTTCGTGATCCCACTCCACATAAACTCACATCTACAGTTCGATTGAAAAGAACCGGCGAATCCCTAAAACTAATTGACCAATAACTCCAGGATTCCAGAAAGGGAACCCTCAAGTTTATAACATGAATTCCCTCCCATTCATTCCCTCATTCATTCATTCATTCCCTCCTTTACGGTCGGGCGTGAAGTTGGCGCTCTAATGTCAGTGGTGGCGGCACTTTGCTTCTATTGTAGTCTAAATGATGTGTGGGCATAAATTAAAATATTTAAGGAATATTATTACATTAAACTATGCCCAGAGTTTTACTACGTAATAAAATCTTTAACGAGGAAATCTACAGAAGAACCAAGTTCACTGACATAGCTCTCAGAATTAGCACGTGGAAGTGGCAATGGGTAGGCCATATAGATCGCAAAACTAGATGTAATATTATACATATTAATTTAAACCCTGAAATAATCCACAAGGCGGTTAATATACTTATACGTTTTTGTTATATCCGTCCCCCGGATGAAATAAGTACTTATGAAACTTTCCACTCGTTGCAAACTTTCCTAACTTTGTTCCTCCCCGAACTCTCCTTTATTAGGAAGTTGTTGAAGGTTTAACAGGATGAAGTGCCAAGGCTTGTAGTGAGTATTGGAAAAGTTAAAGTTCTTGAGTAAAATAATCAACTCATCAACATCACCTGAGGAGGCCTCCCTATTGAATACAATGGGGGGATTTGCCATAAGAACCACGCTTGGCTGGCGGAATGGTGATCGCAGTTTGGTGTTGAGTACTCCATACCCACAGGACATGTGCAAAGGTGAGCTTAACCCTAGGAGTTTTCTTCCCTCAAACCTTAGATATTATTTGACGACCTCTGTGGCGCGGCGGGCCAAGGTTTACCTGCGACGCAGGAGGTTGCGGGTTCGATTCCCGCCTCGGAACAAATATTTGTACAATCTGCAGATATTTGTTCAGGGTGTTCTGGGTATTTTTCTATGTATAATAAAAAATCTATCTATGTAATGTATTGTATTAAGTATATCAGTTATCTAGTACCCATAACACAAGCTCTGCTTAGCTTGGGGCTAGATAATGTTGTGTGAAGTGTCCAGCATTTATTTATTTATTATTTATTTATTATATTTATGTATCTTTATTACATTATAATATAAAAAAATATATATATTATAATGGAAATTCCTCCATTGTGTTCTATTGTGCCCGTTTAGCAGTGGACGTCTAAAGGCTGCTGCTGATGATGATGATGATATTAATATTTACCTACCAGGTTCACCTTAGGCATCGCAAAAATGCTTGGGATGCAAGCGACATTGTTCACGCAAAAATTTCCAAAAAAGAGCATTTCCACTATTTATAGAATTGAAATTATCGTGGCTTGGTATCATTTTACAAAAATTACGACTATACACCACGTACTTTGAGTTCTCGTCGCACGACCTTTGAGCGTGGTCGCGGTCGGTGCTCATGAAGAAGGACCTCAAAATGGTCAACGAAACGTCAGCAGGAGAATAGTAAAGTACGTGGTGTATAGTCGTAATTTTTGTAAAATTTCCACTATTGTAACGTGACAAGTAACTAAAATCCTTTAACTAAAATCCTGTAACTAAAGCGATAAAAAGTTTAGTATAGCAGAATATTAGCTCGGCCGCATTCCCGAGGGACGCGCGCGGCCTCAATAATACTACTGTCAATTCCATTTCGGATGTTGTAAACCGCTATTCTGCGATATGTTTTATATTTTGTTTTGAAACTTCTACCTACATATAATGTTTGCTACCCGGAAAGGAGACTAGTTACTGGTACATCCTTTAGTTATTATCCTGTGAACTTTGGTGTTACTAATAGATCCTTTAAATTTTTAGGCAGTTTTCGAACTAATAGATCCTGTGACGAACTTGCTATTGAAGTAGTACTCTTCTCAGTCGTGACAGAGTGGTCGTGGTCATCATGAAGTATTGTTGTTGGGGGCTGATGTGGCTCGCCTCACGATATCTCGCCATCCCTATTAAATAAATTAAATATAAAAAAAAATAACTGATATAATATGAATATGATATGATAGATTATTTATAATTCTCTCGTAAAATCACATCTCGAATATTTAATTGAAATTAGGGGGTCGGCCGCAGTAACAAATTTAAAACCGTTACAAAGGACACAAAATAAATTTATTAAAGTACTCTTCCACTATCACTACCTTACGCCAACAAAACAATTGTAAGAAAAAACAAAGATATTTAACCTGGCACAACTTTACACATACTGCACTTGTATTCTAATAAAAAATATCACCACGAATTCCATTCAGTCCAACATACAGTTGCATCATAAACCAAATAAATACAATCTAAGAAACAAAATTAAACTACATCTTACTAAGGCAAGAACTAGCTATGGAAAGAAAACGATATTGTGTGGGGGAGCACAGCTGTATAATAAGTTGCCTAGCAATGTAAAAGAGTGCGACAACTTAAATATGTATAAAAATAAACTTAAGAAGTATATATATATTATATAGTATAAGTACATTATCTAAGGCTCCAGAGGCCAAACAGCATTAACATAATATTAGTATTATTTATATCTCATTGTAAGTGAACTATTTAGTTTTTATGAGAAATAAAGTTTTTGAAACCTATATAAATAATAAACTGCAGACTTGATGTTAGTCCAACGCATGGGTGATTTTCCGCGTAGTCTGGTGCCTTCTACTCACAAAGAAGTAGTACAGTCAGCGAAAATTCAAGGAGTAACTATAAGTGGGTCATTCAACGTAAATATAATAAGGAACAACTTTTATTATCATCATCATCATCATCATCACCAGCCTATTTTCGTCCACTGCTGGATTAGGCCTCCCCATTGAATACACTGGATTTGCCATAATCACCACGCTTGGCAGGCGGATGGGTAATCCCTTGAGGATGGGGCATCCCCTGGTGTAATCCCTTAGTAAGAATAGTATGTATCCGGCCTAAGAATAGACCCCTCCTTCTCCTCCCATGGATGGGGAGGCCCATTGAATACACTGGATTTGCCATAATCACCACGCTTGGCAGGCGGATGGGTAATCCCTCGAGGATGGGGCATCCCCTGGTGTAATCCCTTAGTAAGAATAGTATGTATCCGGCCTAAGAATAGACCCCTCCTTCTCCTCCCATGGATGGGGAGGCCCATTGAATACATTGGATTTGCCATTATCACCACGCTTGGCAGACGGATGGGTGATCGCAGTTTGGGGTTAAGTACTCAGGTGTATGGTGCTGCCCATCCCCTGTTGTACCCTTAGTTAGACTTTTACTACATCCATGGGAGGAGAAGGAGGGGTCTATTCTTAGGCCGGATACACCACGGCGGGCACATACTATTCTTACTGAGGGATTACACCAGGGTATGCCCCATCCTCGAGGGATTAACCATCCGCCTGCCAACCGTGATGGTTATGGCAAATCCTCCCATTGCATTCTACGAGGGAGGCAAGACCTTGGACGTCTAGCAGCTGATAATGATAATTTTTAGTTAGTTTAAGAACAACACAACACCCCATCAGTCACATACACAGTCCTGATCCCACACTAGCCCACGGTTTCACTCATGCACGTTTCTCTCACGAGGGAACTGAATCCTACTATCCTATCCTATCCTACTAATATTATAAACGCGAAAGTTTGTGAGTATGGATGGATGTTTGTTACTCTTTCACGTAAAAACTACTGAATGGATTTGAGTGAAATTTGGAATGGAGATACTTTACGCCCTGGATTAACACATAGGCTACTTTTCATCATCATCATCAATTTTCATCATTATTCACGCGGGTGAAACCGCGGGGCGCAACTAGTTTTTAAATAAAAGTAACCTATGTCTTAATCCAGGTTCTTTTTACCGAATTTCTTCGAAATTGGCACCGCCGCCGTTTTGGCGTTGCAGATCAGATGTTTTTTTATAAATATTTGTCAGGATTTTGTGAAAACTTTACCAATATTTTGTTATACAACAATAACTTTCGGGAACTGTCATTCATTTTTACGAAATGTTAAATAATTAATATTTGCTAACGTTTGTCGATTCTTACAAGTTGAAATATACTTTTGTTTTTTTTATTGTGTTTCAACGTCTCTCTTTTGGCTATGATTGATTAGGCTAGGCACACATTAGTTGAAAATAATATATAAGTATATCTTTTTACTTCCAGGATCGACGGTGGTGTTTTTCATTTAAAAATCCAAAGTACGAATATGAAGGGTAGACCACAGAGTCCCTGTAGACAGGAGAGCTAATCCTGAGATAGGTCTCGTAATTGTGGGGTCCGTAAATTAAAGCGTGACAGCGGTGTCGGTGGGATTACCGAGGGACACGGTAATTGGCAGTTCCAATTTAAGCACGTAATTAGGACAGCAATTAATTTTATGACTCATTAAAACTCTTTTAATGTTTAAGATCATCAAGAAAAGCAAAAAAAAGTTTAAAAAACTTAAAACTTAACTTAATTCAAAGGAAAAACTTTAACATAATAAAATTGTAAAGGTCAAAAAGACTGTACAATGGAAATATGTTTCCAAAAACGGTTATTCGATTGAGATTAAATATTTCAAATATACATTCTGTCAAGTTCCAATGACGCAATCCTATATACGAGCAATGCAGTTATATTTTACAGTGATTACACTGCAGGAAAATACTGAGTTCACCTCCTGAGTAGAGATTTAAGGATGACAACCATGAGTAAAAATGGTGATCCAATTTTAACGAATTTGAAGAAAAAAAACAGAACATAATATCCCTATTCCATACACAAGCTATAAAACAACAAACGCGAAATGACGATGATATCACTTTGATCCCAATAAATACGAATATCCCGTAAACATGTTAGAGTCAGCGTGCAAAAAGCACTTTACCTGCTAACTACCACTAAATCAGATTACACAGTGCTACCCCTCGGCACTGCGCAATGGGGTGAGGGGAGCTGTACCTACTGCAGCGGGTTTGCTACGTTGAATTGAGATTTGAACAGTTTTTGGACTTGCATCAGCTTGCATTCATTTAAAAAACAGAACCGAACTAAGTTTTACCACAGCATGATGATATTTATACCGTGGTGTGCCCAAGAATAGACCCCACCGCCTCCCCTTTGGATGTCGTAAAAGCCAACTAAGAGATCACACCAAGGGATGGGGAGCGGCATCCACCTGAATACTCAACACCAATACTGCGATCACCAAACCGCCTGCACAAGCGTGGTGATTATGGCAAATCCCCCATTGCATTCTATCTTGCCCAACCGTGGACGTCTAACGGCTGATGATGATGAAAGTCAATAGATGGTAAAATTTAACACGCGAAGCACCGTAAAACACAAATAATCTGCTAAATACATTTGCTTTGTCCTAAGATATGAGTATGTTCTTTATTATGTTAGTAGTTACACTTCTTGTGAAAGAGTTCGTCCGGGGAAGAACTACCACCGTACCTATTTCTGCCGCCAAGCACTAGTGTTTGCATTGCTGTGTTTCGGTTTAAAGGGTACAGGTGCCGGTGAAATTACAGGCACATGAGACTTCATCTTTGTCTCAGGGTTGGCAGCGCGTGTGATGCCTTTGGTGTTGCAGGCGTCCATAGGCTACGGTAACTGCTTTCCATCAGGTGGGCTGTATGCTTGTTTGCTTGCCAAGTAGCATAAAAAAAATATGTATGTCAGATTAGTTTATCTATAAATTACATTTCTATACAATTATATAATGCCAGTTAGTAAGTTAGTAATAATAACGCAGTCATGATGAAGTAGTAATAATGAGTAATAGCGAACTCGTTATCATGACGGCAGTTTCACTCATTATCTACAAAAACGTGCATATTGTAATGCAAATGGGTATTAAGTTAATTAATAAAAGATAAGTCAGTGGTAATCTAAGTCAGCTGTAAATAAAAGTGCTACAATACTAATGTACGGGCAGCTTACTTTGTATTTTAAATAAATAATTGTGTGTTTATAGAGTTCTCATAAGTCCAGGCATTGTCGAAAAGAGTGATACAAAGTTGTAGCAAACGGTAATTTCATATTGTTGAAAACTTTTGATTTTGTTAATTACCTGAGTTAATTATGCTTATAATAAATGCATGTGTCTAAACGTACCTAATTTATAATAATGAGCTAAAATTTATTTCCAACTTGATTACCTGAGTAAATTAATACTAACAATAAAATTTTATGTAAGTTATACTATTATCTCCCTATGAGCTGCGTCACTCGTATACGAGTGACGCAGCTCATAGTTGTTCATCTTGTGAATCAAAAATGTGAAAATAGTTTTAGTCACGTACAAATTATCTGTTTAAAAATATGCAACACAGTTAGTCATCATCATCATGATCATAATCAGTCTGTAGAAGTCCACTGCTGGACATAGAATGCCACGACGAACGCACCTTCATCCACCGATTTCCTGGGAAGTTTATTGTCTTTAGTCCATCGAGTGGAGGGCCTTCCTCTTCACGTCGTCCGGGTTGTGGCCACTCAAGATTCTTTATGCCCCAACGATTGTTTCTGCGAGCTATTACACAGTTATTAAACATTCAAAAATAAGATCCGGTTCGGCGTAGCAAGCCCGCTCTTGCAGGTATGCGACCTCCCGTCTGTCTAATCGCCATATAAACCCCTGTCAATCCCTGGTTACTCCAACTCCTATCCAATTTCTATAGTAAAACAATGTAAAGATAGATTTACAAAGACTGAACTCTGCGTATTGCGGTTTAATCTGACAATAAAAGCTCCTATTGAACCCACTGCAGGGTCCAATTCATTGGAAACATTTATTAACATTTAACTCACCTTATCACTTCCATTTCTAATTACCTGCGACAACCTCAGACGCGTTAGTACGAGGGGAAGGCTCGTAATGTCTGTTATTATTATCCCCAAAATGGAATCTTGTAATGCAGATTGTGCAGATCATGCAAACATTTTGTTCCGCAGCGGGAATCGAACCCGCAACCTTTTCCTTTGAGAAGCCGGCTATTAGCACGACGCGCCACGGAGGTAGAAAATAATAAGTAAGAGTGAGAGAAATTAACACCGCAGAGAAAGAGGGGTATATAATACGAATGGGCTCATGGTTTGAATTGCTCTTCAGGTAAGCATTTGCCTACCTTCAATTTGACTTGGTTGGCCACTCGACTTGGTAGGCCAACGCATGCCAACCACTTGTTTACTCTAGCTTGGTAGAGCAAAACATGGCTGAAAACACCGAACGTGTTAAAAACATAAATAAAATTCTCGTGAAACAAAATTATAAACCAGTTTTTAATTTTGATTAAATTATAAAAAAACATTAAAAAAAGTACAACCAAATTGAGAACCTCCTCCTTTTTTTGAAGTTGGTTTAAAACTGGTTTATAATTTAGTTAATAAAACTTTATCCCATGGATAAAAGGGTTACCCTTCGGCAAGAGATGGCGCCACTCATTTCATTTCTAAATTATATTTGTGAGGTGTGGGCTGAGTTGACCAATGAATCATTTATACTGTAGGCAAAGAGGTTGTCGTTTTTTCCTGATTATGCAGTAGATGCCGTGGAGTGTTCGGCCTAAGAAAAGCCCCTCAGTCTCCTCCCGTGGATATCGTAAAAGCCGACTAAGAGATTACTCCAGGGGATGGGCAGCAGCATCTGAGTACTCAACACCAATACTGCATTCACCAATCCGCCTATCAAGCGTGGTGATTATAGCAAATCCACCCTTTGCATTTAATGGGGAAGGTCTCGTGCAACAGTTTATTTATTTATTTTACTTTAACCAGAACGGCGGCATACAGTTACCAATTACACTAATTAAAGGGGACAGACAATGAAATAATATTAAACAATATAAATACAATACAAATAACATAGCCAAAACAGCAGAAAACAGAATAATTATAACCAAAATAAAAATATAAAAATAATGTAAAAAATAACGCCAAACATAATGTCAAAAATAATGTCAAACAGCAACTTTCACACATTTTTATCACAGTGGACGTCTAACGGATGATGATTATGATGATAATGATGATGATGATGCAGTGCAAACTCAAACAGCAAACCCATAAATTGTTTATAGAGTAATATTTTAAACATATAGGTCTAAGGAAATATACATCCGTTTACGACTTATTTTACTCCAATATCTAGACAGACACAGAAAGATCATCAACAAAAAAAACAAGGGGAAATATTGTCTTACTCTTTAAACATAAGTAAGAGTAAGTTACCGAATTAATAAGACAATACATTGGGTGTGACAAGACCGAATAGGCTGGCGTTCTTTGAAAGACAACTTACCGCTGCGTCCCGTTGATAGCATAACTTTCCTGGGTCTTAAACTTGATGCCAAAATTACGTGGAAAAATCACATTGACCACCTTGCCAAAAGATTGAGTTCTGCTTGTTACGCAGTCAGAAAGGTAAGGGATTTTTGTGGTTTGAATGCTGCCAAGTCTGTTTACTTCGCGTATTTTCATAGCCTCATGAGCTACGGCATACTAGTATGGGGAAATGCTGCCAACTCAAAAAGAATATTTATACTGCAGAAACGTGCCGTCAGGTTTGTACTTGGTCTCAAACCGCGGCACACGTGCCGTGAGGCTATCAAGCAGTTGAATATTCTTACATTTACTGGGGCTTACATCTTGCATTGCTTACTGTATGTCAAAAAAAACTGCAGTGATTTCGAAACTCTATCTGCATGTCACAGCTATGGTACAAGACATGGTGGTAGGCTCAGTACCCAAAAATATAGGTTAAGCAAATCTTCCAAAAGCTTCTTGGGCACTGGTGTAAAATTGTACAATAAGCTTTCCGATGAAGTTAAAAATTTAAGTTGCCATTTGTTTAAGATAAGAATTGAAAGATTATTGGTGCTTAAAAGTTACTACTCATTGGCATATGCTCTGAATGATGTTAATTTTGGTGTATTTATGTCCTAGCTATAAGTATTTTAGCACAATTTTTTTTTTTTTTTTTAATTTATTTTGAATTGTATTTATATTTTACACATTTGACAAGGCCATTTTACAGCCGCAATTTATTTAATTTATAGTAGAATTAATTAAAATATGACATGGCAACATTATTCTTGACCAATACCAGTATTACCTATAGCTTGGTAAAGTTGTATACAAAATTAAGTAGATTGTTAATTTTTTATTTTCTCATGTACCTAGTACTTACCTAATTATTTGTTTGAACATTTGTATCCCTTTTTTTTTGACGTAACTAAGTGTTCCTTGTGATCCTATGGTGGAAATAAATGAAATTAAATTAAATGAACTAAGCATGATTAGATTACCAATAGGTTGATGAAGAAGACTTAATGGGAGAGTCAGCATTAGGTATATCACCTTTAAAACAATCTAATGAAAACGTTACCAGAAAGGTGTTACTACGCATAAACCACCGCAAATACCATATCGGGGCGCCCGCAGCATCGCAACCGAATCGAATCTTTAGCTTCTCAGCAAAACCACTTTTCAAGATAAACACCAGCTAACGCCATGCAATAATCAACCCTATTTATTATGAAATAAAGTGTAGATGTATAAAATGAAAAGAGAAACTGCAAATGACTGCGCGTGTATCGCTAATGGTCCATGAAATTGCCGTTTGCCGATAATATTGGATTTTACATTATGCTTTTAGTTTGTTTTTTTGTTGACGCCAAGGATTTTAAGATCTTTTAAAAATACGTGATTATTGAAACAGCTTCTCAACGTCTGGTTCTCATATCGATGGTCATGACATCATCATCATCATCATCATCAGCCTGTAGATGTCCACTGCTGGACATAAGGCCTCCGTCATAGAATGCCACGTCGAACGATCTCGCCATCGACTTTTAGCGACCTTTATAATTTATTTAGTACATCGAGAGAGCCTTTGTCTACAACGTCGCCAATCTGTTCTGTTTTTGCGTACTATAATAAAAAAAACTCTTTTTTTTTAATAGTAACACGTCTAAGTGCTGTATTTCATCACTGGCAACACGGACTGATTATAAGACTTTCGTCTTGAGGCTCTGTGGTATCTGTAACGAGAAGATAATGTAGTAGTTTCCCAAACGCTGTCCATCCGAGTTAAATTCGTCGGCTGACCTGTTTGTCAAAGTTGGACCTAAATAGTTGGATCGTCTGACCAAAATAGACATAGTGGTCAACAACTTCGATGATATCGTTTTCAACGTGTACCGGCATGGATTAATGGTCATGTAAAGAATGTATCTAAATTATAAGCAGAACGGCAGGGCTATTCTCTATCTCGCAACAGGTTTGCAACAGGCGTAAATTGTGCAACCAGGGCTGACAAACGGTAACCAAAGTATGATAAAAGCGACGTTTGACAGCCCTGTTTGCACAATTTGCGCCTGTTACAAACCTGACCCACCGCGGCGCACGGAGAGGCTACGCACGTGTGTTAAGCTTCACTTTGCAAAAAAATGTATGTGATCGTTTCCACTGCAACCCACGGACACGCTACGCATCAATTGACGTCATTGATAGATGCGTGGCTTGCTCTAATAGACGCTTACATAGCTCAACGCTGTCAAACGCCATGCACACTGTGCATGCGGTACACGGCTACTTCCACAAAGCGTATCTCATCGCTTATCATGTACATAGTCGTGGGTTAGTATTCGTGTATAGTGTGTACTGCAGTGGAAACGTAGACCCACGTTGTCGAGCAAATAAACCCACGCAGCTAAAATGCGCCGCGGTGGGTCTGCGCCTTTACGCCTGTTACAAACCTGTCGCGAGGTAGAGAATAGTCCTGCCGGATCCAGCGGTATAACGGATCGCGGCCTCTGAATCCTGTAGTACCTATTCTTAGCTACACCAGCTAGTCCTTCCAGCAGACAAGCTCTTGCTTATTTATAAACATTATTTACGAAATAGTCAATGTTATTAATTCGCAAGTGCTACATTCCACAATCGAAAACACGCAGGAAGCAGCCGTGACTAAATGAAAATATTTCTTCCCCACTTGTACAAACATCTATTAATACGACCAGTGGTGTAAGAGCTCCTTTACCTAAAGCAGTTACAGGATGTCCCAGAACAAAATGTTTTTAAAATAAATTCATCTCATCATCATCATCATTATCATCATCAGAAGTCCAATGGTGGACATCTCATCACACACACATCAGCAGCCAATGTTGGACGAATCCATAGAATGCAAGGGGGGGGATTTGCCATAATCACCACGCTTGGCAGGCGGATTGGTGTTGAGAACTCAGGTGGATGCTGCTGCCCATCTGCTATACTCGACATAGGTCTCCCCATATAATCCCATGGATAGTCTTCACCCGCCTCCGTCTACGGACTTCCTGCAACCCTTAAAATGTCATCGTTCCATTGAACCTTCATATGCTGCGTCGTCCGGTTCGTGTCCACCACGCGAGAACCTTTATTCCCTTTATTTCTTTGTTGTCGTTTCTGCTAGTTGTTTTCACGGTGGCCGAAAAAGTGTTATCTGATCTTGCTGTTGTTAAAAGTGTTAGTAGTACCTAGAGCAATTTCTGAAGGAGTTATTCCGGGGAAGTACTAACACCATACCTATTTCTGCCGCCAAGCAGTAGTGGTCGCATTGCTGTGTTCCAGGTTGAAGGGTTGAAGGTGCCGGTGATATTACAAGCACATAAGACTTTTCATATTTATGTCTCAGGATGACAGGTGCAGTGCAATGCCAAATAGGTCGCGTCCTAGTGGATGTGACCTAAGAGGTATTGCATTTGTAATGAGCTGGGGTTACCGCTTAACATCAGGTAGGCCACAAGCCAGTTTCGTGATTTATTCAAATAAAAAAAACTACAACTAATTTATATTCAGAATTAAATCTGTTTTGCAATTTTCGAAACGCCTAGGGCAGTTTCTGTTGGGGAACAACCCGAGAAATTACTTTTAAACCAGCTGGGATTGGCTTAAGTTAAGTAAGCAAAGGTTTGGGGATTGCATTCTAATTAAAAACTTGCAGTTTGTTCCCGTGTAATTACAGGCCAAGTTGCTTGGGAAATTACAGCGTATAGAATATACTTAGAACCACAAGCGTAGTCAGGTTTTAGTTTCGAAGGGGGTTCAAGAAAATAAAACAACAAAAATTTACACGAACGGCCCCGTTGGTTCGAACGCAAACCACACGGTATGCTCCGACGACTCAGGCCCTCAATTTGCTTAGCGCTCTGGTTGCTCAGAAGCCAGATATCGATATATTTTTTTCAAATTTTAATGTTTTTCTTAGTAATGTTATCAGTTTTCTAAGCTAAGTAGGTATCTGTGATATAATCATTATTAAGAATTTTAAGTACCTGTAGTTGTGGCTTGCCGCACGCGTTGGTGTATGTAAGTGCAGTAAATCAATAAATAAATAAATGTGAAAAATAATACATTTACCAAACTGGTGTTTCTTCAAAAAAAATTCAATGTTCATTATACGTAGGCTAAAATTTTTAGGCTTTTCTGGGGCAACTCATATTTTGACAAATTATGTAAAATTGGAGCACAGTTGTTTGATACAACATCATGGCTAATGAGACAGATTCATCACCAGTCTATTTACATCCACTGCTGGACGAAGCCATCATTGAATACAATCGGGGGATTTACCATAATCACCACGCTTGACAGGCGAATTGATGATCGCAGATTGGTGTCAAGCACTCAGGTGGATGCTGCTGCCCATCTCCTGGTCCTTAGTAAGGCTTTTACAACATCCACGGGAGGGGAAGGAGGGATCTATTCTTAGACTGGACACACCACGGCTATTACTTACGGCTGATGATGATGATTGCAAGACCTTTTCAACGATTTCTTTTTATTAGAATAAATGACGGAACTGGCTTGTGGCCCACCTGATGTTAAGCGGAAACCCAAGCCCATGACAAGTGCAATACCTCTTCACGTCTGCCTAGAACGTACCCTTCGTGGTATGGACTGAGTCCTGCCCCGGCACCCATACCCTTCAAACCAGAACCCAGCAATGCTATACGCTTCGTGCGCCTGCTTCGTGGAATCATATTGGAAAAGTCAGAATAATAATAGTTTATGAAACTGTTGCATAACAAGTTGCATAATCGCCGGAGGCGAGTTTTTTTACAGCATCACACGAGAGTTTTAACACCAAATTATGTGCAGTTTCATACACTACTTTATCTAATCTCATGAAATAGGTAATATTATATTTTAAAGTCTTGGTAACATTTATTGTAATACCTTCTAGATTTCGCCGGTGAGAGGGTCTTTTTTCGTTGCAGCTTCAAGAATGTCCGGTGGTGTAAAATTTTCTTCAGTATCGCTGTTCAGTATACTGTAGTTTTCAGCCATTTTTTAAAACAAAAACTAATTTGATAATGAAATTTGCGTAAAATTACAGCTTATTATTTGCATTTATTTGTAAACCTTCAGCGCCAAAATCCATACGCGCGAGCGTGTTGCGCCGCGTTCACAGATTATGTATAGATTGTGTAGCGCATAAAAGAGCTGTATCGTAATGTAATTTTTAAATTTATTTCGACGGCATGTGCATAAAGACTGTCATTTTAGTTTTGTTTTTAGTTTTTTAATCTTTATATTTCAGTATGAGAGTAGATAAAGAGTTTATGTTTCAGTTTATGAAAGTTAATGTTTCCTATTATTATTTCCTTGTATTTTCTGAGCAGCCTGTAAACTCAGTTGATAAGCGGAGACGTGCGGCTCACAACGAGTGGTTTGTGAATGCGTCAGTGGCACTGATAACAGCAAATGGCTCACGTAATGCCTGATAAGATACAGCCAGACCAATTATGTTACACGTACACAATGCATGATGTAGGTATGTATACAGAGATGGTTGTTTTTGATATTACATAATAGTTTGGAAATGTATACAGTTGGTTGTATAATGATGTCATTTCCGAATTATATTTAGTTATTTTATGAATGTCTAGCTAGGTAGGTATTCGAAGTGCCTGTAGCTTGTTTATTATTTTAACAATTTAAAAGGTGGGTATTTGTTTTTTATTTTAGGGAAGGTACGCAAACGAAGTTTTCTTCTATTTTGGATATTCTTCAAACTTCATTACAATTTGTACACGCATGATCAGGGGCCTTAGTAAAGGTTTTGTTAGTTTACGAAACTATATGAAGTTTCGTTTCCATTTACTGACAGCGTCCTTAGTTTTCTTCTCGTTTTCGCTAGGGGCGCTGCAAGTAAATGTATGGAAGGAAACGAAACTTCATATAGTTTCGAAAACTATCAAAACCCGTACTAAGCCCCCAGTACACTAATATCTAGACTGGTAGTGCGTCAGTTATTTTTAAATTCGTTTTTTTATTTATTATTTGGTAACTAGATAATTAGTGTACTGATGATGTGTAATACCTACAAAGTTTCATGGATTGAAGAAAATATAACCAAATTAGATTGTTTGAACGTGGAGTGAAATTGCTGTTAGCAACAATGTCTCTACACTTCACTCACATCATTTTCACTTCTATTAATTTTATTAGTAACTAGTTGCGCCCCGCGGTTTCACCCGCGTGAATAATGATGTAAATTGATGATGATGATGAAAAGTAGCCTATGTGTTAATCCAGGGCGTCAAGTATCTCCATTCTAAATTTCACTCAAATCCATTCAGTAGTTTTTACGTGAAAGAGTAACAAACATCCATACTCACAAACTTTCGTGTTTATAATATTAGTATGAAGGAAGTAGGATAGGATTGGTGTTGAGTACTCAGGTAGATGCTTCTACCTATCCCCCTGTTTTAATCCCTCAGACGGCTTTTACGACACCCACGGGAGAAGATGGAGAGTTATTCTTAGACAGGACACACGATGACACTCGTCATGGTGTGTCCGGTCACAAATACAAATACATATTTACTTACTAGTTGCGCCCCGCGGTTTCACCCGCGTGAATAATGATGAAAATTGATGATGTTGATGATGATGATGATGATGATGAAAAGTAGCCTATGTGTTAATCCAGGGCGTAAAGTATCTCCATTCCAAATTTCACTCAAATCCATTCTGTAGTTTTTACGTGAGAGCATACAAACATCCATCCATACTCACAAACTTTCGCGTTTATAATATTAGTAGGATAGTAGGATAGGATTATTTACCTAAGTAAGTCCCACAAGGTACCAGGCCGGGCCAATGACGCTATGCCCAAGTGACAACCTACTTATATTTTTGGTAATACCTTTGGTATTGAGAATTAAATTATTACAAATTACTTAGTTGCAAATTGTAGTCTATAAATCACGTTAACTGCCCTCCGTGCGTGCATGCCTTAAGGTCCAGCTTCAATGGTATTTAACTATGTCAATAAAATAATTATCCAATCATGAGGCAATTTACTCCGATTGTCCCCACTTTTTCCCTCTCTTTCACTCGCACTAATTTCTTTTATATCACCGTCTCATTCTAAACTGAACGGCGATATTCGAGGACGGTGACACGGTTCGCTCTTGGTGTCTGGATACAGTTCGACCAAATTGCACTTTGCAGTTGTTATCATTCTTATTGCACCGTAGATAAGGTTTATTTTGGTTTGTTTTTGTGACATAATTGCTTTGATACAACTGTACACTTTGGTCAGCCAGTTCATTGTGGCCTCTCATGCATTTTCTCTAGTTTCAAGGTCTATACTTTTTATCGCACGATTCTGTATAATTTTCCTAGTAAAGATATGTAAATTGGTTGCTTAGTTAGCGGCTGTTAGAGCACCAAATTATGAAGTGTTACCAACTTGTGAAATGGGAAGATTTTGTTTTATTTTTCATTCGGTGAATCTATGTAGGTTCTGACTTACTGATAAATGATTTTATAGATAATTTTATCCGAGGTGCGGGTTCGATTCCCGCTACGGTAAAATATAGCAAATATTTATTCGGGGTCTGGGTGTTCCTATTATAGTAGATAGGTAGGTACTAGTAGTTCCTGATACCACCCAGAACATAGGGCACCCCTAATGTGGGATCAGGGGACCAATTTTCGGACTATTCTTAGACATAATATCGAACTCGACACTTTGGTTTGTTTTTGTTTCCATCTTAGTCCTTATTCTAAGGTTTTCATACAAGATCTGACAGTTTTGACAGAACTATGACATCTTCCGCCTACCGCTCTTAATAACTGATAAGACAACGATAATAACCGCTCTGTTACACACCGGCCAACTCTTGATATCGAAGTTTGATCCTTCATAATATTATGCCATAAACAGTTTTGTTAGCTCTAATTTAGAAGAAAATACGCAAATTTCGCATCCAACCAACCACGCAAAAACTTCGTTCTCTCAAAAGAAAAACAAAATATTTTGAAGGCACATGGCATGTGCATAAAGGCGGACTTGATCCTATCACCTCACTGGTTCCTTCATTATTTGGTTAGAGTCAAAGCCATCATTATTGTTATCAACTTTATAAAACTTAGCATAAACATGACTACTGACCATGGGTAATGAAATAACGTAAAGTAAAGTAAAGTCATTCTTTATTGTAAAAACTGTGTATATAAAGGTGGTTAAGGTTATTCAAAGTTGCAACAGTTTGCCCATTTCGGACGTACAATAATTATATGCTAAAGTAGAACATATTTATATAAACCTAGTTAGGTACAAGTAGACCTATATTATACAGAGATCAGATTTTTAGAAAGTCTAAAATTCTACCTAAAGAGGCAACTAAGTATTGTTTATTTTGTACTTACATACAAAGAGATCAAATATTAGATAGGTATTAGATTTGTACATCTTTATCAAAGTATTCAGATAAATTGTAAAAAACATTTAAAATTAGCCATTTCTTTAAGTTTTTTTGAAAGGGTGGTCCATTTAATGACTTTATGCTAAGTTGTAAGACAAAGAAGATAACTCTACAACTCTACTTATAATTTTTGCTCGTTACACTAATCATCATCATCACCAGCCACTGTTTACGTCCACTGCTAGACGAGTCCTCTCCCGTTGAATACAATAGGGAGTTTGCCATAATCACTATGCTTGGCAGGCGGATTGGTGATCGCAGTTTGGTGTTAAGTACACAGGCGGATGCTGCTGCCCATCCTCTGGTGTATTTAGCTTTTACAATATCCACGGGAGGAGACGGAGGGGTCTTTTCATAGGCCGGACACACCACGGCAATTATATAGCCATCAAAACAGCGAGTGCACGTCTCAAACACCGTTATCGCTGGTTTGCATCGGTCATCGACCCGGGGCTCTAGATTGGCGAGTGAGAGCGGACAAATCATTTCACAGTTTTCGTGGCCCGCCTGCCTAATTGACAGGGCTGTCAACGTCAATAAAACACATCAAAATACAGGGTGTCCGCCAGCTCATTTGTTATTCCACGCTTAGTTTGTTAACATGCAATGAAACATCAAAACCTTAAAAAATTTAAATTATTCTGTTGTAAATTGTGAAATGAAATTCAACCCGTTTATGGGGTTGAAAATTTACAAAGAATATTCAAAACCGTAGAAACAGTAACTGCTAGAATGAAATTGAGAGTATACCCAGGCCGTATATTGAGGCCCAATTCTCTAAGCACATGATAGTGATTTTGTCCTGGACTTTTAGATGTAGGTATTTGGCTTGTACAGCCTTAAATACTGCAGGACACCATTTTGTTTTGGTAAATACACCTACCCATACACATGGTGAGTAAAAAGAGTGGGGGTGGAATAGGAAGGTGGGTTTTCAACTTGAATTTTGTATTTAAATATATAAGACATAATACATTATTTTTTGGATCTCGGCTCTTAAAAATCATATATTCTAGAAATTTCAGCTTGTCGGTGTATGTTCGTCACAGAGTGTAAGATGAACGGGAATTTAACCTACAATTTTAGTGGAACTACCGGGACATATTTTATTATGAATTCCAATGGTGGAACGATCTTCCAACCAAATAACCAAATAATTTCTCCGTGGTGTCTCCGGCCTAAGGATAGACCCCTCCGTCTCCTCCCGTGAATGTCGTAAAAGTCGCCTAAGGGATTACACTAGGCGATGGGCAGCAGCATCCACCTAAGTACTAAACACCAATACTGCGATTACCAATCCGCCGGCCAAGCGTGGCTAACATTATGGCAAATCCCCCCAACATTCTATGGGGGAGGCCTCATCCAACAGTAAACGTCTCAACGACTTATGAAGAAAGTTGTTCTAATATGATAACGTACGAAACGAGTATCACTTATTAAAAATTAAGATTTATATAGAAAACATTGGCATGTGCATGATTTGCGTGTGCACACCCTGTATAAATATAAAAAAACCACCTTGTGTGAAGGAGGTTGTGTCTTCACGACTCAACAAAAATAATTTATTTGAAATAAAGTCTAATTGCAGTTTCATTAGCACTGAAACGTGCGGTAGCCCTATTAATAGAGCTATTGCTTAAGCCAGGGTTTCTAACATATCAGCCATCCGACATTTGGCTGACGTAATATTTATCAGCCACAAACCGGACGAAGCATTACAGGAAAAGCCCTCCTCTCGATGCACTAAAGTCATTATAAAGGTTGTAGGTAGTCGGTGGATGGAAGAGGCACAAGACCGTTTGTCAAGTCATTCTATGGGGAAGGCCTATGTCCAGCAGTGGACATAGTGGGCAGGCTCCTATAGTCCATAATATTTATCAAACTAGGATTTTCTTTAACACATACTGGTGACTTACTGACAGCTGCAAGATTTTTGTTGGTGCTAAGAACATAATGTAAAGCCGATTGTCTGTCAGCACGTGTGGAAGTTTCTTACTGTAATGCAAGTTCGTACGTTTCGACAAGCGAATGGAATTCTTGAGATATGAATGTCTATGTCGTCAGTCTCTTTATAATGTCGTATATGTTTGCTGTCAGCTGAACATACAGACTGCAAGCTGTAAAAGTACCTTCCTATTTATCGCATTTTGTCATGTTAAAAACAAATACTAAGCGCCATCTACTCAGTGTACGTCAGCCAGGCTATGTATTGCTATAAAGGTGTCCGTGTCCCGAAACGAGGTTATTCTACACATAATAGAAAACAACATTAAATTGTTTGACGACTTTTCGAAATTCGGCTTATTTCTCATAAAATTAATAAGATCAAAATCAGCTGTTTTAATTAAAAAATAATATGATTAGCTGATTAAGGTATTTATTGTTCTTGAAGACAACCTTCTTGTAAGTTTCTTATAATCATGCAGAAGGTACAAAATTGAAGAACCAGAAATTTCAGAAAATCTAAATTGTTCTAGAAATGTTTCAGTTTCTATAAACATAAAACTTAATCCAACTTTTTTTCGGGAAAAGTCGTTCGATTTCGTCACCTCTTTCGGGATTTTTATATGTTCTGGGTAAACTGGATAGCGGACCTCATTGACGGCCGCCGCTAAATTAAGATACTCTGGTTTTAGTGAACGGTGCGGTCAACGCACTGCACGTCACGCGACGCCGCGCTCTAATGCGCTTAGATTACTGCCTATTCCGCGACCACTTCATCTTGGCCTTCCATTGTTAACAAAACTCCCCTTCAACTTCCACTCTTTATAAACCACAGGGGGGGTTCAAAGGTCAGGTTATGCTGGTATTTTGCGTGCCACATTGGCGAGTATTGCGCGAACATGGTGTGGTTTCATTCGTTCTCATGCCGTTTGTTGTGTGTTTTTATGTGGGTGTCAGTTGCGAGAATCACGAAAATTTTATCTGCAAACGTCTTCAATTACCTTGTTGTTTGCAAGTTTATTGGCAAGTTGACCTTTCAATAATTTTATCTGAAATATTTATACGTTATCATCATCATTAGCAGCCCTTATACATCCACTGTTCGACGAAACTTCCCCCATATAATACAATGGTGGATGCGGAAGCGAGGCAAGCGGATTGGTGATCGTAGTATGGTGTTGAGTACTCAGGTGGTCTTTGTTAGTAGTAGAACTTCTTGTGAAAGAGTTCGTCCGGGGAAGTACTACCACCGTACCTATTTCTGCCGCCAAGCAGTAGTGTTCGCATTGCTGTGTTTCGGTTTAAAGGGTACGGGTGCCGGTGAAATTACAGGCACATGAGACTTCGTCGGCAGCGCGCGTGTGATACCTCTGGTGTTACAGGCGTTCATAGGCTACGGTAACTGCTTTCCATCTGGTGGGCCGTAAGCTTGTCTGCTTGCCTAGTAGCATAAAATAAAAGGTGGATGCTACTACCCAGCGTCGTAGCTAGGGGCTGGGCACAGTAGCGGCTGCCAGGGGTGGCTCAGGGTGCTCATGACCTTAGCTACTGCCCATCCCCTGGTGTAATCCCTTTGAATATTAATTCTATATCGGTATTGATAACTTTTCATTAAAAAACGGACTTCAGCATTGAATTCGGCTATCTGCATGTTTTTATTTGCTAAAGGCATACAAAACATAACCTTGGTGCTGAAAATACCTAAATTGCTTTAAATATGCCTATAACATTTGAGGAGTTCCCTCAATTCCTCATGGATTCCATCATTAGAACTGGGTTTTGATAAAAATGGGGCCAATCTGGAAGTATATTCAAATAAAAAAAGAATTTTCCAAATCGGTTCATAAACGACGGAGATATGAGGAAACAAACATAAAAAAAATACAACCAATTGAGAACCTCCTCCTTGTGAAGTCGGTTAAAAAGTAGGTACCTCGCTTTAGGCCAAGTTTCTACATAGGCTGGGAATTGGAACTATTGCATAAATTCACACAATGGAATTGCGTGTCTAGGACGCGATTTTGGACACAGTTAGGAAACACACAAATCATGGTAGGTAAATAGAGTTCTGCCGATGGATTTTGGCCGTGCTGAAGTTAGCCGTCAAGCTGGCGCAATACATTTTTTAACCGACTTCCCAAAAAAGGAGGTTCTCAATTCTTTTTTTTTTTTTTTTATGTTTGTTACCTCATGTCTCCGGTGTTTAGGAACCGATTTGGAAAATTCTTTTTTATCTGAATAGATATACTTCCAGATTGGTCCCATTTTTTTCAGAATCCAGTTCTGATGATGGAATCCATGAGGAATTGAGGGAACTCCTCAAATATTGTAGGCATACATATGGCGATTTTGATATTTTCAGCAACAAACCAAGCATTTGCATTCAAAAAGTATCATAACCCTTTCACCACTATGGTTATTTCATCATTTTTTTTCATCCAAATATTTAGTCAAATACAATGGCGGAAGTCGGTTTTTTAAATGAAAAGTTATTAGAAACATAATATATTATTTTGTCTGTGGGCGGCATGTTTTTTTTTATTTTTTCTTTTGTTTTTTTTTATTTATCTTAAAACTTTAGGTTTAGATTAAAACCTGAGCTTATCTTAGCTGATCTTAGCTGACATACCTAATAACTCCAATTGAATGGAGAAACTCGAATTTCATAATTCTTGTAAAAACTCTTCAATTGCTCACAGAATGTTCTTGCAGTAATAGGATTCCAATCCCCTCGTCACAATTCCATTGAATAATTTTACAAATTCCCTTCCATTCCAACGCTAATGCCACGATCTTGAATCAAATACCATTACAAAATAATAGGATGAAATTTCAAAAGCCTCAAATTGAAATTGCTCTTGAAACGTTTGTCAGAGTTATTCCCTCGACCTCTGTGACGCGGCGGGCGAAGGTTCGCCTGCGACGCAGGAGGTTGCGGGTTCAATTCCCGCCTCGGAACAAATATTTGTACATCTGCAGGTATTTTTTCAGGGTGTTCTGGGTATTTTCTATGTATACTAAAAAATATCTATCTATCTAATGTATTGTATTAAGTATATCAGTTATCTAGTACCCATAATACAAACTCTGCTTAGCTTGGGGCTAGATAATGTTGTGTGAAATGTCCAGCATTTATTTTATTTATTTATTTATTCCAGAGGCCTTAGACAAAGTAACATTCTAATAACGATGACGCCAATAGAAAAGTCCAAAATGTATGGGATTGACGTTAGCTATCGATATGTCACGTGGTATATTGTGTTGTATTACGACTGTAGAAATGGAATCGCTTCGAAGCGAATGCCGTTTGGCTAGGCCCTCTGGTTACCTAATTTGTTGAATAGATTTTTGATTTAATATGTTGTCGATTAAACACCTCTGTTTTTAAGGCTTAATTAAGAGGAGGTTACCGGTAAGGCGCTTAAGCCCTTTAGTACGCGAACGAAGTTTCTTCTATTTGGGTTATTATTTCTACAAACTCTATAAAACTTTGTACACATGATAAGTAGACTAATATCTAGACCCGTGGTGCGTTAGTTTCTTATAAAATGATATGGTTACCAAATCATAAATTGATTTATTGATTGGTGATCGCAGATTTTTATTGATTGGTGATCGCAGTATGGTGTTGAATACTCAGGTGGATGCTGCTGCCCATTCCCTAATGTCAACCCTATGTGGGGTTTTTTTACATCCACGGGAGGAGATGGAAGGGTCTATTTTTAGGTCACTAACAATAAATCTTTATTTACAGAATTAATAATACAACTAATACAAGTACTACTTATACACAACAACAATATGAAACAGTTAAGATATCTAAATACGGTTGTAAACGATCTAAAGATAGCTGAACTGATCCAAAACACTATCAGAAGCGTCCCCAAGATGCTGCCTTATTTTTTTCGTATAGGATGTGGATTTCGGATTTAAGCAGACTTAAATGATTCTCAGAAAATGACGTGCACGTGATCATATCTCATATCGCGCATGAAAACCATAATATTGTAATTGACGAGATATATCTGAGCTACGGGCCCAGATACCAGACATTAAAAATCTATTTAACTCAAAACAAGCGTTGTGAATAAGATATCAAAAGGGATAATCTAAAAAAAACCTTTTAAGGACCGGCTGTGGGCCACGATATCTTCTTTCTCTAGAATACGTCATAATAACCATGTGTTAATTAAATATGTTTCTCATCACAAATCATACGTTGAGCTTACTATGTCGCTGTCAAAACACAAATAAAGGCGCCTCCAGACGTGAACGAAATAAAGGGGCTTACAGACAGGAAGAGAACGTCTCCGACGTCAGCTCTTTAATGGATTTATTTAGATGTCATTTTTTATGTGGGCGGGGGCTCGCACTGTGAGACGCCTGGCGATAGATAATATGGATAAGCTGAAGAAATAATATTATTTTATACAATTTTTTCCTTACGCGTCGTCTGCTCAACCTTTCAAGACTAGATCTTCGTACCATCGTGGGGACACTCACAGACCATTGTCTCCTGAACAAGCACCTCTACAACATCGGCGCCACAGACAGCCCACTCTGCAGGGGGCGTCTGACCGAAGAAGAATCGGCTGCCCACGTAGTCCTGGAATGCGTGGAGTAGCAGCTCAACGTGAACAAATCCTCAACAACCCGAGGTCACTCCGCGAAGCCTGCGAAGACCCCAGGAAGCTTCTGTGTTTCTGGACGGAGTTAGGCTGGCTAACTATCTAGCCAGTTAACTCTCACGCATAATGGACCATCATAGAGTTCGAATGCGGAAAAGGGAGTTCTTTAACATTAACATTACAATTTTTCCTTATATGACTATATTTATCGCTTGCCTACATAATTAAAGTACTGTATTAACCATTGGTTAGTAGAGCAACTCTTAGAATAGTAACTATACTTTATTTATGTGATTCACCACAATGAAGTACTTATTGCATTATAATATCATCTTCAAACAAAACACTTGTGTGACTTTGAAGCGTCACGAGGCCGCTGCTAATTTGCTCACACATCTGCCTAACTTATACGTATACATGAGTCGTATTGCCGTGCGTTACTTAAAATTGACTTCGTCACACTTTTTATCCTATCGAAAATCTGGCTAACGACCTAATTGACCTAATGGCCTACCAAGATATTGGTATATAATCGTTACGCTCTTACTACCGCTGCTCTACGCTACCTAATCCATGTTTTTTATTTGATTAATCTTGATAGACAATTGATTTGGCTCTTTTCAACGCGGCCATTATTTAGTTCGAACATTTCAATGTTTTTCATGACGACACAGTCTTTATTCATTTTATGAGTTACCTATATTTAATAGTATTTCATAATTATTTTGAGTATATGTATTTAAGTTATAATAAGCATAGTTACTTTGGCGTATATTGTAAGGTTTATGTCATACCAACTGAAATAAAAAAATTATATAACTATGATTTATTGCATGAATCAAGGCAAAGGTGTTGTTCCAAGATGTATGGAGCCCTTGTCGGTGTACACTTGTGTAAACGTGGCTAAATATATGTAAACCCTTTTCCCACTGTCATTTTTTGATTATTTCGCTTCATTTAATGCAGGTTCCTAAAATATCTTTCTCACGGAGAGCAACACAAGACAAAACAATATGGCGGGGCGGATACAATTTACTCTGTGGTAAAATGTTTCGACAGCTGTTGACAACTTTGTCCAGAACTGCACTTTGTTCGCGTCTTGGCTTCAAGGTCTTGGAGCAAGGAAAATATTTTCGCGTAGAATCGAAATGTTGAATTGAAGAACTTGTACTGATGTGATGATCGTAATAAAGCTAGCGTAGGCAACGCATTCTATGTAGACACACTACTCCCAACGAATGAATATAGCAAGCAACCACAGAGCAATAAACGTGACATTCCCTGTCATGGCTGCTCAGGAAAATATGTTACCATTGTAAAAAAAATGGAATTTTAAACATTTCTGTGCAGTAAATTATTATGCTTCAAATTAGAGTAAGAGTATTTTTACGATAATCACTGTTTTTTTCGCTATTCTCTGTCTGGTGTACATCGATATACGCCATTTTGGAACATGTCCTTTAAGAAAGTTTGGGTAAGATAAAAAGTTTCGTTTTTTTTACTATGATTCCAACGAAATATTTTTCTTCTTAGGTAAACATGTTGCTGAAAGATATGAAGCTTTTAGCTAAGGTCATGCCAGGTACGCATAATCTTGCTAAATGTGTCAAGATAACATCATGCCTCTAAAACAAAAAACAGTTTGATTCGACTCAAAAAACAAGATTTCATAAAAAATACTTAGGCATATCCACACTAAGATCAACCATGATAAATTGTAAGCCCTCCGTTATCCCTCGAACGCGTGTTCCATCTCAGTGGGCACCCCGTCTGTGTGCGTTCACCCAGCGTTCACACATACAAAACTAATGCATTTCTCACCTGCACACAGGCACTAACCCTGTCTTTAGGCAGTTGATACACTGTAGGTGTAGACTGTGATTGTGTGGGTGAACCGACATTGGTATTTTGATTGGTCATGCATTTAACGTGTTTATGACCGTCTCGCGGCTTCTCGCGGTGCGGGCTAGCCATAAAAGCCGTAATTTATAAGTCGATCTGACGCCAAAGGTACAGAGGCTGTATTTTAGCTTTCGGTATAGCGAACGGATATGCAATCAGTGAGGTTCAATTTTTCGAGAGGCTGTTCGGTTGAGGCTTTATTGCATTTGAATATGCATTTAGCATGTTTATTGTGGCTATTATTCAGGTACTTATGTACTTAGTAACTTTTAAGAAGTGACTTGGATGTAATTGTGATATATAATATTATTATTTATCGTTTATTATTTTCTACATAACTTAAATAATAATTGTATGCTAAGTTACCTGATTTTGAGGGAGCATCAGACTTTCTCAGTATTTCAATAAAAAGCGTCAGGACCCTCATTGAGAAATTCAACCCAAGGAGGAAAAAAGCAACTTCCTCTTAGTCGTAGCAGCAGTCACAAACCCACCGCAGGAGTAACTAAGAAAAAACCAGTGATTCGACAAACGAACGACTGACGGAGTGGTCGTGGTTGTCATGGCGAGCTTGTGGCTCGCTTAACTATCCTTCGCCACTCTTCTCGCACTGCTGTCTTTTGGCAAATCCCACTATCATTCTTTGGAGGAAAGCCTGGAGAATGGCTGCTGATGATGGAACCTTTGGTATCAAAAAACTTACGGAATTTGGACTGCTGATGCTGAATACTTTTCATGAATTATGGGAACAACAATCTGATGGCGAAAGTATAAAAATAAATAAAATAGAACAATGAGTCTCTTTCTATATTATGATGAAACCTTATTATTACTAGATTATATCATACTTATAAACTATCGTAGGTAGATGTAGGTACACTACACAATTTAATAAATAAGACTCTTTCTGCTTTTTTCGAAACGAGACGTCTAGTTTTATTTAATTTTGTTTTCTATAGCATTTTTTAAGTTATACTTTTCGGAGTAGCTTATTTTAAAAGCACAAGTATGGTGAAATGGAATTTATTGCTTGACTTTCCAAAGGGATGGAAAATTCCACCAAAGTTTTAGTAAAATATGACTTCAATGAGATTTTAACAACGTGGACGTAACGTTGCAAGTTGCGAAATAATCTAAGAATAGGTACTTCGAACAGTGGCCGTGGTGGTCTCGGTGGTCTCGGTCTAAGAATAGGGCTCCTCCAACTCCTCTAGTGGATCTCGTAAAAGGTGACTAAGGGGTTACGTCAGGGGATGGGCAGAAGCATCTATATGGATACTTATCACCAATATTGTGGTCACCAATCCACCTGCCAAGCGTGGTGATTATGGCAAATCCCCCCTATTGCATGGGGTAGACTCCTCGTCGAGGAGTGGACGTATTTATGTAGGTATACCGGCAGATGAAGACTTGAAACTGGCAAGAGCCGTAAGACAAACAAAACCGTTTCATTTGCACTAAAAAGCAACGAGATGAAATATAAGTATAGTACAATTTTACGTCGCATAATATAAAAAGTAATTTACCTACTTTACAATTTTATTTAAGTATTTGTAAAGTTGAGGGCTTTTCAAAAAGTATCAAGCAGTTTTTTTTTTAAATTTTGTTTGGCTTGACTCGGCTAAACAAAATGTTTCAATAGAACTTGGATCTGGCCGGTTCGTACAATAAAAACTTTTTTGTTGTTTCAGTAAGGTATTCTAATTTTGAAAAGTAACTAAGGTTTGTTTTTATTTTCGTTTTATAATGCTTCTTACCAGCCTTATTAACCAAGAAGGTCAATTTTATTGGCAAGTTTTCTTCAAAGAGATTCAAATGAAAAAGATCGATCTGTGGAAAAAGCTTGGAAAAAGGAGCAAATGGTAGAGAATAAAATAGAGAATTTGTTTTTTTATTGATTTTTATGACGAAATTTGATTAACTGATGAGTAATTTGCCACGCAGTCTTAAGATCCACTTAACGGCCTTGGAAGCAAACAACATGTGGTTCTACTTCGTGCGGCCTTTTTAAATCTCTGCTAAGAAATGCTTATTTCAATTTTGACCATATCATTAAGTTACTCTGCCGAAGTCGCATTGCTCAACAAACAGATGTTCAATGATTTTAAAAAACGATTGGGCTACTTGTCATCTGAAAGAAAATAGATGTGTGAGATCCCAACGCTGCAATGTTTGATTACAGATTTTGTGTCGTTAGCAACACTGTCTCGTCATTATAGCTCGAGCACAAGATCATGATACTTGTAATTAAAATGTAAATAAAAAACAAAATTCACTGATGGCTGGGTTGGATTGTCGAGAAAAATGTCCAAATACAAATGTCCAAACGTAATGTCATGTAAAAATCTTTGCCATCTTACTGCAAGTTCCTTCTTTAGGTACCTAGCCCTTATTATTTTGCTATAAATGAACAGACAAGAACAAAATTGAGAAGCATTTAATAAAAATAAATTTTACGCGCATGCCTGCGTCAGAAAATGAATGATTATGGCCTTTTTCCGAGAACTTCAGCAAGAATTTTAGACGTCTCTCTTCACTTTTTCCAATAATTATATAAGTAGCACTATTCTACTCTAATCTTCGGTGGGCATGAATTTATTGCCGAATATGCCAATACAATATAAAATAGACGAACAAATATATAGTAACAATTCCGCTCCTCTCCAACGAAAACTCTGAAAGAATTCGACACGTGTTTCGTTTGTGAAAGTCAGGTCAGGTCTTTCTGTTCGGCGTTCGAAGAGGCAACATGGCTGCGGAGTTTTTGCAGTAGTGTGTCTTTTTCGTTCTAGCACGCAGTGAGCCTACTGTTTCCTGAGGATGCTTCGTTGAGAGGCGAAACACGTGTCGAATTCTTTCAGAGTTTTCGTTGGAGGGGAGCGGAATTGTTACTATATATTTGTTCGTCTATTTTATATTGTAGAATGGATTTCCGCAAAGTCACGCTTGAATCAATTAATTGAATATGCCAATGCCAAAAACCACCTAAAGTATTAGGTTTAATTAAACGTCAAAATTGAGTTTGAAAGTAGATCGAAAGAAGACCAATTTGTTTATATGAGGGAGCAGAATACTAATTTGTGGTCAATTAATTGACAATTCAGTCTCAATTGAACATCCAGTGTGGTTTTAAAATAATTACGAGAATTATTTACCTTCGGTATTGTAAGTAATCAACTAGCTGACTCAATTGTGTATTGTCCCTCTAAATAAATTAAATAAACATGCTGAAGTGTTTAAATAAGCAAACAATGGAATAATCTTGCAGCGCTGGCAACGTGTTGGCATCGCTCCAAAATCAACATCAACCTTTCCATGTGTGTTTTAATACAGTTCAAATCAAGCGCTGTAGAAATAAGCCGTCTAATGAATTAATTTTCTAGCCCAACAAAGAAACAGTTGAAAGAGTGGAGTGGGGCAGTGCCAAAAAATGGATAGTCAACCCAAAAATTTAAAAAAAAATAAACAATATTTTAAATTAAATGTGTATGCTAAATCAACAGATTAATGTGAATTTAAATGTACTTATAATAATATGAATCTATATATATATTATAGGTATCAATAATTATTTTTACTTAAAATCGATTGTTATAACAAGAGAAACAAAGAAAATATTAATGAATGTATTTAATTCTGAACTATAAATGGTTTTTAAATAATGTAAATAAATTTAAAAAATAAAAATATTATGTAAAGTATTTGAGGCTGGGGAAGAAATAGCTTTAAAAAATTAATTATGAATGATAGTAGGAGAGTGGTCATCGGATGCTGTAAAATGATATACTTACCTATCAACGTTCATGAGTAGATTGAGTAGAGTGTAGGGCTACCAACTTTTTTGAAATCAAATATAAATGCTTAGTATTTTCGAAGCTAGCCTATATAACTTTTCATTTTAAAAACCTACTTCCGCCATTGTATTCGACTAAATAATTTTGGATGAAAAAAAAACGATGAAAGAACCATAGTGGTGAAAGGATTATGATACTTTTTGAATGCAAATGCTTGGTTTGTTGCTGAAAATATCAAAATCACCATATGTAGGCCTACAATATTTGAGGAGTTCCCTCAATTCGTCATGGATTCCATCATCAGAACTGGATTCTGAAAAAAATGGGACCAATCTGGACGTATATCTATTCAAATAAAAAATGAATTTTCCAAATTGGTTCATAAACACCGGAGATTGCGGTAACAAACATACAAAAAAAAAAGAAAAAAAAATACAACTGAATTGAGAACCTCCTCTTTTTTGGGAAGTCGGTTAAAAAAAATAGAAGATGTCAAAAAAAAACATACAAAATAGTACTTACCTATGTTTCATTCATGAGATTCATGTCAACTTGACATTGACACACCAAGTACCTATACATATCGTTCAAAAAGATAAAGGCTGCTTTAGAGAAGAAGAAATCTGCGTTCCGTTTTACGCTTAAACATTTTGATACGAATAATGTTGCTTCGTTTTAGAATTCAAATAAAAATATAGTAGTTTCGCCTACCTACTATAATTATTTATAGTTATGGTATTAGGACCCCAATATAGTAGGATACTATATTATATAGTAGGTTTGACAACCCTAGTTGTGTCGTAAAACGGAACAGTGTCAACTAAAAGCGGTTCAAGCGCTGTATCCACACTGGTCGTTTTATGCAGGGAGAGTGGGCAGCGGATGCAAGCGCTGCGGGGCAATTTGTTGGATATTTAACAACAGCGCTTCATGTGTGGGTGAAACGTTTCACTTACAAGCCATTCCAGCGCTGTATTGAACTGTAATGAACAGAAGCTCTAATGGAGCGACTCTTTCTGCAGCGGTGAAAGCGCTGAGTGGTGTAGTGGTGGATCGATAGCGGTCTTGCGCGTGTAGCCTTCCCCTCAAGGGTCTTTGTACTCGGACTTGAGAGGCCGCGTAGGCACCAAACCATTTCATGCCTTGCGTATTTTGTAGTCTCGTGCGTAAAAGGCGACTAGTTTTTTCTTGGTAATCCTGTGTTAGGTCAGTGACCAGCGTGAAGTATGATGGTGGCCCTAAACAGGACCTTCTGACTAATGGTGTAAGGACCAGTAGGGTGAAAGGATTTTGGGGCATCTCGTACAGGCTCCTTTGATAAACATGTCACATGTCTTTGAATTTTGGATTCTAGGACATGCGATTTCACGAATTCAGGACGATTTCTTCACAATTCAAGTGAAGCTTTATAGAATACTAGTTGCGCCCCGCAGTTTCACCCGCGTGAATAATGATGAAAATTGATGATGATGATGATGATGAAAAGTAGCCTATGTGTTAATCCAGGGCGTAAAGTATCTCCATTCCAAATTTCACTCAAATCCATTCAGCAGTTTTTACGTGAAAGAGTAACAAACATCCATCCATACTCACAAACTTTCGTGTTTGATGATGATGATGATGATGAAAAGTAGCCTATGTGTTAATCCAGGGCGTCAAGTATCTCCATTCCAAATTTCACTCAAATCCATTCAGTAGTTTTTACGTGAAAGAGTAACAAACATCCATACCCACAAACTTTCACGTTTATAATATTAAAGTAGGATAGGATACCTAGGCAGGTATAGGCTCTACTTATGTGCTGATATTGACTTCAGCTGTAAGCATTTTATTGATCATTTGTTTTCGTCACATTATCACATCACATCATCACAACGTAAATATGAATAATTCTAATTTAATTAAGTTTAATTAAGTTTCGTTTTGTTAGTAGTAGAACTTCTTGTGAAAGAGTTCGTCCGGGGAAGTACTACCACCGTACCTATTTCTGCCACCAAGCAGTAGTGTTCGCATTGCTGTGTTTCGGTTTGAAGGGTACGGGTGCCGGTGAAATTCCAGGCACATGAGACTTTTCATCTTTATGTCTCAGGGTCGGCAGCGCGCGTGTTATGCCTCTGGTGTTACAGGCGTTCATAGGCTACGGTAACTGCTTTCCATCTGGTTGGCCGTAAGCTTGTCTGCTTGACAAGTAGCATATAAAAAAAAAAGTAAAATAATTATACAATATGGCAAAATTTATTATGTCTTTTACATCTGTTTTAGTTAAAATAGCTTTTGTTTTAAACCAAGACAAAAGCTATTTTTAACCGACTTCACAAAAAGGAGGAGGTTCTCAATTAGGTTGTTTTTTTTTTGCATTTGTTACCTCATATCTCCATCGTTTATAAACCGATTTGATTTTTTTTTAATTTAAATAAATATACTTACTTCCAGATTGGTCCCATTTTTTTCAGAATCCAGTTCTGATAGTGGAATCCATGAGAAATTGAGGGAACTCCTCAAATATTATAAGCATACATTTAGCGATTTTGATATTTTCAACAACAAATCAAGCATTTGCATTCAGAAAGCATCATAACCCTTTCACCACTATGGTTTTCTCATAATTTTTTTTTCATCCAGATATTTAGTCGAAGACAATGGCGGAAGTCGGTTTTTTAAATGAAAAGTTATACTTAACTAAAAAAGGTTTAAAAAATGATTCTGATTAAGGGGGTAGGTAAGTAGGTAATTTATCATCATCTGTCATCTTTGTGTTCCTGGAATTTGACAAAACTGTAGAACACCTTTTCGACGAGCTTGAGCTTGAGTTTGTTAGCTTTAGTTTGAAATTCGGCAGCGTGTTTGACCTGTCCAGCCTCCAGAAAAAGCTATAATTTTAGTTTTAAAATGATATGTTAAAATTTGGAGTCGCTGCGTTACACGCTCACTCAGTGACGGTAACGGATACAAACTTGATGTTAATATAGTGATTACTTGAGGATGTAATCTGAGTAAATCAAAAACAGAAACACGATTAGCGAAACTTTTCTCGATTGTTTTTTTTTTAAATCGGTTCTCGTAAAACCCGTTTTACGCCCACCCTTCTAATCTAGAAAATATTTACGGTTTATTTGTATTCTATTCAGTAGCTAATCAAAGTATTTAAACAAATAAAAAACAGATTTATTTTTGTATTTGCTACTCTTTAAGCAAAACGAAGGTTTATCATTTGTCGCTTACGCCAGTTACTTCTGAGCGGCACAAATACCTTATTCTCTTCCCAGCGTGAAGTGAGTAATCGTGCTATCACTTTCTTGCAATGCTGCTATACTTCCCTCCCGCGAGATTCTAAACATTTTAACATATCGTCTTAAATTAAAAAAAAACGACTAATTACCACTATTTTTCGTCACTTTTGCTGACGTTTCGAGAATGAGTTCAGAAGACTCTTGATCATTAGCTGTTTTTTTCAATTTAAAATGATTCCCAACCTCAGAATAATGTTCCTTGAGTCATAATTATGAGTTCCACTACGAAAGTTTCAATTCTATAATTTTAGTGACATCAATAGAATCTTCTTTAAGAATACTTAGTAGGTTCTTGAGTGGCAACCATTAATCCTAATCAGGACGATGCGGCGCAGACCAGGGACTCGAAGGACCAACGATATTGTTAGAGGTTGCGGGAAGTCGGTGGATGAAACCAGGATAAGACCACTATGTTATGGCATTCTATGGGGAAACCCATGTCCAGTCATCTGCTGGACATAGGCCTCCCCCTAGAATGCCACGACGAATGGTCTTGAGCCGCCTCCATCCACCGACTTTCTGCAACGTTTCTAATGTCTTTAGTTCATCGATTGGGTCTTCCTATACCACGTTGATATCGTCAGCTTTAATGTCCAGTGTGGACGTTAATACTACTTATCTTAGATTTCTTCTTCATCAGCCTTCATCGTCAAGGTAGAAGTACACTGCTTGACGAAGCCTCCTTCAGAAAGTAAGGGGATTTGCCATAATCACCGTGCTAGGCAGGCTGATTGGTGGCCGCATGTATTGGCGTACTCAGGTTGATGCTGCTGCCCATATCTACCCTAGTGTAATCCCTTTGTCATCTTATAATGACATCCACGGGAGGAAAAGGAGAGGCTCTATTCTAGACCGGACACACCACGGCACAACATAGATTTAAAAAAGAAAAAATAATACAAGGATGACCCACTGATCAACCAAGTTGAGCAAAAACTAGTTGAGCTATATAGAGCATAGAATGTTCGGTAATACAAACTATGTCCTACTGCTCAACTAGTTGAGCAATCTGTTGAGCAGTGGGGAAGAATCGCGTAAAAACTATCGTCGTGTGACGTTATAGATAGGTATATATCTATCAGTAACAAACGATTATTAACCACATAAATCACGAGGCTCAGATAAGCTTCGACATTTGCTGTTCGTATACACAAAATTTAAAAATATTTATGAGACAGCTGAGGTATTTATTAGTTTAAAATAATATAGTACCTAGCGATATAATTTTTGTATAAAAAAATGTTGGTGCTTTCCTTATTGGACTTGAACAGCAGAGTAAAATTAACAAAGAAATTGAGTTTTATTTTTAAATCGAGGTTTGTAAAATATCTTAGGTAATTAACCTACTTTTTTCTTCATTTTACTAAACTCCTAAGACATTACTCCAGAATACCTTGTTTAGTTTCTGACTTCTACGAAACACGTGGCGGAACGCTCCATTGGTCAATTTCGACCAATGACAGCCCTGTCAATTTCTTGGCACAAAAGTTTTATACAATTAAAGGTATATATATATAACACATATATATGCACTTAAATTTTAAAAGAATCGTGGTATTTTCTGAACGATGTACAAAGCTATCCTAAAAACACGGTATAGGTCCTTAATCCCCTAAGACCTAGGGCATTGTACCCGTATATGGCAAAGGCCAAATCAAGTTCGGGCCAAATTTCACATCCAGAACTATCGTGTAAGGTTTTCCATATTCAGTGCGTAACCTAGTGTAAGGGCCGAATTACCGTATTCAATTCGTCACTGTTCAGTTCGTAAAATCCTTTCTTAATAAGCACCTAGAAACCGAAAGAAACGTTCATGTCAAATTTAAAGTTTGTAGGCTTAATAGTTTTGGATATTTGAGGATGAGTCACCCCCGTTTTAATAGGTTCCTAACCTATACTTTGATTGTTTAGACACGAAAATAAAATGTCTCTTCTGGCTAGGGTGGAAACTAGAATAAACCGTCAAATGAACCTCAATCGATTTGAACAATTCCATTTTTGAACATTCTATTCTCATAGACACTGAACGTGAACATAGACTTATATGGGAGCACTGGCAGCTCAGAATAATGACTAATCTTTTTTTTTTAAATAATGGCATCTGTGGATTTACTCAATTTTGCCAATGTCAAGTAACATAGATTTATCAAATAATGTCAAGTCGTCAAGTCCTCTGTCAAGTCATGTTCTAGTAAATCGATGGCAGTTTACTAGAATGTTCCTGGACAATTTCCACCCCTTCGAAAAGACACGCAATACACTAATTTTATTTAAATTCACTATTTATACGCTACACCGGTTAAAATGCCACCAAAATTACACGATATAACTCAAAAAAACACTAGACATTGAAATAAAATAAAAACGGACGACGTCTCCTTTTGAAAGAGCAGAAAAAGTCTCGACTAAAGTCTTTATTCTGAGACTGGTAGGCTCTCAAGAGAGCGCTTTGGGAGTAAGGAGATTAACTTCGTTCCAATGCTGCTCTACATCTATACCGCCGGGAAATCGCCTGGGTGCTGCAGGTGCCTGGCAAACATTCTTGATGCTATGATGAGGTATACTTAGATAACAATAACATACTTAATACTAATTTATTCACAAAAAAATACAGTACGTAGATACACATAAACCTTAAAACCGATGACAGCATCGAAGGTGTTTATACTTTATTGTAACTTTTAAGATAGGTAGGCACCTACCTAAACATAATAAATCTCTAGTAGGTAGGTTAGGTACTTAAACTAGGCTAGAATAATTATTCGTCTAACTGATACATATTTTCCGAGTCGAGAGCTATAGAATATGTACCTATCAGTTATAGGTGTACGAATAATTATTCTACATTTATTTACAATCAGACCACTTACTCTATCTTATCTTGGTGTGGTGGTATTTACTCACTTGATCAGTTTTATTAAATCAAAACAATAATTTAATTTGTCTGTAAGTATTTTGTATCTAATTATCTTCTATCTACATCTCAATTTTGTGGACACCTTATTGTTATTATTAACTAGCTACTATAAAATAATGCTCATGCATGAAAGGGTTTGGTACCTCCCACATACTGTAGATAGGTATTCGTGCTGCAAAAAGACTACAAAGAATACGGGCCTCGTAATCGGAGTCCTTCGTCAACTCGTAATAAAAAAAATCGCACGAATAATTTTCAATAGATTCACGCGCGCATTGTCTGTGACGGACGTGACAACACAACGACACAGCTGCCAGACATTGATCTAATACCGCCTCCGTCTAGCACCAAACATTAGAAAGAGACACAGAACACGGCCGACCACACGACACCACTGCCAGCTTGATCTGACGAAATATTCCGTCAGTGCCGCTTCAGTTGTCGAAGCGAGAGGTCGCGCGGTCAAGTTTAAAAATTATTACATTATCACAATGGCCCTCACACAGGCGACTTTATCAGAAAGAAAAGTTATAACAGAGTTATTGCAACTGTACAAAGACTATCCTTGCTTGTGGAATACCAATCATACCCTCTACGGCAATAGTGATGCCAGAAAACAAGCGTTATCAGTGTTGCTTGACACATACAAGGACTTAGTAGAGGATGCTACTATGGATACCTTGAAAAAGAAGATTGATAATTTGCGAGCTTCGTATAGAAGAGAATATAAAAAGGTAAATTCCTTATAACCTTTTTGTTTTAGCCTTATACCTGAGAGACGACTTTATAGTCAATCAAATTAATATTTTAATTTTATTTTCAGGTCATGAATAATAGTCGACATACGCCAAGCCTATGGTATTATAGCCTCATGACATTTTTGGACGAAGGAACCACTATCGCTGTTTACCAGGCAGAGAACGATGCTGACGAGGTTAGTTCAAAATAACCAAAAACGTAATAATTGTTTTAGGTGCTTCTGTTTTCAAAAACATTTTTATTTATTATAAATTACTTACTAAAAACCTTAACTGTATTTTTTTTCAGGATTTTGGGACAAGTGAAACCTTTAGCACCGAGCTCCGACATATAATAATGGTATGTAATTACCCTAGATAAATAAACTCTTTATTCCACACTAAGAAACATACCTACGATTATAATATTCTAATTCTGACGACCTCTGTGGCGCTTCGGGCGAACGTTCACCTGCGACGCAGGAGGTTGCGGGTTCGATTCCCGCTTAGGAACAAATACATAAATAAATAAATGCTGGACATTTCACACAACATTATCTAGCCCCAAGCTAAGCAGAGCTTGTGTTATGGGTACTAGATAACTGATATACTTAATCTATATATACTGTAATATATCTTTACCTAGTACCTACCCATGATACAAAAAAAATAACATCAAATTAATAGCTTACATACAAATGGGCAGTCATATCGCTAAGAGCGCATCTCTTCCAGAGCACCTTTGGAAGGATAGAGTGTTATGTAGATGTGTTTACCTTGCTTGGAACATTCTATATTTCCTTTATTAAAGATACCTTAATAAAAGAGATGTTTAGATAAATAATCTCTAGTTTTAAAACAACTAATCAACTAACTACTAAATTAACTAACTTTAAATCCGTAGAAAAACCAAGGTCACCGACATAGCTCTTAGAATTAGCAAGTTGAAGTGGCAGTGGGCATAGGTCATATATAGCTCGAAGAACTGATAACTATTGGGGAATAAAGGTTCTCGAGTGGCGACCACAAACCGGACGACACGACGCGCTAGAGGAAGGCCCTCCGCTCGATGGACTAAATACCTTATAAACGTTGCAGGAAGTCGGTGGATGGAGGTAGCTCAAGACCGTTCGTCGTGGCATTCTGAGGGGGTGGCCTATGTCCAGCAGTGGACTTCTACAGGCTGATGATGATGATGATGAAAGATACTTACAAAAATAATATAACAATTTTAAAATCTATTATTATTTCCAGAACCCTGATGTCAAAAAAGAGACATACCAACCTGAAGAATCTACATATACCATCAAAACCGATGAAATCAGTGAAACGGACGCATTTGGACGAGCTTTAGGCCTACAATTGAGCGAATTAACTCCAATGCAGAAAACCATAGCGGAAAAATTGATTTCAGATGTTGTTTATTACGCCAGGTTGGATAAACTGACCACTAAAACCAGCTTTATAAATCTGAATGATGATTGTTTATAGATATTTTACAAATTATAGTAACTATATAAAAGTTTTTTTTTATTCATAAATTTTTATAAGGACTAAGTCGCTTCAGCCCTGTTACGTCTTGCAATAAAAACTTAACTACAAATAATATTATACACTATACTAAAAAGTGCCTTAGCCGCCTCACATAAAGGGGCGGAAAAGATACATTGAATAGATAAAAGTTGTACGTAAAAAACATTATTATATCTAAAACATATTATGACAGACTGAATAGTTTGATAAATATAAATATCATGTATGATTGTGTATCGGTTTCTATCTATGTCGGTTAAACGAAAGTTAATAAAAAAAATAAAAAAAACCGGTCAAGTGAGAGTCGGACTCACACGGAGAGGGTTTTATACATGTAGGCTATCATAGCCACTAGCTATCACCACTAGGTAGAACTAATTGTAACTTATTAGTCAGTCAACCAACACATTGTATATAGTCTTTTAACGAATATATTCCGTTTCCCGTGGTAACTAAAGGATTTACAATTTTTGTTTAGGTTTTCTCGTAAGTAAACTATGATTAACGCCCTATATTCCATATTTATTTCAACATTTTTAGGTCATTTGATTCAGAGATAAGCGGAGGAATGCTCTATTCTCTTAGTATATTATAAACTTTGTTAATAATAAAAGAATAATAAAACTGATATAAAGTCCTTTCATTTGATATACGAAACATACACATGCAATGATTTGACTTCCGTTTAGGCATTTTGAGGTACGGAACCCTAAAAACCGTAATTACCAACACCTAAGTAAATTAAATGCACTGCAATTTCAAAACTTTTTTGTCAACAATTAAACTCATTATCATCATCATCATCAGCTGCCGTTAGACGTCCATAATCACCAGTAATCACTACGCTTAGCAATCGGATTAGTGATCGAAGTTATTGGTGTTGAGTACTCAGGTGGATGCTGCTGCCCATCCGCTGGTGTAATCCTTTAGTCGCCTTTTACGACATCCTTGAAAGGTGTCCCCTCAGTGTCCTACATGAGGGAGTGGTAAAACCTATCAGAAATCTGTTGAAATAATTATTTATAGTCCATTTTAGGTAGCCCGTACATAAACGGCCCCAATTCTACTAACCAAATTGTGTTTGAATAGTTAATGAATTATTTCAAAATTAACACTTTTGACACTTTTAGTATACCAAAAGTGAAAAATGATGTGTTATACATAACTTTTTTTTTTAATAATTGCTTATAATTGATAAATAAAAAATAAATAAACAAATATTAAATTATTTGAGGTAAGGTATTAAATTACTGAGTTAACTATTGTGGTTTTTCTAAATGAGTCGCTAAGTAAAACCACAATACCTCCCAAACAAGGTTTTTGTTTATATATTTCATTGCACGCCAGTTTAATAAAATGTTTGAATAAGTAGGATAAGAGATCGATTTCTAGTTTGTCTACTACTACATATTATTATCTCCTATCTAAGAAGAAGGTTCTTGGATAGGTGTTAACGCTACACGTCACTGGGGACGCAGCATGGGATGGAAACCGGTTGAACCGATTGTTTTTTGGTTTTTGCAATCGTTTTTTTTTCTACTACAAGGAATGTTTTTGTATAGGTTCTATTGACACACGACACTTGATACCGCTGCAATAGTTTTGTATGACTTACCTAATGCAAAAGTGAAAACTGTCAAAAAAAAATTAACACCGACGACGCCGCGCCGCGCGCCACTGAATCCTATTTTGGAGTTCAACATTGACGCTGGGGGGCTTAAATGCGCGGCGGCGGCGGGTGACAGCCGACCGGCACAGCTGCCAAACATTGATTTGATACTCGTCTCTGTCTTCCACCAAACATTAGACAAGGACGCAGAACACTGCCGCCCGCACGACACCACTGCCAGCCGGATCTGATGAAATATTTTGTCAGTGGCACTTCAGCCGTCGTAGTGGCCGATCGCGAAGTAAATTTAATAAAGTTTTGTAAATAATGGCCCTTACACAGGCCTTTATATCGGAAAGAAAAACACTAACAGAGTTACTAGAAATGTATAAGGACTATCCTTGCTTGTGGGATACTAGTCATGCTTTCTACGGGAACAAGGGTGCTAGGGATCAAGCCCTTGCAGTAATGCTTGATAAATACAAGCTTTTAGTAGTGGACGCCAATGCGGATTCCTTAAAAAAGAAGATTGAAATTATGCGAACTTCATATAGAAGAGAATATAAAAGGGTAAATTACAGCCTCCTTGTTTGTTTGAAGCTTATTCATTATCATTACTGAGTAATATATCATAAATGTGAATGTAATGTGATGGTACACTTAATTGTTTTCAGGTGCTACGTAACAGACACCATACACCAAGTCTATGGTACTACAGCCTTATGACATTTCTAGATGAAGGGACTGCCACAGCTGCCACGTACCAGTCGGAGGACGAAGATGACGAGGTTAGATTTTTTATGTCCAAAAGCAAAGCACTTTTCAAAACTAATTACATAGTAGGAATCTAACCGAAATTTTGTAAAGGCGGAAAAAGTAATGGGCTCAAAATTTTAAAATTTAGTTTTAGAGTTTAGCCATTTTATTTATGTAATTTCACATGTTATAATACCAGCAAAGCTCAAGATACTCTACATCTAAGTATTCGATTTCACTATCCGCTATATTATAATGCTAAGTAAGAGGGTATAGCCCAGCGGTGCCCATACTTTTTCTTAAGGAGATCGACCTAGCAAAAATTTATGACTAAGAGATTGACATTTTAACCACCAAATATTTATCAAGAAAAAAAATTGCTTCAGTAAAACTACATTGGGTGCAAAGTGTCAAATATGTATTAAATTTTTAAACATCAAAAATCATAAATACAAATATTCGTGGTAAAATATTAAAAATGAAAAAATATCACGCACGGGATTATTACTTTCGATCGCGATCGATCGTATGGGCTCTTCTGGTATAGCCTATACCCCCTTACTTGGCATTAATCCTGTCGCTGTTTGACATTAGCCAATTAAATAAGTAAAGGAAAATATTTTAAGCACAGCTTAACTTTTGGTACATTTTAGGGTTCCGTAAAAATGGTGTTGTTTTTTGAGGAACAGGATAAAATGGGACCCTATAGGATCACTTACCACCCTGTCCGTCCGTCTGTCTGTCTGTCAAGACCCTTTTTATAAGTAATCCTATTAATTTTTAGGCTTCTGGGCCAGGCGAAACTTCAAGCACCGAACTCGGTAATATAATGGTATGTATCTTGTTTTTTGTTTTTCTTATGTTGAAAATATGAAAGTATTTTGTATCTATCTAAATATTTTAAATTCTGCAATTATTTTCAGAACCCTGACGTAAAAATGGAGACGTACGAACGCAAAGCATCGAAGAGAACTAAGACATCTAACGTCTTCCTTACAGAACATTCAGATCCAGAAGAATTCACGCATTCCTTCAAAACCGATGAAATGGCGGAAACGGACGCGTTTGGAAGAGCTCTAGGCCTGCAGTTGAGCGGATTGAGTGCAATGCAGAAAACCATAGCGGAAAAACTGATTTCGGATATTATATACTACGGCAGATTGGATAAACTGACCACTAAAACTAGTTTGATAAATCTTAATGCTGATTATTTATAAAGGACAAAGCTTACAAATGAAATATCAACATCAATAAATTATTTACTATGCAAACATGGTGTGTTTTAATTTCCGCTAGTCCTCCCCGTTTTTGGAAAATACTTAGCTGTAAGTAGTATACGGCCACTTTAGCTTATTTTTAGATTTTATTTAAGACTAGCTGGTGCCCGCAACTTTGTCTGCGCAGGATTAGTATTTCGAGTAGCTTATATTAGCGTGGCGTAGAAAAGAATAAAACCTATATATATACTGTGGCGGGCTTTTTTGTAGGACTATTTAAGATAAACATTTCTATCATACATTACATATGTGTATAACTCTAGCGGTTTTGGCAGCGCACGCCAGAATAGCTCGCAGATGGTAGATTTTTTCCTACTTACTTGACGCTTATCGTCATATTATGGACAATTCACACAATATCTTTATAAATTGTAGCCCATGTGTTATTCTGATGAATAAGCTATATTATTGTAAAGTTTCATTAAACTCCATTCAGTAGTTTTTACGTGAAAGAGTAACAAACATCCATATCCATCCATACTTACAAACTTTCGCGATTATAATATTAGTAGGAAGGATTCCATTTCTAAGTATTATATCAATTGTATGTCTGTAATAGGCTAGCTGATGTTACTTTTCACTATACCTGCCAATGAGGAACTACACTCGAGAGCAATGAATCCGGGTCACTTAAAGAATGTTTAAAATCTCGGAAACTAAAAATGATAGATTAATGCAATAAATTGTATTTAATAGACAATGTAATACTCCTTAAATGAAGGTAAAAAAAATATGAGTCACCATACATTTTATTAACACAAAATTACATAAAGAAAAAAACTGCTGATCTCTCCTTAAAACAAAAATAGGAAACATGAAATTTTTGAACTTTATTACGATTTTCTTGAATTTTAATACTTCGTATTGCCTCCTCGTGCTTCCATATAATGAATATAGAGCACTATCAACATGGTTTATGTACCCACATAAATGACAGATTACAAACAAAAGCAAAACCAAATGCTGTAATTTCGTAGTTCCATCTTCGAAAGTGGCCCTTTTTCAAATTTGATTTTTTTATGATATAACTTTACAATAACTAAGAAGTTTTAATACCTTCATTTAAGGAGTATTACATTGTCTATTAAATACAATTTATTGCATTAACCTAGCATTTTTAGTTTCCGAGATTTTTAGGATTCTTTAAGTGACCCGGATTCATTGCTCTCGAGTGTATTTGAGCTTATACCCGGTTCCAGGTTTTATCATCGCACCTCTCGACATCGATTGGGAGCTCATCCACACATCATCGATGTGTGGGTATCTCGTACAGCTCGCTTTACGAGATCTTTTCTCCCACATACGTGCAAATTGTGGAATGAGCTCCCTTCTGAGGTTTTTCCGCATAACTACAATATGCACAGCTTCAAAAAAAATTTGAAAACGGTCCTCCAAGGCAGGCAACGTATTGGCGATGCCTCGGGTGTTGCAGATGTCAATAGGCGACGGTAACCGCTTACCATCAGGTGGGCCGTATGCCAGCTTGTCGAGCCATAAAATAAATAATAAAAAAAATTATGTGTCATCATCATCAACATCAGCAGATTTTGACGTCCATTGCTGGACGAAGCCTCCCCGTGAAACAAAATTGATGTAAATATATTATTACATTACTAGAGTAACACACCTATACTTACACCAACATGTATCGCTACAAGAAAAACTATTTTATCTTACTTGTTAGTAAAACAAACGTAAACAGCAAATTATCTACTCACTTAAAAATAATAACAAGAAAGTACCTACGCTGACAACTGTTTTTCTAAAGGTTCTCTAGCGACCACAAACCGGACGATGCAGTGTAGGAAGGCCCTCCCTCCCGCGGTGGACTAAAGATATAAGTATTACCATGCATAAGTGGTTGCATGCAGGAAGTCTGTGATGGAGGCGGCTCAAAACCTTTCGTAGTGGCATTCAATGGGCGGGCCTATGTCCAGCAGTGGACTTCTACACGCTGATGATGGTGAATGTTTTGAACTGATACAATAATAAGCGAGTATTACATTTCGGACATTTAAAAATCCAAAAACACCAGCAGTCAAAATGTGAAAAAATTGCAACCTTTCCCAAAATGTCACGAATTAATAGAGGTACTTACTGGAATAGTAAGTATACCTTCTTACTAGAGACTACTATAGATACTATAGTAGTATATTTATACTATAGAGTATAACGTATAGAAAAAGTGTTATAATAATAATATAAAAATGTTAGTGTTTGTCTGTGTTCTTTTAAATTCTTAATTTTTTGTTAGTCAGAATCTGTGTGTGGAAACTTGTAAATTAGCTCTCTATATTACATTTACTTGTTTTTTGTTTGTATACCTAGCTGTAAGTTTTCCAAAAATTGATAAAACAAAATAAAATAAGTATTGTGGTTCAATGTAGTCGGGCAATATTAAAACTTAAATATTTGTTTAGAAAAATATTACCTTATAGGTAGGTAAGTATAATATAGTAGTCCCGGGAGAGTTTAGCGTCTTGTTGTGTTCAATTTAGCACACGATAACTCAATGCTACCAAACGTAACCAACTTCACTTAAAATATCCTTTCATTATCTATCTCTGTCTATGCTATGATTATTGAGAGAGAAGGCGAGCGTATTGTACGACCGTATCGACCCTACCCGACTGAGCCCGAGTGAACCGGCAAACTAATCGCCCGCTAGTCAGTACGACTCAGTCTGTCCACAGAGTGAGAGCCAACTACCAAAAACAAATATGTATACATTAGAGAAAAAAATACTTTTGGAATTTATTCAGCTGTATAGAGACTTGCCATGTTTGTGGAATACTTCCCATGCACTTTACTCAAACAAAGTGGCTCGAAATCGTGCCGTTGATACTCTTGTCGAAAAATATAAAATGTTTGACAGTATGGCCGAAAGGACCAGAGTGAAAAAAAAGATTGAAAATATGCGCACTACTTACAAAAGGGAACGTAACAAGGTAAATAACTTAATTACTTAAATAACGTAGCTAAAAATATTGATATTATGAACAATACTTTAATTTATTATTTCACTGTTTTTAGGTTATCAAATCTCAACTCAGTGGAGGCGGATTGTATGAGCCAAGTCTATGGTACTATCACGAGATGACATTTTTAGACGTGTTGAATGATCCTGACTCTACTGAAACTGATGCAGAGACTTCTGTACTCAGTGTTGAGACCACAAACGATGGCGACGATGATGATGATGAAGTAAGTAAACATTTATGTTTACATTAATATTGGATACGAATTTAGTGTCTTAAATTGGTTCATTTTGGAAATCCTTTTCTTTAGATTGGACACTTGATAGGTGGAGAATATTTTTATGGCTTTCTTGTTTGCTAAGCGTAATAGATATACTTACCTACTTAGGTATTTTTTGTACATCGACAGGAACGTTCTAAATCTCCCCCAGCGAAGAGACCAAAACCAACGAGTATTTATTTGACGGAAAGTGAAACTGAATATATTGAGACGCTGAAAAAATCTCCACCACCAAAGAAAGCTAAGAAATCTAGTGTATATTTGGCTGAAAATGAAAATGAATATCAAGAACCTTCTTACTCGATTAAGGACGAACCATCTGATAATCTGTACTTGGGAACAACGTCGGAGACCGATTTATTCGGACGGACGATTGCGTCTCAATTGAATGAGTTGCGACCGAAGCAACGTTTCATTGCTGAGAAATTGATTTCCGAAGTCATATTCTTTGGAAGATTGGATAAATTGAAGACTGGAACAATGTTGAATTTGAATAGTGACCGCTTCTGAGATAATAAGTTCAATAAATTAAAATTTTCGAACACAACTCTTTTATTTACCATAGTATAAATGAGGTAGTATTTTTTTTATATCTATGTAGGTGTCTGGTTAGATTAAATAAAGGATAGGTATACATTTTTCTGAATTAGTTAGGTGGGTTCCTCAGACAACGTACCATCCGTGGCGCAGCACCGTATTGCCACAATGTATTATCGGGCATATGCGAGGATCGTACATTCGGTTATCAAAGGAGGGGTTACCCCTTACCCCTGCCTCGGAGCAGCCCGCACCGTGGTCGGTGGTGCCGCCGCACCGCCGCGTGGTCGGAATTGCGATCGCAACTCACCGCACGGTGCGCAAGGTACTAGGAGAATACGACTGACGAGGAGCTTTATCAAAATGTAAGCCTGAGCCACCGCCAGATATGTGGAGCCGCCTCGCCCTCGCTTTCTACGTTATTTCTTAGCAGAGGGGAATTTTGTGTAGAAAACGAGGGGTCTCTATAAACTGGAAGAATTTAAATAAACGTGTGTGGGCAGTGAATGTGCCGTGCATTAATTTTCCGAGATGACAACGCGACGGAGAGAATTTGAATTGATCGCGCAATCATTGCAAAGCAAACGCTTGGAAATAAGTAAAGGTAACCTATCTGACAATAACTGAAACACGGAATGCGTTGAAGGAACTAGATAAGTAAGTACCTAAATACCTACTTAAAAATTACAATCTCAGTGAACCTATTCTTACAGTCTTACCTTCTATTTAACAGTTAGTTTAAAAGTAAAGTTCGCGTGCTTGTGTGATACTCAATAACACCTTAACAGCTGAACCAATTTCAATTGAAATTGCTAATCATTAATTGGCTGTGATGTGATCCATAATACGGCTTTGTAGCTACAAATAAGAAAAGGGGAATCTGACAGCTATAAGGAGGTACCTTAAGGAATTAAAATGAAAGAATTATTGTATATTGTGTATAGATAAACAAAGTAGAACCATATAATTACACAATAGAAGGAGAATCTAGGCAATAAAATAAAGTGGATGAAAAACCTAACACTATTCTACAGTCACTAGAACAGGTTTCCAGGAACATACATATACATAAACACACACCTTTTCCCCCAAAGGGGTAGGCAGAGCCTTAAAAGGCTTCTTTTCACCGTGGGTTGCACAATCGCTGGAATATAAACGTGACAAGTGTTAAGCTGCATCGCCGCCATTGCTTCCCACGATCAACTCTCCTGACGCTTTCTTCCGGTAATAACACTCTCCTAATTAAGCCAGTAGCCAGGACAATTAATCTTATACCAACGAAAATTGCCCTACAAGTCCGGGGTGTCAACAATTACGAAGAAGAGCAGGTACCTAGAGGTAGCTATATGTCCGTCTGGCTTGAATCTAGATTAAGGAATTCTAACATGGATTGGGCTGAAATTAAAGAGAGGATCTAAGTACTTACCTTTAGGTAAGTAGCACTCAAAAAAAAAGATTGTAAATCTTCAGTGGCCTAGTTCTCGTAAAATTAGATTACAACTATTTATATTAATTGAATATTGAAAGTTGACCGAAGCGAGGCTGAATTGTTAAGTGACAGAAAATCAATATTCTGCTAGGTATTTCTGATTCAAACATAAACACAATAACAATTTAGACTCGATCATGTTTTGATCAACTTTCAAACTGAATTATGACGTATGTATAAATAAGGACAAGAATTCAAAGCTTCGTTCAAGTGTCGGTCAAATTAATAGTTTTTTGTTATACAAGAGTGCAAAGTTGCTTTTTAACCGAGTGCTCAATTTTGATGACCGAGCATGCGAATCAAAAATTAGAATCCTGAGCGTTAGCGAGGGAATCAAAAGAGCACGAGGTGAAAAATCTTTGCACTCGAGTGCAACACGTAACTTTTCATCCCACATCAGCGAGGAAATGACTTTAAGAAAAAAAAAACATTTACAATCACAAGATACTTTTTGCGCATTTTTAACAGTTTCAATCTGTTGGCGTCAAATAAACTTCCTCGTCGCTAGAATCACTCATTTTAGGTTTTTCACTTGCTTTAAAGTTTCTTGTTGGTTTTAAAAGGTAAGGTTTTAAAAATATGACGTGAAAAGAAAATGGCGCGCGTGAAGCAAATTAAAAAATAGTAATACACCAAGAATGTTCCGAGTCGAGTTTTTAACAAATTAAAAAAGGTTGTATGATAAATTCGGCACCATGGCCGGTAGGTAGAAGTAAATAGGTTTAATGATGTTTTGAATTCACAAACTTAGTGCACACGATGTTCTAAATTCAATTTCACTTTATCCTCTAGCGCATGCATGTCAAACTCAAAGTCATTGGTGGGCCAAATTCTTAAAGACCGTAGAATCAGTGGGCCGCAAATTCCAACCATAAAGAAAATAAACTTATTGCATAGATAAACCTAGTAGTACTGCCCCCTTAAACAAGTAAAATGACTATCAATTGACAATTCTTTATGATAAAGATCAAATAACGGTCATATTCTTACTTGTCAAATGTTTAGTCACCGAGTAACTTTCAGTTAGGGAATAGGGAGGCAAGACGCTTATCGTTTATTTAATAATTACTGAATAGTAAAATGACAGAAACATGTAATGTGTGTTTTGTTCTTAAAATTAAATCGGGCCGCAGTCAAAGTTGTAATGGGCCGCATGTTTGACATGCTTGCTCTAGCGGATAAAAACGGCTTTTGCTCTCAGATATCGAATAGCAAAAATGATGATTGTCCATAAACTGGATCCCTACCTGCCTAGTACCTACTGAGCTCTTATCCTCCTCACTTGACGACCTCTGTGGCGCGGCGGGTGAGTAGCCGGCTGAGATGCGAAAGGTTGCGGGTTCGATTCCCGCAACAGGTCAAATGATTGTATGTTTGTATGATCTGCAAATATTTAACATAACATATAACATAACATACGCCTAGTGACGCCTTTAATACGCAGAATAAAGGTATGAAGCTGAATTATTGTAATCGCTATCAAAACACACATTTCCTTTGTAAACAAGATCTTGCATTGATTACTACTACTACTACAAAATATTTCTTACCCAGCACTAAAAAAAGTTCGATACAGTGGTTTGATAAGATTAAAATTTACGCATACACAAACCGGCTAGGTCTGATAGGCTGTTTGCATAATGTAACCTCGACAGGATTGCCTTGTCTACTTGACTTGTGCCGTATCGTCGCGTCTCAGGAGTTGCGCAGTGCGCGCTGATCACCCGGAGAGCATACATCGCGAGCAGTTGCTTGATATTTTCCCCCAACTTGTCTCTACTACACACAAAGGACACATACGTCTCTGTACTAGCCTAAATTCGACCAAAACTGCAAGCAAGTAAAGATCAAAGTACGTTGTGGCTGTTGGATAGTATAATTTATATTCACAGCGCCAATGCACGCAACGAGGGTCGAACGAAACGACGTCGGTACGCGATATCTTTGCTACGGTTATGCGCCCCTGGTACTATTGCCCGCTGTGTTGTGCCGCGCGCCATCTTCCATGACACTTTCAGAGAGAGGCCGCGCGCGTCTGGCGTTGTTGGCTTCCACGTCACGTTTGATTGAACGATATCGTTAAAAGTGAAAAAAATACCTGCTGTAACGGCGGCGTAGCCTTTATTTAAACAAGGTGAATTGTTTAAGGAAATACGGGGTTTCTTAACACCATCATCCCAAAAAATTAGTTACTAGCCGTAAAGAGGTCGTAATATAGAATCTATTTATGACCTCCTTAAGGCTACTAACTATTTTTTTATAGATATCGATTCAGCCGTTACGGGCTTAATTAACAAAATAACAAGCAAACAAAGCAAACTTTCGTGTGAACGTGTGGTAAGCTAGGATTATTAATAAGCAAGAGGCTAACAAAATAAAATACTTACACAATTAAAACAATACATCAATATAATCAACTTCAACACAAGCAAACATTCATAGTATCTTTTATTCAATTCGAAGTTACGTCATTCATTATTTATTCTGAATGGGACCAAAGGGGCCCTAGCCCCTAGCCCACCACATACATGTCTCTGTATCCCAAAGCACATGACATAGGACCGGCAGATGCCGATAAAAACTGACACAATACCCCGTTGCCGTAAAATATTCCACTTTGTAATTTCCCCCACGATATTTTTTATCAACCGAGCTCCGATAGTTCTTACAAACACCAAATAAGGAATTTCAACCACGCCAAAATGATCCCTAAGCATCGAAAGTACTAAGACAACATAAATCTACGAATGTATCAAAAAAATTCCTAGCGTGCTCATGAATACTTACATTTTTGTGGCATAATCAAATGGAGGTTTCTATTAAATATAAGTTTATTGTACTCCAGGAAAATGTATCTTAGAAAGATATATCCAAGGCTTAAAATAAAATTTTGTGTTGGAGCCGGAGAAGGCCGTTTGCCTCGTTCAGTTGAGCGAGGGTCATCGATAGCGCGAGCGAGACGGTGCGAGCGCTGTGGACTGTGGAGCGAGAGTTGTGGAATGAGGCAAGGCAATCTCTTTCGTTTCATGTGCTCCTGGTAGCTTGGATCGCTTGCGTGTCGGCCGAGGTGGCGGCGCGGCGGTCGAAGCATACACCGCACCACACCGCAACACCGCAAGCAGTCGCGGCGCCACTGCCGCGTCGAATGCCACTCCCCAGTCTGGAAAACGATATTAACTGTTGGCTATTCTGTGGACTCAGTTTCACTACACAATGCGGTAGAATAATCATAACTTGTAAACTAGCGGAATCAAATGTAAGAGAAACTGAGGAATGGAACTGAAATGCGCAAAACAATAACCCTATTATTCATAATCAATTTTGAAACCTTTGATAGCTAAAATAGCTTTTGTCTTGTTTTGCCGTATGTCATTTTATATCAGAGAGAAAAAACAAAAGCTATTTTTAACTAAAATAAGTTTAAACAATGATTATGAATAAGGGAGTAAACCTATATACGAACAAACCGCTGACAAATTGAAATCGACTAACTCTTATAAGCACTATCTAGGTAAGACCTAATTAATGAAATGAGAATTAAGAGGTAGATACTTAGTTGAACAAAAACGACTAAAAAAACACCAACATACTTAACTCTTACATCACGTCGCGTAGGTAAGTGAAACCCCTTGTACAAACATGTCAAGAAACAAATACAGGCATGTTATTTTAGTTTAGACGGTCTCTCGTCGGAGGTAGGTAATATACAAGAAAGGCACTCTCAATAAGAACTTGTAAGAAAATGTCATCATCAACATCATCATCCACTGCTAGACATAGGTCTCCCTCCAGAATGCCACAACAAATGGTCTTAAGCTGCCTCCATCCACCGATCTTCTTGTGTCTTTTGTCTATCGAGAGGAGGGCCTTCCGTTACAGCGTCGTCCGGGTAGGTAATCATCTATATAATAGAAAATAAGAAAAAATCCTTGGCCACAATCTCACCCGGTGGTGAGACCTACCTAAGTGATCATGTGGCCGACGATGGAGCACGAAGATCCACCAAGGTCCTATCTAAATATCACATACATAATGTAGCTTTGAAGTTAATCGGATTATAGTTTTCAGGAAAAACAGACCACGGCAGCTATTCCATTCCTAAAAGGTGCTGGAACTGAAACATTTAGTGCGAATTTAAGGTTGAATAACGAGGTAAGGTTAGTTAGCTGTGCGCCTGCTTGTCCTTTGATGGAAAGGAGGCTCAAGATATGCCAACATGCGATATCAATATCAGCATTCTCAGAGAGACTCAGAGCAGAGTCAAGCATTTCGAATGCAAATGCAACACCGGAATGCGCTCACGAGCACAAATCACCGAAATAGCCGCCAAGTTCAAGCTTATTTATTTGCTTTCCTATTCGAACTAAGTAGGTATATATTTATAAGATTTAATAGGCCCAGTATATAACAGATACCATAGAGCCTCAAGACGAAAGTCTATACCTAATCAGTTCGTATTGCTAGATTAGGTAATGACTAACGGCATACTGAGACGTGGTCGCTAAGGGTAAGCACTACACAAGCTCAACAGCGGGCTATGAAGAGAGCTATTCTCGGAGTTTAATTCACTATGTAGAAACCAAAATGAGGCAATCCGTAGAAGAGCCATGATTACTGGCATAAGTTTCAGAATTAGCAATGGCAGGCTAATTTTATAGCGCGCAGAACCACAACCGACAACCAGACAACACAGTGTAGGAAGGATTTCGATAGAATGAAGATATTTTAAAGGTCGCAGTAGGTGGATGGAGGCGGCTAAACACCGTTCATCGTGGCATTCTATGGGGGTTGCCTATATGTCAGTGGGCTTCTACAGGCTGACGGTGATAAAACTAATTTAACATACGGTTATTACATTTTTAGTTTGACTGACCGAACTAATTACATCAATGATGAAAACACTTAGTTACCCCACGCACGAGGTAATTGATCGAAGCAACAATAACTCATTGTTAATTCAGTACATAATTCAGCTTGGCATTATGATGTACATTTGCTAGATCGGAATCCGAGATAACACAATGAATGAGAGCGATTTTATCCTTAATGACGATGCGACATAGGAAATCTATTCAAACTTTTTGCTGTAGTTTCTAAATTAGGTGCTGCCAAAGGTGGAAATTATAACTAGTTAACTCTAGTAGGGCATGAGGACTTGATGACTTTCAATGGAGCAGACTATTCTTAGCTGAGATAGCAGGCAGAATCTCGTTTTGGCGATACTTTGCGTCAGTTAGCCTTAGATCTAGGGGGCTTAGTACGGGTTTTGATAGTTTACGAAACTATATGAAGTTTCGTTTCCATCCAATACATTTACTGACAGCGGCCTTTGTTTTCTTCTCGTTTTCGCTAGAAGGCTGACTGACACAGAAAATGTAGTGTTATCCAAGAGCGTCCCTAATTTTTGCTGAAAGCAACGTATGGAGCTAGAAATCTGATTCCCGAGCACCAGAGGTAAGCCCGATCTGTTGGAACTGTAGCTGAATCCTAGGTAACTTTTTGAAACATTATGATAAAATTACGATATGAATTTTCAATTTATTACCAAGTATCGCCAAGACGAGATTCTGCCTGCTATCTCAGCTTAGTATGTCTGCTCTATTGAAAGTCATAAAGTCCTCATGCGGCATGGCCATATGGCAATGGGGGAATTGCCATAATCACCACTCTTGGCAAGCGGATCACAGTATTCGTGTTGAGTACCCCAGGTGGATGCTGCTGCCCATCCCCTGGTGTAATCCCTTAGTCGGCTTTTACGACATCCACGGGAGGAAATGGAGGAGTCTATTTTTAGGCTGGGCACACCACAGCTCAGTTTTAGCATCAACTCCACCCGAAAGAGATAACAAAGCTTTAAGCAGTTTTAATTTTAAAATTCTGATTGTAATCATATTATTTATTATATTGTCACGGGTATTTATCGCGTGTTACCTTATTATTTATTATTCCCGACGTTTCAATGACGTGGAATCCTACCATTGGTATATAGGTGTGTGCGTCGTGATGTGTCATCTGCGTTGATACGGTTAGTGTGGTATGTCGGACTATGAATACGGCCATATATAATTCTGAAGACCAAGTGAGGGTAGTTTCTGCAGCTGCCACCACTTCTCGACGGTAGCTCCATGCACTCTAGTCAGCCCGCGACCATGATTGCTGTAACGCATTCGAAACGTCGGGAATAATAAATAAGGTATCACGCGATAAATACCCGTGACAATATAATAAATATGTGTTCTAATCGCGAGAGTTTAAAAAATACTATTGTAATCATATTGATTGATGTTGATGTTGTATTTATAGTTGCTTTTTCATAATCAACGTGTATCTATTCAGGAATATGACTTCATCAATTCAAAAATAATTATATATGCCTTTACACGTTATTGTTGTGACATAAGGACAAATGCCAATGGGTACCCAATAAGTTCCTTGATGGTACCTATATAACTTTTACTGTATCTACAGTCCCTAACCAAGTGTCCATAAATGATAAATAACTGAGAAAATGGATAAAGGCTGGCCTTGAAGGTACCATTCATGAAGAAAACTTTGATCGTTTTCATATGGACCCGTGCATCACTGCTATTTCAAAAAACAATTATTCTGATGTCGTCTACCTAATCCGCTTGAAAAACATCAAAAAATAGTGATGGAACTTGCACTTCAGACAAGGATACTAAACGTACGTATTCTCTCTTACTTATCACTAAAAACGGGATATTTACCAAAAATGTTGTTTTTATTTTATTTTTTTGGGCGCGCATTTAGCTCAAATTAGATATTATAATGTTTAGAGTGTTCTCATTTATGTTTAAAGCACTCTCAAGTGCAGATTTATAAATCTGGCATAGGTAATTAATATCTATAAATTCTCAACCTATATTTTAATAATTTAAAATTAAAATTAATTAGTTCTAGACCAGTAACACTGAAAAACTTCGTACTCTTTCCTAAAACAACTTCTAGAAGAGTCCTGGGAAAAAGTTAAGATGAGAAGGGCTTTAACCACTCTCTCTAGAAGGTATTGACTTACCTTCAATCACACGTGTTTGTTTACCCCTGCTATAATGATTTCCCGCCCAGAGCGTCGAGATTGAATCTGCCTCTCATCACATTCGATAGGCACCTACTCCTACATCAATCTTCTTTCCACCAACTTTCATACACCACACCAAAACCCCAATGCCACGAAATTTTTCAATCTTATGCCTTTGTCGATAAAGACTAGAATAAAGTTTAACAATACAAGGATAAAACATTGTAAGTGATCACAAGAGTTCAGTCTTGAAAGTTTCGACGCAGCCCGAGGCGATGCTCGGAATTTTTCGCGCTGCCTAATCGTTTTCAAGACAAGGACAGATATACTGTTGTTCAATGTAAGAGAGGGATAGAAAGTGGTAATAGAAGAGGGTTTTGGAATTGATTGCAAGGGGTGACTCTCCCCATGCATAGGTCGGCCCTAGGCGGGTGGGTGCTACGGAGCGTGCCAGTGGCATTTTTTGTTTCTCTCTATTATTTAATTTTGCAATGGAGGATAATTTGAATATGCAATTCATGGAGGACATGTTTGCACATATGGATCTGTTATTAATGTAGTGACCCCTCCAATATAACTGTAACCATTGTACATTCTACTTAATACCCAAAAGTTGTCGTAGCTCTATCATTGATTGATTTCGTTCTTTCTTTATGACTAGCTCATATATTATGTTTTAAAGAATATTTTGTTTTAAGAGCAAATGAAGACAGCAAAACGTTAGAAAAGGTTACATTTCACACAAGGTTTCAACAAGGTAAGGTAGGTTGATTTTTTGATCACACGTTATAGAGACGCTAGCGAGACGATATAATCTGAGAGCCCAGTGATACTAAACCTAGTACGATAAGACTACCAGATATTGGTAGCATCATTAATGGGGGAACACGAAATGGCGATGCTTCAATGCAAAAAACCCGGCAAAGCCATAAAAAAAAACAAAAAAAAAATTAATAAAATTAATGACGTGATTAATCATTAATTAATGACGTGACCAATTATATATATATAATCTGGTAGTCTTATCATACTAGGTTTAGTGTCATGGGCTCCTAGATTAATAGTAAACGTCAAAAATTAACCAATCAACTTACAAAGATTTCAAGCCACCGCGATGTCATTGGGCAATATTTGACATCGACTATCGTCTCGCTAACGTCTCGATACCGTTAGATATTCCTGTTTACCCCACACGAAAGTAACGTAGGTACATACGACAGCCGTCAAACATAATTTTTTGTTTATTTCATACCGAATCATCATAAACTAGCTACACTGTTAGAAAAATTTCTGTAAAATTACATAAAAGTTCGGGCCACGTTCGTAGCCCTCACTTTTATGTGAAGTTACATGTTTATGTGATTATCCATTCTGTCTGTAAATTTACATAACCACTTTTTTACATAAAATGTGAATAAAATTTATGTGAATTCTATTATGTAAATTTACATAACTCATTTTCCCATATATTTTTTTACATAAATTTCACATAAAATTATGTAATCCAAAATTACATATAATTATGTACTTCGATTTCACACCAAAAACATGTAAGGTGAATATACATAAATTATGTAAAAAAAATACATATAATGTAGGTAAATCTACACAAAAATGTAGATTTATCACATAAGTTTATGTAATTATTTCACATACATTTATGTAGCTTTACATATAATGTAGGTAAATCTACACAAAAATGTAGTTATTCCACATAAGTTTATGTAATTATTTCACATACATTTATGTAGTTTTACGTATATATAGGTAGAACTACACAAAAATATGTATTATTATCTACCTAGATGTTATGTAGATTTACATACACATACGTAATTCTACAGAAAGTGCAGAATTTTTACATACATTTATGTAGACTTACTACATATTATGTATGTAAATCTACCTAATAATTGTAATGTTTTTACATACATTTATGTAGTACTTACTACATATTATGTATGTAAATCTACCTAATAATTGTAATTTTTCACATATATTTATGTGATAAAATTACATTAATAAAATGTAATATTCAATACTACCAGGGGAATTTTACAGAATATTGTATGTGAAAATACACAATTTAAATGTGAATTTGCATACATTAATAGTAATTATGCAGCCAAACTGTAATATTCTTTCTACCAGAAAATTACAGGTATTTTGTTCCTATCCATCGGCTTTCAGCATATAACATCAAGATCAACTTGATTGTTATGTCCTGAAGGCCCATGCGATAGAAATTACCAAGCCTGTAATTTACTGAAAGAAAGAATATTACTGTTTGAGTGTGAGCATAAATACCAATAATGTAGATTCACAAATAAATTGACTTCGTTTACAATATTCTGTTAATCATAAATACTAAATTTAAATGAAACCAATGTCAATTAGAAACCTGTATAGCTATATTGTCAATAAACAGTCAATGTATGTTAACTAGTTAAAAATAACACACTTATTGATAATACAATTTTGTACAATATTCTGTTAATCATAAATACATAATTTAAATGAAACAGATGCCATTTAGAAACTGGTATAGCGATATTGTCAAATGACAGTCAATGTATGTTAACTAGTTAAAAACAACACACTTAATGATGATACAATTTCAACAGATACAAAATGGTCGTAATATTGAACCTTATAACAAAAAATTTACATAACACAGTACCTAGCTAAAGTACGAAAAAAAGAATGTTACACAATAAGAGAGTGACAGCAACTTACTGAATGAAATACGATACAATTTTACCAATAATACAAAATCGTCCTAATATTGAACTTAAAAACCAAACATACAATTCAGTTGATATTGACATCAAAATTTACATAATACAGTAGCAAAGGTACTATAGAAAGCATGTTGTACAGTAAGACAGTGACAGCAAATTACTGATATACAGTGTATATAAAGTTCACAATACACAACAAACATATTCTTTTAAGAATGCGTGCTATCTATCACATAGTTAGATACAAGATAGATACACTAACCCATGATCTGAGGCCTTACCATGAGCTCTTATAGCTGTTCAGTGCAAAACTATTCAGTAGAAAATATTGGTTCACAATATTCTGTTAATCATAAATACTAAAATTAATCAAATAACAGTCAATGTATGTTAACTAGTTAAAAATAACACACTTATTGATGATACAATTTTGTAATCTCTTATGGATTCGGATATCCCCATACTGTCCCATTTAAAAAAAACACCCTGTATAGAGTGATAGATCAAGATTTATGTGAACATTACCGTGAAATTTTTGCTATTTTTTTTTGGAGTTGTAAATGAGGATCGAATCTTCTTTGGAATGAGTGTGATCCACGCTTCACTCTCTCCGCGTCCCTCTTCACACTGTGTGAAATTTCTTGTACAGTTGATTATTTAAAGCGAGCCCGGATTCCATCTGAAATTAAATAATACAGTCAAATAACTATCACATAAAACTGTTCTACCTATACAAGTTAAGGTATAACGATCAGAAAACAAACTGTACCTCATCTGTAAAGCCTCAAAAATCCTTAACTTCTCCAACATATTTCTTGATTCATGTAACTGATCTGAAAGGAACATAATTGATTTACACAGTTTATTATAACAAATAATAACTATACCACTGCACATTCGTAGCCAGTAAAACTATAATATGTAAGTAGGTACACCATCAAAACAATATATGGGGGCATATGAAGGACTACAACATGCCCTTGTAAAGCAATAAGTAACATAATTTCTTACCAAATTAAGTATTTTCCAAAATAATTCCTACAGTCTCGAAATCTTCAGACAATGACAATTTATTTGTGATGGAAACGATCTCCCCAAATTCTTCAGTGTTACACAGTGTTGTACAGTTGTACTTGGTTCTTTGAAGCGAGCCCGAATCCATCTGAAATTTAATTATACAGTCAATATATGTCATATAATTGTTCTATCTGTACAGGTAAGGTATAACGATCAGAAAACAAACTGTACCTCATCTGTATAGCCTCAAAAATCCTTAACTTCTCCAACATATTTCTTGATTCATGTAACTGATCTGAAAGGAACATAATTGATTTACACAGTTTATTATAACAAATAATAATTATATCACTGCACATTCATAGCCAGTAAAACTATATTTTGTAAGTAGGTACACCATCAAAACAATATATTGGGGCAAATAAAGGACGACAACAAGAAAGGGCATGTTGAGATGACAGACAAAGGTCTTAAGTAAAACAATAAGTAACATAATATCTTACCAAATTATTAAGTATTTTCCAAAATAATTCCTATAGTCTCCAAATCTTCAGACAATGGCAATTTATTTGTGATGGAAACGATCTCCCCAAATTCTTCAGTGTTTTGTTCAGTTACTGCAGTACTAAGGACAATTATTTATTATCCATTAATGCATTTAGTTAAAACTTTATGTCCAAAACACAGAGGGTCAGAGGGTCTGAAAAAATATTAAAGCTATAAATCTATATTCAAACTAACGTTAATGATATAAATATTATAATGTCAGCATACATAACACTCCTAGACTGATCCTGATTTTGCTCTCAAGCTTTTGTTTTGAGCCAAATCAACTCAAATGTATTAAACAACCTGAGTTCTTGTTTTAGCAAAATACACAATCACATATGTGTTTCTTGTACAGTTGTACTTGGTTCTTTGATACGAGCTCGAATCCATCTGAAATTTAATTATACAGTCAATAAATGTCATGTAATTGTTATATCTATACAGGTAAGGTATTACGATCAGAAAACAAACTGTACCTCATCTGTATAGCCTCGAAAATCCTTAACTTCTCCAACTTATTTCTTGATTCATGTAACTGATCTGTAAGCAACACAATTTATTATATCAAATAATAATTATACTACTGCACATTCATAGCCAGTAAAACTATATTATGTAAGCAGGTACACCATCAAAACAATATATGGGGGCAAATGAAGGACGACAACATGAAAGGGCATGTTGAGATGACAGACAAAGGTCTTGAGTAAAACAATAAGTAACATGATTTCTTACCTAATTATTCAGTATTTTCCAAAATAGTTCCTACTTTGAACATATTTCAGTGTTAATATCTCAATAACGGTGACTAAGAAAAACTCTACATGGTAGGCAAAAAAAAAATAACCAAAAAAAAATTTTGACAGTCCTTTTTTGTCGTGCTATTTGACTTACGGGCGCAGGAATTTTTGACAAAAACTTATCGACAACCAAAAAATTTTTTTACACCTTGTATGTGCTTTACGTCCTGTATATGACAAACTAAAAATAAATTCTACAAGGTACATTAATTGATGGCCGAGAAAAAAGCTACACGGTAGGCCAAAAAAAAAACAAAAAAAAGTATTGTCACGATTTTGAAGAATTTTCCAAGTATTTTTTTTCTGCGATATATTGAGTATTTTTTCCTGAATGCCCCCTTATCGACAAACCAAAATTTGTTTTACACCTTGTATATGCTTAACACCCTGTATATGAAAAACTAAAAATTAATTCTACAATCTACAAGTTCTACGTACTGGGTCTGGGTGACATATTTTAGTAGCCCACGTGGAAACCGGGGCTTAGAGGACTTCATGGCATATCTGAGTTATCCCCACGAGTCTACATTCTACGATTTTGAATAGTTTAGGAGTAATAAATATTTTAAATCTATGCTATGAGGTCCCCAACCCCTGGTTTTTATTTGGACTACTATAAATAGACCACCCTGAATAAACATAGGTACTATTTATACTACAGCCCATTTAAACCGATACTTATTCTCAAACCAATCAACAAGTGAAAGCGACACAGGGAATCCTAGTGTGAGATCAGCCCCCCTATTCCCTAACTGAAAGTTACTCGGTGACTAACGTTTGACAAGTAAAATTACCATCAATTGCTCAAAATTATCATTAAAAATTGACAAAATGATGGTCATATTACTTGTCAAACGTTAGTCACCGAGTGACTTTCAGTTAGGGAATAGGGGGGCAGGACTATGTATGTGTCTGTTGGGTGTTATGTTATGGATGTTATGTCTAAAGGCTGCTGCTGACGATGATGATGATGAAAGTAAAATTATAAAAAAAAATGTGTGGGTCAGACACCACGGCACACATACACATTGAAATTGATAGCAAAAATATACCCTCGCTTTGTATACTCAGCGGCTTGATAATGTAGTATGAATCATACTACATTATCAAGCCGCTGAGTATATGAGTATGATTGATGAAATAAATATCAGTCTATTCTATAATATCATATAATAGGTAAGGTATTCTATTCTACAAGATATATTCTAAGTAACTGTGGGTTCTAAATACTCACAAGATAGCAACAGTTGAATAATCATCTGATAAAATTTACCCTTTTCCAATAACTGGTTGATAGTTATTTCGTTGAGGCAAACTGCCTTCTTTACACTTTGGTCTGCGGACCACACTTTTATAATTGGCAATCATGCCAATTATGATTATAACTGCAAAGCCTGATTGACCTGTAACACAAAATACATCAATAGGCATGAGGCAAGCTAAGAAGGTACACTTATCAGAAGAACACAGGCAAGAGACAAACTTATCCGGAAAACCTCGTCAAAACTCCATCGACCAATATCTATCAGGAATCAGCGAAGGAGATTTGGGTTTACTCTGAAAGCTACAGTCATCGTTCCAATTCGCAATGTGAATGTGAAATAACCTAAAGATAGAGAGCCTGGACGAATTCATCAACCGCATAGCCGGCCGTGAATGGGTTCCTGCGGTCGAACAGGACCACCGAGGGAAGGCATACCCAAGGAAGCTGCTCCAAAGCGAGAGTGACGCCACGAGGCGCATATACAGCAGGCCTCACCCAGAGGCACACATAGGCTAACTAGGCACACATAGGCTAGGCGCGTGTCACATAGGCTAAACGTAAGGACCCCAGCAAGGGGCCAATGCCTGGTGGCAGTACCGGGTCCCCCCACTCGGGTGGGAAGACCCACGATATGTACGCACCGATAACCAAAGCCACACAGTTCTACATAGTTTTACGAGACTCATTATCAAGCGTCTACACATTTTTCACACGACAAAATGGCGTTTGGTGTCTTCGTGTTTGAAGATAAAATAAAATTGTTTCTATAAAATAAGGTGTTCTCGAAGGGTCACAAACAATGCTAAATGTACTTACCAGCTTTGGAAATTTCACTACAATGTTCGTGGTAAATTTTCACCCGTTTGAAAAGACACAATACACTTAGTTGATTTGATTAGATTTCATTACCACGCGTTCTTTAAATAAGCTACACCGGTTAAAATGCAACTAAAATTATACGATATAACTCAAAAAAACATTAGAAATTGAAATAAAATCAAAATGGACGAGGTTTCGTTTCGAAAAAGCAGAAAAATTAACAAACGAACGTGTTTGTACCGCCCCGCTGCGTGAGCTCACAGAAAATGAAAAATGTTGCCAGCAGGGCGATTTTAAAACGTTGGATCCGATCCGATTCGTTAATATTTCATTTCGATGTGGTAAGTACCTAACTAAAACAATTTCCTCTAGTAAAACACAGTAAAAAACAATAAATATTGTATATTACTGTGGTTTATTAGAGAAAATTGATATAAAATTGTTTTAGTTACTTACCACATCGAAATTAATAACTAACTATCTTCATGAAAGGAGACTATTCACGCTTCATACAAATTTGGGCCACAACCTGGAAGTGCCAGCCAATGAAAAAAATGTTATTTAACTATAGGGCACATTGGTTCGAGCTTATATTATTATGGCACTAAAACTAAGGAACCAATGTTTTGCCTGATATCGCAGTTTGAAAAATGCAATTTCTCATATATTGCAATGAAATATTTATATTTATATTTTAATGATATTTAGATGTGAACTTATTCAGGGACCCATTATCAACATTTTATACTATAGCGGTAATAATCTACGACCAGTCATTCAATTGTTTTTGATGTCAAAAGGACATGTTCCAAAATTACCTTTATCGATGTACACCAGACAGAGAATGGCGAAAAAATCAGTGATTATCGTAAAAATACTCTTACTCTAATTTGAAGCATAATTTACTGCACAGAAATGTTTAAAATTCGATAATTATTTACAATGGCAACATATTTTCCTGAGCAGGCATGACAGGGAATATCATGATTATTGCTCTGTGGTTGCTTGTTTTATTCGTTCGTTGGGAATAGTGTATCTACATAGAATGCGCTGCCTACGCTAGTTTTATTACGATCATCACATCAGTAAAAGTTCTTCAATTACATTTTTTTTATGCTTCTTGTCAAGCAGACAAGCTTACGGCCCACCGGATGGAAAGCAGTTACCGTAGCCAATGAAAGCCTGTAACACCAGAGGCATCACACGCGCGCTGCCAACCCTGAGACATAAAGATGATAAGTCTCATGTGCCTGTAATTTCACCGGCACCCGTACCCTTCAAACCGAAACACTGCAATGCGAACACTTCTGTTTGGCGGCAGAAATAGGTACGGTGGTAGTACTTCCCCGGACGAACTCTTCCACAAGAAGTTCTACTGCTAACAACTACTACTACATTTCGATTCTACGCGAAAATATTTTCCTTGCTCCAAGACCTTGGAGCCAAGACGTGAACGGAATGTAGTTCTAGTCAAAGTTGTCAACAGCTGTCGAAACATTTTACCACAGAGTAAATTGTATCCGCCCCGCCTTATTGTTTTGTCTTGTGTTGCTCTCCGTGAGAAAGACATTTTAGGAACCTGCATTAAATGAAGCGAAATAATCAAAAAATTACAATGGGAAGAGGTTTTGTATACATTTAGCCACGTTTACACAAGTGTATGTACACCGACAAGGGCTAGGCTCCATATATCTTGGAACAACACCTTTGGACAGTGGTATGATATTTATTTTCAGTATATAGAGTTTAAGAGACAAACAGACAAGCTCACCCTTGCACAATGATTGTATTTTTGTTTTTTTTTTTGTTTTTTATATTTGTTATTTTTTTGCATGCAACTCGCTGCAGGTTTTCTGTTTCGTGAGAGGACATGTGACTAGAAAGGGTGCAACCTAGAATATTGCACTATTTTGATGACTTATGTGGCGCCGCGGGTGAGCAGCCACCTGAGATGAGAAAGGTTGTGTGTTTGATTCCCGTAGCGGGGCAAAACGTAAGTTTCTTTATTGCTTGAGCTTTGAAAGCTGATTTGGATGCCATAAAAGGATCTACGCCACTAATCAATGAATTGTAAGAGTTAGCGATGCGTGTAATTGATTGATTTTTGACCATAATTTGTGCGATGGAATGGAACATGGAGCATAGCCGTATGGCGCGTACGTATTAGAGGAGCTCTCAATCCTGGAGCACTATAGTATAAACGGGCCACATCTCGAGATGATAACCTCTTTTCTTAAAAACCGTACACATCTAACATCTGTACGTGACACTAAATCAGACACTTTTTTATCGGATGATGTCACCGGTCCCAGGGCTCAATCATGAGAATTAACCTATTTTTAATACTTATCAATTATTTGACGATGGCCCATGTAGATGCGGACTATGTCATGTTTGCTGATGACGGGTGCCTTATTGTCTCTTCGGAAACACTTATACAGTTAGCTGACAAACTCAACAAGGTGATGAACGAAGTTGCTAACTGGTTCTCAGTGAACGGAATGACACTAAATATTGAAAATAGAAATATTGTTCACTTTCACTTGGGAACGAACAACTATGCCCATCAACTTAATGTGTCCTGTAACGGGTTTACAGATCCTCTAGCTGACCGTGTCAAACAAACGTTTTCATCCCTTTTCACGCCCTTAGAGGGTGAACTTTCAAAATTCCTTTCTTATTGCGCCAATACATCCTAAAATAAACAAACCCTGCAAATTTCATGTCTCTAGGACCAGCGGTTTAGGCTGTGCGTTGATATGTCAGTCAGAACTTTGAATTTTATATATACAGAAGAATAACGTTGCGTTGAGCGGAGCGTGCGGCCGCACGTAGTATTCACCGGTCTACCATTGAACGCGGTCGCGGGTGGTGCTCATGATAAAGAGGCTTCTGAACTCGGTCTCGAAACGTCAGCAAAAGTGACGGAAAACGGTGGTAATTAGCCGTTTTTTCAATTTAAAACGAATAACGTTTGTCATTTTTGCGAGCTATATGACTTGCCCATGGCCACTTCAGCTTGCTAATTCAGAGAGCTTTGTCGGTGACCTTGGTTTTTCTACGAATTTTCTCATTGTGGATTCTATCACGTAGTGAAACTCCTAGCATAGCTCGCGCCATAGCCTGCTGCACGACTTCAAGCTTACCTTACGACCAATAGTCAAGCAAATATACAAACCATGTATAAAAACCATTAAAAATATCTTTAATTTTTGATCAGATGTATGGGAAGTATATTTTTTTAAACTGCGATAGTAGCTAAACTATTGGTTCTACAGGTTTCGTGTAGTAGTACCAAATGCTCAAATTAATGTGCCCATCAAAATAACATCGTTTTTGTTACTGGCCGGCACTTCCGATTCTAGACCTAAAATGAATGGTCTCCTTTGTTAGTTAGGTAGTAAAAAAGTACGATATGAGCTAATTTAGTGCGGCGAGCGAGCAAGCGGCGCGGCAGAGTGGAAAAGTGCCTAGTCGAAGTCAAGAGAAATGTCTGCTCTCCGCTTTGGTGGAAATAACCTGCCAGCTTTGCAGGACATCTCCTCTCGTCTCGTGCTTTGGTGGAAACTGGGCCTAATGGCACCTGTTCGTTTTCAATGTTTTATGTATACATTTCGTAGGTACTAAAATATTTTTTGGTGAAAAGATAGAAACCAACCTGGCTAAATACCTTTAATTTTTTACTTCCATTTATTCTTTTAATAATTACCATAATCCACCTTTTATTTTTACACCAAACTATACTTACTTAACTGTTCTAATTGACTATAAAATTCACGATATTTTTGTCAATTCAATAAGTAGGTAAATGCCGTTCCCAAACCAATACCTACTAATATTATATTGCATCATCGCGTGACGGCGTGACCTTCGTTGTTGCTATGCTACTCAAGCTGTTGTCAGGTACCTACCTGTTGGGGCAATGTACCTAATAAACAAGTCAAAATATTCACAAATTCTTGTATTGTCATTAGAATATACATATGCAAAATTTCAAATTGATACTATAGTTAAAAATAGGTTAAAATAAGATTCTAAGATTTCAAGAAACGGAATAGTACATAGTAACAAGAGCACGACCTACCTTACTGCGGCTTACGGACGCTTCTGCTTGTAGGTATTTCTGTTCAAAATTCAATAAGAAAATTTGATTAAGTACTTACCTGGGTAGGTAAGTATGTACAAGATTTGATTGTTAGACAGCGACTACAGACAGCTGTTAAACTGAAATACCTAGGTAGGCAGGTAAGTAGGTACTTGTACTTACGCTTAACACGTTTAATAATAATTGTATAAGTAAGTACTCACCTAAGTAAGTAAGTAGTAAGTACCTACCTATCAGAAATTGCTGTTTTACTTGTACTTTGAATTGAAAATTATCCTCCAAATCAAAACAAAAGACCGACCAAGTGCAAGTCAGACTCGCGCACGAAAGGTTCCGTAGGTACCTACCATTATCTATAAAAACAGGCTAAGTGCGAGTCAGACTCGTGCAACGACTAAGGTTTCCGTACCATTATCTATAAAACCGGCCAAGTGCGAGTTGAAATCGCGCACGAAGGGTTCCGTACCATTAAGTATCTATAAAAACGGCTAAAAAATCACGTTTGCTGTATGGGAGCTCCCTTAAATATTTATTTGAAGTATTCTGTTTTGTAAGTATTTGTTGTTATAGCGGCAACAGAAATAGGTACATCATCACGGTTCATGAGATACAGCCTGGTGACAGACAGACGGACGGTTGGACGGCCAGCGGAGCCTTAGTAATAGGGTCCGTTTTCCCTTTGGGTACGGAACCCTAAAATTATGTTTTTTTTTGTCAAAGTTTTGTCCTATGTACAGTATCATTAGAATTACATATATACGCAAAGTTTCAAATTGATACGACGATAAAAAATAGCTTAAAATCAATTTCTTAGAATTCTAGATACAGAATAGTACATAGTTAGTATGAAATTTACCGAACCGTGGGTTTTTCAGAAATTCCTGTTTAAAGCTAACCAATCTCTTCAGTATATAAATGCGGGACAAAATATGTTTTTATGTTCTGCAAATTAGGTAAGTATTTGTTCCGGGTCTGCATGAGTGTTATGGGAGCATGGTAGGTATATACCTACATGGGATCAAGACTACGTTTGCGGCTGTTGGGTGTTATGTTATGTTGTTATACTCACTTACATAATAAAACTTACTTACATCATACTTACATAGTTCTGACCCCATACTGCTGGGATTCCCTGTGACTTGGGTATCGGAACTACGAGTATCATGGTAAGTACTTATTACCCAGACCCGGAACAAATATTTGCAGATCATGCAACCATTTGTCCCGCAGTGGAAATCAAACCCGCACCTCTTGCCTCTCAGCCGGCTACTTGCCCGCCACGCCAAGGAGGATGTCAGATTTAGGAGTGTGTTATTTATTACTTACTGAAAGAAAGTGTTAGCCGAGTTGGTCGTGGAAAGCAATGGCTGCGATGAGCTCACCACTTGTCACGTTTATGTTCCAGCGATTGTGTAACCCACGGTGAAAAGAGGCCCTTTGAGGCGTGTGTTTATGTATGTTTATGGATGCGATTAGAGCCCGATTTACATTACAAGCTACTTGAAGTCACACGCTTGCGAACGATAGGTAGGTACTTACCTATAGATTAATTGTCGCAGAAAATAATCAATCCTTAAAATTTACATGTGATATAAGTAGGTACTTACTTAATAGAACGATGGATGAGAGATTGTCTGGACGTCTGAAACCATAACTCATTTACTAGGTATCTTGTCAACTGTTGGTACCTACTACCTACCTACCTACTGTTGACCTTGTGGCTATAAAATCAATTTGCTACGCGGTTGTATCGGCCGTGGAGGGAACCAATCGAGCCGCAGACCTCACCTGACATTACACTGATAAATACCTACTTTTCCTACCAACTGTACTGAGAGCTATACCTACTTACATACTGTACTGGGAGATATCTAGATGCCTAGTTAGGTACCTAGGTACCTACCTAGTGGCTACCAGAACCGGCTGAAACGGAAGGAGCTGCCCGGATCTACCTGTACGTGATGCAAGGGGAGTGATACTAGACAAACGGAATCAATTCTCCGTCTGATCAAGACTTACTTTGGCGACAAGTACAACTCCGTCGACCCCTTACTTCTCGTTTACTCCCAGCGTCCCCCACCTGTCTGGCCCCATTGGGGGACGATGGGAGAAAAAAGTGCCAACGTTCCCTACTTGTGACAACGTGCAGAAATTTAATATTTAACCGTAGGAGAACTTTTTTTCAGATTTTAAGTGTCCATTATGATGATCACTGAACACGATTCTGCTGTCAGAATTAAAAATAGTGGCTGCCATTTTGAATTTTTTTGTTGCCGAACCAATTGCTTTCAAAATCGATATCTGAGGGTCCCTGTGATCACTGAACAAGAAACTGCTGTCAGAAATTTAAAAAAGTGGCCGCGATTTTGAACTTTTTTGTTACCGGACCGATTGCTTTCAATATCGATATCTGAGGTTCCCTGTGATCACTGAACAAGAATATGCAGTCAGAAATTAAAAAATTGCCCACCATTTTGAACTTCTTTGTTACCGAACCGATTGCTTTCAAAATCGATATCTGAGTTTCCCTGTGATCACTGAAAAATAATCTGCTGTCAGAAATTCAAAAAGTGGCTGCCATTTTGAACTTTTTTGTTACCGGACTGATTGCTTTCAATATCGATATCTGAGGTTCCCTGTGATCACTGAACAAGAATTTGCAGTCAGAAATTAAAAAATTTGCCAACATTTTGAACTTCTTTGTTACCGAACCGATTGCTTTCAAAATTGATATCTGAGTTTCCCTGTGATCACTGAAAAAGAATCTGCTGTCAGAAATTTAAAAAGTAGCTGCCATTTTGAACTTTTTTGTTCCCGGACCGATTGCTTTCAAAATCGATATCTGAGGTTCCCTGTGATCACTTTTCTGACAGTAGAATCGTGATCAGTGATCATCATAATGGACACTTAAAAACAGAAAAAAAGTTCTCCTACTGTTAAATATTAAATTCCTGCACGTTGTCACGAGTGGGGGACGTTGGCACTTTTATGTCCCAACGTCCCCCAGTGGGCCAGACAGGTGGGGGACGCTGGGAGTCGTGTGTTTTAGCCCCTTAATTTTAAACTCAAACTCAATAACTCTTCCTTGTCATATCTTCTTATCTATTAAACTATTACCTATATACTTTCTTGGCTATCTTATTTCATTGTTCACCTGCAACAAGACAACAGTTCAATCTAGCGTATATAAGAAGCAGCATGTAAGTCTAGTGCTGAACGATAGTTCATATGCTTATGAATACTGTTGCGTACGCAATACAATTATTATAAGATAGATGTAGAGATAGAGGAACAAAATTGTTGTATTTATCTACTTAGGTAGTACCTACCTACCTACCTACCTAACTAGGTAGGTAACTATCTTAAGTACTTAAGTAAGTATAAGTACTTACCTACCAAAAAGGAATTACATAGTAGATACCATCAATAGTTCCTAAGTATATTCTAACGGTACCTACTACGGTAAACAAATTAAGTAGGTTATATGTACCTACTTAAATATTTTATGAACCTAAGCATTGCACATAATTATACCTACAAACTCTCTAAACTCGCTTGGCAACAAGGGCACCGGCGTCGGCGGCGCGGGGCAGTCTAGCGGCCAAAAAACGCGCGCGCCACGCCACTGCCTGGCCGGTGGACAGATTGGAAACTAGGCGATGAATAATGCCTAAACATTAATTATAATAATCATTAAATTTTGTTTTTTAAAGGAGTTTGAAGGTGTTTTTAATAGGTAAGTATATTATTACTGGAGATAACTGGATGTGATTCATTTCAATTCAAAGTAGGCAGGTAAGTAAAAGTAAGCAGGTAGGTACTTCAAACGACAATTTATTGCGAAGATTTTAGTACTTAGGTTTTTTTCTCTGATCCCAGTTGTCCCGTTGGGATGTCCCGTAGCGGGACTAATGGGATTTTTTTGTTCCAATTGTCCCGTAATGATTTGGATGAAATAATCCCATTAGTCCCGTGACACCTAACGATGCGGTCTACTTACAATGATAGGAGGGTCTTTTATCACACTGGTTTTGTCATAATAGCTCACTAGCGCAGGGTTACCCAGAAAGAACCAGTGACACGCAAGCCGAATGAACGAACGTCCGGAGTAGACATACCTTATAATACCTACAATCGTATCTATCTAGTGATAGAGGAATGTACCTACCTATACCGTAATCGTAGATACAAAATGGAATTAATTTGAAAGTCAACTCAGTATTGACTATTACATAGTATTGTCTGCTGGTATTGAATTTTTCAGAAAACTTCGTAATACTTCCAAATTCCCTAGGATTCCCTGGGAATGTCTGCAAAGTTACCCCTTGAGCGACTGTAGTCACGGCCATTTAGCAAATTGTAGGTATGTAAGTAACTATTTATGATCCATAGCAACTGCTTGCAAACCTCAAGGCTTCGCCAATTTTCGTAACTTTGCAAAAGGCTCCTTAAGGTATCCGAAGGCAAAGGCACCAACAGTTTGACTGGATTATACCTAGCCATCTAGCGAAATACCTTCTACATGCAAACTAATTCGATTGCTGCTTTAGTTAATATTTCACTAAAAGCTGAATGCAGAATGAATCAAACTCTGGGTGCCATTTGTTTAACAGAAAAATATAAACATAAATACCTACCTACTAATGATTCTAGGACTACCTTTTAGGTATTTTCGGCACTAAGTACCTCAAGTCTGTAATTTTTTTCATATTTTTTTATAAAATCAGTAGATTTAAAAATGAGAATTAGCATTGCAAATGTACGATAGCAGAGATTCGGTATAACTTGTTATCTAATAATTACATCATGGTACGTGAAATTAATTTTGTTATGTAAAAAATACACTACAAATGTAAAATTTTCTATAAGGGTTTGTGAAAATACAGAATGACATGTACATTTGCAGTAAGCTGTAAATATACATACAAAGTATGTAAAAATAACACAAAACAAGGTATAAATTACATCTAACATGTAAAAACACATTTAACATGTAATAAACTACATATGCATATGTGAAATTACAGAGTTTCTGTAAAAGTCAATTTATTTATGTAATATTTACATCACGGTACGTGAAATTAAATTTGTTATGGAAAAAATATACTACTGCAAATGTAGTTTTCCATACGGGTTTGTAAAAATACAGAATGACATGTATTTTTACAGTAAGCTGTAAATATACATACAAAATATGTAGAAATTGCACAAGACAAGGTATTAATTACATCTCACATGTAAAAACACATTTAACATGTCATAAATTACATAAACTTTTGTGAAATATATAGGTATTTATTGCACTACAGCAGAAGTATGTTGTTTTCCTTTTTTTTCTGTAAAATCTGTGTAGCTTACTATGTAGATTTACATAAAAACTTTAAAATCACAGAATTTATGTAAAAAGTTAAATTTTTTATTTGTTATTTCCATCACAACATGTGAAATTACATATACGATCAGTTTAATTCCAGTTTTTATGTAAAAATTCACAAATTACCATGTGTTATCACATATTTTGTGGAAAATCTGTACAAAAATACATAAATTCTGTAAAATATTCGAGAAATATGTGATAATAACGCAAATTATGTAGAATTAACGAAAATTATGTAATTCTACTGATTTTTCTGTAGTTTCTCCCGATTATTTCGGTAAATTCTCATTTTTATGTAAAAATTTTGCATGTAAATTTACATTTTTTCTAACAGTGTAGCTTCAATAGGTTTCCAATGGATTAATTCCCGTTTCAACCAAAAAATATGTTGAATCTATACGAATTTTATGCAGAATATTGTATCAGCCATCTTAATTTTAAAGCCATATACCGCCTTGTCTTACGTAAGGTTTTTTCTAACATTTATGTTGTTTATTTAAAGATTAACGGACTAATTACTTACATTTTCATTAAAATTACATTGTTATAGCGCGCAGATCTATACTCTACAGTCGTCAATCTAGCTATAGCTTTTAGGCTGCGTTTCCACCAAAGATGTGCGAGGTAGATGATCGGTGCGAAGATGCGTAGCGAGGCTGTGGAACGATGTGTTTCCAGCAGAGATGTGCGAGGTAGATGAGCGGTGCGAGGATGCGTAGCGAGGCTGTGGAACGATGTGTTTCCAGCAGAGATGTGCGAGGTAGATGAGCGGTGCGAGGATGCGTAGCGAGGCTGTGGAACGATGTGTTTCCAGCAGAGATGTGCGAGGTAGATGAGCGGTGCGAGGATGCGTAGCGAGGCTGTGGAACGATGTGTTTCCAGCAGAGATGTGCGAGGTAGATGAGCGGTGCGAGGATCCGTAGCGAGGCTGCGGAACGATGTGTTTCCAGCAGAGATGTGCGAGGTAGATGATCGGTGCGAGGATGCGTAGCGAGGCTGTGGAACGGTGTGTAGTCATCTACTCGCACCGATCATCTACCTCCGCTCTCATGAGCGGTGCGAGGATTTTTGCGGGCTCTTTTCAGACTGACAGTTAGTAGTTTCTCTATTTCTCTCGCGTTCATCCCTCGCACACATCCCTCGCAACACATTCCTCGCAACGCTTTCCCCGCAACACATTCCTCGCAACACATTCCTCGCACGCACCTCGCTTATTTTGTACGTATAAAAACTTCGCTTGCTAAGCCGTTTCCACCAGAGCTGCGCTGAACAAGACTAAGTAAATAAAGTAATTCTATTGGTTCTTAAAAAACCACATCCCTCGCTACGCATCCTCGCTCATATCTGGTGGAAACGCAGCCTTATCTTGTTTTGCAGTGTACCAGCGTAGAGTGAAAACTATTTTATTCTTTGTATATTTCCTTACAACTTAAACTCAGCCGTGGTGTATCCAGACTAAGAATAGATCCCTCCATCTCCTCCCGTGAATGTAGTAAAAGCCTTACTAAGGGATTACACCAGGATGGGCAGCATCTACCTAAGTACTTAACATCAAACTGCGATCACCAATCCACCTGCCAAGCGTGGTGATTATGGCAAATCCCTCCATTGTATGCAATGGAGGAGGCTTCGTCCAGCAGTAGACGTAAACAGGCTGGTGATGATGTTTATTAGCGTTTTTTTTTTTAACAACTGCAAGCTGACATTTAAACCGGCGTAGTTTATTTTAAAAGTACAAATATACCTAGATAAATGATATAAAAGTAAATTGAGTGACTTCAAAGGGTTGGATACTATCCATCAAAGTTTTAGCCACCGCTGTACTAAAACCTTCGAGCAACACGGACTTCCGCGCGGGCCAGAAGGGAGTAGCCTTAGCGATATATATTACCATTCAAATAGTTCGGAACGCTGCGAATGGCTACTCCCTTCCGTGGTGCTCGAAGACTAAAACATATAAATTACTTTAGTCTAAAACTTAGAGTAAAAGTACTTGATACTGGCAAATGCATCAAACAAAGCAAAGACAAATAAATTTAAAAAAAATCACTTGTTTCAACTCTGTGAGATTTTCTGTCAACTCTGAATTTTCACAGATTTTAAGCAAAACACGCAGACAAAACGGTTGGTTTCCATTGAGCATGCTGTTTTGCTATATTCTAAAAAAACTTTCATCAAACAAAATAAAATTATTATACATCCAGTTGTAAATTAAATGATAAACAAATGCTAACTTCAAGCTCTAAATTGCGCAACGGACTATGTATTAGAGGGTTTTACTGCGTGACAAAATTCGTAGAAGAACCAAGATCCTCTCAAAATTGGTGAGTCAAAGTGCACAGGCCATATAGTTAGGGAGGCGAGGTAGTTAAATGGCGTAATTCAACGGCGCCGTCGAGACCTATCAAAATCGAAAGATAAAATAATTTCGAAAAGAAAAGCTCGTATGGTAAAAACCGTTTTAGAGGTGGGTGTGGCGTGTACGGTTTTTCAAAAATGTTTAAAAAAACAGTTACTTGGGCATTCTCGAGCGCGTGAGATATTCATACTACGTATGCCCCGAGTGCCACTGATAACAACGGTATACTAATCTGCCGGTTTGCGTGGTGGGGGTAGGAAGTAGTCAAAAATGCAAAAAAAAAATTTACTCGAGCGCGTCAGATTTTCGGAAGGGGTGTTAAGTAGGCCCCAAGGAAGCTCCCTTTAAAAAAACTGACGATTTCGGCGTGACGATAAGTTACGATGAATTTTTGAAAATGCAAAAAAAAAGTCAGATTTTCATATCTCGATATATTGGGAGGTTTATCTCGGTATCCTGAAAGCATATTTTCTTAATCTGACAAAAATGTTGGTGGGTTCTCTTAATCTGACCCAAAAAGGTTTATTGGTTTCTTTTTTTTCCTTTCTTTCTCCTTGATAAAATGGGGAATTTAAGAATGACAATAAAGCGATAGATATAACCAACGTAAATGTAGATGAAATGTAGTACGAATTGTATTATTTATTGTATAAAAAAATGAAATGATATAAAAATTGTATTATAATTGTATTGTTATGTATGACCTTTACATTTTTGCTCAATACAATTCATCTTCTTCTTCTTCACTGGAACTTTCATATTGTGGCTCCTCATCCACAATTCTTTCCTGCTGAGTGCCTGCAACATCCGTAACAATTATTTCTATTCAGTAATTTTGTTGAGAGAATATTATAGAAGTACAAAAATTTACCTGAATCAAGCGTCTCGTCATTGCTGTCTTCAGTGTCATTCTCGTTGCCCAGAATATCCGGCGATACAACAAAATTTTCATACGCATCGGGCAATTGATTCCCGATAAACCACGTGAACTCGAATTTATTATTATTTTCATTCCACCCATGATCGGTTGGTACATAATTTAATCATCGTTATTTCATATAATTTTTTTTAACACCCTCAGTTTTCGAGATTTACTCAAAAAACCGGGAGTTTGAGTTTTTATGATGCTTCAAGTCAAATGGTGTTATTATAAAAAATGCCCTTAGTCTGGGTTTAAACCAGGACTACCAGTCTAGGCTTAAATACCGACCTAGGGTATATACGACTGTAATACAAAAGCAGATGGTTTGTTTTCCAGAAGCAACTTTCGAGCTAGATATGCCAAAAATGACATAAGCTTGAACTATCTCTAGTTTATCTAAAACCAGGCAGACCCCTAGTTTAGCAATGGTCTATAAATTGACAGTTGATTGCTTGTTACAGGTAAGAATTTGGACATCTCAATTGTGATGTGACACAATCTGTCAGTTTGATACTTTAGAAATTTGCGAAGTAGCGCGAGAATTGATTTCGGAAAACAAACCATCTGCTTTCGTATTTAAAGTCGCATATGCCTAATGTCGATATTTAATCCTAGACTAGTATGCCTGGACTAAATTCAGATTTAGTCCATGTTCTGTAATAAGGCCGAAAAAGTTTTAACTTTGGACAAAAATGTAGAGACCTTTTTTGTGTAAAATAAAATTACCTTTTTTGTTTATTTAAACTTTTTTTTTGTAAAATGTATCGTTCGCGACTTTATGCCGCAACGCGTTTTTCGGAAGACGAAATGGCTCCTCCACACTTCCGGTCATGCGGAAACCGGCAGATTTTGTATTTTTAGTAAGTTTTAGATTATATTCTTCAAAATAAAAAAATAAAAAATCGTGCTCGAGAATGCCGGATTAACGTTTTTTTTTTACAAGTTCGCGACCCTATAACTCGGCGGCGTCAAGGACTTATCGTCAGATTAGTTAAATTTAGTCTTAAAACACTAAAATCAACCCCCAATATCTTAATCTGACGCGCTCGAGTATTTCAGACTATCGATTTTTTTTTACTAATCTGATCGTCTATCCTAGGCGCGCGTCACTACATATAGAGCTAAATACTTTACATGGTTGTTCTATTAGGTCTAAGGTATCTCTCATATCTTAAACTGCCACGCTCGAGTATTACCGAAAATTCCCCTATTCGCCTCCCGAACTAATATACCTACTTAGCTCGTAGAACAGTAGAACTGCTCAATCAAGGTTCTCGACAGCTGACCACGAACCAGAAGATGCAATATAGGACGACTTCAGTCGGATCTCGATGTACCCATGACATTGTGACGGTCGCGGGAGGTCGGTGGATATAAAGGAGGCTCAATACTACATAACAAAACATAACACAAAACACCCAACATTCACATACATATTGGGTAACCAGAAAGAAAATTTAAAAGTCCTGAGAAAAAGCCTGATTTCCATTGAAAAATCCTGAGATTTTCTCGAATTTTGCGAATTCTCTCGCAAACAGTGCAGGCAGTGCGTGCGACTAACGGTGTCCAGTCCAAGCATAATTTGAAGAGTTTAATGTGCGAATCATTTTATAGAACAGTGTTAAAAGAAAAACAGTTTACTCAAAAAGGTATCATCACAAAATAAATATGAAAAAACTGATGATTAGGTTTCATAGACTGACGATTTTATTTATGCAATTCACATGGCTAAAGTTGATTTTTAAATTAGTATCTATATAAAGAAGATTATTATTTGTTTTTGTAATAAAAAAAATCTGAAAAATCTAGGTAACTTACTCTATTTTATTGAATACTAGTTGCGCCCCGCGGTTTCACCCGCGTGAATAATGATGAAAATTGATGATGATGAAAAGTAACCTATGTTTTAATCCAGGGTATAAGGTATCTCCACTCCAAATTTCCCTCAAATTCGTTCAGCTGTTTGAGCGTGAAGAAGTAACAAACTTTCGCGTTTATAATATTATACCATATACACATTTTGGCTGTAATGGCTTACACATAAGATATAGATATATACTGTGGCGGGTTTTTTTGTAGGACTATTTAAGATAAACAATAAACATTACATATGTGTAACTCTAGTGGTTTTGGCAGCGCACGCCAGAATAGCTCGCAGATGGTAGATTTTTTCCTAATTACTTGACACTTATCGTCATATTATGGACAATTCACACAATATCTTTATAAATTGTAGCCTATGTGTTATTCTGATGTATAAGCTATATTGTTGTAAAGTTTCATTAAAATCCATTCTTTAGTTTTTACGTTAAAGAGTAAGAAACATCCATCCATCCATACTCACAAACTTTCGCGTTTATAATATTAGTAGGATTCTAAAAATCCTGAGATTTCCTGATATTTCTAAATCCGGCCGCAATCCTGAAAAGAGCCTAAAAATCCTGAGATCTCAGGACAAATCCTAAGATACGGTAACCCTACACTGAGAAAAATGTCATTTTGGCTTCATTATAAAATATCAATACGTCTTTCAAAAATACGATGAATTGTTCTAAAATAAGGTTGTATCATGTATATATAATAAAATAATCTAGTTTAAATAGTAAGTAATACAATATTATGATGACCATTCTCCGTAATAAACGGTGACAGAATATAAGAAGATTAAATCGATACTTTACGATGCTTTCCTCTTAAAATAATACTACGTAATATGAAATGGTCTGCTGGATGTCTGGTTGGCAGAAATTCGATGATACCTAAGATATAACAGTTTTCGTCACTTTATTTTTGTAGTTAGCATCAATTTTCTTGAAGCTTCTATGCATAAAATCCTTATAATATACGACTACGGACTATATCTTCCGCCGTTTCGTTACTGCTTCGCTTGTTACTGTCCATCCAAAGGTTGTCTGGAAGAAATCGCTCTCAGCGATAAGACCGCCCATTGTACTGCTAATTTTAATAAATCCTTTTATGTATTCCTGGTGTACAATAAAGTGTTAATCTATATATCTATCTATGTGACTACGGGCATACAAAAACTAATTAACAAATGAACAAACATCAAATAATGATTACGGAATCAATTATGATTCCGGTGATTGGTCACACCAAAATACCATGACTAGCACACAAAAATACAATTACGTAACAAATTACCATCGAATATGATTACGGAACCATAATATTTGACGCGGCACTCCAAAATACCGTGATCATCACACAAAAATACGTTTATCGTTTTACTAAAGTTTGATTACAGATTCATAATATTGGATGACCGGCATATTAAAATACTGTGAAATCACCAGTCTACTGCGAACGGCACGCGGGTAGGTCCTAGCCCGGTCATTTTATTCTATTTAGTTAGCAGGGAAGCACATGCGCTCCGCCTTTTGCTTGTAATTTTATTTTAAATATTACGGATTGTCTATAGTTAGTGTTACAAAATGTGAAGTGATTTGAAGCAACAAAGTGCAACAAAGATCAGCTGGGTTTCATAATACCTAACATTTGTTCGTGTACAAAATAAGTGTTTTAAGATTAGTGCACCAGTTTATGCAAGCTGTTGATGTAAAAGCTTGTGACAGTACATAACCCAGTTTTGCCGACTGATGCCCAGCTGATGTCCATTTAAAATGATGTGGTTGTACATAAAATAATCTCCACCTTTCTACTACGCATCGTTCAGCAGGCGCTGACGCCTACCAAACCATGGCTGGTTGGTGAACGCCTGGAGGGCTCAACGTGCCTATCTTATTACGTTGGGTATCCTGGCAAAGCCCGAGTCTCGATCCCGTTCTCTGTCCAGCACGCCTGAAGTCGCGTCGTGTTCTAGGATCAATCACCAGGGATTTGAATAAGGTATTGATTTTAGTCTCGTATTAAGTAAAATATCTAATGTGAAAGCCCATGTTAATTAGAGATACTCTTTATGGTACCATAAAGTAAACATGTCACAAAATACTGTATTTAGGTAAATTTAGCTAATTTCCTTTCGAGTTTTGTAGGCTGACTTCGGCAGAATTTACTACCCCAAATTTAAAGCTACTTTCGACCCCCATATATAAAAATCTATTTGACCTAACCACTTGCAATTTTGTACAGGTGACGCGGATAAGGTGCAGTCAGCTTTGGAACAGTGGTCTCGACCCTCAGCTGGTCCGTGACAGGAGGTCGTGCGCCCTCTGACAAGAGACGGTGCGAGCCCGCCTCCGTTACCCCAAAACTACTACTCCGTTACTCTAAATTATATATTTTGCGTTATTTAATAATATTTTGTAATTTTTAATTAAAATGTTAATCCGTCATATGTTTTTCCATTATAGCAAATAATTCCCCAAATCCCAAATCCACTGTTATCTAGAAGTACCTACTTTATTAGGGTTATTTTCTGTATTGCGTAGGTACTTTTTTCTGAATGTGCTTTCCTCTCATTTCCGAGTATTTCCTGTTATTTCATCCTACTATTTATCCATGCTTTCCTACTATTATTGATGTGCTTTCCTATTGTTTATTCTTACTAATTTTCTACGCCTCCTGTTGTAGCATGGCTCGGGTATTTTTCCTTCTTCTTAAATATGTGTGGGCCAATTTATAAAGATAATTGACACTTAGTAATCTACTCTGACCCATAACCGTGCAAAAGTACGGTTACGGGAGTGATGACGATGAACGACTATACATCATCATCATTCTCTTAACCGTACTCTTGCTTATTCTATGTGTCAATTATCTTTATTAATTGGCTCATACATATTTAAGAAAAAGGAACAATACCCGAGCCATACTACAACAGGAGGCATAGAAAAATAGTAAAAAAAATCAATAGGAAAGCACATCAATAATAGTAGGAAAGCATGGATAAATGGTATAGGATGAAATAACAGGAATTACTCGGAAATAAGAGGAAAGCACATTCAAAATTGTAGTAAAGCATACAATAATAGTAGGAAAGCATGGATAAATAGTAGGATGAAATAACAGGAGTTACTCGGAAATGAGAGGAAAGCACATTAAAAATAGTAGGAAAGCATACAATAATAGTAGGAAAGCATGGATAAATAGTATGATAAAATAATAGGGATTACTCGGAAATTAGAGGAGAGCACATAAAAATAGTAGGAAAGCATACAAAAATATGATGACAGTCATATGTAATGTTATGCTCTCTCTCAAAAAGTAATGGTCCATTACGATTACCGTCACCGTAAGTCCGGACATACGGTGATACGAACTACTAATGCATGGTGACAGCTCATCATAATATATGGTTAGCAGCAGCAACAGTAGTTTCATCGTACTTTATGGTTATTTCCGTATGCTCCCTACTTTACGTGAAATCACCATATTTTTTGATGAACTGTTTTCTCAGTGTACATACATAATCCTGATCCCACAATCGGATTTCCTGTGTTGTGGGTATCATGAACTACGAGTACCATGGTACCACAACACTTAAACACGGAAAAAATATTTACAGATCATGCAAACATTTGTCCCCAAGCTGAGATCGAACCCTGTTCCTCGTACTGAATACGGTCCATCATGGCATTCTTTGGGGAAGCCCTATATACAACAGTGTACATGCTTATGTTGATTATTATGGTCGTATGTTTGACAGAAACAGCGAGTGGCACGGCGGCGATGACCTCAGAGCGTTCTGACATCAGGTATATTTTAATTTTACCCCAAAATCTCCTTTCATGACTATGCACTAACCCAGGTATATTTAGGGATGACCTCATATCACCGCAAACAGCAAACGTCCGTTTAGGACGGTATGTGTACTTAAGGGGTCGGGGAAGGATGAACTGTCCATGCAAACTTAATACCAAAATCATTTGTAATTCGAGTATATTTCCACCGTATTATGGTATTATTCGGATTTAGATAGTATTTATCTAGGTTCCTAGATAGTTTTTGTTTCAAAATACTTACCTAAAACTATATTTAAGCAACTTCCATTTTGCATATATTTACGACTTTTATCACAGGTTATCATCTTATTTGTTTCGTATTAAAACAACGTACTTTCTGGTATTCTGTGTTTAGGAACATAACATATATTGTCAAGATACAGAATAACAACAAGATATGAAAAAAACATTAAGTTTTTATTCATAATTTTTGGTATTACGGAACACGACCTAATTTGATACAAATTCTGAACGGTTCGTACACCCATCGCCCATGCAGGGGGAGAGGCCCCGGTGCCAAACAGGGATAGCTGATTTTGACACTCGCTTCAAATTGAATTTGCTTGCGGCCTTCGCAGGTCCCTTAAATAAAATAAAATGCAAAGGTCCTACCTATCCCTGCTTGCTCTGCCTGATTCTTGGAAAACGTGGCATCATACTATGACTATTTCGTTTTGCCAGTTCTTTCTTGGTCACATTGCATCAGGGCAGATACCAGCTTGAGAAAGGATTCGCTGCGTATAATGCCACATGCCTTAAAATTTTTGTTCCTATAGGGCATTTCGATTTCCTCAAGATGTTTTTCTTATGTTTATGGGTATGAGGCATATTGTAAGTACTCTTATTATTATTATTCTAATAACATTTTTATCTTGTTTTGTTATGTGTCAAAGGTAAGAGATAGTTTATTTATTTAACAGTGTTTTTGTCTTTAATAATTAATCTCCAAATGTAATGCGGTTTTTTAAATTGTTATGCATAAGTATGACCTCAACAAAGTTTCTTTTATAGTTTTTATTAACATGCATTTTTCGGTTTTTTTTCCGCCATATTGAATTTAATTTGATGTCACGCAAAACGTTACAATTTTACATACATACATAGACTGTTAGGGTGTTATTATAACAACGCCCTTAGTCTGGGTTTAAACCAGGACTACCGGTCTAGGCTTAAATATCGACCTAGGGTATATACGACTGTAATACAAAAACAGATGGTTTGTTTTCTTTCGAGCTAGATATTCCGCGCTTATGTAAAAAATTACATAAGCTTGGACTATCCCTGGTTTATCTAAAACCAGGCAGCCCCCTAGTTTAGCAATGGTCTATAAATTGACAGTTGATTGCTTGTTAGAGGTAAGAATTTGGACATCTCAATTGTGATGTGACACAATCCGTCAGTTTGATACTTTGGAAATTTGCGAAGTAGCGCGAGAATTTATTTCGGAAAACAAACCATCTGCTTTCGTATTTAAAGTCGCATATGCCTAATGTCGATATTTAATCTTAGACTTATGCCTGGACTAAATTCAGATTTAGTCCGTGTTCTGTAATAAGGCCGTTAAAGTCATAACCGTACTTTTACATTGCTGTAGTCGGGTAATTACTTGATGCAGCTCGAACACATATAGAGTGATAAAATATGAACCTATGCCTTACCTACTTTTTTTTTTATAGTCCGAGTATCTCCAGAGGTCAAGCATTATCAGTTTCAAGAGCGCCTCTCAGACGATAAAACATAATAATACCTACTCGATACGTCCTTTATCAACCACTTGAATTGGCCTTTAAGAGTAACTTATTAATATAAGGCGAGTTTTCTGATTTACTATCCTCCTACTAATATTATAAACGCTAATATATAAAGTTTGTGAGTATGGATGTTTGTTACTCTTTCACGTAAAAACTACTGAATGGATTTGAGTGAAATTTGGAATGGAGATACTTTACGCCCTGGATTAACACATAGGCTACTTTTCATCATCATCATCAATTTTCATCATTATTCACGCGGGTGAAACCACGGGGCGCAACTAGTTATTTTATAAATTTATTATCATGAAGAGTTACTTACATACCTACGCGAAATTGTGTTATGATTTGAAACATTCTTAGAATGTTATATATGAACATAACATAGCAATCATATAAATAGTCATTTTAAAAAAAAGACAACGTAAAAGCTTAAAACATGTATCAAAATGTTGCAGAGAAATTCTAAATGTACGATAATAAGTGCATTCAATGATTTTCGTTAAGAAAAAACTGCAATTTTTTTTGACTTAAAACTAATTGTTAACAAGAAAGTAAATCATAAAGTTGAGTGTTGACAAAGCTTGTAGGTACTAAAATGTTTATTCGGTGGTCTCCACTCTAATTCACAGAAAAAGAGAACTTAAAAGTAGTCAAAAGTAAATTAGAAAAATAACCAGCTAAAGGAAAAAGACAAACTTATATAAACCTATTTATATTTATTAATATTGTCACGGCTATTTATCGCGTGTTACCTTATTATTTATTATTCCCGACGTTTAGAATGCGTTACAGCAATCGTGGTCGCGGGCTGACTGATATTATAGACCTATATGTTTAAAAACGGGGAGGACAGAATATCGATAGTCACTCACGTTCACTCACTTCAGTTGTAGAATGATCTCCCTGCCGAGGTTTTCTCTAGTGACTACAGTATGGGGTTCTTCAAAATGGGCATTTTAAAGTTCTTAAAAGTCGGCAACGCGCGTGTGATGTCTCTGGTGTTGCAGGCATCCATAGGCTACGGTAACCGCTTTCCATCAGGTGGGCCGCATGCTTGTATGCTTACGTAGAAATATAAAAAAAAGAGTTTAATTCTGAAAGCGGGTGGAACACGGATGCTTTAATTCTTTTAGAAGCTATTCAATTCCGCTAACCTCCATAACGGAGCGCGGGTGGTACTCTTTTCCAAGAAAGGTGATAATATGAAACACACTTTTGTAAAATTATAGACCCATTTTCCTGCTAAACCACGTCTAAAAGCTACTTTCAAGAGTAGTTACCAATTGTCTCGCAAGTACGTTCAACGATTTCCATCCTACGAACAAGCTGGGTGCCAAAAAGGCTTTGGTACCGTAGACCACCGGTAGATTATACAGAAGACTGAAGAGTATAATCAGCCGCTTTGTCTAGCATTTGTGGACAGCATTTGTGGAAAGCTTTTGCTTCAGTCGAGACCTGGGCAGTGTTGCAGTCTTAACAGCGGTGCCAGATCGACTACCGATATATTGAAGTCTTGAAGTGTTTGTACAGCAGGACCACTATGTCTATCCGTCTTCAAGACCAGTGCACGGATCCTATCTAGTTGCAGAGAGGGCTGAGAAAGGGAGATGTTATTTCTCCGAAACTGTTCACCTCTGCATTGGAGGATGTTTTCAAGCTTCTGCACTGGAACAGATATGGGATTATAGTTAGGAATAATGTTACCATATTCATAAACTTGGATATAGTTAGTCTTATGCCATAACTTCATTTTCTGAATTAGGCTGCGTTTCCACCAGAGATGAGCGAGGATGCGTAGCGAGGCATGTGTTTGTTAAGGCGCTACCCTGATCGAATGACCTTGAGGTGTTTGCCTCTACAATACATCGCAAATTATTTATTTTAGTGACACCTATGTAGTCCGTTCTAATAGTACTGCCATCTAGCCGTCCGTCCGAGAGCCGGCGGCTGACTGGTTCGCTCCTTGCGCACAGCCAGATTCGCACGGATTCATGAAATATAATTCATAAAAAATAAAGAGAACCCATTTTTTTAAAAATTAATCGTGTAATAATTCTACTATTAAATTAACTATCCAATTGTGTAAACCAAAAAATTGAGTAACGTGAACTTTAAGAGAAGATTTACAAAATCATGATTTATTTCAATTTTTTCATGGGTTTATTGTCGATTACTTACGACGTTAAATCATTAAACCAATCGTGGAACTTGATGACAAAATGTCAAATATATGTGGTAACTTTTATTTTTTTTTCTACTTGCTTTATTTAACGAGAGGCTTGAAAAAAACAGCTTGAAGCCGTGTTTGGTCGGGGTACTGCCTTAAGAACCAATAGAATCACTTCATTTATCTAGCCTCGCTTAGCGTAGCTCTGGTGGAAACGGATAATCTAGCGAGGTTTGTATACGTACAAAATAAGCGAGTTGCGTGCGAGAGATGTGTGCGAGGAATGTGTAGGTACGAGGAATGTGTTGCGGGAAATGTGTTGCGAGGGATGTGTGCGAGAGATGTGCGCGAGGGATGGACGCGAGCGAGAAACTACTAGCGGTCAGTCTGAAAAGAGCCCGTTACACATCCTCGCACCGCTCATCTACGCACCGTTTCACAGCCTCGCTAAGCATCCTCACACCGCTCATCTACCTCACACATCTCTGGTGGAAACACTCACATCGTTCCACATACGCATCCTCGCACCCACTCATCTACCTCGCACATATTTGGTGGAAACGCAGCCTTAATGCATTGGAGTTAATATTACTGCCTAGTTTGATAACAATTGAGCATAAACTATTTTTTTGAGAAAGTTGTGCAAAATTTTGAAATGCATACAAAAGACTTCAACGCGGTTCTCGTAGCACAACTGCTACGAAGTTTTATGGTATTATACAGTTTTTTTTTTATTTCTCAGGAAAAATGTTTTTATTTCTCAAATAGCACATTAAATAAAATGGACAAGTGCGACCAAAACTCGTGCCCTGAGGGTTCTGATCCGTAAATAATTTCAAAAACGTCTGAACCCTTTTCGAATTTCAGCCACTTTTTCCTACAAACTTCATCATTCCATTTTAAGGGTAAACAAGTAAAAATTCTTTGATATTAGCCTTTTCCTTTATTTGTGCCACAAAACCTTCAAGCATTCCAAATTTCTGAAATGTGAGGTTACTGGGAGTAACCATAGGTTATTTATTTTTGCAATTTGCATACAAAAATTAGACATTCAAATTCATTGCCATATCTTTTTCATTAAGTTAGCCTGATTTTTTATTTTATTAATACGACATTTTTTAATAAGCTCATCATCATCATGATTATCCTGTAAATTTCAACTGCTGGACACAGGCCTCCTCCCTAGAATGCCACGACGAACGGTCTTGAGTCGCCTCTATATACACCGACTTCCTGCGACGTTTATAATATCTTCTATCTTTAGTCTATCGAGTGGAGGGCCTTCCTCTACCATGTCGTCCAATTTGTAGTCGCCACTCGAGAACCTTTATTCCCCAATGGTTGTCAGTTCTGCGAGCTATATGGCCTGCCTCCTCCATTCCTCCTGATTTCCTCGTTTTGGATCACATAGTTAAATCCTTAGCATAGCTCTCTCCATAGCTCACTGCGTGACTCTGAGCTTGTTTATTTAGCTCACAGACTTATTTTTGATATAAATTTCAAGTTCATACCAAGATATTCAAGTAGATTTAGTAATTCGCCCACAATTAACGATTAAGTACTGAGACACCTCAACCAGCATTTTTTTTTCTGGTGCTCGCCCCCAAACAATTAATCTATTCCTAAGAAAAAAGGTCTTGACAGATAGACGGACACCAAAATTGGCCTATAAAGGTCCCGTTTTTGCCTGTTGAGGAAATATTTAACTATAATGTCCCACTGTTGGGTAAGTCTTATCGTTGCTCCAGTGAACGTTTCCGTGGCCTCAGCATCGCTACTGTCGTCGGTTTCTTCTTATTTCTTTATTTTTATTCAAATTATTCGGGTTTAACGAGTAAATTATACAGATTGGATAGGTCATGGTCTATATACCCACTGATAAAATTAATTTGATAGTTATTAAAAATGATATTACACTATCTTTTAAGGTCGAAGGTCATTATGCTCCTATCTGGCTTAAAGAATAAGTATTGCTGTTCAGCGCGTTGCTGCTACCTGCTAGTATCTTGGGCACGCTTATCGATGGCTGATAAATCATCATACTGTGTTCAAGTCATCATAATATAGTGTGTGCGTAGGTAAATGCTAGGCTTCCCGGAATTTAGCAGATGCGCAGTCTGTAGGCAAAGCTCTATAGCATATCTTTACAAATATAATGTATGGAATATTTCCTTCGTTTGTCGTATCACTGGTTTTTTCTTGGTACCTATTGGTGCCTATTGAAATGGGCGTTGTGATCGATGTGCACCTTCCATCAAGTGTGATGTTTAGACATGAAAGGAAAATCGGATCCCTAGGTGAGGGATCACATAGGCTCTTTTTAACTGACTTCACAAAAAAGGAGGTTCTCAATTCGGTTATACTTTTTTTTAATGTTTTTTACCTCATACCTATTCTCCGTCGTCTATAAGCCGAATTGGAAAATTATTTTTTTATTTGAATAAATATACTTCCAGATTGGTTCAGAATCCAGTTTTGATGATAGAATCCATGAGGAATTGAGGAAACTCCTCAAATATTGTAGGCATACATATAGCGATTTTGATATTTTCAGCAACAAATCAAGCATTTGCATTCAGAAAGTATCATAACCCTTTCACCACTATGGTTTTTTCATCATTTTTTTTTCATCCATGTATTTAGACGAATACAATGGCGGAAGTCGGTTTTAAAATAAATGAAAAGTTATTTTGCCATATCTTTGAGTTTTTGGTTCTAGGATAGCCATTTTCTTCAGGATGTTTTTCATAGCCGATTAAGTGTATTTTGTAGTTACAAGATGTTTCAGTCTAACATATTGGTTACCAATGTTGCAAAAGTTAGGTAGCAGGAGACCCGACTTACCTCTCAAGTTCTGACCGAAAATGGAGTCGTTTTCACGGGGCAAAGCATACGATATAGTTTGTAAATATTAAAATACACATTTCGTCGATGAATAATTAAAAGACTTAAGGTGTTATTATAAAAAATGCCCTTAGTCTGGGTTTAAACCAGGACTACCAGTCTAGGCTTAAATATCAACCTAGGATATATACGACTGTAATACAAAAGCAGATGGTTTGTTTTCTAGAAGCAACTTTCGAGCTAGATATGCCAAAAATGACATAAGCTTGGACTATCTCTGGTTTATCTAAAACCAGGCAGCCCCCTAGTTTAGCAATGGTCTATAAATTGACAGTTGATTGCTTGTTAGAGGTAAGAATTTGGACATCTCAATTATGTGATGTGACACAATCCGTCAGTTGATACTATGGAAATTTGCGAAGTAGCGCGAGAATTGATTTCGGGAAACAAACCATCTGCTTTCGTATTTAAAGTTGCATATGCCTAATGTCGATATTTAATCCTAGACTAGTACGCCTGGACTAAATTCAGATTTAGTCCATGTTCTGTAATAAGGCCGACTGAGTTTTATTTTGATGAGCTAACGTATGAAATTACGTACCTTTTTTACCACTCACTCAATCTAGAGAATTTAGTTACTAAACTTTGGAATATTTGGAATCTCTACTCCTTTGGGAGTGAGGGAGGACGTTTTTCTCATGTCTACGAGATGTGCTACAACAACGGAAATTATACCAACACCAATTATTTTCTGTTTGTTGGGTCGTTAACGTAATATGTTTATTACCATTAAAATTAGTTAATTTCATCAGTAAGTTATGACCTCATGTTGGCTGCCTTGGTCCCGCTATAAACAATTTTACGAGCCATTGTGAGCAGTTTACGGCGACCGCCACGATTGACTTCTGACCATAAAATGTGTTTTCTATGTTGCGGTTTGAGCTTTGTGTTTCTGTTTAAAATATATAGCAGCTAGAAGCCGGTTCTGGGCATGAGCAAGAACCTTTACCTATCTACTTCTCTAGAAAATTTATTCTGCGTGAGTTATTTTTCAAATTCAGGAGACAAGGGTTTTTGAAGTCCAATAATGTATGTTTTTCACTATGTAAAATTCATATTATAGTGCCGTGGTGTGTCTAAGTGCAGTGATGTTTCCAGCCTAAGAATAGACCCCTCCTCCTCCTTTAGATGTCGTAAAAGCCGACTAAGGGATTATACTAGGAGATGGGGCATCAGAATCCACCTGAGTACTCAACACTTATACTGCGATCTCCAATCCGACTATGTATGTAACTGTTCGGTGTTTTGTTATGTTATGTCATCTCCATACAGTTCGTCAAGTAGTATTTTCAAAGATCATAAGATAAGTATCTTATGTATACAAGTGATGTATGTGATGACCCTGTTGAACCTATCTACGAACGTTTCGTTTTCGATTCCTGCATGTCTGTGCTGTGGTCTGTTCGCCGAAACATGGCAATTAGCAGAATTCTGTAAGAAAGGATATTCCATTCAATTGTGACATTGCATACAAACAATTGCTTGTTTTAAACATACATAGTGTGTTACTAGTAGAACTTCTTGTCAAAGAGTTCGTCCGTGTACCTAAGTACTACCACCGTACCTATTTCTGCCGCCAAGCAGTAGTTCTTGCATTACTGTATTTCAGTTTGAAGGGTACGGGTGCCGGTGAAATTACAGGTACTTGAGACTTTTCATCTTTATGTCTCAGGGTCGGCAGCGCGCGTGCGATGCCTCTGGTGTTGCAGGCTACGGACTACGGTCACTACTTTCCATCAGGCGGGCTGTATGCTGGTATGCTTTCCAAGTAGTATAAAAAAACGAAGTCAGCCGTTAGATCGGAGGGTTTCCAACGAGTAATACCCAAGCGAATTATTTATCTCTACTGTTGGACGAGGCCTCCCCTACAGAATGTAATGGAAATAATGAAAAAAATAATGAAAAAATGAATAATGGAATGAATGTAAATTGCCATAACCACCACGCTTGGCAGGTGGATTGGTGATCGAAGGATTGGTATGTTGAGTACTTCGGTCTATACTGCCGCTCCGTATCAGAAGGGCTATCAAAAAAAATTACGTAGTTTGCAGAAGCTACCCATTGCCATCAGGAGGATTAGTCCTATTCTTAGGGCGAGACTAACCCAGCAAAAATATTTTTAAAATTATTTATCCTAAAATTACATTCATAAACACTCCTTTTTCCCCGAAGGGGTAGGCAGTGTCTCAAAAAACTGTTTCTTTTCACCGTCTTTTTTCTTTTTTCTTTTCACAGTCGCAGGAATACTTTTACTGAACCTAAATAGTTTATACCGTGATTTTCACAATAAAAGGTACATTTTCCCTGTACCTAAATTATTAATTTAGAGCATTTTTGGTAGCACTAGAAACATTTAGAAGAGAAGATAAAGGTGTTAGAGAAACAAGTCTGCTTACGTTGGCATGTCATGTATAAAGATCCTTCTTGATTCTTGACGAATTTAAGTCAGCAAGGCTTGATATAAAACCTTCAGGTATCAACGCAAAACATGGGGCTGATGAATAAGGAATTTTTTCCTAGTTGTAGGTACTTACTGCTTGTTTTTAATACTAATATAAGTACTTATCAGTTAGTAAGTAAGTATACTTACGTAGGTAATTATAGCTAAGTATCTAAGTACTGAAGTGTATACCACCAGCTATATAGCTCCAAACAAAAAGAAGTTTGCTCCTCATTTCGATGTTCATTTGTTTAAGTGGTTCCAAGTCAATTACATATTGTAGCCGCAATGTAGAGACTATATCTACCTGTAGTTTGTCAGTTTTCCATTAAATTGAAATTGAATCAAGCTAGCATGGGTTTTATCATTTCCATGTCGGTGTGATTTGGAAACCATATAATTTTATAAGAAACTGACAATCAACGGGTCTATATTAGTGAAGATATTGATCATGTTTAGCCGTGGTGTTCGGCCTAAGGCGCAGGCCAGACAGAAGAGACGTAAGACGAGGACGCGTCGCAAGCAGAGCAGAGGTAAAAGCGTTACGCCTGCGCCCCGTCTTTTCTGTTTGTTTTGCGTCGCGACGCTTCAATACATTTTGTATGAAAAGGACGCGAAAGAGACATTTGTCTGCGCCCCGTCCTCGTCTTACGTCTCTTCTGTCTGGCCTGCTCCTAAGAATAGACCACTCCGTCTCCTCCCAGGGGATGGGCAGCAGCATCCGCTTGAGTACTCATAATACTGTAACACCAACGGCGTTCACCAATCCGTTTGCCAAGTGTGGTGATTATGGTAAATTTTCCCATTTCATTCTTTGGGGGAGGCCTCATCAACAGCAAACGTCTAACCGCCGGTGATGATGAATAAACGGATTGATCATGTTTAGGTTCAAAGATTCATGGTAAGTTTATTATCCAAGATAGGAGCAAGCTTCGTTTGTATGCAGAGGGCTTAAGCGACCAAGCGTACTTAAGTAGTTACGACAACCTCTATGTAGCCGGCTGAGATGAAAGAGGTTGCTGGTTTGATTCCCGCTGCGGGATAAACGTTTATATTATCTGCAAATATTTGTTCCGGGTCTGGGTGTTATGGTACTCGTAGTTCCTGATACCCACGACACATGGTGTGGGATCTGGACTATTTATGTGACTGTTGGGTGTTATGTTATGTTATATTATTAGCACTCACTTCTCTTAATAAAGACAGTCACGGAATAGCATGGTTCCTTAGCTTTGTAGAGCAGTGTCTAACGATCATTCGTTCAGTGCGTTTTAACGCAAACAAGGCCAAAAAACGGTAAAATAAAGATTCTGCCAACTGACATCGATTCTATCGCGGCTCATAAAAAACGAACACAATGCGTCGACAACGCCAAGCGTCCCGCTACCCTCTGACCAATCAATGTTTCTGACAAAGTTCTACAATAAAACTCCTCCAATACAATCAACTCTACCATCCTAATAATAAAGCTGATATTCACTTTCATTTTGAGCTGAAGTGGAACTCTATCATAATAATAATCCGTAAATTCAAACAAGCTGAATCCGTAGTTGAGCTCCGCGAGACGTTGCCGCTCTTGGCAAGCTACAACATCAGTCTCTATGTAGGTATATGTGTGCTTCTGGCACAACTGGCGCCGAATATTTATTGTATACTAACAGAATACTGACGAGTGCTTAGGGCGACAAAGTTCTATTCTCTGGATGAGGAAATAGTGTACTCTGTGGACTCGTCTTAGAGTTGCTTTTAGAATTTAATTTGTTTGATGAGACCGTGTGTTGTTAGGAATTTTTCTATGTGACCGTCCAGGTGGCTATGTATAGGTTGCTTGGATCGTTCGATACGCGCTTTGAATAACCTGAGGCGGCCTTAGCTTGGACTGTGGTTGTTCAACTAATAATTAATTTATTTATGAAGGTTTTACGAGGGCACAGATCGGATGAATAAATAACTACCTACCTACCAATTATGTAGAGACTCAACCTCTGATGATGATGCTTGTTGGCTCGTTTCATTGTGTAGGAGTAACTTTTTACAAACATCTTGTATTTCTGCTTGCGTATTTTGTAACTCTGTTGTTATCAGTTTCAATGCTGTTTCTTTCCGAAATGACGCTCTTGCGAGTACCCAATTTATGCAGTATTCCTACAAAGCTGATTGCAACTAGAGTGCTTAAATTAATTACGTAGGTTATTGCAAAATTTCAAGAAACAGCAATGAAACCGATAGCAGCAGAGTTAAATAATCGCGCCCCTGTGGGGGGGGGGGGGGGTGTATCTTTATGTGTTGTAAATATAATCTTATCCTACTAATATTATAAACGCGAAAGTTTGTAAGTATGGATGGATAGATGGATGGATGGATGGATGTTTGTTACTCTTTCACGTAAAAACTACTGAATGGATTTTAATGAAACTTTACAATAATATAGCTTATACATCAGAATAAGACATAGGCTACAATTTATAAAGATATTGTGTGAATTGTCCATAATATGACGATAAGTATCAAGTAAGTAGGAAAAAATCTACCATCTGCGAGCTATTCTGGCGTGCGCTGAAAAAACCGCAAGAGTTACACATAATGTATGATATGTATATATTATGTAATGTATGATAGAAATGTGTATCTTAAATATTCCTACAAAAAAGGCCGCCACAGTATATAAATATAGGTTATATTCTTTTCTACGCCACGCTAATATAAGCTACTCGAAATACTAATCCTGCGCAGACGAAGTCGCGGGCACCAGCTAGTAATATAATATGTCGTATAGTAATATGTTATGATATTGAAATACTTAACAACATTTTTGAATTTTTCTCCCAACTGAGAACATAGGTAGGTACCTATTTAATAGCAGTTGACACAAATATCAGTCAAACAATAGATATTTATTTAACTAAGAACTTATTTCAATCTTTTTAATTAGTTACACCAAACAGACAAGTATTTTTATAGACAAACTCACAGAATACTTACCTATCTTATTCAATTCTAAGAGGCCAAATTTAAAAAAAAAAAAAATGACAATCCCTTTACACGTTAGGTAAGTCAAAGTTATTTTAAAAATAGTGCAATACTCCGGCAATCAACCGTTGTGTGTGATACAATAACATCTCCAGAGTCAATTGACAAGTACTTGTGATCTATATTTGTGCTAGTTTGGCAGAGCAGCCCTTCATACGTAGGTACTTATTAATCGAAGTTAGTTAATGCCCAACCTGTAATCTTATGCATACCTAAGAAATTACAGATAGAGGAAGCCTATGAGAGTTTCATCCACGAGTGGAAATTGTAAGAAAACACACCAAGGCAATTCAAAGTAAAATTCTTAGTATGTAGAAACATACCGTTGTAACTAGACCACGTTGACCTATGCAAAAACGGTATTCAAGTTTTCGAACTACACTTCAAAAATACAACTATTCACAGGTTGGGCATTAACTAACTTCGATTAATAAGTACCTACGTATGAAGGGCTGCTCTGCCAAACTAGCACAAATATAGATCACAAGTACTTGTCAATTGACTCTGGAGATGTTATTGTATCACACACAACGGTTGATTGCCGGAGTATTGCACTATTTTTAAAATAACTTTGACTTACCTAACGTGTACAGGGATTGACATTTTTTTTTTTTTAAATTCTTAGTTTCTACATACCTACATATGGTTGTAACTAGACCACGTTGACCTATGCAAAAACGGTATTCAAGTTTTCGAACTACACTTCAAAAATACAACTATTCAATGTCGCCTGAAATGACGAAACGAGTAAAATCTGTTGGAAGTTCATGATTATAACTACAAATACAAAATCTAAGCAATAAAATAAATCGTATCCTAATCCTTCGTAGGTTCTGGTAAAAAAACCTAGGTATTTTGGTATTTTTACTAACAATAAATACCTTATAACTTAACTGACGGTTGTTGTTGCAAAACGTGAAGGTGATATCTCTATCACCTTCACGTTTTGTTTAAGATATACAAATTTTTGGACAATTAAATCAGTACTGTACACAGGCGAACTGAATACAAGCATTCTATTCTAGAGTTAACCTTTGTGAATTATGGAAAGCCGTATAGACGAGGTGTGGTAACGAGAGAAGTTTAATATTCTGAATAATTTTTAAACATAAATAAGTACCTATATATGTTTTCCGTAATGTTAATTTCCAGTACAACAACAATAAACATAATATAACATTTCAAAACGAACTTACTCACCCAGACAAGTTATTTTTTAAGCGGGAAAACCTCAGATGCTGCTCATTCCAGAGCTTGTGGCACAGGACTTGCGAAGAAAAGATCTAGAGAAACAAGTCGTTTGAGAAATCCAGGGTTCTATGATGTGTGGATGAGCTTTATCATAGTGCCGGGAAGAACGATGGTAAAATGGCGGGATGAGATCTAAAAGCTCATCGAAGCATTCCCCATAGTAAAGAAAATTCTATAAGTAGTATACCTATTCACATATCAAAACATTAGAATACAATGAATATCTGAGAGATACAGGATACCATTTTGTCGGGTTTGTTCATGAAATTGGTAGTCCTAAATACTTCAATGGAGGATACACCACTTAGCTTATGTGGAATACGGTCTCAGAGTCAAATAGTAGTATTTACGCATAATCTATCTAAAGACCATTGCAAGTGATTCTGAGATAGCTCAACTGATCCAAATCGCTACCAGACGAAAGCGTCCCCAAGACGCTTTGCTGCATAATATGCAATGAGACGGCTTGAACTGACGCAAATTCGTATGTTAAATATGTGCTCAAGCTCCATGGATTGCACTTGTGTCCTAGCCATTTCTAAATAGGTGCCAGGAACTTTGTTGCAAGCATTTCCAATACTGGATAAAATTGTGGATAATTGCACAATACTGGTGCTATTGTAATAGGAAATGAATGGAACGTAATAGGAACCATTAATCCTATTATATTCCGTCTTACAACTTTTCTACGTTTGGATGGTGCATGATGCTGTGCTCCTCACCAGTGCCAGTGCACTTACCGATGTACTGCGGTCGAACAGTTTAGTCACCAAAGACTATCGTGCGGCCGCTGACAGTATTTACCACCACGCTAGCCTTCACCGCACCGGGCACCAGTGTCAGCATTCCAGCCGTTCTCGAGCCGGATGGTCTGCTACGTGTATGGTAAGTGGCTTGACGGTATGACTCTTGTTTCGTAGGAGAAGAAAGTAGGTATTTGGTGTGGGATTCTACGTGCATTGTTAGCCTTGCACCATCTTATCATTTTGGGACATCTGTTAGGGCTGGTGTAGCGGTTAATTTGGATTGAGGATCTGAAAAGGCGCAAATATGCAAGTCTCAACATAGCTACACATTTGAGCCTTTTGGGGTTGAGACTCTGGATCCGAAGGGTACCGGGTCAATACCATTTTCAAAATTCTTTCAGGGCGTCTGGTCAAAGCGACGCTTATCCTGAGAACTGGCTCTTATCGGGCTCAATGCATTAGTATTTCCTTTCAGCGTGGCAATGCAGCCAGCTACTTGGGGACGCTTCCGTCTGGTAGTAATCATTATGCTTTTATTTGACTCCTGAAATATGCAGTTTTGGGGCCTATGGAATCAATAACAATAACAATAATGTAACATTTTATTATATTTTATTATGTCTAAACAATTTTTATGTTTTACAATTGATTAATTTTTTTTAATTCTGCGAGATGATTTTGACGCAGTTCCCTTTATTTAATTGAGTCAAAATTTTGCATACCTGACATGATATTATAGTGGACTGTTGATAGAGATATAACTCCTTGATGCTTGATAGTGGGTGACCGTATTTGGGCTTAATTCAATCAGCTCATCAACGATCTTATAATACACTTGTGAGTGTATTATAAGATCGTTGCAGCTCATAGATTTGATTAATTACTAAGTTTATCATCATCATCAGCCGGACGCCTTAATTCATAAAGGCTTACACTTATTTTTAGATAAGCCTTGCTTTTACTATTTTCACAGTGAATGCCACGCATATCTATGACACCACTTAACTGTGACTTTCTAAAAGATCTTCAATTATCTAGTTATATATCGTAAATATTATTTGAAAGCAATTTCAAAAAGGGACTATCGTGTTTTAAAGGAAAATTATGTTTTCCGTTAAAAGTCTGAAAAAATTTAGCAGGTAAGTAGGTAAGTATAGAGAGGAAGTAGAGACCTACCTAGAGTTATTTTCTTTCATTTTTCGTGTTATGCAGATTGGATATTTATAGATCATAAATTCATGAGTCATTCTTTCCTATAGAAGATTACTCTTATAGACGAATCCCTAAATAAGTAAGTGTTAGGAGATAAATCTACGTTCATCATATTTAACAAAGCAACAAATATTCGTAGGTAGTAAATAATATGGATACCTATAGGTACTTATAACAAACAACAAAACAATCAACTTAATGATAATTCAAAATAAACTAAATCATACGAAAGTAACTTAGCACATAACTGCATTATAATTTATAAATTGACACAATACATGACAGACAAGCGACAACGTTTATAAACTTCAACGCATGTTCAACTATAGTGACACAAACAACCCGTGCAGAGCGGCAACGTCGCATCGCTTGAACTGAGGCCGCCTTCGGTAGAAAGCAACGCGTTTCTAATCTGGACGTTGCGCAGTCATTGACTCCGCCGGAACGTTTGCAACTCACGAAAACGACTCAAATCGAACGCTTGCTTTCTTAATTTGAATTATGGAATAAACTCTGTTTTACGGATGTTTTTATTTTGTGTCTTTTTTAATATTTGAAACACGGAATCAACTTCTACCTACATACGGTAGGTTGTAAAATAATCCGGTGATTTACGGATTAAGTACCTAATAAAATCCGTATTTTCATAAAATTCACATCACTATTTATAATAGGGTAATGCATCTGATTCTTATGCAAAAGATGCTTCTCTGAAATATAAACTCTAATATCGAAAGCAAAGAAACAGATCACAAGTTCCACATATCACAAGTTCCACATATCACAATCTCCACACATAGCTCAATGCACCTGATTCTTATGCAAGATATGCTTCTCTGAATTATATGCTCTAATATCGAAAGCAAAGAAACAGATCACAAGTTCCACATATCACAATCTCCACACATAGCTCAATGCATCTGATTCTTATGCAAGAGATGCTTCTCTGAAGTATAAACTCTAATATCGAAAGCAAAGAAACAGATAACAAGTTGCACATATCACAATCTCCACTACTAGCTCAATGCATCTGATGCAAGAGATGCTTCTCTAAAGTATAAGCTCTAATATCGAAAGCAAAGAAACAGATCACAAGTTCCGGAACTAACACAATCTCCACTCCTAGCTCTTATTATCTCGCTGAAAGCACCGCCTTCTTCATGAGCTGCTTACGTCCATTGCTGGACGAGGCTTCCCCAATAAAATACGGGGATTTACCCAATACGCTTGGCAGGCGGGTTGGTGACAGCACTTGATGTTAAGTACTTAGATGGATGCTGCTGGCCATCCCCGGGAGTAATCTCTTAGTCACCTGTAATGTTATCCACGGGAGGAGTTGGAGGAGTCCTGTTCCACGCAACCAACGAGGTAATCGTATACGTGGCGTACCTACTTATCACCTATACTTATTCAATACAATAAATATGGTCGATGGCGAATTTTTTTACTATTTCGTTCGTGTCGGAATTCATTAATTCATTCAATATTTATTATATTTCCCAGTAGTCACTTAGTAGAGCTTGTTAGATTGTTTTTTACTTCTATCCCGTTTAAATTGACTACGAATTGCATGATGACAAACAATGTACGTATTAACTATGAATATTTCGAAGCACTCCATTAAGTAAACGAAATAGTGCCCACCCGCGCCGTGGTGGTAGTAAGAGGTGCCGTGGTGTGCCAGCCTAAGAATATAGACACCTTCTTCTCCTCTCGTGGATGTAGTAAAAGCCTTACTAAGGGATTACACCAGGGGCTGGGCAGCAGCATCCACCAAACTGCGATCAGTAAACCGCCTGCCAAGGTGATCGGTAAATCCCCCCCATAATTTTCACTGGCTTCGTCCTGCAGTGGACATAAACAGGCTGGTGAAAAAGAAACGAAATAGTAACCGTACCAATCACCCGAGTAATATTCGTTATAATGGGACGAGTTGGTGAACAATAATTTGCAAGTAAACCCAAATGGTCCGAGTTTTGTAGAGCGACTTGATGAACGAATTTAATTTAAAAAAAATTTAAAAAAAAATTCAAAAGAGTCTTACCACAAAGGATCTAATTAGTAAGTACAAAAGACATGATCTTTCAGTAACTACTTCTTCAATTGAATTAAACGATCTAATTTGGCCTCTACCAAAATCTGGAATCCTTCAATCACAAAAATACGCGTGTCTTTTGGTGATGAACTTTTATGAAAAAGATTTATATTTTTAAGATTTTTTACTGGTTTTTAGGCTTCGTTAAATCATTCAACAATCTAGAATACCTTGATAAGTCCTATCCAATTAGGTAAGTATCTGACCTGTAGTTTTTTTAATTAATAAGAAACTACGTATTTTCGCTCCGTCTGGCTTTAGTTTCATTTTAATTTAAAACCTACAAATTAGATTTCATAAAATGTCAGACATAATCGGACAAGAGGTAATCAACGTAGGTACAGTGTTCTAGATTTTTCAAACAATGAACCAATACAATTTAGAGAGAGTTGAAGCGTAATAGTTAAAAGTTCCACGAGGTATAGGTACGTGGGAACCTTATAGATCCTACATGAAAACAATAGATGCTCATGTGGATGTTAATCTCTGGCAGCTGACAGGAAGTCGTTATCACTGTTATCAGTTCGTGGACGTTGGCGTCACAGACTGCGCAGTCACCTGGCTAGATGTGTAAAGATATTATTATAGACGTAGGTTCAATCTATTACAAAAGGTGATGATCTTCTCTCAGAATTAGCAAGTTGAAGTTGCAATGGGCAGGCCCATAGAACTAACAACCGTCGGGAAGTAATGGTTCTGGATGCCGACCGCAAAGCGGACAACGAAGTGTATTAGGAAGGCCCAGTCGGTACAAGGCCGTACATTGTGGTATTCTATGGAGGCCAATGTCCTGCAGCCGACTTATATAGGCTGATGATGATGATGATGTTCACCATATAAACGGAGGTTACTCTGCCCCGGCCGCGAACCGTCCACCCACCAGCTTCACCCACCAGTGGGACCACGGGGAATTTCTTTTTCCCCGTGCACCCACTGCAACCTTATGCATAAGGCAGGAAAAATATATATCGATATAAATACTATTTTAACAATTCTTTATTAAGTAATACAAACAATACAACACATTCCTATGGGAAATAAAACGAAAAACCAAACAACAGACGACCGAATTTTTAAAGAGAAATTATAAAATCATAAATAACATAGAAGCCAAAAACAAAAAGTAATTCCTAACGCAACTTCTCCAAAAATGACCAACGCTTATTTCTTCGTGAATAAGTTACATTTGTACTTGAAGTATCTGATAGTCTCTTAATTTATAATATGTATCCCGTGAATCGTTTAATTTAGATTTTGGCGTTAAATATATTTTAGTCAAAGTTTAGCTATCGTTACATAATTTTTATTCACTTTTTTAATAATGCCGGCGTTCCAGCTTTCGGAAACGTTATTAGTTCTGTGCCTTTTGTTGTAGTACACGCACCATTCCTTGATGTTTTTTCTTTGATATCGATATCGATATTTTCCCGCCATAATGTAGTGGGTGGACGGGGAAAAAGAAATTCCCCGTGGTCCCACTGGTGGGTGAAGCTGGTGGGTGGACGGGTCGCGGCCCCTCTGCCCGAGATCCTGAACAATAAATTGTGGTTACATCAATCCAAGATTTTTACAGCAATAGAGTTCGTCCCGGGAAGTAATACCACCATACCTATACCTAACTCTGCAGCCAAGAGTAATGCTCGCATTGCTGTGTTCCGGTTTGAAGGGTATGGGTGCCAGTGAAATTACAGGCACATGAGACTTCATCTTTATCTCAGGATGACGGGTGCAGTACAATGCCAAGTAGGGCGTATCCTAGGTTGACGTGACCTAAGAGGTTTTGCAGTTGTAACAGGCTGGAGTTACTGCTGAACATCAGGTATAACAATATGTCAGTTCTGTCATTTCTTCAAATAAAAATAAAATTAAATCGGGGTGTGTTTTACATAAATATGAAATTATGCACAAACACGAAGCAGCGAAACGTCCTCAAAATAGCGGGATGTTGTCTTTGTGGCCCAAGGTTTGAGGACCATTGACTGTGCGTCCCATTTTGTACTATTTTAGTTGTCGTTGTGGTCCAATAGCAGCGCTTCCCCCTCCGCCGCGCGCTATGCGTCACAGTCCTCACTCAACGTAACAAATTCTTTAGCTATCGAGTGGTGTAATTCAATTTTGGATGTAGATGATAGATAGCTGCAATACCAAACTGTATCCCCCGATTTTAGTATTAGGTATCTGTTTTCTGAATTACCCATTATAGAAACAAAATGAATGACGTATTCACCTCACACCTCTTGCGTCTCAGCTGGCTCACCATTTCGGGGCATTTGCAGAAGATTCCGCCGAGTAAATATTTTCGCGGTTCCCTCCAGAAGATGCTTTTGGCAAGAGGTCTTTGAACCGATTCCAAGATCTTTTCAACAGTTTATTAATCATTCGGTAGGTACTTGCACAAGTTGGGTTCTATTACGATTAGGTAAGTATGAAACGGAAATCTTGCTATAATCAGCTTCTTAATGATGTGCGACTGATACCTTTGACAGAAACAAAAAAACCGTATCAAAGAGCACTAACCAACACTTTTATCTATAACCAAATATAACGGGCCTTATAAAATAATACAAACATCCATCAATAGAGACGTCCAATCAGGTCCAATCAAAGATGAATTTATCGTGGACAAGATAAGCGGAGCGTAAACTTTAATGGATTTCATTCATAGTATTGATGCTGCCGTCAAGTCAATCGTAAGATACATTTTTGATTGTTTCAGGAGACTCATAGAGACGCTTATTAGACTGTCTGATACGACTTTAATTTACTAATTCAATAGGCAACACGTGTTTTTCACAAAAAATCCTACCACATCATCAACATCAGCTTGTAGGAATCCACTGCTAGACATAGACCTCCCCCTAGAAAGCCACGCGGAACGGTCTTGAGCCGCCTCCGTCCACCGACTTCGGTACTGGTAAAGTACGTGGTGTACTTATTATAATCATAGTTTTTCTAAAATAAAATAAAAAAATGTAGTAAAAAGGTTTTGAAAAATAATTATCTAATTAATTATAAGCATGCATTATTTCCATCCAGAAAATATAAGGGTAACACGTAGGTACAGTCCAAGCGACATCGAATCGATGACAGCGGCAGACAATTACTAAATAGTCTTGGTACCGGCACAAATTGGTAAATTTTAATTCTTATCTATTATCACCTTGAGACTTCGTTGATTCAGATGGCCAGCAGTCGACCGAGACTGGCACGACAAACGGTAGCTAAGTGGCTTAACATTATACCTACATTTTATAGTGCACCTTTGATAACCTTTTGTTGTTGTTGTCTTGTGTTTGAAGCCCATCATCATCACCATTATCAGCCTGTAGAAGTCCACTGCTGTACTTACCCCCCTCCTTTTGCCTCTCCCTAGAATGCCACGACGAACGGTCTTGAGCCTTCATCCATCAACATTCAATTCACAATATAATCTCATCATAGTCATGTTTTGATTAAAAATCAACCTCCAAGGAAAAAAAATCGCCAGAAGAGAAAATAGCAGATAAAAATTATGAGTTTCTTCTTTCTTTATCAGCTTTTTTACGTCCAATACTGGACGAAGCCTCCCCCATTAAATACAATGGAGGGAGTTGCCATAATCACCACGGTTGGCAGGCGGATTGGTGATTGCATGGTTACTACTGCCCCCCTGATGTAATAATCCCTTAACGAAATCCACTGGAGGTGACACCACGGCAATGAAATTCAACTACAAAAAAACTGAAAACACAAACGTGTTTTTTGCAGTGAACGTTACTGAGTATTAGATCCTGTGAATTCTTTTTTGACGACCTCTGTGGCGCGGGACGGGCGTGTAGCCGGCTGAGATGCAAGAGGTTGAGGGTTCGATTCCCGCTGCGGGACAAATGTTTGTATAATCTTCAAATATTTCTTCCAGGTCTGGGTGTTATGGTGCCATGGTACTCGTAGTTCCTGATACTCACGACACAGGGAATCCTAGTGTGGGATCAAGACTACGTATGCTACTGTTGGGTGTTATGTTTAAAAAAAAAAACTTTGATGTTACTAATAGATCCTGTAAATTTTTAGGCAGTTTTCCAATTACTAATTAAATAGATCCTGTGACGAACTTGCTATTAAAGGAGCCAGACTCCCTATACAACTAAAAAGAAAATATTATTATTATTAAAGAAAATTAGAATTGCTGTTTAAGCAAGCCATTCGATATTGCCTACAATATTGATTGAGTCCTCATCTATCGATGCGTCTCTAGACGTCATTGATCTATGACCCAGTCGCTGGCTTGGCGCGATGCTGACAAATTGCCTAGTCACTCGACCGAGACTGGTATGCTGAACGGTAGCCGGCGGCGCGCGCCGGCGCGACGGAATTGTGGGCTTGTCAATCGTTTGTACATTTTATGGTGGCACTTCACTTGGCGTATTTGCGTAAATGTTTGCATTATTTTGCCAAGGCAAACAACATTGTGTTCTGATGGAGTCATGGTTGATTTTGCCTTGGATAAATAAAGTAAACATTTGCGAATATACTACAAGTGAAGTTGCACCTTTACTGGTAGTCTCTGTATTACTAACGATTACACATTTCACGTACGTGAGAAGACGACAAGAGAAATGGTGCTCAAGGTATTTATCAAAAAAAACACGTTCTCGTTTATCTAAGGCTTCATATACACGAGTGGCACGATTTCAATACTTACACGAGCGGCACGATGTCAACGGCAGAGGCAACTGCACCCGTCGGCGGTAGCCGTCGACACGTCGGCGTCGGTGGCAGCCGTTGACAGCTGCTGCTGCTGCAACAACTGAAAGCGTCGCTATAGGTCGACGGCTGCCGCGCCGACGGGTGCAGTTGCCTTTGCCGTTAACATCGTGCATCGTTGATCGCGAGCACGTGGACTCACTCAAACATAAAATAACCTTACCAATACCACTACATCGCAAAAACATCGCGACGGTTTTAGAGGGAAGCTTAGTACATCGTAGCGTCATATCCTGGACGTGCACGTTATAACGTCATCGTCACTGAAATTTAAAAGCGTCTTCATTTATATTTCCATACAAATTTCTTCCCTGTGTTATCATCGTATCGTGGACAACCACGATAATATCGTCGCGTTAAAAATTATAAAAGAGCCCATTAAATGCAATTGGGAGATTTTCCATCACCACGCTTTCCAGGTGGATTGGTGATCGCCGTATCAATAGAGAGGTACTCTGGTGGATGATGCTGCTCATTCTCTTGGTCCCCCAGTTCCCAGTACTGATCCCAATCCTAATCCCTTAGTCGGCTTTTAAGACATTCACGGGACGAGACGGAGTGAGCTATTCTTATTTATTATAATTATTATTAAGTATTCCATACCAAGGCAATTGCCATTTTACCTAAATATTTATTTTATTGCCATCAATAAAATAATGTATCGGTTTGAAAGCCAAAATTTCCATAAACCCTTTTGAATAAGGTAATACCACATCATGCCACATCTCCGTTCACACTAAATTCAATCACCAGTATAAATACATATATTGCCCATTCTCCTTTGAAAAAAAACTCTACGTAGAGTCAAGACTGTAGAGTTGTAAGCTTTTCGTCAAAATAGATAGATAAGGCAATACCTGACTACAGGAAAGCCTATGGAGGGTTATGACTTTAGGAGTCTATATGTGTATGTATGTATGTAAGTTTGTTCATCTGAGGCTCAATTCTCTAATTTTAAAAACGATTAAATTACAAATAATCTCGTGTCATATTGTAATCTAATCGTTTTTTAAATAAGAGAATTAGGCCTCTGGTCCCTCGTAGCCCCGACACTACTTGACGGATTTAGACATAATTTTTTTTTTTTTTTACTAAATTAGTTTACCACATTTGAGCGGTACCCTAATAATTAAAGGGACTGCCAAAGGGACTAGTGGGAATGAATCAAAATTTTACGATCTAGCCAAGTAGGCTAATGAGCAATTTTGCTTTGACTTATTTTTATAGAAATAAATATTACTAAGAATGTATCCATTGGCACTTTTCTGACAGTCTCTATTTAAGACGACACATTTGTTCTTGTGTTAATTATAAGTAGCACTATCACTACACAATAATTTAAGTTGAACACTACACTAACTCAAAAGGTTTGGTTCTTTTGAGCCTTCTCACTTTGTCTGTGTTGTCAAGGAGCTGGATGGCCTCGACTTAGGGCTTGAGCTCCGGAATTCCCGCTCAATTCGCAGCTCGTTTGCAACACTGCAAGAAAGTGATAGCGCGATTACTCACTTGACGCCGGGAAGAGAATAAAGTATAGCTTTGTGCCGCTCAGAAGTAACTGGCGTAAGCGACAAATGTTAAACCTTTGTTTTGCTTAAAGAGTAGCAAATACAAAAATAAATCTTTTTCTATTTGTTTAAATACTTTGATTAGCTACCGAATAGTATAGGTACAAATAAACCGCAAATATTTTCTAAACGGGTTTTAACAAGAGCTGATTTCAAAAAATAAAGGTATCGAGTAAAGTTGTACCTACCAATCATATTTACTCAAACTCAACTCTACAAAAATGAAGATTATAAATTATCAACAGCTGTCGTCCGTAGACTCCGTAATAAGCTTCTTATGCGATTTAATGAGCTTTAATTACTACAAAGTTGAATGATTTCTGATTTCTCTTTTATATTATATAATTCAAGTACTTAATCATTTTATTTGTTTTATTTGATCATATTTCTAATACCTACTTAGAAAGTAAACCCATAGAAGTAATGGAATTTGATAGAAAACATACATTTAAATAATAATAATAGTAGGTATGACATTTTGGCAAATTTTTTACACTCAGAATCATTTAGAACTTTTACGTATTATTTTATACAAAAATACAGTTTTGAGTTCCGGAATTCCGGAATTCCGGAATTGAAATACTGAATATCGAAACCCAATTCCGGAATTGAAAAACCGTCCGATATTCAGGTCCTAGGCCTCGACATTCACGTGGTGATGAAGTCTTTTTTCATGAGCTTCTGCGAATTTCTTAATTATTTTATGAACGAATTCGATCTGGAGATCCCGGTGTAGATCATCGTTTCTCACGTACCAAGGTGCATTAACAATGCCCCTTAGTACTTTATTTTGAAATCGCTGTATTATTTCGATATTACTTTTACAGGTACAGCCCCACAGCTGTATAGTGTATACCTTACGTCCATACTGGCATTAGGACTTGTTTGTAAAACAAAAGTTTGTTGTGCACTGACAGAGCGGATTGCCTTCCAAGCAGCCAGTAGGTACATCCTCTTGTAGCGTAACTCTAACTCTTCTTTTTTCTTCTTGACGTGTGCTTTCCAGCGCAGCTTTGCGTTAAGCGTCATACCTAGGTATTTTGCTGTGTTTCCGTATGGAATGGTTTTATTGTTAATGAATACCGCACAGTATTGATCTTTCTTGTAAGTAAAGTTGATGTGAACCGACTTGGATTCATTTAGTTTTTAGTTAACCTCTCAGAACTTCTATTTTGCGATAATCCAAATATTTTAATTGAACGATTTATTAATGTAATATTCGAGTCTTTACAAGAAAACACTAATACTGTTCATGTACCCAGTAGCAAACGGTTAATTAAACCATGGATAACTAGTGGCATATTGCGATGTATCAGAAATAGAAATAAATTACATAAAAAGGTACAATTAGATCCTCATAACGACATTTTAAAAATTAGCTATAAACGATATCGGAACTTTTGTAATAATTTAATTAAAAAATGCAAACGTAATTATGAAAGAGAACAATTAGAAAAATCCACGAAAAATTCTAAAAGTCTTTGGAAAAGCATAAAATCCATCACATATGGGAATAAAAACACTAAATACGATAACACTAAACTATTAAGTATAAAAACCTCACCTACGGAATCAGAAAATTATGTTAACGAGTATTTTACTAACATAGGAAAAGAATTGGCTGAAAACCTGACATTAAATTCTAGCTCTCAAATCCAAACTTATGACACGCAAAACCCCCAGGTCAACTCTTTTGTTCTTTTGGAAACTGATCCTCAAGAAGTACATGATGTACTTATGAGCCTCAAGTCAGATAGCGCCCCTGGTTGGGATAACATCCCAACAAGCTTCTTGAAACTTGCTAAAAATGAGGTATGTCCTATAATCTCTTACTTGACCAATCTTTGCTTCAATATTGGTATATTTCCTAATATTTTAAAGCAATCTATTATTACACCTGTACACAAGAATGGTGACATGGATGACGTTAACAATTATAGGCCGATTTCAAATCTACCATCCATTTCTAAAATATTAGAAAAATTAATTAATAAAAGACTTATCAATTATCTTAATAAATTCAAGATAATTTCAGACTCGCAATATGGTTTTAGAAATGGAAGGTCCACTGAAGACGCTGTATCAGCATTGTGCACGCATATTGTTGACGAAGTTGATAATGGGAAAAAATGTCTAGCTGTTTACTTAGATCTAAAAAAGGCGTTTGACACCGTCTGTGTCCCTTTTCTGATTAAAAAGCTTGAAAACATTGGTATCAGAGACATCCCTCTGGCGCTATTCAGAGACTATTTGTGTGAACGGAAGCAGCGAGTAAAAATTGGCAAGCACATCAGTAGAGATTCTAATATAACCTATGGCGTTCCACAAGGAAGCGTCTTAGGACCTACGTTGTTTTTAGTTTATATTAATGGCTTATGTAACCTTAAAATTGGTGATGTGAAGATTGTCTCATACGCTGATGATACTGCTGTGGTTTTCAGTAATCATACATGGGACAGTGTTCGGCTAGATGCTGAGATGGGACTTGCTAAAATTGCAAACTGGCTTGAGGCAAACATACTTACACTCAATGCTCAAAAAACAAACTATATGTGCTATACAATATACAATAGAACCCAACCAGGAAGAAGTTTTGACATACGGATACATAATTCCGATGGCATACATGTCAAACAGTGTAACTGCCCTATAATTAATAAAGTCTCCTCCACAAAGTACTTGGGAGTCATGTTAGATCAAAATTTAAAGTGGTATCCACAAATCGAAGTCCTTAGTAACAGAGTGAGAAAATTAGTTTGGATTTTTAAAGCATTAAGACATGTTGCTCAAAAACCTTTGCTAAGCAAAATATATATTGCCCTGGCTCAATCGGTTCTGGGATACTGTATCTCCATATGGGGTGGAGCAGCAAAAACTAAATTTATAGAAGTAGAAAGAGCACAACGAGTATTGGTTAAGGTTATGTACTTTAAATCGTATAGTTTTTCCACGAACTTGCTTTACTCTATGAGCAATTTATTGTCTGTCAGAAAAATTTACATCACGCAAGTTATCCTTAAAAAGCATAAAATGCTAACCTATGATCCTAGTATTGTAAATCGTAGGAGGAAAGATAATATTGCCAAGGTTATTGGCACCAAAACCGCTTTTGCTAGAAGACAGTATGCAAAACAATCAGCCCACCTATATAATTTTATCAATAAGAGTCATATACCCCATGCAGTACCATGATTGTAAGAAAGTGTTGACTGAATGGATACAGACCAAAAACTACGATGAGACGGAAGCTTTTCTGCACTTTATGTCCTGATAGTATTATTATTGATCTATTAAAATACTATACAAATCCTACATTTTAGAATAGTTTAGGTTATTGTTATTGTTACTCTGATCATTTGTTTTTAGATAATAATTAGTTTAACTTTTTGCACAGTATACTTTTCTGTTTACAATGTCAATGATTTAGGGGCAACTTTTCTTAATCTTGCCGTTGTCTAAGTAATAGGGTAGATACGTGCTGCATTATGTAAGAATTTACCTTGTAGTTTTTAGTATTAGATTTATCATAGTGCCTTATCTGTAACCATACATTATAGCTATGGAAGAGCGGGACCTTCTAACACAAGTATTTTTCTACTTATAAGAAGGTTCCAACCTTAATCAAAACAATTGTATACCTGTTACAGAAATAAATAAATTATTATTATTATTATTATTAGTTTTATTCGCCATTTTCTAGTCCAATCATGGATTTCATTTACAGCTACTTGAACCTTTTCTGCTGCCTCTGCGTGAGTGCTTCCGACAGCCATTATAGCAGTGTCATCAGCGAAGGTTGCAATGGTGTTATTTTCTGCGCTAGACATAATAATATGAGTTATCATTATTATATATATTTATTTATTATTATAAAACCTCTTGACGTTCCGCGTGCGATATAGGCTATATAATTATACGTCACACTATATTCAATATGGTGGAAATAAAACCCAATTTTCCAACCTTAATAAAAAAAGAATTAATGTAAATATTTTTTCTAATGAGTTTGTTATCAAAAAAAAGGGCTTTATGAGTAAATTCTAAAAATACATAACACTGTTATATAAGTAATAGGGTTAAAGTATGAAGTTATCGTTTTAACATAATGACCACATTAAATTAAAATTAAACTTGCATGGTTTCATGATTACAAAATACAAACTAGCTATAACATTCGAAATTCAAAAATTTATGATAATCTGTTGTTTGACTTTCAATTGTTTTTACATTCAAGATGCTTTTTTATATCTAATATTACGCCATAAGCGTTTAAATCTACGACTTATTTTTCAGGATGTGGTGTTAGCTGTTTCGTTCCATTCTATACCACTCGTCCCAAATGTAAAGTCCTGTGCACACTACATACTTACTCATCCACTTCCTAAATCCAATTATTTAGTTTAATTTGAAATTCATAAGATCTACGCACACAATGCAAACACACGCCTTATATAATCTCCTCATAAAAATATATAACACTGCTAAGTAGGGTTAAAGAATGAAGTTATAGTTTTAACGAAATTAAACTTGCATGGTTTCATGATTACAAAATACAAAATAGATATAACATTCGAAATTCAAAAATTTATGATAATCTGTTGTTTGACTTTCAATTGTTTTTACATTCAGTATTTGAGTTAAAGATTTATTTATTTATTTAAAGTAATTTTCGATTAAGTAGGTACTTACTAGTTCCGGCGTGATACTACGCAGCAGATACATCTTGCAATGTCAATGCTGCGTTTGTAGAAGATACGACTAATAAACACACCGTACGTTTTTGGTTTAATCGCTTTCGTAGTGGCAAAGACTTGAAGAATTAACCACGAGGAAGACCAGGCACTAAGGTAAATAACGATGAATTTAAAGTAATAGTGGAAGCCAATTATCAAACTACCAAGGAATTAGCCTCCACCCACTGTGTTTATGAACAATTAACTGTTATGTTATCCGTGGCAGTAGTACTTAGGTGCCACAACAGCTTCCGGGCGGCCGCGGCATAACTAAACAGCTACTGCAACCGCACTGTAGCTAGGGTTGTCACTCAGAAGCAACATAAGTAAGTTACTAAACATAAAATAAAATATAAATAATATAAAAATGTATAGGTGATCAAACCACATTATGACTACTTATATAAAAAGTAGTCTTAATTCAAAGTGGATGACAACGTTAATATGTTAATAACAACGTTAATAATCGATTAAACTAGTGGCTTGCCTTGAATTGAGACCTCGTGAAAACATATGATGAAAGTTACCTAATTTCTTAACCTTTTAAACAGACCTTAAAAAATATTAAGATCAAATTTTCACGGAACCACCTCGAGATCATTCCCAACACAGCTGACGAAAAATTAATGAACTCCTATTTTAAAATCAATTAACATCTGAAAAACAACACAAGCACCCCACCCAAGCGCCGGACGAGCCGAGAGGAGCGAGCTCAGAGATGCAGTGCGAGGAAGGACGCGGAGGGAGTGTAGCGCGGATCCTATACCCACCCTGATGAAGACCCTCGATTAGGGTCGAAACCTGTTGGTGCTTCCACCAACATATCGGTACGTGAAAATTTCCCGTTTTTACAAAATGAATGATATAATTCACGAAAGTTACTTTAGTATAATCTGAAAATAATCTACCAAGTATTACAGTGATGGCAGAATTCTAGGAAAACTATTATAGACAGAGAAAGATTTGTTAGTTTATTAAATTATCAAAATAAACTTGAAAGTTCACACGCAATTTTTTCCATCATGACAGTTTTCCTTCTCTACGGACTAAGTGGCAACCCTGAATAGCTACTCATTGCGTAACGCCATCCATAATTTCCAACGCATAGTAACTCGTTAACAAACTGTGTTTGAATTGAGCTGATTCATGCAACAAAGCCACAGAACCTTATTCTCTGACGATTGTACATAATAGCACAATACTACTTCGTTATAAAACAAAGGTCTTTCTTTGCGTTGACAATAAGTTTTTTTTGGCTTAAGATTTACTGCAGCGGGTTTTTATTATTTACGGTTTACTTTTCAAGTTTATTTTTTATGCCATGGTCTGTCCGGCCTATGTAAAGACCCCTCCGTTTCCTACCGTTGTTTTCACTATTATTAGGAGATCTCTGCCGTGGTGTCTAAGAATAGACCTCTCCGTCTCGTCCCGCGGTTGTCATAAAAACTGACTAAGATATTACACCAGGGATGGGCAGCAGCATCCACCTGTGCACTCAACACCAATAACCAATTGATTTTACCAATTACCGGATTACCAATCCGCCAAGCGTGGTGACTATAGCAAATTCCCCATTGCATTCTATGGGGGAGCCCCCGTTCAGACGTGGACGTCTAACGGCTAGTGGTGATGATGACTTTTTACGTTTTTTGTATTTATAATAGTTATTAATTAAGAAGGCGTAATATGTGATTTTGCCCAACAAAATCGGTTTATAACTCGGTATGTACGGGTTCTACGAGTTAAATATTTTGGAATATGAAAATTTTATATTTTTGCATTTATTTTGTAAAGTTGAAAACACGATATGTAAAAAAACCTCGATAGTTTTATTTAATGAAAAATCCTTGTTTCCCACACGTTTTGAAAGAAATCTCAGGAACCCTACGGTTTTTTAAGATAAATTTTACTACAACAAATAGGTAATAACTATTTATTCTTATGCTAAAATCAGTTTTTTGATAAACACTTTATTTTCGCCATAATAAACAAAAAACTTCATTTTTGTGCACGTGCGCTAGCGCGAGCGAGATGGCGCGCGGGTTATCGCGTATGTTAAAGAGGGAGCTAATTTGTAGAATAGTGCCCTCTTAATAACTATTCTAAATTGAAGTCATTCAATTTTTACTCCCGGATTGAGTTGAAATTTTGCACACGTGTCATTGTGTAGTGCTGAAATATGTGTATGTTTAAAGCGAACTGACTTGATGATGGAGAAGGATATGGTAGGCTACTGAACTCTTCTATGGATAATGTGAACCTATAGACTGGCAGCGTAAGGATAAACAAAACTTTTTCCTTCCTTGTAGTAAGGTAAAAAATTGTGTATCGCTCGGCAGCTAAGTTATTTTTCATCCCATCTATTCGAAAAGGACGACTTGGTTCGCCTTTAAGTGCACCCAAAGGTGGTGTTTTCTGTATGAAGCTTTTATAAGTGCGCCGCAATCATCTTTGCCGCGCACTTTTTAAATTTGGAACTATCGAACTCAAATAAGTGCGCCGCAAAAATATATTACGCGCACTTTTTGAATTTGGAACATCTTGAAAAGAATCAAACACAAATAAGTGCGCCGCAATTATCTTTGCCGCGCCGCGCCCTTTTTAAATTTGGAAATATTGCAAATATTGTTTATATAAATACTGGCTGGTACGATGGCCCATAGTCGCGCCACCGGCTGCATAAAAAAACACAAATTAGAAACGCGCGAACTACAGCCCGCGATATCGTAATTTTTAACCGACTTTACAAAAACGAGGAGGTTCTCAATTCGGTTGTTTTTTTTTATGTTTCTTACCGCATATCTCCGGCGTTCATGAACCGATTTGCAAAATTCTTTTTTTATTTGAATAGATATATTTCCAGATTGGTCCCATTTTTTCAGAATCCAGTTCTGATTATGGAATCCATGAGGAATTGAGGGAACTCCTCAAATATTGCAGGCATACATATGGCGATTTTGATATTTTCAGCAACAAACCAAGCATTTGCATTCAGAAAGTATCATAATCCTTTCATCACTATGGTTCTTTCATAATTTTTTTTTCATCCAAATATTTAGTCGAATACAATGGCGGAAGTCTGTTTTTTAAATGAAAAGTTATTCACGGTTTCATGGTTTTGTTTTGAAATAAAACATGGGGCGGCTTTTATTTTCTCATAGTGGGTGATGAAAAGTAGAGTGTAACACTCGGGCGCAAAATATATTTTTGGCTCGGGCGACGTACTTTGAATCGCTCGCTACGTTCGGGATTCTACTAAAGAATCTCTCACTTCGCTCTGGAATCAAAAAAGCGCCCTCGCCGTAAAAATATTATTTTGCTCCCTTATGATACAATCTACTATTGCGTCTTATAAAACCCTCGCTACCGCTACGCTTAGAATTCTTTAATCCTTTTCTTGCTCAGGTTTCATACAAGTACTCGCGCCAAATAATAACTTTGCAGCCGTGCATACTAAATAACTATGTATTTCATGCCGTAATAATAAAAATTTTAAAACTAAAAGCAGTCGTAAGTATTCAAATGTATGTAAAAGAAGGCAACGATTCTAAAAAAATAAATAAATAATAAATAATGATTCTATATTAAATGGCTTTAACTTAAATGGCTCAAAGGGATAATAGGTGTAGTCGGAGGTCAAATCCACTATTTATATACATTTACAAAAGCGTCAGTCTGCAACTACAGTTGCGAATCGTTGGTCTTGGCCTTCCTCTACAACATTTTCCTACTTCTTTCCAGCTTTTGCATATATGAGTCGGGTTTTATATACTTTTTTTATTTATAGTAGGTACTTAAACGTAATATAATAAAAAAAAATGCGATATTTGATTTTGAAATGAACTCTTTTTCATTTGATATCAAACTTCCCATATTTATATTGTTATTTTTTTCGAGGATGGAAAGTTTTATCAAATTTCTAATTTAATTTTTTTAGTTTTATTTAATTTTTTTAATAATATTAAAAGTGTGGTTCATGTAACTTACAATACAGGAAATATCAAAACGCTTTATATGATACCTCATCAGTTTCGGAGCTACGAGGGACAGATAAATAAAATTACATAGGTAGAAATCATAACCCTCCTTTTGTTTTACTGGAGTCAGGTAAAAAGAAAACCATGCGAGCATAATGGTACAACATTATTACACAATGAAATGAAACAATTCCAACTAAGCCAATTACCATAAAATTTTATCATCGAAGTTCTCAGAGAACCTTCAGTTATTTATGCCAAAGGTTAATTTTTGTCATGTAATGCCGCTTGATTCCGGCGGGCACGTTTCATAGCCAAATAAGGCTTTAATTGTTAAATAAATAAGGTAATTAGTTGTTCGAAGTAAAACCTTTTTGCGTGTTCAAAAAATACCAGCTGTGTTTGACTTCGTAATTTGAAAATTTACAATTCTGGTGTAATTCTACACCAAAATTGTGAATTTCCATATCCAGGTAAGGTAAATTGGGTTAGTTTACAGTGGCTGGGCTATCTGTGGCCCAACTCTTGATGTTTCGGTATGGCCGTCGCTTCGTCGTCGTTTTTTTTTACCCTAAAAACAACACGAAGAGGTACAGTCTAAATAAAAATGGGCTAGGACTAGGAGTCTTTCGTCTAAAGGTGCCACGACACTTGATGTACCTATATTGGCAAATGTTTGCGTTATTTTGCCAAGGAAAATAACATTATGTAACGATAGACGCATGGTTGATTTTACCTTGGAAAAATAACGCAAACATTTGCGAATATAATGAAAAATCTCGAATGAAAGATCACGAATGAAAGATCTTCAATCAAAAATGTCGAATCAAAAATCTCGTAACAAAAAACTCAAATGAAAATTCGTGAATTAAAAATCTCGAATCAAAAGTGTCAAATCAGAAATCATGTAACAAAAATCTAAAAGGAAAAGTCTCGAATGAAAGTTCTCGAATTAAAAATGGCGAATGAAAAATCTCAATTCAAAAATCTCAAATGAAAAATCCTGTAGGGCATGGATGAAAGTTTGAGTTTAATACAGAAAAAAAACCCAAATTAGGTTCAGTATGAATGTATTGTGATTAAACTAAACTTAAGAAATATACGAAAAAGGGAAACTAAGAGCGTTAAAAAACCCATAATTAATGTTTCCTTTTCCAAATTCAAATTTTGTACAATAAAGACTTACTTACAGTCAAATTAATGGTCCTTAAATACTCTTGCAATGGGTTTAGAAAGGGTTTGCAAGACCACTTTACTTTAATGGTCTTGTCGACTATTATTTTGTTTCCAACATTTCATAGAATCCAAAGTAGGTAGTTTGATAATTGATTCATAAAACAAAAAATTTACGGAGTCACTTGTAAAAAAGTATACTTGTAGAAAAGATTACTTTTTTTATTAAAAATTAAATTAAGAATAGTATTACAGTATATAGTATTTAATGGACTGTATCTAATGGAATAATCGGCGAAAATTCGGATCCAGTCTCACTGTATTTGAATTTTAAATCACTCCTAAATTAAATGGTCCTACTTTGGGTTTCGAAGGTACCTACCCCACACCAGATATTAATAAACCAATAGGTAACTGGCCTGCATCATGTCTGCACCTTGGGTAAATTTTGTTAAAACCTTAATTCAGCTAGTATTATTGAAAAGTTGTGAGCCTTGACGACATTCCCGCATCCTGCGCCTGCGCTCGCTCGATAAATGGCAAATTTGTTTTTTTTTCTCGGCCTGCGGATTCTGCGAAGCTCGAAACAGGTCAGACTGGCCTGCCGCGAGTTTTTTCGGCGAGCAACTCCGAGCACGCACGCATTACGTGGTGTTACCAGTTTATTGCACTGCTATTAACCATTTATTTAGTTGGGGTAATCTTGTGGAAAATCTTATTCAACTTAGCTCATTTCAATTTCACTCGGCCGCAGCAGGGGACGATCATTTTATACGCGACGCTCAAATGCACTTTTTTTGTTTATGTTTTTAGATTTTATTTTATTTATTTTGTGCTCTTAAGCTTCATCTTCCTGTGGTTAATTATAAATAATACACATCTTAAAAAATACCAACATGATTTAGCTGTAATGTTTCTGCTCGAATGGTTACCTACTTGTTTATAGCTGATACGTTAACAGTAATGAGTTTTTCAGCGAATCCATAAATGTTATTTACAATTACTTAGGTATAATCAACTTATCAATATTAATGATACATTTTTTATTAGGTACAGTAAACGACCTCAAAATTTTTAGACTGTATCATATATGAAAATTACGGGTACTGTCATGCATAAAGTTTTTTGACCTATTTAAATTTTTATTTTTGGTACTTGTCTACACTAATAATAATATAAATATTACATATATTTGTTTGTAATGAATAAACACAAAAACTGGTGAAACGATTTAAAAAATTGTTTTGCCAGTAAGTACCTATAACTGAGTAAAATAGCCTATATTTTATTTAAAAAAAAACAGGAATCCCTACGTTAACTCAACCCAAGTTTAACACAATTGGCACTTACTGGCTGACTGATTGCCATGCTCGGTTTCGTAGCACGACCACTTTAGGATAGGGGTGATGTTTTATAATAACTTTTCATTTAAAAAACCGACTTCCACCATTGTATTCGACAAAATATTTGCATGAAAAAAAAATGATGAAAGAACCATAGTGGTGAAAGGATTATGATACTTTTTGAATGCAAATGCTTGGTTTGTTGCTGAAAATATCAAAATCGCCATATGTATGCCTACAATATTTGAGGAGTTCCCTCAATTCCTCATGGATCCCATCATCAGAACTGGATTCTGAAAAAATTGGGACCAATCTGGAAGTATATCTATTCAAATAAAAAAAGAATTTTCCAAATCGGTTCATAAAAGCCGGAGATATGCGGTAACAAACATTAAAAAAAAAAAAAAAATACAACCGAATTGAGAACCTCCTCCTTTTTTGGGAAGTCGGTTAAAAAATAGTTTTGTTTCTTTATTTGTGGTTCACGTGAACGATTTCCACGATTGCGATTTTCCACCAAGAATACATTATAGGATTTATTCAAATTAGCAGGTCTATGTGCGGCTTTATCGCTTTGGAAGCGATAATTATTATTCTGATGATGCGGTGGCAATATGTGTAGTAAGTTTTAGTCTTATTGTTTTTATGCCTTTTATAATTATGTTTCTACTTGTTATGCTACCTGAATATTATTCGTATTGAAATCATTTTAAATAAATGATGCATACTAATTTATGCCTTCAAATATGTAACCAAAAAATTATGTAATTCCTTTTTAGCCGATTAGGCTGATTAAGCCGTAGACACTTTATGGGGAAAAACTACCTTATTATGGAACCAGTGGTGAGTGTGGCAACACTAGCACTAATTGACGGTCGGTCGTGGAATACTAATCGAGGGATTAAAATAGTTTTATGGTCCATAAATGGCCAGCAAGATCGAACTATTAGGACTAAAGAAAATACTTACATAATTCGTATATTAAATAAATAAGCTCTAAGTTTTGACATTTATAATTTGAATCTACTTATTATTGATTGTTTCAGTACACTAAGGACACTTGAATAGGTAGGTACGCTAGTATAGAGTTTGTTCCACGAAATATGTACCTCGGCCCTTTGAAGAACTTACAGAACTTGTTCGTTTTCGCCTCTTTCTAACCGACTCCACAAAAAGGAGGAAGTTCTCAATTCGGTTGTATTTTTTTTTTTATGTTTGTTGCCTCATATCTCCTGCTTTTATGAACCGATTTGAAAAATTCTTTTTTTATTTGAATAGATATACTTCCAGATTGGTCCGATTAATTTTTTAAACCCAGTTCTGATGATGGAATCCATGAGGAATTGAGGGAACTCCTCAAATATTGTAGGCATACATATGGCGATTTTGATATTTTCAGCAACAAACCAAGCATTTGCATTCAGAAAGTATCATAATCCTTTCACCATTATGGTTCTTTCTTAAATTTTTTTCATCTGAATATTCAGTCGAATACAATGATGGAAGTCGGTTTTTAAATGAAAAGTTATACTACTTATAAATACTTATAAACTAGCGCCACAGCCACGGGTCCTCTTTACAGACTTTAAGTAGTATGTTATTTTCTGGGATATGAACGCTTAGAATAAGGACTCAATGTCGTTATTCTAAGGTACTTGCAATTAAGTATTGCCATTAAATCGTTATTAAGTCATTTTTAAATGGCTGTCAACATTGACAGAACTTTATAGGCGTTCACACCATCAGTCCACCTTATTTTCTATTCTATAAGAAATTATTCCGTTTTTATTTAGGGTGATATTTCTTAAAACAAACCTTTCTATTTAATACAGTAGAAAGTGTACTTTTTCTGTGAGTACCATTATCTTGCCACGCCCTGTAATTATTCTGGAAACTCAGAAATAGTTAAATCAAAGGCCTATATTAAAAAAAAAAAAAAAAAAAAAAATATAAAATGTTTATTGGCAAAAAATGTTTTACTTAAGTATCACTTAATAATAATAATAATAATAATAATAATACGTTTATTGCGGCAAAGAAAAGAAAAATGTAACAATGACTTAGATTAAGATTAGCATGAACGTTACACTACAATAAGCCATAGCTACAGTAACTAGGCAGGTAACTCAAAATTAGAATAAGCTTAGCTAAGGTTAGTCACAATTTTATTGCCGTATTGTGTTGGCACATATTATGTCAAGCGCATACCCAGTCCAGACCCCACACTAGGATTACCTGTGTCGTGAGTATCAGAACCGCATAGGCACCAAAACCAATATGTACCAACTACACTAGCCACTTCCCTAATCTAAGTAATATAACAAAAAACGGATGACGCAAAGTTTAGAAAACGGCTCTCTAAACTCCACACTAGGATTACCTGTGTCGTGGAGTTTAGTCTCCCTAATTTAGGCCAACTGTTTACCAACACATAAACAGATGGTAAAACGACAAATGCTTTTATACATTAATTGTTCATGAACATGGCCCTTTATTAGTAGTTACATTTCCAATAATTCTTTTAAAAAATTTAATGCTTAGAAATTGCACCTTTACGACAAAACCAAGAGCTAGTAACTGTGAAGAACAGTTATGCGTCACAACTCACAATCCGCTTTTATGTCGCGAAATTACACCTTGAGACCGTAAACACTTATACAGTTACCGGCTAGAACCATGTGGTCTTTGAGCACCTTATAATGATGTCGGGAACTCTTGTTATATCGTTCACTTTCCACTTCAGGGTGTTATTGACTAGAATACGTTCAAATAGTGTTGGGCACATGCGATAGGGATTATAGTTAGTTATCGGTTTGGTCAAGGAACGACTGCCGCGATGCCGAAGGCCGTGGCAGGAGGGATCTGTCACATTCTGGGAATGACCATTATGGTTTGTTTCAAAAGAAAGTCTGTATTTATTTAATTATTGATGTATGTATTCTGTATTTGTTAGAAAGAAAATTACTTACCTACAACATCATTTTATTATATTGACCCTTATTCATCAAAACGATCCTTATTCACCAACACTATAGGCGTAATTACACTCTGCCTAAAGGCAACGAGTACGAGCGAGTTAGACATATCTTCCGCATCACTCGCACATGTTATTGCCCCATCGGCCACAAGTTTTTGAACTATACTATATAGGTAATTGTTTCACCAAAAATAACTAATACTTTCAACCTGAAAAACGTCTGAAAATTGGGTTTGGTAGCCTAGTCAATATTTTCGATCCAATGAATTTATGCCAAATGTCATGACGCGATAACTCTGTGAATAATAAACTGGGTGCTTAGTACGGGTTTTGATAGTTTACGAAACTATAATTATGAAGTTTCGTTTCCTTCCATACATTTTTTGCAGCGCCCCTAGCGAAAACGAGAAGAAAACTAAGGACGCTATCAGTAATATGTATTGGATGGAAACGAAACTTCATATAGTTTCGAAAACTATCAAAACTCGTACTAAGCCCCCTGATAGGAAATTACCGGTTAAATTCAGAAAGCTTACTGACTTTAGTAAGGAAGAGAGAAGAGAAAGAGGTAGAGTAAGGCCCTCCGCTCGATGGGCTAAAGACATTATAAACGTCGCAGGAAGTCGGTGGATGAAAGCGGCTCAAGACCGTACGTCGTGGCATTCTGAGGGGTAGGCTTATTTAGACACGTAGGGAGGTAGTTTTTTATCAATGTTTTTGAACAATAAGAGCTAGATTAGGGCTCGTACACAAAACTGCGATGCGACGTCGCATCGCAAAAATCTGCGAGCTACGCATTTTTTGCGTAATTTTAATTTTTTTAGCGTAATTTTCTGCGTTGCGAATTCGCATCGCATTGCAGTTTTGTGTACGAGCCCTTACACATTGTGTTAAAGCGTTCTAAATACACACTAGAGAGGAATGGTATAAACAGAATGGTATAAACATTGACTCATGTTCAATATAATTATTATTTACTTATTTTAAGTTATATGCCTACTTTAATTAAGCAAAAGCTTCCATGGCTCATGAAAAGGCTAAGGAAACTAGAGTGCAATGAAAAGAGGTCATTTGGAAGAGCCAAAATATCTCCTAAACTATGCAAGACTCCCTGAAATAGAATTTAACTACGTAACTATATAAAAACCGTAAGAATTCCGTAGAAGAACCAAGATCACCTAAAAAAACCTTCCAAAATTGTTTTTTTTTAATACGATTGACATTGCATTTCTTTTGTTTTTCTTATTGTTTTGTCAATGAGTGTAAAATCGTAAAGAAATCGAAAAGTTTTACACATAATCTTGAATTATCATGACTGTCACACCACAAGAATGCACGAGGATCAGGATTTAGTATTATTATACATTCCAGCGAGTACGAAGGTGGTTTAAAGAAACTGGATTGCTGCACATAAGGAGGCCTGAAACTGGAAAACCAAGGTTTACAACAGCGCGGGAAGACCAATTTATCGTGTCGACAATGTTTAGAAATCTACACCAAACCGTAGTTACGGTGTTGCAAAAGCTCATGCTTTTTTTAATTTTTTTTTTACCGACTTCCCAAGAAAGGAGGAGGTTCTCAATTCGGTTGTATTTTTTTTTTTATTTGAATAGATATACTTCCAGATTGGTCCCATTTTTTTCAGAATCCAGTTCTGATGATGGAATCCATGAGGAATTGAGGGAACTCCTCAAATATTGTAGGCATACATATGGCGATTTTGATAGTTTCAGCAACAAACCAAGCATTTGCATTCAAAAAGTATCATAATCCTTTCACCACTATGGTTCTTTCATCATTTTTTTTTAGTCGAATACAATGGCGGAAGTTGGTTTTTTAAATGAAAAGTTATTTACAAAAGTTTTTGTACATACAGCGGTATGAAATATTTTTTACTATGATTTTTATTTAATTTCGGTATCTTGCATAGTTTGGGAGGTACTGGTGGTTTTTCTAAGTACCTAATCTTATTTTTTTGCTCGCCATTTTAGATGGACCAAAGCATAAAATAAGACCTGTGATTAATAACTATATTTATGTGAATTAATGATCATTATGTCCATAAACACCTATACAGTTATTGGCTAGAAACGCGTAGTTTCTGAGCACATTATTATGGTGCTACATCAATGATGTAGCCTAGATCAATCGGTCATCAACATTTTATGTATAATTTCAAAGCCCTATAAGTACCTACATAATTAATGGCTGCCCTAATAATAAATGCAAATTATTATACACAATCTTTTCCAATATTTCCCATTTCTATTTTAAATTAACACATTTCACATATTTCTGCATCAAAAAATATTAAAAATGTGCTAGTTTTGGTTTTTAAGCGACTTCACAAAAAAGGAGGAGGTTCTCAATTCGGTTGTATTTTTTTTTATTTGTTTGTTACCTATGTCTCCGTCGTTTATAAACCGATTTGGAAAATTCTTTTTTTATTTGAATAGATATACTTCCAGATTGGTCTCATTCTTTTTAGAATCTAGTTCTGATGATGGAATCCATGAGGATTTGAGGGAACTCCTTAAATACTGTAGGCATCCATATAGCGATTTTGATATTTTCAGCAACAAATCAAGCATTCAGAAAGTATCATAACCCACTATGGTTTTTTCATAAATTTTTTTCATCCAGGTATTTAGTCGAATACAATGGCGGAAGTCGGTTTTTTAAATGAAAAGTTATAGGAATCACTTCTTCTTCTGAATGCCTGCACTGAATTTTACTATTTTTTGGGCTAAAATTAATCTATAATTTGAATTGAAACGTTTCAAATTTTAAAAAGTATTCCTTGAATAAAAAATAGTACATTATGGTACAAGTGTGTAATGTTAGTGATTACCGCTGAGGTGCCATTGAGATCCGAGCCGTAAGGTGTGAAGAAAATAACTATAATTCTAACAGTGAAAACAAGATGTGAAATTTTTTTCGCTATGGCGGGAAATACTAATCAGTTTTCCTATGCGCGCGCATCTAACAATGGTGATCGGCATAGACTAAAGGAATGAGGTTTATTTTTTTTTTGCTTTCCGCGGATAGCGTTTTAGCCACGTACACAATGGATAATTTAAAGTTTTCTTTATTACAAAAATAAACAAAAGTTACATCTGAGTGAATGTTTTATGTATAAACATGTAGGTACAAGTTGAAATTATCTATTTAAATACGAAGTTGGATGATCATTTCATCCAACTGCAAGCAATTAATAGGTACATTAATTTATTTGTTCTATTGAACACGATCTTTTTTGTATCGAAACTTTTTTAAGAACAAAGCAACTCAACCAATACATTAAAAAGAAAAACTCTATAACTCACTTGTGAATAATAGCAATGAAAAAGTCACAGTTTGATTACAAGTGTCATTATGTGCCTAATTGCGGTGAAATTAAAGCCACTTTATGAGCAGTGTGTTGAAATATATATTACACATACGGGCCTGGCCTGAACCGTGGTAGTCTCGGCCTAAGAATAGGACACCTCCAACTCCTCTTTCTTTTTTTTTTTTTGATGTTTTATAAGGCGACTAAGGGATTACGCCAGGAGATGGGCAGCAGCATCCACCTGAGTACTTAACACCAAACTGCAATCACCAATCCGCCTGCCAAGCGTGGTGATTACGGCAAATCCCCACGCACCCCATTGCACGCTATGCATGCTATGGGGAGGCCTCATCCAGCCATCAGTGGATATCTACCAGCTGATGAAGATGAAGAAGACGGCTTGGGCATCAGTCTAAATCAGTCGCGCGCTGCCATTGGCTGGTGCTGCCTCAAGGTCGTTGACAATAGTAATTGCCTTAAAGAGTTAATGATGATGTTGGTCGTGAACTTTTACATTTTAATCGTCGACTTGTGACTTCAATAGGACATTGTCAAATCAAGGTTTCACATTTAAAGATTTTTAAAAATAAATTACTGAAGTGAAGCACTGCGGTTGTTATGCGACCACAAACCGGACGACGCAGTAGAAGGCCTTCCTCTCGATGGATATTCTAGGGGGACGCCGATGTCCAGCAGTGGACTTCAACAGGCTAATGATGATGATGATGACCTAGTAGTATATGAGTACCTATAGGTATAATAAAAACACAGACTTAGGGCTTCTTTCACAATCTTCAAGTAAAGTCTCGAGTAGGCTAGTTGTCGGTTAAAGTCCCATGTAACTGTGCATACGAGTTTCACAAAGGCCGAGTAGCACTATCCAGGAAGTAAAGTAGCCTGTAACTTACTTCTTGCTTCATCTGCCGATTAGCCGGTCTAATTGACGAGTAAAGTCAAGTTTCGTCTGGTTTTGTGTAGATAGTATCAAACTGTTACGAAAAAACCTATTAGAAAGTGTTAGAAATGGATTTATTTTATTTTATTGATAATCAAATAGAAAAAATTAGAAAATTCATCAAGACTTACAATTCCGAGAGTTCGTGTATTTCATGTTCCTGTAAATTATTTTGCCGAACTTGATGAATACTTATGTTTTTTTTTAATCTAAAAATGCAGTGAACCAAGTGCATAGTCAACAATATAGTATTTTAGCTTTATCCATCATAATTTTCAATTTTACACGAATTGTATTGTGTATCACGAAACATGCAAGAAATTACCCGCGCCGCGCATATCTGACAACCGTGCCGTGTGACTGCTGACATTATTTGTTGTTGTGACAGCGTCTATTGAACGGATAGATTGAAAGATTTTTGAAATCATTCAGCTAACCACCGAGTTGCTAATCGGAACTCAATTTTCTGTTGTGAAACTGATAAAACTTAATCGACACTTTTACTTGCTGGTTAGCGCTACTTAGGAAGTAACTAATCAACACTTTACTTGAAGATCGTGAACGAGGCCCTTAGTGATACTTACTTATTTGCTGAGCTCTCGGCACTTTTGTCATCAAGGCAAGCTTTTTTTGTCAAGATACTTTTCACAGTTTCCTTTAATACATGTTCAGAGAGAGAGGTCTATTATAATGGTCGTCATGTAATTTATTAAAAACAATGCTATGTCCTATGAACGACTTACAAACTCTAGCTAATCTAGATTATGGAAAAGCAATCTTGTTCCTATTCCTAGTATGCCTGTCTTTTCTCAAAGTGTTTCTATTTGTAGGTATTTATCCTACTCCTACTAATATTATAAACGCGAAAGTTTGTGAGAATGGATGTATGTTTGTTACTCTTTCACGTAAAAACTACTGAATGGATTTGAGTGAAATTTGGAATGGAGATACTTTACGCCCTGGATTAATACATAGGCTACTTTTCATCATCATCATCATCATCAATTTTCATCATTTTTCACGCGGGTGAAACCGCGGGGCGCAACTAGTGTAGTATACAAGGATGGCATTGTTAAATATTATGTTTTGAAAAGTTAGTTTAGAGAAACTCGCAAGCCAAGCCTGCGAATAGCCCTGTAATAGCTCTGTTTTTGCAGTATGAAAATAGTCTATGTATTGCGTTGCTCTTCCCCAAAGTTGTATGCCATACGACATGATGCTGTGGAAGTAGTAAGTACACGAGACAAGCAGTGTCGATATATGTTACTAACTTCTATAAATAAGTTGAGTTTTTAACCGACTTCCCAAAAAAGGAGGAGGTTCTCAATTCGGTTGTATTTTTTTTTTTTTTTTTTTTTTTTTTTAATGTTTGTTACCGCATATCTCCGGCGTTTATGAACCGATTTGGAAAATTCTTTTTTTATTTGAATAGATATACTTCCAGATTGGTCCCATTTTTTTCAAAATCCAGTTCTGATGATGGGATCCACGAGGAATTGAGGGAACTCCTCAAATATTGTAGGGATACATATGGCGATTTTGATATTTTCAGCAAGACACCAAGCATTTGCATTCAGAAAGTATCATAATCCTTTCACCACTATGGTTCTTTCATCATTTTTTTTTCATCGAAAATTATTTAGTCGAATACAATGGCGGAAGTCGGTTTTTTAAATGAAAGGTTATTGTTTCTAAATTCAAATTTCGAAGTGAAGACTTCGAAAGAGAGAGCAAAAGATACAAATCACACATTATATTCTTACACTTACTATACAACTTTTTTGTATTGTAATAGCCAAAAAAATACACAAAAACCACTACAAATTGGCTAACAACGAAGAAGTGCAATCAGCTAAAAGCCCAATCATTTTCCAATGCCATTTCCGTTGTCCGTGCCGTTCCGATGGAAACACGGAATAAAAGCGGCTCACAAAGGCTATCTGCTGTTATCCCTCACCACCCGCGGCGCCCACTGCCGGGGGGAGTTGGGAGGTATCACAGAGAGAAAGATAGTTCAACATAGAAATCTCACTCCGACGTTTATTCGATAGGCCACTTGGTCAACCTGAATTATTTGATTCACCAGGCTTAGATACGGTAACATGACCGATGGTGCAGGAACCAGTGTGAAGAAAGGATCGCTCACTCTAATGGCACTAAAAGGTACTACTTCATGTGTGGGGCGTGAGACATCTCAATTCCATTTCACTTTTAACTGAAAATTTTGGCTCACACTCAGAGCTATACTGAATCTAACCTCGGCGAAATAAAGTTCATTTTACATTGAAAGCTGAATTGTAGTGAAATATCCGTGTAGCAGAAGGGCGGGGGATCTCCCAACACCCCCGGGATTGCGTACACTAATTGCGCCCCCGAATTGGGGTAATGCATGGAGCGTTCGTTTTAGTTTTAATAAAGTATGAGTCGAGTAAGCTTCTGGATCAAAGCAGCTATTTGTTTTAGTTAGTGAGATTTTCTTGTCATACAATTTTTTTTGTAGAAAAAAATTGGCGAATTTGTTGATGAATGAATTGAAGCTTTTCTGTTAATAAGGAAGTCTGGATAGATTTTAATTTGACCATAACATTTTGGTAGAGCAAAAACTCGAATAGCTCTACCTCTACTTCTTGGAAGTAAGACGGATCATCAAACAAATTAGCAAGCTGTGTTCATAATGTTTTTTCTTAGGTGTAAAGCCATCTTGTTTAAGATATACTTATCTTATTCTTCATCACCACTAGTACCGTAGATGTCCACTGCTGAACGAGGCCTTCCTCATAGAATAAGGTGGTTTGCCATAATCACCACGCTTGGCAGACGGATTGGTGAGTCGCAGTATTGGTTTAGAGTACTCAGGTAGATGCTGCTGCCCATACCCTGGTGTAATCCCTTAATCGGCTTTTAAGACATCCAAGGGAGTAGAAGGAGGGGTCTATTAAGCCGGACACATACACATAAGGCACAGATAAAATATATAAATTCATAGTTTTTACAATTTTTCATTTAAATTATTTAAGTAGGTACATCATGAGTAATTATAATTGAATGTCCTGACTGATTCACTGACTGATATCAACGCAAAGGCTAAACCATTGGTACATGCGTTTTGAAGTCTAGGGGTGCACTAAGAAAAAAAATCCGATAGGTAGGTATTCCCTAAGAGGATACAGTGGGGTGTTGAAGACTGTATGGAAAATACTCCATGATGACAAAGTCGTGAGTGTTTCACTAGTCTATCTACATACAACAATAGACAATAAATTATTACGCTCTACTTAATTTCTTTCCGTACAAAAAATCAATTGATTTGCAACTGTTCCTGTTGCGTGACAACAAAATGTACTCATACAAACGATCCATTTTCCGGTAAAGAAATGTTTGTCCCAAATATAGAGCAAGTACGCAATATCCACGCAATATCTATGCCCTCGCTGTCACGCACACACTGCGCCAAACACCCTGACACAGCACCACGGAAAACCAAAGCAGTCTAATATTAGATTGAAAAGCCGTAAATAAAACATGTTGCGTCTCCCTACGCTTCGCAGTTTCGTTTTATTGAGTTACGAGTCCCTGAAGCGTTTTGCCGCCAAAACAACGTACATTTTGCCCCCCGGCGTGCGTAAAAACCTTCACAGAAATTCTCTTGACGAGTGACAGAGAACCCCTAGGACTGAAAGGGACGGACACCTTAATATTTTATCGGGCATCTTCTCATCAGGAAATTTACACCATTTCAATTTCAACTCTGTGTTAAACAGATTAAAGATGATAATGTGAAGTTGGGGATTCGAATTGCGTGTGTGCCCTTACGTCGGTGAAAGGAAATTACAACCACACCCACGTATAATGTTGCCGCAATAAAAAAACGTGTGAGAAGAAATAATGAGCGGTTACTGGCGCGCCGAGAGCCGAAGACGATTTCTTTTTTCCCCATCCGCTAATTGATTTGAGAGAATCCTCAGATAAAACGTTGGATATCATGTTGATGAATGATGGATGAAGTTGTTCAGTTAAACTGATTACAAATTTAAATGTGAGATGCAGATGAGCTGCGAGTTGATGGGAATGGGGGCATCGCGGTCTCGCATCGTTTTGTCATTCATTGTACTGTGTCGATATGTCGGATATGTCTGCTAGATCTATCGTTATTTGAAACATCCTTTTTATGGAGGAGTGTCGTTCATTAAGATTTTAATATTTACAGGTAATTCATCATTATCATCATCAGCCTGTAGAAGTCCACTGCTGGACATAGGCCTCCCCCCTAGAATGTCCACCGCGATGGAGGCCTTCTACTGCGTCGTCCGGTTTGTGGTCGCGATTCGAAAACCTTTATTCCCTAACGGTTGTCAGTTCTGCGAGCTATGACCTGCCCATTGCCCCCATGATAATGCACAAAAACCTTCAAATTATTTTCGAAATATATCTTCTAGCAACTTCTTCATCTTCTACTTTGAAATCACTTCGTACAGAACTTTATTTTTGTCAAAAATGTTATTATCAAATACTTTTTCCTTCGTTAGTACCCACAAGACCCTTTCAGGGGGGGGGGGTGACTGAGTCACTGATCTGAAGTAGAAGTACCAAGTAAGGTTCAGTGATATGACAGAAGAACTCATAAGTTACCTAATTTAAGTACAAAGATGGTTCACGCTATAGTCTTTTCCATGCATGCAGTATCAGGGCCTTTATGCCTCAAACTATAGTCACTGATCTATGCACGAACCAAGAAAGTACTAGTGAGACGGCGGACAAATGAATCAAAGACGAATAAATGACATACTCATAAGTTTGAGTTTAAGACTTTTGTGGCGCGGTGGCCGAGTAGCCGGCTGAGGTGCAAGATGTTGCGTGTTCGATGTTCGATTCCCGCTGAGGGACAAATGTTTGTATGATCTGCAAATATTTGTTTCGGGTCTGGGTGTTATGGTACCATGGTACTTGTAGTTCCTGATACAGAGCATCCTAGTGTGGTATCAAGACTACGTATGTGACTGTTGGGGGTGTTGTGTTCAAAAATGGTTCAGGCCAGTCTTAATAATTTTCTCGTGATCACTCACGATATCTAGATTTTGCACTAAGGGAATAAAGCAGTGTCTTACGTCATATTGAACCCTGAGCGTAACGAGGGACTCTAGAGTTAACTCCCGAGCGTATATAGAGAGGGAGTTATATAGAGTCCTGAGTGAAGCGAGGGGTTCAAGCTGCCCAAGACGAAGACAGGCTTTATTCCAGAGGAGCATACTCTACTTTTCACACCTTCTGCGGGACAATAAATAGCCAGGGCTTGTTTTGATTATTGTGGTACTAGATTAGATATTGCAATAAAATTCACTGAAAATCACAGCACCAAACACCGTCTCTTGTTTCACATTCTTTGTAAACGCACATTTTTTTTTTGAGTTCTGCTTATGGTGGCGTTCGATTTTCGAACAAACCTTTTTACAATGCCAGATGGGCATTGTTTTACTGAGTTTTCCACGAGTTTCCACGCGAATTTGACGTTCCAAATTCAAATCACTTTATTCTCTAGGATGTTCTGTGTCTGACTGTTCCTTGTCGTGTTACTGATTATTATTATTGTTAGCTAGCGACCAAAAGGCCTATTACGAGTTTTGCATTGCAAATCACTTTGCGAGTCGGAGGTATGGTTAAGCCCCTTTGGGTAGTTGTAGCCAATGGTGAAAAACCAGTGTGGTGAATGATGCGGTATGCCCTCGCCCTGTCATATTTTCAATTTTTAGCTCTAGAACATGCCGGTTCCCTCATGATGGTTTCCTTCACCATTTGAGACCACATTACCTATAGGTACTTATTGTTAGAGTGATAATACGCCATACATTTTTAGTGAGTTGAATTGGCAATGAACAGTCCTATATTAGCTTGCAAAACCGACACACTTTGGGCAAATAAACGTTTTAGAGTTCCTTTTTATTGTTGTTTTTAAGTTTCGACTAACTTTATATGTAAAATAAATAAAATAAATAAATACTGGACATTTCACACAACATTATCTAGCCCCAAGCTAAGCAGGGCTTGTGTTATGTAGGTACTTACATGACACAAATTAAGTTTTTTTTTTAAATAGTCTGTTGACATAAAGATGAAAGTCTCATGTGCCTGTAATTTCCCCGGCACCCGTATTCTTTGAATCGAAACACAGCATTCCAAGCACCACTGCTTGGCGGCAGAAATATAGGTACGGTGTTGTAGTACTTCCTCGAACGAACTCTTTCGCAAGAAGTTCTACACAACACACCTCACTCTAATTAGTGAAGCCATTTTTGTTCCTATTATAAATCAATTATTCTTAACTTATTGGATGTTGGCGCGTTCCAATGTATCTTATCCGCCCCTGTGTGTGAGGCGGCTAAGGCACTTTTTAGTATAGTGTATAAATATTATTAGTAGTTAGGTTTTTATTGCAAGACGTAACAGGGCTGACATAGTCGCAAAGCGACTCAAAGTCCTTATAAAAATTTAAGAATAAAAAAAAAAGACAATTATTTTGAATTCAAAAAAGAATACTCTATGCAGGGACGACAGAGTTTTAGACTAGGGTGTGTATTTGTGTGTTTGTGTATTATCAATGTCCATCTATTTATTTTATTTTGTTTTGTTTATTTGGGAACAGTCTTCATAAATGGATAACTAAGTACTTATACTTAATTTACAGTAAATAATAAGTACCTATGTAAACCCAGAACATCATCCACAAATATAATATGCCATGCTATGTACTTCGGTATTTAGATATTTTGCATAATTCTTATTTGTGTCGTTGTTTTACTTGATTTTCAGAATAAAAAATTTGAATGTGCCTACTTTTTAAAAAATTCCTTCCGCGGATATGTCGTAAAAGCCGCCTGAGGGATTACACCAGAGGATAGGAAGCAGCATCCACTTGAGTAATCAACATGCATACTGAGTTCACCAATCCGCCTGCCAAGCGTGGTGATTATGAGAATCCCCATTGTATTTAATGAGGGAGGCCTCTTCCAGCAGTAGACGTCTAACGGCTGGCTGCTGATGATGATGATGATGATGATGATGATGATTAAAACATTATAGATATTAATAGGTTTTCGTGTTTTTTGAAGGATCATTCTGATGGTAAGTATTTAATCCTTTCGTTCCCAAACCTTGACTTTTTGATTGAGTATCAATTAATCTAGAGCACTTTCTTGTTCGACCGCTCACAATGCAATTAGCATTTAACTACTTACAAGTCATTAAACATCTCATTGAAACAAAACTTCATCTAATTAATACAAAATGAAGACTGCTCCTCACAAAAACTGGTATCACCATGTGTTTACATCAATAACCACTCATTACTGAAGCCCAGTGCATGTTTGTACGTAGGTACAAAGTCGACCTGCAGGCGGCATTACCTTGTCGAAATACCGCGACTCGGCAAAAACACTGCATCAGCGCTAAAAATAATACCAGCAAAATTCCGAGCAGAAGCCGAAACTTGCCGAAACGCGAGATCCGAGCTAATGTCGACTCTCGGGCCGCACCCGGCAATACGAAGCCACACAGCAACAGCGTGTTTACAGAGTTAAAACGAATGTGTGCGAGCTCTAAGGTAAGTTTTGAACTCGATTTTGTTCGAATGATCGTGAGCGGACACAACAGTTCACATGTGTGCGGCTCTTTTCAAACGTTTGATACGTCCAAATGAGGTTATTAGACGCGCGTGTGTGCGTTCTTTGCCGTGTGAGCGTGAAGGATATTCGTTTTATTTTATTCTACGCTCTACGCGTCTCGCGTCTCACGGGCGGTATTATGCTGAATGGGTCAAGTGCGTGAAATGAAGTTTTATAAAGCTGTCTCACAACACCGTGACGTGGGAACAACTGAACTTTATCATTGTTCGTTTTTGATTTAATTTCGAATCGCTCCCCTATATTTTATTTTTATTCTCAGAGTAAGTTTTGATTGAGGATGCTGTATTATTGAAATCCTTGCTAGCATTATCATGCATGGGTGCATGGGTTCATTTTTGCGTAGCGTTGTGGATTATCGATATGTACATATCGCTGTCTCAGCACATTTTTGCCCAGTATTTAGTTGCTAGGCATTTAAACATCATGCATGACAGCATGAGTGGTTGTGTTGTTGCCTGATTCTTTTAGGCTTGATCGCGTTGGAACAGGAGTAATTTTAGTTTATAAGACGATTCAAAATGATCCTTGTGATTTCAATGAATAAAATTCGTCAATACAAAAAAGTAGATTAGTAAAATAAACTTGCGTGCAATTAAATAGGGTCACTTAGAAAAACCGCAATACCATCCAAACTATGCAAGATATCGAATTTAAATATAAAACATATTACAAATTATTTAATGCGGCTTTAAATATTTTTTTTAAATCACTTGACATTTATGAAATTAAAAATTAGTCTGGGTGTTAGGTATTGTGGTTTTTATAAGTGACCCTATTTCATTGCACGCCAGTTTATATTAATAAATAAAATAGATTTTAAAGTAGGCCTAAATACATATAATTTAATATTTATTATTATTTAAATAATCAATTTTGGAATAGTTCACGTAAGTAGGAAGTAGCAGGTAGAGTGCGTCTAGTCTAAAACTGTGAACGCCTCTCCACCGCTTTTATTTGGCACTTGACATAAACATTCGAAAACGGTTCTTGTGGTTACGGATTATGGAATATTTTACTTTGACGTACTTAATCAAATAGTGGGGATTTCAGTTTTAGATTAGGCGCACTCTATATCAGTCAAATAATATTTTTTTTTTTTAATACCTACAAGCTTTTGTAAGATCTAGCCAGAACTGTAAGCAGAATGCGCCCTAAAAAAATTACTTGCTGCCAGTTTATACGTCGACGAATTCAATTGCCCTCCTTTCGCCTCCATCATCAGATTAGCTCGTTAACATCTTACTTCTTCTGAACTTGACATGTAGCGTGCGTCCAGTCAAACTGCACGCTCCTCCATCACTTTTACTTTGCACTTGACACATGCTTGACGCTCGAAAAAGGTCTTTGTGTTTATGTATTATTGAATACATTATTTTATGAAATAGTAGAGCGTGCAGGTTTAGACTGAACGCACTCTACTTAGTCAAAGTTTCAACTCAGTCGATGACAGCCGTACTGCGTCAATATCTCGTCTTGCAAGATTTAACCCAAACACACAGGTGTAAAGATATACTTATACTTATATACAGGGGCAAGTTAAATCCATCTTGTAAAAACCAAGACACCTAGTTTATAGGTATCAGAAAACTGGAATCCATGTAACACTTACGTACAACAGAGAATGATAATGAGACATGGACATGAACAACTCTAACTCTAACTTAACTCTTTTAGGGTTAAGATCGCCTTTTTACATGTCCCTTGTGTAAGATTTTTTAGTCTGTAATTTTGTGAACAATAAAGAATTAAATAAACCAATAAGTTTTTTTGTAATAAATATATTTTTCAAAACAACGAATGAAATGTATCTACTCCTGACTAATAATAATGATGAAATTGGATAATAAAAATAATAATGTTATCAGAATGTTGCAGATATCAGATCAGCTCGTTATCACCATAATATTGTATTGTCATCGAAACTTGACAGGTATGCAAAATTTTTGCTAAATCGGCTGAGTGGAACTGGTTTAAAAATCAGTTGCAAATAATTTGCCCACATACCTATATAACGTGAAGATGAATAAAAACTTTTAATTTTGTAAACCCCATAATCACTATCATAATCATGATGCAAATTGAATTAATTCAATTGAAATGTTTGGTTTTTTTTATTTTTACTTGCAAAATCAGCTTTGTCATAAACTATGCTTTAGCATTTTTTAATTATGGATTAGTAAGTAGGCACTGGCACTATTCTGATAAGTAGGTACAGAAAGAAGGAAGGATCTCTACAATTTTGCAAGGTGTAGGCTACAATTCAACAGTTTGCATTCTCGTTCGTAGTTTAGTAAACTTTGCAAGACATCGTTGTAACAAACCGCGGCGATCGCAGATTCAAATAATAGTTCAGTAAAAAGACTACTGCATCGGAGAAAAGACTTTAGAGTGTTAGTTAGTGTTCAATGTCTGAGACAGAGACAGGGGGAGTTTCAGGGGAACATTCGTTTTGACCATAATAGTCGAGTAGAGTGCATCTAGTCTAAAATAGAACGCCCTCCCATCGCTTTTACTTGGCACTTGATACAAGCACTTGACGTTCGAAAAAAGTCCCTGTGCTTACGGATTATGGAATATTTCATGTTGACGTACTTAATAGAATAGTGGGGCGTTCAGTGTTAGATTAGATTAGACGCACTCTATACTGATAGATGATAGAAAGTGACAATTTGACAAAAAATTTAGTCAAGTTGATTGCTTGCTTGCTGGATTATTTATTTATTTTGTTGTATTGTATTTGATTGGTCTTTGACGTAACTAAGTGTGTTCTTGTGCTCCAATGGTGGAAATAAATTAAGTTTATTTTTTTTTAAGTTCAAGTAGTAAAAGAAACAATATGAAATTTTGTAGGAAATCTGCACAGAGAAGAGTTTCAGAGTCATTATTTGAATAACTTTTCATTTAAAAAACCGACTTCCGCCATAGTATTCGACTAAATAATATTGGATGAAAAAAAAATATGAAAGAACCATAGTGGTGAAAGGATTATGATACTTTCTGAATGCAAATGCTTGGTGTCTTGCTGAAAATATCAAAATCGCCATATGTATGCCTACAATATTTGAGGAGTTTCCTCAATTCCTCATGGATCCCATCATCAGAACTGGATTCTGAAAAAAATGGGACCAATCTGGAAGTATATCTATTCAAATAAAAAAAGATTTTTCCAAATCGGTTCATAAATGCCGGAGATATGCGGTAACAAACATTAAAAAAAAAAAAAAAAAAAAAATACAACCGAATTGAGAACCTCCTCCTTTTTGGGAAGTCGGTTAATTAATAGGATTCGCATTCATATAAAAGTGGAAGAGTTAACTCGTTCACTGTAGAAAACACAACGTCTGTGTTTTTAGTTTTTTGGTGATCGTATGTTTTTTTCTCCGATTTTTTTCTGGTTGCGATTTTTTCCTTCGACAGGTGGTGATACACAGACGGTTGTTTGACACGACCCTTTTACAGCGTGGCTCATACACACGGCTGAACTTCAATTTATAAAAGCATATTTACACACGAAAACTCGGAAAAAAGTTCGCAGTGGAAGTGTTAAGGAGTCGTGATATCTGAAAACCCAAATTTCTTAGCAGCTTCAGAATGTTGCAGTAAATATCGGTCCTGCCTAATTTCTACGAATCGCCCAGTACGTAGGACACGTTCGTGTGCGCTGTTCGTTAACGACCCGCCGGAATCCTGCTCCGTTCCACAAACAACCAGTCCGACTGCTAGAGATGCCCGTCCGGTTTTAGCCGGATCGGTAAATAGCTAAGCTGCTTTATAAGACACCGGCATAATTATGAATAATATTGATATAAATTTTAATAAAAATTGTAGGCAGTTGACAAAAATATAGCATCCTTTTATTTGATGATTGTGAACTCCATAAATTTTATAAAATTTATGCAAATTTAGATATCATAAATTTAAATATTTGCGCTTTTACTTTGAAAAAAAATTGTTTTATGTAATAAAGAATCAGATTAAGTAATCAAATGCAATCGCTTTATCATAATTATTTTTATTTTTTTCTAAACAATCTAAATATAATAAACTGTCCGACTAGGCGGCTCTACATTGTGTGTACGTGACACACAGTACACACACCCAGCCCTAATCCTCGTATGTGCACATTCAAGTTTAGGTGTAGATCGATGTGTGAAGGACAATTTAGAAATACTTGTCAATTTATAGCGTCGGACTTTACCGACCTGTTCTCAAATGAGTCTATGCCGGCCGTAGCTTTATTCCACTTTATACTCTGGGTTTATGTTCTCATAAAGAGAAACTAGTAAAGTGCTTCGACGTCTCCATAAAATCATGTTATGGTAATACAATTTCTTGGATGGTGGAGTCATAATCATAATCTTTATCTGATTGATCGACGACTCTATATTGGGCTATCAAATTTCTCACTAAATTGAAATGATATGAATGAATGAAAAGATTGTTTCATAAGGGACCAAAGTAGTGGATTTTAACTGGAATATTGAACCCAGACTAAAATCATAAGAAATCACGAGCGTAGCGGTCTGAAGGATTCAAACCACCTGAAATCGAAACAAAGACTGTGTCGGATTAAACACTGTAGGTAGGTACTTCTTTTGAGAAACAGATATTTTCGTTGTACCTAAGCATAAAACCTACCTAGTCTCTAGCCATCTTCATCATACCATATTGTAGCGACATTTTTATTTCAAATTAGGCACTCTTTTTTCGCCTGAGGCAGGTGTGTTTTTATTCGATATTTTCGTATTGGTACTTGTAATTATATCTTATTAAACTCGTGTTGATTCTCTGTGACAAATAAATCAAGTTCAAAATTTAAATCCTGTAGCGCAAAAACACATTTTAGGTTCTCTCTGCAGGGCGACAAATAGCCATTTTCGACTAGGTGAAGTGAAATTATGTAAATATTTTTTGAGTTACGTAGTCTACGTCTAATCTAAAACTGAACGCCCCACTATTTTATAAGGTACGTCAAAATAAAATATTCCATAGTCCGTAACCACAAGGATCGCTTTCGAACGTCAAGTTTGCGTCAAATGCCAAGTAAACGCGATGGAGGGGCGGGCAGTTTTAGACTAGACGCACTCTTACCAATCTGTCAAGTTCAAATAAGATTTTAAATAATGCAGACTTAGTTTGTTTTATTTCACCAAATTTACGGTTTTTGTACTTACAGTTAACTTACTTATATTAAATACTAGCTGGTGCCCGCGACTTCGTCTGCGCATATATTTCGAGTAGCTTATATTAGCGTGGCGTAGAAAAGAATATATACTGTGGCGGGCTTTTTTGTAGGATGATTTAAGATAAACATTTCCATCGTACATTACATATTATGTGTAACCATAGATTTATTGCAACTAGCTGTTTTGGCAGCGCACACCAGAATAGCTCGCAGATGGTAGATTTTTTCCTACTACTTGACACTTATCGTCATATTATGGACAATTCACATAATATTTTTATAAATTGTAGCCTATGTGTTATTCTGATGTATAAGCTATATTATTGTAAAGTTTAATTCAAATCTATAAAGTAGTGTTTACGTGAAAGAGTAACAAACATCCATCCATCCATCCATATTTACAAACTTTCGCTTTTATAATATTAAGTAGGAAGGAACGATAGTACAAGTAGTGGTTATAAAAATATGCTGAATTGAGTAGTTATCCACGGCTGGTAGACATCCATTGCTGGACATAAGCACAATGCTACAACGAACGCCACTTTTTTTGCCACCTCCATCTATTCATCGATTGGAGAAGCCGAGTACCAAAAACATAAACCGAAGATTTAAAACAAATGAGTTCGCAAGCCGAATAATTGAAACACAATGAGTTCTCACTGTACTAACTTAAATAAAATTTAGCATACGTCGTTACACGTTCTCTGCTGGACAAGGCCTCCTTCATAAAATTCAATGAGGGTGCGAGGGAATTTCCTATAACCATCACCACGCTTGGCAGGCGGATCGGTAAGTACTCAGGTGGATGCTACAGCCCATCCCCTGGTGTACTCCCTTAGTCGGTTTTTTGAGGGAAGAGACGGAGGGGTCTCAGGCCAGACACACCACATGACCAACGGCTGATGACGGTGATGATAAAACTATGCGCAAGAGACTACAGAATTGCGGTTTTCCTTGAAACACGTTGCTCGTGGCTCTATTTTACTCAATACTTAGTAACTACTGAATGAACAAGTGTCAGAATACACTGGCCCCTCTAAGCCACTATTTTTCCTAATTGTCGGCCACGCGTCGCCACATGGCCGGCATATGTTAAGTCTTCAAATTAACCGTTTAATGGACGAATGGTGTATTGTTGTGGTAATTATTGTGAGAAGATAAACGTTGCAATTTTGGAGTTGTAAATTTTGATAGCCGTTTAAAATTAGTGCTTTCTGTTTAGGGAGAGAAAGTAAAATTTTAAAAACTTAATTAGCTGCAGTTTTTTTTATGTTTTAGTATATTTTGTTAAGGGGTTGTAGCAAAACAAACAGTAAAAATAAATATCAATGTAATTTTTAGTTCAAACTAACTAACTTTTTAAGTTTAAAAAAAAAGAAGAAAGAATCATCATCAGAAGAAGGCTCATTGGCAGAAAGTTACAAAATCATAAAGAAGGATGGTGACTGTTGGCCCAGATCAAAAGATAAATGAACCTTGCCCCGTTTATGGAATTAATTAGTTATGTTCTAAATGTTATTGATAGTCTAATTAATTTATAGTCTTGAATATTTTTAGAAGCAGAGAATCAAAAGTTACGTCTTATTCAATTTATAACGAAGAACTTGATCAATGCCTTGTAAAGTAAACTTTAAATAACATGTTATACTTTCAAGAATATTACAGCTAATTATACATAGTTACATCACTTGAAAATGTAGTAATATAATAATATAAGGTATTTTAAAGACTTAACCTAAAAATATTATGCGATATCCAACTTGAATAGGAACTTGGAAGATGTCTGTCAGTCGTTGTGTCATACGTATTTCGTGTTCTAACCAAAGTTGGCGAAAATTTAACGCAACTACATTAAATTTGCTTTTTCATTCTCTTAGCATCATCGTCAACAATTAGACGTCCACTGCTAGACGAGGCGTCCCCCATAAAATACAATGGGGGGCACCAATACAATTGCCATAATCCACGCTTGGCAGGCGGATTGGTTATCGCAGTGTTCTTGTAGAGTACCTACTCAAGTGGATGCTGCTACACGTCTCTTGGTGTAATCCCTTAGTCGACTTGTACGACATCCTTGGGAGGAGATGTAGGGGCCTATCATTCTTAGCCCAGCCACACCGTGGCATTCAGACACACCATGAGATCTTAGCATATTATTATCAATAAACAAAGGTATCTTTACTGAACACTAACGTGAAGTTGTTACAAAAGTTGTGTCACAAAATATGAGGGACGTCGCCATCCTTCTTTAAATTATAAGTAGGTAGTGTACACTGGAAAATCCGAGCTCACTAGGTTGACGTTTGAATGGTAAAGACGATGAATGCCGACCCTTGCCTGTCCCTCGCGCTTTTGTCTTGTCTTCAGCAATGCCCATACTAAAATTCATTGCCGGCTTTTCTGGAGCTGTATTATTTAGGATCTTCTAAGAAACTGAATATATTATGCAAGCGTGCTCTATCTTAGACCGCACATGGCGATCAAAAGCTAGATTAAAGAAGGCTCGTTTAAGTGCTGAACAGCAAGGAGTTAACTTGTAGAATCTTTAATGTCTTCGTCATCTAGTTTGGCTATTATATTTTAATTCGAATGATCTAACAGACGGTACAGTATCTAAATAGATTAAAACTGGAAATTAATAAGGCACGGCAAAGACAATCCGAGCTTGTCCTTGTTTGGCTTATTCCACTTTTCCCCCTAGAGAGAGAATCCCACTCAGAGGGGAAAACTGAACCCTAATGTAAAAAAAAAATAGAAATCCCCCTTTTCATTTTGGATATTCCACTTTTCTCCAATATAGTAAATAGACAAGAAAACCACGATAAATCAAAATCACATATAATATTTTTTTTATTTTATAATTATTTAACCGGCCATCATGCGTCTCCTCTCGAACCTCTCGTGTCTATGCATGGTTTTCGAAGCCATGCCACAGTATCCTAAAATAAGTCACATAACTGTCCATAAAAAGTATTCAACTGTCTATTTCTATTGGTATTTATTAAAGAATAGAATAGAATATAATTTATTTGTATAAAAGAGTTACACAGAGACACATAAAAAACTTAGACTAAGAGGAAACAGACCCGAAGGTACAAAGTGTAACTCCAGTAACAAAATGGCTCTGCCTCAGCATGAGTTGGTTGACTAGCGAGCTAGCAACCAACGCTGGTCTTCCGTCACTTGTTGTATTACGCTTTCTGTTCCAAAAATATATAAAAATTGACCGAGCTGGCTCTACCTATAAGTACAACATAGACTATACAATCATTAGGATTTGAATCATGAAGAGGTAGGTATCTTGGATAAGTTCATAATCATCATCAGCCTCTAGAAGTCATCTGCTGAATATAGGTCTCCTCCTTAGAGTGGCATGACACCTCAAAAATTTCATTGGTTGGGTCACTACTGTGTCACTTCTTAGGTAGATAAAATTCATTCATGAGTTCATTGTCATGGCGACGCTTGAAGAACTTAACAATGTGACAATGTCATCAGGTCTATTTACATAACTATTTAAACAAGTGCGAGTAACCACTTGGTCAAACCAAGGTCCTGAGGTCCTCATAAAGTAATAAGTGCTTTCATGTTTAACTTTGACTGTACTTTTGTATTTCGCGACGGGGTGGGAATAATTAGCATAACCATTAACTTCGGATAACAATAGATTTTTATTCGCGATGGGGTGGTACCGGACGCAACGCGTGTAAAATGACGGCTCCCGAATACTGAAAGTACCGGTAAAACTACCTATAATATAGCTATATAAAATAGCTTTCGCCTGAGAGGTGATTCATACCGGAGAAAAACTTTTTTTTTCGTTTCGTATCGTATTTGTCAGCCAGCAATGTACGCATTTATTCCGGCCGCGCGAGTTCAACGCTCCCGGTCAGCTGATTGACCCGTAGCGCCAATATTTCTTATGTGGTTTTCATTGCTTTTTTTGAGGTTTTTATGTATTAACGTGTTTTTAATGATGGAAATTAGGTTTTTGTGTTCCTTTAACGATATTTTATGGATATTTATAAAGAAAACAAAAAAAGCAGCCCAAAAGTGAGCATTATTTTTCGTGTTTTTGCAGCTTAAATATTTTCAGAATCATGGTCTGAATGCACTGTTTCAGTTTTAATAGCTAAACAATAAAGCTAAACAAAAAAGCAGACATAAAAAGAAAAATTAAACGAAAGACGAAGCCCTACGTATGACAAAGCGTATGGTCTCAAGACTTTATAGCCTGCCAAAAAGGACGAAAAGACAAAAAAAACAATCACCTGTAATTGTGTAGACCATACAGGATCTATCAGTACCTACCACTCGCAACTTAGTATAGTAGTAACTACTCGCTAAAATAGGAGGCTGCCTAGTTTGAGTAAAACCAAAGATAGTCCGAGGTTTTGTAATTTTTGACATATCAATTTTTGGATTATCTAGCTTGAGCTTCGAGCAAGGCAAGAAGTCCGTGTTGCTCGAAGAGCTTGAGAGTTGATTTCGGAAAACAAACCATCTGCTTTTGCTCAAGTGCTTTTGACCTGAATAGTTTTTTAACTGAATCACTATAAGAGCTCATGGCAAGACCTAAGTTGTTTGTACCAAAGGTCGATATTTAAGCCTGGACTGGAAGACCTGGCTTTGGAATCTGGGTTTAGACTCTTTCGTGATGAGACCGCATAAAGCTAAAACAAACCAGCAACGCGGCGAATTAGGGATTTATATTAAAATCAAACACCAATTAACACCAAACATCTATTGTCAGTGAATCACGACTCACACTCCACTGCACCCATACGAGTGCGAGCGTTTCTTTCTGATAAAACCGAGGGTACAAGGGCCGGAGTTAGATCAATCAGGGGGTTAAGTTTTGTTAAAAAATAAGTCGATGTGAAAGTTAGGTGAACATTAAAGTTAAGTCGATGTTAAAGTTCAGCCGATGTTATCTATAGTTAGGTCATTGTTAAAGTTAAGCCGAAGTTTTAGTTAAATCGATGTTAAAGTTAATTCAATGTTTACCAAAGTAAGGTCGAAGTGCTTTGTTGATGATGTTAGGTATGACTGTGAGCAAAATAAAAAAAAATATTCAACTGGAGGAAAGAAAGAAAAAGGAAGAAAATAAAATGTATTTATATTTCGCCAAAGAACACAACACAAAATTAAATACCTGAAACAAATTACCAAAAGAAATAAGAATAGATTTAAATAAGAAAGGATCATAATAAGAAAGTTTTTTCGTTTTTCATAAAGGTCTTTCAAAATGATGTTTAGCTAACTCAAAACTTCTTGTAAAATTAATAATATACCTACATAGTTCGTGGTAAAATAGGTTTAAGCCCCAATAGCTATGCCCCGTCTGACTATGATAACTATCTGACGGCGCGGCTCTGTTAAAGCCGAGGGTGGGTCGGAAGCCGGGTTTTCAATTTCCGCCCCCACGCGCCCGCCACCCCCACCCCACGCCACCCTAGCGTAATTTTATTAAAAACACGACAACGGCTCGACATCGGCTGAATATTTATCTCTTCGTTCCGGACGTGGAATTTGAAAGGGTAGAGTTTAGTGATTATGATAGTTGGATGAAAGCTACAAGCTTTTATTCGAACGAAGAAATTGTTATTATAGGTATAATATGGTAGGTTTATTCGCTACATGAACAATTTGAGCCTTAGGTATCCATCTTTTTGTGACAAAAAATACAGTGCATAATTTGTAAACATGATATTGAGGGGTTTTCATGGCCGTTTCATATCATGCTTTCAGCGTTGAAAATAGATGGCGCTGCTCTGTACCTAGCTGTCAAGTGTCAAAATAAAGATAAATGTCAACATCAAGAACGTAGATATATTTTCATTTTTTAATATTTATTTTTGCCTACTTCTAAAAACACCACGAAATCACTAGCGCACACTCAAGACGCAACACAAACAGAATATCATAACTAATATAGCCACAGACTAGTTAGATAATAGCTTAGTACGCGTACATCATAGATAATACATTTGACAATCAGAGCTAGACAGCTAGAGTTGAGTCAGCGCCATGTATCGAACCAATTTGAACAACTTTTTTTTTAATAGAAGTTGAAAAGCCCTCATTGCCTCTGAGTACAGCCCAGAATTATAAGGCTTCAAAAATTGTGTGACAAAAATGTTAAAGAGTCTGATAGAGAAGAAAAAACCTGGGAGGAAATGTTATAACTTATTCAGTTCTGATGAAAACCACCATAAACGAAGACAGCTTCTATTAAGTTCGTTCTACACAATTCATACGAAACAGTGATAACGAGATGTGTCCGGCCTAAGGATAAAGGACCCCTCCATCTCCTCCCGTGGATGTCGTAAAAGGGATTACACCAGAAGATGGTCAGCAGCATCCCAAGTTCTTAACATGAATACTGCGATCACCAATCTGCCTGCCAAGCGTGGTGATTATGGCAAGTTCTTCCATTGTATTTTATGGGGGAGGCCTCATCCAACAGTGGACGTCTGAAAACTGCTGATGATGATAATGATGTATACTGGATAAAGCATTTGTAGAGTCAAGTTAAGAGCCTCGTGGTCACGTGTTCCGCCAATCAAACACTGGGCTAAACCCTGAAAGATGGGGCCTACAAAAGTGGACCGATGCCGCAGAGTTCGCGGAATAATGCTGAGTACCTACTCATGTCCCCCGGTAGGTATACGGCTTAGAGACTGACTGTATTCCACTTACTGGATAGGTATGTACTTGATTCATTAATGATAATACTTTTAATAACCCTTAAGCATCTAACTGGTGTTTTAGTAGGTTCATGACTGTGTGATGATTGGCTGTTAGTATCACTGCATTCTTCATGCGTTCATCAGCATCAACAAATTTGAAAAAAACTGTAACTCAGATCGATAAGTTACTTCAGAAATTGCTTTCTGAAATCAACTTTCATAACCTTATCTCACAAAATCTCCATTGTCTCCAAAAATGGGACTCGTACTACAATTACCCAACTCGTTTCTTTGTAAGGCGCCCCAAAAGCCACATGGTGATTCCTTCGCTTCAAAATTTGCACTCGCATTGCAAAAAGTAGCCGTTTCGCAGAACATCTATTGTCGGGACATCATTACGACGCGCAATTTCGTCGGATCTCGCATCCCCTTTATGTAAGCCAGGGTTATCTCAAAGGTACACCACTTGACTTTCCAATTTGTATTCTATGACAGCTAATATTAGTGTTGATTTTTGCTTGAATGACGCGGGCATCCGGGGATCAATGGGATACCCCAGTTATTTCGCTCCGGGTGGCTTGCTTCGAATTTCTATCGGCAGCGCTGTATCGCTTTTCATTACATCCCGTGGGTTGGACGGCTCATTTCGTTCAAGCGCTTTATTACTGTCTGGCTCTGTCTGATGGAAAGGTGTTTGAAACCGTCAGAGCATTTTTCAGTCGCATTGTTATACGAACCTTTTCCTTCGTCTTCGAAATTAAAATAACGATAGGTAGGTATTTACAATGCGATGCCCAGGTTTTTTTTTCTGGTTCCTATGGTTTAAAGCACATGTTTTTTTGGAGCGACCTGTTTGGTAAAGGATCATAAAGATTTTATTTATGGCTGTAAAGGCGGTCCCATTATGTTATGATTAGTTGGTTCTGGTAGATAATTACGGTGGATGAGATTGTTTTTTTGTCCTTTGTTCTGTTAAAGTATTGTGTTTTTTTGGCCTGTTTATTATGCTTGTAATTTTATGTAACACGCTTAAGTGTTCTTAAACTCTTAAAACGCTCTCTAAACTCTTTAAACGCTCTAGCTCTTTAAACGTTTTTTTATTCTCATTTTAAATAAATGAAAACTCTGTACAAATTGCATGGAAATGGTCCATGCTTTTTTTTTACAATCTATATCTAAACCTATCACTGAGAATGACGAAAATGATATTTCAAAGCGTTTATAAAAGCATTAAAAAAAAGTAAAAATCTCTTTTTAGAAAAATTGCGACTATAACCACGTACTTTACTTAATTTTTCTAAAATGATACCAAGCCACGATAACTTCAATTCTATTAGTAAAATCTCTGTCAGGTAAAGTAAAAGTCTGTAAGGAAAGAAAAACGCTACAAAAATAAGCTTTAATCCGAAATATCAATTCAAATGCTCATTAATTCCCTTCCCAGGCATACGAATTGTAACATCCAAAGACTGATAAAGATCACGACCGACCCATGCCACAGAATACACCAAGTTACCACGGTCAGCAAAACGGGCCCTCTGGCAAATAATATCTTGCTTTCATAGCATTTCAATTTTTTATCCCACCCGTATCAAAACCCAAGTTTTTTAATCACAAACGGCTTTTGGGACTTGCTGCTCCGTTGGTTTTATGAGGGTTCTTAGAGATATAATCACTTCCGCTCTGTTTTATATGGATGCATCCGCGAATTAAGGCTTTAAACTCCAATATATTTTGTAATGATATTTTTGTCATCGGCTTGTTAGTAATATTATCAATGTCCAGCAGACTAGCACTGCCTCTGTCTTCAAATTATATGAAATACACTCGAGAGCAATGAATCCGGGTCACTTAAAGAATCCTAAAAATCTCGGAAACTAAAAATGCTAGGTTAATGCAATAAATTGTATTTAATAGACAATGTAATACTCCTTAAATGAAGGTATTAAAACTTCTTAGTTATTGTAAAGTTATATCATAAAAAAATCAAATTTGAAAAAGGGCCACTTTCGAAGATGGAACTACGAAATTACAGCATTTGGTTTTGCTTTTGTTTGTAATCTGTCATTTATCATTGTTTGATTTCTGTTTTTTTGTTGTTTTTTTTCTGCGTAAACGCAGTAATGGAAGCACGAGGAGGCAATACGAAGTATTAAAATTCAAGAAAATCGTAATAAAGTTCAAAAATTTCATGTTTCCTATTTTTGTTTTAAGGAGAGATCAGCAGTTTTTTTCTTTATGTAATTTTGTGTTAATAAAATGTATGGTGACTCATATTTTTTTTACCTTCATTTAAGGAGTATTACATTGTCTATTAAATACAATTTATTGCATTAATCTATCATTTTTAGTTTCCGAGATTTTTAACATTCTTTAGTGACCCGGATTCATTGCTCTCGAGTGTAGTATTATTGTATGTCATTCTTATTTCTGCCGCCAAGCAGTAATTATGCTCGCATTGCTGTGTTCCAGTTTGAAGGGTATGGGTGCCGGTTAAGTTCACAGAGCACATTTAATCTTTATGTCTCAGGATGGCAGGCGCAGTTCAGTGCCAAGTAGGGCGCGTCCTAGGTGGACGTGACCTGGATAATGGATTTTTATAGGCAGAGGTTAGGCTTAACATCAGGGCCATCATGCTTGTATACCGGCCAGACTGAGCATTTTGCCTTCTCAAACCGATTTCAAAAAAGAGGAGGTTATTAACTAGTCTGTTTGTAATACTGGTAGGTATGTTTCCCTTCATGTTTTTGGTGTGCTTGCTAGTCACACATTTATACACGACGGTATGGCTTTTACAACCGCGCCCAGTGCAAAAAACTCTATTTTAGAAATCTGAAAACTTTCATCATTCTCGCCCGATCAGTTCGTCATTTAACTAACCAATCATTGACATATTACTAGTAACCAATACATTATGCCCATAATATTAAACTGAGAGAGCTTTCTCAGCTCAGTGTTTGGCTATCTGCCTGCAGAGCAAAAGCAAAACATAGCTGTTTCACACACCTGATTTTTTGTATTTTTGAATATTTCCACGTGCCTTCACACGTTGCTTGCGGTCTGATTTTAGCTAGGCCTCATAGTCTCATTTTGTTTATCGTGTAAAGTGCACACACTGCAGTGCTAAAACGAATGTTCTAAACCAATTCTGAGTACATGCTGAAATAACAGTTTCTGGCTAAGCTGAATGAGCTTCTTAGACTGTAGAGTCCTATGCAAGTCAGCTAAGGTGAGGCAAGAAAATAGTTTTCTGTCTTAATTAGATTATTATTTATGTAGGATTTAAATCTTCGAGTATAGGAAGCTGGGATTTACTTTCTGGAAGTTTATTATAGAACCGTACATAATTCCCTGCTTAAAAGATCCATTTACATTCTTTAAACAACGAAAGGTTTTCTCCATGTAACTCTTCTTTGATAAGTGAATATAAATGTACAAAAAATATATATGTTGCATATTTCAACAATTTAAATAATTCTAACTAAGTATACTATTACAATATTTAAAAATATCCAAAATGAAGCATTTTTTGTTTGAAAAGTCCTGAATGGTATTGAGTTTATTATTTTTCTTTCACACCAAAACACATAATGTTCTTTCATTGTAAACTATGTGTCAAGATGTTTTACAATTGTAAACAATCTACAACCAACGTGTACAATTGGCAAGTCAAATTAATGATTTATTAGGCTGCAAATGTTTGTTTTTCGTGATTTTCACTCACTTTTTGTTGCGCGAGCGCTATTCGGTCACCTTCTAACCTTACATAGTGACAAAATTTGGCGTCTATCACTATTGCACGTCAATTTTTTTTATTAAACTATCCAAGTGTTTATTAAATGTAATAAGATTTCATAAATATATTTATTGCAATATTACTGTGAGAACATTAATTTTAAACGCTCCTCCTCAAGGAGTCACGCGAATTCATTTTATAAATGCCACGTACCTATCGCCCGTTTTTGTAAGACAAATATAGTTTGGATATCTGCTATCTATCCCACAGTATGATACCATATGACATAGCACTATGGAAGTAGCTAAAATAAACTAGCCTAGCTTTAGCTTCATCAGTAAGCTACCTTATCATACGAACTGCATCCTATGCAGTGGAACTAAGTATACCAGCTAGTACCTAACCAAGGGATCTATCATTAACTACTCTCAATTTGTGGTGCCCACTGCAACCCTGCATCAATATTAAGCCTTAAGAAAATAGTAGAACTTACAAGATAAAGTGTCTCTCAGTATGAGTTGGTATAATATTAATTGGATAATGTTTTTTTATATCATTAGGCAATGTGAATTGGATGCATTTAGTTTTTTTAGCTCTAAGTAGTTCTTAAAAAATCAAATCAAAAGAATTTTATTCATTGAAATCACAAGAAGCATTTTGAATCGTCTTATAAACTAAAATTACTCCTGTTCCAACGCGACCAAGCCTAGAAGAATCAGTCAACAAACACGGCTTGGCTTACATAAATGGTCCGTCTTACCAAATAAAAAAAATATAAAATGTAAAAATGTAATGTAAAATATTATTTCAAAGTTTCCAACAAACCACTCAAGATCTCCGTTGAAGAACCAAGGTCACCCACATAGCTCTCAGAATTAGCAAATTGAAGTATGGCAACAGGCAGGTCATAATATAAAGCTATAGCCGAACTGACAACTACTGGGGGATAAAACTTCTCTATAAAAGTTAAAGGTGTGGTGACCACAAACCGAACGATGCGCTAGAGGATGGTCTCCGCTCGATGGACTAAAGACATTATAAACGTCGCAGGAAGTCGATGGATGGAGCCGGCTCAAGACCGTTAGTCGTGGCATTCTAGGATGGAGGCCTATGTCCAGCAGTGGAATTCCACAGGCTGATAATGATGATGATGACTCAAGAACTCACGATAGTGAATCGTTTACATTATCTTCATAGGTTCAGATCTGTCAACTTTCAAAATTAAAGAAATGTTGTCAGCAAAAAGCACTATTTAGGTATGTCACATGTCTTTCACAAAGAAAGATCTTTAATGTAAACTAGAAATAAAAAAGGACCTAGTATAGAACCTTGTGGCATCCCCATGACAATAGTCGATCCTGAAGACCTTTCACCGCCAACATCAACTTTTTGGACTCTATTGGATAAGTAAAATATTTAAAAAATGAAATGGACGCCATTTTTTTAAAAGTCGAGCAAGATCGTCATGTCTGTAGTTACGACATAGCTTGAAAAACTGGGAATTGACCACAAAACAGTTTTGACCCATTTGAAAAAAGCTGGGTACACAAAAAAGCTCGATATTTGGGTGCCACACGAGTTCACTGAAAGAATCCTAATGAACCGTGTACCTATAGGTACTCATTTGCTTTTCTTTATTGAGACGTAATGAAACCGAACCGTTTTTGATGAGTTTGATAACGTGATGAAAAGTGGATCACGTACGACAAGAAAGTGCGAAAAAGGTCGTGGTCAAAGGTCGGTCAGGCTTCACACAGACTGTGACAAAACCCGGGTTAAATCGCAATAAGGTGATGCTGTGTGTATGGAGGAATTGGAAGAGCATTGTTCACTATGAGCTTTTACCACCGGGCAGAACCGTCGATTCGGATCTCTACTGCCAACAACTGATGAGATTAAAGCAAGAAGTTGAGAGAAAGCAGCCGGAATTGACCAGAACTCATTAAAAATTAAGAGAGTTTGGCTGGGAGGTTTTAATGCATCCGCCATATAGATATAGCCCATATAACCTTCAGATTTCCACCAGTGTCACGTTAACATCAAGAGAGGACTGCCAAAACTACTTGTTGCGTTTTTTTGATCAGAAGTTTTAAAATTTCTACTGCAAAGGGATCATATCACTATAACCTATATACAAAATGGCAGAAAGTCATCTAAGTAGGTAACAAAATGGCACATATTTATACTGTAATATAAACTTTGTAAAAAAATGAATTGAGTTTTCATATAAAATGCGAAGAAACTTTTTCCCCAATCCATTATTTGACGCTTACGATCGTTTTGGTAATGTTATAGATATTCGCGTGCCTCCGTTGGGAAATAAAATATGTTCTCGAGTGGCGATTACTGGACGACGCGGTATGATGGACCGACGACATTGTAACGATAGCATAAAGTCAGTGGATGAAGCTGGCTCGTCTATGGGCAGGCATGATTTATCTCCACAACGTGACAACGTACCTTGAAATCTTTGTAAGTTGATTGGACGCTTATAAGCAACTTCCAATCAACTTACAAAGATTACCCTACCCCGATGTCATTGGCCAATAATTATTTGACATTTGCGATCGTCTCGATAGCGTCTCGGTATAAACGTTAGTTATTCGTACTGACACCGCACAGTTGTCGGTTGTCACGCCCAACCGCTGGCCTGCCATGCAACGGCGAATACCGGACGTGACGATATGATGGACCGACGACATTGTAACGATAGCATAAATTCGGTGGATGGAGCTGGCACATGCTCGTATACATTATGGTATTCTATGGAGCAGGCATAAATATGTCCACAACAGGACGTGAACTGGCTGAAATTATGATGATGATGTCTACCTATAAAGTTGGTGGACTGCGAGATAGTCGAGATTTAGGGCGGTCTTTCATAGCAATGCCAGATCGTCTATAACCTAGGAGGTATGTCGTATTGTAAGATTATAGAAGTGTTGCTGGCCAGCTATGTATCGGCTTCACAGGACCAGAAAAATAAACCCAATCGAATTGCAAAAGGGGTTGAAACAGGGAGATGTTATTCTTCACTTTTCACGCTATAGAGAATGTTTTTTTCTGCTGGGGTGGATATGGCGTAACAACAACGGCAATTACCTTTATGTCACTCACTTTCTATTTTCCGATGATAGGTAGGTACTAGGTAGGTATGTCATCGTGAAAGAATCGCTGGAAGTCCTTGATAAGCTCAGAGATTGAAATCTTTCCCAACTCTCAAAATTAACAGGGCAGACAAGAATCATGTCAAAAGGTGATATGGATACTCATGCCGGTAGGTACCTACTGTCGGGGACGATGCCATCGGAATTAGTACCTACCTAGTGGTCTACACCACTACGTTTACCCAACCCAACGTTCTCGCACGTGTTCACGTGGACTATCAGATGGAGGCGTGCATATGGCCCAACGTGTTGTCGAGTGTTCGCAGTATGCACGCCTCCAATAGAATGTGTTCAGTCGTGTACTCGGATCGGGTGTTCCCAGTTAGTTTCTAGCATATTTCACCTGAGTACCTAAATATACTTAAATAGGTAGGTACGTACAGTACTAAGTACTTAAGCCCCAACCTCGTTAGAGAGTATATTACCTATGTTCCTTGGCCCCACGTGCCGCCACGTGGGCAGATCAAACGTCTACCAAATTTGTAACAATGAGTTACTTACACGATAAAATAGTTAAGAAGTTGGTTACCTCAGTAGGTAGGTAAGTATCTATACCTACCTACCTAAAGGTACCTACCTAATTTTACCATCACACTCGTCAATCAAAAGATATCAAATTTCAAAAATATAACCAAGCTCTACTTAGATAGGTTCAAATAGAACTGTATAGAGTCAGTCGGCCCAAGCAGTTATTTATCGCACCATAATCTATCCCTACATCAATTCAATACCGACCAAATAAATAAATGTGTTAGAACCGCGCGCCGCGCCCGGATCCGGCGACCCTTTTCGAAGCACGTAATCCAAAATGTCCGTTTATTATTCTCTATGTGAGCCGCGCTGCGTAAAAACAATCTGGATTCGATCGTGCGAGCTACGTCGAGTGAGAAGGGAAATAATAGCAATCGACACAGCAGGCGGGGCGGCTGCGTCGCACGATCTCATTGGCTCATATCGAGCAATACCCGCCGCCCGTTCACGGCGACCAGTCACGCGCGCTTGCGCTGTTGCCGTCCCGCACCCCGCTAGACCCAAAATACCGACCTTTCACGAATACCGGCCCGATTCGATACGACCGAATATGCCTTAGTTACTTCTCACGCGCTTTGTTGGCTGGTCGCTTTCGCCGCCGTTTTTCAGTAATAAACTTGAAATCGATTTTGGCTCGCTCTGGAACAGTGTTATGTTGTTTGTTGTACACTGCGCGTTTTTAAACAGTGACCGGATCAGCTGGGTTAACCAGGTACTACGAGAAAACTATCGTATTAGTATTCCTAAACCTGCATACAAACGTAGATTTAAATCAGAAAATTCGTAACTTGTGAAACTCGCGAGATAAACACTGTTATTGGTGCCGGATGATCGAACGTAAAAGCGGTGTCCTCGTAATCAACGTAGGCCGTTCGAACTGGCAACGTCGCGCGTAAATAATAGGGTGGCGCTCGGTCTTTCTCTCGCAGCTGGCGCATAGCGGCAACGTCGCGCTGCCTCCACACTGTGGCGAGCTCCCGTGTTCTGCCGCGCTGTGGGGAATCGGCCGCCACCGAGTCGAGCGAGACGCATTCACTACCAACGCAATATACCTACCGTACCGATACGATACGAATTTTAATGACGATGTCACTTTTAGTTCTTAGAACAACTTCTGTTCTTGTTTATTTCTTTGACTTGTAGGTCGGACTGGTTATCTATTCTTAGATCTGGGTATTTTACTGGTATTGTTATTTATTTACTAATCTAATTTACATAATGTATCCAAAACACATAACGATGGCACTCACATACTAACGAAATAAACAAACAAATAGCCAAACCAAAACATTGAAACAAACGGGAAAAATAATTGGAAATTAGTAGGGCTTATTATGAAAATACAGAGTCTGAAGATGAAAATAAAACTTGTTTACAGAATATCGAGCGGGTGTTGGTGGACTCGTAGCGCACTCTGTCGGCGAACCGCGGAGGGAGCAAACGGTGCGTGCGGGGTGCGCGGGGCGGGGGCTTCCTCCCCCTACCTCAGTTTCAACAGAGATACTGTGCAGGGAGGCCGTATCGCTGAGCTCCGCAAAAAGGACCGTTTGCGCGGCAACTTTGAATTAAAAGTGACTGGGACCGTGCCGTAAAAGTGTTGTGAACTTGTGACAAAGGATGTGTGCTGAAATGTAGTGCCCCTTTTATAATTGGATGCAGTGATTGGATCACATTCTTGGATTGCAGTGTTATTTTGGATTTGGATTTTGCTTTTCAACATCTTCCAAACTGGGGATGCACAAGATGGAACTCGGAGACAGCGTGTACGCCGCTGAGCGTATCATGAAGAAAAGAATTAGAAAGGTCAGTGTTTTTATTTGAACCGGCACGTTGTTGGCACATTCAAAATTGCGAAACTTGCATGCGAGATCATATATCCGCGGCTGATTTTATTGGTGTGCTTTATTTGTAAACTGCTTGTGTCGCAACGACTCACTGCTTGCTTGTTTTGCTTGCACCAAATTTCAAAACATGCTTGAATAACATTAGGTAGGTATACTTATAGTATAAATGCCCGAATGTTATTTAGAATTTGTGTTTTTAATCCCAGCATTGTGATCTTCGGGAGCAGCTGTTCGGAAATTATCGTAAGGGTTTTGTGTTTCTTTTAACGCGTGGTTTTCATTGCTTATTATTATCAGGACTCCCCTTACATGAGTATTCTTGGAGACTTTAAGGGTCGCACTGAGATATTGAACGCTCCTTTACAAACGGTGCCCGTCTTAAGATTACATTAAGTTTGACAGTAAAGAAGTTTGCATTCTAAAGATCCATGTAAGGGGTATTCTTTGGGATTGTTTTGTTATTGTTTATTCATTATTTACATTTTTAAAGCATGTTACTAACCTAATTTAAATATATAGACTTGTGCTTGGTGTAAGTATTTTTATTAATTACTTTACGAGTTTTATACGTCCTAATTTTGTACAAGTTTGGATGTTTGTACCGTATCTTTTTAACAAAAAATTGTTTGTGGATTATCTTAAGTTTTTGGTAAACAGATTGTTGAGTATTTACGTGTATGCTGAGGATATAGAGCCTCGTAAAACAGCAGGTAAGCCCTTGTGTTCAATTTTGAGGCTCTATAGGTAAGTAATAGGTCCTACTTCGGTACTTGCTTAGATTAGACGTCTCGTTGTCTAATCTGTGCAGCACTTGACAAGTTAAACTTTTGACAATGCTTAAAATATCGAGTAGTACTGGTAGATCCTTTGGTTTAGATCCCTTGTACAGGTACAAGGCCTTATAGATCCCTTATGCTTATATTTAGTTACTGATAGATCATGTGACCAATGGTTATGTTTAAAATAATTAGGTATTTTAATTTTATTTAAAATTTGTTGAGTACTTACTAATAGATCTCGTGTGTTTTTTCAGAGATGTTAAGTACAGTCAAAAAACAAATATTACCTTCATCGTCTATCTTGTTCTTCAGTCGGTAGGTAAACTAGTTAGGTACATACATACCTACTAAAAATGACTGCAAAAACTTTAGCGCTGTCAAAATTAGTTTCGCTAGATAGGTAGGTATCAGAATATAGGTTCCCAGTCCCACCTACCTACCTACATAGTATGTATTTACTTACCTACGTCATGTTGGTACACGTAGGTAGGTACCAATATGGCGTAGGTAAGTAGGTACAGGTATCAATAAGTCGTAGTTGGACCTTTCTAACTAGGTCCAACTACGAACGGTACTACGGTAATAACCTACCTAGCTGTACTATCACAAAAACATGAAATAGGTAGATGGGAAACTATATTCTGATACCTATCTAGCGTAACTATTTTTGACATAATATTGACTACATAATAGGGTTTTGGTCGGACGGTTTTGTGAGAATAAAAAAACTCAAATGGGTTTAACGTCATTGGGTTGAAACAAGGAGCACTTAATAAAACGGGCAATTTTGTCAATTTCTTCTTAAGGCTAAGAAAACGTACCGCCCTAAATCACACTTATTTCATTTTATAGAAGTGGCAACTTGCAACTGTCCGAAAGCCTTCGTAGATAAGATACTTACTAGGCTGTGCTAGCTGAATGAAAGGCCTCTCAGCTCCTTGGTAGGTAGGTACCTTAAACCGTACTTTGACATTAGGGGCTACTTTGACACATTTTGGGGCTGCTTTGACATATTGGTAATTTGCAGGTTGAACGTCTTGTTTTGTATTTATTAGTAAATAATTAGGTGGTTTCTTTGTTCTACGTTATTAATTAACAAACATAAGATTGTGTAAAGATTGAAAAATGGTTAGAAATTTTAAAAAAATAGGATTGATAGGAGGGCGAAAATATAAAAATTATAGTCAGATGATAAAGCCAAAAAATCAGCCATTTTTTGTATTGTTAAAAAATTTTTTTGTTAATTTTGTATGTCTATTTTTGTAGTTATGAGAGCAAATGAAACAATTATTAAACTTTTTTTTTGAGACTTTAACAAATCCGTTGATTTCCTTGTTTTTTTTTGTTTTTTTGTCGCTTATTTATGGTCTCTTTCACTAAATATAATAAATAAGTAAATAATAAATAATAATATAATTTAAGGTGTCTAAGTAGCCAAACAAAAAAAAAACATTTACTTCTGATGAAAAGTCATGTTAAAGTAGCCCCATAACCTGGGCTACTTTGACACCAAATAAAAATATTAATTATGTACTAAGCGATGGTTTGAACACCTTAGATTACTGTGAAACTTGTAGCCAAAACATCAATTGCTCAGACTAGAAACAAAAAACTAGAATAAAAAACTTAAAAAAAAAGTTAAACCCCAAAAACCTTCCAAACTATGTCAAAGTTCCCCCCACCCCCCCCCCGGTTCACGGTATTTACTACGACGAATGTAAGAAGGTAGTACCTACCTACCTAGTCAAACCTTTGGAGGTTTTCAAAGTACAATATTATAATAATTAATATCTGTAAGTAATATTGTGGATAATAAACAAAAAAACGGTCAAGTGCGAGTCGGACTCGCGTGCAAAAGTTCCAGGCAAGTACCTAGTTAGTAGTTTACCTAGATGGGGGAATGGTCACATATTTTCATTAATGTATATTCTTCCAAACAAAGCATTTAAAAATTATAAAAAAAATTGTGTTAACTAGCTCTTTCATTTGACGCATGTTTTTTTTATTTTTTTAGTTTCCCTCCAAAATTAACCCCTGAAATCAGAATTCGTTTATTTACGCTAGGAAAGCTTATTTCACTCTGAATTAACCCATTGCAATACTTAATGCTGTCATATAATTATTTAAAGATACCTCAATTATTGTTTTGTCACCTAGGCGTGGACACATATTTTTCTATGAAGAAGGTTTTTCTTTTCCTTAGTTACCAAAAAAAAAACCTGGATCTTGCTTCAAATTAAAAGGAGCATTTAACTGGCGATAAATGATCTTATTATCTACTAAAGTTAAAAAAAACACTAATATTTTCATTAACTTTCGTTAATTTTTATATTTTTTTGATTGTTGTAAATTTTTGGTAAAGGAGTGCTTTAAAAGTTGATTCAACACCCCAACCTTTTTGAGGTAAGGAACCCTAAATAAAAAACTAGCGAGAGTCCGTTCGTTCGATTTTGGCAGGATAATTTGGACGGACAAAGGAGGTCCCGCCTCCCATAGATGTAGTAAAAGACTTACTAAGGGTTTACACCAGGAGATGGGCAGCAGCATCCACTTAGGTACCTACTTAATTAACCAAACTGCGATCTCCAATACAATGGGGGAAGCCATAATCACCACGCTTGGCAGGCGGATTGGTGTTCGCAGTTTTTTGTTATACTCTGGTAGATTATGCTGCCCATCCTCTGGTGTGATCCCTTTGTAAGGCTTTTACTACATCCAAGGGAGGAGACGGAGGGGTCTATTCTTAGGCCGGACACGCCACGGCATACCCATCGCACCCTCATCTTTATTTATTCTCCGAGTGTCTTTCGTTTACGGCATTCACTTCGAATTCTGTGCATGTCCCATTCAAGTTAAACCCACGATCCCTGCTAGTCTTTCGTTTACGGCATTCACTTCGGGTTGTGTGCATGTCCCATTCAAGTTAAACCCACGATCCCTGCGCTAGTCTTTCGTTTACGGCATTCACTACGGGTTCTGTGCATGTCCCATTCAAGTTAAACCCACGATCCCTGCTAGTCTTTCGTTTACGGCATTCACTTCGGGTTCTGTGCATGTCCCATTCAAGTTAAACCCACGATCCCTGCTAGTCTTTCGTTTACGGCATTCACTTCGGGTTCTGTGCATCTCCCATTCAAGTTAAACCCACGATCCCTGCGCTAGTCTTTCGTTTACGGCATTCACTACGGGTTCTGTGCATGTCCCATTCAAGTTAAACCCACGATCCCTGCTAGTCTTTCGTTTACGGCATTCACTTCGGGTTCTGTGCATGTCCCATTCAAGTTAAACCCACGATCCCTGCTAGTCTTTCGTTTACGGCATTCACTTCGGGTTCTTTGCATGCCCCATTCAAGGAAAACCTACGATCCCTTGCAGCTGGATAAACTAACGTTCCTTCTTGATAACACATCGTATAACTTTTCATTTAAAAAACCGACTTTCGCCATTGTATTCGAATAAATATCTGGATAAAAAATAATCAAAAACCATAGTGGTGAAAGGGTTATGATACTTTCTGAATGCAAATGCTTGATTTGTTGCTGAAAATATCAAAATCGCTATATGTATGCCTACAATATTTGAGGAGTTACCTCAATTCCTCATGGATTCCATCATCAGAACATGCGATTCTGAAAAAAATGGGACCAATCTGGAAGTATATCTGTTCAAACAAATAAAGGATTTTCCAAATCGGTTTATAAACGACGGAGATATGAGGTAACAAACAATTCAAACAAAAACAACTCAATTGAGAACCTCCTCCTTTTTTGTGAAGTCAGTTAAAAAAGGTAAACCTACCTAAGTTAATTTTGCCTGGAAGAAATCTCTTTCAGCGATAAGGCCCCTCATTGTAGTGTTAATTTTAATAAATCCTATAATGTTTTCATAGTGAACAATGAAGATTTAATTTATCGCAGAGAAAACTATACTTACTGGGAATCCATGATAGGTATTGCTTGCCAAAATATACTTAAATAAAGACTACTTATTCAAACATTTTACTCTAGAATCCAAAATGCTTTATGTTAACCAATAACTTTTCCTTTAAAAACCGACTTCCGCCGTTGTATTCTAATTTCGACTAAATTTTTGCTTAAAAAAAAATTATGAAAGAACCATAGTGGTGAAAGGATTATGATACTTTCTGATTTCAAATGCTTGGTTTGTTGCTGAAAATATCAAAATCGCCATATGTATGCCTACAATATTTGAGGAGTTCCCTCAATTCCGAATGGATTCCATCATCAGAACTGGATTAAATAATATTAAATAATTTAATATTTAGTCGAATACAACGGCGGAAGTTGTTTTTTTAAATGAAAAGTTATTCGTATATGAAAGGGATAGAGTTCAAGACTGACTGAATTAGCTACCTAAATACCTAGTTAAGATGGACTGGGTAAAATAATTTATTAGTTCTAATTATATAGGAAAATTATTTATAAAGGTTTTGATTATTTAAAGACAAAGTCTTCTGATAAGTAAGTACATGTAGATTCTTCTAAACACATTTATTTGAATATGGCATAAAATATAAAATAAGTATGTACAACGTTGTTGGCTATGATGAGTAAGGTCTTATATTTGCATTTAAAAATAGCAAACTAACAACAAAAACAAGGCAATACTGATGCGTTGCCCTAGATAAGAGCCAGCTCTCGGGTCACACATCGTCGCTTCGACCAGACGCCCTGAATGAATTTTGAAAACTCTGAGGGCCCCGGTACCCCGCGGACCCAGAGTATCGACCCCGAAAGGCTCGAAGCCTGTCGAGACTTGCATATTTGCGCCTTCCTCCTCGATGCGGTGATCCTTGGCCACAACGGCCGCTCCACCGCCGCGGCCGGCCCTAACTTATGTCCCGGACAGATGAGATGGTAACGATATCAACGTACGTAGTAACGCACGTCCCACACCAAACCCACCTTCTCCCACGGATCAAGAGACATACTGTCAGGTTTGCCATCGTCACGTAGCAGACCAGTCGGCTCTAAAACGGCCAGAACGTTGCCGCTGGTAAGTGCCTGGCAAAGGCTAGCGCGTGGCGGGAAATCCTGCCAGTGGCGTTAATTCGTGGTGACCAAGCTATTCGACCGCAGTACCACACTGGCACTGATGAGAGGCACAGCACCTTGACTCAAATGCAGAGAAATTGCAAGACGGAATGTAACAGTATACCAGTATTGTGTGAAGGAAGCTTGCAACTAAAGTCCTGAATCCCATTTAGAAACGGCTAGAACACCAGCTCAATTCGAGGATCTTGAGCACGTTTGTAATTTATTAATTCGTTTGCTACTTTATATGTTGTACTTATAGCAATCAAAAATTTTAGCTCAAAAGAAACGTTTTTACAGAGCAATTCTTCTTGCACTCTTGATAGAGTGGTCGTGTTCGTCTCTTCCCCTGAAGTCATCCCACACAGCCACAGACTCCTCGTGTCTGGTGTAGGTGTCTGTGGCTCGCTGTACAATCCTTCGACATTCGTCTCGCACGGTAGCAGCCTTTCTGGTGCATTCATGTAATGGACCAAAGCTCCATAGCTCCATAGCTCCAAAGCTGTCGTGATTTGGTCTGTCCATCACATGGATGATCTGCCCAGTGCTTGTGTGCCTTCCACTCTACCCTGTACTACATGGCGACACTTGTAGGTACGACACTTTTCCACGTCGTGACACGTGTCCGAAAAAAGCAAGGATGCGAAATCCCAAGCATTCTTCTCCAGCACCACATCTGCAGAGCGTCTTAAGCAATTAAGACGACGAATTTGAAATTTTGGCGGCAGATATCTCGATTTTTCTCTGCAGTTACTAGCTTATTTAGCGACTATAGCTGTTTTTCGGTTCACTTATCACGGTTGCTGAAAATGTACTGGGCTACCAGATAAACTGTAATTGGAGGTTGTAAAAATGGGATGTATTATTTCTCTCATACATAAAATAACTAGCACAAGTTGCTACACAGGTAGGGAGGTAAGATATCAATAAAATCGTAATTTTAAAATCACATTGTACTGGCTTATATAGCCATTATGATTCAAATTACTAGGTACTTACAAAATAAAATAAACATATATAAACTAACGTACTTCATCATCAGCCTGCTAACGTCCACTGCTGGATGAGGCCTCAATACAATGGGGGCATTTGCCATAACGCCAGGGGATGTTATTAGTGTGATTAGCATTTGTTCGCGGATCTGCCCGCGTGAAACCTCTGTTATAAATTATAGCCGATATGTTATTCTGATGTATAAGCTACAATAATGCTAAATTTTATCAAAATCCGTTCAGTACTTTTTGCGTGAAAGAGTAACAAACATCTATCCATCCATCTTTCCTCACAAATTTTTACATTTATAATATTAGTAGAATTCTATCTGTACTTAAATAAAGTTATTTTCAGCATAAATTATCATAGATAATACACCTACACTGAGAACTATAAACTAATGTGCATTCAAGTCTCTAAAAGTGGTCCACTAGCGCCCCACGTTAAATTAAGGAAACTATTGAATGGCCAAACCACCCTGTTCTTCAATACGAAACTGTACTGCAAATACATAAAGTCCATTTTAATCCACACCTATGCCGCCTTGTTATCTGGCGGCATCGTCTAATATAAACGGACCTTTCTCTAACAAAGTAATTTCAACTTCATTCCCCAGTGTTTGGGTCTACATTGCAATGCACTTATACAGTTTACATTAACTCCTACAGAGCTCTGTGGCCCTGGTATCTCAGAGAAAACGCGCCAGTATTCGGCTTCGACCGAGCAACTGCCGACAGCGCATGCTCCCCGCCGCTTCTCACAACCAATCAGCGTCGAGCAGCATTTGGCTCACGCAAAAATGTTTTTCTAAGCAGATTTTTTGCTTGTGAAAAATGTTGTAGAAATCCTGTTTCAATAGAAGACTATAGTTTTTTTCGTGCCCATCGAATACTTTGCATTTCAGTTTCAGCACATGAAATCATAGCACATCTAGAACTTCCTTTTCACCCTGTCATCAACTAGTGAACTGTCGCACGACATAGTTCTGAGAGTTTTTGTTAGATGGCGCTTTTAACAATATTTTAAAATTTAATAAATAATAGTAACTTTCTATTGGAGTGTGAATTTAACTGTTATATTACTGTATAAGTAAATATAGTTAAGAACTACCTTGGCACATGTCATTTGTCGTGGCGTTTTTCTTATAAATATGTATCTTACGTAGGTAGTACGTAATACCAATAAGTATTCATCAAAAATACCTTGGAGAAAGAAGGTAAGTACCTAAATTAGTATAGTTATACGTACTTATCTTTGAATGAAGCTTCAAATTCCAAATCATATAGACAAAGAAAACGTGTTGTTACTTTTCGCAATTCTTCATTCATTCATGCCCCAAGATCATTGTACCTAAATAAAATTCTAATTTGGACACAGATCGAGTTCCGGATAACAATATGAGTTTGGGTAAAGGTTTCCCTTGACACTCGACAAAAAATAAGATAAAACACGTTATCCTGGGTCACAACGATGAGGCGCCGATAACAATCGTAAAGGAACGGTCTGATCAAAAAGTGCACTCGGAAGGAACACAAAGAACCAAATTTTCTATAAATAATCGCTTGACAATGCTCCACTGTAATTTGATCCATCCCTGTATTGGAATGAAATAAAAAAGCTGCAAGGTGACTGTGAAATACATGGAGTCGTGACTGCAGCAGGCACTTCATCATCATCTTCAGCAGCCTGTAGAAGTCCACTGCTGGACATAGGCCTCCCCCTTAGAATGCCACGATGAATGGTCTTGAGCCGCCTCCACCCACCAAATTCCTGCGACGCACCAGGCACATACGCATTACGCAAGGCACTTATTGATCTAGAATAGATATTTTTTAAGCTTGATAACTATTAACTGATAACATAGTATTCTATTAGAGGTAAGAAAAGTGGGAACTGAACACGCAAAGACATGGACATGGCCTATTTTGCCTTACTATCTTCAATGTACCTAGATGTACGTAACTCTTGTGAGCAATTTGCTCTCAATCTCGTCGTTGATCTAGGCACTTCTTCATTTTTCTTACCTTTTTATTCAAGTCTCAAATGCCAGTAGGCTAATAGGTAAATGGTAATGGTAGGTGTAGGTAGGTAAATGCTGATAATTAGACAAATTCCTATTGTTCAAGATTCGTGATGAAAATATCTTATAGTAGGTTGGTAGTATTAGGAATATTAAAAAGCATTTGTAAGTGAAAACTAGGAACCTAGTACTTGGCAGATGCACTGAGGTACTAATTTTATTCAAGTAAGTAACAGGATCTTGCAACGTTTTCGTTCATATTAAAAAACTATTTAAACTATTTTTGTCGTTTCTATTCTATGGATCTCGCAGTCATCAAACCGTTCATTATAACAGAATGCTTATATACCCGTTATGTAGGTACCTCGCTCGACCCTTCGTAATATAAAAACTTTTTCTATGTGAAGGGTTCCCCTATATTTAGAAAGCATACTTAATCGCATACACGTTGCTACGAATATTAAAGTGGATGGGGAAGCGTCATATGGGAGCCCCCACACAATTAAAGCAACGTTTGCATTGTCTCGCGCACACACCGACACAATCGCATACCGTTACACAATCTCGAGCCAACGCTGTGAACCGACAATCAGCCAGTGAACGCAAATAAAACATTTGTGTTAACTTCTAGCAGGTGATAAAGTTAAACTGCCAAGTGCCAATGAAATCTCAATAGGAAACTTATCGCGAACTTGCGATGTAGCCGCTTTGAGAGTTCTAAACGAGACTGGATAGACAATGGCAATTCATGCGAGAGCGCTGGATGAGGGTGTTCTAAACGAAGCTAGATGGGAAATGGGCAATAATTGAGAGCGCCGGAAGAGGAGTCTTAACCATACTAGATGGGCAATGGGCATTCATGTGAAAGCCCTGGAAGAGGAGAATCTTGAACGAGGTTGGATGGCTAATGGGCATTACAGTGAGAGCGCCGGAAGATGACAGGTCTTTCTTAACGATACTGGATGGGCAATGGGCATTAATATGAGAGTGCCGGAAAAGGATGTTTCTAAACAAGGCAATTGTTGCCCTATCTAATTGATGGACATTCATGTAAGAGCGCTGGAAGAGAGTACTAAGTGACGTTTGGAATATGGTGGCAGGACACAATAAAAAAAGGGCAGTGTAGCACCAATGATGTCGTCATTATAATAATGTGCCTGTTGCCTCGCTGGCGGTCGTTATGCCCCACGCGATATTATGTAAATTTTAAACGAAATGGAAAGGACGGTGTTTTAATGTTCCCTTTATCTGATGCAGATAAGAGAGATGCTTAATTAGTGAGGGATGGTGCAGGACACCGCACGGCAGGTGTGATGTTCCCATCCCACGTTATACTACATAATATACATATATACGAATATTTCATTATAATACAACAGCTGTAGTTGTAGAACCCCAAAGGCACAAGAGACTTTAGTGATTATACCCAAAATGAGGCCATCAATAATCACAATCATGTTGGATTAGGTACGTTTGAAAATATGTTGGTTAAAACACTCATATAATTTGATCATATAACTGCAATGTTTGCGCATTGTTTATGATCCAATAACAATGGAATGTAATCAGTTACGGGACCGTTTTGAAGGGAGGAGACAAGGGTCAGGGTATCTGGAAATATTTGTATCCCCCTCGCGTCAAAACCACCCGATCGCTCGGCTTTGTGTTTTTTCATATCGACCTTCACACTACTGTATACTCTGTGCACTCCCGTATCTATCCCGCTGATCCCGCCGCGAGCGGTGCTCTCCCTTAATTGAGTTATTACTGGCGTATTTACTCAGGGATTATTATGATTTCTGTGACAGACTTTATCAGTTTACTTGGTTTCTTAATGGGGTTAACAGTACGATCATTTTCCAATGATTTTTATTTTCTAAAATACTTACTCATATTCATATTCATATTTTAGTTAAAATATGTTTTGTCTTGTTTTGACGTATGATATTTTAACATCAGAGAGAAGAAAACAAAAGCTATTTTAACTAAAATAGGTTTCAAAAATGATTATGAATAACGCCCTTAATCTCTGGGACTGACTCAGATTTATTTAAATAAGTAAAACGTTGATGATGATATCAAATATGAATAAAAAATGAATGAGTCTATATCGATTACAATGGCCTCAATTTAAAGGGCTTAGAAGATCAACCCATAATATAAATCTGCCATAGATAAACTATTTTTACCGGCATAGCATGTGCTTTCTCCCACCATGAATTACAATTACAATGCTCCCCAGTGCGCTCCCGAACATACAAAACGCTTCGTCGTCGAAATAAAATTCAAATCATTAGTGAGTCACGGAACTCACAAATCACTTCTAAATTCTCCCTCGTAAGACGACACAAGTGTTTGCTCTACGACTTGCCACAAGTAAGGGTCGGAAACCCCCTTTGTGCCAAACAAGGGCATGTTCTGCTTACCTTGCCCAACCGAACTTGATAATTTGTTCAAATAACCCCTACGGAAACACCAGTTGGACAGGTATTCCGAAATTATTTCAGAATACTTCTTACAGATTTGATTTGTATGGGTCACTGGAGTTTCGAGTCTCTTTGAATATCTTGAATAGACGTTAGCACCGCTTTGTCTGACCGTAGTCTGACCTTATTACAAAACTAAATTCCTGTTTCACGTTTGCATTATATTTGAACGACGTCAATAAATAGTTGAACTTCTTGATACCAAATCAAATCAAATCAAAATAATTTTATTCATTGAAATCACAAGGATCAATTTGAATCGAACTAAAATTACTCCTGTTCCAACGCGACCAAGCTTGGAAGAATCAGGCATCAAACACGGCTTGGCTTACATAAATGGTCCATCTTACCTACACAACAGATTCATGTTGAGCTTGTGCACTATTTATAAAACTGATAATACTGTTAAGTTGGTACCTACCTAAATTAAATCACTTTATGGATTTTCCTGAGTATCTTAATAAAATTGTTTAATTAAATAAAATGTTATAGCGTGACGTTAACATCTTCAAGTGGATGGTGGTATGCCTATTTAATTGTCTATGAGTCGATGACCGTATGGTTGGAACCGCTAAGTGCAGTCCCCTGTACCAAACCGTTCTTTGATTTCAATTAGAGGACGCATAACTCGATATCAATCACGAATTGAAAAATAATCTCATGCTTGTTACAGCATTGAAATCTGAGAACCAAGCGTGCTAAATATGAAATGACTTTTATCATAATAGTAAAGAGAATGATGCAGTACGAAAGCCTAGTCCTCTATTTTTCATCGACATTGTAACGATAAAATAGTCAGTCCACAACCATAACTAACTCAATTCGCACCTCCATGGCTTTCGTTAATTGAACGTCAGAATATCGAAACAAAAATAAATAGCAATTGTGATACACGCGTCCGCAGGACAGCGTTAACACGCTGCGACTGTGACTCTGTGTGGTGTGAGACTGGTGCTACGTACCGCGTATCATATGCCACCGCGCTGCGCCGCACTGACTTCCACAGTATAGTGCCCTGTCTCATTTTGTTTTGCGGGCCGGTGAGCTTGCCTACCTTGTCTCGCATATCAATTTACTGCTCGCACACAGTGGCTGTCTCAAGTTTCCATGCCGTTATACCTACTCGCCAGTTCTGCGCTCCTGGTATTTGTGTTACGAAAGAATCGCGGCACGGCCAGTCTGCCGGTACAGTAGGTATTTTGTCAAAAGTTTTCACCGTGAGTACTCAACCGATCAACGTATCATCGACATACGCTAACTCTTCTTGAGTGTAATTATTTCGCTTAGAGAGTTATTGCTATTATAGGTACTGTCAATTTCAATTACTTAACCAAAAAAAGACTTTAAAAATAGCCTTAGTGGTATTTGGAATACAATGGACACCGTGCGTTCAAGCCACACGGGTGTCTGATAGACGTCACGTCCGCCTCTGTGGAGGTCTCTACGTGTACTGCATAGATTATGCCGATAGTCGCTGGGTGTGAACATATCTAATATAACTCGTTTGTAATGCGGAAACGTAGGCTAAACTTGTATTGTATTTCTGAAACTAATTGGCAGAGATATACATCAATCTTAATGTTCTGATTTGTCTACGTACGGACCTTATCTGCAAATATTTGAAACATAGGAAACCTCGGATTTAATTATATTAAACCTTTTTTTACTCACGTCGTTATAGAATCCTAAATGAGGAAATCCGTAGAAGAACCAAGATCACTGACATAGCTCTCAGAATTAGCAAGCAATTGAAGTGGCAATGGGCAGGTCATATAACTCGCATAACTGACAACCGTTGGAGAGGGATAAAGGTTTAAGAGTGGTGACCATACCGGACGACGCAGTAGAGGAAGGCCCTCCTCTCGATGTACTAAAGATATTAGAAACAACGCAAAAAGTTGGTGGATGAATGGATGAAGGCGGCTCAAGACCGTTCGCATTCTTCATTCTAGGGGGGGGGGGGGGGAGGGCTATGTCCAGCAGTGGAAATTGACAGACTGATGATGATGATGACAATACTTCTTCGTCTGAGTACCACCGTCAAATAAATATATATGTACTTCCTTATTCAGTACTCCATAAACACATTGGTGATATTATGATGCTTCAATGTTTATAAAATCAACAAGTTAGGTAGGCGATACGATGAGAAGTCTCTAAAAAATTAATCTCTGTAGCGTAGCATCATCATTACGCGGCCCTTCCGATATTCCTGACATTTTTCCACCTAGCCTCACCCTCTCGATCCCTCAAGCGCCCTTTTAACGCCTCGCAAGGGCCTCTCCCAGACTTTGAAATTAAATGCTTCAATTGAATTACACTCAATTTTTCACCTTCAGGGGTTGAAGATTGAGCTTGTTATGGCTCAGTAATGTCTGGGATTTTTGCGTCATGTTAAAATGAGATGAATGACGTGATAAAAGTTTATCAAGGCAAAAGTTCGACAAATAGATATTAAATCAGAATAGATTCTTAATTCACGTTTCCGAGATAGGCCTTTTCATATTTGGAACCAATTAAATATCCTAAAGTAACTTATATATAATCTGTGCTACTATCGCAAGCTGACTTTATCTCTTCGTCGCTGGATTTAGAATGATCTTCAGTTATCGGAAACGGAGACCCACTTTTGTATTTGACATTATCTTTCTTTGTCATCGTCACCCTGCATAGACTCTTGCAGGACAGGATCTCTTTACCTACTGTACCAACCTATAGGTAACCTTTGACTACCACGTAATACGTTGATCAAGAAACACGTACCTAAGCGTTTCCGTTTTCAATAAGCCTTTATCTTTCTTACTTTTTGTAAAGCTTATTACAAAAATCCAATAAAATTAATTGAGTAAGTACCTCCGGGAATCCAGATTCTCTAGCCTCCACATTTTCGATCAATTATATCCATTAAAAATAAATCAAATAAAATTCATCACCTCTAGGAATCCCGGGTCCAAGGGGGATTGTAATGAGCCGGCAAAGTAGTAGTACCTATCGGTCGTGCGTTCGCCCGTCACGCTTTCCTCCTGTGACACGGTCACGCACTGTGATTTGTGTCCCAACTAGTGATGAGATTGGAAAGTAGACGCGTGTTTCACACATTAGAGGTAGAGTTTCTAACTCAACCTATTCAAAGTTATGCAGGTCCTGTCAGCCCATACGATAATTCAAAATACCTCCTCGCAATAGCAATAACTAGTGCTGTCTGATTGATTATTACTGATCTATATAGCAACAAGGTACTCCAAATCTTCAAGTTTTTAACAAATGTTTGGTTCGTATCAATCAATAGAGCAAGAATATTCATACCACTAAGTTATGCAACACAGAACTTACAAACAAACCCTTTCACGGTCATTTGACAGCCCGTTCGGGCAATTTGAGAGGATTCGTGTTTAAGCGGGCGATCGGTCCCCGTGGGCGACCTAACGCTCAAACCATTAATCTTACCTCCCCTCTCGTTCACCCCTCTTTCCCTGATAAATCCGTTCATAGAAGACAGAAGTCTCACTCATACGACAAGAAAACTGACACTACAATATGTTTGAATCCGTGGTGTGCAGGCGAGCAATAGGTATTGTAGTGATACTTTTGGAACTATTACTAGCGGTCGCCTGCGGTATCATCCCGCGTAAAGACACAAGATACACGGTAGCTATCCTACAAATAATAAAAATGTAAACGTTTGTGAGGATGGATGTTTGTTAACTCTTTCACCCAAAAACTACTAAACGGATTTTGGTGAAACTTTACAGCTTTATAGCTTATACATCAGAATAACAATATAAGCTATTATGATGTATTTAATTATAATAGAGGTACCACGCGGGCGGAGCAGCCACGAGCAAATGCTAGTAATATGTATATGTAAATAAATAAGTTGTGCGAGATACCAACGCATTTTTTTATTTCAAAGAATATTTTTAACCGACTTCACAAAAAAGGAGGAGGTTCGCAATACGGTTGTATTTCTTTTTTTTTTTTTTTAATCGCATCATGAGAAGGTTGCCGGTAGGGCGCTTACAGCCTTTTGTACGCGAACGAAGTTTGCTTCTGTTTAGGCTATTATTTCATCAAACTCCCTGAAATTTTGTACTCACGATCAGTACACTAATATCAATGCCCGTGGTGCGTTAGATTCTTACAAAATAATATGATGGTTGGTTACCAAATCATAAATCAAAAAATAAGCAATAAAATAATTTCGCGCAATTCCATTTTCTAGATCACAAGCCGCATTTTAAATTACTATTATGATTGTTATTATTTTATTTCAAGCATGCTGTATGTCCGGCCTAGAATAGACCCCTCCGTCTCCTCCCGTGGATGTCGTAACAGCCAACTAAGGGATTAGTAGATGGGCAGCAGCATTCACCAGAGTACTCCACACCAATACTGCGATCACCAATCCGCCGTGGTGATTATGGCAACCCCGCCTTACTTGGTGATACGTGGTTAGGTTTAAGACTAAAAAAAATCACGTGTATTTTTTTAATTAATTATTAATTAGTGTAAGAATCTTACATTTTTTTGCATATTATCTTTAAATACAGGTATAAAGTATAATCTAATTTTATTCATATTTTATTTAGTTTTTAAGATTGTGTAAATTCTATTTGATTTTTGACCTTTAACTAATCTAGGATAAGAAACTAACTAACACAATATGATCCATGTTGATTGAAATAAATGAATAATAATAATTAAAAATAATTATTATTCCGAAATTAAGGCTTTTCGGTTTAGAAATCGCGCGTTTGACGAAAAATAAATACACGTGATATTTTACAACACCCCCAACCTTGTGATATTTCGTGATTTTTTTCTAAAACCCCCCCTTCAAATCTCACGTGATTAATGGGCGGTCCCTTGATGCTCGGTGAAAATATGTTATAGCTCTAATTTCGCAAAACACTGTATTTTTTGCTCAGACTTAGAAGCTTTTGTAAGATTATCACTGTTATCCTTAAAAATTGCGCTGATCCGTGCGCTTTCTGCCTCAACTGCATAGTACCAACTGTTAATATTTTTGAAAAATGCTAAGGAGGTAGGTATACTTTTCGATATCAATACTTACTATATATAATTATATATATATATATATATATATATATATATACCTATTATGACTTAACTACTTACCTACAAACTATTATCACCGATGTATCTCTAAAAAGAAGGTACTTACATAGGTAAGCTATTCAGAATAATATTAGCAATTCATCAACTAATTTTCACACTTGATTACAATAAAAATAACACAATCAAAACAACAGAACAAACAGAATAATAAAAATAAAGTCAAACAGCAACTTACACACATTCTTCTCACAGAACCCCAGGCACTCCGACAGAATCATCTTCCATCCATCCACAAACACATCAAATTCAGAGCTCGCATCCAGGAGACCAGGGTTCGCGGGATGTGCGACTGGGCACGCGCTACTGTACGAAAAAACGGCTCCGAGAACAATTTGTGATTCCTGCCCCTACTATTGGGGACGTACATACATGCAATCACCTAACTAACAATTATGGCCTAACTCCATCCTCGTCGTGGTGTGAGTGAGAGCGATGAATTGTGAAAACCAGTGTATGGTAAACGGATAACTATGTGCATACTGCTTTTCTTTTACACAGTTAAACTAAACTTAGGAAACGTACGACACTAAAATTTATCTGTAAATACTAGTATGGCAATAAACGATTTTGTAGCATCTGCAATTCATTTATCACACTAGTAAGTTTTACCAAACGGTCTAGACTAGACTTTTTGATAATCACAAACCTACTTCAGGCTGGATTACCAAGAAAATGGAGATGACTGCCATGTTGATTTGTATTATTTGTTTGATTCAATATGCTTCGCAGAATTCTCCTTCAATGTTAATTATTAAAGGACACCATCACACCATTTTCTATGAATAAATTCTTGTACCTCATCTAGGTGTTCTTCTGTCTAAGAAACGGAAACAGTTTATGAGCCATCTGCTGAACATTTATAAACAAACAAAAATATAGAGTCGATATTATTTACGACAGTTTTATTTCCTTCCGTCGTAATGCCACTCAATATTTTTCGATAACCTGTAACGTTAACGTGTTTCATTTCGGTGGTTATTGAAATGTTATCATCGTTATTTTTTTTCCATTTTCCTTCCCCTCTGCTCGAGACTATCGACTGAAACTCAAGTGCCGTCAGACATCAAAATACTGGCAACGAGCCAACGCCTCCCTTGTTCAGTAACATAATATTATTTTAATGTGATTTCAACAACCTATTATTTCTGTGGTCTGCAATACGTTCGATCACAATTTCCTTTGTTTGTCCAACTTCAGAACATGATATTATCATCAGCCCATTTCTTAGTGTTTTCGCTTGTTCATTTATTATTAATGAAAGTTAGTGGGTCTTATTGGCGAATTCTGTACGTTTCTATAATAAACTTCCAAAAAGTGCATCTAAACTTCCTATTCGAAGATATCCTACATCAAGAACAATCTTGATGAAACTAAGAAAGCGTATAATAATACTCTATAAATATTAATGATAAAGCCTTCTTTGTGGCCTTATGTCGCTCTGCCCCTCGACTACTAAAAAGTAAATTTGCAATATCTGTACCTACATACCTATTTACATAGTTTTATTAGATTGTTTTAAACAAGTATTATACAGATCGCTTGCTGTCTTAGAAACTTTTGCTGATTCTCTTTACTTTTGACTACCTACCCAAGGTTTCTTAAGTTCTCATTTTCAGCACCATTTTGTATAGTATCTTGCTCCGAGGCACCACACCACCTAGTAGTAAGAAGGATCATCAAATGAAGCCAAGCCGTGTTTGTTGCCCTGATTCTTCTAGGCTTGTTCGTGATCCTTGTGATTTCATTTTCTTTTTTTTTAAGTTTATACTTGTAGGTTAGTTAAGGTACCACAGAAATTTAGTAACATATTGATATATACGTCAAAGGTAGGTACGTCTATATATATACACCTATTATGTGTGTGAACAGCCTACTGAATCTGAACATACCTACTTATAATTAAGCTGATCATGATAAGTGATCCCTTAGCACATCGCAGTTTGATAACTGCGATGAGTTTCACCAAACTGTGATTAGTTTGGTGTTAAGTACTCAGGTAGATGCTGCTACCTAACCCCTGAGGCCCAATTCTCTAACTAAAAAAATCGTTAAAATAGAGTTCGGATCATGTTTCGATCTTGTGTCGATGTCTTAAATGTCAGAAATGGTATTCTCTTAGCTTAAAATACAACACTGTAATGTGATTATATCGAAATGTGACCGGAACTTGAACGATTCAAAGTTTTTTCGATAATTTTAGCTTAAGTAGATGGAGTCTCTCTTTACTCTTTCCAATTATATATGTAACTATCCTACTCTAATGGTAGTCACCGTGAATTGAAAGTAGACTAGAATGTTATTTATGAGGGAGCAGAATACCAACTTTCTGTCAATTCACAAATCAGTCTCGATTCGGTTAACTTTCAGTGCAGTTTTAAAGTAAATTTGAGAATTGGGCCTCTGGTGTAATCCTTTAGTAAGGCTTTAACTACATCCAGGAAATTGTGTGTTCGGCCAACGAATATACCCCCCCCCCCCACCCCTCCTTCTCCTGTGTATGTAATGAAATCCTTACTAAGGGATGTAGGCATGTGAGTGTGGGCAGGTGTTGGGCAGCAGAATCCACTTGTGTACTTAGCACCAAACTGCGATCACCAATCCGCCTGCCAAGCGTGCTGTTTATGACAATTCCTTCCATTGTATTCAATGTCCTCGTCCAGCATTGGACGTAAACAGGCTGATGATGATGTTCGTAACTTTGTAATGTAGTATTCTATTACGCATTAGTTAGTTCCTATTACCATTCAGCGTGACAATGCAGCCAGCGTCTTGGGGAAGCTGATGGTGATTTGGATCAGTTGAGCTATCTCTTCCCCCTAGAATGCCACAACGTACAGTATTGAGCTGCCTCCAGCCACTGACTTCCTGCAATTCCAGAAGAGTCCATTCAAGATTCAATCGTTTATTTGTAAGAATACACATAATTTTACACGTTTAGGTCTTAAATCTATGTTAGTCGATGCATTCATTGTGAGGGGGCCTCTCGAATTCTGTTTGTAGATATGTTTTTTGGTGTGTAGTTAATTCCGTTAATTTACTGGCAAAAATGCCTGGCTCAAGTTTTATCGATTGAATTTTCAAATGCATTTCATATAATATGTTGATGACATCACCGTTGGGAAGAAAACTTCCACTTTATGTGAACAATATATTCTATTAATGTAGTAATTACCTATTTTTGAGAACTCGTTATTATACGTTGTGCATCATTTCGGATAGAAACAGCATTCAAATCGATTGAAACCAATAGCAACAGAATTACGTAATCGTGCCACTGATCCCACACTAGGATTCCCTGTGTCTTGGGTATCAGGAACTACGAGTACCATGGTTTATCAATTTAATTTAAGGTGTTTGTTTTAATTTGATTAAATGCCGGAACTGGCATGTGGCCTACCTGATGTTACCTAAGCGGTAACCCAATTATCAATAATACTTCATAACAGGTAATGCAATATCTCTAAGGTCACGTCTGCCTATGACGCGCCCTACGTAACATTGCACTGAGCACGTCACTCTGAGATAATAAGATGAAAACTTTAATGTGTCTGTAATTTCATCGGCACCCTTACCCTTCACACTGGAACACAGCAATGCAACTATGCGACATTGCAAATTGCGAACACTACTGCTTGGAGGAAGAAATAGGTATACATTAAGTACCTTTTTACCTAGATATAGTTAATGCAAGTAAGTAAGTACTTACCCATATTGTTACTTTTTAGCTTCACAACGCAGACTGTTATAGCCAGACAGTTTGTATTTTTAAAGAGCATCACTTGACCCTTGTTGTTTCGACGTTAACTGATTTATGCTCTGCGCTGTCGTTTAGTCGTAACAATTGGTTATTTTGAATAATGCGGGCATTTGGATTTGTTTAACGAATTCATCGAAGTGATTGAATCCTTCAAAGTGTGGCTTTACGTTATCCTATTGTAAGCAAGTACCTACCTAATCTAACCTTACTTTCTTGAGAATGAAGGCTATAAATTTAATTTCCACGTCTTTCTTGATGATGTTATTAGTCTATGTAACTGTTCAAACACAGGTTCTATCATCTGGTTTTACTATTTTAGTTATTGTTAGGTACTTTGAATTTCAACTGGGTCAGTAATGTTTTTGGGCATGTTATTAAATTTAAAGATTCCTGTTATTTTACTGTTATTATTGATCAAAGAGGTTTTTTTTATTTCGATTACGTTTCTTCCTGTTACCTTTATAAATGTTGTAACTAACTCTTTATGACATAATTTAACTAACTACTTATAAGATACCAATTGCATCTGTTTCGGCTAATTTAATTGCTACCTACCAGTTAGTAAATCGTATGCTAATCGTACACTATGAACTTACCATTGGCTATCTAATGAGATGCTTAACCCGTTTGAACGTCTGTAAACGCACCTCATTCATATTCATAATTTTCATATTACATATTCATTATGCTTATTAACTCCGCAAGTTATCATCATTAATTATTCGCGAGTTAATTACAAGAACCGATCAGGCGCTAATTGGCGTCTTTGCTTCCGAGGCTCGATCCGCCCATGGCAAGATTACAACCATCAAATTTGCCATTTTACTTCTACCGTCAAACATTCTAAATTCAACTCTATGGCATAAACATAAAAGTTATGTTACCGATATAGGTAACTTGGTAGGTCGGCACGAGCCAGCGGGGTGGAGATGAAGTGGGGAGGGGCGCTCCCTTCGCCCCGCCCGCCCCGCGCCTCGTCCAATAACCGCGCGGCAGCCGAACGACCTTACCTTGTAAGAGCGTCCCTTTAGTTCCTTTATTTTTCTGTTTTTAGCTTGTTTGGTTAAAACATTTTGTTGATGCGATTAATTTATCAATGGTGTTATTGGTAGCACTATTGTTCTGATATGTATTACATATTAGAAGTTTGGTTCTTATACTTTTATATCACTTTTTAAGTGGTATGGTAGGAACTGGAAATTGATTTGCCTTTCTTAAATTTTACCAAATTGTGAGTTATTTCTTTAAAATTTACAAAATAGAGAAACATGTTCCCCCATTTGAGAAAACAACACAGCGTTCGGTAGATAAATACTAATGATAAGAACTACCTATGGCAAATTTTGAATATGGAGCTGGATGAGTACTATATAGTACTTGGGGCATGCCCTTTAGAAATTCCATTGAAAACAGTATAATTTAAAAATATTGTACGACGTCGCTACAAAGTCACATCGCACAGACACTACTTTTACTCACCCTTCACCACTAAAACCAATAAGAAGCGAGGGTCTATATCGAGGGCCCGAAATACGAAACGCCCTATGATCAAACACGCCCAAAGAATTTTATACTTTATTGCCATGGGGTTTGACATACTTTCGTTGGTCAGCTGTGTCTAAATTAGAGGCTAAAATTACATAGTTCTATTTCTATTCTGTGGATAAAGTGAAAGGGTCAACTTAAAATATGCGGCCGCCTGTACTTACGTACACGTTGGGGTAACTATAATGGAACAAGGTCCGAATGTGTGTGGCGTAATTACTATATTGACAGTTATGAGCACAATAGCTTTTGATAAAAACCAGAAACAGCTGTTTTGTGTTGTGTCACGACACGACACGACGCACGGGGTCTTAGAGAGTTTGACTGAGTACCTTACCTATAATACTGTCGACCCGGACTGTTTTCCCCATGGGATAAAATTAAAATCTAATTTTTAATGTTAGTTCTGTAGTGCTAACATGGCACACAAAGACAAAGATGTCAAGTGCGAGGTAAGAAAACGTTGTCGATTTCGTTTGTCTATCACGCGCCCGCGACAAAACCAAATACCTACTAACTCGTTTGATTGGGTTAAATTTAGACTTAGTACTATTCTGTGGTATTTTATCTATTAACCCTATCATGGTGCCATAGTTGTATAGAATTTTGTCATGTCTACACGGCATGTTTGCCGTAGGTAGATAATTTTCACAGAAGACTAGATATGAGATAAAATCCACCGTTTGCGTTGAAAAGTGGATGGGTCTCTTCCCATGGATGGGTCTCCTTTCATGGATGGGTCTCCTCCCGTGGATGGGTATCCTCCCATGGATGGGTCTCCTCTTAAAGATGGGTCTCCTCACATGAATGGGTCACCTCCAAGGGATGGGTATCCTCTCGTCGATGGGTATCCTCTCGTCGATGGGTATCCTCTCGTCGATGGGTATCCTCCCGTGGATGGGTGGGGGTAGGTGGGTATTATGTAAGTTATGTGTATAGATAGATAGAAAATACTTTATTGCAAAAGACAAAAAAAAAAAACAAGTACATAGGCGAACTTAATGCTAATTAGCATTTTCTTCCAGCTAACCTTTGTGTAATATAGAGTGGGTGGTAGTGCTATAGGGAAATAATACATAACGAGATTATAAAGATAACATAATTAATTACTTACCTACTTAAAATAACTAGATACATATTAAAATATATATATATATATATAAATATATATATAATTATATATTTATATATATATAATATTATATTATTTGTGTATGGTAAGTATCTGATTTTCATTCCCGTTTCGGCCTGTTTCACAAAAATTTAATGAGACCAAGGAACAGTGTTGCTAATATAGTCTATCTATGGTATCGGTTTGTCACCGCACGAAAACGAAATCGTCTTGAGTGCTCTCGAGTTGGCGGCCATGTTAGGGAAAACGAACAGCGAACGGTGGACATGAAGACATAACGAGACATATGTATATTATCTCGTCTCAGCACGAGATAATGCTGCGACAAAATTTTGTCGCGGTGCGCATGTTAGCACTACTGGTTTTCAACAGGCCTTTTCTCTTCCCGCACAGCGCCGTGCTCTATACTATCTACCTACTTTTTTATCAATAGGTAATCATGCTCAAGTAGTAGGTTCAAAGCTATAACAAAATGTCCCTACTACCATAAGAATAATAATTAGGTAAGTACATTGTTTTTTACCGGTTTAACTTACGTTGGTTTTCTTCGAGTCACAAACGGGCTATACCTACACAGCCCGAGCCGAGGTCACAAAATAAAAACTTATTTACTTTTTCGCAACGCGGCGGGCGCGGAGGGCACTCATACATGACTAAGGGCATCTAAATTACTCTAAACCTCGGGTCGTGTACTCGAATAAATTCAACGTAAGTTAACTCGGTAAAAAACAATATAATTATGAATTACTTATCACTTACGAAAGTTTTTACCATAAAATAACCATAGCTACGCAAAGGGAGACCATTCCACAACTTAAGTGATCGCGGGAGGAAATTCCTCTGGAACCGCGCGGTGCGTGGCCACATTGCCGCACATTTTGTATTTTGATGAATCCCCTGCCTACGGCGAGCGGTGCGATGGTAGTTTCTATTCTATGCCCGACTCTCGGCTATGAGATGACCAAAGTTTCTCAATAGTTTCTCAAATGGCTGCTATATAGAGTTCTAAAGAAGAGGATAAAGTCCTTCTTTTACGGAAAGAACTCTATGTTGTAGCTTTTTTCTAAATGCTTAAAATATTCGTAAGTAGGTGATTGGGTAATTATTTTGGCATTTAGATATATGTTACGAAGCATGTCGATGGCATCTTGATGCATGTGTTGAAAAAAACGCTATGTGTCCTGCAATAAGGGCGAGTTTGCGGTGTGGGTTCGATGCCAGGGGAGATACCGCGACAGCTGGCCGGGCAGGTGCGCTCGCGAACTCCGAAATAACGTTAACTTTTTGGCCCGCTTACCCTATTCCCTCATATCTTGGAAGAACTTTCGCTTCGCTGGCTGCACGCCTTTATGCACGCTACACGTAAGCCGACCTAAACACTCAAAACTGCATACCCTCGCCTATAGTTTAGTACGTATTATTATCGCAAACAATCTGCAAAGGCTAGGTACATGCAACCCTCCCGAGCGCTCGCACGCTAGCGACCAGTCGCGCTGAGCCAATCCCACGATACACACGCTCATAATAAATGAAAACGGTTAACTAACGGCTACTCTCTCTCCTTCCAGAGCAAAGTGGAGTTCTACGTGAAATGGAAAGGGTGGAAGCCGAAGCACAACACGTGGGAACCGGAGGAGAATATTCTCGATCAACGGCTCATCCAGAGTTTCGAGCGGGGAGAAGAGGCCCGCAGGCAGGGCCGCAAACGCGAGCGCGAGCACTCTCCCGTAGAGCGCGCGCGCTCAGGCTCCGAGGAGCGTCATCCACCACCTGGGAAGCGCAAGGCGGAGGTGCTGTCAAAGGAATCCGGGAAAATAGGCGTGACTATAACGATGAGTCCGCCCGGGAAAAGACACGAATCCAGCAAAGTGAATGGCGGACGAACTCCTGCACCGGCTCAGCCACCCCCGGCAGCGGCTCTGCCAGGTGGAGCGGCGGCGCCAGTGTCTCCCGCAGCCGAGGCGGCCGCGCCGAGGACGACGGGCCCGCGGCGAGCCCCTCACTCGCCCGAGGAGGCCGATGCTCACATCCCTCAGGAGCGCGAGAGGCGCACCGACACGCAACCGACGGCGACGGCTCCGGCGGAACCGAAAGGTGCCCGACCGCCGCCCCCTGCCGCCGCACCTCAGTCCGAGGATGACGACGAGTGGGGTGAAGCGCCCGCTGTTGTAGCTCCTCTGCCACCACCTCCACCGCGCCGTAACGCCGCGTACTGGCTGGCCCGCGTTCCGGTCGCTGACCAGGTCTTCATCACCGATGTCACCGTCAACCTCCAAACCGTCACCATCCGGGAGTGCCGCACCGAGAGGGGGTTCTTCAGACCACGTGATGCGCGACCTCTGGATGTGACGTAAACGGACAGAGTGAATTATTGGACAATGTACTATTATATTAGGGTAGCTATTATTTATTTAGTTACGTAGACGTTAACCCGACGAAATTGAGTGACTTCGCTAGGCCTAAAATATAAGAATATAATAAGTTAGAGCACAGTCAAGTTATTATAGTGGAAGATCATCTCCCACCGTCGACAGATAGATAAATGGTTTTAGCCAAATTTTTCAACAGAATATGTTTTTTTAATAAGTACAAAAACTTTAATCAACTGCCACGTCAACCACTTATGTATTTGTCGATAATGGAAGACACACTAAGCTAAATAATTAATGTAACCTCAGGGATGCCAACATCCAGCACGAACATTTTGTGTTGTGTAAACGTCCATAGGTACTACTTTCGAACTACAAAACCCGGCACGTCGGGCCAGTACACTATGTGTACACCACCAACGCCACCATAGAAATTTAGAAACATCGGAGGCCCAATTCTCTTAATTATTTTAAAACTACACTGGAAGTTGACCGAATCGAGACTGGATTGTAAATTGTCAGAAAGTTGATATTCTGCTCCCTTATAATAACAATTTCGTCTACTTTTGATTCACGGCGATTACCATTAGAGAAGGATAGTTACTTACATTTATCATTGGAAAAAATAAAGAGAGACTTCATCTATTATCGAAAAACTTTGAAACTGTATAATTTTCGATTTTTATAATCACATTACTGTGTTGTGTTTTAAGTTATGAGAATACCATTTCTGACATTTAAAACATCTACACTAGATCGGCACGTGATCCGAACTTTATTTTGACTAATTTTTATTACGAGAATAAAATTGGGCCTCAGAAAATATGTTTAGGCATGTTCTGGGGTCGGGTATCAACAGTATGTTTTATAGCTGCTTTTGATTGAATGGATTTTATTATAATTTGGATTAGACAACTAGCGAGACGATCAATCAAGCCCTTGTCCCAGCTTAAAATTACCAACATGCTCCGACTTCATAAATTACTGACCAAGTTGGAGTGAATTTCGTAGTGTTAAATCATTATTTAGATGATGTTGTCATGTGCCTGTAAAAAAAATGTCTACTTAGATCTTAGAATAAGGACGTGCTTCAGTCCTTATTCTAAAGACTTAGATCCATCCAGTGCCAGAGTGAAGTGATTGTGGCTTCAAATTCAGACAGTCATTGTCAAAATTATTAAAAATATAATATTCTATATTTGATATTGTTGAAGTTTGTATCGAAGCGTTGTACCTTTGCCTATTGGAAGTTTAATAATATAACCTATTGCTACGGTATGTACACTGGTTAGTGTCATTTTATGGGTAGGTAGTACATTTATGGTACCTATTTGTATTTATTTTATAACGTGTGTGCCTATGATTGCTAATTTGTAAATATGTAAGTAGATACTTTGCATACTTTTATTTATTGATTAAGAATCTCTTGATTTAAGTAATAATCAGTTAGATAGTGGGTATTATAGGTGTGAAGTCTATCTTGTCTATGATTATACGGATCAAAGACAAGACAGGGTTGTCTGTCTTTCTGTTTGATTGACTTGATGAGGAAACTGATTTTTATCACTTTGTTTGTTATTATTGTTCTTGTTATTATTTGTGAGAAGGTACATATATTAATTATGAAACTATTCTCTTTTAACAACTCCAATTTGTAATGTACTGTTATGTCAGTCAGAGAAGGAGGTAGAACCTAGGCCTAGGTAACAAAAAATAGATAGGTACCTATATATATATTTTGTGTAGGTACTACAGGAAAATTCCTACCTAGGTAGCCATTATAGAATCTTTGTATAGTACCTACCTACTTTAGATACCACTTTTTTCTGCATAATTGAACCTTCTAGTAGGAAGGTACAATAATCAATAATGTAGATATTTCGTGGTAAAAACGAAAACTGACATTTATTTTTATAAACTTTTGATCTGTTAATTTACAATAATACTTATACCTACCTAACTATTCAATATTATATATTTTGTATACTTACATCATCATCATCAACAGCAGTTTGGTGTTAAGTACTCAGGTGGATACTGCTGCCCAGCCCCTTACTAAGGCTTTGACTAAGTCCACAAGAGGAAAAAAAGGGGTATATTCTTAGGCCGGACACACCACGGCCAGTATAGGTACCTACCTACTTAAATTGGGTTAAAAAGTTGTTGTACCTACATAGATACCTACCTGTAAACCTTACATGTAAATACTTACCTAACCTAGGTAGGTACTATCAATTTACCTGCTTGATAATGAAGAATGACTCAATCAACAGCAAGCCGACACAGATTGTGTTCCTTGTTTTAATTTAGTTCCTATATTATTTAACTATAACTTCACTTACTTAGAATGAATGTCAATTTTATATTGTATGAAAAATGCATTTTGTATGAAGAGAAGATTTTGTACATATTGTATATACACTGTTTTTGAATGTGATAGTCACATTGTGTAGTCTGTAAATAAATGAGAATGAAATAGAACGTTGTTTTTCACTAGTAGTTGTCAAGTTTTCAAGTAGTAGGTACCTACAGCTACATGTATGTATGTGTGTATTTTTACTTGTAAAGTAGAAGAACACTGCGCTCCGTTTTACGCTAATGATGTTGGATCATTTTTGGATTCAAATAAAATAAAGTAGTAACGCCTACTAATCCTACTATACTGACCGAGCGAGCAAAGCGAGCGAACTCCTTGCAATAACTTGCAAGATATGCTTTCGTCTGTCCGGATGTATGTATGTACCTATGTCACATGTAGTACTGCGTACAGATCGTATTTTTCAATGAATCTTGATGAAACTTGATATGCAGTTTCTACAAAATCATAAAATTTCATTGTCATCGGCGATTTTTGATAGGAGGGGTATTTCCGCCAAAAAGGGGGAATTTACCATCAAGTGAGGTGTCATAAGAAAGGGTTATGATTGTCTATAGATTCCAAAACTATTTTAGTTTTTGTTCTAGAATGTAGGTTTTTTCGGATGACCCGAAATTCGTAAGTATCACATTTACATTCGGTTTAACCGAACTTTGGCGTTCGGTCGAAACTCGGTTCAAGAGATTATTAAATAACTCAAATATTTGTAAAAACATAGAAACTAAACCAGTACCTAACATACCTACGTTGTTATCCCTTTATATATCATAGTCATAGGTACTTCTGTACCAGCCGGCCATGATTCAGGTGTTGGTAACAGATTAAAGGTGCTTTCAGGGACAGTCAGAACGAAAGATGCATAGTAATCATGCTTAAGCTTTAGCTTATCTACTGTAAATCCTGTTTTTTTACAAATTTCTTTCATATGTATATTCATAGCTTCTGCAGTGGTGTCCGGCTTAAAGAAACATGCATGAATTTTTCTTGTTCTTTCGACAGCTTGTAATTGGTGTCGTTGTTGCTGTGCTTTTCCTATTATTACTCCTTGGCGCTTGAATTTGCGTCGGTAGTGTGCCTTTTGCCAGGTGCCATCATTGGTATTTTCTATGCATAATAAAAAATATCTATATATGTAATGTATTGTATTAAGTATATCAGTTATCTAGTACCCATAACACAAGCTCTGCTTAGCTTGGGGCTAGATAATGTTGTGTGAAATGTCCAGCATTTATTATTATTATTATTATTATTATTGCCAGAATCCTCAGATTTTCGAAAATCTCTGCTTTCTATTATTATATCTACGTTATAACAGACGATTCTATTGGTGTCAAAATACAATTATGGCCATTTTGATTCAGGTTTTCCGACTTGTCATGACTGGTTTCATAGAGGAGCCAGGCGTGAACACTATAGTCGAACCCGCACACCTGGCCAAAACGACTACTCGTATGAGAGGGAAGACGCAAAAATATCAGAACACCATAAGAAACAATTCTAAATTTAGTCTACAAGCTTTATATTATATAGATGTGAATAGCCTCAAAACCAAACTTCAACGATGGCGCCAGAACACGACTCTTCTACATAGTGACATCATTGCTGCGACGGAAACAAACTTGGATGACGCGGTAACAGATGCTGAAGTGACGCCGTACGGGTGGAGCCTGATCAGACGAGATAGAGGCTCTAAAGGAGGCGGAGTATTGCTTGCAGCCAGGCCAGGCCTGGAGCTCTCTCGTCAGCAACATCTGGAGACTGGGCATGGTGAGGACCTCTGGTCATCGTTTTGCCACAAAAACCGTACAGTGTATGTGTGTGTCGTATACATCAAACCTTCTGCCAAAGACGAGGACTACATGGCTTGGTTTTGTCAAGTAGAAGAAAATATGTCTACATTATTTTATAACTCTACCGTCATTATACTGGGTGACTTAAATTTAAACAGTGCATCTTGGAACATTAATAATTACACAAACTATTTTTTAAATTATTGTGATCTCATAGATTTTAACAACATTATTAACAAAAAAGGAAGTAAGTTGGATGTTGTGCTTGTAAATAACAACGTCAGGGAGGTGAGTGTGTGTGAGGCAGACTGTGGCTTGGTGGATGTTGCGGACAAATACCACCCACCCCTGGATATCTCGGTCAGTATTGATGCCACGGGTAGGAATGTACCAATGGAGGCTAGCAACATAGACACTAGTACAGATTGGAATTTTGGTAAGGCTGATTTTCCACTGCTCTATAAACTCATTAGTGATACTGCTTGGAATGATGTTTTAAATGATCTTAATGTCAATAGCGCTGTAGATTTATTTTATTCAAAAGTAAATGATTGTTTTAACCAAAGTGTCCCTAAAAAAATTCGCAATACTAAACCTACTCGCAGATATCCTACGTGGTTTACTAAAGAAATTATTGCTGATATTAAAATTAAATGGATTTTACACAAAATCTGGAAAGCTTCTAGGGACCCATATGTATATAGCTTCTTTACTGCAGCTAGAGCTTCAATAAAACACAAAGTAGCGGTAGCGCATGTCAATTACACAACGAACATTCAGAATAACATCACCTCAAACCCGCGTGCTTTATGGAATTACGTTAAAAGTCTGCGAACCAAAGGAGGGTTTGATCCTTGCATTACTCACGAAGGTCATAAATATACAGGCCAGGAAGCAGCTGCAGCTTTTGCGGATTACTTTAGCAGTGTATTTTTACCCCAAATACCCTCTCTTGATACCCAACTAATAACATCAGCCAACGAATACTCTTCTATAAGTATTTTAGATTTCTCAGAAGCCGAAATAGAATCCATCATACAAAAACTCAAACCAAAAAGCTCCATAGGCCCTGACAATATTCCTCCATATACTATAAAGGCTTTCAAAACACAGCTTGCATGTCCCATAGCTCATATTTTCAACATAGCACTGAAAACATGTACCTATCCTGAATCGTGGAAAAAATCGCGAGTAGTTCCTATTTTAAAAACGGGTGATAAATCTTTAGTTAATAATTATAGACCTATTGCTATCCTTTCATCACTTGCCAAACTATTTGAGAGCGGATTACACACTAAACTGTATAGACAAGTAGAACCTTTCTTGAACGACGCCCAACATGCATTCAGAAAGGGCCGCTCTGTCAATACAAATCTACTCACTCTCGTTGATTACATCTCAAACGAACTAGATTCTAACACCCAAGTTGATGTTATCTATCTCGATTTTCAGAAAGCGTTCGATCATGTTGATAATGATGTCCTTCTAAGTAAGCTAAGCACCTTCGGATTTACCCCTAATTTACTGAGATTTTACGCAGACTACCTACGTGATAGAAAACAGTTCGTGCGGCTCGGATGCTTTGATTCGTTACCATATCACACTAGATCAGGCATCAGCCAAGGATCATCTTTAGGCCCCTTGCTATTTACCTTGATGGTTGACGATCTAGCCAAAACTCTCAGTTGCACAGTGCTTGCTATATCCTGATGACCTTAAACTTTACAGTAAAATAAAATCTCTGGATGACAGCTGTGCTTTACAACGAGACCTTGAAGCAGTACAATCATGGAGTAGGAAAAATCGGTTAAACTTAAATGTTTCAAAATGTCAAGTTATGACTTTCACTAGATCCGCAGGTCCTATTATCATGCCATATATGGCATGATAATAGGACCTGCGGATCTAACAAGTGCAAGTTATAACTTGCACGGGGAACTGTTAGTTAGACCACAGACCGTAAAAGATTTAGGTGTCATATTTGACCCAGAACTTACATTCCACAATCATATTAGTAAACTTGCTGTTGATAGCTTTAAAAAATTAGGATTCGTAACCCGAAATTGCAGAGACTTCACAAACATAAGCGCTATTAAACTACTCTACACTTCTCTTATAAGGTCGAAACTTGAGTCAAGCGCGTGCGTGTGGAATCCCCATGAAGTGACTTACACATTTAATGGTAGAGAAGGCTGGAAGAATGGTGTACGGCTATTACCCCTTTATGTATCCAACCAAATACCTTCAGGGTACTCTGGGGTTCAACTCATTGGAAACGCGAAGACTCTCCGAGCAAATGGTCATAATCTGTCGCATTATACGGGGGCTTCTCAACTGCCCTGATCTTTTGGCTGAGGTGAGTAGGCTATGTGTGCCGGAGCAGCGCGCCAGATTCCGCCCAGGGCGAGTGCCGCTGTTTGCTCCGAGGTCCGCGCGCACAGTAGCACGTCAGCAATCCCCAGTCTGCCGCGCGCAACGTCACCTAAATGCGCTAGTCGCTGCAAATACAGATTTTGATGTATTTGCAGATAGTTGGCCAAAAATCGAGGAATATTGTATGCGCTATTGTGAGAAACCTAGCTCACTAGTACCGTGGTTGACGGATTCATAATAGGTCTCTGTACTAATTCATTGATGTAAAAATTAAAATACGGCTCATGTAATTTATGGTTTTATTTGTTATGGTGTAAAAAAAAATGTTTGTATTAGTATTAGAATAGCTTAGTTCGTAGATGTAACGCATTGGATTTTTGTGTATCTGTGATGTTACTCTGTTTTTGTGAATAAATAAATAATTTGTAATTTGTAAATATAACTAGTGGTTCGCCCCGAACTGAGACCTCGCGATAACACCTTTATCAGCCCGACTACTTAACCAAGTAATTTCAATTTTTAACCGACTTCCCAAAAAAGGAGGAGGTTCTAAATTCGGTTGTTTTTTTTTTTTTTTTATGTTTGTTACCGCATATCTCCGGCATTTATGGACCGATTTGGAAAATTCTTTTTTTATTTGAATAGATATACTTCCAGATTGGTCCCATTTTTCAGAATCCAGTTCTGATGATGAAATCCATGAGGAATTGAGGGAACTCCTCAAATATTGTAGGCATACATATGGCGATTTTGATATTTTCAGCATCAAGCCAAGCATTTGCATTCAAAAAGTATCATAATCCTTTCACCACTATGGTTCTTTCATCATTTTTTTTCATCGAAATATTTAGTCGAATACAATGGCGGAAGTCGGTTTTTTTAATGAAAAGTTATACTATTATTATTTTTGAAAATTTTCACCTCGAGGTCTACCAGTACAGTACAGGATCTATCAGTACAGTACAGGATCTATCAGTAACAACTCTAATTTCCTACACATCATCGAAATAACCTTTAAATAGGACTAAGCAACGGGGCATACATACTACATACCAGTATATCAAGTACCTGACGAATTAATTTATAACGTCCTTTTGACGAAATACATAGAACTCTAGCGTCATTCAAATTCCTAGAAATGAGAGGTCAATATTGGATGTTATATTGGTTTATGTTTTATGGAGTACAAGTTTCTAAATTCTTCAGTTTCAGACTTTTCCCTATAGTTGTGACAGAAAAGCCACAAGCATACCAAATTTCAGAATTGTGGGATTGCTGGAAGTACCCTAGAATTTTTGATTTTTACGTTTTTTATTTTCCCTAATATCTCAAAAACTACTAAGGCTAAATACTTATTAAAAACAGTTTTGAAATGTCCAACCAAAGCGCTTTCATTAGACACCCACTTGATCTGACTGTCTCACTTTTATTTTTTTTACCCCCTCTTGGACCCCAATATCTCAATAACCCCCTGACCGATATAGCCCATAACCTTACCTACAAATTGTACCAATACTATCTACCCCTATACCAAATTTCATGACGATCGGATTAACGGTTTGGAAGTTTTCATCGGACAAACATACATACACACATACATACAAACGCCAATTCTTCCAACTTGACTCAGAGAACTCGCTTCGCTCGTTCAATTAGTTAAGCTACGGATATCCCAAATGTACCCATTGAACGAAACCCTGTAGCGCCAAATAAATAGTAGTACTGAAATAACGTGTTCGTAAAGAGGATTAAAAAAAATTAGTTTCACCTGGCTCGATAGTTGGCGATGGCTCAACATCGCTATAAAAAGAAATCAAAGGTGGTTTAATTTTGAAGTTTCTCAGAGTCACAAAGACAAACCTGACTTTTTCTGGTCTTTCGAAGGGAGACGTCGTCCTTTTTTATTTTATTTCAATTTCTAGTGTTTTTTTGAGTTATATCGTGTAATTTTGGTGGCATTTTAACCGGTGTAGCTTATAAAGAGCATATAGTAGTGAATTTTAATAAAATAAGTGTATTGCGTGTCTTTTCGAAGGGGTGGAAATTGTCCAGGAACATTCTAGTAAACTGCCATCAATTTACTAGAACATGACTTGACAGAAGACTTTGACGACTGGACATTGTTTGATTAAATCAATAACTTGACATTGGCAATATTAAGAAATACTCAGATGCCATATAAAAAAAAAAAAAAAAAAAAAAAAAAAAAAAAGACAAACCTTCTTTTGACAGTACCTATCTCAGAATTAAATCGCATTCATTATTCTGCACGCCCCGCAATGTTCCTAACTAATGACTTGACCGTACAGAATGGTGTATAATCTGTGGTGCAAACTTAGATTTTGACAATTAACTGCTATTAATCCTAATCTGTGTCAGCAGTATTGGCAGCCATTTTGTTTCCTTCCTTCAGTTTCCTTCGTGTTACTTTGGCGTGTTGTTTGTTTTTGATATTCAAATTATTTGGGTGTTTTTTTCTGTTTAATTCGGATGAAAGAGGATTCAGTGGATTTTAGCAGGTTTTAATTCACTTTGTTCATACATACCTATCACGCACGGCTCGAATACCTACCAAAAATGTTTCGCCAGTGTTGTGTTCCCAAATGTTGTAGCCAACGACAGGACGTTAGATTACATAGATTTCCTGTAAGAAAGGAAGATCGGGATCAGTGGTTACAGTATATTAATTGCGAAAAACTGAAAAGGATGGACAGTTTGATCAACAAAGCCTTTGTTTGTCATAAACACTTTGAAAAACGGTTTATTTCAACTACAACTACTCGTCTAAGAATTGGTGCATATCCAGCTTTGTTTACTGACTTGGAAATTTCATCTGGATACCCATCAAGCAGTTCTTCGGAATCAGGTAAAACAACACACACACACATTATTACACTGTTCTCCTCTAATTAGAAAACGCAACATCTGTACCCGTAGCTGTCCTGTATGTACATATCTCTGGTGTGGTTCTATTAGGATGAATTCATCAGATAAGGTTTTTATAGTTATGTAGGGTAGGTATATAACTATGAAAGTTTCAGTATATTTATAACATTTTATTAAGTACTTAGTTTGATTGTAATTTTTAAGCTTTATTATGTGATTTTTGTATGTTGAAAATCATTTGCATAGTCCAGTACTTGGATGAGTTTCTGGGCTCAACCACTTTTTGGGTGTAAAATTATTTTTATGTAGTTTTTAACCACCAATATGCTAGCAGGTAAAGGAAAATCATTGACTAAAATATTATACCCTATTTTTCAGCACTAAAACAAATGCCATCATCATACAACCGCAGCCTTGATGATCATGCATATTTGAGGCAGCCTCACTGTGATCATTCTTATTGCGCTTCAGTGAGCAGCGGAGTATTAATTCCAGGCATGTATCTTTTCTATAAATAATATTTTTCATACAAAAGTATAGACTTACATGTATCCAGTGGAGGGCCATGCTAAATAAGGCCTCCCCAGTGGAATGCTCTGGGAGATTTCCCATAACATATACGCTTGGCAGGTGGATTGGTGATTGCAGCATTATTGCAGTGTTCAGTACAGGTGGATGCGGCTGCCCTGGTTTAATCTTAGGCCAGACACATACTAAACATTTTTATTGATATACAATTTTCAGAGTTAACCACCACTGTGACTACTGAGCAGCAAGAAATCTCAAACCAAGAAAAGCCAGAGAGAACCACCACTGTGACAACTGAGCAGCAAGAAATTTCAAACCAAGAAAAGCCAGGTCAGTTGCAGAGTTTTATGCTTACCAAGTTTAGGATTAATAGCAGTATACACATTAGGACTAAGTATAATTATTCAAGTATTTATTGCTGATTTTGAAATGTAAAATAGGCACATACATATTTAAGTATAATTTGAAGTCATGCTTGCTTAGATTACATACACAATATGCTGATTTATATGAAAATAGAAGCCCAGAAAATGAAATTAGTTATTGTCTGTTTTGAATTTGTTCTGAGGCTCGCTGTTGACAATTTATAAAGTACCTACAAAAGCTTAGATATAAGAAGCATGTTGAGTTAGATTGACAAATGCTTGTTTTGTTAATATTCTATCACTCAAAAAGTATTTATTGCTCAGTGTATGTACCGCTCAATCATTTTGAGTTAGAGTTTAGAGTATCAACACATGGTTATTTTGAACGCTAAAAATGCTAATCAATTACCTCTCAGTTAATTATCACACATATTTATTTGTATTTTTTTTTCAGATCGCACACCTCGTAGATTCAGCAAAAAGAGGTTGATCAGAGATGTTAAATCATTGACTCCAAAATGCAAGCTTTTGTACAAAGAGTTTCAAAAAGCTAAGCGCCAAAGGGATTTTCAATGTAGGGCCAAAAGGGCAATTGATTTTAGCAAAGAGACATCATTTCAAGAACTGACGAAAAAAATGAATCCATTGGCAAAAAATCTTCTTTGGATGCAAGTCAAACTCTGCACGAAAAATAAAAGAGCTAGAAGATTCACAATGGATGAAAAATTGATTGGACTGGCAATTTATAAACAAAGCCCAAAATCATATAAATTTCTCAAAAAAATATTTATTTTGCCTTCCAACACTACATTGAAGAAAATGATAAGCCATTTAAACATAGAGGCTGGCATCAATCCACAAATTTTTGGACTTGTAAAAGAACAGGTAAAATTATATTAGTAAACAATATTATTTAAGGTCCATAATCTTCATCAACATAAGTTCACTGCTGGACATAAGCCTGCCCATAGAATGGTTGTGTTGTATGCATTTTTACCATAGGGGGCACCTTGGACAGCGGATTGGTGATTGCAGTATTGGTGTTATGTTCTCTGGTGGGTACTGCTGCCCACCCCTTGTGTTATCTCTTAGTTTATATATTAGGTAAATTTATAAATACCCTAATCTCCTTTATCATTTTAGGTAAAAGACTGGAATGAACAAAAGAAGTTATGCACAATTATGTTTGATGAAATGGCCCTGGAACCTGCAGTAACATATTCTTCCAATAAAGATACAATTGACGGTTTTGTACATTTGAATGAAAAAATAAGCCAGTTTGCAGACCATGCCCTTGTGTTTATGATACGTGGAGCAGTTCATAAATGGCAACAGCCAATTGCCTTCTATTTCTGCGAAGGGCAGACAAAAAGTTTACAACTCAAAGCCATCATTAAAGATATAGTAGCTGCCGTAACAGAAACAGGACTCCAGCCCATTGCACTTGTCTCCGATCAAGGTTCTAGTTTTCAATGTGCAATGAATGACCTTCTGGAAGACACAAAAAGAGACCAGTTGTGTGCAGGGGAAAATGTTGGTTAGTGCTCTTGATATGATATAATAATCAATAATCAATAAATGCTGGACACATTTCACACAACATCTAGCCCCAAGCTAAGCAGAGCTTGTGTTATGGGTACTCAGTAATTGATATAATTAATACAATACATTGCATGGATAGATATTTTTTTATTATACATAGAAAAATACCCAGAACACCCTGAACAATTATCTGCAGATCGTACAAAGATTTGTTCATAGGTGGGAATCGAACCCGCAACCTCCTGCGTCGCAGGCGAACCTTCGCCCGCCGCGCCACAGAGGTCGTCATATATGATGAGGATATGGTACTACCTATATAAAAAATAAAAGCAAATAGGTATATAAAATAAAATGTTTATTTGGATAATTGTCGTGCTGGTTGTGGTTTCACGCGAAATCGGTTGAGCCAATATATATGAAATTTACAATACTTTTAACCCGTAATTCAGTTTCCTTGGGAGAACAATGGCGATAAAACCGCAGGCTACTAGATGGCATAAAAGAAGGGTTTGCTTTAATTTATGTACTATTCACATTTATTTATTTCTTCATATTGGTATTACAGTAAAATCGTCTGCAATATGAGCCAGGATGATGATCTAGCTAGGGCACTACAATATTATAATTAAAAATAAAATAATGTTATCACTACATATAGGTGTACCTATACCTAGTAGGTATACTTACATAGCAAGTATACCTACTACTTCTCTGTTATTAATCTGATCTAATAATCTCTCTAATCTGTTAACCTGTTCTCTTTACTTTCAGATAACACAATCCATTTATGTGGTAATTCAATAAGTGTCTTCTATGATTCACCACATTTAATTAAAGGGATGCGCAATAATTTGCTTTCTAAAGACATCATTTTTGAAGGAAAATTAGCTACTTGGCAGGATATCATTGATGTCTACAACACTGATTGCAACCATGGTGAATCCAGAATATTGCACAAATTGACTGATGAACATGTAATTCCTGGCAAAATTAAGAAAATGAAGGCAAGTTTATTTAATTATTTTATACTAGCAGCTTTCTACAGTGTCACCCGCATAAGTGTCGATCCCAAGGGAATATCGGCATACAAATAAGCCAGGGGTTAAACTATGTACATACCAAATTTCATTGCAATTGGTACGGTAGTTTTTGCATGGAGAAGTAACAAACATACATACATAACACACACTAGGATTCCCTGTGTTGTGGGTATCAGGAACGAGTACCATGGTACCATAACACCCAGACCTGGAACACATTTGCAGATCATACAAACATTTGTCATGCATACCATACTCAAAGACTCACAGTGTAGTGTGATATTAGGGTGATGATGTGATTTAGAGGCAATCATTGTAATTCGGAAGCTAAATAATAGTTGATGTGTGGACAGAGAATAGGTGCGGGAGATAAGGAGAATTAAGTGCTTAATTTAAATTCGTTTGTTAATAATTTTCAGGTCAAGAACTGCGTGCGTGTCTTTAGTAAAACAGTTGCAGCTGCTTTATCCTACACTGCTCAGTTTCGTAAGTAGAAGTTCGATATAATATTAGAGGGCGCGGCGCGCAGCCGCGTCAGGGTTGATTTTGCATGAATGGAGAAATGAAAGTTACAATTTTACAATTACAAAGACTTTACAATTACAATTTAACGGTAACTTTTGTATGAGAAAAGCATTGACATATATGTGGAGAAAAGTGGCGATTGAGAGCAATGATTGCACAATTTACAATTAGGTACAATACAATTTACAGTGAGATTGAGTAACAAACATCTAATTATTCAAGCTTTCGCATTTATAATAGTGGGATTATTTTATCTATTCCCGAAATTATTAATGATTCTCGCATGTTTGGATTCAGACATTTAAGCTTAGTTTTATATCAGATACTCATGGCATTTTTATTTTTCAGCTTTATATCCTAATGGGAAGCCAGTAAGCCCGACGCTGAGGAATACATCGGATTTAGTATCATTTATGGATGATTTATTCGATAGTGCCAATGGAGCTGGCGGTCTAGATAATAAAACGAAATCAAAGGATCTTCGGCGGGCTGTGACGTCAAAATCAAAGCACCACAGTTTTTGGACAGATGCCATCAAAAAATTGAATAAGATAGCATTTATAACTAAAGACAAAAAAAAGAAAAGTGTTCCGTCACTAAAAAATTGGGTTGTTACTCTTAAAAGCTTGAAAAGGGTCTGGAAATACCTAAGTGAGAAGAAAAATGTAAAAATAATGAGACCTCGCTATTTCAATTCAGACCCAGTAGAAAACTTTTTTGGCCAAGTCAGGGCATACAACTATAGGAGTAATGACCCAAGTGTTAGTGCGTTCAAACACACTTTCAAATCACTGCTGATAACGAGATTTATAAATTTCCATTCAAATACTTTTAACTGCGAGGATGATACAGGCAAGGAATTACTGTCAATTCAGTCACTGTTCAAAACATTTAATAATGATAACAAGGCGCCAAATAATGATACCAATGAGATTGAACAAACCAATGAAGACCAACATTCGGTTACTGTTGAAAATATTCAGGTCCAAGCAAGACGAGAGAGATTAAACGTACACTCCAGAGCATACACCGTTGGATGGGTTACTAGAAAACTTTTACAAAAAATTAAATGCAACAAATGCAAAGAAAATTTGGTTACAACTGACGAAGAAACCAATGTCCACGATTGGATAAAAGCACGGGAATATTTGTCGATAAAAAGAAGAAAATTAGCCTATCCAACCGAATATGCCGTGAGGAATTTCGGTATCATAACAAAGGTGACAAATGAATATTTAGAACAAAAAGCATACCAAAACAATTTTTGCAAAAATATTAAACAAAAAGTATTGTCTGAATGTTCCTTTGATTTCCTCGATTGTGAATCTCATAAAGAAATTGTACTTGAATACTTTCTAAGTATATCAGTAAAACTATTCATATTTAATTGGTGCAATGTAATTAATAAAATTTTAAAAGGAGTTGACATAATTCGCCTTGAAAGATCATCTTTGCCGCCAATGCAATGTAAGGCATTACATAAATACAAAAAGAAATTAAAAAATAAAAAACTTAATAAATAATTTGCTTATTAAGCGTATTACACTCTTGATGACTATATTAATGATAAAGCCGCGTGGCCTGATGTCGCTCTGCCCCTCGACTGCTAAAATGGAAATTTGCAATATCTGTACTTACCTATTTACATGTTTGTATTAGATTATTATTTATAAGTATAACAAGCGTAGCGTGTGCTGTCTTGCATATTTTTGCTGATGTTTATTTACTTTTGACTACCTTCCTAAGGTTTTTAAGTTCTCATTTACTATGTATCAGCAACTCCTTGCTCCGAGGCACCACACAGGCGCTTCTCACCTAGTGGTAAGACGGACCATTTATGTAAGCCAAGCCGAGTTTGTTGCCTGATTCTTCTCGGCTTGGTCGCGTTGGAACAGGAGTAATTTAATTTTATATAAGACGATTCAAAATGATCCTTGTGATTTCAATGAATAAAGTTCTTTTTGACTTTGACTTTGCTTGTTTCTGTTCATAAATTTTAATTGAGGGTTTACTATAAATCATGCCTGAGCACAACTTCTTTTTAAATTCTCGTTTAGCAAGCTATGGTTTCATCCATTATTCTACTAGTTACTAATAATGTATCGCCACAGACAATATAGCGCAGCAAACGATTGATCGAAAAAAACAAAAAAACCATTGTCATCGTCGAAGTTTGCAACGGTATAGTGTCGATAGAGGTCACATTACCGTCTGTACGTAGTACTCTCCTTAGTCTGTGTTATTCTGAGGACAGACGTCTAACCTGGAAGGACCATGTCAAGGCAAAAAGAACCGAACTCGACATTCGGTTCAAGAGTTTATACTGGTTGCTTGGACCTCAATCTAGACTGTCACTGCATAACAAGCGGCTTGTATACAACAGCATACTCAAACCTGTGTGGACATATGGGCTACAGATATGGAGTACAGCCAGCAAATCAAACCGCGCTATCATCCAACGCTGTCAAAACAAGATCCTACGTGCCCTTGTGAATGCACCGTGGTTCTCAACAAACAATGAAATTCATCGGTACCTGGAAGTCCCCACAGTCGATGAAGAGTCAAAACAAAGAGGAGAACGATATGTGTGTCGCCTCAAAAGCCATGCCAATCCGCTCGCAAGGGCGTTGGTTATTGATCCAAGTGGTACAAGGCGGTTGAAGAGAACCCATGTCTTGGATAACCTTTTGTAATGTGGGAAGAAGGACTGATGAGTCTAGATCCCAAGCGCCAGGAACCTATCCACCCATCCGCCTATAGCCCACCAGCTGATTGCGGATATGAAAGAAATCAACAAAAAAAAAAAAAAAAAAAAAAAAAAATATTCTGAGGACAGTATAACCATGGAATAGTATAACAAACATTATTTTGAGCATTAAACCAGTGCAGCGCCACCTATTTTCTACGCTGAAAGCATGATTCGAGCCGAAAGCCGTGAAAACCCTCCATAATATTAGCGAGCATAACGAGTCCCCCACTTGAAAGGACATGTTCCAAAATGGCCTATATTGATGTACACCAGACAGAGAATGGCGAAAAAATCAGTGATTATCGTAAAAATACTCTTACTCTATTTTGAAGCATAATTTAGTTCGATTTTTTTTTACAATGGTAACATATTTTCCTGAGCAGCCATGACAGGGAATGTCACGTTTATTGCTCTGTGGTTGCTTGCTTTATTCATTCGTTAGAAGTAGTGTGTCTACATAGAATACGTTGCCTACGCTAGCTTTATTACGATCATCACATCAGTACAAGTTCTTCAATTCAATATTTCGATTCTACGCGAAAATATTTTCCTTGCTCCAAGACCTTGGAGCCAAGACGCGAACGAAATGCAGTTCTGTCCCCCTATTCCCTAGCTGAAAGTCACTCAGTGACCAACGTTTGACAAGTAAAATTACAATTCTTCATAATATTTTTTTTATCATGGTCATTCTACTTGTCAAACGTTAGTCACTGAGTGACTTTCAGCTAGGGAATAGGGGGGGCTGGTCAAAGTGTTGTCAACAGCTGCCGAAACCACAGAGTAAATTGTATCCGCCCCGCCATATTGTTTTGTCTTGTTTGCTCTCCGTGAAAAGGATATTTTAGGAAAATGATGCGAAATAATCAAAAAATTACAATGGGAAAAGGTTTTACACATATATTTAGCCACGTTTACACAAGTGTACACCGACAAGGGCTAGGCTCCATACATCTTGGAACAACACCTTTGACTTTGAACTTGAAATTACATAATAAACTAGGTACATACTGTGAATTCTAATAATATAATGTAAAAAGACTAGTTAATATAGTAATAATTTCTAAAACAGTAGGTAAAGATACTGCGGACGCGAGAATATTACCTAAGAGATAACCCCTCGGAGATAATTCCTCTGAGGAGAACCCCAATTACCTCCCAATTACTAATAACGTCACCTCCACTCTGGTAACCTCCTGTCATGTCATGTCATCCATTAGATTTGTAAAATATATATTAAAAATGGTTTGAGCTACGGGTAAGGGCCTCTAACTTGCGTTATTTATATTGGAACTTCCAGGTCACGCTCACTGGATATATTGCGCAGATGCTTGCTTTCCTGGCTTCAAGTGGTCCTTAGTGACTTTTGTGTTGGACACAATATGATGGCGCCACTCCAACTTTGCTCTTTTATGTCTGAATAATAATTATGGGAATTTCTCAGGGCAGACGGACGCCAGGGTCTTCGGACGTGAGGCGGCGGCCGCGTGTGCAGTTGAGCAATGGCATTGAGTTACAAGATCAACAGTGACTAATGTACAGTACCACATGGGTAGTACCTTAGAATAAGGACGTACTTGTACCTAATACTAGGGGGAAAAAAAGAAACAGACAGGAACTTAGAGATTCTTTAGGGGGCAGGAAAAAAGAAAGCTTGTCTAACGTTTATGTTTGTATGCTCCAAGGTATGCTCAGCCAGCTCAGTGTGTCTAGCTAGCAAGTGTCTATGGAAGAAAGGGAATAAAAAATAAAAAATTATTGATTGTTGTTTTGTTGTTGTTATTTATCTCAAAATACTCAAAATTTTGATCACAGATTTATAAGTATAGTACTAAATCTTGATTCTTGATTATTCGTCCGAGATCTCAAAGCCGACGAAAATTTAAAAGATCTTTGTATTTTCGTTGCATCGAGTAGACGATATCCTTACTTTATTCACAATCACATATACATTATCGTACCTAGCCAGTTCAAAATTAAATACAAACCCCGCGATGGAGTGGTCTAAAGACAAAACGATGAAGTTGATCGAAATGTTGCAAGTAAACGCTAGCTTGTGGAATCCGTCGCTGTGCGACACCCGCAGGGATAAGCAGAAACGCAGGGAAGAACTGCGGAACATAGCAGAATATCTCGAGGTGTCTGTAGCCGATGCGACGAAGAAGATTCAACATCTTCGCACACAATACAACAGAGAGTGGGCTCGGGAAGCCAGAGCAAACGTCGAGAACCCGAACGATAGGTACATCAGCAACTGGTACGCCTACGAATATGTGCACTTTCTAAAGGATTCTAGTAAACCATACAGAATTTTACAGTCTGTAAGTACTACCTACATCATTCGAACTTTATTACAACCATGAGACGCTAGATGACTAGAGGATTGCCAGACGGCTTTCGGCTTTTTGTCTGCTCATCTGGGCAATATTTTGGGTGTCGGACCTATCGGACTTTGATTAGAATTTGTTATTGGTTCCATTAGGTACTCTTTTCACCCAAAGAACTGAATTTTACGCTGTTTACCTGGTTGTTTGCTGCTCATTTTACAATTCTATACTAATGTACTATAGTAATGCTACTTTTTCAATGGTAGGTAACGTCCGGCTTTGTGAAAAAACAAGTGATTACTGATACAGTAAGGCCTCGATAATCCGAACACCCAAAATTTATACCCTGTTCGGATGCACGCAGCGTTCGGATTATAGTATGTAGACATTTTAAAAGGTATATTGGCAATAAAACAATACTGTTTACTATCGAAACTATGTTTTAATCACACAAAACTGATATAGGATGATGTTATTATATATTCATACATGTTTATACTTTTTGGAAGAAGTCTAATAAAGTACTTTGATGGCTATTTTTTAGCGACTTTGACATTTGCACTGAAATATGCGCGTGGCATACCGAGGTACTAGGAAACGGCAGATGCAGGGGGTCGTTGGGATTATAGAGGCGTTCGGATTAGCTTGGGTACGGATTATCGAGGCCCTACTGTACATAAAATTGTGTAAAAAACCTACTACATGGCTAATTAATTTTACCAGGATTTTGACAGCAAAACTAATGGCTCATTTCCTTATTGCAGGATGTCAGCACAGATGTCACATTGAATTATCAATCAGACAGCAATCTAAGTGATTCCAAAGTTACAAATCTAACACCACCATACAAAATATCAAGGACCGACTCCAAACACACGGTGAAACCGGACCTCTCCAGAACCAGAGATGACTTCTCTGTATTTGGTGAATATGTTGCAAATGAATTGCGTTCCCTGAAGGGGGAGAAGAACCAACTGGTTGCAAAGAAAAAAATACTAGACATCATATTTGAAGTAAAAATGGGCACTTGTGAACGATTGGAACAATGCACAGTATTTTCAAACAGGCCAAGTCATATTACAAATCATATTCACAGTGATAAAGTTTTCACTACTCCATTGACTACGGCTCAGATTGAACCACTAACTACCCATCCAACACCAACATCAGGAATGAGCGAGATCATTATTAACAGTGCATGCTCTTACTCAAACTTCAAAGTGGATACTCAATAGCAATGCCATCCACTTCCTAATGAGGAAGTGGATAAAACTGAAGGCTACACCGTTAGAAATTAGAGCATGACACCATATAAAACTAACACTTAGTCAAAGAACAAACCTCAGAGATACTACGTTATCTTTTTGGTAAGATGCAAGCGAAGAGAAAGCTAAAAGAATGAAAATCTACACAATAGAAAATGGGATTGCTTCCTCAATAGCTGTAGCCCTGTCCAGCAGTCAGGGTTTAAGGTTGAAAAAGTTCAACCTTAAACCCTGGTTGCCAGGAAGTGAGACATCTTTTGAGCTGGCTTTTGGGCTGTAGACTGCCCATTAAAAATACTATATTAACATTGCATAATGAGATGTCAGATCTTTGCATCACGCATCATACCCAATAGAATTATAAGACTACCAAAAGTATCCAGCAATAAAACATCCTCAAACTCAATTTTATTGCTGAATGATTATGTGTGATGTATATGTTATTATAAATTATAATAACATAGATTATAATTTATTGAATTAATTGTTATAATGTATATAATATGATTATAATATGTGTTATAGTGTAACATTACAGTTTATGTATTAGTTTTACATTCAATATGACTAATTTAATTATGAGTAAATCCCAACTCAACAGAATTTAACTCATCCGAAATAGTATGAGATGGGACATTCAATATAAATATTAAGTAGTTTTCGTCCTAAGTCAACCCAAATATTGTTGAAAATCAAAAGTGTGTAATAAAACAGTAACAAGACCCATGTTGTCTGATTATTTGTATGCAGGCCATTGACTAAGGTAGTAAAGTATTATGATGATTTACTAACAATAATTTTGTGCGAAAAAAAAACTAATACTTTGCTGGTCAACTCAACAAGAGCTAAACGGGATCTTATTTTGAAAAAAATGTTAAAATGGGAAAAATAAATTTCCGGCTCAATCAATACGGACTTTTTCTATCTTTTATTATCACTTTTTTTCACCCTCTGAATCTCAACAGAAAAAAACGGGGCCCTGACAGGTTCACTTTGTTGTCTGCCTGTCTGTCTGTCTATGTGTGTCTGCCGGCTGAGACGCAAGAGTGCGGGTTCGATTCCCGCTGCGGGACAAATGTTTGCATGATCTGCAAATATTTTGTGGCACCATAGTACTCGTAGTTCCTGATATCAACGACACGATACAGGGTATCCTAGTGTGGAATCAGCAGGTCTAAAAAGGCCACTTAATACGATTCAAAAAAGGAATTGCTAAGGATCTGCTAAGAATTCGGTTAATTGCTATCGGTTATAGAGCAATTTCTTTAAATGAATCGAAATCGATACATATAAAGTGGTCTTTTTAGACCTGCTGGACTCGTAAGAGCTCTTAAGGCTGGACTATGTAGTGACATAGTCCAGCCATGCATATGGGTGTTATGTTAATTTATGCACCTATGTCAAGACTTCCAGAAACGGATGATGCTACTCATGAATCATGATGCCACTGGTATACATTGGCATATTATTAATCTGAGTCTGTCTGAGGGTATAATAAAAAGAGTATTTTATCCATGAGAAAAAAGTAGGTAGTTATATTCACAGACTTGGTTTGGTACGTTTGGTACCACCTCAGAATAATAACTTACTAGTGGTTCGCCCCGAACTGAGACCTCGCGATAACACCTTTATCAACCCGACTACTTAACTAAGTAATTTCCATATTTAACCGACTTCCCAAAAAAGGAGGAGGTTCTCAATTCGGTTGTATTTTTTTTTTTTTTAGTGTTTGTTACCGCATATCTCCGGCGTTTATGAACCGATTTGGAAAATTCTTTTTACATTTGGATAGATATACTTCTAGATTGGTCCCATTTTTTTCAGAATCCAGTTCTGATGATGGAATCCATGAGGAATTGAGGGAACTCCTCAAATATTGTAGGCATACATATGGCGATTTTACTATTTTCAGCAACAAACCAAGCATTTGCATTCAAAAAGTATAATAATCCTTTCACCACTTTGTCGAATAAAATGGCGGAAGTCGGTTTTTTAAATGAAAACTTATTTCTACTATTATTTTTGAAAAAAAAACCCTCGAGGTCTACCAGTACAGTACAGGATCTACCAGTAACTACTCTAATTTCCTACACATCATCGAAATAACCTTTGAATAGGGCTAAGCAACGGGGCTTAGTTATACTACATACCTGTTAGTACCTATATCAAGTACCTGACGAATTAACTGATAACGTCCTTTTGATGAAAACCATAGAACTCCAACGTCATTCAAATTATTAGAAATGGGAGGTCAGCAATGGATGTTATATTGGTTTCTATTTTATGGAGTACATGTTTCTAAATTCTTCAATTTCAGACTTTTCCCTGTAGTTGTGACACAAAAGCCACAAGCATACCAAATTTCAGCATTGTGGGATTGCTGGAAGTACCCTAGAATTTTGGGTTTTTACGTTTTTTATTTTCCCTAATATCTCGAAAACTACTAAGGCTAAATAATTATTAAAAACAGTTTTGAAATGTCCAACCAAAGCGCTTTCATTAGACACCCCACTTGATCTGACTGTCTCACTTTTATTTTTTTTACCCCCTCTTGGACCCCAATGTCTCAGCAACCCCCTGATCGATATAGCTCATAACCTTACCTACAAATTGTACCAATACTATCTACCCCCATACCAAATTTCATGAAGATCGGATTAGCGGTTTGGAAGTTTTCATCGGACAAACATACATACATACATACACACATACATACAAACGCCGATTCTTCCAACTTGACTCAGAGAACTCGCTTCGCTCGTTCAATTATTCTGAGGGTACCACCAGTGGCGGATTTGCAGTCTTGGCCGCTCAGCTAGGCCCCAGGCCACGGCCATGAGCCACCCCTTTCTCGGCACCCATAGACTAGGTACATAATGAATTTACTTTATAGCCAACTTTTATCTAAATCAAAATCAAAAATTGAATTTAACTCTATTAGCTACTAATTTGTAATATATTCCGAGGTTTAAGGGTTAATTGCACAATTAAATAAAACATTTAAAAAGGTTTTAGGTTTTATTTATTAATAAGTGGTCAAAGTGTTTTAATGTCACAAAACTCGTCTGCACTTAAACGCAGCTAAATGTCTAAGTAAAAAGGTAGCGGCGAGCGAAGCGAGTTTCGAAAATTTCATATTTAAGAAGTGTAAACAGCCAAAGTTTTAGTGATTTTAGTGGCAATACCAGCTGAAAAGTAGTATATTTGAGGCAGCGGCGAGCTGAGTGTGCCGCGAAAAATTTCGTATCTTCTGAAATACGAAATTTTTCGCGCCAAATTCCAAACCAACGGAAAAGTATTTTACTTGAGACAGTGGCGAGCGGATCTATCCACAAAATTTTGGAACGTTAACAGAAATTTTACTGGGAAATTTCGGGACTGAAACAGTATAAATCTAAATTTTTCCCTGACTCTCCAGATAACCCCTCGATTTCACTGACTTTCCTTGATCACCTTGAGCTTCCCTGACTTTCCTTGACTTTCAAAGAAGTGGACACCCTGATAAGCCGCCCCCTAGAATGCCACGACGAACGGTCTTGAGCCGCTCGTCAGGGGTAAATTAGAATTCATTGAACTCATTCATAAATGAAGTACCGAAATCACAAAACAAATAGAAGTCTTCTATTCTTATTGGCAAATTAATCTTTTAGATGAAGTTTAAAGCAGGAAGTCAATACCTAATTTATTACATTTTTTCTTAAATTGAATGTTTTATGTGGTTTGTCGACAACGCGATTTGGGGGAGGGGGTCATGACCCCTACGACCCCCTTGGGACCGCCATTGTTGGTCCAGTTTTGGAGAAAATAACCTGTCAGACCTGACACCTGAGTGATCCTATGATGGGTTCGTTGGTACCTTTTGAAGTATTATGGAACCCTAAAAATTAATTATTCTCTTGCCTCGGGCCATCTCCGTTGTTTTGTACAAATTAAATAATTTATAAGTCATCATCATCAGCCTGTAGAAGTCCACTGCTGGACAAAGGCCTCCCCCTTAGAATGCCACGACGAACGGTCTTGAGCCGCCTCCATCCACCGACTTCCTGCGACGTTTATAATGTCTTTAATCCATCGAAAGGAGGGCCTTCGTCTACCGCGTCGTCCGGTTTGTGGTCGCCACTCGAGAACCTTTATTCCCCAACGGTTGTCAGTTCTGGAGCTATACCTACGTTTCAATGTACCTACTACAAATGCGGTAGTACTATATGGAACAAAACTGAGCGAACATCCAAATTCCAATCTGTCCGACAGGTCAGGCTAACAGTTTGGAATAATTTTGTCCAAACTGTTAGACTATCGAACTGTTGGTAGGAAAGATTGGAATAAACGATGACCCGGCCCAACTTGCTAACTCTGAGAGCTATGTCGGTGACCTTGGTTCTTCTACGAATTTCCTCATTTCGGATTCTATCACGTAGTGAAACCACCTATAGATAATTTAGAAGTATAAAATAAAACGGTTGTCTGTAAAGTCGGTTTACTGACGATAGTTCAACGTGTCAACGTCGTTATTGTGCTTCTTTGTCGCTCGTTCCGCGCTCGCGCGCATGCGGCGTTAGCGCATGCGCATATATATATATATAGCGCATGCAGTGACGCTGCATGCGTTTTGCGAGGTGACGCATGACGAGGTAACGACGTATGACGAGGTAACGACGCATTAGTCATGTTTTTTCGAGCGTGCAGCCGGCTCCATCGATTTATAAGACGTTAACACGTCAAAAACAGGAATTCTTCAAAAGCACAAGTGGGAGAATGCATTCACAGTAGACTCAGTATCATGGGGATACAAAAGGAACATGAACCTAAGCGACTTCATCACAACTGATTGAGCAGTTGGTCACCACTGTCAGTTGTGGAGGTAAGAATACGAAGTTGATTGATATTTGAGAAAGCCGGACACATTAAGTAAATGTTAAACATAAAAATATAACATACCTAAAACATACCACCCAACAGTCACATACGTAGTACTGATCCTACACTAGGATGCCCTGTGTCGTGGGTTTCAGGAACTACGAGTACCAGTTCTGGCTGTTAAGCCAGACCCGAAACAAATATTTGCAGATCATACAAACATTCCTCCCGCGGTGGGAATCGAACCCGCAAACTCTCACATCTCAGCTCGATACTCGCCCGCCCCGCGCTGCGCCACTGATGTTACTTTGCTAGTAAACAAAATGCATCAAATTCACTTTGGCAAAATATGTAAAACATTACCCAATTACTTAGGGTGGATCGTCTCGCAATTGGCGCGAAATTCAAATTTATTCGTGTTTTTTGCTCATCACAGCTCATCATCACTTCTTGTGGTAGCGAAAACTAGGAGACCATTATGTGTTAACACATGTCATGTTATCAGTAAATAGTAGGTAGTTATAAACCGTACCTACTTTCAATAGTTTCATAGGTGGTTTGTAACTGGCTTTAATGTTTTTCAGGTAACGTCCTTATTAACATAGGCCCAACCAAAGACGATATATACAATCTGCCCCATTTTACAAGAGAAGCTGCTTTCGCTCGGTGTATGGTTATCCATCAACGGCAAATCTATCTACGGATCATCACCATGGATCGCACAGAAAGACTCGCATAACGGAAATGTTTGGTACACTTGTACCAAAGTAACATACAATGCTAACTCAACCGCGATAGTACCTCAATCGCCCTGTGATGTAACAGCAATATATTATGCTAGAGCCCTAGAGTGGGCTAGTGATGATGTTCTACAAATAAGCGAGATCCTTATCTCCATACTGGCAATTATACTGTAGAGCTGTTGAGCAACGACGGCTACTTAGTGGTCAGTAAGTTGAAATTAATTGCTTTGGAATATAAATATATTATTAAAATTAAAAGCACCACCTGTAAAAACCCATTTAACTTTTTAAAATACTTTTTCATCCCACCATATCGGAAAGAGTATTTTTGCTTTTCGATATCTGAGTGCAAAAGCAATTTTTATCTAGAGGATAAAGTAAATTGAATTTAGAACATCGTGTGCACTAAGTTTGTGAATTCAAAACATCATTAAACCTATTTACTTCTACCTCCATGGTGCCGAATTTATCATACCTACAACCTTTTTTAATTTGTTAAAAACTCAGACTCGGAACCTTCTTGGTGTATTACTTTTTTTTTAATTTGCTTTTACGCGCGCCATTTTCTTTTCACGTCATATTGTTAAAACCTTAGGCGCAGGCCAGACAGAAGACACGTAAGGCCTTAGGTTAAAAACAAGTGAAAAACCTAAAATGAGTGATTCTAGCGACGAGGAAGTTTATTTGACGCCAACAGAATTGACTGAAACTGTTAAAAATGCGCAAAAGTATCTTGTGATTGTAAATGTTTTATTTTTTGCATTTAATCATTTCCTCGCTGAGGTGGGATGAAAAGTTACTAGTTGGACTCGAGTGCAAAGATTTTTCACCTCGTGCTCTTTTGATTCCCTCGCTAACGCTCAGGATTTGAATTGAATTTTGTTTTTAGAATCCTTCGCTTGCTCGGTCATCAAAATTGAGCACACGGTTAAAAAGCAACTTTGCACTCTTGTATAACAAATAACTATAAAATACTCTACGATAAGAAAGACCATGCAGAATTGTATTTATTGAATGGTGCAATGTGCGTGTAGTTCGTACTTTCTACCTTTTTGCTTCTTCTACTTAAATACATGGGCGCAATGCTGATGGGGACCCATTTCTACACATTCCATTTCTTTCATACACTGTGTCAGTTTTTAGTTTAGTAGATAAAGTAGATTAATAGGTAAACTGTACCTACTTATAAAATATGGCTATACCATATCTTATGTACCTTCTAGGCATTTTCTCTATAGGTAGTTTAATTTGTTACAGTGGTCTCTTAAAAATGAAGTTGCTCGGATTCAACTGCCATCCAAAACGTCAGTGAAGTCTACCATAGCATGGACATTGAAATTCTCTTTAAAAAAGTAAACAGAAGTAGGTATTATAAAAAACTTGCAAAATTGGTTTTCATTTTATAGTAGGTATCCAGCTTTTTAGAGATGACTGCAGTCGTCTGGATTTTGATAAAATGGAACCGAAAATAAAGCTAAGATATGATAATAATGCAATTGCAGTAATTTCTTTGGCCGAGTCTCGGATAAGCATTCTTGCATATTACCTATATTATATTATATTAAAGCATTATTAAAACGATAGTTTTCTCGGAGTACCTACCTGGTTCAACCAGTTGGCTACTTTCAAAATGCGCAGTGTACAACAAATAACATAGGAAGGTAGGTAGGTACCTAGGTACTTAATAAAAATTAAAAGTTCAATAAAATCGTGTAATCCGACATTTTTTCCTTTTTTAAAAAACATAATAAATTGATTGATTAGGTAAAATTGGGTTTAGTTTCACCCCCTTGATGTTTTGGGATCTCAAAATCAAATCAAATCAAATCAAAATGTTTTATTGCGTTCATGTTGCACAAATTAAAATCTTATGGTTCAACATGAGCCCGGGTTGGGCACTGCAATATGGAACATGAATTCCAGGTGGTAACAATTATTTGCTACAATTTTATTCCTAAAAATAAAAGTACTACAGTCTTAAATTAAGATAACATAAATAGGTGCCGTAAGAAGTTATTTTTCAAAAAATTCCTCCAAGTTATAAAAACTTTTTTTTATTAGGTATGCTTTTAAAATATTTTTGAATTTTAAAAAGCTGGATGCATTTTTAATGTCTTGGGGAATAGTATTATAAATTTTTATCGACATAGCATGTGTTCCGGAATGAAAAATCTGAAGCTTAGAAAAGGGGAGGGCTAATTTTCTATGGGGGCGAAGATTTTGAGGGCGAGAATATTCTTGGAAAAAATCCATTTTTTTTCTGACAAATATACTTATTTCTAGAATATATATGTATACCAATGAGTGTAGGATGTTCGAAAACAGCTTATGAAATTTGCTATGGGTAGGACTTATGGGGGTTTTTGGGGGCAAAAAATCGTTTTCGTTTTTTTTCATCTCTGGGAAAACGAGTTTTCAGAGCAAACTCGGTCACCCTAGAAAATTAAATATAGGTCTGAGTATGTATAGAAGTGTAGATAACATGTTATTCTAACGAAATTACACAATTATCAATAGGTAGGTAAGTGATGATTGAGTAATTTCTGTTCTTATCACTTATATGCGACCTTCGTCTCTCCTTGAATACTTACTTCCTTCGTACCTACCTACTTATTTGCAGGTATTTCAGGCATGGGAAGGACTTTTATGTAAGGGTACTACTAATATTATAAACGCGAAAGTTTGTGAGTATGGATGGATGTTTGTTACTCTTTCACGTAAAAACTACTGAATGGATTTGAGTGAAATTTGGAATGGAGATACTTTACGCCCTGGATTACCACATAGGCTACTTTTCATCATCATCATCAATTTTCATCATTATTCACGCAGGTGAAACCGCGGGGCGCAACTAGTATAATATATATATATATATATGTATATTTGAGGGTGGGGAGGGGTGGAGGAGAAGGAGGAGTTTAGGAAATGCCATGGAAATGCATTGTTTTATTTTTACTTTTTTAAAATCTTATTTTGAGGTAGGTTTTGGTAATTTTTCTGTACTATGGCCTGTGATTAGAAGTTTTCTTGTATACAACAAAATAGTTTCAAAAAAAACCTAACAACCTACCGAGGGAATGTCTATATAGTAGCTAGGTATGACCTGTGATAAGAAGTTTTCTTGTGGTCTCAAGATTTTTTGTATACAAATCCTATAAAATAGTTTAAAAAAAAACCTAACAACCTACCGAGGGCCTGTCTATACTATGGCCTGTGTAATAATTTTTCTTGTGGTCTCAAGATTTTTTACGTACAAAAATTAAAATGATTTCCTAGATCTGAAACTTCGTGAGATTGCTCAAGATAACCAAATATTTAAATCTTTGAAGATAACAAGAACTTTGCATAACAATTTTAAGAGTCTACTACAAGTCCCGTATATATAAAAGACGAGCCAAACCTACTGTGTGTAACTCCCCCCCCCTTTACAACCTTTCCACTACTTCTTACGTCTACTTCTTTTGCTTAGTGCTGACTGAATAGGTATATGAACCTATAAACTTTCTATTTAAGTTAACTTAATTTGTGGAAACCTACTTACTTAATTAATGTGGCCAAAATGATCGTCTAGTCTAGTGGTAGGAACATACATTGTGTAGTGTAATAACTCAGATCCTTTAAAGTTTTAAAAAGTCCTGTGCTACCTAATGACATAATTAACTAACCTATTCTTATTTAGATCACTGATATAATTACCTGTTTATCTTATTGAATATTCTTCAAATCTAACAGAAGGTCTAATTATTAAAATATTACAAAGCTTAACTATGAACTGTAAGTACAATTAGGAATGTTAATGTAAACTCAATCTCTCAAAATAATCTATAGTTATTTAAACTGACTAATTTCTATAAATTGATCTAGGTAAACTATTGCAAGTTAATAATCCTAACATGAGATAGAGATCTAGGATTTACTGTTTTTCTATCTATCTAAAAAGGTTACTCGCTTGTATATTAGTTCAAGATCGCTTCATCATACCTATCTATGAAAGAGTTAGTAAGTTGAGACTTAATTATGATTATCCTACCTCAAGAATAATGATACTACTCTATCTATCTTTCTATTGACAATATTGATTTGATTCCACGTTCTAGTATAAGATATATTAACAGAGGTTTTAACATAACATTATAGTAATCACTTTCTTTCCAATCTGAAGTTACTCTACTGTATGATTTAATCAAAGCAAGGGACATTTCACTAATGTCTGAATTATTCTCTAATAGTTTAGTCTCTGTATTTCTTAGCAAAACAATAGATTTCCTTTAAATGTTGATGTTGATAAGTCATCACTAGGGGATATCAATTTAGCAGCTTTGATTTAAGGCTCCTCCTTCGCCTTAAATAATAATTTTCTACCCGTAAAGTCTTGGTCAAATTCCTTCTGCTTTTATATAGATTTAACTATATATAGTGGAGGACAATCAGAATGATATTCTAATAAGCAAACTCTTTCGGTACTTTACTGCAAATGACAAGAGGAATTTTACTTGAGTATGTCGGAAGTAAGTCATTCTGTTTCATTCCAAATAAAGTTACATTTACTTCATGAACGCAAAATCAAATATTACCTCCCTAGTTAAAGTGGAACCTAACGGTTCCGTATGGCAGTCCTGATCACACCGCTGGCCACTGGTCTAAACTATGTGTTCTTATTCTAAATAAACTTAATCAACATAGATTCGAACTATGATTCCGCGTACAATGAATGTATGGTTATGTAGGCAATTATTAAATAGCCCTTTTAGCAATCTTACTTCTGATTCTAATAATATTGAAAAGAAATATAGTACCCATTTTATTCTGAACTAACTAATCTCTGAAACATATACTTATCTAAATCAAAATCTTCTAATTTCTGTTAAAATAATAGTCTAAAATAACTACTCTTTTTGGTAGATACCTATAAATAAATCTGATAAAGCAAGAGTCCTGCTAGATACTCAAGCTTATATCTAGATAACATGAAGTATACACAACTTGTGAATTTCTTCATACATTTTCATTATAAGAATTATTCTTCTATTATTTGAAGTTACTATATGTTTATTTGTATAAAATCATCTCTAGAATGCTATTGATTCTATCAGATATTTCGAATAATCTATTAGATATAACCTGAAATCAAGCTGAACTAAAACATGAGGATCCTTTTTTTGGTTCCTGGTTTTAATTATTATAATTATTTTAATCTAAAATCCCAACTTTACAAAGAATAGATTTAATTTGAACTTGTAGAACTTCTAGGCTGAATTTAGACTCCACAATCTCCTTAAAATAATACAAGAGATAAGTAGATATTCACCTTAGATATCTTGGATCATTGACTCAAGTTTAATCCTCTTTTCTAGTCAGATTTAACTTTAGCGCTTGCTCTTGCTTGGCTATAGAGTTTGCATCACTGGTATCGAAATTGAACACCTTTATTTGTCAACTTATTCGCATAAAATTAGATAGAAACAATTTCCTTTTGAAATCAGCTCAGAAGTTCATATTACTTAAGTATCTCACGTAATAAGTTGGATTAAAGATTCAATGAACTAAAATTCATAAAAAGTAATGACTAACTTTCGAATTTGTAGTTAATAATGACCAAGTAGATAAAGGTTACGTAGGTATTTAGATGGTACAAGTATTTTCATTCTTGTAAAGTAAATTTTGTAGAATTAATTGAAGTTAATCTCATAATTAAGAAGAGCACAGCTTAAAAATGTTATGCACACAAAATGTAGTAGAACACATGAAAATATCAGTCTAGAGCATATAAAAAATTCAAAGATAAAAGCTGAAAGGAAACGGATTATCTTAAATACAACAATATGACACACATATGGTGTAGTGAAATTAAGTCTCGAAGATAATCTGGAAGAGAGCGGGTTAGATACCTACTTCAATAAATTTAAGGTTCCTAAATCCATAATGATACGCAACAACAAACAGGTAAACGCTTCTTTATCATCATCAGTATCTCGTAGAAGTATTTCAAGTCGTAATGACTTCATAATGACTCTAGCAAGTACAACATCTTCAGCCTGCAGAAGTCCACTGCTGTACGGAGCCTTCACTATTAAAATGCCACAACGAACAGTATTGAGCCGATAAAATAAAAAAGGTAAGTATCTACAGATAAGTGAAGTTAAATCTCAAAGACATAAGCTGAAAGAGAACGGGTTAAACTTACAAGTCGCAATGACACATTCATTAATAAAATAGATAGTCAGGTGAAATTCAGTCTCGAAGGCCGCTGAAGAAGTCTATAATCTAGGGAACCTAGAACCTAGAATTTTGAAAGTAAACTCTCATCCTTTCTCAGATAATCACTAGTAGACAGATGTATGTAACCCTTTTGAAATTATCTATTGAAATCTGTAAATAAATCATCATCCATTAATCAGTATTCACTGAATTGAAGTCTTCCCATAGTAGATATAGATGTAGGTATCTACTATTATTTAAGTAGTTCCAACAATAAAATTCTATCTGAGATTTTACTAGATCTTAAAAACTCTGTCAAGTCCTAAACACAAGTTACACTAAATAAATCAAACACACTGATAAAATAAAATACATAAACACTTACCAGTGATGCACCAACTATATCCAAATCACTGAAATCCAAAATTAGGGCACTCACGTCACAGCACTTTTTATCGGAACTAGGGTTCTGTACCCATCCGCGACTCTAGCTTCACTTTGTTGCCCGTAACCGCCCGCGGTTCAATAAAACCTCAGTAGCCCGTAGCCGCCCGCGACTCAGTCATAAATTCGACTTCCGCTCCTGCCCGCGATTCAATAATAACTAACGCTCCCCCAGAGCCCTGCTTTATTTATATCCATTTCCGAGATGCATTCCCACATCATCTGAACCTCCCCTCCCCCCAACTTTTACAGCAATCCTACATCAATTCGCACGAAATTTCTACAGTGTAAATTTCTGTCACAGCCCGCCCATCTAACAACACAGCTCGCCACGACGTAAAACACGCAATGGCTTGGGTGTACAAACTCTTTGTTCTCGCTGTGATATCACAGTCGTGCCCATTCGCAATGGCTCGTGTGTACCGACTTTTGGTTCTTGCTGTGTTATCACAGCCGTGCCACTAGCAATGGCTCGTGTGTACCGACTCTTGGTTCTCGCTGTGTTGTCACACACAAGCCAAACTCAATTCCATTCTCTAGAATACTTTCGGTTTTCAGTTCAAACTGCTTAACTCATTATTTTGAATGATTTTTTCCCCTTTTCTTTTTTTTAAAATAAATTTATATACATGTTTTTTTTTAACATTTTTCTAAATTTTAAATATTATTATTTATTTATTTTTTTAATTATTATATTTTTTAATGCCACGGAAAAAGTAACTAAAAATCAACCATGAATATTTGTTGAGATTTTGCTGCTTATGCCCAATTATTGTGAAATCTTCATTTTGTGTACTTAATTTTTCTGCCGTAAAAGCCAATAATTGTGCAAAATATACTGCTATCTCAAAGTAGTTTTTGTATGTTTACGTCGAAATAATTTATGATTTTTAGTGAAACTAAATTTGAAGTGACGCAACTTGAATGATTATTTTACCTACATTTTTTTTATTTTATTATTTGAGAAACTCAAACAATAAAACTGACCGACTGACTGATTGACGGTTTGCGCTTCTTGCATCATCAACTTATATTTGACTTTTCTCAACTTTATGAAATAATTTGTAGAAGTACCAGAAACATTTTCTGCAAAACCTTTAATCTTTGTCATGAACGAATATAATTTTCAAGCTTGAATCTGATTGCCAGGTAATTGAATCCCTTTCAGCATTGTGATTCGTTACAGCTCGACCCCCTGCAAATTTTCGCAGTCAATTTTCCCAAAATTTACCAAAGGAAAGTTGTCAAAATCCATTTTTAAATAAAAATTTAACTCTATTAAAATCAGATTCAAACAGTTTGATAGGCGTGTGTGTCGGTGGGTGTGTAACTTATGTAAGTGTATTTATACCCAAATATTAACAACCGTACTTCGTATCAATGTTCAAATCGATTACATGATACAACATTATTAGCTTGTACCCCCATCCAAGGATGATTAGACCGCACGAGGAAAAGTGAGTCGTGAATTCACCGCATCCCTAATGGAACTAAGAGCCTATTGCCTGGCCAAGCCCTTGCTCGCCAAGTTGTTTGTGCCTACTCAATAGTATCCCTGCCCTCTACAGTCCACTCCGCCCTAAAGTCCAGAAGTATATGCCAAGCATGCTCTATCACATCTCGATCGAACCTCGATATTTTGTTACAATTGCTTATATTTCGGAGCTTGTATAGTGTGCTTAGTTCGAACCTAACCACGTATAATAGATCCGCTAATGAAGGCACCTTGTGTCGAAGATAATTGTCTACTGACGTAACCTAACTCCAAATCTCCTCCTTCATTTAACGTTCTTTGTAAGTGTGCTGTCTATCTGAATCTGGTCTCAACAAAGCGTCTCACAATGAAAAGGTCATTAGGTTCCCAGAGCCCCTCATATCATTCCACATCGTGCCTACTCATAATGTAAACATTCATACTTTCATCCTTTTAATATTGTAATAACCAATTTTTCATCTCTTGTCATCATCACAACCTATCTGTTAAATAATGATTCAAATTCATTCATACCCCTTTTTAATTTCCCCCCATTTAAAGTCATTCATTATACCCTAGAATTCTAAAGACCCTTAATTCATTTGAAACTGTTTAATTTTTATTTATTTTTTCTTTAAAATTACTAACACTTTAGTAATTTCCCCATTGACGATCTACTCATTAATATATTCCCCCTTTTCAACCATAATCTCCCTGAATATTATTATTACTTTTGCAAAACGCAATATATAATTTTTATTTTATTTTTATATATTAGTAGCTAGTCCGCTGCTGGATCAATTTTCTACCAAACAAATTATTATCCATTTATCTAGTGCAAACTAAACCCAATTCACACGGCAAATGCAATTAAAATGCACGACAGATAGATACCTTTAAGCCGCGTAATTAAGTAATTTCCATTCGCTCCTTCATCATCATCATCATCACCAGTCGTACTGCAGCTTTAAAACGCGTGTCTAAAATCCATTTATTCCATCATCATCATTATTATCTCCAGTCGTAGGTACTGCAACTTCAGGCCGTGTATAAAGAATCCATTTAACCCATCATCATCATCACCAGTCACACTGCTACTTGAAACTGCGTATTTTAATATTATTTACCTTCATCATCATCATCAGCAGACGTACAGCTACTTCAAACAGCATATCTTAATATTATTTACCTTCGTCATCATCATCATCATCACCAGACGTACTGCTACTTCAACCTGAGTATCTAAACTCTTTCAACTCCATCAACATATCAGTCCGTTGAGTAACTTCAACCTGTGTATCAAAATCCAACCCCACCATCATAACAGTCCATAAAGTAACTTCAACCTGTGTATCAAAATCCTTTTGACCCCATCATCTTCATCAACAGACCTCTGATATCCACTACTAAACAAGGCCTAGACTTATGTTATCTCTTTTTTTTAAAGTCATGTTTTAATATTGGTTGAGTTAAAATCTTGTTCAGTTCTTGTGCTATTGGAAAAGTTGTTCGTACGATGATAAATCTTGAGTAGGCGTGTGGCGTAAATAATACCAATTAAAATAAAACATAACATATCAAACAGATGTTTATTCATAAGTCAAAAATGCTTTTACTTATATTTTCATGCATTTAAAGTTTTAATTAACCTATATTTCAAACTTGCTCCATTCCATTTTACGTAAGTAACCTTTATCTTTCATCTGAATAAATATTAAATTACTGATTTCAAACACCGTTGAATAACCAGAGCCTTTCATACGAAAATTAAACATACACTCTAGTTTTTTTTTTCAACAACGCTACTTAGAATGAAACTATGAATTTATAACAACAATTAGAATAATTGATCTAATCATTAAGTACTTTTCTTATTATGAATCCCACCTATCAAAATTTAAATTACTCTAGATCTAGTTCCCCTTACATTTTTTTGTTTTTATTTACCTAGGTATTTTTATTTTATTCAATATACCTAAAAGTGACTCTTCTTATTTTTTATTTTGTAATAGTTTACAAAAGTTTTAGTTTGCTGCCTTAAGTAATTAGCTAGTCTAGTATTTTAGAAGTAAAACTTGAATTGTTTAAATTTTAAATATAGTCGAAAAAGTTTTAAAAATAACCTAATTGATGATAAGTGATTATGAAAATAACGATAATTCATCTAAAACTAATTTTGATTTTACTAGTAGGTACTCAATTTTTAAAACTTTTTGTTATACCTACCTAGCTACATTTTTTTTTGTTAAAATTTATATGACTAACCCTAATTTTGCTTCTAATCATAGTTCTATCTACCTACTCTACCTAGGATGTTTATTTACACCATGATGAAATCTCCTAAATCAAAAATGTATAAGTACCTAAGCAAAGTTTTATTCCATTTGGTATCTTTGCAATACACCAGATTAAAGAACACGTTATTATAAAACTGGCCATTCTACTCATGAATTTTCCTGTGCATATAGACAGCTAAATATGAAAGCACTTTCCATAGCTACCTATTATTAAACAATGTTAATTAGTTTGTGAATTTTTTGTTCCTTTTAAGTATGTCCTACCAAGCTAAAACCCAGCTATGTTTATCAATGCAACAGATTCCATTATAGATCACACAAACAAGTGGCCCAAGACAGACCGTTCGTCCTGAAACATTTTTTATAAGCCCTTCTCTATATTTAGCACTAGCTGACCCGCTCGCGATTTCGTCCGCGTGGAAGACGATAACGCAGCCGCAGTGAAACAAACAAACAAACGCCTAAAATAATTACAAAACCTCCTATTTAAACCCTGTTTTTCAGTTTGGGGTCACATTTTAACCTTGAGGTCCTGTAAATATTGAAATATCAACAACCACACCGTGAAACTACATTTGAAACGACACCACACTTGAGTTGTTCAATTTAGTGGTCCTATTTTAAACTTAAGGTCCTGAAAATATTTCCATCTCATCAACTACACCATGTACCTACTTACCTAACTTTTACTTCATTGAAATAAACTAAAATCAGGCCAAAACGTAGTGTATTTTTTTTACAAATATACCGTTTTCATGCCTGTTTTCAGGAAAATTTCAGGAATTGTTGAATCACGTGTTTGTTTATTTCATTTAAGGAATCTACATGTAAAATTTCAAATATACACTATCAACCATTTTCGAAATACAGAGCATTTTTGGTTTACATTATAAAGCCCATTTTGTACCCCTTAGAAGGCGAACTTTCCACATTCCTTCCTTAGTAGACCCTAACACTCTAAAAGGAATATACACTCCAAATTTCAAGTCTCTACGACCAGCGGTTTAGGCTACGCGTTAAGACTCGGTCAGACAGTTAAGACTTTGTCTCCTATTATAATAGATTAGACCCATCCCAGATGACAATGAATATGACAATTACGAGACAACTCGGTCGCTACGCACCTATCAATCATCTCCCTTCCATCGTTAACCATCGAAGAGAACCATTGTCCCTCCCGCTTACATCTTCGGTCACTGGCTACCTATCAGTCTACCGAAATACAACCTAAACGATCCTTAACACGATTATTCTAAGTAAGTATTGCAAATCGTTGAGGAGTTCAGTTAACGCTTTCCGGACCATCATCAGACCTGGTATTTGAGTAGGCATCAGCCTTCTAAATGACGCCGTTTTGAATCATCATCATCAGCCTGATGAAAACACCATTGGCTATAAGTCCTCCTTACAAAATTACTGAATTAGATTTAATCCATTTTATCTAACATCTAAACTCGCGAGAAATTTGCCAAAAATTAACTGGTTGGCGACTCATCACTAATTTGCTAATTATTGCTAAACTACTAAAGCAATCATAAAACTGATACCTGTACAAGAATCCTGATGAATTTGCCCATTGTTTTCTTGTATTCACATGTAGTAATAAACTTGGGTAATGAAAAACAAAATACAATTATGCAAATATTTGTTTACGTTATTGTAATTTTTTTGTTTTTACGCCAACAAAAATACAAAATACTCTTATTTATGCAAACGGCATCACAAATAAATCGGTAGATATGTATTACATACATTTACAAGCACTTTTCGTCGTTTTCATAGCACAAAAACCACAAAATCACAATTTATTTTCAACATTTGATTGAAAAAACGGCCGAGACTAAAAATCTGACACAGAAAAAATATTAATTTCACGTAATTCTGATAAATAGCCGAACCAGTCTATGGTTTATGGTCAAGCCGTGTTCGGCACCGTTCCGCCAGTTCCAAAAGCTTGTGTATTGACCCTATACCATGGAATTGAGTTTTTTTTATTTTGCAAGTGCGGGTAAGAACTGGCCCATATGGGCCGACAACGAGCGGACAAGCCTACGTACGTCAAATAATAGATCCGTAGAACAATACGCCAAAGAAATTACCTATCAACTTCACTATACCTACTCTTATAATATCCACACAAAATTCACAATCCACTTTCTCATTCCAACTAAATGTAGATTTCTAATTATTGTTAAACAAGTTAAACTTAACTCTAATGTGCTAAAACCCCGTAAACTATAAAACCCTATTCATATTTGCTGCGTACAATAATCGAAGATCCTACTAAAACATCGATTCACTCGATTAGATTTTTTTATCTTTTCTCCTTGGGTAGAATGACATCGCCTATCCTTTGCCCGTCTTATGGCTTTATAAGCAAAATTCAGTGTGACCAACGCAAGGGAATTATCGCTTATTTAGGCTACCCAGGACGATAATTGGTGACGAAAAAAAAAACTGAAAGGCGACTAGTCTCTTATTAATTGAACATAATAATATGCCTAGAATAAAAATCCGCTCCCACATATGTTCAGAATCAAAGGTGTTACCCTAATGTCTGTTCTAAAATGAAAAACCGATAGAGTCGTCATTCATTTCTGTGATGCAACCAAGAACGCATTATCTATAGTGTTTATGAATTAATTTTGCTGTTACTGGTTACCGCAATTATTCCTATTTATTATGACTATGTAATTCGGGTAAATTACACAACTTGCTGTGCTTATTCAAAGTAATTTCCATTGTTCCTACCTTTTCTGTATTTTGCAAGGAATTAGACTGCGTTATGCTATTTATGCAGTGAAAAATAGCGACATCAGGTTTAGCGTGTTGGCAACACCTGAACACTGACAGTTTTTATGACAGGGGAAAAAATACCACTTGTTGTTTGTGAACTAAATTTAAGTCTTGCAAATTGTTTTAAAACAACCAAAATTGCTTTTGGTGGAAACCAATGTGCCTTAATGGTAGATTTACGATTATTTTCAAAGTTTGCAAAACTATGACGCTTCGATGTGATTTAGACAGCGTTTTCTTATGAAGATTTGCGTCGCAATACTCGTAATTCACTTCACAAAGTGCATCCTATATTATGAGCATGGTAAGTCACCCTAATTCTTATAATCCTTTGTCGAAAACAGTCTTCAGCTAATTCACAAGAATTTACCCTCATTTTGTTGTTTCAGAATTTTATTAATCGTGACTGCGTTCATGTATTTGCTGAAATTTTTGTGGCTATAAATGGACATCACAGAGAAATTGGAAAGTCCACCAGAGCCCAGACTGCTGTGATATGAAAGAAACCAATAACGAGGGTTGAAAAGGTATGTTAAAATGATTTGAATACCTATGTACCTAATATGGATGAAAGTAAATTGCATGTGTAAAATAAACAAATGTGATTAGGCCAGTTGAATAGGGTCTCTTTAATGTACTTATTTTGTCCATAATGGACTCCTTTGGAGAAAGACCAGGTCAAAAATATAAATGAAACTAAGAGATATATTAGGAACGCAGCAAGTGGACATCAGCAGTCTCTGCCCATCCCTTTAGAAACAAGTGTAATTGTATGTATGTTTGTTGTTGACACATGATCGTTTCATTCCTCATTGATTAAAATTCTTCAGTATAACTAATTGTCATTTCCTAAGAACAAGTTGTCTACTACCAACACGGTCTCTCTACGTACCCTTCTGAGACCCATCAAGATTGACTTCTACTATGAAGTACACACGTCGGCTATTTATTGTGGATGTCCGTTAAGACAGACACATCTACCATGATAGTTCGTACTGCTGGTAATATAAATAATTTTACTGTTGCTTGAATGTAATTACATTGTTCAACATCCACTATTTATTCCTAAACTTAAATTTCCACTTGACTAACGATTGCAAGCCATCTAAGAAGGACATACAACACTCCGACTGAATCTAGTTGGTAAACTATTATTTTTCATATCAAAATAACTATATAGCTCTCATCCTACATATCTTATTTTATTTGAGCAATCCTTAGTCCCTTTAGAAGAAAAGATGCAGCAATCTGACACACAACTAAATAATATTGACATAGACTTTCAAATCTGAAGTTCGAGATCGGTCAAAAATGTCTGTTTTTCAAAAATGCTTTAAACCGATGTCATCTGTAGTTTAACCTATATTTCATCATCACCAGACAGTCGACGTCTACTGCTGTATGAAGCCTTCCCCATGATTATTCTCTATTCTTAGTGAAAATATTCCTACTTTTATTTAGAATTTTTGATAACATTACTTCATTATTTTTCAGCCGGGGTCATAAGAATACTAACTCCAGAAGTGACATTAGCAACCGTGTTCTACTGTAAGCCCCACCTAACATCTACTCAAACATAATTATGTACATCTGCCAGTGCGGTTCATCATCAAAAATGTGCAGCAGACTAACTCTTCATGCCACTTCAGGACCTATCCATCGTTCACTGTTCGTCTCATGGAGGTAAGAATATTATAATTTAATAGATTTTAAGTTTCATAAATCCTCTGCAAGTTTTTCTTAGTTAGGTAAAATACTAATTCCAAATTAAGAACGTTTATCACTGAATGATTCAATCCTGTGATTAAACAAAGTATGATCTAAGAACATCTAACAAAGAAAGTATCGATCCTACTATAGCAAGTTGTCCTTTTAATTGAATGACTAGGTTTGATTAATATTCAATTATTATTATATTTCAAAATAAATTCCTTGCCTTCATCCTCTAAGTTCAAGAAATCATCAATAAGTCCTTCAACACAACAGAGAGAAAACATTAAGTCTAATTCCCTTCTATTCAGCTAGTAACTAGCATATTCCTCGGCTAATCCTCAGAAACAAATTTACTTATGTGTAATATAGCTATGTTAAGATTATGTAAAATACCTATGTATGAACCTAATATATTATAACCGTCGCTGGATGTCAGTGGATGGAGGCGGCCTAAAATCGTTCATCATGACATTCCGGGAGGAAAGCCTATGTACAGCCATGTAGGACTGATTGATGATCATGCTCTATGACCAATTATTAGAATACTAGCAGTTGCTCGTGGCTCCGCCCGCTCACAAATTATAACCTGTATGTTTCTTTTCATTTAAGAGAATGTACTGTAAAATTTCATCAAAATCCGTCTGTTTTTCGCTAAGAAATAACAAACATACCCACAATCTTTCGCATTTATAATACTAGTTTGATTCCCTAAATATGTATTTAATTAAGCATTATTTTTCAGTTCAGCATTTTCGTACGTACCTATGCATACACTGAACACTCATACAAATTACAACCTATGTTCATGCATGCTAGTTACCTATATCATAACTAGGTGGCGCAGCCAAAATTGTACACTTCCTAGAACGCGCTATTGAAGCGTTTTGCATATTTTATGACCTCAGTGCGCTTATTTTAGTAAAACTTTTTTCTTCTACTAAGTCGGTTCGTTCCACTGACAACGAAACGAGCTGCTAGTTACCTGTATTCAAACTAGAGGGCGCTGCCAAAAATGCACACTTTGTAGAACGCGCTAACGATGCGTTTTGCCTATATTACTACATCAGTGCAATTTTACATGTAAAGATTTTTTATTTTTACTAAGTTGGTTCGCCCCACTCACAACGAAATGAACCCAATTCCAAATCTGGTTAGGATCTACCTGCTTACTTCAACTGTTAAATAGCAAAACCTTACATTTTAAGTTTATATTGGTTATTTTTTGGTAATGTTAGAACACAACCTTTAAAAGTAATCGGTGATTTAAGAAAATTGCAAATTCTATTTTGAATACTTAGTAAGTACCTTTCGTGTTTAATTTCAGGTTGAATGACTGTTCTACGACTACCAGCGGGGTGGCAGGTCTACGTTTACCAGCGGGGTGGCAGTTCTACGTCTACCTACCTACTTACTAATTAGACATAAGGCTTGTGAACGTTAATTTATTTTTCAAAACTGCTTTTAAGTAAGTACTTTCGTAATAAATATCTACGTTTGTGTGGTTTTACTTAGCGAAACAAAATTAACCTCGCCTTAATAGGTAGATAATTTTGATTTCCAACAACAAGACAACTTTGAGTTAGACGGGCTTTGAATTCAAAATATTTAGGGTTCTGCATAGGTTTTTGCTAAAGGCCCTTTGCCCCCATTATTCATTAACTCAATTAAGTAAAAAGTTTCTGAGCTACGATCCCCAATTAAAGCATTCGATTTTACTTAAGAAAATGTAATTTACCAATCTAAAACTCAACCAAAATGTCAAAGACCATTCGGAATTGTTCTTTAATCCGAAAATTAATCCTATAGGTACTAACACGACCCCCCGTTCGAAATTTCACGACCCCCCGCTGAAAAAACTCCATAATTTTTTATTTATTTTACTATTTTAAGAATTCAATACCTGTGTCTATGTTATTTGAATACCTTTTGATCACGAATTTCCTGCATCTAGTTTTTTAAAAGATAGATTTAAGTTAATGTTCAATCCTGCCTAAGTACATGCTATTCTAATTCCTAATTTACACGAGGTAGTACCTACTCTAAGGTAACCCTTTAGCTATTGCAGCCTATTGTGTCCATATACTTAGCTCACAATCAATAATATAACATAGTAGTCACAAACATAGTTCCGATTCCTCACTAGGATTCCCTATGTTGTGCGAGTATCGGGATCATCGAGCTTCATGGTACCACACTATCTAGACTCGAACAAACACTTGCTAACCATACAAGTACTTGTCCCGCAGCAGGAGTCGAACCCGCACCTCTTACATCCCAGCCGGGTACTCTCCCGCCATGCTACAGAGGTCGTCAAATAGTTATGTTGCTTATCTACTTCACTAGATATTGCTCCTTTTGTGCCTAACACACCTACCTAGTGTTATATTTTATGATTATTGTTAGATATATATGTACCTGAACTAACTAGCCAGATAGGTTCCATGTTTTTTTAGAACTACTTACAGTGCCAATCATTATGACTTCTAGCACATACGTGGAGTGGAAACATGTCAAATCAAATCAAAGCATTCTATTCATTGAAAACACAATGATAATTTTGATCATTGTGTGATTATTGAAAGTAAGTTTTAATCATTTGTTAGCTAGCTAAACTGTCTCTAAATGAAAGTAAAATTCAACTTTAAGATAGGTAGGTATCTATTTGTTTTGTATTTAGAGTCACAGTTAAATAATCGAATCTAGGTAGATGCTTTTATCTAGTAATAACGAACGATCAGTGATAGCTATACTGAATAACGCCATCTAGCCCACTTTTCATCAAAGCTATCGCGCACCCTTTCTAACTTATTGAAATAAAAGAAACCGTCGTGGTCTCTACTCACTCTAACTCAGTTCAACCCCAGAGAATGATACACAGAATCGACCCCCATTTCCCACTGACCAACTGACTCTTGATTTTATTAAGTCCTTATGACAAAAGACTACCTAAGTACTTAATTCTGTTGCATGAATCTACTTAAAAATGGTAATTTATCAGTAACTAAATGTGTCTACCTATAATCTGAATTAAAATAATACCTATTACCTATCAGTACTACACAGGACTTAAAACTCTCCTATTTTTACGACAACAAATTGTGCGGAAGACCGCGACTTTAAATGAAAAAGATTGAATTTAACTAGGTATGCTAACCAGAAATACCTACTATATTAATTTAGCTTATGAAATATGAACTATTTTAAAATGATTATCGTAGTAACTCAACAAATACATAATTATCCTGGTCATGGCTATCCCATATTGTAACTCCCCCTTTCTTTACAACCTTTCCACTACTTCTTACGTCTACTTCTTTTGCTTAGTGCTGACTGAATAGGTATATGAACCTATAAACTTTCTATTTAAGTTAACTTAATTTGTGGAAACCTACTTACTTAATTAATGTGGCCAAAATGATCGTCTAGTCTAGTGGTAGGAACATACATTGTGTAGTGTAATAACTCAGATCCTTTAAAGTTTTAAAAAGTCCTGTGCTACCTAATGACATAATTAACTAACCTATTCTTATTTAGATCACTGATATAATTACCTGTTTATCTTATTGAATATTCTTCAAATCTAACAGAAGGTCTAATTATTAAAATATTACAAAGCTTAACTATGAACTGTAAGTACAATTAGGAATGTTAATGTAAACTCAATCTCTCAAAATAATCTATAGTTATTTAAACTGACTAATTTCTATAAATTGATCTAGGTAAACTATTGCAAGTTAATAATCCTAACATGAGATAGAGATCTAGGATTTACTGTTTTTCTATCTATCTAAAAAGGTTACTCGCTTGTATATTAGTTCAAGATCGCTTCATCATACCTATCTATGAAAGAGTTAGTAAGTTGAGACTTAATTATGATTATCCTACCTCAAGAATAATGATACTACTCTATCTATCTTTCTATTGACAATATTGATTTGATTCCACGTTCTAGTATAAGATATATTAACAGAGGTTTTAACATAACATTATAGTAATCACTTTCTTTCCAATCTGAAGTTACTCTACTGTATGATTTAATCAAAGCAAGGGACATTTCACTAATGTCTGAATTATTCTCTAATAGTTTAGTCTCTGTATTTCTTAGCAAAACAATAGATTTCCTTTAAATGTTGATGTTGATAAGTCATCACTAGGGGATATCAATTTAGCAGCTTTGATTTAAGGCTCCTCCTTCGCCTTAAATAATAATTTTCTACCCGTAAAGTCTTGGTCAAATTCCTTCTGCTTTTATATAGATTTAACTATATATAGTGGAGGACAATCAGAATGATATTCTAATAAGCAAACTCTTTCGGTACTTTACTGCAAATGACAAGAGGAATTTTACTTGAGTATGTCGGAAGTAAGTCATTCTGTTTCATTCCAAATAAAGTTACATTTACTTCATGAACGCAAAATCAAATATTACCTCCCTAGTTAAAGTGGAACCTAACGGTTCCGTATGGCAGTCCTGATCACACCGCTGGCCACTGGTCTAAACTATGTGTTCTTATTCTAAATAAACTTAATCAACATAGATTCGAACTATGATTCCGCGTACAATGAATGTATGGTTATGTAGGCAATTATTAAATAGCCCTTTTAGCAATCTTACTTCTGATTCTAATAATATTGAAAAGAAATATAGTACCCATTTTATTCTGAACTAACTAATCTCTGAAACATATACTTATCTAAATCAAAATCTTCTAATTTCTGTTAAAATAATAGTCTAAAATAACTACTCTTTTTGGTAGATACCTATAAATAAATCTGATAAAGCAAGAGTCCTGCTAGATACTCAAGCTTATATCTAGATAACATGAAGTATACACAACTTGTGAATTTCTTCATACATTTTCATTATAAGAATTATTCTTCTATTATTTGAAGTTACTATATGTTTATTTGTATAAAATCATCTCTAGAATGCTATTGATTCTATCAGATATTTCGAATAATCTATTAGATATAACCTGAAATCAAGCTGAACTAAAACATGAGGATCCTTTTTTTGGTTCCTGGTTTTAATTATTATAATTATTTTAATCTAAAATCCCAACTTTACAAAGAATAGATTTAATTTGAACTTGTAGAACTTCTAGGCTGAATTTAGACTCCACAATCTCCTTAAAATAATACAAGAGATAAGTAGATATTCACCTTAGATATCTTGGATCATTGACTCAAGTTTAATCCTCTTTTCTAGTCAGATTTAACTTTAGCGCTTGCTCTTGCTTGGCTATAGAGTTTGCATCACTGGTATCGAAATTGAACACCTTTATTTGTCAACTTATTCGCATAAAATTAGATAGAAACAATTTCCTTTTGAAATCAGCTCAGAAGTTCATATTACTTAAGTATCTCACGTAATAAGTTGGATTAAAGATTCAATGAACTAAAATTCATAAAAAGTAATGACTAACTTTCGAATTTGTAGTTAATAATGACCAAGTAGATAAAGGTTACGTAGGTATTTAGATGGTACAAGTATTTTCATTCTTGTAAAGTAAATTTTGTAGAATTAATTGAAGTTAATCTCATAATTAAGAAGAGCACAGCTTAAAAATGTTATGCACACAAAATGTAGTAGAACACATGAAAATATCAGTCTAGAGCATATAAAAAATTCAAAGATAAAAGCTGAAAGGAAACGGATTATCTTAAATACAACAATATGACACACATATGGTGTAGTGAAATTAAGTCTCGAAGATAATCTGGAAGAGAGCGGGTTAGATACCTACTTCAATAAATTTAAGGTTCCTAAATCCATAATGATACGCAACAACAAACAGGTAAACGCTTCTTTATCATCATCAGTATCTCGTAGAAGTATTTCAAGTCGTAATGACTTCATAATGACTCTAGCAAGTACAACATCTTCAGCCTGCAGAAGTCCACTGCTGTACGGAGCCTTCACTATTAAAATGCCACAACGAACAGTATTGAGCCGATAAAATAAAAAAGGTAAGTATCTACAGATAAGTGAAGTTAAATCTCAAAGACATAAGCTGAAAGAGAACGGGTTAAACTTACAAGTCGCAATGACACATTCATTAATAAAATAGATAGTCAGGTGAAATTCAGTCTCGAAGGCCGCTGAAGAAGTCTATAATCTAGGGAACCTAGAACCTAGAATTTTGAAAGTAAACTCTCATCCTTTCTCAGATAATCACTAGTAGACAGATGTATGTAACCCTTTTGAAATTATCTATTGAAATCTGTAAATAAATCATCATCCATTAATCAGTATTCACTGAATTGAAGTCTTCCCATAGTAGATATAGATGTAGGTATCTACTATTATTTAAGTAGTTCCAACAATAAAATTCTATCTGAGATTTTACTAGATCTTAAAAACTCTGTCAAGTCCTAAACACAAGTTACACTAAATAAATCAAACACACTGATAAAATAAAATACATAAACACTTACCAGTGATGCACCAACTATATCCAAATCACTGAAATCCAAAATTAGGGCACTCACGTCACAGCACTTTTTATCGGAACTAGGGTTCTGTACCCATCCGCGACTCTAGCTTCACTTTGTTGCCCGTAACCGCCCGCGGTTCAATAAAACCTCAGTAGCCCGTAGCCGCCCGCGACTCAGTCATAAATTCGACTTCCGCTCCTGCCCGCGATTCAATAATAACTAACGCTCCCCCAGAGCCCTGCTTTATTTATATCCATTTCCGAGATGCATTCCCACATCATCTGAACCTCCCCTCCCCCCAACTTTTACAGCAATCCTACATCAATTCGCACGAAATTTCTACAGTGTAAATTTCTGTCACAGCCCGCCCATCTAACAACACAGCTCGCCACGACGTAAAACACGCAATGGCTTGGGTGTACAAACTCTTTGTTCTCGCTGTGATATCACAGTCGTGCCCATTCGCAATGGCTCGTGTGTACCGACTTTTGGTTCTTGCTGTGTTATCACAGCCGTGCCACTAGCAATGGCTCGTGTGTACCGACTCTTGGTTCTCGCTGTGTTGTCACACACAAGCCAAACTCAATTCCATTCTCTAGAATACTTTCGGTTTTCAGTTCAAACTGCTTAACTCATTATTTTGAATGATTTTTTCCCCTTTTCTTTTTTTTAAAATAAATTTATATACATGTTTTTTTTTAACATTTTTCTAAATTTTAAATATTATTATTTATTTATTTTTTTAATTATTATATTTTTTAATGCCACGGAAAAAGTAACTAAAAATCAACCATGAATATTTGTTGAGATTTTGCTGCTTATGCCCAATTATTGTGAAATCTTCATTTTGTGTACTTAATTTTTCTGCCGTAAAAGCCAATAATTGTGCAAAATATACTGCTATCTCAAAGTAGTTTTTGTATGTTTACGTCGAAATAATTTATGATTTTTAGTGAAACTAAATTTGAAGTGACGCAACTTGAATGATTATTTTACCTACATTTTTTTTATTTTATTATTTGAGAAACTCAAACAATAAAACTGACCGACTGACTGATTGACGGTTTGCGCTTCTTGCATCATCAACTTATATTTGACTTTTCTCAACTTTATGAAATAATTTGTAGAAGTACCAGAAACATTTTCTGCAAAACCTTTAATCTTTGTCATGAACGAATATAATTTTCAAGCTTGAATCTGATTGCCAGGTAATTGAATCCCTTTCAGCATTGTGATTCGTTACATGTGGTACATAAAATACTTACACGGTTAGCTGATGTACTCACATAATCAGATGTAGGTAATAGGTAGTAGCTGTTGTACCTACGTCCAGCCGCCACTCCGCCAGTCCTCGAGCACATGCTGGAGCAGATGACGGCCTGTACTAGTGTTGTGTTGTGTTTAAATAAATACTTTATCAGTACCTAGGTAAGTTTTTAAAAACTTGTAATACCTTCTTAATAATATAAAAAAATTAGGCCTACTGACTTTTCCCTACCCCACCCCACCTGCCCCCCTATTCCCTAACTGACCGGCGCGGTTCCCGTGGTGCGTAAGTTTTTATTTTATGATTTTGTGAACAACCTCATTAAAGGTAATTTTATAAGAAACTAACGTGCCATTGTGTACAGTTGCAAAAGGGCGTAAGTGACCTCCCATTGCTTAGCCGAACTTCATACAATAACAACAAGAACATTGACCTCTGCGCGCGCCTGATTTTTTTTTGACAATCAGTCATTAATTTCCCTTATGATTGAATTACCTTAAACGCGAGTTGCCAATTTAGGTTGTTTTGACAGTTTACGTTCGTTTTGGTAATGCCTGTATACTATACTAATTAGCGATTTCTTTTTGAATTTACAGGAGAATGCAGCTGTTTTTCTTACTTTTATCCCTATTAGTTGTAACACAAGCTGAAATTAGGATTTACAATGGGACAAGTAATAGTGACCAACTGTATGCAAAAGTTAGTAAGAGGTATCAACCGGAATGGAGCGATTTGGATACAAGACCGTTGCCGCAGTGGTATGATGAGGCTAAAGTGGGAATATTTCTACACTGGGGCGTCTACTCTGTTCCCAGCTTTGGTTCTGAATGGTTCTGGATTAACTGGAAACGTAAGTTTGATACTATTTTCTACAAACGCTTATAGGGTTTCACTACAGGTAGCTATAGGTAGGTTACCTATTTAAATACTCCCACCTAGTTCTATTCATTTTGCTGCAGGTATGTGCTTAACTTGCTTATATAGTTAGGCCTACCTTAAGTTAGTATAATGAGTAGGGTTACCTCCTTGAAAAATTCCATTCCTAAGATTTATTACCTATTCAAAAACTTATTCATAGGAATGGAATTTTGCAAGCAGGTAGGTGGCCTACCTAAGATTTATTACTTAACTATTCAAAAACTTATTTATATTGTAATTTCAGTTGGCAGTAAAAAACATACAAGCTTCATGAAGGAGAACTATGCACCTGGATTTACTTACCAAGATTTTGCTCCAATGTTTACCGCTGAGTTCTTTGATGCTGATAAATGGGCAAAGCTTTTTGTCAAGTCTGGTGCTAAGTAATATTATTTTATTATTTATATCAATATATTATGCGCGAAGGTAGTAGGTATGTATTATTTTACCTTATAAATAAAATTTGCTGGAGTGGACAAAAAAAAGTCAATGAGGCAGAATTTTCATATTTCTGTTTTCCTTAATTATTTTATTCTTTTACATACAGTAAATGAAATGTTTCAGGTATATCGTACTGACTAGCAAGCATCATGAAGGCTACACACTCTTCCCTTCAAAGCAGTCCTTTAGTTGGAACTCTGTAGATGTTGGCCCTAAAAGGGACTTAGTGGGAGAATTAGCTTTTGCCGTAAGGAAGCGTGGCTTGAAATTTGGTGTATACCATTCTCTATTTGAATGGTTCAACCCCATGTATCTTAAGGATAAGAAACATAACTTTAATTTACACCAAAAATTTGTTGACACGAAACTATGGCCAGACCTAAAGCAGCTAATCCATGACTATAAACCGTCGGTGATATGGTCTGATGGTAACTGGGAAGCATATGATACCTATTGGAAGTCCCAAGAGTTTCTCGCTTGGCTGTACAATGACAGTCCCGTTAAAGATGAGGTGGTTGTGAATGATAGATGGGGTATTGGCATTCCTGGGAAACATGGGGACTTCTTCAATTTTGCTGACAAATTCAACAACAGTGAGTATACTGTAAAAAATACAAGCTTCAAAAATCATTGAATGTTGACTATCAGAAACGCAATTCTCAACTACACTGAAAGTTGACCGAATTGAGACTGAATTGTGAATTGACAGATTGTTGGTATTCTGCTCCCTCATAATAACAGTTAAGTAACTACTTTCTATTCACGGTAACTGCCATTAGAGTAGGATAGTTATATAAATCATTGGAAAGAGTAAAGAGAAACTCCATCTATTTTAAGCTAAAATTATCAAATAAACTTTGAATCGTTCAAATTTCAGTCACATTTCGATATAAACCAAAGATTTATAAGTATAGTGATATAACCACATTACCGTGTTGTAATACCATTTCTGACATTTATGACATCGACACTAGATCGGAGCGTGATCCAAACTTTATTTTGACTAATTTTTATTGGGTTTCTTCCGTCACTAGAACCAGACAACAGAATGATTATTCTCAGTCAAATGATACAAAAAAATGTTTCAGAAACTCTTCAAAAGCACAAGTGGGAGAATGCATTTACGGTAGACTCAGAATCATGGGGATACAGAAGGAACATGGACCTGAGCGACATACTAACCTCATCACAACTGATTGATCAGTTGGTCACCACAGTCAGTTGTGGAGGTAAGCATTCTCCCTCCAAGCAGTCTCCTTTATTCTTCTGTTATTATGAAATGGGCGCTTACGCCCTTTTAAATGCGAACGCAGTTTGCTTCTAATTTGGCTATTATTTCTTGAAAAATAACGCACCAATGATGCGTTAGTTTCTTATAAAATTAAATGGTTACCGAATCATATATGAAAAAAAACTTATTATTAAAAAACTGACGCACCACGTTTCTGGATATTATAGTGATCATGTGTACAAAATTTCATGAAGTTTGATGAAATAATAGCCGAAATAGAAGTAAACTTCGGTCGCGTACAAAAGGACGTAATTTTATACTTGTAAAGAGAAAACTAAATAAAAAAATAAAATCATAGTGGGTAGTCAAAATCTTAGATCTGACAACCATCGACAATCGATCAACAGGCGTCAAAAGGTGGTCTGTAAACGGCTTTAATATTTTTCAGGTAATGTTCTTATAAACATAGGCCCAACCAAAGAAGGTACAATCTGCCCCATATTCCAAGAGAGGCTCCTATCGCTCGGCGAATGGCTGTCCATCAACGGTGAAGCTATCTACAGGTCATCACCATGGATTGCTCAAAACGACACACTAAACGGAAATGTTTGGTACACTTGTACTAAAGTAACATACAACGCTGTTGATCCAATAGCGATACCTCAATCGTCCAGTTATGTCACAGCAATCTATGCTATAGCTCTAGAGTGGCCGAGTGATGGTGTTCTGCAAATAAGTGATATCACTTCTTATCTCCATACTGGCAATTATAATGTAAAGCTATTGGGCAACGATGGATACTTAAGGGTAAGCCGAACTTTTAACGTAGCCTCAAAAACAAAGGCTATTTAGTGGTTAGTTGTAATATCATACGGCACTGAGACTTTTGCTAACTGTTGATCTTATTCACAAGCACAAAGTCGCGCAACGGGCTACTGAGGGAGCTATGCTTGGATTTTCACTACGTGATAAAGAATACAATGCGAAATGAGGAAATCCGTAGGAGAACCAAGATCACTCTTGAAACGATTCTGAAACGTCGGCAACGTTTCCGATCAGATTCGTTAGATTTTCATTTCGATGTGATAAGTAATTAAAACAATTTTCTCTAGTAAGTATACCATAGTAAAAAACAATAAATAAATGTAATAATAAATAATAATATGTAATGTAATGTGCGTGTGTGTGTAATGTAATAATGTATATTACTGTGTTTTACTAGAGAAAATTGTTTGAGTTACTAACAACATCGAAATGAAAAACTAACGAATCCGATCGGAAACGTTTCCAACGTTTTAGAATCGCCCTGCATATGATGTCTTTAATGTTTGACATGTGCGATCGTCTCATAAGGGGCCTGCGAAGGCCGCAAGCAAATTCAATTTGAAGCGAGTGTCAAAATCTGTTTGGCACCGGGGCCTCTCCCCTTGCATGCGCGATGGGTGTACGAGCCATTCGGAATTTGTATCAAATTAGGTTGTGTTCCGTAATACCAAAAATTATGAATAAAAACTTAATGTTTGTTTCTTATCTTGTTGTTATTTTGTAACTTGACAATATGCTATTTTATTAAGCACAGAATACTAGAAAGTACGTTGTTTTTATTAGGAAACAAATAAGAAAAAACATGTCGTAAAAGTCGTAAAAATATATAAAGTGGAATTCGCTTAAATTTCATTTTAGGTAAGTATTTTGAAACAAAAACTATCTCGGAACCTAGATAAATACTATGCGAATCTGAATAATAGCATAATTATGGTGGAAATATGCTCGAATTTCAAATGATTTTGGTATTACTTTTGCACGGGCAGTTCCTCCTTCCCCGACCCCTTAACGTTATAAGCTATATAGCTTAATTTGTTACAGTGGTCTCTCAAAAGTGGAGTTTCCGAGATTCAACTGCCATCCAAAACGTCAGTGAAGTCTAACATAGCTTGGACATTGAAATTATCTAGAAAGTGAATATTACAAATTAATATTATATCAGAAATAAAATCATTTATGCAAAATTAGCCTTGGTTTTCATTTTATAATCTAATGGCTCCTACACACTATGCCGGCGGTTTTTTGCCGCGCGGGTATGCCGAATATACGCCGCAGGTATGCCGAATATACGCCGCGGGTACACAGAATACCCGCCGGGCATGTCGGCGGCATGCCCACCGGCATAGTGTGTAGGAGCCTTTAGCACAACCATTTGTTCGTGGCAGGCAGACCTATTCTGATGCTACTACCCGTAGGTAAAGGATTATCCACTCATTAGGCTACGTTTTATTATACATTAGGCCTGTATAATAAAACGTAGTGATTACATGCTCAGTGTATAAGGTATTTTTAATAAATTGATATATGATCTAAGGTTGATACTTACCCACTTATTCTAATCAAACCTTTGATAGCTAAAGTCAACGATCTTCTATACATGTCTCTGGCTAAAATAGCTTTTGTCTTGTTTTGGCGTAGGTAAAACATTATTACCTATTAGAAGTAAAAAATTATAAGGGGGGTTCCAGTAGGTTGATAATGGTTTTGTGTCGAATTTACAGGAAAACTCGGCAGTTTTGCTTAACTTACTCGTTTTATGTTCGTGGTTTCTGTTTCTTTACCGTATTTGTTGCACCAATAATTATTACAGTTGGAATAGATAGCAAATTTGCTATTAATAAGTATCATCCGAAATGGAGCGATTTGGATAAAAGACCGTTACCGTAGTGGTATAATGAGGCTAAAGTGGGAATATTTATCCTCTGGGGCGTCTACTCTGTTCCCAGCTTTGGCTCTGAATGATTCTGGGTAAGATGGAACAGTAAGTTTGTTAAAATTTTCTACAAACGTTTTAAAATGGGTCTCAATGAAGGTTGCTAAGGTACCTAGGCTATGTATTTAGGTACTTCCGCCTTGATCGAGGTGGCGACCATAAACCGGACGACGCGGTAGAGGAAGACCCTTCTCGATGAACTAAAGACAAAACGTTAAACGTCGCAGGAAGTCGGTGGATGGTGGCGGCTCAAGACCGTTCGTCGTGGCATTCTAAGGGGGAGGCATAATATCTATCAGTGGACTTCTACAGGCTGTTGATTATGATGATCGAGGTACTCTTATTGCTGCAGATATGTGATAAACATGCATGTACAGATTATAGGTATATAGTATATATGTAATATAATATAATATAACCTTAAATAATAGGGCCTGTGATTAGAAGTTTTCTTGTGTACATACTAATACTAACCTAAGTGTATACCTACTAAGTATAAAATAGTTTATAAAGAAATACCTAACAACCTACCGAGGGCCTGTCTATTATTATGGCCTGTGTAAGAATTTGTCTTGAGGTCTCAAGATTTTTTACGTACAAAAATTTAAATGATTTCCTAGATCTGAAACTTCGTGAGATTGCTCAAGATAATAGGTAAGTACTTTGCATAAAAAAATTTGAATAGTCACTACAAGTCCCGTATATAATAAACGAGCCAAACCTACTGTGGTACCTACTAAAAATAAATATGTAGATATAGGTATGTAATATGGTTTCGTGCAAGACAACCCTGATCACATTTTAAGCTAATCATGTAACGTATTTTACTAAATACATTTAAATCAGATCGTTACGCAAGCCACTCTAATTATACTTACACAGTTAGCTATTGTACTCACACAAACAGATGTTGGTACCTACAGTAGCTATTGTATTGTACCTACGTCCAGCCACAGAATAAATATGTATTAGTACAAGTAGTCCAGCCGCCATTCCGCCAGTCCTCGAGCACATGCTGGAGCAGATAACGGCCTGTGCTAGGTGTTGTGTTGTGTATAAATAAATACTTTGTCAGTACTTATATAGGTAAGTTTTTAAAAACTATACCCAAATACCTACTTAATAATATAAAAAAATTGGGCCTACTGACCGTGACTTTTCCCTACCCCACCCCACCTGCCCCCCTACTCCCTAACTGACCCGTGGTGCGTCAGTTTTTAATATAATTTTTTATTTATATAGGTACTTAGGTATTATATTATTAGGTATTTATATTTATTTATTTTTTGTTTTGGTAAACAACCAAGGTAGGTACATCGTTTTATAAGGAACTAACGTACCATTTTGTACAGTTTCATGGAGTTTTAAGAAATAATAGCTAACTTCGTTCGCTAAATGACCTCCTCTTATCTTAGCCAAACTTCATACAATAACAAGAACATTGACCTCTGCGCGCGCCTGATTTTTGTTTTGACAATCAGTCATGTCATTGTTCATTAATTTTGTTTTGTTTGTTTGTCAGTTTGTTTACGTTACGTTCGTTTTGTAATGCGGTGCGGTAATGCCTGTCTGTCTACTAATAAGTAATTAGCGATTTCGTGTTGAATTTACAGGAGAATGCAGCTGTTTTTCTTACTTTTATCCCTATTAGTTGTAACACAAGCTGAAATTAGGAGTTACAATGGGACAAGTAATAGTGACCAACTGTATGCAAAAGTTGGTAAGAGGTATCAACCGGAATGGAGCGATTTGGATACAAGACCGTTGCCGCAGTGGTATGATGAGGCTAAAGTGGGAATATTTCTACACTGGGGCGTCTACTCTGTTCCCAGCTTTGGTTCTGAATGGTTCTGGATTAACTGGAAACGTAAGTTTGATACCTACTATTTTCTACAAACGTTTATAGGGTTTCACTACAGGTAGCTTACCTATTTAACTACTCCCGCCTAGTTCTATTCATTTTGCTGCAGGTACCTATGTCAGGTACTTGTACTAATATTTATTCTGTGCCTATGTGCTTACCTATATAGTTAGGCCTACCTTTAAGTTTGTATAATGAGTAGAGCTAGCTACTTGAAAAATTCCATGCCTAAGATTTATTACCTATTCAAAAACTTATTCATAGGAATGGAATTTTGCAAGTATGTAGGCCACCTACCTGCTTGCAAAATTCCATTCCTAAGATTGATAACTTAACTATTCAAAAACTTATTTATACTTATTGTATTTCAGTTGGCAGTAAAAAACATACAAGCTTTATGAAGAAGAACTATGCACCTGGATTTACTTACCAAGATTTTGCTCCAATGTTCACCGCTGAGTTCTTTGATGCTGATAAATGGGCACAGCTTTTTGTCAAGTCTGGCGCTAAGTAATATTATTTTATTATTTCAATCAATATGTGCATGAAGCTAGGTAGGTATGTATTATTTTACCTTAAAAATAAAATTTGCTGGAGTGAGTACCTACCGAAGCAAAGTCAGAATTTTCATATTTCTATTTTCCTTAACTATTTTATTCTTTTACATACAGTATGCTATTTAAATGAAATGTTTCAGGTATATCGTACTGACTAGCAAGCATCATGAAGGCTACACACTCTTCCCTTCAAAGCAGTCCTTTAGTTGGAACTCGGTAGACGTTGGCCCTAAAAGGGACTTAGTGGGAGAATTAGCTTTTGCCGTAAGGAAGCATGGCTTGGAATTTGGTGTATACCATTCTCTATTTGAATGGTTCAACCCCATATATCTTGAGGATAAGAAACATAACTTTAATTTAACACAAACATTTGTTGACACAAAACTATGGCCAGACCTAAAGCAGCTAATCCATGACTATGAGCCTTCAGTGATATGGTCTGATGGTGACTGGGAAGCATATGATACCTATTGGAAGTCTGAAGAGTTTCTCGCTTGGCTGTACAATGACAGCCCAGTTAAAGATGAGGTGGTTGTGAATGATAGATGGGGTATTGGCATTCCTGGGAAACATGGGGACTTCTTTAATTTTGCTGACAGATTCAACAACAGTGAGTATATTGTAAAAAATACAAGCTTTAAAAATAATTGAATGTTGACTATCAGAAACGCAATTCTCTTAAATTATTTTAAAACTACACTGAAAGTTGACCGAATTGAGACTGAATTGTGAATTGACAGAAAGTTGGTATTCTGCTCCCTCATAATAACAGTTAAGTCTACTTTCACAGTGACTACCATTAGAGTAGGATAGTTATATAAATAATTGGAAAGAGTAAAGAGAAACTGCATGTATTTTAAGCTAAAATTATCAAATAAACTTTGAATCGTTGAAGTTTCAGCCACATTTCGATATAACCAGATTACCGTGTTGTTATTACATTTCTGACATTTATGACATCGACACTAGATCGGAGCGTGATCCGAACTTTATTTTGACTAATTTTTATTACGAGAATTATTATTGGGTCTCTTCTGTCACTAGAACCAGACAACAGAATGATTATTCTCAGTCAAATGATACAAAAAAATGTTTCAGAAACTCTTCAAAAGCACAAGTGGGAGAATGCATTCACGGTAGACTCAGAATCATGGGGATACAGAAGGAACATGGACCTGAGCGACATACTAACTTCATCACAACTGATTGATCAGTTGGTCACCACAGTCAGTTGTGGAGGTAAGCATTCTCCCTCCAAGCAGTCTCCTTTATTCTTCTGTTATTATGAGGAGATCACCGGTAGCAAGCAAATGGGCGCTTACGCCCTTTTGAATGCGAACGAAGTTTGCTTCTAATTTGGCTATTAATTCTTCAAAATCCACTAATATCTAGACCAGTGGTGGGCAAAGTACGGCTCGCGGACCAGCTCCGGCCCGCGTAAGCATTTAATCCTGCCCGCCGACGGTCCTTCAACATAAATAGTATATGGCCCGCGATAATTATATTTTGACGTTCCAGAAGTATAAAGTAGATTCTAGGTACATAGTAGAATAATAGACAGCTAGACTATCATCATCAAAACTGGATTTTGATAAAAATGGGAACAATCTGGAAGTGATGTCCTATCAAATAAAAAAATAATTTTTCATCCCATCTATTCGAAAAGGACGACTTGGTTCGCCTTTAAGTGCACCCAAAGGTGGTGTTTTCTGTATGAAGCTTCTATAAGTGCGCCGCAATTATCTTTGCCGCGCACTTTTTAAATTTGGAATATATCGAACTCAAATAAGTGCGCCGCAATTATCTTTTACGGCCCTTTTTGAATTTGGAACATCTTGAAAAGAATCAAACACAAATAAGTGCGACGCAATTATCTTTTCCGCGCCCTTTTTAAATTTGGATCATCTTAGTGTTCAGCGCCAAAGAAGGCGAACGCAAATATTGTTTAAATAAATACTGGCTGGTACGACGGCCCATAGTCGCGCCACCGGCTGAATAAAAAAAAAACAAATTAGAAATGAAGGCCCGCGATTTCGTCATTTTTAACCGACTTTACAAAAAGGAGGAGGTTCTAAATTCGGTTGTATTTTTTTTTAATGTTACCTCATATCTCCGGCGTTTATGAACCGATTTGGAAAATTCTTTTTTTATTTGAATAGATATACTTCCAGATTGGTCCCATTTTTTTCAGAATCCAGTTCTGATGATGGAATCCACGAGGAATTGAGGGAACTCCTCAAATATTGTAGGCATACATATGGCGATTTTGATATTTTCAGCAACAGACCAAGCATTTGCATTCAGAAAGTATAATAATCCTTTCACCACTATGGTTCTTTCATAATTTTTTTTTCATCCAAATATTTAGTCGAATACAACGGCGGAAGTCTTTTTTTTAAATGATAAGTTATTCAAGGATTGTTAGAAATTCATGGTTTTGTTTTGAAATAAAATATGAGGCGCCTTTTATTTTCTCATAGTGGGTGATGAAAAGTAGAGTGTAACACTCGGGCGCAAAATATATTTTTGGCTCGGGCGACGTACTTTGAATCCCTCGCTACGTTCGGGATTCTACTAAAGAATCCCTCGCTATGCTCGGGATTCTACTCTAGAATCCCTCACTTCGTTCTGGATTCAAAAAAGCGCCCTCGCCGTAAAAATATTATTTTGCTCCCTTATGATACAATCTACTATTCCATATCGGTTTATAAACGAGGAAGTTATGATTTAACAAACAAAAAAAATACAACCGTATTTTTTTTGTTAACCTACTCCTTTTTTTGAAGTCGGTTAAAAATTCAACACAAAATGCATTTTTCCTATAATTCTGGCCCTCCTCTGAAATTTCTTAAACTTTCTGGCCCCCAATTAAAAAAGTTTGCCCACCACTGAAAAAATAAAAAAAATAAATTATTTGCTTATAAAATTATATGGTAACCAAATCATAAATAAAAAAATCTAATTTTTAGAAAACTGACGCACCACGTTTCTGGATATTATAGTGATCATGTGTACTTACAAAATTTCATAAAGTTTGATGAAATAACAGCCAAAATAGAAGCAAACTTCAGTCGCGTACAAAAGGACGTAATTTTATGCTTGTAAAGAGAAAACTAAATTATAAAATAAAATCATAGTGGGTAGTCAAAATCTAAGATCCCATAACCATCAACAATCGATCAACAGGCATCAAAAGGTGGTCTGTAAACGGCTTTAATATTTTTCAGGTAATGTTCTTATAAACATAGGCCCAACCAAAGAAGGTACAATCTGCCCCATATTCCAAGAGAGGCTCCTATCGCTCGGCGAATGGCTGTCCATCAACGGTGAAGCTATCTACAGGTCATCACCATGGATTGCTCAAAACGACACACTAAACGGAAATGTTTGGTACACTTGTACTAAAGTAACATACAACGCTGTTGATCCAATAGCGATACCTCAATCGTCCAGTTATGTCACAGCAATCTATGCTATAGCTCTAGAGTGGCCGAGTGATGGTGTTCTGCAAATAAGTGATATCGCTTCTTATCTCCATACTGGCAATTATAATGTAGAGCTATTGGGCAACGATGGATACTTAAGGGTAAGCCGAACTTTTAACGTAGCCTGAAAAACATAAGCTTTTTAGTGGTTAGTTGTAATATCATACGGCACTGAGACAGTTGCTAAATGTTGACCTTATTCACAAACACAAAGTCGCGCAACGGGCTACTGAGGGAGCTATGCTTGGATTTTCACTACGTGATAAAGAATACAATGCGTACCGAGGAAATCCGTAGGAGAACCAAGATCACTGACTAAACTCTCAGAATTGGATAGGGCATATAGCAGTCAGAACCGCAGAAACCTTAATTCCCAGAACGCTGGGGAATATAGGTTCGAGTGGCGATCACGAACCGGATAACGCTTTTAAAGATGGCGGTGCCACCACTCGATGGAACGACAAGGAGTCGGACACAGACAGAAAGTCGGTGGATCCATAGGCGGTTCCAGCCCGTGCGGCAATATAACTAATCTACGGCGAAGGCCTCATGTCTAGCAGTGGACGTCAACAGGCTAATGATGATTATGAATTGCCTAGGACTAAAGGGGTCCTCAGATACCGATTTTGAGAACATCCGGTTCAAAAACTTTAAATTCTTACTGTTTTTTATTATTCTACAATGTCCTTCATTTAGTAACGGAGGCCTTACCTTGAGCTCTTGTAGTGCTCAAGGTAAGGCCTCTGTTAAACTAAAGCCCCCAGGGGTCTTAGTACGGGTATTGATAGTTTTCGAAACTATATGAAGTTTCGTTTCCTTCCATACATTTACTTGCAGCGCAAATAGTGAAAACGAGAAGAAAACTAAGGACGCTGTCAGTAAATGTATAGATGGAAACGAAACTTCATGTACTTAGTTTCAAAAACTATCAAAACCCGTATTTTTTGGCACTGGTCCCACCGCCGCGCCGCCGAGTAAGCGATGAGCTATCGGCGATTTTCTCCCCAAGAAACGAACAAAAGATAATAACTCCCGTGTAAATAAAAGAGGGGCGACAAAACCATCGAAACTACAACACACACTCGCTACTCGCCCACTAGTTTCTAGTTCTACTCGTGTATCGCTCGTCGCCGGCGCGGCGGTGGGACCAGTGCCTTAAGCCCCCAGCAGGACGATTCTAAAACGTCAGAAACGTTTCCGATCGGATTCGTTTTTCATTTCGATGTGGTAAGTAATTAAAACAATTTTCTCTAGTATACCATAGTAAAAAACAATAAATATTGTATACTAGTTGCGCCCCGCGGTTTCACCCGTGTGAATAATGATGAAAATTGATGATGATGATGAAAAGTAGCCTATGTGTTAATCCAGGGCGTAAAGTATCTCCATTCCAAATTTCACTCAAATCCATTCAGTAGTTTTTACGTGAAAGAGTAACAAACATCCATACTCACAAACTTTCGCGTTTATAATATTAGTAGGATTACTGTATTTTACTAGAGAAAATTGTTTTAGTTACCACATCGAAATGAAAAACTAACGAACCCGATCGGAAACGTTTCCGACGTTTTGAGAAATGTTTGACATGTGCGATCGTCTCTTAACGTTATTTAATCGTGCCCCACTGTATGTACCTATTACTTTTTAAAGTTGTGCCATGATTTTTTGGAAAGCAACCTCTGTCTATATAGACATTAAAAGCAAAGTTCAATTGATATAAAAGCTTAATTTGTTACAGTGGTCTCTCAAAAGTGGAATTGCCGAGATTCAACTGCCATCCAAAACGTCAGTGGAATCTAACATAGCTTGGACATTGAAATTCTCTAAAAAGTGAATATTACAAATAAATATTATATTATAATTAAACTCATTTATGCAAAATTGGCTTTGGCTTTCATTGTATGATCCTTAGATCCAACCATTTGTTCGGATTAATCAACGGTCAAAAAGGACGACGCAGTAAAGGAAGGTTACCCTGTCGATGGACCAAGTACATTCTAAAGGTAGCAAAAAGTCGGTGGATGGAGAAGGCTTAAGACCGTTCGTCGTAACAATGGGGGAGAACTATATGTCCAGTAGTGAACTTCTACAGGCTGATGATGGTGAACTTCCCTTCGCGTGGTGGTTTTGTGAGTTGGAGTGCTTACGCGTGCAAAACGCTTTCATACACAATATTCCCAATGGCTGGGATGAAAGATGAATTAAGACTCGCGTGATGAAGCGAGTAGTTTTAGGTGGGCCGTCTGTTAAGCACTAGCGCCTCTACCTATAACAATGCATTACCTCACAGGCCACGTCTACCTAGAACGATAATAAACTTCATTATTAATCCATATTTTCCAATGTTCTTGAGCAATATAAGGCCCTAGTTCACGAACAAATAAACATAACAAACACCTACATAGTCTTGTGTGGCTACTCTTGACGCTCTACTCCAATCCTAATTCAGGATTTAGTGTCATTTGTCGTCAGAGTACTAGATTCCTTGGTCATTTGGTACTCTTGATTTCAATACTTGTGCACAATTTGGAATGGAGATTGGTGGAATTTTATGGAACTAAGTGAAATCGACTGTCTCTGTTGTTCTTCACGAGTCAACACACGTGCTGTATCTCAATTTCAAACTCGATTTTGTTCAAGAGTGCCAAACAAGCACTAGCAAGTTTTAGTAGAACTTCTTGTGAAAGAGTTCGTCCGGGGAAGTACTACCACCGTACCTATTTCTGCCGCCAAGCAGTAGTGTTCGCATTGCTGTGTTTCGGTTTGAAGGGTACGGGTGCTGGTGAAATTACAGGCACATTAGACTTTTCATCTTTGTCTCAGGGTCGGCAGCGCGCGTGTGATGCCTCTGGTGTTACAGGCGTTCATAGGCTACGGTAACTGCTTTCCATCTGGTGGGCCGTAAGCTTGTCTGCTTGACAAGTAGCATAAAAAAAAAACAAGCGTTATTAGGATTGAAACTGGATTGCGATTAGAACTGTTTTTAAGAGTAGCCCTGCTGATCCCACACTAGGATTCCCTGTCGCAGGTATCGGGAACTACAAGTACCTACCATGGTATAACATATATAACACCCAGACCCGGAACGGATGTGGTTAGCGTCGGTCAAGGACAGATAATGTATGAAAACATCTGCCAACTAAACTGTCGGTTATCTGCATCCGACTAGTTAAGTAATGAAACTGAAATAACGTCAAACAAAATATATTAAAATAAGTGAGTAAAATAGGTAAATGTTAATGGACAAAGATTCCTATTACTAATTATACTTCCGAGTTGTGCCATAAGGAAGAAACTCTTAACTCAAACCACTCAGTGTAAGGAGAGCCTAGCGCACGTTAAGGAACGTACCTAAACAAGAACATCGTGCGCTGTGTATGAGCTCCACTTAACACTGAAAGGTTCTTATACGATCCTAATGTGGGCTCTACACTCGCGCCGCGAAGGCCGCGAACCGCGAGTGTGCATGGTTTCGCGACATCGCGGTCGCGCTTCGCGGCGTTCCCCGTCCGGTGGCGGAATTTTGGTCCGCGTCAAAGCATTAGCGACGCGCGAACAAAGCGCGAACGCAAAAACATCCACACTCGCGCTGTGTTCACAGTTGTGTGCGAGACGCAGCAGCATGCGGACGTTAAAATGAGCACCCAGTGGAGCAACGATCGCGAACTAGTGTTCCTGGAATGCCATCAAGCAGAACTCGTGCTTTGGCAAGCCCAACATGAAGGACATAAAAATAAAAATAAGATACACGATGCATGGACGAGAATTAGTGCAATCATGGAAATTTCAGTGCCAGCTTTGCCAATGTCAGAGCAGCAGCAGCAACAGTAACTACCACGTCCATTTTAGTCAAATGCGCGAAAGGTTGCGAGTGGTGATGGTTCATGCGCGAAAAATATAACCAGCGGCCGTGAATCACGGCCGCGGTTCGCGGGCGAGTGTAGAGCCCGCATAAGTCGTTATTACATAATTAGGATTACATAATGGTAGCGATTCTGTGCACTATTATCTTAATAAACTTAATAATAATAGAAATTAATATATTTAAAGAACCTTTAAATTATCGCGCGCCCTTTTTAATACACTGCAGTTTAAATTTAGAGAGTAATGCACAGAATCGCTACTAATATAAGCCAAAATTATCCCGATCCCTTTTATTTCGGTATATTAGAAAGGGATTGCGATAATATCAGCGCATTTTAACTTTACAGAATGCGCAGAAACAATAATTACATAGGTACATGGATATCTTAATAGGTTAAGGTAGTTGGGATAAAAATATATCAATATAATTTCAAACTTACCCTAATAATATACAGACTAGTGTCGGTTCTTATAGACTGAAATAAAAGGGACAGCGATCACTTTAGCTTTGGAGAATGCTACATCAACACCATGTAGTTTTGTTATTTTACTAAGGTTTAATTGTATTGTCAATTTTACTCAAACAATGGTAGGACATGAACTATGCTTAATTACATATTTATTAAATAACATTCATAATTTTAAATTGAAAGAACGGCTAATTACCACTGTTTTTCGTCACTTTTGCAGACGTTTCGAGACTGAGTACAGAAACCACTTCACCAAGAAAAAAAAAATAAAAAATCCCAACCACGAAAGTTTTGAGAACATTAATAACCTTTTATTTTAAATATGTCTAAAAGTTAAGTGCTAGCATAATAGTTAAGTTTTCGCCTTAAATAATGCTATGCAACTTTAATACAATATGAAAATATATTATTGCTTTTAATTTTTATTTTTAAACGCACCTTCAATACGTTTGGCGCACTTTAGGCACTGTTTTTTTTACAAAAGCAATTTGGTTCAATGTGTAAATTTCACTGAGACACTGAATAACATGATAACTATAGGATTACGAAAGCGCAGTAAATACATGGTTGTAATAAACCCGCCAACCAAAAGGTTGTTATCATGCTATAGCTCTTTCGAGACCCGATGGTCACGTGGGTAAACACCAGGCTACGTCATCGCCATTGAGAATTGAGACAGCCCCTTTTTGTGCTACCGTGCAATCAAACTCCTCGTCGCCGTCATAATATTACCTGTCCAAATTCGATAAAACCAAGAGGATTTTACAAAAAAAAAAATCACGCTCAACGCTTAACTTGATTATTTAATTGGAGTCTTGTCCAATGTCCTTTTTTTGAAGTCGGTTAAAAATTCAACACAAAATGCATTTTTCCTATAATTTTGGCCCTCCTCTGAAATTTCTTAAACTTTCTGGCCCTCAATTAAAAAAGTTTGCCCACCACTGGACAAGACAAACAAAATTACTATTCAAATATTTGTTTTAAAGAAAACATTTCCGTAATTCCGTAATTGATGCAATGGCGACTGACGTAAGCTGCTGTTACTCTTGGATGGTTGTTTATTAGCTTTTCCTAATCATAAAGCCAGGTATTCATTAGGCAACATTTGTTAATAAACACTGTTTATAAACCGTGTTACACAATGTTTCATCATCTCTGTAAACAGTTTATAAACTAAGGTGATTAAACATTGTTTATTAAACATGTTGCCGTGTTCCCCACTTCGAGTGGAGAGAAAGACGAAACATCTAGTTTATAAGCAAAAGGCAACAGGTGTGGACGTGTGTTGCGCGAGTTTATAAACATGGAAGTAGTGTGGTCCAACACACTACCTCCTCGGGCGACATCCTAGCAACAACTGACAAGTGTGTACTGCAAAGTTTCAGAAACAGTGTTTTTTTATGGTAAGCTTGTTAATAAACAGTCATAAACAGTTTATGACTGTTTATTAACAAATGTTGCCTAATGAATTTATATTCTAAATGATGTACCTATGATCTATTTTATCCTTATATTTTTTGCATGTGTATAGATGTTTCGCAAAGTATTATTTTTTTGGGTAAATGCATTTACAATAATGGAATGTAAGCCGACTTAATCCTATTTATTTTCTACATACATACATAAACATACGCCTTTTTCAAGGCAGAGCCTCAAAGGGCCTCTTTCCACTATGGATTGCACAATCGCAGGAATATAGTGACAAGTGGTGAGCTCATCGCCACCATTGCTTTCCACCACCAACTCAGCTAACGCTTCCTTCTATGGGTAGATCAGTTCATACAATCGTTTTAATGTAAGCAGACTAAGCAGTTAATAACAAGCTCGGCCGTGCTCCTCCCGTGGATGCCGTAAAAGCAGACTAGGGGGTTAAACAAGGGGATGGGCAACAGCATCCACCACAGTACTCAACACCAATCCGCCTGCCAAGCATGGTGAGTATGGTAAATCCCTCCATTGCATTATAGCAGGCCTCGTCCGGCAGTGGCCATCTAACGACTGATGATAATGAAAGCTCGTTTAAATTTTATTAACTAAATTATTATAAAAGTTAAAACTAATTTGTTAATTCCATTAAAAATATTAATCTTTTTATAAAGGCATACCTAATTAACGATAACATTTACGTATCTCCATAAATGCATTATTTATTGTAACTGTCGACACTGTGATCGCGCTTAAATTATCGCGAGCCCTTTCTAATAGACTGAAATAAAAGAGACCGCGATAACTTTAGCCCGGTTATAAGCTTCAGAGAATGCAGCGCAGAATGGCCACCATTGCTGACGCAAAACTACACATGTACAAATTACAACTTTAATCTGAGGCCCAATTCTCTAAGTTATTTTAAAACTACACTGAAAGTTAACCGAATCGAGACTGAATTATGAATTGACAGAAAGTTGGTATTCTGCTCCCCTAGAAATAACAATTTAGCCTACTTTCAATACACGGTGACTACCATTAGAGTAGGATAGTTATATATATAATTACAAAGAGTAAAGAGAGACTCCATCTACTTAACCTAAAATTATCGAAAAAACTTTGAATCGTTAAGTTTCGGTCACATTTCGATATAATCACATTACAGTGTTGAATTTTATGTTTAGAGAATACCATTTCTGACATTTAAGACATCGACACAAGATCGAAACATGATCCGAACTCTGTTTTAACTATTTTTTCGTTAGTGAATTGGGCCTCTGAGCACTACAGGGTTGATTTTGAAAGTAATTCCAAACACTGAATTGCGATACAACCACTAATATCTACAGCGAAATTTCTACCTTAAGCAGTCATCAGGCACTTAATACAAGATTCACGAATATATTAAATTTATGTACGCGCCTGTATCAGGGGTACTCAATTGCACCAACCAATAAAGGGACACCTAACGGTTACGTAACACTTAACGCACGGCAAACTGATCGTTGCTTTTAGAAACCTGTCAATTTAACATGCTTTGTGTCCTATGAAAGGACCCTCTGCAGAGTCCTTTCACCACACTAGTGGTTCCACTGATCACTGAACTATCACAGGGTAACCAGCAACCAGAGACGATATGTCTCGTTACCAAGTATCGGTTGGAGGAAATAGCATCCCTGGGGTGCGATTATTGAATGTTTGGGTGACTAAATATCATTAAAAAGGCCGCAATACATCATTTTTCAGGAGGAGGTACTTGTATTGATATCATAGTTATAAGAATTTTAGTCATCAATGAGTTTCAATATACAGGGCGTAAAAAAACTACTCCCGAAAACTGAAACAAAGCATTCCGACCATGATTCTGAAAATATTTAAGCTGAAAAAACACAAAAAATGCTCACTTTTGGGCCGCTTTTTTCGTGTTTTCTGTATAAATATCCAGAAAATATCGTTAAAGGAACACAAAAACCTATTTTCCATCATTAAAAACACGTTAATAAATAAAAACGTCAAAAAAGCAATGACAAACCACATAAGAAATATTGGCGCTACGGGTCGATCAACTGACCGGGAGCTTTGAACTCGCGCGGCCGGAATAAATGCGTACATTGCTGGCTGACAAATACGATACGAAACGAAAAAAAAAAGGTTTTCACCGGTATGAATCACCTCTCAGGCGAAAGCTATTTTATATAGCTATGATATAGGTAGCTTTACCGGTAGCTTCAGTATTCGAGAGCCGTCCTTTTACACGCTGTATAGAGAAATTGGGAAATCTGGGATTACCGGCAAATTTACGGACGTTTATGACACTTAAAAATAGCATCCCAGTACTTCGGATATCTCCAGCTATGATATACTTTGCAGTCTATCGACTCTCTGTTTCAAACCTTCTAACAAGGACAGTAAGGACACATTTTCATTGAAGAACTCTTCCAACACTTCTTCTGCCAACATCGTCGCTAGGAACTGCTCGAGCGATATCGACCATGTGCCGTCTTGGGAAGGCTCCTTTTGCTTCGAAGGGGACGGTTTGGCGCTGGGTACGTCGGATTCAGTGTTGCCATTCGGATCCAGCTGAAAATAATTTAGAATTACAAAATACCATATAAACAGGTTGGATGTTGTGTCTGGCCTTAGAATAGACCTCCTTCATCTCCTCCCGTGGATGGCATAATAGTAGTTTATTCTCATTAGTTCTATTAACAGTTCCTTTGAAGACCAACAGCATAATATAATACAATGATTAAAATATCGTCATTATAATGTTGGAATTGTGTGGTTCATGGCTTCGAAAAGCTAAACTTATTTGTAAGTACAGTGGAGTTAGTACGAATATCTAATGTTATCGAGACGATCCGATTGGTCAAAGATATAGTTGATAGTTGGTTTGAAATCTTTATACAATTGTATTAGGACATATTTTGAATTTTTTGTCTCGCTAACAACTCAATAGCGGCAGATATTTGTGCTTGGACCTCTGAATCTAGTTGGATAGCTGTTTACGAAAAAGTTACCTTACGCGCCGCGGCTACACAGAGACTGTCCATTGAGAGTTCTCGGTCCAATTCCGGTCGGTGGTTCAACTCGCCGAGTTGTAGGAGCACCGTACCTGAAAAGCATGTTTTTTTAATACATTTTATTCTATGAAAATGAAATGAAAATATTTTTTATTCCTGTGGCCAAAAATTATATATTCTATACCTGGCCAGAAAGTACATTAAAACTTTTAGATGGAGCAATTAGAATCGTGCAGGCTCGTTTTTAAAAAACATAAACTTCTGACTCTTCCGTCATTATATATATTTGAATCTGCAATGTTTGTTAGAAAACATTATGACCTGTTTGAACATAGAGATAATACTAATCGGAGAGCTGTTACACAAAGACCATTAGTAATGCCAATACCGCAACTAAAACTCTATAAGCGTAATTGCGTTTATATGACAAGCAAAATATACAATAAACTGCCAAAATTGTTATTGGAAAAGAGAGGCAATGCTTTTAGTAATGCACTAAAGGAATGGCTTGCTATAAATTGTTTCTATTCAATTGAAGAATTTCTTGACATGTAAAATTATATTGTTCTGTGTGTATTGTGTTGTAAAATTGAATTGTTTTTATTTTTATCTCTTTGACATATATTTCTTAATTTTGATTTCAATGCGCATCCCAAAAATTCTTTAAATTGTTAATTATTAGGTACTATTTATAATGACATGGTAATGGATGTATCTACCAAGTACCTACTTATGGGAACTAAAGGGTTCAAAACAAATAAATTATCTTTATCTTTAAAAATGAGGAGAATGTACGTCTTTATTGTTGTACAAATGTGCGGGAGGGAAAAGTGTATGAAAATCCATTTTTAACGTGCTGTTTAGTTTTTAATTTTGGGTAATGCCCAAATACAAAAAGTTTTTTAACACCAAGTGTGCAAAATGAGACTTTTTCTAAACATTAATTTAAAAAAGAACTAACAAGTGAAAATCGCGCTCCGCGATATAATTTTGATTTGTGTTTACTATCTACTCGAAATGCCATCTATTAGTGATAGAGAATCTTTTTTCCTCGTATGTATAGTACTACCATAAAGCACTATGTATCACTCGGGAGAAAGTGCGAATCCCGCGAGTGTATTAAAGCCTCGTTGGGAATCGGTCACTTTCTTACCTCAGTGAACAATCTACTATTGTAAACAAGGTTTTACAATCATAGATTATAACTAATAACGGGAATAATTTATTATGTTTGCGTTACACAAGTCATTTACCGAAGCCTCTAACACAGCAGAGACAGTATTGTTCTGCGTGACTTACCCGCTGTGACCACGGCTTCGTACAGCTTAACGTCGTGCTGGGTGAGGTCGTGCAGCGCCGCCAGCAGTTGCAGGAAGTGTGCGCGCGGGAGGGGCGGCGCAGAGGGGGGTGCGGCGGGCGCGGAGCCCGGCGTGGAGGGGAGGGAGGTAGGCAAGCCGGCTAGAGCGCATGCGCGGACAGACTCCGCCGAGTATGCGTCGCCGATTGAACCTGAAATGTGAAAGGTATTGTATACCAATTTCATCCTCATTATCATATCGGGCGGTCTTATTTTGGCGTCGCACGGTTTGTTCAAGTTCCAGAATACAGTACTTTCACTTCCAAAACAAATAAATACATGCAATTTACAATTCAGTCATACAGTCTAAGTCAAGTAGGTTATCAAGCCCCAAGCTAAGCAGAGCTTGTGTTATAGGTACTAGATAACTGATATACTTAATACAATACATTACATAGATATCTATTTTTATTATACATAGAAAAATACCCAGAACACCCTGAACAAATATCTGCAGATCGTACAAATATTTGTTCCAAGGCGGCAATCAAACCCGCAACCTCCTGCGTCGCAGGCGAACCTTCGCCCGCCGCACCACAGAGGTCGTCAAAAGAAAGAGTTACCTGATTGACTAGTAGCGCTATCACAGGACTTATCCATAGGGTTTGCGTCGCACACTTCGCTTATGGAGCGTTGCATCGCAGGCACTGTTGGTTCGGGCGTAGGGGGCTTCTCATCTATACTGCAATCAGAAGATTTATTTAACACTTAACGCTTGGTCATCTGTAAGCTCATTAGAGCTGCGGGTAAGGGTCCTGGCTTGTGCTATTTGCCCTAGCTTCAACTATTTTCTCGTCTCTTCGGTTTAGCCGAGACGCCTTTGTAGGTGGCACCTCACCAAATTGAAAAACTCAAAATACGCAAATGCTTTCACGAAGTGAAGCAGCGCTCTTCCAAGAGATTTATCGTCAAGAAATCACGATAAGGTCAGAATCGCCCAAACGAAATAATTACTGGATTATTTCGTCCAGGAGTTTGACCATAAATACCTCCCAAAACATCTGTTGCTCGTCCGGACAAGTGAGTAGTCTGGTGGAAGATCCTTGTAAATGGAGGAAACATTCCTAACTGTTGTTCTCCATACCTTCCCGCTTTGTAGTATAGGTCGCGCAACGAGTTATGAGCGCTCGGCGAAAGTGGTGGGGTTGTTTGGGCATGTGTCCTCTCTCTCTCTCTCTCTCTCTCTCCCGTCGCACCTCTCTATACAGCTCAAAAAATTACTACTGCGTATTGAAGGTCAGCGCTCATAACTTGTTGCACGACCTATACATCTTTAGCGTTTTATTGATCTAACTTCGCGTCACTTTAACTTCGCCCGTTAAGTAGCGGAGTAGGAGTCGGCGAGTAGGGTGTGCCCAGGATTTCATTTGAAGACCTCTGTGGCGCGGCTGTAGCCGGCTGAGATGCAAGAGGTTGCGGGTTCGATCCCCACTGCGGGACAAATGTTTGTATGATCTGTAAATATTTGTTCCGGGTCTGGGTGTTATGGTACCATGGCACTCGTAGTTCCTGATGCTCACGACACAGGGAATCCTACTGTGGATCAAGACTAAATATGTGACTGTAGGGTGTTATGTTATTTCACGGGGCAGGGCCGCCAGGATGTTATTAAATGACATAGTCACCTGTCGAAGAACGATATGGCGTCTGTAGCAAGCTCCTCGCCAGTGTCTGTGAAGTGCGTTGGTTGTAGATCAGCTGGTGAGAGTAAGGGCGGTGCGTGTGCGCAGTATAACGCGCGCAATCTGCGCTGAGCGTCGGCTCGTGCGCTGAGACCCAGCGCTACACTGAGCCCGCGCGCGCTTACGAAGCCATCTTCGTCGTTGTCCATTAGCTGTCAGATTTTTGTTATTTTAAACACGAGAAATATGATAATGATAGCAAAACTTGCATCAAAGTCACGGTAAATAGTATTTTAGTTGAAATCAGAAGGTTCACTTTATATCTTTTTAACCGACTTCCGTTGTATTTTTTTTTATGTTTGTTACCTCATATCTCCGTCGTTTATAAACCGATTTGGAAAATTCTTTTTTTATTTGAATAGATATACTTCCAGATTGGTCCCATTTTTTTTTCAAAACCCAGTTCTGATGATGGAATCCATGAGGAATTGAAGGAACTCCTCAAATATTATCGGCATACACATAGCAATTTTGGTATTTTCAGCAACAAGTTATTGTTTTGTATGCCTTTAGCAAAAGCATGCAGATACCGAATTCAGTGGCGGATGTCGGTTTTTTAATGAAAAGTTATTATAAATAAGGTTTATAAGTATGGGAATACATTTACTGCTGCTGCAGACACATTCAGCAATTCTTTAGATATACTCAGCAAAAATGTTTACATTACAATACAAGTAAACCAGAGTAGCTGTCTGAGATGCAAGAGGTGCGGGTTCGTTTCCCGCTGCGTGAAAAAAGTTTGCATTGTTTGCAAATATTTATACCGAGTCTGGTTGTACCATGGTAGTCGAAGTTCCTGATACTCACGACTCAGGGAATCTTAGTCTATATATGCGGCTGGTGGGTGATATTTATTTATTGACACTAAAATTATTTGGCTACTAATACGAATGGAGCGAGATTGAACGCTGTTTGAAGTGCGCATCGATTATGTACACTTTTTCCTTTCTTACAAACTCTATTAGTAGTTTTTATAACTAAAGACAGTGGATCATGAATTTAAATATTATAGAAATAAGGATTTGTTTACCTTGAACATTCTAGCAGTGATGGCCTCTGCATAATCGCCTTTAGCCCATGGAGATAGCGCAGTGAATAAAGTCTTAAATTGCATGTAGTCGATCCTGTAAGCTTCGTATGGAGCTTCTAACCGCTCGCAAGGCACTCTCTTCGCCCACAGTAACTCTTCACGAATTATGCTCAGAAGTTCCTAAAATTGGTAATGTTAGCAAATATTTATCTGCTATGCGCTGCAAGTATGGATGTAGTATGACATTGATTGTTATTTTTTTTTGGTAGGCGCAACTTTTTTAATTTTACTCTGTTAAAATATTAAAACTGCAGCGCCCTACAGGGTACATGCACTTTCATAAGCTACTCCTAGACCTATAAATTGGACCGAGTTATGCAGAAGGCAGCCAAATGGGGCTAACTACAAACCGAAATATGAGCGTTTTTCTATCGAAGGTTGCACTTCAGCTATTTATTAATTAATATTATTTTTTGTAATTTAATTACATAAACTAAAAAAGTTAATAAATAGCTGAAGTGCAACCTTCGATAGAAAAACGCTCATATTTCGGTTTGTAGTTAGCCCCATTTGGCTGCCTTCTGCATAACTCGGTTCAATTATGCACATGTTGACAATAATAAATTAATAAATAAATGTTATCAAACTCACGTAATCGGTCGAAAACTCAAGCATATACCCTAATTTTAACATTAGTTGAATTCAACGAAAGTTTTGTCAGCTTTCTAATTATTCATTTATTTCTTTCACTTACGATAAAACAACAAGGGTACAAGTTTTACCCAAAATATAAGTCTTGCGCCGTAGAACAATTTCTGTAGCGCGGGAACCTTCTTTCTACCAATAGCAATGGCGCGCTAAAATCTTACGCTGTTATTGGTTAATCGATTGCGCGGTAAAATCGCGGCCGGTCGTGCGCCATCTTGTTGACTTGTTCATCAGTCGACTCTGTCCGACAGTGTACGAATCACGTCAGCGGGACAGAGCTATACTATACGTTCGGCTACTGTCGGATATCAGTCTGCGCTTTTCTGCGCAAACGAAAACAGTCGATCGGACTTATTTTCTGGGTAAAACTGTAACCTTAAATCTAATCTAAAATACTGGATAATTGAGAGCTACGGTGCCTAAAAGGTTTAGTGATAAAACCCGTAGGTATATCGTTTATCTTCCCATCATCCTGTGACAAACATGAAGTCTCATGTGCCTCAGCCCTTTTCATGTTTTAGCCACTTTCTCCTACAAACATCACCATCCCATTTAAAGGGGAGGGTCAGAGAAAATCCCCCTCCTTTGGTAACCAGTCTGTTTACCTGTAATTCAGTCGGGTCCAGTAACCTATCCTGCTGCAACGCTCTCAGAGTATTCCTTTCCAAGCTGTCTTCTAACTGGCGGACGACGCGTAGACGATGTTTGAGTCGCAAGTGCTCGATGTGCTCGCTCGAGACGCGCGCGCCGTAAGTGCAGTACGACTTGTACACTAGCTCTTGGACTTTTACCGTCTGAAACAAAACATACAAGCATATAGCTTATTAATATTTCAAAGTAAAAAGTATTTTATTCATTGAAATCACAAGGGTCATTTTTAATCGTCTTATAAGCTAAAATTACTCCTGTTACAACGCGACCAAGCCTGGATGAATTAGGGCAACAAACACGGCTTGGCTTTATTATGATGATCCTTCTGACCTATGTGGGAAGCGCCTGTGTGTTGACAAGAGAACAAGGAGAAGCCGGGTCATATCAATTTTGGCATGTTTAGTTTATTTTTATTTATTGCGTTAGGTGGCCCATACACATGGGGTTTGGTAAAAGTGGGCATTAGACAAATATTCGAAGAATTGTCGCAATTTGAGTATTTAATAGGACGACTAAAAGAAGTTTATTTTAGTTTCGAATATTTAATTAGTATGGAATTCTGAATTTGGATATTTTAATTAAATTAAAATATCCAATTCATTAAATAATTCAATAATTAAAAATTCCAAACCAATATTAGTAATTATAATATTAGTGAGATGAGATTCGTGAGATATATATTGGTGAAATTGAATTGCTAGTATTCGATAACGTCAGATCAAATACTCGGGAGGTCGGAGAGATTTGGGCCACAGTTTACTCAAATTATGGCCTCTTTATACAGGACAACTAAAAGAGACAAGTCCTCTTAAAGCCTTACCTTTTCCGCCGTCCTGGCTTCTGTAGACAAAGCCATGGCTTCCTCATTGTAGATTCCTTCGAGGTAATCGCTAAGCACCTGCATCGCTTGCCCATCTTCTACACACTTGAGTAGTTTATCGCGGTTGATGTCCAGAATCGTTAGCGTCACCTGAAACATTAGAAAACTATTACTATATTATGTATAATAAAATCAAATAGCGAGTTATAGCCTCCTTTGACGCGGCGCCGTCGAAGAACACAGAGAAGTTAAACTAGTCAAGTGACATGACACAATTGCTGCGTATCTATGCGTCTTGCTTTCACCTAATGCAACCTCAATTACGTCATCTCATTCTATTCATACGCACTTGTACGTTGTACTGAAAATGTGTACACAAATTATATACTTATCGATATTTATGAGTAAAGTACCTACATAACTGTATATTATTTATGCAATCGGTAAGGTAAACTAAAAGATATATCGGACCTCTAGATGTAAACTAGTGTAACTCAAAATGGGTACTTTTTGAGTTGCAGTAGTTTATAACTCGGGGTGCGATATGTTAATGTAGATCTAACTCGTAGTGCTGAGCCTTGTTATACTTAGTTTAAATGTTATCATCGTCTACTCATACACATATCACACTGATGAACAGAGTCAGGAACCAGGATGGAGAGATAATTTTCGTCGTTCCAAGCTCATCAAGTTTAGCAATCGGTAGATGGCGCTATTCCTTAAGTTGTTTCTAACCTGGAATATAACCTTAGCGCCGTCGTAGAAGAAGCAGTCCATGACATTAACTGCGCACTCATACGGCATCACACTGATGAACAGAGTCAGGAACCAGGATAGTGAGATCATTTTCATCATGCCGAGCTCGTCTAGCTTAGCATGCAGCTCGGGGAGATGGGCTTCCGTTAGCTCTTCCAGCACGCCTTGGTCCACCTGGGAATGCAGATTTTTAAAATTAATAATCGTCGTCATCAGCTTATAGAATGCTATGACGACCGGTCTTGAGACGCCTCCTTCCACCGACTTCCTGCTTTAAAATGTCATCGAGACATTTAGGGGCCTTTTCTATACTGCCTCGTCCAATTTATGCGCAGGTTTGATTGTTTTTTTTATTGCTTATTTATATTTTAAATAAAAACCATAATTGATAAAATTAAATATAGGTCGCGCAACGAGTTATGAGCGCTCGGCGAAAGTGGTGGGGTCGATTGTGCATGTGTACATGTGTGCGCGTCTGTATCTTGGGAGCGCGTACATGTGTGCGCGTCTGTATCTTGGGAGCGCGTACATGTGTGCGCGTCTGTATCTAAGGAGCGAGACACGCGAGTGCGGGGCGCGCGGTACGGAAGGCGACTGATCAACCAATACGCGCCGGCGCTGGCCGCCTCTCCCATCGTGCCTCTCTCCCCCCCCCCCACTAAACAGACCCAAAAAATTACTACTGCGCATTGAAAGTCAGCGCTCATAACTCGTTGCGCGACCTGTAATAAGTAGGTATGGCCATAGTATTTTGCTAGTAGTTGAGCTCCTTGTGAAAGATTTTTTCAGGGGAAGTACTAACACCATACCTATTTCGGCCGCCAAGCAGTAATGCTCGTACTGCTGTGTTCCGGTTCCGGGTATAGGTGCCGGTGAAATTACAGGCACGTGAGACTTTTCATCTCTGTCTCAGGATGACGGGCGCAGTTCAATGCCAGGTGGAGGTAACCTAAATGGTATTGCATTTGTAATAGGTAGCTCCTTCATATAATTAAGTAAAAAAAATTGTATAGCAATTATTCACCTTCCGTGCGATTATTACCTACGGTGCATCAAACCAGTATTGCTGTTATATACCGACATAATAATTGTATACCTACGGGAGGTATAAATCATATACCTCCCATAGGTAATGACTAGGTATAACAAGCATCTCATCTTTCCTTTAGCATATATTCGTATGATACATTACGATTAAAAAAACTGTTTGACGTGTGTTTTTGCCAGACTGTTTTAGTGAGGCATAGCAAGCTATGTCTCGCAGTGAGGAAGGGCTAAGGGCCTTATTCATAATAATTTTTTAAACCTTTTTTAGTTAAAACATGTTTTGTCTTGTTCTCTCTGATATAAAATGTCATACGTCAAAACAAGACAAAACATATTTTAACTAAAATAGGTTTAAAAAATGATTATGAATAAGGGGGTAAGAGTTTACCATCTATGTATGATACCTCATATGTCAAAATCGGTTCAGTGGTTCAGTTCTGAAGTTTCATCCACACAAACTTACATAATGCCCCAAGTCAAGTACGCGCGCGAATAAAAACTTACCAAAGCGCCAACGACCCTTGTGTTGTAGTAATCGGGTAGCAGCGTCTCGCATATCGTGGCTAGCAGCCAGAAGGCTTGTTCCTCGGGGCAGTAGATAAGTAGCACTGACGCTACTATGTTCATGGCTTGGCAATAGCCGATTGTGGGGTTTTTTAATGCGTACGCGCATAGTACCCGACGCAGGGCGGAGATACCTGGAAGAGGAATAATTACTTCAGACCGAATGCAATTAATAATAACTATAATAATAAAACCGCAGGGCACGCTTGTGGCGAGCGTTCGGTGAGTGGCGACACCGCGGAGCCCCATTACTCCCTGGGGTCAACAGAGACCCCTGACCCTCGATTTGCCTTATGCGGCTGGCCGATGGTGGAGGCGCATGAGCGAAACCTATGCTCCAAGTGTGGAAGTGTTAAAGGCATAAAGCCGGGAGTAGCGCTTAGTGAAACTGCAGCACACCTCTCAACACCCTTTAGCCATCCACACCAACGTTGCCCCTTACGCTGCCTTCATTGGCGGCACATTTAAGGGGCCCATTTAGTGAACGGCAAGTCACCACCTGCCTAAATCGTTTTCAATAATTTAGAATTGGCAGGTCCCGTTTCTCATATTATAATAGCCCAATAAACATTCAATTAGGATGTTCTCCTTACAATAGCACCAACTTTCATCCATTTCCATAATAGTTTAATCATTTGTATTTCATCCACCATAACAATAATGTTTTTTATATCCTAATTATAAAAGGGCCTCTTACTGTTGGCTAATACGGCCCCAGTAATGCCTCATAAAGGTCCAGGTTAAGCCTGTGTTTGAAAATAAATGACTGAAATAATAATAATAATATCTGTCCCTGTCTTTGTGTTGGTCTCTGACCTAACGAAGGGTGATCAAGACCCTGTGATGATGATGATGATGATTTAAGTTTAGTAATAGGCTATTAATAAGAAACCTTCACCAACCAACGTCATTCTGAAACGCCCTATGCTCCGGCAGCGACCTGTGCAAATCTCTCTCGATCTCGTCATTGGCTGGATTCTTCGAAGACAGCGCCTCATTCACCAATCGTTCATACAGTCCTGTAATCAATTTGTTAGTTTGTCACAAATATAAGAACAAAATCAATTAACACAATTACTTAATTCATATTTTTATAGTAGTAGTAGAGCTCCGAAATTAGGAAATCCGTAGAAGAACCAAGGTCACCGATATAGCTCTCAGAATTAGCAAGTTGAAGTGGCAATGCGCAGGTCATATAAACGTCGCAAGAAGTCGGTGGATGGAGGCGGCTCAAGACCGTTCGTCGTGGCATTCTAACGGGGAGGCCTATGTCCAGCTGGACTACTACTGGCTAATGGTGATGAGTAAAACTCCTTGTGAAAGAGTTCGTCCGGGCAAGTACTACCACCATACATATTTCTACCACCAAACAGTAGTGCTCACATATCTGTGTTCCGGTATGAAGGGTAGGTAACGGTGAAATTACAGGCACACGAGAATTTTTATCTTTATATCTCAGGATGACGAGCGCAGTGCAATGCCAAGTAGGGCGCGTCCTAGATGGACGTAACCTAAGAGGTATTGCAATTGTAATGGGCTGGGATTAGCGCTTGACAACGGCTGGACTCAGCTAAACCAATTATTCAAATTAAATAAAAAATTACATGTCAAGTACAGCCCCCTAATTACAGTAGCAAATGGAAATGGGGAACGCAACAATGGGGATCATTTCGGCAGCCTAAGCGCTATCTAAATCTTATGGAATTTGAATAGCGGAAACTTAACTTAAACATTCCTCTTTTCAAGTTTCAAAAGATTTCGACAGCGCTAAGGCTCCCAAAATGATCCTCATTACCATTTGCATAATTGTAATTGGGGGGGCCGGTTAAAGTATTTATTTATTTATTTATTTTGGGAAAACTAACAGCACATAAAAACATAGCAAAAAGAGAAATGTATGGAAGAATGTCCGTAACACACAGATTAGGTATAAATTTGTATGCAAGTACTTACCTTTGTTCTGTGTCTTCTGTAGTATGGAACCAGAAAACATGCTCCATAGTTCGCCACGCAGTAACTCTGGTATACCGTTCACGACCAGCTCACTGCCATCTGTGGTTTGGTACATGCTTATTCCTCTGCCAACTTCGGCCATATGGTCTTCCCATTGTTTTTCCTATATGGAAAGAGATTCTTAGACAGGCATATAAGAAGTATAGTTAATATTTAGGGTTCCGTAGTCGAAGGTGCCAAACGGGACCCTATTACTGTGACAACCACTGTGGCGCGACGGGCGAGTAGCCGCCTGAGATGCGAGAGGTTGCCGGTTCGATTCCCGCTGCGGGACAAATGTTTGCATGATCTGCAAATATTTGTTCGGGTCTCGGTATTTTGGTACCATGGTACTCGTAGTTCCTGATACCCACGACACAGGGGAAACCTAATGTGGGATCAGAGGGCGTATTACGAGTTTTGCATTGCAAAACGGAATGCTCACGTTTTGCAATACAAAACTCGTAATAGGTCCACAGGACTATGTACGTGACTGCTGGGTGTTATGTTATGTTATTTTATGTTACTACTAAGCCTACGCCGTCCGTTCGGTCTATATTCTGTCACCGATAGAGCCAGTTGAAATTTTCACAGATATCACAGATTAAATTTCCAAATTATAAAAATGCAAAAAAAACATACATAAAGTAGTTTGAAGTAAGGTTCTAGAAAACGTTTACCTTTTTCTGTTGTATCTGCTTGATTGGTGATGTTTGATGCATCCTGAATAGCGTCATGAGAGGCGGCTGCGGTGTCCATTCCACCTCGTCGCTTGCCACTGCCCTCGTCTTCTCCCTGCAAGAGTCACTATGGGTTCACGCAATGAGTCGCAAGCCAAACTGAACCTTAAAACTATCAATCCCAGGGGCGAAGCTCCAGCAACATGCTGTTATGAAGAAGAAAGCTAGATGACGGAAAGATACACCTTCGGTTGATCGTTAGTTGAAGACCTGAAACATGCCATGTTCAAAATAGCAGAGAAAATAATGATAACAGATAGATCAAGTTATAATTTATAAAAATAAAACTTATAGAGCAGTTGCAGGCGAGGGCATGATATTATAAATGAGATGACAGGATTTTTTACTACCTTATAATCACAAAATTATCGAATTTTAATAATAATAAGTAGTAGCGCTTATTGAAACTGCGGCACACCTCTCAACACCCTTAAGCCGTCCACACCAACGTTGCCCCTTACGCTGCCTTCATTGGCGGCACATTTAAGGGGCCCGTTTAGTGAACGGCAAGTCATCACCTGCCTAAATAGTTTTCAATAATCGAGAATTGGCAGGTGACATTTCTCATATTATAATAGCCCAATAAACATTCAATTAGCATGTTATCCTTACAATAGCACCAACTTTCATCCATTTCCACAATAGTTTAATCATCTGTCTTCCATCCACCATAACAATAATGTTTTTTATATCCTAATGGTAAAAAGATCTCTTACTGTTGGCTAATACGGCCCCAGTTATGCCTCATAAAGGTCCAGGTTAAGCCTGTGTTTGAAAATAAATGACTGAACTAATAATAATATTTATTTATAATGTCTTTAGTCCATCGAGTGGAGGGCCTTCCTCTACCGCGTCGTCCAGTTTGTGGTCGCCACTCGAGAACCTTTATTCCCCAACGGTTATCAGTTCTTCGAGCTATATGACCTGCCCATTGCCGCTTCAATTTGCTAATTCTGATTTTGTCTATGCCGCAGGAAGTCGGTGGATGGAGGCGGTTCAAGACCGTTCGTCGTGGCATTCTAAGGGGGAGGCCTAATGTCCCCTGTCCTTTGTGCCTGTGGACTTCTATATTAGGCTGATGATGAAGATGAATACATTTTTGGTGCTTCAACATCGACGGAGCCATTTGCATGAATGACCAGATTCCCGATTCTCATAAATGTTGAAAACTAGCATTTGCTCGCGGCTCCTAATCCTAAGATTGCACGAGTAAAGAAATATAGATCAGTGGCCATAGACAAAGTAACATTCTAATAACGATGACGCCAGTAGAAAAGTCCAAAATGTATGGGATTGACGCTAGCTCGATATGTCACGTGGTCTATTGTATTGTATTACGACTGTAGAAATGGAATAGCTTCGAAGCGAATGCCGTTTGGCTAGGCCCTCAGATTATCTTGTGTACCAAAAAGTTCCGGTCAGCGATATTCCCAACAAGCCGCTAGGTGATGTGATGTGCGTAACTTATTGGTATACATCCTCCTATCTTAAGATTGCGCCAGGTACCATTGAAAGATAAATTAGATTATCCTGTGCACCAAAAACTTCCAGTGACCGATATTCCAGAAAAAGCAGTTAGTTGCGTTGCTATATGCGTTAGTTATTGGTATACAACCGACAACCTCCTATCCCAAGATTGCTCGCTAAAAACCCCGCAAGTTTTCAATGCCATATACTCACTTCGGTAGCTTCGCAAGGAGTTCAGATATCTTGTGCACCAAAAAGTCACGGTCAGTGATATTCCCGAACAGAAAGCTCGTGTGGTGAGCGGTAGTTATAAGAATGCTGCCAGTATCATTAGAACTGCCGGTGCCGCCAGCAGCCGCCCTTTCGACTTGATGCACGTTTCGGAGTGGTATGGTGAGACGGACTAGATTTCGAACCTGGAATACGAATAGGTGGATATTATCCGGCTCGAAGTGCTTACGGTATCCGGGTATCGCATAAAGTCGATATTCAAGTCTGAAAGATTTCTAGGTCAAGTGGCTATTATTATTTATGTATTGCATAGTGTAAACAGCGATTTGAGTTATCTTTGGTTAGTTTACAAATTACATTGTGTTTCAGGATATTATTGAACAACCATTACCTAACAGCTAGTCAGTTATTGATAACAAAACTCTTTAATTGAAAAGTAATTGGATCAATATGAGTGAAGTATACTGAAGTTATATTATTTTTATTTGCCCTAATTTCCTAAGTTGCATAAAGTCGAGGTATTATGAGGTATTATCTCATTAGATTGGTCGTGGGAGATGAGGTGGCAGTGCTTAAAATTACCGATACTCTATTGTCAGCAACATTGTATCGTGCGGAATGCCGCACAGACATTACAAGAACGCTATACAAAACCAATTGAACACTAGGTATTTTGGCTATGATTTGTCACAGCAGCAGTTGGGGACAAAAGTACAATTGTTATCTCACTCAGGTTTGCATTGAGATAAATGTTGAAAAACCTGTTTAAATTATTCAATGCATGTTATAACTAGTAGAAGAATCATTAAGATAAAAATGTAACAATAGAATTGTAAACAGAGCTAATTCTGTGCTGTGACTCAAAGTTTTGAACATAACAATAACTTTGTTATTGGTACTTTTTGAGAATATAAAATTAGATATAATCACTGATACTGTATCTAACTGATATTTATCATGTGCAAACAGACACTTCATGTCTGTTATTTTTAAGACAAAGTTCCGCATAACATAGAAAAACATTAGGTTAAACGGCTGTTTAGCCTAAACCAAAGTTTTTTGGCAGATGTTTCATATATTACCTGCCATAACTGAGGGGGACAGCTAACGAAAGGGAATGAATGACATGAAATTATATTAACTTGTTCATACTTACTCGACTATCAAAACAAATGAAATTCTGGGACAGGTACAATCTCCCCCAATTATGCTTCTTATTGTAAGGCGTCCATAAGGTGCATTCTTCCGTGCCGTCAAGCTTCTCGTTTTGCGGTAATCTGAACCTTAACGTGTAGAGATTAGATTGCTTTCTCGCGTCTAGGTCTCTCTTCAGGAATGAAGGTTTCTTTGGTACATTCTTGCTTAGTTTTGTTAGGAGGTCCTTGTCGATATTGAAACTACCCGATTTGTCGTCAATCAACCTAGAAGATTGAGAAATCGTCTAAGAATTATGTTTATTTGTGGTCTTAATACAAAATAAGGGTCTTTTAGAGATTATGACAACTAATAATTCCTCTAAAAAAGACAATATACCTAACCAATTACAAGAAAGTCATTGGTTGGCCAATTCATCACTATTATGTACTTCATAACTACATAATAACAATTTGTTTTCTGAAAACTACAATGATTTTACATACTAATAGCTCCCAAGTAAAATGGTATTCATGACTCATATAGGTACCAGTGCATTAAGAATCATTGGCACATGCGTCACAAAGACCATTCTGTTGAGCAATATTTCATATTCAAAACAATTCTAATCTGAACATGAAAACGTGAATACTGTTACAAACTGATATTTAATAATTGTTTTGAGTGAAAATTAAATGTTATCAACTAGCTAGAGCACTGGTGATGTGTGGCTAGGACTCCGTCTATGCGTCACAAAGACCATTCTGTTGAGCAATATTTCATATTCAAAACAATTCTAATCTGAACATGAAAACGTGAATACTGTTACAAACTGATATTTAATAATTGTTTTGAGTGAAAATTAAATGTTATCAACTATCTAGAGAACTGGTGATGTGTGGCTAGGACTCCGTCTTCCGATCCTAAAGGTCGTGTGGGGTTGAAACCCGAGCAAAAACAAATAGTTTTTCCACTAATAGAATGTATGTGCGCAGAACTATGCTCTCAAACGGTGAAGGAAGACATCATAAGAAAAAAGTCCTAGAACGAAAAATTCGAAGATGTGTGACATCATGTGCACAGAAAGGAGTCTAGTGTGCGGCACAGTGAATTCTTTCACCATATTGCTTCTTTCATCGTCGGTCACGAGATACCTTTCAGGGACAACACTTCAATCAGGCCTCCTCAGTTGGCCGTGGTAGTCTCGGCCTAAGAATAGGACTCCTCCAACTCCTCCTGTGGATGTCGTAAAACGCGACTAAAGGATTACGCCAGGGGATGGGCAGCAGCATCCACCTGAGTACTTAACACCAAACTGTGCCAATTCGCCTGCCAAGCGTGGTGATTATGGCTAATCACCCAGTTGTACGCTATGCATGCTATTATAATGGGGGAGGTCTCATCCAGCAGTGGAAGTCTACAGGCTGATGAAGAAGACCTTCCCCGAATGCAGGGCTTCCAAGAAAGAACCAATGACATGATAACCAAACGATACAAATTAACCAGTAAAAGTTAAAAACATTGCTTATCAACTACATGTTAGCTTATTACAAGTTCCACTTAGATAACCTTTAATTTGATAGAGTTTGATTTAACAAAGCATGTATGAGTACTCACTGTTTCATAGCAATGTTGGCTAACTGCTGCATCAACGCAAAAGTTTCATTTTTCTTCAAAAACATTGTAAAATAATGCTCCCCGTCCCTGGTGACCACTTTTACCGAGTCCGGGAACAATAAGCTGTTGGTTTTAGCGAGCTCTGTGACGTCAGCCCATCGGATCTTGATGGCAGTTTTCTTTCCAAATATGTACGAGTAGAAACACATGTAATGAACTGAAAGGTACATCCAACCTTGCCGCGGTATTTTGCCTTTCCAGTAACTGAAAATCAATATTTTTTTTACTATTTTGATAACAATAGATCAAAAATCCGTGCCGTGGTGTGTCCTGGTGCCCTGGTGAGTCCGGCCTAAGAATAGACCCCTCCTTTTCCGCCCGTGGATGTCGTAAAAGCCGACTAAGGGATACATTAGGGGATGGGCAGCAGCATCCATCTAAATACATAACACTAATAGTGCAATCACCAATCCGCCTGCCGAGCGTGGTGATCCGTGGTGAGAAGTCCTGCTTCTTCAACCGTACGCCGATCCAAATATCAGTATATTCAATGCGTCCAATCAATTATTTTGCATCCAATAACATCATCAACCTATCACGGTCCACTGCAGGACATGTCTCCTCCTGGCGCGCCACTAAGCCCGCAGGGCTATTCTCTAGCTCGCGACAGGTTCGCAACAGGCATAAATTGTGCAACAATTGCTGTCAAATGGTAACTTTTGTATGAGAAAAGTGACGTTTGACTGATTTTTTGATCTTCTGCGCTATGTCGAGAACAACTTTGGTTCTCTGTCAGATAACCTCTTTTCGGATATTAACCCTCAGGGATACTCGCTCGCGAGAGGGAGCTCTCGTAGTTCGCCAGTTTCAAAAAGTTGTTTCTGTCCCTCGAAATACCCCCAGCAGCACATGTGACATACATTATGCTTGTTGTGCCTAATGATTATTTTAAGCTTTCAAACAAAATATAATGTAACCTCTTAGGTAAGCCAAGCATTAGTGCTCGCATTACTGTGTTTCGGTTTGAAGGGTACGTACGGGTGCTGGTGAAATTACAGGCATATAAGACTTTTCATCTTTATGTCTCAGGGTCGGCAGCGCACATGTGATGCCTCTGGTGTTGTTGTAAGCGTCCATAAGCTACGGTAACTACTTTCCATCAGGTATGCTTGTTTGCTTGCCAAGTAGTATAAAAAAAATGTAGCAGGTACCTATGTTATAGCGATTTCTACCAGACTACCTTTGAATAGTTTGACTGTAAAAAAGTTACATGGGTGTACTCACTTAGTAACTAATTGGTGTACTATTACGTAGTAATAGTAAGAAGTATTACGCAAAGCAATGAGCATTCCATATGTGACAGATTGAAAGCCTGTAGCCGCTTATTTTAGATAAAATCAGAATGAACTTACTGATAATGTAGTAGTACCTATTAGAAGAAGACTTACCTACAGGAATAGTAACACACCAACTTTTCATCTTTGGGCAAGCCATCAAACCTTTGATGGAATTCATAGTCAACACTTTTGTATGTGACTGTGTCTTCATCTGGAAATAGTTTCAATTATATTCTCATGAAAAGCAGAAAATTGAGAGTAGGCACAGTTTGTTACATAGATTAGGCATGCATGTTTTTATAATCAACTAGCTTCTGCCCGCGACTCCTACCAGGTGGAACCAAAAATTTACAAAAGGTACTTTACAAAATATTTTATACACTACACATCATCATCATCAGCCTGTAGGAGTCAATTGCTGGATATACCTCCTCCATAGAATGCCACAACGAACGGTTCCGAGCCGCCTCCATCCACCGAATTTTTAATGTCCTTGGACCATCGACTGGTGGGCCTTCCTTTATTGCGGCATCCGGTTTGTGGTCGCCACTCGAGAGAAGCTTTATTCCCCAACAGTTGAGTGATATAAATTTGAAACAACAGACAAACAGGTTGAAGTTTATGTATGTATTTTTGAGACAAACTAATTCAACATGTGTTAATGAATTTAGTGCATGAAAACAAAGCGCACTGAATCCTATCGCCCCACACTGATTCTTTCACTATCACAAGACCCTTTTTAAAACCATCAAACCCCAAGCTGGTCACTGACTTAAACCAGGGTGACCACTTAAGAAATAGAGCACTTTTATGAGTGCAAGTAGGTAGATTCCTAAATAACTTTACCATCTACAATATTAAATAGACAAACAAATATATAGTAACAATTCGTTCAAATTCAAATGGTTTGTCTATTTAATGTTGTAGAATGGATTCCCACAAAGTCACGCTTAAATCAATTAATTAGTTTACCTTCAGCGAAGCTCTCCTGTTCTGTTGCAATTATAGAATTAATCTTACAACAAACAAACTCTGTCACCTCTTCCTCGGTATCAAAGGAATGTAACGTTGGGCATACATTGTCGAACAACCACTGCCAGTCTTGACGGATCTCCTGCTCTGTTAACGCAGTTGCTATTACTGTAAACAGAATACAACAAAATTATACCAGCTAAATATTATATCCATTGTTTTAAAAACTGTTATGTAATTCTTTCAGTCAGTCCTAGGTAAATATTCATGGTAAATATCTTTACATTCTCATTTACAATAATTTTGAAATTCTTTGTCTTCTTCCGATGCTCTGCCGGTTAAACAATGTTAATTCAAACATGAGGTTTTTACAACAAGAAAACAATGTGGTCCCACAGCTGGGAAAATCAGGTTGTTAAAGCGCCCAGTTCGCAAGTAAATCTTGTTTATCATAATGAAATGAACACAATACATTATATCTATACCAATTGATATTTGATATATGCCTATATTTTAGGTAACCAGATGTGAACTGAACTTGACATGGTTCATATTACTCATATACATTTACATTGTGATTGTTTTTTTCTTACCGTAATATACTTCAGAATTAGGAGTTTGGTGTAAAATCCTGTATGGGGCTGGTTTTGTATCTCTAACGCTGTCTAACGTACCCACAAGAAGCGACGAGAAACCTTTTGATTTACCATGCCCTTTTCTCCTCTGAAGGACGAAATACAATGTTGTTTCATCGCAGTCCCTACACAATACAAATGAGTTAGGAAATATAACAGTGGTCTGGATACAAATGTTAACAAATAAAAATACAGTAGGTACTTACCACAACGCAGTTTTGATGAAAACTTCTTGCGGTTTCACCCACATAGTTATAACTGAGAAAAGTGTAAACGCTAACTAAACAACGTAATTAGTATAATCTTTCACGAAACAGTTAATAACACGTTACAGATTTTTTCACATCTCTCCGTAAATAAATTAAAATCGCTACAAACGTTTAAAGTTTATTTATTTCTAGTTGTCAAAAAATTTAAAACTAAACACAACGCAAGGCCTGTGTCGCCATTCTTCATAGCTTATACTTATAGCGGGTCTACACGACAAAACAAAAGTCCACACGGCACGGCCTAAGTAAATCATTTGAACGCCATCCAGCGGCATGGAAGAAATATATAGACGTAGACGTTTATTATTATTAGCAGCAGTTATAATATCCGTTATGAAAAAAAAGGAAGAAAACGAAGTAAATGGACAAATAAAAAAAGACAAAATACTCTCATGTAACTTTATTGAATGAATTGTCAACAAATGAAGAAAAGGATTTCTGTATATAAACTGCCTAAAATATTTTCGTAGGTCATTCATTTTTTCTTCAAACAAGTTTGGACATGCGCCCACACGCTGCAGCAGTAAGCGCAAACAAGTTTAATATGCAAACATATGTTTTTACAAACATGTTGTGCACTAACTAAGTTTGTGTCGTGTAGACCCGCTTTTAGGTAGCATAATGTAGTGTAGGCTCCGAATTTCAGCTTCAGTAGCCTAAAGTAGCCCAAACGCCAAAATATCGCTTTGAATAAAATAAAAATGTAAGTTTCAAAAACAATTTATTTATACAATATACCTAGGTACTTTAAAAAAACACTAAAGGGTTACCATATCTAAATGTTAAATTTAATGTACCTAAGTACCTAGGTACCTACTGAAAGTTCTGAGAGAGAACGGATAATTTTTTATTTCAAATAGGAGGTAATCATAAAAATCAAATCTTTAAAATTTTTCGTCAGTATACCTAGGTACTTGTGTAGTCTCTCTCCTGCCCATAATGATGATCTCTGCTAATGATGTTCTTCTTTTTCAGCAAATTTCCTTTGAGTTTCAGCCCAACTTTTCTTGTTTGCATCGGAATTCGCTAAAGAATTTATAGTAGTAAATAAATAGAAACCAACTATCCAACCCATAGGATAATACATCCAAATCCAGTTTTTCTTCATGTAATAAAACATAGGGAATTGGGCTATCTTAGCTGAAAATGTATAGGGAAACTTCATGTGTCGCCCAGACTTTCTGAAAATAAAAACTTTATTTTGTTAAGTCTCCATGACGATCTGTCAGGTAGGTACCTACCTACCTAACTTTTGGCTTTCTGTCACATCCTTTCTCTAACTAAGGTACATTCTTATAACTCGAGTTATGCTGGACGGGTTCCTATGCCAATACCGTGTTTCGTATTTATCAGGTTTTATAAACAACCATGTAAGTTACATTAGTTTGTTACGGAACTAGTAGATCGATATTTGAGTTTTTAGGGTTCTGTAGGTAGGTACCTCAAAAGGTACTAACGGAACTATTATAGGATCACTCAGTCATTATAGGATCTGTCTGTCTGTCTGCTAGTGGTTAACACACACTAACCCTAGGTAGGGGTGAGTTACCCCTACCTAGGGGTAATCTACCTACTATGTTGAAAATCTTCCTTTTCCTCTTCCTTTCCAGACTTAGAGAATATAAATTCTAAGTTTCCAGACAATAACTAATTGTTAGAAAACTATTTTCTGTCCAATGAAAGCAAACTATAATCTGTGGTTGTTTGTGGGTAGTTCGCGCCTGCGTGCGCCGCCGCCATTGAGATTGAGTTGTATGTTGTATAGCAACGGTTTGATTCACAAGTTTCATGTAAAAGAAAAGAAAAAAGATAATTATGTTTTGTTAGAACTTACTTTATTACAATAATTATTTCTGCAATTAAATGAGTTTTACTTGAATGCATTAGGCTTCCTGAGGAATAACAACACTAATTCTATCAGTCATATTAAATTCTGTGTCAAAGTTCGGTTTGGTACCTAGGATGGATTTGAATGCAGTATTCACTATCTATTCTAGGTCTTGGACGAATTGTGATAATTCGTCCAAGATCTAGGTAATACTTGTGATGGTTTTCTGTGTAACCTACCTAGATAGGTACTAACGGTCGTACGCGGGCGGAGCCGCGGGCATGTAGTTACTAGCAGAAAAACAATTTACATACCCTGCTATGAGTCCTGCCATTCTGAGTGATTTTTCTATGGCGTCATACATTCCATAAAGTATTCTAGGCGTAACCATTTTTTAATTTTCAATCTTCTAATTAGGTAGGTATCAACGAAAAATCTTGGCGAAAAATACTAGGAGAAACAAAATTCAGTTCAAATCAAGGTCCGTCCGTATTCAAATATTCCAATCATTCAAATTCAAATTATTATGTATTTATTTTCTCTATGACAGTGACATTCCATGACATTCACATAGGTATTATGCCATGCCAAAGAGAATTTAATTAATCTGTCTGCCTGCCTGTCACTGTCACTACTGAGTGGAGGTCTTGGACGAAGGCTGAGGTCAGTCAGGCCCTCCCTCTCTCTCTCTCCTTTCTTCACAAAATTTTTCGTGCTGCTAGCGTATTGTGTCGCTGAATTCAGCCAAAAATCACTTTGAAAATCTAATCTGTACGATTTACAGCAATTCTACTGAAATGTGTGATAACGAGCGAGAAGAGGCAGCTAATTTGGTATGTATGACCTCCCCCATGCCCTAAATGGGATAAAAACATGAAAGCAAATTACTAAAATTGTTCTATTTGTAAATTTTCAGAAAGAAGAATTCGAATGGGTTCTTCGGGAGGAAGTTCATGCTATTTTACATCAATTACATTCTGTTTTAGTCGTGAGTAGCGCTTTTATGCCGTTTATGAATTATACTATGATATGGTCATGTATGATTTTCATGTTGAAGTTGTAGGTACTCTAAAGATTGCATTGTTTCAGGAATGTGCTCACAGGTTTCCAGTGCCGTTATATGGTAACGAAGGCCAGAAACAAGATAAGTTCATCTTGACATCACAGCCAGAACAGCTGAAATGTATTGTGACCCTCACTGGAGACAGCATAACTCATTCTGTAAGTTACTGTAAAATTTGAAGGCTGTGTTGATATTATAATATGAGTTGAAAATGTCTCAAGACACACAACATAGCGTAGAATCAAATCACATTGAAAGTCACCATGTATGTAATTTACCTAAATAATTTAACAAGTTTTGAAGAGAAAGATACTTAGTAAGACTTGGCTGTTCTGTATAGAATTGGTTGGAATTAGAATTTGGTTTGGCTAGATATTGATCTGTGTATACAGTTTTATTCCAATAAGTGGCAATGAGCTTGCTACCTGTCACCCAGGGTATGCTTACGGCTATGCAAAAAGTCAGAATGTGTTAACTATAATGTTTTGACTTGCGTTTGACAAGCCCCTATTCCATGGGGACAATGTTTCCAGATAAAAAATTGCAATTTCAGTAGTTGAAATTATAGTATTTTCAAAAAATATAGTATAGTTCAATAATGAAATACAGTACAGCTACCTATATTTTACAGTAACTACATTAAAATCATATAAGAATCATTTTTTACTATGAAATCAGTCGCTTACATTTTTAAATTAGAAACTTAAGAAAATTCGTTCTTCTTGTTCACCTGAAATCAATCAAATTTTATGTACTTATATATATATTTTCCAAAATTATCATGTATCAGTATGCTGGTGGAGGTACCGATAGGTTTCAACCCTAAGCAAGGGTCTTCTTCAGGGTGAGTGTGATCTACCCTACACTTTCTCCGCTACCTTCCTCACACTGCATTGTGAAAAATTCCTAATGTTACAAAATAACAGAGGCCCAATTCACTAACTAAAAAATAGTTAAAATAGAGTTCGGATCATGTTTCGATCTTGTGTCGATGTCTTTAATGTCAGAAATGGTATTCTCCTGACATAAAATACAACACTGTAATGTGATTATATCGAAATGTGACCGAAACTTGAATGATTCAAAGTTTTTTCGTTAATTTTAGCATAAGTAGATGGAGTCTCTCTTTACTCTTCCCAATCATGTATATAACTATCCTACTCTAATGGTGGTCACCATGAGTTGAAAGTAGACTAAAATGTTATTTATGAGGGACTAGAAATTCAACTTTCAGTCAATTTACAATTCAGTCTCGATTCGGTCAACTTTCAGTGTAGTTTTAAAATAACTTAGAGAATTGGGCCTCTGATTATATTGTTTTTGGGGAGATTTACCATAATCACCATCTACCCATCCCCTGGTGTAATCTTTTTACTAAACCCACAAAAAGAGATAAGAGGGGTATATTCTTATACCGGACACACCACATCACAAGTGCTAATTCTAATTGAAAATGGGGGAGATAAGATCTGCACTGACTTCCCGCATTGGGGTGTATTGTGCATTGTCCCCCTGCTAACCCTACCCCAGCCAGCCCAACTCCTTAAAATAATGGAGAAGGACCCTGGGTTGATGGCAGCACTGTTCCAGTGTCCCCGAATGAGTAACGGATGAAGTTAAACAGGACTCTATCAGCTCCTGGAGTCCGGTTTTTTTCCTGGCTTAATTTGTGGCTGTGCAGTACAATATAACATGCTCCACTGTCTCCTCGTCCTGAAGACAGCCACGACATAGCCCACTGTCCGTCACAAGTGCAAATGTAATGGTTCTTCATCAGCCAGTAGACATCCACTGCTGGATGAGGCCTCCCCCATAGCATGCATAGCGTACAACCTATAGTGTGTAATGGGGGGATTTGCCATAATCACCACACTTGGCAGGCGGATTGGTGAGTGCAGTTTGCTGCCCATCCCCTGGCGTAATGGTTATGTGGATCTTATTCATGTCATGACATACTATTAAATACAGTTGTATTTCAGTAGAGAAAGGTTAAATTATTTATTATTTGCATACTTATAAGTACTTATTGACATCTTTTATTTATTTGTTTCGAATTTTTATGTTGACATCTGTTTTGTTCACTTGTGTATTATTGTAAACTGACTTTCCTAAGTGCATGTAATACGTGCCTATTGAGATAAAAAAATGAATTGAATTGAATCGATTTTTTTTTTTTTTTTTTTTTTTTTCTCTATGTTCATCTGCAATCAGTCTTCAGACTATGAGCAGGTATGATGTGGGTAGTCGGGATTGCGAGAGAAGTGGTCCAGCGACCGCTTCTACTCTTCTGTGCATCATGTTCTGGTGACTTCCAGGACATCTTTTCTTTTCAGTCGCCTCTTATATGAGGGCTTAGTGAGTCGCTGTGCCAGTTGATTGGGGTGGTTTCTCAGTTTTTCCTGGTAGGCTTGAGCACTAGTTTTGATTTCTTCATATACCATGTTGACATTGAGGATTTCATGCAACTCTGTGTTCCTTATGAACCAGGGTGCATTGGAGATATTTTTAAGAAGGCCATTTTGGAAGTGCTGGATGAAATTTATGTTGGAGGTACAGGCTGATCCCCACAGTTGAATGCCATAAGTCCAAACTGGCTTCAGGACAGTATTGTAAATGAGCAGCTTGTTGTCGACTGACAGTTTTGAGTTTCTCCCAAGGAGCCAGTACAGACCTCTGTATTTCAAGCCGAGTTGGTCTCTTTTTGTTTGAAGGCGTTTCTTCCATGTCAGGCGGCGGAAAAAACGTGGGAAAAAACGCGGGTGTAAACTGACTTTCCTAAGTGCATGTAATACGTGCCTATTGAGATAAAAAAATGAATTGAATTGAATCGAATTGATTAAAAGTAAAATAACAGTAAATTATGATGATAAATAAATAAATAAATGCTGGACATTTCACACAACATTATCTAGCCCCAAGCTAAGCAGAGCTTGTGTTATGGGTACTAGATAACTGATATACTTAATACAATACATTACATAGATAGATATTTTTTAATACATAGAAAAATACCCAGAACACCCTGAACAAATATCTGCAGATCATACAAATATTTGTTCCGAGGCGGGAATCGAACCCGCAACCTCCTGCGTCGCAGGCGAACCTTCGCCCGCCGCGCCACAGAGGTCGTCATATGAGGATGATTATAATTTGTTAATACATAGGTTATTTGTAAATTTTTATCCAGTCTATTTTTATTTTTAAAAGAGTTCCTGGTCCCTTGTCACTGTCTCTAGAAGCTGGTGCCAGTCACTGATGACACGGTAGGCAGAATATGCTTTCTTGTACCTGGCCGGCTTTGCAGCTTCAGCGAGTGTCCTCTCTGATTAGTGTTATCGTTCAGTGTGTATGCTTGATAGTCCCGGTCCATTGTAGTGAATGTATTTGTATGTTTTGAATAAGTCACCGCGTTTTCTACCCTGTTCCAATATTGTTGACCTAGGCAATGTTGTAGTACGTGTATGTTGTGTTGTTGTAGACCTTTTTAAGGCATTGCTAATATGGATGGTTTTTAAGATACGGTACCTTATTAGTTATGTATTTTTTTAAATAGGGATACCAAACTTGTAATGCATAGGTACTCTACTAATGGATTCTAACATTTTTACAAATCTTCTGTAGTTACAGTGCATCTGGAGACACTGCATGGGAATTCAATTGTGTACCTATAGTTTAGGAAGAAGTATTAAGTTGAAGTTTTAAGTTGTTTATGAAATTCAGAATATGGAAATCAGAATCTGACCAAAACTCTTTTAATTCTCAGGACATAAGTTTCAAAGTGCTCCGGCAAATGCACACAATATGCCGTACATCCATCAATCAGGATGGACCATGGAAGCTGCAACAGATTCAGGATGCAGCCAACCACCTGCAGCAGGCTATCGGATACATCGACAATGTGGATAAAAACTATGTGTTCAAGTAAGTTGTCTGTTAGTTAATGTAAGAATCAAGCAAGACCATTCATCGTTACACTATAATAATTCAAAATTCTAATAATCTCATAATCTAAATGCTCAACGAAATGCCAGCAGGAGAAAAATAAAGTGGTTTATATACCTAGTTTTAAATTGATACCAAGCCACTTTTATTTAAATTCTATTCTAATTCGAATCCTAATTGGGGATGTCCTTTTAATATGTTATTATTATTGTATTGTGCATTGTTGCCTGTGACGAAAGTCTAATCAGTGCGTGCGTGATAAATAACTCGTAAAAAACATGTTGTACGGGTACTGTGTGCGTACATAAGGATCGTGTTTAGTCGTGTACCCGATGAAAGAAAGAGAGAGATGATGATCTTTAAGTGCCATTTCCACAAAGTCGTTTTTTTATTGTTTTCGGTCCAGCCCCCCAATTACAGTAACAAATGGCAATGGGAAACGCAACAATGGGGGTCATTTTGACAGCCTTAGCGCAATATAAATCTTATGAAACTTGAATAGGGGAAACTTCTTGACCTAAACATTCCTTCATTCAAGTTTCAAAAGATTTGGACAGGGCTAAGGCTGCCAAAATGATCCCCATTGTTGCGTTCGCCATTGCCATATGCTACTGTAATTAGGGGGCAGGTGGGTTAAATTAGCTTAACTTGTTTGTAATGCATATGGCATACCGTTGAAAAGAGCAAAAAAAGGTGAAGTTTTTAGAGATTGAAGATTTAAATGAACTAATGTTAGTTTTTTTTAAAGTTATGCAAAGTTGCATAACTTTAAAAGTTTCCTACTTGACACTTATCGTCATATTATGGACAATTCAAACAATATCTTTATAAATTGTAGTGTATGTGTTATTCTGATGTATAAGCTATATAACTGTTAAGTTTAATTAAAATCCATTCAGTATGTAGTTTTTACGTGAAAGAGTAACAAACATCCATCCATCCATACTTACAAACTTTCGCGTTTATAATATTAGTAGGAGTAGGATATGTAAATAAACTGACTGATGGGTGGACTGAGTTTCAAGACTGAAACTGTAAACATATTCATATGCTAAATATTTAATTACATAGTTAGCATATGAATATGTTGGGAATGTATCGCCTTAGCCTACATCTAAACAAGGCCATCCATCACAGAGCTAACCTTGTGTTCCTTATCTCAAGTTATTTCGAGAGCTAATAATGAGGGCAAGCTCTTGTTTCAATCGAGAGATTGCAGGTTCTATTCCCAGAGTGGCAAAAAGAAAAGAAAGAATGTTAAAGAACTCCCTGTTTCCGCATTCAAACTCTATGGATGGTCCATTATGTGTGAGAGTAAACTAGCTAGATAGTTAGCCAGCCTAACTCCGTCCAGAAGCACAGAAGTTTCCTGGGGTCTTCGCAGGCTTCGCGGAGTGACCTCGGGTTGTTGAGGATTTGTTCACGTTGAGCTGCTACTCCCATGCATTCCAGGACTACGTGGGCAGCCGATTCTTCTTCGGTCAGACACCCCCTGCAGAGTGGGATGTCTGTGGCTCCGATGTTGTAGAGGTGTTTGTTCAGGAGACAGTGGCCTGTGCGTGTCCCCACGATGGTACGAAGGTCCGGTCTTGAAAGGTTGAGCAGACGACGCGTGAGCCGTGGTTCCCAGAGTGGCATATGTGTGATTCTAGTTGTGTGACCTAAACCCGGTCTGTTATGTATACCCGTACAATACTGTGTATGACAGCCGACTTCTCGATGGACTCACGATATTGTAAAGGTCGCAGGAAAATCGGAGGCCTATGTCTAGCTGTATACATCAACCTATCCAACAGTGAAAATCACATTTAAATCTATCAAGTGGTACACAAGAACGCGAAAAGAAACTCTTATAATTTATACAGGGCGTAAAAAGACTACTCCCGAAAACTGACACAGTGCATTCAGACCATGATTCTGAAAATATTTAAGGGAAAAAACACGAATACAAAATGCTCACTTGTGGGCCGCTTTTTTCACGTTTTCTTTATAAATATCCATAAAATATCGATAAAGGAACACAAAAACCTAATTTCCATCATCAAAAACACGTTAATAAATAAAAACGTCGGAAAAAGCAATGAAAACCACATAATAAATACTGGCGCTACGGGTCGATCAGCTGACCGGGAGCGTTGAACTCGCGCGGCCGGAATAAATGCGTACATTGCTGGCTGACAAATACGATTCGAAACGAAAAAAAAAGGTTTTCTCCGGTATGAATCACCTCTCAGGCGAAAGCTATTTTATATAGCTAGGTAGCTTTACCGATACCTTCAGTATTCGGGAGCCGTCCTTTTACACGCTGTATAGCAGTAATGAAGGCTTGCCTGCCGTGTTGTGTCTTGCCCCAAGAAAAGACCCCTCCATGATGGGCTGCTGCACATCCTCTGAACAAGGGGCTGTGCAGCAGCATCCACCTGATTACTCAGTGATCACCAATCCATCTCCCTGTGGCTGATGATGACGAGATATTGTTCCTAAATTTTTATCTTACTTACAGGTCGTCTGAAGAGGTCTTGCACATAATCCAATGTCTCATCGGCTCTCTGCAGAGGGCACGCACTGCCTTAGTTCTTCCTAAAAAAAAGGCTATTGACGAGCTTATGAAAAGTAGAAATATGGTAAGTTGTAAAGTTACTTCATACAGCATCATCCCAAAGATCGGAATTTAGGCCTACCACAAAGAATGCCTTGTTGTGAGCCGCCTCCATCCACTGAATTCTTGCGACCTATAAAATATAGTCGTTCCATGAAAGGTCGGAAAGTTACTTTATTATTTTCTTTGGTCCATAAACAATTTAACTTTCCAAATTAATTTCTCTGATTTTTTGACATAACATTGCGTGATCTACCAGTGCCATCTAGTCGACAACAGGGAACTAACATAACACCCAACAATCACATACGTAGTCTTGATCCCACACTAGGATTCCCTGTGTAGTGGGTATCAGGAACTACGAGTACTATGGTACCATAACACCCAGACCCGGAACAAATATTTGCAGATCATATAAACATTTGTCCCGCAGCGAGAATCGAACCCGCAACCTCTTGCATCTCAGCCGGCTACTGGCCCGCCACGCCACAGAGGTCGTCAACCGAACTCAACCGGGGACACGCAGCGACATCTAGTTTTTGTACTTGCTAAACTCAATAGTGGACTTGCACGAAAAGGATGGTGCCTTGTTCGTAATTTTCAGTGTAGAGCCGCGTTTCGTTACTATCACAAAATTCAAAATTATTTATCGTTTTCTATTATAAATCAACACTCTTACCCAAGGGACACTTTCGTTTATAAAACAGATTAATATTGCAAAGTCTAGCAAATACAGAACTAGATGTCGCTGCTAAAAATGAAAACAACGAAACGCGTCATCGGTGCGTTCCGAAAAATGTATATATATAATACTCTACTGTGGTAATATTACACCATTATGTACAGACATGTATACAGAGTCGCCTCTTTTCTCGAAGGGGTAGGCAAAGCCTCAATAGGCCTCTTTACTGTGGGTTCTTTCATCTAGTGAGCTCATCGCCGCCAATTATTTCTCACGACTAGCTCGGCTAACACTTTCTTCTATTAATAACACATTTCTTTGTGTACAATAGTGGCCAAGGCTGTTCTGGTTTAATAAATAAATGTGTTATCTTTATTTTCAGAAAGCTCTGTCACCGAATCTACCTGAAGACCTAGCAATATCTTTCTACATTCAATCACACAAACTCATATTCGTTGCATACCAACTTAGTTCGGTCCACGGTACAATGCGGATTGATTCGTGCCAAGCGGACTGCGCCGTGCCTTGGCTGAGCGATGTTCTATTTATGCTGACTGCCGCTCTCCATATGTGTCAGCAGCTTAAAGATAAGGTGAGATTAAGTACTTATCTTGTGACCGTTTATTTATATTGTTGCCTTTTACACGGGGAGAGTAGGAGATGTCGTAGAACACTTTGTTAACCACAGAGTTATAACTAACGACAGCATACTGACTAAAAACCCACCAATATATCCGTTTACTCTCTATCTACACTTTTTATGATCAAAGTCAAAGTCAAAGTCAAAAAGAACTTTATTCATTGAAATCACAAGGATCATTTTGAATCGTCTTATATAAAATTAAATTACTCCTGTTCCTGTTCCTAATCCTCCTGATCCTAGTTCAAGGTAAAATAATTAACATAACATAAAACCCAACAGTCACATACGTAGTCATGATCCCACACTAGGATTCCCTGTGCCGTGGGTATCAGGAACTACGAGTACCATGGTACCATACCACAAAGACACGGAACAAATATTTGCAGTTCATACAAGCATTTGTCCCGCAGCGGGAATCGAACCCGCAACCTCTTGCATCTCAGCCGCGCCACAGAGGTCGTCAATTAAGGTTCCCAGGTACACTTCGTCGAACTTTTTAGCTGAAATACGCTTAAAATTTTCTTGTTCATTGTTTCAAAAATCTAGAACATGTAATAAGTCTGTCTGATTATATTTTGAAATTTTTAGAATTATAGTTTTTAAATAAATAAGATACTACGTTTTTCCGTTCCGTCTGGCTCTAGTTTCCTTGTAAGGTGGAGCGTTTCGTAAGTGGCGCGAAATGAAAACTGTATCGTGTTTTTTGGTAATCACAGCTGATCAACACTTCTTGTGATAGCGAAATCAGTTTTCGCTAAATGTTGATGAGCTAAAATTACCAAAAAACAAGATAAAATTTTAATTTCGCTCCTCTTACGAAACGCTCCACCTTAATATTTTAAAAACTACAAGTCATATAATTTTTTAGATATAATCGGATAAGAAGGTTCAAGAAGTTCAAAATTTTTAAACCAGTAGAAGTTTAGAGAGGCTAGAAGCCTAATTCAGCCCAAAAGTTCGACGATGTGTACGTGGGAACCTTAAGCTCATAGTCAAGCTTGTTTCCGCAATCCTAAAGTGATAGGGTAAATAATTATGCTGAAATATTTTAGTGGTATTTAAATGTTATATAAAAAGTTTAATTTATTTCATATCAAAACAGTACATGCACAGATTGTAAACTTTCTTTAGTTAGCAAAATCCATGATAATATTTAAATCGATATAAACATTTTGCGTAGATATTCTGGGATTTATATTATCGTATCTCCTTTATCTGTACATGACTTGATAGGGTCTGATAAGATCTTGATAATTGTTGCTGAATTACTTTTGATAACTTTTTCATATTACATCGCTTTGATGATAAGATAGTTTTGTAAGTAAATAAGCCGATAATTAGTGTGACTAATGGTATTCATCATCATTACCAGCCTGTTTAAGTCCACTGCTGGACTAGGCCTTGAATACAATCAGGGGGTTTTCCATTATCACCACGCTTGACAGGCGTATGGTGATCGCAGTTTGGTGTTAAGTACTCAGGTGTATGCTGTTGTTTATCCCGTGGTGTAATCCCTCAGTAAGACTTTGACTACATCCATGGGAGTAGATGGAGTCTATTCTTAGGCCGGACACACCACGGCACTTAAACGGCCTTATTACAGAACATGGACTAAATCTGAATTTAGTCCAAACGTACTAGTCTAGGATTAAATATCGACATTAGGCATATGCGACTTTAAATACGAAAGCAGATAATTTGTTTTCCGAAATCAATTCTCGCGCTACTTCGCAAATTTCCAAAGTATCAAACTGACGGATTGTGTCACATCACAATTGAGATGTCCAAATTCTTACCTCTAACAAGCAATCAACTGTCAATTTATAGACCATTGCTAAACTAGGGGGCTGCCTGGTTTTAGATAAACCAGAGATAGTCCAAGCTTATGTCATTTTTGGCATAAGCGCGGAATATCTAGCTCGAAAGCTGCTTCTGGAAAACAAACCATCTGCTTTTGTATTACAGTCGTATATACCCTAGGTCGATATTTAAACCCAGACTAAGGGCATTTTTTATAATAACACCCAAAGTGTTCATCGCAATCGAAAAAACTGAATGTTCGCCTTATTTGACGTACAAAATTTGGCACGAAGATAAGTCCAATCACAGTGAAGTTATGACCAAAATTTCCGGTTCCCTATCAAAGCAATTAAATGTTTCATACTTGTCAAGTTCCGATGACAGAACTATGGTCATAGCAAGCTCATCTGATGATGGTAATGGAAGGGGGACCACGGAACTTCTCAGTTCTGATTACTAATTTTATTATCACTAACTGGAGGACCCCCAATTCTTTTTCCCTTCCCTGTTGGTGCGTGTGGTCCTACTGTGTTAGTCCTATAATTATCCTCCTATTATTATTATTTATTTTGAGCTTTTTCATAACCATGATAGTTTCAAAAGTTATAATCTAACTCCTATATACATAACAACGAGCTTTTTAAAAAAAATTTATTTCTACCAAATACTTATTTTAAATATTAGTATCTGGGTAACCAAGCTTTGCTTGGAAATCTGGGAAAAACGCGTTTTCCTAGAGATGAAACCTAGCTAGATTATACAAATATTGCTCGTTTAATAGTATTAGATAAATACGGAGACCGCGGACGCGTAGTAGAGTGTAGGACGGCCGGTTTCCAGTCGATAGACCTATGACGTAAAGATAGCAGGAAGTCGATGAATGGAATGAATGAATGAATGAATGAATGAATGAATGAATGAAAATACTTTATTTTTATTACCACCTGTACATACAGTACTGTTGTATTTACACCTTACAAACAAGTTAAGAATTACACACATCAATAAAATAAAACTAAATGTACAATTGGCGGTCTTATCGCCAAAAAGTGATCTCTTCCAGACAACCAGACAACCTTTGGATGGAGAGATGCTAAACCTTTATGGAAGATTGGTGGGGGGTGTCTTAATAATACTTGATGGAGGCGGCTCAATAACTGTTCATCGTGGCATTCCATGGGGAAACCTATGTCCAGGACTTTTACCAGCTAATGATTTGATAATTAAAACTATACTTATTCTAAGATTTAATGAATCTTAATTATGTTTTTCAGCTCTGCGTGTTCTCACAATACAAAGATTTCACAGTGGGATCGAGATCTGCGTCCATGATTTTAAACTGAACATGAAATGTTATCTAGTTAGCCGCAGTCTATGCATAATCCTGATGTAGCCTTGAGGAATTAATTGATAAACTTAATATATACATAACAGGGTTGCATATTGAAGAAACGTTGGCGCTACTACCATAAAAACACCAACCAATCACAAATTATGGTACTTCAGTTGACCAATCAGATACGGTTATTTTATGAAAGTGGACGTAACTGGCAGAACCTGGTGTTACGCAACACCTCGTCAAATTCCCTGTTTGAATAACGGATAAAGTTTTCTCAATTCAAGACTAGATGTCACCACTAGTTGATTCGAACGTGCTTTTGATTTGGCTCATTTCCCAGAAATCTGCTGTTGGATAAAAGACCATTTTATCAGGTGTTTTAGGTACTAATCTTGAAGTTAAACTTCTTATGCGTTTCATACTAGTCATAGGATACTAAGTCTAAGAGACAGCTGATTTAAGGATGTTCTAGATATTTTTCTGAACTTTTTCGGGAAAAGTTTTTTTATTTATGCAAAGGGATTGCTTACATGTTCTGAGACAACTTGTACTGGTAATTAAAACTATGGGATACGTAGTAACTTACATTTAATCTGTGCTTGTGGTGGCGCCCTCTGTTAAAAGCATTCTGTAACGTCTTCTATTCACACCTGATTCCGTGGCCACTGTCTTTACCGTTTCGGTAGACGGAACCTCCTTACGTTGAGTTACGAGGTTGTGTTGTTGTGTTAGTAGACGTGACGGGTGGCGAACTTCTTTACCGCTAACTTATTTATACAAGGAGATGCCTGGCATTGCCATAAAAAAGTTTGACAACTAATTTCCAAGACTACATTTTATTTATCTAGTTATAGTTATCGTCCATTGTTGTTATTCTTGTTGAAAATGTATTATACTGTATTATATTTAAAAATAATATAAAACATTAGTCATAGGATTGTAAACTTAGTATAAATTAGCACGGTAATGCTCGCTTTCACCAACCAACTTAGGCCCACCCACCGCTTACGAGATACTTATATCATTTCAAAGGTGACATTTTTTCATAGAAACCTGTCATTTTGATAAACGTTAAGTGTCCCGCAAAATAAGTATTGGTTGGTGGAAATGTGCATAAGGACTTTCACCATCTGCAGATACCTGAGTGCCTACAAAGTTTTTAATATTTGATCAATTCATGATCCAAGTTCAGTCACCGTCACCATGGTAACTGACCTTGCTTCATATATGGATCTAATGTTGAAAATTACACGATGCTGATGATAAGATAACTGGTATAGTATAACAATAAATGTCAAAAATCTTCGCACTGATCTGCCGGTTGTGGAAGAGGCCCTAAGTTTTTCACTAGACGGCACTTACCGCTGTACGATTATGCCGCGTAGTGAAAACTACCGTTCTAAAATGATTGTAAAATAAATAATTAATTTATGTTTTATGCGATCCAAATCAGTGCCGTGGTGTGTCCGGGTCTAAGAACAGACAGTCTCTTCCCGAGGATCGTAAAAGCCGACTAAGGGATTACACCAGGGGACGGGCAGCAGCATCCACCTGAGTACTCAACTCTGCGATCACCAATCCCTGTCAAGCGACATGGCAATCCCCCCCATTTATTTTATGGGGGAGGCCACGCCTAGCAGTGGACGTCTAAAGGCTAAAATGATGATGATGCGATTCAAAATTAATATACTTTGTGAATATAAATGAGAAATACGAACGTTTTTCATTATTCATGAGTATGTTAGATAAAATATGTTTACAATAGAAAAATAACTATGGTGAGAAGTCCATATCTTATCGACAGAGACAGGACACGCTACGTACGTAAGTATAGTTCAAATAATAACTATTTGTCGAACTCAGAAGTTCAAATCCTTTGCATTGGATTTATAAAGGAGTTTGCAAAAAAGACTAGGCTCTTTTAAACCCCTTATAAATCCGTTATAAGAGAATAACACATGAACTTAATTGTTATTATTTTACGATTGTATTGTTCGAGTTTACACTGAAAAATGTGCGTTATAAAAATACATTATTAAGATTTAATTAATAAAAAAATCGAATAAATTAACGTAAATTATTATACCTACACGTAATATTTATATAGTAAGTAAGTGCACAGTACCAAATAGATCTGATTGTGTGAATAAAAGAATTTCGATGTAACTTGAAGCAATAAAGCTTCGATTTTATTTTGATGTAATGCAGTTATTTATTATTAAGCTAGGGTAATTTGTGTGGAGTATTTATTCCAAAACGCTTTACTTGTGTAACTTTTATAATTATATGTTCATTCGTGTCATTCTTGATTACCTTCCTGAGGTATGAAAAGAGCCGGTAGAATTAAACCAGTGTGGTGAATGACTTCAGTGCATCAGTGGGCTTCTTTGCCCATACATGTTTGAGCGCACACAGCGCGTTTAGCCGGGCATAGTTGCGTTTTACGTTCAACGCTGTAATGCCGCTTTTCTCGAGCAGTAGGAAGTTGGTTGTGACTTGTTCACAATGTGAACTTGCGGATCAAGTTGAAATACACGGTTCATAGTTTTACTACAGTATATATAGTACGTCGACTGCCGCAATCGGAATGTATGGTATCTAACTAATAACTTTGCCCGCCACGCATGTCGCCGCCACCGGTGCTGTATGAACGAGCCCTAATAGTCAGCACGGAACAGCATTTTCACGTACCTAACTATCCCTTTCTGGCTTCAGAAACATTGTTCACTAGAGCGTGAAATATTGCTTGCAAGCGTTCTAGCGAAAAGGGAACGACAGAAAGGGATAGAATTACATGGTAATGTTGTTCCTAATCGTTGCGATATCCCATTTTGCCATATAGCTAAATTTATTTAGCTATATTTAGTAAATAGCCTCGAACGACGTTGAAATATGAAGCAAATGTACTAACATTTATTTACACAGATTATTGTATTCAAGTCAATTATGAACCTTATACGAAATTGAGCAATTTTATGTATCTAGTTGCATTAATACAACATTTATGTAATGATATACATTTTTAAATGAAATTGGAATTGGAATATGATGTATTATGATAATTATTATGCACCTATGTATAATGAGCCGCACTATTTTATCTAAATGCTGTTTTCATCTAATCTTTATGAATGTGTATCCTATTTCTTTATTCGTTCCGTTTGATAAAATAAATCTAATTTGATTGCATTTAATTTGTAATTGTTTATCTGTGAGGTTTGTTAAGTTTCAGTAGAAGTGCTTGCTATCCCTTCTAAAAAAAGCATATTAATTGTACTATGATATTGTATGGTATAAGGCATGCAGTACATTATTGTATGTACAATATAGGCGTATATTGTACATACAATAATGTACTGCATGCCTTATACCATACAATATCATAGTACAATTAATATGCTTTTTTTTGTGGTATCTAGGTACCTTACCCAAGCACTCTTCGATTAATACTGTACACGATGGCGAAAACCGAATCAAAATCTGTCCAGTAGACTTCACTAGAGTACAAGTAAGCTTGCGCTTTGACTTTCAACTTATGTAACCCCCCATTAACCCCCAAGGGAATTATTTCGTGATACTTTGCTGTTCATAGTGTGAAGCTATATCTGAACCATGTTCAAGTTTGGTTGACATGATTGACAATAATATTAATGTACTAGTATTATTAGATCTAACTGATGTCTAATCTGTATAAATAATTTATGTGATTGTGTTTGTATTCCAATAAATCAGATGCTGTTATGATTCTCAAGTTTTATTTCATTCAAGAATACCTATTAGCTAGGTGGGAAATTGCCATGTACTATTTTTATTTTTAATTGGGGTAATATTTTGTAATAACCCAATTTGTGCATTGAAGATTATTTAATTTGAACGCAAAGTAAATTTAGCTCTCCCATTTTTTTAACAAAGCAGACAGTAAGATAACTCCTGCAGATGGCGTTAGTAATGAACAGGACGTTGAAAAATCGTTAATTTTAATCGGTTTATAAAAATTCCTTGGTCGTAGCACGTAGCACTCAGAGAATAAATTATTATTTTCTTTTATTTTGCTTTTGTTTTCTTCTCTCTGATGTAAAATGTCATACGTCAAAACAAGACAAAATATATTTTAACTAAAATAGGTTTATAAAATGATTATGAATAAGGGGGTAATCATTATTCTGAGGGCTGCACTAAGGTAGCAGGTCGTTCGTAGCCCTTAGCTATAGGAATAAAACTTTTTAGCCACAACCTTAGAGAATTTATAGTAGGGAGATGGCAAGCATACGCTTTCCCCTCTGCCGAAGTACATGAACGGTCGTTCGTGTCAGTTTATAAAAACTAGTTTAGCCACGATCGGTCGCCATTCTGTGTTCATACCTGTCGCTATACGGAGCTCCTAAAACTGGTTGGTTGTGCTGTGATTTCGTGTAAATGGCGGTCGGAAACATCAAATTTAACAAAATATGGAGTTTCTTATCACATTTAAGTAATTGACAACACAATTAAGCCATTAATTTCACCGTAAAATATATTTTCTTACTGCAAGCTTACGACAGAAATAACGATACGTAATTTCTTGGTACGGGGACAAGTGATGTGAAAACAACGAACGAACAAATGAACGAAAGAGGCTGCAACGATTTTTATGAAATGAACAGAATAGTTATAGGAATAGTAGGATAGTTTTCAGGCCGGATAGTTGACGATCTCAAAGCTGTAAAAAAAAATCTGATTCCAAAGAAAATATCAATACGTCGTTCTATACCAGCCTAAAATATACGTTAAATGGGCTTGATTAGCTGTTTTTTGGGGTTAAAAGGGTTTGTAAAGTTATTTAGAGGTTTGTACTTCCGATTATTTTCGGTTTTAGGGTTATTTCATCAATCAAAATATGGAATTAGGAAGGTATGCATAAGTACCTATATTTGAATCTCGTTTCGTATGAAAAAGGCAGATCCACGAAAATACATTTTCTTAACAATAAATTGACCCATTTTAAAAACCAATAGCTTATATTTTCATTAAAACTATGCAAAATAAAATGTCTTAATCCCAGCTTATAATTGTTAAATCCATGTATGTGGCACCGAATCATAGGCCTTTCAATATAGGCAGCCGAGAGGTTTCCCTTGCTCCTCCTGACCTTCTGTCTGATGGCCATGTCAATGAAGAGAAGCTCCTTAGTACCACGGGACCCAACCTTACATCCATTCCGAGCAGGAGCCAAAATATTGTTTTTTTAACACTCAACAGTCACATACGTAGTCTTGATCCCACACTAGGATTCCCTGTATCGTAGGTGCTTATCAGGAACTACGAGTACCATGGTACCATAACCCCAGACCCGGAACAAATATTTGCAGATCATACATGCCTGATGCGTGTGATTTGGAAACCATATAATTTTATAAGTAACCAACGCACCACGGGTCTAGATATTAGCGTACTGATCATGAATACAAAATTTAATGTAGTTTGAAGAAATAAAAGCCAAAATAGAAGCAAACTTCGTTCGCGTGCAAAAGAACGTACGCGTCCCACCGGTGACCTCTTAAATCCTAAACATCAATTTTTAACTGACTTAAAAAAAGCAGGAGGTTCTCAAGTCGCATGAATGTTTTTTTGTATGTTTGTTACGCCATTACTTTTGATCAATATGAATCTATTCACCCATTCAAACATAATAAACAAACATCCATAGACAATGAATAATCTTAATTTCATTCAGTCCTTTACACCCCATCACTAGTTTTTGCGCTAGTGTGTAACTAACCAATAGTGTAATTACAGAAATAATTTATTTGTGTGCTTGTTTTATGTTAGTGTGACAGCTTTTATTTCCGTGTGCGTTTATACAGACGCCTCAACTTTCTGCATGAGTGTGCGTGAGTAAGTAAATGTGTGCTGTACATGTTTACCTCGCCTCCCCCAAAAAGTGGCAGAAATAATTTAGTACTAGAAGTTGACCATGCCATCTCCCTACATAAATTCTCTAAGGCCACAACCAACGATCTTTTAATTCACAATAGATTCAGGGTCACGTACAAAATGAAAGCTAAAAACTGTCCGCATGGATACATACTTATACAGCTACATTTGTTTACTAACGAACAAAGATGAAAGTTTTAAAACAGTTCTAAGTTCAACCTAATTACAACCATGACACCTAGCAAAAAAGTAGCAAATCTTCAAAATATTATCTTACACTTACGATCATTCGTCACAAAAAACGAGCAAAGCAATTATATTACTCCTGTCACTTGTCAAATCAAAAGACATAGGTTAAACAACTAGTGTGAAATCAACCTTAAAGAGCTACAAATAAAGTTCTTTTTCCCGTTATTACCTTGCGAGCTACATCCATCCGTTTCCATGGTTTCGCTTCTGTTTGCTTCTTCAAATTTAACTACAGAAGGTATGGAGTCGCGTTGATCACTTAAATAATTTATAATATGCACGTTAAAGTTAAGTTAAAATTATTTATGTTTTGGGCATGTATGTTTGATATTGATAGTATATATACTTGTTATTTTATTAACGTTCTGTTGTGTGTATATTTATGTGTATGTTTATGTTTTTGGCCAAGATGTCTATCGCTGGATGTCACAAATAAAAATATCACTAAATTCCACATCTTTATATTCATGTTTACAATCTTTATAATACAAGTACAGTTTAGTGCAATAATTTGATCAAAACCCAAAATGTTTAAAACAGCTCAACATTAAAAATTTTCCATTCTGCGTACCTACAGGCTGATAATGATGCCCTAGTTATAAAAAGCTCAAATATAAAAAAATATATGTTCTGTTACGTTTGTCTCGTTTCATAATAAAAAAAGATATCGACCATCAAAGTTTTCCAACAAAAACCGTAAAGTGCTTGAGGGCGGGCGTACAGGCGCCTGCCGTAGGTTGGGCATTTATTTGATATTTGGGAAATATACCTATAATATGATAAAAGAATTTGAAAAAGTACTGTTTTTTTACGATAATGTGTTCTATAAGTGATTCTGGTTCATAAATTTTAACAAAGCGAGAGGACTCATTATCAGTTGGTATAGATGTAAAGGGGTTGTTAACCAAAGATTTGGTTAAATAACAGTAGCGTAAATGGATTGCTCGGAAAGCTAAAATAAAAAAAAGGAAAGCCAAGTATCTGATGAGAGTTCAACAAACAGACACAAAAGTAGTATTAAAAATTTTTAAAGTTCTGGTAAAAACAAATTATTACAATACAAATCTACTCCATGCATCTACTGTTCTGTTACAGACAATTTTGCGTCAACGTTGGCCAAACATTTGTAGCGGTGGTTTAAAATCGGTAATTTTGATCAAAATTTCATACTTTTTGTTAGTTTAAAGCTTAAAATACAACTTATTCTACATGTACTTAACGAAAGTAAGACACTCCGGCCGTTAAATTGTTTTTTCGGGGATTATTTTTGCAACTTTTAAATATACATTGCGGCATTGTGACACGTGTTTACATTGGCTTTGTTTGAAGCGAACTAAATCAAATACAAACTCACTTTTCAAGTGAGCTTAAATTCACCGAGACGTTTTTATTGCGCCGACCCGATATCTATGTGAGTATTAGAGATCGTTGGCCACAACAGTGGATTTTCTCCATATTTTCGAATTTTCCATATATCAAATTCTGATATAGTCTGTGGTCAGCATGTTATAGAAAATCTTGGAGCAAGGAGCTTGACATCTCTTTGGCTTGGTATATGACATTACATCATGACACATTGACTATTGACTTGACATTTTCATTTCATTCAAATGCCAAATTTTTGTCAACAAAGCGATGATGAATTTTTATTTATTTTTTCTATTTAGTTAAGATTATATCGAATAAAAGCGTGGAAAGTGTATTATTTATTTGATTAGTAACTCGACACATGCCTAAACATGGCTATGAGGATTGCAGGCTGGTTTTGTTTAATTTCCGTCATAATCACAGGACTGCTAGGCTTCGGATGGTACTTGGCGTTTCTCTCCTTTTTAGCTTCATTTATCTTTGGGTAAGTCCTATTATAGATAAAATAGATACCATCCTGATAGATAAAATCCTGGAAGCAGGTTGCAGTTCAATCGAATGCCTAAAAATATTGTTTCCGTCGTATTGGTCTAAACTTGTTGATGGTACCCAATACTGTACCTCATGCATGTCAAACTCAAAGTCATTGGTGGGCCAAATTCCTAAAGATCAGAGTAATCAGAGGGCCGCAAAACCCAACCCTAGGGAAAACAAACTCATTGCATAGATAAACCTACTGCCCCCCCCTATTCCCTCACTGAAAATCACTTGGTGACTAACGTTTGCCAAGTAAAATGACTATCAATTGACACTTCTTTATGATAATTTTGACCAATTGATGGTCCTATTTTTACTTGTCAAACGTCAGTCACCGAGTGACTTTCAGTAAGGGGTTCATATTCTTAAAATTTGAATCGGGCCGCAGTCAACGTTGTAAAGGGCCGCATGCTTGACATGCTTGCTGTACCTATTACAGGACTTTAGAATCAATGTATGTACTTATGTACCTTGTGAAGGGGAGGGGAAGTTAGAAGAGTATGGAAGAGAAAGCTTATGGGTATGGGAGGGGGTAAAATTGATAGTTTTCAAGAAAAAAACCAAAACATTTTTAAGGTACTAAAGTAACATCATCTCTTTGTGGGGTAAATTTTTATATCATGCGGCATGAATTTCTCAAGTAGCTCCGTGTCAGATTCCCGCTAGAAGCTCTTAGTGCCCCTGAGTGTTGCTTCTCCACACCACCTCCTGCGAGCTTCTGGTTTTCGCACTTTTTGTATAAGTACACTCTAGGGATGTCACGCACAAGACCTCGTGGGGTTGGAGTGCTCCACGTCGGTTTTGCCACTCATTTTGAACCTAACCTACTCAAGTCGAGGAGGAACCTATCAGTCTGACTGACGCATACAGATACAGACACTTATAATTACTCTTTCAATATTGGTAAACAAAAGGAAAGATTACTTGAACACCAAGTGCTTTCATGCAAATGCCAATCACATTTCTATTCTGTTATGTACTTGTTAGTAGGTATGACACTATTTCTATTCACATAATGGTATGTTGAACATCATCCATATATGTATGTTCACTTCCATTTCTCTATATTTTGTTGCATTTTTGCCGGACCGAACATAAGTTGTGTTCTTAATACTATCTTTGATTTTCAGAATCCTGACAATTCTATATTTCTCATACAACAAAACGAAAATATTCTCAGTAGAATTGGACTGTCTCGATAATCCACTACAGCAAACAAACTTTTCTATACAAATACCATCGGTAAGTTTCTATTCATCATCATCATCAGCCGGTAAATCTCCACTGCTGGACAAAGCCTCCCCATAGAATGCAATGGGGGATATGCCACAATAACCATGCTTGGCGGGCAGATTGGTGATTGCAGTATTGGTTTTAAGCACATGGATGGTGGATGTAGCTGCCCCCCATGTGTACATCCCCTGGTGTAATCCTCTAGTCGGCTTTTACGATATCCACGGGAGAAGACTGAGGAATCTATTGTTAGGCTGTATCACCGTGACAAATTACTATTCATATAAAAAAAATTGAGTTGAGAATGTGATATGAATGTGATGAGAGAGAAGAAACCGAAAATCGGTAGAAATTTTTGCCAAAATTCTAGATTGTGAACTGCTGTCTGCTTATCACTCTCCGAAATAGGCTTAATTGTATGTATGAGTAGATTTTATACTACCTATAAAAATAGTAATCAATTCAGTCATTTTATTTAACAGGTTTTAGAACTATTTCAACAAGAAGCCCTAGTGCCAAAGTATGACAACAGAATAACTGGAAGTGAGACAGTGGACTCATTTCTCAATGAAATCGTAACGATCATCGTTAATGACTATGTGACGCCGTGGTACGCGATACTGACGGATGACGATGAGTTCACAACCCATGCTATAAGGCGACTGGTGCTGGCGGCTGGTGTTAATGTCTCTAATAGGTAAGAGGTGAATTATATTCTTCAATTCAACGAGAAGTTAGTAAATTTATAGATTTCATCATCAATGGCTGTGTGACGTCGTGGTACGAGATACTGACGGATGACGATGAGTTCACAACCCATGCTATAAGGCGACTGGTGCTGGCGGCTGGTGTTAATGTCTCTAATAGGTAAGAGGTGAATTATATTCTTCAATTCAAGGAGAAGTTAGTAAATTTATAGATTTCATCATCAATGGCTGTGTGACGTCATGGTACGAGATACTGATGAATGACTATAAGTTCACAACCCAAGCTATAAAGTGAATGGTGCTGGCGGCTGGTGTTAATGTCTCATAGGGAAGAGGTGAATTATATTCATAGGATCATAGGTTAGAATAACTATAGTTAGTAAGTTGTTACATCTCAATGTGAATGTTTGGATGTTTGTTACTAAATCACGCTTTGACGGCTGAACCGCTTTCAATAAAATTTTGTAAACAGATAGATTAAGACTTGGATTGACATCGACTACTGACTTCAAAAGCCTACATTGTGCGTGGTCCGACATGCGCTTGGCTGATTTTTATTCAAATAGTGGTCTGCAATTTTCCAAGAACCTAGTACAATTACACTTATCTCTTTCAGAGTGAAAGGTGTTGACTGGATATACCTGCTATCAACAAGGGTCCCTGAAGAGCTTACAACACATTTGAAGCTATTCAAGCAGTCACGTGTGAGACTAAAGCACATGGATTTGTTGAGTGCCAAAGACTTATCCAACGGTAACACAAGGACCAGTCCTAAGAAACAAGATGAAAAGAAGACTCATAGGAGGAATAAGAGTGAAACTGATTTGTCGTGGCCTACTGGTATTTATTACTTTCATCATCATCTTCATCGCCATCCGGTTGACGTCCATTGCAAGACATACATACATTTGAAGACTTTTTCAAAGGTTTGAGAAAGTCGGTGGATGGAGGCGGACAAGACGGTCAAGACGGTTCGTCGTGGCGTTATTTAGGAGAGGTGCCCAGCAGTGGACTTCTGCCTGAAATGCCTGTTGACCACTATCCTGATTTGGCTAGTACAGTTTCCGCCAAGAGTCGTAAGCAATGTGTTATGCTATAGCGACATGATTGGTGGGTGTCAGTCGAACGTCGTCGACCATTGGTTACTTCATCCGCCAATCACATGGTGGCAACTGTAGGTACATGTATATTGGGTAACTACGAAAAAAATCTCAAAGTCTCGTCCTGTTCTCAGATACGCAAACGTACGGAAAATCCAAGTTCTACGATAGTTCAGAGAACGTGAGTGGAAGAACTCTAAAGGATATATTCTTTGAGTTGGAGTGTTCAGTGGAGAACAGACAAATTTGTAGAGACATATTTTGCATTGACCCTGAAAGGGAGTGTGGTATGTATTTATTTGCCTTTTTTCTCATTAAGGAATATTCTTAAAAAGACAGATTCTCAGGTGGATAGACTTTCAAAAATAAGAGTAAATTTAAGCATAAACTAAGAACAACACATATTTTAATTTTACACGTGATTTATTTGTGGTCATACCTAGATCTCTCTTGTTCTCTCTAGACAAACGTAAGAATAAGGGGATTTGCTATAATCGCCACGCTTGGCAGGCGGATTAGTGATCGCAGTATTGGTATAGAATACTCAGGTAGACGCTGCTGCCCATACCCTGGTGTAATCCCTTAGTCTACTTTTACGACATCCATGGTAGGAGATGGAGGGGTCTATTCTAGGTCGGACACATGTCACTACATACCCTTATGTATACGTACCCGTTGTCTACATACTCAACAAGTATTAAGATGCGTATGCACATTGCAAGGCGTGGTTATCTTAACCTTATGGTACCTATGCTATAATTTGTTATTTTCTCTTTCTAGAGTTGCTTTGCGAAGTCTCCGAGGCAGTTTTGTACCTGATCGCGCCAGAAGAGGCCTGGCGGTGCCACGCTCTGAAGATGTTGCTAATAGAGCTGATTTCATCAGTTGTTCTAAGACCAATCATCTCACTACTGAGCGACCCCGATAACATCAACAGGACTATTATTAGAACTGTAAGTTTTTTATGGTTCCGAGTCTGACAAGGAACACTTTTTGAGATATACATGAAAAAGTATGACTTGATTTCGGAACCCTGCACTGTATGGTCCGTCACGTACTTGGTCCAGAGGCCCTACCATGAGCTCTTATAGCGATTTAGTTTAAAAACGATTTAGTACAAAATATCATCTTATATCTTATTTTATATCTTGGGTTACGGCCACCTAGGACGCGCCCTTCGTGGCATTGCACTTCGGCCGTCAGTCTGAGACCCAAGCAAAGTCTTATGTGCCTGTAATTTCATCGGCACCCCTTTAAACAGGAAGACAGCAATGCGAACATTTTTGCTTTGCGGCTGAAATAGGTGTGTTGGTAGTACCGTCTTCGTACGAAGTCTCATGCATTTGAATAAAAGCTTCGCTACCTACCGATTTTGTGTTCTTAGCAACTCTGTCTCGTCATTATAGCACAAATACAAGATATTGCTAATTAAAAGGTTAATACACATAAATTATATATATACACACAACTTTTTCCCGAAAGGGTAGGCAGCCTGAATCTTCCCTCCGGACCTCCTTTCACTATGGGTCGGATAATCGAAAGAACATAGAGTGACTAGTGGTGAGCTCATTGCCACCATTGCTTTCCAAAGACAAACCTGGCTAACGCTTTCTTCAAAACAAGATAAAAAATAAATTACGCTAGGGTTTGTTCCCATAAAAATCTAATTTAAAATTACACTCTTTCACACACAGTCTATGTCAATTTCGCTTAAACAGAAACCAGTTTCAATTTTCTTCATATATTATTACATTTACAGTGCTGTCGAGATTCATGTCTGCCTTCTGAACTGTTCCTAATAGTCATCCGAAGTTGCGGTGACGCCGAGGAATTGGACGCCACATTAGAATTGGTGCAAAAAGACATACAGAAACTGGTAAGCACAAACCAATTTCGCTCTTATGTTGTATGTTGATTACGTTCCAATCCATAGTTTTGAATCGAAATTGTATCTCATATTAATGTAGTAAGATGTATATTTCTTTGTACAGCATTCAAAAGACAGTGCCGGTGAGTGGGAGCTTCAAGATCGTCAGAAACTATCGTCGTTGCAGTATTTAGTCAGGATCATACAAGCTAAGAGGGCCACGCTAGGACCACAAGAAGGTTTGTTCATCTCCTCGCACTATGTACTAGTGGAACGCCAGCGATTTCGACCGCCTGGAATATTTTCCATTCAAACTTCAACACCCCCCCATAGGGGATGAAATTCCGAAATTGCTTCCCCAAACAATAATAATCTGTGAAAATTTAAACTGGCTATCTCTGTCTAGACAGACTGACAGACAGACAGAAAGACATACGCAAAAAGGGCCCATTGGCGGCCTAGTTGCGGAAAAGAGTCTGCGCTACAAGTAGACAGAAAGACATACATACAGACAGACAGACAGACATACATACAGACAGACATACATACAGACATACAGACAGACAGACAGACAGACGGATAGACGGACGGACAGACAGCGTAGGGACCCTTGGGGTACGTAACCCTAAAAAACGATCCTTTTGTGTATTCCAGGTTCAAGCAACATAATCCCCGACAAAATATCAGAGGAAGTGTCGCGATCTCTCAAGTTCATCCGAGCCACGGCCGCGTGGCGCTCCAACGCACAGTACTTACTAGAGATCGAGATGAACGAAGCCGGTAACTCCCAGTTCTATGTATGTACGTATGCATGTATCTTTGTGCTTTTATACTTACCGTACTACTACGAAAGTAATGCTCCTCGTCAATCGTCTTTTCGAAACAGAAATATGATTGCAAGAAAAAAGTGATAGTCGGTAAAAAACGAAGATTGCCGAAGCGCATCACGTTGGTAGTAGTATTGTAGGTGTTACTTAACGCCAACGCTCGTTGTAGACGGGCCCATAATGTATGCGCTAGGCCTATGCACGTGCTGATGATAGAATGACTAGTAATTAACGGTGCATCACTATATAAGCTCCATAACACGCATAAGTGCGAGCGAGAGGGCGAAATCGTAATCATCGATATGGCAACGTTGGCGTTCAGTATAGTAATTTGTATATTTAGGCCTGTCAGTAGTATGTGAGCTTGTAAAAAGATTTACAAAAAAACACTAATAGCATGTAAGTTAGCACGGTGTACAAATTATTTATTTTGTCTGCATGAATTTATTAATTGTTTGTGTAGACTGTAGACTACCAGTAAATTACTACCACTCACTATGTACCAATGCGCATGGCCCTGTAGAAACTAAAATATTCCTAAAAACTACTAAACACACCAATGTTTTTCGACATCAAAATAACTATCTTCTGAACATGCCAGACGCGCCGCACACTTCTAAAGCAGTCCTCGACAACCTCCGATCATCAGCCTTGGAGCTATGCGACCTCTACCTAGCCCCGAACCGGCCCGCCGTGATAGGTGTCCCGGAGAATTGCCACGCGGAACTCGTGAGGAAGGTCACGACGGAAGGCGAGGAGTTTACCACCAACCCGGTCACTTGCTTCGATGATGTGCAGAAGTGTGTCTGCGATGCTCTGGAGGTGAGACTTTGCCCAGCCCCAGCCCTGAGGCTCTGCAGAGCCCAAGCCGTGAGCCTCTGCCTAGCCCCGGCCGTGAGACTGCCTAGCCCCAGCCGTGCGTCGTGTTGGTACAACGGAAATGATCGTGGCGTCACAACGGAAAGCGAGGAGTTCACCACTCACTTGCTTTCATGATGAACAGAAGTGCATCTGTGATGCTCTATAGGTGAGACTTTGCCTAGCCCCAGCCGACAATGGCGAGCCGCAGCCGTGAGCCTCTGCCTAGCCCCAGCCGTGCGTCGTGTTGGTACCGGAGTCACAACAGAAGGCGAGGAGTTCACCACCAACTCTACTTCGATGATGTGCAGAAGTGCGCCTTCGGTGCTCTGGAGGTGAAACTCTGCCCAGCCTCAGCCGTGAGACTCTTCCTAACCCCACACGTAAGACTCTGCCTAGCACCAGCCGCGAGAACTTGCCTAGTTCCAGCCGTGAGACTTTGCCTTACACCAGCCGTGAGACGCCTTGTCCCAGACGTAGACTCTGCCCTAGCCCCAGCCGTGCGTGCGTGATGGTACGGAGCATTATCATTATAAAATTTGGTTTAACACGTATTCACAATCTCAAATACTTAATTTTATTTTTTCTTTTGCTTGCAGGATGATCCATCCTGGCAATCAGATTTCATGATGGACAACGAAGATGGTGCTGATAAAACGAATAGGTATGTTATTATATTGATTGCTGCGCATTTAGTTAATATTGTCAGTATCTAAAAGTGTTACTAACTGTTTCAGTGAAATCAAAAGGGACGAAAAGGCTGATACCAGAAAATATAGCGGTAAGTACGGATGATGGTCTTTGTCAAACTGGAATCAACCATCGATCTATATGTCGAAGGTTCGAATCAGGTTGCGGGAACTATAATGCTTATTACGTCATTGTCTCAAAAAGGTGAAAGACATAGATGGAACAAAAAGCTTGCCCTCTTAGGAGTAAGGTACACCAACCTTTACCACCACTTTTGTAGACGTAAGTAGGCTGGAGTTCCTGCAGTCTGAACTGAATTAACACTGAATAATTTTATCTACTATTTCCATACAAACGAATTATGCTAGCGCTTCTGTGATGATACAGCAGTTGTGGGCAGATGGCTCGCCTGATGTTAAGCGGCAACCTCTGCCTATAACAATCGATTACCAGTCCCTCCACCTGGAACGCGCCTTGTGGTATTACACTGCGTCCACCATCCTGAGACAAAGCTGAGAAATCACATGTTCCTGTAATTTCACAGCATTATTCAAATTACTGCTTGGCGGCAGAAACAGGTACGGCAGAAGTACTAGCCCGGGCGAACTCTTTAAAAAAAAGGCCTATTACTACTAAATGTTACCTATGTATAACCTCTAAAATGTGTAGAAAAATGCAAGAAAATAGTGAAGTCTTGTCTGAACCAACTGCCCAAGTTATTTTCCAAATCGAAGCACAAGTACGATCTTCCGAATAAATCTTCGACCTTCCCGAGAACTCTCACGCGGAGAATACCAAGTTGCAAGAATCATACGCTGCCAAAATGCAAAATATTTGGTACATTTTCGACTTTGTAGAATGTGTTGTAGCTGTAAATTCAAATTCAGTAGTATTTTATTCATTGAAATCACAACAATCATTTGAATCATCTTATAAACAAAATTGACACCTGTTCCAACGCGACCCAATATAGAAAAATGAGGCCAAGAAACATGGCTTGTTTTGATGATCTTTACTACTAGGTTTCCTCCGGTTGGCATTCGAATCGAGTAGCAGGAATTTATAGGAGGGTGGAGTAGGGGGCGAGTTTTTTTTAATGATGTTAAAGTTGTGTAGATTTGTACGCATTTTTGACCTGATTTTGAGTGTTGTGACTAGTTAAGCCTAGGCAAAAATTATTTGTTGTGAGTACTGTAAAATTAGAGTCACTAGTACAGTAGTAAAGTGGATAGTAGGTTTATAAGTAGTTAAGTTTTTTATTCATAGGAGAGGATAGAGATGTAATCCTCCCTCACCCCATCCCCCTGCTACACGATTCAATTGCACCCCCTTTACTTCTCCAATGATGTTGTATTTTTCTTAGCCGATACGCTACCCCTGCCTGGTTCGGCCAGACACAACCGATCCAGATCGGACATTGTTGGGAATTTTCCGCAAAGGATGGTCAATGAAAGTGCAGGTAAAAACAAACCTTATCTTAAATCTATACGATCTAAATTTCCTCTGACAGAATAATGCAATTTCGTGGTTTTATAAACCATATTACAAAACCAATACGATCCTGGTAAACTTGATGTTTTATGAATTTTCAGGACTCTCAGGTCCATCGAGCCTTTCGTCGGTGAGTTCAAGCCTATCGCTGTCACATACTGAAATTAGCAGGAATGCTCGGAATATAATGTCGCCTCTGACTGCTTGTATCATTGAAACAGGTAAGTGACGACGACTTCTGTGGCGCGGTGGGTGAGCAGCAAAATGTTAAATATATCCACCTATACCTATCGGTGTCCCTAATTTCATCTGAATTGAACCGGCCGCTTTGGTGTGAAAGCACGGCAAATACACATAGAAACACACTCTCAAACAGACGACTATTTTTTTTATATTTGTAAGGGTAGATGAGTTATAGTAGATTGTATCATAAGGGAGCAAAATAATATTTTTACGGCGAGGGCGCTTTTTTGAATCCAGAGCGAAGGCGAGGGATTCTTTAGTGTCGCCCGAGCCAAAAATATATTTTGCGCCCGAGTGTTACACTCTACTTTTCATCACCCTCTCACCGCCTCTATGAGAAAATAAAAGGCGCCTCATATTTTATTTCAAAACAAAACCATGAATTTCTAACAATCCGTGAAAATTGACGAAAACGCGGGCTGTAGTTCGCGCGTTTTTAATTTGTTTTTTTTTTATCCAGCCGGCGGCGCGGTGCGACTATGGGCCGTCGTATACCAGCCCATATTTATTCAAACAATATTTGTGTTCGAACACTAAGAGGTTCCAAATTCAAAAAGTGCGTGGCAAAGATAATTGCGGCGCACTTATTTCAGTTCGATATGTTCCAAATTCAAAAAGTGCGCGGAAAAGATAATTGCGGCGCAATTATTTGAGTTCGATATCTTCCAAATTCAAAAAGTGCGCGGCAAAGATAATTGCGGCGCACTTATAGAAGTTTCATACAGAAAACACCACCTTTGGGTGCACTTAAAGGCGAACCAAGTCGTCCTTTTCGAATAGATGGGATGAAAATTATATTGTTTCAGCTTTGATGCAAGAAAAAGGGCGCGCATTTGGGATATATGCGATAGCGGTTACAAGACTTGCTGACAACGAGGTGTGGCACATTTACAGGAGATACAGCGATTTTCATGATCTGCACTGTTCTATTAAAGATAAGGTTGGTCACTCGTTATAGACATTTATAGGCAACAATACAGGTGTGCCGTGGTGTGTCCGGCCTAAGGATGGACCCCTCCTCCTCCCGTGGATGTGGTAAAAGCCTTACTAAAGGATTACACCAGGGGATGGGCAGCAGCATCCACCTGAGTGCTTCACCGAACTGTGATCTCCAATCCGCCTGCCAGGTGTGGTTTTTATGGCAATCCCTCTGTATTTTATGGGGAAGATCTCGTCCAGTAGTGAACGTGAACAGGCTGGTGATGATGACGGGTGGCAACAATATGCCTGTTAGCATTATCCGAGTTGGTCGTGGGAGAGCAATGGCGGCTATGAGCTCACCGCTCTGGTCACGTCTAGGTTCCTACTATTGTGCGACCCACAGTGAAAAGAGACCCATTAGAAGCTCTGTCTAACATTTCGGGAAAAAAATCGTATGTCTATGTATTTATGTAAATAATTTTTGACATATAGTTTTGTACAGCGACATAGCTCTCAGAATTGTCTAGTCGAAGTGGCAATGTGCAGGCCATATAGCTCGCAGAAACGACAACCGTTGGGAATAAAGCTTCTTAAGTGGCGACCACGAACCAGACGCCACAGTGTAGGAAGGCCTCCCTTTCGATGGACCGACGACAATTCACAGAAAGTCTGTGTATGGCGGCGGCTCAAGACCGACCCTATGTTCAGTAGTGGAGTTCTACAGGCTGATGATGATAAAATGTAATATTCTATGTGTTGTAATCTAATTCTGCCGCTAAGCAGTAATGCTTGCATTGCTGTGTTCCAGTTTATACTCTGAAATAACAGGCACATGAGACTTTTCATCATTATGTCTCAGGATGACAGGCAATGCCAAGTAGGGCGCGTCCTGGGTTAACGTGACCTAAGAGGTATTGCATTTGTAATGGGGTGGGTTTACCGCTTTACATCCGGTGGACCACATGGCGGTTTTGTCATTTCACATCAGTAGCCTTTAGATACATCCACTGTTGGACAAGGTCTCCCCATAGAATGCAATGGGGGGAATTTGTCATAATAACCACACTTGGCAGGCGGATTGGTGATCGCAGTATTGGTGATGAGTACTCCGGTGGATCCTGCCGCCCACGATTTTGTCATATCTCGAAAAAAACTGTTATGCTTTATTTCAGTGGCCAGAACTGAGTAACCTCCCGTTCCCTGCAAAGAAAACATTCCTAAACACGTCGCGATCCGTCCTCGAGAACAGGAAACGAATGCTCAACCACTATCTACAAAGTCTCGCTAACTTGGCGAGGGAAGCCAAGTATCTGACGCTGTTATCCCAAGACTATTTGGGAGGGTTCCTGAGCCCCGAAAATCCGAACGAGAAGCACAGTAATTCGGTGAGTGGTGCTTACAGACCAAAATAACTATTAAAAACCGGGGAGTGCATTTGGGGCCACGCATTCTGTAGGGTTTCCGTAGTCACAGTTTGGAAGGCAACCAAAACAAAAAAAAATACAATGTAACCTTCCTTAGAAGATAGTGTTTGTGTTAATTTTGATGGATCATTCCCAAAAACCCCACCAGCAAAACCCTACCAGTGGGGGGTCAGCTCGTGGTTTCGATTACTAATTTCATCATCATAATCATCATCACATGCACCTACTTTATAAGACAACTCAAAATGATCTTTTTAATTTCAATGAATAAAATACTTTTGTATTTGTCTTTGAGATTCCAAAAATCTTATTGTATTAGTATTGCAGTGGTCCGGCCTAAGAATAGACTCCTCCATCTCCCCCCCCCTGGATTTCATAAAATCAAGGGGATTACACCAGGGGATGGGTAGCAGTATCTACTGGAGTTCTCAACATGAATACTTCGATCACCAATCCGCCTGTCAAGCGTGGTTATTATAGCAAATCCTCCCATTGTATTTTATGGAGATGATGATTAGTGTTGTTGAACTTTTGTTGTATTATTTCTAGATAGACGCCGTGCTCGTGAATTCACTGCGCGCTGGTATGAGGACATTGAAGAACATGCCTGACCAGTTTGCGAATACGGTCGACGGTGTTATGGATGGTAAGTAAATAAGATTTTCAAAACAACATGGATTTCAGTACACAAACATGCAAGGAGTACCGAAATTAATATGCTTAGGTACCCTAAAGGATAGATAGATAGATGGAAAATAATTTATTGCACGCCAAACTTCCGAAAAAAAAGAAACAATTTCACAAACAAAACCTAAAACTAACTGGGCGGTCTTATTACTTTGTAACGATTTCTACCAGACACCCTTAGGATGGAATGGACTGTATAAACTTACATGTACACACACACACACACCCACACACACCCACACACACCCACACACACCCACACACACCCACACTCACCCCACACATCCACACACCCACCCACACACACACACACACACACACACACACACACACACATAAACACAACTTACAGGTACACTTACAAGTAAGGTTACAGGTTTACTAACAGGTAGGTTAGGTTAGCTGTGGACGTCTATCGGCTGTTAATTTGTTTTCAAAAACACCTTGTAAATTTTATGTTATTTTTCCGCAGGTATCTCGAAGGTGTTTCAAGGTAAAAGCGGTGAAAATGATTACGAAGGATTGAAAAGTGGGAACGGGACTGAGAGTCAAGATGTAAGTATTTATAGTAAGCAGCAAATACGTTGAGTTTGTATTTGTATAGTTTAGTAAATAAGTTACTGCGCATTATAGAATTTAGAAATGACTACTGCGCAAGTCACTTGGTACGCGCGTCGGGGCTCAATTTAATTGCCTTCATACACTAGCCGAAACCCTCGAATTCGTCCGCGTTAAAAATCCCCTGCTACAGCTAAAACCCACCTACCTATTGGAATTGCTACCTATTGAAGTGATCAGTTTAGCCTTCCTGCTTTCATCTTAGAACCAGCATCATGCCAACCGTCTCACAAAAAAAAAAACAAAAGAACTCAAACACTCATTCTACTGTTATCGGTTAAGGAGATCCGTTGAACATGTCCCATAATCAGACCATGGCCTCATCTACCATTAAACATTTCATAAAAAATTGCTATAGAAATGCGATTGTTCGCGATTACACCAATCTGTAGAAGTAGACTGTTTTCGATTACATTCTCTTCATACAGCCAATGACCGTGGACGCACATGACGTGATAGTGCTAAACGTGCTGCTATTGGCCGAAAAAGATTGTACCAATCCCTTGCTCCTCGATCGTTGTACTTATTCTCTAATGGATTACAAGCCTCGTGTTGTACGCGCAGAAAAATATTTTATTCAAAATATCCCGAAATCAGGAGAGACAAACCCAATAACTAGGTATCCAGTACAATCTCATGTACCTATCGCTAATTAGGTACATACTACAGTGATTATTAAGATTAACAATTATCTTTTCTGGTCCTTCGAGCCGAATATGGCAGTTTTGTGTAATAATGTAATGTTATATGTTCATAGGATGATGATAGTGTTCCACTGAAACTGCTTGAAGAAGTTTTGGGGATCCGTGGTCTTTGGCTGAGACGCCGACTACTCGCGCCGCTCAGGACTTTGATAGCAGATAGAGTTAATAGGTATGTTCTATATTTATTAATTTAATTAACTTAATCTATGTAAGTAGTGTTACGGAAGAGTGAGAGCTCCTAACACAGGTATCTAATCTATATAGTATATACTTAAAAGGAGGTCTTAAACACCTGATTATAATTTATGATGAAGTTAAAGAAAATAAATATTATTATGATTTTTCATCATCATCATCATCACCAGCCTGTTTACGTCCACTGCTGGACGAGGCCTCGTTGATTATGGCAAATCCCCCCATTGTATTCAATGGGGGTATTTGTCTTAATCACCATGGTTGGCAGGCGGATAGGTGATCGCAGTTGGTGATAAGTACTCAGATGGATGCTGCTGCCCCCTATGCCCCCCTATTCTATGGGGAGGCCTCGTCCAACAGTGGAAGTTTATCGGCTGATAAAGAAGAACTGAGCATTCATTATTGAAGATGCGGGTTTGAGTCTCACTTGATCGGAATTTTTGGGTCACATTTTAAACTGTGTTGCGTCCGGCCAAGTATTGACTGAAAAAAACCACCTAAGAGATTTCACCTGAGAAAGTGCGTCAATATCCATTTGAGTACTTAATTAAGCACGGTAATAATAGCGAATCCTCTCATAGCATTCTAAGGAGGAGCCATCTAGCAGTGGATGTCTATCGGCTGAAGATGATTTAAATTTATGAAATCTACTTCACAGGAAAGTGCTAGAATTCGTTTCATCGCTAACATCGCCAAGGAACGTCGTCCAGTATCTCAAAACGTTCAAGTAAGTTCAATACGATACGCAATATGAAAACTATATCATGATTCACATCTCACACTCACATTCTTTAGATATTTATGGGGTTCCGTACTTCTGATGAAAAAGTGGAACCTTTATAGAATTATTTTGATGTATTCCAAGATGTTTGTCAAGACCAGGATAAAATAATGGCCTTCAAACTTCGAGACGCGAGTCTTAATCGCACTTGTCAATATAAATTTTCATTGCAAGCGGTCGCTAGCGGTTTCTCCCGTGCTAGTCTCACGGGCGAACTAAATTTATATTTTAATCCAGATTTTGAACAACGAAATCCAAATACCAAATTTTAACAGCTGCTGTGGCTTGAAATCACGTCAAATAAATACAGTCCCAAATAACGTTTCACTGTTATAATTGTATAACACACACACAAATAATAAAAAAATAAAATAATAAATTAAATAATTGTTGTATATACACATTGGTGTATCAAAATACTATAAGCCCGAGGGGTGGGTATTCCACACGTCATAAGCGAACAACTTTTCTACTACTTTATAAATTTCCAATTATTTTATTCATGAAATGCTTTGTAAACTTTCCTTCAGAAATGTACCTAACACAACAAGGGGCTGCCCAATTACAGCATTCAGAGTTCACGCCTAGTGGTAAAATAAACTGCGTCTTCCCCACTGCTTAACTAAATTGCTCAACTGCATCAAGTTGAGCAGTGGGTAATGAGAGCTGCCCCATGTTGTGTTAGATTAGGTTACATTTCAGGAATTAATGAATGAAGTTGTTCGCCTTGACGTGTGGAATACCCTCCCCTCGGGCTTATAGGTTAGGAGTATCTTAATAAACATTGTATAATCTGTGAGGATAAGGATTTATTTGGTTTTTCGTTATAGGCAATGGTTGACGAATCGAAGCGGCCCTAACTACGGCAATCGGGACGCAGCAACAAAGGCCAGAACGAGAGTGGCTGCGAAAGTAGCTCTATTAACGGCTTGTTCAGGTAAATATTATTCACTAGCTGCCCGCGCGCGACTTCGTTCGCGTGATCCCGGTGTTTGGCCTAATTGACATATTTTTTAAAAGATTAGGACAACTTTTTGGCGTAAAAATCCACTTTCTACCCTGCCATGATCGCCTGGTATTATGAGCATCAAAACCATGTGCCCATGCATTCTTTTCTCTTTCTTTTTTATGAAATCCTAGTACATATATTATTATAATCTTCTTTCGCATGCTCCCGGTGTTCCCGGTGTTCCCGATTGTCCCGGTGGTACCGGTACATATACTGTACTAGTTGCGCCCCGCGGTTTCACCCTCGTGAATAATGATGAAAACTGATGATGATGATGATGATGATGAAAAGTAGCCTATATGTTAATCCAGGGCGTAAAGTATCTCCATTCCAAATTTCACTCAAATCCATTCAGTAGTTTTTACTTGAAAGAGTAACAAACATCCATCCATACTCACAAACTTTCGCGTTTATAATATTAGTAGGATTAGCTCATTTAAAAAAAAACCGAAAGTCATTTTCCCTAGAAAACCATAACCAGCCGAACGAAAACTACCAAAAGATTTTAAATTATCTCAAAATGCCTTGATGCCGGCCTAAGAGTCGACCCATCCGTCTCCTCCCGTGGATGTAGTAAAAGCCGATTAAGGAATTACACCAGGGGATGGGTACAGTACTTAACACCTGTACTACGATCAACAATCCACCTGCCAACCGTGGTGATTATGGCAAATCCCCCCATTGTATTTTATGGGAGGCCTTCAGCAGTGAACGTGTAAAAGTTTCTGAGGATGATGATGAATATAAAATATATAGGGTGTTTTTCCATTAGCTGGCACGACACCGGTACCGACGCCGGCACCGGCGCCGTGCCGGTGCCGGGGAAGCAATAATGTATGAAAATGTATAGATCGCTTTTTGACTTACCGGCGCCACCGCCGGCCCGGCGTTGAGTCCCGCCGGCGCCGTTGCCGTCGCCTAGGCTGCAAGGTGCCGGCCCGGCAAAACTGCTTGTGTTGTATATGAATTGTAACCGTGTGCGTGTGTGAGTGCACGAGGCTGGTAGGAGGACGCGGAGCGGAGTGTCAGTACTGTTTTTTTTTTTTTTTTTTTTATGCTACTTGGCTAGCAGACAAGCTTACGGCCCACCAGGTGGAAAGCAGTTACCGTAGCCTATGAACGCCTGTAACACCAGAGGCATCACACGCGCGCTGCCGACCCTGAGACATAAAGATGAAAAGTCTCATGTGCCTGTAATTTCACCGGCACCCGTACCCTTCAAACCGAAACACAGCAATGCGAACACTACTGCTTGGCTATCAGACTCAAGCACCTAGGATTGTGGGGAAATACTAGGAGTTTGCACGCATCCATCCTAGACAGAGCGATAACTTAAGAACCGCTATTAGCCGCCCCGTGTGATAAGATCCCTAAACAACACATATTTCGGAAACACTACCACATACAACTCTACGAAGACCTAAGAGATCAATCAGGAATCAGCGAGGTCCGTGTCTACACTGATGGCTCAAAAACCATACAGGGAACTGGCGCTGGAATACACTCGCTTGATCTCAACATTAATATATCATTAACGCTAGGCACACACAGTTCTATTTTCCAATGTGAATGCGTGGCCATCACCGAAGCCGCCACCGCAATGAGCAGGAGAGGGATCACAGACTACAATGTAAGGATCCTCTCCGACAGCTCAGCAACACTCAGAGCTCTGGAGAGCCATAGCTGCAACTCCAGCTCGTTTACGAATGTCACCTGGCCCTGGAGAGAATCGCCATAGGAAACAAGGTGACTCTACAATGGATAAAGGGACATAGTGGATCGCTGGGTAATGACACCGCAGATGAGTTGGCTAGAAGAGGGTCGGGAACAACCACAGAGGGACCATCTCCATTCCTACCTCTACCCTTTTCTTAGCTACGCACTTGGATGTGGCTTCGCACCCTAAATCAACTCAACGAGCGTTGGGCACGGACCACGGATTGCAGACAGTCAAGAGCAGCCGGCAGTTCCGGCTGTCTCACCACGACTCACGCGTCGTCTGCTCAACCTTTCAAGACCGGACCTTCGTACCATCGTGGGGACACTCACAGGCCACTGTCTCCTGAACAAACACCTCTACAACATCGGAGCCACAGACAGCCCACTCTGCAGGGGGTGTCTGACCGAAGAAGAATCGGCTGCCCACGTAGTCCTGGAATGCGTGGGAGTAGCAGCTCAACGTGAACAAATCCTCAACAACCCGAGGTCACTCCGCGAAGCCTGCGAAGACCCCAGGAAACTTCTGTGCTTCCTGTAACTTTCTGGACGGAGTTAGGCTGGCTAACTATCTAGCTAGTTTACTCTCACGCATAATGGACCATCCATAGAGTTCGAATGCGGAAAAGGGAGTTCTTTAACATTAACATTAACATTAACTACTGCTTGGCGGCAGAAATAGGTACGGTGGTAGTACTTCCCCGGACGAACTCTTTCACAAGAAGTTCTACTACTAAGAAAAGTGTACTACTGTACCACTCACCGGGCGTAAACCGGCATCGACACCGGCGTAGTGGAAAAACAAAGCCCCGGCGCCGGTGCCGGTGCACGGCGCCCATATAATAGGTATAAGCGTTTTTTTAGGCAAAGCCGCGCAGGTTCTATCTAGCAAAGGTTACTTAACCATCAGTAGCCTGTGGAATTCCACTGCTGGTCAAAGGCATCTCCCCTAGAATGCCATGATTTATGAACGTTTGTCTTAAGCCGCCTCCATCCACAGGCTTGACAAAAAGTAAAAAAAAAAGTTATTATCATTGAAATTAAAATATAAAGTATTGAGTTTATTTTCCTTTATCAACAGATGATCTGAGACACATCGTGGGCACAGATTCGACACGCAGAGGACTGCTGACAGTATTCGATCTCTTTCAAACGCAAGAAATCAACCGACGACTCATATTCGTGTTGCTTGAAGGTGCGTTCACATCAGCAACATATTTATTTATATGCAGCTAGGAACGTTTGCCTCTCTATGTCATGCTAAAAGAGACGCACGAGATACAGAAAGCCTTGGACTCACTAGGGGCCGAATGGAATAACATGCCGCGGTACATCTATGTGAATGTGTTGACGACATCCGTGACGCAGAGCGCGAGTAGCCAGCTGAGACGCAAGAGGTTGCGGGTTCGATTCCCGCTGCGGGACAAATGTTTGCATGAGCTATATTATGACGACCTCTGTGGCGCGGCGGGCGAAGGTTCGCCTGCGACGCAGGAGGTTGCGGGTTCGATTACCGCCTCTGAACAAATATTTGTACAATCTGCAGATATTTGTTCAGGGTGTTCTGGCTATTTTTCTATGTATAATAAAAAATATGTATCTATGTTATGTATTGTGTTAAGTATATCAGTTATCTAGTACCCATAACACAAGTTCTGCTTAGCTTGGGGCTAGATAATGTTGTGTGTAATGTCCAACATTTATTATTATTATTTATATATCTACAAATATTTGTTCCGGGTCTGGGTGTTGTGGTACTCGTAGTTCCTGTACCCACGACACAGGGAATCCTAGTGTGGGATCAGAACTATGTATGTGACTGCTGGGTGTTATTTTATGTTATGTTTTTCAGTGGCGCTGACAAATCTGTTTCCGGACAACGACATCCCAGGATTATTCCGTAAATTGTATTCCAACTCGCCGAGAGTGCCTGCCGCCAAGAAATCTGTTAATATTTAGTTGAAGGTAACACATGCCTACATATTCTATAACATATAATATGTAGGTATTATTCTCATGACTTCAATACTTATGGAGGATAACCTCAGATCTTCTTCAGCTTGTGAGAATATCCTACTTGGTGCTAGTCAGAGCTCCCAATTATTTTAATGATTATCTTAGATAATGGAATAGATTATTTATATAATCTATTTGCATCTGGCTGCCGGTTTTGTTAAAACGGGTTTACAGATTTTTTTAATTTACGCAAGTTTTGGCTAGAATGGGTTTACATTTAGTAATCCTATATGGGCTTGCAAACTGTCACGTATGGAATCCTTACTATTCAGCAAATAGTTGGTATTTACCAAATAAATAATTTGGTCTTGCCTCTGGCTATCCCCTCAAGATCTTTCCACGTATCTCATGCAAGTCTGAGTATATCATCTATGGAAATTAAATTCATGAGCCAAGCTCTTCTTGGTATATGTTGTATTGCAGCTATCAAATTATATTTAAAAATGGCATACCGATTTTTGCAACCGTCAATTATGACCTACTTAATAGCCTCCGTTTTCACCAACCGACACTTAACTTAAGGGACCACTTAAGCACGTTAACGTGACAGGTTTAGATGACAATTGAAAAGTTAAAAAAAATATGCGACTGTTATGAAAACGGTAGTAGAAAAGTAGGATACAAAGAATATTGAGTTGTTTTATTTCTTTATTTCGTCTGCGATGCGCACTGTCCTTTCAACACACTGGTTTTGTCGCGATCGGCTACACGGACGTCTTCAGGGCCAAAACACGATAAATTTATTTCGAGATATACAGAAAAAAAAAGTAATTTTATTTGAGATAATTTGAACATTAGTGTTTTGTTTTGTATTGCTCCTGATTGGCTGGATCTCATTGGCCAGATTTCGTCCAATGGTCGTATAGTATAATTGTTAACGCCCCCTGACTTTAACTCGTGATTCTATCTTTATATTATTATGAGAGAGAAAATAATCTCTCATACGTAGTGTGTCATTTAATGATTATGCTAACTTGAAGGAAGATCTGTATGTTATTATATCGTATGCATATCCCATAAGATGTGTTATTTATTAAAATTTGTACAACCATCTTATTATTGTGAGATTTCTTATGTTTGGTGCTTTTAAATATTAAATGATTCAACTTTTAACTAGGTCTACGTGTTTGAGGACATACGTTAAATAAGTTAATCAAGAAATTTTATCTTATTTAGACGTTTGCCAAATATGTTAAAATATTTAAAAACTTGTTTGGCTTAGCTAAATGTGATATAAGTACCTAATATTAAAGTACCTGATTGGTGCAAATAGAAAAAAAAATCGTCCTTTTTCTGTAATATTGTATATTTGAATGCAAAAGTTTTTTGTATATTCTTGAAAACTTGTTCATCGGTCATTCTTAAAAATGGCTAGTCCGTATTACCACGCAGTGCTACCTCATAGCGTACCTTTGTTCTAATAAAACGATGCACTATGAGCTCCTCTATGGATTGTGGTTTGAGAATACGGTCCTTAGTTAAATTACAATAACGTTTTTTTTGTTAGCCTGTACTGGTTGATTTGCGACGTCTTTCATAGCGATTGGCAGATAGAACAGAGGCCGTACCATGAGCTCTTATAGCGATTCAGTTCAAAAACTATTCAGTACAAAATATCGGTCCGTCGTTGACATCCGTCATCATTGAATAACTTTTATCGCTGAATTCTATAGACCTTCTGCTACTGTGCCTTTAAATATAGCTGCAGACATCACGGAACCGATATTTTGTACTGAATACTTGAATAGTTTTTGAAGTAAATCGATATAAGAGCTCATGGTGAGGCTACAGGGGGCTTAGTACGGGTTTTGATAGTTTACGAAACTATATGAAGTTTCGTTTCCATCCAATACATTTACTGACAGTGTCCTTAGTTTTCTACTCGTTTTCGCTAGGGGCGCTGCATGTAAATGTATGGAAGGAAACGAAACTTCATATAGTTTCGTAAACTATCAAAACCCGTACTAAGCCCCGTGGCCTTTGCCCAGCTGCAGTTGAACAGTATAGATAGGCCAACAAAAAATGGTTCAATTATCACACATTTTACACGATTTCTGTGAAATAACTGTGCATTAGCTATTAGTTCAATCACGCTTGATATATCTACACCTATGTAACTTTTCATTATAATTTTTCAGCTCATTAAATATGATATTAAATTAAAGCAAGGTCTGATATTAGTATAAATTTTACATGATATCGTATAATAATGTTACATTTCATATATTCAATGATAGTTATAATAATTATAGCAATAAATAACGCATATCAAAAATCATAAGCTATTACTACTTAATCATCAAATTGTAACATTCCACTTTAGAGTATATTCATACATCAATATACATTATTTATTTGTAAATGAATAATTAGCTTAATATTTATTTAGTCAATAAAATGTTTTAATAAAAAATATACTTTTAGTGTCCGAACCCTATACAACAATCATCAGCCGATGACGTCTACTGTTGGACGAGACCTCCCCCATAGAATGCAATGGGGGGATTTGCCATAATAACCACGCTTGGCAGGCGGATTGGTGATTCATCGTTTCCATACAAAACTTAGCACTAAATAACTAGAGCTGTGTTCTGTTACATCAATTAACTGGGTATACTGGGGTTTGCATTGAAGCAGTAATCTTTACTGAGTAATAGAATCAAAATCCAGCAGATGTTGTAATACGCCTTTTAGACTGCGTTTCCACCAAAGATGTGCGAGGTAGATGAGTGGTGCGATGATGCGTAGCGAGGCTGTGGAACGATGTGAGTGTTTCCACCAGAGATGTACGAGAATGCGTAGCGAGGCTGTGGAACGTTGCGTAGATGAGCGGTGCGAGGATGTGTAGCGGGCTCTTTTCAGACTGACTGCTAGTAGTTTCTTGCTCGTGTCCATCCCATGCACACATACCTCGCGCACATCTCTCGCACACATCCCTTGCAACACATGGGTACTAGATAACTGATATACAAGCTGAAGCTTAATACAATAGATTACATAGATAGATATATTTTATTATACATAGAAAAATACCCTGAACAAAATCTGCAGATCGTACAAATATTTGTTCCAAGGCGGGAATCGAACCCGCAACCTCCTGCGTTGCAGGCGAACCTTTGCCCGCCGCGCCACAGAGATCGTCAATAAACGAATTTGTCGATGAAAGTAGGTACTGAGTCAAAAATATGATTTTTGTCCAAACAGTTAGATTATCGAACTTCTGGTAGGACAGATTGGAATAAACTACAAATACTAGATTGACTACGGGAAGCTAAATTACAATTAATAAGACTACTTCTCGGTTGGAGTTGGAGAACGCTTGTGAAATCGAAAGAAAAAAAGAATCCCAACAGGGTCCCTGACCCTGTTGAGATTTGATTTTTGCATTTTTTTATTTGCCCAGGCATATGGCACAACAACACACATCATCATCATCAGCCTCTAGAAGTCCACTGCAGCCTATATACACAACAAAACATAATCTGTGAAAATTTCAACTGGCTCTTACGGCCGCCGAGACCCTTGTGACAGAACACAGGCGTAGGCTAAAAATATTAATATCTCAAAATATGCTTGTCATTGAATTCAAAATGTCGCGTGTTATTACACAATGTTTAGAAATCTCACCATCATCATCACCAGTTTCGCGTTCACTGCTAAACGAGGCCTCCCCTTCGAATACAGTGAGTGGGATTTGCCATAATTACCACGCTTGGCAGGCGGATTGGTGATCGCAGTTTGTTTGGTGTTAAGTACTCTGGTGGATGCTGCTTTCCATTCCCTACACGGCCTACACCAGGGCTCATCTCCGCTTAGTAAGGCTTTTAGTATATCCGCGGGAGGAGACGGAGGGGTTTATTAATAGGCCGGACACACCACGGTTCTATATACATCTATCTCCTACTCCTTTTTTACTGGGCTCAAAAACTCACCGATACCCGTACGCGTAAATTATTCAAAAGGTATGATAATGCAACACGAATTGAATGCACATCACAATGCAGCGAAAGATTGCCAAATGAAGGCGGTAAACGGTGCGACCACTTTGTGTTATACAGTTCATCGCACAGATCCCTAAGCCTAAGCGAAAGTCAGTCGTATTCCTTTGAGTTTAGTTGTCATAGATGTGGTTGCACTTTAGGGGTAGGCTGTACCTACTTTTCGAAAGGGTTGGGCGTGCGCCAGCGGCGAGTGCAAGCTGCCAAGAGCTCCCGTTAATGTTGCTTTATACGGACTTTTTTATTTTTTCATAATTACCGACGGTAAATTCAAACCAAGATCTGGTCTAATGTTAGTTCATGTGAAAGTTCTGGCTATTCTAGAATTTTATTAGATAAAATTCTTGCACCGTGTTTCCGTTGCGAGAATGCTCGTCCACTGGAACAGGTCAATTCATTTATGTATCTTTTGGCACACATCTAGGCACTTAGCCATTGTTAGACAGGATCAATCACATAATCAATCAGGTGGACACCGGTGGAGTATTAGGTTACCTACAATCCATGAGTGTTTCCGTATAGTCCACCATTCTTCCGCTTTTATCTTCTAATGTATTGAGGCACTAATTATTTAATTATGGACACTATTTGACACTGTTTAGGCACCATTTATTGCATGTAAAGAAAATCCCAAACTCCTTATGGGGATCTCTAACTATACGGACACGCCACAAGCTAACCTTTACGAAAGAGCACGTACGATACGTATAGCAATAGCCAGCTAATTCCCATAGTTGGTGTTGCAGACCATCTATATGGCAGAAATGAAAACCATTAGGGAATAAAGGTTCTCGAGCGGTGACCGCAAACCCGACGATGCAGTGTAGGAAAGCCCCCGGGCTCTTTCGGTGGACCAAATACATTTTAAAGGTTGCAGCAAGTCGGTGGATGGAGGCGGCTTAGGACTGTTTGTCGTGCCATTTTATGGGAGAGGCCTATGTCCAGCAACGGACATATAGGCTGAGATGATGATGATGATGATGAGTACTTATTTTATGGTACTTTTAAAGAATGTCAAATTGACAAGTCTGTTGAAAAACTACCAGATTTTACATGCGTGTGTATCTCTTAAACGTTAGATGTCTCGTACTTATTTTGTTGGTGAAATCGAGCATGAGTACTATAGGTACTCATGCTCGATTTCACCAACATGAGTACCTATACCTACCCATAATATTATGTGATCTCAGGTTTTCGGGTTATTATGAGGAAAACGTCCAGTCCTGAAGATAAATCCGAGCTTGTTAAGTAAGTAGGTATATACAAAATCCTTAATCTTATTATTTTGTAGGATTTTTTATATGTGATAATGATATAATAATATTATTACATTATTGCATTACATAATAATAATGACTAATTGGAAGGATCTAAGCTTCTGTCATCAGGGACGATTATTTTTAATTTCAAATCTTGACGTAATATCATCATCATCAGTCGGTTGATGTCCAATGCTGGACGAGGTTTCCCCAATCGAATACAATGGGGGGATTTGTAATCACCCGCTTTGCAGACGGATTGGTGATCGCAGTGTTGGTGCTAAGTACTCAGGTAGATGCTACTGCCCATACCCTGGTGTAATCCCATATAATTTTATATAATCCACGGGAGAATAAGGAGAGGTCTATTCGTAGACCGCGCCGGGCACATAACATGGAGTTCTTGCACGGCACATACTCGTTCATTCCAACCGAAGTATCGAAACTAAAATAGTTACAGCGAGTGCGTCCGGAACACATTTGAACACGTTCGCTGACGCGGTGGTAGATTTTTCCGCGGAACCCAACAGCTATTGTCGTATCGGGAATCCGACACACGTCGCTCTAACTTGATGAATTCATGTTATCAATAAAAAATCAACCATAAAATAAGCACACTGGATTTCTTTTCCACCATTTGTCTCACATAAACGCGGGCTCTATATTAATATTCTCAATGTCAATGAATATTACAATATATCTTCATAAATATGTATTTTCATTTCGATTTCACTTATCGTGTATTTCGAAAACATACATTTACGATAATTTATGGATCTACGATTTGTTTACGCCACCATAAATTTCTGCCTGCGAATCTTTACCTCGAACGGTAAACAATTTCACGCGTGGTGATTCAATTTAATTGGAGATTATCTTTTTTTGCGGATTGCTTGTTCCTTTCGAACCGTTGTCAAGTATTATCAGTGACAGACGACAGATGATGCAGTAGGAATCGGCCATTGGTAAATATAGGGGCAACTGGGCCCTGGTTCTAGTACATGGACAGTGTTTGTAGACCGCACTAAAACTCAAGGACGTTGTCTGGTGGTAAGAATAACTTTGATAAATGATGCAAATCTCCGGACTCCAATATGCTACCTATTTTGCTGATGTGACGGTTTTAATAACTTGAATAGTTTTAGTAGCATTTCTATATGTTTCGAGGCAACGGTTTCGATCTTTGTGGAAATGACAAAGTTTTCATGTTAAAATTTTCTTGCTGGAAAATATTTAGGTACATTTGAATAAACCACCGTACCAAAGGAGAACGTTATTGCCATTTATACCGCCTATCGAGTCATATATTACAGTAGACTGTTTTAAAGGCAAAATTGTTTCCATTACAGTGGCCTTCCCAAAGTCCCTGCGCCAATAAATGTAGGTGGGTATTTAGCAGACTATTTACTGCCCGACACTGCGCTGCGCGACTCTCTAATACTCTTAATTATTTTTGCTAGTGTAAGCTGTTTTTCTGACGGGAAAATGCAATTGCAACATTTTGCATTTTGCCTCCCCTTCGGGTCTCTCATTACGTACTCTACTTGCGTCCGCCATGGCTGAGATCGTAGAATAATTAGACTCTACATCAAGAGCAGCAAAGCGGTCAGCCGCTCGAATGTGGTATGAATAGTCAATCGTCATTAAATTGTTCAGCTTTGCTAGTCTAATGCGTTCGGGTAATGTGACTTCATTCAATTTTGACTCCCTTATTGGAGATTCATACGTTCAGCTCAGGAAGTAAGGGAACATGACTCATCAACGTTTTCTTAGAAATTTATGCAGGGAAGGGAAAGCAATTCCCTGCATAAATTTCTATTGCAATATTTTTATAATATTTTTTATTTAATTTGATTTCTAATTCTATTTATTATTATATGTGAATTGATAATCTGTCTACTGACTATAGCTAGGTACTATTTTCTGAAAAAATGCTAAGTTATAGCAAGATAGTTGGCCGACCTGAACTCTTGAAGAACCGACGACGATGCCGAACCAAGCAATAGAAGGGTAGATAGTGCAGTGGAAGACGTGGAATATAATATGTTTGATACATCTACAAAGATAATTTTATTATGAGATAAATAAGTATATATTTAATGCTTGCCTATCAAATAACTTGCTCACTCATAACAAAAACCAGATCATGCACCGGGCAAAATTAAATTAATAATTGCGCTCCAGTGAAGTTCGCTTCAAATTTAAGCTGTGCAAGATTTAAACGACAGCTCACATTTTGTAGGTAGGTACGTAATTATACCGCAGAGTCATATAGAAATTTTACTCTGAAGGCACAAAAAACAGACACTTTGCACAAATCTGTAGAACGTGTACGAGCGATAATGAAACTAAAGTCGGGGAGTTTCAGCTCATTTCTTATAAACAAAACAGGACGTGCAGCGCCAGCAGTTAAACACATTTTAAGGATTTCGAAGTAATCGCATTTGAGCCAAATTGAATATAAAGTCAGGACGATAAAGTTCATTTTACATTGAAAACAGATTTGGAGTGACGCAGCGAAGATTATGCCATGGTTCGCCTCGGAGCGGGCGCAATGTGCCAAAACGCTTACTCGCGGTATTGCACTACTATTGTTCCGCGATAACGTTTTTTTAGCCCTAAGAACGGTCAGAACAAGGTTTATGAGTGTTGTGCTTGTTAGCCAAAAGTGTGGGTTTTAGAACCGAGTTTGAGATTTAATGGTCCCAACGCGATAAGAGGCCTAAAGGCGCTTCCACAATGGCCGACATGATAACGATATTGTTGACATTTCCATACATTTACCGGTTTCTACATAATGGTAACACTCTATGGAATGTTACAGATGTATCGTGTCGGCCATTGTGAAAAATACCGTCTTGCGTCATACATACCTAATAAAGAACTAGCGTTTGCCCACGGTTTCATCCGCGTTAGTTTCCAGTGGGACCTTATTTCAGAATAAAATCAAGTAAAATAAAAAATATCTAGGTAAAAAAAGAAAATAAAAAGCATCCATTTTCATCAAATTTGTATCAACCGTTTTGATGTTACAAACATCACAAACAACCAAACAAATAAGTATTTAGTAAGTAGAATACGTGGTCTCTGACTCCTCCGGGAAACTTTATACAGAATATATGTATATAATAGAACATAATTTATTGTACACCTTAAGATAATATAACTTTTCATTAAAAAACCGACTTCCGCCATTGAATTCGGCTATCTGCATGTTTTTATTTGCAAAAGGTACAAAAACAATAACTTGTTGCTGAAAATACCAAAATTGCTATTTGTGTAAGTACTGTATATTTGTGGAGTTCCCTCAATTTCTCATCATCATTACTGCAATGGGTTTTTTTAAAATGGGACTAGTCTGGAAGTATTATCCTATCAAATAAAATAATAATTTTCCAAATCAGTTGTTAAATGAAGAAGATAATGCGGTAACAAACATAAAAAAAAATACAACCGAATTGAGAACCTCATACTTTATTGAAGTCGGTTAAAAAAAAAAAACCTTACATGATAATTAAAAGTACAATGCGTCTTATCGCTTCTAAGCAACCTTTGGATAGAATAGAGATCTGTAAGATTCAAAGAATGGCCGGGGGTGTACCTACGTAAATTTGATACGAAAGAAGTAAAAACTAATACTTATTACAGACAACCTCTGCGGCGCGGCGGGCGAAGGTTCGTCTGTGAAGCAGAAGGTTGCGGGTTCGATTCCCGCCTCGGAACAAATATTTTGTACGATCTGCAGATATTTGTTCAGGGTGTTCTGGGTATTTTCTATGTATAATAAAAAATATTTATCTATGTAATGTATTGTATTAGTATATCAGTTATCTAGTACCCATAACACAAGCTCTGCTTAGCTTGGGGCTAGATAATGTTGTGGGAAATATCCAGCATTTATTTATTTTACTACAGAATAACTATCGAAATGAATAAATAAAAAGCATCTACTGCATAATACAATACATAACACATAATGCACACATAGTACAGGTTGCATATTAAAAAAGGTCACATAAAGTATTCCTTAGATTATTACCTACTTATTCTTGAGATTACATTCTCTCCTGCATAATCTGCAGTTACCTATATATTTTAACGGCTGCAAGCTTCTAGGATTTCTAAGGACCAACTTTTCCGTACTGAAAACTTTAATTTAGACCGTCTTTTACATCTCCAACTCCAAATAATTATACCTGGACTGAATTCTAACATACTTTCGCTGGCACAGCCACTTTCGAATCCGCCGTAATTCTAGACTTTGTATATAGAGTTTAACGTTTGAGTTCAACGATTAGGCCCGCTCGTTTAGATTAGTCAGCGTTTTGCTCCGCACGATTCCAGCCAAATTTGCTCACGCATTTCGCTTCTAAAATAATTGCTAAGCGATATTGTTTCTCCTAGCATCAGTTAGCTCAAGCTGACTGTAATTCTTGAGGTTTTCATTAAGTTTCGTTCGAGTTCCCCGATTAGTCGCTATCCTGAGTCAGCGCTTCGCTCCGCTGCGCCCGCTTCCTGTCACCTTTGCTACACTTTCAGTTGATTCCATCGTTTTACGCAAACGTCATAAAAATTATTTTGGCATTGTGCTTTTATGGTAGTAGATTTGGATAGAAATAGAAAAAAGTTTATTTGCAACAACATGGATAGTCTTCCTTAGAAGCACGTCTCGAGCGTTCAGACATTTTTTTTGATATTTTTTTTTGTAACTGTTTAGAATCGTAAACTGCTGCAAATCCTTTGATATGAGAGCCTAAAGTCTTATATCAACTTAGAGGATTTGCAAAGAATCTCTTAAATTAAAAGCCCCATATTTTCAGTTTTACATTAAAATTGGCTAAACGAAACACTTATGAAAACACATGGTTGTACTTTAGAACGGATAAACAGATAAACTCTGTAAAAGTGCTACTTACGTACTTCTCTTAATGTATGCCACGATGCCGCCGAGATAAATACGTACTTCCCCCATTTATTGGTATCTAATTTAACTACCTTAGGTAGGGTACGTACGTACCATAGAAATCAGGGAATTAAATAGGGATCATAACATAGGTAGGTTAGGTACTATTATATTATATTGCCTTCATTCGGAAGAAAAATATTATTTATCACTTCAATGATTGTAGAGGTTAGAGTGTAGAGGTTGTACCCTAGATCCTATTCATCCTGTACTGGTCATCTTCAGACTCTAGAGACTGCTGGAGAAACTCATCTCATGTCGTTTGAATTTGATAGTTTGAGCTCATACTTGTACAATATAAAATAGACGAACAAATATATAGTAACAATTCCGCTCCTCTCCAACGAAAACTCTGAAAGAATTCGACACGTGTTTCGCCTCTCAACGAAGCATCCTCAGGAAACAGTAGGCTCACTGCGTGCTAGAACGAAAAAGACACATTACTGCAAAAACTCCACAGCCATGTTGCCACTTCGAACGCCGAACAGAAAACCTCTGTTCGATGCTTCGTTGAGAGCCGAAACACGTGTCGAATTCTTTCATAGTTTTGGTTGGAGAGGAGCGGAATTGTTACTATATATTTGTTCGTCTATTTTATATTGTAGAATGGATTTCCGCAAAGTCACGCTTGAATCAATTAATTATCTCATACTTGTAGTTTCTGCTACAGTAGTACCCTAGACCTGTTCATCCCATGCTGTTCATCATCAGTCCCTGGTGCCTGATGTCAATGAAAAGGGCTTATGCCCAACCAACAGTGGACTTCTATAGGCTTCTTATATTCTACATCATCAGATGAGTGTAAATCACAAAGCTTCCAGACAAATTGCACCGGATCAAATACATACCCAACAGTATACCTACTCTCAATACCAGTTCACATCGTATCTGATTAGCTAGCAGATTCAGTGCACTATCAAATTGGTGTCCAGATGCAGTTTAATAAGCATACCGGATATAGCTGATAAATCATGCTGATTTGATTATTTACTAGCTACTAGTGTGAATACAAACTACGTACAAATACGCGTAGGATTAGGTATAAGAAATTGTGTTCAATATGACACACTGCAGCCAGAGCTATATCTACGAAAAAAATGAATGTAGACAAAAGCAACTTAAATTTATATAAAGAACTACTTTTTTGATGACCCCGTGGCGCGTGGGTGATTAGCCGGCTGAATCGAAGAGATGCGGCTTCGATTCTCGCTGCAGGGCAAATGTTTGAATGGTCTGCAAATATTTGTTCCAAGTCTGGGTGTTGTGTTGTGTTACCATATTATTTGTAGTTCCTGATACTGTCAGAGAATTATTCTAGTGTGGGATCAAGACTACGTATGTGACTGTTGGGTATTTTGTTTTGTTATGTTATAAGAGCCATGATTACATCTGCTTGCGGCACTTAAAAAAATAAAAGCGAACCATTTATTTTTTTCCTTTAAATACACACACACACACATTTCACATTAGGTTTTTTCACATTAGGTATATTATCTAAAATATTTAGGATCTATTTGTAAATCAAACCGGACGTCGCAGGGTAGGAAAACCCCCCCTCATTATGGATCGGAGATATCTTTTAAACTAATATTATAAAGCGGTAAAATTTGTTTGTTTGATAGGTTCCCGGCTTTGTATGGGGTAATCTCTGAAACATCTAGCCTGATTTAAATGAAAAACAAACTAATTGATTTTACCAATAAAATACTACACTAGTCCTGATTCTCTTCTTTCACCATCTTCTTCATCAGCCGGTAGACATCCACTGCTAAATGAGGCCTCCCCCATAGCATGCAAAGCGTGCAATGGGGGGGATTTGTCATTATAACCACGCTTGTCAGGTGGATTGTGGTGATCGCAGTTTGGTGTTAAGTATTCCTGTTTAATAAAGGTTATTTCACGTTGAAAAAGTTGCAAAGTTAAATAAAAATAAACTAAAATACGAATAAATAATGTATGAGACTAGATCACTATCCACTTGCAACTAAAAAATACCTATTTTTCCAGAAAACATTTTACTTACTTTGCTCAGAACTCTTACATCTCTACTCTTCCCTTTTCCACATCCTTAATTTTATTCACTGTATAAATAAAAATATCGGACTTAATTCCTCCCTAAGGTGCCCCATATTTTCTCAGTTGTTTATGGCTCAGTAGCGAGAATGCACAATAAAACTTGTTAAAGATTAGTGCATAAATGGAAATAAGAATTAAAGCTGGTTTTTGGGTTAGAAAAACAAGCGGTACAAGGCTAATCGTCCTAAATCAACAAATGGCCCAAAATTAATGGACTTTCGTCAAAATAAAATGTGCTCTACGTGACCGACTGGTCTGATTCACAGGTTTTTAATATAAATAAAATGAATTGCTCGTGAATTTTTACTCGAAATAAAAAAAACTGAATGGATTGGATTTGAGATTTCAGCATCTAACTGCGTATATTTCGAAACATACTGCGTACTCGTAAGTTGTGCTTTTGCATTTCTTTTGGACTGCACATTCCAAAACTCATACTAAAATCCAAGCTGTATTAAAAAAGGAAGAAATCTTGGGCCCTGATGCGTGGCTCCTTTTCAAGGAGTTATCCAAGAGGCTGTTAGATGCATGAGACTAATGACCAAAGGATACCTTGGTCAGAAAATCACTATTGCCATCCAGCCAGATAAAATCACCAGACTTAATTGGACACGCTTGGCAGGCGGATCGGTGATCGCAGTTTGGTGTTATGTACTCAGGTGGATGCTGCTGCTCATACACTGGCGTAAACCCTTAGTCGCCTTTTACGATATCCACAGGAGGAGTTGGAGGAGTCCTATTCTGCGGCCAAGACTACCACGGCTTATTATTATTTTAAATATTTATGTAGGTTTAAATAGTTTTTTTCTGTTTATATTACCTGTTTATGAATAAATAAATAAATGCTGGAGACATTTTACACAACATTATCTAGCCTCAAGCTGAGCAGAGCTTGTGTTATATAGATAAAAACAGACTTACAACTACTACATACGATATACTTAATACAATACATTACATAGATAGATATTTTTTGTTATACATAGAAAATACCCGGAACACCCTGAACAAATATCTGCAGATTGTACAAATATTTGTTTCGAGGCGGGAATCGAACCAACAAACTCCTGCGTCGCAGGTGAGCCTTAGCCCGCCGCGCCAAAGAGGTCGTAAAAAAATATATCGTAAAAATGTTAGCTTTAAGCTAATATAATAATAAGATTCTAGTATGCCATCTTCTCATTTTGCATGCCAGTACCAGTCTAGCATGTTGTGTGACACCCTTACTTAACCATCTACTTGTACATGTTTGAGCAAATAAATTATTTTTGTCTTTAATATGTCTCAAGCCTAGTTATATAGTCGCTTCCACATGGTGCCAGTCACACAAAATCCTCCGGCTTTAAGTAATCACTTGTTGTTCCCCGGTAAATCCTAGTGAAGTCCAATCTTAGACAATTTCATAGCCCTGATGGGACCTATTCTCTACAGCAGACAGATAATGAACTACACAATTTTATAGAAATAGTGTTTTATGGAATAATATATTTTCTTTAGTAATAGCATGTTTTTAGAAGAAGCTTTTTTATTTTATTTTGCAGAACTTTTATAATTCTGTTGAACATATATTTCTTCTGTAATTGCGTCGACGGTTGTTTTTAGAATGGCAAATCCACGCTCTACGTCGTCCGTAGAGCCTCTACGCCGTCCCGTAGAGCCCCTTCGGCTGTGACATAAAGTATTAAAAACTTTCAGGTCACATTTTTTTCTAATTACTATGTAATTCCCTTAATATTAGCTTGTAGTTTATGCTTGTTTACATGCCTGCCATTCTATTAATTCAAGATCCAGAATACATCCCTGGGCATAGCCTTGGGCCATAATATCTAGCTTGTTAATTGTAATCACGGAGGGGACGTTTTGGCTGGAACACACACCAACGCATACCTTACTTGTTTCTGGGAGGATCCTAGGTTCATAGCGATTAGTTATTAGCTAGACCAATTGCTCTTGTGCGTTACTTGTTTTTTAGATTATTAAACTCTTCTTGACTATGTTTACTTGAATTTTTGTTGTCTCTTGTGAGATGGCTTAAAGTAAGCAAACTAGTTTAGGTATGAATTGGTAGCATTAAAAAAAACAGATAAATAAGCAACACCGCAACAACAACAACGCAACAACGGTGCGTCATGTCTACTATTAGAGTCATTAAAATTAATCTATATTTAAATAACTTTTCATTTAAATAACCGACTTCCGCCATTGTATTCGACTAAATATTTCGAAGAAGAAAAAAATGATGAAAGAACCATAGTGGTGAATGGATTATGATACTTTCTGAATGCAAATGCTTGGTTTGTTGCTGAAAATATCAAAATCGCCATAATATATTATGCCTACATTATTTGAGGAGTTCCCTCAATTCCTCATGGATTCCACCATCAGAACTGGATGGTTCTGGGATCAATCTGCTTCCAGATATATCTATTCAAATAAAAAAAAAACCAACTTCACAAAAAGGAGAACCTCCTCCTTTTTGTGAAGTCGGTTAAAAACAGAGTTCAAGTCACCGACCGCAGGCAGGGTTCCCAAAAACTGATGACAACTTTACTTCGTCGGATGGCAATTTACTGATTTTGTGATAGAAGTTATTTTAATGTAATAAGTTGGGTTAAATAGTTTTTTGTGTTTATATTGCCTGTTTATAATTATAACAAATAACAATTATTATACAAAGTATTTTTTGAATATACTTATTTAATATGAAAAAATGGGTTTGGATAAATTCCGGTATTACGGATATTCGGTAGCCGAACTTCTCCTACTCGCCTGGTATATTCAATAAATTACGGTGACCTGGATAATTAATGCCACACAGCAGTCACCCCCACAATTTTACCGGTATTTCGAAAATTTGCTAACCGGACTACTTCTGCAGCTAATATTGGATAAATTCCGGATACCTGCATATTGAATACCAAAATTCAGTTCACCACCCAAATTCACTCCTTTTCTGGATGAAAATTATCCTGTTGCTCAATATCAATGCTCAATATCGCTGTGTGCTCTGTTGTTGTTGGTCACGAATATACATAACATATTATATAATATAATCTGTGTACCGAATTTCATCTAAACCGATTTGGTAATTTGGATAATTTGACCTATATATTGAAGTACTTGCTATAGCTAGGTAGGTATATATTTGTTTTTTGTAAAAAGTATTTTGTTTTTTTTTTTAATAATGATAGTAATTTTTGTAATGAATGTTAATTAGTGTAATTAGCTTAGGCCGTTCAAATTAATGAATTAAATAAACAAATAAAAAAATTGGCCATTACGGCGTAGTTGAGTAACAAAAATATCCAAACTTATGTAAGTATCTATAATATGAAGTGAAATGGAATTATAATATTATGTATTACAATTATATATTATTTAATTTTATAATATTATACAGTACCTGAGCAGCCCCCGGCCATACCTCGCCAGTTAATTGTAATCAAGGTGCGCCAATTTGACTGGCGTAGGTACACTAATGTCTTGTTAGACCGGCCACTGCTAAGCGAATGATGCGATCTATTAACTAATAACCTTACGCTAAATGGTTTAATAATAGCCTTACTTGGATAATACCTGTAGGTAGCTTCTTAGGAATGTAGATGTATTTCAAAGTTAGTTAGTTTCAAATAAATTTTCATTGAAAAAATATTTTTTCAAAACAATCTTTTTTTATATTAGTAATTGGAACCGTGAGCTGATCAAAATGAACCCAAACACTGCCAGGCTACTAATAATAACTACTAATGTTAATAATCGAAAATTTCCGTTGTCCACCTTCCATATCCATTATCAGATTAGCTTGCTGTCTCCATAATATTGTATTATCATAGGAACTTGACAGGTATGCAAAATTTCAGCTCAATCGGTTGGGTGGAACTGGTTCAAAGCTCAGTTTCAAGATTCCACCCGGACAAATATTCATAAATTATTTAAACAATCAAATTTTCGTATTTATCAATTAATAAATAAATAGATAAATGCTGGACATTTCACACAACATTATCTAGCCCCAAGCTAAGCAGCTTGGGTTATGGGTCCTAGATAACTGATATAGTTAATACAATACATTACATGGGTAGATATTTTTTGTTATACCTACATAGAAAACACCCAAAACACCCTGAACAAATATCTGCAGATCGTACAAATATTTGTTCCGAGGCGGGAATCAAACCCGCAACCTCGGTATATATGTCATGCATCCAACGTTAAAAATCTAAATTAATTTCGATTTTCAATCCAACCTAATTCAAAATCATTTTTAATTTCTTAGAATTTATCATTCATTTGCATGGCATCAATAACCCCACTTGAGTTTTTTTTTAAACTGCAAGCAAGCATACAAGCATACGGCCCACCTGATGGAAAGTAGTTACAATCGCCTATGGACGCCTTCAACACCAGAGGCATCACACGCGCGCTGCCGACTCTAAGATATAAAGATGAAAAGTCTCATGTGCCTTTGAATTACACCGGTACCCGTACCCTTCAAACCGAAACACACCAACACACACACACACACACACACACCGACACCCACACACACACACACTTCACTTCACATCACATTATAACCGTTAGACGTCCACTTTTGGACGAGGCCACCGCCATAGAACGCAATGGGAGATTTGCCTTAATCACCACGCTTGACAAGCGGTTTGGTGATCGCAGTATTGGTGTTAAGTACTGGTAGAGCTATGTCGGTGATTTTGGTTCTTTTATGGATTTCCTAGATTCTATCAAGTAGTGAAACTTCTAGCATAGCTCTCTCCATAGTCCGCTGCGTGACTTTGATCCTGTCTATACGGCCAATAGTTAGTTATGCAAACTTATATTAAATTAATCTAATCCCATTGCCCTATCAACTGCGAGACGTATCAAGGCGGACAGATCAACATATGGGCTATGTACGTTAATACGGATTATTCCATATGCCTCGACTGAAAGCCGGCACTGGCAAGTATTAATTAAATGCACTATATGCAACATGTAAAAGCACTTTCTGAATGCTTATCGGTACCTGTCGAATTATCCAGACGATGAGAGGGGTGAATGATGACTTTTAAATTATTCAATTTTAATCTAGTTGTGTTTTTCTGTGTCCGGCCTGAGAAAAGACCCCACCTTCTCCGGTGGATGTAGTAAAAGCTTTACTAAGGGATTACGCAAGGTGATAGGCAGCATTCACCTGAGTACTTATCACCAAACTGCGATCACCAATCTGCCTGCCAAGCGTGGTGATTATGGCAAGTCCTGCCAATGTATTCAATGGAAGAGGCCTCGAACAAGCTAGTGATGATGTTTTTTTTAGTATATTATTAGTTTGCACGCCATTCATTATCATTATTTTATTTAAAAAAAAATAGATTAAATGTTTTCTTACTCTTCATTCACGTACATTTACTATATTGTTTATGACCATTTTGATTGTATATTGTTGTTCTGGTTTACTTTTACGTTCATCATTTGTAATTTTAAATATTTGCAGTTATCATTATCAACACATCTATAGGCTACATACTCTTTATCCCGGTTCCACGCTAGTGAAGCCATAGGCGGATACTATAATATCATCATCATTAGCCTGTAGAAGTCCACTGCTGGAAACGATTGCCGCTAGGGTGGACGGTATACAAGGCATTGCTGTGAAAGACACCTGCCCAGCAATTCAATTAGTTTTTAGTTGTTTTTATTGTGTGTAAATATGGGTTTTAGTTTGCTCGAAACAAACGTATTTTTTTATAGGCCTCCCCCTTAGTACGCAACGACGAACGGTCTTGAGCCGCCTCTATCCACCGACGTCTTGCGATGTTTATAATGTCTTTAGTCCATCGAGTGGAGAGCCTTCCTATACCGCACTACTCTACTATAAAATAGGTACACTTTTTAAATGTATTCATAGATGATCTCACCCAAGGTTACCAAAAATGTTTTTCTCGTCTTATTAGGCATCCTAAACACAACAGTTATAATATGGACGTGATAATTCTGAATCAACCAGTGCTAGTGCAGTGTGTTATATGAATAATATAAAATAAAAATTTCAGAATAATTGAGAGCTTCCATTTTAGAAAGCTACTTCTAAAATGCATTTAAACTGACCACGACATTAATACACTTGGAAAAAGTGTATAAGTTGGTAAAGTTAGAAACAAATTATCGGGTGCGACGCGACTTAAATTATGACTGACAATCGCGACTTATAGAGCTAGTGAACCAGATATTCGTCGGACGTCCATACGCTCCAGGTCACATCCAATTATAATTATAATAAACACCCAAGGAAGGGCACTAATAGCCGAAATCCAAGTTTTTTTTAAGCTTAGTTTGGCAAATAGTGCAGCTTAAACATAACACCCAACAGTCACATAGGTACGTGGTCATGATGCCACACTAGGATTCCCTCTCTTGGGTATTACCCTTAAAAAATATTTGCAGATCTTACGAACATCGCTCCTGCAACCTCTCATACCTCAGACGGCTACTCGCCCGCTGCGCCATATAGGTCGTTAAATCATTAGTACAAAAGAGTAAATATGTTTTATATGAAGACCTATTTGCTGACACGTGCAGGTGTAACAATAATAACGGCTAAGGCCGTAGTCTGAGTTTTGACATGCAATTAACAGAAACGTATGGTGTAGTGTACGATTTTTTTTTTATGAGTATTGAGGTTCAGAAAGTAAACACTAGTGGCGGTCAATAGTGTCTCCATACAAAATCCATGTTAAAGTATGTACACCGTACGCCCGTGTCAATTACTTGTCAAAAAGACTACGGCCTGCATCAGTCGCGACTTCTCGTTAGAGAGTATTATGTTCCTTGGTCGTGACCGTCAGTCGTGAGTCGTTGCGTCCGATAGTTTGTTTCCAGCTTAAAGGCTAATAAAGTTGCAGTGGAATTAGGTAGTAGGTACCTAGATTTCCAGAAATAGCATTCCTTATCACATTACAAAATGTGCTACCGCCGACAACCGGTAAAACATTAGAAGCACAGAAAAGGAATAGGTTTTTTTACCTTGTCATTTGATTCGTTTTTTCGTGTTTCTTGGATTTAATTTTTGACTCAGTTATGAATACCACGTGTACTTGGAACACTTGTTTTACGTCAGACATTTATATAGTTAAGAAAGTTATGTTAGTATTTGTAGGTGTGCTAGAAACAGACCAATCATTTGTTTACTTACTAAACATTGTTTGTGTAATAATTTAGATAAAACGATACTTTATTAAGTATCTATTGATACTAATGATTTAGAAATAATTCAATATTCATCTGACAGGCATAAAAACAGCCGGTCAATTGTATGTGTTAATAAAACCAAATATCCCTAGTGCTCCAATGGTTAAACGATAAGACTGAAATCATCTTGAAAGAGACGCTTCAAATAAGTAGGTACTTTCTTGCCTACACAATCTTACAGAAACCGTTGCCGTTCGTCTACAGATGCGGCAACGTTAAAATAAACCAACAACAAGGCTGAAATCAAGCGTAAAATGTCGCCTCTATGTAGTAACCGTTTTTGTTTACAGTTTTAGTTTAAAACAACTTTGTACAAAACTTAAGAACATCCATGTATCGAATAGTTTGAACGAACATGAATCGAAACGACAATTCAATTCAATGTCAAAAGTTCCTTGCTACGATCTTTGAAAACTCCTAACTTAAGGGTGTTTTTGAAAAATATGATATAACGGAGCGAGGGGGCTTCAAGTTAGAAGAGGAATCGCCCCCAAGGGGGCCGTGATGAATCTTTCACGCGTTTTATCGCTTTGCATCGGGAATCGAACCTTGGACCGATCGCTTTTTCGGACCTAATATAATTTATAACGCAGGGACTACCTATTTATTAAGACGCGTGCCCGATCATACGCGGTAAACGTACTTTATACGCATACTTAGTGTAAGCGGTTTGTTTACGTACAAAATGGGAAAACAAGAATTTTTCAAGTAATTTCCCAGGGCTCATCATCATTATTATCAGCCAGTAGAATTTCACTACTGGACATAGTCCTCAGCCTCACCCATAGAATGGCACGATGAACGGTCTTGAGCGGCCTCCATCCAACGACTTTCTGTGATTTTCCAGGGGTTGAATTCCGAGTTTCAACAAGGAATTTACACGGACGTATCGTGTTGTGTAACACGGTTTTTTTGTATAGAGACGATGAGCGCCCCTAGAGTATACTTTGTGACCTTCATTTCCATACAAAATTCCGTGTTACACTACACTATACATCCATATCCATGTAAATTGCTTGTTAAAACTCGAACTTAGGCCAATTATAAACTACTGGTACTTTCGGTAAATGCTCTAAGACTGGTACTGGTATGAAATAAATAAGGAAAAAGTTTGAATAAAAGAGTTCGTAAAGCTACGAAGTAAAACAGTCAGATAGAAAATACCAGATGCCCAGAAAGTCATTGTAAAATAAGGAAACATAGTTGAAATCGACATTGGTATATATATATATATTATATATATAAATAAATTGAGATTTAACATCGTAACATAACACCCAACAGTCACATTACACAGTCCTGATCCCACGCTAGGATTCCCTGTTTCGTGGGTATCAGGAACTACGAGAACCATGGTACCACAACACCTACAGAAGAACAAACATTTGCAGATCATGTAAGCATTCGTCCCGCAGCAGGAATCGAACCCGCACCTCTTGCGTCTCAACTGGCTACTGCACCATGTAAATCGTCACATCAATATGAGACTTGCTTTTTTGTTTTAACTTTGCACAATGAATTTTGATTGCCAAATAACTTAATAAGACTGTTTACAAACGTACAACTCTTAAACTAACAAGAGTGCATATAGCCTAGAAACTGGACATAGTTGGGAGTACTAGCGGTGGTGTACCACAGCCGCTCAGTTGAAGATCACCTTAAACTAAACTTGCCGTGTTTATCTCGCCATGTTACGTGACTTAATGAACTGGTATTTAAGTCTATTTTGGTGTAGGAAATGTTTGCCGGGAAGATTGAAGTTTATTAGCGTAAATTACGCATTCCTTAAGAAAACTAACAAGAAATATTGAAGGTAATTTTCACCGACCAATTATGAGCCACCTAACGCTTACGAGACACTTAACACAATCAAATAAATTTGTCATGCGTCCCGTAAAACAAGTAAGAACACATATTCGAAAATATTATTGAAGTTATAAACAGGTACACGGCGAACGCTTGTTCTAAATAATAATTCTTTGAGTGAAAAAACAAAAAAAATCCTACTAATATTATAAACGCGAAAGTTTGTGAGTATGGATGGATGTTTGTTACTCTTTCACGTAAAAACTACTGAATGGATTTGAGTGAAATTTGGAATGGAGATATTTTACACCCTGGATTAACACATAGGCTACTTTTCATCATCATCATCAAACTCGAAAGTTTGTGAGTATGGATGGATGTTTGTTACTCTTTCACGTAAAAACTACAGAATGGATTTGAGTGAAATTTGGAATGGAGATACTTTACGCCCTGGATTAACACATAGGCTACTTTTCATCATCATCATCATCATCAAACGCGAAAGTTTGTGAGTGGATGTTTGTTACTCTTTCACGTAAAAACTACTGAATAGATTTGAGTGAAATTTGGAATGGAGATACTATACGCCCTGGATTAACACATAGGCTACTTTTCATCATCATCATCAATTTTCATCATTATTCACGCGGGTGAAACTGCGGGGCGCTACTAGTAAAAAATAAATAAAAAGGGTTTGTCAACGTGACATGACTCAACGATACTATTTTCCTCAGAATAATGACTTAGAAAGCTTCAGTCATTATTCTGAGCTATTTTCAATAAGGTTTATCAATCTATCATAACGCAAACAACTAGCCACAGAAGCGATAAAATAAGAAGTGAAGTGAAGATACGTTCTCTCAATACACGATGACGAAGTCACAAACTACAGCTAGTTATCTTATGAATTGAATAACCAATGAAAGCTTTTCAATGCCAATTAAAAAAAAGTAGTTTCAGCTGGCTCCATAGATGCCGCTAAAATTAACATCAACTATCAAAAGTACTAAGATGGTTTATTTTTGTAGTTTGTTAAAGTCCAATGTCACAAAGTCAAACTTTCTTTTGATAGTTTATCCTCAGAATAATGCATTATTCTAAGAGTTTATCACACGTGCAGCGCCACCTATTTTCAACGCTGAAAGCATGATTCGAAGACGGCCGTGAAAAACCGACATTGTACTGAAAATTATCAACTAAAAAGTGGATTATCAACAAATACTATTACTTCTAAAAACTTGAATTAAACAAACAAAAACACCTTCAAATATCGCTTTGAGTTTATAAAGAAGCTATTTGTGAAAAAATTCCCAGTAAGTATCTAAATAGTAGTCACGAAAAGCCTTCTCAAGATCTTTTCAGCCTGAGAATTTGAATAAAAGAAACTTCGTCCAATATAACTTTTTTCAATTTTAGTGTAAGTACGTTGGTGCTATTTATTTGTTAGTCGAGTAAATTCTGGGAACAGAGAAGAAAATGAACTTATTATTCTGTGAGATGAAGACTTTAGTAACATAATGTGAGTGAAAAGAATATGGGTAAAAAATGATACCAACTTTTCTATATAAACTGTTTAGCTTTAGTTTAGCTTTCTTTCTGCCTGATGCCTGGTATTTGAGAAAAAAAAGTGAGAATGACAGTTATACAATTAGGAGACAGATAAAAATATAGGAGGCTACACCACGTTTATATATAAAACGGTGAAGTCAAAGTCATAATTTTGAATGTCTAGTGCTAGTCTATGGCGAGAGTCTAGGAAGCTTATTGTTTTTCCTAGACTCTCTTCCGCTTAGTTATATTTTAACCAGTTAAAAACCCTGAAAGTCAGGCCCATTAAACAGCTAAAATCTATTTAAATGAAACTCTACCTTTCCGTTCCTTTGAAATCTGTTAAATTAGCAATGTAGAGAAACATAAAAAATAATCCCTTGCAAAAATAAGTCTCTTCGAGAAGGTTAGTTAGTCTACCCTGTACAGTAGAAGTTTCAGATCACTATAATTGAAGACAAGATATGATAGCATACACCAATCCCACAGAACAGTTAAATAAAATTAATTTAAACTTTCCTAAGCGCATTTTCCCCCCGTGTAGAACTTCTAGTAGCGCAAAACTAACGAGGTCTTCAGAAAATTAACCAGTAAACACTACCTAATTTTCATAATAATTTCAGATGTGCCAATTGCTATGCGTTTTTCTCCTAAAGGCTTAGAGCATTAATACTAAGGCCATTGGCATATAATATATTACTGGCGTAAGAGAGTTTTGCCCACCTTTGCCACCTCCTTTTCGGTTAATGCTCTAAGCTTATAGCCAGGTCATGAAGATTGATTCGTTCTGTCATCTACTTTTATTTTATTTTTATTTTACACTCACAAAACCATTGATTTAAATTAATAGAGATTATTGATAATATGATATATGTCAATGCTAGAGATACAAACCTCATTATATCAAGCACATATATCAAGCGTCAAAATAATGAAACATATTGAAGCCACTTTTTAGAATCAGCGATGTAGCTTTGAAACTAGTAATCATTTTAAAGTAAACATATGTTTAGCTCTTTTACTCCTTTTACTCTACTTTGCGCCTGACGTCGATTTGATGGAGAGCTATATTATTTGTGTAGCAATGTCTGTGTTGCCTACCGTATGAAATATTATCCCAAGATTGACTTACACTTGACATATTTTGATGACAAACGAGCTAATTTCACTCTTTCGCAAAAGTCCCGTATTTACGGGAAAACTAAACGTGCACTGGCAGCACTTTGTCCTAAATCGGTTTTCAAAAGATTTTTGATGTAGGTAATAGACAATGGTATGGGTAAAGAAACAATTGAAACTTGTGAAACGTAATGCTGCATGTTTTAGTTTGTTTTTCTGATCTCGAATTGCACTCTTTTACTACACATTTACCCTTTTTGTAAGATCGATTTCTCGTTTGACGTAATGTACGCCACGCCTTATCTCAAGTGACATATCTGGTTAGGCAACTGCTAATCTGGTTACTTTTTAGTGCCATTGCACAAAACACATTACAACAACAAAAAAATAATAACTAACAATATTATAGTTTTAATTTTGGTTGAAAACAAGATCATTGGCAACACTGAATAAATGTCTACGGACGCATCCATGCGTTTCGAATGAGTTGAGTCTATAATCCTTTTAAGTAAGGTAAGACACTGTTTATTCTCTACTATGGCGTAGTTCTACTCGCTCCGGCTATGCCTGTAACTGCAATAAGTGTCGCAAAACTTTCGCAAAACATCCTTTACTTCCGCGTTAGAGATGTTTAGTTTTTAGATTTCCACTTGAAGTTCTATTTTGTTGCTTAGTTATGGGTCACTCACTGTCTAACTCGATTGCGATCTTGTTTCGACATTGTTCTTTGTTCGATTCTTGAAATTTTCGTTTTGGTTTTGTGAGTATTTTGTTGTGAATATTGTAGGAGAGAAGTGTTTCGATGTTGAATGATAACCATTAAAATATATTCTCGGTTTTAATAAAATTACTTATAATTCAACAGCTCTATTGTATTTTTAACTCATTAAGACACGGCCGTCATAATTATTATGTTTTGTAAAAACCCTGGGTTTTGATATTACTGATAGATTTATGAAGAGAAAAGAGGCCTATACCCAGCTATGGGTGATTCCGGGCTGAGATGATAATGATGATGATCAGAAGTTAATCCCATCATCAAATGTAATAACCCAATTATCCATTGTTTTCCCCACAATCCAGACTACTTGTAACCCCAAAGTTGTACCAAACATTATCCAACTGAGTCGCTCCATAAAACATTCCACTCAAGTTTCTAAGCACTGTAGTGCCTGACAAAGTGGAAATACGAAACGTTGCTGACAGACAACGAATAACTTAATTCTGATGAAGAGCACTCAAAAAGAACGGGTCTTAAAGCACGATTGTCTCTTCAGATGTGCAGACGCCTTGGAAATCTGTAAAATAATACCCCAACACAGGCGCGTACTAAGGATTTGTGTTCCAGAGTTTTCGGGGTCTGTCTCCACAGTTTACCACACTCAACCTGACATGGACTTCGGCACAAGATTTAAATCTCTCAACCAACTTCGGTAATTCTTTGATTGCTGCAGAAATAATCTGGTTAAATAGGCTAGTCCACACCATCATCATCACCAGCCTGTATACGTCCACTGCTGGACGAGGTATCCCCTATAATTATACTGGGGGGGAATTACCATAATCACCACGCTTGGCAGGTGGATTGATGATTAGTTTGGTGTTGAGTACTCAGTTAGATGATGCTGCCCATACCCTGGTCCCTTAGTCGGCTTTTATGACAGCTCAGGGAGGAGATGGAGGGGTATATTCTAAGACCAGACACACCACGGCAAAATAGAGTAGTTTTTGCCTTTATATGGCTCATGAAATAGAAAAATTTAATTATGGAATAGGATTTATCCAACTCCTCCTATGGATGTTGTAAAGGAATAACGCCAGGGGATGGGCAGCAGCATCAACTTGAGTTCTTAACAATAAACCGCGATCATCAACCCACCTGCCAAGCTTGATGACTATAGCAAATCCCCCCCATTTGCACGCTATGGGTTTTTCGTTATGCATGCTATAGGGAGGATGATAACATACTTTCCTGCTCGCTTTGCTCAGACACTAACACCCTCAAGAATTTCAATAAAGCTTAGTACTACGACTACTTCGCGTTACTGGTTCTTTCTTAGTTATCCTACGATACGTCAGAGATAAGCTTGAAAAGTCTAAAAACATAAATAAAAAAAAATCTTGATAAATAAGGTTGTCTCATGTTTCTAGTTCTATTTTAAAGCAAAATGGTAACTGAGCAATCAAGACAAAAAATAAAAATGAATGGTTTGAACCCCAGTATCAACCCACCTACGGCTGCCCCGACTAGTGAAGCCGGACCCTAGCTGACGATACAATAAAATAAGCAGTACTCAAGAAGTAAACTACAAATTACGAGAGAGCGAGCCGAGCTCAGCTTAAAATAATTAAGATTCTTTGTCCGGTCAGACGGCAACTCTGCAGCTGCATTCATGCAGTTCTCCTACTTTCAGAAAAGCCACCGACGACAACAATTAATTAAATTGAAGGCCCTAACTATAGAATCGTCGATTTGGCCTTCTTCTATATTTTGATACTTGTTTTCAGTTTTTGCGTAGTATGGTTTTATTGTTTTTTTCATCATATCATAGTCATTTATATCACTTACCGTTCAGATGTTAATTTTTCCCTATTTAGGATCACGTAATCAAACTTCTAGCATAGTTCTCTCCATAGCCCGCTACGCAACTTTGAGTTTGTCTATAGTTATACAACACAATATGGTTAACGACCACGTCTCAGTGCTGTTAGTCATCACCAATGATTATAGACTTTCGTCTTGAGGCTCTGCGGTATCTGTGACGAGAAGATATGGCTTATTTTCCCGGACACTGTCTATCCGAGTTGGATTCGTTGGTTGACCTCTTTCTCGAAGTTGGACCTTCTTAGTTGAATCATTTAACGCAAATTTAGATGGTGGTTAACAACTTCGACAGTATCATTCCCAACGTGTACCGGCATAGGAGTGACATTGGTATTTGACATGATATTCGTCTTGCCCATGTTAATTTGAAGACCGACCTGCAGCTCAACTCGATCCTAATGCAGGATTTAGTGTCATTTGTCGTCAGAGAGTACTAGATTCCTTGGTCATTTGGTATTCTTGAATTCAATACTAGCGCACAATTTGGAGTGGATTTTATGGAACTAAGTGAAATTGACTATCTGTTTTTGTTGTTCTTCACGCAAAGTCAATCGCGTGCTCTACCTAGGTTTCAAACTTGATTTGGTTCAAGAGTGCCAAACAAGCGTTGAAACTGGATTGAGATTGGAACTGGATTGCGATTGGAACTGTTTTCAAGAGTAGCCCCACTGTTGGGAGACAGTATTGAGGTCTTCGAGAATTGTGCTAAGGTTTTCCGGAGATTCCGCCATTATGACTATTATGTCATCGGCTTCATTTGGCATCTTACATTTAGGGTAAAAAGCTTTTTAGGCAAATCTCATGTTTAGGTATAATGCCGTCATTGGCATCTCGCGTTTAAGGTAACTCGATCATAAGGGGGTAAATCGAAGGTGAGTGATATGTATATTCGTCATTGATGTTGATGATATATACGTTCATATAATATGCATTTCATATTCCTTATGCAGAAGCTTGGAAACATCCTCCAATGCAGAAGTAAACAGTTTCGGAGAAATAACACCACCCTGTATTACACTTTCATAGGATTTTCGTGTACTAGTACTGAACATTAGTGGCCCTGCTGTACAAACACTTCAACACTTCAATATACCGGTAGTAGATCTGGCACCGCTGTAATACTGTAACACAGCCCGTCTTGACTGAGTCGAAGGCTTTCTCGTAGTCCACAAACGCCATGTACATAGTTACACTGCTTAAATCATAACCCTTCTTTAGCTTGTCCGTAGTCGGGAAAAACTTTAATTGAATCCCTACACTTCTGTTCCAAATAACAGTTTTATGACACCGGAAATATATCACAGATAGTTTATTGAGTTTGAAACTCGGCGTGGGTAGTATGAGAATATTCGATAGGTCGAATGTGCCAAAAAGTTTTAACTGGAATTTTGCAGCAGGTTAAGTGCAAAATAAATAATAGTAATAGAGGTTGAAGTATGAAGATGCAGTTTTACGTAATAGCCACTTTGAATTAAAATTAAACCTGCTTGGTCTAAGATTCATGATTGATACTTTTTTAACCAAAAACTATAACATTCTAAATTCAAAAATGTTGTGACATTCCATTGTTTCACTTTCAATTGTTTATATAGGCACTAAGGTATAACGATTAATTAAAAGTAATGGTAGAAGCCGATCCTTAGCAAACAATCAAGGAATTATCGTCATGGTTGACGTTAGTTTACCCACAATATTGACATCAAATTGGTACAATAAAAAACTCGAGAATTGGGTGCCTCACGCATTAACTGATGTGCATAGAGGAACACGCGTTGAAGCTTGCCTTGCTTTGATGATTAGGTACAGAAATTAATTGTGACGTATGATAAAAAGTAGATTTTCTACAGTAGTTGAAAGCGAAAAACGCAATGGCTGAACCCAGGTCAAATACCGGAACAATGCCCTAAAGCGAAGCTCATCCATAGAAAAATTATGGTAACTGTTTGGTGGTCACTAATGCACTGCCTATAGCTTTTTGAGATCCGTGGGGCTATTCTCTATTGCGATCATTGCTGTCACACAATTATTGGTCATTGTTGTTATGTTTTTTTTATTTTTTTTTATTTTGACGTTAACTTTTGTATGGGAAAAGTGACGTTTACAGCAATGATTGCACAATTTACACCTGCTGCAAACCTGTTGCGAAACAGAGAATACGGGGACCGGTGTATCAATAACAGCAGATGTCTATTGTGAAGAACTTCAATGATGGCGATACTCTCAGAGAAACAACCTCGACTCGTCAATCGATTTTCGCCATTATTGCTCCATGATAACGCAAGACCTCACATTGTTATAAACCATACGTTCTCTGTACTCGCCAGATCTAGCCCCAACCAATTACCATTTTTTCCGCAATTTGGTCAATTTCCATAAAAAGAATTGTCAACTTTCAGTGTGGTTTTAAAATAATTACGTGAATTGGCCTTCTATAGTATTAGTACTGCTCCACACATCTGGAGCCATATTAAGTTTAAAATCAGCGAGATAAAGCTTACTTTGCATAGAAAGCCACTTTGAAATGACACAGTACGTTTGAGGCGTCGGGAGCGACGCCTGGAGTGGTCGCGGCGTGCAAACTATGCCTTTGTGTCTGTTTACTGACGTGTTTATATTTTGACGACGCGTCTAAGAATTTAACAATACAACCCGAATAAACAATATAATACTGATATTTATTTATATTGCTACGGGTATTTATCGCGTGTTACATTATTATTTATTATTCCCGACGTTTCGAATGCGTTAAAGCAATCGTGGTCGCGGGCTGACTATTAAAAATACTAATATAATACTGTTTTTGCACTGGGATGACTTTTGGCAGGACAAAAATACATTGTATAAGAAATGCGATTATGTGACTCTGGATTTATTTTAGCGTTTCCTCGAACAAAGTTTGCATAAACGTAGATTAGAACTACTTATTTTATATAGGTACTCCAGTTTCCAAGAGAGGTTATGGATGAAATACTAATAAAAAAAACAAAGCAATCATTTTGTAATTTTGCTGAAAAGCTGTACCCAAGGGTTATTCTATCCGTCAATTCAACTTTGTCGGCCTAAAAACGTGATAACACAAAGAATGTCGTGGCTTGAGGGAGCGAGGTCACCCGCGGAGCACCCTCCGCTTTGTTCCACTGGCAACAATGCGGAGGAGTACTGAGGAGCCACTTGCGAGCACTTGTATCGGATGCAAGCGATGTTTCGTTCGTGTGGATTAGGGTCTGAGGCAGGGTCGCACTTCTGGTCTTTTGTGAGCTTTCCCGACGCGAGCGGATTATGAGTGTTAGTAATGTTTTCTTGAGAAGTGTTCCTGGTTTAAGATAGTTTTCGTGCGGGTGGATTTATGAAAAGTATCAACGTTGATGTTATGTTTGTGTTAATTCACAATACCTAACACAGTGCGATTATAATATGAATACAAGCGTTTGCTTGCGGCTCCACCAGCGTGGAATTATATATATATATATATATATATACTATTATAAATAATAAAAATAAATTATTTATATGTATATAATAGGTAACGGTAACTACTTTCCATCAGGCGGGCCGTAAGCTTGTTTGCTGTCTTATATAAAAAAAAAAAAACAGTTCAACGTCAACACGAATGTCCATACGTTGAGCTTATTCCTGACAATAACTTTGATTAACATTCATTTTAATGAAATTTGTCTCAAGATTAACTTATGTGGTAAATTGATTACAGACGCGATGACATTGTCTCGAGAACAGAAGTCAACACTATCCTTGTTGCATGCAATAAAAAAAAACAAAAAAAAACAAGAAAAACTTAGCTAAACTAGTTTTAACATTGATCTATCTAGTATCTTCGAGGTTAGGTATTCATTTATTTTCCAATCTATTTCAAAATCGTTCTCAGCACTGACCTTTATTAAAGGTACTCTCTCCCTCTTGATGGACCAAATACATTATAAGTGTGGCAGGAAGACGGTGGTGGATGGAGGCGGCCCGAGACCGTTCGTTGTGGCATTCTATGGAGGAGGCCTATATCCAGCAGTGGACTTCCATAGGTTGATGATGATGATGATAAATACACATTAAAACTTACATTATACAAGCAATCACGAATAGAAATAAAAAATTTACAGAGTTGATTCTACCCTATATGAATACAGCCCTGGGCATGGAGAGTACCTAGTAATTATGTGATATTTATGCGCACTGCCCCTCCCCTGCCCCACCCCTGTTTTCTTGAGAGGTTCCTACACCAACGCGTTACTAGTGTCGGAAGTTATGAGCCTAGCACAATAAAATTGCAGCTGGTTCAACCAACAATAGATTTATTAATGTTGAAAGCCTCCCGCGATGACAAGGAAGTTCACCCTGCAATAGAACCGATGATCGCGCGACAGGGGAGTTTCGTTATTCCTATAATAATGCAATAAAGATTTTTCGCATTTGTCGCAAATGCCAGGACTCGCGGTCTACGCCACGGTACATCATAGATCACATTAACATAGAAAGCAGGTTGTGTGCCTATCTCTCAGCCCTTACCGTAGGGCTATTCTCTATCTCGCGATTGCAACAGGCGTAAATTGTGCAATCATTGCTGTCAAACGGTAACTTTTAAATGAGAAAAGCGACGTTTGTCATGGATACTCTCCGTTGCGCCCGCATCTGAGAGGTATTCACGAGGAATATAACTCGAAAATTAAAAAAAAAAATGGCAACCTTGGTAATCATTTTCATACAGTAGTTTATGTCAGAGTCATACTGACTAAAACCCCACGGTTGCCATCCATTCGCCTTTAGTCGGGACTACAGGAACGCTTTCGCACTCTTCTGTCTTGGTTTTTAACCAAGGTTGCCCTAAATTAACTCCTAACTTTTTCCTTTTTTTTGTATAAGTATTTTTGAGTGGTGATCTATAAAGAGTTTTTTATCTATGTTCATAAATTCTTGGTGTACGAAATTCCAAAAAAAAAAAAAAACAAAAAATGATGTTATACTTTGTGCCAGTAAGGAACGGGGACAAACGCCGGTAACCAGCTTTCCACGTTAATGTAGTCTTTACTGTGGATTATAAAATGTTGCGCAAAAAATGTGAAATTACTGCCGTGCGTAAATCGAAAACTTTTGCAGCTAAAATTTCATGGCATAAAAGCTAAAATACCAAGTTCCAAGGTAGTGTAAAAACTTTTCATGAATTTAATTAATTTCGCTTGTAAGAGTTCCCTGGATTTTATACGGAACACGTAAATATTGTGTTGTACACGCACACGTGTAACGTGACCGGCGAAAAACAGATCTAGAGCTCTGTGCACAGCAAGCGGACCGTATTAGTTTTTTTTAAATTTTACTTATTTATGCCTCGTTTTTTAAACAACTGTGGATTAGCCATCTAGTAGAGTATGGTTTATAATCGCTCTATTTTCTTAGACCCTTTGACCTATCAAAATCAAAGTCAAGTCTTAAAAAAGACTTTGCCGCTGGATACCCATGAACTAGTCAAACATTGTATTACATAATGCATATCCAAATATTACGTTTTGAGTGTGCAAGGATCCACTTGAACCCTGAAACCTTGCTCATAAGTACAAGTCCAGCTAAACGCCGGAAGACGTGAGGGTTCTCGCATTGTTACTGCAACAATGGAAGGGAAATGTCTTTCCACTTCTTTCGACTCAAATATGTACAATGTACATTTATTTGATGAATAGCAACAATTCTGTTACTAGCTATCAATAGACCGTATTGAATTTAATGGTGACATCAAGATTTCATATTAACAGAAGAAAATTCAACAATGAAAAGTAATATCTTTAACGTCGTGTTGCATTCCCCCAGTCACAATTCCTAAGCGAAAAAGTATAACACTTTTGTAAAATGGTTTCACATAATTTTAATGCTTTTAAGATCAAGTTAATAAAACGAAAAATTTGGATTACCGTGAGGTCGCGCCATGTGAAATCGTGCAAGACCAAGCACCTTTACTGCATTGAGCGCACTTTTCCCACCGTCCGAAGAAATAAAGGAGCCAGAACAAAAAGGACATTCCTTTAAAGTTCTTTATTTCAAGGAATTGTAGCAGTAAAGTGCGGTTTAATTGCACGGTGAAACTTTCACAGCTCCACACTTTTATTTGTATTCGATGAATTTAGATTCGATTTCTTTCAACTCGCGCACGGAGAAATACAGATATCGGTGCAATCTCATCGTCATATCTATTTCTATGGAGCATTAATAAAAGTCTGGCTTTTGATCGTGAGTTTTGTGTTGCATTTTATATCGATATAATGGAGCCTGAATCGATAGGATGTGTTCTATTAAAGTAGGATGGTCATGTTATAAAGTTAGCTTCACATTGTTCGACAGATCTTACAGTTCGGTGCAGTGTTACATTTTGTTACAAAAATTAGACTAGTTTTCTGTACCTAGTGAAGAGAAACGGTAACTTTGGGACGCGCTCCAATAGTCTCTCACTTTCTGCGCACCCTCATGCCCTGCATGACAATGCCGCCCCAATAAAACTTTTACTGTCTATGATTTTCAAACCGTTTTTCGAGATTACTTCTATAAAATTCGTGATATTAACTTTAGAAAGAAATTCCTCAACTTTATCGACATTAGAAAGCTTTAAACCATGGACGCGATGGAATTTTTTCCTTATCCTTTAGTCCTTTTGATTTGATGGACGTCTAAGAACTGCCATTCAAATTGAGTATCCGATCTAAAGGACTTGTGTTTGTTTTTTAAATGTAATTCTGTTTGGTACTAGTTCATTATCAGCCAATAGATGTCTACTGCTGGACGAGGTCTCCTCGGGAGGAGAATCCTGGGATTTGGCATAATAATCACCACGCTTGGCAGTCTTGGTAATCGAATCAATATATTGGTGTTATTGGTATGCCATGATGTATCCGGCTTAAAAATAGACCTATCTGTCTCCTCACGTGGATGATATAAAAGCTGACTAAGGGATTACACCAGGGGATAGGCAGCAGAATCCACCTGAGTTCTCATCACCAATACTGCAATCAACGAACTGCCAAGCATATGGCAAATCCCCCCATTGTATTCTATAGGGGAGGCGTCACCCAACAGTGGACACCTAACGGCTGATAATGACTATGATGCTGCTGCCCATCCACTGGTGTGATCCCTTAGTTGGCTTAAGTGCCGTGGTGTGGCCGGCCTATGAATAGGCCCTTCCACTTCTCCGGTACAGTTACTAGTTTATCCACTTTTATTCCATAAAAAAATAGAAAGTAATGTTCAACTCCAATGCCCAATTTAAATGGCTGCGATATACTATCTACATACTTACGTCTTTTCTATAGCTAGAGTTAAAAACGTACTCGTAGATCACAAGTTTTTTTAATTTCAGTAAAAACTAGCCCCGCAAATGTATGTTACAAAAGCTCCACTACCTCATATTTGTAACAAGATAGACGATCTGAGTCTCTGAAATGGACTTTTTCTTCACAAAGAAAACATTTTACCTGTTTATATTTCGGTTGTCTGCGGGAGGGCGTGGGGGAGGGGGATGAGATAAGAATCAAATAGATGTAGTTTTGCTGCATGGAGCCTTGTGGACCACATGCACGTGATGACAGCCAACTCGTATATCTTGACACTTGCAGAATATTCACCGCGTACACTAACATTTTACGATTCATTTCATCTCGTCATGTCGCCACTCACAACATTGTTAATTGACAACAATGTTTAAAATAAGGGTGCTATATAACTGAGCGATATTTTAATATAATTTTAAGGAGGTAAAATACTAATTCGGGCTCTATATAAACAATTGAGCAGTAAATCTGAGCATTCAAAATATTAATTGAGCACGATTTTATTTGCGTTTTTAGCAGTAAAAACAATTTAATGGTGCAGACAATACAAAATTGTGATTAATAACGGTAACACAATTATTCTTATAAAACTAAATTTGGTTTTTGGCACTTGCCCGTCGCCTTCGCGGCACGCTTCTCTCAGCTCGTGCGTTGTTGTCGTCAGTATTCAAACGTATTCACTGTACTGGATCCTAATGGTTTTCAGATTTTTCAATATCTTAGACTCATGACATACACATGAACTAAATTTTAAAATAAGCCACTACTATAATGTAACAAAAGTGCGTAGTTATTACGCTATATCTACATAAAGGAACGCTAAACTGGCAATTTTGATGCCCAATTATAGAACCTTATGCTCACTTTATATTTGAACATAAAATAATACCATCCGTGTGTTAGACACGCTATTATTCTGAATCATTCGTTCGTACTAAAAAGTCAAGGTAACTTGCGATACCACTCGTGATATAAATCGCTTTAGACTCGTGAGCAAATATTTTAATGGATTGAATTTACGCGAAAGCAGTAAAACCGTAAAGCGTCGGATTTTGAGTTAAAAATACATTTTATTTAAAGACAACTTGTGTTTGTCTGTCTGTACACTTATAATTTGAGCTCTTACTGGACGGATTCAAATGAGGTAGGGTATTTATTGAAAAAGGTTTTATCATACCATAGAATACATTAATTTACTAGTTTTGTTCAGGGAGCTGGACCAATATTTGTGAAGTAGGTTGGAGGAAAAAACTTGGTCGGGTGTGGGGGCAGTGCCGTGTGTATTTTTTTATTGCTTGTACTGGATTATTTTTTTTGCAATTTTCTCAAGGTTTTATAATATATATTAAATTGTTGCATGACTGACCTAATTCAACGCACAGCATAATCCGTAAGCCGAATTGTTACCTGAAATTTGGAGACTTCATACCTTTTGTGGTCTAGTGGAGCAAAATAAGTTTCTGAAATTCATCCCCTAAGAGGGTGCAGTGAGTGTTAATGTTTGCATGGAAAAAACACCACACGGACGAAGTCGTGGGAATTACACTAGTATAGTATAAAGAATCTTTGCAAGTAACTTTCACACGGGTGAAGCTGCGTGCAGATGCTAGTGAAAAATAAAATACGCAAAAAGATTGCAATGGGCTTGGAGAAGCATAAAATATTTCTGGTAATATTGCAGTTACCTGTGACAAGCAGTGGTGTTATAAACAATTGCTGTTTACATAGCGCAGCTTTTACAAATATTTATCTCGACACTTAAAATGGCGGTGAACGAAATAATCAAAATTGTTCGGGCGTAGTATATTTTCACGAAGTATATGTTTCGAATGACGTAACGGTCATGAAACATATTTTGGCAGAGCGATAAGGAAATGACACAAAGAAAACAAACTAAAGTCCGCTTCGGCCGAAAATTTGTGAAAGCGAGATGTGCGGGGCGAACAGAGCGAAGCGGTGTGGGTGCGGGCGAGATACCGCCGCTGTCAAAGTTATTGGAACGATGTCAGAGATCGCTAGAAGCGGATATCTATCTACCTTTTCCACTCTTTCCTAACTCGCTTAGTTCCACATCGAATTCAATAGTGAAATGTATAACCCAATAATTAAAATGGGGTTTCATTCTAAGCAATATTTTTTTTAGTTTGAACTAAAAGGTGATTTCATTCAAAGAAAAAAGCGTTACTTTGCCCTTTAAAATAACAACACAAAAAGCCTCACGTTAACACCGCTCGATTACCACGGGAAAAATTAATAAAAACTTTGAAAGCTTTTTAATTAAAAGTCTGAGAGCGGATTGAATAGTGCTTTAATTGATAAATCTTCAAGAATATTAATAGTCTAAATTAATTTGAAAGGATCAATTTACGTTGCTACGCCACGTTCCGGCAATATTGCGGAATGAAACTGATTTCTATCCACTTCGCAGATTTAAAACGTTTTCCCAAAACCCGGAACATAGTCGTTCCATTGAAGAGCTGTTGGATCCCCGTCCGCTCGAAGCCTTTGTCCAGTATAAGGCTGTTAAAGAAAGAGCTATAATAGGACGGACATTTGTAAGATTGCCTCCACTCGTAAACCAGATCGATATATCGCGGGCATTGTATATTCACCGGCCTATTTCAGGTTAGAAATGTTAGAATTGAACGGACACGCCACGCGAACACGATTGACGTATTATCGTTTTGTCTCGGAATAGCCTTCGTAGAAACAATTTCAATAGCCGTCGACCCATTTAATTTAACAGACAATGTATACAGAGTGCAGAGCGGTGATTTGTCAAGGGAATGAATTTCAACAAAGGGCGTTCATTTGAATGGCAACTTGTTGTACGAGACCGTTTTAATTTCATAAGTCGTTTATCATAATCAACGATGGTCGGAGAGGGGGTTCGGAACCCATGTCAGTGTCTGAAGGAAATGTCACATACCTGGCTTGGACAATGCGGTCACTTTGATACGCCTTTTCCATACCAGATTTTAGGGCTATACTAGTTTTTGACTGTCACTTGTTTTTTCTTAGATGCTCTAAGTTTTTTTTTCCATCAATTCTTTGTTTGAGTTTTTAATTTCATTTATTCCTCATAAAATTGTGAAAGCGTATCTTAAATTGAGATTAGATGTTTTCCGCTACCCCTGCTACTAAAAAATAACTACCTTTACAAATACCACCTTATTGAAAATTTATACCTAATCAAAAAGTCAATTCAAAATTTTGGTCATAAAAAAGATATTCGTGTTGATATCATCCCTCGTGTTCGTCCATCCTTCCGTTCCCTTTTTGTATAGCTAACATTATATGAAATTGCTACCCTTTTTACAGTCATATTATGAAAATTAATATACAGCACGTTATTTTTTTCAAATGTTTCGTATAGGTAGTATAATTTAAAATGATCAGAACAAAGCCATACTCGTAATACCCCAGCTACGCCGTAGCATAGAGGTAATTTGCTGTAGTGCCGTGGGCAACGATTTTCTCAGCTTCTAGCTGTTAATTTGTAAAAACAGACAATCTTTTTTACGAAAACATAGTAGTTTCTATTTATATAAGCGTTTATCGACAACTTTAAAACAACTAAGTTTTTACTATGAAGTTCATTGCGTATGTTAATGTGTAGATCAAATTCAGTTAGCAAAGACCCATCTGACCCAACATCGCCATCAGAAAAACCGTTTCCACATCATTATGCTGTCGAAACATTACCTCCAATTCAAGTAGATCACTAAATAGTTCGTGCCAGCGGACAACCCTAATCTAATATGCCCGATTCGGGACTCGAAGCGGCTTGGGAGTGCAATCTTCGACTACTGTGGCGGGGACTGCGTCGTTCACTCTCCATTACTTGCAAATAGTGGAAGTAGAAATAGTATCGCAAATCTAGTGTTTCCTAAATTATATTAACACTCTGTTTCCCAGATTTTATGTTATAACGTTTAACTCTCAGCCCATCAAATCGTAATGCTAAAATTGTGCGTTACCAATTGTATCATACCAAATAATACCTTTACTCAGTTCTGCAGTAGAGTTAAGCTACATTCGGGTGTATGAGTGTGTGTTAGTATCGATCGAGTTAAGAGATAGGTACTGAAGATATAACACTGATCCTGCATAAATACTCTGTGAATTGGGTAACAGCACACTCGGACCATTGCTGACATACACACAAACTACCTACACGAGTTTCAACTCCGAATGTATCAAAGTACGCGATGTTGATAGAATTCAAATCGATAACTGTCTTAAAGGCCACCGATAACGTGACTTGATTCTGGGTAATTTACAATTTCAAACATGTTATTGAGGAAGATTGTCGGTAATTTTGTTCCGCGAAGTAGTCTTGTAAACATGCCTATTCGTTTTGAAGTTTCTAGTGATGTAGTTCAACATATTATCGATTCCACGATCCCTATAAACCTCTGAACTTCGTTTAACTTTCGTTTTAATTTAGTTCAATACTTTGATCCTAATTTGGAAGCCTGTGTTTAATTATAATGTATATTATGTTTATGTTACTAGTGGAACACCCGCGACTTCATCTGCGTGGAGTTTTTTCCATACAAACTTCACCCCGCTGAAACCCTTCAAACACCCCGCTGCACTTAGACAGGAATTTCCAAAATTCATCCCGAAGGGGTTACCGGCTGAATTTTGGAAATTCCCTTCTAAATGCACCCCTATACTACAAAAAGAAAGTATTTTTTAAATTTCAGGGGGCTTAGTACGGGTTTTGATAGTTTACGAAACTGTATGAAGTTTCGTTTCCTTCCATACATTTACTTGCAGCGCCCTAGCGAAAACGAGAAGAAAACTAAGGACACTGTCAGTAAATGTATTGGATGGAAACGAAACTTCATATAGTTTCGAAAACTATCATTACCCGTACTAGACTTGCCGTTTCGGCTGTGCGTTGATCAGACAGTGAGTGAGTCAGTCAGTCACGGAACAATTTTATATATAGTGATGATGTCTGTGCGGTCAGGGTAGCACCACGCCAAAGTCAATTATACCCTTAAGGTAGGATATATGTTAGTGCTTCACTTCAATGACTTCAGAGTGAGAGATTACATATTCACTGTTTCCAGTAATGGAAAATAGACTTTGCAAGTGACAAAACTAACATAATACAATTTCTTGAAACATAATTTCGCTTGATGCCTTCAATAAAGTAGTAATCAGGCAGAGTTTCGCTCATTAAAACTACAATACTTCTCCGAGCTTCGCGTTTGTAATGACCGACGCTGCATTAATTTCCCAGAGAAACTAGTATGAAAAGCTGAGAATTTCATGAAACCTGACAAACCTGCATTGCCTTGGTTCCTATTTGAGACAAGTTCTGGTTGTAGTTTTGTTCTTATGCTTTCCGAAAAGAGGTTTTACAAGAATAAGGTTATTAATTGATTCAAGCGTGACTTTGCGGAAATCCATTCTACAATATAAAATAGACGAACAAATATATAGTAACAATTCCGCTCCTCTCCAACGAAAACTCTGAAAGAATTCGACACGTGTTTCGCCTCTCAACGAAGCATCCTCAGGAAACAGTACTCCAGTAGTCCAGTCCAGAAAGGACTTTCTGTTCGGCGTTCGAAGAGGCAACATGGCTGCGGAGTTTTTGCAGTAGTGTGTCTTTTTCGTTCTAGCACGCAGTGAGCCTACTCTTTCCTGAGGATGCTTCGTTGAGAGGCGAAACACGTGTCGAATTCTTTCAGAGTTTTCGTTGGAGAGGAGCGGAATTGTTACTATATATTTGTTCGTCTATTTTATATTGAAGAATAAGGTTCTATTATACATCAATAAATAAGCTGACTCTTGTTATTTTTCAGAGGAGTAGCAACTAGTATCATTGCATAATAATTAGGTATAGGTTCTATTACAAAAAAATAGGTTAAAATAGGTATAGGTTAAATTAGGTAATTACGTCAGTAAAATCACTTTCCACAGGATTACAACAGGGGAAAGACAGCAGCATCCACTTGAGTACTCAACATGAATACTGCGATCACCAATCCGGCTGCCAAGCGTGGTGATTATGGCAATTCTTCCATTGTATTTAATGGGGAAGTTAGTCTGGTAGTGGATGCTTAAAGGCTGCTTATGATAGTGATGATAATCAGAAAAAAACTCATGAATTCCTTTGATCATTTTGATAAGAAATAATTTGATCAAAAGAAAATCGCTCACGGAAATGAATAACGGACATTCAGGTCCTTTCAATATGTTATTGCATTCTTACATCTAATCTGTGCATCTTACTCGGTATTATCATAACATAATTCATATTGACACAGACTACCATTGACTCATTTAAGCTCATAGTATTGCTCAAGTGCACCATAGATCACATGAATCGAATGAAGGCCCTCCCTAGCAAAGGGTGCGTTCTCGTACATTACAATTTACAGGCACCAGCTTATTGACTCAACAGGAACGCACGCCTATCGGGGTGCTCGTTCATTTGTTTTGTATGGGAGAATCGTAGAAACGGGTAAACCGGCACCTTTAAAAGGTAACGCACCTAAATGCTCAAAATCTACATAATAAAGATCGCGAGCCATCCCTCGTTGGATAGGCTTACTCGTACAAAATTGGCGTAATAAAAGAGGAATGCTCGCGAAAGTTTTGCAATAAAGGCCAACGAGTATCGACTGTTAAGAAGTAAAGAGTTCGGTGTATAATGTATTTATACATAGCTTACGTATCAGTTGCTTCAACGTTTGGTCAACGGATTTTGATTTTCAAGGATTATTTGTTAATGTCGTAGGTAAATTTTTTTCTATCAATAGTTTTATACTTAACCAAGGCTTTGAAATATTTTCAGGGTTTAATAGCCTACATACCTAGTCTAATGTTTAATGACTCAATAGTAATACATATTCAAATACCTCCAACCTATCAAGTTAACAAATACCCAGCTCAGTAATTGTATGCTCTAATGAAGGTGGGCGATAGACAAATTAAACCGTCCCCATAGAGTAACGAGTCTCGTTCCAAAGATGCTGCGCTGTTTTTCGAGAGTTCCACGTGAAATAATTACATGGTGGCCGTGACGTACGAGCGCTATTTAAGCCTTACCCAAAGAGTAATAGCTACGATAAACAGTAGCAATTAAAGCATTGCCACGCGACGCACGCCTTTCTTTGCGCTCGCTCTTAATAGAGATTTGTTGTCTACGTCTTAAGGGGCACGGGATGAATTCCTAAAGTATAAGTGCACAATTTTGAAGCAAAGTAAGTCCTTCGATTATTATAAAACAAACTTGTATTTTTCGCTATGGAAGCTGAATAATAATTCCACGAAAATCCAAGCAAAATAGAGACACATGATTGTACAACTCAAAGTCGCACTGATTTGTGAAATTTTAAGAAGTTATTGACATACATCTTTTACAAGACAAAAATACACTACCAACATTTTCATTTGTCTATTTACTAGTAGAAAAAACTAAAAGGAAAGTTATTTCCTTTGCCAATGCCTAACTGAGTTGTGCTTGTGATTTTTTACAGCCTTTTGGTGTTTTTGACGTTGTCTATCTCGCTTGGGTAATGTTTTTGCTGGGCAGTTTGATACTGAACATGAAGAGAGCTATTGCCTGTCTTTTACTCCGAACAACAAACCTGACCATTTTTAACTGACCTAATTTTGGCATTGCTTTACTCCATCTTATCTATAGACTTCCATCAGTACCATCTGATTCCGAACTCATATTGACTATCAATTCATTATATTCGTAAATAATTATTCAAGTAGGTTGCTTTCCTTGAAATTAGAGCCCTATAGTCTAACACTTGGTGGATTTCTATACCTACATTATCGTTTCACGTAACAGCTTGTATTACGTAACATGAGATTGAAACAGGACGTGTGGAACCACGTGCATGCCTACCTGTTACCCAGTAATTGAACAGAAACTTATGTTACTGAACTCTAGTTATTGGTAGCTTACAATTTCGTCCAACTTGTGCGCTGGTAACTGAAATCTGGTAGTTTGTAGTTGCACACTTAGTTTGTTTCTAATACCTACCTGTAGGAAAACTTTTGTATGATTCTGATTCTGTAGAAAGGGAATTAGAATGATTGATTATACTTGGCTATTTTAGAAAAACTTTGGATGGGCATCAGTTTAAAAGTTTAGTAGAATAGTGAGTATAATAGTTATACTTTCTCAAACATGCTTGGGTATTTGACGACCTCTGTGGCGCGGCGGGCGAAGGTTCGCCTGCGACGCAGGAGGTTGCGGGTTCGATTCCCGCCTCGGAACAAATATTTGTACGATCTGCAGATATTTGTTCAGGGTGTTCTGGGTATTTTTCTATGTATAATAAAAAATATCTATCTATGTAATGTATTGTATTAAGTATATCAGTTATCTAGTTCCCATATCACAAGCTCTGCTTAGCTTGGGGCTAGGTAATGTTGTGTGAAATGTCCAGCATTTATTTATTATTTATTTTATTATTATTATTGTTGTTGTACATAAAATTAATCTAGGTAAATTATGTAAAATCTATTGACTGTCTATCCACTATTACACATCGAAGCCCATCTCCATAAAGTTATGCTATGGAATAGATAACATAGTGCGTGCAAACGCGGTTAGCAATGCAAATTTATCCTAGTTTCGAATTAGTGGCTCATCATCGAGCTACTTGCGGTAATTATGTGAGCATGGCCATGCTGCTATCCACTTTATTATTCTATTGTGGAACGCAGTTTTCAACAACAGACACAATAATCACAATATTATGATGCCTGTTTCAACCAATGTATAATTTAAAATACTCGACAAAAATGCTTACAAAAAAGTACACAAAAATTTATTTTTAAGTAGGAAGTCCTTACATTTTGTGTGGCGGTGAAAATGAGGCTGAACTAGAAGACTCGAAATTTCCGGAGTGTGCACTTGACCACGGGTTGGAGATTTCAAGATTCCATTTCAAGAGTCTGGCTCCTTCTCTGATATATTTACACACATTTTATACAATATTTTACGAAATACGAAGGTAAGGCAAATAAAAACATTTCACATTACTGGATTTTAATTTGAAATGCAGTGTGGTAAGCTCTTTGGTTGCTGTGAGATAGTAATATAAAATTGCGCTGAAAATACTAGGCCATATTTTCATTGACCAGCCTCTCTTTACAAAATTTATTAGACTAAAAGTATTGTGGTTTGTGTGAATAAAAAAATGTTATTGGTAAAGAGCTGTTTCGTTTTTTTACCATTTTGCCACTGTATAACGTGGGTTGATTTTGGCATGACAAAAAAAAATATTAAATCAAATAAAATTTGGACCTTAAACTGTGGATGGAGGATGGAGGCCTGCCCAGCAGTGTGTTTGCAACAGGCTCCTTAAGTTTTATTAAAAATACTATTTTGGCAAAATGAACGCTACTAAAATATTCACGAAATCAAGTAGAGATGAACTCTACTAAAATTCCATCAACTCTAAAAACTTTTTTACAGTATGCAGCGATATTCTAAACCACTTTTCACACTCTACACAGTAGTGGTGCAAAGCGTTTTCATTTTACCATTTTATTGAGCTTGTTGTAACTGATTTACGTCCTATCCGTTCCGGCCAGTTTTAACCTTTCCGAGAGCCGCATCATAAACGGTTTAGTGCCGGTTATGGAGCTCAAATTACAAAAAATGGAAGTATAGAGCCTCCCTCATTGTCTGCCCTTTATGAAGGGTTCGAGTGTATAAAGGAATACAGCAAAATGGCCTGTAATTCGAATAACATTTGTGTGACCTACAGAAAGTTGGTGAGTGGCAGATCAGTTTTTGGACGTATTAAACAGAGTTTGTATTGCTGAGTTAGTCAAAGGCGAATGAGGGGTTATAAAAGATGCATTAGCTCACATTAGCTGATGAATTTTTGAACCAAAAGTGAAGCGAGGATTCACTCTTGTAGCTTTTATATTCGTGTGGACTCAATTATGCTAATGAGCTTTTGAGAATCAGGGGTATGTTTCAACGATTTTTTCTTAGTGAAATTGAATAGTATTTAATTTTATAATCTCTCTTGAAATATTAAACAGCTAATAGATGTTTGTAGAGTATTGTTTCTCAAGACATCGTTATTGCCTTTTTTATAATTATACTGTTTGCGAAAATCAGACAAGATTTTTTGTGTTTTTCTGGTTATAACTGTTATGAGAGACGATTTTTTTAATATTTTTGAATATACACATGCATAAAAGCATGAAGTAAATACTTCATACCTGATGGTAAGCGCAGATCAAGCTTAATTAATCAGCTTATCCAGAATATATTTACTCTTCTCTTGAAGACAATGAGATAATTGATAATTGCCGTGGCATATCAAGCCTAAGAATAAACCCCTCTTTCTCTTCCCGTGGATTTCGTAAAAGCAGACTAAGAGATAAAACAAAGAGATGGGCAGCAGCATCCACCTGAGTACTTAACAGCAGAAGTTCACCTGCACAGCGTGGTGGTTATGGTAAATCACTCCATTGCATTCTATGGGGGAGGCCTCGTCCAGCAGTGGATGGCAAAATGCTACTGATGATGATGGTGATGATGGCGATGAAGATAATTGAAGATATAAAACAAATATCCATGAATTATTCACACCCTATATCCGCAATGAGCAGATTATATATTTAGCTATACGTAACATTATATCTTTCGAGGGACGGGTAAAGCATTCTCTTTTCTGTCTTTTCAAACTTTTGTACGGGCTTAGAGGAAGGTCACAATGGATCTTTATCTAAAAGTCTGTCCTAAGTTTACATACATTATTCTTCCTTTACATATCGGAATTTAAATCACAAGGCTTTCTATTTACATAAGTTTGTTGGGATCCAGGCGTAGCTACTTGTAGATTACCCTTTTCGATAGTATACGAGTCCACGCTAATTCAAACGTGTTTTGCTAGATAAACTATGTTGTTTGGCTATTTATACCTTTTAATTATTAAAATGGTTCAAATTAACTACTGAAAAAAGGTCTATGAATAACTGAATAACTAATAATTATTCAGGAGTTATTAGAAATCAGAAAAACAAACAGTAATTTAACAACAATTGCTTCACAACGTCATGATCGAGGATTTATTACATTCTTTAATGCAGAGTCGCATACTACTCAAACGGAGACTATGATCTACAACTCCAAAAATATTATTTGGATTGTGGCATCAAACATCTCTACACCCAGAGTTCAGCCACAAAGTTAATCACAAACTCAATCAAAAACAAAAACGAATCAATCCACCCAAAAAAGCAGACACCGAGCCAAATTGCTGGCCACTTGAATGCGTTAATAAAAATCGTGGGGCGTCGAAATTAAGGCTCCTATACGAAGCGGCGTCATTAGGACCGAAATAGGGTTGTATCCTGGTGGCGGTAATAAGTCATGTCTGCCGCAGGACCCGCCCTTCGCCCTCTACATCCCGCGCTATTTCTCGCCAGCCCTGGAACTAAACTAGCGAAGAAGCTAGTTCACTTGACACAAATTGGTTGTTCGTGCAATGATAATTACAACTCGGCATGTAGGTGTGGTCAACAAGCGCACACATTCTACGTCTCTATACTTCTACACTATAAAACGCATTTTTTATTAATGTCCTGTTTTCTATAACTTTGTCAAAGTCAAAGTCAAAGTCAAAGTCAAAAAGAACTTTATTCATTGAAATCACAAGGATCATTTTGAATCGTCTTATATAAAATTAAATTACTCCTGAATCCATTGTATTATTTTGGTACAGTATTTTTCTCTGAGGTAAATATATCACGCATTGCAACGGTGACCACTATTAAAAAAATTCTATTAAACCAGCTAAAGTTTAAGGAAAGTCAATGAATAAATAAATAAAACCAATAGTCACATGCATATAACGTAAAGAAAGCAGTCGAAAATATCGAAGGCTTTCAGTTTTCGAATTCATATTTGAGGTTTTCAACCGTCAAAGTTACGTAATTTTCGGTAAAAACACTAAATCAAAAACGCTAACCTAAACTTGCGGTAAACATATTTTTGCAGTACATGCAACTAGTGAATCTTATTTTACTTCAGTAGTAAAGTGAGGTAGCTATTCTAATAGTTTTGCTCACATCGCGCCATTTCTCGCCAACCCTGAAGATTATCGCGCGCTAAGTATGATCAATTGTCAATTTAACGGCCAAGTAGCTAGAGTTGATTGCATTAATCAGTGACTAGCCAAGACTTCGTCAATTGGTATTCATTTGTTTACGATAATCTAGTTGAACAAAACATCTATCTTACCGCTCTGTTCTTGTATTTTTACCATAAATTTGTAAAAATTTCATTGAATTTTAGCGAATTTCCAGAAACCCGTCATAATTAATTATTAACCCATGATCATAAACAATTTTCAATGCACGTACTTTCAGTGCGGTATTGGTAGATTTTGATCGCGTTTGTTTGCGTCACAGAAAAACAACATAAATATGGTTTTTCATGCAAGAAAAAACAATGAACAAGAAAAACATATTTTTTCCAGGTAAATTGCAATCATTTATCGCATTACTTCCTACATATGATTCCATGTAAATATCTCGCCTACAAATCCTAAGCGTAAGCTGAAGCGCTTTCCTGGGTCCCGGTATCAGTTCGGTCCATAAACTACGTCCCCCCACCGGCTCTGATTCCCACCCCCTCCCTTCCGCTCTCACAGGGGAACATAAGCTGTGCCATTTTTTAAATGCGTGCCTCGGACCTAGTAGTTTCATGTTATATCGACGCTTTGAAGTAACTTTTATTTTCTTCGTAGTTTATTTGTTGGAGGTATTCACTAGATGGATGATAGGAATTTTGCAGTAACTCAGTTGCAATATCTCTAGGTGCGATGTTTGATTATCTTTTTCTTTTACTGTTGCGTCAATTTCTCCTCCAATATTCTCGATAGCACACGTGCGTTGACTAGACGCTGCAGTATCAATACTTTATATATTGCTTCGATCTGTAGATTACTCTGCGTTGGAGAGCAAGTTGCAATCTCATTCCGTTACTTTCCAAGAACCCAGTTCTTCATTGGGTATTCAAAAATAGCTCAAGTTGTGTCACAGAATTAAAGATAAAGAATTAAACAGAAGATCTTTTTTGAAGACTGCTATTTTTACTTACAAATGTGCGCTTTTAAATTGATTTATTTAGGTAAAAGTCTGCAATGAAAAATAGCCTGCTGAACTTGACCACAAATATATTTAATTAGCTTGTTCACAACAGTGAACCAGTGAGTGGCCAAAGTTATGAGATACCGTCCGCTACAGTTGCTTTATTTGTTTGCATAAAATAAAAAAATAATAAAGGCCTGGGTCTCGGCACCGCACTTGACATTCGCAAGTTTTAATTGCTACACTCAGTGCCACTCCTGCGGTTTGAGTGGGCAAAACGTCACCGCTATAGCTAGGCAGAGGGATATTAGTAGGACAAGAAAATCATTATAGTATATTATCCACTGCTACGTTAATACCTATTAATATACTAACGCATATAAGTAAAATAAAATTAATGTAAGAATTTTCCTTTATTTTACATAAAAAAAAACACCATTGTAAAACGATTGAAATTAAGACACAGAGACTGAATAAACTCACGCGATAAGTACCACATGGTTTGGATTTCTATCAAAATAAGCATTTAGAGAGGAGATGAAGGAAAGAAGATTTAGTTGTTCTGTAGCTCTTAATTCTGTGTCCTTTGTAAAAACTACAACACAGAGACGTATAAACACGTCCGGAGCACACCGCAAGTACACGCCACAAGTATGTTGCCATTGTTGGCTGCTCGCTTCGTAACTTCACCGGGATTCATGGTCAGATGGCCGAGGTTAGGATAGTTTTGGTGACATTTGAATTAGATACAGACTGAAAACGAAGTGAGGTCTCTAGGAAGAGAAGCACCATTGTTCTGGCCATTTATACAGTGTAGGTCAATTTATCAGATTTCCTGCCTACCAAAACTGGAATACAGTATGTTCATCTATATCTATCGTGGCCATCCGCAGATCGACACGAGAGGAGTGGTGAACGGCTTTAGAGTTAAGGGTATCGAGAGTAGGTCACGCATCACTCTGCAACTTCATATCTACTGCATATATTATTGCTACTTTTAAAGGATATGCTACCCAAATTGTCAATGAAGATAAAGCTGATGGTATCGTATTTAAACACGGGATTTCTCACAATAACTAAGGTACCTACGTAATGAAGTAGCGGGGCACGATATTCATCTAGTTCTTACATTTTGACAAATCTGACCTACCCTCAAAGTAGGTGCAATCCTGACACAATTGTTAGGAAGGCTTAATCAGACCACTTGTAGCAAGAAGCAATTCTAAAGCTTCGATCGAGCGTGGATAACGAACGGAACAAACGGCACGGTTCAACTGGCACACTATCTTTGGGCTTTGTGTACCTACCTTTAGGAATATAGAGTTTCTGTGATGTAAATTCATCAGATAGAATCGTATTTTTGCCATGGTTTCGATCACATAATGATAAAAAGTCTTTTGGGGACAACATATTTTTATTTTGTTATTTATGTATGAAAAAAGTCCAAGAAGTGGAGAAGTCCTAGAATTTGTTCGAGAGGGTAGTCCCTCTACTGGGATATCCTCACGGATCTGAGTAGAGATCTGAGAGGATGTCCTCCATGACAATTAAAGTCGTGAGCATAATTATGTATGTATTTCATCATCATCATCAACTTATAGAAGTCCACGACGAACGGTCTTGGGCCGTTGGTTTGTGATCGCCACTCGAGAACATTTATTATTATTTTATTATTCCCCAACGGTTGTCAGTTCTGTGAGCTATATGACGTAACCACATTGCCACATTACTGTAAGTAGTATGTTATAGCAAACGCGTAATTTTTGTAGCATTTACTGAACTCATTTCTCAGCAAACTCATACATTAAACTAACTCGCCAGTATATATGGATTCCAATACGGCTATAACACTTACAAACGCATACAAAAACGTTGTAAAAGAACGTGAAACTCGGAAAAAACCATTTCGGCCCATCAACGAGGTCATTAACGATTTCATAAAAGGGCTTATAGGGCTCTCTTCCCTCTCCTCGTATCATATTTTTCATGGGCTCGACCGTATCCCAAGTGCTTACGGTTTGTAAGTAGAGTTGCCAAGTAAGAATCAGAAAACCGAAAAAAATATACAAATAAACATTTCGTCTCAATTTGAACCGTAAAACACTGAGTGCCAGTAGTAAGTAACAAATTAAAATAGGTCAAAATCGGTTGTACTTATCATATTAATTATTATATACATATATTAATATTATATTTATTATTATCAAAACATGCCAAATTAGCACATCAGAAATTGTTTGTGTGTTGTGAGCATCAACTAAAATTATAAATAAAAACTATATATTTGTCTAACTTCGGTTCACTGATGAAAGTGGCTCCGATTGTAGTGGCATTCTATAGGGGGGTCTTTGTCCAGCAATGGACTTCTTTAGGCTGTATATGGTGATGATGATAACTTAATTTACTTTCGATCTAAATTTTGCATCAAAAATAGGAAATGCTGAATTTTGGCTGCCATCTATAAAAGTACCTGTCCGGCTAAAGCTCGAAGTCTAGCAGCACTTGGCGTAAGATAGGTAGGTAATTTACCTCAGGTAGGGATAGAATTGAACCTGAGAGTTATGCGTCATTTGTGAGTTCAGTAGGTTAGGCATCCGGTGGAAGTGGCCCTGACAGCTGCCTAGCTTTATGTGAATGTGAATGGAAGGAAATACATTAGATTATGACCAGCAAAAAGTTGAAGTAAAGCACTTTGTTCAATACATCATCTCACAACTCTCTCTAACTTTGTAAGATAGGTAGAAAATAATGAACAAACGATGTGTATGTACATGTTCTGTAAATTCATTCATTACTCGACATATAGGTATGGTAATATGGCGTTTGATATGGGTTTTTATGGTCTAGTCAACCATACAAAAAACTTTTATTTAGCTTTCATTCATACTTCATGATAAACCATGACTGTGTTCAATTTTAAAACCCTCCTTTATGCAGTACTGCAGTGTGTTTATTTAATTATTATGGTTTTGAGTTGTCACAATTACAGCGTACGTACACCCGAGGGAGGAACTCTGTTGTATTGTTGTCAACGTTTGAAACATTGTGACGTGCATCAGGGAGTAATGTACGAGCACAGTAACGGCTAATTACTTTTATTCAGTAGGTGAATTCCGTTTTTACATGTAGATGAAAATGTTCACTCAAACATTGTTTTTGTTATGCAAAACTTACATTAGTCGCATCTTGTGATGACACACCTACTAAGTAGGCTTAGAGGCCACTATAACAAACTAGTTAAGATCAACGGAATCCTAAAAAACCGAACAAACTATTGGAGCAACAAAGCATGAAGCGAAGCTGCGTAGCTCGTAGCTGTACGCGTAGCACTTCTACGCATAAAACGTAGAAACATTATATTATTCCAATTCAATTTGAAACCAAATGCATGCAATCAATACATTCAAAGATTCAAACTCCTCAACTATTGCCGTAAACAAAATCAGGTACACTCTGTAATTGACAGTGTAAAATATGATAATATTCAAAAGGCGGGGTTACCTAGTAAGTCCCGGACTGGGTGTGCTAGAATAGTAGAATCAATTGTGCGGTTGTGGCTAACGGGCCACGAAAGGCGATAAGCTAAACTTACGATGCCTTTTGTACTCCACCACGCTAAGGGTGGGTAACACGCGGCGACTTTTAGCAGCGCGTTTGTCTGTATGTATCGCGGCGCATCTGCACTGTGACTGTATCTGAAATGAACATGCACAAAATTGTTGGCGCGTTTGTATCGCTGATGAATCGCGAATGCATCGCTGCTAAAAGTTGCTATGCTTAAATGCTTCAATATTTTATTGTGATCTTTGAATATCCAAGTACTTGTAGTTCGGTTTAAGGAATTGTCTGGGTGTTATTTGGGGTGCATTATAAATAAGGTTAAGGATAAGGTTTGATTTCTAATTTAAGCATAATAATTATAGCTGAATCTTGTGAAAATACCTATTTTTATTGATCAAAATGTTAAATATAAACATGACAACGAACATGAACAACTTGTTATACAAAATAAGGCATAACATTTGCTTTTGAACTATATTTTCTGAAAAGGTAACCTTTCTGTCCCTTCTGATATCTCACCGGAAGTTCCCCCCCTTCTTAAAACCCACACTGGAGCGTCATTAGGCTAAATATAAACCACTATTCTGAAGCGTAAAAATGCAATAATACGCGCTAAACTTATTCACTAGTGCTCCGTTGAATTTACACATAAAATATATTATTTTGGCAATCCAAAATACTACTACTCACCAATTTTAAAACTTTTAATTTTACTGATAATGTCATTTAAATGTGGTTTAGTTTTCACCATCGTTTTAGGCCAAGTTCAAACAATTTTAAATAGTTTTTATTTTCATAATTTTCCCCTTGAAATTGTTACCTTCGATTGCCGCCGATAAAATAGTCGTGGCGTGGCGGGCGAACACTAGCCTAACATATCACAACGCCGCACCTCTTCTTTGATTGCTTTGCTTCCTGCAGCGGGACAAAAGCACAAAATAAATTTTGTGACATATGTTTGCATGATCTTTAATCCTCCTAGTGTCCCACACTAGGAAGGACAGGGTTACGTATGTATTTTTTGGGTGTTATGTTATGTTATTATGTCAGAAAAACTGGAATATCTTGGCACTATACTCAAAGACCACGATACCGTCTCCCAACAGTTGGGTCTATTTTTTATTTTTTTATTTTATTATTATTTTTTTATTTTGTTTATTAAAATAAACATGAGTAAGACATGTTCGTATTGTGTGTTCAATGTGTATATGTCTCACCTATGTACACGTTGAGAACGTTATCATCGAAGTTTTTGAGCACTGTCTATTTGGGTCAGAGGATTCAACTAGGAAGGTCAAACATCAACAAAGTGGTCAACCGACGTATCCAACTCGGATGGACAGTGTTCGGGAAACTACGTCATATCTTCTAGTCACAAAGAAAGCCGCAGAGCCGAAAGTCAAGACGAAAGCCACAAAGATCAGTGCGTAATGCCACAGATGACTGCATAGCACTGAGACGTGGTTACTTACTATTGGTCTCATTTACAAGTTCAAAGTCACGCAGCAAGCTATGGAGAGAGCTGAGCTCGGAGTTTCAATTCATGTTAGAATTCGAAACAAGAAGACCCATAAAAGAACCAAGATCACCAACATAGCTCTCAGAAGTTGAAGTGGCAATAGGCAGGCCATTAGCTCGCAAACAACTATTGAGGAATAAAGTTTCTCGAGTGGTGAGCATGAACCAGAAGACGCAGTGTAGGAAAGCCTCCTCTCGATGGACCGACGACATTATAAAGGTTACAAGAAGTCGGTGGATGGGAGCGGGTCAAGACCGTTCGTAAGCTATGAGGCATATGTTCAGCAGTGGACTTTTACTGGCTGATGATGTTGATTGACATATGTTTTAATTTTAAAGTTTTATTTGATGCAAACATAAACTTATTTGCCTGGTTTGTATGATGTTTTTTTTTTTTTTATGCTACTTGGCAAGCAGACAAGCTCACGGCCCACCAGATGGAAAGCAGTTACCGTAGCCTATGAACGCCTGTAACACCAGACATTAGATTCATTTATTTTGTGCAGGACATTATGTCTTAAGGTACACTAATTATCTACGACCTTAAAAATGTCGTCAGTTTATAGAGAGAGAGAGGCCTTTCTACACTGCGTCTTCCGGTTTGTGGTCACCACTCAAGAACCTTTTAGTAGTCAGTTAAAGAAACAAATTTTGTGCTGCTTTAACCATTGTTGAACGAGCGATGTGAGTTCTCTGAGTTAGCTTGGACGAACCAGTGTTTGTATGTTTATCTGAGGATAACTTTCGAACCTTTGATCCGATTTTCATAAATTTTGGTATGTAAGTAGATAGTTTGTACAATTAGTACATAAGGTATAAGCTAATTTGGCCAAGGGGTTGTTGATATATTGGGATTCAAGAGTGGGTAAAAAAGTAATAATAATAATAATACAAATATTTATAATGGTACAATACAAAAATGAAAACGATGATACATGCAGTTGTGTTAACTGTGTCGCAGATAGCAACGCCCTCCTCCGCGCGAAAGTAAAGGAGTTCCAAAATGACAGTAACAGTAATGAAAAAAAAAATAGATACAAAAATTAAAACTAGGTAAATACTGGGATCGAGAGCGAAATTAAAAAGGTACAAGTAAGTGACTATTTTTATTGTATTTTTATATTTTATTTCAGACTTAGTAGTTTTTGATATACGAAAAAAAATAAAAAATACCACTGGAATACTTCCAGTAATCCCACAATGCTGAAATTCAGTATGCCGGTAACTTTTGCGACACTGGCATGCTGACAAACAAAATTTAAGAATTTCGACGTTTGTACCTTTTAAAATTGGAAGTTGGAATTTGAATGACATTGTGGTTCAGTTAGGTTGGACTTCTTTGATACACTAAAATTTACAATGTTGTAATAGTTTTCCTGCAAAACTTACAGTATTATACAATTGCTAGTTTTCAGATGTTAACTGACTTCTGAAAATGAGGTTATTTATTAATTCGTAGATCAATAACTAAGTACTTTTAAGTTATGTAGTGCTTACGGGCAGCAGATTAGTTTAAATAATTCTTTCGTTGCTGTGTAGGAAATGATCACGAGGGGGTCCGTGAAAGTTTTATCTAAATATTATTTTATGCCGGTTGTAAAGTTTGATATAGTATTCACACGCGACTTCATGCAATTATAACAATGCATGTATTCTCGAGGTCTCAGTTCGAGGCGAACCACTAGTTATTGTGAACTAAACCAAAGAACCACAAACACTTAAAAAAAAACAACTGCGCTAAGTTCCGTACAAATTAATGACATTGCTCCACTATTATAAAATTTTACGACCATTAGTCGAACTCATAAAATATAGTTTTAAAAATTGTTCCACGAATTGGTAGATGGCGTTCAAGTAACAAATAAAGTAGTAGTTGTAGGGTGTCCACATCAGAGCACATATATCATTTTTATCGCTCGCACTCGGCCCGGTCGTTTATTCATTGCTTACCTATTGCACACGCGGTTCGTATGACGACCGATTTTACTATAAGTTCTCGATTAAAGTTCTTTCTGAGGGAAATTCGTTAACTTTACAGTCAGCCGTCATTAGCCAATAGACGTTCATACCTGGACGAGGCCTCCTCCACAGTTTAAATTAGGGGTAATTTTACAGTGGGCTGTTTTTCCTCACAACAATGCGTCAAATAGAACATAATTGTAATTGATGTTTGTTTTTGTGACGTTAGTAAAATTGCCGCTGATCTCCGATTTCCAAAATTCTATATATTGTAATTGAAACTCATTGATTACCAAAGCTCTTATACCTATGATATCAATACAAGTGCCTCCTCCAGTATGTCTCCTGAAAAATGGTGATTTGCTTAGTATCATTCAATAATTCAGGGTAAGAGAAGTTGTTCAGCGACTCTTCTTTATGTATCATATTCCATTGAGTTCCATGTGTTGTCTTTTTAGCGTCTTTGTGTAATTGATGGTGTTTTGCAAAATGCGTGAGGCATCTTAGTTTAATTAAGTTATCTTGCATCTACAATAAATAAAAGAGTCTTATCGCATTTTTACCCTCATTTGAATTGTTACTTCATACTTTGTAAAATCCTATACTCACTCGTACTGCAATGGTAAGTCTATAAGACAATTTTGTGTTTGTTGCAAGGTTTCAGAGTGCTATAGCAGTATTATGTCCGTACGTAGACTGTTGTAGCACAAAGTGCTACTGGCTGTGCCAGCTACGGTCTACGGAGATAAGCATAGTATTTGTATGTACATGTAGCACACCAATCATGAGAAAATGACATCTACGAGCATGAAAAAAGTTTCGTTTTAGTATGGCATACATAAACCGCGATTTCTAAAAAGAGCTCGTAGTACCCAAGTACCAATAGCACGCTCAAGTGAGACCGTACTTCTTTTTTTAGAAACGCCGTTTAGTCAACTATGTATTGAAGATGAATGTTTATCGGTTGTTCCATTTGTTGGAAAAAGGCTGCAACGTGATTTATTGATTAATACTAACTGCTCGAGTACGATAAACTAGTATTTTGAACCTCGGGATATGCAGACCTTTTACTGAATTTAACTTCGCAATAAAACTTAAGTGCCCGTTAAAGTTCAGTAGTAGACACGTTCATACTGGCATAATGGCATAGGGCCAACAGATATAATTTAACAAAAATAATTCAATGTTGTTTTAAATCTATTAGTGAAAAGTATTAACATGGATATTTTTTGCATCTTTCTTTTTTTTTTGTTTAAGGCTTTTTGCGATTGAATAATAACAAAAAAAAACTGTTTTGTCGCAGTGAAGTTTTTTATTTTCACACCACCTGCTCGACAATGTCCAATTACATATCATACAACCTCAACGTAAAGTAAAGCATTGTCTCTCTTGGGATATAAAGTTGTATGAAACTCCCTAGGGATTAAAGTGATTTGAATTTGGAACGTCAAACTCGTGTGGAAACTCGTGGAAAACTCCAAGTAAAAAAATGCCCATATGGCATTGTAAAGAGGTTTGTTCGAAAATCGAACTGGCCACCAAAAGCAGAACTCAGAAAAAAAAATAATAGGCGCGATTTCAAAGAATGTAAAACAAAAGAGATGTTAGGTTGGTGCTGTGTTTTTCAGTGTTTATTGCAATATTCTAGTAATATATAATTATGTCAATGGCAATATTAGTGTTAACAAAAAATGTCGAGCGATAATGATTCTACTCCAGAGTTCATCCAAACAGACGATACTTATTTTATGGAGCCCTGGCTTTTTATTGTCTCGCAGTAGGTGTGAAAAGTAGAGTATGCTTCCTGTCTTCGTCTTGGGCAGCTTGAACCCCTCGCTTCACTCAGGACTCTATATAACTCCCTCGCTACACTCGGGAGTTAACTTTAGAGTCCCTCGTTACACTCAGGGTTCAATATGCCGCCCGCGACATAAGACACTGCTTTATTCCCTTAGTGCATAATCTACTATTATCGCGCTAATGTGTATCGAAATAGTGTGTTTCGAAATAATGTGTTTCGAAATAGTGTGTTTCGAAATGTGTTTCGAAATAGTGAGTTTCGAAATACAATAGTTCACCCGCCTTTTAATGTCACCGGCACCCATACCCTTCAAATTGGAACACAGCAAAGCTTACAATACTGCATGCAGTAGAAAGTATGGTGATAGTATTTTCCCGGACGAACTCTTTCACAAAAAGCTCTACTACTAACAAAACTTTGCTGTTTTGGCGCAGCTAAGTGCAAAAATGCACAGTAATTTCAACCAGATATTGATTACTTTTAAAAATTTTGGAGTCCTAGTTTCAATATTTAATAATATACTGATAGTCAACTAAAAAACTTTGAATTGTTAAAAACTAGCACACTAGCTTTTATTTAAATATCAACTGTTTGTATGTGTCGATCAAATCTTGCAACTGAATTTTAAACCAGTTTCACCAATGAGGACTTTCATCTTCGATTAAAAATAAAAAAAGTAGTTCAAATTGGTTCGATAGATGGCGCTGACTCAACTGTGTCAATCAAGATTGTTTGTGGTGCACGCGTACAAAACTATTATCTAATTAGTCTGTGGCTATTAGTCATGATATTCTGTTTGTGATTGCTTCTTGAGTGTGCGCTAGTGATTTCGTGGTGTTTTTAGAAGTAGGCAAAAATAAATACCACGAAACGAAAATTATTTCTACGTTGTCGATGTTGACTTTTCACTTTATTTTGAAACTTGACTGCTGCGTTACAGAGCAGCGCCATCTATGTTCAACGCTGAAAGCATGAATTGAAACGGCCGTGAAAACCCCTCATTGATCTGAAAATTGAGGAATTGAAATTTATTATTTTTATTTATTGTTGATTTGTTGTTGAATTTGTTATTGAAGCTTTGTTGTTGTTGAATATGTTAATAAGATAATACATATCTACGTAGGTGTAATTCAGTAACTTATTATCAGAGTCGTTTATATTGCTAAAAAAATCGATTCTTTAAAGTTCTTAGGTAATTCTCTAGAGTAATCTAGAAAATACTCATATTATATAGAAATATTCCTAGACAATAGTATGATTTGTAGTACCATTAATCTGTGTAATACATTTTTGCTTGTTTTACAATATTACTACCAACAAGATACCTATTCATTATAAAAAGTTGTAGACATCGTTTTTAGCGATATAACCGATTGTACGTTATTTTTTGTTTTCTCTTTGCTTTATATTTTTATTTGGTGTGCAATAAAGAGTTTATCTATATATCTATTACTTACCTGCGACACACCGCAGTAATACACTTACATAAGTCTAGATGTTAATCTAATTCCAAACTCTAACAAACTTAACTTAAAACTGCGTCAAGCTGCAGTACACGTATGTATGACCGAATTCAAAGCGTGAACTATTTAATCAACTCATGAAATATGCATTCGCCGAAATTCACCGGCGTCCGTCCATCAGCGCATGGCCTTATCGACGACGGCGCTTATCATCAACAGGTCCTACTGCCGGCTCGTGTGCTGTTATCTCTTGCTACAAATAGTCACTACTCTGCCATAAACCAAAAGCCTTATAACCACTATTCACTCAATGCAAAACTCAACCCAAAATTCTCATTACTAAGATTGAAAATTGAGGTGAAATTTCAGTGTGGTGTTGTGCATAATAACGGATAAACGCATTGTCACAGTGTATTACGGGCCAGTCGCCTAATGCGCCTAATTCACGACAATGTAGACAAGTCTGCAACTGTACTTGTTATTATTTTGAATTGGACAGTTTGTGTAAGAGACGAACCTTTATGCAGTTAACGTTAGTTCATGTGAAGATAGAGAACATGCAGATTTTGGGCATATACTCGTATCGTTATTTCCAAAACCATTGTTACAATGTGAACTGTCTTTGAAAATAATCATTCCCATGAGTACGAATTATATAAACTAAAATAGACAACCCTAACGCCCCCTCACACATAGAAAATACTAAAAATACTATTAACATATGTGTGTCATAATTAATTATTCATAAATACATCGAAAATAAAACAAAACTCTAAAATTTATAAATTCTAAACTTAATAAAACGATAAATAAATATTTATGTGTAGAAGTATACAAAATTATTAAACGCGTGGCCGGAGAGTTGGCTCTTATCTGGCTCAACGCATTAATATAATATTGCGATTCAGCGTAGTAATACAGTGGTGAATCTTAGGGACACCTCCATCAGGTAGTGATTTGGATCAGTTCAGTTATCTTTAGATCGTTGTCAACAATCTTAAGATACATCGTATGTTTATAAAACTCATACGTATCTCCATATAGCTATAGTGTATATATAGTGGAGAACATAGTGTTAAAAAGTCTGTTATTAGGATTAACACGTAGTCAAGATTACCCCCCCTCCTAGTTGAGTCACAAATGTATGTTTTGATCTCAACTTATTTTGCCAATAACACCTGACTGTACTAACGACCGTATCTATCAGCAATGCCTCAGACCAGTAATTACAGAGCTAAATGTCCACATTTAATTACTTCCCATATATCTACATTATAAGCGTGGCTTAACGAGAGCGTGGTTTGACAAATGGTTGTGCAATATCACCGATATGTCACCAACATCGTCTTAATAGATTTTCCCAGCAATACGTGCCGGCAATAAACAGTTTTCCGGTAGCAAAGGCACACTTTCTTCTGGGAAGCCAATCAGAGGAAAGCACAAACAGACGTGGCTTAGTACCCGTGGCGTGGCGTGGGCGTTGTAGTGGGCATTTTGTTTATGCTATTTTAAGAGTTTCGTTTCCTAATATGTAACGAAGTTGGATGAGACTTTGTTGTCTGTTCATTTGTATGTCTGCAGTATGTGTATAACAGCAATGATTATTGCTATAGATTTGAAATTTCGAAAAAATTTGCAAAACTTTGATCTGGAACTGGTTTCCTCCAACTCCTCTTGTGGACCTACCAAGCGTAGTGATTATTGAAAATCCCCCCATTGCACGCTATGGGTTTTACGTTATGCATGCTATGAGGGAGGCCTCATCCAGCAGTGAATGTATACCGACTGATTAGATGAAGAAGAAGGTAAGGTATCTTTAAAAAATCCATCAATAAAAATTACGTAGATCCTTAGGGAATATTGACGCTCGATACAGCCCCGATAATTTACGCAAGCAGATAGTGATCAAATCGGGCATAAAAGCCGGCTTTTATGTTTGCGTTTGTTTTCAGCAGCTTAATTGTTGTTATAGAGACACTAGTGAGACGATCGAAAATGTCAAATATTAATTAATCAAAGCACAAAGATTCCAAGCTACGCGATGTCATTAGGCAATATTTGATATCGACTACGTCTTGTTAGCGTCTCGATACCGTTAGACATTCGTGCTAACCCCACTGATCTGAGGGCCTAGCCAAGTGGCATTCGCTTCGAAGCGATTCCATTTCTACAGTCGTAATTCAATACAAATGACCACGTGACATATCGATAGCTAACGTCAATCCCATACATTTTGGACTTTTCTACTGGCGTCATCGCTATTAGAATGTTACTTTGTCTGCAGCCTTTGGTGTTAGTAAATAAAAATTTCAAGACATAACCACAAAAAAATATTTGCAACCATCCTGGTGCACCGTTGTTAGTCCATTGATCCCCTTGGCGTCTTCTGATGAACCAGAGAGTTTAACAGGATTTCCTGGGGGATTTGGCTAACAGGGGATCCTGGTCGACTAAGTCAACCACGGTTGGTTACGATTTAAAAAAACTATATATAACGTTGGGCAGTAGTAAAGTTAAAAGTAGAAATTGGAAAAAACCTGATTTAAAGCGCGATCACACATGTAAATTTAGCATCGAACACGTGAAATTGAGTCCAGTGAATTTATATGTAATAAAATTGCGCAATAATTAAATTGTATGCAACTTAATGATTGATCACATACACATAAATGACACATGACGACCTCTGTGGCGCGGCGGGCGAAGGTTCGCCTGCGACGCAGGAGGTTGCGGGTTCGATCCCCGCCTTGGAACAAATATTTGTGCGATCTGCAGATAATTGTTCCAGGTGTTCTGGGTATTTTCTATGTATAATAAAAATATCTATCTATGTAATGTATATATTATATTACGTATATCAGTTATCTAGTTGCCATAACACAAGCTCTGCTTAGCTTGGGGCTAGATAATGTTGTGTGAAATGGCCAGCATTATTTATTTATTTATTTATTTATAAATAACCTCATATCAATAATGTTATAAATGTAAAAGTTTGTGAGTATGTTTATTACTCCTTCCGCTAAAACAGCTAGAGCGATTTGTTTGAAATTTGGAATGGAAATACCTTATACCCTGAATTAACATCTAGGTTTTATATACCTTTTATCTCGATATTCCCCGCGGATCGAGACTTATGGGTGGAACCGCGAGCCGCACCTAGTTTTAAAATAAATATTTTTACTCAAATCTTACAGAACTAGAATTATAAGGTTTTTTTTTGCATTTTGAACAAAACAATGAAGATAAATATCTAAAACCTTTTCAATAGCATTTAATCTACCTAGCTAATCGTGCGTACAATGGCCTTGTCCTAATACTGTCCAGAATACCTTCAACTTATCGTCAGTCTTTGAACCCATGTCCCGCACGCTAATCGACCTACTGTCAGCCGCACTGCCTTTCCGAATAATCACCTATATACCCAGCTAGATATTTGATGCGAGGGAAGGTCGACTTTACGCGTCATGGATTAAGGTTAATTATGAGCAATTTTACTAGGAACGATATAGCTAATCAATAGCAGAAGATATCTTAATTCAGCACATTTATTGTAGTCAGGTAAAATCTAATGTTTAATTATAATTTTAAAAGTACTTAATTATCAGCCGTTAGATCACTGCTAGACGAGGCTTCCCACATAGAATATAATGGGGAGATTTGCTATCACCACGCTTGGCAGGCGGATTGGTGTTAAGTATTCAGATGGGTTCTACTGCCCATCCATCCCCAGGTTTAATCCCTTAGTATGCTTATACAACATCTACGGGAGGAGACGGAGTAGCCTTTTTTTAGGTCAGACACACCACGGCAAACGGTACGGTAAAAGCACTTACGAGAACAATATTGTGTAAATTTTTGGGACGGTCGTACCCACGTTAATATTTTATGACAGAAAATTATTTTGCCGATTACGATTTTACGATGGCAACATTTTCATTACAAATTATTGAATTTTACTTAGGTACCCTATCTAGAGTTGTGTATACGACGGTTTTTATAACTAAGTGAGTATTGGTTTAATAGATTCAAAAACTTTTTCATTAACTCCAATTCCTAAATCTGAACTATGTTACAAACTTCTTAACCAAAAAACTTCATACTTTTTTTTAGCTTTTTTAATGCTCTTACTTTAATTTGCTGTATCTCATAGGTGTAATGTTTTTCCGAAAATCTATCCTCTGAGTCCTGAACTTAGTATCTTGCAACAATTCCCAAAAATCAAATCACGGGGTCCTTGAATCCTACTTTATACTAAAAATCCTATACTTATTATTATACCTAAATGTACCTATGTGTATAAGAATATGATGATATAATATGAAGATGGGTGGAAAAACTAAACACAAAAACTACTGAACGGATTTTGATGAAACTTTACAATACTATAGCTTAGAATTAGCATTAAAATAACATATAGGCTATAATTTATATTTAGAATGGAACTACAAGCAAATACTAGTATTATTATATGCGAAAGTTTAGATGTTTTGTCCTATCACAATGTTTTGACTCTATCACGCCGTAACGACTAAACTGATTTTTATAATATTTTGGTATACAGATAGATTATGTGCCGTAGTGTGTCCGGCCTAAGAAAATACCCCCCCCCCGAATCCTCCCGTGGATGTAGTAAATTTTTACTTTAGATGGGCAGCATCATCCACCCTGAGTACTCAACAGTAATACTGCGATCACCAATCCGCCTGCCAAGCGTGGTTATTATGGCAAATCCTCCCATTGTATTCAATGGCCTCGATTAGCAGTGGACGTAAACAGGCTGGTGATGATGATGATGATAGATACGATAGAATGCGAGTGAAGATGCGGGAGGTAACCAGAAATTTAAATGTATATATTACTCTATTATTATCTATATATATTTTTATTTATTTAAGGTTCTCGAGTGGCGACCACAAACCGGATGAAGCGATAGAGGAAGGCCCTCCACTCAATGGACTAAAGACATTATAAACGTTGCAGGAAGTCGGTGGATGGAGGCGGCTCAAGACCATTCGTCATGGCATTCTAAGGGCGAGGCCTATGTCCAGCAGTGGACTTCTACAGGCTGATGATGATGATGATATTTATATTTAGGCTACACTCGACAGTCCACTCACGAAGGCCTGAATGTACGAGTATCATAAAACACGAATCGCGTCATAAGCTCCAGCAAGTAACAAAGCAGTAAGCCAGCCCGAACAGCTTAACAACATAATACTAGCATTAATATAGTTCGCGTAGCAGGCACAGTTACGGCGCGTCCGTAACAATTGGCGTAAAAATATGACCTATTAAGTGCACCCTGTTACATTATATTTTATACAAGTGTACCCACAATAGGTACGTAGGTGAGCAATAAATATAGCAAAGAGCGTGTAAGATACAATAAAAGTGAATTATTAGCACAAAGCGTATTCGTACGGAGTCGTATTTATTTATTTGTGCCCTGTTTACCTGCTATCTTTACTGATATAAAGGGTTTGGTTTTTTCAGGAGTCTCCGTATCGGACACATTTTCCTTTTGCTGTTTTGAATTTGTTTACGGAATTTTTATGTTGTTTAAGTTAGAAAGATTTGTAAATCTCTGGGCTTGTCACAGATTCAAGCATTTTGTTACTAGGGATAGGCAGAGCCAGACAACTTTGTAGAAATGTACCTAAAAATATTTTAAAGCATAAAAATAATACTCTCTATAATTATTTCTAAGCAGAAACTAGCGACAAGCCTATTCTACCTCATGTCTTGCAAGATAATGAAGGTTAAACAGTTGCCTAGATCTTGAGGGGAATACGAAACAAAGAGTGTTCGAGTGTCGACACGTCAGCATCAGAAAGTGCTGAAAGGGTCTTGGGACACTTCTCTATTAGCATGCAAATGAACGAGAATATGCTCTACATAACTTGAGGGTTCGATCGTGACACTTTTTTAGTTGCAATTTTTTTTGCTCAATCTGGCTACCGTTTTTGAATGAAGTTCGAGTGGCGACCACTAACAGGACAACGCAGTAAAGAAAGGCACTCCTTTCGATGGACTAAAGACATTGTAAAAGACATTAGGAAGTCGGTTGATGGAGGCGGCTTAAAACCGTTTGTCGTGGCGTTCTAGGGGGGAGCGTCTTTGTTCAGCAGTGAGCTTCTACAGGCTGATGATGATGATGATGATGATGATGATGATGATGATGATGATGATGATGATGATGATGATGACGACGAAGCTGAATTTATCCGTCATTTAATTTTGATGGCAGGTGTTGGAGATACTGTTTCGATATTTTTCTTATAAATTAAATAGCGTATCCCCAAATATTTCTAGCATAATCTTTTAAAGTTAAAACCAAAGCAACCGAAACTACTCAGAAACTGAGGATTCCTAACAAGTAGTGACCGTCATATGACGGCTGTAATGTAGCAATGAATGAGTTTTTTAACTTACATCGAAGATATAACTAACGTTTGGCTATATTAAGGTCGTCATATTATGACTGTCGTCATTTCGGAAACAAAGGGTTTGGGCGCCTTCTTTACTGTGAATTGATATAATATACACTTAATCAAAAACGTGCCATAAGTATTGTTATAACTTAAAACAAGGCACAGGTATATTGACAGTTCACAAATATCCCAAGTTCCTGAAGTTTGCACATTTGTTGATAATAATTACAGCAAGGTACTCGCCCACAATAACCCGATGTTTGGAGGAGTACTTACGATTCACACCACAACTTTACTGATTTTACCAGCTCTCAAGCTTCAAAAACCTATTCTTAACTTTGCCACATAGATCATAAGGGTTGATTTCCCGTGGGCTGTGTTAAGTTTGATATCATTGGCTTTGTATACATATTCATTAATTATTGGGGTATTCAGAATGGGTATGGGCACCAGGAGTTTCAGAATAACCAGAATTAATGATAATATTAAATAGATTATGTATAGAAAGTAACAGAAAAGTCTCTATAGCTACAATATAAAAAAAAAATCACAGTCACATATACATAGTCCTGATCCCAAACAAGGATTCTCTGTCTTGTGTGTCAGGAACTATGAGTACCATGGTACCATAACACCAAGACCCAAAATTTGCAAATCATTCAAACATTTGTCCTCCAGTGCGAATCGAACCCGCACCTCTTCCGTCTCAGCCGGCTACTCGCCCACTGCGCTACGGAAGTCGAAGCTTACTGAAGAACATCTCAAGCCATGCAACTGCAAAAAACTATGATGATTATGCAACTAAAATTTGAATCTATATTCTATTTCCAAACAAATTAATTCTTATGAAAATAAACTACCTTAAGCCCGAGAAATAAAGCAAGGTACATTTTACTGGATTTGTTCTGGAACTTTATAGCTTTCTCTCAAGATTTACTTATTCTACTAAAATAGGCAATAAAGTTAAGCAAAATTTGAACTTTTGCCGACTTGTTCGAAATGATAGAGGAATCAATGGTTATTGATTCAGGTTTAAGACTCCAGCAGTAATTGTTGGCATTTAGATTTAAGGCAAGGACTGATCACAAAAGTACGCCCAGTACGACGTGACGACATTAAAATGAGATGCAAAAAATAGTGTAGGTAGAACAATATATTAATAATAGTTGATTTTTAAAAACCAAGTCTGGGTTTCCTATAAAAAAAATCGCACAAATGACCACCATAGAAAAGCTTTGGCATTCAAATGCAAAAAATAATTTCAATGCATAATTTTGAACGGCAACAACACCATTTTTTTTGAGTTAAATAGCTAGACTTGTATTTTAAAGTTAGAACTTTATATATAATTTTTAGATATTTTGCTATCTATGATTTGTATATTTTGAATAATTTAAAAAAAACCCACAAAATGAATACTTTCTGAAGTGCAAACCAGTGGAGGTCGCATATCATATTTGACTTTATCGTCAAATATGACATGTGATTTTCAACTTTAAGCAAAGCCGTTAGAATATTAGTTTTTTTATTTTTATTTTTCGATTTTAGGATCATACCCCGCCTTAAAGGAAACGAACCAATGTTAGAACATTAACCAACATGGTCTTTTAAATGCCGTGTGAGATGGACACAGCGTTCGTTAGAAGCCCTTATCTTTCAGTGTGCCTTTTAGCTACGAAGTAGAACTATTGAAGAAGAAGATAATTATTATTAAAATATTTTTTTAAAGTTTTTCTCAGGCGTATTTGTAATTTATCCCGATTTTAACTATTTTATAATAGTTTACGCACTACTCGTATAAAACTTCCCTTGGTGTAATCGATATGATATTCTAAGGTCAGTGAACCATCGGTGACGTTCAATCAATTTCGGTAGCACGTCTTAGTATAACGAGGTCATTAATTATATTCAAATTTTACCTACCATCTTTAAGAAGTGTTGGAACTGAACTGGCCATCCTATAAGCTGTGATTATAGGTACTCTACCTTTGACGCTGACATTTGGAGCAAGCAATGGAGGGTGTACGGTAATCCGATTAGTTTAACGGACAAGCTGTACGTGTAGGATAGAATTTGGGAACTACAGTAGGTACTCAGGTATATTCGATAGGATAGAATATAAAGTCGATTTAGTTTAATTTAAAAACTAATAACGAGATTGAAGGGTTCACGTGAGCTGCATTTTAAATTCTACTATAAGTTTGCGTTGTCTTTTTTATTTTTAGCTTTTTTAGTCCGTGGTCCTCCAAAGATATAGGTATGGGTATCTAATCTAGGGTGGTAGCAAGATAAAATACCGATACCTAATTACCTAATCAGCAAAAAAATATTTGGTTCAGGTAACAGTTGTATTTTGAGCATTACCTGTTTAGTACACATAGCATACGCGAGCTCCTGTGCAAAAAAGCCAATTACCAGTGTTAGATGTAACAATAATCGTATTTATAATAGATTACTCATTAATAAGTAAGTATTTCAAGTTAATGGGCACATAAACAGCAGCGAGCGGAGCACATTTATCAACAAAAAGTGGTAATTTGATCGAACGAACCTAGTCCTCGTAACGTCAGTTATGACGAACTTAATGCCAGAGTTGTTAAAACTTTGTCGAAAACGAGCATAATGTTTAGTGGTTTGTTTAGTCGATCAATTTGCTGCGTAGAAAATGTACGGCTATTTTTGCGAGGGAGCAAAGTTGGAGTGTTAGGCGTAATTTTGGTACTGGACTAGTTTTATTAACTAGATTTTGTGAGGCTTTGGTTGCATGAAAGCGTAGGTTTGAAGCTGTTAAACTGTAAAATTCTTTGGAGTGGATGGCAGACAGGATTGGAAGGACTTTTGCTCAGACTTTCAAAAATTATAAAATTTGAAAGTCAACGATATTCGAAGGTGTAAAGTGTGAAACTTATACGTATCTTACTTTGTGCGTGAAGACTGTGCATAAAAGCGGCAAATAGGTTACTTTGTTTATGCACCCGAGTGCGATATGGACGGTAACAATGCGCATAATAATCAGACAATCTCAATGGCGGTAATTACGTCTGACAGTGACAGAGCCGAGCACTGAACAGTGTTTGCGAGTGCAGCCCGCACTCATTGTCTCCCAGTCATTGTGTTCCAGCTTTGTGTTATTGACGGTTTAGTTGTATTTCTGGTCGAACTTTTACGGTGATTGCTAGGTGTAATGCGGTAAAAACAAGACTTTAAATAAAATGTAAGAGAACTTAACAAAAATGTTTATGATGAAAAGATGAAAAGCAAGCGCTAACGCCGCGCGTGGTTTCTTATCACCGTTGTTTACCTAAGCCATCAAAATACGAGAACAACTAGTTACCCTCTTTAAATTTATATTTCAAAGAAGACAATGAAGTTGGTTAATATTATGAAATAACTTAAAACTTTATGGGAGAACTTGTATAAGGCAGATCACACATCAAAGTTTATTCACGCTATTACAAGCTTAGTTTCTTTGACTAAGTTTACACACGTGTTAATGGCAAAACTTGGAAGATTTCATACATAATTTTCCACTCGAGATAATACAGAAACCTACATAGCTTATGATTGAGTGTTTATTTTCTAAATACAGTCTAAAATAATGAAGATCGACTAATATTATTCGTAGGCATCACCTATGTATTACCACTTTAATCTTATGACTATTTGACTCATATTGTGTTTTATTTTATATTATTAAGTAACTAATAGTTTGATTTCTATGAATAGTGAACGTTGCGTGTATGTAATGTTCACCGCTTAGTATAGCTCTGTCAGTGTCAGCCCTAATTAAAGCCATTGAAATTGGCTGATTAATATGCGTAATGCCAGCGGTGTATGTGCCGATGCTCTATTGTGGGCCACTCGGTGAATTATGCGCGTGGTGAAATAGCGTGGTTATGCGATGGGCCAGGTGGTATTTTGCTTAGTTGCTGATTAGTCCACTCTAGTGATTCCATAGTTTGATTTTGAAACAATCTTTCATCATAAAATATTACGTTCGTAGTTAGGTTCGTATTAGGGTTCGTAGTTTAGCGGAAGCACGACTGAACTGACGTCAGCAACATATCCGCTGTATTTATTATAGACCGCTCACCGCTCGGTATTACAGTTGCAATGAGCAGAAGACACAAGATTAGGTCTTGATGGAAAGAAGTAAACGAAACGAGATTTGGCTCATGTCACATCGTAATATTTTTTCTAGTCTGATTATAAAAATGGGGTAATAATAAAACTACTTTTGTCAAGATGTCCTTAAAATCATTCAGATGAACAAATATTTTACAACTAATATGACTTACAAATTAACTAACATTATACAAAAACAATTTTGAAAAAAATTAAATGAAAGTTCTGTTTAAAATATTGTCCTTCTTATTGTAGGTACGCATGGAAGTATCCGTTTTACCAAGCAGAAATTTGTACAAATGGAATCTAAAAACAATGATCTGGCCGGTCCGGACGCTGCCCAAATATTCGAAATGCCACCATGCTACTCCTACAGTATGAATAATGGGATAACCATCCGTCATGCGGACATAACGAACTTAAGCTGAGCCAGAGAACGTTGCTTTTATAGAAGTGATTTGGAGGGTTTCAATAGCTCCCTTAATATGTTTTTTTCCATACCCACTAAGCGTTGGAAATAAATAAAATCGTCATCAAGCTAGCCAATCGGGTAGTAACTGAGCTTCAAATATTACCAAAAGTAGTTGAAAACCACCTTTGATTTTGAGTAGCCTTTTTCTAATGATTTATAAATGTAGAGCGTAGCGATTCCCTACCTCGTCGATTCTTTAAACAAAGGGAAACTCTATTGCTATCGCCAATTAAGGACTTTACATTTTAACTATTATTACTATTACTAAAACTGACACGACGTTAAAGTGCTGTGCTTCTTATTTTTAATTATTTGATAAATAAAGGGGAAAAAGAAAGCAGTATTCCGAAGCTAATATAGGTCAATAAGACGAAAAAACTTTGAAAAGTTCGCAGTCTTTCTCCTCAAAAATATACGGGGTATACTTAGTTTTTTTATTTTGGTTCAATAACCTTAGGCTAACATTTATTTTGAACTTAGAATTACAAAATTTACAAAATTAGCTAAAGTGATTAAAATTTACGAACGGTATACATAATCAGGACGACCTCTGTGGCGCTGCGGGCGAAGGTTCGCCTGCGACGCAGGAGGTTGCGGGTTCGATTCCCGCCTCGGAACAAATATTTATACAATATGCAGATATTTGTTCAGGGTGAGTATTTTTCTATGTATATTAAAAAATATCTATCTATGTAATGCATTGTAAGTATATCAGTTATCTAGTACCCACAACACAAGCTTTGCTTATCTTGGGGCTAGATAATGTTGTGTGAAATGTCCAGCATTTATTATTATTATTATTAAAATCTAGGTGAATTTAACCCAGTTGAACTAATTCCAACGGCCTAAATATACCACTTTCTCAATTTCGATTCGCTATCTTCATTTCCATGGTAAAGTATGTAACGCGAACTGGCTGTCGCAGACAGGCCCGCGCTAAACTCTGGGATTGATTTGTCAGACGCATCGTTTTGCAATATGGAGGCCTGTGTGAGATTGAAACAATTTAAATGGCTATATTTCAATTTGCAAAACAGATTTTTTCACTCGCGTTTGTTTGAACGGAGTTTCGTCATTTATGTGAAATTCTGTTACGGTACCAGATTATTTATGAACTGGAATATAAACTACAGTATCTTCTGGTACTAATCGCATAAAGGTACTTAGGCTACCTACCTACCTACCTAGGCTAGTCGTGTGTACACCTAGCCAGAAAATAAAACAAAAGAAAAATATTTTAAATTGTATGCAGTAGTCAAGACAAAATTAATTATTCAAGTTAAAATCAGCTTGTTAACATTTCAAAAGTAAGACACGGAAATCCGCAAAACAGAATTACCTACTCGAGCAGAGAATGAAGCTGTAAGTTGGTGAAAGCGGATTGAAAATGAAAGGTTGCAATCGTGGCACCCGCTTGATTACATTTGAATTAACAACAAAACTTGGGTATATGATCATTAAAAATTAAAGAGCTCCTTTGAACTAATTAAAAATGGGCGCGTCTCCGACACAATTTAGACTATTTAAGTGCTTACGACCCGTTCTTGTCCAAGTCGAAGTTGCCTCGAATGAAGAATTAATTATGAAGAGAAGAAGGCCCCGACTTGCAAGTTCAAACCGGTTACAATTTGTGGGAAAGTAGCAGGTGTGACACAGGCCCCGGAAAACTTGGGAGTCGCACACGCTTTGTTGCCTTCTCGGATGATAAAGTTGATTTGAATCGCAGATTGAGGTGTTAAAGTATTACTTGCCAACAGTTTTGAACGTCACGTTTCTACTACTTTGTTTATAGTTTAAGTTTTTGCTGGGACAGGTTGGTAGTGGGAAATAAGAATCTTGATGTGGATTGTAGGTTATTTGCTTTGAAAGTGTCAACCACGCCACGAAGTTTGTCAATTTGTAGTATATTCATAAGAATAATTAATAACGAAGTGGCACTAACACTGGCCCTAGTGTCGTGCTCAAAGCCGCACTAAATAGGTACCTATACTACCTATACTCACTTGCGCATACTAAGTCTGCTAATCAGTGTGGGCCGGCACAGCGCAAAAATTTTTAGCCCAATAAACTATGATTTAAATAGTTAAATCATAGTTTATTGGGCTAAAAATTTTCACATAGGTGATGTGTTTGAAATTATTGCGTATTAGCATAATTATTTTGTTCCATCTCATTGTGAAGACAATTGTACCTACCTATATACTTACATATGGCATGATTCCATTCTGTACGTATCTACCTCAGGTAGTTAAGTTAGATATTAATAATGATTGTAAGTAGGTACGGCAACATGAAGGCGTGCGGGGAAGAAGGTACTTCTACAAACAGAAGTACGTCAGTAGCACTTCTAGAGAGTTTATTTGTGCTATGGTACCATAAATGGTGGTAGTATATAGCATGGTGGTAAATTCCTTTTGTGAATGTATAAAAATAAATTGTTCTACTAATACGCTTCCTATTCACCGCGTAAATTAAACATTTATCAGTAACAATAGCTGGGTATCAAGTACACTACATAATTGTTTAGCCACAATTCACAATGACTGTAATTGTCGATGACAACTGTGTTTATGACAGCCTTGTGTAGACTGTGAAATCAGTAGGGCAACTCATTCAAATAATTTTATGTCATTAGTAGTGTTGAGAGTAAGGGTAGTTCCACCAGCGCCCGAAAATCTACTCCGACATCGTATTAATTTCCATCCACTATCAAACAGTATTCCCGTCCCTGCCTAATTGTATTATTATTATTATTATATACCTTATAGCCAGTTATGGGCAGCAGAATCCACCTGAGTAATTAGATACTACAATCAACAATTCGCCTGCCGAGCGTGGTAATTATGGCAAATAAATTGAATTCGATGGTGGAGGCTTCGTCTAGCAGTGGACATTAAATTTCTGTAGATTATGATGAATGCTGTTTTAAGTTGGCAATGAGTATATTTAAATAATAGCTCCAATCCTAAATCCATGGTAAAGTACATAATCACACAGCCAAAGTTTAACGACGTCTCAAATTTGATCACAAGTAAATTTTTATTGTGAAAAATTGAAAAATGTAATTTAGTTACTGCATTACTATAATAATATAATAATATTCATTTATTTCAATCAACATGGATCATATTGTGTTATTTGGTTTCTTATCCTAGATTAGTTAAAGATCAAGTCAGTCGAAACATTCTGATTATTATAAACAAAACCTCAGAATTAACACAATCATAAAACACGCACCCATTACTGTGATGCATTATTCATTATTCTTGAATGTACAAGGGCGATACTAAAAGAATAATACAAAATAAAATAAAGTGGACAAAATCTGTTTCCGATACGTAAGTTATTTCGGATCAAAGCCTTTTTCGAGTTTCAGACACTTTTTCCTATTTTCACTAAATTTAGTTGTAATATATTTTTATTGGTAAGAAAAACAAATTCCTTTATTTGTGTCACCACAAAGCCTCTTAGTATTTCAAATTTCAAAATTGTGCGGTTACTAAAAGTACCCTAGAAGTTCTTAATTTTTGCGGTTTTAATACTAAAAATAGACGCTAATTGTCACATATTTTTAATGCATTGAGTTAGAAGCTTGATTTTTGTACTTTAAACTCACATACCTTTATTTATGTATACATTGTTATTGGTATACATTGGTAAACATGTAAACCTTTAATCGTTCCTGAGAAAAAAGGTCTTGACAGACAGACAGACGGACAAACAAAGTGATTCTATAAGGGTTCCCTTTTTTCTTATTGAGGTCAATACCAGACAGACAGTCAGACAGACACAGACACACATAAACTGAATCGGCTGTTTTACTAGATGTCCGTTTACCTACTGAAACGACAATTCACTGTGGCACCCTCATTATTTCATACTGACAAGTAACTAAACAATGGGTATACGATGCCACGATTATCTAACGTTTAACTAGCCATTAAACAATATTACCAAGTACCAGCTGTTAACAACATTGTATTAATATTTTTTGTATAATGATATAATGTCATGGTATATCATTGTTATTATAATCACATAACCATGAAAATATTAAATGCGTTATCGAATACCGTGGTGGGGATATTATCGCAACAATTTCCGGTTTACAATTGAAACTATTAATTTCAATTGGATACCGAAAAAGCCTATGCCGTGATAAACTGACCGCATTGGTTTCTAGGATTATCTAATAATGCCAATTTAAGCGACGGGTACACTTTGTGGTCTAATTATAGGTAATATGGGCGTACCAAAGCAGTTTTAAGGCTTAAGCTTAATTGCCTTTTATGAAAAGATTTATTATTATTTATTTATTTATTGAGACTTTAACATCATTACAGGTAAGCCCTAAGGCGATGTTAAATGCAAGTACTTATTATTAACTTATTACAATATAAATATAACTTAATTATAATTTTGTTTCAATCTAAAGCTGTGCCATTTCCATGGCTTTCGGCAGGTTTAGAAAAAATATATCTACGCTGTTTTGGGACAGAAAATTTAGTAAATAGATAGCGAGTGACATGGAGGCAAACTTAAGTAGGTTGGTCTTACAAGTGGGCACCTCCAGCATGGCGGGGCGGCGGCGCGCGTCCAAGTAGTTGTTGGGCGCGCGCATCCGCAGCGCCGCCAGAACCGCCGGGTGGTGCAGCTCTCCACGCAGCACGCGCACCATGTATTTAACCAGCGCCACGTCTCTCCGGACCGACAGCCTGCAGTACCCTACCATACCTAACACAAACAGGCTCGGGCCTCAAACATCACTTACTCAGCAGAAAACTCTCCATCTCCTCCCGTGGATGTCGTAAAAGCCGACTAAGGGATTACACCGGGGGATGAGCAGCAGCATCCATCTGGGTACTCAACACAAATACTGCGATCACCAATCCGCCTGCCAAGCGTGGTGATTATGGCAATTCCCCCATTTGTATTGGATGGGGGAGGCTTTGTCCAGCAGTGGATGCCTGAAAGCTGCTGATGATGCCACTATAGAAAATTATTTCATGATGACTGTAAGACTTAAATAAATAAATAAACTAGGAATAAATATCATCAAACATATCACCCAACATGGCAAGCCCACCATTCAAGGAACAATCAAGGCAAAAGGCTCCCCTCTCAATAGACTGATAACATTTTAAAGGTAGCAGGAATTCAGTGGATGGAGATGGCTCCGAACCTTTCCTCGTGGCATTCTAAGGGGAAGACCTATGTATGGAGTTCTACAGGCTGATGATGATGATGATGACATTCAACTTCTTGAGCTGATCGTTTTCTACCAGCCGAATACGATCAGCTCAATTTTACCTCAGCTGAACTTTCCTAGATGATGGCCGGTGAATTAAAATAATGACTACACAATTATAACCAATTGATTACTATAATCTATTAATCATCTATTAGTTACGGTAAACGCTATTAATCTTGCGATCACGCGCTTGACTTATTAGTACCTAATTATGTTGGATAAAAGCTAAGACTAGTTTATAAGGCAAAATAACTGGGGCACTCTATACAAAACATATCCTACTAATATTATAAACGCGAAAGTTTGTGAGTATGGATGGATGTTTGTTACTCTTTCACGTAAAAACTACTGAATGGTTTGAGTGAAATTTGGAATGGAGATACTTTACGCCCTGGATTAACACATAGGCTACTTTTCATCATCATCATCATTATTCACGCGGGTGAAACCGCGGGGCGCAACTAGTTATTTATATTATAGCTATAGTTTAGTACAATATAAAGATGATCTGTGACATCATCATCATCATCATCAACGAGTAGAAGTCCACTGCTGCAGATAGGCCTCCTCCATAGAATGCCACGACGAACGGTCTTGAGCCGCCTCCATCCACCGACTTCTTGTAACCTTTATAATATCCTTCATACACTACATTATCGTAAAAGTGCCTGATATTATAAGAAATAATAAAAAATATAAAATGTAGTCACATTTTAAATACGAGGTATTAAAGTGCCTCCTAAGGGTTGATGTGAAAATTATATATTATATTGTACTGATGAAAATTCTAAAGATTTATATTTAAAGTAAAAAAATCAAAACAGAAGGGGATTTCAGGAATAACCCCATTTACACTAATTAAATCATCTACAGTGTGAGTCAAATGCGTTCTATTTTAACTGTGATACTAATAACACAGCACTGCTAAAGTAAGGAAGGGAGTGCAGAACAATATAATATATATCATATAATATTTATATAAATATATATAGATATTGTCCTGCACCTCCTTCCTTACTTTATATATATATAATGGCACAGATCTATATTATGAAGACCGTTCTAGGCACGGACTGTTCGTTTTGACTAATGACTTATGCAACGGAAGCACAATCAACAGATGACAAGCAATTAATTCAATTAATTGACGCAGTGCTTGAGCAGTCCGCAGGGGCTGACGAACCCCAACCATGATCGAGATGTCTCGGTCGATATTAATATGAATTATTCTTGAATACCTAAATATTGCCGTGGTGTGTCCTGCCTAAGAATATACCTCTCATTCTCCTCCCGTGGATGTGGTAGAAGCCTTAAAGAGGGATAACACCAGGGGCTGGGCAGCAGTATCCGCCTGATGCGATTACCAATCCGTCTGCCAAGCGTGGTGATTATGGCAAATACATCTTGCATTCTATGAATTTCATCATTAATTTCTATTTGTATTATATTTTTATTTTTATTCGATATCTGGTATAGTTTGGGAGGTATTTTGTACGCCTGTTTAGATTGATAACATTTGTTGTGTATACCAAAAAGTTTCAAATCAGAGATACAATGCCTACGTCTATGGATTAGATTCAGTTTGTAGCTTATTATGGGTTTCCTGTTAGACTCTACTAAGTTGAGTGCCCTTAATAAATCAAAAAGGTACATCTGATTCCAACACCATGTCCAACGAATATAATTTTATCAAACTGCGTGTAAATGTGTACTAGTGTAGAAATAAGCGAAGCTTTATGGTAAGGTATGAACACCTCAAGCTATTGCGTTCACGTAGAGTTTGAAAAATTGAGACTATTATTGTGCTTGGCATCAGACAATTTAACTTATGACGAACTCCGTGACACGGTGGGCGAGTAGCTGGCTGAGACTCAAGAGGTGTGGCTTCTTCATTCGTCCCTCTGCGGGAAATGTTTGCAAGATCTGCAAATATTTGCTCTGGGTGGAGGTGTTGCGGTAACATGGTATTCGTAGTCCCTAATACCCATGACTCAGGGAATTCTAGTATGGGATCAGGAATATGAATGTGACTGTTGGGCGTTATTAAAAAAAACTTGGCTTGATTACGCGCTCTCTAATCTCTCATTTCCCGAAAACCAAGCGCTCGCCTCTCATAACTACGTACCTACGCAGATTAGTTTCAACTTTCCAGGAATACCTTAGTACCTTTTTAGTTAGATATAGGAACATCAGTTCTAAATTAATTAAACACTTCTGATTTTCGTCGGAAAACAATTTAATGGAATTGCGTGAGCCACGTACACATGAAGCGTGGGACAGTAAAGCGGAGGACTCACGATTACGGCTGACAAGGCAATTAATAAGGACAGATGGCGATTGAGCACGAGTCACCCGCTCGACCGGAATTAATCATAGCCACTCGGCTTTATTACGTGTGGCGATGTCGATAGGTTAGAACATTTGCGACGTTTATTGAAAATAGTAATTTGATCTGAATCATCTTTATTTTTATCGAGATATGTAAAAACTGGACCAAACGGAGATGACGGGATGACCTGCACTCCTACCTCAAGTCATGGCAACTCCATTCCACTGCAATGGAGTTTTTTAAATCGGTCCCTCGCTGTTGAGGATCGTGATGCAAGTATACATCTGCAATAGTTTTTCTTCTTCTACAATCATTGGCTCCATAAGCTAAATAAAATATTAATAAAATATTATGATAAGTTCTTCTAATACTCCTAAAAATACAATTTTTTTCCCATTATGTGAAAAAATTGCAAATTAGCCTATTGGTCTTTTATACGTTAAAGTGTTGTAACATTTAAACAAGTACCAAAATTAAACTAACTAGAGAGTTCTCGACTCGGCAATGTTCTAAAGAAAGTTAGGATAAAAAATAAGGCATTATGCTTTATAGACCAAAGAACAGATGACGCAAAGCTGTTATGTAAATTGTTTCACTAGGCCATGATAAAGTATAACAAGAATATTCTAAACCAAAGTTATGAAACTTGAGTAACACGACCTTTTTGTGGAAAGTCTATAATGATTTCTGAGAAAAAGGACTAAGGATAGTGGAATATTGAGTGTGGGATGATATTGGTCTATCTTTTTACGGGTAAAAAGAGACGTCTAGTAAATTTTTCTAGGATGAAAAATAGCTATAAGAGCTATGGATTTCGGGGTACATATTATTTTATGATCAAAAGTTGTGGACGTAGAGTTGATAGCTAATCTTGATATGGACATGAATCAAAGTCAAAGAAGTTTTTATTCAATAAAATCATAATAGTAAATTTGAAATGGCAACACCAACGTGCTATCACGATTGAACCTCTCGTCCAGGAGGGCTTCTACAATTGATAGCAATAGACATTGCACATCTAATTCCGTGTGCGTATCAGTCTTCGTAATGACGTTTTACTTGCGTGATTGTTGCTGTCACTATGTCGAAGAGGAGCGGGTTTATTGATACTGGACAGCGAGATTAAATACGAGACGGTTGAATAAAAATATGCTAGCTATTTTAATTAAGTTCCTAGTCCTGATAAGGAAAAATATTGAATTGTTCTTAGTAAGCCTGAGTTGGGTCCGATCGTATTGTGACACATACATAGTTCTGATCCCACGCTAGGATCACTATGCAGTGGGTATCAGAAACAACAAGAACTATTGGTACTACTTCCACACCAGGAATATTACGACAATAAAACCAAATATGAATCTTTGTACGAATGTATTACGACGTAATACTCAGTACAGAATATACTTTCAGCTATCAAAGCAGTACATCAGAATACTATTTACTCAACTGAACTAGGTCAGAGTTGAAGAAATTGGATGACAATATGCAACATACAACCTGCAATTTCATCAAGCAGAATGGAGGCTACCGCGCTTATCGGGCACCTGTGGACTCGTTGCATGAAGCCGTCCATATTGACGGATGCTCTGATACTGATATCTAATCCACTTGAAATAAGGTATAACTTTAAGTAAATAAGGCTCAGAATATAAATTATGGGTTTGGATTTATTTTATCTTTCTTTTCTTTTTTTAATATATTCATATGATTTATTAAAATTTTTTTTTGCTCTAGCTTGGGCAACACATCTTGTTTGACATATTTTTCATGATTTTATGAATTGGGCCTTTTTGGTACAAATTGGATCATGTTTTTTCAGCGATCAGGCTACATCATCAATATTGCAGGTGCAGTGGAAGAAGGTATTATAAGTAGGTCATCAACAGCCTAGTTACGATTATTGCTGGATGAGGCCTCGCCCATTGAATACAATGGGAGGAATTTCCATAATCACCACGCTTTGCAGGTGGATTGGTGATCGATGTTTGGTGTTGAGGCAGATGCTGTTGCCCATCCTCTGGTGTAATCCTTTACTACATTCAAGGAGGAAAAACAGTCTATTCTTAGGTTGGACACACAAAGGCAGATGCATTTAAGCATTATAAGTAGGTAGGTAGATATATTTATACCTATCATCATCCGGAATATCTCCACTGTTGGTATAGATCATATAGGTATTACTCATAGAATGCCACGAAGAACAATCTGAAACTGCCTCTATCTAACGTCTTCCTGATATCATTGATTCTTTGGATGGAGGATAAACACCAATTTTCATAGCGGTCATTTAGCCCTCATAGTGAGAGACAGAGGTTCCATTTCCTGCTGTGAACGCGGATAAAATATCATACATTTGTAACGTAGCACACCTCAACACTGATGTCATTAAGCTAATTTCTGTTTGTTTTAATTTTAATAGTTGCCGATGAGTATTATCATATAATGAGACTACTTTGAGCGAAACTAGATTGCGTAAAATGGAACGCCTAAAATTTTATTACGAATTATTCCACAATAGCATTTTGGTTAGGATATTGGATAGTATTAGCATAATAATTACGTATTTGATTAAATGATTTATTGAATTATGAATAAATATTTTAAGAAGATTTTATAAACAATAAAGCAAGTAAGGTGCGTCCTAGGTTGACGTGACCTAAGAGGTATTGTATTTGTAATGGGCTGGGGTTACCGCTTAACAGCAGTTAAAAAACGGGCAAGTGTGAGCGAGACTCGCGCTTTGAATATTTCGATCTGCAAATTATTTCGAAAACGTCCGAGCCATTTTCTTAGCTACTTTTTTCTACAAATTTCACCAGTCCATTTTAGGGGTAAAGAAGTCGAAGTTCCTTATTTTAGATTCTTTTCGTTTTCTTTTATTTGTGCCACAAAGCCTCCTAGTCATAGACATACACTACTCCTAGTATTTGAAAATTCAGAACTGTGAAGTCACTGAAAATACCCTAGAGACCTTAGTTACCTAATGCGATCACCATACAACTTTTTTATATTCATTGCCATACCTTTTTAATGCATTGGGTTGGAAGCTTGTTTTTTAACACTTACAGACTTTTATATTTGGTGTAAATATCAAGTTGATACCTTTGGCCGTTCCTGAGAAAAAGGGTCTTGACAGACAGACAAACAGACAAAAGAACAAAGGGATCCTATAAGGGTCCCATTTTTCCCTGTTGAGGGACGGAACCCTAAAAATAACCAAAAAATGTATTAGTATAATTTGTTTATGACACAACGATATTATTTCATGATTTTTCACGATTAAATAATGCTGAATAAATTTATTCAAATAAATTTTAACGAATGTAACCTAACCTAGGTAATTCTTTGAGCTCGAATTCTGGGACAAGTCAAATTGCCAGTCCGTACTTTATACCTTGGGTACCATGAAGGATACAAATTACCCGCTGCAATACCAGTCCAGGTGCTACCAAGTCTCAATTTCGGGCCTTACAATACCACGAAATCAGTCGACGTCGGACGCTTGCCTGCACTCCAACTAATACTTGCTTTTAATTTCGGTACGTGCTTGATTTACGAGTCTCATATGTGCTAGTGCGTACGACCTAGCTTTGGCTTTGTATAGAATGTAAATAATCTTATAGAGGTGTTCGTTAGTAGACTCCGCTGGATATAGACCTCCCTTTTAGAATGCCATGACGAACTGTCGTAAGCCACTTCCATCTACATCCGTGACCAATGTCGTTGGTCCATTGAGCAGGAGGCCGTTCTTTAATTACCATGTCTTTGACTACGTCTTCCGCATCGAGGAAACGAATAATTGGCATATACAATAATTTATTGAATTCATTTTGTGATTTAGGTTGAGAGAGTAGAGACGTAGGATTTTTTACGACTGGGGTTCACTGACCGCTGTTAATCATCATCATCATCACCAGTCTGTTTACGTCCTCTGCTGGACGAGGTCTCCCACATTGAATACAAAGGGGGATTTACCATAATCACTACACTTGGTAGGCGGATTGGTGAACGCAGTTTCGTGTTGCGTACTCAGGTGGATGGCCCACCTGGTGTAATCCCTTTGTAAGACTTTTGTTACATCCACGGGAGAAGGATGGGTCTTTTCTACGGCTGGACACATCACAACCGGCATGATTAAACCTCATGATATACGTATAATAACTAAAATCTAATAACTCTTAGGCTGTACAAAATTGATATCAAACCATAGCACATCACCAATAAGGAACTTGCACTCTATAAGTACGAGTACCTTATCAGATCCAACTTCGTACATATAGATATAAGTACCAAATGTAACGTGTACCGAAGCAGGTTGGCACATCCGTAGCAAAGTCGGCATATTTCGATATTGGACGTCCAAGTTTAATGCAATCGTATTCTACGCTCAAGCCAGCTGTATAATATACCTAACTTTGTACGCAGTTACAGTATTTGGAAAATTTCATGGAAAATTCTGGTTTGATTTGACTTTACGTTTTATCTACCGTTAGTTTAAAATCGATTCATCGTCATCATCATCATCATTATCATCACCATCAGCATAGAAATCATCATATAGAAGTCCACACTGATGGACATAGGTCTGGTCTTAAGCCACGTCTATCCACCGACGTCCTGCGACCTTTAAAATGTCGTTAGTCTATTCAGACACTTTGCTTACATTGGGTCGTCTGGTTTGTGGTCGCCACTCGAGAATCTTTGTTCTCCAACGGTTGTCAGTTCTGCAAGCTCCAGGTCAGGCAGGCAGGCAGGCAGGCGGTCAGGTCTGGCTATTGCCATTTTTACTTGCTTATTCTGAGAGCTATCTCAGTGATCTTGGCATAACGATTTTGGCATAGTTATTTTTTTGGTCAAGCGTGAGTTTTCTCCATAAAAATTAGTTGTTTTGATCAATTTTTTTTAATACATATCGACTCTTTTTCATGTAAGGATACATATATAGCACCCGCTGGTGCCCACTTGTCCGTTGAATTTTGGGACAGGCTGTATATATATACATATATATATCCATATACAGCTTGTCCCAAAATTCAACGATCAAGTGGGCACCAGCGGGTGGACCATGGAAGTAATAAGTACTACGTACCGTAGTACTTATTACTTCCATGGGGTGGACTGATTGACTGTTGACTGCTTACGAAACGTCAGTTTTAGGCTCGGAATAGTAACTTTGTTTGTTTTAGGCTCAGAATAATGACTAAAGCATGTTTTAGGTGTCACCATGGTGTCACCTTACGTAACTAGTTGGCGCAGAGGAAGTTGATGCTTATGTCCGACTTAGTTTAGTGTTGTCTAACTAAGTTTTGGCTTTGTTGACTTTTAGTGCAGACGGGCATAAGTGTTTTCGCTAATTATGATTGCGCTGGAGTGAACGTTTGTCTACAGGTGCTGAGTCATAGGAAGTGTCACCAAAGAAATTGTTAAAAACTCATTTTAGATCTCATATTATTATAAATAAGTTACACTCTCAAAGGTGCTTCAGCATTTTGTGTAGAATGTTAAAATGGAACCACGTTCACAGCTCCAAATTAGAGATTCAGTTCCAATTTGACCTTTGGCGTAAGTTCAAGGAGGCTTCATTTTAAATTCTGAGAGAATTTATATTCTATAACAATTCAATTGAAGGAAAATTATAATGAGTGTTTTGAGCATTTAAATCTTCAATTAATAATTGAGTTCAGTAACTAGTACTATTTGCTTTGGAAATAATATCCTCGTGAGTTTGTGTTCACAGTTATCTACGTCCCTTGAAGTAACTCATTTTATATGTCTTTAGTATATTAAATTTACTCTTAATATACTTTACTAGTATATTAAGTTACTTTCGACTTTTCATAGTCCTGTGCTGGACAAAGGTCTGTTCTGATCCATTTCTCGCCAGCAGCCTTGAAAGCTTAGAGTTGGTTCTGTTAATACCCACCAACTATTTATCAAAGTATCTAGATCATGTGCCAATAATTGGTTCCATTCCCAAAGGTTTATTTCAAGGATTACTGCAAAGGAAACAAATAAGAGTTAGAAACTTTTATTTCTTGGAAGAATATACAAGCTTTGATATTTCGATTTTATTGCTCTGTAATACCTTAAGTCGAGTGAAGGTAATATTAATAAAAGTTTGAGGTGATTGACTGTTAGAAGCTTAAGGCGCGGTCCTGAAAATCCTTCTATACAAAATGATCCTAAAATCCAAATATACAAAAATTTAAAAAAGTTATCCAAATGGCTTTGCTTCAGGTTGAAAATAGCATGTTTGACGATGAAACTTCAGTCTGTATTCATTTTGAGGGTTTTTAATTTATCGAAATACAAATTATCATTGAAAAAAAATATGCGGTTAGAACTTTAAAATACAAGTCTAGCTATTTAATTCGTAAAAAAATTGTGTTGTTGCCGTTCAAAATTAAGAGCATTTGAATGCCATAGTACTTTTAGGGTAATCATTTTTTTTGCAAAACCTGACTTTTTTTCAAATTTCGGTTTGGTTAAAACTATTATTATCATATTGTTCTACCTACACTATTTTTTGCATCTTATTATCTCATTATTTAATTTTTACTACTTTTGAGATCAGTCTTCGTCTTAACATCTGCGGTCGTATTGCTAATGTACTGGTAACTTTAGTCAGCCTGTTCAACTGTTTTCATATCGCCACTATATGCAAGTGTAAAAAACCTCCTCTAAAGGAGCCAATAACAATGTAATTGAAGCAGGACGCTGTCTTCTCTATGATGGCATTTTAACCATAAGTGAACGAGGCGACTCATCAAGTTGCAACTTGATCCCCTCTTCTCAAAAGTATTATCGAAGTATGAAGTTTCATTCCACGCATCGCCTAATACGTTCACGGCAGCGTGTGGACGATAAAATATGTGAGCAGGTGCTTCATCATACCGTAAAGCCGCGTGTCAGGGTGCAGCGCTGGGTGATGTACAGACCTTACGGGCTTAGGAACCCGGCGAGAGGGATCTCTCGGGAAAATTAGTGGTTTGTTTAATAGAATTTCAAATATTTGTTGTTCTAATTTTGGTGAAATTAGAGCGTAGAACCTATTTATGAGCAGGCGAAAAGAAAAAACCTCTTTCTTTTTTTGAGCAAAATGCGTTTCTAGATGCAGCGGTAGAGATGGGAAACCCTCGGGATAATTCAAATAGCTTTAAGTTAGTAAGTTATTAGGTAAGTTAGTTAGTAGTAGAACTTCTTGTGAAAGAGTTCGTCCGGGGAAGTACCTACTACTACTGTACCTATTTCTGCCACCAAGCGGTAGTGCTCGTATTGCTGTGTTTTGGTTTGAAGAGTACGAGTGCCGGTGAAATTACAGGCACATGAGACTTTTCATTTTTATGTCTCAGGGTCGGCCGCGCGCGTGTGATGCTTGTGGTGTTGCAAGCGTCCATAGGCTACGGTTATTACTTTCCATCAGGTGGACCATATGCATGTTTGCTTGCCTAGTTGTATAAAAAGAAAATGTTGTTCTAATTTTGCTGGAATAAAGCTTTAAACAGGAATTGTGTACGTTTTACATAATTTGATAGTTCAATCTTTTTTAAAGTAAGAGCTCGCAAGTCATGGCTCATTTAACTATACGACCTTTTTCTATCATCCGCACGTTCAAACTTACATCCTGATCTTCCGCGTCGCATTTTCTGTGCTTGATTGCAAAAACTCACTAAAGGGATTTCGCAACTCATAATGGTGTTTTGGGCTGTGGCGTGTCCAGCCTAAGAGTCCCTTCCATCTCCTCCCATGCACGTCGTAAAAGCCGTTTAAGGGATTAGACCAGAGGATGGACAGCAGCATCTACCCGATTACGCAACTAATACTGCGATCACCAATTCACCTGCCAAGCGTTGTGATTATTGCAAATCCCCTAAAGTCCTCAATGGGGACTTTTGGAAGGTGGATGTCTAACGGCTGATGATGATGAATAGTGTTTGTGACCAATGCAATACACTTATCACTGGTCACACCACATAGAACTGGTCACTGGACTGAGTTACCACCAATGCCACCAAACTGTGATCAGTATTATTTCATTTCTTAAAAACGCTCCTATGAGTTGTGAAATTGCATGAGTGTATTTATCGTACCAAGTTATTAATGTATCTTGGGCAGAAACACAGCAATGTGTATACTTGGTCATAACCACCGTAACTGCCTACCAAGCAAAGTTCACATCATGCAGCTTCTCGCCAAATGAGACCATTTAACATTTACCAACCTTTAAGCCGTCAAAACAAATTTTCCACGGAAAAACGAAAGTAATTTGTTAGTCCGCAATAATTAGGCGATTACCGCATCTCGCGAGCAGCTTTACTCAAAGTAGAACGAAAGAGAATAACTTATTCGATTTATCCGCTAATAGAGCGCGAATAAACAAACAGGATTATTAAGTTCTTATAAGTAAGTGGGTTTTATAAAGGAGGCTGGGTAAAATGCGCTGGGCGATTGGACTAAAGCGCTTCTATGATGGATTCTATTTATGGAAATGTAACCTCATTGAAAAGGAAATTTACTTTTTCTTAAAAATCGAGTATATCAATGCCACGTTCATAAAAAACGTTGCCAAACTAAGGAAGAGTTACGCGTGGATGCATTTTACCATTTTCTGAGCACTGAGGCCTTACCATGAGCTCTTATAGCGATGCATTTCAAAAACTATTCAGTACAAAATATCAGGGCCACCTCCTCCATTTGGTCACTACCTAACCTTTTCACTCTCTGAGCGTTTTTAGCCCACAGACAAGACATAATAGCCCTTACAAAATAAATTAAATGTTAAATGAGACAATGTTTTATTTCTGATAGCGCTATTTGCTCCTCACTCATACAATTTTGCCTTGCCTCCTTTAATAGCGCAGATACCTTAATTCCCAAACCTGATGTTGGAATTTTAAGTTTGAACAAGATGAAGTTATTTAATCCAGTTGGATGTGCAAACTTGTCTGGAAGCTGATGTAGCTATAAAAAAATAATCAATACTTCTGAATACACTTTTTAGTGTTCCTTGTCAAACTTTGTACATTGCTAGTGTTTTCAACCGGATGACGCAGTAGAGGAAGGACCTCCACTCGATGGACTTAAGACATTATAAACATCGCAGGAAGTTGGGGGATGGAAGCAGCTTAAGACCGTTCATCGTGGCATTCAAGGGGGGAGGCCTATGTCCAACAGTGGACTTATTAAGCCAGACTTATATTTAGTAAGCTACCACTAACCGGCCAATGCAATTTAGGTCAGCCCACACTAAATGGATAAATAAAATTAATAAAATAAATAATGAATAAATAAATGCTGGACATTTCACACAACATTATCTAGCCCCACGCTAAGCAGAGCTTGTGTTATGGCAACTAGATAACTGATATACTTAATACAATACATTACGTAGATAGATATTTTTATTATACATAGAAAATACCCAGAACACCCTGAACAAATATCTGCAGGCCGTACAAATATTTGTTCCGAATTAAAATGATCGCAGGATTGCAGTGGATGGCGGTGGCTCAAGACCGTTAGTCGTGGCTATGGTGGAGGCTATGTCCAGCAATGGACTTCAATCAGCTGATGATGATGATCCAAGCGATTCTCTTAAAAATATAAGCGTAAAATCCAGTGAATTTAGGATAGGAGAAACAAAAACCAGAGGAAAGCGTCTGTGGAGTCTTTGTTTTCTGGCTGAACGCACAGATTTCATATAACCGTTGTAAATCAAACGTTTCTTATTAAAATATTCAGATTTGTAGGCGCTTCAGAGAGTCCTTGGTGAAGGTATTTCTATTTAAGTTATAAATTGTTATTTATTGTAAGCAATTACTTAGCAGAGGTCGCGCTCTTTATTGTTTCAATTAGGCAATGTGTACTGCCAATGTCAGGGATTAAAGTTGATAGAGATCTTTTCTTGGGGTCCGTTCGAAGAAAACTGTACAACTACAACAAAAAACTTAGTAACATTGAATTTGATTTGAGTTTTCAGCTGAATTAGCCATTAGTAAAATGACCATCAATTGCCAATTCTTAATGATAATTTTGAGCAACTGATGGTCATTCTACTTGTCAAACGTTAGTCACCGAGTGACTTTCAGTTAAGGAATAGGGGGCCTGGTTGTAGCTACTTCTTTACTAACGTTACTAGTGATAGATTAAGCTTTAAATTTACAAAGTTATAAATTATAAAGTTATGTCCGGAGAGAATCTTTAACAAGTTACATTTTAATGCTAAGATCGAAACTCGCGATGTTAGCATACTCTTTCAATTGTAATAAAATGAAGTTAAATGAGTCAAAAGAAGCAGTCAATATATTTCAACATTTAGCTACTGCTCATTTTTATCCTGGACTATAAACAGAAAGTAAACATTCATAACTTCGCTCAAATCGAGTGATGCCTAAATAAATGCTGAAATACCTACCTCGTTTTAAAATGTCCCCCATGAATGAATAAAATCGTTTGCGATGGGGATGTTGTTAACTCAAACAAAACAGTACATGTATAATAAATTAGACATACCGGGTGTACGCAAAAATTATGAAAAATAAATCACGAAACTTTTCAAACATTCGTATAAAACTACACGAATTAGATTTTTTTTATTCAATAGAAGTTGATTTAGGTGTCAATTTTTTCTTACGGACTTGTTGGGCAATTTTCGTTGGTATAAGATTTGTCCTGGCTGCTGGCTTATGTAAGAGTGTGTTATTAAAGGAAGAAAGCGTTAGCCGAGTTGGTCGTGGAAAACAATAGCGGCGATGAGCTCACCACTTGTCATGTCTATATTCCCGCGACCGTGTAACCCACAAGTGAAAAGAGGCCCTTTTGAGGCTCTGCCTACCCCTTCGGGAAAAAGGCGTATGTTAGTGTGAGCGTGTAGAGCTCGTTCTCGCAAAAAAAAATATGCAACATAAAACACAGTAACTTAATATACCTACTGTGTTCTCTAAAGCCGGGTCTGCTGCGCCATGTTTGGTGTTTTCAAACATACAATAACATTGTTTCCTAACAGAAAGGGCGTGGAATAACTGTTTTGTTTTAGCAAAAACACAAACTTGTTTGCCGCAGCCACCGTAAAACATGCCCCGCGTTTGCCTGCGGGAGGAGGGGGTGGGGGGGGGGGTGGATGGTGTAGTCATTCATGTCGAGTCAGTGCTCTCTAGAGGAAGACGTCAGAACTCATAATTTGAGATCAACTGAAAAGTCACAGCGGACTGGCTGTTTTACTAACATGTCTTGTTAGAAAATTTGTTGCAGCGAACCCGGCGTAGTACGCGGAGATACACCTAGTGATTTACTAAATCAGCTTCAATCCGTTCAATCAACTCCGTAACAGTGGAATAATGAAAATATTGAATACCTACTTACCTACCTTAACTTTGAATAAATGATTAAACTGATAATATACTATAATTAATAACCCTGCCACTGAATTTGTTTTTACACCCAGTATATTTGTGTATACAGTATTCGAAGAAATAGTACATATTAATTCACATAAAAATTGCTTTTAATGGTTCGTCTGTTAAGCTGAGTGGCTCTTTTTATAAGGAACTTAAGAAATTATTCACAGCCGTACCTAATGTAGACCGACCGTGAAGATTTTTACCACCTTTATTAAAGACTATATAGGTGAACCCCCTTGATTTCACCCAATAATGATAATGTGGCTTCCTAATAGTGAAAAAAAATTCAGAATCGGATCAATAGTTCCGGAGATTTCCACCTACATTCCAACTCAAAAACTTTGCCTCTTATAGTATAAGAATAGATAGTACATTTATAGATTTTGTGAAAACTGTATCTTAGTAGGTATTTTATATTGAAGTCTAGTTTTGCACTGAATTAACATAAAATATTTCTATAGTTTTTATGGAGGTAGGTAGATATATGTCAGTATCTTAATGTCTGTCTGAACTAATTAAAAGATATGGATATTAACATTTTAACGTCTCTGCACATGCAAGCCATATTGTCATAATAAGATTACTTCAATATTGATAATTATTTACAAAATAACCCATGTCTTCTCCGAAGTCTTATTTACATTATACCCCATGTATGCTTGAAAGTCTTATTTACGTTATACCCCATGTGTGCTTGAAAGTCTTATTTACGTTATATCCCATGTGATCTGAAAGTCTTATTTACAGTAGGTATACCCCATGTGTACTTGAAAGTCTTATTTATATTTTACCCTATGGGCGCTTGATAGCTTTATTTACATTACATATACCCTATGTGTGCTTGAAAATATTATTTACATTATACCCCATTTATGCTTGAAAGTCTTATTTACATTATACTCCATTTGTGCTTGAAAGTCTTATTTATATTGTATCCCTTGTTTCTTGAGAGTCTTATTTATATTATATCCAATGTGTACCTGAAGTTCTTGTTTACATCATAACCGATATATGCTTAAAATACTTATAAGTTACTAGCATTTGCTTGCAGCTCCACCCGCGTGGAACCTCTTTTAAAAAATCTTATGAATTATGTAATTCTGGTGTTTAAAATATAATATCTACTGTAAAGTTTTATCAAAATCCGTCCAGTAGTTTTTGCGTAAAAGAGTAAAAAACATCCATCCATCCATCCATCCTCACAATTTTTTTACATTTATAATATTAGTAGGATTATTATTCAATTCATACCAATCAATTACCTATATAAGTTTTGTATCATATGATTTTTTTTACTGGGACATCCAAAATTCTAAACAAAAAGCGTTCGTTTAGTTTTATCCATCAAAAGCATTGTGCTACATCCAAGATAATCTCCTTTCCGTGTATTATCCAGTTCCATATTATCCGGTTAAAACAAAATGTCGTTGCAATACGAAGTGAACGTGAATTTTGTCGATCGGGGATGATCTCGAAATAATCCCTATAATAGATAATAAGGTTTAAAGCTTTTGTACAATAGATAATATGATTTATGCGATGTTCTAAAATATTTTCTAATGGTTGTCCAATTAGTTGTAGAGCTAAATGTTTGTTTGTGTCTTGTAAGTACTATCATCGCACCTATTGCTTATCGCACGTGTTGCTTGCATTGCTGTATTTCAGTTTGAAGGGTGCTGGTGAAATTACAGGTACATGCAATTTCACAATTTTATGTTTTAAGGTAGCGGTCGCAGTGCAATACCATGTAGTGTAAAGTCAACGAGACACACAACATTTAATAGTTGTAATGGACAGGGGTTACAGCTTAACAATAATAACGGTGCATTAGGTTAGGTTGTGATATGATGGCCCTAAGAATAGCCTTATGACAGATGGTGAAACAACTAGTGTGGCGAAAGGATTCAGACTTGCAGAGGGGCACATGTTTTCGAGTTTTAGTATTTAAGACATGCCAGTTTCCTAACAATGTTTTCTTTCACCGTTAGACTGCGTTTCCACCAGAGATGATTGAGCGAGGATGCGTAGCGAGGGATGTGTTTTTTTAAGAACCAATAGAATCACTTCATTTACCTAGCCTCGCTCAGCGCAGCTCTGGTGGAAACGGCTTAGCGGGCGAGGTTTTTATACGTACAAAACAAGGAGGTGCGTGCGAGGAATGTGTTGCGCGGAATGTGTTGCGCGGAATGTGTTGCGAGGAATGTGTTGCGAGGGATGTATGCAAGAGATGTGCGTGAGAGATGGACGCGAGAGAAAGAGAGAAACTAGCTGTCAGTCTGAAAAGAGCTCTCTACACATCCTTGCACCGCTCATCTACGCACCGTTCCTCAGCCTGTCATCATTAGCCGTTAGAGACATTCACTGCTGGATAAGGTCTCCCTCATACGTACTACATAATGCTATAATCACCACGCTTGGCAGGTGGATTGGTGATGGCACCTATCTCCTGGTACAATACTTAGTTGGCCTTTACGACATTCATGGGAGAAGACGGAGGGGTCTATTCTTAGGCGACTAATACCATGGCACACTAAACTATTTTATTTTTTATTTTTTTTATTTTTTGGTGCAATATTTGCACCAAATCTATATTTGGTGTAAATATTGTATCAATTAATTTTGTCTACTTGTGACAACGCGTATCGTTTTATTTTGATCTTAACAGACATTCTAAACAGCAAATTCTAACTTAATTGGAGCATTGCATATGCCATTTAGATTTACAGTAACCCTAATAGCTCTGATAGGATTATTTCAAACACATTAGCGATATTTAGGCACAATACGGGTTAAGGGCTCGTTCACATTAGGTTAGTCATATTTTTCAATATTTTGAATATTTTTCACGAATTCTTACGATTTAAGATTTTCCCCCATTGACCAATCTCCATAAAATATCATATATCTTTTTGATTACATATTGTATATAAGTGTAGTTAAAAACCATTAGTAACACATATTATTAACATCCATCGAGCGAGATTGTGCAGGTCCGATTCTGACTAGTGAGCGCAAGCTTAACAAATTGAATAATTCATATAGCATGAATTATACCGTTTTATATTAATGTTTACGAACAAGGAAGCTTAACAGATGAAAAATACAGATAGAAAACAGTAAGGATACAAGGATAATATGAGTCGCGGGGTGTGGCATATTAGTGTACATTAAATACAGGCACGTGACTAATTCTAATATATACGTAGGTACGGTTTTCTTGACCAGTGGTCGTACGTACTGGTTTCATCTATATGGTGACCGTTCGTTATTTAGAACTTGACTGATTGTTGTGCGAACATGCCAAATAAAAAAAAACAAATGTTATTGTTTTTTCGTAATTGTTACATTAGACCCTTTAGAACCATTCGACGATCCTCTGCGGAGTATTCATTATAATTAATTGTTAACTGTAGAAACGATCTACATTAGTAAAAGTGATTAAAGATATGTGGACGACGTTTCTATAGTAGTTTTGATAAGGTAGTGAAGTTAAAAGATAGATAGATATAAAAAATGTTATTGCACACCACACAGTAAATTGAAACATTAAAATAATCATATTTTTTAAGTATGACTGTCTCATTGCTGAGAGCGCTATCTCTTTCAGACAAACAAGTGTAAAAGCTGAGTTAGGAAATAAATATTCGTAAGTCATTAAATTTGCTTGCATAGTGGGAATTCAGACAACAGTTTGGTGTTGCAGCTTCATATCTATCATCTATATCCAAAACTTAATTACACCACTAGCTATCTAAAGAATCAAAGAATGAGTTACATTGAATGAGACTGTGATGCATCGCGTATTTGAGGTAATTTCGCTGCGTCACATTATTTCGTATTCACGTAAAACACACGGCCGTGTCCACGACACAGTCACACCCCAATCTTGTTACGCTTTTCTTTGCTTTATATAATATCACCTACCAACCCAACACACTTGTACCGAAGTCTTATCAAGTTGTTATTGGGTGATTATATTCGAACATAGTATACGTGTTAACTAAACCCATGTTCCGCAAATACCTAACAGTTGTAACGATCCAGTGGTACTGTTATATACGTACTTATGTGCATTATACCGTTATAAACGTATACATAAGCCCCGGTAACAACATATTGAGGGTAATTGCCAACTTATGTCTGTCGATAGCTTAATGTCCTACCGGGCCGCAGATATTATTTGAACTATTAAGTTTACAGTTAATACTTTAATCTAATCTATCCAAGTACCTTCGTTGATATAATAATTAACGATTTTTGATCACTACTAAAATACACCCTTATCCCCTTGGGCTGGTAATTTGTTCAAGTAACAACAATTATATGTATATTTATGTATTATATTTGTTAGTAACAAGTACATATCATGCAACCTCAACGTAAAGACATACGCATTACCACACGCATTATATTATTGTCTCTCTAGGGATATAAAGTTGTACGAAACTCCCTAGGGAGTAAAGTGATTTGAATTTGGAACGTCAGATTCGTGTGGAGACTCGTGGAAAACTTTAGGTAAAAAAATGTCCTTTGGTATTGTAAAGAGGTTTGTTCGAAAATCGAACTGGCCACCATAAGCAGAACTCAAAAAAAAAGGTGCATTTACAAAGAATGTGAAACAAAAGATTCTTTTGTTTCACATGACATTTTTTATCAACATGAATATTGCAATAAAATTGCTGAAAATCACAGCAAACACGCTGTGCGCGTGTTTGGTGTTGTGATTTATTTCAATTGCAAAAAAAAACAAACGATACTGTGACTCCAGAGTTTATCAAAAAAGACGCTTTAGAGATTATTGATAATCTACTACCGCAAAAATCAAAACAAGCCCTGGTTTTTTATTGTCTCGCAGAAGGTGTGAAAAGTAGAGTATGCCCCTCTGGATGTCTTCGTCTTGGGCAGCTTGAACCCCTCGCTTCACTCAGGACTCTATATAACTCCCGAGTCTTATTATTACGTACTACGTCACAAGATTACACCTCTATGCACATACATAAATAGTTACTACGTAAGTCACGTTGAATACTCACGACTCTAAAATCGATTATTGCGATTCAAAACTCGTAATACGCCCTCTGGACCACCACCAAGTGGTCTTGACCATTTTGTGATTATATATAGTTATCGGTTTTTTAAGTGTTAACTCACACTTATGGGAAATATTAAGATTTTATATATCCCGAAAATCAAATGTATCAAAGGAGTCGGTCGCGGGTTCGATTCCTGCCAAGTTGGTAATTTTTAGGATACTATATTTACTTTATAATTATTTTTGTTTAGTGAATCTTATATGCAGCGAACCAAGCATTGTAAGATTGTAAGTTGTTCATACATACCAGACGATTGGCAGAGCATGGCAAACTCCGTGGCGTGGCGGGCGTGTAGCCGGCTGATATGTTGGTGTGGGTTCATCCCGCTGCGTGTTAAATATTTGCATGTTCTTTTCCGGGACTATGTATTTGTGGTACCATGGTACAGGTCTCAGGAATAATACGCATGACACAGGAAATCCTAGTGTGGGATCAGGACTATGTACTATCATCATCATCATCAGCCTGTAGAAGTCCACTGTTGGACATACGCCTCCCCCTTAGAATGACACGAAGAACGGTCTTGAGCCGCCTCCATCCACTGACTTCCTGTGACGTTTATAGTGTATTTAGTCCATCGAGTGGAGGCCTTTCTCTACCGCGTCGTCCACTTTGTGGTCGCCACTCGAGAACCTTTATTCCCCAACGGTTATCAGTTCTTCGAGCTATATGACCTGCCCAACTATGACTATGACTATGTAGTATGTATATACATAGTAAAAAAACTCGTATCGCGCCAGAAAAGCCGCGGATGGATGATAGTTCTACGTAAAGCCGATTTGGAGTGAAACTGATGGAATCAAAAGCAAAAGCTTGTTCATTAATAGGTACCTAGCGCCAACAAATGCGATCCACGAAATCAGATTACTTTATTGAACAGAATCATGAATGAAATGATAAAATCGTCTGCGGTGTGAATCGCGCAATTTATACGAGTTTTGGACAGTATCGATCCCGTATGGGAATTTAATGGATATTTTAAAAAGGCAATGTGGTTGCAAAGTAAGTGTTTTGCGAAATATAGAGGAACCTAATTTTTTGCGCTTTTCAATTCTAAATCTTTGGATTATGCATTAATTATAAATGCCTAAAAGGCCAGGGCCCTGAAAAAGACATCAAAATCGATACCATACCTCAAGTTTTTACTTAAATAGCCAATAGTACAAACGTTGACTCATGAAACAATTTATCTATCGTGGTTCACTGGACATCATATATAAATAAACCTACATAATAAAGTAGACTAAAGATAAATTGAATAGCACCTGTTTTAATATCCATTTGTGGACCGTTAAAATGCAAATAGAACCATTTTTAACATCGCAAAATCCTACTAAAGTTATAGCGTAAATTGTATACCTATGGCATCTACAATGCTTTAACAGATTGGGTAATTTTAGCTCCAAGAAGGTAAATTGCTAGAAAGAGGTCCGTTGCTCTGCAAATAGAGTCACGTAATGTATAGAATGCCCCATACTATGCACAGATGATATAAAAGTACTACCGTACAAAAGTTTCACTACGCACATTTAAACATGAGCAATATCGGAACCTAGTTAGTGCGTGGTAGTTCATATTTAATCTGACCATTAGCAAGCATTCTTTGGATTTTATGATTTTTTTAAGCATCAACGTTAAATACAAAAGTATTTTGTTCATTGAAATCATCAAGACCATTTTGAATCGTCTTAAAAATAAAAAAAAAACTCCTTTTACAACGCGATCAAACTTAGAAGAATTATAATAGACTCGGAACAAATATTTGACCTTCTGCGACTCAGTCGGCTATTTGGCCGCCACGCTACAGAGACCATCCTTCAATACAGTTTGGATTACTGTGTTTGTTACCCAACACGGCTTGGCAAATAGCCGACTGAGTTGCAGAAGGTCAAACACTTGTTCCGAGCCTGGGTGTTCTGGTACCATGTGGTACTCGTAGTTCCTGATACACGCAGGGAACCCTAGTGTGAGTTCAAAGATTATGGTTGTGACTATTGGGCGTTATGTTATGTTGCGAATCTACTGTCGCATTCAAATTCATTCATCATCAACATCACTAGACTGCTTACGTCCACTGCTGTACGAGGTCTCCCCCATAAAATACAGTGGGGGCACTGCCATAATCACCACGCTTGGCAGGCAGATCGGTGATTGCAGTTTGTTGTGAGTCAGATTGATACTGGTTCTCATCCCCTGGTGAATCCTTTAGTCATTTAGTCAGCTTTTATGCCATCCACGGGAGGAAAAGGCCAGACAACGATTGCAAAAATTACTAATTACTACTTACATTTGGAGTGACGCAAGCCTTGTAAAGGTGACTGTCAGTGCTGCACGCTTGGACTGGTCCATATAAAGTCCACTAGGCTCAGCCAATGAACGTAATTGCCTTCAGAGAATGCGTATCCCAGTATTGTGTTTCTATTTAAAGGTTTGGGTCTAAAATTTGTTCAAATGTGTCTGGGTGTGACATTTAGCTATGGCCCATTGGGTGTAACCATTTTCAAATGGATTTAGTTTTTTATTTAAAGTCATTTCAGCTGTATCCGTAAGGATAGTAGGTTTTGTAATAACGAATATACCATTAAAACATCTCATCGTCCGTCATGACACTACATCATATAATTTTCTTAGTGAGGTTGATGCTTGAAGTATGCTGATGGTCCTGAAAAGTGCCTTGTGGATGGTGAAAGAACTTACTGGTTCTTTAAGTTTCTGAAATGATTCAGTACGGCTCATGGGGATGTTCCTTTCTTGCACACATGTAACATGTGTTCGAGGTTTGCAACCTACGTAATAACAGATAGCCAGCAGATTTAGAGCGTGGTTTAGACCAGCTAACTGTTGAGTAACTACTCAATCACGCAGTAACGACTGAACCGATTTTGATGAAATTTGATAAATAGATAGATTAGAACCTCGATTGAGAAATAAACTACTTTTTATTCCCATTTAACGCCAGTGAAGCAGCAGACAGACTTGAAGACTTTTATGCTGTGCACCGCAATGGTATTTTGGAACTTTAGTCCGCATATACCAGTGAACGAATATACTTATATTCTTTTACTTTTAGGATGAGGTATATAGCAATTGTTCGGTACAAATTTAACTGAATATTAATCGAGTTCAACTGACCGACAGAACTAAAATTTTGCATACCTGGGGGCTTAGTACAGGTTTTGAAAGTAGTTTCCATCCAATACATTTACTGACAGCGTCATTAGTTTTCTTCTCGTTTTCGCTAGGGGCGTTGCAAGTAAATGTATGGAAGGAAACGAAACTCCATATAGTTTCGTATACTATCAAAACCTGTACTAAGCCCCCCCCCCCCTGTCAAGTTCTAATAATAATACAATATTATGGTGACAGCGACCAGAGGCCCAATTCTCTAATTTAAAAACATTCAATTCGCAGTATAATCTCGTCTCAGTCGCACTGTCAGCTGTCACCTATATAGTTACTATTACTTAATCTTAGCATGTATACGCGAAGATTAAGTAATAGTTAATATACGAGACAGTGCGACTGACACGAGATTATATTGTGACTGGAATGTTTCAAAGTTAGAGAATTGGGCCTCAGATTTAATGATGGACAGCGAAACTACTCTATGATTTGTGCAGCCTGGCAGTGCTTGGGGTCATTTTGATCAGCTCACGGTTCTGATCACTAATTTTATAGGAGCTTGTTTTGAATAACATAATATGTTTACCAAAATTACTTATTTTTGTTTAGTTTAGCTTCATACTTACGAGTACACAGGCATCTTTTACTATAAAAGATGTCCAGACTTGTTTCATTATCAACGATGAGTCTAAGCCGCTTGTCCTGAAGATATTAAATACTTTATAACTACGTGTGTATCCTTTTAAATTCTTTTTCATAAGGTTTTGAACTTTTGAAAAGAAAATCCTTGATAATTCTACTAATCATTACATAATCATAACACATGATTGTGTTAATTTATGTTTTGTGTGCTCATATAGTCTTATATTCATATCTTTATTTGACTTTTAGGATCACAAGAAACAAATCAAATGAACTCATTAAAATCACAAGGATCATACTGAACACCTAGTTCTGTCAATTAATTCACAGATCCATAGCAAAATAGAAAAATATATGGATTAGTATTTTATTAAATAATATGGTCTTACTTAGCTAAAACATAAGAGTTAGGAATTGTTAAATAAAACAACTGGTTATTGTTTGAACAATGTCCATATTATATTTATTACCACATACACACGGCACGATGTGAACCTTGTCTTAAATCATTGTATTATAATAGGTATATGTACATTGCACAATGTGTATACATACATCGCCAAACACGCGCGCCCCGAGAGGCTGTATGTTTATATATCTCATATTATGTACGTTATATAATGTAATATTCCAATAAGAAAGTGCATTGGTGCACGAAATCGGGGCGGCGGACTTACCCACCGCATTTTACAAAACGTATTGATATTATCATTATTTTAATAAAGAGATGCCGTAAAAACTAATTTTATTTATTCATTCATTACGATTTATATCCATATTGTATACAGATTCATGTAACATATTATACACGAAGAAATGACGAAAATATTGCGCCGATGCGACGCCGCAACGAGAAACGTCGCTTATCGTTATCTCCTTTTTACTAATATTTTAAATGTACATGACACCAAATTTGAACGTATATAAATCCAAATTTACTTTAATGTAAAATCTTAGGTAATTGATTTTTTATTGCTATAGAAAATCAGTCAGCACGCGAAGCACGCAATCGAGAAAAACCGCGAGAACGAAAACAAGCGGGCGGCGCGGCGGAACGCGGGCTTTGCGCGGGTATTGCGTGGGTATTGCGCGGGTATTACGCGGGTACAGCGCGGGTGTGGCGCGGGTGGAGCGCGGTCGACGCGCAGGTAATGCGCGGGTGGTGCGGGCTGGCCGCGGGGCTTCGCCCGCCTGTGACTCTCATAGCTTAATTCTTGACACGCTCGATGCTGTGCGATCGGCTGGGTCGATTCGTGCGGAGCCAATGCCCTTCCGGTTCTACGCGAATAAGTATACCTTTGGTCCTTGAAACGTTTACTTGGCCGTTGCCGAATATGCAAAGCTACTTGATCTATGGCCGCCACGGCGCGGCGACTCTACGAACTTTACCAGTCTGTTACGTTATTAGATTAAAATTAATTTATTATCTTTAATAATATAAAGTAGATCCAGTGTAAAATAATTAATAGAATGTTGTTATACAAAATATAATAAATTATCTTTTTAATTTTATTATACATACGATAATCGCATTATTAGGATCACAAAATGAATTTTTAAAATAAATTTGAGATCTCGCTTATTATTACGTACGTAGTCTTTATTCTGATATAGAACACATTCCTAAAATGGTGACTGAGGTAACCAAACTAACGCATATTACTAACAAGCGAGAGAAAGCGGCACACGCGCACAGAACGCGTGGTGACAGCACTTCTGACGCTAATGGTCTCGTCGCGTAGACACCACGTGACCTGACGAGTGGCCTAGCTCCGAACAGACGGGCCATATTAACCAGTTGCACTTTCTAAATACAAGTAATTGACTTCTTTTCTACCAATTAAAAAAAACTTACTTATTATCACAAAACTACATTTAAACGAAACTCCTACGAGAATGATCTAAATCGATTGAAACGTAATATGTGCAAACAAGGATATGGCCCGCGATCGCTCTAAAGGTGACTAAAGAAATAAACTCACAAACCGTATTAACAAAAGCATAATAACAACAAAACTAACTGTTTGACTAATTTGAATGCGGCTCAAATCAATCTAATATCGACCAGATGGTATCGACCTATCGACTACCTGCAGGGCCGTACTACCGCCTTCATGCTCTATCTTTCAATGGCCAGTAGTAAAGAACCTCAAATGCGTTCTTTGATCATAATATGGGCTCATCAAAAAATAGCGTTTTGTCTCAGTTGTTATGCCACTAGCGAGTGGTGTAGTAGGCCCGCAGTGCCGGCAACACGCGATCTATGCCAAGATGAGGCGCCTATCTAAACGTCTTTTTACACATGCGCCTAACTATTTATGTACAAATTGTCATTATGTATCGTCACGATGCAATCGCGGCGAACCGATGGCTTCTCACGAACGCGGCGACCGACGCGGACGTCTCTCACTATAGAATGTCTGCGCTCGAGTCGCCAGTCGCGGGACAAGCGGCCGTGTGCGCTTCTCCAACGTTCAAAAGGTCGGTAAAAAAATATAGTGAGGAGGTGAGTGAATGTGACTGCCGGCGGCGGAGGGACGCGCTAGCTTAGCTCCGTCGCTGGCCCGGGCCTGATGATTATAACATTCATCGTAATAATTAAATCTAAGAAAAAATGTCTTAAATACCTACAACACCGTAAATATAAACAAATACGTTAATTTGTTAGGTATGATATTCCAACCGTCCTAAAGACACACACCATTCGATTTCATCATCAATTTCCTAGCTAACGTTTTAACAAACAACCGCGGTCGACTCCTGCGCGGCGGGAGTACTGCCGCGTGGCGACATCTCGGCGAACCTTCGGCGCGAACGAATCAACGAACGAACAAAACAAAACGCGAAGCGAACGCGCCGCTTGCCAGCGAGCGCGCCCCATCTTACATTCTTTTAGTATTCAATTAACTACATTAATAAGTAATAAATTACGTTTAAAAAGAATATCGATTTACTTCGTATCATTTTCAATATTTTTTTGTAACAGGAAACATTTATATTAATAACGTATTTATAATAATAATAGCATTTAAAAGGTTGTTTATTATTATTACCTAAAATTTATTACCTAGTTTTATAGTATTAATGTATAATTGATGTAAGTAATAAGTAATAATAGTATTAAATAATTAATGAATGCAAACGAGTGCGTGAGTAGCGAGCGGTGTACACGTTCGGACGTTGACGTCACCGTAGCGCCCTCTACGGCGCGCCATAGCGGCGTAGCCTTGTAACGTGGTGCTACAAAACCGCTACGCGCTTTCCCGCGTATATTTTTTTCTGCAAACTAGGCAGTGGTCATAAAATGTCTTCAGTACCTATCGAATAATGATTAATGAATTGACTTCATATTTTATTCTATTACCTCAAACCTGCGCCTTTGGCTGTAATTTTTATTATCCCTGCTTTGATTTTTATTGAAATGTTGTGACGTGCATGTCAATCTATCGTCTGTACGAAAAGTTTCCTGCTCATTTTGATAAAATTGTTTATTATTTTAAACTAATTACGGTGCGACTCCGATTATTTAGTGGAGTCGTGTGATGTTCTCAACAGTGGCCTTAAATTTACGGTTAAATATAATCGTAAGAAACAATGAAATATTTATTACGTAATGCACAAATTGTTATTATTTTATTATAATAATTACATTACCTACGTCAAAGGTACAAGATAGAAACGAATTATTATCTTACGCGATGAGAGATTTTCTGAAATGTTCCGACTTAACTTACCAAAAGTTTTTTTATGAATTGTAAAGTGTAAATACGATCGTATTATCCTTAGGATAAAAATTTATACCATAATACATATTAATAATTATTATTAGAAATGTATATACGCATAACTAACATAGTCTTATACGGAAGTAATCGAAAAACTTGATAACTACTGAAACAGAACAGCCGTCGAAAGTTTGATTTTATACAATTCGAATTAGGCAAAAAATAATAACATTCATAGGTAAAATATGCATATCAGAAGTAGTATAATAATTACGTTAATATTTGACATTAATATTAAAAATAGATACAATAAAATATGTGTCGGTGGACGAGCGAGGAGGCGTGCGGCAGGCGGTGGCGCGCGCGCTTCGCTTATTGTCTCCCATCGTCGGTGACGTCATGCAGTCACGCCGCGCCGCGACACCACCGCGCCGCGCCGCGCCGCACTCCCTGCGACACCGCGCACGTACACGGAGGACAAGCGTATGCGAACACGATACACTTAGAACGATCCACTATTCCGGATTACAAAATTATCGTAAAAGCTTCAACTACTTAAACCGTTAACATGCGAAACGTGACTGACAATGGGTACGTACGAAAACAGATACATTACTTTATCTACAGAATTAAAAGTCCCGAACGAGGACCGATTACACCTTAAACTGTAATTTAACTATGAATTATAAAATATTTAAGATATACCTCCCTGCAATAAAATCGTCTAGATGCATATTATAATTATTATGAAATGTATTTTTGTAGTTTAAACGTTATTGACAACACATCTACGGTACAGTCGAAAGCGAGAAAAATTTGAAAAAATACCTGTTGTATTAGACTATCTCGTTCACACGACAAAAATGTTATAGTTATTTACAATAGACGGGGTGAGTGAGGGGAAGAGGGTATGTGTGGGGAGAGTGAGAGGGGGGATTGGGATATTGCGGGCCGCGGTGGTCGTGTCCGCGCGTGGTCCGGACGGAGCGGTGTCGCGGGTCCGATGCGGCGCGGCGGGAGCGCGGACGAGCCGCCTGCACCGCTCGCCACCTGCACAGAACATCGTATTGACAATACATTTGGACCTGGATCTTGAGTGAAAATTGTAACGCAATTTACTTTTAGCCATCGCCACCATCATCATCACCATCAGCAGCCTTTAGACGTTCACTACTGGATAAGATCATCTCCTGGTGTAATCTCTTATTGGTGATGAAGTTTGTTTATACCAAATAGGCTTGTACCACTTCACACAATGTCATTAAGTTCCTAATACACCTTTCAAGCCAATATCATGTACTTCAACCACTTATTGATCGTAGGGGACTGATTTATAAATAGCCATCAAATCGTTTCCAATTATGAAATGTGCATAATGAATGTACGGCATGTTGAAGCGCCAAGTAAGAATGGAGAATAAAATATGCAACAATTGAATAACTCATGTGCAATTTCATAAAGTTGTTCGTCTTATGAGATCGTTTAAAAAACGTTTTGCTATGGTAATGGTCGGCTATTCATTTGAACAGCTGCAGCAAATACGCACGGACCGTTGACATTTTTATTTGCCATAACGACGTTTTAATAGACTGGGCCTTAAAAGCGTATAAATAAACATGTAATACTCACGTAAACTATTTGTGCTATAACACTTTCAATGATAACCGTTGGTGAAAGCCGCAGGAATCAGGGGGCCCTGAAATTAAAAGAAAATAAACTAGTTAGAGTCAAATATTCCAATGAGAAAAGGACAAAGCGCGTCCTCAAAATTGGAGAGCATCGTGTTTCGGCTAAAATTGAATGGACGTATAAAGCGTTCAGCGGGACATTAACCTCTCTGGGGGCAGCTTTAAAGGTAGTAAGTTTGGTTCGCAGTCGATAGAGTAGCGAGCTTGGTGGCCAGCAAAATAAAAACAGCGAGAGGATGAGTTAGAGCAACGCGCGACCGCTCGGCAACGGTAATTACACCGCTTGTTCTCCTTGATTTACGGTTATTGCCCGTGGGGGCATTCCCGTTACCTAATAAGACCGTTTTACACCCGGGAACCACATGCGCCGGTCCGGCGCGGCCGGCCGACGCACGGATGGTTCATTTTCTCATTAGCGACGTATTTGTTTTGCCCCGGCGATTACGGACGATTGAGTTAATATCCCATTTGATATATGATGCGCCTGGAACGGAAGGGTGGCTCACGGAGTCGAATATGATCGACTCGAATTAAGCCTTACTCCGGCAACCATTGCTCCTTATCCACTGAACCCTGACGACGCCTCAGAAAGCAGAGTTCCTGTGCAGCAGCAGACAGCCGTCCGGATAGGTTAATCTCTCAACGCAAGCTTACAGTTTAATTCCACGGGTTACCTACTGCAAAAATTAAACGTTGAGCTAGAGCGTTTGAAAAATGTTTTTAAGATAGTACGACGTGAGGAGTTAAGATGTTGAGGTCGGTGGCAGCGCTGGCAGGCGCCGACAAGCAATGAAGACTGATGGCATCTCAGAGAAGCAGTTATGGAGCTCGGTCGCAGTTTTAAAAAGCCATTACCCGCGGCACTGCACCGCGTAGATTGCTGCCGCCTGCTCGCCGTGCTCATATTTCGGAACACTTTATAATCGCATCTCTCATGCTTCACTCGCTTGCTAACTTATGGTGATTATGCTTTAAGAGCGACAAGGAAGATCGGTTCTGTAATGAGATTCGACCTAGCTAAAATTTTAGTGTCGTCGGCTACTAATTGCGTCAGGGTCGGGGCGTCGCACGGCGCACTTTGCGCGCTCTTACGCGACAACAACGCGACACCGACAAGAGGATTTTGCACTTACTGCCTTATACTCCGATGACTTACGTCTAAAAACAATATGTTTAAAATATATTTATGTTATTATGAGAAAGAATTCAAGTACTTAAATATTTTAATCAAACGGGAATCAAACTTTCCGTGGAAAAAACAAAACAGAACAAACATTAATTAGAATGATGCTGTGACAGTTGTAACTTTTCGAACGAGGACAAATTTCAGAATTGAGCTTGTCGTAATAAATGAAAAAGTTACAATCAGAAGATATTAATACTTTATCCCATTCATTATGAAGTAAAGTTGGTAAGAAAATTATCTACTTTGATTGAAGTTATTTCCACATGTTTTTTGGTTATAGTGTAGTCCTGGTTTTGTTTATATACTTTTAATTAACAGGCTTTAACTCTTATTGATAAGACACTCAATTGATTTTAAAAATAAACTAAACAAAAAAAATCATTCATACAAAAACATATTTATTAAAAACAGAAAGAGAAACTCATTGAATCCTCTATGCTTAATAGTCTAGCAAGGGATTCCATTACACACTAGTCCAAGTAGTAATGGAATCCAATCAGAGGTTAATTACAGATGGAGCTGAAGGCTTGTCATCCTGACTTGTCCTGATGCTTAAACTACATAGTAGTGGCCACCCAAAATTACTCTGAGTTGCGATAACAACAGAGTGAAGTTTCTACTCACCGGGGTATAATTGAGGGGCGCGCGGCTGACGGCGATCGCGGGGAATCCAGATGGCTGCGGGCTAGCAGCTTGCACGTATCCGACGCTGTCCGCTGCCGATCCGTACACGTCAAGCGCCGGGCCCGGTGAACTGGCGGAGGGAAAGCCAGCGCGACCACCAGCACCATGTGGTGACGCGGGCGGCCCAAAGCCGGCGGCAGCGGCTTGGTAGTTGTTCATTACTGTGGACCCACGGAACAATGTGTTAAGACGTAGCAGAGATGAAGAACAGAGTTTACAGTGAGTATTTAAGACCAATCAGTCTATTAATTAATTAATTAGTGATGACATACGGCATCGACATGGTCGCTATCGCCTTATTCAAGGGAACAAGGTCACGCAACGTGCTATGGGCAAAGCTATGTTTGGAGTTTCCAAGACCCAAGGTCACCGACATAGCTTGCAGAACCGACAATCGATGGATCATACCTAATAGTTTTCGAGTAGCGACATGACCAGACGACGCAGTGTAGGACGGATCACTCGATATACCGATGACAATATAATGGTTGCAGGAAATCAGTGGATGGAGGCGGCTCAAGACCTTTCGTCGTAGTATTCATAGGGGAGGCCTAATGCCTAGGAGTGGACGTCATCAGCTGATGATGATGATGATTCATGATGAAGTGAAATTGCAAAAGACTTAGTGATATATTCTAAGGCAGCACCAGCTAGGAGTAATATAATGGTTCTTTATTATTTTGAATGGCCAAAATTTTACAAAATAATTTTCAAAGCTGGACTGTTTTAGATGTCATTATTTTCAACCCTTATTGTGCATTAGGTGGGTAAAATTGATTCTCCTGCGTTAGCGCTGCGGTATGAATGTTCGGTTTGTTAGGTATTTCTGATTACGCAAAAATAGATTCCTAATAAGAATTATATTTTAACAGTATAAAATTATAATGTTGTTTTGTAAAGATTCAATTTCAGGGGGGTATGCGTGAGATAAATAAAAGCTTAATACGTCCAGTTTTAATGAGCATTCATTAGTATAAGTAATAAGAGAACTTTAATTTTATGAAAAAATGAATCTCGCCAGAAACTTGTCGTACTAAAGTTTTTCCTTCAGTACACTCGGTGGTAAGTACATCCACTGTACGGCAACAAATAATGATATGAAAAATTTCTTCGATGCTAACAGCTCCTCATCTTAATAACGATATTGTTGGGTTTATAGATTAATTAGTCATAAGTAAAAGGGAACATATAAATGTAATCACAAGAACACATAAAGCAACAATAAGACATAAACACCACAAAACACGAATATATAATAGTATAGCTTGTAAACTAAATACCACGACGCAAATTCGATGTGCTGTAGTGTAGGGAGAGAGGAATCTTGATTGAGTCGAGGGAATATGAAGAGATGTGAGTGATGTAAAGTAGTGCAGGAGACACGACACATAAGGCGGCCTCACCTGAGAGCGCTTGCGCGAGCAGCGGTGTGTTGTTGTTCGGAGTGAGTTGGCCGTTGGTCAGGTCAACTGCAACATACACACGGTTCGCATTCGGGCCACGCACACATATCACGCGTATGTCATCAACATCACACATCCATGACTGAACCATCGAAATTAACAAATTCTAAAACTCGGACCGCGCCGCGTCCGCAACACCTCATCTTTTCTCAATTCAGCATATTGAACGGTAAAGTGACTATCGATGTAATCCCAACTCAATATTAAAGTTCTCCAGCTCAGATAAAGTTGAAGCGCGTAAATGCATGAATAATTTAGCCGTTGGAGACAGATGCCGAGCTGACGAATGAGGACGGTGAAGACTCCCGGCCCGAGATTATGTCGGAACAAAAAATATCACGTATGTCACGTGCATTCAAATGAAAAAGAGAGCTGGAAGTTTCACGAGTATAAATCACAGAGGGCGAAAAAACTTTTACAAAATATCCAGTAAATTATCCGACGTGAGTTCTCGGTGGCACGCGGCGGTCTGCTTATTGAATAGGGAGAGACATTAGCATACGCCGCACGTCGCAGCATCTCGCGACTCGCGACGCGGCCGGCCGAGTGCGTGCGCGGCTTGCCACTCACTAGCTACCTACCCAAACCCAGTATCCCGCCGCTCCTAATACTGATTTGGCTCTTGGATTAACTATGTTTAAATTTTCATTTACCACTGAAGCCACAATTTACCAAAACTTATATTACCAGAAGCATTTCGAAGGAAAATAGAAGTGATATCCCGCATTTTTCGCCTGTTCATCATGTCATCATTACCCCATTGGCTTGTGCGACAAATTTTATTTTTGTCAGATGCGCGAGTTATGATTTAGCGTGAAAAATGGAGGTCTGTGGCCACGGTCGCACCAGGTGATTACCGGCCTGCGAGTGACTTTGCAAAAAAAGTACAATATAAGTAATGGAGGATGAATGATAGATGGCGCGCGTGGCCCATCCTACCCGCGCCTGCGCTCGCTCTGACGCGCTAAAATGCTGACACAGTTAAATAACATTACTTTGCGATGTGAGAGGCTATTTACTTGAAGGTCGCAGGGTAATAAATAAGAGTTCGAGCGCGGACACGACTCGCAATCGTTAGTGTGTCGATCGGTATAAGACCGTTCTTTTTCCATTACTGGCAGCGCCACTCGTTACACTCGCCGCTGAGGTTGATTGTGATATCAATTTAAAAGGACATTCTGTAATAAACCTACACTGTTTAAGGAATTGAAATATTTCCCCATAATAACATGCAAATATTCAAGTATGAATTACTCTTATCAAAGAAGAATGTAAGATTTATGATGATATAAGTACAATATAGTGCGGCTTCTGTAGTATCATAAACCGTCGGTTATCACTTCCATCATACACCACTGCCATGACTCACGGGGAACAAAGTCACAAACAGCCCCAACTAAGTTGAGCGAAGTGTGTTTCTGACCTCAGATAATTTACGACTTAAACAATCCACTTTACAGACGAACAGTCTATCTGTGGGTTTATCTACGCCGCTCGTATCTGTGTTGGACGGTCGGCGATCCGACGCAGCCATGTTAACACATGCCATAACAGTAATTTGTGCGTGTAATGGTAGTTTCTTGACGCTTTGAATTCATCCAAAGAGCCAGAGGACGCAGAAAGTGGAAATAATTAATGCTCGTAAGATGTTAAATTGGTCTGCTGTTTGGTGTTCGTCTGTTTGTGTCTAGTTGGTAACTTTGTACTAACTTTCACAATGAGGACTGAAGAGTGAGTGACTACGAGGCACTTTGGCCCGAGTAGTGACTGTTGGACTGAATGTTGTTCGAGCCTCTTAGGGAAAAGTCTTACCGACGACATAGCGCTACTTTTTGCTCGCATTTGCTCGTAATTCATTTGAAAATATTGAAGCTCTTATTAATAATACCCTCCAGGTACGGCACGGGGATCACACATTCATCTATAAATTCAGAGGCCGTCTTGTGAGAGCTATTCGAACTTTCATAATTGCGAAGTTCGGGGAAACTTAATAATTCTTCTTCAGAAGTGGGATGACGGTCGACGGAAATATTCACAGAGCGTACCTACTTACTCTCTCTTCGGCGCCACCCTTGGAATCCAGTGTACGCGGGGCTTTTTATGTGTAACATTGTTCAAACTCCTTGAAAATCAACCCTCGCTATTTTAGGTAGGAGAAGGTAAGTATTTTATTAGTATTACTTATGAAACTCGTAAGACAAAGTTAGAACGAAAAAGTTGAATCAATAGAGCCTTTTACTACGTGAACAGTCAGTTGGACTATTATTCGGTAATATGCATCTAAAGAATAAAGTTCCTGACTTGTTTATTTTGAGAGCTTTTGGTGTAAGTTAGCCAGTAGGTACATATATATAACTGTAACAAAATATTGCTTATCAATTGAATTCTATAATAAAAATATAGCGTGGAGATTTAACCACCTACTATCACCTAACACAAATATAGTAGAATGAAGGGACCGCGATCTATTAAATAAGTTTGATTCAACCACACCCACACCCAAAGTTGGATCGCATCATTCACCTACAAGATCCTAATACTTCATTTCCCACCCGCACGATTGAAATGTTTTATTTGAGCGCTCACAGGGAAACGCTCACGCGTCCTATGAAAACGTATATTTAATAGGCACCATCAATAACTAGACGCAAAGATGATACGCTTTTGCAGGTTTGCGAACGCTTAACCTTCGAAATTTATCTCCAATGCAAATTAATTGAGTTTCTATGTTGGTTAGTTGTCGGATTTGTAGTTTTAAAAATCTTGTTCACAAAAGATGGGAGGGAATATAATCGACCAAAAGAATTGTGACAAAATGGAACTATGTCATCTACGCGCCGTTTTATCCTGTCATCTCAGCTACGTTACTCGGCCAAATACAGGAGCTACTTGTCTGCCTTTATTGCGGACCGTTGCTTCAATGCGCACAATGCAATATTCAGATATACGTGGTTCAGTCATAGAAATTCAAAAGAGACATGTAAAGCGACATTTAAGGAAGCGTTAAGAATTTTAAATAAAAATGAACACACAGTAATTAATTAATTGAAAAAAAATCTATACAAATTTCTAAAGTTTTAAGGTTCTACCCATGTAATCAGATTTAAATTACTTGCGGAATACCTCCGTTACATCTACACAGTAACTACCAAATTTTAAATAATATTGTTTCTATGCTATATCAAAAACTTTCACTATTCTATTATTTTTGAATTGAAAACATTTTGTAAATAACTCTTTGACACTACTTTCATTTATCCAATAATCTGCCTAAGGCAAAATTGTATCAAATACATTTCTATTCTAGAAAATCTTAAAACTAAACAACAGTAAAATAAATTCTATGAAAAGTTTGCACCACCAATCACAATTTTTTACCACCAATTTGCCTAACTAGTCTATTAGCTCTCTCTACCTAATGTAAGAAAGCTCTGAACTCCAGCTTATACAATGTTTAACACACATACCATAATGATTGACGCTAGTTTAAGCTCCACTAATATTACAATAATAAAATCGCCCGCAATTTTTAAACTAGACTAGGTTCTATTAAATATTCTTCATTAAAGGTCAGAATAAATCTACGAATTCAGCTTACTCGACTCGACAGCGACTCTTTGTTTCTAGCTCTTAATCTATTCTATATTGACTATCAATATTTCTCTACGTTGTTCTAGTTACTTTATTAGTTTGGAAACTCTATCTCTACCACACTTTAGATTTTACTCTCTTTTCACAAAATATTACAATGTAAATCGCCTACTCTATTCTAATAAAAAGTATAACGATTCAACGTTTATAATGTTCAAAATTACTCGCCCTATTGCTGCAGTGGACTGCACTCTCCGTTCGGGTCAGTTGGTTTCTTCATCGTCACAACACACGTATAGTGTGGCATAAAATCTAATGTAAATCCCTTTTCCCCAGTTGAACTAGCCCGAAATTGGCTCTGTCAATAGGTAGTTGTTGGTTTACTGCAGCTGATGCAATCACAGCGGTCCGGGGAGGAAGGACTTACAGCGTGCTCGACCAGACACATTGGTGGAGAATTCGGGCGCTCAATACGAATCTAACTAGAAGAGATTAGTATGCTAATAGTGACCATTATGGACTCACAACCACAATCCAATTCCATGAAATTCTACGATAAAAATTTATAGACCATGAAGTTAGCTAGGCTAGCGTATTTATAGTCAAAATCTATGAGCATCCATAAAGAAACTATCTAGGATAAATAAAAGAAAATTAAAAAATTCTGACCCATCCAAACACAGCACTCGTAACACTAATTCAGCATTGAACAACTGAACTAAGGTACGCTAATCTAGTATTTACACTGAGATGTACCTAAAAGGGTTATGGGATAGTTCGAGCCCCGCTCCGACCTAAGCAACAAGCACTAAACGGAACAGTTACTAACACAATTAACGGTCAAATATCTTAAATAACAAATGGAGTTGGCACCATTCGTGACACGCGGCCACTCGCCGCATCGCCAGCTAACTATTTGAATTCAAACGGACGGCTGTGAATCTTCAAAGGAATTTTGTGTAAGTTGACTTTAGCAAAAATAGTAGTTTTCAAAATCGAACCATGCAACAACTATTTGCACTCGTGGGTGTGTCGGTTGTGGCTACATTCTGAGGGTGATTGTGTTGAATGCGCGGAATGTGGAGCGAGACGCGGAGCGCGGCCGCGCGTGCCTGAGGAACTGCAGGCCACCGCAAGTGCACCTGGTCATTGCCTAAACAGACTAGCCAGTTTCCCTTTTTGCCAAGATTTACCATGATTTTAGGGTAAATTATTTTGACATCATGGTACCGACACAGTCTAACTAAATATGTATGTCTGGTGAAAATATACAATGACGCGGCGCAATGTCGTTTATAAGGGCCCGACTAGTCTCTTTAGACTTTGCTGGTGAATCCTAACCCACTTTGCATATCTCGGCTTACCAACTTGCTGGGTTGGCACGCGCCTCAACCACGCTGAATAGCCGCATTGGATGAGTCAGAAAAATTAATCATTAAAACTTATCCGAAACGCGATGGAGAGTACGAGCCGCACACGTTACAAGAAATTATCAAACTTCCCCGCACGCTAGCCAACTCCCCGCTAACATACTATCTCTTCCAGTTTATTTCGGTAGCAATCGATGTGGTGAATAACTTAGGCATGATCGACCTCCATTTCTGATCGATCAGTCGGACAATAAACGATAAACGTTTTGCTTAAACAACGGCAATTTCCTTTATTTTAAAATATAGCGGCTTCACAATATGATAAAACTTACGAATAATGATATAAGACGATATGTCGAAATAGCGATAAGAACAATACTATAATCTTATAAATATAAAAGTTGACTTAATTATGAATTTGACACATGGTTTACAATTATAATAGTTATGAAAAATGCATTATAATAATAATGTTTTTAATTTATAAATTACGTATCTTAAGTTATTGGCATTACTTCCTGAGGGATACCGCAATTTAATCTGATTCAATATTAAAATTGATTACATTCAAGCAATTTGTTATCGAGCTATATGGGCGAACCTAGTCGGGCGATTTTGTGGCACGCATCTGCGAATTCGGGCTCTATGTTAATGTAAATGAGACTTAGCTTTGCGACATTGCATTCCTTGTTAGATTCGAGAGGGAAAGTAGAAAGCGAAATACTAAACAGTTATTCGCTGGAGAAAAGATTTATTTATGTTCGTAAGAGATTTAGGGAGCCGTTAACGGGTGTTCCGTGTAAGAGTTTAGCGGCGCGGGCGCGGGCATGTAGCGCGGCGGCCGGGGCGAGTGTGGCGCGGCGTCTACGTGCCCTGGCCTAGCACGCCCGGGCTTATGTACTCCGCACCGACCAACATCCGACTTTCCGGCGGTAAAACTCCCACTACACCTGCAGCAACAAAATAAAAAAGCTACAAAGCCAGCTACGGAGGCTACCGAGGTTCCGCCAACGTTACCGTGCTGAAATAAATAAACACTCGGACAAAAATAGTCACGCGGAACCCCGAAACTCAAAGCTAATTCAAAAATTAACATGACTAAAGTTATAAAAATTGAATTGCGCGGAGGGATTGTGTAAAAGAGAATACCACCCAGAGCTCCACTTATCGAATCTTTATGGGAAAACTTGGAATTGATAGTTTCCTGTTTACTGTTTTCGGGCTATTTAAAATTGTTTGCACGCACGGAATGATAGACTGGCATTTTATGAATGTTTTGTGTTAGGTAGATAGATCCCCTGTGTGTAGCACGCACCGGCACGATGCAGGGAGCGGGGTCATTACGTGCCATATCTAACTATTGGTTCGATCATCAAAACTGTATCAAGAACATGGTGTTATTTACTGAATAATTCATTCGACATTAGTATAACTTAACACGCAATACGCAGTTAGAGGGAAACAAACACCGCCCGAATTGATATATGATTACAAATTACAGTTCTCGGGGCGCTTGCTGTTTCGATGGAGATATCAAATAAATTCAATGGCTTAAATCTAACGAGAGTATAAATGACCACACATTGAATATCCTTATAGTTACAACGCGATATATAATTTTAAGCTTATTTATGTATGACTAGTTTAGAGGATGGCGATTAGGACGGTCGCGCAAGCAGCGATCATGATTTAACAACTTATTTCTTTAGACAAGACTTTTGATATAAAACCTTAATTTTGAAAAATTATATTGCGAGGTTTTTTGGTAAAGCAACGATTTAATGCCGATTTCTTAGATCAAACTTAAGGCATTCGAGCCTTATTTAATTTTCTTTAACTGCTCTTAAATTATCAATAACACGAAGAAGGTAGCGCAAAACAGTTGCATCCAAAAATATTATACAACAACAACAATAATTTAAATACTAATATAACATTATTATATAAGCAGTGTAAATATTTAAAATAGAATAGAGAAATAAGGTAAAAATTGAACTAAATACATATATTACAATACAATTATTATAATGCAAATATTCATTCATTAATAAAATACTAAAATAATATATTTCAAGCTCGATGTATCGTTTCTCTTTTTTTGATAGAGATAAGTTTAGTGACAAATTAAAAACTCTAAGCTAAAGCTAATGATAGGCTACGCAAATGAATAATCTAAATGTCTCGGTTAGTATTCATCCTCTAAACTTAGTAATTCCAAATGAATAGTGCTACTTTATTAGCTATTCATTTATGTATTAGATTATCTCCTACTCTTAGATTTAATAAAGTTCTAACTGTACTGAACACGACGCCAGACCAGTCTTATCCCATCTTAAAACCACTTAGACACCTCTTCAATTATTCATTGTTTTGAAACTATAAAAATGCAATAAAATAATGTGTTTTCATTCTCATTGCTTTGAATAAATAAGCAATGTTATTACGTTTTACCTATTGTCCAATGAACGTGTCACACTTGTTGACAGCCATTAGGCTGCGTCCCCAGTAGGCAAACTGTTCGCCATCGGCTGAGTTAGCGGCGTATCGGTTTAGTACGCCCTTCCATATATTTGAAATGGAGTGTTCACAGTTTGCTAGTTTTGCGCTCACTCTACTCAGTTTGCAGCGTTACACGCGCCTACTGTCTCAGTGGGCGGCCAACTCACAGGAAAACCGGTTCCAGTCGGCGGCGAAATGGTTGTAGTTCACCGGCGTAGTGAGTACAGTTTGCTGAACTTTAGATTAAACTGAAGTACGAGCGGCAGCTCGGAACAGTTTGCTAGCGACGCCGGTAAACTGATCCGAGTGTGCCGCTGACTCGAATTTCAGTTCGCCACAAATTTGTGACTCACTCAGTCGGCGGCGAACAGTTTGCCTACACAACCTTAATGTTTTATTCTTTGTATGAGGAGTGCTTATACGTAACTGTTATTACAGGTACAGTCATCAGGATAGTGTATGGTCAACACGGAGACAAGGATAAATTACACGTTTTAATAATTTTATTATTGTATATGAGATGGGTTCACAGAATAATTTTATATGCATGCACTGGGATACCAGATGTCCCTCACTATTTGTTCACGTCGGATTAACGACAAAGCATATACTCATTTAAATGTTATATCATGAACTGACTTGGTTTCTTATGTTATTCGGAAATTTATAGGCAAACTTGTAAAAATCTGTCAAATGATCTCTTTGGCAATGCTTAGAATATTGCCAAGACTAACAAAGATTAACTTTAAGCAATGCTTCATCATCAGCCTGTTGAAGTCCACTGCTGGGCATAGGCCTCTCCAGTAGAATGTCAAGACAAACGGTCTTGAGCCACTTCCATCCTTCGACTTCCTGTGATCTTTATATTGTCTTTAGTCTATTGCGAAGGGAGCCTTCCTCTACTGCGTCGCCCAGTTTGCAGTTGCCACTCGAAAACCTTTATTCCCTTATGGTTGTCAGTTCTGAGAGACCTTCCCATTGCCACTTCAATTTGCTAATTCTGAGAGCTATGTCGGTGATCCTTCTACGGATTTCCTCATTTTGGATTATATTATATAGAGAAACTACGAGCATAGCTCGCTCCATAGCAACTTTAAGTTTGTATAATATAAGGTCAATAGTAAGGAACCACGCTTTAGTGCCGTATCACTGGCAACACGCAGTGATAATAGACTTTCTCTTGAGGCTTTACGGTATATATGACGGGAAGATATGGCGCAGTATTTGTAACGCTGCCCATCCGAGTTGGATTCTTCGGCTTGCTTAAATTTTGCTTTGATATAAGTGTCAAGTGTCGTGTTCAGCTTTTCTAAATTCTATAAATATCTTCTAACACTACAGCATGCCAAATAGAGGATAGAATTAATATTAATGGCTCTACAAAAACACTAATCTACTTGCCGCTATTTTTATTATTATTACCTAGATTATTATAGAGAAGTTAAAATTTCTACGTAAATCTAATTTGCTGAGAGTACCTATCTACTAAAATTTAATACGGACTACGATTTTCAATAAATATGCAAATAAGATTATGATATCCGTTGTGTCAAGCTTGTTTCAACGACGAATGCCTTGATCATCTTTGTCATCAGGGTTTTCTTATTGTATTTACGATGTCAATACTTTTATTAATTTTCTCGAAAGTTTCTCGTTTTTAAATCGTAGTAGGAGATGAAATTTTTTCACAGAGTTATTCGCTGTTGTATCGCAAACTATGTGTAAACTATGCCCAAGCGGCTTTATCTTTTCAAAGGATGTGTAACGAGCGCGTATGAATTTTGAAGTAAAAATGTTACTATCATACTTTTAAGACTGAGCAACAAAGAAGTGCCTACTTCAAATAACTCCTTTCCATTTGAAAATGGCAAAGTTGTTTACGACATTCGAAAACAGTCATCCTCGTAAATGTAGGTACATGCAGTCGTTTTTCAAGTTTAAGATAGCAACTCCTCCATATGAAAGGCGACGAAGTTGTGGATCGCAGTTTTGCGACTCGGCACTTTGTCCTGGCATCTGGTGCACTAAAGCATCCGCACACTTTTAATTTGCTTCAAATTGAACCAAGTATACCTGCAATGCGTCCGAACATTTACATTCAGATGACGAAATTTAATTATCCGTTTCCTATCCGGATATCAGTGGCTCTATAATTTATGGCGGACTAAATATTGGCAATGTAGATGACGTTACCAATATTCCGACGTCGTCGGCGTCCGTCGAGGAATGCTAATGGTCGAAATGGAAGCACATAAATTGTGGTCGAGCTGCTTTGTTGCATTATTCCCATTAGACAAATCTAATCAATGCTCATTAGCTACGGCATGGCCCTGTAAAGCCTCCATTGTAAAGTAATGTGTCTAAATGAAACGGTGACTCGTGTATTTATAGACCGGAATTGTTTGTTCAAATATTTTAATTTAAGCAAACCTACTACTTAACCGGATTAAAGTTGAAATGCAAAATCCCAGAGTGGCGTTTAAAATTTTCTTCTCGAGGGTGGATTATTTAGCCAACCTCGCGTCCACTCGCGTTCGATAACGCCATTAATTTAAACGGCTCGTCTGGGCACCTGTGTAATTATTGGGCCGCTCCATTGTTCAATTATGTGTATTTACAATCAAACGAACGTCCACATTCGATGAGTTTTTTATGAAAAGATAACTAAAAACGTGAATCTTGCGTGCCGTTAATCACCGGTAAGTAATTAACGTGGAACGATTTGTATGACCATAATATCAATAGAGAGTCCCACTCCGGCTCGATAGTGATAGCATCAATCGCTCGCAAACTAAACGGACCGAACTGCACTTTTTGTGTGATACGCTTAATTAGAATATCCAATATCACGCGTTCGCTTATCTAGATTTAATTTGTGTTCAACCGAAAAATTCCTGCGGTGCTTCCCGCCGGGAAAAAAAGTAAGAAAGCCAAAGTTTAGTGGGGTAATTACGGTGGCTCAAACACTGAGTGTGGACAAATAACGGGAAGAGTATTTGTGCAGCTGCCCTCCTCCAGCGACCCGCGGGAGCTTGCGAAGCTCGCTTTATTGGGCCTTTCTTTCGTATATTACCCTTCCACCGTCACTTTTTCAGGAGCACAGAACATACTATTCTCTAAACAACAATGCAGTTTGTCGTGAAAATTAACATAGGTATCATTGGACAGAATCGAGCGAGCGTCCGACTGCTTTTAATTAGATAAAGTTTTATTTCGTCCACTTTGAGATTTACATACAAGTCACCACAACAAGGACGTCACTTTTCAGTACTTTTGTTTGAATCTGTTTAATCTCTTTAGAACGCTTTTGCTCTTAACAAGAAGCGGTTTTTTTTTAGCGCGGCTCTAGACACGACCGCTGGCTTGGGGAGACGCTATGGTGGGCGTTATGTTTGCGGCACTGTTTGCTCGCCCAACGCGTAGCATTTGAGAATTGTTAGGGCAAATCGTCTGCAAACATGGAACAAGGCGCTCGCAATTGGCCGCATTGTCTCGACAAAATTCTGGAGATAAACAATAAATAGCATTTCAAGAAACGTGGACGTTTTGCAATTGACAACGTGGTATTTATATTGATGGTTCAGTCATTGTTAGGGGTGTTAACTTGTTAGTAAGAGTTCACACGAACTTTCACGTCAGCGAGTTAGTCGAATTGGAAGTTAGGACGTTGTCACCACAGCGGATTAGGAAAATTTGCGCATGTATATGTCGTTAGTTTAAATGAGGAGCATGTCAGTTCTGAAGCAAAACATTGCCGATCATTCGTTTTCGTTAGCGGTTAGTGGAATGCATTGTCGCCGGCGCGAGTTCACAGATGCATGGCGTGTACATTGTAAACCCCGCTGAGCTCGAGCGGGTGGTATGGCAGGAGTGTCGCCAGGTGGTGGTAGTGATTGCCGGACAGTTGGTGGTGCAAGCTCGCCAGAGGATTACCTGCTGGGTAGGGCAGCCCGAAGCTAGGATAGCCCGAATAGCTACGTCCTGCCGCGTACGCGGCGTACGCTGCGGGGAAACCTGCGCAACAAACAAACACACTTTAATAACTGTAATTGATGGATGTATTATGAAAAGCGGGGGTTAATTATCGGATTGCATGCTTTCATTGGCATCGTGTCGATTCAGCGTAGTTTTAATACTGCGTCGCCGATACTGACGCGATTGGTGGTATGTAACACGTGTCCCGGTGGCCCGATTCTAAAATAGAGCCGTCACATAAAAGGTAGGCAAGTGTATCGAACATGTTCAGTGCGACATCGCTTTGGACATTGTCCAGCGGACGATATTTTGTAAACATCGTTTAATGTGGCACAGTCTAAGTGGACTACGATGGCAACGGCTGTAAGAGATACCTACTGTATTTGTTAACTAACAAACCAACGGACTACTCTATATCAAACAAAAACTAAATTGAAACAAAACAGTACATTAGGTTCTGTTGACTGTGCGATTAATAAACACTACATTGTAAAATCGGATAAGTTGACAAAATGGAGTTCGTTATAAATGTAGAATGAATGATGGCCAAACCCGTCCACATCAGTTGATAATGATAACTATGCCGGATCGTTTATCATTAATATTGCCAATCAAAATAGTGTATCTGTCAGGCGACGCGATCCATCACGCGGCAGATGGACGTGGACACCCTCGCTCACCGAGACATGCGTGCTCGGTGACATCAGCGTCACCTCGCACTTCAACGAGTGGTTAATTACTACACTGACCCGACGAACCAAACCCACAATTAGCACAAACAATCAAAGTCAAAGTCTCATCTCGAGACACGTGAATGATCTAATGCGGGTAAAAGGTGAAGTGACTTTGAACAAAAAAAAATTGTGAATAAACTTACCGTCAGGAAGAGCACCCAATGACCACATGAAATCTAGAAATGTAAAAACATTTACATAAATCGATCTATCCTTACATGTTACATTTAAATATGTAGATTTATAAAAAGGGATTATACTTGAAAGAATGAATTTACTGTGCCGTGAGACACTATTTTGCTTGGCGATTTTTTTTAGAATATAATTATTGAATTTCATGATATTATTCTAATTATGTTTTAATTTATAAATATATAAAAGAGCATTCAATATACTAATAGTAGTCTACAGTCAAACATTTTCTAATGTGCCTTTAAAAAGTGGGGTATGTTAGTGTCACTTGATCACTGCACTCGACGACACACCTAAATAGTCCATTTAACATGTTAATCTACTCTACACATTGTTAGTCTAATTCTAAACATGTTAAACAAACAGACAATATTTAAATATTTTAGAAATGATGTTTATTAATCTAAATTCTACCGAAAATCACCTACATTATACGTTAATAAGTACAATTAATTCTATCTGTTAACGAGAACTACTATCGAGAGTACATAAATTGGAAAGATCCAAAAACCTTACTGTTAAAACAGTAATAGTTAAATATGAATATTGGAAGTTACATACGAGAAGGTATCTACTAAAACAAAACTACTAGTGAACATAACTTTAGTCAATGCAATGCACATAAGTAAATAAATACGTAAATAGGAATATAATTAAATAAATTGCCTAATTTTTAAGATTTCTAGGAACACATTGATACTATGTTCAGTTTTAAAAACCTAATTATCTTTACAACACAATTTAAAACAAATAGGAACAAAACATCTAATGACATCTTAAAGTACATCCACATAATATAATAGGTACCTCTTTTCTTCCAATGATAACATTTTTGAAAAGCCGACATCAAGCTGTGAAGCTATTCATGGTATAGAGCTAAAGAATGCAATATAATTTATGAAAATATTCTCAAAAATCACTTATTCAACTGGCCGCAATAGGTGACATAACTAACTCTCTCAGCTAGAAGGAATTAACTTCATGGATGGATAAGTAGAAAACTGGCAAGACTCATATAGTTAAAGCTAGAAATTAGAAAACACCAGGCTTAAAACTGACGCCTGCTATCTATAAAAAAATCTGTAAATTAAGTCGAAACACACCTCATACCTGTTATAAAAATATCTGCTTTTCTATAAATCCTACGTAAAATTGATCCAATTTCTGTCTCTAGTTAGTAAAATGTTGGTATAATGGTAGTTAAAGTAGTATGCCTAGTTTAACAGTGACACTATGGCTCTTCTATTTTGGTACACATTTCGAAACTCTGCTAACTAACTCGTTTTCTAATGACGATTACTAAAAATAAGACACTTCAGATATCATCAGTTCTTAGAGTACAATTTTGTCACTTAGGCTCGGCAGGAAGAAAGAGAGAGGAATGTAATAGAGAGTAAGGAATGGATGGGGAAGCCAACGCAGCATAGAGGAGTGCAATCATATAGAAGACCCGTTTAGAAGGGATGATGCGGATGCTGCTGGAAGAGAATCGCGGATCAAAGGGGCATAGGAGTCGGTAGAGTCGCGTGGGTCAGGGGGGAGTAGAGGGTGGAGATGTCGAGGGCATGGGCACCGAGGAGTTCCGAGACCGAGTAGGCGAGAGGGGGCAGGGTGAGGGGGGTGAGGGTGGGACGATGGGGGCGCGGAGTAGGGCGGAGAGTGGCGAGCGCGCGGCGGTAGGCGGCCGCGTGCGCACCCGCCGACCCACCCGCCACCAGTAGCTGCGCCGGCGCATGGATAGGGTAGGGAGCGTAACGCACGCCACCAGCGCCAGCCACCACGCCGCTACCTAGCAACTCACCGTACGCGCCGCGGCCGGCGGCTCTCGTCTTAGCCAGATTCGCTGGAAGCATTACTTCTTTTGGTTGTGCCTTTTTGCATTCCACCTATAACAAATATTAAAAGCGTTATAACTCAAAACAAAGCAATACACAATTGATGAACCGAGCGGTACACTCTTGTTACCTAGAACAAGACTACTAAATTGATCAGTAGAAGTTTAAATTCAGCAAAAATGTGATGGCTACGGAGGTACACTAGGAACTGGATCACAACCAGTACGAAAATGCAGCTAAAATGTATTACTTATTTATAAGTAAGTTAAACAATAAGTTTTCAGATTCAGCTTGGCAGGTTATTGAAGTAGAACTGAATAAATATCTCCTTAAAAGCGGGTGACTCGCAAAATTATGGAAGAAAGGAGGCGATGAAATCGGTCGACAATCCGTTATGCTTGACAGTTCGAGGCACAAATTGAATTTTAATTTTCTTCGCCAAGTCAAGGAGCTTATCATCGAATAATTATTATACAGCAGGATTTTTTATACATTAAACTTTTGTATTTGAATATTGTAAAGTACAAAATGAAGTAACGTCAAGCAACCTGTTGAGATTTTGTGTTATTGGTGTAGAACAATAAAGTAAAATTTCCTTTAACGATGGAATTAAACCATCTTTAGAACTAATCTCGATACCGCACCACAGAGTAGCGGCGAAAATTAATGTACCTCATAATTAAACCCTACGTTTAATCGATCCATTAAGTAATTTTAACGAACAGTGTGGCTCTCCTTACTTGTGTTAGTATATCTCACCTCGGCTTGGTTGGGAGCAGGCGAGTATAAATTACCCAATCTACGCTTACCCAAACTCCAGCAATAGAATTTTCGTAACCGAGAACCGACATTACAGAAAAGTACATAGGCTTAAATTAAAGCCACTGGGATAGATCACTTCAGCTTCGGTCTTAGAGGTAATTTCGTTCAAATTGAAGCATCCCAGTTGAACGTATTAATTTGTTTCGTAAGAAAACTTTCCAGTCCCATTTTTCATTGTGGTGCTTAATCGTGAAGCATGCGGAAAGGGGAAGGGGGCATAAAGTCCGCGTCCACATTTGTCACGCGGACGTCACAAGCCGACAAATGAAGGCTTTGCCACGGCGTTCGCGCACTTTGTGCACTTTGCACAACTTTCTGCGTCGACATGAAACTACGTGCTTTTGCATTAACGCGGGGAAGTGAGTGAGCGGGCTTTACTGGCGCTGAGTGTCTTTCTACCAAGTTTTATGCCTAGACAAGGCTGCATAATCAACATGTAATATAAAAGTTGGAAGCTCAGATTATTATGACTTAGAACGGAGTTTAGTGTTACAGCTTGAATGAAATGATACGTGGCACCAAAATAAACGGTTTTTACGAGAACCCGTTTTTGGTTTTTGGGGGGGGTTTTTGGTTTTTACGGTTTTTACAAATGAATAAGCACATATTTCAACGGAGGCCACCACTGGCTTAGTAGCCTCCCTCCATTTTCCAATGACACGCAACAAAGAAGACATGCGGGATAAACGCCAGACGACTTCAAACGAAAAATTAGAGTTGATACTAAACTAAACCCAACGTAAAGCGAGAATTTAATCAAATAAGCCGACACAAAATGTTTTAAATAAACGTACAATATGGACGGCCATGAAGAAAATTCAATGAGGGAATTCGACGTTAATTGATGTCGCGTCGTCGCTGGCGAGTAGGGTGGGAAACAAAAGCTCACAAACAATTCGCATCGGAGTTCGCAATCCCGATCGAGAGCCGAGATCGCGACGCAGTTTAATGACATGAAAAATAACAAAGGTAAATTGTATTTAGCCGGGCGCTAGGTGCGCCCTCCTAGTGATATATCGATCGCAGCAATCGAGTATTCGACACCGAGGTAAAGATGTTGGTTCAACCGAGCGGACTCGAGATCTGCTCGATTGCACCCGGCTTAATGCTGCCCTAACTCTCTCTGCCTAGCGCACCTAGCTTGTAATCCCACCGATAATGTATGAAAAATTAATTGTTTCGCGAAAACACAGGGTTTTACGCACCACCGCTTTAGTTCTACGCTGCCGGGTAGACGAAATTTAATATGAAGTTGAAAGGAGCCATTAAATTTACGCTCGATTAATTTTGAGTAAAACCCTTCAGTGGTAAAACACTAACGTCAATAAGCTTTAACTTGAACTCATTTTTGAGATGTTCCAGTTTCCAGAGGTCAAAATGCTCGCAATGTGAAATTGCGATTTATAAATGCCACTCCTTCCATATTATTTTAAGCCAAAATTGATGGTTAAACAAACTACCTGTAGTATAATTCAATGTTGTTACGAGTATCTCCATGTGTAAAATATTGCAGATACTTATTAGTTATATTCAACCCTAAGCTTCTGGGGACCGTCATCGGAACAAAGACGCCGAAATTAACTAATGGATACTCTAAAACGTTAGAAAATAAAAGGGGACCGTATCTTACTGCGGGAATTTACGTATGTTGCGACACTTTTGCCCTCCCGGAGTCCCAGAGCATTATGTAAAGATTCCAAGTAGCAGGAAATTCAGCGTGGACATTATTCCAGATTCTTCCCACGCTCGAAAGGACAAAATAAAACAAGTTCCTTAAACAGTACACGTTAGACTGAACTGAAGTTCGTATGTGTGTTGACGTTAAATGCATTTTATAAGATTTTGCGTTTGTTTCCTTGTGCTCTTATTTCTGTTTCCTTTGAAATACTTGTGGCAGGCTTCGGGCAGACGGCCAAATATACAACTTTATAAAAGGATAAAATATCGTCGCTGTTTCTAAACGAATACCTCTATTGACGTCATGAACAAATGACATTCTTGTATTCTGTAGCACAAAGTAGAATTTCGCTGAAAAAGATGCTGCTCTGTTTGTATAAGCGATTAACGCACTGATATAAAAAGTCAAGAAGTAAAAGGCAAGCAACTTTGTAGGAGTAATGCAGTGTGGGCGTAGGTAGCGTACGAACATACGTGAGCGATAAACGGAGACGACAGGGGGCGAGGGGGCGGAGGGGTGCTAGATAAGTTTATCAGGGAAACCTCTCGCCTTCGTATTGACAGAGCGTCGCAAGCCTGGCCCTGATTGCCGCTAAACGGAAGCCGGGCGTGGGAACCGGAGGCTAGGTGAGAGCTCCCAGAATTACACGTTTGCTACGATAAAAATGTAAAGGTAACGTAATTTCAAGGCTTTCCCGGCTTTACCTCCTTGAAAAGATTTTCTGCGAGAATGTCGGTGAATTTTTATTTTTAAGTTTTATTGTATTTGTAACAGATGAGCCACAAATCATGTGCTCAACAGGTCATGGATAAAGAAATACTCCTGCACCCCAGTAGCTTTGATATTTACGAAGCTGGTTATTCCAAGGAATGATGGGTAGAAATCGACGTTTTCTATTCAATTTCGGTACAGTAACTTAAAGTGTCACGGTCTGTCTTATAAAAAGTTAGAGTAGACATTATGTCTTGATAATATCGACAGGCTATTTTTGGTGTTTCATAAACGTATTTTAGCGCTAAAGTGTGCTTTATCCTCACACTATCTTGACACTAAGTTAGAGTAGGAAGGACCCTACTATAACCATACTTTATCGGTGCAATAACATGACAAACGCCACAAAAATGGCCGACTTCTGTCTGCTGTCTGTCAGATGTTCTTAGTTTTTCATCTATAAATTTTCTTTGTTTGTTGTGTGAAGAAATTGCGATTCAAGCGAGGCAATTATATTGAGACATGGAAAATCAGTCTACCATCACGGAATAGGAAAGTGTACAGACAAATTTCGGACCCATTTCTACTAAGAAAAGAACATTTTCGCCGGCGGTACAGTTTCAATAAAGAAACAGCAAATTTTATAATAAACGTCGTGCGTTCTGACTTGGAGTAGGACCGGAAGGGAGCCAAGACATCACTAGAGCTCCAAGTCCTTACCGCAATAAGATGTTGGGGGCCATGCGAGGTAAGTCTTTCCAAGATTCATTAAATGTTTGTCAGTTGCTTGCTCACAGTATATAGGTAAGTACCTACAGGTTTACCTATTTATGTTTTAGGTTCAAGAAGATGCCGGTGACCACCACGGGCTGTCCCGCGCAACTCCCGTATATAAGGCAGAGCAGCGCGAGCTCATGCGCGGCATTCTACGACCTTTATAAAAATGCCTGATGCTATTGAAGAACAGGCAGTGAATGAAGGAGTTCTCTGCTATCAGAAACTTCCCGTTGATAATAGGCTGCTTTGACTGCACCCATGTCAAAATACGAAAATACGTACTGATCTGGGTCACATGAGCTATCTATAGATCGTTTGCAACGGTCTTCAGATAGCTCAACTGTTTCTTGTGTATTTTGTATGAGGAACTTATATTAGTTGTAACTTTCTTTCAGTAATTAGGCAAGTGTTTTTTGCTGTGTACAAAAACAATTTAACTATGTTTATGTACATATTAAATTTTTTTAACTATCAAACATCAACAAGTTTAGAACCCAAAGTAACCTAGTTGTTACTAAGTAGGGCTATTAGAAAGCTATTGACAATTAGGTTCAATTTTGAAACAAAATCCCCAGTGATTCAAAATCCAAGATAAGACGTTGAGAAACACGAAACTGCATAAAACCTTGGCGGAATAAACATAAAACAAACACCCGTGTCAGTCTGTCCCTCAGATGTCAATGTCAAGTCAGTCAAAATAGAGGGCTTTCTATCAAAAAGTGACGGTTTCTTATAACCGGTAGATTCCGAATGAAAAATTCATAAATTGTTGGCATAGGTTGGAAGCAAGTTGGAAGCAAATGCACTATAGCAACACTTTAGTTAGTGTACAGATAAAATTCGTTTATGAAACACCACCCGATAAAGTACACTTTAGTGACTTAGAGCACGCATTAGTTAATCAACACCTAATGTCTCGTTTAAGCATTTTTTATAAGACAGACCGTGTGTTTAACGAAGAGTGAAAAAAGAGCCTTATTTAAATTTACACCTTTGTATACAAAAACAAATTCTACTCGCGTACCAAGGAATATCCTAAGCCTTAAAACCTATACAAACTTAAAATTTGACATAAACACTCCTTTGGCTCCTGGGTAAGCTCATAGGGCAAATCTATGTTCAACATTGTAATAGTAAATGGCTAAAGCCTGTGTCAAAGTTCCAATGGGAAAAGAATAACATAATTACTGTTAATTAATATGTGGTGTGAATTAGCGAGTTTAAGTGGCAGGTCATCTAGCTCAGAGAACTGAGAGCCATTGGGGAATTAGGTTTTTCGAGTAGCAACCACAAACCAGACGACGCAGTAAAGGAAGGCCAAATGGACCAAGGACTCTATAAAGGTTGCAGGAAGTCGGTGCATAGCGGTGGACTTCGATGATGATGAATTTGTGGCATTGACTTGTTGTATAAGTTTACGCGAGGCATGACCAAATTAAAAAATGGCGGACAAAGTTGCGGGCATTCCGCTAGTCAGGTACAAGTGATCGACACGCGTCTACCACCTGCAACACAGATAGCCCCCCAGCAGCTTGTAAATTGCACACATTTTATATCGAAACGTCAGAAATATATTTGAGCGGTATAAAGCGAAGTTTTGCATGCTCTCGATGCCCAATAAGTTTCTCTGAAATAAACGGGGAGATGAATGAGTTTTCCTGTAATATTCAAACATTTTACATTTATTAAACATTTTAACATATACATTATAACATACATTTTTATTTTATATTTTTATAACAAGGTATTTAGTAGGTGACAAACACCTTTTGCAGTCATAACTAGCACAAGTGTCCATCCATAAAAGGTTGCCTGGCAGAGATCACTTTTAGCGAAAAGGCAGTCCATTGTATGGCCCTTCATTTTATTTATTTTTTGTATATTTCTGTTTATCAATAAATAGTTATCTATTTATCTATCTAAGTGTAAATATTTACAAAGGAGACTTTCATTTTGATTGCATTGATATTCAATTCTATTTTCAAACAAAGAAAAGTCATTACTGCAAAGTACACACTGCACACTGCCGCAACTGCAATGCTACAAGTGGCGGCATTGCACGGGTTCCTTAAAGACATAGGAAATAATGTTTCATGTCACAGTCACTATGAATTTTATATCGGTGTGGTACATTCACCGTCATAGAAATGTTAGTAACACGTTAAATATTAAAGCCCTGCATACACGGCGTAGCGCGTGCAACATTCATTGGAATACTGTCAAACGCTCGCGGCTATTTCTGGAAAAATCGATCGCGGTCGATGGCAACACTGAGCGTCGCGGGTCGCCCATCAACCAAGACGTTTTACATCATACACTTTATTGGGGCGAAAGTTGAATAATAAAAATATTCCGTTCAAAACGTGCACGAAACGAAGACGATCGGTAATTTTGTGATTCTATTCATGTCAAAGAGGCAATCTTGATAACACCAAGACTTTTGAAAATGATTCGATCAGGCAAAATGGCAGACCAAACGGAAATACCAATTAAATTGAAAGCAACGAGTGGAGAGCGGTATTGGCAGAAACTCAGCAGTATTACCGCCCGTTTGCAATTGTAAGCAAATACGATAACTCGTTGCTTAACTAATTCGCATCACGCTCGAGACTCCACTTAAGCGTAAGGGTAAAAGAATATAACGATCGAGAGCGTCCAGCTTGGAACAGCATCGTACGTAAAACGCTTTGCTATAATGAAATCTGTATATACAGAAACGGAAGCGAATACCTTAAAAAGTGTTTCCATGTACGAATTTAAATGCTCCGGAAAATTACTCGGGTAAAATCAAATAAAATTGCAAACGAGGGTCTGAGGGAGCATTAGAGGCGTATGAGTGCAGTTTGCATTAAAGTAATTGTTCAATGTTTGCCGTTTGCGGTCGCGCTGTGTTAACGCAGCTTCAATTTGTAAAATTAGATATTGCTATCAACTTTGAACTGGATCTTTGTATATTCATTAATGCAAAATGTTCTATTAACTAAAATTCTAAGCGTCACGGGTATAGGACGGTGATTGTATAAAATGAATTTACTCAGGTACTTTATCAAGAAAAGCCTTCTTAAATCAGTCAAAACTAATTACTCGTAGCTCCGTGGAAAATTGACTATCAGAAAATGCATTAAATTTGAAGTTAGACTGGTTTGATGTGCGGAAACAATTCCCAACCGTGAGAAAGTTTATGACGCACGTATAAGCTCTAGCAATTAGTAGTAATTAAGTAGGTGGATCGGCGCGGGGCGTTGGCGTCGCGTCGAGCGAGCGTGTCGCACCACCTACTAGATTAAGGTCTGTGGCACGTGGCGTCGTCGCTCGTAACTTGTTCTGCATGAATCTGTACGCGACTTTCATATGACTCTCCGGAGCACCACCTCTAATGTAAATGAAATTGTATGCAAGAAATAAAGCAGAGCTCCTCGGCCGGTATTTATCGCCGCTCGCGTCTCCTAACTCCTCGGTAATGGGAATGTGGAGACGCCGCGCAGTAATGAACCGGCCTGCCCTAACGTATGGCCTTTATTGATGATGCTCGCGCCCTCGACGAGCTCCTACCGCTTCTACCTACTCCGGTTTATTGTCTCCCTACGCAGTGACACTGTTTCAATTACGCGAGTTTTCTTACGATGCTTTACGACTTCGCCTTAAATAATTTCTCATAAGCCGAGAATCGACTTCCTCAATCTTTCGGGGATTTGTATTCCATCGTGGATTCCATCAATTTGTCAAAGCATTATCTTACGAAAATAATGTAAGTGATTCGCAGATAAACCTGCCTATTTTCGTAGCGGAAGGCTAAGATTAAACTTTTTTAAGGAGAGACTTATTTGTTTTTTTATGTTTAATACGGATTAGATCAAAAATAGTTTGCCTACTATTTTTTGGGAGTATGTACTTGCTGTTATTTCGTAAAAAATCTGGAAAGACGTAACATGCGTGACATTTTTGCGTCTCAATGCGGTCGCCTCCCGCACTTCAAACACGACTCTCACTTTGACAATAAAGGAATCTCAGCGCCGTGGTTGTCAAACTGTCAATTGGTGCTTTGATAGAACAACTTCTTTGAAACTTTTGCTTTGTTGTGGACAAAGGTTTATATTTGTGAAAGATTTGAGTTGAGTATTTCGTGCGTATGTTTCCTTAATCCTTGAAGTGAATTCATTTGAGGTTCTTCATCACTGATCCTAAGCGTCAAATTATTAGATGTAACAGGATTGCAGAGCTTATACTTCCAGTAACTTACATGGTATTAAAGCATTACCCGGCATTATTCCGAGATTCGCGCGTTGAGTGTGCGGCGTGTGCACACGAGACAACAATCTGTCAAATGGTGCCTTTTATGAAAGCCCATGTATTAGTAGCTTGTAATAAAAGTTCAAATTCATGGTGTCATGTGCATGAAAAGAGCCTCTATGCTCCTCTATGGAGGCGGAATTAATCCTGTCACCACACTATGAGTAATTTTTCAGCCCCTTTTTCAGGTCACTTTTCCTAAAGCTAGCTACTAATATGAAGCAGTGTAAACCAAGAACGAACCAGTGTCACGAATTGAAAGAGAGTAGGTTCTTTCACGCTTCTAATTTAAGTTTGAGTAGAAATCTTTAATAGTAAAAAAGGCCTGTTGAGCCTTAATTTACGTCTTTTCCTTCGACTTATAGTTGCGTCATTTAAGAGTTGCGTGCCGTATGCTTTATGTCCGTTATATTTATATATGTAAGTACCTACATAGGAAATAAGGTAGTTGTTTAAACTGATTGCCGTCTGATTACGATCAGAATTAATAAATTTTTACTGGAAGTCTTTGTAATATTTTCGGTTCGAAATTGCCTTATGATACAACTACGTACCTAAATAACGTGGCATGATTTGGATATCTGCAAACGTGAAAGTAGGTTAACAAGGCAATGTTAATAGCTATAAAATTTTACGCACATGCAATAAAAATATAGTGATTGACTTTGTGAATGCGTCCTCCGATTGGATATGGACATGCTGTCTTTAGATACAAAATCCTGGTTTTAGAAATAGTTAAGTATAAAAGTGAACAAAACTGTTGCGACTGTTTGTCATGTGAGAATACTCTTCAGTTTATTACTATAAGTACTCAATACTCCGTGTATGGCCTGGAATAGACACATAGTTTTATCCTTCTGTGGATGTCATAAAAGTCGGCTAAAGGATTACACCAGAAGGCCTAATACGAGTTTTGTGTTGCAATTATCGATTTGCCAGACGCGAGTGTTCGCCATGACTTTCTTACTAACTATTCATTAATAAGAGTTGTTTCTATCTACTGCGCGACACTAAATACATAAGTTACAATGTCAGCAAGCGCGATCGCTTACGTGAACGCAAACGATTGTTACAATGCAAAACTCTTAATATGATTTTGCCTCTCAAAGGTCTCATCCACCTGAGTATGTAAAACCAATACTGCGATAACCAATCTGCCCTCCAAGCGTGGTGATTGGGTGTACGGAAACCTCTTCACGCGCGTCAAATACGCACTTGCCCGGTTTTTATGAAGTCCTTACCTTTGCATAATCTAGCAAGACAGTGTACTATAATGACTGCAGTATTGCAGGAAAACTATGGGCAACATTGTAAAGTTAAATGTTTCAGAAATTAGTATCCAACCTAACTGAATTAATATAATAACTTCATTAAAATTCCAAGAAATTAAAGGTCAAGCTTATTGATTTTTAATTGTATTGTGTTAAAATTACGAAATTCTTCGTTTTCGTTTCCCTGTATTTGCGTCACAAGCAAATTTTTTGTGCTAGCAAGGCAAATTTCATCATCGTCAGATTACTGTTAGTACCATAGAGATATTTTTTTGCTTATATTTCAATACCCACAAAGCATACAATTAAATAAAAATTGTAAACAAAGCCCTTTCATGTGATACCCTATTTGACCTGATTTTAGCTCATAACCTTACTTGGAAATGTTACAGTACTATCAACACACCTACCAAATTTCATGTAGGTCGGATAAATGGCTCGAAAGTAATCCTCACACTGACACACATATGTACGTACATATTCATATTCATTTATTTATTGCTCTTATGCAGATACATACACACATATAGGCGAGCAACGCCGGAAAACTACTAACATTACTTTAGTTTTAGTTTGGCTGGCCCGTTTTCAATGTTATTTCCACTAACAAGATATTTAAAAGGTATTTATCGAGTAAAGCAGAGTTTGCTGTGCAATGTTTGGTGTTATACAAACAACTCGCTTCTCTCGTTCAAAAATGTAGGCCTACATAAATAATAACAGTGTCACATCTGAGGTATATTATCATTTAACATTATTATATTCCAGCAATTTATGAATAACGTTGGAGGCTCTAGTTTGGAAGATTATTTTAAATAAAAAGTAGGGAGATTAAATCTAGAGAGATCTAAATCTTTTTAAAGTGTTGTAACTTGTAACCTTTCTTCATGCCCTATTTCAAAAATATGAATCTACCCCTACAGAGGCTCATTATAAAATATACAGAGACTATATTTATAGTGACTGATCATTTGATCAGTTATTTAACTGATCTGTACTCTGTAAAACAGTTCCAATCGCAATCCAGTTCCAATCTCAATCCAGTTTCAACGCTTTTTTGGCACTCTTGAACAAAATCGAGTTTGAAATCGAGATAGAGCACGCGATTGACTTTGCATGAAGAACAACAGAGACAGAAAGTCGATTTCACTTAGTTCCATAAAATTCCTTTGCAAATTGTGCGCTAGTATTGAATTCAAGAGTACCAAATGACCAAGGAATCTAGTACTCTCTGACGACAAATGACACTAAATCCTGAATTAGGATCGAGTAGAGCGTCAAGAGTAACCCTGCTGTACAGATAAAAGTATATATCACAAAAAAGTATATCTAGAATGACGCTTATCTACTTATTGTGTGTAGGTAGCAGGATTGTCTATCGCCCATCTATTGTCAGTTACCGGGGCAGTTAGCTATCTACCCGGAAATTACACATGAGGCCTACTAATTAAGACTATATTATGAGATTATTATGTATTATGGGTGAGACGGAATTCAGATAGCGAGTCCAACTTATATAAAATATACCCAACTGCTTACCTTGCTAACATACCTTTTATCCCAGGGCAAAATAAAATGGTTATGGTGGCTTTGATTGTGGACCTTAATATTTGTAAGCAAATCAAAGTTATTATTTTAGTAGTAATTACGAGTATGTTATAACTTCGGAAGTTATAACATACCTCACGAAAAACTACAATTTACATTACCGGTTTGCATTTTTGTAATATATTTGAAAAGCACCATAGATTACTTGTTTTTATTAGCCTTTCCTAATCTTGTTCAAACGCTGTTCGATCGCCAACTTTATCAGCCCGTGATTTTGTGCACTGTTGTACATAGGCCTGTTTAATTTTCATCTATATGATTGATGCCGTGGTGGTGTGGTGCCATAATCAGTGTGATTATCTGCTCAACAAACTTATCTCATTGACCCACCATAGTTTGTTATCTCAGGATATTACACCAAGGAACACCTAACCTAACTAACTAAGACTATATCACCAAGACCAAACCTCGTTAGCGACAGGCGCATCCTGAACCCGGCTTGATATAAACTGCTGTAGTTTGTGTTATTAATTACACAGGTGACAGTTTATGCTAATTTGTTTCTAAGCGGATACTAGACGTATTTTTATTAAAATATGTAGTAATACTTTGTAGCTATAAATCTGTAAAATGTGATCAGTTTGTATATAATTCGTTAATTACTCAAAAATACTTGAACCCTACTACAAGCTCTTATTTTAAATTGCTGAAAAGTTCGCATCTTTCTTCACAATACCACCCAGGCCCGTACCTTCTAATCCTTAAACCATTAAGCTCTGAATGGAAAAGTTTAATACAGACAAAATCTATTCGAATCTAACTTGCCAATTGCAAGTTTCAATGTAAAGGGACGATCAGACGCTCAGATGGTCAGACTTGATATATTTTATGTGAAGGCGCAAAAATGGGCGCGGATCGATGGAGCTTAGAAGCCTGGGACCTAAAACGGGATGTTTATGGTAATCACGGAGAGGAACCGTGATTGATTGTTCGCTGAGGGGTGGACCTTCGGAGATACAAACATATTACGTTCTTAATCGCTACTGAAATTGCAGTTTGAAAAATTAAATAATGATTACAGCATGTCTTGAAAACAAAATAAAAGCATTTTATCATCTTGTGTTCTGAAAGTTTATGCGTTGTTTGGATTATCAAACGAAGTGTAACTTTAGGAATCAGTTTATAATTAATGAAGCACCATTCAGCTACAATATACCATTTCCCTGGTATATGTATTTGTATTTGTATTTGTATTTGTATTTATTTATTGCTCACATGTACATACAATATAGTTAGTAATAGGTCTTATTTTACTGTTAGTCAGGTAGGTACATGAACCCCGTCAGGGCGCTGCAATTTGGAGTCAAGATCAAAAATAAAATTTACAATACTTATGTTAGTTATTAAAATACAAGTCAAATCAATTTAAAACAATTTCATAATCACATAAAAGTAGAAATAGGTAAGGTTTATCAAATTTAATCTCTCGTATGTATACAATATAATAATATGTCAAAACTAAAAGACTAAAAGAAGGTAGGCAAATCAAATCAATTATATATGTCAATTAGTAGCTTGGGTAGACAAAAACATTAAATTAAATTAAATAGGTTAATGAGTAGGCTAGTCAAAACAGGAATGAATTAACTAATTTTTACATTTATTTTATCTATTTTTTTGAATTAAATTAAATTAAATTACAACGCAGGCAGCGTATCTTTGAAGAAGTCGTTTAAATTGTAGTAGCATTTTTTAATTAGTAAGTCCCGTAATTTACTTTCAAATGTCCTATCCTTTTCTAAATCTTTAATTTGTTCGGGAATTTTATTATAAATTTTTGATGCCATTGTTGTTGGACCGGAACTATGCATTTTTAATTTCGAGTTTGGCAGTACTAGTTTGTGCTTATACCTGCATGGGTAACGCCGTGGCAGGTCAGTTTTTTTAACGAAAAATTGCGGGTATTTCCTTACGAACTTACAGGCTTCGAATATGTAGATGCTTGATAATGTTAGAATTTTTAAGCTACGAAAATGTTCTTGGCAGCTTTCCGGAAGCTTTATATTGGCCAGGGTACGGATGCATGATTTTTGTAGAACAAACAGATCTTGGATATCAACACTGTTGCCCCATAGGATAATGCCATTTGTGAGCCAAGCAAATGCATAAGCGTAATAAGCAGTTGTTGAAGTTTGTAGGTCTGTTGCTCTTCTAAGCTCCCTGAGAGCATATGTAAAACTTGACAGTTTGGACCTTATTTTTTGGATATGGCTTTTCCAATTTACGTGAGAGTCAATGTTTAATCCTAGAAGTGTAAAAGATGTCTGCGATAATAAGACACTAACGTAAAACGGTTCCTTCACCCTCCGCCCAACTGCCTTACTGATACTCCAAGAGAAATGGCGATTGAGGATCCCAAGATTTAAGTGGCACTTTCAAATGTGCCTACTTTTAGTGTTATTTCCTAAACGGAAACCATTTGTTTCCCTCATGCACGATTGAAGAGAAAGATGTAGGCGAAACCCTTTGCAAAAATTTAGGAGTGCATTTTCAATACAATATCAGCTGTAAATTTCAGCTAGAGGATTAACAATATTTAATAAAACCAAAATGGATGAAAAATAAAAGAACCGCGTATGAATGAATCATCGAGTCCTGAGGCCCAATTCTCTAATTTAAAAACATTTCAGTCACAATATAATCTCGTGTCAGTCGCACTGTCTCGTATAGTAACTATTATATACTCTTCGCAAGAAACGCGAAGATTAACTAATAGTTAGTATACGTGACAGTGCGACTGAGACGAGATTATACTGCGAATTGAATGGTTTTAAATTAGAGAATTGGGCCTCTGCTGTCACGTTGTTTTGGAAAACCATTAGTTAAAGGTTCAATAAAAAGTAACGCGCCGCGCAAAATAAAACCCCTACGAATTTGTTCGTGCGGCTTACGCCATAAAAGTTGCTTATTCGAAGAACTTGGTCGATCTACGAAAACTTGTAACTCGGCTTTTGTGACAGATACAGATATTCCGTTTGCGAACTTAAAAAATAAACCCGCCGGTAAATGTATCGTGAAAATTCCGATAGTGAAAATGCCGAGACTCGATGTAACCGTATGAAACTTCTTAACTATGCGAACCTAGGTTCACACGCACGGTATTACAATTTTATTACAATGAGAATCCATTACAGACTAATTTTGTATATAGTGGAAGTGTCATCAGACGTCAAAGTTGCTTTTAGCATCGGATCGTTCACCTTTCTTTCGCGTAAACTCTTGTACAGCAATTTTCTTGCTCGACCTTAACAGGTGTGACCCCATAAAGAACACAGGTGGTGTGTCTCAGCAAGCTTAAATCCGCCAAATAGAAATTGATGTTAGAAGGTGAAATCTAAGTACACTATATTTTACCCATACCATTTTGAGGCGCGTCGGTGCTTTGTTGTTAAAATTCATGGTAAGCGGAAGCAATTAAGGGAGTAATGTGTAAGGACGTAATGGAGTGACGAGAATTTGTTGCGAGCGTTTTAATGGAGGCCGTATTTATGTTTCAAAATGCAGCGGAGCCTCCTGTCTCTCAGTGTTAATAATTATACAATCGTTTAGTACACAATTATACTAGATAGCGGTGTCTTGTTAAAATTACTCGTATTAAATCACGCGGTCCAAATTAAATGTGATGGAAATTACAATTGCTTTTCATTTATAACCACGTTTGTTTCTGAATTAACAAAGATTTCGCGAGCGGAGAAATTATTTCATTTGTGAGTAAATATTTGAGGAAAGATAATGATTTTCTCAAATGTACAATAATATTATATGGAGCTTTAGAGTGCTTCGTGATTTCTCAATTTGAAACTGGTTTTTTAACAGTTTAACGAGAAAATTAGTTGCTAGTATTCATCTCCTTAAAAGTTATACTTTTCAGTACTTTCAAGAACTTTTTATTATTTAAAATAAACTTTAGTATCACCTTATCACTCTCGTGCGGGAAGGCGGAGCAGCTATTAGCTTAACGACCATTTTAATATAAGACATGACATATTAAATTTACGAGGGCAGCTACTCGTAGTATAGCGTCGCTGCTGACATGACGCCTCTGTCTTCTTTATTGCGTACGTAAATATAACTATTTAATGTGTTTATGATATGTTGAAGCAAATTTTTTATGAAGCTATTTGTTTACTATACACTTAAGTACTCTATGCGATTCTAACGTTGTCGGAAAAACCGTGTTTCTGTCATACTTTGTCACAGTAATGCAACTTCTACATTGTTTACGAAAACTGAGTAAAAAGGAAGGTTGCCGTACATTGATCATGTTCCCGACACGCAACAAAAAGGGGCGAAATAATAAGCGATTAGTTTCCTGCGTCGCGTCGTACGGTGTACGTTGCGGAGCTCGCTTCATGCACACCTCTCGTTTCGCACGGAAGCGAACCGTAATTACTCTAAAACACTACCCATTTGTTTGATGTCTTTGTTCGTTGTTTGCTCCACTTAGGGCAAGCATCACCCTTGCGTTCCGCCGACACATGCTGCGAGTTTCGTACATCCATTAGACGCGAGACAATAGAGCAAGACACAAAAAACAAACATTAATAACCAGGAATATGCATCGACGAAAGGGTTTTCTTCGGTCCTTTCAACGAGAAGAAAGATAATGGCGATGGAAAATTTGAGCGACAAAGACAAAAGCAGGTAAAAGCACGAATGGGTACAGGCTTGCAGCTGAGATTAAATACGCTGATAATTACGAGTAGGTAAGAACCGCGCCCGGAGGCTTTCCTTACTGTTATTTTGGTTAGTTCTGATTATGAGCGATTATGGTGTAGTTAAACCATGTAAGTATAACTAAAAAGTATTCATTTTGGATATTTTATTTTATATATGCTATGAGATCTTCGAGGCTTAAGTGGAGATGGGCAGGACACTTGATCAGACGAGACAACAACAGGTGAACCAAGGTAGTCAAAGAGTTGTGGCCGAGGGATGGACGACGACCGCAGGGCAGACCTCTAGCCCGATGGTCCAATTAACTCATAACGATAGTAATACAGCAATGGATCCGACATGCATAAGATTGCAAACATTGGCGTGATAAAGAGGAGGCATGTACCAAACAGGGGCGCTGAAGGCTATTTGGATAAACATATATTTGTTTATAGATATTTATAGGTATAATATATTTAAGACCTTCTATTTTTGGCAAATTTCAACATTCTATAGGTCAACGGGAAGTACCTACCTGTTATTTTTTTTAATGAAAATATACTTTAAAATACCTTAGTTATACATCTTTTTATTGCATAAATTTAGACACATGATCTACTTATATATTATGGTATAGCTCGGTTTAAAGAACTTTATTGTCTTAAGAAATAACAAAAATTTCACTTATAAGATAATTTATGATAGCTTAAAAATATGTTTATGCGGTGAGCATGCAAGGTTACCAATTATAAAACCAATAGTTTATGGTTTTTAGACAAGTTGAAAGCGAAACAAAATGGAAAGATGAGGTGTGCCAGATATTAAAAATTGTCTGAGAAACATCAACCGAGACTAGTTGTTGTTACTCAGACAATATTTTCCAAAACATATGATTTGACTTTATTTTTGAAGACATTCATAGATTCAATTTTTTTAATTGCTTTGGGTAGGCTATTATACAATTTAACTCCTTGAAACATAACATTTTTACTACCATATTGGGTTCTGGGACAAGGTAAGTTGATGTTCTCAGCATTTCTTAGTGTTATCTTTGTTATTTGATTGTTTTTCGTAAGAGTTATTTCAGATTGTATCTCACCATTTAATAATTTTCGTATTAGAATAAGAGTTTTAAATGTAAATATTTGTTTTAGAATCATTAGTTTTGTTTCGGCATATAGTTTTTTAGTTGGTATTAGGTAGTCATAGTGAAACAAGACTTTGATAACTTTATTTTGGGCAGTTTGGAAAGTTTTTAGGTTAGAAATTGCCGCATTACCCCATACTTCCGCTAGGTAGTCTAAATGTGGCTTGACCAAGGAATTGTAAATAGTAATACGAACCGGTTTCGGTAGGCAGCCAACTATGTTACGCAGCGCTCCTGTTAATGAAGTAATCTTTGGCTTAATGTGAGCTATGTGATTTTTCCATGTAAGTTGACTATCAAAAACCAAACCTAGGTATTTTTCATGATTTTTATTTTTTATAGTCTCACCATTTATATATAAACCCGTATTTCCTTCAAGTCTCTTATTTTTTGCTGAGAATATTATGTAACATGTTTTAGAGGCATTTATTGTTAGTAAGTTATATTGAAACCAATTGAACAGTACATCTAAATCACGTTGAGCTCGTTGCATGAGATCGTAAAGTGAACGTCCAAAATAAAATAGGCACGTATCATCTGCATATAGAGTTAAATGTCCATACAAATCAATCTTGTGCAGGTTATTTATATAAATGAGGAAAAGCAGCGGGCCCAGGATTGATCCTCGGGGCACACCGCATTTGATAGGCTGGGGAGAACTCTCATATTTATCAATTTTAACTATTTGATATCTATTTTCTAGGTAAGATTCTATGGTTTTATATGCTGTTCCTGTTATTCCAATATGTTTTAATTTATGTAAAAGTAAGTGGTGACTGACCGTATCGAAAGCCTTTTTTAAGTCGATGAATATGCCCAGTGCTATATTTGTAGATATAGCTAGAACTCTTAATCGGCCAAAAGTGTTTTTAACTGACAAAAAATAGGCAGTAACATACTTTGTTTAAATTAATTGTTCAAAAGTACTTTACAACTCATGTTTTTTCTAAAGGTAATGACAACGATGACCTGTTTGATGTCCACATTCCTTTCTGACCTTTTCAGTCCTAATCTGAATGTTAGTATGCTAATTACTACCGCCATTGTAATTCAATGGTCAGCATTTCGTAATACATTTTACAGCACTATAAACCGTCGCGTGAACAGTCACAACGAATTTGATTATGTCCTAAAATTTACACTAAAATAATAAAGTGGTAGACAGTGGACGCTGCGTGCGGCGAATGGTGGATAAAAGTTAATCGGAGCACGGTTTATGGGTTCACATGATTGTAATAGTCTTGTAAAGGGTGACTGGTAATGTATTACTGCATGGGCAGACGTATGCGGGAATGAACCAGTGATTTAATTATGATTTGATTAATTGGATGGAATCGATGTGCCATCAGTTAGTATGCCAATAAGCGGTAATATGCTTGCAACCTGTCACGTTTGCTTACTATTATCTTAAAATTAAGCACGTGACTCAATATGATATGTAATGTTTGGACTTACCTCTGACTACCACCACCGTAGGGATTACATTCCTACTTCAATTGATTTACCTTCATCAATTATTAATTTTTAAAGACTAAACGCTGGAACATCGCGACTAACCAAATGTTTTCTATATTTATACCAAACTAACTCATACCGTCTAATTGTCCAATTATCTTTTAATCTATCCGCAAAATTTCGTGGTTTTATCTCGAATGTGGCGTGTCAGTTGACGACCGTCCTCCGGTTTGTGGGGAAAAATCTAAACAGAGAATAAGCTGGGTTTAGTGGGGTTTTATTAGCTCCGTTTGGAGCAACGCCAGCCAGGGTTCTTTCAGCTCTAATTGATATCTGACCGACAATGTAGAGAAACAGAGTCATGTACGAGGATTTATATTGATTTCATTATCGGTTTAATAATGTAACAGTTTTAAATCAGGGCCGTCTGATAACGCTTTTTTTCCGTGGTTAGGTTTATGAGAAAGGTCATTAGAATCAAACTAAAATTACGCTGCTCTGTATAGTAACCAAATACTTATTGATATTAAGTACCTACACCTACTAAATAGTATAGGTACATTATAAATAACCAAAACGAAAAGGCTGCATGATGTTATATTTTACAGCCACACCACCAAAACTGAAATCCGCTCCTTATAGCAATTTAAATCATTTTCGTTTCCCCATTCAAAGCAGCAAAATAGAACTTTAGGGTAGAACGAATAAATCTCCCAGCAAGACAAACAACAGGAACATGTAAGTAAAGAGATGATAATACCCCCAGCATTTACGGAAGTTTTAACAAGTGGGAAAACGAACTTTTTGTTGTTTGACTAGCAAAGTTTTCAAGGATACTATCAAATCGATAATAATGTATCCTTGGCAGAAATACTTTTAAGTCGGTTAGGTTATCTTATGCGTCATTACATTTAATTTAATTTCAGAATGCTTGTTTGGGTTTATGACCAAGTGTTTCGAGAAAGTGCAGTATAAGGGTTTGTGTTTTATTATGAATACGTTTATTAAGGTTCTCACGTACACTTATTATCACTATTTATCTTAGTGTTGATAACACCAAGATAAAATTTATCAAGGTACGAACCTGAAAAAGTTGAATCTAAATTCAGCCGAACAGTCCGTATACCAACAATAATTAATAATTTTAATTTACAAGTCATCAAGTTGTTTTCAACAATGTAGTTGACAACTTGATTTAAACTGAGGCGTTTTTTTTGTTTGTGTTTGTAGCAGTATACCTTTTCAAAAACAGCTTCTAGCTTAAGATACCTATAGTTACACAAGAAAGTATCTAAAGTTCCTATTGCATCACTTGCTGTTGGAAAACATGATGGTATCTCTTGCGCTGCGCTAAAACTTTAAACGAAAGGCTTTGTATACGAGTAAAAGGATCTTAAAGTTACTATGTACTCACCATTTTGTTGTTGATTTCGTGAAAATGTATTTCGCACACTTTATCTACTATGTCTTCACTTTGAAATGTGACGAATCCAAAACCTGGAACAAAACAATACATCCATTAATAAAATTTCAACAGAGATTTAATAATAATATTACTGTTAAGTTGGCAAGAAAAACGTTACCGCAAGTACGAGGGAAATTAATAAAACTTAACAAAAAGTTTCGCTTCAGATTTTTCACATTAATTACAATCCACAATCAAGCCGTATTGAAACAGAACTTAAAATCTCAGTCAGTCCAAAAAGTTTTCGTATTTAACTTGCTTTTAGAGTCTTTGATATCGTTATAATTGAAGGCAATTCATGTCAAGGTGTTTTCAAAAGGCGTCAATCAGGTTTCGACAATACCTTTCGGGGAAATCGTAGTAGGCGTACTATTTAATATTGGGCCTTCGTTACCGACTAGTTTATATTTATTTCTGAAAGGACAAGGTAAATGTGCCAGCCACCTCCTACTTTATAGACTTTTTTTATTGAATAATCCAGAATAGGGGTTTGCAATTTTATAAGCGAACTGCCTTCAATGTTTACAGCGATAATTCCCTTCCGGGCTTAAAAAATGTCATGTAAATAAATCAACCGCTCCCAAGCATCGTAATCACCTGCCGTACAAAGTTACCGGTTAAAGTGGCAAACAAAACAATGCGACTAGCAGCCGAGTTTCTGTCTGTTAACGATTAAGACACACACGCGTGACATGACGTGTCCAGATCCACCCACCAGGACAAACAGCATTAGTGAGCCGCTCGACAAACAGAAGGTGGCGCCCGATTATGCTGACACGTACAACGGTCGCACTCAGAAACTTTCCAACGTCCCGTGCCCGAGTCCCATGTCCGCGCAATACTAACACGCGTCCGCCACATACATCTTCATGACACCGGATCAATGTCACTTTCACCTAACTTTTTGTCAGTAAACGCTACACGTGTGTTGATACTTAGTTCGGCTCTCTGTTAATATTTAGTTCATCACCTTTCTCGACTCCGGTTGGCCTAAACAAACAGCACGATCCGTTCGCAGAAACTGGGGCGCATTTGGTATTTCACGCGCGGCCGGGTGGCTTTGCGTACGAATCGGGGCAAAGATAGTAACACCCCGAAAAGGCAAATAAGGGTTCAGTGGAGTTTCGTGGATGACCGTATTTTCTTTATGCATTATAAGGTCGGTGCGGTATATCACGTGAATCGTTCCTACGTTATTGCTTTACCGATAAAAGCGATCGGAAACAATAGCCACTTACATAAAACATTGTGTCGAAGGGAACGGACGGGGCTTGATAAAGCGTTAATAAATAAAACTGAAACACAAATTTGGTTGTTGATCTTCAGCCGCCGTAACCTGCGGCCTATCACCGAAGTCGGTCGAAACAATTGCGTTCGTATTTCAGTTTTGCTTGAGCTCAGATCAGTAGGATAGGATAGATATTATGTAGTTGCGCGCCGAGTGGAGCCAATTCGCCTTTATTTATGCGGGTCTGCAAACCAAATAAAGAAGGAAGTAAGCAACAACGTCGGCCGCCAAATAAAGTTATCTGCGGGCGAGATGGCTGAGCAAATATCAAATCGGACCACGGTATCAAACTACGGAGTGAAAGTTTTTAAACTAAATGTAACGTTAAATTAATCGATGATTTGTTGCCATAAATGCTACGTGAAAAATAAATACAATGCCACTAAAGTTGGAAATGAAACGTTAAGAGAAAAGAGAGAAATAGCATTGTCACTGACCACGTAAAAAGTTTTGGGTTTCGTGTTGCCTTTGTGTGCTCTCCGTAGATAAATGGGGTATTTTCGTAGAATTCGTCCGCGTCACTTCTCGTAACAATGGAGAAGATAAATAATCTCTGCGTAAGAAAAGGATTCCGTAAACATAATTATTTGAACTTGCAATTGTAGCTGTGAAACGCTAATGAAAGTTCTCCAGGGCCACTCCAGAAATTAGCTTTATTTTTCCCCGGCTTCAATTAGAACACCTTTATTTTTCAGGAAGAATATAATTAAATCTGGAGGAATACAGGTGATTTTCACGAAGCGCTAAGTTCAGGCTCTGGGATTATTTGATAATCACGCAGCTTCAAGTAACTTTGTCCTTTTCTTTTTAACCGTACAACTGGAGCAAAGTAAAGGATGAGGAAAATTATACATTACGCATTAAGCGTCTTATAATGGGCGGAAAAAATCAATTAGCGCGTCCCAATTTCCTTTACTAACACCCCAATGAGAATGTTTATCGGTGCCCCCAATTGGATATATTATTTACCGATTCAGTAGGTAACTGCCTACCGAGCCGAATAAACGCGCACCTGTGTAAATCCCGGGCAATTTTTATTAATTCGCTCCAAGCTCGCACCTGCGTGACGCACGTTATTTTAATATAAGAAGCGAGAGGTTGAGGCGAAGATTATGAATGTGTCTCCCGATATCTGATATCTCGACACATCTGTCGGGTGGCACGTGGAGTTGACAGTAGGCGCCTCCCCTCAGCCCGAAATCGGGGCCATAGGCAGTATAATCTGCCCCGGCAGTGTATGAAACACCGGCCGCTGGCGTTTATGGCGCTATAATAACCGTATAAAACGCGACTTATTGTAGGCGTCGATAACTGACGTTACAACCTTAGACCCCACTTGGCGAGGGCCGTGCCACCACAATTTTTGTAACACCTTTACGTTCGCGATGCTATAACCGAATTTACTGCTATTTCTTTCACTAATGTAATAATGGCGGGGAATACATTCGCCTAATTGAATACTATATTACTTTTCTTAATGAATTATTCAAGGCAATATGTTACTTTACTGGTGAAAACGTCTTTGTATATTGGAGTTTTTCGTTCAGATACCTATTTTGAGTAGCTGGTGCGGGCTCAAAATACATAACTTGCAAATTTGCAAGGTTTTCTTTTGCTGAAATATTGACATGAAAAATGTTATGTTACGAGTTGAGAATCGAACGAGTAGCTTACGCTAAAGAGCAATTTACTTAAAAAGTTACTATAACATGAATCTAGGTATATAAAGAATGAACTCTGGTTTTAATAATTTTCCTATTCTAGCAATGTGCTTATTGAAATATTCATATCTTAATAGCTCGTTTCAGTATTTATCGCAATATTCAATTTCAAGAATTTTACATTTTATTTAAAAAACTTCCGTGTTTTACATTTTTTATGAGTGTTAAAGTGGACGCGGAAAGTGTGTGTCGCGTTCACATCTTGAAGAAGACTTAATTTTCAGTGCCTTAACGATAGACATGTGACATTTTCTGTTTATACAAAACGTATGAATTTAGTATTTGGTGGTATCTCTGCATATTAAATTTCAACGTCCATCAATCTAGCATGCTAACTAATGCCACGTCAGTTTTATCATAGCACCTAATACTTTATCAACGTCAATTAAATATACATAACTTTAACCAGACTGGAATAAGCTGAGTTAATGCATGTCAAATTAGTCCTTGCTCTGTCCTGAATAAGAGTGATGTTCTAGTAACAAGTTTTCATTAGAACTTCAACAAGCACTCAAATGATCAGCGGAGTTGGACGCCGCTGCCGTCCAAACTTTTGTTATTGTTCTCTTCATTATTGTAATACAAAATTCGCGACGCCGTAATTAAGTGATCCTCCGGAATTGTCCCCTCTGACGTCATACTTACTTATCCAAAACTTTTGTATATACTCGTATCCAACTCGTCTCTACGTCTATAATAATGTGTTTCTTACAAGCTAATCGCATTAGTTATTATAATTGCCTGTGTGAGACGATCGACGATGTTAGGCGGATATTATACAAAAAACAAAATACTTACGTAGCCTAGTGACCACCACTGTTTATATTAAAGTGCCAATCAAAGTTTTTTAGCGGCTCTATTCGATTAATCACTAAACGAAAAGTGTCGTGGATGGAATTATTAAACAACTTAATTTTATATTTATTTTCTTAAAGGTTTTGCTGCTACAGCTTAGGCACCAGATAGTTCGTGTCATTCGCAAAGTTAAGGGAAATGTATGAGACATTCAAGGCTCTTGAAATAAAAAACCAAAGATCATACATTCTGGAAATCATTGCTGCCAAGGTATTTACACTCTGAATATGATTGCAGATGCTCAGATTTTGTTAAACTACTTCGATACACACTAATATTGCTCTATATCTGTTATCTTTATCTAGCAACCTAGTAATGGATAATAAATTGAGAATTAACTGTTTGTAATAATTTAAAGTGTCGGTTTGCATGTAGGTAAGAATAACAAGCATACGTTGTATGAACCTACGCTAATCTTTCAAGAATGCAAATAGTTTATCGAAATAACTGCAGCAAATAACTGCACCGTTTTATGCCAAGATAAATAGTTGCGCGGAGTCTAATGTGTTTGAATAGAGCTACCAAATCTGAATGTAAACTTTCCAAAAGCTACGAAAACAGCAAATAAAACCTAAAAAGAATTGGCTCTCTTCAATTTCCATATTGTTAAGTCGAACAAGGAAATAACTACCAACTCTATCGTCTATCATGGTTTGGTGTAGACACCCGTATTGTCTGCATACAGGTAAAATAAAAACAGTACACTTCTCTCCTTCCACATTGAGATGTAAAACTTTTAAATCAGAAGTTGTCGAAACGTTGATCAAGCTTTTGATATAAGTAGAATTTTTGTACACTCTCATACTGTTCTTGGAGTTATCTTTTTACACGTCTGTGTATAAAAACAGTTCATTTTTCATCTTTTTCGGGGATTATCTTTGGAAGAGTTCGTAAAACGAGTAAAGTATTTAACTGGCGAATTTTCCGTGGAACTTATCAAAAGGCGTGAAAGGAAATTATGTCATAAATCAAACACATCGAAATTTTTTAGGGCGATCCGTAACACGAGAAATATTTTGGAGAGTGGCCGTTACGCCGCAACCGGCAGGACAATTTATCAAGGGCGACGGAACCCTCGTCCAATCGGTTGATAGCATTGCCATAAATATTTACTTTAATAAGATTCCGTCCTTTTTATTTGTGCGTATGTTGTTTTACGACACCGTTTGGCCCGTGATGGCAACCTGCCGGGCCCCGGACCGGCGTAAGCGCATTGTTATTTTAGTGCCGCCGTTTGTAGCTAGATGTAAGTGAAATTCAGGCCGGTGTTTTTTTTATAAATATACATGATCGAGCAGGCTTCTGAACTGAAACATGTACGTGCGTAATGAAGGCACTTTATGTTTTATTGCTTACAAATTGAATTAGGAGAATATATTTATTTAAAATGAAAGCACAAGTTTCACAATAAATTCATGACTAAATTATAGAAACCCAGTCTCCTGAGCGGTATGTAGCGTTATCATTTGAAATTCTCTAGGAGATAGCATCGACGAGATACTTCAGCTAGTCCAGCATGATTGCTGCGGTCATTCGGCATCGCAGGAATATCACGAAGTAATCCCGTTCGCCGGGAGACGTGCCAGGGAAGGGACGAGCAGGATTTGTGGGATCATCGACAAGACTCGAATACTCTGTGGTTACAAAACTAGCGCCACGTGATATCACTAGTTAGTTCATTCGTTTACATAGCAAAAGGTAGCTAAACCGATTGCAGAAGATTACTAAATTCTCATTCAATGGGTTTTTTAAGTGCCGGTTCATTCATAGTATATACAAAACTCTGTTTGATCTTAACATAAAAAGTAAAAATAACATAAATCGACATATTTAATTTACCAAATATAAGAACAATGTGATGGTTTCTCTAAAAACGGCAAATATTAACCACGCTGGTAACATTTCATACCATATTTATTATATTGAATACAATATAATAAATATGGTATGAAATGTTACCAGCGTGGTTAATATTTGCCGTTTTTAGAGAAAATATAAATAATAATATATACGGGTACTTATCGCGTGTTACCTTATTATTTATTATTACCGACGTTTCGAATGCCATTTCTTCAAGAAAATCATTCGCGAGGCTATTGAATTGATCAAAAAGTACCCAAATTTCAACCATGAAGACGGTTTTAGACTCTCTTCGTCGTGGAATCCTATCATTGGTAGGTGTGCGCGTCACGATGTGTCATCTCAGTGCATAGATAAGGTTAGTGGGGTGTGTCGGACTATGAATACGACCATTTCTAATTCTGAAGACCAAGTGAGGGTAGTTTCTGCAGCTGCCACCACTTCTCGACGGTAGCTCCATGTACTCCAGTCAGCCCGTGACCACGATTGCTGTAACGCATTCGAAACGTCGGGAATAATAAATAATAAGGTAACACGCGACAAATACCCATGACAATATAATAAATATGTGTTCGAATCGCGAGAGTTTAAAAAATACTATTCCATACCGTGGTTGATAAACGTCAAAATGTCAACAAAGAGGCCAACAAAGACCCGGCCGACCCATGGCCTATAACGTATTTGGGTAGTGTTTGAGCTTCCAGAGTCTGAAATTCAGACAGGCGGCACGTGTTAGTGTCATTCTTGTACGTCAGGATTACAAAGAACTTTTTACACTTATTATAAGCATAACTTTTAAACAAAAAGAACAAGTTAAAAGAACAAGTTCCACCATTGAGTTCGGCTATCAGCATGTTTTTATTTGCTAAGGTTATACAAAACAATAACTTGTTGCTGAAAATACCAAAATCGCTATATGTAGGTATGCCTATAATATTTGACGAGTTCCCTCAATTCCTTATGGATTCCATCATCAAAACTGCATTTTATTTATTTATTCATTTTGATAAAAATGGGACCAATTTGGAAGAGTATATGCAATCAAATAAAAAAAAAAAACAATAATGACAAAGTTATAAACATAAAAAAAACAACCCAATTGCCAACCTACTCCTCTTTTAAATATAGGACTTTTTCTACTTTTTCGAAAGGAGACATTTTTATTTCATTTCAATTTCAAGTGTTTTTTTGAGTAAAAAAATTCAAAAAAAATTTTCAGTGTTTTTTTTTTAATTTTTTTTTCGTGTAATTTTGATTTTAACCGGTCTAGCTTATAAAGAGCAGGGTAGTGAATATAAAAAGTGTATTGTGTGTCTTTTCGAAGGGTTGGAAATTGTCCGGGAACACTCTTGTAAAACTGCCATCGCTTTACTAGAATATGACTTGACTTGACCTATTTTAATAATATAACCTACTTGACATTGTCATAATTGAGGAGATTTACCTTAGAAGCATAACACATAATACATTTACCATAATACATTAAAAAAAGTTGTCACAAAAAAATTAAGGTCCTTTGCTTTCAAACGCAGGTTATTTTAACATTTTGATGTGCTCAGGTAGGCGTGATGATAATTATACAACTGCACGTAGATAGTACGAACAGCATTTCTCCATTTCGTAAGACTTGCCAGTGGCGTCAAGTCAGAATGTGTGTCTACGCTGCATAATCGGATGTTACTGGCAGTGTTCATGGGCTCAAAGAACATCGCATCGATGCGAATATTGAAGAGCAAGTGCTGGACATCTTTACCGAAGATCCAACGCGAAGCACACGTTTTGTGGCGCCTTAGGTCATTATGAATCACATGCGTTTTGGCGGGTTGTGAAGCAACGCGGTCAGCGTAATTCGCACGCTGACCTTCGCTGGCTTTCGACCTTCTTGGTCGGTACCGGTCAGCGTGCGAATTACGCGCTATTGCCATATGGTCACGCACCGTGAGGTTCCAGAGGAATTTCCTCCCGCGATCACTTAAGTTGTGGATGATGTGTCGAGGTTTTCTCTAGTGACTACAGTATGGGGTTCTTCAGAAAGGGCGATTTAAAGTTCTGATGCATCTGGTATTGCAGGCGTCCATAGGCTACGGTAGCCGCTTTCGATCAGGTGGGCCGTATGCTTGTTAGCTTACATAGTAGTATAAAAAAAAAATTGCAGTGTTGTAGGCATAGAGTTAGAGTAATTTAAACATCAACGGTAGGTAATAAATGTATTCCTTCCATAAATTAAAATGAAAAAAATAAAAACCATTAAAGCATAACACACATTTGTGATCGCATTTCGATACCTAATAACACCTTTTTCTATCGGACACAGGGTATTATTGCATTACATATTTCACCCGTAAATATTTTAATCATAATAAAGTAACTACTGCCAATATATAAAATGGTTACAAGTAACACATTGGAAACAAAACCCATGTTTTAAAAATGCCAACTCGCTGTAACCATTCCAGCGATCTTAGAAAAATTGCCTTAGTACCTTCCTACATAAATTTCGAGAGTTATTACTTTGTATTTCTAATGTTTAATTCTTCTCATAATATCTACACGCTGTGGTGTTTGGAAATACCTTCACAGCTAGTTTACATATTTGAGTTAAAATTTCAAATATACTAGGTATGCAGCGCTAACTGTGCAACTAAGAGCAGATTTAACGAAATTTATATGATTGCAGGTTTGTGTGTTGAGACGTATTTTATAACTACAGTGAGTTGCGATTTGGGCAGGTCAAGTTGGAGGTTTCCCCCAACTTATCACATATCAGACAACATAAGCAAGTCACTCTGATAAATAGTTTTAATTGAGAATGAGATTGGATCACGAGATTGTGATGCTGGCGGCAAAAGATCGCGTTCCGAGTGAAGATGCCGCTCTCACGTAGGTACACTACAGTTCAATTGTTAAGTAAACCACAACGAGAAAACCTAATATTTACAAATGCAACCCGTACCTAATATAAAACTTTATACTCGAAAGAGCCATCCCAAAGTTTGGGGCATATTTCGACTGTCTTCGAGTGATCGGAGCGTAGGTTATTGCGAGCGCTTGTTTGTACAGCACTACAGAACTGTTGCCTGGTGATTTCGGGCAATATCTGTCGAGTTACCTACGCCTACGCTCCAAACTTTTCTTGTTTCATTTTGGAAGCTCAAACATTTCCATTATATTAAAACCAACATCCTATTTTTTTAAACAATATCGTGTGCAAAAAAGTTCTATATAGTAGTCTGTAAATCTTATAATAAAAGCATTCACCACTCAACGTTGTGATTCACAGGCTTTCTTCAAGTGGGATGAGGAAGTCAAACGGCGTCCGTCTCATTCTAATCAGGGGATGGTTGTATTTATTGTCTCTCTCTGTGACCGGTCTGCTCTGTCTGCGCGGGCTTAGTTTAAACGATGCAGTTTCTCGTTATCTCAATCCCGGGTTATGGAGTTTTTACTCGGTCGTACAATACAATAATGATGATAAGGTTGTTGTCATAAAGTGCATCCCTTTAGTGCTGCCTTCATTGGCTATCTGAGTTAATGTAGCGTGTAGTGCAAGGGCTTGGGTTAATCTAGAAGTTGTCAGAGACAAATCACCAAGCGCAAAAGATTATTTATGTTGATAGGATAAAGTATGGGTTCACTTGAAACGTAATGACTTGTATTTTAGTTCATCCTTTTCTGTTCCTTCTGTTTATAAAGCTATGAATAGACATGAGAAGTTGGTTGCTTATACCTAAATCTTTATCAATTCAATTTCAATTTTAAAAGTTCTTTATTACATAATGCAGGTATCAAAGTACAAATTCCAGTGTAGGTGTCCTACAATATTTTGATATAAGGTACGTTTTTCAAGTAAGACTTGATTAAAACTTATAAAAATAAAAATGAATAGATACTTCATAACGGTCCATAGGTAAGTAGGTACCTACCTAATAACAGATTTTATAATTAAGTTTAAGTGCATGTAAGCTTTGCAAAGCGTTACTATTGAGACAAGATTAAACTTAATCTTTATCACTTTTTTATTAAGTATTAGGTCAGTTGATGTAATATTCTATTTCTATTTATGTTTTTCTGTTCCTTCCATTTCCTAGGCTTCGGTATTTTTGAAAAAATGAATTGTTATTCCTTAAACTATTTAGGTCTTCTTCTTTTTATATCGAAACTATAGTTTTGCGTACCAAAAAGATTGTCCCCTTTATAAAAGTTGTATACAACTTTTCTGTAGCGAACACACAACTCGCAGCGATACCGAAGTCCAACAGAAAACTGTACACGGGCATTATTGAAAAGCCGTACCCTTTAAACTCTATACCGCTTCATCCATTCTCTTTGTTCGCTATAAGGACTTGGGTATACAGAGAGCACCTGTTTCAAGTATCTAGCAATAAGTGCTGAACGTATTTGCGGAGCCCGATTACGCGTCGCCCTAACGCCGAGAATTGAGATGAACTGAGTGTGCTACATACGTCATCGTTCTTGATTGCTTTTCATATTCGCATCTGGGTTATCAATGGATATTGTGCAGATTTGATTGTTACATTTACGTGCAATTTATTAGTGAACTACTATAGGTGTTAACACACGTGATTTTACACAACTGGGTTTAGCCGCGTTATTGTGACATGTTCCTTGAGAATGCACCTTGCATTCTAGTTGAGCCACTATTTTATATGGTTATAAACAAGAAGACAGCTCACTTGATGAAGAGCAGTCACCACCGTCTATGGACATCTGCAACACCTGCGATATTGTAAACGCATTAAGAGCCCATTAAGTGTTTATTATAACAAGAAAAATTGTTTCTGTGCTTCATCACCAAACAATGATTTAATTAAAAAACAAAGTAATATGGAAAAACACTGTGCGACTTATATAAATACTTTATTTTTTTAGTTTCACATTTACATTTTGATTCGTCAGAACTGAATTTTAACTCAAACACTAAATCAGATTCATAGTCTACTAAAAGCCACTTAAGTCCATCTAATCAGAAACGTTAAAAGGGCATCAAATTGTAAATTTACAGGTAGGTCGCCCGATAAAGATGAGCGTAAGAGAGAGTTAACTACTAAGAGTAACAGTCTCGTTTTACGAGTCAAATTTTGCATATCCGACAGATGTTTAAACAATAAACTGGAAGAGCACTCATTGCCTAGAAGCTAGCACACAAGAAATATAACGTATAAATATTTATCATACACATATATTTTATTTACTTATTTATTTTTAGTGGCAGTGCTTAATTACCAATTTTGTGCTGTTAGCATCACGGTCCACTCATCTACAAGATCTTCATGCTTGAATTAAAAATTAGTTAGTAAAATAAAAAACTGTGATGGCTGAAATAGTTTTTATTCCATTTCCTTCTATTTCTACCATTCAGGCATTGGTATTTTTTAAAGAATTGGAATAATTATTCCTTAAACTATTTAGGTCTTCTTCTTTTTACATCGAGACTACAGTTCACTCAAGGAGTAAGGAGTTTTGTTTCATATGTTGATTTTTCACTGCCATGATACATTGTTAGAGTATTTCTGATTTATTTAAGAACATCCTTTAGTGGTGCATATATACTTTTGTATCATTGTCTTTGTCACCAACTGGTAGTAATCCACTGCAGGACATACGCCTATAAAATGCCACGATGATAGGTCTTAAAGTCTTGTTATTTAATCTTATTACTAAGCTTTCCATTGCCAAATTTCATATCCCTATAGCTTGTAACGTTTAGCTTTGGAAGGCTGTGATTTGCACAAATATGCAGGAGGACAGAAACCTCAGTGGACTTTAAATAAACACGAAAAAATGTATGTCACAAACAAAAACCAGATGAAGAAGAACCAAACTAAATGACGATTTACACTAATAATAATACTAATGATGACACTTTAAATGGTAATGGCAATATACTAACAAGGCTACTTTTTATTCCATAGAAACCCCATATATTTTAAGGAGATGAAACATGCTGAGTTTACCAAGCAAATGCGCTCACATCACATCCTACTCACAGATTTATATGACTTAACAATATAATCCTACATGGAACAGTTGTCTTGGGAATACAATAACTTGAGTATCAAGCTTTCAAATCGCAGCAATACCAGAAAATAACCACATAAAAAAAATGCATAAATTTTTACTAATCATTAATTGAAAATACCACGTCTATTGTGTACTTCTATTAAAAACTCTCTTTAATAGCACACAAAGCTATGAAAATAGCCACAGTTTCATTTAAAAATCCTCTTTCATTCAAATTTTAAAAGTTGTCGGCGTCCGGCCAGGCTCTGTAAAAGGGTATTACTTATGAATCAATAGTTAATGAGTATCAATGGCAGGCTTTTGAAGCTTGCCTGTTTCTGTGTGCATTCTCGGCGCATAGGGTTGTGATGTGCAAAGTTAGAAAGCCGAAAAGATTTTAATATATTTTGACAAAGTTTTTTAAACAACATAACTAGAGTTACTGTTTTTTTCTTTAAAAGTTCATGATGACTAAAATGTTTTAGTTGTTCTCTATTTCGTAATCTGTTATTGAATTTATACGGTAGGAATGTTTTAATTTAACCAAGATGCTAAGCGATTTCCCGAGCAAAAGTATTGACTACGTTTAAGTTCTAGACCTATGCTTAAGTTTTAACCTCTATCTTTTTAGCCTGTGTGCACCCACTGCTGGGTATATAGGTTTCTTCCCAAATACGCCACTCTATCCAGTTCTGCACTGTGTCTTTGACCTTAAGCTTACCAAATGGGTCAAACGACAATTAAAACGAATGCCAGTCAGCAACACGTGGATGAAGGTGGCAGTGAAATGGTAAGTAAGTTGCCTAAAAAGCTCTCCGTCTCCAAACGCAAACTAAGCAGCAGATATTTATACATTTTCAATAAAAAATTACAAATCACCAAATTTTTGGCCGGACAGCAAATAGGGTATGTCTTGGTTGTCGAGCTATGAACCGATCTCCACCGGCACTATTGGCACATAATTAATATTGAAAGTGACTCGACGGCCATTGTTTCTCGAGAGAATTCCTCTTTGTATATTACGCGTCTACGAAACGAAATCTGGAAAGGACTACTTATTTCCTTGACTTAAAACTTTTGCTTGAGAAAAGCATTGAATCGGTCTGCAAAGATTTCATATTTGTCTTTTAGTGTTTATTGAAAACGGTAGTGATATATAATAAATACCTACGAGCAAATAACATAATACAAAACACAACAGTCAAATTCATTATTCTGATTCCACACAAGGATTCCCAATGTGTCGTGGGTATCATCAGGAACTACGACCTTAATCAGGTACCTAACACTATAGTACTACAATACCTAGACCAAGAACAAATATTTGCGAATCGAACAAATATTTGCGAATCGTACATACACTTGCCCCGCAGCGGGAATTAAACCCGCTCCTCTCGCATATCAGCTGGATAAAAACAGGTCATAAAAAAAATGAAAAATAGTAAAATTTAATAAGTTTTCGTACGATAAACGCTTACAAAATACATACTAGAAAATGTACAGAGCTGTTCATCAATTAAATGTAACTACTTCTAGGCTAGAATTGGCAATTTGCACCAAAAACCTACTAGAGAGAAGGTAAATTAAAAGAACTACGATCGATCTTAGTGATGACTATTAAATGTGACCTATGTCTATTTCAATATTCAAGTTCATTGGCTTATAATGTCACAAAATTCAGATTTCCCACACAGCACTTCACTACTACAATCACTAAAATCCTACTACAACCTACACACTACTGCAATCGATAGTTAGTCCCGTTTCTATTTTTCGCTAAACTATTTTAATTATAGCCGGTCGAATGGAAAATCGAGCGAACAATTTTTTTATCAACGAACTTCCCCAGGATACGGAAACATCTGTGCATAAGTTCGACTCGCACTTGTCCGAATTTATTTATGATTCTAGTCAACAGTTCATAAACTATTCATAACAAAACGATGGGTCTTTATTATTCCGAATGGCTTATTAACTGATAATTTTAGTAAGACTATTAATTATATCGGCTAATTTATTTATTACTAGTTGCGCCCCGCGGTTTCACCTGCGTGAATAATGATGAAAATTGATGATGATGATGATGATAAAAAGTAGCCTATGTATTAATCCAGGGCGTAAAGTATCTCCATTCCAAATTTCACTCAAATCCATTCAGTAGTTTTTACGTGAAAGAATAACAAACATCCATACTCACAAACTTTCGCGTTTATAATATTAGTAGGATATAGTAGGATTTAATGATGTGGAATAGCCACTTACTAACTAGAGATCCGATGGGGAATAAAGGTTCTCGAGTGGCGACCACAAATTTGACGACGCAGTAAAGGAAGGCCTTCCTCTCGATGAACTAAAAACATTATAAAGGTCACAGAGACTGGGTGGATGGAGGCGGCTCAAGATCATTCGTTATAACATTCTAGGTGGAGGCCTATATTCAGCAGTGGACTCTCTGGGTGTTTCTGTAGGATGATGATGATGAAATACCCGCCATTTAGTACTGAATAGTTTTTCAACTGAATCACTTTAGACATAATGCTCGTGGTAATTTGGCAGTTTTGAACTCTCTTGGAAGAGGGTTGGAACTGTGGATTGTGCCTCTTAGTAGCATGGTACTGTACGATTTCGATCGCCAGCTCTCGCAAACCGGTCGATGCCAGTACCTAATTGTCGTAGTCATTAACATTTACGATAATGACTCGGTTTAGATTGACTTGAGTGGTTATTGCACACTGTGATATGACTGCGGCGACGATACGACAATACGATACGTCTAACGTTGTTACGGAGTTAAGTATAGACCAGCTAGTAATACAACTTTATTTGGTAGAGGTATTATTTTTACTGTAAATAAAGATTTTTATATTTATTATGCAAACAATTTAAAGAAATACAAATTAAACAGTTTATCAATAGAACGATGCAAACGATCTAAAGATAACTCAACTGATCTAAATCACTACTAGATGGAAGCGCCCTCTTACATAGTACGAGTAACTGAAGCATGAAAAGATATAGGCACATCCGCGGTATACTCACGCGATCTACCCTCGCGGGATACATGATCCTTTCGGAACATGATGCAAGCACGTAATATTGGTACCCTACGTAATATAAATAATGACTTGGCCAGATGCATGTTTTTAGGGTTCGGTGGTAGTCTTGGCCTGAGAAGGACTCATCCAACTACCCTGTGGATGTCAAAGGCGACGAAGGGATTACGCCAGGGGCTGGGCAGCAGCATTCACCTGAGTACTTAACACCAAACTGCGAAGACCAATCCGTTTGCCAAGCATGGTGATTACGGCTCCACGCTATACGTATATATGCATATACACACACACACACACACACACACACATATACCTATATGCATGCTATGGGTAGGCCTCATCTAGCAGTGAATGTCTACCGGCTGATAAAGAGGTTTTCCGTACCTCAAAAAGAAAAGCGGGACCCATATAGGATCACTTTATTGTCCATCTCTGTCTATCTGCCAAGACTCTTTTTAGCAGAAACGACTAAAACTTGACTTGAATCAACTTGAAATTTGTATCAGATATAAAATAAGCTGTAAAAAAAATCAAGCTTCAATGCAAGGCAATAAATGTCTAATTTTTGTATAGATATCGAGAAAATAAAATAGGTTTTGTGACAAATAAAGAAGAGAGTCAAAAATTAAGGAATTTCGTCATTTCAATCCTAAAATGGGATGGTGAACTTTGTAGGAAAAAGTGGCTGAAACTCAAAAAGGGCTCCGACAATTTCGTAATAATTTACGGACCTAGGGCGCGAATCTCGCTCGCTTATGTCTGTTTGATATTTTTAAAGATTTTTTACATGCAACCTTTTTCTTAGTGACTAGGGGATAAGAACGATAATTTTAAACGTACTAAATAAAAAGATCTATCATTCATTTGATGGCATCACGCTTCGTTCATAATAAATTCAATTTCTAATTTAAAAAAAGCTAGTCTCTGTTATTTCATGCAATGAACAAGCTGTTCTCGTTAACGTTACTCGTTCTACACTCGGTGGATGCGACTCATCTCGAAGAAGCCATCTGCATGATTTGTGCATATTAATAACATGGAGATGGGGTGTTTGTGTGCCTTTAGGTGCATATGTTCAACATTATGCGTTATATTATGGCATATGCTGAAGATAATGCATTATGTTGAAAATGTAATGTCGGTTATTGCATCCGGCGCGGTTTACTTGCGTTTTCGTAATAGCTAAGCTAAGCTCGGTTAGTGCTACGATATCGCTACGCAGCGTAGCATGCACGTAGATTGCTACAGTTGCTACAAATCATGCTGTAAATGCACACCACGGGAATCATAATCCTACTTCTATTTATGATACTTCTACTACTTCTTTTAATTGTGTTACTTATTTATTCTAGGTAAGCATATTCATTTCTTACCACGGTGGACTCGTTTACTTGTTTGGTCATTATTTTATTATATTTACCTACTTGCCAAGCCTAACCCAAAAACGAAAACAAAAAACGTGATGTGGCTGTATCGTGGTCACGAAAAGTACACGTAAGTACATAGTCATCTATTTTACGTGAATACGAAAGTATGTGACGCAGCAAAACGACCTAAAAATAGCGGCACCGCGCGCAATTCATCACAGTCCTCACTCAACGTAAAGAGTTCTTTGATTCTTTAGCTAACAAGAGGTGTAATTTAATTTTGGATTCAGATAATAGGTAAGTAGCTGCAACACCAAACTGTATCTCCCAATTTTGTTATCATCGGTTTTCTGGATTTTCTATGCAAGCTAATTTACTGACGTATTCACGTCAAAATTCATAATTTAGAGTACAATAACGGTTCATAAAGGGCACAAATACATGAACAAATTGAGCTTAGGACCTCAAAACTTCCTATATTATGATACCTTCTTTTATGTTTTAGTGAAACTAGTCTCACTTTAAATTCTTTACTGCAAAAGCAAGACGTTTAATGAACCAAAAAGGAGGGTTTTCATCAAAATAAAGCAAAATGTTCGCCTTCAAAAAGTTTTTCACGACGACGATGGGAAGATGTCTTGTGTGCACTTCGGCAAAGACTCAGACCGCTAGAAGTACGTGCACTATGTAAACACACCTTTAAATGAGATATTAGGTTGCGGACTGGATAGCAGCGGATAACTTATGCGGCATTTTAATAAATCAAGTTAGTGAATTAGAGACATTTCACTAAAACCAAAAATTTCAAGCATTGCTTTCTTATTCTTTTGTACACGAAACTAAATGAGTTCTCTCTTTGTTAATCATAAATCACTTATTCCCAAGTCTTGAAAACAAACCCATGAGCTTAATCAATGTAAAGAATGGAATCACTTGAAAAAATCTATTCAAAAATTACTTTCATTCCGCTACACTTATCCACCACACAGTACACACAACCTAAGCTCTCCACTCCCTGCGGCACGCCACACGCCATAATGATGCATCTCTCGAGATGCGAGCAAGGCTTTGCGGTTTTAACTATACCACGATATTTTTTCGCCTTCACGCGCTGTCACGCACGTTTTCATCTTGTGTCGCCATTTTTATGGTTTTGTGGTGAAGCACTATGCCTCGAGACACTTTTTCAAAGCCGACTTGGATGTGAGATCGCTTTTTGGTGATAAGATCGCCCATTGCACATCCAGTTTTTTTTGTGTTTTATTCTTAACTAGTGTACAATAAATTATCTTCAATCAACATCAAGTTTTATCAACTTTTATGGTTTCAAATGTTTTTTTTAACGGTCCTTAAATTCTGTTTAATGTGTGTTTTTTCACCGTGATTTGTTAGGCAAGGCAGAATCAAAAACCACTAAAGCATGTTGGTTCAGGCGTCCACGAAACAGTTTCGTGTAGGATGCCATCCGATGGACCGATGAAATCATAATGGAATACGGAAAGACGTTGGAATGGGGGCAACAAAATTTATCATCATTTGAAGTTAGTTATTTTGCAATAAAATATACCTTAAAACCTGCTTCATCTTAAAGTAAATTTTATTTTTTTCAATTCCTCAGTATTGCGAGTACGTTTTTACCGAGATCATTACTGAGTGGACAACCGAGCTTTGCTCGAGAACTGACTCCTAAAACCTACACAAAAACATTAGAGGTTAAAATTGCCTAGAAACAAGGAAGTTTGTGTAAAAATTTACTTGGGAGAAATACGAGGATACGATAAAATTGCAAAACAACATATTTTTCGTAAATATTAACATGTTACAACATGACATCGCACCGATGTTATTGCATTGTACATTTTAAAAAGAAAAAAAATACATACCAATTTTATGGTATTGACACTGCAACTGTCCGCAGAATATTTTATAAGCTACGAGAATTGCAGCAATTTTTTAAGCTTCTGCTCCAGTCCATATTCTGATTAGAATATTGGCAGGTTTGGCTGAAAATATAACATAATCTACAACAAAGTGTTACACTATAAAGGCCAGATTTACTGTTACATAAAATACTAATAAAAAGGTTCATCTGTGATTTGTTCAACTGACTTAACAAAAAACTCAACATTTTGTCATAAAAATGTAATCGTAACAGAAATATAAAAAAAAATATTACCGTTTGCGAAGAAAAGAACCTTAATTTATACCAAGAACGAACATTTTGATCAATATTTCATCGTTTATTGTATGAATATTAAGTAAGCTGATATAAGGTAGAGTTTATAAAGACAGCAATTGTTTAGATTTCCAACGATGTGTGGGAATTGTAACATCCGCTGTGGTTTATAAATGCGATTACTAGAAAACTTACTAGTTTTAAATGTCAAAGGACATTGTAAGTCCATAACATGAATTTGTGAAACTAATATCAAAAGATTATGTAGAATCCAAGACTTTGGGCTACTGAGTCTCCGAAGATTTACTATTTAGAAATATTGAATAAGATATTTTAAAATCAACAATTTTTTTTAGGACTATGGGAACATATTTTTCATACAAAACTGTGTGTATGTTTTAAGCACCTATCTATCTATCAATCTATTAATAATTAACACATGTTTAAATCGGCACACCGTATCGTCTATAAAAGTCAAACTTTCGATCCGCGTCACTGCCAAAGTTTTACAGATGTCGCCTTCATAAAGAATATATTTGGCGGCAAGTTCGTCAGCGAATCTTGAGGCTCGAGGCGAGTAACAAATTGTCGTGCCCGCGGCAGCTTCATGTTATGAAAACTCGGCTCCACAGGTAAAGAGCTCGCGAGCAAACAATTTGTACGCCGCTTACACACTGAATAAACAGCCTTATCTTTCGCGCTGTAATAGATACCTACGATCTTATACTAGGCTTGTTGTAGATCTACATTACGTACTTAAACTTTGTCTGTGTTTGATAACTGATAAGGTTATCTAGTTAAACTTTATGCTTATTATTTTATCTGTTATGCTTTTTAATTAAATATATGAAATAAATAGGTACAAGAATGATGATAACGTTTGGTATATTTACGAGTAAGTTATGTAAGGGTATCTGTTAAAGCTATTACAGAAATAAAAAACGTTTTTATGAAATAAATTATATATATAATTTTTATAAATGAATTAAATGATGTTAACGTTTGGTATTCATAAAATGTACAGTTTTGTTTTTGTGGTGGTCAATAAAGATGTATAAAGACAATAAATTGTATGTACATATAGGAGTTTTGGTAATATAAGGGTGAATTGCCAAAGTTCACCTATAGTTAAGTATTTCCACGCAAAGCTGCTAGTACAGGCAAATTAGCAAAAAGTGTGGACCTAAGTCGTGTAGTCGTGGATTCTTATGGAAACGTTAGATGACACGAAAAGAAGCTTATCCTAGGTTTGCACCGTTTCTGGCGCTTACGGAACCCTTTTAAATATTAGGTACAAACTTAAAAAGGCCGAAAATTTTAAAATAGAAAGAAATTACTTGATGCAAGTTAAATTACGTATAGAGAGACTGTCTTAGCGCATTATGATTTTAATAAAAACCATGTGCATGTAGGGAACAGAGTGTTGAACAAATGCATCTTCCGTAAAAAAATACCAGTATAAAACTTCCGGCGGATGTAGTACTAATTAAATGAATAAGTTTAAGTCAATTTCCAGAACTACATTAATTTTCCCCGAAGTAGAGCGACAATAAAATATGGAAAAGTGCCTTCCGTGAGACGCACCAAGGTGCAAACCTGGTAATGTATTTCGAACATTTTTCTGATAAGTCTATCAATTTGCACAGACTAAATTAATTTTCCCGGACCCACAAAAAGTTTTTTTGAAAATGTTTGTTTTTTATGTTCCGTATGTCGGATTTAAAAAATACTTGGTGCAAATGTAGATCATAACGGTTCAAAGTCTATGCCAAATTGCATCGACTACTTCTATTTCCCCCATTAAGTTACGGATATTAATAAGGTTTTCACCCTATTTCACCCTGTTCCGGAGAGTGAAATTACTGATGCTTATTATTAGAGGTGATTTCTAAGCCAGACAAAACAATTAGAAAAGTTTTCATGACTACATCTAATTAGTTCCACACTTTTGCAAAAAATCACCTAATTTGACTGTACTATGCGTTCTAGCACCCAAACTCACGGATAAATCACGTTTACTAGATGACGTCACATCCCGTATAACACCGATAAAAATGTATGGTAGATCATCCGAGAAGTCATCTCATACACAAGAACCTCCATGGTATGGTACCCTATGAAAATTAATTTCTCAATTCCTGTTTTGCATTTCAATAGATGTACACTGTACAGAAAGTTCGATTAAATTTAAATAAGTAAGCGGATTCGTGAGATAAGGAAGATTTCAAAAAATATATCGATAAAAGTTTATAGAACCTACAATATGCAAAATAAAATTGTTGATCGAACTGGAGGCTGTAAAGATCGTGTAATTCGCTGCTGGGGTTCATTGACTGCTTTATTTTTCTTCATTGGTTATTTGCTAACCATATTGTCTATTCTCTCGTTTTTAAATCCGCTTACATATACTTACTATATGAGAGAAAAATAGTAACTAAGCCTCAACAACGACAAAATTTCAATGTTACGGTGCAACTTCACTTGGTGTATATTCGAAAATTTTTGCGTTATTTATCTAAGGCAAAATCTACCATGACTCCATTAGCACACGATGTTGTTTGCTTTGGCAAAATAATGCAAATATTTACGCAAATACGCCAAGTGAAGTACCACGATGACAAATAGTTTAAAGATATTGGATATTCTTAAGTTTTTACGAATTCTCTTCGTTTGTAGGTTAGGTGAGGTATTTGCATGTTTGAGCTTTCACGCTTTTTTCTTTATCTTGTGACATAGTTTTCACGATTTCAAATAAAATGGAAATGTTTTGTTGGATTTTGTGCTAAAATTTAATAATGATGCCTACGGCTGCAATGTATTATTTGTTTTTGTTTGTTTTTTTTTTAACTAGACTTTGACAGAGGCACGGTACAATAAAAACTTATTTTTATTGAATGCTCCCATTTTCATGGTTTTTCATGCTCGTGATAATAATACAAATGATTCATTTAGTAAAACGGGAAAATTTCACGTACCGATACGTTGGTGGAAGCACCAACAGATTTCGATCCTAATCGAGGGTCTTCATCAGGGTGGGTATAGGATCCGCGCTACACTCCACGTCCCTCCTCGCACTAACACACCTGCACTTGTTGGTCCTTCCACCAATATATCGGTACGTGAAAATTTCCCATTTTACAAAATGAATGGGAAAGTTTCATCATCATTAGCCTGTAGAAGTCCACTGCTAGACATATTCCCTTGGAATGTCATGACAAACGGTTGTAAGCCGCCTCCATCCACCGACTTAGTGCGACGTTTATAACGAAATCGTTTATGGGAAAGTTTACACGAGGACAATTATTCAAAAAGATATTAAAGAAATAATTGAAATTATAGCCATTATAAATTATGGCAAGTATGTGATTGCTGCTTTATAACCACAAATATAATTAAATAATGTTAACAGACGACTAGCAAAATCAATTTTATACTGGATTATATAAAAAAATGCAACAAACAGCATCAACGAAGTAAAATTTAATGAATGTAATCATAAACTCAACAAAATTGATTCAAGGATGCTCAAAAATTTGTATTTAATATATATAATTTTACAAATGAATGATATAATATATATAAATATATATTATATAAATATATATTATATCATTCATTTGTTAATTCATTGTTTGAATATGTCTAGCAGTGGACTTCTACAGGCTAATGATGATGAAACTTTCCCATTCAGGTCTCCATCGTCTGTCTTACGGTCCATGCTTACAGTTTCAAATACTGTTTACATTAACAACAAGGCAAAAATGTGGAAATTATAGCCAAAGAAGCCAAAACTATAAGAAGAAGTCAAGATCTAATAAGAAGGAAACGTTTGTGACCAAATATATATCACGTCGTTCAGTTACCAATTCACTTACGGTCACAACATTATCCGGCCCTTTCCCAAATCTCAGCTTAAATATTCTATCAGCTTTAATATTCATAGCTTTATTGGCTATATACCATAAGGTTGTAAATCGCGAAACCGAAGGCTAGTAATGACGATTCAGACTCAATTATTGCCATCCTGTAAAGCAATTATTGTAATAGTCTACTTAATCCTGGACGTCTGAAGCAAATATAATGTACAGTTATCGGCAAATTCTGTATTTATGTAAACAATTATTTTCCCTAATTGCTACACCGGGATACCGGGTTCTCGTTACAGCTTTAATGAACACAATAATGTAATAGATATTTTCTGACCTCCCATTATAATGTATCATTATTGAGCTTGGCTTTCATGACAAATGTTATCATCGTAACACAATTTAAACGAAGCATAATCTAATCATGACTAGGTATCAAGTTTTGTTGTCATTAAAGTTTTGTTGACGTCATTGAAAAAGTAAAAGTTAAGAACTCAGGTTCTGTAAGCAGATTTTTGGTTATATAATAAGACGAGTCGAAGAAAGCAAGAAGATAAATTTGCCGTGACAGTCCTGGAAAAGAATAGGCTCTCCATTACCTCTCGCGGATTTCGTAAGAGGCGACTAAGGGATTACATCAGGGGATCCGCCTGTTAGGCGTGGTGAATATGGCAAAACCCTCTTGCTCTGGAAGAAACCCATGTTCAGCGGTGGACTTCTCTCAGCTGATGGTGATGATGGGTGAGAAGAGTCAAAAATCATAAAATGTAGTAGGTACTTATACAAGTTAATTTATTTGAAAAAATATCAACAAAAGCGTGTTAATAGTTTTTTTTAAAGACGCAGAACGATGGTCTTTCAGAACGCAGACAAAAAACTCAGAGTACATACATTGCATACAATATATTTGTATCTAAATCCAAACCGTATCCGATTTAGTTTAAGATAAACAACGGCAATCAAAGCAATTTCTCACACGATTGCGTGCTCCTGTCTCATAGATGCCCATACTTTGATCTATTCACCCTTCCTGCACGATGATATCTAAAGTTATGGCTCCAGTAATTTGTTGAAACGTTAATTACAAGCAGGTGTAAATTAATAATGTAAAAACAGTTTTTTTTATCTACGATCTAGATTTGTGTAGCATGCAGGGGAGGGTAAGGTTGTACGGTACGTGTGAAGAAATGGAGCGCTGTCTTTTTATTAACACTTTTCTGCAAAATCGGTTTTATAAGCCTGTAATGGATTTGAAAACTATTTCTCATTCTGTAATTACGATTAATGATGGTAATTATTAAAACTTTCCTAAAACAAAACAGCCATCATAGTAAATTATACCAAAATAAAACAGTTATCACACTGCTAGCGTTAGCTCACTTTATTTATTTAAAATACTTTAATTACTGCGAAGATAAGATAAGATAATGTTTATCGCCAAAAAGTTTTACATTATATTTTAAGGTACAACAAAACACAAGGATTTCCTAAGCTGTATAAGAGGTTAGCTGTAAGGCCCATACTAGTACATAAAAACCTGTATCTTGGGTCTCAAAATGTGATTGTAAAAAATACAACCGAATTGAGAACCTCCTCCTTTTTTGGGAAGTCGGGTAAAAAAAGATTGTAAGAGTGTTTTATTACTGTTTTGTTGTACATACATCATCAACACGTAGAGAATACGGATTTCTACTTGCTAACGATCCTTAAACTCTTTGCTTCAATGTTACTTATCAAAAAAAACCTTTCCTCATTCTTCAGTGAGCACCTCACCTCACAAGGGTGTGTTATGAGCTCAGAACACGCCTCCGATAATTGCCGGTGGCCGCGAGTGGCGGAAGTTGATAAAATATGTTCACGCACGGCTCGATACCGAGCATCGTAGTTCCGGAGCTTAGCGTCTAAGGCTTTTAAGGAGAATGTATGGAAGGTATATAATGTACGTGTAACTAGGTTCCTCATAATGCAAAATAAATCGAAGGTTCGAAAATTTACTTTAATGGCTGGTAGCAATCAAAGCAGTGAGAAGCGAAAATGTACGTTTGTATCATGAAACTTTGAAACGATTATACTGGTTAAATTTAGGTTGTATGGTATAAAAAATCTGGAATTCTATTCCCGCATGGTCTTTTGGTCACAATTTGGCCTAATTGTAAAATGGCCGAGTCTCATTAGTCGTGATGCAGTTTTGGATCAGACACGTGCCCTTCTAGTTGACACTGAAATTGTTTCTACAAAAAGTGAGTCACGCCATCCCTGATAAGTAAACCAAACTTCTCTTCAGTAAAATCTTTAAAAAAAATACCACCAAAAGTCATCATTAGCCAAGGATGTTCACTGCTGAACATATGCCTCCCCCGTAGAATTCCACAACAAACTGTCTAGGGCTACCTCAATCCACAGATTTGTTGCGACCTTTAATGTTGTCGTTCCAATGAGTGGAAAATTGTCCAACAATGAGTTGTCCGGTTCGGTTCGTAACAAAACGTAATAGCTGTAACTTCTCAACTACATTTAATCAAACTTTAAACAACTGACTGGCAATGGATGAACCATAAAAAAACTTAGATAATAGGATATTCTCGCTACGAAAATACTAAGGAAGCAGTTATTTATCTTTCATAGAAAAAGTTCTCGGTAAATGTTCATGAATGAATAAGAAAGCGGACTTAGTTCAGAGTCGTCTCAGTAACTATCCTTTTAAGTGGCAAGTCGTAGAATTGCTAAAAAGCACGTGCTTGAATCGAGTTTTGTAAATAGTTCTAATCTAGTGGCTGAAGATGCTGAGTCGCAAGCGAGTGCAATGCAAAATGTATCCCAAAACACGGCAGTGCGCTTCTACTAGTTTTAGCTTTTCGGTTACTACATTTCGCGACAAACCCAACTTTGCCTCGCGGCGTGATTACGCACCGCACTCTCTTCGCTGGCTTTATTCAACTTTTTCTTAACTCCTAATAGTGGTAACATTGTGGGGAGTTCAAAAAAGCAATTCCGTTCTTCCACAGAGCCGCAGTTTATGGTAATGCCACCGTGTCCCGTCTATACTTACTTGCTTTTGTTTAAAATTGTGCAATACTTGTTACGTAACTGCGCTCGCGGTTTTCAGGTGCCTTACACAATGCTAGGAAGTTAGTTTCGAAATCTTTGTTTGTTGGAAATGTTTTTTTTAATGGCGGCTGTTTGTGGATTTTCGTTAAGCCAAAATAAGTTACCAGTACCATTTAACTTTCTTATTTTTGGAATGCTTAGTAATTTCACTGCTAGTGTACCTAAATACGAAACCATTGTTTGTGTTAGTGGATAGTAGGGGATTAAGTTGGTTTCGATTATGATCAACCATACCCACCATAACCAACAGAACTGATGACAGGGACCTATTTGACCCCACACAACAATTATATTAATGCCTACCTTAGTACTTGTTACCTACATATTTATTTTTATGTTTTTTATCTTTTCTTATATCTTGCCTTTTGGTAATTTGTTTCATATGTCTAATTTTGTGTTGTGTTCTTTGGCGAAAAATAAGTAAATTTTCCTTTTTTCTTTATCCATCTCCTCCTAAGATTTCTAAGATTTAACGTCAAGCATAATTTACTCATGAATAAAAAAATACCGGGACCAAAAAAATTATTCAAAAGGATTTTTTTTCAAGATTTTCTACGTTCTTAAAGCACGTATTTTTCAAACATCTTTTAAAATTGCATAATCCCGTCAACATGATGACACATTATCACCAGCTAAATTACTAAAAACAAACTCTCCATAACTAGGCTGGCACAATCATATGTACGCGTTATCGGCGATGATAAGCGGAGCCGGAAACATCCGGAGTTGCGTCCGCCCTCGGCTATAGCAGGCTATAGCGAATCCTGTGTCACTTCAAATCAGCTTTCAACGTAAAATGAGCTTTATTTTCCAAGATTTAATGATTCGAACGCAAGCCATACCAGCCGGAAGATTGGGAACCGTAGCGGCGCTTATCGTTATGATGATATTTTTTTTGGAAATAAGTAACACCCTCTTTTCAATATAGCTCGCGTTCATACCTATTAACAGTAAGTACCTACTTATCTAACTTTTTGGCATAGTTGTTGTAAAACTTTTGTATTTTTTTAACAGGTCCGGCCATGTTATCTTTGAATATCTCTAAACAGCAAACTCTTTGTGTATTTGAGGTCGGTATTTTGATGTTTTAAGTACCTAACATCTAATTTTGTATCTTTGATACTGTCAAAAGATTCTTCATTTTGGTCTTCTATGTAAAGTTAAAATAGACCTAGAAATGAATTCACCCAAAGGTTTCAAAATCAATTTTCTCATACCCAACCGGTAAGGTTCTATCCTATAAGTAGACCAGAAGCCTAAATCCACTCTTATATTATAGTTAGCTTCTCCGTGTTTAATGAGGAGGATCATCTCACTATCTATAGCGAGAATCTTGTTTTGGCCGCCATATCTACACAACTACAGAACTAAATTACGCTATCTCCGTTTATACTCACCGGAACTAATGCATCCCTTTGGTATAGCTTATGCAGAGGTCAGCTGGTTCACTATTTAACTAAACTTACTATTCGGTATTACGGCACAGTCCTGGCTACTATAAACAATAATTATGACATAGAACTCCGAACTTGCTGTTAAGTTGTCCTTCCTATAATAGATCTAATTTCCAGTGGTGTTTCTACCAATTAATCAATTTTTAATTTAGTTAGTATTTAATTTAGTCGAACTTTTTGGCTTAAATACAAAAAAAGAATCTGGCTTATTGTTTTAAAAAATCGAAAACACGTCATAGTTTGATAAGTCTTATCCAATTATATGTACAACATTTAGTGAAGATCTGACTTGTAGTTTTTAAATTATAAGGAAACTGGAGCTAGACGAAATGAAAAACCGATTAATTGCGAGGTAAGGAGTAGGGCGGAGGTAAATTTTAGCATGTTTTCTTTAATATCTTCTAATCTAAGCCTGTTTTCCATTTGATATATCACATGAGATATTTGACACAAGTTTTTTTTCTCTAGTTTGCCCCGCAAAATTAACCATAAAACGAGAAAATAGGCTGTGACAGACAGACTGACACAGACACCTGAGTAATCCTATAATGGTTCCGATGGTAGTTACGGAACCCTAAAAACATAGTTTCTGATTAATTTAAAACTACCAAATGCGTATAGGTTTGTCCAAATTTTCACACCTAACCGAATCAGCATACCGCTTTGGTGGCAAAGCTAACAACGCGTGTTACATTTACTTGAAAAAAAAAACCAGAACGCGAACGGACACTTATGCTCTCAAAATTAGGAGAAAAGGGGTAAATGGCCTCGTCTATTGAGTGACCCAGCTGTTTCTTAATAAGCCCTACATTTGGCGCCGCGAACCTTATCTACTAATCTCGTTAAAGAACATTGATCCCCTTTTTATAAGGCGATTGAGCAGAAACCAAGATAACGTATTTCCGAAATTAGTTTCCAACTACAGCGTTATCGAAACTTGAACACGGATTGGCCCAATCTGCGTGATATTACATAAGTTCTTGATTAAATTTAATAAAAGCAAGACGGTTAGGTAATTGCACGGGAAGTTTCATTAACAAGTGTTCGATTCGTACGGTTTCCGTCATCCGATCGATGCCGCGAGTTTGCCTAGGTAGGATTGTGGTTCGATTACAATGAGATTTGCAAAGTTTGGTCGTCGGTTCGTAGGAAGACGTTACCTCGAATGAGAAAACGATTATTTATATAGAACAGAATATAGAATAGATAAATTGGAGTATATAATGCATAGAATATAGTTTTAGATAATTATTGTTAAATTATCTTTGAGCTTCATATAAAGTTCCTTGCAGTTTTAAGTCTGCTTTAAATAATAACCTCTCTTATTTTGCGCAAATTTATTTCACTACATTTTGACTTGTATGCCATAATGCCAAGTATAATATATACTTATATATATACTATATACATATATATAGTACGCGTTTCTTAAATAACGTGGGTAACAAAATGCAATCCCTAAGTTTTAACTATCTACGTCACAGTGTGCTATTTAATTATTTTGAAACGTAGATAAAAATAAAACCAAATCCGATGCCGCATAATGAGATTAACGGATATCCGCGAATATCTAACACAGCTTCTAGAGAACAGCCAGATCACTTTAATCACCTTTTATGCTAAAACACCCATCGATACCATAATCTTGCCAGTCTCACTGCTTCCTGGTTCGAGCATTAACTGTGCCACGGGATAAAAAAACCACTCAAAAAAAAAACATAAACTCGTTAACCTGTATTCACGTGGAAGATTTCCTGGCCATTAATCCGCGATTCAATGTTTGATTTTCTTGTATTTGAGGTGCTACCATTATGAATCGCACGTTGTTCCATTTCAGATGGTTATTTTTATATCAGTGCTGATTTCATTGGTTAGTGGTTCATTTATAAATTATAAAAAAACCATGAGTTGCAAAGGTTAGCTGGTAAAGAATGCTTCCTTGCATTAAGTTCGCCTATATACAATATTTGTTTTGTGCAATAAAGAATTATTATATTCTATTCTTTACAATCTTTTGCAAAGTTAACGAAATTAGAACTGTTGAGCTTGCTGATTTTACCAAAAGTGATAAAATATCTCTCCCTGGAAAACTAAGATGACAAAAAAAAATTGCTTAAAAAAAAAACATTCTACTTTTCATCATCATCCTACTGCCTACTGTTTATAACCACTACTGGACGAGGCTGGATTTGCCATAAACACTAACGCTCGGCAGACGGATTGGTGATCGCAGTTGCTTATAAGTAATCAGATGGATGCTGCTGCCCATCTCCTGGTGTAATCCCTTAGAAAGACTTTTACAACATCCACGGGTGAAGGAAGAGGGGCCTATTCTTAGGCCGGCCATACCACGGCAAAGAAGTGTTGCAGATATGAATCGTGAAATGGGTCGTCATCATCAACCTGTAGAAAGCCACTACTGCAATGGACATAGGCCATATAGTGACTCGTCTTGAGCCGGCACCATTCATGGACTTCGTGCAACTTTTAAAATATCATCGGGTCATTGAGATTGAGGCCTTTCCTATCGTCGTCAAGTTTGTGGTCGCCATTCGAGAACCTTTATTCCCCAACGGTTGTAGGTTCGAACTACCCAATACCACTTTAATTGCCATGTAAAATGAGTTAGAATACTTGTTGAACTGTTGGTGAACTGTTTCCTGATGGGTCACAGCTCACACTATTCCAGGAGACAGGACCACATTTTATTTTAGTCATCGTGTTTATGGTCAATGAGAAATGTATTATTATGGCATTGGTTTATTTAAAAAATCGTTATGAAATACATTGTTTACTATAAAGGAATACTACTTATCTACATAAAAAAAATATAAATAAATAAACAATGCTGGACATTTCACACAACATTATCTAGCCTGAAGCTAAGCAGAGCTAGTGTTATGGGTACTAGATAACTGATAAACTTAATACAATGCATTACATAGATGGATATTTTTTATTATACATTGAAAAATACCCAGAGCACCCTGAACAATTATCTGCAGATTGTACAAATATTTGTTCAGAGGCGGGAATCAAACCCGCAACCTCTTGCGTCGCAGGCGAACCTTCAACCGCCGCGCCACAGAGGTCGTCAAATAATAATAAATAATAAAAAAACAGTATAGCAAAAGAATATAACAAAACGGGAAACCACCGAAAACGGAGCTAGGCCCAAGCGGTCGGGGGCTATTTAAGGTATTAGTCTATAGGCTCTTCGCTATCAGTCCATTCACTGATACAACTATTGGGACGACAATCGTTGATTCCACATTCCACATGGCGGTAATCTCGTGGGCCAAGTAACACTACTTGCTTAACTTTTCTTTCTCGGCCTTCACAGGATTAGCATCATGTGGGATAGTGACAACAAGTATTGCCAATTTTTCCGACCGGTCTCTCCAACACGATATCAGGCTTATTGGCGACAAGTCCTGTCCCAGTAGAGCGTGGCACGGCCATTCTCAAGAACCGGCAGCGGCACGTACTTATAGTACGGTACCTCAGGTCCAACATGGACCTGATCCTGGCTACTTGGTTGTGTCTGTGCGAATGCATATGCCTGAGGGACTCTCCGGGACGGTGACATGATTACTATTATTATTATTAAACTTACCTTAAAATTGTGTTTATGAGGGTTCATAGCCATTGTTCAAATCTTCATAAAAACGCCATAGTTTTTCATGAAAAACTTGAAACTATTTATTTGTACAAAACTTTAAACCAATATTAATTTGTTGTTTGATCACAAGTGTAGGATAGGTATCGTGTTAATAACAGTTGAAAACATGGCGCATCAGCTTGTTAGCTCGAGTCAAAACTTAAGCTTAACGGATACGTTAGTTTTGTTAAGGTGCTTACTAACGAAAGCAGTGCATCTTTATTTTATGTAGATTTACAAAACATTAAATTTTTAGGAAGTTGAGAGATGTCTACAAAATCACAAGCTACCAAACACTGTCACTGTCTAAAAGGTTCCTAAAGAAGGTAAATTGCTTTCTCGTTTAGAAAAATAAGAGCAAGTTTACAAGATTACAGTTGAAGTCCTTTCTGTAAGTAACCTGGTTTCTAGATTTTATGCGAGTCTTGAAAAGTTCTTCTCTTTCTTATTCCCATTTTTTTTATTATTTATATATGATATTTATTAGATGATAACTCGATAGTAATATGACAAGCAACATAATGATATTTATTATTGTTCTGTGCATATTATGAGTATAACGTACAATTTATACTCAGTTGATTCTACCTCTTTCAAGTGTGTATGCTTCTTTACCCTAGCGCGGAAACATTGGTTGCTGCTTATTAAAGTTCGTTTTACCTTTAACCTAACTACATGTACCATCTACTATCTACGTGTAAGTATGCGGTGTAGAGCACTTGAGAACTTTACTTGTTAAGTGGGTTCCACTATGTTGGTTTTCAAGAATTTGATAGTTTAATTTATTATTTTACCGTTGGATTTACTAAAACATGTACGGATATGAAAAATGACGTAGTACCAAACACAGCATACATAGATGTAAGTAAGTTGGCAAAACATTTAAGACAACAGAAGGTATAAATCTGGTATTAGTACATGTATTAATCATCAATCAATTCAGACGCAGACAAAATAATGAAATCGAAACCTAATGAAGTGAATTGCATTTTTTTTATTAAAAATATCGTAGAGCATGTGTGTGGCATCGTACCGTAAAAAACCTCTCACGTCGTGGCGACCGGATGGTCAGAGAATAATGGAAATAAAACCGTTATTAATTTAATCGAAACTCCTCTTCATTAGTTTCAGTCGTGCGGTTGAATGGGCAAACAAATAAAAATGTTTGATCTCGCCCGCTATGCAATCGGAGCGATATTCGAATCATTACAATCGGACGGACGCCGCTAGTGCCGGAATGAAATCGGTAGGTATATGCATGGAATGCTCTTTTGTACAATATTTTTCTATCTGTCAGACAGAATTTAATTTACTTTTTTTAAGCTTTATTATCTGCGACAATACAAATTGTTGTGCTGCCAATATTACAACTTTTAACAAAAGTACGCAATTGCGTATTTCTGCTACTTGGCGGCAGATTAGGTACCTGTGGTAGTAGTAATGTATAAATATTTAGTTAAAGTAAATCGTAGTTAATCGTAATAATGATGATGATGATGATGAATACAAATCTGTTATCATGAAAACCAAATTGTCTTTTTATTGATTGAATAAAGTTCATAATCGAGAAGTTCATATACGATAGGTTCTCAAGCTTCGCATAAATATATAAAAAAAAAAATAGTTCATATTCAGAAAAGACAATTTTACTTCAGCCTTGTTTGATTTTACTTTGTTTCAAATACTTTACATTATTGTAACTTATGTCAACACAAATAAAACAAACATTTTTTAATGGTTTTTAAAAAAATGTAAACAAACGCATCGTTCGAGTTTGAAGTTGCAACACATTTTTTTATCAAAATACCGTTTCACATTCTGTTATTGTTTTAAGTAGAAATACCTTAATTATTACTAAATGGCAGATAGGTATAATAATATAATTTCTTCCGCTCCCAAAAAATATTTAAATATATAAAATACCTATTTGTAGAACTCGCAGTTGGTACGAGTATATATACTCAGAGTATTCTTGGCTATTGAACCTCCTGGGAGATCCACGGATTCACGGACATTCACTATTCCCCAATAGGTTATCAATAGGCTTTTCCCATACATTTTTACCCATTCGATAAGAAAACTATAACGCCTAGTTTACAGCTACTCCAAGTGGAATAAGTAACATAAAGTATTCTTGTACCCTCTGACCAGGGCTTCCAAGTTTGACAAGTATTTGAATTGGCTTCTTCACAAAACATGTTTGAAATCCAAGTAAGGCGCAGCCTTAAGGTCTTCGCACATTAAAACAACTCAACGGCGACTCGACTCTATGCCAAATATTGAAATTTAAGCCCTGTGTCATATGTTCAAGGTTTAATTTCAAAAAATGATATTAAAGCAGTGTACGTCGAGTGGCCTACGCATCGTACATCGTACTCATCGAGAGTGTGAGTAGAGTTGCTGCCGCGTTGGCGAGGAGTTGTTATAATGTGCGAAGACCTTTAAACTGTTATCTATGACAAATCGGACATTACTATGCGCGTAATATTTTTTTATTTTTGCAGTCTAATAAACCATACCATTGAAAGCTAGCGCATGGTAAATTTACAGGTTTCTATGAATAACCATCAAATTTAACATTTGATAAGTGTCTTATAAGCGTAAGATCCCATAAACGGTTGGTGAAAGTTACAATAAGATAGATAGGAGATAGAAAATAATTTATTGCACACCGTGAACATAACAGTTCAATAGGTAAGTAAAAATAATCTCAAAATGATAAACAATGGGCGGTCTTATCGCTAAGAAGCGATCTCTATCAGTCCCCCTTGGGATGAACCTATAAATTGGATGTGTAGCAAGGTAGGTACATACATACTTAATAATAATAAAACTACTAGTTATGCACAGGAGACAATAATCTATAACTGTAGTTACCTAATCTTAATAAAAACTGGATAACATATACCTATTATAAACGAATTTATATTATGTACATTAATAAATATGTAAGAATTAAGAAATAATCAGCGAGAAATAGACAAATAATGTTCCTTGACCATGGATTTAAAATTGAGAGTGAATGAATACGTCTGATAGCAACAGGTAGTGCGTTCCATAAATGGATGGCCTGCTTTGTAAAGGAATTGTCATAGTAGGATAATGTGTGTACAGGTGTCTGGAGTTGGGGAAATTCAGAAGAGCGCAAGGATCGAGAGAGATGATTGATGAAGGAATTGAAAACGTTTTTTGAGATAGATCGACTACGAATGGGGAGCCATTTTAACTGGGATGGAAATCGAGAAACGTTGTCAATCTTGCGCAGGCCAACAATGAATCGGATGCACAAGTTTTGCAGACGCTCCAGTTTGTTCGTGAGCTCCTCCGTGGCGTCAAGGAAACAGACATCATAATCGTAGTTGATACAAATTATTTATTACGTTAAAGGCTTTCATAACAGAACCATAGATTGGACCTTCGTCTAAAAGATTTCTGGTCGATTTCAGCAAATAATTAAGTAACACCTAACGCTTAAGAAATACTAACGCATGTAAAAATCTATCAATTTGACAGGCCTGTGTCAATTTGTTGGTAAAAAAGGGCATAAGCTCGACTTCACCAATTAATTACGGGACACCTAGCGTTCACGAGATACTTACGCGTGTCAAAACTGACAGATTTTTCATAGATATCTGTCTTAAAATAATGTTTTCAGCTTAAGGGGTTTAGTTTAAAAAAAAACTATTATTCAAGTTGTTCTCAGTGTAGATCGAGCACAATTTTGTCCGAAACATCGTCTTTACTGAATATTTAGCAAGGCCACGAATGTACCACGTAATGTAAAATTAAAAACACGAAAGCGCCTTCATTCGAACAGCCAAGCCAGCGCGAGAGGACGCTAATAAGCCAAGGCAGTGCTAGCGTGCATACGTCAGCATACTCGAGCAAGTCGAGTGGCCCACCACGTTCGTTAGCGGCCGCGTGACTTCCACTCGCCCGTTTCACTCTGTTCCACTCTTCAGGTCTTTTCATTAGGAAGTAATTCAGAGTGTCGGGCACTCTTACGCTTCATTCCTCCGTGTTTGTAAGAGAGTGCTTCGTTGCGCGACGCTGAATCAGGTGACGCTTTTGTGACTAGATTAAAGAGAACACGGTTTCTTAGTTGAGCTGCAACGTATTCTTTGCGGCTATATTTAGAAGGTCTTGAGGGATTGTTGGTTTTCGTGTGGCCTACTACGTCAGCGTTTTATAACGAAAACATTAAAGTGTAAGATACCTAGATATGATAAGAATACATCTGTTGTTTATGAAATACACTATTTTAGTTTTCAGTGAGTTCAAGAGATAGTTATTTAACATTGATAACATGTTAACTAAATTGGTTAGAGCAGAATAAAGCCTTCATAAAGTACAAGAATAAAACAAGCTAAGGAAAACAGTAGATATCTACATAAGTTTCATATGCTTACTCATAAACTATTCTACAAACTACAAAATATCTAGTTTTCATAAAATATATTTAAACTAAAATTTAGAGTACGAAAGCGAAACGCTATAATTTCACATAGTTTTGCTTGCTCTAATATGGCATGTAAAAGCAATTTCGTAATGCACTTTTATCTACATTACTCACATGTAACTTAAGTGATGGTTTGGATGCGGAATCTGAGCTAAGAGGAGCAGACAAAAACATCTTGCAACGAGTTTGAGAAGAGCGTTTTCGTGCAAATGTTTATAACTGCTGTTCTTTTCTAAACATTTTGTTTAAAAGATTGTTGGTTAGTGATGAATTATGTTAAACTAAATTATGAATGGCGTTACATTTTATGATAATGTTGGTAACTAAAAAATCAATCAATCAAAATCTTATAACAAATCTGACTCCACATTTGAATTTCCGGGTAAGTAAATACTTAAACTAGAAGCAAAACCTAACAGAAGAGTTATGTACCTACTTACCCATTATAATCATAAGCTAGGTGGATAAAGATACAAAAAGATATAAAGTTATATAGACAAAAGATAGAAGAAATATATCTGATCTATCCTACGTCTTCGGCATAGCGAATAGCTTGGTGGACTGTTCTGGGTGGTTATTCGCTATGACCTAAGAGAGAGCTACTGGAATTGTTGGGATTACTTACACACTAGCGGGGCAGTGTTGAGAAACCCTAACATGCTATACGTACCGTGTGTCAGAACGAACTATAGACAAAATGCATTTATTATCAGAGTTCGTTATGCGCGTCAGTGCCTTATTAAGGTTATTGAGTGACAATAAGTCTAATTTCTTATAATGTTCGTTACTTGTATCCGTAAGTGATGCGTGGATAAGAAAACAGTCTTTGACCTTCACAGCAATATACTTTAATTTGGATCACATTGAAATTGTTATATTACACGTGTTCCACTAGTGGGACATGGGTTACGCGAGTGAGGATGACGGAGTGACTGAGCATCGAATGCAAAGGATTTAATATTTAGCTGAATCGCCAAACGCGCTTCGCACGCGTCCTATTTAATTAACTGTCACCACAAGAGCATATGTAACTCTTTAAACACGTTAATATAAGTGAATGTTGATGTCGATATTTTTAACACATCGGTGGTAAAGTTAAAACGTATGCCTAATGATAAATTCTTTTTGGGCGGTAGTATGTCCAACCAGCGTAGCATATAATGTAGGTATTTATTTAGAGCCTTTATTGTTATTTGTTGTCTGTATTCTTAAGCTAACACTTAATTTTTTCTTCTACTGACTTTTGTTCTATTTATCTATTTAGTAGCATACTTGCGGAGACTTGTAATTGGCCTTCAGCATAATGACATGTTCTTAGCACGTTATTTTTATATATAATTGTTATAGTATACAAGCTGTAAGTTTTCCAAAAATTGTTAAAATAAAATAATTCAAGTAATTTATGGTCCCAAAACTTCCTAAATTTGAAATCAATTCATAGATTTAATTGACAAAAGAACGCGTATAACGGAATTTAGAACTTGTGTCAGGTATCTGTCGACTAGAACACTACAATCAACTATACACAAACTAAGTTAAACTACACTTAAAAGGCAAAAAGCTTTACGAGAAACTTAATGCCAGCAATTACACTAATGATTACATAACACCAGGGACTCAAAACAAAATATAAACAAAAGTCTAGTCGCGTGAGCTGACCCTTGCGCCTAGAGAAGGACTATTAAACAGGGTCGGTTCAAAATCACCCCCGGGATTTCAAACCCCGATTTACTGGACATAGAATGAGCAATAAAAATATAATTACATTGTTTTACTCGGAATTAACGAATAATGTAGGAAAAAAGCGAGAAAATTACGTATTTACGACGCCGAATCGGATCTAAATTACACTTTTGGGGGCATTATTACAAAGCGTATTACTTAGAACAGTATCAACGTGACGTTGTCACAGGATATTTAATGGCCATTGACTAAGTTAAACTAGTAGAAATAAAATAAACTCAAAGTACTTCTAATTCAAAAATAAAATGAGCTAAAATAACTTTTTGCAATAGATTACATAGCTATGATTGCTCGCAGAATAAAGCTAGCGTAGACACGACTGATTACTTAGCTAGGAAGGCGGGGCAACCTAGCAAACTAAAGCTGTATCGAGTGCACAAAGCACGGATACTTACGCAGAAAGCATATCATCTAGATCAATTGTACGTTTATCGCCGGACGAAATCTGTTGCGCGTGTGTAAAACACGTACCGCGATATCGCGCCCGGCGATCGCGAAGCGAACGATATTAGTACCATTCGTCTTTGTCGTACCGTTTCCTAATTTGAATAATCGCTGGTGAGAATGCAGAGTGATTTGCCGCAGCGGGGATCTCACTCTGTCGGTACTCGCATATAATGGAAGAACCATTTGAAGAAAACAATACAAGAAATTGCAAAAAGAAAAACAAAGATAATTCACTTGCACAAAGGAAGGAGGGGGAAAAAATGCGAAGTGTGAATTTTCTCATTACGCCACAAATCAACTGTTAAAACAAATATTTAAAAAGAGAAAGGAATTCGCAGACTGTACAAAACGCTCTTCATTCCTGGCTACTGGCAAATGCGAAATCCGATTTAATTTATTTTTATCGTGGGGCTTTATAATTTCATTTTCGCACTTTCCATTTCGAGAGAACGCCCGCGCGGACCGCACCGCTCTATCCGAATGAGATCTCCACGAAATCAGGTACAAAAGAACGATAATGAACGCTCACTGCTTGCTACGTAATCTAAATTATTATTTAAGTCGAAATTCTTACTTTCCAGCAAAAGAAATCGACTTTATCTCGGGTACCGGGAGATGTTTAATAAAATTAAAATGTCGGAGTAGGGCCCTTTTCGATGTTTACTGCGCCACTGCGAGTATTTCGATTGTAATTATTTTTCTTCGTATCTCTAGAAAAATGTTTTACTAGTATTTACAGCTGGATGGTATCATATTTATGAATTTAAACCGATAAAATGAAAGGCCGTTTCTGCAAATAAAGTAGATAGCTTACTAACATGTTTTAAGATAAAAATGTCATATAAACTTTTAGAAGTGTACATTTTGTCTCCAAAACTATGCTCGATGTTACTTTTAAAATGAATGTGGAACGTAGATATAGGTAGCCGCGTTACTATCTATATTTGGAAGTTGATAGCGTGTCTGTTTCCAGCCATCAGACAGATTGAAGAATGCAGTGTCGATGTCGGAGGCGCGGGAAACTTTTATGTTTCCGAAAATACGCGAACACGGCGGTGCCTCCGACGCCGCGGCGCCATCGATTCCCGCGACCCTCTGCACTAACTCTATTTTTCCACTTCCTTTTCCCTGCCAACCGTACGACTGACTTATATTAACTTCATAACTTGTTAAACACAACTTTTAGAAATATGAGATAAGTAAGAGCCCTGGAGAGATTTGAAAGAAATGTTTCAGACGGATCTACATTACGTTCCGGAGAGTCACTTAAGGTTTTTTCGACGACGACATATCGCATTACAAACGAGAAACGCTTCGTATTTTATTAAATAAGAGGTCGTGGGTATAATGGCAGATGATTTCTGGACCGGCCTGGAGCATAAACTAAGAGTACATCTTGCGATATAACCGTTTAGGTAATCACGAATCGTCACAGTGAAATGAGCTGTAACTATAGGCAAATGCACCATGTAACGTGAGATTGGCGTGGCGCGAGCAAGCGAGCCTCGACTTTACCGTTCCCCGTAATGATTATATAACCGCAATTTTATTATACAATTAAAATTTTACCGTTGCTAAAATGGCACGGTAGTCTATTTCGCGGAGCACGCTTCTTAAAAGGTAACTTAAATCAGAGTTTATAGTATAATTTTCAGCTAAAATTAAGGCGTTAGACGAGTATTCACAAAAGTATGAACAAACTGAAAGCTTAAGAAAAATAAAAAGTAGATAGAGCCTCATACGGAGAACCATGATACATTTAGTAACATATAGTCAAGTTTCGCAGATCGGAAAACATGCCAAATGCGTATCTTATTTTTCTGAGCGTTTTTGAACTCGCATAATTTATGCAGCTTCAAATTTTTTTTTGATGCGGAAGATTATGACAATACTTATATAAAGAAAGACATAACTACCATGTTTCAAGTTCGACGTTCCAGATATTATATACTCCACATTCCGTTTAAGGCCGATCCGCGGTTCAAATGTTTGGAGTTTATAAATCACCTTATTCAAAATAACAATGCGAACGCCGTGGATGTCTAACTTAAATAAGATTTAATATTCGTATCCGCCAGGAAACTTTGTGAAGGAGCGTGTGTAATCAAAATCTGCAGGAAACTTGGAGAATCTCCGAGCAATCGCAGAACCTCGCAGCACCCTCGCAGCGCCCGGTAAAAACTCAAATGAACTTGTCGCTTATAACTAATTTCATTCCCAACTCTCGTCTAAGAATAGTTTTTTGTGTTTTGCATTTTTTTTCCAAACTTACTTTTTTAAAGTTTAAAAATCTATTTATTAACGCTGAAAGAACAATTTGCGAGGTGTTTACTTCAGCCCCACTTCGAAGCAATGTGAACTAAAGTTGAACCTAGCTGCAAGAGTTTTCTTTTTTAAATAAACCAACTTTGTTAAAATATTTGCAAACAAGTTCTCCTACACAAAAAAGAGTTGACTTTGAACTAACCTCTCCACAATGTAGACACAATATTATTTTAAAACTTTGCTAGTTTACGGAAAGTGTGGTTATACGGTTGTCTTTATGAAGGAAATGCATACTTTTCATATCCACTGCATTATATCGATAATTTTTATCTGTCTTGCTAAATGCGATACTATTTAGGTACCATGGAGCTAAGTATACAAGTTTAAATAGTTTTCAAATCTGTATGAAGTTTTGATTCCTTTCATACATTTGACCGCTCTAGCAAAAACGAGAAGAAAACTAAGGATGCTGTCAGTAATTGTATGGAAGGAAACGAAACTTAATATTGTTTCAAAAACTATCAAAACTCGTACTAAGCCCCCAGGTATATTAAATATGTCATCAACTAGTAGATATTAATTGCTTGACACAAAGCCTCCTCCATTCCATAGAATGCCGCGACGAACGGGCTTGAACCATCTCTATACATCGACCTTCAGCGCTTTAAAATGCCGACGGTTCATTGAGGGGGCGCTCACCATAGCCCGCTGCGTGATTTTGAGCTTTTTCTCTCCTCCTACTACTAGGTTCTTCTATCTCCTTGTCGAAGGGCCTTGTAGAATTACCTATTAGAAATGCCTAACCCAAAATAGACATAATGATCCACAATAACTTTCATGATATCGTTCCCAACATGTACCGGCATGGGTGCAACATGAGCAATTGACCTCATTCTTGCCTAAACTATGTCCATTTTAAGACTTTACAGTTGAGAGATGGTATTTAAGTCTCTGAGCATTGCGTTGTGGTATCCCACTATATAATCAGCAAATCGAACTTGAGTGATGTATTCGGCATTTTTGTTGATGCCATTTTCGTCCTGTATCAGTGCAAAAACTTGAATACATCCACCAATGCAGAGATGAAAAGTTTTTGAGAAATAATATCTCTCCTGTATCACTCCTTTTTCACAAAAAACTTTTTCCTTTTTTTGGTACAAAAGGCATTTGCGCGGCCGTAGTAGAAGGTATCACCCGTGCTGTTATCCAATAATGGAGACTGTCAATTGTTAGTATATCATTGATGTGCATGTTAAAAAGCGTGGAGGATAACTCTTGGGTACGCCAGCTTTGATGTTCGCACGGAGTTCGAGCAGGATCCGTCAACTACAGATTCAATGCTTTCGAACACACACACAACGAGTAGAACGTGATTTTAATAACTGTACTAGATATGCTAAATTTAAAGCGGTGATTTAGTCTTATTTTGCCTTGTTTTGTGTTGTTAATATTATTTTTATTTTTAGTCAAAGTCATACTATAAATAAAGTCAGAGAAGATTTTATAATACTATAGTTTATATCAATATAAATTCAAGATTTGCAGTCAACTTTGTTGCCTTGATCTCCAAACTGATTGTTTGCCAGATTGTGCTTCGCTCTAATGAAATAAGTGCTTTCTCGGAGTGTGCCATCAGATAAATCCTTGCACAACAGAAAAAAAACTATTAAACGTGACCAAGTACGTTTTGCGACAGAGCGAACGGAGTGGCCCTTGTCCTTCAAGAGCGCAATTAGTTCGCTTTTTGCTGCACTCAGGCGCTTTGAGTAATGATTGGACGTTGAGCGCCAGCGAATTGTGGTTGTTTACGCTGACTACTAACGCTGATTTATCACCGAGGTCGACACTCGAATAAAACTACTTACACGAAATCATAATAACACCACCGTTTAATATTAATATCTCGCGATCTAACACGATAGGGCCACCGTAAAACTCTATCATGACCATCGAAAACACCAGTTTATATTACAGGAAAAGATTAAAATCACGATAAAGACGCATCCTTACATGCAAATGTGTAGGCGTGGCAAGAAACTTGGCAAGCGCACGGTCTCGATCCTGCAAATCTGCGCTGCGCTTATCAGCGGTGATTCATTTTATCCCGCACGAGCACCGCGCACAAATAAACATTATTTGAACGCGCGTATGGCCATGTACTTAGTAACTGCGCGCCACGAGACTTCATTTTATTTAGCAGATAAGGATGCTCATATGTCCCAGGGTTTCACTGACGCTTTGTCGACGAAGAAAAGAATAGATCGTGATGAGAAATGTGCTGGAATAATTTATCTTTGGGTTAGTTTAGGGAATGAAGCTCGTCTCAAGCGGTGGATGACGGCTTATTTCTAATTCAGGGACGCGTTTCCGAAGAATATAATGCGGGTGAATAACTGAATAAAAACGATGATTTGCAAAAGTTTGGAGAGAGACAAAATATTGAGAACAATATCTGTGCGGCAGTTAGACAAAAGGTAAACAGGAAAATGGCAATTTAACATCGTTTTTTTGAGTTGCAGGTCGTTACACACACGGATATGGCGCACGTGCCGTTTATGGCTTAAGATGTTGAAAGAGACGCGGCACAAAGCGGCCGAGATTTATTGGCCCACCGTAAACGCGTAAGAGGAAGTTTGTATACGGCCGATTCCCAAATTGCAATATTTATCGTTCAACTATTTCCATTAATTTGTTAGATTCAGAAAGAAAAACTTAAATTGGAGCGTTTAAAGCTCACCCCGCGTGATTGATTCCTCACATAACGCCACAGCCCAGCTTCACCCGCGGCCGCTCCATTGTACCTCAGATTTATCTCTGCTTCCCCATTTTTATTGCGTACTCCGAACTTATAACGAAATAGTTACGGCTGTTAAAAGGTTTTATTGGTTAACCTTCAGTGTGTGCGGTCATAAAATAGATTCGTAACCAAAGGAGCGTACGCATACTGCTAGATTTATAACTGTATCACGTGAAAAAGAAACAAATTTGCCCTGCACAAGGATATAAAACGAGGGATATAGCACGAATTTATCGATAAATTGTGGAAATCACGGGATAATAAAATATTTTCTATTGAATATTGTATGAAAAGAGTTTTACGGGTCCCACTCATTTCACTCCATTTTACTACCTACCTTTTTATGCAGGACGAGTATCGGAATACGTAATACCATTTACGGCGGATGTAAATGGTGTTATTAGTGACGTCAGCGGAACTTACCTGGAACAAAAACACATGGATAAGCAACGGTAATAAATAAAGCTGAAAATAAATTTTAAAAAAAGATCCTATGCGATGGGGCATGTGTTTTTGATTTATTTTAAAAACTAACAAGCTAAGTAGTTTCGTTATTCCTACAATCAAATATAACTAGTACATAGAAGACGTCAATTAAAATTTTAATATCCTGGTGATCAGATTGGAAGTGGCACAGATCCTTACCCCCTATTCCAAGCCTACGAGCAAATTCACTTAATTTACCCCATCCCGCTAAACTTTACGCACTTAATAAACTCCGGGCGAATTAAAATTCCGTCGGCTTAGTAACAATCGTGTCGGAACGTTAACTCTTTCGAGTTATTAATAAGACACGCTTCACTGTGATTTATCTACAGAAATAAGGACAGGGTAATCATGGCTAACAAGTTTACGATTAGGAATTTTGCGACGCCAAGCTTATTTAAAAATCAAAGGAGCCTGCCGTGTTCTGCCAAATCCTTTCACTATACTGGTTCTTTTTACCAACGGTCATAATTATTATCTCTCTCTTTGGCTCTTTTCAGATTGGGTAACTCAGAAAAGGTAACTAAGAAACCAGGTAATGAGTGAAATGAAAATAGAGGATTTTATTGTAAAAAATTCATGGTCTTTTAGACGTCAGCAACTACACGAAGATTTGAGATTTTTCATTAGATATTTTTAATTCGAGATATTTTATTTGAGTTTTCGCTCGAAATTCGAGATGATATTTTGATTAATACACGTAAATGCAAAGCATATCATGAAATCAGTGTCGCGCGCGATCAGAAAGGACTAAAATTTTGTGTTTTGGTAGTCTTGGCTGATCACTTGATCAGGCAGGACTGATCCGCGTGATCAGAAAGGACAAACTCAGATTTCGTATTGAAATATACTTTCTGTCATCTATTAATAATGTTTTTTCTCTCGTTTTCTGTTTCTTGGTTGCACTGGCTGAGGTAGGTAGGCTGTGAAAAGAGTTTTGATTGAGCTCCAGAGAACGAATGTGATGAAAAGAATTGGGTGCGCCCCTTTTATGCACACTATTGCTCTAAAAACGCTACATTTGCCACATTCGCTGTGTACCAAATTCTTAAGCGTAAACAAATCGTCTATTCTATTTTGCTCTGGGGCCGATTCCAGAGTGTTAGACGGGTGGGAATAAATAATCTCGTATTTAGATGCTCCTTCCTAGAGGGTTGATCGTAAATCAGGAAGAGACGAAATTTCTGTGTTACGTGAATGTAAAATTTACAGAACAATGCCGTCGTAGTTCTAAAACGAGATCTCCTAAGTTTTGATACAGCTTAATAGTTAAGTCAGGCTTACAACTGAGTTAATATAAATTTGCTCTAGACTATTCATGAAGTTGAGCTAGCTAAAATTTATCTCAATATGATTGGACCTACACGTGTAGTTGGACCAATCAGTGATGTCTTATCTAATTGTTTACGCACAGGAGCCTCATTTCACTACATGAAGCCGTTGATTATGAAACAAAAAATTGTTTTTTTTTTATTTTGACTCTCTAATTAACAATGTGTTAGTCAGTCAGCTGAGGTTATTTTTATGAGAGATAACATACAATACAACAACACACACACAATACAATACACAAACAAACAATACGGGCTTGTGTTGATTTTAAAGCTTATAGGTTTTATTGGCATATTATTTCCAAACGCTTCGTTAAATTAAAATATTTATTAGTGCTGTTGATTAAAACACAATTTAAGCTTTGATGTTACTCTTATTCAATATTGACACAGATTATGATTTATTTGATGCCGTTGATGAGTATGCTTACCTTCCAACATCGTTATCTTTTCGCCGGGGCTCACACATGAGAGAGATCGCAACGTGTATCCAATTGGGGTGGACATTTGGTAAGTTGGATGACGTTTTTAAATTAAAAATTGAACTCATTGTCTTACGACTAACATATTCGACTCAATGTGTTTTACACATTCTCATAAGTGAAAATGGACCGAACCATGGCCGCTCATAAATATGAGTAAATTACCATAAGAGTTGCTCAAAAAGAGCAGGCCATGCTACCTCGTAAATCGTATACCAAACGTAGAGATTCGACGCCGCACTAAAGTCATAGATGTACTTATTCAAATTGTGAGGCTGAAGTGGAGATTTTTGGGACACTTGGAAAGGCGAAAGGTTCACAGATGGACCAAAAGATTCACCAAATCGTGGTCGAGAGATATAAGGCAGCCTCAAGGCAGACCACACGACACAAGGCTTCACAATATCGCCTTACTAGCGGGCAGGTGATGGTCAAACGATATTTTGCAGAAACTAGGAGAGCAGTGAATCCAGCTGGTACAATATTGCCAAGAGTGACATTTTAGAAAAGAGGCCTTTACTCAGCAGTGGGTGTTAACCTCTACAAATTAATTGATTTACGAATTCCAGCACTTGGACTTGAACCTAGTACCTCGGTCACTATCTAGGATTGGAAGTCGGGATCCCTCCCACTAGCTAGACCATCAGTGCAATGAAAATAATAATTTACACATAAAACGTATAGAATGGTTTTTAATAATTCAGAAGTGGATCCTCAGAAAATAAACTAAACTTATCTTAAGTTCATTCCTCGGAAAAAAACATACAATACTTTGTATATTTTACAACGCAATAAGATATAAATCCGTGTATAAAAGCAGCATTCCCAGCGAGTGCAGATACTCTATAATTCCAAAGTTATTCTATATATTGGTACGTTTGGTGCACTAAGCATTAATATCTTGGTAGAAACCAAGAACTTGTTACCGAATCCGTGTAATCCTCGAGTGAGATTTATATGAAACCGCGTAGGTAACGCAGTGCGGCTACGAACCGTAACCTTGTAGCCTCGTAGCAAAACGCTACGCCGTAGCCACCACCGTAGCGATGCTGTAGACATTTAAGCTTAAAGTGATTTTGGGATGTAATATTACTGTGTTTATTTTATGGGGATATTGTGAGGTAAAGTGGGAATTTGAGCGTAATAGAATAGAGAATTTTATAAGGGTTTTACCTGAATTTCTGAGCTTGCTGGTACTCCAGTTTAACGAAGTAGGTAACTTTTATAACATATGAAGTATATTATATTTTCTGTTCGTTGACTTGACAGAGAACGAGTGCTATATTTGGTGTCTATTTTCTTCTTCATTAGTTGGTAGACGAGACCTCCCCATAGACTAGAGGGGGGGGGGGAGGTTTAATCACCACGCTTGGCAAGTGGTTGGCGGACAGTATTCGTGTTGAGTACTCGGATGGATACTGCTGTCCATCTGCTGGCGTAATCCCTTGATCACCTTTTATGAAATCCACGAGAATAGTTGAAGGAGTCCTTTTCTCAGGCCAAGACCACCACGACCAATTGTTGTCCATATAGGTACCCACGTTATAAGTACTTGTATGGGTGGTCGTGATAGAATCCAAAACGAGGAAATCCGTAGAAGAACCAAGACCTCAGAATCTCAGAATTAGCAAGTTGAAGTGGCAACCAAAGGGAATAAAGGTTTTCAAGTTGCGACCACAGACCAGACGACGAGGTAAGAGGAAGGCCCTGCACTCGATGGACTAAAGACATTATAAACGTTGCAGTAAGTCGGTGGATGGAGGCGGATCAATACCGTTTGGTTTGTCATGGCTGGGTGGGAGGCCTATTCCTGCAGTGGACTTCTACAGGCTGATGATGATGATGAGTTATAAAACGGACAAGTGTATATGAGACTTTCGCCTTGAGGGTTGCGATCAGTAAATTATTTCGAAATCGACCGAGCTCTTTTCGAGTTTCAGCCACCTTATTATACAAACTTTACCATCCCATTTTTGGGGTAAAAACCAAGAATTTTTAAAATTTTTGACTTTTTCTTTTATTTTTCAAGACCTCCTAGCATTTCAAGCAAATTTTAGCATTGTTTAAGTTCACTAGACCTCTTTCGAGTTCTCTCAAGGTTTTTATTTTTCACGATTACCATTCAGATATAAGACATGGCAATGAGCCATATCGTTGTGTACACATTAAGTTACCAGTTTGATTTACAACTCACAAATAAGTAGTATAAATTTCAAGTTGATTCCTTAAGTCGTTCCTGAGAAAAAGCATGACAGACAGAAAGACAGATAGTCGGACAATAATTAAGTAATCGTATAAGGGTTCTGGTTTTGTCTGTTGAGGACAGAAACCCTTAAAATGGCTTTACCGATGCAACTAGGTTTCTTATAATAGGAAGGGAAACTAAGTTTTCCCAATTTGGTGGATAAATATCATTATTATGTAATGATGATTCATACCTAGTCCCCTTACCCCTTAAGGCGTGCTTTTTTCTATAAGAGAGCTTAACCGAAAGTGCTCTTGAATAAACGATTTCGCTATTCAGCTCATCGTTTTCCTCCATCATTTCGCAGACATTCAGAGATCATCCGTACTCACTGCGTAATCGAAAAAGTCGACTTAGTACGAGATACAGAGATAAAATAAAGGCTTATTTGGCAATAGGGAAGCATTTACATACATGCAAGAAAATGATCAGTGTAAGTAGAACGTTTTTGTTGGGCTTCTGGCAAGAACGCTAAGTGAGTTAAAAACTGCGAACGTGTTAGTAGATTGGTATTTTAATAGTTTTTTTTTTATAATTTCTCATAAGTATATATTTTTGGAGAAAAGTAGTTAATAAATAGAATTATAACGAGTGAACAGTTATAAAAACTTCAGCCCAACTTCATGAAAAACGGTATGTAATAATAATAGGGTTGTTGGTTTGGAAATAATAACATTAATTTGACAAAGGAGAGAAATTAAAATGCAAATATTGCTACAGTTCATGCATTAGTGATTTTTTGGAGGAATGTGAAGAATAAATCAAAAATTATCCCAACAAAGTAGCGTTTTCTCTAAGTACTTTCCCTAATCCATGACGAAGGTACACAAATAAAATAGGTATAACACATCACCTGCCGCCATATGCGCCTTTCTCACGCGACCCACTTCCAGCAAACGCTAATTTACTTTTGTTCTTACCGAAATACCGAATTTACTTAGCTGTTTCGGTAAGTCCTTGTATCATTCGAATGTATAAAATGTTTGAAGATTAACGTACGCTTGAACAAACGCAAACGGGTTACGTTAGCAAATGTTGTATGTGTAATTTCTAGTCTTTTAAAGCTGGTTTTAAAGTGGTTTAATGTTTAAAAGTTGGAGTGTATAAATTTTGTTAAACAGAGTTATTGTTGAATGTTTTTGTTACGGGCTATGGAGAGAACTATGCTCGAATTTAACTACGTGATAGAATCCAAGAAGAAGAGATCCGTAGATAACCAAGATCTGACATAGCTCTCGGAATCAGCAAGGTGGTATAGGTGATTTGCACGTGGCGCTCTTCCGGCACCGTTCAAGCCGTTAAGTGTCACGTCTACCCCTCAACGTGATTATGCTGCAATCTAAGCCCGAGTGGCAACAAACGAAGAGGGTGAAGCAGAGCCGCCATGAACTCAAACGTGGCGCTGTGCTTGCAGGTTCTTCTACGGATTGATGTGATAAAGAGGGCTTCATCAGAGTAGAAAGGAAGAAGAAGCCCCTTACAGAAATCAGTGCAGAACTGACGTGACGTACCCACCACTCCGTTGTACGTGTCGTGGGTACACTTTACAGTGAAGCCCGAAGGGGTGGTGGAGTACATCAAGCAAAAGTACGGGCTGACCTTGAGGATCGAGAAGATGGAGTCTCGCCATAACGTGAATTTTATTTATTTTATAGTGAGAGTGCTGACTGACCGTTTATTGACTTTCATGAGTGAGCAATGTTGTCCAAAAGGGAGTCAAGTTTAGGAGAAGTTTTTTTTTATTGGACGCCTGATACGAGGTACCGCACGGGTGCGCTACACGTCACTGTCTTCACGAAAAAATACTAAGTAATAGGTTATACCAAAATAATGAATATTATTTGGTCAAAGAAAGTTTTTCATTCATGTGTCATTTACTTTGGCGCTTCAATTCATGCCTGAAGCGTATTCAGACCAGCTCCTGTGCTCTGCCGCGCCAGCTAACTACCTGCGGCTAACTTCAAATTTGTTTGGTCAGTCAGTCAGTCAGCACAGGCCGCGCGCGCTTTGCAATAATCTGCCTAAGTAATTTTTGAAGTCCGTGCTAATTAATTACCGATCAAACACATAATTTTGTGGTGACCAGTGACCAGAGGCTCAATTCTCGTTATAAAATTAGTCAAAACAAAGTTAACGTTCTGATCTAGTGTCGTTGTCAATAGTATTCTCCAAGCTTAAAATACAACTAGGTAATGTGATTATATTGAAATGTGCCCGAAACTAGAACGATTCAAAGCTTATTCGATAATTTTTGCTTAAAAAAATGGGGTCTCTTTCAACTCTTGCCAATGATATTTATAACTATCCTACTCTAATGGTAGTCACCGTGAATTGAAAGTAGACTAAATTTTTATTATGGGGAGCAATTCACAATTCAGTCTCGAATCGGTCAACTTTCAGTATAGTTTTAAAACAATTAAGAGAATTGGACCTCTTCTTTTTGACTTTGACTTTGACTCTGTGCGTGAGCACGAATCTGCACTATGGTTTATCGGTTTTCACGTGAATATGCGCTCTTGTTACCCAGCTGACTCACTCCACGATGAACAGTATTTACTTACTACCAAAACAGCGCATAATAGATGCATTCGATGAAGTCCAACAACGGCAAGACGTTTTAATTTCACTGAAAAACAATCTAACAAAACGTGCGCGTGTGTGTATTGATTCACAATGAAGGTGAACATTTCGAACAACTTTTGAAGTGCTTTAAAAATACTTGTTAGTGAAAGTTTTATAAATTGCTGGGTAAGTAAATACTGTAAATAGTTGTAATTGTTGTAAATACAATTGTAAATAGTGGATTTCAAGTTCTTAAATAAGCTTGAATATTTTTCCAGTCTACTTTATTTTGTTATTTTTTTCATAATAGCTTCTAACACTTACAATAAGTACTAATATGCAATTGAAAGCAATTTTGTTGGTCCTAAGCCCGTAAAAAATGAATGAAAAGTTGGAAATTTAAATAAATGTATTTTCAAGCTAAAATTAGTGCGTAGCTAGTGTAACAACGTACAATGCGACTATGAGATGAGACGGTCTGCTGGCAGCCGGGCAAATGAATGAGTGCGTACGATAGTTAGTATTTCTATTAGTGAGTCCATAAATTGATGTGGTTTTGTACATAAAAACAAACCTCAGTAACTTCGTGATAGTAAAGTTATAAAAAATCCCGGCAGCGCAATAATAATATAAGACGTACCATCGACTAGAGGCGATGGGCCCTTATTATTTTTTTTGGGTTTACAATTTTTTTGGTGTATTATTGTTATTATATTTCTCGCAGAATCGTTGGGGAATAAAGGATTAAAGACGGAAGAAAAGAAAGAAAGATATTTTAAGGGTTAAAGTTGGGGTTGAGGGGGGGAAGTTGGTGGATGGAGTTGGCTCAGGAACGTTCATCGTGGCATTCTATGGGGGATGCCTATATCCAGCGATGGACTTCTATAGGCTGATGAAGATGATGATGTATAGGTTTGTATTTCGATTGATGGATTAATAAAGAGTTCAATTTGTACAATATTAGTGATTCAATATGATTTAGTCGAGAAATACATGGCAGAAGTCTGTATTAAAAACATGAAAACAATAAATTATGAGAAGATGTTGAATATCCTCTTCTACGGTTTATAAACTTAACCGATCATCCATTAGCCCTCAAAAGTCAATCGGTATAATCGGCAGAAAATTGTTTTCTAATATTCGCAAGCGCTGCCATCTGGTGTGAAGCCATGACACATTGATAGATGGCACTAGTCAGCCGCCTGATTGATCGCTGACGTCTCTTTGAGTCAGCTTGACTGTGGCTACTCATAGTATGCTGTTTGACGTACTACTGGGGTAGCAAAACTTAAATTTAATAACCTAAAACTTTGAATAGTATAGTGATTTTGACGTCTCAAACGCGTTGTTGGTCTATAAAAAATCAAGTCATCATAATTATATTGCATGGTTGGCTGAAGCTCAACAAAAATGCCAATCAAGTCACTTGCATTAAACAAACCAATAGTGATTTTGACTTATGAATAGCATTGTTGGTTTATCAATAGATTTAAAATCAAGTCACCATAGGTCAATATTGCGTGGTTGGCTGAAGCTCAACAAAAATGACAATCAAATTACTTGCATTCGATAAACCTTGAGATGTGACGAAAAGTAATAATAGGCACCAAAACGAGGAACCCAATTTAATCCGGTATTGGCTCTCCCCAAACACACGCACCTAATCAAAACTTAAGCGCTTCTTGCAATCAAACAGAAGGTAGTAAATTTCGTGTGAAATTAGCTTTCTATCTGGAACTCAATCACCGAACTCGGGACGTTAATGTCTCCGGGCATAAACTATATTCGATCGATAGAATTGAAATGGGAATGTTTCTAATTGAAGATTCTCGGATAGGACTGCGGGCAACGAACGCAATTCTACCGATTAATGATGCGAGCCTAATCCAACTAAGCACGGTGATGGAAGGTGTCGCGGGAGTCGTCTGCTCACATCACTGCTACTGAACGTTCTCGAAAGTTTAGAATCTAGTAAGCGTGTGGTGAGTTTAACACATGAATTTGGATTCACTTCCGATTGAAATTTGGTTTCGATTTCACAAATTTTATTGTGAAATAAGCCCTATTCGTAATTCTACTTATTTTGCAACACGAAGTAGGATGTTAACATTTTGGCATGCGTGATAAATTATAAAACAAATAGGTGATTTTTTTTACTTTTTTTATGTCATTTTTGACAACTGTTTATCATGAATGTATACGTTGTATACATCTCAATGTTTTACTCATTTCATGTTAAAGTAAAAGCCAGAAAAGCTCTCAAATCACATTTCGTAGAAATACGAATCTTATTTAACTGAAAGTGCTTGTATTTCTTAGAGTTATTTTCCTACTTAAATTGTAGCTATATTGTTTTATGAAATTAGCCTTACCGTTTACATTTAAACTTTACCGCTTGAATAATATAACAAGCTATAGTGGAATCTATGTAAGACACTAAAAGAAATCTGGCATTAAAACATACCTATTCCTATTTTAGTTTCCCATTTAAATAATCATCGTGTCAAAACTGGAACTCCAGGCATAAAAATAACGGCAGATCCAGGGATTCAATTATTTATAATTCAAAATAAAGTAAACAGTTTTTAAATAATGATAAACTTTTTCAAAGTGTCTCAAATATTTCAATAATCTTGAACCATTAGTAGTACACGGACACGTTACTTCATTAGCCCAACAGCATTATCTTACGCTTTAATAATTTCACGCTCGTTTCAGCGTTTCCAAAACTTTAATGGCAAATGCCTTCGTAATTGTATCGTGAGGAATACTTCAGAGTAATGAGAAACTAAAGGGCATGTATACCTAAATACATAATCTAAAATCTATACAGATTATTAGTATCTTTATGATTTATTTTAATCCTTAACACAAGAGCGCAGTTTACGATCTTGGCAGGATCAGCCCCGGCAAGAAAAAGTTATATCTTAGAACGTCAAGTGTGACGAAATTAAATAACAATTCTGCTTCATCAGCCGTTGACGTCCACTGTTGTACGAGGCCTCCCTTATAGTATGCAATGGGGGGATTTACCATATTCACTACGCTTGGCAGGAGGATTGGTCATCGCAGTATTGGTGTTGAGTTCTCAGGTGGATGCTGCTGCCAATCCTCCGGTGTAATCCCTTAGTAGACTTTAAAAACATTTACGGGATGAGACAGAGGGGTGCATTTTTAGGCTGGACTCACCCCTGTGACAAATATAACAATTAGTCAACCCAATATAATAATACGAATAGATTCAATAGTTAACCTTATATAATTTTGGTGAGTAGTCATAATGACGCTTATTACTAAATATAGAAAGCCAACGGATTTGAAATCGTGTAAAGTACTAAATATTTTCAGTAACATGTTTGTGTTTTTTGAAAAACTAAAAATCCACTCTATACGTTCGTGAGACGAGGACATTTGGTTCCAACATCGCCAAATAAAGGGATGGAAACTATTCAAGGAGGTCTCTAATCAAACTCTCACCTAAGTCAAAGTTAGCTTGTGTAAATTCTATTCAGCATCCCATTGGTTTACTCTGAAGTCTTACTATTGTTGATATTAGAAAGATCTTTTCTCAAATATTTCGCATTTAATATAAAGAAATAAAAAAAAACAAAACAAAAAAGAATGCCTATTGATTGACCCGAAATCGGAGGGTTTACGAAAACTCTAACGATAAAGTTCATGTTTATTTTAATATACGTTCACACGTATAATAAAAAGACATGATAGTATGCGTATAAAGATAGTCACCGTATGCCCAAAAGCACTCTTGAGAGCCTATCAGAAGGTAGCTACAGCTAAAAGACACCAAGTTCCACGGTCACGGTGCCTACTGTAATATAGATCTGGGTGTACGTGCATTATTTTTAATTATTAAATTATTTTATTAATTAAAGTTATCTCATAACCCTATCATAAGACCTTTAAGAGTTCGTTAGTGAAAAGTGAGACTTGAAAACGGAACCCCACACTATGCCAATTGGCCAATACACATTTGTCCAGTTTTTTGACTCTGGAGTCATATTTCAGTTTCATTTTAACGTTTATGCTCACCCAAGTTATTATTTTTTAAACCTATACTGCCCCTCTGGAAAAAGGTCTACTTTCTTCCACTCTTCCCGATCTTTGGCCAGCTCTGCCCGTTTCCTGTTACAGAAATCAAGGTCACTGTACCAGTGTTTCCTCGGGCGACCAGGAACAGAACACAAGAAAATGTTGAAGACCATTCCCTGTTACAGGAACCAAGGTCACAGTTCCAGTGTTTCCTCGGGCGACCAGGAACAGAACACAAGAAAATGTAGAAGATGTCGCCGTCTTTTCAGGTTCCCTAGAGATTACGTGATCTGCCATTTCAGCTTAGCAAACTTGAGATTAGCGATGCTAGTTTTTGAGCGCAGTGTGGTGTTTCGAACTCGATCCATTCTCTTTTCCGAATGAATTCGCGCCCAGAATGCTTAGCTCTATTACTCTTTAACCAACCCCGAGCTTGATCTATGGAGCTTTATTCAGCGACTATGTCTTAAAAATAAATAATTCCTGTGATGTGTGATATTAGTTAGCCAGAAACCTACATTACTTTAGCTATATCATTACATCATTTTTACCTACAAGTATCTTAACGTCTTTCACCACATAACTGGATTAATTTCCAACTCCATGTCTCATTTGCGGTATTCGTTAATTTAAGGATACAACTATATTTTAAATCTATAATAAAAATTATGCACATAATAAAGAAAGATTTATTTGAACCACCAGGTATTGTTCTTTATCAGAAAAGTATGTAACTATTTCAAAGGCTGTGATGCATAACGATGAACCATATTTTCCCATCATATCCCTTAACTTAAAATATCGAGATACTTCAAAACACCAATGAGAAATTTATTTGTAAAGAAAACTACACGAATAAACTTTTAAACAAGGTAATAAAATTCTTAACTGCAACAAGAAGTTAGTCGAATAGTAGTGAATAAAACATTTTTCCGTCCGCATTATATATGTTACTGACAAGAAAAGTAGATTTATTTTAAGAAAACGAACGGTTGGTATATTGTGTTACAACGTAATCCTTAGTTTTACTAAGAGGGTCGTCCTGAACAATTTAATCACGAATTTACCGTCCTCGTCACGTTCCCAAATCGGACACTTTTATGACATCAGACACTTCGCGTTAAATGCGGAGGCTTAAAAAGGGTTGATAGCGTGAGCCCTGTCACCTGAAAAAGCTTGGGACATAACGATACCTTCATCATCGCACCGGACGTTCATTGATAATTAATGGACCATGCCAGTATAACGAAAACAAACGAGTGGAGGCACGCGCACGATAACGATTAATATCACTGCGGTGCAAAAACAACTCGGTTGGCCTTGCTGTGATAAATCATATCTTCTCAAGGCGCAAAAATAAATGAACCCAATGATAAATGGCGACGAATTCTCAGTACCGTCTAGATTGAGTGAAGCGATATGGTTCGACTGAATTCTAAAAACTCGGAAATTATACCATCTTTATCGCAATGGTCCTCAATTATCGGGACAAGCAACGCGAGTGCAAAATACTCCTGGCAGATTTTAATATAACATGAATCCCCAGAGACAATTGGAAATATCTCATAAAGCACTGATCCCACCCCCATCCAGCCATGAAGCAGATCTGCAGCCTTCCCTACGCAGTAAAAGCTGCTAAGAAATTTTCCTTCAACAAAGACTTTTTTACAAATTCTCTATTGTTCCTCATCTTTGAAATGTCAACTTATAGATTTGCTACTCCAATATCCTTGATAATCGTGACTTCATTTTCTCCGATGTGTAATAAAATAAGAGGGAAGAGACAGTGAAGTTATACGGGTTCAAGTTAGGAAAAATGGTCGCTTTATAGAAAACTTCCTTTACAAGATAACTCTTTATTGGAGATTTAGAAGTGAATTTCGACAAAAAGCTCCGCATATTGTCAATCATTCAGCGAGGAAATTTCCCTACGAACTGTCAAATATTTATCTTTTTCTCTTATTCTGGCAATGTCAATATCGGCCGGGAACGCCGGAATGTAGGTAGGTATAGAGACTTTATCTCGCGAGTTATTTTACGATTTTCTTCTTAATAAAATAAATAAGCTCGTTTTTGCCTATCTAAAATAATGTATATACAGCGAAAGTACCTTCTTAGGGTTCGGAAAGAAATATTTAGAGTCTACTGAATGAAGTCAAAGATCGAACTACCCAAAATATTAAGTTATTAATAAAATGATCTGTACAATAGAGTTTACCAATTACTTGTTTCCTCAACTTTTATAATGGAAAATCATATGTGCTACATTTTTACTTTGTTTTATTATGAAACAAAGATAAAGAAAAGGTTCAGAAACATTCCCATCGGTACATTTCAATCGTATAATTCGTGTGGACTTTATTTGATTCTGCGATAGTGGCGCCAGCGGCCAGTTGTCCCCAGGTACCTTCTACATACAGTCTCGGAAATTGCGCTAACCACATCGGAGTACCAGGAAATTAGAAACGTTCGAGGATATAATCGAATGTCTTTCTTCAGCATAGATATAAACTGATCGTTTTATCCGTGACAGATCCTCTAGTGCGTGGTTGATTTTATTTTTGGGACTTCCGTTAGTGGAAATAAAAGTTATAAAAGTGCTTTTTTATCCAAATATTCACTTGAAACACTTGCCAGCCTAAGAATCCACCCTTACATCTCTTACTGTGGATGTTTTAACTGCTGACTAAGGGATTACACCAGAGGATGGTCAGAAAATTCCACCTGAGTACTCAACATGAATACTGCCCCCTAGCCCATTGTATTTTATTGTGGAGGCCTTGTCCAGCATTGGACATCTAAGGGCTGGGCTGCTGATGATGATGATTCAATTGAAAATCTAAATTTAAGAGCAAATAATCTCGAAATAACTGTAATTGTTTGAAATGATGCCGTTGTCCTATTGCAGAGATTTATTACATTTCATTCGTATCTTTTGCAAACAGTATATATATAATTATGACCTATAATTATTATTTTCTAATAAAACGATTCACTTGAATGTCCGCAACAAAAGAGCAAGCCAAGTTCGAAACGCGAGTTCTGTCACCGCCTCTTTACCAACTTCCTATTTGTACAACACTAATACTTTCTGATTGGTCGTCCAATACATTTTTCTCAAGATTAAGTTGACGCCGGTCGCGATGTAGACGGCGTAGGGTGCGCTAATTACGTTAGTGATCCCCCCTACTTCCCCCTCTGTAAACGACTCGGCTTTCAATGTAAACAACCGCTCAAGTTTACCAGAAAAAATTCACAAACCCACTTATTTACGTCCCAGAGGTACACCGACGCGACGGTAAGCCATACCATCTGTAAGTAGGGGCTTAATGAACAGATGTGGTTCTTTAGTGTTTTAGATAAGTAGGTTAGTAGTGTCCTGTTTTGAGAAACATTATCATAGTAAATCAAAGAACCGAACCGGATGACGCAGCGTAGGACTGATCCAACCAATCGATAGACCGCCGACATTTTAAAGGTCACAGAAAGGCGGTGGGTAGAAGCGGCTCAATATTATTCATCGTAGCAATATGTTATTGCTTATGTCCAGCAGTGGGCTTCTACAGGTGATGATGAAACGAAGGAACAGCGAGAATCAAATCACTTAAAGGTTTTAAATATCCAATATCATCTAAAAAAAATATATAATTTTATTTTTGTATTTGAAGTCATTGGAGGATTAAATTCCTGGTGTGATACTGGTCCTCATTCCACAACACAAGTTTTAGTAAGATTTAAAATGTATACATTCTGTATGTCAACTGATTCCCAAAGCCATATCAAAATTTGAATGTCAGACATGTAATTTTAATAAAATTGTAATAAGCTTTTCAATTGTATTAAGCTTTCTTCCCTAACAAGAGTTGTATTATTTTAATGCTTGCGAGGCACCCACGCATTTATTGTACCAGAAAATTGTTTTGAGGGTTCAAGTTGTGTACGCATAACAAAAAAAAATTACAAAGGTCAGATTCTGAAGTCGAGCGTGAACTATCCAGATATTATATTTCCGAATGTATTGATCCCTCGGGATTCTATGTTCGGTTTCGTTTCTGTGGAAGTTTTCTATCCCTCTGCGTTTAGGGAGTTGCACTGGACAATCTTATCAAGGGGAGGGGAGGGAAAGATTTTCCAGTGTCCGGCGCTCTCTCACCTTGAGGGATTTCCCTCAGCGCGTTCAGACTTCTACCGATTGGGTTTTGGCTTCTGAATGCGAAGGTATATTCCGCCTCTTGAAAAAGTTTTCATTTTTTAGCATTACGTATACTTCTAACGGAATTATAGGGGTTACGCGGGCCTCGGCGATGGGGTTCGAGATTGAATACTTAATATTCTATTTCGGGAAAAGGTTTCACATCTCATTTAAAATATGTACGCTTATCTGATGCCTACAATAAGTGGATTACTCCAATTTTATTTTGGAAAACATTTTTATGAAATTAATCGGAAATTCCATAACTAAATCGTATCTAAATTATAATTATATAAGTGAAACTTATATAACATAACAAAATATGCCGTGTTGTGTTTGGCCTAAGAATAAACCTCTCTTTTCCCACCCGTGGATGCAGAAAAAGCCTGAAGAGATTTCTTACAGGGGAGGGGCGTTCACCAATCCGCCTGCCAAGCATAGAAATTATGGAAAATCCCCCCATTGCATTCAATGGGGGACGCCTCGTTCGGCAGTGGACGTAAACATGCTGGTGATGATGATGATGAAGTGAAAATTTGGATTTTTGTTTGTTACTCATTCATGTAATGTAAATAGATACTGATAGCTGATAACCTGTGGATCGATACATCCTTTTATCCTTGCATAACGCGAACGGAGCCGCGAGAAGACATAAGACTGCTATATTAATATATAAATTTAAATAACCAAAATATTGTGGTTATGTCAGAAATTAATCATGAGTACCTATTTATTTGTGTTTGCATAGGTATTTCAACCACCAAACGTTTTAACCCTAACACATCTGTTACAAACCTGGCTTTTATTATAATTTTGGTAACAGTTAACCCACCCTACATGGGATTAAGTGTGTAAATAAGGATATACGTTAGTGCATGAATGCAATAGCAACGTCAGACGTCTTGCTAGCCTGAGAGACCGCGCGGCCCAGCCGGAGATAATGCCATTGCAATACCCCGCCTCGATTGTATTGGCAAATTGTATCAAATGCAGCGCTCACTGGACAAAAGATAAGAGCCGTATACGTTGGCACAGAGGTAATATTATGTTGCTACTATTGCGGTCATATCGCCCAGCGTGTTCTGACAGCGCGATGCGGCTTAATCGCTGCGTGTAGTTCCAAAAACTTATTTGAAATCTTTTCATTCGTTCGTCTTTTTTGTAAATCTATTATATCGATTCAACAGATTTTCGACTTAATACGTTCCGCTACTTATAAAACATATTTTCAACTTATTACAAAGACAATACCGAAATAAATAAAGTAAATAAAAAGCGGATCGGGTATAACTGTTCGAATAAAAATTCGCCAGAGGCAAGGTATTGGGAGCTTATTATTGTGAGAGATGAAAATATGTAGCCGATGTAAACGACAATGCAGATTATTACTGCCCTACGGAGACGTATAAAGAGTTAAGCAAGAAATATTACACGCATTATTTTGACAGATATCATTTATACGTTGCTTTCGTGGACTTAAATTAGCAGAGCGTCGTCAGCGATTCAGTATCATCACGATGATCTCGCTCAAACAGCGGGCCTCATTTCGGCGTCGTTACGGGGTGAATTTTAAATTCCCTGAGGGTGTACCACTCAACTATGTATGAAGGACCGGCCCTCTATGTGACTCGCATCCGGTCGCACGCATACTCTATGGACCTTCATTGTCTGTCAGAACTCAATGTAAACCGATTATGTGCTAAAAATTCATAAAGCTATTGTCGTCTTCCTACAGAACAAATAGGCTGTTACAGAACGATTGCTTTGAACTCAACGATTTTTCGCTATTGCAGAGTTAATGAGGAAAACAACCGCAGAATCCTTTTAAAACATCACTTTAGATAGCATATTACAAGATAGGAAAGTTTAACGAGGCGACGCTAATAACGTCATCGACCCTCCATTGTGAACCGAAAAATCTGAATTGAAACGTGATAAACATTAAACAATACGGCCCGTTTAGACTTATCTCCCCTTGACTTATGATATCATTATTTTGCGTTCTGAAAAAATTACCGAGCCAAAACAGGAGCGCGGTGGGCATACTAATTTTGCTCCGTCAATATATTGATAGCGTGGACCTTTAAAATTCAGCGGAGTATTTTTTACAATAAAATAGGAACAAGCAATTTGGTTGTTAAATCTCATAATTCAAATTGTTTTCCGTGAACATTGTGAAACTTGGGCGTATAAACTCTCAAAATCTACCCACATCCGCGACGAACGCTTGCACCGTTATTTATAGCAAGCCACGTTTCATTGTTGTTTTCGGTTTTCATTTTAACGCTTAATTTTTTTCTATTATAATTCTTTTAATCTACGAATGATTTTCGATTATTTTTTCTTTCCGCTTTAGTCAGATTTGATCTTTGATTTAGGCTAGATTTTGTTTTTCCGGGAAACCAGTGTTGAAGTTGATACAAAAAGGATATAACTTTAAACCTTTTAAAACTATTAACTTTATGATTGTGGTTCTTAGTGTATATTAAGTTTAAGTATTATGTTCCGACACAATTGACATTGTTTGAGAAATAAATAAATGAAATGAAATGAATGAAATAAATCTTCACAAAATTGCATTTTGAAAAGATATTTTAAACAATCACTTACACGGTCTCAAAGTTCGTCGTAAATCTCTTAGCGAAATGTAGTCTTCTTTACTCAACGATGTATTCTAGAAAGTTTGATAAAAGATCACAGAATTTTCATCTGAAAATCTGAAAATGTTTAATATTTTCAGAGATTTATAGCTGTAAATAGTTTTGTTGATGTTATACCTCGATCGACAGCTATAACTCAGTCTAGAGCATTATAATGCGAAATTTTAACAATAACTGATTATAGATGCCTATTCTATGCATAAAATAGTTTTACCCTGGATAATCATTGTTGAGTTGAGCTAACGCTGTTTCACACCTCAATATTTAATCGACAAACTAGACGTATCAAAGGCTATGCTGAGTCGATACCATCCTACAGACTACTCTTTTGATCGTCTCAATGGCGCTTTAAATTCAGAAGGGTTAACGTTTTTCTGTGTACGAGCCGGAAGCACCCGTGGAATGACGCGGGGTCCCCCTCATACATACTCGAGTACCTGCTACCTACGCTTTAGTATCATAAAAATGTAATTAAAATTCACGTCATCCGCCCCCGCCTTAGTTGGAGAGCTGGGGATAACTATTCCATTGTTTTGCCATGTAGGATATACTTTTCAGTTTTAATTTTTATTAATATTTTGCCACAGTTGTTTTTTTAATTACGCACTCTTTTCCTTTAAGCTATTTTCTTAGCATTGCGATCGGAAAACACTTTTTGGAAATACCTTAAAACTACATTTCGACAATCAAAAAAACTGTACACACGAATATAAAGTACCTAATGTGCTACCAAAATGTGTTTTGTTTTGAACTGGTAAAAAGATGAAGTTTGTGTGTCATGTGTAAAAAAAAAAAAAAAAACGCTGCTACTTGATACGTGATACTTGGAATACTCCAAATTGATTGTATGATCGCTTTGCGCATGAACAATGAACACTGGTGATACATTTTCGATGCGTGTGGACTGAAATACCTAACAACTATAAAATAAATAAAGAAATAAGTTGCATTTTAGATACACATAATAACTTATGTACATATAAAACTTAGGTGAATTCTACATGGTTTCTTATTCATAATAGAAAAAAGTTAATGGAAAAATATATCCATCCATCCTACGCGTTGTAACCCATCTTTTTTGTATCCCTGACTCTACAAGCTATACAAACTTATTTCTATGTTACCTTGCCCCCGCCAGAAGCCTGACGACATGAGTACTTACCTGAAATCAAAGTAAAAGTTATAAATAAACAGAGATTTGTAACAGAGACACGCGAACTGGAACATTCGTAGATAAGATTGGAAGTGAAAGATAGGTAAAGACAACGGTTAGGTGTGGTTGGAAATCATTTTTCACGAGCAAAGTCGCCTGATAGCAACTAATGCTTTACACCGCTACTTTTACTAGGGTTGTCTCAGCTCTGAAGCGTTTTCTTTGGATCTATGAATATAGATTTATAACACATTTATGACTAGTGGTTCGCCCCGAACTGAGACCTCGCGATAACACCTTTATCAGCCCGACTACTTAACTAAGTAATTTCCATATTTTCTATTATTATTTTTGAAAATTTTCACCTCGAGGTCTACCAGTATAGTATCTATCAGTAACTACTCTAATTTCCTACACATCATCGAAATAACCTTTGAATAGGGCTAAGCAACGGGTCGTAATACTACATACCTGTTAGTACCTATATCAAGTACCTGACGAATTAATTGATAACGTCCTTTTGACAAAAACCATAGAACTCCAACGCCATTCAAATTCCTAGAAATGGGAGGTCAACAATGGATGTTATATTGGTTTGTGTTTTATGGAGTACAAGTTTCAAAATTCTTCAATTTCAGACTTTTTCCTGTAGTTGTGACACAAAAGCCACAAGCATACCAAATTTCAGCATTGTGGGATAGCTGGAAGTACCCTAGAATTTTAGATTTTTATGTTTTTTATTTTCCCTAATATCTCGAAAACTACTAAGGCTAAATACTTATTAAAAACAGTTTTGAAATGTCCAACCAAAGCGCTTTCATTAGACAGCCAACTTGATCTGACTGTCTCACTTTTATTTTTTTTACCCCTCTAGGACCCCAATATCTCAGCAACCCCCTGACCGATATAGCTCATAACCTTACCTACAAATTGTACCAATACTATCTACCACCATACCAAATTTCATGAATATCGGATTAACGGTTTGGAAGTTTTCATCGGACAAACATACGTACATACATACATACAAACGCAGATTCTTCCAACTTGACTTAGAGAACTCGCTTCGCTCGTTCAATTATAATGCTAGTAAATTGTTTTGGTAATGAATAACATAAACAAGAAATTGCAAAAACCTCACAAAATAATGACAAACAGACTATAAAGTCCTTCTTTTGCATTGGTTTACCGTGGCCTAAGAATAGTCATCTCCATCTTCTTCTGTGGGTGTCATAAAATCCAACATAATATGTTGAGTATATTGGACCATTGGTTACAATATTGCAGTCGTATTTTAGTTTAGGCAGAAATGCTGGTTTTCTCGACATATTTTTCTTCTCCTATCAAAGAAAATCTAATTGTGTTTTCGGCTGTCAGGTGGCAACCCTGGTTCCACCCGCGGGGCCCAACCGCCATTTTGATAGATAGGAAATGAAGACAGATTAACCTCGCGTGACTTTACACAGCTCCTGTTAACTCAGAGACGAACGCTTCGATAAATATTGCGTTCTGAAACTCTTGGTTTACTGCAACTTCAATTTAGATAACATCCAAACCGTTTTACCATGGAACGCCAACCATAACAACTGGATTTACTAAAAAACGTTGTCTGCTGTTAAACACGTGCATTTTTTAGTTATTTTGCAGAATGGTAGGTTATTCGATTTTAAACTATCATAAAACCATGTTTAAACAAACTGACCCTGAGTGTTTAACCGAACAACTCAGGTCAAACGTCCACTCAGCATGTTTTTTTTCAGTTTGTCATTTCGATATCTCAATTACAAGATATTGTGTTATTTCAAATTTATGAAAACTATTATTCTTAAAGCTTAAACGGTTATTTTAGATTTAAAAATGTGTATGGAAAACATACTTTACCTACATTTTCACAGTGGTTGAAGAGCTTTTGTATCGAAAGGACATTTAAGCAGATCGCCCTATTAGCAGAACATCCTAAAATCAAAACGGCATATTTGCATAACATAAGGCTCTGTTAAGCGTAGCTATAACTCAATGTTACGGACTACATCTAAATAACGTTTAAAGACTTGCATGTTTCTGGAGATGCTTGTGAAAAGGCCGAAACGGTAGCATACGTGGTATTAGGTGCAGACGAATCCGGTTACATTACGATGGAGGAGGGCAAAAAATAAAATAACCATTTTTCGTTGATAAACTATGAGTTTATTGTTCAATTAGCGACGGTAAGGCTTCATCGTACATTATTATGATGACAAAACAGAAAAAAAATAACGTAGATTGTACTAATTGTTTTAACTCATATTGCATGAAATCTCATGGACACGTTCCACCAGAACAAAAAACACCAGTGTGCACAGTTGTGTAATTACACAAGATTTCATTGGAATGACGACACAAAACTAGTACTTCGCTATAAAAAGATAACTAAACTAAAATAACAAGCTTCGTCCATGTTCTAAACTATGCTCTACCTACAGCATACTTATTGAGCAAAACAACAGGTGGAACTACTGTAAGTTCAAAATGAAATGGCAATGATTCCTTGGCTAAAATTTTTGTGGAATTGACCTACCACTACCTATCTTCATGCTAAATTTGAAGTTTGTACTTTGTATACTTTTAATAGAAACCGCAAGATCGCCTAATTGAATTGATTGATTGTATGTGGTCCGATTTTCCAATTTTGGTCGGAATATTAAACACGCTTTTATTTTTTTGGTGACATAATGGCAAACAAGGGGCGTTTAATATAAAACTGTTAAACAATTGACAAGCTGAAAATATGTCGAGTCACAAGCGTAAATGTAATCGTAAACCCGAGGTAGGCTGACCCATATTACGTGAACGTGGGCACGTGGGCGTAGCGTGCGTGCTAACAATCACGGTTTATAATGACTTTTAATGTCTACACATACATGGTAATACATTTTTTGTATCTACATAAGTACCCGTTCTGTCATAGTTATTGCTCTATTAGCAGCTTTTAACTTTTGAACGGCGTTTAAAATAATAAAGAACAATATAACAGAACATTGTTTTGAATAGTTTAAATTATAATAATATATTGAGTCATCAATATTTTTTCATTCATTAATCGTAAACTTTTTATGACCGGAATGACCAACGCTCTAATGAATAAAAGTTACCGCAGCGTAACGTTAAAAATTAATGCCGAACGCGAAACTCTCGTTTATTTTTATTTTGGGAATCATTTATTTTCGTCAAACAATTAGGCAGCGGGCATCGTGGGCAAGGCCAGCGCGGGTAACCGGAAGAAACTTCACGTCACATTCACATCGCCCAAAAAAAGGGTTGGTTTAACGCAAGGTTTTTTGTTGCATAATCCCACGCAACGCGCCAATCAATTCCGGATAACGCGTGCGGCCAAACGTCGCCGTCGAGAAGCGAGTTTAAAAAAATACATTTCCAGAGCTCTAAGTAAATTCAGATTTGGCGGTGAGTGACTTTCTAATTCGGCTAGCGGGAAGAACTTTGTGAAACGTATACCGTGTTCATGAGACCTGCTAGTGACCGCGAGCACCCCCGCAGCCTAATCCGATCCGCGGCCGAAATTGTTGGCGAAACTTGTGCCGGACGCGCCGCCCACTGCCCTCTGTCACCCTGCTTTATAATCGCACTCTACACACTGCTACTTTGATTAATTTACACCACAACGGGAATAAACTTTTGTTAGCTAAAACGGAACCCCTGTTTATACTTCAATCCCTCCCAAACGGCAAACGTGAAAGTTAATTGTTAATCTGTTATAGATACTTGTTTGTTATAAAAAAAAACAGCGACAGAGAAACATCATTTGATAAAGTTTCGCTCACTATCGGCAGTAGGTAATCCAATAAGTCTATGAGCGTGATTTGAGCTCGGCTGAGCAATATCGCCCGAAAAACAGAACAATAGGATTGTTCCTGCTGTTTGGGTAACAAGACAACGGAATTCTCTTTTGCTTAGTAGTTCGACAAGGGTTTTACTAAACCAATCAAGATAGCTTTGTCCAGACTAGGTATATATTATTATTATAATAGGTAGATAATTATATTGTAGATAATCCAGTTCAACAATTATAAGATTTATTGTCAGGTTAGGTAACAATAAAAGAGTAGGTACCTACTTTTTTTTTAAAGTTTGTTATGAAAATTATTGTAATAACTAACTCTAAATAAACGAAAGTCGTTGTTTAGCATTAAGTCCAGACTGTTGAATTGTACTCAAAATAAATTAGTGATTTAACTTGTATAGGCTAAATAATTATTTTCAATTAATAATGCAAAGGCCTATTCTTCAGAATTTTCAGTGATATTTGCTTCTTCTCTGTTCGCACAAACCTCTCCAATCCGTCTCTAATATGATAGATTATAGAAGTAATCGATTCATAGCATAGGTCAGAGAGAAAGCAGAATGGGTAGCTTACAAGGCAATCAGCGGGCAACGGAGTCTTTATTAACCCGTCAAGGCAGTGCGGGCTCGGCTAATCAATCGTTGCTCGCGTGTCGAGCACGCTATCTGTCTTTCCCCGATTGGCCCCAGATAACACCGACGCAAGATTACCTATACGGGAATGGCAGAATGGCCCATTTATAAAATTAACTTCTTTTATCTCCCGAATAGATGGCATTAAGGGAAGTAAATAAGTCCATGCCGAAATTAATAGTCGCATATTAAACGCCCGGTCGCGTTCCGTTAATGTTCTCGCGAAGTTATGATCGCCGAATGTAAAAGTGCAATTTACAGATTTCGAACATTGTTAAAACGGGAAAATATTTAAAATAAACGCACATGATACAAAACCAACATTGGCGACGTTATTTGTAAAACAAAAACGTTTCATTAAAATATAAATATATTGTGTTTTTGCAAAGCGCTCTATGGTTTTATATTGAAATTTGCTGATACATGATAATGATGACATAGAAATAGGAAGAACTTTATGCACTTCAAAATTTTCTAGTTTTCATAAATCACTGTCTGCTGAATGCCAGGGGAGTAAGTTTAAAAGTGAAGTCGGGTAAATTCTCAATGAAAGTTTCCAGGAGATTTAACTCATAATCTACTTTGATGAAATGTATTTTTTTCGGCGAATGTGAACTCAAGTAACAATTATGAAAGATTATATTTAGATGAAGTTCAATAAAATACTGTACTACTAAAACTAACTACACAATAAACCTGTGGAGTACCGTAAACCACTTAAAACGTTATCAGGTTCGGGAGCAGCTGGCTACTTACCAACCACAGCGGATGTATCATTTTTTCAACCCTCTCCAAGTACCTCGAGATTGCTATACTTAGCATTAAATTGTGGGGGCTCTTAAGGGGCATTCTCGAGGATTACACGAGGATTTTTTCATTCTAGATTGCGCCCGCTTTGCTTTGTAAACACCTTAAAGGTATCGGTTGGCTTAAACTGACGGCAATCCGCGTTGACGTTAATGAGCGTCCTTTTCCCTATCGCGGAGATGTACGGTTATGACGGGCAGATCTGCGATACTAAGAAATTACCTGGATTAGAATTTTATTCTTTAAATTTTTAGTGCGATGCTGAAATTTGAGAGGGAATAAGTGAGAGACATATTGATTGTAGCATTAGAGAGGTTTGCACATAGTAACAAATAATAAATATAATAATATAATATTAAAATGACGCAATATACACTGGAATAAAGTGTTTTACAAAAGATCTGTTTAAGGTCACTCGAAGGTCCATATTCATAGTCTATTCCTTTCGGACATAATGCATCCCCCATAGAATGCTATGACGAACGGTCTCCATTCACAGATATAACATAACAATCATAGGTCCTGGTCCCACACTAGGATTCCCTATGTTGTGGGTATCAGGAACTACGAGTACCGTGTACAACACCCAGACCCGGAATAAATATTTGCAGATAATGCAAAGATTTTGTCCCAAATTGAACCCGCGCGTCTCGCATCTCAGCCCGCCACTCGCCCTTCCTGAGAACGTTTTTTAAATACCGTCAGTCAAACGACATAATAATTTTGATTTTAATGAGTTATAATAATATTGGGCTTCTATATCTTTAGATCGTCTGCAACGCTAAACTGTTTTATTTGTATTAAAATAATTGTGTACATAACAATATGACGTGTGTGTGTCTTAATTTTCGTAAATAAAAGTAATATTTTTCTCAAAACAATAACAACATCTGTCTACCAGTCTGGCTGTATTTACTTAAATAACGTTAGTCCTACTGGTCACATTTGATTGTGGTTTTCACTGTCCCCTAGACTGTAGGGAATTTTTGTGTAATTTAGTATCCATATCCTGGACCAAAGATGGAATTAATGGATACGGCGGACAACTAAACGAGATATGCAGTAACCGTTGTTGCTGAGCGAATAAGGTTGTCCATATCGCTAGGCTTGATAGAAGTCGCTGGACGAGACAAATCCTTGAATGGAGACCGTGGGCAAACAGCAGATTGAAACGATGGGTGGATGACATGAAAGGATACGCAAAACATCACTGGATAGCGAAGGTCGCAGATCGACTCGCATGGAAAGAAATGGGAGAGACCTACTTCATACAATGGGCATTAAATGGCTCACGGTGATGATACATAATATACTAAGACAGTAAGCAACAACTATAATTGAAAAGCTTAGGGCAAGAAAGGCTGGTTATACAACAACCTAACTCTTGTCTCGTGAAAAGTTGAATTGTGCCTGTAAACTTTTTTTAGTGCGCACACGTAGAGCCACGTTTTTAAGCAAGTGAGCATTGTACCGGTTAAAATTTAAACCAGCTATAAACTAAATCAGTTTTATTAATCAAAATGTAGGTACTTACACAGTTTGGAACAGTTTATTGGACAGGAAGCTCGTTAAGAGGATGAGCGGTAAAGCCCTGTGCGTTTAAATTATGCGTGTGTTCTCGTAATGCATGCTTTTTAACTTTCCAACAAATTTATTCAATAAGTTTACAGTCAAAATACCTACTTAGTAATTTAATGTAGTGCATACACAACAGTGTTCTTTAATTGAGTAGATTTTGGAGCGTCTGGACATTTTGTCAACCTCGTTTTGAGCGTGTATACCTATATATAAGGTTTATGTGTCAAGTTTTTTTTTTATTTAGTTAATCAGTTCCACCTAACCGATTGAGCAGAAATTTTGCGTACCTCAAATTCCAATGACAATATAGTATAATAGTATCAGCAAGCTGATCCGACGGTGGAGACGGAAGGTGGACAACGAAACTCTTTGATGATTAATGGTGGTCTGGTAGTGTTCATTTTGATTACGGTACCGATCACTTATTTAATAAAAGTTATAAAAACATATTTTGCAATAGAAAATATTGGTATATTTACCTTGGTAATATAGCTTACTTTATTTTATTCTGTTGTTGAAGACGGAATCACATCAAAGTAATGTTTAAACAAACGACTAAACTAAACCGGCACCTTGTTTATATTGTATTAGTAATGAAGCTACAAAAATCCCGTAAGGAAAACAAGGGATACCTTTTAAGTGCTCAATCCCTTCCACTATAAAAGAGAAATTACTCGAGCAAAACAAGAAACGGTTTTAGAGCTACGCAATAATAGTAGGTATCGTAATGGCCGGCTCTGAATTAATTAACGGGTCTAGTACTGCGCGGAAAACCGGCATGAAAACCGACAGGTGTGCCCTCGGCTTTATAACACCTTTACGTTACAGGGTACACGAGCCGAACCGCTTGAGCGATTGACCGTACAACCCACCTACCCCAGCTTTTATATTACAATACTTTTTACCAAAATAGTAGAATCTTTTGTTGGAAAATATTCAAATAAATTATAGCTCTGATATATTCATTTTCATTAGCATTTTTATTCATCATTCCTGTAGGATGCCCACTGTTGAAAATACGCCTCCCCATAGAATGCCACGAGCGATCTTGTGCCTCCTCCATCAACCGACTTCTTGCGACCTTTATAATGTCCTTGGTCCATTTAGAGGTGGACCAAAGAAAGTATGGATGGATTGTGTTAAAGATGACGGCTGATAGACGGAAATACAAGAAGAAAACTATGTGCTATCCTCACATAATGTGAATTAAGGGCAGGAAATGATGATGAACATGTTCATGCTAAGTCTATTTAAAATAATAGGTACCCAAAGACAAAATCCAGAGTTACAACATTAATCAAAACATTTTGGAATAAATGGAGCGTTGACGAATCAATAACCCGAATTCAATTTACGTTTCTACGTACATTACTGACGTATCAATTGTTCAATCTAAGCGAAGACAGATAAACGCACAGATCCGCCAATCGCTTTCCGATGAAAAAGACTCGAGATTCATCGATAGGATGCGCGAGTCCCAAAGTGAAAAATGTACATTTGGATGGCGTTAATTCGTTTAATTTCCGGTGAGAGGAGGGTGGGGAAAGAGGGCGCAGTCCGCTCAGATTAATTCAGTGCCGAGGCTGTCACAGATAAGAACACTGAAATAAATTGAAAATGTTCAGAGATTGATTTGAATCTATTCGAGGATATATCGAAGTCGGCCACCGCAAAAATGAAGTCGCATTCTTATCGAGAGATTTTCATTCCATCGGTGAGGCGGAAAAAACTGCGGGCGTAATGAATAAATTACACTTCTGTTCGACCGCCAGGAATGAGTGAGTGCTCAATTTTAAATAGGTCGAATAAAATGGAACAATTTCCAATTTGCCGCTGATACAAGCAGCTGTACTGCACCAATATTTCTTATCGCAGAAGCGTGATATTAAAATGTTCTACAAATTATACAATGCTTCCGTTCAGATTTTCACAAACGGTCGAATCTGAACATTGTCTATTAAATCGTTTATAAAATGGGTAAATTAATGCAATCGGCTGGAGCGAGCCGAGATGGGAGACGTCGTTCGAGGCGTCCGTGATCCGCATGTTGAATGAGCACAAGTGGCGCTCCGGACCCTCAGGCTCAGCCTCGTGCGGAGTGCCCGGCCCGTCATTTACATATTACGATTTTGTATCAATTACAATTAGAATACGTTAGAATTACGGCTATTTCGTAATCATTCTCTAAGTGGTAGTACAATAATGAGTTTTTTTACCTAGATTCATTTCACTTATTTGCTGTTTACCTGTACCTGTAATCCTGCCACTTTATCGCAAGGTAAATGTGACAAAACTGCGCAAACAAACAATTTAAACTTGCAAATGAAAATGCCCCACAACGAGGGCACCTCTACACAGACAACCCACAGTCGCGTTCTAGTGAAATTCAAATGAAGAATCAAAACGTCCGGACATGAAACAAATTGATTGATGCAGCGGCGCTCAAGCAACGCCGAGCTCGCTAGCAAATTGGTAATAGCGCATGCTAAACTTATTATCCAAACGGAAAATGGTATTAGCAGACTGCAGCCCGGCCTCCCGTAAACTTCATTGGTACGACAAAGTTGACAGTCGTACGCAAGTGATTGTTGCCGCCAATCAAACGCCAGCTCTATTGATTTGACTGCGTGCAGAGGACGAATTAAAATTGAAAATCCAGTTCAGAGGCGAGGATGGACTGGATTTCTTGTGAAAAAAGTAGATTTTAATTCGGGAGATAACAAACGTCAACGTGGCATGGCGTCCAAAACGTTAAACAATTTATCCTAGGTAATCCGGGAGTGCCAGACGATAATAAGAGTGACATTTAGAGCGTCCGGCGCGGTTAATTCTGCAGGCAGTGGCGACCGATTGTGACACAAACTAAGCCTTGTTGCCAACAGTAAACCCACCAGGTGCGAACCCACCCTATCAAACCTAATATCACACTGACTGACAGTGAAACTATGTTTTAAATTGGAGTTGGGTTTATCGATGTATTTTTGAATTCTTGTATCGGTCTTCAAAGTTATAATAATAGGTATAATATGCAGCATTTAGGTACTTTTGTGCAAAACTTGTCATCATCATCATTAGCCTATAGAAGTACACTGCTGGACTGGACATAGGCCTTCCCTCTTTAATGCCACAACAAACGCAAACAGCAAAACCGAACCTGTGGTTGAGAAAGGCCACTCGATGGACATTACTAACGTCGTAAGAAGTTTGTGAATGGAGACGGTTCAAGACTGTTCGACGTGGCATAACCACTATGTTACTAACGAACAAACTAGATAGTTTGTCGGTTAAGAAAAATATATACTAACCGTCCAACTAGGTGGACAGCTTGGTTGATCGGTTGGTAATAGACGTATTTTTATATAAGAACGACACATTCAAAATAAACTAGGTACGTCATGTTTATGCAGGGATTTGAACCTAAGAACCCACTAACGATGTTTAAACGTTTTTATCAACCCAGACACCCCTACGAAGCCATTAACTAAGAACACAAACTGTCCCATTACATTAGAACACACGATCCATATTCCGACGGTTACGAAAGCAATATCAATAGGGTGTTATTTGATAACGCTACTATGAACTCAATTTATGTTAATCTTGTAAATGTAATGCATTGAAAAAGAAAAATATAAGGTTTTATTTATTCAATGGATTTGTCTGTTTACGTATTATATTCGAAGTGAAATATTGTAGAATTTAAGTGAAAATTACATTTATTGGGAAGTTGTAAGATATTATATACGATGTCATGGCTCGCCTCTCTACGCTTACTCTGATGCCCTAATGCCATAACATAAAATAAATAACAAAAAAACATATGTATACATGTATCTGTAAAAATGTTCTTTAATTTATTTCACATTTTTGTATATTTTTGGCTTTGACAGTTATAGAATTATCCTACTATCCTATCCTACTTCCTACTATCCTATCCTACTAATATTATAAACGCGAAAGTTTGTGAGTACGGATGGATGTTTGTTACTCTTTCACGTAAAAACTACTGAATGGATTTTAATGAAACTTTTCAATAATATAGCTTATACATCAGAATAACACATAGGCTACAATTTATAAAGATATTGTGTGAATTGTCCATAATATGACTATAAGTGTCAAGTAATTAGGAAAAAATCTACCATCTGCGAGCTATTCTGGCGTGCGCTGCCAAAACCGCTAGGGTTACACATATGTAATGTATGATAGAAATGTTTATCTTAAATAGTCCTAAAAAAATCCCGCCACAGTATACATCTATATCTTATGTGTAAGCCATTACAGCCAAAATGTGTATAATATTATAAACGCGAAAGTTTGTTACCTATTATGTTTGTTACTTCTTCACGCTCAAACAGCTGAACGAATTTGAGTGAAATTTGGAGTGGAGATACCTTATACCCTGGATTAACACATATGCTACTTTTCATCATCATCATCATCAATTTTCATCATTATTCACGCGGGTGAAACCGCGGGGCGCAACTAGTATTTAATAAGAAAGTATGACGAGTAGGGAACGCAAATAATGCTAAAATAATTCACCAACTCGCAATGGTACATGATGTGGGTTTTTCTATGACGAGTTGAATGTTGACTTCAAAAAGTAATCTGTACAAGAATAGTAGTGAAGGAAGAAGGCCAAAATATCGTAGAAAAAAAAACTTATGAAAACTTACCTACTGATCTGAATGATCATCTTCTCTAAAACCCTATAATTCGCACAGTCAACAAAGACGCAGCCATAAAGACTATTTCTTAAGTAAAACCGTTGAGGATAGTTATCTGAGCGCAACTAGTGATGCGGTAAATCCTAGGAGTATGGTCACAGAATAAGTATTAGTTCTTCGAAAATATCCTCTTACTACCGACCGAAACTTAAATTGTTTCCGCATGAGATGAAGATAACGTGGACTTTGTGGACTTGAAATGTCAAACTATTTCGCAATAAGACCGTTTGGGTAACTTAGATAAGCTACATCAGGTTATCTGTTTAAATACATAGAATACATTTAGGTAAGTAAACATTGAAAGGCAGCTAAGGGAGTACACCAGGGTATTAGGCAGCAGTATCGACCTTAGTACTCAACACCAAATAAGCGTGGTGATTATGGAAAATCCCTCCATAGCATTTTATGGGGGATACCTTGTCTAGCAGTGGACGTCTTACGGCTGATGATGATATTAAAGTGTGACATAACATAACATATAACATTGAAGTTTGTGTCAAAACTAAAAGATGGTATTTTGTTTTCGTTGTCAAAAGTCTGACCGAATAAACGACAGGATACCTTTAAAGCAAATTGATCTCATCAGCCATTTTCCGGTCATTGATACGTGCGGATAAAGCCACGCTTCTCATAAAAATAAAACCTCATTCGGTCCCGACAATTCTATTTTCGCGTAGGTAACATTATTTCCGAGTTTTAAAACGACTTTAGACAATGATTTTATCTCACAGCTAGCTCCTCCATCGAGTTTTCATACATAGCTCATAGTAGTGGTTACAGGGATGTTGGCCACACAATTTCCTCGAAGGATTACAGCAGAGAGAGAAAAGTAAGACGATTAATCCCACTGGGTACGGTAGCAAGAGAATTTATTATAAAACGATTCTACTCCTGTCTGAATTTACGACAATGTATTCACAATGTTGCGGAATCGATGGCGGGTGAAATTATTTGAGCGATTAATAATGATACGTGGAAACTTTGCGCATTTTCGTGGTTCCGTACCTCTGATAGAAATAACGAAAACATTATAGGACCAATTTGTCCTATAACAGTTTGTATTTATAGCCGCATAGTCCTGTAATCGAATTAGCTTCTAATTTAGTGCAAGAAGAAGACTCTAATAGGTACTATAATGTGGTACAAACAAATATAAATTTTATTTTATTATGTGTAATTAAATGTCCTGGATACTTCCAGGATGCTATAATAAGACTATTCATGCAATGAGTCTTCTTCTTCATCATCAGCCGGTAGACATCCACTGCTCGATGAGGCCTCCCCTATAGCATGTAAAGCGTACAACTTATAGCGTACAATGGAAGGATTTGCAATGTGACACAAAATAAGAGAAAAGTACAAAATTTCAAAATTATTTTCAACCCTAAAATGGAATGAGTAGTTTGTTAGTAAAAGTCTACATAGGGTAAGAAATTATAAGGAACCCTTAGAAGCACGAGTTCCAGTCATAGTGATTTTTTTAAATGTTTATGAAATTTCAGACTCCGAAAATGAGATATGTTTAAGCTCCCTATAGATATATATTTAACCTGACCGAAAATTAACATATATTGAATTAAATTTCCTTACTACTTCCATTAACCTGTGTCAACTTAAACATTCCTGCCACAATATTGAATTAATTTACTCCAAGATTTAACATTAACAATGACTCGTAACATTTCCTTGTTACTGCTAAAGTTGCGTGTCAAATGAACAACTTTTTAACAATGAAAGGTCATTTCAGCGTTATCGATTTTATATAGCTTCACAAAAACGTCCTTAGCTCAAATGTCAAGCCTCCACCTGTGCAAATGCCAGCATAACAATCCATCTTACTCCCAAGGAATATTAAATGCCATTACTGTTTTTGATATTTATTGAGGAATTCAATGAGGAAACTCATTCAAATAGGGCTGTCAGTAGTATTTTACCATACCACCGAGTCCATCATATTATACGAAAGTGAGTCTCACTTATACAAATTTAAAAAAAGGTTTGGTGTGCGGCACTGCTTTTTACTTGCAGTACCAAATGAACACACACTAGTGAAAAAACATACGTTTCGTTTTCTTCCCCATTCCATTGACAATATTATTAAACAACGTCAATAAAATATCCATAGAAAATCAAATGGTTTTGGAGGGTTCCCAACGAGTAACACCCAAACGAGTAACACTGTTACTCGTTGGGAATTTTTGTCCCAACGAGTAACACCCTGGGAGTGGTGTTACTCGTTGGGAATATTTCTAGAAAAAAAAATCCCAACGAGTAACAGTGTTACTCGATAGGAAAAAAAATCCCAACGAGTGACACTAAGATATTTGTCTGGGTGAAGCTGAAAATTAAAAAAAAACTTTAATTTAATGGCTGATCACTGCTTTTTATTTAAAAATATTACAATCAACTTAATAAAATAAACATCGAAGTGTCGAATGACATTTGTATTAACTCCTCTTTAAAATCATACTTTTGTATCTATTACAGTTTTACATTAATTGTGCTCTAAAATTTAAGTTTTTTTTTTTACTTTTTAGTAACCTCATTCTTCATTATCATAAAACACAAGGAAATAAAAATCCAGTTATTGACAATTAATATTATGTGCATTTATTGACCAACTAAAGGACATGTTCTAAAATGGCCTATATCGATGTACACCAGACAGGGAATGGCGAAAAAATCAGTGAGTATCGTAAAAATACACGTACTCTAATTTGAAGCATAACTTACTGCTCAGAAATGTTTAAAATTCAAAATTATTTTACAATGGTTACATATTTTCCTGAGCAGTCATGACATGTCACGTTTATTGCTCTGTGGTTGCTTGCTTACAACTTCGCTGATCAACTCGACTCACAGTAGGTGCTTAATTCATAAATAGGAACGAGCTAGCTTTATTACGATCATCACATCAGTACAAGTTCTTAGTATCAGTACATTTCGATTCTACGCGAAAATATTTTCCTTGCTCCAAGACTTGGAGCCAAGACGCGAACGAAATGCAGTTCTGGTCAAAGTTGTCAACAGCTCTGTCGAAACACTTTACCACAGAGTAAATTGTATCCACCCCGCCATATTGCTTTGTCATGTGTTGCTATCCGTGAGAAATATTTTAGGAACCTGCATTTAATGCAGGACTTAATGAAGCGAAATAATACAAAAATTACAATGGGAAAAGGTTTTACATATATTTAGCAACGTTTACACAAGTGTACACCGACAAGGGCTAGGCTCCATATATCTTGGAACAACACCTTTAACTTAGCGAACGGTGCATGCGAAAGAGACAGGCCGCGCTGCTGAAGCACAAAATGTTTTGGATTGGTCACTAGACTAAATCAGGCAAATACCTGGGTGATTGGTACCAGTGTAACATAACACCCAACAGTCACATACGAAGTCCTAATCCCACACTAGGATTCCCTGTGTCGTGGGTATCAGGAACTACGATTACCATGGTACCATAACACCCAGAACCAGAACAAATATTTGCAGAGCATACAAACATTTGTTCCGCAGCGGGAATTAAACCCGCTTTCTCTCGCATCTCAGCCGGCTACTTGCCCGCCGCAACTAAACGCCTAACTTAAGTTGGGCGTCAAGCTGTTACATAGTTTTTTTAGGAACTAATTTGTCTATGCCCATCTTTACTGGCCAATTTTAGCTCAGCCAAAATCCATCGGCAGAATGTATAACACTATTAGTACATAAAAATTAGTTACTTACTTTGACTCGAAACAGTCAGTTACAAATTTTTCTTTTTACACACGCCCACACTTCCAAACTACTGTAGTGTTTTCTTCGGGCGTAATACTGATGTCTTCCTCGAAGAAGAACACTACATCCATTTTTTTTCACGTATACAAATTTGTTTTGTTGAAATGAACTGGATAACGCCATTTTTGTTGCGGTTGTACGTTATTGTGTGCTCTGTGCACTGACTCACACTGACAACCTGACTGCACAAAAGTGTTGCCAGCACCTACTTTCATTTCTGGACATGAGGTAACCATTTTTCACCATCAGAGGAAACTTCACCACATATCTTTTTTAAGACATTGGCAACGTTGCTATCACTATTGTAAATTTTCTGAACTGCAAGCCTTGTATTAGAATTGCACTTGTTCTCCCGACTACAGAATCAAGAGTTGATATGTATTTTTTTATATTGCAATACAGAGTTGTCCAAAAAGTACGCTAGGAGTGCTCGTCATTCTCACCATAAAAAAAAGTACGAGTGCCAAACGTAGATTAAGCCGCTTGGTGTGATTCACCGTAGAAAGAGTATAGTTAGTATATAGACTATTTTAGTAGTAAAATGGGCTTACTCCTGAGTTGTCCTATGCTGTGGGGATAAAGTACATACAAGACATAGATTGAAAGTTTATTACCGGGTTTTTCCATCTGTTCGGTTTGTACAGCCAAAATATATAGAGCAGTATTCATATATATAATATTATATTCATATATTATATTATTATTATATGTATCATATTCATTGCATACCTCACCAGTAATACAACTCAAGCACGTTGGAAACACTTTGCAAAATGCTTATCTCTGCAGCTGCTGCAATTCTGTGCAATATGTTATAGTGCAGTGTTGTCTACATAAAAATTACAAACTGCACGATTGCGTTGTTTCACTAAGATTTATCCGTCCATTGCTGTTTGATTATTGAACATATTTGAAGGACTAGAGATTGAACTAGCAGTGAATATAATTTTTTTCAATCAGGCTAATAAAATATGGTGAATGTTCAAAAGATGCCATATTTTGGCGTTGATAGTGTATGGACAAAAATAAAAAATGGACTAACGAAGATAAAGTATAGCAACGAAGTATGGCACTTTCAACTAAATAGCCTACGTATATTTTTATAACCGAACTAAAATAAAATGTCGTAATTTGTAGCACTGTTACTCGTTGGGATGTTTTTGTCCTATCGAGTAACAGTGTTACACTGGGTGTAACTCGTTGGGAATACTTCTTTTAATTTGTATCCCATCGAGTTACACTGTTACTCGATAGGAAAAAAAATCCCAACGAGTAACAGTGTTACTCGTTTGGGTGTTACTCGTTGGGAACCCTCCATGGTTTTTAGTATTCCGGTGACACCCAAGGAATGACTCCGAACGCACATGCATGCTAGTCCCGGGTCAGAATTAAATTCTGACGAATACGTCAAAGTCAACTGATGTATTCGTTTGTACTCATGGAAATATTAAGTTCTGCGTACGTAGTACTTATTACTTCTATGTTCGTACTATTGATACTGGTAGAATTGTGACCGCTAGCCACAGATGCTATAAACTAAGAAGTGATGTGAAGTGACTTAGAAACCAAAGTTCATAGTTCGTTACTACCATATAAAACTATAGGTAGGTACGGAAAACATATGGAATGTAACTAAATTATACGGTTTACGTATCTAACCATTATAATCGGGCAGTGCTTAAATTATATCAACAAAAAATAAACCAACACAAACGAATCAAATACTTTGAATACCTACCTCATCCTTATCATCATCAGCATCTATAAGTCCGCTTCTGGACATTGGCTTTCCTCATATAATGCCACGACGAAGAGCCGCCTCCATCCACCGACTGCCTGCATAATATTTTTAGTCTGGCATTTCACCCACTTGATGTTAAGTGGTCACGATATTCACATAAACGTCTGTTTTTTAAATATTGAAATGTGACCCAAAATGTTTGAACCAAAGGAATCGCCAAAGATATAATTTAAAAAAAATCTTACGGTTTAGGTGACGTATTGCTGCTTTTTTTGACAAAATAAAATGTTAGAAGTTGTTTTCTAAAGTAGGCTACTTCGCTAGCCTTCGTCGCTATGATGGTCTATGTCCTTCAAATGTTGACAGCTACTTCACAAAATACAATAGGTACTTCATAGTTGTAGGTCTACAACAATTAAATATGTGTTACATTTCAAGTAACCATTAAATTAAGTAAAAAAAAAAACAACATATAACATGAGTTGTGTATACGACGTTGACGTCACACAAAAGGATCGTTTTCTCCAAAAACAATAACAGAATCCACTCAAACCATACGTATTCATTTTCTTCAGCCTGACATTCTGATTTAATCCTATATGTCACTGTCAAATTAGAGACACTAAACCATAGGCGTATCAGCCACAGTGACATTTCTAAACATGAGGGGAACAAATAAATGCTTTTGACATTCAAGTGTACACGACCTTGGTTCTAATGTAGACTAGCAGAAGGGTTGGCCTCCTATTAGGGATATTTAACGTAATATTATAGCTAAGTTTCTAATGCAAATCCTCTCCGAAAATTGAGTGACATCATGGATGTAATTGCTGACATTTCTTTGGGACAGATGTCTAGTACTTTCTTATCGTTAGCATTTTTGCTTTGTTTGGGGTAATTGAATGGGTTAGGTTGTTACAAAAATCCCGGTTCATCACCATTATTATCATCATCGGTTGACTGCTGAATGAGGCCTCCTCTCGAATGCAATGGAGAGATTTACTATGATCACCAAACACGCTTGGCAGGTGGATTGGTGATCGCAGTAATAGGATTGAGTACTCAGGTGGATGCTGCTTTTCATTCTCTGATTCTTTATTTAGCTTTTACGACATCTAAGAGAAGAGACGGGTCTATTCTTAGGCTGGAATTACCACGGCCCGAATGATCCGGTTATAGTTATTGTAAATAGCTTGCTCTAGCATAATAAGTTCGACATAAAAATAAATTCATCAAAATTGGTAAATTCATTTTTGTCTTTCAGTAGGTACCTACTAGTAAGGTACTAGTTACTAGTATTATGAAAACAAAAAATCATATTATTATACGTATGAATACATAATTGAATAAATTTTAACAGCTTCCATGAAGAAAAACTTTATTTAACCTTATACATTTATAGCACAGATTATTGAAAGCAACCTACATAGTTTTTTTTTTGCAAAATACCAACATCCCTTCAAAATGGAAATAGTTCGTGAAAATGTATTCATAGTGCAGTAGATTTATGACGAATTGTACGTAGTATTTTCAAGCGAGTGTAGCAAACACTACTGGCTCTTCTATGAGTCTGCTGAAGTCGCTAACAAGCTTTGTTTATAATATAAATTGAATAGAAACTTGAACATAGTCTCAAAAATCTGGACAATCATTATAGGCGCAAATAAATCAAAATGAGAAAACTTATTGAAAATAACTTACAGTTTAAAACTATCTAGACAAAGATGGCAAGTTTTATCCTCGGAGGAAGGAGGTGGTGAGAGGGAGTAGGGGGGCCAGTGACGTCACGGCTGACGGTGTAAATAATTGCTCTGTCGAACACACCTGCCGGGGAAAGAAAATTAAGCGAAACGCAATTTGACTGAGTGATGAAGCACCTACAGTGGATCACTTTAATGAGAAGTAACAAACGAAAATTGTTCTTTGTTTAATAAATATATAATTTATTCACATTATAAAATGCTGCCATTAACTTAAGGATTTACTTCCTGGAAGATTTTCTCATTGTTTCATGATATTTGGGAACTGTGATTCAACTTTATTAAGCTAGTGGTTTGTTAACCTACTCTAAAATTAATATTGAACAAATAGGTAATGCAATTTATAGATTTTTAATAACTCACAGTGTCAACTCGAGAAAAAGCAAACACATAAAATCAAATATAAACGTTGCATACAGCGAGTGTTTCACGGCACATAATAAATGTTGCGAGTGTTGACAGCCACATTGTACAAACGCAACGCTAATTTGTCGCGCGACACACGAATCACGATCGCATTTATGTCTTCCTTGCATGATAACCCTCCTTAAAGACGACCTAATACTTACGCCAATCGTGTCTCGAAAGCTCGTAAAAAGATACTCTTTTATCCAAATTACAATCGGATTACTTTTTATTCTGACGAAATAACCCACTCTGGATAATTAGCGATAACGGTAGCGGTCCTTAGCCGCGATCAACTTTTGTCGCGAATATTCCACGCCTAAATTGCAAAGGTAACAACGCCGTGTCCAGTTGTTTATTAACAAATTCATAAACATTGACTCACGAATAAAACGGTGGCGAGCCGTGCTCCCGGCGAAAGCAAACATGCTCCATATTTTCATGGGATTCAAATAAAAATAAAGTGGATGACCAGGGGTAGTCTAATTTAATATGAGCGCGGGACATCTCGTCATACGGATGATGCTGCTTTCGTTTTATTGCTTAGACGGGTGACTGAATACAAAAATGTTTGAGCGGACACGGGCAGCGGACAGCGGACAGCCGGCCACCCGACGATTGTCAGCTGTTAAACAGTTTTATTATTGCCGGACGAACATCGCGCAGCCTATTTGCATAATTGAACGGCCACTTGGAGGCACTAGCATTGTTATACTCCGCCGTTCCATTTGTCAGATTCGCCGTATCATTTATGCATGTGGCTCATAACGAGAGCCGCGTCGTTTTTCTGGACTATTCATTATTTTTCCTTTTGTGCTGTTTGTTATCCGTCGGGCACTCGTGTCCTAAGAACGGTCGGCGTAGAAAATATGTAACACAATACCAACTTCCCTCCATATAGACACAAACGACCGCATTTTTGTTACATGAAGTTGAAAGGGCTTAATCTGGAATTTGGTCAGGTAAAATAAACATTTGCTTTCTGTTGTGCTCCAACAAGTCAAAGGGGCCACGATAGCTTTGGTACATGCAAAACAAAGAGAGGTCGATTAGAATATTAAATCTGACCTATCGTATTGTAAATAGAATTCCAAGCTAATCATTTATCGGAGCAATTTCAAAGTTCCATTAAAAATATTATCTACGCTTAAAATCTTTAGGGATATCCTGTGTAGGACCTACCTACCTCTGTAAAAGAGGTTAAGTGTCTATTTAAAGCCATCAAACGACTTAATCGTGCATTGTTTGTTAAAGAACTAAGGTGCTCTTAGTACGGGGCATCTGATCGAGGAACAATAAAAGAGCCATAAAATCTTGCAGCACTGTACAAAAAGCTGGCGTTATCTTCGAGGCGTAAATGTTTAATGGTATGATGTTGCCCGTCTGTGCGCACCTCGTGATCCGATTTTAAAACGATGCCTTTCAAGTAGCTGTGACGGGAATAACTTTGACTGTAGCCTCATGAGATAAGTTCTTTAAGTACCTTGCACTATAAGTAGACTAATGATAGATGGCTTTAATTGATTGGGTTCATGTAAACAGTAAGCTGGGGTGCTGTTAATTCTCGATTTCCAAATTTCTGTATATGAAAACTCACTGATGACTTAAATTCTTATACCATGATATCAAAACAAGTGCCTCCTCCAGTACATTTATTGAAAAACGGTGATCTGCGACCTTTTTATGATAAGTCACTGAGTGACATTCAGAAAAAACTAAACAATGTAATTTACCAATCTATTATTAGAGCCATGTTTTTTAAAAGTTATTAAAAATTTTCCAGATTAGACTGATTTAATTTGTCATTTGTCAGCTGAAAGTGTAAAATAATTATAAGTGGTTTTTAACACTTGTACGTGAGTAAAAAATAGGGCTGAAATTAATTTCATGTCCATGCCTGAAAAGATACAATTTTTTTGGAATACGGAAATTTTTCTGTCTGCTTTTGTATTTAAAACTACATTTACGTAAAATATACAGCACATACGAGCATATTAAATGTTGTTTAGTATAATTTTTGGTTAGTAATAAACGTTACTGCGGTCAAACGGTGGGTAAATAGTAATGTAACACTATTACCTTGCCTTACTACTCCCTACAGGGGTGTATTATCACTAAAATGTTGGTATTACATAATATTTGCTTATTTATGTTGTTCCCACTGCTAAATATTCACCAAAATGTAAATTTGACTCGGTCGAATGAATTTTGATTTTACTGTAACGCAGCTTTATGGTTTGTAACGAAATCAATTTACCTTTGGAATAATTTATCTACAGTTCCAATTGAGTTATTTGACTCATTTTATGGACTAATTTTTCATTAAAATTTTAATTTTGGTTCATAAAAAGTTTTAGTGAGTTGCGAATTTGTGCACCAGCCTTCAATGAAAAAACTTCAAACAAATTCTTCGGTTCTGAGGAGAGTGTCTTGTGAGAAAACTTTGGCTACTCAGAAAAATGACAATTGAAATTGTCAATCACCTGTTTTTTAGGGTTCCGTACCCAAAGGGTGCCAAATGTAACCCTATTACTAACCCTACGCCGTTCGTCCGTCTGTCAATCTGTCTGTATTCACTTACAGGAGTACCTATCTTGGCAGCTGTAAGAGGTAGCCAGTTGAATTTTCACCGATTATGTATTGGTTGACCATGGACCCTGTGCAAATAATTAAAATGCCAAAAAATAAAAAACCCAAGGAGGTCCCCATACAAGAGTTCTCCAACCAACGAAAACAACCGATAGCGCATTCTAATCTACTAGTGGCGACATCTAGTCTTGAGTTGAGTAACCCACGGAACCCTACACTTAGCGTAGTTCGAGAAAAGAACATGTCTGGTTTATTTTGTTGTTAACACGTCATGAAAATCAAGCTATTTATTTTGTTATTTGAATTAAGTAGCCTTTTTTGAACACCCCTAAATTTCGGGGTTCACAGGTGAATTATCAAACCAAGTTACTTTGTTACTTGTTTGATTAAGTAACTTTGTCGATTCCTCGTCCCTTACAAAAAAACTTAATTCAAAATCTTTTCAATGGTTCCCAATGTTTTCTCGCATATTTTTATTACAGACGAAATTAATCGAGGGCCTTTTCAGACATCAAAACAACCCCCGGCCATTGTTAGAGATGATTACAAGGGTAGCTACATACTTTACAAAGTGAAAATGTTAATTTTTATTACTCTGATATAGAGCACTTTTATGTTTATAAGACTTTTAGGGCTCCCTGATTATTTTTTGTTTGATGGTATTTGTAAATATTTTTTGTGTCGTTTTTTATGTGCGTGATGTTATTGGTTCAATAAGCTTGTCTTTTGTGACTTACTTAAAAAACACTTCGTGCCATATTTGTCGAAAATACTTTGACAATCTCATCAATCACAGAGGCTAAATTAGGGCACCACTGAATATGCAGTGGTTGCAGGTTCAAATCACACATTTTTCATACAGTTTATATTTCCAAATGACTAAAAACTTTATCTACCGAAATAAAAAAATCACCATGTAACCTACATGTATATACAAAATAAAAAAAATACAAATGAACCAGTGGGCCATCTTTAGATGGCCCACTGGTTCATTTGTATTTTTTTTTTTTTTTGTTTTTTTTTTGTTGTTGTTTTTTTTTTTTTTTTTTAAAACTTGGAAGTTTTTATGTGTTTGCATTCAGAAATCTTTACAAAAGTATTTTTGCTAAAAATATTTTTGTTTGTATGTAGTAGTAAAGCTTTTTTATCAGAGTTCGTTTGGGATAGTTCTGCCGCTAAGTAATAATGCTCACATTGCTGTATTCCGGTTTGAAGGTTATGGGTGCCGGTGAAATTACACATTTTTCAGGGTGAAGGGCGCAGTACAATGCCACGTAGGGCTAGTCCTAGTTGAACGTGACCTGTTAGGTACGTAATGCATTATAGGCACAGGTTACCGGGCAGTTAGGTTGTTCCGGTATTTACAAAAAAAAGACTGTACGGTACATAAGGTAAAAACGTGATTTTAAAAGAATTTGGATACTTGTACTCTTACTCGTGACGTATAATGAGTTTGAAAGTACAAGGGATACATGGGTAACTTTACTTTCTTCAAACCCATTACGCGACCTCAATCTAACAATCGAAACGTATTCATAAATTTTCTTACAATACAATGAAACACGAATGAATGAACTCAATTACAGCGATCGCAATTAATAGTCTCGAATAATGGTGCCCGTGATTTATCAGTAATAGCAGGCTGATTGACGTTTTTAATATGCCACTACAGGGCGTTAGGGTGCAGCTTATAATAGGAAAAGCTACTTGAAAACGGCCTGTTTTACTTATAGGTGCTTTTGCTTCACGGTGGGAACCATTGGATTTTTATAAATTTATTAGAGATGGTCCATCACGTTTTTGGAACCTTTATTCTTCAATGGTTGTCAGTTTTGTGGAGCTATATTGCATACCTATTGCCACTTCAACTTGATAACTCTGATAGCTATGTCGGTGATTTTGGACCAACCAAATACATTATAAAGTTCACAGGGGCATGGTGGATGGAGTCGGCCCGATACTGTTCGTCGTGGCGTATGGTGGAGGTTTACGTCCAGCAGTGGACTTATATAGGCTGATGATGACGTGCGCATGCATCAAAAGTTAAGGGAAACTCCGTGAAGACACCAGAATGCCCTAGAACCAAATAATATGTGCATAGGGCAGCCCATTTAGGTACTCTCGTAAACTAGGTTCTAAGTCCCATGCAGAGGGAACATTATGGCGTAATGCCCTAAGTGTTTCGCCCCGAACGGAGACCTCGCGAATACAACACGATACCACATATTTTTTCTTAGCCTTTCTAACCGACTTCAAAAACAGTTAGAAAAATTAGTTTTTCATTTGGTAAACAAAATCGAAATTTTTCAATTTTAGTCTTTTTCTTGTATTTGTGTCACAAAAGCTACTACCGTTCCAAATTTCAGCTTAGTGTGATTAAGTAGGTACCGAGGTAGTTCTTACATTTGCTCATATTTCAAAAACTACAAAGTCTAAAGTATATTTAAAAATAGTTAGATATGTCCAAACAAAGCCTGGCATCATACAGGACGTTAGACAAGGCAAGCAAACAAGCAAACTGCCCACCTCAAGGCAACGGGTTCTTTTATGAACTTTGTTAAATAATTATTTCATTATTATTTTAGATATTTGCATCGATTCTAATTCAGTGCTTGTATTGATCTAGCTATTCCTATCAAAGCTGTGTCGGGGTGTATTCAGAGGCGCCTCAAGCCGTCAAAGATGACAGCAAATTCTCAGTATACCAGATAGTACAGACACCTACTTGTACATGAAAGCTACGATAGTTCCTGTCTGACTTGTCTGACTTGTCTGGCTTCGGAATTAGATGCGTGTTGGGTGTGGTTTTGAAAAGGACTACTAATTTTCAAATTGGATATTCTTTAGTAAAACCCCATAATGCTATTCATCTGAGTTGAGGTCACATTGACCGCTACAGAAATGTTTTAAATGATGCGCATTTCAATTGTATTGTTTTACCGAAAAGCTGCTTTACAACTTCGTCAGTGTTTCGTCATTAAATGAAAACAAAAAGAGAATCTGTTTAATTAACGCTCGCGCGCGTCAGAAACCTTGTTATAACGGATACAGTGCTGCACAAATCAAGGGATCCATTAGAAACAATAGTAAAATTATTATTTAAGGTTATTTGTGACAATAATGAGTAATAATTTAATACCTTTATTGGATAAGCCTTTACAGTTCAGTCTGTAGGCTCGTAAGGTCAACTCTTGAGGCGTTATTTAATAAAAAACAAATTAAATTACCTTTAATGGTGGCTCACGCCTGCGCCCCCAAAGTCGAAAACTTAGGACCCCAGCCCTAACAACATATTATGTTAAAACCATTTCTAAACCACCTTTTGCAGGGCAAAACCACTTACAGACTGGAATATTTCTTACATACGGTGCTATATGCCTATGTAGAAAATAAAGGTACTAAATCAACTTAAAAGTCAATAGTGTTTTATTAATTGAGGATATTTTTTTGTGAAATTATAGTTAAAACGATAAAATATTTTTGAACTTATACCTACGACAGAAGTTAATTATGTTACCGATTCTACAATTCCCATGTTAGGGTAGAGTATATATTATAATAGTATAGGTGTGTACAAATGGGCTACTATGGTTAATTACAAATTTATGATTGGCAAACAAAGCCGATGCAACATCTGAGTTTTGCAGAGCTGTTTACAAACCACGTCGAACAACACTCGAAATTAACAAAATTATTATCACCAATACGACAACTCACAACATCTCGTGCCCATTTACCGTCAATAAATCCATTTACCGACCTCCTGTTATGTTTTCCAACAGATAATAACGTTAATAAAGTATGCAAATGGCGGCTACATCTAAATGATCGGTCACGAGTCTCGCAAATTACTTTCGCGAAGCACCTACTAAGTGAGTGTTAGACCCACCACGACATCAGCTTAGCGACCTCCAACTGAAAATCATTCCCAAACAACAGATCCTGCAAACGATTCTGGTAACTGAACTTCATGTTTTAGAGTCCACGTTTGATTGATTAAAGACCAGTAACGTCGATTGTTGTTCGCCTAACGCCAGTCAATTATAACCTTCTATTCGATTTGATGCCCGTTTGTTCCCTTGGGGTATTCGCCGCTCGCTTTGGCAGCAAAGTTTAAATTAATTCTCGATTGACACAGTACAATCTCGCCAATATTTTGATTTAAACCCACAACAGGCTTTTAATATAACGAACCAAGTTTTATTTGTAATCTTGTTTGTAATTATGGAGATTAGAGTCTGTCGGTAGGGTGGGATGGCTTGCTAGATGTGTAACTATCACCATGTTTCTTCTATTTCAACTGCGGGCAGCAATATTTTTGTCTGGGCGTGTGAACGTGCACTGCGAGGCAAGACAAACGTATAAATCTGAAAGCACACACACATACGTTGCGTGCTCTGCTCTATGGCTCTGTCTCGAATTTATGGGTTTTGCCACTTACAGCCAGCCACTGTCGATTTTTACGGAACATTACTAATGGTAATTTTCGCCAATCAATAACGGGACTTAGAGATACACTCAATACATGTAAAAAAGAATGGTTTCTAAAAAAAAATATTCCATTTTGAAAATGAGTCTTAAGTGTTAGGTATCGCGTATTATTTTGCTATTATCGATCTAGCACTAATCATTTTCGATTCTTTCTCAGTCGAAGAGATGAAACAATACTGAATTGAAGGAAGAACAATTTAATTTGTGCTTATTTATATTGCCACGTTTACTTCACATAAAGAATTTATTGCCAATTTAGGACGAAAATAAGATTCGAATTGAATTTAGCCTAAACGAGGGGCGCGTAAAGCCCTGAACTAAAGACACACCTACATGATTTTCCTGATGTGAGGCTGAACATTCACAGTCCGATACGACTTCGTATTTTTATGAATATTTCCATTTGGCCGGTTGATGTTCGCGACCCAATGAGTAAATTCGCAGAGAAACGCGTGTGACATTTAATTGACAAGTGAACACAAATGTGACGTAGTGATGTTGACGGAAACACCGAGCACGTTGTGAGCATGTTGTACCCAACCGTGTGCCACAGGCATGAGCACCCATCAGCAAAATAATACAAAAAAAAACAATTTAAATTGTCCGCGTAAGGGCGGTCCATCCGCGGTCGTATTCACCGAAATATTGTTAATTAAAATTGTTTGAATACTTTGTTTAAAATTGGGAGATTAACATACTGCGGTTTTTGAATCAATGTTTGTATTGGTGCATTACCTATAGGCCTCAAAATGTTAATAGTAGATTATGGCACGTTTGTTTTAAGTAGTCAATGATTATAACTGATACTGTTTTGGTTAAATAGCTTGTGATTTTTAAGCAAATTGGATTTGTTACATAATTTGTATCGGTCAGCTTTAATGGTATTTAAATAGTTATTGCGATAAAATGATCTGGAAATCTTCTGTAGTTTTATATGAGCAGTAAATCTGGGCTGAATTAAATATATTAGAACCTAGACATAAACATGGAAGTGTAAACCAAGAGTCATGATAATTACGAGTCTCCGACGGGCTCATCCCGCGCACCTGTTGCCAACGACTTTAACTTAAATTTAGTAGCATACGTGTAACCAGCCTTATACGCGACACTTGTATATAATTTTCTAGCGGTTAAGTGATATTACTCATTTGTGCACAACACTGTACGAGGCATTATTATTTTATATCCCGCAGTTACTGTTTTGGAATGTTCCAAGTGAATAATATTCACAATATAATCTCGCATCGCTTATAAAATATCTTACAATTAGACTAGGACATAAGTTTTGATACTTTTAAAGGTACCAATGCTCTTTTGAGCTACAAACCAAACGCGGTGCGGGGCTGTCGCCAAGCGCACCGCACCGCTTCTCCATACTCCAAGCTCGTACTGACAACGACATGATGCGCCAGCTCCTGGGCGCCAGCCCAGAGCACCGCGCGCCCGCTGCCACGTTGCGTGGGCAATGCACACTGGAAGCGGTGCGGGGCGATCTCTTACCGCAGTGCGCTGCCCCGCACCGCTTTCGGTATGTGAGCTCCTTTGAGTTATTACCTACAGTTTATTTTCTCGATTGAATTTGTGAACTCAGTTTGTAAACATTTTGTAGAGTATGTAATTATAGTGGGGAGAGCGTTTTCATAGGAATATACTCCTCTCTTTACAGCTCTGGGACAGTGGGTGGAGAATACAGAATAAACAAGGTTGCACATTAACCTGGAGTGTAACAAGTTGTAGTGTAGCATAGAGGCAGTGTATCACGTGGCTGCGCATTTGTCTCGCCCCGAGTGCATTCTGTTACGTCCTCCAGTTACACTTTGCCGTGTTCTGCTTATGAAACGGGTCTCGAACTACCGACAGTAAAACTTTCAGCGGATTGTTACATTGGAGCTTTGGAGCCAACTAAATAAAGGTTTTGCACCCGAGCCTTTTCATGGGTGTCGTCTTTACGCCGATTTTATGTTGCATGAGCAAAATACAGCTGTAATTTCAACACGGGAAAATGTATATTACTCCGAATCCTTAGTAGAATCTGACAATGCGGGGATTTTTTGAAAGAGCCTCGGGCTAGGTAAGGGTAGGCGCGACTCCAGTTTGTTACATAAAAATCCCTTTATCGCGACGTAGGTCGACAGATTACTTTCTTGTTAAGAGGATGAAAACAAGAGTTAGTTCGTTTTCTACAAGGATATAAATATGAACTTTTTTTAGGGTTCTTTTCTTTTTTTATAACGGTACTGTACATTTTAGCCGCCTTTTATTACACTATTTCAGAACAAACGGCCGAAAAGAGAGACCCACATTTTTTACCGTTTTGCCGGAAAGTTTTACTGTGCGTTACTGTGTTAGTATTTTTGTGGGGTCAGGATGTTACATAGTGTAACATTGTTTCTTCTGTTTTCGATTTAAAAAAGGAGGTATTCTGTAATGAATAATAATGTAATCAGTGGATTTATTCATCCGGCGTTCTGGAATGATCTCTCGGCCGCGGCGGCAAACACGCAATTTGTCGTCGGCGTTAAATCGACCGCAAACAAAACGGTCGGTGGTTGCACCGTCGCGCCATCATTCACCTGTGGTCGTCCATGGTAATGAGATGGACCTACTGTTCAACATATTAGGCTGATTGCAATTGTGCGCGCGCCACGTGAAGCGACAACCGCACATACCCGCATCACGATTGAAACAGCACGAAGCACACGGAAATTCGCCTGTGATTCAATTATTGGATAATGTAAATTGAATAAATCTTCTGACTGTAAATTTAATATGTTTTGCGAATGATCGGGCTACAACGAATTCTAGTCTGAAAATGAATTTAATTATTTGCGTGATCAAACGCTTAGCTTAATAAACGGCATAATTAAATCATTTATGAAATGGAGGAATGTAGTAAAGTTAAACGATTCCACCTTCAAATAACTTTAGAAGTGACGAAACTGATAAGACCCATGTAAGCAACACCAACTAATTAGCAGTTATGAGCGACACTCGAATTGCATGGCAACAGACCATTACTTAGAATCCGCGATAAACATCAATCAAAAGAACAATTTCACGATAGAATAAACAATGGTTGATACATAATGCGGATTCACGTTTTGTTTGTTGAAAACCGCAGAGAGCAAGCGGGTATAGCGTGACTTGTGCGTCATTACTCAGTTGTGGTCGCTAGGTAATGAGATAGCCCCTCTGTCCGCCGCATACGCACTGCCCAAAATACTTAGTATGGTTTTAAAATTAAATGAAAGTGTACTAAACAGCTACTTAATAACATTCCGCTTTAAAAATCACGGTAGGATCACGAATTAAACTTAAATTTACAGGTTAGAATTTAATTCGTTGATATTATTTAAAATTTTTGTTAGTCAGGTGTTTTTTGCAATAATAGGTTGGTTAACTAACAAAGCATCGGAGCACAAGCTTGCCTCGGATGATTTTACACAGCTATAGTCGGTAGGTGACGAGATGAAGTGACCCCTCTGTCTGAATTAACTTGTTTTTTAATAACTTGGAAAAACTTTTACTCAACCGTGTTGAAAATCAAGAAAAAAGATGAAATAAGTAATAAAAAGAATTCCAGAAACATTTATTTCTCCTCATTCTTCTAATGCCTTATCAAACGAAGCCTTCAGCCTCCGAAGAATAAAGGTGCTTTTGTACAATATCGGGAGCATTGCTTTAATTTCGGCGACAGTTAATTTATTGAGGCCGTAAATAAAAGTAATTGTCAAAAACAGCCGAGATTTTTTCTCGTAATTTTATTACGAAAAAGTTGACGACACTAAAGGTCCCATTTTATTGTATTCGATAGAAACTCCCAAAGATATAGTTCAAAAGACTGATTTATAGACTTGCGGGTGACACCTCCTTAATATTGACACAGTAACTACATCGAAGAACTACATAACATGCTATCACGAAGTGACGCTGCGCTCTTAATTCGTTTTTTTTAATAAATTTATGACTGAACTGGCGTGTGGTCCACCTGATGTTAAGCGGTAACCCCAGCCCCTTACAAATGCAACCTCTTACTTCTTAAGTCACGACCACCTAGGACGCGCCCTACTTGGCATTGCACTGCCTTTACTTATAGACTGGTCATTACTTTCTCAAGAAGTGGCAACATTTAGGTAGAAGAGTAAGTATTCTTGGTTTTGGAGCAGACAGACAACGTAGTATGATTATAAGTATGTCCTTCTTAACACAGAAATAGCACATGCCTACACTATTGTAATTTATTGCACAATTATGCAACAAGTGTGCAAAAATTTTCAGGCTCCTAATAATAATAATTTTAAACCAAGATTCTCCATGCCAAGTCTAAGAGATTTTAAGCTCTAAATTAACAAAATAACGCTCTTATAGGCGCTAAGTTTCAGCCACTGTAATTAACTTGGCCTCAGTAATAAAGATGGTTAATAATGGGTACGTAAGTTGCTTTGTGATAATTATTCCAGGAATCCTTTAATATAACCAAAACAAGCGCGAATAACTTGCACTTAAGTTTCGTGTTAATGTGACAGAAGGACCCCAGATATGCTGAGAGGGAAACTTTAACGCAGTTGTGTGGAATTACTTTAGTGAGGATCAGGTGTCACCGCTTTGTGACGGTTTTGGCACTTTGTTTTACACCACCTTGTTGTTTCGAATGAGTTTTAACCCAATAGTATTCAAAATAATGAGAACATTGTGAACCACAAACATAACAGAAGAAGTGGGGCATAAAAAAAAGTGAGTTATGATTTGTGACAACACAAGTTTTATGCCAGTGACCCGGGATTCATTGCTCTCATGTGTATCATGAAAGCAAAACAAAAACAAGTCCTTTGGAGTTCCAAAAAACAGATTACACTGAACACCCCATTTAAGATCCACAAATTAACATACCATCATCATCGTCACCAAGCCTGTTTACGTCCACTGTTGGACGAGACCTCCCCCATTGAATACAATGGGGCGATTCAAAGTCAAAAGTCAAAGTCAAAAATAATTTTATTCATTGAAATCACAAGGATCATTTTGAATTGTCTTATAAACTAAAATTACTCCTGTTCCAACGCAACCAAGCCTAGAAGAATCAGGCAACAAACACGGCTTGGCTTACAAAAATGGTCCGTCTTACCACCAGGTGAGAAGCGATTTTCCATAATCACCACGCTATAGGCAGGCGGATTAGTAATCGCTGTTTGGTGATGAGTACTTAGGCGGATGCTGCTGCCCATCTCCTGGTTTAATCCCTTAGTTAGGCTGTTACTACACCCGGAGGAGTAGAGGGGTCTATTCTTAGGCCGGATTCACCACGGCAATTAATTATGTACATCATGGTATTTTTTAGAAGAGACACAGCGTACGTGGAAAATAATTACTAAATGCGCGGTTAATCTCCCACGGGTGACTTTGCGTGGCACTTCCTGCCAGATAGAGAACTGCTAACATGGATCGGTGGCATGTTGAAATTGCCTATTAACCAGATTACACTTAACCACTTGACAGCACCGAAAATAGGTTTAGGATTTTATGGTGTGTAATACGTTGCCCACGGGAATGACGTGTTGCATTTTTAAATTTGTTTTGACTAGAAATTCAAATTACTAGGCATGGCAACATTTAATAGTTGTTATAGCTTGATTACACAGTTGCCATCCGGGTATATATTTATACGAGTTACAAAAAAAAACATGAAAATAAATTTATGAAATAATTGGCATTAGTTTGAAATACCAAAACAAAAAACAGGAAGTCAAATTATTGTAAACTAACTCTAGGATAAAATAATTCATAATGAATAGTATTTTTTATTCTCAAAAAACATTAGGTTACATCATAATAAGTTTTTAAGAGTAACTACTTATTCAAATTAGCCACGGAAGCACCAGGTAAACATCACGTAACCATATTAGGTAGTTAAATAGGTAAGTATTTAGGTAATTTTTGTAGTAGGTAACTTTAATTTCCACACTAGGATTCCCTGTGATGCGTGAAGATCAAAATTGTGAAATTATTTTGCAGTTTGCATTTTTGTTCTATTTTTAGTTTACAGTCATTTTCATCCCTATTATACAAATACCAGATATTATACTTTATAATCTACAATCCTTTGTCAAAGTCTACTTCATTATTAGGATTATATATTAGAAATTGGATTAATGTCATAATATACTTACAAGTTTTTGGTTCAAGGTTCACTCACCTAAACCATTTACATTCAGTAGGCTTTCGACAACCAGAGCTTGGACTACTCAGTTGACTGCATTAAAGTTCCGTACAAATCACGGCACTCAAACAAATAAGTTTGATGCTATAGTAATTATGAGGCCAATGTCTATGTATTAGTATCGTTCCCGTTTATCGGAATTTCATTGTTATACCCACATATTTAATACACTACTATATTATTATTAGATACTTATATGCCTCTGGCGTGCGCACGATAATAACTTGCTCAGTAAATTATCAGAATACACACAGAAAACAGACAGTAGACTCATTTTAGGGAGTATACTAGACTTGGCAGGTGTATTTTTGTGCAATTATATGACACGCCTTTTTCCTGAAGCGGTAACTAGGCGGAGCCTATAATTAAATATGAAAGATTTTTGGTAGCTTAAATTTTTATATTATCGGTTAAAGCCAAACCCTCTTATTCATAATCTTTTTTTAAGGCTATTTTAGGTAAAATAGCTTTTGTCTTGTTTTGACTTATGACATTTTACATCAGAGAGAACAAGACAAAAGCTTTTTTAACTAAAATAGGTTTAAAAATGGTTATGAATAAGGCCCTAAATATTCAGAAACCTATGGAAGACCGTAAATATTGTAAAAGTTTATGGATTGAGGTCTACAATCCCTCTGGGAAACAGTTGTGAGTTTGTGTGTAGACATAGGTATATAAACTGAATTCATTTCCATACATGTTCATTAGTGATTCCTTCAAAAATATGAATCTTCAAGAATACTTTCTTGCATCGGAAGCTCATATACTGAGACAATGACTATTATATTCAATCGTTTATTTACCCTGAAGGAGCTCGCCAATGGGGTTTGACTGTGTCATTTCCCCCACTCACTATTTTTTTAACCGTCCTTTCATCGTTCCGTCCCTTAGGAAGTGATTTGCTAAAACACACTCTTAATGTATTATTGTGAAGGCTTCAGCTTTATAATGCTCTATTGAGGATCAATAGTGGTTTCGATTTATAGCTTTCCATTCTTGAGAGGCCATTGTTAGCCTCCAATGGAATTATTGGGTATATTGAGCATGATGTAATTTCATTTGGTTGAATTACATACGGACAGTTGTCATTGTCGATGACGTATAGCCTGTCGCTGCTAAATTATATTCGATGTATATTGATATGGAACATTAACTTTTTCAGTAAGTTTGGTATTGCTGATGTTGAAACAGGTACTGTAATCACTGAGGCAATACTGACATCTATCTGAGTAACTACTTATTAGAATGAAATATTTGTTTTTATTGCCAAGAACAATGATTGATGAAGCTAACCCTCCATTATTACTAAAGAAATTCATCCAAAGTTCCATCACGGGCAAACAAAATGATGCTTTAATATTGTAGTTATCTTCGCTCACCACTTCTCGCCGCATAGCCCGCCGGGGTTTGAGCCCTCCCACTAACGCGTAAATGGACTTATTGCATTGCGATGCTTACCTACGGGTAGAAAGAGCGGCTCGTTAATATTTTAGTTTGGGTCGGAACGAATAATAGGTTAGTTTTTGGATGTTTCTCTTGTTAAATTAAATTTATGATGAGGATGTAACTAAGGGTTGGTCTGTATTTATTCAAAATTTAACATTATTTTTGAGGTCTGGCTTAAGGTAACCTTTTTGTAAATCATTGTTATGGAAAGTCGTAAAACATAACACGGAAAAAACCTTTTTCCTCAATTAGGAAGAAGAGCGTGTTTATACTGTCACTGGCTTACATCCGATCATCAAAGTTTTATTGGTTCCTTATCATTTATTGTCACGAAATACTCACACGCACATCGCACGTTTGAATCTGCAGTAAAACTATCTTGAACTCAGTGACACGGCAGGTTGGGCGTAGGTATTTAGTTTTACGCTTCTCATAATATCAGATAAATTAAATTAAATTGTTTGCCCCAAACATCACAATATAATCTCTGAACACTGTTAAATAAGTAGTGTTCTATTATAAGATCGGAATTTGAATTTTCTTTGTTGTGTTACTGTGAAGGTATACAAGTTGGTAGGTAGTGAAATATAACAATAGCTGGCACATTACGGACGTACATTCTACTTCATCAGCCGATAGATGCCCACTACTGGACAAGGCCTCCCTATAGAAAAGGGGGGATTTGCCATAATCACTACGCTTGGCAAGTGGATTGGTGATCGCACTTGTACTTAGATGGATCCTAAATAACGTTTCAACACTTACAATTGTTCAAGTTCATAGTATCAAAAAAAGTTTTGTAAATTTTTATTGCTCATTTTTTTTATATTTTACGACACTCTTAGCCTGTCGAAATCCCTGCATTCCCGTTTCTTATAAAATCTCGTTTTAGTTCATTGCAAAATAGTGTTTTACTGGAATAATACCTTCGTATCGAAACGTCTGGCAAACATGTGATTACTGCTTACTCCCGTGAGTTTATCTCACTTCCCGGTATCCATGCGTCACGAGATGCATTCCAACCGCGACACCCGCGGGAAAAGATTCCCGGGAATTGGTTGCTTCAGATATTGACATGTCGATTTTCTGTTTTCGCTTCCCTATATTGAACTGTAATCACGTCCTGGGTACCTACATGAGCAACTGCGCGTTCATCATTAAATATTTTTGTATAGCGGTACCAGTATTTTTGTACTTTAACTTTGGTCTGTTTGGGCTGCTAATACCTTTTCGCAATAAAAGAATATTAAAAGTAAAATTATCGGATTCAGTTCATACTCTCAAAATTCCTAAAAAGTTTTCTGTACAAGGTTAAACTAAAGTGATGTAAAATAATGAACGCTCACAAATTCAAAATAGTTTAAACCAAATTAATTGTAATACACGTAATATTAACAGGGGCTTTTGGTTTCCCGCAAGATGCATCTAAACCCTGTGTATTTCCGTCGCTCCCGAGGGAGGAACCACGTGCAGCCACTTAGCACTCCGAGAACAGACGTACAAAAACATGTACACAACTCTTATACCGCAGAGGGAAAGGCTAAATTCCTTTGTGCCGAGATGCCTAGCTTAAATGCAGCCTTACACAGTCTGAGAGCTCCTACTTCAGAAGCTTTGCCAGTATTAGAATTGCCTCGACATGTACAAAAATAGCAAAATTGAAGTGTTTTGTAAAGTGAATTGAATACAAATAAAGACAAAATAGAAATCAACAGTTTACTGAATCTCGGGTACTGGGAGAATTTTGTCTCAACAGAGGAAACCATATATCATATAAAAAAGGTACGTACATAAAAGTATTTTATGGCATTTTGATTGATTTATGACACTAATAAGTTCACCTCGTCCGAACCAAATAGGTGATTTTGGTGATCTAAAATAAAATATAACAAAAAAATCGATGCAACAAAATCGTACTTTGACCTACCTAGCGGGTGTTCGCCCATTTTAACTCACATAAATTATAAGGTACTTTGCGAAAACGATCGCCATTTATGATTCACGTGATAGGCGTTTTTACATCACGAATGGCGTCGAATGAAATATAAATAGTTTGACTCTTATGTACAATGAGAGGTGAAATTTTCACGGCACCAAGGCACGCACTCGACAGAAATGCGTCCCTTAGCGCACAAGGTGACTCGTGCGTCCAAATGGAATCCACCCCACACAGATTGGTTCTGCTAGTTTTTTTTTCTTAAATATTTATGAACTCTGTAACGTGTAGCGTTTTACTTGCGAAATGACATTCGGTTCAGGCTCCGCTGGCACCTCAAATGCCAAACGAACATGAAAACACCCTTGGTTATGCCTTGTATGTTATCGAATGATAAAATGTGTTGGGAATATCCCGTAGGTTCTATTTGATATCCACCATGATATTTGTGTAATTTTAGGCTTTGCGTACAAAAGGTAAAAAAATATTTTTTGAACAGGAGACAATGGAAAGTATTTTGCGAGGGGACATCGTTAATTATTTTTTTCAACCAGCAGCGGTCGTAAATAAAAGTAAAGGGTGCTATTAAACGCATTATTCTCGCATATTTAATGTACTGAAAAGGTTGAAAGGCAGGTATTTTTAACTTTTTCAACAGATTCAACAGCTTTGCGTATGGAAATCTCTCTTTGAATTAAGTCATTCAACACGTGAATTATGTTCTAAACAAAATTTGTAAATAAAACGATGTAGTTTTTTGCTGTTGCTCTTATTTTGACTGTTAATTTGACAGTGGTTCACAGTTAAAAAGGTTATGGTCATGATCTGTACAGGGGCAGGTGAGATATTAAATCGTTGCTACAAAAAGGTCCGAATTTAGGCAGCATGTTAGGTACTGTTGAAATGAAATCCAATGTAGTAACAAGTAAACGGTCTTGATGGGTACACGTTACTTGGCCCTCTTGGTAACGCAAAATAGATAATAAAATGTATTGAAATGGCTGCGGGCCGGCTTATCCGGTTGAGAGTCAATGAATATTTGATTTCAATTTTTTTGGCCCGACGTCGCCGTGAAGAATTCACGCCATACCTAATTTGATTTTCGCCATTCCGCCCGTTCGCCGGGCAGTTTGCATTCATATTCAGTTTGAATACGCGTTTGGGTTGCCTCTTGCCCAAGTTTGATACAAATAAACAGCGGATATTTTTACATTTCTTGCAGGATAACCCGACCCAACTGATTACGTTGCGAGGATAATAACCCACCAGTAGTATTAGGGGAGGCCTAAGGAATATTTTATATTATATTATTGTATAAGCTATTCCACTTACATTACTTTGAATTATATGGATTCAGTCACAAGCTATTCAGGAGAATTTACAAGTTTGATTTTCTGTATAGGTAACGTATTGTGTGGGCTTTTTATAAGGAAAATGTATAGGTTTAAAAACACCTCATTAGCGTTAAATGTGATCCACATTTCTTTGTTTATCTAATTAGAAGCCGAGGAAGAAATATCATCCAAATGACACACAAAAGACAGCAAAGTAGGAAGTGGAAAATCTTAAATAAATCATTTTATATCTTATTACAACAAGAAAGAGTCGTTTTTCCTTCGTCTTTTTTTTAAATGAAACACGATTCGTTTTTGCAATGTTGCATAAATGACGGCGCAACGATATTTTACCAAGCGAATATTTGGGTCAACGTGTTTTTGTGTAATGGGGATTACGCAAGAAAATTTAACGTTGTATTTGCAGTAACTGTTGCAAGGAAACCTCTGTTTGAAGTAAAAGATGGCCCGCCGTGATACGGTTTTTGTACATTTTAATTATAACCAAACGCGTAGGAAGTGTGGAACATAATTTATTGAAAGAATAGTATATATTATAAGTAAATATTTTACAACAAAATTGTTAAAAATAATAGTTTACGACCTCTTTTATTTATTTTAATTATTCGTAGAGGGGATACGTGTCTTGGCGTAGTTGTTGGTTTGATTCAAATTATAATCATAATCAATATGCTCAGTTTGTAATCCACCAAAATAATAGTTGTAGTCATAATAGCTATTTATTGATCATCATCGTCAACCTATGGAAGTCCACTGCTGGATATAGACCTCCGCTATAGAACGCCAAGACGAACAGTCTTGTGCCACCTAAATCCACCTTTCTAATGCTGTCCATTGAGACTTTCCTTTACTGCATCTTCTGGTTTGTTGTCGTCACTCAAGAACCTTTATTCCCCAACCGTTGTCATTTCTGCAAGCTATATGGCCTGTCCATTGCCACTTCAACTTGCTAATTCTGAGAGCTATGTCGGGGATCTTGGTTCGTCTACGGATTTCCTCATTTTGGACTCTATTCTTTTTATTGATAATATACATTATAATAATGTATATTTTAATGTTTTCAAAAGAGTTTATTAAGTTCAGGTAAGGGTTGTTTTCAATTTTATGTAAATTTTTATTGTTATTTAAATTTGTTTTGTTAATAACTTAGTATTGTTTTGCTTTCATTTTAATGTGCACTACTTGCAAAAGCTTGCTCGATAATCTAGCGTTTTAACCTATTTTTTTCATATCATTGCTTGGAGCCTCTTTCACGGTGTCAGGAAGCTGATTACTTGAGTTTCTGAGTCAGCAATTCTGTTCCGATTACGAGTGTAGTATGTGTGCAAGTGACCATACAATATATAGACAAGCCTTTCCTAAGAGTCTAGAAGGCCAAATTCTCGTAGCTAAACTAAACCACGCTACGTGTTCCGTGTTGTGTACTCAGAATAAAATTTTAAACATTTTTTGAGAATTAAATTTGTGACATTCATGACATCGTGGTTGGGAACATGATCCAAGCTTTAGTTTATTAATTGTTTATTACGAGAATTGGGAAACTGGTTTATCGTCACGTAAATTGTACGCAACACACAAATGGGCTAACTCGGAGGATTCAAGCCCAGTCATTCACATTGAGAGTAGTCCCAGAGTCCCAGCAGTGGGAACATCAGTGGCTGATTATGCTACCTAGTCCTTGTAAAAACACAAATCATGCATTTGTATCCCTTCTGAATTTTTCCTATGAGAAATGGTCCACCATTTCTCATCGGAGACAATACTGTCCCAAATATATGGACCAACCATCACCGGAATTGAAAAAGGCAGATTTCAAGCGAAACTTTGCTTTTACCCGAACAATAATACAAAATCTCCACCGAGGAAACCGTATATTTTATCCAAGCGTCGATTTGTTATTTATTAGTCGGGAATAGTCGTAACATGGGGAGGGAACACAATACCGAAAATGGTGTTCCTGCTTAGTGACGATGCCACCTCGAACCTACGTTTCTCTTCGCTTCGGATCAGTAGTACAACTTGGACCAGTGTTACTTGAACTCCCCCTTCTCTGTGCCATTTATAGTGGCTGATAGTTTGTAGAAAATTCTACAGAATGCTACGTGTCTACTTACAGTGGTTTACTTTCATAGAGGGTCGAAGTGCGTATTTATACGTTGCTAGTTAACCAGCGACGACTTTGTGGCGAAGACGGCTGGATAAATGAAGCGAAACGCACAAAAATGATACATTTGTGTGTATGACAGGAGGTTGTAAAAGTTCCGTTGTTTGGATGAAGGAAAAACAAGGTGACATGCCAGCCGTGCGTGACTTTTTCTATTACGTTATTGTCAATCGGGTGATGAACGTTGTTGCTTATAAAATGTATTTATGTTGGGCTCACAAATGATTCGAAATTTTTCAGTGTCATCTTATGTACAGCCTTTTACGCGTGAGGTTTTCTTTTTGCAGCTTATTACTTTTACAGGAATAGTCCAATTTTTATGCATGATAAATAACTACTAACTACTTAACTAATAGGGCGATTTCCTTCTAACTCCTAAACAACTGTTCTGTAAAATCTAAAAGTAGAGAATGCACATAGCATGAAATAACTATAAGAACTATCACGACTATTTAAGGGTCTACTCAGTAAACTCAATATGCATTCACTAGGTCAACTAGTCAACTATAATATCTGAGTCTTTTGTTTTTGGGTATTTTTTTAAACTTTTTTGCGTTTTTTGGTAGGTAAATCTTCTATTTTAATTTTGAATTGTGCCAATCATTTCATGTTGAATTACAAACATTCTAATAATTAATACCTATAAATTAAAGTGACATACCTCTGTGCCTATTGGTCTGTTTGTCGAACATTAACATGGCATCCTCGATCTGCAACAAAGAAAAACACATAAACTTGAAATCCAGAAGGATCGCGAGGAAAAGTAGCAAAAAAACAAGGGCGTCGTGCGCGATTTGTGCCCCGCCCTGGCAATAAAACACTCCAGCGTTGTAATAACGAATAAGCACCGGTACAGAGTAAACCACACGCTGCAAATAAACTTTGATAAGCGCGGGCGAGCAGGTAATAACGTATTCATAGAGAAATAAATGGAAAGTCGGCGGTTAGAACACGAACAATACACGCCAGAGATGCGCTGTCACCGCCTAAACCGACTTGCCCGCACACCTGAATTCGCCTACGAAGAAGCATTTTTAAAATTCCTCGTTTGCAAAACAGTGATAAATCTGAAATGGAACAAAATTGCATCGTAAATATTCATGTCGACGGTGACGCGTGACGCGCGTATGACTTAATTATAAATTCCTTATTAACATTTCAGTTGAGTTGGATATGGGAGTTGGAACGTCTGAAATGGGTGGTGTTTAAAAACGCGTGTGTTTTGTACGCAAACGCAGATTGGGTTTGAAGGAGGCCGGAGGGTGCCCATGGGTTTTGTCTCGGCGTCTGAGTCGCGGTGACGGCCGCTCCCCGGGGCAACATTATGCGGGAAGGTCGACGCAACGGACTACCGATGATCGATGTCGGATACCCGTAACAGGTGACCTTTCCTTGAATTATTTCTACCTGTAGAAACATTTGTTTAGTGGTGATTTGTTTGAGCGGGAATTGGTACACGTTTGCTATGCACGAGTGGCCCTCTTTGCGGTGAATAAAAAATAAGCCCTAATTTTACCTAAAACGCTGATTTATATTTGGCATCTGTTCTGTTCCTAAACCACGTATTTGGCACGCAACCATACATAGATTTACGGTTTATGTATAGGCAGCAACGTTGAGTCAGGAAGATTAGAGTGTAAATACCTACCTAATACTAGCTAGGTATTATATGTATAACTATGTATCTATAACATTGATGCCGTCATTTTAAATGAAGATTTCACTACTCTACTAAGACATAACAACTTTAATGAACTAACACTGACCCAATCCTAAATCTGTCAAAATACAAGCAATTCTCTCTCCTCCATTATAACATGACGACAAAACTGACTGTAATACGAAATCACAAAGAAATAAATATCTATTAGCTTAGATAATGACCAGATTTATTGTCTCAGTCACAAATACAGAAATATAGACCAATCACAATACATTTCATCATAATACGCCGTTGTCTGTCGTCGTTTGGCTGAATCAATAAGAATTATGCCGAAAAATATATAGATCATTCTGTGCTCCTGCGACATAGATTGTGACCTAATGCGGCATTGTTACGGACAATTTGTGAGGACTATATCGGTCGTTGCCGTCTTATGGATCGGTGATGGAGTGTGTGTGACAGGGACGGCACACGCCTGTTCGGGGTCACTCCCTTGGGCGACGTTACCGTGAAACCGAACTTTGGCTTAGTGATCAATGTTGAACCTCTAAGGTGTCTTTTGAGTTAATGTTCATTTGTGATTATATATCGATCCCCTTTTGATTCGATTCGAAGCTTTTTATGATCTGCCAAGTGTTCACACAGCTGTATCGGAAGCTAATGCTGATTAAATTTGATCAAAAAGGGAAAACTATGTCGCCCTATGAACGTGATACGAAAAGCTACAGAAATTATAACTAGAGGCACTAAAATTCTATAACTTATTGACATAACTGTTGCCCAGGGTTGTCAACATTATGTTGGCGCAGTAAAAAAACTAGTTTAGATCCGGTTACAGTCACGAAAGCTAAAGTGTTCTCTAACAAGAGCCTAATAAGGACATTTATAGACATTGACGCGTGGCCAGGGTTGGTCTAATTCACCGTTTAATATTCGGACAATGTGTGGCGAGGCTCTGTAGAAACTACGCAATCTATTTAGAAACTATAACAAAATCTGTGGCCTGTCGTATGTTATTCCTGAGAACTGTGCTAATTTCACTAAAATGTTTTTCATGTGACAGGTAAGGGTTAAACTACACATATTATCATGTTAGTATGCTTCAACACTTCGCGGCCGTATTGATCGAGAGAGTGATTATTATCATGTCGTACTCTCGGTGCTGATGATAGTCTATGTAAAAATCTCACTTTTGACATGGCGCGATGCTGAAATCTACAATTATGACCCTAAAAGTTTGACCCTAAAAATGAATTAATTGGAGACAGTGAAAAATTGGAGACAATGTGTTTTTTGGAGGCATGTGAATTTTTGTGGCCAAAATAAGTATGGTGAATAATAGAATTAATGGTTGTAGGAGAATCAAAAAACTAAGACCTTGATTTATTATAAAATAGATATACTTTTGGCGTCGTGCTTTAAGGAGTTGTGTGATTTTCCACGCTTTTTGTAAATTTTTAGGGTTCCCCTATTAACCACCCAAAGGGTAAAATGGACCCTATTACTAAGGCTCCGCTGTCCGTCCGTCCGTCCGTCCGTCCGTCCGTCTGTCCGTCTGTCACCAGGCTGTAGGTATCTCATGAACCGTGATCGTTAGAATCACAGATGATGTATTTCTGTTGCCGCTATAACATCAAATACTAAAAAACAGAATAAAATAAATATTTAAGGGGATCCCATACAACAAACGTGATTTTTTTGCCGTTTTTATAGGTAATGGTACGGAACCCTTCGTGCGCGAGTCCGACTTGCACTTGGCCGGTTTTAGCCTGCCTGATCTTAAGCGGTAACCTATAAAAATACAAATTACCTCACAGGCCACATCCACCTAGGCCGCGCCCTAAGTGGCACTGCTTTGAACCCACCACAATGAGACATGAAGTTCTAGACAACTGCAACTGCAACCTGCAATTTTACCTCTGATCAAAAACAAGCCTTGTAAGTTTTTTTTAGTAATGGTAGTTATTCATATTAGAGAGACCTTAAGTTATTTCAATAATGTTATATTTTTAACCGACTTCCCAAAAAAGGAGGAGGTTCTCAATTCGGTTGTATTTTTTTTTTATGTTTGTTACCGCATATCTCCGGCGTTTATAGACCGATTTGGAAAATTCTTTTTTTATTTGAATAGACATACTTCCAGATTGGTCCCATTTTTTTCAGAATCCAGTTCTGATGTTGGAATCCATGAGGAATTGAGGGAACTCCTCAAATATTGTAGGCATACATATGGCGATTTTGATATTTTCAGCAACAAACCAAGCATTTGCATTAAAAAAGTATCATAATCCTTTCACCACTATGGTTCTTTCATCATTTTTTTTCATCCAAATATTTAGTCGAATACAATGGCGGAAGTCGATTTTTTAAATTAAAAGTTATCATTAGTCATAAATCACAACTAACAATAAACAAACAGAGAAAAACAAGAACCCGCAAAAGACCTATAAAGATCAAACGAATTACAACACTTCCGTATAATATCAATAAACTCACACTTGCAACAAAGGGCACAATTTTCTTATATGTCCCCACGTTTGTACTAAGCTCTATTATTAAGTATTTCATTTAAGGGGAGACATCCAGTCCGTCCCGGGAGATACCTGTCGTGGTAATTTGCTACGTGTACGTTTCAGAGTACCCACTTAATTTTTTCCTTTTGTTATTTAAGATTTAGTGAGACATTACGACGGATTTGTGGTAAATACTGTTATTTACTGTTGATTTTAGCAACTTTATCGAGGGACTTGTACCGATTCGTGTGAAATTATTACGGGCAATGTACTCCAAAGACAGTTAAAAAAAATAATGTAAGTAAAAATGTAATAGTTAAAAAAAAAAAAACAAATGCGAGCAAGATTCACTCCCGGTTCCGATCTGTAAACTATTTTAAAATTGTAATTTTTCAAGATTCAGACACTTTTTCAGAATAAAGATCTACTGACTCAATTTTAGACTGTTTCCTTTATTTATTTCAAAAAGCCTTCAAGAGTTCCAAATATCAGAATTGTGAGGTTACTGGATGTATAAGGTTTCTCACTTTTGCGATTTCAAATTGAAAATTAGACATTCAATGCCATATTTTTTTAATACATGCATATAGGAATACAAACTTAATTACATAATTATAACAAGTATTTGGTAAATTTCAAGTTGACACCTTTACCGTTCCTGAGAATAAGGGTATTGATAGACGGAAAGACGGACAACAAAGATCCTATAAGGGTTTCATTTTTAACCGACTTCCCAAAAAAGGAGGAGGTTCTCAATTCGGTTGTATTTTTTTTTTTATGTTTGTTACCGCATATCTCCGGCGTTTATGAACCGATTTGGAAAATTATTTTCTTATTTGAATAGATATACTTCCAGATTGGTCCCATTTTTTTCAGAATCCAGTTCTGATGATGGAATCCATGAGGAATTGAGGGAACTCCTCAAATATTGTAGACATACATATGGCGATTTTGACATTTTCAGCAACAAACCAAGCATTTGCATTCAAAAAGTATCATAATCCTTTCACCACTGTGGTTCTTTCATCATTTTTTTTTCATCTTAATATTTTAGTCGAGTACAATGGCGGAAGTCGGTTTTTTAAATGAAAAGTTATTCCTCTTGTGGTAGGTATAAACAGCATTTTGCTAATTAAGGTTAATTCATTATTTTTAAGTTGAATTGAGACAAGACAGTCAAAGTACAAATTTCGTAATTCTTACTGAAATTATTTGCCGTTGCTAGTTGTTTTTAAGTTATGTAAGAAAACGCAAACTCACAATTATTATATATGAATTTTCAATCAAACGGGAGTTCATATTTGTAAAAATCATCCGCGGCTGGGTACTTATTATTAAGAGCCTGTGATGTCCCATTTTGAGGCAAATGCCTCCCTTCTCTCTAGTTCTGTCTGTTTTGGAGCACTGTGTACTAATTCTTTAAATAGTTATCAGTTTTGTCTCGCATAGTGGCTTTAGCCTATTATAACGCACAAGCATAACTATGTATGTTGTATTAAGTATATCAGTTATCTAGTACCCATAACACAAGCTCTGCTTAGCTTGGGGCTAGATAATGTTGTGTGAAATGTCCAGCATTTATTTATTTATAAAATTTTAAGTATAGTAACGTTTCTAATTTCGTGGTAACTTTTTGATGAATTTTTAAAGGCACAGCACTGTCCACCTGGGACCTGCGTGGCACTGCACTGCGCCCGCTACTCTGAGACATAAAGATGAAATCTAATGTATCTGTAATTTCACCGGGACGCATACCCTTCAAACTGAAATACAGCAATTCAAGCGTTACTGCTTGGTGGCACAAATAGGTATGGTGGTAGTACTTCCCCCGATGAATTATTTTACAAGTTTCACTGTACTACTAACAACTTGTCATATTAAAGTGTAGTGAATTGAAATGAAACAAAAAAATAAGTTTCGGCTGTTGGTCTCCGTGACCAATGGTCATTGAATTGTGTTTTTTTTGTTCTGTTGCTGTAGCTAAAAATCATTCACGTTCATCGGCCTGATTTTTTTTGAGAGCCATTTTTGTTTTTTCTACCTTAAATGCGTTAGTATAGGTATATAATTCTGTTGATATCAAACAATTTACAGTTTCAGTTCAAAGCTCAACACAATACAAAAGAAACTGAACTCACTGAAATTTTCAAAGCTGGAAGAATAGTGACAAAAAGTAAGGTGCTTCTTCTAGCTTCCGTAGCTTAGGAATTTCTCAAGCTTGGCAGCGTTGATCCAAGCAGATGTTCTCGAGGCGAATAACTTTTGTTATAACGCCTTTTCAAAGACGCGAAAAATGCTCAACTTCCCATACTCACCTACCTTCTTGCTCACATTCTACTTGATCACTTCATTCGTTGTCTGGATTTAGCTGTTCAGTTGAATTTGTGAAGACAGTTTTGGCATTCAATAGTGCTGAACATGGTGAGTTTTGTTTGAAAATTGCTATTGCGATTACGTTGATACAATCTATGTTACAGAAACAAAAGAGCTGTGTGAGGCATATACAGTACCTAGTTTAACTTTTGTACCTTTTGTTTTGTTCAACAATTACTCCCCGCACTAACAAAGCGAGACAGGCAATAAATAAAGTAGCATCATTACAGCAAGAAATTGTAGCCGCGACCAGCGCATTACATTCAGTGCAATCCATCAAACTGGCCATGCTATATCGCGATTGCCGGCTCAAAACAACCAACATTTACCATTGGAACTAATATTCTGAACAATCCGCTTGGTATTTGCACTCGTGTGCATCGCGTCTGCTTGTTTGTGTATGCGTCTATGACGTCACAGATTGACGCTTTGATTTCTAAACACTTGCACACCATTTTTGCCCACGGCATCGCCCGCTTGGAAATTAAATTTATACTGTTTTGGGTGCCTGTGTTTATGCTTTGCACTGGAAAGTTTTCAATCTGTAAGTTTATATCACCGACAATAGCTATTATCTCAGATTCTGTCTAAATTCCAACATGATCCCAACTATCAGAACTCAATTGTTCACTAATGATTTTAAGTTTTTTATTTTATCACATTCTGATTCATGCCGTTGGTCGTCGTAAATATGATTATTGTTGTCCACCAAAAAAATATTTTAACTTGTAAAACGTTTTAAAACCCCTGTTGACCGTAAATATCCAACAAGTGACGTTATTGCATGACAACTTAGTAATATTACCGAATTTGTAGCGTCACAGAATAAAATTGTACTGCATTTATTATCTTTGACACACGTATACTATAGTTACTGTTGTCTAAGGATATGAGCACAATGTATCTGTATATCACCCGGTATTTCCCGTACTGTCCGGTGCCATTCAATTTCAGACATTTAAGTGTTCGCTTGGACGTATTAAACCTCATTTGCCGATTGTCATGTCATGCTCATCCCATTACAAAATTCTACTCTAATCACAATAGCTATCAGTCATTCTGGAACTAATACCCACAACTTTCAAGGATCGCAAACTATGCGTCTTGTTTCCCCAGTTAGAATCCCGTGGTCACTTAACTTGTACTGTGTAGTCGTCCAGCGGCCGGCCACACGTCAATCAACACCAACAGTGTTGGTCCAACACTTCGTCTGTCAGTCGTAAGACGGGTTGGTCGTAAAGTGGGAACTATTCGGGAACTTAGAAGCTTGCAGGTTGAGATAAGACAGTTAAATTATCAGCTTGTTTAACTCGGATAATAGGAAATTAATAAAAGTTTTGCTCTAAAACCTTGCACATTGAAAAATTATGAGCAACATGTAGTACTACTGACACGGAGGCGTTTTTTCCCCTTTCATAAACAACTACTTAAACGTCCAATAACAGCAACGTCTCACGTTATTTCACAAAAAAAGTTGCTTCTTTGCGGCTGTTGGTATGACTTTAAAACAAAACAATTTTAAAAAGCTCTACCTATCTGGATAACGAGCTCAACTTCAAAGTTCAATCAGTTCCAAGGAATATATATCAAAATCGGATAAAATTCTTTATTATCTCTATTTTATCATGGATTAGAAATCTTCAGATTAAGGCCCGTATTCTAGAACTAAACTCAAACTAAATTGAGACACAAGCATAGATTTTTTGACAGATTTAGGTGAAAAACTGTCACCAAATCTATGCTTAAGTCTTGATTCACGCTTGAGCATAGTTCTGGAATACGGGCCTAAGTATAACTAAAACGTTCTAAATCAAATTCATTCCCAATAGTCCATGGGGTACCCATATACCCTTCTAAAATTAAATTCATAATTCAATGTGACTCTATTAAAAATCCCATCAGACTTAATGAACCGAGTCACAATAAGGATATTCTTCTGGAATTATATGAAGAAAAAGTTTTAATTTGTTTAAATATTTCCGCGGGCTCCCTCAAGTTCTCGGGTTCCGTCAGGCGTGCCACTTCAAATCAGCTTTCAATGTAAAATCAGCTTTATCTCTCTGGCTTTTGATTCAAAATGGCGATGGATGCTTGAATTTCGAATCTTTAAATTGGGTGTACTCCATTGCTTTGTACATCTGCTTTTGTCATTATAAAAGTACTTTAAGTTTTGAAATAGCTCGCGTGCGTGCCACGGATTCATACATTTGGTCACCAGAGTGAGACTTCTGTGCGAAGTTACTAACATTTCTTCCGTGGTTTCGTGTCGAGACATTAGTCTGCCCCCGGCGGGGTAATGAGACAAACCACCTGCTCTTAAAGGCAACATAACAATTAACTTGAAGAAGAATATTAGTGGAGTTAATAGAGCCAGATACACTCTGGCCTCTGGCTCCCATAAATAACAACCCTTCTCTCTGTAGGTAGAGGCAGTTTTTCGTAATTATTTGAAGCTTGGCGGTGGTTTACATTGTAATTTTAATAGGACGGTTCTTACGTTTTATTTGTCTGGGTTTCAAATGTCACATAAATGTTAGAGACGCTCTTTACGGCTAACAAGTTGGTCTAAGAATGTAAAAATGTAAGGTCCAAATCTATACCATTAATTACAAAATATGATGCATGCATTATTCTCCCTCCTAGAATGCCACGACAACGGTCTTGAGCCGCCTCCATCCACTGTCTTCCCGTGACCTTTATAATGTCGTTATTCCATCGACATTATATAATGTAGTTGAGGGCCTTACATATATTATACATACTATACTATACTATACAATACATATTACTTATAAAATACTCGCTTAAAATACTTTAACAACTATTCTTTATCAAACTACTTCTCTGATTCTTGACCATCCTTCTTTATAGGCAAAATTGATTGGGAGTTGGAAATAATCTCGGGATTGTTAGTTTTCCGGATAAAGTTTCCCCGACTCAGCTTTCTTATTAACATACCCCCTAAGAATAGTTTATAAGGCAACAGTAATTAAGTATATGGAGTTATCGGGCAATTGTATCGACGTAGCTGTTTTTCTGTTAGAGGATTAGCGACTTCGTTTATGTGTCAATTATTAGGAGCGAGAAGTTTCGTTTGAATTTCTGTTTTTAGGGTTCCGTAACCAAAACGTGTCAAACGGAACCCTATTGCGAAGCCTACACCATTCGTTCGTCAGTTTGTCTGTCTGTGTATCTTGATTCTGCACAAGGCTATGCTTCTCGGCAGCCGCAAGAGGTAGACAGTTTAAACTGTGTTGTATTGTTTGGGCATTAACACTATGCAAATACTAAATATAAGTGAAAAAACAAAAAAAAACCTCCGGGGTTCCCCGTATAAGAATTCTCCAAGCAAGGAATCAAATCGATAGTGCGTTCTAATCTACTATTTGGCGACCACTATATCGCTCTTAGTAGAGGTAAAATTCGGAACCCTACACCTTGCGTAGTTCGAAAGGAGACGCATGTCTGTTTTATTTTATTTGAGGTAAAAAAAACGAATTTAAAACAGTTAAGAGATAAATAATAATTAAAAGAATGAACTGGTCACTTTCCATTTTATTAAAATATATTGTTAAGCCGTGCAATCATAATTTGTCCATAAACACCGAGCAACATGTTTCGAAATTTGCTAGAATTCCTCGAGAGCTCCTCGAACTATATCAGCACACAAAAAAGAGATGACTAATTAATTTTACAACGTTGCGAACCCCTCGTGTCTGAACAGCTATATGTCCCTATACAGATGTAGGTAGGCTGGTTAGGGTAAGAGATAGATTGGGGGAGAAATCACCCCATGCAGGATGTCAGCGCAGATCCTAACACTGCCAAATAGAATTTAAAACTTAGCCATAACTAAAACTATATAGGTATAGAAATTGGCATACCTGAGGCCGTAGACAAAGTAACATTCTAATAGCGATGTTGCCAGTAGAAAAGTCAAAAATGTATGGGATTGACGTTAGCTATCGATACGTCACGTGGTCTTTTGCATTGAATTACGACTGTAGAAATGGAATCGCTTCCAAGCGAATGCCGTTTGGCTAGGCCCTCTGGTGCAATGTACATTGTTTTGTTTTATTGAATATTCGTCTCATACACAAATAAAGGCACGCCTGGAGAGGTATGCGGATTTAGCGACGATTCTGACATAACTTTTAACATATATATATAATTTTTTTTTTCAATTTAATAAAATAGTTAAAATATTCTGTAATTGACCGACACAGTTAAGCATGTATACGATGTTTTATGATTTGTTGACTAAAATCTGGCATTTTTTCGTTGTTTAACTATGTACAAGTAATTATAAAGCTTGAGCTAATTGTTTAAATGTTCAGAACATCACTATAGAGCTATGGAGCTCATTAGATTTACAAATGCAGTGGCCTAGAAAAAAAAATCACAGCTAAATTTCACAAACGTTAATAAAATAATGTCGTAGAAAGAAAACTTACAAACAATTACGAATTTCTCGTACCGTGAAAAAAATGTGTGAATAAAATATGAGAGAAAGTTCAGGCAAACCCAAAACGTTTTTCAAATTTGAATAATCACTTTTACAAACAAAACTCGGACAAATTTGGTTCATTACTTATTAACCTGTGCTTCGACAGAAATGGAATTCTACAAAGAGATAAAAGGTTTCTTATAAGAACGGTATGTTAGTTTAGGCAATAAATAAGTTAAAATGATGATGTTTGGATGCATGTCATGTTTTTACAGCTAAGATAATTCGGTAAAAAGGTTAAAACCCGGATTAAAATATGGTGTACTTTTTATCCCGATATTTAGTTTTCTCGAAAGAATAACATGAATGGAATCGCGGACGACCGCTAATTATCAAATACATTCTATCAAGGGCGAGTCCAACTCGCTTACCAGCGGTTTCGTTGTCATAAGAGTACTATTTCAATGTCGTTCTACAAATAAAAGAAGTCCAGAATGAAGTAACTAGAGGTTGAAAATCAATGCTGTAGAAACTGTTGAGACTTTTAAAAGAATCTAATTTTAGCTACATTAGTTGAATTACAAATTCGAATTCGTCAACATCAAAGGAACCCTGAGGCATGTGAAGAATTGTTTCACCTCATAATAATATCGGGTTTCTTCATTATTCAAATAAAGTTGATTATAAAGGAGAAAACGTACTAATTTCAATTGATTAATGAATCTCTAGAAACTTTAGAAAACACTAGAGTTTTGTGCTTTTTCTAACGTGACTTGACCGATCATACGAACCGAACAAAAAGTCATGCCACTGTTGAAGGGCTTTTAATTAGGGGGGCATTTTCCAAACTTTAAGAACATTTCCAAAGTTTGGACCTGGTTGGACTCGGTTAATTACTAACTTTTCATAATAGACAGCTCCAGCAATAGATGAATGTGTTCGATTTTCACCTTCTTTTAAAAAAAGAATGCGTAAAAAAGATGCGATCACGCTTACGGTCTGACATTAAATAAATCGGTTAAAATGGTGCAACATAATTTAATTCAATTACATTTTAGACGCAGGCTTGTATAGTTTTATTGAAATTCTAACATTACTACTGCTTGTATTAAGAAGCATCTATCCTATTAAACAGAATACCAAGCTGCTAATTAAAAGTACAAAACACTGAGTATTTAAATACATTAATGTCTAATTATTCAAAGTAGCATACATACTTTACAAATATACCAAGCAAACGTAACGTCATCGCCAAAACTAATTTGATTGGTTTAAATCCTAATTGCTTTTAACTAGACACGACATAGTTTGAAATTCAAAATTAGAATGTTTTCGTTATAAAGCGTTCAATAATAAATAATACACGATTATACATATTATCCATGCACAGAAAAAGCAGAAATTATAGAACCTGTTTCAATCTAATTAAAGCCACTAATGCGACGTTTAAACGCATAGTTTTCATTTGATAAGATTCAACAACCAGTGTGTTGAATTAAATGATAAAACTAAATTAATTAATATATAATTTAATTAATTTAATTTATATCAATGTGCATATATCCATTTTTTTGGTATTTAATTTACTCTGAATACATCGGCATCACCATATTAATTCAAAAACAGCTCAAGTAAGCTCATTTTACATTGCAAGGCGTAGTGGAATGGAATGACTTAGACATACCAAAACTACGAGCTAATAAGGTTCGATTAATTGATTTAACGTGTCCAGAGTGCTAGGATAGCATAATTTTATAGACTAGCTAGATTATGTGACAGAGTGAAAAATGACGATAGACAGTGAGCGTTCATAGCAGAATAAGGGTCAAACTACACTACATCGCGTGGAGCACTTTGTGGCTGTCATCGTATACAGATTATAACATTCCAAATATATCAAATGCTCAACTCTAACGAGCCACTGAAGTCTCACTCGTTAGTCTTGTGTTGCTGTCATTGCCTATGGGAAAAGTGTATCCATTCTCCATATTAACTTTTATTTTTAAAATTACTTGTTGTCTTGTTGTTGTTGTTGTGACGAAAAACAGTGGTAATTAGCCGTTTTTTTCAATTTAAAATGATTCCCAACCACGAAAGTTTCAATTCTATACTTGTTGTCTGTTTCGAAATACCTCGTTTGTTTCGCTTGGAAGCTATAAGAACTTTATAACACAGCCATGTAATGTGGAATAATTTTTAATTTCAGTATCCTACGAGTTATGATAGCTATATACTGCAAACACCTAAGCCAGCGCGATGTTCCGACGTGTTGAAGTTTTCTGAAGCACTAACTGGTTTCTATGGAGGCGTGCCATACTGGCCCGACATGTTATCTCCATAGGACCTAGGTTACTTCAGAAAAAGTGGTCTTCGCAGTATATCCCATATTATTCTTCTACTATACTAGAAGTTCCTCTGTTGCGTCGTCCAATTTGTGGTTGCCACTCGAGAATCTTTATTCCCCAACGGTTGTCATTTCTGCAAGCTATTATGACCTGCCCATTGCCACTTCAACTTGCTAATTCTGAGAACTATGTCGTTGATCTTCATTCTTCTACAGATTTCCTCATTTTGGATTCTATCACTTATTGAAACTCCTAGCATAGCTCTTCGTAGCTCCCATTGTTAAAAAATATATTTTAAACTATTTTTTGCGTTTTAATAGAAAGTTTAGTTTTTTTACAATTTAACAACCATTGTTAAACCTGACGTTAATAGGGTAACACAATTTTGTTATTAAATAAGAGTACAATAATCTCAGGCAAAACTGTTAGTGCTCTATACAAATCCAGTTCCCGCGCTATCTTTTGTTCATTGCGTTATTTTTATTACATTATAAAACAAAATTGTGGTTTAATTCTGTTTACACACTTTTTCTAAATAGCAAATAGTTTTCAAGCAAACCATTTTGAAATGATATATCCCCAGACAATGGCGATGTATGTTGTATGTTGGTAAAGTTGATGAGAGTAACAATTAATATTATTTTAAAGAGCCAAGTAAATTTATATTTTCGATTACGCAGCAAACATTTGTTTAAGTAGCGGTTGATTTTCATGAAAAAACATGACATTATAATATTTCCTCACTTTTCGTTTCATTGTCACTTTCTAACTTACCTAAACTTTAATGAGTTAGATTATGGCAAAATATGGCTGTGTTGTAAGGGTCTTTATTGATTATTTTAAGATTTAAAGTTTCTCTTTCTCTGATGATTTACATACAAAGCTATTATTAAGTATGGCAAATCCAACTGCCATTTCAAAGATTATAATTTCTTCATCGTATCAGTTTTTTTATACCGCTGACGCTCTCCTTCTCAGATACTCATTTTGAATAGAGTTGATATCCATTGTAATATTTTATTATTACTCTGTGAAATGCAACGAGGCGGGAGAAATTGTTAAATCCTTACAATGGAGTTCTGTCTCGGTCGGGTCGAGTGCGCAAAAGTTGAACAAGGATCTCAGTTCTGACGGAAATGTAAAGGGAAGGGATTAATTGTATAATCTTCAAATAAGACAAAAGTTGAAGATGGTCCACGGTGGCGGTCGGCATGTTGGATTATTTATGTGGACGCTCGCAGCTCGCACAGACAGGGTAGCGAAGACGCAAGCCAAGCGTGACGTCACACGCCGCGCCCACGCCACCGCCACTTCTCTCCCAATCTGCATATAAATCGAATATCGATAATGACGTCGCTATCGCAAGCAACCCGAAATCCGTTCAAAATCCGATAAGCCTTGCCCGTGAAAGCTTTAATCCACAGAAGTTTGGATGACCCCGATAGTGGATGAAGCCACCAGTCTTCTATTATGTAAATTATCGGCCACACGAAAATTTCGACCGACCACTGCGGCCGCCAAGTTTTCGGGCAAAAGTTACAGAATTGACTTAGGGCCGTATCTGGTCGAGAGATCGAAGTCTCGCCGAACAATAGGGTGGTAAATCTGTAGTAAATATTTGATGTTTTGTTGTTAATATAGTTGGTTAAAACTTTGCTCGTGTAAACAAGTGGCATGGGGTGGAATTTTAACATTTACTATGGGTGTAAAATACCGTGTGTAAATGAAGAGGTCATTGTGCGTGTGGGTTCGCCTGCTGTTGGTAACGACGGGCTCAAATGACCCGCGCGCAAAACATAACCGCGTTTCGTTCCCCACAACCGCCTTTCACAATGTTTGCCAATAACCAACAACTATAACCTCGTATGACATAGTTTGTTGAATATTGTTTAGAAAAAGTTTTGTAATGCAAAATCAGCAAAACGGTGCGGCACTAGCTTAAGTTTAACTTAAAGACACTTGCTATTCGTGACCTCTACCTTCAGTTATCAGACGTTTTAGCAGAGAAAAGTTATATCAATTTCTAGAACGAAAGGTAAATTATGGTTATAGAAAATAGTCACTCAATAGATGACTATAAAAAAAGAAAACAGCATACTATTGTGACTATAATAACTATATTAACTCGTAGAATAAGCGAAGCGAGTTCTCAGAGTTACGTGGATGAATCGGCGTTTGTATGTATGTACCTAGGTATGTAGTTACTTATGTATATTTAATTTTTAAGCTATGGCTAGGAGGGATCGTGCTTTTCGCAAGTTTAAGCGCGGTAGGTCGGATGATAGTTGGAAAAGTTACAAATTGTTGAGAAATCGTTGCAACATATTAGTGCGTAATGCTAAGAAACGTCACATAGCTGAGCAAATTGAACTCGCTACGCCTGCTGGGCTTTGGAGATTCCTTAGATCCATTGGTATAGGTAAGCCCATATGTCTTAATTCCAAGCTCAATATTGATCTGAACACCTTGAACGCTCATTTCACTACTAGATGTATGTTGAGCCCTTTAGCGAAAACTAATGCTATATCGGACATACTTGACTTACCTATTACTAATAATGAGCTTTTCTCTTTTGTTTCTGTTAGCGAAGATAGGATTATGAAGATCATTCTTTCTTTCAAGTCTAATGCAGTAGGGTGTGACAGTGTCGGTCGTATTATGATCTCCCGTATTCTAAAACAAGTCCTCCCCACCATTACTCATATCGTAAATTTTTCTCTCTCCAATTCCCAGTTTCCTGATCAATGGAGAAAGGCTTACGTGATTCCCCTTCCCAAAATTGCTAACCCTATTTTGTTCAATCAGTTTCGCCCCATTTCTATACTACCATTTTTCTCCAAAATTGTCGAGTCAGTTGTCCATGGCCAGGTCACGAAATTTCTCGCTGATAAACAACTCTTGGATCCCTATTAGTCAGGTTTCAGAAAGGGGCATAGTACCACCTCCGCACTTCTGAATGTCACTGAGGATATCCGCGCAAAGATGGAGGATTCCCAGGTGACTTTTCTGGTTCTGGTTGATTTTAGTAGTGCCTTTGACGCTGTTGACCATGACCTCTTACTAGCCCTTCTCCCTCGTCTTAGTTTCTCTCCACCTGTTGTATCTTGGTTTTCTTCTTATCTGAGTGGCCGGTGTCAGAGGTTACGAGATGGCGAAGTCTTTTCCGATTGGCGAGATATTGAGGCTGGTGTGCCACAAGGAGGTATTTTATCTCCACTTCTTTTCTCCCTATTCATCAACTTACTTTCTCCAAACCTTCGCTGTCAATACCATTTGTACGCTGACGACCTCCAACTCTATTATTCGGCTACTGTAGACAACTTAGATAGCGCCATTCATGTTCTTAACGACGATCTGTGTCGCTTATTGTCGTGGTCAAATCGTTTCGGCATTAAAGTTAATCCGAACAAGTGTCAAGCCATCATGGTCGGCAGCCCTCGTCAGGTCTGTAAGGTAGACGTCTCCAATATTCCTCTTCTTTTTTATGATAGCTCTATAATCCCTTTCTCTTCTACAGTTAAGAACCTTGGAGTCTTTTTTGACACCCATTTAAGCTGGATACCTCATGTTAAAGAAATATCAAGAAAGTTCTATGCCTCATTGCACTCCATAATTCGTCTTAAAAATTTCTTGCCTACATCTACTAAAATATCCTTAGTCAACTCACTTCTAGTGCCCATAATCGATTATGCTGACGTCGCCTTTTTAGATCTGACTGAGGAACTTTTGAGTAAACTTGATCGTCTTCTCAATACTTGTATCCGTTTTATTTATAATCTGCGTAAGTACGATCATGTCAGTGATTTTCGTGCAAAACTTAAGTGGCTACCTATTCGCGAACGTAGGAATTTGAGAATCCTTTGTTTACTCTTCTCAGTTCTAAAGGATCCGCACTCCCCTTGCTATCTTAAGGATCGTTTCCAATTCCTAGATGACGCACATGACAGGGAACTTAGGTCTGCCGATAATCTTCTTCTTGACATCCCGTTGCATAGGACTTCTTTCCGTTCAAATTCTTTTTCGGTTGTGGCTGTTCGACTCTGGAACGATTTGCCGGTAGTTATTAAAATGGCTGATTCAAAGGAGTCGTTTAAAAGGTTGGTACGTGAGCTTTATCTCAAGAAGCTAAATTATTAGTTATCTCCTTTGTTAAGTGTTTCACTCTCTTGATTTTATTATCTATGTTATTACCTACAGCCTTGGTTAATTTTATGTACTTTCTCACTCATTTGTTCTTAACATTCTTGATGTTTTGTATAATTTTAGTATGTATAATATATATATGTGTATTATAATTTATTAGTATATATTATAATTTGTTAGTTTAGATTATATTTATATTTTTAGTTTTATTGGTTACTACCTTGTTTGTAAGGCACGCCTCACCATCTTTCTGCACGCCCAGGATGACTGGTAGATAATGCTATTAGCATTAAGTCCTCCTTGCACTAATGTTTTGTGTGAAAGTTTAAATAAATAAATAAATAAATATATTTATTTGAATATAACTTTCGACGTTAATCATCAATCCCCAACCAATTTCATGAAGATCAGTTATGTAATTGGTTGGGCGTTGATGACATACTGGTAAAAATAAAAGTGAGACCATCAGGTCAAGTGGCGTGGCATATGAAAGGGAATTGTTTTCAAGTAACAAAATTGTTTTTAACTTTATTTTAGACTTTGAAGTTTCTGAGGTATGAGTATCTAAAACAACCCTCGAGGATAGGATTTTTTCAGTAATCCCATAATGCTGAAATTGCCCTTTGCCAGCTTTTGTAAAACAAATACCAAAAAAATACAAAATTTCAAGATTTTCAACATTTGTTGTTATTGTAATGTAAAATGGTAAAAAAAAAATCTCTATCCGTTTTTTGAAGTAGTTTAGAAAAATAAGGAAAGTGTGTGTAGGTATTGTGTGTGTTCGCAATGTCTCGCTTGGGCCAACCACTAGTTATATACAGAACGCCCTTGACTATGATGACTGTTGCAACAAATTATAAATTTTCCAAAGACATCTGCTTTCCATTGATATTTTCGAACGAAACTTTTAAGAGGCCACCCATTGAGTTGCAAGTAACTTTCCTTTTAGACCCAAGCACTAGCAAAGTGATGTAAACTTAGCGTGATTGGTCGTTCTTCGGCCGCTATTTACCTGGCGTAAGTAAACATGAGCAGTTACCTAACTATATATTAGTAGGTAACTGAACTTTTTCAGCATCTATGTGAATATAATTTTTGTTACTAAAAAACAGCGTCATTATCATTGTTCTTATCAATAGACTGATTTCTACCAGTATACGTACAGTATACATATTTTGTTGTCTTTAATATAAGCTTAGTCAAAGCAGTGTCTCTCAGTCACTAGACGTAAGCGCGCCTACTCCACGCACAGGTTAACTGTTAGCTGCTGGTTACCTGTTTACGCACGCGGAAAGCGTTTTGACGAAACGCCTCGTTGAAAACACGCTCGCAAATCGCTAATTTGATACTTTCTACGTATGTGGGTACTTTCTTTATCTAGTTTTGGCCAACATACAGTCACTGATTGATTCAAGTTATCATAATTTTTACTTTTTTCCAACCTCACTTAAATTACATTTATAATTTTCCAACGTCTTCTTAGAAGAGCGGAATGAATTTTAAGTTTACCTCAACGGTATAAATGTACATAATGTTTACGATACAATTGGGTATAGGTAGGTACTACAGTCGTAACTTGCGTACGGGATCCGATTGCATTGACTATTCCGGCATAAGAATCAGATAGATAACACAATGGGTACTTCGTTTCCCTCGTTTACTACGGGAGCACCCTGCTGGATCACGTTATTTTCATAAGGCATGGGCCTGCCCTGACCCAATTCCTTTTAATCCATCGCTTACCTATAAGGTTTTATTGGCAATGGCCCATTACGACCTACATTATCAACATCATCATCCGATTTTACTATTTCCAGTCACGTAAACTTGAACGACGAATATAAACCATACGGCTATAGGACAAGTTTGCGTAAGGTTTTCTTTTGGGGAGAGTATCTGGGGTTCATCGACCGATGGTGGCACGCGACTATCTGCTGACAGGTTGTTCCCTATTGGTGGGATATCGCGTGGTTGCCCTGATCGGCTAGCCACGTGGTGTTCCTATTAATTCGGGAAATCGATTAAACTTATTCTGAAAGCGGTAATTGCCTGACTTGTTAAAGAATTTCGACTAACTTTCGTAATGAAAAACTAATTTGATTATGAATTGAAAACACGGAAACCAAACTAAAGGTTAGTAACGTAAAATAAAATATATAATAAATACTAACCAAGTTCTTAAATGTTTTAAGATGAACGAAGTGTTTCATCCTAATTTTACCACCGATGAATTCATCTCACATCTTTTCATTTTTGATATTCGTACATTGCGTCGGTACTCAAGTCAACTCCTAAGACAAATATGAATAGGGTAATGAATTATATGGAAAGCTCCTTCTGTGTGACGTGTGAGAGATTGCGCCGCTTTGCGTCGACCTCCGAATTTAACCAGTCGTTTGTGCCGCGCAAAACTTGCCTCGAGGTTCCATTAAGCCGATTGCCGGCGTCAATCAAAACCAGCCTTTTTCCGAGATACCGTAATGTACGCGGTCGCGGTACACACCAAACCGCCACTTTGGCTAATGTCTTTATACCACAACATTCCCAGGATTTTTTATGTGCTAAGTAGGCATCTAAATGCTTATTGGTTTCGTAACAAGATATTTGGCCGTAAAGACCGTGTCGAAACTAATACTTTCGGTATCATCCTTAAAATAACGACATTGGCGATTTTCCGGGCGGGTGGCCGATCGGGCCGCAACCGATCGAGACGGGGGGCTTGATAAATTGCAAGTCTTAAAACCAGTGGCAGGTAATTCGGCACAAATTCCAGGCTTCTGGCCCTCCGGCCTGCTTCAGGAAAGTTTCAACGATTACTTTTACTTGTAATTTATGTCTCGGGTGCCGATAAAACGATGGCACGAGAGGGTCACAGGTGAGTCACTGTGGAATTTCCCAATTTTTTTCCAGTGACTTTGTGAAACAGATCCCCTAAGTGCTTCTATCGTTATAAAATATCTCGCATTATTCTTTTAAGTACGTTCTCAGAGAAACCAAAATGGAATATCTGTAAAAAGACGTTGACATTTCAACAAAAATCGCAATACAAAACCTATTTAAATACGAATTCCACAAATTTATCGTGCTCATTAAAAGGTCACATGAAAATGTTATTTTCGTAATGAACTGAAAATTGAATCAGATAAAAAGAAAAAATACAGAATTTTTTTCCGATAAGTAGGTCTGTTGGGGAAGAATAAAATTAAGAGGTCCGTAGGTTGTGAGCCTGATTAATATTCGGGAGATGAGGCGAAGGTTTTGTACATAGCGGCTGATGTATAGAGTGTTCATCCATCACGGGCGGTGCATGCGTACCTATATAAACGCACACCCGGCAACGCAAACACGGCTGGTTTGAATGATTGGTCTGGAATCAAACATTTTATTGATGACTTGTCTTAGTGAGCACTTGGTTCTGTTTCTAAAACATTGGCAAACAAAAATTTTTAAATCTAGCCGTGCGTGTAATGAAAATTTTAAACTAAGTAGGTACTTTATCAGTTTTGATTTTTGAAGTAGATCAAGTTAAACATAAAAAAGATGAACTATTATTTTGATGCTCTAAAGATAACTATAAAACATAGAGAGTAGAAACTTTAAAATGGGCACCAAAATATAAAAGAACCATCACATTTTACTGAAGCTATTTCATATGAAGTGGGTTATGGTCACTTTGCCTATCGAAGAATAAAGGCCAAGGCTGTAAAATTTCTTCGAGATGAAAGGCAATTCACTGACATTACTATCTAAGCACTTCTAGGAAAAATCTCCTTACAATGGCCTTTTATAAACCACTTTCATCTTTTATGTAGGACAACAAAAAGCCGGATAAGTGAGCTTTTTATTTTTTTGTAGATCAAGAACGTATACATTCAGTCAGGCTTGCCTATTCAAGGTTATAATAATATATTTAGGGAAACATTTCTGAGACTATATTGGTTTTTTCATAGATTACTAGTATTTTAGTTGACGACCTCAGTGGCGCGGCGGGCGAAGGTTCACCTGCGACGCAGGAGGTTGCGGGTTTGATTCCCGCTTCGGAACAAATATTTATACGATCTGCAGATATTTGTTCAGGGTGTTCTGGGTATTTTTCTATGTATAATAAAAAATATCTATCTGTGTAATACACTCGAGAGCAATGAATCCGGGTCACTTAAAGAATCCTAAAAATCTCGGAAACTAAAAATGCTAGGTTAATGCAATAAATTGTATTTAATAGACAATGTAATACTCCTTAAATGAAGGTATTAAAACTTCTTAGTTATTATAAAGTTATATCATAAAAAAATCAAATTTGAAAAAGGGCCACTTTCGAAGATGGAACTACGAAATTAAGTTAAAAAAAAATTAAAATTAAAATTTAAAATTTAAAATTAAAATTTAATAATAAAAAATATTAAATTAAAATTAAATTAAAAAAGCACGAGGAGGCAATACGAAGTATTAAAATTCAAGAAAATCGTAATAAAGTTCAAAAATTTCATGTTTCCTATTTTTGTTTTAAGGAGAGATCAGCAGTTTTTTTCTTTATGTAATTTTGTGTTAATAAAATGTATGGTGACTCATATTTTTTTTACCTTCATTTAAGGAGTATTACATTGTCTATTAAATACAATTTATTGCATTAATCTATCATTTTTAGTTTCCGAGATTTTAACATTCTTTAAGTGACCCGGATTCATTGCTCTCGAGTGTATATTGTATTAAGTATATCAGTTAACTAGTACCCATAACACAAGCTCTGCTTAGCTTGGGGCTAGATAATGTTGTGTGAAATGTCCAGCATTTATTTATTTTATTATTTATTCAAAATATATATATATATGATAAAATATGTATATGTCAAAATAGTTGTAGAGTGTAAGTACACTCGAGAGCAATGAATCCGGGTCACTTAAAGAATGTTAAAATCTCGGAAACTAAAAATGATAGATTAATGCAATAAATTGTATTTAATAGACAATGTAATACTCCTTAAATGAAGGTAAAAAAAAAATGAGTCACCATACATTTTATTAACACAAAATTACATAAAGAAAAAAACTGCTGATCTCTCCTTAAAACAAAAATAGGAAACATGAAATTTTTGAACTTTATTACGATTTTCTTGAATTTTAATACTTCGTATTGCCTCCTCGTGCTTTTTTAATTTAATTTTAATTTAATTTTTTTTATTATTAAATTTAAATTTTAAATTTTAAATTTTAATTTTAATTTTTTTTTAACTTAATTTCGTAGTTCCATCTTCGAAAGTGGCCCTTTTTCAAATTTGATTTTTTTATGATATAACTTTACAATAACTAAGAAGTTTTAATACCTTCATTTAAGGAGTATTACATTGTCTATTAAATACAATTTATTGCATTAACCTAGCATTTTTAGTTTCCGAGATTTTTAGGATTCTTTAAGTGACCCGGATTCATTGCTCTCGAGTGTATATTCCAGTTAGAACTAAGGTTTTTTTACTGAATAGGTATATCATACTATGAACTATGAGCCGAGCAAAATCTAATATCCTAGTCGAGACAAACAGAACATGACATTTGTATGAATAAAAACCCCGATAACACAACAAGGTTTGTGAACAACGTAATCCATTTACTGGGAATGAAATAAAGATTGCGAGATTGGCCAGATCACAACGCACTTACACAAATTTCGTTCCCGTGTCTTCGACGATGCATAATTGATGTGAACTCGAGTTCAGCCTCCTTGCCTCTGTGCTTCGATTTGTGAAAACTGGTAGGCTTATCCGTTTAAATGATTATGGGAAAGTTGTTATTTTAATGGTTTTCGTACTGTGTAAAATTAAACACACTGTGATAATATTTAATTGAATTTTTCTTCGATATATATCAATGTCATTTCTATGTCGCATTTAACCAGCTGAAGCTTAATTTATGTCAGAGCTATTCTTGTTATTTAATAGGTATCTATTATACTGGAAGCCATTTAGTAAATTTCAAATAACGTAATGTTCTGAGCCGACAATCGCATAGATTTCACTATTAGAATCCACAACGGAATGCGTGCATTGGAATTATTTTGAACATTTACGCGCCCCCAGTGTTGCGGTACATTGGATTCACTCTATAGCTGGACTAGAGATTTATGTGCGCCATTCAATATATCTATTATCTTGTTTTGTATCTACACGACAAGCGATACCTCCCACGGTTTCAGCCATTTTCACAGCGTATAAATGCAGTGATTGCAATGCACAATCTGGCAAAGTTTCTCTAAAAATACATTCTCACAGAAAGGTAAATGCGATTTTGTTTTTTAAAACGGGTGTCACATTTCATCAAGTTACTTTATAAGCGAAGCACATCGGACCCGACGCGGGAACTGCAAATGGCGCGAAACGACAATTTTAAAGCATAACATTAAACACCATTATACGTAGATATCTGGTGTTCGCACGTGCGCAGCGATTACTCGCTTGCCGCTCCGAGCGGTTGTGTGCCCGCGCTTTTAACGCATTACCATGAATAATATATACTCAAATTGAAATGTCGCATTCGTGTCGCTCCGGCTGCCTATCTGCTGCTGTCGCTTCCCGCAGGCAGCCTCCTTCTGTATTCTGCCAATAGGCTTTACCTTTTATCGACGTCACCGAGGTCTTTTTTGGAAGACTTAGTCAAGTGGAGTCACAATTGATTTTCATATTTTATTCGATATAAATATGGCGGAGCCTGAGCGCTATTTGTATCTATTCAGAATTGTTAATATTCACTGATTCCTCGAGAGAGGTTGCGTTTAGACATTGTCACAACAAAATTATAATTTGACGCGTAACGTTTGACTTAACAAGAACAATTCAACGTAAAGCGTGGCTTAATTTTCTACTCAAATTAAGCGCTTGTTAAAGCAAACCAGAGATAATTATTTCAAGATTTATATATCTACATATAACGAAGTAAAAATATGCTTTGGTATCTTTTTGGTGTTTTTTATCTTTACCAAAAAGTTAAATTTGTATCGTGGAAACGCAAACACCATGAATTGCCGACTTCAATACCACCTAGACCTACCTAGTTAGAAAACTATTACAAGTAGTTTTGGCTACAATATGTCAATCATCTGTTACAGTTATAGACATGTTTTTGCTAAGTCTAAGTTTGCGAATGGTTTAATACATTACTTGTAGCTTTAGAAACCGTAATTTATAGGGGTCCCGATTAGTATTAGAGATTACGTGATCATTATGCGAATTAAGTAAGATTTCCTTAGTAACTATTAAAAGGGATCTCACGACCTCCGACCCCAAAGAACGTAGAGGGAAGGTCACCTTCAGAAATCAAAGCCGGGGTGTTATTTATGACCTGAACTGGGCTGTATTTAGAAAGATAAGTCCCTGTATTATACATAAATGTATAAGTTAAAGTCCTTAACACCACCTTACTCCATCTGAAGATAAAATCTCCATTAGTCGTCAGATCTTATTCATCGTGTGTAGCCGAATAAACTTTTGTACGAAACACAAATAGCGGTGAAATCTCATACTAATAGAAAGGAGGATAATGACATATGTTTATGAGAGGAAAATAGAAAATTATAGATAAAAAAACATGATTGTCAAACAAAGTTGTTGTGACATTATCTTTACCTAAATTTATAAAATCTGTTGTGTTACAGACAGTATATCAGCGCATAGCCTGAACAGTAGTTCTAGACACCTAACATTCTGAAGGAATCTATTAAGGTGTAGGGATGCAGTATATGTCTATTTGAAGTTTACCCCATGGAGGGTACAACGGGAAGCTGATCTTATACATGGTAAAACTCAATTCAGACGTTCCTCTAGTTACTGATAAAGAAACACGAAGACAAATAAGAACTTCACTCGCTATTCTTTTCCACACATTAATTTTATTCTAGAATAAGTGAGAAGTAGCTCAGAAAATCAGAAGTGATTATTCAGAAAGAGGCTAGCTTCTACTAGCTGAATACAATTCAAGGCAATATTTCAAAGCTAAAGCCCATTATATCAAACAACCGCCAGAGCTAATCAGATTTTTGAGAGAGACTCTAATTTGGAAAGAGAGTGATGGTTTGTGTTATTTATTCGGGCCTTCGGCTTGCGGTAATCTACGAGCGAGAGGGCTTCTGGCTAATCCGAGGTCCTACATGAGACAAATAAGTTTGTTTATGCTTAGAAGTAAGCATTAGTGCCGAGTGTTGCGACGGAGTACGGGTCCAGCGTAATCAGATTAATTAGATGATTTTGCGAGCGTTATTAAAAGTTGAGCCGGCTAAAACGCAGCTCTGTTACCTCCACAAGATAGCTGGCTTAAGCCCGCGTGTACTTACTACTTAGCGGATATTATACGTACACCCGGAATGCTCTTTAATGTTTTAGTATTTTCGACTGAGGTTGCGAACTCGGTGCCGTTTTGTTTGTGCTCCACAGTGGGCGGCTGGAATAATTCACTTAAGCTTAACTGGGAAAGATAATTAGGATTCTACAGTTGATGCCAAATGAATGCGAAAAACAAGGTGGAAGATTTTTTGTGCTCATTCAGAAATTTAATTTCGTATTTGTGAGCGAAAGTTTTATCGTGATTAACATATTATTTTAAGTGTACTTATAAGCTCGAATTAAATACTGGCAACTCTCATAAATTAAATAGTTGCTGTTGCTGAATCTATATCTTGTGGTGATTTTTGGTAGGATGACATTTATGAACGGTTCGATGGTTCGAAACTGGATGTAACAAACGTATTCACAGAGCTTTTGTATTATGCAACGTGTGACAATGTGGGCAGGCTGACCCGATAGGCAGCTCTCTTAGTAGCGGATCACGGACCGCTGGACACAGAACGCGCGACCGAACACAGCCCGTGTGCTGTCAATCATAAAACAAAAAAGTTGGTTAAATTCCGACGGCTTACTCCCTATTTAGTGTAGATGAACAACTGGACGCGCGAGCCTTTTATAACAAAGCCCGCTATGACCAATGGCAGTCACATTGTAAATACTAAAATGTTTGATTCAAAAACAAATATGAAACTGATCCCGCAGTGACAGTTTTGTATTTTTTTTTGTTACAATCTAGCTTCTATTGAAGTGGCTTTTTCCTTTGTAGAGTTCGTTTTTAAAAGGGCGATCAACGACAGCCTCACGTGTTCGAGTCTGGCCGATAATGCGCTGTACAGCGATTCGTCTGGTCCGTTCTTTTGTTATTCCCCTTTGTTCCCTTGAATGGTGACCGTATTGTTTTCTCGTTGGAATGGCCAGAGATTGCGCTAAGAGTCGAGATTAGTGACAACGTGACGCGTGTGTGTAAGCACCCTAATTTCGTTTCGATAACGCTTAACCGCACATAGTTGAGACTTGTTTCCTTTCCAGTTAATGTATTGAATACGGTAGTGATTAATAGATAATGAGGGTGGTTGCTTAATTTCGAGGGCTGAAATGTACCAATGAACATTTAGGTACATGTTTTTTTAATCAGCACGAGCTTCTACCGCTGTAGAATTGAAAGTGAATCAGTCGCAAATGTAAAAAAAAAATATCTCGGTCTGGTAGAGGTGTGACATGAACTCTTTCTTATTCGACTGGTCATGCTATTTGACCTTTGCAGCAGACTCGAAGTTGATTTAAATATAAATGTTAATAATAAATTATATATACATATACTAGCAAACCCGGCGAACTCCGTTTCGCCACCAGATGGCTTCTTCCTGAATTTTCTTTGCTATAAACCTCACGGAGCCCGAGACCTTTCCAACGAATGCAAAACCGTGGAAATCGGTTCGTGTGTTCTGGAGTTATAGCGTCAAGAAGGAAAACCCGACTTATTTTTATATAGTAGATAACCAGCAACGTCTCACGACAAAGATATCCACTTCAGTGTACCTATTTTGTTCAGTTCTAATTTGCTGGATCTTTTTATTCACACATGATTACGTTGTCCACGTTATATATCCAGTTATCTCTGAGGTTCTCTTCTAGGAAATTCACTAAGCTACATTGGTGCAAATTATGAAAAATAGATGTATTGCCGTGTATTCGGCCTCTGTGATGGACATCATAGATTCATATTCTGATGGATGACAACGTCTAAGATTTTATTCATCATCATAATCAGCAACCTACTGTTTGCGTCCACTGCTGGACGAGGCCGCCCCCATTTAATGTTATGGGGTATTTGCCATAATCACCACGCTTGGCAGGCGGATTGGTGATCGCAATTTGGTGTTAAGTACGCAGGCGGATGCTGCCCTTCCCTTAGTGTTATCCCTTACTAAGGCTTTAACTACATCTACGGTATGAGAAAGAAGAGTCTATTATTAAGCTGGACATACCACGGCACGAACATTTTAATTTAAAATGTCTGTTCTGCATTGTTACGTGGTGAGTTAATTTTTGTAAAAATATAGATCAATAGCTATTGACGATGTACGCTATGAGTAACTTTTCTTTTCCTCTTTCGTATCAACATCAATAAACAGTATATTTACAATATATTATTATAAGACCCAGAAATATTTTTTACTGTACTTTTCAAATTATTATAATCTCCACCAATAATTTATTTACAAAGAAACAAATATAAAAGGTGAATGGATAAACGGCTTATTTAACGTGGGTGCGTTCCATCCGGAATTATCGTCCGTCGAAATGGACAGTCCGGGCCCCTTGAGAAGCCCAAAGGGTTCGGTTTTCGCAGGCACTCAATAATTGAAGTCGTTGAAATTCCGGGTGGATTGTTGCGGTGGCACCTGGCGCTAACGGGAAACAATAACGTTAATGTTTATTATAATGCCCGATTTATTGGCGATTCTCATTTATGAGCAGATATTCTCGCGAGCTTATTAACGCACGATGCGCTCATTAACGCGGGCTTTACCGATCTCAATTAAAGCTAAAATGCAGCGCTATATTAAATATATCAAGCGTTTGGGTTAATCAAGCATGCTGCTTTTTGCGGTAACGATCGCGAATAGAGATGGGTATCGGAGAAACTCCAGACGACCGGTGGCCGTGCAATGAATAATAATTAAACGGGCATTAAAATGATGGAGGTGGGCCGTTTCTGAGGTAATAGCACGCGTGCCGCGCTAAGCTCGCAATTATTGGAGTTCATTAGTATCGGCCTCATATTTTTCAAAGTTTAAGTCGATAAGTCGCTACCCAGTAGCAGGTAATGTACAACAGAGTACCTATTTAATCTGGTCAAATTCACAGTTCCAAATAATAGGATAGCAAATAAAGACTGCATAAGCAAACGTAGCTTTAGCACGAGCTTATAGAGTCATAGACTGTGAATCCGTCTTGACTTAAATTTTGGCATTTGCGTCGGTAAAATAGCGCCAGAAACTTTTGCTAAAATAATGTTGATCGTACGTAATACGTTAAATGTTGTATGTACAATATTGAGTAACTTAAAGACATTGAGTAAATATAACTGTCTATTCAAATTAGCTAATAATTTAGGTACTATTGAATAGTTTGACAGCAAGAACAATGTCTAATAATGTGTAATGTGGTGCAATTACTGTCAATAATAAATACTCATCATCATCATCAGCCTGTTCAAGTCCACTGCTAAACATAGGCCTCCCCCATATAATGCCACGACGAACGGTCCTGAGCCGCTTCCTTTTTCCAACTGCGACCTTCATAATATCCTTGGTCCATCGAGAGGAGGACCTTCCTCTTCTGCGTCATCTGGTTTGTGGTTGCCACTGGAGAACCTTTATCCCCTAACGGTTTTAAGTTCTGCAAGTCACCAATTCGAAGGGAATTGGATTCTTCTTTGTTCTTCTACCTACTTTACCTACTCTTATGAATAAAATATTTAATGCAAATACTCGTAGATAAAGATACCACAGTTTTTTCTATAAACAAAATAAATTACTTTGTATTTTCAAAAGGTCGAATATTTTCTCTAAATAATATGTAGAGCACTTCCTGAGATTACACACAAAGTTTGGATATTTATAAAATATCTGTAGGAATAGTAAGATTTAAAGGTGGGCTGGTTTGGCTCAGATCTGAGATATAGCCAGCTTAGGTAACTGTAATAGCTTAATGTTGCCAAATTCTGAAATATATTTTCATCTCTAAATTTTTTAAGAAAACTCGAAAGGAAAAAACTAAACCCAAGAGGATTACTATGCTACACGTCTATCTACCTGACAAGACATTTTCTATGGTTTCGAAACATAATATAAGAAACCCTCAGAAAAAGAGACTACGTTGTTTGTTCCTCAGTGTTTCTCAGTACCAATTGCTATCAGCCTGAAATTTGGAAAAGTTGTATAACTTGTTAGCCAAAACCTATTTACAATTATAGAAAACATTCTTACTTTCATAAAAAAATATACAGTAAAAATACATAATGACTTACACATAAAAAAAAAGTAGAAAAAATTAAACATACATGTACCTAGGTTCTACATTCACGCCTCAATTTGTTTTCTTTTTATTTTAATTGAATTGTGTGTTTAAATAACCTCTGCAGTGTAATCCTCGTCATTTGAATCTAACTTGCACTTATATCTTGGCCGATTTTTATTCATCTTTCAGTACCTCCACGATGTTGAAAATTGAAACACGGGTGTAAATATAGCTTAAAAAATTACAATAGGCATCAAAATAATCATACATTTTTTTATATTTGAATTCAATTATGCTCAGATTTTTTTCTAGTTAACTACCATATTCATGCATTTCTATAACATTCTTTGCCCATCCTTTTCCTAAAAAACTAAATTTTCCCCCAGGTAAAATTAAGTGATAACTGCCCCAATAAAAAGCGCATTACGATAAAAAACAAGAGGTTTATATGGCGTTTTCGCTTCAAAGGATAATCGTTCACACGTCTAAGGCTTCGGGTGTGGGTAAGTGAATTTATGTGCAAATACGCCTCGGGACTGGCCAATGTGCTAATGAAAGGTAATACATTATTCAACCCTTGAATTATACAGTGGCATGTAAATCGATATTTGCACCGCATAACCACAATTACTGTTACTGTGCCCATAATTACAAGTTTCTAGCGCTATCAAATCAACTAAGTACTGAGAAGTCAGACGCAATTGTCAAAAATTAACCAATTTAGTTTGGTAAGGGTCTTCCAAGCGTGCAGAAGGCAGCAGCAAGACTGAATAGTCTGAAAAATTTGCCTGGCAATTGTCAGATGAGATCAGCAAAGCAATATGGGATGACAGAAAAAACCTTTTTATCTATCAGCTCATGTTTGTTCCGATGTTTGTTGTAAGAGTTCAAGCTTGTTGCAGAACTTGTTTGCGAAAACCTATACCAAGTAAAATAATATAGAAAATAATAATATTTTTCGTATATGTTGAACATTATAAAATAAACTACAAGATAAGTTGCATTAAGAAATGTTTAACCGGGCTTAAAACTGTTAAAATTTAAAATGAGGTTGGAAAAAACTTATGGAAGCAATTATTATGGTTATGGTATTAGATAATACCCAATTATTATTCTTATTAAAAACAAAGACTTTTGATATAATACCATCATATGAAAAGTCTTTGTTATGGGCATTTTACAAAATCTATTATTTAAATTTTATATGTAAATTCTTTGATATTTAAACAAACTGAATAAAACACTGTCTCCCTGTATACCTGAAGTTTAGCTTTTGACAAAATGTGCATAGAAATCTACCTGCCAAAGGTTTAGACTGAATACCCGTCATAAATTGTTTTGAGGATAGCTCATACTTTGTAGCTATACTTTCTAATTGTATTAGGTTAGGTTGTCCTTGTATCAGATTGCTAAGTTTCATTTGCGAATTGAGTTCCGCAACGATAATTTTATGCGAAATTAATAGTTATCTCGACATTTTCTTTTGAACGTTCCTAACTTGATACAGATTATAATACCTAAAATAAATAAATCACGGAAAGTAACTGGTTTCTATTCCTATTCATGCTATTGGTTTTTTTGCGTATAAAACTACTATGTTAAGGAATTTAAACAAATGATTATCCGTGGTGGTCGGCCGAACTATAAGTAAAACTCATCCAACTCCTCCGTGGAAGGCGTAAATGTCAACTTAGGGATTACGCCAGGTAATGGGTATATAGCAACATACTTCTAAGTACTCAATAGCAATACTGCGATCACCTGCCTGCCAAGCGTTTCGATATTCTATAGAGAGACCTCTTACAGCAGTGAACGTCTACCAGCTGATGAAGTAGATGAAGAACTAAAGCTTTTACCCAGCTCCAAGACTCAACAGGTCGGTTGATAAAATAATATATAACCAACAATTTCTATCCATGTCATATAGCATTTTTATCAATATTAAATTCTAATATCAAAAACAATTGCTATCGCTATACTACATAAACCGAAGCCGAATAGAATATTCTGTGTCATTTAAATGGAAAAACCCACTCGACTGGCCATGTACGGGCGTTGATTAGTCCGTCCTGAAACAAAAACTATTCCCAAACCGGGTGCAATAAACGAAGTGGAAAAAGTCGATATGAGAGAGGTAGGCGATCTGATTGTAGAACGTAAAAGTAAACGGTAATCGTCGAGATACGTTTAATAATGAATGCGTACCGTTTAAAAATCATAAACGTCCTAACTAACGCTGTATCTATTCATATCATCATCATCGGCCTTTAGACGTTCACACGTTTTAGACTGGACACACTTACTTATTTTAATTTTAAAGGACTGCAGTCTGTTCTACTGGACACCACTAGCCATTCCTGAGAAAAATTGTCTTGACGGTTAGACAAACGGACTACAAAATTATCCTATAGGAATGGGTGCATTGGTAAGTAGATTTTTATTTCTATAAATACATTATAAATTTCTAACCCTTTACAAATTTGCAGTATAAGCAAACTATATAAGCAACTAACTAGCAAACATATTCAGAATTTTTGCATTACCCTCCATATTCAATACTACACACAATTCTGTCGATGTAGCCACGGCTTTAGGGTTGCATCTGTACCCCGTTGAGCTCATAACCGTTGATTGCTTCTATCTGTACAATCGGACCGCAGTTCACCGCACGCACAACCCTATTACAAAGAAATGTGAGGCAATTAAAAAAAGAGATACGACATCAAAGATTTTCATTATAATTGACGATATTGAATGAGATTTTGGTTCGACGCTTTATAACATGATGCGATTAAGTCTGAATGAAAATTCAATTGATAAATTATGTTCTGACTATAAAATCTGACGACCTGCGTGATGCGTTGGGCGAGTAGTTAGCTACCACGCAAGAGGTGTGGGTTCGATTCCCGCTGCGGAACATATATTTGCATGATCAGAAAATACCTGTTCTTGATTTGGGTGTTTTGGTCTTGGTAATCGTAGTGCCTCATATCCACGAAAGGGAATCTTAGTGTGGGATCAGATATATATCTGTGACTGTTATGTGTTATGTAATGTTATGTTATGTTAAGTTACAATAAAATAAAAACACTTTAAAGAAATATAAACAGCTGCGAAAAAGTCATACAAGTATCTTTCATTTTGATTTTGTAAGCCTCCACAATTTAGCGCGACACCAGTCTATACCACCTGCGATTCACTTTGCAACAATCCCGTTTGTAAACAGAACAAAGACAACAAGTAAAAACATATCAAATAACTGAATGAAAAACCGTCAGTGGTGGCGGCGAATTCATTTGTCGGATATGTTAAATGCATTCATCTATGCGCAGGTCCGCAATTCATAGGCGAATGTGGAACGCAACAAAAGTTAAAAAAAATAAAACCCGTACGCAAAAGCTGAAAATATAGAGGAAGGCCAAAATAACGATTTTATAGTTAAGGTCTCTAACTTAATATATATACACTCGAGAGCAATGAATCCGGGTCACTTAAAGAATGTTAAAAATCTCGGAAACTAAAAATGATAGATTAATGCAATAAATTGTATTTAATAGACAATGTAATACTCCTTAAATGAAGGTAAAAAAAATATGAGTCACCATACATTTTATTAACACAAAATTACATAAAGAAAAAAACTGCTGATCTCTCCTTAAAACAAAAATAGGAAACATGAAATTTTTGAACTTTATTACGATTTTCTTGAATTTTAATACTTCGTATTGCCTCCTCGTGCTTCCATTACTGCGTTTACGCAGAAAAAAAACAACAAAAAAACAGAAATCAAACAATGATAAATGACAGATTACAAACAAAAGCAAAACCAAATGCTGTAATTTCGTAGTTCCATCTTCGAAAGTGGCCCTTTTTCAAATTTGATTTTTTTATGATATAACTTTACAATAACTAAGAAGTTTTAATACCTTCATTTAAGGAGTATTACATTGTCTATTAAATACAATTTATTGCATTAACCTAGCATTTTTAGTTTCCGAGATTTTTAGGATTCTTTAAGTGACCCGGATTCATTGCTCTCGAGTGTAGTTGCAGTTGGAGGCCAAATCCAATGACATTTGCTTTCACGTTTTAGTAGATTAGTTACCATTAGTGTGATATATTTTTGAAATGTACTCATAAAGCCATTTCATTTAATTTCGTACGTAAGAAATGACAATCTCCACCGGGACCTTAACATTGAGTTCGTCGACAAAGTCATCAAAAAATATGCAGGAGCTCACGAACGTAGACTTCATCATCATGTGAACGTCGAGGCAATCCAGCTTCTCGACAACATGGACATAGTGAGAAGACTCAAAAGAACGAAACCTTATGAGTTAGTGTAGTGTAAATAATAGTGTAATGTAGTGCAAATTAGTGCTAGATAATAAGAACGCAAGAACAAAGTGTCCTCCCCTTAAATAGAGACATTAAGAAAAGTGCCAATGGACACATTCTTAGCTATAATTTATTTTATAAATCTAGGTCAATGTTTAATTACTTATTAGCCTGCCTTATGGCTAGATTGTAATGCTATTAGGGTACATGAAAACGTACGCTAAGGAGAAAAAAAAAAAAAAAAAGAAAGTTTTTAGGAATTTGCGTTTTTTTTCGCTGTATTACATTTTTTAAGACATCATTTGTTAGCAATACGCGGAACATCAAGACGCTTCATATGATACCTTATTAATAAGCACGGGATATCGGATGAACAAACATACATACAAACATATACTGCTAATTTCACAACCGTTCTTTTGATTTGCCGTACTCAGGTAAAAACTGGCATATTAGGTAACCCAAAAACCCAAAACATTAAACAAATGGCACATCCACGTTTGATAAAAATAAATAACCGAAAGCATATGACACGAGCCATACACGTATCATTTTGCTCTTCCGCCCGCTTGCTCCTCCCATTCCGAAAAGATTAAAAACAATGTAACTCCTATTCAATAGCAAAATATTACATGACACGTTCAATGCGCGCCGAACATTCCTAGCACATAAATAATTACACACAATAACTCTACCATGTAATCACGTATGCAGTTATACATCACGTAAAAGCTTGAAGATCATACCATCGTAAATATCTCAGATACGCACGTCGAATAAGAGAGAGATGCAACACTCTAAAATGGCACATCTATTCTAAATGCAAGCTAGAGTAGTCAAGTTACAAATCGTATCGAAAATCTTAGATATTGTTGGCGGTGCTCCAATCGAGAAGTGATCATAACTGTCAATATTCTTTGAGGAATATATGCGTTTAAATCCTTCTTTGAGCAGCAAAAAAAAGAAATCGTAGCTATCCTGGTTATTTTGAAAGTGTTAAATTAGAAATCCGTCTCCAACTTGTAGGCTTGAGGCGCTCCTAATCTAATCATGACGATTCACCGAGTTACCATTTCGCAGAGTCTCAGCTATTTCTTTTGATTACTTGGCATTTGAAAGCCTAAAACAACTTTTTAATTAAAGATAATCAGGCTGAAACGTCAGCAATAACGCTGTGACGCGGAGGCGACCGGCAACTTAATAATTTTGATGTGACCCTGATGACGCGCTATCAATGCAAACACACTTTATTGGTAATTATTGCGAGTGGTTAAACTTAAGTTTGCGGCAAAGCGCTCGAAAAAATGCATATTCGTAGTATTTGTAGTCGTGTAATGGATTCTAGTTTAAAACAGACAGGGTGCTTTTTCTGAACGTAGTTAGATGATATTGCTCTCGTATACTGTCGCTGTGGAACCGACTCCAAATTATACTAACCGACTATCTGACTTCCCGAGCGCAGATTGTAGATCGTAACGTCACTTAGGCACCTTTGCTTAGTCATACGAAGTAGATATGTGCACAGGCGACAATCTAAACAATTTATTCAAACAGTCAAAGTCATAAACAAGAGACTCGCATGTTTCGGTGTACCTAGTCAGTGCAACGTTACCCGTATATTTACAACGCTGTCGAGTTGTCAAGTTGCGCGGCAACATTTGGCCGACATTTACATACAATTTCATATTCATATCGGAATTAGGTGGCGCGGGTAGAGCACTCGATGCCGCGTGACACTACAGAACTACCCGCAACTGCCACTCGACATCCAGACATTGAATCAACAAATTCCTTTTTTTTACTTAATGGTTGCAATTGTGCATCATAAGTTACGGGAAAAATAAAACTATGAGCTAAACATTTTAATTTTACGTTCATGGAATCATATTTTGAATATAATAATTGAAAATACTACATTTCATCTTGCTTACGTTGTCAAAGTGTAATATGAATAAATAACAAACCTGTTCACGTATCGATATGAAAATTTCATAAATGTCAATGATATATTTATTTTCATAGCATTATGGCAACAATGAATTGAAAATTAAAAGATACGTATTCAGTTGCAAAAAAACATTGTTTCCATTAGATATATGATCAGGATTGAGTGTAATAATCACAAAAAGACAAGACACAAAAAAGACAATCTAAAGATGACTGCAAGTTATATTGAATAAAAACTTTAGTCTTGCATACTAATGCTTAAATTTATATTCTCCTGAGTTTGCTTGACTTTTCCTTAAGTTTCTCGTTTCGTCATTAAGACTTAAATTGCACCGCCTCACATAACATTCTACTGCATTTTAATTTCAGCTAAAATCTTAACATTTCAGCAACATCTTAAGAAAAACAGCATTCAAGATGAAGCTAAAATAAACTGGTCACAATGCAACAGTCAATGTGACAGGGCTTACTGACGACGCGAAGCCTTACAAGAGTGCACTTTAGTTAGGAAAAGACAGGTACTCGGCGTGCATTAGGCGAATTAAAAAGTTTCCCTACGGCTCTTCATTTGTTTGTGAATGTAAAGACGGGTAGCGAGTGATAGGAGTTAGAACCAAACATTTGTGAGCGTGCCAGCTTCAAAGGGCGTGAAATGAACACGCTCAAAGTGAGGACATTTGTAGCTATAAGTTGCAGCGCCGTGAGCAGGTAATCGTGGCGATCGATGCAGAAATTTTCATGTGATGCGCAATCGAATGGAAACTCATACTGCTATATAAAGCTCTTTAAAGCTGTGATTTCATGGTTACCACCACCATTCCCGATTATCAAAACCGAGGAAAACGTGTACACGTCTGCAGGGTACTAAGCTAAGTGATCTACGGGTGATTTAGGCTTTACAGTCCATACTGGCTGATTTGAATAAAAAAATATTTATCTACTTAAATTGGGGAGATTTTTAGGCTGTAAGATGAAAGTTGTAACGTAAAAATAAGTAGTTCTACCATTTTTATAAATTTAAAGCGTACGTTGTATCTGGGCTGTTTGCGTGCATAGAGTTGTATCAAACCCCAACAGGTGGTAGATGTCAATCGATGTTTTAGGTTACACTAAATAATCACTGCTGGTAATTAGTTACCTAAACTCACGTCTTTCTAATTCTAAAAGCTTTCCATCTTAATTTTGTAGAATTAATAAAGTTAAACAATAAGTTTACAAAACATTTTGGCAACTAATGTCAAAACATAAATGAAATAAAGGAGACGTGACATTGATACACTAGACGGATTTTATCGGCGAGATTAAACCGAAACTAAAACTTTCACAAAACTATTTTGTAACTCATAAAATATTTAGTTGCGTATAAAACCACAGCCGGCGAACGAGCCGTACCTTTGAAAAGCCCTAACTGGCTATTACACATTTAGGATAGAAAACCTTCGACAAGAATTACTAAGGTCAAATGTAATAAATTTAGTTTTAGCCCACAAACTATGTGGTCAGAGATTTTCGGGGGAGGTCGGCCTTTTGTTTTGTCGATGCCTACTTTATTCCATGTAATCCATTAAGACACATAACGAATAGTCCTAGAAGGGACGGATTTCATCGACAGCCCTCTTAACTGCGTGATGCTGCGGTGAAGATTTGTAATGTGTTTACGGACCCCTTTTTGTACGACACTTTGGATGGGATGCGGTTTCTAAAAGGCTATTTGTTATGATTTCAAACAAGGTCTTGTCACATAAAATGGCTTTTGTTATTTATTTTTTGGGTCGGATTTTGAGACCCTTTTAACTAAGTCCACGAAGGTTACACAATTTGATTCAACTATCATTACAATTTACTTCAGAGAAACTGTGATTAGGAATAAAAGTCGTTTATACTGACAATCTTTTTTGTGGTTTAAGTTTTTTTTTGACGTTGCCTCAAAAAGTATATAATATAAAACTTTATAGAAGAAAAATTTTAAGCAATAAATTATTTTCGCCGCAAAACTTTTGAGTGTTTTTTTATGAAACCGAAATTGTAATAAATAATAAATCAGCGAGTAGGTTCCAAAACTCTCTTCAAGACAGCTTTTAAGTTCAAGAAAGATGTTCCCGAAAATATAAAATAAATCACGCCCGGATAACTTGCACAATTGCTTTATGTTTTTCTCGAAAAGAAACAGAAAAGTAATAACTTCCCTACCAATTACAGCACTCTAGTTACGATAATCTAGCAAGACCGTTGGTTCTAAAAAGGAAAGTTTCAAAACAACTTGCTCTCTGAAAGAGTCCCGAAAAACCATAAATATAAATAGTGGGGACGACAGGGCAATTTGAGAGAGATCCGCACAAACACTCACCCGAAAGCGTTTTACGACTATAATGACATTTCGATGTTAAAATACAAATGCGATCAATCATACAAAAATAGTTATAATTAATACTTACCATAAAGCCAAGGATACGGTTATAACACGGAGTATAAAGTTACATTGCTGGTAAACGACTCAAACCGCAAACATTATGAAATCATACAAAAATATCCAGTGATATTACATGATTTTATTAATAACTTTTATTCACATGAACACAAAACGCGCTAGATAAAGGCTACAATTTGATATGATAATAAATTTAATAAGCTTCATAAATACCAACACCGAAATTAAATTAAATTAGCGGATTATTTGCGTACGTTAATGTAAAGTAAGTGATTAAGCGTTTCCAACACGTGTTCGCTCCCAAAAGACTAATACGTTATGTAGCATAATTACTTTAGGTAAAACGGGCCGCCAGTTTAGGGTAAGATGAAGAAGAATCGCAGGTGTAAATGGCCGTCTATTGCGCTTTCCATCACGGCGCGTTTCCAGTCTCACACATACCCGTGTGTGACTCGGGCAAAAATTGCGCTTAGTTACAAGATAATGTGGTCGGTTTTGGCTCGCACGGTTTGCGGCATGGATCGCGCTCCGCATTTGCGGTATAACCAAATCCGGGCAGCGTAGTATTTAGAACCAATTCCCCACTGGCTTGTTGTATGAACAATAAGTGTGCCAACCTGGACCAACACAGGAAGAAGCGTAATGGATATTTACCGCTACTAAGTACACATTCGTTTGTCTAATGTCCCCCACCTCTTAGAAATTTTCGGTAATGCGTACTTCTCACTTTGTGCATAGCATGCAGCATTATTTGCGAGTGTTCATTATTATTTCCATTTGAAAAAATCCTATGCCTCGATAAAAGTCCTGACAAATTACAAAAATTGCAGCTCTTACAGTGTAAACAATTTCAAAGGAAAATTCTCACCGAACCACAACCATTAACGAGCCGCAAACGCTTCAGGAACTTACCTGTAATGATAAAAATAAACATATAAAGAACATTCAGCTCCATCGGGTGTAACAATATGTTGTCTAAGTCTGAACAAAGCATCGTTCGCCATAATGAGCGTTGCGTGCGGCGCGTCAAACATGTAAGCAAACAATTTAGGCACGCCTGAGTAAATACGAACGCGAAATATCTTTGCTTGGGCCCGGCTGAGTGCGGCTTTTCTCCGGTTTACTCGTGGGTACCTCGAATTGTGCTGAGCGCCATCTTTTCAGCGGGGCTTTTGTTGATAATGAAATACAAACACTATTCTTCAGTCAAATTTTCGCAGTGCACCGGCTGGTTAACGGCGAATCTGAAGGATTTGTTTGTCGACGCGCCCGTTTATTCTATTTCCGTGCTTTGTAATTTGAATTTCAAATATCGAAATACACACAGACGTAACTGATTTTTCCCAACCAATGTCAACCCAAATTCCAGACATAATATGTCAGTGTGTGTGTTTATAATTTTTTTTTATATTCAATCTGTCTGCCACTGCTACCTTTCAAAATACATATCCATGTAACCATTATAGATTTACAAAGTCAATAAAATCTCCATGATCATTTTAAATCACCTTAGAAACTTTATCTGTTTCTCGCGACCAAGCAAAAAATACTACTTTGCTTACATTACCAACACTTGGTAATTTGGCTACAATTTTCCTTAAACGCTACATTTAACCTTACTCAACATCAGGCAAGGTTGATAATAAATTAATTTAAATTAAACCAAGCAAAAGAGACTAGGAGCCGGAACCTTCCCCTATTAAAATAACACCGAGACTAAGTAGACAATGATGTTACCTGGTTATGAGTATTATCTTAGATATAATATGGTGCACGTCAAAATAATTTTTTGAAGATGTTAATGAATTTCCTTTTATACCTATAACTTAGACAGCTCTTTTATTACAAAACTCATTGGCATAACTGATGATTTAACTACCTACTTATAAAAATCTGTAAAAGTTAAATTATACTCAAAATAGTGTCATCCAATATTGGATAGTGCCAAACAGTGACATGACTTATATTGAGTAATGCTCAAATAAAAATAACGTTTTTAAAAAAGGAGGCTAATGTTTATTTTTTATTCTATTCACGCTTCTCAGGTCAAAAGTTACAACTAGAAAAAATATAGCACTTACCACGTCGTCATCTCAACGTCAATAATTGTTGGTTGTAAAATGCTTTTGATTTTGTGAGAACCCACGACCATAAGATCAACAGGCAAAGTTGTTTACCAGTGGGTAAGTACCCTCGATCGAGGCTTTGTAAGCTCTTTTAATCAATGTGTTCTATGTGATTTTACAATCAAGTGATATTGATGCAATAATAAATAACAACCGAAATCTCAACATACGTGCAACAAAATATAACAAGCGAACTCACATATTCCCAAGTTGCATGCATAAATAGAACCAGCAGACAAAGTCAGCGCATTAGGCAACAATACGCAGTGTACAGGATTTCGCATATATTAACGTCTTGTCCTTTGGCCAGATATCTCGGAAAGTTTGCCGTGGATGCAGCTGAAATTGAATAGCTGACTCTCTCTGCGCCAAACGACTACGGTAACCTCTACGCCACATATATACGGTGCCCCCTATCGATTCTGGTACCTTCTACGCCACATATGTCTACGTTGCCCTCTACGCCACACGCCTGTACTCTACAGCAACCTCTACGTCATATATCTACGATACCCTCTACGCCACATGTTGATATTCTACGGTACTCTTTACGCTACATAGCCACAGTGCTCTCTACGCCATACGCCCATGGTACTGCGTAGATATATGGATATAGAGATATATGGCGTAGAGCCTATGCCATATATCTACGGTGCCTTCTACGTCAAATGTCTACAGTGAAGTGAAAATTGAAGTTGTTTTGGGCTTTCTCACTGGTTACTTTAAAATATAAGCCAATTTGGAGTATCTACTTGGTAATAAGGCACGGTGAGAAATGCAGAGTGATGATGATGAATCATAGTAACCGACGATAATATGTATAATATTTATGTAGTTTTCCTTATCTACTGTTATTTAAGGTCATAGACCACAATCTAGTACTATGGGTAATCATTATCTCAAATTGTCCTAAAACGAACATGCTTGCTTTTATGAGCCAGTTGCTTATATTTTCAACTGTGTGGCTTGCGACGATTTACATTGCTTCCGAAACAGTGTGAGCAAGTTGGAACACCAAACCTTGGATGCAACTCCAAACTTGGCTTACCTAATATACACAAATTGATTTGATATTAGGAAAAGAATGCGTGAACAAGTACCTCCCTACAGAAAAGTACGTTATACGAAAGAGAAAGTAAAAGTGAGAAAGATTTTTTGGAGAAAATTTAATTGTTTTGGAGGTATTTTTTTGGTCAGAGATGAGTTGGTAAGTAAGCTCCTTAGAAATTTTAGCCTAGAACTGTGGGTGAATATAATTTCAGGTTCGTAATTTTATTTTTGATTGACCAAAAAAAAGCATATAACATCTTTTTACTCTTGATCTACCTAGTTACAGCAGTTCAAATTTTTATGATAAAAATATATATATTATATTAATTAAATTTATATATATATGTTTGTATTAGGTACAATTACCAAAGTCAAAAGTTTTTTTCATTGAAGTCACAAGATAAATTTTTAATTGTCTTACTAATATTAATTTTATTTAAAAAAAAACACAAATTTTCAAACTGTTTCATCTGTACGTCTTATTTATAAACTGGATAAACGTATAGAGCAAAGCTTAACGTGGCTGTTCATTAAGTTAACTAGACTAAAGCACTATCTAATCACAGTTGAGTTGCCAAATTATGCGGTGTGCTGTTCTTACTTATAATCCCAAGTTATGTGACGGTAATGTTACAAATATACGCCTCATTTATGTAGTTTTCTGATTTTGTTACTTACACTAGACAATTATATTGGTACCTAAGAAGTTTAGTTTGAAGAAACTAGATAAAAAATTAACAACTCTGATTTTATTCACATGATAATTCATATTTAATTCAAACACAAACCCACAATAACCAAATACAGGTAACATCCTGAATTTGTTCAAAGTGCAAGGTTTATTAATGTTGAGACAAAAAATCTGATTGTGTTCAGTGAATAACCAAGTAATTATTCCGATTTATTTTGTTTTGATTCGCAAAGTATCAATTCTGGTTTGTTCATTATCAGATTGACGTTCCATTTGGTTAGAAGAGGGTGATGGAAAGGAACAGAGATATCAACTTTCATTTTAGGGTGGCAATCGCGATTCAATGCCTTGCAAGCTATTATACTAAGTGGAAATGTAGCCATTATAGATTGGGGATGACCACTTATCATTGAGTCTTATTGTAACCAGTTTTCCAACATTTTTATCTAAAATGGTTTGTTATTTTTTGAATAAAAAGGCCTCTGAAACAGCTTGCTTAAATGAGATCTGTATTTTAGAAAATCTATTTAAATTATTTGTTAAGTTGAAAAGTTAAGAATACAGTTTGCGGATAACTGAAAACCAACTCTCACACAAAGAGAATAAGAAGAACTCTGCAATGAAAAGTGAAACAAGAGCTTCTGTGAATAGAATATTCTTAATATTATGTGCATTATGTACTACAAACACAGTGAAGACATTATGGTAACAGACACATAAATAGGTATCACTGGTTACCTACATTATTTGTCTGTCTGTTACCAGGACAGGTGTATCCATAAATGCGCTTGCAGCTAGCATTCGTTGTTTTAACTTAATTCGCTTACAAGTTAATAAATAACCAATGAGTTCTAATTGATTTTAAGTCAAAAATGCCTGTTCGGATAATATTTAAGATTAATAGGTTAAACGTATGTTAGAATGCAAGCTATCGATGCAGATACGTTTATCCTTCGCAGTAAGTCAGAACGATATGTTAGACCGCATGGGCTCTGAAGTACGTGAGGCATAAAGCAACCTCGCAATTTGTCCTCCAAGCACTTTTTTATTTCAACGACTTTAGAACTATATTCCCTTGAGAACGCGCTCTGCACACTAAACCAGACCTAACTGTACTTAACTTATTGTTTTAATTTACTACACGACTAAACGTTCACGTAAATGTTATCTTTATCGCTAAATAACTTTTAGTAAGTTTCCCTCTGTTACAGCTATATAGTTTACACGTAATAATAACATTCATTCGACTGACAATTGATGTTTTCCCGGTAGAAGCAAATAGTTTCGGGAGCTCGCCCATTTTATTCGCGGTGACATTGTGCGATTCGAACAACTCAGAGGCGCCGGCTAACTTATCACTTAGCCGCGAACAAATTAATTCAAGAGATTACCGTCTTAATACTATGACCTGTCCCAATAACTCAACAGAACTGCCGGTTGTCCTTTCGCTTGGTCTCGATACTGCTGTAATTTATTCCGGAGGAGGCCAAATTAGATATAAAACGTCGTTGCGGTGTATCACTGTTAGTGACTGTGATAAATGAAACCATTAGTAACGCGAGCTGTACTTTTTTCAGTTGATCCGGCGTCGACGGGCCTGCGGTTGCGGCGAGCTTGTGGACAATTTCATTAGAAAACGTTACAAGTGTGTTGTTGGGGGAAGGGGTGATGTGGGGGGGTTGGCGGGGTGGAATTACAAGCGGCGCGATAAATTTCGTCGCCTCGCGACATTAGGCTCGCGGCGGAATAGGGGCGCTCGGCGCGCTAGACACGGGCGATAGCACGCAGCCGCCGCCACAAGCGAGAAAAACGCTGTGATCCTTGTGCGAAATTAAAACAAAGAACGTCCGTAGCGAACTATAAAAACGTCGTATAAATCTCAGCCACCACTCGAGATGTGTGGACTGCGGGCCTTTATCGGGACTCCTTGTGTTATTTGTGTTACACGCCTTACAGGTATGTTCTTGGCCGATATTGATCGCACTAGGTCGCACTGATTTCTAAAGTTAAACAGTTTTCTAAAATTGTTCTTATTTGTAGTATTTTCAGAAAATCTGAACAAATAATTTTTGTTTTACTTCGTGAGCTTGAAATAAAACAAAACGTTAAAATGGTTCATCTCTCATGTCACAGATGACATAAATTGTCCACGAATAATATCAGCTCATAAATCGAGGGCATTTCCAAAGCCCTGCTAGATTTAGATTAGGGTATTAGCGTCAATCTTGGAAAACGTCACGTTGGCTTGCCCCGGAACCAAATTGACGTGGTGATGTAGGTAGGTACAGGAAAACCGTGAACCCTTTTTACGTCACCGTTGTTTGGATTTTCGCTTACATTCAAAATGCCAAATAAACATCTCTTATGTCTTGTATTTGTAACCGCTGGAACCCAAATCATTCAACCAGATTTTCCATCGGACCAAAATGGTTTCAAGCTAACATACTATTTCACTTCCCTACTTGCTAATGGAGCTTCGTCCTCATAACTGATCCAAGTCTTCTTTCCGAGGCGGCCTCATCATCATCTTGTTCGACATATCAGGGACTTTCTTCTTTATCTGGGTCATGTCACTTATTCGTGGTCTTCCTCGCTTCCCTTCTACCTTTCCTTCAATAATGTTCCCTTTCAATGTTATGTGGAAAGGTAGTGTAACTGCCATGTCCTAAAAGATGCCCACCCATCTTTTTCTTCTGTTTTGCATTGTATTTATCAGAAATCTGTCTTAATTCTAAGTCATTGTCCACTTCTGATATCCATGCAAAACTAAGCTCCAGAAATAATATAGTGTTTTATAAGTTTCTTCTCAAAATGTGAGACGTAGTTATGTACATCTTGTTTGTTAAGAACACTTTTGGTTGTTTTGGTTTCAATAAAATGTTTCATAAAATCTTTGTAACTGATATCGACTTTAACGATTTTAATTACAAAAAAAAATGAATTCACAGAATGCTTATTATGTACCCTTTTTTTTGGTACAAACTGAACCCTTGGATTATGTACTTGCCTGAATCGGACCAGCAGTTGGGATCTCCAGAACTGCTAATCCAATTCAGACTGTCAAATTTTACCTCCTTATAACATTATTATTACTCATGAGTATAATATAAGTTGTATCCTGATCTCAATTATAAAAGACTGAAAAACCGCCTAACAATAAACAGTATGAACTTCGTTCATTCCCGTGACTGACTTTGGAATTTTTCAAAGCATTCTCAAGAAAACGACAAATTTCAGAACCATTTCAGAACCGTTCAAAGAGATTGCTAAACATTATTTGTCTATAAAATTTCCTTATCCTGGATTGAACCAATTGTTACACTATGTATTGTACTGGAGTATTTAAGTTATAACTTTCAGTCGGTTCAAGTTCATTTTATAAGGTACTAAAACTGTTTTGAAACAGTCAACCGAACGGTAGACACAACCGGACGTTTTAAAGAAATCAAGTCGTGACTTTCGCGTCGCGGTTGTTTTTAAAGGGACCATAAGACAGGAGCTAAAAATAAACTGGAAGTAAACATTAAAACGAGCACTTAGAGCGTTTTCATTAAAGAGGCTACAAAGTTACATGTTATAGGTACCGCCCGGCGATTACTATGGAGGAAAAACTAATTACGGGCGACAGCACCAGTTAAAGCTGAGATGGTATTTGATGCATCTTCTCATCTTACAATATTAGTGCAACTTTTTATTTTTCGTTTGGTCTTGCTTTGGTGTAGGATACTTTGTTTTTATAGGGTCCCAAATAAAACTGCCAAACATGTCGAGTTACGTTAGGTCCCGAAGTTATACATGCCTCAAATTTCCATTATTTTTCATTATTTTTAAAAATCAGAATTTCAATCTGATTCTGAATCCGAAATAATTTATGTTTAGAGTTCTTATTGGAATGAACTTTGATACTTCTAGGATATGACGTTAAAAAGTTGCAGAGCTAATTCTAATTTTAGCAACGTTGAAGTATTTTAGTTCCTGGTTTAAATTAATCAGTATATAGGAAACTACAACTTGTTTTTAGAGTTTCACGCTGTCTGTCTGTGTGTGGGATCTGTCACAGGGAAACTTATCTCGGCCATAACAGCCACTTGAAATTTTGAAAGTTAATTGTTTAGTTTTCGTCATTTGGCTACGAGACCTTATTCAGCTTTTTTATAATAGCTTTGCTTAGTCGAATACTGAGGCCGTATTCATGAGCTCTTAGAACGATTCAGTTCAAAAACTATTCAGTACAAAATATCGGTTCCGTGATGTTCGCAGCTATATTTAAAGGCACAGTAGCAGAAGGTATATAGACTTATGCGATTAAAGTTATTCAATGATGTCAAAATGTCAACGACGAAGCGATATTTTTTACTGAATATTTTTTGAACTGAATCGCTACAAGTGCTCATGGTACGGCCCCTGGTCAACGTTATTTTGAGACAGTTGTTGTGAAGTTTTCATGTTATTATTTGTTCATCAGCTCATTACAAACCACTTCTTTTTCAATTTCGAAGTACATTGAAAGTTGAGATTGAAATAAAAAGAAAATTACGATGGGGTGAACATGTCGGGTCATAACTTTGCTACAATTTTGCTGTTGTTCTCTTTGTTACTGTTTGCTTTTATTAGTACGCCTTTGATGGCCCCAAGTGTCGTAGTTTTTATGACATCACCCACAGAGCAAGCAGCTCAGTGCCTAATCATTTTATATTAAACTAGCATTTACTCACGGCTTCGCTCGCGTGTACCTGGTATAATAAGTAACTGTGTGTCAATCTATGCTTAATCTTAATTTATTTTTCTTTCTAATAACGCCATAATTTAATAACTAATATGATAACTTTCTTATGTAAAAAATTACAGTAGGGTTTGTAAAACGCTATAAATACCACGAAATCTGTCATCTTCAGAATACTTATTTTAATAACAATGAGCAATTTTGTTAAGTCTAAGGGCTGGTAACTCTTTGTACTTAAATAACACTGCTTTACTCCCATGGAAGTGAAAATGTGATAGTGTACAACTGGGTTTATTAATATATATATCATGGTATTAATAACTTTTAGTTATGCGTGTAGTTTGTATTAAACTCTGCAAAATGTAATAACTAAGTATTATTGCATTGTTTTCCATTAATTTGGAATTCTACACCATTCTTAATCCTGAGATATACGATGACAAGTATTAGGTTACGGATCCTGTGTAAATCTTAACGGTCCTTATTGACATGCATTAAGGAACCCAGCAGCCCCATCGACATTCAAAGCGACGCGGCCGATTCGACGGCAAATATTTATGGACCCACACCAATTAGATTTTTACAGCCCCAAAATGAACTTTTTACAAAGATACATTATCTAATTCCATTGCCGCGGATAACACTAAACCCGCCTTTATTACTTCGACGTTGATGAAAGTAGGCCTTTTATTGATTTTAAGAGCATTTGAGAGTATTTAAAGCTTCGTGTTGCCCCATAAAAAGTTTAAGGTCCGGTAGTAATAGATATACTTTTGGGAAAGAACAGGGAAACTGCGCGAGTTTTTAAGTTCTATTCCCATCTTAGAGAACAGAATGACGATATAAATCTATTTTTAGTGCTTATTGAATAGAATGGAAATTAAAAGATGTATATAAAGATGTAATGTGAAAGCCACTGCCTCCGGAAGATAAACGAACGCTGAGTCGCTCCCAATTCCCTGTGTATGAAAAAAAGGTTAAGATTTGAATAACATTTTATTCCAAGAGCTTACAAAAACCATAAAAACGTAGAGTCTCACCACATTCGATTCGAAATCATATTATGACTTTTCAACATGTATGAATGCAACCAGGCTTCCAATTCCTCGTTCCTGCCATATTGAATCTTGTGAAGTTCCTCCGTTTTCAATCTGGTACGTAGGTAGCCTTATGTCACTTGATGTCAGGAAGTATAGCCGAGATGAGATGATATAACACACATGTTGCGCGCAGTATGATGCAATCTTCCAGACATACATTAATTTTAATAAGAGTTAAGCTCCAGCATTTGATATACTGGATTCTATAGTTGAATACAGATTAGTTATATTGTTCATATTGTTTGCGCAATGATTAAAATTAAGGATTCAAAGATTTATTAACATTGATATGAGCGATTTCGCGATATTTTTGTAAAAGCCTTGATCAAAGTTGTTTTTTTCATATCTCAACGTTTTAGTGGTCAATAGTCAATAATCATTTATTCATAATATTCATCATTATGTCATTATAGTAAGTGCTATATTGTACCATAAGCTAGCTATATAATTATGAAACCTAAAAATACACATAGTACATTTAGTATGCATTACTTTCAGGCAGCATTTTTTTAAATAAAAATCTCATTCAGTTCAATACAAAGCAGTGCGAATACACCCCTCTTCAATTTCCCTCTAAATATTATTCACCGAGAGATCACCATAATGTAAAGAACAATTTTGAGTCGGAGTAGCGCGGTCGTAGGTAATTCTATTAATCTCTGACATTAGCATCGAGAGGACAGGTCGCCATTCCATCTCAGACGAGATCAGTAGGGTTGTCAGTTAGAGGTCGGAATTTTACACCTCATCCCGAATATAGTCAATGCCCTGAATTTTGTAAGGTCCATAGTTTATTCATTACAATTACAATTATATTTTTCTATGATCTAGTTGAAGTAACAAACTAACACACTTGCTTGTTGAGCAATAAGCAAAACTTGGCAATTTTTTTAATGAACCTTCTTACTACTTTTAAGCTCCAGAACATATTATCGTTATTGATGGCTAAAACAAAAGTCCAGTCTCAACCAAGTATGACAGACAGAGTATAAACAATCTTATACATGTTGGTCAGGACTAAGAGACCAAACTTTTTTATAACGTTAAAACTTCAATAGATTCTGTTTTGATGCAACAAAATTACTCCGAATTTTGTGACATGATAACTCTATGAATAATTTTATCGTGCACAAAACAAAGCAAAACAAATGATATGTGCATTGATAGGAAATTTTCAATTAAATTCAGAAAGTTTACTCTTTTAAGATTTAGTTAGCCAGGTTATTTTAAAAATTAAAGTAATCTCAGATCAAAGTAGTGCGAGAACGACAGTGATATAGAAGTATGCATATTCTACAGGCGGTTTACCTTGAGAGCGCGTTAAGCCAGGATGCCAGTCGAAGTGTCCATGGAAAGCCCTTAAATAGTTCTAAAAGACCTATTGCCTATATGCCAGAGGATAGGTAGCAGCATACATCAGTACTTAACGTCAATTCGGCGATCACCAATCCGCCTGCTAAGCGTGGTGCTTATAGCAAATTCCCCCTATTCTATGGGCCTTTTCAACACAGTAAACGTCTTCTGGCTGATGAAAAACAATTATCTAAATTTGATGATATGGCAAAGTTGAAAAATTCTATTTTTTCTGAAATATAGGGCCTATATGACCCAAAAATTACCGAAGCGATATTGGTTTTATAACAAAAATCAAAATTCAATTCCTGCATAGATGCAAAGAAATCGGACAACAAGACGTTTTTACCTAAAATGCTACGGCTCCGACAAAACCGAGCTCATATTAATTTTATTTTAGACTAGTTGCGCCCCGCGGTTTCATTCGCATGAACGATGATGAAAATTGATGATGATGTTGATAGAAAGTAACCTATGTGGTAATCCAGGGTATATGGTATCACCACTTCAAATTTCACTCAAATCCGTTCAGCCGTTTGAGCGTTAAGAAGTTACAATCATACTCACAAACTTTCGCATTTATAATATTAGTGAGATGCGATTAAATTGCTTTCTAATATTTTGAGAGTACAAAAATCAGCTTATTTAAAAAAAATTGACAACCCTAATCCCGGGGCATTCCTACTTGTAATATTACATATTAATGTTCATAATGAAATATTTTGTCTGCAAAGCTATGCAATAGGATTGGATTCATTGAAATCTTGCAAGGATATAATGTGTTTTTTTCTAGAGTATGAGTCAAAAAATATGTGCCATTTCATTTGTACTACTTTTGCATATTTATTTGTTACTGACAAATTAATGTTGATCATTATTAAAAGAGCTTTTATTCAAATGTTGATTTTATTTAAAGAGTCATGTTGCCCTAGTTGTTTATGTTGTCATGTTACCTCCTAAGGTACCCAGACCTCCAACTCAAAGGTCGTGGGTTCGAACCAGGCGAACAAATAATGAATTGTTGAAAATTTTCATGAGCGATGTCATTCCTCTTAACCAAAAATTCAAGGAACTATAATACCATCGTTAGTATTAATAAGTGAAGGTGGTGCACGGTCACGTATGGAATACTACTAAGCAAAACGTGGGCACGTGCCATATAATTATAATGGTTGGACCTGCCTCTGACTACGCCGTATTTGGAGATATCCTTACGCAACTTTTAACGACCTCTGTGGCGCGGCGGGCGAGTAGCTGGCTGAGACGCAAGAGGTGCGGGCTCGATTCCCACTGCGGGTCAAATGTTTGCATGGTTTGCAAATATTTGTTACGGGTCTGGGTATTGTGGGACCATAGTACTCGTAGTTCCTGATACCCACGATACAGGAAGTCCTAGTATGGGATCAGGACTATGTATGTGACTGTTGGGTGTTATTTATTTATTTTATATGCGTGCTGGTAGAGTTCTGACGATGTCCATTGCACCATGAGGTTTTAAGCTGTCAGCAGATTTCTTTTTTACATTTTATTTAAAATGTTTCTTGTCATGTAGGTATTAGTATCAATACAAGGTACTGACGTATCTAAGTTTCACATGAACGGAAGTTTCTAGTCCATACAAAGCTCGATTGATTGTTCTTTCAAAGCCAAGCCCCTAAGAGCGAGGATTTATTCCCACTAGTTCCTTTTGGCAGTTCCTTTAAAGGAACTAATGGGACATTTTGTTCCCAGTAGTTCCTTTGATTATTTCAGTGGTATTCCAGTTATTTTAGTGGGGAAAAAAACGTTCCATTAGTTCCTTTAACCCATGCTGGGCTGGGGGACAGGAAAAGTGGCTTTGCGCTGCACGTAGCATAGGCTACTTTTTACCACGGTAAATCGTTAGCACACACAGAGCATGTACAGGCAAGAGCTTTGCGATCAGGAATGCTTAGCATAATCACCATACCCGTCATTGTTAGACTTAAAGCTACTATGTCTGACATTGAGCCCTGTCATCGGCTTGTCTTCTACCAGCTGCTAGCTGTACCTAGTTTTTTTATGCATTTCCGTGCTATTGGTCTCACAACGTTTGCACGTTTATTGACAGACGGCGGTCAAAGAAACGCAAAAATCTGTACCCGTTTTGTGTGCGCGTACCCTTAGTAACAGCATCTACATTTATACCGAAATTTTGGTGAACCAAGCGACTCCACAGAGGGCCATTTCGCGATCGTTCGTTGAAATGCCGAATCGCGGCGCATTATTCTAATTCGGTTTCAGGATAGCTTTTGAAGAAGCTATTTATTTGCTCCGTAAGCTAAATCTTGAGAACTTAGTAAAACAGTGAGTTGGGATCGTCATTTAGATGACAAATATTTTAGTATCTCAGGGTGTACTAGTTAAGCTAGATATCTTTTTGATGACTTAAATAAGTAGAGTTCTCAATGTTTTTCTGGTCAATGAGATATTTTTGGGATATCAATTTGGTTGTACCGCGATGGCAAAAAAAAACATTTCATGTTAGCAATTGGTTCCAAACTCAGTTGCGATTGCGACCGGAACCCATCGTATGAAAATGATAAGTAACTTTACCATGCTTAGTCTATTGATAGTGTGACAGCTAACGTCTATAGTAATACGATATAAAAAACATCCATGGCTAGAATACTTACTATAACGCATTATACGAGTAGATCAAATCATTGCATGGTAAATGTTTGCACCTGTCATTAAAATGATTTGCCCGCAAATATGAACACTCAGACACACCTAAGTTGTATAAAGTCCATGTTGCACGGCACTAAAACTTTTATTGGTTCACTCGAAGCTAACGAGAAACGACATAAGTAAGCACAAAATTAAATAAAACCAATTTATAAGTCTTAAAGCTAAACATGTATTTAAAAAATTAAACATTGGCAATTACAATTGATAAAAAAACATTAGGTATATCACGAGTGCCGACGCATATACAATATTACGTTTATGCGGCAATCTTTTACCGTAGTAGTGAAAGCTAGTAAATAAAAACACATGCCCAATGCTAATAAAGTCAAGCAATATCGAAAAGGTATTTTGTATGAACGGTTTCCTTCGAGGCCAGAAAAAAGGACATAAAAGAAGAAACGAAAGTAGAAATATGGCCAAGTCATATTTTATTTACTGCATACAATCGAACCTTTATCACGGTTTGTATTGAGTTAGAGTGTTTGGTAGTGGGCTTCAGCCGTTTATAGGGATGGTCGACACGGGCCCAGTTCCACTATCTACATGTTTATGTTTTACAGCTTTGAACGCTACACAATTCCTATTATCGACTGCCGAGGGACAACTTTCGGAAAATAATGAAAAGGGGAACGTACAACAGACATTTTCCATTCCAAACAGGTTTTTAAGAAATAATGTTATTACCAAAATATTACCTTCTCTCTTGTGATTTGACAAACATATCGAGAGTCAGACATACATTGGACTCAAGTACTTTCTTAGACATGTGCAATCGGGTGTCGGAATCGGCCCATAACCCGCACCAAAATAAATCCGTATCTCTCCCATTACAATAAATAAGAGATCAAAACGCATTCGAAAGGACTGCTTTTTGTAAAACATATTCTTTAGCTAATACTCTAAAAGAACTTTAAATTCACGTTTTAAATCAATGAATAATAAATACTGGCGCATTCGTTCTGCTGCTCTCCAAATGGTAAACTTATTTCAACATCATCGTTTATATTATATTACTAAAAGCTTACTCTCTTTTGTTTGGTGCTTGCATAGCGGACCTATTTAGACAGCCTCAGATGAACGAAATTGCACATCATGTTATACTAAACGTGGAACCGAATAAAATTAGAGCGCATTGAAAACATGTTTGGATCGGAAATATTACTCCATCGACCCTCGCGGCCAGTGGAGCCTCCATTCGATGACAATATTCTATCGCCTTTTCAACGTACTTTTAACCTGTTATTCACATCAACAACTAATGCTGCTGAGGGTTAAAATTAAATCAGTCGAGAAGTCGACTGAAAGAAAATAAAGCGTTCGAGACTAATGACGTCAGATCGTTCTAAAGGTAAGAGACTCAATAATTGGATTAGAAGGAACGAAATTTTATCGAAAAAAATGTTCGTCAATTTATCAGTCAGCAAGGGGATCTCAGGTACATGATTGTGCTTCATCATCGCTTTTTTATCAAAGTGCCAGCGTTGCCCTCTCAGACTGCCCCATCACGGAATGCGTATTACTCATTGGATACATTCTGTGTAAATGAGCTTTACTTGAGTAGAACTTTAATTCTCTTACTGAATGAAGGAAATTGAGGTGTCTTATTGCACGTAGCACGCTCGCTTTTGATTTCTTTTACGATGCCTAAAACACAACATTACGACTTTACGCCTTGAGTGAGGAATGTTGTCTTCAGTGATGATAAGTCAAAAGGTCAGATCACTGAAATGTCGGTTCACTTCACGATGTTATTGCAAAATATTGCTTAAGTCTGCAGTATATTATTTTAAGGGTTTAGTTACATTCCTAATACACTAAGCATTCAAGCATGTTTACAAAGTAGATAGGCACCTTATTCTCACACAAATAAATCAAAAAACTAAATTTAAATAATTTACTAGGTATGTATGTATCAAAGTATTCAGAAAACTGATTGAGATTAAAAAGTATCAAGAGAATCAAAGAAGAATTTGTTGAGAATCGATACTGAAACACAACAAAGTTCAGCTGCTCTACGCTCTCGTGTGAAAAATACGTTTTCATCTTGGGAATTCGCATGGAGGTGCCAAACTCTTATATTTATAAGGAGAAAAAGGAATAAACAAACCGAACGGGTGAAAAAAGTATTCCGTAGCTGCAGGTAAAGCTGTAGATCTCGTTGATTGAGAGATACGTCTCACCACCACCTTGAGTTATTTGACAGTTGGAATTGTCACCACCTGGTTTGTTTTTTCGTTTGCGCTTGACAGTTTACACTCAAATTAAGATGGGTTTCACATTTTATTTAGAAATACGTGACTATGTGTTTCCATCGCAGCCCGTACATAAATAATGTTATAATATTATAAAATTGGTCTATTGGGTTGAAAGCCTACAAAAAAGACTCTATTTCCATTAAAACACTTTTTATTATCACTAAAAATATCGTTTTAGGGTTCTTTATCCAAAGCATGAACACGGAACTATAATACTAAGTCGACGCCACCATCGGTTCGTCCATTTGTCTGTCTGGATTCTATCATAGGGATGTATCTCGGCAGCCATAAGTTACAGCATGAACCTTGGCAATTAACAAACAAAGAATGCAACCTATCTAATTCTAGAAACTTCCCGTAGTCAAACTGACATTTGTATTTATTTTGACTTTATTACTGTCACTGGCAAATTAAATTATTATTTTGAATGATGAACTTAAGTTCGATAAAATTAAGGGATTTTCTTCAAAAGACATCTCGGATATCCTGCAATGAATAGAGTTTCGAGTTATAGAGGGACTGTAACTTTACTTCGGCACCCTACAATCTGCATGGTTCGAGACTTATATTTGGCCAGTTTATTTCTTAACGCGTATTTGAACATAATTTCTCAAGTATCAAAACTTTGATGACACCTGCTAACCGAGATGCGTCAGAAGAGAGGTTGCTTGAAATATTACCTTTCACGTACAATTTCTTACCGAGAGTGTCGGAGACGTCTCCTCCAATCAACGTGGCCGTCCGCCTAATTATGTTTACTTGGTCTCTTTCCCGAGATGCAGTGTACATTGGTTCAATTTACGCTTTAAATGTTTGTAGGAAGGAACTGATTTTATAGGTAAAACCGTCGGGAAGAACGCTTAGGTACATCGTTAGTAACCGCAATTTTAACTTCAATGCTTTGAAGGTAAGTGGACTGAAAAATAAATAAACTTTACAGCTGGTTTACTTTTCCGGAACTAGATATTTAAATTAAAACTTTGGTTTTTGTCATATAGATAATATAGGTGAATTTAATACGCTCCTTAAAAGCTCCGGTGAAGCGAACCTTTTATAAAAATGTCTCATGCTTTATTAACAAGTCTGTCTTTCTTAAAAGGGAATGGCCACACCTCTCAACTAAATCCCGTCACAGATCTTTTTTCAGCGTTTTTTCACAAAGCCATCATAAAGTAAATGAATTAGCATACCTAATTGTCCCTCTAAACGAGAATGAAAAAACGAAGATCCCCTCCGGTAAATCCGGACGGATTTCTCAGTGGCAATCAAAAATTTGGAATATTTTAGAAGCTCTATCCACATGCAAAGCCGAGGTTCCAAAAACGTATTTTTACGCGAGAACAAAGAATTAGAAAAGGTACACGGGCGTGATAAGATCAGGGATTTCAAAATTAAAATACTTTAATTAACGTCAGATTGAAAGAAATATGAGGGAAATAATTGAGCCGACCTCAAATAAGCTTTGCGAAGATTATAAAGTCGAGTCCAGAGAGAAAATTTTCATATAGGCGTGAAATGAGTCTTTTCGATTACGCGAGAGCTTTGAATAAGATTTCTATTGTGAGCTCATCCTAATTCCTTCTTTGATTTTCTTGTGAATAGCAACCATTTACCTTCTTATACCAAATTGATACAATGGAATAAACAAAAGAGAAGTTAGATGAAAAAAAAACTTAATTATTCTTATCAAAATAATCAACATAATCAGTATAAAAAATTGGTATTTCACGAAAATAATTATAGTATAAAAGTGACGCCATATTTTTCAAATGGGTAATTAACTATAAATAGTTTTAAAGTTGAGATTTTATAAAAACTGCTACCACTTTACTAAAACATTTGAATTTGACGACATTAACTTAATTCAATAAGTTTCTTTAAAAACGCACAATCTTTGCAATACCTATTACAAAAAGCACTAGTAGTCTTATTGAAAAAGACACAAAAATGACTCTACATTATATATTTACTATACATTCGTATAGATCCAAAACTTTAGTGAAGTGAAAAAGGAAGCGACCATCGATTGGTGGCACTCTTATTACTTTTTGGATTTTCCTTCTTACGTGTTTGAGAGCACGACGGCCCCAGGCTTCGACAATTACGAACACAGCACTAGACGGCTAATACAAATCGTTCACCCGAGGGGTTCGTTTATCCGAATCTACCCCTCTTACACTCGAGAAAACTATTACCTACAATGTACCGGCTTTATTTCACTCAACATTATTTTCTCTCGTATTTTGTGTTATTTTATGCGTAGATTGCGACAGATTTATGACATTGTTTGACTTCAATGTTTTTATTGATTAACTAGCGAGTATCCGGCATGCGTTGCAATGCCACTCAAAGAAAGAAAGTGTTGTTTGTGTTATAATTTTTTTATTTACGTTCTTTTAGATACACAATATTTAATGTTGTTCCATCTGGTGCGTAAACGAATAAATCAGAAATCAAAATCGAAAAGTTTTTGCAATATTTGAGTGAAACTGTGATTATTATCGATAAATATGCCCATAAAACTGTAAATCAATATAATTTTTGCAACGAACTTCATACACGTTTGTTAAAACTAACTATTATGTACCTTGATCAAGTATATAAACAAGTACTTGAACCGAATAACTGCTTTAAAGCTATTACGATTTGTAATCCAGTTTTTTTCTCTATTCATTCCCAGACTACGAGTTTAAATAAAAAAGGGTATGGCAATAGTGAAGTGCTTGTATTACTCCTCAGGGGTAATTACGTGGTCCTGTAAAATCGCTCGAGCTTAATTATATAGTTCTCCATTAGCCTAATATATTGGTGCGTCTGTACTGCCTGGGATGTACAGTGAGCTACTTAGGTTAAAATAAAAACATTTAAAACGTCTTTAGTAAACTGAATCCAGGTAACTATATATTACAAACAATAACTATATACATGTTATTATATATAAAAAGGTTCAGCCATTATGGCGCTTGATTAAACATCCAAACTTTTGAATGAACATTTTAGTTAGGTACCGAGTTTTGTTAAACAGCTAAAAACTGCGATTTTGTCCAATATTAATAAAAAACAAAAAAAAAAAACAATTAACAATTTAGGTATGTAACAAAATTTTTCAAATAACTGCAAAATTATAAATATTTGGATGTTTCTATGTATGGATATTTGTTTGTATGCTGCTCAATTACGCCTAAGGCCTGCATAATTTCAAAAGATAGATTTTGTCCGGGATTGTCACATTCCCTACTTATTATATTAGTGCCACGCAAGTGAAGCCACGGGAAGATATTAGTTTTACTATTTACTTATTATTTGCTTTGCCTCTTCTATTTCGGAAAAAGTTTCATTAAACATTCTGCTTTTAATTTATTTTTGTGTGCTCGAAGGCACCAATTTGTTCAGTGAAAATGAAATCAAATTGCCGTTTACTGGTTCTAGTAGCTGTTAATTATGTAGTATTTGATTGTAATGGGCAGTCGTTAAACATAGCTTGAATTTATTTAATGTTCATTTACCCCATAACTTTTATGAATTAAATCAAAGTAAAATTCATTTATTTTTTCAAATACCTTATTTTTAAATAAAATTTTACATACAGAAAGTTCACCTACAACTGTAGTTTTCGCTGAAACTTTAACCTTTCGATCAACCGTCAGCATGACGAAATTAGAGCAATTTAAGCCAGGAAATTGGAAACGCTATCGGGCGCCCGTTGCGCCAAGAACGCCGAACCGGCATTTCAGACATCCACAGTTTGCCATGCTAGGCTAACCAGTCTAGCTACCCTGGATACCCTAATGTCCGAACAATGCATGAATCTGGACAGACAGATCCAAGCACCCCGAAGATAAACGACAAGCGAGGAACGCTGTAACAACTGATTGATATACGGCGAGGTACTTGATACCAGCTATGCTATAGCATCACTGAATTCCAGACCCGCCTCAGTTACAGTTGGAGTATTGTTGACATTGTACGATGTTTAGATAGAGCCCGTTTCGGCTTTTTGACTGTTTGATTTGGTCAAGTGTTGTACAAGATATCGGTTATATTTTACGGATGTTCTACGCAAACAAGCTGACGCAATATAAAAGGGTCGTTCTTGTATCTACTCGTTGGATGATATGTTAGAAAGTTAAGGGGAAGTTTCATGGTAGTCAATATTGAAAGAGAATAATTGGATATTACTTATAAAAACAAGGCCCACAAAAAAAGAAGTTTGTAAAGAAATATTACAAATTTACCATAGAATATAGTAATTTCATGGGCGCTCCTATCAAATGATTCTTGAAACCACCTACATTGTTAGTGAAATCGCCGCGCTAATATTTAATCTTTATGCATCGATATTGTTGAAGTTGTACAAAGCCAAACGAAACAATTTGAATTCAATTACCAATTAGAGAACGGAATCAAAATCAAAACGTTTGAAAGCGTTAGCACAAAGCTATTCTCAGCCATATGCAATGCACCCGTCTGCAACTCGATTTGAAATTCCCGGCAGCAGTCGCAGTCAAGACTTTGAGAACATGTCCATAGCCGATACAAAGTTAAGAGCGTATGTTGAGATAATAACAAGTAATCGTGCAAGTTGCATCGGAAGGCAACACACTTGCGCCTGATACGGTCAGAGTTTGCTCTCACTCGTTGGCTAAAACAATAGCGAATCAAGCATGCAGCGGAACTTCTTCAAAGACACACCCTCTTGTGCGTGCGACGCTTAGCAAACGCGCCCAACTTTATATTGGTCGGAAAACTTTATCGTCTGGTAAGCCTTGATCTAGATTCGTAAGGCACAGCTACAGTGATTAATAAAAATTCAACTCTTCTTCGCCAGTAACGCGTTAGAAAGTAATGTAACAGTAATAACAAGATATTCCAAAGAAATTGGGGGCATGTAGACATTATTTATTTTCGCGCTTCTTAATCTAAAAATAATACGTACTGACAGAAAATATCTTACTTAAACATCCCCGCAGAAAATCTTGTGAATAAACTTGTCCGCTTAGCATTATATATAAAGATCGTTTTAGCAAGCAGATAGACAGATAAAGATGACATAAATTTTCATGAGAACAAAAAAAATATAAGCTGGCAAAATTGTGAGGGCCAAGTGTACGTTTTCTGTTGACTGGGGGACAGAGATTGGCAGACGGAGGTCACAGAGTTAGAAGAAAACGAGCTTAAGAAGCATCTACAGGGGTAGAAAACGACACCTTTTTACCAGTCGGTGAAGTCAATATTTCGTCTGACTTCTCGCTTACATAAATAACTCCGGATCGGCGCTGGTTTCAGGGACTACACCGGTCGTTCGCCTAATTAATTTTTAAGTTGGCATCTTGCCGTCCGCAACGTCGATTTTGAAGCGGATTTGACTGCCATTTGGCTACATTATGAAGGTTTGTTCTCCCGATTTCGAAGTCTGATTTGAATTTTGTTGTTATTGCATAAAAGTTTACTTGAAATTAAATTTGCGGTGAAGTCGTTTTCATCGATACAATGCTTGGAGGTTGAGTTAGCAATTTATTGAATGCTGAAAATTTAATTAAGTGCTGCATTTTAACTTAAAATTATTTCAAGTTGTGTTTAGTTCCACGTGGGATTTTCCCATGTGTGATATGAAAATCCTAACCTTTTCATTGGGATCGGGTCCTATTGAATATTTGCTTGCAGACACACTTTGCAAACTAGATGCTAATAGTAGCAGTGAGCGCTTCGGAAACAAACATCGGGTAAGCTGAAACTGTTACAGGCATTCAAAACTACGTTTAAAGTACACAATCATGTAAGAGATACTAAATATCACGAACAGCGCTTTACAGCCAACAGGATTTGGCAAATTATCTTCACCATAAAACTGTTTCTGAAAATGTATGCCATTTCGAAAGTCATTTTGCGTACGTGTTTGTTTTAGCTTAAGCGTCGCAGCGCATAAAATTAACTTGCTGCAATCTGTTTTTTTATACTTCCCACATCTGTGCAGAAGACAAGCTATCTCCATAACTCTTCGTTCAGTTCTCCATTGGCGGTCTTAACAAATTTCGGATGTAATACTAGAAAAACTACTATTATGCATTCAATAGGGAAGGCTGATGAACAGAGTTTGTGACGATTGCGGCCCATAAATCCAACGGGTTACTAAATCCGTGAAAAGGCAACTGAGCAGCTTTCATCAGAGTATTCTCCATTATCTGAAGGAAATCGTTACCGGGTAGCTCGCCCACCCTCGACCCTCGGCTTTCATTTACGGCGGCGTTGCGTGCACGCGTCCCGGCCTTTGCTTCAGGTGGGCGCAGTCATTGTGTACGGTATTTAAGTGGCTCATTTGATATTCTGAGACAGTTTTGAAAAGCCCTTGTAGGGTCGGGATAGTATCGAGGTATCGGAGTTACGTCAACGCTGGTTTGGAAGGGCTGCGTACAATATCATGAATTCGGTCGCACGTGACTCGCTGAACAACAATACTAAAACAAAATAGTTAAGTACCGCAAGCAAGAAGAAGCAGGGCTACCTCTAAGCTGACATGCAGCACCCAAACTGAGATGATATAATTTTTATTACTTTTTGCGTCAGGCGTTAAGCAAAATCTATAATATTATCTTAAAAGTAATAACCACATTAATAGTGACAGGTGTAGCTTTATTCAGATCCTCTGTTCGTTCAGCTGTTTGGGCACAAAGTTGATTAACAATATTTGTAATTTTGTTAATATTTTCAGCCTTAACTTTATGACAGCGATCGAGCCCGTATTTATTAACAAGTGCTAAATGCTTGGAGTAAAGCGGTGGGTCGTATTTGAGGTTATTTATTATTATTATTATTTATATATTTATAACATGGTTGTGGTTGCGTCAGTTGGTTTCTTAGTTATTTTGTGTCGTCTCTGATTTACGTAGGATCTCTGAAACTATTTTGTTGTCATTTAATTGTTCACAGAGTAACTTATTTGATTGTGTCATTATTTTACCCAAATACGGCAATGAAAAAGGAGGATTATGATGTTAGCAGTCTATGTATGTATATGTGCCAGTCTAAGTGGCCTGATAGCGCCAAACAAACTTGATGGATTTTGACAAATGAGGTATCTAATGAAGCGTTTTGACGTTCCGCGTGGCTTTATATAATGACGACACAATCAATTCAATATGGTAAAAATAAAAAGCATTTTTATAACCTCGATGAGGTTGGTAGATATCAAATGAAAGGGAATAATTTTTATGCGTGTTTGTTGGTTGAGCTCCTTTTCTTTTTTCAGTAAGCCCGTGTCTGTGAACATTAGTTGAGTTAAGATTTTTATAGTGATAAATCGCGTAGCAGCTTTGTTGATCGCTGAACTGGGATGTGATATGATTCTGCGGTGTACCAATTTCATGTAAACGTATGTATTTGATTGCATGAGTCAACTCGTAGATAATCTCTGTATAACGGGTAATTTTTAGTTCTTTAGTTAAAAGCATGCGATGATATTCACTAGCTCTGACATTTTATGCATTCTGTGTATTAAATTATTATATAAAGTTAATAAAAGAATGCACAAGAGTCAAGTCGTGGATACAAATGTGAACCTCTGCTTGGGAGTCAGGTAAATTGTGTACCTGCGGCTCTGGGTATTGCGGGAACTCCGCACGCACCCACACGCGCCGCGAATTTCACAGAGTTTGAGGCATGTTTATCTACAAATACACTAATGAAGGCACCTACAAAAGCGACTAGATTGTTAATTAAACTTGTTCAAAATGTGACACCCCTACGAAATGATGTCGGCTGGGGAGCACAATGCACGGCTTCAATGTTATTGAATTAATTTGTAATCAGAATTCTCGTTGTGCCTTCGCAGCAGTAGGTAATGGTTTTAGGTATATGCATTAATTATTATCTACTTCTTAGGATTTTGTGTTTGTATTCACGATGAAGAATCGACTATCAACTCGAGTGATCGACTTAAGCTTCCAACGTATACCTCGTTGATCTTTACAGCTAATTACTCATTCATATTTTTTTCTGGTTATGTTTTTAAAAAATCTAGAACACTGCGTACCACCCTGGATAAAGTTTTATCCACATATATTTACAGATCTGACTTTTAGTTTTTAAATAAAAGGGAAAATAGAAGCAGGTGGATTGAAAACCGTAGTTTCTCATTAATTTAAAGTTTTGTAGATAGGTATAATCAGATAAGTCTCATCAAGATAAGCAGTGTTTTAGATTTTTACGACCAGAAAAAAAATTGAGCTTTATTCGGCCGAAAAGATTTATGAGGTGTACGTAGGATCCTTAAATAATATGAATGGTGAAAATCCACATCAGTACTGCAAGATGGCTGCTTGACTCGCTCACTTTCCCACCGTACAAAATACGGAGCGGCCACGTGACTTTAAAATGATTGGTGCCTGCCCATTACTGTATTGATCTTCAACCCCTAGTTCAGTTAAACAAATCCCAATCTGTATAAATAGGCTTAGATATAATGTCACTACGAGATTGTACAGGAAATAAAAGCGATTTTTCTGCCAAAAATTTAGACGTAACAAAGAAGCAGTAACCCAATTTATAGGCAAATTATTAATTAATAATAATAAATAAATAAATAAAAGCTGGACATTTCACACAGCATTATCTAGCCCCAAGCTAAGCAGAGCTTGTATGTGTGGGTACAGATAAATGATATACTTAGTATAAAAATAATAGCAAACAAATTAATAGTTACTATCTCCAAACACGGTTGAATGATTAAATTTCTCTCTGTATCTCGTATTTAATTAGAATAATTGCGGCTACATAATATTTCGTAGACACAAAAAGTAATTCAAAGGACCCCGTCATTAGGCTGCCGACCAAAAGGAAATATCCATTCCCTTAATCATTATTCTTAAAGACTCTTCATTAAATTCCTTTTATCTCTCGCGAGATATTTCCTTCTCTCGGCATCAATCACATTCACTCCAAAAAACTCTTTGGCTTTATTCTAAACTCTCATAATAGGTAATGAAGGTCTCGATCGTCGCGGGTGGCTGCCGGGCCCGATTACTTTGAGAGCTGGCACAATTACTCCCCGGCTGTAGCCAATGTTGAATTCTGAAAGTTTCCTAGTAGAAATCCATGCTAGATACTGGGCTAATTACGACGAAACTTTTGTAGATAGACACCTGCGCTGACTCGCGACCGCCAGACAAAGACCAAGTTATCGCAGACTTACAGGCACGAGAGCCTTACCACGCGATTATAAGCTCTATCCAGCACGAGAAAAGCTACTTTTATCATGGCGCCGTTTGTGAAACGAGACGATAGATTGGTGCTAAGACGACAGTTTTATTCAATATCGACCTGAGACAATAACAGAACATGGTGTTTCCTGACTTTCCTAGAATTAAAATTGAACTCTCAGTTAAAATCAAATAAGCGTTAATTTTGTTAAAACTACGATTCAATGTTATGATTGGAGTTCGTAAACAACAACTAGATAAATTAAATATTTGATTATGTAGTACTTAAAATTCAAATATTGATAAATTAAACAAATAATTAATTGAATAAAGCTAAACAAAGCTAGCTTTTAATCACCACACATTTTGCAGTTTCATTGACGCGAACGCGCTGAATTTGGGTTTGATATGTTTAATTATTACACTGATGGTGCTGGATAAAATTAGCGTCACTTCATAACACAATGAGACGTGACAGCGCGAATTCAATACACTTTTCCACAAAGTTTCGTGTGAATTTAATTCTCGTAACGAAGTTGGACTAACTTTGCGTCTACGCCTACGCACATTCGAAATTAATTTATTTTACTCAGTTTTGATTGTATTGGTACAATGAAGCACAGGCACTTCCTAGTACTAAAAATAATCATCAAAAATAGCCAAGTCGTGTTTGTTTCCTCGATTATTCTAACATTTTGTAAATTCACCTACTTTATTAGGAGGATTCAGAATGAATAAAATACTTTTGACTTTGTCTTTGGTGATTAAATCATTGATACCACAGGATCACCATGCTAATGCGTTACAAAAAAGGAATTAATTTCTTACCGGTCCAAACTGCTCGAAGTAATTCTTTACATCTTCCAGCGTTGTGGGTGCGGATAGCCCTCCTACGAAAATTTTCTTTGTCCTGGTCACCATCTGCAAAAAAAGGAAATAAATTAGAAACATATCTCTTTATTTCAGTCATCGCGTTTTGATATTTAAAGCTACTATATACTATATAGTACTATACTCTACATGGAGGCCTTTGCCCTACGGTAGGAAACCACAGGCAGTTCATAATTTCCCTTAAACAAAATGTGTTCAGTTTTCAATGTATCTTTCTCAGAATGTCTCTATTCAAGAATGTTTGTTCCCAGTATGCTTCTATTAGGTAAGCATGGATTTTTTCAAGAAAGGAACATTTTGCTTCTGTAATTTTTTGAGTTCGTACTGAAAATGTTAATGCTTTTATATTTTTTTAGGTATAAAATGTTACCTGTTAAGCTTTTGTACCCAGTTTATCATTACTTAAAATCAAGTTCTAGACTTTAATTATAATTCACTTTTAAAACAACAATTATTTCATTAATTTTTACAGAGATACATACTTATATAATTAAGGGGAATTTCAAAATGTCAATATCATAGCTATACGAGTATTTTGCTAAATATTTATACGCTTTAATAACGTCAGACGTAAAGCTTTAATAAAAGTCTGCAACAAAAGAGATTTCAGGTTTTTTTGTATAATAATGAGAGTGATCTTTCGATGTTATAATTACTTTGGTGGGCGTGGGTATGTGCAAGCAGGTACAGGTAAGGATAAAAGGGACTCAACCCTGCATTTACGTATCATCTGACCGGTAAAGTTAACGACAAAAGTCAAACAACCCTCTGATGTGCTGGCGTTTTTCAAACAGCGGTTGAAGCTTGTTCAGGGATACATATTAAGTTGAAACTTAATTTTAACGTATTCAAATTATGTTGGATTACATCTGATTTTGGATCATTGGCAAGCTTTGAATGTGTTTTCGTTGATATTTATAATATCAACAGTTCCATAGTGTCTGCATGTTACAGGATGCCTATCTCCACAGTAAAACAGTTTTTTACGTAAATTGGCTTAATTGTAATTAATAATATATAAATACTAGAGGGAACAGTTCAATCGTGAGATTTAGATCACATCCAAGTACCTTGGTGAGAGGACAACGCTACGTGTCCAAGTGGCAGACCTCTTCGAGCTTTTTCATTGGATCTTAATAGGCGACACTACTTACATAATTTTCTTCATTATAGTCAAGTAGTGACCAGTCATTGTTAAATTAACACGTTGAAATGACGCTGATAGCTAATTTCGCCAATCAACTAAGAATAAAATTAAAAGAAATTGGCGCAAAACGTTTTATTTTTATTTTCAACCCCTACATCACTATCCCTACTAATTATTTAAAACTGAAATAAACAATGACGGCCCAATGTTGGTGAAGTTTTATACACAAATAGATAAAAAAACATAGGGTACTTTTTATACGACATTCTGTTTTCACCAATGTCATCGTGTTTTCAACACTGGTGAAACCGGGGGCACCCGCTAGTAGAAATTGTTAATGAAACAGTCAACAATATCATAATCATCCTATCCTACTAATATTATAAACGCGAAAGTTTGTATGGATGTTTGTTACTCTTTCACGTAAAAACTACTGAATGGATTTGAGTGAAATATGGAATGGAGAATTTGAAATTTGGATGGTACACATAGGCTACTTTTCATCATCATCATCATCATCATCAATTTTCATCATTATTCACGCGGGTGAAACCGCGGGGCGCAACTAGTTACAAATATGTAAGCAGACGTGTTTTTAGAAGAAAAAATTAATTTTGAAATTGAAATATTCTTAATTATAGGTGCGCCAAAACAAACAGAATCTTCATTCGAAGACGGTTCAATAGCCAGAAATAAATTGCGGTGAAGTAAACTTACGAAATTGCACTTACTGCTGTAGGTTTATGATTATGTTCATACAGAATACATATAAGTACATAGCACTCTGATACGATTTTGTAAGCAATAACGTACACACTGTTGAATACATTTAGAGACTATAATCGTGTAACGAATGCTGTTTATGATCTCAGCCGAAATGAAAATTGTAGTAAACCGCAGTTATCCTAATCGAATGGTCTTATAAAATTCGAGAAAATATGTAATCAACATCAAAATGATGTAAGTAATTTGAAGTAAAAGAAGGTGCTAAGGAATAAAAATGCTTTTTTACAGGTGTGTTTCCATGGGAGAATATAAAAACCGGCCATATTCGTGTCGGAACACGCATGTTGGGTTCCGTAGTTAAGTCGCATTTTTCCCGGTATAACGTGAAGACACTGCAAGTGGAAAATATTTTGAGTATAAGTATTTCCTAAGTACATAATTGAGACTTCCGTAGAGTAGCGGGCGAGAAACCGGCTGAGATGTAAGGATTCGATTCCAAAAATGTTTGCATGTTCTGCAGATATATTTGTTCCAGGTTTGGGTGTCGTGGTACCATAGTACTCGTACTTAGTTCCTGATATCCACGACACAGGGAATACTAGTGTGGTACTATGACTATGTATGTGACTGTTGGATATGATTTTGGTAAACTGGTAAAGCTGGTACAAAGTTACTACTAATACTATAACTATTACTTCAAGCCAATGGTTTTTTCTTGGTTCTGCATTAGGTGAGACCAGTTATGAGGTATGGTTAAAACTGGCATATAATTTTTACTAGCTATAGGTTTATATTAACTATATTGCTTCATTTTAACTGAAGCTTACTCTTGGGTATATTATATACACACGCGCACTAGTGGCACCCTATCTAATGTTAGTAAAACCATGTCAATATAAGCAAAAAGAATAAGCTTTTTACTACACATTTAATTATAAACAAACACTGGTCTTATATAAATTTTAATTTTATCCGTAATAAATTTGGAAGCGATAAATAAAAATTTGATTAACCGGCATTTATAAATAGGATTGTAAAGGTTGGTCCTTCGGGAGCGAGTGTCAGGTTTGCTGGCGGCCACGTCAGCTGAAACTGTTGGCAATTACCTTAAATGTGGACAATGCCGTTTACCTAATCCACAGGGAAAATTGTTATTCACAAAATGCCTAGTTTAAATATTACGTTTATTATTTCTACGCAAGAATATTTAGTAATACTTGTGTAGAAATTATATGTAAAATCACTGATTTCAATCACTGAAATTTCCTATTCATTGAAAAAACTACACAGTTTAGAAAAAAATTGGAACATTAAAACAGCAATAACAATGGCTGTGGCAAACGGAAGTAAAACGGTTTCAGCTATGACCAAACTGAAACTAGAAACAACAATTCCAGGATCTCGCATTTCAAAATTTTTCGCGCGTGCACAGTGACCAAACAACGTTAGTTGCTCGCAGTTCACTGTCATTTTGTTGCGAAAAATACAACAATTTAATTTCGTCTAACTTGACCACCGGCAAACACCGAACGGCGGGCACAAAAAGCTACACACACCAATTATAACAACGTCCAAGCTGCAGTGTCCCTTAACGCGAAAGCTTACGAGTTGCACTAACTCAATTCATAATGTGCCCGGCACTGAAATTTTTATGTTTTTACCAACAACGGGGAGTGAAGTGTCGCCATAACGATATTCCACAAAGCGTTTTGCGTATTGGAGTTTCAATAAAAATGCTAAATGATTTACGTGTCTATCACGTTTAAAGCACACTCGTTATGTAGAGATCGGAATGTCTTGTAGTTGACGATGAATGTGAACTGGGAGCTTCTAAAGGAATGAGTGCTTGTGAATGAGCAAGCTTTGCTATGATCATTAGAGTGATGTTATTATTATGAACCGTCATAAAAATGCTGTAAAAATCTAGAATTTTTGTGATATCCTACTCATCAGATTTCATATTATTGTTTCAATACCTCCAACTATCTGCAAAGGAGCACGACAATAGCTATGAGATAAAACCCATAAATGCATCCAGCGTCAGCGCTCGTACAATTCCTTCGAACGGTTATTTTTTTATTGCTTTAAATCCACTCAATGGTTCACACATTTTTCGCTCTTTTGAAAAAGAAATTACAGCGAAATCCAGTTGAAAACATTTTCTTTTACGAATTATCTGCGCCATGAAAGAGTGAGCATACCACTTATGACAAAGGTAGTGGGACCAATATTAATCAATTTTTACACATCTGGAATTTCGGGGGATCGTCCCGGCGAGGGCACAAAGGTCGGTGGATCGCCACACTGCTGACGTTGCATTTCATTTTTGTTTGCCCACAGCCTGCCTGACCCGCTCCGTTCTTTGTCGTCCTGAATAAATGCGTATTTTGAAGCACTTATTTTTCATTATTGCTACACCCACGAGATAGAATGTGGTCTCCCCTATCATTCATTCCAATTTCGGTCAGTCCACTTTTAGGACTTTATTCATTTGCTTAATGTGTTTTCGTAACCCACAAATAGATTTTGCGTATTCCTTTTTCCGTTTATGTATATAAGATATTTTATTTATTTTATACAACTAGGCAAGCAAACGAGCATACAGCCCACCTGATGGAAAGTAGTTGTCGTAGCTTATAGACGCCTGCAACACCAAAGGCACGCTGCCGACCCTGAGACATAAAGATGAGAAGTCTCATTTGCGTGTAATTTCACCAGCACCCGATATTACCGTTCAAACCGAAACACAGCAATGCGAGCATACTTGGCGGCAGAAATAGGTACGGTGCTACCACCGTTCCCCGTACAAACTCTTTCACAAGAAGTTATACTGCATGCTAACACTATTACTACTAATATGAATGCCGTTGTATTATCAAGGTTTATCTTATTCAATCGTAATGCGGTATGTTAACGTGTATTGGTAACGTTTGCAGCGCAGTGAGCGTACCCCACAGATAAGAACGATCCCGCCGTCTCATGCCACACACCTTATCTGCTTCACAGCTCATTAGGTTGAACACGAGCATCTTTAGATCTGTGCTATTTGTAACAATACAGACTGCATAGATGGCAAATGGTGAATCCAGGGCTCAGGGTGCTAGTCTCGTTAGTACTCGGAGACGCGACGTGAAATAACTACTCGGTTGCAGTACTCGACATCAGACGACGCAAGACACTAACAGCGTACGTACTAAATGGGGGACATTAACGAAACCTTATTGCTTCTTGGCTTGAGATACACTTGCACAGTAATTTCGATGTTGTTTTGATACTATGATAGTCGGTTGCTATATGTTTGTTGGCTGCTAAGCATCGGGATTGTTGCTGTTTCAACTTTTATTAGTGTAGTTCAATTTATAAAGCTTGTAACAATTGTATAAAATTGGGCTTAATGCAGAATAAGATTACTAATTACCCGTCAGTATATTAAAAGACAAAATATTCCTACGTAGATTAATCTTAAAATAAACAAAATAAATTTCTAAAGCATATCTATATAAATGAACAAACATCTCTGAATAACAATAAGAGCTGAAAGGTAACGTCTGATCGATGCGTTGATAAGCCCATGAAAAATTTAAACAGCTCCCGTACAATGGCAGAAAGAAACGATCGGAGTAGGTATGAAGTGGCTCGGATATTGCTTTTTTCTTTCGTCCTATTACTCGCACGCAGTCCTCGATGCGCGAACAAAAGACCACTCCTTTCAATACAGATAAATGTACCCACACAAAGAAGCTATAATCTCGTAATGCCTTTCATTGCTTTATGATATTTCGATTGTAACCTATCGAATGACATTTTCTATTCTAAAAGTTAACAATGATTTTACTCTTACTCAGACTGTTACTTTAGAACTGCCTACGCGAGCGAACGCAAAACAATAGCAGCATTTAGGTGCCTAAAAAGTTGAAACGACTCAATGCATTCGTCATCGAAAGCCATTTCGAACAGAATGACTCCCATACGCAAGGGTTTCGACGTTTCTATAGATGCATACGTATTAGCTTTTATTTTTATGCAGTAGCACCCGTTGAGTGGATGAAAGCGAGACGCTGGGACGCCTTGTCGTTACTCCGTTCTTGGTAAATGCAAAAAACTATGCCTTTACCAACCCTAGGCTATTGTAAGATTGACTGAGTCTTTGTTTGGAGTATGCAGACAGATGTGAATGTGTGTGTTTGAGAGTGGGTTCTGAGGAAATGATAATTTGCACCCCTTTGAGAGTCTACCTACGCGCACGCCTCTATTACTCCTAAAGTAAGTATTGACGATGGTATGGAGGGGTTTTAGAAAAATTTCCTGAAGGAAAATCTATGTCTTCCTATAGGAAAATGTATATGCAAGTTTTTAACTTGGTAGAACATAGATTTTCCTGAGTAACATTAAATAATTCCTGACAAATAACGATGTAAGAATGATCGGAAGAATCGAAATGAACTTTCCCAAGTCAATTTTAATGTTAAGATTCCTTTGCCTATTTTAAGTGAAGGATACAAGATACTCCAAATTTTTCTTTTTGCTTGGTATAATCAAATAAAACTTGATTTTATGTTTCAAGTCAAATTATAAGCCGACGGGAGGGTAAAATAAAAAGTGAATAATGAATGCCGAGGCCGAATCCCGGTCCTCGCGACCGTAGCAATTATTTTGTTTGGAGTACCATCAACAAGGTTCGTTCTTTCAAATTTTCATACATTAAGCAAATGTCGAGAATGCGTAATAAGGACCTAAATGCTGTAAGCCAACACGGGAGACCATTGTAATACAAGGAGTGTGGACAATCGCACGTTCTATATTGTGAACTTGAACTTCTAGACTTTGCTACATAAAAATGTTGAACAAAATTGAGCGCTTATGTTATTTTCTTATTTGTTTTCTTTATAAGTATGTTTATGTTTATGGTAGGTTATAATAATTATATATATTTATATATATATATATTTTAATATGTATCTAGTTATTTTAAGTAGATAAGTAATTAATTATGTTATCTTTATAATCTCGTTATGTATTATTTCCCTATAGCACTACCACCCACTCTATATTACACAAAGGTTAGCTGGAAGAAAATGCTAATTAGCATTAAGTTCGCCTATGTACTTGTTTTTTTTGTCTTGTGCAATAAAGTATTTTCTATCTATCTATCTACATAATTCTATAAATATAAATTCTGCTACATAAATATATAATGAATATATGAAAATCCTTTAGCAAAATGGCAAAGTATTTTCAGTATTCAATTCATTCATTATTATTACCAGTCTATTTACGTCCACTGCTAGACGAAGCCTCCCCTATTGAATACAATGGGTTGATTTGCTATAATCATCATGCTTGACAGGTGGATTGGTGATTGCAGTTCGTGATAAATACTCAGATGGATTCTGCTGCCCATCCCCTGGTGTAATCCCTTAAATCCCGTAAGGCTTTTACTACATCCACGGGAGAAGGAGAGGTGTAATCTTGGGCCGGACCCACCACGGCACATTCAATTAATAGTTGTAAAAGGTCCTCTGGATAATATTTATACCTAAAGTGCTTCTTCTACTTCGCACTTCTCTTATGATACGACCACAAAACTTAGGTGACACCTAGTTATTCCCGTAGAATGTACAAAAGGCAAAGACATCAAATAAAATAAATAAAGCACCAACTATCACTGAACAACTTTTGACGTCACTAACCCCCCATCAACTGACGTACAAAAAATGTAAGGCATATCGTTCGTGGGAGTAAATAAACATGAACAACAGACAAAAGAGTCGTATATGACGGAGTCTGCCTACAAAACATGCAATCTCTATGAATGATTGCCGTCTGTCTGAGCTCTATATGCCTTGTAATGTAACCGTATTTTTTCATATAGCTTCACTGAGAAAATAAACAACACTACACTGAAAAATCTACTGTCTTACAAAACCACAACAATATAAATCCGCTTGACACTAGTGGCTCGAATTGAGCGTTTTCGTCTACACATCGCTCGATAGTGTTGACGAACAAAATAATCTCCCCTTCAGGCGGGAGTGCGGTGTCAAGAGGCTATAGGATTAAACTTGAACTGGGTTTGCCCACAGTTTAATTATACAAAAGGTTCTACACACGTAAATGTAACTCCTTTCTCACGTACGTCAGAAATTAGTTAAATTATATCCTTTACAAACAGTTGAATTGCAAATAGAATTTAAAATTAGACAACTAGAAAGTGGCATCAAAGGACAACATGAATTATTCACACCGCAGAAAACATACAAACACATTCATAATTACCGGATAAAAAGAATCCTCATTTTATATTGGTTTCATGAAATATTTTTTAATTCGTTCGTGAATTCGGCAATGGCGCATTGCAGAATTAAACTTTCGACAAAATAATTACATACACATATCGTGTATTGCGCGTGTGGATGGTGATGAAATTAAGTCTTATTTGTTAGTTTGTGCTCGCTAAAAATGTATTAAATTGTGCGTTTCTTGGAAAAGTTTTCCACTTTTATGGCTAGACCAGAGTCAATAAATTTTAAGCGCTCTTCTCAAACGAGCTTGTTGAAAATAGATAACGTTATATTTCAAGATAACGAGATCGTAATCTCCTCTGAAATTTAATAATAGAGAGATATGACATTAAACTTTTATTTTATTAAACATTTCAAACGATAACAATTTATGGCGTAGATAGTGGCTTTACTAGGTTGTAAATAAATAAATTATATAATTGCCTATTATACCTTTTTGTAAGTTCTCATATTACAAGCCGAAAAGAAGGTATTTTTCTCAATAACAAAATGGAATAGAAGCCAGAAATATCATGAATAGATATTTCTCTTTGACAAACCCCAAAGCTCTTTAATTACCGAGTGATATAATGAAAAGAATCAGCGGCCCTAATTGCCCAGCCTATGAGTTTGACGTGATGAATCCGAAACGAATGAATGAACGGTTCGAGGCTCCCCTACGGGACAGATTTTCACCCTCTCTCCCTTTCGTTGGGTGTGTTTGACGCATGATTTATTCGCCATGCCAGTGAGATCCACAAACCAAAATGCAGCAAAACAATACCAGGAGCTGATTGAGAATCACTAAAATATTGGTATGAGATTGGCGTTTTGCATTGAACAATCAACGACTTATCAAGACTCAGCTTTAATATTGTGCAGTCTTGTTGCCTTGATTTATCTTTGCGACTTAGTGTTTGAAATACTGTTCATATTGGTAGACTAACAAACATTTTTCTATTCTGAACGATTTGAACAGTAAAAGCACAATTAGTTTCTTAAAAAGTAAATAGGGTGCTGAATCAAGGCGTTTAATACATTGATATACTTTCAAGTACGACAATGGCTCTACCACTTTGATATCAAAATCACCACTCCAGGTTTGATTACTGTGTTCCACGTTTTATGAGTTGAAAGACGTAAAACTACTTAAATGCTCGTCTAGTGCTCGTGTCGTAGTATTTCCGTTGGCAGTCTAACCGCAATGTTTCGTTTCCGTTTCACGCGATGGCTTTTTGAAGATTAATTATATTTTTAATATAAATTATGTATCGAAAAATCTGGCCTTACAAGGACAATTGTATACGTTAGCGGCATTCATTTATACGTAGATTTTAAATCCTATTTTCAAACGATATATCTGAATAGCCTTATGTCTATAATTAGACTTCTCCGCGATAATGTTGATGATGAGTGTGATTTGAAATTTGTCCAATTAACGTTAGGTCAACAATGTTGCATATATTCACGTTAAATTCTTTTCTATCTTAAAACCACCCAACACAAAACGTTGGCATAATTTAAACTACCTGATACCATTTTTAATATCATAAGAACTAGTTCTTAATGATCATTCCCGTGCCAAATTGGAGTCTCACGCGTTAATTGTAGGAATCTTCGGATGGCTGCATTGCGCAGACGCATCGTTATGGGCACTTGAGCACGTGTCTGTACTCGAGCCCCTTAGCCACACCCCGCTTCGTCAAATTGAAAAGATACCTAGTACCGTCAGTAAACTTAGAGCGGTTCCGCACTACGTCCGATCAGAGTCCGATCCGTAACCGTGAAAATACGTAGGGAAGGACGTAGTGCGAAAGCGCTCTAAGGGTTCATAGACATTTCAGAGAATCATCTGCACTTTTTATGATACTTTAAAATAACAAAGTTTGGCTGATAGACGATATTTTGAGTCAAATCTTTTAAGGTATTTGCGTTTTTAGGGTTCCGGAACTTAAAAGGTATCAAAAAAAACATTATAGGATAACCCTCATGTCTGGCTGTCTGTTTGTCTTTCTTCATCACCAGCCTTTAGACGTCCACTGCTGGACGAGGCCTCCCACATAAATACAATCAATGCATAGCATTAGCGTACAAAGCTAACTATATCATAGCTATATAAAATAGCGCGAGTTCACAGAGCGCACCGCCTGCGCGAGTTCAACGCTTCCGGTCAGCTGCTCGACGCTTTGCGCTAGTATTTCTTAGGTGGTTAGGTATTTATAAACGTGTTTTTACTGATTGAAATTAGGTTTTTGAGTTTCTTTTATGATGTTTTATTGGTATTTAAAGAAACCACGAAAAAAGCGGTCCAAAAGTGATCATTTTTTTTTCGCTTTTCTCAGCTTAAATATTTTCAGAATCATGGTCTGAGTGCACTATTTTAGTTTTCGGGAGTAGTCTTTTTACACCCGTTATATTACAAAATATTTGTAATATAGAGTATCATTATCATCATCATCATCAGCCTGACAAAATCCACTGCTGAACATAGGCCTTTCCCTTAGAATGCCGCGACGAACGGTCTTGAGACCGGTTTGACGGGTCTTGTTGTCGGTCCATCCACCGACTCCCCACGACGTTTATAATATCTTTAGTCCATCGAGTGGGGTTATAGAGTATAGTGTACGGAAAATTCTAAACGAAGTCTTTTAATAGTGTTGACTGACTTATAAGTTCAATTGGCCTAGTGTTTACCGTGGTTGCCTACTTGTACGGAACCTTCTTTACTTAAGTCCATCCAACACTTGACTGGTTTTTTTATCTCATTCCGGCTACAACTTTTGTTCGTAGAAAGTTTATGGATTGTAAAGAATGTTTTACTGAACATGTTTTTTTGAAATGAGTCTAACAAATCTCAAGAACAGCATTCTTGAGATTTGTTAGACTCATTTCATCTGTCAACCCTAACCTCGCAGAATATACGTTTGTACTAAACCAGTAAAATGCAAATCTATGCACTGCGGTCGTCTGGAGTGCTCGGTGGTCGCGTTTTATCAAATGAACTGATGAAGTACAGTTTGTCATATATGATATTGCTGTAATAGATAGATATGTACGACATATTTTGCTAGAAGTAGAGCAAATTGAGAAAGAGTTCGTAAGGGGAAGTAGTCATTTTTTTTTATTTTCTTTATACTACTGCTTAAGCTAACAAGCTTAACAAACGGCCCACCTGATGGAAAGATTAGTAAAAAAACATGTGTTATACTATATTTATATTACCATTATACCTACTTCTGCCACCAAGCAGTAGTACACGCATTGCTATGTTGGTTTGAATGGTGCGGATGCCGGTGAAATTACAGGCACATGAGATTATTCATCTTTATGATTATGTGTCAAGATGACGGGTGCAGTGCAATGCAAGTAGGACGCGTCCTAGGTGGACGTGTCCTAAGGGAGTATTACATTTGTAATAGGCTGAAGTTACCGCTTAACATCAGTTGACATAAACACCAGATCCATTATTCATTAAAAAAATATATATACTTATAATCAGTTGTGAGGATACTAATTGAATTGAAGTTGTGACGGGTATTGGCACGGATTCATGACATAGTAAGAGAGAGTTCATGATTATGATATGGCATATCATAGGCCATTCATTATCATCAAAAGCTTTTTAAGTCCACTGCTGGATGAGGCCTCCCCCATAAAATACATTTGCAATAATCACCACGCTTGGCAGGCAGATCGGTGATCGCTGTACCATTGTTGAGTACTCAGGTGGATGCCTACCTCTTGGTGAAATCAGTAAGTGGCTTTTACGATATCTACAGTAGGAGATGGAGGGGCCTATTCTTAGGCCGGGCACGGCACATTACTTTTGTGTATTGCTTCATTAATTTCAGCAACTTTAAACCCTGGAAGAATCAATGACAAGTGGTACGAATAAGTGTCAAACTAACTTACTCGATCACAAAAGGCAAACGAGCAACAATTCATCATTTTGCAAAACATGGCTGCAAATTAAAAGCATAAACGCTTGGTTTAGCTCACGTCTGATTCACAGAAAGCATAAAAGATTGGACTTTAATAACACCCATTCAGCCAACCTAGTAGTGCCGTGGTGTGGCCGGCCATCAAAAAGACCCCGCCATCTCTCGTGGACTTCGTAAAAGCTGACTAAGGGATTACACCAGAGAATGAGGAGCAGCATCCACCCGAGTACCTACTTAACACCAAACTGTGATCACCGATCCGCCTGCTATACATGGTGATTATGGCAACTCCCCTCATTGTATTCATGGGGAGGCTTCGTCCAGCAGTGGATGTCTAAAGGCTGTTGAATAATAAGAAGAAGAGAAATGATATTTAATAGAAAACGCAAACGAGTCTGATGCGAAATAAGTTTGAGACGCGGGGTTGAAAGAAGCGTCGTACTCTGACCACAGTTTGTGAAGAAAATACTTGGTTTAAGCCCGAGCGTTGCATACACGTGTCGATGAGGTGACACCATTGTGACTCCTCCGTTTAATTTGGGATTAAATATGGGAAATATGATCGTTAATGGTGATGGTGTGAGAAATTATTCAAATGAATTTTCTAAGAATCAAGCGTGAAGAAAGTTGTAAATATGTGTGCGTGTGCAACATTTAACTTTTGTGGAATATTATAGCATATAGTTTGCTTGAACTATTTACCTCGAAAAGTACCTAATCTGTGCATCTACATTCATGAGTAGCAGCAAGCAAGTATGTAATACGTGATTGGAATCACAGATTGAGCCAGCTGGTCTCCCAAAACCTGGTGACTGAGCGCTACACAAACTTGCGCACACCGACGGACGAATGCTCCAATTTATAATGCGGACAAGCCACACTGAAATGGATTTACAGCTGCTACAAACCTGCTTGTCTTTGATGAGGGTCTATTTTGAGCAACGCGCCGAGCGCACTGACATTCCAATATTTCCAACCGATATATTATTATTACGTTCGATTTCAAATCGATGTGTGTTATAAAATTTATTACGCACTCGTCTCCTCGACGTTTCTTATTTGTAAACAGCCGGTTGAGCAACCGGGCCCTCGATAATGTTTGATGTCTCGTTAAAAATAAGATCACCCGTCAATCGGCACGAATAAATCCTTGACTAATTTGTCGAGAGACACGTCGAGGGACAGGCTTGAAATATTTTAGAGATGTCCGATGTGAACTTATGATTAAAATTTTAATGAGATTAACTGCTAGGGATAACTTTTGCACGCGTCTCAAAAGTGAATGCGTTTGCGTTTTATTTTTTAGCAGTGTTCAGATAAAATGGAGCACCAGTTCTTTAGCGTGCCGCTCTATATTTTCGTTGTTTTGGAACGTGGACCATAAAGTCAGAGAAAGCCACTGAGCTAAATGCTTCGGTTCTAACAGTTTGTCGCAGATTTAGGTGGCATGTTTAAGTTTCGTGTAATCCACTGTAGGTAAACTAAAGTCCGCAGTGTCTTTTAGGCACGCCTACTCAGTATGCAAGCGTTTTCCTGCACATCCGTTGTACGCGACCGCGGAAGGACTTCCGTACACAAAATACTATGTTTCAGTTCTTTTAGAATTCCTTGTCGCAGTCGACTCTTCGTGCGGACATTTTGCGACAGCGAACAGAAAACATATACCTAATAAAATACTTTTAAATGTCTGTATGTTAACGTCATCATCATCAGCTGATAGAAGTTTACTGCGGAACACAGGCCGCCCCCTTCGAATGCCACGAAGATTGTTTCTAGGCCGCCTCCATCCACTGACCTCCTGCGACCTTTTTAATGTCTTTGGCCCATCGAGTCAGGTCTTCATGGTGTGGTGGCCACTCGATAATATTCCCTGGTTGTCAGTTCTGCGGGCTATATGGCCTGTCCATTGCCACTTCAACTTGGTAATTCTGAGAGCTACGTTGGTTATCTTTGATCTATAAAATTTAGTATCATTTATATTTATATTTAAATATTAATAAAAAAAACTGCGTTAAAAATCTACGTCAAACGATTGAAATATCAAGTTTGATTTTAATCGAACCGTCATGATTCTTACAGAATCGAATCACCACAGTAGTGGTTTTAGAATAGCGTAGTTCGAGATATTTGCCACACTAATCTCCATTTTAAGAACGGTCGTACGATCCTTGAGCCTAGGATTACGGAACTTGCGTGACACTAATTAAGTCGGAATTAAGGGAGAGCCTATATCAAGAGCCGTAGCGGGAGTTATAAATGAAAGGGTATTACGAGACTTTACTAATACAATGACTGGTTCAACAGAACACGAAAAATATTATGCGACTAGACCACAAACGAATCAGGGTAAACTTATCTCACACACTGTGAGGTTTATGTGTGAGTAAGCTCGTTCAATCAAAACAAATCTCATGCATTTTGATTAAAATATACCAGTTTAAAATATATGAAACAAATCTAGAATTATTAATATTGAACAAAACGAGACAAATTTTCCAAAATAATTGCGATAAAGTTAGCCAAATATGTTGTTGGCATTAAAGTCCCATAATCCTTTTGAGGAAACGTAAGTTTAACACAAATCCTACTTAGCAATAACTTTCGCTAAAGTAGACAGTCGCCCTGATGGCTCTCAGCATTGAAGAGCAAAGATGAGTTTATTCAAACTTTTCTACTTATTAACTTATGTATTATGGATTTATTTGGTCCATTAGCTATAACAAATTACAAGTAAAAAAATCGCGTCGCAAAGGTCAGGCATCGCTTGAAAGTGGTAACGGTCAGGACCCAATGTAAGCTGTTCAGGCGCCTAATCCCTCGCCAGCTCACAGCCCGGGTTATGCCCACAACGTAAATTTGTGTAATTTTGAATCTAGGCCAAGTGCCAAGGGATCTGCTCCACGGCAATGGTGATTGATATGACGCTACACAGAACATCGTCTTGCCCCACCGCGTCGCCCCTGTCCTACCGTTAGACAGCCCGATGCATTTGTAATAGGATCAGCAACGTTCATAGGTATTAAATACATGCTTGATTATTCGCCGTTTACAATCTTGTAGACGTCATAGCTGAATCTACCACCTATGCAAATATTGCAGACCTAATTCAGATTATCCTATTTTGGATAGATATTGTATATCCAGAGCAACGCTATATTTTATTTTTGTTTTATTTATTCAGGGGCAATAAACAGTTCGAATATAAAATCTTAGGTTATTGATTGGTGATAAAGGTAAGTTTAACAATAATGTAGCTCATTGCATTTTGCACAAATTAGTTTTCAGTATAAGTCAATGAAAGAGTCTTATAAAAGATAATAGATTTTTTAACAGTATTTTATGTAATCTACAGTAATAAACTATAAAAAATGCATAAACTAAAATTTTTACTCATTAAAATTAACATTGTACAAGATTTAATTATTGTAAATAAGCTTTTTAAACTTGCATTTTGGGCATGCTAAAATATCGACGCCTGAGAAAGTAGAACCTATAAATACAGTAACAAGATGAATCAACTTTTTTATTAATCAACATGACTTTTTAAGATCGGTTGTAATTTTTTGTGGGCAACAACAAAATACTTTTAATGATCATAACGGTTCCAATCGCCTAACATTTCAAACGAAATGCATTTCTCGCATTCGCCACGTCACTTGGGTATGAATATCGCTGCGGTATTTTTGATGCGTCGGGATGCAAATTTGAATTTCTGGTTTCTACCGCGTTTTAAAGCGATCCATTTCCTTCCTTTTACATAATGATATAGGTATGAAACGCGATCGTTTCTCGAACCTTCTGCCGGCGCCATGTATTACGACTATGAAAGTAACTGAAATTGAAATACGCAAAATCCTGTGGTTGCCTCCAGCGCTCGCTCTTCAATTTATGCCATTAGTAGCCTTCCGCTCTCCGTGAAATATATAATAATATATTTATTGTAGGTACTAGAAAATAAATTTCAATTCTAAAGTTAGAAGTGAGTTTGCTGAACGCTTAATTGGTACTTAAAACATTACGGTTTCCGTTACCAACGATGCTGGTGATGTATGCTGTACCAATTTTTCAATAAAATTTATTCTCCTTATTATTTATCGTAGGGATTTTTAAATTAAAAGTATAATCGGTCATCAAGACCCTTGGAAGATAGCGGCGCGGTAACAAAACAAATGTTCAGCGAAACGATGACAACCGTCAGTTTTGTAAATTACACTAAACCTTAGAGTGGATCGTGGACAGAATTCGTGATGTCTCTTCGTGCCGAAGACTATAAGCTTAAGCTCAACCGCCCGCGCCATATCAACACTGCAGATGCGAGCCTACTGGCTAATAACACAACAGTTTTCCTGATAGATATTATCCGATTTCCCCCAAACATGGACGACACAATAGCCTATAACCTGCTTCATTGTGTAGTATTTTATGTAACATGAGTGAATAAAGAAACGATTGACTAAATAACAATGGCATGTATTATCGTAAAGCACAAAACATCGTCCACGATTGTAAACGAATAGATCCACGATATCGGGCGGAGCGCCGTTGGAGAAGGACGACCTCGTTATTATTTGATAGGTCCCATGATGAAAATCCTCGCGACACGCAACATTCTTGGCGTTCACTCGTCAGAATAAAAACGACATTGTATGGTTTTTTGTTTACTATGGCGTGCCTTAAACATGAATATGAATAGAAACCTGGAACAAGGCAAACCAAGACAATCTCCCGACAAGCGATGAAGGATTATCGTTCATCACGCACAAAATTCAACGAAGCACCAAGATACATAAAGACTTCTCGAGCTCTCGGGAGCGATCTTAGACGAGTACGTCGATAAAAATTGAATTTCTACCTTTTACTCGTAAACGACGCGAGAAAACACCGAAGATTTACCTATGAAGCTATCCTATTTACAGACTACGAAATTCTATTTGAGGTCGAGTGAATGCAATATCGTGGACGTCGCGACGCTGCGGGCGGGGGATGCAATAAGCGGAGCGGCCAGCGGCGGTGCCGTCGCCAATTTAAAGAAAGCCCACTGAACCGAAAGGCAAGCGCATTGGCGGCTCACGAACACAGCACCCAGGGAGCCTTGGTCGCACCCACTTTAAGGCTCCCCATATAATTTTCAATTCAGCGAGCTTTAAAATCGATTGCTCTTTGTAAGTGCAAAACGAAACAAGGGCCCGCCATTTAACATACACCTTGGCTAAATTACCTTCGTTGTTTTAATCTGTAAAATATTCACGCAAAAGGCTAAATGAAAGATGACTCAGTTTTGAAAAATAACGAGTTAAAACAGTAATTTTTACGGCAAAAGTAATGAAAGGTTGTAATAAATTTGTATTATTTTAAATATGGAATTAAAAAAATTGGTTTTCTGCTGAAATTTCCATTTTAATAAAGCTTTTACTCCACAATTAGTTACTTTTCAGGACTAAATATTCTGAAAACTGAGATAGTTTAATTCATTGAATTACATGAATGTAGATTCATGTAATTCAATGAATTAAACTATCTTTGGCTTTTTCCAGTCGTTACATTTTACATTAGTTTTGAATGATATTCAGACATTGCCAGCCTCCATTCCATTTAGAATACAGAAAAGGTTACCACACTAACAAAACACTCAACAGTTTAATTTTATGGTTGCGTAACATATTTTGATTACTTGGTCACTTTTGGCGAAGCTTTCAGAAACGTTTCCATTGGTTAACATAAATTAAACCACAAGGTTTATCTATTAGGGTTGATAGTCGTATTCAGGCAGTCGGGTCGGGCACTTCCATTTGTCCCTATAAAGCTTTCGTGCAAACTCCCAAACTGTATGAACAAGTGCGTAATATAAGGCTTATCTGTCGCCTTAATACCTGTTTAATGAAAGGGCTCGATCGTAAATCTACATGAAACTCAGTACTGTTGGGTTCTCAGTAAGTAATTAATGTGCGACCATCATAGAGTAAGTTTTATTACTTCGTCCTATTGAAACTACATGGGTTCCTACTAAGCATGAAAGTTTGAATTGAGGTGAAGAGGTGTTTGCACCGCTTTAATTTAAATTAAAATAAGTTAAAATGGTTACTCAGCTAAGTAATTATAGAAATAACTTGCGTGTAGTTACTTCATGTTTTCTGAATATCTTTATGTACTCAAATTGTTCTGCTTTATAATTGCGCGCCGGAATGTACAGGTTGTTGAAATGTAAATTATTGCTACAAACCAACCCAAAATGTATCAAAATCTGTATCAAATGACGTTTAATGTCATAGTTTGGAAGTTCAATCAGTTTTTACGCGTATTTATGTGGCTTTGTATTGTACTAAATAACTTCGAAGCAACAAAGCAACTGGATGGATTGTAATGAATAATGTGTCTTTAATAGTAAACATAATTTTTTGTTCCAGGCTTCGGGTTATCAGAACACGCTTCACATATAACACAATCATAATAAATGTAAATACGTTTGTGCTAGGTTCAACTTGAACCTACTTGAAATCTACTTCTTTTATTTGTCTCAGCACAGGAACAAGCACATGGCCCGCCTGATAGTTATACGCTAAATTCTATATAACATTTATGTGTACAATGTATAAGAAACAAGCAATCGATCGGTATACTATTATAGAAAGTTTTATAATTTATGTAGTTAAGGTTCTGCTATTTGATTGGTCGATTGCATTCATACATAAGTCCATTATCGTTGCTATAAGTCACTATAGGTGTGATACGCTGTAATTATAGCTCGTGTTTCATGTTGTCTGCCAATAGCATTGTTCTATTGGTCTCGACCTATAGAACAATGTTTTTGTTAGAAAAGCATTTCATAAAGTTAGTTTTACTAACTACTTCAAAGGGCCTAGTTAAATGAATGTGTATAACAACTTCAAAGAAACTTTAACTGAAACATATTAAAGTAATTTAGGTATTGTTGGTAAAGTAACACAATTCACCGCAACTCTTAAGCAACATAATTCACAACATTGTTGTTTTTAAATTTCTATCAAATTATTCGATAATTTTTATGAATTGTCAAGGATATCAATATAGTAAAGCGCTAAGTTAGGAAGTGCTATTAATTAACATTACATAACACCCAACAGTCACTTACGTAGTCATGATCCTACACTAGGATTCCCTGTATCGTGGGTATCAGGAACTACGAGTACCATGGTACCATAACACCCGGAACAAATATTTGCAGATCATACAAACATTTGTCTCGCTGCGGTAATCAAACCCGTAACCTCTCGGATCTCAGTCGGCTACTTGCTCGCCAAGCCACAGAGGTCGTCAACGTTGGTTATGTCTAAAAGTAGCTCCTTGTGGAATAGTTAAACCTTAGGTGGGCCACCTACCAGTTCCGTCACTTGAAAGGCCAACGGTGACTATTGGGTTTATGTTATTTACCAAGCAGAAATTGATAGACAATATGATAACTACAATAAAAAACTTATAATAGCCTGTTTATACGCTTGTAGTAAGTTGTTGTTTTTAAAAAAATGCTTATGATTTTTGTTTACTGCCCAATGGATTTTCCTTCGATTTTTAATTCATTTGATAACAAATACGAAAACAATCTTTTCACTGAAATACCAACGATATACATAATGGTATAAATTGTTCCAAAAGGAATATCATTATTATGAGACTCCCGTTATAACTCTCAATAAATTTACGGATTACGGTTCAAAAGGTGATGCTTTTGAGGTTTAGTAACTATAAGCAGATAAAGTTATGAATTAATAACTACGTTCAACCCTTGACTCTCCAGGGAAGTAGTAGCCAAGCTATAATAATAAGCTTCAAAACAAACTACAAGTAATTATTACAAGAACAACCACTACAGTGAAACGGCTTAAGGCTGTGTTGGTTTTATATCGAATAGTGGTTAATTAGAAGGTAAATACGATGTATCATTTTGATGTTTGTTTGTTTAAATAAGGCCAAGCCGTTACCGTGTGGATATAACCCGACAATGCTAGCAGCGAAGACGTCTTATACACTGTTTCTGCCACATTTGTACTATGTTTTTGTGCTACGTGTATTCAATAAAATAAGTTACGGTACTTTACTTGCTATTTTTTCCCTCAAAAGCAAAAGTGTTTGTAAAAATAGCCTATTTTAATATTATTGTCTTTCTTGTTCCTTGTGTTGTTTGCTGTGTGCTATTATTTTGTTACCTGTGCTGTTGTGAAATACAGTGTAACATTCTTCGATACAATTCAGTCTTCAACATAAACATTTGAGTTAGTATTTTTATTTGAATGGACGAATTCAAAGGTTATTTAGCTTTAAGTATCGATTAGCTCACAAATTAACATTGCACATCATCATTATAATCAGCTTTTAGACGTACACTGCTGAACGAGGCCTCCCGCATGAAATTTAATGGGGGGATTTGCCATAATCACCACGCTTGGCAGGTGGATTGGTCATCGTAGTATTGGTGTTGACTACTCAGATGGATGCTGCTGTCTATTCTGCTGGGTAATCCCTTAGTCAGCTTATACGACATCCAAGAAAGGATACGGAGTGGTCTATTCTTATACCGGATACACCATGGTAAGGCGGACACACCCCAATAACACACTACTCATTAATCTGTGTCTCTCTGTCCTACATTCCTAATTATAGATAGAAGATAAGTAATAGACACTCAATGTACAGACAACAGGGTTAGGTGTGCGTGAAGCATTGCCATCAATCATCATCTCCGATATTCGATCATTAGCCATGTTTGCTCTCTGGCTTGACAAGGGACACCATATTGCTGTTAAGCTTGACTAAAGTTTCTGAGATATAGCTATAGGTATGTGTGTTGGGCGGAAGTTCCGATATTTCGATTATCAAATTTCGAGCGTCTGTATTGCTTTATTAATATTAACCTTGTTATATTTCATATATGAAAATAGACAAAAACGTAACATTCTAAATTCATACTACTGTACTTACTGGATACAGTAAGTATTGCAGAATCACATACATACATATTTTATGTGCTTCTAACTTATACTCAATTTTATGTCTTAAAATTCGTAAGCATGCCATATATTATTTTCAATCAATGTGCAGGAGATTCGATAAAATCATAAATTGTAATAGTCGCGGGAAGTCGATAGATAAAGGATGCTCAAGACCGTTCTGCCATTCTATGGAGGAAGCCTATGTCCAGCAGTAAACGTCTAGCGGCTGGTGGTCATGATGATGATTAATCATGGTTTTGCCAAGAAATGGGAGTTTAAACACAGAAAAAAAATAACAATCGAGGAGGGTGATAACTATTGCGACGATCACCCAAAAACGTTGAATCTTTACAAGCGGATGAATTGAAAGACGTCCCTATTCCATAGCTGTTGCATATATCCGAAGTTGCTTGCATTGTTGAGAAGAAACACACAATACAACAAGACATTACGACCATGACAGCTAATTCTTATATAAGCTTTAATTGTTATTACAGCATGAACATAAGAATAAAAAAAAGAAAGTTTATGTGAATGATGCAGTTAGAGAAAATTATGAATTGAAGTGTGCAAATATACACTTTGGCTGCCTGTGGATTGAAGATGACGTATGGGTCGGCCACAAAGCGTGATTACCTCGATGCTTTCGAGAAGGAGTGGCGGGATACCGCCAAAGACAGGTACGAATAGAAGGGATGAGGGGCTGACCTTTGCCCAGCGGTGACACATAACATAATAATTTAAAGAAAAAAAAAAGAAAAAATTAAATTAAGAAAAAATAAGTGTATTTTAATGCTGAACGCTGTCTGGCAATTGTACTAATCAACAATTAGTAAATTATTGCTTGGTACTTTCTGTAGCTTTTGTCCTCTTCACCACTGTGCTTATAAATTTCAATAAAATTTTTGTGAGGCTGCGACGTGAAGAAAATCTAAGGCCCAGCACGCATGCACGGAGATTTCAGTTAGATTTTATTTTAAACTAAGTAGGCGCCAAATCTAATTTAATTGTTTTATTAGATGTACAAAAAAATTGGGCAAATGTTATGTAGTAAGCAGTCGTGTTTTATTTTTTCCAGGTTTAAGAATAAAAGCTCAAAATGTATAAACTATTTTATTAGAATTCTGCGCCTTAAGCTACGAATGTACGTATGGGCGATACAAACCACGATGCTACTTGTAGAATGCAAATACACATCAGTGAGCGATGGCGTTAAACGTAAAGGAGATATCTTATTCAATAGGACACTGTTAGATATATATCTAATAGGAACCTTTTGTTAATATTATTAAGCAAAATATTTAACTTTTTGTCTATTAATATTTATTGTTCATTTTATCCGTAATTCATATCAAAACATTTGTTATGAAATAAAGTAAAATAAATAAATACGATCAAACGTTTAAACTGCTTAGAATTTTTTTCTCAATTTGTTTGCCGATACAGAATTTAACATAGCATAGCATTCCATAACTTTTGGAATTGATAATTAAGAAAATGAAGGCCATTTATTATGAAAATAAATGTATACTCGTTTCGTAGGCCAGGAATTTAATTTACGAAACTAATCAACTGTCAGTTATTTATCTTCGGAAAATACCAAAAATTCGTTGAAACACGCCGTTCCTTAATTACCAGTGGTATTGTCGTGGGCGTATTATACAATAAGTAGGTACCTACCGATACAAATTAATTTACTTTGATAAATTTTTACCTTGACTACTAAGACTTATGAAATTTTTGCCATCACGGCATGTTTTATCAAATATTTTTAGACAGATAAGTGATCGGCATGTTTTATCAAATATTTTTAGACAGATAAGTGATCCCTTGCCGTGGTGTATCCGGTATAAAAGTAGACCTTCCGCCTGCCCCCGTGGATGTAGTAAAAGCCTTACTAAGGGATTAAACCAGGAGAAGGGCAAAAACATCCACCTGAGTACTTAACAATAAACTGATATCACCAATTCGCCTGCCAAGCGTGGTGATTGTGGCAAATCCCCCCGATGTATACAATGGAGGCCTCGTCCAGCAGTGAACGTAAACAGGCTGGTGATAAAGTCATCGCTTTGATAGTGTGGTCTCGTTTTCATTAACTTGGACACACGCTTTGGCTGGCAGGTACCTATGTGCAGCCTAGGGCCTACGTAGTACTTGATTGATCTCTCAGGTACGTTTCTGTATTTCAACATTAAGATTTTGTAAATTTGGCAAATTTTGATCTTAAACATAATACAGCAAATTTATCATCCTAAGCTCGAAAGCGTAAGTTTTATGAAATGCCAGTTTTGCTAATCAAAAGGAACTAAGTAAGCAAGAAGCAGCGTAATTTTTGGAAACGATTATATATAATGTTATTGGTTTATTCGTTTTGCTTGTATGCCAAACGTGCTACATTTCTGTGGTATACAGTTTCTTTCAGATTTTGTAAAAGCTTTGAATCCTAAAAGAAAAAATAATATCCGCCAACACAATTATCAATGTAGTTAATATCAATGTTCTAAATCTAATGTAAATATCTATTTGTCTAAAGTGCGGACTATTTTTCTCTAACTTCATAATTTGTTTTACTGTTCTAATTATTGCCACTATTTGCTATCTATATCTATTTTTCTAGCAACCTTGTAGATACCTTAGATTTTTCTCCATTTACAAAATGCACTGCCTATGAATTATTTTTCACTTCAATAACGTGGACCACATTTTTAAAGATTTGGGAAATAAATATAAGCTGTCATTGCTTATTATTTATAAAACACATTTCCGCAAAGTTCCATATATTTTTAGCCAAAATACTATGTTTTTTATGTTGTGTTCTTACATAAAATTACAATAACAATCTCAATACATAGGGTAACAATATCAAAATTAAGCCATAAAAGTGCTGAATTTCAGTTTGTTACAAATTGCCCCCCACTAGCTAATTTGAGAAAAAGTACGTAAACTTGAACCGTTCACAGTTAATATCACCGTTACATGCGATTCCACAATTTTATTTCTTGCTATTAGTGTAGCGCGGCTCTTATCTTATCGCAATATTTAGGCGTAAAAACAAAATAACATAGTCGTTATTAGTCAATTTGAACCCGTAGAAGCTGACAATGACGGGCTTGAAGATTCGTATTTATCTAGTGTCTGTATGAATAATAACAGGTCGATTGATCTGTTTGTTGTTTCTAGTGAGGGTCGAGAGGAGGGAGCGACTCGACGGCGCCGCCCAGCTACTAGACCACACGCGGCTGGTGATGTGCATCCGTGCACTCTTCAACTTTGCAAAACTTTACGCTCCAAAAATAAACTTTGATAAAGTGCGCCATCGCTCACAAACGCGGCTCCAACCGGTAAATAAAGTCGGCGGAGAACTCGAGTACTAACCCTGAGCGATGTGCAGGTCTGGTCCGTTTCGGAAATCTGCTGCGGAATCACTCTCGCGGTCGCGATAGGGTGCACTGACTTTAACACTTTGGACATGTAAAGCGTGCGAGAGGTTGGCTGTGTTATGTCGCGCGGCGCGTGCCGGCGTGAGTCGGCGTCGCGGTCGGCGCGAGGAGCGGAGCGCGGCGCGAGGAGCGGAGTGGCGGATGGTCAGCGCGGAACGAGCGACGGGCGACGGGGCCGCTGGGAGTGTGGCGGCTTCAGCGCGCCCGCGTCCCGCCGACCGCCCGCGCCGGCAAGACCGCGCACGCGTCGCCCGCCCAACGCCCGCCCCCCGCATCGACCGCCGCCACCCACCCCCGCCCACCACACCACCGACTGTTTTTCTCTCCCGGCCGGGGGACGCACCTGATTTTTTCCGTGATATTTTTTCCTTCGCGACGCGATCCGTTCGCTTTCATTACGGTTTCGAGTTTGATTTATCACCGCGGCTGCTTGAAATATTCTTGCGATGTAACTTGGTGTCGAACGCTCAGCTCCTAATTAGCATCGATTGATCGTAATAAAGGAACCTGTCAATTATATTATATGCACATCTCGCTCTCCAGAGATAAATTTACAAATAAATTTACTGTTACATTTGAAACTATAAGTTTTCTAGATTAAAAATTATGTTTTAGTAAATTTTTAACCATTTTTTATTTTTCTGAGCTTTAAACAACGATTTTTTTTAAACAACGATTTATTTCTGAAAATAGCGTTCGAATGTTACTAGTGGGGTATTTATGTTTGAACTTATTTCAACACGAAGTTTAAACCCAGACTCATAAAACAAAACCCAGACGACTTCTAAAAGTAGCTCACGCAACGCTACGCCGGCGTCGATATGTTTTGACACGTAGCGCGTAGCGCGTAGACCCTCAAACCTGCCGCGTAGCACCTGTCTACGCCGTAGTTGCAAATGCTATACTCTTTCCCTTCGCGCCAGACGATTAGTATTCCCCGTCCTTTCCACCCGGCTTTCCTTCAAAAACATAACATAATTTGGCTACGATCAAATTTTAATGTTTTTACCATATGTGTCATAACTTTAAATTAAATCAAACAAAACCCCCCTCATACATACATAAACATGCCTTTTTCACCGCAGGCACAGTCACACCGAAGGCAGAATCTGAATTGGACTTTTTTCACCGTGGCTCACACAATCACTGGAAAATATACCAAACCAATGGTGAGCTCACCGCCGCCATTGCTTTCCCACCACCAACTTGGCTAACGCTTTCTGCCAGTAGTAAAATATTCCTAAATAAGTCAGCAGCCGGACAAATCTTATGCTAACAAAAATTGCCTAACAAGTCAGGAGAGGTCAGTCGTGTAAAAATTACCTCGACTCGACTGAGGCAAGGAGTTATTTGTAAACGGTTGTCGTTTCAATATTTTTATGCAAAACACGAGTCTCCCTTGTACTAAAATTGTTTAGGCAGTCGGTATGTGATTTAACTTTATACGACGACAAGATTGCGGAACTGTGGATCCATCATATTCGTTGCAATAAAAGTTGTAAGACACTGACGAATGTAATATGGAGTTGAGACTAGCGAAATGTTATAAAAGTTTGTCTTTGAAATATTGTATTGTTTTGCAATCGCTCGGAGCTCTCTAGCTATTTGAAACTGTGTTTTGAGTACTTCTCTGTGAAATGCATATATTATTTATACTTTAATATGTACCATCTTTAAGGGTCTTTAATACACTTCTAACTTAGTAATAATATTTTGGTTGGTGTTTGATACCGAGTTTACATATTTGACAATATATTATGCGAATCTATAATTTTCTAATTAGTCTGATTGCATTGAGCTTTTTGATCTCCTGTTGAAATAAATCTGTGAAAATAAAGAACATACTTGCATACTTGTTATCAGTAGAAGCATACCTAAAACACATATTTTACTTGCTGCTATAAAAAGTGGCTCCTAAAATTGTTAATCGATAGAAAGTTTTCTGATGAGAACGGTGAAAGTATCTTGGAATATATTAATTTTGAAACAAGTTAAGGAATATTTGCTCTACGGCATAGGACGAATGATATATTTAAAATTGTTCCTGTCTTTTTACAGTTTTCTAACAATTATATATTAATTTTGAAACAAGTTAAGGAATATGTGCTCTACGGCATAGGACGAATTATATATTTAAAATTGTTCCTGTCTTTTGACTGTTTTCTAACAATTTTGCTCAAAAAAAATTGTATGACAAGCTAGGATATTTTCATGCTTCTTAAAATGTGCGTGTGCATGTATATGACAAATATAATGTACTCCTCATCAGCAAAATTGTTCGATTCGTTGGGTAATGGGTAATGTGCCTTTATTGATATCATAGTATTGCCCTTTCAAGTATGCCATAAATGTGTTTATTTTACATTGCTCTTGTATCCTACGGAAGCAACACGTAAAATATAGGCTTGGCCCAGTTTGGATTATGAGTAAATATGCCTTTTGTCACATTAAATATTTATTTTCCTACCTTCCATAAACGTAAATAATGTTATCAGTATCACTTCTTCGTTCCAATACTTAATGAGACGCAATTCACCAAGCGCGTCCAGTGGGGCATGTGGTAGATTAGCTGTCTGTTTAATTGAAGATTTTCCATATAACAACAATTAAAATTGATGCTTTATTGAAAATAAAATTCTTCCCTATGAAACGTTTACCACAAGCAAAATAAAAACTCTTATGAGTGTTGGTAAAAAGCCTCGTCTGGTAAGCATGATTAATTGTGTGTTTCACACACTGACAGTCACTATATATCTATATTAAGTATTCATGTACACTTCTTGATATGTCGCACGTCATCCTCAGACATTGTGAAAGATTACTTCTACTGTGAAATAAGTCGGTCACGGTATTAATACCGGTTTTGTTATAGATCGAAGCTGAAATCTTGATGGATATTCATTAATTCTAGTGTTTCACTGGGTTTTTTTATGTCTTATCATCAGCTTAAATAAAAGAAGTTGGTTCATCATCAGTCAGTAGAAGTCCACTACTGGACATAGGCCATCCCCATAGAATGCCATGGCAAACAGTCCTGAGCCACTTCCATCCACTTCCTGTGACCTTTATAATATCCTTGGTATATCGTGAGGCCAAAACCCCCCTTATTCCCAAAACTGTGAAAAATTGGTTACTTAACTAGTATTGTGTACCCCCACGACTGTGAATATTCCCCAACATGCAGCGTATCCTCAGAACCCGGAATTTGTTTCTTTTGAGCGGACAAATTGTAAGGTGAATGCTTGGAGCAAGTCCTACCAACTATTAACTAAAAAAAATTATAAATATGTCAGAATCTAAAAAGTTACTAAGATCTTGTTAATCTCAATCAGTCGATATAATAACATTCCTTGAATGCTATGCTTTCAACAATAGGCTTTGTATTTTAAAATGCCGCATGAGTCCAAACGAAACCCCAAATATGCAAAGCTACGAAAGTACGAATCATTGATGAACATAGAGAGAATATCAAACCGCAACCAACAGATACTGTATATGGAAAAAAATAAATGCAGGAGTTGTCATCATTTTATCCGCAACTAATAGGCCCGCATCCTAACTGCCACAGGTATTATTCATATCTTAATCCTTTCCGTGCTCGTAATTTCTCAACAAAAAGCATTTTCTGCAACGTATAAACTGTTTGTGAGCATTTTTAATGAACGCCATCAAGCTGCTTTGACGTGTTTGTTAACACGATAGTTAAATAGGAGCAGGTTCGTGCGAGCAACCTGTTTGTGTCAATTCAGAGATGCTTTACAGTTTGTCAAATATATTAGTGAAGTTATAACTAGTTCTTAGGGTTCCGTACCCCAAAAGGTACCAACGAAAACAATATAGGATAACTCTGGTGTCTTTCAGTCACAACCTACAGCCATCTTCCGAAACTACTGAAGAAAAAAAAGTTTAAATTTGGCACATAATAATATAAAGAATTCGGTATCCCCAATACGAACTGAGAGTGTAAATAAACGAATCCTAATTTTGGAGATAAATTCTGGGAGGCAAACTAGAAAATTTAAATAAAACTTTTGTTTATTGCATTATGTGGTGTAGGTATTAAATGAAATAACTTTTCATGAGAAATTCGAATATATATATTTTTTTTTTTAATTCTTTAAAATACTAATAGTAGTTCAAATATCGGTTTTGAAAAAAATACAAAATGCTGGTGTTCTTATTCTTTGTGTACAGCAAAACCTAAATTAAAATATGTCTTTAAATTCCTATGAGAAACGGGAAATATTCGTAAAGAGAAAAGGTGTATAAAATGTGGTGACTTACTAATAAAATAAATTCTAATACATAAATAAAAAATAAAAAAATGTCTAGTGGTTACTATAGTTACCTATTTGTACGGAACCCTTTCTAAGTGAGTCTGATTCGCACTTGAATAGTTTTTGTTTATAATATTCTAAGGAAAGATCTAACGCTCGACATCCTGTAAATGAATGAGCGGAGATGTATAAAATTGAATGACAGGATGGTACGGGATTTCTAAAGGGGATTGCAGGAATAACCCTACGTAGATGATCTTATACTATTTTGACTTAATTGATTGATTTTAAGCAACTTTGCTTCATTCATCATTGGTCGATACTGGGCTTTAGATAAACGTATAAACGCTTATAATTTTTCATGACTTTCTCAAATGCTGGTTGTCTCATGATGTTTTAGTAACGTAATTATCACAAGTCTTAATGCATAAATGCAATCTTGCTAAAATTACAATTGAACTTTGACCAACGATTTACTTAGTAACTTATTCAAGTTAAACAAAACAAATTTCACACTCCAGTAATTACAATTATTAAGTTCCAACTACGGACTAAGACTATTAGTTTCCCGAAATCAAACCACTATCTACCAACTGATTCTAAGTTAAGACCAGGCGACTTTCCCTTGTAGATGTTTAGAAACGTCTGGTGCACCAGTTCAGTTAAGTTCTGTTTCAAAACTGTATTGTTGAAATTTCCATATTCTATTTTACACACAAACCAAGTACAGGTTCATCTCGAATGTTCAACATAAAACTTATTTTTATTTATTTTAATTCTACAAAATCCACCCAAGGAAGATTTTATACTGCTCAAGGTTTATATGACGATACAATCGTACAAATTAATAATTTTCTTTGTAACTGAAACTCTTTAACAGACCATTAAACAAGCAATTGGAACTTCACACCATATAACTTCTCGTTTTCAATTATAAAACGAAACTTTACTCTCACGCATAAAACTAATATCTGTACTTTCTTCATAGACAACAAAGCCAGATCTTAGTATTCAAAGATCGTTACGACTGGGTCTGACCTCCTAGGTCAAGAGGCAATGACTATTTTTTTATCTTACTTGTCCTTTACGGGGGATTAGTAGTTATAGTAAGAAATAAATCTATATTGCACTTATAAAGTAGCAAAGAAGCGAACTGTATACTTAAAGACATTGTTTTCCAGACCTGTTTATTGTACGTAACACCAGTTATAAGTCACATAAAATACGAAAACATAAATGATATAACAAATACTAAATACATTTCAATGGGCGGTATTACCGCTTACAATTTCCAGTCAACCTTTAAGTACTTTTCAAGGTTTTCTAGAGTCGAAAAGTTCTTCAACATCACAAATTATGAACGTGAAGTATTAATTTGGTTTTAATCCAAATTTAAATTAAGTAGTTCAAAAAATATTTCTTTGTTTTAATGTTACATGTGACAATTAGGCTCACTTCACACCAAGATGGCAGCGTCTACGCATGCTGCCTCTTTGACCAGTCGCGCCACTCGAAGCCGCACGTCATGTACCTAAAACTATATGTGTAACTAACAAAGATAAAGTTAGAATGGTGCGTAAATTTTGGCTGCACTGCCAGCCACTACTATCTTGGTGTGAATTTAACCTTACACTGCTGGTTGCTTACAGTCTACCATGTTACAAGAAAATGTCGTAATTAAATCATCTCTACCTCCTGCCCTATGTCCTCTCTCAAAACGATCAAGTCCCGTCCACTTTAATGCGTAAGCGGATGCGCATCCATCCCTAATTGGATCACAATCGGTAGTGGCGTAAGTAAGCAACGGTACGTTGGAGGTCTATAGGGACGGGATTGACGTGTCCTGAGCCCACGGAATCAAAAACAAGTGGAAGTCCCTATTTCCACTTGTTTTTTATTTAGAACTTGTTTCTTGATGATTATCGGAAAAGGTAGACCGTGAAAACTGTTTTTTAACCGACTTCCCAAAAAGGAGGACGTTCTCACTCGGTTGTATTTTTTTTTTTTTTTATGTTTGTTGCCGCATATCTCCTGCATTTATGAACCGATTTGGAAAATTATTTTTTTATTTGAATAGAGGTACTTCCAGATTGGTCCCATTTTTTTCAGAATCCAGTTCTGATGATGGGATCCATGAGGAATTGAGGGAACTCCTCAAATATTGTAGGCATACATATGGCGATTTTGATATTTTCAGCAAGACACCAAGCATTTGCATTCAGAAAGTATCATAATCGTTTCACCACTATGGTTCTTTCATAAAAAAAATTTCATCCAAAATTATTTAGTCGAATACAATAGCGGAAGTCGGTTTTATAAATGAAAATTTATTTCAAGTTAAATCCATGATTTTACAAAATAAATTACACGAATCTATATTTTAATTATGGTTGTATAATATTAATAGTCCAAGTTTAGGCTTAGTCTTTAAAGGATAATATTATTGACTATGTGATAATTGCTCTTTTTTTTTATTCTCAACTCTCACGATGTAAATTCATGACAATTATATCAAGATACGATGGAACTGTTGCAAAATATATAGATTAAAATTAAAAATGAATACAAAACGTGGGACCAAAATCATCATCATTATCAGCCAATTTAAGTCCACTGCTGCACATAAGCCTTAAAATGCCACGACGAACGGTCTTGAGCCGCCCCCATGTACCGACTTCCTCAGAAGTTTATAATATCTTTAGTTCATTGAGAAGAGATCCTTCTTTTACTGCGTCGGAATCAGAATATCATGGAATAAATCCAGTGAAATACCGCACCTTATTGAAACGCTCGATATTCACAACAAGTACCACTTCCACGTTTTATATTTCGTGTTTTGAATCGACGTGTATGTCCCTGAATGGGTACGGTCTGATAGTTTTGAGGTTTCCAAATCTGATCGGGAAAGTTTCGGTAGATTTTTCGCTTGGATTCGCTTTAGTAATTTTTTGGGTCCATAGACGTCGGTCCGTGATTTTGAATACATTTTATTTGAGTTTCTTATTTACTGGGGGTTAAGTCTTAACAATCTCGTTGCTGTTTCGTCCCGACACAGGAAGTTTGCTGACTGGTAGATGAGAAACTTGATTTGATACCTGAGAAAGAAACTACTTCCTCGTAGCAGGTCTACGGCGTAGACACAACGTAGATTTTGGTATGTCACATTTTAGTATTTTGATATTTTTCTCGTACTTTTCTCTTATGTTTCCGTGTTTATCGTTTATTTTTGGCTAGTACGATGTAGTTGATAAATTTAATGGGTATAACTAAAAGTGGAAATGGAGACTCAACAGATAAAAAAAAATACCCAGTACAATATTATACTTTTAGTTTTATCTTGATCAGTTTGACCGTTACAGAGTTGTTTTCTTTTACAATTTCTTTGTACTAATAGTTCCCCCCCAATACAAATTGATTTCAATCAAAATTTGCCCAATGAAATACAAGTAAAAAATTTAGATTTAGTCGATAAAGCAACAAGGTCTAGAAATAGCTCCAATATTGTAACAACTAACTAAAATCTTTACATTTAAATTCTACCAGACGAGCGCCCCAAGCTATTCGATCAGCCCTTACTTGAGCAGTCCTAAGACACTTTAAAGTCAACAATAAACCAAGCGATTAAACAAATCTGTAACAAAGTTCAATCGATAAAGACTTCGATTGTACTATATTAGGGTTGCCAGCTCAAAACTAAGAAGTTTGATTTTACCTCAAAAACGTTTTTACTAAATGAGTATTTTTGACTATGTTTTATGATAGGAAAATGATAGATAAATTATAGATAAAACAAGTCAAGAATAAGTTACTGAAATGTTCATAACTTTTAGGTGATATTAAAAAAATTACCAGGTATTTTACAATAATCCTGCTGACGTTTCCCAACTTGATACCAAGCTACATTCAGTTCTTTTGCTTTTATGTGTTCCGTGTTTTACATGTTCTTGACCTGATGTCCGTCTGTTTATCGGTCCTTCAGTCACAACTTCCTAGAGCTAATTAGTAAAAGCTAGATTTAATTTATATTTGGCATAGTTTATTACTTAACGGCCCTTCGATTATAGCAAGAAATTTTGAGATTAACAATAGATTAAACTCTCATCAGATACAGCTAAGTATCAATATATAACATAATATAACATAACACCCAACAGTCATATACGTAGCCCTAATCCCACTGTTGAATTCGTGATGGGTATCAAAAACTACGAGTGCCATTGCACCGTAATACCCACACCCCGAAATATTTGCAGTGCATACAATAATTTGTCTCGCAGTGGGACTCGAACCCGCTGCCTCTCGCATCTCAGCTGGGTTCTCGCCCGCCGCGACACAGAGGATCGTTAAACAACTATTGACGATTGTTAACCCAACCAATGCCTTTTGATAGTTGGTTTATCCATAAATCATCGTCTGTCATTACGGATATGGAGCTGACGGACAACCCGTTATGTAAAATGATGAAATTAACCCTATTCATTTCTAACCTATAGAGCAGTACTATCCTATATCCTATCGAAATTAAAACCGTAGAGTTTTTGGTTTAACCAGGCATTAATTCAAATAGTTGCTCAATTCCCCACACTAGAGAACAGATAAAACTCTCATCAAATACAATCGCGGCTGTCTGGACAGGGCTTAAAACACTAGGCCTCTATATCCCGCCATTTTCTCGGGACGAATTTCATTACCACTTGCTTGTCCGGTAATCCTGGCAGATAAAATGGAACGGTTCGATCACTTTTTACAATCAGCAAAGTTTCAACTAAATTTTATGAAGTGAAAGTGCTATCGCACTTAATTCTGTACCTTCTCGTAGATGACAGTTATATTGCACTATTTTCACTGTCACTGTTATACAGGGTTTCCTCAGTTATTGCTTAAGCGGTTTAGTTTAGACAAATACACTAAACTTGACAATTATTACACTACGATGACTACATTAGACATAGCAATATAATAACAGGATATTATGGAGGACAACATCGAGATCGCGAAAAATATAGAAATAATATCTGAATATTTCAATTAAATAATGAAGTTGAAAAAACACCTTCTCTGACATTTTAGTTCGTGTCAATTGCTTGTTAAAACTCAGACTGCAGTCTTCAGCTGCTACCCGTTGTCTGTCGTAGACCCATCTGAGCGCAAATGGTAAATTGTTACAGTGAACCAGCTGAATGGTTCTTTTAGCTATACTCAAGTAGGCAAGTACCCTAATCTATCCGCATTCAGTTCAATTCCAGCTATCAAACCACTTGCTTAATTTTTACGTATAATCCATTTTTAATTGCCTTTTGCTGTAACATTATTAAATTTTCAAACTGAAATTAATTACAAAGATAAGTTTCGAAGGGCCGCTGATGCGACAATAGATGGTATCGTTGTTAATTTAGCAAAGAAAGCTTGGCTTATAAGAGTTTGTTGCGATTACGTCGGATTAACATTTTATTTACAGAAATGCTTTGTTTGAGATTGTTGGGTTCATAATTGAGGTTATTTTTATTTTACTCTTGTAGAAATTATTAAACTAATTTGGTTATTATGTGTAACACGTCGCTCTGCAAAACGGTGAAACTGTATTTTCTCTACGCAACCATCAGAGGGCATTGAATTGAATAGGTACCTGGGACTTTATATGCTAAAAAATTAAAATACAACAAGTGAGCTGTTATAAATACAATTTTTATTTTGTTTCAGTAAAGTCCATCTTTTTGATGGAGGTTTGATTCATTTATGAATATTTATTTAACTAACATATAATTATTTTATAAGCTTTCAAGGCAAAGTAAACTATAATGTCGTTTGACATGTGCCATCTCGATAACCACGGCACACGGATTAATCGAAGACTGCAGTTACGATTAGTCGATGATTAATGCTCGCACAGCGGCGCCATCTGCCAAATTAATTGCTTCATTTCCTCTCGACGCGACGGTACCGAATGGAATTTTGTATTTCCAATCGTAAAACATTCGAGGTTTTTGTCCATCCTCGTACACTTGTTCAGGTGGGTATGGACTCACTGATTTATTGTCATTTTGCGCCATTTTGAACCTGTTATTTGTACCTGTTTTTAACAACCGCCAATTAAAATATGACAACGCATGACGCACACTCACAAAACAAGTTAGAAAATACGAACTCAAGAACGAGTTGAATTCCTTTGTGCGCTTCGAAAGTTTCCACAAAAGAGGGCCCGTATGATTTGTGAATGCGTGTAATTTTTCAAACGTCACATTTCAGTAACATTTTTTTGCCGACCTCCTGAATAAAGTTTGCCATTGTGCCGGTGCGCGACTTTCTGAAATGTGTTTTACGCCGACTTTCTTAGTAGGTACTTTGTTAAGGAATGTTCAATAGTTTAGCACCGGGGACATTCGTTTTCGCTTATTAAACTCCAATAAGGATTCAACTTGAGCCGTTGGTTCAAATTGAACGACAGCGTAGTTCGTGTGTCGCATCAAAATGTGGGCTTGTAAAATCTCGAGTTCATTTAGTGGAAAATTGTAAGCGGATGAGTTATGGACAGGTAAAATTGCTGGCAGCTATTCCGTTAGATAATCCTTTGTCGTATTGGTGGGCACACCTATCCACCGTAGTGGCTGTCAAACGAGCCTCTGGCTATCTGTTGATAGCTGTCTGCACATCTATCCTAGATTGACGGGCTCTCCAGATCGAACAAAATATAAATTTTACGGAATACTTTCACTATTAGATCTAGTAGTAACTGATAAACTTTTGAACACCTATCATCAAAGTTTTGTTGAGCTTTGACAGAAATAATCAATATTTGAACGAGCGAAGCGAGTTTTCTGAGTCAACTTGGGGACTTGCCATTTGTATGTATATTAGTGTAAGGATAATTTTCGAACCCTTTATCCGACCTTCATGAAATATGGTGGGTTTTTTGTGTGTAAACAGTCTTGTTTCGAGGAAAGTTATATTTTTGAATTTTCTATTGTCTATGTCATCATAATCAGCATCATCATTATTAATGATGATATAGAATATAGAAAATTCTATAATATAATATAACTGTCCTCGAAACTACACTGTGTTTAAAATTTCAACTCGTTCGGTAAAAGTGAAGTGAAATTATTCTTTCGGCTGATGAATAATTGGTAAGATTATTTTCATTAATAATCTCCATTAACAGACCATAATAATGTATTGCCACCGGAACTACATTGTTTGCATAGTTTCTAATCGACATCAGGACAATCGCCTGTAGAAGTCCACTACAAACAATCTTGAGCCAAACCGCCTCCATCCACCGACTTCCTGTGACCTTAATAATTTTTTAGTCTATGAAGAGAGGAGCGTTCCTCTACTGCGTCATCCGGTTTGTAGTCGCTACTCGAGAGGAACAAATAGTTTTTTTGCGTAGAAGAACCAAGATCACTGACAAAGCTCTCAGAGTTAGCAAGTAGAAGTGGCAATGAACAGGTCATAGGTCATAGCTAGCAGAACTTACAGCCGCTAGGGAATAAAGGTTATCGCCTATTGTATATTGACAAAAATACAAGAACATTGTTTGTCCCTTAAGTGAAGCACAGAAGCTTTGACCAATATACCATACATTAATTATTATTATATACTACTTACCTAATTATTGTAACGTGAAAGTTTGTGTGTTTGTTTTTTAGTCAATTATGCCGATTTTGTTGAGATATATTATAATCTAAATTGACGTAAAGGCTACTTTTAATCCTTATTCTACGCTGGTGAAGCCACGGGCGTCATCTAGTATCCAAATAAATCATTTTTATATATCTCGAAGGGTGAGTTCGTTTCCTGTACCAATCTTGTAGTAGGAATTATACTCTTGAAATATAAGTGTATCGCCTCAATGAAAGGACGTTCCTCGTTCAACGTATTTAGTGCAGAGTTACTCTGATAAAACATTGTCGCAGGTGTCGTATGTGTGTTCATAATAATTTAGAGTAAAGTGGTTACATCGATAACTCATCCCACTTAGTATTTGAAAAGCGAAAGTTTGGATGGTTGTTTGTTGCTGAACCAATTCTAATGAAATTTAATGCACTGATAGATTTGAACCTGGATTAAGACCGGCAAGTTTTTATTCTCGTACCATGCGAGTAAAAAAGCCGCAGGTTGATGTGTCTTGGTTGATTATTTTAAGACAAATGTGTTTTTCTAAGAGCCATTCAAGTTCCTTTGATATCAATGATGTAAAAATATAAACGCGGAGCGCCTTATTTTGAAGAGAAGAGTTTCTCTAAAATTTTGTATCCCATTCGAAAGTACCTATAGTGCATCTAATAAACACAATTATAACGGATATTGGGCCTCTATGTACTCCACCCATTTTAAGATTATTGCATTTATTTATAAAAACATCCTTCAATCACTATCATATTAGTCTCTCATTTACATTTTAATTTAATTTGTTAAAAAAATATTCTTTGACTGCAAAGCCAACCAAAATTACCAAACCAGTTAATTTAAGTTAATTCGCACAAAAAATATTTTAAACTTTCACACCACAATTTTGTTTTCCAGTATTCAAATTCAGCGACCGTTTTTCAAAAAGCGATATACTACTACATTCATTTACACATGATAATTGTGTACGGTCGCGGCTCACTCGTTATCATATAAATGAGAGAGAAAAAGCAACGGTCGGCCATTAATCAAGAGAATGAAGCAACAACGGCTAATACACTTATCAACTTTAATTCAATAATCCGCCTCGCAGTGGACGGTAACGTGAAAAATAAGTATCAAATGGAACGCACGACCTCACTAATCCCAATTAATTACACTGGACTTTACGGTGACTTTGCGGGTGAAATGAAGGTGCAAATTGACGGATTTTGGACCAGTGCTTTTTGGTGACGATAAACACATAGCAGTATTATTATGTAAGTAACTCAAAAACAGTTTTTTATAGTTTTACACATACAAAAAACGGGTACCAGGTAAACTTATGCTTAATTTCTTCTCTGCTGTCACTGGTTCTTTTATGGTCACCCTATCTTAGGTAGGTGTTTTGAAAGAAGCTGTTGATTTTGAATGTTGCTATAAAGAACCATTGGTTTAGTCAATCTAAACTGCTTTTGTTGCTTAAACCTAACTCGAAAGACTGTAAGACAAAATATATCAAAGAAGATAATTATATAAGTATATTATATAAGCAAAGTACACCTTTAAATTTAGGAAGAAATTAGTGTCTAACTTGGTATCTAGTAACAAAAACCATGTTAAATTATTACGAAGCATAAATAAGACACGTCTACGAGGTGTACGTAGCGTCGAGCGTCGTAGCAGCCGCTGTGCCGCGTAGACCGTAGAGGCGTTTACTGGGAATTTGGTGCTTTCTAAACTTCTTAAAACTATTATAATAATTTCGTGCTAGCACTTTGTCCCGGCACGACTTGACCCTAGTTCGGTGTTTGCAGCAATTCGTTGCATCCTTTCCAGATAATTAATTCCTTCTACGAGACGGTACTTTATCACTAATATTATGAACTAAGAATTTTTATTTTCTTGAGATATATAAGGCTGCTTTTATGTTAATAACACACCGGTAATAACGCGCAATATGCTGAAGGATTCTTATCAAACTCTCAAATACTTATCACTGAAACAAGTAAATTCTCCGAAATCTTGCAAAAGTAAGACGTAAGTAATTAGGTCAAATTTAAAATTCGAAAGCATCAGCGCTTTATCAAAATTTCAATATCAGCTCTGTTCCAGTTTGTTGCTGCGAACGCTAAAGGTTTTGAGAGCCAATTTCATGCCTTCGTGATCTTATGCACCACTGGTCTACCAACCGGAGTAATTTCACTAACACAAAGTTATGATTAATTATTGCAATAACCTGAAGACTATATGGGTACCTACATTGTCCCAACGGTGAAATCCTGGAAGACAAACCAAAAAAAAGACAAAGTACCTGCAGAAAACTTAGACTGCGTACTTATTTTGCAAGTTAACTTTTAGATAGAAAGAAATATTTATGATTGACGTAGGTGGTTTTATTTTATACGTGTTTCAGTAATTAAAATATTAAATATTGAATTGCTTATTCTTTGCCTACTTTGTTATAGCTGATATAAATAGTTTTGAGTCGAATTTAAATCAATAAGTCTATGTCATTGACTTGTAATTTCCTGCTAACGCTTATAAAAACTCTTTTGGAGAGTTTGGTTACGGCATGATAAAATGGGCGAATATTACTTCTGAAATCTCTGTGACCTCTGTAGTGCAGCGGGTGAGTAGCCAGCTGAGATGCGAGAAGTTGTGGGTTCGATTCCCGCTGCGGGACAAATGTTTTCATGATCTGTAAATATTTGTTCCCGGTTTGGGTGTTGTGGTACCATGGTACTCGTAGTTCCCGATACCCACGACACAGGGAATCCTAGTGTGGGATCAGGACTATGTACGTGACTGTTGGGTGTTATGTTATGTGTAGGTATGTATGTTAAACCAGTGCAAGTTTTTTGATATGAAAAACATCTACAAATTCGTTTTGGTAGCCAATTCCAAATTGTCGATGCAACGAAATTACGTCAAATTTCGTGACGCGATAACTGTGAATAATGGACCTTTAGTAAATAATAGTTTTTTTTTCAGCATGCTTACTCTTTTAAGATTCTAGTTAGTTTGGTTAGTGCAACAATTGAAGTAATCTATCTAAGGGCATAGCGGCCGTGCGCAAAAAAGACATATAATAAGGTATGCATATTTTACAAGAGGTCTACCTTGTGAATGCGTGAAGCTAGCATGCTGGCCGTTGAAGTAAGTAAGTCGTAAGAATGTGTCCATGAAAAGCCTTTAAGTAGTTCTAATAAGACCTAAAGTAACATTAGATTTAAAAAAAAACATTTTTTTCATTAAATTATTGAAGTTTCTGCGGTGAAAGTACGTCCAAGGATACCATAATAAGAAGTCGAAGGTACGGCAAAGGATACTTTAATAAAAAGAAAAAGAACGGTAATCAGAGGTAAAAAAATGATCGATCAAGGAAAATCCGATAAGTGTCCAAACAATATTGGCTATAATAACTTAAGTACAAATTAAACTCCTGCAAATATGCACATAAATTTGGAAAACATGACGTTTTTTAATAAAATCTTGTGGCTTGGACTCGACCGAGCCTTTTTCATCTACGGCTCGGACACAACTGAGCCCTTTTTATTTTGGTTTAACCGTTTCCGTTTACTGGATAAACTTGCTAAATTCGTTTCATTTTGAAAAATTACCGACGATAACTTTTAATAGAAGTATGGAGTGTAAAAGGTGGTTCACACCATTAAGGTGGTTGAAATTTGTATAAGAAAACGTGGGCAAAATCACGAACGATGCATTATGGTTGTTCAATTTAATTTTGGAATTTGTGGGTACAAATTAATTATGTTGTTGCTTCCAAACACCCACTTGATCTAGCATCAAGAACTATAGTGATTCACAACTTATGTGTAGTGGGCGAGTAACCAGCTGAAACACAAGTTCGATTCCCGTTGTGGGACAAAATGTACGCATGATCTGCAATTATTAAATTTGTCCCAAGTCTGGGTGTCATGGTACTCGTAGTTCCTTAATACTTACGACACAGAGAGTTCTACTGTGGGATTAAGACTATGTATGTGACTGTTGGGTGTTAAGTTATGTAACACTGGTTTATGTGTACCTTTGTACGTTCAAACTGAGACTATTTCCTACAAAATCACTAAACTACAGCATAAACCTTCTACTAGAAAAGCTATTTTACTTTATTGGTTAACAGTTATGTCGTAACGAGTTTTTAATTAAAAGTCGAGTTGATTTCATTACTTAAGGCGGGAGCCACGTGTTGCTTGCTACTCAACATGGCATAAAAGTCTAGCTTAGATTTTCTGAAAACAATGCACAGGCACTCCGAGTTGCATATTCCTTACAACAGTTCTGACTTTCATAGCGTAGACAAAAGGGCTTCCTTCCAACAAAAACTCATCCACGCCAGATGATATGTCTATAGCAAGAAATTACAAAAAAAGTAACTCCGACGTACGCGTGGAATTTTAAAACGAGCCGTATTTTTACTTCGCGACGAAGAAAACTAGCGGATGTGAGAGGATAGACAAAGGGTCTACTTTGTTAGGTATCTGGCGTGAGTAAAAGCAAATGTAGATGAGACCGTCGCCTCGCCCCTCGGCTCTGCTTAACTACTCGCTTACTACAAACACAAAAGTCCTTACATAAATCTTGCGTTGGAGAGCGCGAGGCGCCGTCTCACCTGCGAACTCAGGCGAGTGGGTAACGCACCTCCCTGATGAATTCAATAACACAAGAAATTATAATTTCACAACGCTTCTCAGAATATACAATGACAAAACGCAAATTTACCGCCCTTAAGCGCTAAGTACACTTTATTGGGTTTCAGGTGAGTGCCTTCTTTATTTTTCAGACACGTTTGCACTTCGTTTATCAGTGCTGAGCGCTTCATTCATATTAAGTGTGTACTTTCTATCTCATTAACTTTTATATTTAAATATATAATGCTGCGGAGTATTTTCATTGAAATGGATGATCTAATTTACTTTACAGAGTTTATTCAAATGTTAATAATTAAGTAGTGTAGCTAGAAGGTATATAAATTGACTACACAGCTATTATTATATTTATTGATTTTCTAAGGTACTTTATTTTTTGTGTTCCGTACCAAGTTTGGAAAAACGGAACACTTGTGTTTTATTCCGGTGCAAATAAGCTTAGATGACTAATAATCAAATTTTAGTTTTTTTTAAACCGTGGCACGGAACACTCATTTTACGAATTCCGATTCGCATTTGTGTGCTTTGTTTTAATTTGTTCCGGCTTTGATTCCAGAATTTTGGCAGACACATCAGGAAATCAGGAACATAGCAAGGCTTTCATTACTGCTCCGCAATATAAATATGTATAGTGATAGTACTTCCCTGAATGAGCTCTCACGAGGGGCTCTACTACATTTACAATAATCTTCTTAATGATATAGTGTGAAATAGCACTTCTAATAACTTCAGTTACTCAAAATAATGTGGTTATTCCTAAACAATCTTTATTCTAATTGCATTATAATATTCATTGAAATATAATCACTTGATTATCTCCGCACTAAAACTGATTATTTAACGTTCACAACTCGATAACTGAAATAAATAATTAGATGAGAGTGTGCACGAGACAACAACAAGCGGGATATCTAATCCAAGCAAATAATCACAATAGGAGCTCCGCTTGGCTTCACCTATATCTACAAAGCTTACTTCTTCAAACAAAAATCACCTTTACCTCAAAAGAACACAGCTCAAATTCACTTATACAACCTTCTTAGTCTGAGTTTGTGTGATCTTACACACACTATTGAATCACATAGGAACTTTTATTATGACAAACCCACATGCTTGAAGGCTTTAGATTTAATTAACGATTTTCTGAGAATACCTTTGAAGGTGCTTTACGAATCACACGTATTTTATATTATTTCGATTATCAATGTTGCCTTATGTTATATATTTAATGGAAAAAAGTATCACACAAAAGAGGAACTTTAAACTCTCTTGTTTCTTTAAAACCCTGTTCATCATTTTCATTCGTTCTGCTACATGTAAAATTTATGCTAAGAGTTACAAGAAAATTACTGTCATGGCATCCGCGTACTGATTAGCTAAGTTAGGCCTGATTCAGACTGTGATTCAAACGAACAAAATAACAGTCACACAAGAAGCTTTTTGGATGATCCAACATTGCAAACAGTCGACTCTAAACGTGTGATGCTGTCATAAGTATTTACGGATTCTATGGCATCTTTTAATATCCAAGTCAGTCTGATAAGTACATAGTATTATTTCTAATACGTTCAAATTCTTCAGTATCCGTGGGCATCACGGCGGCGTAATATACTGGTTTCTAAAAGAAGTTATGTCTAAAATAAATAAACTACTTGTTACTTACATAGTGGATCTGGCCTAAGGGTCCCGGAGATTGGCCCATTCTCAGCCGTGCATCAAATATTCTACAAGTTTATACGTACTAAACGCTTCCAATGAAAATGAGACTATAAAGTTTCCGGGAGACGCAAAATGATTCTATTACGAATATGAAATGTTATTACCTCGGACGGATTATAAGCAGGAGCAGGTTCTCACAAATGAAATTGCTTCCCTCCTTTGGAATCCATTTTAAGGATGAATGTTATAATTCTAAAGAATGAAGACTTTGTCATTTGCTGAATAAGTAGAGTAGTCATTGTGTCGATTTAAACGGGTTGTTGAAGTTGTTTTAGCTGAGTGTTTTGTGTCTGGCTACTTATAATTTTACAAAATTTTTTGTGGAAATTCACAAAGTTGTATTTTGAACATAGTATTTGTTACAACATCTGATGGCACTAGTGCTAGGAATAAGCTGGCTTAAATATTTGTTTAATACTAATAAAAAGTCAATGAACCCTATCCATTGTTTACCTCTATCGACAACTTTTGTTTGTGAAATCTAAAGCGTTACAATGTTAGCGGGCAATAATGCGCCTACTCATATATTTAAAATTAAATTGGTTGTATTACCTCCGGCTTATCGCGTTTCAGCTATCAGAAACTGTTGTAAAGGTAACAATAGTATACCTAAACAGGCCAATGTCACTCTTAATTCACCTCCAATGTAAAGTGAGCTATATTGCACTGACTTTAGATTCAATACGCCTGGGATGCGAGCAATAACATTTCTGAAAAATTGGGATGCCTGCGTAATATTGGCGTCTAATTTATCAATAAGCTGTCATACGCTATCACTCAGATTTATAGGTATTTTGGTTACTCTGTCTACAGTATTTTGTGTCATAGTGGCTGGAGTGCCGTGGTTCGTTGTAAAAATATTCATTAGTGCCTACTAATGTTTATACTGTGGTTTAGGTTAGGAAAGTAATTCGGATAGTAACAATGTATAGAAATCAGCCATTGTTTTAGAACGGTAACAGCTATAAACTTGTAATTGGTTTAAGAAATTATTGAAGAACTAAGGTATTGTGGGGTTTAAGTTATTTTAGGGGACACATTTCGAGTTCCAGTTTAAAGGTACCCGTATCCGTAAAGGTATACCTACTTGAAATTGGCACCATTCTGTGCCTTGACCGAATTGTAATCTACGACTAGATTTGGTGCATAAAAGTTAAATTAAATTTTCACTTAGCTTTTGAGTTATACTGTAGAGAACCGTTGACTTACCTGTAAAAAAAACATGGTTTAGTCAGGTTTATTATATAAGATGGTGATCAAAATAATGAATGAGGTCTGCCTCTTCCAACTTATTCATGTTTGTATCAGAAGTACTTTGGGCCAGTTCCACAGACCAAATTTCAGTTAAAAATATGCTAATTTGTTACTATTTTCACGGGTATTTATCGCGTGTTATTATTTATTTTCCCGACGTTTTGAATGCTATAAAAGAATCGTGGCCAAAACGCAAACGGGAAAAGGAACTCATCGCAGCAGTGAACAATCGCCAGGTCAACAAATCAGCAATAGCGGAGCACCTAGTAGATTCAGTAACTAATTACTGGATTGAAACTTCACGATTCCAAAGTACTTCATATAAAGAACAGACATCGCATTGTGGTTTAACGATAAGACCAGTAAGAGGGCTTCTAACCAAAAACTACCTGAAACTGATGCCTATAATTATAACATCGTCATCGTTTCCACTAAGCATCTAAATTTATTTCAAAGAAGGTACTCTACCTTTTCAGGCCATTAACTCTTGCTTAGGGCTTGTGTTAAGTGATTTTAATTTAATTTGTTTATGTTAACAAGCTGCGCCTCATGATTTTACCCACGTAAACAATGATGAAAATTGATGATGATGGTGATGAAAAAAAAACCTATATGATAATCCAAGGTATAAGATATCTCCATTAGAAATTTCAATTAAATCCGTTGAGCCGTTTGAGCGTGAAGGAGTACCTAACTACCTAACAAGCATAATCACAAATTTTAATAAGAATATACCTCCTTGTTGTCCCATGGATGTAGTGGAAACCATACTAAAGGATTACACAAGGGGATGGGCAGAAGCACCGATCTGAGTATTTATAACCAACTGCGATCACCAATCGGCCTGCCAAACATGGTGATTATGGCAAATCCATCATTGTTTTTAATGGGGGAGGCTTTTTCCAGCAGTGGACGTAAATATACTGGTGATGATAATGATAGTTTATGTTTAACACTGACGTTATGTTATTTCCTTAAGTTATACCAATGTAATTGTTTTTCTTAATGGAACACTCAAAACAAAAGCATTACCTTTTTTTAAAATAAATAAGGTTACTATTAGAGTTTTGTGTCCTTTCAGAAATCTTTCACTAAAATAACTTTTCATTTAAAAAACCGACTTCTGCCATTGTATTCAACTAAATATTATGATGAAAAAAAAATAATGAAAGAACCATAGTGGTGAAAGGATTATGATACTTTCTGAATGCAAATGCTTGGTTTGTTGTTGAAAATATCAAAATCGCCATATGTATGCCTACAATATTTGAGGAGTACCCTCAATTCCTCATGGATTCCATCATCAGAAATGGATTCTGAAAAAAATTGGAACCAATCGGTTCATAAATACCGGAGATATGAGGTAACAAACAATAAAAAAAAAAACAACCGAATTGAGAAACTGCTCCTTTTTGTGAAGTCGGTTAATGATAGGTATGCACAGGCTGTGCTGTGCCTACCAACACAAATAAAAAGGGTAATCTATTTCACTTTGCTAAAGTATTCCTAATCTTTTATCATACAGACTCACACGTAAGCAAAGTACAAACTAAAGAACCCTTTGGTTCATAAACTCTCAGAAATCAAGTAAAAAATTCTTAACTCAAATACCAAATCCGTAGAAAACTCTAGCCACAAGAGACCTACAAATTGCTCCCACTCCGTTTTCGGGAAATTTCCTAGATCCGTTGGGAATCTTCGGAAAATTTTAGACAGAGAAAAAATCACCCGAGTATACGGAGCTACCAACTGTTTGAATAATGCATCTATACCTGTTTGCGTAAAGTATAGTATTCTAAATCAAAATAGGTTTTTATTCAATGACATCACAAGGATAATTTTGATTATTTGATACTTCTTAGGTGACTTTAGAAGTAGCTGGGTAATAAATGTTCTCAAGTGGCGACCACAAACTTGACGGTGCAGTTTAGGGTGGCTTGGACCGATGACATTGTAATGGTCACAGGAAGACGGTTGAATGAGGCGGCTCAAAGCCATTAATTTTCGAATTCTACTGGGGAGGCCTTTGTCCAGCATTGCACTTCTATCAGCTAATGATGATGATACGGTTAACTTAGTGCGTATTCCTCGCCACAAACCTTGAGATGAATCAGGTAGCAAACTCGGCCTTTTGTTGATGATACTTCATACCTACTACAGGAAGCTCCAGTGTATTGCCAATCAAACTGGCTCACCCATAGAAGAAGGGTAAAGTTGTAAAAAAATATGTAGGTATAGAATCAGCAAAAGATTTGAAAAAATATTAAAGACCAAATTAAACACCAATAAACTCCTCTTTATTGACGACCTACGTGGCGCAGTGGGCGTGTAGTGTACGTGCAAGTTCAATTCGCGCTGTGGGACAAATACTTGCATGCGATCTGCAAATATTTGTTCCGGGTGGGTGTTGTAGTACTAATAGTGCTCGTAGTTGCTGATATCTACGACACAGAGAATCCTAGTGTGGGATTAGAACTATGTATGTGACTATTGGGCGTTGTGTTATGTTATTCAGAGGAGACAAGCTTATCGCCCCCGCTCCATCAACGAATGCCCTAAGGTCCGGTGCAGCGGTGCGTGAGGACCCAAGACGGGCCCACGACCTTCCTGCCGCTGACGGCCTATGAAAACAAATCGTTAGTAATAGCAGCCCACTTGTAGATGGTTAAACAAGAAACGATTACCGTGATCGAAAATAGTTGGGCCTTTGTGCGAGGAACTTTACCTGTTGTAACAATTTCAAATAATCTTGAGCGAAATTTTTCTTATTTTGTCTTTTTACTACGTTTAACTGTTTGTTTTATGGCTTATTACGTATATGGTATGTACATACAAAGTTACTGGCCTGAGTCATTTTTTATTATTCTTTATTTTGACATTCAAACATTCACATTTTATTTCCTGCACTGTTTTGCAAAGGCCTCTTGCAATTATCCCGGTCCCTAACGGACTCACGTGACTTTATTCAGAACATGAAAAAATTAAACGAAATCATTTAATTTTACGATCCTCAAAACAAATTAAAATAAACATTTCTCACAAATATGAAACATTTCACATTTTGTGAAACTTTATAATATTTTACGAGCATCACAGTCGTTTATGGCGCTCGATCCTCACAAGTCGACGGCCATAAAAATCCCCAATCTGCTACTTTTAGTGGCCGCAGTACTTGACAAATTAGATTTTAGTGAGTTTTGCTGACTAAGACTAAATTAAGGCCGACTTTGAGTGGAGTGCAGGCTTTTAAACGCGAAGTAGAGGCTTCGAGGCGTTAATGGCGTAATATGACGGAATGAATGTCGCGCAAAAATTACTTTGCCTGAACCATGCTTAAACCATAGTTTTATTTGATGGCTTCACAATTAAAAGTGACGGGTTGGTTTGACACGACAGCAAGCAAAGTTTAGTCAGAGGTTTTACGATTCGGCTTTTTGAAATTACAAAGTTCAATTACTTCAAGAGCGGCATGCCATGGTGCATCCAGCTTAAGAAAAGAACTCTCCGTCTCCTCCCATGGATGCCGTAAAATGGATTAGATTAGACCAGGGGATGGGCAGCAGTATCCACCTGAGTACTCGTCCAACAGTGGACGGTCTAATGGCTGATGATGACTTCAAGAGTTGAATAAAATTTAAAACAATATTCGTTCATTCGTCGTGTGACAGTGACCTTGGTTACCCCGCGTTAAGTCAGTGACCAATATTGGTAGCTCTGACGAGGGTAGTAAACATTTTTGGATAGCATCCGCTTGTATTTTCTCACGTTTGTACCTAGATAAAAGTAACCTATGTGATAGTTATAACTAATATTCGGACTAACAAAAAAAACAGTTCAGCTGTTACGTCATAGTTTAATATCAAATAAAAAAACATCCACGCTTCCACATTTATTATATTAGGAGTGATAGATGGATAAATGGGCACTGAGTGAGAGCAATAAGGTTCTATTGCAACCTAGGTGCACGGATCGCCCTATAATTGTGCGCGTACCTGCTTTATACACATTATAGCCTACATAATATACCAATCCTAAATCCTCTCTCATATTCAAAATCCCGCAAAAATGTCACAGACTATGCACGAGGCACTTGTAAACAATTACGGGTTAATATAGTTAAACTGGCGGGCGTTATCGCCAACATGTCCAATCGTCTGAATTTATGTGGGCTTCCCGATGGCACTCATAAACATTGTAAAACATCCGGCAGATGGCGGGCGGACGCACGATTATGTTGCTACGGTTTGCACTGGCTGGGGAGCAAATTGTAAACCTTGAAATGCTTTATTTTGTGAATAGGCTATGATATGATGGTGACTTTTATGATACAAAGCTGTATAAACAATCCCTGTTGCCGTACCATTAATTAACAAATAGGTATTATAGACATATTTCCAATTTTTGGATGCAAAAGTGAAAAAGGAATTGATTAGTTCTAATTACTTTATTTTGAACCTTTGTTTTTTTTGTTGATAATCATAATGACAAAGTTTATCGTCAAATTCTTTGGGAGAGGCCTATCATATGTGCAGCAGTAGACTTCTTTCAGCTGATGATAATGATGTTTAATTAATTTATGTGGCAACTCAAAAGAAGATTGTTGGATGTACATAATGTGAGTCGGTACATTTTCTACTTACCTATTGTTTTTCCTAGGGAACAAACCAAAAATCTTCCTTCTAAAAGTAAGCCATGATATGGGAAAGTATGAGGTAAAACGTAGTGGACGGAAATAAAATAAAGAGAGAATGATAAAAGATTAAAGAATAAGGGAGATAGATATAAGTGGAAGAAAAATATGAGTTTCCCACAAATAAAATAGGTTAACAAAATCTTGTTAAACTTCGCGAAGAGTTAAAGTTAACCATTGATATACAACGTTAACAAAGTTCGTGGACATCCAGAACAGGAAAAAGTCCCGAAATCATTTTAAATTCAGTATTAATCCTCGAACTGGTCCCGAGCATCGTCTTCCATACTTTGTGGGATTTCAGAAAGAAAGCTGCTTCTGCAAAGTTCTATCCAAACTCCCGTGTAATCTTACTTATAAAAATAAACTTTTACATTAACTGATTTCGAATCAGAGGCAAAGAAGTTTCGCGAGGTAGGCCGGTCTCTTCCGTACAAGTTGCAGACTCAATCAAGCAGAAAATAGAAACAAATAAATACACGCTTAGGTAGTTTTGACTTGATAAGCGTAAGTAGAGTTGGGGCTCGAATTTATCGAAGAGTTTGGTAGATAATGTAAAAGTTAGCAGATAAGACAGGCTTTGCTAGGCATCTTCGCGAGCGAGTAAAGCCGAATATTACCTACTGAGCTCGGAGACTTCGACCAGGTTCTGTTATAGTGTTATTACGTTGCATAAATATTTATTTGCGAATTTTCTGTTTTGTTTAATGTTGTTTACGTATTCATTTAGGATGTGCTAACATGTACTAGTTCTTAGGTTTTTGGTTAAATATTAGGTTATGTATATTGTATGTCACAGGTTTTTTTTTATACATTATATAATTGTAAATATTATAAATAAAATTGTGTAATTATTATATTGGTTACCCAAACTTAGTGTAGTTTCGTTTCAAAATAAAAATATTTTTTTCTATCATTATTTTTCATTTTTATTATGAGCGTGAAAACAGCATTAAAAAATGTAAAGTAGAAATTTCAAAAATTATACTCTTATTGTGGTCGAACCCGATCATCTATCTACCCAAAGGGACCATGCGGAACTTAACTTTGTTTTTTTTTGTTCTGGCCTCCTTGGCAAATATTACTACAACTCCCTGGCCAAACTAGGTACATGTATGAATTATGATTAATTCTAAAACTTTTCTCGATGAATATCCTACACGGTACTGAAAACAGCATTTTAATCTGTCCAGTAGAACTCTATAGGTATACATACAGACAGACAGATAGGTAAATATACAGAGTAAATAATGATAGTTTGAATATAACTATGTTTATTTATATTACATTTATTTATATATAAAAACAGATAAATTATCGTTTTAAGACAATCTACAAAAAGATATACCTCTTATCTAAAAAGTTAATTATGATGAATAAACCACCTTAAAACCAAGCTTCAATTCTTATAAAAGTAATAATTCAAGTTGATATGAATAACTCAATGATTTTTAAGCACAGTTTACTTACATAATTTCAAACGCCATTATTCTCTATAGCAAATTTCGTTTTTAACCACAACTCTCGGCTAATGAGAATTTCCTTCATAATTATTCAATTACAAAGTTAATAAGACTTACCCTCTCACTCCCGTGGGAACTCGAGGCGTTAAGGAAATTTTTCTTAAACGAACTGATAAGTCATTCAAAATACACTTGAAACTCAATTTTTCGCACCCTAGATAAAATAATAAGTACAAGAAAATACAGGAAATATGCGCGAAGCAATTAGAGTTTAACATCAAAGTTATAATCAACCTCTCAGATAAAAATATTCTAATGCCGCAAAAATGCTAAAGTCCTTCGTCAGGGACACTCACGCTTTGAAAGGTCTCGATTTTCGAATTTTCCTCCTTTCTTTTTGCTAGCGTCAATAGAGATACGTGTCTACTTTTGAGAGCCGGGTGTAATTAAGGTGCAAAGATACCCGAAGTCTACCAACCTACCGAGTAGGCTGAAGGGCCCTCCAAATGGTCGACCATGTACTTGGCCCGAGTTCTGCGTAGACCGGGATATCTCCGTGCGTTCGAAAGATTCAAAGCAAACTTAATTGGGTTTGAGTTCTGTTACTAGTTGGTTTGTAAGCAATTTGGCTGATTGGGGATAAGATTGAGTCAATAGTTTTCAATGCAAAATTTTCTTAGAATACTATGACGTACTTTGAGTAGGTTGGTCAACAAGATGAGTAAAGCAATTATTATAATAATCAATTTGGTTTAATAAATGACTTAAACGAGAAAGTTTCCAATGCTTTCAGAGAATAAGTTAGGCGCTTTTTTAGTACCTAAGTGAATAAATAGTTTTTAACAAACAAAGTAAAAAAATGATGGCATATCCCCGGAATTTTTCCTTCACATTAAAGAAAAAACATATTAGTTAACTATCATACGACGTGTGGTGTACTACGACAGGTGTGTTATATGATTAACCACTTTTTTTCAACCTTAAAAAAAGTTAGACAGTTTCAGATAAATAAATTATCAGCACGTATGCGATACGTAAATGAGAAATGGAGCGAGTGAAGAATATCAGAATAATGAATAACAAAGTAATTGGAACTGATTCGTTTGCCCAAACGCAATAAAAGGCGAAACAGACAGAAACATCGAAGCCAATCTTATTACGATGCCCTAACTTATTATATTCCACATTACATTAATTTCTCTCGAGACGTCTCGAAAACTAAGCGAAAGCATCTGCCCCGCGGTCGCATGTTTATTGAGAAATTGCCTAATCTCGAAGAGCTACAAAACAAAACCACATCGGAAATGTTGAACTAAAGTATTTCTTCTCTCTGAGGAAGCTAGTGGTGGTACCCTTGTCTGCGCTAACCGATCACACCCTTAACGCTCCGAATTACTGTCCGGGCTGATTACACCTTCCCTCCCCTCACTTGCTTTCCCCTTCCTGCCCGCATCCTACCGCCCCAGGCCCTACGTCAACTATTATTTGTGTTCCTTACTTATAATTCGTGCGCTGGAAAAGTTCGATAAACACCAGTCATTCTATAAATTATAAGAAAACTTCTCGTAAACTTTTATAGTACGCTCTTGGGTCACTTGTTATTCTTTACTCACACTTCAACTTCAAGGTGGATTAAGCGTCTTTAATCTTCCAAAAACTTCTTTCAATTTATAAGGCTCTAGTATTCACGCACATACAACAGAAATAAATCTCATTTGAATAACTCGTAAAACCTATTTAATGAATTGCTGCTGACTTTAATAAGTAATAAATATTTATGTAGATGTGTGAGTACGCGTTCTAGGGAGAAAATAAATTTCAATTTCTCGCCTCCACTGCTCGTTCTCATTAGAGTAAAAGATGAGAAATACATTTTTATCAGAAAACATCAACAGAATATTTATATCGTGTCTACAACCTCTACATAAACGTACACACAAAATGGCAAGAGATTTTTAATGCTCTTACACACTTGATTTTCTTGGAAAATGAAAAAATGTGTTCATTGGTGCGAAACGAAATCATCGTCCCAGATACGTCTTTCAACAACAAAAGCCGCTGCGTGCGACGTGCGTGTTTAACATATTTTTCTAAACAGTACGCAATGCTGGCTTACATGTATCGTCTTAAGGGGATAAATAATGGAGTTGTAAATGTGTGCTTCGCATACGAGGGTTGAGCATCGCTACAGTGGAGAGTAGATGATAATTTGACGTTAAAACGAGTAAAAAAATATTGGAACGACACGCGGGAACGTTACATACAGCGAAAAATGCACGAAATGATGACATACCGATCAGCATCCGCGTGAATGGAGCTTTTGTTCTTTAATGTACACATTTGGAATCTATTAAAATAATCACTGTCGTGTAAAAATATCAAGGAGAATTTATATCTCATGTCTCTTCAAAACTTTGTGTGACAAATTTTGTAGGGTATTGAAAATTAAACACATCAAATCTAGCGTTTATTATTGAATCTACGAAATAAGATCGTGTACAAGAATCACATTTATGTACTTACTATTTACTATAGTACTTATACTACACTTATGTTTTATTTGCTTTGATTACTGTTTATAGATTACAGGGTTAAAATCTAGCGTATATTATTAAATCGACGAAATAAGATTGTTGACAAGAATCTCATTTATTTATTTACTATTATAGTACTTATACTACACTTTGTGTTTTGTTTGCTTTGATTACTTTATTTAGTTTACAAGATTAAAATCTAGCGTGTAACTTTGAATCTACAAAATAAGATTTATATTTATTTACTTACTGTTTACTATGGTATACCTACTTAACTACACTAATTATTAATTACTTTATAAGTTTACACGGTTAAGTACGTCTCGCACAGGCTCTTTACATGCACATACCACATCTAAGATCGGAAGTCAGAGCAGGTACTAAATCATCAGTGCATTTGAAGGGTTCCGTACATCAACAAGAAAATCTGAACCCTTATAGGATCACTTTGTTGCCCGTCTGTCTGTCACGACTCCTTTTTCATGAATGGCTAACTTAACCTTAAAATTGATGCTAAATATAGAGGCATGTATGTCTTGTATACAAATCATGCTTCTAATTCAATATTTTAATAAGATAATCAATGTTTAAATAACACAAGTTTTTTTCTCCGAAGGGGTATTTAGAGCCTCATAGGACCTCTTTTCACTGTGGGTTCCACAATTGCAGAAATTTAGACGTGAAAAGTGGTGAGCTCATCGCTGGCATTGCTTTCCACGACCAACTCGGCTAATGCTTTTCCCAGTAATAACACACTCCTAAATAACCCAGCAGCCAGGACAAATCTTATACAAATGAAAAGTGCCCGCAACAAGTTTGGGTATATGAATGTCTAAGTTTTGTATAAAACTCCAAAAATTAAAAACATTTAGGGTACTTCCAGTAACCGCACAATTCTAAAAACCTTATTGTGTCACAAACAAAGAAATAAGTCTGAAATTGATGAATTTCTACTTTTTATCTCTGTAATGAGATTGTGAAGTTTGTAGGTAAAAGTGACTGAAACTAAATATTGGCTCTGATGATTAAGAAATAATTTACAGATCGGAACCAGGCATGAGCCTTACTCGCACTTGTCTGTTTTATTGACTTCGTATGCAGGTACAAAATTATAGGCAGAACCAGGCGGCAACGGAGCCGATACATCAACATCGTCACTAATGAACGAACGTAGCGTAGTTCAAATTAAACTTACGTTAGAGTTATTATAGGAACACCTATCTTCCACTGCAAAATAACTATCGTGGTCGTTATCGCTTACGTAGTACCTATTTGCAGCGTTTAGTACGTTCTAGTTAAAAGCTTATCTGAAACTGTTAATGCGCTAGATGTGACAAGTTAGTTGAGTCTTGCTAAATTGGCTGTTATAAGTTATGGTGTTGGGGAGCTATAAACTACTAATTTTCTTTCGATTCTTTTAGTGTCAAAAACCACTCAAATAATTACAAAAAAATTTAGGTTTGGCTGCGTCGTAGAAATAGCCGTATGTTTTACGTGAATTTAAAACTATGTGCAGCAAATCGACTTCAAAATAGCGGCGCTTCCCCGTCCGCCGCGCGATATATGACACAGTCCTCACTTAACGTAACGAATTCTTTGACCCATTAGCTATCGAGTGGTGTAATTAAATTTTGAATGTAGATGATAGATAATTATGTAGCTGCAACACCAAACTGTATCCTCCGATTTTATCATTATCAGTTTCCTGGATTGCCTTCCACTATGGAAGCAAATTTAATGACGTATTCACGTCAACAATAAATTATTTTCACTAACCTTTTTACCCGCTCAAGGCAGTACAGACTAAGACACTTTGAACGAGGCACAAAAGACGTTGGGTGGAGCCCGTCGGACGCATCAGAAGATGGATCGCGCTGGTAATCAGTTAATGCATTATGCGGTTTAACTACACCGAGAATGCACCGTGTGAACTACAAATATTGGTACAAATTAAGCTGTGACACTTTAGGTTCTATAACAGCTTAGAGTATTACCAAGGTGTATTAAGGTAGGTTATTTGTGGAGCCCGGTTGACTCATAAAGTATTTAGGGCTAGACTCGTCTTATTTATGTTGGTAACTCAATTAGCTCAAATTTCATAGGTTTCACAAGAAGTATAATGAATGCACCATGTGAACAATAAATACAAATTAACCTGTGACACTTTAGATGTTTGTTTTATTTTTTTGTTAAATGAAGGTTCTGGATATCATATGCAATAACTTAGTTCGTGCACCTATAGGAAGCAACCTACGTAGTGCTATTGCCCTGCACAAAAACTTAAGTGTAGTATTGTTTGAAAGATCATTTAAAGGTTAAGTTTTGAATATCATATTTTTATTTGTCTTTTTATATACCTTAATGAGGACCAGGCCTTATGATGAAGTTGGAAGGTGTTCAACAGAACTCATCAACGATTTTTAATCGAATAGTAGTATGTTTCGCTCTCAGGTGTTCAACGGAATTTGGTCCTCAATAAATAGTAGTAAAGGTGTCTCGTTAAAATTGTTCTTACTTTAATCTTTGGATAGATGTTCAAAGAGTAATTTGTAGATACTGGTAATCTTAGGTAGAAACTGGCTTCTAGAACTGGAGGCAATGCTCTATCCTACTGCACACGACTAACCAACGATGACTGCACTGATAAGTAAATTAAAACAGTCATGTAACAGTTTGTATCATTTAAACCGCGTCAATAGCACGCTGACAAAGTTGAGAGTTTCAGCCAGTAAAATACAAACAGAAATTGAGACGGTTTCAGTGAATACAAGAATCTTTTGTGTACTGTATGTACTTATACAGGGGATGAATTATCGCTGGCTGAAATCAAGCAAATCACTGACAATACCTATCAGTCAATTCGCATAATCTGAGAATCAGGTGCGAAAGACGACAGAATAGTAATTAGATGGCTCCTCAATATGGATGGGATTGTGCCGTAAACCAACATAATTATCATAACTAACGCAAAGTCGGTAAGCGGTTAAATCAACTACGTTATCGAAGGAAACCAAATTTGAGTTATTGCAAACCAATGATTCGATTTATGTGTCGTGACTTTGCTTGCTTTAGCATAATTTTACAGGAGATTGATGAATTGGCAAGTTTTGTAACCAATATGGGGTGTGAAACGATGCACTCTTATACGATCCTATAGGTGCTGACTAAAGAATTTTAATCTTTTATTAATCAAAATGTCCGTTGAGAAAATACAAATATTGCATATTCACAATATCTCAAATATTCACTTTGGTGTCGACCTTAATTGCGCGGCGGGCGAGTAGCCGGCTGAGACACAAGATGTGTGGGTTCAATTCCCGCTGCGGGACAAATGTTTGCATTTAAATATTTGTTTCAGGTCTGGGTGTTATGGTACCGTGGTACTCGTAGTTCCTGATACCCACGACACAGGGAATCTTAGTGTGGGATCAAGACTACGTATGTGACTGTTGGGTGTTATATTATGTTGCATAAAAATACCAACACACTAATTCTCGCTAATCCTACTAATATTATAAACGCGAAAGTTTGTGAGTATGGATGTTTGTTACTCTTTCACGTAAAAACTACTGAACGAATTTGAGTGAAATTTGGAGTGGAGATACCTTATACCCTGGATTAACACATAGGCTACTTTTCATCATCATCATCAATTTTCATCATTATTCACGCGGGTGAAACCGCGGGGCATAACTAGTAGGTATATATTATCATTTACATTTTTTTACAGCGCATAATATAATTTAATCTTGATTTATTTTAGATATAATGGCATTACATAATGTCAATCAGTGAAATTAATGAAGTACCTAGGTAAGTGAAAATTAAATAGGTAGGTACCTATAATAAGTTAGTAATAATAAATGACGAGCCATAGTTCGTGACGCTTAGCATAGGTATACTATTATATATTATGTTAATGTGTATCATCTGAAGCAATAAATTATTTCAATTTCAATTTCATTATCAAAATACATCTAATCGTTGCGTGACTGACTCACTTGGCTGACTAATCAACGCTGATGAAACCGCACGTCCTAGAGATTTGATAATAATTCACCTCCTGAAAGTAAATTGAAGTTTTTATGCACGTACACAGTTGCTGGTGTTTCACTAGGCAGTTCATGTCAGACAACGATGCAATTTGAACGAGAGAGTATGAATACTCTCTCGTTCATAGTGCAAAAAGTAAACAAACTTATTTTAGAGATGTTTTTCTTTATTGGTGGGCTCTAGGCACAAATAAAGAAGAAACTCAACTCAAAAACATTGGTTTAGATTTCAAAACAACGCAGCATCATCATGTCTATAAAAACATAACTTTTCATTTAAAAAACCGACTTCCGCCATTGTATTCGACTTAATATTTGGATGAACAAAAAAGGATGAAAGAACCATAGTGGTGAAAGGATCATGGTACTTTTTGAATGCAAATGCTTGGTTTGTTGCTGAAAATATCAAAATCGCCATATGTATGCCAACAATATTTGAGGAGTTCCCTTAATTCCTCATGGATCCCATCATCAGAACTGCATTCTGAAAAAAATGGGACTAATCTGGAAGTATATCTATTCAAATAAAAAAAGAATTTTTCAAATCGGTTCATAAACGCCGGAGATATGCGGTAACAAATATACAAAAAAAAAAAAAACAACCGAATTGAGAACCTTTTTTGGGAAGTCGGTTAAAAAGGTGAATATTTAAACATGGCATTCGGGCTTTATTCCATGTTAATCTGTTATCACTTTTATCAATAATGGTTGTGCTTGTGTACTTAGATGTTTTAATATAATGTACATAATTATATAAGCAAAGCCCGGCTTCAAAATAACAGCAAACAGCAGCGTATGCTCCATAATAAATTTCATCGAAATTGGTCTAACCGTATGATTGTACAAACATGATTCAAACCTTAGTATTTTTAAGCTATATAAATAAAAGCACAACTAATGTAAAGTACCCAGTCATACAAACGATACCAATATTATGTATGATTAACAGATTTAATTTATGTCTGAAATGATTTGATTAATTCGGCTACAAAAGTTCAAACATTAGTAAATGTTCATTTCAGTTTGAAAAAGAAAATCGCTTTTGCTATTATTTTACTTTGGGAGCACCAAATATCGAACAATGCGTAGTAAATATCTTCGCATCTCTCGCATTTTTGTCGAACTACAGTCGATTTTACACACGCCTGTTATTTCCCCATCATGCCAAGCGAAGTAAAATAAAGCTACAAAACAAATAGGTTTCGTGTCGCACTTTCAGCAGATTACGAGTAGTTATCTCTACTGTCTCTCTGGATACAGAAATATCGAATAAGTAACAGAATTACTTTCTTTCAAAGTTTAGATTTATTGACTATTGCGTAAGTTTGTTCGGCAGTTTTACTTGTTCTTTATACTAAATCATATATCTGCGATTACGCATTGCTGACGTTGGGAAAATATGGGTAAGGTGAACAGTACCTAGGCATAATGGTCTGCCCGTGGTCTTGAATCAGTGTTTATTTCAAAACATTATTAATCATTAAAATATACTTTCCTAAGCATATACCACTCAGTTCCATGGTCACCGAAGTTGAAGTGATTTTTTAAGTTGAATATTTGATTGAAATGAACACAGATTATGTTTAGGACCACGGACGGACTCAATACGCAAAGATTGTATAAGTCGGTACTAATCACAAAATAAATGGATTGTCTAGAACATGCATGTGCTCTGGAATACATAGTAGGTACATAATATTTAGATATATGTAATATAGAATAATAGATATTATCTATAGTTTTTATAGTATCCAACCTCCTCCAAACTGATAAGAAGAGGTAAATGTTGTATAAAAGTATTAATGATAAACCATATGCTTCGAAGGTGCCAAATTGTTTAATGCTCTCCCAAAAGAAATTAAAACCAACAAAAGTTTTAATATATTTAAGACTAAACTAAAAAATCACATAATAACAAAATTCTAAATCCGAACCTGTCTTGTGGCAGCATTCTCGCTGGCTCGACCGGTATGGCCCCGTCCGACACTGTTCGCCAAACGTGCGATCTTTTCTACTTGTACCCACACTTAGATCAAAATTAGCTATAATTAAAACAAAAACAAGCGCAAAGCTCCTTTTACATGTTTACTTGCTATAACTTTATGTACTCGTAGGTACTGCAAATGTTACCTACTTATCTTATATAATTACTTACTAAATAATTTTACCTACAACGTTCTGCGTGCTCACTGTTTATTTTAGAACTTAAGTTTAAATTAGTAATTTCTCACCAAGTGAAATGTAATTTCTTTTGAGAATAAATATCTTTAACCTGAATGATTTCTTATCTCATTAATTTACAAGATCTAATTGATTTTATAACTGATCTAGGTAATACAAAACACACAAGCCTCCGTACACAAATCAGAACTGATAAGCGTTAATACAGTCTTTGTCGAATACTGTTTTTGTCTGCTGAAACTTATTTTATAACCTGCCTACAGATGGTAAAAAGCTTGCCATGCATCTAACGATAAAAACTTACAAGGAATATAATACAATTTGTAGAACATGAAATGAAATATTTCAATGGAAACTTTTAAATTCAATTATACGGCAACGCAACCAAATATACCTAGTTAAAAATACGCCAGTGCAATATGATGAATAGGCACAATACGAATTAAGATTCGTGCTCACATTTCAGCTGGAAGTGACACATTCGTTACCAGCAGCGGGCGATTTTATCGGTTCAATTCTTCCATTCAGCGCTCCATGCAAAAAGTAATTTCAAGTGCCGCGACGCATGAGCGCGTACTTATCTATTTTTGAAGGAACGCATTCTGCGATCCGTTAAATAGACTTAAAGTGAGTGGAGCAGACTTCCGTGCATGTGTGTGAGTGCCACGCACCGCCTCACTCGTATTTGTACTCAACAAAACAGCCAAGTATTTATTCTGAAGACGATGTTACCTACCTGAGGAATATTTTAGGTCGGAATGTTATTTCCCGTCCAAATTAATTCTCTAATACAGGCCTTATATATTTATGAAGGAGATTATATTAAAATATTTCTGAAATAAAATTGTGAACAAGGTTTATAAATGAATCCTACGAAACACTTAACTACTGTGCTTACAATCTTTGAGCACAAAACAAAATACTTACTCAGGTAAATAGCTAAAGATAAACTATTTGAGCTATGTAAAGATTTGCGGTCTGTCTCATAATCATTTTCTAAACCTATTTTAGTTAAAATAGCTTTTGTTTTCTTCTCTCTAATGTAAAATGTCATACGTCAAAACAAGACAAAATCTATTTTAACTAAAATAGGTTTAGAGAATGATTATGAAACAGGGGATTGGTCTTCATAAGGTGTCCTATCTGACCTTCCTCACTATCAGTTGGCAACGTGCCCATAGTATAATTTATTTCACTGCGAATTTGTCACTTACAGAAGACGACAAACACATGGAAACCAACAAGTTTAAGGCCGAAGTTCTTATAAAATAATAAGATTTTAATGGTTTATCATTATAAGGCCCCAGTTGCTGAGACTTGATCTTTGACAAATCAACAGAAGTCCGCCCTTGATGTATGCGAGCGCGCCATTATATTTTCCACATTTACAAAACCGTTTTACAACATCACACATAAAACTTCTTGACCACATTATTTCAAAATTGATGTCCTAACTGATATAATGTGACATATTATTAACCTTAAATTAGTCAAAATTTATAATTAAATTAACATTTCTGTGCGGTGCAAAATTCTGTGTGTGTTTTCAAGCTCATACAAGCAAGGAATATGGGTATACCTAACTTCTAATTACCACAGGAGGAACCAAATTGTATACCTTCTAAACTTAAGGCTTAAATAATAAAGCTAAGTAGAAAGTGTTCCGGCAGTGGCTAGTAACAATGATGACGCAGATAAAGGGGGTCGATAACGTGAAATAGCAACGTGAAAACGTGGCGAGAAAATAACATTATTAACCTCCCGGGCATAATACTCGCGCCACTGCGCCAGATATGGTAATGATTATGTAAATCCTCTACTCACAGGTACATCTTGGGAACGTTATATACTTATTAAAACCAAGATTGCCCGAACCGTGCGCCCGAGCGGAGCACTGTGTCGCGCAAAAACTTTCTCCAACGTCCAAACTCTGTTTATTGACGTTCAATTTTTACGATGTTTGTAATTCGAAATCTCAGGTTCTCTGAAATCGGACTATCAACGAAGCAGTCTTGCTAAGCGACTCTCTTTTCAATTTTCTTGGTTCCCGCTCGAAGCAGGCAAGCATTGTATGGTAGATTCTTATCTCTCACAAAAGCTATTTAGCTAAATGGAATTTACAGAGCCCGCACTGCAGTTCGACGAAGTACATTGTAATATTTAAAATCTCGAAATTTGAGTCTAAATCCCGGCATTGTATTACGTGTCTAAGATTTTTCAAGACTCTTTTTACTTTTCTCTCGTGGTGGTTTTAAATTATGCACCATAGAAAATTGAAATTTTAGGATGTTGTTTAAAATGTAGCGGACGGGCTACATAAACAGAAAATTGAGATGATATTTTGCGTTTTACTGATACGAATTGCTTTATAACTTCACTGTAAACGTCTAACATTTACACAAAAGCTCTGTTGAAAATGTTTAGTTACTTAAAACATATAATTGAGCCCCGTTAATCAAGAGCACGAAGTTTTCACAAGTGCCTTAAATTATTTACCTCAAACATAAAACATCGACATTCAAAGCGTTTCTGGATTATTTTCGCTTACACAGAAGTCGGGTGTACACAGAGTGAAATTATACGAATAGAAAATATTGAAAGCGTACTGTGAGCATCAAAAATTTGCTGAATCTTGTTAATGAACTTAATGAGTGAAGAAACAGGGAGTTGTATTGCGAAGGAAGTTCGCAAAAGCAACTTCGAAGTTTCTATTCAAATGCTGTTACAACAGAGGGGAGACAAGCAATTTTTTCCTTGATTCTACTTATAATAAGAATGTGCCAACATTACATTCAGCTTTATGCTAGACTTTTTTGAATTGATCTAGATAAGAATGAAGTTTATCCATTATTGCAGAAAATAAAATGCATCATGAAATAAATGATAAGTGATTATTTTGGTGTTCGACTTGCAATAGTCTGCTCTCGTCCAACTTTCTTAAATGGTTTGTTTGCATTTCATCCAATCAAAGTGTTTTTCTTGAAAGTGTACTCAGCAAAGAGTCTTCTCGTTTTAAATTTTCACCGTTTTGTTAGCCGTAAAACAGTAATATTATTCCCTCCGCAAGTCATCAAAAAATATTTAGGTACCTCAAACTAATGTCTATTAGGGAGTTGTTCTGTTGAGGCTGTCAAAAACCCAACTGAACTCGTATGTGCGGACTAAACTGTCACTGTTCAGGTATATTTCAACTGCTTTCTTTTGCGAAACTATTCTCAAGGGAAACATGAAGGCTTTATATAGAACATCACGGAGGACTTTATCAAAACGAGTTTTAGTTGAGGAGTAATTACTTAGAGTCACAAAAGGCTAAAAAACAATATTTAAAAAAACTAGAACCTCTCAAGATACTAGTAAATAAAGATGACTTTTTACTCAACATCAAAGTTCGGTTCGAAGTTTAGTAATTTAAAAAAGTGAGTCAAAGAACTATTTCATAAAACAGCTAAGATATTACTAAGCTTCGTTATAAAATTTTAATTCGAGAAAAGCTTTAGTGTGCCTTTAAGTTATCAAGTCACTTTTGATAGGTACACTGAGTTTTATAAATATATATATCTACCGTGACAAAGAGTGGGTAGTAAATGATCCGTTTTATTAATTTTCAAGCATTTTGAGTAGCTTCATAGCTTGCCCTTGGCATAGTTGTTTATGTATTATTTTTTTGCAGATTGAAACGGACTCATCCTTTTATTTTTGCCTGCGTTTTCACATGTATCGAGGTATATCGCTATATGAATGGTGTACGAAAAATATTGCCCGACAATGTGATGTTTTTACATAACCACAATGGCGATGTTATATCTGAAAATCCGTGTTTATTTAATAAAATCTAAATTTTCCATGTTTTCTGCATACCCTGATAGGTGATTACTGTAATGTAAAATGCATTCATTTTCATTTTCATTGATTCTATGTTTTGCTTAAATACCACGTCATCAGAGGGAGTTGCTTCGAGCAACACGGAAGGGAGTAGCCATTCGCAGCGTTCCCCTCTGTCAAACTACAAGCCAAAGTAGGCATATGAGTTTAATAAAACTAATTGTTGGATGTGTATGTGCGGAATTGCGCTTGTGTGCACATTTCCCCCCGCAAAAAATGACAAAACTATTTGAATGGTAATATATCGCTAAGGCTACTCCCTTCCGGCCCGCGGCAGGAAGTCCGTGTTGCTCGAAGACTAGAGCTGAATTTAGTAGTACTTTTGTGCGTCATTTGTCACTTACAATGATGGTTATAACAGTCTTTATTGAGACTTACAGAGTCACTTATTGACATTTATTGATACTTATTGTTTATTATCATCATCATCATCAGCCACTAGACGTCCACTGCTGGATGAGGCCTCTCCCTTAGAATTAAATGCAGGTAATTGCCATACCTAATCACCACCCTTGGCAGGCATATTGGTGATTGCAGTGTTGGTGTGAATGCTGCCCATCCACTGGTGTAATCTCTCAGTCGGCTTTTACGACATCCGCGGGAGGAGACAGGGATTGTATTCTTATGCCAGACACACTACGGAACTGTCTGAACTTGTTAGATATTGAATAAAGAATTAATAAATTTGATATAAAAAAAACATGCTTTTAAGAGCCCTTTCCATTACTGCCTAACTTTATTATAGGTACTGCCTATACACATAAAATCACTACTCAGTTATGCAAATGTGTGTGGCTCGTTTTTGCTAGGATTAAGGTTTGGGTCTATAGTAATGGCAAGATTTGTGTAAAACGTGGTAAATCCACGACCCAACACTGTGCGGATACAGGGTAATTTCAAATTTTATAATGCGAAAACTAAACTAAAATAGACAACTAAACCTTGTTTAATTAAATTTATAATTAGAGTTTTCCGAGATTCAAAATTAACTCTATATTTTAAATCATTCCATTTATTTATATAAACTTTAAATAACAGCAATTTATCACGGCTGAAATGGCAGTACTTTCTGTATTTTCGGCGATAAAAAGAGACAGCTAACTGACAGTAGATATGATATAAAGATTGGAAAATAATTTCGACAAAAAGCAAGTCTCCAAAACTCACGTCGGACACTCAGTAAAATGAAATACGTTGCCAGCACTGGCCTTCGGCAAATGGTTTAATATCGAAATGTGATCACTTAGCGCAATCTCTTACAAAAGAAAAAAACACAGGGCAAGCCTCGGAAGTACTTAGGTTTTACCAGAAACCGAAAAATGTTTCAATTTTTATGAAAATTTTTAAAAGCAGAATTGGATTGATAGCTTTAAATTTTCGTCTGTGTGTCTGTGTTTATTTTTATACAAATGTTCGATTTTATTTTGGGAGAGTTTCCGGATTCCCGGAACGTTCATCATAATAATATCATGAATAGATAGATGGCAATGCCAAAACTATGATGGAATAAAAAATATCTTTTGATCCCATAAAACTGAAAAATAAAAAGAAAGCCTTTGTATTTCCATGAACAGCATTCTCCAACTAAAGCAAAATCCTTAAAATAGTGGCTCTAATTACAGCCGCAGCCAATGCTCCGCTCGAATTTCCAACTGATACTTGAGAAAGGTAAGCATTATTACTGCAGCTCTTCGTTTTATTCAACAGCTCGGTCCCTCACGCTTCTCTTCGCTAAAACCGATTCCTTGTTACTTGATTTCTGCATTTCGAAAACGCGTCAATATTTTTCCTCTTGGGTGCTTTTGCAGTAAAGAATTCAATGGTCGATTCAATATTTCGAACCACTACACTTTCTATGTAACGTTTTCGTCTTTTATGCGTGCATATTTGTTTTATCGTAGTATCCAGATACTAATAAATGTGATGTAAAAAAATAGAAAAAAAAAACAGAAAAATAACTCTATTGTGATAAAGAGAGAAAACAAAAAATAAGGAAAAAATTTAAGGATCAACTAGGATTCCCTGTGTCCTGGGTATCAGGAACTACGAGTACCATAGTACCTAGACTTGGAACAAATATTTGCAGAAAAGCCCACATTTGTCCCGTAACAGAAATCGAACTCTTGCCGGCTTTGCGTCCACCGCAAAGATCATCGTATTAAAAAAAACAATACAATTTAAACACCGATTTCTTCAGAATGGAATGACTACAAAATTATTCTATTGAAGTTACCAGACATCACAAAGCTATAATCTGAAACAATTCACTAAAAGACAGTCTCATGCGTCGCTGCAGTCCCCAACGTAATCACAAACGTCCCAAGCTCGCTGCCCACCTCTTTGATCATCCGCCTTAAAGGTTATGAAGTTCAAGTGATCACGGATTAACTGTAATGTGATTTGAGATAAGGGGTTGGTTGAGTTTGATTATCACGAGTACGTACCTAATTCAGGCTCTTCTTTGACAAGAACATAATTTTATGTTGAATTTTTCAATAATATACTCGTATTTTTTTATTTTTTGAGCAACGTTTCTACATCCCTTATTAAACAAGAGGCTTATAAAAAATGGTTACGAAAACGCTCTAACTTTTAGGTACTAATAAATCAAAATGGTAACAATTTTTATTTAAAAATTACTCTAAAACTCGCTTCATGGACTTTCACTAAAAGTTTTAGATAGTTGATCGATAACTTTCTACATTTTTACATAAAAATGAGGGAACAATGTGTTCTACGTTTAATATCAACTCGGCAATGAAATGTTTTCTATTTTCATTAGAACCAATTACCGTATTTACAATATTTGCTGTGCACTTAGTAGGGTAAATGGCAAATAAGGATTCCTGGAACACAATTTCTTAAGGCTTCAGTCCGAGATTAAAGGGAACGTGTTTCTTCATTAATTGAATTAGGAGTAATTGAAAAAAAGACGAACTATTTTCTGTATATTTATAACTATTAAGTACTATTATGCTTTGGCAATAAGAAAAATAGAGAAAAAGGGACCCTTTTTATTGACTTTTATACGTAGGTATGTCATTTGTTATTAATTTTTTCTTGGTCACTCATGCACTAAAAGTAGGACCTAGTTAACTTGGAAAACTACGTTGTTATGACAATATTCCGGCCATAGAGCTGTAAATAAATTTGAAAATCGAACAATGCCTTTCCATTCACATTGCTTCTAATACCTAGTATATTGTTATAGCGAAACAGCGACATAAGCGAACAATTACAACTGAGATATTTTGCCGTACGGGCGAGTGAATGCAACGCTAAAGTGTTTGAGCTTACACTCGAGAAAAACACAATATAATTTTTAATCATTAATGCTAAGTAATTAAGAAAGCCACAAAATAAACTGAATTTTCATAGCAGTTTGTTGCGTTGAAGAAAATTAGGGTGTCTGACCTTTTATTCTTTTTCACAACCGTACTGTGGCCAGTTCCATTTTTAAATAGAAATAAAGATTTATCTGGAGGTTGTATTTAACTGTAGTATATAATTAATGTAATAAACCTCGTTATATTATCAAAGTTACTTACGGCTCCAGGGCCATAAATCGCATTTTCGGAGCAGTTTTTGAGCTACTTTCAAAGCATGAGTGATGAAAAATAAAATACGACCTCTTTGACAATGCTCATCTGGCTAGGAAATTTGAAACAGCGAATTGGCAAGTAACCATTTTAGTAAAGTTAAATATACATAAACACGCGGGCACGCAAATTGTTCCTAATACGGAGACAAAGAAACTTTTTTTTAAATATCTTGATGAGATTGTGTTTAACTAGGATGTAAAAGATCAATTTCACCCTAGAACTGTAAGCGCTATAAATATCTCTAGTGCAATAATCGTATCATCTTCATCATCATCATCATCAGCCTGTTAAAGTTCACTACTGGACATATGGCCTCCCCCATAGAATGCCACGATTAACAGTCTGGAGCCACCAACAGCCTTGTAAACGGACTTCCTGCTACCTTAAAATGTGATATATCTAATGACAGGAGGGTGTTCCTACACTGCGTCGTGTTTTCTTACACTGCGTTGTCTGGTTCGTGGTTGCCACTCGTGAACTTTTATCTCCCAGCGGTTGATGGTTCTGCGAGCTATACATAAGTATATCCGTTCCATTGCAAATCAATTTGCTAATTGATCATCTCGGTTAACAACGTACTATTCATTAAGATATCTCTATTATATAGGTACCTATATGTGTTATTTTTGAAGCTATATCTATGTCGAGTAGGGTTTTACATAAAAAATTCCTCATCAAAAAAATGTGCAAAAACAAATCAAGTGCAAAAATCCAATTCATAGAAATGCAATAATATAATTTTTATCCTCGGTAGGATCTGCGGCGAGCTAATATCCTTATTTATTTCCGTTGGGTGTTCGTCTGCTAATTGCGATTCGCTACCCAGTGATTTTCCACGATCCGCTTCTTATTGTAATTACTCGCGGTATTTATGCATAGTTCTTAGTAATAATGCGGTTCTTTTGTATTGAAATGCTTTGCATGTGGTTTTATACGTGTAAATAGCTTAAATATATTCGAAGTTTTCCGTTTGAAATAAAATTTACTTTGGCAATTATTACTACGTTTATAGTGTTCATGGAATTTCAAAAGTTTTATACATTTTTAGTCAAAGCTGTCAAATAGCACGATCAACCAACACTAACTTGAATGTGCATATGACAAGTAAATTTTATAAAACTTACAAAATCTCCTCTCAATTGTTCCATTATAATTGGAAAAACGGAACACTTATGGTAACACAAATTTATGTAAATAGGTGATTCAATTTAAGTAGTACCCTAGATCCTGTTTATCTTTTGCTGGTCATCATCAGATCCTGGAGTCTGATGTGGACGAAATATAAATCAAAATAAATAATAATAATTGTTTATTTCACGCTACTTGGAAAATGTACACTAAATTATACCTAAACAATAAGCCCATAGAAATATATATGTTATAATAGAATTGAAGTTATCGTGGCTTGGTATCATTTTAGAAAAATTACTCCGCGACTGCTGACCGGGACTGTGGCCGAGGTGTTCTGGAATGTGATACAATTAGCACGGTGTGTACGCAGCTTCATGTCGGTGGCGCGATTGACGCGAGCGACGGTGAACGGGTTGCTGCCTCTCCCCCGCCGCCCCCGCCGCCTGCCCCATTGTCCAGTCGGGCTGAACGTGCGGAGCGGCGGAGTCAAGCTAGTTCTCGTCGCACGACCTTTGAGCGTGGTCGCGGTCAGTGCTCATGAGGAAGGACCTCAAAATGGTCAACGAAACGAGTACTTTACTAAACTCAGCAGGAGAATAGTAAAGTACGTGATGTATAGTCGTAATTTTTCTAAAATATATGTTATAGACTAACATACATATTTTATAAGTAAAAACTATCACTTAACATCTTTTGAGGGATTTTGTTTCAAACCCCCTTCCCTATAGCGTCTGTAAACAATGCCAGCTGGCCAGAAATTCGGATCAAGAAGCACATCCTTGTATTTCGCCTGAACCTGGAGAGCGTAGAACTTGAAGTCAGTGGCCCTGTTGGTCCCCATTTTAATATATCCATTCCAATATATGTCATGTCTTTTTAAATTAAAAAAAAACGTCTAATTACCACTGTTTTTCAGACTGTTTTTCTGTTTTGGGTTCAGAAGTCTCGAATCGTCAGCAAAATTGATGAAAACCAGTGGTAATTAGCCGTTTCTTCAATTTAAAAGGATTCCCAACCAAGAAAGTTTCAATTCTATATGTCAAGTAGTTGTAATTTGATATGTCAGCTCTAACTTAAAGATTTTACTTCAGTAGTACCCTAGATCCTATTCATCCTAATGTCATCATCATCATACCCTAAAGCCTAAAGTCTAGCTTAATGCTGGCAAAAATGCCTGAATTTCCATCAAAAAAACTGTTGCGAGCTGATGGTCTTAGAAACGGCTGCACCGATATCCACCAAATACCATTTCGCAAACACTAATATTTAAACAAAAAAAAAACGCATTGAAATCAGAACACGCATGAGGCCATGAGGCCACAGACAAACATACATAAAGATAAACAAACACACTATGGCCTCAAACTTATAGCTTGGGGGTTAAAAATCAATTCCGTCAACTAAGAATCAATGGCTAAATCTACATTTGTCAGGATGTTGCTGATAAAAGAGGTATGTATATAAACATTCCACAAATATTATGTTGTTGATTTGAACTACATTAGAAATCACTTTTATCTAGGTAACAGAAACACAATTTTACCTAAAAAAGTCTGTCGTCAAACCTTCAGTAGAAAGCTACGTGTATTTTTCACAGCATTTTCCTATACGTGATCACGTGTTTAATAGATTCCGAACAAATCTTGGCACGTTTGATCGAATGTTTGTGACACTTTCCTTTGACGATATACCATCTTTATCACTAGTCAAAGTGAATGATGAGTAAATAAAAGAGAATTTGACGACCTCTGTGGCGCGGCGGGTGAGTAGCCGGCTTAGATGCAAGAGGTTGCGAGTTCGATTCCCGTTGCGAAACAAATGTTTGTATGATCTGCAAATATTTGTTCCGGGTTTGGGTGTTGTGGTACCATGGCACTTGTAGTTCCTGATACCCACGACACAGGAAATCTAGTGTGGGACCAGGACTACGTATGTGACTGTTGGGTGTTATGTTATATTAATGTGCAAAAATGCCTCAAAAATACTTCAAAACTTGCTCAAAAAATACTTGTAGGTATCTATTGTTATTATGATATATGTATGTAAAAAGTAGAGATTGGTAATTTTTAGGCCGGATCTGGGATAATTTTCAATGGAGCTTTTGTGCATTCTCCTTTGATGGAACAATATTCTAGAGATTTAAAAAAGTAAAAACAAAATGCCAAGTCAAATAAATAGCCCAGCCGTTTTTGTTACCCGATTTTTCTTGGTTTGTTCGAGAGGAGTAAATTCACCTAGTCTATAAGATAAGGTGATTTAAAAAGATTCTTGAGACTTCAGTGAATATAAGATTTTTGTAAAAACATATTTTTCAAAACAATCTTTTGTAAAATGTGCTTCCGATTAATGATGGCAATCAATGAATGAGCTAACAAAATGAGCACGACTAGACTATTTTTAAGGATTAAGGACTCCGTTATCCACCTTCCGTCTCCATCATTAGCCCAGCTCGTTGTCACCATAATATTGTATTGTTACCATAACTTGACAAAACTGGCAAAGTTTCAACTCAATCAGTTGAGTGAAACTGGAATAAAATTCAGTTTTAAGATTTGACACATCTTATAACAGTATGTCGGTACTATTATATTATTCTAAGATACCAAGTAAAGTTAAATATGAGCTTGTAATAAAACACTTTGACTTTCGCAAAATTCGGTACTAAACACTCACAAAAACTTTTCTGCTTTATGCATGCTGCGAGTCTGAGCTAGGTACTAGATAGTGATAATCATCATCATTATCATCGGCCTGTAGAAGTCCACTGCTGGACATAGGCCTTCCCCTTAGAATGCCATGACGAATGGTTTTGAGCCGCCTCTATCCACCGACTTCCTGTGACGTTTATAATGTCTTTAGTCCATAGAGTTGAGGGCCTTCCTCTACCGCGTCGTCCGGTTTGTAGTCGCCACGCGAGAACCTTTACCTTTTTTTTTGAGAGCTATGCCAGGAGTTTTGCTACTTGATAGAATCCGAAATGAGGAAATAGAAGAATCAAGGTCACCGACATAGCTTTCAGAATTAGCAAGTTGAAGTGGCAATGGGCAAGTCATATAGCTCGAAGAACTGATAACCGTTGGGGAATAAAGGTACTAGATAGTATGTAGTAAGAATTTACATGAATTTCAGGCTTTTAATAATTTACTATAACAATAATATGTACTTCGCTCATGGACTATAATCTCAGATCCGTGAAGATATACTAACGGCAAAGAACAAATCTTCAAAAGCAAGAGTCTCTTCTTAGTAATCGAAAACAAAATTCAAAGGTGGCTTGAGATTTCAATGTCACGACTTTAAAGATTTTCCAGAATCTTATCTCAATATTGTCAGCAAAAATTCTGATCCGACATTCAAAAAGCTGCAGCTAAGAGACAATGCTTATGTATTAAGTATTTTAAATAGGGCTTACGAGGTATAATATGCGATGACAAAGAGCCAGCAGTCGTGCGCATTTCATCCGTTCACAAACTTATTTGTTACATACAAGACGTATTACACAAATCAGCATAATCTGTAAGAAGGCAGCTGAAGCGCGGTTTGAAACAAGTAGAGGTAGAGGAATGATGAGACTAATTCATGCTTTTAAATAGCTGTCTAAGGTTTGATTTCACCAACAAATAACATAGCAGTTAAACAACTTTTTAGTCAAACCAATGCTTTTTGACAGGTGTTTTCATAGATTATCTGTCACTTTGACGAATGGTTAGATTTAACAAGAAGTTTACTAAGTAACAGAGTATGGTGAAATTGGCTCTCAATATGACAAAAGTGAAAAGCAATGATGGTCTTCATGATTCGTTAACCATAACTACAGTATTTTTAAAACGAGGAACGTATGTTTCAAAACGGCTCAATGATTTAGATGTAATTTACATTAAAAGGAACGAGAAACGATCCAGTTCAGAACTTGTTTTTTTGTTTATTTTCTACTATGGGAAAATCCTCAATGGAATTTTTATTTTTATTAGTTTTGAGTTTTATAGTTAACTTCATTGACATAATAATATTTTGCTATAGTAATAATTCAATGATAAGGTAATATAAGATGAGTTAATTCTAGATAAGTTGTTAAAGCGCCCAATTTCCTAACAAATCTCGTTTGTCCATTAATAGGTTACATATTCTTCTTTAGCAAAATATATACCAATTTGCCACACAACTATATTTGCTTCTATTCAATTATAATTTTTGCTCAAGTTTTGATCACTTCTAACTGAAAAGTATTAGTAATAAATATATAAAAAATATCTCTCCGCTAAATTATAATTATAACTCTCTGATATTTAATTTTTTTAACAGATTTGAGTCAGTTTAATTTTTGCGTTATAATCGCAGTCTGAAATATGGATTCATAAATCAAATAAGTTTTGACGTATATAAATCTGTTCGAAAAATTAGTATAGTAATAGTTGCAAAGTCAATTTCGAAACTCGTAAGAAAAATAAAACCTTTCTGCTTCAAACTTCAGACCACTTAAAATATCAAAACCACAGTCCACTCCATAATTAAGAGAAATCTGAAACAAGGGGAGAAACATAGTATGAAACAGGTGTAGTTTCTGTTTCTAAAATCTTATATAATTGAATAATAACAGCCGCAAGACATCGCTATTTATGTAAATTTTACTCAGTTATTAGACCCTTCTCAGGCGATTAGCTGGAGTCAGGCCTCGGCTCGAAATGAAAGCTTTGTTTTGATCGCTGTTTCATTTAAGTTCTAGCCTACCCGCATAACGAGGCATATTCAGGTAATCTAGCTTCGAGATTTCAAAATCTCAACATTTATGAGTAGGTATCATTAATTATCAGTTTGTAGAATTGCATTCAAGTGAAAGAGATGACTTTACCTATAATCTATATACATTTTCTTCGAGTTTGGAAGCAAGATTATATAGAGCTTCGGTTGCCTTGTCGTAGCAAGTCCCTTGTTTTCTACATATTTAGAATAGATAACTTATCTACCTATGAATAATTTATAATAATTTTTGACCAACTGCACAGAGTAGAAATCCGAACAAGAGGTGAATTTTTAAGTTACGTCTTTCTTTCTGCCGGGGTCTCATAACTTTAATTGTGATAAAGATGAAAATAAAATTAGAGTGCATTTGTTTCATTCAAATTATTTCCAACAATAGTCGTTGGCTTCCAAGATAATTTATTTCATCCTACAGTTGCGTTCCATTTCACGCACAGTTTGCCTGTAATTCGGATTCGGTATGGTTACGCATTACAAACATGTAGCCTCAAGTACATAGTGCAAGTGGACGTGCCGACGTTCGTAATTCCAGTGTTTAGATTCTAAGTTATGGCAGACATCAAACCACAGGATCGTAGATACATTTATGTAATTAATTTGTGTATACGAATAGTTATTTATGATACTTATGCGGTAAGTTGGTTTTTACAAATGAGTAGACGAAAAGAGTTGAGAGTCACGAGTTTGTAAATACCAATTTCTGCACGTGTGTCATACAACGTTTTTCAACACATTTGCGAGAAAACAGTACCTACAATAGGCAATAGGCCTAGACATATATCGGCAATATATGTTTCTAATATGAAAATGGCGCGAATTTGCTAATAGCGCCACGTGCGCTTGGTAAAAATTAGAACTAAATCTTTCGTCTCATCTTCTCTTTAGTATTAAAGTGAAACAAACGTATTGAGCAAAAGCGCTTCCAAAGAGGTCCGATCATTCAGCATATTTATCCTCATAATCTGAAACTCCTTGTTGGAATTGTTATACATTTTTATGGAAATTAAAAAAACCGTAAAGGATACGCACAGGTCTATACAACTGAGAATGCGGTAAAGAAGGTATTTAGGTGAGAGTACCTATTTTACCACACGTTCCGTTGTATGGTGCTTAATTTTTAACTTTCGAACAAATGTATACAAGCTTCGTAAAGGCATTTTTTGAGCAAATGTGTTGAAAAAGTAATTAACAAATTTGTAGCTTGACTCTTTTTGCACTCAGTACTGTAGTGAAAAAATTAAACTCAAGAATTATTTATTTCTTTGCTAGTTTTAATAGTCTGCAATTACCAATCTACCTTCCAAGTGTGGTGGTTATGATAAATCCCCCCATTGTATTCAATAGGGGAAGCCTCGTCTGGTAGTAAATAAATAAATAAATAAATAATGCTGGACATTTCACACAACATTATCTAGTCCCAAGCTAAGCAGAGCTTGTGATATGGCAACTAGATAACTGATATACTTAATACAACACATTACATAGATAGATATTTTTTATTATACATAGAAAAATACCCAGAACACCCGGAATCGAAAATCGAATCGGAATCGAACCCGCAACCTCCTGCGTCGCAGGCGAACCTTCGCCCGCTGCGCCACAGAGGTCGACAAACGTAGTGGACGTAAACTTACTGGTGATGATGATAGTGAAATAATAAATTCATAATTTTATTTTTAATCAAATTCATTCTTATGATCCTTTTTTAGTTTTTGAGCAGCAGGTTGCCCAAACCCTAATGAGCTGCAATTTAACCACTTACGTGAGCTGACCAAAGCCAAATTCAGATTTTCAAACATACAAATGACAGAGGATTTTTAATTTTAAAAACGTTTTGCTTAAACTTATTAAACGATTAAAATTATATTATTATTTAACTATATCATACGTAATCAGACCATCTCAGATCCTGTATAGTAATCTGTGTCTGACCAGTACAGCTAACATGCGCAGCACGAGAAATTTTTCTCACAGCATTATCTCGTGCTGAGACGTGAATTCACGTGATATGTCTCGTTATGTCTTCATGTCGACCGGTTCGTTTTTCCTAACATGGCCGCCAACTCGAGTGCACTCGAAACAACTCGAGACTATTTCGTTTTCTCGCGGTAAGAAACCGATAAACATAGACTATATTAGCAACACTGTTCCTTGTTTTCATTAAATTTTTGTGAAACGGGCCGAAACGGGAATGAAAATAGATAACATACCTACACATAATACACACCTACCCCCGCCCATCCACGGGAGGATACCCATCCATGGGAGGAGACCCATCCATGGGAGGTGACCCATCCATGGGAAGTTACCCATTCATGGGAGGAGACCCGTACATGGGAGGTGACCCATCCACGGGAGGAGACCCATTCATAGGAGGTAACCCATCCATGGGAGGATACCCATCCATGGAAGGTGACCCATCCATAAGAGGTGACCCATCCATGGGAGGAGACTCACCCATAGGAGGTAACCCATCCATGGGTTGATACCCATCCATGGGAGGTGACCCATCCGTGGGAGGAGACCCATGCATGGAAGGTGACCCATCCATAAGAGTGACCCATCCATGGGAGGAGACCCACTCATAGGAGGTAACCCATCCATGGAAGGTGACCCATCCATAAGAGGTGACCCATCCATGGGAGGAGACTCACCCATAGGAGGTAACCCATCCATGGGTTGATACCCATCCATGGGAGGTGACCCATCCGTGGGAGGAGACCCATGCATGGAAAGTGACCCATCCATAAGAGTGACCCATCCATGGGAGGAGACACACCCATAGGAGGTAACCCATCCATGGGTTGATACCCATCCATGGGAGGTGACCCATCCGTGGGAGGAGACCCATCCATGGAAGGTGACCCATCCATGGGAGGTGACCCATCCATGGGAGTGGACCCATTCATGGGAGGAGACTCATCCATGGCGGTAGACCCATCCATGGGAGGATACCAATCCATGGGAGGATACCCATCCACGGGAGGAGACCCATCATGGAAGGAGACACATCCATGAGAGGAGACCCATCCAATTTTCAACGCAAACGGTGGATTTTATTTATCTCATATCTATGTAGTCTACAATGAAAATGATAGACGAGAGAGAGGCCGTGTAGACATGACAAAATGCTATACAATTATTGCACCATGTTAGGGTTTATAGACAAAATACCACAGAATACTACGAAGTAGTCGTAGCATTTAGGTTTAAGCCAATCAAACGAGTTAGCATTTCGTTTTGTCGTGGGCGCGTGATAAACGAATTGAAATCGACAACGTTTTCTTTCTCTCGCGTGACATATGTCTTTGTCTGCCATCTTAGCCCTACAGAAGTAAATAAATTTTGTGAAAATCAATAGATATAATTTACGCTATAACTACATATTTCAAAATTACTAACAGACTGTACCACAGCTTATCGTTCCATAGGAAACGTGGATATAGTACGACAGAATCATTCCTGGTTCAGTAATTTGTGTAGTGATTAGGTACTCTTAAAACTCGTTGACTCGTATGTTTGTAAAAGGAATAGTAAAGATAAGAACCATTTATCACGAATTATGAAAATCTGTGTAAGTAAAAAAATACGAAACTTGAACCACAGTGTCTAAAAACCAAATAGTAATTTTCAGAAAAATCTCCCGTCCGTAAACCGTTTAAAAAATAACGCAATATTGCTAAGTACCAATTTAAAATCGCCCAATTTCTCCGCATTTGGCTCAGCTGCCTCCTCAAGCGTCTTCACATAAAAACACATTTAAAAACAATTTCAAGTACACAATAGGAGCTAAGTAGGTATTTTTATCAGCAACAATTGAAACGGCCGGGGAAATTTGCATTAAATCCATTTACTGTGAAGATTATAAGCTCGGAATAGTCGACTTGGCGCCACGGTGTTACTATGAATGTCTTATACACGTAGTATTAGATTTGCGTTATCATTGTCTTTGGATAAGGCTTAGCATAACAATTTGAGTCGAGTCTCTTTATTATTAGTGTTGTTTTGGATTTGGATTAGTTTGCTATTCTTGAATCTAAATTCAATTTTGTAAATCACACGAATCGTTGTTTTGCCAAAAGTTTTGACGACAAATCCATTGCCATCCAGGTATAGGAATCAACAAAATTAATATGTGAAATTTAACAGATTTTCGTGTTTTTACAAGTTTCGGCATTTAAATAAATAATAATTAAGATTATCTTCATTCAACGGTTTATAAATACATTTTTTGGGAAAAAATGTTACTACGCTGAATACTTTCTCTGCCGAGATCAAATAGACGGTTTGACGCCAGCCATTTTCTGTAATGTAAGCAAACGGTATCGCGACGCATAATACATGTCTAAACAGAAGAAATAATAGTACTAATGTACAACGAATTCAATACCAAAACACTTTAACAGATAATATGTATAAATTATATTGTTTGTTGATATCGATATTGTTTTTAGTCCATTTCATAAAACTAAATGATCAGCGCCAACAGGCACCAAACTTTCGCTCCATAAGACTAAACCCATGCCATACCAAATCTAGATCCAAGTGTATAAAGCTTATTTTACATTGAAATCCAATTTGGAGTGACACAGACCCCTTGTCAATTCGGATTACGCTATCGGCTGCCTACATAAGTGGCTATGTACCCTCAAATAGGCACTTACGGGGCCGCAATGACTTGCCTTGCACCCTGCTATCTGTGTAGTGTGCTATCGCTCTACTTAACATGGTTTAGTCATAAATGTATTATCATTTATGGAATTTTGTATTAATTTTGGTCAACTATAAATCTAGTTGTGTGTGTATGAGTAGTTCATTAATCTATCATAACATCCAACCGTCACATTCATAGTACAGAGGCCCAATTCTCTAATTTTAAAACATTCCAGTCACAATATAATCTCGTGTCAGTCGCACTATCTCGTATAGTAACTATTACTTAATCCTCGCGTATACATGCGAAGATTAAGTAATAGTTACTATATAGGTGACAGCTGACAGTGCGACTGAGACGAGATTATACTGCGAATTGAATGTTTTTAAATTAGAGAATTGGGCCTCTGATCCCACACTAGGATTCCCTGTATTGTAGGGCTACGAGTACCATGGTACCATAACACCCAGACCAGGAACAAATATTTGCAGATCATACAAACATTTGTCCCGCAGCGGGAATTGAACCCGCAACCTCTCGCATCTCAGCCGGCTACTTGACCGCCGCGCCACAGAAGTCGTCAATTATCTATCATCAATAACATATTTTGGAAGTAGAATTCAAAGCCAAGAAAGTATATTAAAAAATATTTGGAACGTTCCAGAAGACATCAGTTCTGTTCCATAGAAATATCCAGCATAACTGAGAATTATTTTTATATTTAACCTGCAGTTTCTATTAGTAGATTCAGAAGATTGCTATTCCTGCATTATTTATCCGTCTCCTATTTCCACGACTAAAGATTTACAGAAGCACGAAAAAACTATGACTATTCGGTAGAATATATTTCACTTTCATCCCAAGCATAATTCCATTGCCAACAATCAAGAGACCTTTTTCCTGAAAAGCTCGCAGTAACATAGGACCCGTGCCGGTTACCATCAAATTCTATGCACATTGTCGGAAAGCAATTTTCACTCAATCCCCTCTCTCAACAAGTACAAACTTACGCCGCGCACGTGCGTCCGTATCAATAGTATAACAAATAGGCTGATATTTCGTCAGAAATAACCCGAATCAAGTTTCAGTGCGAAAGCTTTTGTGTGTGGCAGGTGAAAAAGTGTTGGACTTGATTTATTCGCGCCGGCGCCGCCTATCGCCATATGATTGAAAGGGGGACGTGTTTATACACCATCGGCACGGGCCAGACCGTGAAATATGACAACTGGAATACGTATATTTATACTTTTAATAGTAAACGTCACTACGATCGAGACGAAACCTATCCTTTTATTATAAATATCATAAGAATTATGGATGCAATTGTTTCGCACGTCGTTTTGTTTTAACAATATGAATGGTTTATTCTTTTCTGCAACGTTGCTTTTTTAAACGACTTCAAAAAAAGAAGGAGGTTCTCAATTCGGATGTATTTTATTTGAATAAGTTTTATGACGGGAGCAATTGCAAATATGGATTTCTCCACCGTAAAAATCTAATCTTTAGTAAGCTAATTATATAACGTTAACCATTCAATGAAGGATCATAAAATCATGGCAAATACTTTTGTTAAACAGAAAGAAATATTTGGTGCGGAGCGTAATATCATAAGATAAATTGTATTTTTCACAACAGTGCGTTAAAAACTTTTTGGGATGTTGATATTGGAAAAGTCTGTTTAATATATTTTCAAAAATTTTAATAATTATTTTAACATTAGTTACGTTTATCTCACAACAATCCCCATCGATACAGGAATCCCATTTTGGCAGTTCAATAATTTGGAGATTTTAGATTAATATCACTTAGTTTTATCAAATTGTCAATAATGAATTATTTATTTATTCAATTTAAACATTTTTTTTTAAATTAATTTATCTCATTGGCAATGTTTATGCCAATGAGATAAATTCATTAAAAAAAAAAAATGCCAGTTTGAAGGTTACATTACAATTTCCATTAAAATTAACAAGGTTTCAGTCGGTTGGAGAACTCTTGTACAGGGATTAGTTTTTATTTGCCCAAGATCACCCATAATCTGTGAAAATGTCAACTGGGCTACCTCTTACGGCTGCCCAGATATATATCTGTGATAAAATCCAGACAAACAGACAGAAGACAAACGGACAGCATAGGCTTAGTTATATAGTATCTCTTTGGTACTCTTTTGGTACTGAACCCTAAAAAGCTTAGAGTTCTTGGATTTCTGAATTACGCTTACAAAGTTTACAGACATTCATAAACAAGAGGTTTGAAGAGCACGCACGCTGTCAATTTACGTTCAGAGGCCTACCACAAATATCTATCTTCCAGTTCAGTTTAATAACTATTTTGATTAATAACTTTAAAGTACAAAAACAGTTTACGATGTTTTAAATTTTCTTAATAAGTAGGTGTTGATTTGATTGTTAACAAACAATTTACCTTTATTCTAATTGAAATAAGTAGTTTTTTAAGAGTATCAAAACTTCCTTGGACAACCTTTTGGACCATTATATTTGGAGTTACTATGTAAGTTACAAACAAACCAGCTAACATTAGTTACGTTATGCGTATATGCTGTCAACAATCCCCATCGATACAGGAATCTCCTTTTTACCATGATTAGCACATTGTTCAAACCTTCTGGGTTTCTGGGGCCCTCCAACCATTTAAATTGAGACGATAACAAAAGTCTAGCCATCACGGCGTCCTCGACGTATATAGAATATGAATTGATAATCTCAGACTTTTCTAGCTCTAGCAAAAACAACGAGGAAATTTTTATATTTAACATCGTAGTAGGACCCCAGGCATTTCAGGCTATATTGATGCAACAGGGACGTTCAGAACCTATAATCGTGAAGTTACAACCTCGCGTGTGTTCCAAAACCAGTAGTGAAGTTAGGTCGCGATATCACGCGTATGTTGGAATACGAGCTAACACAACCAATTTACCCCTGATGGTACAAAAAAATAGAATTACGTATGTTACGTACGTTATGATTTACTAAATGGTTTTAATGAACCACGAATCATATTATAAATCCTGACTCAAATAAATTGATTACTGCCCCCCTAATTTTAAGCGGTTACCGTCGCCTATTGCAATACCCAGGGGTATTGCCAAAGCGTCGAGGCGTCGGCTGCTGCCTTTAAGTTTTTTTTTTTTAAACTTCTTTTTGTAGTTTTGTGGAAAAACCTCGGCACATTCTACAACTCTATAATCACCAATAGTTTGCTGATTGGAAACTCTTTCACGGTTTTGATCTCATCGCATGCACTAACCATAAACCAGTGGTATTGGTTATTTCCTTTTCAACGACGCATCTGATTCATTAATAATGCCATCCGGGGTAAAATTAAACGCAGGAGCTTGCACTACTAGTAAAAGGTACGTGTGTACGCCGACAGTCGATATTGACTTTGATAAACGAGCCTCAGAGAGTCGCCCTCAGAAGCCACGTCACATACTTTGGTGCATTGCGGTGTACATCTTACCCAACCCTTGTTTTCACCCATCCGCGTAGTTTTTATGACTACTACGCGATATTACGTCAAACAGAGTGCTAGTCTTTTATTTGTTTGATACAGTTTATTGCACGTGTATTATATTGTGCAATCGTTTTCGACCTTGAGGTTTGATGGCTAAGTTTCATTTTTGTTATCTACGTTTGTTGGAATGGTTTATTGTGGTTCCACGTGTTTCAGGGATAGGTAGTTTGTGCGTATTTGGAAGAATTTTTTATAGGTATAGTCTTTGACTTATTATATTAGGTACTAGCGTAGGTATAGTAGATATGAAAGCAGCAATCAAATCAAATAATTGACATTAGTTATCAGGGAACTAATACACTTATAAGTCAAATTATCGCAGAAGATCCTTAATTTCAGCATCATGATCAGCAGTCTATATACATCCACCTGCTGGACATAGGTCTCCCAGGTCCCAGGTTGCCTTCCTCCACTGATTTGTTACAACCTTTATGACCTTGATGTCTTTGGTCCATCGAGAGGGGGACCTTCCCACACTACAGCGTCTGGTTTGTGGTCACAACAACCTTAGTGGAACCTTTATTCCCCAACATTTACCACTTTTGCGATATAAATGGTTAGCCCATTGCCACTTCCATTTTTTAAAGGTGGTTTACGCATTGTTTAGTGCAAGTAGGCTTGAGTGCGAGTGCGAGTGCTTAGTGTTTAGTTGTGTCCAATACTCTTTAGCTGCTGCGATTAGTAAATTCAGTGGCAAATACAATAACAATGCTCAGCGAGCGTCGTCCGCGCAACAATGCTAAACACTAATCACTAAACAAGCATGTCCAAACGTGTTTAGAACCAGGCAAGCTGCGAGTCAGGGGGAAGGAAGGGCGCGCGGGACGGGGCTCTACTCGCAAAAAAATAGAACTCGCTTCTATTCACTTTACTACGCTGATTACTAATCACTCGCACTAATCAATGTGTAAACCTTAATTCTGCGAAATATGTCAGTAATCTCTACGTTTACCAATATATAATATAGTGTAATTTGTTTTATTTTTTCTTTAAAAATAACTTCATCTTTATTTAACCGCTTAATGTAGCAATTTGTAAAGTTATATTGCTACACCGATCGCATAAAACATTCTATATCAAGAGCGATTCAGTTACCGTTAAGTAGCGTTAGAGGGCCAACTGGGGCTTTCCGGAAACTACCTGATAGTATTTGCATAATATCAAAACGGTCGATACACCTAGCTAGAGCTCATTAGCCATTGATCGGCTTACGATCTCCACTCTTACTGATGTATTTCAATTCAGATTTTTCTTACATTACCAAGGCTTTTGATAATTTTATAAAAAAAAATGGTTTTTGCTTGAAATTAACACTTTTAAAATATTAGATAAATTATAACCGGTCTAACTTAAAAGTATTACCTATTCTCGCTTATGAGTGTTGTTCTCGCTGCTGATACATAATTAAGAGCATCTAAATTGCTTGAAACCTCGGGTCGTATACTCGAAAATAATCTACGTAAGTTAAACCGATTATAATCTATCTAATTATGGATACTACTAACGAAAGTTTTATAATATCAATAATCAAACGGTACTGGTATTACTAAAATATTACCGTAGGCAAAAAGTCGTGTGTCCGGTTTAAGAATAAGCACAGACACAGTAGATGGGCTACCTGTGTCTGTGTTGGAGTTGGGAAGCACTATCCATCTGAATACTCAACACGAATACTGCGATCACCAGGCCGCCTACATATAGCATGGTGATTGTGGCTAATCCCTCCTTTGCATTCTACAGGGGAGGCTTCGTTCAGCAGTGGACGTCGGCTGCTGAACAAGAAGCAAATTTTGTTTATGCTAATCACACTGAAAATAGCTTAACTTCGGTTCTTTCTCATCATCCTTACACATATTAGCATAAACAAAAATTTCTGAATTGAGGTAACCTTCTATCGGTTTTCACGCTAAATACCTTTCTGAATCAAGCCATCGAATTAACCTTAACATTTTAATTGACCACTCTTAATCATCCAACCAAACAAAAAATAATCAACAAATTAAGCTTTTTCTAAGCTGCACCGAATGCTCTGCGGTATTAATCAGCAAATAATGGATAGGTTAGGTTATGCGAGCGCACATTATGCGAGCACGCTCGCATGATATAGATACGTCAGCAATATGGATTCGTGGAGCTAATCGAGGTTATAAATCCTCTTTTGTTTTTCACTAGAAACAGCCTGCGGTTTTTCAACGGATCTGTCAAGTGAACTAAGTAGTTCTACAACAATGTTTATGCCATGGCTTAGGATTGTTTAACTGTGTGTATAAATAACGGTCGTGGTGTGTCCGGCCTAGATCAGATCCCTCCCGCTCCTTCCATGGATATCGTAAAAGCCAACTAACCTGTGTGTATTACACAAAGGATGTATAGCGGCATCCAATTGAGTACTTAACACCAAACTGCCATAACCAATACACCTGCCAAGCGTGGTGATCATGGCAAATCCCCCATTGCAATAAATGGGGGAAGCCTCGACCAGTATTGGACGTAAACAGGTAAAGTAAATAATAGTAATCGCTCGCATAAAGTGGATACGTTTGCGATATGGATTCATGGAGCTCATCAAGGTAATACATTCCTTTTGTTTTTTTGCTAGAAACTGCTTGCGGTTTTTCAATAAAGCTGCCAACTATTTGCCTGAATGCCTGCTGCTCTGGCAGCTAAAACGTTTCGATTATATTAACAGGGTACTATTTTATAGTATGGAAAGAGCGCTATCAGTTTAATACAATGGTTGTCTGACGACTATCTGTTATTTGCGTAGCTTCGCAAATAGTACATAATCACGTAAAAAAACCAAATGTAAAATAATAATAATAATAATGAATGGACCTGCATTATGCCCACCTGAAGCGGTAACCTCAGCCCATTACAAATGCTTCTTAGGTGGACGCACCCTACGTGGCATTGCAATCTACCCGGCATCCTAATAAATAAAGATAGAACCTTCAACTTTCATCTTGTAGAGTTAATTAATGGGTTTATTATATTTTATGGTAGTATCTATACGCAGATTGTGTACTCTTATCTATATAAATATGTGATCCAATTAGATTGATGTAGCAAAAAAATCTTTCACCCTATATTCTACAAGTCTTGAACGAGTGTTCGGCTGATCGTGTTGTAACTGGTATTGCTTCCTAGTGCTTTGACTGGTGCAGGTCGCATACTCCCCGTCACTTCCGTATTGATACTCTCGACGCTTTACTCAGGGCTTGTCCTGTGTACAGACAAAGTGTTTGCATAATACGGATTCGTCAGCGATATGGATTCGCGTAGCTCATTAACGTAATTGATCGGCTTTAGCTTTCCGCTAGTCCGTAATCAATCGCGCCCGTTGATTTGCATTAATTACCGTGCCGAATGTCACATGTCTCTCACAAACGATTATTTTGATAGACTACCCGCGTTTTGATTTTGGCGATCGATTGTGATGGGTTCAGGGATTGTTTATTTTGAGGGTGAATGGCTGAGTGGTCGGGCCGACGTTAAGTGACGAAGCTATGTTTCTTTCTTTGTTTAAATGTAGCAGTCGTTAGCTCTAAAGCTATAGATTTTTCCTCGGTTTCGTCGAATTTACTTTAATGGTACTATTTCAATCATAGCACTTAACAGACCTACTCCTATTTTCATAAAATGCTATCTAAACCTTACCTAAAGGTGTTTCTGCATACAACTTAGGTAAATAGCTCTTGGATATTTTATTTCTAACAATTTATTTCCATAAAACTTTAGTCTATAAAATGAATTCCAGTTCACCTTGTAGTCACGCCACGCAAATCCATAAATCGTAAATGGATAGCGCCGCGCGTAATGTGAAAATACGAAGAGATAACTAATACCTTCTATCTCACAACAAATATCGCAAACAACAAAGGCTCTGTTTCAAAACATACAACTTTGACATCTGCCAAACCAGAACAAACACAATCCAGCGGAAGGCGGTGGTGTACACCCGACTTAAATCAAATAACTGTATTGCTTTTAGCTTTACAAAGCTTCAAGTGCAATAGCGTCAGTGGCGGATGTTCCACCCCCATCTCAGGCTGTTGTCTATGATATTGCTCCACGCCCTTTACATGTTCGCCGAGTCTGAAGGCGGCGAAGGCACGCACTACACTTGCGACGCGACGCTCACTTTGCCTGGCTCTACCGCGTCCACCCGCGCCGCGCCTCTCCAGAGATATCGCAAGCGTGACGCCCGACTTAACTGCTCTAGTTTATCCCTTTAATTGCCTTTTTTCTGGAAACTCGCTTTAAAACCCGCCCGCCGTATCTCCTCACGTCGCAATTACGGAGACGTCTTATGATAAATCTGCCGTAATTTGCATGAGATAGCATACGCTCTCAACTTTCACGCGAAGCTTCCTACTCTTGTCGTTTATTACGAAAGGGAACGTTTCCAAGAATGAGAATGAGCTATTTAACTACTAACTACATACCGTTAACTTAGTTTGCTTGAAATTTTCTTTATTCAATTTTTGGTCGCCTTATATTTCGTATTCCCGCGAGTTACCTACTTAAAGTTTTTGTGGAAGCCAATTTTTAGGGGGAGACTCGCGATATAACAATTTGGAGTCGGATGTCCTCATACAATTTCACCTCGTGGAAATAAGACGGTAGGAAGCAAACAAAATAGACGGCACAATCTCCGTGTTGCAATGTGGCGAATCGTGGAGCAACACCCCAAGGCTGCGCTTCTGTATGCCAATCCTAACATTTTTTTCTGCGAGTAGTTGTTCTGCTAGTATTTGCCGTGTGCCGAGTGCCGGTGGATAGATATTTGTGTCGTCTGCAGACTGCAACGCGCGGCTATTTGTCGAACGATGCGCCAAAATATCGCACCGAAATCACACGGAAAAATTATTCCTCGCTAGATTGCTACTCTTCGCTCATTGGAGATGAATTTACTCTGCAGGTTGAGAGTTTTATATTGTTCGAGAGATGAGGCGGAGTTGGTATTATCTTGTTGGCAAGCTATCCGATGTCGTTTTAATTTCAATTCGAAGGCAAGTTTTTGTTCTTAAAATTGTTATTGTAAGCTGTGCTGAGTTGACACAATTTTAGAATGAAGTTTTATTTCGGTTCCGTTTTATCTGAAAGAAGGATGGCGACGTTTCATACATTTTCTGACCCACCTTTTTTGACAGTTTCACTTTACCTTCAGTAGTGATACTATTGGTTATTGGTAATATTATTCTAAGAGAATGAAAAAGCAAATTGAATGAAGTGTGTAGAAGTTGGGGGAAAATAATTGATAGAGGTTATTTACATAAAAAAACTGCGCAAACTTCGGTTGGAATACGAAATACGTATGACACATCGACTGACATGAAACATCTACCATCAATGTTCCCTCAAACGTTCCTATGCAACTTAATAATTGTTTTTGTTTAAGGCCGCCTAACTTCTTTGTTCAAGTAATATTAAAATTCAATATTGAATAGATATATACACATTACCTACTAGTGGGACATATTGGTACCAATTGCACCATCAATGGTACAACTCAATGGTACATTTGGGACGGAGGGCAATTTCTGCCGCCAAACAGTATTTCTTGCATTGCTATGTTTCGGTTTGTAGGTGCCGATGAAATTAGGTAAATGAGACTTTTCACTTTTTTTTTTCTTTTTTTTTAGGAGGTACATGGGACGCGGTGCAATATAACGTAGGGTTAACGTAACCTAAGAGGTATATTATATTTATTATTTCTATACATTTTTTAGATTAGTTTTTTTTAATAAATAAACTATTACTATTTGTTTTGGGCTGGAGTTATCGCTTGACATTAGAAACCCAATTCCTCTAACTTAAAAAAACATTCCAGTCACAATATAATCTCGTGTCAGTCGCACTGTCACGTAGTAACTATTACTTAATCTAAATGATCTAAGTACTCATGCGATAAAGATAGATTAAGTTATAGTTACTACGTGATAGTGCGACTGACACGATATTTTATTGTGCCGGGAATGTTTTTTAACCGACTTCACAAAAAGGAGGAGGTTCTCAATTCAGTTGTATTTTTTTTTTTTTTGTATGTTTGTTACCTCATATCTCCGGCGTTTATGAACCAATTTGGAAAATTCTTTTTTTATTTGAATAGATATACTTCCAGATTGGTCCCATTTTTTTCAGAATCCAGTTCTGATGATGGAATTCATGAGGAATTGAGGGAACTCCTCAAATATTGTAGGCATACATATAGCGATTTTGATATTTTCAGCAACAAACCAAGCATTTGCATTCAAAAAGTATCATAATCCTTTCACCACTATGGTTCTTTCATATTTTTTTTTTCATCCAAATACACTCGAGAGCAATGAATCCGGCACTTAAAGAATCCTAAAAATCTCGGAAACTAAAAATGCTAGGTTAATGCACTAAATTGTATTTAATAGACAATGTAATACTCCTTAAATGAAGGTATTAAAACTTCTTAGTTATTGTAAAGTTATATCATAAAAAAATCAAATTTGAAAAAGGGCCACTTTCGAAGATGGAACTACGAAATTACAGCATTTGGTTTTGCTTTTGTTTGTAATCTGTCATTTATCATTGTTTGATTTCTGTTTTTTTGTTGTTTTTTTTCTGCGTAAACGCAGTAATGGAAGCACGAGGAGGCAATACGAAGTATTAAAATTCAAGAAAATCGTAATAAAGTTCAAAAATTTCATGTTTCCTATTTTTGTTTTAAGGAGAGATCAGCAGTTTTTTTCTTTATGTAATTTTGTGTTAATAAAATGTATGGTGACTCATATTTTTTTTACCTTCATTTAAGGAGTATTACATTGTCTATTAAATACAATTTATTGCATTAATCTATCATTTTTAGTTTCCGAGATTTTTAACATTCTTTAAGTGACCCGGATTCATTGCTCTCGAGTGTATTTAGTCGAATACTATGGCGGAAGTCGGTTTTTTAAATGAAAAGTTATTAAATGAAAAGATAAACGAATTGGGACTCAGGTTGGAAAACTGTTAGTTCCGTCATTTACTCAAATAAAATATATTACCTTGATAAAACGCGTAAGGCAAGCTTTTTATCTTCAGTGATGAATAAAGCCAATAAAGTGTGTGACCTCGCCTTGTCCGAAACCAACCTAACAGATAAGGCACATTAATATTTTAAACACCCTTATTGTTTACCTAGTTTATATTGAGTAGAAATGTTTTGCATAGGTCAAGAAAAAATACCTGATAGAAACTAACACGATACACACAAAGGCCAACGTCATATACATGCTTCTTACCTGACTACAGCAAAGCAAAATGAGGATTATGATTTTAGCATTCTATGTAAGTTTGTTCACCAACATAAACATAATATCACATACGTAGTCATAATCCCACACTAGGATTCCCTGTGTGGTGGGTATCAGTAACTACGAGTACCATGGTACCATAACACCCAGACCCAGAACAAATATTTGCAGATCATTCAAATATTTGTCCCGCAGCGGGAATTGAACCTGCGACCTCTCGCATCTCAGCCGGATACTCGCCCGCCGCGCCACAGAAGTCATTCCCCGTAACTTCGAAACTACTTGACGGATTTTGACAATTAATGAGATATCAGATAAAGCGTCTTGATGTCTTACGTGTTTCAAACTATATTTATGACGTCACAGTAAATTTTATGTGGCAGCTAATTTTAATAAAATGAGATTAAGTTTATCAAAAGAAAGTGCTAGATGAGTACCTACCTACATTCTAAAAATATATGACATTAACAGGTAAGTATAAACAACTACACCACAAAGTTGAAAAAAAAGTTTCAAAACTAAAACCCGACATGTTAAAGCTAAAAACAAGCATGAAAATGTTGTAGAGGAAGCTAAAATCCACGATTCTACATACATTTGCCTTCAACTTAATAGATAGAAGTAGTTGGAGGCTTAACAAAACAAAAATCGTGTATTTGGCCGATTAATTAACCGACCGATTAAAAAAAAAGTAGATTATTAAGTTGAAGACTTTTACTACAGAATCGTGAATTTAGGCTTCTTTTATAACATTTAGATACTTGTTTTCAGCTTTTGGGTTTTAGTTTTGATGCTTTTTTTCGTGCAGTTTTTTGCCTGGTTTGGCGTCACTCTGTGTACCGAGCCTTAGAGCATCGATTTGAGTTTCATCGACCTATTGTAAGTCAAAAAGTTTCACACTGTTCATTTGATAAATTGAGTAACTTCTGAGGAATAAAGTTTCTTTGTGAATTGTTCAAAAAATAAGGAGGAGAGAATCTCAATTCACGTGATAGTCGATAAACTTATACAGAAGAAGTGTCCAATGATCGTTGGAGCAAGCGATGGTGCTACAAATAAGAAGATTTCACTTTGCATGAGGTCATTGGGTACTTGTAATATTATTGCGTTACATTCGTTGGTAAACTATTTTTTTTATACTACTAAAAACTAGTATTTGCTCCGGCTCCACCCGCGTGGAACCTCATCAAGTTATTATAAATTACTAGTTGCGCCCCGCGGTTTCACCCGCGTGAATAATGATGAAAATTGATGATGATGAAAAGTAGCCTATATGTTAGGTATCTCCACTCCAAATTTCACTCAAATTCGTTCAGCTGTTTGAACGTGTAGAAGTAACAGACATAATAGATAACAAACTTTCGCGTTTATAATATTATACACATTTTGGCTGTAATGGCGTACACATAAGATATAGATATATACTGTGGCAGGCTTTTTTGTAGGACTATTTAAGATAAACATTTCTATCATACATTACATATGTGTATCTCTAGCGGTTTTGGCAGCGCACGCTAGAATAGCTCGCAGATGGTAGATTTTTTCCTAATTACTTAACACTTATCGTCATATTACGAACAGTTTACACAATATCTTTATAAATTGTAGCCTATGTGTTATTCTGATGTATAAGCTATACTATTTTAAAGTTTCATTAAAATCCATTCAGTAGTTTTTACGTGAAAGAGTAACAAACATCCATCCATACTCACAAACTTTCGCGTTTATAATATTAGTAGGATAGTAGGATAACATAAATGTTATTCTGGTGTATAAGCTATAATACTGTAAAGTTGCATCAAAATCCGTTCTGTAGTTTTTGCGTGAAAGTAACAAACATCCAACCATCCGTCCATCCATCCTGACAAACTATGTATTACATTTATATGATATTAGTAGGATAACATTTAAATCAGCGCGTTACAGTTTTACCCAAAATATAAGTCGCCCCGATGTACTTACGCCGTAGACCAATTTATATAGCGCGGGAACCTTCTTTCTACCAATAGCAATCGCGCGCTAAAAAATCTTGCGCTGCTATTGGTTAATCGATTTCGCGGTAAAATCGCAGCTGGTCGTGCGCCGTCTTGTTCATCAGTCGACTTTGCCCGACAGTATGCGAATCATGTCTGCGGGACGGAGATATACTATACGTTCGGCTACTGTCGGATATTATCAGTCTGCGCTTTTCTGCGCAAACGAAAACAGTCGATCGGACTTATTTTCTGGGTAAAACTGTACGCTTAATTTTTTTATTTGATCATTTTAGTTACCTTATATAAAAGAAAGAAATAATTTATCTACTGATATGACTTACAAGTTTGTAATTAAGAGGTGTCTTTGATCTATAAGTACCTTCCATTTATCTCTATCTTTAAATAAAGTTAATAAATTCAGTTAAACTCAATACAAAATTCTTTATTGCAATACAATGTAAAAATAAGAAGATGGAAAATAACAAATAATGCGTACTAAGCAAATGTGAGTAACCAACACAAACCTAACTTGGTTTACGTGGTTACAACAAAACAATAACATAACTTAACATGACACCCAACAGTCACATACGTAGTCCTAACACCCACACTAGGATTCCCAGTGTCGTAGGTATCAGGAACTACGAGCACCATGGTACCATAACACCCACACTCGGAACAAATATTTGCAGATCAAACAAACATTTCCTTCCAGGCCCATGTTGTCCCGCTGCAAGAATAGAACCCGCAACCTCTCGCATCTCAGCCCACTCGCCTGCCACAGAGGTCATCAAGGTCACAATGAATAATTTATTTAAAAATGTGCACTCTCTGCCTTTCAATAAGTCAGAATAAATCAACAAAGAAAACTTACTCATAATACTTGGCTAGACTTATTTTTAAATATAAATTTATATTCATACTTAGAACTTATCCATTAGGACAGCATTAGCAGCTAAGCCTAAAAAAATGGATATGTACTGGGCTATGTCATTATTATCTGTTGTTATTAATATAATAAACTGGTTTCTTTTTATCGTCCTATTTAACGAGCAATATTTATATGTAATATGTATTGAGATCTCGAAAATGGCTCTAACGACTTCGATAAAATTTGCTATTTTGCAAAAAATCAATCTAACTAGGTTTCATCTTTGGGAACACGAGTTTTTCCGAGTTTTCCGAGCAAAGCTCGGTCACTCAAGTGCTAGTTATTATATCCTTAGTGAAAAAATTATAGGATCATTTTCGTACGTTTATGCCTAGATAAGCTAAATTATTCTATCAGCCTGCCATTTGGATAAGATAAGTAACTCATACATAATAGGGCTTATCTTACCGCTAACTGTCTAAATTTTAGACTCTAACCCCTTCACATAAAAACGTTATTTAAATTAAAGCATTGCTTAAGTAATGCATTTTATTTTTATTTTAAGATCCTTCCTAGATTTTTTCTTTTTCATCATCATACAATGTTATTAGCTACGTTATGGCAAGTCTAAGAGTCTATTTTCTACCTCCATCCATAATTCAGTGTAAAACGAGTGTCAATAGGTTGTCCGTCCGGTTCGTGGTTGTGGTTCTGATGAGCTTGTAAGTTGTTAGGCTAGGAGTATACCGAACTCAGATTCGGGTGTGGTTTTTAGCAGACTTCACAAAAACAAGGATGTTTACGATTCCCCTTTATTTTGTTCTAGAAGCTCGTTTGGGTGGAACACAATAAAATAAACGAAAATATTTTGTCTAAAAAATCACCCCTGTCTAAAAGTGTCCAGAGGCCTTACCATGAGCTCTTATAGTGATTCAGTTCAGAAACTATTCAGTACAAAATATCGGTTCGTCGCTCGTTGATATTCGTCATTATTCAATAACTTTAATCGCAGCAGTCTATAGACCTTCTACTGTGCCTTTAAATATAGCTGCGGAAATCACGGAACCGATATTTTGTACTGAATAGTATTTGAACTGAATTGCTATAAGAGCTCATGGTAAGGCCTCTGCTACGAAAACGAGCATGTTAATATGTCAGTCAGTGAGTGGCAATAATATTTTTTTGCACGGTTACATTAATAGCGGTTTCGAAGGGATCACTATTTTTTATTTAATAAAATATGCTCTATGTTTCCCTGTGATAATATATCATTCTATGGTGTTAAGAGATTTTTTTAAATAGGTCCACTAGCTTTTTGTTTATTAATTAAAAACAAAAATACAAATCTTTTCTATTTAGAATATTATTATGATGATTATATTATTAGTGTAGATGTAATGTTAAGCGATACATCTGGGATTTCTGACCGTTTTTTATTTGTGGTTTAGGAAATGATTTCAGGGTAGTATAAAATTTCCCATTACAAAATATATCTAAATCAAATGAGTGCATTTCTCACCTTGAAAACTACTTTTTTACCTAGATTATTAATTAGTTTTTTTGATGATTGCATGAAAATTTCTTCTATATTGTTGGCTTACTTTGTTTCAGGAATCGGACGCCCTTGCGTCTTAGCCGGCTACTAACCCACCGCGCCGCGGAAGTCGTCTAAAACACAGTCTACAGAAAATTGTTTGGAGTATAAGAAGTTTTTAGCTAAGAAAATATTATCAAATAAAGGCCCAAGTTATAAAAAGTTTTAACTTTATATGCTTCTATTCTATGCATTGAAACTTTTGCTCCATATCACCATATTATTTGACCTGCTCAGTAAACGCACCCTCACCTTCTCTCGGTGTATCCCAACCTAATACGGACAACCCATCATGTGCTATGACACCCCATTAACCCAGGGCGGACTGTGCTTGGTAACTTAACTAATATGTTTCAAGTCGTACGAGTACCTTATAATGGCGTTGTCCTTAACGTCAGCGTCGTTGGTCGTGTGGCCAAGTTTCTGCCACGTATGCTGGTCGTTCTAGATTGGTCGAATGGAATTCTGTCAATTAGGCAGAAGTAATTTGCGATTTTGAGTACTTATTAGGTAGGGATTTGTGTATATTGAAATCGCTGTAAAGTATAAACCGAACAAACGTTTAGGAATAGCATTATATGAGTACTTATGAACATAATAACATAATTATATGGTTACTCAGAGAAAGCTAGTGAAATGACAGCAGACCACTAACTAGATGATTCAATGCCAAATGGCAGAGTGCAGAAGAAAGTTCACAAGCTTTTTTTTAGTTGATTTTTGAAAATGTAGTCCAAGCGAGCACACCATTTTGAACCCTTGGCGGCAGCGTGTTTGGTCTAAGAATAGACCCTCTCGTGGATGTCGTAGAAACCGATTAAGGGATTACACCAGAAGAGGGTTACATTTACTTAAGTACTTAACACTTATTCGATGTCCAAGGTAATAATGGCAAATCCCCCCCATTGCATAATATAAGAAGGCCGATTCTAGCAGTGGACGTATACTGGCCAATGATGAATCTAAGCAAAGGTCAAACTACACACCTAAATGTGTTGTATCAAGTTTTGTCCTGCGTTTTATCCACGTCACGCTGCCCAATTTAAGTATTAATAAAATGACAAAACGTGACCCGCTATCGGCCGGCCGTCATCCATCACGACCGCCCGTCAAGTGCTGGTCGAGCGATTAAAAAACTGTACCTTACTGATGTACCAGCTATCCCACATAAAACGGTATTTCGGGACACACTCGCCCCCGTAAATGTTCTAGACAAGGGTGAGATTAAATATTAAATTCGCGGTTAGGAATTTTGGGTTGAAAAGTAACGGCGGCGGGCATGCGCAAAGCCGCACTGATCCTTCACCGTTCCAAAAATCCAGTTTACAACGTTAAATTCGGACTTAAAACAAAGGTGAGTAATTTTTTATCAGCCTCTAAATAGCGGAAGCTGGCCGGACGCGGTGGGAGATTCTGCAACAGCGAGATACCCGCCTAAATTAATGAAATCAGCCCTGTTTAGACAAGTGGCAATCGAAAGCAACACAAAAGTGCTGAGCGAAGGGTAGGAGTTGCTGTAAATTTTGCAGCAAATAATCCAAGTAGGAGGTGATAAGTTTGGCGTGGGCGAGTCGTGTGCGAGCGCGATAACGGAAACTCATGATTGATATACTCGTACGTCTACGTTCAAACTAATGACAGGGTGATGCGTGTTGACTTACAAGTTATTAATTAATGTTGTTGTTATTTGGATGGTTATTATGACGTACTCCATGGGGGGCATTTAAGAGCCTTGCTAGGCTGGAAACGTCACATTAGTTTAAAGTTTTAAAATAATAAATTTACTTCTTTATTAAAGCTATTGCAACAAATAGAGAATGGATACGATAAATTAATATTTTCATTACAATGCAGGAGTACACTCCAGCCAGGAAATTCCTTACGAGTTATTTTGTTTATCCGTCAAACTTTTATTTCTCTCAAGTATTCGTCACAAAAAGAACTCTTAAAATAATGGGCAAAGTATTAAAGTAATTGTCGACGTGAAGTATGTTCGAAAATTCATAAAGTGAACGACGTAAAGTCAAAGTATGAGGTGGTCCCAACATGATTAAATGCAATTTCTTTGCAAAGTATGCTCGTTGTAGTAACTTTGCTGTAGGTGGCCGTATGCCGTGTTTTAAGCAACATTTGTTCCGCAACACAAGTTGCCTGCAATATTGCAAGACGTGTTGAGCAAACAAAAGAGTCATGTTTGTAGGCATGTTAGCGCAATAATTGTATCTTGTGATGTGGGTGTAGCATTCGAATAAAATTATGTGACATTTTGCTGCTCAACATTGTAAGCTAAATGACTAAAAAGTTTTATGATATTAGTGATTTTTGTTACGTGGTAACTAAGGGTAGGACGAAAAGTTAAAGCGGCGTCAAACTGCAAGTTTGCATCGTCACGCCATCGCCAAACTTGCCTAGCGTGATACATTTTGTTTTCTTTGCAAATTCGGATAGGTAACGGTTGGTAAACTAGGCACTTACCTAACTTTTTTCATAAAGTTTTCGGGAAGATAAAAGCTAAATCTTCTTTTTTGTGTTATAACGTTTAATGATAAGTGAATAACTTTGAAACGTTTACTACATTTTATTCCTGCACGCTAAAGTCAGAGAAATGTACCAAAATGAAAAGCAACACCACTGTAAGCCATTTTTAAGTGGCAACCTATGCACGAAATATATCTCTTTGTACGAAGGCTGGGTTCTCAGTGGATCGACGACATTTTAAAGATCGTCGGTAATTGGTGGATGGAGGAGGTTTAAGACCATTCATTGTGGCCTTTTATGGGGAAGCAAATGTCCAGCAGCGGACTTCTACTGGCAGTTGATGATGGTAATAATAAGCCTTATAAAAGAAAAATCCACAATTTTTCACATTTTGAAATAAATGCTTTTAGTTTTAAATGCTGTCAAAAAATATTGAAAGTTCCATTCCATACCCAAGGCAGCGTGGAGCGTTACACAACGTAACTTCCAGAAAAAAGCTAATTTGTTTACATTCAAAAATGATAAGCGCGATACGAAACATATATATATAACGTAACGGTATTGGTTTTGGTTTAAATTCGTTCGAAATTAGAACCATTGCACCCCAGATCGTATTCAAGTGCCTCTATGTGCGCAGTGTTGCTGCGTAGGCATTGCAAGATGCACATGCATTCTTGACTAATGTTTTAATTTCGGGTAACATGTTTCAGAGGCATACTATACTGCTTGCACCCATGTACTTTCCAATAAAATAGCTTTGAATTTTAATAATGTATCAGACACAACTACGTGATTAAGGTGAGCGCACAAGTGATGGCACAGATGTAGGGGTGACTTATGCCGGGACGGAGCTCATAACTACCGCCCAGCAGCGCATAAGTCCAGCGACCACAGCGTTGGCCGGCTTACATCATTCAGTGTTGTATTTAACGTGGATATTTCATGTTGAATTAGTTATAACACGGCATCTGTTGGGTTACATTTTAGACAGTGAATTACGGAAGGGAATGTTTTGAATGCGTTCTGGGAGTTTTGGTGTTAGATTGTTAGACAATAATTGTAACAGGAATGGCTGGCCCAATTTGGTAAATCAGTGTATGAGAATTCATAGAGAAAACATTCTGTTACAATTGTATGAATAAATTTTGGTCACACGTGTTTTCATTTGTGCCTCTACCCTACCACAAATTTTAGCTACGCGCATTTCTTGTAAAATAATTCTCATGATATAATTATCTTCTATTGGCACAACGAAAACTATTGTAAACAAGCAATTTGTCTACACAAGTCTTGTTCTAATAAAGAAATCGCATGTGCTCACATTACATGCAAATTACCGATTGCGTGAATCGCCGGCAAATTCATTAAACCACCCTAAATAGTTATAAAGAACTTTGTTATTTGGCTGTCAGTCAGCTTTTAAAAGCCCGACAACAAAGTTAAAACGAAGTAATTAAAAAAGAAAACACAAAATACTTACAAAGTCGGAAGCTCGGCTCTCTTCACTTAAATTACTCGCGATTACACCGACAAAACGTTTTAATGAAACACGTTAAATCGCGCCAAGTGGGCCCGCCACGCCACCGCCTCGCCATAGTTCGGCAACTCTGCAACTTCAGCACTTACTACGGGTAGGTGGTACGTAGTTTTTCCTCAAATATCTTAGCCGTAAAGAGAGTTGAAACTACTTCTTCAAGTCCATTAAAGAGCATAAACTCACAGAGCGGTGATTACAAATGCCACCGATTTAGGCTCTCGTTATAGCGCCGATTAAGGTTATTTTAATTAAAATCATTTGAGCTCTTTTGCAAAAATAATTCTTGGATGTTCAATATTTTTAATAGGCAGCAATTACTGCTAATGATTAATGTTTTAAGGCACTACCATTTTAATTGCTTATGTTGTTTACCTAGAGTTGTTTACGTAAAGAGAGCTATTCAACTCTTGTAAAATATATACGTGAAATAAACTATCAGTAGCGTTCTACTACAAAATGGCGTCTTTACCAACGATCTTCTATTCTATATTATATGTCTCTACGTCTTACAAAAAATCAATTTGCAATGAATAGTTTTGGGATACAATTCATTAAAAAAGATCAAAATACGATTGACTCAACTCAGATACTCAGAGATATTCAAAACCCGTGAATAACCCCAGATATAGAAGCCTCAAAACCTTTTAATCTACTAGTGCACCATCACAACCTCGTCTCCTTCTGTCCCAGGAAAATGTGATATCCAATTACGGGTAAAATTCACCCCCATGCAAGGTAATATTAAATGTGGAGTCAGTGCAACTATTGTATAATCTTGAGACCGTATAAATATGTAAGCGGAGGAAACTGTGACTTCTGCGTTCCGCCCGCGTCGCTACGGAAACCACGTCAATTAACTTGGCCGCTATGACATATTAGCCTTTGTTCCTTGCTCCATACCACCGGTATTTACTTGCAAGAAACCCAATGCGTATGAGGGAGTCTGTGCAATGCGTTTCCGGAATGTCTAGTTTGTTGGTAATGCGGTTTTCAGATCTTATTCTGCAGGTTGGTTTGCAATGATATTTATTATCAGTCTTGCCTATTAACACAGAAATTTACAGTTGTAGTTACTTTTGTAGCTTATTTTGAGTTAATTTTTGGAATGGTTTTGGAATTATCACTTTTAAAATGTTGTACTTACTATAATTTCATTTTATTATTATGTCGCCATATGGTTATGATAAACCAGGTTTTGACCAACCCCTAGGAGTTTGATCATAATATCGATAATAGGTACGGTGGTAGTACTTCCCCGGACGAACTCTTTCACAAGAAGTTCTACTACTGTCAGAGTGTTCCGTTATCCCAAACTTGGTATGGAATACTAGAAGTTATTGATAAATTCGAGTAACAAAATTAATAAAATATCCGTATAAATCTGTCCGGCATCTGGCAGATGACTCTGCCAGATGCCGGACAGATAAACAGCCCTAAATCAGTTTGAAATTAAATAGATTCTATGAGAATATAAAAAGTTTAGTGACTGTCAATGTCAAACAAAGAAGATGAAAAAAGTTTTTTCTTTCAATTCCATTTTCTTTCACCATTCCTCTTTTGCAATCTCTAAAACTTTCCAAAATAAGAGGTTTTCGAGAGAGTCTCAATTATCGATAAGGGCGATATTAAAAATTCGTTTGTTTTGTTCTTAGACTGTGCCTGGAAGGCGGTGTCCCCTTCTTCATTGTTTGCGGAAGGGAAAGCAGAAATGGCGGCAAACGATAATCAGAAATTTGAATTTCGCCCCCGCAAGTAGACACTGGCAAAATCATCCGATTTCGTGCGTCGTTTATCATCCCAATTAATTAGGTGAACAAAAAAACATTATCTCAACTCCCCAGAAAGTTGATTGTGTCAGCAAACAGGTTCGTACAACAGATTGTAAACTTTTCTAATTTTAATTTCTCCTTTTCTTTTATTTTTGTTGAGCTTTGTGATGGTTCGAATCGCGCCAGTCGCTCTCGAGAAATCTATGTGGTAAGTCAAAATTTACATACATACATAGTTGCCAGTGCAGTGATGAAGGAACATGGTATATATTCGTGAGCATTACACTGTAACGTGTAGGTACGAGACGGTGCTCCCTTAATGTATTCATGTAATTCGCATATCCGGCATCCCCTTTGACCGGCCACGCAACACCGCACTGCCAGCCCGGATAGAGTAATATAACGTGATGTTTTAAAACCATCCATCACGTTTAATGTCCATATAAAAAGAAAGAGGTAGCGTGCCGACTCTATACGCGGAGTTTTTGTGATTTTCGGACGCAACAATTTCAAAATTTATACCATCATTTCCGTTAGCGACTCGACTGCGGTATACCTAAGTTATAACTTGTATTGTTGACGCAAAGTTTATATTTAATCCCGTAATAGAAACAAAGGGGATCCACTTGTTGCGAGGCACTCTATTCTCAAGTTTATAGGATGTTAGCATCCTAGCTAAATAGCGAGCTCATCGACTTTCTCATTTTCACCTCACGAAATTCTCTCGCGTCCGCTTAGCTCGGCTGAAATTATCAATTGTGTACACTCTAGTATTCAGCAGTGCAAATACAAAAGCAAGGGGGTTTCAAACTTGTCTGAGCTGGGTTAAATAAAACCTCAAGTATCAGCTACTGGAATGTAAAAACGTTGAATGCGGCTGAGTCGGGGTGAGCTTGACGCCAATTTACATTAAATGCGGCTTGCGCCCTCCAATGATAATTTACACGCTGGAGGCACCAAAAAACTAGTGTGTAGATGAGAGCTCTATATTTGAGCTTATTTGAAATGCAAATTGCGTAAAAACCTCAAGCGAAAGAGGTATATTGAAAGTTTAAAAATCTAGTGGCTGTGAAGTGTGTACTATTCTTATTTGGAGCCATTTACTTCAGCTTTTCTTGCATATTTTGAAATCTTCTATAAGCCTTCCTAGTTTTATTCCATTAAATATAATATGTGAAGCTTTATTTTAAGCATATAATTTGGTAATGTATGAGCGATGATTTAAAAAAACACGATTTCTTTGTAAAAAGAAGTCTATTTGCCGTAGTCCCGGGGTCTCCGTAGTTAAATTCTTCAAATAATCCCAGTCCCTTTATTTATGCGCACTAAATCTCGACACTGTATTAAATAAAAGCAAAATGTGAAGGAAAAAGGAAATGAACTAAATAGTCCGTTATGCGATTCAATCAAAGTAGTATCTTGTGAAAGGCCGTCCTTTAGGGCCCGGGATCACAGCGCGCATACTAAATTATTAGCCCTTAGTTATTTATGCATCATGAGCCAACATCTTAATAGCGGGCGAGACTTATGTCCAGCCTAAAATAATATTTTGAGTAAATGTTTGGAAATAAACAAATGGCGTCAGGGTCTGCTTTACACTGACTATGTGTCGTAACTTTGCAATGTTGCCCATTTTGTGGCCGTCCGCCGTCAGAATGAGTTTATTATAAAGGTTTAATTTTCAATTTAAGTGTACCACGCCGTGATGGAGTGTTTGTAGCTTACCTTTGGGTGTGTTCTTCTAGGGAAGGCCACTTTGGGGTCAATCTGTAACAAACATTTTGGAAATTAGTACAAGGGTAACTACAGTATAACAATATAATTTAAGTGAAACAGTAAATTAGATAAAACGTCCGAGAAGATTTTCCTGTCTTGTGCATTCATGAAAAACATTTATAATATCAGGATGTTCTCCCCAAAAACCATATCACCCTCCAAACTAACACAGTTAAAGCCCTCCTCGTTAGCCTTTCGGTGCATTAACAAAAAGACAGATGGTCTAGCCAAACGAAAAATAAAAAAGAATCACTCAGACGCCTCGACCTCAACTAATCATGGACCGCACGTCCATGGAAGTGGGTACGATAAATTCGCATCGCCTGTGCGGCTGCAATGTCCAGTCCTAAAATCCCGGCTGCAAAAAACCATCGGACTGAAAATCCTGCGCCGCGGTCCTGTCACTCGATTTCGTCTCTCGTCTTTTTCATGTAACCGAGCTCCACTATTTCATACGTGGCACTGTTTAAGCCCTCAGATTTTCTCCCGGCAGCGAGCGGTTGCTCCTACTTTTTGCTCCTATCTGCGACGCGCTGGTGACCGCTATAAACGCAAAATATAAACCCAAAGAAGCTAGGTTTGACATTTTAGAGTTAAAATGTTTCATTTCTACGCGCAGTGATCGTTTTGTCGGACGATTTTTCAATATAAGTGTGTTGATGGGATTATGAGCTTGTAAATCTCAAATAGTTAAAGTTTCAGAAAAGAAGACCTTTTATGGTACGAATGGAACCACTGGCATGGAATTACATTTTACAGGCACATGATTGGTAGATAGATAAACTCTTTATTGTACACCTTAGAAAAAACTACATAGCAAAGTGACAAACAACAAACTAACTAACAATGTACAATGCGCGGTCTTTTTTCTAAACGCAATCTCTTCCAGATAACCTTTGGATGGTCAAAAAACATAAAACGGCGGCGCACATGGTACTTTTCATCTTTATGTCTCAGTGCGAAAGGTTTAACACATAGCATGAGGTGAAAATGTGAGCAAATGAAATTGGCAAATAATACATAGAACGATATACACGAATACATTTTATTAACATACTTTAATATATGATATACAGGAATAATTTAACAACATACTTTAATTAGTCAGCATTAGTAACTAACCCAGCCTTCAACACCTTTAAAACATTTAAAAGAATTCACAAATGAGTACTGCATTATTAGTTTTACAGTGTCAAGCATACATTTTAAATTATTTAATTATCTTCAGAGATAGGTACCACGGGAAACAGTGGCTGTAGAAAATCTTGCATAATTTGATTTATTTAGAATTCCACCAGGAAGACCGTATTAAAATTAATTCAATTATAACTAAGGTAAAGAGCACAGCCGTATGCGATAAAATAATATTCACACAAACTTAGGCTTGAATGTGTTATAGCCGGCAAGATCAGAGTCTGTGTCCTCGGATTTATATAAATTAAGACAATCGACATCATGTCAACTTGTCGCGACAGGTGAGCATTTTAGGGTTAACCATAACCTTTATAATTTTGCCCGGTCCGTATGTTCTTCTGTATTCTGTACCCAGATGAAATTTGGGAGGAAGGTGTTTTTCTACGAATCGCTATAAAACGGTGTAAGGAAAATACGAAAAAAAATGAGGTGTGGCTCTCTATACATGCAAATGAGGGATGTAAAAATAAATTACAGTGCTCATAAGGTTGTGGGATGTCTTTAGCCAGGACTTGTTTGACAGATGATATCTGTCTGTTTGACCGTCCGTATTCATATAATAATACACTATTCACTATAGTACTATTGGCACTATTAGATGAAATTCGGTTGGTAACCACGACCAACCCAAGGACCTTAGGAGTAGGTAACCTACGAACCGTAATACAATGGTATAGGGAAATTACGAAAAGAAGATGTGTACATTTATTCAACTGAGGAATGTTAAAAAAAGTGGAGTGCACATAAGCGGATATCTTTAACAGGTCTTTAAAAATGATGTTGAGGTCGCAACATTACTTTTTTATTCAGATTAATAGTTGGTGATTATTATGCTCTTCTAAAGTCGTTTAACTTCCCTCTAACTCCAACTATGGGGTTGAAAATAAAAATAACAAATAAGCAGTAGACTTAGACATCACAGTCAACGAAAATTGTTTTGGTTATGGTTATGTTGTGTAGTTTTGAGATATTGCTTAAGGAACTCTAAAAAGGGGTTTCCACTTAACAGATTTATTTTTTAATATGTTTGGAATGGCACAGCTTTTGCATTCCCTAGTTTCAAGTATTTTATTTTAAACGATTTTGAACGTTACTCTCTTTCAAAACTGTCAAAGTTTCTGTCAAGTCATGTTTTAGTAATGTGAGATTTCGCAGCTGTTGGTTTTTGTATACACACAAAGTGCGTACGTTATTCTGGACAAAGACCTATTTTCACCTTAGTTCTCTTTCTCGAAACGCAGAGTATTAACGTGCGGGCAACCCTAACCTCACTCAAACAATTTGTAAACAGTGTAAAATTACCACGAATGTATACAGAGCAAGCTGAAAAATCATAAAATCGCAGATGTTGGCGCTAAAGCGATTAAGGGGGTCGATGATAAATTTTAACGAGTTATTTTAATGGAGGCGATCCCAGTCAGCGGCTAGCCGGCAGCTTGTTCGATAGAAAAATAAAACCAAACTCGAAAAGACTGTTTAATGCGTAACTTTTTTGATTTTATTCCAAAGTGTTTAAAGATAATCACTTTTATTTTGTATTTTTATGGGTTACTACGCATTTTTTTGCGCTTCTTTATTATATCTATGTAATATTACAATCATACAACATAGATAAGATAAGGCAATCAAAAAGAGATAGGAACATCTCTTTCTGATTAAATTTTCAGGCAGTTAGTTCCAAAATAAATATTACCACGGCAAAAAAAATCGTGACCGCAATTTGTATAAACTTCCAAGAATTATAAAACTCCCATGCAAAATTACAAAGAAAACGTCGAATATGAATGTGACATTTTTGATGTGGAGCCATTTGCGTGATTACAATCGACGCATTGGCGCACCCTAGCCTCCCCAACTTCCCTTGCGATAAAGATTGACATCGCAACTTTCTACCTACGAATTATCCTAACTCCTTTTTTTTAACCCAAAGAAACTTCTACTCTATTAGACAGCTATAAGAACCAAATTTGTTTACTGATGAGATGGTTTTTGGTGTGTCATCGCAAGAAAAGATAGTCGACGAAGCGCATTAGTAGGGTATCACTACAGTAAAGAGCATGTTAGGTTTATGTACTTACAGCTATCGATGTAGTCGATTATGTTAAATTGTATATTGAGCAAACAGTTTGCGACCTCGATGTCTGTGATTTTATTATGCAAACTACGCTGTTTCAGTTTTTGATTGCACAAGTACTAAGCATAATATATATACTTATTATGTTCATATTTTTGTATCGCTTGATTCAACATCTTACCCAATGAGGAAGCACTTAACAGATCAAATAATTAGTAAGTATCTTAGAAAACATTATAATAGTTTTTTATTAATCATCATCATCATCATCATCCTTAAGTCAGCCTTTAGTCCTCCACTAATGGACAAAGCCTGCCCTATGAATTACAATGGGGAATTGACATACCACGCTTGGCAGACGGATTGGTGATCGCAGTATTCATGTTGAGTACTCAGGTGGATGCTTTTGCCTGTCCCTGGTGTAATCTCTCTGTCTATTCTTAGGCCGGACACGCCACGACATCCGGACACGACACGACATCCGGACTCGCCACGCATTTGGAAACACCTCGGCATTTTACTCAACAAGAGTACTAATTGCATGTTTTTTTATTTTTCACGTACCAAAGAAACTCAAATATAGCATATAAGATACTAGCTGAAAATGGTGCACTTCGTTTCTGGCACGTGACGGTTGCTGGCGCGTTACGCTTTGCTCGGCTCGTGATTGAACAATTTTTTTATGGGCAATTCATAACTTTGTTTAAAGACTGACACTTGGAAATATGGAAATACCTGATAAAATATTATGAAATTTAAAAATATCAGAACTTGACAATTAAGTCTGATGATGTTGGCCTAGTTGTGTAAATTGATTATTATCCAACACAAAAACACTTTAGAAACGATGGACCTACTAACTTACTTTATGTTTTTGAATATAACTTATACTTAACTTAACTTACTTATGAAGTTGTATCCTTGAACTTTCCTATTCTGAATAATACATAAGCGCACTCCCTAAATGAAATAAATCAATTGCCACAGTTGCTATTCAACTTGAATTATCGATCATGTCAGTAAATACCGATAATTAAGAACCATCACACGTCTTCGTCGAGCTAAGGACAAGAAAGTTTAATGACGTGCACTCTGTGCAAGCGGTAACTGAATTTATTTAGGTGCAGACACGTAAGTGTCGCCCTCAGGCGTTAAGTGAGGACCGCATCATTTGCTGTTCAGTCAGCAACGCGCACTCTAACTCCTCCTAATTGGAACGAATTTGGCTGCAGGTGCAACACTCGACTTGGCTCAAGATTAGGGCGAGCTATTGCGACTATATTGTGCCCCGTTTGCACTGAAATATTCGATGTGCAACGTGCGACTTGCGGCTCGCAGCGACTGGTGCCGTCATCCGTGCTCCGCAACTTGAATTAAATTAAGAACAATATTTACCCTCGCAGCTGAGATAAATGATATTGCACACTTAAGCCCGAGTTAATGTGTAGTGACGAGTTATGTACCCACATTCTTAGCGTAAGCCGGCTAGCGCGATAGCTTTAGCGAGCAATGAGAACCATACACTTTGGTGGGATTCTAAACGAGGATATTCACGTCTTGTCACGTATATAGTCTTGTTGTTATTTTATTTGATACCGCTTACTCATTGTACGTAAAATGCAAACGAGTCGTCGCGATCGAAAAACACTTTACATGGATTGTTTATAAAACAGGGTTGCTTTAACGCTCGGCGAGACAAGCGGTAATGAAACCCGGGCTGGGAGGCTCAACAAACGTCATTACTGGGGCACGCATAAATATGCAAGGCAGGTAACGCACATTTTCATGCGACGTCGCAAGAATTTTATCGCCCGTTTAATTCTGTGAGAGAAAAAATTGGATTCTTTTCGGTGTAACACGAGATAGGAGGTCGCGTGGGAACCGACACACTGGCCTCCTTTAGATGGCTCGCAGCTAAGTGCAGCCGAAATGTGTTTTATTCTGATATTGCTTTCTATTAAATGCTGCGTAGGAAAGTGTAAAGGGACGTACTTTTGTCCATCACAGGCGCTTTATTCGTTAGACGTTAATGTGGGTGTTCTGTGAGAGGCGCGCCTATTAACGTGTGTTTTATTCATCGCCCCTTTTCCTTCGCTGGGTTACACGTTCGCTACAATTGCCCGGGACCTTAACGGCATAGTTCTCTTTTCTTAATGCTTTTGTTAATTTCACTTTCATTTGCTTAAGAGTTACCATCCATTTCCATTTTTTCTTAGAAAGAACTGTCATTTGAAACTATTGAATTTGAAAATACTTGTCTGTAAATATCTAAACATTTAATGTGTAGGCATGATATATCCTGAAAAAGCGTTGGCAACTCAAAAAGAAAGAGATAGGGAGAAAATGAAAAGCTACAAACTAGCTTATATTCAACAGGGCAGAATTATGCTTTAATAAAAAGGTCAAACTTAAAATTTTGCGCAATGATAATCTAATACATATTCAGCTGTTTATCAGTTTGCTATTCAACAACTCAACTTGTAGTCTCTGCTCTATCAGTCATTTAGTGATCTATTGGTCAGCTTAATAGCACCACTCTGAAATAACAATAAGATCTGGCCAAGGTCCAATTTATTTATAAGTGTTATCAGTATTTTAATGCTGATAACACTTATAAATACAAAGACGAACTACTTACTACTAAGGCTAAGCTTTGTTGTGTTTATCAAGTTTTAAACTGATATGATATTCACAAGCAGAATTAAGGTTATCTTCAAAATACAGGATATTTACTGACGGTCAGGACAAAAGCTGTGGTGCACAATGCATCCAGTCTGAGAAAGATACTACGCACTGACCATGGTCCGAGGGTGCTCGGCTAAAACGTTGATAACACTCGTAGTGTCTCCAGGCCACTGGATTTGTTTACGATTGAACAACAAAAGCGAGCTTAGCTTTACGTGGCTATGAGCTTATATAGCTTGTTTTCTAAATTTTGCTGTTGAATTAAATTTACAACGACGAGTGTAAATGAGAATGAGCTTTTACGTAGGGGTTTGTGTTGAACTAAACTTCATTTTTGTTTGAAAAACAGTGTCAAAGAGTATCAGTATCATATTCATTATGTATAAACACCGGTTTAACTAACGTGTAACTACTTTTTTTGATATTTACTCTATTCAAGTTTAATTATCATACGGACAAGTTCAGTGCGTGTTGCCGGTGATAATTAATGATTTATTAAATTAATAAATTAGCACGGCCTTAACAAATTACTGATGATGATAACTGATACGTGAGCTCAACAAAATAAAACCTCGTACAAAGTCACGCAGCGGGCTATGGAGCAAGCTATGCTCGGGGTTATAGAATCTGAAATAAGGAAATCCATAGAAAAACCAAGATAACCGTCAATAGTTCTCAAAATCAGTAAGTGGAAGTGGAAATGGGCAGACCATATAGCTCGCAGCTCACAACCGTTGGACTAAGACTCTCGAGTGGCGACCACGAACCATATGATGGACGCAGTGGAGGTTGGGGGGACCTCCACTGCGTCCATCATCTGGTCTGGTCTCGATTGACCAACGGTCGCGGGAAATCTGTGGATAGAGGCGGCTCAAGACCATTTGTTGGAGCATTTTATGGAGGAGGCCTATGTCCAGCAGTAGATTTCTATAGGCTAGTAATAGATTAGTAGGCTAATATTTCTTCCAATATTGACCCATCTAGCATACAATCTACGTCTGCAACACAAACGAACATCCGGCGCAGAAACATACATACATACTTGACTTATGGAAGAGAAGATGCAGAAGGGTCAGAAGGAGTACTTCAATACTAACATTATTAGATGTCTACGAGATCGTCAATGGACGACATCAAATTACTGTTCAATCCACAAACTGTTAAATTGATTTCACATTCATTAAATTTCAATGATATATTATTAACATAACATAAACAGTCACATACGTAGTCCTAATAACACAGAGTTCGTCAAATATATTTTTGATATTAGAATTTTTCCAGAACAACGTAACTTTTGTTCTAACTATTTCGGACGTGCTACGCCGTAGCTTTTGTGGCTACGAAGCCGTAGACTGAATCGAGTTGAATAAGTTGAATTGACAGACACTCATTTCGATAGTCTAGCAGGTAGGTTTTTATTTCAGAACAATAACTGGCTTTATAGAGATGTGAGAGAGTTTTCTTTTTGAGGTTTTTATAGTAATGACGCCCCTTACTCACCCATACACACATCTATAAGTACGCACTCACACATCTGACTTCTATCCTTCTATTCTATTTTTAGTTTTAATAATAAGTAGTATGTAGTAGCCATGGAGCTAAGCGTAGGAGCCAAAATGTCGGACCGCATTTGTAACAGTATACTGCGCTCCAAAATACAAATCGCTGACGTTGGTCGTAAAGCCACCAACCTGAAGTAGAACTAGGCTGGACATGTCTGCTGCATGTCGAGTGACTTGTGGGCAAAGACCATCACAGATTGGATCCCACCCTACGCAAAGCAGCGACGTAGAAGGTCCAGAAGGAGATGCAGAAATTATCAAGAGAAGCCGTGACGAATCACTGTGACCCTGCTGGCTTTTAAGACCTAGTGTGGGGAACAGAGCCTACCCATGGTATACAAGTACTCAATGTTATTAGAATGTATATATACTGGACACACTTTTAAGATAATAAACAAATATCTTAACTTATATCACTATTGAACGTAAATACAGTGTGCTTAGGGCCCATTTTACCCATGTCACTCTATTTCTGTATTATTTATTAACTCCAACGAGCTTCCGATGTTGCTTTATTCCATTGTAGAACTGTATCCACCGCGGTGCCTGATGTCCGAGCTTGGAACTTCGCAACTGACACTACAGAGAGAAACTTTTCGGGCATAGAATGAATGGCTGTCAGCCAAACGTAAACATGCAAGCAAAATACTTGGTATTATTTAGTTTTCGGATTGGGATGCAGTTGCAGGGTAAGCGGGTTTATTGTGATTTTACAAATTTCAAGATTTATTTGGAGCTGCTACGAAATTTGTACTCGATAATCTAAATTACCTGCCACAATTATATACGTAAAAGCATATAATTATAATAATAATAATAATTTGTATTGCGTTAACAAACTTCACAAAACAATTTGGTGTATGTACAATGTACATCAGATTAGACTCTTAAATGATTACAATCCTGAGTAGATGACATAGGTACCCAAACTAGGAAATCCTGTATGATGCGTACCTATACCCTCCGCCGGACAATAAGTTAAACATCATTAATTATTTTTATTTTTTACTTCACTACAGCAAGATCAAGTAGTGAAAAAGTAAAAGTAATTATTTAAATAAATATAAAACTAAAAAAAATGAAAAATAGAAAAATAAATGTTAGTTTTTAGTTTTTACTTTATAAATATTAACTATAGTTGAAGTTAGCTTAAACTATAGTTAATAATTAATTATGACTATTAAAATATTCCAACATGGCATGATCAATTTTAATTTCATAGCATGACCTTTATTGAAAATCTAAACCACACAAGCACAACCCATCACATTTCGTTCATCCACAAAGTAAAGATAAAATATCACCACGGCTGTGCCGAGGCACACCTAAGAATATCACTCACTAGCCAATATCGTACCCTGCAGTTCAATCTATATGAGCGGAAAGCATCAAATATAACCTTTATTGCCATAGAGTACGGGAACAAAATGACGGCGTACGCGCGGTAGAGTTTAGGTAGCGTCGGCAAAGTCGGTAATGTTATTTTGCGACCCGGGTGCAAGTAAAGGACTCTATATTAAGCATTCCTGTCCCCCCAATCTCTTCAGGTGGGCGGGACATGAACTCTACTTCAACTTATTATTTCGGGCCGCATGCGATGCGTGTTTTTCTCCTACACGTACATTTACATAACCATACCGCCTTAATCCTTTTATTAAATTCTGCGGAGTTTTTCTGTAAAAAAGTAGACAGTTTCAAACCTGGTATAGCTTGTTTATCAGTGGTGGTAAAAAGTTTCCGTTTCCATCATTGGTCATGAATGAACTCATTATAATGTTAATTGTCACCACAATCGGGCCTGGGCGTGACATTAAAAGCGACATCAAAAATGTATATACCTTCACTATTTAAAGATACCCATTTCGCGGTCGCGTGCAACCGATTTAGTAAAGCGACTGGCCCCGTGCCCATTAAAGCAGATTACGGATGAAAAAACCAACGAGCTCTTGGCGTTATGAGTTAATTTTGTAAGATTAACGTGCGCGCCTGTTAGTATTTCTCTTTATTTGGTCGGTCTGTTTGTTTAAACGGGTAATCCAGCGCAAAACGCGTTGCTGGGTCGCTACATGAAGCATGCGTGGTTTGTTCACTGTCTGTGAACATTTTTGGTCAACATGCTTTAAATCGTTGACCAGTGAGGCAGGTTTAATAAACATACAAAATCAGCCCGCATAGTGTTTTCGTATAGTGGACTTGGGGCTTACTCTCGATGAGAAATCGCTTTAATCCACCGCGTTTTACCATTTGGATCTGTGCATGTCACATTCCACCGCAGTTTTTGTTCTAAAGTATGCCGGTTTCATCACAATATTTACCTTCAACGTTTGAGAATGTGGTTATGGGCACTTAAAACATGTGTGGTTTTGTTACCGGAAGCTCATAAAATATTGACTTGATAAATTAAAGAATGATCACATCGCCATATTCCATATTATCGGTAGATGCATAAACAAAAGACTGAAAGACATGCAAAAAGACGAGCTTAACCCTAAGAGTTGTCTTAAGCAAACCTTTTGAGGCTAGAGCGTACCTACTTAGTATCTGAGTATCTGAAGTCTAGTTGCTAGCTAATGATAATATTTTAGCTAGTGACATCAATATAGGGTTGCTATAATATAATTAAAATTATGAGATACGTGAGTAATGATTTCAATGCATTATAATGCAGTTCAATGAATCCGGGTCGAATGAGCCACGGTGCGGGTAAACTGTTGATGCACAACATGCGTTGTGGTTACATTTTAACTTTGAACCTTGGTAATCTACTTTATGCCGCGGTGCGTCTGGTATAAGAATTAAGGCTTTGGTCTGCTTCCGTGGATGTCATAAAACCACTATAAAGGGCAGCAGCCCACCTGAGTACCCAACACCAAAAACTGCGATCACCAATCCGTCTGCCAACCGTGGTGATTATGGCTAATCCCCCCATTGCATACATTGGGGGAAGCCCCCAACAGTGGTCATTTAACAGCTAATGATGATTTTAATCAATCTACCTTATCCCTTGTGTAACAATTAAAGACACAAAAGAAAAAAAAGCATTGAAGCTGAAGGTGTCATTTTGATCTAAAACTTTTTTATTAATGTTGTCTGTTCCTGCAGTAGACATCATCATCATCGTCAGTGCTTACGTCCACTGCTGGACAAGGCCTTCCACATAAAATTACACACCACGGCAAATCTGTACGGCAATGCCTAGTATAATTACAATTAAGTATAATGAAGTGGCACAACACAAATGTGTGTTTTCGTTGTCAGAACATAATCGCCGGGCGATAAAAATCACTTAGCACTCTGAGTGGCTGTAATGAAAACGTCTTTGACCGCTAACTACACGGTTGTATAAAATAAGGAGACTGTTAACTGGGATCTCCTGTAATATTTGAAACATTCTCTTCGTAAATAATATGCAACGCTTAGACGGTCGTTTATAGTTTAGTTTTTATATAGATATAATGCCTACGTAAGTTTCCTACCGAGAAAAACTTTGGCATTGATATCGCTTTGGTTATATTGGGGTATTAAACCTCTACGGTTATATATTTTATACGGTTCGCTTTAAGATAGATTCGTTAAAAATGCTTCGTATGTTTAATATAGAAAGAGAGTAAAATAGCAAAGGTTATCGATCGCTTTGCCATAAATGCACCAGCAATTTCCTCTTAGATGCTGTCAATGCATTTTCCATCCAAAAGATTTTTATGAAGTATCTTGAAACGCGTGTGCCATATTTTAAAAAGTAAAAACGAGATTTCACGTTCCTAGCGCGCCTGGTCTAAACGTGTGTACAAAATATGCAATAATTCATATAACGTCTACTGCAAATTTATTCTGCTGCACGGTAACATACTTCAATGGCTGTATTGGATATAATTTTACCACAAACAAAGATAAAGATAAAGATAAAGATAATTTGTTTTGAATATGGTAATTTTACATAGATGGTCATAATTCACACGTCCAACATACTCAGTCATACATTATGACATACAAATAATTTAGTTCCCATAAGTAGGTACTTGGTAGATACATCCATTACCATGTCATTATAATAATACATAATAATTAACAATTTAACGATGATTTCAACGGTGACTAGTGTACAGAATGTAAAAACGAAACTCGCAGCATACTGAAACGATACGTTTTTCTTCTTTCTAGAAACTTTGTGGTTTCGTCAAAATGTTAACAACTTTTAAGCAGACATTTGTAATATATTCAATATTTCTAGAGTATAAAGTGAAGTAACCTCTTGAAAAATATATACCTATAACAATATGATAACCTTTAAATTTTTGCATTGCAAGTTTATCCACCACTAAACTGAATGATTTTCTGATAAAAATTTCTGCTAATAATATTAGTACACAAAAAACCAAAGTACACCGGATGCGTATGCAGCACGTAACGTAAATACGCGCGTCTCTACGTATGTACACGCTTACATGCACGTCACGCAAGCGGTGTTCCATGTCTCATACAGATCCATACATTACAACGCCATGGTAAGTCGACGTGTAAGTCTACATCTACGCGTACGCAGCCGGTGTGCTGTGGCCTTAAAAACGTTTTGGAAAACAGCACGATATTAAAATCTCCAAAATTGTGGAGTACATACGTCTTTCGTTTGTTTTATGTAACCTTCCGTCTACGAGTCAACGAGTTGTTTGTGAAGAAAGCATTTCGAGTTGACAGAATTTCAAATTTGAAGTAAGCAAAATATCTAAGTTTAAACGGTAACTATCAAGAACTTCACCACAATAAACAAGAAAGTTTCTCGGGTCCAGTAAAAGTTACGGCATAGTATTTTTATATAAATAGACTGCGTATAATTTCAGTGAGTTTCGCTGTCTCATTTGGGCTCACTAGATGAAATTTAAGAGTCATCTCACTGAGTTGGGCCTCCACGCAGATCCGGCCACGACAAAAGAGTGCCCTAGAGACCCGGGTATAGCGGGAAAAGGAATTTTTAATTGGCCTTCAAATAAAGGCCCATATAACTTACAACAAAAAAGCTTTTTTTACAATGCAATTCGTTCCGGATTCTAGCTTTAACTATTTCTTTAAAATATTTTTTGTGACATAGCGCTACATTTACTTAATTAAAATGCAGCTACAAACTGGTATGTTGTAGTGCAAGATGCTAAATAAGATAGCAAATAATTGGTTAAATGAGAAAAAAATTTGATGGATCTTTTTCATAGTCGTAACGGCTTGATAGGCCGTAACAGGCAGTTAAAATGAAAAGTGTGTTCCATTTTAAACTTTATTAATTATTACAAAGTTATTAGTGTCAGACATTTTAAATTCATATTTTGGAGGGAACTTTAAAGAAATTAAAACTAAACTTTAAACTTTTTGTGTTGCATTTGGTGTTGATTTAGTTTTTAACTTAAGGTTCCCATATTTACCTGGTTGTTTTTTTTTGGTTCATTGTTTCAAAAAGGACCTCTCGTACTTTGATAAGCCTTATACAATTATATCTACAAAAATTTTATGTAGATCTGACTTGTACTTGATAAATGAAAAGGTAAGTAGAACCAACTGCAAAGAAAGAACGCAGTTTCCTATTAAATTAAAACACTACAAGTCCCATCTTGTAGATATAATTGGATAAGATTTATCAAGGTACAACGTGTTTGTGAGGTTCGATTCCCGCTGGGACAAATGTTTGTATGATCTGCAAATATTTGTATATACTCGTAGTTCCTTTTATACCCATGACACAGGGTATTCAAGTGTGGGAAGACTACGTTTGAGACTGGTTGGGTGTTATGTTATGTTTTGTTCTAGATTTCTGAAACAATAAACGATATTTTTTTTTAGTGAACAGCTTTATTCTGCAAAAATGTTGTATACGTGGCCACGAGGTTGTGTTGAGAGAAGAGCGGTGCCTACTATAAACTTGGAAATATTATAATAGTGGTCAGTTATAACTTTCCGTGACGGTTTGGCTGCTTAACATTTTTATTTTGAAACAGTAACCGTTATGAAACCACATAAAACATCGATATTAACGGTGGAAGTGAAAATTTTAATTTTACCAAAAATTCGTACGCTCTTTAAAAGTCCACTTGATTTATTAATGCGGGATCGTAAATGGCATTTATGCCATTTAGTCGACATGAGAGATATTTTGTGTCCATATTTGTGTCATACACGGTATACGCCGATGGGTGATTCTGTATGCCATAGCTAAATCGTTCTCTACTCAGTAAAATTTATTTGAAAATATCATTAAAAAAATATAAAAAAAATATCATTATCATTATCAGTTCGTTTACATAATCCTTGTTTTATGATCGGTGGTATTGAAATATGATTTCAAATCAATTTAAAGCTGGGTAAGAATCCAGGTGTTTTTAAAAATAAACTGGCAATGAAATAGGAAAACCACAATACCTCCCAAATATATTTCATACGGCAATACAATCATTTTGTAAAAATTGCATTTCACACACAATTGGTTTTTAATTCAGGAAGCTATCTTGTATTGTTATGAAGATATTTTGGCTCTTCCAAGTGACACTTTTTCATACACGCCAGTTTAAATAGGCTTGTTACTTTAAATTTTGTTTCAAAAGCATCGATCTAATTTAATAAGCTTCAAAAAGATAACCAGTACATTTTGTTAAATCACATACAATTTTGAATCCATCCAACTACCAATCAGAAAACATTTGAAATCGATGAGCCTTGAAGAAAAGTTGGATGAACAAAGTTTCGGTACTTCCTGTTAATTAAATATAAATGGAGAAAGTTTATTTCTTCCAACTATTTGAAAGATTGTTCTTATGTAAATAGAAGCTTTTCATAGAATATGTTGTTTAATTAAGAAATATTATAAAAGATTTTTTAATCATGGAACTGTAACTAAATCGCCTTAATGTAGCTGGCATAAGAAAAGACCCTGTCATCTCCTCCCGTGGATGTAGCATAAACTGACTAAGGGTACACCAAAGGATGGGCAGCAGCACCCACCTGACTACTTGACATTTAATACTGAACACTTATCCATCTGCCAAGCGTGGTGATTATGATAAATCCCTTCCACATGACCAATTCACCACAAAATTAAATTTGTGGCTGCAAAAAAAGTGTTTTTTTAGTGATATAAAACTATCTGATAAAAAAAAAAGTTTAGGTATTATAGCTTCTTTGACATTTGTGTATTGTACGTATAATTTTTATGTAATATAATTTAAAGTTCGACGTATGTGTAATTTGTTTGACATTGTAATTCTCTAAGACATACCTACCTTCATCGATATTGTACACCAATCTTGGTAACATAGATAGATAGATAGAAAATACTTTATTGCACAAGACAAAAAAAAAACAAGTACATTGGCGAACTTAATGCTAATTAGCATTTTCTTCCAGCTAACCTTTGTGTAATATAGAGTGGGTGGTAGTGCTATAGGTAAATAATACATAACGAGATTATAAAGATAACATAATTAATTACTTACCTACTTAAATAACTAGATACATATTAAAAAAATATATATAAATATACACTCGAGAGCAATGAATCCGGGTCACTTAAAGAATGTTAAAAATCTCGGAAACTAAAAATGATAGATTAATGCAATAAATTGTATTTAATAGACAATGTAATACTCCTTAAATGAAGGTAAAAAAAATATGAGTCACCATACATTTTATTAGCACAAAATTACATAAAGAAAAAAACTGCTGATCTCTCCTTAAAACAAAAATAGGAAACATTAAATTTTTGAACTTTATTACGATTTTCTTGAATTTTAATACTTCGTATTGCCTCCTCGTGCTTCCATTACTGCGTTTACGCAGAAAAAAAACAACAAAAAAACAGAAATCAAACAATGATAAATGACAGATTACAAACAAAAGCAAAACCAAATGCTGTAATTTCGTAGTTCCATCTTCGAAAGTGGCCCTTTTTCAAATTTGTTTTTTTTATGAAATAACTTTACAATAACTAAGAAGTTTTAATACCTTCATTTAAGGAGTATTACATTGTCTATTAAATACAATTTATTGCATTAACCTAGCATTTTTAGTTTCCGAGATTTTTAGGATTCTTTAAGTGACCCGGATTCATTGCTCTCGAGTGTATATAATTATTATAACCTACCATAAACATAAACATACTTATAAAGAAAACAAATAAGAAAATAACATAAGCGCTCAATTTTCTTCAACATTTTGCAAGGAGAAAAAGTATTGGTACAGCTTGGACTTGAAAATTCCTATGGACGCAGCTTTCCGAATTTCGACTGGAAGAGAGTTCCATAAGCGGATCGCAGTGACCGTAAAAGAGTCCGTGAAAAAAGAGGTCTTATGGACAGTCTTATTAACACAGTGGACACTAGAATTGAAACTATCGTGGCTTGGTGTCATTTTAGAAAAATTACGACTATACCGTATTATACCGTATTGTACCGTATTATATCGTAATTTTTCCAAAATAGTGGACAATGTTTAAATTTTTACTTAACATCTTAATAGGTACCTTGTTTTACAACATATTTCATTTGATTTGATTTGTATTCTGTGGGGAAAGTTTCGTCCAGCAGTGATGATGATAGTTTTACTAAAAAGCTTTGCAGGTAATTAAAGAGAGAAAAACAAGTACAAAAAAATAAAGGTGCCCAAATTTACAGTGTATTCCATAGACAATGAAAATACTAAACGACACATATCATGGAGGCAGCAAATGACCTTTGATTCGACACAAAGTGAACCTTGCCATATGTGCACGTTTAGTGGCGGACTCGTAAACATCTCAATAAATATTGATTACGCAGAAAGCTATTATGTTCAGGCGTACTCCCGAAAATGTACAATATTTACGATGGAAAGACATGCGATTTACTTCGGCTACAATTTTTTATATGCAATTTACAACTATTTATGGGCAGATAATATGAAAACAGCATTAGTCTTTAGGCGTTCACTGCTGGACAAAGCCTCCCTTATGAAATACAATTGCTATAATTTGGTGATTGCAGTATCTGTGTTGAGTACTCAGGAGGATGCTGCTCATCCAAAGTCAAAGTCAAAGTCAAAAAGAACTTTATTCATTGAAATCACAAGGATCATTTTGAATCGTCTTATACAAAATTAAATTACTCCTGTTCCAACGCGACCAAGCCTAGAAGAATCAGGCAACAAACTCGGCTTGGCTTACATAAATGGTCCGTCTTACTACTAGGTGAGAAGCGCCTGTGTGGTGCCTCGGAGCAAGGAGTTGCTGATACATAGTAAAAGAGAACTTAAAAAACCTTAGGAAGGTATACAAAAGTAAATAAACATCAGCAAAAATATGCAAGACAGCACACGCTACGCTTGTTATACTTATAAATAACTAGTCGCGGCCCGCGGTTTCACCCGCGTGAATAATGATGAAAATTGATGATGATGACGATAATTAAAAGTAGCCTATGTGTTAATCCAGGGCGTAAAGTATCTCCAATCCAAATTTCACTCAAATCCATTCAGTAGTTTTTACGTGAAAGAGTAACAAACATCCATCCATACTCACAAACTTTCGCGTTTATAATATTAGTAGGATAATCGAATACAAACATGTAAATAGGTAAGTACAGATATAGCAAATTTCCATTTTAGCAGTCGAGGGGCAGAGCGACATCAGGCCACGCGGCTTTATCATTAATATAGTCATCCAAAGTGTAATCCCTTAGTCAGCTAGGAGGAGATGGAGTAGTCTATTCTTAGGCTGGACATACCACGGTACACCAGGGGTCCATTCTTAGCCAAGATAATTACTGAACAAGAAAATGTTCCATTAAAGTTTCAGTTGATATTTCGAAATTTATACTAACAAATTAAGCCTCGGTCTATTCCAATAAAAATCATCAAGCATTTTCCTTTCAAGGCAGGTTATATAACTGAAAGGTTCAAAAATAACTCGATTATCCAAAGCTTTAAAAATCTCTCTTGGCAGTTTAATTTTCTTCGCTGGTTGTATTCCTATTCAGGATTAACCATTATTTTGTTAACCTGTTTTATTGAGGAAGAATATCTGTTATGTTAATGTGTTGGTGCCTTCCGTTTTTTTTATTTCATGATGTACTTCTACTTCACGGTTCTTTCTTGGAAACCCTGCGTTAGGTCAGTGACCCAATTGAGGTGTGAGATTAAGAGGCCTCAAGGCAAAAGGCTATAGTAGAACCAGTGTGGTGCAGGTGCGTCTTGCAGAGGTTGTTTTAACGCATATGTCACATTCGCAAATTTTGGTTCCACAATATGCTGAATTTCTCATGTTTATCTTCACCGTTTGAGATCACGGAATAATGCGGACATACTTTTTTTAGTGGAAAAATCCACTGGTGCACGATTGGAATTTGAACCAACGATCTTAGGATCGAAAGTCGGAGATCACTAGGCTATCAGTGCTTTAGAGGTCATTAAAGATGCAGATAAATTGATTTAGAAACACACATGGTAGCTTTAAAGATTCCGTAGTACCAACGGAACCATTATTGGCTTCCGAATCTAAGGAACGAAAAATTTGAAAATTGGTATGTAAATACAGCGTTAATTATCCGAATCACAGACGAGTAGCGTTAGTAAATTAATTCTGATTTTGGAGGTAAGATATGACTTAAAAACAAAAAAATACTTATGACAATTTCTTCATATTGTGGAGTTAGCAAATGGAAGGTAGATAGTTTTAAATTGCACAGAAAACGCATATTATATTTTAATAACAAATGCATATTACTTTACCACTTCCATTTATCTACAAAACTACTGAGCCTACAAATTTTAAAAACAACCTCCCTCTTTGCTTACAGTAAAGCCGAAACAAAAATCTCAATCGAGTCTTTTCAATCAAGAGTCTTTTAATTCCCACGGGAAACGATAAATATTCGTGAAATATTCGAGAATATACGTAAATTTGTTGACTGATTCAGCTTTTAATTGGTCTAGTGGTTATAGTCTATGGTCGCCTACTTGTATGGAACACTGTCCACGTGAGTCAGGCTCGCACTTGACTGATTTTTAACGTATAAATTATTGTTCTACAATTTACATAAAACTGATAGACACCCAAGCAATTAATCTTAAGAACACCGAAGAGAATCTCTACCATCCGTTCTTTTTATTTAAATTGAGAGAATGCTCTCCTTGCTCGATTTGCGAGCCTTCAGCTAATCTTCCGCCGTCGACTACAATTTAATCAAAGTAAACAACGATGAACGAGATGGCACAGTGCACCAACATACAGTGTTTCATCTTCATGGACTCGTAACAGTATGTATAAAAGATTGCTTTTGCGAGTGCAAGAAGAGTTGCAAGTTATCAGCAGCCATTAGACGTCCACTGCTAAACGAGGCCTCCCCCATAGAATGCTATGAGGGATTTGCCATAATCACCACGATTGACCGACGGATTGGTGATCGTTGGTGCTGAGCACTCGGGTGGATGCTGCTGCCCATCCCCTGGTTTAGGTATTCCCTAAGTCGGCTTTTACAACATCCAAAGATGGAGACGGAGGGGTCTTTTCATAGGCTGGACACACCTTGGCACGGCGAGTTGCAAGTACAAATTAGTCTATAGTACAAAACCTCAGAAAATTTGTTTACTTAGTCAAGGTCAGTACCAAATTTTAAAATATTTACATATTTTTTATAATATTTTTTTTATGTCGTGTTGTGTCCGCCCTAATAAAAGTCCCCTTCATCTTCTCCTGTGGTCGTCGTAAAAGCCGACAAAGGGATTACACCAGAGGATGGGCAGCAGCATCCACCTGAGTTTACAACACAAATACTGCGATCACCAATCCACCTGCGAAGTGTCGCATTTTATGGGGGAGGTCACTGGACACTGGACGTCTAAAGGTTTCTGATGTTGACCAAAGTTTAAGTGACGTTTGAAATTGAGCCAATCAGGTTTTCTCTTTATTAGATTGTGGTGATAGAGTTTGTTATTATTTTTAAGAAAAAGGCAATGTTGTAGTTCTCATATTTGTTGAGCTATGCTGGTAATTTATCTAGATTATTTTGCGGCGAGCGATAGTAATCGACTTTTTCTCATCCAGATACCGAAACGCGAAATGGAACTCGTAATGTGTCCCAATTCCCAAGATACAAAGATGATTGTTATCAACATTGTATTTTGCCATAAATACTAAATAGCGCTCCCTCATCTATACTATAGTAAAACTGTAAAGGTGGAAAAGTCTGTACATTACAAATATTTTCCCAAAAACTAGTAAGGGTACCTACATAAAACATAAAACGATCCGACTGTAATTAGAATTCTTACCTGTCTGTAATATCTGTCTTCCTATCACATCAAGCAAAAACTACTGAACTGATTTTGATGAGCCTTTCGCTATGTGTAAGCTTATGATCTAATTTAGTAACTAGCATAGGTTGAAAACGCAGGTACCTTTACCTTTGTATCCCTTTTGAGGGATCAAAAGGGGAAAAAGGATATCGATGAAATTAAAAAAAAATGCGAGTATCAACTTGAAAGTTCGTACAAAGGAGTACTTGCACTCACAATATGTAAGCAAAAATATGAATTTATTTCAATTACCTACATTATTTTTTATCACTTTTTACCATCCACCTGAAATGCTTATTAGGTAGATAAAGTTAGGTATCAGTGGTCAGATGACATAACATAACATAACACCCAACAGTCACATACGTAGTCTTGATCCCACACTAGGATTCTGTGTCGTGGGTATCAAGAACTACGAGTACCATGGTAGGAACCATAACACTCAGACCCGGAACAAATATTTGCAGATCATACAAATATTTATTATATTTTTTATATTTTTTTTTATTATTTGTCCTGCAGCGGGAATCGAACCCGCAACCTATTGCATCTCAGCCGGTTACTCGCCCGCCGCGCCACAGAGGTCGTCAGATGGGTTTTGTTAGATTGATCTGACCATGGACACAAATGTTCGTGATTAGAGCGAGTGTCCATATAGAGTCACTTTAATCACTCCTAGGTGTTAGGTATTTTTTTACTAATAACTTTGAGCCGTTGCCAGTAGTCACTAAGTTGGTTGTTAGGTTTTTTTATCAGGATAAATTCAGTTTATAACTTTAAAGTAAAAAGGCAATAAAAAGGCAATGGACAGAACCAACAACCAATAGAGAATAAAGGTCCTCGAGTGGTAACCACAAAATTGACGACGCAACGCAGTTGAAGAAGTCTCGGTGGACCGGCGACATTTTGTGACAAAGATCGCAGGCAGTTGGTGGATGGAGGTGGCTCATAACTATTCGTTGTTGCATTCAAATATGATGGAGGCTTACGTACAATAGTGCGTAAATAGTGTATAATACTACAGGCTGGTGAAGATAAAAAGAAATAATGCTATTGTTATAATGAATTTATCTTTGTAATTTGCATTTGTACCATCTATCTAGAATGCGTAGTAAGTACGTACTAGGTAGGTTTACAAGGTATCTTTATCCTACATAACCTACGCATGGACGAAGTCGCAAGCGAGCCAGCTAGTTTTATATTTGTATGGACGTGGTAAATGTATTTTTATCTGATACAATCTGGGTGAATTATAATAACAGCAACAGTTGACCCGTATATTTGATAAAACGTTAATTATTCACATTATGCGTCATATTATTATAAACTGTAATAAAGGCATCAAAGCTGAAAAACTGGAACATATTATTAGGTAAAATCAATTGAACTTATTTCTGAATTATAGATTAATTACACACTTACCAAACTTTATTTTTTTTGACGGCCTCTGTGGCGCGGTGGGCAAAGGTTCACCTGCGACGCAGGAGGTTACGGGTTCGATTCCTGCCTCGGAACAAATATTTGTATGATCTGCAGATATTTGTTCAGGGTGTTCTAGGTATTCTAGTACCCATAACACAAGCTCTGCTTAGCTTGGGGCAACATTATCTAATGTTGTGTGAAATGTCCAGCATTTATTTATGTAGTATTTAATCTAATAGGACAGTTTTGTGAAACTACACTGCAGAGCAAAATATAAAAAATCAAGTAAAATTTTGATACTGTTTGATACAAAATAATTAAAAAACCATTAAAAAGAAGCTTTTTATGGCTTCGGCCATAAAGTTACAGTTCCAAAGAGATGTAAAGAACCCCAAGTACTCACAAATAACTTAAACAAATCAGAACTCCTTCAAGTTCGTGGGTAATTAAATTATCGCTTAAACTGTTACGCTTTAAGTTGAACGAGAAATAATTAAAAATTAACAATTGTAGCTTTACCGCATACAGTTGCCGGCTATGGCTGTGGTAGAGTGTAAAACAGATAGAGCAATATGCGCCAAGATCAGCTATGAGAGCGTTTTCTCTAACGACACACGTTCTCGGGATAATATGACTTTATAACATGGTATAGACAATGATATCACTATACGAAACCGTAAGGACCTCCCAGCCACACACTTTGAAAATACATAGACTCGGAATCCAATCTACTTTGTATTCGTAACTTCTGAAACCGACAATACAGGAAATCCTAGTTTGTGACTACGACTATGCGACTGTTAAAAAAACTAAGTTGCCAATCCTTTCACTTATCAACGGTCCCAGCTAAACCTATTTTTAACAATTTTCATTTTAACCCCAGGGTCCCAAGACCAAGGGCAAACTAGTCACGTATACAAGAATAACTTTTCATTAAAAAACCGGCTTCCGCATTGAATTCGGCTATCTGCATGTTTTTATTTGCTAAAGGCATGCAAAACAATAACTTGTTGCTGAAAATATCAAAATTGCTATATGCATGCCTATAACATTTGAGGAGTTCCCTTAATTCCTCATGGATTCCATCATCAGAACTGTGTTTCGAAAAAAAATGGGAGCAATCTGGAAGTATATCTATTCAAATAAAAAAAAATCCTAATCGGTCCATAAACGACGGAGATATGAGGTAACAAACATTAAAAAAAATACAACCGGTTGAGAAACTCTTCCTTTTTATGAAGTCAGTTTAAAAGAACACTTTAGTTTTCACAATTTTCTGACAGTAACAACTGAAAGCTGTCTTTTACAAATTTTAAAAGTGTGAGAAATACCTTGTGGTTTTGCGGTAGAAACCTTAGATCATTAAATTCCTTATGCGTGGCTTCTTTCCAAGGAGTTATCAAAGAGGCTGATAGAGAGACCAATGACCAAAGGGCGTTTATCTCGGTAAGAAAATCAGTATTACCATCCAAGAAGGTAACGTGTCGCCAGCCTTTTGGGCACGCTGCCTGCGGTCGATGACTTGAACTCTGTTTTATATCTATAGATTAAAGTGTGAAAATGAAAATTTCACGTTTGTTTTAACATTTTGTAAAATATTATTACGTCTGAATATGTTTTAAATGTACCTGTGATTTAACACATTGCCCGACTGTATAGCCGGAGGTGACGTGGAATTTCACGTTGATATTAACCATCTTTGAACAATTTATGCTTCATTCTCCCATTAAAAGAAATATAAAAACCAATAAATTGGTTTTTACTTTCATTAAACTGATTGTATATAGGCTTATTTAATCACTTCAATAAAAGCTCTTCAAAGAATGACAGAACTGAATACATCTTCCACTAAATGAATTATTCCTAGAAAATTATATAAGGTGAATGGGTTAGATCCTTGTGCAAAGTTGAATTAAACGTTTAATTTCCGGTTAATTTGAGTAGTCGATAATCTTGAATAAATGAGATAAACAAAGTAAAGATAGAAAATACAAAAATATAATTTACTCCATTTGTAATATGATTTGGAAAGTATTTAGACTCTATAAAGAGCCGAATTATTGAACGGGTGTGTTGACGCGCTCGCGCCAGCATGTTGCATTGCATTGAAGGAACACTTAGTATCGTCTTCTTAACCAGGATAATAACTTTTATAAGAAGTTAAAAAGCGCTGATAATCTTACCTTTTTGCCGTCTAGTTCGTGTGTGCCTTGTGCTAATACTTTGTCTACGCTAGCAGGATCCGCGAATGTGATGAAGCCGAAGCCCCTAGAACAAAAAAAAATGTTTTAGCAAATTGATTGAAGTTTCTTCAAGCCCATACCTTCAATATAGAAGAATAGTAAAGTACGTGGTGTATAGTCGTAATTTTTCTAAAACCCATACCTTCAGCCAGAATTCACCCACTCACTTCATGACATGGGACTCCTCCATAGAATGCCATGACAAACGCTATTGAGCTACTTCTGATAACTATAAAATGGCATCGTCCATTGGGGAGAAACTCTAGAATTATCCAGCTGAAACAGGTCGCTCTCAGCGATTTATCATCATCACTAATCATTTCATCATTAACCAGTAAAAATCCACTGCTGGACATATACGTCTCCCCAATAGAATGCCACGTCGAATGCTCTTAAGCGGCCTCTAACACCGACTTCTTGTGACCATTAAAATGTCATCGGTTCTTCAAGAAGGGGATTTTCCTACACTACGTCGTCCAGTAGTCTCAGCGATTAGCCGTCAATTTACGGGTTTTTTGTAGTCTAAATTAATACTTTATAATATAATATTTTAGTATGAATAAATAATAAACAGATAGCTATCTAAATGTATAGCGGTTCTGTGTTATATACTTAACAATACTATGCCATTAAAACTTGCTAATTATTTTTTCTATAAGTGCTCGTTTCACCGTGGTGGTCTTGGTGGCCGTGTTGGCCTATTCCCGTGGATGTTGTATATGGCATTCTATTAATTCTAGAATCATTCATAAAAGATTACACCAGGGGATGAGCAGCAACATCCACCTGAGTACTCAACAGCAATACTGCGATCACCAATCCACCTGTCAAGCGTGGTAATTATGGCAAATCCCTCATATTTAATGGGTGGCCTCGTCCAGCAGCGGGCGTCTACTGGCTGATAAAAATGAAGACTAGTTTTAAATTACTTACCTGTCCTAGAAAACATTCTTTATCTAACTACAGAGGGAGTAAAAAATTAGAAGTGTCTCAAAAGTACAGAGCGGGCCGATACGAGCTGTCTCTCTGATTGCGCGACAAACTCGCCAGCTCTAACGACGCTTACGTATATTTGTTTCGTTCAAGTTTATTTTATAGTCGAATGTTTTTTGAAATTCTCGTTTATTCCGAGAAAACTGCAGATTTTTACAGAGCTTGTAAATCAAGTTTTGGCACGACTTAGTGTTAAATGATAGACTTTTTTTATCCTCAGCCATTAAAAGTGCTATGATGCCTTACACCAATTTAAATTTTAATATAGTGTTTCTATATAGAGAGAAGTAGAGCACAAAGTTTATAGTAATTCTGACCAAATAACGTTTGAGCCAGAGAAGGTATAAAGAAATCATAGTTCCTTAGCGGATAAAAATAAAATCCATTGTTACGTATTCTACTCAGACTTCAAAGTCCCAGCCTGTGTTTGTTTAATAATCACAAACACACTTTGCACACAAATCCTTAATATCAACCTGCATGTTTCGAATGTATCAAAGTTACTGGAGAAAAAAAACACAAACCACAGCCAGCGGATTATGCAAAGATTATTCATACTGAAGTTAATATTTCAAACAAGTGAATTGAATAATAACACAGCGATTTTCAGTAAGCGAGCGCTGGCCACCACGGCAGGGCGATAAATAATAAAAAGCCTTCTCCACTTTAGGACTTGCAAAAATCACAATTTATAGAGCATTTTAATTTCACTTAGCCGATCCATATTTTACATGTGGCGGCGCGCCCGACCGTGCTCCCAACTCGAATTAATACTAAATTGAAATTGTAAAAATGGAAATACAATTTTCTCGTAGTACTCGGACGGCCCGCTACCTACAGGTGCCGCCAGAAACGTGAAATAACAACACCTCCCCTAATATTTCAAGCGAGACTTCCTTTGAAAATTGGTCAAATTTATTTAACCGTTCTTTCTCATGTCGCTGGTAAAAATATTCATTACGATTCATTTACATTTTCTGAAGCAGGTAAAGCGAAGGAAACGCACGTGGCTTTCTGTAAAAGTGAAACAAAATATATTATTATTTCATTTTACTTGGAATTAAAACGTTGGAGTTCTTTTGACACTGAATTCCGGCATTTTTATCTACAAAGCTTTATGTAAATGTTTGAATTAATTTTATTTGCTTTATGCAGCCATTTTGATGAGAGCATAACTTGGGTAATTGTCCTGTTTTAGTATGTTTTTCTGAATTAAACGTTTTACATGAATGTTTGTGCTTTCAAAGTGAATTATTTTAAAAGCTCATAATGACTTTATATTTTAATTAATTACATATAAAAAAAACTATTAGTATTATAAAGAAAAACGTATTTTACGTCGAAGCGAATCTTCACAATGTTAAACGTATTAATCCTAATCAAATTCCTAAAACGTACAAATGTAATAAACCCCACGATAAAGTAAAATCGAAGGATGAAACAATCCGCAATAAACCTCTTACAGTGGAAAATTACAGACAAAACAATTGTAGCTGCGTTCGATTTCGCATTAAATCAGCTCAGGTCTTTATAAGATTCATGGGTTAATACACTCGATTCTCATACTCGTAGGTATGTGAAAACGTATAGAGTAGGCGCTCGTGTATGGAAATTGAAAATAACGAGGGCCTCCGTTCACACCGCGCGTCAAGCCGACTACACAGACCGACCAGCGGTAATCGACCCACCAGGCACCTTTCGATACCCCCTATCTTGTCTGATTCTCACATCAAAGAGGAGGCGCGGTAGCTCTTACAATAATAGGAGCACTGCGCCAGCTACGAGTGGAGAGGCCCTTTACCGAATGGAGTTACGTCCTACTTATCTTTAAGAGGACGCGCCTTATTTTCTTCCTCTACAATAGGACAATATCTCAATACTCTAGTATGAAATTTGTTAATAAGCTTATGAAAGCACTTTTCAGTGATTGGGTATTTTTCTTTGTACATTTTTCCGTTCAGTATAAAAAAAGAAGATTTGGATAATTATAAGCAGAACCTTTTGGCTTTGTCGGACGACAAACATTTCAGTTCGGGTCAATAAAAAAAGACGCATCTTCAAGTAACAAAAAGTAATAACACCACAGTCGATAAGTTGCAACTTTCTTAAGTCTGCTATAGCACCGTATGTCTACTAATTGGAACTTTAGCAATAATAATAAGGTAGACAATCATCAGAAGCTTCCAAACCACCAATATTAGTTGTACGCGTAATAGTTATTTGAAAATCCCATTGTTTTCCGCGGCGTTAGACCCAAACCCGATAATCCATTCGCATTGTTTGGACTCTTAGAAAATAAATATAGGACGGTACCCTAAACCGCAACGTCAGGAACAAATAGCGGTAACTCCCGTATTCATGGCCTCATGGCTGCAGGCTCCCAGCCGATAGCAATTACTGGCGAAATTAATATCACGCCCCAAATGTTACTCGCGTTTATACGTATCGAGTGCAATATTGTCTCCTTTATTAGTTGCCAGGGCAAATGCTGCCTTCGATTGGCATTTCTTAAAATTAATAGGTCCTGATTTCTGAGGTTTACGTGTGCTGAAGTGTTTTTAGGGTTACTAAGCCAGATGGCGAAACCGAACCCTTATAATTTTATTATGTCCGTATATTTTTCCGTATACCCGTCGGCTCGCCCGTGTGTCACACCCATCATCATCATCAACCTGTAGAATTCACGGCTGAACAAAGGCCTCCCCCCTAAAATGTTATGACAGACGGGTTTGACTCACCGAGTTTCTGTGACGTTTATAATATCTTTAGTCCAGTGTAATAGTTGAGTGGAGGGCTTTCCTCTACTTGTTTAAATATTTCCTCATTTGTGCCGTATTTACACACAATTTGGTATACAGACTTGTTCTGTTCATTCATATCTAGAAAAAAGATAACATTGTTTTTTTTTGCCGCGTACCCTCTTATTTCACCAACCATAAATTTCAGGTCTCTAAGACATACCATTTAGGTTGTGCGATGATAGCCATCAGTCAGTGTGTAAGCCAGTCAGTCAAGCAACGATTTTACTATATATTATTATAGATCGATAAGTTGGTAAAATTGTGACGTCGTCTTTGTCCCTTCTCTGTCGCCTCTTTGTGAGCTAGAAGTAATGAACTTTGATAGTTTAATTTACTGACCTAGGTGCTGTTCAATATTCATGCCCAAAACACTAATAATATTCGTCTGTGGTACATACGCACTTAAACTTATCTATTGCATTACTATTGTCTCCTTTGTTAGTTGCTGGGGACAAATGTTTTACGTAATTCCGCCCTTCGATTGTACTCTCTTACTCACTGTCTATAGTAATAGCTCTCCTAGTTTCAGTACTAACATCAGTTGTACTCGTCTCGTATGTCTTTTCTTTTTTAATAACTTTTATAAGAAATATTTACGAAGACAACAAAATTGTGGTCATTGAAACAGACACGCAAAACTTGACATGGCCTTAGAAATATAGCGTGGCCTTAGAAAAAGCCACGCAAGATAAGGCAAGGTTACATTTTTGATGCGGTATAATTCAAGTATCAAATGAAATTAAAACGAAATCTTTAGGTAACCTGCATGAGTATATTCAGTGACAGGTGGGCAGGACTCTGGCTAACTAGCATTGCAGTATCAAAATCTCGTCATCCATAAATTAAGGGTGCGTTGTTACGGTACCGCTGGCTGAGCCGTTTAAGCTTCATCGTGCATAACCGAAGAGGACAGGAAACAAAGCTCTATGCACTAATGTGGCTTTGCTGTGGTTGTGCGTGAAATCATGGCCAAACAGTGCAAGTACATATTTTGTATCACAGTTTCTAACTCTGTTGAGTTTCAGAGTAGGACCCAGTGCAAATGATTCATATACCTGATCCAGTGGTCGTTACTTCTTATCTGCTTCGTTTCGATTCTTCAGTAAATAAAGGTATCTGAGGGCCTAGCCAAACGGCATTCGCTTAGAAGCGATTCCATTTCTACAATCGTAATACAATACAATAGACCACGTGACATATCGATAGCTAACGTCAATCCCATACGTTTTGGACTTTTCTACTGGCGTCATCGCTATTAGAATGTTACTTTGTCTACGGCCTCTGGGCACTATCGCAGTATCTTATATTTATCTCGATATAGAGATGAGAATCCTTCATGATTCTAGTATGTTCTCGGACTATTCCATTTCTTTCCTGTCTTCTTATTTGTTCACTTCTATTGACTATTATTATTATTATTATTCACTGATTATGAGTATGAAATATGATTTATTCAAAGCCCACATTTATGCGGCTAAATTAAGTTGATTCACTGGTCCCTATCAACGGTATGACGTATTACCGTTGATACAATTTGTAATGCAAACAGTAATCGAATCTGCTTGATTTACTCTATTATGCTACAAATTGCCGAGTAGAAAATATGACAGGTTTTTTGGTATTTTAACTGTTCAATATCGGTGGAAAATATGTTTGATCTCACTTATTGATTAGTAGTACCATTTTACCGTCTAATTATATCCAAGCATGATATTAGTAATACTATAGTTTTTTTTGTGAAAGAGTTCACCTTGGGAATTATTACCACCAAAACTATTTTTGTCGCAAAGCGGTAATGCACGCATTGTTGTGTTCCGGTTTGAAGGGTATGGGTACCTGGGAAATTACAGGCACAGGAGACTTTTCAGTTTAATGTCTCGGGTGGCGGGCTCACCTATATACCGGCGGCTATAATACCTAGGGTGCGTTCCAGGTGGATGTGGCCAGTGAGGTGATGCATTGTTTGTTATAGACAGAGGTTATCAGTTAAAATCAGGCGGGTCATAATATTATATTAGGCTTATTCCATAATTTACTCAAACAAAAAATATTTTATTAAATTTTACGCCACAAATAGAAGAATAAGTTTGAATAAAAAAATAACAATATCAGTCTTTAAGATCATTAAATTTAAAATCAACTACATTTGCACTGCTGTCAAAAAGCTACCATCCATGCAACCTATCACGCTGTAAAGCTTCCTCAGCAAAATTAAGTAATCCAATAATTAATCTAAATGGACCGTACAGGCGAATGGTTCAAAACAATCAGCCCAGCCGCAAAATACGCGCATTAAATGAAGTGAATGCCCGCCTCCGGGGATCCCTGATAAATTAAATTGATTAGAATCCCGTCCGATGTTGGATGGCGATGTACTTAGAAGCGCGCAAAAATAAAAGCCAAGTGAAAAATAACACTTCTGTGCCTGCGATTTTTGTGATTTGGGCGGATAATAACTGTCTGTTAATCAGCAGTTAAAAAGAAAGAACCTCTTTCTTTCTTTCTTTAATGAATAATAGATCTTTAAAACAGCTATTTTTGCTAAATGTTAGGGCTAAGCGATGGGAAACAGTCACTCTCATTAAGTTTTTTTGCCAATGTGTTTGACTAATAAAAATATAATTAAATATAATTGTGTGTTTGGGTAATAACCCAAATGAGCAAAGCGAACATGACCCATGAACGCTTTAATCAGATAGATTACAGAGGGCTTCACAACAAACTATGTTTTTGACTTTATCGAACTTAACAAAGTTATCTCAAAGTCTGAATCCGTTTCATAGAGAGGAACGAGATCAAATTAATTTACCAACATCACGAACCAGAAATTCCAGCCAAAAGTTTTAACATAATTATTCCACCTTTATTAAATGTAATATCGTATGATGGCATACATTTAAGAAAACGTCGCTTAAATTTTCTTTATAGGCGCTTCCGGAACTGAGTTTGGGTGAGCTTTAACCGGCGATTAAAATTTAAGCTCGAATTTAGACGGCCTAATCTCGACGTTGCGTCGCTCCACTGCATTTTGCGACCTGGCACGAATGAAAGACAATAGGTTCGTTGATAATATTTAGGTATACCTCTAGAGTGGGGAGAAGCCTGAAGCTTGAACTCCGAAGGGGGCTTGTCGCAAACCGTTGCTCTGTCGCGCTCAGTCTTATCGGCTTCAACACATGCCTTGTTTATTTATCACCGAGCTAGACTAGTACAGTCGCGAGTTAGTTACAAGTTTGACTGCGATGTTTGAACTGTGTATGTGTGATAGCAACTCCTGACAGCATCATATCACAGTAATAGGTAAGTACTAAACTTGAGTATACTTCCAATGTTTGTCTACAGCAAGTGACAATTGGCGCGTTATTACCTTTGTTATTTGCCGAGTTAGCAGAAATGTGTTATGTAAGTAGGTTACCCGATCAAATTCAAAAAAAAAACTATATGTTAACTTGACTAATCGATGTGAATTAATTTTTCTGTCTTACTTTTCTACCTACAGCTGAAAAATACTACTCCCATAAAATCTGATTAGCAAACAACATTACCCCCATTGTTTTAAACAATCTAATATCCCAAATCGAATTGGCATGTAGTCCTAATTATTGCAGAAACAATAATTCACGGGTATTTGTTTACGGTCCGCCATTGTTTGTGGAACAAGTACAAGGATGCCGCGATAGAGGCCTGTGTTTACTTAGTTAATAATTACATGAGCCAGCGATATTGATTATGTATCCGTTATTTGCTAATGTGTTACTTGTTTGGTATGTATAAGTAGTGCTTGCATTGCTCACGCATTCATTATGTTGGTCACTGTCCTGGCTCTTTAGCTACACCAAACACGAGCCGGCTGAGGTATTAATCGTCGGGCCGCGTTTGGTGGGGCGACAATGCTAGATATGTCTTTTTTCCGCAGGCACATGTCTATTTCATATAGGGTGACCAATATAGTATTAGTGGAAAAAGAATAGCATTCTCTAATTTGAGATTGAAACTAAACTGACTCCAGTAATTGCACATAACAGAAAATCCAACAGTACATACGACATATCGTTTCTTGGATTCCCTGTGTCGTGGGTATCAGGAACATAAAATTCTAAGCACACGTGTGACAAAGGGACATGGAAACATACTTTACATACTTAACTATTAATGGGTGTCCGTTATCATAAAACAACTACCCAAAATTCAATCGGTTCTTAGCAGTATCATTATTGTGACCAATAAAGATTTTTAGTTTGAATTAAATATTTGATCAAAATGCAACTCTATTTAATTAATCCCTTATGATCGAATTACCTTAAACGCAAGATGCCAATGAGGGCATTATACCTAAACATGAGATTTGCCTTTAAAGCTGTTTACCCTAAACGTAAGATGCCAAATGAAGCAGTATGCCTATAATGTGAAATTGACAAAGAAGCAGTTTGTCCAAAGAATGACACTCAGCATGTGATCAAATACAATACCAAAACATTTTCGATTTACTTCATCATCATCATCATCAGCCTGTAGAAGTCCACTGCTGGTCATAAGCCTCCACCTAGAATGCCACCACGAACAATCCTGAGCCGCCCATCCGGTCGGTCATCCACCGACTTCCTGCGACCTTTATAATATCTTTAGTCCATCGAGAAGGGGGGCTATACTGCGTCGTCGGGTTTGTGGTCGCCACTCGAGAACCTTGATTTGCCAACGGTTTTCAGTTCTGCAAGCTTTATGCCCATTGACACTTCAACTTGCTAATTCTGAGAGCTTTGTCAGTGCAGATCTTGGTTCTTCTACGGATTTCCTCATTTCGGTTAACTTTCGATTTATTTATATTAAATAATTTTTTCACTACATATGTTTTTTTTTTAATTTATTTGGCGTTGGATAACACACGTCATCATTCTTCAAGAATAATTTTATATAAATCCTCCCGATATATTTGCTTACTTACAATAACTAACTAGGTATATAGTACTTCCTTTGTTTTAATTGGAAGTACATCTCAATTAATACAATGAATGGATGCATGCTTGTTTCATTATTTAAAATGCAATCCAGATTAATATAATAGAAATCTCCCTCAGTCGAGGGCAGCTCTCGTAAAGTTACATTCACATAGCCAGATTTGCAGTCTGGCCAGACTTATTCATAGCACTATATGATAACCATAAGTATATTAATAAACTGAAATTGAATAGCAGCACTGTACTTCCGATGGACTCAACTGCACTAAGCACTATCTAAAGAGAAACCTGGTAAGCACTGGCGGAACTGCCGACATTATTCCATTTCACCAAAATACATTATAGCAGGAATAGTAGCAATAGTTAGCCATTAGGACGGTATTATTTGACCAGCCAGAGGTGGCGTGTTGTAAGGCCGTTTTGCCGCTGGGAAACTTACACCGGCAGATACATGTCGTGTTAGCAGACGGTCCGATATTAAAACGTCTGCAGCTTTTGTGGAGGAAACTAACTGGAACCGTTTAGATCGAGAGCTTCGACGTCGGCGGCGAAGATAAAACTTTATGAGTTATACATAAAACGATTTTCAAATCATATTTATGAGTCGTCCGAACATCTGCAAGGTAGTTTGCGAGGAAATTGAAACTGTCGCGAGCATAGCATTTTCACGAACAATTTAAGTTGGTATTGTGTTCAGGACGCGGTGGACGATGCGCTTTTTGCAGTGGTCAGCGGATCCAGCCAAGTTATTGTTGTTCTGTGTGTGCTACCCCTTCGGTGTCTTTTGTGGTAGTATTTGCGCTGTTTTACTTAGTAAGTGCTATACTTTCACGGCTCTTTAGGAACACTCATTTCAGCCGCTGAGGCGCTTTTATTTGCGTATAAAAAATGGGATTATTTAGGTTTTCGATTAACTTTCTACCTTTCTATAGGTAGGTTCGTTATCATTAAGCTTAGTGTGGGTGATATTGTTGATACTTTTCAAACACTGTTCTAATCAAGGTTCAACGAAAAATATATGCAAATGATACTTTGATGTTGATTAGAAGGTTTTCAATTTCAAGTTCACACAATATTCACAGATGTTCGTTCATTACATTAGATAATCTTTATAAAGTACCGATGTAGGTATGAAGAAATGGGCCATCCCTTCCACACTGGCAAAGTCAGCGAAACTCGAGTGTAATTTAATTTGCATAGGGGTTGAAGCACAGGTGACAGCGGAAGCGAGTGTTCTTTGCATCTATACTACAGTAAAGCCGTAAAGGTCGAAAAGTCTGTAAGTTTTTTTTTTCAAAAACTAGTCTGTTGCAGATACAAAAACGTTCTTAGGTTTTAGAGTTCTAGTCAGTTTGACTGTTTTCCCATCACGCTAAAACTACTTAGGTTCGGATTTCGATGGAACATCCCCTGTGTGAAGTTTATGGCCCACCCCAGTAACAAGATAGGTTTAATCACGCTTTCCTTAAAAGTAGTAAAGAGAGGGACATATTATAATGTTTTATAAATAAAAAAATATATAATATCAGCTTTCAGCACTAAAAATGAGGTGGAATGCATACACCGTGTTGGGTCCAACCTAAAAATAGACACTCTGTCTCCTTCCGTGGATGTTGTAAAAGCCGACTAAGGGATTAAAACAGGTGGTGGGCAGCAGCATCCACCTGAGTAATTAACACTAACACTGCGATCTCGAATCCGCCTGCCAATAGTGATGATTATAGTAAATCGATGGGGGAGGCCTCGTCCGGCAGCGGACATCAACTGACTGACGATTATGATGATGATGATGACGATGATGAGTCAAACTAATTTCAACGGTTTATGTCCTACCATGTTGCTCTTAATTTTTAAACAAAACTTTCTTAATGGATATAGGAAACAAAAGTTATTTTGATGTAATTTATTGAATTTTTTTATGTGATTTATTTAAATTTTTTTTTCTCATAACCTGCATTTAACCATCCATTTAAAATACTAAATAGGTAGGTACAGTTAAGTATCAGTTTTTTAACTATTGCTTAGGAGCCACTCCAGGTTTTTTACCAGGATAAATTCAGTTTATAACTTTAACGTAGCGATTTTACCACGAAATTAGCAAGTAGAAGTGTCAATGGGCATAGGTATACAGCTCGCAAAACGGACAACCGTTGATGAATAAGCTAATGGGCTCTTCTTCGCCTTTGGCAACCACGAACCGGGCAAAGCAATGTAACTAGGCTCCCGTCTCGATAGACTGACGCCATTTTAAAGTTACAGGAAGACGGTGTTTGGAAGCGGCTCAGAACCTTTTATCGTGGCATTCTTATGGCTTAAGTCCAGCAGTAAACTTCACGATGAAAACAAACGAAGCTTTTTTTGTAAGGAATTTATCTCACTTTACTTACTAACATCTACCTTGAATGCGTAGTAGATAGGTACTAAGTAGGTACAGCAGGTACGTACCTACCTACTACCTAACCTACGCGTGGACGAACAGTCATCTAACTAAATCACATCTAGAATGCGTAGTAGGTAGGTACAGTAGGTACGTACCTACCTACTACCCAGCCTACGCGTGGGCGAACAACCACCTAGAACCCATCTAGAACGCATGTAAGGTAGGTACAGTAGGCACGCACCTACCTACTACCTAACCACTCCACGAACGAGCATCCATCTAGAATGCGTATTAGGTAAGTAGGTTCTAGGTAGGTACAAGTTCCTACCTACTGAACCTAAGCTGAGCGCGGACGAAGCTGCGAGCTGGTCAGTGGTCAGCTAGTTGAAAACAAGGAGCGTGAAGCACCAAACTATTTTGATAGAAACCAACTGTTGCTGTTGCTTCCAGCTCACTAAAACTAACACATACCATAAATAATATTATACTTATGCATAGTCTCATGGTAGGTATCATGAAGTTAGTTTAAAGAGCCACCCTTGCAGCATCGCGCTCCGTCACGCTCTGCGAGTCAAAGTTTTATGTTGCAACTAAAACGTTCCTTAAAATGCATTAATCATACTATTCCAAGTCACCCTGATATGATAGTTTCAATCGTATCCCTACAGTTTACAGTTTATAATGGTCTGCACTTAATCTTACGTGAACTTGGGCGTATCGCATGCGATATCTTACTTTACTTCCGCTTCAACCACATTTCTGCATTTTCTTTGAAGGCCAAACTTTTGTGCTGTGTCAAAGGAACTAAAAATTTCTCGCTCGAAATAACTTCAGTGATGTGCGTATACAACTGCCGACGTCAACTCGGCAAGATATTCACATAATTAAAATAAGTGTTGAAGGCAAAATAACTAGGTCCTCCGATTCACAGCAAGAGGAGCAACCACAATCATACTAATATTAACCGTAAGAGGCAATTGCTGAAAATGAAACGCTCCTTTAATTTTCTTGGAATCACCCAAGCTCGATCTCGGTTTTAATTCGACAAGGAGGAGCCAGCAATCAAAAGAACTAACGGCGGCTCCAACGAGGCATTTCCATACGCGAGGGGGGCTTCAACGACACGGTATTAGTTCGCAACTGATTACATTCCTCGCACCTCTCGCAAACGACTCACAATGAAGTAGCGACGAATAAACTTCATTACGCCGACTTAAGCATGGGAAATTATAAGGAGGAATTATCTTCGAATGGCGGCGGTGGCACGTACGCGAACACTTCGGGATTATAGCCTTAGGCGGTCGTAGGACACGTCGCCGGCCTGGTTCATTGTCGAGTACCTTAAACAAGTAGACGTTTTAATACCCACCAAAAATATTAGCTGTACTTATTCGATTTGAAGTGATAGACGTGCAGGTTTTCCGCTCTGTGAAATTGGGTTCGGACGCTACTAGCTGACGAAGTACAAGATCCCCCGAGGAAAGTAAATAGTGGCCCGGTGGAAGCCTCGCCAGAGGAGATTTAGATCGGTCTTTGTCTCGTGCTAAACGCTATTCTTTTGAGAGATTTTCCATCTTTGCGGAAGCTTAGGGTGGATTGTATTGGACGTCGAAATTGGACGCAGTGCATTTTACGAACCAATGCCTAAAATTTTCATCTGCAACGTGCATATCTAGTAAAATTGTTATGTAAATTCGTGTTTGAAAAAGAAGTTTAGGAGAAATTCAATGAAAACCGACGTTTTTATGTTCATGATGGATCACGATTATTTGGAAAAGGCCTATGTACAAGCACTGAACTTCTTTCGGCTAATGATGACGATGACTTACGACGAAATGGAGTTTTGTTATGCGTTTGGTGTTAAGAGGTTTATTGGGGGTGTTTGTGTGTGTTTGTTAGATGCAATTTATCTTTAATCCGATTGTAATCCGGTTTCAGGATTACAAAGCCAAAAGCGAAAACGGAAACCTATAATAATTTTATGTTTCACGTAAGACACGCCTATTATGATCATGCAGAAGTGTGTCGTGTGATAATAACACAAAACCAGAAATTAGTTTTTATTTTTGAAATACATTTTTTTCTGAGCATTAAATGAACTCGTTTTTGCTGGGTGCACTGTAGTGCTGATAACGATGACGAAAAGTTTATGGTCATGGGTTTTTTATTTCAAATTGTATTATTTGTGCTTAGCTATTACTGCCTTCATATAAACTGACCCAAAACTGAAGAAACTTCCTTTTAATCAATCCCTCTTAATCAAGCTAATTTATTATCCGAATGTGCTCCATAATCGTAAGTTTAACTTCCAAAACTAGGCTCACGAAGTAGCTGTTTGTTGACGTTCAGTAATCGTGTTTGCCGCTACAAAATAAGTTTTAATTAATGGATTGGCACTTGGAGAGATCCGTGGAGGCCAGGGACACCATTCTATTACGGACGCGTCAACTGGACACCGCCGACCTTTGCGAGTACCCTTAATTAATATGTTTCACGACCTTTTCACAAAAACCAGAAATGTTTTATTGAAAAAATACGAATAAAAACGACACAAACCCCCAACAGTCTTACATTTTTAGGACCGTTTCACGCACCATTAAGCGAAGGGGTAAATAAAACTATTTGTAACACTGGTTTTATTACAGGTATAATTCTATATGTTTTTATGTAAAATCGATAGGAACGAGAGGCAGGAAAGCGTAAGAAAAACAATTTGCCAACATAACTAATAACAGGAAGTCACCTCGTTACTCACAAGTGAATGGTAGGTCGGCAATCTCGCGAACGCGCCCTCCACTTCTCGACTTAATGAATGAGAATAATTTTGCCAAAATACTTCGGAGACGGGACACACGCCCGGGGAATTTTTCAATTTGCAACTGACATAATGTAATAAGAGTTACACCGTGAGATGCCGGAGTAACGTAATTAATAACCTGTGAAATATTACCTGTTACAATGAATTTAGAGGATAAAAGTTGAGTGATAAATTTAAATAACAAGGCGGGTGCGCCGGGAGTGCTAGGAAATGCCCGAAATACTTATGAATAGTTTGTCCGGGGTGATAAGTGGGCGTGTCGACGAGTGTTACTCGAATCGCAAGTTTGTTCGGGGCCTAATGAACGCGTGAACGCGGAATAACTTCGCGAAAGCTTGAATAATGTATGCTTTAACGAGATGTTTTTCTTGAGAGAATCTCATTAACCCACTTTCCGATTGTGTGAATGTAAACTTTGAAAAGTTCCTATCCTCTAGTCGAATCTTTCATGAGTTGTATAAATTAAATCACCTTCGAATTAAGGATCGCAGTGGAGTGCGATTCAAAATATTATTGTAAATTGCTAATACCCTACACGGGTTTCCTTATTGTTTGCAAAACAATAAAGGTTCTTTACTTAATCCAGTCTAAACATAATCGCATACAGATGACTGCTTAAAATCGAATTCCCTTTATTACGAACATAAAATTTACCGATATTATCTCAAGCGGGCCAACCGGGCCATAAAAGTAATCCTTCTATTTTAATGGTCCTCCAACCTGCGGGATGCAACAATGTGTCCAATTTGCCCTTACGAACCCCTTTCCTATCAAGATCTATTCCAGATTTTTATTTGCATTGACCCTATCAATATCAGGAACGTACATAATTCCAATAAAAATCCAAATCCACTTGATATAATTTTTTTTCCTTAAAAGTTTAAGCGTGTTATTAAGCATTAACAATAATTTAACATAAAAAGATGTTTTATGCAAAACTGAGTTGTTTTTCTGCACAACTAGAACCAATAGCATTTTAAATATTCACATAAAATCCTTCGCCCGGTGTTGTTTAATCGGCGCGTTAAATTCGAGAAAAGTCGAGAACACATCAAATATTAACACACCCCGAGCGTTGTTTCGACAAATGGGATAATATTGCGTTCATGTATCTAAATCTAAATACGCAAGCGAATAAAACTCTACACACTGAGTGAAATCTTTAACTAATTCGCACATGATACAAAATCGGATGACCCGAAATCGTTTCTTTTTCTCGAATCCCCCTCGAATCACCATTAATCAAGTGGAACTCTGAAGTTTCGCGCCACCTCCCGAATCTAATTTCGCAAACAAAGAAAACGAAAACCTGTCTACCTTTATCAATCAAAACTGAAAATTCTATTCCGTTAGTTCGCAGTCGTGCAACGGAGACAATTGGAAAAATGTATCACGAATAAAAAGTCGTATTGGAATGTAATATCGAGAGGACGATCGGAATATTCTTGGCAAGTGAAAATAAAGGGTCTGGAAAATACAGTGACAGGTTGTGACTGGGCAGTGGTCATCCGAAGCTGGCGCAAGTTCCGAATAAATAAACCCGGGATCAAATAACGTCAACATCCACGTGCGCCGAGACCTGTCACTGAAAAGAGCAGGTGCTCTTATATTATGACATATTTGTGACACAAGTCGGACTATTGGTAATTTTGGATCGTTGTTTTGCAATTTTATTCGAAAAATTGCCAAGAATCCTGTGAAAGGAGCGAAAAGCATCTTAACGACAGGACGACAGCTAACAATTTATGGCATTCCTTGATTGTTACCTATTGCTAATTTTATTGCAAGCCGGAAGTTTGTATGTAAGATTTATAATGCTTTATATTGACATTGCCAGGTTTATGTCTTTTCAATATCGCCATAAAAAAGTCATTTAACCTACAGGTTTGACATTATGTTTGCTGACAACATCAATTGCGAAAGTAAACGACGAAACTTTGAAAACCTTAGCTTGAGATGCACTGTAACAAAGAATTTTATAACACAAGGTATTTTGTAATATAGGAAACCATCTTTAATATTAATATATACTATTATAAACTAAGCAAAGCTTCGGTTAACATTACTAATGTTCGTAATTTAATATTTCTAGTTTGTAAGCAACATTTTGATGCCTGAAAAATAGCAAAGATTTTGTACTTTTAAATTTGTAATAAATTATCTTTATCTTTATCTTTTTAGTTATCTTAACTTAATCTGTATCTTTATCGTTATATTTCTCTTTATCTTTATATTTATCTTTATCTTTATACAACTCGCTTCTCGAGATCATTTCTTTCCTTTACTTACAAGCTGTGGAATGAACTAGCATCTGAGGTATTCCCGTTAAGACATGGGTGGCTTAAAAAAATATGTTTAAGAAATTTATTTAGGTTAGGCCCTATGCCCCCGGTGTTGCCGGTGTCTATAAGCGACGATAACCATTTTACATCAGGCAAGGCGTAAGCTAGTATGTCTATCCATTTTATATAGAAAAAAAGCACAGTGACTTTTGATAGAAGAGATTTTTTTTGTTTACTTATAAACGAGGAAGAAGTAAGATGAACTGCTGGGACTGCATTTTTTTTACATAAGGTGAGAGGTTATTCGTGAGTGTTGGTCCGGTTAACAAAGATAGGCTAGCTCTCTCATTATATTATGTTAACTGAGTAAACCAAAGAAGCTTATTAGCTGAGTTAAAAATAAAATTCACTGAAAATTATGATAGCAAACACCTACATAAGTAGAGTCCAGCTAACATTATAAGCCGACACATAAAAAACATGTCTCAAATGCTTTGAGATATGTTTGCTCTCTAAGAGGTGTGTTTAACATAACTGATTCTTTTTCACAGTGCGGACTTACCCACATTACGGGGCTCACAGCTCAGTTTACATTAAGCGTGACAGGTGGTAGACCAATCTGCGTTTACGATTGTGGATACCGACGAAAGTATTTTTACGAATTTTATTTTCATTGAAAAGTTTAATGATTAAATCGGGTTGTTAACCAAGTTCTGAAAAGTCGTTAGTGGAGCCTCCTTGGAATAAATTTCCCCTTTGCAAAAGAACGTTTGAATCAGTTATAAAAGAATTAGTTATGATTTCTGACTCGTTTTAATTAGCCTACCCAGATTGATCGTGACCCACTTTGCGTTTTTAGGGTTCCCTATGGACGGAACCATTATAGGATTACTCAGGTGTCTGTCTGTCTCAGCCTATTTTCTCCAAATCCAACCCAAAAAAAAGCTGAAATTCGGTAAATATATATAGAGTTACCCAGTTACGGACGCATAGCGTCAATCAACGAATTCTGATTTTGGGGATTAATTTTCGGGGCAAACAAGAAAATTAAAAAAAAAACTTTTATCAAATGAAAAAATTAGAAATTCTTTTTTTTTTATAAATACATGCGAAAATTGATATCTCCCCTATCTCCAAACAACAGAGCCAAAAAATATGGAATATTGGGCCTTACTCATACTTTACAGGAAAACCTAAATGAAAATCCTAAATCTTCAATGTCCTACGAGAAACAGGAAATACCCGTAATAAGAAAATGTGTATAAAGTTGTGTAAATTGACTTATAAGTTATTTGGTCTAGTGGTACTATGTTAGCCTACTTGTACGGAACCTTCTCCATGCGAGTCCAACTCGCACTTGAACAGTTTTTATAGGTTGTCACTTTGATTGGTTAACATAGATTTCACGATTGCAAGATACCCAAATAAGTATGAATGTAAACAATGTGAAAAGGATTGTCTACTTTTGGATTCTAAATAAACAAAGAAACCATCACGACCATTCCGTTCAAGAAATTGAAGTACTCAACTGTAAAAAGATTGACAAACTAAAAGAAGCTCGGCAGAGTATTTTACTTCCGTATTTCCATCGCATTTGACTAAACAAACATATCAAGCCGAGAGCCACTATTCTACGACTTCATTGACTCCTCGCTCTGGAAAAAAGCAATTTCGACTCAGTCTTTTGTCGGTGGTTGGCATATTAAGGAAGCAATAGTATGCAGATTGTACTGTGGGAATCTAAGCTATGTTGCGTAGATTTTGGTCGTTTTAATTAGAGACTTGAGTAATAATGTTTTTTCTACAAAGTCCTTGACGACTTCAAAAACGAATAAGGTTGTTTTTGGATCTTACAACATAATGGTTCTAAAATAAAAATGCCCTTGTTCAGACCAAATAGCTGAATTTTATTTTCTTCCCCAATGTTTCAATCTTACGCTCATCATCTTTAACCAGATTTCTATCTCACTCCACTCCAGAGGCCTCCCTCTTTGAATAACAAGACAAATGTTCTTCAGCGGTTTCCATCCATCGACTGGCTGCAACCTATTACAATATTGTCCACTACGTCGCGCGACTTCCGGTTCGTGGTCACCACTCGAGAACCTTTATTACCCCAGCAGCTGACGGTTCTTAGTGCTAATAATAAATAAATAATAATTATAAATAATATAGCTTGCCTATTGCCACTTCACCTTTATGAAACTTTATGAAATTCCTCGCTGAATTCTATAAGTCTCTATAAAAACCGCCAAGCTCTGGATATGTTCCGTTTTGTTCATAGACAGAGGAATGTTAAAGAAGCAATATTATGCAAACCAAGCGTGGATCCCGCAAATATAAAAAAGCTCTCTCGCACTTTGCATCTCAAGGCTTGCATCTGACTGATACGTGGTGCCCCAAGAGAAAAAATGTAAACGCAATTTGAATTTCTATGCGTTTTAGAGGCACCTACGTAAATTCGCGCTGGGAAACAAAATTCTAGTGATGTTTAGTTTTACAAGCGTTGCTCGTATTCATGTATTCATTTTAAGGGAAGATTTTGTAGTTGGGGTAAAGGCCTTTAGATTGGTATTGTTTGGAAAAGGTTTGGATAGACATTGGCTTACAGTTAGTATTCCAAACAGTGGCCATGATTTGCAAATTTATCACATATGGAACGTTAACCACTAAGGAAAAACGTGCTAAGCATAATAAATAATTTGGACTTGCCACTCCAAGTACCTAAGATAATTCATGGATCTGAATGAAACCTGAAAATTTCCTTTATCAGAGATCGTCGTGAGCCTATTGTATTATTTAATCTTGGGTATAAAGGTGTCAAGGTGCATAAATAACTTAAGGTCCACAAAAAATAAACAACGATGGTTCTAAATAATCTCCTATCTTTTACCAAAATTCTGTCAGATATTCCTGTCGACATGTGCTGTAAACGCTGATATACCAACGTAAATTCGGCTGAAGTGAGTCTATCTATACGATGTCTGGTCGATAGGAACAGCCGACGTCGGTCGTCAACGTCGCTTTGTCTTGTACACTGACGCTGGCAAACCAAACCACGAGTATTTACATAACAATGCACCGAATTTGATGCGTACCAACAAAGCACCCTCCAATGTATTCTGAAGTTAAGGAAAATATTAAACAGCTTCTGGATTTTCCTACAAAAGAAGAAAGAAGTCATAGGCTAGTTAACAACTTGAAAATTTAAGCTATTTTCCGATGTGAAGACTCAATTTCCAAATCAAACCGTACGAGAGAAGTTTGGAAACGATTCATTGTTCAATTGACAAAGTGCAAGAGCTCTCAATAGATTATACAGACGTCGATCTCGATCAAAATCAAACCCTGGAATAACATTTCAATGCAAGTTGGGCGCTCGGATTCAAAGCTTGATCGTATTATGTCAGTTAGCTCCCCACGTACGAAGACGGAGCCTCTCACATAATTGTCCGTTGAAGATGTTATCGTATAAGCAATTCGAGCGATCAAAACTGACATAAATTAGTTCAGTTATTCAAAATATCACATTTTTTTGTGTTTTCACACATCCTACTAATAAACATTAAGTAGCCATAGATAAGTTTACACTGTGGTTTTTTTCTTTTGCATCGAGTTTTTAAGTTCGAACTGTCGTATATTATGTTATAAGTACCTACATGTAGGTTTATTATTTGTGGCTTACTAAAACACGAAATAGTTAGATATTGCATTGCTATTACTATGTTTTTTAAGGTTCCTTATTTTAGAAGTGCTATGGACATAGACCTCCCCCTAGAATGCCACGAATGGTCTTGAGCCGCCTGCATCGATGCCTCTACTGTATCGGAATCATCCAGTTTGTGGTTAAAACATCACTCATGAACCTTTATTTCCCAACAGTTGCCACAGTTCTGCGAGCTTTATGACCTGCCCATTGCCACTTCAACTTGGTAATTCTGAGAGCTATGTTGGTGATCGTAGTTCTTCTACGGATTTCACAATTTTCGATTCTATCACATATTGAAACTCCTAGCATAGCTCTCTCGATAGCCCGTGGAATATGAATAGCTAATGGAAAGATTCAATTTAAATAAAATCCCAAAAAAAATTACCCGCATCTTTGGCTTGATACGAGGACTAACGCGATAACAATAATTAACGTGATGATTAACATCACGTCTTCAATTAACGAGACAGTTCAATTCGGCCTATACCGTTTAAATTTAAAAAGTAACGCCGCAAAAATAAATTGTTCCCGCGAGTTACATTTTTCTCCGAGATACCCTCTGTAATCTGCTAGACCAGCAGGAAATCTTTAGCCTCCACTCCTGCCTTAATTAGCAGAATATTTCAGTAAAAAAAAAGCATCAGGAAGCTGCGGAGAGTAATAAAGGGAAGCAGCTTGTGACCGGTATAGTTTAATGGAGTCGATGGATGTTGTATAAAATAGGCAAATAAAGAAGAATGTCAAAAACATTTGTTTTAGGGTTCTGTACCTCAAAAGTTACCAACGGAACTATTATAGGATCACTCTCTCTGTCAGGTGTCTGTCTGTCTATATGTTACAGCTTACTTTCTACGAATCTACTAGATCAAAAATGTTGAAATTTGGTACTAGGTGACCCAATCACGGACAGGACGGACGGAAGGTATAGCGTAAATAAACGAATTCTGGCATTGGAGGGAAAAACATTTTGAAAATGCATCATGCGACAAATCAAATAATAGAACTTGATACGAGGTTTTTTTTTTAATTTTATAATCCTTAGTTTGAAAGATACTAAAGAAAATATCCGAAAATTTATCATCTTGGAAACAACTACACCAATTTTTTTTATATAGGCAATTTGGGCCTCTCTCATAGATTACGCAGGAAAACCTAAATGAAAATCCTAAGTCTTTAAATTCCCAAGGGAAACGGAAAATATTCGTAAAGAGGATATGCGTATAAAATATGTTACTATGGTAACCTACTAGCATAGAATACGTAATAACCACAGGCTTCTAGTAAGAAACCCTCTCGACGCGAGTCAAACTTGCATAGTTTTTTTTTTTGTTAGGGGGGTGTATCTAGTGGGCAAAAACCTTATTCATGAGGTCCCAAATGATCACCCAAATCCTAAAACGTATGCTTATAACCTAGCTACAAAGTCCAAAATAACGTGATTTGCGACTTGACCTGCTTTGGCTTTTAAATCAACCGTTAAAGCATCGAATAAATTGTATGTCAGAAGGGACAGATAAAGCGAAGAGTTTCCACGGGTTTTCTTTTAACTTGTTTGCTTGAATATTGACTAGCTTACCTACTTATTTCATTCGAAGTATTTTGAATTGAATGCCTTTTTAGAAATCGTGTTTTGTGAAGAAGTTGTCGCTTTTAGTGGAATGGTAGTCAGGGAGACCACCAGCCGAGTGTTTGGATGATATCGTGAATGCGGTAGGAACTCACTAGATTTGATCGGTGCAAGAGCGGAAAAAATGGCTAGCTCTTTAGCTGCGTATGCGGCCTTATGAATACATAGGTTGCAGTCGCTTATAGAGTTCTGATTAGCTTGACATACAAGCAAAGTTCACTTATTCATAAAACTAATGGTTTACATGGTATAAATTACACCTATGGGTACAGAGATATTTAATAAAGCTTATTAGGTACCCAACTGTTGCCTGTCGTTGTCGTGAACTGCTAGGTTATCGTTACGTTATCATTTATCTGTAATAGTATGTTGTTTAGGAATTATATGTTATGTATTGTGCTATTTAGATACTTATATATTTAAGCCGTTGTTTGATTTTATTTTATCCTTTCCATCCAATGGTTGTGTGGTCTCTTTTAGCAATAAATATTGTACGTTATTTTGATGTCTTATTCTTTTTTTTTATTAGGGTTTAACAAACAGTTTTAATCTTATAGGCTACCTAATAATTATTTATGACTTCCAGTCTTGTCAGTTCTCTCATGTTCATAAAAGTCCAGCAACACAAAAGTGCAAACTTTTCTTTATATATATACGAGGCTCATGAACTCCTAGTTTCCAGCAACTAAGACATCAGAACTCCATCCTCGAAATGAGTATTGGAAATTTACATCAGCTCGTAATACTGCTCGGGCTGAGCCTTTATTGTAAACGGCGTAATTTGAATTTCGTCTTTGATATTCAAATGAGCCTCTACTTGAGACACTGCCTTAGTTATTTGAGTTTTTGTAAAGCAATCAAGTTTGTTTATAGGAGCCCGTGTAATTGTAAATCTCGGTCTGTGGTCTTAATTAATGCATAAAATCACTCGCGGCCTTTGACGAGCGCCCCTCTGTAAAACTGAACGAAATAAACAATCTGAAAATCGAGTTCGTTCCTCGTTTGTTTAGCGGTTACGTGTAATAACAACGCGTAGTTTTTAGTGCGACTGCAATTGTATATTGAAAGATTGAATTTGGATAACATAGTTGAACCATACTCAGATTCGACTTCTTTAAAAGTCTTTTAATTCAAGTAAAGCAGGTTGTTGTTACTACTATTGCCGCAGAAATAAAATTATACGGATGTATTGCGTGTAATAAAACTAAAATATATTCCACCCCTGAACGATGCAGGTAAAATCAAATTTCACCGAAACATGTAAGACATAATTTAGACATGGTTGCCGTATTTGGACAAAATATATTGAAATAGTCTAATTTCCATGCGAGTAAGGTTCGCGTGCGCTGTGTATCCCTTTCCGTGTTATAAACTTTTCAGTGTTGTCTATATCGAGATCGAATCGATGTAGTTTATATAGGAACGTTATGGAAACGATTTTGGAAAAACGAACAGCACGTTAACTTTGTATTATGATAAATTCTTAACCTATAACCTATGCCCAACCTACGAGTAGGTACATAGGTATCTCATATTTATATGCCCTGCCTATGTTAATAAAACATAAACAAGACATCATTGACGACCTCTGTGGCGCGGCGGGCGAAGGTTCGCCTGCGCCGCAGGAGGTTGCGGGTTCGATCCCCGCCTCGGAACAAATATTTGTACGATCTGCAGATAATTGTTCCGGGTGTTCTGGGTATTTTCTATGTATAATAAAAATATCTATCTATGTAATGTATTATATTACGTATATCAGTTATCTAGTTGCCATAACACAAGCTCTGCTTAGCTTGGGGCTAGATAATGTTGTGTGAAATGTCCAGCATTATTTATTTATTTATTTATTATAAACGTCGCAGGAATTCGTCGTGGCATTCTAGGGGGAGGCCTATGTCCAGCAGTGGACTTCTAAAGGGTGATGAATATAAAAACCAAAATTACACAAATTATCATCAAACTGTAGAAGACCACTGCTGGGCATAGGCCTGCCACCTACAATACCATAAAAAACGGTCTTGAGCTGCCTCCATCTAACGAATTTATCATGATTATATTTCACACGAAAACTTTCAAAATACCTCTATGATTAGTCTGCAACAATCTATATTTTGACATGTGAATATACCAAGAGAATTTCCAACACATCTCATCGCATTCTATCCTAAGACAAGGCACCTAATACTATTGAAGCTGATACACTCGATTGATCTATCATCATTGTGACTGGTTTCAATAGCAGCCGTCGATAGCTACCTAAGTTGGATTGTACCAATCAAGCCATGGCTATGCAGGTGCCTATCTTGTATGTGGCACAGAGTAAGTTCCGTAGAGAGTCCAAGCTTCGTACAACTTCGTCCTGCGTGTTTATTGATTGAACTATAAACGAAAAGTACAATTATTTTACTTTTTTAGGGTTCCGTACCCAAAGAGTAAAACGGACCTTATTAGTAAGGCTCCGCTGTCCGTTCGTCCGTCCGTCTGTCACCAGGCTGTATCTCATGAACCGTCATAGTTAAACAGTTGAAATTTACACAGATGATGTATTTCTGTTGCTTCTATAATAACAAATACTAAAAAACAGAATCAAATAAATATTTAAGGGGGCTCCCATACAAAAAACGTGTTTTTTTGCCGTTTTTATGGATCCGTCTGTCACCAGGCTGTATCTGGTTAACCGTGATAGTTAGACAGTTGAAACTTTCACTCATAAATACTCACTGTATTTCTGTTGCCGCTATAACAAAAAATACTAATAAACAGAATAAAATAAATATTTAAGGGGGCTCCCATAAAAAAAAGCCTGTTTTTTTTTGCCGTTTTTATAGATTCGTCTGTCACTAGGCTTTATCTCATGAACCGATAGCAAGACACTTAAAATTTTCACAGATGATGTATTTTTGTTGCCGCTATAATCAAAAATACTAAAAACTAGAGTAAAATAAATATTTAAAGGGGCTCCCATACAACAAACGTGATTTTTTTTGGCATTCTAATAGGATAATGGTACGGAACCCTTCGTGCGCAAGTCCGACTCGCACGCGGCCGGTTTTTTTATCAAACGTTGCGTGTGTATATCTTGGATGTTAGTGGATTGAAAAGAAATCGTAAATGTCTTTCTACGTTTTAGTAGTTTAATCTTTACGCATTTAATGGTAACCATTTCGTGCATTTGTACCTAGCGCAGCATTGTTTTAGCGAAAGGGTCCAACAATACAGATATTATTGACTTTTCAGGAAGTTTGGTTTAATCTATGCCTGTGGTACGTTCTATAGACTACGTTTGAACGTGATTTTGAGAGGCAGCTCGATTAAACTGTCGTAGAAAACGGACGACATTCGATACGATGCCACGACAAATGCAAACCATCGATTTCAAAATTGCGTTATGATATCAAATGGCTATTAGCATCTTGAGTTTGCTTCTTGATGAGTTTTGAGAAAATTAAATGTAAATTTGTAAGTTTTGTAAAAAGATAAACATAACTCTAGAATAGATTTTTCTGCGTGATAAATATTGTAAAGAGTGCTACTGCAGTCAAGTTAGTGCAAGTAAGAGCTGCAGATTCGATTTCTTACTTCTTAGTCGTACACTCTTGACGGAGTGGTCGTGGTTATGCAGGTCTTGTTTGAGTGCCGGCTCTTGTGATGCGTCTACTCAGCTCTATTAGCAGCATTGCTAGAACATTCGGTCATGGTAGTTTGCGTGCTGGACTTAATAAGGTTCGGGAGAGCGACCCTGCGTGGTCTCTTACTCTCCATCCTGCTTTGCACTACAAGACGCTCCTTTGAGTCTTCATTGCGTGTTACGTGCCCTAAGAACTTAAAACTCGTATTTGAACAGTGAACGATAATCTTTGTTTTATCTTTAGTTCTTGCAGGCGCCTTCAGCACCACATTTCCCGGTCTTTCAGACTTAATGTCTACGTCTCAGCTCCGTATGGAAAGATTAGAAAGATGAGATTTCTCATTTCACCTTCGTGGTCTTGGTTCTTTACAATGGTGGTTAATTTTTGGGATGTAACTTTTTTCTAATTGTATCCTTAATTAACGAATCTGTGTGGAACATATGCCAAGATTGTAATGCCCGCTATATGACAACCGTCATACGACGGCCACTGCTTCGTAGGAAATCAAAGGTTAAGTAGCTCAAAACAGTTCCCTAATTGATAAAACAAACAAACTTTAAAATGCCATAGTAATTAGAAAGTTACGAAGCGAAAATATTGCGAACACGACAACGTGTCGACAAGGCGTCGTCGCGTTAACACGTTCGTGCATTCTTTCCCGCTCATTACCATAACAAGTAGTTTCGTTAATCAAATGTACGAAATTAATAGCACAGTTTAGAGTCAACGTTCCGCCCGGCAATCACACGGCCATTACAAATTGCCAGCAATTACCGCGACACCCCCCACCCCTTTGTTCATAACGCCATTTTTTTAAGCGCATATAATATGTATTTCGTATTATTATTTTTTAAGATATTATAACAAATTACAATTACACTGTTTAGAAATATTCCAAAAATATCAATAAACTAAAGAAAACAATACTGAGTATTTTTACCGCACTAAGTGATATTTCTGTCACTATCGGTCACAAGTCCTGTTTTAGGGTAAAGCTCAAGCTCATTTAAAGCAGAAAAAACCACAGCACGACGAATGAACGAAAAATAAATAGAACAGTCAAACTTTTCAAGAAACTGCTTATCTTCACCCTTTATAAAAATAAAGGAGATAATAAATATTATTTATAATTATTATCACAATCTGCCAAAAAAGGGAAACTTTAATTAAACTTTTCAAAATCATTATAAGATAACATTATTCATTAACTTTAAATAGTCTTACTGGCGAGCCGATGCCTGATAATTTTTCCCGGCCGTCAAGAAGACAGGAAATGATGTAAAATTTATCTTCGAACCGAAGGAATTACTTTCCACCAACTCGACGAAGAAATGGAAATCTGTAGGTTTATAACTTCGGGGAAAATTGTTTTTTCCGAATTGGAATAATATTAGCCTTTGGTGATGTGGCAACTTTTCGTAACAAACGTTATTAAATCTCTTTAAGAGCTACTACGCGGAATGGCTTATTTGTGTTCAGGATCTCGAGAAAGATTTTCATTAATAAAGGCTTAAGGAACGTCAACAAGCCGAGTATTTATTGAAGGGATGGCCGGCCATAAACCGAAAGGAATATACGCATTCAAATATCAACAGAATTTATCAACCTCCGAGCAACGGGTCCAATACGTTCGGGTCGTTTATGGCATATTACTGTCGAAGACTCGTCAGCTTTCCCGGAAAAGTCAATTTGACGCAGATTACGGGCCGACTGCGACTCTTACTAAACGTGAATATCGCACACGTTGTTATGAATAATAAATGGAATGGTTACAAAATTGAACTTATGCTACACTTTTATGGTTATTGCTGAGTCGTTGTACCCTCTACTCTACTCACAAGTTTACCTTACCAATTTGTGCAAACAAGTTCAACAAAATCTAGTGCTTGAATGAAATCAACCTATTTATGATACGAACAATAATGTGTAATCTACTTAATGGTGTCATTATTCAAACTACTATAAATACAGTCAATTTAAAATGAAATCACAATGTACAATTTAGCAGGAAACAAATGAACTATTGCAAAAGCAGTTTATTATTCCCATTGCGTGTCATAATATCATTCGACAAGCCAGTGGAATGTGAGCACTACACTAGTACGATAAATAAACCAAATGTATAAACAGGCGCGCACATGTGGATGGCGCCTAAGCGTCCACTGAGTGGGCAGTGTAGCTCCATAGGCGCGTTTCGCGACGATGTTCTATTACAAAAGGGAATTGGATCTTGATTCATTGGTTCGGAAAATCGGCAACGTACCTTGATAATTTCATTTCTGTACAATTTGACCGCGTCCGTGGTCAGACGATTCTTAGGGGTCTCCGCGGGCCCGAACACAATACAGGGAGTCCCCTACGGCTCGCACACAATACTAAGCTTTTATTGCCTCCTTTTACAATCTCCCATTACCTCCAAGGCCCCGGTGCTACTGGGAATCAGTTTCGTTACAGTTTTTTTTCTTATTTTCCTTTTGAGCGATGTTCGGGTCCATCAATTTCGGTAGTGACCGATGTTACTTCACTCTCGCTTGAACCGTTACCCCTTTTCAAGCTAATAGTATAGCGAATACGAATTGGATTTTCGTAAAAACTTTTTGTATTGTGAAACGGTTCGATTCCCGGTGCAATCTAAAATAAACACACGTGAGTAGACGCACAATAAAACCAGTTTGAAAGTGGACAGCCATCAAAAATATCGCATTAGAAGCTTTATCGTCAGTTTGTGCTGTGGCACGGACGCGTTCCCCTTTAGCTTTTACACAGATTGTATTGGCACAAATGCGACATGGCAATACCGTAAATAAACTTTCCAGCGGTACAAATTGAAAAAATTGTGAAATTCATGAATATGAATAAGTGTTCCGTAGCCGTGAATGGGGCATCAATTATGCAAAATGTTTGTACTCTGAATTGCATTGATCGTTCTGTAGTTGCATCGGGATTCGATGCGGGTCCGACTTGATGCGACGTTAAATTGATATCTCATGTTCATCAGCTGCCGAGTTATATTGATACTGCGATAAGGGAGGGCGTTTTACCGAAAACTCGGTCAAACGTCCTCCCTTGTCACAGTAATTTCATTGGCAATATCATCTGCCAATGTTTGAGTAATAAACATAACAATCAATGATGTGGTGGTGGCAACAAAATGGTATTTGTGGTTTTGTAATGTACTTATCTCCATTTTCCATTCGTGAACTCCTAAAATGTATTTCAATACCAGTGTTCACACGTAACGAACCTGTCTCATATACACTTATAAACAGGTCCCCACAAAAAATTTTCCTTGCAAAGAACTAGATAGCCGATGAGCAATAAAACTTGGCATGGTAAGGTTGACTTTTGGGGCACTACAGTTTTTTAAATCAGTGTCTACGCGCCTATATACGCTTGGCGTAGCGCTACGTTTCAAGATCATGCCATGGTCGCATCTCGTATGTAATAGACTGCCCAAGTTGTAATAATCTACTTTTACTTTATGATTTACACGTAAATTTAAGGCTTCACTCTCAAATGTCTTTGAAATATGCCAGCAAGCTGAACGAATAATGCAGTTTGCCAGTGAGAATCATACGTAATTCAGTCGTAATATTGTATCACTGACGGCATTCTACTAATTAATGCAATAATACTACTTAGCCAAAACGCTTTAGAACTTCCTGAATTTAACAATGTAATCTGTACTACATAGCTAGTGTTGTTTTTTTGTCATGGTTATGTGAGTATGTGTATTATGTGTATTATATTATGTGTTAATTATGTGTATCTGTAATACATAATAACTATGTAAAAGACTAAAAAAACATTAATTATAAATCATTAATCATAAATTATGAAAAAATCCTGAAAACTTTATCGAAGTAGTTTAATTTACTTTAAATTTACTCATACACGATGTTTCATATTTTTCAACAGGACAAAAAGTATAATAGTATACAGAGTGTAAAAATACTTAGTCCCGAATACTACTACTAGTACTGAAGTTGCAGGTAAAGCTACAAAGAGCAAACTTCTGTGGCGCGGCGGGTGATTAGCCGGTTGAGACGCAAGATCGATTTTCAAGGGTTCGTTTCCCGCTGTGGGACAAATATTTGCATGATCTGTTAATATTTGTTCCGGGTCTGGGTGCTATGCTACCATTGTACTCGTAGTTCCTGATACCCACGACACAAGGAATCCTAGTATGGGATCAAGACTACGTATGTGACTTTTGGGTATTATGTTATGTTATATGATGTTTTATTTGTTCCGGATCTAGGTTTTATGGTATTATGCATTCTAATACCCACGACACAGAGATAAATATATAACGTAAATAGTTATGTGGGATTAGGACTACGTGAGATGCTCTTTGTTCATCATCATCGCAGACGTCCACAGCTGGAGTAGAGGAGGCCTAACCTCCTCCATATAATGCCACAAAAAGTGTTCTTGAGCCGCCTCCATCCACTGCCTTTAATTAGTTAGGTACCTTTATAAAGTTGGTCCATCATTTTGATAGATGGAAAGTTAGTTTACATTTCTGATGGGGATGTTTTGATTTAATTTTATTTTTATTTAATAGTTTTGAGCTAGTTTTATCATCAGAACTTGTTAGTTTTGTAAGAAGTTGCATGTTATTACATAGTTAACATTTTAATTTAATAATTAGGTAGTCTATCTAATTACTAAATCATATCAAGCCTATATTAAGCTATAAAGGTGAAACACGACAAACAGTAGTTACATAATTTCAGGCATGTTGTTTAGCGCGCGAAATTTGTAATCTCACAAAAATGTATGTAAAGCAACTCGTGCAATCCGCTAATGAAACCTGCCTGCATTATGCCGCTCGCGAACAAACATTGAAAATAATTCACGCTAAAAGATCGCCTACATTTCCATAATTAGGTATGTAGGCAAACATAAACTTTAAACACGATAAGTTCAATTTATGTACAGCTAAATAGAGCTTGTGGATTTTGAGAAAAAATAATTTATGTGTGCGAAATTATAATTAACACGCTTGCATGTTACTATGGCATAACTCAAATGATGTATTCGTTGAGGTGTTATTTAATGGACGTTTCTGTATGTTTGTAATCGCAATGATTATTAGCACGAGTCTATTAACATTTCGATCATGCGATCCAGTTGTCGTCCATTGATTGTGGAAAATCGATTCTACTTTTCCAGTTATCGATCGTACTTGTATAGCTTTATTATATAATACGCTTAGTGAGTCAATTTTTCATATTTAATTGTTATACATACAAAACTTGTTAATAATGTGCAAGTTGTAAACATTTTAATATTCGGACAATTTAATTTCCCGCCTGTATTCTAGTTACCTTGCCTAACATAAAAGCTAATACGTTTATTTGTCAGAGTTCAGTTTCTCGCTGGAATTTTAATTCTCAGAACGCTTTGCGTGAATTACAGTTACGACGAATAATACAATTTTACGAGCCTTGAAAAGAATACTCCTAAAACGAGATTTTAGCCTTTACGGCTTCAACAATTTTACCAAATTAAGCAAAATATTTAGAAAACATTCAAACAATCGAATCGTAAGAGAGTTCAGCAGGGGCCCACTCTTATATTATCCTCCATCTCAGCGAGCGAGTCTATCTCGGCACGTTCCGTCAATAATTTTCTTTGAGCATCACAGATCTTACTCGCGAACAAATCGCGGTGCAGTAAACATCGAATAAAGCGACTTGTCTATAAAATATCATTTCGAGCTCTTTTGTTTTTCCATCGAATCCCGTTCCACAAGTGGGCAATAATTGAAAAAGAAAATGTTTGGCGCGGGGGCGCCGGGATCGCGAGACACTGCATAAAAGCGTTGAGAATAGATTGAACGTATAAAATTTTCAGTTGAAATTCGCACGAACCGCCGCCGCGGGAGGTGCTCTGTATCTTTTTACTTTGTAACCTTACTTTTTATTCCATTAGCGCGCGTGTGAAGCCCCTCTAGCCAAATATCGTGGAATAATAAAAGCTGTTTAGTAATGATAATGCGGAACGCAGCTCTCGCTTCACTAGCCTAACTGAATTAAACTTGTGCGCTATGAATTTCGAATTTATGAATTTCGTATAGTGCTTATTGCTGCGGCAAATTCATTTGAAAACTAATATTATTGCTTAATTGTCCACAATTGACATACTGACTTATAAATTTGTAGACTGAGTTTCAGACAGTCATAAAGATGAATTTAAAAACAATTCTAGGACAGCATTTCACAATAGTTTAGGTCTAAAAAGTTAGTCACATTTTTAGTCTAGAAAATGGACGATCGTTTTAAATTGTGATCCTCTTCGAAGTTTTTCTTTGCTTTATATGCGCAATGTAGGTACAATGCCATTGCTCTAACACAAAACTTTTTATTTCCGTTTATAGCGAGTCAATCGTCCGAGAACATTTTTCAGGCAAACTTTAACAGTGGAGGCAATCGCTCCTGAAATTCGAAAATGAAATCGTTTCTAGCGTCGCCAAGATTTATCGATAGATGTTCGAATTACTTTGAAACTTTCGGGGCATAAAACTTATGACACGTAATCGTATATTCCGATCAAGATATCTATAGTGGGAATCTTCTAGAAAATTAATCTTGTTTCGTTTATTGTTTACTTTGTTCGTGAAATACTGTCAATTTACCTTATCGTAACGTCTTCACCTGAAGAAAACTTATTATTTTTATGATTCGTCTTGCGTCAGTATTCTTCGGGAATATGAAATAACGACTGGCACGTGTAGAGATTTGAACTTTTATTTCTCCAAGTAGATCTTATTCGGAGTTGGTCACGTTGTAATAAAACTCATATAAAATATTGGCAATTCCACAAATCACTACTGCAACAGTAATACTCAAAGGAGTGAGGTAATCTGTATCGAAGTGGTGACACCAAGTGATATATCTACGACAATCTACCGCCCGCAGTCCTCACAAAAATCCTACCTTTTGGCCCGGTCGAGCGTTTGTTTTACGATAGCGATAAGACTGTTTCTATTGCTGGTATCACATTTCTAGGTTGATGTGAAATGGAGATAGAAACTTGGACTGTAAGGACTTTTTGGCAAGATATAAAATATTTATTTATGTTGCTAAAATGTTGCAATTACAATCATAAAATATTTAAATGTTATATGTTAAAAATATAAAACAACAAAATAATTTTAAAGGTCAAATTCAAAGTTATTAAAACAGATAATAATTTCTACATCTTCAACATTGACTGTAAAGTTGTTAGTTACCTGAGATTGCCATAACACTTGAAACTGATTTTTTGGTCGATAAAATATGTTTTTCATTAATTCACCTCATTCACACAACGTCTAGACTTCAAAGAATGGGATTGCTTATCTTCGTTATAAATAAAACATGAGTTAGAAAATATGAGAATAAGCATTCATTTTGTGCGAACTGCTAGTGAAATTAACTAGTTTTTATTGGCATTCTTCCCGCTAGTGGAGTTTTCTTAACTGAAATAACACTAAGCGTTTGTGGTTCGAAAAATATTTAACGAATCTTGTAAGAAAACTTTATCAAGTTACGCAGGGACTGTCCTAATAACGTGATAAAATTTTCTTACAAAATGCTGATATTTTAAGAAATATATCCTACTAATATTATAAACGCGAAAGTTTGTGAGTATGGATGGATGTTTGTTACTCTTTCACGTAAAAACTACTGAATGGATTTGAGTGAAATTTAGAATGGGTATACTTTACGCCCTGGATTAACACATAGGCTACATTTCATCATCATCATCATCATCATCGTCAATTTTCATCATTATTCACGCGGGTGAAACCGCGGGGCGCAACTAGTCCTCTATAATTTGCAAAATATAAGAAATTGTTTTAATATTTCGTTCCACGCGTAAATACACTAGTTGTAGAATTAGCTATAAAACAGACTAAATATTAAAAATCCATTTTGTATTTACCAAAAAAAGACCCCAGCCAGATTCTGAATCATCTTTAACAAATCTTTAGGAGAGTTTTATCTAAATAAAAATACATTACAAAACACGAAGAAAAACCATCTTCATTTCGTCAACTTTTAAGTACCTATTATAATTTTAACAAAGATAATAATTACGTTGTTCCGTAAACTTTAACAATAAATTCAGGGAGAATTTGAACTGTGTCATTTTCTTCAATTACTTTTTGTAAGTATTTGCGTCTCGATAATAAATTTTTAGAACTTTTGTACGAAGTTCTTTTACCGAATATGCCTTTTGGTTTATTTATTACAACAATGATTTCGATATTAATTTATTCTTCTAGGATAATTCATTGCATTTGTGTAAGGTAAGTTTGAAGTTATTCCCATCCACCTCCAACAGTGACTCCTGGAGGAGGGACCCATATGGATTTTGATTAAAATTTATAATTTGGAAGTTCCTCCTCTGAAAAAATTACTCTCTCCTTCACCGAATTGTATTAACAGTACCTACTAGTTATTGTAAATAAATTCGGTGAGTGAGAATCTTTTACCGAATTTATTGACAATATCATTTCATTGTGTACAATATTCAATTAATATTTACATATATACAATACATTTTATGGATGAGGCGTTAGGAATAAAAAAATAGAAATAAAATCCTAACGGACTCTTTGTACTTTGTTTCTATCGTTATTGGGGCTGGATGAGAATACCCTTGAAACCATTGCCCTTCTAAAATTGCAATGAGTTAGTCTAGATATCACGGAAGAATATGTGAAGGATTTTTTTCCGTATATTGAAATAATTCAATATGTCTAATTTTAACTTAGGAGTGATGTAAAAATAATATTTAATTCAACATCATGATGATCATGTTAATTTTTAAACTATGAAAAATCACCACGAAATGCTTTTCAGAATTGATACATTATACCCAGCTCTCCCAACATCTCATTTGTCCGCAGTGGCTGCGATTTATTGTACCAACCCACATAATCTAATGACAATAAGTAATATCAGCTGGACATCGCATTGTTGGTTCGACACCCGAATCGATCACCTACTGATGTGTAATGGCGTCTATTTATTTCTGTCTGACATTGCAATGCTTAATCCTTGGCACAGTGCGGATGGCATGTCCGTAAAAATAACTTGGTTTATGTGATAGGTGGGTTTTGGCTGTATATAAAACAAACATATCAAATTGGTTTTGTATGAATTAGTTAAGTTCGAGACAGCAGAAAATTAATATTAATGTTATTAATTTGCTAGAAAAAGGTCCCGATACTTAAACAATAAATTATTTCCTGATTAAAAAAAATCCTAAATATTTTGTTACATAATTTTCAGCACTAATGTAATATTTCATGCAAGTATTCCAATATTGGATCTAAGCACTTACCTTCAAAGACATCGTTAACCAAATCGGTAACGCCACTTACGTTGGCGATTCGATGGTAAATTTAACCAAATGGGTAATAGGAGTGAGTGGTTGGCTCTATGCAGCGGACGCAACAGTACGCGGTCTTGTTAGAACGAACCCAATCTAGTCTGACCCAATCTGGTCTGACCCAATCTGGTTTGGCCCGCTGGCGCTGCGGCGATAAAGACAAGCGCACACTATTGCAAATATAATACGAGTAGATGTAACATGGACTTGCGCACAGCACAATTGCGAATATCATAGTAGAAAGTTCGTGCATGTAAAATTTTAATTTTGAAGCTAAACACAGCACACCACACACACCACACCCACAGTGTGTCCATCCATCTCATATCCACAGTGTGGATATGAGTATTAACGTACTTTTACGCTGACCATTGTTTGATCCTAGATTCTGTTCTCAAATCAGTATTTATTTTATAGTAATAATTTAGTACTTTGGCTACGTAAGCCAATAAAGTAAATTCATTCTTCATGAATTCGTTGAATTTAAACTTTAATTCTAGCAATAAGCAATGTTTAGAATTTTTATAAAAAATACCATGGATAACCTCAAAAAACAGTCAAGAATGAAGAAAATTCTATTCATGAACCTAATTACAATGCTAAATCACGTAGATCTGAGATGCGATGTTTGAATGTTAGCGAGTGACCAAATGTCAGCAAAATGACCGTAAATCACCGTTTTCGAAAAGTTCGTATATGTGAAACTTGTTGATGACTAGAAATCTCATACCTTTGATAACAATACAAGTGCCTCATACAGTTGTTGATCTTCAGGAAATCAGTGATTTGCTTTCATTTTAATGATTTAAAGTCACTCAATACATACTCAACATTTAAAAATCGCACTCCTAGTAGGATTATCCAGTTTAACCGTATCCTTACAATATCTAAACAGTAACAGATTTAAGCCGCACCAACGACTCCTTTTCACGAAGATTGCATAACAATCGGTGTAACCTGAGCTGCAAGTTCTGACTGCAATCCAACCAAATAGCTTTGATTACTGCGTTTGAGAGTGATGATAAAGATATCATAGGTTGTTTTGCCCATACACGTTTATTTATTCACTAATATTGAGGAGGAACTCAATTAGCTGTGGATTAGAGTAGCCAGCTCGGACGCAAGAAGTGCGGCTTCGATTCCCGCTGCGAGACAAATGTTTGTGTAATCTGCAAATAATTGTTCTGGGGTCTGGGTGCCATGTTGTGGTACTACAGTATTCGTAGTTTCGGATTCCCTCGACACAAGGAATCCTGGTGTAGGGTCAAGACTATGTATGTGACTGTTGGGTTGTTTTGTTAATTAATATTCAGATTACTACTGCTAGATATTAGGCACTCCTAATCCATAAGGCTGCATTAAAAAAGAAGATCTAATGATGTTCTGCAAGAATGTGTTGGCTTTTGTTTTTTAAAATATATGGGGTAATGTTATGGTAATGTATGCGAAACTTAACGATGAACAAGGATAATGAGGTAACTACAAAAAATATTTCACAGACGCAAATTTTCCGAGTGCGTCGAGACAGCGATAATTATAGTGTATTTAAACCGGCTGTAAGAAGATTGACTTCAAAAACTAATCGGCAACAATCTAAATTACAAGTTGAACCGCTACGGCGTAGCACGTAGACCTCGTAGCGACCTACGTCACTCGTATCATTAATTGTTGACTAAGTCACTCCCAATTTTAAATGAATGGCTTGTAATTTAAAATGTCCTTGTTTTTACTAAATAACCTACCGATTTATTTTCTATGTATGATAATAATAATATATTCTACCGAAATATCATCTATGTTTTATTAAATGGAGTACGAGCTATCCTAAATTTGTTTTAGTACCACTCTCATACTTCAGATGTATGGTGTTCGTTTATGTTATTGTCCGAGTGATGCTTCTCGATGTTAATACTATTATTAGTTCTGTGCTCGTATCATAACCGACTGATAGCTTCATACGATGGCCGATTAATGAAGCCGGCGTAGTGCGGTACAGAACGTTGCCGTAATAGTTTTACGACTAACTCCCCCCTTACCCCCGCCACAGAGTAAGTAGCGAGTCCTATCTTTCTAGCAAAGTCGTAAATGTATTTCTGTTTTCAAAGGTTAGTTAGGGGCTATCATCATCATCATTGGGAGCCTTTAGGCGGCCACTGCTGGACGAGGCCCCTCCATAAAATTGCCGTAATCACTACACTTAGCAGGTGAATTGGTGATCGCAGTATTCATGTTGTGTACTCAGGTGGATGCTGCTGCCCATCCTTTCAGGGGCTTTATTATTATATTTCATAATAAATGAAATATTTTTTTAGAAATATGCCAGCCTCATATCGTTTCCAACAAGAACAGAAAAATTTTCCTAAGTTTTTTTACTTTAACATATCGGTGACGCCTCGATATTGTTAATTTGTAGCGTGTATGGAGTTTAGTTTCTGTAATTTACTTACTCTATGGTGTATTCCCTCTTCCCCCTACTAGCGGACGAACACTCGACTACTTGATTATGCATCCGCGGTGCTCCAGACCGATTATCGAACTAGTAATGAACGTAACTGCGTTCAAAATTATGTAAGTAGTATTTTGTAGCGGAAATTGTTCCGCGGAAAATGTTAGTGGTTTAATTTGCCATCTCACTTCGTGCTTTCTGCAAAATGAGATCGATATATATAAAAAATAACGTATGTTTCTTTGTTTATTTGTTCCAAAGACATTCTTTAACCACTATGCCGATAGCGAATAAACTTTGTGAGGTGCTGTCCGCACGCTGGGTAAGAGCTTGTCCAGATGAGGCGATTTACGCGCGATTCGACTCGCGCGATTCGAGTCGCGCGATTGTGAAATACTAGAGCTTCATATATTCCGTCCGCATGCAGTCGCGTGTTTTGCCACGCATGTGCAGTGTGTATATGTGTGTACACTTATACACACAGTGGTATATCTTAACATTTCTTTGTTTGCAAAAAATGTCTAAGATTAAAAATCAGAGTATAAGGTCATATCGTCGTTCAACTGTCATATTGTTAAGCGATTCGTTCAAAATGAAAAAGTGTTTTAAACATTTCAGTTACTAGATGTCTTCATAAGCAGCGGGGAAGGATGCAGGGGTTGGGACTCGCAATCCCTCTCATTTAACACTGCTCATTCCTCTGTAGGTGTTTGCCGAAGCGATTCCAACGGATCCGCCTACTACAGCTTAGTGAGAACCGCTTGTTCAGAACGTAGACAGTAGAGCTTCCGGTAAAGTAGTTGGAAAGACATTCACCTTTTTTGTTGTATTAAAACATATGCCATCCGCGATTTTTTCCTCATCATCATAACCATACTGTTTATGTCCATTGCTGGACGAAGCCATTGAATATAATGGGGGGGATTTGCCATAATCATTACGTTTGGTAGGCGGATTGATGATCGCAGTTTGGTGTTAAGTACTCAGGTAGATGCTGCTGTCCATTCCCTGGTGTAATCCTTTAGTAAACCTTTTACTACATCCACGGGAGGAGAAGTAGGGGTCTATTCTTAGGCCGGACACACCACGGCTCTAATTTACAATGTTTCTTTTAATACGTAAGTCTGTTATACACTAAGCAAGACTGCAGACATACAACCATAGACACAAGCCTTTATACACCCCAAAGGGCGTTTTTTCACCATAGGTCGCACAATTAAAGGAATATAGCCGTGACCAGTGGTGAGCTCATCGCCGCCATTGCTTTCCCATGACCAACTTAGCCAACGCTAGATAAATCTAAATACCAAACGAAATTTGCCCAACAATGGGAGGCTCCATACCAAACCTACATTTTCTTCAACGCCAACGGTTTACAAAACACAAGTCGTTTCCTTGTGGTTATATTGAGTTAAGACAAATTAAACCTTGTAGGTTGAAATTCGTCATTATCATCATCATCATAAGATAGGCGTCTACATATAAATATATATATAATATATACAGAATATGGCAGAAGAATTTGCCATTCTCACCACGTTAGGCAGGCAGATTGGTGAACGCAGTATAATTATTGCTGCTGCCCATAAGCTGGTGGCTTTTGCGACATCCACGGAAGGAGACAAAAGCGTATATTCTTAGACCACACATGCCACGGTGATTGGTGTATTAATGAATAAATAAACCTGAGTTTTATTTTCTTCAGCTTCTTGAGATAGCTGTGTTTATTGTAAACTGTGATGCTACTTACGGCCTCATAGTGATTCGCGGTTTTATTTTGGATGGCTCATGTAAAGGCGCGCACATTTTTCATGCTGCGAGCGGAGCGAACAGCGTAATCTTTGCATTATGCCGTGATCCCTTATTGATTTTAGATTTTTAGTGGGAACCGAAACGAATGAAACTGGCGTGAATAGAGACTCGCGCTCAAAGCCGTTGTAAGCCCCCGCTATGATATAAACGGGCATTCAGCCCGCGTATATCAGGCACCACTTCACATACCAACACAAAAAATATTCCCATTGAACATTCTCTGAAAACGGTTTTAAAAATGAATTATTGTAGATAAATCATTATAATTTCATCCGCGCGACCCCGTAACACGAAATGGGCGTCGAGGCTAACTTTGACCATAAAATTATGATAAAAGATATTTACTTAAGATACCTAATTTACTTAGAGTATATACGATGAACGCCTTAGTTTTTGACTCATTTTTATAAATACGAGACATCGTTAGAAAATATAGCGTAAATTAATTTTCGTTGGGCAATCGAAATTAGCCCAATTTATTTTCCTTAACATTTCGCCACAGAAACCGACATTTATAACGATACGTACGCAAATTTAGCACATTTTTCTTATGAAAACCTCCTTCTCTGAAGCCTCAAAGAAAAAAAACAATGAAAGGAGACCTACCATTAAAATAAATAAAAGGAAATAAACCACGGACCGCAAATTATTTCACTTACCTACTTCTTTTTATAAAAATGCGAACGACGACGCATTAAATTTTGGGGAGAAAGGAAACTCCCTTGTAAGCAATATCGAGAAGGCAAATTTTTCAGATATTGCCTTCAGGTAGCGCACATTTATTATGTACCCGAATATATTACTCTTGATTCATTGACTTTCAATATTGATTTACTTTGCTTGCATAAGCTGTAGTCAGGAACTCGGACCGGAGCGAGCGCCTTTGATCTGAAGAATTAGGAGCAAAGTTTGTGTGTGCGTGGACACTTTGGAAGACTGCAGGAGTTTGCAAAGTTAGGTGCCGCTGCAAGATTGAAACCTAATGCATGTACAGGCTGGTAATGGTGGAGCTTACACTGTAATTTTATTACTGTGACGGCATTGTAATAAATCAGTTCATGTACAAAAGGTTTTAAATAGGTACTTATCTTTAAAAGTAATTACTATTACAATATATTCAAAAATAACTGTAAGAGCCTTACCTTTGTAGAACAAAATCAAAGGTCGTAATCAACTAAACAAAAAGCTAATAAAAATATGAACAATTTCATAATTGAAACAAAACCCAATACGAAGCAATATACATAAATAAAATATGTTTGCACTACATTCGGTTGTAGAGCCCATAATGGCTACTGCATTCAAATTCTCAGCTGAGCCACTCCAATATCGGACCTCAGTATATTATTTCAGGAAGCTATATTGAGTTGTGAAACCAACGATTTACCTAACAGGAGGCGCTGTTAACAGAGCAACTTTGCCTCGACACTTTGACAACTTATTTCTTGTCTACTGAGTTGGTAAGCCACTCAGTTGTGTACACAGCGGCTTGATTGTTCGGTACGACAATCTTCCGATCGACTCCAAGGCCACCATTTCAATACGTGGAAAACTCAATTAATAATGAAACAATATCGACTTTAAAACAAACCAACAATAGGGTCAGGACGCAATAAATTCAATCTATTACCAGCGATACGACCATGAGAGGAATTTAGTTGAACCTATAAAGTGAATACCGAAATCCTCATTCAACTCATCCAAACACTTAATTCAGTTGGAATAATTCGAGTTCTATTGTTCGGTTCCTAAATTTGAAGTTCAACATTTAACTGCTTACAATTCAAAGGTAACCGCAAATTTGGAAACGAGTATGCCTCTATAGAATGGAACTTATTTGCAAACCGATAACTTTTGGGGAGTTGGTCAGTTCATGCCACCAACCAGCCAGCCCACTGTTCTCTAACTATGCAACAAAGCATTCTTGTTTCTGATTATTGAAACAATATTTCAAAATTCTATCTAAATTAATATTCTCGTTTCTCAAGAATATTCCGTCTAGTGTATTTTGTATTTTTAAATTATTTAATAATACATGTTATTAACAACAATAAGTAGTTATGGTTTAATTGAGATTATTTTGCAAAAAAAAAATTGACGTTTGTTCATTTTTTTTACGTCCTTCCTCTTATTTAATGATTTCTTATATCAGAAAACTCGATAAGCACTTTTACCTTTTTTTATACTACTTGCCAAGCAAACAAGCATACGGCCCACCTGATGGAAAGCAGCCACCGTAACCTATAGACGCCTGCAACACCAAAGGAATCACACGCACGCTGCTGACCCTGAGACATGAAGATGAAAAGTCTCATGCGCCTGTTATTTCACCAGCACCCGTATCCTTCAAACCAAAACACAGCAATGCGAGTACTACTGCTTGGTGGCAGAAATAGGTACGGTGGTAGTACTTCCCCGGACGAACTCTTTCACAAGAAGTTCTAGTACTAACAAACCTACATCTTCAAAGAATAAATAATCACTGCGATTATTTTCTAGGAATGGTGATGTCAACTTCTATAAAACAAATCTAAAACGACTCACCTCGATCGCCTCGTTGTTGGGTCTTTCATAACCATAACTTCTGTGATTTCGCCGTATTTGCCAAAGTAGTCACGAAGACTCTCTGAAACAAAAGATTTTTTATTTTTTATAATTTACACATCAACACATCATCACAAGATCAAAATATAAAAGAGAAAGGAAGGGAGGGGAGAATATTTAAGGGATTACACCAAGAGGCAACAGCATCCACCTGAGTACACCAATACTCCGATCACCAAACCACCTGCCAAGCGTGGTGATTATGGCCCTTGTATTTTATGGGGGAGGCCTTAGCTTGTCCAGCAGTGGACGTCTAAATGCTGCTGATGATGATGATACACATATCAACATTTTCTACGGATATTCAAAATTTTTGTTAATTTTTTGAAAAAATATAATTAATTTCTTTAGAAAATTAGGTATAGCAAAAAATCTGATTTATTTATTTGTTGCCATGTAATAATAATAATGAAATACAACTTTTTATCACAAAATTTACCAGTCTTACTATAATTTTGTTATAAATTATTTTTTATGTTGCCATGACATTACAAATTACGTTTTTTTTACAATTTAATTATCGGTGTTGCCTCTCCACACCCCTGTCGTTAATAACACATCTGCACCGGTGATCATACTTAAAATTAGGGTGTCAAAGTCTCGCTGGGGTATGCAGTGCCATGTTCTTTTCATCAGAGTCTTCGCGCTATCTTTTGTTTATTGCGTTTTTTTTAAGTTTCAGAATTTTGAAAATGGAACAAAAGAGTTTTAATTCCACTTACTAGCTTTTCTAAATAGCCAATCATTTCGACAATAAATATTTCTAGACAATGTTGATGTATGTAATATGCTTGGTTGCTTAGTTGCTTATATATGCTCACAAATATGGATATCCCGATCCCGATAGTCATCATAATTATAGTTCAAAAAGAAGATAAATAAATATTCAAAATGCTTTACGCTCAGGAACCTACTACAAATATGCCTTCAGAAATCTGAAATAGGTCAACATTTTTCCATGACCGTATGTACCCAGAACCTTCATGCCATAGCCACATCCACACAATAGAAGGGTCTCTTTATAGAACGTCGAAGCCTTTTCGATTCACACTCCATAAAAGTAAGACGATAAGAGTCGTTCCCTTCAAATGATTGAAGGAGTCGTCAGGCAAATGTTCGGGCGCTCCAGAATGTCGAATGTTTATCGTGTCAAAACAGATTCTCTCATTCAAGAATCCCAAGTAAAAGCATTTCTCACTGACTTAACAGGGCTTTAATGTTAGTGAAATGCTATAAAATCTAAAACTGGTTTGATAAAAAGTCATAAACTATCTACAATAACAACAAATGCCTATGTTATTGTCCAAGCAATTTTAAAAAGTCCTAATATTTAATTTAAAAAATAAAGCTCCAGAATATATTTAGTTTCTGTCCGACTTCAAAATGCAGGAAGCATAGATTTTGTTTGTGGCGACCTTCTGAGCTCTCTAATGGAATTCGAGAACCCCTCTGAAATGAATATGCTGATATACATTTCTGTTTAAATGTATATTTTACATAATTTTCGGTCACTACCCAGAATACTAACTGATTCAATTATTTTTGTGATATTCATCAAAATTAGCTTACTTTTTGAAACCAAACCGTGCTTAATCATATTTTAAAAATAATTAATAATTTATATAAAATCACTAAGAGTGTCTATTATTTGAAAAATATGCATAGGTTCAAGTTAATAAAACACCTAGAAAAGAATGTCTCCCGTTTGAAACAGTAAATCGATACAAACTATCTATACCTCCAGAAGTTTTTGATTAATACTAATTAAGAACAAACAGACCAATCACGAGAGGCTTATTGCGGGATACATTCCAATTTAAACTTCCCTTCAATTCGACAGCGGTTGCGCTTCTAAAACCAAATGTTGGTCTATGCTTTTAAAGTCGATTTTCGACTTGTTTCGCCGGGAACTTTTCTAATCTGACCGCGAGCCTTCGGTACTGCACTTCCAAACAGCAAACAGTAATGAAAAGTAACGATTGCATGCCAACTTCACCATTAATCACCAGCACGCTTACAACGGTAGATGCGTTTTCCGATACAAGAAAAGACTTGCCTTGTTTGTACGATTGTCTACATTTTTCATATGAACTTCTTCTAAAAAGTCTTACCTATTTATGAAACAGCATGTGAAATGCCGAAGTTGAAAGTTAAAATTTCTACAAGACATTAGAAAGATGTTTTTTTAATGAGGTTGATTACATTTGAAATAAAATATTATACCTAAGTTATTGCGAAGAAAGACGAAATTGGTATTCATTAAATACAAGATAATTTTGAAAAAAAAATACGATATACCAGTTTTCTGTTTTTAGTAAACTAATTTACCTAATCTATGTAATTGAATGCAACATTAATTCAAACGTTGATTTTAGGTCCCATTAGAACTAGAACATTTGACTCATTTTGGCTGCAAAATGCATCTCAAAATCCAATTCCTGTAACGACCGTTGCATAATCATAGTTACTTGAATGTGCGTCTCATGAAAGTCACCGACAAAATCCCGAACGTCCTTATTAAAAAAAACATTCAGTCTCAGTTTCTTGAGAAGTGCGGTCGAATAATTCAGGTGCCTCCACAACTTGTGTTCGGATGAAAATGCTACTAGCCAGCCAAATGCTAATTTTATGGTTGTTGAACAACTGTGCCGAATCTACCCGTTCTGTCCTTCGCAGTAATGCCTCGTAGGCGTCATCTAAATAAAATATACATTCAGCGGAGAAAGATAACAAGGGTTGTGCCGGTTTAACGGATTATACGATCATCGTTGTTAATTCATTTCTTTTTCATAGGGCAGTGAGTGAGACCCATAATAGGTTGTGTAATAATTATCTACACAAGGATTACTTATTAACCTGACGCATAAATTTAGAGATGAAATCTCTTTGTATACGACTTAAATGTTGTAAATTTTGAGTTTTACAAGATTCACATAATGTTTACATACTTTACAAAAATCAATAGCTCACTAATGTAGTTTTTAAACCTTTGTTTAAAGCATACAGTATGATTTTACTACCAGTACACAAACATGGAGTAATAACTTTGCACGTAATTCTGAACTGAATTTATGCTTATTTCAATTTAATATCCAAGTTTAAAATCCATCTGCCCATACATTTAAGCGACTAAGGACTGTGCGTTTTGTATGGGAAGGCCTGTTCGGTTTGAATGGTTAGGTGAATCCTCCTACTAATATTATAAACGCGAAAGTTTGTGAGTATGGATGAATGTTTGTTACTCTTTCACGTAAAAACTACTGAATGGATTTGAGTGAAATTCGGAATGGAGATACTTTACGCCCTGGATTAACACATAGGCTACTTTTCATCATCATCATCATCATCAAACGCGAAAGTTTGTGAGTATGGATGGATGTTTGTTACTCTTTCACGTAAAAACTACTGAATGGATTTGAGTGAAATTTGGAATGGAGATACTTTACGCCCTGGATTAACACATAGGCTACTTTTCATCATCATCATCATCATCAAACGCGAAAATTTGTGAGTATGGATGAATGTTTGTTACTCTTTCACGTAAAAACTACTGAATGGATTTGAGTGAAATTCGGAATGGAGATACTTTACGCCCTGGATTAACACAAAGGCTACTTTTCATCATCATCATCATCATCATCAAACGCGAAAGTTTGTGAGTATGGATGGATGTTTGTTACTCTTTCACGTAAAAACTACTGAATGGATTTGAGTGAAATTCGGAATGGAGATACTTTACGCCCTGGATTAACACATAGGATACTTTTCATCATCATCATCATCAATTTTCATCATTATTCACGCGGGTGAAACCGCGGGGCGCAACTAGTATTTTAATATTTTAGCGTAGGTATAAGGTGTTCTCTGATAGTCTGAGATACTTCCTTTCTTGGTTAAGTTTCACATAATCATGCTCAACATTATTTCACCATATTGAATACCTACTTAACAACTCAGTAACCAAGATTATTGCTTGCAATATTATTAATATTACGAGGGCGGCAAAGGACGACACAGCAGTTGTTCAACTACCATTAAATTGGAGCCTCACTTCCGAAATGGCACCTTACTGAATTATAACATCTCTATGTTTTGCTCGTGGCTTTCCTCGGTCATTGAGGGTGGAAATATTACAGAGTATGATCAGTAATGTACATCCTTGCAGTACACGCAATGCAATGCAAATATAACTGAAACATCATATACTTATGAAAACAATCAACGTTAGATAATCAAGAACCGTACGATGAGAGTCCGGTAAAAATTTTGATTGGCATTTTCTTCTTTTATTTAATTCATCATCATTATCAGCATCCTTAAACGTCCACTGCTGGACGAGGCCTCCCACGTAAAACACATTAAGGGAAATTGCCATAATCACCACCACCCGGGTGCTTCCATCTGGTGGGCCGTAAGCGTGTCTGCTTGACAAGTAGCATAAAAAAAAAACCTGCTACAGGATTTCGCACAAGTAAGCTTCCATAGTAACCACTAGACCTATTGAACTTATTAGTCTTCGGTGAAATAAGCAACACATTTTACACGCATTTTCTCTTCAGAAAGATTTTCCGTTTCCCGTGGGAATTTTAAGACTATTGCGATTTTCGTTTGGTTTTTCCTGTAAACTATGAGTGCGGCCATATTTTCCGTTTTTTTTATTAATTTATCCTCAATAATTTCGTAGATAATTGGGCCCGTCCCACTGTGCTTGATTTTTGTATAAATTATTTCTTTTAAAATACACATTTAAAAATGATAAAGTAAAATGTGTTTCTCATTCCGTTTAATTTAATGTCACTTAAAAAAACATTTTTTTAATTTATAATTTGTCCTTAACATTTATCCCCCAAACTGAACATGTTGATTTGGAGAATATAATATATGCTATGACAGACAGACAGACAGACAAACTGACAGGAGAGTGATCCTGTTAAGGTAAAAATCACTTTATCATCTGTTTTAGTGACAAATCTCTAATTGAAACTTCTTATTAGTATAATACTAAACAACAGGTAGATACAAAGTCGTATACAGCTGATGCAAGGGTGTTATAATTATTATATAACTTTGTTTATATATTTTGCATTTTTTTTTAAATATACCTCCTTTTGGGAAATGTTATTCATTTTCAAAGATAACGATCTCCATTTCGGCATTGCAAACGTGTTCATAGATATTTAGAACACTAAAGTCTAAAAAGGACTACAAATACGAACTTTGTATTAATCTGTGCAGACAAAACTCTACTAACCATTTATGTTGATATAAGTAGGTAATCGTAAGTGCCGTAGAGAACAAACTCACAATTATTTCAATGAAACGCCGTTTAATTTTAATGAGTATCGATCTTCTGAAAGTGGCACGATCAATTAGTTTTCATTATAGAGTTTATCGATTTGAACTCGATGTTGTATTAAATAAATATACATCATCATCATCAGCTGAACGAAGTTCATTGCGGACATAGGCATTCCCCAAAGAAGGTCTAGTGTCTGCGACTGTTAAAATGCCATTTATCCATATAGGCAGTTCTACACTGCGTCGTCCGGTTCGTGGTCTAGAACCTTTGCCCCAACGGTTGTCAGTTTTGCGGTTCTCAAGCAATTCTAGAAATGAAATAATGACAAATAATATCTGCTCTCTGTGTAATTGTTCACCCAACACTAATTACGCGAATTCTAAAACAACTTGGAATTCAAATGCCCTCTAATTGGCAGTTTTAATCTACTAACTTTTGTACAGAATTCGCAAAAGTAGGAAACTTGTCGTGGTCGGTGGCGAAACGAATCAAAATCTTCTAACTGGAAATTTATAAATTTATTTTGGCTTGTAATGACTGGAATAAATTTGATTAAATTTATATTGTAGATCAATTTAGTGTTTTTAAATGAAATGGCAATAATCTGTTTGAATTTTTGATTAAATTAAAACAACTGTGCGGTGTTCCAAACTGTACGCCCTAGATAATATTAGTGCTCAGGGTAATGTTACCAAATAATACATAATTTTTTCAGCTTATTTACCATAACAATTACTATTTTTAAGTCTTACAAAATATTCTTCATGTCTTCATTTGTGACAAGGTTAAAATTACTCTATATCTTATTTATGTATGTTGCTGGGACAAAGATGTTTGCATGGTCTGCAAATATTTGTTCCGGATCTGGGTGTTGTGGTACCGTGGTACTCGTAGTTCCTGATATCCACGACACAGGGAATCCTAGTGTGGGATCAGGACTATATGAATGTGACTGTTGGGTGTTATGTTATTGCAACTGATAAGAAGCTGCTGAAAAAATCTTTATGCACCTCTCCGTTGCCTCGTTCAAGTCCTTGCGTGTGAAGTAGTCGGGCAGAGAGGACATGAGAGCAGGTGAGCCATGGACTAAGTAAGTGCTCTGAATTAACACTGGATCTGGGTTAGATCGATGTAACCCCACTATGTTGTTGTCTCGACAGCGACGACTACCAAATTGGCCACTGCAGGAAAATTTGCCACCATCACTACGCTTGGCAGACGGATTGGTGGTCGCAGTATTAGGGTTAACTACTAAGATTGATGAAAATATCATCCTAACTCATCATAGTCCTGGTAAAAAATTTGCTAGTCTAAAACATTTGTTGTGTGGCCACGCACCTGCTCAACCACCATTAAATTGAACTCGCCCGGACGAAATGAACTGACAGAGCATGGACAGGCAGTAACTAGCTTTGTGCTAATGTTCATTCGTAAATTAGGTAAAAATTAACTAGCTAAACTGGTAATAGCGAATGCTTGAGTGATGTTTGTTTATTTTCAGATACTATAAGAGGTACTTTTTTACAACTAATGAAACTGTTTTACATGTTTTTTACATTTTTTTCTTCAAAACAATGGATGACAGCTTCTTATTCTATTACGTATAAGCTCAATTTTTGTTGTCATCAAATCAATAATCAAGATATATATTTTATTATAAACCCTTCGCTGTCTTACTTCCTAATACTAAGTAATTTTGCTAAAGTTTTAATATTTACATTTTTGTTTGTTAATCAACTACATCGTTACGCATAAAACGATTTTAATCCAATTTGGTAGAGAAGGATTATGATTTGAATTAACATAAGCTTCTTTTTATCTGGTCATGCGAACGAATACACGGGCAGATGGTTGTTTAAAAATAAACCTACTCGTGGTCCATCAGTATATAGGTAATTACCGTTCCTGGATTTTCGATAAGGTGAATCACGATATTAAAATAAATGAGATATCGCCGTGGTCGGCGATATTAAAGCTGTTTACCGATATTAACACGGCAAATGTATTCATGGAAAAAGTATACAGGGTATCAGATGATAATAATATGTGCATATAATATTATCTCGGTTGGCGGTGATTTTGATACACAGAGCAGAACAACTGTTTATTCTACGACTTTATTGGATCTGAAAAACTAGTAAAATCTGGTTTTTATGGTGTTAACCCACACTTATAGGAAATACTAAGATATTCTAGTGGAGTAGCATCACAAAAAAGAGACGGTCGCGGGTTTGATCCCAACCTTGTTGGTGTCTTTGGGATATTACGAAATCTTAGCTATATTTTTTCAAGAGGTGTGGGGCATTTTATATGAAGATTTTTTGTTCGCTTTAGGCACACCTTGCACCTATGGGACACCCGATATACGCTTTTTGATACAAGTGAAAGCTTCACAGATCACCAGTGTGATTATCGGGTACCACTCCATCACAATCGAAAGTAATGAAGCAATCAATCAAAATGTAAACGAAAACAGTCCGCATCGCATATTTTAACTTTAACAATCCTTTCAAAACCGTACCAATTAGCGAAAAACCTTTCGTACTTTTCGAATGTTATAAATTTGGCACTTAGCCTGACGCAAATTTTCAGTGCTGTCAGCAAATAAAACGTGGCGCAGTAATAGTTTTGCAACGAGATGCACTAAAATTGACTCACTGTATACCTACCAAGGTATATCAGATATACCTTGGTAGGTATACAGTGAGTCAATATATGGGCTATACTATATCCTACTAATATTATAAATGTTAAAGTTTGTGAGGTTGGATGCTTTTTACTTAACTATCATTACACACTCTCACAGATGATATGACATGATGTTTGAACCGTATCGTGCTGGAACTGCAGGCAGCTATCATCTACATTTAGCCAATCAGATTCAAGTCCACTTACCTGCATTCATTCTCCATCCTCTTCCATAAATCAACTGTTCTGTAGAATTTTCAACCAATGTATTTCTGCCACATGCGATGTTCCGCACAGCCTCTTTATTATGAGTGTTCGGGCAATCTACCTTTTATTACACGTGATCGTTGTAAATCCACGCAACATGAAAAGAGGACTTGAACCTGTTTGGTTAAATGGAGATGATCGCTGCCTGCAGATCTAGCATTGAAAGAGAGCACAAATATCTTTCCTACCTGAAATAGTCTCCCCTTAGAATGCCACGAGGAATTATCTTTAGTTGCCTCCAACCACTGACTTCTTGCTATCTTAAATTTTTTGTCAATCAATTGAAAACCTTCCGGCACTGCATGATGATGTGCGTGGTCGTATAGAACCTTTAATAGAGTTGTCAGATTGGCGTGCTACATATGGCCTGCCCATTTCCACTGCATCTTGATTTCTAACCCTAATTCAATGTAACGTATGGCAGGTTTGACGAATAAAAAAGAAGAAAGAAAGTCTAAAAGGAGTAAGTAAAAACCTGAACCTCTTGCACCACATGCTCGGGCGAATCACTGACACAGAAGGACTACAGTGCAGTGATGACACGTTATCCTCCTCCACTTTTTTTACTAAGCGGCTACTATTGCCATCTGCCGTAAGCCCGTCGACATCCAAAGTCTACCTTTCGTGTATTGCGGTTGGCTGCTTGCCAGCACGTTCGGCCACACATTTGTACCACAGAAGGAATAATAGTACGCACGTACAAAAGTCTCACTCCAATGACACGAAAACTTATACAATGTACGAATAAGTTATAATCTGTCTATGAACGCGAGCAATATCAAGGACTCACGTGACCATTACCTACTTCTAAATAAATATATTTTCATGTTTGCGACGGAGTTTTGGTCGTTACTTGTAATCAATTTAGGCCCCAAATATGTATGAAATGATGAGTTTTTTAAATACTTGTGTGTTTCCACAGGAGCTTCAATAACACCTCCCAACGTTAGTGTAGAAATGGTGGTCACATGGGTACGTGATGTTCCGTCATTTTCAAGATTCTAAATGCTTGCCTTATCGAATCTAAAACCTGTGTGATAAGGCTTATTTTACATTGCAAGCTGATTTAATGTGACCTATGCCTGTCCGAACAAGAGAATCTCTTACTCAGTACGTTGCACTCGTCGATTCGACAATCGACACATAAATATTGAATAATAAAATCCAGACGAACAGCACGTGGAGTATTTTATGCTTCTTTGATTTGATGGGAGTGCACTTTGACTTGACTTTGAAAGTATTTAGAGTTAGGAAGATATTTTTTGTGCTAGACATAAATGTTCAATTGTATGTAGACATTTCATTTGACTGGTTTTTTATAAAATAGAAGGTGGAAATGTTATTTCCATTCAAGTTCCTTTGAATTGTTGAGAGTTATCGGATATTTGGATCTGGGAAGAACCTTGTAGATCCTCCAGTGAAAAGTGCTGGAACAACTTGACTTAAAAGAATATTCTTCGCAGGAAAGGCGATAAAAATATAACGTTATTTCCTACCCTCAAAGGTACAACGCCCGCAAACGCCACAACCGCGTACATCAAAGTGATTACGAGTGAAAAACGCCACAGTGTGGAGTGGGTGCGTTGTAAAAATCACGACGACGTGTGAAGTGTCATCGGGGCGTCTCTGTGGAGTGGCGATCGCTTGTTTTTCCCACTTTCGATGAGCGCCGCGAGCCGGCTCCGTTCGAGTGCCTCACCCGCGTCTGATTCGGCCCTGCAGCTCTGTGTTTTATGAGGTCAAGTGAGAGCCTCCACAAAAAACACGTACCGCGATAAATTACGCACTGACACATTCAGAATTCAGATTCGCCCCATAATATACACGATCGTAATATATTGTTTTTTTTTATGATTTTTATCCGGGTTGTTTACTGTGAGCTGCTGATATAGTGCCGGTAGCGATAAGAATATTTTTGTATGATTTTTCAGAGCTATTATAAAATTTTACTATGAAAATCAACCAGCATATTTTATGAAACAAAATAAGATAAAAAATTGCCAGATCGATTGGTTTTATTTATCAGTAAATTGTAATTTACGGTACCAATTTCTTGAACAACTTATAAACTTTACTTAGACAACATTTGACAAGACAATAATTATGATACCTACACGATACAATTGTTTACACTATATGGAAGACAAGATTAATTTTATTCAACTAAGCCATCAGCTACTGCAGATGTTGTATTACTGTTTCAATTTAAGGGCACACAGCGCAAGTTCCCAGATGAACTTTAGAGGAACTTCGTCGTGACATTGTCAACTAATCTCTGAGCTAGCAGAGGAACGCGACAAAGGCGTAATAAATTTGGGTTTGACGTAAATACGTCAAGTCCTAAATAGAAAAAAATCTACAATCTAGATTTTAAATAGAAAGTATATATGTACTTGTGTATGATATATCCCATATTAGCCCCAACTTGTGATTTCAAAGAAAGAACTAAATGCTAAATTTCAAGTTTCAATTACCTATTATTTTAGAAAAATTACGACTATACACCACGTACTTTACTATTCTCCTGCTGAAGTTCTGGTTCTCGTCGCACAACCTTTGAGCGTGGTCGCGGTCGGTGCTCATGAGGAAGGACCTCAAAATGGTCAACGAAACGTCAGCAGGAGAATAGTAAAGTACGTGGTGTATAGTCGTAATTTTTATAAAATGATACCAAGCCACGATAACTTCAATTCTACCTATTATTGTTTTTCAGTCGTGATTATTCCACTGCGGGGCAAAAGCTTTCCTTCCCTCCTTCCACTCACTGGCCACTGTCTCCTGAACAAACACCTCTATAACATCGGAGCCACAGACAGCCCACTCTGCAGGGGTGTCTGACAGAAGAAGAATCGGCTGCCCACGTAGTTGCGTGGAGTAACAACTCAACGTGAACAAATCCTCAACAACCCGAGGTGACTCCGCAAAGCCTGCGAATACCCCAGGAAGCTTCTATGCTTCTGAACGGAGTTAGGCTGGCTAACTATCTAGCCAGTTAACCCTCACGCATAATGGACCATCCATAGAGTTCGAATGCGGAAAAGGGAGTTCTTTAAAATTAACATTTACCTTCTTCCACGTCTCGCAATTGAACACTTCTACATGCCAAGATCTCAGATCTGCGTCAAGCTTGGCTCGCTATCACATTTTGGACCTTCCACGTTACCGGCTTGGGTTGGGTAGGATCCAATCGGTGGTGGTCTTTGCCCACAAGTCGCTGGACATGCGGCGGACATGTCTGTAAACCAGTTTCACTTCAGGCTGGGTACTTCTAGTTTCAATCACTACGTTAAAAATAAAAGTATTTATTTTCATAATTATTTTCAGTCAAAACCCTCTCAAACGAATTTTTTAAATTCATCATCCTTCAGTAATGAAGGAATGGCTGTTCCAGTTAATCTGGCACTCTGCTTAATCCGATACCGTCCAAGAAACGATGCCGATGCTCTCAATGATATTGTGTTGCGTTTGACATGCCTGGAAAACCGAGTCTTTGAATAGGATCTCAAGAAACTAACTCAAAGCCCGCGTATGTATCTATTTACAAACCCGTGAGAGGCTTGTGTACTGTGTTGGGTCCGAATTCTAATTGAAAATATGTACCCAGAAAACTCGGACCAAGTTCTGTCGCTTGTCTGCTGTTACTGACAGTTTGTCATGAGTTAGTTAGTTAGTTAGTATTTTATTTAATTTTCCGTACATAACGACGGATTTTTTTCGGTACTTTTCCGGACGATCCGAATTTGGGCTAAACACAGTGCGCCAGTTGTTCATACAAATACTAAGTTCTGTTACTTTAGTCCAGTAAGTTATGCTATGGTGTAGAGATATTCGGACTTTGGAAATCGAAACTTGGTTCTAGTACACAACCGTTCAAAACAACTAATAGAACTATCGTTTTCTCGGATTCGGATAGGACGCAGTGCAAATGCACTTGATCCGATTTTATCAGCTTGTAGTGAACTATAAGCGAAAAAAGCTTTAACGTTCTGAAAAATGTTCGTGCTCTAATACCTGTGCAATTTTTTTCCAATATAACATGATCAAAACCAATTTTTGCCAATCCATTTTACATAATAAACAGGTACATTCAATTTCCATAGCCACATAGCGTGCTAAATGCAAATTGCTACCCGATACAATATCAGTTGACGTGGCGTCAGTAGGAATGATTGAGTGGGCGATAGTTGCATAGCGCCTCTAATATATTAACAGTCATACCTCATTTTCGGGAGCTGAGAGCAATCTACCGGAAGGTATTTTGATATTGATGTAGGTAGGCTTGAATGTGAAGAGAATAGTCTCATCGAGTACATTCATGCTCTTGGAGGAAAATAATGTGAAAAACCACTTCTGTTCTCGTGAGAGAGCGGTGTGATACCGAAGTACTGAGTTATCATTAGAATCGGACTAAGTATGGCAAAGATTACTATCATTACAATATTTAATTTGTGGATAGTGGCCAGAATGTCGCCTCATCTGATTTTCTATACCTTTAAACTAGTAAACGCAAATAAATGCATTCGTTATTATTATCTAACCATGTAACTTGCAAATTAATTTTCTAGGACTGCCTGTGTGATTGAAAAGGTACCTGTGTAATTTTTATTGCGATATAATATAGTAGTTTAATGTTTTTTCTGTCTGATAACTTCTAAAACTGTATGAATATTGTTGAATCATCCCGTATCTACTTATACTGTGTGTATTTAGTATATACCTAGCTCAATAATACCGTCATGTCACCACTGATTAATATCAATTCCTTGTTCATCGTATGTAGGTTTAGGGTATACGTAGGTATACTGTGCAACTGTCGCAGTCTTCCGCATGAGATATGAGCTGGCACACGTTACGTTGCTAATTTCGTGATACCCATTCATTTAGCTATCGCAAACGTGAATGGGAACAGACGTTGCAGGAAGTGCATTTATTGAATTAGATTCTATAAACAACGTCGAGCTGTGGTTGTGCAGTGAGAACCACCCCGCCTCGAACGGTTCATTAAAACGGGGTAAATGCGTCATAGAAATATCAGTAAGTCAGTTCTCACAACTGTGAAAGTAACCATCAGAAAGTCAACCCCAGAAGCTATAAAACCAAAAATTAAAAGGTCCAATGCGAGCAGCCAGGCATTAGCTTGAGTGTGAACCAGCATCATGGGTCATTCCCGTCACCCGTTTACTCTTGTAGGCCCAGAGGTTCAGTTTCGAGGACATATGACAGGCTGATTGCTAACGTGCAAAAAAAAGGGAAAAATGAGACCAACTCAGCAGATTCTTAGTAAGTATATGGACTCTTCGCCATTGAGAGGTACAGTGAATTAATTTATCTTCATTACTCAAGATTACCAACATCGACATCAATAAACGCGGCTGACGATAAATATGGATTTAAAAATGTATGTAAGCGTTCGCTTCTTCAAGTCGTAAACTTGAGTGTAATGTCTGAATATTGCATTACGCATTTATCATAGCCTGTATCACTGTTAGTCGGATTTCAATATAAAATGAGCTTTATCGCCCTTTTTGTGGAATCAAATGGCGATGGATGCGAGAATTTTAAATTTTGGAAAAATTTATTTACCTGCATTTGATTTGGTAATATAGCTTTCACACGCATTTGTTTCAATATCTATCAACCAGCATCTATCTATTCAGCATATATCTGTCAACCATCATATCTAAACAATAAATAACGCGTGTCATATTGATCATCATCATCCGCCAGTAGAAGTAAAAGCCTTACTAAGAGGGGATGGACAGCAGCATCCATCTTAGTACTTATCACCAACTGCGCTCACCAATCCGCCTGCCAAGCGTGTTGATTATGACAATTCCCCCCCATTGTATTAAATGGGGGAGGCCACGCCCAGTAGTGGACGTAAACAGGCTGGTGATGATGATGATGATGATGATAACAGTCTGTGACCATTGCATTCAAATCAAGCTTCTAACTCAATGCCTTAAAAAGATATTACGATAAATGATTAATTTTTGTATTGAAATCACAAAATTGAAAAACCTCTGGGGTACTTCCAGTGACCTCACAATTCTGAAATTTAAATGCTAGGAGGCTTTGTGACACAAATGAAGGAAAAAGTCTAAAACTGAAGAACTTATACTTTTTTAACCCTTAATATAAAATACTTTAGTGAAGTTTGTAGGAAAAAGTGGATGAAACTCGAAAAGAGCTCTGAAAATTTACAGATCGGAACCGGCAAACTCGCTTTTATTGACCGTTTTTTTTATGTCGCCGCATTGGAGTGCGTTTGTCTTATTACTGTTTTTTTCTTGATCACACAGGTTAGTCGTGTGTAGTGAAACTTCTGTACGTTATGCATGACGTACACTAAGGACATGGCGGACGCTCGCTAGATAACCGCCAAATAAGCCAGTGTCAAAAATCAGTTGACTGATACCACGATAATCAGTCGGTGACGTACACCGCGCGCGATCGTTTCGGCCACAAAATGCCGTATTGAGTGGTGAAAGGCTGCAGAAACAACTTTGCAAAGTGTAGCTTAAAAAAATATGGCATTTCTTATCATCAGTATGGCAAAATTTTGTATGTTGAACTTTCCCTAATTACAGAAAACAATTTTATTTCCTTGGTAAATCGCTCTCCAATTCAATAAAGAGAGCAAAACAAAACGCTATAACTTTGTAAGGATGTTAATTGATACGCGTGCGAGTTTCTTTGTTGTAAATAACCGGACTCCCATTAAGCAAGAAGGTTATGGCGTTCGGGTTTTTGTGTTCATTTCAACGTAGTTATAATGTAATCCGAGAGATGGCGCTGATTTTGCTATAAGGAGACATTACTTTATTGTTTTGTCTGACAAGCGTATCTTTATTATAAATCTATGACGTTATGCTATTATTTTATTCTATACCTTAACTTAGTGGGTGTGTTGTTACACCTGGTGACATGAATGTACTCACTCCTTAGAGTATTTACTGGAATGGAGATGTCAAGAGTAACTTCTAGAATTCAATTATTGCTGCCACTTTTTGAGGGAGGCGAGGTAAACACGTACAGCGCACGTTTACTCACGCACACGCATGCAGAAAGTTGAGGTCTCCACAAACGCACACGCAAATAAAAGCTGTCACACAAACAAGTTTTATGCAACGCGTATGGCCAAAATGGCCATACCACTTTGGCAGAGGGGTTTGCCCACCTTTGCCGTCTCCATCCGGTAAATGCTCTAAGACTTACTCTTATGATTAGCAATAACTTTTAAGTTTATAGAGTGGCATCTGAGTTACTTTAGTTTTACATCTTACTGTGCCTAACACTTTTATCTTTAACGGTGTTTTTATTTATTAGCCCAAGAAAGATGGACAAAGTTAGACTTAAACCTAAATTGTTGAATATTACTGAATCGTTCAAGTTTCGCCGTCTGTACTTCACTAACCATCACTGGTAATTTGAAAGGTTTTTCAAAAATGAAACGAATGATGCAGTTACTTCAAAAGCCACCATATTGGGTGTACCCCATTACCCTAAGACCCCGGAATAGATTACCAAATAGTTTATAATTAACAACTCCAATAACAGCTACGAGACGTGGCCTATGGCTTGAGTGGCATCTGAGTAGCTTAAATTAGTTTTACAAGTTACTGTGATAAGTGTATACCTATATTTGAAGCTCTGTTTTTCAGTGTTTTATTTTTACATTCCTAATTATGGCTATTTCCACTTCAACTTGCTAATTCTGAGAGGGGCGTCGGTGAACTTAGTTCTTCTACGGATGACTTCGTTTCAGATTCTATCACAAGGTGAAATTCTGAGCATAGAACAGCTCTCTCCATAGCCAGCCACGTGACTTTGAGACGTTTTTTTGATAAGAATAGTCGTGTGACGTGGCCTAAAAATGTTAATACATATATTATATACTAGCTGTATGATTTCCTAAAATTGTAAAATAAATAAGATGTTCCACTAAAATTTTCAAATTTATTATATCCTATTTTTTTAACTTTGTTCTTTGTCCAGCTGTGGGACAGCAACAGTTGGTAACATTACCTTAAATATCATAAATTGTTGGGTAAATACCTACATGTTACCAGTTAAAATTCTTTTTTTAACCGACTTCCAAAAAAGGAGGAGGTTCTCAATTCGGTTCTATTTTTTTTTTTTTTAATGTCTGTTACCGCATATTTCCGGCGTTTATTGACCGATTTGGAAAATTCTTTTTTTATTTGAATAGATATACTTCCAGATTAGTCCTATTTTTTTCAGAATCCAGATCTGATGATGGAATCCATGAGGAATTGAGGGAACTCCTCAAATATTGTAGGCATACATATGGCAATTTTGATATTTTCAGCAACAAACCAAGCATTCAAAAAGTATCATAATCCTTTCACCACTATGGTTCTTTCATAATTTTTTTATCATCCAAATATTTAGTCGAATACTATGGCGGAAGTCGGTTTTTTAAATGAAAAGTTATTCTTAAATGTCATTACATCATCAACATATCGTCACAACTTCCTGCGACCTATAAAATGTCCTTGGTCCTTTATTTTGGTTAATTACGTTTTAACCGACTCAAGTAAAAGAAGAAGGTAATGCAACTTCGGGACCCTCAGTAAGGCTTGGCTCGCCTTGGCCAGTGTTATTAATTATATTGTCATCAAAGAAAAATAATCGTTAATCTTTATTCTATTACCTACTAAAACCAAACAATCAATAACAAAATTAAACTAAGCTGTGTCTAGACAATAGGTATCTCCAACAGAGTGCTCGAGTCAACTAGTCAGAGTGACTTTAATTCATCGCAAGCCGCCATCTGGGATTACTTGAGGCCATCACAAGATGGTACGGACGGTGGATCTTTGATCGGAACTTGTTGGTTAGTTGGTGTCTCAAAATTGGAACAGCTATGAGATGAAGTTCAGCACGTGAGCATGCTGCCTTATGTTACAATATTGTCATAATGTGTCCGGAACTTTATCATGCAAGTTTTTAACATCACTTTAGCATATTTACTCGCCCAAATTTAAGACTTAGGTAAGTTTTTCATTGAGTACCAACAAAACAAAGTTCAAATGTGTTAATACCGTAAATTATTTACTCCTTTTTTCCACTATATGAAAAGTTGGTACAACAAGAGTGACTTGGCTCAATTCACACTAAGGCAGCGGCCGGACAGCAACTAACAGCGCATTGACGAGCAGTTAGTTCCAAAGTTTCTACTAAAATACATTCATTAATAAAATACATAATATCTCTAGAGGGGCACGAAGGAACGCGCGGTTGTGCGCGGCCTCTGATGGCATCCGTCTCCACAGAGGCTAGAGGTTCCGCGCCTGCCATTGCGTGCTGAACGCTGCCGGCCACTGCCATCTCGGTTTTAATTGAGCCCCGATTTTTACCTAACTTCCCAGAAGAAGTTATTTATATTTTTATATTTATCTAGATTACTTCAACATTATTCTAACAATACTGTTTACTTCTATATTATTTCTTAAAATAGTTTCAGAAGTGCAATTTAGACAGAAAGATAAACTAATGAATTGTACAACGTTTCAAAAACATCTCAGTATCTACAAGTATCTTGTAGATTTAATAGACAATGCTGCGAAGGATGGAGTTTCTTGTAAACTTAAGTTGGAAGTTGGGTAAGTTCTGCGAGCCCTGTCCTTAAATTGAAATAGGCACCAAAATAGCTATACCTTATTATTATAAGTATAGCTAGTTGCTGCCATTTACAAGCCTAATTTATTACGGCTGTTGAACAATTAATTTTTAATGGAATTTTGGATTAACCTGCTCATAACGGTAGATGGGAAGTATTCTAAAACTAAACATTAAAACGCGTTTGATAATAATAAATTTTATCAACAGCCGGTTGATGCCCACTGCTGGATGAGGCCTCACCCATTGAATTCAACGGCAAGTGGATTGATGATCTCAATATAAGTACTCAGGTGGATGCTGCTGCTCATCCCCTGGTTTAATCATAGGCGGCTTTTACGACATCCACGGCAAAAGACGGATGGGTCTATTTTGAGGCCGGCATATACTACGGCCCCTTATTCAGACAAAAATCCGTTTTTTTTATATCATGGCTTGACAAACTGGCATACGGTTCGCCTGATGGTAAGCGGTTACCGTCGCCAATCGAAATCTGCAACACCGTACGCCTAGCACAGGCTGACTCACGTTACCAAGACGCTAGCGAGACAACCGCAAATGGTAATATTGGCCAATGACATCGGGGTAGTTTGAAATCATTCTAATTTGATTGGTTAATATTTGATATTTACTATCGTCTTACTAGCGACACGCTATCGTTACTGACGTTAATTAGCTTGTGCTAGATGTACAGGTGCATATTGCTCAACGCGTTGCGTGCCGTGAAGGTCTTATTTAAGTTTTTGCCTTGCAAATTCAAAGAATGCAAATTTCAATCTAGTGTCAATTTAAGTACTTACTATATTAAATTCTACCTACACACTTTTTTATTACATACCTAATTATTCAGTTTTTTTTTTCTGTTTCTATTATTTGCCCTATAATTATACTTTCCACCCTTATAGTTGCATTTACTCATTTTGGTATGGTGCGTGTTGTAGTGCTGGGGGGTGTTGATATATTTACTATGTACTAGTATCCACAGATTGGTATTGACGTTGGCTTGGTGGATTACTCTTTCACATCTTCCTTAGTCGGCGAGTTCCTAACCCTTAACCAAAATGTAGTGTCTCAAATACAATATCTGTCAGGTACCAAACCTACTTCACAATTTATTACACCAATATTATAAAATCCAATGTAATGCGTAGGTTTCCGCAACATGATACCCTGGATCATAGTGTTAATTTTACCGGCTCACCCTTGACTTATATGGCACCGCAATATTAAGAAGACTTAGTAAATTCTGAAAATTAATTTCAGTGTGCGTTTGTGTAACCATGTATTTTAACAAATAGGATGATATATTGCGTAGGCTGAGTATATATATTTCTAAAAATTTATAGAAACAAGGTACCTATTTATAACATCCAAATTTATAGAAAAAAGGTACCTATTTCTATAACACCCAACAGTCACATACATAGTTCTGATCCCACACTAGGATTCCCTGTGTCGAACTACGAGCACCATGATACCAGACCATCAGGAACAAATATTTGCACGATCATGCAAACATTTGTCCCGTAGCGGGATTTATCTGTTCTATAAAGTGAAAAGACGTCTATGTGATAAACTAGATATTTATTTAGGAAGCGTATATTGTTGGCATTGTCTAACTTGACTAGAAATCTAATAGCGCAGTCACTGTCACCATTTCCATTGTTAATCATGGTGAACGTACTTTCTAAGGTAGGGCGCTAAAAATATCAGCATTTAATCAGTTGAGTCCAAAAAATATACACAGACTAAAAGAGAATCGCGTGACGCCCCGCAATGCTTCATCCGGACGAGAAAGAGTGGCCTCCGTATTTGTTAATCTTGCTTTCATTGTGTAAAATATTAACTAGGAATACACCGAAATAGTAGATCCATTACTTTTATCTTTCATGAACAGAATAGGGGTTTTTAAAGTTAATTATTAATCAAATAAAAGTAATAATTTTGTGAAGGCTCTTTGAGATCAATTCTCGTTCACACTCTTTTTAACCGACTTCCCAAAAAAGGAGGAGGTTCTCAATTCGGTTGTATTTTTTTTTTTATGTTTGTTACCGCATATCTCCGGCGTTTATGAACCGATTTGGAAAATTCTTTTTTTATTTGAATAGATATAATTCCAAATTGCTTCCATTTTTTTCAGAATCCAGTTCTGATGAAGCGCATCCATGAGGAATTGATGGAACTCCTCAAATATTGTAGGCATGCATATGGCAATTTTGATATTTTCAGCAACAAACCAAGCATTTTCATTCAAAAAGTATCATAATCCTTTCACCACAATGGTTCTTTCATGATTTTTTTTTCATCCAAATATTTAGTCGAATACAATTGCGGAAGTCGGTTTTTTAAATGAAAAGTTATTTCTGTTCTTTTAAACTCAAAGACAAAAGTAGGTACTTTATTCATTGAAATCACAAAGATCTGTGTGCGTATTAGGTACGAGTTTTGCATTTCAAAAACCGGAATGCGAAACGTGAGCATTCAACGTGACTTACGGTAGTAACTATTCATCATCCTGTGCCGCGCAGTCGGTAGAAACAGCACAGATTAGTAAATAGTTACTACGTAAGTCACGTTGAATGCTCACGTTTCGCATTCCGTTTTTTGAAATGCAAAACTCGTAATACGCCCTCAGTTTGAATCGTCTTATAAACTAATATTACTCCTGTTCCAACGCGACCAAGCCTAAAAAATAAAGTTAAGCAAGTAGTCAATTTGAACAACCCTACAAAGACTCATTGGTCCAAAATTAATTCATTTCAGTAAAGCGTTGTATTCAATTGTGTGATTTTAACGCCCAAATAAAGTAACCCCAGTAAATATTTACACATCACTTGCGAATTTCACATTCGGAGCGCAGTTCCCGCAAGTAGGTACATTACAGAGTCGAATCACGCGCCGGCTACAACGGGCCCTGATTGCTGTCCGATCGAAATTATATTTCTCAGGCGCATTCAAAAGATTGCCTTTCGTGTCGAACTGTGTAAGATGGTGTAGCCTAGCATTGAGAAATACTATATTGAGGCCATACCCTTCAAACCCCAACATCATTACTGCTTGGCGGCAGAATTAGTTGTGGTTTTAGCACTTTCCTCTTACTTCTAAAATGAATTTCAGCTCCAAAAAATCATCAATTTCTTTGCTGTTTCTTCTGTATTTTATGAGATTTTAATTCATTCAAGCTTACGTTCTGACGACAGTGAAATTTATATCAAAACCTATTAAATATCAAAACCGTCTTTTCCTAGACACAGCGTTTTATCATTTTATGCGCTCTCTTAAGTGATAATGCCGAGACTATGAATGCCTAAGTAGGTGCTTAGGTACGTTTAATGTTAAACGGGGTTTTAAAAAGCAGCTTATTTTAATAGTTACGTGATGTTATTAGGCTTCAAAGCTGACGAGATCCGATTTACCTGAAACAAAAATAAAATATGTTTTCACTTTATTTACCGCAAACTGTAGAGGTGGGTTATAAGTAATTTATGGTTAAAATAAATACTAAAGATAAAAGGTAAGAGAAAGAGGGGAAAAAAACAATTAAAAAATGTAATGAAATAAAATAAATCATAATAAAAAATAATCTCGAATCAAATATAAAGTATATCTGAACTAAATAGGTATATATACGTTGACACAGAATAAGGCATCTTTCCATGTTCGTAGTACCTAACAACACCTAAGACATCGTTTCCGTCAAAACATTCCACTAAAGTCCCGATCAATAAAAGCGCATTGTTGTGAATTTCAACGTTTTCAACGTCGAAACTTACCCGTAAGAGAAAAATCCTTGCAAGTAAAGCTGTATCATGGAGGGGCAGAATAGATCACTCCCTGTAGGAAGGCGTCAATCGGGGGCTGATTTATAGAGGGTGCTCCGCATTGGCGGCGCCGGCTAAACTGTCCAGAGTTTTGCCCCTGTTGCAAACGTGGCCCAGCGGCAAACAAGTCACTCACCTGCCGATTCTTCCTCATCGAAAATTCGAACCCCAGTAAATGCATTTATAAACAAATCTATTTTAAATTCCGAATAGTCTACCGACAACACGAACAGAACTTCCAGACATGACACGCGTGTTAACGAAACGCTGGCGCTTGGTCAATTTCGACGTAAAATTTTACAGTGTTCACCTACGTCGAATTTTGGTACGAAATTAAAACGTACCGCCCTAATGGATCCGGTCGCGAGTTGTAACGACCTTTTCTAGTTTTTCTTTTAATTACAAAAAACTGGTCTGGTACAAAAGTGTTGAACAGGGTGAAATTGTTAATTTGCAGGCGGTCTTTTATGCAAAGTTTAAGCGCAAACTTGACCTAAGAATTCAATCAGGACTCGGTTGGCAATAATTGCGCGATCCGAGAGTGCGCAATGCGCTGTTGCGGAACTTTGCATTACTTGTTATTAGAGTTCTATTGAAATCATCTTAGCGCCGTTCGTAGTTCTACACGCCACGGCAATAAATTGCCGGAGTGGAGGTAAAACTACTTACAATCAAGAAAACTTTAATTTTAATCTCAAAATGCAGAGAGAAATTTAAAATTATGTTTTGATTTGAACAGATTCTTGACGAAAGTAATTATACCTACGTCAATGTGAATAGGAAAAAATCCTATAATTTTTTATAATAATTAATTAATTTTTCCTATAATTAATTGTTGCGTGACTGATACCAAATGTTCAAATTTAAACAAAATTGTGGCTAGAAGCAACCTGTTCTATTATTTTATTCACACAGATTCAACTCTCATTCACAAAAATTTTGATTTTAGTAGTGATTTCCCAATAGAATAAAAATGTCTGCTGCTACAGTTCAAACCGAACACGGAATTTGTTACAAAACATTTTAGCTAGATTCAATTTGTTGAATATTCTAGTAAAGTTTTTGAACTATGATTATGAATTTGAATTTATAGCTAGACACCCTGTTAAATAAATAAGGTCCATATTCTTATTATTTTTAAATATTGTTATCCAAAATGATAAAAAACAGAGACAAGATCAACTAGATCCTCCAAATTAATTTCGGTAAAACAGATCCAATTTGTCAACAATTCATTATCCTGACTAAAATGTGGGACAGAGCGTGTTATCCTAAAATACAGGATATAATTGAAACGTTTTGGGAGCATTGGAGAAGTTTTTAGTTCAATTTAGCGGCAATCAGGACGACCGTTGAAGACGAAGCGTGAGCAGAATAGCTAAAATATTAAATGTACCGAAATGACGGGACTAGGGACAGCGAGCCACCAATTTGATATTTTACATTCCAACCATTTGAAATTTTGCTAGTGGTTAATAGCGAAAATTGAGATGCCTGCATTTTTTGAATTGAATTACATGCATTTACCTGATTTTAAAATAAATTAAGTAGCAAAATGCTTGACCCGGGAAAGATTTGATATCAATTATGTATGACCCAAGTACTGCGGTCATTGATGTTTTAATTTATGAAGGTTAAGAACAATAGGTATTGTTCCAAAATACATTCAGGTTATGTTAAAAAATAAATTATTGTAACCATCTACAATTACGACACTTAAGTTAATGCAACAATCACTAGAGCATCACACATTTTAATAAAACAAACACTCGGTGTAGACGCATTAAAAAGACTCAAGATATAAAACTTAAATTCTAAAATTAAATCGGATGAAAAGGTTTAAAGTCAAATTAATGTCATAGTCAAGAATAATGAAGAAGTTATAATTCAAAACTAGGCAAAGATAAAATTGTGACAGCTAGAAGGAAACGCGCCCAGCGAAGCGAATTTCACGAATGCATGCGAAGCGAATTTTAATACAAGAAAATATAATTTCCAGTATTTTTCTCACTCGCTTACTTACCTTCAACCTTTTGAATAACTTGGAGAGCAAGGTCTTACAAACCTCTCACTGTCAAAAGTGTCCAGCCAAAGCATCTCATCATAATAAGAACTACCTTCATATTGATTCCATTGTTTTCGATACATGATGGAAAATGATGTAACCTAAATTAAACTTTTGGTCAGGAGCTACAAAAATAATCGAATCTTGAATTAAATGGAACCCATTTATTTCAATTTCAATGTAAAACCATTAACAAAACAAAAGGTTCGTATTATTTTTATAAATTAAAATCATCAGTTTCGTAGATTGAAATCAACCAATCGTTATGGTATTGTTTGGTTTGAACGTAGCAACATCATCAATATGTGAAATTTTCATTCGACAAACCTCGGGCATGGGTGCTGTGAAATATTTAGGCACGCTACCAATACAGACGGAAAAACAAACTTTTTACCAATTCATTGGCGTAGTATTGGTATTGCCAGTGAATTTTATTCATAGTAGGCTACAAATTCACTTAATCTGTTTTGATAGGGGACCAAATGAAAACCTTCCTTTTCGTCTACCCTTAAATCTTTAAAGGATTTCTGCATATTATCATTCCAAACCTATTAGATTTTTCTCAACAAAATCCCTATTTAGTTGGCAAATCTGAAATAAAATACGAAACTAATATACCTATCTCGAAATTCCTCTCGAAAGATTTACAATAAAAATGTAGGTACATATTTCGGCATTAAAAAGCAAATTTTCCGACGGAATCGGCCTATCACAAGCCCTCAACGTGCCGTCTTGCTTTATTTGCTTCATTTTCAACGAGATTCGAATTGCCAAGAAGTTTTGCGTTCAATTTAGAATATTACTTTTTTTTCGAAGTGCACTGCTCGTTTTGCATCAGAAAATTGTGAGACCGTTGGTTATTGATGATTACTAGTGATTACTAAAATGTCGTGGCGTATCTGGCCTAAAAAACAACCCCTGCGTCTACTCTTGTGGATGTAGTTAAAAACGACTAAGCAATTACACCAGGGGATGGGCAGCAGCATCTACCTGAGTAGGTACTCAACACCAATACTGCTATCACCAATCCACCCTTACTAAACCTCGAAATAAATCGTTGGTCTTCAATTTACAATGTTACATACGTTACACAGCTGTTATACAGTAGTTTTTAGCATAACCATGCGCTCTCGTGGTCAATTGGGTATTTTCCAATGCATTTCTAGATCACTTTAGAAAAGATAATAATATATAAGAATGAAGTAAACCTAATTCTTTAAAATTAGAATTACGATACTGTTCACTAACCAGTCGAGAGTGACTATTCACTATCACGTTTCCAGATCACTTCATGTAACCCAATCTTTGTAGGCATTCGTGCAACCTGACCTGGCAATTTCTGTGAAAGCTTAGATAAGTACAAATTTTCGTTCGCAGATGTCTAACATTTAGCTTAGGAGCTAGCAAAGTTTTTTTACGTCATATCATACTGCTCCAGCAGTAATGAAGCTGAAATTTGTTATCATGCTTAAATAAATCCAGCTCAGGACAACGGAGACGAAGTATCTTACTAAATGTCGAGCACATAAAACAGTTAGTTTAGTTCATGAGTTTCAGGGCTGTAATGTTTTAAGGTCCTGTGAAATTTACGTGGATGAAAATATACTATTCATCAAATTAATATGTTAGGCGTACATCATAATCACACATTGCGCCACTTTTTGATCTGATACCCAAAGTTGCACTCGCCTCTAATCACGCAGATCATCAGAACATCAATGTTAGTTTTATTTTGACCTTTGTTTATTATAATTTCACTTAAAACGGTGTCCTAAGTTTAGCTCAGCAGTTTGAAGTAATAACATCACTAATGGCTCCTGAACTCTCAGTATATGGTGTCCAGAAATTCATTCACAGCCATCCACCGATGGCTCCAAATCGATGAACTATAAATCCATTGTCTAAGTTTGCACAGACGGTCTCTGGACTTGGAAGATTAATTTTCTTAGTTTAGATTGTTTCGTGACCCATTGTGCAGGCGATAATTGGATTTTGCTGGCTATCTGTGATTTACTTACCTATAGGATTTGTTGTAAAATTTGATGGTTCATCGTAAAATCCCGAGTGGGGATTTGTTTTATTGATGTTAATTGTAGGAACTAAAAGTTACCTTAACTTTCCTAGTTTGCCATTCTACACTAAAATAATTATTACTTATAAGATCCAACAAGATATTGTTTATAAGTTGTAGATAAAGTAATACACAGTAAGCCGAAAGTTTTCTTTAGAGTATACCTAGGACAAAAACATGTACAGAAACATCTAAGTACAGAATATGTATGCAATTCCCAAAGGGGGCATTTTACACTTATCTTTTGCTCTACGACTTTTGAAAGTTCAAAAGAAATTTCACAGCTTTTTTTTTAATTTAACTATTTTGAGATGTTAACGTATCATAGTAATATTAATAAAAATATAAAGGACCTTGAGCTGTATTACAGACAACGCAGAGACTAAACTGATGGTCCTAGAAACTTAAATTTGGCACGTGTGTTCCTTTAGGTTTTATGGACCCATGTGTACTAAGAAAGGATTTTTCGACTATTACAAATCCATTGATTGAATATTCATACACACATCCACTCATATTTGGTAGCGTAAAATGAGTTCGCAATATGTAAATTATACATAACGCCCAAAATGTTATTATGTGACTGTTGGGTAGGTATATAGTCCTGATCCCACACTAGGATTTCCTGTGTCGTGGGTATCAGGAAACCCGGAAAAAACATATGCAGATTATGCAAACATTTGTCCTGCAGTGGGAATCGAACCCGCATCTCTTGCGTCTCAGCCGGCTACGAGCCCACTGCACCACGGAGGTCGCCAAAAATATTTTTATGGAAAATGGCAATGAAGATTATTTTAACAATTTGAACGATGTCTAACTCATTTGAAACTTAGAAAGTGGAAAGTTTAAGTAAAGAAGTTTGAACAGTGCTAAGACTGTCAAAATAATCCTCGTTTGTTACGTTCCGTGGCCCCTAGGGGGCAGTTTGTATCACGTAAAATGCGTAGTACTCGGCACTCGGACATCGCAAGGGTACAGCTAGTTCGTTAATGTAGGAAAATTCGATTAATACAATAGCTGATTATAAAATCGTTCAAGCAACATTGTTACTTCGACATGTTGCTTTCTGTTGGATAGTCCAGCAATAAAAGGTGTTCTGTTTTATGGCTATCGTTAAACCAAGCTTAGTCTGTATGTGTCATGTGTAATCGCCGAGCTTTTTAATTTTATTGACATGTCAACTGACACTAGCTTTTTGAAGTATGTGGTGTTACATGATACAAATAACAGGTATCAGCTACCTGTTATTTGTCACATGTCATGTGATTTATGTTTTGTTCACCTGAAAATGGCAACGGTTGTCAATTGAATATTTGGTATCGGACTAGTGGTAGAGCTAATAGTATAGAGGTCAAAATGCGATGAATTGAAAGGATTATCCTAAAAAAACGTTGTAATTATAACCCTTATGCATCATTAACCAAAGATTGAAACAGCGTCTCTATATGCCAAAATAATCAGGTCCATAAAACACTTATTAGTAAATAATTAAAAATATATTATGTGTATAAGTATCAAAAAATATTTTCCGTTGAAACAAAATACAATGGTAAGCTATCTATTAAAATATAGGTATTTCGAGGTTATTATACTTTTTTTTTGTGAAACTGATTAATATATGCAGTCAACGAGCAAATTATGTGAAGTAGGTATACCTACTTCACACTTGTGTAACACTGAAAAATTAGCAAGAAAATATTCTCTTCTTTCGGTTAACATAATCCAGATAGTCGACCGATTAGCATTGTTACGTTGATAAAGAAAATTAGCAAGTCCACAGATCTATCGGCGATAAGTGTTCATTGTCACTCGATAGCAGCTGTTTTCTAACGCAGTAGACGGGAGAAACAGTCTCTTGTTTGGACTAATGAAAAACTGGAAAGGCTGTAACAAAAGAAAGTTTTTGCATCCCGTATTCTAAAGGCCTCTTATCTAAGATTGCAAATTGCACGGTACGTAGCGAGAATAGGTATCTACGTTCTTTGCGGCTCAACAATGATAAACTGAGACTCCAAGAAGAAGAGTCACAACGACCATTAAACTTTCAAAAGGCAGGCTCTTTAGAACAATACACTGAAAATAAAATAATTTATACAGGAAAGCTTAACTTCAAAAGAGTCTTTCACTCAAAAATAAAGCGTGTTGTAGTACCTAAACAAGGTGGAACATTGTTTTGCATAACAAAGAGAAAAAAAACACCTAAAGGAAAACATAAAGCCACACTTTATTCGCAGAATACTTATTCAAATGAAGCTGTCCCTTCTAAGTTTGTTTTCAATCAAAAACTTGCGCAGCTTTGTCCCGCTAAACTTTATAAATGAGGCGATTATCCACGACGCGGAGGTTCCTCTCGCGATAGGTGTATGCTGGCCAGCCTCACCCCCTTGCCCCCCGGCTATCCCACTGGCCCCGGCCCCACCGGACTCCGGTGCTCCGGTTCCTGTGCCTGCGATGTGCTGATAAACCTCTGGTCACCTGCGCTGCATGAATTGCACCGCTTTTTAACTTTCATCCCGCTAAGTCCTTTAAAGTTCATCCGCTTTAAGCGCTCACATTTTATTTATGGTTTAGATGTTGACAACTACACCGACAACTTTGTAAAGTTTTTCCAACGAGGAAAAAAATGCCAAGTTAAAAGCCATTACACGCAAAAAAGTGTGCTTTAAAAAGTTTTTAACGACTCAGATACTGTACTGAAACGAAAATACACCTTCGTACGTTGTAACTGTAATAATACAAACGTGAAAAGAGTACAATAACACGAACATAGGCAAGTCTAGGAATAGTACATCAAGATTAGCTCGGAGCTGCAGTCTGATTACATCGCTACGTAAGAAGAGAGCTCCGTCCTCGCGACTCGGATCACAGACTACTCCAATTCCTAGATGAGGATTTGTTTTACAAAAATTATTTTTCATTCTGATACAGTAAGCTCGACAAGTCAATGTGATGCGAATCAGACTTGTTCAGTATCACATATCAAATACGAGTACACTCACATGACTGTCTCGTCAGAGTATATTCTTAGAATTTTACAAACCAGACCTCCGAGAAAGTTTACCTTACACAGGAAAATAAAGGAAAGTGTTAATATTGACGCTCGTACAAAGAAGTCGGCGCAACAAGGTTCTCTCGCATTTGTTCTATCCCAAGTATTATATTGTGCCCTGGGCACTTCCCACCCGCGCCTTCCACAACTTTCTTTACAATTTCCTCGGAGAGATTTTCCGTTCAATTAAATTATACGAATTCAATTGTATAGTTTTTCTCAGATTTCTATTATACCGGTCGCGTTCGATATTAAGTTAGTGTCGGAATCAAAAATAAATTGAATAAAAGTGGGCAATCGCTCGTTCAAAATGAATTGCAAACAATATTATATTTTGGGAGCAATCTACGTTAACCCAAAAGGGAATGATGTGGCGGCTCTTTATATTGCAATTTTTGTGTCCAAACAAAGCGAATTTGCCGCGCAATCAAAGCGGGAATCCGATTGATGACATGGCGGAATAATTGTTTCCTGAAATTGAAAATATCGTCGCTACAATTCTGTAACACCTTTAACATACTTTTTAGGGTTTCAGCCCTTTGTATTCTGAGAATAACCAAAAACAAATTAGTTTACAACCAAGAGCTTTCTTATTAAGTGCTATACTTTACATAAGCAGGGTCTTCAGGCCGATATGAACCGTCGAAAACCCCAATGTAAACATAGACACAAACAACATTATTGAAATCAAAACAATAGCGATTCCATGGTTATACCAGAATGTAAAACACTCGCTTCAATACTGTAACAAAATACTATAGCATCATAAATTATTGAAACTACATTCGTAACTAAAACAAAAGTAAAACAACCATATCATTGCACCTGTGACAGATACAATATAACTTTGCCAATAGGCCGTATTTCAAAGTCGACTTCAATCTCAAATGCTCATATATTTGCGGAGAGTTCAACATAGTACATAACTCAAAGAATGTGGGATAAGTTTCAAAGATTCTCGCATATTCTATCTTCTTAAGCCGTTGGATCAAATTCTCAAGTGTGTGTCTCAAGATTCGATTTTTTGACGATGAAACTTCAATAGATTCAACGACACAATGAATACTCTGTAAATTTATGCGTCCATAAAACACATTTCAATACTTAGGTTCAGGCTAAGACAGATTTAGGCCAGCATAGTAGAACCAAACGCATCAAAAGGATTTTGACCACTGACATGCAGAACGGAAATCATACAATTTTAAAATTAATTCGGCCTATATTATACCCTGATTTTTAATTTCAGACAATTTTTGTAAACATACAAATGTCAAGATATGCCACTGTGAGTATAAGTGTCATGATATTCACATATGACACACATACATGACACTTATACACACAGTGGCATATCTTGACATTAGTTTTTTAACAAAAATTGTCTAAAATTAAAAATCAGAGTATAGCTATGCTTGTCATACTGAGATTTTCGTGCCCGAAGTCATCAGTGCGAGAGCTGTTGAGGTGGATTGGTGTTGAATGTCTACGGGAAACGGAACATATTCTTAAAGAGAAAATGCGTATAAAATGTGTTAATTGACTAATGAGTTTTATTAGTCTATTGGTTACTATGGTAGTCTACTTATACGGAACCCTCTCCACGCGAGTCCAACTCGCACTTGACCGGCTTTTTAGCTGTTAGGTAGCGAGACTTAAAAAATATTCTTCGAATATTTTATCAGAAAAAACTATCAATTGCTCTACGATGGTGGTAAATGAAGAAACTAAGTGCGTGTAATCTTTTTTGTTGTATGTTGGTAATTTTATTCAAAAAAATTACTTGATCTAGTCTTCATACTAAATCGACAACAAAAACTTTTCTCCTAAGTACACTGGATGTTTGTCCTACATGCAATGGATTACTATGCACGAACACGCCGCGCCGCGGTGCACCTCAAAGCGCTAACCTCGTCTGGGGAACAACTTCCAAATCCCACCAACTTCTGGCGTGTTGTGACACCACCACTGATATAATTAAAACGAAACGGGAAACTGACTCCTTATTCTTTACGAACACCACACTGTGAATGCACCACTGATGTTGGTACGTACATATTATAGTTTTATCAGGTATAGTATAGTATTAGTTATCAGGAGTAATTTTAGTTTATAAGACGATTCAAAATGATCCTTGTGATTTCAATGAATAAAAATCTTTTTGACTTTGACTTTGACTTTTGCAACAGTTTTTATGAATTGACAAAGCGTTTAATCTCTATTCACGCAGCAACATCTGAATCCCACCAACTTCTCACGTGTTACAAGGCCTGTGATAAAATAAAACGCATAAATTGTTACGCTGTTGTAACTTTTCATTGGGTTGGAAATGCATCTCAAATTACAATAATAATGAATCGTTTTTAGTCTGTTGAGGAAATTCTGAATTCTTAAAAATTATTATTTATATTACTTCTTCTGAATTAAAATGCGAATATACACAGTTTCATTAAATAATACACCGCTTGACATTAAGTTAGAGGTTGGAGGAATTCAGAATTTCCTCAACAGACTAAAAACGAGCTAAATTCAGTATTGTTGTAATTTGAGATGCGTTTCCAACCCAATAAAAACTTACAACAGCGTAACAATTTAAGGTATACTATACCTTATTTTTACCTTATTTATAAGGTATACTATACCTTATGTAATTTTTTTTTGCTTAGTTTTAGGTACACTACTATGAATAAGAAAGTATGGGAACGTATGAATCATTTAGTTTCTACTTCAATCTTTAAACACACTTGGGGTAACGAACAAGCTTTGCCGTCTGTACATATCTTCTTATGTATATTTTTTTATTATTAATAAAGTAAAAGTAAGCAATTCTGAAAATTTATTAATTTATTCCAGCTAAGTTATTAACTTTCCTATTGGAAAGTTAAATTATAATTTGTTGATAATACAATAACCGGCTCCCTGAATGATCTTGTTATCGAGGTAGGCTTAAATGCATTTGCTCCAGGCTAAACTAGATTAGCCTAATGAGCCATCTCCGATTACATGCATGATCTGAATAACCGCAACGTCTCTTTATTTACATCATCAAAAAAATTACCAAGTCGTGTTCACTGCTGTGATTCTTCTAGGTTTGGTTGCGTTAGAATAAAAGTAAATTTACTTTCCATTCCAACGCGAGCAAACCTCATGAAACTCGTTTTTTGTTTATTTTTTAATTGAGTAAGTAATTAAAATAAGTAAATGACGTAAAACACATGTTTTTTTTTATTCTACAATTTATATCAAGCATACGGCCTACCTGATGGAAAGTAGTTACCGCAGTTTACGGACGCCTGGTGTTGTACTCGTAGTTCCTGATACCCACAATACTGGGAATCCTAGTGTGGGATCAGGACTATGTATGTAACTGTTGGTGTTATTTTATGTTAGTTGATACAGACATAATACGGTGTTTTGATTTTTGTATAGAAATTCTGGTTCATAAAGTGAACGCTAGGGGCGCTCATCTGTGTCTCTATTCAAAATCCGTGTTACAATACACCATACGTACCTATGTGTCAATTGTTTGCTAAAAACTTAGGGCCTTATTCATAATCATTTTTTAAACATATTTTAGTTAAAATAGCTTTTGTCTTGTTCTCTCTGATGTAAAATGGCATACGTCAAAACAAGACAAGATATTTTAACTAAAATAGGTTTAAAAATTGATTATGAATAAGGGGGTAAGACTCCCTCTCTGGGTGCCAACATTAGAATCTAAATAGCTGATGACAATGTCCTGTTATGCCAGAAACATCCTATTTTTAAAAGCCCAAAAAATAATTACTTACAACGCTCACTAGTACACAAATAGCAGGACAGTCAAGCAATTTTTCAGGAGAACGGGATCTCCATTATTGTTTAACGTTAAAATTTATCCGAAAAAGCTGACCATTTATAAACAGGCTATAGCATCGACAATCGCCGTGAATAACAATAAAACTATTAAAATTAATTGTTGAAAATAAGCACTCTGATTATGTTTAAATTCGTTCAATAAAAGGTAACGAAACGATAAGCTCAATAAAGTACATATATACAACTGAACTATTAAAATAACTGCGCATAAAAATAATTGTGGACCCAGCCAGACAAATAAGATAAATAACAACTCAAAAAAACTAACAATGTTGTCTTCATCTGAAGGTACCCATACCACGGAACCAAGAAATACTCAGTGACAAGGAAAAGATCTTGTCCCATTTTACGTCCGCCATGGCCTTTCAAAGCCAAGGCCAAGGACGTGTTAGAGGTTGCAGGCAGTCGGTGGATGGAGGCGGCTCAAGACTGTTTGTTATGGCTTTAGCCTGTTGATGATGATGCAGATTGTTTATTCCTATTATCTAGTTTTACATTTTCCAGTTTGCCTCTCCAAATCATGACTATGATTATAATAATGACTACAAAAAGCTTTACACGTCCATAAGCAGAACATTTAGCTGCTTATTCAACTCGTCATTATGAATTCGTGCCTAATGAAAATTCGAATTTGAATATTGTTGAACGAAATTGACTAAAATTCATCGTTATTGGCCCTCGAATAGGTCCCAATGAAAACCAATAATTAAATGCTGAAATATTAACATAACCAGGCATGTGTCACTTCAAATCAGCTTGCAATGCAAAATAAGCTTTCAAGCACCCTTAGAAAGTAAGTTTTTATTAAATTTTATTATTTTGTTTTTTTTAATACAATACATTAATCTGCCTGAGTTTGTGGATGTTGTCTAAGGTAGGTACTAAATCCTATTCGGAACCCGTCTTGTTCGGGAAGAATGGATGTCGTTGAACTTACGTGTGAGATGAATGGTTACTACTCACGAAAACAGTTAATAGAATAGGCTCAGCAGCGAAATGGGTCTACAATTCTTCAAGAGGGTGTTACCACTATTCTTGAAAACAAATAACACCATACTCCTATTCCACGCTTCTGGCGTTATAATCTCGAGTATTACAGAACACAACAAGCTAAAAAAAAAGCTAAATTTATGACAATAAGCTTTAAGTCGCGGACGTCAGATTAAGTATGGCGATGGATAAGACTTCAGACCCTGAGTCAAGAAATGTGACTAACAACTACATGGATTTTTGTACAGAAACACCGAAAAGCGCCCCTAGTGGACACTTTGAGATGCTCAACACAATTCACAGTTGCTTGTAACATTTCAAGATTTGAAGCTCTAATCCCAACAATTGTGCAATGGCGAAGTCAAGTGTTGATTCAAAACGTGCGTTACGTACGCTAACGGCACTGAGTACGGTTTATGGTAAGGTTATGTAGCTGATGAACTAAGTGGAAAAACAAAACACACAACAGTCACATCCCACACTAGGATTTCCTGTGTTGTGGGTATCAGGAACTACGAGTACCATGGTGCCACAACACCCAGACCCGGAACAAATATTTGCAGATCATACAAACATTTGGCTCGCAGCAGGAATCGAACCCGCACCTCTTGTGTGTGTCTCAGCCGGCTACGTGCCGCGCCACGGAGGTTGTCTTAACATTCCCAGTGAAATAAATAGAAATGTCTATTTAAACATGAAATCACGTCGGGAAGTTACATCAGCGCACCTGAACTGAAATTCTGGCAGCCAAATTCACTCCCAACGTATGATGGACAGGATAATCTGACAAGGAAATCTAGTTTGGTCGCTAATCGGCCTAGCCAGTATTGTTGGCAGTCTCTACTTGAAAACCGATGTTTTGTCGAATTTACCTCGCAAGGAAACAAACTCGAAACGATTTTTTTTCTTAATCACTCACATAACTCTGATTAAATGTCCATTACATTATCAATGTTATGTCAGGCTACTATAGATTACGATGGCACGCTACTGAGAATTAAAATGAATATGTTAAAACATATATAATAACAAATAAAGTCTGTCCAGAAAGAGAGCCGTCGTGGCAAAGTTGTGAACTACATACTAAAACCATAATTAGGAGCTTTTTTCTTCCTGTCGGCATTTTGAATCATAAACTAAAGAAATAGCAAGAGTTGTAATAGGGTCAAAACGCGCCACGCAAAAAGGGCCCATTGGCGGCCTAGTTGCGGAAAAGAGTCTGCGCTACAAGTCAAAACGGAACAGACACGCTATAGTATTGCCCGCTAAACAAAAAACTTAATAAGGCACAGCAGCGCCCTCCAATCCCACAACGGGCCTCTCGCTGAACAGAATCTAGTATCATTTTTATGAGATATTACTCTCCGCATTGATTTTGGGTTGTATTATAATGATCTACGTAGAGATTTTGCTGTGGTGTGATATGACTCGTCTAGAACAGAGCCTTCCTCTTCTTTAATGGATGTCGTAAAAGCTGAGTAGGGGATTACTTCAGGGGACTGGCAGCATCATCTACTGCCAATCCCTAACTTAGTATATAACACCAACACTGCCATCACCAATCCGCCTGCCAAGCATCGTGATTATGGCAAATCACCCCCAATATGGTAAACACGCTTATGGCATTGCATTCTATGGGGGAAACCTTTGCCCAGCAGTGGACTACTGTAGGCTGATGATGATGATGATGATGATGATGATGATGATGACGTAGAAATTGAAGTAAAACCCGTCATGTTCGCTTCCAAAATTCATATAATATCTGCTTTTGCTTTCTAATCTAATGCACCGTTTTTGAATATAAATTTTAGTATTTTACATTTTCCTTGTTACAATTTCAGCATGGACTTAGGATCGAGTTACAGTAGTACTGCTCGCTGGCGAAGCGTCGTCAATAATTCATGCGGTAGGCACGCCGCGTGGCCGCTAGCCGTACCTAATTGATTCCTGATGCGGACGAGCTCATCGCATCACTGCCTCCTTGTACTGCCCTCCGAGGATCCACGCGCTTCATTACGTACTTAAAGCGGACGCGATCGGGGAAATCATATGATAATATTAAATTTATAGAATGTAACGAGCGTAATTTGGTGCACAGTAGAAAGCACAGTTTAATAACAGTATACCGTACCAGAGTTTTTACTGTGTACAGTACAATGATAATTACATTTGGGCACAATACGGTATACAAGGAAAAATTTCAACAGAAAGTATTTTTTCATTGAAATCACATGGATCATTTTGACTTGTCTTATATATAAAATTACTCCTATTCCAACCTGACCAAATCTATATAAGAATCAGGGCAACAAACACAGCTTGGCTTGATTTGATGATCCTTACTATAAATGCCTGCGTGGTGCGTCGAGAACAAGCTTGTTCATAGAAAAAGAGAACTTGGTGGTGTAGTGTAACCCGAATTAACGGAAATTTAAGTTCACAAAGTGTACGCTAGGGGCGCTCATCGGTGTTTCCAAACAAAATCCGAGTTACACCATTCGTACATGTCAATTATTTGCTAAAAGCTTAGGCCGTAATCTGACGATTATTGTCTGATCTGTTGAAGATCCCTGAAGCAAAAGTAGGTAAGTAAATAGTCCTAAAAATGTAAGGTTCAGGTTTGCTGGTTAGGTCTGGCAGTAGTCGATTAACTTTTTTTGTATTTGTTGTTTACCTGTCTGTAAATATTTTAGCTTTTTTTAAGCAATTTTTTTCAGATACAGCCGAAACTAATATCTTTTAAAATTGCAACTTTTAAGAGAACTCTTGTACCCTCCGCTTGGGTTTGTATGAATGCCGCAACAATACGTACAAATTCTCACACTAATCACTCTTAAAATTAAACTGCTCAGCGGCTGCTAGAAATGTACCCCCGTGATAGACATCCAGACAGAAAGACAGAGTAGACCCCTGTTATTTGCCGCCTTTTGGGGTATATAAGTACGAAACCCTTTAGAGAATGTAGATACTAAAATTCTCTGACTTAAGTCTCAAAAACAAACTAAAATCTGCAGTTGTTTTCGTAGTTCTGGTGTAAACAAGAGCTAATTTCAATTTTAAATTCAGTTAAAACGTTCCATTTTGTTCGATGTAACTTATGCAGCTCAGCTGTTTGTCATTCGGAGCACACACGTAATCCCGGCGAGGGAGCCGTGATCTTGAACATGGAGTGACAGCGGCCACATCTTTATTCTGTACCGTTATTATGATTTGCAGTAAATGTACTAAATGCTTACAACAGTACTGTAAATGACGACGGTCTTGCTATAAAAGATGGACGTATTTTTTTGGATTTAAAATAGGCGTTTCTTTGACCACAACCTGAGCTCGTGATAAGCGCGCTGTAATTAATAACAGTCAGAAGTAAAACAAATATTTTTGTTTTTAAATGACTGGCATTTGAAATAAAAACTTATGAAAGTTATTTTATTTGATTTTGTCTTATATTATATAACTCTAATAAATAAGGGTTGCAAAATTTTATCACTTTTTATAAGTAATTTTTACGTTTGAGATTTTTAAAGCTTAAATATTATACTACTTCTTCATCATCAACAGCCTTTAGAAGCCCACTGCATTAATAATATAGTTAAAATGTATTATTATCAAAAAGCTTTCGTATTGAAAGGACATTTAAGCAGAACGCCCTATTAGCAGAACGTCCTAAAAGCATCCCACCTAGTAGTAAGAAGGATCATCAAATCAAGCTACGCCGTGTTTGTTGCCCTTATTCTTCTTGGCTTGGTCACTGATTTTAGTTTATAAATAAAACAATTCAAAAATGATCCTTGTGGTTTCAAAGAATAAATTACTTTTTGATTTTAGCTTATTATTTTTATAATAATAAATAAGTAATAAAATAAAATTCCATAGTAGGTACCTACTAGGTTCACTTCAGAATACCACCATGATATGCTTTAATCGAAATTGGATGACCACTTCTCTGTCCTTGTCTATCACAATTACTCGTTTGATTACTTCCTCGATTTTTCAGTTCCCAGGTGGGTAAACTTTTTTAATGAGTTTTTAAGTTTTATCACCAGCCTGTTTACGTCGACTGCTGGAAGAACCTCCCCCATTGAATACAATAGGGGGGATTTGTGCTAAGTATAGCACTCAAGAGTGCTGATTATGGCAAATTATTTGATTATTTTTCCGCCTGCTAAGGCGGATTGGTGATCGCAGTTTGGTGTTAAGTACGGATGCTGCTGCCCATCTCCTAGCGTAATCCCTTAGTAAGGCTTTTACTATATTCACGGGAGGAGAAGGAGGGGTATTCTTAGGCCGTCAATATCACGGCATAATTTATAAAAAAAAAAAAATAATTAGGTTAATTTTTGATTTAATGAATTAATCAATGTGCCAAAAAAACGAAGTTTCTCATTAATTTAAAGACTACAAGTCAGATTTTCATAACATTTTGTAGATGTTATCGGATAAAACTTATGAAGGTACGCAGAAACATCGAATAAGAAAATAATTAAGCGTAGCTCGGCCGAAAACTACGGCGAGGTGTGCATGGGAAACTTATAATCACAACTATTACAGGCATAACCAATCTGTTTAAACAGCTACATACTTATTTGATTAATGCTATAAGCATATTATTTTTGGTCTACATGTATTACTCCAACGTAGTTCGAGCGAAAACTCTGTATAATATTTGAATGAGCAAATATATATTTTTTACTTTTTACCTTACTTACTCAGAACAAAGCACATGCAGACACTAATAGTACCAAACAGACTGACAATATGTAACCCTATACAACATTACATCGTTAGTCAATACCGCTGAATAGCTACACCTGGCAAGACGACAAAAACGCTGGCTTTACTCCGTCGCAAGTCGCAGCCGATATGAGTGACGCTAATGAGATGTGCAAACGGTAATTTGTTTATGCGCTCGCTTGCATACAAAATAGGGACGCCGCAAAGTTTGCTAGAAAATTTGAAATAACTTTTTTCAGTTTCAATTAACTCTAAAAAATAATGATGGGAACTATTATTTGAATTCGTCTATTATTTAATGCTCTTATCCTACAACAGCGACACAGTTTAGAACGAGTTTAAAAAAAATAACACCCAAAAGTCACATACATAGTCCAGCCCCCTTATTTATTTATTTATTTAAGGTAGACCAACAGCTTAATTTAAAAACAATCTATTCTAACAAAAATATAGGCGCCGGAAAAGTAGATCAATGGTCCTCACGGATTGATACAATTCGCTATGAACAGACGTAACATAACGCGGGCTCGTTACGATATCTGCGTGGAATCATCGCTGAATCGTAGGGGTGACGTCACACGTTATTGATAAGGAATCTCTTAGGTCATAGCGAATAACCACACTGATCTCCCACTAGGGTCTCTCTCCCTGTGTCGTGGGTATCAAGGAACTACGAGTACAAATATTTGAAGATCATGCAAACATTTGTCCCTCAGCGGGAATCAAACCCGCACCTCTTGCGTCTCAGCCGGCTACGTGCCGTGCTACGGAGGTTGTCAAAGTATTACAAATACCTACTAAACCTAATTCAAAAAACAACAATTTCAACGAACTTACTGTGTGTTATGGATGTAGGTACTAAGCTGTCACTTCCATAAGAGTCAGGAACAGTAATTGTACCTAACCTTTTACTCGTATATTTAGCAACACTGTTCATTTAATATCCTGTTAAACACTTACCTACGCTTTACTGCGTCTTAAAAGTTGCATCGTAAAAACAACAAGTGATATAAAAATTTATCACATCAAAATGACCTCTCTTGTAAGCTTCCTTGGTCACAGTCTTAAAATACTTTTAAAATTTTTAATAATCAAGTTATTAATTTGTACGTTTCCTACTTACCTAAATCATGTCAACGTAACAAAGACTGGTTGACACTGACTTTAATTTTAGTACTTATAGGGGAATGGTTAGAGGATTCTGACATTCCACGTGGTTCGTATAGGTATATACATACTCATTCAATACTAAAATCATATTTTTCTGTATTTTATGAGTAATAAAGACCCTTTTAAAAGAAAACATTCAATACTAAGGTATTTATAAACTGACAAAAACCTATCCTTCTTATTCATAATAAATTTTTAAACCTTTGCTAGCTAAAATAGCTGATGTCTTGTTTTGGCGGATGTCATTTTACATCAAAGAGAACAAAACAAACGCTATTATAACAAAAAAAAGGGTTAAAAAATGATTATGATAAGGGGGCAAATATAAAAGTATATATTACTTATACTTATATATCTAACATGGGGGATTGGGGAATTCTGCGTTTAGCATTGGAGAATAACGCGTGTCTAAAAAAGTTACTTTATTTCAAATTTCGAGCCTAATGCATGCAGATGTCAAACAGCAATCCGCCAAAAACACCAAAAAAAATATCACCCAGTAACAAGCGAAATGTCGCGCCAAAACAAAACCACAGACCGGAGGCCTTACACAAAGTAACATTCTAATAGAGATGACGCTTGTAAAAAATTCCAAAATGTATGAGATTGACGTAAGCTATTGATATGTCACGTGGTCTATTGTATTGTATTACGACTGTAGAAATAGAATAGCTTTGAAGCGAATACCGTTGGTCTAGGCCGGCTGTTTTGGACGAAACCTGTGAAGATGATAACGCGGAATCATCATGTTTTGAGTCGTGCGTGAAACCATTGACGTGAGGAAAATTCTGTTAGTTTTGTCAGCAGAGAAGCATAATTATAGTTCCAGGTTGATAACAATTATGCTTATTTAATTATCTTCGCAGGTAGGGACCTAATTTTTTTATTCTTTAAGTTGATTCTTTGAAGTTTTAAAAATAAGAAATATTTGTAGAACATTGTTTTAATACAGCGTTAGTTACGATATGAAATCCACAATAGGAATGAAACCACTCAAAATTATCTACGTACCTAAGTGCCGTAGAGGCAAAATAGTCCACATTTATATAAAAATATAATTACTGGTATAGAGGCATATAGGTACCACAATTGATGGCTACTGTAATAAAAAGACGCACCCGGACTTATAAATGATGAATATATACAGTTTTTTTGTCTCTCCTGTTAACCTGGGTCAAATGTATAGATACGCTACTTAAGCTTCTGTTAGATACGGGGAAAGTACTATTCTTGACAATTAATAGTAGTAATAAAACAAGCAGATACAGATAGATATTTATACGAGCAAATAAAAACCACCAGACAAAATTATAATACACAAAGAAGCAATTGCGCTGATTGTCGATCCGCAGACCACGCTTACCTCATTTGATATCAACGTAAAAGTCGCGATGTCTTGTCGTATGTTGCACACAATAAATGCCCGCCACGAAATCCAGTTACGTGGAGCGAGCCTCGACAATTGATAGAGAAACTGTGTGCAACGATGAAATTTAAAAAGTCATTTATTTCGAAATGCTTTTTCTCGGAGCGCTCGCCGTGGAGCGATATCAATTTTATTTTCCGTTGCGGCTTCCAGCCCGAGATAGTGTACCGACAACAGTGGAATCACGGCAAAAAACTAATAACTGAAAATATAGACAAATACTATGAGGTGGGTGCTCATTTTTGAATATCTTAAGAAATGCTAGTTGTACGTATACCACGGAATTTAACAGCTTTGCCGACGAAAAAGTGTGTTTTTTAATTTGAGAATTCATTGGCATAAGTCTCTTCCCGCCTTTTTTGAAAAGAAAATCTATTTTATAAAATTTTAATTTCTAGTGTTTTATTTGTAACATTGGTATGTCTTACTTACCTACTTATTTTATATAAACTTCTTATATACCCTCTAGCTGCATCATTATGTAATCATGTATAAAATTAACATGTAGATAGCGTTGTGGACTACGTTATTAACAAGTCTTACATAATTAAATTTATGTACTAACACAGATTGTACCTAAAATATATAATGTAGTTGTTTGTTGTCTGAAATAAATAAAATAAAAAATAAAATAAAACATCATGTAATTTTGGTGGCATTTTAACCAGTGTAGCTTACTTTTGTATACCAAAGTTTTAGAAAAATTGCCACCACTTTACTAAAACATGAGTTACTAAGACTTTGACAACTTAACCTTAATAACAAAGATAAACATTAAAGATGAAATACTACGTAAGACCAGACGGCATGGTCTTAGACTTTAGCCAGCCCAAAAGGACAAAAGACAAAACCGGCGTAAATCTCGTGTGATATAAGGCTACATTAAAATGAATGAATGCTCCAAGTTAATCTGATTATTTCTAAGCTAACCAAGTAGTTTGGCACATTATCTTTTAGGCAAATGACTTTAACGATAAAAATAACTGTTCGATGGCTCTGCAGTTATTCAGAAAAGCTTTCATAGAAACAGGCAATAAATAACATACAAGCTACTTTTCAATACAATAGACAAGAAAGCAATATAACCATACTGTGTCGTTTCTATATCACTTCCGTCGTCTCGTCGATAAGGGTATCTTCTATTTTTATTTTAATACATTTTCTTCGTTGTACAAGGTCACCGGACGTCCGTCTCCGAAGCGCGGTCAATGCAATTAAGTTTTGATCGTATAACGACACACTTTGTCGACATTTTTCTTACCTCTACTATAACCCACGTAACCACATTGTTCTTCGACATTATTTTATTAAAAAGAGAGATATTTTTTGAATTGTGAATAAGAAAAACAAAATCTCCAACCCATCAAATATGTCACCGTATTATTGAGCCCTCTCGTAAATACTGAATATGTATCAGAAATAGTCCTTTTAGCACCCGAAATTGGTATTAGATAAACAATTTACAGACAAGTATGCTCGATCGAGAGCGAATACAGTCCTGTACCTATATTGAATAAAATCTAAATATTTCCTACTTTGCTTATTGATCATCTCATCGGTATTCGGCGTCTCATAGCGTTTGGGTCACGTCCCGCTACCCGCATTCGTTGGACATCTTGGCTGGAGTCAAGGTGTCGGCAAGGTCAACTTGTTTACTTCTCACCGATAACTGTTTCTCCACAGTTTTGACTTTTAAAACTATGATAATGCGCGCTGGCTGTCCGTCAATACGATGCATCAATACGACAGTCTTTTATTTTATTCACTTCTATCACTGGCTGTCGCCATATTATCAATTTCATCATCATCATCAGCCTGTAGAAATCCAATGCTGGACATAGGCCTCTCTTCTAGAATTCCACGACGAACGGTCTTGAGCCACCTCCATCCCCCGACTGCCTGCGGCGTTTATAATGCCTTTAGTCCATCGAGTCAAGGGCCTTCATCTCCGCATCGTCCGGTTTGTGGTCGTCACTCGAGAACTTTTATTCCCCAACTGTTGTCAGTTCTGCTAATGAACTACCCATTGCCATTTCTTGCCATATTCTGAGAGCTATGTCTATGATAGCTATACAGGGTGTTTTTTTTAAATGGGACAGTATTGGGATATCCTAATCCATAAGAGATACGGGAAAACTGTCTTTGGAACCATTTGCTCATTTTGTATGAAAATGATTTTGGCATAGTTATTTTTTGGGTCAAGCGTGAGTTCTCCATAACAATGAGTAGTTTTGATCAAAATTTTTTTTTATGCGTATCGACTCAGTTTCATGTAAGGATTGTTTCATTGTATTGGAAGAAAAAAATCTGAGCAGTAGAAGTTAGTCAAATTTTATAAAATGTTTTCTCATACAAATTGTAAGTAATCTGGTACCTACGTTAATAAAACTATCGCAATAAATTTTCAAAATGGCCTCCCTCTTGCTTTTACCAGGTACGGGCACGTTTCAGAACATCTCTATTGGCATTAGACAAAGATGTGTGGTGAATGTTGTTCTACTGCTCTGATGGTCTCGTGAAATGAGAAAAATCAGAGCTGTAGAACTTAGTCAAACTTTAATAAGAAAATCTTTGTCTGAGGCCACAAGAGGTATTCTGAAACGTACCCATACCTGGAAACAGCAAGAGGGAGGTCATTTTGAAAATTTATTGCGATAGTTTTATTAACGTAGGTACCAGATTACTTACAATTTGTATGAGAAAACATTTTATAAAATTTGACTAACTTCTGCTGCTCAGATTTTTTTCTTCCGATACAATGAAACAATCCTTACATGAAACTGAGTCGATACGCATAAAAAATTTTTTTGATCAAAACTACTCATTTTTGTGGAGAACTCACGCTTGACCCAAAAAATAACTATGCCAAAATCATTTTCATACAAAATGAGCAAATGGTTCCAAAGACAGTTTTCCCGTATCTCTTATGGATTCGGATATCCCCATACTGTCCCATTTAAAAAAAACACCCTGTATATAACAGTGTATATAGCTGTTGTTACTGTGTAAAGATGTGAAAAGTCATCGAGTAAGTATTCTTGTAAGCTGCTTTGTATTTTCGTCTGTTTATAGACTTGAGTGGGATAGACGGCTGATATCAGCTCTATTTACTTTCGAAATAAGTATTTTTCCACCGCTCTCTTTATAGCGATAATCTCATCTACTACGGTGTCATTCTCAAAAAACAATTTCCTTTGAGTAACGTTCAAACAAAAAATAATTTATACCGTTCTCTCTGCAAACGTAATCATCACTTGGGCAAAGGTACTGTTACAGCTTGACATATTACCAAAATTCACGTTATACTAACACCATTCGGGCCCAAGGCGTCTATTATGAGATATGAAAAGTAAAACGTTTATAATACGGGTGAGAATGAAGTATGGGTGGTGGAGTTAGAAAGAGAAAAGATAAGAAAATAATGCGCGGTCATATATCATCACAATCGCCAGAATTCTGGCCCGGGTTGCCGGCCACCGACCCTCCTCACTGCGTGAATCTTCTGAAAATATTTAACTAAGCAAGAATAGCTGCGTTACTTCCTACGCCGATGAGTTTGGCTGTGTTTCACTGTTGAATTTTCAACGAGGCTGTTATTTTTTGGCGCAGCTAAATTATATCATGGATGTAATCGTTGAAATATAATCTCCAAGCCATATTTATAAATAAGACTAACATACTGCATCATTACAGATTAAAATTTACATTCTTCTTGCAAGCTGTTTATTCTTATATTTTTATTGTCTATGCCGATATGATTTTACTTTTACTGGTTTAGTACAGGGTCGTATAGACATCGGCATAAAATTAATGTGTCTGCCGAGACTAACCTTCTCTAGCAACAACACAAATAAACCATAGAAACAACGCATATACTCGTATAACTTGATTTAAATACCAAAGTTACATGAATAGATTGAAACCCAGTGCCATTTGTTTTAGTTACTAGGTATTTTAGTAATGCCTGTCTTGTTATCCTAAACTCGGGTAATAACTATCCAAAGCTCGTATTTGGAATGTTTGGTGTGGTTTTGCTTCAGTAGGTACTTACCTAAACTAAAGCATCGTTCACACGAAGTGAATACTCGCTGGGAGTTACATCCGCCACGAATGGTGGCGCGTGGCGGCGGTCTAAAAAACATTCGCTAAAAAATCACCCTAACTTTACGTGTATAAATGGTATAATGGTATTTCAATAAATATATCACGTTTTATTTTCTTTTATAATAAGTATAATATACTATTTATATATATTTTTCTTTTCTGCGAAGCTCTACAACCCTCTACGAACCTCACAAGCTAGTTGAAATTGAAATTCATAAATAAAGTATACCCATACCAAATTTCATTTATTTTAGTTTATAACTGTGAACGTTATGACGCTATTTGTCAGATTGGGACGGACGGACAGCCCTAACGAGCTTATAAGGGTTCCTTTTCGGACTCTGAACCCTAAATACGGGAGTGGTGGCAATGAGTGCGATTCAAACGTTCCATCCAAGTTAGAAATACCTATCTAGCTAGTAGTAGCTAGATCCAATTGAACATGTAACAACTCGGTGATTTTGCTCGGGAGTTTTTTAGTCGCAGCGTCGTCTCAGCGAGTTGCTTGACACGCGATTTCACTCTCGGCCAATTGAAGACGCAGAGCAAGTTTTCGCTTAGTATGACTGACCCTTACACTTGCCAGCCGAAATGTAATTGACAACCCTCTTACCATTAACTAGAATTGGGCTGTCCATTCAATGAATGAAGGATGCCTAAACTCACGGTAGGATCTAAACTCACGGTAAAATAAAGCGATCACCAAAAGTGCCATAAATAGTAGTTCTAGATAAAGAACATGCATTGTCCCAAAGCCTTTTAATGTGCCATTTATTTATAAAATCACTATATCTCAAGATTAAATATTTTGATTATTTAATACCCGTACTTGTTTGGGTTAGGTTAGGTTAGGTTTGGTATAAGATTTTTCCTGGTATATTTAGGAGTTTGTCGTTACTGGAAGAAGGTGTTAGCCGAGTTGGTGCTGGAAGAAAAGCACTGGTGGCGATCAGCTCACCACTTGTCACATCTATATTCCAGCGGTTGTGCTACTTACGATGATAACTTTTCATTTAAAAAACCGACTTCCGCCATAGTATTTGACAAAAAATTTGGATGAAAAAAAATGATGAAAGAACCATAGTGGTGAAAGGATTATTATGCTTTTTGAATGCAAATGCTTGGTTTGTTGCTGAAAATATCAAAATCGCCATATGTATGCCTACAATATTTGAGGAGTTCCCTCAATTCCTCATGGATCCCATCATAAGAACTGGATTTTGAAAAAAATGGGACCAATTTGGAAGTATATCGATACAAATAAAAAAAGAATTTTCCAAATCGGTTCATAAACGCCGGAGATATGCGGTAACAAACATTAAAAAAAAAAAAAAAAAAAAAATACAACCGAATTGAGAACCTCCTCCTTTTTTGGGAAGTCGGTTGAAAATAGGGCATTTGGGGCTCTACCTACACGTATGGGGAAAACGCGTGTGTCTATATGTGTATGTACATTTTTGGTCATGGGCTATTAATTTGATTTTAGCTTGACATAAAATAAATCATTGGAGTTAAGGGCATTAGAAACCTTTCCGTAAAATTACGCTTACGGTATTAAACTACGTAATAAATCGAAGCCAATTTCATTATTCTCGCATCGGCGCCATGAAAAGCGGAAAAATATAAAGAAATAACACACTTAAGAGCCCACTAAGTGAAATTACATAAGCTGATGACAGCGCATTTTCTGTGGGGTAGATAAATAATGCAATTAGTAAAGTGATTGATAGTTCTACTGGAACACGTTAGGATAGTTATCTAATACCTTTTGTCGGAGCCTTCCCCCTATAAGTGAAAACAAATCTCATAATGTAGTTGTGTTGACTACATAGGTAAAGGTATTATACCTATACCTTACTTAATGTAGGAACAGGTTACGTATTAGTAGTTCAGTATAGTTAGGTCAGGAAAAAATACTATAAACTTGAATAGTTTTCAGAACACTTAAACATTTTTATATTTTTTGATTGAATAACTGAACTGGCATTTGACCTACCTGATGTGAAGCGGTACCCCTAGTCCACAACAAATGCAATACCTCTTAGGTCACGTCCATCTAGAACGCGCCCTACGTTGCATTGTAGTGCACGTTTCCATGAGACAAAGATGAAAAGTCTCATGTGCCTGTAATTTCACCGGCACCTACCCTTCAAACCGGAACAAAACATGCTCACTCACACTACTGCTTGGCAACAGAATTAGGTATGGTGGTTTTAGGTACTTCTCCGGACGAACTCTTTCACAAGAAGCTCTACACTAACACTACACTACTATACTCGTACTTACAATTTTGGAAAAACTACGACTATTTATACACAGCGTGCTTTACTATTGTCAGCAAGGGTGTAGTATTTAGTAGGTACTAGGTTTTGTTGACCGTTTAGAATTCGTACAGGTCATTAGTTGTAATTTCACAAAAAGGAGGAGGTATTCGTTATTTTTTTTTGTTTGTTACCTCTAAATTCTCTAAGGTTACCTCATATCTCCGTCGTTTATAAACCGATTTGTTTTTTTTTTTATTTGATTAGATATATTTCTAGATTGGTCCCATTTTTTTCAAAACCCCGTTCTGATGTTGGAATCCATGAGGAATTGAGGGAACTCCTCAAATTATAACATTTGAGGCATATACATATAGCAATTTTGGTATTTTCAGTAACAAATTATTGTTTTGTATGCCTTTAGCAAATAAAAACATGCACATAGCCAAATTCATTGGCGGAAGTCAGTTTTTTAATGAAAAGTTATTAATTATTCTACAGCTAACTCTAAAAATGTTTGTAAATGTAATTCCGAGTTTTTCCACTCGCAGCCACCTCGTGAGATCGCAATTCGTTGCGGTCAATTTGGCGTAAATGTAATCAATTGTAGAACCAATAAAATAAATCACGTTGGACAGTTTTAATTGATGCAGAACAGTATTTAATGCGAGCAAATGAATTCTATAGCTATAGGTACCTACCTAAGCAAGATACCTAGAGCCTATGAGCCACCATTCTCCTGTATGTGTCGCGGGTTCACTACACCGTGAAGCCTGAAGGGATAGTGGAGTACCTCAAGAGAAGACCGGGCTCACTATGAGGTAAGAAATTGGTTTTTCGCCATAACGTGATTTTTTATTTTATGGTGAGAGTGTCGACTGACTGATTATCGACCTTTATAGTGAAGAGTTTTGGCCGAAGGGAGTCAAGTTCAGGAAGTTCATTGGACGCCTGACACGAGACACCGTACTGTGGTGCACTACACATCGTCGTCTTCACGTGTATTCAATAAGTTGTGTTATATTAATGTATGTTATGTTAATCTATAATGGTATACATACAAAACATAGGGCTTTTTGATTAGGTTTTGAACATTTCTCAATAAGCCTAAAAAAAATATTATATATTATTAAATATTATGAAGAGTGGCCATGGGCAGGTCGTATAGCTTGAAGAACTGATAACCGCGGGGATAAAGGTTCTCGACTGGCGACCACAAACCGGACGATGCGGTAGAAAAAGGCCCTCCACTCAATGGACTAAAGACATTATAAACGTAGCTGGAAGTCGTGGAGGCGGCTTAAGACCGTTCGTCGTGGCATTCTAAGGGGGAGGTATATGTCCAGCAGTGGACTTCTACAGGCTGTTGATGATGATGATGAAGAGAAGTACCTACATGGGGTCGATACTCAAATGTTTCCAACGTGTCAAGCCAAAATGATTAGTATTTAGGATACGAGTAGGTCCACAATTTGCAGTAAACTAACGATATTTTATCTTATTATTTTTCTTCTCTCCTATCACTTGGTCCTCTCTTGTCCTTCATAAGATATGTGGATTGTGGATCTCAATTAAACATATGATAGAAAGAACCAAGTGTGAAAAAATAAAGGTGTAACTGGGAGGCTCAACTCTCTGAAGTCAAAATGCAAAATTAATGATCTGAAATAATAATTTAATAAGTGGCAAGTATTGAAAATTAGTAACATTATATTGAAACTGAGTATTCTTCTTGAAAGATTCATTCTGGAAAATATTGTACGAGTTTGTAGAGGTATATAATTATTATATTATATAGGTATATTTTTTATAGGCTCAGACGAATAAGAAAATACGTGTGGGTATTATATTTTGGGATTTTATATTTGGAATAATTTTCACCCTTATTAGACTTTTTACCGTTAATTGATTCAGTTCCAAATGGATAAATAGATAATAAATTAATGTAAATTATTTATTACCTTGTATTTAAACCACAAATTGAAACGCGAGCGTAATGAATAAATGAGTGGAGAATGTCATTTGAATAATACAGGTGGAGCTTTTTATAAGGTGCTTCATTTTGCGCAAATTAACAAATAGGTACTTTTTACAAATATTAGTTTTTGAAATGATGAACAAGTTTAAATAAGTACACTCAGTAAAAGTATAAGTAGGTAGGTGTAGTTTAATAATTTATAATAATAAAAAAAATGTGCTTTTTATCGCTTAGTTAGATAAACAAATGAAGGATTCAACAGGAAAAACTAAGATATGACTAGATTTAAGTTAGATAATATAAATCAAAAATGTTAATCAACTTTTGTCGCTAACAGTATTTACAAACATAGCTTATTTGACTTTAGTGGTTTTTTTTTTTTTTTTAATTTAGTCCCTAAATAGCAGCCCATTTAATGTTTATTAATTTAATTTTAAAAAGAACTTCGCGCCAGCTTTTTATTTTAGTGCGTAAATTTGTATCACTGTTAAAAAAACAATGTCTGTAAAATAAATGTACGTAAGCAAACCGTAGAGTTTGCTTACAATCAGAGTCTGACAACAATAAAACAGCGCACTGGCCTTTGAGCCCAGCAATGATTGAGCGAGCACAGTGCAGCTGTTTATTTACATATAGACACAATTAATGAACACTGTATCTAGCTCATTATCCATTCAAATCGCAATCGCAGCTTTCCCACGTTAGTCGATTTTCCGGTGAAAACTCAATGAAAACTTCATAACAGTGTTGACTTTGCGCTCGGAAACGGATCGCGTAATGGCCTTTGTTGAGCAAAAAGCGACTGATCCGGTCCAGATCCGCTTTGTATGGCCCGTTTGCTTTAGTCAGTTGACAACATAATTATCGACTGTGTTGCAACGAAATGGGCCGGTCGACGTACCGGCGGAGCACGTTGAAATAGACGAAGCATATACGGTCTTCTTTGTAAATGCTCGCCTTTATAATAAGAAGCTTAAGGTCTATATTGAATCATGTAAATTTTTGCTGCATATAACCGATTTAGCTTTCGTCGTTGCCGTTAACTGACATACTGTAAAAGTTGTCAACTAAATTTCGTCCGGCTTATGCCTAGATTATATTGTCCGATATACAACGATAAATATGTCGCATTAATTTTCATACCGTAGTGTGTCCGGCCTAAAATAGATCCCTCCGTCTCTTCCCGTGGATTTAAAAGCCGACTAAGAGCAAACACTAGAGGATAGGCAGCAACATCCACCCGAGTACTTAACACCAATCCGCCTGCCAAGCGTTGTGATTATGGCAAGTACCTAAATCCTCCCATTTTTTTCTTTGGTGGGTCTCATCCAGCTGTGGTCGTTTAAAGGCTTGTAGATGATGATGATGATGATGATTAATTTTCATATAATACAGAACCTGATACTATACCTACCTACCTAACTAGCATAGCCGGGCACCGTTAATCAAATAGTTAACTTCGTTAATCGTTAATCCGCTACAAAAAAAGTTAGCTTCGTTAAACGTTAAAGCGTTATATTTCGGAAGAATTAACGCAAGTTAACGTTAATCGTTAATCCGTTAATATGTGTAAAATTGCATCTTTATATCGTTGCGTTAGTGAACTTATAAAACCTGTTGGTTTTGGTTCTGGAAGTTAACAGGTTAGGAACAAAACAAAATACTTGTATAATTCAAATGTGTAATTTAATCGTCGGGCATAAGGTGCATATTCCCCTTCATGAACATTAACATGCTGAAGTTGTGGTAACTATTAGGCATTGGATTAACGGTTAACGGACTTCTGCATATTAACAGAAGTTAACGTGTCCGTTAACATTTTTAAAAGTTAATCCGTTAATCAAAATGTTAACTTCGTTAATTAGCGATTAACGGATTAACGAGTTAATGCCCAGCTATGCTAACTAGTGGTTCCTCAAGAACCCCATAGTATAGTAACATGTAAGGCTTTAGCGGTACCTGCATCTTTAGGCACTTACCTATCTATAAATGGTTATTATGTTGTTGTATGTTTTCCGAACGATATAAAAATATGAAAGATAAGTAGAATAAGTACACATACTTATTACTGGTTTTCAAACCTCCGAAAACCTACCTAGGTGATTGCTTTTAAACAATGTTAGTCTCTAGCTCTGTGTATCCATATAAAATAAAATGCAACAGTCAACAACGCCGCAGGCTGAAAACCTCATCTCATCTCTATGTACCTCGCTTCGGCCTTGAGATGCACTCTGATGCGTCCCGTTTCATTGCAGACGAAATGAATCCGACTGCTTTAACTAGATGGCGCTAAGCAAAATTTCTATTTGTAGGAAAATTTACGTAGGTAGGTAGATTGTAATCTTTCTGTAGGAAATGGACTAGGGTAGCTTAAATTAACATAAATATTTCTACTTAATAGTTAAATCTGTAATTTTTAAGCGGCATTAGGCAGGTACTCATTGCATGTAGGTACAAACCAGGTAGAGTTTAGTACAATGTAGAGTTTATATAATGAGCAAACTTTGCACCAACCTCCTACGTAAAAGTCTTACTCAAGTCGAAGTGACTGGTTATTGTGAAAAGCAGTCAGGAAATCTTATAGAATGGGTTAAACCGTAACTGGTATGATTCTCATTCGGTAAGGTTCAGAAAATTACAAAAAATAGAATAGAAAATATTTTATTGTACATAAAGTTGTCAGTGTATTTGTAGTATTTATTGTAAGTATTGTATTTTAAAATAAAAATCAACAAAACTTAACATGATAATTAAATGTACACTGGGAGATTTTATCTCTTTAAATCATACACATTTCTTAGATTCATAATCATTCTCTAAACCTATTTTAGTGAAAATAGCTTTTGTCTTGTTTTGACGTATGGCATTTTACATCAGAGAGAAGAAAACAAAAGCTATTTTAACTAAAGTAGATTTAGAAAATGATTATGACACAGACCCTTTATTTAGACACAAAGGTAAGTACTTAATGAAATCAGGAACAAGTATTTTCACTCCCCACTATCACATTCTTCCATATAGCCCTCTCCCTTAAGTACTTACGTATGTTACAAGCGATAAGACTGCCCATTGTGCATTTCTTTTGATTTTTGTTATTTCTGTGTGTTAGAACTGTTGTTTATACACCCATCAGCCACATAACATAGTCCTGCTCCCACACTAGGATTCTCTGTGTCGTGAGTATCAGGAACTACGAGTACCATGGTACCACAATACCCAGACCCGGAGCAAGGACGTTCTGCTAATAGGGCGTTCTGCTTAAATGCCATTTCGATACGAAAGCAAATATTTGTTATTCATGGAAATATTTGTCCAGCAGCGGGAATCAAACCCGCACCTCTTGCGTTTCAACCGGCTACTCACCCTTTTCACTACGGAGGTCGTCAGTTCGTTTTGCGCAATAAAGAGTAAATCTATCTATTAATCTATTTCTTGTACCTAGTCAGTTACAATCGTTTTTTAGCGAGTAGATGCAAGAAATAATAATTTATTACAATATGACTACTAAGAGCTTGTCCAGATGAGGCGATTTACTCGCGATTGATGCGCGTTTTGCGCTCGCGCGAGCGGCTAAACGCGCGACTGCATGTGGACGGAATGTATGAAGCTCTAAGTCTAGTATTTCACAATCGCGCGAGTCGAATCGCGCGTAAATCGCCTCATCTGGACAAGCTCTTACACCCAGGTCTATCATCTATCATATTTTAGATAAGTATGTCCATGTGGTATGCATGGACCATATGCAAAGCACATGTCATGTCGATAGCAGGTTACTTTTAGAACCATCATAAAAAGTGGGTTATTCTATTTCACGCTTCAAAAAACCTTGTCACTCATCATACACATTTTGATGTTACTTTTAACAACAGTTACTTTTGTCTTCTTACAAAACTAGCTTCCACCCGTGGCTTTGCTCTCCTTGTTCCTAGATAAAAAGGCACTTCAGTCTCAATCCAGTTTAGAATTTATCTGTGCATCGAATTTCATCGAAATCAGTACAGCCGTTACGGCGTGATTGAGTATCAAACAAACATCCAAACTTTCCAATTTAAAATTTAAGTAGGATAAGATTAATAAGAGAAGATTAGACAAAGTTGCAGGTAAGTCTGTACAGTCGGGAAAAAAGTTTCTTGCAAGAATTAATTTCGTAAAGAGCTGTTGAGCGGTGAATTATTACCGACTTTTGCGAGCATTTCAAAGGTTTAGTCTATTTCATTAGTTTAATATTATACTGACAGTACTTGTTTACGAAACAGTGTTTTTTACCACATTCACGATAATGATCTTGATTCAATGTTATTTATAAGTAATGCACCATTTTAATAAAATAAATAAAATAAAATTGAAATACAAAATCAAAAATTACACAAAATTAAAATTCAAATATCTACCTTTATACATATTAAAATATAATATAAATTAATATTAAATAAAATTTCAAATAAAAAACTTGGAGAATTAATCTCAATCAATCAAAAAAAAAACAAAAAAATTATCAATTACAGTTAAAAAGAGATAGGAATATAAAAGGGATAGGAGAATTAGGAAGAGATTTATTTATTTATTAAATATTTTGTGTTGAATTGTACTGTAATAACTTATATAATAATGAGTTTGTATGAGTTCATTTTATTTTTGTTAGTTTTTACTGTGCCATAGGACTCCTCTCGGGTAAAGGCCACCTTCAGCTTTTTCCATTGCATAGGACATACCTACTTGAAAGTTCTCATTCTTTCTTCGCTTAATCTTATATTATGTGCATAGTGCATATGTGTCTCGATGGACATAGGACATTATAAAGGTCGCAGGAAGTCGGTGGATGGAGGGGGAACAAGACTGTTCGTCGTGGCATTCTACGGGGCAGGCCTATGTACAGTAGTGGACTTCTGAGGCTGATGATGACAATGATGTGTAGATTATTCTCTTTTGAGTTCAGTGGAGCTGTTTTATTTGTAGCTTGGGGGATTTGGTCTTGCTCTCCCGCGGTGACCAACCGTATCGGGATGCTCCGCGTAGTAACTAATAAAGCGTCAGGTATTCTGTCAAACTGTGATTTAATAAATTTAAATTTAAAAAAAGAAAAAAAAAACTGAATTGAGACCTTCCTCCTTTTTTGGGAAGTGGGTTAAAAACCGACTTCCGCCATTGTATTCGACTAAATATTTGGATGAAAAAAAATATTATGAAAGAACCATAGTGGTGAAAGGATTATGATACTTTCTGAATGCAAATGCTTGGTTTGTTGCTAAAAATATCAAAATCGCCATATGTATGCCTACAATATTTGAGGAGTTCCCTCAATTCCTCATGGATTCCATCATCAGAACTAGATTCTGAAAAAAATTGGACCAATCTGGAAGTATATCTATTCCAATAAAAAAAGAATTTTCCAAATCGGTTCATAAACGCCGGAGATATGCGGTAACAAACATTAAAAAAAAATACAACCGAATTGAGAACCGCCTCCTTTTTTGGGAAGTCGGTTAAAAATAAGTAAATAGTAAATTTCAATGCTGTGCAAAGTTAAACATGAATTTGTTCTCGTCTAGTCCCTTTTGATTTGGCATTAAATTCGAAGAAACTTCCAATTACAATAAAATACTCATCAATAAATCATCAATCGTCGTCTCTGCGAACAATTGTCAACAAACTTCGCCGTCGCATTTTCGCTCTAATCTTAATTGAAAATTCAATCATTTATTCATTCGATCGAAGTCGTTAAGGCTCTTTAATAGCTAGCGTGCCCTTTTACTTGATTTTTACTTCGCATTGTAATAGCCAGCTAATTTTCTCTATCGGGTTCGAGAATCCTTGAAAAGTTATTTAAAAAGGTTTTAAATCGATTTGCCTAACTCCATTAAAGCTGACAAATTAAAGACCACCTACACTCGAGAGCAATGAATCCGGGTCACTAAAGAATGTTAAAAATCTCGGAAACTAAAAATGATAGATTAATGCAATAAATTGTATTTAATAGACAATGTAATACTCCTTAAATGAAGGTAAAAAAAATATGAGTCACCATACATTTTATTAACACAAAATTACATAAAGAAAAAAACTGCTGATCTCTCCTTAAAACAAAAATAGGAAACATTAAATTTTTGAACTTTATTACGATTTTCTTGAATTTTAATACTTCGTATTGCCTCCTCGTGCTTCCATTACTGCGTTTACGCAGAAAAAAAACAACAAAAAAACAGAAATCAAACAATGATAAATGACAGATTACAAACAAAAGCAAAACCAAATGCTGTAATTTCGTAGTTCCATCTTCGAAAGTGGCCCTTTTTCAAATTTGATTTTTTTATGATATAACTTTACAATAACTAAGAAGTTTTAATACCTTCATTTAAGGAGTATTACATTGTCTATTAAATACAATTTATTGCATTAACCTAGCATTTTTAGTTTCCGAGATTTTTAGGATTCTTTAAGTGACCCGGATTCATTGCTCTCGAGTGTACTTAGAAAGTTTGAGCCAGTATTTAAATAAAATTGGCTAAAGGTGACAAACGCATTGGAAAGCTTAATGATGCGTTCATTTCCTATTGGTCAGCCAAGAAATCCAGGACATGTGATCTCACGGGAAGAGGCTCCGGTAAATTAATACCAGTAATTTATCTCACCAGTAATTTAAAACCCTAAAATAAAAGTGTTAGTGTACGATGTCACCAAAAAATCAGCCTAAATCAAAATCATAAAGTATTTTATTCATTTAAATCACAAGAATCATAATTTAAATCGTCTTATTAACAACAATTACTCCTGTTCTAACGAGACCAAGCCCAGAAGAATCAGGGCAACAAACACGGCAACAAATACTTATAAATAACAATCTGAAACCATGTAAATATAAATATTACAAATTTGCATTTTAGCAGTCTAGGGGTAGAGCGACATCAGGCCACGCGGCTTTATCATTAATATAGTCATCTAGAGCATAATACGCCTTATTAATTAGATTATTCTTGATGTAGGATTTACATCTCCGAATAGTAAGTTCAGATGCACTTTCTGGAAGTTTATTATAGAACCGTACAGAATTCCCCATAAAAGACCTTAATTCCCCTCCTTCCTTGAGCCCCACGCTCAAGTGGGATTGGGCCAGTCACGTCTGCTGCGTGTCTGATGATCTATGGATAAAAATCACTACTGATTTGGTCGTTTGGGAATAGGGACGCAAGATCCCCGCGGTAGACCACCACGGAGAAGGCGTGACGAGTTGGATATAGACTGGCCTACTGCAACAGTTTCTTGTAGAGAGAATTGGATAAACGGGAGGCTTTTGCCCTGCAATGGGACAATATAGACTGAAAATAAAATGAGTAAGTATGTTTTGAAATAAAATGGCATTGTTTTTTGCAAGCTGATTTTCCGTTATTTTGTCTATAATTAAACCAAATCTGAACTGACAGGAAAATAGAGATTAATTTACGAAAATGTCTGCAAAAAGTCATTAAATCGATAATAAATAAGTACCACTTAAGAAAAAAAAAATCTTTACGTAAAAAAAGTCACTAAATTATTTGATTATTTATTATATTTTAGAAAAATTACGACTATACACCACGTACTTTACTATTCTCCTGCTGACGTTTCGTTGACCATTTTGAGGTCCTTCCTCATGAGCACCGACCGCGACCACGCTCAAAGGTCGTACGACGAGAACTAGCCTGGCTCCGCCGCTCCGCACGTTCAGCCTGACTGGACAATGGGGCAGGCGGCGGGGGCGGCGGGGGAGAGGCAGCAACCCGTTCAAAGTCGCTCGCGTCAATCGCGTTACCGACAAAAAGCTGCGTACACACTGTGCTAATTGTATCACATTCCAGAACACCTCGGCCACAGTCCCGGTCAGCAGTCGCGGAGTTCAATACCGGTCTCCAAGAAGGAGATATTTATTGTTATATTATTAATAGTATTATTATTAATAACAATAAATATAATTATTGTTCCTTTATGATTTATTGTTATTGTTTTTTATATTTTTATTATTTTGCAAGGCACATCAACGAGTTGTCAATTCGCAAAAAGATGATTTCCCTTTATTTCATCTACAATGAAACCAAATCAGAATAGACAGCAAAATAGAGATCAATTTACGAAAATGTCTGCAACAAGTCACTAAATTATTTTGCCTATAATAAAATAATATCTGTCAACGAACGTTTCCTTATTCCAACAAGGAAAACAGTGCTTATCCAATAGAGAAATATAAAAAAGAAACTGCATTATTTGTTAGGGAGCATCTACACGAGCGTGTTTCACTCAGCGATTCCGTTGAACTTTTGTTGAGTGCGTAGAGATACAGATGGCAAAGGTAATTGCTAACCCCCTAGTGTGTTTAAAGGTTGTAGTAGATACGAAATTATTAAAAATTATTAATTATTAGTATTTTTTTATATTTTCCGTATTATTTAGCACTAAGCTATACTTACATAATATATAATATGATATCAAAATATAAGTTATTTGGCAAGCGGGACGTTGTAAATATTATTAAGTTTTAGACGCGGGGGTAACCAATTAGCTGTTTATACCTACCTACCTAAAACAAATCCATCTATCCACATCAAGATTCAGGCACAAATGGAGTCCTGGCAAGATAATAATTATGTAGTCACTTTCTAAGCCATATATGGCGGGCACAGTGTGGATATTAGGCTCTTCTGCCACTTCATTATTTTGTTCCCTTTTAGCTTCTAGGCAGGAGTTCTAAATTTGGTGCTACGGCACGGTGATAATATCATCGCGAGACAATCGCTCGTGTATGTGGCCCCTTTATATTGAGTTTCCAATAATAGCCATGAAATAATATTGCAGTAGGCTCTATAGGTATGTCTTGAAACGTCTTATATAATAATGAAGAAGTCATTTTAATATGTAAGACGATTCAAAATGATCCTTGTGTTTTCAATGAATACAATTCTTTTGATTTGATTTATAAAACGTAAATTAGTCTTTAAGGTACCTATACATTTCTAATGTTGCCTGAATTAAATTAAAGATATTATTTCTACAGTTTATCTTCACTTCATTGTTACTAAGTATTTAACAAAGATCTGTGTTCATAAGTTATTTAACATGGTTAGATAAGTCGTCCTTGAACCTCTCCCTTGTTACACAGAATACAGATTTTAGGTCTCTACATTATACTTAGAAACCAAACGGTTTATTGCGAATAGCACCCGAAATAGCTATTTAATGCTATGAATAGCACGAGGTGGAGCCTGAAGGCTCTATTATATGGCTATCCCCTACTTATATAAATTCATAGCCACTCACTTGGAACTAGCAGCGCCATCTTTATTTGGGATAATGAACCCGGGTCTCTAAGGTTGGGATCACATTGTCTGAAAATCGCTTTTACAATATTAGAAAATCTCTTCTATTTCATCGAATAACTTAACTTATTAATGTTAAAGTACATTTGTTAGTAGTCTGTTGAGGAACCAAGGTTCTCGAGTAGCGACAACAAGCCGCATGACGCATTGTAGGAAGAACCCTCCTCTTGATGGACCAAAGACATTTATAAAGGCATATGGTAATGCTTGATAGTAGTACAGCTCCTTGGGAAAGAGTTCGACTGGGGAAGTACCCCATACCAAGCATATTCATGCTGCCGCCAAGCAGTAGTGCTCGTATTTCTGTGTTCCGGTTTGTAGGGTACGGGTGCCGGTGAAATTACAGGCATATGAGGTTTTTTTCATCTTAATGTCTCAGGATGATGGGCGCAGTGCCATGCCAAGTAGGGCGCTCCTCAGGTGGATGTGACTTAAGAGGTTATTGCATTTGTAATGGACTGGACTTACCGCTTGATATCAGTAGGGGCCACAAGCCAGAACCACGACTCCAAAAAAAAAAGTGGCAGGGAGTCGTTCGATGGAGGCAACCCATGACCGTTCATTTTGGCATTCTATTGAGGAGGCTTTATGTCCAGCAGTGGACTTTTATAAGTTGATGATAATGATGTCTGTTAGTTTGTTCTCTTATACATAACCTAATCAAAAAGTACCCAAAGTACTAACTAAATGTACTAAGTAATTTTAACCTACAGACTACTTTTTATAAGGGTTTATTTTGATTGCCACGTTATTATAAAAAAAAATATCTATGGGTGTGTAAAAATATATTGATTTTGCATCTAACTACTATATTTTTACTAAAGTTTTCTTGTCATAGTCTCAATGTTAAGTCGTCCTAACTTGTACCTAATATTGGAACATAAAAGCAGTACCTAACTGAGTGTGACCGAAAAATTGTTACAGAAATAATTGCCTCATGCAAAACACGTCCAATAGTACATTTTCACAAATGTGAAACAATAAGTGCTGTCGCAGCTTTCAAGCGAAGCCAAGTGCTCAAAGTTTGCGGGAATTTATTTCGTTCTTATGGTCCTATTATGCCGTTCTCAGCTACACAACACAAATAATAATACGGGCGTTATAGGGTTATTACTGTGAGACCGGGCCGAGTGACGTTGTTCATACTGACATACTTAACCGGCAAGATTCAGCTGAAAAAGGCCAGGTTTGTCAATTTTGCCTGTTTTTGGCACAATAACAACCAAAATGAACTGTAGCGAAAGTGACTCCAGTACCTAGGTATTTTAGGGAATCTATTATTGAATAAACTCAGTGTGACTAAGACTATTGTGACTCCTACTTTCTTAGTAGTTTTTCTAAATATGGTAGTAGGTATGGGCTTTTTAAGTCATCCTCAGCAGCCGTTTGGCGTCCACTGTTGGACGAGGCCTCCCCATGGAATACAATAGGAGGAATTATTATAATCACCACGCTTGGCAGGCTGATTGGTGATCGCAGAGTATTCATGTTGAGTAATCAGGTGGATGCTACAAATCCCCTGGTGTAATCCCTTAGTCAGCTTTTACGATATCCACGGGAGGAGATGGAGGGATCTATTCTGAGGCTTGTGTGTCTGGCATAATCCTACTAATATTATAAACGCGAAAGTTTGTGAGTATGGATGGATGTTTGTTACTCTTTCACGTACACTACTACGTACTACGTACGTTTTTCACTACTGAATGGATTTGAGTGAAATTTGGAATGGAGATACTTTACGCCCTGGATTAACACATAGGCTACTTTTCATCATTATCATCATCATCAATTTTCATCATTTTTCACGCGGGTGAAACTGCGGGGCGCAACTAGTTTATATATATATTTTTTTAATTATGTTATTTTTTTATATAATTTAAATAAATAAATTTAAAAATGTTAAATAAGATCCTCTAACTCTAAGAGTCACATGCTAGCTCTTGTAGTACTTTATTCTAACCTGAGTTGTCCTATCGTGATATTAAATTATAAGCCGTGGTGTGTCCGTCCTGAGAATTGACCCCTACAGCTTCTCCCGTAGATGTCGTAAAAGCCAACGGGATTACACCAGGAGATGGGCAGTACCATTCACCTGAGTACTCAACATGAATCACGATCACTAATCCGCCTACCAAACATGATGATAATGGCAATTCCCCCCATTGTATTTTATGGGGTAGGCCTCGTCAGCAGTGGACGTGTACCACTGGCTGATGATCTATGAAGTCGTTGGATGACGGCCGTAATTGACGGTGGCTAAGACTTAACTTTAATCCTACTTCCTATCCTACTAATACACTCGAGAGCAATGAATCCGGGTCACTTAAAGAATCCTAAAAATCTCGGAAACTAAAAATGCTAGGTTAATGCAATAAATTGTATTTAATAGACAATGTAATACTCCTTAAATGAAGGTATTAAAACTTCTTAGTTATTGTAAAGTTATATCATAAAAAAATCAAATTTGAAAAAGGGCCACTTTCGAAGATGGAACTACGAAATTACAGCATTTGGTTTTGCTTTTGTTTGTAATCTGTCATTTATCATTGTTTGATTTCTGTTTTTTTGTTGTTTTTTTTCTGCGTAAACGCAGTAATGGAAGCACGAGGAGGCAATACGAAGTATTAAAATTCAAGAAAATCGTAATAAAGTTCAAAAATTTCATGTTTCCTATTTTTGTTTTAAGGAGAGATCAGCAGTTTTTTTCTTTATGTAATTTTGTGTTAATAAAATGTATGGTGACTCATATTTTTTTTACCTTCATTTAAGGAGTATTACATTGTCTATTAAATACAATTTATTGCATTAATCTATCATTTTTAGTTTCCGAGATTTTTAACATTCTTTAAGTGACCCGGATTCATTGCTCTCGAGTGTATTATAAACGCGAAAGTTTGTGAGTATGGATGGATGTTTGTTACTCTTTCACGTAAAAACTACAGAATGGATTTGAGTGAAATTTGGAATGGAGATACTTTACGCCCTGGATTAACACATAGGCTAATTTTCATCATCATCATCATCATCATCAATTTTCATCATTATTCACGCGGGTGAAACCGCGGGGCGCAACTAGTGTTTTATAAATACTTGAAGGTCTGCCATATCGTCGTTTTACAACTGTCAAACAGATTGTCAAACTAGAGCCTGGCTTCAATTTGAAAGCAATTTGCAGAGTAGTTACTGCAGGGTCCGTTGATTGAGATTCGCTACCTATCTATGTACCTATGCTGGATTCAGTACGACTTCATATTAAACCTGGTGTGATCATGATATATTATCCGAAATCAAATTTTACATCACTACGGCCAAAATATTTTTTTTACATTTATTTATTTAAAAAAATCGCGTGAGCAATGATGAAAAGTGACCTATGTGTTAACCCAGGGTATCTCCATTTCAAATTTCACTCAAATCCGTTCAGCCGTTTGAGCGTGAAGAAGTTAACAAACATACTCACAAACTTTCGCATTTACAATACCTACTATTAGTGTGATATTAATTTTGATTAAAGCTTATTTATTCAGAATAAATGCTTATTGCCTCATTCGATACACTTTTTTTAGAACCTAAAGCTCGAAGGCTGCATAAAGAAACAAAAGCTCGTCCACTACAATAAGGTTGAAAGCGTCGCAGCGTAGACGCTGTCCTCCGACGGGTATCATGGCCTCTTTGCCGAGGCCCATTGAGGCCGGGTTGAAAGCAGGGTCATTACCTGAAACAAAGAACGAATGCCGCTCAAACTGTGCATAAATCGCGCCACCCTGTTTACCTACGAGGAGACTTCCTACTAAAGCCGCCAAAGAAAAACGCAGGCTACTTCACCTCGAAACTCTGAATGAAACCTTTTCTGTATGTTAATACATTTATACGTTTCTAAAGGGATTGCGTTTTCTAACACAAGAACATACATAACCCATCATAAAAGCATGATAGGAGCCTTTGCGAGGCGCACAAAATCGTTTCACCACACTGGTTTTGGACACTTGGTCAAAAGGGCCGTTTTACAGCCACTATACTTTCCTCACACTGGGCAATGATTTATAACAACCAAGAATAAACTAGTAACACGACGAACTAACAAATACCCCATCGTATCGAATCGACACTAAGCAGATGAATAATTATGTCATTATCATCAACATCAGACTATAGAAAGTCCACTGCTGGACATTATGCGCCCCCTCCCCCTAGAATTTCATGATGAACAGTATTGAGCTACCTCCATCCACCGACTTCTTGCGTGCTTTATAATGTCTTTAGTCCATTGAGAGGAGGGCCTTCCTCTACTGCGCCCGTTTTGTAGTTGCCACCCGAGAACCTTTATTCCTTATGTAGTTAATAAATAATATCTCGACCGTATTCCCTTAAGACAAAATTATTTTATAAGGCTTGCTTAGAGGCAAGTCCACAAAATGTGTTTTTCTTATGACAACATTCACTTGTAGGTATACTATGTATAGTATCCTATACGAGCAATATTTGTATGAATATATAATATATACCAATGAATGTTTTGAGATCTCGAAAACGGCTCTGTGAAAACGCGTTTTTCCGAGTTTTCGGAGCAAAGCTCGGTCAACACAGATCACCAAGGTACTGTTAATAAATACGCGTTAACTGACATAACTGACAGCTGGCATTAATGAGGACGTTCAACTACATCACTAATCGTAACCCATCTAAGCACAATCAGCAGCCAGATATCAGATCTTACTATCTCAATCTCTTTACAAACCCAGGTGTTCAAATACACGTACAAATTTGTCTTATATGTGTGTGTAAATGTACCTACCTACAGCTGTTTCAAAATAGTGTGGAGGTGAATCGCTAATACGATTTGAATTTCAAATTGTCCAGTCGGATTTGGGTGTTGGGTATTGACGTCAGTTGTGGTTTTTTGTCGGGATAGTTCCGAATTATACAGCTGTTTAGAAACATAATAAAATATGTTTAAACATGAAGTTGAACAGGAAAACTCTAAAAAAAGAACTAAAAAATATCTTGTTTTATTACCTTATATCAAAAACTTTATTTTAATATATTAAAAATAATATTATATTAAGTATAGGTATTTACTTTAGGCTAAATGGGAAATGTACAATAAAATTATACCGAAACAATAAGCCCTTACCTAGCTTATAGACAAAAAACATATTTTATACTCAAAACTATCACTTTACAGGCCACAGCACACCGGCTGCTTACGCGTAGACACAGACTTACGCGTTGACATACCATGACGTTGTAGTGTATGGAACTGTATGAGACATGGCATGCGTGACCTGCACGCAAGCGTGTACATATATACGTAGAGACGCGCGCGCGTCCAGGTTATGTGCTGCATACGCATCCGGTGTGCTTTGGCCTTACATCTTTTGAGGGATTTTGTTTTAATACCGCTTCTTTATAGTACATACTATAGTACCCTGTAGTATATTTTATAGTTATTGCTATTTTTAACCGACTTCCCAAAAAAGGAGGAGGTTCTCAATTCGGTTGTATTTTTTTTTTATGTTTGTTACCGCATACCGATTTGAAAAATTCTTTTTTTTTTTTGAATAGATATACTTCCAGATTGGTCCCATTTTTTTCAGAATGCAGTTCTGATGATGTGATCCATGAGGAATTGAGGGAACTCCTCAAATATTGTAGGCATATGGCGATTTTGATATTTTCAGCAACAAACCAAGCATATGCATTCAAAAAGGATCATAATCCTTTCGCCACTATGGTTCTTTCATCATTTTTTTTTCATCCAAATATTTAGTCGGATACAATGGCGGAAGTCGGTTTTTTAAATGAAAAGTTATGTACAGTACCGTCGGTACTATTTAATCATGATTATCTCGAATACTGTGAAGTCAATTACAATAAATTCTCCTTCTGTAAAATCTAAGATTCATTGTATACTTATATAATACGTGTTATGACTAAGTAGTATAAACAAAATTCAGTTAAGCTAAGCTAGCTCCTATTCCCTCAGAGATATTCAATTCTAATGTAAGGGGTACAAAATTAAAACAAAATGCAAATACCCAGACCATTTATTAAACCAGTAACTTATACTAAAGCGACACAGAATATCTGAGTAAACTATCTATTTGTCGGTGGCAGCTGTTGATACAAGTGCGGCTAACAATTGAATACGGTTGTAAATCAGAGAGATAGTAACGGTTGACCCCTCATGTAAATGTCGGGTTGACCCCCTCCCACTGTCTCCGAGCGGCCCAAGCTTGAAGAGTTGCGATTTCGTAAACTTATAATGCAGTGCAGGATAATTGAGTAGGTAAGTAACAGATAGTCTGCAGGCTCTCTTAAAGTTCGCACAAATTTACGATTTAACTCTCTCTATTTTTTTTCTGGTTCATTGTGTCAAAAATCTAGAACATTGTGAACCTTGATAAACTTTATCCAGTTACATGTGCAAAATTTTATGAAGATCTGACTTGTAGTTTTTGAATTAACGAGAAACAATGTTTTTTTCGTTCCGTCGGGCTCTAGTTTTAAAACTACAAGTCAGCAGGGCTACTCTTGACGCTCTACTCGATCCTAATTCAGGATTTAGTGTCATTTGTCATCAGAGAGTACTAGATTCCTTGGTCATTTGGTACTCTTGAATTCAATACTAGCGCACAATTTGGAGTGGAATTTTATGGAACTAAGTGAAATTGACTTTCTGTCTCTGTTGTTCTCCACGCAAAGTCAATCGCGTGCTCTATCTCGATTTCAAACTCGATTTGGTTCAAGAGTGTCAAACAAGCGTTGAAACTGGATTGAGATTGGAACTGGATTGCGATTGGAACTGTTTTCAAGAGTAGCCCCACAGATCTTTTTAGATTTATATAGATATACTCGCAGCACTCTAGATTTTGGAAACAATGAACCAGATCTTTTTTGCGAGAGTTGAAGCCTAATTCAGCCAAAAAGTTTTTACGAGGTGTACGTGGGAACCTTAAGCTACTGCCTTAGTGACGCGTTTTTTTCAGCAACATGAGGTTTCTAATGTAATTTATCATTCGACTTTAAATAAAGGTTTGAATATAATAAGCAGAACGAAACTCAAACTATGATCGTATCTACCAAAAGATATTCTAAACATTTAAACATCATCATCATCATCATCATCATCATCAGCCTGTAGAAGTCCACTGCTGGGTACAGCCGCCCCCCTAGAATGCCACGACGAACGGTCTTGAACCACCTCCATCCACCGATTTCCTCCGACTGCTGTTCCTGTTTCCTATTGTATTTAAACATCAATACATACTTATATGTATAATAACATCATTCTTTATTGCACAAAGATACGAATTGATTGTGCGAAACAGAGGTCTTAATGTTATTTAGCAATCATTATAATTACCATCGTGCCGTGGTGTGTCCGGTCTAAGAATAGATCCAACCGTGGATCTCGTAAAAGCCGACTCAGGGATTACACCAGCGTATGAAAAAAATAAAATTAAAAATGTTTATTTGCAGCAAAAACAATAAAAGTAGAAACTTACAAATTAAATACAAATAGTAGGTTATAAGTTATACAGTAAATTATCTTGATTTGCTGATGAGAATCATGATTCAGTATCCTATGATACCCACACTAGATAATCTGCAAATAAATGAAGCAGCATCATCCACCATAGTATTCAATACCAATCTGCCTGCCAAGCGTGGTGATTATGGCAAATCCCCCCATTACAATCTATATGGAGGTGGCCTAGTTCAGCAGTGGACGTCAACGGCTGATGCTGATCATGCTGATAAATTATCATCTTCATAAGCATTGGACGTTCTACAGATAATAATAAAAAAATACCTACCCACTTAAAATTTTCTATTCTATACAATCGATGCAACTCATATTAAAAACACTAGCCCGAAGTTTAACTCGCATAAATTTTCTGAGGGTATACTGAATTTTGGAAAGAATAGGTACCCTATGTTTCAATTCAGGTTTTGATCTATCCACCAACATTAACACAGCCATCATGGTGTTAATGACAGACAAACTTTGGATTTTTAAACAAAGAAACATATAATTAACGTTTTACTTTTATATTATATTTGTAGGTAAGGATGTTCGTTTAAGCTATTGATTGTTCATTGGCAGCGCTTCGCCTTTAAGTACTTTGTGTTTAAGTAGTTATCTACTTATAATCTTTATCTTACTTGAAAGGAAATATTATACAACGAGTAGGTAGTATAAATAGAATACGCAGACGATTTCACTCACGCGAATGAAAATAAAAGATCGCGCGCGATGGCTATCGCATATCGCATAAGGCGTTATTGAGACACATGTCCCGGCTTTCTGTTCGATTCTGATTTACTAGGGAATTGCAACTTCTAGCAATTTCGATTCTTATGTTCAAAGTTTTATATGGATAAAAATATATATAAAACTATCGTAGTATACTTAAAACGCGATTTTTGTTGAAAAAAAATTATAGAATAAAGAATATTGTGTCTAGTATCTACCTACACCATATTCAGTGTTGAGTTCTCAGATGGATGCTGCTGCCTATCCCCTGGTGTAATCTCTTAGTCGACTTTTACCACATCCATGAGAAAAAACGGAGAGGTCTATTCTTACGTTGGACACACCACGGCACCTAGTATGCCTTAGTGACTCTGAAAAGAGCTGATGATAAATTCAACAATGGTAAAAGGATTCAGTGTACAATGTTCATTACTAATAAATAATTATGTCGTTCCCTAATTCGCTCACCAAAAACTCGCATGTTTGTCCAGTAAGTATTGCATTAAATTGTATTGTTTTCGTTCCTTAACTCGCCTACTTTCTAACCTGTCGTTTCCAGTACAGTCAAAGACCATTAACGTTATACAAAAATGAGAAATAAATAAGGCTATTTGTACAGAGAACTCCCTAACTCGCTCAACAATGCAGCGAGTTGGGGAATGACTAATTTTGTACTGGTTACCTATACTAATCGCAAGATTGTTCTTTTTGCTCCACACAAGAGTTATGCCTGTTCGTACTTAGCATCTGTAGTACCTAGGTTGGTATTTATAGTGCATTCTCTCCTGTCTCCGGAATGACTGGATCCGATGTTGCACCACAAATCAACAACCACTTTGCTCCTCCATATTTTATTAGTCCTATGTTTTGTATCAAAGACAAGAGGAATTCCCGCGACTTCGTCCGCGTGCAGTTTTTTCCATACAAACTTCAACACCTAGCTGCACCTCTTTAGGGGATAAATTTTTTCCTTAGTGCACGCCTAGATCACAAAAGACGACTTAATCTTTGTCTATAGTAAATATATAAAAAGAAAAAAAAATAGGGAGACTGAAGTCTAGATAATAATATGATCTGCTTAAGCGATTGACATCAATAATAGTAGATTATGCACTAAGGGAATAAAGCAGTGTCTTATGTCGCGGGCGGCATATTGAACCCTGAGCGTAACGATGGACTCTAAAGTTAACTCCCAAGTGGAGCGAGGGAGTGATATAGAGTCCTGAGTGAAGCGAGGGGTTCAAGCTGCCCAAGACGAAGACAGGCTTTATTCCAGAGGAGCATGCTCTACTTTTCACACTTTCTGCGAGACAATAAAAAACCAGGGCTTGTCTTGATTTTTGCAGTAGTAGATTATCAATAATCTCTAAAGCGCCTGTTTTGATATACTTTGGAGTAGAATCACTATCGTTTGTAATTTTTTCTCAACATAAATATTGCAATAAAATTTACTGAAAATCACAGCACCAAACACGCGCACAGCGTGTAAAGAATCTTTTGTTTCACATTCTTTGTAAACGCACCTTTTTCTTTTTTTTTTGAGTTCTGCTTATGGTGGCCAGTTCGATTTTCGAACAAACCTCTTTACAATGCTATATGGACATTTTTTTACTAAGAGTTTTCCACGAGTCTCCACACGAATTTGACGTTCCAAATTCAAATCACTTTAATCCCTAGGGAGTTTCATACAACTTTATATCCCTAGAGAGACAATGCTTTACTTTACGTTGAGGTTGCATGATTTGTAATTGGACATTGTCGAGCAGGTGGTGTGAAAAGGGATTTGTTATGATGGTCTGTGTAGTGTGTACCCTTTGTCAACTTTGTCATTAAGTGGGTTAAAACCGTTTTCTTAAGAACCGCAAATTTTATCAAAAAACTTACTTATCTCTCATGGTGCCACTGTTTGTCATATAATACAAAATTAAATATATTACTACAGATATTACACATAAACCAGTAAAGTCACAAGAAAATAGAATATAATTCGATGGCGATAACCACCGATGTGCCGTGTTAGTCTTGGCCTAGAAATAGGACTCCTCCAACTCCTCCTGCGGATGTCGTAAAAGGCAACTAAGGAATTACGCCAGGGAATGGGCAACAGCATTCACCTGAGTACTTAACATCAAACTGCGATCACCATACCGCATGCCAAGCGATTATGGCAAATCCCCCCATTGCACGCTATGCATTAGGGGAAACTATAATATCCTGCAGTGGATGTCTAATACCGGCTGATGAAGAAGAAAAAGAAGACGGAGCAGATGGCGATAACATTGATTTCCTGAATAGCTATTACACTTCACAAAGATCGTGACGGTATACTTTTCTCTTATATGAAAGTATTTCTATTTTTTAAATAAATGTAGCTCATAAATTCCGTTTCAGCGAGACTCGAACCCGCATTTTTACCTCTAAGCGGCTATGCCTTGACCAATTCGGCCATGGAACGAGCTGACGCTGTCGACGAAATTTGTGGGCACTATCAACTCAGCTAAGCGACTATGGATATTATTTTTTGTAGGACAAAATTTTTTTCCTGTCACTGATGATCCATGAATGATGCATTGCTTGAATACATTTTGTAGAATTTTCTACAATAATCTTAAGAACTCACACGCGCACGGCGGGATTACTCTTTGTTACCAAACTACATAATTAACCGTTTAATTAAAGGTAGGTACAGAACCCGTATTGTGCTACTGTCCAATTTGAACTTTCCCGGATCAGTCTTTGTCTCATAGAATACACAGTCCACAGAATACACCAGTCCATAGAATAGGCAGTCCGCGGTTAATGTACAAATGAGCGTCCTAATTGCGTAAGTTTAACTTTTTGTATGTTAGCATTGTTATGTTGGTTAACTCTTTTCAGCTTTGTTGTGGCGAGGGTGAAAGTTTTAGTTTTTATGCCTTTCGTGGCATAAAATAAGCGTTCCTTTTTTAAAATTAATTATGATAAGTTTGACTTTTTTTTTTTTAATTTCGTTTTTCATATGTTTTTTAATAAAGGTATGTACTAACAAGGGATCTATCTAAGGGCCGTAGTGCCCGGTTTAAGAATAAACTACTCGTCTCCTCTCATGAATGTCGTAAAAGCTCAGGGGCTTACACCAGGCGATGGGCGGCAGCATCTATCTGAGTACTCAACACCAATACAGCGATCATCAATCCGCCTGCCAAGCGTGGTGATTATGGTAAATCCCTTTCATTTCATTATAATATGGGGAAGGCCTCTTATATCAATGGATGTCTGAATGCTGCTGATGACGATGACTAACAAGGATTCTGCAATAGCTCTTTATCTATAACAACATTAAACAAGTTTTAATTAGTAAAAGGACAAACATTGTATAAAACCATGTTTAATAAAAAGTTCAAGCCAAACTTTGAATAAGATAACTAAGTATTTTTTATAAAATAACTTCACAATCAAGTTGCTACGTAAATATACTCTACGAGAGTCAACACAAGGCATTCAAAGGTAGTAAAACGTGTGAAATTAAATTGAAGTTGGAAAAGGGTCAACACAATAGAAGTCTGAGGCCATTCAATGTCTGAATGCGGACTACATCGACTTTATAATGCTGAGACGCACAATATACCCCTATTTATAGCATGTTCGCTCTGAGAGGGTCTAATTCAAATTCAGATTTACTAGCGTAGTCTAAAATATTTCTTTCATGTGTAAAGCAATGCTTCCAGCATCTGCACGAATATTGCTTTTACTGAATACAATTTTAAGTTTTACTAAAGTAGCTTTCGTGTTTTCATCACAAGAAATTTTCACGTACCAATAGTAGTAGAGGCATATCTCACGCATAATGGATCATCATAGAGTTAGAATGCGGAAAAGGGAGTTCTTTAACATTAACATTAGTAGTACAGGCACCAACAGGTTTCCACTCTAATCGAAGGTCTTCTTCAGAATGATTGCAATCTGATCCGTGTGATGAGAGCGAGTTACAGGTTCTATTTGTTTTATCCCAACATCACTATCTTTATCAATCAAGATTACTTTTCCAGATCACCATTGGGAACTGAGAACATTATGAACTGATGATGATTAGGTGATTGTCAGTTGATAGAGATAGAGATGTCCTTAAGATCCTTGATCACCATAGTCGTCCACTGCTAGATGAGGTATCCATAATCACCACGCTTAGCGGGCACATTGGTGATGATCGCATTATTAGTGTTAAATGCTTAAGAGAATGTCACCGGTAGCTGGCAAAAGGGTGCTTACGCCCTTTTGCACACGAACGAAGTTTGCTTCTAATTTGGCTATATTTTCTTCAAACTCCATAAAACTTTGTACACATAATCAGTACACTAATATCTAGACCCATGGTTCGTTAGTTTCTTATAAAATTATATGGTTACCAAATCATATATTTAAAAAAACTAATTTTAAAAAACTGACGCACCACGGTTCTTGATATTAGTGTACTGATCATATTGTGTACAAAATTTAATTAGAGTTTGATGAAGTAACAGCAAACATCATTCACGTACAAAAGGGCGTGCCGGTAACCTTCGCTTAAGTGGATGCTGTTGCCCGTTTCCTGGTTTATTTCCTTAGTCAGCTTTTACAACATCCACGGGAGGAGCTGTTAGAGATAGTAAGACCATTTTACTTGGGATGTTTTTCTCTAGATAGCTTATGGTAGAATTTAATGCGGCGATGGGCTTTCAACCTGACACGTTTGGGATATCAACTACACTACTAAGCAAAAAGTGTGTATGTACGAAACACAGAAATTGATTTTTTTTATCAGAACACCTAGGTACCAAAAAATTATTTAAACTTTCCTCGGACTCCCCTCTATATCTTAATACAGCTCTCCTTACGGATCTGAAGGAGTTCTAAGAATATCTTTCATGGGAACCTTGAGTCTGTTTTTCTTTGTATCATAATAACAATTAAAGTTTTAGTGCTTTGATGGTACTTTTTGCTCTGAAATTTTGCATTGTGGCATGGAATATTAATCTTATGTTTCCTGAAAGTTTCTTGATACTATTTATCTTTAGTCTACGCATTCAAAGAGTTTCATCACACAACTATTTCAAAGCACGACTAGCTATAGTATAGATAGAACGTTTTAAAACTTGTACGAGAACTGTCTCACTGGCCTTACAAACATTCGAACGGAAACTTGCGCTGTTTTCAGACGCAATAAATGGTGCAAGCTAACGTTCGCTGCAGTAAAGAACCAATTCCATTTCTATTCGCTCCTATTCTATTGTTCTCGATTCAGATTCGTATTAAAAAGTTGCATAAGTGTGGAAGTTTTGTTCAGTTTTATAAGATACGGCTCGTGTGGGATTTGATTATTTTATTCGGAGCAAGTGCAATCCCATTCGATTATAGCAGATCTTTCATAGCAGCTAACTCCTTCGTTAGTTTTTAGGTTTTACTTGATCCTTTACAAAATATTCCTTCATCATCATCACTCCCTGTAGAAGTCCACCGACGAACGAGGTCTTAAAAAAATATACCTTAAGTACTTGGTACTTCATATTGCCTACTTCTATATGAAATTGAGAGTTTTTTTAGTATATTTGCACCTAAGTACTTCACGTATTTATTCGCGGACTGAACATTATAAAGGTGGCAGGAAATCGGTGGATGGAGGTAGCTCGAGACCGTCGTGGCTTTCTATAGGGGTCTTTGTTCAGCAGTGGAGTTTTATAGGCTGATGATTATGATGATTTTTTAGCTGGTATGTGTACGTGTGTAGATCTCTCTCCATCGCACAGGTCGCTTCTAGGCGATAATGACGCTCATTGCATTTTTAAATACCATGTTAATTTTTGTTTATTATTTATTAACAAACAAAAGGCAACATAAAGGTGTACAATAAAGTACACCGATCTATCTATCACCTTCTATTCTATTCTACACTTATAAGTAGGTAGGTACTCGGCTAAATATCCTGGGAAGCTAATTGCATTTTCTTATACGAAGTTCTTTAATGACTTCAGTCAATTCAATTCATTTATTTATCTTTTGGCACAATTCTAGGCACTTAGACATGTCAGACAGGAAATACATATTAATTAATTAAATAGTTTACACTAATTACTACCTATCTATTCATAATAGCCATATTCATATATTATAACAAAAAATTCCAAAATCTAAATAAAAATATGAAGTAAAATAAAATGTCAAAAATGTCAAACAATCAATCAATTAGAACAAATCAAAACAAAACAGATTCTAAATTAATGTTACCAACATTCAATTAATAATCAGCAATAGCATCGTCAAATTGTATAAAATTATAATATTTAAAAGGATTAGTAAATTAATACAGAATTCACCCGACAGACCCTTCAGTAATCCTGAAGAGAAAATACATTGATATAATATTTTTATCAACACATGTTTCGTATATTTAACGGCCCCCATTCCCCCCTCCCTTCTCCTATTCAATAAAATATCTTATCAAAAGTTTATAAAAATTGCGATTCGGTACCGTAAAAGCGCTCACATTTATCTATTTGCCAGCAGCTAACGTATGTAAGTTGCATACAAAAGTTCAATTTGAAGCTCTTTAAACTACGAATCGAAGGAAAGTGCTGCCTCGCTTTTGCATGTGCAATCACAGACCCACTTCAAACACTAGAGATTCTTTAAAACAGTTCGCCACACAAATCCCCCACTGTTTGCGAAACTATCTACAAACTTACATAGTTAGGTATACCGTTGATCTGAATTGTAGGAACAAAAACTTAGATTTTATTTGATTCAGGCGTGACTGCAGAAAATCATACCCACAAAGTAATTCAACAGACATCATGAGCCTGTAGGCTGCGTCCCCAGTAGGCAAACTATTCGCCACCGACTGAGTGAGCCGCAAATTTGCGGCGAACTAAAACCATTTCGCCGCCGAATGGAACCGGTTTTCCTGTGAGTCAACTGCCCACTGAGACAAGAGCGCGTGTAAGTGAGCGCAAAACTAGCAAACTGTGAACATGCCATTTCAAATATATGGAAGGGCGTACTAAGCCGATACGCCGCTAACTCAGTCGGCGGCGAACAGTTTACCTACTGGTGACGCAGCCGTCACGACGTCCGCTTCTGGACACGGGCTCCCAATAAAATTTGTATGGGGTGTCATAATCACCACGCTTGACAGACGGATTGGTGATCGCAGTATTCTGAGTACTTAGGTAGATGCTGCTGCCAATCCTCTGGTGTAATACCTTAGACGACTTTTACAACATCTACCGGACAAGACGGGTCTATTCTTAGGCCAGACATAACACAGCATGCAAGTTATCTACTAATTAGTAGTCTAATACAAATGAATGTTTTACTATTGAGTTATATTATTAGTTTTGTAAACATGCAATTTGGGTAAGGAATAAAATCCTTTTTTTTATAACTTCAAATACCAAGGCCCAAGAATTTGACAGAATTCTAACTCTACATACCTAATTATGTTAATCAAGCTATAATATATAATAATATAGTTATATAATATAGTTATATTTAAGCTTTGAAATTGGCTTCATTATAATAGGTGCAAAAAAACTGGATAAATAAAATATAATAGCAGGAAATTTATTTATCAATTAAATATCAAAGCAATAATTTCAGTAGTCAAAGGCAAATTTTAATAAAGCTAAATTATTAACGAAGCCACACTAAAGCGTCAAGAAAAGTTTATTTTAGTAAACGTGTTTTTCAAACACTGTGGCTGTGGAGGTGGCAAATAACTTTCGTATGACTTTGTACAGGTTTCCGGGCATTCTCAGCTATAACACAGTGCGGAGAGAAGATAGCTCATACTCTATACATGTCCGAAATCTTCGAACACAGACCATTTTTATTGATTCAGAGCGGAATGAGGAAATACGAAGAAGAACCAAATTCACCAACATAGTTCTCAGAATTAGGCATTAGTGGCAATAAGCAGGTCATATAGCTCGCATAACTGACTCCGGGGGGCTAAAGGTTCTCGAGTGACAACCACAAACCGAACGACGCAGCAGAGGAATGAAGTCGCAGGAAGTCGGTGATGGACCCGGCTCAAGAACGTTCATCGTGGCTTTTTAGGGGGGAGGCCTATGTCCATTTGACGACCACCGTAGCGCAGTGGGTGAGTAGCTAGCTGAGATACAAGAGGTGCGGGTTCGATTCCCTCTGCGGGACAAATGTTTGCATGATCTGTAAATATTTGCTCCGGGTCTGGGTTTTGCGGTATCATGGTACTCGTAATTCTTGATACACTTAAAATATACGTTACGAGATAAAAGACGGTTTTACAAAAAGTGAACTGACTGTTTACCCCAGGCTTGCCTTTTAATACCTATACTTCAACGTCGTATATTTTCGAAACAAGCCTTCTGGTTAATTAAACTGAAACTTTGTTTAAAATTAAATAGGCTTCACAAATTGATGTTAAACGACAAGGGTGTGGATCTCTGCTGGCGGCAGTACTTTGTAAGTTTCACCTCTTGGTCACTAGGGGCGGTTTTTGATATTTAAGTACTTTATAATTTGTATCTAAATTTAATTTGAATTTGTATCCGAATGAAGGTATTAAGTATTCAAGCATTGTTTAAGTATTATTTATTTTGTAATGAAGACTTTGATTCTTTGTTTATTTTAATGTTAAAATGTTAATAATTTAAATTTATAACCGAATTCAATTATTTAGTTTTTTTTATTCTACAATTTTCTTTTGTTTTACTAATTAAACAAGCATACGGCCTACCTGATGGAAAGTAGTTACCGTAGCCTATGGATGCCTGCAACACCAAGAGGCATCACACGCGCGCTGCTAACCCTCAGACATAAAGATTAAAAGTCTCATGTGCCTATAATTGCACCGGCAAAACAACAAACTGAAACACAGCAACGCGAGCACTACTGCTGTAGATTAAAAACATTTTGACAGGAAATTAAATCGTCATTCTGCATCGATTGATACAACTAAAGGCCACAGCACACCGGTTGCGTACGCGTAGACGTACCATGACGTTGTAAGGTATGGAACTGTATGAGGCATGGCACACCGCTTGCGTCACGTGCACGCAAGCGTATACATACGTAGAGACGCGCGTGTTACATGCTGCATATGCATACGGTGTGGAAGATGTTCGTTTTCAGAGTTCCATATCCACATTTTCAAAAAAGAAAAATGGTTGTGCCTCTACCATAGAAACTCAACACCACTAAGTACTGAAAGCTTTCCAATGTCAACGAATTTGGTTTGTATGTCTGTTGGAAATATTTGTCACGGTGCTATTTATACTAAATTATCTCGCTCAAATGCTCAGATAATTACATATTACCTATGATTAAAGTAAATGTTGAAGGAATAACACGAATGTTTAAAATCTATTTAGAAGTACTTAATGAACGAATGAAAGTACACATTAACTGCAAAGCGAAGCTTAATGCATTTACATTTCATAGTGGTAATAAGACGTTTTTATTGACTATCAATTGGCAAGATCAACTAGCTAATTTAACCGTCGATAAAAAACTAAAAACAGTCGAATAATCTACGCGCATTTTATCTGGACGTTTAACTTTTAATGGCTTATAGAGATTCGTACCTCAAACGGAAAAACGGGACCCTTATAGGATCACTTTTGTTTTCTTTCCGTCTGTCTGTCAAGAATCTTTTTCTCAGGAACAGCTAATGGATCAACTTAAAATGTATACCTATTATAAAAATCTGTGATAGTATAGTGCCATACAAAAAACAAGCTTCTCACTCAATGCTTTAAAAAGATATGTGCGTGAATGGCTATTTTTTGTATAGAAATCACGAAAATGAAAAACCTCTAGGGAACTTCCAGTAACCTCGCAATTCTAAAATTTGAGATTCTAAGAGGTTTTGTGCCACAAATAAAGGAAAAGGTATAAACTTGAGGATTTTCGACTTTTTTAACACTGTAATGCGATGGTGAAGTTTGTAGGAAAAAGTTGCTGAAACTCAAAAAGGGCTCTGACGATTTCGAAATTATTTACGGATTAGATACGGTGCCCTTGAGGCACGAGTCTCGCTCGCACTTGTCATTTTTTTTCATAAATTTAACACCGATTTTATGAAAAATATAGCTCGTAATGGTGAGCTAAAATACATTTCTCTTATGTGTGTTTTTTTTGAACTGATAAGGTTACATGGGCAGAATAAAAAAGATGTCACAGTCGTCAAGATAAAAAAGAACTAGGTTTAATGTGAGCCTATTATTGTCTTACAAAAATGTGGCTCTATAGGTAAAGTGACTCACATTTTGGTATATTTATACGTACTGTTGTGTTTAGATTGTGTACCAAATGACAAAACTAAGTATGCGTGACGTATTTCATTGCATATTTTGTTTCAAACCTGTAATTTTCCCGACAATCAACGCAATAATTTAGGTTTAACCATCCAGCGCGTTCCAAACAGTAATATTAAACAACTATTGCTCCGAACACTGGCTACATAGTTAGGAACATCGAGTAAAAATAAACAACTGAGCGCGCTAGACACGTTTTGTAAGCGTTGGAAGCATTTTGATATTTCTGAACTTTACGAAATAAAACAAGAAAATTACATGCAAAAAGTCACTTTCCAAGCAGTCATCAAAATAATTGAACATTATTATTAGAACTTTAATTACCTACTAGAACCATTGTAACTTTTTTTTTAACCTTTTTTGCTCATGAAAATTAGTATAACCAGTGAATTATAACCACCATTTCTCCTATGTGTGCCGCCAATCATTGCTGTGTTCCAGTTTAAAGGGTGCGGGTACCGAAAGTCCCGATAAAATTACAGGCACATGAGACTTTTGAACTTAGCCTCATGATAGCGGGCGTATTATAATTCTACGTAGAGAGACCTTGGTGGACGTAACCTATGAGGTTTTACAGTTGTAATGGGCAGAGGTTATCGCAAATAACATTTTGGCAAATAATCAAAAAAACGAAGACATGTGATGACATCACTCTAAGAGCCGCAACGTGCTTGTGATCATCATTTGTCACAAGGCCCTCATTAGGATCATCATATAAGCTGGAAGCAGGATCAACGTATAAGCTAGAAACAGGGTAACCAAGGAAAAACCAGTGACAGGACAAATTAACTCATTCAGCGAGTGCTGTTTTCAGATTCAAAAATATCCCGTCAGAATTATCCATCCGTTCAAATGTTCAAACGTGCACTATAGGTACATAATGTCACTCTCAGGTACGTACATTCCAAAGCAAATTCGAAGACGTAGGGTTATTTGTCAACGTCCGTAGTTATTTCTATTGCGAACCACTGGACGGAATCAGAGCGTGTTTGCGAACAGAAATGTCTAACTGACAACGGTGTCACTTTTGTCATAGTGTAGGCTGTAGGTGGAAATGTTCATATAAAATGTCAGATATAATGGCACAAGTATCATTGGTATCTATATCAAGTGTGGACTTTCCATAGGATTACTTCACTTTCTATTCATTGCGTTGATAAAATAGAAACATTCCTTTAGGTGAGATGTTGGACATGCTTGTCGAGAGGCTTGAGTCTACAACAATACCACAAACTCAACAAACAACTACACGGGCGTATGGTGTACAGTGTACACCACAGGTAATTTTATATTAGAATACCGAAAACAATTTTTTTATAAACAAAAATCTGTGTTCTGTATACACCACAAGCCCGTGTAGATGCTAGTAACATTTCTAGACGAGGCCCTCAATTCAACACGGGCATGTGGTCTATACTACACGGATTTTGAGAACTGACATTTAAGTGTCCGCTAGGAGCGCTTTTCAGTGTTTCCATACAAAAATCAGAGGTTTGCTGGAAGAAAACTCTTTTTAGGGTTAAGCTCGCCTTTGTACTTTAGTTCTGTCTTGTGTTCTTATGTATATGTGTGTACAATAAAGAATAATGAATAAAGAAAAATCCGTATAGTGTAGGTACGCCACACGTCCATGTGTAGTTGCTTGTTTTTGCAGACTTGAGCCTCTATGGGGTCAATTCTTGTATAGCAGGCAAAATGTCGAACTGAAGAATTTAAAGCTAATGTCTAACTACTAGGTAGATCTATATATGAAAGTTTTAAGTTCGTCTAATACAATCTGAGAGATGAAGTGAGACATTTTGAACCCCGACTACACAGCACCGAGTACCCCGTGTTATACAGGTTGTTTCAGAATTTCTCAGACACATGAAAATTATCAAACAATCCAAATAGGTACCTATTGATGTCATTAACGATTTTGATTAACCTATATAGTGCATAGTAATACACGTTATCACTTATGTAATATTGCCTACAGGTACTTACCGTAAACTTCTATCTCATTCATAAGGTCTTCAATCGATACGTTATACGTTACCGATAAAAAAATGTTCATTTTACACTTGAAAGCGTATCATATAAAATTATTCTGCTATCTCCTGCCAAACTCCCGATTTCACATGTCGTAAAATTTTTACTCCCGAGATTTTTATCGTCCCTTGCGAGTCTTGATATATCGTCGTTTATACACTTACCTGTCGTGATGGCTATCATTGTATGCATGCTTTCGAGCACCTGTTCTGATCTTATTTATGTCATATCCTGGAACGTGAATAGATGCGATGTCTGGCAGCATTTGTCTGTCATGTCGAATAATGTCCTGTGGTAATAAAATGTAATAGGTTGAGTGTTTGACTGTTTCAGAAATTGTGGAAGTTACAGGCATAAATCTTCTTGCTCTTATATTACCTACTCTGCTCAGTCCGTCTGTTTGTCTATCTGCATTTTTCAGTTTATCAACTTGAAATTTATACCAAATAAGTCTTTAATCAATAAAAATTAAGTTTCTAACACAATGCATTAGAGTGATATGGGCAATGAATATCTAATTTTTGTATGGAAACCGAAAATGTTGTATGGCGTAACCTCATAATTCAGAAATTTGCAGTCTATGAGGCTGTGTGAAACAAATAAAAGAAAAAGTCAAAAATTGAGGATTTTTGTCTTTTCTTACCCCTAAAAAGTGGCTAAAATTCAAAAAAGGCTCTGGCGATTTTAAAGTAATTTACGGATCGGAACTCTCAGGTCACGTGTGTCACGCCCATTTGTCCGTTTTATTAGGTAAGTCTCTGAAAAACTAGATACCTATCATACCACTCGTAAAACGTAGACGTAAAATCGATGCAAAGTTTAATCATGGACGCGTTTCGATGACGGAGATACGGAAATAATTAGAGCCGCTTTATCCAACAGATCGCATTCAGCACCGCATAATGAATGAAACGTCACGATGATGCTACGTCACCGGACGCGAAGAGTAACGCTGTGACCTCAAAACTCCGTTGAGGTAGGTACTGCTGATTATAGACTTATAGACAGTTGAATACAGTCAAAATACAGCGGCTTTGTAATGATGATGCAATCAGATGTGCCACTTTGTGTGCTTGCATTATTTTTCTTCAGACAGCAACTTTATACCAAAACCTGAATGTCGGTTCGAGAACAATCACAAAAACCATTGGCTAATTTTGGGCCTGATATCTGCAGTAACTGCTGATATCGTAGTGCATAAACAAAGTTTCCTACTTTATTAATTCAATCACGTTTAAATATCATCATCATCATCAGCCTGTACATGTCTTTTACTGGGCGTAGGCATAGAATGCCATGACGAACGGTTTTGAGCCGCCTCCATCCACCAACTTTCTGCGACCTTTATATTATATTTAGTCTACCGAGAGGAGGACATGCCTACACTGCGTCGTCTGGTGTACCACTCGAGAACCTTGATTCCCCAACGGTTGTCAGTTCTGCGAGCTATATGACCTGCCCATTGCTACTTCAACTTGCTAATGCTGAGGACTATGTCGGTGATCTTTGGTTCTTCTATCGGATACCCTCATATCGGATTCTGTCTGAAGTGACATACATAGCCCGCTGCCTGACTTTGCACTTTTTATATGAGTTTAGTTCTTTTATAATTGCATTGATCTCTACTCCAATAGATAAGTATTCCCATACTTACTATATTACATTTTGAAGATACCGTAATAAACCAATCATTTTAAACCTAATCCATTCAAAACACAACCAGCAACTACATTTCTATCCCTCATATAATACAAACCGGGTAATCCAGTGATTTGTTGTATAATATTACCACAGTTATGAGCGTTACCACTTCTACCGGGGATTTAAATATCGACAAACCGCAGCGAATAGAATCGAATATAAGCAAAGAAAAAAATATGAAAATTTTTGAACGCTCGCTATCCCTAGTATCGCTATCAAAGCACGTCCAATCAAAACGAGACGTGACAATGATTCAAAACCTTTTCGATTTTGTGAATAGCCTTGCTAACTTATTGGCGGTCCTTTATTTGCTGATTGCTGTTTGACACCTGAGCGGGAGCGGATTCGGTTGGTATTTTTATTTAATTAACTTTACTGTTGGCTGCGTTTGTGCGGCTCGGGACGAACACAATGCTGACTAATTTACGCGCGGTTTCTGTAGCTTTTCAGTTCAACTTTTTACGGCTTTTATGCTCTAGAAACTCGTTAAAATAATTTTTGTTGATTACCTACATTTACATAAATTATTTTTCTCGTATTTAATATATTTATCGCGGGCGATAAAATATCAGTTTGGATAAATTCGTCGAGTCAACGAATAAATTGAAAGAAACTGCAATAAGCAAAAACACTGGCCACCCTCGTCCGGAAGCTGTAAGAGATAAGGCGATAATAATTCTTCGTAAAATGTCACGAAAGTTCATAACTGATTAAAGTTAAGTCCCTTTTCTGTAAATTTTAATAGAGATTTAATTTTGTCGAGTATCCACAAGAGTTGCCGATAACGGAACTAGTCCACTCGTGTTATATAGAGCTATCCTAATAGCTTTTCCTCGGATACTTTAGTTGAAATCTTTGACCCGGTGTTTTAAATTGAGTTTCAATTGAAAAGCAACTTTAATTCACAACTTTACGTAAAAATAAACAACACACGTTATTTGTCAAACACAAATCGATAGGGTTTGCTAAAAGTAGGTATTTTTTTATCGCTCTATTCCGAAGTCAAAAGATGTTCTATTTATTGTTATCACAAGGATATTAACTCCAATTCCAACGCGACCAAACCTAGAAGAATCAGAACATCTAATTGTGGCTATATTTTAATGATCCTTCTTACTGCTAGAAAGATATGAAAGCTTCCTACGTTAGTAACAAGATCTCAATTTAAATCTTTTTTCAAAGAAAGCTGCTTGTGATCATCGTAAGTTCCATAGTTCCCATACTTAACATCCACCCGCGCCATGCAAGTTTGTAATTGAAAAAGTTTACGTCGTTTTTATCGGGGAACCTTTTTATTTGCTTTTCAATTTGTTTCGCTCGCAAGTACATGTGGTGTATATACAGTTTTTTTTTGACTTTTTAATATTTACAATTTTGCGCAGATAAGACGAACAATTTACTATGTGGAGTTTTTGGTGAAGACGATAAAAAAAATTGGAGTTTTTGTCGTCAAAGAAAAACACAATCCAATCTACGTTTTTTTTCCTAGTTTTGAGATCGATGAATGATTTGCATCTGTGAACTTTCGGATGTTCATCATCATTATCAGCAGTCGTTAGGCGTTCTCTGTCATCCACAGTAGTGCCTCCACCATTTTTTTTTCTTTATAATTGCGGCAATTGCCATAATCACCACACATGGCAGGTGGATTGATGATCGCAGTATTTGTGTTGAGTACATACTCAGGTGGATATTGCAGTCACGGATACGCAACTACTCACGGTTTTCGATAATAGAAACAACATAATCAACGAACAAACAAATTTTTCGACACGCGACTAACCACGTTTCATGGTAGGTCATACAGTTAGAGCCTGACAGTTTAATAGATTAATATTTTATGAAAAAAATTTTGGAAAATCTCAACTTGCATTAATCTATCTATACTGAAAAATTTAGGTGTTGTGTACCAGACAGTTTAGATGGAAAAATAATAATGCTTATTTGCTTATTATACAGTCTTAAAAGCTTAACGGTTTTAAAAGTCACAATATAGGATCCAACAAAACCGTCTGTAAATATAGGTAGTGAATTTACTTTCATCCTTACAACGTTACTCGTTATCATTTACGTTTTGTTATCGTAACACGGTGTGAAAAATAAACTATAAGTTGATAGTCAAAGATACCTGGGAGAGGTCTCTTTTGAAGCAGATTGAATTTTATAAAAAACTGATTGGATTATCCTGATTCAAAAATAAATAAAACTGATAAACCAAAAAATATAACTAAAATTGGTTAGTTTGTCGATTTATTTGCATAAAACATACCTTTAGGTATATTTTTTCCGAAACAGCATAGAAAATCAACAATCAAAAATAAACCTTTAAGACCATTCGGTTGACTTTGCAAAATGTTGAAATCCCAAAATGTTTAATTTCCCAGAATGTTGAATCCTAAAATACTGAATTTGTGTACCATAAACAATTAACGAATTTCACAAACACCAAATAATTATCAAGTTATATTACACACCGACTGTTCATTTTCAATTCACTTACATTCACACCATCACGTTTACACCATGTAATTAAAGTTTGCAAAGGCTTGATTTAAATTATAAGTTCCATGCAATATTTACTCTTCACCGTAGGGGCTAACTTGGCTCTTACAGCGTTAAGCTTAGGGTTTTAGATCCTTTGTAAGTTGTAGAGTGCTAGTATAAATTGAGTCATTAGTAGTGAGGGTAGAGCAAGAGGTGAGGAATACGTCAAAACGTGCAAGCGATAAATGCAATATCCCTGAAATACAGTTAGGGTATAGCTTTTACTAGCAGTAGTGATAAGCTGCCCAGGGTTGGTTAAAACTCAGGATCAATTTGAATCGTCTTCATCATAATCATCACCATCAGCCTGTCGGATTCCACTACTGGACATAGGCCTCCCCCCTAGAATATAGAATACCACGTTAAACGGTCTTGAGCCGCCTCTATCTAAAGCGTTAAAATAAACTCGAATCTGAACTGAATCATCATATAAACTAAAATTACTCCTGGTCCAACGCAACCAAGCCTAGAAGAATCAAGCAAACACGGCTTGGCTTGATTTGATGATCCATCTTACTATTGGATGGGAAGCTTCTGTGTAGTGCCTTGATAATAAGGAGTAGCTGATACATAGAAAAAGAACTTAAAAACCTTATAGGTAGGTAGTCAAATGTAAAGAGAATCAGCAAAGGAGTAAGCGAGGCGGGTGGCGGTGCAAAATACATAGCTTGACTATAACTACTTCTTGTAAAGGCTGATCTTTGTTGTGTCTGAAGCCTCGATTATAAATAACTGCATTTGCTTAGCTACGTAAAGCAACCGCGATAGGGCTTCCTTCTTGGTCGTCGAGGCAATTTCAAAGGCAAGTCGTTATAAAGTTAGAAGAGTGAATTCAACTAATTTGTTTTCTCAGAAATAGAACTTTAGATGGCTAGTAATAATAACCGTTGTTTAGTCACGTTGTTGATAAAATATAAAGTAAAAACGTTAGTTATTAAAACCAAATAGTCAGGCCTTTTTTTGGGGTTCTTTGGAGCAGTTCTTTCGTGAAGAGATAAGGTACTAGTTCAATCAATTCAAATGCTTGAGATATCCTAAGTACTAAAACAATTTGAAAAAAAATTGTTTACTTAATTTGTTACTCAATCACACCGTAAGTAGAACCAATTTAGATGAAATTTGGTACACAGGTACATAGATTATGGACACTATACATAGACAAATATTTTGGAAACATCGTTTTAATATTTGAAGCTTGTTTGTTAAGCTGAACCCCATATTATAGTTAGGTATATCAGTTAAACTAATAAAGTAGGCTCTTACATACCATAAATTTAATATCCAATCGGAACTTTCGATTATCCATAAAGACATTTATCATCGCCCAAACATTATTACATTTAATTAAACTTTAAAACAAGTATCTGCCGATATCGGGAATCGGATTATCTGCATTTGGACCAAATAGCCTGAAATTGCTAAGTGGATAACCCACAGATGAATTTCGATACCATTTCTTTTGATTGAAATTCTGAGAATATAATGCTCAACTAATCCCTTTTAACTGGAACTTCTGAATCCTATAGCGCGACCTTTACTTTTGTTTATAGTCTGCAGTAACAAACAAAAAGCATTATATTATATAGGTGTATTTGAGTTATTGTTGTAGGTGCAGATTATGTGACGCTGCCATGCCTACCTAGCAAAATTTATAGTAGGTACGTAGAATAGAGTGCCAAACTTCTCATAGATATGCCCCAATAACCGTTCAGTTCCATCAGAAAAGGCATTAAATCAACAGCAGCATCGTCAGCGGTTCCGAAACGCAATATGCAACCGCCGAATGGAACGCGGCCCGCAAGCATTCGTTTTACCGCATCGATTATTCCATCTGCGTTGCCGAACTTAATTGCTCTATTGTTAATTAAGTAACCTTTCACAGCTCTGACTATTGAAATTTTAATCCGCAATCATAGAAACTGCGAAAACGGAAACTCGTCCGTAAGGCCTATGATACTTATGCCAGTGACTAGTATGCCAGCTACTCTCAACTAATTAGTAGCTGATAAGATGCGTATTACTAGTATGCATTGTTGAATCTATACTAGTAATATGCATAGTTACGACTTAATAACACATTACGGGGTTCATGCTAGCAAACTATCAGACAACTTCCGATCTGCTTTATTAATAATCCTAGTCTAGTCCTTGGCTACTTTTGGTTGCTTTGTGAAAGTGGCAATGACATATACGAGCTGCAAGTATGTTATTTTTTTAACTAATAAAACACATCTTTTCAATAGCATTTAACAAGCACATTGGCATGTTAATACTTGTGTTAATATTTGTGAAAACTTTTAATTCGCCGTCAATACCCTAAAGTTCTTATGTCTGTTTTCTTAATATAATAAAATTTAGCTATAGTAATGCTTACAAAAACCTCTCATTTAAATTTAATTAATTATTTGGGTACCTACCTAAGTTTATCCGTTTTCAAGTTATTTTATTTTATTTTATTGTTATGCGAAACACGCACACATTTGCCTACGTTGGTACCTAAAAGAAAGAATGCACGCACTCTCGGAAAACCTCTTGGAGCACACACTATTATATGTTTAGATTATCTATATCTATTCTTGCTTTTTTGTCGCTAGGTATTCCTTGTGATTTAATTTAATGATATGTACCTAGTTCAAAGCTTGAACATTTTTACCTGTTGTGTAGGTACGCTAATGTATTTTAAGATTAGGATTAACTCACAAATTACTACGATGTTGCCATTGTTCCTCGTTTTTCTTTAAAATTCTACCTCCTTGTGATTAATTTTTATTTTATTAAGATTAAATTTATCTAAACAGAGTGAAAATAATAGTAATGTCTTCAAAAGTTAACATTATGAATAAGTGACTACCGAAGGAAGGTATCAGAAACCATAACACAGGTATTTTAACCTATTTTGGTTTTTTGATGCACCCTCAATCATGTTTTTGTTTAAATAACTACTAAGTAATAGAAGTTTTTAGATATATATCCTTATACCTAGTAAATATGTAACAGACGTTTGGTATAAATAAAAATATTCTTATTCTTAATATAATAAAATAAAATCAAAATAAAATGTGTGTCAGTAGCAAGTGTATTATATAAGTGTATTTCATATTAGAGCAGAACATGCCATATCATGCATATCTGGCATAGCATGCCAGAAGAGATTAGCTGGTATTCTAGTGACTGACATGACGTGTATCAAGGGCCTAAATAATGGCCTATTTCAATAATTCGATCCCTACATTATATAATCAGAATTGCGTTTAGTGGTAATTTTGATTTGCGCTTTAGGGCAAATTAATTTTGAGGAATTTACATAATTTTAATTTACAACTTTGGAATAAACGTTGCTTGCTGCCAGTTTATTATTAATATTGTTATTTGTTTATTGATTATTTTTATTGAATCTTTTCAATCGATACAAAATATACAATTTATTATAATATTAAGTTTAATAGAGTTCGCTATGAAAGTAAGTAGGAAAACCTTTACAATCGAACTGAATAATGTCGATATAAAAATCGAATTAATTACCATTACATTGACCATTTGAGCTGTGGGCTCCTCCAAGTCCTCCTGTGGATGTCGTAAAAGGCGACTAAGGGATTACGCCAGGGGATGGGCAGTAGCATCCAACTGAGTACTTAACACCAAACTGCAATCACCAACCCGCTTGCCAAGCGTGGTTATTATAGCCTCATCCAGCAGTGGAAGACTACTGGTTCATGAAGAAGAAGAAGAATTACTATTTAAGGTGACTATAACAATGAGTAGCCAAAGATGTGGAGCTTCTTACTAAGAGAACCTACTGGACCCTTAAGACGAAGGACTAAAAAGACTCACTACGTACCTACTCTCTGCTCAAACGCGGTATCTCAGACATAACAAGTGACAGGTGCAAGAAAAACGTTTTCACAGCTGACTGCAATTTCAAAGATCAATCAACTAACAAATTACCTGTTATAAATTAAACGTCGTCACGGCATGTTGAAAGAAATTCGTCTTGATCACCGTTGGATTGAGAAATTACACTGCGTTCAATACACGCTCAGTCTTACCTTGATTAAAATTTGATTGACCCCAAACTGACGGACTGACACACGTTGGTAGGTATTTCACTCTCATTCTGCAGAGTCAATCGTAAAGAGAACAGGTACCAACCACGAGCACTTATCATGTCTTGACATCCTTGTTTCATTTGTAGGAATATGAAAATAATTGGATTTAAATGTCTTTTTCGGAATCAGATTACTGACCATCCACAATCATCATCATCAGCTTGTAAAAGTCCCCTGCTGAACATATAGGTCTCCCCCATAGAATACTATGATAAACGGTTATAGGCTGCCTATATCCTGCCTTATAATGTTATTGATCCATCGAGAGACTCCCTGCTCCGAGGCAGCACACAGGCGCTGCCAGCCGTGTTTGTTATCTGATTCTTCTAGGCTTGGTCACGTTGGAACAGGAGTTGTTTTAGTATATAAGACGATACAAAATGATCCTTAGGATTTCAATGAATAAAATTCTTTTGATTTGATTAGAGGGGGACTTCCTCTACTGTATCGTTCGGTTTGCGCTCGCCACTCAACAACCTTTGCTCCCCAACGTTTGTCAGTTCTGTGAGCTTTATGAACTACCCATTGCCACTTCAACTTGCTAATTCTGAAGGTTAGCATCTACAATCATCATCACCATCATCATCAGCCTCTAGACGTGCTGGATGAGGCCTCACCCACGAAAACCAAGACCATAAGACCATAATCACCATGCTTGGCGTTATGGTGATCGCAGTATTCGTGTTGAGTACTCCTCCACAGTGCGTTGAGATAATCTGAAGTCAATGTTAACAATCTAGGAAATGGAGTGATGCCAGACTGAGCGTGTAACGAATGCCTTGCAATGATTAGTATTCACAGAAAGCGTAATCATTTGTCTTTCCAATACAATCTGATTGGTAACACGGCACAGTTCTAGCTGCGAAGTTATTTATAGTTAACGTTTTGTAAGTTTAGCAATGATAGGTAGGTACCGTCGTTCAAACGTTTGCGTCGTGCGCAAGAATTTAATGACGTCGATTTGTGTCAAAGTTATAATGAAATCCGTCTTTACACTTTTTATGATTTGTAATGGCGATAGTGAATGAGATACCTACCAATAACTTATATTCATCATTATCATCATAACTATACCCTGATTTTTTATTTCAGACAATTTTTGTAAACAAACGAATGTCAAGATATGCCACTGTGTGTATAAGTGTTATGTATGTGTGTCATATGAGAATTTACACGTATGCTACACAATCATGACACTTATATTCACAGTGGCATATCTTGACATTTGATTGTTTACAAAAATTGTCTGAAATAAAAAATCAGGGTGTAGTCTGTTTACACAGCTGGACGAGGCCTCTTCCATTAAACACAATGAGGGATTTGCCATAATCACCACGCTTGGCAGGCGGATTGGTAATCGCTGTTTGGTGTCGAGTCCACAGGTGGATGCTGCTGACCATTCCCTGGTGTAATCCCTTAGTAAGACTTTTACTATATCACGGGAGAAGGAGGGGTCTATTCTTAGGATGGACACCGGACGGCACTTATAATTTATATTTATTGGACCAACAGCTAACAAACTATTTATATTACTAACTACTATATTTTTAATATTATCGTACCATTTCAATCATTTTTCGTCAGGCTGTCATCTACTTTTCAATAACCCCTTCACAGGCTTAATTAGTAAAGGTATAAATAGCTGTTGTGACAACACTCTAGTTAATGTCATGTTGTTTCCGCTTACGCCAGTTAATGACAACAAAAACCATAAATCATTAGAACATCAAAACGGTCAACTATGACCGTTTTATTACTCAAATTACATGATATCCATCAATTTGAATACTTGTTTATGTAATAAATTGAAGATGTGATGTATTATTTGATAGTGATGATCATACTTTGTTATAATGGTGTATATTTATATATCTGTATTTAAAGTGAAGAACTACTGAATATGTGAAAGGGGACATTTCCTTTGAAATAAGACAACAAATCGGATTTATGTGCACAAAGCATTTTAGTATGTATACATCAATGGCACAAACCTGAATGGTTATTAGAAATGAATGGTTTAATCCGATAATCGTTTCTAACATCCTTATTTTGATAATGAACTGTACCAAAATATTGATTTATTAGCAAATGGGTAGAAAACATACCGTGGAATTTTGGTTCGTGCTTATTTAGTGTGGTCCTTGATTAAGTGCACAAGCGAAAGGGAGTAACATTAGATTCTTCTCTAAAGAAAACACATAGGAACTTTAAAATAAAATAACAATGTTTTACTATAGTGTCTTGGTTCGACCGTCAAATGCCTTAAACGTTTGGCGTTGTCAAACCATACATTTTCTTCTCATCGCCAACTATGCTTCCAACAGGTGTACAATATAGAATTGGCTTAATTATTAATATCCCATGCGTGTGCGCATGAGTGTACACGCATGTTTTAAATCAAAAGCACGTTATTACGATCATAACCATAATGCACCATTTGTCAAGACAATATTGACAGTAAAATCTCGTCCGACTGTTAAATGAAATGTTAATGATTTTCATATTAAATAGTAATATGACAACAGCACATTGGATATTTTATGTCTGGAATTGTAACTGTGATAATTTATCGTGATCATAAAACGGTGTGGAATTTCATAGAAATGTTGTTACTGCTAGGATAACCTATTCACTTCAGTCAAATACCAGTGCGTTGTGTCAAAAGTACAACAGTGAAAAAAAACAGAGATCATGTACAGTACGTCTAATCTTAACTGAAATCTCTATTCCATCCATTCTGAACTGACTATTCTATTCTTCTTAGTCGTACACTCTTGACAGAGTGGTCGTGGTTATTCAGGTCTTGCTTGAGTGGCAGATCTTGCAATGCGTCTCCACTCGGCTCTATTAGCAGCATTGCGAAAATATTCGGTCATGGTAGTTTGTGTGATAGACTTAATAAGGCCTGACCACCGTGTAGGAGGATTATTCCATTACGTCAAAACAAAAATATTCCATATGCCGTAACCAGAAGAACCGTTTTCAAACGTCGAGCTTGTGTCAATTGCCAAGTAAAAGCGGGGGAGAGTGTTCAGTTTTAAATTAGACGTAGGTACCCTACCTAGTTGTATAACCAGCGAACCTACTCAATTCAATTATACTGTGTAGTGTAACTCGGATTTTTTATGGAGACACTGAGACGTGTTACACTAAGTACTACATTCGTAGTCTTGATCCCACACTAGGATTCCCTGTGTCGTGGGTATCAGGAACTACGAGTACCAATGGTAGGTACCATAACACCCAGACCCGGAACAAATATTTGAAGATCATACAAACATTTGTCCCGCAACCACTTGCATCTAAGCCGGCTATTCGCTCGCCGCGTCACGGAGGTCTTCAAATTTGGCCCACACAAATAGATATCAACATCAGGTTAGTTATTCGCACTATGACCTAAGAGATTCCTTGTCAATTACGTGAACGTCACCCATACGATTCAGCGATGATTCCACGCAGATATCGTAACGAGCCCGCGTTATGTTACGTTTGGTCATATAGCGAATAAGGGGGCTGATCTGAATTAAAATATAACTTTTCATCCCGTAAATTAATTCTTTTAGAGAGTATTGCGGGTGAAACCGCGGGAGACCGCTTGTGTAATTTTATAAAGTTGCAATCGCAGTATAAAATTACAGTCCAAGTCACGGTACGAAATAGCAGAAAGGCGAAAAGACAAGAAAACGGTAACGACTCGCGAGTTTCTGGACACGAGTGTCTTGTTAGTCTTTTTGTTTCAAACTTGGATAGTATGTCACGATATGAGCGGATGAGATGGGTAAGATGCTTCATGTCTTCAAATACTTACTTGGAACTTCTGTTTATTTCTCATATAAAATCAGTGTGCTTTCAGAAACTAATATACCATAATATTAGGAGCAAAACATAGCTTTATTTGTTAGCTACACTAGGTACATGCTAACAATTCCTTTTAGGCAGGTTCAATTTTAAAAAGAGATAATCCCACTTTCTTTAACATGTATGTACTAAGTGTAGTATCTTTTGCGTCTTGGTCGTTTTTTCGAAACTATAAAAACGCAGCTGTCAAAAATAAATGATACTTATTACTTATGTACAGTCTCTATCTTGAAGACACGAAAACATAACATTAGGGAACGTAGCCATACTATGTGACCCATTTTTTCAATTTTCTAGTTTCCTCCCCCCCCCCCCTCGTTATGTCCCCCCCGTGGTATTTGCTAAGGCAAAAACCGTCTCGAGTTTTTACGTAGTAATTCAGAAGTATGGTTTTAAATCATTTTTTGCAAACAGAAAATTAAAAAAAAATATTTTGACTCACGTTTGTCTTTATTAGTACGGCGCTTGCCGCGTGACGCCCAGAATGCGTGCTAATAAGTTTAAAAAACGCCCATATTTGAACATAGCTCGAAAAAACGTGAGATTTTTATAGAGGATATTGACGAAAACCTAAGACCACCCCCCCCTGTGATCAAGCGTGGTATTTTTAAAGACCCCCTCCACCCCTAAACAGGTCACGTAGTATGGGTACGTTCCTTTATAAGTAGTGGTAGGTACACTTTGTATGAATCGGTGTCATGGTCTATCTCATCAGCACATTTACCCACTGCCAGCTATAAGACCTCGTATGAAAGTAATGTATTGAAACCAAGAGAATTGAAGATTTCAAGTCCTTCAATTATTTTGAGTGAGAGCTCAATTTAAATGTCTTTAAAATCATCTGCACTTTACTATTAGTCTAGATACTTAATCCTGACAAGTAACATCTGAAAAATGTTATCCTCCAAAGCCCGGTGCTTTGATACCCACCGCGAGGTTCCCGTGTGAAGAGTCCCTCAATATTGCAACTACGTGCCTAAGATGCAAAACCGCAGACCAAAGATAGACCTCGCTACGACTTGTATAGACATCTCTACGACGTGTCATCATCATAAATAATGTATAGCACCCCGGCGGCGATTCTGAATAATTCACCGTCGGCCATTTTATTAAATTTGTCCTTTTATCCCGCATGTCCGAGATAATGGATAAATTAACATTTAGAAATTAAAAGTGGGTTTTAACTGAAAGCCCAATAAATAACAGAGCATTTACCTTTGAAAACTAAATTTACCAATATCTCGAAACACGAATCTTATCTATTGAATTCGTTTTTTATGATCTAACTCTAAGTTTGGATCTCTACATTAGAGTTGGTAGAGTGACTTTTGATTTAAGAGAACTGCTTAAAAGGACGACACTTTAACTAGGTACCCGTTGTTATTATAACACTAAACTGCTCAAGTTAAGAAACTATAAAGTTCCACTAACGGATGCATGCAAAGTTTTCTGCTAAGTTTCAATTAACTAATTGCAAGATAAAGGAGAAAAGTTTAAAACCTTTTAAGTTCTGACCTTTTAAATTGTATGAGACAATTTAAAGGAAATAAAAATTGAAAGTTATTCAAAAGGCTGAAATTGTATAAACCTGCCTACAATTTTACTGACTAGCTACTTGACTCCCTTTTGTGCAATAGTATATAGTACAAGGGCGATCGCTATATGAGAAATCAACTACACCCGAGATATTTTAAAACTCTTTTGCGTCCTTGCTCGCTTTCGCTGGCTCGTACGGCAAAGAGTTCGAAGATCTGTGGTAAGTATGTGATATTTTTGGGTGTAGGCAATTGAATCGGCATCAGTTCAATTGCTTACACCCTAGAATAACCGTCCGTTTGACACGTTGGAATTTTGTGTAGTAGCGCGAGATTGATTTCGAAAAATAGACCATCTACTTTTGTGTTAAAGTCGTACATAGCACAGGTCAATATTTAAGCCTTGACTAGTAGGCTGTCAAAACTATGGTTTAAACCAACTTTCTTTCTGAGATATCTTTCCCAGTTATTTAAAAAAAAAATGTATTTTTTATTCTGCACTTATAGCAGGCTCATTATAAAAACAGACACCAAACGTGACCGTGGACCTTGGTGGCTACACTATTTTGGCTGTAGCTACCATCTGATAGGCTCTCAAGAAAGCGATTTATGCCACAACAACACAATAAATGTGAAAATTTAAACTGGCCACCTCTTATGTAGCTGCCTACAAATATTAGGTACCTACCCCTGTGACAAAATACAGATAGATGGATGGAATAGGCTTAGTCTAGTTAGTTAGTTAGGCTTAGGCTAGTTGGCACGGAAGCCTAAAACGAAAGAAGTCATAGTAGCTGCACACAAAAATGAACATTTATAAATAATTTAAATCAACGCCATCTCGCGACACATTAGAAAACTACGACTACGACGTAATTAAATCAAGGTGTCACTGCAGAACCACCCTCAAATAAAGCCCCGTCCATTTCATATTGAGCTTTCAGTGCGTAATGATCAAAACATTTTTTTGGTTCATGAATCCCTTCATTGAATAGGAAATAATATCCAGCCATCAACGCTAGCCATAAGAGTCAATTATCCAATTCAAAATCTCAAAATGATTCCTCAACACCACTTGGAACCTGTGAAACCGTAATGCTGCAATCATATTCCCATCAGAAACCGTTGTTTCAGTCCTTTAACCGTCATTAAAAATATTATTACCGTCTAAAGCGCTTCGTAAACCGTTAATGAGGCCGAATCCGACGTAGGATGCCGCAAAAATGGGCTGAGAAGAAAACAGCCAGTTCAGTTAATTTACATGATCTAATCCAGTCACGTAAAAATTGCAAAGTCTGAAGAACTTTAGGTACTTCGTTTAGTAAACAAAAAAACTCAGTCTAAGTAATTAACATGACCTGATTTATTGATGAATATGACTTATATTATATAGGGCTTGCCGCCACGTTACGTTTTTCGTAAGCGCGTTTCAATGCGTAGCAGCGCCGACTGGCATTGGGACTATGTGCGTAGCAGCAGTGCTGCAAGGAATGCGCCAAACCAAGCAGCGAAAACACCTCGTTTAAATGAAATGACGAGCTTCTTCTTGATAGCTGGACACTACACAGGCGCATGCTAGTAGTAAAACCTTTAAAAATAGCCATACTGTGTTTGTTGCCCTAAATCGTATGGTCGTGATCGAATATCTAAGTTCACCTAGTTTATAAGACGATTCAAAATGATTCATTGTAATTTTAAAATTCCATTGTCACTTAAAACATTGGCTTTGACACGGAATCCTGAGATTGACTATTTGAAAAATTAGAAAAATATATTATATTATAGACGAACAAGTGTCTACGAGTAAGGAGCTCCACACACAGAACGCGTTGTGGAGTGGCGCTGTAAGACGCAGTTACCGCGTAAGTCGTCAGTCAGTGAGTTATACGAAAATAATCGTTGAAAGGCCGTATCTTTTTATTGCATTGAATGTTTTAAGCTGTAGACTTCCGTATCTGATCTGACCCCCTATTCCTTAACTGAACTTCACTCGGTGACTAACGTTTGACAAGTAAAATGATTATCAATTGCTCAAAATTATAATTAAGAATTGTTAATTGATGGTAATTTTACCTGTCAAACGTCAGTCACCGAGTGACTTTCAGTTAGGGAATAGGGGGCTGGTATTATTTACAACTTTAGCCATTTCTAGAAAATATAGGTATTCGTGGTTAGACAGCCAGACGAACTGAACCTATAATGGTTTCGTTAGTACCTTTTTGAGGTAATAACCTCAAAAAAAGTAAAAGTGGACTTGCTGTCTCCCACACTGCCCCGCAAATAGCTGATACAAGCGGATTGAATCAGCCCGCATACTCGTTGGCGGACCGCGGAGCGCTCTTGAGGGCCATCAAGAATTGAAAGGACGCGACCGACGCCGTAAAGGACCGGTGACCGGGTTAACGGTTGCCGAGGAATTTTTATTTTGTACTAAACGACTATGGATTTGATTTATTGGGAGTCGTAAAGTAAGTACAAGTTGCGGTAGGGCTGTTAGATTCAAAATTTTTTTTTTACACAAATATGCTCTCAACATTTTATTCATGACAGAGCCATCCATCCATCCATCCATCCACATGCACACACTTTAAAACTTCAAAACATATTTTTATAATATATGTAGGATGTGTGGACACTTTCATCGACATATTATTGCGCAATTACTGTGCGAATGTTACTTTCTTTCATTAGTTACCACAATAGTAGTAGCTAAAATAAACTAGCCTAGGTGCTATAGCTCTATTAGTAAGCTGTATCATACGAACTGCATAAATAATAATAACATAACAATACATAATAACAAAATAATAATAGCAAAACTGCCTCCCAGCAAGTGCCTCAATTTGTGAACCCCACTGCAAACTTGCATCAATCAATACTGAGTCCTAAGTAAGTACATAGCTACAAGATTGTCTATCCGTTTATTTTAATGTTATATAGTTGGGTTACACAAGAAGGGAGATTTTGTTTTGGAATAGGAGTAATTTTAGTTAATAAGACGATTCAAAATGATCCTTGTGACGGATTTATTAGTAACATCAAAGTTCCCTCGTGATTTTAATGAATAAAATAAGTACTTTTAACTTTGGCTTTGACATTCGACACTTTGTTTTTTTAGGTTACTTATAGGCTAACAAATCGATACATTGCGAAAACAATACCTATTTACCTACTATCTACCATCACCGTAATTGACATTTTATTAGTTTTGTCATATGGCAACTTTTAAAATTAACAAGTAAGTATTAACAAGTTGCCCTTAAACTATCATAAGTACAAATATTCCAACATTACTTCCTCCTTAGTAATATACGCTATGGCTCGTTTTTTCTGAGAAGTGACAAACTGACGACCGAAGCCTTGTGTCAGTGAAATAATTTTTGAGTATCATTAAAGAGTGAATGGCTTCCCGGCTGCCACTTACCCACGGAAGGCTCCTTGACCGCAACTTACCCTGACATAGGCAATACTTTAAATTTTCATTTAGCATCTCTTTTCATATAGTTTCACGTGAAAAACGTCTATAAATTCGGTTCGGTCGGCAAAATTTTCATTGAACCAAATTATGGCAAATTTTGTTGCATTGGGTTTTTGGTCGGTATGCTATTGATTGCTAGCACTCTCTTGTTTACAAATTTTTAGCAGCCAACGGAGAGCCCGACATCTCTTCCTACTCTCCTATTCCCCGAGTGGGACGGATGCGTAAGGCAGTTTTCATCGAAAAAAAGGTTACTCTGTGTGTAATGCACATCTATAGGTATATCTTAAAATATTATTATTTCCTTTCAAGTTATTCTGATGTAAATTATTCAATATACTTAGTTTGAGTTAATTTATTTACTGTTCTAATTGCATAAGAATGATCCCAAAGTGTGTTATTAAATGCATTAGAGATAAAATTTATTATGTTTGACTTATTGTACATTAATAAATCAGAGATTGCTTCGACTTGTTAAATATATTTAGATTCTCATAAATATCAGTTAGTGGCATCGTATTTTAGTTCTAAGATCTGTTATAAATAGATTACAAATAGCAGTTTCAGCTAGTATCGCGTCACGGCAAGAGCAAATGCAGTTAGTGCATTTTTAGAAATAGTTGCAGGTTATAACTCTCACGAACAAATAATGTTAGTTAGGCCGTTCAGCTTGACATAGGAAAATTAATCCTATACCAAACAAAACAAACAATAATGAATTAAACCACCTTGAAATACGGTGCTGTTTTGTATGAGCTGGATTATCTTGCCAGAATTTTTCTTGGTAGGATTAGATCAATAAATTACTGGCTCGTTATACGTACCAATCGGTTGAGTATATGTAATATCGAGATCTGTAATAAATGGACACAGATATGAACTGCCTTTGATGTATTTTAAATTTATATATGGGAGTAATAACCTATTTATGTTACTCATTGCTTTAATTATTATCTATACTTCTATACTAGAAGTAAATCTTTAGTTGGGTCTTATGCCTGTTTTCTAACCAAGTAGAATACAAAAAATATAAAGAAAGAAAAAAGAGTGGTATATGTTTCAATGTAGGAGGAAATCTGCGGAACTACACATCTAATTCTTAAAAATCTTCCACTAATAGGAAGTTATCCCTGAGTGTTATTAGTTATTATATCGAGGTCTGATGAGTTTTTTTGAACTGAAATATGCTCATCGATATTTGTTAACGCAATGTGAGCTAATGTTAGATAAACGATGGTCCAGCAAAAATAAAAAACAAAACAAATATAATATAATTATAGTAGAATAGTCGGCTTCTTGGCAAGAGTTTAATTTCTTGTTGTGTACCTTTGCTAAGCCTTTTACGTACTTGACTTTATTTGTATATAGAACCATTATGCGAAATTCAACCCTTCTTAGCAACACCTATACCAAAAGTCTTGACCGAGGTTCTTACAGATAATATTAAGATTTTTACTAACTAATTTTAAACTCCCGTAAATATTTATATAAGCTCATAATTACCAAAAAAGAAAAACATTCTCAAACATCTCTATTAGGTACTATTTAAGTACTATATAAGAATTCCGGAAGAAAATCTTACAATTGTGTAATCAGCGAAGTTAGGATATCTCCCAATGGGCTAACATGGTTTTGTGAACTATTTAAATGGAGGCAAAATGAAAAAACTTTGTTTTGAACTATTTAATGCGTATCCACCTTAGGAACTATCATAAGCTTTAAATAAACAAACCAACATTCTTGTTCTCCTGTTCAAAGAAACAAAGCAACATAATAATTTAAAGAAACAGGAATTGTGACTTCCTCGTACAAATTTGAACAGAGCTCACGAAAAGGTGTACAGATCCTGAATAAAAGAGAACCAGAGACGTAGAAAAACAAAATATAGGGATATGTGTTGACGGACTGCCCCTGGGAGCCATGATAATCCTATATTTTTTACCGTTTCAGATTTCCTTGGCGGTATGAATATTCAATTAATGCGAGAAGCGAGCTTTTCCACATTTTTTTCTTATTATTTTATTAATATTTTAGATATTTTGCGAAAGTTTTATTTTACTGGATGTTTACAAGATTATCTTAAAAAAGATGAACATTGTTAATTTGTTAACTCGTTTGAAATTTTAATAACCAAAGCTGAGTTTACATTCGACATCTTTCCCGTCATCAAATCACAGTAAATTAACTGACGTTATGGCGTAGGCCGGCCGCACACTTAAAATTAAGTCATAATAATGGTTATAAAATGCTTCATGTGCTAAATGTGGTGAAATAATTAAATTGAGTGTAGAGACTTCTTTATGATATGACTTTTGTTGCCCAGCCAGCGCCTTCGTATCTTTTTATTGTATTTTAACCAAATAAAACAAAGGTTAGTAAAACCTGGTATTCCGTCTGATTTTAATATATATACCTAGGTAAACCTATTACTAACCCCTCATTACAAAACTTTGTAAGTCACATCCACTTACAAACCGTTATTACACTGTTTTATGCCTGTAATTGCACAAACTCGTTTTAAATCGGGACACAGTACGAGCGTTGCTTGGGTGGTAGATATGTACACTATACATGTCTACCGCCCAAGCACTTCGGTTGACCTTTAACTAAGTTGCTACATGAAATATGCTAGCTATAATGGTAGCAACTGTATTTTTTGTCTAGAAAATCACTGACCATTTTCGAATCCCAACACCGATCAACAGGCTCGAAATTTGAAAATTACTATCGATCTGTTGCGATAGTTAAGCTGTCGCGAGCAAGTGGCGTCCACTCCAATTGTAGATTGATTCATTGATTGAAGAGCACCATTCGTTTCACCCGTGTGCCGGCCAGTCTTAATTGCCGGAGATTGGCGTTTTGGCAATTATAGTTTTCATATGGAGTCTGATAGATGACCTTAGGGATTGATAAGAAAAGTTCATAAAAGATGTTTTCCTATAATTCTGTGATATCACTAAAAACAAATTTTCGACACTCAGCATACACGAAATTACTTCAGATAAGGATTGTAGCTTAACTTAAGGATTTAACACCATTTGTTTCGATGGCGAAACAAATGATCGCAATGGTCAAAGTCGCTCTTTGAAAACTGATTTAAGTAGGTAGGTATAATTTACCAAGGTACTGGTAACTCGGATCATTTTAGCTGATCCAAAGCCACTTAATGTGAATTCAACTTTGTTTTTTTTCTGTACATAGGTAATATTTAGCTAGAAAATAAATGAACGAAAAGATTCGGAATAAAAATTAAAATATTGGATAGTTAAACTGAAAATTATAATTGAATTGATTGATTGGATTGATTGAATTGATTGAAGAATTGAATTATTCTATGATTGTAATGTGCAGCTCAAGCACATTACAATCATAGAATAATTCAAGTTATTAGAATATACAAATTGAAAAGTTACGTCAACAGTATTTATTAATTGAAATTACAAGGATAATTTAGAATCATCTTTTAAACTAGAACTACTCCTGTTCCAAGTAACCAAGCCTAGAAGAATCAGGGCAATAAATATGACTTGACTTGATTTGATGAGCCATCTTACTAAGTGGACAAAACATACAGAATAAGATATAAAAGATATAAGTATGAAATATAGTAGTAATAGCGTTTAAAAAACCACTCGTACACGAAATCGTTTTAATAACAGCACTTGAACAATTAAAACCATGTTAAGGCAACGCTCATCGGTTTTCAGTAGGGTTGCCAGACGACAAGCTTCAGCCGGAAGTTTTTGAATTCTGGCAAGCAAGAATTTAAGGTTTTATTTTATAAATGATTGAAATATTTCGGGGAAAAAATTCCTGTTTGTGTCAGTAATTTTTATAGCTTTTAGATATGCTCAAGAAAGACTACTGGACTGCACATTCATTCAGAGGTTCCAAGTGTCTTGAATACCGCATTTAAAATTAATCATTTGAAATGTTACAAACGCTACTAGATTTAACATCCATCTTGATGACTGGACTTTTCGGGAAAATTTCACTTGCGGCTTTTCGATCTTTCACCTATCAACCCCTAGTTCCGAGTCATTACGAGTTGCGCTCAAGCCTGAGCTTTAAGCCGGTTAAGGTGCAGCCTTATTAAGTTGAGCAGACGCCCACCCGTCCGCTTGCCAAAACCACTTGAGCCAGCTATGACTACGTACATGTTATATTAAACTTTGGCAATAGTTGCTAACTACGAACTTGCAATGTTAGCTTTTTAATGTAATTACAGTTTTGATTTGAATTACCTGTTCTCTACCTAAATAGTCTTAGAATAGGTACATTGGGTTTATACATCAACTGATGTAGTCTAAGAATAGATCACTCCGTCTTTTTCCATGGATGTCATATTAGGTGACTATAAGGGATCATACCAGGGGATGGACAACAGCATACATCTGATAACTTAATTCCAATACCGCAATCAACAATCCTGCCAAGCGTGGTGCTTATGGCAAATCCCTCATTGCATTCTATGAGGGAGGTCTCATCCAGCAGTGGTCCGCCGGCTGATGAATCGACTTGCCTAATACCCACATCAGGTTACAATAATAATGAGGGGTTTTTATATTCGATTAAAAAAAAGTAGTTCAAATTGGTTCGAAAGATGGCGCTGACTCAACTGTAGCTGCCAAGATTGTCAAATGCATTATTTGTGGTGTACGCGTACTAAGCTATTATCTAACTAGTTTGGGGCCATTAATCATGATATTCAGTTTGTGTTTGCTTCTTGAGTGTGCGCTAGTGATTTCGGGGTCTTTTTAGAAGTAGGCAAAAATAAATACCACGAAACGAAAATATACCTACGTTGTTGATGTTTACATTTAACTTTATTTTGACACTTGACAGCTAAGTACAGAGCAGCGTCATCTATTTTCAACCTGAAAGCATGATTTGAAACGCCCGTGAAAACCCCTCATTATCTATTAATATAATATTTCACTAAACAAATTTGACATTGTTAAAAAACTACATTTTAAGAAATAATAAACTAGTTATCAGAATTTTCTAAATAAAAACACTACTTTAATATTATTACACGGATGTTTATTACAATTATTCTACCCAATACCTAATGATTTAGTCAATTTATTTTGATACATTCAGATAATCGAAACTTTATTTAATATCATTCCTCAAGATGATGGTAAATAAAACTCTAAATAAATCGCAGTCCCGGCGTTGAGACAGCCACGTATCTTGAAATTTCCGGTTCCAAAGACATGGGTGATTTACCTGTAAACAATAAAAAAGGGCGTTAATTTACAGCGTTGGCAAGCCGCCAAACATTTCAACTAGTCGTTTAAGGTTGTTGCAAAGTGAACTAAACAAGAGGACGTTCGACGTTCGTTGTTCGTGATAACTGATCTTGTAGTTGAGAGATGGGCTTAGGTGAGAACAGACGATATAAAACTCATTTATATCCCGTCAGCGTGACGTGTGAGGCGTGCCCGCGTTTTCCAATACGCTCGTTTATCAAACGCCTTAGACATAATGAGACGCACCGCAACGCATCCAAAAATATTTAAAATTTATTCCTATTAAAACATCTCATCCTTCCCTCTGAATAAATACGAAACATAGAAGACTAGCCATAGATTTTTATTTGGAAATTAGAATGAAATGTTGCGGCATAGGGTAAGAGTGCTTGAATAAATTTTAGTACCTAACTAAGGCAAAGAATTGTGATAGAATTGGATACGTAAGTTAGGTATTCAATAAAAAATGGATTTCTGCGATGGATAAGTATTTCCAATTTGAATCCTATAATAGTCAAACATGTTTAGCAAGTACTGTGAATCTCTAGAAACTAGAATATAAGAGCAATCTAAATGTAATTCAAAAACTGGTGAGATTTTTTATCTATGACTATTAATAACCAACATTAAACGCTCAACAATAAATTGTAGAACAATTATGAGCCATTAACATTTAACGGCGCAAAAATAAAATAAACAAAGAATTCTAGTATATTTTAGTGAAAAAAAAAATAATATATCAAAATGTGTGTGCAATAATTTCTCCTAAATAACTACTTGTGATTAAAAGTGTAAATTTTACGAAAATAACAGGGATAAGTCACATGACGACTCGCGACTAAATGAATACTGACGCGTGAGTTAAAATAAATTTCAACGCCCCAAAACAACGTGCTTGAGTGTTCTTTTCAAGGTTTCAGATACAATATTTAGTTTAAATATAATGACATCAGATTTTTATGGAATGCAATTTGTTTTTATCAGTTTGCATGCCATTTAAACTTTGCCATTATTAATTTTACAATCAGCTGAATAGTTTTTAAAACATTGTGGATTACGTTAATTTAAATTAATAGCTAAATAAGAGTTATCACGGTGTAAGCCGTGTTTTTATTTTATTTTCATAATACGAAAACCCTGAAAAACTATCTATAAATTACTGTATTTACCTGTTAGAAACTAAACCAAATTTAAATTCAGGCGTAAAGCCGGTAAATTTATGTTACCTGCTTAATAAGTAAATCATGGCAGATTATGGCATTCTGCCTATCGTATTAAATGGGAGAGACCTTGTGTAGTAGTGGACGTCTAAAGGCTGTTGATGATGATGCAGATGAAGTAAATTAACAAAAATATAAGACAAAATGAATTGCTGTATAACACAGACGAGTAGATCATTGTTTACCTAAGGGTGCTTTCACATTTGACTTGAACACAATGTTAGGCAAGCTAGCTTACGAGATCAGCGTCTCTAACTTCCTAAAGCTTTCACGATATATCATATTATGATATGTAATAGGTATTTATATCAAATTACGATAAATATAATATCATCACCTGGCTCGTCATTTCTCAACGCAAGTAACGATTCAATTGTTTAAATAAAACTCAACATTTAAAACCATCAGCCAAATATTGCATAATTAATGATAGCGTCATGATAACATTAAAATCACCCGGTCCCATGACGCCGCATGATTGCGCATGACGCTGACGCGGGTGCTGTCTGCGCGTGCGCATGACGCGAATGACGTCCGAATTACGGACTTTGGCATTTTTGTGGTGAAGTCTGTTGTGTTTTAGATTAGAACAGATTAGATTTTTATGATCATCTTGAATTTAGATAGTCAGTGGTGGTGATTCTGTACATCATTCTAAACTGTGCTAACGCTATCGTGGTCCCTTTTATTTCCATCGATAGAAAGGGCACCTGTTTATTTTAGCTTACTTTAAATTTAGATTTTAGCTAGCTTAGTTAGTAAATATTAAATTTAGAGTTGAAGAAAAAATATTTAAATAAATAAAATATTAAAAGATCTAAATGTAAATGCAAGATATTGTGAAATATATAATGACACTCAATCGTACCTAAGTATCAAATTACGTAAACTAGATTTCCTTCCAATGACAAATTAGCGCTCGTTAATTTTATAATGTTATACCCATTTTCACTAACTTATAAGGTTCATCAGCTTATAAGTCTTTAGACGGCCACTGCTGGAGGAGGCCTCCAATGGGAATAAGATATACCTTAATTTTTATATGGCACATGTGTGCTCTCCTTGTCGTCGTGGAATATTTGCGTCCAGGCCGCGTATGCGTGTTGTCTGATCTAACGATTCTATTTCCAACCACTTGTCTTTACAAAACAAACGCAAGCACTATTAGTAGGCAGAGCCAGTAAAATAAAATATATTAGTTAAAAGCATGCAACAAATAAGTATTTATAATAGACTAGTTGCGCCCCACGGTTTCACCCGCGTGAATAATGATGAAAATTGATGATGATGATGATGATGAAAAGTAGCCTATGTGTTAATCCAGGGCGTAAAGTATCTCCATTCCAAATTTCACTCAAATCTATTCAGTAGTTTTTACGTGAAAGTGTAACAAACATCCATCCATACTCACAAACTTTCGCGTTTATAATATTAGTAGGAAGTAAGATGTGTAAGTGAACTGAATTGTTAAGCCAGGACTTAATTTTTTATGCTAAAGTATATTATTTTGCGCTCAGGTAAATTTCAGTTCCGTTCCAAAAGGAGCTACAGTGTGTATGCAAGTAGATGAGCGACATTGAAATACTAAGGCCGTTAAAAGTATGGAAAATCAATTTGAATATACCTACACAACACAAACAGATAAATAAACAGCGATAAAACGTACGAACACTTTCATAAACGCTCGCATACAAAAAAGATAATCCACATAGACCCAGCGTCAACAGAAATACAATTTTCACAAATTGACAATAAATAAAAATATAACAAGTGGTATGAGGTGCAAGTAAATAAAATGAAAACAACGATAACGTTCTGGGAGTAAGCAGCCGCGATGGCGTCGGCATTTTCGATTCCTCGATTAATGAAACAGGGAAATATTCATTGGCAATCAAACAGCCGGCACTTTTACAAATATTGATACAGTGAACCTGGCCAAGTAAATGTCCGTTCGTTTACAACTGGCGGGAAAGGAACGGAGCAGAGACGAGAAAAGGGAAGTTTAGATAAGTGAAATTCATAGTTCTTATAACTACAGATGGCTCTCTCTACCAGCTGAAATTAACCATCAATTATTGATTATATGATTGTATACTAGCATTTGGTCCCACGTGCATGGCACCTCTATTGGCTCCGCCCGCGTGGAACTCCAGAGGCCCAATTCTCTAATTTAAAAACATTCAATTCGCAGTATAATCTCGTCTCAGTCGCACTGTCACGTATAGTAACTATTAATTAATCTTCGCGTTTCTTGCTAAGAATATGTAATAGTTACTATACGAAACAGTGCGACTGACACGAGACTGGAATGTTTTTAAATTAGAGAATTGGGCCTCTGTTATAAATTATAGTGTATTTGTTATCCTGATGTATAAGCAATATACTGTAAAGTTTGATTAAAATCTGTTTAGAAGTTTTTGCATGATACTACACTACCATCTAGTCAGCATCAGGGAACTAAACCGGCCTATCACAGATTAAAGAGGCTCTGCCTACCCCTAAAAAATGCGTGTGTTTATTTATTTTAGATCTGAGTTCAGAAGCCTCTTCATCATGAGCACCGAAAACAGTGGTAATTAGCGGTATTTTAAAATGATTCTCAACCACATGAGACTTTTCATCTTTATGTCTCAGGGTAGGCAGCGCGCGTGTGATGCCTTTGGTGTTGCAGGCGTCCATAGGCTACGGTAACTGCTTTCCATCAAGTGGACCGTTTGCTTGTTTGCTTGCCAAGTAGTATAAAAAAAACACGAATGTTTAAATTCTATAATTTAGATCTACCTACGGTCAATATAAAAATATGCGAAAACTGCTCATAAAACTGCTGTTACATCTAGTATTAACATTGATACCTTCATTTATTTTTGACACTGTGTTTCTAAGCGAACTCGCTCAAAGCGACATTTTTGTAGCCCGCCAGTGAATTTTTCGTGGCTGTGGCGTAAAACGAATAAAGGCCAATTCAACAATACGAGTATCAAGTTTACGCGTTTGTTTTTTGTCTGCAAATTGTGTAAACGATACGAGCACTGAAAAGTTTCTACAAGTACCTTATTGTTTATCTGATATTCGAAAATTTAGGGCAGTTTGAATCCAGGATAAATGCATGAATAGCTAGTGCCAAATCTTATGTCTTATCTTATTATAAACGTCGCAGGAAGTCGGTGGATGGAGGCGCCTCACCGTGGACCGGTCGCCGTAGCATTCTAAGGGGGAGGCCTATTGTCCAGTAGTGCACTTCTACAGGCTGATGATGATGATGATGATGAAACTTGTGTTAGTAGGCATTACCATGTCGCGATGAGAAAAAACTGTTAAATCTGGACAATCTTCTATGTCTATAGCAGTGGACATCTACGCGCAGGCTTCTTGGGTCATAATAATACTACAATAAGACACAAGAAGAAGTAGATGAAGTGTCGTGGTGTGTCCAGCCTCCCCTGCCTCCTCCCGTGAATCTTGTAAAAGCCTTACTAGTTATTGCACCAGAGGATGGGCAGCAGCATCCACCTGCCATGCGTGGTAATTATGGCAAATCCACCCATTGTATTTAATGGAAGCTCGTCCAGCAGAAGACGTACACAGGCTAATGATGATGATGATGATGATAAATACAATAAACTGCATAACGTCTCAGACAAAAAATACAAAATACATAGTTCAACCGAAAGATAATATAATCTTCTCTGGCAGACAAACAAAAGAGGTTAGGTCCTACCGGAATACCTATCTATGAACAGGCTTACTTTGCTGAAAACACATATTTTTTACTACTGACAACACAGACAATTGATTGGTTTCAGAATTGGATTTGCTTTGTAGGATTTTGGCTTTATTGGATATCCGTCCGATTCTCTATTTTTTAATACAAACTTTACAGTTACGCAACTTAGGAATCAAATAGGAATAAGAGTCGTAGTGTGTCCGGGTGATTCCAAACAAAGAATATACCCCTCCATCTCCGTGAGTATCGTAAAAGCCGACTGAGGGGAGCTGACAAGAGGATGAGCAGCAGCATCCACCTGAGTATTTAACACCAATACTGCTATCACCAATCCGACTGCCAAGCGTGGTGGTTATGGAAAATACCCCATTGCATTATTTTTATACCAGCAGCTTTAGGACGCCCACTGTTGGACAAGGCCACCCCCATATCCTACTAATATTATAAACGCGAAAGTTTGTGAGTATGGATGGATGTTTGTTACTCTTTCACGTAAAAACTACTGAATGGATTTGAGTGAAATTTGGAATGGAGATACTTTACGCCCTGGATTAACACATAGGCTACTTTTCATCATCATCATCATCATCAAACGCGAAAGTTTGTGAGTATGGATGGATGTTTGTTACTCTTTCACGTAAAAACTACTGAATGGATTTGAGTGTTTGGAATGGAGATACTTTATGCCCTGGATTAACACATAGGCTACTTTTCATCATCATCATCATCATCATCAATTTTCATCATTATTCGTGACCGTGTTCGTACCCGCGTGCGGGTGAAACCGCGGGGCGCAACTAGTATATAATATATGTATACAATATTGCTCATTTAACAGTATTTATTAGATACTGGATCTCGCTTTAAAGGCGCTAAGATACATAAAAAAACTTAGAGAAAACCGTTTGCGCTGGTACAGATGTGATGAGGCGAGATGATGACTATATGACTAAAGGAGACATAAATGACATCTCCTAAGACGGAAAAAGAGGCCGTGGACGGCCACTAAAAAAACAACAGTCATTTATGATAGTGAGCAACACAACAAAAGAGACATTCCACAACCGTAAAGTATGTATTCCAGAACTAATTTCAAACGGAACCGAGACTCAAGCCTAGATTATATCTACCTATTGACTTATTTAAGTGAAAAACTGTCACTAAATTGCCGCTGCTTTGTGGCTTGAGTCACAATTCACGCCTCAGCATAGATCTAAAACAGGCTCGTAGATTGTAATGTTGTAAAATCCACTACAATACCAAACAAAAGGAAATCATAGTCAATCCCTAAAGCAACAATTCGTTTTATGATTAACGCGTAGTAAGTACAGTGGCCGCGATGATTTAATATTTACAAGCTATTTGTATTAAAGGAATTTTAGGGGGTTGGGAGCGGACGAACACCTGCAGTAATCGTGACTTCGTTTATTGACACAATGATATTTCGATGTGAACTTTATTTCTATGTGATCAAATACACGACCTATCTTATCAGTTCCGTCTTCTGAGATATCAGGTAACGGAGCTGATAAGGTATTGCAACGTGATTCTCTAACCTCCTTGAGATCCTCTATAAGATCAACTATCCTGCTTATTATCTTCATCATATAGAAATCCAGTACTGGACATTGGTCTTCTACATATAATGCCACAACTTGTGATGTGCAATGAGCCACCTCCTTCCAATGACTTCCTACGACCTTTAAAATTGTATCGGTCCATCGAGAGAGGGGCCTCCCTAATACACTGTGTCATCCGGTTGTTGGTCGCCACTCGAGAAACGTTATTTCTGAACGTTTGTCAATTCTGCGAGCTATATGGCCTACCCATTGCCACTTCAAGATGCTATTTCTGAGACCGTTCGAATCGGTTATCTTGTTTCTTCTAGGGGGCTCCTAATCTTGGATCATATAACGTAGTGAATATTTACTTTTGAATTTGGCAAGTAAACGTGCGATGTTTGATTTTGATTTCATTTAGGAAACATCTATATAAAAAATATCTTTGTGATCTTAACAAATGATTATGGCCATTTGCTTTGGAAAATTGACCGTTAGTATTATTCGTAAAGCCCCAAGGCAAGGATATGGTAGGTATATTATATTATGGAGTCGGCTTTATTTGTGAGAAAGCACTTTAATTTATTTGTAAAAACAAGTGATATGTATGTACTTATGTAAAAAATAAAAAAATAAAAAAAAAGTCCTATAAACATTTATATGTTTCTAGGACATATTTTTTTACATACTTTCCCTAGAAGTTCTGGGCACTTGAATATAAAGTGTGGTAAAATTTATAACTTTATTCCTAGTGAGATTAAAAGCCTTCCACTTTGCAAGTTTACCACAAGTTGCGGCTGCAAGGAAAATGTTTTTATAGTGTCAAAGAGTTAACTATCAAAAAAATTATGTTTAGGTTCTTTGACATTTGTTTTTTTTTTGTGCGTACATTTTTAAAAGACTGGTTCGCTTTGCAGCTATATCAGTCTAATTTACAAGGAATTTATATACTTAGGTACTATATTATATCCATGGTAATTTAATATTCCAATTAAGTTTGACGTAGCTGTAATTTATTTGACAGTTATTCTCCTATATACATACTCGTACTTCTCATACTTCATTGAAATCGTTCACCAACTATAATAACATAGTTGACATTGTTTTTATATTTACATAACTTGTCATACCTTCAAAACAAATAATACATGATTTGACGATATACCCTTTATATATCGAAATATATACAATATTGTATTGTTATTTAGACACTATATTCGATATTGACTTTTGTATTCAGAACAAACTAGCCGAGCTAGTATAAATAAAACATTTAATACAACGGATAATAGGCAGGTAGTGACTGCAGTATGTCCATTTTAACACAATTGACCAATTAAAGTTGTTCGAGTGTTAACACCACTTTTGTTCCGATTAACGTGTAAAACCTTTATGAGTAACGAGCTTAGGACATGCACGTATAATAAGCTGATTTTGTATAAATATTTAGGTAAGGTACCTACTCCAGTTATAAGGAGGTAACATAGGTAGGTACAGGTAATAACTGTATAACAAGGAAAAATATATACAAATTTATCGTTATTAGAGGTTATAGACAACGTTATCCTGGAACCTATCAATCAAATTATCAAAGCTGGCACATCCCATTAAGGTACTTACTTCAAATCACGTGAATGTAATCTGACAATGTAGGTATATGTCATTGTCACGCGACCTAAATAGTCCAAACAGCATTAACATTGTCAGCGTCCACTATTTGGCGGAAATGAACATTTTCGCGTAACTCAAATTGCAGTCACAGCTTATTGACAAGCCAGCTTAGTAACATTTTTGCATATACCATGACTGAGTATTTATGTGCCACTTAGAAAATATAGGATCAGAGCTACGTTTTGGTATGGTGATATTTCTTATGTCTGTTGGCGTGTCCGGCTTGTCCGCGGCGGTCCGGATTAAGAATAGACCCCTCCTTTTCCTCCCATGGATGTCGTAAAAGCTAAAGACTAAGGGATTACACCTGGGGATGGACAGCAGCATCCACCTGAGTACTCAACACCAATACTGTAATCACTAATCCGCCTGCCAAGCGTGGTAATTATGGCAAATCCCTCTATTGCATTATATGAGGTAGGCCTCGTCCAGTAGTGTACGTCTAAAGGCTACTAATGAATGATATTTTTTATTACCTACCTATTCAAAAGCTCATAAATTTGAATGTTAGGAAGCAGAGTGAATTACTCGTGCTACTGTATTAAACGCGGAATATCCTTGGAATAGTTCGGTACACCGTGTTTTGTTGCTTTCAATATAGTCTAAAACTGCTTGTCAATGTAAAAGATAAGACATTGTGTAACTTTTCCAAGGATAATCCGAGTTAATATACACGGTAAGGCTCAATTCACACTGATGACAGCGGCCGTCGGCACAGCCATAATTTACGCAGCATTTTCTATTCTATCTTCATTACTAAAACATATACTGTAAATCCCAACTAACTACATAGTATCGCATAGTGTGCGGCCGCGCGACGGTCAATTATAGGTGGCGCACGAAGGTGCTGCCAGCCGCTGCAATCATCTTGGTGTGAATAAAGCCTAGCGTCTAAAAGAGTAAGATCGCGCGGCATATAGTACCTAAGAAACCTTGGTAATTTTACTAAGGCGTATGTATACAACAGTATACACTTTAAAACCAGTGACGCAACTCCACACACGTCTCTTTCGAGCAGTTCCTCAAACTTCTATCGTAAAATATGGCGAATGGGATCATAATTTTAACTGGTTTGTGATTTATGAACAATTAAAAGTGACGAAGGAACTCTTGACTTTCAGCAATTGGCGTTTCCGTGAACTCTACCAAAATATTATGAATGGGCGTGTCTCAGAATGTATTTATCGAAGGTGAATGTTTGTGTAAAGCCACGGCATAGAATAAATAAACTCTCGCCAGGGTTTAGACCGCTTACTAAATATATTAGTGAGTCTAAATATTTAATAAACAATTGACACGGATGTATGGTGTAGTGTAATACAGATTCAGATGGATTTAGTATGGAGACACTGATAGGTTTCCCTATAGCGTACCTAACCTCAATTTCCATACGAAAACCCGTTACACAAAAATCATTCACACATGTCAATTGCTAGACGGACAGTCACGAAAGCTACCGCCACGGTGCTTCGATGGCAGCTATCGACGGCCGCCAAGTCGTGATAGCAGTCGCCTCGTCTGCGTTCGCGTCTACAGCCGTCTATCGCTGGCCGCGGTTGCTGCATCCACGGCTACAGCATAGTCGTTGTCGTTAGACAGCCTTTGTACGAGTTTGGCAGTAAAAATTTAAACGTGACGTGTAGAACCTAACTATTCATTAATTTATACAGTTTCTATGGAGCGCGTAGCACAAAATGATTAATAAATACTATGTCACATCTAAGGCAATGCAATGCAAAACGCAGACTACAGTCTCAGGACGCTGCTGAAAGTACACCACGGCAATAACCTACCGTCAAGTTGACTATCTGTAAGCGCTCTGAGCCCCAATTCTCTAATTTAAAAACATTCCAGTCTTGTGTCAGTCGCACTGTTTCGTATAGTAACTATGACATATTCTTAGCAAGAAACGCGAAGATTAAGTAATAGTAACTATACGTGTCAGTGCGACTGAGACGAGATTATACTGCGAATTGAATGTTATTAAATTAGAGAATTGGGCCTCTGGGCTCAAGCATGCATTTTTTAAACGGGTTTAACCGTTCTAACGAAATTTTTTGGTTTCGGTTTAGATTTGGTTTAGCTGATGAACATGGAATGAAGCTGATGAAATGGTAACGCGCTATTTTTCTGAACGATTGAATCGTTGACGTTACTAAAACTCAAAACACTGGGAAAGTTAATCTTACTAAATCAAAAACGTTCGTTTGACAGCGAAATAGACGTTCCGAAAGAAAAGCTTTTAGTTTTAAACGCTGTCAAAAAGTAGTGAAAGTTTTATCAATCGCTACAGCCTACACCAACGTATATTTCAGAAAAAAACTTATTCGTTTTCGTTCAAATGATTAGTGTGATACGAAATAGCGTGATTTATTCGTTATCAAAAATAGCTGATAATCGTTAGTTAGAGAATAAATATATTTCTAACAGTCTTTTAAAAAAAGCAGTTGGTTTCCAAATTCTCAATTCAGCTGTAACCAACGCGAAAGATCGGTTTTAATTTTGAATCAAATAATTAATTTGACATTAGCATGAGAATTATAGTCTCCGCTATATTACGTCTGTTAAATGAAAAGCCCCTTAGAAACCCTGACTTAATAGAGCTCTTTTGTTAACAGTAAAATTGCCTGCTACGAGAAGTGAAACATTTTCTTACCCAAATAGTTGCTAGAGGGTGAAATAATGGCTACCAATTTTTCTTGTGAATAAATAATTTGGTTGTTTACCTCTGTTTTTCACCAATAAATAACGTTATCTCTGGGTAGGTGGGGAGTCCTTGACCCCGGCATTTGATTTACGCAACGAAATACACAGGGAAACAAAAGAACTAAAATTCAGATTACGGGACACCTAAGGCTTACGGGACGCTTAATGCATGTCAAAGACGAAGAAGGGAGTTGTAAATGGCACGACGTATTTATACATTTTGTAGGTATATGAGTGGAGTATGCATCAACTTAGCTTAGCCAAGTGGTAATCTAAAACGAAAGCGCTAATCAAGTATATTGGTATAGGATTTGACAGTGTTTTTTATTGTTAATTTAAGGTGTTTTGCGTAGTATGCACTCAGAAACTATGAATTAACAGAATAGATACCTACTCGTTAACAACGGCATCGACATCTGCGGCATTTAATATCATTTAATCTTTTTTGTGTATACTTAGCCGTAATTTTTCTCAAATAACACGCAACAATCAAATACACTTTTTCCTAGTGTCGTGGATAACTACGAGTACCAGGGTACCACAACACACAAGATTCCCTCGAACCCGCACCTCCTGCGTCTCAGATGGCAACTCGCTCGCCTGCGCAGAGGTCAGAGGTTTTCGTTACATGTTTCGTTTTCGATATCCATTTGTCTAAGAGCTGGGCAGTAGGGTCGCCACGCGTGTGGGATCAGCCATAAAGTTTGCAGGATTCGGGAAAAATTCCCGAAACTAGCTCCATGTGGGGGAGAAATTCATAACGCGCTTAGCAGTTCGGCTCACCTGTTTCGTTAAACTTCGGAATTTTTAAATTAAATTCTCGAATAGCTCACGACAAAGTTGGGAATTCTTAAAACCCGGTAGTATTGTAATTAGAATCTTTTTTAAAATCAACTTGGCACTTGTTCTTTCTTGGTCACCCGGATTAATGACATATTATGGCGACTGATAAAGGGAGCCTCAGTTTACCTCCTTGTGAAGACACAAAGTCATTAGTCACTGGCCTAAAGTAGAAAATCAAGACAGAACCAGTGATAGGAAGTTAGGTAGGTATAAGGTGTTCTGGGTATTTTTCTATGGATAACAAAAAAATTCTATCTATGTAATGTATTGTATTAAGTAAATCAGAGGCCCAATTCTCTAAATTATTTTAAAACTACACTGAAAGTTAACCGAATCGAGACTGAATTATGAATTGAAAGAAAGTTGGTATTCTGCTCCCTTATAAATAACAATTTAGTCTACTTTCAATTAACGGTCACTACCATTAGAGTAGGATAGTTATATACATAATCGCAAAGAGTAAAGAGAGACTCCATCTACAATGCTAAAATTATCGAAAAAACTTTGAATCGTTGAAGTTTCGGTCACATTTCGATATAATCACATTACAGTGTTGTATTTTATGTTTAGAGAATACCATTTCTGACATTTAAGACATCGACACAAGATCGAAACATGATCCGAATTCTATTTTAACTATTTTTAAGTAAGTGAATTGGGCCTCAGATATCTAGAATATCAGATATATAGATATCTATATATCATAACACAAGCTCTGCTTAGCTTGGGGCTAGATAATGTTGTGTGAAATGTCTAGCATTTATTTATTTATAGTTAATAATCTTTGTAAAGAAAGGACAGTGGTTTATTCCTTATTAATGTTAAGGATGAAGCTAAATCCTGTAATGAATGCAGATGCTCGTGTTTAAACAAACTTACCGGAGGATCTCCGGAAATTATCGGGAACCCGTTTTCTGTTACACTTTACCAGCCTAGCGTCACTCCAAAAGTTTATCATTCTTAAATAGGCCGTGTTTTTGTTGAAAATGTTCTTTAAAAACTAACTTTTAGGAAAATTGTCTTCCAACAGATAGTGAAAATGAAGATAAAAACATGCTTCGCACGACATCGGTGAATGGAGGCGGCTTAAGACCATTCGTCGTGGCGTTCTAGAGGGGAGGTCTATGCCCATAAGTGGACTTTTACAGGCTGATTATGATCAAAATGAGCCCAAAAACTGCCTGTCTACTATAATAGATACTTTCGACGTCCACCTTCAGTCTCCATCATCACATTACTTTCACATTACACATTTACATGAAGTTGTATTGTCATCAGAAATAGACGTTGAATTGGAATGGAAAAACTGCATTAAAATTGCCTCTAAGGATTTAAAACACACAAAAAAACAGACAATACAAGGCAATTCTTCTTTCGGTAACCGAAGCCAAATTCATAATATATAAATGGCTAGCCTCATTAGATTATGATAAAACTGAAGAGCTGCTTATTATATAAAGCTGAGTCAATTGTTTGTCAAAAAATTAATTATCAAAACATTTGTTTTTTACTTTTCTTTTAATTACATTTTTATTATTTTTTATTTTTATTTTCAAGATAAACTGTTTAATTAAATATTAAGTTTTACTGTTGCATGATTATTATTGTTTACCTAAAATATAAAAATAGAATTTTATATTGATATGGTTCCTCAGACTGTCTGCTAAGCTCAAAATTTCTGTTTTAAAATCTTCTCGTTCTTGGCTCCCTCGATACAGGCTTAGCCTAGTGAGGAAGCTGCCAATAACTCCTTCCTGATATTGTTGTCTCAGCATAACAAATTGTGTATTCCTTAATTAATCTTAGGATGTGTTGTTATATTTTGTTTTGCTGTAATAAATACTTTTTCATTTTTTTTTCAATTTTAGTAAAATCATGTAGTCAATGAGCTTTTTATAAGCTGTCATTAGCTATTAATCAGTAGTTGGTCAGTTCAGATTATTTATCATTAGTTATTCGTTATTGATCGTTTAATTGAAAAGCTGGCGTCCCATAAATTCACACAGAGTGTCTATTTTAGTGACGTCGTCGAAGTGAAACTTGACGGTAGTAGTTACTATTATGTCTACTGTGACGTTACATCAAATCATTAATGCTGTATTAATTCCGTTAAAAGCTTTTGAGGGGTTTTTAACGACCTTCAAGAATGTAATTGTTCAACTGAAAATCGGCTTATAACTTGAGGGAAATGCGTCGACGACTGCTAACGGCATTTCGCTGTCGTGAATTTGTGAGGATTAAAATTTTATAATTCGCAGTGTATTTCATAATAGGGTGTGAGCTGGAGTGGCTACGCATGGTTTTTTTTTTGCAAACTGTGCATTTTTATATTGTAGGTACAAGTTTCCCGAATTGGTATAGAAGCCCAAAAGAGGGTGCCATTCCACCATTATATTGTGGACATTTTTGGCTAAAAGTATGCCATAGCAACGATGATGACATTATCTTGTCTAAGGTCCCCATTTAAAGAACATTGTAAATCTATCTGAGTCCAATTCGTTGAAAATTCCAGCACTCTACATCTATAGTGTTGACTCTGCGGCTTTTCTATCGAGTATTACAATGTTTATTTATTTATTTGTTTATTTATTTAAGGAAGACCAAAAGCTTAATTTAAAAACAATAATATGCTAACAAAAATAGGCATACTAGAAACAGTGGTTCCATTGCTAGTTGTGATACGAAGACTAATTATAGTATTTAGTACATACAAACATAAACGCACGCCTGTTTCATCGGAGGGTTAGGCAGAGACCACAAATTTCCACTTACTACGATCCTGAGCCCTATTTTGCTTCATTCGCTCTCATCACATTCTTCATACATGCTCGTCGGTTTAGGGTACTCTTGACCTGGCCCTTATCCACGACGTCTCTGATCTGGTCGTAATCCATTCGCCGAGGTTTTCGTCTCCCAACTGTTCCATCTACCCTCGCCTTAAGTATGAGTACTTGTTTCATCAATCTTTTTTCGTCCATTCATTCTACATGCCCAAACTCTATGGTATTAAGTTATCTATATAAAGTCCCGCAGGGCTATTCTCTATCTCGCGATAGGTTTGCAACAGGCTTAAATTGTGCAATCAGGGCTGTCAAGCAACTTTTGTATGAGACAAGCGACGATTGACAGCCCTGATTGCACAGTTTATGCCTGTTGAAAACCTGTCGCGAGACAGAGAATATGGGGGCTGTACAGGCGGCACACACCGCCTGTTTCACAATTAGACACAAAACATTCAAATTATAAACCTGTGACACACAATACAAGTACCTAGTGTTGCTGTAAGGCCCATTGAGAGCCTACCCATCACCTTGTACAGTTGTGGGTTCAATTCGGTATTGAGTGAGCGTAAAAAATCGAACGATTATAGTTCAACTTATGACTTGCTATAATAAATAGATAACACCCAAAAGTCCTTTAACTATACAGTCATGACCCTTGCATTCCCAGTAACGTAGGTATAAAGTACAACCTTGGTCCCACAACACCCAGACCCATAACAAATATTAATTGCAGATAATGCTAACTTTTGTCCCGTCGTGGGAATCAAACCCTATTATGTCTCAGCTAGCTAGTCACCCGCCATGTCAAGGAGGCCATCAAAGTTGATGGAAGATATTGTGAAGCAACTGTAAGGTCCGGTAACTGATAGTTCGAACTCGTGAAGATGGATGGATGGCTATGGCTAACAACACTTGATGATCGGGAGTCCCACCTGTGGGAATGTGAATGGAGATGGGAGAGAGGGAGAGTGCTTTAGTGTTACATCCGTCTGCAGCCTACGTCAGCAAGGTACGACACTAAACGCACTTCTACAGTATGTTATTGATTTTCACCGCCCGATGGGCGGGGCCAAATCTGTGCGAAAGGGATCACGCGATTGCCTCCTCATTAAATCAGAAGAAGAGCTTCAATTTCACTCGGTACAGATTCTAATTAAGGACGTACCCATTAAAACAACTATTTAAAATAGGCAAGTCTTCGTGAAAAACATTTCGCGAGAATAATGGGTGTCAAAGTTGCAACGTCAGAGCTCGCAAGACGGGGCTCTCGGTTCAGAGTACCCTTTCATAATGTCCAGAAATTGCGTCGTTCATCTTCTTTCTGAAGTTATTTTATATAGAACTTAATTTTGGGAACTTTAAATAGATAGGCGGCACTTCGCCATTTCTTTTATTAAAAGCTGATTCTTTTCTATCTGTGAGGTTTGGGTTCGATTCCCCGCTGCAGGACACATGTTTTCTTTGCAAATATTTGTTCTGAGTCTGTCTGGGTGTTGTACTACCATGGTAGGTACTCGTAGTTTCTGATACCCACGACACAGGAAATCCTACTGTGGAATCAGATCTATGCATGTGACCGTTAGGTGTTATGTTATGTTTTCTATTTACATACCTACCTAATATACCTTACTAATAAGATTCGTTTTAGAAATGTTTTACTATGCATAAAAGTTTTGTTAAGTTTATGCAATTTACCTACACAAAACTTCTTCATAGACTTGTTAACTTCATCAGCTTCATACATGACTTTTTCTTTCCCCTTAAATCGACCAGAATAATAGACAGACCCAAATACTTAGGCTTCATACAGTCGAGACGGCAACAAACTGAAAATTCCACAAACGTTGAAAATTTTAATTTGACGCACGACCGACGGTCATTCGGTTGTGTACCGGTTATAAATAAAGCTTAACGATAAGGGAGTGAACAGCTAGTTCATTCTATGAAAACGACATTACTTGAAAATACTGTTACTCTATACACGAGTAAAACATTTTTTCTTTGTAAATAGGTCAGAATCTAGCAATGTTATCCATAATGGGGCCTACTTCCCTTAAACTGCTAATTTGTCATTACCATTGCCCATTTAGTATAACAAAACTTCTAATGACGTCCCTGATACAATTGAAAATAAATACGTGTATCATATTATCGATGCACGATGTGATCTACTGAATCAACTTCTGTGCCATAAAGCTTCATCTAAAAAATTAATAAGTAAAATCTAAGCTTTACAAATTTTCTCGTCATAGAACCTTTATACATTCACCAAATCTAAAGTACCAATCCATAAGATACATATAATTAACTCTTTATTGATCACCACACATAAACAATACAAAGATAATAATTATGACACTAAAGATCAAGAGCAAAAGAGAAGAGTGCACTCTTTTAAGCAGCCTTTGAACGAAACAAAATGAGCAAAGCTATACGGCGGTGTTCTTACAAAGTATAATTATCCTAAACAATAAACTGGCTGTTCCCAATAAGCTGTGAAATCCTGGTGAATTGTCTCGTCCCCGTGACATTTGTCGGGTTCATGGGGTCAGGGTTGCTCAGTGATCGCGTCGCGAATAATAATACTGCCAGGTACCTACTCTGGGATCCCGGCTTTCTAATCTGCATGATGCACTTCTCAAACAAGACTTTCAGAGGGTGTTGTTTTTATCGCAAGGGTTTTGAATACGAATGTTAGAAAATTTAAGTATCTACTTACTAAAATTAAGTTTATAATTTTTACGCGGTAGAGGAAGGCCCTCTACTCGTTGGACTAATGACATTATAAACGTCTCAGGAATTCGGTGAATGGAGATGGCTCAAGACCGTTCGTCGTGGCATTCTAGGGGGGGAGGCCTATTTCCAGCAATGGACTTCTACAGGCTGATTATGATGATGATGATTGCATTTTAAGTTGTGTTTTGGTATACCTACATGGTCTTATTTGGTTAGTGGTTATCAACTAATATAATTATTGCGTTTTGTGACTGACTGACTATCAACACACAACCTAACTCAAGACTTTGAATATAGCAGACCCAGTGAATTTGGAGGATACATTTTTTTTTTTTTTTTTTATACATTTATTTAGTGTGCACTAAGAAAGTAATTTTCGAAATTCACCCCCTTAGTAGCGGGGTGTTGAAATTATTACTTATAGAAAAAACTCAACGCGGGCGTAGTCACGGGCGTTCCACTAACTATATCTTACTTTGCCCACTGCTGAGCATAAGCCTACGCTAGTCTGATCATATTTGTAGACCATGGTAATACATACATACACACATACCTACAGGATGTCCCACGCCTATACCCAACGGAGGGCAAGTACTCTAAATATTGAAGATAGGAAGTTTCTTTTGATGGAAACTTTGTTTTATTTTTATAATTAAGTAATACTGCATTCAAGAGTTTTTTTAAATCTGCCTGACCCGGGACTCGAACCAGACATACGAGAAAAAAAAATCTGTATTTTTAAGGTACCGATCGAAAGGCTCGTTCAAAAGGATCAATTATTTCAAAGCAAGATAGTATTTTAAATTAAAGGAAAAACATGAAACACATTCGATTTAAATTCTTCAGAAAAAATAATAATAACCTTTTATTCAAGTTTCGAATACTTCTAACGATATCGGCATTATCATTATCTATGAAATGATTATAGGTACGAGTGGGCACACGGTAAATAACGAATACTTGAATTATTTACCAATAAGTAACCCATATTAGGTGCCGTGGTATATCCGGCCTAAGAATAGAACCCTCCTTCTCCTCCCGTGGTTATAGTAAAAGCCTTACTAAGGGATTACACCAGGGGAGGGCAGCAGCATCCACCTGAGTAAAAAAAGGAAAGCATTGGATACCAAAAGCGACTTACAAAAACAAAGTCAGATATTACCTCATAAGAAATCAAACGAGGAGCTCAATGAATTGTATGTGAAGTATAACAAACTGATAAAAGATTCAGAAATTAATCTAGAAACATTAGAGAGCAACTCTCACGACCTGAAAATAAAAATAAAGAAGCTTGAACTAAACTGTGATACCATCAGGAAATCATACGACGACTTAAGTATTATTAATTATGAAAATGAGAGTGAAAAACAAGAACTCATGCTCACCATGAGAGAAATGGAGAAAATTTTGCTACAAGAAGAAGCTATAATAGAGAAAACTTGTGATATAAATTATACCAGGTCTGGTAAAGATAAAACGGCTTTTTTTAAGAACTTCAAACGGAATAGTATCCTTATCATAGGGGATGAGTGTATACGGGGACTGAGTATGGAGTTGCATAACAAATTGAATGTTAACCTTGAAATTTGCTGTCATACATACGCAAACGCCCCGGTTGAGTCTCTCATTCAAACTGCTCAGCAAATGGCGTTATCTCAAAGGCCGGCGACAATTATACTAATCACAAGAAGTGTAAGCAGTAAAGATGCCAAAAAATATGTAGATGGTATAATGAACCTCTACACGACTTTGCAGGAAAATAGCATAAAACTGATATGCTCAAACGTTATGTATAAGGAATACAGTACGCCGCAAGATGGCATGACAAATAATACTATTTTTAAACACAATACAAGACTGCACAATAGCTGCCAATATAGAAATGACATTGATGTTATGAATATAAGCTCAATTTGTAGTAAAACTAATACAAAACAATTCAAATCAATTATTGCAAACTATATTGGAGCTCACTTCAGTAATCAAGGTGCAATAGCTGCCTCCACAGGCTGTGCTTTTTTTCAGCGCAGCCAGACGTAACTCCTATTGCAAGCAATAGCGATGTTAAAAATCCTAACAAAAAGTTTCTGATAGTAGGACATCAAAATGTGCAAGGTTTAGAACATAAGTGTTTAGATTTAGGTATTTTCTTAGACCAAAATAACATTGATATTTTTTGTGCAACAGAAACTTGGCTTACTAAAGCAAATTCTGATGTCTGTGAAATTCCAAGCTATAAAATTGTAAGCAATAGTACTCGTAAAAAGTGTATACGAGGCAGCACCTTAATTTATGTTAGAAGTTCCATCAAGGCCAAAAACAGACAAGACATAGTTGATCTGTCTATTGACAAAGAGTTTGAGGTTGGTTGTGTGGAGCTGAAGGATATGTTTATATTGGCTGTTTATAGATCCCCTTCCGCTTGTATTCATAGTTTCAATGACAGGCTTGATGATTGTTTAACTAGAATTAGTAAAAATAACAATAAAACACTCGTTGTTTGTGGTGATTTCAACGTTCACTTTCCGTTGACAGTTTGTAATAATATGTCTCATCCACTTAGTGACTTAATGTGTGCTTTTTTGTTAAAACAAACAGTTTTTGGCTACACTAGAATCACAACAACAACAAGTTCTGCTATTGACAATATATTAACTGACGGGAACGTTTCTCAGACTTCTATCTCACTTGGAATTAAATCTGACCACAGAGCGCAAATAGCGAAATTTGAAAGTGGAGTGCGGAATATTATATGTCATACACAAAAACGTAGGATTATAACAAAGGATAGGATTGAACAACTGAAACATGCACTTGTCTATTTGCCTGCTATACATGAAAGTCAAAGCTTCTCTATTTTCTTCAAAGAAACTATTGCACAGATAAACAGAATCATGCCTTTAACTAGTAAAAAAACAACAAGCTGTCCAAAAAAAGGGGCAGACTGGGTTACAAAAGGGATACTTATATCCCGTGAGAAGCTTTATGTGATGTATGATCTTCTGCAGACATACGAAAACGTAAGGCTAAAAGAGTATGTAAAAACTTATAGTAAAATTTTTAAGCAAGTTTCTCTCTTAGCCAAGAAGAACTCGCTCAGGGACAGAATACTCAATTCGAGGAATATTATAAAAACGTCATGGAATATAATTAAAGAAGTAACAGGCAAATCCATTGAAAATATTCCAGATAAAATCGGAATACGCCTCCCAGACGGTTATATAAATCGGGATGAGAAATCAGTTGCAAACTATTTCAATAATTTTTTTGTAAACATTCCGGAATATTCCACCCGACATTTAAAAAATAACTCGCTTCTGTCTATGTCTTATGCTGAGACATTTGTAAGGGAAAGCCAGCTAGCCGTTAAACAACATAGCAATATCTTTTATCAGGCCAGTGAGTTTGAAATTTATAAAATCATTTTGGGTATGAAGTCTAAGACATCGACTGACTACTGGGGCCTGTCATCTAAGATCATCAAGTCTATCACAAATGAGATAACTGTTCCTCTCACAGCGGTTATAAATGAATCTTTACTGAATGGTAATTTTCCTGATTTACTTAAACTTGCCAAGATCATTCCGCTCCACAAGAAGGGGGATAATCATGACGCACAGAATTATAGACCAATATCACTGCTACCAATCTTTAGTAAAATTTTGGAAAAACTTATGTTCAATAGGCTTGAAAGGCACGTACAGGAACATAAAATACTTAGTGACAAACAATATGGGTTTCGTAAAAATAGATCGACAACAGGCGCAGTTGCTGACATTGTGAAAAACATCCATCATTCACTAAACTCAAAGTTGAAAACATGGGGGTTTTTTTGTGACTTGTCTAAAGCTTTTGACTGTGTTAGTCATGATATCCTCTTGGCTAAACTTGACCTATATGGCGTTAAAGACATCGATCTGCTACTTTGTCATTCTTATCTTTCATCAAGAAAACAAGTAGTTGACATTAATGGGACAGTATCTAGTGAGGAAGATATTAGATTTGGAGTACCACAGGGATCCATATTGGGTCCTCTATTCTTTTTACTTTATATTAATGACATTAGTTCTTGTATACGAGATGTTGACATTAACATTTATATGTTTGCTGATGACATTTCCTTAATATTAACTTGCGATAAAAAAATTGACATTGTTTCCAAAATTAATGGTGTATTTGACAAACTAACGAAATGGTTTGAATGTAATAACCTTTTATTAAATTTAGGAAAAACCAATCTAGTACATTTCTCGCTGGCTACCAACTCAAAAAACTTACAGACATTTCCGGACATAACCAACCTACCAATTAAGCCAGTTAACTCTATTACATTTCTTGGTATAAAAATGGATTCTAAACTAACTTGGAAGGAGCATATCGATGGTCTAGCCAGCAGATTAAGTTCTGCCTGCTTTGCCATAAAAAAGGTTAAGGAACTTTGTGGTCTGGTTGCCGCCAAATCGGTTTATTTCGCATACTTTCATAGTTTAATGACTTATGGCCTCCTAATATGGGGGAATGCAGCAGAGTCCCAAAGAATTTTTAGACTTCAAAAAAGGGCAGTTAGGTACATTTTAGGTCTAAGAACTAGAGACACTTGTCGAAATGCATTCAGTAAACTAAATATTGCTACGTTTACTGGAGCTTATATTCTTCAATGTTTGAAGTTTATAAAGGTAAATGAAAGTGTTTTACCGACTTTGGGAGATTCTCACAATTTTAACACTAGATATGGTGGCAACATTCAGCACCCAAAGTGTAGGTTGGCTAAAGTTTCAAAAAGCTACCTCTGCAATGGGATAAAACTTTACAACAAGTTATCTAAGGATTTGAGAGACCTAAGTTGTGTATTATTTATGAGAAAGATGAAGCAAGTAGTAATAAATAAAAGCTATTACACCTTGAAAGAAGCCCTGGATGACGATTGCATTGCATGAGGTACTTTTTATACTTATAAACTTTTATACCTTAGTACCTTAAATTTTGTGTAGTCAATAATAATTATTTTATTATTATGTTTTTTGTTCTATTTCTTGACATGACATACTAGGTAGTACTAGTACCTTAGAATAATGACTAGTACCAAACCAAGCTTTCTAATGAAAATCTGACAATGCCTATACAGCAGCTATCAATGACATGTCAATCTTTGTTTGTTTTTTTTTATTTTATTAAATATGTAATTGACAATGCCCCTTTACAGCAGCTTATGTTTTGACATTTCTCTTTGAATCTTTTAATTTTGGTATAAGTAATTTAATGTTTGACAAGAATTTTTAGCTTGTAATTTGTTGACAACGCCCATTTACAGCAGCTTTAAATAATAACATGTATTTTTAGTTTTTAGTTTTTTGTGTTTGTGTTATTGTGCTATCTCGTATCCCTATGCTTGTCTGTTTTTGGATGGCTCTGAGTAGGTTTTATTTCTGTATTCGTTTAGTTTATTATTTATTGTTCCTACTGTGAAAATTTGACATAACCAAGTGTGCTGTAAAGCTCCTACGGTACGGTAAATAAATAAATAAATAAATAAATAAGTACTTAACACCAAACTGCGATCGCCAATCCGCCTGCCAAGCGTGGTGATTATGGCAAATCCGCTCATTTAATTCAATGAGGGCGGCCTCGCCTAGCAGCAGACGTAAACAGGCTGTTGATGATGATGATGTATTTATTAAATCTTGCCTAGATTATAACTAAATGTTACCAAATGCAGCAAATCTCAGCAGATACCAAAAATCCCCTGTAACTAATTTCCAAATCATAAATCTCAGATAGATTAAAGTATAAATTTGTCTCTACCTACTGTTTGAATGCAGTTTGATCTACTGAGCATTTGCAGACGGTATGAGGACTGCAATCAAATGTCAGCTAATTTCATACGTTACGATGCTATAAATATGATGTATGAGCCAAGTTACGCACTGCAGATTACATTTTGCTACAAATGATTCCACTGTCTGGCTCACAAGACCACATGTCATAATTTGCAAAATTGTTTCATAATTTTGAATGACGTTTATTTTGTCTAAGTATCTATAGAATTTTGTAGTTGAATGACAACGGATTTCACTCGGAAGTACCTACTCAGGCGGATGCTGCTGCCCACCCCTTGCTGCAATTAGGTTGGTGATGATAGTGATAATGATAATTAGTTATAACTGACGTATTCAACGCTAGTCCAAATGGTTTATCGGCACTTAACAACTTTTTGCTTAGTGTCGTTCACTGCTGTAAACCCAACTGGTAGGTATCGGATCTTACTATTCTATCTCCCTACGAAGCGAGCGTACGTACCTAGTATAAGCTACGGTTTAAGATGTCTAGTTCTTATCCTTCCCTTGTTCAACTGGTCCTTTCGTGGTGACCCACTGTTTGAGATACTATCTCTGAAAAGCCCTTGATTGTACTGTCAGAGAATGAGTATGGTTAAAAGATCTAGGGAACATTCCATGAATGCTAGAACAATTGCTACTAGATTATAATCTAACTGAAACTAAGTAGCAATTATTATAGCGAAGCGTAAAATATTGATACTTTCAAGAAGTACTCGTAAGTAAACTTTAATCTAACTTTTATAATTAAACTACCGAGAAATGGAGAGGTTAATTTTGTAAATGGAACGTTCCAGTGAGAATTTTAGACGAACAAACGAGGTGCCTATTGATTACTGGCCCTTTACAATTTTCAATTACGTCTAGAACAATGGCAATTTGAAACTTGTAAAAAGTAAAAAGGCGGCCTAACTCAAAATCACGGCTTTCAAGTGCAGAAACATGAAATGGAACCATTAATTATCCGAGAACTCAGTTATTCTACCCCCTTCCCCCAACATGGGGGGAAAGGCTTTTATATTTTTCTCTTTCCCGTTAATTTGTCGAAAGTTAATTGAAGGGATATTTCGGGGACGTAAATAGCTCAAGCTGAAACAATCCTCTAGCACGGAAGAAATAACAGTAAGTAAAAAAAAAAATAGTGTAAATAATAGTGGGTAAGTAACTATCAAACTAAATTATAGTAGTAGTACTATCGTACAAAATAATATACTCTGTCAGTGACATCTGTAAAACCTATGTATGAATCTCTCAGCTAAGAAACTAGTGCTTGTTTAAAACCTTAGCTCGACTACAGTGAACAGTGAATACTTGTGTTGCTTGTAATTCTTTGTATACGTACATATAATTTACAAGCAATGCCTAGTTTTGATTTTATAAAACATCCTGTAAAGCTCGTAACTGTAAATAATATATTTACTTGAATTGGTCTTTTAAAATAAGATTTAAGTCGCGTTTCAGGCAATAAAAAAAATTACCAAATCATGATTATTATGATTTAAAATTTGCGAATTTTTTTTCCTCAGCCACCATTTAATTTTTCTTGAAAATACTTATTTATATCCAAGAACACGCTAATTGTTTACATCATAATGGTTACGTCCACCTAAGACGCGGCGCCCCACTTGGCACTGCACTTACCGTCTTATATTGAGAGCCAGTTCGGAGTGACACAGGCCTACCTGCATTGAGTTTTCAGAGCTGCATAACAAGATAATCTCAAAATATGCCTCACCCCAGTTCTGTTCGCGACGTTGTCCAACTTTGAGGAAGGAAAATTTTAATTTATTTTCTTCTGTTTTCTCCTTGTTTTTATCGTATTATAATGATCTTGAGATTGTGATGGACTGATAAGCGGCTGGCGTTTGATTTTAAGATGCCATTATTAAAAGATCAACGTGTCAAGTAGGTCGTTGATTGATTTTTCAAAACTTTTTAATTAACTTACTGAGTTGACTAAGTACCTACTACGTAAGCCTATTTGACATGTGAGATGTTTTTTTATGTATAAATGTAGATACTTGTTTCTTAGCTTCTCGGAAATCCTTACCGGATCACTAAAATAATAATTTTAAACTGATCCGTTGGTGACCGGATCAAACAGTATCTAACTAAATAACGTAATCATAATCATTTATTAGCATACGGGATTTAGTAGTACAACGGATCACAGCCACCGGATCTATACTACTTATTCCAATCGTGGTCAATTGGGTTATATCTTGCGAGATGGTTTTGACGCAGTTACCGTTAGCCAATTGAGCTGAAATTTTGCATACCTGCCAACAAAGATATGAGTCGTAATCCTTACCTGCCAAGTTCCGAAACTATTATGGAGTGGTTTTTGTTAAAAAATATATCACCATAATATATTTTTCAAACCTACTCTCACATCTTCACCTAGTGAAGCGAATAACCAAGGATTGACGCTCGGTCTCGCTGCATTGTTTGGTAAACAATGGTCGACCTCGGAGTCATTAACCCACCTCGGATGTTGACTGCTGCGGATTCTTGACGTTTTTAAGCTTAAAATGAATATGCATTACGTGAGATTTCGACAAGTTTAAGTTAGATAGAAAGCCTGTGAGTTAGGTTCAAATATTCTTAGCGACCATACCTTGATATAATATTCTGAACCGCCCTTGTGTATCAACATACTTTTCTTGGCCAGCCCGCTGCTTAAGAAGAAGAATTAAGTCTAAAATAAATACTCGTACAAAATGCCCAAAGGTACAACCATTTTGCTACCGACTAAACCAGTAATAAAAAAACGAAAAAAAAAAATTTACTATGACAATATTACCCTCAAAGTATGGAACTTAAAAGTAGCACAAAAAATAGTCTTGTGACGAAAGGTCCAACCCATAAAAAAGTCGTAGACAAATATTGAGTCAAATCAACGTCTTACTGCTTCATAATCTCCTGGTAGTCTAAGAAAGATATTCCAATATAGTTAGGTGCTTCTTGAATTTTCGCAGACTTAGCAAGATCGTCACCGAATCTTTTAGTAATACGAAAACTGTCCAAAAATTTTACGGATCTTTAGTAATATCAAAGTTCACTGGATCATAGCTACTAGATCTATCAGTAACTACTCTAGGGTCATGAGTTTCAGTGTACCTACCTAACCGTCCTCAACAGTGGTAATGTGACAACATAACGTGAGACTAGCATTACTGTTTCAATCATGATTGTCAGCCCTATCGGTGCGCACGTTTCCATAATTAAATTGATATTTTACTTCACGCAAACTTGGTTTAAATCCGGACGACGCACGCAGTAAAGTAAAGCTGGATTCACATTTGTCTGACGTGTTGTATTGTGATCGGCTCTGACGTGATGGCTAGTGTACACATCTTTAAGTTGCGTTCTGACGCTCTCTGACGATTTTTGTAATCAATACAGCCGTAGCTCTCGGACAGTTCCACAGTCGCGACACACAAATATGAATCTCACCATACTAAATGTATGAAACCGATACCGTTCTGATACGTCACAAGTACAACACAACACGTCAGACAAATGTGAATCCAGCTTTATGCCCCCCTCTCAGACTAAGAACATAACAAAGGTCGTAAGAAGTCGGTGGATGGTGGAGGCTCAAAACCGTTGGTTGTGGCATTCTATGGAGAGACATTTGTCCAGTAGTAGGCTTTAACAGACTGATAATGATGATCAAACTTGGTTTATAAGTACCACGTCTCAAATCTTGGATTATCTAGATAATTTACGGTTGAATGAAGGAGACTCTAGTAAGGAAAGCTAGTTTTAAGTGCTATAATAGGTAGGATTACACATGAGACTCTAGAAAGTAGGTTGCCACGGTAGAAAGGTTTGATGGAAAGTGATAGACTTCCACCCATCTCTCAGGTAAGTTTCACAAAGGTATATACATTAATCAGAAAGGTATTTGATACGTTGTTTCCTATTTTTCGCAGTTTACAAGGTTTTCTTTATCTAATTGAGAAAATTTTCAGTTATCACTTTATCACCCACTCCTGTATTATCGCTAGCTAAATTTGAATCCTGCAAATGAATCCGTCTGCGTTTTATCTAAATGGCCAAATGGATTCATTAATAAACCACAACGAATTTATATATACAACATGTATAACACTGCACGTGACAGGTGAGTTGGTCTACATGACAAATTCTCTAAATATCTTATTACTATACAATTATAAATTACTAATTCGTCTGCGAGAATTCCTGCATTCACATTTCGTGATCTTGAAGAGCATAAGCTTTGCTAGTAGTCCTAGCCACTATAATTAATAGTTTTTTTTTAATTTGACGTCGCACGTTTTTTGCATTTGCCAGTTTCAAGTATTTTTAAGATTGATTTTCAATTCGCAAATTGTCCAAATCTTATTAAAGTTATGTTTTAGTAAAGCGGTGGTAGTTTTTCTACAACTTTGGTGGACAATTTCCACCCCTTTGGAAACTTACGCAATACACTTCTATATATAATTTGACTACACCATAATATATTCCACCATAGTTACAAAAATATAAAAACATACATACATAAGATAAATAGTTAGAAAATAAAATGAAATAAAGTAAACGCTGTTTATTTTCGAAATAGGCGGGAAGAGTCAAGTATACTCTGATTTTTAATCATAGACATTTTTTGTAAACAAAGAAATGCCACTGTGTGTATAAGTGTCATGTATGTGTATTATATGTATATATACATATATGATACACGTACATGACAATTATACACACAGTGGCATATCTTGATATTTCTTTGTTTACAAAAAATGTCTAAGAATAAAAATCAGAGTATTGTTAATTAGAGACAACATGGTCAGCACAAAATAGCACCGCTTCTTACTTTGTGATGTCAGCGAAAAAGAACAGTTCGAAATTTGAACCGACCATTTTACCAATCAATAGAATTTGTCCTTACAGTGAAAATCAAAAGCCTATATTTAGTTGGCTTAGATTGTTTCACAGCAGAAATAATATGCGTTCTTAATATATGCATCTGTATTGAATCTTGAAGATGTCTCTGTCGAAAGATCGGGTTATTCCCGCTCGTCCCCACGTCTCGTCCCCACTGGGGACGAGCGGGAAGTTTTTTACTAAAACCTTCCCGCTCGTCCCCACTACCATTTGAATGGGGACGAGCGGGAAGTTTTTTTTCCGCTCGTCCCCAAATGCTTCAAGTTCACTTCACACTTATACCAAAAGTGAATATATTAAGGTGATTCAGTATTTACTTATTTAGAAAGTTTTTTATGTGTAAGCACTTTTTTTTCCTTTTTAGATAGATAGATAGATTAGTTACTTTTTGCGTAGTTTTTTTGTTTTAAGTATTATTTACACTTATTTACAAGGTTTTTACACTGCTATATATTTTTTTTGAATTTTTCTGGTTTATGTAAATTAACACTTACAAGGTATATACTTAGGTACGTACCTACCCTGACTTTTGATATTCGCCAATTATGAAAACAAATCGCTGATGATTAGGTTAGAAATGGCTCAGCTTGAAGTATTCCTATTTCACTCGCTCAAAAAAATACTCCTCGTTATCCTCCAGCAGGGATGAACGCTAGTTAATAAGTTAGAAATAACTAAAAAAAAAAAAAAAAGTGAACAAATAGAATATATGTATAGATAGAATAAATAATGTTTTTTAAGGTACAAGTTTCTAATTTCTTCAATTTCAGACTTTTCCCTGTAGTTGTGACACAAAAGCTATAAGCATACCAAATTTCAGCATTGTGGGATTGCTGGAAGTACCCTAGAATTTTGATTTTTACGTTTAAGATTTTCCCTAATATCTCAGAAACTACTAAGTCTAAATACTAATTAAGAACAGTTTTGAAATGTCCAGCCACAGCTCTTTCATTAGACATCCCACTTGATCCTTGATGAAAAAAAATAAAAGTGAGACTTTTATTTTTTTGATCCCCTCTTGGACCCCAATTTCTCACCAACCCCCCCACTGATATAGCTCATAACCTTACCTACAAATTGTACTAATACTATCTACCCCTCTACTAAATTTCATAAAGATCGGATAAACGGTTGGGAAGTTTTCATCGGACAAACATACATACATACATACAAATGCCGATTCTTCAAAGTTGAAAATAAATAAAATAAATAAAATAAATAAAATAAATAAAATAAATAAAATAAATAAAATAAATAAAATAAATAAAATAAATAAAATAAATAAAATAAATAAAATAAATAAAATAAATAAAATAAATAAAATAAATAAAATAAATAAAATAAATAAAATAAATAAAATAAATAAAATAAATAAAATAAATAAAATAAATAAAATAAATAAAATAAATAAAATAAATAAAATAAATAAAATAAATAAAATAAATAAAATAAATAAAATAAATAAAATAAATAAAATAAATAAAATAAATAAAATAAATAAAATAAATAAAATAAATAAAATAAATAAAATAAATAAAATAAATAAAATAAATAAATGAATAAAATAAATAAATAAATAAATAAAATGAATAATGAATAAAATGAACTAAATGACTAAACTTACTTAAGTGACTAAAATGACTAAAATTAATAAAGTCAAATAAAATAAATAAAATAAATAAAATAAATAAAATAAATAAAATAAATAAAACAAATAAAACAAATAAAACAAATAAAACAAATAAAACAAATAAAACAAATAAAACAAATAAAACAAATAAAACAAATAAAACAAATAAAACAAATAAAACAAATAAAACAAATAAAACAAATAAAACAAATAAAATAAATAAAATAAATAAAATAAATAAAATAAATAAAATAAATAAAATAAATAAAATAAATAAAATAAATAAAATAAATAAAATAAATAAAATAAATAAAATAAATAAAATAAATAAAATAAATAAAATAAATAAAATAAATAAAATAAATAAAATAAATAAAATAAATAAAATAAATAAAATAAATAAAATAAATAAAATAAATAAAATAAATAAAATAAATAAAATAAATAAAATAAATAAAATAAATAAATAAATAAATGAATAAAATAAATAAATAAAATGAATAATGAATAAAATGAACTAAATGACTAAAATTACTTAAGTGACTAAAATGACTAAAATTAATAAAGTCAAATAAATAAACAGTTAATTGTAGGTTATTCTAGGTATTTATTGTGGTTTAATTAAAAAATAGCCATCTTAATATCGTAGTGGGGACGATGGCTACTAAAACCTTCCCGCTCGCCCCTTCGGGGACGAGCGGGAAGGTTTTAGTAAAAAACTTCCCGCTCGTCCCCAGTGGGGACGAGACGTGGGGACGAGCGGGAATAACCCGAAAGATCAACTAGTTTCAGAAATTGTATGATGAATTCGATAAACCTAAATTCTATTGAAATTCCGTTGATCTGATATGATCCTATTCTATCACGTAACACGTGGATGATCGATTTTCCGAACTTCCAAACTGTGTCCATTGTTTTACAACATAAAGTTTATTAATATTAGTTTCAATTTAGAGAGCACGTTATCCAATTGTGAATTTACAGAATTTCATAGAGTTCGTACCTACTATATGTCTGAAAGTCGAATTCATTTATACGCTGCTGAGAAGCATATTAATAGCTTTGATTATATAAACACTGTAAATTTATAAATAATCAAAGATTAATAGGTATATTTGTCAAAGATCAGATGTTCTATATAAGACTTTTGTAAAATTATCGAGGCATTTAAAACCACCTAAAAGGATATTAGGCACCAGACCGCGCGGAAGATCACCCATGCGTTGGACCGACCAGATCAAGTCTGCAGTGAGTAACCTTGCATGAATGCACGAGCATGTCCACCAATAGGGATAAATGGCGAGATATCGTGAGGCAAGCCACATCAGCCCCCAACAACAATACTACATGATGACCACGACCACTCTGTCAAGAGTGTAACGACTGAGAAGAGAAGAAAAGGATATTAAGTCCAAGAGTAGGCCAAACCACTATACCCTGTAACTAGAGCCTCGGTATTTACTTTTTCTAGGCTTTTTACAACTTACGCAATGGCGAAAGATCAGTCTTCAAAAAAAACTCTGCTTATTACGCTTGGGATTTAACAACAGCCGTTAGATGTCTAATGATAGACGAGGTGTAATTAGGGGATTTGCCATAATCACCACACTTGGCAGGTGGGCAGAGATGGAAGCTGCTGCCCATCCCCTGCAATCCCTTAGTCGGCTTCACGACATCCACGGGAGGAGACGAAAGGGTATATACTTAGGCAGGACACACAACACAAAACCACGCTTGGAATTAAAATTGATCAACCAACCAAGGTATTTTTCTTCAAAACCTGATCATCAGACTATGTAAAAATAACAATACCGGTACCAAGCGTGCAAAGCCGCGCCTGGATACTGGATACAATAACAATAATAATAAAATAAGTTAATCAATTCATTTAAACATCAATCGGAACTCAACGTGCATCGATTGTATTGAAACAACAAAAATCTATCCATAAAATAATACGTATTGCCACAGCTATCAACATAGGTCAGGTATCGGAAGTGTTGGATGTGGCGTCCGCGTGACGGTGTCCGGCGGACGGCTTCGCCGGCGTGACACCAATCTCCTCATTTTGCGAACGGGACGGACGGGAATATATTCGGTTGTCATGCGAATTATGAATCATTGAGGATAATTATTGTACCAATAAAAAACAAGCCAAGTAATATAAAATAACACCCAACAGTCACATACAATAGTCCTGATCCCACACTGGGATTCTCTGTGTCATGGGTATCAAAAAACTACGACTATCGTGGTAAGACAACACCCATTACCCGGAACAAATATTTGAAGATCATGCAAACATTTGTGCCGCAGCGGGAATCGAACCAGCACCTCTTGCGTCTCAGCTGGCTACTCGCCCACTGCACCAAGGAAGTCGTCAAGTCATACTGGCACAATTACTGTTCCGTACAAAACTTTTTTTTAAGTTAATCCTTTTTTTACGTTCAGTTCTTATCATCACCACCTCATGACATCAGCCTTTGACTGAGGATGAAGAAATGGAGTAGTTTCTCTTCGAGTTAATTCACACAAATTTTTAAATGTGGAAGTACTTGATATTACTTCCGTCAATAAGTATCTAAATGTCTAGGACTATATGCATTCATTACGACCCCAATACCATGCCTATGTCACACTGAAATGAATATCAAACATCTTATTTGCATGTTGGTAATTTAGGTACATGAGTTTGCTACCCATGAAACAGAGCCGTAGTTTAACAATGAATACCACTACACGCACAATCATCGTCATCATTATTGTGGACCATTTGGGTCATTTTAATTCACATGGCTATGTGTAACATAGTGGATCTACTTACACTCTCAACAAGAGACCCCAAGCAAAGATGACAATCAATATCAAATGATGATCAATATGATAGATCATCATAATAAATAAATAATAATAAATAAATAAATGCTGGACATTTCACACAACATTATCTAGCCCCAAGCTAAGCAGAGCTTGTGTTATGGGTACTAGATAACTGATATACTTAATACAATACATTAAATAGATAGATATTTTTATTATACATAGAAAAATACCCAGAACACCCTGAACAAATAATCATAATATCAACATCATAATCATCATTACCAGCCTGTTTACTTCCACTGCTGGACGGGGTCTCTCCATAGAATTGGGGAGAGATTTTCCATAACCATAAACACTTTGCAGGCGGATTGGTGTTAAGTACTCAGATGGATGCTGCTGCCTATCGCCTGGCGTATTTCTTAGCCCCTTTTTACAACAACATCCACGGGAGGAGTTGGAGGAGTCCTGTTCTTAGGTCCAGACCACCACGGCAATTTTTTTTTTATATACATGATAAATATATTATAAAATATCTAAAGGAAACGAATCGTCACAGCCAAAACCTTTTAGCTATTCAAATCTTGAAACAGTTACGTCAGCAAAGCAATTACTCTAAAGTTACTTAAAACCGTTTGAAAGAACCTTCAAATAATGGGGTCATCCATTACTGAACAATGTATCGGGTACCGCACACTGCATATGACAGTTGCGTCATTATGTGCACTACACATAGGTAATGTGCATTGTGCACTCTGCATTTTTATTTCAAAGCGTTTTGAAATGGATTAATGCAACCACTTTTTGCAGGAACCAGACAATGCAATTACAGTTATTTTTTTAGATAAAACAACGATTTCGATCTGAATATTGGCCAACTTTACCATACACAATCCTGTAACCCTCAAGGAAATACTCTGTCGCTGATATTTTCCAACAGGATATTCCAGAAACTTGTGTGATTGTACAATTATCTGATGTAAATAACTCTACCCTCATTATCAGCCATTCATAGCCAGCCGGTAGACATCCACTGCTGGATGAGGCCTCCCCCATAAGATGCATAGCGAACGACCCATTCGTGCAATGGATTGCCATAATCACCACGCTTGGCAGGCGGATTGGTGATCGCAGTTTGGTGTTCAGTACTCAGGTGGATGCTACTGCCCGTCCCCTATTCTAGCCATCGCCTAGGGGGCGTAATCCCTTAGTCGCCTTTTACGACATACACAGGAGGTGTTGGAGGAGTCCTATTTTTAGGTCGAGACTACCACGGCTCATTCAGCCATTATTTCTTCAAACCAGCTAAGAAAATCAAATCATCACAATGTCATATCATCGAGCATTACCGCTTGTTTATGGCGAAGAATGTATCACAAACACTTTCAGTTTGTATCTCAAAAATGTCCGTTGGTCGATTCGTATGGGTAGCCATACGAACTGCCACGTGTTGACTATACTTATTTCGAAGGACTAAGCCATATTTAGTCCATGACATAGATTCAAGCAAAATGTTTTAGAAACAGCTATTGCTTTACTAAAACATGACTTGATTAACTTCGAAGACTGGGCAACTTTATCAAAATAACACTTACAATACTTGACACTAACAAAAGAAGGAAGGAAGTGTCAGTTTTCGGGTCGTCGGAATAAGACTTCTCGTAGAGGTAGTTAGGTTAGCTATCTATTATTTCTTCTTTGCTCTTATGTAGCATGATGCTTGTGTGAGGCAGGCTTTGTGCGACTTGGCAACGCCGATACGGACAATTTGGGTCCTGGCCACCTAACCCGTTATTGGATTGTCATAATTTAACATAGCTTGTACCTATCGGCTTTACTACCGCCTAGCCGGGTAAGCTTGATAACCAGCACCCAAAGTTATTGTAACACATTTAATGGGGAATCTGTGATGCTAGTTCAGAAAATGGCAAGATAAACAACTATTGGCGCTTACTTTTGCTCAGATCTTCGCAAACGATATTTTGTTAGCTATTGAAAGTTTAACTGCCTGATTTTAGCATTAGCTCAGAGCCAAATGCGTTGCCAACCCACATTTTAATAAATCGCTTATTAGAAAAGCAACGCTCAGCAGTTTTCCATCGCATAACTGGGCTACATTATGCAACACCCAGCTTGGTATTGGCATTGCGTCACCTCGATGCAAGGTGGAAAGTTTCATATGCATGTGATTTCCCTCTGGGCTGCCTTTACATTTATTAATTTGTAAGCTTTACCAATGATTTTAAAACATATTCGAAACTGAGGGCTATAATATAAATCAACAGAGATTTACCTATTAAGGGCAACTGATGAAATTTATAACTGTCTTACTGAATTTTGAATTTTAAAATACCTGCCGTAGATGAGCCATGAGCACAATGAGTTCGATTCACATTTAATTTATTGAGTAAAAAGGATCTTATAATTCTTATTTTTCTTTTCAGTTTGAGTTACGGTGGCCCTGATAAGGGCCTTGTGACTGTGTTGTCAAAGGAGTAACTGGTGTGGTGACTGCACTGCGGGGTCAACTGTGTTGTGTTGTCCGCCTCACAGTGATAGTTCACACTCGGCACTTGTCACCATGTCTTCTAATGTTTAGTTTTTGGTTCTCCTAATGTTATCCTTAAACGTTTGAGGCACATATTATACAATTTTCGAGTCGAAAAATCTGTTTTCCTTAAAGTGTCATTCAAGGTGCTAATTTTTTCCAACGATAGTATCATCACAATAAGATTATATCGCAAATATTCTCTATTATTGCACTAAGAGTGCCGTGGGAATGCATAATACACAACCACACAGATACGTGGACAATATACTGTCCCGGCATATAAAAAGATGACAATACACCAGCCTATGGAAAACCACCAACCATGCTCGGTTCACACGCGTTCACACGCCAAATGAGCGGACTGGACCACTTTGGTGTAGTGACAGAGTGGGCTATAATTTACAAAATTTCATGTTTTGTTTAACAGTTATTGTGGCTGTGAAATTCTAGCACAGGAATAGGATTTTAGTATGTGTGTTAAACGTACATCGTAACCACATTGTCTATTGGCTTGTGACGATATCTACAAAATTACCTTTGTACCGATTGGAATTGTGAAATTTTCGTTTCTCTATAATATCATCAAAAATCTTAGAATATATGTTTATTTACAACAATTATTATAACCCTTTACTCTCAACCTGAAACGAAAGCGAGTTTTCCTTTCAAAAAAATTTCGCACCAAACTTTTTATTTTTTGCGAACTCAACCGGCTTCGGTCGACAATACAACAATATAAGGTACAATTACAATTAACTTAATTAAACTACCATTGCAAAAAGGCCCTGATATTGATCATAAGTACTTATAGCAAGATTATTACAGAATTGTTATATTCCAAGAATGTGTTCCGTAATCCGAAATAGTTTAAGGTAAGAACCTATGTATCAGTTTGTATCCTCTTCTAACATGTAAATATGAGTACATGTCTTAACCCCAGGGAAAAGGTCAACAACACGCATACAAAGTCTCGGAGACTATTGGTAAGCAAGCACGCATGTGGTACCTACGTAACTCTTTACATAATATTATAAGTATTTAATGATACAATAGCACTGACTTCTGGTAGTTTAAGGGTCAAAAATAAGATGCTCTCGTTACATGTAAACATTGGATGATGGACGTTGTACATTTAACAATTCAGTACCAGGAGTGGTGCAATTTTTGAAAACCATAGAGTGACTAAACGTCAGTGAAATTGACGTTTATTCCATGATTTCCAAATTTCTATATATCTGAAACTCATTGATGACTAAAATTCTCATACCTTAGGTATTAATATAAGTGCCTCCTCCAGTACATATGAAAAACGGTGATTTGCGGCCTTTTTGATGATATTTAGTCACTCAGTGACATTCAAAAATCGCACCCCTGATATTGAGTAGGTACGGAGTGTACCTACTGTGTTCTCTACCTACGCTGGTTGTAGTAGGTACTTACCTATCTATTGCGTTTACTTTATTTGACCGAATCATTATCATCGTAATAAGCCTATATAAGTCCACTACCAGACATTAGCCTCCCCAATGGAATGACGCGACAGACGCTCTTGATCCGCCTCCATCCACTGACTTCTTGCTACCTTTAAAATGTCGTCGGTCCATCGAGACACTGTGACACGGCCTTATCCTGCACTGTGTAGTCTGGTTCAAGGTTTCCTTTGTTTCTCAACGGTTGGCAGTTCTGCAAGCGATATGGTTTGCCCGTTGCCACTTTAACTTGCTAATTCTGAGAGTTATATCAATGATTGTGGTTCTCCTACGGATCTCCTCATTTCAGATTATATCACGTAGTTAAACGCCGAGCATAGCCCTCTCCATAGTCCGCTGTACGACTTTGAGCTTGTGTATGCGACCAATATAGTGAGCGACCACGTCTCAGTACCGTAGTCATCGCTGGCAACAAGCACTGAATATAGACTTTTGTTTTGAATCTCTGCGATATCTGTGTCGTATGGCGAAGTTTTGCATACGCTGCCAATCCTAGGTCGGCTGACTTCTTTGTCGAAGTTGGACCTTCCTAGTTGAATCGTCTGACCCAAATAGACATACTGGTCAAACACTTCGATGATATTATCGTTCCTAACGTGTACCGGCATGGGCATTTGACATGATGTTCGTCTTGCCAATGTTCATTAATTAAGATGCACCCTTTGGGAGACAGTATTGAGGTCACTGATTATTGTGTCAAGGTCTTATAGCGATTCTGCCATGATGACTGTATCATTGGCAAATCGAAGGTGAGTGATGTATTCGCCATTGATGTTGATGCTATATCCGTTCTAGTAATCACGTTCGAAGCAATTACCTACGTTCATTTTAGTGAATTAATGTAGGTAATTGCTTCGAATGATTCATAACTTTACAACAATACTCAGTTTCATCAATTACTACTACACAACTGCTTTTTAGGAGGTTAGGTACTAACAAGGTTTATATGACGTTGCAGACAAAAAATAAGATCCGAAATATAAAACCTGTAAATTTTTACTGGTTCTGCTTCATTCAAATTATCATGACTATTTTCAAATATACCAACCAAAAAATGAAAAGACCAAAGCAAGTGTGTATTTTGCTAACAATGAAACAAACAAAATACCGTAACCTTCCTAAACTGGATTACGAAAATCTGTGTATTTGAGGATTGTATTTACTTTTATTTGTAGAGACTGTCAACAAAATGCAAGACAAGTGTGTGTACCGTACGGTTTAACACGTCGTTTATCGCTTAAGACGGCTAAGTTATCTCTCACGAAGTAGGTATGTCATGTGTGAATAGGCACAATTACCATACAGATAACGCCCCTGCAGTCCTAGTAATTAGAATGAGGTTAGAGAGGCAAAGTCTGGGCTACCTCTGCAACTAAAGATTACTGAGCATACGAAATATTTTGAAGATTGAAAAACAGTTAGGTCAGAGACACTTCCTCGAGACAGATGGCGCTACATGACTACAACAACGGGATAATTTTTGCTAAGAAGAAATCGGTCTTATAGAACTCTTAGGTATATCAACTGTCTGTTAGAGAACTAAACTAATTTCTCAGTGAATAATGACGCGCCCATACACCAGTTACGACCATTTTTTACAGCACCAACCTCTGATTAAGTTCTTATTGCGTCTTGTATTATTCATTACCAACTTTACATCATCGTCATCATTATCATTATAATCAGCCCCCTTCTGACATAGACCTCTCCCCTAGAATGCCACGATGAACGGTCTTGAGCCGCCTCCATCCACCGACTTCCTGTAACCTTTATAATGTCTTTAGCCTATCGAGAGGAGGGGCTTAATACTGTGTCATCCAATTTGTAGTTGCCATTCGAGAACCTTTAGTCCCCAAGTCAGCTTTACCCAATGAAAATATTTTTTTTGTGCTGAAGCAGGAAGATGACTTTAGGACACGTGGTCTAAAGTTTCGTGGTCTAGAGATCCAGCCTCTGATTGGATTTTCTATTGTGACTGGAAAATATCTAGAACTTAAATCATAGAGCAAATCTAAACATGCATCCCCTGATGTTCAACCATGTCCATGATATTCTTCTCTTTTTCGTCACATGGTAAACGTCCACTGCTGGACGTGGCCTCCCCATAGATTAGGGGGAATGTGCCATAATCACCACGCTTGGTAGGTGTCAATCGCTCCTCCTTACCTCCGGGAGCGCTTTGAAATTCTTGTCCCTCGTGGTAAGCCTTGCAGAACGTGCATGTCCCTCCTGCTACAAACGCCCCCTCACTCTTCCAGTCGCTACGGTGACTCCTTTGCCGTACAGGCGGTAAGGCTTTGGAATGCCCTTCCCCATGTCATCCGTGACAGTCCTTCAGTTAACGTCTTTAAGAGTAGAGTAAAAGAGCACTATCTTTCACTGTAAATTGTTTCTTTGGTAGAATTTATATTTTTATTTATGTATGATACCTATCTAATTATATACAATTTATGATATGTATTTGCTATTTAATATATATATATTTATCTATGTGTAAGTATGTTTATTTTAATTAATATATAATTTTTAATTTGTTTTGTTTCTCACTTTTCTTTTTACATGTGTGCACGAACCTACCTCTATAATCACCACTCTCTAGCCTCAGAGGTTTGCTGGAAGAAAACTCTTTTTAGGGTTAAGCTCGCCTTTGTACATGTCCTTTAGTTCTGTCTTGTGTTCTTACTATGTATATGTGTGTACAATAAAGAATAAGAATAAGAATAATATTAAGTACTCAGATAGATGCTGTTTTCCATCCCCTGGCGTAATCCCTTAATCACCTTTTACGATACGGTAGGAGTTGAAGAAGTCCTATTCTTAGGCTAAGACCACCACGACCTCGAGACCACCACGACGCATGATATTACGCCCATTAAATTAATTGCGTTTCTTTGCCACAGCGCGGCGGCTATTAAACGACTACGGCTTGCGACTAATTCGACCCTGGAATAGGGTTGGAGGAGCTTACATTGCTTAACTAACTACGGATTTATGCATCGAGTACGGCTTACGAAATACAAATGGAATAACGAAGAGTTTAGCAGATATGTCGTTAGGATACCTACTAAAATAAAATCTGCTATAATAATTTTCTTCAATTTACAGAATCTGTGAACCCAAACGTGTTTGTACAGTGCAAGGTTTAAGTGTGAGTGCTTGAGCTAAGTAACTAAGGCGGGATAAGGTAAACTGTTGTGACGACTAGCCGAGAATGAATAATCTATCTAACCATGTCATATTTGTTCCAAGTCTGGATGTTATGGTACCATGGTACTCGTAGTTCCTGATACCCACGACACAGGTAATTCTATTGTGGACTGTTGGATGTTATGTTATGTTCCTAAAAGTTTGTGAGGATAGATGGATGGATAGATGGATATTACTCTTTCACGAAAAAACTAATAAACGGATTTTGATGAAACTTTTCAGTATTATAACTTATAAATACATCAGAATAACATAGACAGGCTATAAAAGATAGGCCACCATGCGGGCGGGCTGCAAGCAAATGCTAGTCAGTCATATATATTTCGTAAAGTTCTGAATCAAATCAAATCAAATAGTATTTTATTCATTGAAATCATAAGGGTCATTTTGAGTTGTCTTATAAATTAAAATAAGCTCCTGTTCTAACGCGATCAAGCCTAGAAGTATCAGGGCAACCAATACGGCTTGGTTTAATTTCATGAAATAAATATTCCATAGACAATCTCGCTATAACCGCATTCGGCTCCTTAACAGACTGCACAAGAATTACGGCCCAGGTAGGATAACTTAGGTGCAACTTGAAACAATATTTCAACAGCCTTGAGTTTTCAATACTTAATTTCAAAATATTTACACACGTTTTCAAAGGCAGTTGCAGTTTATTACAGAAAATACAAAGACAGTCTCATTATATACAGCTCCCAGTTTATGCTAAAGTGTTTATGTAAATGAAATAAGTTGTCGCCTGGCTCTTGATTACAAAGAGAACTTGGAGTAGTTTTGTTTACAGTTTAAACGCAATTGCGTGAGTTCATTCACTCAGTCCCTGCTGCAATCTAAGCGCTACGAAAACGTAAATAAAACGACTAAGTGACCGTGTGAAAGTTAGCAGCGAAAAGTCGCTAAATGAAGTATGGAGATGACATTAATAAGGGCATTATCGCACTAGCAGTTTACGACCGTATTTCCAGCGAGGCGATCAAAAAATGGGCCTGACACTGGAAAGGTGGAGGCGCGAGTAATGTATTAGTTAGGTAGCTTTTACTGGTTTACTTGTGAACTAGGGGAAAAACGCTCTCGTTTCTACTTGTCTAACGGGCAAGACAGGTGCATAATACCAGAACAATTTACAAGCTTTTATTTTGAACTAACTAGTAACTTTGTACCTATACAAAGTTTGAAAGTTTCAGGTACAGTGTAGCACTTAAAATCCAATTGTAGTGGAACTAGCGGTGTTTTGTTCCTGTCCTTTTCATGCTATTTGCAGAACTTAAGTTCATTGGGTAGGTGAAAAGCTGAACAGTTCGTATTCTCATTGGCTGCTAAAAGGAAATGCACGATTGGAAATGCTTTTTATCTACTACTTTTGCTGATACCCGACTACATAGGCCCATACATATATTAGCGTATATGTATGAGGCTTTGTATTATGCCTTTTCCCGCTGCTTCACTAGGCTTGACAGACAGGCAGACAGATAGACGGACGGACAACAAAAAGATACTATAAGGGTCCCGTTCTTTCTTGTTGAGGTATGGAACCCTAACAATCATGGTAAAGTCAGAAGAGCACGATGTGATAAGCGTCAGCCTCTACCCATAACAATCTGATTGCAACTCATTATTAATTTCATTACACTTTAATCCAAAAATTACTTGCACGTTAACTGATAATACCACGAGTAATTTGCTTAAAATCTGTATCAAAATTGGTAAAATTTAACTTGAAGCTCGCAGTATTTACGTAGGTATTTACGACGTGAAATAACGTGCCAAGCCTGCTACGTGTGGTGCGTGGACGTGAATTATAATTTTATTTTTCACATTTTAATCTGTATTGGACCTTTTCAATACTAGTTATACTCTGAAAATGCTAAAGAAATTTTATCATCCGAGAAGTAGACAGTGCAGGGTTAAGTATCTGGATTATTTAGTCCTTACGTCTAAAACCATTCTTGCAAACATTTAAAACATTGCCACGCAATCAACATTATCACAAATAACAACGTCACTTTCGCCATAATATTTGCCTAAATCTAAAAACACTTATTCCCTCAAGAAAATTCCAACAAAATCTGCATTCTAATCCATTTATGTAAAGCCAGCGTGAATCTCGTTTTATTCAATCTACCAGGGCCGTAGCAAGGGGGGTTAATTCTGGGGTTTACAAATTTACTGGGGTTAAAAACACTCTTGAATCCTTTGAAATTTATGTGATCAATTTATAGAATATACAAGTATTGGGCTATCTATTCTACCAGTTGAGTGGCTATATCGCGAAGATGCTGTGATGCGGCTGCCTCGCTTTTGCAGCGCATCTCTGAGATGTTTGCGGAGGCGCGCGGGGACGGCTTTCACACGATCTTTCGCAACAAAGTTGCTTCCTTGCTGCAGCGTGAGCGACGCAGTAGCAACAGCATCCTGCAAATGGGTGTCTCCCAAATGGATCGCCCTGTTCAAACCAGATTGATGCAAATAAAATAAATAAATCCGCCTCGCTTTTGCAGCGCATCTCTGAGATGTTTGCGGAGGCGCGCGGGGACGGCTTTCACACGATCTTTCGCAACAAAGTTGCTTCCTTGCTGCAGCGTGAGCGACGCAGTAGCAACAGCATCCTGCAAATGGGTGTCTCCCGAATGGATCGCCCTGTTCAAACCAGATTGATGCAAATAAAATAAATAAATAAATAATTCTGGATATTTCACACAATATTATCTAGCCACAAGCTAAGCAGAGCTTGTGTTATGGGTACTAGATAACTGATATACTTAATACAATACATTATATAAATAGATATTTTTTATTATACATAGAAAAATATCCAGAACACCCTGAACAAATATCTGCAGATCGGAACAAACATTTGTTCCGAGGCGGGAATCAAACCCGCAACCTCCTGCGTCGCAGGCGAACCTTCGCCCGCCTTCCTTCACCCCTTCTTCGAACCTTTTTTTCACTTTCGTATAATAATAGTTCTCTTTTAATTTAAATAACCTAAATGATACTATCTTGTAATAAAATATTGTAACATCGACATAATTTTTTCTTTGTAATTGTATGCTCTTTGATTTATTTTATGACTGATTTTGATTTTACTTTTGATTTTAAATTGAGTTTAGATTTTTATATGGATTATTTTTATTTGAAATAAATGGATTAGTAATAATAATATGTGAAAGAGTACCTGGGGCCAAGGTAAGAAAAACAATCCCGAAAAAAAGACCCCCTTTTGACTTCCCAAAACACAAACACTACGTCCCTGCAACCCGCAAAACAGAAAACACATAAAAAGTAGGTACTTTCCTTTCTTCTGATTTGTAATGAAATTAAAACTTGTAGCCAATGGGGGAGTTGTAAGCCACTCTTAAGGAGCTTAAGGGGTAATCAGATCGGATTTCTACATTATCAATTGCAGTTTTCCATTAAAAAGAGTGATATCGATACCTACCCTTAAACTTTGCACTCTGAGGGGAATTGTTTTATACCGGCTTTTGATAGAGAAATGGTCTGATAGTGAAAACTCCCTTTACATTTTGTATATTTTCCTACAAATTGTATTAAAACTAATAAACTGATTCTACACATGCTGACAACATGGCTGGCGACGACAAGAAAAGGCGCAATTCGATAACGATAAACGCAGCATTTGATGTACAGTTCAACCAACGATCTTATAAATACATATAATACAATACATGCCTCTGGGTGCAACCATACATTTCTTTCTCGTCATCGTGGTCAGTTACGCCGCCAGCAAGCACCTTCCACACAGAATATTTACCGACCTCATAATACAACCCTTAACCTGACGTTTTTAAGGTATTTTTAGATCTTCTTGTCACAGATACCGCAGATCCCCAAGACGAAAGTCTATAATTATTAACATATGCCATATGCCAGTGTTGACTAATTAACGGCACTGAGACGTGGTTGCTAACTATTGCCCTTATACGTAAAGTCGCGCAGCGGGCCATGAAGAGAGCTATGCTAGGAGTTAGTTTCACTAAATGATAAATCTGTAGAAGAACCAAGGTGTATGTAAGTGATACATAGCCCTCAGAATTAGCTAGTTGAAGTAGCAATGAGCTTGTAGATCTAACAACCGTTGGAGAATAAAGGTTCTCGAGTGGTGACCTCAAACTGGACTAAAGATATTATGAAGGTCACAGGAGGTCAGTGGGTGGAGGCGGATCAGGGCCGTTCGCCGTGGCATTTTATGGGGGAGTACTATGTCCAGCAGTTGTATTCTACAGGCTGATGAGAATCCTGTTTAAGGTTGAGGCTTAAACAGCTTCCATAATAATGTTTTTTGTTTCACTAGACGCAGATACATAGACTATGAGACAGTCGTCGCCGATCGAAGGTTAAAGACTTCCATTATTTAAAGTTTCATTTCATCCACACACTTAAAGGACAATTTCGTTAAATACAGTCTCGACGAGACAATTCATGTTGGAAGCAGAGAGGTGAAACGGGGTGGAGGGTAGGAAGAACCCTTTGAATTATAGTCGCGGTCTGCCCCCGCCACTTATCTCTACATAATGACATAGGATCGGGTTACACTGTTCAGACATTAGCGTCTAGAGTTTTAGGGGCTGTTTAAGCCCGCAAAGCTATGATGTAAAGATTTTTACGTGTTGTAATTTTACAGTTTTTTGACCACAAAATAACTAAGTAGTTCGCGAATCTTGGACCAATTAAGTTCATACAGAAAATTACCAGTTGTATTGGTATCATCAACCTACCTACTAAATTTCATGGTCATTGGATAAACGGTTCTAAAGTTATCGTAGAATAAAATCCCATCGAACATATGTATGTAGATACCGACGTACATAACGCTAAAGCCGAACCATGCAGAGCCCTCGAGTTAACACTGTGGCCTCGCTTCGCTCCAACAAATATGACTACTAAATTATAACAAAGGAGTAAGGAGTAATTATAAATCATATCAAACATTATATCATTGTTTTTGATCACTTACTAAATATAAGTTACAAAACAATTAATTCTCAGAATTGAATACAGCAACTAAACTTATTGACAACTATAGTGAAACGCTCGTGACTTCGCTCGCATGTAGTTTTTTCCATACAAACTTAACATCCCTGATCGGAGCTGAGCTGCTGCGCCGCTGATGAGAAGGTAATTTGTGCCAGTGTTGTATGACTGGTGGGTACTGAGAGGCACACTATTTTTATTAATGTAATGCTTGTCTTTTGTGTATTTTTAATAATCTTTGTTAATAGTCTTTGTCTTTTTCCCGTGTCATTCTTGTTTTTTTTGGCACAAATAAATGCTTTTTCTTTCTTTCTTTCTTTCTTTCTTTGTAAATTTAGGAAATCCTTTCTTATTGCATCTCTAGATCACAAAAGGAATGTACCCTCCAAATCAGGTCTCTAATATTTACGGTGTAGACTGTGCGTTAATAGTCAGCCAATAAGTGAGTCAGTTAGTTAGTCAGTCAGTCGGTCAGTCACGGAACGATTTTATATAAAACAAGCTGGACTCCTGACCTAACGCAAGGTGACCAAGAAAGAAACTGCACCATGAAGTGGTGTAGTACTATGTGTTCTCCATTTCATACTACATACTACTACCACTTCGTTTTTTTATTTTTATTACTAGTTGCGCCCCGCGGTTTTACCCGCGTGAATAATGATGAAAATTGATGATGATGATGATGATGAAAAGTAGCCTATGTGTTAATCCAGGGCGTAAAGTATCTCCATTCCAAATTTCACTCAAATCCATTCAGTAGTTTTTACGTGAAAGAGTAACAAACATCCATACTCACAAACTTTCGCGTTTATAATATTAGTGGGATTAGTAGGATATATTGATGATGATTAGGTATTATTTTTTTACTGTCATTAAAACTTTTTGCTTCTTTCAACAGAGCTTCAGTTAACCTAATTAAGACGGAGCTCATTTCTCAAAAGCAATTTTAAGGGGGAGTCAATTTCAGGAGGGAAATTACTGCTGGTGATAAAACAGACTGAAGCACCTTAAGAATATTTTAGAATACATAATATATTATTTTGGATAATTTCCATGTTCCAAGTTCTAGTATACCAGTTACTTAAGCCAGTTATTGTCAAAGTAGTGTATAACGACCCCCAGAAGTAAGACATGAAAGGAGCCTACGTCAGTTAAAAAAATTGGGGTGCATGAGATGTAAATGGGGTGCAATAAATAATCTAGGAGCATAATTTGCTGATAATACGTTATTAAAAAAAACAGGAAAACACCTAAATAACTACCTAGAATGACTATTCTTAATTCTAAGTGAGGGCTCATTGCAATGACTTGAATTCCTTCAATTCGGCAGTCAGGACTTACGTCATCTACGCGAGGTTAATTTTTCGTGTTTTATAAGGATTGTACAAAGGTATGCGTGCCTTAGTAATAACCTAAAATTATGAACAAAATAATGGTAGCAATCTATCCAACGTGTGTATTTCATATTTCTTGCAAAAGTTTCGCTTTATAATAGGTAATTTCGAAAGCATGTTCAACTAGCGAGTAGCGAAATAATTTAATTTTGTAGAAATGAATGTCTTCAGAGTACTACTTACTTCGTTATTTTGTCTCCTGCCTGACCTACGCACCGTGAAATTATACTTCGCACCTACACTAGGGCTACCCTAACTTTGAGGTATTTCAGGAAACTATGCAATCGGTAAATTTAATTAAATTGGTCAAGAATTAATTCCAATTAAATGGTAATTGGTAATTGGTTTTGTTAGTAGTAGAACTTCTTGTGAAAGAGTTCGTCCGGGGAAGTACTACCACCGTACCTATTTCTGCCGCCAAGCAGTAGTGTTCGCATTGCTGTGTTTCAGTTTGAAGGGTACGGGTGCCGGTGAAATTACAGGCACATGAGACTTTTCATCTTTATGTCTCAGGGTCGGCAGCGCGCGTGTGATGCCTTTGGTGTTACAGGCGTTCATAGGCTACGGTAACTGCTTTCCATCTGGTGGGCCGTAAGCTTGTCTGCTTGCCAAGTATCATAAAAAAACAAAAAAAAAAGAAAGGAGCCACATTTCGAGACGCATCCACTGATTTTACCACAGTCTCTACCAGCACTCACAGGAAGGGTGACTAAAAAAATTAATGATTTTAAGTTGACAAGCAGATTTTTATGTAAAGTTTTTATATTTTTACAATCCTTACATCGTCCAACCAAGAAACAATGAAGCGAGATGATTTTCAGGAAAGTTTTTCTAAGTAACTATAGCTAGTTGAAAAGTGCGTTTTAGGGTTCCTTACCTCAAAAGGTTACCAATGCAGCCATTATTGGATCACTCTAGTATCTGTCAGTCTATCACGCTATATTTTCTCCGAATCTACTGGACCAAAAAAGTTGAAATTTGGTATATACAGAGGAAGGTGATCACAGACGTGACGTAAACGAATTCTGATTTCTGGGGCTAAATTTGTAAAGCAAACTAGACAATTAAAAAATACTTTTTAAGGGTTCGTTATGAGAAATACGTTGCTTTTTTAAATCTCATAAAATACAGAGACAAAATTAAAAAAAAAAACAAAAAATGGGAAAACATATCTCACGGAAAGGAAATTCCCACGGGAAACGAAAAAGATTTCGTTTCATAAGGCTTATACCTTAAAAAATAACAAACTGAGAAATTTGGAGCAATATTGTGACGTTTTTGGAACAAATAAAAAATTTTTTTTTCCTTTATCCTTATTTTCCACAAGTTCATTGACAACCCTCACTTTATTGCCCGTCCTTGTCCTACAGCGTCACGTCACGTCACGTCACGTCACGCGTGCTGGTTTTTAGACTTGAGTGCGCCCGAACGGATGCATGCAGAATAACCTACAGATCCAAGAGTTCACTCCCCCTCAACATATTCTCCCAACCGATTCGCATCACAATCGGCCGGATAATACATAACGAGACAAGTCGTGCTCCAAGTTTACCTTGTTATGCTAACAGTGCTGATTTGTTTCTTGTTTTGTTTCAGAGACAGTAGACAAAAATCAAGAGACGAAACAATGAGGGGAATATTACAAAGGTACCTACTTTATCCCTGTGGCATTGCCCACGTGTTCACCATTATTTAGCCTATAAGTCCACTGCTGGACATAGGCCTTTGCCAACAAACGGTCTTGATCTACCTCCATTCATTGACTTTCTGCGATCTTAAAAATGTCGTCGTTCCATCAAGAAACTTCCGACGCGTCGTCCGGTTCGTGGTTACCACTCGAGAACCTTTATTTCGTATCGGTTGTCTGTTCTGCGAGTTATATGGCATGCCTATTGCCATTTTAACTTGCTAAGTCTGAATTTCTTCCAGCGTAGTTACAGAACTTTATAATATTTTTGTCTATTATATCTTTTTAGTGTCGTATATAGCGCTGTCCGGAAAAATAAGCAATCTACCACTCTTTGATCAGAAATTATAATTTCTTGATGATTTTCTGGTCTGAATAATTTCATTGAAGCCGTTGGGGTTGTAATCATACTCAGAATCGAGTTATAGTTCAAACAAATCAGCATTAATTACCAAGTCGCTTGAGTCGGATTGGATCCCTCGAGCGTGTGAAACTAGTATTTAACTAGAAGCTTTTTTGCAATCATCATTTGTAGGAAATTATTACAAAATGAAAGAGTGCTACTCTAGCAGTAATAACTACATTTTTGATTGATGATTTACATATTACGAAGATACATTCCTTACTCCTTAAAGCTCTTAAGGTTCGTCTTCTTAACATTAAACGCATTATTCGGTTCAAATTCCAATTGCCGACAACAAACATGATACGCTGCTCTTCATCAAATAAAGCCAGCTCTATTTATTGTGGATCGTCTCACATGTGCCGTGAAATTTAAATGTTGTTGTATTTTTTGTTCATCACTGCTCATCAACACTTTTTGTGATATAGAAAACTGGTTTTGCGAAAACTAGGAGATGCAACACACATGTTTTAATGTTTAGTTTTTTTATACTACTACGTAAGCAAACAAGCATACGGCCCACCTGATGGAAAGCGGTTACCGTGGCCTATGGACGCCTGCAACACCAGAGGCATCACACGCGCATTGCCGACTCTTTAAGAACTTTAAAACGTCCTTTTTGAAGAACCCCATACTGTAGTCACTAGAGAAAACCTCGGCAGGGAGATCATTCCACAACTTAAGTGATCGCGGGAGGAAATTCATCTGGAACCTCGCGGTGCGCGACCACATAGCTTCCAAGGTATGAGGATGAGTTCCGACGGCGAGCGGTGCAATGGTAGAAGGAAGCAGCTGGCACCAGATCAAACAATTCTTCAGAACACAACCCATTATACAAGCATATATAGCATTATATAGTTTCTCATCAATATCATTAGCTTAGCTGCGAACATCCCTGAACCAAAAATACACTGTAAAAATAATTGAAGAACATTCGTATCTAAACTAATTATATTTAAGTACAATAACTGAGTTTTCGCAAAATCAGTTATCGCTATCACAAGAAGTGTTGATGAACTGTGATGAGCAAAAAACACAAAAATTTAAATTTCGCGGCACTTGCTATACGATCCATCTTAATATAATTGATTTTAAAATAACAAGCTGATTCATCGAGCATTGACATCATATCGAAACCCCATACGATACCCAAATACAAAAATGCCCCTCTGATTAGCGGGTGAGCCGCCAACTGGCACGGGTGGCACCCGCACCCGCCAAACTGCTCGACTCAGCACGCCTCAATGAGCTGATTGTCCAATTAACTCCATTCATACATATGTCCGCCGATAAAACCACACGCTAAGAGCCTTTCCAAGCCTAATACGACCATTCGCACTGCTAAACTTTTAAAAGCGTTGAACTTTATTGGCAATGTCGTGGGGTCTGAAACATTGATATTAGTTCTAATGGAAGTCTATTAGAAGCGGCAATATGTACTTGAAGTTACCAGTAGTGTTTTGATTGAGAGGGTAATGAAATACATGATGTTCCAATGTCATTGAGATAAAGGTGTTTACCAAAGGACAGAACAAAATATTTTGGCGAAACCTTAGCCCGGCAGTGAGACCGACGTAGCCCCAAAGGCTAGATAAAAGAAAATGAAGTAGGTATAAAAACACACAGTACAGAGTAAACAAGGGTGTCGGGAAATAGATGTGATAGTAACACACTACTACCGATCAATCAATGCCATTTTACTTAGAAGATAGTCAAATCAAAGATGGATTCCCCGAAAGCCACAGTAAATAAAAAAGAGATCAATTTTTCTTCAAAAATATCATCACATGTTTAGCTTCACTATCAAAAAAAGAAGTTTATTTCAGAACCATAGATCTTACATATAATATGCATATTACATGGTAACTGAGATGAAGTCCTGACAGAAGATCACAAGTGTCTAGGTACATACCACGATTTGAAAGTACCTACTTGTGTTGGTAGTATCTCAATTCCATGTTGGAGAATCCTCTAAACTCCGAAGTAAGATAAACAGGTAGTAAAAGCAAGCGCGAAAATCTAAGAACTCATGCAGGCGAAAAATAAAGCCCTTCCTGAGTTTAAAGTAGAACACAAAAAGCTGCATCGAGACACTTTGATGTTATAACAGAAGTTTTGTTTGACAAAATATTTTCGGATGAGCTATTTATACTGGCAGTTGCGTAAAATATTTAGGTTAAAATAATGAGTTAAATAATTCAAACGTGCCGTTATGACGTGACAAGCCCATTAGCAAAGCGGAACAAAATGCATTTCAATTAATAGTGAGCGTTGCGGTGAATTTATAGCGATAATAAGTTGTAACTCAGTACGTAGTCTACGAATACGTAGCACTTATCACACTGCACTTACAGCTAAGGTTTGTAGTTAACAAAGACATTGTCCATAAAAAGAAAATTTCTAGGGAAAATTTGACAATCTAAGATTGTGGTACCGCTTTATTACGTCCGTCTAATCATGGAAGATGGAAACCCTTTAGTAGAATTAATGACAGCATACGATTTCAACGAATTGTCCAGCTCAAATTCCCAGTATTTGCAATGATATTACCTACTACGAAATACCTTACAACTCCACTCTTCGACGTAGAGCTCCTCTTAATAAACAATAATGAATTCTTTGGAACGATTTATTATACTTTTCTCTAAAAGAAAACTTTTGTTACTCGGGAGCCTGATAAACAAATGTTAAAAGTTTGGCTCAAATAAAGAATTCGTTGTGTATCTTTCGTGACCTTTCGAGACCCTTAGATGTTTAGATGCTGAGCTTGGACGTTCATTACGAAAGAAATTAAAAGTTGTAAGTGTAAATTGAGTTGAAAAATTGTCACGTTTGAGTTTGCCGTGTAAACCAAAGTTAACATTTATTAATTTCCTTGTTCCTGTAAAGACAAGTAAGCCATAGTTTTCCTAGATAATACAAAGGTAATTATTGTAGTAACAACATTGTACATTGAGGTATAGGTAACATAGTTCACGCCTCAAAGCTATTTAGGAAGTAATTCATTCAATAGTCGATGTGTACAATTATCTACCAAAAAGAGGCTTCATTCTCTTTTAGTAGTATTTTAATATTACTTTCTCTTTCAGGCTAAGACTATACATTCCCAAGTCTACGAAATTTCCACTCCCGTACCGAGAAACATTATGCTCGCACGTCCTCAAGACAGTAAAAGAACCGTTTACATTTTTCAGCGTGCTAATTTTATTTGACTCGTCCTGAATATATTATATCCTATTATTACACCCCACGCCCTCAACATCCACTTAAAGCTAACAATGAGATTTTTCTCGTTTAAATTGTTAACATTTTCGAGAAAAATGCAAAAAATCTGATATTATTCTCGGTGTTATTGCTCATTAAGATTAAATTTAATTTTCTTTCGTTTTAATTTTAGTCCTGATTCCGTATTAATTTTACTGTGCTCACAGAAAACATTTTGGAAGATAATATTCTTAAAACATGATAAATATCTATCTACCTACTTTTCAAACTGTCTGATAACAAATGGCAATTTTGTTATAACAATACTGACTGATATAATGCAGATTAAAAGCCAGGATGCCCAGGACTAATAAATGATGATGTGAATTATTACGTTATTTGCGACAGGCTATGGAGAGAGCTATCACAGAGATTTAACTGCGTAATAGAATCTGAAATGAGAAAATCCGTAGAAGAACCAAGATCACCGACATAGCTTTCAGAATTAGCAAGTTGAGTGGCAATGGGCTGGTCATATAGCTCGCAGAACTGACAACCGTTGGGTAATAAAGGTCAATTCACATCGGATGCGTATGCAGCACATAACGTAACCTGCGCGTCACTTTGTATGTACACGTTTGCGTGCACGTCACGCAAGCGGTGTGCCATGTCTCATAGAGTTCCATACATTACAACGTCTACGCGTACGCAGCCGGTGTGCTGCAGCCTTAAAGGTTCTCGAGTGGCGACCAGAAATCAGTCGATGCGGTAAACCAAGGCCCTCCACTCGATGGACTAAAGACATTATGAGCGTCGCAAGAAGTCTTTGGATGGAGACGCTTCAAGACCGCTCGTTGTGGCATTCTAGAGAGAGGCCTTTGTCCAGAGACTTCTACAGGCTGATGATGATGATGATATGAACAGACTCTTTGTTTTCAAATCAGTAGTTAAACACATCTGGTAGGTATGTAGGTATCTATAGGTTTCTAAGTTACAATTAACTGAACATCAATCGATTTCGATTGATACTGATTGATTGCCAAGTCTCGCTCTGTTTAATTTAGTCAACAAAGTTCAGTGGCTTTGTGAAAATGCACTTCATTAATATGTGCTGCAATTACATTTTATCTTCTTTACCGGTTCTCTTACCTCTGGCTGAAGAACCAATAAATATAAGAACCAAACCTTTGGCTTCGATAATAGTGTACTAATCATGTGTATAAAAATTCATGGAGTTTGATGAAATTATAGCCAAAATAGAGGCAAACTTTGTTCGCGTACAAATACCACCGGTAACCTTCCCTTAATAGAAAGAAACTGACTCTCATATCCATTTCACAAACTTTACAATTAACTTATATACCAAAGAAGTTGTAGAGAGTATATTGTTTCGTGTTTTAGAGTCTAGTCTAGTTGAATGTAAATAAAGAGTTAAGATATTCTTTATAAAAGATACAGATCTTAACCGCTTCTTTGCAAGAAGGACGGCATAGTGAACAGTGGGCGTGATAAGACCGGTACTGTGTACTAAGCCAAATTCTTATGAAACACTTGTGAGATTCTGAGCTCTTAACGGTCTTTCGTCATATCACATCAGCAGCCTGTTAGACAAAGTCTCCCCATAGAATGCAATTGGTGGAATTTACCCTAATCACCACGCTCAGCAGGCGGATTGGTGATCGCAGTATTGGTGTTAAGCACTCAAGTGGATACTGCTGCCCATTGCCTGGTGTAATCCCTTAATCGGCTTTTACTACCTCCACGGAGGAGATGGAGGGATCTATTCTTTGGCCGAACACACCATAGCACCTATCTTTTTTATTGTTATAAGTATTTTAATAAGCGAAACCAAAATGGGTTGTCTTATCCTCAGATCTGCAAAAATATAAAGCTAAAAAACTATAAACTTAAAATTTGGCATGAATGTTCCTTTTGTATTCTACGTTCTACTCATCATCATTGATCGTCAGCCTTTAGGCGTCCAATATGCTGGACGAAAACTCGCCCATAAAATAGAATGTGGGGAATTGCCATAATCATCACGCTTGGTGGCGGATTTGTAATAGCAGTTGTTGAGTACTCAGGTGGATGCTGCTACCCATCCCTTGGTAAAATTTCTTAGTCGACTTTTAAGACATCTACGGGAGAAGACGGAGGGTTCTATTCTTAGGTTGAACACACCACGGTACGCGGACACCACGGCATAGTATTAGGTACATATAAATAAGTGATGGAACTGATGATAGATTATTGCTGTTGTTGAAATGCAAGTGGTAATTATAGTACACCAAATTGAATACTATGAGAAAGGCCTCGTCCAACACTGAACTTTTAACGGCTGAGATGAAGAAGAACTTATACATTATTTCAAAGAATAAATCTTAATATTAATGCAGGGCTCGAACCCACATCGTTCATAGCAGTTTACGTCCGCTTGCTTACGAGTACCTACGTTAATTTTCGAAGTATTTTAAAATAGTAACAATAATCCAATAGAAAATCAGACGAGCGAGGCTCATACTCCCTACTAAGATCATGTGAAAATACAGCAAGCTTAAACGAAACAATGTGGATCGCCTGACCAGCTAAACATAATTAGCACTAACCATTCCAACTTACGTTTCTTGCGAGACATCAGGTTAACGGTAAGTCAAAGAACTTCTCGTGCGATTTATTGCATAATTCTACCTGAAACAAGATGAAAATGTATTAGTAGGTACTTTCTTCCCAATTATATAGTTAGGGTCAAGCTACAGATCACCGTATGCGTCATTCTATACGGTCGGATTTAGGAGCAAGGAATGTTCTTAGTCTTAAATACATTTTATGTATGTGTAGCTTGATCCTAAACTGGAAATATGTAACACTGATTTTTTTTGAGCCAGTACCTAGGTACTTTCTATTTTTGAAACATTTTTGTATTGGTGTTAAATGTCCCAAAAAATATGCAAAATATGCCAGAATTCTAGAACACGACGATTCTATAAATAGAATCGGAACTTTTTAGAAAGAGCGAGCAGGCTTTAATGGATTTTCATGCAGTATTCCTGCACTTTTTTAAGATTTCTGCACAAATTTTGTTATCAGTTCATTTATGTGCTACTTTGTTTTTGTATTTCATATGAACAATAATTGTGAAATTACTTGGTAGTTGGAAGAAAAATGTGTTTAACAAAAGTTATCCAAATCAAAGCAAAGCACGAAAAGCCACCCACGAAACATCAGTTATTATATATCTATATTATATAAATGAGAAGCAACTAGCCTTTTTCAAGCCTAGTAGATTCTCATTTAGAATTCATGAAATATCTGAAACTGGAAGCTGAATTTCAGTTGCAACAATCCTGACCAATATAGCATGCTTTGATCCAGCCAAGTATAGCTCCAACGACCCGGTTAGCAAGTCTACCTGTCCGAATGCAACTTTAATGGAAGCGCCGTATCATTTGTTCTCAAATATAAAACCGGTCGGCTGACCCACTCCGTGACAAGTCCAGAATAACCCGATCTCAGTTTAGCAGCACTTTAGCGTATCTGTTAGTGGGGAATAATTGATGATTTTCAACGAAAACTGGGAATATAACGTAGTTTATACACTGAGCGGAATAATTCTTGCATTAATATGGTGGCTTTATACAAATGTGACATGGAGAGCGTGCAATGCAGGGTGGAGCGATAGCGGTATAAAGCCTTCTGCGAGTTATCGGGTCGCGCACGCCGACTGAGCCAAAGACTGTGAAGCCATACACTTTCGAGGAAATATACAATTTTATTACTATTCCGCTTTTCACTTGAGCAGTTGCATGTGAAGTATTGTAAATGCACGTCTGGGGGGCAATGCACTTTAAATGCTTATCTTTAGTTCGACTGCTATATCCCTAGCAGTGACCATAGAGCTTTGACTAGTTATTATAATTTATGTACCTATAACATATATTGTGCTGTATCCTTAAAAAAACGAATAAGTGGTAATGAGACCCTGAGATTGCCCTTTTCGAGTTTCAGCCGCTTTTTTCTACTCGTTTCACCATAAAATTCACCTTCCCATTTTAGAGTTAAAAAAAGTTTAAATTTCTCAATTTTAGTTTATTTTGTGTCACAAAGCCTGTTAGCGTTCCAAATTTCAGAATTGTGAAATTGTGGTCACTGAAAGTGCCCTAGAGGTTTTTCAGTTTTGCTATTTTCAAACCAAAATTAGACGTTCATTGCTTAATCTTTTTAATGCATTAAGTGGTTTATTTTATGGCACCATAAACTCAGAGTTTTATAATGGTATAAATTTCAAGACGATCGATACCTTTAACCGTTCCTGAGAAAAAGAGTCTTGACAGACAGACAGACGGACAGGCATGCAACAAAGTGATTCATGTTTTTTCCTGTTGAAATACTTGAAATCCCTTAAAATAATTGAAATCAATCAATCACTTTAATAAAATTTTAAGTACCTACCATGGAATCTTAGTTGTTTATTTTTTTTTTATGCATTTCGTTAAGCTTGTGTTAAGATTAATATGTACAAAGGTAGATATTAGTTTCTTGACTGTACTTAACATCTCCGAAAAACCTATACCTACCGGATCTATCAGTAACAAAAAAATAGTGAAAATAATCATTTTCAGCAAATCCGTTGGTCACCGGATCTATCAGTAACTACTAACTACTCTAACAAAATCACTCAAGGCGCCATTGATATAGCATCCGAGTCATAAATAATTGCAATGAAGGTAATAACATTAACTATTTATAATTTTACGATGTCCTGGCTCACCCATGAAAACTTATTGCAGTACTCACAAATTGTATTAGTAATCATTATACTTAACTTATTTTTTTGCTTTATCCATAGTTAGAACATAATAAATTATATAAAAACCACAAAAAAATAAAATAAAAACAATAAAATATTAAAATAAGGTAGATATGGCGCATATCCACGAATAAAGGCTGGGTTCCGCCATCTATCGGCGCTTATCCTACCTAAGAATCACATAAATGGAAACGAAGCTTCACTAACTAATTGCTTCTTTTACCTAGATGAAAAATAGATAACCTAGGTAGGTAGGTAGGTAGGTAATAGATACATCCTTGAGACGTCAGCCCCGCCCCATAGAACACTTATATAAACTACATATCTGAGAAATTTCCACCGTGAGCCGGAGATTAAAAAAGAGCGCTAAGAAAAATAAACAGCACTTGTATCTCAACGCGGCCATCTCATCTAGAGCGCGGCGACGAGCTCACGTTTCTTAAGAAGTTGCTCGACAATATAAACAACGTCTGCGGGTGTTTACCTTAAGTCTCAATCGGCCGTAGAGTTGCCAACTTAGCACTTTCGGTGCCAGACCTAGTACAATTTTGTCTTGTCAGAAACAAAAAAATGTTTACCTATATTCTTTTATCTATCTTGCACTATTTATAGCGAGACGTAGAATAATGCAGCAATTTTTCAGAAATTCGTCAAGCTTTTGTAATACATTTCGTTTGTAAAACAGATCGGAAGGAAAAAAGGATTCTTCTTTCTGGTAGACGTCCGCTGTTGGACGCGGCCTCTACATAGAAAATGTTGTCAAAATTTTATTTAAATTTGGGGAGATTTGTCATAATCACAACGCTATTTGACGTGATTGGTGATCGCAGAATCGGTGTTAAGTACTCAGATGGATGCCATTGATTGGCGTAATAAGTTATCAAAACTGAAAAGGTTTCTTTAACAATTAAAAAAAAACAGTAATTTAGCACCTTTTTAGAAATATTACTGAGTCTAGCAGTTTTGCCGGCCCGGTGTGGTACCTTTTCATGTTAATAAGATCAAGTTGGCAACACTTATTGACCGCAGACCGACTGTGAGATTTTAATAACTTCACAACATTTGTATATGCGGTATGTAAACCGATAAATGAGTCAATTATTGCCACTTAGCCGAAGAAGCGGCCCCGGCGAGAGATATGGGGCAGATCGCATTGTCGGAATGGGGTCGCTCCGTTTCATCTCATTCATCACGGCATGAAATTATGAAATTATTCAGCGGGATAGCTAATGCGAAGCTTTTATTATACGGTTAACCTTTAAGTCGTTGAGGTACTTATTCTAAAAGTACTACCTAGACATAACGGTGATACCTAGAGTATCCGATGTAGATTGCAAAATATCTGTAAATGTATTTATTTAGGGGTGATTTCACCAACAAATAAACATGCGGTTAAACAACTGTTTAGCCTAACCAATGCTTTTTGACGAGTGTTTTAAAAGATTATCTGTCACCTTATCAATAGTTACGGTAAACGCGCGCTTGTTTATTTTGTTCGAGAACTTGGGCCTTAGTAATTTTAAAGTAAGTATAAGTTTCCTCGTTAATTTAGCAAAATAAGGTTTGAAAAACACGCATTTCTGATTCCTTACTTTCGTACCAAAGCAATCAATTATTGAGTTTCCCATATAAATAACGTGCATCTATTTAAGAGAGAAAAGCATTTACGAAGAAATTTATTCCTCATAAACTTGTTTAAGTTTATTCCTTCTAATGAACCTATTTCTGAACTTAGTTCGCTCTTCAACTCTGTTACCGCAATGTGACGTCACAGAACTCATTCCGTGACTATTGACAGTAAAAAGATTTCTTGAACCTCGAAGGAGACATACCTGTTTTCATTATTGGAAGTAGATCGTAATGTTCTGATTTCATTCGCATTATTACAAAGGAATGATTCCAATCTACCAAGTTAAGTTTATAGATATAAACATGTTTGCATTATTATGTAAGACACTAGATCTAAAGTCTGGTTAGTTTACCTTACCCCCAAGATTAGTTACCTATTCTTCGGGGTAAGGTGAACTAAACAGACTATTTTTAGTCAATTCATGCATAATCCAATCGCCAAATCCTCAGTTACTCAGTTACGAGTGGTTAAACTAATATAAGTGTTATGAAAACTAAAATAAAATAAATAATGTATCATGAAGGCATATTAAGTACCTTTCAATCATTTGCCCAACCTGTAACCAATATGATAATTCATATTGATTATTCGATTGGATTATGCCTTGTTTCTGGAGTAACCAGCGGGGCAAGGCAATCTATTAATGAGGGGTAATACTGCCAAGATTGATCTCTACTCTCCTACCAGCCTGAATAATTAATCGGTGAAAAGAGTATAAATCCCAAAATTCACATAATTTTGACAGAACCAAACCAAAGATATTAAAATTATCTTAAACGCGACAGAGCAAACAAGATAAGTATGAGACGGTGTAACATTACATTTACATGTGTGCTTATCAGATCGTTTAGTCACAGTATTATACAAAACCTTTTTGTGTGTGTGAAACTAAACAGGTCAATGTACCAGGTTGATAAAATATGAGGTAGGTATATTCCTACGACAGTGATCGATTGTTGAGAAGATTTCAAGTAACGCAAACATCTTTGCACTGAAGCACGGATTTTGAAAATGCTACCGTTACCTGCACGTCATAGAAGACGGATCGAAAAGTCAATTTTCAAATGACCTGGAAAATCTGATCTTACCTAAAGCGGTTGAAAGAACGACAATCATGATGAAATTATGAGATTTGCTTAGAATAATACTTGTCATTATTCTGAGGAGGTTTGTCAAAAATAATCAGTCGCAGTCTTAGAACCATGGAAGATTCTTCCGTGCTTAGAACACTCCTTATTCTAAGGTAGCAGTTCACTCCCAACGTCAATCATTGACAGGAATTATTTCAGCACACATTTTAATTACGTTACTGGAATTGTATTCGAAGTATAGATAAAAAATAATTTGGTGCTTAAAGGGACGCAGAGTATGAGTGCGTCGCGTGCGTAACTCACCCTGAAGAAGACTCTCAAAAAAGTCGAACCATGTTATGCCTTAACTGATAGACTGGTAAGGTACGTGATTTTTTTTCATCCTGTTTGTTAGAACCATAGCATTATATTATTTTAACTACTCTCATACTGAAATATAAAGATTAAAAAACTAAAAACAAAACTAAAATGACAGTCTTTATGCACATGCCATCGATATAAATTTAAAAAATTACATTACGATACAGCTCTTCTATGGACAACCTGTATTATAATATAACTTTTTTTCTAAAACGATACAACTTCACTTGGACCAAGGAGGTTGCAATGCAGTTTTTCTATGAATAATCTGTGGACGCGGCGCAACACGCTCGCGCGTATGGATTTTGGCGCAAAACGTTTACAAATAAATGCAAATATAAGCTGTAATTTTACGCAAATTTCATTGTCAAATTAGTTTTTGTTTTAAAAAGTGTCTGAAAACGACAGTAGCGATACTGAAGAAAATTTTACACTACCGGACATTCTCGAAGCTGCAACGAACAAATGAACCTCTTACCGGCGAAATCTATAACGTATTACAATAAATAACGACTTTAAAATATATCATGAGATTAGATAAAGTAGTGTATGAAACTGCACATAATTTGGTCTTAAAACACTCGTGTGATGCTATAAAAAAACTCGCCTTTTTTTTAACTCACACTCGTGTTTTAAGTACCCTTATTATGCAACAGTTTCATAAACTACTATTATATTGTATAGCAGCCTAAGTAAGATATCACAGATCTTGTAGGCAAGCTATACAATACACGTAATACTATAGGCTTACAAGTCCATGCACTTGTGCCTACTGTTGTTGTATTACAAAGCGTATAATCAATGTAATCTACTCCCATAGACTATAAAGTTCATATGGTGTTAACAGAAAACTTCTGAAAATGTGTCATTAATAATTAAAAATACTAAGCTCATAATTTTCAACGCTGCCCTACCCATGTCTCTTAATGACCTCATAATTTAAAAACGATCAAAACAAGTTCTACGTTAATTAAGAGCCGTAGATGCTTCACTTTGCTCGCTCTAAGGACGTGTGGTATTCAAACAAAATCTCTATGTGATAGAGAAATATCTACGGCAGCATAAGCTTAAAATATTATACCTACGATAATAATTTATCATCGTCACATTCTTAACATGTGTCTGCAATGTTTAATAAGTGTGTCCAAAACTCAAACATGTGCTAACAAAATCAAAGAAGCAAGATACGTTGATAGATTTGGACCTCTAATTATCTTTTTTGCTCCGATAAGACCCCCAAAGATACTTAAAAAAAATAAGGGCATAGTAATTAACTTGTTGATTGACGAACTAGCTAACGATAGCTATGGATAGGGTTGGGTCATCATGCATGCTCAATTTGATCATAATCGATGCGAAACTGAGGGAGCAATGGTGTGTCACACCGACGGACGGACGCACAGACATGTGGGTTCCATTTTTGCCAAACAAACACCCAAAATTACTATAATTTGCCTTCAAAAGCAATGATTTTTCAAATGAAACAATTTTTTTAGGGGTTGATGTAAAATTTGCTTTTGCTCTACATTTGAATTCAGGGAAGAAAAATACGCAGACTGCAAAGTTGTACCTAGTCTTTCTTTGAATGGAGCCCCTCGAGACTAGATTTTGTCTCGTTTTTTCACATGTTAGCCAATAAGGAGGAACAGAGACAGAAAATGAATTCTATCTATTCTTTGGTACATCTTATCACCTCCAAAGTTCATTCTGAAGGTCAGAAAGTCGTAAAACTTTAAAATAACCATAAAATCTCACAATGATTGATGATAATATAAAACGAAGAATTTATTGCATCTATCTATAGACCAATATTGAAAAATTACAATATTTCTGTAGATGATTGTGTATCTAGGTCGCGTCAGGTCCATAGGCCAATTCTAGTCTATCCACTTCTACAAATATATATCCAGATAATTTTGGTCCTAGAACCCAACGTCATATTATAAGTTTCTTTAATATGATTTTTAACTGCATATCACTTCCGCAATCGTATTTGTACCCTTGAACTTGACTTTAGAGGAGAGTCGCTGGCTATAGGTCACGTGTTTAAATCTTCGCCATTTGCAGATGTAAATCGAGCTAAGGTATAATTTTCATGATGTTACCATATAAGTGCTATTTACACTCATTAGTACTGAACATGCGCATAAATAAAAGGGTTTCAGCAACAGAACTCGTCATTATTTCAATTAGTGTGCTACCGTCATCGAGCAGACTAGGTTATCAACCTTCCAAAATGTAGTTGTTCACTAAATGATAGATCATGGCTCTTCCGACGCACGTCTATTTAGACACGTGACGAATATTTTAACACTTCACTGGTATTTACAACATTTAGTAGTTCAACTTCTGTCGCACACAACACACTGAATCGTGTGTTTTTAATAAAAAAAACAGACCAATATTTGATACTTTTCCGAAAATGAGAAGTGCTAACAGAAACAAATGAACTGTTGCTAGCTGAAGGCTACCTAGGACTTTATTCTACACGGTGAAATGACGACTCTATCTTGGAGCTATTAGAGTGGTATTTTGAGTAGGAAGTGGTGATAAGCAAGCAGGTCTGCTTTAATACACTACATTCTATTGAAGTCACACGAAGAGACATTTGACATCCACGCTTGACAATAATATGCGTAGTGGTAATTTAAGCCATTAAGAACAAGGTACTTTCGACACATTGTGTCACACATTTAAAAAAAGAAACGTTTGAAAATAAAACAAATGCTCTGAAAAAAAAACAGATAACCGAACAAAAGCTTTAGCCGGAAGTGACTTTCTTGTTGCTACTCTAGCTAATATACCTACCACCGAAAAAGCATAAGATAATCCGTAGTTTCACCGATTAACATTTGATTTTTAGATTCTCGTATAAGAAATATTCACGTATTGGGGCATTATTCAATTGATTCGAAACCTAATCTATTCTAATCCAAAAACGTCTTTCAAGTTTTAATTTCTTGAGTTTAATTACCGGATTAAATAACGTCCCTACAATAATCAAGTATGTAATCTACGATACAAAACCACCAGACTAACAGACATCACAGTCAATAATCTTGAGTCGTAACTCAATTTCACAAATCATCGAATCCGTTCAAATTTCATGTCGGTTCGTTTATTAATTGTACGGATGAGCTACCTATCCACCCTCTGCCCTCTCCCTCGCTAATGCCGGTAACTTGCTTATCGCGACGGAAACTAGATGCCTATAACGCGATTGGAAAATATCATTTGAATTTCCTCTATCTCCATTCTGCACTACGTTTTGGTCCAGGACATAGTTTTTGGCTGCCCGTTCAAACCTGCTATGAATCCTCATTATACATAGCATTGTGGAATCTCTAACAGTCAACAAAACATTTAACTTTTTCTTTAAATTCACTGTTCCCACTTTTAGGCTCCATAAAGTTATAAATTGTTTATAGGGCAATGTGTAGGCTTCTACAATAAAATCCCAAGCGACGTGCTATATAAAATTGTTAATAATTAATTTAAAAACTTGATTAAACATAAACTTTCTAAAAAAGCGTACTATAAAAAAAATACAACCGAATTGAGAACCTCCTCCTTTTTGGGAAGTCGGTTAAAAAAATATAAGATTATAATTAATAACTTAACCACTTTTATAATTTCTCCCACTCCTCTAAGGTTTGCTGGAAGAAAGCTCTTTTAGGGTTAAGCTCGCCTTTGTACATGTCCTATATGTAAGTTTATTTTTCTGTAATTTTGTGTGTACAATAATGAATTAAGATTATTTAAATGATAATAAAGCTTGCGACTAAATTTACTCCAACACGGTCCACAGAAATGTAAAATTTAATATTAAAAGAGCAAACTATATTTTTAAAGAGATTTAAAAAAATCCTAATTAATAAATACATTTTTTTTTACTTTGTTTTATGTACTGCAACTTGTAACTTCAAAGCCAAAGCAACTTATAGAGAGAGATGCCAAAATAGCCAATCGCTTAGACAATACCTCTAGCTTTCTTTTAGAAATTACGTCTCATCAAAATCTAGATAGGTGTGTTATTTCTTAGATCGGATCTTGTACTATAATAACAGTTGTTTATTTCAGGCTACATGGGAAATGAACAATAAATTATACTTAGACAATAAGTCTAATATAAGGGCAATCATTATAACGTAGTGCACGCAGAATAGACAACTGCAATAGCGGTACTATTATGTTGTTATTTGTATCATGCGTAGCGTGTGCTCTTATAAACTTTTGCTGTTTATCTTTACATTTATTTTTGAATTTTGGTTGAATTCTCTACTTCTATGAATCAGCTTCTCCTTGTTCTCGAGGACTTACATAGTAGTAAATAGGACCATAAAAAATCGTCAAGTGCGAGTCGGACTCGCGTGGAGAGGGTTCCTTAAAAGTAGGCTACCAGAGTAACTAACTACTAATCTAATTAAACTTTTAAGTCAATCAATACATTTTTATACACATTTTCTCTTTACGAATATTTTTCTTTTCCCGTGGGAATTTCAAGACTAACCCCCTTATTTATAATCATTATTTAAACCTATTTTAGTTAAAATAGCTTTTGTTTTGTTCTATCTGATGTAAAAGGATATGTTTGATAACCAGTTTCTTCTAGGTTTGGTCGCGTAGGAACAGGAGTAGGTAATTTTAGTTTATAAGACCATTCAAAATGATCCTTGTGATTTCTATGAATAAAATACTTTTGGCGCTAACGTGCAAATGTATTTGTCTTTCAAACAACCGAATTGCGCTAACGTTTTTTTAATCGTTGTTTTGAATCTGAACATGTACACTCTTGGACAAGACATCTTGTCAACCGACAGGCTTGCAGGCAGGCCCCAAGCTAATACTACTTGGTGGAAGATCTTCCCTTTAACAAGGACACATTTCCGACCCATGTGCGCTTCACAGATAAATCACGATAATAGGGCCTTTTACTCCTAGTTTTTATAAATAAACGCAAGGCTTGTGTTATCTAACTAACCATTTTAAGAAATTTCTAAGTGGCCGAAGTCGACCTAAAGGGTCTATAGGCTTCAATTTATATAAAACTGCTGTGTTAATGTAAACTTCTTAGTACGGCTTATAGTTTGGTAATCTGTGTGCATAGTGTTGGTATCTGACAGGGACGGAAACCTAAAGTTATTCATTCCGACATTGTAATTATCACAGGTTTATCAATTAGTCATAGTAAGGGTACCTATCCCATGGGGTTGGATTGACAGTATAGTCACCGCGACGGCGCCGCCGGGGGTGGTGGGTTGGCTTCCGCGACGCGACCGGAGATTGCGCCCCAGCCTCCTGCGCAAGCCTAATAACTCAATCATCTACGTGAAAATATCGAATAAAAGTTGCTCCAGGCAACACTTTTAATACCTACTCGCTGGGGAGGGTACGAAAATTCTCCATCACACTAATAGAAACGAAATAAAAACCATATTCCTATTTCTGCCGCCCCGGCGCGGCGCGGCGCGGCATCGGAGTTAGACGACAACCGAGTTACGTTCCATTCGGTACCCGTCACGTTCTGTGTGACGATGAATTTCCTGTTCGAACGAAAGCGTCTAAAATTCATTAGCTCATGTGATCACACATCTCTCCCGTTACGTCTAACTTATAAAAAAAATACCGCAGCCGGGAGCCAGTCGGCTGGCACTCCTTTTTCTTGACGGGAAGATGTCAAAAACAGCGTGCGTGAGACTTGACATCAATCAACGTGGGTTGATGTTATTTTTAGACGGGCTCAGTTGACGACTGCGGCTGTATTTTCGGTTCCACAACCATGGAATTATGCCACTAATGAACTTAATGGTTTTGTGCATGTCATCCGTAACAATTCAGCCGCTGACGTAGCCATCATAAAAGTATGTCTTATACTTGCCACACAAATATTTTCTACGACTTTATTTAACCAATTAGAGCCACCTTTATACCGTACCCAAATACAATATTTTTTAGTGAAGCTTTCGTTGAATTTGTGTCGAGAGAAGTGCCTTTTTCATAGAATGTATCGTTTACCATCTTTGAACTTTTGAAAACGTCATGTCAACATGCCCTACTTGCATTGCATTTAGCATTGTGCTCATCACAAAACTATCGGTTGTGTATTTGCATGACAGAAGCGGCCATGCTCAGGAAGTCGTGTCAGATTTATCACTTTCTCAAAGGCGGGCTAAATACCATCAGAATACAAACGGCGACATTAGTGTCCATCATGTCAATGAACAAATTATTCCATGAAATAATGAGGTGGCTACAGACGAGTTGAACTATTTCTCAAACTACACGTTAAATGTACAGCACTAAATAACGCGACCACTACGCGGTATTTTGAGAATACGTATTCTTTCTTTTACTCAGTCGGACATCTTATGAATCTGATTATCGACGTATTATTGCAATAACAGCATACTGTTATTGTTAACTGACGTTTATTTTTATGAGTATAATAGTTTATAGTCAGGATGTGAATCACCGAAATCTAATTTTAGAAAATAAAAATATGCTCTCATTTGATTTTATTGCGGATGGACTGCGATGAAGCTTTCAAGATCTCCAGAATTTCTGTACTTATGCTTTCTGCTAAGATGGCAAACAATATTTCTGTGGCTTGGAACAGTGCCAATATTTGATTTTAATGACAGTTTATACACGCATATTGTTATGACTGTATACAGTCTGTTCTCGGGGTAGACGTATTCTTTCCTTAGTATTTATTTTATTGAACGTACGCAATAATACTTATTAAAGTCAAAATGATTTCTTATAATCTTCATAGCAGAGAACAGGGTCTGAAAAATACTTTATACTATACATTTTGTAATTTCAATTCTGTACGAAAGGTCTAGTGTCTCTAAGGTCTACTTAATCTCAAGTACTAAGTAAAGCTTTACATAATTTTAGAGCTTTTTTAAATTATTTTTGACCTACAAACTTAAAAAGTACCATGTACCTGTTTTTTGTTTCATAGGTTTGATAATATCTCGTTGGATATGGTATATTCTCAGAATATCGTGCACGACCCATTATTGACTCACTGGATAATTTTAAATGTGGTTGAGTTTCGGCTTGACAGACAGTTGCTGAATTTCAATGTGGCCCAATTCAACCTAGCCTCGGTTCTCAGGGAACTGAGAATAGAATGTGGCTCTTCATCAAGTACGGACACCAGCCGCGGCGTGATTATTAAAGAAACATGTAACATAATGATAAAATGTTTTTGTGAATTGAAAAGACATAATTACATCCGACATCTGACTAATGGAAATGTCTACCTATTTGTATACCTTATTAATCGTGAATTTGATGTGACGTTAATTAGTTAAAATAATCCTGAATCATTCAACTTTTTATTCAACAGTATTAAAATTCAAAGATGCAAAGGCTTGCTCCATTGGCGTTTGAAAAGTCTCCAATCGTCCGTTTCACGTGGAAGGTTTCCAACACTTTACCAATATCTGGAGCAATGCTGGCGACACCGGCGAGCCATCCAAATATCTCATGAGTACAAACTGCGGCCGTTTATATTCCTAGAGCTTTGGAATACCCTAAATCCGACATACATTGTGGACCATATTACTCTGCGCACTCACGATTGTGCTCGCTATGTATTCTTTGGCCAAATTTTTGAATTATTCCCACATGAAGTGAATAAAGTTTATGATCGCACATTCTACTTCCAGAAAACGCTTTAGGTAACGCTCCATATTGCCATCTATTTGGCTTCACAAGTTGCTTCTGGATTATCCGGATTGTGATGGTTCATCGGACGACTCGATTTTACTGAAAATACTACCTCTTCATTGTTTATTTACAAAAAGATTGTAAGAAAGCGTTTTATTCTGTTTCTTTTCCTTAGATTTTATATGGTTTTTTCCGGAAACAATATTAGACTTTCTTACGGTATGGAAGTGATGTGTTCTATTTTATTTATTTATTAATTGGTACTGCTGAAGACGACAAGTTAGGCCTCCGGACCACAAATCGATGCCAATTGTACCATCAATGGTACTACTCAATGGTACATCTGGTCCGGAGGCCAAGCTTCATGCTGACAGATCACTTCGTAGATCCGGAATTATCAAAAAAAACTATTAACATGCTGGCAATAAGTTTTGCAATACGTGTTATAGCTGTATGTTCGTGACAACATACTTGTGGCCGTAATTGCGATTCTAGGCGTTGTGACATCGTTCCTCGTCTTTATAGGGCAATTACTGTCGTTATCTGGCATTGATATTGCATCTAATTTATTCATGCTCGCACATCCACATTTGAATAAATACATGCCAGCTGCACTGACCTCCTGGATGCATTTTGTTTGTTTAGCTTTTCGCTTCTTATGTGCTGTTCCATTAACATAAAAAAATTTGGCCAAGAAACATTTAAAAATGGAATGTAAGCTGAGTACGTCCCTATCAAATGCAATGTTCTAATTAAATGGGTAGTTTTTGATCAAAGCTAGTAATGGGGCTCCCGGCGTGTCTCCCGAGTTTAGTTGAGAAGGAGTTGATTATGTTTGAATATTTCAAACAGGAACGCTGTTGGAGATATGCGAAATGCAAATTCGGGGACATGTCCTGCTGAAACCCGATTTCGACGCTACGCAGTCGAGCACCTACGCTTCACGGCTCGGGTTAACGCGTCCCATACGTGTTGTACGGCTCAAATTTCGCTTACTGCATATTCAGACTTACTCGGGCTAACTTTGAGTTGAAATCCTTTTCTAACTCAGTCTAGAATCCACAAAATCCGGAATATAACATGCATATGTAATGGATATAAAATGCAGATTACTTCAATAATGCATTCGCTTGGTATTCGACCGACCGCCTGGTGTCGATAAAGCTGAGCTAATAACAGTTCGCCAAAAAGTTAAAACTGATTCTGTGTCTGCTCTATTTGAAAGGAATGTCTTAATTGTGATTAGAAGCTACTTACTTTGCCTTACGCCTTCAATGATAATTAGGTAATGATTAGAATTAAGTATCATTACAAACGAAAGAAAATGAGAATGTTTAGCAAGTTCTTGAAGATCTAATGCTTAAAATTTTAAATGTTTTTTTTCCTATTATTATCACTGTAAGTAATTGTAATAGGGGAATGATAGTCTTATTTTCCGTTCATACAAGCAAATTTAAACCGCTTACTACAGCAGTTTAAAGTTTACTTTCGCAAGAACTAAATTCCATAGCTGAAACAAAACGATCATCTTGTTCACGAAGAGATAAAACTTTGTTATGGTTGTTTTTAAAATGAAAATGTGACGTTAATGCTCTCGTTAATTTTACCTGTAAGTGTGCGTAGGTAAGTAAAGTATTCGGAAACTACATTTTGTTGGACGACCTCCGTTTAAAGTAAGAGGTTGCGGGTTCGATTCCCTGCAATTGTCTGTTCGATGATCTGCAGATATTTTTTTCAGGTCTGGGTATTATGGTAGGTACCATATTATTAGTAGTTCCAGATACCTACGACACAGGTAATCCTAGTATGGGATCGTGTGTGACTGTTGGGTATCGTAGTTTTATGAAGTAACATATCTAATACCTACATAACACCAAGTTTACTAGTTAGGTACCTACTTTTACTAGATAGTTCCTGTTTCTCGTTAAAATATCATGTAATCTATCGTAGCTCAACTATAGTCTGTTTAAAAGGCGCAGATTGGAATGTTTGTGAAAAAAATACTAACCCAGTATCTTGAGAAACCAGTAGCCCAATTTTCGTAATTATTGAACATACAATTCACAATATAATCTCATCTTAGTCAACTTTGTCACTGCGTACGTAGGTTTCGTAACTATTACTTAATCGTCGCATGCGTACAGTACGTTATCTTTCTCGCTCTAACGAACGCCTTCCTGAGCGACAGAAAGGTTGACGATTGAAAGATGACTGAGATGAGATTAGAATTGTGGATTGTATGTCAAATAATTACAAGAGTTGGACTTCTGATAATGTTCATTTTATATTGGTAATGGCTACACAGAGCTAACAATAATTATGTTTGCGTAAACAAAAGACTTGCACATGTTTGCAGTTGGTATATTGGAAGAATTTTTAGGTTTGCACAAGTCTGGAAATAGAATTTTCGATTCCGATCTTGCGCAAATTTACTGCAAACATGAAACGACTCATGTCGCATGTCCTATTGTTTACAATGCCAACAATTCACACAGCAAACGAAGCATTGGTAAATAGTTTAAGAAAATTTGTGCCACAATACGCCGTATGTGATCACTTATGCAAGTCTAGATCTGCGCAACCATATTGCTACCATAACGTGGCTCTGATAAACAATCCGTGAATTCAGAAACATTTGATAGCCAGACTCACGAGACAATGAATCGTATCTCATGCTGATGTAATGATTATGTCAACTTATGTAAACGTTTAAACATGAGAATTTTCGTATATCTGTCGTTGGCAGTATAAAGAACACTATTTTGGGACATTTGAGCAAATTTATAGACACAGAATTAGACAAGAGAAATGGGGGAGCTTTTAGTCGTTTTATTTTCGACTATCTTTAAGTCGTATTCATAGGCAATTTATATCTATTTGTATTGTAAAGAATGATTTCATAATTTATATTAAGATTTTTACACTTTGAGTAATGAGCCACATATATTTTCGTTTTAGTAATTAGATGACTGATATCATTTTGATGAAATGAAACATTCCACAAAGTGAGAGAAATCTACTATCTCTATCATTCTTTCATAATTTTTCAACTCCGCATTAAACGACCACTTGTTTTGATTTGAGCCATCTTTATGTCACCTGTAATAAAGTATGTAAAGTTTACCATGGCAAAATCACTGGATGACTTTGTCACAATGGTCAGAGACCTAAGTCAGTCTCCCAATAGGTGGGTCTTCAAATGAATATTGGCAAGAACATCATGGCAAATGCCCATATCGCACCTATACCAGAGGCCGTAGACAAAGAAACATTCTAATAGCGATGTCGCCAGAAGAAAAGTCCAAAATGTATGGGATTGACGTTAGCTATCGATATGTCACGTGGTCTTTTGTATTGAATTACGTCTGTAGAAATGGAATCGCTTCCAAGCGAATGCCGTTTGGCTAGGCCCTCAGTACACGTTGGGAAGAATATCATCGAAGTTATTGACCACCATGTCAACTTCTGTGGCGCAGCGGGCGAGTAGCTGGTTAAGATGTGAGAGGTTGCGGGTTCGATTTCCGCTCTGGGACAAATGTTTGTATAATCTGCAAATAATTGTTCCGGGTCTGGGTGTTATGGTACCCTGGTACTCGTATGGTATCCACGACACAGGGAATCCTAGTCTGAGATCATGACTACGTATGTGACTGCTGGGTGTTATGTTATGTCTATTTGGGTCAGACAATTCAACTAGGTAGGTCCAACTTCGACAAAGAGGTCAGCCGACCAATCCAACTCGGATGGACAGCGTTCGGGAATCTACGCCATTATTTTCTCGTCACAGACACCGTAGAGCCTTAAGACGAAAGTCTATAATCAGTCAGTGTTCAAAGGTTCATACGGTACTGAGACTTGGTTGTTAACTATAGCCTCAACACAAAAAACTCACGCAGCAGGCTGTGAAAAGAGCTGTGTTTGGATTCACTACATGATAAACCTGAAATGAGTAGATCTGTAGAAGAACCAAGATCACCGAATATAGCTCTCAGAATTACCATGTTGAAGTGGCAATGGGTTGGCCATAAAGCCCACAGAACTGACAACTGTTGGGGCATAAAGGTTCATGAGTGGCGACTACAAAGCAGACGATGCAAGGAAGCCCCCTTTAAATGTCGCAGGAAGTCGGTGGATAGAGGCGGATCAAGACCGTTTGTCGAAGCATTATAATATAGAGGAGGCCTATCAGTAAATAGCTACAACTAACCAGGGGTCGTATTATGAACTTATCTAAAACCAGGCAAGTTCTAGGCAATTCATTTTACGGCCGTAAACTGACTTGTTCTATTTCGTATTATGACGTAGATTAGACAAACCAACTTCTGCCTGGATAAATTGTCTATGACTGGTTTGCAGTTTCTCTGACGATCGTTCAAAAATGTTATCGGTTTGTTACCGAAAAGTGACCGGTTTTTTGATAATATTATTATTAACATATTTTTGATAAAATAACGGTACAATTATTCTAATCTATTATTTTCGTATCATATAAAATGTAATTTAATTGATTTCTAAGTTATATTCTATTTTTCGTTGAAGTTTTGCGTTACAAAAGATTACAAATGCAGCACGTATTCATGTTTCCGAACGAAATTCTGTCTAATAATTCCGCGGTACTTTTGATTTGATTGTTTTTCAGGGAGTAAACATAAACTTTTTATAAACTTTGGTTTTCATAAGTGTTTGACTGTGTTTGTGTTGTATTTGTGTATCATAAGCATCGTAAGTGTTTTCAAATTGAAATCTATAAATATTAAACCATATTATTAGAAAAAGTGTAAATAAGTATGGATTTGTTACAAGATCAAACTTCTCGTCATCGTCGCCGAGTAACCTACAGGCAATTGGAAGTTTTGTGGGAGTTTTTGGATGTCCACAGGGATGTGGCGACAGGCTACAATAAGACAGCCCAAGCACGGGAGTACTCGAAGCGTATGTGGCAAATGGTCGCAGAAGAAAAATTGCGCATATATAACCATGATAAACCGCCGATTCAAACAATATTATGATAAGCTGGATAACTTAGTGAAAGAATAGATAACCTTAGTTTCGACTGACAAATCTGTGGATTTTGTAGGGCCCGCCATATGAGGCCTAAGTTCATCACATAGGTTATGCACCAACTCCTTAGTGAGACGATACCGTTTGATGAATTGTTCATCACCCATATCGAACGGAGCAGCTTGATCACGAAGTCGCCTTCTTTGTACTCTTGTTGTTTGATTTTGATGCGAATCATCACTTTCTAGAAACTCAAACACTTCATATTCATCACACATCTTTGATATTTTGAAAGTTTTCACGAAAACAATTCAATAAAAGCTACTCCGATGCACCGGCACTTGAATGGTTTCCGTAGTGTCTTTTTGACAGCTAAACCAAGATAACTTATGTCAAATGTAAGTTCATAATACGGAATAGCCAGCCAAAATCCATGCAGAAAACGGTACAAGTGTCACGTGACCGCTGACTGGCTGGTATTATGCGTTCATAATACGAAATTACAAGGCAGTTCAATTTACGCCGTAAACTGTCTGGAAATAAGAGTTCATAATACGACCCCAGTACAGCCGCCGTGGCCCACAGTTACGTTTGGTATCTATAGTAATAAAGACACTGCTGTACGTATATTCTGTGATGAAAACTTTTAGAGTAACCTAGGGAAAACTGTGACTTGAAAACGGAACCCTACACTTATACTTTTACCAGTCCATACTAGAAGGGAGAACGGACTATTGAATGCGATGATGAATAAGAAGATCAGTTATTTGTAGGTTAATTTCTACATGTAGAAATCAGAGCTCAACTGAATGCCTATAATTGTGTGGGTGAAAACAATTATTTTTAACTGTCTGTTTTAGTCTATAAAATAACGATGAAATGTTAATCGTATAACTCCGATGTCAAAATAACTTTATCTACCCCATCTTAACCTTATCAAGTGTGCAACATGCCTTAGTTTGTTTGACAAGTGTAACGCTATCTTAACATCCTGATTTTTTGCCGCTGAGATTGCGTAGCCAAGGCAAACACTCTTATCTTAAGAACTCGGAAAGAAAACATTATGCTTTATCAAAATGATAGAATACCTAGTTGTTCCCTTGCTTTAGTTGTTGGCAGAACGTTATCTTGAGACGAGGTGAATTTTCTTATGGGAATTAAATTTTTATCGAAATCGCTAGATCTCTTGTTGTTATCACTTCAACTAAAGCTCTGAGCCACCTGATGTTAAGCGGTAACCTCTGCATTTATTCATTACCAAGCCGCTTCCACCAGGAACGCGCCTTGTGGCATTGAACTGCGCCCGCCATCCTGAGACATAAAAACTAAAATGTTTCATGTGCTTGTAATTTTCCCGATACCCATACCCTTCTAACCGGACCACTGCAATGCTCACATCATGATGTTTGTTTCGAATAAGTTGAGTAGGTTCAAATAATTTTTTCTATTTTAGTTCGACAAATATATAAAAAATGTGATGAGACTTAATGACGCGAAAGAGGTGTGTCAGGGTCGTAGTCCATAGAAATCCGTGGTCTCTGCGTACCCTTCTGGGAAATAGGCGGAGGCGGAATAGGGTGGATTTACGAAAGTCTGTATGAAGTAAATCGACAATAATTTACATAATTCCCAAGCCACTAAGGTGTCTAACGACAGGACTAGTTTGTTGAAATTCTGTCATACCTACATAGCTAACATACTTATACTGTAATTGTTTTTCAAATTACCCGTTGCTCAGTCATATGTTTTCCCACATTTATGACTAGGAACGTAATTCTAGCTGTTCATGAATCATCCTTTAATTTCGCCGGCCTCAGTATTAGGATGGCAATGATGAAGATGCATTATAACATTCTTGTAAAAGTAGCAAAGTATCTATTTGGTTCATTTACCATTTCAGTCAATTTTATTTACATACACTGCTGGAGATAGACCTCTATAGAATCTCACGACGAATGGTCTTGAGCCGCCTTTATCTACAGACTTCCTGCTACCTTTAAAATGTCGTTGTCCATCGAGTGGAGGTTGTCCTACACATACACTACTATTTTTATTTTATTTTACACTTTCTTATTCTTTTCTTTTTTTTTAAATCTTTCTTGTTATTGCAAATAAACTTTTTCTATTTCTATTTCTATTTATTTCAACAATTACGTCAACCAACCGGACAAGTGTCGTTATTCCCCAAACGCTTGGCAGTTTCCTTTAGGTTGGTACATTACGCATATTACTTATTTTACAACTTAACTTAAAATCTTATAGCCTCCTAACACACCTAAAAGCATGGCTGGCTACCATATATACAAGCAAATGTCTGGTGTCTAGCTGGTGCAACATTTTCTCCCTTGTCCCCAACTATGGTGCTAGCTGGGGCAATTAAATTGGGGACTCGTGGGGAATTATATAACCCTCAACCCATACCATGACTACTACCGTGGCATGGCGGGTGAGTAGCTGGCTGAGATGAGAGAGGTACGGGTTCGATCCCTGCTACAGGATAAATGTTTGCATGGTATCCAAATAATTGTTCCTGGTTTGGGTGGTGTGGTAGTAAGGTAGTCGCAGTTCCTGATACCCACAAGTCAGGAATTCAAGCGTGGGAAGGACTATGGACCTATGTGACTGTTGGGTGTTATGATTTACATTTATTTCGGCGATTGCGTTGTTACGACGTAGTTTTATTCGTCATGAACGAGATGTAAATTATGTAGAGATAAGATAAAAATACTTACTTACCTATGGCTATCTTTAAATTCCAGTTGTTTTGGGATTATCATATTTCAGCTTGGAAATTCAACTAAAAGCACAATGTTCAAACAACAAAAGTAAGCAAAATTATAAATAAAACAACTTGTTTAGTAGTAGAGCTCCGTGTGAAAGAGTTCACCCAGGCAAATACTACCAGCTATCTATTCCGCGTGTCTATTTCTGCCACCAAACAGTAGGTAATGTGAGCATTGCTGTGTTCCTGTTTCAAATTACAGGCACATGAGACTTTTCATCTTCATGTCTCAGGATGCATTTAAAAAAAACATGTATTACTGTACTAAAAATGAAGTACGCAAGGTCACTATGAGCCCTGAGTTCTATTTCGCACTGCGTTATTTAAGCACCCGGCTATATCGGATATAGCCCACACTTCTGTCAAAAATATTCGGATGAGCTATTACGTCACGGTCAACACAATGTGTGCCGATAACACACTGAGTCCTTTGTCCTTTTCAAGACGCATAAATAGCTGACATAGAAATCATGTAAACAGAACCCTGCGTAGGTGTAATATGATTATTATTCAAGTCAAATAATTAAGCTTTGATAATTTCTAAAGGTTCAAGTCTACCTGAGACTTTAATTAGGTCTGATGAAGTTATGAACCGGGCGGGTATGGTCGGGCTTATGATCGCCAGAGGTTACCAACAGATCATGTACGTATAGGTGACCCATAGAACCGAAATTCCTGCGTTATATATCTTGAGTTTTGAAAGATGCCTTTTTTTGATCGTCGGTTAAGAAATGCCAATTTCAAAATTTAACATTAAATTGGTAGATCATTTCATTTCGATTTGTATGAAAAAGTCAAGATCAAAGTCCAAGATAAAGCATAGACCATTAATAATTAAGAGTTCAGCGACATTGCCTGTCAGGAATTCTTATTTTGGTGCCATGGCACGGGGAATTTACAAAGAAGTTGCGTTTCTAGTTGGTACGCGTAATTATCTATTCTATGGACGGAAGGACGAGTAGGTACGTCACGTCCAGAATTTATCCCTCATTATGTTGGAAACTTGAATGGAGAGGCCCTCTTCAGAGGAAAGACTTCTTTGTTCTGAGTTTTATGATCGCATGGTTCATTCTTTTTAAGGCAAAATTCTCTTCTTTTCTAATGAACATTGCAATTTAATACAAGTAAAAATAAAAAATAAATTCTAGATTTCTCACCCAGGTGCCTATGTTATTTTTGTTGGGGAAAGCCTATTCCTTAAAACTTCTTAAAATCAAGCTTGTGAAATTTTTCATATGTAAGTTTGATTTGAATCCCAATTAATTATAATGTATAGGTACTTATAATAACTTTGACAAGACAACGAGTAGACATTGACACATATCCCAGTGTGTGTAGTTGCAAGGGTTTTTTTTAACGAGATCAAGCTTCTTATCGGTACTTAGGTAAAATCAGTGCGTGCAACCAGCCAGTTATGAAATAATTCAGTATTTGAAAGGAATTAATGCCATCAGCCATTAGACGTCTACTGTTGGATGAGGCCTCCCCCATAGAATGCATTGGGAAGATTTGCCATAATCACCACACTTAGCAGGCGGATTGGTGCTTGCAGTATAAGTGTAAAGTTCTCATAAACATACATAACATAAACATAACCCCCACAGCCACATATACGTAGTCTTGATCCCACACTTGGATTCCCTGTGTCGTGGGTATCAGGAACTTCGAGTACCATGGTACTGGAACACTCAGACCCAGAACAAATATTCGCAGATCATACAAACATTTGTTCCGCAGTGGTAATCGAACCCGCAACTTCTCTCAGCTGCGCCACAGAGGTCGTCCACTCAGGTGGATGCTACTGTCCATCCCAGCATGGTTTAAGCCTTTAGTCAGCTTTTACAACATCCACGCGAGGAAACGGAGGGTAAGTATATTCTTAGGTCGGACACACCACGAGTGAGGCATAATAAAAATGTATGAGTATTGTTACGAGATGAGTCAAGAAAAAATTGCATACAAGCTGACAGCGTCGTTCCCTTCCATACTTCCCCCTGGCCATAATCGTTTGCAAAACCTACTTCTCAGATCATTAACGTCATTTGACATGATGCAGATCATGTAAACATCTAACCCGCATTGAGTACCTGGCCCATATCGCCACGCTGTCCGCTTAGAATCTAAGTACCTACTTTATAATGCAACAGGCCCCTGCATAATTAAAATCCACATACACCACGGTGAATTCTAACTTAATTTTTATGCAAGGGTATCGTTAATCTACAGCAATTTGTGTTGCTAACTGTACTTACATTAAACGCGATAAGTGTTTCTTTCCTGTCACGGAAGTGCCCACATTTGTTAACTTACTAGTTACCGGTTTCAATCTTTTTTGTAGTTTTAACCGATTTTGACTGGTCTAGAAGAGGTTTTTGGCCGGTTTTAGAGTGGTTGAGATAGTACCCAAGATGTGATAGGTACTTGTTTGCTGGTTTTGTTTGGAATGGATTTGGTAAGATAGATGGGTTCCTGTTACTATTTTTATGTGTTTCCAACCCCGCAATCTGTCTCGGTTGGACTGATTAGCAAAAAGTTTTTATTGAAAAAATAATTTTCTTAACAATATTTTATGAAATGTACTTCCAACTGATGATGATAATCATCACGATGACGGTCTCTTTGGCGTGGTGGGCGAGTAGTCGGCTGTGACGCAAGAGGTGCGGGTTCGATTCCCGGTGCGTGACAAAATATTTTTTCCTGGTCTGGGTGTTGTAGTACCATGGTATTCGTAGTTCCTGATACCCACGACACGGGGAATCCTAGTGTGGGATCAAATGTGACTGTTGGGTGTTATGTTATAATTAAATTAATAATCAGGATTGTGTTCTGTTTATAAATTAGAGAATTGGGCCTCAGAGGCCCAATTCTCTAATTTAAAAACATTCCAGTCTCGTGTCAATCGCACTGTTTCGTATAGTAACTGTTACCTAATCTTCGCAAGAAACGCGAAGATTAAGTAATAGTTAGTATACGTGACAGTGCGACTGAGACGAGATTATACTGCGAATTGAATGGTTTTAAATTAGAGAATTGGGCCTCAGATCAAAATGCGCCTAAAGACGACCAGTCTACTATTTTCTGTCAAGGCTTTCCGTTATTCACCATCCATCTCCATCCACAGATTAGCTCGGTTCACCATAATATTGTAATGACATCAGAAATTTCAGCGCAATCGATTGGGTGAAACTGGTTTTAAATTAAGTTCCAATATTTGACCCACATCACATAGCTACTAACAGGTGAGGTTCAATAACATACATAACACCCAACAGTCACAACATAGTCTTGATCCCACACTAGAATTACCGATGTCGTTGGTATCAGGAACAACGAGTACCATGGTAACCATAACACCCAGACCCGGAACAAATATTTGCAAATCATACAAATTTTTCGCGCAGCGGGATCGAACCCGCAACCTCTTGCATCTCAGCCGGATACTCGCCCGCCGCGTCTCTGAGGTCGCCAATAAAAGTTCTTAAAAAGTGGGCATGAGTCACTGTCTCGATTTACCCCTAATATAATGCCCTACATGGTAAATACGGTCGTAAGGCTTAGTACTATGTAAATGAGTTTGAATGTAAAAATAAAGGTTCTTCTGATAATGAGCTTCCATTTTAAGCTCAATCAGGCTGTCAGCGGCGGTTTAGACCGATTTAAATTACTTAATTGGAAAGGTCTCTATCGAGATCTCTACCATGAAAAGAGCTAATTCAGTAATGCCTCTATATAAATGATTATTAAACGATGAAGAACTTTATCCAATAAATAATTTCAGCCATTACTGAACTTAGGTAAAATTGTATGTTCACATCAGGCATAACAAATCCCTGAAAAAAATTAGGTCTACAAATGATATCTAACACAACAGGGTAAGTTCTAGAGTAAGGGCGTTATTCCTTCCTTTCACTTCTTTATGTATATTTGTTATATTTTAATGATGTTATTTTTTTGTAACACCACCTCACGTTCTTTGCGATCTCCAATCCATCCAAAGTTAGCCTGGAAGAGATCGCTCTTAGCGATACGGCCGGCCATTGTACCACACCGTGCAAACTTGCGAACTAGTTTGTCAAATACCTATGAATTGTCATATAATTTTCTTTTTGATCTTTTATGTATCTAAAATGGTTCCATAAATAATTCAAAAATCCATAAATAAGAAGAGATCCAAAAATAAGATTTCCTGAATATCAGGATTCTTCTCTGACTTTTAGATTTCCTGACATTTGTCCCAATGTTGCATGTGGTATGCGGAGGCAGCGAGATTTTCAAGAGTCGCGCTGCGCGCTTAGTTTTAATATTTCGCAATATAAATTTGAATCTAATATTCACAGTAACTTACATAGTATATATTTCTTATAAGTTATTTTTCCTGTTTTATTCTTAAAATTTACAGACAATAAAAAAACTCTGTATTCCTGACACAGTGCCTAAATTTGTCGTCTGGTTAAACCCTATCTAAGAGTCTATATCTATCTATTACTCGTAATGGTGGGTCTGCATATTGTGGTGCCTAGTTCGTGATACCCATCAATACAAAGAAATCTAGTAGAACCTTATTAGATATGTTCTACGTATGTGACTGTTAGGTGGGTTATGTTTATAAGACCAATGACCAAAGGGCTGGCTATTACCTCGTTCAGAATATCAGTATTGCCATCCAACGAGGTAACTTCACCAGCCTTTTGGGCTACCCTGCCTGCGGTCGGTGACCTGAGGGCCTAGCCAAGTGGCATTCGCTTCGAAGCGATTCCATTTCTAATGTCATAATTCAATACAAAAGACCACGTGACATATCGAAAGCTAACGTCAATCCCATACATTTTGGACTTTTCTACTGGCGACATCGCCATTAGAATGTTACTTTGTCTACGGCCCCTGAACTCTGTTTTTATCCTGTAGAAGTTCACTCCTAGAATGCCACAAGAAACTGTTTTGAGCCTGCACCAACTTTCAGCGACATTTTTAATGTGTTTAGTCCATCGAGAAGAGGACCTATCCCTACTGCGACGTCAGGCTTGTGGTCACCACTCGAGAACCTTTATTCTCCAACGGTTGTCAGTTAGGCGAGCTATATGGCCTGCTCATTGCCACTTCAACACGCTAATTCTGAGAGCTATGTCGGTGATATTGGTTCTTCTACGATTCTTCTATTTCCTAATTTTGGATTAGCTCTCTCTATCGCCCGCTGCGTGACTTTGAGCTTATCTATACGGCCAATAGTGACCTCGTCTCAGTGCCGCAAGTCATCAGTGGCAACACCCACTGATTATAGACTTTCGTCTTGAGGCTCTGCGGTATCTCTGTTGGAGTTAACCTCTGTCGAAGTTGGACCTTCGTAGTTGAATCGTCTGACCCAAATAGACATAGTGGTCTACAACTTCGATAATACCTTTCTCAACGTGTACCGGCATTAGGTGCGACATGGGCATTTGATATAATGTTTGTCTTGCCCATGCTCATTTTAAGACCCAGCTGTTGGGAGACGGTAATGAGGTATCTGAGCATTGCACCAAGCTCTTCCAGTGATTTTACCATGATAACTATATGTCATCGGCATATTGAAGGTGAGTGATGTATTCGCCATTAATGTTGATGCCACTATATCCGTTTCAGAGCAGAAGCTTGAAAACATTCAGCAATGCAGAGGTAAATATTTTCGGAGAAATAACATTTCCTTTCTGCAATTGGATAGGATCCGTGCACTGGTCCTGAAGACGGATAAATGTAGTGACCCTGCTGTACAAACACTTCGACGTTTCAATATACCGTTTGTAGATCTGGCACCGCTGTAACGACTGTAACATTGCCCAGGTCTCAACTGAATTTCTCATAGTCTACAAAGGTTAGACGTAGCGGCTGATATACTCTTCGGTTTTCTGTATAATCTGCAGGAACGTGTGGATGTGGGCTAAGGTACGACGTTTTCGGAACCCGGCTTGTTCGGGATGACGGGTTTTGGAGGATTTTAATTATACCTTTAAATGGTTTTTTTTCTGTTTACATTGTCTACTTATAAATAAAAACCATTACTTTCTTATTTTGGATCAATAACCTAATTCAAAATAGGTTTGCCGTCACAAACTAAAACCGATTTTATGAGAACAGATATACAAAGTGGGTGTAGTCTTTTTGAGTCTGAAACTATTTCTAGTATTTCCCGGTTCATTTTATATACGAATTATTGAGCAGTCTTACCACGGAACGGCATCATTTCGCGTTTCCAAATTAATTGCTAGTCAATAAAATTGTTAGATGCCGTACAAATGACTCCGTCACATCGTTAATACGAGTATACTATGCAAATAATGCAGTAGCAGGCACTGAGTAAATACAGCTTTAAATCGTATTATCAAGTAAATAAGATCAATAATCGGTTGTTTTAGACATGTAGAGTCTGCCAAGAAAGTTCTTAAGAGCTTAAGACTCTATGTGTGTAGTGTAAGGTCGGAAATGGTCTGCGCGGTTGACTACCGTACATAAAATATAAGGTACAGACTTAGGGTGATAACCAATTGGTCTTATTCGCCTTGTCACGGTGCCATCAAATATGTATGTAACTGGTAAACTACACGCTTCATGATACCCCATTGTAATTTAGCTTTCAAAATACAATGAGCGTAATGGTGGTCAATTCTACTGTGGACTTATGGTTATTTTATTAAGCGGTATTTGATAGCTGATTCAATATGGGTAAAGAATGTTCGTTATACTTTCAGTGTGGAAAGTTTTCTACCTATACCTTCTTTCTTGGCGGTTGATATTGTTTCAAACATGCTCAGTGATTAATTTAGATCACATTCATTTAAACTTTTTGTGCTTTCAAGAATAGTACGCCAAACGAAACACATGTCAGAATATTCTGCAAAAAAAACATTTATTTAAATATCTTTAATCTCACCTGTATGTTTTATCCTGCTAATAGAAAAGATAGGCCACAACCTTTTCCCATAAAAAATGTTTACGGATCACAAACCTATTCGTACGAAGGCCCCATCGGTAAATTTAGCGTAGGGCATAGCCACAGTAGGAGAATCAATAAATTTAAACCAGATTGCTCCAACGGCTGTATCTTACCTACATAAATCTTAGAAAGTAGAAATCCTAAAAGAACCAATATGTTGGAATTTTATTGAATTAATGTAAAATAAATTCTTTGTACCCGTCGAGGGTAACTAATTGCTACAATATAATATATTATATCAGTTCCAAGATATTCTACTTTCACAATTTTTTTTATGTATATTTTCTTGGCAACTTTTGTATGTATAGTAGGTGGATGGTGACAGCTCAAGTCCGTTCGTGGTGGATTTCTACGTGGAAGGCCTATAGCAGTGAACTTGTACCAGCTGCTGTTGATAATGATGGTTAACCAGAATGAACCTGTCACACGAAAACCTCCTAGTCAAACCTGTCGTTTATTTAGGCTCTACATCGAAATTTTGTCGAGACATGATAACCTTATTTGCTTCTGTCGAATCTAAACAAAGTGCCCGTCCGTCTGACCCATCATAAACAACATATTTAAGATATAACAGGATTCAAAGCAGTAAAACAAAATTAAATATCAATTTGTGAGATTATAGAGGGTGTCTCGCAAAAGTGGCTAAAAGGATGCATTTACGCTACAAAGCAGGATTCAACAAATAACTCTACAAAGGCTTTTGTATCTTCTATTTGTAGCGAAGTAAGTCCTCCAAAATGTTTTGCCTAATTTTGTCCACAACTACAGTATGTGCCAGGTTACTGCCGACATCAGTGTCAAAGAAGTGCGTGGCTTGGTGCCAGTAAGCTGGTAGACAGTCAGCGGCAACCTGTTTTACCTGTGAATGTAGCCAAACATTTTGTCACGTAATCGGATTACAGGAGAGCTCGTAACTTCATGTCCCCCCGTATTCAGAAGTGGGACTTTTTGTATTTTTATCGGAGACGTAAAAGCTAAAGCAGTTACCGTATTCTTCCCGTTGAAAAATCGTTTATTTTAGACTTTAAAACGTAGCCAACGTTGGTGTTCAATATTACATTGCTCGGATTCAGAATCCATTTTATGAATTAGCTCTTATTGGATGCACATTGTAAATTTTTAGTTTAATATTTAAATACTGAGAATGATCTTTTATATTCAGTGACTATTATCCTTTATTTATTACTTTAGACGAAACTTCCTTTATCTGTCTTAACCTATTAAACGAGTAATATATAAATATACATTATAATATAATGTTCTGAGATTTCTAAAACGGCTTTAACAATTTCGATGAAATTTGCTATATTTTTGGGGGCAAAAAATCGATCTAGCTAGGTTAAATCACTGGGAAAACGCGTTTTTCAGAGTTTTCCGAGCAAAGCTCGGTCACCCACGTCCTACAACTATTCAACGACCAATATTTGTATTTACATATATTGAGATCTTGAAAACAACTCTAACGATTTCGATGAAATTTGCTTTAGGGGTGTTTTGGGGGTGAAAAAATCGATCTGTCTTAGGTCTCATCTGGGAAATCGCGTTTTTCCGAGTTTTCCGAGCAAAGCTTGGTCATCCAGGTACTAATTATAATACAACACAATAAATTATACAAAGTGTCATCTAATAAAATGGAGTATGCAATTAATCGTCTAGTAATATTTCCCCAGACATTTTCCGCTCGTGTAACTAACAGGCTTCGAAACATTTTTACACGCAACCCTGGCATGCATGTCATTAGGGATGACTCTGTCGCGCTACTTTTTCAATTTTAACGATGTAATTACGCAAGTCACGGGTGCTCACATGAATTGTAGACAAAGTGCATGTACATGTAACGTACACAGAGGAAAGGTCGCTGTCACCGCGAGAGGCTGTATACTGTATGGTATAGCATTTTGTTACATATACCTAATCGCATTAGAAGCGGGCGATGGTCGCGTCACGTCGCGTCGTCTGGGCGTATGCTCCTTCACTGTACACGCATAAATACGATGCGACCCGACCTCTACACTTTTATTCATTCTGTGCCTCTACTTTGATTTGAACTCCCACTGCATGTAGAATAATGAGCTCTGCAAATAAAAGCCGAACGCGAAAAGTTAGAATTTTCCGCACGAATACTCTATTGCTAAAAATATTTCCTGTTCGACATACGCGAGTCTCAGATACCTACTCGATGCTATAATATAGATGCTGCACGACGGTAAGGCCGAACTCAGACTTTCATTACACGCATCGGTTCCCCGCTCGGGTTCACGTGAGCCCTTCCGGAGCCTTCCGAGATTACTCCGACGGTTGCCAATTACCACGAGAATTCGATCGCTGCAAAATCTAACTAAGTTCAAACTAGATAAGTACACTAATATTGGAAAATACATGAAAAATGTGCAGAAACACTAAAATACACCACATAACAACAATATAGATAATAGTGAAAATAATCGTGCTCTTATCGTAATCATGCATAGCGTGACATCGACCGTTCGTTAGACGCAGAACTACGAGTCTAGTAAGCGGTACTGAATGGTCGCAAGCGACTACTCTACGTGAGATGTGCTTCCGGTGGTTCCCGGGAAAGATCTATTTATGCGTTATGTTCCGCACAGTTACTGTTCGTGTCAATAAGCTGTGTCAACAGGGCACGGGCGGTACAATCAACAAAATATTTCTCTCCGGAATCACGTCGGGCAGACTGTGTATAAATGGAGTGCCTCACTTACCAAACTTCAGAAGATGGCAACTAAGGTGCTCCACCACAATTACCGCTTGCGTAACCCTGGGAAAAATATTTTTCTCCGTGAATCTAACGTGTAAGTAATTTTATAACAGTGGTTGGTCTTATAAATAAGGGTTCATCAAATATAGGTACTCCGTGAATGTCTGGGTGTGATGGTTTATGCTAGCATGCTGATTTATGTTCGTGAGAACAATATTGAGCTGTACCATTTTACACTAAAGTGGTATTTGGGTGTCGTTTTGTAAGAGACTGGAGTTCTACTCAAATGTACAAAAGATAAAATAAAAATCTATAACCGCTAGTCGGCGCTAGTACTATAAAACTAAAACACAAATGTCTATAATTTATAGGTACACAGGTTCTAACACACACAATTGCAGCAATTTGTAACTAATACTCGACGTTGCTGGTAATTTACGGTAATAGACAGAGACATAGTAAAGATAAATAAGAAATACCTACTCAAGTACAGTCTACAGTAATAGTTAATAAGAAGTGAATTATTATAATTTTATCATTTTGAATTACCATTTTATGAGTTAATATTAGATGCTAATGAATTGGTACCTGGAAAAGATGTGATTAGATTATTATTTAATTAAATCATCCTGTCATAATAATTGTACATATATCTTATGAACTAAACACGAAACAGTTTATCAAAACACATTTTACAGTTTATTTTTAGAAGCTTCATAATGTAATGGAACCGACTAAGACGTAAGCATTTTTTATTATAGTCTTATATTTATTTTTTAGCAGTGAGTTTGCAATGTAGCCGATTTATTTAAATTCAGATCTAGCGGATACCTAATTTATACGCGAATACACCCAAGCTTGTTAATCGTCAATACAAAGGGCTTGTATGTAATGACGTTCAGGCGATCCCGGTCACAATCAGACAAGTCGAGTTTCGCAATAAATAGTGTGCTCTAGATTCGTAAACGTAAATAGATAACGCATCTTGTAAACAAAATTATAGATAATATTTGTTATTAACCTTGGTCATTGAGAAACACAATATGATTTCGTAAAGACAATTTTATTTAAAAATATTTAGAATTTGTTTTTTATTCCAAAATTCATTTAGATATTTTAACAATTGAAACAGAAACTGACGTTAAAAACGTATAAAATTGCCGGATTGTGAACCAAGTCGGCATAGAATTAGGGTAGCAATAGGCGCCCAGTAAATGTTCGTGTTGAAAACGTGTAAAGATACAGAAAAGCATATTGTCAAGCCAACAACAAGCATTGTCAAGTCGGGTGCGGTGTCCGGTGGAGGTCGACTCATTGCGCTCGCCAATTGAGATAATGGCCTCAAATGCACATGATTAAACTGACCCATTCATTGGAACCTAGCAGTTACAACGCGATTTACATCATTACATGAAATGTCACTCACATGGGGACGATCCCCATCAGAGACGTGGATGGCCATATCTGCCAGAGGTGCACTATAGAATGTTATAACTAGATACCTACTTATTGCAAGTCTCGGAACTTTTTTATGCCAAGGTGACATGACCCTACGCTCGTCATTAGAGCCGTTGACATAACATTTTATAGTATTGTCGCACTACCTTTACGTCCTGCTAGTCCTGCCCCGTCCCGTATACGTCCCTGTTACTGCACGGATAATGTGTGTGAGACCTTAAAAATCAAGCTAACACTAACCACGCTTGCCCTCGCGACGTATGTTTACTTGAAATCCTACGAATACACTTTGCAATTCCACCTAACTATTATTTAGTCTGTGATTCAACTATTAATTTTAAGCTATGATATTTTAGAGGTGTAACAGAAATAGAAATAGGATATTATGGAACATTTCAAAGTAATGATTTTGCACGGCGCACTACGATGCATTTGTATACTCGCGGTTTACCAAAGCTTTCTAACGAATCGATTACTTATTGTTATTTGGAATGTGAAGCTTTTACTATCAACATGATGAGATTTGCAGCCAGAGAAATAGGAAAAAAATAAACTCAGCTGGGCTACCGCAAAGTGTGTTGTTAGGAAGTTGAACGTGGCGTTTGTCTTGTTATGTTTTAATTGATCTTGTTGTTAATCACGCCTTGTAATTTAATTATTATGGGCGTGCAATAAAATTCGATGTACCATTACGTGGCCCCATGATTTACACAGTAACTTTCGTCGTAACCGAGATTTACGATGTCACAGTGCCTACAGTTGGATACCTACAGTTATTTTCGAAACAGTTCGACTCTCTTCACACTTTATTTATAGATCGGACATTATGACAAAATAATATTTCAGTATTGTGGCCTGCCTTGAAAATATATTGTTCTAGTTGCGTCTGAACGTTTTAAATATCGGACGTTAATAAATATGTCACAGACTGTGAGCGCACGTTAACGTGGTAGAGTATTTAAAATATCCAAAGAATTTATTTAAATTATCTTTGAACTTTGTTGCGAAATGCGTGTAAGAGTCCTACATTTATTTTAACAGCTTTCTATCATACACATCACAGTAAAGTTAAATTCGGAAAGCATCAACTTATTTCATTATAATGTGCTAACTAGTATAGTATCGATCTTCAAATTGATTTAATTTTTATGAACTTTACGCAAAAATCTATTTTTAGGATTTCGTACCCAAATAACACTACATAACATAACACATGATGAGATGAACGGCCACGCTAATATTAAGTCAGTATGATCTCAATGTAAAACTATTGTTTTTGCATATTTTAGTTATCTCTCTATAGGTACAGGCATTCATACAATTTCCTATTTGTTTGTATTTCATTAAAATATTTATTATTTTCCAAAAGTGTACTAATGAATCCTACAAACGCAAAATATTTTGTACCAATAAGTTCGGATAAGAAAAAAAATCGAATGACTTTATGGGATATTCGTATATAACTCGCAGACGTCGCGTGCTAGTTATGATAATCATCCTTAGTAATATACCTAAGCCCAATAATGTTTAATTTAAGAATCCTGATATTAGTCGGAAAGCGAACGGTAGCCAAATAGTGAGCCAAATAGTGATGGGGTGAAGACAGAAATGAGTAATGATCACGTGATTTTTCAGCACAATCAATAGATTTTTGTTGCAGGAAACGTCTATCAAATAAGCTCAATAAAATTGAATCTAATAAAATAAGCAGATTGGCACGAAACTCCGCAGTTAGAAATGTCAGCGCCGAGTGAATGGACTCAAGTTTTTGTTTATTTATTTCTACATACTACGTCCGCGTGCATGTGCCAACGAAGCAAAGAGATCAGAAAAGACTCAAAACAATGAAGTCATTAGTCTTTGCTATTTCCAGCAAATTATAGGTACATAGCCGTAATAACTTCCAAGAAATAATTATATTACAGTCCGTGTCGAGTGTTCTTCGCTTTGCCTTGGATTGTGTCCGCTTGTAATAAACAAAAGCTCTGACTGCTAACTCGTTACTGCTCTTTGGCTAAAGAATCAATTTTACAAGTTAATAAAACTAACAAACGAATCCTTACGCTAAAAAACAAAGTTGACGACTGACGTTTTTATGAAGCGTCGAAAAAATTCATTTGGTTTCAACATACTTCATTCAACTTTCAAAATTGAAATGCAATCAATCAATATTCATTTGGGATCTAAAACTGCCTTCGTTCGTTTTATGCGAGCAGTTAAATGTATTTTTGTCGATGGATTTGATGAGCAGGTGGAACACGTCGGAACAGCTATTTCCGCGGGTTAAAGTTGGACTTTGTTCAAGTAGGTACTGCCAAAAAGTACTTTCAGAATTAGCAAGTGCAATGAGCAGGTCCTATAGCTCGCAGAACTGACAACCGTTGGGGAATAAAGGTTCTCGTGTGGTGACCACAAACCGGACGACGCGGTAGAGGAAGACCCTCCACTCGATAGACTAAAGACATTATAAACGTCGCAGGAAGTCGGTGTTCATCGTGGCATTCTAGGGGGCAGACCTACGTCCAATAGTGAACTTCTACTGGCAGATAATGATGTGATACCTTACTAAACCGTAATTTACACGTTTGCTCTCAAACGTAAAACTGTACCTAAGTACTTATCAGATATTATTGAGGTTAGGTAACATTTTAAAACTGAATGAACGGTAGGTACATTTTTAAGGACTCTACATTTTTAAAGCATGTATTTAGTTTCATAGCTGTAGGATGATCAAATATTGTAATCGAATTTTGACCCACTTACCGTTAACAGAGTTGATTTTTCGGACATATGTTTAGTTTCAATGACAACACAATAATTATGGTGACAATGGTCTGTTTATCGAGTCAGAAGGTAAACAACGGAACTCTTTAATGGATAATAGTAGAATGGCCGTTATTAGGCTCATTTTAATCAGCTCACGGTTCCGAATTCTAATTTAATCATCATCATTAGCAGCCGAATGACTTACTTCATAATTTTTTTTTTTAATATACTTTGATTCTATGGGGTAAGACCGCCTATTGTCTCTCTAGGGATATAAAGTTGTATGAAACTCCCTAGGGAATAAAGTGATTTGAATTTGGAACGTCAAATTCGAGTGGAAACTCGTGGAAAACTCTGAGTAAAAAAATGCCCATATGGCATTGTAAAGAGGTTTGTTTGAAAATCGAACTGGCCACTATAGCAGAACTCGAAAGAAAAAAAGAAATAGGCGCGATTTTAAAGAATGTGAAACAAAAGAGATGTTTGGTGCTGTGATTTTCAGTGAATTTTATTGCAATATTTTTGTAATATAATATATGTCAGTGACAATATTAGTGTTAACAAAAAATTTCGAGCGATAATGATTCTACTCCAGAGTTTATCAAAACAGACGATTCTTATTTTATGGAGCCCTGGCTTTTTATTGTCTCGCAGTAGGTGTGAAAAGTAGAGTATGCTCCTCTGGAATAAAGCCTGTCTTCGTCTTGGGCAGCTTGACCCCTCGCTTCACTCAGGACTCTATATAACTCCCTCGCTATACTCGGGAGTTAACTTTAGAGTCCCTCGTTACGCTCAGGGTTCAATATGCCGCCCGCGACATAAGACACTGCTTTATTCCCTTAGTGCATAATCTACTATTATATTGATTTTTTTCTACTTTTTGAGATTTCCAAGATTTTATTTGTCGGTGAAAACAGACGCTGGTAATAACTTCCATTCTTGTGCTCTTATAACGATGAACATCGACTCTAAACTGTTTGGTACGGATAAATGGGATTTCCAACATAGCTGAGTTTTTTGTTTGTCCGATAAAGAAATGGGGTTTACTGGATCAGGTTGTGAAGTTCCTGTGCACACTGTACCTACAAAATGAATTCCCTCTGGCCACGTGGTCCTACTGCCTCTGTCCTACCGATCGGACCACATGAACTTTTTTTTCCTATTAGTTCGATTAATCGCATTATAAGGATTTGTAATTCCGCTTCGTCCTACCGATCGGACCACATGAACTTTTTTTTTCCTATTAGTTCGATTAATCGGATTACAGGGAATTGTAATTCCGCTTCGTCCTACGGATCGGACCACATGAACTCATTTTTAATGGTGCAAAATTAAACACGATACGTTGGGCAAAAATTACTTACGTGTATAGACCCTCGACATTTTTCAGCCTTTTTTGCTGCACACCCAATGAATAAATCCGCTGCTGTACGTCTTGTTGCGGTAAAATTGGTATCCGTTGTAGAGCAACACCAAGCCACCTTTGCGTTTTAAGTATAATAATTCTGGTTCATTATTATCTGCATCCATGCTTTGTCCGACCAGACGATAAATTATAATATTGATAATAAATTTTTCAATCTCTCGCAAGAAAAGCAGGAATAATGTCCGTGACAGATATCTATTGTCTTTATATTATTTCCTAAGAAATTACCTAACACGCAGTATGCAGGTCGCATTAGTCGCATTAATCATGTCTAGAATGCGTGATCCGATTAGCGGTACTACATGGTCTGAGAAAACGTCAGTTTATATAGTCCGATTAGTTAATCTAACCAACAAGAAATCAAAAGTTCTCGTGATCCGATTAGTGGGACTACGTGGTCTAAGAAAACGACAGTTTCTATAGTCCGATTAGTTAATCGAACCAACCAGAAAAAAAGTTCATGTGGTCCGATCGGTAGGACAAAGGCAGTAGGACCACGTGGCCAGAGGGATATTTAAATATTTGCAGATCATGCAAACATTTGTCCCACAGCGGGAATCGCACCTCTTGCGTCTCAGCTGGCTACTCGCCTGCGGTGCTACGGAGATCGTCAAGAGATATAGGTTTTGCTGGGCATCAATTTACCAAAACTAGGGCGAGATTTATAGCCAATTTTACCATACTCTGTTAGTAAGTAAATGTCTTGTTAAATCTAACCATTGGTCAAGGTGACGGATAATCTTTGAAAACACCTGTCAAAAAGCATAGGTTAGACTAAACAGTTGTTTATAACCGCCTATTATTAATGTTGGTGAAATCAAACCTAAGTTAAAGGTAACTCCACCGTGGCATTTGACGTTCATTCAGGGTGCCTCTGTAAAGCAAGGTTCAATGACGTGACATTAGATTCTGTCTCTAAGTGGATTAGTGTAGGCTATCGCAAGGCAACGCAATGCATGTGCAAAGGTCGGTGTGCAATCGTGTGCATACGCAAACCCGACATGTCACTCGCCGCCCGAGTGTGCGACACAAATAAAATCTTATATAGAAGATTGACTGTTTGTTTTACTATCTGTCGTCGTAATCTGCCTGGGACTTAGATTAGGCTACATTAGCGTCGAAGTAGATTGATATCTAGTGCTGGTCTTTAAGCGCTCACATACCTACTAATTACAATGCCAAAGTAGCTTTGATGTGTTTTAAAACGAACGCCCCTCCACTACTTTTGCTTGGCACTTGGCACATGCTTGATGTTCGAAAACGGTCCTTGTTGGTTATGGATTATGGAATATTTTATTTTGACGTAATGGAATAGTGAGGCGTCATTTTCAGATTAGATTTCAATACCTAGTACGCGGCTGATGTAAACATTTAGAGAGAGTTGAAGCGTAATTCAGCCAAACAGTTCAACGAGGTATACGTGGGAACCTAAAGTGGTAACTCCTACCCTTTACAACTACAACACCGTGTAGAATGTAACTCGCATTCGTCACTCTGAGACATAAAGTAGAAATGTCTCATGTTTTTTTAATGTAACTAAATGACGGACCTGCCTTGTGGCCCACCACCTGATGTTTAGCCCATTGCAAATGCAATACCTCTTAGCCAACAAAGTTGGCAATACACTGCGCCCGGCATCCTGAGACTAAAGATGAAAAGTCTCATGTGCCTCATGCCGTTTTGCTTGATACGAAAGGCCTGTAATTACACCGGCATCCTTCAAACCGGAAAACAGCAATGCAAGTATTACTTCTTAACGGCAGAAGCAGCCATGGTTTACTTCCCACCAAATAGTTTAGTCATATAAAAATGAGTACGTGTTATTAATGGTCTATGGTAAAGCTAATTATGAATATACGACGAAAGACGAAAAAAAAAATTAAAGTTTACCTATACATGTGAGAGAGGTGGAACATGAGATAGTGGCAGAGCCAACTATCATTTAAGGAGAGGAAATAGAGAGAATACAGACTTTTTTAAAATTTTGTGAGGAAAAAAATCCGTAACGATCCTTAGAAATGAAGCAACAGTAAATAAAACACGTACCTATTCTGCAGACGTTATTTAATCCCACACTTAGTGTAAGCCCACTCAAGTGCAGAACAACCCTTTGCCTAAAATAATATTTGCATTTCCGTGTAAATAGCGAACACTAACGCTCTAACGCGTACGGTACCTACGTAAAGCTGCGTGCACGACAGACGAGGCAACTTGTAGAGCGAGGCACTGGCCAAACAAACAGAATTCCACTACTCGTAATTAATAATAGTCAAAATAAAGTTTGAATCATGTTCCGATCTAGTGTCATAAATGTCACAAAGGTCTGTTCGCTATTGGCCCCTTTCTGATTTCTTCTACAAATTCTTAAATCCATTTAAACCCCTTTTTCGGAATCATCTACGTTTGATTAGTACTTCGCCCACATCACAATCGGGCGAAGTACTAATCGACAGTTTTTTTTCTTCATCTGACCAAACCGAAACTTGAACGAAACTAAACCGTCATTAAAATAATTATCATTCTATTCCATGCTGAGATGATGTTTCCAGGGGTTGTCCGTCTTGCGAGATACATTACATTACATTGGCTTTACATTACGATATTTTATTTCATAAAACAATGACTGCGAAAAATACCTAGGTACAGCAATGCAGGCTAAGTTGTTCTTTGAATAGGACTGCTTTGAAAGGGTGTTTGAGAACCAATAGGCACTTATTTAATGTGTTTGTATTGCTGGTGGTTGCTGATGGATGATGACTAGAAAGTTTCGCAGCAAGCTCTATTAAAGATTACCTACCTATGCTTTTATGCGAGCTACTGGCTGGGGTGTGCGCAGCTTTATGCTAGTACTTTGTGTAGTGTGAACGTCTTAAGGTCGCCAGAAGCCATAATCAGAAGTTAACACAACGTATAATATGGTTTAATAGTATGTGTGTTGAGTAGACTTTAGCTTGTAGCATTTTAGTCTAGCTTTTGCAGTGGGATGTTACAGTCAAACATTATTGCATAGGCCGCACCCATACACAACGAGTAATGAGGATCTTTTATTTTCAAAACATTTCCAAACAAAATATTTTGTTAAGAAACATAATATTATTAGTAGGTATTAAGTGAAGCCTCTGAGAATATTCTACACTCCAATAAAAAAAATTGTTTTCCTTCTTGTGTAACCTACATCTTTTTCCGTGTTTGGTATTAATTAAATGTTATTTCAATAGTCAATAAATTGTAGTTCAATAGTTATTTCAATAATTTTAAAAGATATGGAATAATAAAACGGCTTTACTTTTTTATTTAATACTCGTAGTGGTTTAAAACAATTTTCCCTAATTTATTGGCACTCGTTTATTCAATAGTGTAGTTAGGATTTTTTTTTACTTAAAGAACCAAAATTATAATCTCACTTAAATAAAAATAGTAAACAAAACTGCATCTAAACTCGACGCAAACCACAAAAGAACCAATCTGAAGAGGGATTCGAACGGCAGTTAATGAAAGATTTATTACGGAACGTTTCTGTAACAACTACACTTAACGCCCGTTATATGGCACATGGCAAGAGGCCTGTTACAAGATAAGGTAAATTTATTATTTTAACGAAGCACGATTACAAAAGATAACATATAAAATGTAGTAAAAATTACAAAGCTACATAGTTTTTTGAAAATATAATCTAATGTTTATTAATGACTAGGTGCAGCCCGCGATTCCATCCGCATAAGTGAATATAAGATAATATAATATATAATGTATATATTATAAATGATACTAAGTTTACTACTAAAACCATAGTGGTGACCATAGACAAGCTCTTCTTATACTGAACCGAGTCGAGTATATGAAATCTTCTTAAATTATCTTCTCTCTCTTTATCTCATTCTCTCTCTTTATCTCATTCTCTCTCTCTCTCTCTCTCTCTCTCTCTCTCTCTCTTCCTCTCTCAATCTCTCTATCTGTCATGTGCCAGACTATCGACCGTCCGGTGTACTAAACTAACTAAATGCTAAATCTGCAACACATTATTTCTACGATCTATTTTGACGGAGACAAACAAACGAAGTATTACATTAAAAACAAACAGATGGCAATAGTTTTAAGAGGTGCTACCCCGAGCAAGATGCTGTTGTTATTTCCGTTTTTGTATTCTGTATTTCCAGATTTATTTATTTTTTTTCATTTTTAGAGTTCCGTACGTCAAAGGGTACCAACGGAAACATTATAGTACACTTAGAGCCAATTTCACCATACTCTGTTAGTTAGTAAATGTCTTGTTAAATGTAACCCTTGGTCAAGGTGACAGATAATCTTTGAAAACACCTGTCAAAAAGCATTGGTTAGACTTAACATTTGTTTAATCGCCTGTTATTTGTTGGTGAAATCAAACCTTAGGATCACTCAGATGTCTGTCTTCCGTCACAGCCTATTTTCTCCGAATCTACGGGGCCAAAAAGTATAAATTTGGTAAATATGTAGAGTTAAGTGACCCGATCACGGATGTATAGTGTAAATAAATTAATTCTGATTTCGGGGTTAATTTAGGGGGACAAATTACAAAATCAAAAACTAGCAAATGTGATATGTGACATATCAAATGAAAGAAAGAAAAACAGTTTATTTATGGTTAACAAAAAACACACAGCCGCTAAAAAATTACACAATACACACATGTATATTAAATAACAAAGACAAAATGTGTGTATCTGTTGCAAACTACAAAAGGGAATGAGGCTCACAAACGTATTTTTTATAATTTTAAAATGCTTAGTTTTAAAGATATCAATTAAAATATGGGAAAAGTAACTAGTTAATTATTGTTAATTATTATTATTATTATTGTTATTATTATTAACCATTCCCCAAATCTCTGAAACTACTGTGTCAATTTTTTTTTTAAATATTGAATATTTGGCCTTACTCATACTATACAGGAAAACCTTAATGAAAATCCTAAATCTTTAAATTGCCACGGGAAGCGGAAAATACTCGTAATGGGAAAATGCGTGTAAAATTGTGTTGATAGACTAATAAGTTAATTAATGTATTAGTTACTATGGTAGTCTACTTCTACGGAACCCACTCTAAGTAACGCGCACTTGACCGGTTTTTTTTACTTCTACACGAGACTGCTACAATTTATTTCGGAACCTTCGCAGCTTCGCTCTCGTGGTTCTGGGGTAAAAATTTACTTTTGTATGTCAATTAAGGTCAGTTCACCGTTGCGGCGGCGTGACTGAGAAAAAACCACCATCTAATTATTAGTAGAATGTCTATGAATTTAATGCATTTCTAGAGTACACGGGGTCGTGCTGGCCGTAGTCCAACACTTTCACCCGAAATCACGGCACAATTGTACGAAATCGTAGCTTGCAATTTTTTATCATAAAACATTACTATCTGGTTACTAATGCAGATATAAATAGATTCCGTCACGGTTGGAGAGTGAGTATTTTTGTTTATCGAGTGCAGTGCTCTTTGCGCGGGTAGTATGTTGAACACAAAAAGTCGTATAGACGTGTCGACAGTTCGAATTCTTTGTGTACGTACCACGTACCTAACCTACGTACTACTGAAGTATAGGTTAGGTATAGAGAAGTCTATTGTGATGTGAATCAACTCCTCTGGGCAGAGGTATCTTATAACAACATGTGAATCAATTATAGTTTCAGTTATCAAGTGTCATTGCAAGACTGAATCATATTGGTATTTAAGTACTTTCAGAAGGTAGGTAGGTGCCTATGTAATCAATTTTTCAAGGAACATGCAGTATTTTTTTATAATGCGTATATAAATTTTTACCTACTTGACTGAGTTGTAAGAATTATGCATGCTGTTCAACTATGTATGTTTAAATAATGTAAGAACCTAGGCAGTAAAAACGAAGATAGAGATGAGATTAGCTCTACGCTATGTAAAAGCATGATATATGAAGATTTACGAGTCGTTTGTCATCGGACATAATTTATGGTTAGCTTTAAACATTGGATTGCTTGTTGAGAAAAGTTTTCTCAAAGAGACAAAAGATAGAAAGAGATAGTAACAACTGGTGAACCTCCCAGTAAGCACTCTTGAAGACTGGCATTGATTGTGGCAACTACCCGCTTTAGGGCAATGAGACAACATCAGCTTAACCTGCCAGGTTTTGCTACTCTATAGCGAGGGCATCGTTGGTTTATGTGGATCGTAGGCTAACACAATTCGAAATTTTACCACAATAGGATTTTTCTGTACATATTAAACTTTTAAGTAGAGCAGCTACATTGTAAAAATGTTATTATGAAATAACAATTCTACTAGGCATGTTTAAAGCGATGTACCTGTCTAACCATAAAAGGTGGTTCTCGAGAGCAACGATCCATAATAAGTAAAAGATATTATTTTGTTAAAAACCGTTATCATGATTTTAATAAAAATAATGACTGTTGTCGGTCGGTTAGCGGACGCAGTACTATGGGAATCACAACGCAAAGCATACTAAGTTTCTTGAAGCGCGAGTTTTTTTGCACTGGAAAATATCGAAGTAATTTTTAACTTGTTGAATCGGAAGAAGAAATAGATCTGAAAATTATATTATTATTTCGCCCCCGAGGTAATTACTCGCCCGCATCGAGCTCAATAAACGATTAATTAAATATTGCATGACATCCGACACGTTATTAACAGATCATACTCAATTATGTTCGACTGTTTTAATTTACTTTCTGGAATCTCATTCCCGGAAAATAAAATGAAAATCATTTTTATATCAAAAATAAATACTTACCAAACAATGCCAAAGAAACCTCACCGTCTTCCTGTTTTCCAAGTAAGATTCCATACAAATAAAGTAAGCGTATTAGTATTCAGATACATAACCATAATGTAAGGAGGGATATAATAATCTGTAATAGACTGCTCGATAAGTGCGTTACTAGATACTATATTTTGAGTTTTACTACAGCATTAAAAGAGATTTTGGACCAGCTCATCTCTCAGCGCCAAAACATAATCTGAATCTTTGTACCACGATAAGTTAATAATACTTGGCGTTGTGCTCACAAAACTACGACTAAATAAAGCGAGACATGACGTGTATTGTGTAACATGAATTCCCATGTTTCTGTCTCGGAATGATAATACGGTTTAGCCGCAGATATACGAAGCTATGTAGACACTCGGTACACTGAATTCGTGGGGAATAACTACTCGTAGGTACAAAACGTTGAAGAATACATTCAAGTTCATTTTAGGGACAACTTTGTATGTTTGTAGATCAAAAGATGGCAAAGACCTTGACCATGACGTATATAAGATAGATTGGCAAAGTTAGGAGAACAAAACAAACAGAAAGCTAGTAATCAAGCGTGAATGAACTGTAAAGATAGTTATAATCTTAACGAATGAAGTGGTTTAAGAAACAATGGAAATAGTGAAAATAACTATGAAACATAACCTAACACAGTTAAATCGGACAAGGCAGAGAGATCGAACCCCCACCAAAAAGATGCCTACTCTGAAGAACTTATTGATACCTAAGTAAAAGGGTAGAAGATGTGAGAACTTCTGATACTGTACGAGTAACTCTACCAAGTTTTATCTCACCCGTTCCAAGAACAGGCACTTTGCCTTGTGTTTTCCGATCGCTAAATCCAAATGTCAATCTCATGAGAGTGAAGATGCTGGCGACGATGGAGCACGTTTACGAAAATACCTATTCGCTCCCGAATTCAAAACACTTTGGTTAGTAAAAAATACTTGTAGCCTTGGGAGTGCTTTAAATAACAAAACTGTCTCTCTTCTCATTTAAATTACTTTTCTCTACATTAAGACTGTTCTAGGTAATTGCTATTTTGTAAAGAGTCATCAGACATTTCGCTTTAGCCGCATTGGTATAATGCCAAGATTTTATTATCAATCATTATTTACAAATCAGATCCAATCTTCCACATGTGCATTGTGATCTAGTGACAAGATTGCGAATTTTTCAACTAGATTCGTTTACTTATTTCCAATCACGTTCTAATTTACCTACTGCTACGAGCATTGGAACTTTTTTTTCGGTATTTTTTCGTAGACTTGTAACTGTTATATAGCTAAGCACCGTAATATTTAATTAATGCGTTAGCATTTAGTCTCACACAAGATTGCGAATTTTCCACTAGATTCGTTCACATATTTCCAATCACGTTTTAATTTATTGCTACGAAAATTGAAACTTTTTCTTCGGTAAGTACCTATTTCTTCATAGACCTGTAACTGTTAGCTAAACACCGATATTTTAGTCTTCGCAGCAACATGTTTTTTTTCTCAAAATGTCGAATCAATCTGTTTTGTTGGTAGGAAAAAGATGTAGGGCTACATTGACCATGTGCTACGCGGACAAAATATATACCTCATCATTATCTTCACCAGCAGCCTTTAGACTTTGACTGCTGGACGAGGCCTTCCCCACAAAATACGAAAGGGAGAATTACCATAATCACCACACTTGGCAGACAGATGGTGATCGCAGTATTCGTATTGAGTACCTACTCAGTTAGATGCTGTTGCCCATCGCCTGGTGTGATCCCTCATTCTGCATTTACACCATCTACGGGAGGAGATGGAGATGATGATGATGATGATGGATGATGGCTATTCTTAAGCCGGACACACCACGGCAAGTGTACCTAAAATAACAATAAATCCACTAATTTCTCGCTTTTCAGTAAATAAATACGCGTCCAACATTAATTAAGTATGTCAATAGGTAGGTATGCTTGGTATGTTTAGAATTTATTATTTACGTAAATATATCGCCCACTTTATCACTGTAGTAGCGCGAACTTTGCACTAACTCGTGATATCCTGACACTAATCTATATTAACTATCATATATCTAATGGCATTGAATAATTTATCTCATTAACTAGCAACGATCGGCTAAATATTAGATTATTATAGGAATCTACGACTGTGCAACTAGTCGTATTTTATTTGTAGTTGCACCTCAAGACTGATTAGAGCCAGATACTTTCACTGGGTAAGTCCATTACCAACGTATTTCCCTGGTGTGGGTAAGAGTGGAGTTGCCTGAAAACTCCTACAAACCCCTTTAACTCCTAAAGTTCCGTAACACCCCTAGAAACCTCCAAAACCCCTAATACACACAGCCCCTAGATTTCGTAAACAACCAGTTCTTGAAAACTAGGATTATTTACAGCAGTGGGATATCTAGATCGTTTTCAAGTCCTAAAAACTCCTTTTGTCAAACCCCTGAAGTCTTGAAGTGTTTCACATCATGGATGAAATCGAGAAAAATGTGTAAGTTTTGTAATAATGATAAACAAAACAATACCTATATATCTATTCATATCATATTATGCACCTATCGAGTAATTTCTAAATAAAATATTTAAGCTGTGTGTAGTTAAAACTACCTAACAAACATTTAAATAAAAGGAACAAGTTTAATAAGTTCGTGATTACAAATTTATCAACTAACAGTCGTGAATAGAAGTGCTAAGTACCCAATTGTCGTGTTCTAAAGTACATCTACTTCAGTGTTGATTCAACCAACTAACATTTTAGCTGAAATAATAATGAAACCACCAAAATGTTATGCCTATCTACCCATCATTTTTAAATTATCTTTAGTTGATTATTTTGCATGAATACCTTTTCAGTAAGAAAGTATATAGTTTTATTATTCAGAGCATTTTTGTGGTCCACTTTGGTGTCCACTTCAAATGCATATAAAAAACCCCCTGACTTTCCCTGGCCAACCGCATGATCGTTTTAAAGTTCGCTTTCAAACTTTTCAAAAATAACCCGCCTTTCCTTGACGACCACCTTGAGCTTCCTCGACTTTTCTCAGACTTTCCCTGATTTTCCAGAAAGTTGACACCCTATCAGACTGACGTTTTACCTACCCCATAGAAAATAAACGATATCTACACTACACAAATGGCATGACACTGTCCAGCATGGGCAAGACATAGATCGTTATTGATTCAGTGTTTCTACCAGCCCATACATTATTTTCAAACATACCTACATACTCATACATACATAGACACGCGCCTTATTCTCCAAAGAGGTAGGCAGAGCTTCAATGGACCTCTTTTCACTGTGGGTCGCACAATCGTGATAATATAGACGTGACCGTGGTGAGCTCATCGCCAAGTGCTTTCCTACGACTGACCCGGCAAATACTTTCTTCCAGTAATAACACATTCCTAAATAAGCCAGCAGCCAGGACAAATCATACCAACGAAAATTGCCCAACAAATTATTTACAATCCAGTAAAATGTATGGAATGGCCGAAAAGTGGGCGCTGGATAGTACAAAATATGGGTAAAAAAATAAGTAGGTAGGTATATTAAAACCACCCAAAAGGTACTCTCTGTACTGAACATTTAAATTTACCTAGAGTACCTTTCTAGTCTTGGTGGTTAATGAGAAAGTGAGTAAAAGTAACATTGAGTCTCGTTGTAGGTACTTACCTAAGTAATTCCCGATTTCACTAATGGCTAGCACGGCGGAAACGCACGCGCCTGTAGATAAATGTGACGACAGTTATCTTTGAAATAATCACGAAAAGCAACAATTTTATGGGAATGATGCGAAATTACAAATCAAACCAGGAGTCACTTAGTGAAAAAAGGCATAGGTAATACAAATTAGGATGAGTAATCAACAAAATATCAGACAAAGAACTTAAAACTCATCACAAGAACACAAAAATATTTTTCCTATCATTTCTACGGTGACTTTAATTATTTTATCAGAGATTTAATAAACTCTATCTTAAGAATCTGAAAAACTTATAATAAGTCGCAAAAGTGCCTTTTGAAATAACAGAGCGACAATACCGAAGACTCAAAGCAACCTCTCACGACCACAGAAACAAATATTTGCGCTGAGTCAACAATTTCTTTCTTTATTATCGGTACCCAAAACTATGTTCTTAGCAAGCCTAAACTAATAATTATCTCTGAAAACTAGACAGGACAGATTTTATAGAACTTGCTCGTTTAATTGCTTTACTCGCAGTTTCTTACATTCCTTAGTATACCTACATAGTAGATACCTATACCTCTAAATTTATTCCATTATGTAGGAATAAATTTAAACAAAGTTATCCATCTGCTCAGTAGTTCTAATTCACTTCTTGCTTTAAAATAAACGCACTAAAAGATAGATCGACCACAAAATCCAATAAAAATAAAACATTTCAAATAGTCTCTTATAATAATAGGTAACTTTTGTATTTACGACGCACTACGCGCTACGCTTATACACGTACCTACCTACCTACTTATCCAAATTTTTGTTTTTATCACGACTTTGTATCTATAACTAGGTGCGTAAATACTTAATACCTAATAGGTAGGTACTTATAATAAGTATATTTACACACCTAGCTATTTAGAGATAGGTTTATATTTTATCCAGTAGTTACCTACCTACCGGACGCCAGTCTACGGACTGATTAAAGATACATCCTAAATAATTGGAAACAGAATTATTTTTTCAATAAATAATTTTCATATAATTTATTAAATGTCATTGTATGACACATGCATGGCATGACGTTCAGAAAAATACTTATGCCATGAGGAGGAAGTCTCACCGTGACAATAATTTAAAAAGAAGTCCTTGCTAAAGTCCGCTTCTCGCTGCCGTCAATTAACATGTCGTTTGAAGATGCGTTGCATTGTCACCTCCGCCGGTTCACATAGACTTAACCGGCTAAAATCATGCCTTCAAATTAAGCCTAATTCCTAGAATTTAGAGTTCGTTATCGCAAGTCAAGCAGTGAAATGTGACATTTCATTTGGCGACAGCCAGTGCGGTAGCATGAAGTCGTGTGCGCGACAGATGAGTAATGACAACAACGCAACGGCGTGTGTCGTCTACGAACGTTCCCAGATGTAGGTACGTCTGTATGTATGGATTGCAAGTTATGCAAGTCGCAATGAAATATTCCTACTTAGCACCTAATACATTCAAAAATTCCTCGCATTGTGGGCCTTACTCAGGGAAATTAAGATTGTTGAAGCTGCTTTACCTACTGCGAGAACTAAAATGCAATGAGACTCTGAACTAGAGGAAAACTGCATTTGAGTTAGCTCTAGAATCTAGGGTTTACAGATGGATAGGTTAAAAATATAATAATATAAGAGTATCTAGGATTACGCCTTTGCCAACCAACGCCATTAATTTAGAATTGAAAAATCACAAGCTACCGACTCCCATGAAAAAAGCTAATAAACGCAACTGTTATAGTTAATAGCAGGCATATAGATAGCCGTGGTGTGTCCGGCCTAAGAATAGACCCCTCCGTGTCCTCCCGTGGATGTAGTAAAAGCCTTACTAAGGGATTACAAAAGGGGTGGGCAGCAGCATCCACCCGAGTACTAAACACAAAACTGCGATCGTCAATCCGCCTGCCAAGTGTGGTGACTATGGCAAATCCCCACATTGTATACAATGGGGGAGGCCTCGTCCAACAGTGGACGTGTAACGGCTGATGAAGTGATATGGATAGCGTCTGCTATTTAAACAATTAAAGGTCAATCAACATTTCAACGTTGGAATTAAGAAATAAATGCTGTCGCGTAAACGAATTGCATGTAATACACGAACTCGAATCATAAAATTTACTCAAACATCACCGGATATATAAAAAGTTTGTTAATTACCGGATAGATACCTATTTAAAATAATTCGACTCAAAAACCGATGGAGTTGTAGTTGTAAAGTAGTCAACTGTTAGGGGTTAAAGATAAAGATTTTTTTTTTTAATATGGTAATTTTACATTGATTGTCATAATTCACACGTCCAACATACTCATTCATACATTATGACATACAAATAATTTAGTTCCCATAAGTAGGTACTAGGTACATCCATTACCATGTCATTATAACAGTAATTATTTATTTTTTTAAGTATTTTTGGGATGCGCATTGAAATCAAAATGATGTTGATGTATTAATAATTGTTATCAAAGAACTTATCGAGCACTAAGACAAATAAGTTTCATCTGATTTTGTATAATCCTGTTTTATACGAAAAAGATGTACCATCAGCCAAAAAATTAAATTAGGTAGATAGGTACTACATAAAGATAAATTATCCTGAACTTATTATTATCCGATACATCGAAAAGGTTATAATAGGGAAGACGCATTGAGCATACCTACCTAATACGCAGTTGAATACTAGGTACCTACATCAAAGCTGTTTCAATGATCCGTTTTTATTGATTATAGATTTACTGGGATTTAATAATTCAAAATTAGCGAAGACGTGCATTAGGGCAAAAGCAAACATAATAAAATTCAATGTTGTTTTGCCGTTTATTGAAAATTTAGCAAGAAGCTTCTCATTGATTTATTATTTTTTTCAGTCCTGATTTATGTGAGCTAAAGAAGTGTTCACGCGCACTCCCATGTCTATTTGCGGCCAGGCCGAAATAACTGGTAAAACGAAACGTGTATCCGGTCCCTAGTATGCCGTAGTTGTTTGCTAGGTCTGACCACCGGGGAGCTTAGTAGAAGGATTATACCACGATTTGCGGTAATGCGGTTTGCTCTGCACTCTTTCCTCTTTGACCACTTGCTAAATCTTTTCCCTGTCAGATAAGTCGTTGGTCGGTGCCGGATAGCTCTGTTCCCTAGCTATTACGGACCGAATCCGCTTTGAAATTGGGATGGGCAGCTGCGGCTTTCAATAACCCTTTGATTTAGAAACTAAACAGTGGTTTTATTTTATGTAAGCGAGCCGATTGATCCACGTTGATTGTATCGTCGCAAGTTAGTTTGTAATTCGCTTCATTAAACTTGTTTTATAAGACTTGGGTTCTATTTTGAGCAGGCACTACCGTCTGAGCCTTTACCAGGAGTTTACTTACTAAAGATTAGTTTCTGGTGCTTCGGAGTTTGATTTAAGCGTAATGTACCTATTTGAATGGAAACTTGATCAACGTTTGGTTAAGTGGTCCTGAGCGCTTAATAAAACACTTCATCATCATCAGTAGCCTTTAGACGTCCACTGATGAACGAGGTCATAAAACACAATTGCCATAATCACCACGCTAGGCCGGTGGATTGGTGATCGCAGTATTAGTAGGTGGACGCTGCTGCCCATCCCCTGGTGTAATCCCTTTACTTTTACGACATCCATGGGAGAATATGGAGGGTATATTAATAGGTCGGACACACCACGACAATAAAACAATTATTAGGTGGGTATAAAACGATGAAAATAACACCTAACTACTTAATCAAACTTAATGGTAATCTTGAAAACCACGTGGTCTGACGTGGTAGAGACACGGTAGGAAAAGGCAACTTCCTCCTGAACTACTATTAACGAGAATTTCATTTCTAAAGGCCAGTGTAAAATGAACCTCAATAATAAATAGGCCACAAAGATTCCACTCGTTCAACTTTTAAAAATAAACCGCTCTTATAACAACTCTTCGGAAATGACATCCGCTCAAAAGAGCGATAATGATCTACTACCGTCACGTCAAGATACAAATACTAAGCAATTAAATTAAATTTTTTACTGTCACTTTAGTTAGCAGTTTTCCAAAATTATTGCTCTCGACATATTTTATACTAACTGATTTGAATAAAGATATTATTAGGTGTTTTTAGGTTATAGTTACCTACGTGTAGTTTAATTCACGATTTAAGGAGTCCGAATTTAACAAAATCCCTATGGCTAGTTCTACTTATTTTAAATTTATCTAAATCTAAAAATCGAGAACCTCTTGACCTCCTCAAGCCGGACGACGTGGTAGAGAAAGGTCCTTTACTAGATATGGACTAAAGAAGTAACTACGTAGGTATACACAGACTATTAAACGTCGCAGGAAGTCTGTGAAGGCGACTCAAGACCATTCGTCATGGCATTCAATGGGGGTGGCCTATGTCCAGCAGTGGACTCCTACACGCTGATAATGATGGAAATCCGAGGATTGCGTAAAATAAAACTTATCGTAAGGAAGTTTTTTTTTATCAGAACCAGAATGTTACCGATTTTATCATTAAGCTTAATGATAAAATCTACTGCTCATGTAGATTGTAGAAGCATAGTACCTACATATAGGTAGCTACGTACCTATCCTAGGTATCTAATCTACAATCTTCCTCAATATCTTCATCTGCTTGCTCAGTCAAGCTATATTGAGATGTTTCCTGATAAACACAGGGCATAGTCAGTAGGTAGTTATTCGAGCGGATTCGGAGCGAAACAACGTTTGCTAACACCAAGTTTCCACCTGATTGGCGGGAAGTTTGCGAGGCGGCAAGTAGGTACCTAGGTACGTCATTGCAAGCCCGCTTCTAAGGCTGCATTAACATAAAAAGCAGGTTCCTGGCGCTGTCTGGTGTATTAGCCACGAGTTTGTAAAGTCAACATCTCTACTTTTGAAAACATAATTTTCAAAGTGCGTTACACGAAAGAGTGAAAACTTTTGACAGGAGATTCATCATTACGTAGATCTATTGATCTTTTAATCAAATTCAAAAGATCAAAAGGGTACCTACCTACTTGCAGTGTTTAAAAAACTAAAAATGTAAAGGTATTATGAAGCTGACTGTAGATAGAATAGAAAATACAATAAGCGCCAGAAGCAAGCACTTGCAATCTGTTCCTAAACGTGATTGTGACCAGAGTGGAAATTAAATAAGGACAATCCGTTCGTTCTGCATCAGTCTACTGATGCATTATTCAACGTATGCAAAATTTTTGGATTAATAATTGATGAAGGCGAAGGTGAGGTGCTCACAATCGGTGACGAATGGAAAACCTTTCAGTTTCAAAAGTGCTCCAACTCTTTGCTCATGAATATGTTATTGCGTAGGTATCATGCTATTAAATATAATAGGTACCTACTAGGGCATGTAAAAACCGGGTTGTTTTAAAAAACCGGTTTTCTCGGTTTTTATGTTTCAAAAACCGGTTAAACCGGTTAATCGGTTATTTTTAGAGTTTTTTATATAGGTGTCTTAGGATAAGATAAAACCGTAAATTTTAATAAAAATGTACTTATTATTTGAATAAGGATGCACCAATTAAATTAGCTTGTAAAATTTTAAAGTATTGTAATCTGCAGAAGTCACAAAAAAAAAAACACTCAAATAAAGTAACAAAATTCAACAAAATGATAAATCAGTCCTAATAGTTAGTTACTAAGTGTAATTTACTTTTTATTTGGTAGTATTAAAACTGTCTCTCTTCAGGTTATAGAGTATTTATTATATTAAATATGTTCTTTATATATATTTAAAAGAAATTAAATTTCACTTCATGAGAAAACTATAAAAATCAACAAAATAGTTTTTTTTATGTTATGGCTCGACAAACTGGCATACGGCCCACCTGATGTTAAGCGGTTACCGTCGCCTATTGACATCTGCAACACCCGAGGCATTGCCAATGTGTTGCCTGCCTTGGAGGACCCTTTTTACATTTTTTTTGAAGCTATGCAGTTATAGTTTAGCGGAAAAACCTCGGAAGGGAGCCCATTCCACAATTTCCACGTATGTGGGAGAAAAGATCTTGTAAAGCGAGCTGTACGAGATACCCACACATCGATGATATGTGGATGAGCTCCCAACCGATGTCGAGAGGTGCGATGATAGAACCTGGAAGCGGATATAGGATCAAATAGTTCCTCAGAGCACTCCCCATTATAGAGTCGATAGAATACACAGAGCGAGCCGATATCTCGGCGCAGGCTCAGCGGCAGTCTAGTGTACCTACTGGTGAGCTTGAGGTCGTTGACGATTCTAACGGCTCTTCTTTGTAGGGAGTCAAAGCGAAGCAGCTGGTACTTGGGGGCCCCGTGCCATAGGTGAGAGCAGTATTCCATGTGTGGCCGAACTTGTGCTTTGTATAGTAGAAAGCGCTGAGTTGGCGTGAAATACTGTTTTGCACGATTAAGCACTCCAAGTGTTTTAGAAGTTAGTTTTGCCTTTACTTCTAAGTGACTCCCATATTGGACCTCGTTAGAAATTTCAACTCCCAGAATCCCAATGCTCGCGGAGGTGGAAAGAGGAATGCCCTGAAACTGCGGCGCGATGGTAAATGGGGCTTTTTTTGCGGTAAATGCGCACACTTGTGTCTTAGTGGCATTGAAAGTAACCAGATTTTGGATACCCCAATCTGATACGGGCTCTAAGGAGCTTTCCACTTCAGACACAAGCGCTGACCTATTTTCATCCACTTCGGCACGAGAGGCGTTTGCACGGCCAGAGTAGAGGGTATCACCAGTGCTGTCATCCGTATAACAATGGAGACCGCTAATTTGTAGCATATCATTGATGTGAATGATGAAAAGCGTGGGTGATAACACTGATAACCCTTGGGGAACGCCAGCGTTGATGGGCATGGAGTCCGAGCAGGATCCATCAACTACGGATTTAATGCACTGCCCGGAAAGAAAACTGGCGACCCAATTACATAAGCCCTCGGGAAGGCCATATGATGAAAGCTTCGATAGAAGCGCCCTGTGCCACACACGATCGAATGCCTTTGCGATGTCCAAACTTACTGCCAAAGCCTCTCCTCTACTCTCAATGGCTTCTGCCCAACGGTGAGTAAGGTAGACTAGAAGATCACCAGCTGATCAGCAGCTGATCGCCCGTGACGGAAACCGTATTGCCAATCGCTAATCAGCTGGTGTTCCTCCAGATAACCAAGAAGCCGAGTGTTGATCACTCGCTCCATCACCTTGCAGAGTAGGGAGGTTATCGCTATAGGCCTGTAATTGGATGGTTCGGTACGATCCCCTTTTTTAGGGATAGGGTGGACATGGGCTACCTTCCATGAAGATGGCACAACCCCCGTGGTATAAGAGAGGTCGAAGAGGTGCGACAAAACGGAACACAGCTCGGGAGCACATTACTTGAGCACAATAGCCGGGATACTGTCAGGCCCACTAGGTATCTTTAAACATTAAAATAATTTAGTCTTATATTAAAACTCTCTCCCTTACTCAAGTAAAGTTTAAAACATTCGGTAATATACAACTCACTCATACTCAAATAGAGTAGTTAACTATAATCATAAAAGATAAGTAGTTAGTCTAAAATATTATCATTAATCAGTCCTAAAAGTTACTAAGTCTAATTCACTTTTTTGGTATAATTAACAATTTGCCAGTTCGACCGCTGACCGCAGCGACGACGGTGGCGCCCAGTGCGCTCATGCAACGCTGCCTTCGCTTTCTTGCTCTGCTTGTTTAATAATAGGTAATAGCTTAAAACCGCATAAAACGTCGTTAGTGAATATCGTAGTGTAAATACACTACGATATTCACTAACGACGTTTTATGCGGTCCAATGATAAAGTTTTTTGAGAAGTGTTTGTCTGTATTTTTGCAATTTTAACGTATTATGTTGTAATATAATTAGATGGATTAAAATGGTCGTTCTAAATAAAGTCTGAAAGGCGTAGTTTGAAATGAATTTGTGATTTATTACTCATTAAAAAAAACCGAAAACCCGGTTATTTTCTAAGAAAAAAACCGGTAAAAAACCGACCTAAAATCAGTCGGTTAATCGGTTTTTCGGTTAATCGGTTAACCGGTTTACATGCCCTAGTACCTACTTATGGTGTATGATCCTATTGTGGTCATAGTTTCTACCGCTTTAATTGTAGATAGGTACCTACTTACCTATATACCTTTGAGCGTTGTCAATTATTAATAGCCATACCGTGATGAGTGGTAATAGGAGTCAAGTAGACATGGAAAGGACACTTGGCAATATGGGAAATTACTCAAAGCAGTCAGTTGTGGTCACAAGATACGCAACGATTACTGGAAATAGGGTTGCCAGACGTTCGGCTGAAGAGCTTAAGCCGAATATGTCCGATGTCTATTTGTACAGGGAATACTTTAGAGTGCGGTTATGGCAAGTCGAAGATCTAAATTTGAATTTAACGTAGGTAAAAGTAGTAACTATTATTTCTTTGTGTTCGAATTTTATCCTCGTCATATCCGGCCTTAGAACACAAATTTCCAGCTTTTTCAAAAGCCATATCCGGCCTTGTGTAAAAATCATCTGGCAACCATAACTGGATACCATCCCAAAGATCGAATGACATTGTTGAGTGAGGCGACACAGCTAATGTTCACCTAACCTACTAGCTTGTATTGTATGTAGGTAGGTAGTTATTATATGGTACGTACTTATATTTCGGAATTTCTTATATTTTGATTATTTAGGAACTATAATGCTGTAGACAACCCTAAAATAAGTAAGTATCCAATACCTATAAAATGGACGAATGCACTTGAAGTGGAAAGAATTGGTCGCGTAACAGACGAGACCAGACGAGATATCGATCTGATTTAATTGCATTGGACATTCCACGGGGACAGAAATCTAAAACGGACATCGTTCTTTCGACGAGACATTTCTTTCGTGGCAATAAAACATAAGTAATTTTACTTCCACTATAATTCTCGTAAGTCGCTAGGACCTGGCACAAAAGAGGTAAGTAAAGGAAACTGAGCAACAAAACGGTCTTTAACAGTCTTTGAGTAAAGACGCAGTGGGCACGAGCACGATTGAGGCAAACAATCGTCTCTCGACTCGTTGATAATAACCGTGGCGAGTTCAGCGACGATCTGTATTGTTTAGAGGCTAAGGCAGCAACAGTATGACCTCACGTAACCAGAGCTGACATTCTTTGAAAGAGTAACAGTTAAAAGTTTTGAATTTCAATTGAAGTATGTACCTAGTACAGTGACAATGTCTATACGCAGGTGAGCAAGATCTTTGTTTAAAGAAATCACGAACTACACGCATATAGATAGAGGTGGACATGCCTCTGCCTAAGTACTTCATATTATACTATCTGCGGTTTTACTGGCTTACAAAATAGTTCGTTCCAAAAATTACCATTGATTTTGACAATTACTTTAGGGTCACGTTATAAATGAAGATAATGATGAATAAAATAATATACAATAAAATAATATAAATAATATACATACATATATTGTGTTCATTAGTGTCACCAAACAATTGACGCAAATCCTAAAAAGTTAAAATAGTCTCGAGACTGTATTGTTTATCGACGGATCGTCGATAGACGATCAGATTTAAACTAGAACCATGCTTTGTTCTAGTTTAACAATAAGGACGTATGTTGATGACCAAAGGCACACCGACTGCGATTGCGGGCTGGGTCCGGAGGCCCTAGTCTGTGTATTGCACAATGCTTAACGAAATGTGGTGCTTTCACTCGTGAATCGTATATAAGCGTAGAGGGCGAATTGGGTACATATATACGTCTACGCTCACGATTTACGATCGTAGAATGCTAGATTATGTGTTAAATATTGAAAAACAAGTGCTATTATAGTAGGCAAGCCTTGTTTTATCCCGTCTCTACATTACTGTTTGAACGTTCATGACAAACTAAACGCATTTTCAAGACGCTACGAAACCGGTAAAAGAAAATTCAAAACGTTTAAAGAGTTTCCGGATGGATAACTCATTAAAATGATATTAAAGTCCGCAGATATGACCAAGACGTGGTAATTTGGCTCTACGATGCTATCAAGAACCGGCTGATGTGGTAAAAACTAGCGTGTAAATTTGTGAACCACTGTTATATCTACATGCTCGTAATTTATTCAGTCTATCTATAGGAATAATCTCCTAATTATGATAACAGATACCAAATAAGATAGTTAATATTAGTATATACATATCTATCGGCAGCGCCCGCGCATCTTAGATATCGTACGAAGGTACCACAACACTCATGTCACCTAATTTCGCTCGTATAAGCGAAATAAATAACGATCAGTTTTTTTTTGAATTGACTATCCTCTCATTGCTGTCATTGCTAAAGCAATATTTGTGCGTACCTAGTACTTGTCCTTGTCAATCTAATCTAAGTTGTGATTGATTCCTATTTATATAAAACTCAAGACAGATTGTAGAAGAGTAAGATATTTGTAGCGCCAACGCTTCGGTTGCTATCAAAATTAGTGATAACCGTCCCATGTCGTGATACAAAATTTCAAAATTATCTTATCTTCTGTGGCTCTAGCAAGGTGCAAACATCTTGAGCAAATAAACCACATCAGTTCAAAACTGAACTAACTCTGTCATAGGACATTGACCAGACAAGTTTCTTTCAGCGGTAAAAAAATTGGCTTCGTTTTCTATAGTAAAAGAAACGGGAATATTATACTCAAGTCAAAGCAGTAATAATTGGCAGTATGTATAAACACGTGATCTGAAAGTGTCTTATTCGCATGTGGGTTTAAAATGCCTCGTGATATACTTACCTAAAGCTATGTTGGATGCCTATTTGTTTTAAAAGAAATAATTAGAAGAGCCAGAATGAACATTACATGTCATGATACTAATGCGAATGTCCGACTGAGGATATTAATAGGGTGAAGCGTGTCTTGTCTCTATATAGGTTAGTTAGAGGAATCGATAGATCCGATAATATCTCAAGTATTGTCCGTTGCCGATGCAGCGCCCTAGATATTCCGGAGAACAAAGTTGGCATAGACCTATAGGAGCAAAGTGCAGTGTGGGCGCTCGGCCCAATACCGCGGACGGCGGAGATGTCGCACGCGCAGTTCGCACCCACCGTTTTTTTGAGTATTCGTTAATGCGTTCTGGCACAATTACTTAGTAAATTTGTTAGACACGTAAATCGTAATACAAATTGAATGACTTCCCTGTAGAAAATGTAACTAAACAAAGCGTTACTTTTTAACAACAGTTTAAATATTTAAGTATTTAATTTTGAATAGATAGGTATGTAAGTTTAGACTATAAAAGTAATTTTGAACTGTCTCATAATTTTTTTTTTATGCTTCTTGGCAAGCAGACAATCTAAATAATAAGCTTTTAATTACAACAGTCTTTGCGAAAAAGATGAAGTAAGTATGTAATTTAGATCCCAGAATGATTTTAACTTTGCGCCCACTGGTTTTGGAATAAAACAATAGGTTTTAAAAACGGATCTTATATTTTTCAAAATATGAAAAAATAAACTTGTACCAACAGTGATTCAATTACAAAGTCGATTCCCATACAACGTCGCGCTGGTCGGTGCCGTATCTACTAAGATTGAGGTTATGTTGTGATAACTGTTAAGGGTAGAAGCCGGCAAAAGTACCAACCACGATTATCAACCGAAACCTTAAGACAATAAGGAACGATATTGCACATCTACGAGCAAGGGTGGAGGCAGCCGGAGGTTGCGCGCGCAACCGGCATGGCCGCCATAAGCACATCTGACTTCCGATATATCTCAATAATATAACTGAATAACAGGGCTTTACACACCTCTATCACGCCTGAGAGCCTACAGCATGAATTTAGAACGTATATCAATTGAAATAACCATTGCAATGCATAGAAAACCACAACTTTCAATCATGTTAAGTAATCAGCTGATTACCAAACTTTTACCGGTGTTTACGTTCCGGATTCGTTACTTGGTCACTGAAAACGTTTCTTGGTTTTCATGAAACGGCTAGTGAAGCTGTTTTCCGCCCTGTAAGAGTGCGTCCGGATATCAGCGGCACGCATCAAGTCCGGTGCATCTGATGCAAGTCCGAGTGCGGCGCAGACGGGCCGCGGCGACCGAGAAGCGTACCTGGACTAGTCTGCCAGCTGAGTCCTCCGACGAACATCTTCCTGCAATAATAAACATAGCGGTCATACACGGAAGAGCTCACGAGCTCTCGAGCGACCGGCTCCTCGGTTCGGCGGACGTACCCCGGGTCGTTGGACGCCTCGACCGGGCTCCTGGCGTCATCCTGAGTTTGGTTTTCCATGGGATCGGGCGCCGGCGGCGCTGGGCTAGCCGGGCTTCGGGCGTACACTACGACTACGTATTCGCGGACGCGGCGGGGACGGCTCCCGGAGTCACTCGGCTGCACTACCGACTACCGGCACGAGACTGGCGCGGCGCGGCGCACCCCTCCACGCAGCGAGCGGCGGCCGCCCCCCGCGCCCTCCCGCGCCTCTGCCGCATCGATTCATTCACTTCGTACACAATTATTCATAGGACGGGCACGACGACGACGGCTCTGCCACGTGAGCGCGCGGCACGTGGGCACGCGCCGGCCCGCGCCGGCCGCACGCCGCGCCGCCGCCGCCTCTGAGCACGCCCACCGCACCCACTCCGCGCGCCCACAGCGACCGCCGCCACCCCCAGTCAGCACCCACCGACTCCAACGACGACAACCAACAAACAATAATAATAAACCAATACTGATATTGATCAAAAACTTTCTTTTTGGAAATTAATAAACGCATCACATGCTTTTTACGCAAATTGCATATTTTGGTCCAAAAATCCTAAGTATTTTTTAAAATTTATCTTGTAGCAGCGAATATACTTTCTGACGCAATAGTTTGTCATATAACATCACATCAGAATATTCGAACGACAATCTCCACGCCGAATGTAAACGGAGATAATAATAATGCTAAGCGGCGATAGAATACTGCCTCACGAAAGAAACTATCACGATCCGTGACGTCAATGTGCTAGAGACACGTAGCGGGAGCTACGAAATGCCGCTACGTCGATCGCTACGCGCGTAGCTGCTGAACAATATAACGGCAAATCCTTATTTTTATGACGCAACCTTCTTAGCTCGAGTTACACGAATACTTTTTTATACCTAGAACTTCAGCCAGTGAGCTACTGATCTAATTCGGTTGTGCTTCGATTTTTCTATTTCAGATCACCTAACAGTTCAGGGCAATACAATATGCAAGAATTTTCAACGAAAATGGCCATTATGAATAATTTAGGGGTAGCTTACCCATAACCATTCAATTGTAGCTACTTTAAATAATGTTAGCTAGTTTTTATATATATCGCTATACAGCGAAAAGAATTTCGTAAGGTAGATATGGTTTTACATTTCATCTGAAAACCAAAATTTCGATCTCATCGTGTGTGTTTGTGAAAGTTATTTTATAGATAGTTTTTGAGTAAGAAAAAATTAACATATTATATTTTCAAGGCGCGAGTTATGCGTTGTGGCCCGTGGTCCTTTTTGAATAGTTCAATTAAAGATCCAATTAATTCAAGATTAACTATGAATCAAGGCCTTTTTTGAAGTCCTTGAAGTTGAAGTAGAAGAGCGATTTAGGGAAGGGAGGTCTATGCCTTGCAGTGAAAAATTATAATAATAGTAATTGAAGTTGCCTTACGAAATTACCAAAAGAAATATATAGCTCATGAAATGAGAATGTACAAAAAAAACTGGGATATTTTATAACTAAGGCAAAAGTTTTCATAACAAATACTAAGGATATCGAACGCCGTGTTAATTACTATTTCAGAATTACTTCATTATCAGTTTATCCTGTAGCTAAATTTCACAAACCGAATTTGACGGAATCATCGTAAAAAGAATTTATTACCTTCCTAGTTTAGACCATACAAACCGAAGTTTGTTCCTCATTTGGAACAAATGAACATTCATTTGGTTAATTCAAGTCGTTTCAATTTTATAGACTATAGAGGCTAATATCCAGGACTGTATTTTGACAGTTTTCTTTTAAATTGTATAGAATCAAACTAACATGGGTTATAAGAATTTTATACGTAGAATCCATATAATTTTATAAGAAACCACATTTGATCAATCATGGAGTTTGACGTGACGTCAAAATATGGAGCAAACTACGTTTGTATGCAGAGGGCCTAAGAACCCTGCAGTACACTCATCTGAAGCTCGAATGTAAGTTAATCTACATGTTGCTTACGAATTGATCAATAATGGCGTACAAAAGAAGCCACCACTCCTAAAAAGAAAATCTTAAACATACATGGGACATTCGGGTGGGCGATGGACGACTTGGTTGCCTTCCTGCCTGATTCCGCTCGGCAGTCTTCAGTAGGCATAGATCAGTGGTCTACTATAAGTGCATTGCAAATGCATTATAAAACAAAAAAAATACATCATTAAAGACATTTTTATTACGTTCTTACACGAGCACGCGATAATATCGAGAAAAGAGTTACATTTACGACCACAACTAGGTCAAACATTTATCACACAACTCAAGAGTTTTACTTCTTAGGCGAGTATTCAGTTCACAGGATTTCAGCACAATACAGACATGAACCAGTAAGAATACTTGAAAGGAATTTATATTTATATTTTTGAAACAGTACACGACACGCCTTTACGATTCAGTAGCCCATGCACATTACACACATTAACATTAGGAAAAATGGATTCGATTACAAAAAGTCATGACAAACATCATGTCATCCGGATCGTGATCCAAAATGATCGGTCTAATGGGTGCCACATACGCCCGGATAATTCAGATAATTGTAAGGTCACGTAGGGTGTGCGCTTTGAAAACGGGGCAGGGTTGAAAATTACATTTCTACTCAGTATCATTATAGAACACCAAGCATCATTATACACTTTTATCTCCATAGATCTCACCCAGATATGTGAAGACATCCTACTAGGAGTAGTCAGTCCAAGTCAAGTAAGTCCGAACAATGCATACATTTGGCATGCCTACGTTTTGCTGTAGTATTTGCAAGCCCTTTCGCTGGTTATCGGAATACAAACGGAAAACTCATCAATCTTCCCAAATTGATTTGAAAGAAATGGTCTGATCACGCGAAACTGTTCAGTCTGACGGCGTAACCAGTGACTAAAGTTTGACAAGTAGAATAACCCTCAAAAAAAAATATTATGAATTGTCAAATGATGGTAATTTTACTTGTCAAACGTTGGTCACCGAGTGACTTTCAAGATAGGGAATAGAGGGGCAGATCTGACATCCAAAAAATATAATATTTCTATCATACAGCCAGGTAATTTTGAGGACCTCAATGAATAGTAGGCGAGTGGCCGGCTAAGATGCGAGAGGTGCGGTTTTGATTCTCGCTGCGGGACAAATGTTTGATCTGCAAATATTTTTTCCGGGTCTGGGTGTTGCGGAATCATGGTAATCGTAGCTCCTGATACCCTCGGCACTGGAAATCCTATAGCGTGGGATCAGAACTATTTATGTGGCTGTTGAATGTTATGTTAATGTATATTTTACAACAGCGACCTAGTAACATTACTGTTTGAAAATTATATTGTGATTTCGGTGATGTTTACTTTCTGAAAGGGGATTAACCTCGGTAAACCGGTAAATAATACCCGCCGTGTCGTTAGACAGACTTGTGAGGCTGACTTATCTAAAGCCATAACCATAAACAACCTTTCTATAATCTGGTTCAGGTATTTGTTATTATTATTAATATAGGTACCTCTATGGGACTAACTCTTTTACGTTGGTACTTAGGCACATCAATGTCACCATACTTTCAACCTTTACTACTCGTACCTCGTACAAGTTGTCCCAGGAATGACAGTCAAAAAGAAAGCGGTCGAATTTGGCCGCACATCAAAATAAAAATTATATTGGCATAGTTTTTCCCGTAAAGGAGGGATTAATGCTGTAAATTTCAGCTGCTATTCCACCGGTTTAACCATATCAACATTTCTTAGGAGTCAAGACAAAAATAGTGTACAAAAATAACTACAACTTCTAAAGAAAAGAAAATCGTAGATCAAGGAGCGGTTTAAGAATGAGGTCCTCTACCATCCTGCATCCACTTGACTGTCTTTCCTGGAACACCTCTAATTCATTTTGTCAATAATATTTAATACAGCAAATTCTGATGATTACACTTAAGTACATAAAACACTACTGACTATATTGGCTACCCAAAATTAACAGATAACTCAGACGCTATCGGCTATCGATAAAATGCATGGAAATGTCGTTCGATAACGATATCGTGCCGTATAGTGTGGAAACGCTCTTAGAGACAGATATATTTTAAAACCCATTACTTAGACCACCCCATGTAACTTAAAAAATACAACAGTGTTGATGCTGTGCTAAAATTATCCTGGTTTCTTTTATTTCAGTCTATAAGAAAGAGCTCGTGATAATTTTAGGGCAAATTATTAGTGTACCTACAGAGTCGACAGCAATTTTAGTATATCGTTTACCACTGATATCGGAGATATAAACAAGGCACAAAACTTCACGGCTGAACATGGTAACAGATGGCGTAATAGTGACATTTCCAGAAGTGTCATCGAGAGCTTTAAAGCAAAATGCTTCCAGCTTATTTCATAGCCGCGAAGTAACGTAGCGAGTAGGGTTACTTATTTTTTCTTAAGAACCCTAATTAGGTCAGCGACCAGTGAGTGAGATATGGTATGAGTAGTAAGTACTAGGTACGTCAATCAATTTGAAAAAACTGGTTCCTAAAATTAAGTGATACGGATAATAATTCATCGACGAATATTTTTACATACAATAATTTTATTAAGGGACAAAAGGCGGTAGTTATAACATTTCAAAGACTACATACCTACATGATAGTTTCACATACATAAGAATATCTTTTACAGAAACAACCTACAATTTTGTATTCTATGTTAGAATCATGCACAACCACGTGACAATAACTATACTTTTTTAAAAACTACTTCTATAAAATATCAGAGGGTTTACAAAGATTACTCCATTTAATAGGTCTAAATCAGGGTAGTACTGTGGTAGTACTTATAGTCAAGCTTACAGATTACTAAATAAATCAAACATGCGTCTCCTCTCGAACCACGTATAGTGTAGGGTTCCGAAGTTTACTCAACTCTAGACTAGATGTCGGCACTAGTAGATACTGAGAACTCTGGGGAACCCCCCTTGAGATTTCGTTTTTTGCATTTTTATTATGTAAATACCCACCAACACATGATCTGTGCAAATTTTAACTGGCTACCTGTAACGAATGCCGAGATATAGCCACGCCTGTGACAGAATACAGATAGACGGACGGACAGACGGTGTATTAGGCTTATAGCTGAGTAATTTTTAAACAAAGATTACGCTAAACTTCGGACTAGGACTCCCCTCCTCAAATGTCACCTTGATTGTAGTTTTTTCAATTTGTCTCACTGAAGTGCCCACTGGTTGGTTATATAACAATTATATCTTACGTCTTGTACTAATATTTATTCTGTGCTTACGTTGACAACTTTCTTCTAGCTTCAACCGTTTCTGAGATCTAAAATCAGTGAGACATTTGAGGGAGGCTTTCGGATATAATTTTGCTCCTTTGTGTGACCACAATTATTTCTGCCACCAACGTCGATGCTGTCCTCCGGTTTGAAGGGTGAAATTACAGACTCATAAGACTTTCTATCTTCATGTACTTATAAGGACGTCGGGCGCAGAGCAATGCCACGAAGCCGTCCTATCGTGACCTTAGGTATTGCAGTTGTAATAGTAGGGGTTACCGCTTAACCAATTGTAGCGGTTTTCCGTTCCATTTGATTAAGAACGGATGGATGAGAGAGTGCGGCTGCGACTTCTCGCTTGTGCACTTAAATATTTCCTGCGCATCTGACATGTTTCTACTTAAGCTAGAACATCTCGCATGTGGCGCGAAATTCAAATTTTACAGTGTTTTTTTTTTGCTTGTCACAACTCATCAAACAAAAACCTAAAATCCAAAAAAACACTGTAAAACTCATTGAATATTCGTAGCTAATTATTATTATGAGATACTATCAACAAAAACCAGTGTGTTAGGTGGTGTAAGGTATCCTAGTTTTCGCAAAATCAGTTTTTGCTATCACAAGAACAGGAACAGTTGATGAGCGCAACATGCGAGACGATCCATCTTAAAGAAAAAATCAATCAGGAATAAATCAATGCAATGTCACCGTAGCAGAAATCGGCTAGGATGACATCATCATCAATACTATCCAAAGTTTACCTTGAAAGATTAGAGAAGTATATGAGTAATAAGATAGGGTAAGAATGATTAGGATCTAGACTATGTGAACATCAAAGTGCGCATCAAATCACTAGCATACAATATAGGTAACTCTTGGAATTCTAAGGCATCATTTACATACGCTATTCTAAAATAGGTAACTTTGCTTTGAACTATTAACAAACTATAGATAGTCTTTTTCACAGCTTTACTATTTGATAATTAAATGCTAATTTTACTAAAATAACTTTTATGATGTATTTCATTCATTTTGTACAACGGGAAATTTTCATGCTATACTATCTCCACGTCCGTTCTCGCACTGCGTCTCAACCTGAAGAATACCTTTTTTTCTTTTTTTTAAAGGTCTTTATTACTTATAAAATATAGTAAAATACAGCTTAAAATTAGAAGTAACTTGGCAGGCTAAGGCGCCTGAAAGTTTTTGGATAAAATTACTATTTTTTTTAAATATTGGGCACTTTGTTAATCTACGTTTTGCAATGTTATATACAATTAACATACAAGGTAAGGTAATGAACCGTTAGGTACATGATATGAGCACTTTAAGTATAGCGCGCATTTTTGAGGTTTTTAAGAATACCCTCGATTAGGGTCAAAACCTGTTCCAACATATCGGTACGTGAAAATTTCCCGTGCCACAAAATGAATTGCTAGTTCAATATGAAAATATTTCAAAACTTAAGTTTTATTAACACGGAGTTTTCTGTTTTTGATCACACACTTTGAATAACAGACTAACTTAAGATCTAAATAAAAATAACACACAGCCGTTAAAAAAACAAAACATGGCAGTTTTCTATATATATCTAATACTCCAGTAAAATTAGGATTTCCTGACCAAAACAACATGATCTGTTTTATTGATATCACTTTCTTTTGAAGTTTCAAACAACATATTAAAAATTGATATAGAAATTGTAGTTAGAAAGGTCAAAGATCTGAAACTTATCATATGGCTTCGAGGATAAATATAAAAATAAAATAATGAGTCAATTTCGACACACAGTTTCTTTATTTTTTTTACATAAACACCCTTTGCGGTATGAAAGCGACTGATGTGTACAGAGTGTTCTAGAAAAAGGATGAAAGGAATAAGAAAGGTATCCCAACTTTGGGCACAAAGCGATTCCAATCTACCTTCGTAATGCACACTGCTAAGGAGTGGAACTCATTACCTGCAGGGCGATTCTAAAACGTCGTAAACGTATCCGATCGGATTCGTTACTTTTTCATTTTGATGTGGTAAGTAACTAAAACAATTTTTACAAGTTTTAGTTACTTACCACGTCGAATTGAAAAACTAATGAATCCAATCGGAAACGTTTCCGAAGTTTTAGAATCGCCCCGCAGGCGTCGGTCTTTCCGGAACCGTATGATTTAGGGTGTTTTAAGAGGAGAGTGAATTAGGTTAATCCTAGGCAAGCGTGCTCCACCTTAGACCGTATCGACACTTACCATCAGGTGAGATGACGGTCAAATGCTTAACTATAATCAGTTAAAAGAAAAATAAGAGGGTCCTGCGGCACCCCATGTATATTATTTACTACGATTGTAACTAGTTAAGATTTATTAGCTGTATGGAATTTGACCTTTCATTTAACACAATCTCTTTCTCAATCTCAAATCGTTGTTTTTAACGTAGAAAACCACTGGCTCAACTGTTTATAAAATATTCCTAATTTCACTAGACTACAACTCAATTTAAAGCTAGAATTTTGACAGCTGCCAATAATAACTTAACAAACAACTAAGGAATCATTCCATAAACTTAATAAATAAAAAGCTTAGCAATCACAGTAATAAAGCAAATAAAACAGTCTCATAAATCAAGAAATTGCACAAAAAAGCAAGCATGTAAGCTACATATTGCAAAACATTATCTAAAGCTTAATTTCGATGCAAAGTGCAAAATGACGATTGGTTTTCGCAAGCCGCGGCATAAAATAATAATTCAAAAATATTGCATCTCTTCTTTATAAGCTTAAAAAGCAATTCAGCCTTCATATTTTTTATCACAACTATTCTAGCATGATTTAACCACTACCTACTTTTGGATAGTTATTTCGCCGGAATTCCACATCTGTAGAGTCGACTATATAATCAGTGTGTTCTGCCTAATAAGACTTTTACTAGGGATATACTGCGAATACCCGACGTCAACACCAGCAGGGCGATCCTAAAACGTGGGAAACGTTTCCGACGTTTTAGAATCGGCTTGCAGATGTCAACGACGGGCACCGTATATCCTGGAAACACACGCCTTCAACGCCTGCACGGCTTGCTAATTTGCCTGTTTTAAGTATTTTAATAAATTCAATGCAATTTGCAACGTTACACTCTTTCCAAGCCGTCAGTCTCATGTTTCTAGTTATATCGAGTAATTTGGGATTAATTATAACCAGTGTAGCTTATTTAAAAAGCACAAGTGTAGTGAGACGTAACGGAAGTGAATTGTGTGTCTTTTCAAATGGGTGGAAATTGTCCAAAAACGTAGTTAAACTGCCACGTGATTGTTGACTGGAGTAATGCAGTCTGTCAGTTAAGTCATTCGAAAGAGGTTTGGACAATTTTGGAGATAATGGTTAAATCGTGCCAGTATATTTCAAACGATTGCTTTAATTTAACTTAGAAACCCCATTGAAGGCTAAATAATAAAAATGAAAGCATTAAAACCCTCTAAGATTTAAACTAAATGTTTGAAAGCAGATACTGCATACAATCAACGAATGTGCATGTAATTAAGTCAGTCCACTGGCGATGACTTGTTTATTATTGTTAGCGGTGACTTGAGGATTCAGTTCAGTTTACAATTGACACCATGTCAGTCACTGACGCAATGTAAATCTGTAATCTAATCTATTGTATTTTATCACAATGTTTTTTTCCTAAATTCACAAACGTGACAATTCCATACATTCACAATGAAGTAACTTCAATAAGTTACTACATGAAAATATATCTTATAACGAAATGCTAATAAGATTAGAAAATACCTTGTAACTCACACTATACCAGTGATCAAGAAACAACGCACGCGATATATTGCGCGGTATAATAATAGACACTATTAACTATCAGATAATTATGTCCGAAATATGACGTGGAAAATATGATCGACAACGAGCTAAGTTCTACAGTAACAATATAGTAATCAATAGCACTTCGTTACTTGAGACAATATATTGGTATTTTTTGGCATAAGAGAGAACTTACGGGGCTCTTTACAAGAAAAGTGTCATAAGCAATGTCATAATAATGATTTGACATAGTTCCATAAGGCTTATAAGAAACTAAGTGTCAAATCCTTAAAATTCCTTTTGAACTGGGCCCGATAATTAACTAGCAGATTTAAATTCCATATATATATAATATAGTTTAGATATAAGTAATAATAAATATATTTTAAATGCAATCATTGTTGGTGCATTGACCTTACATAATCACAAATCTAAAACTCACAACCACTTACAATATTAACAATAGAGGTAGTTAGTAACGTGTTACTTATTCTCATTCAAAGAAGAATGTTTAAAACATACTTTTGAACAGCCCACTATAAAAATATACTTTCTGATAATATGTATCGCTTTTACCACTTAAAAATCGATTATTAGTTTGAGCAGAATTGTATTAAATTAATCTCCAAAACAAATTTATCCCTGAACTAAAATTGCATTCGGTATCTACGCGACTGTACTAAACTGGCGTGAAATAAAATAGAATCGCTCAGAAAAATCTCAATACCTCCCAAACTCATTTATTGTTTATTTATTTTTGATTTAATATTTTTTTTGTATTTAAATGCCGTATGAAATATACTTGAATATGATTTTTATTTCAATTCGATATCTTGCATAGTTTGGGATCTATTGTGGTTTTTCTAAGTGATTTTCCCCCTATTTGATTGCACGCCAATTTATTAGACGACCACGGAATCTACCGCCTTCATCAAAAGTTGACCGCTAATTAGTGAGGCAAACAGTGACCGAAAAATTTTTAGATAGCTTTTATATTTTAAAAAGTAAGGAGGCTAACTCTTACACTGTTAACATCCAAAGCTAGACCATGTCACAATATCGCTTATCTCTACATCAGCATGTGGTACACCTTTCATTCTACATAGAAACATCTAGACATTGAGATCAAAATTACTAAGGAATGTCCTGGAATGGTTAATTTTTCTTTGGTAAAACGTCTCCTGAGGAAAGCAATGCTGATAATGTAGCATGAGTAGCGCTCAAAGTTCCCGATGTATTAACCAGATTTGCCGAATGTCCGTTCAGTATCCCAACACTTCCCGAACTAACGATAGTTACATTCGGAGGTGGGGCCGATCCAGTCGCAAAACCAGTTGATAACACCTTTTGCGTGTTCTGCATCATAAAGGATTTAGTTCCAGTACTGCCTAAAGTCAATACTTTCTTAAGCATAACCGAGGAATTACACGCATTATCAATCATATCTTTGGTAGTGGAAATGCAGTCAAAATCAGTAGTGGTACTTATCTTAGGAGCGGTCTGAACCGGCTTCATGGTTGATAGGTTGAATGACATAGCGTTGCGGTTGATGATGTTTCGAGATACGATCGCGTTGTGGAGGATGTTGCCGGTGGGGAATGACTTGGAAGTGACGTTAACGTACTGGGGTGTCCCGATGATGGTGGCGTTGGACGTGCGAGAGCCGAATCCGATGATCGTGCTGGCGGTGCCTTGCGACATCACCGTGCTGAATGTGCCGGTTTTTGTGTTGAGGGGAATTCTGAAATAAACTCCAATTTCAGTACTTTTTGTTCGTCGTGTTCACTATGGTTACTACTTGCCACTTCAGTGTGGAGGGTTAATATTATTCAATGTATATTGTCAGTTGGTATGGTTGTGCCATCGAAAACCATTAAATCGATTTTGACAAATGAGGTATCGTTCGTTTTGTCTTCACCGTGTGTATGGATTTATATATTTTCAAGGAAAAAATATATAGAAACCGCGTCGCATGTATTAACCTCTTCAAGACCAGAAAATTATAGTTTTTCAAATGTTTGAGGGCGAATTAGGCTGCTTTAGTCTCTAACTGGAGGACTAAAACATTTTATTCGTTGATTTAATCACTAAATGGTCAACACTAAATTTTAGTAATTTGAGGTTTTGTGACCAGGTTTTGTTGCAGTACTCAACCTCGTTTGAGAAATATTTTACATGTAACTTTTCTACAAAAAAAACCGACTTCCGTCATTTATTCGGATAATGGCGAAATCTGGATATAACATCATCATACTGATGACTGTCATCATCATAATCAGCCGTTAGATGTCCAAGAGGCAACACCCGTACAATGCAATGAGGGGATATTTTAATCACCAGGCAGGATTGCCTGAAGGAGCCTCCTGCCTTGGCAGACCTGAACACAGTATTGGTGTTAAGTCCTATCATCTATCTTAGCATCCTAGGTGGATGCTGCTGCCTATTCCCTGGTGTAATCCCTTAGTCAGCTTTTACTACATCCAGATGGAGGAGTGTATTCTTAGGGCAGATACACCACATGAGACTACAGTAAGTACACTCACCCACAAATCACTTTTGAGGTAGAGCTGGGTATGCTCTGTATGGTTCTGCTGGACTAACGGGATTGTGTTGGAATGTAAAGCGGCCCAATCGCGTTAATTTTGAATAATAATACCAAAACAAAACCATAAACAAAAGAGTAAAATTCTCAATTTCTTGACAACGTTTAAAACCAGAAGTGTTCCCTTAGGAACGTCTATTCCGCTGTCATTCGAACGAGTTTGATTTAAAAAGAGCAACTTCCGCAGTTTTGAGTGTTGATAACGCTAACGATTAATGGGCTTACTTATTAACAAAAGTTGAGCAATGCTTAAAATATTGCCATCCCTTACTATTGCATAATGACAAACAGTGACAAGAAAAGTTTTAAGCAATGATTAAATTGAAATAACTTTGTAAAAAGTTGGGGGTCCAACGTTCAGAAAAATAGCGCCAATCTATCCAGAAACCAAAAGTTCCGTTCGAACGGTAAACCCGATTAAAAATAGCGCGATTGGACATACTTTGAAGCACGTGGCACGATATGAGACACTACTGACTACAGTAACTACACTTACCCACGAATCACTTGCGAGGTAGAGCTCGGTATACTTTGTATGGTGACAGTAGCTTGCGGCAAGTGAACGCTCCTTTGTCCATTCTGCTGGACTGAAGGACTAGTGTAGTAATGTACAGTGCTCCCAGTGATGCGACGCGGTGCTATATGGGCGACGGGAACACTATGCACCACACCACTTGAGGTGGACTGTACTGTAATGCATTTAGTTTCTTTGCTTGTAAACTGGAATAGAAAATACATTAGCAGAATTAGCTTCATTCATCATCATCAGCTTGTTTAAGGCCACTGCTGGACGAGGCCTCCTCTATCAGACACAATGGGGGCATTTGCCATAATTACCACGCTTGGCAGGCGGATTGGTGATTGCAGTTTCGTGTTAAGTACTCGTGGATGCTTCTGCCAATCCCCACGTGTAATCCCTTTGCTAGGGTTCTACGACATCCACGCGAGGAGACGGAGGGGTCTATACTTAGGCCGGACATACTTCAGTTTCTTAGATATAATATATCCTCCATAGGGTTACTTTTTTTGAGTAATTGGCGTAACTTGCAGATTACTCACCTGGGTGGTTATTCGCTATGACCTAAGAGATTCTTTGTCAATAACGTGTGACGTCACCCATACGATTCAGCGATGATTCCACGCAGATATCGTAACGAGCCCGCGTTATGTTACGTATGGTCATAGCGAATAAGGGGGCTGATGTTAAGCAGTAGTAGTAATATTAAGTAAGCTTCTGTATGTACTTACATTATTTGTGTTCAATGTAGGCCCCAAATCAAATTCATCGCCGACCAGCGTAAGTGTATCCGGATTCGCGCCAGTAAGTTTCTCGATTGCCTTTCTAGCATCCGATTCACTCTCTATATTCTCAAGATTGCGACTCAAAAACTCTATGTCCGCGTCCAAAAGTCCCTCCAAATTCTGATCATCATCAGTTTGCTTGCAAAGACTGAAATCATCGTGTTCAAGCTTTATATCTTCGACTTTCATTCCGTCAATATCGTCCAAACTCTCAATTTTAACATCGACACCGACTACTAAATCATCGACTTTGATCTCATCGACTTTCATTTCGTCTAGATCTTCGACTTTTATTCCGTCGACTTTGATATCGTCAATATCTTCAACTTTGATATCGCATAGATCTGTATCTGTTGGAACGTCCGAGAAGTCTTTAGTGTTATCGGATGTTCCGATGTTGTATTGGCTAGCGTTGAAATTGTCTGTATCGAAGTCTTGTTGTTCTATTTTGATATTATCTAGTTGGTACGGCTCGACCACTTGAGTATTGCTCGTTGAAGGCTGTGGGCTGTCAGTGCTCGCCTCACTGAGGTTTCTTTTCAAAATGTATGCCTTTATTTTTCGCAGCATAAACTGAGGCGCTTTGAATCCGGTTAATTCTCCAAGCATCGGCAGTGATGTGTGTTTGTATGCTTCGCTCTTTGCTAGTTCTTCAATGTCTTCTAGGACCTGGAATTCGAAATATATATGAACGACTAGCATTTTCCCGCGGCTCCACCTGCGTGGAACCTAAGTACATAGACGGATGTTCTAGACACAAAAAACCTTCGTCGTCAATTTCCTACCCGACAGTGAAAAACCCGTGAAAATGTAGTAAGTACTCCAGTTTCCCAAAAATATTTTTGTACTTGCAAATGTGGTAGAGCTCGGGGCTGCTTGCAGGAAGAAGAGATGGTGGAGCACGTGATCCTGCATTGTGCGGCTACAAAAGAGACCAGGGCCAAGACGGGTTTGCAGGAGCTACTTCTATCCTGCTCTCCATCATCGACGCTTTCGGACACACTTCAACGGTGTTGCCACCAACCCAAAGTCCTGCTCCGTTACTTTAAGGAGCTGGGCTGGCTGGGGTAGGGTTAGCACAGGGGGACAATGCACAATACACCCCACAGCGGGACGTCAGTGCAGGTCTTAACACCCCCACTTAGAATTAGAATGTGGTAGAGCCCGACGCGTCGGTCCAGGTACTAATCTCGCCGATCTCATCATCATCATCAGTCTATAGAAATCCACTGCTGGACATAGGCTTGCCCATATAATGCCTCCACAAACGATCTTGAGACACTTCCACCCACCGACTTCCTGTAAATGTCTTTGATCCATCGAGAGTGCGCCTTCCTACTGCGTCATCCGGTTCGCGGTCGAGAACCTTTATTCCCCAACGGTTGTCAGTTCTGCGAGCTATATGGCCTGATCATTGCCACTTCGATTTCTAATTGTGAGAGCTATGTCGATGATCTTGGTTCTTCTACGGATCTCCTTATTTTGGATTCTGTCACGTAGTAAAACTCCGAAAATAGCGCTCTCCATAGCCCGCAGCGCGACTTTGAGCTTACGTATGAGGTGAATAGTTAGCGACCACGTCCCAGTTCCTTAAGTCATCACTGGCAACACGCACTGATTATAGACTTTCGACTTCAGGTTCTGCGGTATCTGTGACGAGATGATATGGCGTAGTTTTCCGAACGCTGTCCATCAAAATTACCCAAACTATAAGTTTGTTTGTGAATACGGTCGTACAATAACTTCGCTTACCATGATATAAGTTTTCCCTCCAACAGCATTGACCAAATTATGTCCAGCGATCCATTCCTTGTCTGCTGTGTCAGCGGGATATCTGAGAAGACCCGCGTGCCTTGTGTAAAGACGCCCACGAGCGTTGCCAAGACCCAGCACCTGAAGATTCAAGACGAAGTGTTAATTTTAAAGTAATCGTTTTTTTTGTGTTTTCATCTGCGATCAGTTTCAACTTTGAGCAGGTGAGTTGTGGGTGAGAATTTTGTAGGAGAAACAATCCATTGATTCTTCCTCCTTCCGTTACAAATTGAGCCTGATTATGTGGTTTCTCTTTAGTCTTTTCGGATAGTTCTGAAGTAATCGAATTGATGATTGATTATGCATGTCATGGCTTTTGGTTTTAAACGCTGTCAAAAAATTAGGGCTAACCGCAATTTTTTTTAACGATAATACCAATTAAAAATATAACCAAAACCGTTGCGTTATGCAAATTTTGTATCGCGCTAATCATGAGCGTCCACAGCATTGTACGACCAGCATTATGCTGAGACAGGGTCTGTTTGGCTTCACACACGCATCGCAAGACGATAAAAATGTGTTGACTGAATTAATAAGTTCAATTGATCGAGTCATATGGTAGCCTAAGTCCGACTTACCGGTTTTATTTCTTTAAATCTAACGCTCATAAATAGTGTTTACCTTGACAGTTCAAATAAGATAGAATAAATTAAGACGAGCGGTATGTGCTCGATGGATGATACATACTTTGTGAGCGTGAGAGCCCATGATGAACAGTGTGTCGGATGTGAGTCGCGCTGGGTCCCATTTGTCAGGGTCTCTGATAGAGGGGGAAGGGGTCGGAGGTGGGGTCACGCCATCCGTTATCTCTTCTTTGATCTTCTTGCGTTTAATGGTGATGTCTATTTCACTTTCGGATTCTTTCCGCTTGTTTAGCGAACTCTGGGCCTGGAAAGTGAAACTTCTTAAAACCATTCATTTAACTGAACTGGTCTAAAACTTTACGCCCCTTCACCGCTTTTACTTGGCACTTGACACAAGCTTGACGCTTGAAAATGGTCCTTGTGGTCCTTTGTGTATTTTGGAATATTTTATTTTGACGTAATGAAGTTCAGTTTTAGATTAGACTTACCACTTATAAATACTTATCCATAGTAGTTTTTTAAACCTATTTTTGTTAAAATAGCTTTAGTTTTGTTCTCTCTGATGTAAAATTACATACGACAAAAGCTATTTTAGCTATTTTAGGTTTAAAAATTGATTATGAATAAGGAAGTAAATATTTACCTTTACAAATTGCAAAGTACTTACTTCTTGCTTGATGCCAAATTTTGAGTCAACACTGGACCCGCCGTCATTGCCTTCAGATTGTGTAGATTTTTGGGGTGTGTACAGTAAACGGGCAGCATCGAGCATTGCACGACATACAGCCTTCACCTGAAGTATTCGTTTGAGAGAATTATGTATAAGTACTTAGCAAAACATTTTTTTTTATCTATTAATGTTCCATTTACGACAAAGAAGTCAACCGACGAATCCACCTTGGATGGGCAGCGTTCGGGAAACTACGCCATTATCTTCTCGTCACAGATACCGCAGAGCCTCGAAGACGAAATTCTATAACCAGTGCGTGTTTTCAGTGATGACTTATGGCACTGAGACGTGGCCGCTAACTATTGGTCGTATAGACAAGTTCAAAGTCGCGCAGCGGGCTATGGAGAGAGCATTGCTAGGAGTTTCACTACGTGATAGAATCTGAAATGAGGAAATCCGTAGAAGAACCAAGGTCACCGACATAGCTCTCAGAATTAGCAAGTTGAAGTGGCAATGGGCAGGTCATATATAGCTCGCAGAACTGACAACCGTTGGGGAATTAAGGTTCTCGAGTGGCGACCACAAACCGAACGACGCGGTAGAGGAAGGCCCTCCACTCGATGGACTAAATACATTAAAAACGTCGTAGGAAGTCGGTGGATGGAGGCGGCTCAAGACCGTTCGTCGTGGCATTCTAAGGGGAGGACTATTGTCCAGCATTGGACTTCTACAGGCTGATGATGATGATGAAGAGTCTAATAATTTATCGTAGCCATTTGCAAGATTTTAAACAAAAGAACGTGGGGCACATGCAATAGATAATTGATGCATGAATAGTTTACCTAACTCACTAACAATTCGATTAGACTGCAAACGTTATGAACATGAAACGTTTTCTCAACGACAGTACTCTACACTCCTTATTGTTGTCTATTGCATACGCACGTTTTTCGTTTTAAATCTTACAAGAGGCTAAGATACATTATTTAATACTTTTTAGTCTGCTTTTTATCTTGTGTATGTCATTGGTAATTTAGTTTAAAATCGATACAAAATCAATATTAAACAGAAAAATAAACAGGCAAACAAGAAAGCGAGTTTATAAAAAAAGTGTTCAAAATACAATTTACCACAAGCCTTTTGCAGCCTTTAAAAATCAGTCAAAAGATAAACCTTGCTTATAATAATAATACATAATTATAATAATTCAATTTATTTATTCAGATAATTTTGCAATCCATTGTGTTAGTTGTTGTAGTTGTGTTATTAATTAGAGTAATGATAATAACTTGGATAACAAAATAAGGGCTACTATTAAATAGCTTTTGTAGGGAGGTTACAGTGAAACTAACCTGATCTTCGCTTACAGAATCGCCTCCAAGATTCAATCTTATGTTGTCCACAGCAGGTACAAAGAATTTCTGGAAACATTTTATACTGATTAGTTTTTTTCTCAATGATATGCTAAATCCCAAGTAGAAAGATTTTGGTAGTGCAGAAATAATCTCATATAGATTCTTAACAAATATGCGTCGGAGACCGGACTATGTTCTGCAATGGTTGCAGAACATAGTCCGGTCTCCGGTCCGTCTCGTTGCTTTTGGATACATCACCCCAGATGAAAAGTGACATGGACTATTGAGTTGAAACTTTTTGATGCCTACACCAATGTAACAGTACATGAAAAATTGCCGATTTTACAGAGTGCATAGATTATTATTTATTATTTTGGTATAAATCCCTTTTTATTTTTTGTCAGTTATTACTTATTACCCTGCCGAAGTATGTAACTGTTTGTAAAAATAAACAAAGTGGTAAAAGCAAGACTTTTCTTTCATGCAGAACTTCTTTTTGCTCTACCAGAAATAATAAGAAATAGATTACTCTATTTACCTCTTAATACTCTTCGATAACTAATTCAGTCTCCAGTGGCAGCCAGATTGTATTGAGTGTCCAATGACTTGTAGGTGCTGGCTCGGAAGGCAACTCAAGGTTGTGAGGCTGCACTGAGATGGGAAGACTGAATCTCCAATACATTTATGAAAAAGGTATTTACCTCTAGATACTTTCTGATAACTTGATCGATGTCTCTAGTGACTGCAGACTGTATTGTCTGTCTGAGGGTGTCCAATGACTTGTTGGCGCTGGCTCGGAACTCAGCAATGGGTCGGGAGTGAGGCTGCACTGGGCCGGGAAGGCTGAATCTACGGTGCATGGCTGCCAGTGTGTTTATGGCTATTTGACGGGATATTGGTTGTTTCTGTAACAATTTATTTAACCTTTAGTTTTTTTTAATTGATTTTGCATCTTTTTTATATTTCTTAGTAGTTCTTGAAGTACTAAGTAGGTACATAATTTTATCATGTTGTTGATGATATACCTATTTACAAACTGACTTTAATTTTATTTAACAAATAAATATATAAATATACAAAACAATACTTTTTAGGAAAAATTTCTTACAATTGTGGTACTCCTCATTTCGGATTTAAAAATAAAAATAAGTAAAAACTTCTTTCAGATAACATTTTGATGATGGATTTGGTGTGTTTTGGGTTGTAATTAAATGTGTATGGAGGTACCCTAATATTTGAAATGTTTAAAGGGACATTTTTGATAATTTAAAGATAATTAATAACTAGGGGTTAACGGTTAAGAATCGACATGCCGGGAACCATTCATTCCGATAATTTTTTTTCTTAGATGCGAAATATTCTTTTTAGATTAGGTACCTATGTACCACAGTCCGGTGTAACGAAAAATTCAATTAGTAAGCAAACATAATAACATCGTATATATCATAGTTATGTTTGCTGATGATATATTTATAAAACTGGTCATTATGAATTTGTTGCGTCTATCTATCGAATGTAATTTCCCACGGCCTGTCCTCCATACATTGTAGATTTGTACCTCAGTCAAGGGCGGCCTTGGAGTGACCTACATTACCAAGGACGAACCACAATTTCAATACATACATACAGATAAATAGTTATTTAAATACATAGCCACTTACTGACTGCATTGTATTCGTTGCGTTAGTACGAACATTCACAGTCCTGGGGACCTGGAAAGTCAAAGTAGTGGTTGAACTCTCCGATTCAGGATTTTGCAGAGATGCCTCATTAGTATTCCAATTCTTTTGCACCACCATCTCGTAACGTTGCTATGTTAGTATTGACGCCACTTTCTTCACAATACTGCATCACTTTAATTCATGATACTACATGGATGTCGGTCTATTTTACATTTTCATCCATTTTTTATTTTTTAGCTAGACTAAAAAACAATCAATATCCAACACTCGATGGAAATTGAGTACTATACCACAGAATCTTATACTTTTACTTTGTTCCTTGCTCCAAGCTTTTACTATACTCGATTTTTGATCCGGCTGGTCTATGTCCACAGACTAAAGAGAGTACTACGCTTGGACGAATTTGTGATAATTCGTCCAAGGTACTACGTATCTATGTCTATCATTACTTTTGTTCCTTGCTCCAAGATCATTACGGATGCGAGCAACACCGACCCTCCTATACTCAGAATCTCAGAATAAAGACTAACACGTTATTCTGAGCTCAGAATATTGTCCTTATTCTGAGCTCCTATACACCGACCGACCGACCAACAACGGTGCCGCCGGACCAGAATACGGCATCGATGTTGACACCCTCTGAATTGACACCACATCGATGCCCCCCGGTCTGGCACCGATCGGTCGGTGTCGGTAGCCAACGCGACGCACGCAACGATGCGACCGGATGGCTAGTGTGAGCGAGACCAACAACGACAACGTAGATAGTATTCCACCTTCCAACATAAGAAGTCCCGCGGAAAATTATGGAACTTCATTTTAGTACTCAGCGACGTAGACACTAGTGCCACGAGCATATTACTTTTTTGTTTGGCTGCATGGTTAGATAGCAATGTCCATGTTTTGTTTTTTTTATTACGTAAGTAAGTACGGTACGGTCATGGTACGGTCGAAAACCTCAGAGTGCGCGAATTATTAAAATAATTGTTATAGGTTGCAAGGGGATATTCGTGTGCAGGTAATTAGTAGTATAGGTATAGTTTAGGTGTACCTACCTAAATAAAAAAAACACCTCAAAATTGGAAAAGTTATTTTTTTTAATGCAAATGCATCTTTAACTAAATAAATGTTTATAAAAGTAGGTATAATAGTATTTATTTTTTACATCTAAGTACTTTTTCTGTCATAACAATAAATAAAAATGTATTTTGTCTCAAATTACTTTGCAACTACCGAACTTCGTTAGTACATTTAGTACCCATGGACATTTATTTATTTGTACAAAATACATATAATCATGCCACAAAGTTTACTTGTACACTACCTAAACTACACAATCAATTTAACACAGTTAATAGATAGGTAGGTATTAAGCAAAGTGGTCTACTAGCCCCCACACTAGGATACCCTGTGTTTTGGGTCTTCCAAGAGTTACAATAATAAAAATTTGGGTAGGTAGGTATGTATATAAATAAATAGAAAATATATGCTTTTCTAGAAGAAGTAGAAAGTCTAAAATGTAGTGGGTGGGTAAGTACTGACCTAGTTAGCTACACACACATCAGATCAACACAAAAGTAAGTATTGATAAACAATTTATGAGTAGGTAGATAATTTTGTACATATAAATAGGTTCGGCTAAGTTATTAAATATTAAAGCTAGGTACAAAACTAGAAGATAAAGTAGGTAATAACTACTTAAGAGGTTCACAAAAATTATCTTTCATTTAACATTCTTGAGTATGATTTCAACATTTCAAACTATAAAAATGGATGGCATCAATGCTCGATGATGGATGCAGTGTGAGTGTGCGCGTGATGCGCTGTGTAAAGCAAATTGATAATGTGAGAGTGACGGTTGACCGGACAGCGTGAATCTGTTAATGTGTGTGCGGTGCGCAGCATTGTATATGCAGTGTCCGAAGAGCGTGCCTGTGCGTGGTGTGTGTAGGTAAGCTATGAATAAAGTTGAGGATTCAATGAGATTTTAGTTTTTAAGTACCTATAAGTAGATGAGATTTGTTAAGTATGCGAGTATCCATTCTAAAACTAAGACTAAAAAGGAATAAGTAATACAATAATCATACTAAAGTAGGTATCATAATGATCTAAGTACTCACATAAATATAAAGACAAATACTAAATACTTGAAATTAAAATTAGTAAATTTATAAATTCCTTGTTATAACCTCGGCACCCGTACAGACGAAAACATCCGATGTTGGCATCGGATAACTAACATACCACATCACACCTATACGCTAGTATAGTTGGATGCCGGCACCCTCGGCACCGTTGTCAAAAACAACGATGTTGACATCGGATGAGGTTTGAGAAACAACGATACGCATCTATTATAGCTGGCTCCTGAGAAAATGAAGGTGGATCCATTATTTAAACCTTGGACGAAATTTCGTCCAAGATTTAAACTACATATCCATGGTAAAGACCAGTTGGCAGAACTGGCAGCACTGCAACCAACGTCACGTCAGAACTTGGACATGGCATAAGGACACTGACTCCAACGCCAAAACAAAAATTAAAAAAAAAAAAAAAAAAAACGTCACGTCAGTCAGTCAAGCACAGACAATACAAGACAAATCAACCCACAGACAAAGTAGTATGTGTTCTGTGTAGGTAATCCTCAGGTAATCACTGGTAAACAACTTATTATAGTATGGTAATAAAGTGTAAACAAGTAAGTTCTTCTCGTTTGCAATTGCAACCAATCGCCACCGGCACAGAGAGATATTATCGTGCCGCTCGCCTTCGCTACCGCCTATGACCACCGCTTCTCGTCCGAGTTCACACTTACTGCACAGATTTATAAGTATAGTACTAAAACATACCGTTTCAAAGCCAGCCAGCACAGCAGTGAGTGAGTACCCAGCAGTCCATCCAGCACAGACAGACAATTAGTTATCCATCCAGTTATATCTGTGAAGTGGGCGTAGCAACACGCTCGTAGTTATTCATAGATTTTAGCAAATTCCTTTCGCGACACTAGGTAAGCCATCATTCTGTTATTTCCGTGATTCTGCTTTGTAGGGAATATTTGCAGCCAATATTTCGATTTAATATAATCTGGTTTTTCTAATAATATCTACTTTTCCCAATGTGTTGTTGTATCAAAGCTTACTGAACTTTGTACCTGATTTCATTAGCAAACCAGTATTCAAGGTAGAGGAATGGTGATTACCTACTTTGATTTAAGTATGAATTTCCTTTCTTGAAACATTTATGTTATACTTACAATTTTGGTAAAAGTAAATCCAAATTGTACAAAAACCTTGGCCATATTTTTATCCATACCTATACTTATTTTTATACCAACATTCCATGTTTTCTTGAAGACATACTATATGATTAATTTTTATCTACCCATACAACTAATACAAGTAGGTATGTACAAAAGTATAAAAATACCAATAAAACAGTTAAGCCATCTTAAGACTGCTGCAAACAATAAGATTATGTGCTATATCTCTACCTTCTTAATTCATATAAGTATGGTAGGAATTCACAAAATGTTATGTGTACAGGATGTGGCAAGGTAATGGGACTCCTGTGGTTAAGGCGCTGACAACAATACATTTTTGTCCCTAACTCAAAGTTCAGGTTAGTTAGAAAGTGACAGAATAGTGTTCATGAACCAAAATTGAGTGAAAATCACGAAACACAGTATTTAAACAAATGTTTGCTGCAGAATCGAAAATATAAATTTACTTAGCTCATAATATTATTTGTTACTCTTATTAATTTTATCATTGTTGATAAGTATTACAGATATTTACAGTATAAGCGCATTTTAAAGGTTGAAAGAATGTTAATGGAAATCGTGTTTTGGACTTGTATACCAATGGAAACTTAATGAAGATTAACAAGTTTATTTTTCGCTGCCAACTGTAACTTAAACTGTACATTTTGATAAAAATATGTTTAAAGTGAAGCCTATTTTACTCTTGTCACTGTCAGTGCCTTAAATGCCTGTTCTTTTGTATTTAGTGCGTTTTGTTCCTAGGTTGTGAAATATGAACGCTGTGTATACACCTCGTAGGTACCTACGAATGACACTACATAAAAAGTGTGGGAACAGTTATTTTAATTACTTTAGGGAAAGTATTTCGATAGATTTGAGTACTTATAATATTATAATAGAGTAAGCTGAGAAACATAATATTAAAAAAAATTTTTTAGAAAACTGCCCCGTACAATAATGCCAGTTTCTCTTTCTTCAAAATTCATCTAAAGCTTCTTTAAGACAAAACTAAACAATGATGGTCTGTTGAACTAGGTCCAACTCGAGTAAAAATAATTAGGTAGTTACCTACTATCTAAATATTGTGTTAAAAATCCGTTTCGCAATTATTATGACAATTGTTGCCATATGGCTTTTATTCAAATTTAAATCCAGAAACGCGTAGTTAGGCCTGTGTTAGAGAACTAAACTAAAACTAAATTGAGTCTGAAACATTGGATTTGTCAGATTTTCTTTGAAAACTTTAAAAACACATTTTATGTTAAATATACTTTCATACCTACAATTTTACCAAAACCAATTTGAATTCAGTAGGAATAGGTAGGTTCCTAATTTATTTAGGAAATATCATAAAAAAAAGTATTCTCCAGATGTAATCCTACTAATATTATAAACGCGAAAGTTTGTGAGTATGGATGGATGTTTGTTACTCTTTCACGTAAAAACTACTGAATGGGTTTGAGTGAAATTTGGAATGGAGATACTTTACGCCCTGGATTAACACATAGGCTACTTTTCATCATCATCATCATCATCAATTTTCATCATTATTCACGCGGGTGAAACCGCGGGGCGCAACTAGTATATTATATTATAGCTCTTGTGTGACTGTCTTTAGGCATTGTTCTTCAATTTCGTTAGGTTAGGTTATTCAGGAAGGTATTTTATTTTGCATGTTTTGTAAAGTCAATTGGAAGGTCAATATAATTCAATTTGGAATAGGCACAACATTTAAAGAACTTCAACACATTTGATTAAAATAATATTTGTCCTTTTTATTTGTAACTTACTTCTCTTATTTATGTAAGTATGAGTTTTTTATTAACTGACAACTGCAGGTGAATAAAGGTTCTCGAATTTCAACGAACCGAACGATGCAGTGTTAGGAAGGCCTCCCCCCAGTCAATGTACCTTATGACATTGTAATGATCGCGGATAGTAGGTGGTTGGAGGCGGCTAAAGTTCACTCGGCGTGGTATCCCTAAGTGCTCATGCAGACGAGACGGTTTCTCGCCGGAGCTAAGCCCGGCGTCAAACCGGGTCTACGTCCGGTCGTCACTCGGACACTTGTATGGACATAGGGTGGCCTATGTCCAGCAGTGGACAGCAATCGGATGAGGATGATGATGATGTTTTATTTTTGTATGTTAATTTCGATTTAGTTTGATCAACTTTCTTTGATATAAAATTTTAATTGATAGAGTCTGTTTAGCGAGAGACCCGTCGTGGGATTGGAGGGCGCTGCTGTGCGTAATTATCTGTTTTGTTTAGCGGGAAATACAATAGCGCGTCTGTTCCGTTTTGATCCTATTATAACTGTTACTATTTCTTTAGTTTATGATTCAAAATGCCGACAGAAAGAAACCAGCTCCTAGTTATGGTTTTAAGTAGTACACAACTTTGCCACGACGGCTCTTTTTCTGAACAGACTACAACATTTGATGTGTTAGGGTACTTACATAATAATATAAAATTTGTTTTTATTTAGAGCAATCTTAATCTCAAGGTTAGGTACAGCCACTTGAACTTATTTTTTTATTGTAACCGTGGTTTTGTAAGTCACGTAGAGATAATATTGAGTTTTCATGTTATAACTTCTCAATTTTTATGATAAAGGGTCAGTTCGTCAGATCAATGAGATAATAAATAACAAACAACCATGCTACAGAATGATCTTATGGGAAAATATAAGTTAAAGTCACACCTAATCTGCAAAGACTACTCACAATGGGTCTGAATAGGCAATTTTCGGTCAAGTCACAAAATTGATCGGGGAGTATGTAGAGGCAATTTTCGGCAAGTCACAAAATTGATCTCATAATAACTCTGAAAAGGCAATTTTCGGGCAAGTCACGAAATTGATTAGGCATAATCTACTAGGTAGGTAACCTACCTAAAAATATCAGACACTACAATCTTGACATAACTCAACATTGACACAAAAATTATAACTATCAGAGGCCCAAGCACCGATCAACACAACTTTGACAACAAACACAAGAACTAGGGCCCAATTCTCGTAATTATTTGACATTAAACTCACAATCTCCGTCAACTTTCGATTTATTAACAACCAAGGTAGTTGTAATTGGTGTACATTAGTAGATTATGGGAATAAAGCAGTGTCTTACGTCGCGGGCGGCATATTGAACCCTGAGCGCAACGAGGGACTCTAGTTATATAGAGTCCTGAGTGAAGCGAGGGGTTCAAGCTGCCCAAGACGAACAGGCTTTATTCCAGAGGAGCATACTCTACTTTTCACACCTTCTGCGAGACAATAAAAGGCCAGGGCTTGTTTTGATTTCTGCGGTAGTAGATTATTAATAATCTCTAAAGCGTCTGTTTTGATAAACTCTGGAGTAAAATCACTATCGCTCGACATTTTTTATCAACTTGAATATTGCAATAAAATTCACTGAAAATCACACCGAAACACCGTCTTTTGTTTCACATTCTTTGTAAACTCACATTTTTCTTTTTCTTTTTGAGTTCTGCTTATGGTGGCCAGTTCGATTTTCGAACAAACCTTTTTACAACGCCATATGGGCATTTTTTTACTTCCACGAGTTTCCACACTAATTTGACGTTCCAAATTCAAATCACTTTATTCCCTAGGGAGTTTCGTACAACTTTATATCTATAGAGATATTGCTTTACTTTACGTTGAGGTTGCATGATATGTAATTGGGCATTGTCGAGCAGGTGATGTGAAAAATATATTATGTATAAGCTTTAACCTGTTGTGCTATTGTCGAGGAGGCAGCGGCAGAGGTGCAGGAGGCCAATTCTGACTAATAGAGACAATGTCGAGCCGACATTTTTATACAACATCTGTCAAAAAAGACTGCTATTTGTATGCAAATGTCGAATTCGAGATTATGTCTACAATTCGAGAATATGTCTACAATTGGAGAATAATTCGAGAATTGGCCCCCAGGTTCTATTCCCGCCGCGGGTCTAATGTTTGCATGATCTGTAAATATTGGTTCCGAGTCTGGATGTTGTGGTACCATAGTACCTATATACTCGTAATTTTTGTTATGTGAGTAATGGGTTTATTGTCTGTGCTTTCAGAATCGAAAATGTCGAAGATCAAGGCTGGACCCGTCGTTGACATCCTCGGCGATGAAATGACTAGAATCATTTGGGACTCCATCAAAGAAAAGCTCATTCTTCCATTCCTCGATATCGAACTTCATGTTTACGATCTGGGTATGGAAAACCGTGACAAGACTGACGATCAGGTAACTATTGACTGTGCTGAAGCAGTTCAGAAATACAATGTCGGAATCAAATGCGCTACAATCACTCCCGACGAGAACAGAGTCGAGGAGTTTAAACTTAAGAAAATGTGGAAGAGTCCTAACGGAACTATCCGTAACATTCTTGGCGGTACAGTCTTCAGAGAAGCTATCATTTGTAAAAATATACCTCGTCTCGTGACTGGCTGGGAGAAACCAATTATCATTGGTCGTCATGCGCACGCTGACCAATACAAAGCGACTGACTTTGTTGTACCCGGTGCAGGTACATTGGAACTTACCTGGACACCACCAAATGGAAAACCCATCAAATATGTAGTCAATGAATTCAAAGGCGCAGGTGTTGCTTTAGGAATGTTCAACACTGATGCTTCAATCATTGATTTTGCGCACTCGTCCTTCAAATATGCGGTGGGTAGGAAATACCCTCTTTACCTCAGCACTAAGAACACAATTCTTAAGAAATACGATGGTCGCTTTAAGGACATCTTCCAAGAAATCTACGAAAAGGACTACAAATCACAGTTTGAAGCTGCTGGTATCTGGTATGAGCACAGACTGATTGACGATATGGTCGCGTATTGCATGAAGTCGGAAGGAGGTTTTGTATGGGCTTGCAAGAACTACGACGGTGATGTACAGTCGGATACTGTCGCTCAGGGTTACGGATCTTTGGGTCTCATGACATCGGTGCTTATCAGCCCGGATGGTAAGACCGTAGAAGCTGAGGCAGCTCATGGTACCGTCACCAGACACTACCGCTTCTACCAGCAAGGAAAGGAAACCTCCACCAATCCGATCGCTTCTATCTTCGCTTGGACTCGTGGACTTCTTCACCGCGCCAAACTGGACGACAACAATGCACTGAAAAACTTTGCTGAGACTCTTGAGAAAGTTTGCATTGACACAATCGAATCTGGCGTCATGACTAAGGATCTCGCTATCTGTGTCAAAGGAATGAACAACGTGAAGAGGTCTGACTACTGCGAAACATTTGAGTTTATGGATAAGCTTGCCGAAAATCTACGGAAAGCCTTAGGAAAATGACTGCATGCACCTCACAAAATGTGCAGAATCTAATTTAAGCATTCTCAAATATTTATGTAATCTTTTGCTTTGTCAGAAATAAGGGAATTAAGGGTATTTAAATGCATTTTATTAATTAATTTTTGTAACGTGTACGAAATCGTGTAATATTAAATGAATTTGTAGAAATGTGTGTGGGGTATTTTGTTTGTAGACTTCCATAGAAAATATTATAATAACTCTACATTTTTTTATATGGACACATGGAAAATTTGTGAGCTATTATGTATATTCTGTGGTAGGTACTTACCAAATATGTTACTATCTACCTCCAGGGATTTAAATAGTCACACAATGGTAGGTACCTACCTATTTGGTTATAATAAAGGTATTTAAAATGCAAAAATGAAAACAACAAGTCACAGATATACATGTATACACATATTTTCTTTTATTTACGTATGTAGATAATAATCTATTTGCTACATCAAGGTCTATGACCTTCGAGTTATAATGTTATCAAGTTTTACTTTTAACCTTGAGTCTTTGGAAAACATTACGTACGTAATAAGTAGGTACTATTATTCATGAAGTAGTCTCGGATTTCCAAGGTAAGCCTATTTATTGCTGTCCAATCGTTGATTGAAATATTGTATTCTTATCAATGTTATCTAACAAATTACAACACAAAAACGCCCACAGTTATTTTTGATCACTTACTATGTTAATAAAATATGATAAGTAGGTATCTTAGATCTTTCGAGAAGTATTTGGATGAAACTAATTTCACGCAATGTTTCTCGTTATCACTTAACTTCTATTTGCAAAATAGGCCATTGATTAGATCGTAAATGTCAGTTCAAGTCCGTTGCCTATCGCTATAAATGCTTAGGTTAGATAGGTATGATGTTGTTGATTGCTTAGCATTTTATCTTATCTAGGCTTGACCATTGACCTCCCCCATAGAATGCCGCAATGAACGCTCTTAAACCGCTTCCATCCACAGACTTCCTCCTACCTCTAAAAGGGTTCAAGATCAAGATTTATTCATTCCGCATTGTTTCAGTTTTCGAAATAACTTATAAACTCTTATGAAAAACAAGAATAATAAAACTAATACAAGTACCTACACACCAAATTTAAAGTAAATTAAAATTGGATTGGTAGCTACTTAAATTTTCTAAACCTTTTCTAACCTTTACTGTAATTTTTTTCCGAAACAGTAACTTTTTTATAGTGTTTAATGGTATTTACCTAGGTAGGTATATCGTTTTTATTTTTGGTAATTTGCTATATGCTAAGTATTAATTTAATAAAGATAATTTTATTGCAAATTTAAAAGCACCAAAAACTTTGTAATTTATCAGGCAGTAAAAAAAAATGTTATATATAAACTAAACATATTATAATAGTTAAGAACATAAATAATTTTAACAGAAGTTTAGTTTAGCTTACTTCATAACATAGGTATTAAATGTGGTTTACTGTGCTACAAAAGCGTACCCTCCGTGCTAGATTTTATCTGTGTTACGGCAGGGTACATGCTTCAACCTCCTATGCTGGAACCACTTAAAAGTGGAGCAGTCGAGCATCAATAAAATATACATGTCGACAATTTAGACTAAAACAAAAATAATTTAACAAAACGCTCTTAGCTAAAAGTATTACAATAATTTCCGTATAAAAACAATTTGTAGCATCCATACACGTCCTTAGTCCACGCCGAGCGATAAAGCCACATACTACTTAGGATACTAACTGAAGCTGAAGTCGCCAGTCTGCCTTGCTTACACTACACTTGTAGAACACTAGCTTGCTAGCATACACTTTTTGGCTGGCTAATCAGTGTGGTGTGCTGAGGCTGACTGTCTGAATGCTTTTAGACTTTGCTAATTAGTGCACTGACAAGCGACATTGGCAATTAGTAACAATAGAAGTTCGCGCCACCAGAGAAGTCCCACGGCCATTTGAGGAACTAACGGTTTAACAGAGAAGGATTTTAGCTTATGACCCCTTTGCGCATAGACACTAGCGCCACAGAATAAATATTAGTATAAATACTAGCACCCCAGTCACGGGACTTCAGTCGTGACTCCTAAGTATAGTCGCTGTCTAAAGGGCCTTCTAGGTCAGCTTAGTACAACGACAAAAACCTAAAATTTGTCGTTTATTCCAATCTTTCTTGTTTTGGTAGAGCCGACGAAAACATCTTCCACTGTGGTAGAGTATTGGCAGAGCTATGGTGGCCTAGGGACCACTCCGGCTATTGACCCAAAGGTCGCGGGTTCGTATCTGATTACGAGCGTGTACCAAACCAAATCGGCTCCCGCAACCGAACTTGAATCAACGAACTTTTGGTCAGAGTCTCCCGCAGGTCTCCGAAACGAGGAAATCCATAGAAGAACCAAGATCACCGTCATACATCGACGATCATAGCTCCGGATAGCTCGCAGGACTGATTGCCGTTGGGGAATAAAGGCGACCACGAACCTACTCGGACGATGACGCAGTGGACGGTCCCCCACTCGATAGACCAACGACATTGTGAAGCGCGGAAGTCGGTGGATGGAGACGGCTCAAGCACGTTCATCGTAGTATTGTATTGCTTCAACATTTTCAGCCAGTGATGATAAAAGATAATAAAGGCCGTCACAGACGGGCGCTATATATTACATCCCGACTGTAAATGCCTCGCACGCAGCAGGTATACTGCGTTGTATAGCTTAATTAACCTCGATCAACCGTTGTACTTGACATCAGACACACGTTCTGTAGAGGTTGTTCCAAATTTTAAACCTGAATAGGTATACCTATTATGGATCCAGCGAGTTTCTTATTATTTGATTTACTGGATAGTTCATCATAAGCTGATTCTGATAGTGAATTTATGCGTATTGCTGTATCAGCAGGAACTAAAAACGTAATGAAGTGGAGGAAAATTTCGGTAAAATTCAATTTAGATCTCGATCTATCAGATAAAAAAATTACAATACTTTTAAAATAAATAATGCTGGACATTTCACACAATATATCTAGCCCCAAGCTAAGCAGAGCTTGTGTTAAGAGTAAGTAATAGATAACTGATATACTTAATACAATGCATTACATACATAGATATTTTTTATTATACATAGAAAAAACCCAGAACACCCTGAACAAATATCTGCAGATCGTACAAATATCTGTTTCGAGGCGGGAATCGAACCCGCAGCCCACACAGGTCCCCACAGAGGTCGTCAGAGAGTTTTTTTTTTTTGTGCTGATGTCGTCAAAAATCATTCGACTATTATATTACTAAAATATCCTATTTATATCAATGTCAACAATGAACATTTTGAGCTCAAACTGAAGGTTCTAGCTGCAAAAATGCCTTAGTTCTCATTAAAAAAGTGTTGCGAGCTGATATCCTGAACGGCCGCAAAACGCATAGGTAATAGGTATATCAATGCATTTTAAAAAGTTGAAAAGTTTGAAGCGCGTTCTAGGTTTGGCCACAAATTAGCAGCGCCATCTAATGCTTATTTTGGTAGTTACTAAACCTTGGCCTTTCTCAAAGGTTCACTTTCCTAAAGTGATACTTACCAAAAGTATCGGATCGCTTACCTAACAAAATACTTAACTAAAGTGATACTTACCTTACGTGATACTTAACTACAGTGTCAAATTGCAAATTACATAATCACCCAAAGTGTCCTCTTAGCTAAAGTTACCTAACCTAAAGTGATACCTAACCTACAAAGTATAATTGAACGAGCGAAGCGAGTTCTCTGAGTCAAGTTGGAAGAATCGGCGTTTGTATATATGTATGTATGTGTGTATGTATGTTTGTCCGATGAAAACTTCCAAACCGCTAATCCGATCTTCATGAAATTTGGTATGGGGGTAGATAGTATTGGTACAATTTGTAGGTAAGGTTATGAGCTATATCGATCAGGGGGTTGCTGAGATATTGGGGTCCAAGAGGGGGTAAAAAAAATAAAAGTGAGACAGTCAGATCAAGTGGGGTGTCTAATGAAAGCGCTTTGGTTGGACATTTCAAAACTGTTTTTAATAATTATTTAACCTTAGTAGTTTTCGAGATATTAGGGAAAATAAAAAACGTAAAAACCAAAAATTCTAGGGTACTTCCAGCAATCCCACAATGCTGAAATTTGGTATGCTTGTGGCTTTTGTGTCAAAACTACAGGGAAAAGTCTGAAATTGAAGAATTTAGAAACATGTACTCCATAAAACAGAAACCAATATAACATCCATTGCTGACCTCCCATTTCTAATAATTTGAATGACGTTGGAGTTCTATGGTTTTCATCAAAAGGACGTTATCAATTAATTCGTCAGGTACTTGATATAGGTACTAACAGGTATGTAGTATAACTACGCCCCGTTGCTTAGCCCTATTCAAAGGTTATTTCGATGATGTGTAGGAAATTAGAGTAGTTACTGGTAGATCCTGTACTGTACTGGTAGACCTCGAGGGATTTTTTTTCAAAAATAATAGTAGTAATAAGTTTTCATTTAAAAAACCGACTTCCGCCATTTTATTCGACAAAGTGGTGAAAGGATTATTATACTTTTTTGAATGCAAATGCTTGGTTTGTTGCTGAAAATAGTAAAATCGCCATATGTATGCCTACAATATTTGAGGAGTTCCCTCAATTCCTCATGGATTCCATTATCAGAACTGGATTCTGAAAAAAATGGGACCAATCTGGAAGTATATCTATCCAAATGTAAAAAGAATTTTCCAAATCGGTTCATAAACGCCGGAGATATGCGGTAACAAACACTAAAAAAAAAAAAAAAAAAATACAACCGAATTGAGAACCTCCTCCTTTTTGGGAAGTCGGTTAAATATGGAAATTACTTAGTTAAGTAGTCGGGTTGATAAAGGTGTTATCGCGAGGTCTCAGTTCGGGGCGAACCACTAGTACTTATAATTAGTACTTATATACAGGGTGTTTTTTTAAATGGGACAGTATGGGGATATCCGAATCCATAAGAGATACGGGAAAACTGTCTTTAGAACCATTTGCTCATTTTGTATGAAAATGATTCTGGCATAGTTATTTTTTTGGTCAAGCGTGAGTTCTCCATAAAAATGAGTAGTTTTGATCAAAAAATTTTTTTATGCGTATCGCCTCAGTTTCATTTAAGGATTGTTTCATTGTATCGGAAGAAAAAAATCTGAGCAGCAGAAGTTAGTCAAATTTAATAAAATGTTTTCTCATACAAATTGTAAGTAATCTGGTACCTACGTTAGTAAAACTATCGCAATAAATTTTCAAAATGGCCTCCCTCTTGCTGTTTCTAGGTACGGGCACGTTTCAGAACATCTCTAGTGGCATTAGACAAAGATGTGTGGTGAATGTTGTTCTACTGCTCTGATGGTTTCGTGAAATGAGAAAAATCAGAGCTGTAGAAGTTAGTCAAACTTTAATAAGAAAATCTTTGTCTAAGGCCACAAGAGGTATTCTGAAACGTACCCGTTACTTTATGCTCTAGCGGCGCTAGAGCATAAAGTAAAATTGAATTTAGAACATCGTGTGCACTAAGTTTGTGAATTCAAAACATCATTAAACCTATTTACTTCTATTTCCATGGTGCCGAATTTAAAAACTCAGACTCGGAACTTCTTGGTGTATTACTTATTATTTAATTTTCTTTACGCACGCCAACGCCATTTTCTTTTCACGTCATATTGTTAAAACCTTAGGTTAAAAATTCATTCTTCCGTGGTTAAAAACAAGAAACTGGAAAACAAGTGAAAAACTTAAAGTGAGTGTCTCTAGCGACGAGGAAGTTTATTTGACAAACAGAATTGACTAAAACTGTTAAAAATGCGCAAAAATCTTGTGATTGTAAATGTTTTTTTTTTGCATTAAGTAATTTCCTCGCTGAGGTGGGATGAAAAATTACGTGTTGCACTCGAGTGCAAAGATTTTTCACCTCGTGCTCTTTTGATTCTCTCGCTAACGCTCAGGATTCTAATTTTTCAATTATAGAATCCTTCGCTTGCTCGGTCATCAAAATTGAGCACGCGGTTAAAAAGCAACTTTGCACTCTTGTATTAACAAATAACTATTTTCCGGTACGTAGTTATTCGTACCTATACTTATTAAGTGATTATTTGTTCAGTGTTCCTGTGACCTGCGACTGATTCTGCGTTCAAAGTGTTTACTCAATACAAGTCGCCTTAGAAAACGTTTTCATTTTTCTATTACGTCTTCGATTCCCCCATGCGGTGAGTCGTCAAATAACTTTTCTCAGTGAATTACCAGAGGCGGTTGACGCGGTTTCCCCTACAAGTGCGTCCCTCCCGCGACTCCCGCCATTTCTCCCTAGTAGAGTGGGCCATTCAAAGACCGTTCGCGAAGCTCGCACGATAGAATACTCGCTTCGTTCGCCTTCCTTCAGTTTGGCGGGCTTCGCGTCAGCCAACAGCCGCGCGCGGTGTGAAAACTAACCACTCCTTTGGCGGGAACCTTACGCTCGCGAACTGCAATATTATAACTGAAGTTTATGTGAACCCGTGAAAATGACGATGAAAACCCATCCAATGATGTTTCTAACATGGCTTGTGGTCATAAATATGATGGTAAGATCATTTTAGTTACTAGATCACGAAACTATATATTTTAAGAGCCCCATGAAAACAGGAGAAAATATTTTCAGGCATGTGTCCTTTTCAATTTTTATGCGATCGAAGCTAGGTCTTTTTTTTATTAGCTTTTTGCGGCTGTAATGTCACTGTGGCCATACAGGCCTATTGTGATCAAAAAAAGCTAGGTCTACGTTGTTCTATTTTTATTTGAAGTATTGTTTCTACCCTCTACTAAGGTAACTAGATACTCTACCTGCAACAGGCCTCTACTTTACCCACCCCTTTTACTGTTCAATAAACATAAGGACTACAATATAATTTAGAATTATGGTTTTGATAGGACAAACCATAGACATTTTCAAACAATTTGCAGTCATTTTCTACTAACAAGTGAGCATACCTAGCTGGTAGAGCAAGGCACCTACCTGCAGCTCCATGCTACCTACCTACCTAAAGTAGAAAAAACACGCGAAACATAAAGATGAATTCATTTTTTTGCTCTTTGATGCTCTATCCTTTATTACTTAATCATGTTAAAGTATGAAAAATATAGAGATGGATCTTTACTTAATGGCAATGCAGCCAGCGTATTGCGGACGCTTCTGTCTGTTAGTGGATCAGTTGAGCTATCTTTAGATAGAACTGATTAATTTGTATTTTTTTAATTTTGTATAGTTGCTAGGTTGTAGGATGCTTGTATTTGTTATATTATTGTTTCTATTAAGTATAAAGATGTTTATTTTTCTTTAATATCAGAAGCATTTTTATAAGAACTGAGGTTCTACATACTTGTAGGTAGATAGATATTATATCTTGCACGCAAACAGAAATGGATTAGGTTCAACTTCATCAACTAGGTACCTAGCTAGATTCAGCAAATGCATAAGTACCTTAGGTTCATTCAACTGAAACCTGGTGTACGTGGATGACAGAATGTCAGCATCCATGTCTGACTCTACCTTACACCTATCCACTCGTTGTATCTCTAGTGCTCCATAGCAATTATTAAATACAATAAAAACTACAACAGATAAATTACAACAACACGATCATACAATATACTTACTTTGATCATCGAACCATCACAACAAACATGTAATTTACAACTACGAGCGCCTAATACCCAAGATAAATCACATTAGCATACAAATAATATCGAGCGCATAATAACTGTAAGCATTGCAACATCACCAAGTAGAAACTAATAATAAGCAATCTGTGGCACCTGATTCTATCTCGCCCAGAAGCCTTCCATAACGTCAAAACTTATGGATTCGTCGCCGATTACCTACTATATCCCTTAACAGGTAAGTACTATCGCGGAAGAAAGTAGAGCTTATCACGTTTTTCTTATTTCTGAGGTATGTACTGTGGAATGCTTTATTTTATATTCGTATCCAGTATCTCTGCATCAATCAAACAGTAATTTGCTTTTATGGAAAGCAAACAGATATTCTTGATGATGACACTTTAATGGTATCTCAGCGACGAGTCGTAGATCCATTTCCGCTCTAGAGCTTTCTTTAGTTAGTGAGAAATCCTTGATGCCATGTCTAGTTACCTACATAAATAGGTAGTAGCTCATTTGCAACAACTGACTATGGGACACCTGACAGCTATCACTTACGACACATTAAAGCATGTTAAATTAAATAGTTTTCCATAGAAACCTGTCATTTTGACATGCGTTTGTTGTACTTACTATAAAATAAGTATTAGTTGGAGAAAACGGACATTAGTTTAATACTAAGATACTTTCCTACATCAATTCAGCAGGTAGGAAATTCAATCCCCAACATCACCATACAGGATGGCATACCAGGATGGGTAAATAATTATGTTAGGTAGTAGGTACCTACTACCTACCTACCTGGTAAGTTACATTATTTTTCCAATGAGCTTCTTGTTTGAACTGTTGTCTGGTGCCTTCTACCATCGCACCGCTCACCGTCTCGGTCACATCGGCAGGTATTTATTTTTCTGCATACTTTGGAGGCAATGTGTTCACGCACCGCGAGGTTCCAGAGGAATTTTCTCCCGCGATCATTCAAGTTGTGGAATGGTCTCCCTGTTGAGGTTTTCTCTAGGACTAAAGTTTAAGGGGTTCTTAAAAAAGGGCGTTTTAAAATTTTTAGAGTCGGCAACGCGCGTGTTATTCCTCTGGTGTTACAGGCGTCCATATACTACGGTAACTTCTATCAGATAGGCCGTATGCTTGTTTGCTTACGTAGTATTACCTATATAAAAAAAAAAGTCTTTGTTTGCTTAAGCAGTAATATTTAGTCTTTGTCTTAGGTAAGGTAGAGTCGGTGAGTATGATTAAGAATCACCTCATTTGTAAGTTTCCTAACTGACCGCCTACCAAGAAGACAGTCTGGTGGGTCGATTAGGAATTCATAGATGCAAATGATGTGAAATAACCTACAGATACTTTATTCCCAATCCGTACAACATAGAAGGGCGTACCTGCCTACGATAGAGAACCGCTACATTGCGTTGCTGTATCAATTACAAAAGCTGCTCGGTTGCACACAATTACTAGCTCTAGTTCACATGATTCCTATTCATCGTACTCGAGCTTACCTACCGTTTATAAACTCATTCGATTATTCGAAACACTCGTTCTTACGAGTGCGGACCACGCCTTGGTCGCTATGCCTTATAAATCCGATGATTTAGTGGCTGATGACGCTAAACTGTCTCAGAAAATGCAATATCTGTTTCATAAACGATAGTGCGTAGGTATTTCTTTAATTTCTTCATTACTATTGTCAGCCAGTATCTGGACTGCTGGGTAGGTAAATAAGCTTCCATTTTGTGCCATGTGTTCTTGTTTTCCGCGATCTTCACAATATCGTCGGCCCACCTCGTAGGTGTCAGCGGTATGTGCGACACTTCGGAGTAAACCATCTTAATCTCGATCATTAATCTCGAATGAAAAATCTCGAACAAAATCTCAAATAAAATAATTTAAATTAAAAATCTATTATTCGAGATGCGGTTGTTGCTTATGCAGTAACCATTCCGTCAGAGATTCCGCCTGCCATCACCACGTCTTTCCAGTTTCCAAGTGGCTCGCCGCTCAACGCAACTAGGTAGGTAGGTACCTACTTAGATAGGAAGTCCTTTCAACGATTTTTCAAGTCCTTCAATCTTATCTTTCTTCGAGATAAATTTCTGAAATAAAATGCAAAAGTTTAGTCGGAAGCATTTCGCAGGAAGATAGTTCTGAAGTATTATTAATTCCGTGCAAGCACCATCTCGTGGAAGCGTGGTTCTTACCTATAAGAAGAGCGAGTTATGAGCAATAACAGTGCCTCGGTCCACGGAATTTTGATTAGTGTTACATAATGGCGGTATCCACGGCAAGGTTGATCTTCGAGCGCGTGGGAATCGTCTCCGGCCGCGCAATTAGGGAACGCCCGGGAGCGGAGGCACAGATGGTAGAATAGTTAATTCGTGGCCACGGTACGGGGGAATATCGCTGTCTGAAGTTATGCAGACCCTGTTCAGGGTTACAAGGGTAATGCGGTTGCTGCGTCTGGGCGGGGAAATATAACCTGTAAACCTTAGGGGTGCGATTTTTTTATCCCATCAAGTGACAAAATATCAGCAGTATGCCCGCAAAACACCGATTCCCAGGAGATCACCTAGAGGAAGCACTTTTATATTAATATCATAGAGATGAGAATTATTGTCTTCAATGAGTTTAAAAAATACGAACTTTTGGAAATCGGTATGGCGACAAGAAAGTAAGGTAATTACCGCAAGTTCGCTTAGTGGTCTGGCAACGACGACGCAATGACGCAAAAATTGCGCCCAAGTTAATACGACTGATATGGCGTTAACTGCGTATAGGCGGAAGTGTTTTTAGGGAATCCAGCCGCACCCGATTCTGCAATAGCCGCTGTCGCGCATTCACTATGGTCGACGTCTTACCTATACTTCGCAAGCGGAGGGTACTCAATTATGCACATTGTTTTTATTGCGAACCTCCTTGTCCATAGTCAGCGGAACAAACACATCTGCCGTTGGTTGTAAAACTTATGGTTTGTTTTGATTTAGACTTCCTTATTTCTTTCACATTTTATTAATATTACCCCATTCTACATATGGAGATGAATATAGCTATCTACTACGTTTAATCAAAGGGGATACATTAGGTACATACCTATTATCATCATCACCAGTCTGTTTACATGTACTGCTGGACAATGCCTCCCCTATTGTATTCAATGGGGAGGCCTTGCCATAATCACCACGGTTGGCAAGCGAATTGGTGATCACAGTTGGTGATAAGTAGGTACTCAGATGGATGCTGATGCCTCTGATGTAATTCCTTAGTAAGGCTTTTCTACATCCACGGGAGGAGTAGGAGGGGTCTATTCTTAGGCCGAACCCACCACGGCACAGGCCGGACACCACAGCCACCTACTTGTATGTTATAAACGCCGCAGGATGTTGGTGGATGGAGGCGGCTCAAAACCGTTCGTTGTGACATTCTAGAGGGAAGGCATATGTTTAGCAGTGGACTTCTGACTGATGATGATGATGATATGTAGAGGTATTTTTCTTAAAACTTGTGCCAATGAGTTAAGTACACACAAATCTAGAGCCACGTAGGTAGAGCAAAGCAAGTGAACTCTTCCTCTGAACTCATTTCATATTCCTAATTGAAAACGTTCAATTAGAGCTGTAAGCAACCACTTGATAGTATTTTCTTGCATTACACACCCACTGTTATCCATTCAGAACTTTTTACATTTAATTAGAACCTTTTGTAGCCTATATCGACTACTCATGCGTTACTAATCGTATTACGAGTAGTAGATAGATGAGTACCTACCTTTATAACATACATGTCTAATATAAAAAGCTAGCGAGAAAGTGATTGGCGAAAAAAGTTAATTGAAGAAAAAAGATGATATGAATGATGTCACATGTGTTTGCCTCATCCTCAGGTCGTTGACCCAAACCAATTATAGTTGCATAATAGAACGTTTTTTGTGCAATGATTTAAATTGGTTTTTCAAGCGTGAGCCAATTTATGATAACTATACCGATAGTGTCAATACCTGTTAGATCGTTTTAGATATGAGAGTGATACCTTCTCAATAAACTGAGAGGAACTAACGAAGCTTAATGTTACGTACTTAATGCCTTTGCTCTGCAGCTTGGCATAAACGCTTATAATAGGCATCATTATCATGATCAGTCTGTAGAAGTTCAATGTAGGACATACGCTTTATAGGACGCCATGACGAACGGTCTTGAGCCGCCTCCATCCACCAACTTCCTACTACATAACACATAACATAACATAACACCCAACAGTCACATACGTAGTCTTGATCCCAAACTAGGATTCCCTGTGTCGTGGGTATCAGCAACTATGAGTACCATGGTACCATAACACCTAGACCCGGAACAAATGTTTGCAGATTATAACATTTGTCCCACAGCGGGAATTGAACCCGCAACCTCTCGCATCTCAGCCGGCCACTCGCCCACCGCGCCACAGAGATCCTCAAACTTATCTACTAACTTTATAATGTCTTTAGTCCATCGAATATGACAAATGATTAACTTGGCACGTCTGACTCTGTTATGTAGTTCGGTAGAGCAAAACTAGAAGTTGATTAAAAATTCCGAAAATGTTGATACCGAAACTTTTTCAATTTGTAGTCCAACTGCATGGCCTATTTGCAGTTTTATAGAGTTGTCCAATCGCCAACAGGTCTCTAGGTTAACTGCCGACCCAGTTTTGCAAAATGGCAGTCTGAATTGATCCACCATTTAACGTATAACGGAAAAACAAACAATCATAAACTCCGACCGTAATGAGTGGCGTAAATAACGAATATTGTACCTAAGCTTAGTGTAGCTAAAGTGCTATACAAGCGTATAATCAAGTAACTGCAGTCGGGCCGTTGCATGCATGGTGAATGGATATGGTCAGTGCAGGGTACCGTTGCGTTCGATCGCCGTCAATGGTGAGGTCACCGTGCCTATCGACCCTGCATACCCATAGATCCATATAAGTGCGCTAAACGCCTCCAGGCATCGCAGCCTTCTAAGACCATGGGAATCACCCACTTACCTGCATAAAACGTACTTTCTAAATCCTAACCTACATTTTGGTGTCATCTCTAAATAGCATTGAATAGAAGATAATGATATCATGTCAGATTTGATGTCTAAACTCATTTTGTTGAAGCGTGCCCGAGCGTTATCAACATCAAATTGTTTGCGATCTCCACTAATCGTGTTACGACCGCAAAAATGAACACATAATTACCATCTAGATATTTTTTGCTGCCCACAGTGTTTAATTCAATTAAGTAATCACCAGCGATGACAGACAGTGTTACTGAGATGCTTGTAAAAAGTTGTCTTGTCCGACATTCATCTAGGGGCCGTACTGGAGCGGTCGTTCGCTCATCAGATTTGACGTGTATGGCCCAGTTGCTTCTATCAGTAATTACTTTAATCAGGATAGCTGCAATTAAATTAAACAGTTAATACTAACACAAAGAAAAACAATTTGCACGCAAAAAACACCATGCAGCCATTCGAGGTTTTCAAAGTATTACCGTTATTGTCATGGATCAGCAGAATTTGCACTCTCTCATGACATGAGCATGACTGACGAGATGATTATGCTGCGGTTCCGAAAAATCTTTGTTAATGATCTCATACCCATAGAAGTGGAAAATGCTCGTTTCTTTCGGATTGTTACCTTTGGTTGGGCTTGTTTACGACACTGTCGTGACGTTATTATGTTTGTAGAAGAGCAGAGTAGCGACAAAAAGACTGCCTTGTTGTTGCCATCTCTTAGTTTTATCAATTTGAAATCCTCATGTCACAAAATTCCGAAAAGAAATATCGTATCCCCTCCTTGTCTGTCCGTCAACTTCTCAACCGTTTCCAGAAATCAATGTTGTTTACGTATACGGACGCGTTGGCCACTACCCCCTAGTCACAGAATAAATAGCAGTACAACACGAGGGTGGCACCCACCCCCGCTCTATAAATCACTGTCTGAATTACTGCGTTTCTATAATATTTGTAATCCTACGACGGTTTTCGAACACAATTGATACGCGACCCTTCCTACAAATGAATTGGAACTAGTTCTGTCATCGTTTTCGTTTTGTCAACAGGAAAATGTTTTACTGCTAAGATTGATTTGTAGGGAAATGGTAATTGCTGTGTTTTGGTGCCAACTTTAAGGTTGATTTCATTACTTTTACTTTTGAAGGTTGTCTTGCTGATATAAATTTTATAAGGTCCTAAACCTAACTTTGATAATTTATTATAACGTAACTGTTCTGGTATTTACTTTACTGTTCAGACAATAAATAATTATCTTATCTTATCTTATCTTAAAACACAGTACCTTTTTGAGGGGCAGCTTGAGCTATATCAATAGCTATTGAAACGGTCTTATTGATCGGTTTTATTACTTTGTAACATGGAATTCAATTAATCTCCAATTTCAGCCTATTTCTAGTACTTGTTTCATACAATCACGATAACCAGGCGCAGGAGGTTCGTAATATAGAGGTATTAACGCTAATACCCAATTATAGACTCCGCATCAGATCGTTGCACGAACTGGGAGGAGATTAGATACTTCGCTACATACAATGTAGAGCATTTTGTAAGGGAGAGTTTTTCGAGGGACAAGTCTGACCAGTGCATTATATTCCGGAATAATTCTGTTCAAATAAGTAGATAACAAGGGTTTCATCTTGTAAAAGAAAGTTACATTATGAAATGTTCTTAGGCTACCTACAAGTATACGGGAAAAGCACATTACCTAAATTCTAATACGAGAATAAGACGGATCGAAATTTTTTTGACTAAACTCGGGTACCTATTTAAACGTGAGCATGATAAACTATATTACTGTGATACAATTATGTCATAGGTACTAAAAAATGTTAAGTATTATTTGGTACCTACTATAGTGACCGCACGCAATGACAGTGTGAAAAGCGGCATGCTGCGTTGGTATTACACACTCCATTTTTTGTTATTTTTTTTTTCATTCAAAATCTGAATTTGCTTATTTTTGTTGCAAATGGTCCAATGACGAAAGACCCCTAACCCGTATCAAAGTTTTATAGTAGGTCTTTACGACTATAACTAACGTTAATCTACCACTATTTTAGGTACAAAAAAACTACTAGTAATGTCCATAGTCCACTTCCACTGACAAAAATATTTTTACCGAGAGAAAGTTCATAAAAATTCACAGGCAAAATGTTCCATAACAATAAAAACAATGTCGGTACGGACATAATCATGAATCTGAAAGTGAAGGAAGGTAGCAACTTCCTTGAGTTGTTTATAAGAGTTTATTTGATACCACGCGCTTGTCTAGACGGAGCCGGGGCCCGGGGGTGCGTGCACAGGGGAGATAATATTGCAAAGTAAATAATATCCAATCTTCTTCACAAATGAATTCATTTTATGACATAATGAGCAACACTCTACTTTATAGTTATATACGAGGGATAGGTATACCTACCCTCAAGAGGTACCTAAGCTCAAGAGAGCAGGTATGAGATTATGACAAACCCACGGTATAATAATATACTACACCTTAATGTGCCGTGGGTGAACCGATATTTACAAGCAAAACACATCAGTGACCTACCAGAACGCAGTAAAACAAGAAAGATATCGCTCTCCAATAATAAAAGTATTTATCGATAATTTTTAAAAAAAAATCACGTCTAAAAAATTTCTCAACTTAGCTGTGATTATTTTTTTAAAACAGTCGAAGAAAAACACGAAGGAACCGAAAATATAATATCAGATGTGTTATGTAAAACCTTACCAAACATTTTATAACCTGGTATAAAATTAAAGGTTCTTTCCTAATTAAAATAATTTCTCGTTCACAAGGTAATTTGGCTTCTCCAAAGAATAAGCCATTAAAATTGTAACAAACTACTTCAGTTATAATTAGAAAGTTTTTTACTAGTAATTTTCAATCAACCAACCGAAAATAATTGAAAACTCATTAGGGAAATTGGAAAAGCTACGGTTCAATACAATCAGGGACGAATTAAGCCTTTCTATGCCTTAACTAACTAGGTAGCACCTACTAAAACCCAACTTAAGAAATTCAACAGCCAGAGTTTGCCATTCATTTAAGAGTTCTGTATCGCTAGCCCGCTCCATACAAGCCGAAGTTTGCTCCTAATTTGGCTATTAATTAATTCAAGTCGGTGGATCTTTGCTGACTTAATATAGAGATTAATATCTAGGCCTATGGTTTGACAGTTTTCCATTAAATTGTACAGTTTGAAAACAGCATCCGTTATAAGATTTCTATAACAACAAATCTTAAAGCTGGTGTGATCTTGAAACTAATAAATTTTATAAGAAACTGAAAAATCTCGGGATGTAGATGTTAGTATAGATGTTAGTGTTAGATAGATGTTAGTATACAGGTCATGTCCACAAAATTTAATGGAGTTTGAGTAGATAATTCCAAAATAAGAGCAAACTTCGGCTGTATGAAGAGGGCTCAAACAGGTTAGTGGACCCGCTACGCGGTAGGGGCGGTAGCACCTTAATTTATGTGACCTATTTGTGGAATTTTTGAGTCGCATCTAAGTCAGAAAATTTATTCAAGCACGTATTGCACGTTGGTTTTTTTAAACAAAACTACCCAGACCCAGATTAAGCTACAAGTCACTTATGATCCTAGATTCAAAGACATCACATTTAATTTTATCAACTTTCTAACAATTCATATACTAAAATTGCTCTATTGTCAAAGCTCTGCACCCCAGCCAAAGTTCACCGACAATGGAAATCGTGCAAAAAAGTAGACAATGTTACTAAAAAATCGTGCATCACACTTTTTTCTTCTGCGAGGGCGCATTTATTTATAAAACAGGTAGTTACCGGTGCTTAGTAAAACAAAACAAAGTCTCTATTGACATAGTGCGGACGTTCGCGCGCCGGTAGACGACCTGGTAATGTGCTTTCTACGTGATTGCGCTTAAGCTTACGAAGAATAGAGATTTTATAAAATTTATCTGCTACAACAGTTTCCATTTGCTTTTGGTGAAAACGTGAAACATATTTAAACTTTAAAGTTTTTTAAAGTTACAAAAAATCTCCAAAATTTGTCATAAAGAGCTTCATGCCCATTGTCACCAACGAATTCTTATTTTACGGACACTTCATGATTTTTTTTAGGTTTCTGTCAAAAACAAAAATATAACAACAAAATCTGACAAATTTGACATCCGTTAAGTGTCTCATAAGCGTTAGGTGTCCCATAAGAGGTGGAATGAGCCAAAAAAATCCCAGTCAAAAAAAGTCTAAAAGTCAGTGAAATATCAGTGTCATGAAGTGGTCTAAGATTAATGCTCTTTATGAAAAAAAAACCGACTAGTAATGGAATAAATAATCTATTTAAATCGTTTTTTAAATTACAAGATAGGCTTGGAAAGTATCAATTTGTTTAAATATCGTCCATTTGCGTCCATTACACAAATAGGCACTTCTGCGTACTAGGTACTCTTGTCATCAGCAAAACCGGTAGTTTGCTTATCCTGTTAGCAAATAAATATGAGCATTTCCATAACATTTGACGCAGAAACCGAGGAATAACGCTATTGAAGTACCACAACTCCGGGAAAAGATATTACGGTGAACATAATCGTAAGGTAAATGTTTTCGTTGCTCGTTTCCGTCAACAATTCTTGGGATTTCTGTCGCCTTCTGAAAAGAAAGGAAAATAGGTTCAATGTGTTAGGAAAGGAAAAGTTAAAATCGTTTTATTGAACCAAAAAATAGGAAGATGAAGCAAAGGCTTTATATTCATTTTAACTCATGCACTATTTAATTTGCCAATTGATAACTTTTTTTGGAAAACTTACGAAAACCAAATTATATAATACTAGTTGCGCCCCGCGGTTTCACCCGCGTGAATAATGATGAAAATTGATGATGATGATGATGATGAAAAGTAGCCTATGTGTTAATCCAGGGCGTAAAGTATCTCCATTCCAAATTTCACTCAAATCCATTCAGTAGTTTTTACGTGAAAGAGTAACAATCATCCATCCATAGTATGGACGTATGGATTCCATACTCACAAACTTTCGCGTTTATAATATTAGTAGGATTTTTAAGAACAAGACTTGTGTTTTGATCTTGGTATTTCTTATCTTCTCCCGTTTGCAAGGATGGGATCAAAAAAAGTCATCTGTCAGTCGTGAACTCGCAGACCTACGTGGACAGAAAAATACTATTTAGCAGATATTTTTCGGAAACTATGGTCACCATGGAAGGGGCTTTATCAAGAATCTCTACCACGAAGGTAAGTCGGTAGAATCAAGTTTTGTCTCAGGTCAATTAATAGCTTTCCATCATTTACGGCCACTTCGAAAATTTATCTCCGGGTCACTACATACCGTTAATGGTATTTTCATGATACATGTTGTACTTTGAAGGCATTGCATCAATTGAATCAAGTACTTAGGCAATTTCTTAGAAACTAGCATAGAAGCTGTGGCTAGGGCGCGTGCTCGGTCAACGACCACGCGTACTAAGTTCACCCGCGCATGCAATGCTTATGTAGTAACTATTGCTGCATCTACGGCGAAGATGAGATGTCTCTGCCTCGACTCGGTAGCCGGTTATGGGATCTTCACTTATGTCAGGTTGAAACCCGAATGTATATAGGGATAACAATGACATTTGGAAAATAAATTCACGAAAAAGCTCAGCCCATGTCTCGAATGTGTATTATTGAAAAGTTGGCTCTACCTAAACAAACGAGTGAGTGGAATTAAAGCTTGACATGTAAATAAACAATTAAATAGAAACGCAAGTTCACCCACGTTTAAAACAATACTGAGAATCGGCTAAGAAAGTCACAAGCTCTCACTCTAGGGAATTATGCATGAGGGCATGATAAATGAGTATGGTAACAAGAAGTGCTTCGAAGACTAAAATAAAAAAAAACAACACTGTCTTGGTCCTACACTAGGATTCCCTTTATAGTGAGTAAAAAACGATGAAACGGACAAGTGCGAGCAAGGCTCCTGGGAGTTCCGTTTCTTAAATTATTTCGAAATCTTCAGAGCCCTTTTTGAGTTACACCAGTTTCTTCTACAAACTTCACCATTTTAGGGGTTAAAAAAGGATTCATAAGTCGAAATTCCTCAAAGTCCCAAAATGACCTTCGAGCGTGGTGTGCTTATGAGGAAGGACCTCTAAATGGTCAACGAAACGTCAGCAGGAGAGTAGTAAAGTACGTGGTGTAAAGTCGTAATTTTTCTAAAATGGTACTAAGCCACGATAATTTCAACCCTGTATCTACCTATACTCAGTAAAAATAATTGTAATACCCTACGTTACGTTTTACATCAAAAATCAAATCAAATGTGTTTGATATAAAGCCATATTTCCCGCACGCAACAAAAAAATGTTTCTAAATAAGTTCAAATGTTCGCAAGCACGATAGCTTCCGGAATACAGCCGTATTATTTATACACAGTACTGCAGAACTACCCGCCGAAAAATGAGTTTTATAGCTATTGAAATAAATATCAAAATATAGAGACTGCATCGCTAATGGTAGAGTGTATAAACCTGCCGTGGAATTCCAAGTTGCACTCATCTGGGATGTGCTTTGATTGGCAAACAATGCATTGTTCTGTCTGTTGCATATTTCATAACAGTCAACAAATCAATTACAAACTGTGGATATCGCGGTAAAACTGGATTTGATTTGAACAAACTATAACTGTAGCAAAATTTTGAGATAAGCATGCAAATATTTTGGACGAAAAGCAATTTTGTCGCGGTAATACAGTTAGCTGGCAACTGGTTTGGAAAATAACATTAATGACACCCACGAGATGGTGTTACAAAGTGCTCTGCATGTGAGTTCTTAAATGGCTATCTATCTAGAATTTGGGTTCAATTGTTTCGTGGAAAGGTCAATTGTAAAGAAATAAGAATATAGCCCCCCCATCTCCTCCCATGGATGTCGTAAAAGCCGACTAGGAGATTGCAGCAGGGGATGGGCAGCAGCATCCACCTGAGTACTCAACACAGATACTGCGACCACCAATCCACCTGCCATGCGTGGTGTTATGGCATCTCCCCTATTGTATTTTATGAGGAAGGTCTCGTCCAGCAGTGGACGTCTAAATGCTGCTGCTGCTGATGATGATGATGACGCAGCGGGAATCGAAGCCGCACCTCTTGCGTCTTTCATCTGCCACACCATGGAGGTCGTCGAAATTGCTGATAGTGTTTTTGTAACATAACATAATACGACTCTAGATTGATTTTACTGCATGGTTTTATTCTATTTCGGATTCTCTACTCTATTCTATACTTTATTTTTATTATCTCTAAATTTCTATTTTATTCTACAAGTTCTTTAAAAATATTGCTAGGAGCTAAGGACATAAACGTGCAAGGTACCTCGATAAAGATGGTGACCACAACATGCGTAGAAACCTACCCTAACTATCTTAATGCGGTTTGGTTTGCTATTGTTCTCACAGGAACGACCGTTATGTAGGTACTCTGTTTTGCACCTTGCATAATGTAAACTGTTTTTATGACGAACGTAGGCAAGATAGTTTTTAATGTTTCTTTCATAGCAATTTATTTTTTAAAACATCAATCATCAATCAATTTAATATAAAATCGTTGCGTTGACTGACTGCGGCACTTACTGACTGACTTGATAGTCACACAACGCACATCCTAAAACGTAAGTCCTAGAACTTGAAATTTGGAGGGAACATTCCTTTTGTGGTCTAGAGATGCACTAAGAAAGGAATTTCTAAAAATCACCCCCTAAGGGGATGAAATGGGGTGTTGAAGTTTATATGGAAAAAAAATCTTGAACAATAAGAAAATTATAATTGAAAACATAAAATAGGGTGGGTATCAGTATTTCCATTACCCATTGCAGTGGTAATACCGAAACTACACGTTTTTCTCAATACAGTCTCACTTTGCCCGTTATAATTAAACCCGCTAATAAAACTTTACCTCAGAATAAATTCTTCTGCTCTACGAACCGAACATAATTTAAACATCGTCAATAATAATACCTTTATCGTAGCAACAAAAAGACAGACGTGACTACAACTTGACTCTAAGAAAAGACGAAACAATGTCTTCATCGTTAGGTACTTCTTTTATAGAGAGATTCGTCATGGTTTAATATAACAATAATTTTAGTAGTAGGCTTAGTGCACGTATGAAGTCTGTCAGTAAGTAACTACTTCGGTAGCCGTGAAAGCTAATACTTATTAGATACAAACAATTATAACGTCTTGTCTCATTTTTATTGTGTAAATGCTACTTTTCTTTTTACTTATTGAAATTTTTTATATTGAAAAATTCCAACACCTTTTTTTTCCTACGAAAAAATTAATTATTTTAATCATTATTGTTATTACCCACCTATTTTTAGTATTTACCCTCATTATTTTTTTTTCTCTTTTATTTTACTTTTATTTCTGCCATTTCGAGAGAAGATCATTTTTGCATTTGCGATAGAACTCGGGGGATCGACTTTACAAAATCTAAAATGGTGTTCTGTATCGCTTGCCGAGAATTTATTTTTTTGAGGGAAATCTTTTTTATGCGGGTTTACAATTAAGTACCCTAAATGTAAGCCAATACAGCACCCAAACGCTCAGGGCCCGTATTCTCGAATAAATCTCTTATGTCGTCATCACGTATACGAAAATTTTCCGAGAATCACCCCCAGATTACCAGAATGCCTTGACTCAAAAATTTTGTCAGCATTTAGATAAGATCTGTGTACAAAAGTTTGACATTTTTATTGTTTGACGACTTCTGTGGCGAGGCGGGCGAGTAGTCGGCTGAGATGCAAGAGGTTGCGGGTTCGATTCCCGCTGCGGGACAAATGTTTGTATGATCTGCAAATAATTGTTCCTGGTCTGGGTGTTATGGTACCTACTCGTAGTTCCTGATACTCACGACACAGGGAATCCTAGTGTGGGGTAGTATGTGACTGTTAGGTGCTATGTTCAGTTCCCTTCGAAGTCTTCGTAAAGCTTATCTTATGTATCTTTGTAAGCAAATGTGAATTATTACGAATACACAGTAGGTACAATCGCATTTGAAAGCAGTGGGTAATCAAAGAAAGCAGATTTTCCCAACATTATCTCCCATTGCAATAATCATTGCGTTGTTCCAGCCATCTCATAGATAATTTACATACCAAGTTACGCTCTCTTGGGTGCTCTAATAAGAAAATTCACAATTCATTTGCTCACCAGATAACATCACAGGAGCTTATTAAGACATCATTACCTGCTGTTGTATAATCACGTGAAGTATGAATAATTACAGGGTTTGATAATGACGGTAATGAATTCGTAAAAAGGTCGTTGTACACGCAGCCTGTTGCATGTTTAATTTTGTGGAAATTTTAATTGCTTTGGACACGAGCTAGAAGGAATTTAATAACAATAGACCAGCATATTGTAAATCAAAATAAGGAGATACAATAAAATAAGCGATGATAAGAAAGTTTCTTTTCTAGAAAATCATAACATAGGAATACCTTTTTGCTGTTTCGATGAAAAGTATGAAAAGTCGAGTCGTCAATGATCTTCAGAAAGTTATTATGGTTATCAAATAAGTTTTTTGTCACCCTAAATCTCATCATCTAAATCTGTCAACCCTTGGGGAATAAAGGCAACCACAAACCAGCCGACGCAGATGAGGAAACGAGGAACGATACGGCTCGAGGCCGTTCGCCATGTCATTCTATGGGGGAGGCCTACATCCAGCAGTAGACTTCTACAGGCTATGATTATGATGCGCTGCGTAATGCGGAATCGATAACGATCACGATTTCCTAGTTGATTGAGTTGTAGGTATGTTTTAAATATTTCTGAAAAAGCTAAAACAAGCGGCGGAATGCACTGAGAAATGGCGATCGAAAGAGATTCCTACTATGTTACGCAATTAATCGCAGATTCTGATTGATTAGACCTTAATCTGATCCGATTGTAATGTTTTTTTCACAAGAAGTAACATATCTTACTAAGGAGTGCGAGAAAAGCTGAAATGATAAGTGATTTCAGTTTAATTTATTTTTGTTAGCTGATTTTTGAGGTTAAATTAACTTTTTCCTTATTGGAAGAGGCAATTTCTGTTTCCAATGGGACGAGTCTTATTACTGGCAACGACCTCTATTATGTGTGTTTTTTTATTATTAAGAAAAAAAATTACCCACGCAACTTTGGATGGTAAGATAATAAGTAGTATCGCTGTTGATGGTAGTGTTTCACAGTTGTTTACGTGCCCAAAATCGATTCTGATAATTGCACACAATCGGACAAACCACAGTCATGATAGGTAGGTATGATAACGGACTGGTTTTTTAGCCAACTCGTTTGGTTTCCGACAATAGTTGTACAAAAAATCGGTTAGACATTGGAAGCATGGAAATTAGGTCAGTAATTCACTTGAATGGAAATGATCGGACGTTCAAAGTTTAAACTTTATTGTCTAACAAGAAGTTTGGTTACGTTAAAATCAATGTAACCTAACTTCTTGTTAGACAACCGGTGTAACTTACATTGATCATATTCGAGTATACGACCCGAGGTTTCGAGTAATAAAAATTGCTAAATTGCTTGAAACCTCGGGTCGTATACTCGAATATAATTAACGTAAGTTGAACCGGTTAAAATCATTGTACCTAGGTAATCATGAATACCTTACGAAAGTTTTTGTAAAAAAGAAGTTAGGTGCTTGATTTTTATATTTTGGTATTCAAAGTACGACTTTTTGGTCTTTTTATGACATTATAATTATGTAGAGAATATAGACAATACCCACACACATGTTTCCCGACTCTACTACCTATATCACCAATGAATGGTGTAAATTGACAATACATATAGAGTTTATTTTGCTTGTATTCAATACTACGAAATTGTTATGGGACTTGCTTACATGCCCATCTACGAACCCTCGTTTGTTCCGTATAATTTCCAGTTCCGGCCGGCGCCGGGAGTTTGAATAAGTTATACCACAATTCCGAATGGTTTCATTAAATTTTAAATTTCGATCGATACTGACATTCATATATACAATAGCTATCCTGATTATTATGTTTTTTGTATTCGTTCACTACGGCAAAAGATTGTTGTTCCATTTCCTTTCAAACTCAATTGATATGTCTATTTTCCACCTCGTTAAATTACATTAACCAAGTAAAAAGTGACTCCTAAAACTAGTTTACTTAAGAGTCACTTTTTTCCAATTTTTTTAGTAAACATGATCCTAACAATTGCATGCGCAAAAACTAAAATGTACAGTATTGTGGGGATATAACACCTAATTTAAATGGAGTTAGTTTCTGGACCATGGACTACGTTCGTAGGCGGAGCGGATGTCCTCATAGAAGCGAAGACAACGTAGGTAACAAGGAATGTCATAGCAATTTGCACAATGAATGATTCAATGCCTAAACAAAAAAATGCCACAAAGCACGCGAACACCAATTCGACATAGTTGGCGTTTTGTCTTATTTATTTCTCACAGTACCATATCTAAAGAATTACTTTGTTTTTGTCCATAAAATACTTACTGCATGCATAATTGCATGCCTATCATAGTGACCTCAAGACTAATTAGCACTGGGCATTGAAAATAATAGATTCAGTGAGTATTTGAGCTTCAACACGCAGAGCTTTATTGCTTAGGTACCTACTTAGTGTGCTGAAAGAGTCCCACTCCAGTTCCCAAAGTCAGTTCGCGAGCCCCCTTTAAAACGTGTAAAAATATCCACCGTAAAATTTAAATGAACATGAATACCGAGACACCAACTTTAAAGGTAGTAAATTCTTTTCTTAGAAATTTCGCGCAGACTTACCTAAGTGACGCGATTAATACATGTGCCTTTAAACCTGAATTGTAAATCGTTGTGGAGGGTAAGAATCTTTGTAATGTAAATGTAATTCTAGAAAACAAAGTATTCAGGCTTGAGGTACTCATATCTTTGTTTGTAATAATTATAATAATTTGTGTCTAATAGGTATATTTATTTTTACATGGATTCCCAAAAAAATGACGAAACCAAACTTTCGATAAATGTTACCAAAAATATAAATTTATAGAGGCGCGCGCCTAGAGGAGGCCAATATTTTGTCGGGCATATTGAAGATTTTTATAAAGTTTTTTTTGCAATTTACATTCTTTTTCTAGAGGTAATACAAGGCGGTTTGCGTAGGGCGGTATTACAGTTGTGTTGGCAGATAATTCCTTTAACTACCGGCCACCTGTCATTGCTTATATTATAGTATTTTACTAATAACAAGTTTTTATTAATTCCAGATATTGCCAGAGAGCAGTGCTATACTCAGCGACTATTGTCGGACGAACGCCGACTGCAGCGTGGGCAACGCGCATTGCATCCGCGGCGTGTGCGCATGCCGGCCTTACTACGCGCAAGTAGACAACTCTACGTGCCTAGAGTGTGAGTAGAACTCTTATAGGTAGGCACTCTTATTAGCAGGGAAATGTACTCGGCGACATTTGTATTACGAAACAAAGAAATAAGTCGATATGTCGTCGCGACAGTAAGCCCTATTAAAATTGATAATAATTTCGTGGTAGACCTCTAGAAACTATGTACTTACAGTTTTACTGTGTAAGTAGATAAGTATAGCCACTAATATATCAAGTCCTTTGTGCTTCGCATGGTTTTCACTTCAACTCAGACTTATTACTATGATGATTTAGTTATCTCTCGTGTGGTGAAGTCTGCGGTAAGTCAAATTACTTTCACCATCCATAGCCATCATGTCATCATAAACAGTTTTCATCACCAAACCCGAAATTATCGTCCGTAACAATATCGAATCGGCTTTCCATTATTGCAAACGTGCTGCATCAATCAAAATGTCTCTCTCTACTCAATGGTCGGTACTACTTTGATCCTATTCAGCCAATAAAGTTATTTGCGTGAAGCTCCGCATTCACCGTTTGTATTCACTTTGCTTTCACTAACTTCATTGAAAATGTCTGTAGGTTAGCACTTAGTTTAATTATCAACGGTAATAAACAGGCCAAAACAACGGAGTTAACCTTTTCCTTCTAACAAAAACTCAAATCGATTCTGTCTAGACACGTCTTAACATTGATCAGATTAGTATTTGGCAATGTTCGGTATCGTTTCAGTTTCAAATCAACTGAATGCGGATCGAGCGAGCAATCGAACGATATCACGAATCACATCGCAGATCTCGCCCAGATAGCCCTATAATCCCACGCTTGTCTCACTTTCTTTGGTTCAATCGAATCCGACCAAATCGAGCAACTGGTTCATGGGTGGATTACAACGGTTCCTCGTCGTTTACGGATGTCATTGCAAATTTTTGCGAAAGATCAGTAAAGTTCTAAATTACGATTTCACGGATACAGTGGGTCTTCGGAATGTTGTTAGTTGTAACGGTTCTTGTTTATTTATGGAAAACAATTTATTCATTCACTTGGTCACAGTGTGTGATTAGGTACGCGTTCTAAGGAACCACTTGCGGATGCGAGTAACACACTTCCCCGACCTGTAGGTCCAGTTGGGCGGCATTTCAAACCAGGATCGTACCTACGGAGCCGCTACCAAGCCAACCGCGCTGCCGACAGACGTTATCAATAATCATAATTCCATCATTCAGACCTTTTATGGTACAGAATGCGAGTATGAAATAGGTTCGCGGAAATGTTTTTTTTTGTTCAGAAGAATACTCTTAGTTATGTTTATATACAGTAAACATGCATTGGATTAGTTTGCCTACTCGGTTTTATAGTTCCTATACCTAAGCTACTTACGAGTACCGTACATATTATGCTACGATAAAAATACCGTAGCTAAGCTACAACGAATTAATTGGCTCATTGGTAAGGTACGATAAATGGGGTCGAGAGATTACTAACGAATAGATATAGGTATAAGTGCTAGACGCCTACAATTTATTTAATCATATCAATAATAGAATGGATATTTAAGCGCCTTTCTAAGCTAGATATCGAGAAAATTAAACCACCCAGGTGTGTGCTGTCATCTTGTCATTTAAATGTTCTTTGGTCAGTGTGCCAAGCGTGAGCAATCACGGATATATCACGGTCTCACGGACAATAACTGAGGATTAAGCTTCAAGTGACAGCAATAGCAATTTTGCAGCTGTTCTAAACATTGTAATAAACACAAAACATTATGGTATTGTAGTTTAAGTAAACAATTCAGTTAATATAATAAAACTTAAATAGAAACATTCTATTTACAAGCGTTCACGGCATTTACAAGGAAACATGAGCTAGCATATAAATTATTAGCCGTCTAAAGTGTCGTCCACACATTCAATAGAGATTAATGATAATAAATCTCTATTCCGCTAAAGGACTACGTTTCGAGTCCCTCATACATATCTGGTTTATTTGTGGAACCAATTTGAGTAAGCTTGACGATGGTCTGCCTGAGGCGGGAATGAGTTATCGGCCTGTTTCAAAACGTGAATATGTCCCGCTATGCTATAGGTAGATCTTGCCCTTGGACCTGCCTCGCTTGTTTTTTTTATGAGTGCATTGCATACAGTAGTGGTACTTTTGTCTGCACCAGAGAATATTTGAAAATAACTATCTCAATACAGAGCGTGAGATTATTAAATGTGTACCAAGTGCAAGTAAGACTTGCGCCCTGAGGCTTTAGATAGTTATTTTAGCCTAATTTGTGCCGAATTGAACCTAAGCTCAATTCGGCACTAAATAAAGGGAAAAGTATCTACTAATAGATACTTTTCCCTTTAATTGTGTGACAAAGCATTTAAATAAATATTATTATTATTTAAAATTTCAGAATTATGGTCACACAGCATAGATTTTTATTTTTGACAATTCCATACAAATTTGTTTTTATATCTTTATGTGATTGCTGTTGACGCGTTCTTACGTTGAATACAAAAACTAGTAACGATAGTTTTATTGTGATAACGTTGGCGTATCCAGAACCCAAAAATATTTTATCGAAGATAACCAACGATTTATTGCTCATTCGCTGAAACTTATACAACCTTTATTAAAAACTTGGTCATCTACGACTATGTATATTTCACTCAAGACGATTTTGTACTCGGCATAAGATTAAGGACGACTGTCTCTGGTATATATCCATGAAGGCAGCAAGGCATGCAAGCATGACGTGACAGTTTTTATATACGGTGCAGAAATATCTACTTTTGCGTACATTAACCCAAATATTCATATAGTAGTAGGTAAATGCACAATACTATGAGGATACTTTCGTAAAAAGTGTCAATATAACTACGCTTAGAATATCATTTGTTTCACGGATAGGTATATGTCAGTTGTATGATATACCACCGTACATCACGATGTGGGTAGAGCCTATGATTGAATTTAACGAGCCATGTAGGATATTGACTTGAACAAAGACGAAACTAAGCTTATAATGGCAACTGAAACACAAGAATTTAAATTTACCAATTCGGCAATTGGTTAAGGCATTGCCGATTTTAGGCGAAGGTACAGGTTTGAGTAGGTACCACTGGATCGGACTTTTTAGGTCACATTTAAATTTAATTACTTATTAGGCTCATAAAAGTTTTTATTTCAAAAATTGATATAGATGTAACCGACGAATACATTTTTAAGTAGCCCCACAGGGCGTCAGTAGTTTAATTCATGCATGATGAAAACATCTGTCAGAATAATTCCACTTCACTCCCCTCAACCTTCAACTGAGCTGAATCAAATCGACCTTGACTTTGTACGGATTATGATCCCAATTGGAAATCGAAAAGTCACGCACTTCGTTTTCTTTTTCACAGCTGTCTGCTCCGTGCCAAATGTAATAAACGCAAGTGTTTCATTCGGTACATTGCATTGTACTGTGTTTTTAGATTATTGTGTCAAGAAGCGTATGATCGTTAAATTGATAAGTAAAAGAATCGTAATGGTAGTTAACTGCAGTGTGAATAAAGGTATGCCACGCTTATTTGAATTCATAGTTCGTCGGCTCCTATTCGTATTCAAACCCGTGTGAATGAAGATACTTTCAATTCTCCGCAGAACAATGTACCAACTTGTTACTTTTATGGCCTTCTTTTCTATCTTTCAAAAGATAAATCGGTATTGATAGTTAAATTACCACAGTACTCAACAATCGCTCCAATCAGTGTATTAGTAAGCACGGAATGCAAAAAGAAAATTGTTTAAAAAGGCAAATTCCTAGCTAACCACTTGCAGTAAATAGATAAGCCCCATTAAAGCTCTAAGCACTTAGTATTAATTAAATCGTCAAACGGAATTTGTTGCTTACCACTATCTAATAAACTGATGTAATAAATAAATAAAGCAGCTACCTTCTAAAACTACCGGTGGCATACAAATCACGGCGTGACTCTATTATTTATAGCTTAGTGTTTGAAAGTCACATAATGTTTAGACATGTAAAGTTATACAAAAGGTTTATAATACCGCGGTGTCTATTTAAATAAATTAATATGAAAAGACACGTAGCAGTCTAATAAATTTACCCATCATGATTATCTTGTGGGTTTGAATTGAAGGATAACCAGCAAAGCACGACTTAACCCACAAAGTCTTGAAGATTTTGCTTTAAATGCACATAAATAATGAAATAATCGGACACCAGGACCGTTAGCCACTATATTTTTGCAAGGCGATAAGCATTGCACAAAACCAGCGTCAAATGTAAATCACTCGTTGAACCTCCATTGAGTCCATTGGATGCAAATTGTGGACCACACCCATTGAACGGATGAACTTGAAATAAAATAGGGACGCACACGCCCATAGGTCGTGAACCCTTGTAGCCTACATTGGCACATTGCAGCTATAGAGCTAAGTGGGTATTGTTTTGATAATTTAACAAATAGAGCCCAGTTTACACGTAGGTTTATTGTTTGGTTGTTAATTACATACAAACATACTTGGTTAGTGTACCAACAGACCTATTCCCACGGGACTTGACTACTGCACAAGAGTATTTTTCTGTTGATGATCAAATTCTAGATTGATCTTTGAGAAAGGGGGTGACTGCAAAAAACATTGCGAGGGTGCATAAATATCTAGAGAAATAGCTAAGTTCAAAGGGAAATAAACAACCAAAAGCAATGCATTAAACACGACTAATGCCGTATAAAGTGCCTCAGTTCCATGATCGATATTGAACTCTATGAAGGAAGTTATCTACAAAATATACCTATTATAATTTTAACCGTATCATTTTAAAGTCGGATTTCGACTGAGTCCATTTCTTGGTCACCAGTCGAGAACCTTGGCGGAGATCGTGGTCTTCTACGGATCTCCTCGTGCCCGATCCTATGACGTAGTGATACTGCGGGCATAGCTATCTTCGTAGAAACTTTGGTTGGTTGAAGTTTTGGAATAGATTTTGACTCGTTATTTTCTTCTTGCAGCTACGTTACTCGGATCAGAATGCGTGGTATCTGAGCAGTGTACGCTGAAGGTGGCGTACAGTGCTTGCTTGGAAGGAGTATGTCGCTGCACGGATGGACATCTGCAGTTTAGGAAGCACACTTGTCTCTCACGTAAGTAAATAAAACCTGTCAAGTGCGAGTCGGACTCGCTTGGAGAGGGTTCCGTACAAGTATGCTTTCATAATAAGCACTACACCAATTCAAATTATTAGTCAATCATCAGATTTGATACTCATTTTAACTTTACGAATATTTTCCAATTCCCGTGAGAAGTTTATTGGACATTTATGGTGGAATTTTCGCATATTATCTTTAAAATCTAAACCAAGCACTTTCAAATAAAAAAATAATGTAACAAGTTCTTTCATTTGATATGTCACATACACGATGCATATGAAAAAGTTTTTTGAAAATTTTCCAGTATTTATGCTATAAATCTGTGATTGGATCACCTAACTCTACATTTGTACCCAATTTCAACTTTTTTGCTCCAGTAGATTCGGAGAAAATAGGCTGTGACAGACAGACAGATAGACAGACAGATGGACCTTGCGGTACGGAACCCTAAAATACCCCCCTCCCCTCATTTACTAATTATTGTGATTTAAACTAAACATCGTACCTACCTATTGTATATTTGTGAGCGGAGATGGTACAGTTTTACTTGATGTGTCTCGCCCAGCCCAGTAGGTGATTGACTTATTAGAAACTAATGTTGGTAATGGTTCCTATTCAATAAAAAGTGTCACAAAAACTTCTAGCATTCCAAATTTCAGAGTTGTGAGGTCACTGGAAGATTATTATTATTATTACTATTACCCTAGAGGTTTTTCATTTTCGTGATTTCCACACAAAAATTTGGCATTCGTTGCCATATCTTTATAATACATTGAGTTAGGAAGCTTGATGTTTTTACGGCACTATTAATTGAGACCTTTTTATTGAGTATAAATTTTAAGATGATACCTTCAGCCGTTCCTGAAAATGTACCTATCTTAACAGACAGATAGACCCGGACCACAAGGTGATCCAATAAAGGTCCCGTTTTTTCCTGTTCGAGGTACCTACGGAACTCTAAAAAACTATATCACAATTTCAAACAAAAGGAAAAGTATAAAATTTAGCGGAACACCTATAATGGTTGTTCAAAAAGCGTAACGATGCTATTAATCTTTTTCCAATACAAAGTGTCATATAGACGTGATAGGAGCAGGAACTTATCAATTAAACGCCAATGGGAAATGCCTTCGGTAGTAATTACTTGTCACACCTGTCTTTCTTTGGCTTGCATATTAACTAGCTACCTATTTGTTTTTACGTTATGCATGTTTACAGTATCTAGGATACTGTAAAAAAATATTAAACGAAATTTGAATTCAACTTCAACTTACTGCAGCTAAGTACTTATAGGTAAAAGTCGAAGATATCATCATTATCATAAGCCATACGACGCATATATGACTTGTGTATGAACGAGGATGTCTTTATCTCATGTGCAGATATGGCATCACTTGGTAGACAAAATTTTTATAATTTTCGTCTTGAGGCCCTGCGGTATGTGGCGTAATTTGTGAAGTAAGCATCGTAGGTAAGTGTAAAGTGATACTTATACTTACTTATACGTGAAAACCTATGATTGGCTTCCTGTATGTATTCCTGTTTTTATATGTATTTATTATTAGCTGTTTGTTTTCCTACAAAATAAATAAATAAGTGATAAAAATAGAAGAACGCCAATTCTCGTCATTTGTTCAAATTCATATTGGAGATTGAACAGGAAAGTTTCTAAATGATATCTCTGTGGGGTGGAGCTATATTTTCATGTCAGAGTTATCTGAAATACTTATAGCGAAATTGGCAACGCATCGCCGATTCAAGGCGATACATGGTGGGAGATCGACTCCCGCTTATTCGAATGTTTTGGGTTGCATTAAAACATAAAAATTAAGAAAAATTAAACATTTAGGTAAATTAAGCTCAAGAATAAGGGAAAACATTGTATTTCTGCTGATTTTGTACCCGCATTTTTTAAAGGTTGGAATTTATAAGGAATTTATACAAGAAACTACATTGCTTTGAACTTTCGTTTTCATCAACGCATTTCGATTGCCTCGTGCCAAATTGGTCGGGTCACGGCTGGAGTACTGGATCGAAACGAATAAGCCATGTAATTCTATCAAACGGGAAGAAGAAAGTTTCAATTTCGATATCGAAGCCCAACAAGTGGACCAATAAAATATAGTTTCGTGGAAATCGATTTGTTATAGTTAAGTTACCGTTCCAGCTAGGTTCCGGCAGCATCACAAAGGTATTTTCTCTAAGAATTAAACGTTACCTACTTGGTAAATGCCATCTTAAAGAATCTGAAAGTCAATAATAAGCCCTTTGTAGAAGCTTACTTATTGAGAGCGCATTTCCTCGAGATATCGTAATTCTCTGAGAAAAATGAGGTGATTGTTCTGTCAAATCCACAAGCTCATGAGAACTTCGCCTATTACCACTCATAATGCAGTTATAATAGCTCTACTCTACTATGAGAAATGCTGCGTAAACTGTTTCAAATTCTTCTCTTTCATATCAAACTCCCAAGCATCCTGCAATAATTGTTCTGATACATGGTATCACAAAACGGTACCGACATTTAATTCCTTACTGACCCCGTTTTTTGCGAATCATACGGTTTAGTTACTGAATAAGGAGATCAACTTATCACGCATGGTAAAGAATAATCGCCTTGTAGAATGCTTATTTATGGATAGGTATCTTAAGGTCAGGAGTTCAAAACATGAAATTATATCTCGTAAGACTCGCTAGCGTAGAGTTCCCATACGTGTAAAATAATGCCGTGTAACATACACACAAGTTAATTTTATGTATTAACTTGTCAGTTGGTTTGAGTAATTCTTCAGTAGGTAGGTATTTCATAGGAATTTTTATACCAAGAAAAAGTAAGCACCTTTCATCACGAGTCGTTGCCATCAATTACAAATATTGCGTGCTGTGCATTATCTTTCCCGATTATTTTAATGATAAATTAACAAGCGTCCATCCACGGCTTTATAATATTTACAACACAATAATCGCCATTATATGTATAAAGTAGGTAAGTAGGTAGCTATTAGAAACAATACAAATTAGAATTGTTAAATTCATTTTTCTACCGTGCGTGACCCCATTAGTCAATTTCAAAGCGCGCTTTTTTAACATTAGCATTAATAAATATAGGTCTGCACTATATTTTTCCTTTTCAACAATATAGTAATACGCTACATGCGACACACATTTGGCAGGTTAAAACTGTACCTCGACAGCTATTAGAGCATGTGATGGTAAACCGTATGGTGTCTCAAGAAAATTGCCATGAACACTATTTGTGGACGCCGTTGCATCACGAGGTCAACAAATAAGTGCATTTACTTTCCACGCCCAATTGGCATTCAATGATCCACCGCAAATATAGAAACTGTAAAGAAAATTGTTTTGCAGCTGCGCCGCCTGGTCACGTATGTTACAGCAACGAGCATTGCCGGCTCTGGGATAAGGAAAGTCGATGTGAATTCGTTATCCTCAATCTATTTGGGAGATGTGCATGTGGTACCAACTTTAAGCAAAATGGAGACAAATGCGTAGCGACCAGATTGCCACCGTATTCTACTGAAGCTGTTGTTGCCGAACAAGATGCATTCGACTTCTCCAATAGCCCCGTATCTGAAGTCCCAAATAAAGCTCCAAAGCCAACTGCAAATCTTTACCCTCAACCGAAAGATCCGTTTGGAACTCAAAAGACCGGCGATGTTTCACCAAGTAAATTGCCATTTTCAAATGATGTGCTGAGCACTGAAGAAGATAGCCCATTGATGCAAGCTGTTTTAAAATTACCAACAGTTGAACCAGCAAAGCACGTTTCAAATAGAAAAGATGGGGAGCTTATCGCAATTGTAGGTGTGGATGAATTGACAGCGAATTTACATGCAAATGATCAGCCAATTTATAGAGTAGTCACGCAGCCATCGGTGGAGAAGAAGTCTAACAAGAAAAGTGTATCAAAGGAGCAAACAACTGAACGGAAATCACAGAAAACCGGTCATAAGAAGAAGTCAACATTGAAAGGTAAATCGGCAACCTTTACAAGAGCATTTGCCTTTGTAATAGAGATTAAGTTTTTCACAGTTACCTATATGTTTTCAGAAAAATTCCGCTCCCGATTAGGGGACGATGGCCCGGCATCACTCGGGTATGCCTGCAAGAATGATTCGCAATGCCAGACAGTGGATCCTAACTCCAGATGTGTGAACAAACGCTGCGATTGTGCGTTTAGGAATAACTCTACTTCTGCATGCTCGGCTAGAAATAGGGGCTGTTTACCTGCAACTTTCCAAGTAAGTATTCTACCTCTTCTCTTTTCTTGTGTCATTGACTGTGTCATTCTTGTTTACTCTACCTAGGACCTGCAGAACATATTGTTATTTTTAGTAGAATGAATCAGTATAGTGAAAGAATTCAGTACCTGCTCTTTCTTTCATGCACAAATATCTCCTTATAGTGCAAGATCCAGCCTAAGAACTGACTGCACTTATCTGGATTTCGACAAAATGAATTTTGTAGCTAATAAGAAAACTAGAAGCATATAAATTGGGTTACTAGATCCAAACCTCCTGTAAGACTCTGGCTACCGGTTAGGTTATTGTTGATGAAGGCCAGATGCCTGCTCAAAAGCTGCCGAACTACTACGCAGGCAAGGTTAAATGTTTTCTTGGCTGTTTTCTTGGTAATTGCGGCAGCTTTTGAGCAAGTAACCCAATTTCATCATTTAAATTCTTCTAGCTTTTTTTTCACCCACGTCTCATCAAAAGCCAGATAGGTTCAGCAGTCATCTGGCCGGATATTATAGTTAGAAACTATTAAACGAAACTGCATACTTTGATATGTTGCTGAAAGCTCTACCTGACGGTTATAATTTTTTTTGTTCACTTTCTGTTTACACGACTAAGAGAAACATAAAGATTTTTATCTTTCAACCCGTAATTTATTAGCCCGGTGATAAAATTATCTAATCACTGAAACAATAGGAGTTAAAATGAAAACCCATTGTTCTCCTGTTACTTGTGTGCTTGTTAGTTTTATCACTGGGTTCATATATCTTGTGCTGGGATCCCAGGTTGCGATATTTGCGCAGATATCGCAACCTGCGCTAGGTCAAGGACATATTGCTTTTAACCATGGATATTTTAACTTGTAAAATGGTAAAATGGCATAACAGTACAAAAAAAGTCAGTGGTAAAATTAAAGCAATATGGAAATTGGAGATCATAGAATTCATTTCAAAACGAAGGAGTCTATTTCACGGAAGTTTGCTAACATAATCAATGCTTGGGTAACGGTATATATTCGATTTGGGATTTAAATTTTTCTATTATTTATAAACTTTCCTTAATTTCGTCTGGCGTCTAGCATCTTTTTAATATTAATTGTATGAAAAAGGAAATGAGGAGATCCATAGATTAACCATGATTACCGACATAGCTCTCAGAATTAGCAAGTTGAAGTGGCAATGGGCAAGCCATATAGCTCGCAGAACCGTTGGGGAATAAAGATTCTCGAGTGGCGACCACGAACCAGACGACGCAGTTTAGGAAGGCCACCTCTCGACGGACACCATTTTTATAAAAAATGCCTTCAGAGGGCCTATTACGAGTTTTGCATTGCAACAATCAATTTGCGAGTCGTGAGCTTTTACCATGACTTACATAGTAACTATTCATAATTCTGTGCCGCGCAGTCGATAGAAACAGCACAGATTCAGAATTACCACGTAAGTCACGTGGTATTTAAGCGGTTAGAAAACTAGTCATGTACTTTAGCATCTACATAATATACAGTTGTGGTCATATAATTAAGAACGATTTGAAGTTCTAGAAGTTTTTTATTTAAATCGTATCATACACAGAGATGTGTACCTTCTGAGAAGCAACTAGTTATGTTATATAATAGTCACATTAATAGAGCAACCTGACTTAAGAATAAAGTATGAAATCGCTAACTATTTTTTGCACATTTTATTGATTTTATCAAAGTAACACATTCAAATAGTACTGAAACTGGACAAATAATTAAGAACGATTTATTTAACTGCTCGGGAATTGTTTTGTATGACACTTAGATTTAAAAAATCACAATATTATGTAGCACAGGAAACATAAAAATAAATTTAATAAATATTTAACTAAAATTAATAGTTAATAGCATATCCACGGCTTTTAATTACAGCTTTACACCGGCGAGGCATTGACTCTATTAATTTTTGACATTTCGCAAGAGAAATAGAGTTCCATTCTTCTAAAAAAACGTCATACAGCTCTCTTAAATTTCCACACTTTGTATTTGAAACCTTTTTCTTTACTTCAAACCACAGATTCTCTATTGGGTTTAGATCTGGACTGTTAGCAGGCCAGTCTAAGACAGAAACTAATTGCGCTGTAAGAAATTCCTTTACGGTGCGTGGTGTGTGCTTTGGATCATTGTCATGCTGGAATGTCCAAATGACCGGTAGAACGTCTTCAGCGTATGGTAACATTGTTTCTTCCAGTATATTTTTGTATTGGAACTGATCCATGTTACCTTCTATCAACTTTACAGGTCCTACACCATGTCCAGAAAAGCAACCCCAAATTTTCACATTTCCACCACCGTGCTTTAAAGTAACTTTCGTGTACTTTGGGTCGAATGCTGTATTCGGGGGACGTCGTACATATCGTTTTCCATCAGAACATACTCTGTTTATTTTCGTCTCGTCAGAAAAAAGTACATTTTTCCACTGTTGCACAGTCCAGTTTTCATACTTTCTCGCAAATGCAAGCCGGGCTTGCCTGTGGCAAAGTTTTAACATGGGTACCTTTCTTGCTATCCTACCGTGCAATTTTTCTTCTACCAAACGTCTTCGAATAGTGCGTGCTGAGATTGCTGAAGGGTTGTTTTCACCAAAATATTCTTTTCTAAGCTCATTGGACCCTTTAAAAGGATTTTGTTTTGCCATACGAACGATGTTTCGGTCATCTCGAGGAGTTGTTTTTCTCTGTTTAGGTACACGTGGAACATTCGAAGTAGTTTGATACGTAGCAAAATGCTTTACAGCGTGGTAAACCATCGTTTTTGAACATTGCAGATGGTCGGCTATCTTTTTATGAGACCAATTCTTCCGGCGAAGTTTTATTATTACTTCCCTTGTAGATTTATCACAACTTTTATTTTTTCCCATTGTTTTTTCTAAAGAAGCAATCACCTTTAATCTTTTACAGCACGTAATGGCGCCAAAATTATACAAACAGTAACAAATCGACTGAGTGTTATCTATTTAAATTTGAATAAAGTTATAAACTACTTAGCGTTCTTAATTACGTGACCAGCCAGTAATAAGGAATACTTTGTTTAAAAGTAGTGTAAAAAGTTTGCCTATTGATTTTTAGCCAATCATGTGTATCAATGAATACAGTGGTAATATGGAAATGTTTTACGATACCGAGAGAAATAAAAACAAATGCATACAATTAGTTTTGCATCTTAGTTGGAAAAAATCTTCCCTTTATATCAGCGTTCTTAATTATATGACCACCACTGTATCTTGCCATCATCACCATTAACAGCCTCTATACATCCACTGCTAGACGTGGCCCCATAAAATACAATGATGAGAATTGCCATAATCACCCCGCTTGGCAGGCGGATTGGTGATCGCAGTATTGTTGTTGGGTACTCAGGTATAGATGCTGCTGCCCATCCCCTTAGTCCGTTTTAAAGACATCTATGGGAGGAGATGGAGGACTCTATAATTATTCTTAAGACGGACACACCAAGGCAAACTTACCATACATACTACTTATTAGGTTTCCTCTTTTCTTCTCGTGATACGGATCATAATCCTGAAACATGTAATCTGGTAATAAGTGATTGTGTCACCTCACCTGATGGTAAAGTAGCTGTAATTGATGTTGTTTGTTTGTTTCAGTGCCGGTCGACAGGCGCTTGTATAAGCTGGTACTTCGTTTGTGACGGCCGCAAGGACTGCCCGGATGGTTCTGATGAGAAGTGCGAAGGACTAAAGAAGGGTACGAACGAAGAGATGATATTCAGTTCTATGTTTTTAGAGGTAGCAGATCAGACAGCTCATTGGGTAATTGGCTATTAAACTTAGGTCAACTGGATCTCTTTTGTCCACAATACATCAAGGTTACATAATACATACCTACAAAAATACACGCCTTTTTCCCCGAAGGGAAAGGCAGAGCCTCAAAGGACATTTCTTCACCGTGGGTTGCACAGTCGCAAGAATGTAGACTTGACAAGAAGTTATCTGAAACAGAATGCTTTTTATCATTTTTATGTATCATCCATTTTTATGTTCTATCGCTGTGTCGATTTGGATACTCATGTAGATGCTGCTGCCCATCGCCTGGTGTAAACTAAGGGAGTTGGAGGGTTATATTCTAAGGCCGGACAAACCACGGGCAAATTTTCAACTCTCATTATAATTCGAACTTTTCAGATGGTTCCGGCGAACCCTGTCCAATGAACTCGTTCCGTTGCGGCGGGCCCGGCTCGCCGTGCGTGTCCCGCGCCGCGCGTTGCGACGGCACTCCGCAATGTCCTGGAGGCGAGGACGAGAGGAATTGTCACACAACCAAGCGTAGAGGGTCAGTATCAATATTTAAAGATATACAGGACACAAGAGACATTTGAACACGTTGTCATATTTAGCTAAGCCACAAAAGAAGCCAGGACCAAAACTGGGTTGCTAAAGTTGACCTGATTTCATTAATCAAAGCAACAATGATGAAGCAAAATAATTATATATAACATAACACCCAAAAAAATATTTGCAAACCATACAAACATTTGTCCCGCAGCGGGAATCGAACCCGTTCTCTCGCATCTCAGTCGGCTACTCGCCCGCCCTGCCAGATCCTGCTGCTGAGAGGTCGTCATTATTGACTTTTGATTAGTCAACTGGCTCGACTTTGAGCCTGATCTTCGCCTCTAATTCTCGTTAAAGGAGTTTCTCTGTCTCAACCTGAATCCGTTTAACATACTAAAAACTACAATAACATGCTCTATCTATATGCCGTGACTTGTCCGGCCTAAGAATAGACCCTTCCATCTCTTCCCATGGATATCGTAAAAGCCGACTGCTGGATTACACCAGGGGACGGGCAGCAGGGTCCACCTGAGTACATGAATACTGCGATAACCAATCCGCCTGCCAAGCGTGGTGATTATGACAATTCCACCATTGTATTTCATTGGTGAGGCTTCGTCCAGTAGTGGACGTCTAAAGGCTGTTGCTGATGATATTGAGAGACACATTAGCTAGTAGAAACCAAGACACCAAGAACGTTGGGTTGTGTTGTGTACATATCCTATGTGCATAGACGTTAGGCCTCCTCATAGAAGCCGCCTTCATTCACTGACTCCCGGCTCCGGGACATCAAAAAGGAGCCTTCCTTTACTGCGTCGCCGTCCGGTTTGTGATCGCCACTCGAGAACCTTTATTCCCCAACGTTTGTCAGTTCTGCAAACTATATGACCTGCCAACTGCCATTTCAACTAATTCTGCTGCTAAACTAAACTGCTGATTCAGAAAGCTACGTCGGTTATATTGGTTCTTAATTTCTTATTTTGGGCGTTGTTAATTCCAGATGTCCACGTCACACGTTCCGCTGCAATTCCGGCGAGTGCCTACCAGAATACGAATTCTGTAACGCCATTATCTCCTGTAAGGACGCTTCGGACGAACCACCGCACCTGTGCAACGAACAATCAAGGTAGAACATACAAAAACATACAGATGATTTGAGAACCTCCTTTTTTTAGAGTCGGATAAAAAGGAATACCTACGCTAATCGGTTCTTTCCTGCACGCAAGCAATTTCCAACTTATTTTAACTCGTTTATTTTTAATAAGATTAAAATGAGCCTTATACAGAAGTCAAAATGATCGTTAATCTTATTCCATAAGTACAAATCATATCTATCCCACAAACTTTGTTAACGCTCCCAAAAGTCAAACATCGGAAACTGATGCGCTGATCAAGGTGGACTGAGTGTCATTAATCCATTTTACTCCCATCATAATATTAATTGTAAGGTCATAGATCCAGAGTTTTTGTGCGTAGTAGTCATACATCAAAAGTAAAAACACTACGCTTACTGCTTTTGGTACATTTCGTAACCGAGACACGTGTGACCCATAACGGCATTTGACCAAATATTTGAACTTTGAGGTACTATTATAAGTCTGGTCTAGTGTTTGTTCAGGTGGTTCATTAGAAGTTGCCAAAAGGGCCAGTGTATAGAGTTGGGTCAAATTCACATGAATTTTTCTTTTCATACTCACTCATCCAATGAAGCCAAAATAGTTTAAATTTGGTACATATATAGAGTTAGGAATCACGAACGTTTAGCGTAAATAAACGAATTCTGATTTCGAGGGTTAACTTTGGGGGCCAAACCAGAAAATATCAAATGTGTTATGTAAATAAAAGAGAAAGAAGAAAGAAAGAAAAAAGAGCTCGTTACGTCATCACGTAAGATAGTTATTTTCTTACGTAATAGGACGTATACGTAAGAATTACATTTATAGAAATACAATATAGAAATTATACGTAAACCAGGACCATGGGTTTCACAAACAACACTTACAATTATGAAACACCTTTTGTTTTCTTCAGATGGCGCGCAGCCGATTTTTGCCCAATGCGATGTGGAAACGGGAGATGCAGAAGTACAGCAGTCTCATGTTCGGGCAGAGACGGATGCGGAGATAATACAGACGAGATAGCTTGCAGTGTTTGTAGTAAGATAATTATTTACATATTATAATCCAATTGGTCAATCCTACAGAAATCTTCTTCGTATCACTGGTTTTTTTCTTGGTGGATGAAATGTGGATGACAGAAAAGATGGATTTGAGGAACACCCATTGTAATTTCAGTATCATAGGTTATGTGTGTCGCAGATGGTAAGAAACCTACACTTATTAGATTCATCTAAGACTAGGGACAGACTTGCCCAATGAAACAATGGTTCATGTCCAAGAGGGGTTGTTCTTGATGTGGCCGGCCAAAATAGCAGACCGTGAAAAAATCAGAAGGAAATGGTGCAAGTGGTTACTGGGTCAAAGCCTTCAAAGGTGTTTTTGACAGTCACATAAATAAACTGGTGCCTGGAGTTCCTATGTCATTAATTCGCGCCAGTATCTTTTATCTTTGCTATTGGAGTGGAAAAGGCGCTTGAGAAGTTATTTTTTGGCAGTAATTCGTATCTCGCTGGGTATTAAACAAATTCTAAGTACAATACCAACCAACACTGTTGAATAGTTCAAAAGTCTTACTGAGAGGTAGAAAGAGGTGGTAAATGCGTAGATCGTTTACGAGTGGGAAGTAAAATATCGTAGCTGTTGAAGATATTTCTTTTCTTATCGTTCTGGTGTTTAATGTTTCGTTAAACGAAACATCAAATTCGGTCATTACGATAGCTCTTAGTAAAGATCTTTGGGCATTTTGAGATAGTATTCAATCAAACACAGAATATCCTAATCGACTATGAAGGATCGATTTCACGAGCTGTGATTGGGAGTTTTTTTAAAGGGCCTAAGTTGCATCCATTACGCATAATTTAAGTAAAATTAAGTAAAGTTTGTGCGGCCAAAGTTACTTCTTTAATGCAGGATGATTTACTGTCTAGTTCCAATACACCATTTACAAAACACCTTTGTAAGAACTGTTACTTGACCAGATGACCACCTAACCAAACATGTCAGATATGACCACCTGTTTTGCATACATGGTCGATTTGACACGATATTTGATTCCGTTACACGGACAATAGCGGCAAACGATGCCATGCATCACAATACAATAATTGAATTCTATTAGCATTTTTTTGTGGAGACTGGAATTTAGATATGGGACACGTTTCAGAAAAATACATGTAGTGCTTAGATATAATATAACTACCTACTAGTTAGTTATTTATTCCAAAAAAAACAATACTATAATACTATAACGCGTCTGTCATGCTTTATAATACGAGACCGGTCCCCATATTCTCTATCTCGCGACAGGTTTGAAACAGGCGTAAACTGTGCGATAATGGCTGTCAAACGTCGCTTTTCACATGCAAAAGTTACTGTTTGACAGCCCTGTTTGGACAATTTACGCCTGTTGCAAAACCTGTAGAGAATAGCCCTGCCGGCCTATGAGATGATTTCAGAGTACTTTATTTACCAAATTATAACATTGGTGGGCTGGAAGTATGGATACATAAAATTTTACATAACGGGACTATGTAGAGGTATATTCCCATTTGATCCATACGCAAGTATGGAAAAAAAAGTAAATATTTAGTTCACTTTTGTTCTAAAGTTACACATCTGTACATCTGTACACATCTGTGGGTATCAGGAACTACAAGTACAGTACAAGTAGCAATCTTATCGCTGAAAGAGATGTCTTCCTTTGCCTAAGAGCTTCTTTAATGATACTATGGTTTTTAGCCTATCTTGATTACTAAGGAGGGTCCTTGTATAGAACGAGTAGTTACTGAAGGATCCGGTGGCTATGATCCGTTGTATGTACTGTTTGATCCGTTCACGAAAGGATCATTTGCACTCCCTGAATCCTTTCACATTACTGGTTGCTTGATCTGCAAATATTTGTTCCGGGTCTGGGTGTTATATTATCATGGTACTCGTAGTTCCTGATACCCACGACACAGGGAATCCTAGTGTGGGATCAGAATATGTATGTTGATTGTTGGTGTTATGTTATCCCCAACAATCAACATACATATTCTGATCCCCTCACTACCCCCCCTACCCTACTGATGACATCTGTGGCGCGGCGGGCGAAGGTTCGCTTGCGACGCAGGAGGTTGCGGGTTCGATTCCCGCCTCGGAACAAATATTTGTACGATCTGCAAATGTTCAGGGTGTTCTGGGTATTTTTCTATGTATAATAAAAATATCTATCTATGTAATGTATTGTATTAAGTATGTTAGTTATCTAGTACCCATAACACAAGGTCTGCTTAGGTTGGGGCTAGATAATGTTGTGTGAAATGTCCAGCATTATTTATTTATTTATTTATGTTATTAGTTGTATTATTCTTTCTTCAAACAAGGAGTGTCTATCTATCAGATAGTTAAAATGACATTGTTCTTTCTTCCAGGTTGTCCTTCCCAGTGAAAATAAGAACCTACCAACTATGAAGAGGCTTTAGCGGAATACATTCCAAGTATTGGATCTCAAATCTCGAAATAATACAGAATAAGTATCTGTATTTTTGTGACGCATATAATTATGCTACTTCGATTTTTGGATCACTTTTGCTGTAAAAAGTTTATGGTTTGAAGTTATTTTCTTCCGATACTTTAGTATTAATCAATTAGTATTATTTTAGGTAATTGTACCATGTAACTGAAAATCCACACCGATTTCATAATTTATCTTTCAACTTTAAAACGATTTGGTATTATATCTTGTATGATTGTCTATAAAAGATATAATAACAGGGAGTGTTAGTCCTAATGCATGGTGAAAGATAAGTTTGGCAGAAGAAACATAAAAGTTAGAGTTAGCAGTCGAGATGAAAGATTTGAGATGTTTGTGTTGTGTGATAAGAGAGCGTTGTGGAGTGAAAGATGACGTAGTGACAAGGATTAAGAAAGGTATCCTTAGATGGTTTAGGCATGTACTTAGAGAGGATGGACGAAAGAAGATTAGAAGAAGCTGGAAGGTTAAGTCCTCGGAGAACATACTCGGACTAAATATGAGAATGTGTGAAGAATGTGAAGAATGTAATGAGAGTGAATGAAGCAAGAGATAGGTCTACCAGGATCGTAGAAAATATAAATTCTTGGCCTCTGCTTACCCCTCTGGGAAACAACCGTGAACCGTGTGTGTATGTGTTAAGGCTACTTATGTCTGATTTCACCAATAGGTTACTAACCTAAGCTGTTACTTACGCATTCATTTTGTCACATTTGGGATCAATTTTCACATGCGTAAGTTTCTCCTTAGTTGGTTGGTGATCGGTATAAGATCCTGCTATTTCTTATGAGCGCAATAGAGGTGACTCCCAAGAAACTCAAATTAAGGCCACTTATGCAATAAGACTGAAGAGTGATACTCTACCACTAAACTATATAAAAAAAAGGAATCTATGAAATAAGAAATTAAATCTTACTGATTGCTTTCAGGTGCTTACAGACATGTGCATTCCACTTCATTGTAACGAGCTAAATAATATACATTTATAATATATATAATAAATGTACAATATAACAAAGCAATGTTGTCTAGGTGAAATGAATATATCGAAATTGTTCAATAAGTTATTTTTGACAAACGAATCAAGAAAAGTGTTGCATGCTTGAAACTCTTATTTTCCGGAATATAGCTATCTTTTTAACCGACTTCACAAAAAGGAGGAGGTTCTCAATTCGGTTGTATTATTATTATTATTTTTATGTTTATTACCTCATTTCTCCGGCGTTTATGGACCGATTTGGAAAATTATTTTTTTATTTGAATAGATTATACTTCCAGATTGGTCCCATTTTTTCAGAATCAAGTTCTGATGATGGAATCCATGAGGAATTGAGGGAACTCCTCAAATATTGTAGGCATACATATGGCGATTTTGATATTTTCAGCAACAAACCAAGCATTTGCATTCAGAAAGTATCATAACCCTTTCAGCACTATGGTTCTTTCATCATTTTTTTTCATCCAGTTATTTAGTCTAATACTATGGCGGAAGTCGGTTTTTTAAATGAAAAGTTATTGCAGTAGAAAGTTCTATCACAACTGTTCACAACTCAAGAGTGAATGCTCAAGTCTGTCAGTATCTCTAAATTATGAATATTTGTAAATAGAGGCACTATTTTAAACTACGAACTATTTCTATTAATATTATATGTTATTTTTAAGAATTCGGTAAAACAACCTATCGTGAAAATGATATGGCAAATACCATAAAAAACAAAATATTGTATGTAAAAACTAGTTTAGCTTAGCGATGAATTAGAGCCTCCGCAAACTTAGCCACATGTAGCAGCCAGGTCAAGCCACTTGTCGCAGCTACCTGTAGCTCAAAGCGTCTGCTTGTGGTCGCCACTTTTTTCAATCTCCCCTCAGTAACCGACAGAAAAGCACGTGCGTGTTCTGCGCTGCTCGCAACGAGACTAAGAGCAAAGAAAGAGGCTGGCCCTGGCAATTGTTTTCCAGTATGCGCGTGTAACCGGCGACTGGTGTACCTTTGGGTCGTAGGCCGACTCGAACGCCGACTCGAATCCCGACTACGCCGAGTATGCGAATGAATGAGAGATCACGAAAGTAGCTTGTGGCCGCGTCTAGTCGCCGAGCTGTGGCTGAAGCCAGGTGGCAAAGTAGAGTACCCTATTTACTAACAAATTTTTAACAGCTAAACGGCTGTATAGCCGAACCAATCCTATTTGACAGATGTTTTCATACATTGGCTATAATCATAATGCAGCCCGTTTATGTGCTGGTTGTACCTGCCTATACGAATTGTCGCCAATCGAAATGTCTATTATAGTTCATAGCATATCACCTCACCATGCCTGCAGTTATACCTACTTCATGCATTTCTTGACTACTTAATCGTAAGTGATCTTTTTCGATCATCACCATCATCATTATCAGCATGTACAAGTCCACTGCTGTACATAAGCCTCTCCCCTTGAATGCCACGATCTGTTTTTATCAAGGATCTTATAATACACTCAGAGTGTTATAAGATCGTTGGTTTTTATCGTAAAAAAGGCCTAGATCTAAAATCATAAGTTAAGAATAAACTATTTACAGCAGTGTTTCTTTCATTAAATAAGTCCAGAAACTTGTAAGTACTTGGTTTTTTTTTGTTTTTAACCGACTTCAAAAAGAGGAAGATGTTCTCAATACGGTTGTGTTTTCGAAAAAAAGGTCACCAATCTGTCTTCGAGATACCTATACAAACTCAGTGTCTCAGTTTCGATATCATGGGTGATTTTGATTGCTATGCATGTTAACGAATGGTGAATTAACGCCGAGCTTTTAAAATGGTAGCTTTACCTAAATCATTGACGAATTACCATGAAATACCCCAAAATGTTTGCTATCTTATTATAAATAGAATATAAATATACAGTGTGGTCCTCGACAAAGTGCACAAACGAAAGGAAAAAAAATTGCTTACACTCAAATTATTTGTAAGAAATTCAAAACAAGTCTGAAAAATATTGTTATTTTTTAACTTAGATATTTAACGAGTAACGTGTATTTGTGCAAAAACACAATATTTTCCAGATATATTTACGTTAAAATTGAGTAAGTATTTTCATGCCTTTCGTTTGTGTTTCAAGGACCATACTGTATAGATCTTGTAGAGTTAGAATTAAGTAATAATAAGAACTTAGAACTAGGTGTGGAGTTTGCCTGGAAAAAGTCAATTGTAACTTATTGTATTATAAGGTGTGAATGCGATGAGTATTTATTAAACATATTTCAGTAAAAAAAATGCTCATATTTTTCTACTCCCCGATATCTTTTTCCATGGGGGTTCTCAGAAAATACAAAACTTGATTCAAACTACTTTTCTTAAACGAACCGCTTTATTCTGTGGAAAAATAAAAAGGACTCCACTCAAATAGCGACCTAACCCGTCAGAGGCCGAAGTCCGACTTTTAACAAGCATTTACACGGACGTATAGTATCACTACACGATACGGAGTTTTGTGTGAAAGACCCAATGAGCGCCCCTAGCGTACACTTTGTGAACCTCATATTTGGTCACCGGCAAAAGGGTGCTTACGCCCTTTTGCACGCGAGCAAAGTTTGCTTTTAATTTGGCTGTATTTTCTTCAAACTCCATGAAACTTTGGACACATGTCATGATCAAGTACACTATTTTCTAGACCCGTGCATTGCTGCGTTAGTTTCTTATAAAATTATATGGTTACCAAATCACAAATAAAAAGAAACTAATTTAAAAAAAACTGACGCTCCACTAACAGTAGGCGTATTACGAGTTTTGCATAGCAAAAACCGATTTACGGAACGTGGGCATTCAACGTGACTAACGTAGTAACTATTCATCATTCTGTTTCGCGCAGTCCGTAGAAACAGTACAGATTAGTAAATAGTTACTACGTAAGTCACGTTGAATGCTCACGTTCCGCAAATCGGTTTTTGCAATGCAAAACTCGTAATACGCTCTCAGATCATGTGTATTACAAACTTTCATGGAGTTTGATGAACTAATAGCCAAAATAGAAGAAAACCTCGTTCACGTACAAAAGGGCGTTAGCACCTTACCAGTAACCTTCCCTTAAGCCTATATTTTAGAATGCAGTTAAAAAGTATTTCCATGGATTTAGTACCTAGTATAAAAAATTCCTTGAGTATTTCATGTTATTCATTTCCACCACCCGGCGCCATTGCAATGACCCCACAAACGTTTTCAGTGTTCCATTCAAATTGGAAAAACGGAACACTTATGGAAACACATCGCTGCACCCTAGATCCTATTCATCCTGTGCTTGTCATCATCAGACCCTGGAGTCATCAAAGACATGTACCACAATAGACAGACCAGGAACAAATATTTGTAGATCTTGCAAACAAATTGCCCCTCAGAGGTAATCAAACCCGCACCTCTTCCCTGAAAAACCTGAGTTAGAAGGTAGAATTTGCCATTGCAGACAGAACAATAAACAGATATTTTTATATTTTTGTAAAATAAAATTGTTGTTTCCTACAAAATGTACATGTGGTACATGTCTTCTAGTAATATTAACACACCAATGTGAAGATATTATTGAGTCACTTTTAAATATTACGAAACCTGAATGATCAAGGCCCTGAGAAAATCGTGATAACTTTCAACATGCAACCTAAGGTAGTCATGAAACTATGAGTCGGATCTTCGATTACCAGTACCTTGAGAATAAACACAGTTGTTGTTATGCGGACCTACCCAGCTATGTTTTTGTTTTTTATGGTAGCTATTTGAGATGACGTAGTAGGTAATGCAGTATCAACATGAATACTGCGAACACCAATCCGCCTGCCAAGTTTGGTGATGGCAATTCCCCCAATTGTATTTTATAGCGGAGGCCCTTTCCAGCAGTGGATGTCTAAATGCTGATGATGATGAATGCAGTAAGTATCCTATTCATTCCAATCAATAATTACATCATTATATCAATAATTCATGCTTTAGTGTGGCCGGCCTAAAAATAGACCCCTCCGTCTCCTCCCGTGGGTGTCGTAAAAGCCGACTAAGGGATTACACCAGGGGATGGGCACCAGCATCCATTTGAGTACTCGCATCGATTAAAGAAAGTAAGTGGGTCTTTTATGGGGAATTCTGTACGGTTCTATAATAAACTTCCAGAAGGTGCATTTAAACTTCCTATTCGAAAATTTAAATCCTACATAAAGATGAATCTAATTAAGAAAGCGTATTACACTTTTGATGACTATATTAATGATAAAGGCGCGTGGCCTGATGTCGCTCTGCCCCTCGACTGCTAAAATGGAAATTTGCAATATCTGTACTTACCTATTTACATGTTTGCATTAGATTATTATTTATAAGTATAACAAGCGTAGCGTGTGCTGTCTTGCATATTTTTGCTGTTTATTTACTTTTGACTACCTTCCTAAGGTTTTTAAGTTCTCATTTACTATGTATCAGCAACTCCTTGCTCCGAGGCACCACACAGGCGCTTCTCACCTAGTGGTAAGACGGACCATTTATGTAAGCCAAGCCGAGTTTGTTGCCTGATTCTTCTAGGCTTGGTCGCGTTGGAACAGGAGTAATTTAATTTTATATAAGACGATTCAAAATGATCCTTGTGATTTCAATGAATAAAGTTCTTTTTGACTTTGACTTTGACTTTTGAGTACTCAACAGCAATACTGCGATCACCAATCCGCTTGTCAATCGTGGTGATTATGGCAAATCTCCCCATTGCATTCGATGGGGGAAGCCTCGTTCAGCAGTGGACGTCAAAAGGTGAAGAAGACAGTTAAGAAAGTATGTACATATAGATTCGCGAGGTCTCAGTTCGGGGTGAACCACTACTATTCAATGCATTGCAGGCTTTTCTGGAACCATAACTATACATGCTGTCTCAGTAAATAGTGTCAAGCGAAAGTCAGAAGGCAGAGCATCCCTATCCTAGGTTTACCCGTACCACACCCATTAGGATCCATGTGTATGTTCCATGATGATTTTCTTTGTTTTAGAAGTTGTGGCAATTTTTCCAGCAGTTTTTTTTTGACCAGCATTTATTAGCTTAATATCGGACAGCAATCTGTTACAAGTAACATTTTAAAGCTACCAATATATAACTCATCGTTTGTATCGAAATGGTGGTCACGGATGGCCGTGAAACAACTTTAAACTTTTTTTTTGTGAGTCTAATTTAGATTAGACTGAACGCCCCGCTATTCCATTACGTCAAAATAAAATATTCCATAATGAGTCCATAATCAACAAGGACCGTTTTCAAACATCAAGCTTGTGTCAAGTGCCAAGTAAAAGCGGTGGAGGGACGACTAGACGCACCCTACCTATTTATCTATACCCTGATTTTTAATTTCAGTCAATTTTTGTAAACAAACAAATGTCAAGATATGCCACTGTGAGTATAAGTGTCATGATTTTGTAGCATACGTGAAAATTCACATATGACACACATACATGACACTTATACACACAGTGGCATATCTTGACATTTGTTTGTTTACAAAAATTGTCTGAAATACAAAATCAGAGTATAATATACCTACCAATTTAAAGTTAATTGCGAACGTAACACATAGTTATTGAAATTGGTACTTGTTGGTTGAACAAAGTCTTCATTTTTGACGACGTCTGTGGCGAGTAGCCGACTGAGATGCGATAGGTTGTAGGTTCGATTCCCGTTGCGGAACAAATGTTTGTATGCTCTGCAAATATTTGTTACGGTTCTGGGTGTTATGGTACCATGGTACTCATAGTTCCTGATACCTACGACACAGGGAATCCTAGTGTGGGATTAGGGCTACGTATGTGACTGTTGGGGTATTAAGTTATTTTTGCATTTTTGCTTATATGCGTAGCAACAAATTGCACTTAAAGGCACGCACGCTCTCTGCTCTTAGAAATGTTTGAAAAACTGCATTGTTCCGATGAACAACAAAACATGATGACAAACAAACTCAAGCTAAAAAGCAAGTTCGAAGAAGATTTTTCTCTAGTGTAGTTTTGAACTACCTAAGCGAGGAACTTTAAAACTTGTGACAGAAAAAGTGAACCAATGCAATGGGCAGAAGTGCGTTTTATTGGAAGTTAGTAAAATATTTACGGCCATGTTCAGGTTTTAATTTTTGTGTTATAATTATAATTTTTTAATTATAGTGGTGTACTCAGGAGGAAGTGTCTTAGCATGAAAAACAATTCTCAAATTCAAAAGTTAATTAAAATAAACGTTAAGATTTGAGACGTGTTAATCTATCAAACAAATATTTGCGCATTACTACAGAATAAAGTGGCATTACTTACAAACTGCAATTTAAAAAAAAAACCGTAAATGTCAAAAAGTCTGAACATTCAGGGGTACACCAGTCAAGGGTACTTAAAAACATGAATCAATCCATAGTATTATAATTCTTGATCTGATGGGGTGCGATTTTTTTATGTCATTGAGTGACTTAACGTCAGTAAAATTGCCGTTAATCTCCTATTTCCAAATTTCTATATTGAAACTCATTGATGACTAAAATTCTTATACCAATGATATCAATACAAGTGCCTCCTCCAGTACATTTCCTGAAAAACGGTGATTTGCGACCTTTTTGATGATATTTTAGTCACTGAGTGACATCCAAAAATCGCACCCCTGTCTGTTTCTTTGTTCTCCCATCACGCAAAAACTACTTACTGAACCAATTTTGATGATAAGATTTTATACTGTGTGTAAGCTTATGCTCTAACTTATTAACTAGAGTGCGATTTAATCGCAATTAGGTCAATAGTAATCGACATACATACAGCATGTACCTACCTATTCTGATCGTTTACATACTCATATGAGATACAACTAATATGGTTGTAGAGTTGAACCATAATAATAAAATGGTTGTAAGATGGATGGTTGGTTGATATTTTTTCAGAATGAGCAAGCTGAAGAGAATAATATCGAGGAACCAATTAAAATTCGCAGGGTGCCTGCTGGTCGCTAGCTCTTGTTCCATCGCTCTGTTGATGTGCTTCTGGAATAGAAAAGCTGTAACCGACCATAAGATGCATGCCACTTTCAAGATAAAAGAAGCAAGAACGGAAAAAAAAATGTTGGATGACACGGAAGCAAGTGTGGAGTATTTGACCGACGAACCGTCAACAAGCATACCCCTGAATGACTTATACGCTGATCTATCTAGGAGTTTCACGAACGATTCTTTCGAGTTTAATGACTATAGGCCAGGTGAGAATTTAGTGAACCATACAGGGTGTAAAACGACCGGTTCTGAATACTGAAGGTAAAGCTACATAGCTATATAAAATATGTTTTGCTGAAAGATGATTCATATCAGATAAAAAAATCGTTTACTAACGTATTCGACAACCGATTTTTTTTATATCAATAGCGACTCTTGCATGGACGCAACAAAGTGCAATTCAGCTCGCATAAGCGCTTTGTACCTAACGCAATATTCACCTAAACATTGCGGCTCTCTCCTAACGCGTAACTCTGTCTCTGTCTGGCGCGGAGTGATGCAACTCGTAAGGGTTGTCGACTTGTACCAATTGAAAAGAAAAAATAGTTCTTAAAATTCCGATAGATGGCGGTGACTTGACATGCTTGTGTCTTCTGAAGATTTTGCAAAAGCACCACAGAGAACAAATTCTCTTTGTTTCCTCCAAGTTTCGCGTTGTGATTCCGATGCTCGTTTTTCAAGTCTACTATAGACCGGTCTACTTAGTCCGGCTTCAACATTAACAACAAAAAATGATAACAATAACGTAACTCTAACAAATATAGCAGAATTTCAACAATAACTTTACGTAGATACTTACTTTACTTCACCAACGAACAACATGAGCGAGTGAAGTCAGTGACACTGACAGTTGGTGGCTGACTGACAAAATTTAGACAACCATATATGTACTGCGCTATCTAGGCATGGATTTAGAACTATTCTCTTTCAGCTGTCAGAAAACTTCCCATTACTTAAGTACTTACCGTTTGTTATTATCAATATTGTTGTTATGGAGAAATAAAGTAGGTAAGCATTTAGGTCCTTAAATAAGTAATTTAGAGCGATTCCGAAGTAAAGTCAAATCAAGCACGTAGTAGGTAGAAAAATCAAGTAATTATTTAGGTATCTCCAACCTAGATCATTGCAATCTATGCTAAATGCACATGAAATCACGCCTATAAAAGGCATAACTTCGATATGCACCTACATCAATCAAATAACTTACCATTCTTTGTCCTTCGGCAATTTAAAAAATAAAATGATATGTCTCTGTTTGTCTTTTGACTACTGCATCCATTTACAGCACAATATGCACGCGAAGTCATATTTTCGCGGGAAACTTATTGTGCGAGTGCTCAGGCGTGCGCCCGACAACCGAATGTCCCTTGTTCGCTTTGGGGAACGGCATGGATGTAGGTAAATAACGCGCGACCTTGAGCGAGTGGCGGTGGCCTGACTCAAGCTCGCTTTTGAAGGTCTCTGGCGCAAAATTGAATGCTCTTATTTTTTTTTGTAGCGTATATAGTCAGCCTGTGCTAGCCGTACCGAACACTATTTTTAATTACGATCACCGCGCTTCGTATTACGTTTTTTTTTTTAATTTACTAACTTTACGCGTTTAATAATAAAATTAACTACGCATGGTGTGTCCGGCCTAAAAATAGACCCCTTCTTCTTCAACCGTGGATATAGTAAAAGCCTTACTAAGGGATTACACCAGGGGATGGGCAGCAGCACCCGCCTAAGTACTTAACACCAAACTGCGATCACCAACCGCCTGCTAAGCGTGGTGACTATAGAAAATAAGAAATTGAATTCAATGGGGGAGGCCAACAGTGACTAGTAAAATGATTCGGTTAGGGAAGTAGTTGTTTTCCTATGATGACATAACTACGACTCGGTTTCGCTCGAGTGGTTCAGGGATAAAAATTATTTGTGTTCGTCCAGGTCACATCTCTATCATGGTATATTCAATCTCTGTGCCTGACCGTATACATAATATAAGTAATAATAATGCATTGAATTGTTTTTTTACAGTAAGCATGATTGACACTCCAGGGTGCAAAATTCCATCAGCGATGATAAACTACGAAAAATATTCAAGGAGCGAAAAACAGCTGACTGGTACATGTGGAAATCGAGCCGTACTTATGAAGAAGGTTGACATAGATAAAGTTCAGGCTTTCATAAAACCAAAAATAATGAAACTTTATTTGAGGAAGGGCATACTTTTTGAATGTTGTTACCGATTCCTTACGACCTGGCATGAATTTAAAAGTAAAATGACAAAGTAAGTTGAAATTAACTTCACGAACATGAACGCTGCCTACGATTATACGGGTGTAAGTGAAGAGTTATAATTGCTTTACAGGTAATAGCTATTACCTGCACCTCCGCCCGCGTGGGACCTTATTACTAACACAGATGTTCTAAACTAGAACGAACCCTCGACCCGATAGTGAAAACTGCATAAAAGCTACTAACCTAGCATTATTAAAGATAAAGAATCAACAAATGACAATAACAGCGTTATTTTTAATTCCAAACCAATTGAATTAACCTCAGAATTATCAATTTTGTAACATTACCTATTTCATCATTATCACCAGCATATTTACGTCGTGTCCACTGCTGGACGAGGCCTCCATACCCATAAAATACAATGGGGGGGAAATCCAAAATCACCACGCTTGGCAGGTGGATTGGTGATCGCAGTTTGGTGTCGAGTAGGTACTAATATGGAAACCGCTGCCCATCCCCTGGTGTTATTCCTTAGTCGGCTTATTCAACATTCACGGGAGGGGATGGAGAGGTCTATTGCTAGGCCGGACGCACCACGGCATTAACTGTGTAAAAAGTCTTCAATTATTTATTCTGTAGACAAACAGATACACAAAATCATATCCAGAATACCGGAATTTATCCAATACATACACCAAGCGAGTGCTGCAGGAGTAGTTTTGTTTGTTAGTCAGACAAAACAGCCGAACCAAGACCAAAAAAGAACTATCAGTAGTATGATGGACGTACCAGGAAAGCTAACATTAGAACGAAAATCTCATGTCAAAGCATGTAGAGTAGAGGTTTGCTCCAGTTTTCGCGTGGTTTTATTGTCTAGCCTAGACTGTGTAAGTAATTATTTAGCTTCCATGCGGGCGGGAAAATTACAATTAAGTATACAAAATGCAGAGTTACTTTATAATCATTGAGGATCATTATTTAACGCTAAAATCTTAACTATCTGATGCTCAACTGGAAATTTTAATACCTGGGTAATACTTGATGCTCACTTCCATTAATCTTTTTTCAGGGATATAAGATGCGTTAAATTTAAAGATAGCGCTATTATCACATTGGAAACAGACTTTATAAGCGTAAAATGTTATGATTATGTCAAACAGAACATATCATATATGATATACGAAGATGTATATGCGTTTGTTAAAAGTATCAATGTCTCAAAACCGAAAGATGATTGTAGAGTCAAGTATAATGTGCTGATGATCGGAATGGACTCTATGTCTCGACCGCGCTTCACCCAAACACTACCTCGAACGGTTCACTTCTTCAAAACAAACAACTGGCTCGACTTTCGGGGGTACCACAAGGTATCTTTTGATTTGATTGCAAACAAAGTACTTATTTTTGTAACATCACAGCAACGTCTAATTTTAAATATTTTCAGGTTGAAGATAACACAATGGCAGCATTAACTGGAAGGAACGAGTCTTCATTCAAAAAATTGTGCTCCATAAACAGGGGTCAATGCAACAATCTTCTTATTTCGGACAAATTCAAGCAGGCAGGATACGTGACTGCGTACGGTGAAGATTTTTTAACACTTCGAGATACCTCATATGCCTTCAAGGTACCCCCAACGGATCACTACATGGAGCCTTTCTCCATGAAAGGGGATAGAGAAATTAATAAGTCTTTAGTCTGCGCAGGGAAAGTATCATCTGGACATCAGCTTATAAGTTACGCCTTGGATTTCGTAAACAATTACATAAACGAGCAATTTTTTGGATTGTTTTGGATGAATTCGTTCAGTCACAACATAAACAGCAGGCCTCAAGAGGCAGATGCACTTTTAGAAAATTTCTTTAACAAGTTGACATACACACGTGTTCTGAAGAATACTTTTGTCATAGTTTTTAGCAATCACGGCATTCTGTTTGGGGACCATCGGTTGAAAATAGAATCTTATTATGACGAACGCCTGCCGATCTTATTTATATGGGCTCCAAATAAGTTCAATAGACAACATTCAGATAAAATTATGTCGCTAATTGCCAATCAATTCCAATTAGTAACTCCTTACGACCTTTATAATACACTTGTCAATATCAGAGATATATCTCTTTGTGGAAACACTACAGAGATTTCAGAAGCATGTCCGAATTGTCACGGTTTATTTGAAGAAGTAAGTGAGAAACGCAAGTGCCAGGATGTCGGCATTCATGACAAGTGGTGTAGTTGCCACAAATTGTATCCTCTACCAGCTAAAGACGCTGAAGGAGTGCAGAGTGTATATTTTGTGGTGACGTACATTCAAGTGATGATAAAATTTATTAAGAGTTACAGCAAATGCTGGGAATGCGTGAGACTGTCGCTGCAAAATATTTTACGCTTGCATTATTATTACAATGATGACAATAAAGGTATCCTGTTCTATGTCGTTGCATTCGCTATGACACCTGGGAACGTGTCGTATGAAGCAACCGTGCTGTTGAAAGATGGAAAGAGGGAGCTAATAGGTCCAATAAGCGTTATTTCACCTTACATGGGCTTAGGCAAGTGCGCTTTAAACCCTAAAGACCGCTTGTTTTGTATATGCGAAAAAATTTTTGGTTGCACTAATTTAATAGAACTTGTATAATATGGTACGTTTTTAGTATTTACTTATATCAATGTTAAGTAACGTTTTCCATTCTGTGATACAACTTCTTATTAGGCAAAGTTTGCTCGGTAAATTATTATTTAAGTCTTGTCTTTATTAAACTAACTCATATATAAATAATTGTTGAATGAAGACCTTGTGTGTAATTTTAATCTATTTACACACAGTTCAGGTCAGTTATGATTCCCAAAAGATATTCCCGAAGATTGAATCACCTAATAATCTTAAATTAAAAAAGGTTTAATAATTATGTAGGTAGGTATGTCTATACCATGGACGTAAGATACCTATAGCTAAAGGTAAGCAAGCTATTTCTAAGATCTTTGGTTTGAGTTTGTGCGTATTATGCATTTTGAGGTGTGAAAACGTGTCAAGGACATGTTTTTTTTATTCGTTCCTTTTATCTATTTGTTTGTTCCCAAACATGAAAATTTCAGACCTCAATTTGGTGAAACTTATTAGTGTTTGTTAGTCTATGATTCAAGGTGAGTTTAGAGGCCGAATGTATTTCTCAAAAGTTATGAAAGAAAATGTTTTTATTTACCTCGTTTCACTAGCTCAGTGTAATTGTTTGTTTGACCCGCTTTAAGAACTACTACGCGAGTGAAACTGCGCGGCTACAGCTAGTTAGATATAATTAGCATAGAATAATATATTTGTGGCAGGCCAAATCTATGACTGTGTTGTAAAGGCCTTCAACTTAAATAATAGGAGTAGTTACTGATAGATGACTGATAGACTGATAGATAGATGGTTTAGATCCTAAAAACTTTGATGTTACTAATAGATCCTGTAAAATTTTAGGCAGTTTTCGAATTACTAGTAGATCCTATGACGACCTTGCTATTGAAGTAGGTACAGTCTGTGAAAATTCAAGAAATAACTTTATTGGAATACCTAGTAGCTTGCTTCTAGTAGTTGGCTTTTCTAAACAACAAATATGAATTTGACCTCCGAGGCTCCGACTACACTTGTTAATTCAGTTGAAGACCTTTAATATACAATCGTGGATTTGCTTTCCTCTACAAAATGTTGATTGTTGTTTTCGCTTCTGCGTAAGTCAGGCTTTAGTTTTTAAATTTTCATTTTTTTGTAAAAGAGTTAAGGCTGTTGTATCGGCTAAACTAGCGCCACCGTCTATTTTTTCTTATTATATTACAATCAACGACGAAATTTTAAAGAATCCATTGTATTGTGTGTTGTTTGTTGTAGAGTTGGTCAAACGTTGGCATACAACTTCACTTGTTGTAGAGTTGGTCAAACGTTGGCATACAACTTCACAACTTCTAAGCAAAATAAGTCACGGGGGTGATTCTGGTAATCTGCAAGGCGATTCTAAAACGTCGGAAACGTTTCCGATCGGATTCATTAGTTTTTCATTTAGATGTGGTAAGTAACTAAAACAATTTTCTGTAGTAAAACACAGTAATATACTTACAATATTTATTGTTTTTTACTGTGTTTTACTAGAAAAAATTGTTTTAGTTACTTACCACATCGAAATGAAAAATTAAAGAATCCGATCGGAAACGTTTCTGACGTTTTAGAATCGCCCTGCTGGGGTTCTAGACACGGTATTATTAATACTGTTCCCTAGGGGCGCTCTGCCTCCACATTAGCATGAAACTATTAAATAGGACATTCTGTATTTAAACAACAACAAAATATCAACGTGCCTCAAAAGACCTCGCCCTTGGATTACCGGAAAATGAATATCGGTTTGAATAACCGTGTAATTAGAGAACACTAAGCAATTAAGCATCATAGCTTTGAGTGAACAAATTGTTCACTCAAAGCATATAACCATGTGGTGACTTTTGGCAGTAATATTGTTTTTATGTCAGATCTAGCCTAATTTAGCAATCATAAAAAAGTTACTCACTGGCAAAATAATATTGCTTTCCGTAAGTTACTAAGAAAAAAACATTGAAATGTCCTGATAAAGCCCTATGGCCCACGTTTTTGCATTCTGCTATAAACTGGTAAAATAGGTTATTTACGAATGCAATCGTAAATAGGACGTAGTTTATATATACAGGGTGGAATAAACGATGACGTTAAAAAAAAATTCATATCTAATTTTTACCGAGACCTATCCGAATGAATCCGGTGACCTTTAAAAACTTAAACATAAAAATAAATTGTGAGCTCTTTTCTCATTTTTTTGTAACAAAATCCTTATGAATTATTCGTATAAAATTATCAGATTCCTAACATTCATGCAAGTTACAAAAAAAATTATCGAAAGTGAATATTTAACGTTCAAGCGAGTCAGACAGAACACACAAAATTAAAAATCTAAAAAGGCAATTCCATAGTTTCTGAGTAATTTGAATTTCATAAAATGCGTGGGACTCGTAAACTTTTAATCAAGTTATGGTCAAAGGTACGTGACCATAACTTGGTTAAAAGTTCTCGACGCTCTAAAGGGTGTTACCGCACCAATTGATCGATCGTCGATCGACGGAATCGATCGACGTCGATCGATTGGTGTGGTAGCTTTAATTGATGTAGAAACTATCGATAGACGTCGACTACCATCGATCGATGCCGTCGTTCGATGATCGATCGCTTGGTGTGGTAACACCCTAAGGAATTTCAAGTGGTGTGTTCATGCATGAGTATAGATAGATGCCTTCGAGGCTGCTTCCTTGAAGAGTTTCTTCCAACGTTCCGTGCTTCCAAAAACTCAAACTGGTTATGGTACCATTTCTTTGTTTTATAACTTTAAATCTAAATATACCCACTTGAGAAGTACGCATCATTTCCCTATTAATAATTTAAGTGCATGATAAAATTATAAAAGATACGTAATTAGTAGGTACCTGGTTGTATGCAACAAATTGAGCTGTATCCTGAGCTTTTATTTCTGACACTATGATATTTAGCAAAAAATAATCCTTATGATGAAGCCTTTCGATCGGTATGATAAAGCTACAGGATTATTATTCTCGTGTAACGGGTTCGATTCCCGGTTCAACTATGTAATTATTTAAATATATATGAATGCAGTTTAAATTGTTTATTAAATTCAAATAATGTCTTCTTTCAGTAAAATGTTCCATCTACAATATTCAAGGTACTTTCCCTCCATGTGGCATATCCATGGGACGCCCTGTATACAGCGTGTAAAAAGACAGCCCCCGAATACTGAAGGTACCGATAAAGCTACCTATATCATAGCTATGTAAAATAGCTTTCGCCTGAGAAGTGATTCATACCGGAGAAAAACTTTTTCGTTTCGAATCGTATTGTCAGCCAGCAATGAACTTTATTCTGGCCGCACAAGTTCAACGCTCCCGGTCAGCTGATCGACGCGTAGCGCGAGTATTGCATTATTGAGTATTATTATGTGGTTTTAATTGCTTTTTTTTACGTTTTTATTTATTAACGTGTTTTTAATGATGGAAATTAGGTTTTTGTGTTCCTTTAACGATATTTTATGGATGAAAACATGAAAAAAGCGGCCCAAAAGTGAGCACTTTTTTTTCGTGTTTTTTCAGCTTAAATATTTTCAGAATCATGGGCTGATGCACTGTTTCATTTTTCGTGAGTAGTATTTACACTCCCTGTATATATACAAAAACTAGTGTCAAGCGGTAGACTAGAGGTAGAGCACCCCGAGAGCTACCCAAATCACCCCCAACAATATATGTTCCGCAATTTTTTGTACTTTTCGAGTTATTTTTTTTCTTGTTCTTTAACCAAACTCTGGCTTTGATTAAATTGTTGATCATAGTGACGAGAATAGTTTTATTATTATTATACTTTTATTTTTAAATCATCCTCAATGATTTAAGAAACATTCAGGATTTCAACTTTTTTAATGTAAGTATGTTATTAAAGTCAGAGTTTGGTTCTTTAACCAATTTAATTCAATTTCTCATATTTTTTTGTACTTTTTGAGTTACGATTTTTTTCTTGTTAAAGAACAAAAAAAAACATAACTCAAAAAGAACAGAAAATCGCTAAACATACATGGTTCCTCATGATTCGGGTACCTCTTAGGGTGCCTCTGGATTTCAGCCTTTTTGGGACATCCTGTATATTTATTGCATATTTCACCAACACGTAATAAAACTCAACCACGTTGGAAACACTTCACAAAATGCTAATCGAACTCTGCTTATCTTCGTTGCAATTCTGTGCAATAATCTTTTGGTGCAGTGCTGCTTAGGCCTACATAAAAACAAACTGCACGATTCCATGCAGTTTCACTAAAGTTTATCTTTCCATTGCTGCTCGATTATTGAACACATTTGAAGGACTAGAGTGTAAACCAGCAGTGTATATCATTTTCGTTAATCAGGCTAATAAAATATGGTGAATGTTCAATGGTGCCATATTTTGGCGTTGATAGTATATGGACAAAAATAAACGAATAAATGAACTAACGAAGATAATGTATAACAACGAAGCATGGACACGTTCAACTAAATAGCTACGTATATTTTTTTGTAACTCAACTGCAATAAAATGTCGTAATTAGTAGCACTGTTACTAGTTGGGATCTTTTTGCCCTATCGAGTAACAGTGTTACACTGGGTGTAACTTGTTGGGAATACTTCTTTTTATTTTGTGTTGAGTAACACTGTTACTGGATAGGAAAAAAATCCCAACGAGTAACAGTGTTACTCGTTTGAGTGTTACTCGTTGGGAACCCTCCTAAAACACGTAGTTTTATTAGAAGTTAAACAATAAAACAAATTATCGCCAAAACACGTTATCGTGGACGTTGACTTCCACGACTCGACGTGGACATCGACGTCTAACGTTAAATGCGTTTTCATAATTCACAGCCGTGGACGTGATATGTGCAGGATTTCAGAAGAGTGTGGACACCATGGTCTCTAGACTCGGCTCTTATTGTATTTCAGACGCAAAAAAAGACATATAAATAATGAGACGATATTGGTAGCATCGGCGTTTTATTTGTTTTAATTCGCAAATATCGGGAATATCAAGCATGTACACTATGAACAATACCACAAATCTGAGAGGACACTCACTGAAGCTACAGAGCCGGCCAGGTACTAGCAATCCGAGGAAGCATATTTTGCCCAACCGTGTCGTCAGTGACTGGAACCGGCTTCCAGAGTCAGTGATAAGTGCTCCATCAGTGAACTCTTTTAAAAATAGACTCGATAAACATTTTAAGTGCACTGACAATTAATACGATATACACGCATCAGCTTTGAGCTGCCTGTGTATAAACTAATAATAATAATAATAAAATAGGCAAATTTTGGTAAATATACCTGATATATATCATTGGGTTGAGTTAAGAAGCACTCATAATTACGCATGGCTCTTGCCAATTTTATTGACTGTTATGTTATGTTATGTTAACAAAATGTGAGAACTCAATTTGTAAGTGCGTACATCGGAACGTGTTCCAAAACATTGTGCGAAAGTGATGATGCTATACGAAAATAGAGCATTGTCTCGTTCTCTCATATAGCAGTAATAGCTATTCATTCATTCTTTTACATCACTACGGACTACACACGATTCAAACAGTATTGTATAAATGAAGTAGTCTTGGGTAGCACACCTATTTTAAATATAGATTGTGCAAGGCCCTCTTTTTTTAAACTGTACTGACCATATGAAGGTCATGGTATCAATCTGAGTAACTTTATAAAAGCTTGAAAAAAAATCTACGGAAACATGATGGTTTTCTAAGAGTCGGTGGTTCGGGTGCAGAACTTTTAAGCGAAGTGACGATGAGTGAATTAATATTTATTTTGTGATGATAATACACACAGTGAAACAGCGTTCGCGTTATCTTAAATAATGTTAGTTGTTTTATTTGTTATTCCTATAACAATAATCTTGATATAAATATCCTAATATCCTTTATATTTTGGTAAGTACATCATATTTTTGTAATAATGTTTCAAATTAATTTACCCATTCGTGTTATCAACTAATCCCCAGACTGTTGTAGAATATGACAACGGGGAACGCAAATACCTATGTATTTAAGAGGAGGTCACCGGTAGCTAGCAAAAGGGCGCTTACGCCCTTTTGCACGCGAACGAAATTTATAATTGAATATAATAATTTTATAAGAAACTAACGCGCCTCGGGTCTAGATATAATGACGACCTCTGTGGCGCGGCGGGCGAAGGTTCGCCTGCGACGCAGGAGATTGCGGGTTCGATTCCCGCCTCGGAACAAATATTTGTACGATCTGTAGATATTTGTTCAGGGAGTTCTGGGTATTTTTCTATGTACAATAAAAAATATCTATCTATGTAATGTATTGTATTAAGTCTATCAGTTATCTAGTTGCCATAACACAAACTCTGCTTAGCTTGGGGCTACGTAATGTTGTGTGAAATGTTCCAGCATTTATTTATTAATATTAGTATAGGTACTGATCATGTGTACAAAATTTCATGGAGTTTGGTGAAATAACAGCCAAAATAGAAGCAAGCTTCGTTCGCGTACAAAAGGGCGTAAGCGCCCACCGGTAACCTTCTCTTAAGTATTTATTTATGCTGTTATTATTTACAGCATTATTATGGGAAGCTCTGATGCTCACCTTCGGAAATGGTTCAAAGAAAAGTGGCTGCTTTCGTAATTTATTCGAGTTTTATCATATCTTTGTTCTATTACAATTATTATCATGATACAAACATATTTCGTGTAAATGATAGAGAACCTATTTATTTATACAATGGTAAGTTTTTATTTGTAACCTATATTAATAAACGGTAACGTGTGTCTGTCTGCATGCACGTACACTTGTAACTTGAGTTCTAGGTAGGTATTGGAAGGGTGAATGGGTTTTCTCTCTCGTTTCGTTTTCTATGCAGTGGTTCAAGATTGGTGTAAAAAATTAAAATTATATAGGTACAGAACAGAACGAATAATAGATACTACTAATAACTAATACTTATACAAAATTTCTAAAATATTAATGAATCAGTTGAGCTGACTAATGTCCGCAAGCGATCTAAAGATAACTCAACTGATCCAAATCACTACCAGGCGGAATCGTCCCAAGACCATATTTTAAATTAATGTACCTGAACAACACGTTGCCCCCCGCCCTTCTCGATGACTGTATGTAATTTTAAAGGTCACAGGAAATCGGTGGATGGAGGCGGCTCAGAGACGGTTCGTCGTGGCATTCTATGGGGGATGCCTACGTCCAGCATTGAACTTCTACATGCTGATGATAATGATGAAACTATGTTGGAGAACGCAATCCTTGTTTTGGAAGCATTGTTTAGCGGCATCTTGATGAACTTGGCCCTAGTCAGTTCCAGATTAAACACTTAAGCAATACACCTAACATGCCAATCATCGTTGAACCATCATGCTATCAGCTGATGCCATCACCGGGATAATCAGATAAGCGCCGCATACGCATTGCAGAGGAATACTTATTTCAAAAATTGTCTTCATTCTTAGCATTGGACTTAAGTCCACTGTGTTAATTTTATAACCAATTATTTTTCAGGCTCTGAAGACTTCCTTATCAACACGTCAGGGTGTGTCATGCCAAACTACGCAAAGAAATTAAAATTTACAGAAGCGGAAGCTAGTAAACAATCATGTGGCCGACGAGCCATATTTGTACAGAGGACAGATAACGATCAAATAGTTTTCCAAATAGACACCGATGAAATGGCAAAATATATAAAGAAAAATCGTAATTATGAATGCTGTTACAGGTTTGCTAGTCGATCCAATACTGCTGGTAAAGAAGATACTCTTCTAAGGTATGGTTTGCACACACACACACACACACACACACACACACACGGTAAGGGGGGTAAGGTGTGGTGTGCACATTGCACACTGCGGGATAGGTACTATTTATGCCGAGCATTATAAAACCTCAAAACCAATGGGTTGACTCCTCGCTCTAACTATCCTAGTGTGGGATCATGACGACGTATGTGACTGTTGGGTGTTATGTTATGTTAATAGATCCTGTAAATTTTTAGGCAGTTTTAGAATTACTAGATAATAACTTAGATTGTGTGACGAACTTGCTATTAAAGTAGGTACAGTCTGCGAAAATCTTCTTATACTATAATCTATCTTATACGAGGAGCCTAGGAAGAAGTTGTTTTGGCTCAACATTTGTAAATGAGAGTTCTCGAATAATTTTTTTTAACCACGGTACTACAACAGCCAGACCTGGAACAAATATTTGCAGATCATGCTAAACATTTGTACCGCAGCGGGAAACGAACACGCACCGATTTCGTCTCAGCCGGTCGCCCGCCGCGCCACGGGGTCCGTCAAATGGCAATGATTTGTTTGTTATTTTTACTCCTTCCTTTCTTCAACCTATCTGTTCTGTGTTTAATAAATGTTTTTCATTTCAAGTACCTAGGTACTAGGTACTAGGTGTATGTTTAGAAAAGAATAGGAATCATGCCGAAACAGGCAAACATAATGCAGAATGCATCGCTATAAGTGAAATTGCAATTCCAGTAGTTAAGTTGGCTAAGACACTATAAATATCTGCATTTATTAATAATAAAACTGACTACTATAGTGATTGTACACTTGATTGATACAAAAATCGATACTTGCACAAAGTAAACATCATTGTGTCTGGATGCCTGCTGATGTTATAGTTCTTTCAATAAGGTCAGCTGGTTGAAATTGAACCATTCTGTAAAGTGGGTTCTGCGTAAATCCAATTGTTTAAAATTCGCGCGACATTGCGTGTCTTTGAGGATCTGTAACAAAGAGTCAACAACATCTGCGAGAATGATCGAATAAGCTGGTTTCATCGACTTCCACTACTGGATACCATAGATGGGAAAATATAAGAGCCCAGAGCATTTCAGCAAAGTACTTACTGAAATATTCACGTTTGCAGATATTTGACTAATATTAAACATCAGCTAAATATAGTTGGGCTTTGCCATGTCACCTCACTGTAGCCCTTACTGTTCTAAACTACACAAAAAGAGCCCTTCTAAAATTATGGATGTTGATAAAGACAAACCTAATCCGTAGTTTACCCAACAAAGGTGTTGACAGTGTTTAAAAAGATTTAAATTTTTCAGCTACGCTCCATGTAAACCTTTCAAAAGCGGTTCAAGGACGAACCTCTTACAGGAAGTCGTCACAGTCACGTGCGTTTCTCAATCAAAGAATTCCGGTATCTTTTATGAAGACGCCTACATAGTTTTAAAGAAACGACCAAGTAACCAAGGAAAAATTAAGGAGGATAACAAAAAAAAATGGAATGTACTGCTTCTGGGGATGGACACCATGTCTCGGGCGAGAATTTTCAGTGCGATGCCTAGAACGGTTAAATATTTGCAGAAACACGGTTGGCTAGACTACAAAGGATATCAGAAGGTAATAAAAGAAGAAATGGGGTCCCTACTGGATCAATGACCCCCTCAAAAACCCCAATATCAGTGGGGGTTTTGGCAATATTCAGATAACGTTCTACCATCTCCCCCATCAGATCCGAGGCATCATGCGTTATGCTTTGCTCACAATACGGAACAATTTCTGTTCTTAACGATAGGAAATTAAGAAGACTGGTGTTGTGGCAAACAGCAGTGAACGTCTAAAGGTGATGATGATGATATTGTGCAAGGCAATGTTATTTAACTTTTCCGAATTTATTTTTCAGGTCGACTACAACACTTTCCCCAACCTCATGTCAGTACTAACGGGGATGAACATGACGTCAATTTACAGTGCTTGTCATCCAAACATGTATTCATGTAACGAACATATGATATGGAGCAAATTCCGTAAAGCCGGATATACCACGGCTTACGGAGAAGACAACCTACAACTACCAGACACTTTCTTCAGACACAATGGATTTAAATATATACCAACACACCATTACATGCGCCCTTTTTTCATCACCGGAGAGCGACAATATGGAAACGTGGTATGCACTAAGCACCTTTCTTCAGGGCAACATGTTCTCGACTACGCTTATGACTTTGCAGATACGTATAAAACTGAAGGTTTTTTTGGTATGTTTTGGATAAATTCCTACAGCCACAATCTAGAAAATTTGCCATCGCTGTTTGAAAATGATATTTTAAATTTCTTCGAAAAAGTTCGGAAGACAGGTATCTTGAACAACACGTTTATTGTGTTTCTTAGTGATCATGGAATCCGATTCGGTTCAATGCGGGTTCCGATGGAGTCCTACTATGAAGAGAGACTGCCAATGTTTTTTGTTTGGGTGCCAAATGAATTCCGAAAAAACCACGAGAAGGAATATTACAATTTGCAGCTGAATCAGAATAGATTAGTAACGCCATACGACTTGTATTTAACGTTGGCGAAAATATCAAACATGTCTGTAAACTCTGCGGACATAACATCAGAAGCTTGTCCTTCGTGTAACAATTTATTCGAAGAAATAACAACCCACAGAACTTGCGCTGAAGCCGGCATCAGTGAAAAATGGTGCAGTTGCCATGATATGAAGTCCGTTGACAGAACAATTGACAGAGATGCTATGAACAGTTTGCAATTAGCAGTTTCATACGTTCAAGATAAAGCTAATGAAATACAAACAAATAATGGAATTAAATGTAATTCGTTACACCTAGACGCGGTATTGAGAACACATTCGTTTAAAGACGGAAATAAAATGTATTACGTAGTAGCATTTCAAATGAACCCTGGGAAAGTTGCGTACGAATCGACGGTATTAAAAGAGAACGACAAATTCTCAATTTTAAATGGTGTAGACACACTCACTGCTTATAATTCTAGAGGTAATTGTGTCAAAAATGCTAATGATAGAAAGTACTGCGTGTGTAAAAAGTAAAATGTGAGACAGACAGATTATGCTTAAAAATATTTACCGAAAATAATCGGTTATGCAAATAGTTTACCAATCATTGATTTGTAGGTAAACAGAGGCCCTAGTCTTGGGATAATAAATCTATGCCCTAGTCTTACGTATGTAGTTTTTTACACTTTTTATTAAAGGCCTTGTTTGCTTTTGTATGGGCCAAAATCATATTTTACTTGCTATTTTAAAATACCCTCTTTACGTTTGTCTAGGTAACAGACGGGACAATGTAACCTACCGGCTAATGTATAAGTAATTGTGAAATTTATCAGTTAATAAGTCTGAAATAATGAACCTCAACCTCTGTGGCGCGGCGGCTGAGCAGCCAGCTGAGATGCGAGAGGTTGCGGGTTCGATTCCCGCTGCGGGACAAATGTTTGTACGATCTGCAAATATTTGTTCCGGGTCTGGGTGTGATGGTAACATGGTACTTACTCGTAGTTCCTGATATCCACGACACAGGGAGTCCTAGTGTGGGATCAGGACTACGTATGTTACTGTTGGGTGTTATGTGATGTTATAATTAAAACAAGTCTGTGATTTTTTCGAGTTTGATTCCATAATTTATATTGTATTACTTTGTTGATTATTTTGAACCGAATATTTTGTGAAATAAATAGATGTTTCAGAATAACATTTTTTTCTGAAGTTACCTTTACTCATTTTAGATATAGGTACAAGTAGCGGCACGAAACTCTAGCGCTGACCGTTATTGCGCAGAAGTCAAAAGTAAGATAACTTGGTCTTTATGTATCTTGGTCTCATAGTCATAGTCATAGTAATTTATTTGTCAGAATGTAGGTACATGATGTAGATTTCAAACAATTAAAATAGATCCATTACACTCTTACCAATATCTCTATAGTCTCTATGGTATCTTGGTCTCTATCTCGTATCTATCTTATACTAATTGTATTGCGTGCGCGACAGTAAACATCGCAACTGCTATCCCGTCTACGTTTCGTTCAGCACTAGACTTACGTGCTTACTGTCATTTATGTATGTCTTAGATGGGAAGAATACGGGGCCAAAAATTAAGTGGGCATGGCAGAATCCGTAATAATTATTATTAATTTACGCGTGTGGGGTGAATTCATGGGATTATACGGACGCACCTAATAATCATGGTTATTATAATATCCCAAAACCTACCAACCAGGCGGAGATCGAACCCACGACCGTCTTCTTGATACGGAGATACGGAAAGTTAATTGACGAGGGATGTCCTGTGCTCATACAATAGTTATTTTTTCAAAGTTTCCACCCACCCGTGTGGTTTAACACTTTAAAACAAATGTTATACAGTTTACAACAAAAAATGGACCGCCTTCAAAATGTACTAAATAATCTTCATATTATGTGAATGAGAAAACGCATGAACCTATGAATATTTTGAAGTCGGCGCCAAATCAGGCTAGTTTGAGGCAACGCTTTCTTTCTTCCAGTAATACCTAACACACAATTCCGATTCGATTCCATTTATCAATTCCCAGGATCGAAACATGTTGAAATGGATCAATACTAACATGGATTACGAAGAATTAAAATAATTACAAATGTTTATAATTGAATATTCTCTATTAAATAAAATAATCGATAAAAATTAAGTAAGATACAATTAGGCTAGTTTTTTACCTAGACCTGTACCTACTTAGTGGAGTGGTTGGTAAAATGATTTGGGTACTTACTTTATGATTAATTATAACATAAACATAGTATATTACATTATATATCACTCAAATTTGCCTACTTTTTTTTTAGTTACCAATGTTTATTTGTTGGTTAAAGTTTTCTATTGTAATTACAATATTATTTAACTTAAAATTCATTCTAAAAGAAAAAATAAACTATTTACACAGATATATAACGCTATCTAGATTTATATCAATAAATATTAAAATATATATTAGTAGGTACTAATTACATAATTAGATCTTTACTGTAAATAAATTACTTATGATTTAATTAAGGTAATCGTATCCTATATTAATATTATAGTGGATGTATGGATGGATGTTCGTTACTCTTTCAAGCAAAAACTACTAAACGGATTTTGATCAAATGTTACAGTTTAGTAGCTTATACATCAGAATAACATATATAGGTTATAACTTATAATAACTTACAATAAAGGTTCCACGCGAGCGGAGACGCGAGCAAACGATAGTTAATGAATAAAATAATACTTGGTAAATACTGGCCACAGTACTAACTTATATTACTTCACTATCCAGTTGCAAATTTATTTTAACAAAACACAAAGCTTTTTTCATTCTTAAAAAAAAATTCAAAGCATTTCCACTGTCATTTCGTTTGCCTAATTAAATTAACATGAATGTATGTAATTTTTACATAAAAAATTCGAATAAGTAATATTAGGAGGTCGGCGAGTTAGATTACACGCTACTGGTAGCACAGAAACAGGCCTTCATTTCTCATTGGCGATGACGTAGGCTTACCTATGTAGCCCATCGTTTCTAGGAATGCTATACCAGGCGCAGTATATTATTATACCAGGGCTTAATTTAACTTATTGTAAATACTGATATCACCATGTTTCTTTGAGACATTACAATTGTTTTACACATAAAATCATGCTATAAATTATCATATTGGCATCATTTGTTTGATTAACAGATCTAAAGATTCTTTACTAATGCATGTACAAAATAATTTGGACTAAGTAGGTTCTCATTACAGATCTAGGGGATCTTTTATGATTATTAAGGTCATGTCATGATGCTATGTATGTATTCTTTACTAGTAAAGTAACTTGGTACCTTATGCAAGTATGCTTTTGGCTAGGCCAGGCGATTGAGGTCGGCTCGGATATATCACAAATATAGAGAGCTGGGACACGCCAAGCACAGCCCCTAAGAAGTTCGGCAGCTGAAACAAAATATTACTAGACATGCTTTGTGCCTGGAGGACTGGTAATTTACAATAAAGCATAGCATAACACTTAACGTTCCCATATCGAACTTTTCAGCTGAATTACGTTTCAATGCTCACAAAATTCGGCTCATTTTTTCTTTGACCAGAATCTGGTTGACAGTGAACTAGAAAGAGCTACAAAACTACGAAAAACTACGGAAAACTAGTCCAGATCTGTAAAAAAAATCCTATCCTACTCCTACTAATATTATAAACGCGAAAGTTTGTGAGTATGGATGGATGTTTGTTACTCTTTCACGTAAAAACTACTGAATGGATTTGAGTGAAATTTGGAATGGAGATACTTTACGCCCTGAATTAACACATAGGCTACTTTTCATCATCATCATCAATTTTCATCATTATTCACGCGGGTGAAATCGCGGGGCGCAACTAGTTGTAGATATAATCGGAAAAGGCTTTATCAAGGTACCTGTTCTAGATTTTTGAAACAGTTAACAAGAATGAACTAAAACTACAAGTCTGAACTGTATAAAATTTTGTAGATATAATCGGATAAGCCTTATCAAGATAAGAGTTCTAGATTTTTGAAACAATAAACTAAAAAAATTAAAACATGTTTCAGCTGAATAGATCGACTAATTGTACGTGGGAACCTTAATGTACCCGCAGAGCCGTGAGTTTTTAACAAATAATTATGAGTACGAAGTATGGTGCAGTATTACACGGATTTAATAAGGAGAAACTGATGAGGCGCCCCTAGCGGACACTTTAGGAATCTCAATTACCATACGAAAATCCGTGTCAATTGCTCTCATGTCTGGGAGGTTCCGTTTCCGTTTGTTCTAGGTCATCCTAGAACCAAAAATTCATGAGAAGTGCAACATGTGGATAAAAGAAGCCTCTGAGAGGCGCTCCCTCCTTTCACCAAACTGGTTCTGTAACCATCAGTTACCATCAGACCCATTTCAGGACCATACATCAAACTGGTAACTGACCTAACAGACCAAGAAACCCAAGAAAAAACCAGTGACGCAACTAACTATTAGATGAAAGACTTCATCATTATCATCATCATCAGCCTGTAGAAGTCCACTGCTGGCCATAGGCCACCCCCTAGAATGCCACGACGAACGGTCTTGAGCAGCCTCTATCCACCGACTCGCTACTGACTTCTTGAGGTATGCAAGACTTACCATTAGATAAATATCCTCTTCAATTATACCGTACAGCAACCAGAGAGTAGACACGAAGAAAGACATGAGTATCATAGGAAATGGAAGACAGTCTGTGTTTTTATATTTTATCACATAGAGTAGTTTACTCATTGGCGCCGCTATCGTCAGAACTGTCAGGGAGCAAGCTGACAAACCTGAAAAATAAGTTTTTTGTTAACATTTATTATCGTTCGCCAGCACTGATGTTTGTGTCCATAAATGTATGAACTGTGAATGATGTAGTATTTATAAATAATGTAATATGCTTAATGATTATGAATTAACAATCAGAAATGTGAGCTGATCAAAGTGAACCCAACACAGACAGTCTACTATTATCTATTGAGGAGTTCAGTTGTCCATCCCATCTATTACATCCAATCAGCTTGCTGCCACTATAAATATTATTACAATTTATCATTGGAATTTACAAAAAGCTTTAACTATACACTTGCAAGATTTAAGCCAAACAAACAAACAGCAAGGCAAGTTCAATCTCAACAGTTTGTAAAATTATTCTGTATCAAATCTAGTCCACCAGACATTATATCTTTTATGACGCCCATATAATATTATGGTTTTCATGCAAGATTTGATATAAAATTGTACACAAGATTTTTCTGAGAATGGTAGGAACTTTATTTGCTGTTGATTTAAGAGTTGGTGTGGCAGATAGGTAGGAGGGAGAGGAGCCCCCTGTGAAAGGGGGCAAAACTCCATGCTTTCAGAGATGTTATTTTTTTTCTCCTTTTTAGGCAAAAGGGCTTTTCGGCGCCATGCCCAACGGTTGTGCCGCCGGCATAGTGTGTAGGAAACAAAAGAACCAAGGATCACTTGTTTGAACTTTACCTAATCGGGTCAATAGTGTTTCATTATCTTCTTCCGCTGAAGCATATCCAAAAATTATTAAGAACAAGGCTATACAAGCACATATTTGTTTGAGAAGGGATGACTTTTTAAGTGTGTACTTGTAAAACACAATCACATACAATATCATCAGCACTATCCCAACAATATTGACAAATATTATTTTATCGTCATGTTTAGTCAATCCGTAAAGAAGCCATAGGCCTGCCCTGAAATAAAAATAATAAAGTCAGCCACTTTGTTCATAATTTAGCTGTAATTACTCGAATTCGTAGAACTTTTACTCACGATAGAAGACCGCATAGAAAAGGCAGAGGAGAAGTTTCTGCAGTGGTTTTGTTCACAATATATTGCTTGCAGACCAGGCTGAAAATTAATAACAATAGGTAAGTATATGAAACATTTGAGACAACGTGAAAAAACAACTGAGAAAACCAAAGTTTATTTACATGCCCGATAAAAATTGTAATACTGTTGTAGTTACAGCTAGAGTGCTTACGAAACCTTTGAAATCAGATAAATACATGACGTGGCAAGCGATATAGGGTTTGTCTAAGTGATTAGGTATTCAGACAAAATTTCCATTTTGAGGAGCATAGTAACCAAACAAAAATTGATGTTACGAAAAAAATATTAGCACAATTTTATTTGACATTGACATTGAGAAATCAATTATTTATTGCCACCTGCCCTTATGCATAAGCAAGGTACATAACCCTATTCCTTAACTGAAATCTTGGAGCAAGGAAAATCAACCACAAAGCTGGATGATCATGTTCATTCGACGTTCATTCCATGGATATAGTATTATAGAGTAATAGAACTTAAAGGTATTGTTTCCATCCATCCATGGTTTATTCATGGCAGAGTGACTGACAGTGACAGTAACATGCGTTTAGCATGGCTGGCATGGCTTGACGTAGAGATAAATAAAATGGACAAGAGCGAATGAGACTCGCGCCCTGAGGGTTCTGATCCGTAAATATTTCGAAATAGCCAGAGCCTTAGAGAATTTATAGTAGGGAGATGGCAAGCATACGCTTTCCCCTCTGCCGAAGTACATGAACGGTCGTTCGTGTCAGTTTATAAAAACTAGTTTAGCCGCGATCGTTCGCCATTCTGCATTCATACCTGTCGCTATACGGAGCTCCTAAAAATGGTTGGTTGTGCTGTGGTTTCGTGTAAATGGCGGTCGGAAACATCAAATTTAACAAAATATGGTGTTTCTTATCACATTTAAGTAATTGAAAACACAATTAGGCCATTAATTTCACCGTAAAATATATTTTCTTAGTGCAAGCATACGACAGAAATAACGATACGTAATTTCTTGGTACGGGGACAAGTGATGTGAAAACAACGAACGAATGAATGAACGAAAGAGGCTGCAACGATTTTTATGAAATTAACAGGATAGGGAGTTTTCAGGCCGAAAAAACGATCTCAAAGCTGTAAAAAAAAACCTGTTTCCAAAGAAAATATCAATACCTACGTCGTTCAATACCAGCCTAAAATATAGGTTAAATGGGCTTGATTAGCTGTTTTTCGGGTTTAAAGGGGTTGTAAGGTTATTTTAGAGGTTTGTATTTCCGATTTTTTTACGGTTTTAGGGTTATTTCGTCAATCACAATATTAAATTAGGAAGGTATGCAAAAGTATACGGATATTCGAATCTCGTTTCGTATGAAAAAAGCAGATCCACGAAAATACATTTTCTTAACAATAAATTAATCTATTTTAAAACCAATAGCTTATATTTTCATTTAAAAAATACAATATAAAATGTAATCCCAGCTTATAATTGTTAAATCCATGTATGTGGCACAGAATCATAGACTTTCTTATAATCAATACAAGCAGCCGAGAGGTTTCCCTTGCTCCTCCTGACCTTCTGTCTGATGGCCATGTCAATGAGGAGGAGCTCCTTATTACCACGGGACCCAACCTTACATCCATTCCGTGCAGGAGCCAAAAAAATATTGTTTTTTTTAACACTCAACAGTCACATACGTAGTTTTGATCCCACACTAGGATTCCCTGTATCGTAGGTACCTATCAGGAACTACGAGTACCTGGTACCATAACACCCAGACCCGGAACAAATAATTGCAGATCATACATGCCTGATGCGTGTGATTTGGAAACCATATAATTTTATAAGAAACCAACGCACCACGGGTCTATATATATTACTGTACAAATCATGAATACAAAATTTGAAGAAATAATAGCCAAAATAGAAGCAAACTTCGTTCGCGTGCAAAAGGACGTACGAGTCCTACCGGTGAGCACTTAAATCCTAAAACAATTTTTAACTGACTATGTTTTTTTTATGTTTGTTACGCGATTACTTTTGATCAACATGAATCAATTCACCCATTCAAACATACATCCATAGACTAGATCCCTAGACAATTAATAATCTTAATTTCATTCAATCTTTCACACCCCATCACTAGTTTTTGCGATAGTGTGCAACTAACCAATAGTGTAATTACAGAAATTATTTATTTGTGTGCTTGTTTTATGTTTGTGTGACAGCTTTTATTTCCGTGTGCGTTTATAGAGACGCCTCAACTTTCTGCATGAGTGTGCGTGAGGATGCAAATGTGTGCTGTACGTGTTTACCTCGCCTCCCGCAAAAAGTGGCAGAAATAATTTAGTACTAGAAGTTGAGCATGCCATCTCCCCACATAAATTCTCTAAGGCCAGAGCCCATTTCGAGTTTCAGCTACATTTTGTACAGACTTCTCCACCCCATGTTATGCGTAAATTCCTCAATTTAAGGTTTTTGTCCCTTATTTTTGTCACAAAGCATTACAAATTTCAAAATAATGAGGTAGGTAACTGGTTGGGAGTTTTTTATATTTGAAAGTTTGCTATTTCAATACAAATATAATCAGACTCTCACATTTATCTATTAGTGCACTGAATTAAAAGCTTGGTTTTTGTACGGCACTATAAGCTCACGTAACTTTATTTTAATTTCAAGTTCATAACATTATCCGTTCCTAGGAAATAGGGTCTTGGCAAACAGACAGACGGATAACAAAGTGATGGGATCCCGTTTTTTTTATTGAGGTCTGGTACGGAACCCTAGTAGTGTTTGTTTTTTCCTTTGTGAATGTGATTATGTGAATGATGTTGATTGATGTTAGTGAGTGAACACAAGAGAAGAGAGTGTATGTGTGTGTGAGTGTGTGTTGTGCAAATCAACTTATAATAAAATTATAAATCTGTGGTGCAAATGTGCACTCAAGAGGTGTTTGTTTTGTTAACATATTTTTTTATTACATAGAAAATACGTAGTATCTCTGACATCTCTGTACTGTGGTATATCCAAAGAACACAAAAACTTGGAATGCAACACATTCCACATTTGTTTAATTATGAAATCTTTCAAACTTATAGTCCACCACCTGACTTTCAGTCGTAAGTTAGTTTTTTCTACCAGCATCGCCTCATCTTTTGAATAAAAAAGATGGTGTTCATTTGTTTGTGTTGTATTTTACAGCCGCAGACTTGATAATAAACTTGAAAGATTACCCTGGGCTTAAAGAAAAGGATATTGTTGAAATATATCATCCTGAAAATGACTACCCAAGATTGCTCTTGCAAGTGGCCAAAGTGGATGTTCCGGCTCGAGGAAGGGGTAAGGGTTTTTGTTTATCAATGAAATGATTACAGGGTAATTTTGTATGCTGACATGACCGTCTACCGAGAAAGGTGATAACACCCTATTGAAACATTATAGACCCATGTTGCTGCTGAGCCACATCTATAAGCTGTTTTCGAGAGCATAGTTACTAATTGTCTCGCACATAGGTTCGAAGACTTCCAGCCGCCTGAACAAGCCTGGTTCCGAAAAGGCTTTAGTACCGTAGACCACATCCACATGCTCCTGAAGCGATTATTTATTATCTGATCCGTTTGAGTTGAAATATCGTACTCTGTCAAGTTTGATTATAATATTTTGGTGGCAGGGAGTTAATGTGATGATGTAAATTTAAGGTGAACATAACCATAATCCTCGATTAATAATATATAGTAGAATAGACTAACAGTATTTGGGCTCATTTTAATCATTATCACATTTGTAAAAACTCGTTTTGAAAATTATTTAACACATACATGTATTTACAGATACCATAAGTGTAGAGCAAAGCATAGCCACAACATTTCAGTTGAGAACTTTTGCTGATGTATACGTGAACATTGTCAATGTGGCTGATGTTGCGTTGGACTCTGTGGAGCTAACTTTCAGAGATCAGTATATGGGGAGGTCTGAAATGTGGCGCCTTAAAAATAGCTTGGTAAGTTACTTATAGTATACAACATAAAACCATAGTATACACACACAAACATTTCCGTGCACCAAATAAACTACTATGATACCAAAACACCTAGACCCAGTCGCCCAGTCATGCAAACTTTTATTCAGCAGCAAGAATGAATCCCGTATCTCTCGCGCCTCAGCCCTTTTCGCCACGTAGGTAACACAGTTGCATTTTTTATAATTTTCCAGATAGGCACATGTGTCTACCTAAATAAAAAGATAGAATACTGCGGAGCAACAATCAGATGTCAAGTCTACGAGATGTGGTCACAAGGGGACCGTGTTGCATGTGGGGTCATCACGGAAGACACTAAAATTGTGTTCAGATCATCCACCTCCATGGTTTATCTGTTCATTCAGATGTCATCTGAAATGTGGGACTTTGATATCCACGGTGATTTGTATTTTGAGAAGGCTGTCAATGGATTTCTGGCTGATCTCTTTGCTAAGTGGAAGGTATGTTATGAAAGCTATTTTAAATTATTACTTGGAATGCAATATTGGAGACAATTATCAAAGAGGCAAGTAAATAATTTAAAATAAATGATAGCTACATACAGTCTGTGCGAAAATAGAAGGTAAAAGAAGGAAAGAGGTAGGTGCGGTGAAAAATTGAACCACCGTAAAAAAAATGTTTTACACAGATTTCTAAGATTTTTATTTAACTATCCTATTTAATTTTTCGTTACAAGTAACAAGATCTTATAATGACGCGACAGCTTTATTAACAACACACAATCTGGCAAACTGCAGCGCCTTCAACCCCACGCTTATTCACTGTCCGCACAGTCTACCTATAATTTGCACCAGCACTATTAAGGTCCATAATAATATTCTGTTTACCCAATAGACGCGCAATATTAGCCTTATGCATAATAGTGGCGCCAAATCTTCGGTATCCCTAAAGTTAGTTGGTAAAGTGTTGTACAATTATTTATTGTTCAGTAAAAGTAAGACTGAACTTGTCTGACACAGTAAACTAAAAAAAAAACGATCCATCCGGACTCAACCATTCTTTACTTATTATTGTTTTTTTTTAATTGCCGATTAGAGGCGTTGCCGAAGTTTTGGATCAAATATTTTAATAAAATGTTACAGAAAAATGGAAGTAATCACGAGGTGACAATAGTGCTATTCTCAAGAACATTTTACAAAGCAAAATCACTTGAGGAATTCCCACAGCACATGAAAGAATGTTTGCAAAAAAATTATAGAGGAAGGTTCTATGAAGATTTTTACAGGTAAAGTACATCATATTTTGTATTATTACGTTAATGCCATTTAGTACATAAAAACTTGTTCGCTTTTCAATGGGAAGTAATTGTTCAATAGGTATATGTTAAAATCATCAAAAAAAGTCAGTTATTTAATTGTTTAGCCAGCTCAGTATATTATTGTCAGCAAGCAAAAATTATATAGTTATCAACAAACAAACTAATACCTATTGGGAAGCAATTAAAAAAGCTTGATCACTCAATAGACTAAAGACATAATAAAGGTCGCAGGAAGTTGGTGAATGGAGACCGCCAGAGACCGTTTGTCGTGGTATTCTATGGGGTGGGTCTATGTTCAACAGTGGACTTATAAATATAGGATCGTTGTGTTGTAGCAATTTGCATAAACTCTATACGTTTTCAGAGCTAACCAGAATCTGAATATTTCGCTGACCGTTTAATTGATGCCCCTTTTCAATGCTATTTATACTCATTATTATTTAGGATGAAATAATAAAACAAAAAAAACTGGTAACTAAAAGCATTGACTAAATAAATAAAAATTTTGTATTTTGTTAGTCTATCTATGCTAAAAGTAAAATATGTCATGGTGGGTAGTCTTGATCATTAGTCTTGATCATTTGATTTCTTGTCTTGGTTGAACAACAATTCCGTTTTTAGAGTGGCTGTACAAAACGAGAGATACGAAGACTGGTCGAACGTTCTCCTACAGCTGCGCCGGCTATTCACGGACTACCAGAAAATAGTTCTGCAGTATCACGAAAGACCGAACATAGAAATACCCACCGCCATCAATTCTACTGCAGCTCAAGGAAACTTTCTGGAAGTTCTCAATATGAGTTTGAATGGTAGGTAATACATACATACATACATTAACACATGCCTTTTTCCACGAAGAGAAAGGCAGAGCCTCAAAGGGCCTCTTCACCGTTGCACGTCGCAGGAATATAGACGTGACAAGTGGTGAGCTCATCGCTGCCATTGCTTTCCACGAGCAACTCCGCCAACGCTTTCTTCCAGTAATAACATACATTCATACATAAACACACGCCTTGCACTCCTAAATAAGCCAGCAGCCAGGACAAATCTTATACCAACGAAAATTGCCCAACAAGTCCGCGGTTTACCATACCAGAAATACCTACCATGAATTGTGCCGATGTTTCGGCACAGCATCAACACGCATCATGATCAAAGAAAATAATAAACCGTTCCTATCTATTTTGTTCGTACACGAAACGCAGAGACAATATTATAATAGGTCGCTTCTACTCGCTTTCGCACTCTTTTATGCGTAAACTTACTTTTTTGGAGCAGAAATTGTTTTTGATGTTTGGGATCTTTGTAGGAGTGAAAGATAACTTGAGTTCACCAGACGAGTGTTGCATTGCAACAACCACTTTGCGAGTCGTGAGTATTCAACGTGACTTAGGTACATCGTAACTATTCATAATGACTATTTATGAATTAGAAAAAGCACAGATTCATAAATAGTTACTACGTAAGTCACGTTGCATACTCACGACTCGAAAAGTGATTGGTGCAATGCAAAACTCGTAATAGGCCCTCAGATCGAAAGTAAGAAGAAAAGGATCCACCGCGCGGACTCTACTTATTGGTGGATCATTTATAACATTCCCTTGATTTTTAGGGTTCCATACCTCAAAAGGTGCCATTATAGGACCACTCTGGTGCCTGTATGTAACAGACATAATCTGTTTTATGAACAAATAAACTTTAAGTATCTCATCTTAGGATGTAATTTTTTTTCTCTCTCCAGCAGTGGACTTCTTTTTGAAGTTGATACGATACAAAATGGCGTCATTCCGCCTTATCAGCATTTAAAAAGCATACAATTTCTTTTATTTGCAGTATTCGAAAAGCACTACCTAGACCGATGCTTCGACCGAACCGGACAACTCAGCGTAGTTATAACACCCGGCGTCGGTGTCTTCGAGGTCGACAGAGAACTGACTAACGTGACCAAACAACGCATCATCGACAACGGAGTCGGCAGTGACCTAGTCTGTGTTGGCGAACAACCATTACACGCAGTGCCTTTACTCAAATTCCACAATAAAGACAACAATTTAAACTCTATAGATGACTATTCCATGCCGCATTGGATAAACTTATCGTTTTATTCTACAAACAAAAAAGTTGCATACTCGAACTTTATACCTAGGATCAAATTGCCTCCGCGTAAGAGTCAAGAGCCGCTGAGGAAGATGTATGAGGATGAAAAGAAAGGGAAGCTTATGAAAGAAGACGAGTATATGCATAACTCGATATTTGATTACGACGCCTATGACGCTCAGGTTTTCCAGTTGCCGCCGGCTAATAGCACATGGTAAGAAGGTTTTTAAATTAGGTACCTACCCTATTTTATCATGTTTTACTGTTATGGATAAGTATTGCTGTTATACGTTTTACTGATATTCATAGGTATTACTGTTATTGATACGTTTACTGTCAAATGATACGTATTATTGTTATTGATACACTTTACTATTATTGATACATTTTACTGTTATTGATACGTTTTACTGTTAATTATGCGTATTACTGTATTAATACGTTTAATTGTTATTAATACGTTTTCATGTGCTATTATTAATCTACTAGCTGCGCCCTGCGGTTTCACCCGCGTGAATAGTGAAGAAAATTGATGATGATGATGATGATGAAGAGTAGCCTTTGTGTTAATTCAGGGGTATAAAGTATCTCCATTCAAAATTTCACTCAACCGTTCAACCGTTTGAGCGTGAAGAAGTAACAAACACTTACAAACTTTCGCATTTATAATATTAGTGTGATGTGATTTCTGCCTAAATTAAACTGATTAGAAGTCTCAGAAACCAGCAACCAATAGGTAACCATGATGGTGGATGAAAAATACTGTTTAAATATTGCAGCGTCCAAAGGGTTACTAGAACGAAAAAAACTTCAGTGGCAGGCTTAGAAGGCATTAGCAGGCGGAGTCCACCGAACTCGACCATCCATCACAGGAAGATGTCTGATCCGGATATACATCACAGCATTGGCGATATACTGACCAATGGAAGTAAGTGTGCACTGAGGAAACTTTGGCACAACTAGCATCAGATCAACTTAAAGCATTGTCTCACTATGTTTTTTTTTTCAATACTTCTTGGAAAGCAAACAAGCATACGGCCGGCCCCCTTAATGGAAAGCAGCTACCGCATCCTATGGACGTCTGCAACACCAGAGGCATCACACGCGCGCTGCCGACCCTAAGACTAAGATGAAAAGTCTCATGTGCCTGTAATTTCGCCGGCACCCGTACCCTTCAAACTGAAATACAGCAATGCGTGCACCACTGCTTGGCGGCAGAATATAGAAACAGTGGTAGTATTTCCCCGGACGAACTCTTTCTGTGAAATGTTCTAAGCAAACCCCATTTTTTAAAGTACCTATTGTGAAATCACTGGGATTTGCAAACCTGGCCCCTTATTCGCTATGACCAAACGTAACATAACGCGGGCTCGTTACGATATCTGCGTAGAATCATCGCTGAATCGTATGGGTGACGTTACGTTATTGACAAGGAATCTCTTAGGTCATAGCGAATAACCACCCTGGGCGTAACTTAGACTTGGTTTTAAAACCATCTTACGTAATAAGAATGAATTCTGTAGGCCCTTTTGTGTTGCCTTCTTTACAAACTGCATTCCATTATCTCCTGTTTCAATATTAGACATCCTATTTAATAGTATGTGAGTACTTAATAAAGTAACAGAAGTGAACAAAAGACCGATTATATAAAAAAACATTGCCGATACACCACCAGGTCGCGCGTACCAAGTTTTAGAGTAGGTCGGAATATAGACACTTCACACCAACGGGGCGCGACAACGCACAATATATAACGTGTGCCTATATTCAGACCTGTCATAATAGCGTGCCATCGATATCTTACTGAATAAACACTACAACGTACGTATTTTATTTTGTTTTCAGCTAAAATAGCAGCCTTCGATACAAACAGCGACGCGACTGATGGCCCACTATCAAGTAATCGTTTATCACCACGGAGCTCCATCTCATCCCACAAGCCGGTGATAAGGACTGGTCGGGCGCTCATTAATCCCTTCGATCCGTCTCATGTGACGGTCAAGCTGACTAGTAATAGGCGCCGATGGACGCATATATTCCCTAAAGGTAAAAACCACGTTCGGTTCATCATCATCATCGGCCTATTGAAGTCCACTGCTAGACATAGGCCTCTACTCAGCGGGCTCAAGTATACATCATATTCATTTATAGAGAGTAACAGGAAAATAAGTGTGTTAGTTTCCTTTAAGATTGGGTGAAAAAAAACCTAACAAATGTTTTGGCAATAATTAGTGTTCGTGGATTTCCTAGGGTGTTCAAAGACCCCTCGTCCGACTGGAATGCTCTGATATCACAAGACAGTAGTAGTCAGTAATTATATAGTCCCTAAAAAAACCATTGCGATAACTTCTGGGCACCTGAGATACACCAGGCAGGACTACACTTGAAGAATATTTCATCCTTCTGATCGCAAAAAAATAACTATCCCAAAACCATAATTTAGTATGGGCGTCATACGAGATGTGACGTCATCAAGTAGACGAGATTTTTCTTAGAATACATGCTCAGACCTTGTTATGGCGAAACATCCGTTTAAATCAATTCTTGAAATACTTTCAGGGCCAACTGGTGTCCTAATACAGCAGCATCACTACCAAGCGCGCCCGGCCGGCGACCCCACCTCCAGGACCGACGATAGAGAAAACAACATCGTGAAAGAGAACGGTTCCGCCATGATGAACAATAACCACCCTATTTATCAGGTTGATGGTAAGTTAAAATTACTTCCGTAATATTACTCGGAATTATAAGATCTTTTTTATCTTCCAAAACAAACTCTATGTCGACTTAATCGATAATACTATTACTTTTTAAAATTTGTATGCCTGAATGAAGGCGAAACATGGTGAATCTATAAATTATATAACATCTGTATTAAACTGTACCTACCTGTGTTTCGAACAAATAAATATTTGTATGTGTATTTGTACTTTTTTGAATTGAAATGTTATTAGAATTACACCATTTATGACCCTACACTGCCGCCACTGCTTGCCGACTCTATAATTCCACTATTCGGTAAAAGGTAAAAGTTACCTAAGACTAGTTCTAGTTAAGTTAGACAAGCGTCTGAATCTCATTTGACCCAAATAGCGCATCTTATGCAGTTCGCGTATGGCGTTATATTTTTCTATGGTGCCGAAACCTATGACCAAACTAGGAATCCTTCATTCTTAGTTAGTTCGGCGCAGAATTCAAAGGCTCATATTATTACGCAACATTAAGCCTACCTTATTCATATAGTAGCTGACCCGCTCGCTACTTCGGCCACGCGTGTATCCTAAAACATTCCTGATAAACCAAGTTATCAACCTAACTGTTGTTCAAATGTGGTTTTGGACGAAAAGAAAAACAATACGAAACGCAACTCTCATTAATAAATAGTTTTTATATCTATACAAATGCCATGATTGCAGGAAACATACCAAGCCGGAAACGAATGATAAGCACTTCAGGAGCTTTGAGCGTTTTAGGCGTAACATTAGGCCCGCCGTCCACTACAAACAACGCTTCCCTCGCGCTGTTGTGGGGCGCCACCGGAGAGCAGGAGTGGACGCCCGCCTTAACGACAGGTTAGTATAACCATAAGCATTTAAAGCTTATTCGAGGTTTATTCTTATGCAAAAAAACTGTCACCCACCACCTACTGTCGTCCTTATTCTATGGTGCGTTTTATACCTACCATTTGCGCTCGCTCGTTAGTAGATTACGACCCATTCAGTCATTCATTCTTCGATCAGGCCAGATTGCCAAAGTTGAGACTGCGTTAGTCTGATAGTGACGAAGCAAGGTGTGGGCTAATATAAAAAAATACAGGATTTAACATAAGATGTGTTGAGACAGCAGCACAAGGCAAATAAGTTAGCTAAAAGCAAAATTTATTTTATAGTCTGTGTTTTATTTTTCTAAAAGCATGAGTATGTTTTATAAATCAATGGTATTTTTTTGCGTGTTGTGTGTTTGCACGTGTTTGCAGTCATGTTAACATTAGTTTTAAGGTAACTTGTTTGCCGAACAAATTATTACCCTCATTTCATTGCCATTTTGGGTTGTAAATATAAATTATTCATTTGATACAAGCATAATGTGGTGGTTTCACTCAGATAATATGAGCCAATAACTTCCAACATACTGAATGTAAATTGAAAGAACTGTTACTGGTTCATCTACACATCAACATACATTTTGATTCACCCAATTATTCATAATAATTTTTAAATGTTTCATGATATCGCTGCATTGAAAATAATCTTCAAAATCACATTGGAACCAAAGCGAACCGAGCCATAGGTTTGATATAAAATTTATTGGATTTGCATCAAGTAGAGTTGTGTTTTATGTCTTAATAAATTATCCTATGGCGCCAAGGAGTATATATTACTTTTCAATCGCTTTTAATTTGTCACTAGCAGTTCCAAAAATATGCTTGTTTTTAAATTATTATTAAGTATAGAACTGTGCTAAAACCATGCTGCTATTCCTAAATTCAAACTATTGTTACGCATGGAAAAATGCATGGGTATCTTCAATGCTTTTAGAATGTTTTGTTCTGACTTTCAAACTATGTCAGAACCAAATTTATTAATATTCTTTCTTTACGTGCTGCTTTCTGTGTAGACTTAAGAATATTTATATTACTTTAACTGCAAGTTTTTTTACCATACAAAACCTTATAAAAAGGCAACGCAGTAAAACACCACCATCAGCATGAACCATATAAACCGAAAAACCCATGCACGTGGCATGGCAATAAAATGTTAGAACTAAATCTTTAAATATTTTAACCTTTACAAATCAAAACTATCTAAATTGCAAAATATAAATAATAGTCCAACCAAATGTGGTTCACGAAATGTGGGTCTTTTGGCTCTCCTATTATTGAATTTAGCTAAATCCAATTTCAAGCATGGCCATAGAAAAAACCTGTTTTCTGGTTTGATAAACAATCTGTTCAAACAGGTGTGGATTGGAAATCGCTCACGATCCCAGCTTGCTTGCCGATCACGACAGATTACTTCCCCGACAAGCGCTCTCTACAAAACGACTATCTAGTGTCCGATTACAACTTGCTGCCAGACGACGTGAACGCAGACTTCGCACAGAACAGAGCCATTTATAAGGAGCCGCTGACAACCATGGAGGTGTTCAAGGAGTTGGTTTCACAGAGATTGGCTCAGGTTGGTCTTTCCTGCGAGTCAATTTTATTATTTATATCATAGATAATAATATATTACTACGTAGTTATAGTATAGTGTTATAGTACGTATTAGTAGTATTGTTTTTATCTTGGACGTGGACTTTGTGGAACTAATATTGCATTACCCTAAGAATTTCGTTCCTTCTTGAGAAGTCTCACACTATAAGAATGACTAAAGATTCCAACATCCATTGTCTATTTTTACTTATTACAAAAAACTATTTTTTATTACAACTATCAGTCCTACTAATGTTATAAATACTATATTTTGGATGTTTGTTATTCAATCACACCGTAATTACTGGACTGGTTTTGATGAAATTTGGTAGATAACTCAGATATACTATGACCTGGATTAAGATATAGGTTTAATTTTATCCTTATAACGCGAGTGAATCCGCAGGCTGGACTAGTACTAACATATTAGAATAATAACTTATATAAGACAATTTTATAATTTTACAGGGTTTCCAGCTCATAGTAGGAGTAAACGAGAACGAGGTAATAGAGTCTCACTGCACTTCAACTGCAACACCGCCGCCGTCTAAAGTTGCACCGCAATGCAGCAAACCTGTCACGCCTACGAAGCGATACTTGCTTTCTATAGGCCGGATCTTCCATAAGCTGACACTTGTAGAATCTACCATCACTGTGACAAGATATAGACCTAGGTAATAAATACATTAACAACAAAACTTTCAGCTTATCGAACGAATGTATCACCTCTTCAAAGGTCCTAAAGGTCATTTAGAATATCTATGAATGCCATTTGGTCTCTAAAATGCTCCAGCTACGTATCTAATGTTGTATCTTACTACATACAACACACCCACCACCGCACCGTATAATGATAGCATACTGAGGAACCTTGCGCCACTAGCTTAAGCCATAGCCAATCTCAAATGTACAAAAACAATATGGCACTTCATCTGGCCAATCAAAAACCGATTTTGAATCCTTGTGGTGGCGCCATCTACAAAACCTTTTGTTTTCCTATAGTCATTTTTCAGGCACCCTTACCCGCCATTCAACATCCACTACCGTTATCGTTTCCACGCTCCGAACCACGATACTTACGAAGAGTCCAGGGTCTCCTTCACAACTGAGAAACTGGAGACATACAACTGGAACTACATGGACCATTATATCTGCACGCGGGGCGATACGGACTTCGCTCTTGTTGAGGTGAATATTGACAACTGTCTATCTAGAGAATTTGTACGCTATTTAATTTGTGGAAGGCTTAGTTTCGCGTGATTCACGATACCTACGAAGTGTCTTCGATATTTGTATTTTCTACACAGGAACTAGAGCCATACAACTGATTTGATTTTTGTTCGGACGATGCTCTTGTTGGTGAATACTCCATACTTTCATGTTGGAAGCTATTTTGAATAGGAACTGTCCGTAAAACTTGTACTATATTTGTGAGATTATAAGGCTTAGTTTCGCGTGATAGATTATAAAAAATCTTATCCGCCTAAGCTAGGCACGCTAAGCGTTATTCACTTCGGGTATATTAATACTTTTTTAAGCCTAGTCGTGTTTGTTGCCCTGGTTCTTCTATAGGCTTAATAACCTTAAAACAGGAGTAATTCTAGCTGACGGAGCGAGTGAAGCGAGCCAATTCCTTGCAATAACTAGCAAAATTTGCTATTTAAATTTTTATTCTACGATGTAGGTATACTTTTTAGGCAAAAATAAAAAATCTATATTGAAATCCAATATTACGTGAGCTCTCATTTGTCAGAGTTTTAACATCTTTGAGGTTCAGGTAAGATTGGGTATTTTATTTGCTAGATCGCGCTATGGATGCGATTATCAAAGTTTATCAAAAAAGTCTACTGTTCGCAGAACTACTAGTTTATTAGACTATTCAAAATGATCCTTGTGATTTCAATTAATTAAATACTGATAATGATTTGATTTGACTACCCGGTGCAAGGGAAAATGTCTTACGTTGAATTTTTAATTTCATCTCTATTATTAACTTTACGGCTTCATCTTCTTTTAATGAAGGCTTTAGTTACCACAATTTTGCCAATGTCTATGTCGACAAAATATAAGACTGTAAGACGATAGAGATCTGATTAAGTATGAAAATTGCCCGGTCTTTTAAGAAGTAGACTCAACCATTATGTATTAATTACATTATATTATTAGTTTCGTAAACCCAAATTAACATTGACATTCTTGAGAATATTTTAAAACAATTCTTAAAAGTTTAGTACGCATAGTTGTTTCAGCCACTCAAATACTGGCGTTTCCGCACGCTACTCTTGCCAATGTCCAATCCGGCCACAAAGAAAATTCTGGAAGATGAGACCACGCATTGTAATATCTACCCTACGCCCACCCGGTATGACTTAGATCAGCTTACTGACGGGTTCTTGAAGATGACTGAGCTCTACTTCAATAAGGTGAAACGACCCAACAAGCAGAGGGTAAGTACTGGAATTACAATTGACTTTCAAATAATCGATTGCGTTAAGTCTATTGCTGCGATCTTAAATCGATGCATAGAATCTTAGAAAAGACAATACATGCGAGTTAGCTTTAGTCAAGTTTTTTTAATTTCTAATGTTTTTTTTTTAATCAAAATGAAACACATTATTTTTCAAAACTATGGTTAAATTCGTAGAATATAGACAAAAGGCACAATATTAATATATTTTTCAACATCTTTTTTGGTTTATTCTGCCTTAGTTTTTGACGTCGCTCGCAATTTTACTTTGTAAAGTTATGTTTAATTTAGATAAGTATGAGAAACTTGCATGATGTATCTGCACAAGTTTTGACACGTAGTTACAATAGCACTGCATGCATCCTTAGTTTGCACATCTTCTATTGACCTAATAAAATGTAGAATGTTTAGAATTGGCTTACAAATAAAAAATTAATGATAATAACACTGGCCACTCAAACATGAAATTTTAATTCAAGATACAAATAGATGTCCCTATCGCATGATCCCAAAAAAAATATTATAACAGTTAAATAATTTTTCCCTAAAACTGTAATCTGTCTAAGTATAACTGTTGAAAAATGTTTGTATGTGTATGTCCGCATGAAAATTTATTTTTATGTTGCTCACGACATGTTATTTATAATTTCCTGTTTGAGTCCAAGCATGTGTTTAACACAAAATATAATATCATTTTTAAAGTGAGCACATACACTAGCTCATGTCGAGATGAAAACATTTCTGCTACTATTGAATTCTATGGCAGTTTTTTTTCTCAAGTTGTATGTGCTAACTATACTAGATTGTAAACGTAACGCGGTCCATTTCGTTTCTGTTAGGCATTGCGTCTGACATGGCGCTTTGACAAACACTAACAAAACCGCGTGAACAAAATGCCTCGAGACCACGGGCCTTCAATAGTTTTTGGGGGCGTCAGGTCAAAACAGGCTACAGAGGATAAAATAAGTGCCGATCAAGTGAAGGCCGTTAAGGTCCAAGCTGGTAAAGAGCCAGGCCTCTTAAAGAGCCAGGCCACTAAAGAGCCAGGCAGTTGTAAGGTATCGGTGATACAGATGGTGCCCGGCGGCCCGTCCGGACTAACTGGACCGTCGGACTCGGCGCTGACCCGGCGACGGCACTCGACTTCATTCCTCACTAGGAGCGCCCAGGTATACCAACACTAAATAATAACGGTATACGTCCCTTTGTGTAATAAACCATTACTGGTAACTTGAATTTCTACCTTGGAGTATCCCTCCACACTAGTGTCGATTCTGTGCAGCATTCTCTGAAGCTTAACCGCGCTAATATTGTCGCGGTCTCTTTTATTTCAGTCTACTAGACTCACGATAATATTAACGTGGTTTAGCATTGTCAATTTAAGTACCTTTTTGACGTGTCGATGAAAGTCATAAGTTTGATGTTTTCCAGTATTAATCGAAGAACATGAACCATAACTTTATGACAGAATTTGTACAAAAAGAATCGATAATGTAATGATTTAGAAATATCAGTTAGTATAGTATACTGATTTTCTTTCTTTCTTTAAAATATTATAGCAGTTACCAGTTGTTCATTGTGTATTTGTTTTTGACCATTTGTCCTCGAATTCCTGTCCAGTTATTATTTAGTGCGCGGCCTCTCCCGACGGCTCCACGTATAGTTAAAGTAACGGCCAAATGAGACAGACCTCTCCCCGCCCGCCCTACCATGTTGAGTTTCTATAATATATAATATAAGTGACAGTTACTGCAATATTGTCATGTCATTTCGAGAGGACTCTAATTTCCAAGTTTAATTTATTCTCTATTTTGTGAATTGTTCCGTTCATCATTAATGGATATAGTACCTAAAATGCTCAACAAAATTAGTTCCTTGCAGTAATTGTTCACGTTATTCCCCGATTTACTATTTTGTGCTATATAAAAGTGTAAAATGAAATCTTTTACGATAGTCCTCTTGGTCTGCTCGTTTGCTCACAAGCCGATATAGGTATTTTTTTTATTTTTAGTTCACAATTAGGCATGTACTTATCAAAATTTTTATTTCAAAATTATTTTTCTTTGGCATATTTGAGCACCACTCGTTGGGTCCGCGGCAGGGGTTTGTAACAGTTTAAGAACATTGATAACAGGAGTGACGTTTGCACACTTAATATAACTTTTGAGGACTAATCGTAACGATTTGTAGTTAGTCAATGACAAACTAATCCCATTGATACGTAATTTTATAGATAACAGTGCAAAATACTTTCCGGTCTTGAGGTGTATGTCACTTCCTACTTCAGCCTACTGATACACTTTAATTTGCAAGAACACTATCTTTGCGTAATCTTTTGCCTTTATGAACAACTTTGGGTCGATTTAAAATAGTATTTTCGATTTCTTAAGTTATTTGAAGATAAAACAATATGTTTTCGGCAATAAAGCTTAGTCTGATACCCGAAGCTCGAAAATCTATGATATTCGATTTTAAGTTGCAGGTGGTTTGAAGTAGACTCTTCTGGAAATGTAAAATGAGAATGACCACATTGTATGAAAACTGCGTAAATATATGCACTGCTTATTATAAAATTATGCAATATATGCACGAAATGCACCACGATAATGTGACATTATTTGTTTGCTCGCTTCTTTTGTTTATTTCAAATTGTTTAGTTGTACACTTGGCATTACACTATGAAATATAATATAACCAAACTTGGCTGACTCACTAGCGTGTGTTCTGGTCTCGGGTTTGATAGATAGATAATATTTCTATTCTTCTGTGAGACAGTTGAATTGTTTTTAAAATCATTTCATCTGGTCTTTTCACCAATATAATGCCCAAAGACCCACGTGATAACATTAAATATTAACTGCATTTTTGAGCATTCTATTTCATAATTTAATGTCTTTTAATATAATTCAGTACAATATTGTAATTGAGTGTTGTGTGTGTCAGGGCGGTGTATCCAATTCTCCGTTCAGAGAGCGGGTGGGGAGCACTCGGCTGCCCGAGCGTCCACGATTCAGGAACGAAGCTATGTCAGTACATCGGATAGTGCCATTTGCGAATACCTAGCTCCCTGAGAGCTTAGTATGAACCTCCTTTTCGCTGTCATCGACACCAGCCTTTATTTGCACACTACATAATTCAAAATTTAATAAAAGGAGCTTTCATGCTGAGTGAACCTTTTGTATAATCGGTGTCGCACTTTGCATTAGGTTTCTAAAAATTCATGGCATCTAAGAATATTTTGCATGGTTATTGAATGCCATTATTTGCTCAATGTGGTATCTAATAAAGCTTTAGCCAGATAATTACTTAGATAAGTACCGATTCTTAATTCACTTTTCTATGATAGGAGCAAATAATGGTATTTTTATACATGTGGTGTCAGTTTTCCATGGTGTGTTGTTTGATCATAGTTGCATGGTAGCTAGTTGCTTTAGCAGACGTCACGAATTCACCCTCACTTGAATCGATGTTTCATGCCTTTACTATTAAATATGTTAATGTAGTATATAATTATTATGTATATGTTATAATATGTGTATTTTTACATGTGTTTGTATATATGAATCAAAATAAGGTATGTATAACAAACCTTATAAATCCATAAAGCTTAGTCAGTAGAGTGCTATTTTTACAACAAATAATTTTAATTTACCTGTTTATTTTGATTAACCTACAATTTATTTAAAACGTTGGCGAACGAGTGTCTGAACATTGTACAATTTTACACAATTGGCTCCTTTGCCATGTTTATATTCATTGTTTTTTTCCAGATTTGCCCCTTGTTGTTTTTGTTCTGCTGCTTTTAATGGTGGCTATCGTTTTGTATGTGCGCCACACCTCAATAGCGCCATCTAGTTTTATGCATCTAGCCTTGTGTTTCTTATGGCGTAACTTTAGCCCCATTAAAAGACCAGCTATTTATTTTACAAAGGGAATGCTTGCCCGAATCTTTTCTTTCGTTTGCTGTTCTTATCCTTACGAATGTTTCATTGCAGCAAGTATCACCTACTAAGTCACTAAACAATAGTCACAGCAACAAGTAAGTACTACCACTCGCTCATCTATTTTCTGTGGCACATTGACTGCTATTCAAATGATTTTTTTCTGTTATATTTTGTTGACAGCAAAGTCAGTTATCACAGAAACCATAAAATAATATTTAAACATTGGATTAATGTTATGGACACTGTAAGGGCGGCGTGGCAAAGTAAAAGTATTGAAATGCGAACTTACTAATAGCACAAATAATTTAAAAGCTTGAAAAAAAATTACCTCCTTTTTAGTCCGAAAAGTAATAGGAGGAAAAAACATTTGCAAAGGAGTGGGAAGTCATTAAAAAAATGCTGTTTAGAACGATCTCCATTTATTTTATGCCGCCATTTTATATGACGTTGCAAAAAATATTGGTATAGTCCTTTAACTTGCACTGTGTCCTTTTCTATCTGTTTCTTCAGTCTATGCGCCACAGTGTTTCTTCATTAATATCATTTCTGTAACATCCTTTGCTTGGTAGCTTTGCGTCTGCGTTAACTAGCTTGGTTGTTTATCCATCACGAAATATATTATTGACCACAGAACCCTACTGGTATATAAAATATTTAACTTTATTGTTTTTTGCCAAAACAATACAACCAAGTCTTGATAAAAACAAGTAAGTTTTTGCCTTATTAAAAATATTTGAAAAAATAACGGTCTATCCACTAATGCTATTTCTGCCGGAAACTAATCACTGAGGATTTAACGCCAATCGTTGCGAAGGAGCAAGAAATAATTACGGTATGGTATGCCGTGGACAAGACGCGACAATATAGCAGCGTGTTTCCGCGCAGATTGGAAGCATTATAGGACAGAAAGAGCGAACGTTAGTGGATAGGCCTCTAGTTAAATGATTTTGTAGTCTCCATAACCGATTTTTTTTTTATAAAATGGTCAATAATATATTTTTGTACATTTTATGTGAACTATTTGTATGCTGGTTTAAACTGATCTGAATTTGATGTATTTAGGTCGGCTGTAAAGAATGCAGTGTTGGAAAGGACTCAGTCTCAGACTGGCGAACTCGATGACACCTATGATGATGGGTAAATATATTTTTGTGTAACACTAAACTTTTCCCACGACTTCGCTTGCTTGGTTCTCGGATATCTGGATAAATAGTAGCCTATTGGTTTTTCCGAGTCACAAACTACAGGTATCCATTCAAAATTTCATTTAAAATTAAAAAAGATTACTTTGGTTATTGGTTAACGCTATGAATTAATATTTAATAGACCTCATTGTCCCATGAGCCCATGGTAGTCCCCGCCTAAGAATATAACTCCTCCTGTGGATGACGTAAAAGGCGACTAAGAGATTACGCCATGGGATGGCCAGCACTTGAGTACTTAACCACCTGACATTCGTGGCGATTATGGCAAATCCCCTCATTTCACGCTATACAACCATATATACACTATACGCCATATATGCCCAAATGTACCCGCTATGCATTCTATGGGGGAGGTCTCATCCGCCAGTGATACCTCACCTCGTCTACCGGCTGATGAAGATGTGTCCCTTTTCATCTAGCTGTCTACCATACTTGACATCTCTCTCGCACATTGTAATCAAACAATATTTTCAGAGTACTAGAGCCGAAGCTAAAAGCCAACGCGTCACTCGTGGAGATCGTGGAACGCATGCGTCACCCAACGCTGGGCGTGGGTTTCCTTCAGCAAACTGTTAGCTTGCCGTCGCACACCTTCGTGTCCATATACGCGATACACTGGCTGCAGGCCAACATGGAGGCTGTGACCTATGAGAAGGCGACCAATATTATGGAGGTAACTTATTGCCATGGTTACTGGTAAGGCGCTTACGCCCTAACGAAGTATGCGTCTATTTTGACTATTATTTCATCAAACTACATTTAATTTTGTACACAATATGATCACTACACTAATATCTAGAACCTTGGTGCATCAGTTTAAAAAAAATAGTTTTAATTTATGATTTGGTAACCATTATAATTTAATAAAAAACTAACGCGCCACGGCTCTAGATATTAGTGTGCTGATAATGTGTACAAAGTTTCATGAAGTTTGAACAATATTAGTCAAATTAGAAGCAAACTTGGTGACCTTCCCTTGACTAGCGTTCGCCCGCGGTTTCACCAGCGGTAGTTTCTCGAGGGTATTGAATTTTGGTATAAAAAGTACCCTATGTTTCAATCCCTGTCTTGATGTATCTTTCCACCAAATTTAATCTAAATGTACCCAGACGTTTTCGCGTTAAGGCACAGTGTTCTAATAAACACGGGCTTTTGATCCAGTGTAAATTAATGTGTAAAGAATAGCTGTAGTTGTAAATATGTAGTTGTAAGTTTATAACTTGAGCTTTTGTTCTGAAACCCGAATAAAGGCAACCACGACTGCATATAATTTCCTCGACATAATTATTTTCCAAAGAAGGCTCTGAGAATCATATAATCTATGATTTTTAGCACATAAGTATATTTTGTACATAATAAAGTTCTGGTAAACAAAAATCTAATTTAATTATTTCATTTTCACCACGCTTGGCAGGCGGATTGGTAATCGCAGTATTGGTGTTGAGTACTCGGGAGTATGCCGCCCATCCCCTGGTATAAATCCCTTAGTCGGCTTTTACGATATCCACGGAGGGGTCTATTTTAGGTCGGACACACCACGACAGTTGATTTGGTGTCTATCTGTGGTGTGGTGAAAATCTCCGCGTAGCGTTCTGGACCTTAAAAATAGACAAACATCCAAACAAATAAATAACTGACGAATAGTATAGTAGTGTATGAATAGGGATATACCTAAGAAGTTTCAAGTATAAACCAACGCGTCACTCACTCGCCAAAATACTCATTTCGTTTTAAAACTATTATTGTTGTGGACCTCTGTGGCGCGGCGGGCGAATAGACGGCTGAGAAGCGAGAGGTTGCGGGTTTGATTCCCGCTGCGGGACAAATGTTTGTATGATCTGCAAATATTTGTTCCTGGTCGGGGTGTTATGGTACCATGGTACTCGTAATTCCTGATACCCACGACCCAGGGAATCCTAGTGTGGGATCATAACTACGTATGTGACTGTTGGGTGTTATGTTATGTTATTGTTTTACAGAAACTTCTGCAAGATCGAATGATTTGCCACGCATCGGGCGATACGAAGCGTTTCGTTGTCGGATACTACATGTACCACATCTTGCCACAGAAGAAAGAAAACAAGGGTTAGCTATGATCATCTTCTGTCTGTTACTAATAGGACCGGTCACAAAGCCCTTTTCAGCGCCACCGTACCTGGCGTAGTTTGGTAACTGGCCTAGCGCAAGGTGACCAAGAAATAACTAGTGACACGACAAACGAAGTTAAAGCTATTTTTAGGGTTCTATAACTCAAGGGTACCAACGGAACCACCATACTTCTTTAAGGTGTCATAGAAAATATGCGAAAATTTACCAAAAAAAAATGTACGTCCAGTCTAAAGCCGGGTACGCTGCGCCATATTTTGGGGTTTTACAAACATATAACATTGTTTTCTAACAGACCTTTCTGTTACACAACAATAGAAAGGTCAGAAGAAGGGTTTTGTTAGCAAAAACAAAATAAAACCAGGTCCGCTGCGCCATGTTTTGATGTTTTACAAACAATAACATATTTTGCTAACATGTATTGCTAGAAAAATTAGAGCAGTAGACCCAGCTTAAAACTGCACGCCCCACTATTTAATTACGTCACAAAATAAAATATTTCATAATCCGTAACCACAAGGACCATTTTCGAACGTCAAGCTTGTGTCAAAGTAAAAGTGGTGAAGGGGCGTGCAGTTTTAAACTGGATGCACTACAGTGAAGAGCAACCTGCCCCCTTATTGTCTAACGAACTGCTTCGCTTAATCGCTTTCAATTCAGAGTTTAAAGTACATTGCTCTTTTCGCTTTGAATATATCTGCTCTTGAAAAGACGCTAAAGCACGCGGCGCAATGTACTACAAAATTGTAGAATACAAAATTGTACAAAATCGAAAGCTATTGTCAGTTTGTTACACAATACAGGGGCTGCATGGGAAATCATTTTGTTGTCAGAATCGTCCGACTACGTGAAACCGCTGGGCGACCTACAGAGCTTCGAGAACGAGTGGATGGAGGTGGAAGTCCTGGGCCCGCGCTCGCCGCTGCTACCCGCTGAGGTGCTGCCCGGCGCGATCGACATAACGGGCGCGGGCGGCGCCGCCGAGCGGGGCGTGCCGTGCTTCCTGTGCGACCACATCGACCCCGACTACATGCAGCTAGGAAGCGATAGCGACAGTAAGATCTCATGGTTCCTTTCAGCATGATAGATGTTGGTAGTAGAGCTTTATAGAACTCCGTGCCTCAAAAGGTACCTACGGAACCATTATAGGATCACTCAGGTGTCAGCCTGTTTTCTCCAAACATGCGGGACCAAAAACCTCAACCTGGCAACGCTGGCAGAGCGCCCGGCGCGTAAGTTGAACTTCGACCGGCCTGCCTAAGCTGACCCGCGCGGCGCACTGACGTTGATATAATATAGAGCTCCAACCGCTATATCAACCGGCCAGCGTAAGTTGACCCGCGCGGCGCACTGACGTTCATATAATACAGAGCTCTACTCTCTTTGACTCGCGGCTCTACTTAGCTGCCGCGCGAAGTACATGCCGTGACTAGACCGGTGGTGACACAATCACCGATGTATAGCGTAAATAAACGAATTCTGATTTGATTCTTAGTTGATAGTGGGATATCAAAATATGAGAAACACAATTTTTATTTATAAAATGGTTTGTGTAGAAGATTTTCAAGAAAATATGCAAAAATTTACCACCCCATCTCCTTCAAAAGGTATGGGTGAAATTACAGGCACATGAGACTTTTCATCTTAATGTCTCAGGTTAGCGGGCGCAGTGCAATTCCACCTAGGGCGCATCGTCCTAGGTGTACGTGACCTGTGGCATACATTACCGCTTAACATCAGAAGGGTTGTTCCGTCACTTATCCAAATAAAAAAAAAGATGGGATTGAGATGGGCATGTCCTAGAACCGAAAATTGGAAGAATCTCATTTGACGACGGAAAGAGTTGATTTACTTAAAGAAATGTCTGTTTCTCTTTCGCAGTGCCAATCTACAAGAACACGCATTTGGACATCGACGTGAGCAACAAGAGCGACCGGATCGAGTGGGGCCACGCGCGCTACCAGGCTACGTTCCGGCCCGACCAAGCGTATGAGATGTGCATACAGTGGGCCGTCGCCAGCGGAAACATTGTTGCTGATCTGGTAGGTGGTCTTACATTTTAGTGTTAATCTTCTATTTAGAAAACGGGGTGAAGATTAGATTCCAGAAATGTGCTTGTTGGGTTTGTGGCTTATTAGCGGTGGTGTGGTGTGATTTCTGTTATCCTAATAGTTAATGATTTTGAAACCTGTCTCTTTATCATATACATATAGGCAGCCTTTAGACATCCACTGTTTAGTTGGACGAGGTCTCATAAAATGCAATGGGGGGAATTTCCATAATCACCACACTTGGCAGGCGGATAGCAGTATTCACGTTTAGTACAAAAGTGGATGCTGCTGCCCATCCCCTGATGTAATCCTTTAGTCGGCTTTTACGAAATCCACGGGAGGAGATGGAAGGGTCTATTCTTAGGCTAGACACACCACGGCACACCACCACCACCATAATGAAATGGGTATTTCTGCTCAACATTGGGTGCGACTAAAAATAGTCATCACCAGCCACTAAAAATAGTCATTGCAGTTTCGCAGGCGGATTGATCGCAATTTGGTGTTGAGTATTCAGGTCTGCTGCCCGTCCCCTGGTGTAATCCCTTAGTAAGACTTTAACTACATCCACGTGAGGAGGAGGGGTCTATTCTTAGGCCGGACACACAACGGCAAACGGTGGTGGTAGATGGGCCACTTGCCAATTCCGTCATTTATGCCCATTTTGAACGGCCGATACTTATTTTACAGGACTCTTGGTATGTCAAATCGAAGCGTTAGGTGTACGTACCATTATTGGTGACAAAGAGCATACGATATTTAATAAAAAAAAAACATTTTCAGATATTCGGCTGGGCGCGAAAGGCTCAAAACTGTCGGTTACAAATGGTGCCGATACCAGCAGATCCCCTTGCATTGCCGTTCACATTGAAATCAGATCCCTTACGAGGGCCCATTTACGTGCCGATGAACGAAGAGCCACTGCTCAGGAATAAAGCTGCTCTCTTTGAAGGTGAGATGATGACGACTGAGAAACGAGGTTGTATAATTCTGAGAAACGAGGTTGTATAATTCTGAGAAACGAGGTTGTATAATTCTGAGAAACGAGGTTGTATAATTCTGAGAAACGAGGTTGTATAATTCTGAGAACACCCAACAGTCACAGACATAGTCTGGTCCCACAATAAGATTCCCTGTGTGGAGGATATCAGGAACTACGAGTATCATGGTACCACAACACCCAGACCCGGAACAAATATTTGCAGATCATGCAAACATTTGTCCCGCAGCGGGAGTCGAACCCGCACCTCTTGCGTCTCAGCTGGCTGCTCGCCCGCCACGCCACGAAGGTCTTCAGTATGTTAAACCCGAAACAAATATTTGCAGATAATGCAAACATTTTATCCCGCGGCGGGAATCGAACCCGCACCTCTCGCATCTCAGCTGGCTTTTCGCCCGCCGCGTCACAGAAGTCAAAATTGAGACCTTATTATGGTTTACATGATGTTATAAGTAGGTACATATACTTAGAATCTTTATGTAGTGTTTGCGCAATTGAAGTGAAGTCATTTTCTTTGTTTAGGTTATCATACTACGCATTATATTATTTATTATCATTGAGAAGAATACTTCTCCAGATATCTTCTGATTTAATCGCATATACATTATGAATCATTTTAAAGAAGTTGTGCGTCACAGAACTTGATCGATCCAAGCCGCGCGCTTTGGTCATTGACTTTCTAACGTATTCAAGATCGTTAGGCACTTATTGCTGTTCAGTTTTACCCAAGGTTAATTACCGTTTTTACATGTAAAATAGCACCAAAATACGGTCATTTACCCTGACTGCAGTGAATGACTATCTAAATACTTTTTTTTATTACAGGATTCCCCGAAGAAACATGGCTTGAAAGACTTTTCCTCTTCCAAGAAGCTATTGTGGGTCGATTCGGGTTCATCAAATGCACGGCCGAGAGTACTTCGCACGAATCCGGCGTGGGTGACCACCTGTACGTGCATGTCACAGGGAACATGTTCATATTGATCCCGACTACTGTGAAATCGCAGCAGAAGGCGCTGCGGACGAAACCGGCGAATAAACCCGTGAACTCGGGCAGGTAACTATGATCTTTTCAAATGAGAATTTAGATTGATAGTCAACATACGGAACTATTTAAAGAAAAAGTGTTATATGGGCGGCATTATAGCTTACTTACATCATGCGTGTCAAACTCATAGTCATTAGTGGGCCAAACGCTTTAAGTCCGTAGAATCAGTGGGCCGCAAAACCCAACCATAAAGAAAAGTCATTGCATAGGATATAGGTACCTAGTAGTAGGTAATGTCTGGTTAACTGAAAGTTACTCGGTGACTAACGTTTGACAAGTAAAATTACGATCAAAAGACAATTCTTTCAAGATAATTTTGATCAATTGATGGTCATATTCTTATTTGTCAAACGTTAATCACCGAGTGACTTTCATTTAGGGAATACGGGGGCTGGACGCTATTTGGTTATTTAATAATTACTAGTAAAATGATAGAAAAATATAATATGCTCTTAAAAATTGAATCGGGCCGCAGTCAAAGCTGTAAGGGGCCGCATGTTTGACATGCTTGGCTTACATTCTCACCTTTTATGCCTAATGAATGATACTGCAGTTAATTTGGGAAATTAAGATTGTTGCCTTTTTTAAAAGGGTTTACTTTGATGAGCGCGCTTTTAAGGATTATCCACACGCATCCATGAGTGGGCCCGGCCGCAAGGGAAGTTTAGTCAGGAGCGCAAGAAAAAATCGGTTGGTAGATAATTTTGTGTGAACTCTTTCAGTCATGATGGTTACTTGGCCAGGCCTTTGATTTGCGCTCTGGGCAGAACATGGTCCGGCCCCGGCCTGGAATGCGTGTGGTTAATCGGCGGGTGGAATGTGTGGGTCCTTTAATCTGCTTAGGTATCAACCTAGGAATCATTTCCAGTATCTCTTAGAGTCGAAAACGTCCAAGAAAACAAGCTCAAGTCAATACAACTTGTGGGTAGCTTAATTGATAACAAAACGATTAATTTTCAGATATCCCACTCACATGGAAGCAGCTCCCAGTCCGCACGAAGGGTACATATTGACGCGGCATGTCAGTCCCAAAAACAAGGACGAATACGATAACAGCCGGCGGGTAAGCGATAGCGGTTTGCCTACTCTACCTACCACACACCGCGATAAATATGCAATTTTCAGTTCCTGTTTGTATTTCCTTATCAAATTATAGCAAATAAAGGTCAGGCGGGATTGTTTTTTGACAAAACATTTGAAAAGCGATCGAACTTTGTATTTTTATTTGCACGGCTTTCCACAAGTCGCATCGTACGCATCGGATGGAGCGCATTATACGGCGAGGGCATTTAATCCACTGCGTGCGTTCTATGGTCAAGCATAAATAATAAATAAATGCTGGACATTTTCACACAGCATTATCTAGCCCCAAGCTAAGCAGAGCTTGTGTTATGGGTACTAGATAACTGATGTACTTAATACAATACATTACATAGATAGATATTTTTTATTATACATAAATAAAATACCCAGAACACCCTGAACAAATATCTGCAGATCGTACAAATATTTGTTCCGCGGCGGGAATCGAACCCGCAACCTCTTGCGTCACAGGCGAACCTTCGCCCGCCGCGCCACAGAGGTCATCTCAGCATAGGTAGGTATAATGTCCATCCATATGGTAAATCCATTTGATGCGATTCATCCAGTGCATACTATGTTAACCTGTTATGTTTGTAGGTGCTTCCGTTATATGATTTTATTTATTTTTAGATGGGTTTTCTCTGGTCGTGGAATCACATGATATCCAAGAAGTGGAAGTGGTCACAGATCCCTGCCACGGGAGATGAAACATTCCAGATGAGGATGCTGAGAGACTTCAAACATTTTTGCGCGAATCAGGAACAACGGCTAAGTCAGTTCTGGGACCAGTGTTGGGAGTTGAAGGAAAAAGCTAGCGGGATAAATTAGTTTATCGTAATTTTAAGCTAAATATTTAATAAAAATGTTGTATTACTTTGGACGTTTTACTATCAACTTTAACATCATATTCAAATTGATCAATGGGATGAGATTCTAAAATATAAATTACCAATATACAGGTTTTTTTTTTTAAATGGGACAGTATGGGGATATCCGAATCCATAAGAGATACGGGAAAACTATCTTTGGAACCATTTGGAAACATTTTATTAAATTTGACTAACTATAACTCAGTTTTTTTTCTTCCTATACAATGTTACAATCCTTACATGAAACTGAGTAGATTAAATTTGATCAAAACAATTCATTTTTATGGAGAACTCACGCTTGACCAAAATATTAACTATGCCAAAATCGTTTTCATACAAAATGAGTAAATGGTTTCAAAGACAGTTTTCCCGTATCTCTTATGGATCCGGATATCCCCATACTGTCCCATTTCAAAAAAACATCCTGTTTAATAATAATAATTATAATCTAAAAGAAAAGTCGTAATTGGAAGAGACAATTTATTGCTATAAAAACGTTTTTTAACAAAATAAATGTCATACTTTATGTGAAAAATCTATGAGGAGATTGTTCAAAAGCCCCTTACTTATAAAAGTTATTTAACATTCAAGGCTCTACTTAAAATTAGCCTTTTCACTGTTTGCCATTACTCAGTGGTAAGAGATGGCAATACTTTAGCATTGTTCAACTTAAGACAAATTTTACAAGTTTACAATAATTCATTACAGTATACTCAGTACAATCATACAAAATACATAATAGGTATATAAATATAATCCCAAAATCTGAAGGCACATGGCATAACATCATAACATAGTATTTTAACTGGTGTATACTACAAGTGCTTTTTTCTATCTCCTCACGGACATTGCACAGTTCACAGCTGTACCACATCTAATTTAAAATCAGTCATACCTTTATCACATACACATCAATAGGACTGACATACATTTTTGAGATTCCTTAATAGAGAAAAATACCTTAAGAGGAGGGCGTAGGACAGGCAGGCACTCCCTCTTGGACGCAAACGAAGTTTGCTTATATTTTGGCTATTATTTCATCAAACTCCATGACATTTTGCACACATGATCAGTACACTAATACTAGTTTTTTTTAATTTATGATTTGTTAGCCATAATTTTATAAGAAACTAACACCATGCACTGGTCTAGATATTAGTGTACTGATCATGTGTACAAAGTTTCATGGAGTTTTAAGAAAATACAGCCAAATTAGTAACAAATTTCGTTCGCAAACAAAACGGCGTAAGCGCCCATTTGCTAGCTACCGCTAGTGACCTCCTCTTAATTGTTAGAGATAACTGGGCATGAAACAATATCCCATAATATTTCTAAAGTAACCTTATTAGAAACCATTATTCTACAACATCTATTCTTTGTTATAAATGCATTTCCAGAAAGGCTTGGCACTTGGCAGTGACAATGTAGAGCCATATCGGCACTTATCTATATTTAAAATCACATATTAATGATTAATTCAGTGACCTACACTGAATTGATCTCAAAACAACTAAGGAATATTGCAGTAATACGCTTCTTGTTTTTTATTCAATAGTGATATGATAAACGCTATACAAAATACGTATAATCATACAAATGCAAGAAAATTTTACTAAATGTTAGCTAAATCAAATTTAAGTACTTCATATTCATTACAATATAATTTTACTCTAAAATTAGGCATTTTTAGTAACTGCACCAAAAAATATGTTACATTATTTGAAGCAAATTATTGAATTTGAGCATTTATTATTAATTCATTAAATTGATGTCTTTTGTGCGCTTAATTTTAACAAATAGATTTATAAAACTTACATTACGTAAATGTGTTTAGAGTGTATAGCTTTTCCAAAATTTCTATCACATGTTTTTCTATAAAAAAAAATAAGCAATTCTAAACTTGAGAATACTACATATTTATATCAAAATATTTAATTGGATACATTTATAAATCTTTGTGACATTGTTACTGCATAATTTGTTCTTAATTTGATCATTCAACATAATATGTTGGTACAAAATACCTGCCATACCTACTATAAAAACAAGGCAGAATTCACAACAGGAAATAATCTCAAATTAATTTAAAATCTAATCTATAAATTGCCTGCAATGGTTTTAAAACAGCCATTAATGTTAAAAACATAACTCGACAATAGGACAAAGGAAATGGCGAAGAAAAATTAAACATCCTAGATAAAATACAACAAAGAGAATGAACAACAAAATCCAACTCAGGTGGAATTACTTCTTACCAAATATAAGCAGACGAGTCAGCATACTGGTAATGCATGGCACTTGCTTCTGTTGATGCATTGTTGGCATGTCCGGTGTATTCGATTCATAATCCAGTGCCACTCTTTGACAAACAAATGTAAGAAGAGTCAGAATATCTCTATCCTGCCCCGCATAACGCAACTCTTCACACAGTGCTTGCATGAACCAAGAGCCACGAGTGGTGTTCCTCCAGGAATAGTAACCTGGCACAGTTGAATACACAATCAAGAAGTCTGCATGGATGGGGATTCTGTACGAAGCACTGGATGATCCATCTGTCTCTGTGCGATTAGTCATAGTTACTCCACCATCCAATCTATCTCCTTGACAGGCTTGAATGAAGAAAAGCTTGGGTTTCCCAGCTAGTGTAGGACATTTATCAGCAGTAAAGTAATACCACAAGTTATCAGGCTTGTAATGGGTATCTTTGGCATACAACATCCCCAGTTCTCCATGTGTCAGCACCGCTATGAGCAGACAGTCGTGATCTGAATGGTCCATCTCAGCAGTCTGTTGGATGTATCTATTGACACCCTCTGATTTTTGATTGTGCAATATGGTGACACTGAATCCAAGTCCTTTAAGCATTTTGGCCAGGTTGTCGCTATCGACGTTAGTGCCAGTGCGCGACTTTAGGCTGTGAATATCGAAGTGCTCGTGATTGAAAATGATGGCCATACCACGATGCTTGTGGTTCATGTTGTAGTAAGGCGCATTCTTGTCGGTTGGCATCTTTGCAAAGCGACGCACTTGCGACGAATCGTGGCTGCCCCATGCGTCGCCTTCATCGCCACCACCATCACCGTTTGGTCTTTGTTCAGGTTTAGTCTCTCCATTATTTTTCTGTTCTTCATCAGCCATGTTGATTTTTGTTGACCAGCTCGGGTTGCCTTTTATCGACCCAGCAGATATTCTGGTATTGGTAAGCTACAAAAACTCAAAAGGCACTGCGTCGCTAACAAGTGAGTCTACACTACGTAGTGTTTGTATGCTCAGTGTACACTATGAAAATAATGTTAGAAGTGGAAATAGTTCAACAACCGCTTCTTCAAACAAAAGAAAAATCAAGACCACGTTGGTTTATTGATAGAAAAAAAACAAACGTTAGATTCTCTCTTTGCAAACAAACAATAGTCCAATCCAATCACTACCGTCAGCGTCATGCGTGTCAGCGTCAGTGTTGCCACAACGCTCTTGTCAAAAGTTACCTAAGAGTGTTCAAAAAGTAACCTTTTAGGAAAAGTTACCTTTTTTTTTGAGGTCATTATGTAGTAAATGTTTAGTAACTAACTAGTAAAAGTAAACAGATCTCGGACGAATTATAATTCATCCAAGCAACACACAAACGTGAGTTGAGTATTGTTACGTTTACCACCATAGATGGCACTGAATAGTTTGAGATTTTAGTATAGTTTTAGTAAAGTAGCTTGCAGGCGCGGTCGCTGCCAAAAATTTGGGGTTGGGTATCATCAGGGTGTCCCTGACTTTTCCTGACCAGTTTTTAATATTTTCCTGACGAACTTTTCGTACCTTTTTAATTAAGAAGTGTGAACAGGCAATTTTTTGTTTTTTGTGATTTTAGTAACAAGACCAGCCGAAGAAGAACAATACGTAAGGTAGCAGCGAGTGGAGCGAGCCGCGAAAATTTCATATTTCAGAAGTGTAAATTGACAAAGTTCTTGTGATTTTACCATCAAAACCAGCAATAACAGAAATTTTACTGGGAAATTTGGGGACTGAAACAGTGCAAAATCACAATTTTTCCCCAAATTTCCAGATAACCACTCGATTTCACTGACTTTCCCTGATCACTTTGAGCTTCCTTGACTTTCCTTGATTTTCAAGGAAGTGGACACCCTGATAAGTCACCCCCTAGAATGCCACGACGAACAGTATTGAGCAGCTCGCCGGGTCCTATTAAAGTAATAATTTTATAAGGCCGAAGACGAACGAATCAACGAATGAATCCAATTGAGCAAGCGAGACGTTCATACTTTGGCGCTATGGTATTAATCAGTGCGAGAGAGAGAAAGACGTGTTTTTACGTCGTAACGTAATTTTGCGTCACCCAAAATGCCAAAATTGAAATTAAATTAGCGTTCCATTTCACGTAATTCAATAATTCCACAAATTTCAAAGAAAACTCACTCATAATATTTTTCCTTCGAAAAGTTACCTTTTGAGTCGTGTTAACTGGAAATAACATGGTGGAAGCAAAAGTTACCTAAAAGGTAACAAAAGTTACCTTATGGCAACGCTGGTCAGCGTGATTAAAAAATGCTCCCAGCCTCCCAGCCCAGGCTAAATAGCAAATCTGTAGTAGCTAGCAATGAATTGAATTTTTTGTTCCTTGCTCCAAGATTGAATTGAATGACTTGTCAAAAGTCAAATGACAAGTGACAACATTGTTTTTTTTTATTTTGTCTTTTCTTATTCTGAGGTCTTTTCGCCCTTTCGGGCAGGCTAAAGTCTTGAGACCAAACCGTCTTGTCTTGACGTAGGGCTTCGTTTTTCGTAGATTTTTTCTTCTTTGTTTATTTACCGTCTTTACTTGGCCTATAAAATGTAACCAGTTCAGGTAACAATTCCCCAATCGTGTAATTTGTAATTTAATTTTCATTTATTTGGAATTTTTGATCGTTTTATTCCACTACCCTATTTATTTATTTTCAAAAATGAAATTAAAAAATCTTGAAAAAGGGTCAAAAGGACCTTTTAGAGGTTGCAGGAAGTTGGTGGATGGAGGCGGCCCAAAAAAGTTTGTTGTGGCATTCTAGGGGGAGGCCATATGCCCAGCAGTGGACTTCAACAGGCTGATTGATGGTGATGATGATAAAGTATTTTAAGTTCATGAATTTTGCGTTCATTTAATTTGCCGTTCAGCTAAGGTGTCATTTTGATATTAGTCCCATTTGCTACTAGAGGTCATAATGTTGCTAATAGGACGATATGCTTTTAAATGTCCTTTCGATACGAAAGCCTATTTTTTATTACGAGAATTGGGATTGGATTGAGTTTTATGTTACTTTTTTATCCCGGTATAACATATGCGAAGTTGCGGGCGAACACTAGTGCATTATATATTAATTTGGTATATTATTATATAACATACATATTAATTAATATGTATGTTATATTATTATTCCTATTGCCATAACACAAGCTCTGCTTAGCGTGGGGCTAGAAAATGTTGTGTGAAATGTCCAGCATTTATTATTATTATTATAACCTCGAGGGTGGTCGTAGGTAGATACTTTGTAAGTCCTTTAAAATTTGGTCCATTTCTAAACTGCTTCACCTCTATTATTAAAGTGCTACACGTTTCGTACGTTAGGTACGTACCTATATACCTAACTTGGTTAAAATGCTGCTAATGCTGTTGCTACGGTAACGCGATTACCTACTACCTACAACACCAAAGAGACCTGAGACCATTATAAAACCCAGATAAGAAATCCTTTTACCAATGTCGATATTCAAAGTGAAGCCTTGGTGGTCAAACAATAGGCTACAAAATGTGGAAACTAATCTGGGTCTTCAAAACGCAAACTGCTTCAAAGTGGATAAGTTTAACTCGCACAATGACAGTGATTGTATTTTGGTTGGGGAGGGTTTGTTGTTAAAAGTTTACAAACCAACTGCTGATCCAGAGGCGTCCCATACGATATTGGAAACAGAATTGGAAGAAGTGATTTTGCAGATTGAAACTGGGAAACTTATTGCGTAAGTCCCCTTAACGGGCCCTATACCTATAGGTACCTACTTTTACCAACTAGGTAATCGATTGGTAGTTAGGTAGGTACTACCATATTCAATTATTGTTTAATATGGTAGTACCTAGTACCTACCTAACATATTATTTGACGACCTCTGTGGCGCGGCGGGCGAAGGTTCACCTGCGACGCAGGAGGTTGCGGGTTCGATTCCGGCCTCGGAACAAATATTTGTACGATCTGCAGATATTTGTTCAGGGTATTTTCTATGAATGAATGAATGATTTATTTATTTGCTTAGAATGTAGGTACAGTACAAGACAGATGATAAATATAAATTAAAGTCTCCAATACATTCTGCCGTCAAGCGTGCAAAATTTAAAATGTCCTTACAAACTAGGTATAGCTAATATGCAGGTCACAAGCGAGTCAGAAAACAAAAATACTCAATATATTTATAAAACGATTAAATAGGTCATACACAAAATAAACACAATGTCAATAAAAACCAATTCATTGTTCTGAGAGATATATGTATAATAAAAAAATATCTATCTATGTTAGTATATCAGTTATCTAGTAAACCTACCCATAACACAAACTCTGCTTAGCTTGGGACTAGATAATGTTGTGTGAAATGTCCAGCATTTATTTGTTTGTTTATTTTATTTTAATATGAAGCTGAGTTTATATCTCTTATATGGTAGTAGTCTTACCATAATCGATTACCTAGGTACATACTTTGAAGACTCGTTCGTTGTCAATTCGCACTTAATACTCAGTCAAAGTAGACGGTAAAAACAAATCAACATGATCATCACCCGTCTGTTTACGTCCACTGCTGGACGAGGCCTCCCCTATTGAATACAATTTGCTATAATCACCACGCTGGCAGGCGGATTGGTGCAGTTTGGTGTTGTGTAGGTAGGTATTCAGGCGGATGCTGCTGCCCATCCCCTGGTGTAATCCCTTAGTAACGCTTTCACTACATCCACGGGAGGACAAGGGGTCTGTTCTCAGGCCGGAGACACACACATAATAAATAAGTATTATAAATTTTGAATTTATATTAAAATTTGTTTAATTTTTAGGGGACATGAAGATCGACAAATCATGGTCCTACATCCTCAAAGTTATGCCATTTATCAGCTGAAGAGGAAAGAAGGTCACACTGATGCCGGTATGCTTTATTGTATCTAGGTCTACTTTATTAACTAGCATTTGCCTGTGGCTCCACCCCCGCGCGGATTAAAATGGTATGGTGGTAACTTCAATATGGTATAATTTTATGGGGGAATAGTACTGACGCACTGAAACTTTTTAGTCTCCAAAAAAGATGCCTTAGAATTATACACAACCTGAATTCAATGGAAAGTTGCAAACCCTATTTTATTAACGAAAACATCCTAACACTCATTGCTAAATCGGCATTTCAAGAAATAAGTATATCTGTCAGAAAAAACATGGATTTTTTCCAAGAATATTCTCGCCCTCAAAATCTTCGCCCCCATAGAAAATTAGCCCTCCCCTTTTCTAAGCTTCAGATTTTTCATTCCGGAACACATGCTATGTCGATAAAAATTTATAATACTATTCCCCAAGACATTAAGAATGAATCCAGCTTTTTAAAATTCAAAAGTATATTAAAAGCATACTTACCTAATAAAAAAAAGTTTTTATAACTTGGAGGAATTTTTTGAAAAATAACTTCTTACGGCACCTATTTATGTTATCTTAATTTAAGACTGTAGTACTTTTATTTTTAGGTATAAAATTGTAGCAAATAATTGTTACCACCATTCATGGAATTCATGTTCCATATTGCAGTGCCGGCTCATGTTGAAGCTGTATCTTAACCATAAGATCTTAATTTGTACAACATGAACGCAATAAAACATTTTGATTTGATTTTGATTTGAAGCCCTAAAAGAGAGGCTGATGTTTGTGTGAAAAATGCTAAAATGCAGTGTAGTACCTAGGACAAGAAACAGCACGGACCCCTAAGGGGACCAGTTCTACTTTTGTCCTTAATTTTGCAGGTGACCAAAATCTGCTGGAGTCTATGATAAAACACTCATTTACTCGTCGTGCTGATAGTCTGACATGTGGGCCTTTCGGCAACATTAAGACCAGAGACTTCATCTGCATACAAGGACTCGACGGAAGTTTGAGCTTCTTCGACCAAGACACGTTTTTGTTTATGTGTACCTTCAATGACGTCATCATCCCGGGTCCGATTTGTTACGTCAGTAACTGTGATTCTTTTGTTGTTTGTAAATCGACATGGGTTTTGGAAATATATAGGTAAGTTTCTAGAAAGAGAGATGTTTTGATGTAGGTACCATAAGTAGGCATTTGTTAAAAAAAGCTTTTTTCAGTTACCAGCAGTTGAGAGAATTCAGTGAACTTACAGTCAGACAGAATAAAACTAATATTCCACAATGGACTTACAATGCCGGTGAAGAAATAACACACACACAAGTTATGCAGGTGAGACCGCCGTATTCACACATAAGGCACATAATGTAATACATAATAAATAAATATATGCATGCACATTTGTACATATTTTTATAGTTCTGGTAAACAGAAATTTTATTTCATAATTCGTTTTTATTTCGAAAACTTATTTTGAATTGGCTCCTACAATTTGAAATCTCCGCGCTAGCGTTCAATAATTTCTCAGCTGTTTTTTTAGTTATTACTTACGTATTTTGATGGCAAACTTGAAATAGGGAACTACGTTTCATACCAGACAGACCAGAATTTATATTTGATAAAAAAGCCTCTTTTTTTTAATGGGAAACTATCGTTAAATTCACACTTTTGGCATTTATTTGGCATACACCGCTGTTTTTAGTTTTTCGGATTATGAATAATAACGTGAAGATTTCAGACAAGCAGCAATTTCTCAAGCATTCTGGCGCTGGGTGAAAGACATCTCTACTGCTTTCAAGACAATGGCCTAATGAAATACGTCATCAAATTTGAGTTTATGCCGATTTGCTTCAACGCGTATCTCATAGGCTGGTATTACGGTAAGCTTACAGCAACAACTGCCGTCCCAGTGAAACGTGACCAAAACGTGACGTGACCCTTTTGGTCATCTACGTCCGCCTGTCACCTTCTAGCGCCCAATAATAAGTGAAAATTGCACAAAATATGCAATACATGTTGTAGTAACCACCGCAACTAGAAGAGGGTCCTGCTAATAAGTCGTGTAACTTACAAATTTACAATACAATAGGCACGCGATTTATTATTTGAAAGAGCTTATTGGGATGATTAAATTAAATGTTACAGAACCAGGAGCAAGATTATTAGTTATGGTCGCATCAGAGGACTCAAAACTATTCATTTACGAAGGCACCAGTCTACTATGGTCCTGCGATCTACTCAGCCCAGCGGTATCTATCTCTCGTTGCTTTCTGAAGGCGCTACCAGGAGGTCTTGTCACTTTATCAACAGGTGGCATAGTCAATGTTGGGTACATGGGCACCGAGCCTGTCTTAAATGGCAATGTGACTCATATCGTAAACGAAACTGTGGATCTTAAACAAATTCAAGCCGAAATGGACGAGGTTGAGGAATCTTTGCTAAACATTTTGGCGAACAAAGATGGTAGGTAAACGATGGATGGTAACTACTTCACCAGTGTGACCACGAGTAAAATAAATTCCTGTTAGTCACACCAATGTGACAATCTGGTGTGACCACGAGTCCGCAACCATCGGTAGAAGTCATAGTCGGTAGAAGGTCATTGCCGGCCGGGGCGGAGAGTGGCCGTTCTGAACGTACCTACCTTGTACTATATTTTGTGACGGTGACATAGGCCATTGAATGCCACGAAAAACAGTCTTGAGCCGCCTCTTATTCCTTATCGAATCCGTCTCAATCTAAATCACTACCTACCGCACGCTTTCGTCTGGTAGGTAGTGATTTAGATTAGTTGAGCTATCTTTAGATCGTTCGTAAAGGTCTTTAGAGAGTTCAACTGTTTCATTCGTATTTTTACATTTTGTACTTATACAGGGTGTTTTTTTTAAATGGGACAGTATGGGAATATCCGAATCCATAAGAGATACGGGAAAACTGTCTTTGGAACCATTTGCTCATTTTGTATGAAAATGATTTTGGCATAGTTATTTTTTTGGTCAAGCGTGAGTTCTCCATAAAAATGAGTAGTTTTGATCAAAAAATTTTTTTATGCGTATCGTCTCAGTTTCATGTAAGGATTGTTTCATTGTATCGGAAGAATAAAATCTGAGCAGCAGAAGTTAGTCAAATTTTATAAAATGATTTCTCATACAAATTGTAAGTAATTTGGTACCTACGTTAATAAAACTATCGCAATAAATTTTCAAAATGGCCTCCCTTTTGCTGTTTCCAGGTGCGGGCACGTTTCAGAACATCTCTAGTGGCATTAGACAAAGATGTGTGGTGAATGTTGTTCTACTGCTCTGATGGTCTCGTGAAATGAGAAAAATCAGAGCTGTAAAACTTAGTCAAACTTTAATAGGAAAATCTTTATCTAAGGCCACAAGAGGTATTCTGAAACGTACCCGTACCTGGAAACAGCAAGAGGGAGGCCATTTAGAAAATTTATTGCGATAGTTTTATTTATGTAGGTACCAGATTACTTACAATTTGTATGAGAAATCATTTTATAAAATTTGACTAACTTCTGCTGTTCAGATTTTTTTCTTCCGATACAATGAAACAATCTTACAAGAAACTGAGTCGATACGCATAAAAAAAATTTTGATCAAAACTACCCATTTTTATGGATAACTCACGCTTGACCAAAAAAATAACTATGCCAAAATCATTTTCATACAAAATGAGCAAATGGTTCCAAAGACAGTTTTCCCGTATCTCTTATGGATTCGGATATCCCCATACTGTCCCACTTAAAAAAAACATCCTGTATACTTGTATTATTATTTATGTAAAAAAAACTATAAAAATAAAACTCGCATAACAGGTCAAAACTAAAATTTTCAGATTCTGATAGCAGCTTTTCTAGGATTGAACATGTCCTCAAAATAAAGGCCGATGTCGGAAAACCAGTACAAAATCTATTCCAAGAAAATACTCAAAATAAAAGCGAGGGCATTCATCTCCTCATGTGTCCTGTAGTCGTGATTCTAAACTGCGAAGACCCGAACCAAATACAAAGTGTGCAAATCACTTATGTTTGCTGCCCCCCGTTTGAATGTTCAGAATCTACCATCTGCTTAGACAGTATCAACGGTTCCGAAATCATAGAAACACAAGTGTTTCTGTCAAGCGAATTCGATATCTCTGAAACTCGAATTAAGATGCTGTTTACAATAACAGATTCATCAGGGAAGATAGTTATTATAACAAGAAATGTCCTGTTGCCTTTGAGTCTATTTTGTTATCCTGTTGAAGCTATAACAGAGAGTAAATTGAAAATATGCGTAGAAGGAAATAAACCTTGCATTGATTTGACTAAGATTTTTACTGGTAAAGTATATTTTTTTAATCAAATAATTTACACATTTGTTTTTATACAATCAAAAAGCCCTCGTGGGTTTGATTTGTTGTTTTTTTTTCAGACTTTACTGAAGAAGACCTGAAGAATCAAGTTGGTCCAGAATGCGTAACATTCACATACAGATCAACTAAGAAAACAGTAACAATAAAAACATCACCAAATCAATTTTTTATAGAAGCAGACGATTTCACAGAAATGTCGTCATTATTAGACCATTTCTTAGTGCGATTGAGTGATCATTACAGTAGAATGGGTGTGAAGGACTTTCGATTCAAGTTGAAATATGACAAGGAGTTCGTAAAGCAAGTTATGCATAAGTTCTTAAGGAGTATTGAAACTCACGCGAAAGAGCGCTTGAAACTGAAGACTTTTGAAGTTAGTACAAAACAAAGCAACTTTTAAAGGCCACCACACACCATTTCAAACTGATAGTTTAAGAGTTTAGAACTCAACAGTCGCAACTATAAAAATATGAACTGCAGTTTTTACAAGTACTTAATCAATTTAATTTGAAAACTTAACACCACTGCAGTTTAGCTATCCTAACTAAGCACTCTCAGGATCAAGAAAAATCAATAACACCTTTGTTTACTAAAATCCGTAATCATAATCATAATCATTTATTCATTTACAAACATGGGTAAATAGTTAAAGGTGACAAATAATTTAAGGAGAACAAGAGGTCAGCAATTCTCTAATTTAAAAACATTCAATTCGCAGTATAATCTCGTCTCAGTCGCACTGTCAGCTGTCACCTATATAGTTACTATTACTTAATCTTAGCATGTATACGCGAAGATTAAGTAATAGTTAATATACGAGACAGTGCGACTGACACGAGATTATATTGTGACTGGAATGTTTGAAAGTTAGAGAATTGGGCCTCTGATTTGATACATTATACCATTTAATTATAATCCGTCGAGCCGCTTGGATGATATGAGGCTTCGAGCAACACGGACTTCCTGTTCCGTGTTGCTCGAAGATATGAGGTACCGATGTATATTCAACTCAAGACTAGATGTCGCCACTTGTATATTAGAACGCGCTATAGGTTTTATTCCATGGAATTGAATAACTCTACAAGGAGATCATATTTGTTTACTTGGGTTTGAACCTCATAATAAAAATGGAAGTATTTTTATTTTGAGGTTCAAACCCAAGTTAATTGAGTGCCTAGAATCTAGGCCCTAGATCATGGACTTAATATTCAAATTTCAAACGAATATTTAATTAATATTGATATACAAGTCCATGGCCTATGACAGAATACAGACATACAGACGGACAGCGTAGGCTTAGTAATAGGGTCCTGTTTGTTACCCTTTGGGTACGAAACCCTAAAATTATAAACTACACGCGAATAACAACCTCCCTTCGGCAGTCGAACAAAAACATATAGCAGACTTTAATTTAACTAGACAGTTAACTGACGAAGCGCAGTTCTAACAATTCTGTTCGAAATTACTGTGTGGTGCCTTACAGGCCCCAAGGCACAACTACTAAATGCAGTCATCGAATTTTAATTTATTCCTATTTTCATAACAGTCAATAAAAGGACCGCGAATAAACGAATTATTTTAGCGTGGCTTAGCTTTAGAGAATACCCTTAGCACCTTTACCTTTTGATGTCGTTAACGGTTTTTCAGGATGAATTGAATATTCTACAAAGACAGTTCACAGTTGTACAAAAACGGCTGTTAGTGCAGTACGGGTCTTTGCCGCCGGGAGACTGCGATCCGCTCGAATTCTTGATGAGAGACACTCACACAAGAATAGTCAATACTGTGAATCAAATCATTGAGTCCAGAGAAAATGTTTGCAGGTACTTAGTCAAAATCAATCGATAAAATCTTAGGTTACGGTTGTATTTGAGGACGTCACTATGCTAGTGTTGTCCCATTCCCTCCTATTTGATATTTGCTAGAATATAAGGATAAACAACAGCCAAGACAGATTCATGAATATCAGCCGTTAAGACGTCCACTCTTGGACGAGGCCTCCCCCATAGAATGCAGTGTGGGGCATTTGCCATAATCACCACAGCTGGCAGACGGAGTGGTAATATAGTATTGGCGTTGAGTACTCAGGTGGATGCTGCTGCCCATACGATGTAATCCCTTAGACGGCTTGTACGAACTCCACGGGAGAAGACAGAGGTCTATTCTTAGGCTGGACACACCACGGCAGCAAAAAACATTCAAATTTAAGCGTTAAGTGTCTCTTTGCGTTAGGTGGTACTTTACTAGATGGTAAATATAAGCATTAGACCTCTACTCAAACACTTACTGCTAGCTAGGACATAATAATGGATTGTAGGTATTAATCTTGTTTTTTTTTAGAGCTGGCAGTACCGTGACTTCTGTCGCTTATTTAATTATTTGTATACTCAAGCAAATCACTGGAGACGAATTCAAAATCAAACTCATTGAAGAGATGATGACTCTTACATCTTTGTATGAACTTTACCAAGTAAGTGACTATGTAACACTAACATTAAAGAACGAGACCCCCAACCTGTGTGTACGTGTGCGCAAGTGCGTATAGCTTCAATATAAAGTTTGGCATACTTTATCGTATATCCAATAATGACAACGTATACTACATAACTTTTCATTTAAAAAACCGACTTCTGCCATAGTATTCGACAAAATAATTTTGGATGAAAAAAATTTTATGAAAGAACCATAGTGGTGAAAGGATTATGATACTTTCTGAATGCAAATGCTTGGTGTCTTGCTGAAAATATCAAAATCGCCATATGTATGCCTACAATATTTAAGGAGTTCCCTCAATTCCTCATGGATCCCATCATCAGAACTGGATTCTGAAAAAAATGGGACCAATCTGGAAGTATATCTACTCAAATAAAAAAAGAATTTTCCAAATCGGTTCGTAAACGCCGGAGATATGCGGTAACAAACATTAAAAAAAAAAATTAAAAAAAAAAAAAAAAAAAACAACCGAATTGAGAACCTCCTCCTTTTTTGGGAAGTCGGTTAAAAATATGATAAGTTTGACAATATTGGATCAAATTTTGTGAGACGTCTTCAGTCATATGGATTTTGATATAATAAATCAAATCAAAAGAATTTAATTCATTGAAATCACAAGGATCATTATGAATCGTCTTATAAACTAAAATTACTCATGTTCCAACGCGACCAAGCCTAGAAGAATATCTTCAAGCTCCCGGCAGATCCAAGCAGTCAGGATTTTTTTTTCTGGCTGCTTGGAAGTGCTCTTTTGCTCTAATTTCTAGCTTTAATTGATGATTATATGCGATTAAAATCCACCTTGGCAAGCAAACAAGCAAACGGCCCACCTGAAAGTAGTTACCTAGCCTATGAACGCCTGCAACACCAGATGCATAACACGGGCGCTGCCGACCCAGAGACAAAGTTGAAAAGTCTCATGTGCCTGTAATTTCACCAGCACCCGTACCGTTCAAACTGAGATACAGCAATGCGAGCACTACTGCTAGGCGGCAGAAACAGGTACGGTGAAGTACTTCCCCGATGAACTCTTTCACAAGAAGTTCTACTGTTCTAATAGTTGTAGTACGGCAGCTTTTGAGTAAGGAACCTAATTCCATCGTGAATACTTCTTCATCAGTGATGTCACTACTGGGTGAGGCCTCCCCCATAGTACCCATAGCGTGCAATGGGGGATTTTCCATAATCACCACGCTTTGCAGGCGGATTGGTGTTAAGTACTGAGGTGGATGCTGCTGCCCATCCCCTGGCTTAATCCCTTAGTCGCCTTTTAAGACATCCACAGGAGGGATCCGAATTTTCCGAGCTGACCGGGCTTGCTTGGAAAACTTGGAAAACGCGTTTTCTTCCCAGAGATGAGACTTAGCTAGATCGATTTTTCGCCCCCAAAAACCCCCATAAAGCAAATTTCATCGAAATCGTTAGAGCCGTTTTCGAGATCTCAATAAAGATATGTAATATATATTATTTATATACTTAAGTATACAAATATTTCTCGTTTAAGGTGGAACGTTAGCAAAGTAGCGCGAAATTCCAATTGTATTGTGTTTTTTTGCTCATTAAAGCTTATTAACACTTCTTGACATAGCAAACACTGCATGATTTTACGGGAATCAGGAGACCTAACACACATGTTTTAAATAATCATTAGTTTAGCTACGAATGGTAATGAACCAAAACAACACTATACAAATCGTTTATTTTCCACTTTGCTAACGACCTATAGTATTAGATACTGATTGAAATAAAACATTGATTTAGCGAACAATCAAAGTGTTTATTTTTCCTAGGAGTGGGAAGAAGCCGTATCTCAAGCGCTATCGTACATTTGGAACAATATGTTCAAAAAATCCGAAAAAGACAAGGAAAAGCTAGCGCCCGTGACGGAGCAAGCGATATTATCACAAATCAACTTGAAGCGATTCCTGAAGCAACTACGCATTGTCTTGGACAATTTGTTTTCTGAAGCCAATGTAGAAAACGTACAAGAGTATCCAATTACACGTATAGAAGAGATGGTCGAGGTGTTATAGGGCCTATGATTAAGTGAATTACATTACGGGCCTTTGCCACCGAGTCCTGCTATGTGGCGGGTAGCATTCGCGATAAGCACTCATTAACTACTATTAAAACTTCGGGAAAACAAGGTTAACCCAAAAATATCTAAATTATAAGAATATTTACGAGTAAGGGTCAGCGCAGAGCCAAGCGGCAAACTAAAGCAGTTTTCCACTTATAAATAAACATCGTCGTTATTTAATTTAAATAGAGTTGAAAATAGTATGCAAGTGATAATTTGTCACGCTACTTTCAAATCATCAGTATACTTATATAAAATCGCTGCGAAACGACCTGAAATTGGGAAAGTATACGTACCTTTCCTAGTTCCTTGTCGTAGACCACAAGGAACTGAGAGATGATGAGAATGATGATGAATGAGGTGATGGAGGGATGCAGTAAGAAAGGAATTTCCGAAATTCACCCCCTAAGAGGGTGCAGCGGGGTGTTGAAGTTTGTATGAAAAAAACAACTCCATGCGGACGAGAATCTATAGTGGAACGCCCGCAGTAACTAGGTAGATAATAATAACACAATACTAACTCTTTGTGTATAGTTATTTTTGACAAATCCTATTCTACTAATCCTACTAATATTATAGATGTAAAAGTTTGTGAGGATGGATGGATGAATGGATGTTTGTTACTCTTTCACGCAAAAACTACAGAACGGATTTTGATGAAATTTTACAGTATTATAGTTTAAACATCAGAATAACATATAAGCTATAATTTATTTTAGAGGTTCCATGTGGTCCGCCCACGAGCAAATGCTATTGTTTAATATTCATTCTTTATTGTTTTAACAACTTCTAATAATAACTTGTTTTGTAAGTCCATTATTTTTTTTTATTTTTGATAGTTAAATATATTTTGTTTATAAGAGGAAAACTGCTCAAGCAGACTAAAGGTCTTCGCATATTATAACAACTCCACGCCAACGCGGCAGCAACTCTACTCACACTCTCGACTTTTAGTGTGTACGATGCGTAGGCCACTCGTCGTACACTACTTTAATATCTTTTTATCATAATAATAATTAAATAATTTTAATTTTTGTGTCATATGACACAGGGCTTAAATTTCAATATTTGGCATAGAGTCGAGTCGCCGTTGAGTTGTTTTAATGTGCGAAGACCTTAAGTCTGCGCCGACCCATAAAGTAGAATTTTTTGACAGATGTCAAAAGCTTCGCATAACCTATCCACCACTCACAAGCACGATGACAAAGGTCCTAAATAAAGTACATTCTAACAAATGAACACTTTAATTCCATTAGACACTGAATTATAAATAGTTGCTGTAAAGTCCGTATTCACGCGACGTGCATTAGAGAATACATAACGAGATTGAAGTACAGCATGTGTACTATCAATAGCAGTATCTTGTCGCGTGTACCTGATACTGGTCATTTCTTCTTGGCGTCTTTGAGTCCGGCGCCCGCGTTGAACTTGAAGAAAATTATATCGCCATCCTCGACCGTGTAATTCCGACCTGAATAAAAATAATCATTGATTGTAGCAATCTGTATGACTGAAGACTATCGATGGACTAAAGACATTATAAACGTTGCAGGAAGTTGGTGGATGGAGGCGGCTCAAGACCATGCGTCGTGGCATCCTAAGAGGGAGGCCTATGTCCAACAGTGGACTTCGACAGGCTGATGATGATGAAGTATTTTTTTTACGAGAATTGGGCTTGGGTTGAGTTTTATGTTACTTTTTTATCCCGGTATAACGCAAGCGAAGCTGCGAGCGAACACGTGCTACATGTTTCATACGTTAGGTAGGAATCTACCTTCCTTGGTTATAATGCTGCTACGCATTACTGCTACGGTTACGCGATTACTGCAACACCAAAGAGACCTGAGTGAGATCATTATACAACCCAGTAAAGAAATCCTTTTACCAATGTCGATATTCAAAGTGAAGCCCCAAGGCTCCAAGGCTTGGTCAAACTCAATTTAACTTTCGCTAGAAGCGATTTTTTTCACAATAGAAAAGTGCTACTCTGCTCGCTCATACAATACACAATGACAATGAATGAATGAATTTATACAATGAGTTATGAATACCGACTTAGAAGCGACTTAGAATTTAGAAGTCCGACTTTGCGTCTCTCGATCATGTTTAAATCAACTTTTAAACTCAATTTTGACGTATAAATAAAGACGAGAATTGAATGAATTGATAATTATTTTTATGCCGGTTTAGCTTCGTTCAAGTTTCAGTCACATTAAGATCAATTTACATTTCACCGTTGTCAGTTGAAGAGAATTTTGTGATATCTACGACATCAACACTAGATCGGAACATGATCCGAACATTGTTTTGCTTATTTTTAATTGGCCCAAAGGACTATATACGAGTATTGAGGGTGTACAACTAGAAAGCGAGGTACCTTGCTGCCGGTATTTGCCGGCGGACTTGCAAGCGGCCTCCGTGCCCTCTTCTCTGAAGTCCTTGAAGTGCATCACCTCCGCCATTATGAAGCCCTTTTCGAAGTCCGTGTGGATCCGGCCCGCGGCCTGCGGGGCCTTTGTGCCTTTCTGGAACATTCAAACATAGGATAGTCATAGGGTCTTAAGGTCCAAGTTCACGAACAAATAAACGGGCCTTTACAAGAACATTGGTGACAGATCATCTTTTAAAATACCTGTCAAAAAGAATTTGTTTAACCGCTTGTTTATTTGTTGGTGAAATCACCCGTATTTAAAAATATTTATATTTTATTTTTATTGCACATATGATGATCAGACATGTCAAACATGCGGCCCGCGACCTTCATCAATCTAAAGATGGTTCTGTACCTAAACAAAAAACTATTATCAACAATCCATTTACTACTGAAGAACCACGGATAATGTAGACTAACATCGATAAGATTATAAAGAACCGGACAAGTGGGAGCGAGACTCGACCCCTGAGGGTGTCTGACAGACAGACGGAAAGTAGTGGTCCTATAAGAGTCCCGTTTACATGTTGAGGTACGCAACCCTAAAAACATGAGAAGTCAGACCTTGGTGGTTATTCGCTATGACCTAAGAGATTCTTTGTCAATAACGTGTGACGTCACCCATACGATTCAGCGATGATTCCACGCAGATATCGTAACGAGCCCGCGTTGTTACGTTTGGTCATAGCGAATAAGGGTCCAAATACAAGTGGATACAGGTCGCGCAACGAGTCATGAGCGCTGACCTTCAATGCGCAGTAGTTATTTTTTGGCTCTGTTTAGTAGGGGGAGAGAGACGCGACGACAGAGGCGGCCAGCGCCAGCGCGTATTGGTTGATCAGTCGCCTTCCGTACCGAGCGCCCCGCACTCGCGTCTCGCGCTCCCTAGATACAGACACATGTACACATGCTCAATCAACCCCTCCACTTTCGCCGAGCGCTCATAACTCGTTGCGCGACCTATACTTACTCGTAGTTCCTGATACCAACCACACCAAGTAGTCTTAATGTGGGATCAAGACTATGTATGTGACCATTGGATGTTATGTTTTAAGTTTTATTCATAAATAATTCAAATATTACCAGAATGGTCCATGCTTTAACTTCATCAGCTCCAGCCGTGAAGAAGTATTCTAGCTGTAGAGCTTTGTATCCTTGCACGATGATTTTATCCAGTGCACTGGAAAATACACGCTATTATTATAGACATAGAGTATGTTTATTTACTTTAAGAAAACCATTGGTACATAAATTTAGAAATACATAGATACATAGTAGTTTTGAGGCCATTTAAAGGTCTGTACTTAAAGAAACATACGCCCATTTTCAGCAACCCAATTCTTATTTCAAGAGACACTTTACAAATGTCAAATGGACAGGTTTCTATGAAATAAAACCGTACAAGTGCGAGTCGGACTCGCCCACGAAGGGTTCCGTACCATTATCTATAAAAACGGCACCTACAACGGCATCTATAAAAATGTTTTTTTTGTGTGGGAGCCCCCTTAAATATTTATTTTATTGTTTTTTATTATTTGTTGTTATAGCGGCAACAGAAATACATCATCTGTGAAAATTTCAACTGTCTAACTATCACGGTTCATGAGATACAGCCTGGTGACGGACGGACGGACAGCCGAGCCTTAGTAATAGGGTCCGTTTTATCCTATGGGTACGGAACCCTAAAAATTACAAATTTGACATACGCTAACTGTCTCGGGCCGTGGTAGTCTCGGCCTACGAATAGGACTCTTCCAACTTATGTGGATGTCGTAAAAGACGACCAAGGGATAACGCCAGGGGATGGGTAGCAGCATCCACCTGAGTACCTGTACTGAGTACACCAAACTGAGGCCGAACTAGAGATACTGTAAATCCCTAACATCCAATAGCTATCCACCAGCTAGGGACAAGCAAGCTTTAACAAACAATAAATATAATTTATTATTTAGACTGGACATAGGTCTCTCCATAGCACGCCACGAGTACAGTCTTAATTTAGCCAAACCACTGAAATCCTGCAAACTTTACATGCCACCGGTACATAAAGTTGTGAACCCGCCCTACAGTGCTTCGGCCGTTCCAACACTCTTTTATTCCCCAGCGGTAGTCAGTTCTGCTAAAGGGCCAACCCATTGCCACTTAACACTAACCTTGATAAGTTGTTATCCTTCAAATACGCTTGTCTTTCCGCCACGTCCATATCCAATAGCTTAGTCTCAAAGACCCCAGAGAAGGGAATTAGGGGCGCCCCGGGGTCATTCTTATCGATCCATTCCTTAAGTTTAGGGAGCCATTTGTTCTTCTTTCTAATGTAGTCCTTCTCCGATAAGTTGACGAGGTACAGTGCTGGCTTTGAGGTTAGAAGCAGATATTTGTTGAGAATTTCAATATCTGCCGCACTCCAGTCTCCAAAGCGAATGTGTTTTTTTTCGTCGACCAGTACAGCTTTGATTCTCATCAGTGCATCCTGTAATTGTTAATTAAAATTATATATATTATATTAAATAAGATATTATAAGAAATCGCTACCTATTGGCCTCATACACAAGCACGCAATCCTGCAGCGGGCTATGGAGAGAGCTATGCTTTGAGTTTCACTACGTGATAGAATCCATAGCGATGAGATCCGTTCAAGATCACCCGACATAGCTCTCAATGTTAGCAAGTTGAAGTGGCAATGGGCACGCCATAAAGCTCGCAGAACTGATAACCGTTGGGGAATAAAGATTCTCGAGTGGCGACCAACAAACCGGACGACGCAGTAGAGAACGGATTTGACATAAAATGATTGTGAGAAAAACTATATTTTTTTTTTTTTTTTTTTTTAATAACTGAATTTAAATATGTTCAAACTTAAGAATTCTTGAATTCTAAGTCGTACTTAGACTGGCTTGTAAGAATAGAATAGAAAATACTTCATTCTAAACCTTAGCCAATAAAAAAAAAGTGTTAGACACATGTTCACGAACAAACAAACAGGCTTTTATCGTTACCATTGGTCAAGGTGACCGATAATGTATGAAAGCATCCCCATATAAACAGTTGTTTAACCATTTATGTATTGGTGAACAGTGGCCTGAGTATGTTTTATTAATCTGGGCCAAGCAGCAAACAATTGACACGTACAGTGTAGTAATCTGTGTTACACTACACAAATGCTTGTTAAAACTCAAGACTACGGCCTCTGGTAATTGGCCTATCGCAGGGTGAACAAGAATGAACCAGTGACACAACGAATGAACGAACGATTGCTTACATATTCAGGCTTCAGTTTCTTGTCGTTCCCGCGGACCACCACCCTCTCCAGTTTCTCGATATCCTTAAGGAGTTGGTCTTCATCCTTCAGGCGTAGCTCCTCGCCGATGGTCTCCAGGTCCCGCACGGGGTTCACGTCGCCGTCCACGTGGATCACGTCTTCGTCGTCGAAAGCACCTGGGGACATTGTCATTGTTATGCGTGAAATAAGTTAAAAACGGACAAGAGCGAGTTAGACTCGCGCCCTGTGGGTTCCGATCCGGAAATTATTTTGAATTTGTCTCTGCCCTTTTCGACCTTTTTTCTTACAAACTTCATCATCCCATTTTAGGGGTCAAATAGTTGAAGTTCCTTAATTTTAGACTTTTTCCTTTATTAGCGTCATACAGCCTCCTAGGATTTAAATTACAGAGTTGTGAGGTTGCTGAAAGTACTAGCAGTTTTTAATTTTCGAGATTTTCTAGCCAAAATAAGACATTAATTGCAATATCTTTTTATTGCATCGAGCTTTTCGACGGCACTATAAGCTCACAGACCTTTATATTTAGTATAAACTTCAAGTGGATACATATAGGCAAGGCGCAAACGAGCCACTGGCCACAGACACCGGTGGCGAGCGACAAGCAGTTTACACGTTTTTTCCTACATTTTGTAGGGACTCGCCGAGCACGGGTGGCCGGTGGCGTTCACTCGCTACAGCATTGTTAGCGACTCGCCAGTTGTTGCCGCCAGGGCCATACAAAACGCGCACACTAGCAACAGACGCACCACTACGCCTCTCTCTCACCCTCCCTCAGTTAACCGCCTGGCGTTCTACGCATTGGACATGGAACCCGGCCACCGAACACCGGTCGCTGTGGCCAGTGGCTCGTTTGCGCCGAGGCATACTCGGTACTCACGACATAAATTGAAGATGGCGTCGCAGGCTTTGATATGCGACAGGAAAGCGTTTCCTAAGCCTTGTCCCTCAGCTGCGCCGCGCACGAGACCGGCGATGTCGACGACATTCAGGAATGCGGGTACTTTGCTGCAATTGAAATAAGGGTTGCATTCTGAATGCACACAAATCAAGAGACGAATTGAAAGGGATGGCGTGCGGCGTTCGTCAACCGCTTATGTCATCACCCTAATTTAGTTAGCGAACTGGCTGTACGCTAGCTTTTGTTTACGTGCCCGGTACTAGCGCGTAATGAGGAATGGATTCGTTACCTTATACAGACTTATCAAAGTTAGTCAATCATCATTAGCAAATACCTAAATGAGTCTATCTATACGGAAAAATATCAAGATTTTTAGTATATTGGTCAAGGCTTTTGAGTTTCATGTAAGGAACATAATAACATTATTCCTGGATAAACACTTTGGTAACTGATTGTATTATTTGAAGCCGCTTGACTGAGGTGCAAGGTCTTTGGCAAGTACCTCACATGTGGTGTGAGGTACTGCCAACAACCTTGCCACCTGCTGCCACCTTGTGAATTTCTAGACAACATTACTAGTCCCATCCTTTATCTTCTAGTCTTCTGTGTTGTGAATCCATCCAAGATTGGACTGGGGATGGGGTGCAGAGGATTTAAAACTAACCTGGCTGGCTTGTGGTACTCGCAGAGGTACTCATATCTCTCGTCAGGAACGGGTACCCTACGTGCTGAAACCAAAGATACATTATTAGACTTCAACGCCAATATTCAATATTGAGTGAGCAATTTCACGATAAGATGACTTTACCTGGCCAATTCTTCAAAGTTTTATTAAAAAGAATACGGCACTTCATATAGGTAACTATTTTATTCTGAATTAGTTAAACTCAAAAAATTAACTATAGTTTGTTCAACTCAAATAACGTTACAGATGCTTGGGTAGGACTCGTGGCTAAGCTAGATGGCTTTCTCAAAGTTCCCGAACTAGAGGTATTCGCTTCTCTACAACACACGGGATAACAAGCGAACGGGTTGTCCATGGATCTAAGAAATTGGCCTACTTGCGTGATAAGTTTGCACCTAGCGTCATACACACTGGATGCTTTCAAGAACCTCTGTAACACGGATTTATCAATACGTGGATTGTGCGTTTTCAAGTATAAGGCGATTTGCAGGAAAGCAGACAAATCAAAGGGCAATCCAGGATATTTCGGTCGGAACACATTCACAGAGCAACAAGCGTCTGTTATCAAACTGCCAACAGTTTGTTCGAGGTAACCAAGATTCGGAAGTTTGTTTAAGGATAGCGGAGGGAACAACTTGCTTCCTTTGAATACTGTGATATTGGAATACATGTGAGGTTTGGCCAAAAACTTTGAGAGACATTTCCCGCCGCAAAATAGATAGGTCTTTCCTTGAAAACTCGCAGCATGATTACTGCTTCCTCTTACAATCTTTTGTGACGGTAGGTTCTCGGCATAATTTACGATACAGATACCGTTTTCATGCACAAGATCCATGCTCACCGTTTTCACGACAGCTGGTATTTCTGGAATGTCAACCTTCTGTGCAGTCAAATATGATTCAGGATGCTGCAGCACTTTGCTCATGTGATCAGCACATATCCAAAAGAACTTGTTCCGATATTGTACCACACCTTTTTTGTCGACAGGAAAATTATTATGTCTTAGTACATTTTCACTGAGACAAAGTGGACACATATTTTTGAAAGAGGACATTCGTTGCTCAAATATGTCGTTCGATATACACATGACGTCTGCAGCCACAATGTTGGTGTCTACATTGGTAAGGTAATAATGAACTTTATGTATAAATTCTTTGATAACTATGACGGCATCTTCTAAACACTGCCACTTCGATTTATTCCCGTCGAGGACATAAATGTTTTGATAGTCATTATTTATCCAATTTCTGATATTGTAACTTTTGCCAGACCACTTTTTAAATCTGTTTGCTATAAATGAACGAGAATACGGTGGCATATGTTTTAGTATATCGTCGTACACTTCAATCTGTGAGCTGACTAAAACCGTTTCAACATCAGCGCGAATGTCAAATACGATATTTGGATAAAGGCCATCTTTGCATAGTTCCTTAGATTCAGAAGCTGATTCAGGAAATCCATCAAGCACAAAACCATACGTTATGGTTCGATGATCTATTGCAACGGTTTGAATAGCTTTTACAATGTGGTCTTCATTGATGCAATCTCCAGAACTGATAGCTGCCCGCATCTTGGTCCCCAATTCTGTCCAGTGCAAATCCTGTATCATATGACGTATAGCCATTCCTCTAGATATGCAAATCAATCCAAAGCGTTTAGCAAGATTTGCTGCTAGCGAACTCTTTCCTGATTTGGGAGACCCAATGACGCAAATTCTTAAGGGATATTCTTTGAATAAGTTGATATTGTTGTTGGAAATATACTTTAGGGGATTGGTTCTAAATTTTTTTACGGCTCCTAGGCCACCCGTAAAGTAGACGTAAGACCGATGGACGATGGGGTATATCTCGCCTTTACATCTACTAAGCTTGTAACCACTCTGTATTGCATCAGGGTTGTCATAAACGTACACAGGGCAAATGCGATTGAATTTACTAATGAGACAAAATCCTTCCGATAGTAGCAATTCAGCAATGTCGGCATTTACGACAAATGTTTGTTCAAATAATGATTCGCATCTGTTCCTGAGGTTAGTTAACTTGGAAAGTGCTAGTCGTACTAATTTGTCGATCGATTTGGTTCCTTTAATGGCTACAGTTTTAATTCTTTGTTCAAGTAAAAGTTCCTTTAAGCTTTGTATATTCTCGTCATCAGTTTCATAAATACTTTCTATTCTTGCATCAATTCTTTCATGCACTTCATCCGGTTTCTCCCACACGGTTTCATCAACCGGTTCGGGGAATTCGACTATAATTTCATTGAAAGCATTGAATAAGTTAGTCTCTACATTCGAAGACCCCGAAGGATGTGCGTCAATAATAACACTATCGGTAGAGAGGCCTCTGTCAGGAACAACTGTAGAGAAAAACATGTTTTCTAAAATCTCATCAACAATCAGTTTAGGGACAATGCTTTTAGTGAGAAAATGCATCCATTCTTTTCTTTCACTATCAAGTTTCTGCTTGACTTTTTCTTTTGCTTCACTCAACTGCATTTTCCATATTTTGAACATTTTAGGTGATATGCGTTCGAGTGTGACTTCTGAGCTTCCTTCAATTTCTATGATCAAATCGGGAATGCAGAAGCAGTTCAACATATCTTCTATATCTGAAGGCAAGCGTGGGTAGCCATCTAAAATAAACCCTGTGTTCAGAAATGGATCTTGAAACCATAGTTTCGATATCAGCTTTTCCATAAGCGGTGAAAGAATTGGTGCACCGCGTTCAAAGTAGTTGTAAACTATACGCCTTAGTTCGGTTTCATTCGACAAAATATCTGACAGAAGATTTTCATTGTCTTCATCCATTTGAAACTCCACCACTGCTTCATCGTCTATCGGCACATCAGTAAAACTGTTCTCATAACAGCGTCCGACTTTTTTGAAATGTTTGGGTAAAAGCAAGTCATTTATAACTTCCGCAAAATTTATGTGTACGAGACCGAGTTCTTTAGCAAGTAATTTAGACAAGATTGTCTTCCCACTTCCAATGCAGCCGATGACACAGATTCGAAACGGTGGAAGATCTTTGTATGGCTTATTGTAAGACTGATATTTGGAGACATCTTTCTGAAACAACTGTAAAGCTTCTTCTTTGCAAAAATTATAACTTTTGTTATCATATTTGATTCCAAACTCAGGTTTGCCTTCCCATAAAACTCCGTGATCGTAATAAGCAATTGGGCAGTAAATGTTTGTTTCACCTAAGTTCCGTGGGTTATTGTAGGTCATAATGTCTTTGGGGATTACTTCTTCGTCGTCTTGGTCGTCAGCTCCTTCGTCTTCATTTAGCTCACACGCTATCATGTAACCTTTTCTTAATTTCAGTAACATTTCTTCTACTACTTGAACATCAGATTTATTCTCTAATTCCACATCAATGTAGCATTTATTATACTCTTCTAATTTTAATTTAATAGTGTCCCAGTCTTCTTTGAACTTTTCTACAGCTTCGGTAAAAGAAGCAACCATATCGGTTTCAGGATTGGCTTCTGCAGAAACACCTTCAGGTAAGTTGAAATCAAATGTATTCTTTATGATATCATTGATTATAATTTTCATATCAAAAACTGTAGTATCGGGTTGTTTTTTCAAACGTAAATTCGTTTTTAATAGTGTATCACTGGCTTGCATAAATCGTTCAGTGTGACTTTTTTGAGAACCGATAATAATTTTGTACTTTTCTATCAAATCAGCATCGACTTCTCTGTTTTCTATCAATGCGACTGTATAATCTGGCATTAATTTAGATTCGGTAAGAAAGTTCCAATACTCTGGGTCTGATGGGAATCCGTCTATGATATACTTTCCGTACATTTGATCAAAGCCAGTAGCAATTTGACAATCTGTGTCAATTGCAGTCACAATTCTTATAATTTCATTCATTAACTCTTCAATGGTTGGTTCGATTTCTTTTTGAAGTTCGTTGGCAATTATGTAGGCTGTAATGGCGGCCGTAACATCTTCTTCTCCTAGGACTGGTATCGTAGGTTTATCTATTGATCTTCTGAGGAGGTAAGGAGCATATTCAGCTATGAATTTACCCGAAAGAGCTTGCTCACACAGATCCACATCATCTAAAAACGGAAAATGAGCAAGTGACATTCTCATTTTATTCAATTTGTTCAAAAATTCTTCACTTGGCGCTTCTTCTTGTATTATTTGTTCTTCCTCTTCTAGGCCTTCTTCATCTACTTTTTCTTTTTTTATGTACGTAAGACTTTTTTTCAGTACTGGAATATAATCGCGCAGTTTTGCCTTGTTCTGATAACACCACGCATCTAGATTGTTATTTCTTCTCATTTCAGCCTCCAGCCATACAGCAAGGCGCGCATCTTCTAGTGTAGCGATGATTTCCGATAAGATCGTTTTCGAATAGGTTTCATATTTTTCCTGGCGCCTATTCTCTAAAAACTTTTCGTAAGAAATTATTGGGGTGTCGAATAGCCACGACAGGCATTCGGATACCATCGTTTTGCCTGAGCATTTAGTTCCCATTACAATGGTTCTACAAGTAGGCTCCAAATATTTTAACTTGAGGTACGGTCGTGGGTTTCTGCAAAAAGAAACCATAGAATCCAGTGTAGACAGGAGATACACATGCTTGGCAAAAGCTACTGCAAACTTAGGATTTCCTCTTGTAGATTGCCTCTTTTTGAGCTCAACAGGGCATCTATTAAACCATGGGGATGGATATCGCTTGAAACTCAATATACCACTACGAAGGACGTTTGATTCTTCTACTGATTTCCAAAACTCTTCCATATCTTCTGGGGGTTCTTCCATGTACAAGGGTTCTGGTATTATGACAGCCTTTATCGGCATTAGAAGTAGCCTTTCTGCTATATGGTGCATCATCTGGTGAACTGTTTGTCTAGCATCAAGCTTGATGATGCAATTTGGTTCATAATCCTTTAACTTGTTTTCAACATAAGGTAAGATATCAAGTTTGTAGTTGCACATTTGTTTGACAGAGTTTGCTTCAAAATTAACTGGCTGTCTGCAGCTATATTTGGAGTTGAATGTGCGACTGTCAAAGGGACTGGTGTAGTCACTCAAATTATATTTAATGGGCCATCTAACTTCTGTTGAATCCTTTGCAATAAAAGGTTCAACAGTGTTCATGTTGTTCTTATAATTTATATATTTGTGCGTCTTTTTCGTTACTAAGTCTTTATCAGGGCAAGTGACGTACATTATGATATCTGGTTTCATTTCTAAATTGAACAGAGTGCTTAGTTGTTGCAGTAACACACCTTTCTTTGTGTTGTAGTAGGTATGTCCGGGAAATATGGTGTTAGAACAAGTGTTTAGTACGAATTTTGGTAATTCACATTTAATTTCGTGCTCCTCTTCAGGCAACTCTTCAGGTTCATGCTCTTCCTCTACTGCTTCTTCTTCACCAGGTATTTCTATTTTACTCGTAATTGAAGAATGAGGACTCCCTGTTTCTGGTTTTGGAGTTTTTGGTTTTTTCTTTTTCAGGTTACATATAACATCAAACATCAGATCTTGCATAGATATTATAGATTCCTCACCATTCAGACAGTAAATAAGATATTTTGAGCTACTGCTTGCAGTTACCAATGGAAAGCCTGATATAACATATCCTCTATGCTTTACTGCTAGTGAATCTAATTTTACTTTCAACATCTTTAAGATATTGTCAAATGCACAAACATTGTTGTGTTTCATGTTGAAATCCAAACATATCCCGGTGGGGCTGTTTTGTTCAATTTCATCAGTAATTATATTCCTGGGGCACAAATGGACGCAACTTAGCTTCTTGGCAATAGCTTCGCCAAGACTGTATGCTCCTGCCCCTGGTTTGCTTAATATCAGATAGCATGTAGGTTTACAGCGCAGGCTGACTTCTTGGGCATCAATATTGGTCCAGGGGTCATAGAATTTAGTATTTTTTGGCAATGGAGCAGCTGTGTTGTCTAAGCCTAGAACCGCGGCTGCCAGTGATCTCGGCTGTTTGCTTTCTTCTTCATTGCTTTGTTTACTAATGAGTTTAATACCATTGTTTATTACACTATTGGTAACAACAACATGTTTCAAACCATATTTGTCTTCCACTTCCAAGTTATCCTTATAGGTTTCAAACTCATTCATTTTGAAATTATTCAAAAAAATCCTGCAAAATTATTTCGTATGAAATGACATTCAACATCAATATTTGTCATTTCTACGCCATAAACAAAATTGAGGAGTGGAGAAATGAGGATGCTTATAACAAAAAACCCGTCAAGTGCGAGTCGGACTCGTTTAGAGAGGGTTATGTACAGGTAAGCTACTATAGTAACCAACTAACCACTAAACCAATAACTTAGTCAGTCACTAAATCAATAAATTAGTCAATCAACACAATCTAGTGGTTACTATCATAGTGACTAGACTCACTGAACTTAATAGTCCTTGGTGAAATTATGCAACATTTTATATGGATTATCTCTTCCGTTTCACGTGGGAATTTGAAGAACTTCGTTGAATTTGAGAAAATTCAACGAAGTTCTTCAAATTCCCACGTGAAACGGAAGAGATAATCCAAGAAGGAGAAAATTCACAGAAACTATGAGTGAGGCCAAATATTCCATATTCTTTTCAAAGTTTTAGGCTTGGTAGTTTTTGAATGCTCGATTTTCGTATATTTTCGATGGTCATCGTTTCGATGGCTTCGTGGTATTTCTCATAACAAGCCCTATCATGTGATACGTCGCGTGATGCATTTAACAAGTTTTCTTAACCAAATTTCGATGAAGATTTGGAGAAAATAGGGTGTGACAGACAGACACGTGAGTGATCCTCTCCGTGAGGGTTCCGTTTTTTCATTGGATGTATCGAAACCAAAAATGTAGCGAAAAAAGGCTAGTTACGTACCGGCCTGGCCAAACAGGAGTAGAGTATATATCCATGGAGTAGAGTTGATAAGGTGCTCATCAATCATTAATTTATAAAATTGTGTCATTGAATTCGCTTAGCTTTTATTAGATTAAGGCCATTTGTTTTTTGCAATAAAAGGGATTATAGTACTTCCATAGATACCTTCATAGTCCTACTGGTACAAAGAGCATACAGGTATTTACTTTTATCATCTGTCTACATAACTTTATCTACTGCAGGTAATGCCTCTCCCAATATGCAAGAACTCTCAGGTGATAAGTGAATAGTGAAAGATCAAGTAAAAACATTAATAAAATATACTTATTTTCATTAGGATCAATGGTGCAGAAGGGAAAGTTTTCAGCAGCGGCTTGACTCTTGGTGAGCACATTGAAGAATGTTGACTTGCCAACATTAGGTACTCCGACAATCCCCACTTTCAAGTTGGTACCCACACGTCCAATGAGAGGCTTCTTTTCAGGCTCTTCCACCTTCTTGGGAGGCATCCTGAAAACCCCAAACACATAATATTGCAATTGACTTGATGTACGAACCAGCATATGTGTCAATCAAGATTTTATAATATGCCAAAAAGTATGAACGAGGTTGGATAGACCAAAGCAGTCTAAATAAATAATATTCTAAACAAAATAAGACTGGTTATGTTTACCCTTAGCCTCGTCCTAATCAGCTGACTATTTTTATAACTAATTTCATCACATTATCATCCTCTGGCAGCCTGATACGAAAAAAGATTGTTTTTGGAAAATATTGTTTTCATATTAATTTCCATAGATCTAACAGTGAAAATTATTGGTTTTCAGGCCCTTGGTAGAAAGTGGCCAGACTCTTGAGGATGTCTGAGCACATCTAGTCTTTATTCTTAGACAACCTCAGTGGCGTAGAGGGCGAGTAGCCCGCTGGAACACAAGAGGTGCGGGATCAATTCCTGTTGCTGGACAAATATTTGCATGATCTGCGAGTATTTGTTCGCGGTTTTGGTGTTTTGGTACCATGGTATTCGTGGTTGCTAATACCCACTACACAGGGGGTCGGAGTATAGCAAAGGGTGTGCAGTTAGGAGGTCTCTTGTTTTTTTTCAGAGATTTTTTTTTCTTATTTCAGTTGGAATTGCTTTCCTGAAACGTAGGATTCTCTGTGGCACAAGTATAATTCATATAGATTAAATTCTTAGGTGATCTGCATATAACCTACTAAATTATTACATTTCTTACCTGAATGTATTTTGAGATGCACCGGTTTCACGGAATCGTGTCACAAAGCTGAAAAATATTACGTTTATGAAATCTAGGGTTTCTCTAATGAATTATAAGGTAAAAATATCAATTACAAACGTGTACCTCTACCTCTACCACAAATCCGTCCGGCGAACGCACACCAACTAAGACGCACACAAAGCACACACACACAGTGACGTGACATGACATGACAGTAGAAAACTCATCTTTATTCTGAGGTGGAAAACATGTTTTTTTTTTTTTAAGTCCATGGATAATCTACACGGGCCAAGGACTTTTATTGTTTAAGGGTACATTATTATGTATATTTGAGGGTGGGGAGGGGTGGAGGAGGGGGAGGAGATCCCTAGTATAAGGAGTTTAGGAAATGCATAGTTTTTATGGTTTTTATAAATAATTTTTTTAAAATCTTATTTTTAGATTATGTTTTGGTAATTTTTCTGTGATTAGAAGTTTTCTTGTGTACAAATACTAAAACTTAGTTTAAAAAAAAACCTAACAACCTACTGAGGGCCTGTCTGTACTATGGGCCCTGTGAAAGAATTTTTCTTGCGGTCTCATGATTTTTTACGTACAAAAATTAAAATGATTTCCTAGATCTGAAACTTCGTGACATTGCTAAAGATATACGTACTTTGCAAAAAAAAAAATTTGCAGAGTCTACTACAAGTCCCGTACCTATTTATAACACCTTTATATAAAAAAGTCTGTGATAATAGATTTAGTAAGTCACTGAAAATAAACCTACGGAAATAAATCCTAGAATACACGAAAACCTTAGACGCAAATAAACAAATACCAGTTTACTTGAATTGAATACCTATGTTGTATTGTGGAAGTAAATGAATATCATTTTAAATAAATTTTAAAATTATGTATTCATTTGTTACAAATATAATTCAAAGTTATTATCTATTTAACGTTGGCAACTTGATAAACAAGAACATAAAGCTCCTACATGATGCTCTCTCACACATTATTAAGTCCAATGCTCTGACATCGCTCGTTTTTCTGCCTAAAAGTGTAATGTTGTACTATCAAAAATATGTAGGTATCTACTCTTTAGGTACTATTTGTCCATGGTAAATGTACTACGTACAACATAGTACACCCCTGGAAGAACAAAGTACACCGTAGACAGAGAAACCTGTCTACGAAGTACACCGTATTAGCCAGGTATTTTTTTTATATTATAAATATTTTTATATATTTTTATTTTATACCTCAGAATATTTTATAGGTACTTCTTCATTTCTCTTTGGTTGAGTCTGACCACAGACTACCTACGTATTCTACATTTGTTCCTTGCTCCAAGATTCTACAACTACTTTTCTACATCTGTTTGTGTGTTAAGTCCAAGGTTAAGTCTGACAAGAGTCTGACAGATTTACGAAGGATTTACGCTAGGAGTATATGTGTTCTGTGGATTTAATACCCATCATGCCTTGGACGAATTTGTGATAATTCGTCCAAGCATCATGCTATCATGCTGAATGATGAAACCAAAAACCATAGATAGAGGCTGAAATTAAACCAGACAGAAAAGAAAAGAACTATAATACGTGCCTATTTAGCTAAACTGCATAGAATTATCACAGAAAATCTGTGATTAGTTTACATTCCAATAAATTATTTCGTTTCAATTATTTGTGGGCCTGTACTGAAACATCAAAAGGTTCGTATCAGTTTGTATGTACCTGACCTCAAAAGTAATACAATTGTACCTACACAGTATTATTTGAATAGTCAAAGGTACTTATTGAATAGCTAATTATGCACAATAGTCTGTCCACATTATTTTGATACGATTGGTAAGTATATAACTTCACTGTTCAGTATTTTAGTGCAAAACTAAACTTCTTTTCAATCACAGATGCAGCTTACATCAGATCCTCGACGCGCTGACCGAGAACGCAGGTTCAAGCCTCCTCCACCTACTTCAGCACCCGCTGAAGATCTGACAACAGATTACATGAATATTCTGGGTAATTTTATTTTTCTCCTGCGTGAATAACCTACCTACCTTTCTTAGTTCTGACCCAATTTCCCCTTAATCTCTAGACTTACGAGCGAAACGAAGAAGTATTCCTAGACTTTGAGCTAGTTTCAATAAAGAACAATTTTGAAATTTTTTGAATTTTGTAATTTTGATTTGTACAATCGTATCTCCATTGACCTTACGCTATTTGTCAATAGAGTCTATTTTTGTTTTTGTTTTACATTTTGACAGGGACGATTGTCCTTTCTGATGGTCTAGCGGTAAGACTTAAGTTATTGGTTGTTAATCCTACATTAATTCCATGATTATTTTTCAGGTATGGTGTTTTCAATGTGTGGTCTTATGATGCGTATGAAATGGTGTGCGTGGACTGCTGTGTTTTGCTCAAGCATTAGTTTTGCCAACTCCAGAGTATCAGATGATACCAAACAGGTATATATTTATTATTCATCATGAGATGAAGTCCCAAGTCTCTTCATAATCCACTTTTTATTTGAAGTTACATGATAGAATTGTAAGGGCTTTTGTATTGAGTATAAACATTTGAGTCATGATTTTTAGACGTAGTTTGTTAGTGCTGGACGAGGCCTACCCCGTAGAATGCAACGGGGAGGATTTGGCTTAATCACTCTCAGACAGGTTGATTATTAGTATTTGTGTTGAGAACTCAGGTTGATGCTGCTGCCCATTCATCCCTGGTGTAATTTTAAACTTGTAACAACCACGGGAGGAGACAGAGGTCTATTCCTAGGCTGGACACACCACGGTTACTATTAACATACACATGCACAAAACTTATAAATTATGTTAGTTTCAGATTATGTAGTACCAATGCCCAATTTTTCAGAGCAATTTTTTTTTTGCAGATTGTGAGCTCCTTCATGCTGTCAATATCGGCTGTGGTTATGTCCTATCTACAGAATCCTGCGCCAATGACTCTACCGTGGCAGACAGGCTCAATGTAGTATAGATTTTACTGGAATTTATATAGGTTATGAAAATTATGAAAATCAAAATAATTTTTTCAAATAGTTTTGCTTAGTTTCTGTGACGATGACCTTATCCTGCTATGGATTATTTTCGTTCTGGAAAGACAGGTTAAATACCTAATGTATTCATAAAACAAGGTGGTGGTTTATCACAAAAAGATTAAATTATATCACATATTTATTTCAATGCTCTCATGCACCTTTCGGTAAATGCTCTAAGCATGCACCCACGGACAAGACAGTACATTCTCCTTAGAGTTAAACACATACTAGTAAGAACAGACCAAATAATGGATTTAACACCCCCCACCTCGATTAATCATACTTTTATGAAAATGAAACACTTGAGTCGCTTAAATGAATTATTCTGATACTTATGTAGGTATATTGTTTCACTAGTTAAGTATTAAAAATAATTATGGTCATCCTACTTTATTCCTAGAACAAAAATGATTATGGTCACTTATGGTAGGTATTATATTGACCGGTATTCTCGCCTGACTGTGATTAGCCGCTTCTACCCTACTTTAGGAAAATCATAGCAACATAGAAACAATATTCTTCAGCAAAACTACTAAAAATAATTACACAAGTTAACACCCTCACAAGATACAACAATTACCTACATAATAAAAAAAATTGCCATACTTGGACTATTAAACAAAATAGGTAGACTGTTGTAACAAGTACCTACAAGTAGATACTTAGGTATATAAAAAAACAGTAGGTATTAGAGCAATAACTAAAGCAATCTCTACTAACAACACATCATAAAAGATAAACTATTAAATAGGTTAATTATTCTAGTAGTTTATAGAATTACTAAAAATAAACATTCAACCACTCACCTAACTGTTTGAATTTGTCAATAGTTATTGTTTTTTTTAATATATCAACTGCATTCTCAACTGTACTCACATATGTACTCAATCACAATCTCCTATTTACAGTCTAAATCTTATAAAAAAATTATAATTAATTACCTATTAAATAAATTAGTTAGTTTTTTCTTTTTTCTTTAGTTCTGTCTTGTGTTCTTATTATGTATATGTGTGTACAATAAAGAATGAAGAATAAATTTAAAAAAAACTTGGTTAGCGGCATGCCGGCATTGCTCTTGTTCCGTGGGAGAAGGGTAGGCCTTGGCATGGTGGGACGCTATGTCGGTCGGTGATAGGTACGGTTGCGCCGCCCCGTCTCATCGGTCCGGGACATCAGTTAGGGTCGTTGCAGCGGATATTTGGCTGAGGATCTTGAAACCCGCAAATATACATATAAATATAAGTCTCAACAGCCTTACGTATTTGAGCCTTTTGGGGTCGAGACTCAAGGACCGAGGAGTAACCATTAGCGTTCTCAAAATTATTTCTGGGCTTCTGGTCGAAGCGTTGCGGAACCTGGCTCTTCGACCCGAAGACTCGAGAGCTGGCACTTATCTGGCTCAACGCCTTATTATTATCATGCATTCAGCTTAGGAGCAACAAGGCACCGGAGGAGGACGGAATAACGAAAGAGCTTCTAAATGTGGGTGGGACGCCGGTAGGTACTTAGTCTTTCAGAAGCTATTTAATTCCGTTATCCTCGAGGGTACCATGCTGATGACGTGGAACAGGAGCGTGATGGTAGTTACTGTTTTTCAAGAAAGTTTATTAAAAGTTTTTTAAACACCCTATTGAAGAATTATAGACCCAACAGGTTGGTCTTAAAATTAACATGGGCAAGACGTAGGTAGGTACATCAAGTCAAATGCCCATATCGTACCCATGCCGGTACACGTTGGGATTGATATCGTCGTAGTTGTTGATCACTATGACTTTTACAAGTTACACGATCCAACTTCGACAAAGAGTTCAGCCGACGAATCCAACTCGGATTGGACTCGTTCGGGAAACTGCGCCATAATATCTTCTCGTCACACATAACCTACCGCAGAGCTTCAAGACGAAAGTCTATAATCAGTGCTGTTGCCATTGATGACATACGGCACTGCGACTACACCTCATACACAAGCTTAAAATCGCACAATTTAGTTAATACTTTGCTTAAAAAATTGGTTAGGTACCTACTAAGATACTTGTTAACCCGAAATTAATTTCCCTCGGAAGAATAACGTAGGTACCTACCTAATAGTACAGTCAAATTAGGTGATTTTTTGCAAGTGTGGAACTAATTAGATGTAGTCATGAAAACTTTTCTAATTGTTTTGTATGGTTTAAAAATCACCTCTAATAATAAGCACCAGGAATTTCACCCTCCGGAACAGGGTGATATAGGGTGAAAACCTTATAATATCCGTAACTTAATGGGGGAAATAGAAGTAGTCGGTGCAATTTGGCATAGACTTTGAACCGTTATGATCTACATTTGCACCAAGTATTTTTTAAATCCGACATATGGAAAATACAAAAAAAAACATTTACAAAAAATCTTTTTGTGGGTATTGCGGTTCCGGGAAAATTAAGGTAGTCTGTGCAAATTGATTGACTTATCAGAAAAATTATCGAAATACATAACTAGGTTTGCACCTTAGTGCGTCTCACGGAAGGCACTTTTCATATTTTAATGTCGCTCTACTTCGGGGAAAATTAATGTAGTTCTGGAAATTGACTTAAACTTATTTATTTAATTAGTACTACATCCGCTGGAAGTTGTATACTGGTATTTATTTACGGAAAATGCATTTGTTCAACACTGTGTTCCCTACATGCACGTGGTTTTTATTAAAATCATAATGCACTAAGACAGTCTCTATATACGTAATTTAACTTGCATCAAGTAATTTCTTTCTATTTTAGAATTTACGGCCTTTTTAAGTTTGTACCTAATATTTAAAAGCCTTCCGTAAGCACCAGAAACGGTGCAAACCTAGGATAAGCTTCTTTTCGTGTCATCTAACGTTTCCATAGAATCCACGACTACACGACTTAGGTCCACACTTTTTGCTAATTTGCCTGTACTATATATAAGTGAAACCGCAGGCCACTGCTTGTTCAATATAAACGCTGCCACCTACCTACCATGTATTTTCCACGGGTATGTAAGTAGGTAATGGTCAAAATATGTTAATAGCGTCAATTAATGTTGGCCGTTGAAAAAATGAAAATGTTTTCGGAGGCTTTTGAGTTAGCGCGAATAGCAGCCCGCATCGCGATTGGTCAGTCGTCTGGCGCACGCCCACCGCCCGCGGCTCACACGCACGCCTTGCCCGGTCATTTACATGTGAAATCGAAAATAATATACCTAACTAAGTACTTACATACCTAATAGGTACCCTTAGATACCTGCTCACATTCCAAATTCAACCCAGATACAATTAATCTGTGCTTATTGTGACGATGAACACTGAGATAGTAGAAAGGTGTGTGTAGGTATCTAGCTACCTAATATAGAACTCGTGAAAGAGTTCATTCGGGTAATGGTTACCTTACCATCTGAGCTAAAAGCCGGACATCAAAAACATCACCGAAATTTGAATTAAAAAAATTGCCTCACTGTAAGTAGGTAGATAGATAAGTAAGTATTTTAAGTTATTTAGTTGCAACCTTACTGATATCTGCTCTACATAGATCCGCAAGGATACCTACACGTTAGGGGGTGGGTACTTTGCTACGTAATTTTTTACCGCCATAATTGGAAAACCGCAATGTTGCGAATGCACGTTCGTCTTGTAGGTATACCTACGTATTTATTTAAAATTTAAACAAATACAAAGAGCTTACAAAATTCCGGTTGGAGGCCAAAAAGCTGGAGATATCCGGACAAATCCACTCGTATAGTTACCATATCCGGGGAAGAACCTAGCTACTAAGTACTACCATAACTTAGATAGATAGATTATAACATTATTGTAAGTACAGCATAATAACTCACAAAAAAGAGATTCACAAGTTTCAAATCTTATCGCGGCAATTGCGATATTGTCTTATCGCTTAAGAGCTATCTCTTCCAGAAAACCTTTCAGGAGTACATGATTTATTTTATAAATAAGGACGGTGGCGTACCTACATCTCAGTAATAATCACAATACCAAGTAGGTAAAATAGAACAAATTGGTATACATTTAGAATTTTTTAGGAATGTGTAATTTTACTACACTTATGACCATTGGGTAGTTCCTATTTCTGCTGCTAAGCAGTAAGTAGAGGGCACTGGTGTGTTTCAGTTTGATGGGTTAGGTGTAGAAACCTACAGGAACTTGTGATGAGGCTTTTCGTCTTTATGTCTCAGAGTGACTGATAAAATGTAATTCCACGTTCACGTCCTAGACTTGGCGACGTGGCCTTCGAGGTATTGCATTGGTACCTAAATGTTACCGTTTACGATTTGCCAGAACTTTAATCAATTTAATAATAAAAAAAGTAACAGCTAAAATAATTTACTAGGCGGCTAGCGACATCTAGTGTAGAGTAGCGGAACTAATGTCAACTTCTAAAGAAACCGAAGCATTATAATAAATAATTAACCTACGTTAACCTACGTTTACGCTACGAATGTAGTCAATAGTTTTATAAAAAAACGGCAATTTATTAAATTCAATAGAACACTTTATTATGTATTTTACGAATTAATTTTCACGACCCACATACAAAAGACATCAACGCGCTAATTTTCTTGCTCAGGATTGTAAGAAAATTATTGTAGGGTGAACATAATAATATATTTGGTGGTTTTCAATCGCAAAATAAAATAAATAAATAAGAACTCTTTTAGCAAGAAGCAGGATGAATACTTAACCTTAACCGTAGAGTAGATCGAGTCACTAATTATTTTCTTTTAATTTTCTCTACTTTTTTACCCAACTGCCACAACAGTCAACAAAACAGAATCATGTAGGTACTAGGTAATCATTAAAACCGCAGTAACGGAAATAGAAGTGCAATTATCTGTTCGCGAAGCGTAGCGCGGGGTCGGGTGGGACCCCAAAGTAACAAATATATGCATGTCTAAAGACTCCATGGGTATGAACTGAACACCCGATGTTCCAATAAACTATGATCACAGGGACAAAATATAACGTTACACTTACACGCTGGAAAGAGAGATCTTATCTCTTCATCATCAGCTTTTATTGGTCCCACTGCTGGGATTTTGGCAAACTCTCACTACTTATAATGAAGTCCAGACCTTAGTGCGGATTAATGGTTTTCTCGATATGTCGAAGATACCACTATCAATCATGTTTTTCCATAACGTTTATCGTAGAGAATAAATAAATACGATATCATGAATGTTTGATGAATGTGTTAAGCGTAGGTACTTTTGCCCAACGCCTACCCCAAATTATTCTTGGTATAGGTACTTCAATTGATCTAACTATTTTATCCATAATTTGGATTTTAACTTTTCAAATAATTATGATAAAATATTCCTAGGAAAATAAAAATGAAATGAAATGAAAATTGTTTATTGAAAACCTGAAGAATACCCATCAGCACTATCAAAAACTAATTGATAACGTGATCGCAACACCAGTTTCTCGTCAATACTATGCATATTGGTACAGATACATTCTTATTACTTACTTAAAATAATGGTCTTTAACAAATTAATAATTACAATTACAAATGTGCCTTTCAGATTTTTTCAATACTTAATTAAATTATCATTAGCGATTGACTCGCACTAGCTCAAGGTCGTGGACAACAATAATCACCTTTAGTAGGTATGTTTATTTAGATACACCCATTCGTCTATTTTTAAACCCATTGACCTGATTTGAGCTCATGACCTGACTTTTTGGTCGATTGGGGTTGGTTTTCACGGGCTACCACGGCGAAATCTGCTTATATTGTCTTTGTCAACCATCACGCTCTACAGCTTGCTTTATATTACTCGAGGGCGGAACAATTAACTAATATGGCGGATTAATTAGAAGGTTCTCTTTGCGAACGCTCTTTAGTCACTCACTGTGATCAACGGCTGTCTCAATTTAATGGATATCAATTAGAATAATGCTACGCGCGCAGGGCTAGTGGTATCTACGGTTATAACTAATAGATACCTAATCCCGAGGTACCACACAAGTTATACAAGAATTTGGAAGGCGGTAGGTAAATAGCACCGTAATTACCACATTTGAAGATCAATGAAAGCTTTACGTCTAGTTTAAGATTAAATTTTGAAGAACTTGTGCTGCATATTACCCAGCACCCATTTACCTGTCAACAACAACAACTGACTGCGTGAAATGAAACGTTGGACTGTAAATTTAAGTTCTAAATTTTGCTGTTCGTGGTTCTGCATAGTCATATTTCAACACGGTCACCCTACACCGTAGACAGAAAAACCTGTCTATGCCCAACACCGAAAAAAATAGCAATAAAAATTAAAATAAAAAATGTTAGGTATGTAAAATTACTTAACGTAAATTTTTTCAAGTTAAAATTTTTACATATATACAATGACAATCCAGCTGAAAGTTGTTAAGATGTTTTACAAAACCGCACTGTTTGTATAGTGGCACATATAATAGTGGTGTATAGTAGTTAGTTGTATTGTATAGTGTATAATGGCATTTTATAATTCAGCGTATTGCGACTACATTTGTACCTACATTATTACCTACTATATTGTTTCATCGGCCCTATTCAGCCTTTTCTTGCTAACAAAGCGTGGTGGTTATGGCAAATCCCTCCATAGGGAGTAGGCCTCATCCAACGTGGACGTCTGACGGCTGATGATTACGACTAAGTATTCACTCAAACCCACCCGTAATGCCTAGTTAATCTTCCTACCACTTCCACCATCCTGCATTAGGAAACCACAGGATTCTCGAAACCAATTTCAAAATCCAAGATCTGATTCAAACATAATTCTGCTAAAATTAAGTCAAATTATTGCGAACCTAATTTTATTAGCGATTCAAGTTAATTCACGTCATTACGATGATAATCGAAGTAAAAACATAGCCCTCCTTCAACAGTACGGTAAAAACAATGGTCTGCTGTTATTTAGATAAGATATTTATTATTTAAATCGGTGCGGTAAGTATAGGCGAGGGCGGCTGGTAATTCGGTAATCAGCAGTTGTGGGTTCAGGCTTGGACAAGGTCAGGACAATGAGATAATTTTAGTCGGAACATCGGTGACTGGACCTGGGAGGTGCTGCCTAATTTGGTGCCTAATAGGAGTTACCAAGATTAAGTGGTATGAACTTTAGGAACAATCGTTTAATATTTTTTAGTAGGTAGAGGTGCCTTAAGAACGCTATATATTCTATAAGGTAAACTCACCTACCTAACATCATGATAACCTTATTATACTAAAATATAAAACTGGTGTGTAGCCTTTATGTGCTTTGTGACACCATAAAGTTGAACGTTGAGGAGTTTTGACTTTTCAAGCCCTAAAATTGGAGGGTGAAGTTTGTATAAAGATGCCTTTTTAATACGAATAATATAATATTTTATAATATCATGTGCATATTACTTTGGGTCTTCTGGGGGGTTAGTACCGGTTTTGATAGTTTTCAAAACTATTATGAAGTTTAGTTTTCTTCCATACATTTACTTGCAGCGCCCCTAGCGAAAACAAAGAAAACTAAGGATGCTGTCAGTAGGTAAACGTATGGAAGGAAACGAAACTATCAAAACCCGCTACGACGTGCTGTTAAAGTGTTATAATTGTAAATAAATAAAAATGTATATAATATATAATATAATATATTGTTTTTTCTTTTTGACGACCTCCGTGACTTGGCTGACTTGGATGTTTTATAATGCAATAAGCAAAAAATAAAGGGCTTTCTGCCTATACAAAATTCGAGAGCCTACTCAAAGTTTTTAACGTTAAAAGTCAACATCATCATTATCACCAGCCTTTTACGTTCACTGCTGGACGAGATTAAATATCCATTTAATAAAATGGGAGGGTTTCCCATAATCTCCACGCTTGGCAGGCAGATTGGTTATCGCAGTTAGTGATAAGTACTCAGATGGATGCTGCTGCCCATTCCAGCAGCATACCTAAGTCGACGGCTTTTACGACATCCACGGGAGGGAGAAGGAGGGGCCGGACACACCACGGTAAGATTAAAAGTATTTACGATTTATAAAAAAACGGGTTTTTTCCGATTTGTAGGAAAGGAAAATTATGACGACGTTTTGGGTCACATCAACTAGTTTTAGCGTAAGCACATAACATCGTAACTATATACTGGAAAATTTACATTAAACATTTATATCAGCACTCTTATAAGATTAAATTCTTTAGAGACGAAATCCGTTAAACCCTTACACAAGATTTGGGTCCTTAGAATTAATAAATCAAGGTGTCAGAATGTGTCACGTGCTGGCTTGTTGAAATCTTGCAGGGCGGAGTCCTCCATCACAATAGGAGTCCTGGAGAGTCTAAGGATCCCTAATTCCTGGTTGAGGGTTCAACTTCCGGACACTGCTGCGCGGCAAATTGCTGAAGAAAGGGTACCAGTTGCCAGCTTTGTCAACCGATTCCAACGAATAAAACACAGTTAAAAATGTGTAGCCGATAGGCCCTTTGTCCCGTGGCGCACTCTTTAATTATGTGGAACAGTGAAAGGGTCATATTTTCTATTAAATTTATACAATTGTGAATACAGGATGCTCCTTTATTATTATTTTCGTTGAAAAGTTATAGTAGATACTAGTTTCGGAGTATTTATTAATCTGAGGCCCAATTCTCTAATTTAAAAACATTATAGTCATTTTATAATTTCGTGTCAGTCGGACTGTCACGTATAGTAACTATTACATAATCTTCGCTAATATACTTACGTGAAAGTGCGACTGACACGAAATTATACTGTGACTGGAATGTTTTTAAATTAGAGAATTTGGCATCTGTGGTCATGGTGTCAATAATCATGCTTGTTTACCTACAATGGCTACAATGTAATGATTAGATAGATGTTATGCCTATGTATTGTCTAAGAACGTCCATGAAAATGTAGAGCGGCGATGGGCTTGCAACTTGTCACGTGTAATGATAACAACTATGCAAAAAATTCATAATCATCACCAGCCTGTTTATGTTCACTGCTGGACGAAACCTTCATTTTTGCTCCGGATTTTCCATAATCATCACGCTTGGCAGGTGGATTGGTGATCGCAATTTGGTGTTAAGTAGGTACTTACTCAGGGGGATGCTTCTGCCCATACCCTGGTGTAATCTTTTAGTCAGCATTTTCTACATCCACGTGAGGGTTGGTCTATTTTCAGGCCGGACTCACTACGGCAAGAGTAGAGATACGTATTACATACATAAGCAGGTACCTAAAGCAAACTACTTTTCATACAGCGGCTGCCCAGACTTGGGAAAACGAAGCATCCTGTAGGACCCGCGCAGGCGCAGGTCGCCTGTGGTGGCACGGCGAGTGCGTCTATTGTGCCCTCATAAGCAGATTACTATAATCATTGCGCACGTAATGTGGTAAATGATAAGGTCTGCTCTAGTGCTCAAAACATATGGTGTATTTACCCCATTCGTCACGGCAATACACCAACTTACCGTCTACAAGTTTTTGTTTTTTTTTTAATTTGGGCTTGTGCTGTAACCAGCCTATAGCCCGCCTGATGTTAAGCGCTAACCTCTGCCTCATCATCACCAGCATGTTTACATCCACTGCTGGACTAGTCCCCAGTATCCCAGTGTCCTAGGACTAGGCCAGTATCACCACGCTTAGCAGGCGGATTGGTGTTATGCACTCAGGTGGATGCTGCGGTCCATCCCCTGGTGTAATCCTTTCGTAAGGATTTTACTACATCCACGGGAGGAAATGGAGGGGTTTATTATCAGTCTGGACACACCACGGCCCCGGCCACACCACGGCCCTCTGCTTATAACAATGCATTATACTGGCCACGCTCCACCTAGGACGTCCTGGCATTGCACTGGCGTTTGCTAGCCTGAGTCACAAAATTATTGTAAAGTTTCATATGCTTGTAATTTCACAATATATGCTCTTAAATTAACGGAGTTTTTACGGCATCAAAAAGTTAGGTACTAATACATTTACTAACAAGGTACCTACCTACCTACCAACCTAATAGTTCTATATTTTTTTTAAAAGATCGTGAATTTGTTGAAATATGCGTGTGTGCGTGGATAATGGTTCTCTACTGTAGACCCTTATAATCTCCATACACAGATTATATTGGAATTTACATCCCGAGGAAATCGCTCCAACCAATTCTAATCACAATTAATGAAGGCTTCTAATGGCAGTATATAGCCTAGGCATAACCAATAATGAGTCATAGATTATCATAAAATAAATGATTTCTGAGGAATAAAATAAAAAAAACTTATGCTACTGGTGCCGTGGTGTGTCCAGTCTGGAATATACCCCTCCCATGTTGTAAAAGCCGTCTAAAGAATTACACTAGGGGATAGATAGCAGCATCTACCTGAGTACTAACACCAATACTGCTAACCAATCCACCTGGTGCTGATTATGGCAAACCCCCCCAATATGGTAAACACTCTTACAAGACTGCCCCCAGTTAGGTGGCACCACTATTTCTGATACTGGCGGTAGCCACAGTCACGATGGAGCAGGGGGTGCTAAGAATCTGTAGGAAGGCCCCTCTTTCGATTGACCAAGGACATTTTAAAGGTTGCATGAAGTGTGGATGGGGTCGGCTCGAACCCGTTCCTAGTAATATTCTATGGGACAGTCTAGGGCCACTAGAGGTGTTCTGAAACGTGCCCGTACCTGGAAACAGCAAGAGGGAGGCCATTTTGAAAATTTATTGCGATAGTTTTATTAACGTAGGTTAGATATATATAGGCTTACAAATTGTATGAGAAAACATTTTATTAAATTTGACTAACTTCTTCTGCTCAGGTTTTTTTCTTCCAATACAATGAAACAATCCCTACATGAAACTGAGTCATTTTTATGGAGAACTCATGCTTGATCAAAAAAATATATTGCCACTTACTTGTTAATTCAGAGAGCTATATATCGGTGATCTTGTTTCTTCTACGGATTTTTTCACGTAATGGAACCATTATACATACTTGTGTAGTTTTGTCATACTCCAAGGTACTGGGTGCTTGGCATTCTCTTCCGGATGCCAGTTGCAAGGAAAACTAATTCAAGCCAAGCATGCGTATTTAAATGAGCAACAATACAATCGGCAAGGCTCAGCTCATTATGCAGCATCAGAGCGCTCTGTCATTACGTGGAATGGGAGCAAATTGCGCACATCTAACGCATAGGGCCGCATAGCCGATAATGCCGACTGCCGGCGAAAGCGTGCTCTCAATTTGTCTATGGTGATGAGCGAAAGATTATCTTCTATTCTAGGTACGTACAGTATTCTAGGTGTACGGAACCCTAAGACTATGAAGCGGCGACCGCCATAATAATACGCCGGCCGTAATATACTCATGAGTGAGAAGTTTTCTGAACAATACTGTTAATAAGCGCTTCCAATGTAGGTGAAGGAAGTCATCCAACGGTTCCTATTCATCTAATTGTGACTAATTATTGTCACCGAACTGATATTTATGTAATTTGCGTAAGCAGTTCTCTTGCAGCTAAGTGCTACGTTGGATCTAACCACGTACCTATCAATAGCGTCACATTAGCAAGTAGTTTTTGACAGGTTCAATTATATCATGAACTGAAAGGCAATACTGTAGCGCATCGGGGATGTTCGCCGTGGCGCGTGTGGACTGCTTCTACGCCATCATGCGTAAGCGATGCACGTCCCTGGTGCGCAGGGTCCGGGCCAGCTCCAACAGCATACTGAAAGCTTTTTCAGATAGGTTTGACTGTGTGTACCTCAGCCACTGTTCTATGATTCATTTTAATAAGGAACTAAATTATTTATTCTAATTCTATTTATTCAATGACATTACAATTTTGACATTTAATAACTTAGTTATGACATACTTCATTCAAATTCAATTCAATTCTCAGGATAACAACTAAAGCAAGTGTTTTATGATTGTGTAAATTCTATTTGATTTTTTGACCTTTAACTAATCTAGGATAAGAAACTAACTAACACAATATGATCCATATGTTGATTGAAATAAATGAATAATAATAATAATAATACAATTTTCGTCATTTATAAAAGTTGTTTTCTTTCTATGAAACTCATACGTTTTTTTTAAATTCAAAAAGCATCTTCCAAAATTGACTTGTTAACGTGACGCTGGTTTGCCATGCATGTATGCATGGATGCACGGCATGCAAGCATAATGTAATAAACCTACTTATAAGTATATGTTTATGTCATTATATTATCTACATATAGCTTCTATTCTCAGCAAGGGTTCTGTAGGTGAGTAGGAAGTACTTGTACTAATATTTATTCTGTGGAAGTACGCTATATCAGGATCTTACTGAGCACGTATAAAACTTAACGTTTTAGCAAACTAAAACTCGCTGAAAACTAGCTAAAACCAGCGAAATCTCACCTTTAAATCGGTCAATTACTGTAGAAAATCATGTGAGCTTACGAAAGCTTCAAAATAAAATAAATTTTCTCATAAACACATGATTTGCTTAGATTTACTCGGAAGCTGAATTCGAGAAGACAATAATTTTAAAACTACACTGAATGTTGACACGAATCGAAACTGAATTTTGAATTGACTGAACATTTTAATTCTTTTATAATTTACTAGTTGCGCCCCGCGGTTTCACCCGCGTGAATAATGATGAAAATTGATGAGGATGATGATGATGATGATGATAAAAAGTAGCCTATGTGTTAATACAGGGCGTAAAGTATCTCCATTCCAAATTTCACTCAAATCCATTCAGTAGTTTTTACGTGAAAGAGTAACAAACATCCATCCATACTCACAAACTTTCGCGTTTGATGATGATGATGATGATGAAAAGTAGCCTATGTGTTAATCCAGGGCGTAAAGTACCTCCATTCCAAATTTCACTCAAATCCATTCAGTAGTTTTTACATGAAAGATTAACAAACATCCATACTCACAAACTTTCGCGTTTATAATATTAGTAGGAGTAGGATTATAAGCGTTCAAGTTTCGGTCATATTTCAATATAATCAAAGCATAAAGGATCTATTAGTACCAAGGACCACAACCACAACCACAGGATCTATCAGTAACTACTCGTATTATCAAGGAGAATAAATACTATTTATTTGTGACATGTATGACGTCAAGACGTTATTTTGACTATTTTTTATCTTGATAACAAATAGTCAAAATAAAGTCTCGTCGATCGAGGACTTCTATTTAAAATCAAAATTCTAGTAAAAAGTTCATAACATTCAGTCTAAAATAAAAAAGAAGTATATTTGTTGGATTGTGTTGTGCTATACGATATCACTCAAAGTACGACGCGACACAGCAATTCACGTGACTTTTTTGGTGTGTCGCAAAATTATTTCTACCATGAAAATGATGAAAGCATCGATCGAAAAAGACTTGCTGGGAAAAATCATTGTAATTTTTATCATCGTAGCAAACTCGTAGCAAGTTTTATTAATTAGCTACAAGGGTGCTACGAAACGTTACAACATCGTTTTTAGGACCCTTCTGGTTTTCTTTGCCTGTCTCTACCATTTATCTAGACTTTTATTATCTAACAAAGCACAGCCGAGTACATTCTCGCATGACAGAGGAAATTACCCGCACCAGAGCGCACTGTAACGAGCGAAATGACAACAAAAATGATGAAAATTATTTTTAATCGAGTCCAATTGGCGTAGAGCCACAGTAACTAACCACAGGGTAACTTGGTCTACCGTTGGCGAAGCATGACCTTAATTAAACGGTACCACGGTGTACGTTAGTGTCCCTCTGTACCTACCTATACCTAGCTACGTTACTGTACTAGATGGTAGGTACTAGACTAGGTGCCATTTAGGACAGCGTCAGCGGTATAATCTGGTTTGCTCAGGGTAGGCTAGGCAGGTACTAATTATGCGTTGTAACGATTTAGCTAGGATATTTTGGTAGGTATAAGTGGCGGTATCAAGACAAGGTTAGAGGCTATTAAGAGGACAAGAGAGCTAAAGGCATGTTCCTTCAGAATTGATAGAGCGACGTTATCGAATTGGATTAGCATTTTATTAGTACATCCCTCTTCAGCTTTGATCGGAATTACTTTGTGTTGTTATGGAAATGCATGTGATTAAAGATAAGTGAACTTAGCAGCAGTGGCAGGTGAAGGCAAATAAGGCACGGCAAATTAGAATTAATTAAATGAAAGTTGCATGTACAGAAAAGCTAATTGTTTACCCCCAGTGTGCATAAAGATTGAAGGAGATACGAAATGATTAGATATATATCTATTTATACTTTACACACTAGGATAAATAATAGCTAAAAAATATACATAATAAGTACAGTACCTACAATGGGCGGCTTTATCGCTGAAAGCGTGTCTCCCATCATCTCATATTTTTCTATATTTTTTTCATTACATGTTGCGTATGTAGCTCAGATCTCCATTTATGTGAAAGAAAGAGTTAGTCTCCTAATGCGATAAAATTTAAGGAATTTGGCACATGAAGCAACTATTATTTAGTCTGTAACGCAGGGGTAACCAATTAGTTTTTTCGTCTATACCTACGTATAGGAGGAAGGTACAAATTGGTTTGACTTTTAGTAAAAGTTTGAATCGTAATGGTTCTGTACTAGAATTATCACATTTCAACCCTCTTGCCTGACCGTAATCACTAGCTACTGAAATATTTCAGTCCACTTACGATAATTTCTTGCATTAAGCCACTATCGCGTGTAATTACGTAGTTGAAACAATACGAAATAATAAAAGCGGATCGAGCGCAAATCATTTGCATTTCTTTCGGATTGGCAGGTGGTTTTCCTTTCCCGCAGTGGAAATATCCTGGAGTTAGAGTGAGAGGGTTGAGGGCGTCTCGCCCCACGATTTAGCTCGACTGGAAATTATTATTTTGATTACGTTTAATTTGCATACGGCCGTGATCGGTTGCCTTAGGCATCGCCGCCCGACGTAACGACCCCTGTACTTTTCTGTAATGTTTTCGCCATTTCGAACAAAATTCCACACAAATCATATAATTTCAGGTATCATCATGGTTATTACGAAGAAGCGCCCGTGGTCTCATACCTTCGTAATAGGTCAGTCGATGCTCAAATTCTTGATAACTACGAGTAATCGCCATAGAACCTGCCTCGGCAGGCTTAATGATCCGATGTCTTCAATTATTGGTAATATCAGACTCTTAAACGTTCTTAGGAAGCCGTCTGGCGGGTCCGGGCGGACAGAGAGGCCAGGTATTTATTCCTAAGGTCACAATTGCGAGCTTGCTCTTTGAATTGGTTTCATTTATCCACCGGACGCACTTTCTTTACCATATTTTATGTTTCCATTTTCCTTTAAAGTTAGCTTAGTTTGTATGCAAAACATGTACATGTATGTAGTTTTAGTAATATTAATATTATTAAAAAACTTAAGCTACCGTGTGCGCGCACGCATTGGGCGCCGGTCGGCCCAATAAGCGGCGGCGGACACGCCCATACGCACACAGTATTACTTTATTTTGTTTTGCTCTCCAGTATTCAATTCATTTGCTATGCTGAGTTAGTAACGCTATGATAAGTCTTAAAAAAGATCAAAGTAAATAAATAAAATAAAAGGGCATAAAGGTTGGATTGAATCCGCCAAATTGAAAACAGCTCTGCTTTAACACGACTCTCCAATTTATTTTAGTGTGGTTGGGATTCCAAAGTTTGGAAGTTTTTTGTTAACTAAATCACGCCGTAACTAATACTAAACTGATGTCGATGGGTAGGTTACATTAGGATACAGATGGTATTGATATAGTATATACGAGAATTGAGATATGATCCCGGTATAGCGCGAGCGAGGCCGTAGGCAGACACTGGTCTGACATAAAGAGACAATTTTACGTTCGATTGCCATTGGCTTTCCAACGGCTTTTCAATCCGATATCCGGGACGAGAGGTGGATAATGACATAATGTCAGCCCGCGGCTCGGCTCGCTCAACAGATTACTGTGATTACGAGCGAGGCGGGAAGCGGAGCGGGCAGCGTAGCGGATTATGTAAATTGATTTGTGCCTACGGGCGTAGCTGAAATTAGAAGCGCACCTGAGTCAGACATCTTTGCCTAGATAGTAACATATAGATCCAGTATCTACATTTATACCTAAGAACCTGGAACAAGAGAGCCGAGAGTCAATAAAAAATAAAAGAAAAAGAAAAAGACAGTTATTAAAAATTTGATTGCTTCTTATTTTTAAGTAGGTAGGCAACTATTTGTAGTTGGGTTATAGATCATCATCATCAACTTGTAGAAGTCCACTGGTGGTCACAGGCCTTCCCCCTAAAATTCCACGGCGAACGGTCTTATTTTTTTAAACTACTAGGCAAGCAATTAAACATACGGCTCACTTGATGGAAAGTAGTTACCGTAGCCTGCAACACCAGAGGTATCACACGCGCGCTGCCTACCATGAGCTACTGGCTGATGAAGAAGAACTTTAGAAAGTCAAAGATGATGTATTTATGGCTGATTTTACGGTTTCAGAGAGATTGTTGTCAAAGTCAAAGTAAAAATTTATTTATCAGTAGGATTTTTAAAATGACTTTGACATGTAAAAAATTACACAACTTGCACTTCTTATTAATTTTTACATTTGTTTGGCTCGTGTTGGAGCAAATTCAGTACCATTGTTATCATCTAAATAATTTGAGATTGTACGCTTTTTCGGAAAGTTTATGTTTAATCAAGTTTTTAAATTTGTTTATCGACAATTTTAGCACGTCACTTACGATTTTATTATAGAAGCGGTACCTACACTTTGCCTTGTAAAGGATTTAGTAACTTTATGGAGCCTCAAATAGTGGGAACACTGAGTTTTCGCGTTTTAGCGAACATACATGAGGGCCCAATTCTCTAATTTTATAACATTCCAGTCACAATATAATCTCGTGTCAGTCGCACTGTATCGTATAGTAACTACTACTTAATCTTCGCGTATGCATGCGAAGATTAAGTAATAGTTACTACATAGGTGACAGCTGACAGTGCGACTGAGACGAGATTATACTGCGAATTGAATGTTTTTAAATTAGAGAATTGGGCCTCAGGTTTTTATAAATGTCATGATGTTTATTTCAGAGGCCCAATTCTCTAATTTACAAACATTCAATTCGCAGTATAATCTCGTCTCAGTCGCACTGTCACGTATAGTAACTATTACTTAATCTTCGCGATTTTTGCGAAGAATATGTAATAGTTATTATACGAAAGAGTGCGACTGACACGAGACTGGAATGTTTTAAAATAAGAGAATTGGGCCTCTGTAATATAACATAAATAAATATAAACTTAATTCGAAACTCGCGCCATCTTGACGTAGTTTGTGTTCATAGTGATATAGTACACTGTATACCCATAATAAGAGACAGCTTAATATTGTTTATTAAAAATAATTTTAGCCAAGGATATGACTGTATATCAACGTATCACCAAACATATAAAACCAATGGTCTATGTTTATAAAATTCTTTATTTATAAAAGCCAATATCAGTTTTACCGGCACCAAAGGTGCTAAACAGTAGCTATTATCTATACGTCTAATAAAACCACACATTTTCATTTCAAAATAACACCCCGCGACGAAAAACAAAACGTTTATCTATAATTGTTTAATTAAATTCAGTTTCAGAGTGTCACAACACAATTTTTCTACGTTTACGACATAAAAAATGCAGTTTTCAAGGAAGAGCGGTAGTTTAACTTCATACCTATGTTACGCTTATGGAGGATAATCGTTTTTCATGAAGCCATGGGAGTTTTTTTGCATTGTCCCTTGTGCATAATGGCGACAGATTATAGACTAACAGTTTGTGCTGTTGTGGATTGGTAATAGGAACGTTAACAAAAGGCTCGGTTTGATGTTACCAGCACTCTACCATTTTCCTTGGGAAATGACAAAGAAACGGTTGTTAGGTAATTTTTGCAAAATGTAGTTCTAGTCACTGTATCAACTTAGAAATTGCAACCTAGATTAGTTAGTAGGCAATTTATTGAAACTGTTGTAAAATGTAAAATTGAGAACGATTTGCATTAAAGGGCAGTGACGCAAATTGGTTTAGCTTTCTCTCAACGAGCTTTCGAGTTTGCCACAATTTTATGGTTAATTTAGTATTGTATGCAAAGCTTTCTAATTTTAAACACGTGACAGTAGCGCGGCGGTCAAGTAGCCGGCTGAGAAGCGAGAGGTTGCGGATTCGATTCCCGCTGCGAAGCAAATGTTTGAATGATCTGCAAATATTTGTTCCGGGTCGGTGTTAAGGTCCCATGGTACTCGTAGTTCCTGATACCCACGACACAGGGAATCCTAGTGTGGGATCAAAACTACGTATGCGACTGTTGGGTCTGATGTTATTATGATATGTTAAGTCGATGTTTTTGAGGTTCCGTACCCAAAAGGTGCCAAACAGGACCCTATTACTAAAGTCTACGCTGTTCATCCTTCCATCTATCTCTTGTCTGGATTCTGATGTAGGTAAGAGAAGATAATTTAAATCTCCAAAGATTATTTGTTGTTGGGGCATGACATGACCCCCCATAGTTGGTTTTCGTACCACCAATCACGTAATGAAACCGATAGCGCGTTCTAATCTATTACTAGAATTGAGTAAACTTCAGAACCCCATTGAAGAATGCGTAAGTAGGTATGCGTGGTTCGAGAGGAGACACATTTCTGGTTTACTTTTTTATCACCCAACACTCAACAGTCACTTACATTTTTCTGACTCCAAACTAGGATTTTCTGTGTCTTGTGTATCAGGGACTACGAGTACCATGGTACCATACCACCCAGACCCGGAACAAATATTTGCAAATCATGCAAACTTCCGAATGGATCTCGATAGACTGACGTCAATTTAAAGGTTGCAGGAAGTCGGTGGATGGAGGTGCCCATCTACGGAGATCGTCTAAATAAATATTGTTGTCTAGTAGGTATATGGTATTTATTATGATAAATTATTATAATAAAACCCAGTTAAAAACTACATTACGATCAAATTACATTTATTTAGTCATTAATCCTAACTAAATTGCCTGGTAAAGGAATAGATTCGACTCTCAACCAGGAAGACGATCCGAAGAGTCCTTTCTTTCCTAATGATACGTTGTGTCAAACCGCATCAAAGTAAATGTGACTTAAAATTTTATTTTATTACCCCAAATTGACTCAAATTGACTTAAATTTGACAAAGATTGTATGATAATTAGCATACTCAAGTTTTGGAATAGAATGGTCATTTACAATTTGACCATGACTGTGGAAGTTTTTACTGGTATCACCTGTTTCTTGTTATATCATCCTTTTTTATTGTTTTGGAGAAGTAAGCAAGAATTAAAATCGATGTATGTATGGTAATAATACTTATTTTAGAAAAATGACTATTATACACACGTACCTACATCTACTAAACAGGACAACCTCCGTGGCGCAGAGGGTGAGTAGCCGGCTGAGACGCAAGAGGTGTGGATTCGATTCCCGCTGCGGGACAAATGTTTGCATGATCTGCAAATATTTATTCCGGTTCTAGGTGTTGTGGTGCCATAGTCTTCCCACGATACAGGAAATCCTAGTGTGGGATCAATACGTATGGGAGAAGTATGTGTCTGTTATGTTATGTTTTATGTTGTACTTTAGTATTCTCGCTCGGTGCTCATGCGGTCTAATGGCCACCAGGCGGATTGGTGATCGCATTGCAATATTCGTGTTGAGTGCTCAGGCGGATGCTGCTTCCCATCCCATGATTTAATCCCTTAGTCGACATCCGTGGGTCCTCCATCTCCTGATGGAGGGGTCTCTTCTTAGGCCGGACATACCACGGTCGTATCAATGCTTAGTATAATAATATTTTTAGATTACACATCTTCACTTTCTTTTAGTAGGTACTAAAAAACTCTACAAACATTTCATACCCTTTAATTTTGGAACGGATAAGCACCTCGACACATTGTCATAAAAAATCGAAAGCATCTACAACCCCAAGAATCCCCAGCTGCGCTTCACGTTGGCGTTTATGACACCGCGATGCCCGCGAAAGTAAGCTAATTATTCTCACAAATATCATACCTACCTAATTTTTTTATGAAAAGGCTACTAAATGAATAATGCTCGTCTCGTTGTACTTTGATTTATTGAATTTTATTGGTCTGTTTAGTAAGTAGGTTTATGAGGCGTTTTTGTGATTTACGTGCGCACTGCACGCTGTTAGTTTTATTCATACTTACGATATTTCAAATGATGCTTGGATGTAGTTCAACTCAAATAAATCTATTTAAAATATCTTCATTTACTATGTTAAAATAGAGGAACGCAAGAGAAGTGTGGTTGGTATCAATCCTTAATAGTTTAACTACTCCTCAAGAGATGGCGCCATTCAGTTTAGTGTAATTTAAACTAAAGAAAAGCACAAAAAAAAACAATTTCGTACCTATTTATGCGTTTAAAAAAGTAGTTTTAAATAAAAACCTGCATACTTAGATCAAGTGTTTAAGATTGAATTTGGTAGAGACTTGCTCCATTCAATTATTGTCTAGCAAGAGCAATGATTTATTTCAAAGAAAACTAGGGTCCATGGTTAAAAAAAATGTACGAGGAACTTTAAATATCAACGACACTACCTTATCCAATATAGAGCGTTACAATCATCGCGTTGCTAAGTACAATCCAGCTCAAACTGCCCGTCACTAATAAAAGCAATATGTAACAAATTCATTACCGTCTAATATCGCGCATTAGTAATTTAATTACTTGCATTCCCGCAATGGGCGTGCACCTATGTCGTTTGTTCCACAAATGGTGAAGAAAAAAACGGCAGAAGCTCCGCCCACGACGAATACAACGAATGAATTTGTATTCATCACTTATTTCCAGCGGATCGAGCGGAACTAACTGTTCTTGGACATGCAACATGATGCGACATACATTATGTATTGGACTTCTTCCATAATGGCTGTTGGGTACCTACCGTGATGAATCGTAAACCCCTCGGTGAAAATGATTCAACTTATTAATCTATGTTTTACTAAGATTAAGCTATAGGAATCCTACAAATCAGAATTTAAACTTTGTATTCAACCCCCCTTATAAGGCACGTGTGCAACCACAAAAGAAAGTAGCTGTAAGTATGAAGATCGGGACATCTCAGATCCGCCTTCGAATTGTCGACGATCGCTTGATGAACACACCTTCGTCGCACAGAAGCTTTTTTTATTCTAAATGTCATAGTATAGTTATTCATTCATTCATTCATTCGGTCTTACCTTTTAGTGATGATGTAGTCAGTGATTAAGGCATGCTTGCCTAGAAATGTATTTATTGGGAACAGTTTTTTGAAAACTTAAAACCAACTGTAGAGTGCCTACAATAAGTGTGTGTAAGCCGCAATAACTTTTGGTCGATCTAGGTGCTAGAATAAGCAAAAGTTAGTTTCTATTAAATGATCAAGCGGTGTAGTTTCTGCCACGTGTCGCAAAGAACAGCTGCAGCTGAGGGCGGTCGGGGCGTCTCAGTACCGCCTTGCTGATTGTACCATAAATGCTAAACGCCAACGCATATCCCCGTAAAAATTAATTCCGTTACGCTTCTCATTCCCCATTCAAGTAGCCCTAAGGTGAATAAAACATGTTATTTAATAAAATGTTTGCAGTTTGCTGTATACGAACACATTTTTTTGTGGCGTCACTTTTAAAGTGCTTATTTATGTCACAGAAGGTTTGTCCAGCAGGGGATTCTACGTCGGAAAAGTTTCCGATCGGATTCCTTAGTTTTTCATTTCGGTGTGTTAAGTACCTAATTAAAACAATTTTCTAACAATTTTCTCTAGTAAAACACAGTAATATTTAATGTTTATAGTTTTTTACTGTGCTTTACTAGAGAAAATTGCTTTAGTTACTTACCACATCGAAATGAAAAACTAACGAATCCGATCGGAAAGTTTCCGACGTTTTAGGATCACCCTGCTCTATTTCATTTCTTTTTCTAAAGCTAGTCTAGAGCTAGTATGTAGAGCTCCTTTCTTCTGCAAGAATTTGTCCGGGAAAGTGTAGTACTTTCCCGGACAAATTCTTGCAGAAGAAAGGAGCGCCGTACCTATTTAACTACTGCCAAGCAGTAGTACTGGCATGGTTTGAAGGGTGGGTGTTGGCTCGGCACGCCGCTTTATTTAAATTACAAAGATTTTTGTGCTTTTGAATTTGTAATAAAATTATCTTTATCTTTTATCTTTATCTTTATTTACTTTGTGGTGACGGTAAAATTACAGGCACATAAGACTTCTCATCTTAATATCTCAGGCTCACGGGTGCAGTGCAATATCACGAAGATGTCCTAGGTGGACGTGACCTCAGAGGTATTGCAATTGTTATGGACTGGAGTTACCGCTTAACATAAGGTAGGCTGCCACTGTGGACAAACGGCAGTTCCATCATTGACTCAAAAAAAACGTTTAATAAAAAAATATTTTGTGTTTGAGTTCAGAAAACGCTTCTTGGAAAAATGAAACCAATTTTTGTAAGAGCTCTAGATTGGTATAGGTAGTACGTTGTAGTAACTATCTATACGATTATACAGGAGAATTTAACATATCAGCATTATTTCAAAAGATCTATCTTCCTTTTTTTGTTCACTGTATAATAAGAAGCATAGGTACAGTGATCAGCACCACTACCTACACCATTATCCAAATATTTTATGGGCGACCCGACAAATATTACACATCTCAACATTCCGCGTATAAAACATAAAGCAAACATTATCAGGCTACAGAGTTTGCAGCTTCAACAATGCAAAATAAATATTCCCATTTATCATATCATAAATTCGTGCACGATGCCTCTTGTGGGTCACAAGACATAATAAAACCGATTCGCAAAACTAGAGGCCGAAGCGAAAATGATAGCTGACAAAAGTCGTTCGGTGGCTGTAGGCATTGTGCGGGCTTCAACAAAAGAGTCACTCTGGTAGTTCACAATGAGCGGCAAGCGAGATCGGCAATTTGTCAGCATCGACAATACCTCCCGACATATTGACCATTATTTATGGAACTTTGTAAAATATGAGCACGGTTTTATTGCGGGAACGATTGAGCATCGTGTATTACATGCGATGACGTCACATCCACTTTGTTGCACCGAACTTATGGTCGATTGTTCGTCTTGTATTTCGAGTTATGAATATTAATTTGCATGTTTAGTTACAGTAGGTGGCTTTGTAGTTGGTTTAAATTTTGATATTCGAAGAAACACTTTTCCACGTCCTTCTTAGTAATTACACGATCTTTTTCAATTGGAGTTACAGTTGCGGTGGTAATTTTGCTGTAGATTTGGTATCTATACTAAAGCGCTTGCTCAACTTACCTTATCCAAATTTATCATTATGAAGATATGAATAAACCTGCCATTGTATATTGATTAGTTTTTATCGGCGTTTGATTAGGTTCTTGCCTAAACATGGGCCTAACTTTTAGAAAATTTTGCACTCGTCAAAAAGGTGTGAACCGTATCCCCGACACTCCTTCAAAGCTCACGCATATTTGCTTTAAAATTGAACCGGACAATACACTCATTGTGTATCAACAAAAGCAAATTACTGTGAAAATGAAATGAAACCCTCTCTTCATCCCCTACTATTAGGCGATGATGTAGCGATACATTGCGCGGACGCAACTGCGATTTCATACTTACATTTGGTGATTTTTATAAACTCTAGCAAAGGAGAAGAGACTTTATTATTAGTGCAGTAAGTTTTAAGTTGTATTTGGACGGTGAATAAAATCTACGTTATAGTAACACAATATAAAGTAACCGTGACGGGTGAATAGGGTATAAAAAAGTCATAAATCAAAGTCAAAAAGGCATAGAGAATGGCGGTCGCGGGTAGTTTGTCACCAGCTGTTCTGCTCAAAGCATTATTCGTGTGTTCCCATCAATAATGAGGGTAATTTTCGGCATTTTGTCACATTAGCGAGACGTATTTGACTATTGTTGTTTGTTATTTGGAGAAATTATACCTATTGTGTACCAATTTTATGTTTTGTAATATTTGATTTACCTCTATCTAAAGAATGGAATCAGAATTTTAACAACTAATCAAGCTGACTTGAAACACAAAAATCAGAATAGAATTATTATTTTTGCTCGTACCTACTGTTCTACCATAATACCATTGCTGTACAGACATTTTAATTATTTTTTCTTTTTTAAAGTTGACCACTAAAAAACTTACTTTGTTAAAGAGAAATTGTTAGCTCGGACCACATTGTCTTATGAATTTGATTTAAAAAACTATAGATTATCAACTTTTAAATCTCTCAGCTTTCGATGTTTTGTGTGCCTATAATAGTCAATTCTATCAATAAATCTTGAACTTCGTGCAAACATTTTGTGTTCCTTACAAAGTTTTGTTTGGCAATCTATCCTATTTCATTTAGAAGTGTGTGATGTTTGCAGATACTCATTTTTTGTTCAAATCCGATCAAGAGAAAAAAGAAACAGTACCTAATCTGTTGTTGGCAAAGCTACTTTTGTCATACTATTCAAACTTAAATAATAGGTTTTATCGGTTACCCAAAACATTAATTGATTTTTAAAGCTTTTCCCTAGACTAGGTATACCTATCTATCTAAGTCGTGGAATGTGTCCGGCTTTGGAATAGACCCCTGTATTTCCTCCCGTGGATGCTGACTAGGAATTTACCAATCCGCCTGCCAAGCGTGTTGATTATGGCAAATCACCCATTGCATTCTGCATTGCATCCTCCTCATCCAGCAGTGGACATCTACTAGCTGATGATGATGATGATGGGACATCTATAGTCGTCAACAGAGAGCTCTAGGAACCAAATACCCCTACTTGTACTAACTTACGACAACCTATCTACGTGCTCAAAATCTTAATAATGGTGGCTAGATGCTAGATTTTTTTTAAATATTCCAATAAATAAATTCTAAGTTTGCCTAAACATTCTGTCTCGGTTTGATGCTTACAAAATGACTGGGCCATTCCAAACTTCGTTGATTATTTTCTTGCAAAATTTTCAGAAGTGACTTGTGCAATTTGTGGTTTAGCGGTAAATGGTATTAGTTTAAAGCATTGTAATGTCTTCATTGTAAAACATTTTAATGCTTGAGTTTACCAACATTACATCTTCCTACTTACGCCTTACACATCTGTCAATAACGTCGGTAGCAAATACACTCGAGAGCAATGAATCCGGGTCACTTAAAGAATCCTAAAAATCTCGGAAACTAAAAATGCTAGGTTAATGCAATAAATTGTATTTAATAGACAATGTAATACTCCTTAAATGAAGGTATTAAAACTTCTTAGTTATTGTAAAGTTATATCATAAAAAAATCAAATTTGAAAAAGGGCCACTTTCGAAGATGGAACTACGAAATTACAGCATTTGGTTTTGCTTTTGTTTGTAATCTGTCATTTATCATTGTTTGATTTCTGTTTTTTTGTTGTTTTTTTTCTGCGTAAACGCAGTAATGGAAGCACGAGGAGGCAATACGAAGTATTAAAATTCAAGAAAATCGTAATAAAGTTCAAAAATTTCATGTTTCCTATTTTTGTTTTAAGGAGAGATCAGCAGTTTTTTTCTTTATGTAATTTTGTGTTAACAAAATGTATGGTGACTCATATTTTTTTTACCTTCATTTAAGGAGTATTACATTGTCTATTAAATACAATTTATTGCATTAATCTATCATTTTTAGTTTCCGAGATTTTTAACATTCTTTAAGTGACCCGGATTCATTGCTCTCGAGTGTATATCACAATAGATAATTTTATAAGCTAACCCTCTTATTTATAGTAAATTTTTAAACTTTTTATAGCTAAAATAGCTTTTGTCTTGTTTTGCCGCATGCCATTTTACATTTTACAGAAGAAAACAGAAGCTATAATAACTAAATTATGTTTGAAAAATGATTAAGTATATGCGAATAAGGGAGCGAGTACTTATATTACATGTGTAATTCTTTCTGTAAGTAAAGATAACTTGTAACTAGAAACTAAGGCCGTAGTTTAGACTTGGCCTAAGAATAGGACTCCTCCAACTCCTCTTGTGGATGTCGTAAAATACGACTAAGGGATTGCGCCATGGGATGGGCAGCAGCATCAATTAACACTAAACTGCGATCACCAATCGAAGCCTTGTGATTCTGGCAAAACCCTCTATTGCACGCTATGCGTGCTATTAATAAACGCGGAATATCCTTGGAATAGCTACACCGTGTTTTGTCTTGTGCATTGACAGGCAGGTTTAAATTCGATCGAGAGATATATAGATATAAAAACGCTGAATATCCTTGGAATATATATATATATATATATTCCATATATATTTATATTCCAAGGATATTTAGCGTTTATTAATAGCACGCTATGGATTTTACGCTATGCCATGCTATGGGGGAGACCTCGTTTAGCCGATGATGTCAGTAAATTATATATTATGTCAAAATCCTACCATACCAAGAAAATAGCATCGGTCAGCTCTACTACTCTGCCGTTAAATAACTTAAGTAGGTATTTAAAGTATCGTTTGTGACAACATACCTATTAGATCTCAAATCTCAATCTCTGCGGAATACGCAGACATGACTACAGGTAACATTCTTGCTTAGTTTTATTCCAATTTTAAAGTTTAATTTTGCTACATTAGTCGACTTTCGAACTCTATGCAAAGGCATATGTGTAACAAGCAAAACAAAAAGCTTCCTCTCTTCATTGAAGAGTTTGCGGTCACACCGACAAGATATGCACCCCATCTGCCTGCGTAATTACATACTATGCTCCAAACCCGCTAGGTACCGGCTTTTGTTAAATTTAACTAAGCACCTACTTATCCACGTTTATTTTTTATATGAATGGTAAGAAATAAGAAAGTATACCACACAATGACTCTAGAAAGTCGGTTTCGGTCGGTATCTGCCGCAGTCAAACTGCCAGCAAACTGCCGTGAAATTGGTAGTTTGTTTGTAACCGCAACTTTATTTCCGACCATAAATTCTATTTAATTTTACAATGGAAAGTAAATACGCTGGTGGATATCGGCATGCTAATGTATGGCAAAATGTTGGTACAATTGCTTTATTTGGTTGAAGTTGAGATGTTGGCTGGCCCCCATCAAAATAAATAATCTAATCTTCATCATCATCAGCCTCTAGAAGCTCTATGCTGGACATAGGCCTCTCCCATAGAATGCCACGATGAACGGTTTTGATCCTCCTCCATCCACCGACTTCCTACGACTTTTATAATGTCCTTAATAATATTATGGTGTACAATAAAGTATTTTCTATCTTCTATCTATGTACATAAGTATTTTTTTATTAGTTAAAAATAGGAATTTTCTAACCTATTACAGGTGTTTTAGAAAAAGCACAACTTACAATCTGATTCTACTACTCGACAATAGGTGGCGTTACCTGTTTGGAGCTTTATCGTGCTTAGCCTTGTGGAGAGCTGCAGGATTGGTGACTTATTGAAGGTGTTGTTTGAAAAATCGTTTTCAAGACTGAATAAAATGATCTTATTTCGATTGTGCGTTCTGCTTTGGCAAATGCTACGAATTATCACAGTAGCACATTTTGCCTATGTTTAGGTATCAATTGCTTAGTAAGTTCAACACCTACGTAATATGCTATAATTAGGTGTTATTTCAAAGTCAGTATTTTATTCATTGAAATCACAAGGATCGTATTGAATCGTCTTATAAACTAAACTTCTGATCCAACGCGACCAACCCTAGAAGAATCAGGGCAACAAACACGGCTTGCCTTGATTTTATGATCCTTCTTACTACTAGGTGGGAAGCGCCTGTGTGGTGTCTCGAGAACAAGGGGAAGCTGATTCATAGAAAAAGAGAACTTAAGAACCTCAGGTACTTAGTAAAAAGTAAAATTTAAAGAGAATCAGAAAAATTCATATTAAGACAGCACACGCTACGCTACCTAATACTTTTAAATAATAACCTCATCATACTATACAGGTACAGAAATATTTGCAATAGCAAATTGTAATTTTAGCAGTCGAGGGGCTGAGCGACTTCAGGCTACGTGGTTTTTTATTAGTTAATATAGTCATCTAAAGATGTAATACGTTTTCTTAATTAGATTAAACTAGGTATATAATGCCTATCAATTTCACGCCCAAAACGTTTCAAAATTCCATCATGTTTGCTTCACACTGTGCAATTCACTCCTTAAACAATAGTTTAATCAAATCAACTCAGACCACTTCATTCCAATGCTTTCATTCGCGGTCTGTCCAAACAATTTACCAACGAACGTGTTGGGTGACATCAAGCGATCTTATTCGATTAATTTATTTTGAATCACCAATTAACGGAATAAGAGAGAAGCGACCGAGCGTAGAAATTGCGCACAAATACGACTATTTATTATTTTCTCTTTGTGATGCTGCGAACAAACCTGGGCGGCGCCGTCACCACAATAGACTCGGCCATTATCCCGATAAAACAATAAACCGCTTTATTAAAAAGACATTCAATTAATTTATTTTATTCATATTTTATTTACCGACTAGCGCTGAACAAAAGTGTTCAATACAGCGCGAACAGATACGAGTACAATAGGGGTTTAGATTTATAATCGATTCCCACCTGTTATTGAATTAATTATAATTTTTTTGTTTTTAAATTGTGGTTTTTGTTTCTGCCTATAGATGTGTTTTATTTTCGTAATACCAAATGAATTTTGGAAACCGACATCGAGACATAGAGCATATAGTCAATGGGTAGTAGATATAGGAAGAATGTTAATAGGCATAGGTAGAGTTACTTATAAATATTATGTTGGTAGGTAATACTTTGTGTCACTGTCATATTTCCGATGAAAAATAGCAGTGGGCGGAGCAAACCACACAAACAGCTGAACTATTCATGGAATGTTTGAACAATGCGACTCGCGCCATCTGTCAATGTGCGATTGAGACATTTTTGCGAAATAGCACCATAATTACGCACTTCCGCATCCGGCGCGTGCGCAGGCGTCCGCCCACCGCATATTTAGGTTTCATGAAACTTAACACTACTCAGTTGCTAAATTGTCGCAATGTAAGAAATCTCAGCTGCACCATACGAAAACGCCTCCTTTTTTATTTTCTTTTAAGTCATCATCTATTTTCAATGTTACAGGATGTCACTATAGCCAAGCGAAAGCACCTTTTTTAAAAATGTTTATTAATATAAAGAAATTTTTCGCATAGCACTTTTTTAGCTCAAATAAGCAAGTTTTTTTATTAATCTGTTCCTTTAGACAGCACATTAGACATACACTTGCTATTATATACCATATTATAAAAACCAACAAAGTTATTTCGGATGTCTCTGAATGTAAGAAGCTCTGCGTTACGTCGTTGAAAGTTCAGGGTTCGGTTGTAGGAATTCACATAAATTAATTAAGGGTCCTGACATCGCATAACTAATAGATTTACGGGCTTGTTAGAATATTTGTTTTTGCTTCGACACACGACTGTCGTTATCAGGAAAGGTGTCGCTTAGCTGCGAAGAGTAGACCCAAATCTTTGATACCATAAGACGACGAGACAAAACGTATTTCTTGGCATTAGGTTTTAATCTATGTTTACCTTGGTTTTAAAAGTTTTACAGTTATATTACCGTCTACAACTTTATCCCAAATATTTATAAACGTGAAACAAGAAATACCTCTTCTTCTTCACCAGCCGGTAGACATAATCTACTGGATGAGGCTTCTCCATAGCATGTAGGGATTTGCTTGGCAGGCGAATTGGTGATCGCTGTTTGGTGTAAAGTAAGGTAGATGCTGCTGCCCATTCCCTTCGTAATCTTTACTATGTATCAGCAACTCCTTGCTCCGAGGCACCACACAGGCGCTTCTCACCTAGTGGTAAGACGGACCATTTATGTAAGCCAAGCCGTGTTTGTTGCCTGATTCTTCTAGGCTTGGTCGCGTTGGAACAGGAGTAATTTTAGTTTATAAGACGATTCAAAATGATCCTTGTGATTTCATTGAATAAAATTATTTTTGACTTTGACTTTGAATCCCTCAGTCACCTTTTACGACATCCACTGGAGGAGTTGGAGGAGTCCTATTCTTAGGCTGAGAACACACGGCTCCCAGTAGAAATACCTACTCTAAATATGATTCAACAAAAATACATTCGTGTCTTACTTGATTGGTGAATGTAGGTACAGTTTCTCAACTCACCGACAAAGCTCACATTTGCATCCACTTTGTCATTCACATCACCTCCCGCCAGGGTTGTACCCAGCTCGAGGATAAAAGAAACCCGAAAAGTCTAAAAAAAAAACAAGAAAAGGCCAGACTAGTATCACACAACTTCTATTTTGACTTTAACTTTTATATTATGTTATGGCAGGAATGGATATAATCAGCCGGATGACTCCTTTGCTGGCAATGAAGGGATTTTTCATATTTACCATGGAAGGTGGATTGGTGCTTGCAGTATTTGGTGTTAAGTACTCAAGTGCATTGCCCTCCCTCTGGTGTAGTCCCTAAGTAGACTTTTACGAAATCCAAGGAGATGGAGGGGTATTTTGCTAGGCTAGATAACCACGGCACGGTAGATAATCGTGACAAATTGCCCACAAATCCTGGCTACAGACCTGTCTTTGCCTCATTCTTATTCCGTTTGAACAGCCGAATGTGCGATGCTAATGAAATTCCCTCGTTTTCAACTTTCTTTAAGAGTTAATGTTGTGTGGGATGTAGCATGACTGCATGTCGTGTGCTCTTACGAGACGATTTTAGCTGACACATATCTTGCTTAGAAACAATTAACTACTGCTTGGATAAACTCTAATGTCCAGATAAATAGAACGTACTTCACGGTGACTAAGTCTAAGTCTTACTTTGAAATCGTCCGAGAGAGACGGACGATTTCAAAGTAAGGGTTAGACTTAATCACCGTGGAGTACGTTCTATTTATCTGGACCTAAAACTTCAATTTACTGCGCTTTTATCCATGACGGTGATTGGTTCTAAATATGCCAAAGTAGCTGATGTCCCAAATTTTTGTTCAGAAGGGACATTTGTTATAAAACTTTTTCATCTATCAAACACTACCTACAAGAAATAATGACCAACATTTTTAGGTGCTCATTTCTAATTCAGTCTCAGACAGTGTATTAAAATCCAAATTAAAGTCTTATTGAAGAGAAATTAGCATCAACAAACTTGCACAAAGTAGCCCGATTACTTTCAAACATCAAAAGCGCCAAATAAAGCCAAAACTAATAAAGTGACGCAATACGAGATTGCTTTAATACTTAAAGTCCCCAACGAGGGCCGATTGAAAGCTAACGTCACAGAATAGATAAGCTTTTATAGGCAGTAGATACGGTCATGGTGTGTTCGGCCTAAGAACATACCCTCCATTTCCTCGCGTGGATGTCTAAAGCGGCAACTAAGGGATTACGCCAGGGAATGGGCAGCAGTATCCATCTCAGTAAGTATCTGACACCAATACTGTGATCCAATTCGCCAGCCAAGCGTGGTGGCAAATGTCTCCTAATCTATGAAGAGGCCTCGTCCAGCAGTGGACAAGCTGATGAAGAATGATACTACTGATACGGCGGGACGGGGCGTCGCCACAAACCCCATAAAATACCTTTAGCGTGACAATGCTTGGTGAAAGATCTCAAAAGCAGAAATGGACCTTTGGCCAATATTGGGACACAGTAACAGAGACTATAGTAAGAAATTGTATAAACCTACAGCAGAATGATGCAAGCGTGTTAGTGCGCGGGCAGGGCTCTAAATGCTATCATAGTTTCATTACTGCTATAGCGAGACATCTATACTGTGATTCCATGCTCCCCTATCCCAAGCACCCTCAAATGACAGAGCAGAGTTTTCATTTTACTGAATAGATGTGCTAATTTGCATCATCTTTGTGTAAGTAAATGTTGAACTGAACATAATCAAAAATCATTTGGACGCCAATTCGCACTCAAATGTCGCCACCCTTTTTAGGAGTAATTTCTCATAATGATTTCCTTCATAGGTTATAGAACACTTCATGTTTAATTTAAAAAAAAAAAAAAAAACTCAATACTTATTAACTCGGATACTGAATTGACTCCTGAGATGTCTTACTATTTTAAAAATATTTTTTTACGAATCGTCTTCAAACGTTCCTAAAAAAGTCTACACTTAGTTATTTTTTGAAATTGGAACAAATTTTAAGGAATCGTTATCAAACGTTTGCCAATTTTAAAATCTGACATGCAAGGTGTCTTTGCGCCAAATCCAACGCCCCCAGCGTTATTGGCGTCGTCTCGCCGGCTTTATTAACCAGTGTTTGATCTCGTCTGACGGGGAAATAGATAAATTGTTTGTTTTCCTGCCAACGCTGTCGCTGACGGCAATCTGTATGAGGGAGCCCTTTTATTGTGTTAAACAAACTCTTTTTACAGAGACAACGGTGAGCTGCGATTGCGATGCAAAATAGAGTAAAGTAGGTGTATCAAAAAGGTTCTCTACTGAGGTAATAAGCTATGGAGGTGTAACTTTTAGTCATTAAATTATCATTATGTAATTTTGTCTTAACTTGATGGTAGAACTTTGATAAGCACATACCAAAAAAAAGGCATTTGTTAATTAATTGTCATATTACTTTTCAGTCTGATTGTGCATGGTCCAGATAAGTGGGCCAATTAAAAAAATCTCTCAAAATTAGGGAATTGAAGTGGCACCCGTTGCTGATTAAAGATTCCCGAGTGCCGACCACGAACCGAACAATGCAATTTAGGAAGTCTCGATGGACCGATGAAATTTTTGGTGTTTTCTCGTTACTTAAAGGTAGCAGGAAATCAATGGGTGGAGACGGCTCAAGATCAGTTGTCGTGGCATTCTATGGGAGAGCCCTATGTCCAGCAGTAGACATCTACAGGCTGATGATGATGATGATGATGAGCAAGGATCTCTGCAATACTGCTCCAGATGATTAAAAATAGGGTTCATCCACGACAACTGACATCTCAAAGGAAGAAACTAATCATATTGCGATATTAAGATGTCAACATCCACAACCGGAGGAGCAAATCCATCAAAATGACTTTCTAACCGCTTAACGTCCTCATTTGAGCGGAACATTAAACGCGAACGAGTCAAGGGTTGTTTTCATTTCCTTGATTAGTGCGTGTCGTTTGGCTCAGATTTATCACCTCCGAGAACGCGCCGCGTCAAATGGCGTCAAAATTAAATGGCGGAGTGACGAAGGCTAAAGAGCTGGTTCACTCCAAGCATGATTTTGGTTGTGAGCTTTACATTAAATGACACGGCCGCAATAAGAAGGTAAATTATGTGTGATTCTGTCTGAGCTCAAAACTTTTTACGTACCAAGGGTGTCGCGAAGTTTAAAGTCATTCCTTTAAAGTAATTTCATTGACGACCTCTGTGGCGCGGCGGGCGAAGGTTTGCCTTGGACGCAGGAGGTTGCGGGTTCAATTCCCGCCTCAGAACAAATATTTGTACGATCTGCAGATATTTGTTCAGGGTGTTCTGGGTATTTTTGTATATATAATAAAAAATATCTATCTATGTAATGTATTGTATTAAGTATATCAGTTATCTAGTACCCATAACACAAGCTCTGCTTAGCTTGGGGCTAGATAATGTTGTGTGAAATGTCCAGCATTTATTTATTTATTTATTATTCAGTAGGCATTAGGTGTGAATGGCTACTGAATGACTTTAAACTTCGCAACACTTTAGTATGAAAAGCTAAGTGCTGAACTGATACTACCCACACCACCACAGAAGTTATATAGGTATGTGAATTAAACCTGCAAGATAGGACAGCAACTGTAGAACTTACAACAAAAATCACTGTCATCTCTAGAGATGATATTCAAAGGCCAGCTCTATGTAGAGCTGTGACTACAAAATTCTCTTATTTGTTTGTACAAAGAAAAAAAGTGTATAAGCGTTTGTTAAGTGAATTCTCCACAGATGGAGCGAAGCGCAAGTCGAAACAAAGAAGCATTTGAAAGCTGTGAACATGTTGAGCTTTTTATTTATAAGCTGTGGTGGCGGTGGCGGTGTTGTGGTTTGGCGGATGGCGGATACGCCGGCGTGTGACGAAGTGCACCACTAAATTAAAACATTTTTACTTGACAGTCTGTCACGGTTATGCTGACGTGTTTTAACGGAGATTTGCCCTTGCGCGGACAGGGAAATTAATAGAAATGTGTTGTGTTTCTATTACTTTCTTAGAAATGTGATAGTTAATAGAGTAACTAAGTATAAAAAGCTTTACGTTTTTTTTCTTTAATTTTATACGTTTTGACAAAATAAAACGTGAAAAGAATTTACTTAATAAAAAAAATGGTAAGACTATACTACATTTTCATTCGCACCACAACAAAATACTCATTAGCCGAATTGCACCAAACCACTGAATTGTCATTACCAAAAAAATATGGGTTATCAGTATTTGTTACTGATCACATCTAAGTAATACCAAGGTATACAACTTTTTATAATGAAATATCTACCTACATTTAGATAAGTATCTACTTCTTAGTCTGTCGCCAAACATAAAACTAAATGGTGTCATTAAATTATCCAGGTCAAACGTTTAAAAAACTACTTAAATATCAATGTCGATAAAAAAAATACCTGCAATAAAATTATCAATGCGAGCAACTCTGTTTCGTTCCTCTGGTAGAAAGCTTCTATTTTTTTTCCAGACGCTTGTTTACAGTTCTAACTGTCGTGTCACCATTCATAAAAAGAATTAACAAATAAAATTAATAATATAACCTAAAACCTTTACAAAAACACCTTTCTTTTGTTTCGGTTAGATGAACTTCTAAATTGAAAACAAGCATTTCTACGTCATTACTCGCGTCCCTCATTTTTTGTGTATGGTTTTTTAAAAACTTTAGATGTATTTTGTAGTTTATTTCTGGCGTTTGCATTCGCTAAATTTGTTTCCTCTTTTGTGCATCGACGTTTCCTTTCTCATATTGAAGTATGGCAGATTAATGTGAGTTCGAAGAAGTCGATATTACTTCTGAAAGGGGTCTAAACGTTGATTTACTGCAACCAAGCTGCGCTGTTAAAAAGTTGTAAACTGCCTGTGTTTCCGTCGGTGCAACAATGTTAGGTAGATGTCTTAAGTGTATTTGAATAGCTCGAAGCTCGTTCGATTCCTATCTTGTTAGTATATACAAAATGCATAAGGCATAACCTACTCAAGTGGTTTCATTTTTTTCAACCCACGAAGATGGCACCATCATAATTACTTAGATATTTTTTCTTCCAACGTTTTGTGTTGGTTGCAGTTTTTATCGAGACAATTACAATTTAGGGATCTTAAGAATTTTTTATTACTTATTTGTATTACATACCTATTGCCGGGTGTATCCAGCCTCAGAACAGACTCCTCCATCTCCTCTCGTGAATGTCGTAAAAGTCGACTAAGGGGTTACACCAGAAGATTGGTAGCAGTGTCCACCTGAGTACTTAACACCAAACTGCAATCACCAATTCGCCTGCCAATCGTGGTGATTATGGTAAATCCCTCCATCGTATTTAATGGGGGAGGCCTCGTGAGGCTGATGATGATGAATAGTATGCACAAGGCAATGAAAACTGAGTGTGGAAGCGCAGGAACCTACTTATAACTTACTCCAAATGTATAGGTAAAATCAGAATAATAAATGGTGAGGTATTCTCAGAAAAGTTCGTTTACGTTGTTTGAGGACAAATTCATCCGATCATGGGTAAAAAGTCTCAATAAAGGTCAAGGCATGGAAGGAGACGCACCCACCACCGCCTCCCCTCCCTGGTCAAGAGTTACCACTCCAAACCTGGAAATCAATGAATATACTCCGGACCTAAGTGAGCCACTGCAGACTGAACTCAGCAAATGGACAATGCTAGACTCCTCCCAGACTGAATCTGTCTGCGAAGCTAACATTCCATGCCTCATTTGCTTGCTTGTTCCTTGTGCCCCACAACATGCACATGGGATGACCTTAACAAAGCCACAGACAATGTTATAGAAGTGGTAAAATTTTATTCTAAAATAGTATGGTAAACTGGTCAACCATTGATACGCTAGAAGAAGTATTATTAACGTCAAAAACGTTCCAAATTAGCCTGCTACTTACCGTTTCTCGGAAGGTGTCCCCCACACGTGCTGCGGCGTCTTTGTCCCGTCCCCGGATGACACGATTTATGACTGCATATTCATCATAACTTGTTAATTAGCCCACTTGTAACCAAATATTGTCTTCTAGAGTTCTTGGGTTTTTATTTCGATTGTTCGGTTGTATAGATTTGATTAACATAATGCTACTTTTTAACAAGATTGTAATAACAGGCACATTAGACTTTTCATCTTTGTCTCAGGGTGATTGGGCGCAGTGCAATGACAAGTAGGGCGCGTCCTAGGTGGCCGTGACCTAAGAAGTATTGCATATGTAATGTGCTGGTCACACGTCAGTTCCGTCAAATACTTAGTAAAAATACGCAAGGTAGTAGTAGTAAGTAGTCTGTCTCAATCTATTTCATGATCTATCTGTGTGTAAACTTCATCGAAATCGGTTGAACCGTTACGGCGCAACTGAGTAACAAACAAACATGTAAATTTTCGTGTTTGTAATGTTCGTAGGATATTGTAGTTGTATATTGTAGGTACATTTTGACTCTTAGACGATTAAACCTATTGGAAGTTTTGACGTGTGTGCCGCCAAGTCCCAAAACAGTTTTAAATCGTTGTACTTACAGACAAATAACCTAAGAAAGACTGTAGAATACTAGCAGTAACGCTTAATTTGAAGTTGATTACCAAGAATAGGTACCTAAGACTCCCGACTTCCAACAGTCTTCTTGTAAATTATTCCTTTACTCCAAAAGTAAGTAGTTAAACTATAATGTACCACTTTCTGCCGGTCTGAAAAGCCGGTAAAATGTAGAAGTTGCCACTAAAGTTTCGAAGTAGGTGGCTTAAGAAATAGTGCGTGTAATGTATTCCTTTGAAGTACCCTCATCTCTTGAAGTTGTATGGAACGTAGTAATACGCAGGTATCGCTACATTAACTTACTCTCAAAGGTTTAGCAGTTATGTTGGTATGGAGCCGACAAAATAAACAGCTAAAGATCTTCAGAATATGCACCTGGGAAATAAATATTTATATAGTAAGAAACTACGTTGGTTAATAGGTGAGTGTGTGTGTGGCGTAGTGTATGCAGCCTAAGAATAGACCCTTCCGTCTCCTCCCATGGTTGTAAGTAAAGGCCTAACTAATGAGTACACTAGATTAAATTGATATGAGCAGCAGTATCCACCTGAGTGCTTATAACACCAATACTGCGATCACCAATCCGCCTGCCAAACGTGGTGATTAGGGCAAATTCCCCCCATTGCATATAATTAGGGAGGCCTCGTCCAGTGGACATCTAATAGACTGGTGATGATGATGCGATCATACTTTAGGTCTTTCGTTGTGGACTGGTACAGGTTGTTATTGTGAAAAACATTTAAAATTAATTTATTTTATTATATTAAATGGATAGTATTAAGAAAACCTAGAAAAAGGGAAAAAACTGTGTGACACATATTATACCATCATACATATATTCTTGGGAAAAACCATTTGAGATTTGACTCCATCTTGTGCAGTTTTAAGGAGAACTTACCCAATTTTTTCCAAAAAAATCGGATCGGCCCTTATGATTATGATTAAGCAGGTAACAAACATTAAAACAGCCTAAATTTCGTGTCTCTGTGGCGCGGCGGGCAAAGGTTCACCTGCGTCGCAGGAGGTTGCGGGTTCGATTCCCGCCTCTGATATTTGTACGATCTGCAGATAATTGTTCAGGGTGTTCTGGATATTTTTCTATGTTCAATAAAAAAAATATCTATCTATGTAATGTATTGTATTTAAGTATATCAGTTATCTAGTACCCATAACACAAGCTCTGCTTAGCTTGGGGCTAAATAATGTTGTGAAAAATGTCCAGCATTTATTTATTAATTTATTTTTTCTGAAAAATTCTATGAGGCGTATGTATCTAACACATAGCAATTTTGTACAAATTTACGAATTCTGCTTACCAGACTGTAAGTGGGGAGCGTATTTGACTAGCATACAAAACAGTTAAGGCCTCCCTCATCGCGCTCAATCAGTTTACGAATAATTCGCTTTAGGGACGATAAATCCGAGTTTAGTTCCCAGATAGGGACATAACAGGGACTTAATTTGATTACGAGAGGAAAACACCGATAATACTCAGGATTATATGATTACATTCGATTATAGAGGTCAACTTATCCGTGATTAATTGTGTAATCTTTGGTTTAATCAGATATGGTTGTAAATTCAATTATGATTCTGATAAGTTCTCGACTATCTTGTTTTGAATCTGTTTGGGATGCTGGTAACAGGTTCGGTGTTAGCAGTATAAATAATTATTTAATTTTGTTGAGTTTTTCAAAATAATTTTTGTGTTATATACTTTTAAAAGCATTATAAACAGAGGATTCTAAAAAATATTGTTAACGAATGATAATGGTTATGGATTTGTTATTAAAACAAATAACCAAGTAGTAGAACTTCTTGTGAAAGAGTTCGTCCGGGGAAGTACTACCACCGTACTTATTTCTGCCGCCAAGCAGTAGTGTTCGCATTGCTGTGTTTCGGTTTGAAGGGTACGGGTGCCGGTGAAATTACAGGCGCATGAGACTTTTCATCTTTATGTCTCAGGGTCGGCAGCGCGCGTGTGATGCCTCTGGTGTTACAGGCGCTCATAGGCTACGGTAACTGCTTTCCATCTGGTGGGCCGTAAGCTTGTCTGCTCGCCAAGTAGCATAAAAAAAAAAAAAAAAGCGTTGGATATTTGCCATATAGTAACCACGCTTGGCATGCGTATTGGTGATCGCAATATTGGTGTATAGTACTCAGGTGGATGCTACTGCCCATCTCCTGGTGTAATCCCTTAGTCAACTTTTACAACATCCACGGGAGGAGACGGAGGGGTATATTCTTAGACCAGACACACCACGACCCTCGAGCGTATATATCTGTCTAATTCAAAATAAACACCACTGAGTTCATGTGACTCTCAAAATACATCCATGCTTTGCAAAGCTTTTCTCATCATAATCATCATCATCGTCAGCATGTAGAATCATCATCAGCGTGGTGTGTCTCACCTTAGAATAGACCTCTCCATCTCCTCCCGTGGATTGTTTAAAAGTCGACTAAGGGATTACACCAGGGGATGGGCAGCAGCATCTACCTGAGTACTCAACACCAATATTGCGATTACCAATCTGCAATTAGCAATCCGCTTGGCTTGCCTCGTTGTGGAGGTCTCGTCCAACAATAAACGTCTAATGGCTGATGATGACGAAACGTTCGATGCTTTATTGTTTTATCATTAGCCCTCAATTTAAGGTTTAGAAGCTGCGTCTGACATATTATGACGGCCGTAATAACAGGGAGATGCACTTTGACATTGTCAATGATTACCGCTAAATAACGGTACTCACACGACTTCCCAAAACAAACCTACGGACAATAGTTAGTTCATAACTTATCATTAAAAAACTGGCTTCCGTCATTGAATTCGGCTATCTGCATGTTTTATTTTGTAAAGGTATAAAAAACAATAACTTGCTGCTGAAAATACCCAAATTGCTATATGTATGCCTATAATATTTGAGGAGTTCCCTCAATTCCTCAAGGATTCCATAATCAGAACTGTGTTTTTAAAAAAATGGGACCAATCTGGAAGTATATCCTATCAAATAAAAAAATAATTTTCCATATCGGTTAATCAATCAGAACTGGGGTTTTAAAAAATGGGACCAATCTGGAAGTATATCCTATCAAATAAAAAAATAATTTTCCATATTGATTAAGGAGTTCCCTCAATTCCTCAAGGATTCCATAATCAGAACTGGGTTTTTAAAAAAATGGGACCAATCTGGAAGTATATCCTATCAAATAAAAAAATAATTTTCCATATATATATATAATAAATGATGAAGTAAAGAGGTAACAAACATAAAAAAAAATTACAACCGAATTGAGAACCTCCTCTTTTTTTGAAGTTGGTTAAAAATACTTTGCATCCTTGAATTATAAAGCCAGCTTGTGATCAGTAATCTAAACAAATTACTTACAAAGTGTGAAGCAATGGAGACATCAACACTTCCGTCGTGACGCCGGGGAGACCACCGCCGCTAATAAACCGTTGATTAAGCTAGCTGATGGAGTCGCCGCTGCCGGTTTGCAGATGAGTTCGGTTTTTACGGCACGAGCGCCGGCCACCCGCGGAGGTGACAGCTTAGGGAGCTTTCTGATATAGCTTACAGACAGACGAGCTAGCTCACTACAGTGGAATGGAATGGAGCGGAATATTTGTCATCATCATCATCAGACTAGTAAAGTCCAGTGCTGGACAAAGGCCTCCGGTGAGGAGGGGTTTTCCATAATCACGACGCTTGGTGATCTCAGTATTGGTGTCAAGTACTCAGGTGGATGTTGCTGCCCATCCTCTTAGTCGGCTTTTACGACATCCACGGGAGGAGAGGGAGGGAGATCCTATTCTAGATCAGACAAATCACGGTAGAATGGCTAACTAATAAGTGAAAGTTCTCAAGTGTCGACCACGAACCGGGAAACGCAGTGTAGGAAGGCCTTCTCGATGGAGCGTTAATATTTTAAAGGTTCTCGTTCTTGAACTATGGGGGAGACTTCTACAGGATGATGATGATGATCCAACAACCGGCTACCGGCTGATGAAAAAGCCACTTGATGAAGGAAAAATTCGGCAGGAAATTGGATGATCAAACTTCGAAGACGTCATCATCATCATCAAATGGTAGATGTCCACTTCTGGACGTGGCCTCCCTAACCCATGAAGACATAACTATTCGTAATAATCCAAACATGTGTGTTCGAACGTGGCCATGTTTCTAGTCGTTTTCTGAATTGAAAAATGTTACCTCGATTAATCGTAGGTATGCTCTATGATTCTGCGTTTTGTAGAGTGGGCTAGCTGTTTGCCAAACTGCATCACTGAATCTCCCCTCATTATTTGCGGTTTCAATTCACTTTTTAGAACGTCGCCCTCCTTGCAGCACTTCCATTGCTAGATGAAAATGGTGTTATAAACTTATACTGCGATCGTTGCAATTTTATCTCTTTTGTCGTTTATCTAGAGCTCAGAAAAGCTCTGTAAAGAGACTTGAAATGTATGTACAGTAAAATTTTATTTAATAGTGTTGGTTGTCTTCTTTAAATCCAATCAACGTAAAATTGATTTTCTAAAGTGACTAAACGTTAATTACGTGTGTTGTAGAGTTAAAGATGAATGTGATACGTGCAACAGACTAGTACAGTCTCATAAAGTGTTGTGTTGCGTCAAAATTAATTTTTATTTCATGAATACCAGAGACTGGAGGTACATTTTTGGTCCATGTTGGTGGTTCCATTTTTACGGAAAAAATAGTGAAAGGGCTTTGAAACGAGTGCTTCTTGTTTCAACAATGACGTTCAACCCATTTAGGTATGTATGACTCAACCCATTTTATTACATTTCTGTTCTTGTTTCAACCCAATCCTAAAAACTATCCTTCTAGATTTTTTTTTAAATTAAATATTTCATCAATAAATTAAATAATTTATTAAATAAACGCCATTGTGTGTCCGGCCCTACGAATAGAGCCCTCCGTGTCCGATTATGTCGTAAAAATCGATAAAGGGATTACACCAGGGAATGGGCAGTAGCATCCACCTAGCACTCAAAAACCATACTGCGATTACCAATCCACCTGCCAAGCATGGTGATTATGTATACTGTATAGTGAGGTCTCGTACAATGGTAGACGTATAGCGGCGGTATAAATTAAAAATCATTTGCGAATTTTTGGTGTATAATATATTGTCCAAATTTGCATTAGGTGCTGTATAATAACCGTTCGGTCAATATAGAGTCCAAAGAATTTGTTTATTTCTGGTTATCTAGTTATTTTACTTTTTTCATAGCACTTTTTAGAAGGAATTAATAATTGAATTAATTAAGGTGTGTAAAGGGTTCATTAACAACACAATATTCCACTCGGAAAAATATATTTCAATTTTTATAAAATCAATTGTAGGCATTTTCGAGTCGCACAACTTTGTACAATTTACACCTTAGAAATACCTTTAGTTTACAAATATGTATGTTATCCTCAAGCTGAAAATATTCGTTTGGGCATCTATGATGAAATAAATATCATACATTACATAATTTTTCACTTTTTGAGCAGATGTTTTCACCAAACAAGTTTCGATTGAACTTTGATCGATAATAGTAAATCGTTTAGCAATACTACAAAAATCTAACATGTTATTGAATATTCCAAAATTACTTATTGAAGATTGTTTTATTGGTTTCTAACTTCATTCAACTAGCTACACAATCTAAGTGTGCCTCTGGTTTGTAAAATTATCCTACATTAGGCTTGGAAAAATTAACAAATATAACCAAAATGAGGTCACCTGGCCGTGGTGCGTTTGACCTTAAAATAAACCTCTCCATGTCCTCTCGTGAATGTCGTAAAAGCCAACATAAGAATTACACCAGGGTATGGGTAGCGGTATCCACCGAAGGACTGAACACCAATACTGTGGTCACCAATTCGCCTGCCGAACGAAGTGATTATGGTATTGTACCTATTATGTGGAAAAGGCTTTGTCTTGCAGTAGACCGGTTGATGATGATGATGAGGTTGCTTTTGAAACAATAACTTATTTTTGCAGTAAAATAAAGAGATCATCTGCTTTAACAATCATAATGTTGCTACATTGGTATCTTTTATTAATATTGTGCATTCTGGATTTGTGCAAAAAATGCAGTTCTAATGCTCCTTAATATACAATGTCATGCCACAGTGCCATTTTAATTCTTCAACTTTTTGGACCTGTAGGTAGGTTAAATTCGTATACAAAACAGAAATAAATTTTGACACGGTACATCGAAGTAAGTAGGTACACAATAAAAATAAATTATTAAAACAGCATTTTCGGACTAAAAGAGTGATTCTACTTATCCTATTTTACATACGTTCCTAGTTATAATATTATGAGATAATTATTTTTAATAATATCTATTACTGTACAACACTTTAAGTCTCACAAAAATACGTACACAAGGGGCGCGTCAGACGCCTCACTGTCTTTTCATATACAGTTATTTGTTATAATATACAGTGTATTGATATGTGGTATGTACAGGAGTGGGCGACGAAAGCGGCGCGGCGGCCGGCGGCGACGCGCGTTATCACAGGTACGGCGAGGCGTGGTGCGGCACTGCGAGCGCCGCGCGCCCCCGTCACACCAGCGAGCTCGGCTTCACGTCCAGCCCGTGCTCAGGCGAGCGCCCACCACCGCCCTCGCCCTGGCTATTCTCCTCCGAGTCCGAACAAGAATCCGAGCTGCCCTTTTTACCCCCGTTGTGCGTCTTCACGTGCTTGGCGAGATGGTCCGACCGCATGAACCTCTTGTTGCAAACTGGACATGCGAATCTCTTCTCGCCTGTGTGCGTGCGCAGGTGCCGCTGCAGCTCGTCGGAGCGCGTGAACCGCTTGCCGCAGAATAACCAATTGCACACGAACGGCCGTTCTCCGGTGTGCCAACGAAGATGCGCTTTCAGATGGGAAGTTTTGCCGTAAACCTTCCCACACCCCGGTATGTGACAGCTGTGGATATTCTTTTTCCTAAGATGTGCTCCCGCGGGCCCTAGCCGTTCTGCCTCTTGGCAATTTGGACAGTCACATGTTGCCCGGCCGGCATATCGTCGTTGTGATCGCGGTGAAGGTGCTTGCGCTGGAGGCACCGGTGAGCCGGGTCCGTGCAACCCAAAGGACCCTTGCGTTGGCAACACAGATTTGTATGCGTCTTGCAGGAGGTGTGGTGCGGGTGGTAATAAATGCGCTCCACCTGACAGAGAATGTGTAAGTTGAGAATAATCTTGGCCGGTGTAGTTCGCCATCTGACCACCGACGTCGAGCCAGCCGCCATGGACGTCCCACCACGTGCCACCCATCGCTCCGACGCCGCTCATTTCAGCAGCTTTGAGGGCACCGCTACTGCCACCGCCTCCAACATTGAAGGGCCACGATTCGTAAGGATGCCGGGAGTACATGGAGCCCAGGCTGGCGCTGGATTCACTCTTTCCGAGGAGCTGATCACCCGAAGACGGGAAGTAGAGATCGTTGCCGTATGATGGTGCCGAGCAGGTAGTGGGCCCTCGGCCATAAGGCCCGCACGAGGGTGGCTGAGAGCGCGGATGCGCACTGGCTCCGGGTGGCGAGTGTGCACCCGGATTCTTCTTCCATGGATGAAAGCCCTTCCCGACGGCAGCGTCGGCTAGCGGCGGGGGAGACTTGCTTGACAGCTTGTTGCACTGAGCCGCCAACATCGCCAGAGGCGTGCCGCGTAAGCTCGGATGTTCCTGGAAAGACAGAAAATAAATAGTTTATTATTTCGAATCGAAAAAAGACAATAACTCTTTATTCGAGTTTAATTATCAGCCCGTGTTTAGACCGTGAGAATGTGCTTGGGACGTCAAATCAGATTTATGGCCTAATTTATATGTGAACTGATGCGGCGGTGTTCCGTGCCCGAAGCGTTCAGAAACGAGTATAAATAAATTATGAACAGTTTATAGGTGGCGTATTTACAATTAGCCGTCGCGGTGACAGCTCCCGGTTGCTACCGCGCTGAGCCGGGGGACGTCCTAATTAATAAATCTTGTACTTAAGACAGTGTAAAATATTTGTTTAGATACCTACTATATATAGTGAGACGGTAGACGAATGCTAGGAAATAAGGCCTAGCATTTCGAGACAGTTGAAATGAAAAGCGGAGCATTTGGTTCTACCTACTCTACTCTATTGAATGCATTTACCACCAACCGGTTTGGTTATAACTCTTTACATATCCATGAAGGTGAAGCGCGTTTACTAAGAGCATAGTTCATTCAACGTTGTTCACTTCACGTAGCTAAATAAAGGTGAGTGTAGAAGAACATCCGGCCGGATATTTCACCCCAATGTGAGATACAAAGGCTCGATAAAAAAGTTCCATTGTACACAATAATATAATCCGGGGATCACGCACGGGGGGAATATGAGGGGTGCGGGGATCAGCCACGCCCATTTATATTGTGATTGGCGCAGCTGTTGCTCTGCAGTGTGCGCCAGCCCTTACAACTTCTGAAGCTCATTTGGATACTTTTTGAGCAGGTATTATTAAAATGTATGAATCTTATTTTTGGACACATTATCAGTTATAATTAATTTTCTCTGAAAAAATAAAAACAATGTTATCATCACTTTCTACCAATTTATGAGTTTCTACGATTCAAAGACAGTTGAAGATAGACGTAATTACAACAGACAAGTCATTATTAATTCGTAGTGTATGTGGGCCAGTGGCGGCATTCTAGCAAATAGAAATAATGGGGCGGGCCGACGCACTATCGCGAACAGATCTACAGCCCAGTTGTAAATATGGCTGCTCTCTCAATTAACCCAACGACAATTACAATTACCATAAAAAAATAATAAAGAGCAGCCAAATTGCTCCGGCGGGCACTTATGTCGCCCGCGTACGAGCTGACTCCTACATTTCTAAGAATTATTATTTGTTCTGAATTGTAGAATTGCGTTTTGTCTTTAAGTATGTATGTCAATTGCTTTTTATTCCATGCAGGTAATTATTTTAATCTCGGTATGGGTACTTACAACCGTCTTTAAATTTTAACGACGCTAAACAATTGAGAATCATCGATCATCAAGATGAGAAAGAACAATAAAATTGATCTTGCGATTCAAAGTTAATATGTCACATCATCAAAAGAATCATAAAATCGACACTGCACTCATCAAAAGTTATTTTGTAGTAATTTAAAGGTATTAGGCGATGACTCGTCCGAGTAGATGCGAGACGGTCCACGTCCGCGGCGGCTGAAGTCATAATTACCCTAGGCATTATGCTCCATTTGGGCACAGGCCGAAACAGAGTGATATCGGCCTGTACCATAATTGGTCGTCAACTCGGCCCGGCTGCCCGCGAGATTGGATCAGCGTAGATGACGCCTGATGCCGACTCGCCGGCGCCATACCCACATTATACAATGTTGATAGCTTTTTCCTTGTCAAAAATGACGAAGATCTTTTGTCGTAAAAAATGAGATGAAATAAAATGAGATTACCTAATGTGAGCATGAAATTGTGGTATCACTTGTCAGATAGAGTGCCGCTGTGATGTGATGCTTCACGGCAAGTTTTGGTTTAAAACAAATATGATATTGTCTACTTTTTATAGCAATTCTAAACGGGCAAGTTTTGAACCCGTTTCGTTTGTTCGTTCGTATCACTGGTTCTTTCTTGGTTAGGGTGACGCTAAGTCAGTGACCAGCCCCCTTATTGCCTATATAACAAGCTGATGATAATCGCTATCGTTGATGATATCGCAGTACATTGCATCGTGTGCTAGGTTTCTTTTCAAAAGCAGAAATATTCAAAGTATAAAGCGCAATGTACTTTAAAATCGTATTCGAAAGCGATTATCAGTTCGTTAGGCAAAAAAGGCGTTGGATATAGTGGAGCTGAAAAGGACGTATCAAATTCATGAAAAATTCGAGTTCCTTGACCTAGCTAAAATCATCGTGTCCTTTAGTAGTCCAATCTGACAAAGACAACCTATACTAAACAAAATTGCTGCAAAAAATACGCTAAAGAATCTGAAAAGAGATTGGCCGTATCGATGACTAAGTGGTTCGAATCATTTCATAATTGCGATCGACAGTCTGGGTCATTGAACAAGTCCATGTAGTTTTTCTACCGATTTCTTCTTTTTTAACGTGTGATCGGAGCATACCTACTACGTTATTATCGTGTTTAGGTATGTGTTTAATAGTTTAATTAAATTAAAGTGAGAAGTAATAAATTGTAGCAAGAAATATGAAGCAGACGTTGAGAGTTGGCGGCTCGGCAGATTGGATAATTTAAAATTATCCTCCAAAATTATGATGAACCAAAATGAATATTCAAGCGAAACGCTTATCCCCAACGTATTATTAAGATGATCGTGAAGTCGTTACTGACGAAATTATATTTCATAAAATTCATAACTATACTTATGAGCTAATACTTTTTTGACAACACGTTATTGGGAAAGATGCGTTTCATCATTATCATCACTAGCCTTTAGACGTCCACTGCTCGACGAGGCCTCCCCCATTATATGCAATGGGTGATTTGCCAAAATCGCCACGCTTGGCAGGCGGGTTGGTGATCGCAGTAGTGTTAAGTACTCGGGTGGATGCTGCTGCCCATCCTCTGTTGTAACCTTTTAGTACGGCTCTTACTACATCCATGGGAGGAGAAAGAGGGATTCTTAAACCAGACACATCTCGGCCAAGATGCGTCTAATGATTGTTAAGTCAATAGTATTTAAGTATTATAGAATCTGCGATGTAACTTGGATATAGAACTAGCTTTAGGATGCATTAAATCATTTTTGTAAAAAATTTGGGCTTAGTTTTATATCATAAGTGATAGGTAAGCACATTCTCCTTTTATTAAAATAGATTAAAAAAAAATAGATGGTAAACGATAGTTGCAATATTTCAAAATACTGAAATTCAAATCTAACAAGCAAGTTCTATGATGTTAAAAATAATTTGATGAAGCTGCTTGATTATACTTTGGGTTTTGTCACTCCAACTCTGAAGTAAATTTTAACAAAAACCTACCATTTAAGTTCTCAAATACATCAAAGCCGCAGCTTGGCAAGCCTAAAGCTACACCACTGCATAGCAAATTAACCAGGAGCAAATTGCCAATGGATAATTGCACAATTAGGGAATTATCGAGTCAATTCCGAGTGAAACAGTACGCCGGTCGCGTTTCACGTCCAATAATGCCACCCCAATTCGCTCTGTGTCGTTCTAAAGCAAACTGAAGCTCGGTAGCTAATAATGTCAGATGCGACTTACAAACGCGACTTTTCCCACGATTATGAACAAGATACTCATATTATAGTCATCGGTGTTGCCATCGTAAACGCGCTCGAGTATAGTAGATAGTACCTACTCTATAATTGGTAATGAAATAGTGTTTTTTTTTACCCTGCCCTAATTTGTATTTAGTGTGCCCTGGGCTTTGATGAATTGAAACAGGTACTAGTTCAATTATGATTGTTGCAATTTCGTAATTAAATTTGAAATAAGAATCAAATACCGAGATGCGTTGCATAATTGGACATGTTTTAAAGCGTAGAGGTTGATGTTATTGCTTATCTCAAAGACTACATCATTTGGGTATGTTTAGCGTAATAGTCAATTAGGATGCCGAGATAAGTATGGATGAGACAACACGGGACTAGGTAAACGTATTTTTGATAAATATACGGGACAGTATAGTACATTATAGGTGTGCTATATTCCTTTGGATAAAACTTTTCGTTCTCATCTTAATTACCGACTAATGATTGAGATCAAAAATGACGACTATTTATTGCTATTCACAGGGTTTCGCGTTATAGTCGCGTTTCACATTAACATCGTAACCCCTAATAAACCCTATGCGCCATTCTAATGCAAAATAACTTGCTCTACAATGACTTATGGTTTTGATGGGGCTAATTCAGGAGAATTGTTAACTGGTCGGTATAGAATTTGAAATTAGTTCAAAAATAAACGACGCTGTTATGATTGTTATGATTGTAGAGTCGAAAACGGATTGTAACTCAGTTTTAGATAATATTAGAAAAAAATCGTTTCTTAATTAGTAACAATCCTTCTTCATTAGCCGGTAGACATCCACTGCCGGATGAGGCCTCCCTATAGTATGCATAATGTACAATACAACCCATAACATCCAATGGGGGGATTTGCCATAATCACCACGCTTGGCAGGCGGATTGTCGATTGCAGTTTGGTATTAAGTACTCAGGTGGATGCTGCTACCAATCTCTTGACGTAATTTCTTAGTCGCCTTTTACGACATCCACAGGAGGAGTTGCAGGAGTCTTATTCTTAGGCCAAAACTACCTAAAAACTATTAAAAAATAAAATAAAATAAATAAAAATAAAATAAAATTACAATTAGCATTTTAAAAACTACATGAATGAAGAGCTTATTCTTACTGTGTACTTTGTATGTAGGTAATTATGTAACTCTGTATGTAATATCTCAAATTAACAATAAATATTATTACTATGTGCCAAGAAAAGCATTGCTTATTTAATACATGCTTAGATTTATATAGTTTGGTGATACTCCATTTCTCAAGTTTTCCTCTACCTAAAGTATGTATATCCATTATCTACCTAAGTGTATCCACCTTCATAATATTGTTAGGTAATGGGTAATAAGATACCTACGTGATAAGGGTATGATAATTATCTTTTCCATAATAGGCACAGTTTAAAGCAGCTTTATACGTTATCATTATTCTGCTTAAGCAAATTATTTAACAAAAGTTCCACGCAGTAGCTATGTCTTGAATGAGTGAATTCAATTTCTATCGTATGGTATTCTAGGATATGGCATCAAATTTCGGAATAATTCAAAACGGATGGTTGGGCCTAATTAATGTCACATGGTTACTGAAGAAGGGTTCTAGTTATTTGATACTAGAAGGGTAAGTATCGATTATTGACCTAAGCAATTGAATGTCGACTGACTCTTTGAGATATGGAGAAGTTTTAGTAGTCGTCAGTTCAAGGACTCATATAATTCTATACGTACCTCCGTTCTTGTCAAGCGTTGGAAAATTGGTGAGAAATAAAATACTTATGTAGCGATTGGCAGTCTTAGTAAGCTTGAAGCCTGAGTATAGCCATGAATAAAATAGCCATCAATGACTGGTCGGTTATGTTTAAAAATAAACGAAGGCATGCTTTAAGAAACTTTACTAGGTCACTCAACTATTGAAACGATTGTATCAGGTGCCTACATTTCGTAACAAGTATTATGGATAAGTAAAAGATAATGACCTCGAAACATTATTTCTACATTAACCGCCTTGGACGAACACGCGAACGCTGTCGTCGATGTGTGAAACCCACATCGTTCTGATCGTAACGTAATAATTAATGGTAATTATATCGCTTTTGTACTTCATATTCCTATATCATAATTTTTTACGACGTCGCAAAGACCTTTGAAACTATGTAAGAATCATAAAATTTAGGTATGCAGATTGAGAGAAGGACGCAAAGTCGAATACAAAACGTAAATTTTAGTTACCTTTGTAATTAACTAACAAAACTAAATTTATTGATAAAATAATACATATTGTAAGCTTCGAAGTACATCAATATTTTGTATTCCCAAATATTTGTCGACACAGAAGTCAACGGGTAATGCGAGCTTATACTAGAAAAAAAGATGGTACAGTTTGCCTTAGGTTCATAACACCCAAAAGTCACATACATAGAAGTCAATTCTCGTAATTATTTGACATTCAATTCACAATATAATCTCATCTCAGTCACCTTTCTTATCAACCTTTCTGTCGCTCAGGAAGTTCGTAAGAGCGAGAAAGATAACGTATAAATGCGATGATTAAGTAATAGTTACTGAGTCTACGCACGCAATAACAGATGTGACAGTTGACTGAGATGACATTACATTGTGAATTGAATGTTTAATATACGAGAATTGGGGCTCCGATTGCTCACTAGGATTCCTTGTGTCATATGGATATCAGGAACTACGAGTACCATGTTACCACAACACCCAGATAAGGAGCAAATATTTAAACATTATGCAAACATTTGTCCCGCAGCGGGAACCGTACCCGCACCTCTTGCGTCTCAGCTGGCTACTTGCCCACCGCGCCACGGACGTCGTCAATTCCAATACTAACATTATTTAATTGTTCTAGAGATTGAACACCTAAATAGACAAATTGAGTTCTAAACCCATAACAAAGCTGTCTACATATTCACCTAAAAATTTGTGATCAGAGGCGTGAAACCGCACTAGTTAGCGTAAGTCATTAGGCCGCTTCATGGAGCCACATGGCCGCATTGGACCGATCGGCTCAAATTGAGTCGAAGCAAATTATTTATTTAAATGGAAATTATCGTTTGTGACCAAACGCCTGGCCACTCCTGGTGCGCATGTGCCTTTAATTTGACCGACATGTGTACGACGGCTTTTTGTGGATAGATTCAAACTTTCATGGTTCATTAGAGAGTTGAACTTTTTTTCTAATGATGCAATGTTCGGCTGAGTATTGTTTCATCTGTTTGTTAGTGTTACATTCTTTTCAGTGATGCCTGAAAATCTGCGTCATCATCTTCATCATCATATATTTGAATAAGTCCACTGCTAAACATAGCCTTTAATGATAATCACCGCACTTGACTTGTGGATAGGTGATCGCAGTATTGGTGTAAAGTACTGAGGTTCTACTGTCCATCCTGTTCCCTGGGCATCCCTTAGTCGGCTTTAAGTAAATTCACGGGAGGTAAGGCAGGGGTCTATTCTAGGCCGGAAACACTATAGATAATATTTATTACATTACTTGGAAACTATATTAAAGAGTTTGAGGCAAACTTTAGCGACACATTATTTAGACAGATAAATCTTACGTATTGATGTATTTCGAAGACTGATACTTACATCACTTGTTTAAAATGTTGTTGATTTTATTTTAGGTCAATAATTGGCTAGAGGAAGACCGAGGAGAAGGTAGTACGACGATGTGGTAGAGGTTGCAGGAAGGATGGACTCGCTCAAGATCGCAGAGACTGGAATCCCAGGGAGGCCTACACTCATTTTTTTTTTGGGTGCCATATTAAATGTACATTTTCTAAAAAGGAAAACTTTATTTTATGTAAATATCAGGTTAAATTGGGAGTAAAAACTTCAATAATTTATATAATTTTCTTAATCGACACGATTAGCGAACAGCGAACGCAAATAGCAGGGAATGATTCCGCGGTGACCCCATTTTATCCAAATCAGATAAGTTCAAATCAGGTACGTAGTTTTCTTTAAATCTTTAAAAACATTTTATCACTTTTACATGAGAGTGTCAATTCATTTGTTTGCATTATATTCGTTGTGGCATTCATTGGGGGAGACCCTGTGTCCAATAGTGTACTTCTTTCAACTGATGATGGTGACGATAAAAACCTTAACTTTATGACCAAAGATTTAAATAATTTTGAAAGATGATGAGAGCTGTAATATTCTCGAGCAGTTTAGGCGTCAATAATGTGTTCAAGTGGATGAAATTGTGTGGTAATGTGTTGGACAAGCGGTGCGCCCACTCGGCGGAATTAGCCCGCGGGCTACACTCAAACACCGAAATGTTACCCAACAGAATATTATCTTAGAGATAGAGATAAAATTAGAATTTCAGCAGGGTGATTTTAGATGGATAGGTAGTAATCTCTATAGTTATACTTGTGACCTATTATGATTTTCAGGACATGTTTCTTCAATAAAATTGACACAATCAAAACAACCCTAAAACCGACGTCACGTCGTCACGTCAATCACCTTTTGATTGAAGCGCGTCAAGCAAGATTTGAACAACCAATATTTTGCGTGTCGGAATTTTGTCGAAAATTTTGAAATGATGGCCGACCTTCGCCGGGTCCAGATAATAGTTGCACCAATTTGAGGAACCAGTTCCACTCGTATAAAAAACAAACGACTAAATGGAAACAAGTGGCTTCTCTGACGCCTTTGTTCCGTCTTTTTGTTATATTATGGTGGTATACAAGATGTCTTGTATTGGTATTCTAACCCGAAAGGGGGTGATTCTATCCGCGTACCAACGTAAACAATTTTTGTACTAATCTTCAGGTCAAACTTTTAAGTTCAAGAAACTACTGACTTTAGGGTTGCCAAGATATTGCTTGCTTTGTTTTAAAGTTAACCAGACTATGTTTAACCTCAATAATTTCTGAAACAGTTGAAATCCCAAAATGCGAAGAAAACATAAAAGAAAAGCTGTTTTGTTCATGTGCAGGATGACATCACTATTTGAGATAGCCATGATTCTGTATTTCCATGTATTTGACGAATGTGTGGTATTTGTCATACCTTTGTAATTTTTTTAATGAATTAATTGCATGGTAAACTTTAAAATTTTAAACATGATAGAGATCATCATCATCGTCATCATCATCATCACCAGCCTTTGGAAGTCAACTGCTGGACGAGGTCTCTCCCATAAAAGCAATGAGGGATTGGCATAATCACCACGCTTGGCAGGCGGATTGCTGATCACAGTATACATGTTGAGTACTCAGGTGGATGCTGCTGCCTATGCCCCTGGTGAAATCCCTTAGTCCACGTCAACAACATTGTTAATATTTTTTTCAGAACAAGGTCATTCAGCACAAAACAATAATGCTACAAAGTACCTAACTATAGGAGCGAAATTGACTCCAGCAATCTGTCTGTCAAGGTCACACGGACATTGCAGATCCTTGTAGGTTCGTTGCGTGTCTACATTCACAGTGCCTTTGGCTGCATCTCTCGCCCGACAGTTCCGAGAAAAAGTCGTTAAACTCACGTATTTTTGGTAGCAACTTAATGCCAGTAATTTCCAATGAAATTATTATAATTAGCTCCATTTATACCATAGTAACAAACAAATAAAATGCTCGCAACACACCGCCCGAGGGCGTCAGTCAGTCAGCTTTTCCATTTCTTGCTTTGATTTATCTGGGTTTCAAGGAATTATGTAATGTTGGCAAGTTAATTGTGTCTACTCTTCCTTCTTATCAAACTATTGTACTTTTATTTGAGCATGCCAATTTGCCAATGATCAGCGACGCATTATTGCTTCTACCATTGATCGTTTAGGTACTGATATTAGCTAGAGGCGAAAAAGTGCATATGATTTCAAAGAAAACTGATATGCTTATAATTGTTCCGGTCGTTGTGATGTGAAATTTAAAATATTATATTTCCAGCAAAACCACGGTAACACATGTCGATACAAAAGGACGGGCTGCAATTATATCCATTCCATCCGTTACACTGCATATACAGCGACAAACTGTATTCAATGGATGTGGCTACGTAATTTCCTTCCACTTCTGTTTCACATTTTTTACATTTAACTAATTGAACGGCGTATAATATTAATTGCTGAGAAAATTACCGACGCTAAGCCCCCGGGGCCTAAACCACAAGACTCGACGCATAGTGCAGTCAACCCATAAAAAAGGAACAATTATGTATTTACTATGCACTCAAGTTTTATAAATTCCATTAGTTTTTCTTCAACTATTATTTGAAATATGTTTTTTCACTTACAGTATCCATTTGAATTCATTATCATCATCAGCCTGTAGAAGCCCACTGCTATGCATAGGCCTTCCCATAGAATGCCACAACAAACGAGCTTGAGTTACCTTCATCCTTCGACTTCCTGTTACCTTTATGATGTCTTTAGTCCATCAGGATATCACCTTCCTACACTGCATCGTCCGGTCGTTTGAATGGTATTAACATTTTATCCACTGCTGGACATAGGCCTCACCCAAAGAATGCCTCAACCTATGTGTATGGAGGCCTGTCTAGCAGTGGACTTTTATAGGCTGATGATGATGATGACACATCTTTTATCCTGTTATTAAAATGAGGCTCTATTTGCCTTTAATCGTTGATAAACGTTTCAGAGTTATCTAATATTATCACGGCCAGCTTTCATCACAGAGCATTGTGAAGGTCGCAGACATTGTACGATCGCATGTAAGAGTTCAATATCAGATGTATCAAATGTAATTGTGTCTCAATAATAGAGATTATAACATTCCAGCACTTATTGGGAACAATAGCAACAATTAGGTAATAAAACCAAAGACTGTAATTTTAGCGTCACGTAAAGAGTTGGTGTGGAACAATTGGTGAGATACAAGAGCGATTACAAGGCGCTGAGCGGTCGATCGTCACGTAGTGAGACGCCGGTGAAGAACAAAGCCGTGATATCAGACAATTGAACGCACAACGGCACAAAAAGTCCCATAATTCAATTTGCATCCCGCTAGATGAGCGTATAGAGTGTAGTCGTCGAGAAGTGTAGGTACGGTTACGAGCCGCAGGCGGTGGCTCGGTGAGAACCGCTTTCGCAACTTTTCAACACTTCTGAGAATCGATTAGATTGCTGGTTTATTCCGTGATTTTGAACATTTAGCTGTTCGGATCACGTTGATTCTGTCACGAACATCTCCACGCATGATTTTATTTTCATGTTGTATTATTTCAATGTTTTCCTTATATTTCTATTACCGGAACTTCTAAATGATCAGACTTACATTCAATTAATCTCTCAAAAAGAACATGCCACACGATTTCTCTCATCATTGTTTGTCGATTCATACGTCGGTATTACAAAACCGTATCCATATCGATGGTGTCGACAGGCGCGAGAGTCCGCGAGGTGACTCGCTATTATGATAATGCAGAGCGATGGTATCGCGAGATATTCGTAAAAGCATAGTATATACTGTAAAATCTTCTGTGGTATAAGTCGGTAAAACACAATTGAATTAGCATAGAACAGTCGGCCGCAACGGGCGGTCTCGCCACGCGACCACCGAGCATCATTGATTCTGTTTCGAAATGAGATGCTTGGGCGTCTGTTACATACTCGATTTGGTATATTGGTTCAATCACATTCATATAAATAGACTGGTGGATATAGTATTATTATATTAGAATGGTGACTCTGAATCTGATGGGGAACTTGTCTGGTTGATAATATAGTAGAACTTCTCGTGTAAGAGCTTATCCGGGGAAGTACTACCACCGTACCAAGTTTCTCCCGCGAAGCAGTATATAGATGCTCGTATTGCTACGTTCCGGTTTGAAGGGTACATACCTATGGGTGCCGGTGAAAACACAGATACATGAGACTTTTCACCTTTATGTCTCAGAGTTACGGGCGCAGTGTTTTGACACAAAGGGCGCGTCCTAGGTGGACGTGACAAAAGAGGTAACTGTTTCCTTTCACACAAGTCTTTTCGTGTTATTCTGCGTGTGTTGAAGGACTAAGTAAGTTTCACTAAAGTTTATTACAAAGGTAAAACTCTTGGTAGACCAATGTAAGTAGGTATATCTGAAAAATTAAATTTAGATCTGAACCATTCATTTTAATGAATTCCAAGTAACCACCAATAACCACAATCTAATCTGAATATATATAAATTCGTTGCTTGACTAATTTACTGATTGGATTTCAACACACAATCTAAACCATAAGTCCTAACCTAAGAGACCTAAAATTTGGAGGGTTACATACCTTTTATGGTCTAGGGATGCATTAGGAAAGGAATTTCCGAAATTCACTCTCTAATTGGATGCAGTGGAGTGTAGACGTTTGTATGGGAAAAAAACCACGCGAACGAAGTCACGAGCGTTCAACTAGTTTAATATAATAGCATCCAGTTGCGGTGTTAAACTAGGAGCATTTAGTGGATTGAGTGGAGTGACCGCAGTTACCACAACACATTTCAGTAGTTAGGCAGGTGCAAAGTGTGCAGTGGTGTGCACTTGTGTAGCATGAGTTAGGGGTGATTAGAACAAATTAACGCAAAAGACATGCAAATTAGAAAGGTTTTTGTACGAAGATTAAGTGAACATAAACAAGCTGACGATAATCAAAATAATTTTCATCATTAAAATCGCAAGGATCATTTTTAACCATCTTTTAAACTAAATTTACCTTCCAAATAATTTGATTTTTTGACATCAATGATATTATTTATCAAACAAATAATCTTTACAAAACAAAACTGTCAAGATGTAGAACTCACAAAACTGGCAGCATAACCCAAAACCATCAATGGCAGACGCGTAGCACTCAAGCACTGTGGAGTATTCATAGAGACGCTTAGAGAGAGGATTTGATGTATTGCTCTAGGGGGCTAATGGCGTGCACTCTCTCACAATTTCTCAGGGATTTTGAGGAAATTATTGTGGATTTGATAGAACATTGCTTGAACTTGTTATTTTCTGCATGTATGTGTATGTCTGTACGTCTTGTCTTATGTTATATGATGCAAGAAACTGTATGAAAATGAAAATAAAAAACCGATGTGGTAGGTATTAGCATTGTGCTTCGCATTTCTGTAACAGCATCTAGTCTACGTAAATAACTATAGAAAACTCTTTAAATTGTTTTTAAAGAGACCAAAGTGTTTTATTACTGGCAACATTACACTTCAAACTAGCTCCCTTCAAAAGGCATCCGAATTCATAGCGTCCCGGCATCCCCACCGAGTGCGTTTAATGGCCACTACAAGACGCGTTTGTTTTGAAATAAATTGCCACCGGAAAATTTACACTTAAAAGCCGGATGTGAGTGGAAATACTTAGTCGGCATTTAGAATTATTCCTATATCCGATCATTTATTTTGTGATAGCGTTATCTGACTCTATGTTGAAGTCAAATCATCATCAGACGTTACGCCCACTGTTGGACGAGGCCTCCTCCATACATTGCAATTAGGGGTTTTGATAAAATAACCACGCTTGGTAGGCGGATTGGTGATTGCAGTACTCTGGTGGATGCTGCTGCCCACCCCCTGTACCTGTGTATGTGTGTGTGTGCGTGTGTGTGTGTGTGTGTGTGTGTCCTTGGATTACCAGATTACTTGGTCAGCTTTTACGACGTCCATGAAAGGAGACAGAGGGATATATTCTTAGGCCATTTATTCTCAATGTTTTTTTCACAATTTTGTTTACCAGAACAGCTTATCAAACAAGCGATTTCATAAAACATATTATCCAAATTCACAGCATCTTTTGCAGAGCAGAGTTTGGCCACTACACGATGTGTCCATAGAATTTCACAACTCAAATATTTGTTTATACTTCTCAGTGAAATAAATTGCAACCGGAAAATTTACACTTAAAAGCCGGATGCTTCTGGCAAATAGTCGCAATTTCCGATATATCTTGCGCTGTCGTAATGCGACGCGTGCTGTGGTTGTTAGCTAATGCCTAATGCAGGCAGATTTATGGGTCGCAATGATGTCATATTGTGCGGCATTGTGATGTCTCGTGTAATTTGTACAAAAATGTATATTTTAAAATAACAGTTTCTTACAAATAGAATACCATCGGAATTCTTAAGAGCAATTATTATTGAGAGATTGGTCCATCTGCTGAAATTATTTGAAGTTAAACTTTTGTGAAAGTTCTTATTTGTTGTGCTTGCATTTGCAGGTTTACAATAGTTTTTGCTTCATATGTTTGCATCACGATTTGAGATATTTATAGTTTTAGATGTACCTAAACGTAGTTTCAAACTTTGCTGTCCCTATATAGCTAAGCCATATTTTCATTAAAACCTTTCAATGTCTGAATACTAGTCCATTTCTATGTATGTTGACTAGACCAAAACATAGACAGTTGTCCTAAAAGTGACAGTCACTGTGTTTTTGTTATGTAGATGTGATAAGCGCGACTCGGTCAGGATGTGAATGGCGCTATCGGTGTCGTGGCACTCCGGGGGTTCCGGACCACGCTGGGTCCACACCGGGGGGCAGCCATACCTATCTGTACCTCTTTAAGTGTTAAATTAATTGTTGGCCACACACCAAACTTTTGAAGAGTCAAATCAGCTCCGAACAAAAGACATTAGGCACGTAATGGACCAAGAAATGCTTCCAAAAGTGTGAGCGGCACCGTTACACATTTCAAAAAGCTCAACACATTGGATGTTGACATTAGAACAATGAAACCGCTCCTTGCTTTTTTGTACCCAGTAGAAGGTATTAATTAGTGGTGCTGCATCTTTGAAAATAACCTTCTCCGTTGTCGGGGCATCAAGTATTGACAGGGTGCGATGACGGCGCGGCGACGGGCGGCGCCTGGGCCCATGACTTGCAGGCCGCCTTCATTATGAAGAGGCTCGGAGCACCACTCCACTAACAAGCTCGGCTAATGCAATGAGTTGCAAAAATCCCTGACCATCTAATCCAAATCAATACAAACTATTTTCATCTTTGAAAAGTCCTCGGAAGACACAAATTGTCTCAGCAGGACGAACAGTACCAGAAGCTGGATAGAACGATTCCGATGACATTAATGACTCCCAAATCGGCCGATACTTTTAAATCTCGAGGGTTTTGTATTAGTTACCCTTGCGATGCCGGCCTCCATTATCCGGGGGCGGTGACTACAAAGAGTCCCTTCGAGAGTAATCATTGACGGTGATTGCGGCACCGATCTGTCAGATGCTGCGGCGAAATCGTGCGCCGGTTTGTTTGGCGATCATTGGAGAGGAGTTATGTTCTATTTTGAACTTATTACGTTCTTCAATTAGATAATTCAATATCGCAAAAAGAACTAGGACGTGTAGGTAAATCTCTTAATTTATAGAGTACATGTTCTTGTCATAAGAATTCGCTAAGAGATTGACGTGGTGTGCCCAGCTTAAGAATATAACTCTTCGTCTCCTCCCGTGGATGTAGTAAAAGCATCCACCCGAGTACTTAACACTAAACTGCGATCACAAATCCGCCTCTCAAGTGTGGTGATTATGGAAAATACCGCCATTGAATACAGTACAAAGAGGCCTCGTCCAGCAGTAACAGACGTAAACAGAGTGTTGCTGAAAAGATAGATTTAAATTTTAGTGTCGTTGGCTTACGCGACAGTTTCATCTTGATGGTAATGATACTTGCGATAAAATCCTAAAGCATTATAGCTGCTAGAAACATAAATAATATAATATATGTAGTGAGTTTACAGCCGGTCGTTAAGCGATGGAAGCGACGCCCGCATGGCATCTGGTATCTCAAAATTTACACCATGTAGGTACTCGTAGGTACCTTGTCAACTCTATTTACTCATGCGTGGTAATATATCTTTTTAACGACTTTTCATATTTGGCCAGCCAGCGATAGTGACAGTAAAAAATGAGTTTTTAACTTTGCTTGAGTTATTTAGATGCAAATCTATTAATTTTTGACTTGTAACTATTTAAAATATAAGTATAATTATTATCTTAGGGCGTTGCAGATTAATTTTATGATCTTTAACAGCGATGTTAAGACACTGTTTATGAATTCATAATACAAGTCAGTATTAAGCGTACCTACTTCGTGCGTGTCAAATAAAATACTTTACACGCAATGTAATTAAAGGAGGAAGTTTTTTTTTTAATTTAATAATTTTACCTATATCAATTAATTCTTGCTTAACATGTCTCGAAAATCTGATACTCAGGTTACCTTATACTATCGCTCCGTGCCCTTCCGGTATCTTAATTTAGTTTATTTTGAATTGTGAAAAAATTATTTTTTGTAAATATTGATGAATATTTTGATTATGATGTTTTTTTTTATAAATCACCTGTGATAAGCTGTCAGATGGATGGATATAGACACGAGTGATTCCATAAGTTTTTAGATGTTTCCATTTTGGTACAGAACACTAAAAACTCCATGTTTATGCTTCACGTTAACACGTAGATCACCAAACGGGCTGCCAAGCGTGGTGATTATGGAAAATCCCTCCGTGGTACTAAATGGGGGAGGCCCCTTCCAACAGTGGACGCAGGTAAACGGGCTGGTGATGATGATGATAAAGCTTTACGTGCTGCACTTTTCTGCGTCAACAGTAACTGTTTTATGTTCAGTGACTGTGTGACTGTGTGTTCTGTTCTGTGTGACATTAGCAACAAGTAACCAGTATTAATAGGTAATTTGTGGTTGCGGCAGGAAACGTTGCAGGTGGCTTGTGGTCGGACCGTTTTTGTACGATCACTATGTGATGCGAATGGTGTAGGTACTATTTTTACCTCACTACGGCAAAGCAGACAGCTGCTATTTTGTGGTGGTCTCGGCCTAAGAATAGGGCTACTCCTACTCCTCCCGGGATATAGTATAAAGTGACCAAGGGATTACACCAGGGGATGGGCAGCATCCATTTGAGTGCTTAACACCATTACTGCTATCACCAATCCGCCTGCCAAGCGTGGTGATTATAGCAAATCCGCCTTATTCTATGGGGAGGCCTCGTCTAGGAGTAGACTTCTACCAGCTTATGATAACGGTAAAGCAAAAGGAGGGTAATGATTTTAACAGTCTATGAATGTATGAATGTATTTATGTAAGTTTGTTCATTTGTTTCCTCGTAGCTCCAAAACTACTTGACGGATTATGACAAATGAGGTGTTATGTGATTTGCCTTGAAGTTCCGCATGTATATTTTAAATGAAAAAAATTTGGGAAAGTACTTTTAACGAAGACACTAGTTTTTTTAACTTAGTTTGGTTGGAAGGGTAGTAATTTCAGATATGTACCTATGAAGTGAAATAAATAAATTTGCATTTGTTATTAGGTTATATGAAGTGATACTTAATTTAATATATCATATTAAATTAAGCCTCGAATAAATATTATAATGAGTTTGGTATAAAATGAAAATACAATGGGTACTTGATGAGTACATTCCAAAAACTAACTTTAACTAGGTACTCCACTTAAAAACAATAGAAGTTTAAAAACTCAAACCCGACTACAGTTCAGTTGCCATTCAGCGTGGCAAGCCAGCTTCTTGGGGATGCTTCCGTCTAGTAGTAAATTAGATCAGTTCACCTATACATTTAGATTGATTGTTGCTGTCTTTAGATAGCGCATCTGTTACATTTGTATTTTTAAAACTTTGTATTTTTTATACTTGTATTAGTTGTATTATTCCTTCAGTAAATAAAAATATATTGACAGTCAATTTGATTCATAACTGTACAAAATAACATATTGCAAGTAAAAAAAAGTTCTATAACGAATTAGTTTGCCCTCGAGCAAAATTATTCCAGATTCCCTGGTTATTCCCTGCTGCGGGACAAATGTTTGCATGATCTTCAAATATTTGTTCCGGGTCTGGGTGTTGTGGTACCATGGTACTCGTAGTTCCTGATACCCACGACACAGGGAATCCTAGTGTGGCTATGTATGTGACTTTCGGGTGTTATGCTATGTAATGTCAGTTTGACTATAAAATTTGACCACGAGGATGAACCCCAATTTCGCAGTAGCCGCAGAACCGAAATGCTGCGCTAAATTGACACAATGCAAAACAATTACCTCAGACGGCGAGATAAATTGCAAGTAACTCCTTCACTGACAGATTTGCTGTTCATTAACGTTTAGGAATCAGTCACGTAAGAAGCAGGTTGACGCCGACTTTCAGATTCGTAGCGGGTGACACCGGCCATGTTCATTGCTATTGTTATTAATATAAAGATCAAGAAAAACTATTAACCTGTGACTGAATAGCATGACGCGCTAATGTGGTCATATCAATGTGTTCTCACATCATGTAGAGTTCACAGAGCACTTTGGGCTTACAGAGATCGTTTATTATTCATTTATATACTATTTATACACACACATGACACATGGCAAAGCCTCAATACGTCTCTTTTCACTGTGGGTCATACAGTTGTGGGAATATAGATGTGAACAGTGGTGATCTCATCACCACCATTACTTTCCCACAACTAACTTGGCTAATGCTTTCTTCCAGCAAAAATATATTCCTGAATAAGCCAGTAGCCAGGACAAATTTTACACCTACAAAAACTGCCCTAAAAGTCCAGAAAATTTCTATAAATTATGCTGGAATTATACAGGATAACCGTAGCGTGTACGGCTTAAGAATTAACCTCTTCAGTGAGTGTTGTTAAAACCATCTAAATTCTAAAGGATTACAGGGGAATGGGCAGTAGCAAGATGCTACTGCCCATTCCCCTGTAATCCTGAGTACTTAGCACCAACAGTGCAATTACCAATCCACAAGTATAGTATGGTAAATTCCTTCCATTATATTCTATGGGGGAGGCCTCATCCAGTATTGGACGTCTAAAGACTACTGCTAATGATAATGATACAGGAAAAATGTCCCGCTTGTGTTTTATTTCTTCAGGTTATGACCAGTATGAAGCCACCCACTTTGACATTATGCGGGAGTGCGTACCGGTTGGCGTCAGTACATAAGCACCGGTAATCTGCTTTCTACGTAAATGTAGCCTTAAAGTAAAACGAGGCATGCTTGTCGACAAGTAATGTACGACTAACATCGTTAAATTTGTCGCCGGCCAGACGCAGCGTTGATTGATGCTCACCTAAATAGCTGAAGCTGAAAGCTTTGTTAATCAAGTTCATGTAAGTTACTTACCTACCTAAGTTTGATGAAGTTACGAATGATGTCAAAGTCAATAGTGTTTTATTTATTAAAACCATAAGGACCATTTTAAATTGTGTTAAGCTAGGTAAATTTTAGTCTGTTCTACGCGAGAAGAATCAGACAAAAAATAATAATGTGTAACTGATAATATCTTTGAACTGAAATTGACGTTCATTAATCATGAGTGTCCCAGTTACGTAGTGAATTTTATCCTGAAAAGGAATTGCCCTAACAACCAAAAGAGTTGTATAATCTATTTCAAATATAACTTTATCCTGAGAGAAAAACATCATCATCAATAAGTATCTATATATATTATAAAATCGTTCCGTGACTAACTGACTGACTCACTCACTGATTGGCTATCAACGCACAGGCTAAGCCATAAGTCCTAGAAACTTGAAATTTGTTGGATACATTCTTTTTGTAGTCTAACTGTGCGCAAAGAAAGTAATTTCCGAAATTCACTTTTTAAGGGGGTGAAGTAGGGTGTTGAAGTTTGTATGGAAAAATCTCCACGCGAACAAAGTCGCGGGCATTCCACTAGACTTAATAAAAAAAAATTGTTCTAATGTAAGTTAATCTGACTTGTTCTCTCTCACCTTATAAGGTGTCTCGCCCCCATCCGTCGTCGGCCGAGAAAATCAAGTTACAAGTAGTAGTATGATATTCTAAGTTCAAGTTGTATTCTTGAATAAGTAGTTTGTCTAAACAAAGATAGTCAGGGCCTTTTTTTTGTTAATAATTTACGAGAAGTGTGTCTAATGGTCGCAGGAATGCCGTCGCGTTCCGCTTGTGCAGTAAATATCATTAAGACAGCTACATTTAAATACCTTTTGTCAATGAACGAGTTAAGATAAAAAAGAATTATGACATGTCGCTACTGCACGTTTATGTAGCAATTAGATCATGCGAGAAGCATTTTAATTGGAATACTATTTTGAGTGCAGTTAGAAGTTTCAAATTATGATGACTGAAATGTAATTTTACTATGTAGTTGAAATTATTATGAATATTTTATATGCGCGATATACGTGACATATATCATAGAAACCATATCATCATCACCATCAGCCTGTAAACATCCACCTGTGGACATACCCCCATTCCTCCCCCTTACAATGCCACGACGAACGGTTTTGAGCCGCCTACATCCATCGACTTGCTGTGTAAACCATATATTTTTTCAAAAAACTGTAAGTATACATAGATGCTTATCTGAGAAGAAAGTCTCTGACTACCCGACATTACGATTGGCCGACTGTTTTATTTGTTTTTTTATGTATGTGGTATAGGTACACCTTTTACTCTGTGATGACTGGTACGATTTAAAAAGGTAGATGTATTTTTGTTGCGTCAAACAAATAATTTATTACAATATTAAATAACAAAGACCAATATGTTGGGTTTTTGGAAAGCTTTTTTAAGACTACGTAAAACGTGCGTACCTACGACTTAGTTAAAAGTCAGAAAACGCAATATAAAAAAATGCTCCATTTTAGTTTCATATTTTGAATTTTTAATCCGGATCTAAAAATCTAAAAATCACAAACTTCTCACTTCGTCACAACTCAGCCAGAAACTTTTTTACAACATTTTAGTTAAGTGGCTCCGACCCATAAAATTGCTAATCCGACGTGTAAACCGTGAACACAAAGCACATTTCTATCAAAAGTAACAGATCTTGAGAGCCCATTGTGAAGGACTAATGTCATTTGAAGGTGACAGTGACATTACGTTGTATTTATTATTCTGGAGATTTGTAAATTTTCTGTAGAATTACAGAATAGCTGTTCTTTCCTACATAAATCTCACTTTGTCGCTAGTACGATCAAATCTGTGACGCGTACTATCATAATTCCATTACAAAACGAGACGCACATTGATGGAAGTCCGCAAATAGAGGAGTTAGAATCAGCCACATAAAGCTCATTTTACACTGGCAGCTCCTATCTGGCCTAACAAACGCCGGTATTTCTAGAGATTTGTGAATTTTTCTGTAGTGCTCGGCACGATGACAAAGCATAGCACCTAATCCCTACAACAGCCATTTAGTGCCATTACAAATAAAAGTTTGTCGGCCTCCACAATGGCCATTGACGGGGCCTCACGCTGAGCCCGCTGTGAATGGGCCAGCGCCAAAAAAATCTATTAGACACGCACAATAGTCGGTCGTATCTATTCGGGAGATGAAAGTTCTTGATATTACGGTATAGTATTATAGGCTTATCTCTAGTGTGGTTGTTTATCCACTCTATAAATGGAGAACACCTATTTGTAGGGTTCCGTACCTCAAAGGTACCATCCAAGCCATTATAGGAGTACTCTGTGGCTGTCTGTTTGTCTCTATCTGTCACAGTCTATTTTTTCACATGCTTTTGGAACAAAAGTAATGAAATCTGGTACTTATACAAAATTAGCTGACCCAATACAGGACGTATACCTAGCGTAAATGAATAAAATTCTGATTTCAAGTGTTAGTTTTAGGAGCAAACTGTAAAAGAAACTTGTGTCAAATGTATCATGATTCATGTGTAAGTGTTATAATTCTTAAACTAAAACATTTTAAAAAAACAATTCGACAAACGAAATTTACATCTACAAAACTAATGAGCCAAACATTTTTTTAAAAATTCGCTATTGTCTTCCTCCTCATACTTTACAGGAAATTTTACTTTAAATTCCCACGGGAAAATATTCGTAAAGCAAAAATGCGTATAAAATTAATTGTTATTATACTAATAAGTTGAATTGGTCTAGTGGTCACTATGGTAGCCTACTTGTACGGAACCCTCTCCACGCAAGTCTGATTCACACTTGACCGGTTTTTTTACAAGAACGAAGAAAAACTTACTAAATATTATTTCAAAATAAGAATCTGGATAGAAAGTTTTTATTCACAGTTAGATAGATATATACCTACTCTTAAGTGATCATTATTATAGTATGATCATAGGTAGAGACTCGACTCTACGGTATAGTACATTTTAGTAAAATTAGGACATTTTACTAAAAATAACGTATAGGCTAGGTTACCCTTAACAAATACCGATTCATTAAATAATTTAGTACCCATCTTCACGCATAAAATAATAACATGATATTATCAATTGTATATACAGCAGAACGGCTTGTATGTGAATAAAATAGCATTACTGACTCAATAGAACAATACCGCATTGTTCTCCACAAAGCTCAATAAAGTCAATCTGTCAACGAGGAAAATATCAATAGCTAATTCGTATATCAAAAAATATCAATGGATCTCGAATTTGTCCACGTTGACAAATATTTTGCAAACAAGATTGATAGCGAGAGGAAACAATGGGAATTGAAAATGGAACTGTGACACAGAATATGAAATAGTTATAGTCCTTGAAGGGAAAGGGTATTTGATCACATATTTTTATGGTGGCACTTCACTTGGTGTATATTCGAAAATGTTTGCATTATTTTGCCAAGGTAAAATCTACTATGAGTATATCGGTACATAATGTTGTGTTCCTTGGCAAAATAACGCAAACATTTGCGAATATACACCAAGTGAAGTGCCACCATTACACATCATACACATACCTACCCGATTACTGGTAGAGTAGGTACCTCAAGAAACAGATACTGTATCGTAATTCCCGAATCTTGGAAAATGTTTTGTGAAGAAGATTGAAGAAAAAATTGGGAAGTGAAATAAGGTTAGGTTCGGTTTGGGGTGTTCAATCACCCTGAATTGTTTAAAAAGCATGATAGTTAAGCAATTAAGTAGGTCTATAATCGGTGTGTGTTGCCAGTGATGATTTACGGCACTGAGACGTGGTCGCTAACTTTTAGCCGTATATCAACAGGCTCAAAGTAGCACAACAGGCTATGGAGAGCAACTATGCTAGGAGTTTCACTACGTGGTATAATCCGTAATGAGAAAATCCGTAGGTGAACCAAGATCACCGACAAAGCTCTCAGAATTAGCCAGTTGAAATGGCAATGGGCAGGTCATATAGCTCACAGAACTGTCAGAACCGTTTGGAAATAAAGGTTTTCGAGTGAAGACCACAAACCGGACGACACCATAGAGGAAAGTCTCCTCTCTCGATTACATCATTATAAAGATAGAAGGAAGTCGGTGGATAGAGGCGGGTCAAAACCGTTCGTCGTGGCATTCTAGGGGGAGGCCTATGTCCAGCAGTGGCCTTCTACAGGCTGACAATGATGATGAAGTAAGTAGGTACCTAGCGATAGTTTTTATAAGTATCAATAACTTATACTTAGTTCTCTAACAAAGCAAGATTAATATCGGGATAAAACAATGAGTGAAAACGGACAAGTGTAATTGAACTGTTGCTGTAAGTGTATTAGTCTAAGTGATCGCTCTTAATTGAATTCTTATTGTAGTCTTATGAAAACAGCTGATTTGATTTGCCGACGGCAAGCAATGTCAACGGATTTTCTTGTAATTTTTCTCGAATAGTTTAAAAAATATTTCTGATTGAGTTGTAGTTCATTTAAAATTGACTCTAAAGTTAAAATTTTAAGATAGTAATAAGTTTTTTAAACAAGTTGATATAGGTAAACAAACAGTTAATCAAACTCACAATAGTTTTATTCGGATTCGCCTGCATCGGCGCGTACATATCGGTGATCATCACGAAACACTATCACAATACAATCAAAGTCCATATAAAACTAAAACAATGTTTATTTGTGTACTGTCACAGACAGCGCGCGGCGGGTGCACATGACTGACGTTTGACGCGAGCGGGGCTGACGGGCACTCAGCTCTCAGGCTCTAGCGGAGAGCGGGGCAGCGCGGTGCTTGTGGGCGGGGCCTTCCAATCCCGGCCTCTTACCGCGCCCCGCCCACGCCGCCCCGCCCGCAAGGTCGCGGGGCGGGTGTATTGATCGCACGCGTACGAAGACTCCATTTTATTTCGGCTGGTACGATTTGCATAAACTTTTTTGTTTTAAATTACCTTCTGATGTCTTGTCTGTTTTCGGGACGTTGTCGTGTTATTGATCGAATTATTTATAAGTTGCGCTTGGCTATGGAAAGTTGGACATAAATTAATCAAACTTTTAAACTTCTTTTAACCTTTGTAAATCGGAACATTTATTGTTAATACGCTTATTATATTAGTTATGCATCTACTTAATGGCTAATTCGTCAATATAATACCTCTATAATCTCCTCTCTCAAAGAAGAAAACTCTTTTTAGGGGTATGCTCGCCTTTGTACTTGTCCCCTAACTTTTACTTTCCTTTATGTCCTAATTGTGTTAAATAAAGAACAAGAATTATTTCCTTTTATTTAAGAATAAATCATTGGACGGTAATTACAGCTGTAGGTATATATAACTTTAAGCGTATTGTGCCTCTTAAAATTATATCTAAAGTTGGTTAATGGTTATATTACTTTTTCTGTGCCATCATTTGATGTCTAATACGAGTACCTAGGTACCTATTTAAACTTTTAATAGAAAGATACATATACGTACTATACATACAAAATGTAGACATCTATACATTATTTGTATTTTACTGTTAATGTGACAAAACCGATGCCATTAACACAACACGTACCGTTACCCTAACTCACGACCTTTCCAACCTCGAGCGGACTATACAAGGTGCTAGAGATAATGAAATATAATACCACACACAAAAAACATCATAAACACGGCCTAATAATTCCCAATGGGACATAAAAAGCTCCATAAAGGTATAAACTTTGCGTTGAAAAAATATGATTGCGCCCTTCCGCACCCCGCGAGTTCCTCCAGACTGCTAAACATTCTCAGAGCAACGTCGTCGCTTTAAGAATAGCTTAAGCGGCTAATAGTTTTATGACACGCATAACATGAAAAACGATTCTCGAAGTAAAATCAGAATACTGAACTCTATTTCAGTGGCCCAAGGTGGAAGGTCGATAAGTACCGGAAATGACAGTCGCGGGGCATTATAGCGACATTAGACAAGGGTGCCATCGGTTTCGTAAAATAGTGAAAACGTAGCAAGGTGAGAGGGTGAGACGGGCAATGGGCGTGTCCGGGATAACGAAATAAAAAGCTCGGGGCTTCATGGCCGTGGCCGTGCGAACTCCGCTTAATGCAATAAACATTTTAATTTGAACACGAAACTCATGCTGAGATGCAAAATTACGGTATGAGGGCGGCGTGTACGAAAGAAATCAAATTACGGGAAAATTTTATGACAGGCAATGTTTTTGGGATCCGCCTACCAATGATAGACCGTTTCAGTTCTAGATTGGAATGTTATGAACGATTTAGATTCAATACGAGTATGAATGACAATCAACCCACGACGAGGCAATAAGTATGAGTATAAGTACAAGCTACATCGCATCAAGTATATTTCAGCTTAAATATTTTTAAAGCGCTACGAGAATCATTTATTGACTCAAGGAAAAGACTTCAACGCGTTTGTGTTGGAAGCTACTTTTTGTAAAAGATTTAATTTCTGTATTAATAAAAAAATTGGCTGCTTCCACTTTACCCCCCCCCCCCCCCTCCCCCTCCACCAACAAGGTGCTCACTTGTGGGGCATCCACATACTTTACTATTTTTCTGCTACTAATACTTTTTTACTATTTTTATGGAAAAAAGGTACTCGAAGATATCTTTTTCCATTATCTATACATATACAGGTATAGGTTCATTAATTATAAACACATACCTAGAGACATAGGGGCTATAGGGGTTCATTAGGGGAGGAATATAAATGTCTCAGGGAGTCGGTGGATGGAGGTGGCTCAAGACCGTTCGTCGTGACATTCTAAGGGGGAGGACTATGTCCCGCATTGGACTTCTACAGGTGATGATAATGATGATGGTTCTAACAAAATCGTTAGTAGTATTTGATGGCCGACGATAGACCAACTATAGGTATCTACCTATGTTAAATTTTCTCTAGCTCCCAGGTGCCAATACAGATTTCCTACACAATTATGGGATACAGTTCACTTGTAGTACGCTCAAGAGTTTGACCGGCACCGGCGTCGCTCTCCCCATAACCGGCGGAAACGGCCGGAAGTGAGTCGCCGGGCTCTATCAGACGAGATCCACTTAAATTGCTTCAAGCACAAGATAGATTATAGACATATAACTCCTACCTATACCTTTTATATAAATACTTATGGAATATGTGATTAATAGTTGGTTCAGAACTGTTGCCATTATACAATTCAAATACTCATTATTAAATTAAAACAAATTTAAAATAGCTTAACTGAAATTTATAACAATTAAGCATCTAATAATAGAACGGCAAGTCAATGTCCAATTAATGCAAAAAGCTAACTACTATCGCCGTACTATACAATACTAGATATACTTATATAACCTATGTGGCACGCCGGCGAGTAGCCGGCTTTGATGCGAGAGATGCGGGTTTGATTCCCGCTAAACAAATTAAAAAAAAAAAAAATCTTTAGTAAAAATATTGTATCTCACGATTTCAAAAACTTGACAAACTAAACTTTTGTAATTGATTGTACTTATCAGCAGGAATATTTTTTTAGTACTGATGAGTGGTGTAGCGCGCAACAAACGGCTAGCTAAGTAGCAATTATTGCAGGTTTTGCCAGGTCAACTTTCTAATTGTCGTAAGTCGAAGGCAGTTAATAATATACCCTATCACCGTTTACGAGCTTTTATTCTACTTTTCAGTGTAAGTTTTTCATGTAGTTCCATAGCTTTGTTAGAACACAATTATTATTTTATCATACCATGCGATAAAGGAAAGTGATTTTTTTATGTTTTGTCTATGGGTGGGTAATTGGGTATGCATCGTAGCTTGATTTTACAAATGATTATCTATGTAATAACTAAATTCAAGCTCTTAGTGACAGTATCGTTGTTTCCAAATGAATTACCCATTTCGATCCTTTTGACGGAAGACAGGTAGAGATAGGTCTTCATGAACTAGCGTGGATTGAAATAGGGTTACTTAGAAAAAGCACAATACCTTCCAAACGAATTTTTTGTCTATTTATTTCTTATCTAAGAGGGCACTATACTACGATTTAGGTTCCCTCTTTAACGCACGCGATAACCCGCGTGCGCCATCTCGCTCGCACTAGCGAGTGTCGTGCCCAAAAATGAAGTTTTTTATTTATTACGGCGAAAATAAAGTGTTTATAAAATAACTGATTTTAGCATAAGAATAAATAGTTATTACCTACTTGTTGTAGTAAATTTTATCTTAAAACACCGTAGGGCTCCTGAGATTTCTTTCAAAACGTTTTGAAAGAACAAGGATTTTTCATTAAATAAAACTATCGAGGTTTTTTTACATATCGTGTTTTCAACTTTACACAATAAATGCAAAAATATAAAACTTTCATATTCCAAAATATTTATCTCGTAGAACCCGTAGTACCTACTGAGTTCTAGATCAATTTTGTTGGGCAAATTCACATAGTACGCCTTCTTAATAAATGGAAAGTTTTTTTTTACAAAAGTTGCCGTTTTAAATATATTTTAATATGAATTTTATTAAAATACAATAATTGACATATACATACATAGATCGGAGGTATTGTGGTTTTTCAAAGTGCCACTATTTTATTGAACATCAGTTTAGTTTTGATGAAAATAATGTTTATTACTTGGCGATCTAATACTTAACTTATACTTTTGTATGGTCTTTTAAATGACCCCACTCGATAAGCCGACCTAGAAAAGGTTGCAGGAAGTCGGTGGATCGAGGTGGCCCAAGACAGTTAGTTTAGGCATTCTATGATCAGTAGTAGACGTATATCGCATAAAGATTTCTCTTATAACTTTTCATTTAAAAATCCGACTTCCGCAATTTTTGGATGAAAAAAAAATTATGAAAGAACCATAGTGGTGAAAGGATTATGATACTTTTTGAATGCAAATGCTTGGTTTGTTGCTGAAAATATCAAAATCGCCATATGTATGCCTACAATATTTGAGGAGTTCCCTCAATTCCTCATGGATTCCATCATCAGAACTGGATTCTGAAAAAAATGGGACCAATCTGGAAGAATATCTATTCAAATAAAAAAAGAATTTTCCAAATCGGTTCATAAACGCCGGAGATATGCGGTAACAAACATTAAAAAAAAAAAAAAAATATAACCGAATTAAGAACCTCCTCCTTTTTTGGGAAGTTGGTTAAAAAAAAGCTCACGCTAGCACCTGCCTATCTCACTAGTTTTGACACAGTTGTGAGATAGTGTTCCTGGTGCTTAGCAATAGTTGGAGATTAGTTTTTTATCTTACTTATTATGCAAATAATAATAATGTTAAAGTGCTCAGATACCAAACTGCAGATAACTTTTTATTTATTTATTTAATGTGTAGTTTTATTTATATATGTGTGTATGCATATACTTATATTGATTTAACACCATCATCCTTTAGCGTTCTCATCAATTCCAGTTCATCACAAGGTTATCTAGAAGAGAACGCTCTCAGCGATAAGACCGCCCATTGTACTTTCATTACTTATAATATTATAACTACTGTAATGTTTTTATTTTTAACGTGGTGTGCTATAAAGTGTTTTCTATCTATCTATCTAATAATTATTATATATATTTCCACAAGTTTCTTAACACCAACTAATCTCCCGTTACGTATTTTATTATTCCAAGTAATTACCATTGAATGGCCTTTTGCTAAATATAATTTGAACAGTTATTGAGTCATACAAATCGGCCACACGCGGCTCACTGTGTCTTGCCCGCGGCTGCGCCCGGACTGCTCAATGCACATTGTGCGCACGCCATCATTTCTCGATAGCCTTTTCAATTGCATTTTCAATCGATACTTGTATAAACAAACCTCTTAGAATGATGCAACAAGCAGATCGTATATGTAAGTTAGATGTGCATTGTTGTTTTGTTGGTCAGCTTTCTGAGATCGTTGGTGTTTTCACCTCACGAATGCTTGTTTATTTTAAAACTTTACTTTCTCATCAAGATTAAAGATTCAAGATTCAAGATTCAATCTTTTATTTGTATGAATACACATAATTTTACACGAAGTATTTTTTTTTTCTTATAGATTGTTACATTTTATTACCCGAAAACAAAACTGCACTTTATCATTTTATTTTTATTTATTTTAAATTAATAAATAAAATAAAAACTTAAAAGAACGCCATGGAAAAGAACGCCACGACGAATGGTCGCAAGCCATTTCTATCACCGACTTCCTGCGACCTTCAAAATGTCATCGAACCATCGCAAGGGGGGGGGGGGGGGTCTTTCCAAACTGTCGCCTGGTAACTTATAGTCAATAACAACTTTAACTAAAGAAGCATGCAAAAAAACCTGCATCCTAGTGACAAACAAGCGCTAAAGGATGCTCCATAACGCGTACAACATACTTGTAATAAGTACATAGAAAAATCCTAAGAGTACAATGTACTAAAAGAATAATGGCGGTATGCTGCAAGTAAAAGCTATAATTTCGCAACAATGTCTGGTATCGGCGCGTTGTCACGTGTTCGGCGCACGCGCACCGGACCCGTGTCGAATCAACCGCGCCGTCAGGGCTGTAGGTAGGTGTAGTTAAGCGAATAAAAAATCTTCTCTCTAGCCGAACCTACAAAATAGTAATCACCTTAGAAACTTGACCGCTAAGCTGGTAAATAATTTAGTTAAAGCTACCACTGGAACTTAAAACCTGAACCTTCTATGCACTTTAACTTTTATCATCGAAGCAAGTGCGTTTAGCAATAAATAGGTAATCTAGCAGCGACATTATTGCTGCTTTAGCAAATTAAGTATTGCTACTGCAGAGGAAAAAAAACTGCGCTGCTTGGATTGCCCTTACCCGGAAGAAGATCCTCGAATAGATTTGAAACCTAAATGGTGCCATCACCGGTACCCGGTTCATTTAAATTTCCCGTTTTACAAACTGAATGAGGTAAAAGACGTCGTGTATTCTAATGGGTACGTTTTCCACTCTGTAAGTGTAAATGGTTCTAAAAAAGAGGTCTCCTGAAATAATAAACCAATCAAAACACTAATCCTGGCTACGGCCCTGCTCCCAGCTATTACAATGCCGTTGTCCACTGTCGAGTGGACGACAAAATTATGGATTTTGTCATTCGATATTCGTTCCGATATAATTTCCCAAGTCGTACCGGAAAATCGTAATGGGGGTGTTGGCATCTAAATCGCGGGACACTGGTATAAATTATATCCGTGAAATTTATATTACCTAGATTCCGATGTATAATATCTACTGATTATATATACCTACAGCTTTATTCTATTATTGATATTATATTTATACTAAATGTTTTTTGTTATGTAAATAATTATTTCCTTTTAAGACGCAGTCATCATCAGCAGCCTTTAGATATCCACTGCTGAACGAAGCCTTTCCCATGAAAAACAATGAGGGGAATTGGCATACTCAAAATCACCACGCTTGGCAGGCGGATTGGTGATCGCAGAATTCGTGTTGAGTACTCAGGTGGATGCTGCTGCCCGCCCCCTTGTAAAATCCCTCAGTCAGCTTTTACGCCATCCACGGGAAGAGATGGATGGGTTTTTTCTTAGGCCGGACACGACACGGCAAAAGACGCAGTACTTACTAAAATTTTCATGTCCTTGTGAACCGTGGACACCGGGTCGATACTAACCTGTGAAAAAAGAATAAATAAATAAGATTACGCCAGTAAACGACGCAGTAGAGAAAGGTCTTCTCTTAGAATTCGTTTTTCTTTTTAGAGTCGACATACCGTAAGCAAGGTTACCAAGAAAGAACCAGTAACAGAGAGTGAGAGAGAAAGAATGTATTATAAGGTATGTGACGTCATTCCTAGGTAGCATTAAATATTGGTCAAGCAAACTATTAATTACCAATTCGTCACATATTAACATTAACAAAAAAGCACAGTCTTTGTGAAACAAAAGTCGTGACCAAAATTGCCTCAAAATTAAATAAGCCTAATGTTTCCTATTTTCCCATCAGTCAACATATAAAAAAACATATTAGAAAGTCCCTAAAAAGTTAATATCATAAGTCGGAGCCGGTATACACGAGCGAATTTAATTTGGAGCTTTTTTAATTACGGCTGGAGATTCGTTTGGTGTGGGTCTGTGTGAGGGTATGCGGGGTGTGCGGGGCTGTGCGGGCTGGTTTCGGCGCCAAGCGGCCCCAGCCCTGTAATTATGGGGCCCGTAATTGCGACCCGACAGTGTGCACCCCGCTTTCTTGCCTCCCCCTCTGGTCTAACTGAAAATGAGATTCTGTCGGGCTTTAGGTCTCATGATTAGGTTAAATTAAATTAGTTTTCAAAAACTTGGGATTAATTTCTATATTTTTTACTTTAGTAACTTCCATCATCATCATAAGCGAGTCCACTGCTGGTTATAATCCCTCCTAGAATGCCACGACGAACGGTCGGTAACTTTCATTTGTTAAAATACCTAGTAGGTAGGTATCTATTTAAAGTTTATAATACGTTCCTAGTTTTTCCTCTTTTTAGAGTTGCACTACCTACAACGTAAATAATAAAAACCAGCCAAGTGCGAGTCGGACTCGGGCACGAAGGCTTCCGTACCATCCTACTAATATTATAAACGCGAAAGTTTGTGAGTATGGATGGATGTTTGTTACTCTTTCACGTAAAAACTACTGAATGGATTTGAGTGAAATTTGGAATGGAGATAGTTTACGCCCTGGATTAACACATGGGCTACTTTTCATCATCATCATCATCATCATCATCAATTTTCATCATTATTCACGCGGGTGAAACCGCGGGCCGCAACTAGTTATCTATAAAATCGGCAAAAAAGTCACGTTTGTTGTATGGGAGCCCCCTTAAATATTTATTTTATTATTTTTTGTTATAGCGGCAACAGAAATACATCATCTACAACTGTCTAACTACCACGGTTCATAAGATACAGCCGGTGACAGACGGATGGACGGACGGACGGACAGCGGAGCCTTAGTAATAGGGTCCGTTTTACCCTTTGGGTACGGAACCCTAAAAAGAACCCTTCAGAAAATACTTCCTTGCCCTGCCCGCACTTGTTTGCCCAAAAAATTGCTTTGAATTTATTTGCTATTGAAAAAAAATTATGAAATTCGAAAAAATATATAGTTATTTATATTAACCTGATGTTTTATTTATATGACTCTGATTTATTCGTAAATATGGGAAAAATACCATCTCAGTAGGTATACTTAAATCCCAAGATACTTGGACAAATTTTAGATAGTTGGTCGTTCTAATTAGCCAAGTTGGTTGTGGAATGGCGGCGATGAGCTCACCACTGTCACGTCTATATTCCAGCGATAGGTGCAAGCCACGGTGAAAACAGACCCTTTGCTCTGCCTGGTCTTCGAGGGAAAAGGCTTGTGTTTATGTACCAATAAAAAAAACTAGAAAACAGAAAGATAGATGGGCAAACTCTGCATAACACCAATTATATGAAAGATGAATATAAAAACGTATCTAAAATCAAAATAAAACAGACAAGTGCGAGCAAGACTCGTGTCCCAAGGGTTCCGGTCCGTATATTATTTCGAAATCGTCAGAGGTCTTGTTGAGTTTCAGACACTTTTTTTTACCAACTTCATTATCTCATTTTAGGAGTAAAACTGACAAAATTCCGCATTACTTCACATTTTTCTTTATATTTGTCCAAAAAAAAAAATACTCCTAGTGTTCTAAATTTCATAGTTAGTGAGCTCAGTGAAAATACCCCAGAGGTTATTAATATTGCATAGTTGTAAGTAAATATTGTATGTCCGAAATCGGCAAGCTGTTGAAACTTTATGTTAGACCTACAGACCTTGTACAACACGTGACAGTTATTACAAAAAATAAATTATTATTATTTTGAATACCAGTTTTTACTATTTTCTGGCAAAAATAAGACACGCCTTGCCACATCTTTTTAATGCAATTGAGTTAGAAGCTTAATTTCTTAAGGCACTACAACCTTACAAACTTTGATATTTGGTATTAATTTTAAATTGATACCGAAAAAAAGATTCTTGACAGACAGGCAGACAGACAGACATACAACAAAGTGATCTTATAAGGATCCCGTTTTTCGTTTTGAGGTACGGAACACTAAAAAAAAGAGCTGTAGAATGGGTGGTCTTCCCGCTAACAGCTGCAACTTCATTTCAGTGGGTCAGTCATTGATCTAAAGTAATAGAAAATTATGTTTAATTACGATGACTGGCTCAAAGTCTATGTATCTACACTGAGCAATATTTGAACACTACATTACGATAATTACAGGCATTTGGGCTATCATCTATACCTACTAATTATGTATTATAGAGCTATACAATATAACTGAAGCTTTAGCTCATCATCATCATCAGCCTGTAGAAGTCCACTGCATATGCCTAAAATATATACTGATAATAAAATAAAATCAATCAATAATATAATCGTCAATAAAATATATACTTTTAATACTATTTTATGTATATTTTACTGTAATGGTTTCATAAAATGAAAATATTTATTTTTCTTTTTTTTAATAAATTTTTTGTGGCTCTTTGAAAAATAAGTTGTTTAATAAAATAATACACAACAGTACCTATATACCTAATAGTCCTAACCACACACTTAAGTAACGAAAAAGCTCTTACTTAATAAAGATTTCAAGATTTGACGACCTAAGTGGCGCGATGGGCGAGTAGCCGGCTGAGATGCGGGAGGTTGCGGGTTCGATTCCCGCTGCGGTACAAATGTTTGTATGATCTGCAAATATTTTTTCTGGGTCTGGGTGCTATGTTACCATGGTATTCGTAGTTCCTGATTACTCACGTCACAGGGAATCCTAGTGTGGGATCATGACACGTATGTTGACTGTTGGGTGCTATGTTAGGTATATGTAAATAAACTGCAATAGGATTCCTTGTGTTTTGTTCCCTGGCTAACAGGAACTACGAGTACCTGGTACCACAACACTTAAACTCGGAACAAATACTTGGAGATGAATGCCAACATTTGTCCCGGGAATAGAACCCGCACCTCTCGCGTCTCAGCCGCTGCCCACCCACCGTGCAACGTATGTCGTCAAACTTCACCTAGTTGGCAATATAAAGCCACAAACAGAGCCCAGAAAAGAGACCACGGGAGGTGTTTGTGCTCCACAATCACACGTAATCACACCAATTAAATATTTTTATTCCCATTCTGCCTTTGTTCGAGGTGTGCCTTTGTTACCTCATTTCTGTATCTTTTGTTTGCCCGCCATTTGTACGCCGACAACGACTTTCTGCTTTTGGCTAAAGATATTGCTTATTTAGAAATTATACAGTTAATTGGGTATAAATTCATCATTGAGTTAATTAAATATAAGTATAGGAACATCAAATGGGTATAATAATTTCCTTTATGAATTTATTTTGTTAAAAATTGGGCTTGGAGTCGATTGTGTTTCATAATGCTTATTTTCAAGATTTTGGGTGGAATTAAACCTATTTGTTTTCATTTAATTAATACATACTTATAAGGAAGTGAGTATCTATTCTTTATCAGCGGTTACGTCCACTGTTAGACGAGGCACAACCCATAGAATGCAATGGGGAGATTTGCCACAATCACCACGCTTGGCAGGCGGATTGGTGATCGCAGTATTGGTGTTGAGTACTCAGGTGGATGCTGCTGCCCATCCCCTGGTGTAATCCCTAAGTCGGCTTTTAGGACATCCACGGTAGGAAACGGAGAGGTATGTTCTTAGGTCGGACACACCACGGCAATACCTATTCCAAAATAGGTAATATCACTTACAAGATTTATTTACAACATTTATTCATTTATAAGATATTACATTTTAAGCAAAATTAATATAACGTCTAGTTTCGTGGTGCGAAAAATATTGCAATTATATTTGAAAAAAAAAAATACATTTCAAAATTGAAGTTATACTTGCTTATGGCATGTTTATTGTTAGGGTTCTGTTCCCAAAAGGTGCCAACGGAGGCCTATATATAATATATATATTATAAGCCTATATATAAGTCTAGGCCGTCCGTTTGTCTGCCTATATTCTGTCACAGGGGTATATCTCGTTAGCTGTAAGAGGTAGTCAGTTGAAATTTTATCAGTTTATTTGTTGCTTTGGCATGAAACCTATCCAAATAACAAACAGTCATAAAACCAAATCCTAATGGGACTCGTCCAAGAGTTATTCAGCCTAAGAATATACCCTTATTAATTGTAATTTAAGCTCCCATAAACAACTGGCGTTTAATTTTGACATTTTGTTGACTTACAAAAAAAACCCATACTGTCATCGCCAAATATACCTAATCTGTTTTAATTTAATAGATAATTTACATGAATTGATAAAATTATGAGAGTTTTAAGCTACAGCTCTAATCTTCATACCAAGATATTAAGAACTTTTAGCACGGCTCTTCTTCAGTACAAACTTTTATATCATCAATCTTTTTATATTATTTTTATATTTTTAGTATCATCTGGGCAAGTCAAAAAAATATTTCTTTTAAATTTCCTTTTAAATCCAGTCTTCGCAGCAGCCATGCACTTATTTACTATTGGAACCTTGTCCAAATTTTTTTTATGAGCTCATAGGACAAAATAATTGCAAAGAAAGGCCTAAATATTTTTTCTGAATATGAACAATATCCTAACCTAATTAATGACTTTTGTGACAAATAGAATAATTCATCAGTTGTAATTTCTTCCACTGCCCATTTTATATTAATAAATAGATCAGAAAAATATATTTACCTCATTGTAATAGGAATGATTGACATTGTGGTTCACGGGGTAAGAGTCCCCGTGCTGTGGATAGTACGCGCAGTTCATCCCATAAGATTCTAATAGAACCCGGTTAATTCACTGGTGACACAACACACGCGAACGAAAAATCGTGAAAATTCCTCGGAGCAATTATCTCGTAACGAATCGATGCGGCGAACGAATCTCGCCTACTAATTGTAGGGTCGAGGTTCGGTGAGCTGGTTTTTCTAACTCACTCGCACACTATGCGTCTCTGTCTACGGCCGCGTGGTTCTTTCGGAGTTTGTTTACGCGGGGCGGCGCGAGTGACGCAGGGCGGCAGAAGGGCGGGCGCTTTTACGCACACGCGAAACTCGCATTGAAAACGCACTGTTCCAAATTTGAAAAATCACAATGCATTCTCTTTTCAAATTAATTGAATAAAAATACATTATATTTTTTTAAGACAATTTATGTTTTTATTTTCAGGCAACCATTTTTTGAATTTAGAAGGTGTATTTTTACATCAGATGTTAATAAATGCTTCCGGCTTGTAATAAAGAATCGGGATAACCCCTGTAACTATTATGAGGAATTGGTCCATTTTTTACCGTCAATCTGTGCGGGGGCGGATACGGCTCGTATGACAGGATACACTTTCCTATTGATATCAGGGATCACGTGATACTGTAACAGATGTTCAGTGGATTTATCGGATATAAAACATGCATGGATCTAATAAAAGGAGGAACTATAAATTAACTACATCGGTCATTACGGTATGGTGAATAATCAACGAAAATACTTCAGTTACAGCAAATGTGAATAATTTAATTTTTACAGGCTTCTGAATTGTAGTTTTTGAAACTCATACCTCGCAAATAATTAAAATAAATAAATAAAATAAATAAATGCTGGACATTACACACAACATTATCTAGACCCAAGCTAAGCAGAGCTTGTGTTATGGGTACTAGATAACTGATATACTTAATACAATACATTACATAGATAGATATTTTTATCTAACATAGAAAATACCCAGAACACCCTGAACAAATATCTGCAGATCGTACAAATATTTGTTTAGAGGCGAGAATCGAAACCGCAACCTCCTGCGTCGTGTCGCGACGAAAAATTAAACACAAACCATTTGCATCGTAATAGTTTAAAAACCTTTTACAAAGTAATCTGGCATCGTCCTCTACAATCACTAAAATCGGTGCTTATCGATCAAAATGTAAAATGGCCGTTATTCGTGACGTCATAACTGCTGATGTCACCCGATAGGGTAAAGCATTTCGTACAAAATATATAGAATAACATGTGCAAATGATAGTGATTAGAGCTGGTGGGTGCTACGCAGTACGCGTGCTGTGTAATTATTGTAATCTTGGAGTTCGGCGCACGCCGGGCGTACTTGACTTACTGTTGTTCCATTGTACTGTGACTGTGACCATTCATGGGTGTTGAATGAAATCGAGATTTAAGTAATAACATAGTGTAGTGTATAATGGATAAAGATTATTTACATACACTGACATAAGCTTGTATCTATGTCTACTTTCAAGGTGATGTTAAAATGAAGTGACGATAATTTCTTGGCAAGCAGTAGTGCTTGCATAGCTGGATGAAATTACTGGCACATGATACTTTCATCTTTATGTCTCAGGATGACGGGAGCATTGCAATGCCAGGCGTCCTAAGTGGACGGTGACCTAAGAGGTATTGCATTTGCAATGGGCTGGGGTTACCGCTTATCATCAGCCGCATATCATACCTAGTGATTTTCTTTAATCTGAATCAGCACATATTTATTATAAAAACAAATAACAATTGCAAATGTAAAAATGTGTGACCTATTTTCATTGTTACTAAGGTTTTTAATTTAAATAATGTTCTCTTACAAAGCGTCGCGTGCGCATCTGGCGCGCCGCCCTAACGCCGCCCAAACCCCGCCCAGCCGCCTAGCTATCGAGTTGCAATCACATTACAAATAAACCTTTCATCATTGTTCTCGCCTTTCAATCATTGTTGCAAATAACTATTATTGAGTTTTAAGCATTATTGTCGCGCAGTTGGAAGCTGAATTTGAAAATTTAAGTCTTTTTAACCCATTATGATTTTATTTGCAAGTCTTTGTACCGAAAACATAGTGGTATGAATACATAATTGGGACAGAATGCCCAAGAAAATTACCAAGATAAAGATTGCAAATTTGACAGAACATGCAAATATTTGTAGAACATGCAACTCTATTTATCCTGCAGCATAAATCGAACCCGCACCTCTCACGTTTAGCTGGCTTCTCGTCCACCGCGCCACACAGAGGTCATCGTAGACTATACTAAGGGCAATTTTTTTGCAGCGATAGTGGATGAATGTCAAACACAAATCTTTTTTTTTATACTACTTGGCGTGCAAAGAATCATACGGCTCACCTGATGGAAAGCAGTTACCGTAGCCTATGGACGCCTGCAACACCAAAGGCATCACACGGGTGCTGCCGACCCTGAGACATAAAGATGAAAAGTCTCATGTGCCTGTAATTTCACCGGCACTCGTACCCTTCAAACCGAAACACAGCAATGCGAGCACTACTGCTTTCTGGCGGCAGAAATAGGTACGGTGGTAGTACTTCCCCGGACGAACTCTTTCACAAGAAGTTCTACTACTAACAAAAGTATCTCAAGTATCTAATATATAGTCATATATCTACTAGAGCATGATGGAATTTGCTTTACAGTGCCAAGTCACCATAACACTCAAGTCCCAAACCATATATCGCATTTAACAATCGCCCTCTCGGATTGTGCAATCGTCGTGTAGAAGGGGTGCAACGTTTCCGGCTGCAATCTTACACCGACTTCCGGTTGTCGCCTTTAACTAACGGTTTGTCAAGCAACAGATACTTTGGCCAAGATAGACCAAGGTGTGTCTACAGGTATGAAAATTATTGTTTCGATGGGTATCGGGCCGTTAGACATGTTGTCATGCGACAGCCGCTTAATAGCGAAAGAAATTGAAAGATATTGATGGCGAGTGGCGTTAGTATCGTTTATGTCATCTCCATACTTTAGTTAATTAGCTAATTAGCGGTACGCTCACTTGCTCATGATCATTTTGTCTAAGCGAATTGCGTAAGGATGTCACTTGATGAAAGTGCATGCCAGTTCGAGATAGGAATCATTTTCTGTATTTTTAATTTGCATTGACCACGTATCGTATGATCAATGATAAATGCCTTTATCTTATTTATAACATGGGTTAAATATGTGTCATTTAGTTCTCACGATGCTTCTGTGTACGGATTTTAAAGGCCAGTGTGAAATAAGAGTACTTAGATGCGCATTGATTTGATCAAAATATTGAAGTTTTACAAATAATACTAAAGATTCACATCCTAAAGGTACGAATATCATTTGTAATTTTGTCAGTAGATTAAAAATACGCTTTACGTACTTAAATCTTAATGCAAAAGATATAATCTTCGGATTACCATCAAAAACATTGTCCAAATCTCATTCACGACACCTGTGATCCTTTCAGATACGTCCGTATTGTTATGGAACATGCCCCATTCATGCCGTTTATTCAGTGGAATTCAATTCAGGACATTTGACGACAGCTTCCTATGCAAAATCCGCGTAATCCCGGAATAAAGGTTGGTCATTTGAATGTTTCCTGTACTATGAAAGCACAAGTGAACAATGTTGAAAGCTCACTTGACGGGTACATGTCTCCACTCGACACTGTTTACGAACATAATAGGATTAAACTTGAGGACGGGATTGTGTTTTGATATATCGAAATGTGCACGAATGTTCGCTTGAGAGATTATTTAGGCATTTTTTGCACCAACGACTAGACTATATGTTGCTATACGACTATACCTAAACTGATAAAACTGAGCAAACGATATGAATTAAATAATATAGTTTAATCAATCTTTATTTTTAGAAATTGACAGAAAGATTTGTTCTGGGTCTGTGTGTTGTGGTACCATGGTACTCGTAGTTCCTGATACCTACGACACAGGGAATCCTAGTATGGGATGGACTATGTATATGTGATTGTTGGGTGTTATGTTATGCCATGATGATGTATATAATTACTTACATTTATATTATATAATAAGGTAACACATGATAAATACCCGTGACAATATTAATAAATATATATAAATAAGTTTTTGTTTTTGTGTGTCGCTTCTCACCCTATGGTAAGTGCAGATGCAGCGCTCACGCTTACCCAGAAAATACGTACTTACTCTTCTTTTGAAGACACCTAAATTATAATTTGTAGGAATTAGATGCTGGAAGACAATTTCACTCCCTTGCCGTCCTCACGATAAAGAAAGAAGAAAAACTATTTTTCATCCCATCTATTCGAAAAGGACGACTTGGTTCGCCTTTAAGTGCACCCAAAGGTGGTGTTTTCTGTATGAAGCTTCTATAAGTGCGCCGCAATAATCTTTGCCGCGCACTTTTTAAATTTGGAACATATCAAACTCAAATAAGTGCGCCGCAATTATCTTTTACGCGCACTTTTTTAATTTGGAACTTCTTGAAAAGAATCAAACACAAATAAGTGCGCCGCAATTATCTTTGCCGCGCCCTTTTTAAATTTGGAACATCTTAGTGTTCAGCGCCAAAGAAGTCGTACGCAATTATTGTTTAAATAAATACTGGCTGGTACGACGCAACGGCCCATAGTCGCGCCACCAGCTGAAAAAAAAAATTAGAAACGCGCGAGCTACAACCCGCGATTTCGTCATTTCTAACCGACTTTACAAAAAGGAGGAGGTTCTCAATTCGGTTGTATTTTTTTTTTAAATATTTGTTATATTTATTATATCTCCGGCGTTTATGAACCGATTTGGAAAATTCTTTTTTTATTTGAATAGATATACTTACAGATTGGTCCCAGTTTTTTCAGAATCCATTTCTGATGATGGAATCCATTAGGAATTGAGGGAACTCCTCAAATATTGTAGGCATACATATGGCGATTTTGATATTTTCAGCAACAAACCAAGCATTTGCATTCAGAAAGTATCATAATCCTTTCACCACTATGGTTCTTTCATAATTTTTTTTTCATCCAAATTTTTAGACGAATACAATGGCGGATGTCTGTTTTTAATACGCTTTTATTAGCTTCAGACGTATGTTAGTATGTTTGTATGTTAGTATGTAACGGAATCTTTGAACATGATTTTGACCCCCTTCAAAACGTCGGATTAACTCGAAATTCGGCATACTTATTAAGGACCGATGACAATTTAATATTTTAAACATTTTGTCCCGTTATCCTTACTAGGATAATCAGGATCAGCGATTTTTGTTTTCCTGAGACCCGGAAGGTATGCGTGAATGTCAAGTAGCATAGATAATTACAAACAATGTCCAGTCGTCAAGTAATCTGTCATGTCATGTTCTTTTCTATTTAGTTGTATTTTCTATAAATAGCGTATTTTTTTAGTTTTTTAAACTATTATATTATTTATTTAAATGAACAGTTATTCACAGATTGTTAGAAATTCATAGTTTTGTTTTGAAATAAAATATGAGGCGCCTTTTATTTTCTCATAGAGGGTGATGAAAAGTAGAGTGTAACACTCGGGCGCAAAATATATTTTTGGCTCGGGCGACGTACTTTGAATCCCTCGCTACGTTCGGGATTCAAAAAAGCGCCCTCGCCGTAAAAATATTATTTTGCTCCCTTATGATACAATCTACTATTAAAGCGGAAAGCCCGAGTTAACATGGACTTAACAAAACAATAGCACAGCGTAAAAATCCATACGAGGCCCAGCGAGTCGCGAGCTGACAACAACGTCGAGCCGCAACGTGCCAAACAACATAAAATAGCGAGCTCATGTAATAATGGTGTTTCCACCCCGTAACAATAACTACATAATAGTCGAGTGCTTTTACGAGCTTTTGTGAGCTTGTCGAAGCTTCTACTTCACATTTTTTACTTCACTTGTGATGGATGCCGCTCAATGCGCCGCGACTAACTTTATGACCACGTATCTTTTATTGAATACTCTCGTAAAGAATCTGCGAGTTGAAACTGGGTCTTAAATTGCTTTACTGTCAGTGCCTTCATCGTATTGTTAGGAGAATGAGTTACTTTCTATAAAGTTTGTATGCAACTCAAGCAAGGGCCTTGAGAAATTTACCTACAAGTGCTGTAATGTGTCTGGCCTAAGAATAGACTCCTCCTTTTCCTCCCGTGGATGTAGTAAAAGCCTTACTTAAAGATTACGCCTGGGGTTAGGCAGCAGTATCCACCAGAGTACTCAACACCGTTACTGCGATCACCAATCTGCCTGCCAAGCGTGGTGATTATGACCAATTGCATTCTATGGGGGAGAGGCCTCATCCAACAGTGGACGTAAACAGGCCGGTGATGATGACAGGGGCCTTACTCTTGAATCCAATACTAATTATTGTCCAATGACAATTTAAATCCAACCAATGATAACGCTTAATTTGGCGCTAGCTTGACATTCAAGACGCCAAATTAAGCGTTATCATTGGTTGGATTGAAATTGTCATTGGACAATAATTAGTATTGGATTCATATTCATATTCATTTATTTATTGCTCTTATGCAGTAAGTACATTCATATTAGTAAGTATTGGTCTTATTTTACTAGGTTAGTTAAGTACTTACACATAAACCCCGTTAGGGCGCTGCAGTTTTATTAGATAAGATTAAATTATTATATTATTAAATTAAATTGTATGCATGCTTTACTATTTATTCTTAATTAAACAAACAAAGCGGGTCAATAAACAAATGTCAAAACAATGGCAATTTTATGTCAATACAAATTACAAATAAAAATGACAAAAAAAAATGTCAAGAGTAAGGCCCCAGATATACTTTGGTAATCAAAACATTTAGAAAAAGTGCACATCCTTTTTCATCGAACAATTTTATTGCTAGGCTATATGTATTCTGGTGAAACAGCAAGAGACTGTTGACAATAATTCAACCACATACTCGGTCCCAAGTTCAGACACTAACAAAGCACCGATTACCATATAAGAGCAACCTATACGCTCTCAGGGGAGTTACAAACGATCAGATAAAAAACTGGTATGTAATAGCACTCGTTTATTGAAAAAATAATCGAATACGTACAATTTAATTACTACCTTTGAGTATCGGCCCAATCTAAAGAAAAACCATTTGTCAGACGATAGAAATAAATGGCCCAGTCGTCTAAATACATAAGTTTATGATCTGACTAAAGATAAGAGCAAAATCTATAGGAATATGTAAAGAATAGTTATTTAAAAAATATTATTCTTATTAATTCATAGAGGGTATGAAATATCTTCAGAAATTTTGCTAACGTCAATGGCCGCGAAGCTCACGGTCTTTCACTAGAGAAGCGGGTAGCAGCAAACAGAAAAGTCAAAATTCACCCAAAAAAAAAACGCAGATTGTCTGGATTATCCATCCACAGGTAGTCTTGGTAGAAATCTTACCTTTCATTTAAATGTTTAACAGAATAACAACTAGGTTCTCGCTCTGCTTGACGCTACGCTTATGCATATCCAGAGCCTTACCGTTGTTGAGATAAAATTAATCGTTGCTATTAAACCGCGAAACTCCACGGAAGACTTCATTAATTTCTTGCAAAACACTCCGCCTACATTCCTGAGATAGTCCGACGATAGATTTATTAATTAAAGAACATTATACGCACATTTATCTATTTTGTTATGAGCAAACGTTCATATTAATAATATTTACGTACACGATAAAATATATATTCACTAAGTTACTTTATTATCCGAGTATGAATCGAGTGTGGCAAGAATGCCGCTACATCACCTTCTTTTGGTCCTAGATTCTCTGCTTCTCACACCCACAGTTGTAACCAGCAATGATTCTTGTTCCTTACCATTTCACTATTCTCTTCTCTTTCTTTTTGAAAGCAGCACTAGGTCCCAGAAGTGAACACATTTAAAGTTAAAGAATAGAATAGAATAAAATAAAAAATAAATTAAACTTAACATGGTAAGGGTAATTAATGAATTATGATATCATGATGGGTTTATGACTTGTCATGTCTTCAATATAATGAAGCAAAGTTGATTTAAAAAAACTGCTGCACTGCGGTCTCTTGGTATAAGGCTATCAGGTAAGTTCAGAGGTGCAAGAGGTATGAAGTGAGGGGGAGAAGGGGTCGATAGCCGCAATAAATCAAGATTATTATCTTGGCGAGCATTACAGTGCCGATATGGAGGGTATAGAGAGTCGGTCCTCGATCACGCACAAACCTATCTATACCAACACTTCAATCGCCAGACGTAGTTAGTACAAGGGATTGCCTATAGTTAAATCCGTATGTAAAATAAATATCTTAGTTGAATGATGGACAAAAATAGGGATCGTAAAAAGCTCTAAAAAAATAAGCTCATAACACTTCTCAGAGATTTTTTAAGGTAGAAGTCATTGTGAAATATTTTTCCGGGGGTATACCACCACCATACCTATATTTCTGCCGCCAAGCAGTAAATTTCATATATATATAGCTGTGTTCCAGTTTGAAGGGTATGCCGGTGAAATTATAGGAACATGAGACTTATAATCTTTATGTTTCACGATGATAGGCACAATGCAATGCCCTAGGTGGACGTGGCCTAAGATGTATAGCATTTGTAATGAGGTGGGCTTACTGCTTAACATCAGGTAGTCCACAAGCCAGTTCAGTTATTTATCATCATCACCAGCCTTTAGACATCCACTGCTGGACGAGGGCTCCCCATAAAATACAATGGGTGAATTACCATAATCTCCACGTTTGGCAGGCGGATTGGTGATCGTGCATTGGTGTTAAAGATAGAAAAAAAGAAAGAAAATAAAATACTTACTCAAAACTAAGTAACCTTAGTTAGTTAAGTTACTCAGTTGGTTGCTGTTGCCCATCCCCATGTTTAGTCCCTTAATTGGCTTTTACAATATCCACGGGAGGAGACGAAGGGTCTATGCTTAGGCCGGACAAACCACGGTTTTAGTATTTTTAATAAAAATGATATATTCAAAAACTTCCGATTAATCATTATGATCAGCCCTATATTTACAAAGTTAGGTATATCAATCAGTTGGTCGAGATTCTTCGAGTTTTTGGGTCGACTTTTGATACATATCAGTTAAAATATTCGAAAGAACTAAAATTATTTATTTTTTCTCAAACTAGCAGTGATAAATTTAAACCTTCCTTTTAAAAGCAATAATCAATGCTTACAATGTATGATTACACACTTAAATGTATAATTTTAAAGCCATTAATTAAAATTCAACTTAAGATGGAAACGATGTTGAATCACAAATCAAAGGCTACTCGGCGATGGCTGGAGGTAAAATGGTAATAAATCAGAGGCGCGCTTAGGCCTTCTTAGCTTTTCTAGATAGAGATTTATCCCGTAATAACATGTTGTTTTAGAGTAAATCACTGCCGAATTATCCAGTAGAGCAAGGATGATTAATCGCCGGGCTGCCGATGTAATGCCGTAGATAGAGCATCCATAACGATTCACAGTAGAACACGACCTCCGAGACACTGTACACAGTAACAAGAAAAGTGATTGAAAATACAAACACAAAGTAGTCATAGCAAGCCAGTCGCTTCAATAGCAGTCAACAGAGGTTTGCTAGGGATACTGAGTAAAATTGGTTAATAGTTACAAAGCTAAGTAGGGTAGTTTTACATGAGTTATTTTAACAAACTTACACGGTTGATAAGTAGGTAGGAAGTTACAGTTTTGGTAAAGCAATTTCAAAAATCGAAGTGTTCTGTCTAACTCTCCATTAGATTTATAAAATATAGTTTAAAATTATTGATTTTATTATTATTTTGTTTGATGGATCGATGATATTGTAGCGGTAGTGGGATGTCAGTGGATAGAGGCGGCTCAAGACCGTTCGTCATGGCATTCTATCAGGGGAAACCTACGTCTAGTAGGGGACGTCTACCCGCTGATGACGATGGTTATTATTTTATAAGGTAAAACATAAAAAACTAAGTAATGACGTGGAGGAGTTTACGTACTCTATTGCTAACTTTTAGAACACAGTTTCAAAAACAGGTTCAAGTATTGCCGCCACGCCGACACGAATCTCATCCAACTATCCATCTGTTCAACGATTAACTTTAATTAAACTCTATCTTTAATTAAAGCTACACGACCGTCAGTACAAACTTTCATAAAAAATAAAATACGATTGTACACCTAGGAAGTCTTTATTAAGATTGCGACTGCAAAGAGGCGGGGCCGTCTACTTGTAAGAGAATTTGAATAATCGGCGCATTACATGTTTGCATTATTATGAGCTGAGTTAGACTATTCTGTGCCGATCAATAGCGTTTTATAGAGGTCTAGACAAAAGTGTCCATGCAAACGTTTGCGTTAGACGCTGGCTAAATTATGCAATCAACAAAGGCCGCGCGCTGTTCTTTTTGTTCCGTCCGTACAACAATTGTCAGTACACGTTTGTTATTGATATCTTCCTAAAAATTGCAATTGGAACTAATTAGGTGTAACAAATGAATAGCGTAGCTTCGTGTTCAACTATAGCGTTTGCTTTAACAGCGCAGTGAGTGACAGCACTCATGTGCAGGGTATATATATCTAAATATTGCCATACAAATTAATAATGACCTGACAGAGGTCAAGGGTCAATATTTGACATTTGTGAAATACTCGCAATCGATTCGCTAGCACTATATAGTCGTACTAAGGGCCTGTGCCCACTAATGTACACTGTATCGACTGAACTGCTTTCTACACCTGAAAAAAGGTTTGATTCTGTAGAATAATCTAATCTATTTGAATCTTGTGTGTATACATGAATGGAAGGTATTCCAAGCTCATGAATCATTAAAAACAACATCATTGGCCAAGACGGTCAAAAATACCACGGTACAAACGGTAATTATCCACGGCACGCAAAATGTTTATCTACCTATTACTACGTGGATCTAGAGATTATCTCTGAAGGTGCTATTTTGCCACTCATTTTTGAAAATTAATTACAATATTAATTGTATACAATTACTGTGTTTTGCGAACTCAATCTGTTAGTCTGATTTGGTCTTCAACACATCGTTTGCATAAAAATACAACAAAAAAGTCGGTACGTGTGTAGGTACTGTTATTTTATGAACTCTACAAGGAAACTACAGTAACTAACTACCTAGGTATATATCCATCTCAAAAATATACAGATTATCAATGAAAATCGCCTATACTCATCGCAAATACTCGAAATTTCTTGTAGATCAAAGACGAATTGATTGCCAGTACACAAGTAAAGCAAATTCCTAAGTTTGCATACTCAACGCATCGGCCATATTTCAAAGATAATGATAGCGGCGAGCGTGATAATAATTGTTATTACTATGATCCACATCTGCTATTATTTTATAATTGAAGGCTTTTGGGCGAGACCCTGCAATTATAAAGAGAGCCTGGAGCAACAACATGCAACGAGGTTAGCCAGTTTTTGCCCCGTTCCCTAAATTATGATATATTTTAACAAAATTTATTCTGGCAATCTGGGGCATCAAACAACGCGTAAACGGCCCGCGATTTTGTTTACAAATTTACACAAAGTTATGTGAAAGATAGTGGAAATTATAAAGAACTTTGACGCAGTTTCTGTTTTTGTACGACTGAAGAACAAAACGAGAAAGACAATACGAGCCAAGAGTTTTATAGTTCGATCAACCTCATCTGCACTAAAGTTGGCTGCTGAATACCTCGAAAAGAACGGCCTAGAAATAGAATCGGTATATAGGTAGAAAAAACATTTTTCCGAGACAGAGAATATGTTGAAACTTTGTCAAAAAATATGAAAACAATTCAACGTTTCATTCTTGTGGTTTATCTGGATTAATGGTTCCATATAATTTGACCGTGATTTGGTACCGTGGTGTGTCCAGCCTAAGAATAGACCCTTACGTCTCCTCCCGCGGATGTTGACTAAGGGATTACACCAGTGAGGCAGAAGCATCTACCTGAGTACTCAACACCAATACTGCGATCACCAATCCGCTTGCCAATCGTTGTGATTATTGCAAATAACTATGTCTATGTGGACGTCTAACGGCTGATTGAGAAGAAGACGATTTGACAAATCTGATAGGAACAATCATTATTTGCGTTTAACACACACGCCAGCTGATCATTCGATTAACCCTTAAAATTAATCTACAATCTATACGCCGTAATCCTTCGTCCTGAGAACCGAGAGTTCATTATTTATTATGAATATTAGTCAATTTTTATTTAGTCAAAAAAAGCGAGCAACGTACGGCGGGCCTGCAATTAAGTGAGCCAACCCTGTAATTATGGACAGTAAATTTCTGGACGCGTCCTGACCGTCCGCGGGTATATTGTTCTATCTGGGGATTAGCTCTTCAGCTTGGTTTCTTTATAATGTTCTGTCATTTTAGTCTGATTTAAGATAAGGATGATTTAGATTAATAAACTAAATTTTAGCGCACTTGATGCCATCAAAGTTTATTGTTATAATATACTTACAGTTCAGAAGTTAGGGTTCTAACCGAGTTCATTCTTATACTTATAGATAGAATTAAAGTAATAATTAGAATATTTTCAAGAGAATATCATCGTCATCAGTTGGTTGATGTTCAGTGTTGGACGAGGCCTCCGCCATCATCGAATGCAATGGGGGATTTTTCATAATCACGAAATTCCTTCTTGGCAGGAGAATTGGTGATCGCAGTATTGATGCTAAGTACTCAAGTGGATGCTGCTGTTCATCTTCTCGTGTAATCCCTTAGTCGGCTTTAACAATAAACACGGGAGTCTATTCTTACGCCGGGGACACCGGTCAGTAGAGTATATAAAACTTACTGGCATTCAAGGAAATTCAAAAGCGTCAGCTTAATCTAAATTCTCTTTCTCTTTTTTTTCTTCTTTTTTAATTCTCATTCTCTTTCTTTTGATACCCGGTAATCAAACTTTATATTAGCAGTGCATGCTAATATAAAGTTTGATTACCTGGTTGACCGAGATTTGCTCGGAAAACTCGGAAAAACGCGTTTTCCCAGAGATGAGACCTAGCTAGATCGAAGTTCGCCCCCAAAAATCCCCAATAATCCCCATATAGCAAAATCCATCGAAATCGTTTTAGTTTTTCCGTTTTAGAGATCTCAATAAAACTCTAAAAACTCACGACTACGTAACAAATGGTGCAAAATTTGCACCATTTGTTACGTAGTCGTGAGTTTTTTGTTCCGAATAATAACTAAATAATTTTGAATATAGAAATAAATTAACAATGTGTTTCCTAACTAGGTATGTATTTACTTATGACCAAATATCCCCCTAAGTAGTTACTAATATGTCAAAAACTTTCAACTCCATAGGGCCTCCTCAAAAAGTTTTTTAACTTTCAAAGTTAATTACATGTGGGCTTCTATCTCGAACTGAATCGCAGCAGTGACTTGTAATTGAGTTTCCTATTTAAATAATTTATATTATGGAAACAACTGATCGGATATCCATAAATATGATGGGAAACTTAATTAATATAATAACCGTCTTCGTGAGTCAATGTCTAGAACAGTCCTTTTTGAAACACAAATAGGACATCAACGATTAAATCGAAGACGGTCCTCTTATGTGGTTATTTTTTCTAGCTAAGGCATACATATTTTAATAAAACTGTTGATCCATACAGTCTTGATAATGTCCATTTATTGGTGGAAACTTGTTTAGGAGACTAGTTTATCATCATCATTTATCATCATCAGCCGTTAGATGTCCACTGCTGGACGAGGCCTCTCACATATAATGCAATGAGGGGATTTGCCATAATCACCACGCTTGGCAGGCGGATTGGTGATCGGAGTATTAGTGTTGAGTACTCAGGTGGATGGTGCTGCCTATCTCCTGGTATAATTCATTAGTAGGCTTTTACAACATCCATGGGAGGATATGGAGAGGTCTATTCTTAGGCCGGGCACCCATGGCTAGGGAGAACAGAGAAGTAAGCAACTATGAAATGCCAATTTTATTTATAATTTTTATATGAATACTTTGTCCGGTTGTCTGATTGTTTGTCCCCAAAAAACAATATATTATTTATTTTTACTCTTATTTATTATTATTTTTATGTGCAATATTTCTATACACGATAAAATAGTTATGAAATAAAAATTTGTCTATTCACTAGCTCAGTATAATGCTATGCAGAATGTCCGCTTGGTTAAAACCTTTTTTGAAGTCCGTTTATTTTTATAAAAAGTTTTATAGGTACTAAGTGATATCTAAATTAATCTAAAAATAACGCAAAGTTGCGGGTTACATACAGCTAGCTTATAAATAATATGGAACTGATGCCCTTTGTTATAAATATACATAGGTCCAGGCTTCGAAGTAGAACCTGTTCCTGATAAGTTGTACGAAGAACATGCATAATATGAAAATAAAACTCAACAACTATACACATGGAACACATGGGCGCAGGAATGCCCGAGTCGCCCACGCACGCATTGTATGCAAATCGCAGGTCGCAGGTCGCTATTCGTGCTTGCGCTGGTTCGTACTTCATGGCGGCATGAGCCCTTATTGGTCCAACATTTTCACGGTCCGAAATCAATTTATATTGTCATTGTGGAGAAACTCAAAGAGGTTCATACTTTGATAACTAATCTATAAGTTTATATAATTTGCAACAGTTTCTAATGTATTTTTTAAAGTTTTTATACTATACTTGTACTTATTATGCAGTTGTATTATTTTTTTAGTAAATAAAAAATATTTTTATCCATATTAGCATCGGTAATTATTTGAAATTCAAATTTAAAACGTTTTCATCACCATCATTATCCGCAGCCACCCACTTCAGCAGGGTTGGGTCTTTCGTCATAGGGTAATTTCGTCATCGAATAATAGGGTAAAATTGTCATAAGTTGGTCACCTTATGTGCCAATCTCTACAACCTTATAGTAAGCCGTATTCATGTGCAGTTTGATTATTAGCACCAAGTAGCGCTCAATGAAAGCGGTCTAAAATCATAAGTGTGATAAAGTGATTGCTAAATAGAGAAAATCTCTATGTTCAATCGAACATTACAACGCCTGAGGTTATAGTTCACAGTACTCGCGTGGCCATAGTATAATCAACAGTTACTTTAGTGTAAAGAGCATGAATGGTTCCACATTCTGCAAGTCATGACGGGAATCCCATTGTGTCGTGAAATCACGAGAACACGACAACGACACGCCACACTGTGTCACGGCATGACTCTAATTGTGAATCAATGAGGGTCAGAGATCGAACTTAATATCGAGACATCGATACTATTTCCTGTTATGAATATCATTACAAGGTGAAATTGATTTTGACGTCCTGTTAGTGATTCAGTTTTTTTAATCACAAACAGGAACAAAAAAGTTGTTCCACTGTGGCGTACACAGCAATGAGCTCAAAATAGTACCGGGTTCTTTATTTTACACAAATTAGCACATAATACACAGGACAGAATGAAAATAATAAAACGGCAAAATGCGAGCGAGACTTGCGCCCTGACTTGCTTCCGATCCGTAAACTATTTCGAAATCGACAGATCCCTTTTCAAGGTTCAGACACTTTTTACTACAAACTTTACCATCCCATTTAAGGGATCCAAAATTACTCAAATTTCAAACATTTTCCACTATTTGTGTCACAAAGTCTTGTTGCCTATTATCATTCCAAATTTCTGAATTGTGGGGTCACTGGTACCCAAGAGATTTTTCATTCTCGTGATTTCCAAACAGAAAATAAACATTAATAGCCATATCTTTCTAGTTCATTGATAAACTTGGTTTTTGTACAGCACTAGAACCTTACAAAACCTTCAATTTTTTAATGATGTTAATTATTAATTGAATTGGGAATTATTATTATTAGGTACTTACTGCGATTTTATTTATATTACCTACACTCACTCACCATTATAAACCGCAACTGGGCTATCCATCAAATTTAATAAATGGAAGGTATAGCGGTATTTACAGCACAAGTTTTCACTTAGTGTAAATACTGCAAGCCTATCAAATAAGTGCACAAGCCATACAATGTAATGTATTGTTTTGAGCTAAGTATATTGTACCTAGTTTTTAAAAATTGTAATATAGCTAGATTTGTGGAATAAAAAAAAATTGTTTTAAGTTGATACCTTGAGCCGTTCCTGAGCGAAAGAGTCTTGGCAGACAGATAGACAGATCGTCGGACGGACATCTAGTTTATTAGGGGGTTGCTTCGTCTAAATAAACTGCCACTGATTACGTATTATACATACCTAATTGAAGTAAGTCGTTCAATTGCTCCATATTAATGTCTGTTAAATACAAACTAAGGATCCAATTAATGAGCCATGACTTCCGAGTATTTCCTTATGAAACAGAGACAAACAAAGACGAACATAATATCGCGCAGCAATGGCATGTTTATTTCAATCGGCAATTTTTCAACACAGCAATGCAGTCTCGGAGTGATTTATCGCTAGATCGGCAGTCGCTTCCAACGACGAATCACGCGCGTGATAAATGATGTCGCGTATTTGGCTGCTACGCAAACTCGCAGCATTTTGTATTGGATAGTAACAGATTGTATGTTATTATCACAATTTATACTTACTCGTAAAAGCCAACTAAGGGATTACACCAGGGTATGGGAAGCAGCATCCACCTGAGTACTCAACATGAATACTGCGATCACCAATCCGACTGCCAAGGGTGGTGATTATGGCAATTCCCCCATTGTATTTTATGGGGGAGGCCTCGTCCAGCGGTGGACGCCTAAAGGCTGTAGATGATGTGACGATGCTTTCTTTGGATGTAAAGTATTGTATTTATTTATTTATCTATAGACATAGTACCATGTACTTAGATAAGTCATCAACACAAATAATATAAAGTATAAAATAATAAATCTTCTTAAATCTTAATCTAAATCACACCTTGATAAATTAAATTCAGCAAAAGCATCGTCATATTGTATAAGTTTAAAAATAACAACTAAGGGCCTTATTCATAATCATTTTTTAAACCTATTTTAGTTAAAATAGCCTTTGTCTTGTTCTCTCTAATGTAAAATGTCATATGTCAAAACAAGACAAAACATTTATTACTAAAATAGGTTTAAAAATTATTATGAATAAGGGAGTAAGTATTTATTACAACAAAATATAAATTAAATGCCAGGTACTAAATAAACTAAGCAAAAATTAAAAGCACAATCAAGAAATAAAGCTCATTCATTAATATTAAATTCTGATGTTAACATTTCATTATCCGCAAAAGCTTCATCAATTTTATAATAAGTCTTATCTATTAATTGATTTATTATACAAGATTTGAAATTAGAGTCTGAAGTCGCATGCTTAACAAGTGAACCAAAAATGCTAAGATTATACGGCCGTCATATAGCGCAGAATTCAATTATTTGAATGACGTAAGGTTTAAAAGTGCGGTCACCGCTATTTAACAACTTCCGGAAAGCAGTCTTATGAATTTATTTCATTTTAAAAATATTGCCGGTGCAATAAACTGGTGGACAGGTGAAATTAAAATGTTTTACCAGGGAAGCATAAATAATATTAGGTATTACTTATTTATTACAACTGCTTGAACTTTTACACTAATTGGTACCCATCAGAACGACCATTGCAAACCTTGTTAAAAAAAACAGGCACTTGCGTCAACTGAGAGCACAAAAGCTCTCTTGCTTTTATTTAGTAGCAGATTGCATTGCGTTGACTTAACATCCTCTCGAGCAATAATCAGAACCAACTAATGCAAATGAAGTGCGTACTTCCCAAAACATGATCAGTTCCCAGAGGGTGCAAAGCACCCCTACACCCCGCGCGTTGACCGCATTACGAGCGCGACGCACCCCGGCGAGACTATTTATCAAATGATCATTTGATTTTCTTGTGTTTGATCACTGAACACATTAGAATTTGCAACAGCTATGACGTAGCTTCACTGTTGGAAACCATGAATTTTGTTTCCAGATTTTTTTTCAGACTATTTTGTCATAGGTGTTGGATTTGACGAGCTCTGTTGCGCGGCGGGCGAAGGTTGGCCTGCGATGCAGGAGTTTGCGGGTTCGATTCCCGCCTCGGAACAAATATTTGTACGATCTGCAGATATTTGTTCAGGGTGTTCTGGGTATTTTTGTATGTATAATAAAAAATATCTATCTATGTAATGTATTGTATTAAGTATATCAGGTATCTAGTACCCATAACACAAGCTCTACTTAGCTTGGGGCTAGATAATGTTGTGTGAAATGTCCAGCATTTATTTTTTTATTCATTTTATTGTATAGTTTTAGTGAGGTATTGCAGATCGATGTAAACTTTTTTAAAAGCAAGAATGGGATTTTTGGTATCGCCTTAGACTAGGTATATAGATAGATAGAAAGATAGAAAATACTTTATTGCACACCATAGTAAAAATTAAACAATTAACAAACAGAAATTAACACTAATAATTACCGGGCGGTCTTCTCGCTCTGTAGCGATTTCTTCCAGACAACCTTTGGATGGACTGGACTGTGTTAAATTAAATGGGGCATTTATGGTGTACCTACCTACATACTTACATATTGATATATACCTACTATAAGGTTTTCTTCTAACACTTCAGTAGGAAAACGAATCAAAACCTACCAACGAAAGTCATTAGCCAAGCACTAACACTAAACTAGCACTTCTTAAATTGATTTCTAAACAAGAATCGAACCTGCACTTATCTCACCAACCAATCCTAGATGCTACTCCTCCACCCTCACCCTCTTCACGATACGTCTTATAAAATACGATCTGTTTTGATTGTGGCCTGGGGCACAAATCAATTAGGGCTCCCCTCGGCCTCCCGGAGCGCGACACCCGACCCAGTGGCTCGTTTTATGACACATCTCACAAACCAAAAGCGATTCATTAACATTCACAAACTTTATTAGTACCATTGACGGTCTTTAACATTCATTGATTGGATGGGATATTTGTTAAGCTAAATTTGTTTATAGCTCGGTAGTCAGAAATAAAGTCGTAACGTTAAAGATTTTATAAAGGGGAATCTGGTTTGGTGGCCTTTTTGAAGCAGTAACGGTGAGTGGTGTCTGGCCTAAGAAAGTACCAATCCACCCATGGATGTCGTAAAAGCACCAAGAGATGAGCACTTAATGCGATCACCAGTCCGATTGCTAAGCGTGGTGATTATGGCAAATCCCCCCGTTTTATTCAGTGGGGGAAACCTCATCCAGCAGCGGACTAAACGGCTGATAATGATGACTATAAAGCGACAGACACAATAATTAACAAAAACCTATCGAGGATAAACACGTTTGTAGTTCTTATTTCTCCATATTAAACAAAATTGGAAAATTATGTTAATGTGGCGACTGACAAATTAAAGACACGACCACCATTGCCAATATTGACGGAACGACCAGTTAAAATCATTTACTCACACAGTTATGTACCGTTACCCCCTTGCACTGACTAAAATCAATTGGGTCAGGTCAACATCAAGCTTCGTTATTTTAAATTGATATCAATTTTGGTTACCAGGCACGTACATAAATCGATAACTTGTGTACAGGTACGCGACCGCATTATTAGCCGTATCGATTCTCTATTAATCTTCCATTTAATATAAATTCTAATATAGAAAATAATGACGTAATAGAGGCCGCCGGCGACAGGGTCGTTTCCCACGCCGCGGCGGACAATCTTATATTTTTTAAATGAAAATAAATTAAGTTTTGGTAATCAGATTTCGACCCGATTCCTGACCCGCTTCTTTGCAATATTTCTAAAAGCTATTACAAATACATTTAGATTACCACACAAAAAAAGCTCTCGAGCAATTTTCGCCACATAATGAGGCCATTATGGGGAATTTTGTTTTACCAACATAATAACACCGCCTTTTATTCGACCGATCCTGCTCGCAAGGACTTCGTGTTCTAAAGGACAATATTATTCCAGACATGATGAGATTCTTCTTGCTGAAATTTTAAAAGTAAATTGCCTTCATTATGTATTTAGCGTGAGGGATTAAGACAACAGCGGCGGTCGAATAGGTCATTCACTCGAGTTACCGGTCTTACTTGTTTAAATCTTTTACCTACCTGCCCGTACAAAAAATAAAAAAATTTAAAATCAATGTTTTGTTTACTTATTTTTAAGAAATATATAGCATGCAAACCTATAAGGAAATCTTATATCCCACTTACCTACAACCTACCTATATAGATATTTTTTATAACATATTTATGAAGATAATTTCACTACCGTTTTGAATGCTGATCACTTTAATCAATTTAAAAAAGAAATTCACCAATATTTTAATATTTACGCAACACAACGCAGTAAATTTTCACTTATTTTTACAAGAGATTATACCGCGAAATAATTTCAGCTATCGTAACCACAATTACTTGACACGACGACGTGACGAAGCAAACCTCAGAAGATGAATTAAATTTTTACCTCAAGACCCCAATTATTGAATACTTGGACATCCTTCACCTATCCGATCCTAAGGAGTTAGTGGATTAAGTTGATTTTGGCACTTCATAAAGCGGCTGTTCTCTGCGCCCGCGCATCCATCTCGCTCCCGACATTATCCTTGTAATTGGCGATTTTGTGCAATTTATGGCGATTCGCGCAATTTACGAGCAGCGGACAAGTGGGCGACGCGTGTTTTCCGGCCCGTAGCAAAAATCAATCAGAGTTTCAATTAAAATTGTATGTTTCAAAAATTACCAATTATATTCCATTAGTTAAAGCAAAACAATCTCAAAATCAGGCTGTCTAGTTTTTCCTTGCAAATTATTAAAGTTATGGCCTATTCTAATACAGTACTCTTTCGAGTCTGATACAGTTGAACGGCTTACGGGGTTAAAAATAGGTGAGCCAACATCATAACGGGTCGATGCCCTCATTATCGAGCGGCTAAATTCAATTCAATCGAGAAAAATGTGACGATGATTAAATTTTTGATGAAATACTTGTTTGTAAATTACTTTAGGATAGTATAATGTAGCCCTTGAGCATAAAATTGCACATAATTTTACCGAGAGTAGGCAGAGAGCGAGCACGTCGCACGCATGCGGCTAAGATAAATATTCAATGCGTAATAACTGCACTCTTGTCCGTAATAGCATAAAATAAAACTTGTAGGTACAATGTATGACATAAAGCAGCTGCGGTCTGATTAAATGTCAGGATGGCTGCGTGTTGTTCCTAGAACTCTGAACATTTTTTCAAGGACTGCTTGGGAACCAGGTGTTCGTCACGCAACATTTTCTTACGCAATATATCGTTGCAAAGTTGCTGAAGTTATTTATTTATTTGATTTATTCTGTAGGAAAAGCAACAGCGATCAATAAAATACATATAAAAACAGAGATATAGACAGAAAGCCAACGTTTTCAGCTATTGCGCTTTTATTTGAGACAGCCATAGTGCACGTTAATCAATCAATTGATTTTACTTATTTGATTGGCGGTCCAGTTCATGTTTTGAGGGTCGCATTAGTAAAACCCAACAATTTTGTGATGGCACAAGATTTATTTCTATATTTTCTATAGTACTTACGACAAACAAAAAGATGAGTTAGGACTGTAGTGTGTATTCGAATCATATAGGTCAGTAATTTGTCGAAGGATCAATCACGATCATCAGCAGCAACCTTTAGACGAGGCCTCCCCCATAAAATGCTATGTTGAGATTTGCCATAGCCACCCGCTTGGCAGATGAATTGGTGATCGCAGCATTGGTGTTGAGTACTCAGGTGGATGCTGCTACCTTGGAGTAATCCCATAGATGGCTTTTACAACATTGAAGGGAGGAGACGGAGGAGTCTATTCTTAAGCCGGACACGACACGGACAAAGAATCAATAAAAAAAAACAAATAAATTAGGTAAGTACTGTAGGATTCCTCGCCGGTAAGACAATATGAGCTCACTAATGATTTTATTACAATTGCTTAGAGACAAATCCCGTCGAAGGCGTCACGAGTCCAAAATAGCCGCGACCGGCTCGCCGCTCTTATGACAGCGCGGCTGATATTTATGTCGCACGGCCCCGCCCACCGCCGTGGCTCCATTCAGCCTGTTTGTATTTATTCCGGGCCTATTTATTTGTATTTGCCTTCGGTATGAATAATGCATGAGCGGAGCGTTTCCGTCGTGTGTAGGCAGCGTGACGCCGCCGCCGCCGCGTCGCTTGTCGCACGACCCTACGCGCCGCGCAGGCACTTTTAGCTACAAATACTTATGCTTATAGGTTTTTGTAATTGTTAGATAGAACAAGAACTTTCAGCGTTTTTTTGAGTACCTACTGGTTAATGAGATGTCATCACTTTTGGCTCGAGTGCCTTTTCATAAGTAACTACGTTATTCTACGTGTTTATTCGTTATTACTCCGGCGCCGGGGTATAGCGAGGCCTTTTTTTTAACCCCCGACTAAAAAGAGGGGTGTTTTAAGGTTTGCGGTATGGAGGTGTATTTGTTTGTATGTCTGTTTGTTTGACGCCTCATAGCTCCTGAACAGGTGCTCTGATTTTTTGAGAATGAAAGATGCTTTAGGTACTATTTCCAGGATCATCAGCTCGCTTTCTGGAAGTAACTCAGGCTTTGCAGCTAAAACCTTCAGTTTGAGCTCTAAATGTTAATTTTCGACGTAATCAGGCTCCAGGGTCTGACGATATGTCAGCCATACCAGCATAGGATGAACAGGATCTCAAAATCTGTGAATGACAAACTCTCTGGCGCGGTGGGTAGGCTAATACGTGAGAGGTGCAGGATCGATTACCGCTACAGGATAAATGTTTGTATCATCATGAGCTGATAGAGACGTCCACTTCTGGATGAGACACCGGCATGGCAAGCTTTGTGGCCGTGGTGGTCTCGGTATTAGAATAGGACTCCTCTCTTCCCGTAGATGTCGTAAAAGATGACTAAGGGATTACGCCAGGGGATGTGCATCAGGATTTTTTTGAGTACCTATCACCAATACTGCGATCACCAATGTATGTTTAATCTGCAAATATTTGTTGCAGGTCTGAATATATTGTGGTACCATGGTAGTCGTAGTTCCTGTTACTCAAGACACAGGAAATCCTAGTGTGGGACAAGAATATGCGACTGTGACTGTGTTATATATAATGCCAGTCCAATAAAAATGATTTTCGGCTACTTCGTTATGAATCTTCCATATGTGCCTCACCGTTTTCCTGTTTCAGGCTTTCAAAAGGTTGCTTTACCGTTTTATTGTTAAATTATCATCACATCGTAGCTATTTTTAATCTTAAAATGTAACCTGTACATAGCAATATACAAAGTAAAACATCACAACGCTTAATCATTTCTAGCTTTCGTATCGTTCTCACGGAGTTAATTAACATAGGGAGGGGGAGTAACAAAATTAATTATCGATAACCGCATTCGATTGGATGCGTTCGTTTATTATTTGGTGGGTAAATCACGGCTATCGCGGCTGTATCGATTAGCCCCGCCCTCGCGCGATTTACCGCCAGCGTCAACCCGGTACCGGTGCCGATGATATCACTGTCTTTGCACAACACAGCACACCACTAGTGAATATCTACACAAACAGTTAGTCATAGTGTTAGTGACAAATTGAACTTCGTTGGAGGTAGAGAATTTTACGAACAAGGATGTCCCATATTTTTGGCTCTATTATTTTTATAATACCACCTCGATGTGATAAATTTAGTAGACTGATTGCTGAACGTAACAGGCAGCTTTATATAATTGACCTTCGAATAATCATATAGGGAAAGCAAAATATATAAAATAATATATCTATAAATGCATTATATAACATAGCATAACACAACACCCAACACACACACATAGTCACATAGTCACATGCATAGTCCAGGACTATGCATGAAACCTAGTGTGGGATCAGGACTATTAGTCCTGATCCCACTAGGTTTCCCTTTGTCGTGGGTATCAGTAACTACGAGTACCATGATACCACCCAGACCCAGAGCAAATATTTGCAGAACATGCAAACATTTGTCTCACAGCGGGAATCGAACCCGCACCTGACCTGGGGGGGGGGGGATTTGCGTATGCTTATAACATAAAAGCTACAAATATGTAAGATACCTAGTACTGATTCAATGTACACCTGCTATTTTATTACCTCAGAAGGTAAATCATCATTGTGCCGTTCGACGTTCACAGTTGGGTGAGGCCTCGCTCATAGAATGCAATGGGAGGATTTGCTATAGGTAATCACGAAATCGCCTATATATGTTACTCCATCACGCTGAAACGGCTAAACGGATTTGAGTGAAATTTGGAATGGATATACTCAATGCCCAGGATTAACACATAGGCTACTTTTAATCACCCTAATCATCAATTTTCATCATAGTTCTCGAGGATGAAACTGCGGGCGCAGCTAGTAGAAGTATAAAGTGTCCGATGTCCATAAACAAAGTATCTCGCCTGCGCGTGACTGATGCCTACAAGAATCTTTCCACGCAGAATCATAAATCACAATCTGCACGCGACATTAAACGTCTACTTGATACCTCCGATACTGGTGAGTGAACTTATGCAAAGATGGTTTGATACCTTAAATTATTCATTGACAACGTGCAATTGTGGAATCATAATTACTGGCCGTTGCCGCACTTTTACGAAATCGCCTATTAGCAATTACTTATTGAACGCAATATAAGCTCCATTGAACATTTCAACACTACTTTGGGTCATGATTTGTTTTGTTATACTCTATTATAGTTAGAATTAGAATGTAAACCTGTTATTTGGCATATTATATTATTACAGAGCCTGATAAAAAAAATATGTAGACAAATGAGATAGAATTGTTATTACCTTGCTAGGGCCCTCCAAGATTGTTGTTTTACCCATCTGATAACTAATATGGAAATGAGTAGTGTATAGCTATAGCATCAATCGAAGTGAGTCTTCTTCTTCATCAGCCCGTTGACATTCACTGCTGGACGAAGCCTCCCCCATTGAATAATATGGGGGGATTTATCATAATCACCGTAACCGGGACGACGTAAACATGGTGGTGATGATGATGATGATGAGTTTTTGAGGTATTAACCAAAATGTAAAAAAACCTATATCTTAATGTTTTTGAAGTCAGTAAGAGAGGATTAGAATGTATAGGTACTCGAGTGTATTCGCATAGTCTCAGTTCGAGGCGAACCACTAGTTAACTTTGTTTTTGAATTGTGTTAACAAAAATACACTGGAGAGGAGAATAAAAAGGAAACGCCAAGCAATAAAAGGTATAGCGTCGACAGAAGCCATTAGAGCTAGTAAAGTCAGCCGGTTCTGTTGGGCTATTCTTCAAGACTTCCAGAACTTGTAAAGTAACGATGTCTAAAAACAAACCACCGAAGGTTTCGGGTAGAGGGTTAGACTAAGTACTGGCACAAAAGCAACAGGTACTTACAGGATTATTATTTTCTTTGTCGTGGGTATCAGAAACTACGAGTACCATGGTACCACAACACCCAGACGCGGAACAAATATGCCTCCCATCAACCTTAGAGTTCTCGTTATATTTGATTAATCGTTTTATTGTTCAGCAGCTAAGTAGGTACAGGCTCTAATACTTTTAATATGTCTAAGTACGCTTAAGTACCAGCAACCCCAAACTGGCCGTCTTCGAAAACCGCGGGGTTGCCATGACAACAAGGCTGTCTCTCGGATCGCTACCTCTCTTCAGTTTATGTGTTCATTAAGTGGTCCCTTATTTATATCCCCTGGGCTATTGTTAAGATTAGGTAGCTCTTTGTCTATGCTGACTTCGCTCTCGAGGGTGCAAGGTAATAATTCTTATATCTGTGTGATGTCTTAGGTAAGGGTCGCTTATTTAATGTAAGGCCACTGTTGCATCAGATTTGTGCTGAAGTTGAAGAATTAAAAATGTTTTTCTAGTGTAAAATGTTTCGATTTAGGCAAAATGCTATGTTATTGTTATAGTATAAGGGCATGGGCATACGACGCAATTATTTACGTACCCGTGCCTTCATCGCACTTCCTTCAAATACCAGTATTATCGTATATGTTTCGTATTTACATCATAATAATCATCATCATCATCATCATCAGTCTATAGAAGTCTGAAGTGCCAGACATAGGCCATACCCATAGAATGCCACGACGAACGGTCTTGCCGCCTCTATCCACAAACTTCCTGCAACTTTTTAAATGTTCTTGGTACATAGAGTAAGTATAGGTAGGTACGTGTGTATACGTATTTAATTAGGAACATAGCAAAAATCCATGTTTAAAAATAATTTTAGAAGTCGATTTTACTTTTTTTGCATAATAATGTTGACTTGGTTGCAAAAATCATTGTGAGTAACGCGTCCTAAATGTGCGAAGTGAGAAGATTATAGCCATATAAAATTGGATCACAACAAGAGAAATCTGTCAAGATGCATTTTTTTTGTAGCCGTCGAAATCTTCGAGTGTAACTGTCACAGATGTATGATTAACGTATCATGCCACTCACGTTCCTTGACGGCAGCCGCCCGCTACAAGATCATCCCATTTAAAGGAGGCTGGGCAAAATGCGCGCATTGAAAGGACTCATTGAAGCTGTTAGTTTCTTAACACCAAAAAAATATTTAAGCAAAAACTGAGAAATATAGAATACATATAATACAATCTAACTGAGTAAAATTTTCTTTTCATTTAGTTCTACTTTTAACATTTTTTAATATATCAGGCAGCAGTATCCATCTGAGTACTTATCACTAACTACGATCACCAATCCGCCTGCCAAGCGTGGTGATAATGGCAAATCCCTCCATTGTATTCAATGGGGTCTCGTCAGCAGTGGACGTACACAGGTTGGTGATGATGATGATGATGACTTTTAAATTGTGCTATGAATAAGGTTGTCTGTCATCTATTATGTATTATCTAAATAGTTCCAACATAAAGTGATTATCATCGTCATCATCATCATCAGCAGCCGTCAGTCGTCCACTATTGGACGAGAGAGGGGGATTCTGGTAGACAGATTGGTGATTGCAGTATTAGTGTTGAGTACTCAGGTGGATGCTTCTGTCCATACCCTGGTTTAATCCCTTAGTCGGCTCTTACAACATCCACGGGAGGATATGGAGAAGTCTACTCTTGTAAAATTTTAGCTCATATCTTTTTAGTTTTGAGTCAATTTTTAACGTTATAATACTGTCTTTTTTCTTAAATGTTATATTTCACCTCTTACGGAATATTTTGCCTTGAGCAAGCGGTGTCTCGTCTCCTTTATTTAAATTTAGCGCGGCGCGTGCCGTCGCGGGTATCTCCGGGGGCAAGGGTAAGGGGGTGAAGGCGGGACGCTCCACCATCACTCAAGTGACGAAAATTGACGGAAAATGGGCGGACACCGGTTGCCCGCGACGTCATCAATTACCGCGTCCCGACGGTCACCGGTGCAGTCGACGCCGTCGCAAACAGTGCATACCTAATATCCTTCTTAAGATGCCATTTTAGCGAGCGTTAATCCGTCACCCGTGACATGCCTCAAATAAGACATGAAGCTTAACTGAGGTTTTGTATCATGATTGAAGGCATGATAAACCTTTCAGCATTTCATTAGAGCGACTCCCGGAAGTCGAGTAGTACTCTCCGCAATCTCCGATATCTCGAGCAAGGATTATTGAGATGCAATCTAGACGCCATCGATCGCCCGATAATTCGATCTAACTGCGGCCCTCTTGCGCAACCAGTCATCAGCTCAAAGCTCAGTACTTCCATGATACCTTTATTAAATGGTAGCTCGTTGAAGCTTCCATCTGCTCCCCATAATTCACCTAGTACATTTCTTGACGAAAGAGAAATTCCACATGTTTTTATATATTTAACTTATTTGAGAAGGAGCTAACGCAGGAAGCTACGAACAGTGCGAAAGCTCGACGATCGATTTTGAAAATTGCCCGTAATTAGCATGTATCTCACTCGTCCGGACGATTGTGCGTTTATCTGAGAACCACAGAGTAGTTCAGTAGCGTTTACCGAGTAACGGCAGGCGACGGACACAAATTGCCGGAGGAGCTGCCACTACGCAAATTGTAGTTAAAGGCTCTGGTCAATTGTTCCTATAGAACTGCGGCCGATCAAGTACCTTTGTTTATCCTGTTAACTTGCACTTTTCTTGCTAAAGGCTGTTACATTTTACGATCATGTCTAACGCAATATAAACTGTTAGTTATACGTAATGCATTTGATTTCTACAAGCTATAAACTTAATTATAGGCATAGCATAGCAGAAAGAATCTGGAAGCAAAACATGTAAAGTTTTTCCCAAAGCTTTTCGATAAATAAACGCTCGCTTAGTACATTTTTTTAAAGAAACAAGTCATAGAAACTTCCTATGCAATCCTATGCTTTTTGTCTAGTCTAGCAGGGTAAGGATGATGCTGTAGCGTTTCATGTCGAAGCTACCTCGTCCTAGTAAACCCACATTGTTACCCACACCAACTGTTATTAATGTGGCTTTGTATGAGGTCATTAATTCAAGCCCGACACCTTTGAGTTCGTCGTAATCGATGCAACATTATCGATGTGATGGTGATTTTACTAGAGTTTAAAAAGTAATTTCTTGATGTTCTATGCAATATGTTAGATCACCGATCAAAGCGTTGGTTGAATCGATTTTGCTCCATAAAACATTATGATTGTGTTTCGCAAGACAGAAATTAAACGGACTTATAATTTGTATCTATATGATTTATGCCATTTTCATTTAGCTAACACTCATTGAATATGTTTTAATATGAACATTACTACTTGGCTAATTTACACATTTCCGACCATGGGTTTTGAACTTATTGCACAACTATTGCAAATGTTTTCGAAATTTTAATAAGTAGATATGCAAAGTATGGTTTTTTTTCTACAAATGCAAGGCCAGTTCTACGAGATGCTGGTCATATCTTTATTATGTAGTCATTATGAATTATCCAGCACTTTTCTGCCCTTGAGGTTAGATAAAGGCGCCTTGCGGTCGCGCTTGTGAATAATTTATATTGAATCTAGATAATGCGTATTGTATTGGTAGCAGCGGAGTCACGTCTGAGACATTTGATCAGGTAACAAGAAGTGCGGTGTTTGAGCATGCAACGAGTTATAGGGCTGGCAACACTCGCGGTTTTAGCCGAAAAATGTTTGCCCATATTGCACCTACATTAACCGGTTTAGTTGTCACTCGTGTATGTGCAAAAGTGAAAAGTTTTAGGGCAGTTCGCATTATTCGCTATCTCAAGCGTAGCACAATTAAAATCCCTGTGCGCTTGTCTTCGTGAAGTCATGTTTTTTTCATAGAGTCTGTTATAAATACAAGCTTCCTCGTAGACCATGGGCAGTAATTTCTTAGTCTTTATACTGTTACTGTAAACTATCCGGCTTTTCCAGCTCTTTCTCAACGCTGACAGCCCTACGGGTAGGTAATGGCGGGGTAATTACGCAGGCATTATCGGGTGACCCCATATTGCGGTTGCCCGCTACGGAGTCGCCGCCGGCCAACACTTTAATGGACAATACGACTAAATATACATGAATGATGACAGGCAAAATGTCTCTTGTAATGCTTGAAATGCATTACTATTAGACCAATAGAGCAATAGCTAGACTAATGCCATATCAATTGGTTAGACATTAGTAGGAACTTACCTTGGGGGAGATTTGGCATTAAGTGGAAATGTCGTCTTTAGCTCTAAACAACATGCATGGAGGCACCAGGTCAATGCCTGAGCGACTCTTGTTTACTAAGTTGAAAATGTTTTATTAAACCGGCCTTTAATCGACTGATGTTTGTGCAGTATTTGTCACCGACAGTCACACGCACAAAACCGTTTAGTCGATCGTATGCCCGGTCGCCTACTTTGGTATACTGCGTAGATAGTATCCAAGTACCATTATTGTAATTTACTACCTTATTTACATCACAGAACTCTTTGCTGCATAGCTGCATATCGAAATAATTAAAAAATAAACTATCACTGGCATCTGACTTAGTTTTTGTAGTTGTAGTATAACTATAATTTTTGAGAAAAAAAGGAGAAAGACAGAGCTTGTCAGAGCTCCGTTGTTGTGATGTAATTTAAGTCGTAAAATTAAAGAATAATAAGCAAACTGAATAATGAGTCTTTGTAGAGCTGTGACGTAGAACCAAAATATTTAAACGTGGATTAAAAGGCAAATTCAACAAAGCAAAATGATCAAATCGACCCCCGACCGGCGACAGTCAGACGCCGAAGTCTTTGATGTCTCAATTAGAAACGAGAGCGCGTAATTGTGGCGAAAATTAATTTGCACTCGCGTTCCAGTGAGCTTCCTTTTACAAGGGGACTGTAGGAGATAATCAATGGTTTGTTTTTCTGCTAGTCAAATTGTATTATTTTCCCCTAAAGTTCGAGTGCCTTCTACTAGTTGGTAAAATGACGATTAGTTTACACCACGAAGGGGTTTTTTTTAAAAACCTTTATGTGAATTTGCATGTGAACGTCGCAGAGTCAAATACAACACGTCATCCTAAAAACAACAACAATAGGAAAAACCAGAGACAGGTATCTCTATGGCTAAGTCTACAAAGATAAATGTACCTAGTCTTTTAATTTTACCTGTATTTACTTTTTAATAACTGTGGGTAAAACAACACTTCTGTAAACAATCAATTTTCTAACTTAACTTATCTTAAAATATGAACTAAAAGTTGGGGTGCTCCACTATTTGTCCAATTTTGATGAATCAGCATGCGTTTTACGGCGCACATCAAAACATTTTTATTTTCCAGACCTTTGATAGGTTAGCACTAGGTACTATCATGATAGGTGTCTGTGATGTGAAGCAACTCAAGTCTACTCGTTGTTGACTTATTTCGATCTATTGCTCTATCTTCCATAATTTCAAATACCTACATCAATACCGTCCGGCCAACACTTTCAAAACTATTACAATCCATTTCAATAATTGAGATTCACCCATTTGTAGTCAATAACTCGCAAATGCACCGGAAGTGACTAGACGCAGCGTGTAATGCATTTCACACTAAGAACGTTCAGAGCCTTAATAAACCAATTACGGTTCATTACCTAATGCAGGCCGGAAGAGGAATATTACTCGCTCATCATTACGGAGACCACAACCTCCCCTTAAATACATTTTATGTGTTTGTCGAAAATGCAACGGGTGCTGGCAACGGCTTTATCGCAGAGGGTGTAAGGGTGTGTATTTTTTTTAAAAACACGGTGAAAATGAAAACGGCTCTTGCGTTGTGATGAATGGTCGGTCATTTCCCGCCCGCTCGCCCCTATTATGCATGTCACAGCATATGGCTGATTGTCTTCCGAAGGGGATTGTTGTTTGTTTTGCACGTATAACGAAACAATTGACAACCGCATGAGGTGAATTGTGTAGCCGCACAGTAGCTGGCTGTAAAACGAGAGCTTGTGAGTTCAATTTTCAAATCGAGATAATTGGTATCTAATTTTGTTTTATTATGGTTTTTGTGAATTAACTGGCCAGAGTAGAGTGCATCTAATCTAAAACTGAATGCTTTACTATTTAATTATTTCAAAATAAAATATTCCATATTCCGTAATTACAAGGCCCGTTTTCGAACTTCAAGCTTATGTCAAGTGCTAAGTAAAAGCAGTGGAAGAGCGTGTTACGGCTTGCACAGGCTGATGAAAGTAAATACAGATAAAAAAGAAGAAGCCCCATTTGCATGTAGGGTACGAATTAATCAGCCATAGTTTTAACGTTGGTAACAATAGCGAAACGATGTTAAATGTCAAATATCAACCAATCAAATTAAAAAAGATTTTTGTTGACAGTTTTTCATTGAAATCTGTCAGAAAATCAATGCTTAAGTCTCGATTTAGCTCGAGTTTAGTTCTAGAATACGGGCCTTAAAGCTATTCCGATGTCGTTGGCCAATATTAACACTTGCGGTAGTCTTGCTAGCGTCTTGGTAACGTATAGTAAGCCTGTTTTAGCCGTAAAGTACTAGTGATATATATATATATATATATATCACTTTGGTAGTGACTACCGAACTTAAATCAATTTAAGATAATAGATTTTAAGTTATCTGTGTTCAAAGGCGCAAAAGTAAAAAAAATCTTTCTTTTATCCGTTAGTTCTACAAATAACCGTGAGACTTATTCGGTGGCGCGGAGTCTAGTTAAGATTTACACAGAATTTGTCCCTATTACAACGTTCAAAAGTATTAAAGCGTCGTAAACCTGTAAACGTGAGCCTTTGAAAGAGCTGAAATGTCTGTAAGGGGACCACACAATGAAGCTGGAAGTGGAATGCAATAAAAGTCACATTAAGTCAAGAGCAAAGACCTTGGCGACGCGTCACGAGACGGGTGTAGATCTTCTACGTTATCATGACACGTCCTCTTTGCTTTATATTGTTGAATATCAGTCGTATTTCAATGGTATTAGAGTTTGAAATTGTATGACAGACAAGCAAGTCGAGTGGATTGAATTTATCTGCGAAGAACACGCCGTGAATTCTTCAATTTGGATGTCGGTAAATTGTTCGAATGCTTTGTAGTGAGTGTGGAAGGCATGTTAGTTTCTTTGTTTGTAATGTTTGCTTTCTGTGTGGTATCAGATCTTTATTTTCGCCATTTGAGAAATTCATGAATGTTCTTCATGCTGTTAGGGTTATAAAAGGACACTATAAACGTATGTATCTGATCATCAGACCAATGAGCTGTTTCGACGACGACTCATCTATCTAAGTAGGTTAGTATAATATGTATATCTCTTCAGCCAAAGGACAAACAGAAACGTTCCTTTTAGATCAATTTTACCTATAAATGTCACGAAGAATACTCAACGGGACTCTACCGAATGCTTAAATATTAGATCAGTAGAGAAGCACGTGAGGTACGCCTCTACCAATTATGGTCTAATAACCGCTTTTAATTATCAGCCTATTAAACACAATTCATGTCGGTGAAGCTTATTTCAGGTGTTGTTTGATCAAAAATTTAAACTCTCACAATTAGACTTCCACTTTCCGCAGAAGAATAATTTTCCGATATTTCGACCCGAAGACATTGAATTTTAAATACACGAGCTCTATAATCATGGATAATATTTCAACCGAACAAATAGGACAAATACATAATTATAGCCCTACTAGATTTAATTAGAACTAGTTGGAAGAAAGGTGTTCACTTTCACGCGTTCAAAGCGACGACGACTTGGAAATCTAGAGTTAGTATTGCGATCCGATACCCAGCAATTAGTCTTTGAATAATGAACTTTTAAATGGTTGGAAAACGATAATGCTTTGAAAGTTATCATTGTGAGAATTAATTCTAGCATTGAGATTTTCATAAATCATCGACACATGTGCGTTCATAATAAATCAAAAATCGTAGAGTGTAATTAAAAACATAATTTCAGGTAAGATCTGAGAGGACAACGTGTAATTATTTTTTGTTTCTTTAGACGAATCACTGTTGATTAGAGTCGGGACTAAGCCTCTGTTGGTAGAGATGTTTACATTTTAATTGTTCTTTCTACAAATTACCCTTTCACGAGGCCAAAACAATGTTTAATACAGCAATTTGCAGGTCATGTAATAAATTAATGAAAATTCTTATACCGTATGCAATACCCATAAATCAGAACGTGATATTCCACTCAAAATTGTTTTTCGCACGTCCTTATGACTGCGATTATAGTAAAATTATAATAATTGTGCATGGCATAATTACGTGATATAACCAGCCAGCGATATGATATAGCGGCTATTCGAATTTATGTAAAATATCGCGCAATAAATTTACATTTTATAACTTGCCCTCGTGGTCGACGTGGGTGCTGTATCTCTGTTTAGAATCAAAAGCTCGTATCTGCAAATTGCGCATATCTATCTACGGTTGACGGCCACTCAATAATAATGATCGAGAAATGAGTTTTATTCTATGCTTTCAAATGGTGTCATTAGTGCCGTCAACCTGCAAAATGCTATTTTTCAACGCACATTATGAAGTAGGTAAGTAATAAATCGTTCGGAAACGTGTCTTGTTACATTTTGAAGTAAACCACGGTTTTGACTGGATGAATACCTTCAACCCCGTCACTCGTTTTCGTCGTTTCAATAGCTTAATATGATGAAAGAGCCGCTTAAAAACAATAACATTACCTTTACCGGCATTAAACAATCTCGGTATGATAATGCTTAATTCTTGACATACATAATGCAAGCCCGGGGCGACCCGGCCGACACTATGTCTAATAAATTTATGGACGTCCATTTTCATGTTGATCGGATCGGAGCTCGAAATTATAATCGTCGCGCTTCGGGCGCGGCGCAAGTCGCGTGACGCTGCGCAAACGCATCTTGTCAGTTAATAAAAATAAGGAAAACGCGATTGCTGATTGATTTACAGCTGTAATAAATAGTCTAGTCATTTTTCCGTAGCATGTTAGTTCAGTGTAGAAAGACAGCGATTGTCTCGACAATTGAGAATTTCATGGGAAAAATGAATGTTGCTAAACTTCATCCAGTGCGCCTGGTAGTTTTTCAGTAACAAAATTTATAAAAATTGAGGCTTTCTCTGCGAGAAATTTAATTATGTTTGGAAAATAAAATCAGATCAACCAGTTTCGTGAAAATAGAAAAGAGGAGTTAAAACCCAACTATTAGTCGCCATTATTTTCAAGATCACACGTTCTCACAACTTTCCAATAAAAAGTATAACAACAACGGAGAAGTTCGCAAAAAGTGCGAATATAAATGTCAAAGTACGTAAATTGCGGAAACGGTATGCGGGTTAAATGACGTGGAAACTTTGATAGAGCGAGAACACCGATGTTTTGGTTATGCTCTAGCTGAGGGCGAGGACGTGAGAGACACGCATGATATACGCATGCACAAAATACAGAAAGTGCATTTACAACTTTTAACCATTTAGTTTAAAAGTTGCTACCAGATACTACACGTCTTATTGCATGTTTCAAAATACCTTACCGATATTGAAATAATTTAAAAATAAGAATTGGGTCATCAACCTTATTAAAATACGAAGAAAAACTCTTACATACGAGAATACAAGTCAAAGAAACTGCAAAGTAACTAAGGTTTCACCCCAAACTTTTCTCTAATAATCTGTGCTTGTTATTTTTTTTTATTTGACGTATAGTTGTTCGTTATTTGGTTAAGCTCAGTAAAACAAAGGAAACCAGCCAACGCGTCAGCGCTCGCGCATCGCACACCGCTAACGTGGTCAGGGCACCTAGTCATTATACAGTGTTTCATGACTGTATTTCTTGTTTGCAGTGATTCATCTTTATACAAACATCCCTGACTCGACCCTCGCACAAACTCACAGCATCTACGTACCAAGAGGAAGATGATGACGAAAATGTGGAGCAAGCGGTGCCTAAAGCATATTTTCAAGATACGAACTGATTTGGAGAATAAAGAACGAAGAAAGAGTCTGGAAAAATAACACAATTAAAGAAGTTAACTCACAGATAAGAACGTGGCAGGGAGAGTACATTGTAGGATACGCAAGGGATTTCAAGCAAAAAGGGACTTTGCAATACTTGAATTAAGTTTTACTTTTACTATGTGCAGAACTAGCAGAACTAACAGTTAGATTATATCTGATACCTGCGTGATTGTTATCAACAATAATGCACCCAATTATATTATTATTAAAACACGAAAATGGGAGAAAAATTATAAAACAGGTTGTTTTATAGTTGTTTTCTCACTTTGGAGGTTGGAACAGCGAGGCAAGCAATTATCGCTGCTCGTATTTTTAAACTAAAAATTAACTCTGATGTATTTTATGAACACATTGAGTTTTTCTATTCAAATAAGTTGTTCTGTGAAGAGCAATAATAATTGGGATTTTTTTCACTATTTCTCATGTTTTGCAACGGAAGCTATTTTAATAAACCCGTAGAAGGAAAAACCTTGAACTAAATGCTACTTGACTAACACAATTATTCTTTATTCTTTATTGCACACAAAATAACTGACAAAAAAATATTACACAAAGGACATGTATAAAGGCGAGCTTAACCATAAAAGAGTTTTCTTCCAGCAAACCTTAGAGGAGTGGGAGAAACAATAATAGTGGTGGAAAAGATATTAAAAACAACATTTTAAAAATAAAAATCATATAGTTGATCTATAAATATCAATATATATAATATATAAGCTATCTAAAAGCCGTTGCAAGCGAACTAAAGATAGATCAACTGATCAAAACCACTACCAGAGACGGAAGCATCTCCAAGATGCTGGCTGCGTTGCCACGCTGAATATCAAAACTAATGGCTTGAGCCAGATAAGAGCCAGCCCTCGGAATCTCTTCGCATCAACCAGATGCCCAGATGAAATAATTTTGAAAACGCGAAGGGCATCTCTGTGCTACTTCTTCGCCGAAATCTGTCATAACGAGGTATTCAAAGTGATTTAAAAAACAAATAAAACTTTTTTTCCATAACAATTTATACAAATATAAACTTTACATGTGGGCATGTAAAGTTGCAATATAAGTTTCACTTACGAAAACGTTATCGCCTTGCCACGTGCTGCGTCGTGCTTTCGGGAGAGAGTACAAAACAAACTGCTGTTTTATGTTAATCCATCCATCCACCGGATGGTACGCAACGACATAGTGACTTGTTCGGGAAATGAAGCACTCAAAACGTTCGTAAATTTATCTCTTTTTAAGTTGAAAAAATGCACAACGCTCGTTTTCGGTTAGTCGCAAAACGGCTTTACCCCTCCAGAGAGTCGGGTCGGGAGTAAGCATGACATAGTGTTTGTATCTTGATCTGTCTAATATTTGACTAAAATAACCTTGTCATTCATCCCTGCATTGTGTCTTTTTCTTTATTTCGAGGATATATATATATATATATATATATCTGCCTTTAGAAGTCCAGTGCTAAACATAGTCCTGCCCTATAGAATGCCACAATGAATGGTGTTGAGCCGCCTCCATCCACCGACTTCCATTTGAGAGGCTTTGATAAACCTTAGCTTTGGGGGCCTTCCTATACACTGCGTCAACTGGTTCGTTGCGCCCCTCGAGCACCTTTATTTCACAACGGTTGTCAGTTCTGCGAGCTATATAATATGGTCAACCCAAAACCACTTCAATTTGCTAATTTGGTGAGGTAGGTATGTCGGTGGATCTTGGATTCTATCACGTAGTAAATAAAAGTAATAGCTTTCTTTTAATTCCACTGCGCGACTCAGTGCTTTATTAACTAGTGAAAATGTATTTATTGCATATAACTTATATTATTTTTAATATGTAAAATAATAATATCAAAATATTATTGAAATATGATTGTTATTTATAGGTTAATAATTATGCAGGTAGATAAACATTTAAGTAGTTAAAAGATAAGCCTTTTATTTCGAACTATATTTATCTGAATATCGTGACTTGATTGCTTGACTGACGTTCGTCATGACCACTACAAATGTCAGATTCACACTTATCGATGATCTCACGGGGTGGAATATTTTATGTACCAAGCACTTTGCAATAATGTTCTCTCAGTTAAGGTGCTAGTAGACGGGCTTCACGGGCACAAGGTGGACCGCACGTTTGCAGTTACCAAGCTCAGCTGCACGCAGCCGTTCTGTACGACACCGCACTATGTAGAAGACAAGCTCAATTGAGCGCTCAACTGCATAAATGCGGTTCGTCTGAGTGTACCAGTGAAGTCCGTCTGTTAGCACCCTTAACTAGGCCACGATTATGCACTCGGTTTCTGCAAGGTATGATTTACTGTATCTGTAGGTATTTTAACGGTAAGCTTCAAGCGTAAAATTGGACAATCAATTTTATTACAATAAATGATAGAGTATAAAGAACCTAGTAATACTTAAGATAATTCGATTGATTCATATTTTTGCTTTACCAAACCGTAGGATATGATCCTGTTTACCTATTTTATAGAATGTAGAAAGTACTTAATAATATCTGTAATACATACTCATAACAAGTAGGTTAAGGTGAGATTCTCTCAGAAACTTTTAGCCATTGGTGGCAAGCCAGGCGAACCCCTTGCGGGGCTCTACCACCACGAGTCATCGGTTAGTCGGCTCTTACGCCACGCTTCTTGGCGGCGGAGGGGATATTCTTTCTCCGTCCCCATCACAGGTGAAAACTACACTACGATAACTAAAACTACGGTTTACTAAATGTATTTTTAGTGTGATGAGATGCAAGTACATAGAGTTTAAGCTGATCTTGATTTTGCAGACACCATTTCAGTCTTGCCATTCAGGTTCATTTTTAGTGCGGTGGTGTTTCCGGCCCTTTCGTCTCCTCCTGTAAATGTCGTGAAAAAATGCCGACTAAGGGATTACACCAGGGGATGGGCAGCAGCATCTAACTGAGTACTCAACACTAATACTGCGATCACCAATCCGTCTGCCAAGCGTGGTGATTATGGCAATGGACGTCTAAAGGCTGGTGATGATGATGATATAAGTTTTGACTTGAACTCTTTGCTACTCCCACTAGACAACTTCATACACAGAACACTCTGATGGTCTGCCAGAACCCAGACTTGAACTTCAGCCTGGACCTCTTGTTTCAACCGAATTAACTTTAATATTATAATAAATTCAATTCAATTTTTAAAATTAGAATAACTCTGATTTCCGTCCAAAGTGCTAGCCGAATCGTGGCTATTTTGTACAACCTATAGGCTAGGTAACTTGTTATAAAAATCTTAACTTACCTACCAAAAAATCTCTGGTCTAATCATAAATTTGGTTGTAATAATCTTAATCCTACGAGCACGACCACACGCCAACAATTACATAAGTATTTTGGAAAATTAATGTTGATACTTATTGTGAGACCAGCTTCAAAATATTACGTTAAAACTTATCTCGGAAACGATCTCAGATTTAATGAGTAAATTAATTGGTTTGCGAACGATGGCCGATGGTAATATAATTGTTTGGGTCGATTCCATGAGCATATTCCCGCATGTAATCAAACCAGTATCAGTTCTTTGAGTTTCTCATGATTGGTTGTGCTGTGATCTACTGCTCTGGCATATGGTCATGCACTGAAACCTTATTCTCGGAATAACCTCGTCCATGAGATGACGTCACATCTCGAATGACGCCCTTACAAAATATTGGTATTATTTGATATCATCACATGCACGAATTTTTTTTTTGTCGTGCTCCAATTATTAAGTTTGTATTAAATTCCTACTTCGACTACAGTGAGATGACTGGTGACAGTTTTAGAGATTTTGATTTTGTTTGTTTTTGAACAAGCTTTGTAATGTTAAAAAAAATTGTAGTTTTTGGATTTTAATTTAGGTATATCCAAAAAAGTCTCCTTACCAGTAACCAAAGTATATTTTTAAATTCAAGCAGCTAAGAAAGCTCAAAGAGACAACGCGGGTTCAAAACCCGCCTAGTTGGTAAGTAGTTTTTGGAGCATAAATCTTAGCTAAGTACTTTCTGTTGGAAATGATACTTGATTAGTATAAAATGTCGTAAAATGTTACAATTAGTTATGCAAATGCAATGAAACTTCAATAAGTTATTAGTAGGTGCTACACCAACCAAATAAATGATATTTCATAAAAAAAAACTTCCTAAAAGCAAACAACAGTGCCAATTTAATTTATATCTTTGAGTGAGCACCTTTTTAAGTGTGTCATTATAACCAGCCCATTTACGTCCACTGCTGGATGAGGTCAACCCCATAAAATACAATGGGGGGGATTTGCAATAATCACCACGCTTGGCAGGCGGATTAGTGAGTTTGGTGTTATGGACTCAGGTGGATGTTGCTGCCCATCTCCTGGTGTAATCCTTTAGTAAGACTTTTACCAAATCCACGGGAGGAGACCGAGAGGTCTATACTAAGGCTGGACACACCTCGGCACCACGTGCCGTTCTAAGTATATATTTGCAAAATAATTAAATTAAGCACGTTTAAAAAAATAAAACGTGGTTAAGTTAGTTCATACCAGTTTGTATCATGATAATATATTTATGCCATCAACGTAATACCTATCTTAACTAGGTAACACCCTCGTTCCAATTTACCAATCCGATTAAAGTAAATTGTGGCAGCTTCAATCCATTATCATTGAAAAAATCATTATCATTATAATAATAAAGAGCAATAATCATATTATTAATACTTAATAATGATAGGATCGCACCTGTCAATTTAATAATGAGCAAGGTAATTTTAATAGTGTGGCTAAACACGTTACCTACTTATATTATGCTATACACAGCATTCGTGTAAGGATCGTGTCGTCATCATCATCGTCAGCCGCATTTAGACGTCCACTGACGGACGCTGCCCCAAAAAATACAATGAGGGGAATTGCTGCGGATTGGTGGCAGTATTTCGCTGCCCATCCTCTGGTGTACCTAATTCCTTAGTTGGCTTTTACGACATCTACGGGAGGGGATGAAAGTGTGTTCTTAGGTTGGACACACGGCGAAGGTATCGTGAGATCTGCAGATAAAAGGTATTAATTTTAGAATAAATTTTTCAAAAACAACAAAAGCTTGAATAAGAATTGCTGAATTTTATGCTACTTGCATGGATAGATAATTTGGTAGGTATACGGTGCCTACCCGCCAACATAGTTATAATAACTGAACTATACTCTGATTTTTACTTTGTTGCAATCAATTACCATCTTAGTTAAGGAACAAGAAACTATCGCATCATAAATTGGCTGTTGTTCATTTATTTTAGTTTAGTTTTTGTCTGATTTTCTTTAGAATAAGTCCCTACATATTATGTAAATTCAATAACCTTCTTCAAGTTATGTGATGCAATAATTATTTTGTACAACAAGACAGAGTTTTTCAGAATGACTAACCACTTAATTAAAACATAAATTTTTATCCTAGTCACGTTCATTCAGGAGTAAACTATTATCGGCCCCTATAGCCGCAATAGTTTGCAAAATGTCAATGGCGCCTGAAGCCGCGTGCGCACGCACTCGATGTGTTCGCTATTTAATGCGAAATAACTATAATTTAGGTGAATAGGCTAGAGAGTGTTTGCCGTTTAACTGCCAGCCTCTGCAAGGCGACGGAAGCCTGTCACAGGCGCAATTAGAGTACCGAGTATCAGCATTAGTTCAAACTATTTATGTATGTAAAATAAGAGCAACTTCTCGTACGGGGAAATGGCGATTGCACGCATCGCTCATTAAGCACTTTAGAGCAATTTGAGGAGGAGAAAAAGTCGGACAAGACACGGTAACATCGCGTGGTCAATTAAAATGTTGCCGCGCACGGCTGCCGAGTGCCACTCCGACCACTCCAGACTCCCAGCTCGCTACAACGGTACACTTGTGCACAAAACAGCGAAATAACACAGTCGACTTGCTCTGAATTGCTTGCATCCTCTGCTATCTAATTGAGGCAGCTTGTCGGTTGACGTGCAGATATTAGCGGCGTTAGACTAGTTGTTGGTAACTAGTTAACGTGACACTTGATTTTGTATCCTGTGTTCAATCTCTTCGAAGGAAAATAAATTGAGTAGAGTTTCCCACACGCAATAGGCAAATTACATGTTCCAATAAAATTTCCGTTTGCCACGCTTGGCAGGCGGATTGGTGATCGCAGTATTCATCTTAAGTACTCATTTGGATGCTGGTGCCCGTCTTCTGGTATAATCCCTCAGGCTTTGACGTCATCCACGGGATGAGAAGGAGGGGTCTATTCTTAGACCACACACGCCACTGCACTTTTACATACATAAAATCACGCCTGTTTCCAGGGGGGGGTAGGCAGGTGTACGGATTTTCACTTACTACGATCCTGACACAACTATTTATCTTCATTCTATCTCATTACATTCTTTATACATGCGCGTTGGTTTACTTTGTAACAAAGTTTTCGTGTCACTAAATTCATATTCTCCCAAAAATTTCCTCTCAATGATAGAAATCGAATTTACTCTCATAGATTAGCTACCTACTGTATCCTAGTAAGGTATGGCATACCTGCTTCATTTGTCAATTATCATTTTATTTCTACGTAAAGTACTTACTCAAAAGCTAAACTTTGACTTATACAAAGCCTCTTTATTCCTACAAAACGTGCTCTACAAACGTGTTTCACCTGAACCACAGAATGAACTATCTACAATAGTACCTGAACCTACAAGCTTGCGCGTGGGCGATTCAAGACTTGCTAGTCATTGTACTGCGGGTGAAATGAGCCTTCAGTTTGTTTTACAAAGCTACCAAGATGACTTGCTTGGTATGGACAGGTAAATGAGCCGAGTCTTCATTGTTTCGAAAAATGGTGAATGATGGGTAAGGTTCAATGGATAGTAATGTCGTCGGTAGGACATAAATGCTCGCAAGTAGAGTAATATTGTACAGTAGGTCATTTGTAATTTATAGAAGATTTGTTGGAAAAAATACCTGTTTGCATACTACAGGATATACTACTGTGTAGATATCATCATCGGCAGCCTGTGGACGTTCGCGGGACGGACGAGGCCTCCCCCATAGAATGCTATAGGAGGATTTGCCATAATCACCACACTTGGCAGGCGGATTGGCTCAACACATTACTGAGGTGTTAGTTGGCTTACGACATCCACGGTAGGAGACGGATAGGTATATTTTAAGCTGGACACGCTGCGGGTGTGTAGGTATATTGACCACGAAATTCTATCATCATAATGAAATAAGAATGTCATGTTGTTAACTTGTCACCTTGTAGAGCAAGTTACGACTTGCTCTACTTTCCTTGATAGCATCATTCTTTGCCTTATTCAACGTAGAGTCACAGCCACCTTACAATCCTAGTCCACTAATGTAAAACAAAGCTTTGTTCCGTATAGCTAATTGCAGCCGTCCCAGCGCATCAATCACGCGCCAGACGCAACAACGAAAACACTGTTAGTTTTGCCGCCGAATTATTAATTACATTCCCACAAAAAACTCACACACGAAGCCGAAAAGCATAAATTTCTTCCTTTTTCACCGCACAAAAGAACCCGGCGCCCTACAATATAACGCTAAACAGATTAGCCTCGCCCGACACGGCCGTCGCGGCATAATTTTTGGCGCCAGTAGTCCTTGCCTCTAGATTAAACTAATATGAAAAGGAAATTGAGTAGAAAATAGACGAAGGCTCTATATGTCATTAAGGATTGGTCACGGTGCTTCAAAGCCGGCATGGCCCTTATTTATTTGACTTCATTTATTTATTGAATTAACATTTAAGAGGTTTTACGAACTGCCAGCAATGGTACGGAACCAAATGAAATGGGTTTTCAGGTCATAATAATTACGGTAATGTGACAGGTATTGCTTCGTAAACATCATCCAGCACCTACTGTTTCTTTTTATGTTGTTTTGGGAAATAAATTAAGTAACTTTGGAAAAAACAGGGTTGTTTGGGTTTTTACCTAACAGACAAAATATAAATAAATGTTATTTTATAGTCAGTTTTAGGAAATTTTCAAGGCCTACCTACAACAATTTATTGGAACAAACCTTTTCAATTTTGCAAGTCCTTGCATAAAATTGCAACGTTGCGATTGAACTACTTTGTACGATAAACGCTCCATACGATTACCTATTCAAGACCACGGAAAATAATGGAAAGCCCCATAACATTCTCTCGATTTCTCCGGGTCTCGGGTCATTCGGACCCGCGGGGGCGTTCGCCATGAATAGTAAGAGGTTTAGGGCTCGGGAGACCCGACGTCGCAGAGTAACTCGCTGCTTATGGTCCGTGCTAAATCGACAAATACCCCAGGGGCCAAGAGGGTGCTCTGACAACAAACCATTTCACGCGCTTGTTTGGAATGGCTTGCTCTTGAAATTAGTTTGAAGCGTGAACGTTTTTATTAATCGGAGATTAGGAAATAAAGGGTCTGGAATGTTGAAAAGACAAAAAATAATCAAGAGCATAGGTTTATGTGATTTTCTTAACACATTAACAACCCCTTAAAAGTTATTGTTTGTGTTTTTTTTGTAATTCAATGTTTGCCGTCCATTTATTTTTTTATCCTTTGGTGAAGAACGATATAGGAGACTGGTTGATAAGTAGATATTTTAAAAGATTAGTTAGTTATAGTTCATTGTATATTTATTCATTATAGGTACAATTTATAAGTTTTTTATTGTTAGTAAGCAGAAGAGAGTGCTGTGATAAGAGATAACGGTGCTGTGAGTAAGCATGTTTGGCAATATCGGCTGACTCACATTCATGAGCAGGTCCGGTGAGGAGGAGCCCTTGCCGCTCATCTCTGTCGCGGAGGCATGTCACAGTCACAACACTCGCGAGGCAGCGCAGGCGGCGCGGGCGGTCTGCGTGCGCCGAGCGGCCGCGACTGCCGCGCGAACGGCCCCCACCATCGTCCCCCACCGCTACCGGCTGCCTCATTTCTCACTATAATTTGCGTGCTGCTCGTTTTTTACCATTATTACTCCCTCGTTTTGTTTTACGTATTATCGAGTGCATCCCGCTCGCACCGGCCGCCATGCGCGCCGAGCGCCGCCCAGATAATAGCCCGCGCAATTACGCGCCGCTCAGCGGTGACGAACTACTTGCGCCATCTAGCGTTGAGAGGTCACACTAATGCTGCCAATAAAACAGTAGTACTATATTTTTTTCTGTGCTAATGGTACACCGTGTTTTGCCCACCCTGAGAATAAACCGCTCCATTTCCTCCCGAGGATTATGTAAAAGGCGACTAAGGGATTACACCAGGGGATCAGCATCCACCTGAGTACTCAACACGAATACTGCTATTACCAATCCGCCTACCAATCGTGTTTATTACGGCAATCCCTTCCATTGTATTTCATGGCGGAGGCTTCGTCCAGCAGTGGATGTTTAGAGGCTGCTGATGAATGGTAGGTACAACGAAAAATACTGTCGCGAAAACAAATATTATAAGAACTTCTATTGTTATCAAAGTAAAGTATCTACTAACTTACACGTAACCTTTAGCATGACTATACACGCTAAGGCACCAAAACTGGATCACCTACGTGAAGTAAACTCAGGTGTTCTTAGCATAAATTACCTAGGTTTAAAATAGCCTTGCAATAATCCCTCTACTTGGAAAGAGGACAAGGTAGATAATACTGATGTTTATTTAAAGAACTTTATTGAAGAACTTTATTAAATAACATTTATAACACTTTACTCAAACCGTTAACCGCCTCAGATATAAATAAAAAACAACCCCACATAGTTATTTAAAACAAATTCAACACCTATAAATATCTGTTTAGTAAAAGACGTAAGCACGCCTTCGTAGCTACACCGTAGCGCGTAGCTTGCGCGTAGGCGTAGCAATAGCTTTGCGTAGCACAACTTCACTTGCGTAAACTGCAAATTACTCATGTTATGTCAAAGTCAAAAAGAACTTTATTCATTGAAATCACAAGGATCATTTTGAATCGTCTTAATGTATTTATGTCTTAACAATACTATTCTTTTAATTACCAATGTTATGTCTTAACAATACTATTCTTTTAATTAAATTCGTGTATATATAATATGCAAGCCACGAGGCACGCCCACGGGAGTTAAATAGTTGTTTCAAATTTAATAAATCGTGTAACTAAATATTGTCACTAAATTAGGATAAAAGAAAAAGTAAGACGTAATGTTGTAATTCGTATTGAGATATAATTTTGGCAACCATACAAGAATACCTCCTAGCTCTTAAAATATTGATCCTACATAATCATACCTTTTTGCTATAAGTAATACTATTTTAATTTTAATATTACATGTTACGTCTAAGTAATTCTTCCATAAAGGAGATATAACGCTCAATATGCTAATCTCAAAAATTGAATGATGCTTTCTCCGCCCACAGCTAAATTTCGTAATTGATAGGTAATGTCGCCGGGTCAAAGGTCAAATTGTGGTTTATAAAAACGTTTATACTAGCATAATATTATTCTACTTTTAAGTTTGAAATAAGTTTTGTTATTCAAGGTTTCAATGTCAAAAAATGGATATAAGTCAAATTTAAAGATAATATTTTTGATATCATTTTATTATAATTTTAAGGCACTTTTCTTAAAGCTAAAATGTACATCTATCTTATAGACATCACAATCAATGCTAGGTAACATAAACCAAAAACCGAAAGTCAAATAACACTATTAAAACAATGCTTTCTTTCAGATACACGAAATAATTCACAACCGAACCGAAAACAGAACCAGCTCTTTTTACAATCATGCAATTTAACTTAACATTTACTGTCCAAGTGCCATTGGAGGCTGTATATTGTAGTGTCCTTGGAAAACGGCGTAATTTTCCTTAGTGGCGCATTGGTAACCAGTTATTGGATTTGGGTACTGTTGATACCGAGGGGCTCTCATTGGATGACGAGGGTACAGCCCGTCCTGCCTCAGCTCAGGGTACCATCCCGGCATCGCACCACTTCCATTGAACATTGCGCTGTTGTAACTCGGAGCACTTGACATAACTGGGGCAGGGGCTGCGTAATTTAAAGGCATAGGCTTTGTCGTTACGTTTGTAAACGGCACTGTACCGTAATTGATACTTTCAACCGGAGTCGGAGGTTGGACTTTTGGCTGTTCAGAATTTTCTTGAGCGATCGGCGACGGTGATTGTTCCTTCTCATCTTCTTTTACTTTCTTGCTTTTTCGAGACACGTTAGCATGTGTCTTCACATGTTTTGCAAGATGATCGGACCTCATAAACCGCTTACTGCAGAGTTGACATGAGAATCGTTTCTCTCCAGTGTGAGTGCGCAGATGTCTCTGTAACTCATCAGAGCGCGTGAAGCGTTTCCCACAAAACAGCCAATTGCAAACGAAAGGACGTTCTCCTGTATGCCAGCGAAGATGAGCTTTCAGGTGAGAGGTCTTTCCATACACTTTTCCACATCCAGGTACGTGGCAGACATGTTCACGTTTAGCACCGTCTTTGCCGTAGTTAGGACCGAATCCGGCGGCTTCAGTGAGGCAATTGGGGCAGCGGCACTTTGCACAGCGGCGCTGAAGCTCCCTTGCATCTTCAACAGTGGCAGTTGGAGCTGGTGGCCAGTACGGTGAGTACTGAGGATACGGCGGCAGCGGCTCTCGCCACGCCACCGGTCCACACCATGCACCAGAAGAAGCACTGCTGCAGGACGATAGGTCCGAGGCAGGTGAAATTGCATCGCCTCGGCTGTAACTACAACCGTAGCCAGTCATCATATTCATCATCTGTAACAAGTGGAGATAAAATTAGAATAATATGTCACACACTTGAAACGACACTTCCAAAACTCGGGAAATCAGATTAAAACTGCTCTTGAACAAGAGTAAAGCTGAAAACACTGTTTAAATTTTGTTTGTGCTGTTAAACTGAATTATTTGGATACTTGGAATAAATAAAATACTCCACTGAACTTTAAAATGTACCGTCAAATTTAATAACGGCAAACAAACCGTTAATGTAAATAAAGTGTCAAGAGTTTAATAGTGCCTGTGGGCGGGCGGACGGACCTGTTGCGCGGGCGGATCCACGTACTGCATTTCCGGCAACGGTGGTGACAACGTGGCTGCGATACCTTCAACTGGATAATTACAGGGCGGCGCACCGCTCGCGTCGAGACGTTTTTAATAACTGGCTTGGGATAGACGTAACGAGCGGTTGTCACCTCTCCCCCCGCCCCGCGGCCCGAGGCGCACCCTGCCCCGCGCATGCCCCTGCGCAGCCTCCGACACACCCCACCCGGGTCATAGAATACACATCAGTACCTACCCTGTGAGTTATGAGCTTAGAGCTTATGGTCCAAAGTTTACCTACCTCTAGAATGGAAGAGCCGTGAGCGAGACGCCACGACACGCTTACAAAGGTTATGTTTACATTTACTCGCTCTAATTCACTTTTGGAACATAATCGTTTTCTCGTTTATTAACCGGCGTTACCGTGTTTGCGACGCAAATATTTGCTTTAGAGATTTAAATTGCATCAAGCAATTCATATAAAAGACTCAAAATCAGCCAAGGGCTCCAAAAAAGATAGACAGTCGATTTAAAATATTTACATAACATGCAAACTTTTATCCCGCAGCGGGAATCGAGCCCACGCCTCTCGGTCAAAAATCCTACTGAGAGTTGAAACGTCAACGTCGTTGGTCGATTTGACGTATAGGTGTGTATTATAAGATCGTTGATAGGTATAGTTAATTTGTTTATTTATTTCTACTGTTTTTCAGTTTTGAAATAAAATGGCATGAAAGTGGTTCACATATTAACAAATGGGCACATTTGTACACACAGAAAAAATAATAGCCAACGATAAAATAAGTAACCTAGATAAGTACCTAGGTACTATACCTATCCTATAGGTGGTTTTGTTAAAAGCAGTCAATGTTTTAATAACAGCATGTTGAACAGTGTGTCAACTTTGTAAGCAACCTAAAAATTATCTACTATAATTGGGTTTTCTACTTATTTTACCCTCGGCTATATATTTAAAGATACTTATAAAAGCTTTATCTCTCTTATTTTCTTTTCCCACTAATTAAAAGACCAATTAACTGCACCAAGCCAAACCAGAAATGAGCATCTCTTATTAAATATAGATTTGTAGGTAGATACTCCAACGCTTAATGTATTTAATTTTTTCTCTATTTCGGTCGGCAGTTCGCGGCACACGTATGATTTATGCATATTCAACCGAAGCCAAACCTTTAATTACCGTTGTTAAAATATGGCAGTTTGTTATAATGTTCTCTGCTTTTGTTTTTAAACGCCGCTTTTAGGATACTATTTCCTTTTCTCTCTACACGGACTCTTTTTTTTTTATCTGTTTAATACTTTTGATTGGGTCACATGATGGTAAGATATCTACCTACTGAACACCAAATTTGCTATCTGCGTCTACTACTCGTAGATCTGGACTGCAATTACTAAGACAGTTCTTCAGGTCACCGGTTCTTTCTTTGTCACCCTGCGTTAGTCCAGTGACCAGCTTAAGTGGTGACAGAATTCAGTGTACTGATGCCCAACATCATCATCTGGGCCGCAATCAAAAGTCCACTCTGAATGTAGGTAAGCAGACAGATCATCATAAAAGGTTTTCAGGAGAAAAATGCCTAAATGAATTAGGTACTTAATAAATTTATGTGATCGAGGAGCATTTTATTTCAAACTGTGAGTACAACAGGTTTAAAAGTGACTCTTTCAAATGGAACTATAGAATAATACGAAGCTACTTTTTCTACGAAGTACAGAAAAAAATACGGTAGCAACGCTCGGGGCATTGCTACCGTAATTTTTTCTTCTTTATCACTTGCATAGAAACCCGCTAACCTGTCGACATGTTTTACGGCATAGAACAATGCATCGACATCACTGGACATCACTGGCAGCTACTGCAGTAGGTGCGACAAAGCCCACATGCAGTGGACAATGTAGTCTACTAATGTACTATGATCGTTTGACTAGCCCATAAATCTTGAGGGACACTACTGTGTTTTTGTAAGAGCTGAAAAAATACGTCCCTATTATTGTTCGTTTGACGTCGCCTGTCTTCGGGCATGTTCCGATTATTAGATACTAGTTGCGCCCCGCGGTTTCACCCGCGTGAATAATGATGAAAATTGATGATGATGATGATGATGATGAAAAGTAGCCTATGTGTTAATCCAGGGCGTAAAGTATCTCCATTCCAAATTTCACTCAAATCCATTCAGTAGTTTTTACGTGAAAGAGTAACAAACATCCAAACTCACAAACTTTCGCGTTTATAATATTAAGTAGGATACAAGTAGTAAACGATATAAATGTGTTTGGATACATTCAATGTAAGTAATATAATTCCTAAAACTATAAAATGAAGGCACGATTTTTGTCTACCTATGAAAAAGTGTTAAATTAAATTAAATTGGTAAATTGTTATTTTGTGCCATGGTATGTCCGGCCTAAAAATAGACCCCTTCTGCTCCTCCTGTGGATGTATTAAAAGCCTTACTTAGCGATTACTTCAGGGGGTGGGCAGCGGCATCCATCTGAGTACTTATCTCCAACTGCGATCACCATCCGCCTGCCAACCGTGGTGATTATGGCAAATCCCCGCATTGTATTCAACGGGGGAGGCCTCGTCCAGCAATGGACGTAAACAGGCTGACGATGATGATTATGGTGCAAAATTCATGAATCCACAGTCAATTCGTCATCTCAAAAATAATTCAAAAAGCAGTAGCAGGAATATTACCTAAAAATTTGCAATCATACGTAGCAATAAATCTGCAATAAAATTCACCGCTCTCATTTCCGTTCACTCGGATATTTTACACTAATTACAGGTTTCCTATATCGTGGGCGGGTAATTGGGTCTATCGCACGTTGTCCTTCACTTCCTGTCCTTTGCTGGGCGCCCGTCAATGGAGCCAGGCTTTGAGCAGCTTTCGAACTGCACAAAGTACCGGCACGGTGTCGTGTTTCAGCCATTGTGGAGCAGCCAGCAAGGCACCCACGCTACCAATGCAAGATCTTGTGCATGCTTTAAGAAATAACAATTTTGTTGCATAGCGTGGGAATAACTCTTTTTTTATAGAAAGATGTTGATGAATGTCTCTACCACTAGTAAGCCTATTATGTTTTGAATATTGTTCAACTAACTTCACTTTTGTTAAGTCTTGTGTCTGTAGATTACCTATTTTACAAGCTTTTAATCTTGGCCTTGACTTTAACTTGACAAGTTCAGGTGTTAAAATAATATTATGATGCTGGAAGGGGACTGATCTGATGATGGAGACAGAAGGTGGACAATGAAACTCCTCGATGATTAAAAAGAAGCCTGGCAGTGTTTGGGCTCATTTTGATCAGCTCCCGGTTCCGATCACTAATTGAATAATAGCCTGTTTTGAAAAATGCATTTTTCAACAAAAAAAGGTCAAAGTATGAAATTGGCAACATCGTAGCTTTTCCCCGACAATGTACCTTTAGGTAGAGTTGAGGACGGAGAGCTACCTATATACCTACCTACGCTACCTATCTAACTCATGTAACAAGAAAGTTAGTTTTATAAGTGTAAGTATCTGCTTAATTATGTAATCGAACTTATAGATTTGATAGTCAAGTGACCATCATAAAAAACATATTTTTTGTAGAGCCTTTACAAAAAGTTTATGCACCTATACTTGACTACCGTATAACACAATGTGAAAGCCAATTTACAAAAGCTTCACGCTGATATCTGCAAACCTGCAGTTCATTGTCGAGAACAGGTACATTTAGTGATCTTGTTACACTTCGACAAAGGCTCATAACCGCCACTCACTCCTTTAAAATCTGTGTACCTACCTAGTTGAGCGGAATTCCGATCAGATAACAGCATCATCCGCTCCGTCCGATACAATGCCAATACAAAGCATATTCGCGACTTATAGCTTTTTATAATATCAAGTTTCTTTAAAAAATCAAATGCCGTGGCAAATTCAGCTTTTTAGAGGAAACGAAACGTGAAACGTTGATGGAATTATTACCTATATCAATTTGGTTACTTACTTATAATTGTATATGCATAGATAAGATTTAAAAATAAACTTTAAGTAAATACTTATATTGCTATGATAGTACATGATACTTTATGATAGTGCTAAGTACTAGTACTACTTAGTTGTATTATTCTTTCTGAAAATTAAGTTATTTTACCGTATAAACACTTATAGGTTTTATTAAAACCTATCATCATCATCAGCCTAAAGAAGGCCAATGCTGGACATAGCCCTCCCACATAGAACGCCACGAAGAACGACCACGGGCCGCCTCATCCATTCAATTACCTACCTAATTGCTGTTTATTTTCCATCGTTCGAAGTCAAGCAAACAGTCTAAAAAAATACTATCTTAGGTGCTCTAAACAAACCGGACGACGCGACATCTACAGGCTGATGATCATGATGATGATGAGGTGCTCTAAATCATAATCATTGAAATTAACAGGACCTCTAAATCACCAAACACAGTTTTGTAGCTTTGAAAAATTGGTAAGAAATTATAACAAAGTCAGTTTATAGTCAAGTTTGTCCCGACCATGTAGACACAAAAAATAGAGTAGGTAGGTAAAGAAATTCCGCGTATCAGCGGGCGCCCCGTAGCGCGCGGCTGCCCACAAAAGATCGGCCTTTCTGTCCACTGACAGCCGAAATTACTCCGCATCAGTAAAATGCTCAAAATCTTCATAAGAAATGCTCAGAACAGTTTATTTTACACAACAAGCCGTTGAGGACGATGCGATGTGAGTGTGACACATTTTGTTTGACGCCGGTGCATCGCTCTCATTAGGTTTTTGCTTGAGGTCCGTAGTTTTTGCATTGATATTGGAGCGAGGGTATTCGGTCAATGGGCAGTTTGATATGCTTGACTTGTTTTGGATCCTTCTGAGAGCTACGAGTTTTATGGCGTTAAGTAGTACCTACCTACAATGTAAATTAGAAGATCCAAAGTGTGATAAAAATCACACCTTATTTCAGAAGTTTGTTCACCTGACCCTGTTCACTCTCACTGGAAATAAAACTATGTATCTATAAACTTACACACCCAGAAATCTTCCGTCAGAAGGCTCGCTACTATACCTATCACACGGTCAGACCTAAATTATCGCTCCACTCAAGAGGTCAGCAGCTTGCAACGCTTACCATATGCTCGTCCCACTGCAAGGACCTTCGCTCCACATTTCAAAATAACACTCACGACGGGTAGGACTTACTCTGGCCAGTCTCTTTTTAGGGTTCCGTACATCGAAAGGTATTAACGAAAGCATCGTAGGATCATTGTCTGTCACATCCTATTTTGCCCCGAATATACGGGAGCAAAAAAAATTGGTACATAAGTATATTATAATACATTATTATCTAACATAATAGTTAAAAACCAATACGAATTCTGATTTCGGGTGTTAATTTTGGGGGGCGAACAAGAAATAACAAAAAAACTTGTGGCAATTCAAATGAAAATGCGTTTATTCCAAATGTCCCAAATGAAAGAACTCGGTTTGAAAAATACAAAATGTATTTCTTTATAGTTTTGAGAAGATATTAAAGAAAAATATGAGAATAATGTGGAAAACCCTGAATTTGGAACTTATTGCCGACATCGAAAATTAACCCCCTCTATTTCCGAAACTACTAAGGCAATTTTTTCTTGAATAATAGGCTTCACAGATTGTTTACAGGAAAACCTAAATGAAAATCTCCATGGTGTTCCTCCTCTGCCGCTTGTGGCAGGAACGCTTTAGCACACGACCGCCGGACCCTCCTTATCAGGGGGTACACCCCGTTACGACACCCAAAACAACCATAGCATGCCGTAACCATTTCCTCGGGAATATACCATGCCTTCCTCAACCTGATCACAGACCTAATTTAGGAAAGTAACCAAGAATGAACCAGTGCCATGAACGTAATGTAAAAAGGCTAGGAACCTTGATAGTTATTAAGCCTTATTTGGTCACCAGATTAGCGTATTAAGTAGGTACCTACTTAAGTTAAAGTACCATTCGAAACTTTTTTAACAGATAATTTCAGCCAGATCTTTAGAATTAGCAAGTTTTACCTAGCTCGCAGAACTGACAACCGTTGGGGGATAAAGGCTCTAATAGAGTTGCCACCAGCAAACCGAACGACGCAGTGTAGTAAAGCCCTCTCGATGGAGACATCAAAAAGATCGCTGGGAGTCGGTGGATGGAGGTGGTTCGAGACCGTTCGACGTGGCATTATATGTTGGACGCTTATGTCCAGCAGTACAGTCCAGTAGTTATGTACTTACTTATTTTTTTTATACAACAGTCACATACGTAGTCTTTATCCCACACTAAGATTCCCTGTGACGTGGGTAATCAAGAACTACGAGTACCATGATACCATAACGACCAGTTCCGGAACAAATATTTGCAGATCATACAAACATTTGTCGCTGCGGAAATCGAAACCCGCAACCTTTCTATAGGATTTCTATAGTCTCATGATTATATGCTCTTCCCTAAGGTATATAATATGCAACAGTACCTACCTAACATTTGCCTATATCAACGCATTTACCTCACAAATAAAACGACACAATGAAGGCTCGAAAAATTTATTACACCACACGTCACAAGACATAACATTTGTACAAATCACGTTTACATAATATACATAAAGTAATGACTGAGGTTATGAGGAATGTCTCACTCTTAGCAGGAAGATACGGATTCAAAGACACACAAGTCTATAATAGACCGTATTACCACTGAATAGGGTTTCTGTTAAAAACATTTAAATTTATCCAATAAAGTGCTAACAAGTTACCCCAACTATTTAAAATAATAAATTGCCTTACAAAGTAATTTTAGTCAAGAAACAAGGTTATAATTAAATTTTCGCTAAATTAACCAACACTTAGATTAGAGGACATGTAAAAGACAAGTTTTTATAAAAGTTGCAAATTGGATTCGTTTATGATTTTAGAAAAAAATATTTTTTTGTTGCACTGGTACTTTTTAATAAATAGTTAATCTTAAATTAAACTTTATAAGCAACATCTACATTACCATACTTCAACACAATGTTTTAATAAGTCAGATTTTTAGTTCTCAATCGCTGAACAAGTTTTTACACAAACAAATCAAGCTTCATAATAAGCTTAGCATACTGAAATCATAATTTATCCAGAATTAATTAATATTTTAGGACTTTTTAACTCACAAGTTTAAAACGACAAGGTACAACAAAATCGAACGATCACTAATATTTTTGCCACTTCGCTTTGTTCCGCAAAAACAATTCATAGGGAATTTTCGAAAGATTTCATATCTGACATTAACTTAACTCAACCGTATAATTACAAATACGTTATATTACATAGTTATAAATATCTAAATAACCGCATAATCTCTCAGTTTTAATTGCATACAAATTGTAAAAATATTCACATTCAAATATATACTTTTTTACTGATAGGTGATGCACTTTTGCGGTAGGTACGACGGCGGTAGGTACGTTTGACTGGCATCGGTGAGTTGCCAGTCTTCGTCCGAGGTTTAAATATCCTGGCTAATAAGTCGCGTAAACGCAGCCCTGGTGTGGCCAACTCGTCCGCGGTCGGCTGGTCGACCGCATGGACGCTTTCGGTAGCCCATGAGAGTGAAACCAATTGACCAGGAGTACCTATACTATCTACCAACACTCAACATTGGTACGATTAAATGATTTTTTTCTAAACGTGTTGTATGTTGAATATACCCCCATTTCTATGAAGCCCTCGTCCACCAGTGGGCGTCGACGGCTAATGATGATGATACTATTATTTTACGACATGCTGGAATTCTTCGATAAATGTTTCCAGCTTAACCCAAAAAAATCCGACGGTAAACCGCAAACGCATCAGTAATTATCAGTACTTACCGTATTTATTGCAAAACCGTAACATTCATATCAGAATATATATACTGAACTTACCAATGTATTATAAGCTATGTAAATGAAGAAACAACATGTAAATATTATAGCAGGCTAATTCTCGTACTTGTGGACAAACTATGTCAAACTCTATATTTTCATAAATGTCAGTCTTGACAGAACTTTGACACTATTTTGAAAATGACGAGTTCAACATTATGTGTATTAATGCGAGAATTGGACCGTAGAAGGCAATGAGATTTAAGTAGTTTCAACTGGCTCAATAGATGGCGCTGACTCAGCGTCGACTATCAAAAAATCTTATATGGTTTACTTTTTTAGCGTGTCGAAGGAACAATATCACATATTCGAACTTTCTTTTGACAGTTTATAACGCGTGCAGCGCCACCTTTCATCGCTGAAAGCATGATTCGAGACGGCTGAGAAAACCTCTCATAGTAACGTTACTTTAAGAAACAAAAAAAAGGTATTGCCATCTCACACCACTGGATATTGTCAAACTGTGACAGGAATCATTTTAAAAAGATTTAAATCCTTTTTTTAAATAAGGGTGTGTACCTTTAGGTACTTACATGAACAATTTCAATCGTAGAATTTTTTTTTTGCAATATGTTAATAATAGTAAATGCATGGTTAAACGAGAAATAAATCAATATATATAATATTCTTAAATAGGTCAAATTGAGATTACACGACTTAAACAATTAAATAAATTCCGCTTTCAAAAACTAATATCACCAAAATTAATTAGAATTTTGGATATAAAAGATATTTAATAGAATATCTTACAATTGATTTAAAACACATGAATCAATTAAATATTTTGAAAATATTTAAAATAAACAAACGAAAAAACATTAAAAAAAACTAGAAACAAGATACAAAAAGGAAGACGCGCACGAATACACATCGGCATTACGCCGATGGCCTGATATGGTAAGATTCTGCCGTAGCAATCGTGATGACGTAAGATAGGCCCTAGCATTTTAAGATGGGTCAATGCCATAGTAACCGTTGCAGGAATTCGGTGAATGGAGGCTGTTCAAGACCGTTCGGTGTCTTCTTTGGGGGAGGCCTATGTCTAGCAGTTGAAGTCTACCGGCTGATGAAGACTAAAACAACTGAAACAACCGAGGCGTATAGTCCGAGTTAGCGGAGCTTACACTCGTGAGCGTTACACGTGTTTGTATCGCAACCAAAACTGCGCCTCTAACGGACCTTTTCAGCAACTCATTTTGTCTACAAAAATCCTGCCTAACACTCACGAGAGTGGGTGTATTGGTGAAAGCACCAAGTGAGACAGGTGAAACCTCGTTTGGACATTGCCCCAATTGGCATGTGCGCTAGTTGGGGCGAAGGCCAAACGAGGTTTTACCTGTCTCTCTCTAGTTCATTACATTTTTTTCTTTTTCTGTCTGGATTGCATTTAGGACCCTAAGCAGCGCGTAAAATCACGACTAGGGCCTTTACATTAGCTAGAACTCGATATTTACATACAATATACTGTCAAAGTTTTGTCAAAATTGACAGATTTGTATGAATTGTCAACAATCCGAGAACTGGCTCCCTGGATCAAAGGAATAACGCCAAGATGAACTAAAAGTCCAATATCCTGCAAATATGATCAAAGTGCATAAAATGACCCAATAGCATTGACAAAATGCACATGTAATGATAGATTTTATACATCTTCGTTCCGCTGAGCTTTGGTAGATACCGGCCCTCTTTTATAGGTGCTTCCTTTTAGTCATCTGGGCCTAATGCCCATTGTCACCAATACTTATATGACGGGACACGTATCATCAGTCGTCACATCAGTGTCTCGGAATTTGGTAGTTACTGAACATGACTGTTTAGGGCTTCAATCATTTTCATGGAACGCATCTTCCTTTTTATTTCCTTTTTATAAGTTAGCGGCCGTACCCAGAGTCTCCAGTTAACCTAATGACTCATTAAGCTCATCCAAATAAAAACAAACCATGCCAAAATTTAAGTAATCTTATTGGCCGTTAAGTTAAAGGTGTGTCTCTGAGTATCGACAAAAGTGTTCTACAACTAAATTGCGTGACCTATTACTTTAGCAACCTTATAACTCGTCCCTGAGTAGCGTGTAGCGGTTTTTGGACGGCGCCAGTTTCTTGAAGGTGGATTCCGGAGGCGTGGTCACTTTGATGTCGGAATTCTGATCGATCTGGTTCGTTTCAGGGCCGTAGTGGAACTCTCTGAAAGACAAGTCATTAAATCAAAAATGTGTACGACAAGGATGTCCTAAAAGCCAACTACGGGATTATATCAGGGTATGGGTGGCAGCATCCATCAATTCAACACCAATACTGCGATCACCAATCCGCCTGCCAAGCGTGGTGACTATGGCTAATCCCCCCATTGTATTCAATGTGGGAGGCTTCGTACTGCAGTGTATGTAAACAGGCTGGTAAAGAAGCAGAAGAAGAAATATAAAAATACCCGCGTACGTAAACTTTAATTTGTTTACTGCAGCGCCCACTAGACCGTGAAGATTAATCCCCTGTTTCATAATCATTCTCTAAACCTATTTTAGTTAAAATAGCTTTTGTCTTGTTTTGACGTATGACATTGCAAAACAGAGAGAAGAAAACAAAAGCTATTTTAACTAAAATAGGTTTAGAGAATAATTATGAGACAGACCGCTAGACTAGAACCAATGATACGCTCAACGACCATCGTTTGGCGGATGACGGAATAACAGCTCAATTATTATTTTGTTATTGTTTTTGATTTAATTTCTGGTTTTGACCAAGATGGTTCAGACTGGGTCACGATGAACCAGTCAGTCAGTGATGAGAATGTTATGTAGGTTACCATAGTAAACACTAGACTAACTAAACTTATTCAATCAATCAACACATTTTATATGCATCTTCTCTTTACGAATATTTTCCGTTTCACGGAATTTACAGACTTAGGATTTAAAATTCGGTTTTCCTGTAAACTATGCGCATATATGTATATACATATATATATAAAGCGCAATATTCAGTATTTTTTTTTTTATTTGGCTCATTAGTTAGTCAATCAACTACTAAGCCAAATGTTTACTATTTGAGGTATTAACAATTTTCGCAGGTTTTCTGTAATATATTTTAAACGGAGAATAAAAAAATAAATAAGCATGTTTGTATTTCTCATAATGAGCCCGTGTTACATGGCACAATTTTTTTTTTCTAGTTTGCCCCCTTTGTTAACCCAGAATCAGAATTGGTTAATTTACGCTACACGTCCGTGATTGGGGCCACCATTTCTATACATAAAGTACCAAATTTCAGCTTTTTTTTTGTCCAGTAGATTCGGAAAAAATAGGCTATGACAAACAGACAGACACCTGAGTGCGTGCATATGGCGCTATGGAACCCTAAAAAAGGTCAGAAATAATCATCATACAAATTGGATTATAAGTTAAGATAACATAATCATCTGCACAATTCTTATCATATCAAAATTATCAAGATACGTTATATTTGTTTAGCTCACAAAGATAAACTTCGGAATAACACAAAACAATGTGGTTTATTTTTGTTTTGAAGACGAAAACATGTCAACCAAACTTTTCCGAGATCCGCTAGGTCTGGTGACCTGAATCAACTGCCATGTTCTAGAACCTAGTATTAGCCCGGATTCTCCTCTTGACTCTTGAGAGATTGCCTAATAGACTGGCTTTCCCTAGAACCTAATATTAAATCCAACAATAAAGTAATTGAAATAAAAATCACCTGTGTAGTTTCCCCGAGTACAAATCCTGTAGGAACAGTTTCAGCTTGCCGGGAATATCAATATCTTTGTAGTTGGGGAACAAATACATGTGTCGGAATGAGTCAATCGCGATCAGAGGCAGGTCGGCGGTAGATTTTCCAAGATGGTGCAGGGGATGTTCGAAGCGCACTCCGTCAGCGGTCAGGAAGTTCATGTTTTCTGAAAATTGTTGAAAGAATTTGTTATTTTATGGTTGGATTAGGGGAATAAACGTTTTCATCAAGTCTCGTTTGTATCAAAGAAATCAATGAACCTGTTATTTATAATCATTTTAGGGATCATTTTACTCTTTTTAGAGTTAAGCTTACCTTTGTACATGTCCTTTCATTCCGTCTTGTGTTCATATTAGTATTGTGTGTACAATGAATAATAAAGAATAAAGAATAATATACTATAATTTTTGAATGATATAGTGAGAAGCAATGTGATAAGAGTGTTGTGATGTGAAAAAAGACAGTAATGAGGATTGAAAAAAGTATGCTAAAATAGTTTGAGCATGTAGAGAGGATGGATGAAAGAAGATTGACGAAACTGTGGGGTCAGCACGAATAATTTACGTTACCAAGACGCTAGCGAGACGATCGCAAATGTCAAATATTGGCCAATGATATCTGTGGCCTTAGTACGTTTTGATAGTTTACGAAACTATATGAAGTTTCGTTTCTTTCCATACATTTACTTGCAGCGCCCCTAGCGAAAATAAGAAGAAAACTAAAGACGCTGTCAGTAAATGTATTGGATGGAAACGAAACTTCATATAGTTTCGAAAACTATCAAAACCCGTACTAACTTGAAATCTTAGTAAGTTGATTGGTTCATATTTGACGTTTACTATCGTAACGCTAGCGTCTCGATAACGTTAGATGTTCGTGCTTGGGCCTCAGGTGCATAAGGCGGGTGTGAATGGACCAGTTGAAAGGGGAAGACAGGGAATTCTAGTGTAGGATCAGGAATACGTAAGTGACTGTTGGATGTTATTTAAGAAAAAAAAAATCCTCTCATTGCCATGATCTTTAGCAGCCTCCATCCACCGAGTTTTTGCGATCTATGCTGCATGCGGTACAACGTTTCAAATGTCGTTGGTCCATCGAGAGTATTGGAATATGACAAGAAAATTAGAATTTCATAATAACCATCATCATCATCGGCCGTTATGCATCCACTGTTGGACGAGACCTCCCCCATAGAATACAATGGGGATATTTGCCTTATGCACCACGCTTAGCAAGCAGATTGATAATCACAGTATGGTGTTGAGTACTTCGATAGATGCTGCTACCCATCCCCTGGTGAAATCCTTTTGTTGGCTTTTAGGACAGCTACGGGAGGAGATGGAGGGCTCCATTCTTAGGCCGGACACACCACGGCTAAGTAGTGCATCTACATAAAAAAAATCTTACGTTTCTCCGACTCCAAATCCCTAGCAATAAGCTCCTTGTATTTCTTCACACTCTCCGTGTCCGTTGGGTGGTGGAACAGGATCAGGAATGGCAATCCTTCCTCTGTGAACTCCTCAGCATTCTCAAAGGTGATTTCCCGGACGAGTGGGATGCACTTCTGTTGGACCCATTTTTGAAGTTCATCAAAGTTATTCAGAGAGCCGGTGTAGGTTTCATCAGGTTCTGTGGAGGTCTTTCTGTCCGACCTGAAGACAACTATGGGCTGGCCTGAAAGAGTTTAAAAAGGTGATCTTAGTATTTTTTATTCAAAAGTTCTTATTTATTTCCATAGCTAAGTACTATTCTTGAGTTTTCAATCACATATTCAAATTGAAATTGACACATTTGTTCCCCGCGCGTACATTCTATCCTCCTGCTGACGTTTCGTATAGTCGTAATTTTTGATACCAAGCCAGCATAATTATAACTATTTTAATAAAAATACTGCAGTTGAATTTATGATGTACCTAATTAGTTATCGTCGTGAAACATTAATTTCAGTAAACAATTACATGCACCTGTTGAGTAACCATACACGGTTTTATGATACAGAGGTAGTGTCATAAACTTTATAAACATGTGTATTTTTATAGCACACGATGTTTAGATTAGTCACACTTTCACATGGATACTACTTGACTTTGGTTGAAAATGCCACTGAAGTAATTAGTATTTCTTCAAGTATTTGATAATGAAGTAGGTATATTTTGTCTAGATTATTTCCTTATCATTATATACTGGGTAGTTTAAGGAAGAATAATTTTAAATACACACATAACACAAAGGTTGCCTGGAAGAGATCGCTTTCAGCGATAAGGCCGCCCATTGTATTGCCTTTCTTTAGTAATATTACTTGTTTATTGTTTCTGTGGTGATCAATAAAGTGTTAATCTATCTATCTATCTATAAAAACATTTTAAATATACAAATAAACAGTTGAGCTATCTAAAGACAGTTTCAAACAATCTAAAGGTAGTTACTAAAAATATAAGTAACAATTCTATGGATACCTACCCATTTGACCTTTTTAGGATTTTGTACCCAATGGGTGCCAACAGAGCCCTATTACCAGAGACTAGTAAATTTATGTGTTGTTGTGGCATGAACCCTAAGAAAAATAATTAAAAACCAATCCCATCAAGGAATAAAACCTTATTAGGTACCTAATTGCTGTTTTAACCTCCTGTAAACAACTGGCATTAGTTTATTTTTACTTAATAAATTACATTACTGTCATTGTCAAATTAACCATTGTTTTGATTGAATATAAATAATTAATGTTTGATAAAATTAAGTGAGTTGAAAGGTACGGCACATGGTCACGTAAGAAAGAAAGAAAGAGCCTGCTGTACATGCAGAACAGTAAAAGTTACCTACCTCTGATACCCTATGATGAAAGCTTTTAAGAATTACATAGTGAAAACTGACAGGAAAACAAACTCTACACAATGCATTGTCATACACATTGAATTGAACCTGTTTATTTTATTTGGTTTATAAGACTCTTATTTCTGACCTAATCTCATATCAAAACTCAAGCATAGTTTTTTTTACAGCATACAGTTTGTACAAAAATTACTGAAAATCTATATTTGAATCTCAATTCATGTTTGAGCTTTCAAAATAAGTCTTCATAAATCTTCTCTAATCACGTCGTAACGGGTAAACCAATTTCAATTAAATTAGGTTTAGATTGTGATGATTTTATCCCTTCTAAGTACCTTGAGCGAAACCGCCGGCGAAAAACTAAGAGGTCCAGTCACATACCTGGAGGATGCATTTGCTGTGAAGCATCACCAAAACCGGCGTGGAAGAGGCATTCATCTTTCAGAGTGCTCGCTACTCTCCTCAAGGTGTCGTACTCAGGCTGGTCGCGCCGGTCCATGTACCCGATAATGTGCCTTTTCTCATCACTGATCTCGTGCAGCTCTTTCAAAGTACCAAAGATTTTGACCGGATCAACCAATTGTTGTTTGATGAAATCTGCAAACGCTTCCACCGAACGCTGACCTGGAAATAATGGAGAATCCTTCCTTAACAGTTCATTGTTTGTTAATTTTTTTACTGAATCACAAAATAACTTCTTTTTTTTTTAGTTCTTTGCATCGTTTTTCGACGATATCAGTACCATTGTACTCTCTAGTTATACGTCAACTTGATTTGATGAAGAGATAATATAGTAAGTAGTAATAAATAACTGGCCAAGTGCGAGTCGGACTCGCGCACGAAGGGTTCCGTACCATTTTCTATAAAAACGGCAAAAAAATCTCGTTTTTTGTATGGGAGCCCCCTTAATAATTATTTTAATCTTTTTTGAATTATCTGTTGTTATAGCGGGAACAGAAATAAAAAAAACTGAAAATTTCTTACTATCTTATTTATCTGTCTTACTATCACAGTTCATGAGATACAGCCTGGTGACAGACTGACAGACAGACGGACAGCGGAGCCTTAGTAATAGGGTCCGTTTTACCCTTTGGGTACGGAACCCTAAAAATAAACAAACACTAACTAAAACTAAAAATATCTACCTAGAGACTATTTCTACTATGTATTACATATTTGTTGATATTTTCACTGGCATTTATCGCATGTATTATTATTTAAATAAAAACGATCATGATAATTACCCATGACAATCATACTGTATTATGATCGCAAAAGTTTAAAAAAATACTATGTTTATACAGGTGAAACATTTAAAAACAGAAAGCAATGGGACTACGAGAAAAAATTCTCCTTGCCTGGTTTGATTAAATAAATGCTGGACATTTCACACAACATTATCTAGCCCCAAGCTAAGCAGAGCTTGTAATTAATTCCCATCAATTTCACGCAAGCCACAGGCAGATGAATGTACTGAAATCTTAATAAGCAAAAAGATACATAGCTCTTGTAAGAGGTAAAAGATTATAAACTTGTTTCTTATCAGGTATGTGATGGTTATATGACAATGCTCAATTACCTATGGTAAATTAACTACAGTTCAATATGTAAATTTTTAGTAGCTTAAGGAATTCTATCTTCTATTTTCTCACGACTCTACCGATTAAGATTTCCCAAAATGCTCCAGCCACATATTTTGAGGGTTAAATGTTAACAGAGTTTAAATTCTCAAAAACAAAACAAAAATGTTTGGTGTAACATTGATAAGGTCCATGAATAGACAACTTTCAGAGGTGAATGTATGATTCCTTACCTCTATACTCCTTCTTGGCAGGAAGCCCATTATGAAACAGCTTCAGGGTGGGATACTTAGTGATATGGAACCGTGTTGCAATGGCAGCTTCTTTGTCACAATCCACTTTACCCATGACAACTTTACCCGTGTCATATCCAGCCTTTGTCACTTCATCAGCTGCATCATCAAATATCGGCATCAGCATGTTGCTGAATTTGCACCAATCAGCATAGAAGTTTATGAACACAATGTCATTGGAAGCTAGAAACATAAGAATGATTGAATATCAAAGAAATGTTGACTTAGCAAACGGAAACATGCGCTATTATGACTAAAATGTTATTGTAAATAGACATAATGATCGGAAATAAGAATCTAATTAAAATAACATATAACACTGCGTGGATGCTAATTAACGTAAGTCGGTATAGAGCCTCCAAGATCCAGAAAATGCCGTGTTTTTACTCACCTAATACCATGTCCAAATTACTTTGCGTTATTTTAACGGCACCGCTATCGGTGGGGTTGTAAAAACTGTGGCACAACTGAAACAAAATAAGCTACGTATAATAACTAATTACTTACACGTAATTTACCATAAAATCAACAATCAACCTAATTTTCCAGCACGATTCGGTCCCCCTTTTTAGCCCACATTTCAGCAAATATCCTGAAAGAATACCACTTACCAATATAACAAAACATGCTGTTAATTTGTAACTAAATAAATTAAGTGAATTCCAAATCATAGTGGACAAATAAGCCGAATATTCTTGGAAAGGAAAAAATGGTGCTTCTGTCTGAATGAAACTGATGAGGTGACGATTTGCGGCTGGTTGGCCCTGGTTGGTTGATTGACTACAGTACAGTGCTGCCAACTCGTTCCTGACTCGAGTAGCAAGCATACCCAAAAAAGTGGCTAGTGGCTTAAAATTCCAAAATGAGATGTTTTCTGACAAGATAATATCTATAGTTCTTCCCAGGTCTACTAGATCCCTCTTTTGAGTACGTATATTGTACGACATATTAATGATATTCCACGATAAATACATTCCATTCCATTACGTTCCAGAACAAGGCTTTCAAATAATAGGCAGGTGCAAAACAATCGCATAATTGACCTTGCCTAAATTTGTCAATAGAACTGTCAAATAGTATACGGTTTTACGAGATTTTACGTAAACAGTATAGTTTTTTCTAATTATCTAGTAAAATAACGCAGTGTTGTGTTCTAGATTACAAGAACAAAGGAGAACAATTATTTCCTAAGGATCCAATACGTAGAATGCTGTGGAAAACTGCACTAAGAAGAAAAACCTTCAAAGCAACGGTTACATCGCGATTGTGTTCAAAGCATTTTAAACCAGAAGATTACTTTGGTTTCCTAATTTAGTTTAATTTAATTTAGTGGTTTTAGTTTCCTAATTTTTTATTTATAGGCGAGGGTCTCTCCTTCCCCTTCTATCCGCAACTCTCTACGGTGGTGAATCATATCTAAGCCAACCCGACATTTTTCATAAGGGCATCAAAATCATGCGAAAGATACAAAAAATTACAATAATTACTACCATATACATGAAGTCATAATTTACTAAAACCAATAAATGTTATTTGAACACCTTTCAAAATATAGTTTTATTTCATGTCTGTTGATGAGTAGAATTGGAGAATCAGCATTTATGTCTCTGAATTCTTCCGAAGCTCCGAAGCTGGAGACTGTTATTTCTCTTCATCTTGGAAGTCGCAATCAGCACCAAAGTTTTGGTTACGGTCATACGCCTCTAATCTATGAAAAAAAAAACAGTTTTTATTCTCAAAAACATAAAAATAATGCTTTGAAAGGGAATATTACCTCAAATGTTTAAAAACTTACCTTTATTATCAAATCGAACTTTTTTCCAGCCACTGACGCATTTCTACTTCGAAGCTCATTTATAAGTTGAGTTACTTTCATAAACGCGTACATTTTTGAGCTCTAAATCACCATAAAACACAAAATTATAACAATTCTCTTGACACACAGAACGTAAACAAGGCACCACCGCTCACGGCGCAATCTATAATATAAAGCTTTGCGTGTGCCTCCCCATTAGATTGCCTTGAAAACTAGCTAGTTCTAGCCTAAATGACTACAGTGTTGGCAGCACTTTTATTTCACATGACATGCTGAGGGCGTAAGTGAAGCTTGGAGCAAGGAACATTTGAGCATAACTTTTTAATCTGTGATCTTTCAAAATCGAGTGTCGATCATGGATATGTCCTTATTCTAAGATAGTTACCTTGCTCCAAGATAGTTACTATCAGAATATTGTCATTATTCTGATGTAACTATAATAGGTACTTACTTTGATAAATGGTACTTATGTATAAAAAATCCTGGGCCCATTCCACTTGATAAAATTTTTGCCAAGAACGCAAAAAACGATTACATTCGTTCAATAGTGTTCCACTTGGCTATAAACCTTGGAGCAAGGAACAAAATGGAGCGGCAGTAACATTTAATTTGTATGAAAATTGCCCACCATTAGCTTGCCATTCAACCATTCATTTAATACTCTGTGACCTATAATTGCCTTCATTCAAAGTTTTGTTTACTTTTTGTGTTTTCGTAAATTTTCACTATTTTATTAGCAAATACCTATATTTTTTACTACATAAGTTGGATTTCACAATGCCTGAGTGTAATATTGTGCATTGTGGTACAAGGCAAAGCCAGTATCGACGGGCTGACTTTACGCAAGTGCTTCAACAGTTTTCATTGAAATTGTAGTTTTGCTTCATTATTTTGTTCTAAATGTATGTTTCGTTAGTGCGCTTTAGAGTAAACATAAGGACATTAGTGCCATTGTTGCGTAAAATATCATTATTTCATAGTAATTCATTTATTGCTTACAAGATTGTTTACAACTAGGGCTTGGTCGGGCAAATAGCCGACCCAGTTCGACCCAAAAATCGGGCACGCCTTATTTATCAGAACAACCGCCCTGTGCTATAAACAGATAAAAATGATATTTTCAAAAATTTTGTTCACAGGTGTCTGGAACGAAATCTGTCAAACAAACTTGTCAAGCAAACCAAACCAAACACGCAAACACTGTAAACAAACATGTGGTATGTGGAAATTACTCGAGAAATTGTGGATGGATTGGAAAGAAATAGAAAGCAAGAAAGGACTGTAGAATAATATAATGAGATAACTAATTCTAGATAACAATAGCTCAGTCTGAGCCTCAAGTTCAGACACTCTTGTCGACTACTGTGCGTGCGTGGACTCTATCATCAAGAAGCTATTGCCAATTATTATGTTATGTAGCAACTAAATTACCTCTTCAGGATATTTAGAGGGTATTTAAATATAAAAGTCTATTTCAGTTAGGCTAAGTACATGTTTTTGCATATAATAATGTATATAATAAAATATATGGTAACAGAATATACTGTTTGTAATTTATTATTGTCTATAATCAGTGCGTGTTGCGAGTGATGACTTAGAGATCCAAGATTACCGACATAGCTCTCAGAATCAGCAAGTTTAAGTGGCAATGAGCAGGTCATTTAGCTCGCAGAACTGACACCCGCTGGGGAATAAAGGTTCTCCAGTGGCAAACACATTAGATGGCTTTTACATCATCACAGGAGGAGATGGAGAGGTCTATTTTTAGGCCAGACATACCACAGCATTTAAATGAAATAATATTGTTTAAACTAAAAAATTATAACAAAGAATCTTAGATCAGTCTTTACTTCTAAGAACTATCATAAATTGTAATTTAATGTATACTTATATTATTAAATGTGTGCATCAGTCAGTACCAATGTGCCTGAATTTACAAATTAGACATTCCTAAGCAACATTTTTCTCTTAAGTAGGTATCACAATTTACATTTATAAACAAAAAAAAACATGTATCTTTTAACACTGTTCAATTTAAAGATTTATAAGAGGTGAAATCAGACTTCATGTTCTACAAAATTATTCCAAAACGGTATTCATAAGGTCCGATAATGATCCAATAGCTTTTGGAGATTTCTCTACAGCCTATCTTTTTCTATGTAGGTAGCTGATGTGCTGGCTGTAGCACCCGAATGCGAAGAGTCACTGAAAAAATAAATTATAGGTACAACATAAAATTAAACTAGACATGTACCTGACTTATTATGTTTTTTAACATTTGGCTTCTGATCAGTATGTCCATTCATCATCTCCATCATGAAACCTATCGAAGTCCACTGCTAAACATAGGCCTCCCGCATAGAATGCCACAACAAACAGTCTTGTACCACCTCCATGCACCATTTTCCTGGAACCTTCATAATATCTTTGGTTCATTGAGAGGGGGGGAAGGGCCTTCCTCTTCTGCGCTAGGTTTGTGGTTGCCACTCGAGAACTTCATTCCCCAACGGTTGTCAGTTACTTGGTGGTAAGTCTAATTGTAAACATAATTATGCAGGTGCAGGTTATATATCAAATATTATTTATACTTACTATCATCAGTCGGTAGACATCCACTTTTGGATGATGCCTCCCTCATAGCGTGCAATGGAGGGAATTTGCACGCTTGGCAGGCGGATTGGTGATCATAGTTTGGTGTTTATTACTCAGGTGAATGCTGCTGCCCTGGCGTAATCCGTTAGTCGCCTTTTACGACATTCACGGGAGGAGTTCGAGGAGCCCTATTCATAGGCCGTTTTAACTTATTCCTAGACTAGTAAATATTTCATTTTCACCGTTTTAAAATGTTAATTCTACAGCATATTACGAAACAAATAACTTCAGAATGTCAAACATTACGCAAATGTCAAAAAACGATAATTTTTACCCATCGAAATAGCTGGGTAAAAATTGGCAAAATTCGGTGGCGTTCTTAGCGTTTTTAATCTGTCTGAAAGAACGGTGAAAACAGTTACAAACGATCACAGTGAGCACTTTCAAATCGAATGGAACATCATTTGTGATCAAAAATAACGAAAATAACGTAAATGTCACCCAAAAGGAACGTACTCGTGTCGATCTTAGAATAAGGATTGCTTCAGTCTTTATTCATTTATTCTAAGGTGTCGATCCTGTCGATCTATCCGTGCCTAGTCATTATTCTAAGATCTATAATCATGAGATCCCATGGAAATGTATTTCTTCTTCCATGATCTATTCGAAATCCGAAACGTATCCGAAACTTTGAAAGGTCATCTTAGAGAAAATAAAACAGCATTTTATCCTAGACAGAAAAAATCTATGGGCTCGATGAGGTTGCATAACGCCATCTCTCGATGAGTAGTTTAATATTTTCAGCAACAAACCAAGCATTTGCATTCAAAAATTATCATAATCCTTTCACCACTATGGTTCTTTCATAATTTTTTTTCATCCAAATATTTAGTCGAATACAATGGCGGAAGTCGGTTTTTTAAATGAAAAGTTATTCAATACAATTTTTTTTACATAAATTCCTAATAAAAAAACCTGGCTCCGCCCGTGCCTTCTTCCATGAGCTTATTGATAATAATAAAATGTACTTTTTAACCGACTTCACAAAAAGGAGGAGGTTCTCAATACAGTTGTATTTTTTTTTGTATGTTTGTTACCTCACATCTCCGGCGTTTATGAACCGGTTTGGAAAATTATTTTTTTATTTGAATAGATATACTTCCAGATTGGTCCCATTTTTTTCAGAATCCAGTTCTGATGATGGAATCCATGAGGAATTCAGGGAACACCTCAAATATTGTAGGCATACATATGGTGATTTTGATATTTTCAGCAACAAACCAAGCATTTAAACTTTGATTTTAAATTGCATTCAGAAAGTATCATAATCCTTTCACCACTATGGTTCTTTCATAACTTTTTTTTCATTCAAATATTTGGTCGAGTACAATGGCGGAAGTCGGTTTTTTAAATGAAAAGTTATTTCCAAGAAAAACACTAAGAGGTACATCTTGAGTAATGTTCTGTGGGACATCTAGCCAGCTAACAATATTCGTAGTTCATGATAATCTCGTGATACAACATGGAGGATAATTCTACTAGGGGATACTCCAAGGCAAGTCCTAATATTTTAACACATTCAAGCCCTTTTTGCGCAATAGTTAGCTGTTCACCAACAAACCAAGCATTTGCATTCAAAAATTATCATAATCCTTTCACCACTATGGTTCTTTCATAATTTTTTTTCATCCAAATATTTAGTCGAATACAATGGCGGAAGTCGGTTTTTTAAATGAAAAGTTATTCAATACAAATTTTTTTACATAAATTCCTAATAAAAAAACCTGGCTCCGCCCGTGCCTTCTTCCATGAGCTTATTGATAATAATAAAATGTACTTTTTAACCGACTTCACAAAAAGGAGGAGGTTCTCAATACAGTTGTATTTTTTTTTGTATGTTTGTTACCTCACATCTCCGGCGTTTATGAACCGGTTTGGAAAATTATTTTTTTATTTGAATAGATATACTTCCAGATTGGTCCCATTTTTTTCAGAATCCAGTTCTGATGATGGAATCCATGAGGAATTCAGGGAACACCTCAAATATTGTAGGCATACATATGGTGATTTTGATATTTTCAGCAACAAACCAAGCATTTGAACTTTGATTTTAAATTGCATTCAGAAAGTATCATAATCCTTTCACCACTATGGTTCTTTCATAACTTTTTTTTCATCCAAATATTTGGTCGAGTACAATGGCGGAAGTCGGTTTTTTAAATGAAAAGTTATTTCCAAGAAAAACACTAAGAGGTACATCTTGAGTAATGTTCTGTGGGACATCTAGCCAGCTAACAATATTCGTAGTTCATGATAATCTCGTGATACAACATGGAGGATAATTCTACTAGGGGATACTCCAAGGCAAGTCCTAATATTTTAACACATTCAAGCCCTTTTTGCGCAATAGTTAGCTGTTCACTTTGATTATATATAATCAAAGGCTGTTCAATACGTGATCGTGCGTGATAGGCTGTATGGCCATTGCCCACCATTGCCGCATTACGGTTCGTACTCAATAGTACGAATCGTACCGTAACTCTATCCATCTAGCCATAGCCAACTCCATTACCATTACCAACCTTTCATCAATGCAAACTGGGCGTTCTCACAGATAGGTTTCGGAGATCCATCTTCTCGCTAGATCAGACGGTTGCAGAATGCAGGTAGTAAAATAAGAAACTTATTTTTTTTACACTCATTATAAAGTGCGATGTCATCTTTAATTAAAATATAATTTTATGATAAAAAGGCACATTTCAGTTCAGGGAAGATATTCTCGCATACATGGGTTCTTTCCTATTTTCATGGCTCTAATGATTTCATAAAATTTACATAGGTATTGAGAAATAAATGCTTTTAAGTAGGTACTTAATGTATATTGTTAACTTCACATAAAGATTGTATAAAAACATGTCTTACTAAGCCTATAAATGGACGGATTAGTAACAGGCAGTTTAGTTATCTCTAAGAAACTTACACGTAGGTAGTTAATCGATTTTACAGCATGATCATTGATTATCAGTACATAATCCTTACAATGTCTTAGACAATGTACCTAATTGAAAAGTAAAAAAACTTACATAATTAGACTTATACAAACATATTATGAAAACATAAAGCTGCATATAAAAAGAGATTCTTATTTACCTAATATAAAAACAATATAATCAGATCTTATGATTTGTATAAATCATAGGTCATTTTATACTTAAGTTTATTTTGTAGAACGTAGAAACGTATTTGGAACCAGAATTCCATCTGAAATCAATATTGCCTGTTTATTACCAAAAACGGGATATCATTTGTAGTAATATTACTCCTGCCAAGGCAAAGGTGAAAGGTTTTTTGATAGCGCCACCACTCTGAAACATAATAATTTAGGTGAATTAGTTATCTAAGTAAGAACATCTGTATATTCCGTTATCCTCGAGGGTACAACGCCGGAGGCGTGAAGTGATCTAGCAAGATGAAGTGCCAATGGGCAGGTTATATAGCTCGCAGAACTGACAGCCATTGGGGAATAAAGGTTCTCGAGTGGCGACTCGTTGGCAATTTTCGTTGGTATAAGAAGTAATTTTTCTTTCTCTAACACACAAAGTTTTCATCACAGGACATTTAGCGACATGACGACGCGCGGCGCGGCAAGCGAGTACGCGGCTGAGACGTAAGAGGTGCGGGTTCGATTCCCGCTGCGGCACAAATGTTGGCATGACCTACAAATATTTGTTCCACGTGTTAGTATAGTACCTAGTAACTATGAGTAGTTTCTACATACATACAAAAACACACGCCTAATTCTCCGAAGTGGTAGGCAGAGCCTCAAAGGGCCTCAAAGCATGGGTTGCACAGTCGCAGGAATATAGATGTGACAAGTGGTTCCTGATACCCACAATACAGGAAATCTTAGTGTGGGATCAGCCCCCCTATTCCCTAACTGAAAATCACTCAGTGACTAACGTATGACAAGTAAAATTACCATCAATTGACAATTCTTAATGATAATTTTGAGCAATTGATGGCCATTTTACGAGCACCTGACTCTCAGTTAGGTAATAGGGGGGGGGCAGGACTATGTTTGTGATTATGTTATGGTGTGTTGTGGTTATATGTTTTTTTAAACGAGATAATGGGAATTAGGTATTCTAGGTAAAACAGTTTCCACCTGCCAAGCATGGTGATTATGGGGAATTCCCCAATGTATTCAATGGGAGGCTTCGTCCAGCAGTGGTCATAAACAGGCTGGTGATGGTGTTGATTCAGATGGATGCTGTTGGTAGCTGCTTCAATAGGGTGTTTTTTAATATGATACATATAATAATAATAAAGCCCTTTATTCTGACCTACAAGGTTAAATAAGCTTATAAACGTGTTTTGGTTTCCCTATAAAATGTCTCTTAGTTCAACAAGCCTCTTAGCATATAACTCCTCTAACATTTTCCACTGGGTTCCGTCTCTCGCTACCTTTCTCCAATGGTGGCCTGCTGTGAGGTTTTAGTCATCTTCACATCTTGTTTCGAGATAGGAATATAATACATACACATATATTATAATAAAAAAAAGTAATGCATAATGGCTTAGTTCAACAAAATATATATTTTTCTGAGTTTTAATTGAGGTGAGTTTATGCAATGTTACATATTCTCAAACGGTGCAAGAAAATAAAAAACTGGCTTGCTCTTGGGACCTAAAAAAAGAAATACATAGGTTTCCACACATAGGTGTTTTCACTATTCATTTTGGATAACACACCTCAACTCGGTCTCACCTAATGCAGGTGACCAAGAAAGAAACAGTAACCGCAAACGGTTGTGGCTATACCATATTCATTCAGTTGAGCTTTTTGCAAAACACATTCCGGTCTAAGTTGTACTGGGTCTCAAAATGCCAAATCCCTATATTGCTATGGTATTGTTGCTTAAAATTTCATGACTTTAATTTTGGACTACTCACAATAACATAGTAATTGCAGCGATCTCCAAGACAGCAGTCCGAGCACACCCAGTCCTGGTACCATATATGAGTGCATAATGGCATGTATCGCTGCCTTGTTGTGGCGCATTCTGTCTTATTTGAACAACGTTTCGATATGTAGTATTGCTTCTTGGCACCCTGCGACCAATAAGGCATGGTGCCCCATTTTATCTCAGTCAAACAGACATCTTGGCCATAATCGCAAGTTTTTATAGTTTTCACACACTTTTCATTGTTGTCTTCTTGGTTCTCACACACGTAGCATTCGAGAGCATACGCTGAAACAGAAAAACAAAAATGAACCTATTGAAAATCTTCAAACTGAGTTTTGTTGAAGGTGTGTTTTCAAATTTTTACCTACCTTTTGATATCAAAATAGATAGAATGAAGATTAGGAATGTGAAGTATTTGATGTCTGCCATTTTGTAGCTAAAATAGGTTTTCTTATTAGTTTTCAGCAAAATATGAGGATCACATTTACTTTTTTCAAACTTTTAACTAAACTAAAATGACAATTTGACTAACAGTCATTTGTAAACAACAAACGGTTTGGTCGGTTACATTCACTTCACAGAGTACTTTTTCATAGATACGGTTACATTCAGGCTTAGCACACGCCCCGCAATGTTCCTAACTAATGACTTGACCGTACAGAATGGTGTATAATCTGTGGTGCAAACTTAGATTTTGACAATTAACTGCTATTAATCCTAATCTGTGTCAGCAGTATTGGCAGCCATTTTGTTTCCTTCCTTCAGTTTCCTTCGTGTTACTTTGGCGTGTTGATAGTTTTTGATATTCAAATTATTTGGATGTTTTTTTCTGTTTAATTCGGATGAAAGAGGATTCAGTGGATTTTAGCAGGTTTTAATTCACTTTGTTCATACATACCTATCACGCACGGCTCGAATACCTACCAAAAATGTTTCGCCAGTGTTGTGTTCCCAAATGTTGTAGCCAACGACAGGACGTTAGATTACATAGATTTCCTGTAAGAAAGGAAGATCGGGATCAGTGGTTACAGTATATTAATTGCGAAAAACTGAAAAGGATGGACAGTTTGATCAACAAAGCCTTTGTTTGTCATAAACACTTTGAAAAACGGTTTATTTCAACTACAACTACTCGTCTAAGAATTGGTGCATATCGAGCTTTGTTTACTGACTTGGAAATTTCATCTGGAAACCCATCAAGCAGTTCTTCGGAATCAGGTAAAACAACACACACACATTATTACACTGTTCTCCTCTAATTAGAAAACGCAACATCTGTACCCGTAGCTGTCCTGTATGTACATATCTCTGGTGTGGTTCTATTAGGATGAATTCATCAGATAAGGTTTTTATAGTTATGTAGGGTAGGTATATAACTATGAAAGTTTCAGTATATTTATAACATTTTATTAAGTACTTAGTTTGATTGTAATTTTTAAGCTTTATTATGTGATTTTTGTATGTTGAAAATCATTTGCATAGTCCAGTACTTGGATGAGTTTCTGGGCTCAACCACTTTTTGGGTGTAAAATTATTTTTATGTAGTTTTTAACCACCAATATGCTAGCAGGTAAAGGAAAATCATTGACTAAAATATTATACCCTATTTTTCAGCACTAAAACAAATGCCATCATCATACAACCGCAGCCTTGATGATCATGCATATTTGAGGCAGCCTCACTGTGATCATTCTTATTGCGCTTCAGTGAGCAGCGGAGTATTAATTCCAGGCATGTATTTTTTCTATAAATAATATTTTTCATACAAAAGTATAGACTTACATGTATCCAGTGGAGGGCCATGCTAAATAAGGCCTCCCCAGTGGAATGCTCTGGGAGATTTCCCATAACAAATACGCTTGGCAGGTGGATTGGTGATTGCAGCATTATTGCAGTGTTCAGTACAGGTGGATGCGGCTGCCCTGGTTTAATCTTAGGCCAGACACATACTTAACATTTTTATTGATATACAATTTTCAGAGTTAACCACCACTGTGACTACTGAGCAGCAAGAAATCTCAAACCAAGAAAAGCCAGAGAGAACCACCACTGTGACAACTGAGCAGCAAGAAATTTCAAACCAAGAAAAGCCAGGTCAGTTGCAGAGTTTTATGCTTACCAAGTTTAGGATTAATAGCAGTATACACATTAGGACTAAGTATAATTATTCAAGTATTGTATTATAAGATTTTGAAATGTAAAATAGGCACATAGATATTTAAGTATAATTTGAAGTCATGCTTGCTTAGATTACATACACAATATGCTGATTTATATGAAAATAGAAGCCCAGAAAATTAAATTAGTTATTGTCTGTTTTGAATTTGTTCTGAGGCTCGCTGTTGACAATTTATAAAGTACCTACAAAAGCTAAGATATAAGAAGCATGTTGAGTTAGATTGACAAATGCTTGTTTTGTTAATATTCTATCACTCAAAAAGTATTTATTGCTCAGTGTATGAACCGCTTAATCATTTTGAGTTAGAGCTTAGAGTATCAACACATGGTTATTTTGAACGCTAAAAATGCTAATCAATTGCCTCTCAGTTAATTATCACACATATTTATTTGTAATTTTTTTTTTTCAGGTCGCACACCTTGTAGATTCAGCAAAAAGAGGTTGATCAGAGATGTTAAATCATTGACTCCAAAATGCAAGCTTTTGTACAAAGAGTTTCAAAAAGCTAAGCGCCAAAGGGATTTTCAATGTAGGGCCAAAAGGGCAATTGATTTTAGCAAAGAGACGTCATTTCAAGAACTGACGAAAAAAATGAATCCATTGGCAAAAAATCTTCTTTGGATGCAAGTCAAACTCTGCACGAAAAATAAAAGAGCTAGAAGATTCACAATGGATGAAAAATTGATTGGACTGGCAATTTATAAACAAAGCCCAAAATCATATAAATTTCTCAAAAAAATATTTATTTTGCCTTCCAACACTACATTGAAGAAAATGATAAGCCATTTAAACATAGAGGCTGGCATCAATCCACAAATTTTTGGACTTGTAAAAGAACAGGTAAAATTATATTAGTAAACAATATTATTTAAGGTCCATAATCTTCATCAACATAAGTTCACTGCTGCTCATAGAATGGTTGTGTTGTATGCATTTTTACCATAGGGGGCACCTTGGACAGCGGATTGGTGATTGCAGTATTGGTGTTATGTTCTCTGGTGGGTACTGCTGCCCACCCCTTGTGTTATCTCTTAGTTTATATATTAGGTAAATTTATAAATACCCTAATCTCCTTTATCATTTTAGGTAAAAGACTGGAATGAACAAAAGAAGTTATGCACAATTATGTTCGATGAAATGGCCCTGGAACCTGCAGTAACATATTCTTCCAATAAAGATACAATTGACGGTTTTGTACATTTGAATGAAAAAATAAGCCAGTTTGCAGACCATGCCCTTGTGTTTATGATACGTGGAGCAGTTCATAAATGGCAACAGCCAATTGCCTTCTATTTCTGCGAAGGGCAGACAAAAAGTTTACAACTCAAAGCCATCATTAAAGATATAGTAGCTGCCGTAACAGAAACAGGACTCCAGCCCATTGCACTTGTCTCCGATCAAGGTTCTAGTTTTCAATGTGCAATGAATGACCTTCTGGAAGACACAAAAAGAGACCAGTTGTGTGCAGGGGAAAATGTTGGTTAGTGCTCTTGATATGATATAATAATCAATAAATGCTGGACACATTTCACACAACATCTAGCCCCAAGCTAAGCAGAGCTTGTGTTATGGGTACTCGGTAATTGATATAATTAATACAATACATTGCATAGATAGATATTTTTTTATTATACATAGAAAAATACCCAGAACACCCTGAACAATTATCTGCAGATCGTACAAAGATTTGTTCATAGGTGGGAATCGAACCCGCAACCTCCTGCGTCGCAGGCGAACCTTCGCCCGCCGCGCCACAGAGGTCGTCATATATGATGAGGATATGGTACTACCTATATAAAAAATAAAAGCAAATAGGTATATAAAATAAAATGTTTATTTGGATAATTGTCGTGCTGGTTGTGGTTTCACGCGAAATCGGTTGAGCCAATTTATATGAAATTTACAATACTTTTAACCCGTAATTCAGTTTCCTTGGGAGAACAATGGCGATAAAACCGCAGGCTACTAGATGGCATAAAAGAAGGGTTTGCTTTAATTTATGTACTATTCACGTTTATTTATTTCTTCATATTGGTATTACAGTAAAATCGTCTGCAATATGAGCCAGGATGATGATCTAGCTAGGGAACTACAATATTATAATTAACAATAAAATAATGTTATCACTACATATAGGTGTACCTATACCTAGTAGGTATACTTACATAGCAAGTATACCTACTACTTCTCTGTTATTAATCTGATCTAATAATCTCTCTAATCTGTTAACCTGTTCTCTTTACTTTCAGATAACACAATCCATTTATGTGGTAATTCAATAAGTGTCTTCTATGATCCACCACATTTAATTAAAGGGATGCGCAATAATTTGCTTTCTAAAGACATCATTTTTGAAGGAAAATTAGCTACTTGGCAGGATATCATTGATGTCTACAACACTGATTGCAACCATGGTGAATCCAGAATATTGCACAAATTGACTGATGAACATGTAATTCCTGGCAAAATTAAGAAAATGAAGGCAAGTTTATTTAATTATTTTATACTAGCAGCTTTCTACAGTGTCACCCGCATAAGTGTCGATCCCAAGGGAATATCGGCATACAAATTAGCCAGGGGTTAAGCTATGTACATACCAAATTTCATTGCAATTGGTACGGTAGTTTTTGCATGGAGAAGTAACAAACATACATACATAACACACACTAGGATTCCCTGTGTTGTGGGTATCAGGAACGAGTACCATGGTACCATAACACCCAGTCCCGGAACACATTTGCAGATCATACAAACATTTGTCCTGCATACCATACTCAAAGACTCACAGTGTAGTGTAATATTAGGGTGATGATGTGATTTAGAGGCAATCATTGTAATTCGGAAGCTAAATAATAGTTGATGTGTGGACAGAGAATAGGTGCGGGAGATAAGGAGAATTAAGTGCTTAATTTAAATTCGTTTGTTAATAATTTTCAGGTCAAGAACTGCGTGCGTGTCTTTAGTAAAACAGTTGCAGCTGCTTTATCCTACACTGCTCAGTTTCGTAAGTAGAAGTTCGATATAATATTAGAGGGCGCGGCGCGCAGCCGCGTCAGGGTTCATTTTGCATGAATGGAGAAATGAAAGTTACAATTTACAATTATCAAAGACTTTACAATTACAATTTAACGGTAACTTTTGTATGAGAAAAGCATTGACATATATGTGGAGAAAAGTGGCGATTGAGAGCAATGATTGCACAATTTACAATTAGGTACAATACAATTTACAGTGAGATTGAGTAACAAACATCTAATTATTCAAACTTTCGCATTTATAATAGTGGGATTATTTTATCTATTCCCGAAATTATTAATGATTCTCGCATGTTTGGATTCAGACATTTAAGCTTAGTTTTATATCAGATACTCATGGCATTTTTATTTTTCAGCTTTATATCCTAATGGGAAGCCAGTAAGCCCGACGCTGAGGAATACATCGGATTTAGTATCATTTATGGATGATTTATTCGATAGTGCCAATGGAGCTGGCGGTCTAGATAATAAAACGAAATCAAAGGATCTTCGGCGGGCTGTGACGTCAAAATCAAAGCACCACAGTTTTTGGACAGATGCCATCAAAAAATTGAATAAGATAGCATTTATAACTAAAGACAAAAAAAAGAAAAGTGTTCCGTCACTAAAAAATTGGGTTGTTACTCTTAAAAGCTTGAAAAGGGTCTGGAAATACCTAAGTGAGAAGAAAAATGTAAAAATAATGAGACCTCGCTATTTCAATTCAGACCCAGTAGAAAACTTTTTTGGCCAAGTCAGGGCATACAACTATAGGAGTAATGACCCAAGTGTTAGTGCGTTCAAACACACTTTCAAATCACTGCTGATAACGAGATTTATAAATTTCCATTCAAATACTTTTAACTGCGAGGATGATACAGGCAAGGAATTACTGTCAATTCAGTCACTGTTCAAAACATTTAATAATGATAACAATGCGCCAAATAATGATACCAATGAGATTGAACAAACCAATGAAGACCAACATTCGGTTACTGTTGAAAATATTCAGGTCCAAGCAAGACGAGAGAGATTAAACGTACACTCTAGAGCATACACCGTTGGATGGGTTACTAGAAAACTTTTACAAAAAATTAAATGCAACAAATGCAAAGAAAATTTGGTTACAACTGACGAAGAAACCAATGTCCACGATTGGATAAAAGCACGGGAATATTTGTCGATAAAAAGAAGAAAATTAGCCTATCCAACCGAATATGCCGTGAGGAATTTCGGTATCATAACAAAGGTGACAAATGAATATTTAGAACAAAAAGCATACCAAAACAATATTTGCAAAAATATTAAACAAAAAGTATTGTCTGAATGTTCCTTTGATTTCCTCGATTGTGAATCTCATAAAGAAATTGTACTTGAATACTTTCTAAGTATATCAGTAAAACTATTCATATTTAATTGGTGCAATGTAATTAATAAAATTTTAAAAGGAGTTGACATAATTCGCCTTGAAAGATCATCTTTGCCGCCAATGCAATGTAAGGCATTACATAAATACAAAAAGAAATAAAAAAATAAAAAACTTAATAAATAATTTGCTTATTAAGCGTATTACACTCTTGATGACTATATTAATGATAAAGCCGCGTGGCCTGATGTCGCTCTGCCTCTCGACTGCTAAAATGGAAATTTGCAATATCTGTACTTACCTATTTACATGTTTGTATTAGATTATTATTTATAAGTATAACAAGCGTAGCGTGTGCTGTCTTGCATATTTTTGCTGATGTTTATTTACTTTTGACTACCTTCCTAAGGTTTTTAAGTTCTCATTTACTATGTATCAGCAACTCCTTGCTCCGAGGCACCACACAGGCGCTTCTCACCTAGTGGTAAGACGGACCATTTATGTAAGCCAAGCCGAGTTTGTTGCCTGATTCTTCTCGGCTTGGTCGCGTTGGAACAGGAGTAATTTAATTTTATATAAGACGATTCAAAATGATCCTTGTGATTTCAATGAATAAAGTTCTTTTTGACTTTGACTTTGCTTGTTTCTGTTCATAAATTTTAATTGAGGGTTTACTATAAATCATGCCTGAGCACAACTTTTTAAATTCTCGTTTAGCAAGCTATGGTTTCATCCATTATTCTACTAGTTACTAATAATATATCGCCACAGACAATATAGCGCAGCAAACGATTGATCGAAAAAAACAAAAAAACCATTGTCATCGTCGAAGTTTGCAACGGTATAGTGTCGATAGAGGTCACATTACCGTCTGTACGTAGTACTCTCCTTAGTCTGTGGCTTAGCATAAGAGGAAGATTCGTTAGAAGTTGCTTATCCAACTTTATCTAAGTACCTAGTTTTAATTCATTTAATTTTTCCACCTATAAAATATAGGAAAACCGTACCCGTACGGGCGTACGGGTCTGTTTATCTAGCTACAGGCTAGGCAGGTCGATAGTTTTCTAGAATTATGTAATTTTTTTGACCACACCCATTTTCTTTAGCAAATGGCAATGGTGAACGCAACATGGGGATCGTTTTGACCCGTTTAGCCTGGATTATTTACATCATGGGAGTATTACGTAGCATTAGATCCGCTTTGTTTGAGACATGGGTTTGATTGAGTTGATTTTGGTTTGGATATAAGTTGCTTGGTTGAGACTCAGAGGAAATAACTACCTCTGAGGTTTGAGTAGGTCATAGAGGTACTATATCCATGGAGTATGTGTGTTGTGAGCTACTGTTTGCCCCATAGAACTACTTAAATCACAGACTATTAAATAGATGCGCAGTAAAGATTAGTTACTACTTTCTTCTTCTTAGAGAATTTATGTAGGGAGATGGCATGCTCAACTTCTTGTACTAAATTATTTCTGCCACTTTTTGCGGGAGGCGAGGTAAACACGTACAGCACACATTTACTTACTCACGCACACCCATGCAGAAAGTTTAGGCGTCCCTATAAACGCACACGGAAATAAAAGCAGTCACACAAACATACAACAAGCACACAAATAAATAATTTCTGTAATTATACTATTGGTTAGTTGCACACTAGCGCAAAAACTAGTGATGGGGTGTGAAAGACTGAATGAAATTAAGATTATTAATTGTCTATGGATCTAGTCTATGGGTGTATGTTTATTATGTTTGAATGGGTGAATTGATTCATGTTGGTCAAAAGTAATCGCGTAACAAACATATAAAAGAAACATAGTCAGTTAAAAATTGTTTTAGGATTTAAGAGCTCACCGGTATGACGCGTACGTCCTTTTGCACGCGAACGAAGTTTGCTTCTATTTTGGCTATTATTTCTTCAAATTTTGTATTCATGATCTGTACACTAATATATAGACCCGTGGTGCGTTGGTTTCTTATAAAATTAAGTATATGGTATCCAAATCACACGCATCAGGCATGTATGATCTGCAATTATTTGTTTCGGGTCTGGGTGTTATGGTACCAGGTACTCGTAGTTCCTGATAGGTACCTACGATACAGGGAATTCTAGTGTGGGATCAAGACTACGTATATGTGACTGTTGAGTGTTAAAAAAACAATAGTTTGGCTCCTGCTCGGAATGGATGTAAGGTTGGGTCCCGTGGTATTATGGAGCTCCTCCTCATTGACATGGCCATCAGACAGAAGGTCAGGAGGAGCAAGGGAAACCTCTCGGCTGCTTGTATTGATTTTAAGAAAGTCTATGATTCGGTGCCACATACATGGATTTAACAATTGTAAGCTGGGATTACATTTATTATTGTATTTTTTAAATGAAAATATAAATAAGCTATTGGTTTTAAAATGGATCAATTTATTGTTAAGAAAATATATTTTCGTCAGCTAATCAAGCCCATTTAACCTATATTTTAGGCTGGTATTGAACGATGTAGGTATTGATATTTTCTTTGGAAACAGGTTTTTTTTACAGCTTTTAGATCTTTTTTTCGGCCTGAACACTGCCTACCCTGTCAATTTCATAAAAATCGTTGCAGCCTCTTTCGTTCATTCATTTGTTCGTTGTTTTCACATCACTTGTCCCCGTACCAAGAAATTACGTATCGTTATTTCTGTCGTAAGCTTGCATTAAGAAAATATATTTTACGGTGAAATTCATGGCTTAATTGTGTTGTCAATTGCTTAAATGTGATAAGAAACTCCATATTTTGTTAAATTTTATGTTTCCGACCGCCATTTACACGAAACCACAGCACAACCAACCATTTTTAGGAGCTCCGTATAGCGACAGGTATGAACGCAGAATGGCGAACGATCGTGGCTAAACTAGTTTTTATAAACTGACACGAACGACCGTTCATGTACTTCGGCAGAGGGGAAAGCGTATGCTTGCCATCTCCCTACTATAAATTCTCTAAGGTTTGAATGGGTGAATTGATTCATATTGATCAAAACGAATCGCGTAACAAACATACAAAAAAACATAGTCAGTTAAAATTGATTTTTAGTATTTAGGGTCATCGGTAGGACGCGTACGTCCTTTTGCACGCGAACGAAGTTTGCTTCTATTTTGGCTATTATTTCTTCAAACTCCATGAAATTTTGTATTCATGATCAATACACTAATATCTAGACCTGTGGTGCGTTGGTTTCTTATAAAATTATATGGTTTCCAAATCACACGCATCAGGCATGTATGATCTGCAAATATTTGTTCCGGGTCTGGGTGTTATGGTACCAGGTACTCGTAGTTCCTGATAGGTACCTACGATACAGGGAATCCTAGTGTGGGATCAAGACTACGTATGTGACTGTTGAGTGTTAAAAAAAACAATATTTTGGCTCCTGCTCGGAATGGATGTAAGTTGTCGTGTGTATGTTGGGTCCCGTGGTATTAAGGAGCTCCTCCTCATTGACATGGCCATCAGACAGAAGGTCAGGAGGAGCAAGGGAAACCTCTCGGCTGCTTGTATTGATTATAAGAAGGTCTATGATTCGGTGCCACACACATAGATTTAACAATTATTATAAGCTGGTATTATGACATTTTATATTGTATTTTTCAATGAAAATATAAGCTATTGGTTTTAAAATGGATCAATTTATTGTTAAGAAAGTGTATTTTCGTGGATTTGCTTTTTTCATAGGAAACGAGATTCGAATATCCGAATACTTTTGCATACCTGCCTCATTTCATATTGTGATTGACGAAATAACCCTAAAACCGAAAAAAAAACGAAAATACAACCCTCTTAAATAACCTTACAACCCCTTTTAACCTATATTTTTGGCTGGTATTGAACGATGTAGGTAGGTATTGATATTTTCTTTGGAATCAGGTTTTTTTTTACAGCTTTGAGATCGTTTTTTCGGCCTGAAAACTCCCTACCTGTTAATTTCACAAAAATCGTTGCAGCCTCTTTCGTTCATTCATTCGTTCGCTGTTTTCACATCACTTGTCCCCGTACCAAGAAATTACGTATCGTTATTTCTGTCGTAAGCTTGCAGTAAGAAAATATATTTTACGGTGAAATTAATGGCTTATTTGTGTTGTCAATTACTTAAATGTGATAAGAAACTCCATATTTTGTTAAATTTTATGTTTCCGACCGCCATTTACACGAAACCACGGCATAACCAACCATTTTTAGGAGCTCCGTATAGCGACAGGTATGAACGCAGAATGGCGAACGATCGTGGCTAAACTAGTTTTTATAAACCGACACGAACGACCGTTCATGTACTTCGGCACAGGGGAAAGCGTATGCTTGCCATCTCCCTACTATAAATTCTCTAAGTTCTTCTTCCATGTTACTACTACACTATACACTACATCCTCCCTCTTTGGGTATGGGTAGCTAGATGATAGATTAGCATCTTGGATTGGATAATAGCTACATTGGCTACGTAGTATTTATTTTCTCTATGGATGATAGAATAAAAAAAAAATCGAAATGCGAAAAAGTAAAAACAAATAATTTAATTTTGCGCGGAAAATAAATGAAATTGTAACTTATAGCGGTATCTAAACTAATTAGAAATAATTGACTACATGGAAGGCATATTATGGAAGTGGACGAATTACTGGAACGGTAATAAAATAGGAAACATATTGGAAGTGAAAGGCTTAGCGCACTGTGAAAGGATTCCAAGATTTTGCATTATTACTGTATCCCACAAAAACTAATTAATTTTCCTATTGCAGGTTGGCAAACCAGATGGTTTGTCCTGGAAAATGGAATTATTTCATACTATAAGTCGCAAGATGAAGTCAGCCAAGGCTGTAAAGGTTCAGTTAAAGTTTCAGTTTGCCAAATCAATGGTAAGTTCAATCACTAACATAAAAATTGACAATATATTATCAATAGGTATCAAGTATTGTTAAGAATCTGATCATATAGGCTCAGAAGATGGCCTTTTCATGCTAAACAAGCTAACATTATTCCCGTTTTTATAGGTAGTTGCAAGTAGAAAGCGCAGGTATATGTAATACAGCTTCATAACGAAGACATTACTGGGGAGTCACCACCTATATTGGTCATCAACCTGGAATTTGAAGTTGTTGAGACACGCATGAGTCTTTCATCTTTATGTCTCAGGGTGGTGGGTATAGTGCACTGCCATGTAAGGGTGGACATGTTAGAAGTATTGCAGTTGTACTGCTTAACATAAGGTGGGACTCGTTTGTTGCTAGATGGTTAGGTTCCAACCAGAATGCAAGCTCATGTCCTGGGTCCCAGAATGAAAAATGTCCCGGATATGTAAAACGTTTATCATAAATAGGACTAAGAAACAACAATATATTATGTATGATTATGGGCAGTGTTTTTAAGCAAAGAAGATTGTTCTAATCTTTGATGATGGTTTGTTGTTCAATGTCTCAACTTATGGACAAAAAAATAGAACTGCCTGCCCATGGACCTAGTGAAGGCAGAAAAAATAAAATTAAATATTTTTTATTTTTCAGTAAACATTATAGACACTACACGGCTCGACTTAGTCATTCCCGGGCAGCAGCATATGTATTTGAAGGCTCCATCTCCGCAAGATCGGCAGAAATGGCTAGTCGCTCTCGGCAGTGCCAAAGCTTGTGTGGATTCCAAATCAGATGCAAAAGGTACTTTTACAAATTTTATTGTGATATAGTAGTGTAAAGACTCACAGAGAAAATTTGAGAGATGATTTACTGGATGCATCTCTCCCTACAACACAAAAACCGAATCAAAACAGACAGCAGATTAGATTATTTTTATTTAAACAAATCACCAAGAAGCAGGTGAAATAAAGTAACAAAAAACAATACCGTAAAACCGTGTTACTTTAACCCTAAGAGGTAACTTTGGCTCAAATCGGGAATTCCCACCCTACGGTGTCAGCGTAATTTCTGCTCGTGGTTTCTACTTAAATTGACAAATGGTAGGTCCTGTGCACGTCCTGGAATGATTTCACATGAATCTGTCACGATTCGTGTGAAATCAAACTTTTTCCGATTTGGGCTAAAGTTACCTCTTAGGGTTAAAGTAACCCGGTTTTACAGTACTATGGTTGTGACACCTACTGAAAATATGATTTATTATAAAAGAATAAATATAAACCAGTTGATAACGAAATGTAAAAAAAAAGGCTAGAAAACAAAGAACTTATGTACAGTATCCATAGATAAAACATAGACCACAATCTGCACAACAATCTCTACTAATGATCTACTCACCTTTTTTTTCAGTAATGCCATCCCTGTTTATCGTTAGCATCTAATTGAAAAACATTTCTCTGTCCTTGAGCCTACAGACATAACCAGCCAGCCATACCTAGGGGACTGTGCGCAATACACTATTGCAAGACTATCACCCTTTTAAAAGTTTAACTAGTTTTTCCATTATACCTGTTTTTTTCCAGCTACAGTGTTAGAAGACCCCAACTCACTCAGCCACAAGAAGTCAGAATTGAGATTGTACTGTGATCTGATGATGCAGCAAGTTCATGCTGTGAAGAGTGCTACCACAGCTGAAGGCGGTCCTGAAATCCAGGTGATTATTAATTTCATAATCACCATTCATGATCACCAATCCAGCTGCAAAGTTTAATAATTATGGCGATTCTCCCCTTTGTATTTTATGGAGGAGGCCACGTCCCGCAGTGGATGTGTAAAAACTATTGATGACTACTTTCATATTCTTAGTACTAGAGAATTAAGGATTTCTTAGATCCTACAATTTTTACGGACCTGGCTATATCGGTATCTAAATATTACCAGTATTCCCACTGCTACACAAATCTTTTCACATTTATTTACAGCTACTCACCGATAGATGGCGGTGTTCAGCTATACGTTTTTTTAAATTATGGTTCTGTGCGGAACGAGGGTAGGCGTGGCATATTATGATAATATGAGGCTGTGGCAGTGCTCAATTACCGGGGTTGTCTTGCTAGAGCAACATCCACTATCTCGGTCATAAGAACTATGAAAATCTCAGATGGTGGAGTGAAATGTGAAAATTAATTCTATCATAATGTTAGTTCCGTTTTTTGCCACGCGTATTCTCTTTCCGCACCGACTCTAATAGGATTCTTGTTAGAAAATGGCTAAAACAGTCCCAATATTTGGCTACAAATGATGTCTATCAACAGTCTAATGATTTGTTTATAATTTTTCAGAAAATCGATGATGCTTCTAGTCTTCTCACTGCAACATGCGACACATTCATCAGGACTCTAGAAGATATCATGAAATTGACTTCTAATATCAGCCCCGCAGTCCCATACGAAATGCCCATTCCAAATATTACCGCCAAAAATAACGGTTCTAAAACTCCCAGACAGAGTATAACCAGGTCTATATCTCAGGAAAACAGATGAAACATATTCGACATTTATACAAAAAATTAGGGATGTAACGATACCTACCTACCGTACATAGTTTTGCCGATACGATACCGATTATCATATTTAAGTATCGGCGATATCGATAATCGATACAATCAAATAATTAAACATTTGGAAAGGTTAGTAAGATAAAAATACGTATACGTTATTTAGTTACATTGACTTTTTAACATGATTAATCAAAATTGGAAGGAAAATAATCTCAAAATTAACGTAAGCATATCTTTTTAGGGTTCCGAAGTACGACAAGGAATTTCGCCATCTGTCCATCCCTAGTCAGAGCCTATACTACTTTTTTTTACTCTAGACTACTATGCTGATTTATTTTTAAATTGAATAACGCGATAGAGTTTTTTGACTTATTTAAATTACTAGCTGTAATGTAATTCTAATTACTTAAGTTATCTTAGGAAAACTTGAACTATTTTTCGAGAATTGCTTCAATACAATACGATGAGATTTGCAGATCGCGTCGAGCGCAAAAGATCCAGAAAATCAATTGGAATCAAAAAAACTTTTGGTTTTGGTCTAGATTCTAGAGGCTACGCACAGGGAGCCCAGGAGCGGGTTTACAGAAGAGTGTATGGCTGACAATACCTCGTGTAGAACGGGCGGGTTGCGGCGCAAATCCATTTGTTCGCGACCACTGCAAGCGCGGAAGCCATTTTAAATCGGCGATTCCGATAGCCTGGCCGATTTATAGTATCGGTATCGTTACATCCCTACAAAAAAAAAACCATAATAATGTTTGTAATAATGTAAAATTTGTAAGTTTGTAGATGCAATGTAAATTTGGTAATTATTGTATTGGCTTCTTGTGTAGGTAGTTTTGATTGATGAACTTTATACTTTATTTATTACTTTATAATCAGTCTTTGTATTTTTTATACCTATCGAAACTTATGGAAGTTTATGAGGAATAATAATAATAGTAGAACTGAAAAAAATCAGTAATGTAGGTGAAATTTTAGTCGCTGATTTCCCGAAATGGACGTTTTCTGACCATGGTCTTCAAATAGTATTACCGAAGTACATTGTAGAAAGTTCAATATGCCATGCAGTCAACAAGTCAAAAATATTTTATTCTTTGATGTCATAAGGACATTTTGAATTGTCTCCACAATGACCCTTGTAATTTCGTTCAAAGTCAAAAGTATTGTATTCGTTGAAATCACAAAGAATCATTTTGAATCGGCTTTTAAACTAAAATCACTCTTGTTGCAACTTGACCTAACCTAGAAGATTCAGGGCAACAAACACGGCTTGCCTTTTTTTGATGATCCTTAGTACGAGATGGGAAGCGCCAAGCGCCCCTATGTGGTTCCCGAGAACAAGGATAAGTTGATTTTTAGAAGAATATTACTTATTACCCTTTTTGACTAGGTACCTACTAGTCAAAAATAAAATGTAGGTAGAGGATCTGCAAAAGTGCAAGTGTACCTATAAGACTGTGCAGAGTGTGCAGTTCAGTTGACATGTTAGCTGTTATAGTCATCTATACTCTGATTTTTAATATTAGACATTTTTTGTAAACTACGAAATGTGTGTATATACACATATGATACACATACATGACCCTTATACACACAGTGGCATATCTTGACATTTCTTTGTTTACAAAAAATGTCTAAGATAAAAAATCAGAGGAGTGTATAAAGGGCATCACACACGTAGCAGATACGATAATATACGATAATGATGCATTCACGCGGAAACCTTCAAACTGTATTGAATTTCAATTTGTATACACAGATATAATCTGTCCATCTTTTGATATTTATGTCGGTGTCTACAGATCTGCTACGTGTGTTGCTCCTTGAGTTTAGTATAGAGAGCGATATGGACAGATACAGATATCTTACCGCATCTGCTATGTGTGTGACACACTTTACGCTTTCTTATTCTAATAAGTAGGTAGGATTTCAATTTTCGAATAGGAAGTTTAGATGCACTTTCTGGAAGTTTATTATAGAACCGTACAAAATTCCTCATAAAAGACCCACTTACTTTCTTTGATTTAAATTTTGGAATGTTCAGTTTATTTTAATTTCTCGTCCTAATAATCTTGCACGTCACTTTTTTTCATAAAACTATCGAATTGTTATGTGTATATTGCGATATTACTGTGTGAATGATTAGGGGAACTATCGGGAAGTCAGCATGTAAAATTTCACCATGTCTGTAGGTTAATTCTCATATTTATTTATTTATTATGCGTCTCAAATTTGACAGTTTTGCTATAGAAACCTGTCAATTTGACACACGTTAAGAGTTCATTAAAATATGTATGGATTGATGAAATGAAAATGGCTAGTCTGTGCGGAAACAAAATATGCTTGCGAAAAACGGAACTTGCATATTGACTTGGATAGGTATTCGATTTTCTCGTTGTTATAGTAACCAAACTTAGCTAGAATTTTTATTTTATGATTTACTTTTTAATTACATGTATCAAGATCTTATAGCCCAGCTATATTCACGAGACAATGTTGTTAACGCTAACGAAACAATCAGCAATAGGCACGCTCTTATCCATCTCTTATCTGTTTCCGCACGGACTCTTTAATTATACATACACTAGTGAACCTTTAAATATATAGTCAATTGATGAGGAAAATTTTACTCCTGTGATATTATTGTCCTATACCAGGTATTTTAGAACATTAAATTAAATATCCCTTTCTAAATATAAATGATGATAATAACGATAATTATTCATATCAGGTAGCTTTGACCTTTTCAGGGTTGCGTACCCAAAGGGTAAAACGGACCCTATTACTAAGGCTCCGCTGTCCGTCTGTCACCAGGCTGTATCTCATGAACCGTGATAGTTAGACAGTTGGAATTTTCACAGATGATGTATTTCTGTTGCCGCTATAACAATAAGTACTAAAAACAGAATAATTAAATATTTAAGGGAGCTCCCTTAAATATTTCCTCCTGACAACAAACGTGATTTTATTGCCGTTTTTTCTAGATAATGGTACGGAACCCTTCGAGCGCGAGTCCGACTCGCACTTGGCTGGTTTTTTTATGTCCTATACAAAATTATACAAAAGTCATTAAATGTTGCATTTGTCACATAAATACCTACCATATAAAGTGGTTAAAGTAGGTATCAAGACATTGCTGTACCAAGATTTATACTGCTTTTAAAATTAAAATTTAAGCTCTACCTACTTTTAATTAGCCATGTCACTGTAAGCCAGTGGTAAGAGATCCGCGATTTCGCGTGTAAATACGATTTTTTTAATTGAAACACGGAGGTGTGTGTTTGTTCCGCGTCAAACACAAACGCTGCCAGAGCATCGCCGCACTGTTGAAGGTAGAAATTCGCCCGATGAAAAAAATTCCAGAAAAAATAATACTTAATTAAATGCAATCATTAAAAACGCAGACGTCTACGTCTGTGTTTTTTAACATTTGGTAGATTTTATGTAAGTTGTTAATAAAAACACTGAAATGTAAGTAGTTAATTATTTGAATGTAAAAAATACATAGTTAGAAAATAAAACATAGTTTTATAATTACTTATCACCATGTTGCTCCTCCAAATCTTGAAATCGTTTTTTCTTGAGCATCTAATTCAATTCCCATTTTCTTTCGCATGTAGAAGATAGTGCAATCTCTGTTAGTACACAGAACTTCCTCGTGGAGACTCCCTTGGCATCTTTGACATTCAGTCCAAAGCCTGGAGAACTTTTCCTGGAGCTGTCTCAATTTGAATACCTCAGTGATATACAATTGCCCTTCTTTATCCATACAATGGTTACACAGCGCTTTCTTTGTATCTTTTGGCATGACTACTTTGCATCCAATGCACTTTTCAGTCTTCGTAGTAAATGCAGCCAGTGCTCCAACTTTGGAAGTTACCATGGCTTTTGTTCTTGTGTGCTCCCCTTTCAGCAACATAGATTCTGCCTTTTCCCCAAGTATAGGCTCAAAAATTCTCAAAAGGGGTTTTGATAACTGGTTTTCTAGGTAGTAATTGAAATCTATTGGAATACTATTTTCTAAAACATAGATAGGGTCTTCAGCTTTCATGTATGCTGGTGTGTTTTTAGCTGCACAGCATATCACATACGGCACTCTGTCACCTAGTTTCGGGGCGGTACCGGCATCGCGCTTTTTCATTTTGTTTGCCAACTCCACATGAGCTTGTTTAGCAGCATAGTCATTTTTTGTAAGCTCCTTGGTTATGACTAGCTGTGATATGTCAATACGATTGCATAACAAGTCAGATATAATTTGCTTGGCATAGTTTACAGCACCATCTGGATCTCTATCTATGAGAAGTTTTTGAAGACAAGTGTTCATCATGTTGGATACTAGTGGACTATTGTCTCTCCTCACAGTTTCTATGCCTTTGCAGTCCATTTTATCATACTTGTCAGGTCTGGTGAAATACAATCCAGCATATCTTTTTTTGTTGATAAGCAGATATGGATAATACACTTTTTCAAATTCTAACTTGATTGGTTTGACAAATTTTTCAGTGACAAAGTCTGCTGCTTCTCGTCCCAGCTCCATACTTTCTTCAAGTGTTTTAACACCAAACTTGACCATCACAGAGTCAGTGTCTCCATAAATGACTACAGCATCTTCTTTGTATCCATTAGCTTTCGTGAATTTCTTCTCCACTTCTGTTTTAGTAAATTCAATCATGGTTCGACCATAAGCAGTTACACTTCCAGAAATTTCAAGACATGGAAGTTTACCTACTTGTGCCCCCGTGAATCCATAAACTGAATTAGCACTGATTTTCAGAGCTAGTTGTCGACCATCAAGGACTGACCTCTTGAATGGATCTTTTTCATCTTTTAAATCAGCCTTTGCCTTCTTTCTTGCTGCAAGCAATGATTCTAGAATTTCTGGCAATAATCCTTTCCGTATAGTTGCTTTGACAAACATATTTTTGGTGGGAGTTGTTGTAACATCATCACTGCTTATTTGTAGCTTGCCCTGCATATTTGGAGGTACTAATGTGGTGTAGCATAAATTATGGGCCATCATAATGCTAGGGTACAGGGAGGCAAAATCCAGTGTAGATATGGGATCAGCATAATACCCTTTTTTTGGCTCGATAACAGTGGCTCCTTCAAACTGGTCATCTGAACCAGTGCCATGGTAAGCTGGCATTAAATATCCTGCCTCTTTAGCTTTGCGCAACAACTGGCTAACTACTTTGATCTGCTGTCCTCTTGTAAGCAAGCATAACAGAGGGACACCGGTAACTCTGGCCATTTCCATGTAGTTGATGATACACATAAGTTTATTCAACAGCTTCAGAGGCAAGTATGCATCCTTCAGGCAGTACATGGCTAACCTTCTCCGTGTTTGTTCACTTTCGTTTTGCAGATCAGAAATAATACTGTGATGAACATCTTCCTTTTGTTCCTGCAAAAAGTGATAGCTGACTGCATTTAACGTATAGGATCTCAGCTTGTAGTCTCTGACAAGAACTAGGAGTAAATCAAATGGTACTCTGCCCTCGAAGTTAACACTTTTGTTTTCTCTTCGACCCATTTGCTTGGATTGTAGTACTGAATCTTTGATGACCGATCTAATATTCTTGATTCTTCCCAAAAAATCAAAGTTGCTAACTTTCAAGTGTTTTGCTCTATTTATGAGGTAGGGCCAATCAAAGTTACCAATGTTGTATCCGGTTATTATGTCAGGGTCTAATTCACGGAAGAAATCTGACCACTTTGCCAGCATTTCAGATTCAGACTGAAAGCTTAATACTTGAGATCCCACAATGGGAGCGCAAGTGTTGAGTGTAAACACATTTCTCAGATATGGCTCTGTTTCACCCTGTCTTATGACCATTGAAGCAATTTGTATCACAGGGTCATGGTTTGGCTCTGGAAAAATACCCTTTCTACCAGCACATTCTATGTCAAAGCTTAGAATTCTAAAAGGTGCAACTTTGGACCATTCACCTTCAGGTTGATGAGCGATAAAAACATTCCAGGCCACGTCTACTTCTATTTGACACCTTGATTCACAGCGTATATGTGAGCTGCTTGATCTAACAGACCACTTACCTTGTGGCAACTCAATCCAACTGCAACCAACTACTGAAGTATCAACCATAAAGCGAATATCAAAGTCAATATTGGATTCATAGAATGATGGATCCATCAAACTAAATGATGGAGGCTGCCTTTCTATCAGCCGTTTTCCTGCAGCAATTAGCTTTGGTAAAGCTACAGACACTCTAGCCAGTGTAATATCATCATCTCCTTTGTAATACATCAATGATTTGGCTTTGACTAGTCTCACTTCCAGAACTGCTTCTTTGATGCTGTCTTTATTGGATCTCATGTCCTCTAAAACTGCTCTATTGAGCGTTGTCTTCATTTCATTGCATGTAGATTCAGTAAAGTTCACTGGGACTGTCACATAGAAGTATGGCGTAAATCCATGAACATGACAACATACAGAATTTCCGTCCATAGTAACACCATACATTCTCATTGTTGGTACAGGAGCCAGTTGTGACCCAGGCATACCTTGCATTGGCTGACCATTGTAATGATCAATATCCAATTGCTGAAAAACCAGTGAATCTTTCTTAGGATTAAGCGCTGGTGGAGGCGGGCGGGACCATTTCATATTACTAGCTTGGTTCTCTGGACCTTCACCAAAAACCTGCGTGTCTTCAGCAGTGTCCATTCCAGCAAGTTGTTCCTCGAAACTTGATGGCACTTCATTGTCATCGTCATCATCTTGGGATTTGAACCTCTTTGGAGGTGGACCTTTGGTTTGCTTGCGTTTATCCATTTTTTTCTAAAAACCTGTAGAAAAGAATTCTTTGTTTAGTAAAAATTTGGGTAAGAAAACTATTTTAATGCAATAAATACTACACTATGCATGTAAATACTTTTTTGACGGTAATATTCTGGTTATCTTTTCTTTCTATGTTTACGAGGCGAGGCCACTTCACGCCAAGAGAGATTATCTTTTATAGAATAAACAGATCACTCGCACATTTCTTCTCTAAATAACTACGTCGTCGTGTAAGCAAGTAAAGTAACAAACAAGTACATAGTTTAATAGATATGTTGTTAAATTGTTATTTCCTAAGACCCAAAGCGCGCGAAAATCCACCCCAGCCACAGACTAAGGAGAGTACTACGACCCCAGCCATGGATGGACCATAGAGCAGGATGGTCATGGACGTAAGTATCGTCCACACTGTCCACAGAGTACTTTGTAATTGTAACGTCTAGCTCATAGAACAACATTATTCATGAGGTCTTAGATAAATCTCAAGAATAATGTTGACCTTAGAATAAGGACTTAGAGCTAGACTATGTCGAGACACTAGCCAGCCAGAGTACTAACCTTAGAATAAGGACTTAGAGCTAGACTATGTCGAGACACTAGCCAGCCAGAGCCAGCCCCGGAGCCTCAGAATCTTAGAGAATTTATAGTTATAAATTACTATACTTCACTAAGTATACTAATTTATAACTTCACTTAATACACATAAATTCTCTAAGCTCAGAATAATGAGGGCTTTTCAACTTCGATAAAAAAAGTAGTTCAAATTGGTTCGATAGATGGCGCTGACTCAACTCTAGCTGCCTCGGACGAAGACTCAAGATGGGACTTGACATCCAAAAAAATATGTTATAGCATCACTTATTTTTTAGCTTTTTTTTGGTGGGCAAAGTTGCTATCTGTGCCCAACAAATCGGATGCGTGCATTTGTGCTCGTCATTTATTGCAAATTTTACTTGATTTTCTTTTGTTTTCTACTACTCAGTTTTGAAGGTGTGTAGAAAACACTATTTATGGTGCATTGCTGTAATCGGTTGTAACAGTCGGAGTGAGCGTAAATTAGAAAACATAACCTATCATTGTATGTTTTGTTTTGTTTTATATCGATTGAATTGTACAAACAATTGAAGTTACCATTAGATTACACAATATCCGGGTTTCATTAGGTTGAAATGATGAAGAAATGTCTCAAATTCTGTAACCCTGCGTTTCGATGTACTACTCTATGTTTGTCCTTTTCGGGTACATACGCACCTGTCGAGTCCATCTTTATTCTTCGTCCTAGCTAGCTGCCAAGGTTGTCAAATGTATTATCTGTGGTGTACATACGCCTTGGAGCAAGGAACAAAAACATACGCGTGCTAAGTTTTGTTCCTTGCTCCAAGGTGCTAAGCTATTATCTAAATAGTCTGTGGCTATTAGTCATGATCTTGGACGAATTATCACAATGGACGGAGCATTTTGGTCTTGGACGAATTATCACAATGGACGTAGTCATAAGACGCCGCTCTTACATCTGTGTATCGTATTAGTGATCAGATATCTTTGTCCATCCCACGGAACCTTGCTACGAGTAAAAGAGAAAGTAGATATAAGTTTGGCAACGCCTTACTTCTTTGTAAATCGTGTCAGTTGATGACCGGTTAATCGGTCAAAACATTGCGGCGAAGTTTTTAAAAACAGCAAAAAATCGTATGAAATTGCAGTGTTTCATCAAAATAAATTTGAAAAAGTGAAAATATGTCCTGTTCTGCTTTGTGTTGTTCATCAAGAACAACAAAAGAAGGAGTAAAAGACCCGGGGTTGTCATTTCATACGTAAGTCTTGGTCAATATATTTAATTTATTTACTTGCTAAAAGAGCGAGTTTTTTTAACCGGAAAAACTGTAGTAATTACATTTTATTAGTACTTAGTCATATATGCCTGAGTGATAATCATCAATTTAAGTGTAAAACCTTTAATTATTGTAAAATAAAATGCACTGTTTTAGGCATCTGCGCTAGTGATGTACTACACTAACCAATTTAGCTTTATCGATAATATTTTAGTTTCCGTTTTTGATGTACACACAACAGATGCTTTACGTATGTGTTTACTGCGGGACAAATGCTTGTATGATCTGCACATATTTTATTCCGGGTCTGGGTGTTATGGTATCATGGTACTCGTAGTTCCTGATACCCACGACAAGGGAATCCTAGTGTGGGATCATGACTACGTGTATGTGACTGTTGGGTTTTATGTTATGTTTGTATGTTAGTTTGTTTGTTTAGGTCTTGAATCTTGAAACTGTGAACCAGTTCCACCCAACCGATTGAGCTGAAATTTTCCATTATCAAGTTCCGATGATAATACATACATGTAACAAATTAAAGAGTTGATATTTTATAACGCCTTTTTCATTAATTTCGCTATTATTCATCGATAGGTTAGTCAATGAAGTCACTTCTCTAGTCACTCACACTAATACATATCTACAACTGCACATAGGTACCTATTTAGTGTAAGTACCTACCTAAGTATATAGGTATAATATATATAATAGTATCACTAAAATAATAATTACTCATATTGCGGGATTCGTTGCATTCTGAAATATTCACCACCACTTTAGCATTTATGGGTACCTACTTACCATCAGGTAGGTTCTTCCATGGGTACCTACCCCTAAATAAACCTTATTGACGTTTATGTACATACATACCCACGTAGGTATTACGTTTTATTAAATCTAAGTAGGTAGGTAGCTACTTAAATTATAATAGGTTACCTATCAAAGGTCTATTTCATGCATGGTTCATAACTATGAAAGTTATGACGCTGTGATATAAGTAGTCATATAGGGGACGGACGGACGGACGGAGACGGCCTGAACGATCTTTTAAGGGTTCCTTGTCAAACAGCAAAACCCTAAAAAACCTAAGTAGGTATATAAGTAGTATAAGTAATAGATGACTTGTAGACTGTAGTGGACAATCGACAATCACATTCAATCAAAATACCTTTCTGTTATTCCCTATTTACAAGACTCGAGGCAGATGGATGTCAACATAAACAAAGCATTTTATGGCACAGTAAAACGGCACTGAATAATAATTATTGCACCGAGCACGGCTCGATTTCACAGAGACTGACTTATTAATAAGTCCAGAATAGCTTCGTTAGGTATAAAGAGAGCAGCACATGTATTGGTTATACACCTATCCCTCTGCGTCCTACCATACAACTTCTTAAAAACCTTAAAAATCCCTACAAATCCCTAAAAACCACATCTTATTCAGCTGGATGGGGCCCCCATAGAATAGGGGGGATTTGCCATAATCTCCACGCTTGGTTGGCGGATTTATGATCGCAGTATTGGTGTTAAGTACTCAGATTGATGCTGCTGCCATCCCCTGGCGTAGTCCCTTAATTAAAATAGTAAAAACCTCCACTAGGAACCGCTACCAATCCCAACAAATCACTAAAACCCCTAGAGATCCCTAAAAACCTCTAAAAATCCCTAAAACCCTATAGAGATCCCTATATAGATCCCTTAAAACCCACACAACCCTTTACCTACTGTTTTTACCCTAAAAATCTCTAGACCTCTACAAATCCCTGAAAATAATCTCTAACTACAATCTCTAAAAACAACTCATCATCATCTTCATCATTCGTTAGACGTCCACTACTGGATGAGGCCTTCCTGAGGGATTTGTGTTGAGTACTCAGGTGGATGCTGCTGCCCATTACCCTGGTGTAATCCCTTATTCGGCTTTTACGACTGCCACGGGAGGAGACGGAGAGATCCATTCTTATGTCGCCATGGCATCCCTTACAATCCCAACAAGTCCCTAAAATCATCTAAAACCCCTAGAAATCCCTAAAAACCTTAACAAATATATGCAAACCCATACAAGCCCTAGAAATCTCTAAGCCCCCTACAACCCCTGGGCAGCCCTGAAAACCCTTAAAACTCCCTCCAACGCCTAAAATCTATAACCGCTGGAATCTCTAAAAACCACTGCAAATCTTAAAAACTCCTGTAAGTATAACACTTTCAACTACAATTTAGACACGTATATTTAAAAAAAAATATTGGATGACTGGCTATTCTCGAGAATTGGGATTATTCCCTGGTCATTTTTGGGGAACTGGGATTTTTTCTACCTGTGGGACCAAGCTAGATGGTTTTTTTAGGAACTCCTGTCTTGTGAATTTCATCAAAATTGTTAGAGCCGTTATCGACATTTTCGGTACAGGCAGGCAATATCTTGAGAATGGTGGGGTAGCTTATTTATTTATTTACCTAATTCTATATTTTTGTGATAGTGTTTTTTAATGTTTATAGTTCAGCCTAAACACACAGGGGGTAACCAATTCGCACTATTGTCTCTACATAATATAGATATATTTTTATTACATGCTGTTTCTTTCTCAATGATAGATAGAGAAAAACAGCGCTGTATAAGGTACTGTTTTATTAATAAAACTGAGAGTGCGTAATAAATCGAGAGAGTCTATCGATGTATTGTAAGTTGTGAAGGAAAGCCGTAAAATCAGATTACTAATAAAATAGAAACGAATCAAGAAAACACTTCAATACTGACATACTAGATTTATGTATCGGCCGGGCGGGACTTGGTAAATATTTTATTCATATTAGTGTAGTTTAGATAAGTGGCATGTTGTTAAAGCTCTACGGTTGTTGTGACTACAGGCCCGTTAGGTACTAATAGGTATTTGGGGGACTAGAGCGTAGGACCTTTACCTTATATACCTACCTATCAACGTACCTACTCACATTACATCACACTACACACACACCATTGGATTAAGAACCCCCTGTACATAAATACTTACTACGATTTTAAATATTTTACGCTCAGACCAAGATAAATATACTTACTTAATTAGGTTGTTTGTTTTATGTAGGCACTGTACCGTGAAACCCTCCAAAATTGCCCGCTTATTTAGGGTTTTTGTTAAGTTGGTACTGCCTAACTTTGATGTTTTGCGTTTTAGATGACCCGCTCATGATGGAAAAAAATGCATGGTAAAATGAACTAGGGCCTAATATAGGTACTTGGAATAGTAAACGTACCTAATGTAAGTACCTACTTGTACCTACTTTTACGTAATTTTAAGTATGGTATCTTCTATTCTGTTGAATAACAAACATGCATCATCATCATCATCAGCCTGTAGAAGTCCACTGGAACAACAAACAAAGATTATAAGTAGATATTTCAAACATACTTCATAGGCAAACCATACATGCTTAAACCATTCGATTTGGTTTAAGCACGGCATATATTTAATTGCATACAAACTAGCATAAGATAACTGTGAATCCTAGATTAATAAAATAAATAAATAAATGCCTATTCTCTGGATTAGGTATTTTGTGTCAGAAACCGGTGCATCTAGCACAGCTTGAAGTAAAGTTATTGTTGACATAATGAGTGGCTTATGACAATATGCTTTACCTAATAAGCGTGCGAAGCTGTTTGCATGAGCATGCCACCAAATAAGGTAAGGGTCCGATCGTCCGTGATGCCTTGTTTTAAAGGCTTTGAAATGGAAATCTATTAGAAGCTGAGTGCTACGTACCTACCTACTTTATATTTTGGCATGTGAAACTATTTTCAAATGAAAAAGTTAAGGTAAAGGCTGCAGGAAAAGTTCTACTTTTTTTTTGACGACCTCTGTGGCGTTGCGGGCGATGGTTCGCCTACGACGCAGGAGGTTGCGGGTCCGATTCCCGCCTCGGATCAAATATTTGTGTATAATAAAAAATATCTATCTATGTAATGTATTGTATTAAGTACTTATATCAGCTATCAAGTACCCATAACACAAGCTCTGCTTAGCTTGGGGCTAGATAATGTTGTGTGAAATGTCCAGCATTTATTTATTTATTTTACTTTTGCTATCTGAAATATTCGCAAATCATATTTATGCCTCTATCAGTATCTACCTGGATACTACTTAATATACCTACTTCTCTTGATAATAATAAAGTTGCCAATCACATTATGTGATGTGTGTCAGTGGAACGATGACTAGACTTTATAAGAAGGTGCACGGATCTGAACTCACGACTGTTGAATGAATGCTTCGATACTGGATCAGCTAGGCCTCTAGCTGCCACAATCAATCCACAAGGCTCAACTGGACTAATGCAGATTAAGATATACTAGCTATGCTAATGTTGATCTAGAGTTTCAGCGTGTTCTAATTCGGAGCGTATCTACTTCAATAGGTTCTCACGCAAATTTTTGCGCTTAGCTACCGTAGCTACACTAGCGACTTATAGAAAAACATACGGGCTGTGAATATACAGAGCAAAATTCTATTTATTTATAGAATTACTAAATTAGTCTAACTGAGCAATAAGTAATTTCTCGTTGAGAATAGGATTTTACACTGCATTGTTGTTAGACTATAACCTAAGCAAAGCAATGGTATCATGGACGCAGGGCTTTCGTCGAGAATGGGCGTGCACCAACGGAATGTGTGCGTTACCAAGTTCTAAAAAAAAACCATTCTAGTGCGAGTCGGACTCGTGTGGAGAGGGTTCCGTACAAGTAGGCTACCATAGTAACCACTTAACCAATTAAACATATTAGTCAATCAACACATGACCTCCTACGAATTTTCTTTTTATGAATATTTTCTGTTTACCGTGAGAATTTAAAGATTTTTGATTGATTTGATTGTTTTTTAATAGGGTTTCCTGTAAACTATGAATAGGTATCTTACATTTTTTTCATAATTGTTTGGCTCAATAGTTTCGGAGATATAGATGGGAATGGTAAATTTTCGCATATTTACCTTTAGTATTATTCAAATAAAAAAAATTAAATGTTTTTTTTTAATTCAAAATAATTAAGCATTTGACAATAATAAAGAAATATGTTTATATTTCTTACAATGAGTTCATTCATTTGACGTGAAGACAAGTATATTATTTTATTTTCTAGTTGGGCCCCCAAAAATTAACCCTTGAAATCAGAACTCGTTTATTTATGCTATACTTAGATCCGTGATTGGGGTCACCTAACTCTATTATTCTATATGTACCAACTACCAAATTGGTCCGGTAGATTCGGAGAAAATAGTAGGATTATGAGAAAAAGACGGACAGACAGACACCCGAGTGATCCTATAATGGTTCCGTTCGTACTTTTTGAGGCACGGGACCCTGAAAAGTCATAAAGCTAATAATGGAACGCTGATGAAAACTGTAAAAAAATGCTGGTAAGTATACTGGTACTATCAACTCTTAGTTATGAGAGTTAGTTATGTTAGTAATGAGTGGTCAAATTGCTCTCTTATTTTATGAGAAATGAAAGCTTGCTGAATTACTGCTCCGCAAGTTTTCAGTTGTAAATTGTGAATAACACGACAGGAGCCAATTGGATGGCGTATGGCGTCAAAACCTTATCAATTGGCTAATTCGATTCAGAGATGCATCTGGCTAGCACTTTTTGGATCCTACTGTGTTGCTATGTAGCAGTAAGTATAGAAAAAAACCGGTTAAGTGCGAGTCGGACTCACGCGTAGAGGGTTCCGTACCAGTAAGCTAATATAGTAACTAATATTGAACTTATTGGTCAGTCACACAGACATGTAATAATAAAAATAATAAATAAAATAAAATCCGTTTAATTCAGGCACTGTACAGTGTACACCCCCATATCACACAAAAATACAAATAAAATTAAGATAAAATTAAATAAGACACAAACCACAAGTACCTAGGTAGATTTACCAAGACCTACTGCGTCAGGGTCATTTCTTATTTCCGACCTGATGGACGGAAATCCAGTGCTTGAATATAGGATTGGCCAGATACACAGCCCTCAGGATGGTGTTGTTGGAGCGACTTAGTCGATTCCAGAAAGCCGCGATCCTTGTCCTTATGATAGCGATGAAATCAGGAACTCTCGCCTCATAGAACATGCTCGACGCACTGCAGTATCTCTCACTGTAATATACCTACTCACTGAAATATTACAGAAGATTGTTGGTCAGTCAACATAATGTTTTACGCATTTTCTCTTCACGGATATTTTCCGTTTCCCGTGGGAATTTAAAGAGGGAATTTAAATTCAAATTGTTTTTTTGTTTAGTTTTTACACTAAATTATGAGAATACTCTGTATTTCCGTATTATAGTTCCTGTAGTAACTTTTGCCTACATTATATAACACAAATCACACAAATAAATAAATAACATAACATAACACCCAACAGTCACATACATAGTCTTGAATTCGGGGGGGATAGTACGGGTTTTGATAGTTTTCGAAACTATATATGAAGTTTCGTTTTCTTCCATACATTTACTTGCAGTGCCCCTGTAAGGAAGGAAACGAAACTTCATATAGTTTAGGAAAACTATCAAAACCCGTACTAGACGTCCTGACTGCTGATCCCACACTAGGATTCGCTGTGTCGCGGGTATCAGGAACTGCGTGTACCATGGTACCACAACACCCAGACCCGGAACAAATATTTGCAGATCATAACATTTGTCCCGCAGCGGGAATCGAACCCACACCTCTTGCGTCTCAGCCGGCTACTCGCCCGCCGCGCTACGAAGGTCGACGTTTAGGAAAGTACTAACATAATATGATGTTAGTACCTAACCATTAGGATAGGTACAGAATCGTGTTCCAGTTAATGAATGACAAAGCCGTAAGAGTAGGTAAGTAACGAGACAAAAAAGCTTGCTTATCTGTCAGCACTTTGGCATTGAGAACGTCGCAAGTCGAGGAGCAAGACGGTACACGTAAATCACTCATCATCACGACATTGGTTCTGGGTATCGATAATTGAATAAACTCCTTCATTACTCATCAACTGAACAAACGATACGTTTGTTTGTTTTACGAGCTCAGTTTACGGGTTTATGCAGATGAATTACATGGGCATCTAGTTTTAAAGCACTATATGCGCGGTGATGATGACATCTCTATTCTAGCAGAAGGAATCAAGAAAGCTAGTAAAAAGTCATCTGATTGTGTATCTGTGGCGCGATTACGTAATTCTGTTAATGGTTTCAATCGATTTCAATGCCGTTTCTATCCGGAATAACGCTCTTGCCATTACCCAATTCACGCATTTTGCTTACAAAGGTTAACTGCAATAAGACTGCGTAAATTAGGTAATCGCATAAACGTAATTACAAATAAAAACAACATTAAACTCAATTTAAATCAATAGCAACAGAATTACTAAATCGCCACTCAGAGCAGCTATTTTGAAAATTATTTCCATCATCAAGGGTTTGTTCTTCCTTGGTATCCTAATGCTTGTAGAGCTAGTATACCTATTATCTCATTATCTTTATCAGCCGGTAAAGATATCCACTTCTGGATAAGGCCTCCCCCATAGCATGCATAATAGCATTATAGAATAGAACCCATAGCGTGCAACGGGGGAATTTGTAATAATCACTGACAGAGCTTGGCAGGCAGATTGGTGATCGGAGTATTGGTTTTAAGTACTCAGGTGGATGCTGCTGTCTACCTCCTGGCATATACTCCGTTATAACCCGTTTGTCGTCTTTTACGATATCCATGGGAGGAGTTGGAGGAGTCCTGTTCTCCACCACGGCATAATATACGGGTGTAGGACGGCTCTCGATTACTGAAGGTACCGGTAAAGCTACCTATTCCATAGCTATATAATAATAATAATAAATAGATGAATAATATGTTCACAGAGCTCACCGCCGCGCGAGTTCAACGCTCCCAGCTCAACGGTCAGCTGATCGACGCGCAGCGCCAATATTTCCTAGGTGGTTTTTATTGTTTTTTTAAGTTTTTATTTATTAACGTGTTTTTAATGATGGAAATTAGGTTTTTGTGTTCCTTCTATGATGTTTTATGGATATTATAATGTTATATGGGTAAATATTATTACATGGTAAATATACCTACTTAGGTTTTATCAACAAGTGCCTATACTTACAATAATTTGTTATCGGAGCTTACATATAGGTACACAATGTACACATACCGCAATTCAGAAGTCAATGTGACTTTCGTTCAGCATCAAAATAAACTTGCGAATAAGAGAAAAAAGAACATTTGTTTTTGAGAAATAGGTTCATCAAAAAAAAAATTATGAAATTAGTGATTGGGACCGTGATCTGAGGGCGTATTACGAGTTTTGCATTGCAAAAACCGGAATGCGAAACGTGAGTATTCAACGTGACTTACGTAGTAACTATTAACTAATCTCTACTGTTTCTACCGACTGCGTGGCACAGGATGATGAATAGTTACTACCTACGTAAGTCACGTTGAATGCTCACGTTTCGCATTCCGGTTTTTGCAATGCAAAACTCGTAATAACTGATCAAAATGAGGCCAAACACTGCAAGGAGTTTTGTTGACCACCTTCCCTCTCCAGCATCCTTAGCCTCCTGTTACCGTAATATTATGTTGTCATCAGAAATTGACAGGAATCCTAGTGTGACTGTTAGGTTATATCGACAAGCACCTTAGGTATTTCTTATCGAAACAGGAAACACACACGCTTATGGCGCAAATAAAATGTATGTGTGACTTTTCGTTCAGCAGTAAGCAGTTGAAGAGGATGTGACAGAATACATAGTAGTCAGTGTAACAGTGCATATTCGGTGACATGATGACTGAGCGGATCGCAATGCAAGGAACGAGGATAGATATCTTATCTTGGAATGTGCCATCCCTCCGTGGGTTGCCACTTAGTGCCATGCCGAAAAAGGTAACTTTAGTTACCCAAAATCAATAATGCTTATCTACAGCCTTTGTGTGCTTAACGGTTATGTTACGGGCTTACGGCACATTCAAAGAAAATGTGAACTTGAGTCATTAATCTTTGACAGTATTGAAAAGTTTGTAGATAATAATGGAGGAATGCAAGTGAGATTTGTCACACTGTTTAACAAGAGAATTATATAGCGCTCTAGGTAAAAGCTGTAGGGAAAAAGCTTCATGAAACAGTAACGAGCAGCATTGAGATAAACAGGTATAATATGTAAGTACTAGGTATCTATGTGCTAGGCATTGACTCATATATTAATTTATTTTATTCAACAATGGTGCTGGGAGTTCTTTTAGTTGACTTGATTTTGGAGTTGACTTCAGCTACATGATCCAGAAGCGTGTCGTGTGTCACTGGTTCTTTGTTAATGTTGAGGTATGCTCACTAAATTCACGGAAAGTATTGATATTGACAAGGTATCAATGTGCAAGTGCAACGGCATTGTCTCTGTCACTCTCTAGCACGTGTGTTTTAACTTTTGTGTGTATATATATTATACCTATATTATCTCGGCCTAAGTATATGTACCTACCTAGTTGTGATCGAAAATGCCAAATTAATGAATGAACTCTGAAATGAACCAAAAATATTATCATGTTATCGCAATGTTAATGAAAAACAATAATATAAAACAATTATCTGTACCTACGGACATTATCGAGCAACGACTTGCATTGGGGGCAATGAACTGTCGAGGGTGAATCGATTCGTTTTCTCTTCAAAACGCTGTTTGTCTTCAGCTATCTGTTCTATATTCACACAATACGGCAATTTATAAAGGTTTCTGATCCCTTTCATCAAGGGACAGTAATTCAAGATGGAGACTGACCATTTCTTGTGGACTTGCCCTATAACGCAAGTATTCTATCCTAGTGCTTAGTTACAAACTGCTTCAATGCGGTTGAGACAACGCGTGTTCTTCAGGGAAGGAATATTCCATGGCAGTGGATACTTTTGATGCTTTTGGAAACACAGAGATAGCGATAGGGTCGTCGATAGCGTATAGGTAAAATAGGAGAATTATATTATTGGTCTACCCGGTTCATTCGTTAGAGTAATAAGGCAACTACAGAAGACAAGAAACATCTTGCATGATGCCAGTGATGAATGCGCGTTGTTACCACTAACGATCGTATCTACCTATACATACGAAATTACCAATCTCATTGTTACCAATATGTAGGTGAGTAAGCTGTTCGTCAGGTGGATGAGTTCCTAATTACCGATTAAGAAATAATACACTTTTAGATTAGGTATCAATACTTATTGTCAGACAAGTTAAATCTTAGGCACAGGTAAGGTATGTATAGGTATATATGTATATTTAATGCAATTTTAGATAAAGAGCTTTGATAAGGAACTGATAAATAGAGGTAAGTTTCCGAGAACGGTAGACACTTCGTCTTTCGTAAACAAGGGACCATTGTATAATTTACAACATCATACTTATTCATTAGCAGTAAAATATTGTATCTGGTTCGATATGATTTGTATTTTACAGTAAATAACGCTAGACCTATGACCTCCTGTTTTGAAGTGCACTCGTCGATAACCCTCAGTTTACGTCCGATATCTTTGGCAATTTGCCGGATGTATCAGATAATGTTCCAATTTGCGTTCTTGGACACCCACGTTCTGTTTTGACACAATGTTTTTCTCTTATATAAAATTACTAGCTGTCCCGCCAGCGTCCCAAAATTACTCTGCGAGTAATTTTAGAATTTTTTGATTTTCAGTTTTTTTGGTTGTACTACGAACTTACTGGTACCTTGTAAAAAAAACTATTGACAGTTTTAGAAATGTTCGGTGTCTATCAAAATAGACACCGAACATTTCTAAATTGCATCGGCTTCCAAATAGAGTTTCGGGAGAACTTTTTAAAGGGACTTTTTCTGAGGCCACATTAAAAAATAGTTAAAATAGAGTTCGGATCATGTTTCGATCTTGTGTCGATGTATTAAATGTCAGAAATGGTATTCTCTTAACTTAAAATACAACACTGTAATGTGATTACCTATATCGAAATGTGACCGAAACTTGAACGATTCAAAGTTTTTTCGATAATTTTATCTCAAGTAGAGTCTCTCTTTACTCTTTCCAATTATACTTATATATCGTACTCTACCGTGAATAACATAACAATTTAGTCTACTTTCAGACTAAATTGTTATTTATGAGGGAGCAGAATACCAACTTTCTGTCAATTCACAATTCAGTCTCGTTTCGGTTAACTTTCAGTGTAGTTATAAAATTATTTAGAGAATTGGGCCACTGCTTGTTTGAAAGGAGACGTTGTCCAATTTTATTTTATTTAAATTTTTAGTGTATTTTTGAGTTATATCGTGTAATTTTGGTGGCATTTTAACCGGTATAGCTTATAAAGAGCACATGGAAGTGAATTTAAATATAAGTGTATTGCGTGTCTTTTCAAAGGGTTGAAAATTGACCACCAACATTCTAGTAAAATTGCCATCGCTCTACTAGAACATGACGTGACCGAAGAGTTTAACGACTTGACCTATTTATATTATATGGAATTCAATAATATATTATACATACTTGAAATTGGCAAAATGGTGTCTAGACAAACCTAACTCAGGTTTTAAGACATCACTAACCAAATTCTGTAATCAGTTTGTTTGATATATAAATAAATAAATAAATATAAATAAAATTGAGGAGATTTTTCTCAGAGGCCATAATTTAAAAACGAATATAGAACTCTTCCTGCATTGACGTAATATAATTTATTACTAGCGTATTAATGTCTTCCAGCTGTTCGTCGAAGGAGTCCTTGATGATCTTAATGGTGGTAGACCACTAATTACTGTATATTACCGCACAGCTAAAAATCCAGAGTCGACCTAGCAATCTAGGTACTCAATATAAACTGATAAAGACTGGTATCCGAACCGAACCCGTATATGTGAAATATAAAAGAAAACGGATCTTCTAACTAAAGGCAATGAGTGTCATATGCTAGCATAGTGCTAAGTGATTGCTTATCAGGTAATGAGTATTGCCAGAAAAAGTATTACTTAGTGATATTATAAACTTTGCCCTCAATAATCTTTATCGAGGGGAAGTGTAACATTCTCCTACCTACAAAACTTTAATCACAGAAACATACCTAGGTACCAAGATGACATAGAATCAGGAAATAGCAGTTCGTACGGTGATTTGATTCACCAAAATCCTTAGAAATATGTACTAAAATAGCCACGTACCTCCTGCCTATTCGACCTATTCGAAATCTAAGAAAAAAATATTTATTTTCTTGCTTTGCGTAACATACTTCCTACTACATGGGGTGAGTGATTCAGACCAGTCTCTCTTGATCCATGTTTGGTGAATCACCTGCTATTCCTGAGAAAATATGATGGTTATAGGATTCAAGCGAAGCGAAGATATCTAATCTCCTTCACTAATTCCTGAAAACTAGTTTCGATCTGAAGATAGGGACTATCATCACCAGCCTGTTTACGTCCACTGCTGGACGAGGCATCCCCTATTGGATACAATGCGGGGATTTGCCAATAATCACCACGCTTGGCAGGCGGATTGGTGATCCGCCTGAAGATCCCTATCTGAAGATAGGGATATGCCTATACATATATCAAAATAATAGAGACAAGTTTTTCATCATTTTGATAATCCTTTCACCACACTGGTTGTTTCAACATTGGCCAAGCTTGTCTCTGACCTAAAGCAAAGTAACCAAGAAAGGCCCAGTGACGAAGTAGTAGATAGTAGTATCATTCTAAGTATATGGTATAAACATTGGCATTGATCCATGGTGTCGGCCTAATTTATTTAATTAATTAATTAGAACGGTCTAAACCATGCATGTAAAACTCAAAGTCACTGGTGGGCCAAATGCTTAGGACCGTAGAATCAGTGGGCCGCAAAACCCAACCAGAAAGAAATCAATCTCATTGCATAGATATACCTAGTAGTACTGCCCCCATAATCCCTAACTGAAAGTCACTCGGTGACTAACGTTTGACAAGTAAAATGACTATCAATAGAAAATTCTCTATGATAATTTTGATCAATTGATGGTCATATTTTTAAAGTATTTTTACTGGTCAAACGTTAGTCACCAAGTGACTTTCATTTAAGGAATAGGGGGGCAGGACACTAATCGTTTATTTAATCATTACCAAAAAATACTTTGCTCTTAAAATTGAATCGGGCCGCAGTCAAAGTTGGAAAAGGCCGCATGTTTGACATGCTTGGTCTAAACCAATTACACTAATAAGAATAGGGACTTCTCTAACTCCTACTGTGGATGTCGTAAAAGGCGACTAAGAGATGCCAGGGGATGGGCAGCAGCATCTATTCTGAGTACTTAACACTAATACTGCGATCACCAATCCGCCTGCCAAGCGTGGTGGTTATGGAAATCCCTTATTCTATACTAGCTGCGCCCCGCGGTTTGACCCGCGTGAATAATGATGAAAATTAATGATGATGATGATGATGAAAAGTAGCCTATGTGTTAATCCAGGGCGTAAAGTATCTCCATTCCAAATTTCACTCAAATCCATTCAGTAGTTTTTACGTGAAAGAGTAACAAACATCCATCCATGCTCACAAACTTTCGCGTTTGTAATATTAGTAGGATAGGATAGGATAGGATAGGATAGGATGGGAGACCTCGTCAGGTCTATCAGCTGATGACGAAAAAGAAGAAACGTTTGCAAAGAAATATCTACCTACAATACTATTTGTGTGTAGTTAACGACCATGCGCAAGTTTGTGTAAAAGCTTATCAATGACGCAAATAAAATGTCAAAGCAGTGTGAAAAGCTACTCATTTCAAGTGTTTATAAAGCTGTGTACACAAAGTAAAAATAGCCTCTACGTTACAGACTTCAGGGAGATAGTGTTACTAAACTGTGAAGTGTATGTGTAGGCGTTGTCATTAGCGTACTTAGTATTACACCATCGTGCGTCAATTTACCCAAGTTTATCGGCAATTGTCGTCATGAAGTGGACGGAAGCAGGGAAAAGCGTCTAATGGGGCATGGGGGTAAGCTTTTCATGAATACATCAAGCATATTTTTAGATTACTCTGAACATGGACTTTACTTTTTAAGCTGAGTTGTTGAGCTTCTACAGCTTTAGAAATGAGAAGTAAATTTACTTAAGCGAGCTTCTTAGGTAACTGTAAAAAAAAAAACCTTTTAGGTACCTACTATATGCACCACAGTCCCGCAAGAAACGAGAGTTTCACTACGTGATAAAATCTAAAAAGATGAAATCCGTAGAAGAGCAAAGAGAAAGCACAGGCTTAGCACAGCGTTCAGAATTAGCAAGTTGAAGTGGCTGATGATGGGACATAAAGGTTATCGAGTGGCGACCGCACGAACATGACACGTGCGTGGTAGCATTTTAGCTTTTCCCGATTCCACCCCGCAAAGTATCCTAGATACGGTTCATTGCAGCAACCCTCCAGTAGGTTTAATGATACTGGCATATATTTATGTTCTTGTTTTTTTAATGACGTCATTGCATGCGCACAACTGATTGGTACGATGACACCCAACAGTCACATACATAATCTTGCTCCCACACTAGGATTCCCTGTGTCGTGAGTATCAGGAACTACGAGTAATATGGTACCACAATACTCAGACCCGGAGCAAATATTTTCAGACTATGCAAATATTTGTTCCGCAGCGGGAATCGAACCTGCACCTCTTGCGTCTCAGCCGGCTACTCGCCCGCCGCGTCACGGAGGTCGTCACGTCGTTTAGGGTTTATTTATTTAACCTTAATATTTCTTACATAACTTATTATAATATTGTACCTTAAAAATCTCCAAAGATTTGACTTAGGTACTCACATTCGTCAATATGTAGTTAAGTGCACACACAATCTCATAAAAAAACAAAATCTGTATATGAGGTATAGTATCACAATCCTTAAAAACCCTAACCTTATGACCTAAAGTCCCATATTCTGTAACTTCTTGAATATATACTATGAGGAATGTACTATAGTTTTCAGTTCGTTTTTGACACTGGTGCTTAGCTCTACATGCCAATAGTACCTACTAGTGCGTCTTACACAAAGTTTATACCAGTCTAAGAGTTCGTACTGACGCTGGCTTAGAGAATTCTCTAAGGACGCTGGTAATCCGCTTTCTACATGAATGCGCCCTAAAGCTAGACTCAGACGTTACAATTTTTGTTATGGCTGCATTGGGTATAATTAGCTTTTGTTTGAAAAATTGCTTTGTGTTTTGGGACCAGCCAATGTCAAATTCATAGTTTGAATAGCAAAACCGCATAAATCTTGTTTCCAAGTGCTTGTGCATGTGGAATTTTTATATCAGTTAAAAGCATTATACCTACCTATCATGAAGTCAAATTTTAAGGAACAAAGTCATTTCGTTCCATTCAATTTCCATTAATTTTCAAAAATAGACTTATTACAATTTCAACACAAATTAATAAATGAAATAAATGATGTACGATATTTGTGTATTTATTTAGCAAACCGGAAGCCGTGTATTAATCTATAGTTTGCGGTTTCCCTAATTGATATTTTACTGTAATTATTATACGTAAACAACCTGAAACTTCCGTACATTGACAATTAAATTGGATAGCAACGTTGCAAAAAATTACCAAGCTTTTTAGGGAAGTTTGCCGAAAACGACGCAGACCCAATGGAAAGACCGCAAAGCAGTGATTTTAAGCGGTTCAAAAATATTTTTCCCTTAATTTACTAATTTTCTTTGACTAAACTTGTTTATCAGATGGTACCAAAAAATTTTCTTTGACTAAACTTGTATATCAGAAGGTACCAAAAAAAAAATTGATTCGTCTCTTGATAAAACGGAGAGCCTTGCATAAAAGAGAGCTTTTCATCATCATCATCTTCATCAGCCTGTAGAAGTCCACTGCTGGACATAGGCCTCCCCCCTAAAATGCCACGACAAATGGTCTTGAGTCGCCTCCATCCACCGACTTCCTGCAACTTTTATAATGTATTTTGTCTATCGAGACAATTGCCTTCCTTTACTGCGTCCGTCGCTCGTAGACCTTTATTCCCCAATGGTTATCAGTTCTGTGAGCTTATAATCTTAAGGTGATCTTGGTTCATCTACGGATTTCCTCATTTTGGATTCTATCAACTAGTGTAAACTCATAGCACAGCTCTCTCCATAGCCTGCTGCGTGACTTTAGTCCGTCTATACGGCCAATAGTTAGAGACCACGTCTTCGTGTCGTAAGACAGCATTGGCAACACGCACTGAGGCCCAATTCTCTAATTTAAAAACATTCCAGTCACAATAAATCTCGTGTCAGTCGCACTGTCACTTAAAGTAACTATTGAAACTATTGAATCGCATGCATATATACGCGAAGATTATGTAATAGTTACTATACGTGACATGACAGTGCGACTGACACGAGATTATTATTGTGACTGGAATGTTTTTAAATTAGAGAGTTGGGCCTCTGATTATAAACTTTCGTCTTAACGTATCTGTGACGAGAAGATCTGGCGTAGTTTCCCGAACGCTGCCCATCAAATCAAATCAAATCAAAATCATTTATTCCATATACATACATAAAGTAACACTTGGAAAAGTCAAATTTACAAAATTACCGCAGTTTCAATATTTGATTTAATAACAATTACAATTAAAATAGGATAACAAAAATTACAATTTAAGAATGCCAACATGGCAGTACAATATAACTACCACAATCAGAAAATAAAAAATAATACATTCATGGTATAATTAGATTATCAGCAAGTGCTTCATCCGAGTCAGGTTCGTTGTTTGGGAGGTCTTTACAGAGCTTTTATGCACTATTCAAAAAAGTCTTCCATTTTGGCTACGAAAGACATGGCATTGTGTATGCCATCACACTCTATAATGCACTTTGCATTATTAACCTAAAAGCATCTCAAAATAAATTGCACAACTGCAGGCATGGGTAATTTAAACAACTACTGACATTATCAGCAGTAGGTACAAGGATAACGAAACGATTTTACATAATTTTCCTATACGCTCACCTACTACTTGTATCTGAGGTTCGATTAACATGAAAATTACGTTATATAAAGGTGCTAATAGTGACTTCATTACACTTTACGATTGTTTGCACGATAAACTGTAGTCTAAGCATGAGTTTTATCAAATCAACTGCAACTTCAAATGTCCAATTAATAACAATATTTAATAGAGATTAAATTGTACAACTATGTATTGGACGAATTCTGTGGCGGTGGGCGAGTAGCCGGCTAAGATGCGAGGGGTTGCGGGTTCGATTCCCGCTGCGGGACAAATGCTTGTATGATCTGCAAATATTTGTTCCGGGTCTGAAGCCCAATTCACTAATTTCTTAAACATTCCAGTCGCACTATAATCTTGTTTCAGTCGCACTGCCACGTAGTAACTTAACCTTCGCAAGTGAAGTACGAGACAGTACGATTGACACGAGATTGTATATTGTGACTGGATTGTTTTTAAAATTAGAGAATTGGGCCTCTGGGTGTAATGGTACCACGGAACTCGTAGTTCGTGATACCTACGACACAGGGAATCCTAGCGTGGGATCAAGACTACGTATGTGCCACGACTGTTGGGTGTCATGTTATGTTATAATAGAGATTTATTTAAATTTACTCGAAGCCAATTTGTGAGCTACAGGAACTCATGCTAAGGGTACTGAAGGTTGAACATATTGAGTAGAGCTGGTAGATCGTTATTGCGATACGCCGAGTTAATTTGATATAGGGAACAGTTATTGTGCCATATTTTACCAATTAATGGAATGTCAGCGTCTGTTAGTCTTGGATAATTGGAATCATTACCTAAGATTAGATCGAAACTTTTTGTCTTGATCGCTAAAGTTATTTGAATTACTTAACGTTACAGATAATGCTGAAAAATAATTGACAGTACCATTAAATTGAGTCAATTATTTTTAGCACATATCATGATTACGTAACAGATAGCCGGTAGCGACAAGGGGACCCTTGGCGCGTATTATTTTATTTTGTATGTCCGTAACATGGCCTAATAAGTTTTTTGTTATTAATATTTTTCAAAATGAGCCTTTATTATGGCGAGGACTGCCGGCCTAGACAAACGGTATTCGCTTCGAAGCGATTCTATTTCTACTGTCGTAATACAATACAATTCACCACGTGACATATCGATAGCTTACGTCAATCTCATACATTTTGTACTTTTCTATTAGCGTCATCGCTATTAGAATGTTTCTTTGTCTACGGCCTCTGTAGGCCTAGTGTGAGCATCGCGTTTACGTGACAACCGCGTAAACGCGCGTTTTTTGAGCAACCGGCAAAATTGAAGTATACGTAAAAACTGCTCGCGCAGCTTGAGTTTTTACGTACGTGCGATGCTCACACTAGGCCCTCTACACCATACACTGACTTTTCTACTGTCGTCATCGCTATTAGACTGTTACTTTGTCTACGGCCTCTGGTCTCGAGCGACCACAAACCGGAACACGGTTGAGGAAGGCCCTACACTCGATGGACTAAAGACATTATAAAAGTTGCAGGAAGTCGGTGGATGGAGGTGGCTCAAGTCAGTTCGTCGTGGCATTCTAGGGGGGAGGCCTATGTCCAGCAGTGGACTTGTACAGGCTGATGATGATGATGAAAAGTAAAAATCTGTTTTATATACCGGGACATGCAAACAGTGCCAGAACGACACTCAAAAATTCACCAGACACAAAACCCCTGTGCGTATAAATGCACTAAATTCGAATTCATCAAAAAAATATAATCGCATGCAAGTAGAATGATCCCAAACAATTGAAACGTATCAAGACTTCAATTATATACTGAGTGATAGGAGCGTGGGGTTAACAAGGCCAATCAGCCCTTGAGCGTCTGCTAATGAGACGGCACATTCACTTTCCACTCGATAATAGAAGCAAATAAAATATTTTTTCTGTTGACACCATGACACTTTAGTCGTAAGTAGAGTACGAGGTACAACTGGTACCTTGAGTAAAATTATGATTCTGTTGCATTCCGTCTTGCAACTTCTCTACGATTGGTTGCGCGGTGCTGTTCCCCTCATCAGATGCCAGTGCGGTACGGTCGAACAGCGTTGGTCACCACGGATTATCGTGCACCATAGCCGCTAGCAGGATTACTCGCTAGTTCGCCGGGCCCTTACCAACATCAACGTTCCAGCCGTTCTTGAACCGAATGGTCTGCTACGTGACGATGGTAAGCGGCCTGAGGCCCAAATCTCTAACTAAAAAATAGTTTAAATAGAGTTCGGATCATGTTTTGATCTTGTGTCGATGTCTTAAATGTCAGAAATGGTATTCTCCTAGCTTAAAATACGGCACTGTATGTGATTATATTGATATGAGACCGAAACTTGAACGATTCAAAGTTTTTTCGATAATTTTACCTTAAGTACACGGAGTCTCTCTTTAATCTTTCCAATTATATGTATAACCATCCTACCCTAATGGTAGTCACCGTAAATTGAAAGTAGACTAAATTGTTATTTATGAGGGAGCAGATACCAACTTTCTGTCAATTCACAATTCAGTCTCGATTCGGTTAACCTTCAGTGTAGTTATAAAATAATTTAGAGAATTGGGCCTCTGACAGCATGACACTTGTTCCGTGGGAGAAGGGTAGGCCTTTGGTGTGGGACGCTACTTGCGTTGGTACCCTAACGCCAGCTCATCTGTCCGGGACATCCGTTTTGGCTGGTGCAGAGGCCGATTCGGCTGAGGATCTCAATAGGCGCATTTAAGTCTTGACAGAGCTTACATATTGAACCTTTCGGGGTTGAGACTCTGTGTACGTGTGGGACTGGAGCCCTATGCGTTTTCAAAATTATTTCAAGAGACGTGTGACTAAAAAGCTGGATCTTATATGGCTTAACGCAGCCAATGCAGCCAGCGTTTTAGCGAACCTTCCGTCTGGTAGTGATTTGAATCAGTTGAGCTATCTTTAGAACGTTTGCAACTGTCTTTAGATAGCTCAACTGATACATGTGTATTTATGAATTTTGTATATACTTGAATTGGGTGCTTCTTGTTTCAACCCAAAAACTTTCAACTCATTCAGTTGTATTATTTTTTCAGTAAGGTATTGTGCTGTGCAGGCAATGGGTAGGCCACCTAGCTCGCAGAACCAAAAACCGCTGGGAAATAAAATAAAATAAAATAAATAGTGGCAAACACGAACAGGAAGACGCAAGAATTGAAAAGAGGTAAGAAGTCTTGTTACGTGAAAATAAGTAGCTAGTTTTTACTAGCAGTAAACTTGAATTTTACTTGAAGTTAGCAGTAGTTACTTAGGTTAGGCTGCTTTGGTTATTTTCAGATGTAAGATCAAGGTCTCTAATAACGTAAATCATTTGGTAGAGTCGCTAGGGAGTTAGACAGTCTGTAACGTCCCATCCAACTTCCATTGTGATATAATTGGCAGCATCAGGTAGAGATAAACATTGTTTACGACCGGATAATGCAGCGAACAATATTTCATGACCGCAACAGAATACGGTACACACAGGAAGAAACTTGTTTCCCCGGGACTGACTTATTTTATTTATTAAAAAATAACCACAGCCCTTAATATATAACAGCAAATTCTTATTTAAGTACTTATCATTTATTATTCAATAGGTACTTTTGTAATAAATTTTGTGATGAATAATATTAACTTTATTTGTCTTAAAAAACCTACAAAATAAACGATCCACTCAAAAGTAATGTGGAAAAGGCATTTTTTTTATTTTAAATTCACATATACCTATACTCATCTCAGCCATCAGATCAATAAAGAGGAATTTGTTTGTGATACTGCTATAGATTTACTTTTCCCCTATGTTATTAATATACTTATTTAGGAGGTATATGTATAGGTACTGGTTTTTATTAAGATAGAATGTGATGGACAGGCCATCGATCCGAGCTGTCCGAGCCGTCGTCGTGAGCCGTGAATTAGTCTCGGCCTTTGAATCGGACACCTCCAACTCCTCCTGTGGATGTAGCAAAAGGCGACTAAGAGATTACGCCAGTGGATCGGCAGCAGCATCCACCTGAGTACTTAACATCAAACTACGATCACCAATCCGCCTGCCAAGCGTGGTGATTATGGCAAATCCCCCCATTCCACGCTATGGGTTGTACACAATGGATGCTATGGGGAAGGCCTCATCCAGCAGTAGATGTCTACCGGCTGATGAAGAAGATAATGTGGTCGAACATTTATTGTAATGTATATATTTTATATTGTTATTATGTACCTATCTAGTATTGTTCATGTATCTATATTGTATTTGTATACCAACTATACTATGTGTAAAAACCTATATTGTGTACGTTGTGCTATAACTATACATAAAGTGCCAATTCTTCTCTTTATAAGAACGTATTTTGCACAACCTACATAAATGCTATTTACAATTTACACAAGTTAGCTGGTAGAGAATGTTTCCTAGCATTATAGGTTCGCCTATGTACATTGGTTGTTTTGTGCAATTTATCTATCTAACATTTTTACGACGATATTATCAAGCAGCAGTTATCTGGGTCTTATTTAATGGACTTTACTACGTACCTATAACTAGGGCATTCCCAATTTGCTCGAGCACGGGGTCAAGACACGAAGACCGTCTGATAAAACATAATTCAAGAACGCTATGCTATACCAATTTAAAGTTCAATGTAGTAATGTAGTTGAGTTAATAACAAAATAGTTTTTCTATTACACGGTACTTAGCACATCATAAATTCTAAAACGCTTAAACACCATGATTTGTTTTAGTTAAAGTCTACAGGTTCTCGATGTATGCACATTTTGTTCGGCTTTGTGCAAAAACATAGTTTCAAAATGTATTTTAGATACAGTTACATACAACCGTTTCATCTTCAATCCCATATAAGTATATAATTTGAAATATGAGGATTCTACGTACGAGAAATAAAAATGGACTTAATATTTCATTGTAGTTTGCCTCAGTTTGACCCATATTTTAGCCATAAATATTGCCCTAAAAAGAGGCTTATGGACCGTGACAGCGAAATGGCACTGGTCCAGATTTTTTTTCTTGTAAATGAATTGTTAGGCTACACAGTGCTATGGAGCATTGCTTATGTCAAATCATAGTTGTATTTTTGATACGAATTTGGGACAAAATAATAGGATAGAGCAGAAAGGAAGAAAAAGACACTAGTACCTCCTTATATGATTTTCTGAATTCGTGCCTGTATATAGCTATAAAATCACATACACTAACAATTTGCCTAATTGTTGAAAAATTACAAACTAAATATATAAAATAAAATGGCTTTTGTGAATGGTTTGGTTAATTTATATGTGAACCACATCTCAACTGCCCTAGAGTGATAATGATAAACTTTATTTCTCTTTTGGCACATACTTAGATACGTCAGATAAAACATATACACAATTAATCAAATATAATACTTAATGTTCAGAATATAATACAAAATTAAATAACTATAACTATAATAACAAAATAAAATATAATAATTTACATCGTCATATTGTAAATCATAAAATAATTTAATTTTAACATACAGCTATAAAAAAATACTTCACATTAGGTACCTTTTAATTACAAAATTGTTGTGGAACTGAAATAGAGTCTCATTATATGAGAACATGAAGCCAGTACGAACATTAAGAAAATACCGAACCAGAAGCAAGAAGTTCATCAGTATGCAATGGGGGTTTGTGTGAAATGGCACTGCTACACAAAGGACCATCCCGCCCATTCCTTGGCCTGCAAGTTTGCAGTATGCCAAGCGTTGTAGGGTTGGTAATCCGGCCAGTCAGTGCAAAATGAATGAATTTTTCAAATGGACTTCTAAGATACCTACAGGTGATTTTTCGTAGCAGTTTTTTCGTAGATCACCTACGATAAATTGGCGCGCAGTTTGGAGAGTACCTAACCTACCTATGTAGTTTTTTGTGAATTGTGATGTCATTTATTATTATTACCTACGTAAGTTAGCTGCATCAGTTTCTTTAAATCACTTTTTTTAGGTACGAAGGCACTAAGATTTTGTACCCAATGAGAAAAGAATAAACAAATACTTATCTACATAAACACACTTATATTTTGCAAGATTATCGAAATTAATTTTGTTTATCATGATTGAATATCAGAAATACAAACTATCTATACAAATACATTTTCATTCACAAGTTAAGTTTATAAGTTAAATTTATGAACGGTCTCCGGCACTAAGGGCAAGCCTGTCTCGCGGGAAAAAATAACATAGTTACATGGCAAAAACTAAAAGTAAGGCATACAAAGATAGTTTAGTAAATATAAAGAGAGGTTTGGACTACAAAATTCATGCATAAGAATGAGGGTGTCGTATGTGTAAAGTGTGAATGAAGTGTTTGAGGGTGTGGGTGTGAGAGGGAAGGTATGGGTGAGATAGGGGGGATAAAGTACGAGAGTAGCATAATGCCGGAGCAGCAAAAAGGAGAATCAGACTTGAATTCCAAAATATTTTCTGAACCGTCATAATCTAGAGTATGTAGCCATTTTCTGATTTCTTTGTAGGTACTGCGTAAACGGATTATTACTTGGGATAAACCTAAAGATCTAAAATTATCAATCACATTTAGTGACTAGTTACTACACTAATGATTTTGTATTTATTAGAATTTGTCTAAAATAATGATAGACTAGTGAGTAGTAGCACAAAATACCTAAAGGCGGGTATGTCCTTTCTGATCACAAGAAACCGATCAAGTCCTGTCTGATCACATGAAACAGTTCCGTCTGATCACGAAAAGCGGTTGTAGATACTCTGTTTATTGACAGCCCTAATATCACTTGTGTTCCAGTATCCATCGTTGGTTTTGCCATGATATTTATTATGTGTTCAATATTTATAATTTAATGTTTATTAGGGTAACAAATTAACAATCGTCAGTCCTAAATAGGTAGGCTCGTCACATAGTCTACGAGTGATAAAACCCCGCCACCAAGACGCCGAAGGCTTTGTCATTAAGAAAATACACACCACATTAAATGAATGAAACCAAGGGGCGCCCACGCGCTCATACAATGAGACAAAAGCTCTCAAAATGGTCTCTATACACTCTATAAATGGAATTGTACTTGTCTTTTATAGCGACGCCGTGTACAGAATTAATTAGTCAGTACGTGAATTTGTTCTTCTATCGTTGGCCGATACGCGGGAGTTAAGATGACAGACATCAAATTATTATGTTTGACAAAAAATTACAAACTGCCAGCCACTGTATCTTTTGAAGAAGTCCTTCATAAAATTATATCGTTTATCGAGAAGATAATTAGATATTCAACTGCAGTCGGATTTAATAAGCTAAATAGTGGTAACGATGTATTTAATTGATGTAATTATGGTATTTGCGATGTGATGGCTGGTGTCTCGTTCTGACATGTACATTGTACACACGCGCGTGACCGTCTCCTCTTATGTGGACTGAATATTAAATTAGGTACCTATTTTATGAAAATAGGGGGGGGGGGATATACAACTTTTTTTAGTATGTACATCTAATAAGGTTTCTTGCAAAGTTTCTAACGCTATCAAATTATGACTGCGAAGCCATCACATAGTTGACATAAAACATTAGCAAGATTTCTAGCCTCTGATGCATTGGCAAAAATTTACAGTTGCTTCGGCGATTTGATAGCGCAAGTATCATTGCTTAGAGTACGACTATACGAGTATCGAGTATAATTAAAGTTCAGTGGTGATCAACCTTCTGCCAGCTCATTACATAACATCATTAGATCCAGTGTAAAAGTAGTTTGTCCTTTCAAGTTAGCTAATGAGTCAGTGTCATCATTTAGTACATAATATATGTACACATCAAGGACCAAGTAGGTAGCTTCAAATGGCGCTAATAATCGCACATTCAGATATATCTGGAGGTTGAGCACGTTTGTGGCAGTTCCACGTCAGCTTGCACAGACTCGTACCATTGTCGTTGAGATGGAATAGATTTTTGGGGAGCAGTATGAGGCAAGCACTATGCCAAGCATTTAGAGGCATTTCTGAGTATGAAATTTTGAGAGTGTTGCCAGAAAGAGCCGAATGAGAAGGAGTTAGGATTTATTTGACGAAAGAACCATTGCTATACACGGAAAATGGTATTGATTCGATTTTTTTTTTTTTTTTATCAACACAGTGTGGTATGTTTAATTTTGGGGCACTTTTGTAAGTTCTGAATTGTCCTTTCGTAGACAGTTGTCGAGTTTGTTTTTGACAGATGTGACAGAAACAACATCATCTGGTTGGGTGTTCCCACGGAAGAATTAATGTCAATGGAAGTAAGATTTAAAGCAAGCGTTTTTTAATTGTATCCGTCTCATTCTTATAAATGAATGTTTTAATGTGTTGGAAGGAGAAAATCATTTAGAAATCTGTTCTTATTTTATTTGCATCGTACCAGGTACTTGGGTCCATTTATGACGTCATGTTACCACTATTAAAATATTCCATCAAATTGAAGAGGTCCAGCTAAATAGTTAAATCACCTTGTGATTTAGGACATCTTCGTGTATTCGGGTTATGTTTACATGTGAACGACGTTTTGACAGGAGAGAAAAATTATATAATTTTGTTGTAATACTGCGACTTACAATTAAAATTACCATAAAAAGGCAAGCAAACTAACAACAAATGGCATGTGCAGTGCCGGGATGTAAATCCCATTCCTCCACGAGACAAAACAACGATGTGAATATAAATTTCCACCGGTAGGTAAGTTATTTTGTTTAGGTAGGTAATTGTAGATTAGGGGTTTAGGGGTCAGGGTTATATGTGTTTGGGGGCTAAAAAAAAAAAATTAAAAATGGCTAGAGGCTATTAACAAACCAGATTGGATCCCTAACGATAGACGAATCTGTACCAAACAATTTATTCGAGAATACTTTGTAAAAAAAATTTGATTGGCGGAGATTAGAGCCTGATGCAGTACCCACGCTCTTCTTACCGCTAAGTCAACAATCCAGTCATCAAGTCAAAGTAAGATCCTACTCCAACGTTAGTTTTCAAGTAAGAATAAGTATATTTTTGTCTAATGTAATGCTTTGGTAAATTTGTAATGTAATGGTTTATTTATAGTAACATAACATAGCGCCCAATAGTCATATACGTTGTCCTGATCCCACACTAGGATTCCCTGTGTCGTGGTTATCAGGAACTACGAGTACCATGGTACTATAACACCCAGATCCGGAACAAATATTTGCAGATCATACAAATATTTGTCCCATAGCGGGAATTAAACCCGCAACCTCTTGCATCTCAGCCGGTTACTCGCCCGCCGCGCCATAGTGGTTGTATATATCTGCTTAAATTGTTTATAAATGTCTAAACAAGACTCGTTCGTCACATCTTTGCTACTCACTCACTTGACCATCGGTCGACTCAGCTTGAGTTTTTGAGTTCTGAACGTTCATCTATACAAAAAACATCTTCATTTTACTTTACGGCATCCACGGGAGGAGGAGGGGTCTATTTTAGGCCAGACACACCACGGCAGTTATGTGTACCTATCTAGTAAGCTACTGTAAGTAAAAAAATAGTGTGTTTAATTATTATGGTTTTATTTGATACCTGCCTCGCATATGTGCAAATTTTGTATTTTGAATATAGTACCTAGGGCCGGTTTCTCGTAACTGTTGGAAACCATCAACGATGAAATTAACTATTTAATCATCATCATAGTCAATTATTTTATCGACAAAAAATATTTACCTACAATGATGCTATGTTCCCTTCACTAGGAAAAACTTCAATTGCCTATGACAAATATTTAGCGGTACGGAAAGGAAAACAGACTGTTCTATGACAATACATTTGTCTATCTCTGTGTTCAGTGGAGTGGAGTCCTGGTGACCTGTAACACAGGTTTTTTATAAACCTATATCAGGCACCAGTCTCTCACAACACAGGTTCACATGTTTTTTGAAAATAATAAGGTTTTTCACTAAATGACCTTTGTGATGAGAAAATAAACGAATTTATTATTATTATTATTATCTCTAACATTGTGCCTTCTAGTATAGGTGTAAGAAGCAACACACTATAAACATCAGCAGCTATTTTAGTTGTACTTCCATTGGATTTCTTCTTCCATGGGTGTTCCAATAATTGTGGACTATAATATTACTGAAAAAGTGATGTGCAACAAGGGCGTTGGCAGGATCTCGAGCTAGTTTAAGTTTGTGGCCACGATATGATCTTTCTCTCTTTACAAGGATATCTTGTAGCTCTAGCAGGTTGTATTGGTAATTACCTTATATAGTCTGATTTAGTACTCATAAAACATAATAATATTACGATAGCTAATATTAGATAAGTACCGACATCGACGGGCGGATGTGATAATTATTAGTAGATCCATGTAGTTTCCGTAAACATAACCTTAATATTTTACATCTATTTCACGATTTTTTCCATATTTTTTCAACTATAAATTATCAATACATAAATATCAACTTATATATAAGAAAAAAAAAAAATCGCTTTGACTAAAATTAACTTATTTCTTTATACTTTAAAACTTGCGTGACGTGCACGCAAGCGTGTACATACAGATAGAAGCGAGTGTCTACGTTACGTGCTGTATACGCATCCGGTGTGCTTTGGCCTGAAAGCTTGTTAGGGTTTCGTATTCAAACTAGTGGCTGTAGTCTGTCTGTCGGTATATCACAGCCATTTTATTCATAGACTATGAATATAGACCTGAAAGGCTATTGATATTTGTAACCGCTACAAAGGCGTGTTTAGAAATATTTAATATTCTATCAATAGAATACATATCTATGTTACCCTAACGAAAACTGAAGGTGAAAAATGTATTTAACAAACCCCTCCAATGGGGTAAAAAATCACTATGAGGTATCTTTGTCAATTCTTTAAAATTAGCTGAATAGTTAATGGAATATTCGGTAAAGTGGCCACATTGCCTTATATTGAACACTTTACTTAAACTTAGAAAGCGGAGGGTGATTTTTGGAAGATACTTAGGTACCTTTTATTTATGTGTCATATCGATTTAGGTATCAGTGACAGGAGCTGTTATTTAACCATTCGTTAAAGTGCCGTCAAGTACTGACTGACAACTTGCGAAACATAAAGCACACCTTAAGCCCGGGTTCGACTGATCGCAAGCAAACTCTTGAAGTACTTATTATATATCAAAGTAGGGAAAGTTTGTACAAAGAAATTTTCCTTAACACGTTCCGGCGCGGTGCTTTACCTACTAGGGAAAACAGTAGAATACTATTTAGATAGACCGTACCTTAGTTTTGTTCATAAAGTAAATAATACCACTTAAAGTCTCATTAGAACTACTTAAGAGCTTCCCATGGACACCTCGACCGGCGTCCTAGCTTTATGCGTCCACGAGGTAGACCGCCTGTAAAATATGCATACTTCTATATTTCTGTCTCTTCTACACACGGCCGCTATGCTCTTAGTTTTTTTTTCTTTAATTGTTTTTTATAATATAATAATCTCAATAAAGTCCAATTTCACGAACAAATAAACGGGGAATATAAACTTTGAAAACATGCTCCTGTAAAAAAGCACCTAAGGAAACCGCCTGTTTATTTGTTGGTGAAATCACCTTTAAGCATTCTGAATTTAATCGGTAATTTTCTATGGGTTATTATTCACAGTTGTGAATAATCAATATAATTCAGCATAATTTCGTTTCAGTTTTTTTTACCCGGCTACTAAACCGAATTTATAGACTTTTTCACGTCAATAACTTCAAATTCGCACGTGCAAGGGTGATTAGATTTGGCTTTATATATATCGGCAGTAGTAAAACGTGGACCTTGTGGCCAAGTACCTTTATAATAAACTATCTCATTTATATATCAACACTCGACGCACAAATGTATGAATTAAGGTGTCGAGGACACACCGCGAAAATAATTAAGGTGTGGACAGATGGTGATCAATTTGGTTAATGAACTCGATCTAAAAATATCTAAGTAACTTGGTAAAAAAAATTGTAGGCACTAACATTACCCCGAAAGAACAACATGTATTCACGTGGAGTTTTTTGTTGAAGATTTTCAAGCTAGTGAAATATGTATTTATAGCTACCTAGTGAGTATAAGAGCATCATATAGATATATACTACAGTTGAGACGCAAGAGGTGCGGGTTCGGTTCACGCTGCGGGACAAATGTTTGCATGATCTGCAAATATTTGTTTTGGGTCTGGGTATAATAGTGGTACTATTATGGTACTCATAGTTCCTGATACCCACGACACGGGGAATCCCATTGTGGGATCAGGACATAGTCCTTGTCATAGTATAGACATAGTCATAGTAGATAGTTATGTATCCTATCCTACTCCTACTAATATTATAAACGCGAAAGTTTGTGAGTATGGATGGATGTTTGTTACTCTTTCACGTAAAAACTACTGAATGGATTTGAGTGAAATTTGGAATGGAGATACTTTACGCCCTGGATTAACACATAGGCTACTTTTCATCATCATCATCATCATCATCATCATCATCATCATCATCAATTTTCATCATTATTCACGCGGGTGAAACCGCGGGGCGCAACTAGTATGAACATAAGAATATACATGTGATATATATGATGTTCATATTCTATAGTTCTGAAAAGGCCTTGGAGAAGGCATGTTGTGCATATATGGGTAGTTCTATTCGAGAATATTCTCACAGTGGAAAAGTTCTCGAGAAAATTCGTTTTGAATGGAATTTATAAGAATTAAAAAAATGATTAGATGTTTGCACTGATTTAAGTACCTCGGTGACCGAGATTTACTTGGAACACTCGGAAAAACGCGTTTTCCTAGAGATGAGACCTAGCTAGATCGATTTTTAGCCTCTTGTAGCAAATTTAATCGAAATCGTTAGAGCCGTTTTCGAGTTCTCAATACATATATAAACAAATACATATATAATATTATATGTATTTATATATATATATATATATATTTATTGTATATATACAAATATTGTTAGGTTATAGAATTGTTTGGATTAGATTAGATTTGAACGTTTTATGAAGTTTAACTAATAACTATATTTATAACGTCAAGTAGCTTGTTGTAGAACATATTAAATTCTCACGAAACAAAAGCATTCTTTGGATATATTCCCAGATTTTTCTCGTCAATTTGATACTTTGTTAGATTTAATATGACTAAAAAACCAAATAGTTTTAACTACGTTTTACCTATATCATAAGGTTTTATAAACAAGGTTCGTCTTCAAACAGTTATCCCCTTTATAATCCCTAGCTATACATATTCAATGAATAACTGGAACAAGTAGGTACCAACATGATCTGTGGGTTACATTAAATCTAGCGTACCGTACGACTGTGTCTAGTGACGACGATAACCTCATTATTCGTCTGTGTTTTGTATGTTATTTTCCATCAAACTAATCGATAGGAATCATTTTATCAAATGATGTTCATGATGAAATATCCGGTTCTCTAGATGGACCAGTTCACAGCAAGTCGGTAGATGGAGACGGCTTAAAAACGTTTATGGTATTCTGTGGGGAAGGCCTATGTCCAGCAGTGGTTTTACAGGCTGATGCATTACTTATATGGATTTTGTTTTTGAAAAATAGTGTTTTTCATCATTAATTGTATTATCATCATCAATATCACTATGCAGCCCATGCGTTCAGTGGGCTACCACTGCCCCACATCCCTCTATACTAGTGATAATTATTAATTATTTTAATAAGCTAAATAAGGAGGTAAGCTTTGGTGAAAAAAAGGGGTTAAAAAAACTAAACCAGAAATATTTTTTTTTGTTATACCATGATCACAATTCATTATAACTTTTCATTTAAAAAACCGACTTCCGCCATAGTATTTGACAAAATATTAGGATGAAAAAAAATGATGAAAGAAAAGAAGTGGTAAAAGGATTATTATACTTTTTGAATGCAAATGCTTGGTTTGTTGCTGAAAATATCAAAATCGCCATATGTATGCCTACAATATTTGAGGAGTTCCCTCAATTCCTCATGGATTCCATCATCAGAACTGGATTCTGAAAAAAATGGGACCAATCTGGAAGTATATCTATACAAATAAAAAAAGAATTTTCCAAATCGGTTCATAAACGCCGGAGATATGCGGTAACAAACATTAAAAAAAAAAAAAAAAAATACAACCGAATTGAGAACCTCCTCCTTTTTTGGGAAGTCGGTTAATAAAAAAATAATGTATGCCTACAATATTTGAGGAGTTCCCTCAATTCCTCATGGATTCCATCATCAGAACTGGATTCTGAAAAAAATGGGACCAATCTGGAAGTATATCTATACAAATAAAAAAAGAATTTTCCAAATCGGTTCATAAACGCCGGAGATATGCGGTAACAAACATTAAAAAAAAAAAAAAATATAACCGAATTGAGAACCTCCTCCTTTTTTGGGAAGTCGGTTAAAAACGAAAATAAAATACTTTTTCATTTTAATCAATGCTTTTTAATTAGAATTGCTTCTTCATATTTTTCGCCTATATAACTCGTAGCAATGCCATGATCCCAGAGCCCCTGAAAATACGATATTTCTTCCAGAAAACAGTAATTAATTGAACATCCTCGGGATGAAGTAATTTTTTTTTCACCCAGAGCCTATATAGATAGGGAGCTCCTTTTTCGGGACCTGTCTTTTTATAACCTGTATATACCTATAACCAAGGAGTATTTTCAAAGAGCGAACAGCCACTACCACCTCACCTCATGCTGAAAGCCTGCACCGACCAAGTCTTTGAATTCCTCCAGAGTCACGTCCAGTCAATGGGTGATGTAATTTTGTCCATCGCGGATAGTAACATGTACCTACCCGGCTGTTTATCGGCCATTTGTATGTATGGCAGACGTTTGTTAACCACAATTTGAGGGACAAAGCACATAGCATACTATCTTAAATCACCAGGATTTAACCGCACCTGGCTTATGGCTATGCTGAAATATTTTTGCCGCCAGAGACAGCCTAAAATAATGCACCTACCTGTTCATTGCATACTTATTAAACTTACCTATGGATCATATTCAGCTAGTTTTATCGAGACATGTTTACCACACTCCACTCGATGGACAGGAAGCCGGTGGATGAAGGCGGCTCAAGATCAGGCCTATGTTCAGAAGTGGACTTCTATATTCAATAACGATGATGATGTTTTTTACAAAAAGAAGAATTACAACAAAATTCCTTATAAACTACCATTCCATGACCATTCGTCATGGCATTCTTTTTTTTTTTTTTTATGATACTTGGCTAGCAGACAAGCATACGGCCCACCTGATGGAAAGCAGTTACCATAGCCTATGGGCGCCTGCAACACCAAAGGCATCACAAGCGCGCTGCCGACCCTGAGACATAAACATGAAAAGTCTCATGTGCCTGTAATTTCACCGGCACCCGTACCCTTCAAACCGAAACAGCAATGCGTACACTATTGCTTGGCGGCAGAAATAGGTACGGTGGTAGTACTTCCCCGGACGAACTCTTTCACAAGAAGTTCTACTACTAACATTCTATGGGAAGACCTATGTCTGGCAGTTGACGTCTGGCGCCTGATGATGATGATGACGTAAGTACAGTGACCACACAGTCACTTCAGTCCCTATCTTACTAATGGTTCGGCCCGAGCGCGGTTCAGGTTTCAAAAATTTTGATCCAAATTTGGGTTTGCTTAAAATCACTGGGACTGGTTTGCACTTCAGACTATTATTTATTTTGAGGTTTTTTTTTTAATTCACCCAAATATACAAATCATATTTAGATAAAAAAATATGCTTGTTGCCGTTCAAAATGAAGAGCATTTGAATGCAAAGCTTTTTTAGGGCGGTCTTTTTGTGCGATTTTTATTTGCAAAACCAGACTATTTTAAAAAATTCTGTTCAGTTACAATTATTATTATTATATATACCTACACTATTTTTTGCATCTCATTATTAAATCTCATCACGTCATCGCACTGGGCGTTCAAAATAATACCTACTTTTAAAATCATTTCTCGCCTTTACTAGTTTATTTTCCTTTCTAACCAACGTGACGTAAATACTACATAACCTAAAAATACAAGTGGATGCTTTCTAAATGATGTGACTCAGGTAGCAATAAACGAAAATCTAAAAAAACATACAGTCGAATCGAGAACCTCCTTCTTTTTTTGAAGTCGTTTAAAAATAAAAGTTATAATTTCCGGAAAAAAAATGGTAACCTTTTGTTTGTAGAGATCATAAAAGGTGCAATGTAGAATTATTGAATTTCGCAACACTCTAGGGAAAAATATTCAATTTCAATAGGTTTGGTATGTCTGAGGAGTCATCACTTTGGAACGAAGATGTTTCATTACGATTAACTGAATGCTATGATGCTGAATGAATGACTCCCATTTGTTGTTATACTTATGATATTAAAACATATGTTCGCTAAACGTTTTCTGTCTCGGTACTTGGAGACCTCTACAGATATCGGAATGTATCCTGAAGCCTAGATCACTGATTAGTATAAATAAATAGTTCATTGTTATACATATATCCATAATGAAGCATGCAATGTTGATTATTGAATACCGGTTTTATATTAAAGACCAAGGTTTTTGTTTCAGCAGCTCCAAATAACTAACTCACTAGTGCCCTTTGCTGAAACAAGTAAGTCAGGGATTTGGTAGCAGTGGAAAATAGGAAAAAACATGAAACAAACGTTGTATTAAACATCAACACCCGCACCCGCATCAGGGGGTAAATTTCGGAAGTTCCTTTCTTATTGCAACCCTAGACAGCAAAAGGAATGTACCCTCCAATCCAAATTTGGCTGTTAATTCATCAAACTCCATGAAATTTTGAACATACACTAATATCTAGAATCGCGGTGAGTCAGTAGTTTTTTTTTTTAAATTAATGATTTGGTTAACCATAACACTTTTATTAGAAACTAACGCACCACGGGTCTAGATATTAGTTTACTTATTATGTATACAAAGTTTCATGGAGTTTGAAGAAAATTATAGAAATTAGATGCAAACTTCGTTCGCGTGCAAAAGGGCACTGTCGCGCCGGTGACATTCGTGTGCTCTTCGTACCACAAAAAAACCGAGTACAGAGATTGATTGATGCGATAGTAGCAATTACAATTTATTCAATAATTTATAAGCTGACTAGAAAATATAGTCTGCAGTGCGACCAACGTTGTTACCGGCTGATTATTAGCATAAATGGGTCTTTATAAGAAGCCGCCTGCAATGGCGCCTGTCGCGCCGATCACATTAGATAGAAACACGGGAAATTACATAGCTTGTTGAAATACAGCGAATAAACAACTATTTGCTGGATAATTGTGCTCGTTTACCTGGGTTGGTAGGTACCTACTCGAGACCAATAGGGCACATTTTAATATTATATAATTATCTATACCTACATTTTATTTGCGTTTTGAATGAGTTGCCCATTGAATACAGTATGAACGTACTTATTTTATTATGTAGGTAGGTGTAGGAAGCTGTTAAATATAAAGTTTGTAAAAAAAAATGCTATGTTTAGGTTAATTTGTTGAAACCATTATTAGGGCTTATGAATATTGTATCAGGCGTAATTGGTCGGTGTATCTGCGTTCTAATGCCTAGTCTAGGCTTCTTATCACCAATATCACTTTTAGTTAGTAAATCACACCGATTGATCAGATAATGATCTGAGTCTTAGGCGTCAAGTGTGAGTTGAGAAACCGCAACCTTTGCTAGCGCTGCGCTGTGGTGTGCGTGTGCGCATAGCTTCAATATAAAGTCTGGCACACTTTATCGTATATCCAATAATGACAACGTATACTACAAAATATGATAAGTTTGACAATATTGGGTCAAATTTTGAAATTGAAATTGGCTATTAGGCTACTAACAAGTGTTATGAAAAACGTTGTTAGAGCAACGTTGCCTTATGTATATCCTAATCATAGGTGTCAATTTATTCTAAGATCGTTAACTGAAAGCTTACATTAAATTACGTTATTTATGGAGACAGATATCGTTGTCAATGTTATTAAAACAAGTGGCTACAAAACTAAATGTTATTAAAGTCAATGTAGAAGTATGGATCAATATTTAACTTATTTTTATTACTCTATTTTAATTTATTTTATTTAATATTTTTTTAGGACATTTTCCTTATATTAATAATAACATGTAGGTACTACAGGCGTATAAAACGCGCAATTATAGTTTATAAAGGGCTTTAGGTAAAATATACAAAACTGTCAAATTGATAGGCAGTTAATAGTTATTTGTTATACAAGAGTGCAAAGTTGCTTTTTAACCGCGTGCTCAGTTTTGATGAGCAAGCGAAGGATTCTATAATTAGAATCCTGAGCGTTAGCGAGGGAATCAAAAGAGCACGAGGTGAAAAATCTTTGCACTCGAGGGCAACACGTAACTTTTCATCCCACCTCAGCGAGGAAATGACTTAATGCAAAAAAATAAACACTTACAGTCACATGATATTTTTACGCATTTTCAACAGTTTCAGTCAATTCTGTTGGCTTCAAATAAACTTCTTCGTCGCTAGAATCACTCATTTTAGGGTTTACTTGTTTTAAACTAAAGTTTTAACAATATGACGTGAAAGAAAATGGCGCGCGTAAAGCAAATTAATAAAATAGTAATACACCAAGAAGGTTCCGAGTCTAAGTTTTTAACAAATTAAAAAAGGTAGTATGATAAATTCGGCACCATGGAGGTAAAAGTAAATAGGTTTAATGATGTTTTGAATTCACAAACTTAGTGCACACGATGTTCTAAATTCAATTTTACTTTATCCTCTAGAGGATAAAAACGGCTTTTACACTCAGATATCGAATAGCAAAAATACTCTTTCCGAGATGGTGGGATGAAAAGAGAATTTAATAGACTATAACAGATACCAAACTTGACAGTTTTTGGCGTAAAAAATTATATAAATGCCTAAATTGAAAAAAAAGAACACTTATGGAAACACACAGTGTCACAAAGTAAGTAAAGCGGCGTGCTTCTATTTTGTGACACTGTCTACAATGTTTTTTCAGTAAAGTACCTAACCTTAGCTAGATCCTGTTGATGTTATGCTGGTTATCATCGCCGACCATCGGGCATCTAGCCCGATGTCATTGAAAATGAACATTATGACCTCAAACTGAAGGTTCTGAAGGAACTGAAGGATGCAAAAATTTATGACTTACTTACTGAAACTTAACTTATGGAAACAACCGCATCAATTTCCACCAAACATGACAAAGAGATATCTCGCAAAATAAAACTTATTCTTCCATCCAAAAAAAACACACATTGAAATCAGTGCACTCGTACCGGAGAGAAACAGAAATAAAGATAAACTTAAGCACACTATTGCCTCAAACTTATAACATCCCTCTTTTTAATCAGGGGTAAAAATGGCCTGCTATCATTCGTTATAGAGGTGTTTAGTGTGATATTATTCAGTACAAGATTAATCTATATTTTAGTGATTGTCATTTGTCATATTATTGTGTATATGCCATGACGTTGGTCAGTCATCGTGTTCTACGTCTCGGAGGGCAATATCTATTTATTTTAAATATGCATTGATATCAGTAGGAAAATTATCAAGCTACGTCACTATCGCCTTTATACGTGTCAGTACTTGTTGATAATACCTATATCAATATATATAATATAAAATGGTTGCATGACTGACTGACTGATGGCACATCTTAATCCCAGAGAAATGAAATTTGGAGATCATACGTTTTACTTCGGGTGCACTTAGGCTCTAACTTCTAAGTTGACTCTGAGAAAGATCTTGAGTGAATTCCAATTTAAAAATTCCCATACAAAAATTTCATTTTTGGTGTTCTCAAGATCGTTTTCAGAGTTGAGTTCGGTCTATTAATACGGCCCTTAAATATTATAAATTTCTAAAATTTATCCCCTAAATACAGCGACGCGTTAAACTTTGTATGGAAAAAACTCCACGCGGTTAAAGTTATAAAGTTAGTTAAAATACATACCTACAAAGAAAATACCTAAGTACTAATTTTTAAACACTTTATTTCTTCAAGTGGTTGGATTACCTACGTGAAGATTTAATATGATTCATTTCCATACAACACAGAAGTGTCAAAACACTCTAGAAAGAGTGTTTTCAGTATGAGTCACACAATTTATCCTTTACAGGATATTGAAAAAGCTGAATAATATAATTATAATATTATAATATATAATTCAGATCCTAGTCCTAGATTGCAAAATTATACAAAGCATGTCCATGACTTTGAATTATTATAAAATACCTTTTAGTATTTTACATAATAGGCATTTGTGGAAAGTAGGTACCTAAAAGATTAATTTCTATTCAGCTGATTAGATATTTTGGCCACTATTTCCTACCCAAATCGTACCTATTGGAAAATAAGGTTACCAATCTACTGATTAACTGACCTAGATAACATGAGGTGTTTTTGTAGGTAAGTAAAATAAGTCTCCTCGATTTTATCTCAGACATTACGTGGCATCTTTGACATGTATGGACGTGCAAGCAAATCTAAAAAGGTTCGTAGATAGCAGAACACAAATGTTAGAAATAAAGAATGACACATGACATTACAATTTTTCTCGTAATCAATGACTGTAATGTGATGAAATTTGCGAGTAAATTGTAGTAATAAAGTATACGTATTAGCCCCTTGGGTGATAATAGGCATTGAAATGAGAGTAGCTCCAATTGCACCATACCGTTCTATAACTAGAAGGCATTAGTTTGTGTGTGTATCAATCAAAATTTACACTAGTGTCTGCCTGCGGCTTTGTTTCTATGAAGCCGGGATAAAAATTACCTAGCCGATATGTCAATCCAGGTCCTATTCTATTACATTACCAAACTTCATTGAAATCTTAGCGCGTGTTCTGGGAAGAAATAAACAAGCATCTAAACATTCAAACTTTCGTAGTTATAACATAAGTAAATAGAATATCCTATGTACTAATGTTATAACTACCAATTAGGTAGTTATAACAGATGGATAGATATTCTATCAATTAGGTACCTAGTATTAGCCTATTATAGTTATCAGTAGTATATTATTTCTAAATCCTCATATACTTATCGAAATCTATGTACCTACGCTAAGTAAGTAAGGTAAAAAAAACAATGTCATTAAACACATTGGCAGATCTTTTCCTTGATTGAATACAAATTATGACATGACATATTGCATTTACGATCTATGTACTTATTTGACATGGTGGGTATCCTTAACGAAAAGATTATTTTTGTTATTCTGTTTTAACGCCATTCCGATGGCTTGCGTAAGATAATTAAGGGATACCGAGTACACTATTTGGCCATCAATTCACAATCAGGTGTACCTATAGTTATATAGACCAGTAACTATTATGTGTACCTAAGTATCAAGTACTAGGGGCTTTTTGTTTTTAAGTGTTGTTTATTTGATAGTGAGCCTTATAAAACCAGTAATACCATGACCTAGTACCTAACTGGGTAAGTACGTACTACCACACGTCTGTGGTCAGCTGTCCTGATTGATTGGCTGCATAAAAAAACTTTTTATGATAATAAATACTCTGTATTTGATTCAGCTCTAATAAACAAATAATTAAATAACTAAGTAGCTATAGCTCTACTATATTAGTTTTTAGTTTTATAGGTTTATTTAAGTCCCTTGCTTATTTCTCCTCTCGAGCAACAAGCTTATAGAACACACATTGTTGAAAAAAAACCCATTGATCAAATGGAACTTTCATAAATTATTTTGATCGATTATTAGTCCAAACCCCGTAAACAGAACAGCTTAATTTAGAATAAAAAAAAAGAGAGAGAGAGAGAGATGACTACTTCTGAAATAATTACTACCCAGTCGATCTCCTCAGGCATTGTTGGATGGCCAAAATGGAAGACCCTTGCGAGTTAATTTGTGAAATAACAGCGGAAATCACGGAGTAACTTTCTATCCTACCCCCACAAGGATTGCCTAAGTCCATTTTGACCGGACCAAGATCTCATAAAACACAACTAATGGTTAATTTCTATAAGTAATTATTGAAACCACAATTTCATTATGATAAGCCCCAATCGTGGCTCGTCCTTCATGATAATGAGTATCGGCTAGACAACTCAGGGTGAATGTACTTCAAAACTGTGCATCAATGTGCATTGCAATCTAAATATTAAATCGAGTTTTTTTTCTGTAGCACCTGTCGTAGCCCGTAGCATGTGCTACAGAATCAAAACAACGCTGATCTATTTAACTCTTGGCTTTTTTCTTGGTCTTTTAACAAAACATTTTTGAGAACGTTATAACCATGTATTATGGCTACAACTCTAATTAATAATTACACCATCGAGCAGGTAAAGAATATTAGGATCGTGAACACATTGAGGTGCATGGTGTGGTGGCGAATAATGGTTGGTGGCAGCCTGCGGTACTGTGGTGGCAGGTCGGTGCGGGAGGCTGCACGGAACAGGTCCGGCGCACGCGCGGGGCAGAGTCAGAGCCGCGGCCGGCGAGCGCAGCGGGCAGCCTCGCCACTCAGTGCACGCGCTGCCTCGCCGCCGCCAGCTTGCGTGCTCCCTGCACACCGCACCACGCGATCGTCCGACACTCCCGACTCGTGCCGCGAACTATCCCGACATCGACACCCCTAACACGCAAACTTTCCGCGACCCTATAAAGCTTTCAGAACATTTCCCCGAACCCTGTACATTCCGTGTGAAAGACGCTTTCTGTTGTGAATCGCGTGTGAAGTTATTATTTTTTACGAGTGTTGCGGTGACCACGATCTCGATTCTAAGGTAAGAAACTCAATAACTTGTAAGAAGTCTAGTATGGAGTCTGCTAATGAGAAAAAAATACTGTATGATGTAGTATTAGAAAGTAACTTGCATAGCAACGAAACAAGTTAAAGCCATACTTGTATCCACTGTAAGTACGCGGGTACTCGAGTTGATGTAACCTCGTTATGTTGGTGCAAGTTAAATAAAGTCCAATTCTCGAAGCACATTTAGGTAGTTACATATTTGGCTAGATTCAAAATAACGCTCCAATGTATGCGAATGAAATACATTGCATATCATTTTGATATCATTAAAAATCTTGAATCTTAAATACTTTTATCAAGCAATTATGCAGGTAAAGTCAGTGAAGCTTGTTAAGATTGTACCGAAACTTACAATATAACTCGTATTCTAAGTCATAAATATACACAGATTATAATATTACATTATGCCAGTTCTAAGAGACGATGTTTCTCGTGAGTTGTGTATATACAAGTATTGCTAAGGTAACACGATAATATAAACCAGTTAATGATGTGGTAACTTTAATGTGATATTCATCCACGGGTGTAAGCCATACAGGCCCAGGTATTGCTTTGGTAATCTGAATGCCACTTATCATACTCGTCGAATAAATTTAGAAAGTCATCATAAATAAAATAATACTAAACTAATTCAATCACGTCTCATTTTTTAAAAAAATAACTGTAATTTAATTGGACACGCATTATCTTGAAATGGAATATTTTATTTTGTTGTTAAATGTGATGAATTCAATGGTCATCAATATTTAAACCGTCACTTTTAATTAATTTAATTTAATTATGGCAGCAATAAAATGAGTCAAATATAAAAATAAATAAATGTGTGTTGATTGTGAAATATTGGATTCTCCAAATCATCATGATTGTTAGATCTCAATCAAAGGAAAAATAAGTAGGTACATTTTCCTTAAAAAATATATAATATAACATAACACCTAACAGTCACATACGTAGTCATGACTCCACACTAGGATTCCTAGGTGATAAAAAAAAAACACCTAAACTTTCGCATTCCTAAAATTAAAGAAAATCTACCACTGACGGTGTTGGTCATGGTGGTTGGGAACGGTGAATCGTGATGCTGTCGAAAAGTCCATCACTGGTGCTCGTTTAGAGTGATTTTACAAAATACCTAAGTCCTAATGGCTTTCAGCTTCCTCTGGACCTCATTATGATATAGGAGTTTTAATAGAAGTCGTTAGGAATGAACCCTCTGTTGGTTGCAATAATTAAACACCAATAAACAGCAAACTGAGCTTTAAATTAAGTATAATATTTATTTTATTTTACTTTACTTGCTATCACTGTCAATCTTTTCCTAATAATATAGATGCGAAAGCTTAGAAGTTTGTTTGTTTGTTTCTCAATCACGCCATAACGGCTAAACAGATTTCATTTTAGTGCAAAATTTTGTCGCTATAAAAAGTGAAACGTCTGTTTGTGTGTTTGTCATGATTTCACATGAAACATGAAACTTGTCAAGTGCGAGTCAGACTAGCGTCAAGAGGGTTCCACTTAAGTAGGCTACCAGAGTAAGCACTAGACCAATTAAACTTATAAGTCATGCAACACAATTTTATACGAATTAACTGATTTCCGTTTCCCGCGGGAATGTAAGACCTTAGTATTTTCATTTAGGTTTTCATGTAAACTATGAGTGAGGCATAATATTCTAAATTATTTAAAAAAACATTGGCTTAATAGTTTCGGAGAAAGGGGGAGGGAAAATTGTAAATTTTGCATATTTTCTTTAATTTCTTTGAAAGTAAGCATTTTGGAATTATAAAAAATATATTTGTATTTCTTATAACGAGTTCTTTCATTTGATATGTAACATGATGCATTTGACACGACACAAGTTTTTTTTATTTCTTTTTGTTTATTTACGCTATTGGTCCGTGATTGAGTCATCTTTACTCTACATATATAATGTACCAAATTTCATCTTTTTTGGTCCAGTAGATTCAGTGAAAATAGGCTGTGACAGATAGACTGACAGACAGACACCTGAGTGATTCTATAATGGTTACGTTGGTCCTTTTGAGGTACGGATCCCTAAAAAGCAGCAGGGGCAGAAAAACGTGAGTGAGTCTACGGGCGACCGCCAGTATTTTATGAATTTTATTTGCGAAGGCTAGTGAGGCATGTTTTCAGTTCCGTATATCGATGACACATTTTCATAAAGAGACTAGGTAGTTAGTTCCATTTTTAGTAGAGACGATACAGTCATAGTTGGATGTCATACTGCTCATTCACATCTGCTGGATATAAGTGGATCATCACATATATCATTATCTGAGGCTGAGGCGACATACAAAAATTGTTCTAAAGCGTCGAATTCTTATAAAACAGAGTCTTTTGATACGTGGTGGAACGAAAACGTTAAAATGAAACTGATAACTCCAAGTTCTGGGTCTTAAATACTACTAATACAATAATAATATATCATAAATGTTTAGATATCTGTTTGTTACGCCGTAACGGCTAAAACGATTTCGATGAAATTTTATGGAGATAAATTATGAACTTTACCAGCTACTTTTTTACCCGACTACGGCAAAGCAAAAGGAGGGTTATGACTTTAATAGTCTATTTATGTATGTTTGTTTGTATGTCTGTATGTAAGTATTTTCATGTGTTAAAGCCCCGAAAGCATTTCACGATGTCACACAATACATTAAATATGGTGTAAATTAAACAAAATTTCCAAACTCCATATAAATATAATTGAAATTAATTAAGAAACTAAGTTTTTTGTTTCCGCCTGTCCCTAGTTTACTTTTAATTTAAAAACTACATGACAGATCTTAAACAAAACTTTTTGGGCCTTATTCATAATCATTTTTAAAACCTATTTTAGTTAAAATAGCTTTTGTCTTGTTCTCTCTGATGTAAAATATCATATGTCAAAAACAAGACAAAACATTTTTTAACTAAAATAGGTTTCTAAAATGATTATGAATAAGGGGGTATATATTTTTACAACTTTTGAAATACTTTGTAGATATAATCGAATAAGACTCTCGACTTATCAAGGTACGGAGTGTTCTTGATTTTTAAACCAATGAACCGTAAATTGGGTAGATTAGATAGATTGATTAACACTTTATCTTCCACCAGGAATACATCATTTATTAAAATTAGCAGTAAATTGGGCGGCATTATTGCTAAAAGCCATTTCTTCCAGGCAACCTTTAAATAAGAGAAGATAAGATCTTTAGAAATAAGTTAAAGCGTAGGTAATTCAGCTAAAAGATCGACGAGATGTATGTGGGAAACTTAAAAGAGCCATGCCAGAAAAAATACAGGCTAAATTGCCCATAATCAATTGCCATAAATAATTCGTTGTAGTTTTTAAAACTTTATACGATGAAAGCCTCACAATGGAATGCAACGATATAATAATCAAGCAATTAAGATTATTTATGATAATAATCATACTGTCTATCGTTCTAGTGTAAACTCGATAACTGAATTCTTTCACTGATTAATAAGGTAGGTACACAGATTACACGTTATTTCTTTGAGTTACGTAGAGTTTGATGACGTCAGCGTTGATAGTGTCTTTCGTATTGATTTCGTTTTACAATCGATATCATTGTTCGTCATGGAGTTAGTTCTGCAAATTTGACTATTGTTGTGAAACAATTTTATTCAAATGACTCTTGTTTTTCATCCGGATTTATGACAATCAATCCATAAAAAGAGATTGATAAGTGACTAGAGTGATATTATCTAGCTTTTATACCCAAAAGATAGTTTGTGAGATAATTCAAGGACCTATCCAATAAAGTAAAAGCTTTCTGGTGTATTTGAATACCTTGTACACAAATCTAAGTAAAACTTATGTCTTTTGAACTTGTACTTACTGAACACCAATTACTACAGGGCCTCGAAGCTGCAAACTAGGTTTAATTAGCGTCGTGAGAAGCTCTCAGTGAAATCACTACACGCAGCTCTCCCTTTATCTACCAGTTAAAGGTTATCTTTGTTTACTTACTTTGTTTTAATTAAAACATCAAAAAGAGGTGTGTTAATAGCAATTAATAATATCACTGCGTCTATTTGTCTGTTATTCTGTGGCATACAGAACGTATGGAGTTAGTTGTTAAGTTGCCTATATGCTTAACTGTTTCTAAGGATAAAAGTATAATTGTATACCTACGTATAGTTGTTATAGACATTATAAATTCAGTAAAAACTTCAGAACGACTTCCTGTACAAGCAGGTGCAAAGGATATGTCCAGACTTTTTGTACTAGGCTGTTAGCTGTAGAAATGTTCACAATGAGCTTAGTAATAAATTATGAATGAGTATACGGGAAGCGCCCGTCTGAATGGCTATGCTGACTCATGCCATCTTTCGCTGAAACGATGAAACATTGCGTCGTCATAGGGCTAGTCCAGACAAATAAATAACGTGGTTTATTGCCTGGCTGGTTCGTCTTCGTCACCCTACTTGTTATGTGACCGTTACTAACTGACTACAGCAAAGCAATAGGAGGGTTATGATTTTAGCAGTCTATATCCAAACTTGGTCAGCATATAATCCAGGATCATACACTTTTAGAAAAGTAGATGTGTTAGATGTGTACCTAAACTATAGCTACCTACTAGAACGACTTCTGTAATTTGTACTTATAATATTGTTGTCATATAAGTGACTTATTGTATTTTTTGAGAAATAAAAATTCTATAAACTTATATATTTATGCAAGTTTGTTCATGTAGCTCCGAAACTACTTGACGGATTTTGACATGAGGTATCGTATGAAGCCGAGGAATTTTTTTACTACGTATGAAGCATGTTAACTTTACGCGTGTTAAATACAGTACCTGGGTGACCGAGCTTTGCTCGAGAAAATCGGAAAAACGAGTTTCTCCAGAGATGAAACCTAGCTAGATCGTTTTTTTCCTCCGAAAACCCCCGTATAGCAAATTTCATCGAAATCGTTAGAGCCGTTTTCGAGATCTCATAACATTATGCATAAAAATATTGCTCGTTTAATACTTAGACTTGACTTCACATGAAAGCTAGATAATATCACTCTAGTCAGTAATCAATCTCTTTTTATCGATATGACTTCACACTAAATAGAATATGACGCAAATTTGAGCTTGGTAACAAATAAAAGGGCTTGATCATAAAAACATATTTGAAAAATTTGAACATTCTTATTATTATTTTTTACATTCTAAAAATACTGATCCATTAAAAAGTTGTTAAAAAATAAAACTTTCAAAACATAAATACGCAAAAGCTGAAGCCATCAAAAAAAGGTATTTAAAGACGTATTTTGGATGATATGAATAAAGCATTATTGATTTTTGAGTTGAAAGACTTTAGAGACTATGGCTGACTAAAACCAATGTTAATGAGGGTGATGATATCTTTCTATTGGGTGATGACAAGCAAAGGTACAAGCCGGAACAGTAGTCATTCTTGGCTGTAATCTTTATACCATAATAACTACTTATACTACACCTACATTATTATCCCTAGCCATAAATAAGCCAATTTTATTATTTGATAAAGTATGTTTACTTGCTATAAGAACTATGATTTTAATCGGAATCTCTATGTCGTTAAACTCATACGGCAAAAAGAACAAAATGCAACGAAATTTACAAAAAAAATGCTTTAGAGTAGGTACCTACTGTGAATGATTAAATCGCGATCTGTAAATGTGACGCGTGAAGGAACTTCCTTTTTGAATAAACTTGATAAATTTGATAACATTGGGTCATAAAACCCAATAAAATACCCTTTACTAAGTGACTGATAAAATTGATTATGATTTCATCTTTAACCACCGACGCAAAAAGAGGGGTGTTATGAGTTTGACGTGTGTGTATCTGTGAGTCTTCTGTGGCAACGTAGCTCTCGAACGGATGAACCGATTTTGATTTAGTTTAATTTTGTTAGACAGTTGGTCGAGAGGGTTCTTAACTATATTTGTTTGTATTGGGAGTTTTTTTAAATTTTCAGTTATTTATGAATCTGGTTACAAATATCATGGCAAAGCTGAAAATTATGAAATGGTTCAACAAACAATTTTCATATGTTCTTGTAGGTAAACGAATCTAGCTAAACCAATTTGAATTAAATTCTTAATTTTGATAATATTGTTATAGCAGCTAGTCTTATTGGCACACACACACATTGAAGTAAATTAGAACTCACTATGGCTTTCCGCAACTCGCGATGTTCACATCGCCATAGTTAACGATGTCGCCCATAAGCAAGATTCCGCGATGCGACGCAACAGTGACACTGTGGCAATTTAGTACACACAACTAACTTTTGTTTGAGACGTAGATAAGTCGCTGCTTTGTATCTTTAATTGTCTAAAGACGTTTACACACGGCTGCTAGAAGCGCTTTTTAAGAAAGCGCGTCTGTATCGTGTCACTTGTCACAAAATACAAGTGAAATTATAAAATGTACTTACACAAAACCCGACTGCGAACAAAACCGAAAAGTGGTAAGTTTTTTGTTGAAATGTACTTATATATATATCAAAAAGAGTTCATGAATGTACGTCCTGTTGTTGATGTTGATAATTTTATCCATAGTAATCAGAAGCCAAAACACGACCAATCCACTTATATCTATTGAGGAGTTTTGTTGTCCACCTTTATCATCAGCTCTCTGCCACCTATAACAATATATTGTCATCGGAACATGACAAGTATTCAACATTTCAGACACCTAATTCATCAAAATCTATCAAACCGTTTAGGCTACAGCAGGGGCAAAAGAAAACGGCATACAAATAAGACATATTAAATACAAAAAGTATCGCGATTTCGAGGCAAGAGTCGCCGTATGTAAACACCCTTAGAGAGGATTCTGAGTGAACGTGCGTGTTGCACACGTGTTTTAACTTAAGCTATATAAACAATTAGATAAAAGAATTATACGTTTATATATGAAATGCAAAGGAGTCATACTCAATCGGATTTGCTGTCTAATTCTGTTTCTTATTACGTGGTGTATAAAGCTACTGTTGTAATGTCATGTGAAAAAAGTTGGTTTCGGGTTGTTGGCGACAATCAGGCTGCGTGGGCACTATCGCTATAGCGAGTGCGAGGTCGCCCGCTCACCCCGCTATCGCACTCGCCGAGCGCGCCTCATTAACTCTATTAATAATTCATCTCATATCTCCTCAACCCTATTGTTCTGCTAGATTATTTCCCACTCGTCACATGCACCTCGTATGAACTCAATTACAATGATACTTTGTTGCGAAGACCCGTCTGGGTACACAGGTACTTTCACATTCAAACTTGGATACGCGTTATGGGGTTTTCCGATTGGCTTGATACCACTCATTTGTGCTACTCGACCGGAATTGCGAGTTGTTTCTGCTTTATAAAGTAGGATTTATGAATTCGGCTTGGTTTCTAGGTGGCCTTCTATTGTTATGTCGTCTTGATATTTTATGGTTGCTACATAATTACGTATACAAGTTTATTAAAGATGTATAAATCTTGAGAATGTTGTAAGCATATAGCTTTTCATTCAATCACCTCATCTCGATGTCGTTGCTTTTGATTCTTGTCTGTCCATAGCAATACCAGTCCTAACTTTCATCTAATAAGTACTTGTTATGACTACACCAGGTAGGCTGTAGGCGTGACCAGGTGAGAGGGCGTGGCTACCACCCCGCATCGACACCTACCATCTCGCCCCCACCCTTTAGAAGCTGTTACTTTTTGCCACATTTTGAACAATGAATCCATTTTCAAACATGATAAAATTGATATATATTCTGTTAATCAAAAATAAGTTTAAGTTTGGTGTATCCGTGGTCGCCATTTCTTTTTGGTAAGACAATAGGAATTTTATTTGAATCCAATAGTTGATTAGATATGCGACGGTGTTTCAATGTAAATTGATGGATTAGTTCATGCGCTATTTCCAACTAACTCAAACAAAAGTCTTTGAAAAAAAAGCATAATGAAAGAATTTGGCATTGCATTTATTATGTATATAACCATCAATTACTATTAATTGACAAGACTAGAAAAACTAAAGCAGACCTAACACAAAAATCTCATTTCTCTTTGTCTAGACGTTAAAGTGGGAATGAATAATTTTCTGTCGTTTCGATATGCCTTTTCACATAAGGTATTCCCGAATTGTTGGTACCTATACAGTCCACGTTTACACAGAGTTAATGGACATGTTGTGTTCAACTCTGTTAATTCAATTAGCCGTGAGCCAGACGTCGGTCCGCCAATCAACGGCACTCATTGTTTTTCACGCCACAATGAAATCCTTAATGTACTTATTCAGGTCAAATTTACTCTTTGATAGAGGTAAATATTTGTACACTATCGTCTCATCATCGACATATTTGGTGTAAGCATAAGTTTTTCTTCTTCCTTCAGCCTCTTTACGTCCACACTGAATACAATGGGGGCATTTGCCATAGTCACCACGCTTGGCAGGTGGATTTGTGATCTTAGTACTGGTATTTAGTACTCAGATGGATGCTGCTGCCCATCTCCTGATGATCCGCAAGTCAGCTTTTTTTTTTTTCTTTCTGAAAATTATCTTATCTTTCTTACACTCCACTTCTGTATCTCTTTAGGTATATTCTACGTCCTGAAAACCTCCATAGTTCTTTTCATAGAAACACGTGGCGCTAGCACCCACAACTTATTCTTTCTTTTCGACCTTAATTATTGACCTAAGGTGGTATATACAATTTATTTGCTTCTATAGTTTGCATATTTATTTAAATTTTATCTATTATTTCCTTGATTATATTATTGTTTACTCATCTCAACCATTGCCAACTTGTAATCGTGATTTGAATTACAGCGATTCTATATCTACTGCTCATAATCAATCACTATGAAACTGAATTAGATAGGTTCTTTATTGTTTCATAGTTCAATTACATCCATACCTATTGGTGCTTTCAAACGTCTAGTCTGAGTCTTCATTGTCTTCTATTCTAGGACCTTGCCTTGACTTTATGATGATTTCAAGATTTGAATATAAATTGTTGATTAATCTTAATTTATCACGTGGTTTAAAGCAAGAATAGCCAGAAAACCCATTATGTGCGATCCAAATTTATCTTAGATCTGCAAACAGAAGACAATTACAAATTCAGCTCCAATATTTGCTGGAGATAAATCGCAGTACCTACAGTGGCATAGGTAACGATAATCTCCGTATTAATGAGATTATAAATTACACACTTAGTCTGGACGAGAGCATTTAACTTTGTGTGTTTATAAATACAGCTACTTATAATAATTATGACAGTCAAGCTCAAAACGAATACATTTTTTACTTTATACCAAGTATTTCTATACGTAAGCATGTTAAGATGGAAGATTTAGCGAGAAGTGTTGAACTCCATCAGTGATGCTGAATCAAACGAAAATAAAGAGGCCCAATTGACAATGGAAAACCATCGCAAAGTGAAACAAAGTTAGTATATTGTGTTAAATTAATAAAACCCAAAAGAAAATAAAAAGATTTCAGCAGAACTTTATCATGCATGATCAAGGCAGTATAGGTACCGGAAAATAGTTCTTACAACGACTGCAAGTGTCTTGACTGACGACACAGCGACGGTATCATGACCCTCTACCCAGAACTGCACCCGAGTCTCGCGATCATCGAACCTGCTGCGAAAAAACCTGATCTTGTTACTTGTACAGTTAGCCGCGCATTAAGTAATCGGAGCCGAGAGCTACAAGATAATGTTGCGCACGCGTGAAATATATCCGAGCGTTTTTATTGCGACCGCGTTCCGCACCCGGACTGGTATGCGCGTGTCTTTGCGCCGAAGAAATTCTGTCCACGAGTGGTTTGCCTCAAGCGACCTTGCGGCCCCGCCCCCGCTCTTCATACACCCCCCTCGGTCCCGCAATCCGCCGCGTTCCTCCACCGCTGGCTGCCGTGAAAGTAGGTGACGCCGCCGCCCGCCTCGATGGCACCCGTCTTCACATTCGCTCGGACAAGTTGCGGGCCCTACGACTTACACGTGGCTTTCTAAATGTGTACCTACTGCATGTTACGAGACATGTCAAACATCTCCTATCTTGGAATCTGGACCTGCTAGAGCTTTCTGATGGTATATCAACTCCACAAGGTTTTGTGAATGATCACATATTAAGTCAGGTTGTTGATTGAGACATCTGTGCCTATTTCAATAATGATGATTGAATTAATTGTGTTCATAGCATGTTCTGTGTACACACAGGACGCATCTAAGCTATACCAAATTAGCATAAAAGTTTATAAGAATTTTGATTGAAAGGCTGATCGTTCTATATGAATAGCTAATTCAATTAAATCAGACACTGCATTAAGAACAAGTCGCCGATGTATGAGCAAATGTTTGAGTCACTACTGATTTTACCTTATCTGTGCTGTCCTTATAAGTAGTGGAAAAAAAACGTTTTAAATCCTTTGAAAACATGTCTTATGAATTACACATGCAATTAGTCGTAGGTCATGTTTTAGAAGACATATTTTACGTCGACTTGTAGTATTAATTTCCATCTAGATCAAAATATACCAACCTACCTACTATATAGTTCAGTACAGGTAACAAGTACAGAACATACCTAAAAGAATCAGATCGATAGTCCAGTACATTGTTGCAATAAAGGATATAAAAGAGTCATCGCATTGCATTTTATAACGAAACGCCGATAAGCAATTCCCTTTGTAATATTTATCAGAAGGTGAATTACTCAACGCGTTCGAAGAAAATGTTGTGAATATTGCCCGCGTGGATGAAACTGAACACATTCAATCGAATGCTTACAGCGGCCTTCCAGGATTATACGTATATATTGCTCACTGATGCTCGCTCATCTTTTCGTGAAAGGTGTCGGCCAGTTTGCCTTCATTGTGTTGTTAGTTGTCTTTGGTGTGACCCAGACACTCGCCGAGATGTTTCCAGATTTCCAAGTTAGTACATTTGTATACTTTGAAATCTTCCTTCTAAATCATCTGCGAGATAAACAATAAATCTCGCTTATTGCAAACGATTTAATAACAAAGCTAACTAAGATGGCATTATCTACATACTTGCCTATCTATAGACAGCTAATATGATGTTTGTTATTCATATAGCAACTTTAACTTTTTATCGCGTCTATTGTCCGTTTGGTATTTTCTCGATTAACAACGGGTTGATTGACATGTGGAACAAAAAATTTAACGATACGATGTACGTGGATGCTGCTACCAGCTCATACATCATGAGCGTGTCCTACGTTATTGTCTTTTACAGTAGTTACTTAGGCTCTATTTTATTATTATACTATTCAATTTGTTCGGCAAAGCAAATCACCATAGATTTAATATTATCTATATCAGTTTTGACTCTGACTCTGAGTACTAAATTGGTCTTGTACTTGATACATTATTCTGCATGTATAATTATTACACTTTAGCAACGCTGTTAACTTGTTCCGCGTTATAAATTGCGGCAAAATTAGCCTCGTTTATTTTATTTATAGCATAAAGAACTTCAGACATTTCATTAGAGTTTTTTGGTATGTTTACTGTTAGCCTAAACAAATTAACGAAGAGGATCTGCAACCGGAACTAGATGTAATTGACAATGTAGCGATCTTTTTGTCTCCTGCAAAAGTAAACGCACTTAATATGAGCCACTTTTTGCTGCACTGTGTTATTATTAATGAATAAATGGTATATGTATGTCCGAGTACCTACTCGAGGTCAACGCACGAATGGAATGCTGTAAAAAATGCGTTAAGGACATCAGTCTGACACTCTATCAACGGTACGATCCACTATGCTCGTGGCTCGGGGTCATTAATTCTGTGATTAGCATTGAATAATTAATTAGTACGTTCCCGGCCTATGTTTAAGTCCAATAACGCTGGTGTGATTGGCATTGATAACCTAAAATTGAATAAAGTTGCGTGCCTATCATAGTTGTTCGATTTGGATACAACAGGAAAATTGTCGAAGGAATAATCATTGTAGCGTATTTTTGCCTGTTTATACAGTCGCATGCGCTATCGTCTGTAGGAGCTTTTTTGTAAGTAGTTGAGTTATACCATAACATTATATTGTTAGAGCATTGTATTGTGTTCGTTTAGTGTGGGTGTTGGGGTATCCGTGTGATATTCGCGTGGTTTGATAGGGGGTAGATAGGTATACAATAATAAGGTATTGAAATTCCAATTGTATCTTTACAACGGATAATTGCATGTTTATTGTAATGATTAAATCATAAACATTTGAATCACGTGGCAAAACAGTGACGAAATCTGAAGTAAAAGTAACAACATGAAATTACGTTGCTTTATTTTCCTGTTCTTTTAACTGAGTGGCTCGTTTTGAGTATTTTCCTATTGACATAAATAATATACATATTACAATTTTAACTTGTATTGCATTGTCTCCGTGCTGTGCCGTGGTGTGTTCGGCCTAAGAAAAGACCCCGCCGTCTCTTTTCGTGGATGTCGTAAAAGCCGAATAAGTGATTACATCAGCCCTGGTGGGTAGCAGCATCCACCTGAGTACTCGACTCCAACACTGTGATCACCAATCCGCCTACCAAGCGTGGTGATTATGACAAACGCATCTTCGCATTGCAATCTAATGACTATATGATGATGATGATGCTTTAACTATCATTTCTGTGATTTTTATTTTAGTTTACTTTTCAAATTACGAGGGCTTTTACGAATTATTACGGGTTCTAAGCTATACACTAGTAGTTCCTCCGAACGAGTATTCTAATTCACCTTATATGAAATTTTTAATGTTACTTTAATTTTGTGATTCATTGCCGAAAATAGATAAAAAATAAGGCAGATTCTTTATCATGATTTCAAACGAAAATAAGATTACTTAGAATTCAACTCTGGTTACGAAGAATGATTGTATATGACGACAGTGATCAAATGTTGCTTAATAGAAGTAGCTAAAACGTTAATAAATAATCCAATTTCCTATGTAATTGCTTACATAGGAAATTGGAAATCCTTCTCAAGAAGGACCCAATAGATTTTTTATTCGGTAGGTTAAGACTAGAGTACAGTAAAAATATTTATCGGTCAATACTCTCAAAGAATGTATAACATGATATACCTACATGTTTATTAAATATCTTTCGTGAATTACTGTGTAATAATCTATGATAACGACTGTATCGTGTGACGTCACATTACGTACAAATGCTGAATATATATTTTCGGTATCTACTTGAAACTGATTCAATAAATCCGCCTTTATATCAACATTTCGCAAGTTCAATATTTCTTCACAAATACAGGTTTAAAAATGAAAAAAAAATTAAATAAATACTTAAGTATTTATTTAAATTTTTAGGTCCTTATAGTTTTAATTAGAACCCTATGAAAAATACTTTTTTATAATTTAACAGGCTGCACCTCTTATCAAAAAAATATATTCCTGAATAAAGAAAATAATTACCATGGGTAAGAATTATGGGTGTAAGAATACATCCATCTCCTCTCGTGGATGTCGCAAAAGCCGACTTAAGATTACACCAGGGGATGGGCAGCAGCGTCTACCTGAGTACTCACCAATCCGATCACCAATCCGCCTGCCAAGCGTGGTGATTATGGCAATTCCCCACTGTATTTAAGGAAGCCTCGTTCATCCAGCAGTAGACTTCTAAGGCTGATGATGATAGAATGAAAATCTTTTTAGTTAATATTACCTTCCTTTTGGTTTTCTTATTGAACTGCATTTATCTACATTTCTATAAAATACTTGAATTACTTAAGTAAAATGTATCCAAGTACCTATATTAAGTACTTAATGAACATTTTGAAACGGAAAAATAAACATGGCGATAAAAAAAAATTTGGAATTCCCTTTGATTATAAACATATTGGATGATGAAATTGATTTTGTTGTTTTCACGATTGCTTATCGTGAAATTGTAAAAGAATTAATGACAATAATATTAGATAAAATAAACGAAATAACTGACTGAGTCTGAGAATTGTTACACTCTGTAAAGCAAGTGTTGAACCATATTCAATGCGTTCCAAGATTATCATAAGCAATTGTTATACAAACGAGGAAGAGCTCCTCTACCGAGAATGGGGTTCTGGGTTGAAAGGACTAGGGCTCTTGCTGAGCTGGGATTCATGATTGGTACAGCTGCAGAATAGGCTTAAGCCACAGATCATAAGCCCTTGTTGATTTTAGGAAATCAGTATGATAGATTATAATATTTAAATGTGGGATTTATTCAGTGAGGGTTATGGACTACTATAGGATACTATGAAATCATGTAACACTCCTACAGAAGTCCCAGCCTAACCCTATTTGAAGCAATTGGTTGGTCTAAGTGGTGCACAGTTAAATTGTTGTTGTATTGTTGCAGGTGTTGCGCACAAGTGGCGTGGCGCGAGGGTGTGATGCGAGAGCGGTGGAGCGGCAGGCGCAGGCGCCGCGAGTAGCGACCATGCGGAGCCCGCTGCACGCCGCCTGCCTGCTTGTCCTCGCCGCTGCCGCCTCCGCTTCCACTGACGTCATCAGCCTAAGTACGTAGATAATAATGGCTACATAGATATGACGTAGATACACACAAATATGTGATAACGTTTACGCGGACTGCTTGTTTTCTTACATGACGTCATCAGCTATGTCTATATAATGTAGGTCTAGACTAATTTGGAGAAAATTAAGTTAAATTACGTGTGCTTTATTACCAGAAAGCTATTTACTTTTATGACCAATTCCAGAGACGAAGGGTCGCCATGGTGTCCATATAACTATCAAATCTAATCAAGTACATACATTTAGAAAAGGTTATTTATCAGAAAGATCAACTTTTATAATGGGCTCAAACAGAGACAAAGATCGGTAGACAGTCTTATCTGTGACGTCAATTATGACGCAAAACTTACTGGAAGGGATAAAAACGCTATTCAAACTAATTGAAAAGAAGAGATGGAATGTTTTATCATTATTGGGTATATAAAAGTGTTATTTATTGCGTTCGTATAGGTGTTATGACTTTCATTACGGTTCCGTCGAAGTTTCAAAAGTTGTACAATCTCACAATAAAAGACACAACGGTTACCTTACCGGTTGCACAAGGTGCGCTCGGCGACAATACTTCTCTTGCGAAACTGTTCGTCCGGACCCGGTTCCCACATAGATCACGAATACCTACGCTCTCCTTTCTCGATCGACACATCCAATCTATTTGTTATTCTATCCGATGCTTCGATATTCTATATGCAAAGTTCAATCTCTTTAGTAGTGTTTGCCATTGCAATATTCGTAACTGAAAGTTCATGCTTTACATTTACCTTATCCTTAATTTTTTGTAATTTTTATGGTTGATCATTATCATCATCATCATCATCATCATCATCATCATCATCTCAGCCCAGAATAATCCACTGCTGGGTAAATTCCTCTTTTCTCTTCTAGCCAGCCTCCTCTGTCCTGTGTGTCTCATCCAGGTATTTTCTGCAACCGTTGCAAAGTCGATCCATCTCGCTTTGGGACGACCCGGATTTATTCGAAGTGACTTTGAAAAATAATTAAACTATTGTTTTGTACTATGTTTTCACATCAAGCTTTATGATTGGGTCGGTCTTCCACGCTTGTTATTCTCATCATAGAAAACCAATTTTCATTAGAACCCCTTTCTTTTGAAATCGTAAAGAGACCACTTACGGCTACAATCAAACTTTTATTGCCTTATTACCCAATTAGAATGCATAGAAAGCGTAATATATGTCTATTCATAATAAAGTTATCTTCATCAGGAACTATTCAGTTATGACAGTGATAACATTACCTACTTCGTAGAGTTGTTGCTACGTATATTAGTTTGCAGGTTATAAACAAACATTTATCTTATAAGATTGACTTTCTAAATTTATTATAATCTAGGCAACGTTAAAGAAATGATGAATAAGGACATCAAAATTACTTTCTGCATACAATGTGCGCTTGAATCACTGTAATTATACTTTGTATCAAGTACATTGTTTTAAGTAAGTGTTTATCGTTCATTTTCGTGATCAGCATAAGTTTTAGAAGATTTAGATTTATTATTTTTAGGAACTAAGCCATCTACTTCATTACTATAGTGACCATCAGTCGATCGGAACTTTTACGCATCTCCGCTTCGCTCAGCTATTTAAATCCTGTGAGTTTTATAAAGCTTTAAAAACTTTAATAAAAAAATCTGAATTCCTAAAACTCAGGGCCAATTTTAAGAATTATGTTCACACTGATCTCAACTTTAATAATTACCTGATCTACAGGGAAATAAATGGAAGTATACGATAATAGCTTCCGTCTTGTAGTGATTTAGATCAGTTGAGCTATTTTTAGGTCGTTTGCAACGGTGTTTATCAACTGATTTTATTGTAAGTATAATTTTAAACTTTGTATTTACTTATATTATTATTTCCGTAAATAAAGTAATTTTTTCTGTATAACTAATGAATTTGTCCAGGTATCTTAGGTATTTTAGGATGAATCTCAAAATAAGCTTTTATATTTTACTAATCTTATCTACACTATGTTTATTTGTGCTCTTAAAAGGATCTTAAAGTGCTGAAGCTCAGAGCAAAAAGTATCGTGCCGATAATGGGGACCGGCACACAGGTTTGAATTTATACGCCCGCAAGACGCTATATTCAAGTCCGAATAATCCGTTTTCAAATATAAGTAGGTATTTATGTATGCAGTAACGTGTTACTACTTATAAGGGAGCAGGTTTCTAGGTCGGATATAGCTACGAGGGTCAAGTTTACAGTCAAACAGTGCTGACATTGATGCACGGTTACTTATAAGCTTATCTATAAACCTTATCTAACACTCATCTATTGTTGAACGGTATACGAGGACAGCCGTGATCGGAATTTAATATGTAGAAAATGAACTGATACTAGATAACCTGTTATTTCAAAAATATGATTAGAATCTTCGGATTTTTACTCGCTTTCCGCTCAATATCAGAATTTTGGTTTTATTTATCTTCTCTATGCCTATTTTCTACACATCATTGCATAATAATTATAACTTGTGATGATTTTAGCAAAAACTAACTTATTTTGTATGTTTATTTTACATTTTACTTATTTAAGTAGGTATATGTATGTATGGTAAACTTATTTTTTTATTAACTAAATAGTTAGCATTTAGTCATTTCTTAACTAACAATCCTTTAATATTTTTTGAAAAGGTAAGTGGTGCTAGTTATGTTTGAATTCTTTGAAAACATGGATTGCCTATAAACATTGATAATTTATAATTTAACGAACATTAATAAATTCGTTTGCCTTGAAATCCTCCGGTTGCTATTATTATGAAAATGTAAATGAGGCAAGTCCACTAAACGATCAGCATTTGGATACTGCTGAGTATTTATGTAACTGTTATTAACCTGAGTTCTTCAAGATCACTGTTATTTAAGCACATATTGTAAGGTAAATAGATTCGGAGGAGCAGACATTGTCGATAACAAACAAAGCAATTATGTTTGTATGTGTGCGTGTATAGTAAACGGGCTGTGAGGAATGTCCAATGTTCACGTTTTGAGAGGTGCTCATTAATTACCAAAATATTGACGCGGGTCGCATGATAGTGTGACCAGTGGCGCCCGCGGTGGCTACGTAAGAATGCGGATCTTTGGATCTGAATCAAGGTAACATGCGATCAGATGAGACCACTACACGAGCAACGAGGCGAGTGTCGATGTCATCTCTATAAAATCGGTATATCAGTAGTACCTAAGTTGTGATAAACTATGACTTTGAGTTGATACGACTGAGAATACCGGAAGATCTTCTTTGAAAGGGCTTCTTACCGATAAAGTTATTGTAGACTGTACCTGAATGTATCGTTTTCTGTCATTTTTAAGTATATTACAAAAAATTTTGTGAGCATTGCGATTTAATCAAACAAAGCTAATTTGTATTTCGGAAAATTTAAGCAAAACAGAAACATCTCGAATTAGGCGTGTCGTAAGAAAATGGGTTGATTTGGACGAAGGACGATACCATTGATCAAGGTGTCCCATAAATTTATCTATACCATCGTATATTATAATGAATTTATTAATAGTTATGTGATCGTAATCCAAGTCCAATGGTTGACTGTGAAAATCAAGTCACTTCGTAGAGCTACGATCATAGTAGTAGACCTATGTAGTAGACCGTCGATAATTATTGTATGCATATTATATAGTCGCATGGTTTTTTGTGTATAAGACAATCAATTTTCATATAAAATAAAAACAAATTCGTAAAAAGGACGTTGCAACTCTGAGGCCTACCTAGGATTTAATTTATTTTGCCTTACCATACAACTCGTACATGACTTAAGAACCCCACGTCGAACTTTAGCTGATTAACGCATAAATTAGGTAACTAGTTATAGATGATTGTCCTATGCATAATTTATGTCAGTTTTATAATCATTAGGTATGTATGTACCTACAAAGCTAAACATTCAATTTATAATTTATGTAAGCACACTATATTAGTACCACTTGGGTCTTTTACGTACAGGCCATTCTATCCAAAGGTTGTCTGGTAGAGATCGCTACTCAGTGATAAGACCACCCATTATTTATCATATTATAAGAATAGTTTTACTTATCTTATGTGTATGGCGTCCAATAAAGTATTTTCTGTCTATCAAATTTGTGTCTGGTTCTTTTCAAAAACTTAAATAATGAGAATATGCGTTTTTTCGTTAAATCTGTCTCTAACTTCATATTAATTTTAAAACTACAAGTTAAATCTCCATAAAATTTTGTAGATTATAATAGATAAGTCTTATAAATAAATAAATATAAATAAATGCTGGACATTTCACACAACATTATCTATCTATTATCAAAGTCGTTTTATATTTTTGAAACAATAAACCCACAAAAAAATAATGAGGGTTGAAAAGATCGACGGGGACCTTAACGTGACGGGACGTGGGGTTCCCACGAAGAGAACCGTCAGAGAGTACTAAAGTACTCAGTATAGTGTAGAATTGATGAGTTTTTCTTTGAATAGGGCCCTGACAGCAATTGGTTTTGTGCACGATTCAGTCTAAACATGCTACATGTTTTCTGGATATGGGTTTTAAAGCATGTGTTGGCATCAACAACGTAGATGTCGACTTACATTTTCAAGAAAATGTCACGAAAATTGTGTGGCCTCGCTTTCGAAGGGTTTTACTACGAAAACAATATTATCTGATAAATGTACCTATATGCATTCGGTTGCACGTGCAATGTTCATGGGACAGTTGGTTCCCACGCAAGTTGCAGAAACCACAACTCCTCCGCAACTCTGTGGTCACTTGGTCACTCTATCAGGTACTGTGAACTTAGTTTGCGATCACTATCGTCCAAATTGATGCTATATTTCTAGGCACAAGTCTACTACCAATAAGATACTATTTTAGAATTGGCAGATTGTACCTAATTTTGGAACTTTTTTTTTTTTACAATTACGTACACTGATGTTACACACGTACTGATATATTATTTACACACTATAATTCACATTCCAATCGTATTTTTAACCGACTTCCCAAAAAAGGAGGAGGTTCTCAATTCGGTTGTATATTTTTTTTTTTTTTTTTTTTAAATGTTTGTTACCGCATATCTCCGGCGTTTATGAACCGATTTGGAAAATTCTTTTTTTATTTGAATAGATATACTTCCAGATTGGTCCCATTTTTTTCAGAATCCAGTTCTGATGATGGGATCCACGAGGAATTGAGGGAACTCCTCAAATATTGTAGGGATACATATGGCGATTTTGATATTTTCAGCAAGACACCAAGCATTTGCATTCAGAAAGTATCATAATCCTTTCACCACTATGGTTCTTTCATAATTTTTTTTTCATCCAAAATTATTTAGTCGAATACAATGGCGGAAGTCGGTTTTTTAAATGAAAAGTTATTGATAAACAAGTTTATTGTATATTGTCAAAGGCCACAAGAGGTATTCTGAAACGTACCCGTACCTGGAAACAGCAAGAGGGAGGCCATTTTGAAAATTTATTGCGATAGTTTTATTAACGTAGGTACCAGATTACTTACAATTTGTATGAGAAAACATTTTATAAAATTTGACTAACTTCTCCTGCTCAGATTTTTTTCTTCCGATACAATGAAACAATCCTTACATGAAACTGAGTCGATACGCATAAATTTTTTTTCTGATCAAAACTACTCATTTTTATGGAGAACTCACGCTTGACCAAAAAAATAACTATGCCAAAATCATTTTCATACAAAATGAGCAAATGGTTCCAAAGACAGTTTTCCCATATCTCTTATGGATTCGGATATCCCCATACTGTCACATTTAAAAAAAACACCCTGTATATCTAAGGGGGCGGCCTATGTCAAGCAGTGGACTTCTATAGACTGATGATGATGATGATATATCTCTTCTTCTTAGTCGTTTTCTCTTGACAGAGTGGTCGTGGTTTAGTAGGTCTTGCTTGAATGGCGGCTCTTGCGATGCGTCTCCACTCGGCCCTATTAGCAGCATTGCTAGAACATTCGGTCATGGAAGTTTGTGTGCTGGACTTTATAAGGTCACCACCGTGTGGGAGAGCGACCCCGTGGTCTCCATTGAGTCTTCATGGCGTGTTACACGACCAAAGAACTTTAAAATTCATATTTGAAAAATCGACGATAACCTTTCTTTAATCTTAAGTTCTTGTAAAATCAATACATAGGATATTACTAAATTCCGTGTATTTTTCTTGGAATAAGTGGGAATCCTTACTTACTTTTAACTTCTTTCAGAAGGCGTTCCATTTCCGTGCTCGAACGAGGGAGAGCCCGTGAGACTCCAGGACGCCAGGCTCGAGCAGGACTGGAGTAATTGCTTCAGTTGTATTTGTAAGGTAAGACTAAACACACCTACGCGGCCAGCCTATCCTCACCCCTATAGGTACATCTTCATCAGCGTACGTCCACTGCTGGACGATACGAAGCCTACCCGTTAAATATAATGGGGAAATTGTTATAATCACCACGCTTGGCAGGCGGATTGTTGATCGTAGTATTGGTGTCGAGTACTCAGGTGGATTCACTCAAGATGAAAGTCTATAATCAATGCGTGTTTGGTGACTTACGGTACTGAGACGTGGTCGTTAACTATTGGCCGTATAGACAAGCTCAAAGTTGCACTGCAAGCTAAGGAGATGGGCTATGCTAAGGGTTTCACTACGTGATAAAATCCAAAATGAGTAATTCCTTAGAAGAACCCAGGTCACCGACATAGCTCAGAATAAGCAAGGTGAAGTTAAGCTTTCAGAACTGACAACCGTTGGGAATAAAGGTTATCCAGTGGCGACCACAAATCGGACGATGCCGTAGAGGAAGGCCGACTCAATGGACTAAAGAGATTAAACTCGTCATAGGAAGTCGGTTGATGCGGATCAAGACCGTTCATCGTGGCATTCTAGGTGGGAGGTCTATGTCCAGCAGTGGACTTCTACAGGCTGATGATGATGATGACTCAGGTGGATGCTACTGCCCATCCTCTGGTGTAACATTACGACATCCACGGGAGGAGATGGAGGGGTTTATTCTTAGGCGGATACACCACAGTATACAGCGGACTATACATGGTTAAAGTAAATTATTTCTTTGTTGTAAGTGTCGCGCCACACCTGCGTAACGTACCTATTGCGCCGAAAGTTCAGCGGCTGAAGTTTCGAACGCGACGTAATTTCGGCTGATGTGTCATAGGGAACTTGAAAAACACTGCGAGTGTATTGAACCAAACGATCGGCGCGGTACGTTCCGCAGGTGTGGCGCGACACTTAATTGAGAATCGCTGTTTTTTCCCCGTCATGTAATGACGGCTAGAAACCCTGGCTTCAGTGAAGCTAGCTTTGGAGCTTTTTCTAGAAAAAATAATCTGTTCTGGCAGTCGTTCATTCTTGCCAAAAACATGGGCAGTAGGGAGTTTCGCCGAAAAAGTTAAAAACATAAACACAGTTTAGGCAGAATTAGATATGACCTTGTTCTTATTCTACTAACTCACTCATATATTCTGAACTCGATGTAAGAACACGCTGTGAATGATTTTCCCCAGGTGTCAGCAGTAAAAGCTGTTTTATAGTTTAATATTATCGGTAGGTGGTAACTACACTTTGCGAATAAAGAAGAGCCTACTCGCCCACTTTGATTTATTAAAATTCCAACGGAATCATGTTTAGAATTACATAAATCCTTGATATAGGTTGAACACACTCGTGAACATACCAAAACGAAGTTGATAAATTACATATACCAAATAGGCTAAATCAACAAATAAAAATGTAAAAATGTAATTTAATACCTAGGTATTTATTTGAAGTTGTATACTAACAAAAATTTTCACCAATCAACCAGCATAATAAATATTGTTATTTGTTAGTGACAATGGGCATAAGCCGTGCTTATTGCTAGCAACAATTAAAGAAGGCGGTTTAAGAAATGATGATGACTGAAGACAATAAAATAGGTACGTACGTACGTAGGATACAAAAGATACAATATAAAGATACGTATCATTGTTGTCATAGATGAAAACACTTATAAAAAAACTGCTAGCTGTTACTCGTTTAATTTGAACAAAAATGTTTAAATTATTGTTTTACTTGGTGAACCGGCTCCATTTTTCAAGTCAAAGCGTACGAAGACCATGCTCTTAGGTACGTTGTAACATCGTTACGTCACAATGTTGTAACGGCTGGCTGTTTATCATTATCAAATAAAAACTTACTATGCAAGTGAAGCTGCGTGCTAAGGTAGTTTATGCAATAAACACATAAAAGCAAGGTGTGAACAGTGCGCGAGAGTCGTAATTGTCCCTCTATTTATGGGACGTTTGTATGCCTACACGGTGTCTGTCACTAAATCAATTTATCACACTCCAAGCACAGTTAAGGTAACTAACAGTAAGGACACTAGGAAGAAAAGACAAACTCAGACATGTAGTGGTTCACCCCGAACTGAGATTTTGCGAATACACGCGATGTAGGTTATATACTATAATTTACCTTTCCAACCAGCTTGTTTGGTTTTTTCTGATAAAACTGTTACCAGACGCCAAACACCAACGGGCTCTATCCCTACATAGAGACGAAAGAACTATTTAAAAAAGAGGTTTAAAACTACATTTTAGAACGTACAAACAAAGCCCTTTCATATACCACCCCACTTAACCTGATGTCTCACTTTTTTGTCTTCTTATGGACCCCAATATCTCAACAACCCCCCCCGACTGATTAAGCTCATAACCGGATTTACAAATTGTACTAGTATTATCTACCCACTCACCAAACTTCATGAAGATCGGATAAATGATTTAAAAGTAAGCTTCAGATTAACATACATAAAGTACATTATAAACGCCGCTTCGTTCTTTCATTCTGGTGCGTTGCCTGCACGTCTTGAAAATCGGATGAGCCTGGGGCTGCGTGTGGTGCGAGTTTCAAAGGCAATACAGGGTTTAAAATTTACAGTATTTCCTTGTTTCTCTACTGCTTGATACCTGTAACGTGCTCCATGTTTAGAATAATAATTCTTAGCGCGTGCGACAAGCTAGCACCTAGACAATAACTGAATAATTTGATTAGCGGACATTTTCTTCGAGGAATATCATAACACAAAGTGTCGATTTTTAAGTGGTGTGTAGGTGGAACTAACACGTCACTTACGCTTTATTTCCACTGGTTTTGTATGTGAAGGTACGATACGATGAGCTATAATATATTCCGTAGAAGCAATGAGCTCTCTTGGTCTTGAAATGATACCACGAAGGGTGTGGTTTTTTTTATTCAGAGATTTATAAATCAACAATTGTTAAACACAACATCAATCTCTAGGCTTGATTGAAGTTTGCTTTTGTAAAATGTAAAAAAAAAAATACAAAGCATTTTTACAAATTGGAGGCCAATAACAATGGATGTTAAATTGGTTTGTATATGGTTCAACACTTCATCTAGATATTACTCAAGCATTTATCAATATTTCATCTTTAACTTCGGTGCTACACTTAAATGTATCACTATAGTAACACTTGCTTGGTCAATTGTGCGATATATCTCAATGTGCGATATAATATCGCTCGCCGTGTCTGCGTATCACCCTAACTTTTCTAGGGTATCATTCCTTGTTGCTTTGACGCTACGTATTGCTTTTTGTATGGCTTTCACACTCCTAATTTGGGGATGAAAAGTTAACACTTGCCAAAAAGGGTGAAAATCTTCTGTAACATTAAAGTCCCGTTTTTTTTAAATTATTTTTACGGAAATTCTGTACAGTACCATGCCCATTAACTATACATTATAGATGAGAGGAGAGGAAATGCTCCACTCATCTTAGGTCACCTAATACTTAACCAAATTATGAATCTATGCAAAATGATGTGGATGAAATGAGACTTTGTGTGGCGCACTTAATTCTTTCACCGTCATTCACAAGGCCCTTTTCAGGGCCACCATACCTCTAACTGGTCACTAACCTAACGCTGGGTGACCAAGTAAGAACTAGGGACACGAGGAGGAATAATTACGTTTCAAACCCCCCATAACCGGTATTTCAGTAATAAAATGAAGCCACGATGTGCTAATTGTTCGTGACGTTTCCAACATGCCTTCGTTGAAGGCAGAATAACCTGTTTTGTTCATTTCGCGTAATATGTGCTCAATGCGTAGATTTTCCACTGATTTAAATATAAATTAATCAATTGGTTGGTATTGAAAAGCATTAAATTTATTTACGATTTAATCATTACTAGAGTTTTGAATGTAAGTCACTCTGAAGCGTATAAAAGCTGGAATTTGTGTTTATTTTTTATTAAAGCTCTCCTATTTTCTTTATTGAAACACAATACAGCTTTATTTACGAGATCACCTTAGGTACTGACGTCATCAAATTAAAACGAAGTTATTAATATTTTTCGCGTCTAACCTTAGGTGTTTCATTTTGGCTCTATGCTGATAAATCTTCGGTCAAAAATACTATAATAAGGATTACAAAACCATGATCAAAAAAATATTAGTATTTTAACTACCTAAGAAATCGTTGATAGAGATCCGCGTGTGCCAATAGCGAAGCATCATGGTGTGATTTGGAAAAAATAAGTATACAACCTGTAGATATCAATTAAAATAGCGAGAGACGGAGTCACGTGCGCGTGTCCTTAGATACCTTCGCATCCATGGAGTGGTAACACTCTTCAAATATTATTTGATACTATCCATATCAATAAGCACTACAGGCACATTACACCGTCATTTCAATTGTGATTGCAACTATGATGAACTAGTTTGTCCAATACTCGATCGCTGTTCATTACAAAGTTGAGCGTATTTTTTTCCAAAATGTCTATGTCTGAGCTATCGTTCACAGGGATGTTAAGTTAATAATAAAAATAATATAATATATATAGATAATAATAATGCTGGACATTTCACACAACATTATCTAGCCCCAAGCTAAGCAAGTTAATGCGATCCACCTTGCAAATTTTCAAGTAGCTTTTGTGTTGTGTTTTTGTGTAGAGGCAGATCTTTCTGTAATGTATATTTTGTGATTTTGGTGTATATTACTTTTCAATCACAATTTCCAGATAATGTTTGAAAGAAGCCCATTAGAATCTTTAAATTCGGGGTTTAATGATGGACCTTGTGTGTAGTTAAACTTAACTCAACTTGAAATCAGTAATTCACATCTCTGTTGATGTGATACTAGAGCCACACCCTCAATACACTACTCTTCTACATTTTGTGTTCCATGGATGCGAGTGCAGGCGCCCACGTCTGTGCAAAAACGATAGCCAATGCGGAACCTAGCGACTAGCCAACCACTGCCGGAATCCGGTGCACACGCAACTGTGCCTAGCATTCCGTTATTATTCGCATTCTTCAACTATTTAGTTTTTTCTCAGATATTCCGTAGCTATTTATATAACTTCCAAAAAACGACTGCCTCAAAGCTAGAAGTAGGTACCTATGTTGTTGTCGTTGACATGACGACACCGGTATGTGTGTATGTAAAGTGTGTACATATAGTAACATGGTATTTCCCAGGCGATCTCACCTCGTCGGATGACTTGCGCGGAATTCGAAAGCCCATCGCGAGATTTATCGCTTATTCTGTATTAAAATATACATTTGCCTACTTAATGGGCTTTTTTGTCGCGTGCCAAATAACGACTGTGGGATACTGTCTCGATGTTGATGGAATTTTTATGATTTATCAATCTTATTTGACAGCTATTAAAATGTGATATGGGAGATAAATGTTGCTCGAATACTTAAAGTTGAGAGCTTTTATCTTTGGGTTGCATAAAAATGTATATTTTTCTTACCTTTATAACCTACTTAGCGACCGGTACCGGCTTCGCACGGGTAGCAATAAAAACACATTAAAAAAAACTGTTTATCAATACCAAATTTTACAGGATCACCAGCTGGGCTAATCTGAAGATTGCATTGATACACACATCGATTTTTATATGTACATATAATAATAACATTACATAACTTATCACCTAACAGTTACATACATAGTCCTGATCCCACACTAGGATTTCCTGTATCGCGGGTATAAGGAACTACGAGTACCATGGTACCACAACACCCAGATTCAAATCAAATATTTGCAGATCATGCAAAAATTTGACCCGCAGCGGGAATCGAACCCTTGCGGCAGCCAGCTACTCCACTGCCGCGCCACGGAGGTCGTCAATTAATAGATAGATATATTAAATAAAAATAATCGTGGTGTGACATTACATTTCTTTAACATACGGTTAATACCACGTAAATGTTATGGGCTCATCTAAGTATGTATAGTAGGTATAGGTAATAGGTCGCGCAACGAGTTACGAGCGCTCGGCGAAATTGGTGGGGTTGATTGCGCATGTGTCCTCTCTCTGTCTCCCGTCGCGCCTCTCTATAGTCTCTAAACAGACCCAAAATATTACTACTGCGCATTGAAGGTCAGCGCTTATTACTCGTTGCGCTATCTGAGCCCATAACATTCACGTGGTTAGCAACCGTAGTGTAAAAAAATGTTAACTTATATAAATGATTGGTAGTCGACATGGTGACCCCAGGGTGCTTCGCGTTCTCGTGTAAGCCGGTAGCTGCTCGATAACATCGCTGCTGCCCACCGGTTACTTTAATGAGCCTGTCATTTATCGACTGTCGATTACGCAGAAAACTCTCGAGATTTCTTAATTTCAAGTAACTCTTTTGCAGGATTTACTCGTGATTTGAGTTTCCTCAATGATTTCACCTTAAATCATCATTTCATCTGAATGGAGTTTTACTTTCCGCTTATTTTACCTCATGGCTTCATAGCTTGACACAAATTCTGTTTGTTTTTAAAATATATAATCAGAATATAATATATTGTTTAATAATTATCAATAGCTTTTTTATATTGCCTGTTTGTTTCATGTAAATAAAAAATAATGACAAATAAATTATATAAACTATTTCTTTAATTAAATAAAATGTACAGGAAACATACAACAACGTTCCTTACATTGACAGTAAGATAGGTCAATATGAAATTCAGGTTTTGCCTGCCGTACTCCTTAAAACTTACTTTTTTTTTAAAAAAAAATTGCATTTTTTAAGACTGCAAAACCAAAACAAATAGTACAAATATCGATTTGCATACGTTACATTGTAAAGTTTAATACTTCAAATAAATTAGCGTTCAACTTTAACAACGTTAAACAACAAATGGGAGGTCATGTTATACCTATTAGTTTTAGTGTAGCCTCTGATTAGCTTTAGCCATTATATTTATCAGTAGGTATAAGCCATCAATGCTGTGTTAAAAATCTTCATGATATTTTTTTTAAATAGCTCATGTTCAATTCGGTACACTAATTTGATTAGGTCCAACTCACACTTGGCGTTTTTCTTACTACATTGCTTCATAGGAGTGGTCATTTTTTATTTTATAAACCATTGCCATTTTGAAATACACAATAAATATTAAACTAAGTAAACTTTCGAAGGTTCTTAGGTTTCGTTAGGTACATATTTGATTTGAAATCTGTGTATGTATAATAAAATATAATAAATATGCAAATCCCAGTAATACGGGTTGTTTTATGTTTACACTGAGTAAATATAAAATCATTTGCAAATTTTGCGAGCCGTAAACCGAACTTAAATAAACCACGCCGTAATTACGGCCCTTGGGAGCCTTCACGACAATTTAATTGAATCGTTGCCTGTAATTTTCTAATGTACGCATAGAATAACAAATAATAATATAATCAAAACACCACAGTTTTTAACAAAATTATAATTAAAAAAACCTACTTTTGAAAACCTTTGTGAAATACCTTCTGACATTCATTTTTGGGTCCCATACCCAAAGGGTGCCAACTGGAAACTTTTACAAAACTACACTTTATGAGCTGTTTCTGTGACAAAGCATACTGAGTTTAACAAAGCAAATGACACGGACGTTTTGGTGACGTGTAGAGTGGATTTTTGTATATTTTTGTACACTCTGTGAACCTCATTTTCCATACAAAAATCCGTGTTACACCACACTATGCGTCCGTGTCAATTGCTTGTCAAAACTCAGTATCACCTTCCAGAACCCCAAACACACATTAGATGGATTAGCTTAGTCCACCTGTGTGGCACAAAATACCACGGCTCGTCGCTTTTAGGTGTTTGTGTCTGTGGTATATCTACCGTTCGAAGTAAACAATTTAAATTTTCAAACAATAAAAAAACAAATCCTAATTGGGTCTACGTAATTAGTTCTCTACCCGAGCTGCTATACGCTTAGAGTCCTGAAGAAAAGCGTATGAAAAACTTTTACCTACCTCTTGGTTACTCACCATCTTTAGCTTTTTTTACTACGATGACTCAGGTTCTAGGCTACCGGTAAGCTATATCTGTCTGGTACCTATCCAATAAACTGCGTAAAGGCACCAGTAAATTGCAGTCAAGTAGCCGTAATGATCGTGCAATCCTTCCAGAGGCATTCAATTACATATTGATGTATATTTTAAGAATCTTAGTCATAATTCCGTCATTCCTGTTATCATGTAATTGATTCATGAGTTATTTAGGCCTATTACTATGACTAAGTTGGTTAATTTCGGTAGGAGTGGAATCATAATCGGAACAGCTGCATGCGTGCTGATTAAGTAGGAATATTTTTGTTCAAATCATAGGTTTATTGACTTGACTTGTGGTTTTCGGCATTTTAGATTAGTATATCTTGACCCGGCCTCTCCGTCTCTCCAGTGGATGTCGTAAAAGATGACTAAGGGATAATCAGGAGATAGGCAGAAGCATCCACCTGAATACTTAGCTCCAATATTGCGATCTCCAATCCAAAGCGAGGCAATTATAGCAAACCCCTCCCATTGTATTCAATGGGAGAGGCTTTATCCAGCGGTGGACATCTACCGGCTGATGATAAATTTGTCCAGATGACTTGCTGTTTTTGTACGACCTGATAAGGTCATTGGCGTCCCTGCATTTTTAGAAGATTATGTGTCGATTCTTAAATCGTCTATTTTGATGTTCTTGATAACTTAAACACGCTGTAGATTTTAAAGTATTGATCGTAGAGCAAAAATAAATAAGACACAATTTGTAGAAAATTTTGTGTAAAAACTTTTGTCAGTAGTAATCATAATGCTATTCGCACAGATATTCGAGATATGAACAAATACCTGAAAAAAGTTACCTTAAACCCCCCTACACCCTTAGCACACTCCCCACACTTGAGGACTTTTAGTATGTTCATCTGGATACTGCAAGGTATAACTGTACCAATTTACAAAACTACACGAATTATTTCCCCTGATTTTATTAATTTTCTTAGACTAGATGTAGAATATAAAGAATGCTGGTCTACGGGCCCAATTAATCTTCATTCTATAAGTATTGTAATCATGTCACAAGATCCATGTACAAAATTAACGGATACCAAAAAATCCATTGAGGTAAACTGGTACGTGTACTTGTTTAGCTGAAAGCATACAAGTTGGAAAACATATTAATGAAAAACTTAATAAAAGCTAGAATTTTTCCGGATACGAGCTATTATTGGAACACTTTCTAAATATGTAAAACGCATACGCGTGATTTGAATTTTCAGTTACTTTAGCTACTATAGGAAACCTGTAAATCAACATTTCGGGATTTAGAAGAAAAGTACCGTGCATGTGTCATGATGTACCTCTGTTCTGATTGTGAAAGTGGGTTGGACCGGGTGGCTGGCGGGAGCCGATACATGGTGCGCAGGTGCTGAGGCCTTGCCGCGAGCGGCCGGTATGCGGTCCCACCGGTTCTTCTAGCAACGCGTATTTTTACATCACACATCATTCTGCACATTGTTTTCTTATGTTTTGCTATAATGCAAAAATCAATCCTCAATACTAATGCAGACTAGATAGTCGCGAGTGGTTATAGCAACTAGATAACTTTTCATTAAAAAACCGACTTCCGCATTGAATTCGGCTATCTGCATGTTTTTATTTCCTAAAGGCATACAAAACAATAACTTGTTGCTAAAAAAAAACAAAATTGCTATATGTATGCCTATAACATTTGAGGGTTTTGAAAAAAATGCGACCAATCTGGAAGTATCTGGAAGTCAAATAAAAAAAGAATTTTCCAAATCGGTTCATAAACGACGGAGACATGAGGTAACAAACATAAAAAAAACAACCGAATTGAGAACCTCCTCCTTTTTGTGAAGTCAGTTGAAAATTAAGTTCCGTCAGTGTAGCCCCCCTCTCAATGGACCGTCGAAATTTTAATGGTAGGATAGAGTTGGCTCAAGTCTAGCTGTCGTGGCTTTATATGAGGGAGGCCTATGCCCATGTCCAGCAATTAATATCCACAGTCATGATGAACCGCGTTTAAAATTATTGATTACTAGTTGCGCCCCGCGGTTTTACCGCGTGAATAATGATGAAAATTGATGATGATGATGATGATGAAAAGTAGCCTATGTGTTAATCCAGGGCGTAAAGTATCTCCATTCCAAATTTCACTCAAATCCATTCATTAGTTTTTACGTGAAAGAGTAACAAACATCCATCCATACTCACAAACTTTCGCGTGTATAATATTAGTAGGACTACCTGCCTTAATTTGTTTTTTTTTAATCTAGTATATGTACAAGTTATTTATTCTGTAATCATCTATATTTTACATTTTCACCAGACGTCCACTGCTGGACGATCCCTCCCCATATAAAAAAGGGGATTTCCCATAATTACCACGCTTGGCAGGCGGATTGGTGATCGCAGTATGTGTAAAGTAGTTAGATTGATGCTGCTGCCTATGCCCTGGCGTAATTACTTAGTCGCCTTGTACGAAATCCACGGAAGGAGTTCTTTTCTTATGACGACAGCACCACAACCCCATACTCTATGTTGCAGTAAGATAGCGATCTTTTAAGATATTGAAGAATATAATTCTAATTTATTTCTTTTTATTTATCCTGAATGCAAACCGAATCCACGTCGTCTGATTCGGTCATACCATACACTTAGTGTTTTTTTGGATTTCGTACCTTAAAAGTTACCAACAATATATACCATTATAGAATCACTTTCCTGTCCGTTCATTTGTTAATCAAGACCCTTTTTCTTAGGAACGGCTATACCTAATACTAACATACTAAGGTCTTTAATATGCCTGACTAGCTATAAATTCAATTTTATGGAAACAGACTCACGGCACAATATAGATTTTCAGCTGCGTCTTTGGGAATAATGCAGCTTTTGTTTAATCTCCTGAAAGTAGAAAAAAGCTGAGTCGCCCGCGGCTAGAGAGCACACTTATCTTTGTCATTTTATGCAGTTATTAAAAAGTGATGACTGGAATTAAAAGATCAACATGTACAACTTCATTCTACATTGTTTATACATAGTTTTAATCTAGTCCTTATAAGGTTTAAATAAAACATTACTGGCTACATTGTCCCAGTCGAGTAACTTCTTGACGCGTGTCAGACGCAAAAAATGTCTTGAGGTTGGAAGGCGCCAGCGCTCTTGCAACCCACACTCGGCCTTGCGACACAGAAACAATTATAGTAGGTACTAAAATACAGATGTTTCACTCCGATCACAATTACCAGCTATTCACCTATATCTGCACCAAGCAGTAGTGCTCGCATTGCTATGTCCTGGTTTGGAGGGTATATATGTGCCGGTGAAATTACAGGCACATGTGGTTTTATTTTCTTTTATGTCTCAGGATAACGGGTGCACTGCAATGCCAAGTAGGGCGCGTCGTAGGAAGACGTGACCTACGATGCATTTGTAATGGGCTGGAGTTACCGCTTATCATCAGGTGGGCCACCAGCCAATTCCGTCATCAGCCGCTTGATGTCCAATACTGGACGAGGCCTACACAGAATACAATAGAGGGGGCATAATTACAACGCACATAATATATAAAAGTATGTGCGATATAATATCCCCAGTTGTGCGATTTTTGATCATTCCCAAAACCCCACCAATTTTTGGGTATTCATGAAGTAAATTTTTTGGTTCGGCAAGTCGATAGAATCTTGCGGTAATTTTTTTGGATTTCAAATTGCTCTGATTCGAACCATATTTAATCGAAAGCCAGTGTAATTAAATCTCATTTATAAAAGCTTTTATTTAACTTGCAAAATATGTATGTCTGTCCGGGTGAAATCTTGCAACTGAGTTTTGAACCAGTTCCACCCAACTGATTGAGCTGAGATTTTGCATACCTGTCAAGTTCCGATGACAATACAATATTATGGTGACAACAAGCTGATCTAATGATAGATATGGAAGGTGGACAACGGAACTTATCGATGATTAACAGTAGCCTGGCAGTGTTTGGGATCATTTTGATCATTTTGATTTTGGTTCCAATCACTAATATAAGAAAAGCTTATTTAATTAGATCCGATTTAGAGAGACTCGCTTCTTGCGCGAACTGCTAGGTAATCTTGCTGCATGATCCCATTTACACGCTTAGATACAATTACACATTGTGCCTGCTCTACCATATTTATTATATTTAATTAGGCTTCTGACTGAAGTTTTTAATATTATACCTAAATGCGAAAGCCGTAAGATATTACGCATATGTTTTTATTCCGATATCATGCGAGTGAAGCTTCGGGTCGATCATCATCATCATCATCAGCCTACAGAAGTCCACTGCTGGGCATGGGTCCCCCTAGAATCTCCCCCGGTGACCGGTAGTCCGGTGGTTCCGGACCGCCTTCATCCATTGACTTCCAACGACTTATATAATGTATTTAGTCCATCAAGATCATGCGTGGATAGGAGTATGTAATACATTGAAATTATCTCACAAATGCACCTATATAATACCTTTGTCAAATGTTATCATATGGATTAACCATATAATGTAACTGTATAATTAGCATGCTTAAGTTTCCGAGTCACAAAATTTTTCGCTACAAACCTCTCGAATTTTTTTCATGTTTATTGTTTAAAAAATCTAGAAGACTGCGTACCTTGATAAATTTTATTCGATTATATCTACAAAATTTTATGAAGATCTGATTTGTAGTTTTTCAATTAAAAGGACAGACAGGAAAAATTTAGTTTCTCTGTAATTCAGAAATAAGTCGGATCCTTATAAAATTTTGTGGATATAATCGAATAAGACTTATCAAGGTAAACAATGTTTTAGAAATGTTGACCAATGAACCAGAAAAAATTTAAGCTTATTTCAGTGAAAACTTGGACGAGGTGTACGTACATGTTAACCTTAAGTATAATTCTAAACATAGGTAAGCTTTCTAATACACCTATCTTTACCATAACCAATTCCTTAAAGTTTTTTAAGAAATATATTTTGATGTATTAAGTTCAGTAAGGTAGGTATATGCAGGCACATAGATACCGGTTAGGCTAATTCGTTGACAAATACAGAAATAAATTTTAACGAGCATTCTTAAATGCAGGGACCATTTGGTTGGCTAATGCCGAGTCCTCACCGAGCGAACGAGGTCGAGCATAGCAACCTACACCAATGCACGCTGAATCTTGACCAACATGGAGTAAGGAGTCGCAACAGATCATTTAGTTCCTAAAAAATCTATTGCAATGCCAAACGCCTAACTTGACCAATGGCCAAGTACGTATGAAGTTAACAGTTAACAGTGCCTTTACCCATCATCGTATTCTCCAGTGTTCGCTTGGTGAGGACGCGGCCTAAACTCAAGAGAGTCATACAAATAGTCCCCGCCTCGAACAGTGCTTCTCCATTAAATAAAGGAAGAGGCTTTTTTTAAAATTATTTTTGCCTTCATTTGCTTTCCCCGATTGGTTGAATTTCCTTAGCCTCGCAAGTTTCCTGGATAAGGACGCAGCCCAATAGGTTCTTGAATTAATCAAGAATCTTTTAAGACAGTCATGTTAGAATACCCGAGCAGTCTGTTGAACGCGACCCCATTATGTAAATAAAGAGATAAACATTTAAATCAATGTTCGTGTCCACTTAAAACGAATCTAGTATTTATGCAATTAGCCACGCGATTGGAATTAGCACACATTTTGATAAAAAAAAAACGTTTGTGGCAAATATTTGACTTCTTAGGATGGGCGTGTTTTGTCCTGGGAAGGCTAGCGAGCACAGCGTCCCGCAATGTAGTACGTTCATGCTAAACGTGGTATGTTCGTGAACAAAAATCAATTTTTATCCAGCTCCCAACAACTGTTATCCTACTGCACCACATAAAAGTCTCACCAAAAACACCTACCTCTTTCTTCAAAAGTTATTTATAAATTGTCGTTTCCAAATCGTTAAATTCACCAATAAGTTATAAAATCTTAAAAGGATTTCGATGTTTTTAAATTTATTGATTGATGCTTTAGATTTTGTAGATTTATTTTCTTCTGGAAAAAACGTTCACTCAAAAATAAAATCTAGAGGTTTGAAAATTACTAAATTCTTAATTCTTAATTCTTTATACACAATATTACAGAAAATAACTTACACATAGGACATGTACAAAGGCGAGCTTAACCCTAAAAGAGTTTAACTAAACTGTTTTTGGAGCGATAAAATTTCCTAAAAATATTGAAAAAACAAAAAAAAATTAACTCCATGATTATACCCTGCCATGGTGTGTTCGGCTTAAGAATAGACCCCGCCATCTCCTTCCGTGGATATCTTAAAAGCCGACTAAAGTGACACCAGGCGATGAACACAGACTAATTGAAAAGAAGCAAATACAGTGATAGTCCCACTTTAAATGTATGTAGGTCTTGATGTTGTAGGATGCATACATGCATTTCAGTAATTTTAGAAGTTATGACGCTGTGATGAACGGACTGGACAATTGATGCAAGGTCTGAGGCTGTCCTTCATATGGATTAAAATCGTGACACTTTGTATGTATATTTTAACAGAATCGTATGATGAAATTTATGCAGAATAGAATGGTGTGCTAAATTAATGATCTTGTGAGGGTTCCTTATCAGACTGCGAATACTCTAAAAGCTGAACAAAATATTCATATACTACAGAACATAATTATTTCCCGATATTAATTAATTTTTTGAAGGTGTATTTCTGGCAAAAAAACGCAATCAGTTTCCAGGAAACGACGAGGATATTTGACGCTCGAATGCTTTATCAGTTTAACCGGAAGTGGTTCGGCCACCAAAACCACGCTACTGTGTAAGAGATTGATTTATAAATAAAATTGAATGAATTGTCGCCGACAAAATGTATTTTGCCATTTCGTCTTTCAGATTAGTTCATTATTTTGACCCTACAAAATCAAGTCATCACATACCTACTTCTTTTTGATTAACCCGTAAATTCTGTAGATAAGTAGATATATTCAAATAAATTGCACCCAATTTACATACACCACAAGACCAACAATCACTGTAAAAAGGGCCACTGACACGAAAAATAAAAGAGTTTAATAAGATACTAACATATTGCGTGATCTTATTATTTTATCAATACTTTAAAAGTAGGTAGATGTGTAATTTTAGAACTGGAGGTGTGGTTGCCACTTGCCTGGTTTCTCTCACTCAACACTTACTAAATTACATGATAGGAAAATACCTACATATTATCGGATTCAAAAAGAGATTACTTCACATTGGCTGAAATATTACAGTATTGAATGGTTATTTATTCTGGTTGCTTGTTATATTTTTAAAATTATAGCTCAACCCTGTCAGAGTTTCAATTGAAATTCAACCATTGTTAAACGACGCAAATACGCAATGCAGTGGACTGGAGGGCTAGCCATGTTATCGTAGAAGATGTCTACGCGCTGTAGACGTTCGTAGCACTTTCGTAGACTTTCATTTTTGGGTCGTAGGGCATCTCTTGACACGTAGGTATTTTGTGATTAAACTTGACATAACATCATTTTAAGCCATTAACTGGTTAAATATTTTTCACAAAGATGTGGCCTAGTAACAATCGCACAATTTATTGTTCCAAATAATCACAAAAATGTTTTTCTGTTATTATCTTAATTACTTTGATAGACCAACACATTATTAGGGCAATGGTTGACAACACTGAACGATATGTAGCTAATTGTGCGTTACGACCGATAACTTATTATTCTGTATCAAACAGAGTTCTCAAATAATTGTCGCTGTCACATAAATAATAATTATACTCAGTTTGGGTATTGTCATGTCACCTCATAGTAGCCATGGAACACATTAAAATGCTGAGATAACAGAGCGTGATCACAATATTGCTCGTCTTTTGTTTTGCTCGGTGACACTGGACGATGGCTATATGTTCAAATGAAAACACTATTCCAATAACACCTACCTAATTTTTTGGAAGATGTACTACATTGTAGTCATAATAATACTGGAGTGGCATTAATTTATAAATTATAAGTTTCTAATAAATAAAACCCACGAATTTGAACATTCTGATATTACAGCAGTACTCCATGAAATGCTGCACATTTGACGCTTTCAATTAAAATCTGTTTTAAGTATCTTTAACACTCTACCATTTATTGCAGTGTACCCTAATGATTTTAGGCAATGAAACCTTACTAATTGCCTTCCTTACAGTCATAAAAAATAGTTGCAACAAAACCGCATTAAAATCAGTTGAGCCGTTATGGAGATAAATGGTAATAAAACACAAAAAACCTCTTTCCCGGAACGCATATACAGACTTGTTCCATCGTGGGTAACAATCATCCCACTCGATTGAAATATTATTTCTATTCAAGGTTAAAACACCAGGTACCCCAATTTGTCGAACACTTCTCTTTTTATCTGTTCTATTTTGTTCTGTACACATTAGAGCAAGTAATGGGCAGTCGACAGACTTACAGTTATTAACCGACGCGTAACGTAAATAGAGCCGTGTTTGAGGGTGTTCAAAGAGAGCCGCACGTGAAATTCGGCCGAAGTATTGAAAAACTATAAACATCTGAGTGGGTGACCTCGACATGTGCACTCGATAGTGGCTTACGAAAAACAAGGAAAAGACATGATTGATTAAAATTTATATCAATCATGGAAGATGACATTCATTCTTCCGTGATATCAATATTCCAGCCAGGATTTCTTAGGATAGCAGTACATGACAGCTGTAATATAGCCGAGTCCGTGATTATCAAAGTAACGTCAAATTAATTTTTAATCTGTTGGTGTAATCCCTTAGTCGGCTTTTACGACTTCCACGAGAGGAGACGGAGGGGTCACACCATAGCCAGAGGCTACGGCGAGAGGTCAGAGATACAGATAGGATTTATGACATTTCCATCGACTTACTCAAAAAAAATCCCATCAATTGATTTGACATATTATATCTGCATGGATACAGTTTCTTTCCTCTATGAGACAAGCTGATTGGAGACTTGATGATGAGAGATCTGTATGAAAACAACCTGCCTCTCGACTTCAATGTTGGCCTAGTTGTCTTGTGAGTATATCACCTACACTTACATCTTACACTCGTGAAGTAAATCAATGTTCTTTTCATTCCCTTTGCTCACGCACACAAATAAGACCGACCTATTTGGCGTTAAAATAATATCTGATAGGTTTACAGATTTACGCAAATATTGGCCATCAATATTGACCATGTCTGCCATTTTAGATGCTAATAAGTTTTTTGACTTCATGGTTTGTTGAATATTCGCTATTACATAATCCTTTTCATGTGTGACTTGAATGTCACTGTGAAACTCAAATCACTGTGTAATAAATTATTATAGGTATTTCTGTTCCTTATGCACTATATATGTATATTTTGCCCTGGATGCCATCAATTTACAGAGAAATGAAGATAGTAACCTGGCGTTAGGCTATTTTTACAATGAATTTGGTTTACCAACCAAATTCATTGTAAATATAGCCTAAATAAAATAAATATAAATAATAATAAATAATGTAAATAAAGCTTTATTTACAGGAAGAATAATAAAACTACCAAGAATATAAAACAAATTAAAACAACATCTGAAACTGATCAAAATCACTATAAAAGCGTCCATAAGACGCTGGCTGTATTGCCAGAAAAACTCTCGGTGCCCAAATCTAATAACAAAGCTAAGTCTATATTCAAAAGTTATTTAATTTTCTGGTTTTCTGTTGTAGAGTATGAGGAAACGTAAATAGATAAACATAAACAATACAACAGTCAAATACATAGTCCTGATACTACTAGGATAGGACTAGGATTCCCTCAAGTACCATATGGTACCAACAAACCAAACATGGTACCACGGTACATATTAAATCATGAATATCGAGTAGTTGTATTGAAAAGCAGGTAACATTTTCACACGAGACGACGTGCTTGGGCGATACAAATCATGGTCTTAGTCAGAATAGCTGGTTCACAGCAAATACCAATATAGGAGGTTGAATTTTGCAACTTGTTTTATACCAATATAAAATAAACGTGCCGAACGCTTCTTGAAACTGTCACAAATGGTCATTATTAAATATTTTATTTTATTCCCGAAATCCCCTTGATTTTGAACTAGCAGCTTCAAAATCAATCTTCAAAATAAAATATTTAATAATGACCATTAATTATTAAATATTTTATTAGGGGATTTCTAAAGGGGATTTCAGGAATAACCCATAATTTTCGTTTTCACAAAAATGATGATTTTTGACTTCCGTTGTTCTATCTTTGTTGAATCACCCATGTCATTTACTATCTTCATAATATCGTCTTCCTGTAATCTTTACACGAGCTTGGGCGATGATATACATTAGCTATTCTTTATGAGCTGGGTGCAGAACAAAGAGCCTTTTTGCAATAAGAGCACAGTAATGATTACAAGAATTGTTTCGACAGATGAAAATGCATTAATATTCAGCTGTTAACGTTTTATTGCAACAATTATACGAGAATAATCATTATCGACGAGAATTAGATAATTTTAATGGACTTGCGCGTGTTCCATAGCACTAAAGATCAGACCCATTTAAAGAAAATTGTTTGTGCAATTGAATTAAATAGTAGACTTAACCATATTTCATAATGCGACCAGTTACCGACTAAGTTTCTTCATAAAGCTTTCTGTAATAGTACATTGTGATACGTAAATAGGTTATTATAAACAAGCTGATGTTTGCAAGCCCGAGCCGAAGGCGAGGGTTTACCATCGCCACGAGTTTGTAATAACCATTACTCCCGTGTATTGTACGAGGTTTTTAATTAGATTTGTGAGAAAAAAGGTTAGTATACACACTAGTAAAAAAAGACACATATTTTTTTATAGTGGACAAGTTAATCAACTATTGCCCTATACTATAGGCCCTAGTTACTAGGGGCTGGACTGTAGTGAACCATCACAATATTATTAGCAATGTTGGGCACTTTTTTCAATTCAAACAACAGACTCATGTTCTGTGATCATGGGACCCCCAGATAAAGATGAAATTTGTGAAATATTTGAAAAATTTTAAACTATTGGAATATTTATTTTAATTGTTTTGAAATTATTTGTAATTTTTTTTTTACTTTTTACTGAATTTTGAACGTAACATTTTTGAAATATCTTAGAGAGACTCACTCGTCGCCCCTTCGCTACTATCACTCACTCAACTATCCTTACACTAAGGGGGTTCGATGGCTCGCTAACTCAACTTTTTTAATGTAGGTATACTTATAAAAATAACTGTAAAGAATGTTGAATGTCAAGATATTATGTTTACTAACAACATATCATGTAGTTTACTTACTGTACGTATCTTACTGTAACTTTTCGAGCAACTGTATTGTAAAATGTATTTCAATTTGGTAAGATTAAACATCAATGTTTAAAAAATCTAGTAAACAAAAAAATAAGTGCAAACAATCATTTTCAAAAATACCTGTATGACTGCATAATAATCGGTTGAAGAGAATCTTAATCCGAATAGTTTGTACAGTAGGTTAGAAAAAGACAAAGGCAAAGGTTAAAGAAAAGTCTTCTAATTCGAATTTTCGCTATGTTTCTCAAGTCAATTGATCATGAATGTTAGTTAAATTAATTAATTTCATGTAATTAATTTAGTTTAATCTTAATCCTAAAAGCTAAGTGTAAGATATCCAAAAAAATAATTACGAAGGGAATTTCGATAATCCAATTAGTCAGTGAGTTGTGTTCAATTTATTAATTCAAGCTCAGGAAGCGCTGCTATCCAGGATTGCTCACAACTGTTACTAAGAAATAGTCAATTTGTAACAAGTTTTATTTGCTTAATAAAGGGTAGATAGTTAGCTGTTACCAATAAAAAAACTATTTATATCACGTTCAATGGATGTTGGTCATTCACGTTCAAATGAATCACAAATAGCCTGACCACAAAAATCACTGAAGTGCATTACAGTACAACAACATACAACAAAAAGTTTGGCCGACTCATTCACTTGAATATTGTTAAATAAAGAATAATATTACTCGTTTGTTGTTCATTAGCTAATTAATTAAAAAAGGCACTGCATATTAAATTTTTGTCAAACTATGATTTATTGTTTAAAAACCATATCCTGTGTTTTATTTTGTATTTCACAGGACAATTAGATAAATGCTTTTATTTCATAATAAGTATACATTTATATTATAAATTAAATTTATATAAAAATGAATTTACGTATGTATAATATTATGAATGTCACGCATGTATGTCTGATTTTATTCCTATGCAAGGTACCTTCCTACATACACCAACGAAGTTATGAATAAAACATAATATGTTAAGGAAAAAAATGTATTTATCAACATACCTACCTAACCGCAGGCGACTGGCAGACGTTGGTTATTAGTAGACTAGACAGACAGTATTAATATCAAAACACTTAAAAAAAACTCCTATTATCACATTGCGTTTGTGATACTGTAATTGCATAGGATTGCATTGCAATTACATCTCTGTTGTGGTTTTGCGTCAGATTTGTTCTTTATTAGAATGAAAGCAAAAATATTAGCACCGAATGTAACATAATTAGTGCATGTATGTTGTATTGATTCAGACTAGAGCCCATCCTTCCGACACTGCGTCGCCTGGTTCATGGTCATCACTAGAAATGTTATGTTCCCCAACGGTTGTCGGGTCTACTAAGTTATATGGGCTGCCTATTGCCACTTCAACTTACTAATTCTGAGAGTTCTGTCGGTGATATTGCATGGTTTTTCTACGGATCTCCTTGTTTCTGATTTCTAGCACGTAGTGAAATTGCACAACTTTGAGCTTAGAATAATAGCTAATTTGAATACCTAATTGTAATGTAATTTTTTTTTAATCCTCAGAACGGGTTCGTGGAGTGCCGCAGCGGCGTGGAAGACTGCGGGCAGATGGACGACTGCGCAGTAGTGATGCCTCGGGAAGGTTGCTGCGCCAAGTGCAAGGGCTGCTGGTACAACGGCACCGAACATGCATCACATTCAGAATGGACTGAGGATGGCAAGACGCTGCGATGCGAGGCCGGTGTCGTGACGATATCAAGACCACAGTGCTACGCGCCTTGCGACAGTCCCAAACATCAGAGGCATTACAACTGCCCGGTTTGCGATGGTAAGTGTCTTTTTGTCTTTATGCCAAGTTTGATTTTTCACATTTTTTTATATATTATATTATTATTTTGATACCTCCATGCTTTTCTGAGAAAAATGGTCTTGTCTGACCGACAGACAAGACGGAGGGGCAACAAAGTGATCCTATAATAAGGGTCCCGTTTTTTTCCTGTTGAGGTACTTAACCCTAAAAACAAACAACTTTTCTACAATCAATACGAATTACATTACACGGGATGCAGTGTCAGAAAATCTGATTTCTACCAGTAATTGTAGCAGGTACATAATAAGTTCTTTACTAAGAAGTAAAGAATTTATTATGTACCTGCTACAATTATTTATTATTTATTATAAAGATATAAGCCTGGTTTACGTACATTGCTGGACGAAGGCTCCACCACCACGCTTGGCAGGCGGATGTGATCGCAGTATTGGTGTTAAGTACTCAGATGGATGCTTCTGCCCATCCCCTGAGTCGGCTTTTACGAAATCCACGGGAGGAGAAGGAGGGGTCTATTCTTAGGCCACACCACGGCATAATAAGTTGCCCATGATTACAGTGAATTATTAAAGAAACAAGTGAAATAAGTAAAAAAAAAAAAAACATAAAATTATGCAGTTTTGTGTTTCTCAAGTTCAGAGACCGACCTTTGACCATGCATCTCGATCATTTAAGTAGTCATCATAAGCACCTTTTGTGATTACAATATTCATTTCTTAAAAAGCCTTTTTCATTTTAACGCTAAGGAAAATTATGATCATGCTGAAACTTGCTGAAATGACTGGCTTGAATGCTTTTATAATATTTTTTGTGCTAGAAAGAAATAATTTCAATACGGTTCGAAGTGCGTAATGAAGATACATCACACACATTCATAACTTATCTGAAAATCCACACAGGGTCTATTAATAACAAATTAATAAATTAAATAATAATTTTAAACATATCCCTTGGGCACAGGATCTATCAGTAACAAAATTATAAGCAAATAAGGGATTTATTAGTAAAAGGGATCTAAACCACAGGATCTATCAGTAACTTACTCTTCTATTCCTCTTATTTTATTTGTACCCAAAGTAATTAAAACCACAATGACTCAGAACAATTCACTGGCCATTTCACGCTGTCTTTTCCCACAACTGATGATTGCTGCTCAACGAATATAATTGAGCGGGCTGGCGCAGTCGTGTCTCGCGCAGCGCCCACCCAGATGCTCGAGAGAAAAGGAGAAAAAGAAACAACCACCATAATTCCTTACAAAAACAAACACAAGCGGCCCACGCGAACTTAATAAAACCATAACGGCGAGCAATTTCCCTTCGCTTCCACAAACCTTAACAAGTTTATTAAATTTTTGATCAAATAATAGTATTTTACAAGATGACGACTCCAAATCGCTTTTGAATGTTGCCGACGCATTCCAACACAGTTTTATTTCATGTGTTTATACTTTATTAATTACCTTCCTCGCCTGCAAGTTGGATCGGAATCCCCAACATTTACTTAGCTAAGTTTTTATAGCAAGAAAAAAGAGTCTTTTATAGTTCTTCCTCTGGTTAATTTTTCATGTGTCAGCCGCATACACAAGTCGCCGCGATTCACCCACACTCGGCGCTACCAACAATAGCAAAACATAAGATACAAATGTTGCGCAGTAGCATACCTTCAGACAATGGACCAATCTGCCATTATAACCCGTCTCGTTTGCAACGCCATAATCAGCTAGAGATGACTATTCTAAAACAACGGAGCGATTTAAACGATTGCTCATTAAAACCTAGGTAGGTATTGAGCTTTGAAGGTTGGTAAGTCACAAAACTTTATACCTGCCTATATGAACTGTATTCACTTATGTACTCATATTGTGTACATAAAAGTGGCGCCGAAGAGTAATCATACCGTACGTTGGTTCTGAATAAATAAAGTTCACGTGCAATAAAATCTTGATGAACCGCGAACAAGAGGCAATAACTACAGAGATTTGATTGTCTCAATTTATCGAAGCTAATGAAAATTGTATGGTTCTTGTAAGTGTTTATTTAGGTAGATACCAACTTTTCAAGAACAAATGGACCACCCATGTACATCCACGTTTCGCGAGTGATATTAGCTTTGCGTTAGTGATTTCATCGGATACCAATACCATAACAGGAGACAAATAATTTTGACAACAGAATTAACTTATTATACATCCTCGGGGGTCCATTAAAATTATACATTTTTGTGGTCAGTCTCCCACAGCGTTGCGTCTCTATTATTGACCATAAATCAAAAAGTTAACAACCTACTTAAAAGGTTGGGGCGGGTAGGTTTTTGTGCGGTGGTCAAAGCGGCCGACGACGGCGCGGCTGCGGGAACTCGGCCCTACCTCCGATTGTTTGTTTTACGATCCCAACAGTGCATTAAGTTTTTTCTTTCTATTTCTTCTTTCCTCACGATTCTCGCCTTATCAACGCGGGAATTCTCCGTCAATAAATGAATTACCAACAGCGATCGCTTGCGACATAAATAAAAATACACCTAATTGCAAACGAAAGGTGAGCACAACAAATATTAGAATTCGTATAGTAATTTTAAAGACACATTATCTTGTGAAATTAATTCTGCAACGTCTAATGTACAGCACTTTGAAGCTATAGTTAGTAGATTATGTTGGATAGTCCAAGGTCCTACCAAAGGTTTTAAGAACTACTCATAGGTTCCGTTGTGGTATTTTATGCGATAACAGTGTGACAAAACGAAATGGATGTATTGTCATTCATATTAGTAAAGTATTTATTTCTAGTTACTTGTACCTTTGTACTTCTACAGCGCATCTATGTTATGAAATGCGCGCACAAACTATGCATATGTAATTGTTTGTCTGTATAGGACAGTCTACTTTGTATGGTCTCTAGTTTTACGACAGACACTTGACTGTTTTCATTGTCACAATTATACGCGGCGACGTGGTGGTCCACTTGAGAATGTATAATAGGTACAGCATAAACTTGTGTATGTTGCGTTCGTGAATCCGTGACTGTTGAATGAATCTTCAATTCCAACGTACTCATAAACACTCGAAACTCAAGTATGATGATCATTATAAAATGTGTCGTAGTGTTTGAAAAAAGCGACTTGAATAACTGAGGTATTGTAAAGTCCTTTTGTCTACGTTATAGGCTATTATCGTGCTTTCTTTTGTGACATCTTTGCCATTGTTATTGTCTTAAATCTGATGTTAATAAGATAATCATGTCTCTTTAATTCTTAGTTCGGAGAAGGCATGGGATACATTTGTTTAGCTTTCGATAGCGTAGAATACCAATCTCCAGGTGGGCACACGGCTCAGCGGTGGGCCACTGTGTGCGGCCGTCCACTTCTCTCTGTTTGTCCTGATTGATTCATTGTCCATCCTCGCAAATTTATGTGGTTTCAACTTTGTCGCAGCCGCTGCGCTCATTCCGAGCGCCAAACAATACCCCTTAATTTTTGTTTTAAACTTTTACTGTTAATCTGCAGAATTCCCGGACACAAAAGCAGCTCTTTTATATTCCTATTGTTTTTAATTACACATATGTATGGACCACAAATAAACGTTTAAACGCTTCATTGTATTTAAAATTTAAATGAATCCGTGCTTTGAATTTGCAAAGCTTGACGTAACAGAAATTCCTTTAAAGTAAGGTGTGCGTGGCAGACAAGTTGTCTACGTTATTTGTGGTAGTGTGAAACTTAAAAGAAAAAAAAGTGTATTTAAAAGAATTAAGCGAAATTGTTAGGAAAATTCTTTTGTGTGCTAGGGTGCTAGGTAGAGTTATTTGCCGTTAAAGTTAGACGTTGGTGTAATTTTATTGAATGATCCCGCAATAATTAGGCGCTTCGTTACGGGATTAATAAATAGACATTCAAAGTTTCTCCACGACTCTCACATGTTTTGGTCGTAATTGAGTTTCTTCCATCATAGACCAATAAAAAAAGTACAACCGAATTGAGAACCTCCTCCTTTTTTTGGGAAGTCGGTTAAAAAGTAAATTTACTTTTGTCCTTCACTAGTTTTTAGTTAAAAATTTATTTAGTGAAATACGTTCATAAAATAACGAATGCCGAGAACCCTATGGTACATCTTACAAACAATTTATTCACATTATCACGCGGACGGCAACAGCTCTAGACTAACTAATGAAGGTACTTTTTATTAATTTTCAAGTCAACTTGACTATGAATCAGTTGTATGCTCTGCAATGAGATAAATACCTTAAACAATTTTATACCCTCTTGCTTAAACTTTGAGCCTGTTTAGCCGACTTCTTGTTAGTACCAGAAACCTCATATTTTTAACCGAGTTCCCAAAAAAGGAGGAGGTTCTCAATTCGGTTGTATTTTTTTTTTATTTTTTTTTATGTTTGTTACCGCATATCTCCGGCGTTTATGAACCGATTTGGAAAATTCTTTTTTTATTTGATTAGATATACTTCCAGATTGGTCCCAGAATCCAGTTCTGATGATGGGATCCATGAGGAATTGAGGGAACTCCTCAAATATGGCATACATATGACGATTTTGATATTTTCAGCAACAAACCAAGCATTTGCATTCAAAAAGTATAATAATCCTTTCACCACTATGGTTCTTTCATCATTTTTTTTTCATCCAAATATTTTGTCAAATACTAAGGCGGAAGTCGGTTTTTTAAATGAAAAGTTATCATATAAATACCTGGTGTGATTATCTTCATTCTTTTAGAACTTTGGTTTGGGATGATGATGATCACACGATTTTATCTCTGACTGGTTTTTCCTTAGAGAATGGTTTTTCTGATTAGGTATTTTTATATTTTCCAGAGTGTGTGATCAATGGCCAGCGAGTAGGTGAGGGCAGAGATGTACGGATACCCGAAGAACCATGCCTCTCGTGTCGGTGTGTGCGCGGTGCTCTATCGTGCTCGAAGCGTGCATGTCCCGTGCTACCGTGCCATCGGACGCAACAGTTCACGCCATCTGGGGAATGCTGTCCACGTTGCTCGCATCCTACAAATGATAAAATACTGCCCAGTAAGTATTTCTATTGTCCTTACCCTTCCAGTTAATTGGCATCCTTTGCAGAAATTGCAAGCTTTGTCACAGATTGACGCTTTGTGTCTATATAGAACTAGTCAACCTAACTTTTCCATATTTTGAGTTGTTTTTAGCTGCTCATAAGAATCAATTTCTAGTTGCAGGTAGCAAGCCTTGCATCATCGGAAAGGAGTATCATGGACACCTGAACGCATTCCGAGTGGACCCCTGCACGGACTGCACTTGTATGAACGGCACGGCCGTGTGCATGCGACACACGTGTCCCGTGCTGACGTGCGGCGTGCGTGCACTGCCTCCCGGGCCGGGCAAGTGCTGTCCCGAGTGCCCACAAGTCGAAGAGATCAAATCTGCCTGTGTTATTGGGAGAAAAACCTATAGGGTATGTTAAGAATGCTTTTCGTTCAGCCTATAATTTGATATTTATGAAATTGATTCTTATGTGATCTTATTTTATCGTTTCAGGATGGAGAAACTTGGCAACTGGACGCTTGCAAATCTTGTGAATGCCACAGTGGTGAACCAAGATGCGCTATGGAAAGATGCCCTTCTCTCACTTGCCCTTCAGATCAAACTCTACGACAACTTTCGGGACAATGCTGTCCCAAATGCGTTGAGCTCGATGGGATTTGCACGGTCTTCGGAGACCCTCACTACAAGACATTCGACGGAAAGTTCTATAGTTTTCAAGGATCGTGCAAATACCAACTGGCTTCGGATTGCGTGAATAAAACATTCTCTATCAGGATATCAAATGATGCCAGAAATACTTCACATTCCTCGTGGACTCGGACTGCGACTCTTCGAATCGGGGCTACTAAAATCAACATGGGAAAGAGAATGCGTATTAAAGTAAATGCAACTCGTGTGCAGCTCCCTCACACGATCAACGGAGTAGCAGAGATAGTCCGCAGCAACGGGTCCGTTTTACTAAAAGCCAACATTGGTATTCAGATGCTGTGGGACGGTGATGGCTTTTTAGAAGTGACCGTGTCGAGTGCTTACAAAGGAAAACTGTGCGGTCTGTGTGGTAATTTTAATTCGAGAGCTGTAGACGATATGAGAACACGTGATGGTAGGATGGTGACCAATACGTGGCGCTTTGGATCTTCGTGGCGCGTGGGAGGGACGAAGGCTTGCACGCGGCGACAGAGAAAGCCAAATATAAATACACATCTGCAGTCCCGAGTAACGAAGGCTCGTAGATTATGTCGTGGGTTCGTGAAGAATGACAAATTCACGGATTGCGGCACGAAAGTGAATCCTCATCATTATAAGGAAGCTTGCGAGCTGGACGCGCAGAGTTGTACGGGAGTGCGTTGCCACTGCGCGGCGTATCGAGCGTACGCGCGGGAGTGCTCGCGGGTGGGAGCAGAGCCTCATGACTGGCTTCGGAGCATGTGGTGCGAGGGTTCGCCACCGACGTGGCTGAGCCGCGGCCGCAAGGGGCTCCGCCGCCCCGATAAGCTCAAGGAGACCAACCTGCTGGACCCGAGTGCAATCACCAAGCCGATCGCCCGCTCTCGACCGCCGCCGCCTATTCTGCATTAGCTTGCTATCGGCGTCACCTTTACTAGTCAAACCAGCCAGTGTGGCAATGTGAGGTGAGTTTTTTCTGCTTTTATAACCTAACTGTGGAACGCCTGCGAGGAGTTTTTTCCATGCAAACTTCAACACCCCACTTCAGCGCTTGGAGTATATTTTCTTTAGTGCACCCCTATACCACAAAAAGAATGTACCTACCCTCCAAATTACATCAGTTCCCAAGACTTATGGTCTAAGTTGTGCGTTGATAGTCAGTTCGTGACGCAACGATTTTATATATATTGATTAAGAGTATAGACTATTTTACCTAATAGGCAACATTTGCATAGTTCACATTAAAAACGAGGGATATTAGTAGGTATCACGTCTACTACCTACCTACACACAGACATATGTAGGTATATATTATAATTCATTTAAAAAATGAGAATCCAAACTACATATTGCATCAGTATTATGTAGGATTTTATCACCATGACTTATCTAATACTGTATTTTCCTTTTCCAGAGTATTACGAGAATATTGCAACTGGCCACTACGTAGGTTGCATCTGTAAGGCGCAACCAGCTTTTTATGGAACGAAGATCTATCTACTAAACAGTATTCATAAAACTACTTTTAGTTAGGTAAACTAATTTTTTATATTACTTCTATGAATAAGGCCACTTTAGCTCACAATTGCCTCGCAAACTCAACCAGCATATCTATTTTATGAATCCAGTGTTTGATAAAATAGAAGAAAAATACCCATCACCCATTCACTACATTATTTCTAAGCTTTGATTGGTGGGTATATTCAATCACTATGTTTGTGAATTCTTTAAACTTGATTTTGGTGAGACGAACTTTTGTTAGCTGGTTGAAATTAATAAGCAATGGGCAATCACGCTGTTCACAATAAGGGAAAATCTAATTTATTGCGTGTAAATGCTAAACGTTTGTATTATGTGATTATTAGTTTTGATTACTCCAGGCTGGTGAAGGACGTTTGGTAAAACATAGTTCAAATTGAGATCTCATCTGTAGGTAGTTCTTTACTTACGAAATCTTAGATAAATCTAGCTATCCGAAGCCAAGAAGCTAATGAGATTGTGAAGGACGTGTAAATAACAAAAACGTTAAATTTGTTAGGTGTATTTTTAAATGAAGACTCTTTGTAAAGCTTAGTTTTATTACGTTACCAATGAATTTTATTTTTTGACTTCGAAGTTTATTTTAATAAGTTTTAACTTAGCTAGCGGGATGTGAAGTGATTGGGTTTAAATGTATCTTAATGTTTGCTAAGTATTTATTATAAGGCGTTCGCTGTGTAGCTGTATTTGGCGTCGAACATAGAATTTTGAATTTCCCATTACTAGGTGCCATAAAATTACGGCTCCAATCAGTTGTAAGATAATTTTTACAATTAATTTTATCAATAATTCGGTGTTATTTTCAGACATTTAATTTACATAATTTACAATCAATGACATTCGTATTTTTGTTTGATTACTCTTATTTTTAAATAGGTCCGTATCCTGGACGGTATTAAGTAAGTTGGGGCCCATGGCACTTCAGGATATTTTATGTGCTGGAAATTGGTATAATTTGTCTTTACAATCGCAGGGGTCCATGCGTAAAGACAGTCCTGTTCATATCGTCTTAATTTAATGATATATTTTCATAATAAGTTATCAGGTAATGCCTATTAAATCCATTCCCAATCATTTATTTTAAGTTCTATTTTGTATTAGTTAGTTTTAAGTTAACTAAGATCTATCTAGCATACCTACTTGCAAAATGATCTATGTAACGGGATAATCTTAAAGGTTCTTCTAACCACAATAGCTTTTATTTAGATTTATTAAAAAGTTAATGTGATGTGAGAGTACCGCTACATAGTGATTATTATATTAACAGGGGTAAAAAAAATATCCAAGTAGGTACTTTATTTAGGCCTATAAGATTTGTGTCTGTATTTATATGGAAATATTATCTCTGAATATATTTTGTAAAGCTTCCTATGACCTACCAAATAAATACCATGCCTATTCATGAACACTACAAATGCATACTGACTGATTTGTTATTAATAATTTGTGTTGGTAGAATAGATTACTGTGTCTGTAGGTAGCTATTAATGTAGGTATCACTTCCCTGTTTCAAAATTTTCCCAGAAATTTGATGTTTTGTTTGTAGTAAGTATTATAATGGTAACCTTTATTAGGTAGTGTTGTTATTTCATTTTATTTAAAATGGCCATATTAAATTGTATTTATTTGTACCCGACTGCGGCAAATCCAAAGGAGACATATGATTTTAGCAGTCTATGTATTTACCTGTGTGTGTGTACGTTATGTTCGAACTATTCCCCGTACCTCAAACTATTTTAATTTTGAAAAATAAGGGTGTCACATGAAGCATCTTGATGTAGCGGAGCTTGGCCCTCCGATATGTTTAGTCTTGATGCTTCGCGTGTTAGGTTAGGTTTACACTAAATTGAAAATGGCTAAAATAAATAGCAAAAAACTACCGAAAAAAATATTAAAATAAATATATTGTGTTTGGTGTCCGTTGGACAGTGGTAATGGGCAGGACATATTGCCCGCAGAACTGACAGCCGTTGGGGACTGAAGGTACTCGAGTGGCGACCACAAACTGGACGACGCATTGTAGAAAGCCCCCCCGATGGACCAAGGAATATAAAGGGTAGGAATAGGATAAAGATCGCAGGAAGTCGATGGGTGGAGGTGGCTCAGGACCGTTCGTCGTGGTCTATGGGGGAGGCCTATGTCCAGCAGTGGATTCTACACGCTAATGATGATGTTGTTGATAGGTGTCCAATGGAAGAAGGGCTTGATAAATGAATTTGGAGACAATTTAGATTTGGCGTAGTCGAGTTTTAGTATATAAAAACTTGTTGTACAAATATATGTCTGCGTGTCATAATGTGCTAAAAATAGGTAGTTGGTAATTGTGCTTTCGTGAAATTTGGGAAATATTTCCAAAATATAAATCATGTTTGCGATCGGGATATTGTGAACATGGTCAAACTATGAACGAACAAAGAATTACGTAATAAATAATTATTATAATCCAATCTCATGTTTGTTTTAATATAAGTACCTAACCTACCTAACTACAAGTTCCTATTTAGTTTAAGATATTTCAGAAACAAAAATAATATAAAAATAATAAATGTCAGCAGTTTTAGTATTTATTGTGAACGTTCTCGAGTTTTGAAACTGGCTCGAATCCAACTTTACTAAATTTCATGTCATCAAAATTATGTAGGACAATTTGGCGTCCACTTTAAAAACAGGGGATATTATATTTATCTCCAACTGAAATCTTAAGAAACGAAAGTTATATCTAGACACTTAAATTATTTTAAAACGCCCGCATCATGCGCGCTATATCTGTCCGGTTCTTGGAATAAAAAGAGGGATAGTAGAATAAAAGATTTATTAATAAAGATATAAACATTATTCGCAATCACACACATCAATTAAACAAAATATTATTTTATACAATACATACACATAATACTTGAATATGAACCAATGAGTGAGATGTTCCCGCATAATGTTGAAGTAATGCTGTCCAATGTTCCCAAGAGTCGAAAGGTTGAAGAACCGAAACGTAAAGATTCCTTATATTAAACGTAAATAAAAAAAGCGTAGAATATATAAATTTATTCTCCCGTCATCATCTCCATGAATTCTGAAACAATGAATAATATAGCGAGTTATAAAAACGAAATTATATATTTAAGCAGTGTAGGTGTAACGTGGAAAGATCACATTATTGACTTAACTTAATATACATTATTCAGATTATCGATGTTTATTTTGTGTTTGAAAGTTATATACGATCTATGATCGTTAATACGGATTTAATACAAGAAACTTCATATTTCGACCTCATTATTGTAGGTATTAATAATGAAGATATGGTTGTAACGATGATATTTGAGCGAAGGGAATTATTCGTGAAATTGAATCACATGAAAGACGTTTAATATTTCGACAAGTAGGTTACTAACCTACATACGACTAAAATGAATATTAACATTAGATCTCAAAGAATACCTAGAAGATGAACTTGAAGTACATTTATTTATTATAAAATTTATTTTGCAGTTGGTAAAGAAACAACTCTTTGAGAATAAATAAAAATGTTGGAATGGTTCCTTTTCTTCGGCTTTCTTTAGGAGCAACTAATGAAGTTGATAGTGAATAGAGGCTAAGCAAGTTTAAGAATATTTACCATCGAAGTCGACGGTTCCACTGCCATCAGTGTCGATCTCCTGGATGAGACCGTCGAGCTCCTCTTCTGTCAGCTGCTCGTCCAACTCACGCAAGATCTCGCGCAGGCTTGAGGTGGGAATGTAACCGTTGCCTGAAAACAAAAGGAATAATTTAATTCAACTGAACGAATGAATTCAAATCAAATCAAAAGAATTGTATTCATTGAAATTACAAGGATCATTTTGAATCGTCATAAAAAGTAAAATTCTCCTGTTCCAACGCGACCAAGCCTAGAATAATTCATGGATTTTATTCCCCTTTTTATTCTACTTTAATCCACTTCTCGGATGACAGTTTAATTTACATAATTAATTTTAATTTCCGTAATTAATATTACTATAATTATTACTTATGTATACACTGCTAAATTTTTTCTACCAAAATGGGCAACTGTAGTGGCCCTTGGCACCTGAGCGCTTAAGAAAGAGTTTTGTTCTCACAAAAGACAGTCAATTAAGCAATACTTTGGTGAGTACGTTCAGAATAACGAATCCTGAAATCACTTTTTATACATAGCTCAAATAGATTTATGGACACCATAAAACTACAGTAACTAAAAATCCACTGGCAGACTAGTCTAGTTCATAAATGAAAAAACTTAAGTAGTTGGCATTTCACAACTCACCTTCCTTGTCGTATAACCTGAAAGCTTCCCTGAGTTCCTTCTGCATGGCCTCAGCATCTTCTTCAACGATGAACTTTGCGGCCAGGGTCACGAACTCTCCGAATTCCAGGCGTCCAGACTCTGTAAAGAATAGTTGAATCGATGTTGTAGTTTCGTTTGTCGACAGTTCGTAGTAGTCTAGAACGCGATACATATTTTGAGATAATACATATTACATATAATGCAAAATAAGCTAATTCTAATACATGTTAAGGGGCTTTTCCATACAAAAGTTTAGAAAGATTACCTATTGGAGAGTTGGATCTTTTGAACCTACTTTCAGTTCTCGGGTATCTTAATCTATACTAATGATTGCTAATACTCACTGTCAGCGTCGACCTCTTCGATGAGCTCTTCAAGAATCTTCTTGTTGAAAGGCTGCCCCATCATCCTGAGGATGTCTGCAACGAAGTCGCAGGGGATACTGCCTGAGCGGTTGTGGTCGAAGCCATCGAAAGCCTTGCGAAGGACTGGAACAAACCACACATCCATCAGAACTCGATATTACGTAATCAGGAACATGTCTAATTAAACCGTACCGTCCAAGTTTATCGACGTCATTGCTTTCAAGCAAGCTAACTGGCAAATTAGGATAAAAAAATGCGTTCTGGAGCTTTCTCCAAAGTTAAGTGTTGGAACGTTGTGCGCTAGCAATAAAAAGTGCTAAACTGATCGTTCGGAGAGTTAAGATCGGATTAGGACAGTTCAATGCACCGAGGTGTAGTCCTGCGAATATTGTGCAATGCATCTATTTCAGTGCAGCAGCGTGCATGGTGCATTGGCGGCCGGCGCGCCCCGCTTGGCGCATCGCTTGAAACTAGGCCGCTCACGCTATTGATAAAAACGTGGTAGCTTAACCAGATGTACTATTCAATTCTAAATCTTTTTCATTAGGTTTCAGTAAATTTGAAAATCGAACTGGGCTCTTCACATCTTACTGAGTAATTTTATAAATTCAAAAGTTACTCAATCACGCCGTTAAAGACTGAACTGATTTAGATGTTCAGATTGATAGATTATGACCTGGATTGACACGCAGGCTACTTTTATCCAGGTATAACACGAGCGAAGCCGCAGGTGTCAGGTGACTAGTGTCCAATAGTCATTTAAATGCTATTACAATTACATATATGTCAATTAATGCTCATCTAGTTAGATGCCCATGGAAATCTATAAATACCTAATTTTACTTCTAGAATTTGTGTAGAAAAGTAAAAGCCATATGAAAAAAACGACGACAATGCACCTTGTTCGTTAAAGAATTAGGGTTCACCCACTACCAATTGGAACTAAATAAGATTTATAGTTCCCTCGCATTAGTGATGAGCAGTGTTTAAACTCGGATGCAAAAGATCAATTGCACCCTCGAACGTATTCAATAATCTCAAATATGATTAGCAGTTAAATTACAGCATTGAAACTGTGGGATCGGGAGCGCATGTAGTTGTATCATTATATCCATCTATCAACCGAACGCTCTCAATGAACCTTAAACTGGGCCATATCCAAATGGGAACCATGAAAATTCTCTGGCGTCTCCAAGTCTGTTGTATAAATAGAACGGTTTGGATGTTTAATAAAACTTGTTATTTCGAAATACGTATAAGATAACGCGTATGGTGAATGTGGGAGATCAAATACTGGAGGATATAGGAGGTGCACACGATCTGTATTTCTATGGGTTTCTTTATGTAGGTAGTTAACTAAGCGATTGTCTTAGGGCCGTATTTTAGAACTGTGCTCCAGCGTGAATCGAGAATAAAGCATAGATATGGTGACAGTTTTTCATTGAAATCTGTCAAAAAATCTATGCTTAAATCTCGATTTAGTGAGTTTAGTTCTAGAATACGGGCCTTAGAATGTTTATCATCGTTCTCTCATTTCAGCCCAAGCATCACGAACTTGCGTCATAATATTCCTTAAAATAAAAATTTATTTACGTGGAGAAATAAACTCTTTCTCGTTTTTAATGACTCGCCTGATAGACACAACGCTGGAGTAATTTATCACTCAAATTAAATTTAACGATTATTATGTAAGTACTTATTCTTTTGATCTTTTATGCGGACAGATTATTTTTTTAAAGTTTTTTCTGATCTATTACTAACATGCTATGGTCATAATATATAAATACCTGCACATATTCCAGTTTCAATAAACCAACATATTAAGGTTTATTTTCATGCCTCTATATAAAAAAATTGTTTCTGTGACTGGTTTTTGTTTTAAGAAGTATTTACGTACAGGTTGGATTTTTATAACATAACATAATACCCAACAGTCACATATAGGTACATGGTCCTGATCCCACACTAAGATTCCCTGGGTCGTGGGTATTAGGAACTACGGGTACCATGGTACCACAACACCTAGACCCGAAACAAATATTTGCAGATCATGCAAACATTTGTTCCTCAGCGGGAATCGAACCCACACTCGCCCACCACGCTACAGAGCCACGACGAGCTGCGATATTAAAACGTGGCTTAGTAACTATTTCATTAAGAGATTATAATCTGTTTCACAGTGCAAGTATAGTTTAAATAGCATGTCGCGTGAAAACAGAGCACGCAAATAAAGCTTTCTCTGAAGTAATTAAAATTAAAATATGAACACATCCGTCTTAAAGCATTAAATCTGCATCCGGCAGCCGACACATCATTACACATTTTGGTTTCCTCAATTATTCACATTGACGCAAAGACACTTGCAATTAAACTCAAGAGCCTTGCGAAAATTCACAATCAGATAACTTGCTTTTTCTTTTTTTAATTACCAGATAAACTAACTCATGATAGCCGTCAGTGCGACAACATTTTGCAGCTGTTTCATGATATTTTGGCAACAAAAAGTAGTTTTAAAAACTTGAATTTTATTTTTGCGAGAGTCGTGATGTTAATTTTAATCGTCAAGCCGTCTTGGCAGTTGTCTCCATGAAAGTTCCATGAAACTTTATTACATTATTTCTTCTAGAATTCTGCTGTGTTTTAATTACCCTCACCTACGATCAGTTGGGGTGTTGAAATGCAGAGTAGGTAAATATTGTAAATTGTTATGCTGCTACTCAAAACACGTTGCCGATTTCTCAGTGTAGGTATACTGCGTGTCAGATTATAGAATATACTTACTAGTTTATGTTAGTATACTCGGTGGACTAAAGACATTATAAACGTCGCAGGAAGTCGGTGGATGGAGGCGATCAAAACCGTTCGTCGTGGCATTCTCAGGGGGAGGCATATGTTGAGCAATGGACTTCTACAGTCTGTTGATGATGATTAGTATACTAGTGGTCCTCACGGTTCTATTTTCCCGAGATAACTAAATTTCAGGAGGATCCTATGTTTTAATACGATACCGTGGTTTGTCCGGCCTAAGAATAGACACCTCCGTCTCCGCCCGTCGATGTCGTATAAGCCGACTAAAAGATTACACCAGGGGATGGGCAGCAGCATCCACCTGAGTAATCAACACAAATACTGCGATCACCAATCCGCCTGCCAAGCGTGGTTATTATCTAAATTATATACAGTATTTTCTAGCTGATGATGATTTGCCAATTTCAGGTTCTGTCCATAATTCATGAAAAGTAATAATCCCTAATCATGAAACTCTAAATAGGTACACTTCTTGATTTATTTATCTTCTCCAACGAATTTGTTGTACGTAAATAAGTTTGTCTATTGTAAACAATTATCTTAGTCTCAACTCAGATAATTTAAAACTCTGGCAAGGCATAGACCAGACTATTTTCCCCCGTCTTTTGTTATGTTATGCTAAGTCTAAGTCAACTATGTATATGTATTAAATATATATGTATATACATAAATATATTTTGTGTGTATATGTAATCTTTTGTGACAAATAACGAAAACCTGACAGATGACACCTATTTATAATCATTTGTGTCAGTTTCTATTTCAATTATAATTGATATAATTGAGCTGGTTAAAAATCTAACACAATGTTTTTTAAACTTTGAACAGAAGTTACGAGCTCAACGAAATTATTTTAATTGATCATCGTCGTCGAGATTGTTGTCCTTGCAAATATGTATAACCACACTCTCATCTGTTAAGCGGATAAGTAAAAAACTAGGTGGTCTTAACGACTCCATCCTCAATATTTTCATTTACATAAGAAAATCTCTTCACGATGGCGTTTTCTCCTTGATGAAGTTGTCCGTATGACGATTAAAATCGAGTTGAGTAAATATTAAAAAAAAAAATTATACGTAATTTAAACCGATGCTAATAAACCTCTTCTAAACGACCATAGTTAACCAACGTTCAATCTCATAACAATAAAGAAGAATTTCGGTATAAATAATTAGTCATTATCTGCCTGCCTTACTATATCTTATTAATTGTCTACTACTGGACAAAGACCTCCCCTATCCACGACAAACAGTCTTGTGCCACCTTCATCCACAGACTTCCTGCAACTTTTATAATGGCCTTGGTCCATCGAGACTTCTTCACTTCTTTCTACACTGCGTCCGGTTTGTGGCCACCACCCGAGAACCTTTATGCCTCAACGGTTGTCAGTTCTGCGTGCTATAATATGACCCGCCTTTTGCCAATTCACTTGCTAATTCTTAGGGGTATGTCAGTGATTTTTAATAAATAATAATTAATCAATAAAACTTGGTGTGGCCCAATTTTAAGTACTGCATAATTTGAGCAATACTTTTGAGCTCTTAATTTCCTACGAAAGTAGGCTAAAATAGCGCTGGCGTAATAATTTAAGTAAGGTTGTAAGTGCAACTGATGCAAATATCCATATGCAATCAGTTTCATATAATCAGGCAAGGAATGTACAGTAGTTACCACTTTATTTTCTTACCGCTGTTCAAGGAAAAGCCCTTAAAAACTAAATAACGATTATTCGGCCTTCTGATACGCCGTATTAGAGTGATTCCGGAATGGTCCGGCAGACCATTGCAAAATGAGGCCCATCTCCCCGCATCAATGACTAGCCTAAACTCACTACAAAAATATGATGTAACTTAATAGTACAGCCGTAGTTGTAATCGTTTGCCGCTAAAAATAGGGCTGTGAATAAACATTAAACTGTAGCGAAGTAGCGAACTGTAAACCACTGGTTACTCATCGACTGTATTTAGAAACATCAATAATAACGATTTGGAAAATTACAAATACTCCAAAGTTCTGGGAAATATTCCCCATGATCTTCAACACACATAGTGATGTTCGTTAACGGTCTACTTTTCATAGATCGAAGCACTAATACACCTACTGGTCAGAAGTGCTCCTCACATACAGCAGTTTAATCTGTCTATGCTATTTAGAGAAGTATATATAATTATAGTGAGGCCATTTGAAACCCAAACAAATATTAATAAACATGACTAATTGATAGCAGTAGATATGGACCACTTAATATTATTCTTCTGTTGTAACATAGTAGAGTTTCTTAGCTGTCTATGCTTGGTCAATGCCTATTTATGCTGTGCTACTGCAGTGATCGGTAAGATAGAGTTGCCGACTCTACCAGTAGGTAAACTTGGTAATCTTACCTACCCATCATTCATTGACGGGTGCATCACTAAAACAATGACGATAGCTATCTGATTACGGCACACGCCACGGTATACGGTAGATTGGCATTCGTCCAACCGTGTTGCTACGCCAGCCGCCCGCCGTATCACAGCCCGCCCAACCGCGAATCCCATGGGCGAATAAACTTTGCATTCTTAGCTTTCAAAATGAAGAGCAAGAATTTTTGCCCACGACTAAGCAGTGTGAGCATTTAGGATATGAGATTGTCTGGCATTCTAGGTTAAACTACTCCATTACGTACGGCACAGCAATATACAAAGATATAATTAAAAATAAAGTGAATCTACGGAGGATCCCAACGAGTAACACCCAGCGTATGTTACTGTATTATGATTTATACAGAAAAATCCTCTATAGTGCCACTATGAATTTGCTTGTTGCGATGATTACAAAGCTTATAACAGTGATAATAACACTGAGATGAAATTCAGAGCTCTGCGAATATTTAAAGGTAACCTACAGATGCTTAAAGATTGATTTTTGATATTAAATGTATCCTATGTTTCAATCCAGGTCATAATTTATCTGTGTATAAATTTTTATTGAAATCGGTTAAGCCGTTACGGCACTATTCAAGAACTAAAAAACAACCAAACTTTTGTAATTATATTATTAGTTGATTCAAATTAAAACATATACATTTCAAACCTTAATTATCATCCAAATTCTTAACATAGAACAACAGTGATAGATTGGCCAGCTTATCAGTTTTTATAAAGTTGATAAATCATTCATAAATTCGTCCATTACGAGAGTTGATAAGTACCTAAAGCTATTTTAGGCCCCATCATCTGAATTTAGGAAGCTTATGTACTTAGCTACTGATTAGTTTTTAGCCAACAATTTTAGTATTTTGGATGATTAATTTTTGTATGTGGTTAGTTTAAATATCATCATCATCATCAGCCTGTAGATGTCCACTGCTGGACATAGGCCTCCCAACTAGAATGCCTAGGTCTTGAACAACCTCCATCCACCGAATTCCTCCGACCTTTATAATGTTTTCGGTCATCCGGTTGCCACTAGAGAACCTTTTTTCTCCAACAGTTGTCAGTTTTGCGAGCTATATGACCTGCCCATTGCCACTTCAACTTGCTAATTCTGAAAGCTTAGCAGTGAGCCATGTTGGTGATGTTTAAATATATAATCTGGTAGTTTTTTTGTTACTATTTATTGTGAAACAGGACAAAAGTAGTTTAAACTTAACGTACTTTGCAAGGTAGGTACTTGTAAAGTCACAAGCAAATTGTAGTTCAAATAATAATTCCATATTACCCCGCGATAACAGAAGCTTATCAACAAATTAGCATTTGCGCACAAGCGTGCCCTCATTGATAATATCAGCAAATAAAATAACGATTTTACGGCTGAGCAGTAATATAAACTTGAATGATACTGGTTTGTATAAAATTAATTATTAATGAAGCATGGGAATAAATATCACCCAACAGATTTTGACGACCGCTGTGGCACGGCGATTTCCACTGCGGGACTTATGTTTGCATGATCTGCAAATATTTGTTCCGGGTCTGGGTGTTATGGCACCATGGTACTCATAGTTCCTTGATAATCACGACACAGGGAATACTAGTGTGGGATCAAGGACTATGTAAGTGACAGTACAGTGTTAAAAAAAGAAGGTACCAAAGAAAATGTATATGCGCAATTATCAAGCGTTGCAAATCGTCAAACGCTTTGCATAAAACGACATGACAGGTATGTAGTTGGGCGTATAGTGAAATAACTGCGGTTGGATGACGACGACATATACAACTAGTGGCACCCGCGACTTTGTCCACGTGGAGTTTTTCTGAACTTCAAAACTCCTCGCTGAACCCCCTTATAGGATTTGAATTTCGGAAATTGCACCCCAAGACCACAAAATAAACATTCCAAACGGTCCTTACGGTCTGATTGTCAGTCAGACAGAAAATCAACAGTTTTATATACTTAATATTTAATTCATTCATACATAATTAATTTAAATATAATATGTCAAATAGGTAGAATGGATCTATCGGGGGAATAAAAATGATTTAAATAAAGAGCGTAAAACAAAAAAATAAAAAAGCCACGTAGCAATCAAGGTATTGCAAGTACTTGTGTTGTAATAGTACTAATTTTAGTAAAAAAAATACTTTCGACTTGACTTCGTCATTAAAAAACCCTATTTTTGTTTGTTTGTTATTATTAAAAGACTATTATGTTATCTTACTTTTAGCACTATATTATAAGTGCAATACTGTGAATACTAATAAATAGTATTGGCATTTCATGAAGGTTTGACACCGAACACAAAATATATAAGGTACCATTAGTAGGAAGAAACCTAGGTACCTATTTCCTATGATTTGAAAATGTATGTTTATTCTGCGATGATTTGTTAGTTTTATTAGTAAGTATCCACGATTGTAATATTTTTAATAACTACAATAAGAGGGGAGTGTAACACTACCTAGTCTACACAATTAAGAAAATAGGAAAAGGAATACGTAATACCTTTAATTTATCATTGACCACACCCTCAAATGTTTACTTTGCTTAATAATAGATGCTTAATTAAACTGTGCGTATGCTATTTATTAATCTGGCCTCTGCTTTTTATTAAGTCCACCATTGTGCAGATTGGCAGCCGGCCAAGAGTGAGCTTGCGTTTTCCTCATCGTTTCATGTAAACATTAGAACATTTAATGTTGTTCAAGAATATTGTGAGGTTGGGATGTAAATAGTTTGGGTTTCTAGCTATTGCACCAAGATTTGCAGTGGTTTGGAGTCGTAAAATTAAGGGTACCGAAACGACTTTCACCTCTATAGAATCGTTGTGGGCCATCACTCTTATTTTCTTTGGCATTAGTGTCTACAACTTGATCGTAACAAAGGTACTTAATAGTTATTTAAAAATAGTTAATCCTTACCGGCAATCTGTTCTGGGGGCAGCTCGTCGGCCTGAAAAATAAGAAAGAAATAATTGAATTTCAAACTTTTGGAGATCTCCTAAAACCGAGAGTTAATTCGGTTATCTTACTTTACCAATTAATTATTCGACAGAGCTTACATATTTGAGCCTTAAGGCTCCTACACACTATGCCGGCGGCCCAGCCGGCGGGTATTCTGTGTACCTGCGGCGTATATTGGCATACCCGCGCGGCAAAAAGCCGCCGGCTATGCCGCCGGCATGAGCCTTTACACGGGCGAGTCCGTGGGGTAATGGGGCCCTTCGCTGTTTCAAAATTATTTCAGGGTGTGTGGTCAAAGCGACGCGTGACCCGAGAGCTGGCTCTTATCTGGCTCAATGCATTATTTGATACTGCCATTCAGAGTGACAATGCAGCCATCGTCTTGGGGACGATTCCATCTGGTAGTGATTTGGATCAGTTGAGCTATCTTTAGATAAATTCGTATTTTAAAAATTTTGTATATACTTGTATTATTCTTTCTTTACTTAATCAATCTTTACTAATGGATATCATAGCCTATTTATTTATGACGAGGTGGGAGTGGCACTTACGTTACTACTCAGAGATTATCTGTAACAGCACTTACTGAAAATATTTTACGAGCATCTGAAGAATGCAATGCACCCTACTATGTGTGCAATGAGATAATGATATTTTAGTTTAATTGTAAGGTTAACATAGTGAGGCGTTTATTTACTGAATTTTTGCACATAAATTGCATCCACGACAAAATAATTACCTAGAACGAGAGCAAATATTTGATGCAATATGAACAGAGTTTCGGTATAGTAGGTATAATAAATTTAATTTTATGTGCAATTTAAACAAAAATAGACTCATTGGTTGCGCATTCCGTGGAATCGTGGCCAGTGCCCATTGGTTACTAAGTTTTATAGTGTTTTTTTTATTTTATTCAAGGAATTTATCTAGACTGTCCACACTATTCTGTTGCCAATATAAACTCGCTCAGGCATGCGATTCATCTGGATTTAAATTCTTGTTGTTTTGAAAGCAAAACTCACTCACTCAATTCTGAAAACCCAATTTCAAACTAATTAAAGGTTTCAATTACTATCAGTAGGTATGAACTTACCAACTTGATCTTGGTTCCATTCGATGAACTTATTAGATATCCAGATAACAAAAATATTGAGCAGTTTGAAATCGGTTTTTATGAATTTATACAGAATTTAAAAAAAAGCTTTTTTAATTTTTTAATGCGTTGTTTGTTTTTTATAAAATCGAAAAAGATAAAATGAAAAGATATGTTATTTTATAATTTGCAAATTAACTTTCCTCAATTTTGTGATCTCTCACCTATTTAATAAGTCTAAAACTCGGACTGGTTTCAATTTATATTTTTTTAATCCAAGTTATCTAAAATAGACAAACCCTAAAAATAAACATTTATGTTCTTTTTTCGACGTTTGCTGCCTCGTGAATGTAAACTTTTTGTTTGAACTATACTTTTACATATAAAGAAAAGTAATTACTTATAAGTAACTACTTTGCTTTTTTTTTAGGTATACTTTGAAATAAATATATAAATATATTATTATTTATCTGAGATTTATATTTATCTATTAATTATGAAAGTTAGTGCAGTTCAAATTTCAGAACTTTAGTGGTAATTTGATTTCTTTATCGTGTTAGCTATCTAGGCTATCATGATATGCATAGCATATGCTTATGCTAAGGTAGGTAGACTCTTTTTTGTTTCCTTTAGCTATCTACCTACCTACCTACCTACCTACCACCTACCTTAAGTAAGCAGGTATGTACTTAACATCAGCTTTTGAAAGCTTTCAATAGGTAGCTTTACAAAGGTTAGAGCGCATTATAATAGCGGTTAATTGCTTCGTCGTCGCATCTGCTGTGGCGTCAATCATCCACTGTGTAAATAATCCTAATAGTTTGTGACGAACATAATGACAGCACCTGTTAGCGAAGCGTCCACGCGTCTACAACGCCATCGCCTCAGGCGTCAACCATCCATTAATCAATTGTTATGAGAAAATTCAAGAAAATTGTTGTTAAAGAAATGTTACTCCAAGTTTTATATAAGCCGAAGACACCTACCCAGTCTTCAGTATCCAGAACCATGTTTGATATCACTTGTTAACACTGTGAGACGCACAACACGACTGGTCGGCAATCCGATGTTTCCAGCGTTCAGGGTTATTTTCTGCTTCTCCGCGATATTCGGCTTTCTGATACTTTCATGTAAACGGCGGGTCAGCGGAGGGGAGGGGGGATATGAGTCCTCCCCGGCTTCCTGCGCTGGCGTCGACCAATCGCGTGAGCCTCAAACGGTAGGATGCTATAGTATTTTTAGGTAGAAACGTGGTTAGGTACTCAAAACGTAAACAAGCGGTGTGTGCGTTGCCGTGCGCGCGTCCCGCCCGCCCTGAGTAACCTCACCGCCCGCCTTGTAATGACCCTAGATTTTGCTGTCATAATGTGAATAATTAGAATTTTAAAGTTGTTTGTCGTATGTAGGCCGTTTACGAGTATGATGTGGGGTCTCACGACGATTAAGTTTCATGTTACTCGTAAGTCGTAATTGTTTTATTGCTTGACTTTCCTTGAGGTGTTATGATGGATTCTAAATAAGATTTAATTTAGGATACTTCTCGAAATGTTTCCCAAGCTTCAGATCCACCACAGACACACACAGATGAGATCCTACTAATATTATAAACGCGAAAGTTTGTGAGTATGGATGGATGTTTGTTACCTACTCTTTCACGTAAAAACTACTGAATGGATTTGAGTGAAATTTGGAATGGAGATACTTTACGCCCTGGATTAACACATAGGCTACTTTTCATCATCATCATCATCATCATCAATTTTCATCATTATTCACGCGGGTGAAACCGCGGGCGCAACTAGTATTGTATAAAATCAAGCATAAAGTAGTATTTTCAAAATTACAAAAATAAAAAATACTTATACGACCGGCAGCCAAGCGAGGAAGCCAGTTGAAATTTTAAATTGTGTTGAATGTGTTGGTAAGACATTCATCTTGGAAAATAATAAAAAATCGTAAACCCAAATCTTAAGAACGGTCCCCTATACATACAAGAGTTTTCTATTCAATGATTTTTGTTCCAGTTGTAAGTATCTCAAGTATGGTAAAATCTATGACTTTCTTGGCTTGACTAAACTTAAAAAACTTTTAGTTCAGTATGTAAAAATTTATTTGGGATCATATTTGTGTGCGCGTTGTTTTACACTATACGTCCGCGATTAACGAGTCCGTGGTCACCTTACTGTATTAGTACCAAATTCCAAATAAAAAAAACTATTATTGTTCTATTTTGTCCAGCTGGAGAAAATAGGCTGTGACAGACAGGCATATAGACCTGAATGATCTTATAATAATTACGTTGGTATCATTTTAGGTACGAAATCCTAATAACAAAAAATAAATAAAGATACAGCCATCCGTCATCATGCCCGATGATGCATGCTGCTGAAACGATACACGACTTGAAAGTTGGCACGGAGAGATAATATTACTTGATAGCAAGAACGTCCTTTCTACCAGGACATTGCCCTGTCTATAATTATTTGTCAACAAGTCAATTTTCAAGCAGCTTATCATTAAAACTAGACTTTCGCATCTGTTACAAACGAGTACTAAGTAATTTTGGTCATATTGCCCGAAGACAGTTAGACAATCTCGACAAACTGGTTGTAGTAACAATAAACCGGTCAAGTGCGAGTCGGGCTCACGTGGAGAGGGTTCCGTACCTCCACCACAAGGTGGTGAGTAGACTACCAAGTAGAGAAATTAAACTTATTAGTCAATTAACACATTTTATACGCATGTTCTCTATACGATTATTTTCCGTTTCCCGTGAAAATTTAAAGACTTAAGATTTTAATTTACGTTTTTCTGTAAAAAAATTGTTTACAAAAATACAATAGTTACAATAGATTTTTGTCTCTTTAGTTTTGGAGATTTTTTAATTCTATAGCTATATACCAAATTTCAGCTTTTTTGGTTCAGTAGATCTGGAGAAAATAGACTGACAGACAGACAGATAGACCTGAGCCGTGAGTCTAAGTTTTTAACAAACAATTGACACCGAAGTATGGTTAAGTGTATCACGGATTTTGTATGGAGACACTGAGCGGACACATCGTGAACCTCAATTTCCATACAAAAACCCGTGTCAATACGTCCGCGTCAATTGCATGTAAAACCCCAGATTAAGGCCTCAGAGTGATCTTATAATGGTTCTATCGGTACCAACCCTTGAGGTACGGAACCCCAAAAACAGACAGGTAAAGACCTCTCGGTACTTCGGTGTCAGTAGGTAATGCCACACGCGATTTCCTCCGAAACCATTCAATATAAACACTTGTAATTTAACACAAAAAAGAAGGGATAGCCCAATCAAAGTAAAATTAAAATACATAGGACACGATTTGTTACAATACATGTTGCAGTTGCAGGTCATCCAATTCACACGAGTAAATCTTGCCTTAGATTAAAGTAAGCGAATAATATTCCCTTATATATATAGGAAACCAGTTTAGCTGACCGTACTAAATCATGCCGTGGTATTTCCGGCTTAAGAATAGACCCCTCCGTCTCCTCCACGGGATGTCGTAAAAGCCCACTAAGGAATCACACCCGAGGATGGGTAGCAGCATCCACCTGATTACTCAACACCAATACTGCAATCACCAATCCACCTGCCATGTGTGGTGATTATGGCAACCCCCCATTGCATTCTATAGAGGCCTTGTCCGGCAATGGAGACGACGGCAGATAATGATGTTGATGATGATGATGATGATGATCATGATGATGATGATGACTAAATCTTGGCTGTGTACAAAAACTACACCTACGAAAATATTGTACAATTTTAACGGAGCTCTACAGAATGTTAACTCATGTTCTCGTACAAATTAAATTAAATTCAGTTGACGTGTTAATTTTCCACTTCCTTTATGGCACAAAGTACGAGTAATAAAATGGCTGACGCTGTAATGCGAACAAACTCTTGCGGAAATTGAATAATGTATGTTAATTTTATGAACATTTACAATGTTATAAAATTGTGATATTTGACACTATAATGTACCTAAGTACTCATAATGGGTGGTTGCCAATACAAATGCCGCTGATCGTAAATCAATCGCATTTTTATGAGCACTGGAAATCTCGAGACCGACTATTTTGAGAAACAGTAATGAACCGCCGATTCATAAAACAATTTGGATCGAGGGCGGTGTACCTTCGAGTGCAGTGCTACACGACAACTTTATTTCGTTGGAAATGTATGTTTATGTTGGTAGGCACGTAAGTTAGTTCTTGTTTATCAACGTCTGCTGTGCTGAACTCTACAGTAGAGTCTATAGAGTCGTGCTGTGCTGAATAACATGAATGAGCACTTTTTACTTAATCATTTTATGGTAAGACGCACCTACCTACCCTGCCCTACCTATCTAAAGTATGTAATGGATGAACAAGCCAACGCGATGCGAGCCATTTGACAGCACCGCCCTGAATCAGCCAATGACAAGTCTCGAGCTACTTCACCGCAAGCTATTTGTTTTTTGGAAATCCACGGCAAATAAGCGTGATCAAGGCCTTTATAGACAGCCAGATAGACAGGAGCACTTAGATAATGTATACTTCAGATACCTATTATTATTTCGTTTCAACACATGCTAGGCATAGAAACGAAGGTGGCCTAGTTCGCGTAGGCGTCCATGTGGAATCTTTCCGTAGCTGAAAATATAGCAGATTGATTAGAAATAAAAATATGCGTCATTTAAATCCCTAATGTAGGTACCTATACACTTGCCCACGCATTTCGTGTCTTATTCTGTTTACAGAATGCACGGCTGTGGAATGATATGTTTCAACGTAAAATAATGCTCCCAAACTTTAGCCCAGTTCGTGTTTTATTGTGTATGCGATTCCGAGTTTTATCTCGTACAGCTGCTTGCCGGATAATATGAGTATAAATAGCCTATAGACAACAAAGCGTCAACAAATCTTTAGCGTATCGAATACCGCGTGCGTTTACTATCGGACGTTATTGCAAACGGACGAACCGCTTTTTTACTAGCCTTTTTATTATGAAACTATATTTTCATAGCGGTATTTTTGGATAGTGAGATAAATGAGGAGATTAGGCATGTTAGTATAAACTATCATTATATTTTAAATATCTACCTACCTACTATCTTGCGACTTCCACCCACGTTGATTATTATCTTACTGCTCTACTTTTAGTAGAGCAAAATACTAAGAGGAGAAAATAGGAAACTTATGAAATACAAAGTTAATTTCAATGAATTACTACCTACTTACAACTGGTGTGATGTAGCTAGGTATTCGAGTTATACACTGACGAGCAATATAAAAAAGCCACATAATTTATCATAAATTATTTCCGAAACCACGCAAAAAACCCAGCGTGACTGGAGATGGATTTCGGCTTCTAACACGTCTGCCAAGCTCGTCCCAGGCATGTTCAAAAGGGCAGGTCGGGACTTCTCGCTGGCCACTCCATTTGTTTCCAAGATTTTTTTTACTTCATGAAGCTAACTTGTGTGGTTCAGGAGATATTTCTATTTTTTAGGGACTTTGCTCGTCACTTTAAAATATAAATTATTTATATATTAACGATTTATCGATATTATATAATCAACTAAACTACAAGCTAACAAAGTTTCTAAAAGAGTTTGGTAAGTAGTAATACAAAATTCAAACTTCAACTTTGCATTACTTTTAAAAAAAAAAAACTAAGAGTAATTGATAAACTCTCTAAAAACTTCTCCTATTTATGCTCTTTTCAACGGTTCATTAAGTTAAAGTAATTCGCTTATTAAACCAACCTGGACCAAACAATAAAGGGGTTATTCCCAGTCCTCCGATCGGAACTCCGATTGGTAGGAGGAGCGGGATTTTTTTTTCCCGTTCCTCCGATTGAATGACTTTGTGGAAATGGCATTGCACTTAAATGGCCCCTCTCTTTCTTTCATCGGGTCGACTAAACACGATCCTTATGTAGGTAGGTATGTAGTAGGTAACCTGTACAATTTGTTTTGTACGAGCTATTTATCCATTTCCATCATCATCATCTCTTCAGCCATCTACACCCACTGTTGGGTCTCCTCTTTAATACGCCATATCCGTTCCAGTACAGACGCTTGAAAACATCCTCCAATGCAGAGGTGAACAGTTTCGGAGAAATAACATCTCCCTATATGACCCCTTTCTGCATTTGGATAGGATTCGTGCACTGGTTCTGAAGACGGATAGACATAGTGGCCCTGTTGTACAATAGTAGATTATGCACTAAGGGAATAAAGCAGTGTCTTATGTCGCGGGCGGCATATTGAACCCTGAGCGTAACGAGGGACTCTAAAGTTAACTCCCGATTGTAGCGAGGGAGTAATATAGAGTCCTGAGTGAAGCGAGGGGTTCAAGCTGCCCAAGACGAAGACAGGCTTTATTCCAGAGGAGCATACTCTACTTTTCACACATACTGCAAGACAATAAAAAGCCTGGGCTCCATAAAATAAGTATCGTCAGTTTTGATAAACTCTGGAGTAGAATCATTATTGCTCGACATTTTTTGTTAACACTAATATTGCCATTGACATATATATTTCTAGAATATTGCAATAAAATTCACTGAAAATCACAGCACCAAATAAAATTTTCTTTTGTTTCACATTCTTTCAAATCACGGCTATTTCTTTTTTTTGAGTTCTGTTTATGGTGGCCAGTTCGATTTTCGAACAAACCTCTTTACAGTGACATATGGGCATTTTTTACTGTGAACTGTGAGTCACAGACAGTAGATAAAAGAGAGGAAGACAAGTTTTTTCGTAAACAATAATAAGGTAAATCTTTTTCATCAAAACATTGCGGGAGTGCTAAATAAGAGAGATTTGCTTCAGGTAGTTCTGAGAGAGTTCGAGGAAAACAATAAACTAATTTAAATTATTTGCTTAACAGAAAGTTTTATTTTATCTGGTGAGGAAGTAAATCTACGAATCGATGGGTATCACTTAGGAGCACACTTTTCTAGAACAGATAAAAGAAGGGGTGGTTCCTGTATTTTATTAAAAAATAATATTTGTTACACTAGATGTTTGCTCGTTGACAAATACGCCGAGGCTCGCCATTTTGAATGCTGCGGAATTGAGTAAGTGCATTCAAATTTAATTGTGATTTGTATATATAGAACTCCTTATTCCGATACTGACATTTTTCTAGATAAACTCAATGACATTTTAAGAATTATTACGAAACAATATAAGAAACGAATAATTTTAACGGGAGATTTTAATATAGACACATTAAAAAATACTAAATTCTCTAGAGCTTTCACTAACATTATTCATAACTATAATCTGACTCAACATATTACTGCGCCAACCAGAATTAATACTTGCATTGACCACGTACTCAGTAACTTAAAGTTAGCGGAAGGTACTATTCACAGTTTAGGGTTTTCAGACCACATTGGACAGACATTGGAATTTACAATGAATGTTAAAAAAGTTATTAAATATTGGACTGAAGAGAGGAGAGACTTTAGCTTAGAAAATTCAGAAAAATTTAAGAAATGCATGGCTGCTTTATCGTTTTCAGATATATATTCGGGTGGTGATGCGAACACAGTTTTTTCTGAATTCCATGATACTGTTTTGCTATATTTCAACCTATGCTTTCCGATTATGAATGCAAAGGTTTCTTTAAAATCGAATAAAACTAAATGGATTTCCAAGGGTATAAAAAAGTACTGCATTGTAAAGAGGCAAATGTATTGTCGCTATCAACTTTCAGCAAGTAATAAAAAAAGGAATAAATTAAGGTACAAACGTTATTCTAAAATTTTAAAGAAATGTATCCTGGAGTCCCAAAGACAAGGAAATAAAAAATATCTATTGAGCGCGAATAACAAATGTAGAGCGGTTTGGAACATTGTCAAATCAGAAGTAGGTGAAGGGGGTGAAAGCAAGGACATAGATAAAATCAAAGTGGATGGTAAAATTGTAAATGAAGCGATGGACATAGCCAATATCTTCAACGATTTCTTCATAGATATTTCAAATAAAGATAATGTTAATGTTACAAACAATACGAACTTAGATTTTGAGAGTGCTAGCTTATTTCTGCAACCGACATCCGCTGACGAAATTAATTGTATTATATTATCGCTGAATAATACTAACTCGGTTGGATATGACAAATTACCCACTAAATTGCTGAAGCAAAATTCGAGATATATTTCACCAGTTTTAAGTCATATTATTAATCTATCATTTTCTCAGGGAGTATTTCCAGATCGACTAAAGTACTCCATTGTAAAACCCTTGTACAAAAAAGGAGACATTTTGGATGTCACAAACTTTAGACCAGTGACATTAGTGCCGGTCTTATCAAAAGTGTTTGAAAAAGCCATATTAAAGCGTCTGAACTCATTTCTGGAAAAGTATGGTATTTTGGATATAGCTCAGAATGGATTTTTAAGAAACAAATCAACCACCCTAGCCACTTTTAAGTTGGTTAAGAGCGTAACAGAATGCATCAATAAAGGAATTCCTGTGATTGGCCTTTTTCTAGATTTAAGTAAAGCTTTTGACTTCGTGCACCATGATAAACTGTTAAATTAACTTGACAAGTATGGAGTACGCGGCACAGTAAATGAATGGTTCGCTAGCTATTTACAGAATCGTTATCAGTGCACAGAAATAAGCCACCTGAATGTAAAAATGAAAAAATGTAAAGTTTATTCGCAATATAGGTTAAACCGCTACGGCGTCCCCCAAGGAAGTATTCTGGGGCCTACTTTGTTTTTACTTTATATTAATGATTTACCTTCAACAACGCAGCATGAGACAATCCTTTTCGCAGATGACACAAGCATTATATTTAAGTGTATTAATCATGATAATTATGAGATTGACATAAATAATACTTTAATTGACATTAAGAATTGGCTAGATGATAATAATATGACTGTAAATGTTCAAAAAACTAATTTAATTCAATTTAAGACATTCATGAGTAGGCGACTTAACTTAAAAAATATAAATTTCAATGGACATCCAATTCAAAGCGTAACTAGCGCAAAGTTTCTTGGCATGGTAATTGATGAAAACTGTGCTTGGAAATTACACATTAAATCCGTTTGTGGTAGACTTAAGGGGGATGCTTTCGATTACTTAAAGCTCGTTTCACGCTAGATGGCGTGGAAAAACAGATATTGACTTTTTTATTTTTTGTTCAAAACTCGAGCGTCTTTAGTGAGTAATTTTACCGTTTGCGAGCACGGTGTAGGTCATAGAATTTGATGCAGCATGAATTTTCGTTAAAGAGTCGTTAGAAATTTCAAATTCACTATAAATAAGATCTGACAATTTGCCTCATGTAATTACACGCACGCACACTTCTACATTCACTGTTTTGTTTTTCACTAGATGGCGTTGTCATTATCCCCAGATGTTATATAGATGGCGTTAAAAAAATGTTTATAAGGTATCTCGATAATGATGGCGTTAAAGAAAATTGTTAGAAGGGATGAGCCGCCACCATCCACCGACTTCCTGCCACCCTATAAAAAGTGCCGTGGTGTGCAGCGTAGAATCTATAATCCTCCTCCCGTGGATGTCGGAAAAGCCGACTAAGGGTTTACACCAGGGCATGGGCAGCAGCATCCATCTGAGTAACCGATACTGCAATCACCAATCAACCTGCCAAGGGTGGTAATTATGGCAAACACCCCCACAAAAATGAATGTCTTTTTACAGAAATTAATAAAAAGAAAAAACAAACAGATTAGGTATTTTTATTGGTTTATAATTACAAGTATTTTCCACTAGAAATATCATACACTGACAACAAATATTCATCAATAGGTAAGCGATCAGTGCAACTGCACATTTTGTCTTCGTATATTGTATTCATTGTTACCATTAGTGCCCATTGCATCTCTTCTAAATATAATTTTTCATTTAAAAAACCGACTTCCGCCATTGTATTCGACTAAATATTAGGATGAAAAAAAAATGATGAAAGAACCATAGTGGTGAAAGGATTATGATACTTTCTGAATGCAAATGCTTGGTTTGTTGCTGAAAATATCAAAATCGCCATATGTATGCCTAAAATATTTGAGGAGTTCCCTCAATTCCTCATGGATTCCATCATCAGAACTGGGTTTTGAAAAAAATGGGACCAATCTGGAAGTACATATATCTATTCAAATAAAAAAAGAATTTTCTAAATCGGTTCATAAACGCCGGAGATATGAGGTATCATCTTCATCATCATTAGATGTAGTTGATCTGATGATCAACTACATCATCATCAGCCTGTAGAAGTCCACTTAGGTGACCCCTAGAGTGCCACGACGAACGGTCTTGAGCCGCCTCCATCCACAGATTTCCTGTGACGTTCATAATGCCTTTAGTCCATCGAGTGGAGGGCCTTCCTCTACAGCCTCGTCCGTTTTTCGGTCGCCACTCGAGAACCTTTATTCTCAAACGGTTATCAGTTCTGCGAGCTATATGACCTTCCCATTGCCACTTCAACTTGCTAATTCTGGTTGATCATCAGTGGCTAGAAAAAAATACATTTCTTGATATAGTTTTGTTTTAGACAATGTTGTAAGGGTTTTTTGTATGAGAAAAAATAACGTACATGATGTCATTTCATTGAGATCTATGCACTTTGCATTTTTCCGAACACGTCTCAATATATATTTCAGATAAAATCGCATTTTTGAAAAATGCTACCAGCTTTAGCATCATGCTGCTGATAAACTCATTTATAGGGTGTGGTGATACGGCGTTTGCAAATATAACAGTGTACAAATATTACTGTGTTGGAAATATATGATATTGGATAAACAATCAACAATCTGCCTCTCTCACTATTCCAAATTGACTCGCAGTCAGACGACTAGTTAGTAGTTTTGTTAGTAGTAGAACTTCTTGTGAAAGAGTTCGTCCGGGGAAGTACTACCACTGTACCTATTTCTGCCGCCAAGCAGTAGTGTTCGCATTGCTGTGTTTCGGTTTGAAGGGTACGGGTGCCGGTGAAATTACAGGCACATGAGACTTTTCATCTTTATGTCTCAGGGTCGGTAGCGCGCGTGTAATGCCTCTGGTGTTACAAGCGTTCATAGGCTGCGGCAACTGCTTTCCATCTGGTGGGCCGTAAGCTTGTCTGCTTGCCAAGTAGCATAAAAAAAAACGTTCCGATCTGTGAGTAACGTATAAATCATTTCCATGCTGTTCATGTTGTGGACCATTTCTCAAATCTTCTGCCATCAAATCTGGCTGACTGCTGTTGTGCATTATTATTTTTCGTGCAACCAGAGTCAGCTTCGTCAATTTCGGCTTCAAAATATTTCGTCCATAAATTGGGAGCTTGGTGTTAGATAAGATCTGAAAACATAACATATTTACTTATTACATTTTCATTCATTAAATTTTTAAAGATATTTCAAGTAATATAAATATCGAGCTGCGCCTCGCGGTTTCACCTGCGTGAACCATGATATTATTATTATGACGTTGATTTATTTTAAAACTCGTTATAAAATACATTTTTCACTATAAAGAAATACTACTTATCTATAAAAACAAATAGTATATAAAAACAGTATAGTAAAAAATATATTACAAAACGGTAAACCACCGACCGCGGAGCAAAGGCCCAAGCGGTCGGAGGCTAGGGCTGCAGAGAGAGGAACCTCCTGACTATGCGTGCCGAGTCCAGGAGTACTGCCTTCTGAATCTGACCGTTGATCCAACCATTTAGTGAGAGCCTCTCAAGGTATTGGTCGAGGCTCTTTGCTATAAGGCCATTCACAGAAACAACTATCGGGACGATAATCGTCGAATCCACATCCCACATGGCGGTAATCTCGTGGGCCAAGTCAAGGTACTTGCTTGCTTATTATTATTATTATTATTATTAGGTATCTTCATTCCAAATTTCACTCAAATCCGTTCAGCCGTTTGGGCGTGAAGAAGTAACAAACATACTTATAAACTTTCGCATTTATAATATTAGTGTGATGTGATGAGATGAAGAGGTCAACCGACGAATCCAACTCGGATGGGCAGCGTTCGGGAAACTACGCCATATCTAGTTTGTTGGTTTTGTGAAAACTTCTTGTGAAAGAGTTCGTCCGGGGAAGTACTACCACCGTACCTATTTCTGCCACCAAGCAGTAGTGTTCGCATTGCTCTGTTTCGGTTTGAAGGGTACGGGTGCCAGTGAAATTACAGGCACATGAGACTTTTCACATTATGTCTCAGGGTCGGCAGCGCGCTTGTGATGCCTTTGGTGTTGCAGGCGTCCATAGGCTACGGTAACTGCTTTCCATCAGGTGGGCCGTATGCTTGTCTGCTTGCCAAGTAGTATAAAAAAAAATCTTCTCGTCGCCGATACCGCAGAGCCTCAAGACGAAAGTCTACACGCCAGTGTTGACTTACGGCACTGAGACGTGGTCGCTAACTATTGGCCGTATAGACAAGCTCAAAGTTGCGCAACGGGCTATGGAGAGAGCTATGCTAGGAGTTTCACCACGTGATAGAATCCGAAATGAGGAAATCCGTAGAAGAACCAAGGTCACCGACATAGCTCTCAGAATTAGTGGCAGTGGGCAGGTCATATAGCTCGAAGAAGTGATAACCGTTGGAGAATAAAGGTTCTCGAGTGGCGACCACAAACCGGACGACGCGTTAGAGGAAAGCTCTCCACTCGATGGAATAAAGACATTATAAACGTCGCGGGGAGTCGGTGGATGGAGGCGGCTCAATACCGTTCGTCGTGGCATTCTAAGGGGAAGGCCTATGTCCAACAACAACAACAACGAAGGCTTCAAACAAAGGGCAGGCATCTTCTATAATAGTACTACTCTACTAGTAGGTAACACATTAAAATTATGTAAATATCTGTTTACTTACGAAATTTCACCGTGAAACCGTTATAACCTGGCTTGCACTCGTTTCAAAGACACCGCCCCAAAGAAAATTAATCGCATGACACCCACAGTGCACCATAGACAAGGACCATAGAGAAAAAAGTCAAGGAACATATAGGGAGAAATAAGTGCACTGGGCTAGGTAACCACAGACAAACAGAACACCTTAAATTCAACAGGGCCACAAATCAAAAAATTTCAATATCGTTTTTAATGCAAAAATGGCATTTAGATGATTCCAATTTTTATATTCGAAAAAGACACCCATGGTTTTAGCGTTTAAAATAGTTCAATCACACAACTACCCATTTAGCATTTTGAGACTTTGATGACTAACTTCACAGCAAAGCAGCCATCTTTCCAGTTAATAATAATAATAATAATAACTTTATTACGAAACATAAAAGTGTCAGGTTTTGGAATGCGTTTCTTTTGAATGAAAGTTCAATAAGTTTGATTACTATTTTATTAAAACGAAACCGCAGTACTTGGAAATGTGTCTGTTTTGCATATAAGATTACCGTGATTATGGTTGCAATTGTTTATAAACAAACATGCAATATTTGTTAAATGACTGTTATTACAATCAGTCTGTACAATCAGTCTTAAAATACAGTGTTTCATTATTATACATAAGTATCCTTTGAATTAAATAATCACTTTTAAGATTATTAAAATTACTTTGGGATCACATCCTTTTCAATCAGTTTTAGGATGCCCTGTTTTTTGTCTCAGCAACTTGTAGCTTTTTGATATTATTTTATTTTATTTACTTGGGAAAAATCTGTATCCTGAGAAGTTTTGTATAAAAATATATTATGCCTTTACAACTCTTCCTTTGAAAATCTATGCCAAGAGGCTGAACACTAAGAGGTTCTGAATCATAACTGATTGGTAATCAATCGTCTGTACTGCTGTCTGAGCTTATAGATGAGGATTCACTGGAGTCTCTATCTTAATCGCTTCATCAAAAACGGTACAAATTCCATACCATACAGACAGCCAACACAATCCTAGCCTATCGTTACTTGATGAAAACATTATCTGATTTTGGAAGTCCAGAGCAATGAATAAATTTAGTCATTGAGGAAAGTACAGACAGCGATTCAGATATACTCAAGTGAATCCTCATCTTCAAGCTCAGACAGCAGTACAGATGATTGATTACCAATCAGTTGATTCAGTACTTCCTAGTGTTCAGCCTCTTGACATAGATTTCCAAAGGAAGAGTCGTAAAGAGCAGACCTCAAAGTTATTAAAACTGATCAACAACATTAAAATATATTTTTATACAAAACTTCTCAGGATACAGATTTTTCCCAAGTAAATAATATAAAATAATATCAAAAAGCTACAAGTTGCTGAGACAAAAAACAAAGCATCCTAAAACTGATTGAAAAGGATGTAATCCCAAAGTAATGTTAAACTTTTTATACTTACTTATTTTAAAATTGATTATTTAAGCTAAAGGATTTTTATGTATAATAATGAAACACTTAATGAGATTACTGCGATGACTTAGATATTATTGATCGTAGATCTCATCGTTACTACTAGTAAGTCAAAGATTTATGGAGTATTTTATTTTGTAATATTGCTAGATGAAGAGGTGATAGTTATGGATAAGTTTCTTCCGCATTTAATTACATTGATCTCAATGTAAATTTCAAGGTAGTGTAAGGTTCAAAATACGCATCTTATAATATACCATACATATATGTAGAAAAAAAAGATTTATAAAGTAATACAAAAAAAACTACTATCAAAACTTTGATAGGCTTTCCAGTAAAAAAATGAATTTTCGACTTGTGGCTCTTTTGCATTTAAGGAGCGAGATGACAACTTCATACTACACTTTGATATTGATATATTATCAGGGTTGCTACACCGAGTTTCTGAATCACAGCACGGTACACGGTCGGATTATAAAAACTAGTAGTTTTGCGAACAGAATACCTCAAGAGCACAAACTATCTTGTTTTTCGATAAAGTTTAAAAAACGCATCCATAGTCCGATCTAGCATATACCCAATCTTACTTGAACCACAAGTCGTTGAAACTCTAACAAATGAGAGCTCACGTAATATTGGTTTTCATTTTTATTTTTTCTCAAAAACTATATTGTAAAATAAATATATAAGTAAGTACATATATCAAGTTTCATCAAGATTAATTGAAAAATGCGACGTACGCGAGTACTTACGTACATAGGTACATACATCCGAACAGACGATAGCAAATTTTGCCATATTATATTGCAAGGACTTACCTTGCTTTGCTCGCTCGGTCAATGACTAATAATAATTTTTTTTTATTGCTGCGAATGAAGTTACGAAAGTATAGTTTTTACATATTCTTTCGTTGTTTTATTTTTATTTTATAAAACTGAAACTTGAGTTTCAATAAAGTTCGTTACAATAAAGTATTTTCTCGAAGGTTGATATTGCAAAGTATAAAGAACATAGCCGCAAATAACTTTGTAAACTATGATTATAACGAACGGTTGGCAACCCTATCAGAGCCAGCTCATAAAGCCTAATAATTACGGGTGACTAGCAAGCACTAAACTTGTGACGTAGCGTTGCCTGGCAACGTCGCGTTTCGCAATTTTGGTGACAGGGCTGAAAATAACGCGAGGCATACTTTTATTTATTTAGCGCCATCTTTCACTATCTTTCTCAAAACTCGGTGCTCGAGGTCCATTTAACCGCCATCTCTGTCAAATTAAACAAAACAGGGTGCTCTGCGTAAAAATATCACGCTTCGATGGTAGGTGGCGACTCAAAATGGACATTAAAAACACTCACACATACGTAAAATTGGTCGTATTTGAAACTAATTTTAAAAATTACCCTTAGTAAATTTTTATTTGAAACAACCATTTGCGAGTACGATAATCATTAGAAAATCGAAAAAAAAATACGATATAAAGAACGACAATCTGTGGATTGAAAAAATACTTAAATTATTTTGTATGGGCAAGGCAACGAGAGCATTCACCTTAATAGGTTTGTTTATGCTCTGAGGAGAATCCGGGAAATCTCTTCTCAGGAAACCGCCCTGAATGCGTATCACGGTTATGTATCATCAGTGTTACAATACGGACTTTTATTTTGGGGCAACTCCACGGACGTTGAACTGGCTTTTAGGGTACAAAAAAAGTGTATAAGAGCGTTATGTCAGGCAGATTTTTTGGACTCATGTAAGCCACTGTTTAATAAACTGAGGGTTTTACCACTAACGTGTATGTATATTAAACAAGCTGTTATATTTGTCAAACAGTTTCCAGAGTTTTTCCCTCAAAATCGTTCACGGCGTGCCGTGCAGTTAAGGCATACGACTGACAGTAAACTTCAACTGCCACATTGCAGGTTGGCATTATTTAGGAAAAACGCCTATGTAATGGCGATTCAAATATTTAATTTTCTACCGGAAGATTTTAAAGATATACCCCTCAACAGATTTAAGGGGAAAATACATAACTGGCTTTTGTCAAAGTGTTTTTATTCCATGCATGAGTATTTTAATTATAAAAATAGCATTTAATAATAATTTAATGAATTAATTTTTTGGTTTTCTTTCTCTCAGAATTTTATGAATTGGTTTTTATTGACATTGTGTTTATTTTATGTGCCACCTATTTGGTCGATTTATAATTATTTGACCATTTTTGTTTCTGACTCGCATGTAATATATTTAGCCTCCATATTTAGCTTGTAAGGACTGCTTAAATTTTGCACGCTTGACGGCAGAATGTACTGGAAACTATTATTATATTTATCATCTATGTTTTATACTGTACCTACATTCTAAGCAAATAAATAATTCATTAATTCATTCATTCATTGAAAATTCGGGATAACTCTAATTAAAAAAATGCCCATAATATAGCATATTGTAAAGAGGTTTGTTCCAAAATCAAACTGGCCACCATAAGAACCAAAACACTAAAAACTACAACTAGAACTAAAAAAAAAGGTGCGTTTACAACTTAGAATAAAGACTTACAAAGAATGTGAAACAAAAGACGGTGTCACAAAAACCAAGCTGTGATTTTCAGTTAATTTTATTGCAATTCTAGTACTAGGTACTGTTTGTCTGTGGCAATATTCATGTTGATAAAAAATCTCGAGCGATACAGATTCTACTACAGAGTTTATCAAAACTGAGAGATTATTAATAATCTACTACCGCAAAAACCAAAACAAGCTTTGGCCTGGCTTTTTATTGTCTTTCAGAAGGTGTGAAAAGTACCTAGAGTATGCTCCATATATGGAATAAAGCCTGTCTTCGTCTTGGGCAGCTTGAACCCCCTCGCTTCACTCAGGACTCTATATAACTCCCTCGCTCTAGAGTCCCTCGTTACGCTCAAGGTTCAATATGCCGCCCGCGACGTAAGACACTGCTTTATTCCCTTAATGCATACCTAATCTACTATAGCCAACTATAACACTTCGATATACCGTTAGTCGATCTTGCACCGCTGCTGTAAAGACTGTAACACTGGCCAGCCCCCCTATTCCCTATCTTGAAAGTCACTCAGTGACCAACGTTTGACAAGTAAAATTACCATCAATTGAGAATTCATCATAATAATTTTTTTTTATGATGGTCATTCTACTTGTCAAACGTTAGTCACTGAGTGACTTTCAGCTAGGGAATAGGGGGGCAGGTCTCCACTGATCGAAGGCCTTCTCTTAGTCCAGAAACGGTAGACATATCGGCTGATTATAGGTACCTAGATACTCTTCGGTCGTAGGTAGGTAGGTGCTTATCTTCTTAATATTAGTTTATTATTTAATGTAAGAAGGTACCTGTTCAAGCGTATAGCGTGTGCTGATGAATTTTTGCAGATACTTTTTACATTTTACTTTTGGCTGCCTGTACTTGGTAAGTTTTTATTCTACTCATTTTATACCTAACCTACCTATGCATCAGCTTCTTATTCGATAGGCACAGGCGCTTTCCATCTAGGGTAAAACCCGGATAGTTGCCGCGGCCGGATACATGCCCCGGTTGTTGATACACTATGTTAGGAATATAAGTTGTGTTTGCACTTTACTACAGTAAATAGTGACCCCCCGGAGGCCTCAGTGCCGCATCAGCCATCGGAATATGCACACGTGTTTTATCCCTGTGAGCAAAAATCTTCCGCGGCGAAACTTTGACGTGCGTTATAACTATATATGGGCAAGTCATTTCTATTAAATATTTTTATTACTGATCGTGGTTTCAGTCAACTTTTTGATTCTTTGCATACATTAGAGTTTAAATTACATTGTTTATTATGTTTTATTGCAAAATATTTTTTATTTATTTCGCAAATAAAAAGGCAAGTATCCGCATCAAAAAGGATAGTCGCCCTACTTACTTTCGCGGATAGTTGCCCTTAGAGTGACTGAAAACATGTTATGAAGCAAAGACGGGTTGTATTTTTTTTTTGTTGTTTTTTCGAATTTTCTGTGACTTATTTGTTGTAAATAAAATAAATATCTACTTAACTGTTTTTTACTAATCACCCTATAATTTAAACCATTAAAACTCAAAACTATTTCATAAAGTTAATTAATATTTCAAATTGTACTTAATAAAAGATTTCAGTAAATTATAAAGACTGTTAAATAAATACTAAAGATTACTTTAATCGATAAAAATTATTTCAATCCAAAATAAAAATCATACCGAGGGTACTTATACACGAGGCAAGTATCCCCCGAAGCATTTTCCATGCTAGGCTACTATCCGCCATAGTAGGCAACTATCCTTTTTCTGAGAGGTGTAATAAAACAGTATTTATTCAAAACCATTGTTAATTATGTATGCAAAAATAGGCTATTATAGAAGATAAAATATCTATGTTTTGAGATACATACTGAATAATTTTCAGCAAGTTCATATTTTAAAAATATAAAGCTTTTTCGAAAATTGGGGCAACTATCCGGCTTTTACCCTAGTATTATCCACCAAGGAGGGCCGTGTTTGTTACTCGGATTCTTCTAGGTTTGGTCGCGCGAGGAGTATATTTAGTAGATGTGATTTCAAGGAATACAGACTCTGAGACACAGACTATCGCAGTAAGTTAGGCACGTTACATAAAGGAAATGGCCATTGTCCTAGTAAGATAATCACGATCATTATGTTTCGCATAATGCTCTGAGTGTTTTCGATTCTGATTATATTGCCTTAAGAAGATGACGATTTAATTAAACTAGTCCCCTCTCTCATTCATAGTCTAACTAAGGAATATGAATGAGAGAGGGGGTAAGAGTGAGTATGTGAAATAAAGGGAGTGAAATGGATTGGAAGGGAGTGAAACGGGGTAATGGTGTAAGAAGCTAACACAATACCATCTTTACATTAAGGGCTCACGGGGCCCGTGCCCAGGGTCACCCATCCTCAGGGGGCCCCGAAGGACCGACAATTTCTCTCACATTTTTCCAAAACATTTTTGTCGAACACAGTACCTACCTAACAGCGCCACCGTAAAAATTTTTGCTTGGCGGGTTGCACTAATTATGTAAGTACCCATAATAAATAGAAGATCATAATAGAACAATGTTAGTATACCTAATTAGCTATCTTTACTTTCCAAAAGGACCCTAAATTCTAACCTTCTTCACTTCCCTCCCCCACTTACTTTCACCCCTCACCTCACATTCCTCGTTTACCTACTACCTACCTACCCATATTTTATACGTCACTCAAATCAAGTTGAACCCGAATCCAAAATATTATAGGTAGGTAGGTTTGATTTTATTTGATTTAATTTGATTTGTTCGTGACTATCTTGAGGAGGATTAGTTATTGGTATTCGCAAAACCCGGATTTAATTTTTTACTTCGATTAAGTAATAACAATAATCCAAGGAAATTACCATTTCCCTAAAATCTTACTGCTACAAGCTACAACATCTACCACAATTTTATTAATTTTTAGCACACGACACGGCCAATTTCGCATGAACATCGCTATCTATCGGTAAATCGAGGGTAAATCTATCAGAGTTGGCACTGCATTGCAAATTCTAGATAGATAGCTGAAGTTGTAAGTAAATCTCAAAAGATGGCACTGACTGACTGAAGGTTATGATTAACGAAGGAAGTACAATATCATGAACATCACGCACGCACAAGTTTTGATCTCAGGTTTTGATACTCAGAATGAAATAATTCACTGATACCAAATTAAAGAATTTATTTATTCTCTGAAGAAAGGATACCAACCATGGTACAAATAGCTAACGGGACGGGGCAGTACCACCAGTGCTGCCAACTGGGTACTCGTAAAAAGTGCTAAGTTGCTGTAAAAAATATGATAAAAATGTGCTAAAATTGTGCTAAACATGAAAAAAAAAATGCCAAATGTAGTTATTTTCATTTATATTTCAATGAACAAAGCAAAAGGTAGGTAAGATAAAAGATAAGATAAAAATAGCAACTTTTTGTGCTTTTTTTAGGCCAAATCTGACGTATAAAATGGCATTTAAAGGTTTTACCGCCAAACGAGCTTAGTTTTTACCAAACTCATCTGACTGAAAACGCGTTTAACTTCGGCGTCAGTGAATTCGGTAACGACAAAATAGATGTTGATAACTTAGCTAAATCTTCAAAAGGATTGTTTCCGGCTGCATCTTTGTATTCCATGACTTCAGTCCAAAATAATACAGTTGTAGATGTGCAGTCCCAATTTACGTGAATTTAGCGATTTGTGATTAACATATCAAGCGAACTTAAACTGTAACTGCTCGAATTAAAAGTCTATTTTTCCCTTCATTCAGATTAGTGATTACTAATTAATAGTAATGATTATTCGATTATTAAAATGTAGTGATCCACTAATCAGTCATTCGAATATTGACATTAGCGTTACTGGTTTAGTCGAAAAATGTGCTAAAAAATGTGCTATATGCTAAACGAGAAATAAATGTGCTAAACTGGTATAAAATATGCCAAATTTAGCATCAAAAGTGCTAAATTGGCATCACTGAGTGAGTACCACAGACTCTGTAGGATGCTAGCGCAGTACTTTTATTTTATTTCTTCCAGCTCGGAACAGGATTCATTTTTCCATGATTCTACCCCACGGAAAAGTTCTAACCTCAGAATAAAGTCATTATTCTGAGTTTCTACCAACAAGCCTTGGAGCAAGGAACAAAATGGAGCGGCAGTAACATTTATTTTGTATGAAAATTGCCCACCATTAGCTTGCCATTCAACCATTCATTTAATACTCTGTGACCTTTGATTGCGTTCATTCAAAGTTTTGTTTACTTTTTGTGTTTTCGTAAATTTTCACTATTTTATTAGCAAATACCTATATTTTTTACTACACAAGTTGGATTTCACAATACCTGAGTGTAATATTGTGCATTGTGGTACGAGACAAAGCCAGTATCGGCCTGGGCTGACTTTACACAAGTGCTTCAACAGTTTTCATTGAAATTGTAGTTTTGCTTCATTATTTTGTTCTAAATGTATGTTTCGTTAGTGAGCTTTAGAGTAAACATAGGGACATTAGTGCCATTGTTGTGTAAAATATCATTATTTCATAGTAATTCATTTATTGCTTACAAGATTGTTTACAACTAGGGCTCGGTCGGGCAAATAGCCGACCCAGTTCGACCCAAAAATCGAGCACGCCTTATTTATCAGAACAACCGCCCTGTGCAACAAGCCAACAACAAAGAACAAACATCACAAATCAATAGTATGTCAGTGCCAATACTGCCAATTTAATTTGATCTCCGCCATTTTTATTCCCCATAGATTTTGTTTGTTTGTTTTGTTTTGTTTTCGTGATGTTGGTTGTTACAAGCATTTTTAGTCAACTTCTCGGATTACATGCTCAGTGGTTACTTGCGGCTATTTATTTTACTGAATTAACCAAAATGTAAGAAAAGACAAAATAATAATCAATAAGCTAAAACAAATATTAAGCCAGGACAACGAGGTCAACTGAAAAAAATCATGGAAAGTTATGTGGTTCTAGCCTTTATCGGGGAAGGTTCTTTCGGACGCGTTTTTAAAGCAAAACACAAGGAGACTGATGCTATAGTAGCCCTCAAAGTGATAAGAAAGGTTTGTTTTATTATTACTATCCATATTATGCTAGGTACTCTACAGTCAGTCCCTAGTTTCAAGCAGAGTATGTATTTTTCCTTATAGAAAGGACGATCCTCTAAAGACTTGAAGAACTTGAAGCAAGAATGTGAAATCCAACGGCAGCTAAAGCACCCAAACATTATACGAATGATAGACAGCTTCGATACTGAATCGGAATTAGTTGTAGTCACAGAATATGCAGAAAAGGAGCTTCATAGTATACTCGCTAAGGAAGGGTGCTTGAACGAAGATCAAGTAAAGAAAATTACATGGGATTTGGTGTCAGCTTTGTATTATCTGCATTCACATAGAGTTCTCCACAGGTAAGTTAAATAATAATTATTGTTTATTTTATGCACTCATACAAAATCATTCATTCAGAAAAACAAGAAGGAAATTGAACTTTAAGCAACAAAAATATAGATACCCAGTGCCGCACGCTGAGTGTACCATTAATGTGGCCAGCATTGGTGTTTAAGAATAGACCCCTGCCTGCTGTCTTAAGGGATTACATCAGGGGATGGGCAGCATCATCCACCTGAATACTGAACTAGAATACTGCAACCTCTCTTGTAAATTCTTACTTATCCAATAGGGTCTAAAAAGTTGATGTTGGTGGTGAAAGGTCTTCAGGATCGACTATTGTCATGGGGGTACCACAGGGTTCAATACTAGGTCAACTAATTATTATATATTATACAACTAATATTAAAATAAATGGGGAGACACTTCATCTTGTCAAGTCTACCATTTTCTTAGGGCTTAATATTGATGCAGGGTTGCAGTGGGCACCAGAAGTTGTGGCTCTTGCTGGTAGACTTAGTTCCGCTGCATATGCAGTTAGTATAATAAGGCAGCTTACTGATGAAGCCACAGCTAGGCTTGTTTATTTTAGCTACTTCCCTAGTGTTATGTCATATGGTATCTGTGGTGTATTGCATATCTGTATGTGTGAGTGCCTCTTTATAGTGTAGTTTATTGACATTTCATTGCTTATCATATGTGGGTACTTGGAGATGATGCTGACTACAACTACCTACAACAGCAGTCCTGAATTACCAAGTAAGTTTATAACATTGGCGACGTCGGGAAAATCGCGAAATATAGTAAAAAACCAGTGAAGACTTAGTGAATTGTGTGTGAAACAATGGCTGATAAAAGATTCGAAACTTTTGACCTAAAAATTGGGGACTGGGAATCATATAAAGAAAGATTTGGGTATTTCTTAGTGGCACAGGGCGTGACTAACGAAATCAGTAAAAAAGCCATCTTTTTCGCATCATGTGGCAGTGATTTATATAACTTAGTAAAAACATTAGTGTTTCCAAGATCTGTGAGTGAGGCTACTTTGGTTGAAATAGAAACAAAACTCAATGATCATTTTAGTCCGCGGCCTAATGAAATTGTAGAATCTTTCAAATTACACACAAGAAGGCAGGGTAAAAATGAATCAATGCAAGATTACATCGCGACGCTTAGGAAAATGTGTAGATTTTGCAATTTTGTGGATTTGGAAAGGACACTAAGAGATAGAATCGTGTGCGGGGTGAAAGATATGAAACTGCAAGAAAATTTACTGAAGACGGCGAACCTCACATACGAAACGGCGGTTCGGTTGGCATTGCAAGCAGAGAAGTGTTCAGAAGATATAAAAATACTATCAGTGACTGATGCTGGAGGATCATCAAACTTAAGCTCAGCGAGTGGTGCTGGGAACAGTGAGGCAGAACCAATGGAGGTAAATGCAGTTAAAGAAGAAAAAAAGAAGTTATACTGCTACCGATGCGGAGGAAGCCACATGTATCACAGTTGTAAGTTTGCTTATGCTAAATGTAATGCGTGCAGTAAAATAGGCCACATAGCAAAAATGTGCAAGAAAAATAATAAAACTGGTGAAGTCAAAGAGATTCAGGAACGGACAGAATCTATGAATGGTTTATATTGCATAGGAGATATGAACCGAGAACCTGCAATATGGACAGAAGTTCAACTGAACAATATATCAGTAAAGTTTGAGGTAGATTCCGGCTGCTCTTATACCATCATGTCACGGGAACAAGCAGAACAGATTTGGCCCAACGGTCTAAAATTGGACAAATGCAATCTAAAGCTGCACACCTGGACTGATGCTAAGGTGCAGGTGCATGGCAGGACCAAAGTTTTTATTAAATATAAAAATTTCAAAGGTTACCTGCAATTACTGATTGGACAGGGGCGAAGCAACCTCCTAGGAAGGAATTGGTTTAAGCCGCTTGGAATCACAGTTGAAGGTATAGATAGAGTTCATTCTGTAGAACCAACTGCACCTGAATCTCTGAGAGAAATATTAAATAAATATGATGAAGTTTTTGAAGGACTTGGAGAATACAAAGGACCAGAAGTTGTGATAAGTTGCAAGAAGGATGTACAGCCGATATTCATGAGAAGTCGACCTGTACCTTTTGGAATAAGAGACAGGGTGTGCGATGAAATTGATAGGTTGGTCAGTGCTGGAGTGATGGAGCCAGTTGCTTACTCTAACTGGGCTACACCTGTGGTGCCAGTGGTGAAGAAAAACGGGAGTATTCGATTATGTGGAGACTATCGACTAACAGTAAACTCTGCTACTGAAACGGACACATATCCTCAACCAACCATCAATGAGAGCCTGTCTGAAGTCGCAGGTGGAGTCATATTCACCAAGTTGGATTTAAAAGAGGCGTACACGCAGCTTAAAGTGTCTAATGAAACAGGACTGCTCCTGACGATAAATACAATAAAGGGATTGTATAAGATGAAACGGTTACCTTATGGACTAAAAGCATGTCCTGGTATTTTTCAACGGTTAATGTCAACAACATTGGCAGGCATTAAAGGAGTGACAGTACTGTTAGATGACATACTTATAAGTGGAAATGAAGAACAACACAAGGATAGACTAAAAAGAGTGTTGGCATGTCTTAAAGAGGTTGGACTCAAACTCAATAGGAGTAAATGTGAAATTGCTACAGAAAAAGTGGAGTTCCTTGGTTATGTGGTGGATAAAAATGGTATTCACCCGAGTGAACAAAAAGTAAAATTATTAATGAATGCTAAAAGCCCTACAAATGTAAAGGAACTCCAGGCTTTCTTGGGGTTGCTGAACTTTTATGATAGATTTGTGAAGAACAAAGCTTCAATGTTGGAACCACTACATAGGCTGCTAGATAAAGAAGCGATATGGATGTGGGGAAAAAAGGAAGAAGAAATATTCCAGAAGGCTAAAGCTGTACTATCACGCGATGACACCCTGATACATTTTGATAATAATAAAAAAGTTACATTAACGTGTGATGCTTCAGAATACGGAGTGGGAGCGGTGTTATCGCATATCATGGACGATGGAACAGAAAAACCTATCGCTATGGGATCCAGAACTTTATCAAAAGCGGAGCGTAATTATGCACAGATAGATAAAGAGGCGGCAGCAATTATGTTTGGCTTAGATAAATTTAATCAGTATGTGTATGGAAGACATGTAGTAATATACACTGACCATAAACCACTTCTCGGTATATTCAGCCATAATAAAGCTATACCTAAAGTTTTGTCTCCAAGAATGATGCGATGGGCCTTGAAGCTGAATTCACATGACTATGAGCTAAAATATAAAAGTGGCACCAGTATTGGTAACGCTGATGCACTTAGTAGATGGCCTATTGAGGCGGAGGAATGGGAGCCTAACACTGATGATATTGATGATGTTTTGTTGCTGTCAGAGACACCGAGCGCCGTTCAATATACAGCAAAAGATATTGCAGAACAGACCGGACGCGATGATGTCTTATCCAAAGTGAAGTTTTGGAACATGGATGGCCAAATAATGTACAGGATGCGAACTTGAAACAGTATTGGATGAAAAGAAAAGAGCTCTCTATCAGCAATGACTGTATAATATGGGGTACTCGAGTGATTATACCACCACCAATGAGGGAACACATGATGCAGGCTCTGCACGAGACACATGATGGAATAGTCATTTCAAAATGTATTGCACGAAGCTACTTTTGGTGGCCAGGACTTGATCATGAGATAGAAGCTTTAGTAATGAACTGCGATAGCTGTCAAGTAAACAGGAATATGCCAGCAAGTACTGCACACTCATGGATAACACCATCCAACCCATGGCAGCGCTTACATATAGATTTTGCAGGACCTGTAGACCGCAAAATTTACCTGATTGTTGTTGATCCATATTCGAAATGGCCAGAAGTAAAAATAGTAAAAACGACATCAAGCGAGTGCGCAATTAAAGCTTTAAGAGAAATTTTTGCTGAGCAAGGATTGCCAGAAGTTCTTGTGTCAGATAATGGAACTGCTTTCACATCAGAGGACTTTAAGACCTTTATGAAATGCAATGGCATAAGGCATATCTTAACACCGCCGTATAGTCCATCTTCGAATGGCCAAGCTGAAAGATTTGTGCAAACTGTTAAGAACAAATTGAAAAGTTTAGCAGGTACGGATATGGATATTATACTACCACGCCTTTTGTTTGGGTTGAGATCAGCACCAAGTTCAGTCACTGGGAAAACACCGGCAGAAATGCTGAATAAACGTCGATTTAGAACACGTTTCGATATATTACACCCTTTATCAACAAAGCCGATTTCTGAGAGACAAATTGAAAGCAATAGGGAAGTACCGGTGAGAACTTTTAGACTGAAGGATAAGGTGTGGCTGCGCAACTATACAAGAGGAGAAAAGTGGGTTAAAGGAGAAGTATTCAGAATAAAAGGTCCTGTGCGATTCTTAGTGAAGATGGTGGACGGTCCAATCGTCACCAGACATATCAACCAGCTAAGGAGGCGGGATTCTGATGAAATTCCAGGCCCTTGCAATGAAACTCGCAATGTATTAGGCATACCTAGTCATGCTGTAGTAACATGTGAAGGCGATATGTTACAAAGACAGTAGGAAAAATAAATAAGTGTTTTGTAAATAGTAGGATGTTAAGTTAAATATGTTGGACATTAACTTTTGATCAAATAATAACAAAGTTACTATGGGGGAAGGTATGTGGTGTATAGCATATCTGTATGTGTGAGTGCCTCTTTATAGTGTAGTTTATTGACATTTCATTGCTTATCATATGTGGGTACTTGGAGATGATGCTGACTACAACTACCTACAACAGCAGTCCTGAATTACCAAGTAAGTTTATAACAGTATCATACTGTGGGGTAAAGCAGCAGATATCCAAGCTATTTTTGTCTTACAAAAACGGGCAATACGTGCCATTTAAAAAATGAAGTCGCGTGACTCCTTGAGGGAGCGTTTCAAAGAAATCAATATTCTTACAGTAATATCGCAATACATCTATGAAATATTATTACATACACATAAACTTGGATAGTTTAATGATAAAAAGTGACGTGCATGGTATTAACACGAGAAATAAACACAAACTAAATATACCAAAATTTCAATTAAAGAAAGTAAGTGGGTCTTTTATGGGGAATTCTGTACGGTTCTATAATAAACTTCCAGAAGGTGCATTTAAACTTCCTATTCGAAGATTTAAATCCTACATAAAGATGAATCTAATTAAGAAAGTGTATTACACTCTTGATGACTATATTAATGATAAAGCCGCGTGGCATGATGTCGCTCTGCCCCTCGACTGCTAAACTGGAATTTTGCAATATCTGTACTTACCTATTTATATGTTTGTATTAGATTATTATTTATGAGTATAACAAGCGTAGCTTGTGCTGTCTTGCATATTTTTGCTGATGTTTATTTACTTTTGACTACCTTCCTAAGGTTTTTAAGTTCTCATTTACTATGTATCAGCAACTCCTTGCTCCGAGGCACCACACAGGCGCTTCTCACCTAGTGGTAAGACGGACCATTTATGTAAGCCAAGCCGAGTTTGTTGCCTGATTCTTCTAGGCTTGGTCGCGTTGGAACAGGAGTAATTTAATTTTAATAAGACGATTCAAAATGATCCTTGTGATATCAATGAATAAAGTTCTTTTTGACTGACTTTGACTTTGACTAACCGCCAATATGCCTGCCAAGCATGGTGATTATCCAATTCCCCCATTGTATTTAAAATGAGGGATGCAATCCCTCATCATCAGCCTAAATTAGCCCACTGCTGGACATAGGCCTCTCCCAATGGACGCCATACATGTATCAAATTTCAACTTTTTAGTCTAGTAGATTTGGTGAAAAAGGCTGTGACAGACAGACTGATAGACATACACCTGAGTGATCCTAAAAAGGTTTCATTGGTACCTTTTGTGGTATGTAACCATAAAATGATTGTTTTTCAGAGATCTCAAGCCGCAAAATGTACTGCTTGATAGTTCAGGATGTGCCAAATTGTGTGACTTTGGACTGGCCCGCATTATGACTAATGCAACACATATTCTCACATCTATCAAAGGGACTCCACTGTACATGGCGCCTGAACTGATTGAGGAAAAGCCATATGATCATCAGGTAACCATAACATCATTAAAGAGTATCTTAAGCAACTAATAAAAAATATCTAACTATGTAATGTATTGTATTAAGTATATCAGTTATCTAGTACCCATAACACAAGCTGTGCTTAGCTTGGGGCTAGATAATGTTGTGTGAAATGTCCTGCATTTATTTATTTATTATAATGTAGAAATGTACAAACATCGATAAACAAAACACTATTAACCCTATTACTTAAGTTGAATGCTCTCGTTGCCTTGCCCATACAAAATAATTTAAGTATTTTTTCAATCCACAGATTGTCGTTCTTTATATCGTATTTTTTTTTCGATTTTCTAATGATTATCGTACTCGCAAATGGTTGTTTCAAATAAAAATTTACTAAGGGTAATTTTTAAAATTAGTTTGAAATACGACCAATTTTACGTATGTGTGAGTGTTTTTAATGTCCATTTTGAGTCGCCACCTACCATCGAAGCGTGATATTTTTACGCAGAGCACCCTGTTTTGTTTAATTTGACAGAGATGGCGGTTAAATGGACCTCGAGCACCGAGTTTTGAGAAAGATAGTGAAAGATGGCGCTAAATAAATAAAAGTATGCCTCGCGTTATTTTCGGGTCTGTCACCAAAATTGCGAAACGCGACGTTGCCAGGCAACGCTACGTCAAAGTTTAGTGCTTGCTAGTCACCCGTAATTATTAGGCTTTATGAGCTGGCTCTGATAGGGTTGCCAACCGTTCGTTATAATCATAGTTTACAAAGTTATTTGCGGCTATGTTCTTTATACTTTGCAATATCAACAAAGTAGGTACCTTCGAGAAAATACTTTATTGTAACGTACTTTATTGAAACTCAAGTTTCGGTTTTATAAAATAAAAATAAAACAACGAAAGAATATGTAAAAACTATACTTTCGTAACTTCATTCGCAGCAATAAAAAAAAATTATTATTAGTCATTGACCGAGCGAGCAAAGCAAGGTAAGTCCTTGCAATATAATATGGCAAAATTTGCTATCGTCTGTTCGGATGTATGTACCTATGTACGTAAGTACTCGCGTACGTCGCATTTTTCAATTAATCTTGATGAAACTTGATATATGTACTTACTTATATATTTATTTTACAATATAGTTTTTGAGAAAAAATAAAAATGAAAACCAATATTACGTGAGCTCTCATTTGTTAGAGTTTCAACGACTTGTGGTTCAAGTAAGATTGGGTATATGCTAGATCGGACTATGGATGCGATTTTTAAACTTTATCGAAAAACAAGATAGTTTGTGCTCTTGAGGTATTCTGTTCGCAAAACTACTAGTTTTTATAATCCGACCGTGTACCGTACTGTGATTCAGAAACTCGGTGTAGCAACCCTGATAATATATCAATATCAAAGTGTAGTATGAAGTTGTCATCTCGTTCCTTAAATGCAAAAGAGCCACAAGTCGAAAATTCATTTTTTTACTGGAAAGCCTATCAAAGTTTTGATAGTAGTTTTTTTTGTATTAGTAATCTTTTTTTTCTACATATATGTATGGTATATTATAAGATGCGTATTTTGAACCTTACACTACATTGAAATTTACATTGAGATCAATGTAATTAAATGCGGAAGAAACTTATCCATAACTATCACCTCTTCATCTAGCAATATTACAAAATAAAATACTCCATAAATCTTTGACTTACTAGTAGTAACGATGAGATCTACGATCAATAATATCTAAGTCATCGCAGTAATCTCATTAAGTGTTTCATTATTATACATAAATATCCTTTAGCTTAAATAATCAATTTTAAAATAAGTAAGTATAAAAAGTTTAACATTACTTTGGGATCACATCATTTTCAATCAGTTTTAGGATGCCCTGTTTTTTTGTCTCAGCAACTTGTAGCTTTTTGATATTATTTTATTTACTTGGGAAAAAATCTGTATCCTGAGAAGTTTTGTATAAAAATATATTTTAATGTTGTTGATCAGTTCTAATAACTTTGAGGTCTGCCCTTTACGACTCTTTCTTTGGAAATCCATGTCAGGAGGCTGAACACTAGGAAGTACTGAATCAACTGATTGGTAATCAATCATCTGTACTGCTGTCTGAGCTTGAAGATGAGGATTCACTTGAGTATATCTGAATCGCTGTCTGTACTTTCCTCAATGACTAAATTTATTCATTGCTCTGGACTTCCAAAATCAGATAATGTTTTCATCAAGTAACGATAGGCTAGGATTGTGTTGGCTGTCTGTCTGGTATGGAATTTGTACCGTTTTTGATGAAGCGATTAAGATAGAGACTCCAGTGAATCCTCATCTATAAGCTCAGACAGCAGTACAGACGATTGATTACCAATCAGTTATGATTCAGAACCTCTTAGTGTTCAGCCTCTTGGCATAGATTTTCAAAGGAAGAGTTGTAAAGGCATAATATATTTTTATACAAAACTTCTCAGGATACAGATTTTTCCCAAGTAAATAAAATAAAATAATATCAAAAAGCTACAAGTTGCTGAGACAAAAAACAGGGCATCCTAAAACTGATTGAAAAGGATGTGATCCCAAAGTAATTTTAATAATCTTAAAAGTGATTATTTAATTCAAAGGATACTTATGTATAATAATGAAACACTGTATTTTAAGACTGATTGTACAGACTGATTGTAATAACAGTCATTTAACAAATATTGCATGTTTGTTTATAAACAATTACAACCATAATCACGGTAATCTTATATGCAAAACAGACACATTTCCAAGTACTGTGGTTTCGTTTTAATAAAATAGTAATCAAACTTATTGAACTTTCATTCAAAAGAAACGCATTCCAAAACCTGACACTTTTATGTTTCGTAATAAAGTTATTATTATTATTATTATTAACTGGAAAGATGGCTGCTTTGCTGTGAAGTTAGTCATCAAAGTCTCAAAATGCTAAATGGGTAGTTGTGTGATTGAACTATTTTAAACGCTAAAACCATGGGTGTCTTTTTCGAATATAAAAATTGGAATCATCTAAATGCCATTTTTGCATTAAAAACGATATTGAAATTTTTTGATTTGTGGCCCTGTTGAATTTAAGGTGTTCTGTTTGTCTGTGGTTACCTAGCCCAGTGTCCTTGACTTTTTTCTCTATGGTCCTTGTCTATGGTGCACTGTGGGTGTCATGCGATTAATTTTCTTTGGGGCGGTGTCTTTGAAACGAGTGCAAGCCAGGTTATAACGGTTTCACGGTGAAATTTCGTAAGTAAACAGATATTTACATAATTTTAATGTGTTACCTACTAGTAGAGTAGTACTATTATAGAAGATGCCTGCCCTTTGTTTGAAGCCTTCGTTGTTGTTGTTGTTGGACATAGGCCTTCCCCTTAGAATGCCACGACGAACGGTATTGAGCCGCCTCCATCCACCGACTCCCCGCGACGTTTATAATGTCTTTATTCCATCGAGTGGAGAGCTTTCCTCTAACGCGTCGTCCGGTTTGTGGTCGCCACTCGAGAACCTTTATTCTCCAACGGTTATCACTTCTTCGAGCTATATGACCTGCCCACTGCCACTAATTCTGAGAGCTATGTCGGTGACCTTGGTTCTTCTACGGATTTCCTCATTTCGGATTCTATCACGTGGTGAAACTCCTAGCATAGCTCTCTCCATAGCCCGTTACGCAACTTTGAGCTTGTCTATACGGCCAATAGTTAGCGACCACGTCTCAGTGCCGTAAGTCAACACTGGCGTGTAGACTTTCGTCTTGAGGCTCTGCGGTATCGGCGACGAGAAGATTTTTTTTTATACTACTTGGCAAGCAGACAAGCATACGGCCCACCTGATGGAAAGCAGTTACCGTAGCCTATGGACGCCTGCAACACCAAAGGCATCACAAGCGCGCTGCCGACCCTGAGACATAATGTGAAAAGTCTCATGTGCCTGTAATTTCACTGGCACCCGTACCCTTCAAACCGAAACAGAGCAATGCGAACACTACTGCTTGGTGGCAGAAATAGGTACGGTGGTAGTACTTCCCCGGACGAACTCTTTCACAAGAAGTTTTCACAAAACCAACAAACTAGATATGGCGTAGTTTCCCGAACGCTGCCCATCCGAGTTGGATTCGTCGGTTGACCTCTTCATCTCATCACATCACACTAATATTATAAATGCGAAAGTTTATAAGTATGTTTGTTACTTCTTCACGCCCAAACGGCTGAACGGATTTGAGTGAAATTTGGAATGAAGATACCTAATAATAATAATAATAATAATAAGCAAGCAAGTACCTTGACTTGGCCCACGAGATTACCGCCATGTGGGATGTGGATTCGACGATTATCGTCCCGATAGTTGTTTCTGTGAATGGCCTTATAGCAAAGAGCCTCGACCAATACCTTGAGAGGCTCTCACTAAATGGTTGGATCAACGGTCAGATTCAGAAGGCAGTACTCCTGGACTCGGCACGCATAGTCAGGAGGTTCCTCTCTCTGCAGCCCTAGCCTCCGACCGCTTGGGCCTTTGCTCCGCGGTCGGTGGTTTACCGTTTTGTAATATATTTTTTACTATACTGTTTTTATATACTATTTGTTTTTATAGATAAGTAGTATTTCTTTATAGTGAAAAATGTATTTTATAACGAGTTTTAAAATAAATCAACGTCATAATAATAATATCATGGTTCACGCAGGTGAAACCGCGAGGCGCAGCTCGATATTTATATTACTTGAAATATCTTTAAAAATTTAATGAATGAAAATGTAATAAGTAAATATGTTATGTTTTCAGATCTTATCTAACACCAAGCTCCCAATTTATGGACGAAATATTTTGAAGCCGAAATTGACGAAGCTGACTCTGGTTGCACGAAAAATAATAATGCACAACAGCAGTCAGCCAGATTTGATGGCAGAAGATTTGAGAAATGGTCCACAACATGAACAGCATGGAAATGATTTATACGTTACTCACAGATCGGAACGTTTTTTTTTTATGCTACTTGGCAAGCAGACAAGCTTACGGCCCACCAGATGGAAAGCAGTTGCCGCAGCCTATGAACGCTTGTAACACCAGAGGCATTACACGCGCGCTACCGACCCTGAGACATAAAGATGAAAAGTCTCATGTGCCTGTAATTTCACCGGCACCCGTACCCTTCAAACCGAAACACAGCAATGCGAACACTACTGCTTGGCGGCAGAAATAGGTACAGTGGTAGTACTTCCCCGGACGAACTCTTTCACAAGAAGTTCTACTACTAGCAAAACTACTAACTAGTCGTCTGACTGCGAGTCAATTTGGAATAGTGAGAGAGGCAGATTGTTGATTGTTTATCCAATATCATATATTTCCAACACAGTAATATTTGTACACTGTTATGTTTGCAAACGCCGTATCACCACAACCTATAAATGAGTTTATCAGCAGCATGATGCTAAAGCTGGTAGCATTTTTCAAAAATGCGATTTTATCTGAAATATATATTGAGACGTGTTCGGAAAAATGCAAAGTGCATAGATCTCAATGAAATGACATCATGTACGTTATTTTTTCTCATACAAAAAACCCTTACAACATTGTCTAAAACAAAACTATATCAAGAAATGTATTTTTTTCTAGCCACTGATGATCAACCAGAATTAGCAAGTTGAAGTGGCAATGGGAAGGTCATATAGCTCGCAGAACTGATAACCGTTTGAGAATAAAGGTTCTCGAGTGGCGACCGAAAAACGGACGAGGCTGTAGAGGAAGGCCCTCCACTCGATGGACTAAAGGCATTATGAACGTCACAGGAAATCTGTGGATGGAGGCGGCTCAAGACCGTTCGTCGTGGCACTCTAGGGGTCACCTAAGTGGACTTCTACAGGCTGATGATGATGTAGTTGATCATCAGATCAACTACATCTAATGATGATGAAGATGATACCTCATATCTCCGGCGTTTATGAACCGATTTAGAAAATTCTTTTTTTATTTGAATAGATATATGTACTTCCAGATTGGTCCCATTTTTTTCAAAACCCAGTTCTGATGATGGAATCCATGAGGAATTGAGGGAACTCCTCAAATATTTTAGGCATACATATGGCGATTTTGATATTTTCAGCAACAAACCAAGCATTTGCATTCAGAAAGTATCATAATCCTTTCACCACTATGGTTCTTTCATAATTTTTTTTTCATCCTAATATTTAGTCGAATACAATGGCGGAAGTCGGTTTTTTAAATGAAAAGTTATATTTAGAAGAGATGCAATGGGCACTAATGGTAACAATGAATACAATATACGAAGACAAAATGTGCAGTTGCACTGATCGCTTACCTATTGATGAATATTTGTTGTCAGTGTATGATATTTCTAGTGGAAAATACTTGTAATTATAAACCAATAAAAATACCTAATCTGTTTGTTTTTTCTTTTATTAATTTCTGTAAAAAGACATTCATTTTTGTGGGGGTGTTTGCCATAATTACCACCCTTGGCAGCTTGATTGGTGATTGCAGTATCGGTTACTCAGATGGATGCTGCTGCCCATGCCCTGGTGTCGGCTTTTCCGACATCCACGGGAGGAGGATTATAGATTCTACGCTGCACACCACGGCACTTTTTATAGGGTGGCAGGAAGTCGGTGGATGGTGGCGGCTCATCCCTTCTAACAATTTTCTTTAACGCCATCATTATCGAGATACCTTATAAACATTTTTTTAACGCCATCTATATAACATCTGGGGATAATGACAACGCCATCTAGTGAAAAACAAAACAGTGAATGTAGAAGTGTGCGTGCGTGTAATTACATGAGGCAAATTGTCAGATCTTATTTATAGTGAATTTGAAATTTCTAACGACTCTTTAACGAAAATTCATGCTGCATCAAATTCTATGACCTACACCGTGCTCGCAAACGGTAAAATTACTCACTAAAGACGCTCGAGTTTTGAACAAAAAATAAAAAAGTCAATATCTGTTTTTCCACGCCATCTAGCGTGAAACGAGCTTTAAGTAATCGAAAGCATCCCCCTTAACATTATTTATCCCTGGAATCATCTTTATCCTTGAATTAATCTGAAACTAAATTAAATTCTAATCACAAGATAGACCCAGACTTGTTGGGCAATTTTAGTTGGTATAAGATTTGATCTGGCTGCTGGCTTATTAAGGAGTGTGTTATTACTATTAGCTGAGTTGATTGTGGAAAGCAATGGCGGCGATGATCTCACCACTTGTCATATCTATATTCCTGCGACTGTTTAACACACAGTGAAATGAGGCCTTTTGAGGCTCTGCCTATCCCTTCGGGGAAAAAGGCGTGTATGTATGTATTTATCCCTGGATCATCTTTATCCTAGAACTAATCTGAAACATTGAAATAAAAGGATTAAAAAAAGAGGTAGATGTGACACTGACTAATGAGCTGAATGTGCAGTCCAGGGTAGGATTTATACAATTGACCAAGACGAAGGTTTAAAAACATGACATGGGTATACTCACTGCAAGGTTGATTCGCTGACTTTTCTTAGCATGCCTAAATTAGTAGTGATCGTGGCTTTGTGTGTGTCTCTACCCCAGTGCCATTTCTACTGATCTAATGATTCATTATTCTTCCGGTCAGGTATCTACATTTAAAATACTCCTATTATTAGCTAATCAGAATGAATTATCATCATCATCATCTTCTTAACTGAAGTCCACTGCTGGACATAGACCACCATAGAATGCCACAATTAATTATATAATTAAACTGTGTATTACATAATTTCAGGCAGACTTATGGTCCCTTGGCTGCATAGTGTATGAGCTGATGGCAGGCCAACCACCATTCTGTACCATGTCAATTTGGCAGCTTGTGCGAATGATACGACACAAGCCAGTGCAATGGCCCAGCTTTATAAGTAGTGATGCTCGCTCTTTTCTTCAGGTGGGTTTTTTATTTTAGTTAATTGAAAAATCTTTACAAGTCCATGGTGAAACAGGGTTATTCTACCATCAACTCACAAGGTTGTCATGCAGATTGAATGGTTTATCGAGCAAGCCAGCGATGCACAAGCATTAGACACCTCTGAAACCTGACACTGTACGAGAATTGGTCATAGAATATGATTTATTTATTTTATTTTTATTTTCTTTGATGATTTGTCTGTGTTGATGTTATCTTCAAACACAGACATCAGTCCCTAAGGACTGTATGAATAATAAACCAGACATACATCTTGTCTCGAACCACATATAGTGTAGGGTTACCCAGACTAGATGTTGCGACTAGTTTTTATTCCTTTGTTGGAAAACTTTTGTACGGGGACACTCCTTAGGATTTAGTTTTTTGTTATATGCACAGGCTTCATGCCTAAAAAACACATAATCTGTTAAAATTTCAACCGGCTACCTCTTATGGCTGCCGTGATATAACCCTGTGACAGAATCCAGACACAGACGACGGATGGTGACGTAGCCTTAGTAATAGGGTCCCGTTTGGCATCTTTTGGGTATATTAAGAAAGGGATAGTGCTATGCCAAAATGTCCTAAACCCTTTGTTAGTTTGTAGTAAAATGTATTTTATTAATTTATTAATATTAAGCCGGGTCCGCTGCACCATGTTTTGGTGTTTTACAAACATATAACATTGTTTTGTGTTAGCAAAAACACAAACGTGTTTGCCGCGACGAACGGAAAACATCCGCCACGTTCGTCTGCGGGGGATGACGTCATTTATTTCGTTCAGTAGAGGAAGACGTAAGAACTCTTAATTTAAAAAGAGATTTTCTAACGAAACACTGTCAACTCAAAGGTCGCAGCGGACTGGCTGTGACATGTTTTAATAACATATTTTGTTAGAAAATTTGGCGCAACGGACCCGGCTTTAGGAAAACCTGTTAGCTTTGAGCTAATTTGAAGGTTTCAACTATTATAACAAAGAATTTGCATATAATTTGAATTTCAGGGTTTGCTCCACAAAGATCCAATGAAAAGGATGAGCTGGCCTGAGATCCTGGAGCATCCCTTCATATCGGGCCACGTGCTGATTCTTCCGGAGGACGTGCAGAGTGAATCTCCATTCACAAAGCCTTTGACAAGTAGCCAGCAAGAGGCTAAACTACTTCAGAAAGCCAAGATTAGCAATAACTCAAGGTGACTCAACCTAATAGACCAATGTTGTAACTGTCACAGGAAGTCTGTGGATAGAGGCGGTTGATTTCTGAGGTCTATGTCCATCATGGATATCTTTGTGTCTTTGAATATTTACGCCCAGTTTCTCGCACGCTGATTAACGAATGATCTGTTAAATTTCTTAAATTTTGGATTTGGAAAACGCTTTGCAAAATCAATATTTTGACTCGAATCTCTGATCAGTTGATAAAACAAAGAAATGCTTGCATCACGATTTTTCTGATTGAAATGTCTTGTCTAGCTTACTTCTTTCACCAGCGGCCAAGAAGCCCTATTTAGGGTCACAATACATCAGCCCGGTCATCGCCCTAACGCAGGGTCCAATTGAATTGATTTAACTTTTTCTTCTTTCGTGGGAGTTATTATGATGACTAGTGATGACAGATTCTCTTGCTTGACCTAGCATGTCCAGAACAAAGTCTAATGTGTGTTAGCTACAGCTACTCGCCAATAGATGGCGCAATGCAACTTCTCAACCTTGCCAATCGCAATTGCCAATTGTTTTTTTATATACATACTATGTATTAGTAATATATATAAAGAGAAGAGTCCCTCATGATCTTAATTAGTACTTACTAGTGAAGCAGAATCATGGATATGCCACTGGGCCTGTACCATACATGTCAAGCACGAAGGAGACACGAAACTCTTGATCAATGCCCAGATAGGCTGATTACATGAAATAAATATACTAATATAGCGTTTTACAAGTTTCTGTAAACCGCATCATACTAGTGCAAGCATTTTATGGTCTCGGTGCATTTTATTTACAGCTTCTACCCAGATGGCTGATGGATGATAGAAAGAGTAGAAAAAAATTATGGCTTTGATTTGCAAAGTATAAATTTTTGTATGAAGAAAACTAGTGCCTTTTCTAGACTTTACTAACTGCTACTTCTAATTTTGTTGTTTCAGAGCAGCAAAATTAGAAAACGAACCTCCTAAAGCTGAAACTAGAGAGCATGATTTGCGCAACGTCCGCGTAATGCAAGCTCTGGAATGCGTGCCCATGTCGGACGACGACAGCGTGCGGGCAACCAGCGCGTTCAGTGTGCGGGACAGCCTGAAGACAGACGACGAAGAGTCCAATCTCATCACCGCAGCCAACGCTAAACTACTCCGCCACGAGTACAACGTTATGAACAACTCCAATCTGGTTGTATGCAATTTGGAAAATAACATGGCGCAACTTATAGCTGCCAATAAGAAACAAACAGATCTAAACAAAATGGATAAGATTGACGAGGAAAAACAAGTTATTGAAAAACTCACGAAAAAGGAATCAGTAAAGAAAGCAAAATCTGTAGACACAGCATCACATAGCTTAGAGAACCCTAAAAGTACTAAATGTAGTAGTGAAGTTAGTTCCGGGCTCAGCAAGAGCGTTCCACCTTCATACAAGCAAAAGCTTTTACAGTTTTCAAGAGATAAGTTAAAATTTGGCAGTGGCGGTAATAGATTGACTAGAAGTATAAAGCGATCTTTTCACTTTAGCAGAAGTTTGGATAAGAATAAAGGTGACACTCCACGTCGAACCAGCGAGCCTACAGTTGAAATCCCGAGCATTATTGACGATGGAAATAAGGAAAAATGTTCTAAGGAAGACAGAGATGAAGATATTGAAAAGAGTGAGATAATTGACGAGACGGCGGACGAGAAAGATGTGGCGGATAATGATAAAATGCTGTTGGTTGAAGAAAATAATGATGGTATCCTAAATATTGATTTCTTGAACGTCGTGTTAGCATATTGGGGGTGAGAGGTGGGGTTTGCCATAATCACCACCCTTGGCAGGCGGATTGGTGATTTGAAAACTCAGATGGATGCTGCTGTCCATCCCCTGGTGTAATCCCTTAGTCGGCTCTTATGACCTCCACGGAAAGAGACGGAGGGGTTCTATTCTAGGCCGAACACACCATGGCATAGGGCATATAGCTTGCAGAACTAACAACCGTTAGGAAATAAAGGTTCTCGAGTGGCGACCACAAACCGGACGATGTGGTAGAGGAAGGCCTTCCACAACATAGGCTAAAGACATTATGAACGTCGTAGGAAGTCGGTGGATGGAGGCAGCTCAAGACAGTTCCTCTTAGCATTCTAGGGGGGACGCCTATGTCCAGCAGAGGACTTCTATAGGCTGATGATGATAACGTCGTGTTATTCGTTCTTTCTTTGTTACCTGCCTAAGGTCAGTGACCAGGTTGAGGCATAGTGGCCTAACTGATGGTGAAAGAACCAGTGTGGGGAAAGAATTCAGTACGCCTCACAGAAAAAGTTATCCTTTCATACATGTCTAATATCTTTGTTTTTTTACCTCACGTTGATTTTCTTCTCTGAAGAGAGCTAATAAATCTATTCAACCTTCACGAGTCTAATAAATAATTGGTGCATGACCGGGATTCGAACCCACAACCTTACGATCGGAAGTCTTGGTCACTAGCCAGAACCGCAGCAGTACCGTGATATATTTGTCTTGATCTTTTGACTTATTTTGCAGTAAAAGAACCATCCACAATAGAGTTAGAAGAATGGGAAGCATTTCTGAATTCCAATATCAGTGAAGTCATGGATGGTGATGTAGAATCTCTTACACAGCTGAACATGGTAAGCAATTTGTTTATTTCCTTTCATATAAAGTATGCAGTTCAAAATAAACTACTCGCGAACCACGCACAGTAGAGTTCCGAAGTTTATTCATCTCAAGACTAGATGAGAGATATCTTATCTTGTACGGGGACCACCTTTGGGATTTGTTTTTTTTCTTATTTGCATAGGGTTTGATTCCCAAAAAAACTTATAATCTGTGAAAATTTCAACTGGCTACCTAAGGCTGCCGAGATATACCCCTGTGGCAGAATAAAGACAGACAGACGGACGGACGGCGCGCGTTGACTTAGTAATAGGGTCCCGCTTGGTACCCTTTGGGTACGGAACCCTAAAATCTATAGCCCGACTACAAAAAAAACCTCAATAATTTTACAAGATACTTAAAATGTATTCGTGGACTAAGAGAAAGATTATAATGGACTAAGAAATCTCCACGCTTCTCTCCATAGACTGACTAGAATCGAACCACAGATACACTCAGAAATACTAGTCTGCGTGGTCCGATCAATCGAACAACTCGCCAGTCTCTGTGGTCTTATCATAGGACCGCGCAAACTGTATGTATGGTGTGTTCTTTAACTTTGTGGTTCATTGAAATAGGTGAGCATGGTGATTGGCGTGGTGGGGAGTGCGGCGCGGGGCGGGGGTGGTGGGGGCGGGCGGGTGTGCGGCGCTGTCGCTGCGTTACTAGCACTGCCGGCCCTTGTACACTCGCTGCCAAGGCATACACTGCTGAACATTCAGGATGTAAGTTGGAATTCACGGTTCATTGTTTTGAATATTTGTACCTAATCTAATTCAAAATGGTGGAGATAAGATCTGCACTGACTTCCCGCATTGGGGTGTATTGTGCATTGTCCCCCTGCTAACCCTAGCCCAGCCAGCCCAACTCCTTAAAATATCGGAGAAGGACTCTGGGTTGATGGCAGCACTGTTCCAGTGTCCCCGAGTGTGAAATGGAAGAAGTCAAACAGGACTTTATCAGCTCCTGGAGTCCGGTTTTTTTCCTGGCTTCATTTGTGGCCGTCCAGTCCAATATCACATGCTCCACTGTCTCCTCGTCCTATAGTAATATTAATAATATTTGTACCTATTGATTTATTATGACAGTAGATAAACAAATCGAGCCTTTTGTACGTCTTTATCTACATATTTAAGATAGCAGGAAGTCAGTGTATATCTTCATGCAGTAAAATTTTGAACGAGCCGGGTCTTGATGTGCATTTGCACACACGGTCACACAAACCATGGAGCACCATTAAATAATTATTTCATAAAAAAAAATATTTGTTATAGCGGCAACAGAAATACATCATCTGTGAAAATTTCAACTGCCTAACTATCACGGTTCATGAGATACAGCCTGGTGACTGACGGACGAACGGACGGACAGCGGAGAATCCCATAAAGGTTCTCGAGTGGCGACCACGAACCAGACGAAGAAAGCGTATTACACTCTTGATGACTATATTAATGATAAAGCCGCGTGGCCTGATGTCGCTCTGCCCCTCGACTGCTAAAATGGAAATTTGCAATATCTGTACCTATTTACATGTTTCTATTAGATTATTATTTATAAGTATAACAAGCGTAGCGTGTGCTGTATTGCATATTTTTTTTTTCTGATGTTTATTTAATTTTGACTACCTTCCTAAGGTTTTTAAGTTCTCATTTACTATGTATCAGCAACTCCTTACTCCCGAGGCACCACACAGGCGCTTCTCACCTAGTGGTAAGACTGACCTTTTATGTAAGCCAAGCCGTGCTTGTTGCCTGTTTGTTCTAGGCTTTGTCGCGTTGGAACAGGAGTAATTTTAGTTTATAAGACGATTCAAAATGATTTTTGTTATTTCAATGAATAAAGTTCTTTTAACTTTGACTCAGTGTAGGAAGTTCCCCTCAATGAACCGACGACATTTTAAAGGTTGCAGGAAGTGCAAGTGCTCGGTGGATGGAGGCGGGGATAATGGGGGAGGTATATGTCCAGTAGCGATGTCAGTTTTTTTATAGGCTGATGATGATGATGATGATGATGCTTCAAATAGCACATTACTACCGCGGCACGCAAATCAACTCCCAATTGCGGCCAAGGCTGTTATGGAGCTTTTCTTAAACAATGGGCGGATATTCATTGACGACCGATGCAACATGACAGGGTTCCAGATTTTCTAAGTAAAATTGCCTTTGTGATAACAGATATGGATTTTCATATTAACATTGCTGGTCTAGGCCGGCAAGTTCGATTTATCTCGAAGAATGTTCTCTAAATAATGTTGGAATATCCAAGCATGTTTGAGAAAAGTTATATATTTTTGTTAACTGTTATTAATTTTTCAGGTTTATCTTGAAGCGAAGGTTGTGTACAACTTTGTCGCAGCCATCAATACACTCATGAAAGACAGTAAAGATACTGGTGAAGCAGCCGAGGACAGGTAAGAAATCTAGGAATAAATATAACAAGACCTATGAAGATTTTTTACAGTGCAAAAGCGAGAAAAATGCTCCTTCTTTTTCTGAAAATGTTTTATTGTACTAAAAATTTACAAAAAAGTGCATATATATAAGCCAAGTACCTTGTGGTTGTGGTAGGTTGCTGGTTCGATTCCCGCCTCGGAACAAATATTTGTACGATCGCATATAATTGTTCAGGGTATTCTGGGAATTTTCTATGTATAATAAAAAATATCTATCTATGTAATGTATTGTATTAAGTATATCATTTATCTAGTACCCATAACACAAGCTCTGCTTAGCTTGGGGCTAGATAATGTTGTGTCAAATGGCCAGCATTATTTATTTATTTATTTTAATGTACTAAAATTTATATTATCTTTCATATTAATTACTTTTTACATGAGGGCAAGACTATTTTTTTTATACTACTTGGCAAGCAAACAAGCATACGGCCCACTTGACGGAAAGTAGTTACCGTAGCCTATGGACGCCTGCAACACCAGAGGCATCACAAGCGCGCTGCCGACCCTGAGACATAAAGATGAAAAAGTCTCTTGTGCCTGTAATTTCCTTAATTTAGACTATGGTAATTAATGCCCGATAGAACCTATGAGTGTGAGTGACGAAAAACCTATGTCTTCAACCCAATAACAAGTGTAAGTAGTAGTTAACAAGTTCTGGTATGTCAATGTTTGTCAGGTTACAAGGAGTAGGCCGGATGGTGGAAGTATGCTCGTGGCTGTGCGTGCGCTCCTGTCGGGGCGTCCGCCAACTAGCTACGGCGCTGGGCGCTTACGACGCCTGTCCCGTGTTCACGCGACTGCTGACCTTATGTAAGTTTTAGGCTAAAACTAAACAGCCGTTATAAACGGGTGGTTAACGACTGTTTAGGGGTGATTTCACCAACAAACAGTCGGTCAAACAACTGTTAAGCCTAACCAATGCTTTTTGACAGGTGTTTTCAAAGATTATCTGTCACCTTCAATTGTTACGGTAAACGCTCGTTTATTTGTTCGTGAACTTTGGCCTTAATCTAACAAATTGTTTTGACAGATATTTTCATACATGATCTGTCATCATGACTGTTGGTTACAGTAACAGCCTGTTTGTGTTGGTAAACTTAGGCCTTAGGTATTTATTTATTTTCAGGAGAACCAACAGCTTACTTTAACATAATAATACAACAGAATAACAGTAGAGAGCCAATAACAGGCTCCCACGAATAGTGATATGCATATATGTATAGTGATATAGTGTGTTTGATAAGATAAATGCATTTTTTGCATGTTGCACCGTTACACACTTCAATGGCTATTTGCACATACAATCAAGCTATTCAGGCTTAAATGCCAACAAAATTACGCATTAGAAGCTAAAACACCATGAATTTAAATAAAAGGGATAACCATTTCTAGTGTTCCAGTACCCTGAGGGGGTCTATCCTCAAGATTGCTCTCAGACTTGACTTGACTTTAGGTGTGTTTCAAGCAGTTTCATATTTTCGCTAAGGCTGTATTCCCGATGAAAATACTCTCATTGTGAGACTACTTACACGAGTTTTGAATGTAATGAGTAGGCCATTGCATGGCCTACTCATTACATGAATATTATCAAATATACACAAATAAGCATTAAGTAAATAACAACAACATTTCTTTTTACTTTCGCTTGATCGACTGGTGGAGTTAGGTAGTATTAAATTCCACCCACTTAACGATTTCCAATGTTCCAATCGAATCCCAATTGATAATTTAAAAATACTGTCCTTGACTGTTTGTCCGATTAGTCTGGCGCCATTCTGGTGCTCGGATTATGATAAAATTGACAACTCAGATACAGATAGTTGTAAGATTGAATTGATTTTTACCAGTAAAAGTAAGTTCAGTGTAACTGTACAATTTACAAACCCTGTCAGCAAAAGCTTGAGCTTAGTCGAGCAAAACAGCCAACTAACAAATCATGACATAATCGCATAAGATGAGCGGACTGCATAGATGAGTGGACTGCATACTCTGCAGTTCGCATACTCGACAGTTCTTTACGTTTTTCTGACTCGACATTGCTCGCAGAGCAGCCAGTGGCTAGACAATACCAAAGGCCAATTTACACTGTTCTACGAAAGACTTGCTTGTCGTGGATTGTCTTTGTTTTCGGCCCAACTAGCGTAAAAACCATTTTCAATTTAATATCTGCTTAAAGTTAGCCCTGTCACTGTTTCTCATATTATCCAGCTATGGCAATACTTTAAGCATTATTTAACTAAGTTTTTACAAGATTGGAATTTTTAAAGCTATTTAATAATAATAGTAAAAAGTTTATTCAATAAAAAAAAGTGACACAGATGCATTAAATTGTACTGTAATTGTTGTTGATTTAGTTCCTAGTATAAATAATCCTGGGTGGAATAAAATAGGTATCCAAACTAGGAAAATCCTGTGAGATGTACACAATAGTGAGACCTATTATTTAATATTGTTATATCTTAGCAACCAATAGAGATATTTGAATTACTTTAAACATTCGTTTATTTATTTTATTTCAGACAAATGTCCATAATAACTTAAACTAGTACACAGATAAAATTAACACATTAAAAATAAAACAAAATTAAACAATATGAAGCCCAACCAAATGGCCTAGTATGGGACAGTCAACCCTGTCAGCTACAACGCGCAGGATAGCGTTGTTGCTGCCGCGGACACGGCTCAGCACAGCAGTGAGGCGGCTCTCTTGCGTAGATGGATGAAGGATATTCAATTTAATTGTAAGCGAATGGGAAATTTTATTGTACATCAATAAAAATTCCAATTAGCTTTAGTTAGTATACAATGCCCACACCGGACGAATTGGTAATATAGCGAAAAAAGAACGGAACTCTATGCTATACTAATCACTCAACTAATTGAGTAAATTACAGTTGGATTCGATTCTAGTCTAATAGCTAAAGAACTATGCGATAATTGCTAAATTACATAGCGGGCGTAAAACAGTGTCAAAAGGCGTGTTGGTGACAGTTTGAAACCCAAACTGTCGAAGGGAGATGAAAGCTAGGTACTTGTAGCTTCCGCAAAGTTATTTGACGCGTACGTAATGTACTAAAGAGACTGTACCGAGGTACTCGCAGCTTCTGTTGAACTTGCGATATTTTACGCGTACTTCACATCACTAAAAGAGCTAGTTGTAAACCGGCCCTTAGCGTTGATCAAAGCTTACGCATCGTCTGCTCTGAAACCGCTGACGTTGGATTATATCTCAAAACAATTTGATAGATGTAGATGACATGCCTATTTTATTTGCTGTATTATGTTTTCGCATCTTGCAATTTACATTTTTCTTAGCTGACTCATAGGTCAGTTTTTAACGCTGAACATGAAAAATGACGTATTTCAGACATGCGTAAAGTGCGTGGTTTCCTCAAGCCTGTTATTATGAGAATGTATGTTTGTTCGTAATCTTATCACAGGTTCCTTCTTGATCAGCCTGCGTTAGTGTCCGTGTTGAGCCTTGTGATCGAAGGTAAAAGAACGCGAGGCTTTACATGTACAAGAATTGATTAATTCTCAGTAGTTCAATTAATAGTTCAATTAATAATAATAGTTAATTATTATCTGAGAGCTTTTTAGTCTCATTAGTCTGATATCAGTTGATTGAAGTTTAGGTGTTTCAAACTTTCATGTTTCTGTTTTATAATAACTTTTCATTTAAAAAACCGACTTCCGCCATTGTATTTGACAAAATATATTATGAAAGAACCATAGTGGTGAAAGGATTATTATACTTTTTGAATGCAAATGCTTGGTTTGTCGCTGAAAATATCAAAATCGCCTACAATATTTGAGGAGTTCCCTCAATTTCTCATGGATTTCATCATCAGAACTGGATTCTGAAAAATGGGACCAATCTGGAAGTACATCTATTCAAATAAAAAATCAATTTTCCAAATCGGTTCATAAACGCTGGAGATATGCGGTAACAAACATAAAAAAAAACAACCGAATTGAGAACCTTCTCCTTTTTTGGGAAGTCGGTTAATTATAGAAGAATTAATAAGTTTATAGTAAGGTACGCAATTGATTCGATTAAGTATATTCATTTAATAAAGCTCGTAGGAATACAACATTATAGTTCATAATCATCATCCGCAGCCTTAAGACGTCCACAGCTGTACGAAGCCTCCCCCATGAAATACAATGGGGTGTATTGCCATAATCACCTCGCTTAGTAGGCGGATTGGTGATCGCATTATTTATGTTGAGTACTCAGGTGGATGCTGCTGCCCGTCCTCTAGTGTAATCCCTTAGTCGGCTTTTACGACACGCACAGGAGAGGGAGAGGTCTATTCTTAGGCCGGACACACCACGGCTAAGTCCTTGCTCCGAGGCACCACACAGGCGCTTCTCACCTAGTGGACCATTTATGTAAGCCAAGCCGTGTTTGTTGACTGATTCTTCTAGGCTTGGTCGCGTTGAAACAGGAGTAATTAGCTTAATTTAGCTTGTGAGGACTGCTTAAATTTTGCACGCTTAACGGCAGAATGTACTGGAAATTATAATTATATTTATCATCTATGTTTTATACTGTACCTACATTCTAAGCAAATAAATAATTCATTCATTCATTCATTCAAATTTAGTTTATAAGACGATTCAAAATGATCCTTGTGATTTAAATGAATAAAATTCTTTTGATTTGATTTGAGTTCATAATAAAACGGTTTAAAAAGTTTGAATATCTATGTACTACCATAGACACAATAGGTAATTACATTGTATTTGGTATCAGTAACATTAGGTATTGCTAAACCTCGAGACTGAACAACATTTTCTTTCCAGATTCAAAAGCACCCCGCGTTGTTCTAAACATCGTCGGTCTACTGATCACCATTCTACAAGACCTGCCCGAACATTCTGACGTAGTTGAGAGAATACTGTTCCACGATAAGTCATTCAACTTCATGTGTCTTCTAGAACAACCGAGTGATCCCCTCAGAATGAGAGTGTGCATTCTCATAAGTCTACTGTGTACGTTCTCTTGTACAGCGTTTTCAGCGGCTATGGAATTCAAATGGAGAAAGCAGGAGAGTGACTGCTTGGAAGCACTTCACACGCACTGCAACGTGACCTTGAATAGGGCGGCTAGACTGGCGACTAAGGAGCTTGGAAACATGCCTTTTTATGTTAGCTAGGGAATTAGAACGGTAGAAATTTAAATCGAAATAAGTTTTAATGAAAAAAAATATTTTTTCAGATCGAGCTTTTGTTATATTAATGATTGGAACCGTGAGCTGATCAAAATGAGCCCAAACACTGCTAGGCTACTGTTAATCAACGAAAAGTTCCGTTGTCCACCTTCCATCTCCAACATCAGATCAGCTCGCTGCCATAATATTGTATTGTCATCGGAACTTGACAGGTATGCAAAATTTCAGCTCAATCGGTTGGGTGGAACTGGTTCAAAACTCAGTTGCAAGATTTCATCCGGACAAACATACATACATTGCAAGTTAAATAAAAGCTTTTAAAAACCGGTCTAGTGCGAGTCGGATTCGCGTGGAGAGGGTTCCGTACAAGTAGGCTACTATAGTAACCACTAGACCAATTTGAACTAATTAGACAGTCAACACATTTTATACGCATTTTCTCTTCACGAATATTTTCCGTTTCCCTTGGAAATGTAAAGGCTAGGATAAGATTTTCGTTTAGGTTGTCATGTAAACTATGAGTGAAGCCATTTTATCTGTATGTCTCTGGATGACGGGCGCAGTGCCAAGTAGGGCGAGTACGCTCTATAAATGTTTATGTAATGTAATGTTTTTTTGTGACATACAGACAGACACGTGATCCTTTAGTGGTTCCGTTGGTACCATTTGACGTACGGAACCCTAAAACTCACTGGCCTGTTCATGTAATTGGAAATACTTCCGAAACTTTGTAAATAAAATAGCCTTGTTCGTAATGAGGGGTTTTCACGGCCGTTTCAAATCATGCTTTCAGCGTTGAAAATAGATGGCGCTGCTCTGTAACGTAGCAGTCAAGTGTCAAAATAAAGTGAAATGTCAACATCAACAACGTAGAAATAATTTTCGTTTCGGGGTATTTATTTTGCCTACTTCTAAAAACACCACGAAATCACTAGCACTCAAGAAGCAAACACAAACAGAATCATGACTAATAGCCACAGACTACTTAGATAGTAGGTTTGTACGCGTGCACCACAGACAATCATACAGTTGAGTCAGCGCCATCTATCGAACCAATTTGAACTACTTTTTTTATTTTTAATCGAAGATGAAAAGCCCTCATTGTGAACTCTTCCGAGGCTGCGTATAAGATGCGGATGATCCTGGAGGATGCGGGTTCAAGGTTCACGTAAGTGGTAAATGTTATGATACAATATATCTTGACCAGCTCATATTTTATTGTGAAGGATACATTTAAAAATAACATCCAAAAGGTAGAACTTAAGTCGCGTACACACTTGGCAAGTTGCGTACAAAATTAAATGCAATACGCTTTATCTAGTTTATATATGTAAAAGTAGTATTAAGAAACAGAATTGCATCGAAAATGTTAATACTATCCGTTATGATTGCGAAAATCAAGTTATGCCGGGTTCCAAATACGACGATTATACTAACGTCGACAAGTCGCCGTCGGAAAAAACAATTTATAGTTCCAATTACATTCATTTACGAATTGATTAGAGTAATTGGATGCCAGATTGAAAAGTCGACAAAGAATTTGAAAAACAGATTGAAATGGGCAGCTTAATTGTAGTTCTTAATTTTTATCGATAATTATAAATTGCAAATAAATGTGATTGTATAAGGTGCTTAAATTTTTATCTACAAAATAAATAGTTTTTTTGCGTGTTGTAAAATAACATTTTATTCCGATATTTCATGAATCTCTTAAAAATACCTGAATAGATAGTATGAAAAAGCTATTAGTATAGTATTTCGGTTATTAATTAATTTTACGTAAACGATCGTGTTACTAATAAACGTGGAATGCCCTTCGTGGTACAGACACTGCCTGATTTGAAACTGCCTGTCAGTGCATTTTGCATTTTTAGTAACACGGAAACATTTCACTATTTGTGAGAATAATATTCAGTGCTGTTGATTCTAAATTAGTGGTATAATAAAACATTATGTAATTACAGTAGTGTGCCATTCTATTTGAAGTCTTCTTGTATAATTATTTTATTCAAATGTTTACAATGAATTTATTATCAATATATTTTCTAATTCCAAAACTTTCTTTGATTTTTAAGTTATACATGACTGGCCTGTTATAATATTGCCTAGGCCTCTATTACTCTTGTGGGTCTGCCTTGATGGCAATGGGCGTCCCGGAAGTAAACCAATTGAACCACATTATCGTCATTACGAATTCAACGTTTCACACGCATCAATATTCAGGCACTGAAAGGTACCAACCGTATTCCGGGCACAAACGTGTACAAAATCCCAACAGCTGCAATCAGTCCACTACCTACCTCAAAAGTCAATGACCTGGTACAGGGTACATAAATATAAACAGTTTACTAACTTATAAATGTGAAAGTTTGTCGGTATTGACCGATTCTACAAAAAATGTGTGTTCTGTGCACATCAGTACTTACATATCGGCTAAGTTGAGAGTTAAGACTAAGTGCATCTATCGAGATTTTGTTTTAGTTAGGAGATAAATTTACTTTGAGAAGTGAGATAAGTGTGTTCGCTTGTTTTTTGATATGATTCCCAAATGTCAATACAGATACCGGCAAATAAACGTTTGCCGAGTGAAACGGCGTGAATAAACCAGTATAACAAACAGCAGGTAGGTTTATCGGCTATGCATTCGCAAGATCAAAGACCTGTCTCGTAGAATTTCGAACGCCAACTGCAATTTATGGTGATTACGTCATAAGGAGGTAATCGGCCGGCCTCGCGCGGTTCGAGCGTTCACTGACACGGTGTGCACCTAACAAAATCACTACACTCCGACTGTTATGTAAGTAATTAGAACCAAGGTAAGGTTTTTTTCTGTGGAAAATGTAAGTGTGAGTTTAATTGTGGTTGTACTTCTGATTCAAATTCTAAGTAAGTAAATGCATTTTATAACGTATCGTAAAAGAACAATGTAAGACGGCATCCCGCTGAGGTGGTTGCATTTTGAAAGGCGCAAAGTCCAAGACTATTAACTTTTTGCTGACTTCGATGGCGCTGAGAATCTGCAAGTCTATAGGTTTTTGGTTAAAGACCTTGTGGATTTTTCCTAGACAAAATGTTGGTGTACGGATAAATTTATTTTAAGTAAGACTTAGAATTGCTTGCAAGCAATGGATTAAGGATGAAAGAAGACTTTCTGAAAAAAATAGACACTTATAAGTCGAGAGCCTATACCTATATAACTAACTAAATTATAACAGACGCGTAGGATATATTTAAGAACCAAATTTTTCCATAGTCGGAGACATTAATGCCTTATAAATTTTCCTACAAAATGCGCGCTTACCTTTTTGCGTGGTAGTTTTCCTCCTGTATTGATAGGTAAGTTCGTAGGTATTGTGTTGATGAACTCCATGCACTCGAAGCTACTTATTAAAATTCCATAGCACTGACGTCAAACACAATTGTTCCTGAATAACAATCACCCGTATTCTGCTCGATAATCCTAATGGATAAGAGAACATTCCTGCAATTTATGACTTAACACTACCGCATTAGGTATCCATAACGATTTAATGTTAGATACCTAATAGGTCCCATATAAGCATGGAATGGCCGTTTGGTTTGACACAATAATTATGAGAGGCAATTTTGTAAAACCCCTACTATTCAGTTGCTAAGAATTTTTTCATTTAATCGATTGGGAGTTCAGCCTGTCTTGACAAACGGTATTCGCTTCGAAGCGATTCCATTTCTACAGTAGTAATTCAATACAAAATACCATGTGACATATCGATACCTTACGTCAATCTCATACATTTTGGACTTTTCTACTAGCGTCATCGCTATTATAATGTTACTTTGTCTACGGCATCTGATTACATGCATTGAACGGACAAACTTGTTAGTTTCAGTAGCATAGACAGACATACAGTACATCAAAAATGGGGTGTTGTTTATCCTATAATAATATAAAAATTATAAATTTAAAGTATGTAAGAATAATATTATCTTGACTCAGGTATAAGCATGATGAAAAGTTGAAAAGTCTCATGTGCCTGTGATTTCATTGGCACCCACCAAACCTTTCAAACCGAAACATATATTGCCATGTATGTACCACGATTTAGTTAAATTAAATAAATATGTTATTTTCCCTGTAAGTACCCCACGAAACCGAAACGTAGGGTCGCACGTGTAAGTAGATCTAGATTTCCTCATATTACAAAAAAAAACCTTGAGTTCATATCGTTGAGTGCAACAATCTGTGCTATGCGCGTACTGCTATTTACCTTATCAGATATATTCGAAGGTAAACCAAGTTCTAAATTCGTTTAGTTTTAAGAAAATACGTAGGTAGGTACTTGTAACTGCTTTTCCTTCTGCCTTGATTAATTTAAGTTAATACAGTTACGTTATTTTTTAAAATATCTAGGCTAGCATAAGTCGTAACGCGAAAATGATAAAGAAATTATGTCGATGTTACAATTTTATCGACCGATAACGCTTTTCCAATTGAAATTTCTGCTCAGCGATCGCATAGCGTGTCCGAGATCTAAGTTCATCGACCCGCGTATTCACTGTATCATTGGGTCATGAGTATTTTGACAACGAACTGCGGAAATTATCTAATCGGCACACGACCGCGAGGACGCCGGGTCGTCGACACCGCGGACCGTTCGCAGCGGCCCCGCCTCGGATCGTATCGATGAAAGTGAAATGACAAAATGAATATTGAGCCAGCTGAGCGGTGACTCCCATGACCGAATTTGTTCATTGATACGAACGGTCAACGAGTGGGTGGTCACTGGTCTGTTGCCACGCAGCGACGACGGGACGCAAGCTCTACATTTTGATTGGGACTAATAATCCTGGCATTTCCTCTTTAAAGAAAAAGTGATGTGTTCAAAACAGGTTTTTAACCTAATTGGTCGTTTAAGATGCCAGTGCAACTATCGTCACCAGACCCAGTGTTTCCGAGAAGTTAACATTTTGGTGGAAAAAAGGCAAAAATTGTTGCAAATAACATGTTATTGTACGTTTCAGAGGCTGCATAAATTTAAACTTGCCTACCTTGAAACGGTAATGAACAGCTTTATAAGAATGCACACGTGAGAAAATTACAGTTTACTCAATAATGCAACGATAAAAGGGAGTTCTACGGCTTTCGTAGCACTTCGTAGGCCGGCTACGCGGCTCTCCCGTTTCAAGGAATTGTATTCGTCGAATTACTGAAACTACACCGTTTCTTATAAAATGGTACAAGTCTTAAAAACAAATTTTTGATTTATAAAATACGTCAGATTGATGTTAATATTTCTTATAGTTTAACCTTAGAATAAGGACTGAGTCCTTATTCTAAGAGTTTAACTCAAAAATTGAATCTGTTAAAATGTTACATAGGTCAATGACCGCCACTCACTCGCTCATCTATCGTTACATCGAGCGTTGACAGATGGCAAGCATAAGATAATAGAATCGTGAAGATTGACAAGATTGACGGCCTAAATACTTGGTGAACTAGATAAAAAAAATACTAGGCATTTCTGTGTAGCGCTATTGCAATCAATTTATTTAAATTGAACAGCGACAGACTTGTTTCAATCGATGACGAGAAAATTATTGATTGGAAATTGTATAGCTACGCTATACTGCTCACGTTTAAAAACAATAATTTACCTCAAAAAACTTGGTACTTTTGAAGATTGGACTCATGACGGAGCCATGAGGTTAACACATTATTAAATCAAAGTGAAATAAATCAAATACTTTTACAACCGTAAAACCGTATCTGTACTTATGTTGTTTTAAATCTCACATTCGCATAATTTGACGTAACCAAAATATTGCCTTTAGAATCATATAAACTAACAGCCATATTTCATCATCACCATCAGCCGATAGACGTCCAATGCTGGATGAGGCCTCCCCCCACAGAATGCAATAGGGGATTTGCCATAGTCACCACGCTTGGCATGCGGTTTGTTGATCGCAGTATATGGTGTTGCTTTCTCAGGTCGATGCTGCTGTCCATCCCCTGGTGTAATCCCTTAGTCGGCCTTTACTATATCCACTGAAAGAGACTGAGGAATCTATTCTTAGGCTGTACATACAACGGCGTAACAGCTATTTCGTAAAAAGTTAATTAAAAAAAAATTAAATAACCCCCGACACTTTTTTTTAGTGTTCCGTTAATATTGGAAAACGGAACACCTATGGAAACACATCATTGCAACCTAGATCTTAATCAGCCTGTGCGTCATCATCAGACTCTGGAGTCCGCGTCTGGGTGAAAGATGTCGTTTTAATTTGATATTTGAGCTTAAACTTGAATATTCCACCAAACATAGCTAAGAACAATCCCGCAAACACCATCATTCATACAAAAAAAAAACACTTTGAACACAGAGCATCCGTTCCCGGAGCTATGAGGCCACAAACAAACAAACATACATACATACATACAAATAAACACACTAGTGTCTAAGCTTATAACACCCCTCTTTTTAGCCCGGGGTTAAAACAGCTTATTAAGCACTTTAAACATTGCTAAACAAAACAATGAAGTGCTCTAAGTAATGTTTAACTTTTTCTTACTCTATACGAGTAAACGTTGCGTGCTATTTAGTTATTCAACGCGTGAGTCAAAAAATAAGGGTAAATGCATCAATCTTAAAATTTCCCAGCTAAATAAGCAGGTGAACCCCAAAGAGAATTTAAACACTACGGTGAAAACTACGAAATAAAAAAAGTTTGACTTAGGTTGTCTATATTTGTAATCGATCTTTTTGGTTGACTGCTGAAGGAGGTTGGTTATATATGGGTACCTATGTGGAGTTCTTTAGGTAGGTTTTACGATGTACCACGTGACGTAGCACTCAAACGGCTTGATGAATTTTAATGAATTCGGTGTGAGCCTCGCCTTGATCCTGACATGAGTAAGAACAATCTTAAACAACGATTTGAGTATTTGAGCACTTAAAATTTAAATAGGGATTAAAATATTATTATAAAGAGATTTAAGTATAAGTTAGATATAAGGTGACCAAGATATAACCAATGATTTGAAAGAAGATAAACAGATTCGTAATGGGGTGGTGTTTGGGAACGGAGAATTGCGATTCAGTCGCAACGACCACTCCGGGTGGCTGTTTTGGGGGTGTGAATAAACCGTAAATTTATGTATCTTGGTTCCAACATATCTGAATTTAAACAAAACTTGGGTTGTCCGCTTCACGTGAGATTGCCCATTATTTGAAGTAAGTATAGGCTTCTAGTACAGGCAAATTAGCAAAAAGTGTGGACCTAAATCGTGTAGTCGTGGATTCTTATGGAAACGTTAGATGACACGAAAAGAAGCTTATCCTAGGTTTGCACCGTTTCTGGCGCTTACGGAACCCTTTAAAATATTAGGTACAAACTTAAAAAGGCCGTAAATTTTTAAATAGAAAGAAATTACTTGATGCAAGTTAAATTACGTATAGAGAGACTGTCTTAGTGCATTATGATTTTAATAAAAACCACGTGCATGTAGGGAACACATTGCAGTGTTGAACAAATGCATCTTCCGTAAAAAAAACCAGTATAAAACTTCCGGCGGATGTAGTACTAATTAAATGAATAAGTAGTAGTAAGTAGTAGTTCGATTTCCAGAACTACATTAATTTTGCCCGAAGTAGAGCGACAATAAAATATGGAAAAGTGCCTTCCGTGAGACGCACCATGGTGCAAACCTGGTAATGTATTTCGATCATTTTTCTGATATGTCTATCAATTTGCACCGACTACCTTAATTTTCCCGGAACCGTAATAGCCACAAAAAGTTTTTTTTGTAAATGATTTTTTTTGTATGTTCCGTATGTCGGATTTAAAAAATACTTGGTGCAAATGCAGATCATAACGGTTCAAAGTCTATGCCAAATTGCACCGACTACTTCTATTTCCCCCATTAAGTTACGGATATTTTTATGGTTTTCACCCTATTTCACCCTGTTCCGGAGGGTGAAATTACTGATGCTTATTATTAGAGGTGATTTTTAAGCCATACAAAACAATTAGAAAAGTTTTCATGACTACATCTAATTAGTTCCACACTTGTGCAAAAAATCACCTAATTTGACTGTACTATTCTTTCAATATGTACCTTATTAATTTTAATAAAGGGTCACGATGTTTTAAATACCTACGATTGACGAAACTACGACCTTCGATGCAATCACCTAATCGTTTCGTTAAATGCTCTGAGCCTATTCGATAAAATAAAAAAACAAAGGTTATCTAATAATATTATTTCGCAGGAAACTAATTTGACACGAAATTCGCATACTTAAAAAAAATTTTCCTCATTTCGTTTCTGTAAAACTCATTTCGTAATCATGATCTTAGATAAAAGTGCCACGATTTTACGTAACCACAATAATTATTTTTTAATGTAAATTAATTTAAAGTTCAATAACCTCAGTAGGTATTAGTCAATACTACGATAGATACCTATTTATAGGAATCAAAATAATCCGTTTTTTCTGCGTGCCGTATTTTTTTAAAGCACGTGTAAATTTAATCAGTAATTTATTAATAATTTGACCATGCTCATATATCATTGTTTGCAATGGAGTAAAGTCATATTTGACAGTAATCAAATCAATCGGTAAAGAAAGGCCCTCCACAACGTACTAAAGGCATTATAAACGTTGCAGGAAGTTGTGGATGGAGGCGGCTCAATACCGTGCGTCGTGGCATTCTAAGGGGTAGCCCAATGCCCAGCAGTGGACTTCTACAGGCTGATGATGATGAATAGCCGATTTTTCACCGAGTCTTAGACAGCGAGGGCTCTAAAAACACGAGTGCGACATTGTTTTAAGAGAGCATCAAAATGCCGTTTTCTGCTTGTTTAGGTGAACGATTATGAAATTACTTGGTAGTTAAATTTGTTTCTTATCACTCCGGCCGAGAAAACGAGATAAATAGTGGCAAAGAATTTTTTTCTTCCACCCTTTTTTCGTTTATGTAACAGTGACTACTTATTTGTTTATTTAATGTAAGTATGTTATATATTATTATTATTATTATTATATACACCGTATGTATGCATATACTTTTATTGATTTTACACTACCGTCCTTTATCGTTCTCATCAATTCCAGTCCATCCTAAGGTTGGCTGAAAGAAATCGCTCTCAGCGATAAGACCGATTATTGTGTTTGCATACTTACTTATAATATTGTGATTATTTTAATGTTTTCATTTTTAATGTGGTGTGCAATAAAGTGTTCTCTATCTATCTATCTATATCAAACAAACATGTAATGCCACAAAACCTTCTACTGATTAAAACTGATGACTACTTGATGCATTCAACTGAAACGAACATTGACTGCACCAAAGTCCCTTGACTTCACTATTTTTGCTTGTCAATTAAAACAAAACACATGACACCTAACTAATTTAGGCAAATAATAAAACATTCTTCAGTCACTACATAACGAAGGTACCAATTGCTTACGATAGGTACAGTACGACGTACGATGCATCAGGGTTCAAACAGTTCATTACCAAAGGTCGCCGGCCGATAGCTTAATTACAACTCATAGTAAAATGTATATCAATCTACTATTGCTTTATTAGCATTCACAATAAATAAGCAATTATAGTTCTTAAGCAATGATACTAGAGTCGAGGCGATATGGACGTAAACACTTACGTATCTATTATTTTGCTGAGCAAAACCTATCGTCATCGACCGTCCTTGCTAGATTGTTACCGGAATTATATCAGCAATAAGGCCAATAAACTCATATTATCTAATGTTGATCGCTGCTTATGCGAGTCCTTGGAGATGAATGAGGTGGCCTTCGTGGTCAACGAACTTAAAATATTGTTTCGATGACACATTTACCTACTGCGTAGTAACACGTGAGGCAGTAGATATGTTTTCTAGAACAATATAAAAACAGTATAGTTATAACAGCAGGGGTGTACACTGTACGTACAGTGCCTGAATTAAACGGATGTTATTAAAATCTTAGTACTACATGACCTGCCCATTACCACTTCAACTTGCTATTTCTCAGAGCTATGTCGGTGATCTTCGTTCTTCTACGGATTTCCTCATTTCGGATTCTATCACGTAGCCCTAGCACTGCTCTCTCCATAGCCCGCAGCGCTGTTGAAGTGGCAATGCGCAAGTCATATAGCTCGAAGAACTGACTACGGATGGGGAATAAAGGGTCTCGAGTGGCGACCACAAACCGGACGACGCGCGTAGAGGAACGCCCTCCATTCGTTGGACTAAAGACATTATAAACGTCGCAGGAAATCGGTGAATGGAGGCGGCTCAAGACCATGCGTTGGTCCTAAGGAGGAGGCCTATGTCCAGCAGTGGGCTTCTACAGGCTGATGATGATGATGAATTGAAGTATGGCCCTATAAGCTATGAATACTTCATATACAATTCGAATAGATTGGCTAAGACTTTTTTATTTTAATAAATTGAGAAACTGGCATTTGGCCCCCCACCTGATGCTAAGCGGTAACCCCAGCTCATTACAAATTTAATAACTCTAAAGTCATTTTAGGTCACGCCCACCTAGGACTCTCCCTACTTGGCATTACACTGCCCCCCATCATCCCGAGACAAAGATACCCTTAACACCGGAACACAGCAATGCGAGCTGACTGCTTGGCGGCAAAAATAGAAGTACTTCCCCGAACGAACTCTTTATGTTTATTGCAATAGCAGTTGGCGGTTTACTCGTAGGTACCTAGGTACTTTTATATTTCCAGAATACAGTGCGAAGTTTGACAGGTGGTCTTTTTACCCGGTCTACGTAGCAGTTCAGAAATCCCAAGATCAAAAATTCAATAAAACAAACCATTTACCTTCCTTTCATTATAAATGTTGTATAACGGGTTTCGATTATAAAAACCCTTAAACGTCAACTTGTATCGCACGCACTATTTCGATAAAAATTCAAGATCCTAAACAAACATTTGACTAAAAATCATTGAAATTCAATTTTGTTATGTATTAATAATATTTTAATAATTAATTTTTACGAGGGATGACCAATTTTCACGTGATTTAACTGAGATAAATGTGCTACGCAATATTCATATGCATTTTCATGAAAGTGATGTTTAACTGAGTAGTACAATAATAATAATAGTAATTAATAATAATAATAATAATAGTATTTAATTAATTTATTAGTAATAATAGTAATAATTAGTAGTAATAATGTGATAAATTTTTATGAAATCAATTTTTAAAGGGCTATTGTATCCTTTTTTCACGCACTTTTTCTAAGGATATTGACCTTATAGATAATTATGCAAGTATTATCACTTTATTTAGGTTATCAATGCACTTTTATCGTTCACTATCGCATTCAATAATTATAATACTCATCCGCAGTGTACCTATGCGGAATCACGTTAAGTGACGTCGTATCTTTTTGTTCGTGTTCCATATAAATACCACCATTTGCGATTGCTTCTTTACATTTGACTTGCTTACAATTTGCGATAAATACCTATTATCCAAGCTAAACTATAATTTTCCGCAAATTGATAAATTAGTCATTAGTGTCAATTTATCGCTTTGAGTGACAATTTCAACCTTTTATCACAGTAATAAATCGTAACTATCAATTAGTTTCAACCAGTAGTTTCAAGCTATTTAATTAAATATTATTTCAATTTAATCCAGATTTGTTGAAAATGTTAGAATTATTTTATAATTTGTGCATGGTAATAACTTCCCAAACATTTAATTATTTATCTCTGGATGCACTAAAATATGCCCTACTTTTCACTTTTATCGCGTGGATTGTTAAAAACAAAATAAACTATTACAAAAATCTTCCGCCTGGTAAGCTTTCTGATATACGTAATTAAGTTACCTACATTTTCGGTCGGTGGATGGAGGCGGCTCGAGATCGTTCGTCGTGGCATTCTAGGTGGGGGCCTATGTCTAGCAATGGACTTCTACAGGCCGAGTTGTCTTGAATGGAACTGTTTTAACAAAATGCATAATGCAACACAATGTTTAATGTATTTCTTTTACCAGGACCATGGGGCATACCATTGCTAGGATACTTGCCTTTCATGAAGCACCACGGTGCACCTCACTCATGGTATCTAAGGAAGTCTGCTGAATACGGTGATGTCTTCTCCGTGAAGATGGGCAGCAATCTCATAGTGTGTATCGGATCAGCCAAGATGATGAAAGAGCTTTTCTATAGACAAGACTCTACTGGACGTCCGGATACGCCGTTGAATAATCTGATGTGTGGATTTGGTGATTAAAAATTATCCTTGGAAATTGCTAAAAATACCTATATTTGTTAGCTTTGGGTCATTATTGTTGGCGGAAAGACTACCTTCGTGTAGTGACCGTAGGTTGGGCAAACTACCTATTATTGTTATTTCAAGCTTGGCTTATGTAAATTGACTTTAAATTAATTTGCAAGTTTTTATTAAAATATAGCATTATACATTTTTACAGGTATAGTTTTGAGTGAAGGCTCTCTGTGGAAACGGCAGCGTCAATTTCTTCATGAAAAGTTCCGAGCACTCGGAATCAAGCTTTGGCCGAATCAGCGCTTCGAAAAGTTTATAATGAACATTACTATTATTTATTGGTCATTTACTAATTATTTTTTGTGGTCATGCTATTTTAAAAAGTTTTTGAGTGAAACAGGAGCAAAAAATGTTTTAATATAATTTTGGAAAATGCTGCAGGTTTATCCATAAGAACATTAGTTTTTTTTCTATTAGATGGAGTTAGAAGAACTCCTTGAAATTCTGAACAAGACCAATGGAGAACCAGTCGATCCAACGTTTGTACTAGGACGTCATATACACAACATTATTTGCCAACTTATGATGAGTTTCCGTTTTGAAGAAAATAGCGAAGAGTTCAGAATGTTCAACGAAAGAATTACACGAGGCATGAAGTTGTATGGATCTGTTAACTTTGGGGAGCATGTAAAGGCTTATTTGGTAAGAAACAAGTATAAAGTTTTAAAAAAACTACCATTAGATTTATATTCGTAGATTTAAAATTTCCAAACAAAACCCTATCACATGACCTGATTGTCTCATTTTTTTTACCCTTTGACCCCAATATCTTAACAACCCCCTGACCTATTTTTTTTATAACCTTACCTACAAATTGTGCCAATACCCTAACAAATTTCATGAAGATCATATCAACGAACCGAAAATTATCCTAAAACAAACATACATACATACATACAAACGCCGATTCGTCCAAATAAAGAACTCGCTTCGCTCGTTCAATTAAGCTGCCTGCAAGAAATTTCGGAAAACTAGACGAGTATTTCAAAATAGAAGGACATTTTAGTAATGCACAGACATACCTAGGCTTCAGATTAAAGGTAAGTACATATATGTCGTATTTCAGAAATTACCCGGAAAACAAGCCGTGCTCAAAGAAATGAAACGGAGCCTAGAAGATATCAGCAAATTTCACACTGACCGCTTGATTGAACGAAAGAATCTACGCAAGACCACACCAAAATGTTACGAACCCGCAGACCTTCTGGATTGTTATTTGGAAAGGATGGAATTCGAAAAGAAAAAAATTGAAAGTCAAAATGATAAAGACGCTGGGTACGAGGCTTCGACAATTTTTCCGGGCACTAATCCACGATACGATTAGGTTTACTCTCCATAAATGGGGTTAGGGGTCTTTCGTATGGATCTACAAAACATATCTTCGCGGTTAGCTCTGCTTAGCTAATTCAGTAGCTTAAGAGCTTTGTATATGCTAGGCTACATACTTTTTGCTATGGGGGAGGCGTCGTCCAGTGGACGTCTAACTGCTGATGACGATGATGAGAGAGCTTTGTAGGAATCATAAATATGAAGAAATAATGTTATACTTAGTGCTAGTGAGAATATACTGCGATAAACGCGCGTTGATGTCCTTATACCCGACTACGGCAACGGAGGGTAATGATTTTAGCAATTCAATTCAATTCAATTTTATGTATGTAAGTTTGTTCATCTGTTCCCTCGCTCGTAGCTCTGAAACTACTTCACGGATTTTGACAGATCAAATAATATCATATGTATTTCTTCTTCCATGCATCATATGAAGCATCTTGACGTTCCGTGTTTTATAGACGCATAGACTTTATGTCGTCACATTACATGCAATATGGCGGAAATAGAACAAAATTTTCCAACTTCCAACTAAAATATTACGAACAGAAATATTAAGAGCTTGATGAGTACCTACATATCAAAAAATGTATCAAAATGATATTATTCACTAAAATGTTTTTAAATAAAATAACAGTTTAAAAACTAAAACTCCATTGACTTGAATTGACTTAATTGAATTGAACTTGATTTATTTAAAAAGCTGAAAACAAGTATTAATATGTTGTATCCACGATTCTATTGTAAAGGCCTTAAACTTAATTGGTAGTCGTAGACGTAGGCCAAATCCACAATTTTAATTTTGAAAAGCCTCTTTCTCCATCTTTTATTAATGTTGAAGGCTACTATGGAATCGTGGATTTGGCCTACAACATTTGGTTATACTTGTTTTTCAGCTTTTTTTAAAACTAGTTTTAAGATTTTAAACTTTTGTTTTAAAAATACATATTGATCAACTTTTCATCTTACCAAATACTTTTCATATCCAGAAAAGCAAATCGTGCAAGTCATGAACGACCTATTTTCCGCCGGCATGGAAACCTCCCGCACGACGCTGGTCTGGTGCTTGGTTATGATGATGAGGGAACCTCACGTAGCTCAGAAAGTCAGAGAGGACTTGCGCAAAGTCGTGAGGGTGGGTCAGATGGTCACTTTGGAACATAGGACTCAATTGCCGTACGTTGAGGCGATCATATTCGAGACTTTGCGTACAGTATCGCTTGTGCCTTTGGCAACCACGCATGTGAATACTAGGTAAGTTTTGAGCGTATATAATGCAAGATATGGACGCGTTTTTAATAGAGCTCGTTCGAATCATTTTGTCAATATGTGACCTGAATAAACCCTTGTTACAGTGAATGGAAAATCGAAAACTACACAATACCCCCTGGTACACACATAATTCCACTCATCAGCAAAATGAACGTAGACCCTGAACTTTACCCGGAACCGTACAAATTCGACCCGGAAAGATTTATTAAGAAAGGGCAGCTTCAAGTCTTCGAAACATTCGCTCAATTCGGAATAGGGCAACGAATGTGTTTGGGAACTCAGTTAGCTAGGATGGAGTTGTTTTTATTCTTTTCCAACTTGATGAACCATTACGAGTTTTACATACCTGAGGGACAGCAGACACCAGGTTTAGAAGGTATCTTGGGGACCACTCATTCTCCAGTGCCTTTTGACATGTGCTTTAAAATGTTGGAAAATTGAAGCTCATGTCTGATTTCTCCAACTACTTTACTCACTAACTTTTATTTTCGACATACTTAACATAAGTGTTAAGTAAGTCGACTTAATTTAAAAGAAGCTCTTACACAATATCATCACAGTTTTCTCGGGCAAACTATTATGTGCAGTTAAGCAATGTGGTCGTAACTTAGGGAGTCGTTAGTGAATAGGGTGAAAATGTAGGGTTGTGATTGTTTTTAGGTTTTAGTTCGGTGGTTGGCTTTTAGCATAAAACGACATAATAAGCTATTAAGAAAGTATAGTAAAGAATTACCTACCCTGTTGACCTACTTAAGTCGGTTGGAAAAAGTAGGTACCTACTGTAAACAGTTGGAAAACTAAAACTTTAAATATTGGCTTGGATATTTTTAATGTGGTGGTGGTTTTATACAGGGTGTTAGGCAGACGGTTGTCAAAACGAAATAGGCGGCAAGGGAAGGTCATTGCCGACTTGTTCAGCCCTAATATCCTGGACTAATACTTGGACTTTGTTAGTAGTAGCACTTTTTGTGAAAGAGTTCGTCCGGGGAAGTACTATCACCGTACCTATTTCTGCCGCCACTGCGCAGACTGTTCTGCTCGCACTGTTGTGTTTCGGTTTGAACGGGAACGAGTGTCGGTGAAATTACAGGCACATGAGACTTTTCATCTTTATGTCTCAGGGTCGGCAGCGCGCGTGTGATGCCTCGGGTGTTGCAGGCGTCCATAGGCTACGGTTACTACTTTCCATCAGGTGGGCCGTTTGCTTGTTTGCTTGCCAAGTAGTATAAAAAAAAACTATGCCTAGGGGAGCTACTATGCCCTATAAGGGAGTTTATTTTTTTATTTTTGGTAAGGACTTCGAAATTCCGTTCCTTCCTCGTTGTTCATACCTTAAACGGAAATAAAAAAAAGTTACATCGGGTTTCAACTCTATACTCGGTGTACGTACCTTTTTGCAAATGTTTGCATGATCTGCAAATATTTATTCCGGGTCTGGGTGTTGTGGTATGGTACTCGTTGTTCCTGATACCCACGACACAGGGAATCCTAGTGTGGGGTTAGGACTATGTATGAGTCTTTTGGGTATTATGTTATGTTATATTTTTATCTACTTATACAATTTTGTAAGAATTTGTTTTTCTAAGTTTAAGTGCAATAAAGTTTTAAGCATCATGCTATTTTTATTTTTGATTCATATCGAAAACCACAGTACCCTGATCTAATTTAAAACAATGAGTGCCCGGTGACCATCTGATTAAGTGATAGCTAATTATGATTGTAATTAGATTTTAAAACGTTGTTATGATGGTTCGCACAATTGGCTGTTGATCACTATCAAACTCCTTTATGCGATCATCGCGCGATCCATCATCAGCATCATTCTCGTAAAGGTGCATACTGATTAAGAATGTTCGGGCGCATGAAACTTGATCAGAGAAAATTCACTATTTCGGGAAGCAAACTAATTTATCTACTTGGATCATGGTCTTAAGTAGTATTATCATATCAAATTGTAATACAAAATTATGTAAAATTTGATACTTCAATTTGATGATCGTTTTGCAAGGTTCAATGTAAGAAACAAAGACTTTTTTATGGTTTTCTTTATATTTGATGTGATAAAACAACTTACAGATATACCATGGTACATGTAAATTTCGGGAAGTCAGCGACAAAAACTTCACTGTGCTTGTAAAATGTCGTAGGGTTGTCAAAGCCGTGAAGATATAATTTCATTAGTTATATTACATCACGTGCCATAGTAAAGATAGTCCCTCGGCACGTTGTTTTTTTTAGTAGTTAGTCTAGCGATATTAAAATTTCACGGCTTTAACAATATCTTTACGACAAATACACGTAAATGCACCCAGTCTACACTACCCATAACAGCTATTAGCCATGACATTAGCCATGGCGCTTTCAATGTTGATCGTTTTCCGAGGTTAGAAGTTGCTTTATAGCATTTCCTACTGTTTTATGAAGACTCAACCGGTAAACCATATTAGATATACAGGTTGAGTTTTTTTCGAGTGCCATTGAGGCTTATTCCAAAATAATGGCACCTAAGACAAATGGGCACATATAAAAAGCGGTCGATTAAAAAAAATAATAAGCTTATTGCATTTTCGTCGTCTTTACACGTAGGTATATGTTTTCTTACGCTTTGTATAGTTGTATGATATAGTAACGAATGCCACAAAAAATATCCTCAATTTAAAAAAATCCAATACTTTGGTATAACATTTGTCTTGACTACTGAGTGTGTTACTGGAAGAAAGTGTTAGCCGAGTTGGTCGTGGAAAAGCAAGGGCGGCGATGAGCTAACCACGGTTAAAAGAGGCCAATTGAGGCTCTGCCTACCTTTTCGAGGAATAAGGCTTGTGCCTATGTAAGTATGTAAGCAAAACATTTAAAAAAAAAACGTTTTTTTTTTCGAAATTGACTCAGATCACTCGTTTCTCGGACCATATTCGCTTAGAGGCCAGTTCAGGGTTTTTCAATGGCCCTCTATACACGACTCACCCTATATACCTACCATAACTTCGTTAATAATGCTAATGGCTATATCGTTGACATGTTAAGTATTCAATTCAAAATCAAAAGTATTTTATGCATTGAAATCACAATCGATTAGAATTCCTCCCATCATTTTATGTGATTTCAATTTCCTGCGGAGCCTAGCCTGGATCCTTTGAACTACACTTTGTTCTTTCTAGCAACGGTCAACATCTACTTATTAGACTCTAAAAGCTCTTCAGATTCAACTCCTTTGTATTGGAACTGAAAGTAGTGGATGACCATGAAAATAATTATAGTAACAAAATGTTTATTTGCTTGTATCGTCTCACAGTCTCTTTACAAGGAAAGGGGAATCTTCGTGCAAGTATTTTCATTCTGGAAATAGAAGGAAGGTAAACTAGTGGCTTAAAAGCTATAGTTGCATTGTCTTCCTCGTTTATTGAGAGCAATTTTCTTGTTCCACACGACTCTGGGAAAATATCAAGTAAGTATTCACTCAATTTATTACAAATTTGTAGGGAGAGCTTGCGATCTTGGTTTCAAAGCTCCCTCAAATTAAAAGGAAGACGGTTGAGCTGGTTTACGCACCAAAAACTTTTGGTCGCTTAGCCGTCTTATTAATTCAAATAAACACATCTGTTCTCATATAAAAAGTATAAATTCACAAAGGCGGGCAAAGTAGATATTCATTCGTTCTCACCCTTTATCAAACTTTTTGGCAGTTGCTATTGAAAGCGCACAAAGCCGCGTAAAAATCGAGATTTCAATACACGTCTATTATATAATTCGTACACGTGGTTCGTTGATACTACCTTTATATGATATTAACATCAAATAAAGTTCTCGTAGTATTCAAAGGTCGGAAGGGAGAAAGAAGCTATTCAGTTCAGTATTTGTAATCAACACGATACGTAACCTCTGCAAGTTCAAGGCTATAAGCCGGAGTTTCATCGCGACGAATACTTTATTATTTGACAGTTACTGTGGGGTAAGCACGAATTTCTAACGTTATCGAGACGATCGCCAATGTCAAATATTGGCCAATGACATTAGGGTGCTTACAAAGATTTTAAATCTTTGTAAGTTGATTGATATGTTGATATTTGACGTTTACAATCGTCTCGCTAGCATCTCGATATAGCAATTCGTGCTTGGGCCTCTGTAGTTTAATTTATGTCGCCAGAAGCTTATGCTTCTGAGTTGGTACTCTTATGAGTACCAACTTAATTATTACACTAACATATTTTGATAATTCAAAGGTTCAAATATATAATGTAAAACTGAAATGATTAAACGCACACATCGAGCGTTTATGTCACAAAAATTAATAATTAATTGGTTTCTTGACACAGTTTTTATTTGGTTTTAGATGTAGCACATTCCAAGGTTACACATTTAGCAAGATCTTATCAGTTTATTCTGATATGTATAGGCTGGTTTGAAGTTAATGGTATTTATTGTAACTTTTTGTTTTACTTAATATAAGATTTTAATTAAACGTAACTGCTTCAGTGCAGAAAATCATAATTTTTCACTAGAAAAGTCGTAAGGATCAGTTTCGTTTTTTTATTAAATCTCTGTGTAATCTCTTTTAAGGAAACACACCTTAAGTTCTCCACGTGTAAGCCGGTACATGCAAACTTAAGCGTCAAGGCTACCGGGATAAAGCGGGCACGCTGCGTCCGCGCATCCATGTGAATGCTCACCAGCGTCAGCTATTCAACTGTTGCCAAAATTATACATAGCAAGATGGGTTATAGTTTTCAAAGATTTTCTATATTAAATTCATAAGGCATGAATTTCAAAGAAAATCAAAAATATGCTTAAATGATGGCAAATCTCACCATTGCATTTTATGGGGGAGACCTCGTCCAGCAGTGGGTGACCTATCTACTGACGGCGATTTAATCCACATACCTAGGTATTTCACATTGCAAAGCAGCACAGCTCATTGTAAAAAAAGTTCATATCAAGGACTTTAATTTCGCAGCCTTTTTCTTTGCAAAGTGCTCAATTCTTATTATTATTTAACGGTATTGTTAGAATAACATAAATGTTCAGGTTGCCTTGAAGCGGGGAATTGTTTGCGAAGCAAGAAAGTATTGTTCTCAATTTACGCGTTTTATTTGTGTTTGTTTCGAAAGCGTGCAAAATTAGATGATGGTAATGTAGTGACCTTACGCACCGCTGAAGTTACGTAAAAATACAAGACAGATTACACAATTTGATCTAAGACTAACTTGTCCGAAAGTAGGTAGAGAGAGGTAGCCTAATTTTGGTACGAATGTTTTAGTCACACTGAATTTCGAATTATATGTTTGAACTTATTGCTTAACAAGATACCTTGACAAGGTAACTATCAATGTGTAGGCCCTTAAAATTTAAAAAGGTAAAAATGATGCTGATGATTTTGATGGTGTTGATGCGGTCTGGTGTTGGGTGTTGGTATCTACATTTTAAAATCAACGATAATTACAACAGAAATCAAACTATTTCAAATGTGTGGTCCTTTGTTGTTGTTTCTATATTTCAGTCACTGATATTTTATGCCTCGGGCTATGTGGCCCACTTGATTCCCCATAAAAGCTCACTTGCACCTATTGCGTTTGTTGCCACTGCGCAAAAGAATTACATCACGAAGATAATGAATGTTAACCTTGACATTGCGCTCTGAACGACAACATTTATGCAACTGATGACAGGAAATGCACTTCCCGGAGCTATTTGTATGGTTATCCATGACATTGTTCTCTCTACGTAATGTCCTTCTTCGGACTCATAGAAGGGAAGCTGTTTCCAGTTGTCGTATAGTTTATATCGAGTGCAATAGTAAGTAGAGCAAATAGAAAAACGTATAAATAATAAAGAAAGCATATTTCTATAAATATTACTAAATACTATTAATAAAATAACAAAATATTGCGTGGAAAAGTGGGCATGTATACCAAGTTTATAATTTAGATTTGCCTCTGCCTACCCCTAGTGGACGATCCGAGTGGTGGATAGGAAATCGCATTCGAGATGTGGTGCTGGAGGAGAATGTTGCGCATCCCATGGACTGCCAAGAGAAGAGAAGAGTCGATATTTGACAAACGGGCTATAACCAGACTGTTCACCAGCGAGTTCTCAGTTATTTTGACTTTACGGTAGAAACGCATTTTAAAGGTTTGTTCACGATTTTTTTATCGAGACAATTCTCCAAATCTCGTTTTGAACTTTTGTATGCCCTTGTTAACATGGTGAAGATAATACATAAACTGCTTAATTGCTAAAAATAGATTTAAGAGACGGTCACCGGTTTACGCCCTTTTGCACGCGAACGAAGTGCGTTGCTTCTAATTTCGCTATTATTTCTTCAAGCTCCATGAAACTTTGTACACATGATCAGTACAGAAATATCTAGACCCGTGGTGAGTTAGTTTCTTATAAAATTATATGGTTACCAGATCTTAAATTAAAAATAACTAATTGAACTGTCAAAAAGCGTTACCTAACTAATGTCTCAAAGGAATAATATATTTTACGGAACGTGCGTCGTTTCATTGATATTAAACTACAAAATCTTAAGAAACGAAATTACCAAAATTTGTACCTACTTCCAAATTCAATACCTACGTTTCTACTTGTTTTCTCATATATGACAGTGTGACATTTACATTTTCTTTAAATGGAATGAAATACATTCGACAATACACAGATACACAACACAGACAGGTAGAAGAAAGTAAAGCGGAAAAATTACAAACAATAAAACAATTACAACCATATCTTTAATAAACAAAAGTGTCAATTAGTCCACTCCGTGCGATGCGTGTGTGGAGCCAAACGGGTCTGTGTGCCTCGGCATAATGCTCCACATGCCTAAACATAAGGAGCAGCGCTGGTTTTCAGGTAGAGCCTAAAAATGGGTGACTTCACGGATGAATACCCGATATATATTTATATATCGGGTATTCATCCGTGAAGTCACCCATTAGTCATCTATTTAGATAAATAAACGCTGGAGTCATGGCAAAAATTAAACTAATATAAAGTGATGAGAAAAGCAAGTAAAGAGGATATAACGATGCAAAGTGCAAAGAATTAAAATACGAAGATAAATTACAGAAAAATGTTAAAGCAAGCAAATTTTTCGACGCGAAAAGTTCGCTTATTATAGTTCCGAAGTCCGACTCGTAGACAATTAACGTACGAATTACGTAGAACTATCACGCTGAAATTTTTAACGCTAGTAAAAATTGCTAACCCCTAAAAAGTTAACAAATAAAATACCTCCCCTACATGTAAAGTAGGTTTTTATTAGCAGACTTGGGAAATCGTTGCATAGCTCTTTCAAATATATTACGAGGTTTCTTGAATAGTTTTTCACTACAGAGATCAGCAGGGCTATTGTCTATCTCGCGCCAGGGTGCAACAGGCGTACCTAAATGGCTGTAAAACGGTAACTTTTGCATGAGACTTTGAAAACTTTTGACAGCCCAGATTGCACAATTAACGCCTGTTGCAAACGTCGCGAGAATGAGAATAGCCCTGCCGTTTCATAAAAATTAAGCTTTGTGATAATTAAGTGGTCATTATTGTTAAAGTCAAGTGTGCCCACCCCCTATTGGCTAAATCGCAACTTAGAAATACTTAAAAAGTATTTCAAATAGAGCATACTCGTATATAATGATATTTCAAAGGTAATTATCACAGCTAAGTAGGCTTGACTAGTTTATGAGTACGGGTTTTGTAATTCCCATTTTACCCATCAGTAATAATATAAATGCGAAAGTTTGGATGTTTGTTACTGAATTGCGCCATTTAAATTATCTACTATATAAAAATAAGTCGGGTTTTCCTTCCTGACGCTATAACTCGAGAACGGCTGAACGGATTTATCTTATCTTGGTCTTGAAATGTTCGTGGAGGTCTAGGGAAGGTTTAAAAGGTGAGAAAAATTCGAATAACTGCCGGGAACACCAGGACCACGCGAACGAAATCGCGCGCGGGCCGCTAGTATAATCTAAATAAATAAAGTATATAGGTATAGATAAGTATAGGTAGTGTTATTATGTTGGTAACAAAATACTCTTCAGTTGGTAGCACCACCTATGTATAGCAGTCTATGGTCCTTTACTAAAAATAAAGTCTGTCATCTGGAAGAAGTTAACGTGTTTTAATAGGTAGTAGTATTATAGGTTTAAAGTATAGGTAGGGAAACAGATAGGTGAATACCTGGATTAACACTGACTGGACTGGACTTTCGAAGCCAGCACTGTGTGCGTACTTGGCTGTTTTTTTGTCTCCAAATTAAGAAAAAAACCTTTATAATCCAGTTAGGAGCATGTAACCTAAAGATGTTACCTCGGCGTACTCGGCGCAAGTCTGAATCACCTTTGGCCAAATTTATTCATTTAAGACTATGTAAAAAATACTTTTTGAAGACCGAATAATGACAAAATATATATCACATTGACACAAGTAGATAAGCACCTACCGGCTACCTAATCTTCTAATACGGGCATAATAGCTTCCTATTTACTAGAATCGTTAAATAATAAGATTATTCGAGACCTTGTAGAAAACGAGGAAGTGTTTACACCATAAATAATGGTCAACAAGGTACTAAAAAAACTAAATAAGTGCCTGCCTATTTACACAAAACGTGGCAAAAAAATGTTTCCTAAACAAAGTTGTGTCGACTGAACTACGCTGCGTCGCGTCGTCGTCGTTGGAACAAAAACACGAAAAGCTCTTCACAAAGATATACCTAGCCAAAAAATGTTTTAACGATGCGGTTGGTGGTTGCTCTTCACGGTACAGGCTTGGCCTAGTGTGGAGACCGCCGAATAAACATTTTAGTACAAGCTTTGACAACACTCAAATTTTATGATTATCTCTGATGTTAAAAAATAGTTTTAAGCCTAATTGGTTGTTGAAATAAATAGTTTTTTCATTTTCATTTATCATTTGCTTTTTTATTTTTACAAGTGGTATAACGAGCACAATACTTTAGTACGTTGTAAAAATTATGCTTAAAAATTACACTATCATCAGTTATTTTATGCGAATTGCAATAAAGTTTAATAAATTAGTCAAGCTTCAGTTACAGCCTAAACAAATATCATATTGATGAGACTTGTACTCGATAATGATGAATGCTTTGGCGTATCCGGCGTAAGAATATACCTCTCTGTCTCCTCACGTGGATGGTTAAATCAACTAAGGGATGACCAGGGCATGGAAAGCAGCATGAACTTAAGTATGATCACAATCGGCCTGCAAAGCTTGGTGATTATGGCAAAACCCAGCATTGCATTCTATGGGCATATATCAAGTCCAGAAGTGGACGTTTAATGGCTGCAGATGCTGAAGCACAAATGTTATTTTCTGTTTAGGATTTAGGTACATTAAACTATTTCTGTTTAGGCACAAAAGTTATCATAAACATTTAAACCAAGATAATCTTTTGTATAAATAAAAATGAATGTCTGTTTGTCCCGTGTGCGTTCCTATACCTTTAGTGAGTTCTTGTGTGCACGTCGGGGAAGGTTTCAACTACGCGCAGGCGAAGTCGCGAGCGGGCCAGCTAGTCCTAAATAAATAAATACAAAATACCGCCGTTGATCTCTAAAACTAGCGAGTTTCTTATTTCCTTATTTACTCCAATGTTTTTTTGCATTTCGTAGCGTCTAGACGGAGATAAAGGATCCTTCCATTTCTATCCGTTGCAAACATTCCTAATACCTTCTTTTATTTGTTTGTTTTCTCATGGCTCACTCTGTGCGGGAAATAAAGGTAGGATGTTTGTCATGGTAAAAACAGCACAAACAGATAAATTGCTATAACTAAGTTAAGATAATTACTAAGTTTTATTTAATGTTTATGGACTGTGTGTCCTTGTAAGTCGCGATTTATGGACCTTCTTTTTTAAAAGCTTTTAATAAGTTACACATCTGCCTAAATTAATAAATGACATTTGTCAAAAGATAAGCAATGCTCTTGTCTATCTCTTACTATTGCATAATTTCACAGTGACCGGACTAATTTTAAGCGATGCTTAAATTTAAATAACCTAAGGGGAGCCCCCTTAATCTTCCAAATCTTGTAATCGAAATTTTATCCATTGTTTTATGAGGTAGGGACGTAAAAATTTTTTTATAATTATTATTAAGCTCAACAACCAACTACACTCAAACATAACAATAAAAAAATGTTATCTAAGGATAGGTACAACTAGCGGCACGAAACTCTAGCGCTGACCGTTATTGCGCAGAAGTCAAAAGTATTGTATCTCTATCTCTATCTCTATCTATCTTATACTAATTGTATTGCGTGCGCGACAGTAAACATGCGCAACTATCCCCTCCACGTTTCATTCAGCGCTAAACTTACGTGCCGCTACTTATATTATAAGTAGAATTAGTCCCATTGTCCACGAATGGGATATTAAACATGACTTTTATTCAACTTGCCTTGAATGTTTGGTTCAATGTGGAGTTGACGACATCTATTGCACGGCGGGCGAGTAGCCGGCTGAGATGCGAGAGGTTGCGGGTTCGATTCCCGATGCGATACAAATGTTTGTATGGTCTGCAAATATTAGTTCCGGGTCTGGGTGTTATGGTACCATGGTACTCGTAGTTCCTGATACCCACGACACAGGGAATCTTAGTGTAGGATCATGACTACGTATATGTGACTGTTGGGTGTTATGTCGTGTTATGTAAATGGTAAAAAAAAATGAATGGTGCTGGAAATGGTTCAAATCTTGCGAGTTGATGATGAAGATTGGGGACAGCGGCATTCTTTGATGAATATTAATAGGCTGACCATGTTTAGGCTCATTATGATCTGCTCGCAGTGCTGATAACTTATTTGAAGAAAGTAATTTCGTTAAAGATTTTACTAAAAATATGTAGCTAAGTGATTTAAATAAAAACGTTAAATGCAATACATTAAAACTCAATGAATACTAGAATCTACGTTCACTTTGTGAACGAGTTCTGGGTGCTTAAACTTTTAATAAATTCACAAAGAACTGGCCTTGTACCACGTGTAAGTTGCTTCATCAGGCAAACTCATATCCCACACAGCCTCCCAAAATCTACAAAAATAAAGTTTCAGAATTTAAAATTGTTTAAAGCTGTGATAACGATGACATCATGCCACATAAATGTCTCAGTAGTATTAAAATTGTGTAAAAGCTGTAGCACAAACATCACACCCAGCTTTTGAGCAGGCAATTAGGTTACACGCTCAAAAGCTCCCCGACAGCAATCGTGAAAACTCTATCGTGCAAAGAATACTTCTAGCTTTCATTGAAAATATGTTAGAATGACTGAATACATCTATAATCTAAAATTGTATAATGTATATTGTGTAGGTATGTATAGGTACCTATGATAAAAAAAGGATACCTACTTGTATTTTACTACAAAACATATTTCGTACGTTTCCGTCGTAGTTGTTCTAACACCTACAATATTTCACAGAGTAGTTCGTATACGCGCCAATACCTATTCTTAAATGGCAAGAACCGTAAGTAACCCCTCAGGCCCAAGAATCTCACGCTTATAACTTTGTTATTTTAAACGGAATAAAATTATAACTTGAAATATCAAGGTTCACAAAAATACCTTATTATTATACATATAGGTATTACCTACGGCTAAGAAAAGGAAAATCGGTTTTAATGAACTGAAAAGTATAATTGTTTGGTGTTTTTGTTTATTTCCCAGTGAAAACAATGCTCACGCGTCGATAAAAACTAAAACATTAACACATGTTACACATGCTTGGCTAGTTTATTCAGGAGTTACCAATAAGAAACAAGAGACGCAAGGCTTCATTCCCATCGGCAAAACATAGTAGATAGTAAGGATTACAGCGAAAGTATTTATGTGACGCAATGTTACAAACACATGGGCGAAAGCTTTTACTTTTATTATTATTACGACGGGTTTGGGAGATCAGACGGGTCAAGGTCGCGGATTGAGGTTTGCAATCTCTTAAAAAATCGTTCGGCGCCGCGAATACTCATATTATTACCGAGCGGAACCAATAAATTGTCTACATCCATACATAACGCAAATTATACACGTTTTTACGACTGGTTACTATTGAAAACACCTTTAATTTACGACCTCGTTCAGGTGACACCATCTACAATACAGGTGTCCATTTGAACGTTTATCGAACTATGTCTGGATGTTCTCAGAATTGTGTGATAAAAAAACATGAGGCGATTGACTCTCTGTCTACTATACGATTCATTGAAACAATTAGCTGTGAGGTTATTGCTTTTGGGAATAGCGATATTGCCGCCTATGGAATGTAACGTGTTTATTAATAAAACATTATCATATTTAATCCATTTACACTCGCTCTTCTACATTGATTAAATAAGAATTTACATATTGGTATGTACCTATTTATTAAAAAACTACAGTGGTAACTATTAGGTACCTACCTACATTGAGTCTGATAAAAAATAAGAATTTACATAACTTTTTTTTTCGTAGTAGCAAGAATCGATAATAAAGCATGGAAAAATACGGATAAGGCTAACCTTTTTATATATTGTTTTCTCCCTACCATGGAACCCGTCTGCGCACGCGCCTCTCTACTGAAGAACCTTTATTTCTCTTGTTTTTTTCTATGAAACCTATTCACAATCTAGTTGAAGTTATCTATTAATTTGGTAATTCTGTGTATAATTTCCGGTACTGTGATGCTATTTTTACCCCTATTTTATGCCTATTTTTATAAGGTACATGAATCATCATCATCATCATCAGCATGTAGAAGTCCACTGCTGGAAATAGGCCTCACCCCTAGAATGACACGTCGAACGGTCTTGAGCCGCCTCCATCTACCGACTTCCTGCAACTTTTATTATGTCTTTAGTTCATCGAGTGAAGGGCTTTCCTCTACCGCGTCCTCCGGTTTGTGGTCGCCACTCGAGAACCTTTATTCCCCAACGGTTGTCAGTTCTGCGAGCTATATGACCTGCCCTTTGCCACTTCAACCTGCTAATTCTGAGAGCTATGTCGGTGATCCTGGTTCTTCTACGGATTCCCTATTCCCTCTTCATAGCTCTCTCCATAGCCCTTACTTAGACTTTGAGCGTGTCTATACACATAGACATATACATATACATTTGATACATGAAGCTACAGTTTCAAAAAATACAAAATACAATTACAAATTTGGCTTTCCACAGACGGCGGATAATAATATCTACTGTTTTTACAAGAACCACGTAGTTTTTCATTAAACAATCCTGGCAAAATGGTTCAAGGAAAAAAAATATTTTGACGTCTGTTCATTACGAGATAAATAAATGCTTCTCACATTTCAAAGCTGTTATTTGCATAGCAAGTATGCGAGTTGGTTTTAATGTATTGCCAAAAAATGAGTGCGCCATCCCACCCTTGACCTGGTACGATTGTTGCGCAACGAAGCCCGAGGTGCGCAAACTCGAAGGTTAGCTGAATCTTTTTGCTTGCCAAAATAAACCGCCACCTATAATGATTGTGAATCATTATCATCAGCCTTTAGACGTCCAGTAGTGGAAGAGTCCTCCCCCACAAAATACAATGGGAGTGATTTGCCATAATCACAACGCTTGGTAGGCGGGTTGATGATCGCCAGTATTGGTATTGAGTACTCAGGTGGATGATACTGCTCATCCCCTGGTGTAATCCCTTAGTCGGCTTTTACGACATCCACGGGAGGAGAGGGAGGGATTCATTCTAAGGCCGGACACACCACGGCATTTATGCTTAATCGTGTAGGTATATTTAGAAGTTTCATTATAACGGCAATTTTTAAACTTCAAACTGCCCGAGCACGATCTCTTGATAAAAGTTCAATTCGCATTAAATGTGTTCAAATCGGGTCATAAAGATCAATAGCATCCTCGAACGCTATACGTTCGCCGTGCGCCTAAATATCAAAGTCAAAGTCAAAAGAATTTTATTCATTGAAATCACAACGATCATTTGTATGACTCCTGTTCCAACGCGACCAAGCCTAGAAGCTATCTCGTGTGCTGTTAATATCCCTAGTTTACCTAACAATCTTATTGATAAGCTAAAAAAATTTGGTGCAGAATCAACGTTATATACGTTTACGTTCTATGTTATGTTATATTATGTATGTTTTGCAAAAAAAACGTGAAATGCTAGGTAGTTAAATTATCGATTAAATACTGAGGTTATCAAAAAATTGCACGCAGAATTTTGAACATTTCGTAAGCTTCCAAAATGCATAAACATCCAATCAATGTTATCTTTGGTTCAACTTTTATTTAACATTTAGCGATAATGGTTTATAAAAATTGTACCAAAATATGTGGTTGCGTTCTTTATAAAAACATTCATAAGGGAAATTCTCCAACGCTTCCAATCCAAAATGCTACGCATGATAGCGGATGCTCCATGGTACATCACAAACTGTCAACTGCATCTAGACCTAGCGGTGCCAACAGTCAAACAAGACATTTGCAACAAACTAAAGTCTTATGCCAAACGAATGGAGCAACACCCTAATCAGTCTCATGAAGACGTCCACAACCTTCAAAAGGATAAAGAGAGCCCCTCAAGATCTTATCTAGTACTTACTAGTGAAGCAGAATTTTGTACATGCCACTGGGCCACCACCATTCATGTCAAGTGCGAAGGAGACACGAAACTCTTGCTCAATGCCCGGACAGGCAGATTACAAGAATTAAAGGAGACTTCAAAAAAAAGGGGGAAACTCGATTATAAATAAATAAATAAAATAAAATAAAATTCATTTAATTCAGGCACAAAACCCATTTCACACAAAAAAAATACAATTTATAAAAGTAAATGTCACAAGAAGTGTATGTAAAGTACCTACTGTGACTTGTCATTTCATATATCCAATGTTTAAATATGGAATTAGCCAAGTCATCAGAGACAGCCTTCAGAATGCTATTATTGGATCGTCGCATCCGACCCCAAAATGACGCTATACGTGACCTTATTATGGCAAAGAAGTCGGGAACCCCCGCCTCAGAAAACATGCTCGATGCGCTGCAGTATCTCGGCAACCTCATAAGCGCCCGGTATGCATTATTATACTGGACCCTTATGGTGTTGACGGATTTCCTAGTATGGTTAGACCAAAGCTGACAAGTATACATACCTAGACAGTAGGCTTTAAAAAGCGTATTTTAACCTCTGAGCTGCAGTTAGCGAAACGGCGAGCGAGCATGTTACCCCTTACGGCGAGGGCTCTCCTCTCCCGTTCTATGTCTACGTCATCTCGCAATTTCTCTGTTATCCAGTGGCCCAAGTATTTGAACTGCTGAACCACTTTGATGGTTAAGCCATTCAAACTCACCTCAGACACTCTATCCGGACCTCGCCCCGACCTGATCACCATCATTTTAGTTTTGGCAACGTTGTATTTTAGCCCGTGGGTAATAGCATATTGCCATTATACAGTGAAACCTAACATGAACCCCACCGCCAACCGAGTTCTAGTACTTTCTGTTATAGAGTTCGAAATGTGTGTTGTTAGGGCTTATCTTGGCTGTAGGGACAATTGTTTTAGATGCCTACGTTAAATATACAAAAATATACAGTTAGGAACTATTTATGTAAGCCATGGGAGCCAGACAACCTTGATAGGTAGAATAGCTATCTCCTAACTTAGACCATCGGTTCTCAACCTTTTGGTCGCGATAACCGGGGGGATCACGATGAATTTTACCATCATCCGCTAATGCGAATAATTCTTCAAATAATCGAAAAGATAATTCTTTGAAAATTTACTCTTCCAACTCAAAAAAGGTAATATTGTGGCTATAGCGTTGCTTTTCGATTCTAAGAACAGAATTTTCGGAGTGGGGCTCGCATCGCTCGCTGCCAGCCCCGTGCCGGTGTCTTCTAGTGCACTGTTTTTTGGTGTAGATTTTGTAGCTCGCTCCGATAGCCGATGTCTTCTTTTGCATTCTTGGCTACGCTACGCTTGGTCCCTAAAAACACTATCCTCCGGGCTGACGCGTTCCACGCCCCTATCCGAAACAATATGGCGGTCACAAATGGCAGTTGTGAAGTTAAATACTTTAAATATTATTTTTTCGTAATTAAACTTTGACTGAAGTGGGGTGTGTTTTTATCGAAACCTTAACTACGTATATTTGACTACACTCGCTAGTTCTTTTACATCGGACTAAAAGTTTGAGAAATGATGGCTTTTATGCAAATACTTTTTCATGGAGAAGCGTTCATAGTGGATTGTTTTTTTGGAACTTAAAAAAGGCAGAAGGGAACGCAAAATATTTACTGTAAATATTATTCATCTGGTGGTTATATGGATGTGCCCAGGTTCATTTACTTTCTCTACCAGCAGTTTAGACTTCGAAATAGCTCGTGTAATTTTTTGATGTTCACGCACGGCGATATTGGCACTATATTGCGCAACACAATCTTTCGATTGGGTATTTTACCCTCTTAAACTTTGCCCCCAAACACCTACGTCTTTGTCACATCGATGACTATTAGGTAGGCGAAATAGATAAGCTTCGCATAAACATACATGCATAGGTAAGTACTAGCATATACTAGAGTGTTATTGTCATTGATTTGAAGACCTTGGTGAGAAACCGGTTTCGTAACTCAGGTATCACTCTGTTCCGCCGCCACTGTAGCGGGTGTTTACAATCTACCGGGTTCATGCACCGGCCATGATCATTTGAGACAAGTGAATTTTTTACAAAATTGAAAAACCCCCAGTTTCCATAAATGGCTGCACGATATAGATCGGATTGGGTCCACCGACTCACAGCAGATAGCTCACACAGAGGCTTACGCTGGACCCTGGAGTCTGCGAATGTAAGCGTACTTGATTTTTTACAGTGGAAAAGCGAGAAAAATGCGCTTTTTTTTTTTAGAAAATGTTATAGTCTAAAAAATTCAGTAAATGTTAGTTTTTAGTAAAAAAGCGCAGTATACCTGAGCCTATTTTATCTTGAGGTCTCTGTATTAATAGTTAAAAAGTACACTCGGTTCCAAAAATAACGGGTCAGTCACATAAACCCGAATATCTCCCGAACTACGTATGCCATCCTAATGAAACGAAGACTGTTCAATTGAGAATTTAATTATACAGATAAAAAATAAAATAAAACTTAGTTACACCCACAATATTAATCTTAAATTAAAAAAAAACTAAAGTAGTCATATTTTTCTTAAGATTACATTTTTTGTTATGATTGTTTTTTTGCTGTTTTTCATCACTTTCTTCATTTAATACTTTGTATTGCCTCCACGAGCTCTTCTGACAGCTTCCAGGCGATTAGGCATGCTGTACACCAAATTTCGGAGCCGGTGCTGAGGAATACCTTCCCATTCCTCCACCAGTGCTTGTATGAGCTCGGGAAGCGTGATTGGTGGGGGGTTTCGACCTTTCACGCATCTCTGAAGCTCGTCCCAGGCGTGCTCGATGGGGTTTAAGTCCGGGCTTCGCGCTGGCCACTGCATGAGTTCGATACCGACCTCTTCAAGGTAGTCATGTACAATTCTGGCGGTATGGGGACGCGCATTATCATGCATTAATATGCCATGCCGGTCCATCCTGGCCATGAAAGGACCTACATGTTCATTGAGGATCTCTTCCACGTACCTCTCTGCATTTAGAGTTCCATTTTGAATGAGCACCAGCTCGGTGCGGGCCTCAGCAGAAATCCCAGCCCAAACTTGTACGGAGCCTCCACCGTACGCCACTTTTTCCTCCACACACGCTTGATGGAAGCGCTCCCCTGGTCTTCTGTACACCAACTGCCTACCATCATGCTTATAAAGCATGAATTTAGACTCGTCCGTGAACATTACCCTAGACCAATCGTCTAGTGTCCAGTTTAGGTGTTCGCGCACGTATCTCTGTCTTGCAATTCGATGTCCCCGTTCCAGTTTGGGGCCATTTGCGGGCCTCAATGGTTTCAAATTTGCTTCAGCAAGACGTCTTCTTACTGTTTGAGCGCTTAAATTGCCACCTCCAAAGCGAATAAAGTGAGTTTTTAGACCAACAGCAGTTTGAAAACGATTTCGGAGCATTGTAGCCACCAGTTGTCTGTCTTCCCTGGCCGTTGTGCATCTTGGTCTGCCATTTCCTGGTCTTCTAAGGTGTGATCCGGTCTCTTGGTACCGCTGGACTACCCGCTGAACAGTCGACAAAGATACACCAATGTTTCTGGCTGTTTCACGCTGGCTCCGCCCAAGTTCCAAAAAAGTTAGGATTCTGGTACATTCCTCTAGCGTGACTGCCATGCTTCACCTCACAGAATAATAATTATGCACGTGGAAGACGTTCACGATAATTTTTTTTGTGGCAGAATAGAAATGGAAAGCATCCATAATGACATGAAACAAAAATTTTGTTTTTAAAAATAGTCATTTTTTTAAATTTTGTTTTTCTAATGAAGTTTTTTTTAATCAACCAGTTTAAATAATATGCTATTAGAAGCGCAACTAAAAAGTCTTTATTCTGTTTTTTATTTCATTGATCTAGCTTTTACAGTTCTGGAGGTATTTCAATTTTTGTGACTGACCCGTAATTTTTGGAACCGAGTGTACTATTATTTTCTCGTAGGTATAGTATTTTAAAGCACTTTCTGCCACTCGGGAGAAAGTGCGATTCCCACCTCGTGTGCATTATACACCCTCGTTGGGAATAAGTCACTTTCCCCCCTCAGTGATATAAGCTCACTGACCTAACGAAGGGTGACCAAGAAAAACCAATGACACGACGAAGAAGGACTACAAATTCTCATAAACTATTATGGACACTGATATAAATGTTCGTGTCTATCTGCTAGAAAATTCACTCATAAGTACTATCTATCCGTGCATTCATTTTATTCCGCATTATAAAAGGACTCCGTCGTATTTTCCAACGTGTGTCTTTCTTGGTAGAGTCACGGTAAAGCACCAATAAGCAGATTAAATTGAATAGGTAAACTGCTACTCTAGATTTTGGATAAGAAGCAAGAAATAAAATAAACTTGGCAAGAAAAAGAATGTGAAATACTATACAGAAAGAAAGAAAGAAAACGTTTATCTGGCACACAATGCCAATGCTACACAACAAACAGGTACATCTGAGAAATTATCTGAGGCGATAGTGACTCTTCGACTGAAAAATAATAACATTATCTCACCAGTGACGGTAACGTCATTCCCATATCACATAATATTGATATACTCCTACTAAGATGACCGTGAATAGTAAAGCTAGGTACGATAATTATCATAATAAGAATACGAGACCCAATAGTGACGCACGTGTCAATTCAAATACCTACCTACGAGTATCTTAACTTACCTACTAATTTATAAATGTAAAAGTTTGTTGATTTGTCCGTGTACAAGTGAAGAAAATTAAATATTAATTGTTTGTGAACTGAGTAAAAAATGGTGTTAAACAGACATGCCAAGAGTTTTCCATTGAATTAAAAATAGAAGTTTGAGTCATCTGAAACATATTAAAGCAACCATTCAATTAAAAAACATAAATACTGATAACCGATCCACAAAAAAGGGGTTCTCGAGTGGCGACCAAGAACCGGATAACGCAGGGTGGGATGCTCCCGCTCTCGATGAACCAACGATATTTTAAAGGTACTTAAGTATCAGGAAGTTGTGGATCAATCCTCGTGGCTTTCCTTGGCTTATATCCAGCAGTGACCTTCTATAGGCTGATGATGATGACGATGAGATATATTTCAACCGGAATCGCTCTTGTTTAAAAAGAGCTTCTTTTAAATGTAAGGTGTAACCGCGGCGTAAAGCTAGTTGATAATAAAATTGTGAACAAACAAGATCGTGTTCCTGTGATGTGGCCGTGAACCAGCCGACCTCAAAAGCGGTCGTTAGAATGAATTGTGAATTGCCGTCTAATAGGAATAGATAATTAGATAACTGCCTGCTACCTGAATTGAATTTATTGCACTTCCCCATCGAGCTGACCGCTGCGCAATTGCGATCTGCATCCGTGTCTCACTAACCACATAATAGGTAGTTAATAACTACATAGAACTGACACTTGAATACTACGTACTTTTTAGTAACACTTATGCCAGTTCTGTTGGACGCGTTACGCAGACAAAAACGAGAAGACGGAGTTGAATATAGTTAAAAAAAATTGACAAAAAATAATTTATGTACAGACAGCAGCACGAATTGGTTACGGTGTGTTCAAAGATTGAACCAGGTACAAATATAAAGGAAGTATTTCCTAAATTTTTCAATTATAAAAAAATTGTTTGGGAACCATTACAACGTGTGTTTAAAAAAAACATGGAAAATAGTAATGTTGTTCGTTTGCAGTTTAAACCTGCATAGGGTTACCAATTTGTGTTGCTGTCGGTGCAAAGACTTAAATTATGAATACGTTACATTACACAATAGGCTATAATGTAAGTAACATAATAGTTTTTTTTGTAGTATTAGGACATGGCACAATTGTTTGTCGATAATGGGAATGGGTATGTCTGGGTACTGTAATATTGAGCATCAGTTACATAGGTGTATGCATACACAGTCCTGGCCTCATACTAGGATTCCCTGTATTGTAGCCGTAGATATCAGAACTAACCTACTTATAACCAAGGTTTAAAAACAAATTGTCGACACGGAAAGTTTATAAACGAGTTGCGCTTCTACACTTACTACAGTATTGTATGGCTCGCACTATGAGATTCGTAGCACATAGCTGACAGGTACTTCCCTCGGTATAAGTTATGTGGCATATTGGATTAATTAAGAAAAATACGTCTCTATTTAATTTGCCTTGTATTTATTTATTTCTATTTATAAAAAGTCTAACAGCACTAACTGTATGTTTGTTTGTTTGGTCTTGAGAGATGATTTTGATGCAGTTCCCTGTATTCGATTTTGTATAAGTAGGTACCTGTAAAATTCCGGTGATAATACCTACAAGGAACGTCCAACTTCGATAAAGAGGTCAACCGACGAATCCCACTTGGATGGACAGCGTTCGAGAAACTATATATCTTCTCGTCTCAGATACCATAGAGCCGGAAGACGAAAGTATACAATCAGTGTGTGTTGCCAGTGATGACTTACGGCACTGAGACGTAGTCACTAACTATTGGCCTTAAACACAGGGTTAAAGTAGCGCAGCGGGCTATGGAGAGAGCTATGCTAGGAAGTTCACTACGTGGTAGAATCTAAAAAGAGGAAATCCGTAGAAAACCCAATATCACCGACATAGCTTTCAGAATTAGCAAGTTGAAGTGGCAATGGGCAGGCCATATAGCTCGCAGGCAGAAATTCCAACACAGGAAGTCGGTGGATGGAGGCGGCTCAAGACCGCTGATTGTGGCTTTCTATTGGCGAGGCCTGTGTCTAGCAGTGGACTTCTACTGGCTGATGATAATGATGATAGAGATAATAATGATCAGTAGCTGGAAGACTGAACATCATAAAAGATTCGTTTGAAAAAAAAACTTCAACTAAAATTGTATGTTTGTCAACAACTTTTCCGATGTCGCATGGGAAATCTGATGCGGCTTCTACGAATGGGTTCTTATTTCTTTCAAGTTTAATGAACTTCGTAAACAAGAGTATCCCATATCAATACCAAGGAACACTTGTTCATTGGAATTCAACTGAAGTTCTGACTTATGACGACCAAGAGGAATGCCATAGTAAAGTTAAATGTATGTTGGTAAGATGTATTACTTACACAGATTAAACCGGTCATGAATAATATACTCAAAATACAAAGTTTGCACATACATGACGAAGCAGGTATCAAATAAAACCATAAGTATTACAAACTTTACCGTTCAGATGTAATCCTAGACAAACTTTGTTTTGTACGCTCTAGCTCAGCATTCACACGCTCTAGTTCAATTTTTAAACGCTTTATTTCAATGTCGTGTATAGTATAGGCCAACATGAAATAAAATTTGTTGGATGTAGGCAAACACATTTAATTTGATAAGTTTCGAAACGTCTATCTGATTGCATGCGATTCAAACGTAAATATCGCTTACCAAATAAAAGTGAACGCTATTCTATATATCTATCTATATAGCTATATTATATAATCTTATATAACACATGGACCGTTTTCGAATTTCATTGTGTTAAGTGCCAAGTAAATGCGGTGGAGGCACGTATAGTTCTAGACTAGATTTTTGTCACCACATCACCCATAAAGAAAAAAGAACAAATAGAACAAAACTTAATAACTAGTGGTTCGCCCAACTTAGTGCTTATCTTAGACTAACTCGGATAACCTAATCAAAATCTTAGCCTCTTCACAAGCCGGGGAAGATAAAATGCAATTTATAATAGGTACCTACTTGTGATAAAAGATTTTTGTCCAAATAAGCTGATCCGAGGCCCAATTCTCTAAATTATTTTAAAACCACACTGAAAGTTAACCGAATCAAGACAGAATGAATTGACAGAAAGTTGGTATTCTGCTCCCACATAAATAACAATTTAGTCTACTTTTAATTCACGGTGACTACCATCAGAGTAGGATAGTTTTATATATATATAATCGCTAAGAGTAGAGAGAGACTCCATCTACAATGCTAAAATTATCGAAAAAACTTTGAATCGTTCAAGTTTCGGTCACATTTCGATATAATCACATTACAGTTTTGTATTTTATGTTTAGAGAATACCATTTCTGACATTAAAGCTATTGACACAAGATCGAAACATGATCCGAACTCTATTTTAACTATTTTTAAGTTAGTGAATTGGGCCTCTGAATGTTGCATTCCGGACACACAATAGATAACATCACACTCATTACAACTTGGCGATGGAACTTTTTTCATGAGAAATGCAAATTTGTTTGAAGGGATATGTCCTGAACGCAATCTTAAAATAGACTTTAGATCATTTCTATTCAGCAAGATGGAATCAATCCATGAATTATAAGATATTAGAGGTTGGGTAGTTCGGTACCAAATCCTCTTCTCTAGCGATCTTTCGTAAAAGTACTCCTGCCAAACATCCCTGCTTACACCATGAAAGATAAAAAGTTTCAAATAAGAGGTAGGTACAATGGGCGTTCTTATAGCTTAAAGGTAGATGCTGCTGCACGTGCGTGCGTGGGCCTTAGATTTTATGGGAAGATGTATTGAAAGATTTCTTACTATTATATACATATTTACAATAAAGAGCCAGCCTAAAGGCTGCTAAAGCTAAAGCTTGAAAAAAATGTTATGAAGACACCTACTACCAAAAAAGTAAGCTAGATACATATTTTTCACACTTAAATTTAAAAAAAATCGATTGGTTTGTAATTATTTAAGGTAGCTTAGGTGATACGTGTGCTATTATTTATTCTGTGGTAACACAAACAAGTTCATTGACTCATACAACATGTCTGCCTACTCGTATTTTAATAGCCGTGCGAAAAACAATAATACCTAATTCATCTATATCTATGTAGAAAAATGAATGTTTCTTTGTTTGTTTGTTCCGTATGCGTCAGTAGCCACTATACCGATAGCGATTAAACTTTGGTGAGTTGTTGACAGCAATCCGGGGAAAGTTTCTGAAAAAAGCCGGGAATACACCGGGACCAAGTGAACGAAGTCACGACCGGGCCGCCTAGTTACTCATAAAAGTCAATCAACCTTTGATTAATGAATGACGCATGAATCACGATAATGGCTGAACCGAAATTCCCAGGATGGCGTAAAATAAACCTACGACTGTTGATTCATATCCTGTGCACGCAATAACGTTTACTTATTAATTTTCCGCATTACAATGTAGAACTAAGTAACATTACTTACCTAAACATGCTTCATACTCTAGCTCATTCAGAAAGAGACCCGATATTTTGGAGTTTTGAGGAAACCATTTTAATGAATGCAGAGTGGATAGACGTCTACTGCTGGACGAGGATTCCCCATAAAATAAGGGGGATTTGCCATAATCACCACGCTTGACAGACGAATTGGTGATCATAGTATTGGTTTTAAGTATATTCAGGTGATGAATACACTTAGTCAGCTTTTACGACATTCACGCTGGAAGGATACATCTTTTCTTTCGCATACCACTGCAAATTAATACATTTATAAGTATATTTAAGTTATTTACATATAAATATGAAGATAAAGAATCGAGCAACTAAAATGGCAACAAGACAAATAGTATTTTTAAACTCTCGCGATTATAACACATATTTATTTATATTGTCGCGGGTATTTATGATATATAGGTAACACGTGATAAATACCCGTGGCAATTAAAATAAATATAGGACAAATAGTGGTCCTTGATCTATGTTCTTATAAGTTGGAAGTGATTGAGCACGTCTGATAGCAAGAGGCAATGCATTCCATAAACTGACAGCCTAGCTAACTGGCAGTTAGTAGTAGAACTTCTTGTGAAAGAGTTCATCCGGGGAAGTACTACCACCATACCTATTTCTGCCGCCAAGCAGTAGTGTTCGCATAGCTGTGTTTCGGTTTGAAGGGTACGGGTGCCGGTGAAATTACAGGCACATGAGACTTTTCATCTTTATGTCTCAGGATCGGCAGCGCGCGTGTGATGCCTCTGGTGTTACAGGTGTTCATAGGCTACGGTAACTGCTTTCCATCAAGTGGGCCGTAAGTATTTCTGCTTGCCAAGTAGCATAAAAAAAAAAAGCTTCCTTTGTAATTATATTGGAAGATAATGGGGTCTTCTAACCAGATGCTTGCTTTTTTGTTTACAGAAAAAAACCTTGTTTTTTGTTATCATGGATTTGTCATCTATGCAATTTGTCAGTTAACAACTGCCTAAAACAGCTTCACTTTGTTTTTGTCACATAGTAACCATGTACATAGTGGCTTCCAATAAGGGAAAGGAGAAATCTGAGTATTTTGTGTCGCCTCTTCTCTATTTTGAATGACCCCCATTTTGGAGAGTTCGTCCGGGGAAGTACTACCACCATACCTATTTCTGCCGCCAAGCAGTAGTGCTCGCATTGCTGTGTTCCGGTTTGGAGGGTATGGGTGTCGGTGAAATTGCAGGCACACGAGACTTTTCATCTTTCTGTCTCAAGGTGACGGGCGCAGTCCAATTTCACGCGCGTCCTAGGTGGACGTGACCTAAGAGGCATTTTTAATGGGCTGGGGTTATCACTTAACATTAGGTAGGTCACATAATAGTTGAGACATGTTCTTAAATAAAAAAAAACAGAAAATGTTGCATATCATGAAGTCCCCCGTTTGTACAATTTTCTCGTGGTTTTTGTGCAAACAAGAATAAAATAATAAAATACATTAATTCAATAAAGCACTGCCTCTAGTCAGAGAGTAGAGTGCTCTCCGACTCTACATTACACAAAGGTTAACTGGAATAAAATGCTAATAAGCATTAAATTCGCCTATGTAGTTGTTTTTGTCTTGTCCAATAAGCATTTTCTTTCTTCTATCTACATAATCTACATTATATTAGTAAAATGCAAAAAAAATGTTATCAGACGCTTATATTTTTTCGTAAATGTACAGACAGCAAAGCTACAAGGTTACCCCGCGTCACAGATTAAATAATAGTCACTACGTCCTGCATGTTAAATAACTTAATTTTTTATCGCATTTGGACACATTTCTATTATTATTTTTTCACATAAATATAGCTTAGTGCTAAATATACAAATTGTGATTTAAAAAATACCGTAAAATATGATAGTTTCTACTTCTATCTTTGAACACTCTAGGTTTCGCGAAATAGATAAAGGTTTTAAGGTGTGCTCTTTGCATCAGCCAGTGAATGAATTCTAGTATTAAAATTTTATCGTTTTAAGGCAGGCTTTCGATCCTTTGTAGCCTGATGAACTAACAGTTTACGATATTTGACCTCCTTAAATAAGATGAACCTAATAACAGTGTCAGATAATACGAGCCTGAAAATATCCCACATCTTCTTTATCAGCTGCATGCAATACGGGGGATTTCTCATAATCACTACACTTGGCAGGCGGATTGGTGTAAGTACCTCAGATGGATGCTGCTGCCCAACCTCTTGCGTAATTCCTTAGTTTTCTTTTACGACATCCATGGGAAGTATTGAAGGAGTCTTATTCTTAGTTGAGGCCACTACGTCCTGAAAACACATTCCACTCGCTGAAAACGTGCGCAAGCCACTGCGCTTGATATTGCAAAATTCCATGTCACCTTGGGATATAATCCAATTATCTGTAACAGGGCATATCTACGACATTACTTTCGGAAGGTTGTCGTACTGACAGTGTATGCCTACTGTTATATCAGAAAAATAAAGCAATTTATGATTTATTTGACTTTGAATTACATTGCGTTACTATATGGATACACTTACTACTGTACGAATAAATAATAGTCTGGAAAAAAGTCCTAAATGATGTGCAAAATTCATTGAATTCATTACCGTTGAGTCCAAATATAAACTTTACTAAAGTAACTTTCGTGAATTATATCATTCATTTTATAAGTTATTGGCGTGCGAGGAGGGACGCGGAGGGAGTGTAGCGCGGATCCTATACCCACCCTGATGAAGACCCTCGATTAGGATCGAAACCTGTTGGTACTTCCACCAACATATCGGTACGTGAAAATTTCCCGTTTTTACAAAATGGACCAAATATAAACTAGTGATGAGAAAACAATTTAATGTATTTAATTGAGCTTGTTATTTGTTGCAGCTTCATTGAAACATTAAAAAGGTGGTCCACATTTTACACCTTTCCTTAGGAAATTTCATTCAATGAACTTATCAACAAGGTGACCCAGCATGAACTCCCAAAATTATTATCTGTAAGGTGCCTCTTATTTATTTACGTTACAGTTGTAAAAACAAAATGATAGGTACATTTATTATTGACTGCACCGAGATTTGACTTGACACTAGTGTGTAGGTTATTTTGTCTCCAGATTGCAATAGTGTTGTTAAATGGATGTTATGATATGATTAGTGTTGTTGAAATCACAGTGACAAAGAATATACAGTCCAAAGATTACCAATTAGGACATAGATAGATAGATTTATTTAATTGCATTCAACTGAAAAGAAAATGGCATAACCTTAGGTAGCTTACAGACTAGTTCATAGTGGTACAATGAGCGGCCTTATCACTGAGACCGATCTATTCCAGGCAACATAGGTCACCTACTCATTTTGTCCAGGTTTTGTGATTGTAAATATTCCCCAGATCATCGTTACAACTAGAAAAGCAGGTCAGATAATAATATATTTTTTTTAGTAGATTAATATAGCGGCATTTATGAGCGATATATTTTATGGAAGAGAAGAAAAAAAACATTAAAAAATACCCTACCCTAGAAGCTATAAATGGGCCTTGGGTTGAACAAGTGCAAGTGAATCTTCGACAAAGAGGTCAGCATACGAATCCAACTCGGATGGGCGGCGTTCGAAAAACTACGCCATTATCTTTTTGTCATAGATACCATACAGGGCCTCAAGTTATTGGCCTCATAAACAAGTTCTAAGTTTCTCACCAGGCCATAGAAAGAGATATGATCCGATTTTAAACTAAATCTGAAATGCCATGGCGTATCCGGCCTAAGAATAGACACCTCCTCCTTCCGTGGATGTAAACCTTACTAAGAGATTACATCAGGGGATGGGCAGCAGCATGCGCCTGAGTAATTAACACCAAACTGCGATCACCAATCCGCCTGCCAGGCGTGGTGATTATGGGAAATCCCCTCATTTAATTCAATGCCTCGTACAGCAGTGGACGTAAACCGGCTGCTGATGATGAGTAAAATCTGAAACGAGAAAATCCGTAGAAGTATCATGGTCACTGATAGACATAGCTTTAAGAATTAGCAAGTTGAAGTGGCATGGGCAGTCATATAGCTCGCAGAATCGATAACCACTGGGCATAAAAATAGTAATTTATTTTAGGCTACATGGGAAATGTACAATTCATTATACCTAAACAATAAGCCCATAGAAATATATCCTACTAATATTATAAACGCGAAAGTTTGTGAGTATGGATGGATGTTTGTTACTCTTTCACGTAAAAACTACTGAATGAATTTGAGTGAAATTTGGAATGGAGATACTTTACGCCCTGGATTAACACATAGGCTACTTTTCATCATCATCATCATCATCAAACGCGAAAGTTTGTGAGTATGGATGGATGTTTGTTACTCTTTCACGTAAAAACTACTGAATGGATTTGAGTGAAATTGGAATGGAGATACTTTACGCCCTGGATTAATACATAGGCTACTTTTCATCATCATCATCATCATCATCAATTTTCATCATTATTCACGCGGGTGAAACCGCGGGGCGCAACTAGTACCCTATATATTTTATATATATATATATATATAATAGGTACACAAAAGGACAATTTAGACCTTTAAGTACATAAAAAAAAAGGTTTGCAGTTTAGGACAGGCCACCCACTCAATAGATCAACTACATTTTAAAGGTTGGAGGAAGTCGGTGGATGGAGGCAGCGCAAGACTATTTGTCATTGCATTCTTTAAGGTAGACCCGTGTCCAGCATTGAACTTCTTTCGGCTGATGATGATAATTCTAAAACCTTAATTCCCCAGCGGTTGTAGGCACTAAACTAACATGGCAAATAAATTCATCTAATGTTTAAAGCTTGTTTATTCTTTCTAACAAGAAGTAGGTTATCAGTTGACCTACGAAGTGCGACGTTGATAGTTTAGCGGGATGACGTCACAGGCCGTGTGTAGGGTAATAAATCATCGGGTTAGGAATCTTACAAGAGATCAATGAACAGATTACCTACTTAGATTATAAATATATTGCTACCCAGATATTGTACCAACTTCGATAACAATATCTAATTTAGGTATATGAGACAGTCAAAATAGGTAACCATTTTAGAAAAAAAACTTCTGTTTTGCCTACCTACGTAAGGGTGCGCTCGGAAAATATAATGCTGATTTGCCTAGTTAGTGTGAGTAAACTAGATATTACATATACACAATGTAATAACTGAAATACGTGATTTTTCAAACTTTTTTCTATACGTGACCAAGCAAGACAATTGGCAGACATTTACTCTATACTTTATTTTTTGAAAGTTATACCTTCAAATTAGTTTTTTGAAATTTCTAATTCAAAAACAACTTCAGTCCCATATCCAAAATAAATACTCACCGAAGGAAAATATAGTTTATTGTCTGTGACCAAACTAAAACTTACCTAGGTAATTAGTATTTTCATAATAAATTAAATAAGATTTGAGACTTTACTTCTGTGCAAAATACGGTCGAGCGATATTCAATCTTATTATATTTTCGAAGCGCACTCTCAAGTAAATTGACAAACGAACGCGGAAAATACAAAGCTGTCTATAGAGTCGCAAATGCATTTACCCTACCTCGATTTGGTGTGATAAGGTTGGTGGCCTAACAGCTTTTAGACAAGTAAAATAGTATATCTGTTATAATTATAACACTTTGCGTTTGCCTAGTTTATGTGGTGGCCGTAATCAACTTCTAGACAAGAGTTCCTTGCAGTAAATCCTTTAGGAGAGCTTGAGAGGCGCTTACGCAAGAGATTATCGATAGGTTGCGCCTGCACTGTGTTCAGTCCGCTCTAAAAGGGTCAATAACCCCACAGCCATTCACGCAAAATACGTAGATTTGGAAACCTTACGGCCCACCCGGCAGAACCAACTAACATCCTTACCCTTTCGCACACAATGCTTCGCCTTCCGCTCCGAGCGATGCCGTGTTCTAACCGCCTAGCCTTTGACACAATTTCATCACATTCATAGTTATTGCAATGTGAACCTGCAACTCACAATACGCTGTCGAAGTAGAAGTTGAATTCGAAGTCTAAACCGAAACCGGATCCTAAAAACTTACATCCCCTCTACAAATAATTCCTAAGATATCCATAAATACAAAACCTCAATCAAATCCATAAAATTTATTATTTTGATGTTTTTTTAATGATTACTAGGAATCTTCAATGAGGTGTGATACCCATCGAAAAAGTGAAGCAAAGATAACGATAATTTTATTTTAAATTGGTACAAATTCTTTGTAATATTACAGGCAGCAAATGTTGCTTATAAACCAGAAAACTTAATTAGGTTTTTTTTTAATGTTAAACGAAGTCTTGCTTACTTTATTTTGATGAATGTAAAAAGTGTGCACTAAAAAGTTATATAAGATTTTTTCTGTATTACAAGAACGTACTCCTGTGCTAGATTTTATCTGTGTGTGAAGTCCGTGCATAGAACAAGTGAGCATTTACAAAAAATATAGCCCGGGTATACAGTGAATCAAATAAAATAAATATAAATATATAAATATAATATAGTAATTTATAAATATTTTAAAATAGCTTTTACAAATCCCAACAGTTCCTACAAACAGCGACAACTCCTAAAACCCTTTTATATCCATTAATAAAATAATTTCAAAAATGTTTGGAATACAAATATAAATTTTCTACTACTTTTCCAGAGCACCTATCGAAAATATGAATCGGTGCTCTTAGTGGAAGGCTTCATAAATTTAAGAAGCTAAGGTGGGGCAGGTTAAATTTAAGGCAGGGTAAAATTTCGTAAAACATTCAAGCTAAGAGATAAGCTTTCTATCAGAGTGAGCCGCGCTATTATATTTATACCGCAAAATATTGCTACTCGTTAAAAAGATTATGCGAGAAAATAGACAAAAAAAATATTTCCAAACCATCCTAAGCTATGTAGCTACTTATATTAAGTTTGATCAAACACTAATTTAAAGTTTTTTAATATCTTTATTAACAGAAAGAATAGTAGGTACAACTAATAGAAGGATACATCAAATTTGAAAGACATATTAGACAGTTGTGCTATCTAAAGACCGTTACAGACGATCTAAAGATATCTCAACTGATCCATATCAATTTAAAGTGTTTTTTCACTGAATTGGGTAAACTTCACTAGTAAAAGAAACAAATAGATTGACAGAATAGACCAGTAAGTACCATGAATGAGAATGCGTTGTATTATTACGTATACCCTGGCGCCCAAATGTTTTTTAATGTTATTATTAATATGCTTTTGAATGAAGAAGCTATAAGCTTACTGCCATTACTTACGTAAGGTACAATAACATGTCGCGAATAACACATAACATGTAACACGAGTTACGTTTCGGGTTACGTCGCATTGCAATCCCGGGAAGACATTACAATTTCGTCACGGCCCGAAATGGACCCAGCTCGATATATCACTTCCACGTAAAGACATGCGAAACTTGTGTGACTATACTACTTGGTTAATAATGCAAACAAACCAAGGAAGCACACATTCACATGACATTCCACACTTGTTAATTATACACAACCCCTATTATGTTTGCATTCAATACAAAAATTTATAATTAGGTAAAGTGACACGTTTAACTCTTGTCAATGGACTCGATTGATCCAAATAATGTAACATAGTGTAACACATTTTTTTTTTTAATTACGCTTTTGCGGTTACCTAATTTACGCAGTCTTATTGCAATTATCCTTTGTAAGCAAAATGCGTGAATTGGGTAATCGTAAGAGCGTAATTTCAGATAGAAACAGCATTAAATCGGTTGAAACCAATAGCAACAGAATTACGTAATCGCGCCACTGATCCTCATCGTCAGTACCATTTTTAGCGAGACTGAAACGGCAACCTACTTAAAAATATTTTGAGTATAGTAAACGAAAAGTTTAGTACCCTTGCTCTTCTTGGCTTGTTTCTTGGTAACGTCGTAAGATATATAAACAAACTACAGATATCAGCTTTTTAATTTCTTATTAATAATACAGACATTTGCGCTAAGATTGCGTGCCGTAGGGCCCCTGTGGTTATCTTCCGTTATCACCCTGTCAATTGTATAGGTATTGCAAATAAAAATGGTGTCACCTACTTTTTACTCGCTGAAGGTCGTCGATAAACGTTATTTCTTTTAATAAAAACTGTTTAATCATCAAATCTTCAAACCATTGCGATCTTGGTGTCATGGACAGTAAGATTACCGTCTTTATCATTTAACAAAAATATCGAACGGTTGAATTTTCGGCTATTTGAGTTGGGTCATTTATCATTTTTTAATCTACAAAATGTTCAGTAACTTTATCACTTTGAACAAAGGCAAAGATTAGATTTCGATGTAGGTATTGCTTTGTTTAGCACCTTCAGAAAACTGCTATCTTATCTTCTTATATTCTTAATACAAATGCGCCCTTTGAAAAGTGTCTTGAAATCACCTTCATCTTCAGCAGCCTTTAGACGCTCACTGCTGGACGAGGCCTCCAATAGAATCTTAACTTGCCTTAATCACCAGGCAGGCGGATTGGTGTTGAGTACTCAGGTGGATGCTGGCCGCCCATTTCCTGTTGTGATCCCTTAGTCGGCGGAGACCGCCTTACAATTATACTAACGATACAATATTAGTAAGTAAAACTGACGCTTAAGTTGTGTCTTGTAGAAGTTTACAGTAAGCAGGGGCAAGGGAGCCACTCAGAAAATTTAGAACGGTATTTTAAATTTGGTTTGTTTTACACATTGAAACGAGTTTTCGTGTTCTTAAAATATTACGATTGTATTGACAATTTGACATGCCTCGATTGCGCTGGTTTTTTTTGACAAATGACTTTTTCTGGGATAGAAATGATTTAAAAAAAATTTACAACATTTACATTTTTCCTCAAAATATACCGAAAGAGTCCTATGAACAAAACTTTCAATCTACACAAAAAAGTAGTTTCCCTTGAAGTCCCACTATCTAGCCATGACCTGCAGCTTTAGGGTATAGCCTACTTGTACCTGAATTCTCAGATTGAATAATATTACTCATCCTTTGCGAGTTAACCATCAGTAAATCCCACGTAATCTGTTTTGTAATATTTGTCAAGGATTAAATTCTCTTAAATTTTATTTCTCACAAAAAAAAACCTAATAATTGGATGAACAAAATTGATGGTTAGGAAAACCCCATTCTCCTTTACAACTCGTACGTTTGTTTGTTATGACTTCTTCAGATTTGCGGCGCCCACAAAGAAATGATGACTAAATGTATAATAACAGTAATTGAGATCACGTAGAAACAGTAAGTACCTACATTTCCTTCAAAGTAGGACACGCACAAGTTTTGACTTATTTCACGTTAGCCAAATATTGCATAATCGACGTTTCTCTAACACGTGTAACAGGAAATAAGGAAGAAGTACAATCTCAATGAACCACGGTAAAATTCAGATAAACAGTCACTCAGAACAATACAAAACCAAATCTGAAAACGAACGTATTTTCACGCCAATTTAATATTTAGATGCAGAAAATGAAAATCCTTTCAAATCGTTCCCGCTGGGCTATCGTTTTTATATTACAATAAAAATAAAGAATTGCACAGTTGAAGCTATAGGTATCTTACATATTATACATTATTAGCGCTCCGAAAACCGAAATTTGCGCTTAAATATTCATGTCAAGGAGTGAATAAACGAGGCTAACCAAACACTGCACGCGCATCTGGCTATATTGAAGTTGTCCTGTACTGAGAGGGTCTTAATGTCAGAAACGGCCTTATAAGAAAGATTATTTTCAATTGCAATTTTATTTTATTAATCATCAAATTTCCGTGTCATCATCACCAGCCTGTAGAAGTGCACTGCCCAGGGGTGTGATTTTTGAATGTTTGAGTGACTAAATATCATCAAAAAGACCGCAAATCACCGTTGTCAGGAGATTTACAGGAGGAGGCACTTTTATTAATATCATAGGTATAAGAATTTTAGTCATCAATGACTTTCAGATGTATAGAAACTTGGAAATCGTGGAATAAATTATTAATTATGAATATATTATTACAATAATAAAAAAATATCCAAAGTAAAGCATTTTTTGTTTGATTTGTAACTTGTCCCATTGTAAACGGTATTGAGTTTTATTATTTTTCCGTCACACAAATATTTTTGTGAAGGTTTTTTCACAAAGTGTACAATTGGCTTGCCTAATTAATATTTATTAGGTTGCAAATCTTTGTTTTTCGTGATTTTAGCTCACTTTTTGTTTCGCAAGTGCTATTCTGTCACTTTTTATATACGTGATGATGGAGGTAGTGATACGTCCATCACCACCTTAATCTGATTCTACGTTTTGACAAGCAATTGGCACGAACGTATGGTGTAGTGTAACACGGATTTTTGAATGGAAAATGAGGTTCACATGGTGTACGCTAGGGGCGCTTATCAGTGTCTCCATACAAAAATCCACACTACACTACACCAGACGTCCGTGTCAATTGTGGTCAAAATAGTTAGAATCAGCTCTCAGTAGAAAAGTAGTGTCTCGCTTTTTTTGTATTGTTTTTGTGAATTTTTTTGGTGATATGACAACTGGGGATTGATAGTGAAGTCCAGACGGAACTCGACTCCCAATAAATAGTAGTAAAAGCTTCGTGTTATTGTTTTTATTGTTTTTATGTTTGGCAGACGCTGATATAGTCATAGGTAATCTTGCTAGACGTTGGCTTCCTGGAGGCCACGCTTCTGCCAATTGCACTGAATCTAGTATTACTGATTACATTATGACTCTGCATAATGTAATCAGTAATACTAGATTCAGTAACAGTAACTGTTCGTATCGTCTAAAACGTGTAGTACTAATAACACGCGAAGTAAATCTACTTATATGTTTTCTCTCTCAATGGACTAAAGACATTATAAAGGTCGCCGAAAGGTCTTTTGAACACCTCCGACGATGAATGGTCTTTTAGACACCTCCACGCACCGGAGGTGTCTAAAAGACCATTCATCGTGGCATTTTATGGGGGAGGCCTATGCCCAGCAGTAGACTTCTACAGGTGATGTCGATAATGATGATAATATTTTCCATGTAAAAAAGTCGAAAAGCAAAGACTTTGCACTAAAGATGTTGTTCAAAGATTTATGGAGCCTAGCCCTTGTGTACACTTGTGTAAACGTGGCTAAATATATGTAAAACCTTTTCCCGTTGTAATTTTTTGATTATTTCGCTTTATTTAATGCAGGTTCCTAAAATATCTTTCTCACGGAGAGCAACACAAGACATAACAATATGGCGGGGCAGATACAATTTACTCTGTGGTAAAATGTTTCGACAACTGTAGACGATCGTAATTAAGCTAGCGTAGGCAACTCATTCTATGTAGACACACTACTCCCAACGAACGAATAAAGCAAGGAACTACAGAGCAATAAACGTGGCATTCCCTGTCATGGCTGCTCAGGAAAATACGTTACCTTTGTAAAAAAAAACGAATTTTAAACATTTCTGTGCAGTAAATTATGCTTCAAATTAGAGCAAGAGTATTTTTACGATAGTCACTGATTTTTTCACCATTTTCTGTCTGGTGTACATCGATATAGGCCATTTTGGAACATGTCCTTAGCTTAATTTTAAGTAGCTGGAATTCCTCGTTACGCTCATGATTCTATCGTCTTGCTTTGGTCAGGATTCAATATTCTGCCGTCGCTTTAAGTACACTACTTTGATCCCTTTTTAAACAATAGGTATTTTATTGTATATGTTTTGTTTGAGTTAATTTTTTTTTAACACGGACATTTTGTCGTTGTTTCCTCTTAAAACGACCATTCATTATTTTTATAATTCTTCATCATAAAAGATGTCGTTGCACGAATCGCTTCAGCACCGGTATTAAACTATTCTAATATCCAGATAAATTTTACCTGAATCAAGTTATACGTACTTCAGTACAAAAGACATCAACGCGTCTTTTGCATTTTTACGGTTGCATGCAATAGTCCCGATATTCAATTTCTACTTTACATAGATCTTATAGAAGAAGAAAATACTCTATTTTATGTGCTACAGTTCAGCTGGTACCCAATTTTAACCGTAAAATGGTTAAACACGGAAATCAGTGCAAAACGGCAGGGCTATTCTCCATCTCGCGATAGGTTTGCAACAGGCGTAAATTGTGTAATCAGGGCTGTCAAACGTCGCTTTTCTCATACAAAAGTTACCGTTTTTTGACAGCCCTGATTGCACAATTTACGCCTGTTGCAAATCTTTCACGAGATAGATAATAGTCCCACGGGTCACGGAGGGAGTTCGTCGCGTTCACTCACCAGTCTCTCAAAATTTGACTCGAACTTATGGAGTGCGAAAAAAATCCCGTTTATACAAAATATTTTTAACAAAACCATTTGGTTAAAAACATTTTTTATTAGTTAGATACTATGAAATTATTCAAAATAGGAAGTAAGATAATGTGTCTCTAAATGATTATATTAATTTGGGTCAATGTAAAACGGTTTACTTCATTGAAATACATTATCTTTTTTGAGTAGTAATCTTTTATAATAATTTTTACATCCTATTCATCATCATCATCATCAGCAGCTTTTAGACGTCCACTACTGGACGAGGCTTCCCATAAAATATAAAATAAAATTATCGGCCTGTATGTCTAGCGTTTGTGGACTAAGAAAGGTGGTTCAGTCGATACCCGCAGGGCTATTCTCTATCTCATGTCAGGTTTGCAACAGGCGTAAATTGTGCAATCAGGGCTGTCAAACGGTAACTTTTGTATGAGAAAAGCGACGTTTTACAGCCATGATCGCACAATTTACGCCTGTTGTAAACCTGTCGTGAGATAGAGAATACGGGGGCCGGTCACAATAGTGGCGCGCGGCGGTGCCAGATCGACAACCGGTACATCGAAGTATTGAAGTATTTGTACAGTAAGCATAAAGGTTCTCGAGTGGCGACCACAAACCGGACGACGCGGTAGAGGAAAGCCTTCCCCTCGATGTACTAAATACATTATAAACGTCGCAGGAAGTCGGTGGATGGAGGCGGCTCAAGTCAGTTCGTCGTGGCATTGTAAGGGGGAAGCCTATGTCCAGCAGTGGTCTTCTATAGGCTGATGATGATGATGACCATGATGTACAGTAAAGCCACTATGTTAATCTGACTTCAGGATCCGATCACGAATGAATTTAATCGAATTGCAAAAGGGGATGAGACAGGGAGACATTAAGGTAACCAGTTTCAGAGAAATAATTATTTCTCTGAAACTGGTTACCTTTGTGTTGCAAGACATTTCAAGTTTCAGTACTAAGTATGGATATGTCATCAATATCACCCAATATCAATATACTCACCTGCTAGTTGCCGATTATATAACATAACATATCACCCTACAGTCACATACGTAGTCTTAATCCCACACTAGGATTCCCTGTGTCGTGGGTATCAGGAACTACGGATACACCCAGACCTGGAACAAATATTTGCAGATCATACAAACATTTGTCTCGCAGCGGGAATCGAACCCGCAACCTCTTGCATCTCAGCCGGCTACTCGCCCGCCGCTTCACAGAGGTGTCAAAATATAGTCATGGTCAATGGTGGTAATATGGTCATCATATACTAAGAAAAATATAACAGTCGCAGAAAATCAGTGGATAGAGGCGACTCAAGGCCATTCGTCGTGTTGAACATGTTATTGTTGTTTTTTTACGCTTTAGATACGTGCTTGGGATTTGTAAAACAAAAGAGAATGATTACACAAAATTTGTTTACTTTTAAACATATTTAATATCATCATTATCGGAATTAAACATCGTTTTAACGCCAAGGTTCTTCACTATCAATTCAACTAGATTCAATAACCTCTGGAACCTATAGATCAAATTCAGTTCTATGGACCTCGATAAGAAACTGTTACATAAGCCGGCAAGTCATAATAAACCGGCTAATGAATTAATTAGTCACTGGTATAGGGTCCTCTAAATTGTGGAATTGGTACAGGTTGTGTCAGAAATAAGGGACGGTAAAACCTATGACAATACATACCTGATCAAAAAATAAGCAAACATCATCATCAGGCGATAGTCGTCCACTGTTGGATAAAGCTTAAGGAAATTCCCCATAAAATGCAATGGAGGCATTTGCCATAATCACTAAGCTTGTCAGGCGGATTGGTGATCGCAGACAGGTGGATGCTGCTGCCCGTCCCCTGGTGAAATCCCTTAGTCGGCTTTCAATCTTTTAGTGTAGAAACTTTTTAAATGTACCAAATAGTAGCCTGATTATTAATACATAATGAATATGAACATAATACCCTTATTTTAAACTTCGTCTGATCTTATATACGGTTTTATAATAAACTTAGCTGGTCTAATTCCGCAGTGACCCGAAAATTTTGCAATATTTTAATTGCATTAAACAGTTGAAAATATAGGCTTCACTTTTACAGATAGATAAAAAAAAGGTAAAAGTTGTATTTCAGTTAGGTACATTGTATATAATTCTAATATTCCTGATTTTTATTCTTTCGTAATACTGATAGGTTATATCGAAACGTGATAAACCATTGTGGCGTGACTCTGTAAATCGGGTCTTACGATAAAAGGGACGGCCATTGATCTTTCGGCCCAGTGCGCTGAGCTGCGTACTATGTGGGCTGTTCATGAATTAGTACATACTGCCTGATGCAACGGACAGTAGAAGTAGACCTTATTTTGCAGTCTGAAGTGAGTGACTCTATTAGAGAGCCCAATAGAGCCATGCGATAGAGGTAGCTTTAATAAGCTACCTCTATCGCATACCGGTCTTAGGTGCTTAATAGTAGAGAATATTAGTGATAGAGACAAGTTATTAAATAGTGCGAATTGTGCACGGTTCGATACTATATACAATAAAAATATAATGGGGGATTTTTCATAATCACCACACTTGACAGGCGGATTGGTGATCGCAGACATGTGGAATGTGGATGCTGCTGCCCATCCCCTGGTTAAATCCCTTCACTTCATCCACGGGAGAAGAAGGAGTATATTCTTAGACCGGACACACCACGACACAAAATACAAAATGCATCTGCTAAGTATATTTATATTATTTAGTAGATATAACTTTTGAAACTATAATGATTATGAACATAATTATCACTAGAAACGGGATATTTACCATTTTTTAGCTTTATTAATTCCCGATATTTCGGAACAGTTTCAAGGATTTGTAATTTTTAAAATCAAAGTAATAATTGATATTATGGCTAATTGCCATACATTAATGTATAAATCAAACACTCGGCTTTATGTATGTACCATGGAAATTTATTACACACGGATGGCGTGACATTTATCTGTTTTGGAAAAGCGCATAGATAAATATAGAGCTACTGTGAGCAATGTTTTCATTCCACCGGCCACCCACAAAGGCAATCAATTGTAAAAGGTGATATTTAAGTGTCGCTTAGAGGTCGGTCCGCGTAGTTCGTCCAAGGCCCAGATTCGCGAGTCGTTGACCCGTCACCTTGCCTCGCGGCCCTCGCGCTGACTTACGCAATCCATAATCTTATCATCTGCATGCGCACCCGCGCGACCTCTCCCCTTACCCCTCGCCGAATTTCAACGCCAACACAACTACGAACGTTTTTCACACGACATGGCGTGGCACGGAGAACGTTTGTAGCAGTGTGATTGGCTGCGCAAAATTTGAGTTAGTCGCTCATATACATCTTCCTAAAATTACTATTCAATATTTTTCAATTAGGCGGGACTACATTCAGGCAGTCGGATTCCTTGTTAAGATAACTTTCTAAGCTTGTTTTCCATTTTTTAGACTGTAGATATTCTTGATAAGGATTATTAGTTATTATTTAATTTATGTATGTATGGATAAAACATCAGTTTAATATAAGACTTATGACTTATTTCAAGATGACTTTATGTAGATACCTATAATGCTTTAGGTACCCTTCCCCATCTATATTTGTACAACAACTACACGCTAAAAGCAACCTGTCATCGGTAGGCCGCACTTTCAGATGCTATTTAGTTACATTAACAAATTAGAAGCTCTTAAATGAGTGCCACGATTTCGTAAACGTGTCTGCAACACCTGGCTACACAGCAAAAGTTTTCCGTTACACTATTGTCCTATGGAAACACTCATCCTCATCGAAAGTAGAACTGCTGAGGTCAACCCCAAAAACGCATTCGCATTCGAAACGAACAAGCAATTGACATAAGCTTTCGAATTGACCTCGCTGAATACTAACGACTGGAATCGGATTGTAGTAACTAAAACTAGTTGAAAATACTTTTTATAGATCTATTTAGGCATCAATACGATCCACGGCTGTTGTAATGGTTCGTTTCTATAAATGCTACAAAGCCGAGATGTCTCAATACAGCAGACAGGATCGCACAGAATATCGTTTGATATAATTTATAGTTTTGATATGTCATCAAAAACTGCCCTAAAATCGCAGGATAGCTATGTGCATTCTTGAGACACTCGCTCTGGGCACTCATCTGGTTCTTATCGTATTTGCTTTGACTCATACTGCATAAAACTGGAAGGACGCTTGTTCAAGGGCTCAGTACATTGTCTGGCCCCTTTCAATGATCACTTCTGTTTTTGTAAAATATTAATTTTATTTTTTTTATAAGATTAATTTTATTTTTTTGTACATTATTTCCGTAATGTCATTCAAGCATTAATTAGTGAAACAGTTATGTTCTGAACGCGCTCTGGAACTAAACAAGTGAAGAAAATTGCTTTGTTTTAATGTAGTGAAATGAGATTTTGTGTGAAAGTGAGTAAAATATATTTGTGTGAAAAAGTTTACCATGGTTACATTTTTGAGTACGATTTAAAGAAAAACATTATTGCTTTACTGTTGTACTTATTAGGTAATTTATAAAAAATGAAAAATGAGAAAATGCCAGCGTTCTACGGATGTGCTACGCGCTTCGTAGCGCCGGCGGAAACCGCTTTTCCGAGAGAGGCTTCAGAGAGAGGCGCTGCCGCGGATGAGATGGGCCGGCGGCGCGCGCGTCCACCCCGCCGCAGTATTTATTCGCAAGGCCATACCGCGCCGCGCCAGTGCGCAGACGTCGCTCGCACGCGATATACAATCACATCGTCACCTTATCGCACTCTTGCGATTTACGCTCGCGTACTAATGTTACGTTTCGTTCAATAACTAAATTACATTATCATTGAAAAAAATAAACAAAAATGTTAACAATGTTATCGAATTCGAGGTTGTTGTGGGGACTATGGCAAGTGTACAATTATTGTGGCTCGCGAATATCTCTGCCACTGTTGGTGGTAGCGGGAGTGGTGGTGCTGGCGTCGCGGCTGGTATCAATGATGCAGGAGATGCGCTCGTTGCCGCCGGGCCCGTGGGGTCCACCCGTCGTCGGCTACCTGCCCTTCTTGGGGGTGCGGCACAAGACCTTCCTGGAGCTGGCCCGCAACTACGGCGTGCTCTTCTCGGCCCGACTCGGGAACCAACTCACGGTCGTGCTCAGCGACTACAAGCTCATCAGAGAGGCCTTCCGTCGCGAAGAGTTCACCGGCCGCCCCAGCACTCCCCTTATGCATACTTTGGATGGTCTCGGTGAGTAGAAAATTTAGCGTTTTTCAGTAAAATCACTTATTTTAATGACAAATTTTAAACTATCAACTATAAATCTTTTAACCCAAAATGAAAAGATAATTTTGGGTAGAAAAAAAATATTCAGTCAAAGTAATCAAAAATGATTTTTGTTAACAAAAATACCACCTAAAAGTAGAACAAGTTCTATGCAAAATATTACCTGCTTGAAAGCTTTCACATGTGTATGTGGGCGGCACGCGTGCCGGTAGCGGCCCTCCCGATGCGCCTGCGCCGCCCACTATCGAACCCTCGCTATAACGCCTCTCTCTATGCAGGTATCATCAACAGTGAGGGTCGTCTCTGGAAGAGCCAGCGCCGCTTCTTGCACGAAAAACTCCGCGAGTTCGGGATGACCTACATGGGAAATGGGAAGAAAGTTATGGAAGGAAGAATTAAGGTATGTACCAAAATCACTATCAAAAAATTTCTATCTAAAACGATATTTTTTTACTATATTTCTAATGTTATATTAGAAATCTAACTAGTCTTTTTCCTTTTAGAATGAAGTGCACGAGCTTATTGCAAACATCCACCGGTCGGAAGGCGCTCCCGTAGACGCGAACCCCCTACTTGCGCTGGGCGTGTCCAATGTTATCTGCGGTATAACTATGTCGGTGCGATTCAGTCATGGGGACGCGCGGTTCGAGCGACTCAACAACCTTATCGAAGAAGGGATGAGATTATTTGGAGAAGTGCACTATGGCGAATATGTTCCTCTTTATAACGTGAGTACCTTACTATTAAAACTCATATAAAATGATAAATGTTCTAAGTATTTGTAAAATCTAAGAAAAATACGAATGAAATACTAATTGATTTGTGTTGTGCAGTATTTGCCGGGAAAAGCTCAGGCGCAAGAAAAAGTGATGAAGAACCGCGAAGAAATGTTCGCTTTCTACCAAACGCTGATAAACGAGCATCGCGAAACATTGAATTTGGACAACGCGAGAGACCTCATCGATGTTTATCTAATCGAGATCGAGAAAGCTAAGATTGAAGGCAGGGAAGGAGAACTTTTCGAGGGAAGAGATCATGGTTAGTAAAATGCAAAAAATATGCAACATCAAACTATGCAAATTTAAGCTTAAATTTCGTAAAAAATAATTATTAATTCCGATTTTGGTTTTCATGTACAAATTCATACATTTTCAGTATTTTTCTAACGACGTATTTTTCTTTCAGAACTACAAATAAAACAGATCCTCGGAGACCTATTTTCCGCCGGTATGGAAACAATCAAGTCATCTCTTCTTTGGATGTTGGTCTTCATGCTTAGAAACCCCGATGTCAAAAGGCTAGTCCAGGAAGAACTCGACACAGTGATTGGCAGAGACCGCTTGCCCACCATTGAAGATATGCCCAACCTTCCCTACACCGAGACTACGATCTTGGAGACTCTGCGCATGTCCAGTATTGTCCCTCTGGCTACTACACACTCACCTACAAAGTAAGTTACTTTTAACATGATCATACAGTTTTAATGTTCTTGTTTTTTTTTCAATAAATTAGGTACTTACACTGTATTTTTTTTAACAGGGATGTCCACCTAAATGGCTACAGGATCCCGGCAGGCTCGCAAGTGGTGCCGCTAATCAACTGTGTTCACATGGACCCCAATCTATGGGACGAACCGAACAAGTTCAATCCGAGTCGGTTCATAGACGATACCGGCAAAATCAGACGGCCAGAGTTCTTCATGCCTTTTGGTGTGGGGAGGAGAATGTGTCTGGGTGATGTGCTGGCGAGGATGGAGATGTTCATGTTCTTTGCGTGTATGATGCATCAGTTCGACGTGCAGATGGTGCCCGGCGATGCACCGCCGTCGCTGGAGGGTACGGTAGGCGCCACAATAGCGCCAAAGGCGTTCCGTGTGAGGTTTGTTCCCCGAACAGTTCCAGTTGTACCGGACCACGCACATCTGCGACACGTCGGCGCACATTAAACATGCCGCGCCACGCCAGCGCCGCGCCACGCCGCGCAACCCCCCCCTCCCCACCAGTATTCAAAGATCACTCGTTTTAGAGCGCATCGAAGACCGTTTATTTAAGTCATTATTATTATAAGTGACGACGTCGCTATCGCGATGGTCGAGGCTGTGCATAAAGTGTTCAATTTTAATAGTAACAGGTTAGATGTACTAAATTTTCCCATCGTTGAGATTATGATTTGTGTGCGTCTGCAGTATTAGAATGCATGTATGTTTGGATCGTTGTATGGTCGATAAATCACACAGTTCTAATAAATTGTAGGATAGGTTAAATTTAAGCTTTAGTACCAAAATAAATTTAGATTGTAGGTATTCGATTATTTATTAGTAGGTTCCACTTGTGAGAGTGTTGTCTGTTGTGTGTGATCTCATGATTGATACGTTAAGCTAAGCGTCCTCGTTAGGGGGCCGGATCGCAACGGTGCACGGTGCTCCGTGCCGCGGCGAGCATAGTCATTTGCAGCGCTGACGGATTCCGTCGGTCGATCTGCTTGTTGTGGACCGGTTTAAATGCATGGCAGGAGGATTTTTGCGTTGCGATGCGCTCTGACCCGACGTGGACGTCAAGCTTTACACGTAGGTAGCTAAGTTATATAAAATAAAAAAATTGTTTATTCTCTAAAAGTACATTACGCTTTGTTACTAGCCTTGCTTACCACACTAAAGTTAAAACAACTTATGTCTTGGTAATTAGTGCTTTCCCTTATGTACAGTGTTCACTATCTTATAGAAAAAAATACAAATGTATAATTACAAAAATAGGATTAGTGCCTATCAGGATAAAATAACATTCCATGGTAGAATAAACCATTAACTAGTCTAGTGCGATACTATCGATAAATAGTTTTTACCTATTTTTAGTATGAACATAGTTTTCTAAAGCTTAATTTTATTGTTTGCAACCAAGTTGCTGTGTAGGTACTGAAATTCAGTTTCAAGTCCGTCTTAGCTTGCAGCTACTGATACATGTTTGGCTAACACCATAAATTAAGCATTATATGTAACGTATCACACTGTTTTTTTAAATTCGAGCTATTTACAATATAGTAAATAAATTCGTTTGAAATATTTTTACGCTTAATTTTTACTCCTTCAATTCCCAAACATATTTAATTTTCGAATTTTAGGAAGATAATGAATAGACTAAAATACTGTTATAGATTACACGTATACTGAAGGCAAAAGTTTTCACATTTAACCAAATAATAGGGGCAGTATACCTAATTCACCTGGCGTATAATAATAGCTATACCTACCTATATAAAAACAAAGTCTAATCTAAAACTGAACGGCCCTCATTCCATTACGTCAAAATAAAATATTTCATAATCCGTGCATAATCCTCATGGAAGAATTGACATTCATTCTTCCGTGATAATCCTTATTCACAATGACGTTTTTCGAACGTCAAGCTTGTGTCAAATGCCAAGTAAAAGCGGTATGGGCGTGCAATTTTAGATTAGACGCACCCTAACAGTAAACGACAAATAAAAAAGTACATTATTTAAGTCTGGAAAGAATGGGGGGAGGCCTTTGCCCAGCAGAGGGACACAAATAGCAGATAATAATAACTATAATAAAAAACATGTTATTATTATTGAGTGAAGTTGAAAGAAGAGAGAATCAGAAGGATAACTTTTCACTAAGTGAACTTTTGAATCTACTTGTTCGGGTATTAAGGATTTAATTAAAGAGGTAATTGCACAAATGCACACCGCCTCAACTGTCCGAATGTAAACCACTGCTTACCTGAGTACAATGTGGCGCACAAGGGTTTCAGAAGACCGTGCGGTGAAGGCACTCATATGTAATGTTTTTATGATTTTCATCAACACCAGCAGCCTTTAAACTTCCTCTGCTGGACAAGGCCTCCCCCCATAGACAATAATGTTATATTATTTTATGTTAGTTATGTGTTTAATTCTGTGTATAAGGCGTTAGTATATACTTTTTCAATACTGAATGTATCTTCATTATGAGGCTTTGTTACCAACTTGAAATAATAAATAATAAATCTATAATACTTTCTTATCTATACCAAAATCTGTGTTGCGGGGCGGCGGGATGACGCCGAGTGGTAGAGCGGTAGGTACTTTGGTCCTTGGGGTGGGTACCACGATCGCTCGAGGCGTAGATTTTGTGGAGCCCGCCTTGTTTCTAGGTTCTGCGCTGGCCGTCCGGAACATGGACCACGGAAGACGTGAGGTAGTTGACCTCGAGGGGATTTATCCCGAGCCGTAGGCAAGAGCCTATCCACGTATGTGAACGGGTAGGGGGGTCCCTCGATAGAGAAACAACGATTCCTATGAATGGTGCGGTGCGAGGCTGCCTGATCCATAAGTCCTGACCCCAGAGTTCAGACAGCGCCACCTAGACAACTTCTTTCTTGCTGAACTTCTTTCTTCCTTGTTCTTGTAGTCTTGAGCTTGCTGTTTCATTTGCACGTACACACACACACGCATTACTTTTCCCACAAATCCTTCTGCCTAAAGTACCTTGAAGCGAAAGGAGACCAGGGTAAAATTAATCGATCTCGGATCACCATTTTCCTTATGGAAAAGCAGCCTTTCACCTAATAACATTTATTCTCGATACACCTAAGAACATACGATATCTCGTTTACATAGCTCTTATGTATAGCTATTTAGTACAAAATTCGTCCTATCTCTCTCAACCTTAATTAACCTGGCCGAATTCACATTTTCTCTAAACTAGTATACATAGAAAACGTCGTATATCTCTAGTTGGACGGAGATTACTCTTAGTCTGTCGATACTCTAACAAAGATGCAGATTTCCTACCTATTAGAGCAGGCGTCAGGAAGATTTGGCATCTCGCTACGCCTCAGCAAAAACTTCGCACTTGCGCGTGCGTCGCAGCGCCGGGTCGGCCTAGCTTATAAATATAAGCGGCGCCCGCGCATCTGCATTGCCTGTCTGCGCGCGCTGCTCGGACTAATCACACGTATGGGTGACCTGTTCACGCTAGAGCAGCCAACTGTCCCAGCTGGTTGGGCGAGCATACCCAGACTCCGTGATGGAAGCCTTTATACTTAATACCATGGTACTCCATACCTAGTACCAGACCATTACCTGTGAGTACCTACCTTTCTAACGTTCATCAAGGAATTTTTAAGGATTTTACAATAGATGGGGATAAATAAGTACAACCCTACCTATAGTATCCCTACCTACATTGTGTTGTCTAGTACATTATGATTATTCCCTAAGCCTAAGTACCTAACTAAGCTATATGGGTATTTTAACCCATTAGTTACCTAAAATACCATCGTTTCTTTTCTACGATTTCTTTAACCTCATAAAATATCAAGTCTTATTTTACGTATGTTCTACGAGTCGCGTACAATGTGCTTTTTTCAAAAGTGTTGAACGAGGCACATGCTCTTGTTATGAACGCGTCTTGACTCTTGAATAAAGTTCGTCCTTATACTAAGAAAAATATAAAGATTATCGGGTAGTGTTAGCCCAAATCGTTTTTGCAACTCCAGGTAGGCCCCCGGACGATAATGATAGATCGCCTATTTACCTACTTTTTTGCCATATAATCTCGTAATTCAAGTTAGAAGTATTTTCTACATGATGAAGTTATGGGTTGCCTGTTAAAAAACCACAGGATCACTGTCGTAGTACCGGTACTGATTACCGATGCCTATTTTTCATATTTATATTCATTTAATGCTTTTATGTAGTAGGTAAGGTACATAACATTAATATTAGTAGGTATTGGTCTTATCTATAGTTTTAGGTGGTTAGGTACAAATAAACCCCGTTAATTTTCTAGGTTTATTACATACATACACACAGTGCTATTTGTTCTTACTTATTATTTGATTTACATTTAAAGTTAAAAAAAAAAATTTTTTTAAATAATTTTGTGAGGTTAGTATTTTGCATACATTTGTATATTCTTATTGAACTTATGAATGAATGAACGGTGAACGGTCATCTTTAGGTAAATGAACCATTAGGTACCGATAATGATGCCGTTCCCCTCTATTACAATTACCTACCATGACTCATGGGTTAATATGTGGTATTTCCTAGAAATTATGGTTTTCCGTCGATAATTAAAATTGTGGTTTAAAGTCGTTAGATTTTTAATTAGTCGTGAATTTGGAACGAAAAATACACTGAGAAAAATGACATTTTCGCTTCATTATAAAATATCAATACATCTTTCAAAAATACGATGAATTGTTCTAAAATAAGGTTGTATCATGTATATATAATAAAATTATCGAGTTTAAATAGTAAGTAATACAATATTATGATGACCATTCTCGGTAATAAACGGTGACAGAAGATAAGAAGATTAAATCGATACTTTACGATGCTTTCCTCTTAAAATAACACTACGTAATATGAAATGGTCTGCTGGATGTCTGCTGGGCAGAAATTCGATGATACCTAAGACATAACAGTTTTCGTCACTTTATTTTTGTAGTTAGCATCAATTTTCTTGAAGCTTCTATGCATAAAATCCTTATAATATACGACTACGGACTATATCTTCCGCCGTTTCGTTACTGCTTCGCTCGTTACTATCCATTCAAAGGTTGCCCGGAAGAAATCACTCTCAGCGATAAGGCCGCCCATTGTACTGCTAATTTTAATAAATCCTTTTATGTATTTCTGGTGTACAATAAAGTGTTAATCTATCTATCTATCTATCTATCTATCTATCTATCTATCTATGTGACTACGGGCATACAAAAATTAATTAACAAATGAATAAACATCAAATATGATTACGGAATCATAATATTTGACACAGCATACCAAAATACAATTACGTAACAAATTATCATCGAATATGATTACGGGATCATAATATTTGACACATCACACTAAAATACCATGACCAGCAACCAAAAATACAATTACGTAACAAATTACCATCGAATAAGATTACGGAATCATAATATTTGACAAGGCACTCCAAAATACCGTGATCAGCACACAAAAATACGTTTATCGTTTTGCTAAATTATGATTACAGATTCATAATATTGGATGACCGGCATATTAAAATACTGTGAAATCACCAGCCTACTGCGAACGGCACGCGGGGAGGTCCTAGCCCGGTCATTTTATTCTATTCAGTTAACAGGGAAGCACATGCGCTCCGCCCCTTGTTTGAAGTTTGATTTTAAATATTACGGACGGTCATATATTAAATATTATTATAAGTATGTTAGTGTTACAAAATGTGAAGTGATTTGAAGCAACAAAGTGCAATAAAAATCAGCTGGGTTTTTCTAATACTTAATAATTTGTTCGTGTTACGCACCAATGTTACAAATAAGTGCATTAAGTGTTATAAGATTAGTGCACCAGTTTATGCAAGCTGTTGATGTTAAAGCTTGTGACAGTACATAACCCAGTTTTGCCGACTGATGTCCAGCTGATGTCCATTTAAAATGATGTGGTTGTACATACAATAATCTCCACCCCGCTACTACGCATCGTTCTGCTTGCTGACGCCTACCAAACCAAACGCAACACTTCTGGCTGGTTGGTGAACGCCAGGAGGGCTCAACGTGCCTATCTTATTACGTTGGGTATCCTGGCAAAGCCTGAGTCCCGATCCCGTTCTCTGTCCAGCACGCCTGAAGTCGCGTCGTGTTCAGGGATCAATCTCCAGGGACTTTAAGAAGGTATTGATTTTAGTCTCGTATTAAGTAAAATATCTAATGTGAAAGCCCATGTTAATTGGAGATACTCTTTATGGTACCATAAAGTAAACATGTCACAAAATACTGTATTTAGGTAAATTTAGCTAATTTCCTTTCGATTTATGAAGGCTGACTTCAGCAGAATTCACTACCTCAAATTTAAAGCTACTTTCGACCCCCATATTTAAAAATCTATTTGACCTAACCACTTGCAATTTTGTACAGGTGACGCGGATAAGGTGCAGTCAGCTTTGAAACAGTGGTCTCGAGCCTCAGCTGGTCCGTGACAGGAGGTCGAGCGCCCCCTGGCAAGAGATAGTGCGAGCCCGCCTCCGTTACCTTATACTCTAGATTATATATTTTGCGTTAATTAATAATATTTTTTATTTTTTTATTTTATTATTTTTAATACTAGGGGTATTTTCTGTTTTGCGTACTTTTTTCTGAGTTCCTTTTTTATCTTTATAAATTGGCCCACACATTTTAAGAAGAAGGAACAATACCCGAGCCATACTACAAGAGGAGAGCGTAGAAAAATAGTAAGAATAAACAATAGGAAAGCACATCAATAATAGTAGGAAAGCAGGGATAAATAGTAGGATGAAATAACAGGAATTACTCGGAAATAAGAGGAAAGCACTTTCAAAATTGTAGTAAAGCATACAATAATAGTAGGAAAGCATCGATAAATAGTAGGATGAAATAACAGGAGTTACTCGGAAATGAGAGGAAAGCACCTTAAAAATAGTAGGAAAGCATACAATAATAGTAGGAAAGCATACAATAATAGTAGGAAAGCATGGATAAATAGTATGATAAAATAATAGGAATAACTCTGAAATTAGAGGAGAGCACATAAAAGTAGTAGGAAAGCATACAAAAATATGATGACAGTCATATGTAATGTTATGCTCTTTCTCAAAAACTAATGGTCCATTACGATTACCGTCACCGTAAGTCCGGACATACGGTGATACGAACTACTAATGCATGGTGACAGCTCATCATAATATATGGTTAGCAACAGCAACTGTAGTTTCATCGTACTTTATGGTTATTTCCGTATGCTCCCTACTTTACGTGAAATCATCCTATTTTTTGATGAACATTTTTCTCAGTGTAGGTGGACATTTCTTGGTAGTAGGCACGTGAGTTCCAGAATTAGTATGACTTTTCTATTATAAAGCTTTGTATATTAAAGTTTTCCGACACACGTTGGCTTTATATAATCTACTACTTCCAATAAACGTCATATCTGTTAGCCAACTTACATGGTACAAGGTACAATCCGAAAAACTATTATTATTATTATTATAAATAATAATTGCTGCGATTATTATATTGCCCAGCAATCCAATTAGTTTTTTATAAGCGTATCGTTAAGTATTCATAATAAGCTAATGTATGGAAGGAGTTTGGTTTATACAGCATCAGTGAAGAAATCTGAAATTAAATAGCCGTGGTGCAACTACTACGATTGTATATGCATTTGAAATATAAACAATAAAAAAACATTTATTTCGAGCAAAATAACAATAAAAACAACTAAAAACTAACTGGGTTGCTGGGCAGGTGTTTTTCGCAGCAATGCCTTGTATACGGGCAGTCCACCCTAGCGGCAATCATTTCCAGCACAGTGTTGGAGCTGGCCCGCAACCTGCGCACCAGGGACGTAGCGCGTTTGCGCATAGTGGCATTAAAACAGTCAACCCGCGCCACAGCAAACATCCCCGATGCGCTGCAGTAGCGGGGCAGCCCCAACACCGCCCTGAATGCATTGTTGTACTGGACGCGGGTGGCGCTGTACGTCGCGAGCGTATACTTCGCCCACAAGTACACGTATACAGAGAGGTACAATATACTCGTAATAATGTTAGCTTCACCCCTTCTGAGCTACACGCAAACCTCCGATCAACCATATTCGCTCGCACCGACAGCGCCCTCCGCTCCCGTTTGATGTCGTCATTGTCTTTGAGGTCGGTAGTGGCCACGTGTTTTAACACCGCTAACGAAAATCCAGAAATTAATAAACTTTATGTCTATTTGGGTCAGACGATCCAACTAGGTAGACCCAACTTCGCAGAGGTCAGTCGACAAGTCCAACTCGGATGGTCAGCATTCAGGAAACACATCGCGTGACGTCACAGATAGCGCAGAACATTCGTAATGATAGCTGTGGTAGTCTCGGAATAAGAATAGGAGTCCTCCAACTCCTCCTGTGGATGTAGTAAAAGTTTTTTTAATTTTTTTTTTTGACTTTGTAATACTTTAGTTGGCTTTTACAACTTTCTTGGGAGTAGACGGAGAAATCTCCGGGATCTATTCTTAGGCTAAACCAGACACTCCACGAATTTCAGCAAAATACGAAGTTTCATAACTGACACAAAACTTTATTGAATGCTCATATGAATATAGATTCATACCTCTTTATAGATCACCAACAGGAAATTAAGAAAAAAGAAATACTGGTAATGCAATGGGCGGCCTTATCGTTAACAGCGATCTCAGCCAAGCAACCTTTAAAATATGATCATAGGTAGGTACCTAAATATTATTACAAGGTACCTTTAGGATATATTTTTTGTTACCTAACCTATTTCGCCCAATGCAGGGCGGTCTCCCACCACTCCTAAAAAATACCTAAGTGAAATTCCTAACGAACTACTCATGTTATGCCCTTTAAAATTACTCATAAGTAGGTATATATACATATCAACTAATCTTGAACTTAAAGTCACTCAAAGTTATTAGTAATCAAATTGACACACACAATTAACTTCATATTAAAAGCCTCCGCTTTCATTCAAATTCAGCTTCATATCAAATTCTACTCCGCCCGTCACGAAAACTAAATAAATTTGTACCACCTAGGTCAAAAATTAGAGAAATACAATCACATACAAATGATTGAGAGCTGACTTTAGGGATTTTATAAGAGCTTCATTTTACGAAACATTCAAATAAAATTACTTTTTCGAGCGGGCCGGGACGTTTTTTTGTATGAACATGAGACGAGCGAGGTCGCGCGCTCGCCCGGCAGGCGCGGCGGCGGGCTGCGAGTGAAGGCCGGTCAGCGTCCGCGCAGCCAGCCTGTTATCGCACCAATCATAATGATCTACCCACAGTACCCACGAAACATTCACGTGGAAAGCAGGTTACCGGCGAATATCTACCGGCGCTTACCGGTACAATGACCTTGCACACATCATCAAAATAGAAGAAATAACTTAATTTGTTACTACATAGAGGTTATATATAGTTCATACCTAGAGTGCGGCTACCCGTATGTTTCGGCAGATAAAGATAAGATAAGATAAGATTCGCAATTCTCTATCATATTTCACACGATCTCTGAATGACGCATTTGTCCGTGATAGCTCTTAAGCTGTTTTTTTTATGAAATAGATTGACTACTAGTTTAAAGCCGACCTGATGCAAAGTGGTCACCGTCAGTTATAGATATCGGCAACACCGGGGGCAATGTCGATGCGATGCCTTCCTTAGCCACATAAGAGCCGGTGGATAGGCGCTGGAACTGCTATCAACGATAATGCGGACTAACGATATGCTCTGCATGTACCCAACCCACTATGCACGACAAACATTAGTAAGTACCACGTGCCACTGTATGTAATTATGTTACGTGACGCAATTGCAACAAAATCGATTTAATTGGTATTTGCTACGCAGAGACCTAAATTGGGGGTGTGAACTATTGGCACATCAATGGGCAGACAATTAAGTGGATATTAAAAGTTTAACCAATCATTTTCTAAATTATTTTATTTTGCCTCTACTTACCTACTTTTGAAGGTATCTATATTATTGATAATACATAGATTAAGCTCTCTACATTTCACTCTATTTATTATATATATTTACGAATATATTTCATACTAAGCCACTTTTGCTCTACTATGAAGATGATTTACTGAGATACATAATATCTTCATATAAAGAAAACTATTTAATCAGCCGTAGGTACCCACAAAAAGCTCAATTAAGTTGGACGACCTCTGTGGCGCGGCGGGTGAAGGTTCGCCTGCGACGCAGGAGGTTGCGGGTTCGATTCCCGCCTCGGAACAAATATTTGTACAATCTGCAGATATTTGTTCAGGGTGTTCTGGGTATTTTTCTATGTATAATAAAAAATATCTATCTATGTAATGTATTGTATTAAGTATATCAGTTATCTAGTACCCATAACACAAGCTCTGCTTAGCTTGGGGCTAGATAATGCTGTGTGAAATGTCCAGCATTTATTTATTTATTTAAGTAGGTACTAAAAGTAATTGAAACAAATAGTGAAAGCCATCTTAGCGTCAGCTACAAACAATCTTCGCAGCTAAGGACAACAACTTCCCAATTTGGAAAGCAACTATATGAATCAATCAAATTGGTAGGTACCTAGCAGTTAGTATGTTTTATGTTAACCTAAGTTTAACAATGGTTCACGCTGACATTTTATTTAGTGGACAAAACGCTAATTGAGGTCGTTTGAGAATATTTGGGCGATAGTAAAAGCAGGTTAGAATTTCTTTGAACATCCTTGAAGGATGGTAAATTACCGTACTTTGACGATTTCTTGGCTTTACTTTGTTAGATTTTCAATAATCTAAGAAATATGAGAGTGATTGTCACATGTAATTTTCTTTCAACCACCGGTACTGGCTCCTTTTCCTCCGGGCATTGCTATTGGGCAAAGCAAGGTTAACCAGAATAAGACCGCACAACTACCAGCTTGCTTCCAGTAACCAGAAAAATTATTGTTGCACCATATCCTTTCCACTTATGAAAGTCATCTGAATCACGACCTTGAATTGCAGCGGAAATTTGAATTAAATAAAATTGGGCTTAAATTATTAATATTTTGCACTCATAATGTGAAGAATTTCAGGAACTCGGTATTAAGCAGCGTCTATTGGATTTAGTACAAAGCGCATCCTTAAGTTCTTCAGACACGTCTCGGGCACTCTCGGGACACTGACTCTATTGAGCGTCTTGTCGTAAGGACGAGTAGAAGCCATTCACACCGCGCGAAAGTTCACCAATGCAGTGGAACAACCAGATTAAGTCTGCATTGAAACCTGCATGAATGCATTGATGTCCACTAACTGAAATATACTGGCGAGATTTCGTGCGGCGAGTCGCCACACAGAATATAAAAAATGTATGCCCTATTTTATTATTTTAATCTACAAGAAGGTATTCTAAATTTCCTCTAGAAAGCTTCAAAGCCGTTTAAAGTTACAGATAATAATATGTTTTATTTAGAAAAAAATATTTTTCTAGGCAAGTTTTTATTAAATTAGTGATCGGAACCGTAAGCTGATGAAAATGAGCTCAAACTTTGCCAGGCTACTATATTAATCATCGAGGAGTTCCGTTTTCCATCTTCCATCTCCATCATCAGATCAGCTCGCCGTCACCATAATATTGTATTGTCATCAGAACAGAAAACATCAGCACAATCGGTTTGCTGGAACTGCTTCAAAATTCAATTCAAGATTTATCCCTACACACACTACTACAACTAATTAACATACACACTAACAGGGCAAGTTAAATAAAAGCTTGTAAAAATACTAATGTGAAGCTCTAAGAACATTTATTTGTCGTAAAGAAACCTGGATTTGTTGGGCAATTTTCGTTGGTATAAGATTTGTCCTGGCTGCTGGCTTATTTAGGAGTGTGTTATTACTGGAAGAAAGCGTTAGCCGAAATGGTCGTGGAAAGCAATGGCGGCGATGAGCTCACCACTTATCACGTCTATATTTCTGCAACTGTGTAACCCATGGTGAAAAGAGGCCCTTATTGAGACCTACCCCTTCGTAGAAAAATGCGTGTGTTTATGTATGTAAAGAAACCATCGCCCGTTACAGTCAAAACTCATTTTTAACCGACTTCCCAAAAAGGAGGAGGATCTCAATTCGGTTGTATTTTTTTTTTTTTTTTTTTTTAATGTTTGTTACCGCATATCTCCATTTATGAACCGATTTAGAAAATTATTTTTTTATGTGATTAGATATACTTCCAGATTGGTCCCATTTTTTTCAGAATCAAGTTCTGATGATGGGATCCATGAGGAATTGAGGGAACTCCTCAAATATTGTAGGCATACATATGGCGATTTTGATATTTTCAGCAAGACACCAAGCATTTGCATTCAGAAAGTATCATAATCCTTTCACCACTATGGTTTTTTCATAATTTTTTTTTCATCCAAAATTATTTAGTCGAATACAATGGCGGAAGTCGGTTTTTTAAATGAAAATTTATTCAATAAGTACTTGAGATTTCTAACAATCTGAATTCAGATATTCAGAGGTTATTCAAGATGATCAATGAGGCAGCAGGTAGGTACGTTTCAATTGAAATAATGCAACCACCTATGCCTACAATACTTAGTGGGTAGAGCAAAGTCGGTGCCCGAGCTTCAGGTCATCCACTCCAGACAACCCCAGGCCACTGTACTTTCTACATTCTTTTATTCCTTTTTGCCCGCACCGCTACACCCGTACGTCTAGAATGCATGCATCCCATGCATTCGTCCTCGTTCTTTTATTATTAACTAGCATCCGCCCGCGACTGAGCTCGTATAGTACCGGGATATAAAGCAGCATACGCGTTAATCCAGATCATAATCGATCTCTGTACCAAATTACATCGGTATTTGTTCAGCCGTTACGCCGTGATTGACTAGCAAGCAGACATTCCAAAATATAAACATCCAAACTTTCGCGTTTATAATTTAGGTAGGATTCCAGCAAATGTGGTGGTCGACCAGTCGCGCCATGGGTCAACGTATTCGAGGCTTTTTACCCCTAGTTTGCAGCTGTTGCACAATAGTCGAGAAATTTCTGGAATATCATACCTGCATCGGCAAACAGGTAATTTGAACTTGCACGGTAAAAACGTGAGCTAAAAATAATCATGAGGGAACACGATTTGTTATTTATTGTTCATACATTTTTCATGATCGTATTCCCCTATTTACTCCCTGGACTTTGGCACAGTTTTTTTTTTCGGTAAAGACTGGTCTTCATTCCCTAGGCGTAAATTGAAAGAAAGAAAGAAAGAAAGAAAGAAAAAGCATTTATTTGTGTCAATGATGCAGATCATAGAAAAGACGCGGGAAAATACAAAAGACACACACACAAACAACAAAGATTAACAAAGAAAATTAAAACTAAACAGAAGACAAGAACGACTTGTGTAATATTATAATATTGTGCCTCTTTGTACCAGTCATGCAACACTGTCACAAATTGGCGTCCAGCTCAGCATTTGTCGTGTTGAGGCAACACAACGCTGATCTTCCGCTTAATTCAATTAATTAATTTAATTTAATTGTAATCATCTTCCTACTTATTTGGACTATTAAATGAATGCAATGCATTTACAACAGATCCCTTGGTCACAGCATCTATCAGTAACAAAATTGTAACCATAAGGGATCTTTTAGTACAAGGGATAATAACCCCAGGATCTATCAGTAACTACTCAGATTCCAAACCACTGGGACCTATTGACATGAAAGGAGGGTGTGTTTCTTTTAGAATGTAGGGGTGTACTAAGAAAGGAATTTGGAAAACTCGTCTTCTATAGGGTACAAAAAAGGCTTTAAATATAAAACAAAAATGCTCTGTATTTCAAAAACCAATGATAGTAGACACTTGAAATTTTACATGTAGATTCCTTAAACAAAATAAACAAGCACTTATGTTTTCTTGAAAGAAGTACGGGAGTCAGTTAGTTAGTTAGGTTGCTTACCTTTTTTTTCGGAACAGACATAATAATAAAGAACGTAATGAGTTTTTTATGTCCGTGTATGATTTCATTCAGCTCCCAATTCAATGTCAAAGTCCATTGCGTTTATCAATCACAGGGCTTTGACTTCGAATATAATTGAATCTTGCAGATAATTACACAAACATCGTAAACAAGATATTTCATGATGTCTGCATCATTAGTCCGTTCATTAACTTAACTAACCAACTCATTCGTGGAATTTCCCTAGAATACGAAAACAAAGTTATGTGCTATATTGACTGTCTACAAAGTACGGTGTCGAGGTGTAGCATGTAAAAGGTAATTTCGAAATGTTTGTGTTTGGTGGTAGGTAAACAGCGATCATGCAACACACCTTTGCATTTAAAGGCGGGTAGAGACTGTACAAGTACGAGTAGATAGAGACAAAGGGCAGTATAAGCACTAACAAGCGGCGGCAGCGCAGCGGCGCGGGCGGCCGGTGCGGCGATCGAGTCAGCGTCACTTGCCACTCGGAGTGGTCAATCGATGTCCTTGCATTCTTCAAAGGAATAGCAGAATGTTACCGGTTCAATGACCCTTGACAATGTGAAGGGATCTACTCGCTCTTGGGCCATGAGGTGTGGCTTTACGTAATGGAACTAATCGTGAGGGTCGAGATCGCTTGGCGGTCGCTTGTTAGATTGCATTTTAGATCGACATTACACATAATACTTACCCACCTACTCATAGTATGTAAACTATACTTACCAAAACCCTTTAAATTTTTTATTTAGTACTGTCCTCATATTCCTGTATTGTATGCTTCTTCGGCACCGTATCGTTGGTCAAGCTTTGAATATGTAGAGCAGGGTAGACAGGGTACACAATATTATTTACTTTAATATAAAACAAATTAACATAATCTTAAATGTTATAATTGATACGATATTATTACTTGAACAAAGCGGTGCGCTTTACTAGGCCACTTTATAGCTCATCAATATACGCTTCTTTATAATTTGCTGATAGTTGATAACTTTTATCATGCACGCACGTATATTGACATTGACATTTCCAATATCTTTAAGTACTCATAAAAATATATTATTACATATTATATTTTACTTTATGTACAATTTTAACTTTAATTTAATTTCTAAATAAAATTGTTGAAAATAGTTCATATGACTCTGAATTCAGCAATAAGTTCTGAATTCTGTGGCCCAATTTGAATTTAATCCAAAATAAATGAAAGTGTCATTAATTATTGTATATTATTGTTAAAAATAGTCGGGAAGCGGAAATTGGTTCAACCACTCCTCACTCCGCGCGTCAAGGATTCAACATTTACGGGTTGCAATTAACGATTTATTATATTTTATCGAATTGTAACCTCTAGTGTCACTGGCCTACAGGTTAAGGGCCCTCTGTTACTCTTTATTATCAAGCTGGGTCTGCTGCGCCAAATTTTCTAACAAAACATGTTAGTATAACATGTTATATGTTTGTAAAACACTAAAACATGGCGTAGCGGATCCGGCTTTAGGTTAAACCACTGGGATCCCTTGCTAAAGGTACAATAGTAAAAGGTAATTATAATTTTGTTTTGTGTAGGTGCTTCAAATTGATTAGAAAGAAAGAAAAAAAAGAAGACATTTATTCATGCAACTGTAATTATTACTATTTTATTGAATTATTATTTTATTGATTACTGTCGATTACTGTTCCAGTGACAATACATTATTATGGCGATGGCCGAGCTAATCTGATGATGAAAACGGAAGGTGGACAACGGAACTCCTCGATGATTAATAGTAGCCTGGCATTGTTTGAGCTCATTTTGATCATTTTGATTGGTTCCAATCACTAATTTAACAAAAGTTTGTTTTGAAAAATTTTTTTTTGAATAAAAACTTATTCATATATCTGCCACGATGTAGAACCTGGGTACCAACCTATAAACATAAATAATGCCTACCTACGCATTCTTATCAGATTGGTGAGAGCATTTATACTATGCCCATAACCAATGATCGGATCATTAAATGCTCAGCAAGTCATGTAGAGGCGTCGTCGGTCGCGTCGTTGTGAATAAATATTCACGTATTGAGGTCGTATCTTATGCACTGTTGATACCTCTGTACTTGTACCTTCGCAAGGAGCGTCGGCTCGAGTATCGTGATGCTAAATGAAATGCAATATTTGCTGAGCAAACCAACCTGTCGACGGGTACTGCGATCTACTGCGGAAAATTGCGATAACTATGGCAATGAGCTCCCTTATAGCGATTCAGTTCAAAAACTATTCAGTACAAAACATCGGTTCGTCGTTGAAATCCGTCATGATTGAATAACTTTAATCGCAGAAGTCTATAGACCTTCTGCTACTGTGCCTTTAAATATAGCTGGGGATATCACGGAACCGATATTTTGTACTGAATCGCTATAAGAGCTCATGGTACGGCATATGTACCAAGCAAATACACATAACAAAAATTTAAGATCGGTTTTTTTTATGTCTTCTGAAGTGAAGTCGCCTAATTAGATTGGATTATTTAATTTAATTGTATAACTTATTCACCACTCCAATTAAAACCCTACATGGTAGGTCATGTGTGTGGTTCTAAAATTGTAGTTTAGGTACTATTTATGCTTGATTCTCGATTATGACTTGTTTTAAATCCAGGGTATTTTTTAGCACAAATAGTAAACAGTCCCTTGCTTTTCCGATAGTCTGTATTGTATCAGACATTTGAGTGATTTCACGAGAGAAAACAAATATTGCAGTTGACCTGAGTAAACTTATAGTGGAATGTGCAACACATTCTCTTTATCTATCTATACAGGGTGTCCCACGGCCATGCTACATGGAGGACAAGTACTTTAAATACTGAAGTTAGTTTTACATAATGGATGCAATGGGTTTTTCTTTATTTTTAAAAGTCAGCAATATTGCATTCAAAAATACTAAAAAAGTCACTTGCCTGAGCCGGGACTAGAACCCGCTAAATTATAAAAAACCAAAATATTCTGCATTTTTATGATACCGATCGAAAGAGTAAATTACAAGGATATATATTATATTGTTGTATATATGTTGTGTGTATACATAGTATCTAAAATAAAAGGAACACCATGAAATATGACACAGAAACTTAGTAAAAACTATGTTTATAATTATATGAGATGATATGGAAACCGTAAAGTAATTTTTATTTAAGAAAAGAGTACCAGTAGGGCGCTTAAGCCCATTTGTACGCGAACGAAGTTTGCTTCTAGTTTGGCTATTATTGTATCAAAGTCCATAAAATTTTGTACACATGATCAGAGGGCGTATTACAAGTTTTGCATTGCAAAAACCGGAATACGAAACGTGAGCATTCAACGTGACTTACGTAGTAACTATTTACTAATCTGTACTGTTTCTCGCGACTGCGCGGCACAGAATGATGAATAGTCTACGTAAGTCACGTTGAATGCTCACGTTCCGCATTCCGGTTTTTGCTATGCAAAACTCGTAATAGGCCATCAGTACACTAATATCTAGACCCACGTTGCGTCAGTTTACACGGTTATATACACTACTGGTGATATACTGTTGGTGTAGATGGTGTACTGAGGGCCTATTACGAGTTTTGCATTGCAAAAACCGGAATGCGGAACGTGAGCATTCAACGTGACTTACGTTGTAACTATTCATCATTCTGTGCCGCGCAGTCTGTAAAAACAGTACAGATTAGTAAATAGTTACTACGTAAGTCACGTTGAATGCTCACGTTTCGCATGCCGGTTTTTGCAATGCAAGACTTGTAATACGCCCTCTAATCATGTGTGAAATTTCATGGATTTAGAAGAAATAATAGCCATTTTAGAAGCAAACTTCGTTCGCGTGCAAAAATGCGTAAGCGCCCTGTGACCCGTAATGTATGCTAAAAAGGTGTTCCATATTCGAATATTTTTAAACTCATGTGTTTGAGGACCCCTTTCAACATTTTTTATTTTGCGCCTTACGGCCATCCATGGTTTCCAAAGGAAATGCATGTAAGGTAATTTTGTTTAGTAATCTGATATTTCGGCACAGTTGCATGCAATTACATTTAAATTAAACATTGTTCCGCTTCACATTTTATTATAATTATCTACCACACTTCACTTTTTTGGACCATGTATATTTGATGAAAATAAAAACATCTGTTGTAGAACTCGCTTACCATTTATTCTATGTGAAACAATTTGTTAAATGTTTTAGATCCGGAACAATTATTTGCAGATCATGCAAACATTTGTCCTGCAGCGGGAATCGAACCCGCACCTCATGCGTCTCAACCGGGTATTCGTCCGCCACGCTACGGAGCTCGTCCCAGTTACTGTGACAAATGTTTTTATGATCTGCAAATATTTGTTCCGGGTCTGGTTGTTGTTGTACCATGGTACTCGTAGTTCCTGATGTCCACGACAAAGGGAGTCCTAGCGTGTGATCTGGACTATGTAAGAGACTGTTGGGTGTTATGTTATGTGCAAAATTACAAGTCCATAGCAATTGCAGTTGCTGAGAAACACACCGGGACTGGCAGACAGACAGATAGCGAAGACTCACCATAAGGGTTTCTTTTTTTTCTTTTAGGTAGAGACCCTAAAAGTACTTTATGTCAAACGAAAAAGAATGTACTGTACCTTTGAAGAATCGTCAGTGCCAATCGAGAAGCAAAACGACCTTCGGGTGAAACCATGGGCGTAGCTAGCTTTTGGTTTCAGGTGGGGCAGGGTAGGTAAGTCATTGTTGCCAAGTGGGCCCCACCGACCTACTGTGTAACAGAAGTAAATGGAGAGCGAAGGAAGCCTCAAATGTTCAGTGCTTTTGGATTGGCCGACCAAACCGGCTACATAGGTACGTAAATGGGTGAAATTCAAAAAATCAAAGTCAAAGTCAAAAGAATTTTATTCATTGAAATCACAAGGATCATTTTGAAACGTCTTGTAAACTAAAATTACTCCTGTTCCAACGCAATTCACTTTCGTTCCGTCGAGCGCACCCAGAGCGGGCCGAAATATCCGAAATTATCAGGCGCACCTACACTTAAACTAAAAAACTACGTAAAAACGATTATAAGTATGCATGCATACACGAAGATTAAGTAATAGTTACTAAGTAATAATAGTGACAGATGCGGCTGACACGAGATTATATACTTATAGTAATTTAATCGTTCTTTAAATTAGATAATTGGGCCTCTGTTTATATCAGAATAAAGACTAACTCAGACTTAGTCCATGAATTGTAATAACACCCTATATAAAGGTTTATATGTACAAAACCGTCAAAAAATTAAAGTCCGAAAGGGCTGCGCGCGGTTTCGCCGCTATGTTTACAAACAAAGAGATCAACGCTCTGCAAGTAGGTTAGCGCAGCAAGCGTGTGCCACCGCACCGCGCACCGCCGGAACTCATGCCGTCTCTCGCCTTGTTGCGCGGGTCGTGGTCTCCGCCGAAAGTTTATCCAAATATGACTGATCTACATACCTAATTTCCACAATACGGACATGTATATTTTTTTCTACAAAAAAACATGATAAGGACCTACTTAAGATATAGAAAAATAAAAAAATCTAATTTGTTTAAAAGAAGTATTTGATTGCTCTACTTTTAAAATTAGGTACTTATTTTAAGAGCTTAAAAAATATTGAAATAAATTAAGGAAATTAATAAAATACATTTTTCATAATAACATGATTGGTCTTGTATGAATTCCAACAGGCGTAATTTATTCACGGTAGTACATTATTGGAGATTGATAATATAATTAGTTTAAAACTATAAATCATCATTATCATCAGCCTGTAGAAGTCTATTGTTGGGCATAGGCCTATTATTTATTTATTATTATTTATTATAGGCCTCCCCTCTATAATGCCACGACGAACGGTCTTGAGCTGGCTCCATTCACCGACGTCCTGCGACCTATTTTAGTCTATCGAGGCGAAGGGGACCTTTCTCTACTGCGTCTCCCGATTTGTGGTCGCTGCTCGAGAACCTTTATTCCCAACGGTTCAGTTCTGCGAGCTACATAACCTGCTCATAGCCACTTTTATTTGCTAATTCTGAGAGTTATGTCGGTGATGCTTAGTTTTTCTGTGGAAATATAATATATATATATATATATAATATATATATAATATATATATATAATATATATCTATCATATGTATATCTATCAATAAATACTTTATACTTATACTTTATGCAAAATGCTAATGCAAATGTTGGGATATTCATTTGTTACTTAGAGACATATACCTGGATTAACACTTAGCTAGGTACTTTTGCCTCTGCCATAGTATGCCTGGCCTAAGAATAGACCCCTCCTTCTCCTCCCGTGGATGTATTAAAAGCCTTACCAAGGGATTACACCAGGGGATGGGCAGCAGCAGCGCCTGATAGCACCAAACTGCGATCACCAATCCGTCTGCCAATCGTGCTGGTGATCATGGCAAATCCCTCCATTGCTTTATATGGGGGAGGGTTCATCCAGCAGTGGACATCTAAAAGCTTTAAGGTGGTAATTTTGATGTTGGTGCCACGAGCGGATATACGATTATAATTTTGAAATATCAAATGTTAAAATGTTAGCTTTCTCACAGCGATAAAATAAAATAGCTTAAAGCACTTCAAAGCTACACGTCAAAATAAAAGCAAAGAAAGCTAAACTGCATTCTGATTCAAAGGTCAGTGTCCCAGTAACACAATTTCCCCAAGTAACACAATATCATGACCACGCTAAGTTTCGGGAAGGCGAAAATCGTGCGGTTGCACCGGAGAAATCGTTACAATGGCCTCTCGCGACGCCGTCGCCGGAAGAAAGTTCCTACCTATTTGCATAGTGCTGTTGCTTGTACCGATCCCGCTGATGGCACACAAAGACATGCTTGTAGTTTATTGTCGCGGACCCATTTCCGTGGGTGCACGAATCAAAGCTCGGCAATGCACTGCGCCCGCGGGCTGACACACTTTGCTCACTCCGAAAGTTTCACCGATAGAGAAACTCACAATATCTAATAGCACCAACATCCGTCTATGCAGATTTCCAGAGCAAGCCTTCACTGTGACCTAAATATTATGGTACTTACAATGCCAATAACACGTGGAGAGAGGCTTCATTTCGCAGACGCTCAATCGTTATCTAATTTAACAGAGGCAGTGATGGCGTCAATTTCACACGTATTAAGGCGGGGATCTTTCACACTGATCTCAAAAGTTGTATTTTAAACGCCTAGTGCGACGTGACGAGATTTAATAATTAGATGTAAAAATAGTGTAGGTAGAACAATATACTAATAATAGTTATAACCGAACAAAATTTTTGAAAAAGTCTGAATTTGCAAATAAAAATCGCACAAATGACCACCCTAAAAAGCTTTGGCATTCTAATGCTTATAATTTTGAACGGCAGCAACACAGTTTTGTTTACTACTTACATAGCTATAGACTTGTATTTTAAAGTTCTAACCGCATATTTTGTATCTATGATTTGTATATTTGGATTTATTCAAAAAACCCCTCAAAATGAATACAGTCTGAAGTACAAACCAGTTTCATCGTAAAATATGACACGCGATTTTTAACTCTAGGCAAAGCCGTTTGTATAATTTTAAATCATAACGTGCCTTAAATGAAAAGTAATTGTATTTCAATTTCATACAAATCAATAACAAATAGAGTTATCTAAAAGCTCGCATTAGTGATTAACAAATGCTATAAGAGCTCAACGTCATTTTAAGTTAAAATGGGTGAAAGTTCAGCGTATATAAATCAATAAACTATTGCCACCATTAAAAGAATAATAGTGACTTTTCATTTCATATCCAATGATAGGCAACAAGAAATCTTGCACTACGATACGATATGATACGTTAGAAAGCGTAGACATTTCACCATAAAGCCTAGAAAGTGTATACAAGAAGAAAGTGAAGAAGTAGAGAAAAAGTGCAATGTAAGTGCATATAGGCGCGGGAACGTGGAGCGCAAATGTTCGAGACAATGCAAGCTTGTTCCTAATCCACGGAGTTTCCAGTTCCATAAGCATCACTTTTTCTCCCAAGATGAAACGGTTGCATTTCGCTCGCACACGTTTCTCGTATAACACACGTTTGCCTAGTTCTTATATCAATGCACTCATTTTTACTTTCTTTTCCGTTCGCTCTTGTTAGTTTGTTTCTCCGCTAGATAGATACGGTATATCACATCCAAGTGTGTTTGTATCATCATTCGGACGCGAGTGAAAATAAAAGCAATGAGTAGATTCGTTCTAATTTTACACGCACAAGCTGCATTTTTGTGAAATCCGATACATAGAAAATAGCTGAAAAATATGATTTGGAATTAAATTTCTCTCATCAATAGAATTCAAAACTCGCTATTTGAAGTACTTAATATTATGTTTTCAGGTGGTTCTACAGAAGCAATGGTATTCGATTACCTACCGTGGAACATTTGATGTGCTATTCGAAATGTATTATTGATACAAGTTATTCGGTGACCTACTTTTGCCTCAACATCTGCTCCCATAACATTTTAAGCAAATGCTGCAGTTTCCTTTTTATTATGCCACAGGTATACTCGTATATGTTATATAATAATCCATCTGAAATTCGTTCCAATATTTTGGACACGAAATTAAACACCTGTAGTTTCTTTTTCCTTTCTCATACTATTCATAGATTGGTTTTGTTGATTGATTTGTTTCGAATTAAATTCCAGCTCATACCAGTACTTCCGATTCGTGCGTTCCATTAATAGAGGAAAACGTGGTTTTCGCCTGAAAGTGAAAATCGTGCATTGTTCACACAAATCTGCGCTAGTCCATGCATGCAGAGGCGTAGCAAGCCACGCATGAGTAGCACATGCCACCGTAGATCACAAGACAGCGTTTTTTTCCAATAATATTCCCGTCTCACTGACCAATAATTAAACAAAGTACGAACTGAGTAGCTAATTAAACGTAGATTGAACATTCTCAGATTTTACTTGACAGTTTCTTGTGTCAGTTCCGTTGAATAGTTCGGATGGTCACATGCAAGCCGCGAGAGAAAACAAACATTATGCTGTCGTTGCACGATCGTTGTTCTGCTGCAGAGTGAAAAATATATCGAGGTGGAGGAATTTTATAGAATTTAAATTTTTAACAATTTTTTTATTAAATTTCAAATCTGTTATTGTAGGTTTGTAGACTATTTTTATACCATTATTTACTATAATGAAGGGAAGAAGAATTAGATTCTGAGTACAATCATAGCTTTGGATACCTAATTAGCCATTTTTCGGTGCGAAAGTGCCGCTAGTGAATTCGCGAGAATCACCTAGTTAGTTATTTTCCATATTCTTTTATAATATCAATCGTGTTATAAGGAAACGCATTACAAGTAATTTTATGTCGGTCTCGTCAAATCTGTGTATGTCTAATATATTTAATAATTTTTTTACTACCTCGATAAGCTAAAAAAAAAACTTTAGAAAAGACTATAATATAATCTATATACTAATCTGAAAATCTGAAATTTTTGCTTTATTTTTAGGAATAGTTAGTGGTAGTGATAGTGGTAGTTTCAATTTAAAAAAAATTTTTTTTTTATTATTTGTAAAAATTTCGGTTGGATGTTGCTTAGTTGCTCGTTATGAAAATTAAAAGAAAAATTTAAATGCATTTATCGTTATAAAATAGGTTTATATTTGAGCTGAAACATGTTTTTATTTGGTGTAAGCAATAGTGCGGCTATAGTAAGTAAACAAAGTACACTCAGATGTTTGATGCGGTGCGTCACGTGGAAGATCGTGTTCGGGAAAGCCGCGCGCGTCGTCGAGGGAAAGAGTGTGAAGTGAGATGGGCATTTCACCGCGCGGGGTCAACGCGCTCCGTGTACCTACTGTCGCTGATTGCGGCCCAATTGCGGGATGTGGGTCTAGGCCGGCGTTCGTCGACCCCGGTGACACACATAGCGGCGCCCGCGCACGACTGCGGTGCTTTCACGCCCCACGCGAAGGTCCAATGCACGGAAAGCTGAGAAAAGTTGCCGGTGCATAGTGCATTATTGCTGGGCGGGCTACGACGAAGCTACGTGCGTATGCATTTGTCTTAGATAAATATGGTTAGAGAAGTCACGAGTTTCACTACCTACCTAAATGTTTGGACATAAATGACGATACGATTCCCAATATCTATCATTTTCTCTTTCTATTTACTCACCATTCCTAAGATTTATGTGCCTCTAAAAATGAACATTTGTAGCCAGATCCTGAATTAAGTACCTATATGCGTAATATCAAAATTCACAGGTACCTACACGCTCACCAGATCATATGTAACTCCTCAATTTTAGATAGATAGATAACTAGGTTTTCGCGATTGCTAAACATCGTTAATAAACAATTTTAAAATTATTCAAACAATATACCGATATTTATTTTGTTTTTGTTTGCTGGTTTTTATTTATTTTTGTTATTCCTGACGTTTCAAAACACGCATAAAACACATGTAACAAAATACGCGATAAATCCATTTAAAATTGTTTAATTTACGAGATAGATGATAATTTGCTCGCTACAAGAAAACATTAAAACATAAAAATAAATTAGGGCAATACAGTGGGCGGCCTTATCGCTAACATCAACCTCTGCCAAACAACCTTGGGATAGACTGGAATAAACAGAAGAAGAGAAGGGGCACATTGGAGCATCCGATTTTACCGGGATTGTACAGGATTTACCTAACCATAACAAATAATTGGTTGAAATCCACACTCTCGCCCCACATTACAATGCCATAGTTTAGAGACGAGAATGCTTGGGCGCATTATGCTGAGAGAGCTGTTTCATAATTTTGTACGATTTTAAAATACGCATGTAAATCTCGACGTTTTAGTGTTTTCGATGTTTTTTCCATGTGTTTTGAGTGTTAGGCCTAACAGTTTAAAAAAATGTCTTATTCTGCTATGTTTAGGCTTTTTGAAAGTGTATTCATATTTCCACTCGATGGACTAAAGGCATTATAAACGTCGCATGAAGTCAGTGGATGGAGTTGGCTCAAGACCGTTCGTCGTGGCATTCTAGGAAGGAGGCCTATGTCCAGCAGTGAACTTCTACAGGTGATGATTTAAATTTAAAAATTCCCTTTTAATCTGCACAATTTTTGTTTTATTATAATTTATTCGTAGTTCGGCGTGTCAGTGGTTTTTTCTTATTTATCCTGCGCGAGGTCAGTGACCAGCATGGTGACTATGGTGGCCCTGAAAACATAATTATGTGATCAATGGTGAAAAGAATCAATGTAATCACGCAGGCTCCTTTCATGCACATAAGCATGTACCTACTCATTTGAATGTTTGCTTCTCGCGTTTGATTATTACTAATATTACGGTAAATAACATTTCGTATGCAGGAGAGTGAATTACATAACATGCTCGTAAGAGCAAACAAAGTTAAACTAAACTTCAAAAACATAAAATAACTGACGTGATTTCTAATTCAGTTATAAAAAACAGGATCAGGGTCCAATGGTTTCAGGGTTAAAAGGAAGGTACTTTTGAGAACCGTAAGGTCAAATTGAGTACCTAGTTAATTCTAATAAAGTAAATATCAGCACTAATGAGTGATGGTCACGTGCTGCATTGCATAAGCAGTTTTATGTAAGTAATTGTTATTGACTTTGTCATTTCATATCGGAAAGCTCCACAAGGCTATCTGTACTACGAGCAAGGATAATGCGTGAACATTGTTGGGGTGATGTGTTAGGAAATGTGCACACTAGAAATTGCATTCAAAACATTTTATTTCATTAATGTATGTCTGCCTGCTATGGGCAGAGAAACTTACCATGGTAATTCAACAGCGATTACCATCTCGACAAAACGGGATGGGCGGAGAAGACTATGTAGGATTCATATTATTATGTGGACAACAGTGGAAGAAGAGTCAGAAATAAGATAGCCAAGTGCAAGTTATCATCAGCCGTTAGACGTCCAGTGTTGGACGAGGCCTCCCCCGATGGATTTGCCATGATCACCACGCTTGGCAGGTGAATTGGTGATCGCAGTATTGGTGTTAAGCACTCGTGTAGATGCTGCTGCCCATCCCGTGGCGTAATCTCTGTCACCTTTTACGACATACAAGGGAGGAGTTGGAGGAGTCCTATTCTTACTAAGACTAGGACTCCTCCAACCAAGACTACCACGGCCAGTGCAAGTTATACTTGCTTACTAGTTATTCGTTGTGAAGAAACCATTTTTTTGTAACGATATTCAAAGAAAGTAGATTTTATTGTCATTCTTTTGGTATTTTTTTCATATCTATAAGTAAATTATTTAAATTAAAGCTATTGAAGCTATAAGTAAGTAGGTATTATTTGATACCTACCCCACACAATAACCTCGAAAAATCTTTTTTTAATCTTATCAAATCAAAAGAATTTGATGCATTGGAACCACAAGGATCATTTGCAATCGTATTATATATTAAAATTACTCCTGTCCCAACGTGACCAAGCCTAGAATAATCAGGCAACAAACACGGCTTGGCTTAATTTGATGATCCGTCTTACTACTAGCTGGGAAGCGTTTGTGTGGTGCCTCGGAGCAGGTAGAAGCTGATACATAGTAAATGAGAACTTAGAAACCTTAGGAAGGTAGTCAAAAGTAAATAAACATCAGCAAGATAATTTTATTGGCTAAGCGATAAGACCTCCCATTGTATAGCATAGTTAGTTTTAGTTTGTAAAATTGTTTCATTTTTGTTAATGTGTACCTATTGTGTGTGCAATAAAGTAATTTCTAATCTTATTCAACCCCCTAAAATCACCACAAAATCATAATTCAACCTATATTGTTCCAATTTTTGCCAACCACTTTGTTTCTTTGTGCCTAATTTCAAGAATTGTTTCGGAGGAAATCGCTTTCCGACAGACACGAAGCAAAAATATCGAAGTGATTCCCTAAAAGTGTTCTAACTTTGGTCAGAACAGTAAAATGTATCAGCAGTATTATTCAAATTATTGAAACAAAACATTAAATCGTAGCATAACAATAAAATATCCTAAACATTAAAGCACACCATTACGTATTCATTGATATTGCATGCAAGTGAGGTATTACATTAGTTGCGTTGCGTCATAACACAATCACAACTAGGACCTTGATATACGCACTTGTCACTTGCGTTTAGACCTTGCCTTAGCTCATTGAAATAGTTACGTTCTGTTACTGGCATGACAGCTCAGAATGTATTAACTTCCTTTACGACTTCATCAGCTGTTGTGCAACCTTCCGGAATTATAATTATCTTCATTATTAGATAGTACCTACCTAAGTAACTAAAGATCACGGCTATTATATAGATTTGTATGGTTTCTAAAGTATAATATTATGATGGTGATTAAGTAAGTAGATAGATCGATACCATTTTATTGCACATCACATTAAAAGAATTATAATAAAAGTATGGAAGTCCAGTGGGCGGTCTTATCATTGAGAGTGATTCTTCTATAGTAGGTTTTTGACCCATGACTATAAAAATTGTGTGTATTCTGTTTGTTTGTGTCTCATAGTTCCGGAACGGTTGCTCTGATTTCAATGCGTTTTTATTTGTATGAAAGATGGTGTTTGCCAGATGATTCTTAGCTATGGTGTTTGATGGTAATTGTTGCAGCCGTTTCCAGGGTAATCAGCTCACAACACTTTTTTGAAGGAAACTTATGCATCGTTGCTGCCAGAACCTTCAGTTTGAGCTCAAAATATTAATTTTCGACGGCATCAGGCTAGATGTCAGGCTCCAGGGTATGTTGATGACCAGCATAGGATGAATAGGGTCTGGGTTACTACTGAAGATAAATCTTTAAGATTTAGTTTGAAAAAAATAACATTGTAGACACCGTCCGTTTTTCCAATTTTAATGGAACACTGAAAAAAATACGGGTTATTTCAAGAAATAATAGTATGAAGTCACCGTTTTTACGTTTTGTACGTACTTTGAAATAAAATTGAACCTGCATGGTCCAAGATTCGTCATTAAAACTTTTTACACAAAAACTATACCCAACAATTTAAATTCAAACATCGACTGTGTTTACATCATGGTTTACATTAGGTACGAATTTGTGGGACTCTTTCCGCCTTTTTCGAAAAGAGATGCCGTCTAATTTATTTAATTTTAATTTCTAGTATTTTAGTAATATCATGTAATTTTGGTGACATTTTAACCGATGTAGCTTATTTAAAGAACACAGTTGTAGTGAATTTCCAATAAAGAGTATTAGTTAACAAAGTTTTAGTAAAAGTGCCACCGTTTTACAGAAGCATGACTTGACTACTACTACTATATATACACCTACTCATTACTACTATATACTATAAACTTATATTGTTATAATATTAAAATAATGTAATAATAATGGTCTTATGACTTTAGCCGGCCCGAAAGGTCGAAAAGACAATAAACAAAAATCTGTACTTTTTGGGTTAAACATGGAGGGAAATCTCAAAAAGTAGAATAATTTTCAAGTTTTTACGAGTTTCGAAGTGGTTCTAACGCAAATAGCAATATCTATATATCTATATCTTAATAGCTCGCAGTATCAATGCTGCGTTTGGAGAGGATACGACTAACGAACGTACTGTGTGTTTTATGGATTAACCGCTTTTGTAGTGAAAACTTTGACTTGAAGAATGAACAGCGAAGAAGACCAGTCACTAAGATAAATAACGATGAATTAAAAATAATGGTGGAAGCCGATTTTTATTAAATAACCAAGGAAATAGCGTCATGGTTTGACGTTAGTTGACTCATTTGCACCAAATTGGTAAAAAAAAACTCTAGAAATGGGTGCCTCATGAATTAACTGATGTGCTATGAGGAGCGGTGTTGAAGCTTGCCTAGGAAATAAGTAAGTACAGAAATTAAAGGATTTTGGACAGAATTGTGACGTGTGATAAAAATTGGATTATCTACAATAGCTGCAAACGAAAAACGTAATGGCTGAACCCAGTTCAAATACCGGAGCAATGCCCTAAAGCGAAGAACACCCTTAGAAAAGATATGGCAAATGTTTGGTGGTCACTTAATGATGTACTTAATTCCCTATAGCTATTTGAGATCCGATTTATCAATAACAACCGATGTCTATTGTGAAGAACTTCGAACAATGAAGGCGAAACTCTCAGAGAAACAACCCCGACTCGTCAATCGATCTTCGCCGATAATGCTCCATGATAAGACCCCTCACACGGCTCGATAAACCATTTTGACATTAAAAGATCTGCAGTTAGAAACCATACGTTATTTAAGTACCTACTCGCCAGACTTAGCATCAACCACTTAGCATTTTTACCGAAATTTAGACAATTTCCAACAATAAAAAAAAATTTGTTCCCAGGAATGTACAAAATGTCTTCATAGACTTTGTAGAGTCCTCGCACAAGCATCTTCTTTCGAGATGGCAGAAATGTATAGATAATGAGGGTAAATACTTCGATTACTTAAATAAATGTATTTTTTGTTACAAAAAAAAGGTGTTTTAATTTTTCAATAAAAAACTGCAATTTCACACTTCAACCACTTTCTTCTTAGTTTTTTTTATAAAATTAATATATTTTTGGTCGATGACAGACATAATTTATAATTTCAAAAACTTATTCCTATGTGTTTTACCTATTTTCCTTATTTGCCTTTGTTATTTCAAGTTTCTAGTAAGTGCACATCGTTCACAAATAATTATAAAAATAAACGTCACAATTTAATTTCTCAATAGGAAGGTACTTGAATGTTGTATACAAGCTTTTCTAAAACTTTAATGTTAGTTTTGATCCAACTCTAGCGAATGAGCCTGCTTCTTCATAACTAGATAGATAGTCTTCATAGATAGTTTACCTATATAGTATTCTGTGTTCATCAGTTTATGGAGTTAAGTCATTTTAGCCCATGGATATAGGTACGTAGTATAAAAATTTCTTGTTCTAGCCATCAAGAATAGAAATGTCATGATTCGTTGAGGGTTGAGTAAAAAAGCATGGTCGCACAATTTATGGGCACAAAAAGTTTCAATTACTTCTTTCCCTTTTCATGGCAACTTATTGTGATAAAAACACGACAATTATGCAAAAAAAGACGCTTCATTCAAAGTCACCTCCTACCTACTTAATTAAAAAGAAAAGAAATCATCAAAGCGTAAAATGAAAAATTAGGATCCTCATTTACTATAGTGCTTTTGTTGTATTTTGAAGGTCTTGGTTTTGTCGGCGGGTACAAAACGATGAGAGGTACTCAAGAATGACAATACGAGTGGCATTGATCCTTACCTTATGGGAATGCAGCTCAATTAAGCGCAGTGGGCCAACAAATGCGACTAATGAACAACTATAGCTGATATGATAGGCGTTTGTTGCTCGTTAGCTCATTGGAGTGAGAACAAGGTCAGGTGAACTGGAGCAAGGTCACAAAAATGGACGAAGTCTTCGAGTGATAGCATGACCTCTGAGTGCGTAACAAACTTGCATGCACATTCTTAATACACAATATATAAAAATGCCATATTTTCATGACATGCAACTCGCGTACGTGAATGAAAGCGATGATGCGTTGAATTATTGTTTATTTTTATATAAATAGCTGTCCCACCTGTGAGTTCGTGTGCGAATAATTTAAAAAATTCGGATACAATATTTTCACATTTCAATTTCGACAAAAACTTTTCAAACCTCAATTTCTTTTTTTTCATCTTATACGAACTTATTGGTAGATTTACCAAGAACACAGTTTGGCTGCAGCATTGTAAATTGTAAGGTGGCTAGTCGATTCGTAAAACAACTTCACAATTTGCCTGCGGCATAATATATACCTTGGTATTTGATTTAGGTCTTCAATTGTGGACAGAATATGTCGCAGAGCATCAGTTGCAACTTCAAGTCTGAAAGTCTCTGCTGACATAAAGAACGAATACAAAAAACTGAGAAAATCAATATATCGCAGTACACGCGCAGATAGACGAGCATGGGGATTGCGTGCTTTGCCAAGATCAGTGTTCTATTTACATGAGTCTTTGCGGTATATCCAGAGATGTTGATGAACTCCTTCTCATTCTCTACAGCCTTACTATCCTGAAATTAACAGTCTATGCTAAGCAAATGTAGAGCCTAGATATACTGGTCAATGTTTCGCTTTGTTGCTTTTTCCTCGTTGATATTGATATCTAGGGAATATTTTTTTTTTTGCACAAGATTTCACGATTGATGTCTTTAGTGTTTCAATAGCTTCTGTGTATTTATTTCTCGCAGTGTTCTATGTGTGTTCGGTGATATATAATTTACTAACAGACGTAGTGATAATGCATCTGACGCCTTCTTTTCACTTGATTCGAGAAAATGTTCAAATACATATTTCCTATACACTGTGACGAAAGTTCTTGTTGTTGCAGGAATGTGGAGTCTCCATCTGGACGAAGGCCCCTGTGGCTAATTCAGACGTGTATTAAGATACACGTTGTATAACAATATCAGTCTTGTGTCTGGCCTAGAATCCGACCTCTAAAACTACCACCAAACTGTCACCAAAAAGTCTAAAAATATGTTTTTTTTTCATGAAAACATATCTATTTAATAAATAAAAAAAAAGCACATTCCTACACAACTTAGTTTTCTTTTTAAAATGCTATAGAAACCAAAACCTGTCAGGTTAACTGAGAGGCACATTCATTAAAAATATTTAATTAAGTGCCTATAGTTTTAAAAGAGCAGGTGCGCAAACGACTTCTCTGAATCAAGGCAGCGTTCGGAGAACCTGTCTCATCCTGACATATAAAATTCTGCGTGCGTCTTGGTGCAGTCGTGTGACGTCATGAACGATGTTGCTATGCTGTGAATTGCCTTTAGCAAAAGGGAAACGATTACCTTACTTCTAGTTTCGAGTTGAATACGACACCTACCTATGTAAGTATTGTATTAAGTACCATTTTTGCAAGGGTCAGTCGACAGCTCCATCGAAAAGTACCCATGTATAGTATTTTTAAGCAACTAAAATTCCGCTATAAGGAAAATCTGGCTAGAAGATGCTTTATTTACATTTTACCTAAAGCTAACATGGAAATAAGTAATTAAATAATAATCAAACTGTATCTGTTAGCTTATTATTGACCAAAGACATGACCTACGCTAATCTGAAACGCTTTATCATGTAGGTATATTACGTCAGTTCAGCGCTATTTTCCTGTTAGGTACATGTAGTTGCCCGGATCGTATTTGAAACATTCCTCTCAGTAAAACTCATGCGTCACTGAAGAAAAAACAACACGAGTACCTACTAGGTACCTTATAAATTGCAACCGTTTTTCATTCATCCCTCGCTTCAGACACATTTACGTAGAAGACAGCTGGCGCCTGCCTACCTTATTCCTTATGCCTTATACCGGCTTATTCGCACAAATTATTATTAGTAGAGCTCCTGAAATGCTGTAGTAGTTTAGATGCGAGAGGTTGCGGGTTCGACTCCCGCTGCGGGACAAATGTATGCATGATCTGCAAATATTTGTTCCTGGTCTAGGTGTTGTGGTACCACGGTACTCGTAGTTCCTGATACCCAGGACACAGGGAATCCCGTATGGGATCCAGGACAATGTACGTGACTGTTGGGTGTTATGTTATTATTATTATGTTTTATTATTAGTTCGTCCGGTGATGTTATTATTAGTACAAACACGTAATTTTTGTCCTGACTGGTGATACCAATTTCTTAAAATATCCAACATTAAGTTCATCAACTCGACTGCAAAGTACGAACTTCGTTATGTAAGTTCATAAAGTTACGAGACTTCAAAATTTTTTATATTAATATACGAATATTTTTTACCTTAATTTCAAGTCTTTGCGGGAGATATTTGTCCAGCATTGGGATAAAATGGACTAGGTACTTAGAACAAAAAATATTATGACTTTATTGAATATCAAGTAATGTTAGTTAGAAAAGTTTTAAGATTTATTTACAACATAAGTTTCCTGAGAACAAAAATCTACAAAAGAAAACATAATTTCCCTTGAAATTCAATTATCTTACCAATCGTGTACCTAGAAAATTTTGTTAAAGGCGGTGGTCAGTGGGCGCATACTGCCTGTTTTATACGTAAATGCTCTCTTTGGCTTTAGCTCTGAGTCACGAGTATTTTTAGCAACATCCCTGAGTAAGTTCACTCACTTGATTGTGACGCATTTTGAAACTACAAAAAACCAGGCAAAATGTCAAATGAATGAGTGAACACTCAGCCATCTTCTATATTTTATAAGAGGCAACATCTATCTGTATTTATACTGATAGCTCGAGTTCTACTGCTTATAAGCCAACCAACTAAGTGACTAGGTACTAGGTACTTTACTACATTGATATTTTTTAAGTTCTAATTTGAACAAGCATGAAGATTTCTTGCCTTTTGACTATGTCAGCGGTTTAGCAAAGAAGCAGAAGTCATAAATAGACTCAGTGGAAATGAGATTCACTGGCAATGTTATATCACAGCGGCAAAATTATATTCAGTGCAAAGTGATAATTTCCCGGCGTATACCTAAATGCTCAGTATAAAAGAATCCTTGCAGTAAACATTAGTGTAGGGTTCCAGCGTAAAAATAAAAAACTTTATATCGAACAAACTTTCGCGAAGGGAAGATCCAGAAACATCACTTAATACAAACGTTTAGTTACATTTTATTGTCAAAGTCACAAAAGAACTCAAATCGTATTTCTTATCATTGTTTTGGAAATGTTTAGTTGTTGATAACATGAGGCATAACAGAGGGCTCAGAAATGATGACTTCAGGGATGACCACTTCTTCAGGGGTAATAACTTCAGGCTGGACTGGCTCGGGGACCACCACTTCGGGGAGAACGGGAGCGGGCAGAACAACAGGTTCAGGGATCACCACTTCAGGAAGAACGGGAGCGGGCAAAACAACAGGTTCAGGGATTACCACTTCGGGGAGAATGGGCGCTGGCAGGACCACCGGCTCGGGGAGCACAATTGGGACGTCCGCACTGTCCACGATGTTGACGGGACCAGGCACTATAACTTCAGGGACTTCAATGACGGGAGAAGGCGACACGGGACCATCGATAGCGACGGGGTTAGGGTTGAAGGGAGCGTCTACGTTGACGATGAGCTGGACCAGAGGCAAGACGGGCTTGGCGGTGGAAACGGCCACTATAGCCAGGAGGGCGACGAATACTTTCATGGCTGCAGCTGAAAAATAATATAAAAATAAGTAGGTAAGGTTGCTCGGTTATCAGTAATTCTACAAAATTAGTTTCAGAGAGTGTGCAAAGGAACTCCTTAACCATGGAAATTCAAATACCTACAGGTTTTCATAACTTAAAAGAAGAGATCCCAACCCATGTAACTTTATTATTTATCAATTTTTTTTTGTTTTTATCTTGGACGACCTCCGTGGCGCGGTTGGCCCGTAGCAGGCAAGAAGTGCGGGTTCGATCCCGCTGCGGGACAAATGTTTGCATGATCAGCAAATATTTGTTCCGGGTTTGGGTGTTGTGGTACCATGGTACTCGTAGTTCCTGATTTATTTAATTATTTATTTATAACCAGATGCTCACAAAACTTACACCCACGACAAAGTGAATCCTGGTGTGGGATTAGGACTATGTATGCGAATGTTGGGTGTTATGTTTATTTATAAAATAAAACATTTGAATTTGAATCAGACTATCAGTAGCTCGGTGATTTGCTATTATTTTATGATGAAAATCCCACCTATCAGTACCAAACAAAACGGTCATAATATGCGAGCGAGGACTCGCGCCGTTTTGGAGTTTTAGCCACTTTTTCTACAAGCTTCACCATCCCATTTTAGGGGTAAAAAATTATAATTTACTGAATTTTAGACTTTTTCCTTTATTTGTGTCTCAAAGCCTCCAAGCATTCCAAATTTCAGAATTGTGAAATTACCGGAAATAGGTACTATTTGAATAGGTTCTTGATTTTAAAGATTTCCATACAAAAATTTGAAAGTAATTGCCATAAGTATCTTTTAATACTTTTTGTTTTAGCTTGGTTTTTTTACGGCACAATTAAAGTCACAGACTCATAGATATTATTAATTTAAATTTGATACCTATACCCGTTTCTTAGAAAAAGGGTCCGACAAATAGACAGACTGACAGACAGACGGACAATAAGCACAATAGGTATATAGTATTTTAAAAATTAAATTTTGATAGAATGATCTTTGTTGACTTACCTTGCTTTTACAAAAGACACTGAAAACTATGCAGTCGATTGATTTTAGACCGCTTTTATATACAACGGTGTTTATTGCTATAGACGCATATCGCTTCCTCAATAATATCACTAATCCAGCCATAACTTTTTATTATTTTGAATTTGATAGGTTGCTATGTTGCATGAAAACTGCACAATTATTTATATCTTTTTAATCAAAAACTGCTACAGCTCTGTAGACCGGTAACTGATATTTAAATAATTTTAAACATTGTTAACTAAAAGAACAGTATAATCCAACTAATAAAGTTACAAAAATCTTTTTAATAAAATACAAATGAATCAGTTGAGCTATCTAAAGACCGATCTAATGATAGCTGAACTGATCCAAATCACTACCAGACGGAAGCCACCTAGGTGTGAATTGAGCCTTAATATTTGAGTTCACCAACATAATTAACGAGCTGATAAACGGCTGTCTAGCAAGCTTTTGTGACAAATTGGCTTTGGAATGTTGAATGACGTCTTAATAGAATATTAATAGAACTATAAAGCGACTACGGCAATGCATTTTGTATGGGAAGATGGATTTTCAACCATATTGGGTTGCAATAAAACAGAGATTATCATACAGGATCACGGGCAGAGGTATTCCTTAAAGTTTGTACTGATAACAAAATCACATGTATATGTATACTCCTGTCTCTATGTTGTGTATACCTACTCATACGAACGAGAAGGTACGTTATACTGATTCTGCAGTACTGAGCTCCAATATTTTCTTGGCGAGTTGACGATTGACTCGATACAAACACTCTTCGTTCACAGCACATTCGACTTTAAAAAAAAAAAAAAGCAAATAAGTCAGGACCTACTTACTCTCTTTATTTACCAAAGACTAAAAGATGTATGCCTATGGCCTATGTCCAGCAGTGGACTTCTACAGGCTGATGATGATGATGATTATGATGAAAAGATGTATATCACTAACTTTTCCTTTGTTAATATTAATGATTTTCCGACCAATAAAGCTTAATGATCAAAACTAATTTTCCTGCTCACTGGGCACAATCTTGTTCTTACTTCCATAAATGTTTTCACACGAGTAGGCTTGAATGCTATTTGAAGCACCTATTTATTAGAAAAGTCGGAAAGCGTCATGTTGTCGTTTCATCCAGTGACTACCATTAACCGTATTGTTAATCCCGTACATTTACCCGGAAGGGAGGAAACAAAACTACACCTACACGAAATCATTTGTATAACAAGGACACTAAAGTGGAACTGGGCAGGACATGTTAGCAGGATGGAAGACAGAAGGTGAGCGAAAAAGGTAATAGAGTGGATACCAAAAGAAAATAAAAGGAGTAGAGGACGACCATGGAAACGTTGGGAAGATGTATTTAGGAAAGAAAGCGGACTAGACTGAATAAGACAGGCCAGAGACAGGAAAACATGGAGAACCATTTCTCTCCATGTTTTCCTGTCATGGAATGGAAGGCCTTGACATGGACATAATATGCATAAATAATAATAATAATTATTATTATTATTAACAATATTATCAAATGACAATAATATAAATAGTAGTAGAATAATTGTTTATTTTTTATTTTTATTTTATTTTTTTATACATTTACTCGGACAAGACTGCTTGTTTAATTTACGCGAGTGGAAAGTCACGCAGGATTCACACTAATTCGCACAAATATATGCATAATTAGATCATTCCGTACCAAAAAATATACCGTTTCATCTTTATCTCAATCACAAATCAAACAATAGTACTTTTGATCCATTTTTACAACATTAGAGACACTCTTACAAGTCCTAATCTACTGTGACCAAAAATAGTGGCTCATGCAAGTTGTCTGCTTTGCTCATAGGTAATTAATTACCTTTATATAAATTTGGTACTCGTAGATATAAACTTTATACTTATTAACTCTTCATTTAAATAAAGATATCGAAAGAAAGTATGCTGAAATGTAAGTTACGTTTAATTCTCGATATCAATTCACCTCCATTCGAGCCGTATACTATATATGCAAAGCAGATTGTCTTGTAATATTGTTAAGATTTTATTGCAAAAGCTGCAGTTTTGCGACCTATTTCACCGTACGCCCCCCCAGCTTCGTGCCCTGGCACCGGTTGCACCGCGCTATCTCGTCACGCGTGGAAACTGCCACGTCTCTTAGTAAAAGTACTTTCTTCTGGCCGCTTTCGGAAACTCGTCTAGAACAAACCTCGAGTTATAGTAACCTTGTACGATGTGACATAAGGTGTTCGCTGCGCGTGCACTATAATTAGAACTCTCAGTCGTTTATAGCCGTTCTGAGAACTAGTAATCGATACGCGACAGCCCCGCCTCGTCTTACAACCGTGAGAAATAATGCTCATTTGTATGTTATATCTACTGACCAAGCAATAAAAGTACTAGCCCATTCTGATTGTTCGAAGAAAATGTAAGCAGAGTTATTGCTACAATGTAGCTTTATCCTGTATGGGCAAGTGGGACAAAAGCGTGATTGTAGAGTAAAGCAAACAATTCAAAGTCGTAAGAGAATAACATTTATTTTGATGCATATTTATTAAAATTTTATAGGTAGGAGTTGCCTGTAGGAATCTGAAAAACCGGTCAAGTGCGAGTATAACTCGCGTGGAGTATGTTCTGTACAAGTCGGCTACCATTACCACTATAGACTAATTGAACTTATTAGTCAGTTGACACATTATTTGTCAGTTTTGAAACTATTCGTGAAGAGAAAATCTGTACTTACGAATAGTTTCCGTTTCCTGTGAGAATTTAGACTTACGATTTTCATTTAGGTTTTCCTGTAATTAATAGGTAAATACAGACAGGAGAGTGACCCCGGTGTGTGTGAGTGTGGTTTCGTTAGTACCTTTTGAGGTACAAAACCCTAATGAATTTTATCTCGTTTGAAAAATTTGATGTCATTATTGGGCGTGTAATAACTGAATACAGTAAAATTGAATTTAAAAAAGTGTATTCCTAAGCGCAAGAGACGTACCTAATCAACAAATAAAAATTACAGATTTGCGTGACTCAAGATTTCCAAAACTGAAAATAGATTTGTACATACTGTTTCCAAACATTCAGCACACTTAAGATTTGTGCCAAACATAAAATACCGCAACCGTTGACTCGATATATCAGACGGAAATCAAAACATATCACGACTATGAGCTGCGTCCTGTTCAAGAGAAACTAGATTCGTGTGCCAACTGAACCCTGCCACTTGGGATTGAATTGGATGGAAGTGGAACTGAGCTCAATATTCCACTTGTTTGCGATTGTAAATAATAAACCCGAAGTACAGTAGCCCATACTGTCAGCATCATCATCATTGGTAGCTCAAATAATGTCCCACTGAGGAGCAGAAGCCACACCCCTTACCTTCAACGCTTCTCGTTTCCAGATATTTTTCGCTATACGGCCTCTATGCCGTGATGTGTCCGGCCTAAGAATATACTCCTCCATCTCCTCCCGTGGATGTAGTTAACGCCAACAACAGCCTGGATTACACCAGGGGATAGGCAGCAGCGTCCATCTGAGTACTCAACACTGATACTGCGATCACGAATCCTCCTGCCAAGCGTGGTGATTATGTCAAATGTCCTCATTGTATTCAATGGGGGAGGTCTCGTCCAGCAGTGGACATAAACAGGCCGGTAATGATGATGATGATGATGAAATTGTATATTATCTTAGTACCTACCTATAGAAAGTAAGTTTATGCATTATCTACTGCTACTCTAATCTACTTTTGAATGAAGCTTTTGTGCACTGCTGTTTTCCACAATACACAAAGACTGGCTGGAAGAAAATGCTAGCATTAAGTTCGCCTTTGTGCAGTACTTTTAAGTCGTGCAATACAAAATGTTCTATATTTCTTCTACCTCTAGAACGGGAGGGTGCAGTTTATATGGAAAGGTCTCTACAAAATGCTAAAATTCAACATGGTAGGACAATTTAGGCCAAAATAACAGTATGGCGCAAGTCTTAGAGCGCTTTCACACTACGTCCGATCCAAGTCCGATCCGTATCCGTGAATATTCGGATATATGAAGAAATCGGATGACCGAAACCGGATCTAGTGCGTAAACTACCGTATAAATAGTTCTACGACTACTCCGGACCGTATTTTCACGGGTTCGGATCGGACTCGGATTGGACGTAGTGCGAAACCGCTCTTACTCGTACTTTTCCGTGTTTATTTGATCATCTAATAGTAACAGAATTAAAAAAATATTACCATAGGGGTCACTGACCGTACCTGGTACACACCAGGAACAAAGAGAACTTTTCAAAGCACCTACTGGATTAAAATGAAGTGTGACACCTCCTCTGGGCTCTGTCCACTGGGTGTCAAGTGCCCTAGTATTTGTCAAAAGAACAACTAAATTTAATTTGCCCAATCAAATATAGTCGACGTAAAATCTGTTAAATTTTACTCGAAATGTAATATCGGAAATCAGGGTTCTTTGTGTGTGGAAATTTTGAATGGATATAGATAAACAAGTATCATTTTATGAGAATAGCCATTTATCTGTTGTCCTCATTTTCAAATAGCAGAATAGTAAATATCCATTCGTTAATTCATTGATACATTGTAAAATGTTGCCAACGTATTATTTTCGCATAGTTATAATGATAGTAATTATCTGCCTAGCCAGATAACTGTTAGGTGGTATTATGCTACTAGTGATAACAATATTATGATGATGATAGTGAGGTAGGTAATAAAATTATTATTGACACAACAATAACAAAACATGACTTCGGCGATAAGAACTTACACGTCATAATAAATACGTAGGTCGAAAGAGCTTGATCCCACCCGAGTATTATTAAAATCAATGAGCGAGTGCTGGAAACAGAACTCTAACTCTACCTACTACCAAACTTTGCAAGCTTTGCAAACTTTTGTATCACCGCCCTAAAGATTGGCATCTTACAATAGGTAGGCATATTATTTATGTCCGAAGGCTTGACAACAGACCCGTTATGCGAGACACTATAAAAAAGTTCCTTCGAAAATTCCGCAGATTTTATGTGTGTCTGGACTCGGACAAAGGACGGTAACCTGCTTCCAAAAGCTATAAAGAACTTTGCATTGTTTCCGCACACGTGTGAAATTAGGCCAATCGACTCCTAGTCCCCATTCGTGGAAAAACTCTAGATCACATCTATTCTGCGGCTTTTGTTACTTTTACTTTTTCGTATCAGAGCGTAGAGAGTACAGGCACTGATGGTCTACTCGAGCATTCCATTTTGCATACAAAACAAATATGCAATGTTAATTTGTAAGAAAAGCGAGCCTGTAAGCTGGTGCCTGCTTTGTACGAGAATGCACATCACACGAGTAAAAGGAACAAAGTGAAGACTGCCGAATGGTATATACCTAATAAAAATATCAAGGAATCGAATCTCAACAAATAAAACACAAAACGTAATGTCTAGCCTCGGTTGGTATGCCAAATGCTCAGAATTTTATCTTGGTATTTCTACTGAGAAATCAAGGGTTCGAAAGACCAGACGATTGATCTTTTAGCAGATGCTAGAGTGTCGTAAAAATGTACAAACATGTCTGACAAGTAAGAAACCTTGGAATTCCACACGTAGAGTCATCGACCCTTTTCTAAACCTTCAACAAGTACTTTTAAATAATAATAGGAGACCAAGGTATACAGGTATTGATACTACGGACCAAGGTTAATAAATTTAATACAGTTTCAGATAGCATTGCCAGAAAGAAACAAAATAAATACTGCAGTATTGCGCAGCAATGGCGGATTTCTTACGATCGAATGGCGAAGTACTTTTAATGCTCAATATACCTAGATAATTTTTTGTCGGTATTATTGCATTATCATAATATACGCCGGTAGGCAAGCAAATTCCTATGCTGATTACGTATCTATCAACGATAGGTAATTGTACTTATGTATCTTTTCAATCAAAAATACTAATAAATCTACCGAACGTCTACGCGTATAGGTTCCTAAATAAGATCTTTAGTAATATATACATCAATGGACACACTAATAAGCAAAAACGTAAAATATCTAATGGAAACCAGGCTAAGTACCAACCATAGTAAGCCGTCAAAAATCAAAACGTCAAAGTACATAAAGCCTCATTAGAACGTGAACGAACGAGCAAACGTATTGTTGCGGTGCGATTACCTTACCTACAATCAGTGTGTATTGTGGCCGCAAGCCTGCGCAGGCGCTCGCACGCAGACTCCACGGCGAATTTCGCTGCTCTTGCCTACTGATCTACATTTCACTTCCAATATGGGTCGATAACTGCCCACGCTCAGCCCCTCGGAGCGAGGACGTTCACCTCGCCATTCCAAATCATTGTTCGCCAAATGTAAAACGTTGGCACTGTTTACAGAGTTCAACGAACTCGCCGTTGGTACGGCTGCTGTCAGTCTTCTCTGAACGACACTCGAAACGACACCATCAGCTTACACAAACATCCTCTGTCTATTCATTATCGCCCACTGATATCAATCGCAACGACCGCGGCGTAAGGTGTAAATAAACCCATCATTTCGCACACTCCATTGAAAATTAGGTCAGTTTTGGTTGGAAGCATTCTGATTTCTTCAGCGTATTGTAGGCAGACTGTCATGGGTTGTCACCATTAATTATTACAAATAAATTATTATGGCTTGAGTAAGAAATAATAAGTATAGAACTTTTACGAAGATTATCGTGTTTCCAAACATATTTTACGTTGTATTACGTACGAAGCAATTTACAAATCAAATATTTTTACTTAGGTTGTTCTCATCATCTATTAAAAACGCAACGTCTGTCTGTACAACCGTTTAGTCGTGTATGGTATACATACATATGAATGCGATTTTTGTAGATTATAATATATCCATGTTAGAGAGGTCAGACAGCTAGAGCGAAGTGTGTGAAAGAAGTCTTACTATTTTAATTCGGCTCCACTTCTTTTTGAATGTATTTTCACAAACTTTAGCGCTACTCTGTTTTGAAGGGAATTTATCAAGGAAGGTTTAAGTGCCTAAAACATCCATGTAAGTAATCAATCTGTGTAATTAAGTTCCAGACGGGTGGAGCCGCATGCAAATGAGAATAATATGAAACGAAATAAAATCATTTGTTGCCCGAACATAAAACTACTTATCTTATATACTACAGTATACTTCTGGGGTTCAAGACCGTTCGTCGTGGAATTCTAGAGGGGAGGCTGATGATGATGATGATGATGATAATGTTGACATCTGGAATGCAAGTTAAATTTATGTAAACTACACCCGCCGCTTTATCTTCTGACTTTCTGTTCTAGAGCGCAGCGAGTAAATATTTTCCCGAGGATGCTTCGTAGAGGCGAAAGACGTGTCAAACTCTTTCTGAGTTTTCGGTGGAGAGGGGCTGAATTGTTACTATATATATTTGATAATTTAGAATGGACATCCGCAAGGACACGCATGAGTATCATGTCTTCAAAGATGGCCAGTCATCTTTCCTCTTTGACCCATCTCTTTTCCTCTTCTATTTTGAATAGATTTTATTAAAAGTGCTACTACGAAAAACAATTAGAAGAACCAAGGTCACCGACATAGCTCTCAGAGTTAGCAAGTAGAAGTGGCAATGGGCAGGTCATATAGCTCGAAGAACTGATAACCGTTTGGGGATAAAGGTTCTCGAGTGGCGAGCACAAACCGGACGACACGGTAGAGGAAGGCCCTCCACTCGATGGACTAAAGACATTATAAACGTCGCAGGAAGTCGATGGATGGAGGCGGCCCAAGACCATTTGTCGTGGCATTCTAATGGGGAGGCCTATGTCCAGCAGTGGACTTTTACAAGCTGATGATGATGGTGATGATGCTACTACGAAATAACGAAGGTACGTGTGTCAACCCTAACAGACTCAAAGGGTCAATACTGTGCGGAATAGGCTGCCAAAAAATCACATTTTGGGTGTGATTTACATTGTTCTACCTGTGTACCAATCTACTTATAGATTTAGATAATGCTAGATTACTGTATAACTACAACACAAATATTAAGTCATTTTCTAACTATACCAATGCTATTAAACATCATTATATCCTTGTAGATGGTAGGTATATAGTTAAAACCTTTATTTAAATGGCCAAAATACAAGACTTACCACCAATACAAAAGTACAGCTACACAGCATAGATAGATAGATTAACACTTTATTGTACACCGAATACATAATAGGATTTATTAAGTCTAGATTCATTATGAGGTAGAGGCAAAATATCGTCGCTGTTAAAGACATTTTTCTTCTCACATTAACCTATGTTGACTTTACATCAAATTCGTTCATTAACGCTAAGTGAAGTTAAAAAGTACCTACTAAAGTTATTGAATGAATTGCTGAAGGCACCATAAATAAAATAAAATAAAAAGTCATTTATTTAGTAACAATTTATTTAATGTGACTGGATGATATTGGTTTTAATCATTATTGTTATTATTTATGTATAAAGGCGCCATCGGTCCAACGAAAATAATTGTCGAGTAAATGCTAATAATTTTCAATATTATTTACAAAGAAGGTAACAGTTGAAGTCAGTGTCGGCGCCTGCACTGGCGCCACTACCGACTTGTGTACTGACCCTGTATAAGCCTGCCTTTTAAGAGTAGTATTAGCCATTTCTATCGGTAATATAATTATGACACACACACTAAGACGTCATTATATCAGTTACATCTAATGGTCTTCTAAATAATGGTATACATAATATAAGCTGAATAGTTCACGCACATAGTACTTTGGCTTATTTCGAAAGCTTCAGTGCATATACCTAGTACCGTAACATTATTACGGGTGAGGCTTTCAAAGGACTTAAATATCGGGCGACCACAATAGCCAATTGGAATTTCTATCTAAAATGCCTGACTAATCGGTCGAGCCCGTAGAAATTTATTTATCACGCCGATACTTAATTGTTTTAATTGCTGTAATACCGGTTGCCTGTAATAACCCACCTATTAAGGACATCAAACTGACAAAAAGCTGACTTTCTAGTATTTTGCCGTCCGATGATGGAGCGCAGATAAACTATCCAAATATTTGTGCGCAAGGAAAGTGGCGCGCTGAACGGGCGTGCACCGACTGTGCCCAAAGTGTCACGTTGAACTCTTACATAAGGACTCGGTGTGCTTTCGAAAATAATATCAGGAATTTTGCTTTTCTCAACCACACAATACCTTTTTTGCATTTAAGGCAGTAACAAAAGAAAGTTGCTCGTTACGCACGCAGCCGAAGCCATTTTTGGTGGAATCAGCGGCGTAATCTGTTTAAAGCCGTATAATAGCTATTAAGCACTAAATACTTTCATAATATTCGTATTTGAAATCGCAGATGATAACTATCTGAAAGTTTATCAACGCAACCTGTATATTATTTTTAGGCAAGTTACACACGCAAAGTTATATCGTTCATTCGTCTTGTCACCGTTTCTTTCTTGGTCACCTTCCGTTAGGTCAGTGACCAGCTTAAGGAGGTGGCCCTGAAAAAGGCCTTGTGGACCGATAGTGCGATAACCAGTCTGGAGAACAGCTGGTGAAAGGGTTCAGTGCGGCTCGCACAGAGGCTTCTCTCGTACACAATGTGAGCTCAATATGTGGCCCGGGGCTGTAGTGGCACAGCACGGACAGGTTGCGCTGCGGCCCAAGGGGAAACATCAGTTGCTCTACATTCTTCGTGTTCGGAGCCGATGACTCCTAGTGACCGTGTCCTCCTTAGCAAGTGCTGCTTTATCTCACCGAATTTCTCTCTTCTGTTCCGCATCATCACGAACAAAAAGTCGAGACCCGTTTGGTGGAAACGCGGCCTAGTTGCAACGGCTTGCGGCTTGCCCACATAGCGCCGTTTAATGCGACTCAGCCGAGCCCAAATGCGAGTACTTTCGTACCGGACCAGTGCTAATTGCGGCTAAAGGGTACACAAGTATAGGTACAAGATACTACAACAATAACAATTAAGATAAACAACATCTTGTTACTAGGTACGCAAAATAATATAGGCTTCAGATTTTGTTTTGGATAAGGTACACGATATACGTTATGAATATGTATGTCTATTTAGTAGGGAGATAGATAGATATATAGAGAACGCTTTATTGAACACCATAATAAAAAAAACTATTTTACAAACAAATACTAAAATTAACTATTTTATAGAATGGTAGTAATATAATATAAACGAGTATATGTAATCAGAATCATTAGAATAATTTTAGGGGTCTATCTATAGATACAATAGTTATATTTTATGGATACATTCACTGTAGCTCTAGTGTATCAGTTTATTCACCGTTATAGCCATTTTATATAACTTTCAGGTTAATTTCGGCACATTGCAAACCAGTTGGGCACATCACCGTTATTTTGCATTTTTTGCAAATAAATCTCAGGATATTGAAGCTTTCCCGATTATACAACCTTAAAGTAAAGGCTTCTAGGCGACCAATACGTAATCAGTATTCAATATTCATTTTGGTCAGTGACATCTGTAACACAAGCCTTATTAAAATGTTATTCCCCAAATAATATTAAGATATTGTTATTACTATCCCTACAAACCTTGGTTGTTTTGTAAGTGCTATTTCTATATAATAGTTTAAATACAATGTTAAATGGTAGATAAAAAAAAAAAAAAAAAAATTGAAAGTATGAAAGAAAATATTTTTTTTGTCCAGTTCAAATCAATATTTATATATTCAATTCGATTTTTAAATTTCTTTGACATGTAATTTTTTTATTACCAATCTTTATTATCATCTAAATAATCTGAGATTTTATGGTACGCTTTTTTAGAAAGTTTATGTTAAGTTTGTTAATCGACAATTTTAGCACGTCGCTTGGGATTTTGTTATGGAAGCGTACACAACGAAAACCCTGTAAACGATTTACCAACTTTATGGAGCCTTAAAGTGGGAACAGTTTTTTTATCTTTGTTTCTAGTATTTACATTATGATTGTCGCTTTTTTTAGTAAACAAGTTTATATTTTTGCGAACATACATCAGGTTTTCATAAATGTAATGACATGGAAATGTCCTATTTATTTAATTAAACATTCGAAATGATTCTCTGGACCCATATTATAAATTCCACGAACAGCCCTCTTCTGCAACACAAATATTGGTGTTAATATCTGGAGCACACCCCCAAAACAATATGCCGTAAGACATAATGCTGTGAAGCAGCTCAAGTAAGCCAGTCTATATAGCTGTCTGTAAGGAGACTGATCTTTTTGACTGCGTATGCAGCAGAACTTAGCCTCTATAGCAATTTGTCAGTGCAGTGGTGTCCACTAGATCTACTTCTTCGTCTTTAATTTTAACATTAGCTTTTTACTTGTGTGACATCAGGTAGTACAAATCTAATGCACTTTGCTTTCTTTTTGTTTAGTAACAAAAAGAACACACATTCAACCATTTTACAACGTAAGAGATTGCATTGTTAATATCGCATATTCATGCATTAATTGCATGTCGATGAAATTTAAATAAGAAAACAAAAATCATGTTTATTGTTCTGGAATACGGACCTTACGGAATAAAGTACATTACACAAATTAAGTACTTAGGTACCTACATATAACATCAGTTGTACAATTCAGTGGTTGAAATAAGCAATTATTTAACTAAAATTTTACTACGTACATGAATAATGTAATGTAATTAGAATTCTGAAAAAAAATAAAGTTTTGAGTAATAAAAATGTAATACTTAGGTATATGAAATGTTTTTGTCATAACACTAAAACGCTCGAATTTTGTAAGTTAACTATGAGTTTAATCCAATATGGGTAATAGAAAAATTTCAGATTTGCAAAATTTAAAGAAAGCCATTAACTATTTTGGCTAAAGCAACAACCACACTGCCGCCATGTCGGCCGCCACGCCACGCCGCCGTCGTCGTCGACCGTTCGTCAAACAATTCGAAATCGATTTCAACAGTCAAAAATCATGTACCGATTGTTTCGGTCTATATTATATATACGAAAATAGTAATTTGGTTCAATTCAATATTTATTTCGTGGTTTGGTTGTAGCTCTACCTACTTTTTTTTGCAAGACATTAGTGTAGTTACTCAATGAAACTGCAAAATAACTGCCCTGCACAACCAATACATTCTGCAGTGCAGTTATCATTTGTTTTATAATTAGTAGGTTCTTGGTTTATAATTTTTGAGAAACACGAAAATTTTTTTTTTTACAAGCTAACTACAACGCTTTGTGAAAAGCTAAGATCTCAATGTATAAAATTACGATACTAACGATGCTATGTTTTATCTAGCTTGTAAATGTCAAATGCAAATGAATCGTCTCGTTTCGTACGTGAACTGCAATCTACGCTAGATGCACTGCAGTCGCGTGCGCATGCACCGATCAGCTAATAGCGCGCGCACGGCCTCAGCACTCACACCAGTTCGGCGCGGTCGGCGGTCGACGACCCGCCCATAGGTTCGATGACCGGGCCCGCATTTAGTTTTCACTTTCGTTCACAAAGGATAACTGTACCAAATTATACGTCACGTACATGCCTACAATTCCGCCCGCGGCCATATCGGTTCCTGGAGCCTGCGAAGAATACGCAATATTGGCACACATTTTAAGCTATAAGAACCGGCTAAATTGTGTACATAGTTTACTGTTGCCATCCAACAGAACCGACGTCCATTGGTAACCAAGCATTTTGATTATAGCCACATACTAGCATCTCGGTTCGGTACTTGCACAATCTATTCAAGAATTAAGCTTAAACGATCATATACTTCGATTTACATATTCCAAATGTTAATTGATCCGAGCCAAATGCTGAAGCTACGTCGTCACCAAGCTAGAAGGTTGTTGCACTAATGATTGCCGGTGTCGCAACTCGGGCGTTGGACCGGTGTCCTTTAAATGCATTTTGCGTACAATTAGGTAATTTCGTGAGTTGGTGGGAGAGTGGCCCCTTACCACCTTGAAGGCGCGGTGCGTGGGGTTGCGGGTTCGGTGATTGCGCAACCAGCGGTCGTCGACTCGTCGGTTATGTCAGCGTTTACGTAAGCGTCACCTCGCAATACTCTCGGGCAGCTGGCGCTCGCGTTTCGCACTTCTCGCGGACTATTTGCGGACGCACGGGGCTAGTTAGCGCTCCGCCACTGCGCATCTCTTGACCGACTCGCTGCATTGTTCCTTCCAGCCCTCAACCAAGTGTTAACTTTGTTAGTTGTCCATCGGTAATTGCGTGTATCATATACGCGTAGGTGCAACCATAATCATTATAAATAATATAGATTGACTGTGAATGAGTTAAACATAAAAAGCTTATGCTTGCTCGGGTTACACCATTTCCAACAGCATGTAATTATGTTTAACCTTTCATGAATTGATTAGTTCTATCATCATATCGCTCATTGTAGAGAACATGTGTGCCCTAAAGGAATAATTACTATACGATTGTTGTGGTCGGAGTGGAGAAGGGGCTGGAGCGGTTGCGTCAGCATGCGGAGAGTGGCCGGACTCAACGAACAAGGTTGTGCAGCAGCGGTTTAATAATGCTCTAGAAATACGACACCCGACCCCAGGTAACCGCACTTTGCGGGTCGAACTTGTGTGCGCGCCGCCACACTAGCTTTACAGGCTGTGGCAAGTTAGTGGGACTTCTTAAGGGAAAGTACCGTTTCTTTAGTTTAGGAGTGAATTTGAACTTTGGAAATTTTTCATGGATTTTATAGAAAAAATAACTGCATTTTTAGTTTAAATTTTCCAAAATAATTAAGTGGATCCAATCGACTCTATTTCTTCCCATTATAAATGTTTGCCCCAGATTACCAACCTAAGATAACCTTGCCACCCTATGCCTACCCCATAAAATAGGAATAATTCGAAGAAACTCGAAAAAAAATTACCATTTTAATTTCCTGAAGTCACTTATGTTATTATGAACGGCATTTAATAAAATTTATAAAAAAGCTATTGCAATCTACTGATAGGGTAGGTTACAAGAAGACTTCATATATAGTATAAAAAAGTATAGTATATATATAGTATAATATAGTATATAAAATCAGAGAGGATTGAGACAACAATTTTTATTGAGAATTGCTATTATAATATATATGTTGCCTTTGCTATTAAAAAACGAATTACACGTTTATTGCTTCTTCTAAATTCACTTAAAGTTTAACTCTTTATCCAGAAAAGACAATATTATTTTCCTACAAGTCCCATTATCTTGCCACACCACACCTAATGTACTGTAGGTAGGTAGGTAGGTAGGGCACTCCGTACTCCGCTCCAAGCTCGCAGTCGCAGCGCACGCTACGCTGCCTTGCTTAGCTGATTTCCCTCTCGCCCTACGCGTAGCGTAGACCAGCGACTACGCTCGTAGACGAACGAAACTCAAATCTGGGTAACACTATTTTACAATCAATTAAAACGCAATAAACGATTTTTATCAACACCTATTCGCATTTTATTAATCTAAGACATGATGAACCCATCAATATAATGAAGATTTATATCTTCCGACGCCAGAAGGTGATGTTTCATTACATTACAGTTACAATAAATAAAATATCATTGTTAAACTAGTTCTCGTAAATTATGACAGTCTTGTTTTAACGGTACACGCAGGTTTGTGGAGTAACCTTCAAAAGAGAGAACGTGGCGTTCGTAAGCACGTCCAATGTGCCAACTCTTTTTTATGTTGCCGTTTCGCAAGTTTTTTATAATTTTGCCTTCGACCTTTTTGAGCTGCCCAATTCAGGCTGATTGGTATTCCTGTAGCGGTATCGGCGACGTGGGATTTTCGTAACTTGTGGTTGAGCGCAACAGAGCACGACGTGACTCTCATACAGCTGGCGCCACACGTACCTAGTTGGTGTATTTAGAAATCATTCTCCACTGAAATAAAGTTTTACACATTATACAGCTAGAGCGCTGTTACAATAAGAGGATAACAAGTGTATAAGCATCTTCGCCCTTTGCTGCCCACTGTCCACTACGTATAAAGAATTTAAATCATACTATATTAGAGCATGTAATAGCCATTTTATTAACATAATTGATTCGCATTGCTATTGCATTATACTATACACGATGGGTCGTATAGTATACACTAACTAGTACACTAACTAGTACCATTCCGGACTAGTATATAGTCCGGAATGGATCGTAGCATCTTTGGTATTACTTACTTACTTTAAAGTTACCCACAATCGCATGACATCCGAAAGTCAATCGAAAAAAAAAAAATTAATTCATTCCTATTCGTAATATACAAAGGATTTTTCAGGTTTTCCAAACATACCTACCTACAGTAATATATCATATGTCACTACCAAATGAAATAATGATCAATGGACAGGCTACAATTTTTATACATATATCATCATCATCAGCCTGTAGAAGTCCACTGCTGGACATAGGCCTCCCCCTTAGAATGCCACGACGACTGACTGGTAACCTAAATGATCCAGTTATCTAACAAATCAAGAAAATATGTAGGTAAGTGTACCACTGCAGCCAACATTTCTCGTAAATATGATTGTTTCTTATTCAGTATTCCGTACCAAGTTTGGAAAAACGGAACTCTTATGGGCTCACTCTGGTGTCTCTGAGTTACAAGATATTTGCAAAAAAAGTTAGGTAAACGTGTGATGTGATATCAATAAATCATTCAGATATTTCGTCGCACTCAGGGAGGAAGTGCTGGCGAGCGCAGAAAGCCACGGACATAGCTTCGCTATGCCTTACTAAATTAGTCGGAAAAAACATGGTTGACCGAGTAGTTACTAGTTATAATTTTATTTACTAGTTTAGGATTCGGTGAATTCTGATATTACTGAAAAATCCGTTTAGTTTTTTAGGCAGCTTTCACATTACGAACTGATCCGGTGACGATATTGTTAGTGAAGTACAGTCGGCGAAAAATTCAAGGACTCATATTAGAATATATACGACTAGGAGCCTGATGGGAAGCAAGCAGTAAGAAGTTGTTTGGACTCATTATTTTGAATATGAAATCTCTAATAACAAAATCAAGAATAAAATAAAAATCTTGAATGAAAAATCTGGAATAATAAATTCGAATCAAAAGTCTCAAATTAAAAGATTTTTTCATTTTATAGGTAGATGTCCGCTTGGTATGTAACTTAATATATAATAAACTCCCACTATACTACCACGCCACGAAGGAAATCGATGAATTTATGCCAAAAATATTGAATTTATTTGGCTGATGACGAAATTACCCAATGACGGAATTAACTAAAGACAAAGAAAAAAAGAAAGAAGAGTAGGTACTTTAAACCAAACCGCGATCACCAATCTGCCTGCTAAGCGTGGTGACTATTGCAAATCTCTCCATTGTATTCACTGTCTCATCCAGCAGTGGACGTAAACAGGATGGTGATGATGATGAATCAACAAAACCGAATATGCAAGGAAAACTATAGGCATGAGTTTTTGAGTGTATTCAGCGTCCAAATTCTACTAAAATGCAACGCTACACAAATTTCAAGAAATGGGAATGGGTGCATATGTTGTCTTTTAGTTTTAGTTATCTTACTTACTTATTAACAATCTTAATCTTACTTTTTTAAACTAATATTCACCCTCGGCTTTGCTCGCGTGATACCGGGATAAAGGAAGGATATGTGTTGTTCCATAACTTAATCTATCTCTTCCAAATTTCATCCATTTTCTCGAGTTCTTTTATATAATCAATTTGGTGCATGAAAATTAGTATATTGTGAGTAAACTAACGTCAAACCATAACGCTAATCCCTTGGTTGTTTAATAAGAATCAGCTTCCATCATTTATTTTAATTCATCGTTATTTACCTTCGTATCCGGACTTCCTCGTGATTCATTCTTCAAGTCGAAGTTTCCACTACGAAAGAAAACCAAAAACGCACAGTGCGTTAGTTAGTCGTATCCTCTCCATACGCAGAACTGTTATTTCGAGCTGTCTGTTGCGTTTAGAACCACGTCGAAACTCTTATTCGAAAATTACTTTAATTTTTGAGGTCTCCATGACTCAAATACAATGTAAAAACAAATGACAATCAAACAAAAGAATGTCATTAAATTTTTATGAATATTATAGTTTTTGTTTAAAAAAGTTCTAATCGCTAATCTTGGATCATGCAGGTTTAATATTAATTCAAAGTGGCCAATACGTTAAAACGGCAACTTCATACTTTAACCCCAACTATTTGGATTATTCAATCTTATAACGGGTTTTCTATATATTTCTGTCTCATCAGCCTATGGAAGAAGACGAAACCCTCGGTTCGCAAGACTGACTCTCACCTGGCCGAATTAATTTTTAAATGAACCGTTACGACAGTGTCAACAATTTCTCCATTCACTTCTTTGCTTATTCTGATTTCCAGAAGGCGTAGAAAGCGTCAGTGCTTATACAACACTACATCGCGCTTTATCTACACGACCAGGGCTCGATTCGGTTTACCAAATCTGCTTACGATTGCCAAAGTTGGTCTGAGTTCATCGACCCCGACGGCCAGTTCACCACTTCTGTTGTTAGGTGCCAAAAATCTGCAACGGAACGTAACGCTTTTATTGCCAGGGATTTTGCCAGATTTTGTAAAGCAATACAAGAATTGGTCGAACCGGTCAGATAAAGATAAGTAGTCACATATCGGAAGCAGGTCGACCAGCAGGAAGGCCCAGCAGCGGTACTCGCGGCGTTAACGCAGCCACGGGCAGCAACGTAGCCTTTCACGCACTTAATTTGGCAGGACCCCTCACCGCTACCTCCTCGCTCCAACACTGAGAGAAAGTAGCTAGCCTACGCAATGCTAAGGTCGATGACCGTACTCGAAAATGCTTACTTCTGACAAAAGTGACACATTAACAGCGTTCATTTCACATTCAGTATGTGTGGTCAGTTTCTTGCACGGATGTCGAATGGCCTATGTGATTAGGTCAGGTGGTGCAAAGTGGCTATTGTTACTGTGGAATAATGCAGACTGGCACGTAGGCATTGTCCAATAAGCTTTTTACATGGTATCAATCGAAAGCTTCATATAAGTCTTTAAAAACGTTAGCAGTAGGTATAGTTAGCTAGACTATTTTACGTAATTCGTCATCAAGCTGAGGTAAATGTCCGACTGAAACAAATCTGTTCCCTTAAAAAAACCAACCCTCAAATGCCAGCATCAACAAGCATATATGTATAACCTAGCTTAGAGCAACAGAACATTGAGAGTTTTCAGACACAGAAGAGCTTTCACTAATACTGAAGAAAACTATGAAGAAATACGGTTAGAAAAATATTTTGAAACCCATTTTTATGGTTCAGTACTTCAACAGGAAAAACGGGACCTTTATAGGCTCACTTTGTTGCCCATCTGTCTGTCTGTCAAGACCCTTTTTCTCAGGTATCAACTTGAAATTTAAACCAATCTGTAAGCTTATAGTGCCGTACAAAATAGGCTTGAGCAATGAGTGTTTAATTTTTGTATGTAAATCGCGAAAATGAAAAACCTACTTCCAGCTACCCCACAATTCTCAAATTTTCAAATGCTTTTGTGACAAAGTACCTAAACGAGAAAAGGAGAAAGTCTATCATTGAGGAATTTCTACTTTTTCACCCCTAAATTGGGATGGTGAAGAACCCTCAGGGCGCGAGTCTCGTTCGCACTTGTTAATTTTTCGGTGTATGGTTTGAATTATTTATTTTAATCTTTTTATAAGAGCTTGCTTTTACGTTGGCATTTTCAGAAATTTCAAATTCAATCCATGCCATTCTTTCAAGTATTTGTGGTTATTACCTACGATTCGTCAGGATGCTTGTACAGCTAGATTACTTAATTTTAACTGTCTCCAAAATTTTTCAATAGGTTTAACAAACGTTATGTCAACTTTATAGCCTCCATCATAGATTTCTTATTCTCTAGTAGAGAAAACACGAAGGTAGTGCAGCCAGCTGTACTTTCATAAAAATTCAATCAGATAACCAAGGGCTCGGTCTAAATCAGTACATGATCAGGGTCATCAAAAAAAATAACCGTGTTATAAAACATAACTGAATAGTGCTCCACTACTCCACTGAGCGTATATCAACGCAGCATAACTTGAGGCCATGTTACATTAAATATATATGTAGAATAAATAAATAAAATCAGATACAAATAGAGGTGATACATCATTTTAATTAGTGTTATAGATAGATTAATTCAATGAGATTAGAACAATAAATAATTTTTGGTCAAAATATTATGACAATACCATCCCATAGCCAAAATAACCAAGTCATCGGAGCTTGCTAAGTGTAAAAGCTCTAGGTATGTAACTTAATATGAACGACTGTATAATTACAAAAATTTTATAATTTTAGGGATTCGTTACCAAAGAGGTAATATAAGTTTTTTGTTGAAAAATGTATTTTCTAAACAAGCTTTTATTCAATTAGTGATCGGAACCGTGAGCTGATCAAAATGAGCCCAAGCACTGCCAGGTTACTCTTAATCATCGAGGAGTCCGTCTCCACTATCACATCAGCTCGCCGCCGCTCCGCGCCGTCACCAATATTGTTAATATTGTATTGTCATTCTGAACTTGTCAGGTATGAAAAATTTCAACTCAATCGGTTGGGTGGAAATGGTTCAAAATTCAGTTTCAAGATTTGTTTCATACGTTAAGTATGTATGACTGTATGTGTATGTTATACATAGAAACAGGTCAAGTTAAATAAAAGCTTGTAAAAAGGACTTTCTTGGCTGTCTGTTTATCAGCAACTACTATTGCTATCGATTTGTAATTTATAACAGTTAAAGAACTCGTTTACACCAGGGGATGGGCAGAAGCATCTGCCTGAGTACTATCAACACCAGTACTGCGATCACCAATCCGTCTGCCAAGCGTGGGGACTATGGCAAAATCGTCCATAGAATTCTATGGGGTTGGCCTCGTCCACAGCTGTGGACGTCTGACGGCTGAAGACGACGAAAGAACTCTGCTCAAATATATTCAAGGTGAGAAGTATAATGAGAAAATATTTATAATATTTAAAACGAAGATCCAGATACAAAAAACTGGGTGGGTCTGACTCGCACTTGGGCTAATTTATATAGTTATACATACCATAAGGTGCATGTCATAAGGTGCATAAAAATTAGTGACAAAGACTATTAATGTTTGATTTGCGTATAGATACAGCGACTTTAAAATGCATTCAACGATTTTATAAATAAAAACAGTTGGAAGCATAGGACCTCGCATCTGGGCAACCCAGGTGGTCGATAATTTATTGAATTAGCTTGCATGAGAAATGAGATGTCTAAGTGGACACGTGAAGAGTAGTACCATCGACTAGCAACGCCCGTGTGCGAGCACGTGCCATGGAAATACACAGAAAACAAGGACACGATGCAATGGTTCATTCAACCGAATTCAACAAGCGCACCGTGATGAAACTACGCAGATCTTCATTATTATTAACAAAGACCACTGTTTCGAAATATTGAACTACGTACTTATTACGTAGAGCTCACGTACGGAGCCCTTAAGAGGAGGTTACCGGCAGGGAGCTTACTCCCATTGGTACACGAACGAATTTTGCTTCTATTTTCATCAAACTCCATGAAATTTTTTACAAATGTACACTAATATCAAGAACCGTGGTGCGTCAGTTTTTTTTTTTGATTTAGTAACCATATAATTTTATAAGAAACTAACGCACCACGGGTCTAGATATTAGTGTACTGATCTTCGTTCGCGTACAAAAGGGCGTAAGCGGTTACCGGTGACTTCCTCTTAAAGCGTTTTCACACTATCCATCCTATAACGTTGTACGAAATAGGTACAATGAAATACAGGATACCCCAGAGTTGGTGTAGGTAGGTACCTACCTATCCCGAAGTTCAAGCCAAAGTAGTACCTAAAGCAACCTTTTCTTGCGTAATTGGCCTCAATGTGAATTATCCACCTTCAAGAAACATCTGATTCATCGATTGGCAGGATTTTATTTGTGAATTTTTAATTATATTTTATTTTACTTTTTGTGATTGATCAGCGTTTGTGGCAGAATCGCCATTAGCATGCCAATGCTCTCGCATTTCGCACCTTGTATTTTGTAAATTGTCGTAAGTACCCCGAAATCAGATCGGCTGCGGCAAAAGATAACGATATCGAATCGGATAGAGTGAAACGCTCTAGGACACCGAAATATGACATGGAAACGGCCAACGACACGCTACGAAATCTACGCATCAATATACGCCATGTTCACTGAATACAAGATGATGAACATTTTTGGGTTGCTTCATTGGATCAACAATGAATTTCAATAAGCATTTGCGATGATCCTAAAGTTCCTAAACATATCCTACTACTTCATAAAATAAAGCATTTCAAAATTACGTGTTCCAGTTGAATCTGCACGGTGTGTTCCTATGTATGTTGAAATGTGTAATTGATACTTTTGTAGATAGGTAGGTACTACACTCGAGAGCAATGAATCCGGGTCACGAATCCTAAAAATCTCGGAAACTAAAAATGCTAGGTTAATGCAATAAATTGTATTTAATAGACAATGTAATACTCCTTAAATGAAGGTATTAAAACTTCTTAGTTATTGTAAAGTTATATCATAAAAAAATCAAATTTGAAAAAGGGCCACTTTCGAAGATGGAACTACGAAATTACAGCATTTGGTTTTGCTTTTGTTTGTAATCTGTCATTTATGTGGGTACCTAAACCATGTTGATAGTGCTCTATATTCATTATTCAAGCTGAAATTATGTCGCTTACGCCTGAAGAATGCACCAGAATACTTACAATGCTGGAAACCGGCCGGAGTCAGCGCGATACAGCCAGGACTGTCGGTGTGTCGCTGTCAACAGTACAAAGAGTTCTCCGACGTTACGAAGAAACTGGTTCTAACCTACGCAGACCAGGAACGGGCAGAACCAGGTGTACCACAGCACGAGAAGACCGATACTTGGTGAACACCATGCTTCGAAATCGCTTTCTCACAGGAACTGAACTCACAAATCAGTTTCGACGCCTCGGAGGAAGTAACCCAAGTGCATGGACAGTAAGACGTCGGCTTGCTGAATCTAACTTAAAACCCCTTAGACCTGCAAACGGCCCTAAACTGGAGCGTGGGCATCGTATTTCAAGACTAAGATATGCCCAGAGCCACGTAAATTGGAGTATTGAAGATTGGTCAAAAGTTATGTTCTCCGACGAATCAAAATTTATGCTCTACAAGCACGATGGAAGACACAGAGTGTATCGAAGACCAGGGGAAAGATTCAAGCAAGCATGCATCGAAGAAAAAGTAGCCTACGGTGGTGGGTCTGTACTTGTGTGGGCCGGAATTTCTTCTGAAAGTCGCACAGAGCTGGTGATCATAGAAAACGGCTCTTTAACTAGCGTAAGATATGTGGAAGAAATCCTCAATGATCACGTTGGTCCATTTATGGTCAATTTAGGTGAGGATGCTATATTTATGCATGACAATGCCCGACCTCATACAGGTAGGATTGTGAATGACTACCTTCAAGAGATGAACATTACTCGTATGGAGTGGCCAGCGCGCAGCCCGGATATCAACCCGATCGAGCATGCTTGGGACGAGCTAGGCAGATGCGTAAAACAACGAAACCCTCCCCCAATCACGCTTCGTGAGCTCAAAATTGCTCTCACAGAGGAATGGGAGAATATTCCCCAAAATCGTATAAGGAACTTGGTGTACAGCATGCCAAACCGCGTAAACGCAGTAATGGAAGCACGAGGAGGCAATACGAAGTATTAAAATTCAAGAAAATCGTAATAAAGTTAAAAAAATTCATGTTTCCTATTTTTGTTTTAAGGAGAGATCAGCAGTTTTTTTCTTTATGTAATTTTGTGTTAATAAAATGTATGGTGACTCATATTTTTTTACCTTCATTTAAGGAGTATTACATTGTCTATTAAATACAATTTATTGCATTAATCTATAATTTTTAGTTTCCGAGATTTTTAACATTCTTTAAGTGACCCGGATTCATTGCTCTCGAGTGTATTACAGAACGTATTAATGCATGTAAGTATTCATCACAACCTCATTTACTTGGGGAAGAAAAAGTATTCTAAGAGTAATTTTTGTTGAAAAAAAAATACAACCGAATATGAAAAAAAACTTTTCATAAAAAAATATGTTTTAACTGACTTCAAAAAAAGGAGGAGGTTCTCATCCTTTTTTGAAGTCGGTTCAAAACATATTTTTTTAAGAAAAGTTTTTATCAAATTAATCTTTCAAATGATGAATTTAGTTTTCAGAACCGTGACATGATTAAAATAAGCCCAAATACGGCAATACTAGTCTACTACTACTATAGTCTTTTATGAGTACCTTGTTTATTTATTTATGCTCACAAAACTTACAGCCCGAGCCAAAACGTTCTACGAGCTAAATTAGTTGGCTTAAAAAACAAATACACATCTATATAAATTTAGGTGCGTGCGAGTGCGTCTAAAACACGCCCACTGTTTCATTACGTCAAAATAAAATATTCCCATGAAAGAACGAATACTAGTACTGTGTGAAAAATATTACAATATTTATCTCTTGTACTTGAGTAGTCTTTGGGTTGATCAATGTGAGTGTGTCGGGACATACCGTGCCATTCATAAGTGCACAAGTCCCGCTATCCACATTCAGACTCTTTCGCTGTCACTTAATTAGTTCATCATCAGCTCGCAATAATATACTTTGTCATCACGATATGTAACACATTTGTGCATGGTAAAAGTTGAAAATTCGATTACAAGATTTGATTGTTACAAAGCTGTAACACTAAATGAAAACCTTATGTAGTATTTAGGTAGTTATGTAGGTAGGTATAACTTTTATGCTTTTTATAATTTCCTAATCCCATTTCAATATGTGCCGTGGTCGTAAAAACCGCCCAAGGGATTACACCAGATGGCCAGCAGCATCCACCTGAGTACTCAACGCCGTTACTGCGATCAACAATCCGCCTGCCAAGCGTGCTGATTACAGCAAATCCCCCATTTTATTTTATGGGGGCCTCGTTCGGCAGTTTACGTCTAAAGGCTGCTGATGATGATGATGATTTCAATCCTGAATCCTACTATTATTATACCTATGAATATTTGAAATTTATGACCAGAGTTGACACATAGGCTACTTTTATCTCTTTACAACACGATCGAAGCCGCATTGAAAAAGGTGCCATTCATTTAAAAAGTTAACTATGACGATTTCGAAAATCATTAAAATATTCGCAATCTGACCAGTAAGATGAAATCAAGTTAGGTCCAATCAAACCGATTCAATGTTACCACATCCGCTAAAATATTTCTTCTAAATGGCTCCTTTCGACAATGACTTCATCGAGCTTAGAATGACGTCTTAATATTTCGAAATTCCGCTTAAAATTTACAAGCTGTTACTATGAAACTATTATTAATAATTCGATGTAAGTATTACGAAATTATTAATAGGTTCCTTCGACACTGTTAGTTCATAGTTACACAACACTATGCCTACCTAAGTATAAACAAATCTAACCTTTCACAAGTCCTGAATTCGTATCAATAACTCATTGCTAAATTCCTTTATTGTTTGCAAACTTTACTCATAGCTAGGTACTGATTAATAACTCACTGCGTTTGAAGGAATTGTTACCGGCATGTCCGCGTGAGAATTCTTTCAACAAACGAAATCTTTGAGATTTTTTGTGAGTTCGGTTTGACTGCTGAAATTCGGAAATTTCATTCAAATTTCAGAAAAAGTCTCTCTTTGATTCAAAGAGACTTTTTCTGCTTGTTCGAATCGAGACTTCGTCCTTATAAATCCTTTAATAGACACGGACGGACGTATCGTATAGTGTTAGTGTAACACGGTTTTTTTATGGAGACACTTATGGAGCACTGATTGCTTGTTAAAACACGGAAAACTTGAGCGTGAGCAACCACAAAGTTACCTATCTCGTGGTCCACTCAACTTCTCATTGATTATTTAATTACCTAATCATCTTTCATTACAAAATGCTCTATTTATTGGCCAAAGCGCATTTAAGTTGTTTTCATGTTGGCACCTGTGATAGCTCATAAGAAACTTTGTGGCTCTTTCTGAATTTTCAGGAGTTCCTCTTTTTCTAAAGGCTTCACATTCAAACTGATCGTCGATTGTAGACTCACATGCTCCATTCACTTATGAGCTTTATTTTTAGTCATGCCTGTAGAAGACCACTCCTGAACATAGGCCTTTCTCCTAGAATGCCACGACTAACGGTCTTAAGCCGCGACCATCCACCGGATTCCTGCAATCCACACCTACCTAAATGCAGGTTTATTAATAAAACAGTTCGACAGCTAAAGAACCGTACGTATGCGCTTCACCGTGGAGAAATCTAAACAAGACAATCCTGAATACCTAAGTGAGCTATTAGTATCCACGCAGGACTCCGTAGTGACAAACGTATAGCCAAAACTGAGTTGTGTGGTGTAACAGCGTGAGTGAGGTAGTAATGGGCCGGGTTCGTTCGCCGACAAAAGCGAAAGTTCTGCGTTCAGTGGGACAACGACCGCCGCGCCTGGCTCCTGGGGTATCCCTGTCGCCTTCCTGAAGGCGCCCATCGCTGTTGGCAACGTACATTTTGCAGTCAAAAGATATATACCGCTTCGTACCTGCGCGCCTTTGATTAACACAATCCTCCATACTCAGAGACGTCATGTTAATTAAATGGATCTAAAGCTACGATTTTTTATATTTTTATTGTATGGATCAATGTTTGGCGTTTTCATAGGTAGAGAATAGTAAGAATCCCTTTAAAGCTACCTAGGCATCTGCTCACTTTTATTAGTGTAAGTACTAAATAAACTAAAAAAAAAAAAAAAATTACCTCATCAGAAAATTATATTTATAGAAATAGTCATACTACCTACATCAACAAAATGTTAGTATCACCTTATAATCAAAATCAAAATACATACAGGTAAACAAACGTTGCATGATTGACTGTCTATCAACGCACGGCCTATACCGTTAGTCCTAGAGACCTAGAGAAGGGTAGGGACTTAGGTGCACTAAGAAAGGAATTTTCGAAATTCACCCCCTAACAGCGGGGTGTTGAAGTTTGTATGGAAAAAACTTTACGCTGATTTATTATGTATTGTTATTTCCAATGTTTTACCAAGATTGATGCAGGTATTGCACCTACATTCTTTCATTGAAAAATATCTATACACAAAGATGTGCCTTCAACTTAATGTCCATTAAATGGGTATTTTAGTAAAGCAAGTAATAGTAATTATATTATTAGTTTGAAGTTACACATAAAGATTGATAGTGCAACACCAGTTTCTGTAGTGTAGACAATCCTTTGTACAATACACTAACTTCTTACTCTTATAATAAATAGACCTCTGTCACTTTTTTGTCATCTTTGTCGTCTCGGTAGAGTCTTTATTCTAAGGGTAGAGTCACTGCTCTACTAGCTCTTACGTCGTCATCATCATCATAGGCCATTGTGTCTTTTGCAAACGACAGCGCTTCTGGTGGCTGTATCTTATAGGACAAATCCTGAGCGAACTGCCCCCCTATTCCCTAACTGAAAGACACTCGGTGACTAACGTTTGACAAGTATAATTACCATCAACTGCTCAAAATTACATTAAGAATTGTCAATTTGATGGTCATTTTACTTGTCAAACGTTAGTCACCGAGTGTCTTTCAGTTAGGGAGTAGGGGGGCAGTTCGCTCAGGAATTGTCCTATAAGATGCAGCCACCAGAAGCGCTGTCGTTTACAAAAGACGCAATGGCCTATGATGATGATGATGACGACGTAAGAGCTAGTAGAGCAGTGACTCTACCCTTAGAGTAAAGACTCTACCGATCGACAAAGATGTAAAAAAAGTGACATAGGTCTATTTATTATAATAGTAAGAAGTTGATGTATTGTACAAAGGATTGTCTACAGAAACTGGTGTTGCACTATCAATTTTGATGTGTATTTCTAAACTTCAAACTAATAATATAATAGATTAGATAGATTATAACTTTATTGTACACCATAAACAAAAAACAACAAAAAATAAAGATACAAAGTTTCAAATAAAAGGCAGGTAAGGAGGTACAATGGCAGTCTTAGCAAGAGTCATCTCTTCCAGACAACCTTTGGATGGACAGAAACTATTTAACAAATAAGGACGGTGGCGTACATCTCTATGGAAAGTACCTACAATAAAACAAATTGATATTAAAAACAAAATAATAAATATATATCCCACCAGTACAATATAATACACACAATTATTATACCTACGTAAGTATATTGATAATATATAATATACATACAATAATACATAATGGCGTTGGTGATAATAGAAGAATGTCAAGATGATGAGATTATTTAAGAACAATTTGTAAACCCTTTTTCTGCGAAATAAATCATTCATTCATTCATTTGACGTACAGAGGGATTTCTTTTAAAATACGTTTGTCCATCTATTCCAGGTGTCCGGGGTGATAGCCACTGGGGTAGGGATATGGCCAGTACTACTTTTGCCTCTAACGTACAGCAGTTGTGATAGGTGCTTATTGTGAACGCAGTAACTCTATTATTTATTTATTTTCACTGTTTAGATTTCAAATAAAGACAACACAATTTTAAACCTACATCTATAATGTTTTCTGAAACTAGTTTCTTATTACAAGATTTAGCCTACCCTTTTTAGGTGATTCTATATAGGGCATCTTTCCTGGAATTAAATAGGTTATCTCCCGATTTTGCGAGATGCCATGATGGGTTATTTTTGGAAATTAATAATTTTTACTATAATGTACTTATTAAAAGTTCCCATTTCCTTCAAACAATATTGGGGTGACATCAGACCGAGAGCCCTATAGGTATTAAAATTTAACTTCATCAGCAGCCTTTAGACGTCCACTTCTGGACGAGGCCTTCCCCATAGAACGCAATGGGGGGCATTTGCCATAATCACCACGCTTGGTATCAGGCGGATTGGTGTCGAGTAACCAGGTGGATGCTGCTGCCCATCCCCTGGTGTAATCCCTTGGTCAGCTTTTACGACATCCACGGGAGGAGACTGAGGGGTTAATTCAAAATAATATTATTGGAAACACCGTTGCAATCATCCGAAGAAATTACTTCGAAATAACAAATGCCGCCGCCCCGCCTATCAAATCATACGAGCAATCGTATAAACATAACTATTCAAAATATCAGGCGCAACATACAATAAATAGAATAATATGTAAGTTCTTTAAATATAGGTAATTGCTATGCGTAAAATTATGATAAGAAAAACCATAAAATTAATAAAGTGCATGATACCTTAAATTGCAGGAACAGTAGCTTTAAGTAACTTTGTAATTTTGACGACCTCCTTAGCGTGGCGGGCGTGTAGCCGGCTGAGACGCAAGAGGAGCGGGTTCGATTCCCGCTACGGGACAAATGTTTGTATGATCTGCAAATATTTGTTCCGGGTCTAGGTTTTATGGTACCATGGCACTCGTAGTTCCTGATACCCAAGACACAGGGAATCCTAGTGTGGGATCATGGCTACGTATGTGACTGTTGGATGTTATGTTATTCGTTGGTGGTGGTTGATATACGAATTACAAACCTACGGCAGTCATGTTAGTGACTTACGCTGAGCACATATCTATTAGGACAGGTCGATAGGCATTTGGAAGTTATCGCACTTATATTTCGCTAGATGTTGGGCCCGAAAATTCTTTATTGCACATATAAAAGAAGTACAAAGGGGAACTTAATGCTAAAAAGCATTCTCTTCCAGATAACCTTGGTGTACTGCGGAAAAAAAATGTGTCGGTAGTGAACAGAAAGCGAAAGGGTGTGACAGATTTTTTTTACTAATATTAAGCAGATATAAGTAGCGGCACATAAGTCTAGCGCTGAACGAAACGTGGAGTGGATAGTTGCGCATGTTTACTGTCGCACAAGCAATACAATTAGTATAAGATAGATAGAGATAGAGACAGAGATCCCGCCCAAAATACCTGAAGTACTTTTGACTTCTACGCAATAACGATCAGCGCTAGAGTTTCGTGCCGCTACTTGTACCTACACTATTTAATGCCTAAGATATAAAATAAACTAATATACTATACAATAAATGCATATGTATAAATAATATTATTATGCAAGTAAACCATTTGTATAATTATAGATAGGAATACAAATATAAAATACTTAAATAAGAAAAAAATTTGCTCATTAATCGATCTTACTGATGAAATGACTATAGATTCTAGACCTGAACAGCTCCACTGAAGTAACTTCACAATAATTGGGAGGGTGATGATTCTAGAGACGAATAGAATAGCAGTTATTGTGAGGTCCCCATCCAACGCCTAAGAAAATGTTGATTTAACTGGAATTTGGATCTCGTAAAAGCTGACCAAGGGATTACACCAGGGGATGGGCAGCAGCATCCACCTGAGTAAATTTAAAAAATAAAGAACTGTCACAGGATTTGTCTAGATACCTAAGTAATTAAATGCTATCGTATGAAAAAGTATTTGTTACTGCTGTCCCTTTTTTTCTTTCCATACAATGAAATTATATTTATTTATTTATTTTTTAACTTTTTAATGCTTTTATTAATAACTCAAGCTTGACCAAAAATTTTACTACCAAAATTATTTTCATAAAAAAAAGACCTAAAAGACAGTTTCTCTGTATCATGGTTTAAAAATTCCCCATACTGTCCTATTCAAAAAATTACACCATATGGCATATGGCATATGCCATGCATTTTGCGTACACCATATTATATTATATGCTGTACGCAAAATACATATATTGTGGTTTGACTCAAGACTCTACCACGCATAATAAGACCACATTCACTGCTTTATAATTTACCTGCTGTGCAAATATTTGCTTGTGTCTAACATAGTAAATTGTTCATTGTGCCTACGCTTATTTATAACAAAGTAAAGAGCGTTTTCATAGATTGCTCTACCTAGATTAGGCTCATGGCTAGAACAAAACAAACAAATGCTAGATAATAGTTGACTATTATTAGTGACGCATTCGCCTGTTTGGTGCATTGTTTATTTGATTTCGCTCAGGCGCTGGAACGGGCGGTCGGCGGAGACAGCCAGCCTGTCTGGGGAGCGCAATCGTTACCCAGCCACGTCGCGTCGCGTCGGTCTGCATCGGCAGGCATGCGCACACGGGCCGCGTCTCGCGTTCGACCGAGTCTTGTGCGAAGTGAGGGAGGAGGAGGAACCGAGGAAGTAGGAACGCAGTGATCGCATCGCTGCCTGCGAATGGAAGCCGTGTCCGCGCCGCTCCGCAGTCCTCCCGCCGCGCCGGCTCTGCGCGCTCCTCACCAAACCGCAATATGGTGAGTCATTCCTAAGTGCGAAACTATTCATTTGCGACGGCCTTTCATCATCCGATACGGACCAATATAAACCGAACCGACCCACTTCGTTACGCCGCACGCTAATTCACTCTGAGAATTCACAAAACCTCTCGCATAAAGCCCGATAGAGGCCGACGTGTCAAAATACTTCTAACCTGATTAAGTACAAATTGAACATAATAAAAGAAATCGAGACTGCGCACCGACAATGAAGGTCAAACGTTAGAGGCACGCTTTACAAACCTAACAATCTCATTTTCAGGTAATGGACAACCGCATGAATGATGATTTTGAGAATGAGCATAACTCCTCCATATTCATAACAAATTTTCAAAATGGAGACGTCATAAACTATTCTCTAGTTCTCCTGAAAGGCTTTATTACTAGAGGAAATTCAAACAATCAGGACAAGATAGTTTGTACGTTCAATAATGATGGAGAACAAAATAAATCAGAATGGGATGTCCATAATGGAGAGTTCAAAGTGATACTAGAATTGAAGAAGGGTCAAAACAACATCGCATTGGAATATGCACATCAAACGCGAAACTTTATTTTGGACTACACCCCAAGAAAAACGAACCTCAGGGTAACACCGGTGTATATCATATGTCAAGGTCACGATGGTTGTTTCCAAAGCCCTCCTGATATTGACAGCTCCATAGAAAGTGCATGCGCTCGAATAGCGTTAGGAGCAAAACTCATCCAAAGTGTAACTGCTGAAAAACTATTCGAAAGCGGTGTCGGAAGAAAAACATTTCAACTTGAGCATGAAGTGAATGCCAAAACACCTGAATGTATAGTTTTCAGAAGTGCTCTCAATGTGAACAAAGCCAGGAAAATGAAGCAAACCGAACTATGGTCACATTTTGGAAGGGAATTTATGTTATCAGATCTGGGTAGCAATGAACGTAAATTCTTGGGTTTTATATCGTGCACCAGATTCAAAGGAACAGATATAGACAAGCCCATGTCGCATGATGGAATTGTTTCAATAACTGAAGCCTATGCCGCACTTGGAGGCGGCGGGTTGGCGTTATTTGGTACCGCATGTCTTTATACTTGGCCATCACAAGTTGCAGAACTAATACCAAAGCTTATGGATTCCACTCCAGTAAACACAAGGCGGTTTATGGATGACAGTGGGTACCGAGGGACTCTGGGTGCTTGCTTCGCAACAACTTTGGGATCAGTATTCCACGAGCTCGGCCATACGTTCGATCTCGGACACACTAAAGACGGTATCATGGGAAGAGGCTTTGACAATTTAGATCGAGTTTTCATTGTAGGAGATAAAAGGTCAACATTAACAAAAGATAACATGAATAACTTTAACGGCAAACCAGTACAACATTCTACAGTTTCTCTTCAACGTAACATAAGTGTTACGATGAATGTGGCAGAACCACTACGAGTTTTAGGTCCAAGAAGCAAGACAACATTGGGAAATTTTGCCCAAATGTCAAAATCGGACATTGTAAGAAGAAGTCCAAATATTACCCCGATAACAAGGCCATCAAGTGTTTATTCAAGTATGACAAACAATTTTTCGGATTCAAAGAAAAATATAAGTAAAACGAATGGGAATGACTCTGTATATTGGACGAGAAACTGTGCAGTTATGTTATCTTATCATAGATGGTTCAATAACGAATACGGAAGAGAGAGGCAAGCAATAACACGATATCTGAAATTTGATACAAACAAAATGATGATCATATCCACAGCAGGTTTACGAATTGTTGAAATAAGGGATGAATCAAACGGAATGGTGTTAGATTCGTATGAATTCACAAATCTTTTACCTGAGAAGAGATTCCTGCTTCCGTTCACATTTTCACCAAAAAGTAAAGTTTTGACAATCGTGGTAGAGGATGATTTGGGAAACGTTTTAAAACAGACATTTTCCTATTGAATAGTGTTGAAAGAGATTAACGATGACAATAAAGTAACAGAGGAAAGGACATTAACGAAAGTATTATACAAGACCAGTTTCATAAACTTATTTTGAAAAAAGACGAACTATTCGTGTTATTTTTTTATTTTGAAGTGGTCACCCTGTTTTGCTGTGGGCAACTGGATGTTTTGACATAAGTTATTCGGACAAAATATTTTCCGTGTAAAGTGCTTGTTTAGATAATATTCTAATGATTACCGTGATAATTAGACAAGTGTATGTAATTTTGTGTGATAAATTAAATTAAGTAGGAGAGATACCGTGAAACTGTACATGTAAATAAGTCTTTGACTGAACAGCATTGAAATGGCAGGCAGCTCTACAACCAAAGAAACGAAAAAATTTTTGATTGATTACCCATCGGTTATCAATGGACAAATAAATATAGTACAATTTTTAGAGGCATCGAATGACTTAGTAGCTGTTGTGGGTAAGTTATGCGTATTTCTGTGAAAAATGAGGCTCAAAATGTTTTCGATTCTAAAGCAATTCTGTGTTTATTTACAGAACGCCTTGGCACTGTGTTCGCACCTGTGAAGTATGACATGCAAGGAAACATTGATGTGAGTATAAATATTTAAGTTTTTATTTTTGTATAGTATTATTTTTTATACTTAGGAATCGGCACAATTTATAAGAACCTATTATGTATACAACAACTATACTGAAATTGTTGAATTAATGTTATATTTTTGTTAAAAATTTTCAGAAAATACAGAAACATTACAAATATAATGAAAATTCATGTATACTTGAATTAATGCTAGAAGAAGCTGCTACAGGTAAAACAACTGGAGCTGAAGCTGTACTATGGCTTAACAGGTGATATTAAAATGTATAGCCATAAATTTCTATACTTGTTTACCAATACATTTCACATAAAAAGTGGAATATTTTTGTGAAAAATATATTTAGACTTGCCTCTGACTAGTCACTTCCCCTAGTGAAGTAGTAGTTCCATGTCTTCACATGAATCGTCCATGCTGAGGGGGTTTATCGTGCGAGCCTATAATATGAACGTGATTTTGAGATATGTAACGTGAAATTAACTGTTATTTATTATCTTTACAGAGCTCTACTGTTTTTTGAACTGACATTTCATGAGATTATAAATCACCTCAAATCTGGCAATTACAAAGTAGGCATGAAAAAAATATTCTCAGTGGCCTATGAAGAATCTGTCAAGCAATACCATAGTTGGATGACTCAGCAGCTATTTTCAGTAAGTACCTAGAGTACAAACAATGCATACATGCTATGCTAATAGTAATCAGTACTAATCATTTATTTTTCACTTACAAAATATCACCTAAAATGGTTAGGGCCTTATTCATAATCATTTTTTAAACCTATTTTAGTTAAAATAGCTTTTGTCTTTTTCTCTCTGATGTAAAATGTCATGGGTCAAAACAAGACAAAACATTTTTAAACTAAAATAGGATTAAAAAATGATTGTGAATAAGGGGGTAAGTATCTCCCATGTGCCCTGATAGAGCGCAGCAATAGCAATAGAGGCACTTAATTAAATTCTTAAAGCTAATTTTTGGAGTATTAACAATTTCCTAAACTTAGTTAAACACTTCACATTATGAATAATAATTTGCATAAAAATCTTAAGTCACAAGGATGCAATAGTAGCATTTCTGGACCAAAAGGTGTTTTAGTTTATTTTTTAACTTCTTTTACTTCGTTTTTAATATCGTTAGCGATTTTTTTAAATATAAGTATTGTTCTATAATATGGAGTGTTTTTATGCATTTCTAATTTTGGTGCAGGAAGAGCTAGTTTGTTATTACGGCGGAGAATTCTATTGAATTCAAAGAATGTTATAAGTTTACGAACAAACTGTACAATTTCAAAAATATACTAATAAATAAATAAATAAATAAATATCATATTCTGAGGCATTTTTTTGCATTACAAATAGATCATGTTTGTCTCTACTATATGACCCCACATTATTATACCATAACTTGACCAGGCATGTGCATATGCATAGTATGCGGACAGTGCACACTCATAATTCGTATTTGATTTGAGTATACCTAGAGCATAAACAAATTGAGATAGCTTTGATTTTATTTTCGCAACATGTTTTTTCCAATTTACATGCGTGTCGTTCGTTATTCCTAGTAAATTAAATTATTTTACTTCTTCAATGTTATAAGGACATAAGATACATTCTTAATAATACATACTTAAGTCAGTTCAAAAAGGCCTCATCAATAAAAAAGCATTTATCTACATTATTTTTAGGATACAGAGATTTAATAGTTTTTTTTTAGATAGGTAGTTATACTGAAACTCTACTCTAAGTTACACAATATGCCTGCCTACTAATATAATTTAATGATTAACTTTGTTATTTCTGTTCCAGCTCATATGCAAAATGTCACCAACTCTTCCTCAAATAATGAAATCTTTCGAAATTGACCAAGACGTAAAGCAATTTGAAACTTCACTAGAAAGTTTCAATATAACTCTACACCTTGTAAGGTGCAAGATTGACGACTTTTTTAGAGAAAACGATGTAGTAAAAAGTGTAACTCAGCGCCAAGGCAGCTAAGAAATGTTACAGAGTTTGTTTTCAAACAAAATTACCAATGATTAGTGCACAGATACTAAACAGTAAAATAGCTTTAAACTATTTTTGTGATTGTACAGAGTTTGACTAATATAAAATAACAAAAACATAAGTTATTGTAATGCATTTGAATACCTTAGAAATAAGACGATAATCTAGAGTGCAATTGCCAAGAGGCTATAAATAGTGTCCGAAATGTGTACCTATACTTACATAGCTTTTTTATTATTCTAAATTATTTCATGAACCACACGTTCCCTAGACGTCCATAGCATAATAAAGTTGTTTATTTATTTTATATTGAATAATGTAGTACCTACCTACTTTAATTGAGCATTAATCTGGGCTAAGCCACTTGAAATTACGTTGTAGATGAATATTTAAAAAGAAAGGAAAAATAATAAATTGACATGGTCAAATAAATTGAAAAAGAATAAAATTACGAGGCATCTCCGGTGAACGGGCCCGTATGTATAATATATATATAAGTACTGTGCTTTGAATGATTCGGAACAGAATTAAAATTAACAAGAAAAAAATATTCAGAATGCAATACGTACGTTTTATTTAGGCTATACTTGATACCAAATTTCCAGCATACATAATACGGGCTGATTTTTTAATAGACAAAAAATGGAGTTCATTTGAAAAACAATGTAAAATCGTCCTTTTTACTGAGTAGGAATGAAAAACGGAACACTTATTTAAAATTAATTCCACGGCTATTTATCCGGCTACCAAGAAATCAGCCCTTAATAAGTTACTTAGGTATACTACTTATTCAATAGGTACATAATAAATGTCATTATAATAGATACTACCTAAGCTATTAACAATGTACCTAAGGCTTTTGAATTAAATTGTGTAAATTGATTAACCTGCTTTATTTATATCATTAAATAAGATATTTAATACTATATACTAGTTTAACATACCAAAGCTTGTGCTATATTCTTGCAAGTCTAAAAGTTAGATTTATAATCACAGCTATAAGCAAAAAAACAACGAAACCTAGCAGGCTGTCTGTAATATTTGGTCTGCCTGTAGGTACATCAATTAAATTCAATGAATGGCAAAGGCATGCCGAATATGTTGAGATTCGCGAATTAAAAAAAAACACAAAAATAATTTACTTATTCATTATAAAGTGAGCCATAAAATAAATTCTTTTGAGAAATATTTACAATGCATTTTCTTTACCTAACTTGTATTTTGGTCACAACTTTTTTGGGATAGAATAGAAAACCATCTTGACTTACACTATAAGTACCTACATCTAGTCAAGCCAAACATTAGAAACCTATCTACTTGAAATTTAAGGACACTTATTCAAATTCTTGACAAGGCGCTATTGATAAAATATACATAAAGACTTAATTTGTCACTTAGGTACTACACATTTCTAGGTTCATTTCATAGGTTATTAAATCTCTAAAATCAAAACTCAAGTTTTGCCAAAGACCTTTAGGAAATATCAAATGAGAAATGTAATTCTCTGACTAACTGTAAGTGCCTACCTTTTCCCGAAAAACTATAAATGTTTTTTTTAACTCTGAAAAATTCATCTAATGTTTCCAAAGAAAACTCTAACAACAAAAGTAAAGGTACTTTCCCTGAGTCCCATAATCTCTCCACAGCCTAAACATAGCACTTTGACAATACTCTCACCTTCACAGCCTACTATGGCTTTACCGCAACCTACACTGAAGCCGCTCTTTTTACTAACTTAAGTATTTATTTATAATAAGCGGCAAATAAGATGATGCCCAGCGCTCGTTCCACGTGACTGCGCAGCAGGATTTTGTAAGAAATTACTAATGCGCAAGTCACGTGGTACGCCCGCCAGGTAACTTCCCTCTAATAGTACAATAATACAAAAAGATATAAGTACACAAATAATTGCATTGGCATAATTGTTTTTCACATCATCATATTCATCATCATCATCAGCCTGTAGAAGTCCACTGCTGGGCATAGGCCTCTCCCCTAGAATGCTACGACGAACGTTCTTGAGCCGCCTCCATCCACCGACTTCCTGCTACCTTTATAATGTTTTTAGTCCACCGAGAGGGAGGCCTTTCTCTAATGCATTGTCCGGTTGGTGGTCGTTACACATTACTATCATTAAATTAGGTGGTATAATACTGTATTTAGGTAAGTACGTCTACCAACAAAGCAGTGGGTGCACGGGGAAAAAGAAATTCCCCGTGGTCCCACTGGTGGGTGAAGTTGGTGGGTGGACGGGTCGCGGCCGAAAGATATCATTACGATTGATGATCTACGATTACAAAGCTCGCCACTCTGTTATATTAGTATTTAGTCATACCTACTGTACTAAGTACACCAGGGGATGGGCTGCAGCATCCACCTGAGTGCTCAACACGAATACTGCGGTCACCAATCGGCCTGTCAAGCGTAGTGATTGCTGCAATATTCCACCCATTGTATTTTATGGAGGAGGCTTCGTCGAGCAGTTAAAAGTCTAAAGGATGATGATGACTATAATAATTCAAACAAGTCTATAGTCTAATAACATAACACCCAACAGTCACATACGTAGTCTTGATCCCACACTAGGATTCCCTGTGTCGTGGGTATCAGGAACTACGAGTGCCATGGTACCATAACACCCAGACCCAGAACAAATATTTGCAGATCATACAAACATTTGTCCCACAGCGATAATCAAACCCGCAACCTCTTGCATCTCAGCCCGTCGTACCACAGAGGTCGACAATAATAACAATACTAGGTATAATATGTTTCCGTAATGAAAATGGAACGCGCGGAATCTGTCATGACAGTCACGTCGGCAAATTCTTGCAGGCACTGTCGCCTGGGTAGAGCTTTCGAGTATCTACCTATCTGAATCTCCAACGGTATCGATGGACAAGGAGATAAGGCAGACTGTCCTCAGCTGTTAATCCTCAGGGATTAGTAATAAAAGGACGCGAGGTTGTGTGGATTCGTGGTCGGCAAATTCTCGCAGGACGAATCGCAATAGGTTCACAGACACGCGGAACTGGGAGCATCTCAATGGTTGGAAAATACTGAGGATGTGGGGGAGTTTGGTTTGCAGCATATTGTACTGCTTTATAAACTGCGAAGAAACTTGTTGTGCATTCTATTAATGTCATCAAAAATAGGAATCCGTGAAGGCAAACTTCTACCGGTGTACACAGCTGCGATGGAAAAGATATGAAAAAAAAGCTTACAAGTGGCATTTGTATCAGAACTGTCAGCAGGAAAAACCGCGTCAGCTTAGAAATCTGTAAAGAAACATTTTGCATATTCGATTATCAATTATCTACATAAAATGTTCACTGCTGGGAGTTAAGCCATAACGTTTATTTTTGTTCTAAAGTTCAAAATTTTGAAATGTTGCACTCGTCGCATCATGTTCCGATGACAATTCAATATTATGGTGACAGCGAGGGAGGCGTAATGTGGACAATGGAACTCATCTTCATCAGCAGCCTTAATGTTAATGTTAAAGAACTCCCTTTTCCGCATTCGAACTCTATGATGGTCCATTATGCGTGAGAGTTAACTGGCTAGATAGTTAGCCAGCCTAACTCCGTCCAGAAGCACAGAAGCTTCCTGGAGTCTTCGCAGGCTTCGCGGAGTGACCTCGGGTTGTTGAGGATTTGTTCACGTTGAGGTACTACTCCCACGCATTCCACCTCGGGTTGTTGAGGATTTGTTCACGTTGAGCTGCTACTCCCTCGCATTCCAGGACTACGTGGGCAGCCGATTCTCATCAGCAGCCTTTAGACTACCATAGCTGAACGAGGCCTCCCCCATAGAATACAGTAGGGGAAATTGCCATAAACACCACGCGATGCAGGCGGATTGGTGATCGTAGCATTGATGTTGAGCGCTCAGGTGGATGCTGCTGCCTATTCCCTGGTGTAATCCCTTAGTCTGCTTTTACGACATCCACTGGAGACGATGGAGATGGATTCTTATGCCTGGTCCACCACAACATCAGATAATGGGCTCATTTTGATCAGCTCATGGTTCCGATCACTAGTTCCATAAAAGTCTGCTTTGAAAATAAAATTTATTACCACACATACTTTTTAATCTTAAGGAGGTGGTGTTAATAAGCTCCTGACTAACCTGCTGTTAAACTGTTTAAATAAATACAAAAAGAATTTAGTGACTCTTTTTACATTTTGGAATGTACTATACTCCGAGTTTTCAGTATGAATAGGATAGTAGAAAGGTACTTACATCAGATGTGAAGTGTCTGCGCTTGCCTAGATAGAGCTTTATAGAAAAAGTTATAATCATCAGAAGGTACGCTGTCACCACTAACAGTTTTGGAATTTTCATAAAATCCAGCTGAAAAGACCACAAATTAAAATCAAAACTAAATTGCAACTTTTTGTGTGCTGTTTCTGTGTACCTAAGTATTAATCCCTCTAGGTACATCCTACTGGTTGGGTTGTCTTCAAGCATAATCAACAAGATGGAACGATTGATCAACATAACAATGCCATATTTCTTCATGTCTTCTCACCATGATCGTTCACCATTCTCGTCGTGATCAATAATCAGCCTGTAGTGTGGTGATTATTTGCCATAATCACCACACTACAGGCTGATTGGTGATCACAGTATTCATGTTGAGTAATCAGGTGGATGCTGCTGCCCTTCTCCTGCGGTGTGCTCCCTTAGTAAAGCTTTTACTACATCCACAGGAGGTGGGGTCTATTGTTAGGCTGGACACACCACGTCCCTTACAACTACTTATACTTCCATTTAATTAGGTAGGAGTTAAGACCTATCAAATTATTCTTGGTATGTGATAAGTTAAGTTGATAAACATAATTCACTCTCATCATGATTATCTTGGCCAAGTAGTGGGAATATTATGTGCTAACATGGCTAAGGGATAAAAACTATGTCTCTGCTCAACGCTGACAGCAAGTTTTTGAAGGTACCTATCAGGCGGTTGGACTACTCAGTGGACTTATAAAGTAAGTGAATAAACTCATGAATAATGATCAATTACCTTACAGTACAAGAATAATCCATTACACACTGCCCAAATAACGTAAAGGTAGTAGCCAAAATACATGCCCTTGTGCAGGATGAGTCCATGCAGGAATTCCATTCTTACCAGAATTTGGTTTCTGAAAAAAAAAAACAATATGAGATCGTTGTTTAACTTAAACGCCATCATAAGCTAGGCATAGCTAATTTTTTTGAAGGTATGTACCTACCTAGTTGGAAAAAACAAAGTCGGAGGTCAGTACCTAGTTAGTGGGCTACTCACAGCCGCCCATTTTGAGTAAAATTGTGTATGGGTACCTGAGCATAAAATATTTTAAAGAACTAGACTTCTGGGGCTCTTATCTAGGTTTTGCAGCAACCATCGTTACGCTGACGATTACGACGGTCGTCCGTGTATTACGTAGTAACTAGCCATTAATCTATGCCGTTTCAGTCGAGCGCGTGCGCAGTTTACCAGTTTAGTTGATAGTTACTACGTAATACACGGACGCTCGTCGTAATCGTCACCGTTATAATGGTTGCTTTAAAACTCGGACTCAAGTGTCCTGCTGGATGGATTTGATACCATAGTCACCGTCGTGAATTTAACGAAAGTTTTAATAGGTAGAACCGTACCTACCTGTTGCGCGCGGGCGGAGCTGCAGGCAAATGCTACTAATAAAATAATAAAATACAGAAAAAACTAAGTAGTCCGGCCGAAATCAGTGCTGTATGTAGGTACTTACAGTAATTTAATGACGGTCAAAACCACATAATTAGTCTGTTCACGTCTTTCATACAACAAAACACAACTATTTAACTTTTCTAACTGCTGAGTACTAAGTAAAGTAAATGGGGTTTAATTCAAATATTTCTTCTATTTCAATTTAAAATAACTAGGTACTTATTAGAGTACTTTTCTGTAATCTTTAGAGTTCTTATCAATTCAATAAATTCATCAAAGTCAACAAACACTGGCTGCGTGCACTATGTAACAGTTATGATATTTGTTTATTATTGTATTGTTTGTAATTGTAATAAAAAATTTCAAAAAATTGTCCTAGTCAACATCCTAATCAACATTTCATAGTTTGACACATCAATCACATGTCACTTTGACACCTGTACTGTAGCATTATCTTGGAACAAGGAACATAATGAAGCGGCAGAGAAACATTTATTTTGAGGTGTTTTCACGGCCGTGGATGGTCATGAGCATGGAGCATGCTCTTAATGCTTTAAGCGTTGAAAATAGATGGCGCTGTGCTGTAACTTAGCTGTCAAAATAAAGTGAAATGTCAACATCAACAACGTAGATATATTCACAGACTAAGGAGAGTACTACGTACAGACGGTAATGTGACCTCTATCGACACTATACCGTTGCAAACTTCGACGATGACAGTGGTTTTTTTGTTTTTTTCGATCAATCGTTTGCTGCGCTATATTGTCTGTGGCGATATATTATTAGTAACTAGTAGAATAATGGATGAAACCATAGCTTGCTAAACGAGAATTTAAAAAGAAGTTGTGCTCAGGCATGATTTATAGTAAACCCTCGATTAAAATTTATGAACAGAAACAAGCAAAGTCAAAGTCAAAAAGAACTTTATTCATTGAAATCACAAGGATCATTTTGAATCGTCTTATATAAAATTAAATTACTCCTGTTCCAACGCGACCAAGCCGAGAAGAATCAGGCAACAAACTCGGCTTGGCTTACATAAATGGTCCGTCTTACCACTAGGTGAGAAGCGCCTGTGTGGTGCCTCGGAGCAAGGAGTTGCTGATACATAGTAAATGAGAACTTAAAAACCTTAGGAAGGTAGTCAAAAGTAAATAAACATCAGCAAAAATATGCAAGACAGCACACGCTACGCTTGTTATACTCATAAATAATAATCTAATACAAACATGTAAATAGGTAAGTACAGATATTGCAAATTTCCATTTTAGCAGTCGAGGGGCAGAGCGACATCAGGCCACGTGACTTTATCATTAATATAGTCATCAAGAGTGTAATACGCTTAAGAACCCAGCGAAGGATGGACTGCCCATACAAACGTAATACCGACGTCATTTGTAATTCGAGCATATTTCCACCATATTATGCTATTATTCGGATTCGGATAGTATTTATCTATGTTCCCAGATAGTTTTTTTTATCAAAATATATACCTAAAATGAAATGTAAGCGAATTACTTTTTGTATATTTTTACGACCTAAACGACATGTTTTCATCTTATTTGTTTCGTATGAAAAACAACGATATGTTACGTATTTTATGTGTAGGAACATAGCTTATATTGTCAAGTAACAGAATAACAACACGATATAAAAAAAACAACAAGTTTTTATTCATCATTTTTGGTATTACGGAACTTGAACAAATTTCTAAAAAATTCTGAACGCCCATATTGCTATCGCGTCAGAACCGAGGGCCGGTCGGGGAACTACGGTTGTGTGATGTTTGACAACTCGACAGGCACTCACACTAGTACACTGTGTAACCCCGCGCTTCGCTTGCTCTTGTGTTTGTTCACCTATTTGTTTGTTATATATGACATTGCAATATTTTTGTAATTTTATTTAGATTTGCCTTGTGATTTGGAATGAAGTAACCTAGGTAACTAACATACCTACGACTTGTGCTGTGTTTACCATTCAGTACCCAGTTTTTGCGAGAAATAGTAGCGGCTCAACTTTCCTTTAGCGACTGTGACCTACGAGGTTCATATTTTTATCACATGTAGGTTCACATAGCACAAGCCTGAATATGGAATGGCGTACTGCGGAAACCAATAGTTTTAGCATTGTGAGCTATGACAAAAAATCAAAGAAAAATATTTCAAAGTAAATGCTCAACTTTACTTTAGCGACTGTGATCTACGAGGTTCATATTTTTATCACATGTAGGTTCACATAGCACAAGCCTGAATATGAAATGGCGTACTGCGGAAACCAATAGTTTTAGCATTGTGAGCTATGACAAAAAATCAAAGAAAAATATTTCAAAGTAAATGCTCAACTTTACTTTAGCGACTGTGATCTACGAGGTTCATATTTTTATCACATGTAGGTTCACATAGCACAAGCCTGAATATGAAATGGTGTACTGCGGAAACCAATAGTTTTAGCATTGTGAGCTATGACAAAAAATAAAGAAAAATATTTCAAAGTAAATGCTCAACTTTCCTTTAGCGACTGTGACCTACGAGGTTCATATTTTTATCACATGTAGGTTCACATAGCACAAGCCTGAATATGAAATGGTGTACTGCGGAAACCAATAGTTTTAGCATTGTGAGCTATGACAAAAAATCAAAGAAAAATATTTCAAAGTAAATGCTCAACTTTACTTTAGCGACTGTGATCTACGAGGTTCATATTTCTATCACATGTAGGTTCACATAGCACAAGCCTGAATATGAAATGGTGTACTGCGGAAACCAATAGTTTTAGCATTGTGAGCTATGACAAAAAATAAAGAAAAATATTTCAAAGTAAATGCTCAACTTTCCTTTAGCGACTGTGACCTACGAGGTTCATATTTTTATCACATGTAGGTTCACATAGCACAAGCCTGAATATGAAATGGCGTACTGCGGAAACCAATAGTTTTAGCATTGTGAGCTATGACAAAAAATCAAAGAAAAATATTTCAAAGTAAATGCTCAACTTTCCTTTAGCGACTGTGACCTACGAGGTTCATATTTTTATCACATGTAGGTTCACATAGCACAAGCCTGAATATGAAATGGCGTACTGCGGAAACCAATAGTTTTAGCATTGTGAGCTATGACAAAAAATCAAAGAAAAATATTTCAAAGTAAATGCTCAACTTTACTTTAGCGACTGTGATCTACGAGGTTCATATTTTTATCACATGTAGGTTCACATAGCACAAGCCTGAATATGAAATGGTGTACTGCGGAAACCAATAGTTTTAGCATTGTGAGCTATGACAAAAAATAAAGAAAAATATTTCAAAGTAAATGCTCAACTTTCCTTTAGCGACTGTGACCTACGAGGTTCATATTTTTATCACATGTAGGTTCACATAGCACAAGCCTGAATATGAAATGGTGTACTGCGGAAACCAATAGTTTTAGCATTGTGAGCTATGACAAAAAATCAAAGAAAAATATTTCAAAGTAAATGCTCAACTTTACTTTAGCGACTGTGATCTACGAGGTTCATATTTCTATCACATGTAGGTTCACATAGCACAAGCCTGAATATGAAATGGTGTACTGCGGAAACCAATAGTTTTAGCATTGTGAGCTATGACAAAAAATAAAGAAAAATATTTCAAAGTAAATGCTCAACTTTCCTTTAGCGACTGTGACCTACGAGGTTCATATTTTTATCACATGTAGGTTCACATAGCACAAGCCTGAATATGAAATGGCGTACTGCGGAAACCAATAGTTTTAGCATTGTGAGCTATGACAAAAAATAAAGAAAAATATTTCAAAGTAAATGCTCAACTTTCCTTTAGCGACTGTGACCTACGAGGTTCATATTTTTATCACATGTAGGTTCACATAGCACAAGCCTGAATATGAAATGGCGTACTGCGGAAACCAATAGTTTTAGCATTGTGAGCTATGACAAAAAATCAAAGAAAAATATTTCAAAGTAAATGCTCAACTTTCCTTTAGCGACTGTGACCTACGAGGTTCATATTTTTATCACATGTAGGTTCACATAGCACAAGCCTGAATATGAAATGGCGTACTGCGGAAACCAATAGTTTTAGCATTGTGAGCTATGACAAAAAATCAAAGAAAAATATTTCAAAGTAAATGCTCAACTTTCCTTTAGCGACTGTGACCTACGAGGTTCATATTTTTATCACATGTAGGTTCACATAGCACAAGCCTGAATATGAAATGGCGTACTGCGGAAACCAATAGTTTTAGCATTGTGAGCTATGACAAAAAATCAAAGAAAAATATTTCAAAGTAAATGCTCAACTTTACTTTAGCGACTGTGATCTACGAGGTTCATATTTTTATCACATGTAGGTTCACATAGCACAAGCCTGAATATGAAATGGCGTACTGCGGAAACCAATAGTTTTAGCATTGTGAGCTATGACAAAAAATCAAAGAAAAATATTTCAAAGTAAATGCTCAACTTTCCTTTAGCGACTGTGACCTACGAGGTTCATATTTTTATCACATGTAGGTTCACATAGCACAAGCCTGAATATGAAATGGCGTACTGCGGAAAAAAATAGTTTTGGAGCTATTCATTGTTGAAATTTGCTAAAAACTGGTTTCCGATCTCCATATTTTGGTGATATTTTACTATTTGTCAGTGTTTGGATACGATTTTCGGCTTTTGACATTGACAACCCACCCCTCCCCTCCCCCCTCAAGCCTTATACTTATAGTCGCTAAAGGAAAGTCCTTCGATGAATTCTCAAACAGGAGTAAGCACGTAAACAATCTCAACTCTGAGAACACAAACGATGACAGAGTTCATTGATGTTCAAGGAATACGTAACCGACTGGACCGTAAGAGCAAAAAACACGACTAGTTGAAAATTGAGAAACCACCAATTTTTAGCAAAATATACCATTTGGTCTGTCACTGTCATTGTCAAAAGCCGAAAATCGTATGGGAACACTGATAAAAAGTAAAATATCACCAAAACATGGCGTTCGGAAAGCGGTTATTAGCAAATTTTAAAAATGAATAGCTCCAAAACTATTGGTTTCCACAGTACGCCATTTCATATTTAGGCTTGTGCTATGTGAACCTACATGTGATAAAAATGTGAACTTCCTAGCTAGCAGTAGCTAAAGGAAAGTTGAGCGTTTACTTTGAAATATTTTTCTTTGATTTTTTTGTCATAGCTCACAATGCTAAAACTATTGGTTTCCGCAGTACGCCATTTCATATTTAGGCTTGTGTCTACATGTGATAAAAATATGAACCTCCTAGCTCACAGTCGCTATTGGAAAGTTGAGCCAAACTCAACGATCATCAAAGCACCAACTTGCCCCCTTATTCGCTCTGACCAAACGTAACATAACGCGGGCTCGTTACGATATCTGCGTGGAATCATCGCTGAATCGTATGGGTGACGTCACACGTTATTGAAAAGAAATCTCATAGGTCATAGCGAATAACCACCCTGATCACAATTATTGGAAAAAAGTTTGTGCTCGCGAGTTCTAACTGTTCGCAGAACTAGGTACCAAGGAGTTTTTATTGCTAGATATATAAATGTAAAAAGTTTGTGACAAATGCCAAATATGCCAAAAAAATATTTTTGTCAAATGCTAGTTTGCATAAAAAATAAATACCAGCTTCGAATTATGAATGGTAACGGCCACAGAATAGAAATAAGTGTTCGGCTGTGCCCCGCGCGCGTCTGCGTTAGCCAAACAGGGACAGCAATATGCAGGCCGACTTTTGCGCTATTCTCGAGTTGATTTAGCGTGCGGCCATCACCGCAACCTTAATAAGCAAATTATTTATTAAGTTTTTTATTTTTTAATTTCTTTTTGTATTTATGTAATGCCTTACATTGCATTGGCGGCAAAGATGATCTTTCAAGGCGAATTATGTCAACTCCTTTTAAAATTTTATTAATTACATTGCACCAATTAAATATGAATAGTTTTACTGATATACTTAGAAAGTATTCAAGTACAATTTCTTTATGAGATTCACAATCGAGGAAATCAAAGGAACATTCAGACAATACTTTTCGTTTAATATTTTTGCAAATATTGTTTTGGTATGCTTTTTGTTCTAAATATTCATTTGTCACCTTTGTTATGATACCGAAATTCCTCACGGCATATTCGGTTGGATAGGCTAATTTTCTTCTTTTTATCGACAAATATTCCCGTGCTTTTATCCAATCGTGGACATTGGTTTCTTCATCAGTTGTAACCAAATTTTCTTTGCATTTGTTGCATTTAATTTTTTGTAAAAGTTTTCTAGTAACCCATCCAACGGTGTATGCTCTAGAGTGTACGTTTAATCTCTCTCGTCTTGCTTGGACCTGAATATTTTCAACAGTAACCGAATGTTGGTCTTCATTGGTTTGTTCAATCTCATTGGTATCATTATTTGGCGCATTGTTATCATTATTAAATGTTTTGAACAGTGACTGAATTGACAGTAATTCCTTGCCTGTATCATCCTCGCAGTTAAAAGTATTTGAATGGAAATTTATAAATCTCGTTATCAGCAGTGATTTGAAAGTGTGTTTGAACGCACTAACACTTGGGTCATTACTCCTATAGTTGTATGCCCTGACTTGGCCAAAAAAGTTTTCTACTGGGTCTGAATTGAAATAGCGAGGTCTCATTATTTTTACATTTTTCTTCTCACTTAGGTATTTCCAGACCCTTTTCAAGCTTTTAAGAGTAACAACCCAATTTTTTAGTGACGGAACACTTTTCTTTTTTTTGTCTTTAGTTATAAATGCTATCTTATTCAATTTTTTGATGGCATCTGTCCAAAAACTGTGGTGCTTTGATTTTGACGTCACAGCCCGCCGAAGATCCTTTGATTTCGTTTTATTATCTAGACCGCCAGCTCCATTGGCACTATCGAATAAATCATCCATAAATGATACTAAATCCGATGTATTCCTCAGCGTCGGGCTTACTGGCTTCCCATTAGGATATAAAGCTGAAAAATAAAAATGCCATGAGTATCTGATATAAAACTAAGCTTAAATGTCTGAATCCAAACATGCGAGAATCATTAATAATTTCGGGAATAGATAAAATAATCCCACTATTATAAATGCGAAAGTTTGAATAATTAGATGTTTGTTACTCAATCTCACTGTAAATTGTATTGTACCTAATTGTAAATTGTGCAATCATTGCTCTCAATCGCCACTTTTCTCCACATATATGTCAATGCTTTTCTCATACAAAAGTTACCGTTAAATTGTAATTGTAAAGTCTTTGATAATTGTAAATTGTAACTTTCATTTCTCCATTCATGCAAAATCAACCCTGACGCGGCTGCGCGCCGCGCCGTCTAATATTATATCGAACTTCTACTTACGAAACTGAGCAGTCTAGGATAAAGCAGCTGCAACTGTTTTACTAAAGACACGCACGCAGTTCTTGACCTGAAAATTATTAACAAACGAATTTAAATTAAGCACTTAATTCTCCTTATCTCCCGCACCTATTCTCTGTCCACACATCAACTATTATTTAGCTTCCAAATTACAATGATTGCCTCTAAATCACATCATCACCCTAATATCACACTACACTGTGAGTCTTTGAGTATGGTATGCAGGACAAATGTTTATATGATCTGCAAATGTGTTCCGGGACTGGGTGTTATGGTACCATGGTACTCGTTCCTGATACCCACAACACAGGGAATCCTAGTGTGTGTTATGTATGTATGTTTGTTACTTCTCGATGCAAAAACTACCGTACCAATTGCAATGAAATTTGGTATGTACATAGCTTAACCCCTGGCTAATTTGTATGCCGATATTCCCTTGGGATCGACACTTATGCGGGTGACACTGTAGAAAGCTGCTAGTATAAAATAATTAAATAAACTTGCCTTCATTTTCTTAATTTTGCCAGGAATTACATGTTCATCAGTCAATTTGTGCAATATTCTGGATTCACCATGGTTGCAATCAGTGTTGTAGACATCAATGATATCCTGCCAAGTAGCTAATTTTCCTTCAAAAATGATGTCTTTAGAAAGCAAATTATTGCGCATCCCTTTAATTAAATGTGGTGGATCATAGAAGACACTTATTGAATTACCACATAAATGGATTGTGTTATCTGAAAGTAAAGAGAACAGGTTAACAGATTAGAGAGATTATTAGATCAGATTAATAACAGAGAAGTAGTAGGTATACTTGCTATGTAAGTATACCTACTAGGTATAGGTACACCTATATGTAGTGATAACATTATTTTATTTTTAACCGACTTCCCAAAAAAGGAGGAGGTTCTCAATTCGGTTGTTTTTTTTTTTTTTTTTTTTTTTTTTTTTAATGTTTGTTACCGCATATCTCCTGCGTTTATGAACCGATTTGGAAAATTCTTTTTTTATTTGAATAGATACACTTCCAGATTGGTCCCATTTTTTTCAAAATCCAGTTCTGATGATGGGATCCATGAGGAATTGAGGGAACTCCTCAAATATTGTAGGCATACATATGGCGATTTTGATATTTTCAGCAACAAACCAAGCATTTGCATTCAAAAAGTATAATAATCCTTTCACCACAATGGTTCTTTCATCATTTTTTTTCATTCAAATATTTTGTCAAATACTATGGCGGAAGTCGGTTTTTTAAATGAAAAGTTATTAATTATAATATTGTAGTGCCCTAGCTAGATCATCATCCTGGCTCATATTGCAGACGATTTTACTGTAATACCAATATGAAGAAATAAATAAACGTGAATAGTACATAAATTAAAGCAAACCCTTCTTTTATGCCATCTAGTAGCCTGCGGTTTTATCGCCATTGTTCTCCCAAGGAAACTGAATTACGGGTTAAAAGTATTGTAAATTTCATATAAATTGGCTCAACTGATTTCGCGTGAAACCACAACCAGCACGACAATTATCCAAATAAACATTTTATTTTATATACCTATTTGCTTTTATTTTTTATATAGGTAGTACCATATCCTCATCATATATGACGACCTCTGTGGCGCGGCGGGCGAAGGTTCGCCTGCGACGCAGGAGGTTGCGGGTTCGATTCCCACCTATGAACAAATCTTTGTACGATCTGCAGATAATTGTTCAGGGTGTTCTGGGTATTTAGCTTGGGGCTAGATGTTATGTGAAATGTGTCCAGCATTTATTGATTATTGATTATTATATCATATCAAGAGCACTAACCAACATTTTCCCCTGCACACAACTGGTCTCTTTTTGTGTCTTCCAGAAGGTCATTCATTGCACATTGAAAACTAGAACCTTGATCGGAGACAAGTGCAATGGGCTGGAGTCCTGTTTCTGTTATGGCAGCTACTATATCTTTAATGATGGCTTTGAGTTGTAAACTTTTTGTCTGCCCTTCGCAGAAATAGAAGGCAATTGGCTGTTGCCATTTATGAACTGCTCCACGTATCATAAACACAAGGGCATGGTCTGCAAACTGGCTTATTTTTTCATTCAAATGTACAAAACCGTCAATTGTATCTTTATTGGAAGAATATGTTACTGCAGGTTCCAGGGCCATTTCATCCATAATTGTGCATAACTTCTTTTGTTCATTCCAGTCTTTTACCTAAAATGATAAAGGAGATTAGGGTATTTATAAATTTACCTAATATATAAACTAAGAGATAACACAAGGGGTGGGCAGCAGTACCCACCAGAGAACATAACACCAATACTGCAATCACCAATCCGCTGTCCAAGGTGCCCCCTATGGTAAAAATGCATACAACACAACCATTCTATGAGCAGGCTTATGTCCAGCAGTGAACTTATGTTGATGAAGATTATGGACCTTAAATAATATTGTTTACTAATATAATTTTACCTGTTCTTTTACAAGTCCAAAAATTTGTGGATTGATGCCAGCCTCTATGTTTAAATGGCTTATCATTTTCTTCAATGTAGTGTTGGAAGGCAAAATAAATATTTTTTTGAGAAATTTATATGATTTTGGGCTTTGTTTATAAATTGCCAGTCCAATCAATTTTTCATCCATTGTGAATCTTCTAGCTCTTTTATTTTTCGTGCAGAGTTTGACTTGCATCCAAAGAAGATTTTTTGCCAATGGATTCATTTTTTTCGTCAGTTCTTGAAATGACGTCTCTTTGCTAAAATCAATTGCCCTTTTGGCCCTACATTGAAAATCCCTTTGGCGCTTAGCTTTTTGAAACTCTTTGTACAAAAGCTTGCATTTTGGAGTCAATGATTTAACATCTCTGATCAACCTCTTTTTGCTGAATCTACAAGGTGTGCGATCTGAAAAAAAAAAATTACAAATAAATATGTGTGATAATTAACTGAGAGGCAATTGATTAGCATTTTTAGCGTTCAAAATAACCATGTGTTGATACTCTAAACTCTAACTCAAAATGATTGAGCGGTACATACACTGAGCAATAAATACTTTTTGAGTGATAGAATATTAACAAAACAAGCATTTGTCAATCTAACTCAACATGCTTCTTATATCTTAGCTTTTGTAGGTACTTTATAAATTGTCAACAGCGAGCCTCAGAACAAATTCAAAACAGACAATAACTAATTTCATTTTCTGGGCTTCTATTTTCATATAAATCAGCATATTGTGTATGTAATCTAAGCAAGCATGACTTCAAATTATACTTAAATATGTATGTGCCTATTTTACATTTCAAAATCAGCAATAAATACTTGAATAATTATACTTAGTCCTAATGTGTATACTGCTATTAATCCTAAACTTGGTAAGCATAAAACTCTGCAACTGACCTGGCTTTTCTTGGTTTGAAATTTCTTGCTGCTCAGTTGTCACAGTGGTGGTTCTCTCTGGCTTTTCTTGGTTTGAGATTTCTTGCTGCTCAGTAGTCACAGTGGTGGTTAACTCTGAAAATTGTATATCAATAAAAATGTTAAGTATGTGTCTGGCCTAAGATTAAACCAGGGCAGCCGCATCCACCTGTACTGAACACTGCAATAATGCTGCAATCACCTATTACTGCTATTAATCCTAAACTTGGTAAGCATAAAACTCTGCAACTGACCTGGCTTTTCTTGGTTTGAAATTTCTTGCTGCTCAGTTGTCACAGTGGTGGTTCTCTCTGGCTTTTCTTGGTTTGAGATTTCTTGCTGCTCAGTAGTCACAGTGGTGGTTAACTCTGAAAATTGTATATCAATAAAAATGTTAAGTATGTGTCTGGCCTAAGATTAAACCAGGGCAGCCGCATCCACCTGTACTGAACACTGCAATAATGCTGCAAGCATATGGCACCTGCCAAGCGTATTTGTTATGGGAAATCTCCCAGAGCATTCCACTGGGGAGGCCTTATTTAGCATGGCCCTCCACTGGAGTTATTCGAGCCGTGCGTGATAGGTATGTATGAACAAAGTGAATTAAAACCTGCTAAAATTCACTGAATCCTCTTTCATCCGAATTAAACAGAAAAAAACACCCAAATAATTTGAATATCAAAACTATCAACACGCCAAAGTAACACGAAGGAAACTGAAGGAAGGAAACAAAATGGCTGCCAATACTGCTGACACAGATTAGGATTAATAGCAGTTAAGCGTCAAAATCTAAGTTTGCACCACAGATTATACACCATTCTGTACGGTCAAGTCATTAGTTAGGAACATTGCGGGGCGTGGATATATTTTCGTGTCGTGGTATTTATTTTTGCCTACTTCTAGAAATTATACGAAATCACTAGCACACATTCAAGAATGAAGCAAACATAAACAGAATAACATGACTAATAGCCACAGACTAGGAAGATAATAGCTTAGTACGTGTACACCACAGATAATACATTTGTCAATCTTGACAGTTACAGTGGATTCAACGCCATCTATTGAACAAAGAACTACTTTTTTTTGAATCGAAGATGAAAAGCCCTCATTACGTAAGTTGAATAGGACAAATCTAATATATAAAAGGCAAAATCCTGACTGACTGATTGACCGAGTGACAACGCACAGCCTAAACCGTTGGTCGTAGAGACTTATTCGAGTTTGGCGCGAATTTCACGCGAGCGAATCGCGTCACCAAAAATATACTTAAAATAAAAAAAATAATTAAAAATCGATTATCGAATAAATTGCACTGTTATCCAAAGATACCAGGGACACTCGACGCCAAAAATGTTTGGTGAATGCAAAGGTAAGACAAGGCGGTATGGTCTTATGACTTTAGATTGCATGAAAAAAGAGCAAAAAACGTGTGTCTGACTGACTTGATTTTGTCATTTTGAGGTTAAAAATAAAAATAATATTAATTTTAATTAGAAAATAATAGTAGAGCTAGCAAATAAATTAAATTTTGATATTTTAACTTAAAGCTATTAATAAAAAAGAGTGCCTCACAAGGCATATCCGAAATGTTATCACGAACACTTAGATTATCTATTGGTAAGTTTAAAAACTACTTCTAGTTGTACAAGATTGTTCAGGAATTGTTTTGAGTAGGTACCTAATAACAAAATAAAAATTGCCGTTTTAGGACTTTTACGGCCGGAATGCGTGCAGCTACCAGCTACTGCTGGCCTTAAATATTTTCCACCGCCCAAAAACTATGACCGTAAGTACTTATTACTTTGTATTTGTTTTTGTATTATTCGGAAAACACTATTACATTATCCTATTGACTATATTTTTTACCATACAGTCCCTGGATTTCAACATAGGATACTTTTTATATTGGCACAAAGGTGCAAACCCCTGGGTGGATGCAAGATCAAGTAGCTATATATGTCCATTGAGTTATTAAATACTACTGATGCATATTTCAGATATTGAAATACCTGAAAGACAAAGGTTGCGAATCTTTGAGAAAGTGCCAATGTACCCACCAAACCTGAAACCTCCCAAGATGCAGAAAAGGCTGCGGTACATGAGAGGACCTGAGTTATTGCATAACTCCTTGCAGTTGAAGCAGTATGGTATTGTTGTAAGTATTTGCTTTGAAATCTCGATAAATTAGTAGAATAGAATAGAAATATTTTATTTTGAACAGTAATAACACACAAAGTGCGTAAAATCCAACTCGTGAAAACAAAAAAGATGTTCCCTGAAGATTATGCTACTGAAGACTTCCCTAAAGAGATCTTTTAGAAAAGGAATGAACATAAAAATATAGTAACAAGAAGAAATTAGACAAGGCAAACTAGCTTTTATCCGATACAATCAACTGATTGTTAAAGATAAACCTACTGAAAAAAAGGATACAAACAGATCACAAACAAAATCACCAGTTGCAAACAATAATCAACGGGAAACCACAAAAGACTGCAACTTAATCAAAAGCAACATTTAGTACCAAGCTAGATCATAACTAGTAAGAACAAGTCCAAAGCTGCACAAAGCACACAAATTTGGAAAGCATTTATGCCTATAAAAGCCGATATACGCCGCGGGTACACAGAATACCCGCCGAACATGTCGCCGACCCGCCAGGCTTGTCGGCGGCATGCTCTCTGGCTGGGCCGCCGGAATAGTGTGTAAGAGTCTTAAGAATGAGCAGCAGAACTTAACTACACAATCTGTGTTTAAGTTCACATATTTGCTAGAGGTACTCACTTGGACCATCTTAATCTGTGTAGAGTTTTGCTCAAACCTCTTAGGAGTTGAATATCGGTAATTTCTGTGTGTATCGGTAATGTGTGTAGGGGTCTATGCCACAAATGGAATTTACTATCCAGAGGTTTCTATGAGTTATTTAGACTGTGTGTTGATTTTTTTTCAGTCAGTAATGAATGACAGTAGTTTAATACATATATTTAAGATGTGCTCTGATTTAATAAAAACGTTCCTATGGTTTCAATGATGATGATGATGATGATGGTTTTAAAATAATAATTAAGTTTAAACTTTTATTTTCAGAGTTTTAGGGTTCCATAACTCAACAGGAAAAATCGGGATCCTTATAGGATGACTTTGTTGTCCGTCTATATATATATAGATAGACAGACTATCTGTCATGACCCTTATTCTCAGTAATGACTTAAGGGATCAACTAGAAATTTATGCCAAATAAGTACGTTATGCCCCCTTATAGTGCCGTAAAAAAATTGCACTCAATGCATGAAAAAGATGTAGCAATGAGTGTCGAATTTTGTTTGGAAATTGTGAAAACCCTTTTGGTCGAGTCACCTGAACCTTGAAGGAAATAGTCTAAAATTGTGGAATTTTGAATTTTTACCCCTTAAACAACAGTTAACAACAGTGGAGTTTGTAGTCAAAAGAGGCTGAAACTCGAAAAGGGCTCTGAAAATGTAGAAATAATTGATGGATTAGAAACAATCCGTTTAAAGTACCTATGTCATCATTTGTAGTATTGAGCATACACACTACCATGCTAAGTAGGTATACACATAGGTATTTATTACACACTTCAACCCTCAGCCCTTCAACCCTTGTCCTTATTATTTTGAATTTAAGTGGATTTTTACTATTTTCAGTCCACTGGTGGAGGCAGATTGAGGTTCGAACATTTTGAAATGATCCGTCTAACTGTTGCTAGACATCTAGACCAGAAGATAATGTTTGCCATCTGGCGAGTCGACCCACCATGGCAGCCAGTCACCAAGAAGGGGCAGGGTCAGAGAATGGGTGGCGGGAAAGGAGCTATTGATCATTATGTCACACCTATCAAAGCTGGAAGGATTATCTTGGAAATTGGAGGGAAATGTGAATATGCTGAGGTATATAATTTTCATTTCAATACAGCAATTTTCCATAGTTTTGTTTTGTTTTCATGTCCCAACGTATCCTCTACTGGATATTGTTTCACTAACCAGCCTAGAGCATGATACATGACTCATCTTTCAGACATGCTGAACAGGTGCACATTGAGCTGTTTTCATATATTTTCTACTTTATAAGGACATAGTACTAAGCTCATTACTTAATAGTACACTGTGCCATTCTGTTCAAATGAAATAACGTATGTTTCGTTATATATTATTTTCCCAGCAGTCTTGTACTTATACAAAAATTACAGCGACATCTATTGACTTACTAGAATCCGCCCGCGGCTTCGCTTGCGTGGTACCGGAATTTATTCCGGTAGCACGCACGGTACGGTTATTGTAACCTGGATTTACACATAGGCTGCTTTATGTGTAAATCCAGGTTATAATCTGCTAAATTTCATCGAAATCGGTTCAGCGGTTACGGCGTAATTTATAGTGACAAACAAACATCCAACCAAACTATCGCTTATATAATTTAGTTACCAACTAATCGTTGATAGATAGCGCTATGCAACGTGTACGTGTGTAGGTAACTTTAAAGTTACCTGTTTCGAGGCTCATAAACAATTTAGTTTCTAGAAAGTTTCTAATTTGAGGGTGGCTCAGCTAAATCGCTTGTAGTGTATGTAAAGTGGGTTTACACGGGTGATTAAAGCCGCATAATTTTTGCCGCGCGGTGAAAATCGACCGTCTAAATGGCAATTCGACTAGGTCGCAAGTGACTAAAGCCGCAAGCCCCAAGTTGGGTAGCATCCGACTTTGGCCGCGCGGTGACCGGCCCCATGCGGCTGGTGACTGAAATCGACCGTGTAAACGATGTTGTAGGCGATCGCCCGCCGATTCTACGTAGAGATCGTTCTTGAGTAATTGAATAACTAACTATTTCAATTCCGGCACAAACACCTATTCTTCTCAACATTTTCGAAGGAAATGAACGAGCCGCATGAGATTTTAGTCACCAGTCTAAATGGGCTAGCGATGCGGCTTGGTGCGGCGATTTGTGAAGCAACTAGCCGCACGACGAAAACGCCCCGTGTAAACCCCACTTAAAGAACCTCTTACTATTCACCGGTAGATGGCATTGCATGTTTTCATGTCCCAAAACTCACTCATGTTTTAATTTATTTCTGCTCCAGGTAAAGAATATGTTGAGGATAGTTGCTGAAAGATTACCATTCACAGCAGAGCCTGTGTCGCAAGAAATTATGGAGATGAAGGCTACCAAAGAGAAATGGTTGGAAGAAAACAACAAGAATCATTACACGCTGAAATACATCATACAAAACAACATGGGTGGCTGTCATAAGATGCTCTCGCCATTCGACCATCGCTGGTATGGGAAACATTTGTAATTAAATGAGTGTTATCTAGTTTATGTATAGAATAATAGATTTTTAAATTATATTACATGTTTTTATTCTGTATTTTGTCCCTGATAAATGGAAGTTTACTGGTGGTTACAACTACATACACGGAAAACATTTAATTCCAAAATAGAATTTCAGAACAGCAGTTTAAGGAAGGTTGAAAGTCATTTCACTTTCAAAGCTTGGCCTGTTTCATAATACCCTTAGCATCATTCGGACCATGGGCCTATTAAAGCGGGCTGCAGATGACCCCGCAATTTTGAACATGGATGGATATTTAGACACTGTATCCATGCATATAGGTTTAAAAAAAAACATGATGATTTTGTTAAAAAAGACGGTGAGCATGAATGCCCAGCTTCAGAACTAGTTTGTAAAAAAGGTTTAATAAAAAAATCGATTGATACTTTATTATGGTTTATTTAAATTTGACATTTCATGAAAGGATCGTCGTGATAAGCCTCAATTTGCATACATGTATAAATCTTGTAGCAATAATTTATAAATTCCTTTCTTACAATTACGGCAAAAACTCAACAAAAACAAATGTTTATAGTAACAAACACTACAGCATATAGTACTTAGGACCAGACTCATCCCTTACCTAACGACAAAAGCCAAACACACTATTATATTAATTTCTTTGTAAAATACAATCGTGCAATTTCTGAACAATTGTTAGGCATTTTGATATAATCATTGAAATTGCAGCTGAAGTTTACATATAATTCTTGCTTCTAAAAGTTACGGATCACATCAATACACAATACTAGATCAAAACATTTACTATTCAGTGTAAATATATAACAGACTATTCATGATAGTGCAACGTTACTTAGTCCATATCAAGCATGCTCTAACACAGTATCCTCTATATTGTTTTGTCAACTCCACATAGTACCTATAAATTATATAACGTCGTAACAATATTTACAAAGCCTAGTACACTAACTTACGAATAAATGCAATTTACATTCAATAAATTAATAGTGTTTACAATTTTATACAAGCGCTAGGTTTTATTTGATATGGCATTTATTTTTAATTGAATGCATTCGTTATTACATTATCCAATCCAATCCCTAATTCGCAGTCGATCCTAATTATCACAAACAACAAAAATTTCCATGGGAAAGTTGATATTATTTTGTTGATCGAATCTGTCTCTGGTTTGCTCTTAATTGTAAAGATTAATAATGAAAACGAATCTAATCTGGATCATAATGCTTCATAAGTTGTGCCAGTAGCAAAAGTAGTTTCATACACTTAAGCAAATTAATTAGCTCAGATTCATTACAGTAAACGTGACTAGTACCGGCTCTTACACTACAATTCTTAAACTAAATATATTTTTCTAGACACTGGCATTTTGCAGTCTTATAAACTATTGTTTACTAAAGGACAACGGAAAACTGCCTAGTTTACAAAATAAATATTATTCATAGATTTACAGTTTGCATACTTAGGGTTATCAGCTAAGCTATAAGTTAAAAGTGAGGTAGCGTTTTTACCTTCTAGTGGAAAAATATGTACAGTTCTAGAAATGCAGTTATTTTTATTTGGTATTGAATTTCTATTTAGCGATATCTATAGAAAGATATGAGTTCGCGTGGAAGAAGACATACATTTTGTAGACGAAAATTAGCTCGTAGATATAAAGAACTTAGCAGAACAATACACAAACATCACTTAGCTGAATTCGTAATTTAACTTTTAATAATCAGACATACTTAATTATGAGTATTACTACTTGCACACATTATATTATAAGGTACTTTAAATATGTGCAGCTTTGTAGTTGACTAGAGTAAATTATGTTTTACCGATAATATAAAACAGTTACATTATATTTAGTATATTTTCGCTTTCGATCACTGCAAGGATCCACAATTAGACACATATTGTTATCTACTGAGGATAATACATTGACATCTTACAACATTATTCTTACGCTTCGCTCAAGTTGTCTAACAAGAACTTGAGCTGTGTTTTCATGAAAGTATTTTTGTGGGCGATGGAGTCGCAGAGCTTTTGCGTGGCGACCTCACTCCCGCCGCGAATGTTTTCATAAACGTGTGCGTCGTTAGAATACGTGTTGTTATTGCGTGTGTCAACAGTACTATCCCCGGCTTCCCCGTACTCAGACGTATCGCGTGTTAAGTGTACGTCGGTTGGAGCTTTGCTGATATGCTGATAATTATACGTAGACAATATCTGCCGGATCTTTGCAATGATCTGCTCTACTCAGGCGTTTGATTCCTGCGAAAAATTTGAAAATTTGTCAGATTTCTGAATCTATTCACACAATTTCTATAAGAACGTGAAGTGGGCTACAATGCTTGTGATAAGAGGCTGCTATAGCTCTCTACATGGAAGATGTGAATGGTTAGACAGGAGACAGGTGAGTGGAATGTGTTAGGTGTACACCGGAAACCGTGTCTAATACTTAGTGAAACTTAACATAGATAATACTGTATGGCTTTATGTATAAACGTATAAAACATTAATCTAGATTAAATGCATAGAATTAGGCTATTCATAAGAGAGTACAATCCAAGTGATAGAACCGCTCGTAGCAGGCACGATGTAACTGGCAAGCGAGACAGCAACACTACACTAGAAGCGGGCTGGTTGGTTTATACCTTGAGGTTGTGGAAATAGTGCATGATCTGGTCGTAGTCCATGTGGAGGTCGTCGATACCGAGGGGCTCGGCGGGGGCGGAGCCGGGGGCGGGGGGCGAGCCGCGGGAGTACATCGGGTTGCCCACGATTGTGGCGCGCTTCACCTCCGGGGATGTGCTGCCTAGAACGTAATGAATTCATGATTGTTTCCATAGACATAGCGACTACAGGGGACTTAGCAGGCGAGTTAGATAATAGTACTATACTGCAGTGTCGTGGTGTGTCCGGTCTAAAAATAGATCCCTTTGTCTCCTCCCGTAGTTATCGTAAATGCCGACTAAGGGATTAAAGCAGGGGATGGGCAGCAGCACCTGAGTACTCAACAGAAATACTGCGATCACCAATCCGCTTACCAAGCGATCTGACTATCGCAAATCCCCCCATAGCATTCTATGGGGGCGGCCTCGTCCAGCAGTGGGCGTCTAACGGCTGATGATGATGACTGCAACACTGAGGAATAAGCACGGACTAAACTTATCGAAGCGCCATCCTTAAATTATAGGAACTAATTTAAGAAAATCTTTTTTTACTATTTGGCAAGTAAACAAGCATACGGCCAACCTGATGGAAAACAATTACAGTAGCATATGGACGCCTGCAACACCAGAGGCATCACACGCGCGCTACCGACCCTGAGACATAAAGATGAAAAGTCTCATGTGCCTGTAATTTCACCAGTACCCGTACCCTTCAAACCGAAACAGAAATGCGAATACTACTGCTTGGCGGCAGAAATAGGTACGGTGGTAGTACTTTCCCGGAAGAACTCTTTTTCAAGAAGTTGTACTAACTTCTATTATATCTATGATTATTTCGGAGCTTTCCGTAGCCCGGATAGTCCTAGACAGTGCGATCGTGCCAGCCAAACGTCAACAACAGAGATCCGCCAAAATGGAATGTTACTTGATTTTGTAATGAACTGCAGCTTTGCAAGAAATACGAAAAACACCCCTCTTGCCCCCCTGAAGCTGTTTACCTTTTTTCTGGTTGGTAGCATCAACGAATTCTCCCTTGGGTCTGCTTTTGTGCCTCATCTGTACTTCCGGTAATCCTGGAAAAAATTAAAGCATTCTCAATTTTTACAGTAACTTTTTAATTTGATCACAAAGTCAAGAAAGAGACGGAAGTCGTGCATATAGTCAGGTCTATTGGTTTACTAAAGGTGCGTCGTAAATCATCCGTGCCTCTGCTCTATTCAAGCCCACTATCTCCCTACAGTCTTTATTCTCCATTCAGACGAGCATTGTTGTCAAATAGATTTCGTGCCATCACCATCGATTTAGAAACACATGGATTTCGGGTTTGTTCTGTTGCTCAAACATGACAGCTCAAATTAGAATAAAATGATTCAGAGTTGTCTACATTTCATTTCGTACAACTACGCAAGATATATGCTAACCCAAACCTTTTTTTTCGTACATTGTAAACTACACCATATCCATGTGTTTCTAAATCGATGGTCATCACTCTTATTATAATGTCAGTAAAGGCTATTATTGTAGTTTAGAACAATAATATGACGTATCCTTACCAATTCCAGAGTCGTGCATATAGTCAGGGCTTTCAGGCTTAGCGAAGGTGCGTCGTGAATCATCCGTGCCTCTGTTCAAGCCCACTATCTCCCTATAGTCCTTATTCTCCATGATGAGAGGAGCGTCATTGTCGAATTCGAAGAGGCGCGCGCAATCTTCCTTACTAGCCAACTTGTCTACGGGGTTATCGTCAAAATCATCCTGGATCGGGCTGGAGTTGCGTTTGTACTGGTGCATGTCTCGGCTGATGTATGGGGAATCCGTCTTGTTCAGATCAATAATTCTGGAAAATATGAGACAAGAGTCAGGTACTGTGATAAGAGAGCGTTGTGGAATGAAAGAAGATGCAGTGACAAGGATTGATAAAGGTATGCTTTGACGGTTTGGGAATGTAGAGAGGATGGATGAAACAAGCACATAAAGCGAGAATGCACTGCCGGCATAGATGAACCTCATGATACAATATTGTAAACTGACCGGTCTGATCGGCGGCCATTCTCCGGAGATCGTTTCGAGTCATGGTCGCGGTCGTGTTTCTTGTGATGATTCCGTGAGTGGCTGCGTCGAGATGGAGGCATGACGGTCTCGGGCAAAATCTGGAATTCCCAGAACATTCAACTACTACTACTTCGTGTCACTGGTTCTTTCCTGGTCAGCCTGCGTTAGGTCACTGACCTGGTTAAGGTATGGTGGTTGGTGACCCTGAAAAGGACCTAGTGAACAATGTCGAAAGAACCAGTAAAAAAAAGATAAAGGGTGCATTACGCAAAGGTTTTTTCTATACACATGTCACATTCTTTTTATTACAAGCTTTTATTTAACCTTCAATGTTTGTATGTATGTTTGTTTGTTTGTTTAGGTCAAATCTTGAAACTTCATTTTGAACCAGTTCCACTCAACTGATTGAGCTGAAATTTTGCACACCTGTTAAGTTCCGATGACAATACAATACCTATTATGATTACGGCGAGATGATCTGAGGCCCAATCCTCTTATTTAAAAAACATTCCAGTCACAATATAATCTGGATCTGGTTTTTTGAATAAGAGAATTGGGCCTCTGATGAAGGTAGACAACGGAACTCCAAAAATCTAGTTGGATTTATATAAGCACATAAAATTATACAAAAATCTAATTTTTACAGCTTCGTGGATTTTTTGTTGCACAGGCTTATATATCTCAAGGAGGTCTATAGTCTTAAGTACCAGCAACAATAGGTAGGCAACAGGTACTTACTTTGCCTGCGTTCCTAGGGGGCACGGGGGCCTGTGGCTGAGGAGTCGAGGAGTTCCGATGTGGCGGCACGGGCGGTCGGTACTCCTCCTGCTCGTCAGCATCCCTGTACACCGAATGTAGGAAATTATGCCCTCATTATTTAAATAAACACACACACAACAACTGGCATACACTACACGACTAGTCAGTGCTCAAAGAGAATATGCGTGGGAGCAGTAGCCGTTTTCAGTTTTTAGCAACACTGTCTCGTTATTATAGTTCGACTATAAGAGCTTAAGAGGAGGTCACCGGTAGCTAACAAAAGGGGGCTTACGCCCTTTTTGCTCAAGAACAAAGTTTGCTTCTAATTTGGCTATTATTTCTTCAAACTCCATGAAATTTTGTACACTAATATCTAGACCCGTAGTGCGTTAGTTTCTTATAAAATTATATGGTTACTAAATAAAAAAATACGTTTTATTACCGGTAAGCTTCTCTTGATACTTTATTGAACAATTGGGCAGTTAAAAAGCTCTACTACACAGCGAACAAGTAATGTTAAGTTTTTAGTGAAATTCATCTTCATGCAACGTGGCAAGAAAAACTTGTTTTATTACAAAATTGGAAACTGTGTACAGTTGTTTTTCAGTAAAATTCTGATTTGTTATCAATACAGAATTGTATTAGGCGATCACAGCTAGGTCCAGTAACAAATAAGTTCAAAATGGCGGCCACTTTTCTTTTTTTAGACAACGGGTTCTCCTAGGACTAAATCTTAGATGGCTTCATGTGAAGATCTAATGTATATACCTAGTCGAAGCAGAGATCCCTCGCGTCTACATACAAGTATATATTTTACTTAGTGGGACTTAGACTCTGACTCTTAGAGGTATTGACTCTACAAACGTTTAGTTACAGTCTACTTCTTACTTACATTGAACTTTTAAAAGGAACATCCTTAAATTACCCATTACTTGCTTAGTTTAATTTTATACCGCCGCGGAATTCGTCAGAATATAACTTTGTACACATTGCATAATGAACTTTATGTATATTGTCTAACAAAAAAACACAAAAACTGATTGCCGGTCTTCCGTCGAATTTTCCGGAATCCTTCAGAATTTGCCTCAACGAGGCTTCCGTTCCAAGGCGCGGTGTGCATTAAGCCTTATGCCTACATTGACAAAAGACAGTTTGAAGCATTAAAAGTGATCTACTTACTGCCAATGTCCATCCCCCGATTGAGTTCTGGCGTGCCGCGACGTTTTCTTGCAATACGTCGTAGAGTCGATCAGCCTCTCGCGCCGGTCATTCTGCGACGGCAGTTCGATAGAGTTCGGATTGTCGAAACTCGTCACCATAACGTTCCCATTGTCTCTGATAGCGTCGTCGGGGTCTGCGTAGTTGTAGTTGAGAGGATTGGCGGTGATTCGCATCTCTTTGCTGTTGTCGGTCTGCGGAGTTGAGTTGCGGTTCGCTGGGACGCGGTTCCCGTTCCTTTCGATTGTCGCTCGGCCTAAAACGAAATCTGATTTTAACGTTTTATAAAATTCTGCTCCTTTCGATTGTTGTTTAGCATAACATAACACCCAACAGTCACATACATACATAGTCCTGAGATCCCACACTAGGATTCCCAGTGTCGTGATTACACCGGGGATCAGCAGCATCCACCTGAGTACTTAAGGTTAAACGTTTTGCACATTACAGCTTATCAACACTTCTTTAGATAGCGAACACTAGTTTTGCGGAAACCAAGAGGCCTAACACACATATTTTAATTGAAAGTATCACATAAATATCATTAGTTTAGCTACGAATGTCAATGAATGTTTTGTATAGTGTTATTTTGGTTCATTGACATTCGTAGCTAAACTACTAATCTAAAGAAGTGTTGATAAGCTGTAATGTGCAAAAAACACAATAAAATTTGAATTTCGCGCCACTAGCAAACCGTTTCACCTTAACACCAAACTGCAATCTCCAATCCACCTGCCAAGCGTGGTGATTATGACAAATCCCCTCATCGTATTCAATGGGGGAGGCCTCGTCTAGCAGTGGACGTAAACAAGCTGGTGATGAAGAATCAGTACTGGGCAACCTCAGAGCTGAATATGAACACCCAACAGGCACATATGTAGTCCTGACCCACAGTAGGATTCCCTGAGTCGTGGGTAACAGGTACTACGAGAACCATTGTACCACAGTGCCCAGAATCGGAACAAGTATTTGCAGATCATGCAAACATTTGTTCCGCAGCGGGAATCGAACCATATTTGCGGCCACGCTCAAAACAGTCTGACAAAGAATGGTGGCAGAACGAAAGAAGAAACAAACATGTCATAAAGGCAAACTTACCTAACCAGACCCAATCATGCGCATTAGTAGTCGACTCCCTAGAAGGTTTCTCTCTGGTCAAACCGAGGGTAGTGCCAACTAGGCCTGCGACCTGGATTCTACCCCCTTCGGCGACCGCCGGCATCTTGCGTCCACCGCTCGCCACCGTGTCCACCGCCGGCTTTATACGAGACGCGTACACCACGCATGAAACCACGAACACCTGGAATTATATGAAAATCAACATACGATCTTTGATGGTATGAAGCGAATCAAATCAAAATAATTTTTATTCATTGAAATCACAGGATCATTTTGAATCGTCTTATATAAACTTAAATTACTCCTGTTCCAACGCGACCAAGCCTAGAAGAATCAGGCAACAAACACGGCTTGGCTTACATAAATGGTCCGTCTTACCACTAGATGAGAAACGCCTCGCGATTGCGATTTGTTGTTCAGCATGAGATTTCGGTACTGTGTAGACTTCTTATACCTAGTATTTCTACTATACTACTACTTCTGTGCCGTGGTGTCTCCGGCATAAGAATTGACCCCTCCGTCTCCTCTCGTGGATGTCATAAAAGCCGACTAAGGGATTATACCAGGAGATGGGCAGCAGCATCCACCTGCGTACCCAACACAAATACTGCGGTCACCAATCCGCCTGCCAAGCGTGGTGATTATGGCAATCCCCCCCATTTTATTTTATGGGGGAGGCCTAGTCCAGCATTGGACGTCTAAAGGCTGCTGATGATGATTACTACTTATTTGTCACCGGTTCTTTTTGGTCTCCTTTGAGCTGGTGGAACAAGCAGTGCGTTGAAAGGATTCAGTGGGCCTCGTCAAGTTTACTTTCATGCACAGTGGAAACTTACCAGAATAGCTAAGCAGAAAGCTCCAAGCAGAACGTACATTCCTGAAAATAGAAAAAAAATTACAATACTCATAATCAATTGTTTATTTATTCATCCGTCTCATTGACTCATATTGAAGTGCCGTGGTAGTCTCGGCCTATAAATAGGACTCCAACTCTCCCTTGGATGTCGTAAAAAGCGACTAAGGGATAACGCCAGGGGATGGGCAGCAACATCCACCTGAGTACTTAACATCTGTACTTACACGGCTGTATAGTGAAGTGTAACACGGATTTTGAATGGAGACACTGATGAGCACTCCTAGCGGGTACTTTGAGAATCTCAATTTATATAAAAAATGTGTAACCGTATATAGTAGTAGAGTTTTAACAAGCAGCGGACTTGCTGCTTGTTTAAACTCGACTACGGCCTCGGAGAGCCTAGGCAAGAAATGTAACTACCAACACACAACAATCTGTGTAGTTTACACCAGGGATGTTGCGAAGGTTCGCATTCGCATTTTGCAAAAGAGTCGCATCAACATGTTTTGCGAGTGTGAGTGTTGTTGTGCATGACGTAACAGTTAATTAGAGAGCGCCGCGTTCGACCAATAGGAAGCGTTTCTGAGTCACAGATTGATTGGGTTTTGTTGAGGGTTTTTTTGTCGAAGGTTGATGCAGCGTGTCGCACCACAATATAATCTAAAACGCCGTTTTTTTTACCGAGAATAATTGTCAAAATTTGCAAATTTTTATGAGCTGAAGGGCGGCTATATTGGTATTTCTGAAATATAATTTGCCTCTTGAAATTTGAGTACTGATTCTACAAATTTACTGTAACATTTATTGATACAGTAATCGGAATTATGATTAAACCTAAACTAAGTGTTTTTTTAATGCCTTTGCTGAACACTCTCATTCGAACTGGCATTCGCACATTCGCATCCCAAAACACTCGCATCCGTATTCGCATTCGCGAATGTCAAAAATACGACATTCGTAACAACCCTGGTTTACACTACGCGCCCGTGTAGTTACTTGTAACATTTCTAGACTAGAGGCTCCGGTGTGCTTTACCTTACCTATTTCAACGGGCGTCATGTGCGGCGGTTGTTGGTGTCTCGTGTGTATATTGTTCCCGCGGTAGATGGAGTTGTAGTGCTGCGCTTGTACCGTGGGCTCGTGGTTGTTTTCATCCTTGAACGGAGACAGACCTGAAATATAAAGCATACCGATGCAACCTAAGGTCATTTGACTGTAGTGTTTCCGGCCTAAGAATAGACTCCTCTTTCCCCTCCAGTGGATGGCTTGGAAAGTCACCAGGGGATGAACAGCAGCATCCACCTCTGTACTCATTACCAATACTACCATCACCAATCCGCCTGCCAAGCGTGATGTCTATGGCAAATCCCCCCATTGCATTCCATGGGGGAGGCCTCGTCCAGCAGTGGTTTTTGGCTCTTTGCAAAGGGTCTCCTTCAGATTTCCACATCCACACTGGCTGCGGCAGTCACAAGTTAATCAAGAATATTGTACTAACCTTTGAGAACATCACCAAGATCTGCTAATCCGCTTCTAATCCCACCCCTGGCCATGATATCATCATTCTGCGGAGTGTCCGGTCTTTGCGGGGAATCCCCCCCACTGAAGTCTACATCCACACTGGCTGCGGCAGTCGCTAAAGCTCCGGGAATGTTCTTGATGTTAGCTGGTGTTTTGGTGTCTCCCTTTCCGGGTAAAGCTACCCTGCGAAGTGGTCCGGAGCGGCATTGGTCAGGAGTTAGAAGTGTTACTCGGAGCAGTTCGCCACTTCCTAGAAGGTGTAAAGGTAACTTTTTAGTTTAGTGCAGTAGATACCTTGTGATTGAATGTGAATGCTCCTAATGTGCAAATAACTTAAAGGCCAGTGATATCGATATGGTCTGCTGCTAAAATTCAACATTTCATCAATGTAACATAATTTTTAATTTTAAAAACCGACTTCCGCTATTGTATTCTACTAAACATCTGGAAGATATTTTGATGGTGAAAAAACCAGAGTGGTGAAAGGATTAAATCACCAAATGATACTTTCTGAATGCAAATGCTTGATTTGTTGCTGAAAACACCAAAATCGCTATATGTATGCCAATAATATTTTAAGAGTTCCTTCAATTCCTCATGGATTCCATCATACCAACTGGATTCTGAAAAAAATGGGACCAATCTGAAAGTATATCTATTCAAATAAAAAAATATTTTTCTAAATCGGTTTATAATAAACGAAGGAGATATGAGGTTACAAACAAAAAAAATAAAAAAAATACAACCAAATTGAGAACCTCCTCCTTTTTGTGAAATCTGTTAAAAATAGAGAGTATGTTACAAAATACTACGGTATGTAAATACAATATGTATTCAACGAATTATTTCAAAATTCTTTTACAATACTAATTCACTATAAAAATAAAAATAAAATCTTTTTAAATACTTTTAAACCCCATTAAAATATTAAATTTATTTATTTTTTATTAAAAATAATAATAATAACCTAAATTCCTAGAACAAACGAAATTTTTTACAAAGAAATTTTGTTTCCAAGGAAGTATAACGCGGGTGAATCCGCAGGCAACTGCTAGTTTATAATAACAGTATTAAATACCTTCTCCTACAGCAATGACCCGGGGGTGTCGTGACGCCAGCATTGGCGCGAACGCCACGACCTCAGGGTCGAGGCTCTCCACGAGCAGGTAGTAATCCGACACGGCGACGTCTCGCAGCGCAGTGCGACTTCCATCAGAAAACTCCAGATCTATGTCCAGTAAGCCCTCCTGCACAGAGTTACAGAAAAATCATCAGCATCATCACTAGCAATACAATACAATTAGTTAGTCGTAAAACCATTTTTACAAGATTTTATTTAACTAGACCTGTCTGACCTGAAGTCTTGAAACTGAGTTATGAACCGTGTATGCAAAAAAAAAAGCCTTAAGGTCATGGCATCAGGGAATGGGCAGCAGCATCCACTTGAGTACGATTATGGCACTTACTCGATTATTATTACTTTGATTATGACAAATACCCCCATTGTATTCAATGAGGGGAGGACTCGTCCAGTAGTCGACGTAAACAAGCTGGTGATGATGAATATCTCAACATGTCACTAAGTTAAATGCAAGACCAAGAAAGTCGATCTTTCAGACACATCATACCTACAACGAATTCTCGAACGAACCTAGATTTGGTCACGTTGGAACAGGAGTACATAAAGGTTGCAAGGAAGAAATCACTCTCAGCGACAAGGCCGCCCATTGTCCTGCTAATTTTATGAAATCCTGTTATGTATTTCTGGTGTACAATAAAGTGTTAATCCATCTAATCTTTCTCCATTCACCTAGTTTATAAGACAATTCAAAATGATCCGTATGATTTCAATTAATAAAGTTATTTTTTTTTTACTTTGACTTTGAACCTGAACTCGAACAGAAGTCTGGAGTATACACTAACCTGATACTGTGCAGTAAGTCGGCGAGTAACGGTAGTTTCAGAGACGTATCCATTCTCGATGGCAGTGTCTGGGGATATGTTGAGTTGCAGACCGGATATGACGCGCACGAGCAGCCGAGAGATGGTCACTTTGTCGTTCACCACGCGGACTTCGCGGAGTCCAATCACGCGACCTGCAAAACAACATAAAATTTAGAGAAACTAAACTTCACTCGAAGGATACATGAGTTCTTTTCCACTTGTACTTTTTTGTACTTTTCCCTTGAAGCGATGCGATTCGAGGGTCAGGTACTAGCATCAAGGATATCACGAGCTCAGTCACTTTGAGCCAGGTTCGGCGGGATAGTCACCAACGATAGGTGAGAGCATTTACACTTCAGTACGGCCTGTACTCCTCCCTTGAAGCGCGCGGCCTTTCAGCGATACGATGCGAGGATCAGCTACTCGCATCAAGGATATCAGAAACTCAATCACTTTAACAAACCACAGCTATGGTGTATCCGGCCTTAGAATGAACTCCATCATCTCCTCCAGAGGATATCGTAAAAGCCGACCAAGAGATTACATCAGAAGATGGGCAGCAGCATCCAACTGAGTACTCAACACCAATTTTGCGATCACCAATCCGCCTACCACGTGTGGTGATTATGGCAAATTCTTCCATTGCGTTCTATGGGAGAGGCCTTGTCCAACAGTGGACGTCTGACGATTGATGATGGTGATAATGATGTTCGACGGGACACTTACCAGTGATAGGTGATAGCACTTGCACTTCAGTACGGCCTGTACTCCTCCCTTGAAGTGCGCGGCCTCTCAGCGTTGAAATTCGAGGACCGGCTGCTTGCATCAAGGATATCAAATAGCTCAGTCACTTTGAGCCAGGTTTGACAAGACACTTACCAGTGATAGGTGAGAGCACTTGCACTTCAGTACGGCCTGTACTCCTCCCTTGAAGCGCGCGGCCTCTCAGCGACGCGATGCGAGGATCAGCTACCCGCATCAAGGACATCACTAGCTCAGTCACTTTGAGCCAGGTTCGGCGGGAGACGAAGTAGGATACACGGCCAGAATCGTGGTCCTTGGCGAGGAATCTAGCGTAAACCTGTGGACGTAAGGTCGTTTCATAGCTGAAATTTGTCGGCTTGTTAACTACTGAAACACGGTTCTTTTAAAGCTTTCTAGTTTTAGCAACTAGGTGTAACAAAAAGTCCAATCAGATTCAGTGTAGCCAAACAGTAAAGCTATTTCCATTTCTAAAATTGCCGGTCTGCCTTTGAAATTTGAATAAAGTTTTTGACGACAGTCACGAGCATATAGTTTCAGTGGAATCGCTCGTTTTTGTTGTGTTCGTATTTCCAAACCAATTTATTTTATGTACTAGGAGGTTGGTAAAATATTTATAAAGACCTAGTTTTTATTATTATTCAAACACAAATATTATTATACGACGATTCAAAATTATACTTGTTATTTCAATGAATTCAATATTTCTGACATTGACTTAGACAAAGTTTCCACAGGGTTTATTTAGCAATAGTTTCAATTATGATAATATTTAACTATTTTCATGACCTATACCTACTGGGTGCCAGGATTGTGACAAAAATAAGAACATCTAGGTACAAACCTCAACATTGCTCTGTTGGTATCTCAATCTACACGTGCGCTGCTCCGAAAGAGAGTTGGTAGCGTCGGGCCTCGAGCCGCCCCATCCGCGTGACGACAACGATCGCTTCAACCTGTCCTTTGAGCTCGCGTCGTCTGATACCTTCCAACCTGCACGCAATTATAAAAAACATTTAACACACTAGTAGTTCTGCGAACTGTAGACCTCGCGAGCACAAAATTTTTTGAAACAATTTTGATCAGTCTGTGCGTCATGTATAAATCCATCTTAAGGCGGTGATTACTTGGGGACACTGATAGTGAATGTTTAAATGTTTATTTTATATGACACCCCACTTGACGGTAAATGGGGCCGCAGCAAACTTCCTCTCTTTTTGAGGGGAATACCATTCTAATTAAAAATCGCCGAAAAACTATGATTTTGTAGACCAAGTTTCGTTAAGATTCATTGAAAAATTCGAGCTATACGTGAGAACCAACATGCATACATCCGGACAGATGAAAGCAAATTTTGGCAGTTATTGGAAGGACTTGGCTCGCTTCGCTCGCTCGCGAGTTAACCTGTACACGTGTACACAGCTGTAGAACATCCGGTGAGCCAAATATTCGTCGGACGTCCATACGTTCAAGGTCAGTCAAAAGTTTTCTTCCGCGACTTAATGCTGGTAGTTAATTGACCACATACAGTATAAGTCGCGATTGTAAGACGCGTGCTATAATATGATTCAGGCTTTATTCAACTTTTCACTTACACACAATCAGAATAGAATACAATTTCCGTTCGATTCGTCTACTGTAGAGCAATATGTAAGTAAGTGGGATGATAAAAATAGATCAAACCCTGGGGGTTGTTGCGTGAATTTACGGTAATGGCACAGTTGGACAATAACCTCGTCAGCAATTGATAGGACCGGTCGTGATTGTAATCTTTTGGATCGACTGCGATGTTATTTTCACTCCCGATTTAGCTGCTTCCTCGAATTCCGATATTTCTAACAAAATAAATGTATTTCGAACGAAATAAACGAACGGTTCATTTAGTGTAATTAATTTTACGCTTTATTAGATTCTGTCATCAGGATTACATATAATATAGGCAGTGGAATCTCCGTTGTAAAACTAATTGGATTCCATGTATTGTCATCATGGGGTGCTGAACTGCCGAGTTGTCGAAATATTAATCAATTACTAGGTACATAAAAATACCAGAATCACTGAAATTGATCACAATTTTTGTTCAGTATAATAATGATATCTATATACCCTTACCCCTCGTTGTAACACTCTTAGCCTCTTAGGTAATTTTCATTCAGATTTATCCTGTCTAAGTGGCCAAGGAACTTGACACTCGTTGATGGTGTGTGTTTATAAGTTTTTATGTATTATCTCCAAAATATCTTAACCGTTTTGCATATACGGCTTTTTGCAAAGGCTGTGTTTAATTTGAGAGCAGGTTCTTCGTTTTTATCCCCACAGATTACTAGGAATGCAATAGGCGATTGATTGAATGTGTAATTTATTTCATTTACTAGTCCAAGTGTCGATGTGATCATGATTGAACAATCTAACAGTTTTACTCGCAGGTCATGAAAAAGACAAGATTATGTCTCCTTCTCCTCTCGCGTGGATGTCGTAAGAGACGACTAAGGGATTGCAGCACAGGGCATGGGCCGCAGCATCCACCTCAAACTCAACAACAAAACTGCGATCACCAATCCACTTGCCAAGCGTGATGATTATGACAAATCCCCATATTACATTCAAAGGGGGAAGCCTCATCTAATAGTGGACGTGGATGATGATGATAAAAGGTAAGTATCATAACTTTTCATTTAAAAAACCGACTTCCGCCATTGTATTCGACTAAATATCTGGAAGATATTTTGATGGTGAAAAAACCAGAGTGGTGAAAGGATTAAATCACCAAATGATACTTTCCGAATGCAAAGGCTTGATTTGTTGCTGAAAATACCAAAATCGCTATATGTATGCCCATAATATTTTAGGAGTTTCCTCAATTCCTCATGGATTCCATCATCAGAACTGGATTCTGAAAACATGGGACCACTCTGGAAGTAAATCTATTCAAATAAAAAAAAACCAAATCGGTTTATAAACGAAGGAGATAATACTTACGAGGTAACAAACATAAAAAAAAAAAAAAAATACAACCGAATTGAGAACCTCCTCCTTTATGTGAAGTTGGTTAAAAACTAGTTTTGATCAAAGGTAAGTATCAAATTTACCTTTGATCTGCGAGAGCCTGTTGTCATCCACATCAATTTCGAGCGGGTACTCCGGCATCCAGACCGTGAAACGCGCGAGCCCGGTGTAGGTCCCGTACTTGACGATCACGGACGCGTTCGACGAGCCGCGGATTTCGGACCCGTCCACGTACACCGAGCTGCATGATGACGAAACCTATGGAATTATTAGAAGGTTAGTAAATAAAGTCATTATAGTCAAGCTGTTCATCGTGGCTTTCTATAAACATTATCATAACACCCAACATGGCCGTGGTGTCACCGGCCTATGAATATACCCCTTCGTCTTTTCCCGTAGATGTAGTTAAAGCCTAACTAAGGGATTAAACCAGTGATCAGCCGCATCCACCTGAGTACCTACTTAACACCAATCCGCCTAACAAGCGTGGTGATTACCCCATTGTATTCAATGGAGGCCTCGACCAGCAGTGGCCGGAACGACGCCGCGACGGAAGTCAGCATAGGCGGTATAGCGTAGGGTCCCGTTTGATACTCTTTTGGTACGGAACCAATGGTAACTACAGAAATATTTGGGTTTTAAGAACTAAATGTACATAACTAAGTGGATACATAACCAGTGGGAGAATCCCAACATACGATCTTTAGGCCGTGGATTCAAATCCCGATCGCGCAGAATAGATTTCTCTACTCGAAAAATGTACGTATACTGCAATACTTCGTGCACTTAAACAGTGACTGAAAACATCGTAAGGAAACCGGCATCTCATAAAACAAAAATTTTAAGACATGCTAATGTGACATAATTATGCACATAATAATGCTAATTAATGCAAGAAGGGATCCTCGCTGCAAAGCATACATAATCCATTCACCGCACTGGTTGTATTACATGACTCTTTTCAGGGCCACATGCTGGTCTTTGACCAGAATGCTCACAAAAATGAAAAAAAAAAGAAAAATAAAAGTTTTATTAGTAGTAGACCTTCTTGTGAAAGAGTTCGTCCGGGGAAGTACTACCAGTACCACCATACCTATTTCTGCCGCTAAGCAGCAGTGCTCGCATTGCTATTTTTCGGTTTGAAGGGTACGGGTACCGGTGAAATTACAGGCACATGAGACTTTTCATCTTTATGTCTCAGGGTCGGCAGCGCGCGTGTGATGCCTCTGGTGTTGCAGGCGTCCATAGGCTACGGTAACTACTTTTCATCAGGTGGGCCGTATGCTTGTTTGCTTGCCAAGTAGTATAAAAAAAGACTCGTGACTCGATGGTTAAAAAAGTAAGCACGTGTGGAGCTCATGTAGGTAAATTGGCGTACCCCCGTAGGCCCCATTCAGCCGCTCATTTCGGTTCTGGTCCAAACTGGCTTACCTTGAGTACACTTTCATCTTCAGAATGACAGGAGCTTTGCAGCGTGACGTCAGCGACTTGTCCCGCTTGCGAGACGATCAAAACCTTCATAGCTTGAGAGACTTGACGTCCCGTCAGCACAGCTGTGTTCAGGACTTCCCAGTTCTGTGTACAAAAATTTATAAAATTGAAATTAATGTGGTTGGGAATTATTTTAAAAAGCACTGGCGAGCATTCGCCTTTGCACAGTCGAAAGCCGGCGCGGGCGGTGGATTCCATGATGAAGAGCTTCTAAGAAGTCTCGAAGCATTAGCAGAAGGAAGAAAAACAGTGGTAAAATTAGCCGAATTTTCATTTCAAATAGAATTTCATGATAATTGATTTTTCAGCTTTCAGACTAACCCTTTCAGGTTTAAGGAAAAGGAAAAAACATTTTAAATCCAAAGCGCAAGAATTTTATTAGAATCAGATTTCTCTAGCCAATTACGTGTCTGAAAAGTTAAAATAGAGCTTTTCCCCCCGTTTAATTAGAATCGCGTTGCGATAAATTATTCCCGAGTTAAGTTAAACCTCCTAACTAGGTAATCGGATTACTCCACGCCAGCCGTCCCAAAGCGTTGCGGCCAAATATTGCTTGCACAATGCACTTCATCACTCACGTTGGATTAATTGGTTTCTAGCTGGCATATAGAGCAAGCGACCCGTCAGTAAACGGATATGAAGAGGCTGGCTCGAACAGGCCCGTGTCGGCTCGCCTCGAGCATAGCTCAGATATAAACGGCTAACGCCATTGCAACGGTATATTTTGAGCCCACTATAGGGACCTGTATTTTAAGTCATTGCATGTATCTCTTGAACTGCTAATTCTAATTCTAAGTGAGGGTGTAAGAAGACCTGTGGGATGATTCTCCAACAAATCCTTTGCACGAGAAAAAAACATTATTTTGTATGCGCGTCATACGAGATGTGACGAGATTTATCAGAGAATCCGGGCCCTGCACTGACGCTGAGGGGTGTATTGTGCATTGTCCCTTTGTGCTAATTGTCATCTTATCGCTAATGATAACACTTGAGATAACAGTATCAAATTAATCCTATTTGTTTGCCACGGTCTAGCAGCTCAGTGTCCGTTTGTTCTTTTGTCCTAACCAGCCTTGAAATGCCACAACTTAATGATGGACGTGCATGAAGATTATAAAGTCATTACATTAGGTAATTTGAACCCAGTGGTTTTATTATCTAAGAGCAATAATGCCTTGCGCCCAACTCTAACACGCGTTCCCTAGTTTCGCCGCCCAGACTGAGCATCACAGCGTATAAGTATTTGATCGTTGGTGAGTTATATCCTTTCGATGGTAATAAGAGCCATCTAATCAGCACAGGTAAGCTTAAGTTATGCAAAGCACGTGGGCACGCTCCTGATAGGTGAGATTCGATTCTAGAAAGCAGATTGACGGCATGCCTACTCGGCGATTACCAGTACGGTTATGGTAAAAGAAAAAATCTTGAGGAGACAGACATTTCCTGGAACCAAAAACTCGAATATTTAACATGTGCATGAATGAAGCCTCTCCAAAGCTCAGTGAATAATTTTTCCTTACTGGCTCTTTAACGATTGGTCACATGGCTCTTTTACGGTTACCATTAATCGACCTGGTCACCGACCAAACGCTAGGAGACCAAGAAGTGACCAATCTTTTACAACTTTTGTATACAAATCATCGGTAAAGCAAAATAAACTAGACATGGGTCTCCTCTCAAACCACTCATAGTGTAGGGATCCGAAGTTTACTTCTTAACTCAAGAATAGATGTCGCCACTAGTAGGTTAGAACGCTTAGGCGCTTAGGCGCTTTATTCATTGGTTGAAGAACTCTTGTATGGAGATTGGAAATCCTCTTGGAATTTGGTTTTTGTGTTTTTTTTATATTTGCATAGGGTTCAACTCATGCTATGAGGGGATTTGCCACAATCAACACGCTTGGCAGGCCAACACATAAACAAAACATTATATGTGATTTTTTTTTACTGGCTACCTCTTACGACTGCAGAACAACCCCTGTAACAGAATACAGACCGACAGACAAACAGACGGACGTACGGCGTAGGCTTAGTAATTAGGATCCTGTTTGGCACCCTTTGGATACGGAACCCTAAAAACGCCGCGAAACTTAAAAACGGAAAATAAAACAAAATTTCAATTCTGCTTTGATAGACAGGAATGACTCACGAACCGATACGAACTCGTGCACTATAACAAGTTCCTGTATAAGCGCCGCGTACGGTACACATAGTCAACGGCAATCGGCTTTACGTGAATACAACCTGCTTTACGTGAATACATTATGAAAACAACCTGATTTACATAAATACACCGTGAATACAATCTGGTTTACGTGAATACAATCTGCTCTACGTAAATAGACCGTGAATACAATCTGTTTTACGTGAATACAATGTACTCACGTAAATACATCGTGAATACAATCGGCTTTACTTGAATAAACCGTGAATTTAATTTGCTTTACGTGAATACACCGTGAATACGTGGTGAGGTTTAATCCTACACATGTACGCCACATGTGGTAAGCCAGCCGTTCTCATTCGGCTGCCTCGGGCCAACCTCACAGGTTAATATCTCCACGCTAATATTGAGATAAAACTAATTGCTTTATTAATATCACTCTTCATTACGGTTGGCCCGCACACGAAGTACTTTAATATTCAGTTTCTGTGTGAGGTTGAGCAAGCTACAGAACGCATCTGTGAAGGTACGATCCAATGAACCTGGGTATGACAACCCTCTGGCAGAGGTTGGACAAGAAAGAACGAGTCAGCGCTATGCGAAATCTGCTTACTTTTGACACTATGGAAAAACTTAGAGCCTCATGGGGAAAAACGAGTTTTTTTACAAATGGTACTCTGGACTTCCGTTCTCACTTTACATGTTTTAGACTTTATTACTCTGAAACTCTGAATTCTTAACAATCGTCTCATTTAAACCAATTGTTCGTTGCGTATTAATAACTCAATGTTAGATACCGTTTTGTTGCCAGTCTCAATTGCTTGTAAAATGACTGATGAGATGTTATTAAAAATATATCAGCCGTTCCAAGAGCTCCGACAACGAGCAATTATAATTTTTAATCGTGAAATTTTTGAATAATGTTTTTTTAAGCTATAAAAAAAGAATTTCAGTTGCAATAATGTTTTTTTTTATTTTCGTGCTTTTTTTCTATAATTTTTATTTTAGCTAATGAAAAAACTGGCAGATAGAGCGGTAGCCTTAGTATAATACAATTGCCATACCACCTAGGTCGCGACTTAGAACTGTTGTTGGGACCTGAGAACATTTGATTTTAATATTCGAACAGACATCAAAAAAGCTCAAACAACAGCAAAATTGATCCAATTTGTGTATCCCAATTAGCAATTTTAGATCAATTAGAATTAACGAAGTTTGAATCCGGCGAATACTTTGAGAATCGAACGCTTTTAAAGCGAGCAGCTGGTGTGGGCGTTTCCGTCTAAGGCCTCCATTAGGCGCCGATCAAGCTCCCATTACACCACTTCATTCATGCTAAGAGCACCATTACGTTAATCTCCACCATTTGTTGCGATCACGTTCACTACGAAGATGCCTCACAAATTAATAAAAACATGACTTTCTACTCCTATTAACAATTACAGAAGAACATTTTCACGATTCAATTTGCAGACAATAGTCGACAATACCTCGTACCAACTCGTAAAAACCTTCGAAACTTAATAAAGATATCGTTACTCCAATGAAAGAGACTCCAATGGCTCCATTAATTGCTATGAAAATACCTTTTGGTTAATTTATCGGCACAATCGATGTCTCAATAAATTGTTGATTTCGGCCACCTTTATAATAATTAGGTGGGTGGCGGAGATCGTAATCGGTATTAGCATTTGTCTCTCTTACGGTGAAAAGTGTCAAAAACATCTATTAATTGGTCTCGATTAGTCTCGATGCTAGTCGTAAAGGCCTTTCTTTCAACAATCATATTCTTCATTATTATGCATATTTAGTGTGGTATGTCCTGTCTAAGAATAAACCCCTCCATTTCCTCCAGTGGATGTAGTAAAAACCTTACTAAGAGATTACACCAGGGGTTGCAGCATTCACCTGAGTAATATAACCCAAACTGCTCATGCAATCCGCCTGCCAAGCGTGATAATTATGGCAAATCCCCCATTGTATTCAATGGGGGAGGCCTCGTCTATCAGTGGACGTAAACAGGATGATTATGATACTTCATTTGTAAAAGGGTATTTGCAAAAGTAGGTAGGTACGTATAGGTACTTGGAAAAAGGAAATAATTACGAATTCTGATCACGTAGCGTAGGTAGCATGGATGACCACACAAAAGGCTCCAGGGACAATTGATTACATTTCGATAGGATCTTACCTTTGATATTGGAAGAACCGCTTGTATGTCATCCTTTTCAATATCAAGACGGGTATTGACCCTGTGTTCATGCGGAGGTTCTTCAGTTGTTGAAGCAGAGTTTGAGGTAGATGAGACTTTGGCTGACCAGCTGAGTCGCGCCGTGCCACGGCCGGATTCCCCTTCAGATCCTTCGCCGTCCCCTTCGCTTTCTGCTCCAACTTCTACCAGCCAAGTCAACACTTCTTCCCACCCGGGTCCCGCCGCGCCACTGTCCTCCACGTCTCTAGATAACAAATTAATTAATATTATTAAAGGTGTCATCGTAAATCATTACTAATATAAGCCCTACGATAAGTTAACCTTTCGTTCGTGAGGTTTTTACAGGGCGTGGGTCGCAGGGTGAACAGAAAGGGGAACGAAAGTCACATTAAATCAATAATTCACGTAGGCTGTTCGGTGGGCGCCTACCGCGGGTTCATTTTCAGTTGAACTATGTAATTGTATAAACAGAGATAAGTCCGAGTCGTGACGCGAAGTTTCATTAGGCGAGCAAACTCGCCCCGATTTATGGCTCTCAGCAAATGCAAAGTGGTCGTGAGCGAAATTGTGAACAAATCCCGGCCGAGGAAATGAGAAAGGGGCTTTATTTCATTACGAAATACACCGAATAAGAAATATGTTTTCATTTCGGTACGAATACGAAACGTACAATAGAATTATCTCCGGTTGGAATAGGAAGTAGGTATAAAGTTCATTTGAGATAGAATTGAGACGTATCTCTTCTTCGTAGCGTGAGAAGCATACAAAACAGGTTGATATTACGAATGAATGAATAGTAAGCAACGAACCAGTTCGTCTTATAATATATCAAGTTATCATTGTTTACAATGTGGCATTGTTGAGTTGTCTTTGTTGATTATGTTCATAGCCTGTAGTATCGTCAGGAGTCGGATTGTTGACCCAGTTACAATAGTGTCGGGGACGCGAATGGCCTGAAGGCGCAGTTGGCAAAATAGAAATGTGATGAATCCTGCAAATTCGCTCGCGAAGCAATGTACGTGGTCGGTGGAGCGTAGTTCCAAACTACCGCACTATCTCCTACTACCAGATTGCAATCTCGTTCCATATGCAAAAACGAAGTACTTGCCTTTGCATATTTAGTTTCGAATTTTATGCGTTTACGCGATTCAGATCCATGAAAGTATCTTTCTAGATGAGTGAGGGTTCTTGGCTCGTACGAGTGCGTCGTTAAATTGGTTGTGTAGCCCCTTCAAACACCCTAGGTAGATCGTTATTTTGAATTTGTTGTTTGCTATCGTTAAGGCTTTTCCACCCTTGCGGAAATCGGTTCACATAATCGGAAATAGGTTGCAATATGCTATACTGATATCTAACTTGTATTGAAAATATCGAAAGTACATAAAAGTGTTCCACTTTGTCCCTGCTCAATTTGAAAGTCTTAGATACTATCATGATATTCAAAGCGAGGTTACTACTGTTTGCCTGTTTAGAAAATTGGAAATACTATTTGTAGAGGAAATGCTCGGGTAAGAGCTTTGTATTTATCTTAGCATACCGTACCGCATAAATAGGTACAGTACTATTCCCATGCAATAAGGTAGGCTTAAAATATATAAATGCAAGTCTTTTCAACGTAAGGTAAAAGCCTCCAGGAGCCAATATTTGACCAATATGATTAAGTCCTTGAATTCTTTCCGACAGTACTTCAGTAACCAGATCGTCACCGGGTCATATAGTAATAAGAAAGCTGCCTAAAAAGAAACGGGTCATGCAGTAAATTCAAATGCCACCGGATCACGCTCAACGGCTCATGCAGTCCTCACTCGTGGATGAATAGACTTATAATTAGAGATATTTGAGGTAGATTATAATTGCAATGAAACATATAAAATAAACAGTTAAAAGAAAACTTACGTATCAAAATCGTCGTCATCCCTCAAAGGCTGTTCCAATCTGGTCGCTGTCACGGTGGCTGCGCGAGGCTTAACATCCGCAGTGACCGCCCATCGGGAGTTCGCTGCTGTTACGCTAACTAACCGCAGTCCTGACTTCACTTTCATCCTGGTGCAGAAAAACAAGACTTAGGAAAAAGCTCTTAGTTGTTTTTTTCAAGACTTCTCTAGGGCAAAAGATTCCAAATATTTGTCTAGATTTAAAATTATGAGACTTGGAGAAAACAAACATTATTCCTAGCAAGAATACGTAGGTACTTTATTCGTTTGGTTTCATTTGACAAAAATGGAACTTTAATACATTTGTATAGCTCGAATACGCATGCAAATCCGCAGCATTCAGTTAGAACGCAAAACATTATTGTGTAACTGATGCATTTCTGAAACACCAGCCAAATTGTCGCACGTTGTACTAAGCCCAGAATTTATTCTTGTGGGAAGCGAAGACGTTATAAATTTCCATTTAGGCACACGCGGCTCTCTATACCAACCCGCGCCCGAAGCGCGCTCGTATAGTCGTAACTCAAAAGTAGAAACCGACACATGTATCTATGAAGTTTGGGAGCAGGTGGCGCAGATAATGTATGGGGCGATTGCGAGATTTCCACCAACACAATAGAAGAAAACTTTAGTAACGCGAAATAAACGTGCAGCGACTGCGTGACAAAGCGGAGCAATCGTTTCGAGGTCTGATCAATGGTCGCGATTAACTGACTTCGGAAATCGATAGGTATTGTTGATGCTTATGTTGGCTCTAGAGTCACTGTATTAAATGATTTAACAGAAAAATTTGCATTATTTATTAAAGCAATCGATAAGAACTCGTTACTTAGGTATCGTCAGGCGACGCTTCCTACTAGGTACTTAGTAATCACGCTATTTTAGAAACCTCTACCAACCACGCTACTAAAATATTCAACTTTTACAAACTTAGTAGAGTTATCTACGAGCAACAAAGAATGGAATGAATTATAGCAGCAATTAATTAAATTAACGTTCAAACTACTACGCAGACTGGCCATTTCGAATTACGGGGCTACAGGCCCTAATTTATGCACAACTCGGCATCTACATTAGCAGGTAGGTAGTGTTTCCACGTCCCGAAGCTACGTTACCTTCCTGCTAGTGTAAAAAAGAGTGAAAATTCCCTGCTGATTGTAGACCAGTGCAATTATTACGGGCACGCACGAGGGGCGTATATCAAAATTTGTGCAAGTTATTCTTTGGAGTGCCGTTTTGCAAATAGCTTTGTGAGCGGTGTAATTTACTGTTAGTGCTTGTAGAGAATTGAGGTTGAGGCACGAAACCTGGCTTTGTCTTTACGATGGTATAAATCTACACTAATCAGACTATTAAAGATGGCAAAGTGGCCTATCTACTTATTTGAATAAATTTCGAGTAACGATAATTTTCAGCTAAGTAAATAGGCCGACGAAGTTTTCATAACTTTATCTGGTTTTTGGGTTTTGAAAATATCTGGCTAAAATCTTATTTAATAAGGCAAATTGCCTACCAAGCTACTTAGTCTAGACAACAGATAAGTGGGAGGGAGCATAATGTAAAGCATAAAACAATTTTATGGAGGGAGCTTGAGCGTGAAGTCAACCACTGAGAGCTTTTGAAACAATATTGTTTGTAATCTAATAAAACCTCATTACTAGAACGTAATGGGCAAAGTTTTAATTGGTGCATCAGGCGGGGTCGACAGCATCGTCCAAAACTCTGAACAGACCGCAGGCCGGTACTTCAACGTAAACGTGAGCATACTTTGAAGGCGTCTCATTCATTTTCAATCTACAGCCGCCAGTTAAAACTTTCAAAGCGGTTTACAAGGGTCACTCTTTTCTTTGCACAGTGATTTTATGATTTCATTTTGCATCTCTTTTAAAGGTGAAGTGACACTAGCTTTGTATAACGACTTGTCTAAGCAAACATAACAGGTACATTTAAAGTAACTTCCTCCTACGCGAGATGCGTGTTCACAGGTTAGTTGCCATGCAATAAACCAGTCAAGTTGGATGGAACACCGAAGTAATATACAGACAGGTTCGACAAACAGAGATATTCATTCAAATAATTTCGTAGCTGACGTGAAGTGGCTCATACGGGAGGTGACAGCTTTCCTCTCGGTGCCATTGCGAACCGCTATGTCAGCGCGGCTTGGGTGGCGATAGAGACATGTCAACGACGATTTAATATTTTTACGCTGAGTTCGATGACATCGTTTTTTTTTAATTTGGAGACACTATTGTAAGGCCTAAGGTAAAGGACTCAATTATTTTATAGGGAAATGGAACACTAACTAACCTGATAACAACATGACCGATAGTGTGACTGGTGTCCCGGCGCACTACGAATGGTAGATGTAGTCGAGAGTGGGGGTACAGCGGGGCACGGGGCAACATGAGAGCAGCATCACCCGCTCGAGCATCACGGTAACCGGCGCGTGCTCCAGCCAGGGTTACAAAGCCCAGAGGCCAAGCGGGTTGAACGGATACCCGACCGCACGCATCTTCTCCTGAATCACTGCTTGCTTCTGCAGCGCTGTATGCGAGTCGCACAGTCCTCGGCGGTCGCTTGCCCTTTCCATCTGCTGGCCACCAAGCGGCTGGAACAGTCAACTCAGCCAGACACGCTCCCTCTTCGCCTTCGGGACCACACGTCGCCGTCAACGTTCTTGACCCAAGGGTGGCATGCAGTGTGATGCACACGCGGCGCGGTCTTGCTGCGGAACGTCGTGCTCCACCTTCTCCACCCGTATGGAAGAGCACGCGCAACACCGGAGCATCTCGAGGCAGCTCTCGAAACACGAGGTGAGCGGACACATCTAGTCTATGCGCAGTCGCATCTTGCAGTTCCGTCAATGAAGCATTTCTCTTTGGCGGTTCCAATGGATCCGGCACCGCGTATCGAGCCGGCACCGTTTGTTTAGTGGAAAAGGGTCCGTAAGTAGCACGAACCGAGGCCGGTGCGGACCCTTGTAGGACCGTAAATCGATCTAGAGATAAGAGAGCTCCCGGTAACGCGGTGCCCATCGGCTCGGGTGGCGGCCCAGCTCCGTTCCATCTTGCTGTGTGTTTCAAAAAGAAGCCGCTATCTTTATTCTCAAAGTGAACTTCGACGGCGAGTACCGTTCCTGCAACAAACGAAAAAAAAGCAATAAGCTCACGTCACAAGAACGCGTAACATGTGTCAAATGTTAAATAAGTATTTTATTTTAGTATTTTGACGAGATAAAAGGGCGTCGAAGCACAACGTGCTGGCGCCGTTCCAACGGCATTCGTGTCCTGTGAGACATCAATTATACCCTGTTGTGTTTATAAACACATTGATATTTTTAATTTGTTTAATATGTTCGTGTTTACTTTATTTAATTCTGGCCTAACAATGCGTTATTTATCCAAAATAAAATGTTCAATCTCTTAACTAAACACTACTAATAGGGCTATGTAAAAGGGGCAATACGATGCGATAAGAAATTCATATTACGTAGGATTAGAGTGAAGGCGAGAGTGGGTGCTCTCGGTATGACGGATGGGCCGCGTCACGCTCGCTAGGCCTCTTCTCGTTTATTGGGTCAGGATTTGTGTCACGTTTCTGTTGTACGACTCCTCTCATGGAATTCATTATTATCCTATTCATAATGCGGTCCGTCCCTTATAAAATATTCCGATACTTTTGTTATTGAGTTATTAGGTGTAGCGCGTGTTTGATCCGTAAAGCCGATACGTGATGTTGTAAACCAGCAAAAGATATTCGATAAATCTCCAGGGATGAATATATTGAAAACAAAGCCAAACATTTGTACATTCATTTTCATACAAATCCGAGAGCGATTAAGGGTAATTCCTGTATGCGGTGGGTAGGAAGCAATCGCTTCATTTGCAAGGAAACGGCAGTGTTCCAACTCGGTTCTACTCGTATTTAAGTGCAGATGGAGGGAGAGTAGGTACGGATAATAAAATGCTTTAGCACGTGACACTCTTAGAACAAAGAAAATTCACCGAGCTTTTAGGTTGGAACAATTTCGTGAATTTGTTACATTGTAGGGAGACAAGGATCCAAATTTATCAGAGTTGACTCGAAATGCCAGAGTTCTAGTTGGATATGGAAGAACAGACTGCATTCGAGAAGTTAACACTAAAAATTTCCGATGGATTTGTAATTATAATAAATATCTACTGTAATATAAATAAAATTTGTTATGTTCATAAGTTTTTTGTTAAAAATTATTTTTTCAAATCAAACTTTTATTGAATTAGTGATCGAAACTGTGAGATCAGCCCAAACACTACCAGGCTACTATTAATCAGCGAGCACTTCCGTTATCCACCTCCGTCTTCATCATCAGATCAGCTCGCCGTAATCATCATATTGTATTGTCATCTGAACTTGTCAGGAATGAAAAATTTCAGCTCAATCGGTCAAATGGAACTGGTTCAAAATTCAGTTTTAAGACTTATGGGATAACATCCTAACATACATTTTTAACCGACTTCCCAAATATCTATACAAATAAAAAAAGAATTTTCCAAATCGGTTCATAAACGCCGGAGATATGCGGTAACAAACATTAAAAAAAAAAAAAAAAAAAAAAAAAATTCAACCGAATTGAGAACCTCCTCCTTTTTTGGGAAGTCGGTTAAAAAGGAGGAGTTTCTCAATTCGGTTGTATTTTTTTTTAATGTTTGTTACCGCATATCTCCGGCGTTTATATGAGTATTACCAGGAATGATAACCAAATTACACTGGACCAGTCAAGCTATACCAAAAGGATATTGGAAAGGTTCCACATGTCTGAATGTAATCCAGTGCAGACTCCTATGGAAACTGGATTGAAGTTGAAGAAAGCTGAAAATAAAAGCTGTAAACTTGATTACAGGAATTTAATCGGGTGCTTAATGTACTTAGCAGTTTGTTCCAGCCGGATATCAGCTTTGCTGTGAGCTACCTGAGTCAGTTTAACGACTGTTACTCTGAGGAACATTGGAAGGCTGCTAAGAGAGTTGTGAGGTATTTAAAGGGTACGGTTGAGAATGGTCTCAAGTTCAAGAAAGGCGACATGTGCATAACTGGCTACGCGGACGCGGACTGGGCTGCAAATGAAGTGGATCGGCGCTCCTATACCGGGTATGTGTTTCATATTGGTAACTCATTGGTTTCATGGGAAAGTCGTAAGCAGAGGACTGTGGCTCTCTCCAGTGCTGAGGCAGAATACATGGCAATCTCTGACTCATGTAAAGAGGCGTTGTTTCTACGTACATTTATATTTGAATGCTTGAACATAACTTGTAATGTTACTCTGTGGAATGACAGTCAGTCAGCACAGAAATTGTGTGTAAATTCAATTCATCATGCAAGGACCAAACACATCGATATTAGGCATCATTTTATAAGACAATTGGTTAATGAAAAGATTATTTGCATTGGCTATGTATCCACTGATAAAATGATAGCTGATGTGTTGACTAAACCATTAACTAGGGAAAAACATGTAAAGTTTGTTTCTTTGTTTTTCAAGTAATGTAATAATTTAAATGTATGTGTGTAATTAAGCTTGTTACATATTTGGTATTTAGGTATCGGTGACTTGTGAAGTTTGATACGTATGTGTTTATGTTACATGGAAGTTAAGTTTAAGGGGTAGTGTTAGAGCATTGACTAGACTAGTGAATATAAACTTAATGGTTAGTTGTCAAACTCTCCTGTTATGTGAAAGGATCGGACCAAGTTGCTCTGTAATAATTATCTCAATTTCTTTTGATAATCCGTGTTTAATTTGCCACAAATACATCACATACATATGGTGACTTTGATATTTTCAGCAACAAACCAAGCATTTGCATTCAAAAAGTATCATAATCCTTTCATCACTATGGTTCTTTCATCATTTTTTTTTTCATTCAAATATTTTGTCGAATACAATGGCGGAAGTCGGTTTTTTAAATGAAAAGTTATAACAGGTCAATTTAAATAAAAGCTACATCTTATATTTTTTTTAAGAAAGATTATGTATCGAAAGTTCTGAGGTAGGTACAATAAAGTATTGAAAACCACCAAGCAATATTCTGGTTTTCAACAGACCCTATTAACTGCTCGCGATGAATTCCCTAAGACCGCTGCCTCTACAAAAAGAGAAGTTTTGCGAATTGATATCGCGTTCTTCGATCGCACCCTCAATTGCGGAGGGGTGGGGAGGGAAGTAATAACTGCCACACAAGTAAATCCTTAGATACGGGTCAAGCGTTCACTTCCAATACTATCTTTTATGTTACTGATCTTTTGAATAACTCTCCTTTCTGGAGTATTCAATGATGAAGCCCGTATAGCGGTTTCTTTTTAGTGTAGTACGTGGTAGTACCTAAAATCGGGGTTAGTTACGGTCATTAACACATCACATATATTTTTAGAGATCTTTGCTATTTAATCAAGAGATGATATTGGATGATTAATTTTGATCATCAGATTTGAGATTTTACTATGGCTACAGGTTAATAATTGACTAACAAGAATGATAGGACATTAAACCTCGTTGACAATAAGTATAGAAATTACACGGTTTAATGTTCATAATTAATGTAAATGGTAAAATTTAAGGTATCAAGCATTTTGCCTGTTCATTCCCACTATCCCCCACCTGTTTGGCCACATTGGGGGTCAGTGAGAAAAAATGCCACCTTTCCACTCGTGTCAACATAGCCTCTTATTAGTTTCATAAACTTTCCAATTTGGTAATAAAGCCCAAAGTTGGTCCGCAACACCTATCCTTCGCAATTAGTGTACCTATATACCTAGACGTGTAGATGTTTTATGGCCGTCCCCTTATAGCACGTATTAAATGTCCGTCTCCATTAACGGATAAATATTTGTCCATTTGTCATAACGTGTTGCCGATGGCGTTTTGACGTCATCTGACCGATGATCATTTATATAACCATTACAATAAATCTCGTCATTTTGGAATGCAACGTCCGAATATCCGTAGGCACACACACAATGCTATCCCTGTGTTGGTTTTTAGGGTTCCGCACCCAAAGGGTGCCCTTACCGGGACCCTATTATTACGCCTACACCGCGCCCCGGCCGCACGCGCGCCGGCCGTCCGGCATCAGTCTATCTGTCTGTCTGTAATCTATGACATGGGAATATCTCGGTAGCCGTAAGAGGTAATCTATTTCAATTCTCAGCATGAACCGTATGCAAATCATAAAATCCAAATAACCAACAAATAACCGAATCCCAAGGGGGACAAGAGTTCTCATACTAAGGATGAAAGCGATAGCGCGTTCTAATCTACTAGTGGCGACAGCTAGTCTTGAGTTGAGTAAACGTCGGAACCCTACACTACGAGTATGCGTGGTTCGCAGAGGAGACGCATTTCTGATTTATTATTTATAGTATCCCAAACAAACGAGCGTTTCTACAGCCGCATTTCACAGACAATTAGCAGTGATAAATATTGAAATTGTTGAAATACGTTTCGGTTTTTATTTATTATATAAAGGAGTCTCAGAAATGTTATATTGTTCAAGCGGAAAGTTACCCTACCTACACTAACGTATTTTTTTTTTTCCAGGAAAAGACATACTGGCACGCCCTGTATGGAGAGAAAGCTCCAGAAAATATATAGGATGAAGTATATAGCTTGAATAAATTGTAAATTATATCAGCACGTAGGTATGTACTGGGTAGGTATAAGCTTCTAGTTTTCCCAATCGGCAACGTGACTTCCCTCTTCTGCAGATCTTCCCTCAATGAAGTATGCGAGGAACTATTTTATTTTTCAAAAAGTGCAGATGACAAGACACCTATAATGACTAAAAAACAACCAGTATTCTAAGTATAATAAGGATTTAAAAAGTTAAAGTCTTATTCCTCTTGAAACTAAACTCATTTTTCCATGGTAAATAGCCTCTAAAATTTGTAAGAAACGACAATAAACTTGGAAAAATTGAGGTAAGGGTAGGCCGCGTAAAAAATAATGGGCTACCCTTCGTCGAACAAGAGGGTGGTCTGCAAAATAATTTGTTTGCCTTTTTCAATTTTACACAGGAAAAGTAAGTACTTAAATTGAATCTGATGCTTTATAATAGCCATTTCCGCTCTATCATTTTTCGTTCCGTACCATACCGATACCAGTAATAATTGGTATTCTTTGCTGATACGGACTCAAATACGACGCAAAAGCTGCTATGTTAATTTAATTATTGGTAGTATTCATACCACCTAAATACATTGACTACACAAGTCCCTAAGACTTGTTTATTTGATGATTTTTTTGTAAAGCATTATTGCATTATGCCATTCGAAAACCACTCACAGTGAAAACTCTTCATTGAACACAAGTCTGTGGCTTTTCTTTACAGCATCAGACTTGTCAAGTTGTCACGTAGACTTACGTAAAGGCACACTCCTGAAAACGTATGAAGTAAACATTGTATTTCTTTTACGTCTCTAACAAAACTTCAGTGTCTTTATACCTTTGATATAGGTACCTACTTACTTAGGAGAAAAGGGTATAGAAAACGATCTTGCAACGTATAATACAGTTAGGCAATATTTTATTTGTTAGCTTTGCTTTTTTGTTACAGAAAATTGGTGGTAACTGGTAAGCCAGTTTCTATGTATTTCACAATATACGAATATTTGTTCTATATGAAGTATCCAGCAAAATTTTAATCTCCTATTTCATTTTAGTTACAAATATAATGCAGAGTTGTCACGCGCTCAACTCCATGAAACTTTTTCATTTGTAGCGACAACTTGAAGCCAATAAGAATAGAGCGTGTGTGTGAATTACAAAACAATAAACTTTTAACTCCCACGACCTTTTGTATTCTTCAAAAGAATTTAGGTGGGTTTAGGTAGAGTTTAGGTAGGCCTGATATTGATTGATTTGTAAAAATGTTTGCGTAAAAACTCTGGAATTCTTAGCAAGGTATTTTGATACAGACAACAGCAAACGCAAATAAACTTAGGATTGCCGGTTTGTGATACGAATCACTAATAAAAACTGCAATAAAAGGAAACATGCGTGTATTCTGAGTAATGAGCGGCGAGACAGACGCAATCGAGTAGGAATGCGAGATATCTACAGACACTAACTTGCTATACCATACTATACTATTAGAGGCTACCTCGAACTAGTGAATAAATTAAATTAATAAACGTCCTGTCTTAAGGAACTTACACAGTGTGATCAGTTATAGAGCTTTAATTTACATATTTTGAGAGAAGGTGTATACGTAAGCTCTATTGTGTTTTGTGATGCCTTGTAAAGTCAAGAAGTCTGTTTTGGTTATTATAGTTACTTATCCGAGTACTTTTCTTCTAATATAAAGATATATTTATTAATTTTAACGTATAAATATAGCATAATTTGGGCAAGCGCAGCGTAAGGGTTGTAAATGGCTCAATGATATCGTAAAGATGGCTTGGATGTTATTCTTTTTTGCTTTAGTAGTATCAAAAAAAACTGATGAGACCAAACATCATTTTATTACACAGTGTACACTCAGCAGTCGGTGAATACTAGCTGAAAATTGAGCATGATAGAAGCTTTCCAGCGAGAAAAAAAACCGGCCAAGTGCGAGTGGGACTCGCGAGGAAAAGGTTCCGTACAAGTAGGCTACCATAATTAACCACTAGAGCAATAAAACTTATTTGTTTTTTAACACATTTTATAAGCATATTCTTTCACGAATACATATTTCCCGTGGGAATTTAAAGGCTTAGGATTTATAGTTTTTTTTTTTAGATTTTCCTGTGAACTATGAGTAAGGCCCCATATTCCAGATAAAAAAAACTGGCTCTGTATTTTCGGAGAGGGGTTTGCATTTCTCCCTTTTATTTCATATATCATATGACGCATTTGGAAAAAGTTTTTTTTTTAATTTTCTAGTTTGCCCCCCAAAACTATTCCCCGGATAATCATTCGTTTATTTACACTACACGTCCGAGATTGGCCAAATTTTGGCTCCAGTAGATACGGAAAAAATAGGCTGTGACAGACATACAGACACGAGAGTGATCCTGTAATGGTTCAGTGGGTACCTTTTGAGGTACGGAACCCTAAAACTAGTGACACAATGGAAGGAGAAGAAGAAAATGATGCTTAATGGTGAAAGCATAATTTAGAAGCAAAAATATGAAAAATCGCACAGCGGAAATATTTTAAATGCACTGTCGCCTCTAACACATATTATGTCAATGGTGCCTTCGTAACTTATAACCGAAGATTCCCGGAACCTGACTCATGAGCAAAGATAATTTATCCAAGCTCGATATAGAACCGGGAATTTGTCAACTGTAGCAATAAGATGTAAAGCATTATCGAACGTGTTATGGGTGGTAAGGATTTACGGGTATTGTACTCTTGCTCGTGTAGGCTACGAAATTTAATTTGCGTAACAGGAAAGTCGAGTAGGGTAAGTTTTTATTTATTAAAGTAGGTAAGTATTGATAAGATGTACTGACATACCTACCTATTGCCCTTCAAAACGATTTGACCTATATTATGTTACAAGATAAATTCACAAAAGTGCTCGTTGACGCTTGTGAGACATAGCTAAGAGAAAGGGCTCTGTACTTCTTCATAGCAAACAAAAGAGCCGTATTACAAACATAATTTACATACGTCTGGATAAATTGCCACAGTGGGAATAAAATCAACAATTTCATATATACCTACAGGAAGAAAGACACAAAAGTGAATTGTGAAGAACGTAAGAGGTATTTTCTAAAATAATAATTGTACACACTTTAGTTGTTATTTATTAATAATAATAAATAATAAATAAATAAAACTATAAATAAAAAAATATATTAATAACTAAACTAGCGTGCAATGAAAATGGGTCACTTAGAAGAGCCAATATATCTCTTAAACTATGCAAAATAGCTTCCAGAAATAAATTGTATGTGAAATATTTTTTTTTACAAAAGTTATTGTATTCAATGCCGTTTGAAATATATTTTAATATGATTTAATTTTAGTTCGATATCTTGGATAGTTTGGGAGGCCCTGTGGTTTTTATAAGTGACCCTATTTCATTGCAAGCACCTATGTTGAGAAAATCCTCACATGTTCTACGTCACAGTTCCATAGAAAATTCCATATTTCTCCGAAACTTCAAGCAATCTATCCTACTCATGTGCTTTCATTTATTTGAATTGAAAATAGTTAGTCCTTTATCAAGAACATACAAAAGGGATGAGATCATGACTGGGTACTTTAGGCCTGCACACTGTGAATGTAGCTATGTGATAGCTCATCAGCCACTCGAAGCGACCTTCCGGGACGTCAACCTCTTATTCAGTGCTCCACTCGAGTGCTCGTATAGAAAGCTCCTACGCCTCTATTTCCTTTCTAGATGATTAATGCTTACTACATAATTCAGTACATACACGTTTTATTTACACAGGTAGGTAGATAGGCATGAAAATCTTGTTTCGCATCCCAGAGGAAATCTAGTGAAATCGGAGATTTTGCGAGCTTAAATATTTTGCAACACCGCATCGGGAAACTGGGCTTAAATATCTCTACCCGAGTCTAATAGTAAATGCTTTTTTTCAAACATTTTAACTGACTAGAGCCAAATTTAAATGTGCTTCGTTAAGTCGCAGTCTTGTTACTTTGCTGAATCTGAATTTAGCGAAGCGGCAAATTTTGCTGCGATAACCCTAGCAACTTCTAAGTTTAGAGTAAGTTTATCCATTGCCTAGGCGGTACAGGGAAGTTAGTAACTGGGACAGGCCCTTGCCGGGACTTGCCGTGGTGGTCTCGGTCTAAGAGTTAGGACTCCTCCCACTTCTCCCGTGGATGTCGTAAAAGGTGACTAAGGGATTACGCATGGGGATGGGCAGCAGTATCCATCTGAGGTACTTAACACCAATACTGCAATCACCAATCCGCCTGCTAATCGTGGTGATTATGGTAAATCCCCCGTATCGTATAGGCAGGCCTCGTCCATAGCAGTGGATGTCTACCAACTGATGACGACCTCTGTGGCGCAGAGGGCGAGTAGCTGGCTGAGGTTGCGGGTTCGATTCCTGCTGCAGGACAAATGTTTGCATGATCTGCAAATATTTGTTCCGGGTGTTGTGGTACCATGTTGTACTCGTAGTTCCTGATACCCACGACACAGGGAATCCTAGTGTGGGATCAGTACGTACGTGAATGTTGGGTGTTATGTTATGTATGTTATGTTATGATGAAGAAGTAACAGGGAACCATTTGCAGTTTATTTGAGTTTCGCCCGTAATGGGGGTGTGACGAATCGTCTGCGTACAGTACATGTCTGCTTGTTTACAATCCATCTTCCGCGGCTCAGGGCCTGAGACCCGGCTTTGCCGCGCTTTTCCTTTGCATTGTTAACGGCTTGCGTGGGCCTTAGCGAGGAATTTTCATAAGCTGTATCTACACATAGTGTAATACCCCACAATGTTCCTCGGGAAATATAAATACGGATTTGGTTAGACTGTCCACGTTTTAATTTCATGCTGAACTGAACAAGCAACTTTTTAACGGTTTATTTTTAATTAATATGGAGTTCTTACCTACTTATACAATTTAATTACATTAATGTAATGGAACCAACCAAATAGTTAGGTATATGGCTGCCAATGTGCGGCTGGCGACGTTAAATGGTGTGGTTTAAATCATGCTTTATTTTAATTAAGTTTACGCCTGTCATAATGTAATTATGCAAACCTTCCGATAACATATTCATATTAATGATGATATTAAAGCTGTATTACTATACAGCTTTATGTTTATGTTTTATGTATTATTATTAAAATAATGAAAATTCTAGTCTATATTTTGTATAGTCATAAAAACCTTACAAATACTTTGAAACTCACATAGATACACAAAGTTCTGTGTTATTATAATCATATGAAATATCATGTATAACTTTTCATTTAAAAAACCGACTTCCGCCATTGTAATTGACTAAATAATTTTGGATGAAAAAAAAATTATGAAAGAACCACAGTGGTTAAAGGATTATGATACTTTCTGAATGCAAATGCTTGGTGTCTTGCTGAAAATATCAAAATCACTATATGTATGCCTACAAAATTTGAGGAGTTCCCTCAATTCCTCATGGATCCCATCATCAGAAATGGATTCTAAAAAAAATGGGACCAATCTGGAAGTATATCTATACAAATTAAAAAAGAAGTTTTCAAATCGGTTCATAAACGGCGGAGATATGAGGTAACAAACATACAAAAAAAAAAAAAAACTACCGAAATGAGAACCTCCTCCTTTTTGTGAAGTCGGCTAAAAAGCAACTCGTGTGATTATCACAATATTGAAAAACTCATACAATATGTTTTAGAGCCATTTGCCACAAGTGGGGGACAATGGCATTTTTTTCCCACTGTGCCCCAGTAAGGCCCGAACCGGTGGAGGACAGTGGGAATAAACGATATAAACCTAGCAATAACTTCACAAAGTTCTGTGTTTAATTTTTTTCGTTAAGTTTATACGTTTTATATCCTCATATTTCTATTGACTACCAGTATACCTATTGGATCAGCAATCACTTCGAGTAATTAGCAACAGGGTGGTGGTGGGTGCAGCGACGACGCGCGATGGGTAGCTCCACAACAACACTTGTCGCACCCATCTAAATGCAAATAAAGGCGCCAGGCAACCCTTCATCTTTGTTTGCGTATCCCTCATTTGTCTACTTTGTGGCTTGTTAAATAACGTGCGGTGGATTAAAAAAATATGGGTATGAGCCCAGACGCGTGTCACGCTTTGATAAGAGTCTCTGTATCTCTGTAAAGGGAGAGCTGGTGACTATACATCCTACCTTTTATAAAGTTTCGTATATTATAATATACTTTAACGGTCTCAGATAGCACGTAGAATTAAGTCTGTGATATTTAAATTTGCTATTAGGTTATGCTAAATCATGGTAGTAAATATTGCTGCTGCTATAGCAGAATAATATTTTCCATTTTGCGAGTATGAAGCACCTATTGAAACATCGGGATTATAACAAATCTTTCAATATCGTCGGTTCTGGAACAAGTCAATTCGAAACGTAACGAGGTTCGAAGTTATAAAAGGCGGGAAAATAGGATTAGGCAGGATAAGAAGCTATTGCTTGAAGGAGACCGCTGGCGCTTTGTTCGAGAAAAATGTAAATTGAACGAAGACCCACATACACGACTTTGACAATGCTTCACATTTCCCCGGCTAACATTGTTTACGTTCACATTACTCCCTTCTATGTGTTACGTGATCTTACAGAGCAGCAAGTATGAGCTTATTCCTTTATATTGTAGCAAGAGACGTGTTACGGTGTGACACGACACAGTAAAGTTTAAAGAAACTCTTGATATACTGCGACATTCACAGAAATAATGATACAAAAACAATGATACATTTACCTAACGCACAAACTGTTGCTTTGTTCCCGTGATTCCACTCTGGGCATTATAATTTCTAACAAGAATAAGTAAGAAAGATTCCTTTTCAGCAAAATCATTCTGTGCAAGGCTTTCAAACATTACTTTCGTAGAAGTAGGTACATGTTTTAAAATAAACCCATCCATAACTATTGCGGTTTTATTTCAACTTCATAGATAATGTAAATTACGATTTTCTAGGAGTTCCAACACTATTGAACCCATAGTTCATACATCGTACATTTTTTAGTTTGTTATGAGATAAAGAAGCTGAAAATACAAAATCAATTTTTTTTTCAGTACCTCACTGTTTTTTTTTTCAAATCAATTTGAAAAAACAAACAGTGACTTACTGAAAAAAAAATTGATTTTGTATTTTAGAATTCAAGAATTTTTTATTTGTTAAATCGCATTTTTTTTCATATTTGGCCCAAATCTTAATATGCCGTTCCTAAGGTAATTTTTATACACACAGATTTTTTACATAGCCTCAGAGGTCCTCAAAAAAACTCACCCTTTAATAAATAACAACAAGAAAAAAATCTAATAATAAGAAAACGATGCATACAAAATTCAGCGAGTTACACAATAGGCACATTATAAAATGCAAGAATGACGCGTACTGACTAATTGACGTATTTAGAGGTTGTTGAATGGAGCAACATTACTGTTCACAGATACGGTATCAGCTTACAAATTACTACTATGATAAACTGCAACGACCTCCAATATAATGCTTTACTTTACCCGATCTATTTATATGACATTTTCTGTAGAATGCGAAGCAAGCCAATGGCAAATTTCTTTTTTTTTTTAAACTAAAATCCGACTTCGCAAAAGATGAAAGCAAATATCAAAATGTTGTAGAGGAAGACCAAATCCACGATTTCGTAGTAAAGGTCTTTAACTGTATTCCACGCCATTAGGCCATTTCCACGATTTTTATTTAGAAAAGTCTCAGACTTCAACTTCATATTAATTAAGTTGAAAGCCTTTAATAATATATAACCGGATTTGGCCTTTCTCTATAACACTTTGATACTTGTTTTCAGCTTTCGCGAAGTCGGGTTTTAGTTTCATTTTATTTAAAATCTTTCAGAGTGGTAATATTAGTGAAATATATTTTTGGGATATACCTACTATGAGGTACATTTTTTTCGAGGTCGGAAAATCGCGATTAATTTCAATTAAGTGTGACGTCATTAAAGTCTATGACACGCGGAATGGTGAGTAGTAACTGATAGATCCCTGGGTTATGATCCTGTGGACTTTGGAGTTACTAATAGATCCCATAAATTGTTAGGTGGTTTTCGAGTTACTAATATATCGACTGTGACGAACTTGCTATTGAAGTAGTACAGTCAGCGAAAATTCAAGGAGTATATTGGAATATCTTTTATAAGAAAAAGTTGTTTTGGCTCAATAGGTATTTGTAAATTAAAGTTCTCGAATGTACATACATACATACATAGACTGCTAATATGAACCCTCATTTTGTTTTTGCGTAGTCGGGTAAATAGGCGGATTTTTATCGATCGATTAAGTATTAGGTATTCGATATAAATACGCCGTAGTATAAAATATCATCATCATCACCAGCTTGTTTACGTTCACTACTGGACTAGGCCTCCTCCATTGAATACAAAGGGGAAATTTGCCATAATCCCCACGCTTAGCAGGCGGATTGGTGATCGCAGTTTGGTGTAAAGTACTCAGGTGGATGCTGCTGCCCATCCCCTGGTGTACTCCCCTAGTTAGGCTTATACTATATCCACGGGAGGAGACGGAGGAGTCAGTTCTTAGGCCGGACACACCACGGCCAATAAAATATACTTCATATTATACAAAATTTACATGAGTTTCGGTCAGTGAAATTGTTATCGTGACCAATTGCAGTAAGTAACGTGGACTCCCGCTGAGCCGTCGGCGCGCGCGCAGCGGGTCAGCGTGGCTGAATGCACAATCATCACAGCTCATGATGCACCATCATTCAAAATATGACGTCGTGTTTTCGTCTTTAATATTTGATGATAAAGTTGAGATTAAAACAGCTGAACCCACCTGTTCGTTTGATCTGACCCTTCTGCGGCCAGCTGAATAAGCTAGGCGCGCATACATTTCCCGCAATGAGACAGGTTGATTGTAAAATGCGTGATTACTCACGATTATTTTATTGGTTACGTGTCGCTCCGACATACTCGAGCTTCGACGATTATGAACAGCGACATAAATAAGCTGCATTGCTTGAACACGAAACAATACAAACGATTGTAATGTTACAAAAAAATAGTTTCATTATATACGTGAAACAAGCAAACACCTACACATTTTAGAACTATAGTTATAAGTGTATACAATGAGAAGTTGCTACAAGCTTAATCTATTCAAGAGTGCACGAACGTGCGGTTTATAAATTCTTTGGGTTTAGAGCGACGAGAAGATCTTTACAAAATCTCCACTCCAAACCGGAAAGGATCTAGAGAACTTTGCAAGTTCCTGGGAAAGAAACAAAAAACAAAAAGTAGTTCTCGATTGCGTTCTGACCAAGAATTGTATGTCATCATAATAGGGTCTTTGACTTGAAATAGTGAACCTATTAGATAAAACTTGGAAGATAAAGAAATTAGGGCAAGCTAACATATTCTCTGAAACTGTTCCATCTATGTGAACTGTTTCATCCATTTGCGGCACACCTACGTCACGAAGTCAACACAATGCAAAGCAAGATGCAGTGATGCACTCTCTTTGCTTTTAGAGATATTGTCGTTGAGTTGGGGTCTCCCTCAAAACTTTCCTTTCGTAGAGATGTATTGTTTGGATTACGGGAGATGTCTCTTTATAGTAAGTCCCGCATTAACCATTCACTCCGATTATCAAAATCCCCAAGCACAAACTTCTCAACTTCTACCTAGCATTTACAACTTTTGGCGCAAGACTTCAGAAAGTCATATAGACTTGGCAGTACTGTTGCCACTTGACATTTTCACTTCATTAATGTTCTCGCTGTAATTAACTTTTATGTCTGTAGATCTTTGTGGTTTTATGGCCATGCTGTTTGTTTTATTGCTTGCTGCTTAAATTGTAGCACTTATTGTTCAAATCAATTAATTACGCAACGGCACCAATATTCGTTCAATTGAAATGGTATAACGATCGATATTCGGTCATTGAATGGATCGAATGAATCATAGTAATACAGACAATGCTGTATTGTACCGCATTTAAAACCAGTTGTTCTCAATTGGATAAATTAATGTGCACTTGACAATGTATAAAACAAATAATATTCTGGAATAGGGCTCACAAAGTAGATCGTAATAAAACGTCGAAGACGTATTGTGAGCTTTCACTGTGAAAGTCATCTGTTTTATCACACGATTAAATCCAATTTGATTTGGTCCCTTGTTGAGACAAAAAGCTTAACTTCTCGATCGCGAGTGATTTATTTCTGCTCGACACATTTAACAAAACGAACGTTCTCTTGTCGCGATAATGTGAGGAATTTTCTCCTTCATTGTTGCCGATTGTGTGACAATCACATCGAAATTAATGAAAACGAGACGAAGTGGCTTTTCAGAAAGCTAGCACAAAGTTTTTCCAGATTAAAATAACTGGATTTCGTTTGAGCGTAGCTTTACTATGATTCTTGATCTCCGTAATGCACGTTTGCGATCACGACGCTCCTTGGCCCGCGCCACTCTTTGAGCGGCTCCGGCTCGGATGCACTCGATTGCTCGGGATGTAATTCAATTAAACCGAGAGCGCATTAGAGATGCCGAAGAGGTAAACGGGAACTTCGCTACGCCGCTCCCGGCGTCCAACGGGGAATACGCTTTTATTTGAACGACGGAAAATTCAAGCCACTTCCCTTGTATAGACACTCGAGATACTTTAATTTATTTATTTATTTATTTATTTTCAGGTAAAAAGAACGAGAGTTACGAGAGGCGCAAGTTTTGTTAGGAAAACCACAGTGAAAAGATTTTGCAAATACAAATAACTAAGTATGTTTATCCTTTGAAAGAAGGCTTGGTAGGTATTTGTCGAAAAAAAAATCTCAATTACAATTTTATGAAGCTTTCCGATCACGCACTGTTTTATCCCCGAGGTGAATTCATATTAAAGGAAATAATAGGTGTTTCCATTTGCATAATTGCTTTGTTTGCCGCCGAATACACAAAGGTAAAGTTAATCGGTTTATCGGGCTTTACCCGAACCGCACGATTTTTTCGGGCCAGGGTATGTTTGTACAATTATTTGTATGAACGAAAACAGTTCTGCAGGATCACTTTATTAATATCTCTTCTTTTACGAGACATCAACAGCCTTGAGAAATTACGTGGGGTTTTATAGTGTTTATTGATTTCATTTGTGCTTGTTGATGAGGTGAAGTTATGCAAAGAATGTGTATGGCAAAATTTATACTAAGGTATCCTTTTCTGCTCGATTCATTGAAATACAGATAAAATAGCGTGTCCATTTTCTCTTAAGTTATTACTCACGTATACCAGTAATTCAGCTCAAGCTAATGTAAGGCTAAGGTAGACTGGTTTAGGAAACCTGAAACGGCCTAATAAGCCATTGAGTGTAAGGAGACGTACGGCGAGTCCTTTGAACTGGCTGAAAGCCTGATGTGGTTTATAACTAATTAGAGCCATTTACGGCTTCAAAGGGTGGGCGATAGAGCCATAATAGGTGTGGGTAAGTATCTGAGGAATGAATACAGATAGCCCGTTTACTTTAGATAATATAATAGGATCACGACACTCGCCTATCAGAGAATTTTATGCATAAACAGAGCCAAAAAAAGACAAATCGCCTGTCACTTTCAGCCTTATTACAGAACATGGACTAAATCTGAATTTAGTCCAGGTGTAGTAGTCTAGGATTAAATATCGACATAAGGCATATGCGACTTTAAATACTAAAGCAGATGGTTTGTTTTCCGAAATAAATTCTCGCGCTACTTCGCAAATTTCCAAAGTATCAAACTGACGGATCAAATCACAATTGAGATGTCCAAATTCTTACCTCTAACAAGCAATCGACTGTCAATTTATAGACCATTGCTAAACTACGGGGTTGCCTGGTTTTAGATAAACCAGAGATAGTCCAAGCTTATGTAATTTTTGGCATATCTAGCTCGAAAGTTGCTTCTGGAAAACAAACCATCTGCTTTTGTATTACAGTCGTATATACGCTAAGTCGATATTTAAGCCTAGGCTGGTAGTCCTGGTTTAAACCCAGAATAAGGGCATTTTTTATAATAACACCCTAAGGGTTCTGTTCATGCTCATAATATCGCTTGCCGTTAATCGACATTATCATGCTCATTTCTGGCTCGTAAAAAAGATACATTTTCTCCAAGCCTTTGTGTTATTCTGTGTGCAATACTTTACACGTCATTAAAATGTTTTATTGCAATGTTGCATTTTATAAGTAGGTATGTTTGTGAACATTTTGCGGCATAACAGCTATAGCATTGTGTCGCTTAATACCGGTCATTTCTTTAGGAATTTCCTTAGCACCCGTTCCGACACTTGGCACGGGGAGCATTTGCATAGCCGGACGTGTCACGAATAATATGGAAATGACCTCTGGCACCCGACTTCTCTTAAGAAAAGCACGGCTGCAGTACGATCCATTGCACGACTGCCTCGATATTTCTTCGATTTACAATACGATGCAATCTCGAGGTGACGTTGACCGAATAGAAACACCCAAAGGCACTATCTGATCATGCTCTTTTTGATGTGTCTTATCACGTGTGAACAAAATAGTCTGGGATTGAAATGCAAAAAGGTTGAAAAATAGAAAAGAGAGTACAAAAACCAAAAAATACCGGTTTTCGTTATTTTATATGCCTACTCCAAAATTCTTCAAAATGCGCTAACGACTTGTGCAAATTACGTGAACTTGACAGCGTAATTTCAATTAATTATCTCATTCCCTTGTGCTGGCAGATAAATGAGCCTCGAGGGCGTCGTTCGTGGTGAAAACATGAAACTTTGCACACATCCACGCCCGTTTGCCGGCTTCAGAACCCTAAGTTTTGAATAATGTATCTTTCGAGTGATTTTTTGCTCAATACAAGTGCGAAATAAAGTTGACTTTATTTTAAGCTTTTAAAAAGATGTTAGTACTTACCTAACTAGAAACAACCCCAACGAGAATTTATAGAAATTCTAGTCTAGACGTCAATTCTAAACCCTGATAAAGTCTTGGAAAAAGTATAAGTGTCGTGTGGATTCGCAAAGCTTGTGATACGTCCGTTCATGTGCTGGTATTTGGCAGCCGGCAGCTGGTTTCCGAGGCGAACAATGACTTCGAACTCAATTTCACGCGTGATTTGTGCACTTTTATTTCATTTCCACTCCGACTGAAATTCTGTCGGAACAAGCGATCTCGGCTAGATTTATATAGAGCACTTGCAGTATGTTAGATTCAAAACTTCTGGAATCGGATAACGTTTTTCGTCGATTGGTTCCCTTTTGCTTCGACTGCGACTGTTATTTTATTACTTGAATTTAATTTCGTTTTTGTCTAGTTATGGGTTCCGTACCTCTGAAGGAGAAAATGGAACCCTTATAGGGTAATTTTGTTGTACGTTCATCCGTCTCTCAAGACTAAGTCTCACATCTAAGGTCTGCGACCTCATAGTTTTGTAAACAATCAAGCTTTGCTCTCAATGCATCAATATATATAAAATCGTGGCGTGACTGTTTCACTGACTGACTACAAATCTACAGCCTAAGTCCTGGAGACCTGAAATTTTAAAGGGTACATTCCTTTTGAGGTCTAAGGGTGCATTAAGAAAGAAATTTCCGAAATTCGCTCCCTAACTTGTGCAGCGGGGTGTTAAAGTTTGTATGGAAAAACTTCACGAGGACGATGTCGCGGGCTGCCTACTAATTATAATAAATATGGCATATAATATGGAGAATTACTTTTGTATTGATATGATATTACCTTATGAAAAACCTCTTGGGTGTACTTCTAGTAGTAGTAGTAGTATGCTGAAATTTATCATGCTCTTAGCATATGCTTTTATGACAAAGAGAACGTCATCAGGCCAAAATTAATCTACTAGTATTTGTCCGTATTTATTTCCGATGAGAAGATCTGTGTACTGCGTATCAAATGGTTAGTGCGAGTTGACAAACCGTGGGTTGTGTAGCAACATGTTGCGGCTCAAGCTAAAGTCGACTCGACAACTTGATATATTAGGCTGCTTTGTGAGGGGTCTGGGTAAACACACGCAGAGAGCGCAGTCAGATAACGTTCTTCAGCAGGAGGCTACTAAATTATTTTTATCTTCGACTTACCCGAGCAACTCGCACTTATCTGGAGTTGCACAAATTTAAGGCAAGTTGTTTATTGTGTGCTTTTGCTTTGTTTACGGTAAACAAAACCGGGAAAGAGGAAATAATGCCAGCTTTGTAAACTTAAAGTATTTTTCTTCTGCATTACAGCTGTTCCGTGTAAGTAAACCATTGCATAAAAGCGTCGAAGTAAAAGAAAACATCCATCGCACACTTTTTAAGGGTTTACGAAAAAGCTTTCTGTAAAATAACAAGTAGGTGCGAAGTACGACAAGCCTCGTAATCTGGATAACATTGATAAAAAATCACTCGGCAGACAAAACGGCTGGAACATCACAAAAGCTGCAAAAATCCTACGCCTCGGTGGCCAAGCAACTACTTGGAACTTTATGGCCGCCAAACGATGCGTATGTGCACGGCAGAAAAAGCGGTACGCCGATAAAAAGTCCATTGTCGACACCGGGACGCTTAGGGTTTCACAAATGATGGAAGGGGCAGGGTAATGCGATAAAAACTGCGGACGCCTGTCTAGGTGGCTCCGACGAGAAAGGAATGACATGTTGGAAGAAGAGTCGACGAGCGTGAAATTTGACTGTCGTCAGAGATATTGTAATAGGTGACGCTAGGTGAGGCTCTTGTCTCTGAACTTAACTACTACCAGATATTCACGTACACTTTTACAACCTAATATAAACTTGCTAGGACAAATCGATTACGATCTCTGTCATTAAGTTTATTTGAGCTCATAAAATGGTGCAATGTTTTCGGTAAAGCTCTATTTTATCTTTATCATGCTTATTGAGGGGTGAACGCGCAATACACCTACACTTATCATCATCACTTTCAGCAGAAGAGATCCCATAAAATACAATTGAGGGATTGCCATATATAATCACCACGCTTGGCAGGCGGGTTGGTGACCGCAGTATTGGCATTGAGTGGACGCTGGGATGAGCACCTCTGGTGAAATCCCTTAGTCGGCTTTTTCAACATCCACGGGAAGAGACGTAGAGTTCTATTCTTATGCCGGACACACCACGGGAACCAAATTACTCACAACAATACCATACCTGAAACAATGAAAATACACGATTAGTATAGAAAAACTTTAATCATATTCACTGATTATTTGAAATGCTACTGACTGTTTAGTGGATTAATTATAACTTAAATTATACATCTTAAATCTGCTGTACATTTTCCAATGAAGTTCTTTGATCAAGATTTCTACTAAAAGACAAGGCTTTAGCAGAATTTTATCCCGATTTAATTAAAAGCGGATCAACGTGAAATATTACAATGAGGTTCTGATTTACGAGAAAACTTCAATAGGTTATTTTTTTCACAGTAGGAGGTTTTTCTTGAAAGTATGCAAATTAATTCAGAAGTTTAGCTACAAAAGTTAATAGCGTGATCCTAACTCTACCACAGGCTTCACGCAAACATGCACTTCGGCTTGTACCTAATGAGAACACAAAAATATATTCCAAATTCGTAAATCTATCGCGTGATTAACAAAAAACTTTCCTTATTTTTCCCTTGTTAACAAAGTGTTAAATATTCCCGCAAATCCGTTTCTGTTTCAAGCTGTTCGATCTGTGTTGCTTCGGTAACAGGCGTAGCCTGTCCATTATGCAAATGGAGGCTATGCTAGGCTCTGTGCAGCGTTCGTATTTAGCCGGTCTATTCACAGCCTCCGCGACCTGAGGACAGGATTCAATAGTAACTTTGATCCGAGCCGTGAATAAAATAAAACGCAGTCTAGTTTTCATGCTAATTCTGAACAATCAATGCGTTTTTTTTTCGCAAACCATCTGAACCGCTGAGTCGAACTCAAGCTTTGTTTTCATGCGTCTGTTGTGACTTACCTGTACTGTTTTCATTTCTGATTGAAAAGTTTAACTTTGTGTTCAGCTGTTTTTGCGCGATATGTTCATATTTTTTTGTTTTCAATTGAAACCCGAAAAGCAACAAAACGAAACCGTTTTAAACTGCTCTTTTATAGAAAGAGCATTGCATTTATTTTATATCCCTAGCTTCACATTTTTATATAAACAAACCAAACGATTTCCTACAAATATACAAGGATACTGGCTGAGGAGTGATGGCTTACGGCACTGAGACGTGGTCCTATTGGTCTTATACACAAGCTCAAAGTACTGCAGCGGGCTATGGAGAGAGCCATGCTAGGAGATTCACTACGTGATAGAGTCCTAAATGAAAGCCTTAGAAAAACCAAAATCACCGACACAGACCTCGAAAATAGACCACAAACCGGACGACGTAGTAGAGGAAAACCCTTCTCTCTATGGACTAAAGAGATTATGAAAGTAGCAGGAAGTCGGTATATGGAGGCGGCTCAAGTCCGTTTGTTGTGGCATTTTAGGGAGCAGGCCTATGTCGAGCAGTGGATTTCTACTATAGCTGATGATTATTATGATGATACATGGATATGGCGTTAAAATTATTTTTCAAATCACTTTAGCCGTGCCGTGTCCCATAGGACACCAAATAAAAGTGGCGACGCGACGTGAGCCGACAAGTGTTGTGATGGTATCGCGCTAATGTGTGTCGGCATGATCGATACTACCCTGTAACCGTGGAATGTTCCATCGTTTAGCGTATTGCGATACTTTTACTTATATTTAGTTAGTACAGAAACGTTTGAAACTTTTACTTTGAAGAAGCCAATTTATATGAAACATTAATGAGCTTCAGAAAACATTGATGTTTCCGACAAATGTTGATGACTTTTGCGACATAAGATAGAATCCTATAAGGATCATATGGACTAAAAATCGCCAGTAAATTATTTGACAATAATAAAAGCAGAATAATACGATATGGGCCATTACAGGTGTGATGTGATATCCTGGATTTAGAACACATGGTTTTCTGCTTTCGCTAAGAAAAATATTTTTACCTAAGCACATGCCCAGGGGGCCAATTCAGGAATTGTAGACATTAAAACCGAATAGAGATATATGTCGAAAAAAAGGAACAGGACCAATCAAAAAAAGGTACTTACGATTATGAACTTTAATTATGAATAAATATTGTATGTAGAAAATTTCCACCGCGTCGTCGCGCCCTCCGGATATTTAAAACAAGCAAGCGTATGTACTTCTCTACTCTTAAATTTATTATTCCAGCACAAGGAAGTTCAGAAGATTTCTTCAGAGCTTTCTAAAAATTATCATATTATGTAGACGGGAACTAGCTCTGAGAGTACATTAATTTGTATGTACTAGTTAGTGAAGATGCTTGCCAAGTCCTGGATTTTGTTAGAGCAATGCTTGTTCGTGCTAATAAAGATTTGGCAAAAATACCCTATAAGTGTGTTATGTTCCGTGGTGTGTCCATCCTAAGAAACCCCTCCATCTCCTCCCGTGGATGTTATATAAGCCGACATAGGGATTACACCAGGGGATGGGTAGCAGCGTCCACCTGAATACTCAACACATACTGCGATCACCATTCCGCCTGCCAAGCGTGGTGATTATGGCAAATCCCCCCATTGCATTCTATGAGATTATGGTCTCGTCTAACAGTGATGATGCTGTCATGCTGACGTTTGATGATAACCCTATAACTGTTTATATGGTGCGAAAGTGTTTCTTTACAGCACTGTATTTTTTTCAACCATGTGGTTTCCATCCTATATTTTTTTACGACCTATGTGGCGCGGCGGGCGAAGGTTCGCCTGCGGCGCAGAAGGTTGCGGGTTCGATTCCCGCCTCGGAACAAATATTTGTACGATCTGCAGATATTTGTTCCGGTGTTCTGGGTATTTTTCTATGTATAATAAAAAATATCTATCTATGTAATGTATTGTAGTTATCTACTACCCATAACACAAGCTCTGCTAAGCTTGAGGCTAGATAATGTTGTGTGAAATGTTCAGCATTTATTTATATATTTATTAAAAAATAAACTGCTAGACATAGGCCTCCCCCATAGAATGCCACGATAAGCGGTTTTGACCTTGGTCCATCGAGAGGGGTCCACCCTTTAGGGGGCTTTCCTTCGGTAAAAAAAACTAAACTATTATGCGTGACATTCTAGGGCCTCTATACTATATCCTATCTAGGCCTATACCCAGCAGTAGACTTCTAAAAGCTGATGATGATGATGATGATGATACTTTTTCCAGCTGTACTTTGAGAAAACTAAATAAAAGAGTTTACAAGGGTTAGGTACTCCCGACGGACGCTACACCCTTGTTACATTTATGTGACTGGAACGCGGTCCAGTATTACTTTCGCTGAAATTGAATACATCGAAATAACAGTAAATAACAAAATTACAAATGAAGTTGCATTTCGCAACGACAACGTCAACCAAAAGAAATCTAAACCATCTCGTTTTAAATTTTATTTTTAGAGTCCTTTGTAGAGGAAATCTCAAAAAAAATCCTTGATCTCTGAGAAGCTTATATATGTATAGGTACTGAAATATAAATTAAGAAACCACGCGTAAAATTTTATGTCCATTTACTAAATTACCTACAAAGATTGAGAAATAACGTAAAATTGGACCTTACGGAGTAAGCAATTTCAGACGCGGAAGTATCTCGAGCGTCATCAAACGAAATGTTTAATTTGAGCTTCAGTGGAACATCTAGCTACAATGTTACTACATTTTCTGACGAAATTGTTTAAGTTATAGAGACTGCAGTATATTTAATACAATAATGTATTTGGATATGTTGTATCGATCATCATATGAAAGAACTAAACTAGAGCTGAGAAGAAATGAGAGGCGCAGTGCCCTCCGCGCCGCGCAGCGAGAATAACACTCATACATGATTAAGAGCATCTAAATTGCTTGAAACATCGGGATGTATACTCGCAAAAAATAATCTACGTGAGTTAAACCGGTTAATATCTATCTAAATATGAAAGAAACCAAAAAGAAAAAGCTTCTACGTGCCTTGCACATATTTTTTTTCAGTATTGTTGGATGTAACAAACAACTAATTGGTATTTAAAGTATGTTCTAGCCAGTAGGCACCCGGTATCTATTGGAGCAAGGACAGCCATTCTGTCCTCGTCACGTACACCCGAGGAAAGTTCATGAGAAAACTTTAATTGGAAAATACCTACTCCTATTGCACTCGACTTTATAGACATACTATTGTACGCCCGCGGTTGCGCTCGCATGATACCACGGTAAAAAGTAGGCTATGTTTCTAACCAGGGTGGTTATTCGCTATGACCTAATATTTCTTGTCAATAACGTGTAACCCATACGATTCAGCGATGATTCCACGCAGATATCGTAACGAGCCTGCGTTATGTTACGTTTCGTCATAGCGAATGCAGGGCAGGTCATAAATTCTGTGTATCAAAACACATCAAAATCAGTACAAACATCCAAACTTTCGCATTTATAATAATTAATAGGATTCTCTACTATCATACACGTACCCTCTTACTCAAGTAGGTCTAAGTCGTAACAATAGTCGATAACTTATATTATAAATGTCAATGCAAATATCGGGCGCCAAATGAATTCTAACCAATAGCAATATCAGTGAATTTGATGAAACGACGGAAAATGTGTATGTAGCCAATGGAAATGTTTTTAGTTTCTACAATGTGAGCATACATTTAATTTAAAAATTATGCTGTAATTTAAAACTTTCGTATGTTTGTGGATTTCAAAGTAGTCTACACCATCTGTGCAGCGGTGCTCGTCTATAATGCAAGCCTCCCTTAATAACGAGGTCGAATGGAAACCACGGCAACCACACGGCAGTAAGCTCCTTCGTTTGCTATGCTAATTGGCCGGATAAGCTGCCAACACATAGCCAACCCATCTAATTAGAAATCCCAGGAAAATACTAAATTTCCTAGGTAACGTATACATAATTTAACAGGTAACTCAATTTGTATGAGAGAGAAGAAAACATTTTACGTAATTTGGTACCACACGGAACTGAGTACAGAGAGAGTCGAGCCCCAAAAAAAATTCAAGGTTAAGTAATTATTATGTGCCGTGGTATGTCCAGCCAAAGAATAGACCCCTCCTTCTCCTCCCGTGGATGTAGAAAAAGCCTTACTAAAGGATTACACCAGGGGATGGGCAGCAACAACTACCTGAGTACTTAACATCAAACTGCGATCACCAATCCGCCTGCCAAGCGTGGTGATTATGGCAAATCCCTCCATTGTATTCAATGGGGGAGGCTTCGTCCAGCAGTGGTCGTAAACAGGCTGATGATGAATGAAGTAATTATCTAAAAAACCTACGTAAGTTTTTTAGTCATGTGTTAACTCATAAATCATAATCCCCCGTTTTATCATCCATCAGTCAAAGGTACTTTTTTTACAAGCTACTTTCAAACTGCTCAGATCTCCACGCGAAGGAACTTTTCCGAAAATTACTAACAGCTAAGAATACGGGCGTAACATTCTACTTCCGCGAAATTTGTGTAAGCAAACAGAGTTAGTTCAACAAACTAAGGCTTAGACTAATTGAGAGCGTGCGCTATCCTCGGCATCAAATACTAATTAGTGGTTTATCGGTTTGCTTGATCTATTCTCTACTCTCCAGATTCTAATCTTGGAGCCGCTTTTGCAAACTGTATTTGTCAAAAGACTGAATAGAACTGATATTATGTATAATGAATAAGAAACTAGATGATGCCCGCGACTTTGCCCGAGCGTTAGATCATAATAAAGTTATAAACTGTTATAGATAGATAGATTGTATAACTTTATTGTACACCATAAACAAAAATTCAACAAAAATAAAGATACAATGTTTCAAATCAGAGGTACAATGGGCGGTCTTATCGCTTAAGAGCGATCTCTTCCAGACAACCTTTGGATGGACAGAAACTATTTAACAAATAAGGACGGTGGCGTACATCTTAGTATAATCACAAAAAGACAAATACCTAGTAAAACAAATAATATGTTATGTGTTCTGTTATGTGACTGAACATAATGTACCTATTTACTTAGAAGTGCAGTAGCGTTGCCTCCAGAAAGTCAGTTTCTACCTAGCAAGGATAATGATAAAAACACTTAAAGAAGGCCTAAACACGACGCTTTTACTACTATTTACCGAGGATCGAGTTGCTTTGATTGAACACCTGGATTTCACTATCAACTCTTAGTTGTCGTATCGCCAAAATTTCACAAAAACAATACAAAGGAGCCAAACACTACATTTCTTATGAATGTAGTACATAAAGCTAAAATTTTTTTATTAAACGATTTTTTTTTATGTCTTTAAAATGACAGAACACTCAAGTTTTTTAATTGGAAGTCCCATTTTGACCTTGGGGCAATTAGTCAATAGAATAGTCAATTCGTAATCAGTATAGAAACTCATTTAGAGAATAGCAATTTTTATTCGATGTAACTTAAGTCATACAATATTTTCAGGGCCTACTTTATGCAGGTTAAGGGCTTGTACGAAGGTAGGTACGTACAATTTATTCAAAAGCCCGAGGCACCTGGGGAATACCGTACTGGACAAAGGCTGGAATTGCTTTTATAAAAGAGAATCTCAAAAACCGTATTCAATTTTTAAATAACAAAGGTCGGGGCGGTGCTTACAAAAACGGTAACTAAGTCGGCAACGTAATGAACATAAAGAACGAGATTTAAATGGAAAGTAACCTGGCGAATATGGTAAAAATGAAATTAGGGAGCAAGGCGTTCAAGTAATAAGAACAGAATCCTCCAATTGTATTTAGATATCTGTAATTAATTTTGGTAGTTTTTTGTTTTATATTGGGATTTTTTTTTGAGCTTTCCGTGCGTTTTCAAACCTCTAGTTCAAAATTGCTTGTGCTTAGAATCAGACCAGATAATAATGTTCCCGAACATTTTAAGAGTGTTAGTCACTTCATTCTTTTACAATCTAATTTCAATTGCATGATCCATAACGATTGTATTCTTAAACATCCCCGAGCTTCGTAGCGCTCACAGTGCCCTTCGGCATACCGTTGTTGTAAGAAAAATGGAACAATAAGTAAGATTGTCAAAATTCAAAGTGCGTTTAAGATTATTCAGCTAAATGGAGCAGGCTACATAAAGGCGTAGCAAAGTTTAATTGGAAACGTCTTCTTCTAAAATTGATAGGCGCCTCACGAAGTTTAGCCAATTTGCTTTGGGAATTCAAGAACCACTTGGGATTCCATTTCCGCGATCCCTAAAACAGTCCTTCAAATTTTCTGCTAAGCTGTAAGTGGGTACTTCAAAGATTCGAGAACAATACGCCACAAAGTTAACCGACGTAGGCGTGTCTTTTGCATCGCTAGATGAAACATCAATAAAGTTTGAATACGACTTATTTATAAGTAAAAGAGTTGAGTACTCAGGTGGATGCTGCTGCCTATTCCCTTTTACCACACCCACAGGAGGAAACGATCAGGAGTCTGAGGTCCACATCAATACTGCGATCACCAAACCGCCTGCCAAACGTGGTGATTATGGCAAATCCCCCCAAGGCTTTTTATGGGGGAGGGCTCGTCCAGCAGTAGACGTCTACATAGGCCTCTGATGATGATGATACAAGAGTAGGTATGTCATGAAATTTTCTATGTAGGTATTTGAAGTCGATGCGTCACATAACTTTAACAGTTACAGGGGCTTCATAACATATGAGATGCATGAATGGAATGTGTATCGTTTGCCTAGCAAATAACACAACTTTTGTTGTTAGGACAGCACTACCCACGCACTGTTTTGACGACGAATGATTGAAACTTCATTGAGCACATGAGTAAGTACCTGCTTACATTAGATAGGTGGAAACACGGTCCATCGACAGGGCAACCAAGCGCAGCGTCGAGTGGTGCTTTAAAACGCATTAGCATTACTCGCTTGATGAAGCTTATGCGTGGCTCCATAAAGTATTTATTTACTCTTGTACGAGAAGGACAGACAATGTGCCCGAGTAGCCTTAACTGGCCCCTGTTTCAACCGTCCACTTAAGTCAATATTAGCTATACTCTTCACCTGTTCAGTAGTCAAACAGAAGTGATGCAATTAAACATCATTTACTCAGAAAAAATATGTATTATTGTTTCATAAATTGTACAAATGTACCTACTAGAATTATGAAAGCTAAGTGAATTGGCCAACAATAAATAATAGGTGAAATTGTTCGTAAAATCACCTAACAACTGTGCGCTCACTGCCCGTGAACAATAATTCTATTTCCGATTCAATGTTCAATAATAAAAGCTATAAGATTTACAGACATTACAAAAACTATTTGTTTTGGAAATAATATATTGCCAGTTAATGTTAGATTCTGCGAACTATGTCACAATGCATAGTGCTGACCCTAGAGCCATAATAGTAGATTATGCACTAAGGGAATAAAGCAGTGTCTTATGTCGCGGGCGGTATATTGAACCCTGAGCGTAACGAGGGACTCTAAAGTTAACTCCCGAGTGTAGCGAGGGAGTTATATAGAGTCCTGAGTGAAGCGAGGGGTTCAAGCTGCCCAAGACGAAGACATGCTTTATTCCAGAGGAGCATACTCTACTTTTCACACCTACTGCGAGGCAATAAAAGGCCAGGGCTCCATTAAATAAGTATCGTCTGTTTTGATAAACTCTGGAGTAAAATCATTATCGCTCGACATTTTTTGTTAACACTAATATTGTCACTGACATAATATTATATTACAAAAATATTGCAATAAAATTCACTGAAAATCACAGCACCAAACATCTCCTTTGTTTCACATTCTTTAAAATCGCGCCTATTTCTTTTTTTTCCGAGTTTTGCTATAGTGGCCAGTTCGATTTTCGAACAAACCTCTTTACAATGCCATATGGGCATTTTTTTACTCAGAGTTTTCCACGAGTTTCCAACACGAATTTGACGTTCTAAATTCAAATCACTTTAATCCCTAGGGAGTTTCATACAACTTTATATCCCTAGAGAGACAATGTTGTACTTTACGTTGAGGTTGCATGATTTGTAATTGGACATTGTCGAGCAGGTGGTGTGAAAAATACATAATATTGTAGCCATCTGCCCCTACATTACAAACAAAGGCGTCTCTCATACACCTGTACCTACTGGGAACGGGGAATTTATTATATATCATCTCCATAGGTACTTTAGTTAGCCTTTTAGATTACGATTTTATTTTATCGATCGAGATTCTCCCGAGCGATGTAACTAGGCCGCCCTAAAGTTAGCCGTTTGGATGCATTAGCATAGACAATTTAGTTCCTAGAAAATCAATTGCACAGCCAAATGGCTAACTTCAGGGAGGCCTAGTTATATCCGCTGTCCTGTATATATAACAATGAAGTGGTAGATACTTCAAAGTTACATGCTTTGCAGTACGTACACTTACGATTTGCCTACTGACTTACAATTACAACTCAAAACAAAATTCAACCAATTTCGGGATCGAGTTGAAGATATTGATGTAGCTTCTACTATATTTTGGCTCGGAGTCTGCAGATGGAGACCGGGCGGGAGGCGTTCACTATACTTTCGACAATACCTATTTGAACAGTGTTCTTACACCGTGTTTTTTCAAATGTTTTAAATCATCTTGGTTGTGGGATTGGGAAATATTTCAATTTGTGGTATGTTGAAATGTAGACGGTCAGCTTCAATCAACTGGATAGAACAAACGCCTTCTCATTAGACACACCATCTATCAACTCCTCGCTTGACATTACGTCACAAAATCAATTCCAGTCAGGCAAAAAGGCGTATTACATTCAACGCAGAATGACCTCATACAAGTTTCATGTTACTGAAACAGTTATATGGCGTCAACCAATCGAAATGTTCCAATTAGCAAAACAAACGATTTTAATTAGTGCGCGCCGTTCGAGTGAAAAATGGTAAGATACCAAAGAGAATTGCGAATTATGGCGAAATGGTAGATAGTTAGACATGAGGACAAGAGGCAGGTCGCCTATTCCCGGAAGATAAGTTTTATTACATTTCTCACACAAGGGAAGAATGACTGGTCTTTGAACGTGCGCGGTCAAATATTGCCATCACCCTTCCGGTCATGACAATGCACCATTAGAAGACAATGTTACATGCCTTCATAGGAATACTAATACATATGTTGTTGTGAGAAACATACATAGCTACTCAGGGAGCGCCCCAATTTGACCCGATATGTAGGTAATTTCCTGTGGCTTATTTGAATACACGACGAGAAATTACTTTGCGCTATCAAGATCGCAGTTTGAATAACTTTGGAACGGTTTATTGTGTATTTCTAATAAGTTAAACATAAGTCTGCAAAATATTCGCATATATGTTACATTCGCGTAACATTGAAAAGACTGCATGTAAACTTAATCGAAATGAAGCTGACAATAATTTGGTTTAGGATTACGACGCACCGGACGACGCAGTAGAGAAGGCCTTCCGCTCGATGGACTAAAGACATTATAAAGGTCGCAGGAAGTCGGTGGATGGAGGCGGCCCAAAAACGTTTGTCGTAGCATTCTAGGAGAGGCCTATGTGCAGTTGACTTCGACAGGCTGATGATGATGATTACGAAGATACTACGCAGCATTTCAGATTAACAGCGAAAATAATTGAAATTTGTGGACTTGAAAATTGAGACGAATGTTTTATTCATGAATCATAAACCACGAGGCATTGGCCCTAGGTAGGTATGTACCTTAGTGACCCACTAAGCACTGGTCCCCGGAGGAGACCGTCTCAAAATCTCGAAGGAATGTTTCATTAATATTTATGACCGGAAAATTAACATTAAAACATATTTTGACCCACGAATGTTATATCACTGATGCCCTGCTCAATTATTCTCTACAAGGGTCGGCTTATTGGATTTCTTCAATAACTCGAGAAAAAGAATCCCGAATCTACATAAAACGAAGTTAAAATATACGACACTTCATTACTTTAAGATTATGAGCTTTTTCATTGTGAGGGGACCACTGCTGGTGGACTGCCTTTATTTGACCGCGCCGCTGACGTTCATTTAATAACCCATCACACATGCACGTTTAACGGGCTTGAGCTCAAATGTGCCATGTAAGACAAGTTATTTTGTATGTATGTATAGTTGAAATACTTTTATTTCTGGCGTAAATTGCGGGCTACATAAAATGTTCACGATCACGTGCCGGTAAAAGTTAGTGCGAGACATATTTATGCTGCTGGTTTATCAGCCTAGAAACTTTACTATAAACAAATACCAGCCAGAGCACACCAGAACCAATTTGCTAAGCATATGTATCAAGTGTTGAAATTCAAATATTTATCGTCGGTTCGGTTCCCACATGCAGGGCGACCGTTGACCCTGCGCCCGCGTCGAGAATGCGTCTGGTTGCGCCCGCGCACGCACCCGACTAGGAACATGCCAAACAACTGCACTACAGGTTCTCGATAGCACAGTACAGCCACACTTAACGACTAATAGTTATGGCAGTCGATGCGATAACAGAGAGGCGACAGCGAATGTTAGCAGATATTTCCAGGCTTTTAACAAGCTTCTATAGGTAGGTCATAGCTTGTTCTGTAATTTCTTGTGCTTTTTACGAGGCTACTAAAGAGCGGAAAACGTTGATAAGTATTGAAGCGGGTAAATATTGAGTAGCACTGGCAATATTTAACAATACAGATCTGTCAGCATACGTTTCCAGCCGGGTTCTCTTATTTCACCACTTCACAGTCACAGGAAACTCCGAGAGCAAAGTACCTACTGTTCAAACGTAAACATCTCATATTAAATACGGTGATTAGGTCACTGTATGCATATGTATAGGTTAGGGCTACTTGTTTGTAAAACACTGTTGCATTTTAATGTATCATGGGTTAGTTCAGCCATGATTAAACCTTTAGGCACTTTCGCAACCAAATGACATGGTGATAGCATCATCATTAGCCTGCGCGTGTTTATCGGCTGTAAATGATTTGTTTTTAGCCTAGTGTGTTGGTGTTGTACATACGTAGACCATTATTCCACCGTCTACGTATTTACGGATATCCAAATGGGTCAGAGCTCTGCGTCTTTTCCTTATCAGCCGGTAGATATTACTGCTAAGTTATGGCTATCAAGCCACTCCTCATGCTTGTTCCACTGCTTAGGTTTTGCCTAATGAAGTCATCTCTTCATATTTTTATCCCTTGTTTTGTTGGGTTCACGGTATATTTTCATCCATAAAGAGCGATCGATCGGTTTTGCCGTATTCAGAGATGATCCGCGCTGCGCTACGGATCCATCATGTTGTCTGGTCATCGTTTGATGGATATCCTTATTTTCATTCACTCTTCTACATTCAAGATTTCCGTATTACGACGAATCATTATAGTAATATGCAGCCTCGGCAATTGATAACCTTCTGTCTCATGCCAAACATGCTGCGAAAGCAAAAATAACAATGCTTGACGAGATATTTTTAGAGTGGAACATTTCAAGTATTTAAGCGTTTAATTAAGCGACAATTAAAATGATTTATAAATCGTTTAACAGTAGCCAATCAAAAGGTTCAAAAGTTTTATGCTGCATTTAATTAATAATTATTAAAAGATTTAATCTGGTTTAAGTTTGCTATCATAGCGAAAAAGTTAACCGTATTTTGCGAAATTATTGATTCTTAATTGTTTTATTTTTTCCGCATGATGTTGGTGGATGGAGGCGGTTCAAGACCATTCGTCGTCGCATTCTATATAGGAGGGAGGCCTATGCCCAGCAATGTACTTCTACAGGCTGATGATGACGATGATTATGAATTTCGCGGCCAAGTGTTTTAAGCGACGTCCAAAAGTTATGTCACTTTTAAGTGGCATTTTGTAGGCTACTCTTAATTGTTTATCCATGCCAAACAGCGTTCCAGTTCAACAATATTCATTATATAAAGGCAATATGCCTACATAGTCGTTATGTTCTGTATTAGTAATAAAATACATTATGGAAGAAAGCTTTAATTATATTTCCACTCTACTTATTGGCCTTACTAAAGATAATTACTCGGTAATACAAGGAGCTTCCAAGTAAGTAAGTAAACATGAGTAGGTAGAGATACAAGGAGGCGCGTCATCGTCACAGAGGAAAAACTAATTATATAATTAGCTCGTGTTTCCTACACCAACCCATTTTATATCTATACTGTAAAAGCTTGTGCACTTACTATATTTTAATGAACGCGCGGCATGTTCTTTTTATAAAATGCCCGTGTTTATGATGCAGATAAAAACAACAAGGAATTTTATTTTTATCATCATGCGTGTACGGACCTTGTACCTACGGACGGTTCGACAATTCGCGGCAGGCAGACAATTAAATTAAATGTCAGCGCGGCCGGTGCACTGAATGCGCTGAATTTAATACATTATTGTATCCGTTCTTTCGGATTGAACGTCATTGTAACGCAAAACAACATGACTGTGAACTATAAATCAATGGGCTCCGATATTGTTGTGGATTCGGTTATTGCATTAACATTTTTTTCGTAACAATCAGGAACTTATTATAATACAATTTCAATACTAATAATAAGGAAGTTTCGACTGTCACGCACTATTAACGATCTCAGAAGCAACAAAAACAAACTTGAATGGTCCTTGACTGGAAATTAAGGGGTACCCACATTATTAATATCGAGTTAAAAAGGGCTCTACCTGGAGAGCTCTCGACATTAGGTCGTTCCTATTATGAGAAGCTCGTAACGAAGGCGCCTTATGTTAGTTACGTTACGACGTTCCCCTCCTTAATAGCATTAGGCTCTAATGCTTTTAGGAATCTTGATTAAAACATACTTAAGTCGTTTGAATATAGTTATGTTCTGTTAATTAGATATTAAATCTGAAATACGACTGGGGATTCTAATTATTATCACGGATTAAAGCATAATCCAGAGATCAAAGATTATATACGAGTAACTTTATCTTGTTGGTTTCCATCGGGCTGAGCTACAAGTTGGCTGTGACTCAAGTTAAAGAACTTTCAGAGTCATCAACATATAATATAAAGTTTTGAGACTGAGATGGAGTTAGCAGAAAATAAATAAGTTGACTCAAGAACACAGTAAAGTCATACCTACATCAATGTGGTGAAGAGGGCAAAGTGAAATTGGATCAAAACAAATGTGTACTTCAATTCAAGAATACAAATTGAATAGGTATGTTTGTAAACATAGTATTGAATCAATCTAAAAAGAGAAAACAAAAGATCCAAACAAAAGCTTAGTGTAAATCCTGGGGCAGCTTCCGAACTCGCGTGTGGGAAGCATCAGTTCCAATTGATCGAGCACCCGTTGAACTGAGCCTGTTAATCACGGTTCCACGCCATGTTACCTCATTATTGGCGGATTGTTATTTGATTTACTGCTAAACTTGCTAATAGTTTCGGCAATCTAGTAACCCGGTGAAGCCTGTAGCTGGGGATAAGTATACAAGAATCTTAAATCACGCCGAAGACGTTGACAAGGTTACATCTATACACTTTGGTGTGACAATACATACGACGGCGTCATCTGAAGACATCAAAAATCATATCAAGAATATAAACACATACGGAATTCTTTATCGTATATTTATTTTAGTCGCGACTAAAGTTGTACGTACAAACTTTCAGTGTAAAGTTTCCCGACCTAATCAAAACAGAAGTTTGCAGAAAATAGTGTCAAAAGTTTATCTACAGTGCAAGCGCCTGTACAAAATTGACGATAGAGACTTTGTCGAGAGCCATCCCACGCTTAAAGAATACTTAACTGGGCAAGTATAGGAATAAGATAGACCTGAGGCCTTACCATGAGCTCTTATAACGATTCAGTTAAAAACTATTCAGTGCAAAACATGGGTTCGTCGTTGACATTCGTCATCATTGAATAATTTTAATCGCAGAAGTCTATAGACCTTCTGCTACTGTGCCTTTAAATATAGCTGCGGACATCACGGTACCGATATTTTGTACTGAATAGTTGTAGAACTGAATCGCTATAAGAGCTCATGGTAAGGCCTCAGGAATCAACTAACTTGCGCTCATTAGCAAGACTAATCCACTACTAAGCAATAATGCATTACTAAGACGTGATCTCCACGTTCTTTCTTTTCTCTTCAATGGTCTTTTCAATCCTCTTTTTCCTTCTTATCTCCGTGAGCGCTTTGATTTTCTTGTTCCGAGAGATAAACCTTGCAGAACGGCTACTTCTTTCCTCCTAAAAACTCCTTGTCACTCTTCCAGCCGCTATGGTGGATCTTTTTCTGTCCATGCAGTCAGGTTATGGAATTCGCTTCCCCACTCCATCCGCGCTAGTCCATCGCTTTGCATTTTCAAGCGCAGAGTTAAAGAGCACTATCTTTCCTTATAATAGTTGGTATGTATTAGTATACGTATGTATTAGTTATTCTTATGTATTAGTATTATATTATAAATTTTAGTGTAAGTACATTTTTATATAGATATTTATTTTCTGTAGGTTTAGGGTTGGTATGTATTTGTTAGTATAGTATTTTAATTTTAGTGTAATTAAGTTAGGTATATTATGTTTTATATTGTCTATGTTTCTTTTTTTGTATTTTATAGGTACACATTATCCACCACTTTTATAATTTCTCCCACTCCTCTAAGGTTTGCTGGAAGAAAACTCTTTTAGGGTTAAGATCGTCTTTGTACATGTCCTATATGTAAGTTTATTTTTCTGTAATATTGTGTGTACAATAAAGAATTAAGAATTAAGAATTAAGACTTGATTGTAATGCAAAATCTCAGAACGGTATGATGACATAATGGATAAGGCACGACACAGCCATAGATCTAATTAAAAAAAATCTTATCAGAAACATATATATCGTCAATTTCATACTTTGACCCCTAATACGAACAGGGGGTTCGTGTATGGAATTGCCGTTTTAAATTGAAATATCAATCACCTTTTTTTCTTTTTTAAACATATTTATTTAATCGTAGTATTTACCCATAATATCTATACATTTCTGCCATATCGAAGGAAGATCATGTATGCTTTTGCAATAAAATTCTGGGGATCTGGACTCTAAATGAAGGCATTTTGTATCGCTTCCTGAGAACAATTAAACTAAACATAAGAACCTAACTAAACTGACCATAAGAACCTTGTACGTGTACCACATTTATGCAAATAAGGAATAATAATTGTAATTATTAACAAAATGTATGGAAAAAATGCTAATCGGTTGGGGTTAAGTCTGGAGAGTACGAAGGATTACGTACCTAACTGCAGGTCTTGTAATGTTAAAACGGTATGTCGAGCAGTGTTTCGCATCATGGAGCAATAATGGCGAAGATCGATTGACTGGTCGGGGTGGTTTCTCTGAGAGTTACGCCATCATTGTTCGAAGTTTTTCACAATAGACAGATATCTGCTGCTATACACCGGATCTTATAAAATTGAGTAACACCATGAAGTGACCACCAAACAGTTACCATAACTTTACTATGGGTGAGCTTCGCTTTAGGGCATTGCTCTGGTATTTTTTTTTGTTACCTACTCATCCAATACTCACAAGGCAAGCTTCAACTCGTGTTCCTCTATGTTTATCAGTTAATACATAAGGTTTAATTAAGGATGAGGAAAATTAATTTCTTAAATTTTTATATTCTACCAATTTGGTGCAAATGGGTCAATATTGTGGGTAAACTAACGTCAAATCATGACGCTAACTTCTTGGTTGTTTGATCAGGATCGGCTTCCAACGTTCCTTTTAACTCATCGTTATTTACCTTAGTGCCTGGTTTTCCTCGTGGGTAATTCTTCAAGTCGAAGTTTTCGCTAAGAAAGCGATAAAACAAAAAGCGCACAGTGCGTTCGTTAGTCGTATCCTCTTCAAACGTAGTATTGATATTGTGAGCTGTATCTGCTGCGTCAGAACCACGTTGAAACTCGTATTCGAAAATTACCTAGGTACTCTTATTTTTGAACTTTACATCTTTAACTCAACTATTAATTGTAAAAACAATTGAAAGTCGTTTTAATCACGAATCATGGACCGTGCAGGTTTAATTTTAATTCAAAGTTGCCACTGCGTTAAACTACAACTCATACTTGAACCCTTTTTATTTGTCTTATTCTGATGACTATAATTATAGGGCGTAGCTCAAACAAGAAAAGAAGAACTGTTAATCGAAAAGAAGCGAGTGGTCACAAAAATGGATAAAGTTGTTATTCTACCTATGAATCAAGTATACAGAGGAATTCATGAGATACAAATAGACCAATTCGACACACATCAACCTACATAACTTTAGGATTCTATCTATAAATCTTTCTCTCTTATTGACCTCAAAGACATGCAGTAAAATGAACCGTAAAATTTTACACCCGTACGAGTTGTGGGCGTACAATACGCAAGCTTTCTGAGTTTAACTTTAGTAGAAAATGTAATATAGCAAAAGAATAGTAAGGAAAGGAAGCATCATGAGAAATTAAAAAAATATATAAAAATAGTCCGTAATAACTATCATCCAACCGCCCCATTATTGTTGTAAATTAGGCAAAGAAAGGCACAATGATTATCTTTAACAGGCTCCGAACATTAGACGGCAATTTGAAGACCCTGTAATTACGTTTGGGCTGTAATGGTCGCAAGGAGAGTGTCGAAAGCGCCAGTCGTTCGCGACAAATGTAACGGCTGAATTAAGCTGTTTTCTCAAATGAAACGTCATGAGGCCGTCTGAGTCTGTGTAGCTTTCAAAGCCTTACGACTAGTCGACCACCCTCTCTTTATGCCCCCTTCCAAAATGTCTCGGCGTCAGTGAATGGCTAGACGGCGCGGCACCGTAGCTACAATCCAGCATCGTTAGACAAACAACACACATACATTTGACAAAAGTTTATTCTTTAATTTTCTAGTTTTCCCCCCAAAATTCCCTCCCCCCCCCCCAAATCAGAATTTGTTTTTTAATGACTATACGTTTGTGATTGGGTCACCTAATTTTATATATATACACTCGAGAGCAATGAATCCGGGTCACTAAAGAATGTTAAAAATCTCGGAAACTAAAAATGATAGATTAATGCAATAAATTGTATTTAATAGACAATGTAATACTCCTTAAATGAAGGTAAAAAAAATATGAGTCACCATACATTTTATTAACACAAAATTACATAAAGAAAAAAACTGCTGATCTCTCCTTAAAACAAAAATAGGAAACATTAAATTTTTGAACTTTATTACGATTTTCTTGAATTTTAATACTTCGTATTGCCTCCTCGTGCTTCCATTACTGCGTTTACGCAGAAAAAAAACAACAAAAAAACAGAAATCAAACAATGATAAATGACAGATTACAAACAAAAGCAAAACCAAATGCTGTAATTTCGTAGTTCCATCTTCGAAAGTGGCCCTTTTTCAAATTAGATTTTTTTATGATATAACTTAACAATAACTAAGAAGTTTTAATACCTTCATTTAAGGAGTATTACATTGTCTATTAAATACAATTTATTGCATTAACCTAGCATTTTTAGTTTCCGAGATTTTTAGGATTCTTTAAGTGACCCGGATTCATTGCTCTCGAGTGTATATACCAAATTTCATCTGTTTTGGTCCAGCAGATTCGGAGAAAATGGGCTGTGCTGTGTCAGACAGACAACGGAGAGATCCTATAATAGTTCCGTTGCTATCTTTTGAGGAACGGAACCCTAAAAATACAAATGAAACAGTTGAGCTACCTAAAGACCGTTTCAAACGATCTAAAGATAGTTAACTGATCTAAATCACTATAAAGCGTAAGCTTCCCCAACACGTTGGTTGCATCGCTGAATGGCAAGTAAGTAAGATGTCTGGAAAACATTTTCAGTTGCTTATTTCGTGAGTAAAATAAGAAATTGATTCCAGAAATTCTAACTTAATTATCGTCCTTCAGAGGTCAAATATGGTTGAAAGGTCATGTTACTAAGCTGGTTCAAACTAAAGCGAAGGCCATGAAGGCACTTAGTATTTCGCAAACGAGATGGTTTTCAGTAATTTGAAAGCCGCAACCGCTGTTTGACCTGTTTTCGGACGACAATAGATGCCAACTCCAAATTACGGACACAACACGACAGTAGCGTTGCAAAATTATTACAGCTGACATATCGCAATGTTGTTTATTTCAGTTTCAGCTGCACAATTCAATTTTACAAAACCAAAGCATGTGTGTTTTTAACAACAACAATCTAAAAGACACCACACTGCTAATCTACTGTAGCTGTAGTACAAGCATCATGGGAAAATCTTAACTTAGGTGAATATAATCTCACAAGAGAAGAAATTGTTCTTCTCAAAGTCAACGTCTAATTGCCGTATTGAAACAGGTAGCCTGATAGAAGCCAATAATTACAGAAACTCTGAAGACGGTTATTATCCCAACACTAAGTTTCGTGAGTCTAATAATTAGAGAAATCGTCTCACAAAACTGGCTAAGACTTGGATAATATTGTCTCGTGAAGCGAAGAGATCGAGATCTCTAGTCTAGGTTTCCAGTGGTTAATTTTTGATACTATTGATTTGGTTGCTCGACCTAAATATTTTATTGAAGAATCAAGATCTAGCGTGACTTTGTTGCAAATGGATAGAAGTGAGTTTATCTTTATAGTTTAATATCACGGTTTCCTACAATTTTATAAAAGAACTAAATAAAACGTTAAGAATGTACTATGGCAACATTCCCGTTCCTCGATGCGAGTCTACCTTCAAAGGAAGCTTCTAGATTTCCGTTTAGGGCAAATTAAACTTTGTTTTGAGCCGTAATATTGTGCTCAGCTGCGAAAAAAAGTTCTTCATTCTTTATTCATCGCAAAAACTGGAAATAAAAGCGCTTTGGCTGCATATTTCATATTCAGAATTTTGGTAGCAAAATCAACATCACGTCTGTGTTCTATTTGATTCTTTGATTTACGCCAAGTGGATCAAGTCAAAGGTACTCTTTGATCTGTGTCCGTTTCAGTTACTTTATTGATTTATTTTAGCATATGTCTGAAAGTTGCTCGAGGCACCAAAATAATGCCTAAGTACTGATTTTTAAACTATTATTTGGATTTGTTCTAGTGGAAAATAATATAAATTTATCTCTAAGTAAGGCAAACAAAAGAACTAGGTACGTAATTCAAACGTTTAATTTTTGATTTGGTTAATAATAATAGTGTGTAAGCCAGTCTTACTCTGCCGGTATCGGTTACCATCACAATGGCTGAATACCTCGCCGATTGAGTCGATAGCCGATCGTTACACCAACAAAAGAAGCTGTTTTATGTTACGGCACGCACGCGTTGCTTTCACACACGTGTTCAATAGTAGTTTCATATATCAAGCATAGGCAGTTTTGGGATTAGTGTCGATGGAGGTGTAAAACGCACGTGCAAATGTTTGTGAGGTTTCAAAGTGCAACTAAGCTAGATAAACAAACGTAAGCGGTAGGTATTAATTTTCTTTATTAAACTTTATCAGCTTTTTGAAAGCACTATCTCAAACTTCTGTCGAACTAAACTTTTTAATTGAAGGCAGCGGCTTACACATACATAAACGATGGAGTTGCCCTGTCTTCTAGCCTCGTTGGAAGAACAAAATACCGAACTTTTGCTGTTTCAACACACGCAATATTAAAATTAATCAGTCTTATAATATTACCAAGTTTCATAGAAATTGATGGTAATTTTGTACAGAGTTAGTGGAACCGCTAGCGAAGCCCACAACTCACGTTGAAATTAGTAAGATCACGTTACATTGTTTATTTAATGGAAATAAATTGAGCGTGTGCTATGAATATTATAATGTAGATTTATTACGAGTTCAGTATCCAACAGTAGTTAGAGCTAGCTGCAACCTATTCTCGTTTCGTTCCGACAACTTTACTTATTTAACGGAAAAGCTCTGCGGCCGACGTCGTGATAATACTTAACCTCAGCTGTTCCTGGTAACATTAAAACTTAATTTTCGCCTAAAAACAAGTTTAGCGGCAACAGTGCGTGTCTCGAATGGTGGGCGCGTCGTTAACTTTGGCTAGGTTATAAATCTCGTGAATGGCCAGCTTTAGCTGCGTTCGTCCGCTAGACGACTCCCACAAACTGAGGCTTCAAAGCTTTATCAAAGGGTATTTAATTGCTTACTCCACCAGAGTTTACAAACATTAAAATTTAAATATGCATCCTTTTTATGATGATGATAATTACTAACTAAAGGCTACTAAAGCCCTCAAAGTCGGATTTTATTAGGTTTCAGAATAATTATTTTCTCTTTTACCATTTCTGTAAAACACGATGGGGTTACGTTGTCTAAAAACAAAACCGTAAGCTTTATGGATCAGAGTAAATATTTCACCCAGATACGCAGAAAACTCATTCGTTTAACTAAAGTTTATGTTGCTTGTATTCCATATAATTTTACCTAGAGAGAGATAAGAATTACTCAAGTCGAGATAAGGAGAAACAATCCCAGTATTAGTATCTACAGTATTGCTCATCTTTATAAAAGAATTAATAAGAACCATAGTTCTTTGTCGCTAAGCAAGAGTTGAAAATATAATCATGTCGTTTGCAATAAATTGCAAAAATGTAGTAAACGGGAGCACAAGTGAGTAGAGCAGCAAAACAGCTTGGAAAAGATTAATGACCTTAAAATTGCATCGCAACAGCGCAATAAAAGCAACCCGGTAGGTGCACTGAATGCTGTGTTTTATCACTGAACATGGAAGAGTAGTCGAGCTTTTGAGAATTCGAGTTATTCCGCCAGAATTAAGTGGATTCTAAAGATTGTTAAGTTTGCTCTACACTCGCTTCGTGCAGTGCAGAACTCAAGTGCCGACTAGCTTAGGTAGGTACTAGAATTACTCGATTCACCTAATTTCTAAAACCTAACCTATTTAATTCCATGCATTTTAGGAGAGAGCTTCAGCTTTATTGCTATATAAATTAACTAAATTCCAACTCTAAAAAGAGCTTTGAATATACTGCGCTTGGATTTTTTTATTACTTCACAACTTTACTTACAAAGGTCATGATTGTTCGTCTATACCTAACTGAAAGCTTGCCAATAGGTGAGGTATTCTCCTCATTCAGGGATGACCTCGCTACAATACCATGGCAGTAGGTACATATGAGTCAACTTTTAAAAATCTGTATTAGTATCCACGGAAAAAACCGAGCTATGAAAAAGAACAGTTCCAACAGAAACTGATATTGACAAGTTGGAACCGCAAAGGCCGACAGATAGCTTCGAGTATGGTCGATATCCTTTGAGAGGTCGACGATAAAACTAGTTCGAAGTCTGTGAATTTGAATTGGGTATTCTAATACCGAACACTCTCGCAAATTAGGACGTAGACGCTTCAAAGGTTCAATTGGAATAGGAGGTAGAGCAAAAAAAAATTATTTCATAGATAAAACTTACAAGTTCGATTAATCGATTATTTTGGATTTCATGCCTCCTAGACATAGGTAAGACTTGGTTTACCTCTTCCTCAGAGCTAGAAAGACTAGGTAGTACAAACATACACATACATAGACAAACGCTGAAAGGGGTAGGCAGAGCCTCAGTGGAGGACCTCTTTTCACTGTGGATTTCACAATCGTGGTAACATAGACGTGACCAGTGGTGAGCTCATCGCCAATATTGCTTTCCTGCGGCTAACCCGGCCAACGCCTTTTTCAGTCATAACAAATTCCTAAATAAGCCAGCAGTCAGGATAAATCTTATACCAACGACAGTTGACCGATAAGTAAAAGTAAAGTTATTATTTGAATATCTATGACAGAGAAAGATAAAAGGGCTTCATAACTCATTTGATTTAACACAATAATGATCGTTCGATATTTAAAGATACCAACTAAACCGGTCGATAGAGTTCAGCCAATCTTCAATACGCAAAGAGTATAATATCGGAAGATAAATAGAGTATACCATAATGTTTGTTTAAATTATTAAAATATTGCATTCGCTCCATCTTATTGACTGTAGAGAGTGGAACTCAGAAAATGAAAAATAAAATCTCCCCTGCTCTCGGCAAGTAAGTTTCAGAGCAGGAAAATGAACAGACATGCCCAATCGTTGAGGTCCAACTTGTGTAAAACAAAACGAAACACGTGTAACAACCGGGAAATAGTTGGTAGAGATTTTCACAATTCCGTAGAGAAATTCACAGCATACAGGCTGCCCCAAATGATATGATATGGATCTTTTAGCACATGCAAGAAAAACAGTTTTTGTTCTTCGACTTATCGGATATCAACTTGTTTTCTTTTTAGGGACCCTATTATTAAGCCTACGCTACGGTCCTCGTACAATACTTCTTCAATAAACTTCAGAGCTCTCACGTACCTACAATTGTTCTGTATTTTTAGTGTACTTTTATAGTTGGAAGCAGAATAAATAACACAGGTTAAAAGAATAAATAACATAAAGTTAAATTCTTTTCGATAGGGAAAACTGTGACTTGACTTCGGAACCCTACACTACGCGTGGTTTAAGACGCATTTGGCCAGTTTATTTAATTTGGATAGGGTAAAAAAAAATTATTAGATAAAAGTTTTTGTAACTAATGAAATGCATGTCTGGAATAGCCTAAAATCAGCTGTTTCTTGAACTAAAAAGTCATTAACATCAAGATAAGTACTCAACTTAAAGAAACGCTAATTGTATGTATTAGTTTACCAGTATAACATTTCTTTTTGGTTGGTGGTATATCGCACCCCTTTGCATGTTAGCATACCAAATCCGGGTCATCTTGTATAGCAAGAACGTTTTTTTCACTGGAGTTCAATAGGATTGTCAAGATATCATTTTTAAAGTATTATTTCAACAAGGATTTTGTCATACTTAACTTTGGTGTTGGACAGCTTGTATAGCAAATTCGTTTTGCTCACTGAAGTTCGTATACCTACTGTGGTTGATAAGGATGATATTGTTGCAATCACTTTAATTCAATTTCTAAACTGGGTCAGGTATTTACCACATGCCGATAAACAGCTCATATCTTGTGAGATACGTGCTCAATTTCACTAGACTTGTTAATGTATTGCGTATGTAGTCATAAACATTATATTGACATTTTATCTAAGCAGTAAACAATATGTCGGGCTACTACTAACGAGTACTTGAACAACTTTTGAAAATAATATGGGTATCTGACCCTTGGTACCCTTCCTAGTTCAAAAAGTTCAGCCCCTTGGACGAGGAAGAAATCCGGGATCAGAGATGCAATATTGGTTATGTAACACATGACATCAGATCCTATCTATCGACATCCCATCCTACCGATGGATTGTTATGTAATTCTGAGATCATTGCTAGGTTCCAACTTATAACATACCAGTAAGCGTGGTCTCCAGTGGAACAACAATGAAGCCTAAGCGCCACATAATTGTGTCATTCATATGCATATAGTTCTGTTTAGTAGTGTTCTAGCTATGCAAATGAATGAACAACAATCGATTGACATAAATAATATGAATGGAATTATTGAGTTCGGCATATCGGCAGGCATTTTATTTATGTGCCATCTGACGCAATGAGCATTTTAATAAAGTTGATTCATACCGTGTTGGTGTTACATAGAATTCTTTATCGGGACCGATTCCATTGTATTTAGTGCCCATGGGCATGTCTGCATAACTTTGAATATTGATAAGTTCTACCCCAATACCTTTTATACAGTCCAAATACAGGGAATTTATTCCTCCAAGATCAACTATCCAAACATGTATGTACTATTTATATGTACTCAAATTGTGCGAAATTTGTCATTTCATAAAAATACCAACGTTCAAATATAAGTTATCTACAACTCCTCATAACTTGTACAACTATCTACGCGGGGACGAAGTCGTGAGCGGAACAGCTGTAAGGAATATATGCGAGTTAAAACAAAACATCGCTCCTTGGTGAAATCATATACTAAGCAGCTCTAGCAAACCCAGATCCCGAAAGCTTTTAGCCACTTCACTATATCTAGCCAATTGGTTCAATTCGCTGACTGCGATCGATAGACAGATAAACAACTTGGGGACACTTAGAATGGGGCGGCGACCCCTCCGTTCGTACTCCTGAGGACGCAGATGCCCATGCATCGTACGAACATTACGACGACAGATCACAGCTTGGAGAGAAAAGCTAGTACATTGTACAAACCAATGACGTCACGTCAAACATGGCACAGTGAGATTCTACGTGCAAGAATATACCTCTACTTTGTGAACCTGATAATCGATCGCGCGGTCGGTATCAAGTCTCAACACGGTGTGTTTGTAGGGAAGTGTTACATTTCAGCAGAAAGCACTGCAACTCTGTAACAGAGTTATATCAACGGCCATTTCATTGTCACAATACAAAGAAAGCAGTTAACTGTTACTATGACACTTTCCTTAACGTGTGCTATTACTATTTTAGAGGGAACACAACATACAAGATAGTGCAAAATCAAAATAAACACAAGCTCTACCAAAACTCTACTGCATGAGAAGTAATACAGCTTCTGTGTTTGTCCTGTGATGAGACTGTTTAATCTGGTCCCTAGACGCCAGGGTTGGATACACATTAGAAGATACATAATGAGACTGCGGCTTCAGTTCTATTGTTATTGAGGGAACGTCTGTATAGTTGGTATAGGTATATAGTTGACACTTAAATCGCACGAGTCGCATGTGGATCAGATCTCTCCCATCGATTTATCTTTATGGCGATCAGTTTATTCTACCTATACTTATGTGATACACGGCCCGAGTTCCATGGCATGCAAGAAATCTCCATTCTGTGGCAGTGATTGTCTGAACCATCTGGCTTCTATTATTTTACCGTTACAAAGTGAAAATTATTATGTATTTTTGTCAAGCTAAAATTACAGTCCAAAATAAATGAGATTCCCAAAAATATGTGTAATGTGGTCCCGAAAAACTTATTGAAAAACATGCCACAGGCAAAAAGCTACTTTAGATTAATTCAGAAAGCCAGATAAAATAAATTACCAGTCAAAAACAATACAGAGACAGTCGTAAAACATAATCGAAAAAGTTAAAAACGAATTACTGTGGTAGTCTACAGAAGCCAGACGCGACACAAATATTTACTTATAATCCCGATATCATTAGATACAAATGCTTATAGGGGACTTTAGTATGTATCCCCGCGAGATGTGGCGCCACAGTCGCGGACGCCACTTCGTTAAAATAGTAAACCCCTGGCCTGACTTGCCCTCTCACATTAAGTCGCTTCACAGATAAACTGTTGAGCATAGACATCATAAACTCTTTAATCAATGATCGATTCTAGTTTGAACTGTTTTTTTAACATCGTTGCGCTTAAGAGCTTCTTCGAAGTTGCTAAAACATTTGATTATAGTATACGATGCAAATATTTGCGTGTGACTTTAGTTTATCGTTTCTGAGTGTGGCGCCAGAGCCACTGACGCCACATTTTGATACTTTGCAGGGCAAATACTGGCCTCCTGGCCTGCCCTGCCCTCTCACATCGATTCGCTTCATAGATAAACTGTGGAAAATAGTCTCTCAGCGATAGTTTCCAAGATAATTTGACAGAAGCTTTTGTAATTGGACTGAAATAGATTACTTAGACCTTTGTTAAAAGTTTAACAAGTTCAAGAGTCAGTTGTTGTGGCTAGGAATGGTTACACAGTAATGAAAGACATTGCAATTTTGATATTCTGACGTAACCATAGTTACCGTGTATAATTTTTTATCCTTTTCTAACTGTGACGATAGTTTCTGCAATATTCCGTCTTTCGCAGTCCCTTGAGGCACATTACTCCAATGCAACTAAAAATTTTAATGTCATTCACATAAACGCGCAGAGTATACAGAGTAGGTGTTGTTGGTACCATTGTATTTGTAGTTTCTGATGCCCACGACACAGGGAATCCTATTGTTGGATCAGGACATGTGACATGATATGTATGTGACTGTTGGATGTTATGTTATACCGGCACTTCTCGAGAAACTTACTCCTTTATACACTCATTCCACCTTACTGGGTGATTTCAACACCTATCCTCCTATCTCCTTAAACGTGACCAATGTTCTATCGCTTTTAAACTCTCGCGAAACCAAGCAGTATGGCGATTCTCACTCTTAGTGCTACTCACCATTTCCCAAATTGTATTCCCTCTCTTATTGATTTGATACTTGTTTCATCTCTAAATAATGTTGCCAAAAGTGGTCAATGTTCCCTTTTCCTATACCAAGATCTAATCTTCTTGTCTTTTAAATCAGTCCACCAAAAGCTAAGCCACAAATAATTCTACAACGTAACTTTAAGAGTATGGATCTCGAACGTCTCCGTCAAGATTCTCATGATGTCGATTGGTCTGAGGTCATTGGTGCCTGTCGATGAGAAGGTTCAGTTTATTAACACGACTTTGACAAATCTTTACGATGTACATGCTCCCATGCATGCAATTAAACATAAACATTTTCCCGCTCCTTGGCTTACAAAAAAAAAATACTCATGCATAAAAAAATACAATAAAACCCAAGTTATAGTCATTGGAAGCTCTAGGATGATCCCTAGGGCTGATTGATTTCTTGCTTCCCTCAAATTACTTTCGATAGCACAATTACTCCGTTCAGCAATACTGTACAGAACTTGGGTATCAGGGATAGTGAGCTGTCATGGGGTCCGCATCTGGCTAAGCTCAGCACGAAAATGTTTGCGTCGTCTGCCTCCCTGAGGAGACTTTGCAACTTTCTTCCAAACGCCACAAAAGTTAAGCTTGCACAATCGCTGATGTTCCTTATCTTAGACTACACCGTCACCAGCTTAACTGATCCTACTGAAGAGCAACTAAATAAACTTAAGCGCCTCGAAAATCTTTGCATCCGATTCATATTTGGCTTGCGTAAATATGATCATGAGAGTATCGCGCTAAGCTCAAGTAGTTAGCAATCCGTTTTCGCCGGGGTTCTCATGTCCTCATACTTCTATATAAAATCTTATTTATTCCTTCCTCTTCGCCTAATCTTAAGGATTGCTTCAAATTCAAACATCTTTCCCATTCCCGCAATTTGCGCTCTTCTGTTAAAGACTCTGATCCGTAACTCCAGTTTTTTTAGCAAATCTTTTACGTTACCAATAAACACGGTTTTGAGTTGTTTATCTGTGGAATGGCTGTTCACATGAGGAACGCAAAATCCCTAGCAATCTTAAGAGTGAATGCGTTATTCTTTCCTTTCACTTACTACTTACTAGGTATACTGTATGACATGTGTTGGTTAGTCAGCGTTGGAAAGGGCCGCATGTTTGACATGCTTGATCCAAATGTTGTCTTGAAGAAATAGCTCTGAGTGATAAGGCCACCCATTGTACTACCGTGAAATATTCTGTAAGTTGTCTAAGGTTACGTAGGTAGTTTTCTTTTAAGGTGAATGCGACAAAGAATTATCTATCTATTTATCTAACGGTCATGTAGTAAGTAATAGTTATGTAAAACACAAATCGCCCGAATTGCAATGACAAGAATTTATATGCATTAGTCTACAGTCTACAAGTTAGCGATTCAGGAGATTTAAAGGATCGCCAAGACATAATTTCAGAAACTAGAGATTTCTTTCAAGTTTCAAGAAACGTCTCCAAAATAATTGAGGGAAACGTGAAACCATTTTCCCTCTAATCAAACTCTCAGGAGAATAGCTGAAATTCGTTGTAAAGGGGAACGTTACTTTACGAAGGTTAAACAGTTTCAGGTTACACTTCAGATCAGATAGCTTACATGCCTGCCGCATTATGTGGCTTCGTGTGCCACCGCAAACGGTACCCCAAGGTTATATACGAGAATCAAAGTATAGCTATAAAAGTAGGTATGCCTATTTTGTTTCATGCTAGAAAAGGTGTTTTATGGACCTACGTTTGGTTACAATTCAGGTCAGGTATGCATATGGTATGCTAGTTCCAAAGTTTTTAAAATACTGTAGGTACAATTTATGTGATACTAAAAATGTCATTTTACCATTGGTTAAGCTAGGTCCAGTTAACCGCAGTATTACTTGATAGTAAGTGCAAAGAACATTATTTGAAAGTGGAGCACGCAAACCAAGAATAGACTCAGCTGATGAGCCTAATGAAAGCTTTTACAGTCAAAAAAACTTTAAAAGCTGAAAATTAAAAGTTCCTATCTACTTTGCAGCTAAAACCCTCGAAATGAAAACATTACCCTTCAATAAAGCGCTATAAAAACAAAGATTATGATATACAATGCCGCCCGCCAAAAACAAAGGATCGAAAGGTCGTGCTCAAAATAAATAGCAGTGGATGGACCGCAGTTAGGGATTTCGAATAGTCGGACAAATCAGCTAATAGGCTCTTAATAAAGCCGGACATTTTAAACCAACGAGCCTAGCCTGCATTTTCATAGATAAAATACTTATTTCGTTAAAATAACTGAATGCACTTTCATAAAGTATATAGTATAATTTAAAGTATAATTTAGAATAGAGAATAGTTTACTTCCGAAACAAAACAAAGACAGTTAAAAATATTATAAATTAAAATATATAGTTTAAGTGTCGACAAGACGGCCATTATTTAACTTTTACAGCAGCTGATTTTCAGTGGGACCGTTTGATGTTTTTTAATCCGATTGACGATAAATCTTGTTGTTCAAAACTCCGCCACGTGGATCTTCGACTGGAAAAATAAGGTCCAGATAAATAGAACGTACTTCACGGTGACTAAATCTTAGAGCTCTTAGAGCTTGTCCAGATGAGGCGTTTTACCCGCGATTCGACTCGCGCGATTGTGAAATACTAGAGCTTCATACATTTCGTCCACATGCAGTCGCGCGTTTTGCCGCTCGCGCTAGCGCAAAACGCTTATCAATCGCGTGTTAATCGCCTCATCTGAACAAGCTCTAAGCCTTAATTTGAAATCTTCCCTGTCTCTCTCTAATACGCGTGTTTTAACATTTGTGTGACAGTGACAGGGACGATTTCAAAGTAAGGCTTTGACTTAGTCACCGTGAAGTACGTTCTATTTATCTGGACCTTAGTGTTTATTATAGGACAATACGTAAACCTATAGTAAAGCCATCCCTAACAGCGGCATATTGCGGGAGGAGCGCTTAAAATGCTTTCCGTGTTCGCCTCATCCGGCGGTGACCGGTGTCCGTCGCCCGGAAGTAAGACATGGAACTCTAATCACAGCTTATCTAGAATCAAATGTCCTATTTCGGGTCTCTAACGTTGAGAACGTTGAAAATTCCTAAGCATACACAAACGATTTTCAGTATCGCTTTGTATTTATTATATTAGGAAAACAAGCAGTACTTAAAATCTACTAACTATTCTAAATATTCTACTGCTGACCATACAGATGTTTCCGCATATTACGTCAAAGGATGCTCACCTATTGCGATACTTATAAAAACCGGTCAAGTGCGAGTAGGACTCTCGTGGAGATGGTTCCGTACATGTACGCTGCCATAGTAACCACCTAATGGTTAACAATTAAACTTATTAGTTTGTCAATCAACACATTTTATTTTTACGAGTATTTTTCGTTTCCCGTGCGAATTTAAAGACCCCTTATTCGTAATCATTTTTTTAACCTATTTTAGTTAAAATAGCTTTTGTCTTGTTTTGACGTATGACATTTTACATCAGAGAAAACAAGACAAAAGCTATTTTAACTAAAATAGGTTTAAAAAATGATTATGAATAAGGCCCTTAGAATTTTAATTTAGGTTTTCCTGTATAGTATGCGGAAATCCCAATATTTCGTATTTATTTCAAAAATATTGGCTCAGTAGTTTCGGAGATAGAGTGGGAAATGGTCAATATTTTCTTTAATAACTTTTACACAAAGCATTTTAAATTTAAAATATTGTTAGGTGACTCGAACACAGTCACGAAAACAGACGATGCCACGCGACGAGCTAGCGACGCCGAATGGTGACGAAGACGGCACCGAGCGGCGCTGTATAAATATGGGCGGCGTGCAACGCCGCGAGACACTTCAACGCTACGACTCTCACTGTTCACTTCGACTAAGGGCATTGTGCTATGCAGACATATTTTGTGATCTAATTGTTATTCTGTTTAATTATACCTTCGGTTATTCTGATTGTTCCAATTGCAACTCTAATATGAAATTGTTGTAGTTATGTGTCTTCTGTGTTTTCTTTATTTCCCTTCTGATTCCTAACATCAGAAGTGGGATCGAATACCCTTGGAATCAGAAGGGAAATAAAGATCTTCACTCCCACTCTTATTTGATCGATTCAGTGAAATTCAATCCTGATTTCTTTGTTAAAAAGCGCCTGCAAAGCACGTGTCGAGATAACCTCATTTTGATGTGATTCATTGTTCTGTGTTGAATTCGCGTGCTGCGATTTTGTTTTCTGTTTTAGAAAAAAGTTTGAGTGTTTTAGTGAAATATTTCGTGTCGTTGGCGTCGATCCCGACCTCGTGATCAGTGCTGTGGAACGCTGCGCAACGCCGCACCGCACCGGCGCCGTGGAGCACATGAGGACAGCGTTGACGCAGCAGGCATTTTACGTTCAAGTAGCTTGTCGCGAGGGTGAACTTCGCGAAAGGAGACACGGTATCGTAGCTGTTGCTCTAATCGTAGTGATGCTGGCGGAGCTAACCGCAGTCGCGTTTCGCCAAACACGTGACCACCGTAGCCGCGTGTGTTGCCACACACGTGACCACCGCAGTCATTGCATACGACATTGTCTCATACAGGGCTTTAGAGGACGCGGTATCAAAGTTGTAGCTGTAGTTGCAGTGACCGTGATCTTAGTGGTGACCGTGGTCACATGTGTCGCCGCAGACGCAACTTATTGAACACGGTATCGTAGTTGCAACTCTTAGTGACCGTGATGCTGGCCGAGGAGACCGCAGTCACATGTATTCCACAGCTGTGACCACTGCGGCCACTGCAATTGCAATAGACGTGAGGCTTAGCACACCTCTTTTGTCTCGTTTACATGCTTTAGAGACAAGTTACCAAGCTGTACGTACTTCTACCATATAACTAAGTGTGTGAAACCTAGCGTGAAACGGAACAAATCTACCCACATTTTGATAGCGTGTGTGCTAAGTTTCTTTGTTCTGTTTTGTTGCGCTTATATAATGTTTTGCAAGGAAGTAGATATCTAGACGTTGACGAGTCTTGGCGAGACTTCGTTCGCGTCAACGGCCGCGTTACTTCAAGCATAAAACTATTTTTGTCAGATGTGACCGTCTTTGTAAAACGGGACAAGTCTACCCACATTTTGAGATAACTTGTGTAACGGGTTTCTTTGTTCTGTTTTGTTGCACTTATAGAATGTTTTGTCACGAAGTAGATTAGCGTTGACGAGTCTTTGTAAGACTTCGTTCGCGTCAACGGCCGCTACTTCAATCTGAAAACTATGTGTCAGGTGAGACCGAGCGTGTAAAAATTATCAAATCTACCCACATTTGAAGACTTGTGTACCAAGCTTCTTTGTTCTGTTTTGTTGGCTGAAAGAATGTTTTGCTAGGAAGTAGATACGTAGGCATTGACTAGTCTTGGCGAGACTTCGTTTGCGTCAACGGCCGCGCTACTTCAACCATAAAACTGTGTTTGTCAGGAAGAAGATAAGCGTTTACGGGTCTTGGTGAGCTATCGATCGCGTCAATGGCTGCGCTCCAGCTCTCTGACCAGAGTGTTCTACTGAACGCGCTGTCCTGTGCGCGTCCTGAGCGCGATCTGCACGCTGACCACACGCTGCCCTGGCGTGTGCTGTACGCGCAGTCCTGTGCGCGTTCTGTGCGCGATCTGCGCGCTGACCACACGCTGCCCTGGCGTGTGCTGTACGCGCTGTCCTGTGCTCGTTCTGTGCGCGATCTGCGCGCTGATCACACGCTGCCCTGGCGTGTGCTGCACGCGCTCTCTGGTGCGCGTCCTGTGCGCGATCTGCGCGCTGGCCACACGCTGCCCTGGCGTGTGCTGCACGTGCTCCCTGGTGCGCGTTCTGTGCGCGATCTGCGCGCTGACCACACGCTGCCCTGGCGTGTGCTGCACGCGCTGTCCTGCGCGCGTTCTGTGCGCGATCTGCGTGCTGACCACACGCTGCCCTGGCGTGTGCTGTACGCGCTCTCTGGTGCGCGTCCTGTGCGCGATCTGCGCTCTGACCACACGCTGCCTGGCGTGTGCTATACGCGCTCTCTGGTGCGCGTCCTGTGCGCGATCTGCGCGCTGACCACACGCTGCCCTGGCGTGTGCTGCACGCGCTCCCTGGTGCGCGTTCTGTGCGCGATCTGCGTGCTGACCACACGCTGCCCTGGCGTGTGCTGTACGCGCTCTCTGGTGCGCGTCCTGTGCGCGATCTGCGCTCTGACCACACGCTGCCTGGCGTGTGCTATACGCGCTCTCTGGTGCGCGTCCTGTGCGTGATCTGCGCGCTGACCACACGCTGCCCTGGCGTGTGCTGCACGCGCTCCCTGGTGCGCGTTCTGTGCGCGATCTGCGCGCTGACCACACGCTGCCCTGGCGTGTGCTGCACGCGCTGTCCTGCGCGCGTCCTGTACGCGATCTGCGCGCTGACCACACGCTGCCCTGGCGTGTGCTGCACGCGCTCTCTGGTGCTTGTCCTGTGCGCGATCTGCGCGCTGACCACACGCTGCCGTGGCATGTGCTGTACGCGCTGTCCTGTGCGTGTTCTGCGCGCTGATCACACGTTGTCCTCGTGTGTGCGGTGCGCGTCTATGCGTGTCCATGCGTGCTATCATGCGCTTTACCTGGAGCGCCCTTATCGCACGCTTTGTTTTGTGCGTACTGAGTAAGTTTTCGAGTTTATATCAAGAAGCCTTTTGGAAGTAACGAGCCAGATTGTCCAAGTTAAGTATTCAGTTCGATGGATAGGGACGCATCCCTTGTGAACTCTTTGTAAACTTGTGTTTGTTTAACAGAAACAATGGACACTGGGTGGCATGTGCGCTGCGTGTGCCTGGCTTGGTGCTGCGAGCGCGCTATCTGCGTGCTGCGTGCGTGGCGGTGGCGAGTGGCGGCATCTGGTGTCTGCACGTCACCTGGGAAGATGCTGCGTGCCATCGAAGCACCATGTGATCGTTTTCATTTTACTCAACTAAAACTTCACATATAGCTTTGTTGGTTGCTATCTCTTCTCTTGCGATGCTAGGAAACTATTTCTACTAGGAAACAAAACTTTAATTCTCGAGTAGGTCAAGGAGTAGGTTAAAGTTAGGTAGGTTACGCGTTAGGTTTCAAAGTAGGAAGTAGGTAGAATGTTAGGCAACTGGATAGCAATCGGCAATGTTGTATGTGATGGGTTGAATAAGATGAATGGTACGATGTTGTTTGAAGTCCACGCGGTAGGCAACCTTGGGCACTAATGTGCGCGCCTCTGCCGGTGGCCTGGCGTGTCCTGTGCGAGTCCTGTGCGCGATCTGCGCGCTGACCACACGCTGCCCTGGCGTGTGTTGCAAGCTGGTGGCTGGGTCCTACGGGAAGTCCACGTTTGCTGCCGCCCAGGTGGACTCCTGAGTCCTGCTCCGCTTTCCTTGAGGATATGTGATATCCGCGTGGCCCTTGAGGTAGAATCTGAGTCCTGCTCCACTTTCCTTGAGGATATGTGATATCCGCGTGGCCCTTGAGGTAGAATCTGAGTCCTGCTCCACTTTCCTTGAGGATATGTGATATCCGCGTGGCCCTTGAGGTAGAATCTGAGTCCTGCTCCACTTTCCTTGAGGATATGTGATATCCGCGTGGCCCTTGAGGTAGAATTTGTGTGGCCCTTGAGGCATTGGCACCAAGTCCTTTGGGATGGTGTTTTGGCCATGGAAGCTGGTCGGCTTTGCAAACCGATCAGTCGCTGTGTAAGTGTGTACACAGTGTTTATTATTTGGCATGTTACGTTTTGACCTTGTACATGGCTTGATAGCTGAATATTTTGTGCTTCATTGCACTCCAGAAATATTTTGAAACTAAGTAATAACTTTAGTTTTATAAATAACAAAGTATTCAGCTATGGTTTTGTGGTGTGGTAATTGTTAGTAACCTGATCTAACCTAACTTAACACAAGCTTACATGATTGAAGATGATGATGAACATTTCTAATTCAGTTCAACATTACAGGTATAACCGATAATTCTGATTGATACTGGTTATCCAAAGAACCAGATTATGCCACTTCACATAGCGCTGGTTGAAGAAGTCTAAAAGAAGAACGAGGATGGTGTAACAGGACCCTATATTTTTCTTACTTGAGACTTCTCATTTAGGTAAAGGTGAAGCCTGACTGAATTAGATGATGATGATGATTATGATGATGCTGATGGTGATGATGATGATGATGACCTGTCTTTTTGTATTTTCTTATTCCTAGCCTGAAGCTATTCAAAGTTTGTTTTGATGTAAATTTTAATAATTGTGACAAGACTTTGCTTGTGGTCGCAGGAGTGCACGCTTGCGCCCATAACATACATGTAAAAGCTACTTCACTTCAGGTTCTATTACTTTGTTGGTTTCGTTTGTCTAGCTTCAGATTACAGATGCGCTGGTTATGATTGCACTTCAAAAATGTATTTTTGTTGTGTTTCAGAGTGATCTAACTTATGATGACCAGGTTGAAGCAGATCCAGCTCCAGCGCCAGAGCTATTCTGGTGGCATCAACATGACTATTGGGCCGAGAACGTCCCAAGGTCAGGAGAGGCCGTGTTAGGTGACTCGAACACAGTCACGAAAACAGACGATGCCACGCGACGAGCTAGCGACGCCGAATGGTGACGAAGACGGCACCGAGCGGCGCTGTATAAATATGGGCGGCGTGCAACGCCGCGAGACACTTCAACGCTACGACTCTCACTGTTCACTTCGACTAAGGGCATTGTGCTATGCAGACATATTTTGTGATCTAATTGTTATTCTGTTTAATTATACCTTCGGTTATTCTGATTGTTCCAATTGCAACTCTAATATGAAATTGTTGTAGTTATGTGTCTTCTGTGTTTTCTTTATTTCCCTTCTGATTCCTAACAATATTAAAAAAATATTTTCATAACCAGCTTTTTTATTTGATATGTCACTGATGCATTCGACACAAGTTTAATTTTTAATTTTCTAGTTTTCCCCCGGAAATTTACTTCTGAAATCAAAATTCTTCACGAATTTGGGTCACCTAATTCTATACCATGTGCAAAGTTTCAGTTTTATTGGTCTAGTAGATTCGGAGAAAATAGGCTGTGATGTGACAGACATACACCTGCCTGAGTGATCCTATAATGGTTCTGTTGGTAACCTTGAGATACAGAACCCTAAAAAAATAAGATACACTGAAAGAGAAGAAAACCCGTCATAACAATCGACTTAAAACAAAAAAAACAGCTATGAAAACATGTCGAACCAGTGACCTGCTAAAAGCTTTTTGTTTGGGTGTTACTCGTTGGGAACCCTCCAACAGATCAACGGTTCTGCATTCTTGCAAAGGCCAAGGCTAAATAAAACAGTAGTGTGGTAATTGAATTAAAGCAGGGGGCAACATGACAAAATACAATTAATTTCACTTGAAAAGCAGGATGTTAGTTGAAACGCGAGATCGTTTTATGATAAGCTCATTGCACTTAATAAGGTTTACGAGCTATTACAAACCTCGGTTATAGCGTCACGTCGCTTTGAGGATTGATTTTTACGACTGTACCTACGTAACAGTAATTTACCTAAATAAGTTAGTAGGTATATCAATAAGGTCACGACAAAAAAGAGCTCGGTGGCAGTCTTGGGAGAGATCTACGTCCAAGAACTGCGATCGGTTGATTGGGTAGGATAAAAAACAATAGCAAAAATACGGAAAATTTACTCTTTAATCTATCTGAGAGAGTATCTGCAAAATCCAACAGGAACTCGAGAATAACTTAGTAAGGATAGAGTCATGCAAAAAGCGAGCGTGATTCGGCGGATATCGGCAATGTAGCTAATGGAAGCCCAAAGGATGACTCATGGATCCCACATGTCACTGTGCTAAGCCACGGACAGACTTTATAGAGCGGGCGCGATCTGTTATTTTTGGAACTAAATAGAAAGGGGACGATGGTGATAACAAAAACTTATCCAGCCGCATAATAGATTCATTTATGTAGGAATGTGTACACAAATAAATCAAAGAGATAGAAACTGATAATCCAAAGAGCATAAAGCCCAATATTTGAATAGTGTTATTTTTGAATTGTTTTCGTTTCAAATAAATAACTGTCCCTAACACCTAACTCAATCCTAATAATTCAAACGAAATACCTACCCAATTAGGATTGCACAACGGGATTACAAATTAGAAAGGTTGATCGCGCAATCTGATTTAAAATTATAGATTTGGAAATGAAATGCACGGATTTTCATTGCATATACATATATACAGCAATACGGTCCATACGCGCACATTAGAAATTTTATGTCAGCCGGGTAAGGGCGAGTTTGTATCATAAATACAGTGGGTATGTGTGTCAAAACATGGGGATTTGGGTGTCTCCCCGTCTGTCGCTGACGGCCTGGACGATGCCAGCCGAGATAATGAAATAAAAAACCGCCAAGTGCGAGTCGGACTGTGTGCAGAGTGTTCCGACCAAGCAGGCTACCATAGTAACCACTAGACAAATTGAACTTATTAGTCCTCAGTGAAATGACCTGATTCTTCTAGGCTTGGTCGCGCTGGAACAGGAGTAATTTTAGTTTATAAAACGATTCAAAATCATCCTTGTGATTTCAATGAATAAAAATATTTAGATTTGATTTGATTTGAAATAAAGCAACACATTTTATACTAATTTTCTCATCACGGATATTTTCCGTTTCCTATGCGAATTTAAAGGATTAGGACATTCGTTTAGCTAGGTTTTCGTGTAAACTATGAGAGAAGCCGATGGTGTGTGTCCGGCCTAAGAATAGACCCTTCCGTCTCGTCCCATGGATGTCGTCAAAGTCGACAAGAGATTACACTAAGAGATGGGTAGCAGAATCCGCCTGAGTACTCAACACCAATACTGCGATCACCAATCCGCCTGCCTTTGCACGCTAGCGTGCTGATTACGGCAAATTCCTCCATAGCATTCTATGGGGTAGGCCTCGTCCAACAGTGGACGTTTTACAGCTGATGATGATGATGAGAAGCTCTCTATTCGGTACTTTTTTCAAAATTTTTGGCTACGTCATTTCGGAGGTGAGTTCTCAAGTGCTAAGGGGGCTGCTCGATTTTCGTATATTTTCTTTAATATCTTTTTAAAAACCATTTAAAAAAAATATTTGTATTTCACATAACGAGCCCTTTCATTTGATACACCACATGAAACACATGATTTTTTTCTAGTTTGTCGAAAAAAAACAGAATTCGTTTATTTACGCTATACGCACGTGATTGGGTCCACCTAACTGTGTTTGTGTACCTCAACATTTTTCATCCAGTAGATTCAGAAAAATACGCTGTAACTGACTGATAGACAGACAGACAGACACGAGAGTGATGGTTCAGTTGGAACCTTTTTAAGTACCTACGGAACCCTAAAAAAGATTGATGATCTTCTGTAATCAAATTTTATTACCCCCTACGCGACCCCTTACGCGTTGCGCCATAGTTGAGTTACACTATCGATTTGTTATGCTCGCGGCGACATCGTGATATTGTCTGAGTAGCACAAAAAGGTTCAACTAAGATGTATGATGCCAGTAAGTAAATTAAAAATATGTACAGTTGAACCGAAGCCAAGTTTTCTCAGCCAAAGGGGTCGTGAGTCGCATTTCCATAAAGTTTCCAGCACGGAATGTGGTGTTGTTGCTTATATAATATAACCGGCAATAATATAGCCATTCGTACGCAACGGAATAGCGCTTGGCGGGTGCCGAGTGCCCTTACCCCACCATGGACCCGTCCTTCACCTCTTTGACCCAATTATGGTGAACATATTGCTTTTTAGCTTTAGCCGCACATAACATTTGCGGCCGCGATGTCCGCTGAATACTACACGCGTTCCTGAACTTTAACTTTTTAAATTATGGTAATAATTAAGGTGAATTATCAAAACAATTTATATCGTCTCCAGCATGTTTCAAATGTATGGACTGCTTTAGAACGGATTCATTCATTTACAACTCTATTAAATGTATCAGTATTAAACTAATCGACTTTGACGCGACCTCTGTGGCGCGGCGGGCGAAGGTTCGCCTGCAACGCAGGAGGTTGCGGGTTCGATTCCAGCCTCGGAACAAATATTTGAACGATCTGCAGATATTTGTTCAGGGTGTTCTGGTATTTTCTATGTATAATAAAAAAATATCTATCTATGTAATATATTGTATTAAGTATGTCATTACCCATCTAGTACCCATAACACAAGCTCTGCTTAGCTTGGGGCTAGATAATGTTGTGTGAAATGTCCAGCATTTATTTATTATTATTTTATAATCCTATTTAGTCTTACTAACGTCGTCTAAGGGGGAGGCCTATGTCCAGCAGTGGACATCTACAGTATGATGATGATTAGTCTCACTGAACTTGATAAGACTATACTTATTAAGAAACCACGCATAATAAATTGCACCACTAACAAACTTCGTACCCAATACTATTTTAGTTTAGTTACGAAAACCACAGCAAGGTGATCCTTCGACCTTTAAGTCAACTAACCTTATAATACCCGAAAGTTAATCTTTGTCATTAACTTTATATTGGCATACCCTCGAGCGCATACTAATTAAAACCAAACCTGTTTCCAATACCTAGAGTAGGTACCTATTTATCCAACTATTAAATGGCGCAATCACGGTGAATGCCAACTACTCATTAAATCTGAAAGCATTTCAAAATATTTTTGTTCAAGCTTCCTTGAATTGACCCCGCCATACATTAAATGAGAGCAGCGGGTGCCACAAAAAAGGCCCATTATACAATGTAAAGCGCAATGACTTGAATTAGTTATTCAGTTTTGCCTCCCCAACGGGCACTCTATCATTATCGTTTTACTTAAAGCACGTGCCGCCTTGTGCTCGACAACCCTCATGCTCTCTCAAGGTCGATAATTTTAGACTGACTGACTAGACTATACGGCCTTTTGTTCATTACATGTCCCCCTTTCTGTTTATCTTGCTTATACGTACTGTTTTGCCTTGTAAACGCCGTACTTTCGCGAACATCATGATACTTGTACATAGAAACGACTTTCTTTGTTTGCATTACATACTCGGCATCCCTTTACCTAAAGTGAATGTTGGCATAAGATGATTATTTCTTTGTGGGTATTGATTAGGCTCGTTTATTTTTTCTCCCTCGCCCGCCTTATTGTCTGCCTCTTTTGGCTTTGCTTCTGTTTTGGGCAACTAAGGATAAATTTAAGTATCTGGCCCCTATTTTTGTCTTCTGGCATTCTGTTCAGTGGAATTTTAATGTATTTTGGCCACGAAGTCACCACTCTAAACTCCACGAAATTAATTTTGTAATGAGAGAGTTTAAAACATGCTCCAGTTTTAAATTTAATCATCATATCAGCTGGTAGATGTCCCCTGCTGGACGAGGCCTCCTCCATAGAACGCAATAATCACCACGCTTTGCAGGCGGATTGGTGATCGCAGTTTATGTTAAGTACTCATTGGATGCTGTTGCCCATCCCCTGGCATAATCTTTCTGTCACTTTTTATGACATCCACAGCAGTTTGAGGAGTCCTATTCTCGGGCCGAGACTACCACATTTAAATTTAAATGTTACTACAAAATTCCGGGCCAGCGGGACTCGAACCCGCATCTTCACCTCTAATAGGCAATGTCTTGACCATTTCGGCTGATTTTTGAGTATGTTTATCAACCCTGTATTGTATAATTTATATATTGTTAGTTGTTATACAAGCAGATTATTTGCCATAAGCCAACAGAATCAGAGTCGACCCAGTACGGGGCCACAGGGGAAATAGCTTGCCCACTTGTCAGATTATACGATGTGAGATAGTTAATTTCAGATAACCGAACAAAGCCGATTAATATTGCCACTATGTTATGTTTGTAAAGGATTTTAAGTTACTATAATATTTCAAAACTTACGGCGAATATCCAACAAAAGTTATCTGAAACTGGAGTTTTATCGGACCTAGTCGAAGGTGCAAATGATGCAGCGACTTTAGATATTATAGAAACTAGATCACAATGATGAAAATAAAAAAATTACAAATACACTCTATGCCATGCAATATATTTATATCTGAAGCCACAAAATAAACAAGAATGGCAATAAGAGCAAATAAATTCAAAGAATGCGACTGAAACGCAGCAACAAAGAATAAATACGAACAGTATTTTAGAAATGAATGGACGAAGTACCAAATGAAACTAATTAAACCAGGAATTTCAAACATTTCTAATAAGAAACACGTAATTTATTGGCGTATCCAAGTTGAGATAATAGTCTCAGAACAAATTCATTTTGCAATTTTGAGCAGCTCCAAACATTCTCTTGTTCTTCATCATACATAAGCAGCAAATGAGGAAACTTTGTAACATGTTTGTTTATACTGAAGACGAGGTATTTCTCGCTTTCCTAGACCCTTCAGGGAAATTTAAAAGCAGACCAATTTACACTCGGGAAATCTCGGCAAGAATGTTAGGAACCAGTTTTCGCCCATTTTGTAATTAGATTTGGTGTCGTGTCCTCCTAATGTATTTTTAAGGAAGAAAACCGTCTTGGTATCTTTTAATGGCAAAGTAGACCTTTTGTACTACTTTCCATTTGTTTAGTGTTTACCAAATTCATCTTCATCTTGCGTGGTGAGTCCGGCCTGAGAATCGTGGCCTAAGAAATAGACCTCTTCATATCCTCCCGCGGATGTAATAATAGCCGAATAAGGGATTACACCAAGAGACGGGCAGAAGCATCCACCTGAGTACCCAACATAAATACTGCGATCACCAATCCGGCTGCCAAGCGTGGTGTTTATGGCAATTCCCCCCATTCTTTTACATGGGGGAGGCTTCGTCTAGCAGTGGACGTCTAAAGGCTGCTGATGAAATTCATTTTTGTCCTAACTCTATTCTAATCTTTAATCTAACTATCTTAGTCTTATAGCCCATCTTAGATAACGCCCAGGAAATATCCTATTAATTACGCCTAATTTAAGTAAAGCAGATTCATTTAACTGATTAATAAAGTCGACCATAACTTTAAACTTTATAGTCCATGAAAAAGGCGCGTCGCTGGGAACGACATCGTAATCAAAAAACGCATAAATAAATGTGGCGACCTTTGAATTGCAGTTGCGTTGGCGCAGCCACAGCAACAGAATATATAAAAGTACGTAATACTTTGTACACTATAATTTAACGAATGACAGATGACCTTTACGTTAAAATAAAGCGAAAATAATAAACTGCAATAATGTTTATGAATGTAACGGCTCTATTTGTATGTTATATATAATATTTCATCTTTGAGTTTGTGAAACGCTTCCGTTGACTGTATAAAAAAATATCTGTCATCCTTTATACCCCTTATGATCGAATTACCTTAAACGCGAGATGCCAATGAAGGCATTACACCTAAACATGAGATTTGCCAAAAAAGCTGTTTACCCTAAACGTAAGATGCCAAATGAAGCAGTATGCCTAAAATGTGAAATTGACAGAGAAGCAGTTAGTCTAAATTTAAATTACCTGTAAAGCAGTTTGCCTTAAATACAAGATGACCTAGAAGCGGTAAGTCAAATAAGTCAGTTGACTGTTAGCAAAGCCTTAAGTATCAAGAGAATTGGCAGCCATAAAGTATACAAGGTATTACGTACAGATACTTTACTTAATTCAAATGGATCCAATCCCAGCCATATTGAATCTAAAACCTGAGCATTCAATCTCATTTCACGTTGAAAGCCGATTTGGAGTGACACAGGCCTGACGCAGCCGCCTGCGCACCTGACGAGTGTAAATACACATACACACAAGTTCACACAACCAAAAGTGAGATGAAAGCCGGCGCCTCACCACTTATCGACTCCTGCACCCGTTTGATATTATGCCCTCTCTGTCAGCAACCCGAAATAGATCTTAACATGCTGCATTCTTTTCCACCACAGGCACATCCTATAGTATAAAAACTAGCAGATAGGGCTCTACCTAACGCACCAGCAACAGAATATTAAGCTAACAGATAGACTAGAAGGTAATATTTCTGCGAAAATAATGTTTGCGGATAAACATATTTCAGCGCAGCTTTGAAACAGCTCATAAAGCGGCGAGATGAGAATTTAGCGAGCCAGTGTCCGGAAACGTCAGAATTTGCGACGCTCTGATTGCTATGCTATTCATATGGCTATGTTTATTAATGTTTCCTATTATAAAGGAGCCACTTCTAGAGAGGAGGTTAAAAGATACAATTAAAAAGAGAAAAATAGTGCAGTGTGTTCAATTTCGAAACAGGATTACAAAAACTATACTTTTTAGCCAGAAGGGTCTTGTAAATCGGAGCACAGGCCAGGTGCAGCCGACATCCGTTGTGTAGCAAAAAAAAGAACTGAGAAACTCGACTCGCCACAATATTGCACCATGAGACTTGTCTAATAACTTAAAGGCTGTGGGAAGTTGGGAACTAAAGTTTTAATCTTTCTGTACACTATTAACTTATCCGATAGCTTTAAGTTTAAAGTCTAGCTGAAGTAGGTACCTAGCTGCGCGGATTTGTAGGATTTTACACGCTATTACATGCAAGCGTAGTTAATCTGTTAATCTTTACTCCAAGTAGTAGTAAACATTTCTTAGGACCTTATATCAACCAGATTTTACTTACATCTTTGGAAGAGAACAAAACTGTACACCTAACAGTAGATTGATGAGGGTAAGAAAGTTCTGATTTCTTCAAAATGCCCGTATTTTTTTACGCGAAAACTTTGTGATTTATCAAAATCTGTTTGAGAAGGCTTTCCGAGACAGACAACTCCCACGCAAAAATTTTAAATGGCATAAAAAGGAGTAGGTTGTTAAAGCTTGCTGGGATGAAAACGATTCCCAGCTCAATATTCTTCGCTATTACTTATTATTCTTTATTCGCAAACTGGGCAAAGCTCAGAACCCGAACAAGGATTGAATTGTTATTGGCAATTTGCAACTCGCCAAATGGTAAGCCGAGGTTTTACTCCACACATATTTTTTCCAATATTTCTGGTGCAGCAACTATTCGACTCGTGCAATGATTGAGCGATTTTGCTATAACACAAATGGTCCCGTCGGACGGGCAATATCTGGTCTGGCTCTACCTGCATTGAACACCTGTCGTTGGCTCCCATAAATAAAAACCTTAATCCTAGCTATTCGTATGAATACGATTGGAGGATTTTCAAGCATGCCATCTGCTGTGCAACACGAATATTTCGCATCAGCTTTAAAAAACTTTAAATAAAACCAGCACGAATACGGATGAAGCTGCCTAGTTTCGAAATTACTAAAACGTTGGCTTGAGCTCTTGACGTTACCAAGAAAGACTTACCAATATAATTAATATGCCGCATCATGGCCAATTGAACAAAGCGGAACCGATTCCTATAGAATTGAATCATAGATGATACCGGCAGATGTCCAAGCAACAATGGATGTGCTTTCGTCAGTAATATCTATGTAGCAACGCTATGATAAAATCCGGGTTTTGATCAACTCACTATTAGGAGTTTGATCAAAACTAGGAACATAGCAAAATCTAGACTCCATTTCATCATATCCCTGAGAAGATACAGGATTTTGGTAAAACTACAATTAAATGTAAGTTTCATCAGGCGGGTAATAAGAGCATAATCAGAGGAGACAGATGTGGATTTTAGTCTTTCTCCCATTTAGGTGACCACATCATGAGCTTAAGAATATTGAAATCACTAGGCATTGTTACATCGAGAGTATAGGTACTTAATTGCTTAAGATAACAATTATCAATTTATCATTCATAGTCAATTTGTGCAATTTAGAAATAATCACCACCTATTAAAAAAACAAGCATATTAACTTATTTAGTTATATAACTAAACTAGTCGTAGGGTTTGATCGAAACCCTGGATCTCCTCAGGGATATGATGAAATTGAGTCATAATTTTGTCTTATTCTGGGATTTGGTCAAACTACTACCTACGGTTTCGATCGAAACCGGATTTCACCATAACCCTGCGACATACACACTTTACCTTTTAGTGAATAGATGGACCATTATCCAGCTGGAAATTATATACCTACATACGAAAGAAGAGAAATTGATGCGGTGAATAATAAACGAATCTTTTCATAATAAAGATTAAATAAAATTAGGAACGACGACAAAGGACCGTTCAAAGCAATTTAGAATTGAGTAAAAAATATTAGGACAAGAGCAATCGCAATTGTTCGTAGAAATGAGTTCGTACGCAAAAAATGCCCTTTTCTCTCAAACAGTCCCATTTGTTCTTTGAATCGCTCGGGACGAGGGTCTTTTGGCAGTCTTATAACTTATTTTTCAAGGCGAGTGATATATGGAGCAGCATGGCGATATTACAAAGGTACGCTATTCTGCTATGATATAAAGGACGAATTTATTGATGGTAGAGTAAAACTGTTTGTGATAACGATTATTATAGCTATACTTAAAGGTATTTTGATCGTGGGCACGCATTAACTCGCATTCAAATTTTAAAATTATAATTTATCGAAGATGTACTAATTTAATATATTGTAAGAATTCCGTTGTAAGCAATGTTTCTAGTCTAGGAACGTTGTAAAATAACATAGAGCAAACAAAACCATCACAGAAACTTATCTCGAAAGGCAATTACAAATGCTAATTTACATAGGAAACACAGGTTTAGGTGCACTACGGTCTTGTTTGGATAAACAACTAAACCGGAATCTCGGTAGGTGCGAGAGGAAAAGCCACTAAATACATAGCTAGAATCAACAGGGTTTAAGCTACATAGATATTGATTTATATATAAATAGTAGTCATGCATCTTACCTGTTATCAGAAACAATAGAATTAAACGCCGCATCTTGAAGTTTTTAGGATCTGTAGACGTCTAAGCGCGCGTGTCCGCCGGACCCATCGTCAACAGTCCCGTCAAAGTTAGGCCAATGTTTACGCGTCTCAGCTGATGTCCCCGACTTATTAGCGGATTAATCACACACTCGCGCACTGCGGGATCCGCACGCTGCAGTGTCAACGGCCACGAGCTTACGAGAAAAACCAGACTCGGCGAAAGCTGTCCTGGTGGGTTTGTTGTAAACGTCTTTCAGCGATTTATTCGTACTCGCTGCTCGCACAACTCATTTACGGATTGGGTATAGAGTGCGGAAGGTATGATTCTGTGATGAAAACATGACACATGGTTCTCGCGTGTAGGTGCGCTCGGACGGTCGGGCGCACGCGATCGCAGCGCTCGGCGGCTGACTCGCGAGTTGCGTGAGTGGGCTGATGACGAGCGCTGCGCGCGGGGAAGCTGCCGCCACGCCTGCGCACCGCGCGCCGCACCGCACCACCTCCAGTATTGACCGACGACGCCTCCTTCCTACATTTCACATCCTTAACTAGCTTCGAATTCTCCTTTGAAAAATCCCCTAATTCCATCCTCCCGATTGAGATAGGCCACGTCTATGCCTCATGAAATACACCTATGATATTGGTTATAGGCTTTTTCAAATTAAGTGGGTAGGTATAGCTATTACCTGTTATCCCGATAAGATCCCAAGCTTACGTAATATCTCTAAAGCTACTTGATACTAAAATAAGAGGTTACGAGAAAATTTCAGTCGCTAACGTCCAAACTAGTTCACAAGTTATGTAATCAAAATTCAAAGGATGAGTGGGAGAGGAGATGATGTGGAATGTTAGCATTTCAAACTTGGATGGAGCGAAGTAGTTTTAGCCTCCGAGATTCCTTTTTGTTTATTCTTTATAAAGAACACTTGGTAACGATTTTTTATACTTCTTGATAGGTATTAGGGTTTCGTACACAAAAAATGGGACCCGTATAGGATCACTCTCGTGTCTGTGTGTCTGTAGGTATTTCTGTCCGTTATAAATAAATAAATAAATAAACACACACAATAATAATATATCCTACTAATATTATAAACGCGAAAGTTTGTGAGTATGGATGGATGTTTGTTACTCTTTCACGTAAAAACTACTGAATGGATTTGAGTGAAATTTGGAATGGAGATACTTTACGCCCTGGATTAACACATAGGCTACTTTTCATCATCATCATCAATTTTCATCATTATTCACGCGGGTGAAATCGCGGGGCGCAACTAGTACAGAATAAAGTGAACCAATCACGGACATGGCGTAATTTAATGAATTCTGATTTTAGGGGGCAAATAAGATAACTAAATATAAACCTGTCACGCTGTCAAAGGGCTCTTCGTCACGAGAAATACAAATTAATATTTTGATAATTTTAAAATGCATAGTTTCAAATAGGTACTTATGTAAAAGATATTATACTAAAATCGAGCATTGCAACCCAAACCTTCATATCAAGTTAAACTTTAAAAAATATAATAGTTAGAATAATAGTTACTTAGTTGGAAAATCCCGTCTTTAAATTCCCACAGGAAACGAAAAATATTTGTGAAGAGAAAGAGCGTGTAAAATGTGTTTCTTAATTTCACCGAGGACTAATAAGTTCAATTGGTCTAGTGGTTACTATGGTGCCCAACTTGTACGGAACCCACTTCACGCGAGTCCAGCTCGCATTTGACCGGTTTTTTTTACATTGTTGCTCACGAAAATACCAAAGACTCTTACCAATACTCTACATTAAATAATCTACACCTACACTAATATTATAGAGTTCTTTGTTTGTTTGTTTGTAGGGAGGGAGTAATCTCTGGACTATCTAATCTAAACTGATTACAAGAATTATTTTACTAAAAGAAAGCTACAGTATCGCTGATTAATATATAGGCTATTAAACGCGGACGAAGTTGCAGGGGGTTCAGCTTACAACTGCGAAATCTTGAATGTTTGTTACACAGTTACATATTGGCTGAAACTATTATTTGGCACAGAGATACGATAGATAATTACAAGGATTTACATATAGACTCATTCATTTTATCCCATTACCATGCGAGCGAAGCGGCAGGCTAGTTGGAGATAATTATATCTGATGAATACAGCGGACTAGCATAAATACATAAATACATTAATACTAGATATCTCATGATACTTTTTAGGACGGATCACACTACTATTTGACATGCTAAATGCTAAGGTAATAGCCAAGTAAGGTTCTTGAATACCTACAGCTGTGTCTGGTTTGTGCCACATTATATGTATATCTAGCTGCCTGTGAAAAGGATGTCATCTGCTTATTTATGTCATGCTTATCTCATGTAGTATATAGGCTAGCCGGTATGACGTCAACTTGAATCCAGTGATTGATGTAACAGGCCCGATCTAGGCCTATACTGCAGCTATAAACCCATACGTAGTCGGTGACGTCAGTCAACTTGGCAACGAATAAAACATAAGTTAATAGAACAGCTTAAAAACAGGAACAATTAGACGGATATATTATCATCATCTGACGTCCACTGTTGGACGGGGCTTCCATATATTACAGGAGGGAATTGCCAAAATCACCACGCTTGGCAGGCGAATTGGTGACTCAGGATGATGCTACTGCCCAGGCGCAATCCCTTAGTCGCCTTTTACGACATCCACAGGAGTTGGAGGTGTCCTCCTCTGAGGCCGAGACTACCACGGCATAATATCATATCAAATTACACGGAGGATATTTAAGAGACAGTAAATACGAGGCGTCCTACATTTTGGAGTACTTAACTAATTTAGAATATGCTGATTTTGTTAAATACTTTATTTCAGAAGTAAAAAGGAAGTTTGAAAGGACAAAGATATAGCATAAATTTAGCCATCAAATTTTCAATAAAATATAGAGCAGATATTGGATACTACTTGAAAAAAGATTAACATCTATTTGTAGCTGCAATGCTGCAATGACAGTTAATTTTATATGATTATTTTATGAGTATCTTTCGATTTACAAATACTTCACTAAAAGCAAAGAAGTGCCTAGGTTTGTCCGGCCTATTTATAGACCCCTTCGTCTCCTCCCATAGATGTTGTATATGACGAATAAGGGATTACACCAGGCGATGTGCAGCAGCATCCACTTGAGTACTCAAGATCAATACTGCGATCAACAATCTGCCAGTCAAGCGTGGTTGTTATGGCAAGTTCCCCATTATATTTTATTAGTGTAATCTAAATGATGATGATGATGATGAAAGCACTAAAAACATTAGGGACAAAAATGAAGGCTATATAAAAGTAGAGCAGTTAAATACCAGATAGCAGCTATGTCGTGAGTGAGTGGGTTTGTTGGTCTATTCGATATTGTAATACTACGACAACGCATTATCTCGATTATACGAAAGTATAGTCTTCATAATGTAGAGCGGTTTACGAATTCTTCGGAAGACTTCATCGTAGATTTTAGTGCCCTATTCTGTGTCGTAGGTATAGCTAACTATATGTCGCAGGGATATGATAAAAACAGGGATTGGATAAAATCACGGGAGATGTTAAAATGCTTCTGATTAGTATGTATGTGACTGTTGGGTGTTAAGGTATGTCAGTAAAAAAAATCTAACAACCTACTTAGAGTCAAGCAAACAATTAAAATAAACAATTTATTGGTCAAAATTCTAAGTCAAAATGTATTTTCTTCGTTGAAATCACAAGTTTCATTTTGAATAGTCTTAAACTAAAATTATTCCTTTTTTAACCCTCCAAGCCTATCCCCCTCCAAACACCAACAACTCACTTGACTGTTTTTTTCTTAAACTTTAATAATTTGTTCACGCAAATTAGCATATCGACTTGTAATTTTAAATCCTCCCGTGAATTGACGAATTTTATTAGGAATTTGATCACTGTAAAATCTGTAAAAACCCAAAAGCTTACGCAAAAGCTAAGAACAAGTATACTTATCAAAATGTTGTAAAAGAAAGCTAGGTCTACGATTCTATACTAAAGGCTCTCAAGACTCTCAACTTCATTAATCAGTCGGAGGCTTTTCTAATTCAAAATCATAGATTTGTCCTCAGACTACAACTAATACTTAAGGCCTTTGATACAGAATCGTGGATCTGGCCTTCCTCTGCAACATTTAGACTATTTATTGTTTAACAACAATTGATTACTTAACAAAACATGTAATTATGTTAATAACCATGATAGTTTCAAAAGTTATATTTATTTGTTTTTAGCTTTTGCGTATTCGGGTTTTAGTTTTTAAACTTTTATTTTTGGCAAATGTATGTGAGCTGTCAGAATCCCTTCCGCGTGTGCCACAGATATATCTGTTTTTTATTTATTTATCTGTTTTTTGTTTATTTTTTTTTTATTGGTTTCTGTTTTTTATTTTATTGTTTTTTATTTATTTGTTTATTTGTTTGTTTTGTGTATCTGTTTGTGCCGAGTGAACTTATATGCATGTACCCTCAGAGAATAATAAAATTGGTTAGTAATAGATATTCTCTTCTTAGTCGAGGTACCTACGTGACGTATGTCGTCCTACATCTAAGACGCAACAGCGAATCTTTTGCCGTATGATTACACGAACTCTCAATTTATCTGACCTCTGTTTTCATAATCAATAGGCAACTGACAAAAATATGAGAGACTGCCAAGTGTTACCTAGTTATCTTTTGATATTGCTATTCCTGTGGGTTATGTACCTAAAAGCTAGCTACAGGTAGGTAATTTATAAGGTGCCACTTCACTTCTCTACGTACCGTACACTATTCGATCAGACTCTTTGTTGCAAAAATATTCTATTCGATTCAACATGCTACACATGTTAGTTAACAGTTCAGGTAATGGAGGCATTTACGGCAGACGAGCTCAACGCGGCTCCAATTACCTTTGGGGCAGGGTCGTGACGTCGGAGGGTGGATACTGGGGGGGCCAGAACCACAAAAAATCTTTATAATCACACACAAGTTCAGCAAATGCTTGCGCTAAAACTTATGAAGCTGTGGTATCATAAGTGCCCTAAGAACGTAGTTTTCAAAAAAAATCTAGTCACGCTATTTCGCGCTTGGCAAGCGTGTCGACGAAGAAAATCTTTATGTACAAGACAACAACTCGAAATGTTCGAATGACGAGCGCTCGTCGAGCGGCTGCGCGATCATAGCACGGGACCTGCAGGCTGCAGTTTTTTTTTATTAATTAATAAGAGAAACGCTTCTCTTTTCCCTAACCTACCTAATTTAATCAACTATACTGTATGACGTTTCCAAGTGATCTAAACTGTTCCTATGGGTTTAATAAATGAGTATGAGTGTTATGTGCACTACATTGTAATGATGCCGTCATTAGCTATTTTGATATCTCTCCTGGAAGCTGCCTTAGTTTTCAAGTACATAGTTCTTTTATGTGGGTATAGATACGTATAGTCTCCAATATGAAAGAATCATCCCTAGGAAACTGACATATTCTAGAGCTTCTATGACTAGAATTAAAAAGGAATATGACATACTTACGAGTGTTTGAACCAAACGCCCCCCAGACCCCTTGTCCTGACTGCAGCCTTCTTTAGAGCTCGCTAAATTGACACAATAGGACCTAACATACTGCTAATTGCAGATACCCATTAGGCTTGTCGGCAAATTACCTGTACAATGTAAATTGAGGACAACACTGAGTGGAATAGTTAGTCACCTATTTCTGGATAATATGTGCACTGCATTTCGTGTTGTCAAATGGTGAAAATGATGACAAAACATAGGTACAGAACGACAATTGGGGTTGGTCCTTTCTGGTCACGCGAAACAGTCCCGTCTGATCAAGTGATCAGACAGGACTACCAAAAAATAAAACGTCCTTTCTGATCACGCACGATACTGATTGTTGGTAATGCGCAAGGTACACTTCCGGATAATCGACATGTTCAGGACCTTCGATGGGAGGAATCAATAATAAAGTCCGTTCACTTATAAACGTATATTTTATAGAGTAGTACAATTCTTGAAGGCGGACGGTTAGAGACTGGCCTGCCGGCCGAGCCACAGATTAGTATGTAGTGGGCCAATTTGCTAGATCAGCATTGGTGCCCCTACAGTCATCCCCTTCTTAAAAAATATTTTTGTTATATAAACCAAAAATATTCTAAATATCTTGATTCTAAACCTGTTATAAATTGTACAAAAGCTTCACCAATGTAGATTACTTTATAGTCTTTGTGTATGCTAAGCAAAATTGAACGAGTTCTCTATTACAAGGTATCGGTTACGAGTTACTACCTACCGTTTACAATAACAAAGTCGAGCAAAATTTCTAAGAACTCTTCCGGCCATTATCAAGTTACACATTCCTTTAACACATATAACAACTGCTGTCTACTAAAGCATTAAACAAAAAAATTCGTAACTATATAACATAACTACACTGTGTAAAATTATCCGCACAAAAAATATATATGTATAAAAATTTACCAAAAAACAAGTTTAAAAAACGATTTGTAAAAAAAATTGTAAAAACTGCAAAATCGCTTCAAAAAAAATTAAAATTTTTGTAAACTACTTTTAAATCACTTTTATATCACAGACTTCCCACCTATGCCGATGTTATGCAGCCTTGTTCATTCCAGCACCTTCCCCTCGTTACCGGTCTACATAGCGCGAGTATCATGCCAGTCACTCGCAGCAGTGCGACTGAGTATCCTCCAAGTCCGCAACAGATCCTCCGGGGAGCTTCCGGGCAACTATTTTCCGAGTGATCGCTGGCATATACTGTTCCCGTGCTGCCTATGTAGACCGTAGCGTGACGTCTTTGGGGGACCGCGGGTGGATGGCACAATCACTTCCCCGGCCACACACGCCAATCTCGTCGACGCTTCCTTTTCAAACGGCAATGATGGTGGCTGGAAAACAAGCTTCGGATTCATCTGCATTTGATCCGCATCCGGCTTCTCGTGGCGTCTGGTTGTGTGTGCAATTTCTTCTATGGTTTTTAACCTCCTGAGGGGTGGATCTTCTCAGGAGGGAGTCTCTCGCCGTCGCACAAGTTTCTTACATTCCTTTCTTACCACATCGAAGGTCGTCGTGGGTCCCATATTGTACAGGGAGATCTGTCGACGTATGTACTTGAAGGTTAAACCACGACGCATAACTTCGATGATGGAATTCTTGTCACAATTTTCACAATTTACCTCTCCTCACCGAAGGCCGTCGCGGGTCACCACTTGTAGGACTTCACAAGGGACACACACGGACTGCACAGCATTGCCCTTCGATGAGAGGAATTATTTGTATGGACCGATCACGACGATAAATGTATATTTATTAGGTAGATTACTATTCTCGGTGGCGGACGGTTAGAGACTGGCCTGCCGGCCGAGCCACAGATTAGTATGTAGTGGGCCAATTTGCTAGATCAGCATTGGTGCCCCTACACTGATTTTATGTTAAGCTTTGCGTTTACGTGTAAACTCAAAATATCATCTCGAATGTCGAAAACAGCTGTGTCACTGTGTTAGAGGACAAAATGAAGGTAACATCCATCCATGTTCCTAATTGTGTTTTTAGGGTACCGTGCTTAAGTTGTCAAACGGGACCCTTTTACTAAGTCTACACCATCCGTATCCGTCCGTCTATCTGTTTGCCGGGATTCTGTCACAGAGGTATATACCTGCAGCCAGGTAGCCAGTTTAAATTTTAACAGCTTATGTGTTCTTTGGGCAAGAACCCTAAGCAATTAATAAAAATGCAAAAAAACGTAATCTCAAGGGATTCCCCTACAAGATTTTTCCAACCAAGTACCAAACCGATAGCGCGTTCTAATCTACTAGTGGCGACATCTAGTCTTGAGTTGATTAAACTTCGGAACCCTAATCTATGCGGGGTTCGCATGGCTGCTTTATTAATTTTTATTTGTCGTAAGCTACTCGCGTAGGTTTCGTTCGCCGCCGTTTTGAGTCCGTGGTAAATGAGCGCATAATTTAGTTGATAACCTATTTTAAGGAGATGGGTCTTGTTAGTCTTCAGCCATTCTATAGAAGGAAAACTCCGAAATCGAACCGAGGTTAATCAGCAAGGCTCTTACAAGTCTTAACATGATCCAAAAGTAGGGTTTATTACGACTGGGCTACACAACGGCAATTTACAACGGATTTTATAATACTTATAAGACCAATTTAAATTTGAACCTAAGCTTTAGTTGTTCGGCTGATAAATAGTTGGCTAAGCCCACACTCGAATTAAACCACATTGTAAATGTAATCGGATTTTACAGTTTGTCTGGAAAATAGCCAACCGTAGCATACTTAAGGAAACAAGAAATGCATTCCACGTTCAGCGGATTACCTCGCCTCTAGACAGTTAACTTAGAATCAAATAAACCGCATCCAATTAACATTTTAAAGCCCTACAACTAAGTACTGGAATTCCCAACCTTTTAGTCAGTGAGGCAACCTAGGGTAGGGATTTAGACTGTAAATATTCAGATTATTTAAAACAATATTTTGGAATGTTATGAGTTTAGGAATTAAAATAAATAAAATTCGACAAAAATTAAGGTTTGAAGGAAAATAAAGAGTCCATTTCGGATGAGGCACTCGCCGGTTTTACGAGATTTACGTGAGATTTTACGAGAGCTCGAGAAGTTCTATGGACAATTGTACACCTATTCGCAAAGTCCGGCTCCTAAGAGCTCGTTTGACACGCCACAACACCCATGATATCCCAGACGTCAGCCATATGAATATGATAGGTATATGAGAACCGAACAGCTCTCAAACAGCTTAAGAACAAGGCTCCGGGGAAGGACGGAATAACAACAGAGCCAACGGTACTTAAAGTCTTTTAGAAGCTATATTTAATTCCGTTATCCTCAAGGGTATAACGCCAGAGACGCGGAACAGAAGCGTGATGGTACTCTTTTTCAAAAAGTTTCCTAAAGATGGCGGGTTCCGAAAAGTCTTTAGTACCGTAGAAAAAATCCACACGCTCCGGCAGATTATACAGAAGATCGACGAGTATAACTAGCCGACCGAAGAGTATGTCTAGCGTTTGTGCACTACGAGAAAGCATTCGAGACCCTGGACAGTGTTGCAGTCTTTACAGAGGTGACAGATCGACCGGTATATTGAAGAGTTGAAGTGTTTCTACTGCAGGGCCACTGTCTACCCGTCTTCAGGACCGGTGCACGGATCCTATCCGCGCTAAAAAAATATAATATAATATATAATAGTAGATTGTATCATAAGGGAGCAAAATAATATTTTTACGGCGAGGGCGCTTTTTTGATTCCAGAGCGAAGTGAGGGTATTCTTTAGTAGAATCCCGAACGTAGCGAGGGATTCAAAGTACGTCGCCCGAGCCAAAAATATATTTTGTGCCCGAGTGTTACACTCTACTTTTCATCACCCACTATGAGAAAATAAAAGGCGCCTCATATTTTATTTCAAAACAAAACCTTGAAACCGTGAATAACTTTTCATTTAAAAAACAGACTTCCGCCATTGTATTCGACTAAATATTTGGATGAAAAAAAAATTATGAAAGAACCATAGTGGTGAAAGGATTATGATACTCTCTGAATGCAAATGCTTGGTTTGTTGCTGAAAATATCAAAATCGCTATATGTATGCCTGCAATATTTGAGGAGTTCCCTCAATTCCTCATGGATTCCATCATCAGAACTGGATTCTGAAAAAAATGGGACCAATCTGGAAATATATCTATTCAAATAAAAAAAGAATTTTGCAAATCGGTTCATAAAAGCCGGAGATATGCGGTAACAAACATTAAAAAAAATACAACCGAATTGAGAACCTCCTCCTTTTTGTAAAGTCGGTTAAAAATGACGATATCGCGGGCTGTAGTTCGCGCGTTTCTAATTTGTGTTTTTTTATTCAGCCGGTGGCGCGACTATGGGCCATCGTACCAGCCAGTATTTATTTGAACAATTTTGCAATATTTCCAAATTTAAAAAGGGCGCGGCAAAGATAATTGCGGCGCACTTATTTGTGTTTGATTCTTTTCAAGATGTTCCAAATTCAAAAAGTGCGCGTAAAAGATTTTTGCGGCGCACTTGTTTGAGTTCGATATGTTCCAAATTTAAAAAGTGCGCGGCAAAGATAATTGCGGCGCACTTATAAGAGCTTCATACAGAAAACACCACCTTTGGGTGCACTTAAAGGCGAACCAAGTCTTCCTTTTCGAATAGATGGGATGAAAAATAATTATATCGCGGTTTAGCTTTAGAGAACAGGTTCGACACCAATGTTTAGTTTTGACTTCCTCAGGCACTTTGAATTCGTAAGCTTATTCAAATGAACTGTTATAAATTATTTTATAATTTGATCATGATCAGTATCGAAATTATCAAGCAACCGTAAAACCACATTTCTATCTTTTAGCTTTGATAAATAAATGACTAGCAAACGACCGAGCTTTACACGGGAATTGGGATGTTACCCTGAGCATTTCTGGGTTATTAGGATATTTCCAAGCTGTGGAACGTAGGTAATCTTTTTTTCGGCCACTATACTGTGAATTTCATCAAAATCGTACAGAATATTTTATATTTTGCGGTTCTATCCCAGTTTCAAAACTTATTTCTGTAAAGAGCTTTCAACGCATAGCACTTAACTTATTTTTTGTGTAAGTACAACATTTTAAAACCACAGATGTACCAGTTGAGCTATCTAAAGTCCGCTTTAAACGATCTAAAGTTAGCTAAACTGATCTAAATCAATACATTTGTTTATTATAAAAGGTTTAATCATTAGGGAAACTTTCAAGCAACCCGGAAACCAGATTTAACAGCGCCATCTATTTTTGCGCTAATACAAATACTAATAATAAGTACTCATTTTCCAAAAATACTATTCACTAACTACAGGAACTACATATTGAAGGAAACATTTATGAATCAAATCAACATTCTATATTAACTTCTAACTACTCAAATACTTAGTAAAACAAACTGTACCTATGTTAAACTATGTAGCAACTCCAAGTAATCTATCTTTCTTGATTTTGGTCCAGGCCTGGATCAGTTGCTTTCGTATTTCAAAGGCGATCACCCCTGTGGCCATTCCAGTGTTGAGACTGTCAACTCCCTTTTGTAAGGGAATGTTCAGGCGTAGGCCATTCTTTTGTGATGCTAACCTGCAACAGACAAAAGGTTAGACAAGTACTGCGATAATAAGTAACTTATGTGTCAATACGCAAAAATAATTAAGTTGGCCGTTAGTAGTGGCGTGAAATTCAAATTTTATAGTGTTTTTTTGCTATGAACCAATCATTCATTGACATTCGTAGAACGAATGATATTTATGAGATCAATTATCAATAACAACATGTTTGTTAGGTCTCCTGATTCCAGCAAAAACAGTGTTCGCTATCTCAAGAAGTGTTGATGAGCTGTAATGAGCAAAAACCACAATACAATTTGAATTTCCCGGCACTTTGCTAACGTTCCAAATTAACGTTACCGAGACGATCGCAAGTTTCAAATATTGACCAATAAGATAAGATAAGATAAGATACGTTTATTTGCCAGAACATTGTAAGGTCTTAAACTAGAAAAAGTCCAATATGTTCTACCTTATAACTAGGCATGCAAATTTTCACATGGGTAATAAATGATTAATATAAAAACAATAAAATTAGAATAATAATTGAGATTTAAACAATGAACTAAGTAAAATAAAAATGTCACAAAATTTGGTTAATCAATAAAAATTATAATTGAAAATCCCTGTATTGTAAAAATTGATTTAAAGAATAATAGCAATGACATCAGTACGTCTAGTACGGGTTTTGATAGTTTTCTAAAAGTATAATGAAGTCTCGTTTCCTTCCATACATTTACTGACAGCGTCCTTAGTTTTCTTCTCGTTATCGCTAGGGGCGCTGCAAGTAAATGTATGGAAGGAAACAAAACTTCATAGAGTTTCGTAAATTATCAAAACCCGTACTAAGCCCCCAGTACGTCTAGTCCGGGTTTTGATAGTTTTCGAAAACTGTATTAAGTTTCGTTTCCTTCCATACATTTACTGACAGCGTCCTTAGTTTTCTTCTCGTTTTCGCTAGGGGCGCTGCTGCAAGTAAATGTATGGAAGGAAACGAAACTTCATATAGTTTCGAAAACTATCAAAACCCGTACTAACCCCTTGCTTGAAACATTTGTAAGTCCATTGGTTAATGTATTTTGACGTTTACGATAGTCTCGCTAGTGACTAGAAAATGTTGGATATTCGAGCTTGAGAAAAATACAAACATGCAACTGGCACTTAGGCCCGTATTCCAGAACGAAATTCAAAACTATTTTTAGACGTTTCTTCATTGAAAACTGTTAAAAAATCTGAGTCTGGGGGCTTAGTACAGGTTTTGATAGTTTACAAAACTATATAAAGTTTCGTTTCCATCCAATACATTTACTGACAGCGTCCTTAGTTTTCTTCTCGTATTCGCTAGGGGCGCTGCAAGTAAATGTATGGATGGAAACGAAACTTCATATAGTTTCGTAAACTATCAAAACCCGTACTAAGCCCCCTGGATTCACACTTGAGCATAGTTTTGGAACACATACCTTAAAGATTTAAAAAAAAACTTAGAAGTTCTACTGTTTTCATCAGTCGTTACGACGTCCACTGTTGGACGAGGCCTCCCTCATAGCATGCAATGGGAAATTTGCCATAATCATCACGCTTGGCAGGCGGATTGGTGATCACAGTAATGGTGTTGAGTACTCAGGTGGATGCTGCTGCCCATACCCTGGTGTAATCCCATAGTCGACTTTTACGACCACCACGGGAGGAGACGGAGGGATCTATTCTTAGGCCGAACACATGGTACATTACACCAGGTGATGGGAAGCATTCACATAAATACCTAACTGTCTATGTTAGGTACTCAGGTGGATGCTGCTGTAATCACCAATCTGCCTGCCAAGCATGGTTAGTATAGTAAACCCCCCATTTTATTATATGGGGTGTCCTCGACCAGCAGTGGACATCTAGTGGGCTGATGACGTACGGCATCAAGCATGGGCACGTACGGGCAGGTCTATGCCAGCCTATGACCAGCAGTGGACGACAAGAACTATAATAATAATAATTAGATAATATATGATAAATATAATAATATGATATATAGCTCCTTACGCATAGCTTTCCTCACTAATCCCCTCAGTCTCTCCGCCGATCACGAGCGTAATGTGTTTCATGGTCGCGAAATCCACGCCATAATACGGCAGGACTGGAATCTGGGTGTCCATTTCATCTTCAATCTCGCCCGATTCTTCTTCCGAGACCTTTGAATTAATTAATTAACAGTTAATTGCAAAACACATGGATGTCCCGATAATACGTAGTACTACATATTTATATTCTGTAGCGGAAGCATGTACTCGTTGTATGAGCTAGCGCTGTTGTAGTTTGTGTATGACAAATAAAAAATAACAAAACTGACAAGGAACCCTAAATTAATTCCTGTTTCTTTAAGTTAGATCACTAATGATGTGGTCAATGACTTTTAAATTGAAGAAACAGCAGATTAAAGTAAAGTAACAATAAGCCGTGAGTCTCAGGAGCCGAGGTAGTCTCAGCCTAAAAATAGGCGTCCTCCAACTCCTGTGGATGTCGTAGAAGGCGACTAAGGGATTACTCCAGGGGATGGGCAGCAGCATCCACCTGAGTACTTAACACCAAACTGCGATCACCAATCCGCCTGCCAAGCGTGGTTATTATAGCAAATCTCCCCATTGCACGATATGCATGCTATGGGGGAGGGACGGCTCATCCAGCAGTGGATGTCTACTGGCTGCTCTTACTAAATTTTCAAGAAAATTTACTTGATAAAAAAAATTTTAAAGATTCCAAAAGTCATAGAAAAAAAAGTTGTTCTTCATGTGTACATCGATTATAGCATAAGCAAAAGTAGTATAGGCATACCTTTGCATTGCTATCAGCAATGAATATTGATGAGTCTGGTTCCAGGAAAGTAGACATTTCGTCCCAGTCTATGGAGTGGTGGATGGGCAGTCTGAAGTGGGCTCCCGCTGCGCTTCTTATCACTTTAGGATCCCAGACATCCACACAACCTGAGAACATAAAGACGTACGTAATAAATTATGGGTATTTGAATATAATTTCTTGACAATCTCTGTGGCGCGGCGAACGAAGGCTCGCCTGCGACGCAGGAGGCTGAGGGTTCGATTCCCACCTCGGAACAAATATTTGTACGATCTTCAGATATTTGTTCAGGGCGTTCTAGGTATTTTTCTATGTATTATAGTAAAAAATATCTATCTAATAATAATAATAATAATTAAGCCTTTTTAATTTCCTTACCAACTAGTTACATAATTCTTAAAAACTTATTTTTAAATCTATTATCTAATAACCTAAATATACACTTAGTTTTATTAATTTTCCTGGTTAGGAACCCCTCTTTGGGTATAGGCCTCCTCCAATTTACTCCATGTGTCTCTATCTTTCGCTATATCTATCCACTGTTTCCCAGCGGTTTTTATGATGTCGTCTGTCCATCTCTTTCTTGGTCGACCAGATCTTCTTTTGCCGTTTGGCCCCTTCCATCGAGTCGCCTCTATGGTCCACCTTCTGTCCTTATAACGGGCCAAGTGACCAAGTGTGTTTTTTTTTTCGAAAAAATATCTATCTATGTAATGTATATTTGTATTAAGTAAATCTAGTACCCATAAAACAAGCTCTCCTTAGCTTGGGGCTAGATAATGTTGTGTGAAATTATTAGTGCATTTATTTATTTATTAATTTTAAAAATAAATTTAAATTTTAAGGAACATGAAATAAACGATAATCAAATACGAAATAAAAAGCATTTTTTTTTACCTTTTGCTCACGTGATTATAAAACGCTCTATTATTTATTGAATCTCTAATAGTGTTTGTTTATTTACTTTTTTAACCGACTTTCCAAAAAAGGAGGAGGTTCTCAATTCGGTTGTATTTTTTTTTTAAAGTTTGTTACCGCATATCTCCGGCGTTAATGAACCGATTTGGAAAATTCATTTTTTATTTGAATAGATATACTTCCAGATTGGTCCCATTTTTTTCAGAATCCAGTTCTGATGATGGAATCCATGAGGAATAGAGGGAACTCCTCAAATATTGCAGGCATACATATGGCGATTTTGATATTTTCAGCAACAAACCAAGCATTTGCATTCAAAAAGTATCATAATCCTTTCACCACTATGGTTCTTTCATCAATTTTTTTTCATCCAAATATTTAGCCGAATACAATGGAGGAAGTCGGTTTTTTAAATGAAAAGTTATTACTGAGATGTTACATTGTTGAAGTCACGTGACTTACACGGAGTGAAAAATAAAATTTATTATAACACCGGTATATAATGCGGTATATAAACATATCCCAAATTAATACCTTTTGTAAGCAGTACTTTCTCACATCCCACTCCCACAGCAGCTCTTAGAATAGCCCCCAAGTTGCCAGACATTCGGATATTGTCACATAAGAAATGCAAGGGAAGTGGGTTTGACAGCATTTTTACATTTTCCACTGTTGGAGTTTCAAAGATTCCTGAAATTTAAACAAAAATTTTAAACTACCGTCTACTATGTTAATTATACCTACCTAGTTTTATTATGACATGTGATCAGTACTGTGTGTATTGATCAGTGATCAGACACAGACCTAGCAGCACTGCTGGACCTATGTCAAGCAGTGTCCACTGCTGGACATAGGTCACCCTAGGATGCCACGACGAATGGTGTTGAGCCGCCTCCATCCACTTCCGACTTCCTGCAACCTTTTTAATATCTGACCAACTTAGGATTTTAAAAAAAAATAACGGCCAATTGCGAGTCAGTCTCGCGTGTAGAGGGTTCCGTAGAAGTAGGCTAACATAGTAGCCACTAGACCAATTAACTTATTAGTTAGAGTATTTTCCGTTTCCTGTAGGAATTTGATGATTTCGGATTCTTTGCATTTATTTATTTTTTAAATATTTTTGTAATTTATTTCTCAATAACGAGCTCTTTCATTTGATAATGTCACATGATGCATTTGACAGTTAAAGTTAGTTTTTTATTAAATTTCTAGTTTGCTCCCCAAAATTAACCCCCAAAATCAGAATTCGCTGATTTACGCTATATGTCCATGATATACATGTACTAAATTTCAGCTTTTTTGGTCCAGTAGATTTGGAGAAAATAGGCTGTGACAGACAGACACCTGAGTGATCCTATAATGGTTCCATTGGTACTCTTAAAGTACGGAACCCTAAAAACTAGGGCATTATACACCTAGGTACCTACTTGAGTTAACCTTTTAATACTCACCATTGAAAATCACTTCAATTGCCCTTAACAAGGTAAAACATAGCTTTCAAAAGATTATTATCACTTAAGACTTACCAAAAATGCCAGGAGGCGTTTCAACATCAGAAAACAGCTCAATTTCCTTATAGGGTACTTTATAGAATACCACTCCAGTCTTTGGTAGAAATGGTCGTATTTTGTCAAGCTCATCGGTACGGCTGAATATAACATATTTCAGCTTACATTTTGCTTCGACTCCATCAACTATCAGCCTCCAACCTTCTACTAGCATTTGGCCAGAGCGCAATCTCTCTTTTTTTGACTTTAATTTTATCAGCAGGGTACTGAAAACAAGAGAGTTTAGTATTAGAACAGCACCTTGTAAAAGAGTTTGACCAGGGAAGTACAACCACTATTGTACTCATTTCTGGTGTCAAGCAGTAATACATTACATACACATTGCTCTGTTCCAGTTTGAAGAGTATGACATAGATACTATCCCTAATATTGATGCCAATTAAATTTCAGGTAAGTACATGACACTATATCTTTCGTCTTAGTGGTGGGTGCAGTGTAGCGTAATGGTACATAGGACACATCCAAGATTATTGCAGTAATTGTAATAGGTAGGGGAATGGGCTAATACTCTGCTTCAGAAAAGATTTGAATACACAAGGTTTTATATAAGAATTCGATGGCAATATACATAACTTACCTGACTCTACCATCATTTTCATTCATCTTTTCATAAATTATATTACCATTATCATCAAATACTTTTTTCTGACTGAGATAGAACTTGCGTTTCTTCATTTTTTCTTCCCTTTCGGTTATGATTTTTTTTGACTTCTTAGGATCAAATCTTGTGGCAGGTCGGTCATCAATGATTTCATCCCGACTGTCAGCATTTATTACTTTGATGGTTTTAGAGACAGCCGCTTGTGTTTTCCTCATGATACTAGGGTCTAAGTCTATAATCTTCTCCTTTTTCAGATTTACTTTACCCGTAGGCTCAAAAGGAAGGATTACTTTTCCGGGTTTCCTGTGCGTCCATCTACAGTAATTTCTTACAGAGTTTACAGCCGGTTTCTGGTATAATAGTATTTGTGATACTAGACGTTGTATGTTGCTAGACATTTTGAAGTACGTAGAACAATAGTTAATTTAAAAAATATATTTTATTTCTTCATCAATTCAAATCTAACCTTAAAATTTCAAAAATAAACAACATAGATTAGTTAGATAGATTATAGATTTTCTTTTTCTTTTTAAAGTAAGCCACAGAGTAATAGGGTGCCAACGAGCTCTTTTTCTTTTTTTTTCGGCGATGGTCATGTCAAGCTCCAAGCCACCAGCACCTCAGCAGAATTTTGAAGAAAATTCAAAAAAGGAATTTGGTTATTCACAATTTACAACTAATTCAGCTTGTATTTCCATCCTCACAATTTATTATCTTATTTTTCAGGTATGAACAAGAATTTATAAATCTAAGTCTATAAACGACACGTGAATTAGTCAGTGTTGTAGGTAAAAAGTTCATTCATTTGGTCATTTCCGGTCCGGTGTTTTGCTGCTGTGTCGTGTTTTCATTCATTCACTTCTGTCTGCCCATTTATCAGCTGAAATCGGAATTTGCTTTGTGGATGCGTAGTATTTTGTGTTTATTTTGATAAATATTCATAAATTAGGCGTTACAACAACATGGCAACGGGAGTACAACCTCGTAATGAAGATAGCCAGCTGACAAGAACCGATCTGGAAAATATTGAGGATGCCATGAAGCAGAAGAAGTTTCGAGACTTGCTCAACGATTACTGCGACGAAATACGTGACCCGGCTAATCAAGCGCTCTACCAGAAAGAGATGGTCCAGCTTGAGAAAGAACGTGGCTACGACATAACATTCATTAATCCAAAAGGGGGTTATGTTATAAAAACAAGCGTCGCGGGCGACAGGAAAGCGTTTATAAACATTTGTAGCAACGAGAACGTCGGCAAACCCTCATATCAAGTTCAGGAGGTTAATGGAAAAAGAGGCATGAACTGGCTCATTCCGTATTCACTCGTACCTCCGCGAGAGGATTTCGATGGTAAAAATCAACGTTGCGTTATTTATGACGTAGTTTTTCATCCCGACACGGTGCGCATGGCAGAGGTTAACAAACAGTTTCGGGGACTTGTAAACAAGACCGCATTTGATGGATTACAGACTACTTATAACATCCACTTGGACAACAATAATTCACGTTTCCCCAAATCGTACTATAAGGGTATGATTACGCCGTCGGTTATACGAAAAGAAGACCCCGACTATAAGCCGCCTACTGAAGAAGACTGTGAACACTTATCCCAAGAGATGATAGACAAACTGTATCCCCAGAAAACCTATTCAAAGAATGACAATCCAGCAAAACAAACTGCTAACCAACACAAACAGAAGCCTAGAAAAACCAATAAAAGTGCTCCAGAATTCTCTCACAAATCTGAGGAAGGTTATACAATACCAAAGTATGTGATAAAGCAGCAAAAGAATGTTGATTTCCAAGAGTATACATACCACAGGGACAGCAAGCAGCATTCTGCTATTCCCAGCCTACTCATTATAGAGGTAAACCTACCTCTACTGTCCTCTACCAGTGACTGCACTCTTGATGTTCAAGAGAAGCTCCTTACTCTGATCTCTGAGAAACCTGCCAAGTACAAACTCACCATCCCCCTTCCATACTCTGTGAATGATTTAAGTGGGAGCGCTAAATTTGACAAATCTAAATCTAAGCTGATAGTAACTTTACCAGTTATCAGAAAAAACTTGACCAGTGATAAAAACAGCTATTTGAAAGTGGACAGCGGTGTGGAAAGTGAAGATTGTTCTGGCTCACAAAGTGAAGAGGAAGGCTCTAACATGATTGTTGAATTGTCTTCAAATTCTTCATGTTCTGAAATATCTAATCCACCAACCAGCATGCCCAAATTAAGTGAAGAAAGTGACTCTTTCTTTGAAAATTCTTTAGGCTACATACTTCCCCCATACACTCACAATGTCTTGGATGATATTGTAGCATTCACCTTCCATGTTAGAAACACAGAACCGGATTCTGTACAAGTAAAAAATGAGGGTAACAAGATCTACATCAAATTCACTTCAATTGGATCGGGATTTGTGCCAGTGCACTATGCAGCGGCCATTATATTTGATGAGAACATCAAATTCGAAAATACATCTGGTGAAGCATGGGATAATAACGTAATCCTACAGCTTGAACTCAATGGGGTCATACCCCAGAAATTCCAAATAGGTTTGAGTGAAGAATCAATGACCAGTGAATATTTTGATATGTCTCAGATCACAAAATCTAAAGAGTCCGAAGAATGTTTAGAAAATCCAGGAGATGTTAGTGAGGTTAATCCCAGCATTGAAGTTACGAATTCAGGAAGTCAAACTAACATCGTTGTATCTTCCAATTATGATGAAAATTATGATGAGGACGATGATTCTCCAACAGATGAGAAGGATATTGTGTGGACGGAAACGAGCACTGACCATAATGCTAAGAGCATTCTCCGAAAACTGAATGGAAATGTAATGAGAAGCTTTTCCGAGTCCAGTGCAGGGGATGTTGCATCTTCAATGGACTACATCAGCTCTGACTGCATCCCTGAAGAATCTAGTTTGAAGAAAAGTGTTAGGTTTAGCGATGTTATTTCAAAACAATTTTATAGGTAAGGATTATTTTTATTTTCATCAATTTTGTTGTACACAGATGATAGTAGCCTATCAATGTGGGTTATCATTGAGTTACACTATGAGCCTCAATGACTACTTGTTACTGGGTGAATTTACATGACATGTCAGTTATATTTGAATTTTTACCATTTCTTGTTTCTTAGTAGGCATTTAAACTATACTAGATGGACTGATGACATTCTAACGGTTCTAGAAAGTTAGTGGATGCAGGCGGCTCAGCGTTTAGCGTGTGCAGCACTGGCCATCTATCTACTGATGATGATGATTTGAACTGTAATGTCTTAACTATAAAAGAAATACTGGTTAACTGTACATTCAGAGATGACTAGCAATTCGAGGTCATTGACCGAAATACGGTCTAATTTTGTTTTTTTTGTAGCATCACGCGACAACGCAATAGACGCAGAGTCTAGTACATTCTATGGTTAATCTTTGATAGCTTTTTATCTTTCACGCATGTAAGTGATGATAACATCAACGTTGTAAACAAACAGTTTACAATTTTTCCACAAATCATTTCCGTAATAATGAAACAAATCATCGCTGTTTATACCTTTTCACAACATGGTTTACTAATTAGCAAGGTGTTGGCGATTTTCCATTGATTGACGACTTTTAAATAACAGTAAAAACCTGTCAGTTGAAGCTTCGGCGTTTATGGATGAAGGCATATCAGTCGGTTTAATATCTCATGGATGGTACATTCTCGTATTTATTACGTACCACTTATAACTTGCCTAGATAGCATTGTGAGGGTTATTATCACTTTCTTTTGTGCATGAAAGGAGCCTCTTCTAAGTACTCTCCATTCACCACGCTGGTTCTTTTACCATCAGTCACATGATGCTTTTCAGGGACACCATACCTGAAGCTGATTGCTGACTTAAAACCTAATTGTCACGTGATAAACGTTTATCTAACGATTTCAGGCATAACTCCTCCATCGAGGGTCAGAAGAAGAAGAATCAGCGTAAGAAGAGTAAAAAGCGGAATCAGGACCGGCGCAAGAGCGAGAGCGAAGCTGAGGACGATGTTCTCGCCTCTATGCCGGTATGTTACAATTCGACAATAAAATTAAAAAAATATGTGAATATTTTTTTAATTTTATTGTCGAAGGAATGACAACTCATTATGTGGTTAAGTAAAAACCATCATCTAAACCAGGGGTCGACCATAATTTTGTATAGACGTTATACCATCTCGTAGATGAGATTTTACTAAAGTAAAAACGAGGTTTATCTAAGAAGAACAACAAAGAATACAGGTCCTTGCCTTTTCCACTGTAGTTAAGTAGCAGTAGCCTGATGAAAGTTAATGTATGAAAATGGCAAAAAGCAGATATTCTACTTGTTGCTTATTGACGGCGGAAAAATGCTCTTTTATATAAAAATAAAAATCACCTACAGACAATTACAAATGTTTTAATATATCAATTGTATTGGTCCTGTACATACGTTTTTTACAACCTGGTATTTAACGCCAGTTTTCATGTGTGTACAAGAGAGGCTCTATCGTAAAAACTTCTTTTTCCTTGAATAATTTAACTGGCTGTTCCATATTATCTTATTTAAAACGGAAGACATTTCAAGGCTACTAAACTAGTAATTATGATTATTATGAGCAATATAAAGCATTGCGTGTAGGCAACAAAACCGCGGCCTAGATAAGATTTTTGTGTTTGCTAGTTTCTATTTCTTCAGTTGGGTCATTCATGTATTTCTCATAAAGAAATTTTCTATATTTTTCAAGGCCTCAAAGCCGAAGATGCCAGTACTGAAACAGAGGCGAGACAGCGGCCTTGCAGATACATCGGATGCTGACACCGACTTTAAAAACACACCTGATGACCGGTCATTCGTCACTCCCACCGAAAGCAACACCACTGCTAATCCACAATCCATTCTCAACATCATAGACAAAGACGAAGTCTTAGAGAAGCCAGAACCAGGTATATGGGAGACAAAATCTGAAAGCAAGAAATCAGAACCGATTACTTGTGATAGTATCCAACATAACACAAATCTCTACAACCCAGATAAATTAAACAAAGGTCAATATTTAGAAGTTATGTTCAAAAATGATCTCATATTTGACTTGGATATGTGAGATTCCAGAATGCCATTTATTTATATTATAATAATGAGTTTGTTTGTAAAATGAAATGTTTTCAATGTTGATGACGGTACAATACATGTCAATATCTTTGTGGGTTTAGCTGCAAGTAGACAAACACGCGTTCATTCTTAGTGTCTCTGCTGAATTCTTAACTGGGGCGTAAAAAGATAGCTCTCGAATACTGAAGGTACAACTATAGCGTGTTGTACAACTATAACATCTGGGTGGTGATCTACATATTAGCTTTTGACTGAGACATGATTCAAACCAGAGAAAAAAAACATTCGATAATTATTTAGAAATGTAGTGGTTCAACACACGACGCATTGTTAGTCGTAATTTCACTACGAAAATCCATAAAAGTCGTGTTATTTCAGTATTTGATTACGTTTGTTCACCAGCAATTTCAATGTGCAAAGAAGTGGTGTCATGTTTGGCTGCACCTATGCTACAAAATTAGATTCACATCAGAATAAAAAAAAATTGCGTGCTTATCGTTTTTTTTTTGTTATTTTATTGAATTCATCTGATATTATTTTTTGCAAATTTATTAATTTACGTGTTTAAAAATAAGATAGGCAGTTGAATTTAATTACTTTTTTTCGTGTATTCATCTCTATATTTACAGAATCATGGTCTTATTTCGGATTTTTGTGTGTAGTCTGGATACTCCCTGTATACCGCAAAGGTATCTGTCATGTATGTAGTTTTTGCACCTATTGATAGGTTTTTCGTTTGTGTAGAAGTATTTTAGAGGTTTAGTATTATTTCCTTTAGTGATTTTAATGTTCCTTCCATCATAGTGTCGATGTAATTATTATTAGTGTTTGCATTTTATTCGCTTTGTTTATGGCAATAGTATTATACCCAGTGCTGCCCTATTTTGTAGTGATCTTATTAAAATATTTTAGTATTTTCAGAAGACGGTAATTTTGACGCTCTTTCAAATATTGAAATGCTAGGACGCGCGTATTTTACTGAATCACACATTGTTTTAAATGTCTTATTCTGCTTTACATCAAATTTCACTGCTGCTTCTTACTAACCATGTAACTTTGCTCACTTTAGAGACAATATTTAGAGACACTGGATGGTACAAATTAGAATAATTAATATTTATATTGATGTATTGAATTGCACACCGATTTACACATGTGTTATTAGTAGAGATAAATTCACATTTGTCGCCGTAACGTAGCATACCTAGTCATCAAATCGTATCTAAATGTATTCAAGATGAAATATATACCTATTCGTTATTCAATTATTAAGTAGGGTGTAACACGGTTAAATTAAAATTTTATAAAAATATACAAAATGTGAAGATTTTCATCATTTGATAAAATTATTTTATCAATTTATTTTCAGGTAAATACATAATTTCTAAGGACATGATATACTTTTCAAATCATGTTTTGAAGGAATTTTACATTATGTGAACGGTCTGACAAATAAAGAGGTCTTTGTGTTTCAAAATTGAGTTGGTTTACATCCATTTTATTATGTAAGTATCAAACTGCATTGTTTTTTTACATGACTTATTTAGTTTGAATTTTTTATAATGAATTGGGCTCCATCCATTCGGATGACCAATTGGTACCTATATTGGTATTTACACACTAGGTTCACGACTTTAATGCTTATGAATGATATGCTCCAGATCTTTAGACTCGTGGGTGGTGGTCGTGGTATTTACCCGTGGTCCTAGTGGGTCAACCCATTAACAAGTCCACGGGTAATTTTATTTATTCGTATACCAGTGACACTATATTTGGTAAAGGCCAACTAATTGATTGGTATTTGAATAACCTGTATGATGCAAAGAAATTCGTCGGTTTTTAATCTTTAGCTATCGAAAAAACGGCAAATTAAGAACTTCCACTATTTTATAAAGTCGGTTAAAAGCTAAAAGTGCCACTCGTAGCCGGCAGCAACGAGCCGGATTCCTTTATACGATGTGGTTTACCATATTTTGATAGACAATGCAACATGTAACATGCATTGTATTCCGATGTAACATTCTCTAAAATTTATAATATCGTCATCCTTTTCTTTTAAGTTGCATCGTCTCGCAAGTGGCGCGAAATTAAAATGTATTCGTGTTTATTGCTCATCACAGCTCGTCAATACTTCTTGTGAAACCAAAAAATTATTTTGCGAAAACTAGGAGACCTCACACGTACGTTTTAGTTGATAGTCTCATATAGATAATTAGTTTAGCTACAAAAATTGTTCAATGATTTCTACAGTGTTTTTTTTTATTTGAGAGATACTATCAATTAAAACATGTGTGTTGGGTCTCCTAGTTTTCGCAAAACCTGTTTTCGATGCGAAAAATATATCTGAACATATTGACGTGCAAGTGAAATGCGACCTTATTAGGGTGGACCAACAATAAATAAGTGAATATACCTTATTAGGTATTATAGAAAATTCCACATGTTGATACATAAATAAGTAATCAAGCCATGCAAGCCGAAGTTGCGACGGCCTAACTATTGTCATAAACCAAGCATTTCGTTTATAATTTTATTTTTTAAGTATCGTATATTGCGTTATATTTATTCGATGTAAATTTTACATTACAAATAAAATGATTTGGTGACTAATTAATAAAGTAAAAATTAAATAATTATTGTTTTGATTTCATAAACCGTGGCCAGTTATTTATCACCTTGTATAATATTTTTGATTGTTATTATTTATATACATACTAGTTGCGCCCCGCGGTTTCACCCGCGTGAATAATGATTAAAATTGATGATGATGATGATGAAAAGTAGCCTATGTGTTAATCCAGGGCGTAAAGTATCTCCATTCCAAATTTCACTCAAATCCATTCAGTAGTTTTTACGTGAAAGAGTAACACACATCCATCCATACTCACAAACTTTCGTGTTTATAATATTAGTAGGATATACAAGTATGTAATAACTATAATATATATAATAATAACTATAATATATATTATAGTATAATGTATAATCCTACTCCTACTAATATTACAAACGCTAGAGTTACACATAATGTAATGTATGATGGAAATGTTTATCTTAAATAGTCCTACAAAAAAGCCCGCCACGGTATATTATATAGGTTATATTCTTTTCTATGCCACGCTAATATAAGCTACTCGAAATACTAATCCTGCGCAGACGAAGTCGCGGGCACCAGCTAGTAATGTAATAATAATATTTACATGTGTATAATATTTATTATAGTTATTATTCTTACATCCGTGGCGTGGCGGGCGAGTAGCCGGCTGAGGAGTAAGAGGCTGAGGGTTCGATTCCGGCTGCGCGGGAAATGTTTGCACGATCTGCAAATATTTGTCCAGGGTCTGGGGTGTTGTGACATGGTACTCGTAGTTCCTGATACCCACGACACGAGGGAATCCTAGTGTGGGATCAAGGACTATGTATGTGACTTAGGTGTTATGTAATTTAGAACAGTTTCGAGTGCCTAGGAAGCTGGGATTCCTACACACTACATTTCTACTTTTGACTACATTTTCATTGGTAACTTAGGTACCTACCTACTCTAGCTAGATAGTAGATACCTACTAACTTGTAATATTGTTGGCCACTTTTCTAAAACGAATAAAAATTCATGGTACTCTCCTTTTGTCATCACATTAATTTAAAATAGCTTTAAAATGCTTAAAATTAGTTCGTTTGACATATTTTTTGTGGTACCTAATTAATTGTTGCGGGCACTTGAAAAAGTGCCTTTGAGGCAACCCAACCGAGAATAAGCCGAGAATCAACTTAATTTAATTACAACTAGCTGATCCCCGCGACTTCATCCACTTTTAAATGTAACCTATATTAAACAGGGATAGTGTAGCTTTCTATTAGTGTAAGAACTTTTGGAATCACTTCAGTAGTAGTTTCAGAGATTACCTACCCCCTAGAAACAAGTACCTCTTTTTTTCGTTTGTGTTTCGACACTGCACAGAAGTTATTTACATGATGCCTTGCAAATGGAATGATATACGACTAGGTACGTCTACCTTCTTTTAATGTCCTCTCCAAAACATCCATCTTCGAGTTACGAAGACGGCCGAAGGGGACGCTACGATACGTAAAGGCACCTACGACCTCTACGTGTCGTAGCCTCGTAGAACTTACTTCGACAATAGACTTACCACGTGAGTAAATTGCTGTCTTGCAAAAATAAAGAGTTAGCCTGTTTCGTTTTGCTTCTTCCAATTTCAAATTTAAGAACCCAGCGAAGGATGAACTGCCCATACAAAACGTAATACCGACGTCATTTGTAATTCGAGCATATTTCCACCATATTATGCTATTATTCGGATTCGGATAGTATTTATCTATGTTCCCAGATAGTTTTTTTTATCAAAATATATACCTAAAATGAAATGTAAGCGAATTACTTTTTGTATATTTTTACGACCTAAACGACATGTTTTCATCTTATTTGTTTCGTATTAAAAACAACGATATGTTACGTATTTTATGTGTAGGAACATAGCTTATATTTTCAAGTAACAGAATAACAACACGATATAAAAAAAACAACAAGTTTTTATTCATCATTTTTGGTATTACGGAACTTGAACAAATTTCTAAAAAATTCTGAACGCCCATATTGCTATCGCGTCAGAACCGAGGGCCGGTCGGGGAACTACGGTTGTGTGATGTTTGACAACTCGACAGGCACTCACACTAGTACACTGTGTAACCCCGCGCTTCGCTTGCTCTTGTGTTTGTTCACCTATTTATTTGTTATATATGACATTGCAATATTTTTGTCATTTTATTTAGATTTCCCTTGTGATTTGGAATGAAGTAACCTAGGTAACTAACATACCTACGACTTGTGCTTTGTTTACCATTCAGTACCTAGTTTTTGCGTGAAATAGTAGCGGCTCAATTTTCCAATAGCGACTGTGAGCTCGGAGGTTCATATTTTTATCACATAAAGTTTCACATAACACAAGCCTAAATATGAAATGGCGTACTGCGGAAACCAATAGTTTTAGCATTGTGAGCTATGACAAAAAATCAAAGAAAAATATTTCAAAGTAAATGCTCAACTTTCCTTTAGCGACTGTGATCTACGAGGTTCATATTTTTATCACATGTAGGTTCACATAGCACAAGCCTGAATATGAAATGGCGTACTGCGGAAACCAATAGTTTTAGCATTGTGAGCTATGACAAAAAATCAAAGAAAAATATTTCAAAGTAAATGCTCAATTTTCCTTTAGCGACTGTGACATACGAGGTTCATATTTTTATCACATGTAGGTTCACATAGCACAAGCCTGAATATGAAATGGCGTACTACGGAAACCAATAGTTTTAGCATTGTGAGCTATGACAAAAAATCAAAGAAAAATATTTCAAAGTAAATGCTCAACTTTCCTTTAGCGACTGTGACCTACGAGGTTCATATTTTTATAACATGTAGGTTCACATAGCACAAGCCTGAATATGAAATGGCGTACTACGGAAACTTATAGTTTTAGCATTGTGAGCTATGACAAAAAATCAAAGAAAAATATTTCAAAGTAAATGCTCAATTTTCCTTAGCGACTGTGACCTACGAGGTTCATATTTTTATCACATGTAGGTTCACATAGCGCAAGCCTGAATATGAAATGGCGTACTACGGAAACCAATAGTTTTAGCATTGTGAGCTATGACAAAAAATCAAAGAAAAATATTTCAAAGTAGGTAAATGCTCAACTTTCCTTTAGCGACTGTGACCTACGAGGTTCATATTTTTATCACATGTAGGTTCACATAGCAAAAGCCTGAATATGAAATGGCGTACTGCGGAAACCAATAGTTTTAGCATTGTGAGCTATGACAAAAAATCAAAGAAAAATATTTCAAAGTAAATGCTCAATTTTCCTTTAGCGACTGTGACCTACGAGGTTCATATTTTTATCACATGTAGGTTCACATAGCACAAGCCTGAATATGAAATGGCGTACTACGGAAACCAATAGTTTTAGCATTGTGAGCTATGACAAAAAATCAAAGAAAAATATTTCAATGTAGGTAAATGCTCAACTTTCCTTTAGCGACTGTGACCTACGAGGTTCATATTTTTATCACATGTAGGTTCACATAGCAAAAGCCTGAATATGAAATGGCGTACTGCGGAAACCAATAGTTTTAGCATTGTGAGCTATGACAAAAAATCAAAGAAAAATATTTCAAAGTAAATGCTCAACTTTCCTTTAGCAACTGTGACCTACGAGGTTCATATTTTTATCACATGTAGGTTCCCATAGCACAAGCCTGAATATGAAATGGCGTACTGCGGAAAAAAATAGTTTTGGAGCTATTCATTGTTGAAATGTGCTAAAAACCGGTTTTCGATCTCCATATTTTGGTGATATTTTACTATTTGTCAGTGTTCGGATACGATTTTCGGCTTTTGACATTGACCCCCCTCCCCTCCCCTCTCAAGCCTTATACTTACAGTCGCTAAAGGAAAGTCCTTCGATGAATTCTAAAACAGGAGTAAGCACGTAAACAATCTCAACTCTGAGAACACAAACGATGACAGAGTTCATTGACGTTCAAGGAATACATAACCGACTGTACGGACCGTAAGAGCAAAAAACACGACTCGTTGAAATTTGAGAAACCACCAATTTTTAGCAAAATATACCATTTGGTCTGTCACTGTCATTGTCAAAAGCCGAAAATCGTATGGGAACACTGATAAAAAGTAAAATATCACCAAAACATGGCGTTCGGAAAGCGGTTATTAGCAAATTTCAAAAATGAATAGCTCCAAAACTATTGGTTTCCGCAGTACGCCATTTCATATTTAGGCTTGTGCTATGTGAACCTACATGTGATAAAAATGTGAACTTCCTAGCTAGCAGTCGCTAAAGGAAAGTTGAGCGTTTACTTTGAAATATTTTTCTTTGATTTTTTGTCATAGCTCACAATGCTAAAACTATTTGTTTCCGCAGTACGCCATTTCATATTTAGGCTTGTGTCTACATGTGATAAAAATATGAACCTCCTAGCTCACAGTTGCTATTGGAAAGTTTAGCCAAACTCAACGATCATCAAAGCACCAACCTGCCCCCTTATTCGCTCTGACCAAACGTAACATAACGCGGGCTCGTTACGATATCTGCGTGGAATCATCGCTGAATCGTATGAGTGACGTCACACGTTATTGAAAATAAATCTCATAGGTCATAGCGAATAACCACCCTGATCACAATTATTGGAAAAAAGTTTGTGCTCGCGAGTTCTAACTGTTCGCAGAACTAGGTACCAAGGAGTTTTTATTGCTAGATATATAAATGTAAAAGTTTGTGACAAATGCCAAATATGCCAAGAAATTATTTTTGTCAAATGCTAGTTTGCATAAAAAATAAATAGCACCTTCGAATTATGAATGGTAACGGCCACAGAATAGAAATAAGTGTTCGGCTGTGCCCCGCGCGCGTCTGCGTTAGCCAAATAGGGACAGCAATATGCAGGCCGACTTTTGCGCTATTCTCGAGTTGATTTAGCGTCCGGCCATCCCCGCCACCTTAATGAGCTAAAATAGGCTACGTGACGTAGAGACCTTTACGTTTCGTAGCCTCGTAGAGCTTACTTTGACAAGAGCCGGTTCCTCGTAAGCAAACTGCTAATAATAAGTTGTTACGTTTTGAATGCCGTTTCCAATTTCAACAATTTATTGAGCTAGGCTACGTGACATAACTACGCCTTTAGGTTTGGTTGCCTTGTAGAATGTCATCATCATCATCAGCCTATAGACGTTCACGGCTGGAAAGTCCTCGCCCATAGAATGCCACGCTGAACGTTCTTGCGCCTCCTCCATCTACGGACTTCCTGCGACCTTTAAAATATTGTTGTCCATCGAGAGCCTTTAAACACTGCTTTTCTACTGCGGTGTAGTAGGTACATTACATAACCTCATCTGTAAAACGAAAGTTCCAATACAATACCTACCGCTCATCACAATTATGTATGTAGATAAAATGTTCAGAAGACGATTGATTCGGTAGGTAATATTCTAGTTCGATAAACATTCAATTTTATTACTTTTTCTCGGAAGTTACTGATCGTCTTCAAATTGTTCCCAAGGCGATGGCAAAACTGAAAAGTTAGAGAGATTCCTTGTTCAAATCTTCACTACATATAATAATATATCATGGTATAGTAGGCTTTGGGCTACATGTGGCTGTCAATAGGTACCTAACTCCTTGCACATCGAACGTGTATTGTATGAGATGACGTCTGGGTGCGATGGCACGTGCAGCAGTCAGCACCATGAGCACCGGCTCATATGGCGTTCCATATAAACAGCATATAAAATACGCTATACCTATACTATGATGTGTAGCTTGACCTTAACTCATTTAGCGTGGCCACGCGCAGCCTTGCGGGTTACGTCATAGAACGAGATGACTGTAAGAGATAAAGCTGCACTCATTTGGATTTTGATGAGACATAGCTGAAAAGAAAAAGCCAGAAGTATTGTATTGGTACCGTATACTATCTAAATCTATGATTGGTACTGTATTGACTACACTCTACACGGTATAGTTGGGTTGCCAGCTCATAATCAAAATGCATTTATTCGCAAACATGCCGGATGTATAATGGCACGAAGCAGGCTGCCTTTTATAAAAAAAAAATTACAAATATCAAAAATTCTAACAGGTTTTTTATGTTTTACTGAAAAAGTAAATTTAAAAAATGAGAAAATTGAAAAAAAACAGAAGTCCAGTTTTTTACGCCATACACACCACATATTTCAAAAACATATCTACATCGTAGCAGCTTGTACCAATACTACGATTACCAATCTGCCTGCCAAGCGTGGTTATTATGGCAAATCAAATTATTGCATTCGATGGGGGGGCCCTCGTCTAAGCAGTGGATAATGTGGACATCAATCGGTCTATGATTATGATATTTCAGTAGGTAGGTAATTCGAAAATTAACTTCCTCATTCCAACCTTCCCAAGTGTGTAAGATAGATGGGGGGTCATACAATACCTACCCCTAAATGCATTTTGATCATCCCTGAAGAAAACGAAACATGCACGAGTTTGACTCGCACTTAGCCGAATTTATCCGTTTTTGCTGTCCGACGCCATTTTGTTTGTTAAATGCCTAGTTAGCCTTTTCATTAAATTACGACATTTGACAGAGCTTTCCTAGAAATGGGTTAATTAATATTAAATCTTATTAGGCTGTTAGTAGTTACAAATATACAATATACCTGCTGGTGAAATATCATGTAAGTTTTGTAAAATCAATTACGGTATTTCTAGGGTTAGACTTCCACTTGCCCTCAGACTTCTCTGCCTGAGAACTGCATTTCTCCATTCACACCAAATTTTGAGAAATTTTGATTTTGTCATGGTAATTGACAGACGAATAATAATCAGCAATCAGACACGAGAAATCAATACATACATACCTACTTATAAATAAAATTACACTTACACACACACTTATTAATTAGTTTGCTCTAGAGAGGCTATTGATAATTTTCACCAATGAAATACGTCATAGACTCTTAATTGACTGGCTTCTAATGAAAAACATTAAATTTGACATGCATTAAGTGTGTCGTACCTACCTAAGTGTTTGGTGTCCCATATTACATTAGGAAGAAAACGAGTTTATAAACTTTTGAAATAAGGGTTGCTGGTTAACCCTAGATACGGCCCTGCGGGCTTCAAGGGAGTTAATAGTTTGGGAGGAAAAGCGAGTAACCCAGCTTATTGATTTTAAGTTAAACTCTGCGTAGGTAGATTGTTAACGATTATTGCATTCCTTTTGTTGTTTCCCGCGAATATAGAATATTCAATGGCTCTCATAAAATCGCTACGGTTTCTGTGAAATTGCTGTGTTTGTTTTACTAAGCCTTAACGATTTTTAGCAGAACTATAACCAACCAACTACACCCCCGTGTACTGTGTAGGTACCATCTACTCTACAAAGGAGATAAATAGACGTTACTAAGCACAACTAATGCTTAGCTCTGTCTCAATGCTTGTAAGCTTGAGTTTTTAGAAGCTTAGTTTTGCTTTTGTTTTGTTTAGTTTAGTGTGCACTCAGATTGCAAGCGTTGAGCGCACTAACACTCACTAAAAACAGTAGCACTTCACAGACCCACGTGACAACGTGTGAGTATGCTAGAAGTTTTCGTAGTTTTAAAACAGAATATGTGATTGATAGGTTATAGTTACCTACTTCTAGCTTCTTTTCAGCTGACGTCTCATCAACATCTAAATGAGAGTAGAAGGAGAGCAGTCATCTCATATAATCTCAGCGCCGTATTTCGTGCTATGACGTTCTTCCAACTAGGTAGGTAACCTACTACAAAGTATACTTTGTAGTAAGTAAAACGGCGGCGCTCGTTCGACGCTCTACAATACCTATGCTTCTCTACGATACTTATTAACATTTTACTTAGATTTTCATAATACAAAGTGAATTTTGTAAAATCTTTAAAACGTGCTGAAATCGAGAACCAAGGTGATTTGACACACACAGTTATCGCAGCTGAATCTACTTATCACATAGGTATTTTAAAACTACCTACGAACAATAAACGCACGGTACTAGAATACTTCTTAATTTGTACTTATAGAAATAGTGGTCACTTAGTTCTGTTAAGTAGGTCACGGTGGGCGATATTAATAAAAGTTGTGTCGGGTTATTCTGTGATGGCATAATATCGGTTTACTTTCAAATAGGTCCCTTAGTACCTAGTGGTCTTCATAGTTCTTTAACCGGCTGCCAGATGGTAAAAAGCCATGTAAAAAAAGACAAGTAAAAGCTTTTAAATGTTATCAATGTAGAATCACAATCTCACTATTATCTAATTGAAATATATCATAAGCTCAGTAAGCTCTACAAATATTGCAAATCACGCAAGCACATTAATGTTGAAAAGGAAACCCGAAACCCCTTTTCATATCCATTCACGTTTCACATGATAGACAAACGAGTGAAAAATCTATTAGAATTGATTTTTAATATAGAAGGTGGGTAGCACCTATATATGTAGCCCGCGAGCGAGGTTCTATGATTAGGTACGTAGTTCAAGTTTAGCTAAGTATATCTAAGCGAATGTACTAAATTCGACAAAGACCTTCTGTCAACCACTGATTAATCTGAAACTCCAAATAAGCGTTTATTCCAATCTTTCCTACCAGAAGTTCGATGATCTAACTGTGTGGACAAAAATATTCCAAACTGTTTGCCTGCGACTAGTCGGACAGTTAGTAGATACCTAGTCCAAAGCTTGTAAGTATACTTTTTTTTTTTTTTGTTGCTCTCAAAGGATACTTTTAGCAGTCTCTCTGTGACGATGTTTCTGGCTACTCTACGTTAAGTGCTTATGATGTAAGAGAGAAAACCATTACCTACTAGCTACCAGTTTCCACTGCCTGCCTGTTGATAGGTACCTAGGTGTATATACATAATGACTTGTTAATTTGTACTACTTAAATATGTATTTTAGTCAGGTATGTATTTTATTTTACAAATGCGAATGTTTGTCTTTAACTCAATCACGCTTTGACTGAATAATCGATTTTCATGAACATTAGTGCAGAGAAAGATAATGGCCTGGACTTACCTATTGGCTACTTTTTTTACCGGTATCACACTAACGAAGCCTCGTGTGGAAAGATACCTACCTAGTAGATAACTAATTTATGATTATATCTCAGATGTGTTAGATACCTGATAGCGAGGAATATCTAAATAATATACACCTTATTTTGAACTTATTAAAACGAGATGTCTGGCTCGGCGCGCGGGGCAACGAACGAAATATTAAATGTTCGTCCTACCGCTCTGCACGATGCTGAAGGGTGAAAGTGAGAGATATGATTTTTAGTATAGGAGATTAAGGTAGGTACTGACAAAAACCCGCGATGCAAATTCGCAACATAAAATCAGCTACTTACCTACCTATGTCGTTCCTGAACATATTTCAACCATCTGCAATAAACCTGTATTTCAGGTGGTCTCAAAATCCACTACCTTTTTTACGAAAAAAACGATTCACAACCCCATCGAATTAATAACAGTCTGCATGGTGCAATAGGTCCGCCACGAACGCCATCTATTAAAAGTAATACGAACACATTTTTCATAATTTTTTTTAAATCACCTTTTTATTGGGTGAACAAAATAAAAAAGGATATAGAGGTATTCAAATCGGTAAAGCCATTTTCGAGATTTTGCATGACTAACGCACGGCAATTGATTTTTTTAAATATATGTACCATATATACATATGTGTTGTTAAATATATGAATTCGCATATTATTACCTCCTACTCACACAACCAACTATATACGTGGGTATATATATATATATATATGTATATATATATTATATATATATATATATATATATATATATATATATATATATGACCCACACATACACACACCCTTGCATAAACACGCACGCACACACACACACACACACACACTCTATATTCAGTTTAACATGACTAGTAAATAAGGAATCGGAAAATATAGTTTTTTACTTTTGTTTTTATTTGTATTTTATTTTGTTAGTTTGTTTTTTGTTTTTTTTGTAGTGCTGCTTGTATAGGCTGTGGAGTAGGTACAGGAGGTAGATACCTACTGTGATTGAGTGAAGATATCAAATTTGGCTCCAAACATGAATCTATCTGTTTGTTCTGCTTATACTATATCTAATTGTTAGAAGCAAGGTCAGGTAAAGCCGATTGGCACGCACGAGGAGGAGGAACAAAATTTCAAATTTCAAAGTTTCTTTTTGAATAAGTTTGTACCTAGTTTAAGTAAGAAGTGGTTTGTACTTTTATTTGGAAATAAAAATATTTGATATTTGATATTTGACATACCTTTTTAGATTGAGGAATCAGTAGGTTGTAGGTACCAACAAATGTGATAAAACTAAAATACATTTTATCTGGGTGTGAGCTACATGTAAACCATGGTACGAGTATGGGTACAACCGTGAAAAAGATAAAACTGGCTTTTATTCGTGTTTCATATTACTTATTTGAAACATTTCAGCCACACTGCGTAAATAGATCAAACTTGTTTGAGTGCTCAAAGTAGCCTACCTACCTACACGTACTAACTACCTACCTGTGCCTTGCTCACATTACAGAAAACGAGACAATTGAACTACAGAAAGAGGTGTGCGATTTTTGATGATATTTAGTCACTGAGTGACAGTGACTAAATATCATCAAAAAGGCCGCAAATCACCGTTTTTCAGGGGATTTACTGGAGGCACTTGAATTGATATAATATATATAAGAGCTTTAAATATAAAGAAATGTGGAAATCGGGGATTAAGGGCAATTTTTAACCAACTTCACAAATAGGAGGAGGTTCTCAATTCGGTTATTTTTTTATTTTTTTTTATGTTTGTTTCCTCATATTTCCGTCGTTTATGAACCGATTTGGAAAATACTTTTTTTATTTGAATAGATAGGTACTTTCAGATTGGTCCCATTTTTTTCAAAACCCAGTTCTGATGATGGAATCCATGAGGAATTGAGTGAACTCCTTAAATGTTATAGGCATACATATAGCAATTTTGGTATTTTCAGCAACAAGTTATTGTTTTGTATGCCATTACCAAATAAAAACATGCAGATAGCCAAACTTATGCGGAAGTCGGTTTTTTAATGAAAGTTATTCTGACGTTTAGTCACTAGATGACATTCAAAAACCGCACCCCAGGAAATGGTATTTTTCACTTTAAAGCATTAATAGTACAGGCAAATTAGCAAAAAATGTGGACCTAAATCGTGTAGTCGTGGATTTTTATGTAAACGTTAGATGACACGAAAAGAACCTTATCCTAGGTTTGCACCGTTTCTGGCGCTTACGGAACCCTTTTAAATATTAGGTACAAACTTAAAAAGGCCGTAAATTTTAAAATAGAAAGAAATTACTTGATGCAAGTTAAATTACGTATAGCGAGACTGTCTTAGTGCATTATGATTTTAACAAAAACCACGTGCATGTAGGGAACACAGTGTTGAACAAATGCATCTTCCGTAAATAAATACCAGTATAAAACTTCCGGCGGATGTAGTACTAATTAAATGAATAAGTTTAAGTCAATTTCCAGAACTACACTCGAGAGCAATGAATCCGGGTCACTTAAAGATGTTAAAAATCTCGGAAACTAAAAATGATAAATTAATGCAATAAATTGTATTTAATAGACAATGTAATACTCCTTAAATGAAGGTAAAAAAAATATGAGTCACCATACATTTTATTAACACAAAATTACATAAAGAAAAAAACTGCTGATCTCTCCTTAAAACAAAAATAGGAAACATGAAATTTTTGAACTTTATTACGATTTTCTTGAATTTTAATACTTCGTATTGCCTCCTCGTGCTTCCATATAATGAATATAGAGCACTATCAACATGGTTTATGTACCCACATAAATGACAGATTACAAACAAAAGCAAAACCAAATGCTGTAATTTCGTAGTTCCATCTTCGAAAGTGGCCCTTTTTCAAATTTGATTTTTTTATGATATAACTTTACAATAACTAAGAAGTTTTAATACCTTCATTTAAGGAGTATTGCATTGTCTATTAAATACAATTTATTGCATTAACCTAGCATTTTTAGTTTCCGAGATTTTTAGGATTCTTTAAGTGACCCGGATTCATTGCTCTCGAGTGTACATTAATTTTCCCCGAAGTAGAGCGACAATAAAATATGGAAAAGTGCCTTCCGTGAGACGCACCAAGGTGCAAACCTGGTAATGTATTTCGAACATTTTTCTGATAAGCCTATCAATTTGCACAGACTAAATAAATTTTCCCGGAGCCGCAATACCCACAAAAAGTTTTTTTTGTAAATGTTTTTTTTTGTATGTTCCGTACGTCGGATTTAAAAAATACTTGGTACAAATGTAGATCATAACGGTTCAAAGTCTATGCCAAATTGCACCGGCTACTTCTATTTCCCCCATTAAGTTACGGATATTATAAGGTTTCCCCCTATTTCACCCTGTTCCGGAGGGTGAAATTACTGATGCTTATTATTAGAGGTGATTTTTAAGCCATACAAAACAAATTAGAAAAGTTTTCATGACTACATCTAATTAGTTCCACACTTTTGCAAAAAATCACCTAATTTGACTGTACTATAACTCGGACGCGATGAGCTCAACACATGGACACCTGCGATCCTAAGTTCCTACCATTGCAACCCACGGTGAAAGAGGCTCGATGCGCCTTTGCCTTTCTCTTCGGGGAAAACGACGTATCTATGTATGTATGTAAAACATTAAAATTTATATAATTCATCTAGCGGCTGAAACGTGGTGCGCATTCAGAAACACATGCCGCGGCCTCCGTCGTCAAAAGGCAATCTAATTACGTACGGTTCGCAGTAGAAGTTCTTATATTTAGTCCTTATATACGTATGCAAAATCACTCACAAAAGCTTCATGTGATGTGATAACTTCAGCTGCTGATTGTATCTACGCAGGTTCAATGCGAAAGGCAAACTGTTAACGTGTCGTAGGTACCTAATAAAATCCAAAAATCGGATGAACCTGACTACATAGAAACCTACAAATCCTGAAAATACATTGGACACTTTGTCCTTTTTTCACGAAACATTGAACAGGTTCCGAATCCGATAATTCAGAACAAAGGACCTCATTTAGCCGCCCATTCGGAAAATATGACAAAGATTATTTTTAACGGCAAGGCTGTGTCATAATGTATTAACAGTTCCTGCCAGGTTCTGTGGCACATTGTCGACAAGTAGTAGACGGACGCTCTACAAAACCGATTGTAAATCGTTTTCTCTGCTACCCGTAAAACTTTTAGTTCTCATGATGCATCCACGATATACCTACTTTGTACTATTCTTTCTTGTCCTCGATTTGTCACAGCACCAAGCAAGAACTGTATACGGAACAGTCGCAAAGAGTAATTCGGAGTCGGATGGTATTGTGGTTTCAACAATGCAGTGATTAATGGTATGAAGAAGCAGAGAAACCCTGTACAGACTCCGGCGACAGTCGAAATAGATCACGCTATTGTGAACCTTGTTTGCCCAACCAGTGAATGGGTAAAACGAGGAAGATATTGCGAGTTAAGATGATTACTGAATGCAATCTCAGAGCCCTATCCACTAACCTGGTTTTACGGTGTAATTTGATAGGGCTTAATGAGATGAGGTTTATATATAGCCGATTTCCTATTATGTTTGTTGAAATTGGCAACGCGTTTAGAACTTATGAGAGTTTTTTAAGTGGGTAAGCAAAAAGGGAAAACATAATAGCAACTACCTATCTATAGGTACCTGCTTAATTAAGATCGACAGATGTCCATGGCATAAAATTAATTGAGTAGTTAAGTATACTAACTTCAAGTAGATAGGTACCTACTAAGAAAATAAGTAACGAAATGTTTTACAAAAAATGTAATAAAAAATGTTTTAAATCATAACTGTTTCCCATTAATATAAAAACCAAGATTCAAAAACCAAGAATAATTTATTATAAAGCTCCTTTTAATTGGCATAGATAACTTATTAATTTTTACCCGACTACAGCAAAGCAAAAGGATGATTATGATTTTAGCTGTCTATTTATATTATGTATGTACCTAAGTATGATCCCTCGTAGCTGCGAAACTACCTACTTTACGGATTTTGACAATTGAGTTACCGTGATAAGGGTTAGGCTCAATTTTTTTAAATCGCATAATTACATAAAACGAGTTTGAAAAATGAAATTTTCAAATTAAATATAGCTTGTTGAGTTCATTCCAAAAATATATCCTACTATTGTAATAGGTAAGTATTAACACCACTAAAACGTTGTAAAACAAAAAAAAACTTTAGAAACTAAAACCAGACTACGCAAAAACCGTAAACAAGTATCAAATATTGTAGAGAAAAGGCATACCTATACACTATAAAACTTTTGAAACTATCATGGTTATTAACATAATTATCACTAGAAACGGGATATTTACCATGATTTTTGAGTTTTGTTGATTCCCGATATTTCGGCACAATTTCATGCGCCATGATCACGGGTAAACTGAAGTCTTTGCGAGTAGATTTTTATTGTTATAGGTAGCCGTAACGATCTACCCTCTTTCTCACTCTTTTATTACGAACACCCCTACCATCAGTTTCATCGACACACCACACTAACGGTATCCGGACGAGCAACTGGTACCACACAATTTTTCCGATTGCTACACATTCTCACCACAGGATTCCAAACACCAGACAATTGAAAACCATCTTCTCTATTGAAATTCCTGTGTTTAGTAATCTCAATTGCCTCTTGTATCAGTCTTATGTATGTAATGCCGCTCTGTTGAGATTACCTGTGGATTGTGTAGCTCAATCCAATGGTTTGAGCCAGATTCTATGAGGTGTTCCGCTATAGCTGACTTCTGTGTGTCGACGTTTTTGACCGCTCGGATGTGCTCCTTGACCCGACAAGCTATCGTACGTTTATATTGGTCAAACTAAACGAAAAATTGTGTGGTACCAGTTGCTCGTCCGGATACCGTTAGTGTGGTGTGTCGAGATGGAGTTAAGTGTGACAATGAAACTGATGGTAGGGGTGTTCGTAATAAAAGAGTGAGAAAGAGGGTAGATCGTTACGGCTACCTATAACAATCAAAATCTACTCGCAAAGACTTCAGTTTACCCGTGATCATGGCGCATGAAATTGTGCCGAAATATCGGGAATCAACAAAACTCAAAAATCATGGTAAATATCCCGTTTCTAGTGATAATTATATACACGATAACAAGTAACGACAGGGTAGTCGGAGACAAATCTACGTTTTTCTTTTAGAATTCTTATGCAGCACTTCATTTCATCCTGATTTTATTAAGTATTAAGTAGTTTCGTAACCTTGAGACGCTAAAGGCTGATTACATCACAAGTTAAAGATCTTTCCAGAATATGATTGAAAAATTACGTGAATAAATTACATAAAGCCTAATACTTTTCCTTAGAAAATAAACAATTCACTAATGTTCCATCTAAGACGCTAGTTACTTAACCAAGCACCCTTTCATATAAAAGTACCTATTGCTTTACTAACTATGATTCTTATCCTAATGTATCTTTTGAGTACGTTCGCTAAAATTTCGGTAACCCATTATCTTGAACTTTTCGAGTCTGTATACATACTCAAATCAATCGGGATTTGTCAGTATTAATGCTCTTATCGTTGGGTATTAGGTCCTTTTACTGTGTTTTGGTAATGGAAATCGATATGAGCACAATCTTGTGGAGAGCCTTTATCGGTGAGGGTCGCACAAACACTCGCCAAGAGGGCTGAGCCGAGCCGAGTTCTCGATGGGTTTATTGTGGGGTGTATTGTGCCGTCTAGCAAATGAAAATGCATAAAATCTGATACATTTCAGAGATTTTTCTCCCTCGAGTCTAAGATAAAAAGCTTGCAATTTTATAAGATGCTCTTTAATTTACCAAAGTGGATTTTTATACTTCAAAATATTTTGGTAGAGCCAACGAACTTTCAGAATATCTAGCCTATCAATGGGCATAAATTGAAGGAATCATTTCAAAGTTTTACTCAACCCTCTTTAATTTTTTAAGTACCTACGTAGCTAGCTTTAAGAAATGTTTAGCTGCTTGCCTTCTAAAAATACTTTTAGCTACTCAATACTAGACGCAAACCCAAAAGCTTTAGCAATCCAATACAGTAGCGATCATCATCAGCCATTAGACGTCCACTATTGGACGAGGCTTCCCCAATGGGCGGATTTGTCATAATTACACCATTGGCAGGCGGATTGGTGATCGCAGTATTGATGCTGAGTACTCAGGTGGACGCTGCTGCCCATGCCCTGGTGTAATCCCTTAGTCGACTTTTACGACATTCACGGAAGGAGACGAAAGGGCCTATGCTTAGGCCGCACACACCACGGCCGTAGTGACCATAATTTCTTGCGATTATCGCAGCTGTAAGCGGGCGATCGCAAGCAAAATTAAATTAGTAATAAATCAAATATTATTTTAGGAACAACTAGCATGTATGTATTGCCTATGTACCTAAAGGCAGTACATACATTATTATAGAAATGACTAGCTAGGTACGACTATATTGATTATGTATGTAATGAGAGTTAATAAACGGATGATCACAAACTGCCAAGTATCGGATTTCGATACCAAGTTGACGAACTTAAGGTGTAACGCTGTGTAGGTACTCAACTCCATAAAACTTCTTATTTATAAGCGTACCTCGGTATAGCTACACTATATTTATCTATGTTACAGCTTAGTTTCAGTAATGTTGTCTTTTCCTAAAAAAAAATTGAAAATTTACGTGTTTTATCAGGAGAAGGGTGAAATTGTCTCTGTACTTCGTTTATTTTGAATAATTTGATTACTTCGCTAAAAAATTCTCAATAAATCAGTGTCTTCTTACTTCAGATATCTGTGCCACCAGACCTCCCAACAGGGTACCTATAGAGATAAATCAAGCGACCCAAGATGGGTGTTCAAAACCTTACTTATTTTTGCTATTGCTTGCACAAGTAAATCATCATCACCAGTCTGTTTACGTCCACTGCTGGGTGAGACCTCCCCCATTGAATACAATGGGGATTTGCCAGAATCACTACGCTTGGCAGGCGGATTGGCGGTCACAATTTGGTATTACTTACTCAGGCGGGTACTGCTGCTACCCTTACCCTACCCTTGGTAAGATTTTATCTACATCCACGGGAGGAGTAGGGTCTATTCTTAAGTCAGATACACAATGGCAAAAGTAAATACGATACCCTTAAAATAATCTACAGTTAACGTTTTAAAAGCATGAACGCTAGGCTCTTAGTTTTTCGAAGCAGGGTTGAAATCATGCACTATGTTGGTACAGTATACAGGGTTGGAGCAACGCATCAAGGTTTGTGAACTACATGGTACTTGGTGAAAAGGTTGTGTAGCTAAGTCAGTGTCCAAGATCGGACCATCATGGGCTTCAATGATTTTGGTGATTCGATTTATGAACCGCAGAGGTTTCCTATTTGAACATTGATGACCAAAAAGACATAAGAAGATACTGATGATGTAAATTGGTCCAGGGTGGGGCGGGTGGCCCGGGCCGCCCAACCTGTGGCGTATCTGTTGCGCCGCCCATCCATCCGTGCCGTGGCAGCTGTTGCCAACTTAGCTGGTTTTTGGCTAGAAGTAACCACTTTTATGGATGTGGTGGTCTCAGCCTAAGAACAAGACTCATCCAACTCCCCGTGTGGATGTCGTAAAAGGCGACGTAATGCTCACCAATACTGCGATCACCAATCCACGTGCCAAGGGTGGTGATTATGGTAAATTCCCCTTATTATTTCGAACCAACACAGAACCAACAACCGTCGGGACATAAGAGTTCTCGAGTGGCGACCACAAACCGAACGACGCAGTATAGGAAGACGATGAGCAGACGACATTTTTTGAGGTTCGTGAGGTTCGTGATGGAGGCCCTATGCACAGCAGTGGACTTCTATTGGCTGATGATGATGATGTACCTGTTTCCAGTACCTACGACTTTTAGGGTTCCGTACCACAGAAGAACAAAGCGGAACCATTAAACTAAAGGAAACTTTGTTGTCCACCAATTGACTGTTCCTTTTTTCAGGATCGGCTTAGTAATTATGAATAATAAATACTAATTTCACACTATTATAATCACTAATTTACAATTCTACAGCACTAAAAATTCAGGCTTTAAACTTTAACGGCCTTATTACAGAACATGGACTAAATCTGAATTTAGTCCAGGCGTACTAGTCTAGGACTAAATATCGACATTAGGCATATGCGACTTTAAATACGAAAGCGGTTTGTTTTCCGAAATAAATTCTCGCGCTACTTCGCAATTTTCCTAAGTATCAAACTGACGGATTGTGTCACATCGCAATTGAGATGTCCAAATTCTTACCTCTAACAAGCAATCAACTGTCAATTTATAGACCATTGCTAAACTAGGCCTGGTTTTAGATAAACCAGAGATAGTCCAAGCTTATGTCATTTTTGGCATATCTAGCTCGAAAGTTGCTTCTGGAAAACAAACCATCTGCTTTTGTATTACAGTCGTATTTACCCTAGGTCGATTTTTAAGCCTAGACTGGTAGTCCTGGTTTAAACCCAGACTAAGGACATTTTTTATAATAACACCGATTGCGTTTAAACTAAATACGGCCTTGAGTGACTAACTCTGAATCGGATGCGCGTGGAGAGGGTTTCGTACAAGTAGACCACCATAGTAACCACTAGAGCAATTTAACTTATCTCTAGTCCTCATTCTAGTCCTCGATTAAATAAAGCTACACATTTTTTACGCATTTTCTCTTCATAAATATTTTCGTATTTTTTTGAAAATATGTGCGTAGGAGTGCCGTTTGCAATGCTTGATTTTTATAAAGTTTATATAATATCTTATAAACTTTAGATATTAAAATTATAAAAAAAATTGTATATTATTTCATATCGAGCAAAAAATTACACTGTGGATCAGTAGTACTACTGAATAGTTCAACTGGTAGAACAAATTATACAACCTTGTATCTCTAAGTGTTACTATACAAAAAAAAGTAAATTCACTCGGCTTTTCATATAGATTATAACGTTGAAATCGTTCAGTACAAATGTACCTACACGCTTTTTCTTACACGAGAATAGAAGCTCGTTGAAAGCTTCATTCCGAGTGTAAGAACAGGAGATATTTGTTTTACCAGTGTGGTGAAAGAATTTAATCCCCCTCGCAGAGGCTCCGTTCATGTACATGACACAACCTTCGAATTTTTGATTCTAGGCCGTTTTCTTTCACTGTTTGAAAGCACGTAATATTGAGCACAACACGTTTTTGAGTGGAAAAAATTGATGCATGATGGGGACCTTAGGATTGGAAGATTTGGAAGTAAGTAAAAGTCCAATAATCCATAAAATGCTTGACGTAAAGTTTTCGTAAAACATAAAAATGTAGCCACAAATTTTCAGGATCTTGATACTTTTATGACAGTCTAGCGATTAAAGCCTGGCGAAGCTGGCAGCACAATCCGCCCGCCCGGCCGTCCCTGGCAGTTCGTGTCTGCGCGCTGAAGTCGTGACTCGTGAACACCGACATTTTACCCCAAAACACGTGTGAATTTGAAAATCCCGCCTTTTAGCGAAGTGAGAAGTTCTTTTTAATCACCTAACTCAAAGCTTCTTTTTCTAAATTTTCTGGCCTAGAGTTTGGAGTTTTTGTGTCATTTTTTTTATAAGTTTTTCTAAATTCTATTGTTTACTTAAAGTTAAATTAAGAGAGGTGAGCGTAGATCCTTACTTAACAAAATGATTTTTCCTAAAAAACAATGTATTTTAAATCTAGGTCAGCCTCACATCGAGTGTGATTAAACATAATCCACTTCATAGAAATAGTTTACTGAGTGGTATTTACATACCTCCCTGCTAATAACACACACTAGAGTAATTATTACAGAAAATATTCAGGTACCTAGGCTTAGCACTTTACAAACTAAAATGTAAAATATATATAAATATATCTTAAATAGCAAATACAAGCTTTTATAATATACAACATATTATTACTATCATTTTATTTATACTTTACATAAATACAAAGTAGAATTTACAGATAAAGATGGTTTCAAAAAAGATTCAAAAACTTAGTGTAAGTACCTAATTGGTATTTGAGGCCGTTCTAATTAAATAAATTCAATAAATAAATTAGCGTAGTACCTACATTATCATAAATAAACGTATTATAAAATTCTCATATGATAAAATGATAATATGGCGCTGAGGTGGTCGATTCTGTGTTTTAGATTGTGATAGATATTATAATCCGGTGTATAACTCACGGTGAAAAGAGGCCCTTTGAGGCTCTGCCTACTCCTTCGAGGAAAAAGGCGTGTGTTTATGTATGTATATATGTATCATAAGTTTCCTAGTAAATAAACGTGATTGCCCACAGTTTTACCAGATGCTCCCCCTAAATTTAATTACCGTCGGACAAGGGTTCCCGAAAATCGACAGTCCAGGCCTTGAGGTTTCACTATTAAATTATTGAAATACCGAGGGAGATAGGTAAGTAAATAAGTGGGTTGGTGAATCAAAACTCAAATCCTGTTCAACCAAAATTAAACCAGACCCTCCCAAAAACCACTAGAATTCCTTAGATAATTTGAATACTTACTGCATTTCAGGTTAAATATTTTTAAAATCACTGTATCGGTTGTCAACTGCGCTAGATTTTACTATCAAAGCAGATAGATAGCCTTAATTATCTTTCTTTATATAGGTACTTTAACATCGTGTTTCACCTAAAATAGTATTTTTATTTACCTACAACCAATACATATATACGTATACACGCTTTTTTCCCCTTATGGGTAAGCAAAACATCGATGGGCCTCTTCGTCGTGGGTCACACAATCGCAGGAATATAGACGTGATGAGCTCATCGCCGCCATTGATTTCCCACGATTCTTCCAGTAATCAAAATAAGCCCGCTGCCATGAAAAATCACCAACGAAAATTGCCTAACAATTATCACAAGTACCTACAAACTATTTTTTAAATACAGATGGGACTATGTCTAAACTTATTCAAATAATTACCGGACGGGAACGAACCAAAGACGCTGGCTGCATTGCCAGGCAAAATGGCAACGATTGTTTCATAAAAAAAGCCAAGTACCTGCTTCTCCAATACTTTATCTCCAATATTTAGGAAATCATTAGGGAGCACGTCACCACCCCCAAAAGGTTGGCACGATTTTCGCCATTTACTGGTCACTCTATTTACATTTGCACAATAGAACCCTTTCTTGCAAAACCCTACGGGTTTTGTCCCCGAATTTAGAGTGTTTCTCTTCGTAAATTTGTAAAAGGATATATTATAGCTCTGATTCTCAATAGATTCAAACCGCTGAGTAGGTAGGTACACATTATTTTCATTTATACATTAACATTTTTTGTTATAATTTAGGTAGGTATCTAAATAGCGTGGTCTGGGTACTGTTTAGAACTATTAAAAGTCTTGTAGAGACTAACCACGAATTCCGATTCTAACTGCCCGAAGGTAGGCACGTGCTAAATGATATATTGTGAATTTATGAGCAAGTTAAGAACGTATTTATTTTTCGGAGTCATTCTTGACGCCCACGATAACACACGGCTCCCGAGATTTATTGATTTTAAATTGAACCGAAGAGCGATCTCAGATTTGCTGATAGTGATGAGGTTTTAACTAGTTAGGCCCGTGGAATCCGCAATCATAGCAATGGGTCTGGCTCAAGGCCCGGTCAACAGGCCTGAACTAATCGTAGATAACATTATCTATACTAATCTAGATCGATACATATGAATGTAATTCGAACTGAAATGCCACTGCTGATAGATAATATTATATAAAATAAGTTTTAGTAACAGTAATTTTTGACATCAAAGACATAGCTCACGGTAACACCGTGTGAAGCACTACTTCACTAGATTAATAGATCATTTTTCAGTTTCAGTTCTGTTAGTGTTGTGAGTGAATAAACTAGTGATTCGAATAGTGTTGTGCTGGATAGTTTCCGTCGTCCGATGGCCGGGAGTGACTGGCTGCGCTAGATCGATCCTGCAAGTAGCAGGGCAAATAACGAAGTAAGTGCACTCTCATTTACATAGTAAACTATATGTTAACTTTAACTATAGTATAGTTGAAGGTACTGTACGATTAACATTTATCCACCGTGTTTAGATAGTATTCGGTTGTTCTAGATATAAACTGGATTCTCGGCTTTGTATTATAGGTAAAGCATTCACGTAGAGCTTGTTTTTTAGGGGAATACCTAATATACTACAACTCAATGGACTTTTTTAGAGTTTGGTTGTCGGAGAAAATAAATCTTTATAAGAACGTTCAGTCCGTCTGACCGTCTCAGTCTATCACAATTACATAATAGCTTTTTCATCCCACCATCTCGGAAAGAGTATTTTTGCTATTCGATATCTGAGTGGAAAAGCCATTTTTATCCGCTAGAGGGTAAAGTAAAATTGAATTTAGAACATCATGTGCACTAAGTTTGTGAACTCAAAACATCATTAAACCTATTTACTTCTACCTCCATGGTGCCGAATTTATCATACAACATTTTTTAATTTGTTAAAAACTCAGACTCGGAACCTTCTTGGTGTATTACTTTTTATTTAATTTGCTTTACACGCGCCATTTTCTTTTCACGTTGTTGTTAAAATCTTAGGTTAAAAACAAGCAAGTTTCTTGTTGAACACAAGTGAAATCCTAAAATGAGTGATTCTAGCGACGAGGAAGTTTATTTGACAAACAGAATTGACTGAAACTGTTAAAAATGCGCAAAAGTACATATCTTATGATTGTAAATGTTTTTTGTCATTTCCTCGCTGAGGTGGGATGAAAAGTTACGTGTTGCACTCGAGTGCAAAGATTTTTCACCTCGTGCTCTTTTGATTCCCTCGCTAACGCTCAGGATTCTAATTTTTGAATCCTTCCCTTGCTCGGTCATTAAAATTGAGCACGCGGTTAAAAAGCAACTTTACACTCTTGTATAACAAGATAACAAAAAAAAAGAAAAAGGTGCGTTTACAAATAATGTGAAACAAAAGATTATTTTGTTTCACATGACATTTTTTATCAACATAAATATTGCAATAAAATTTACTGAAAATCACAGCCAAACCAAAAACGCATTAGCATTAAACGCATGCTGTGATTAAAAAGGTAGTGATTCTACTCCAGAGTTTATCAAAACAGACGCTTTAGAGATTATTGATAATCTACTACCGCAAAAATCAAAACAAACCCTGGCTTTTTATTGTCTCGCAGAAGGTGTGAAAAGTAGAGTATGCTCCTCTGGAACAAAGCCTGTCTTCGTCTTGGGTAGCTTGAACCCTTCGCTTCACTCAGGACTCTATATAATCCCTCGCTACACTCGGGAGTTAACTTTAGAGTCTCTCGTTACGCTCGGCACCGCGCCGCCCGCGACATAAGACACTGCTTTATTCCCTAAGTGCATAATCTACTATTACAGTTATGAACAGATATTTTTTGTTTTTTTTTATAGGGTTACTACACATAACTCAACTTAAAAAAAACGTAACTATATAAAAGAGGAGCCGGGGTACCTCCCTAGTCCCTATACATGTAAAGTGAGGGTGATATTTTTCACATTAACATTACCGGCCTAAGCCGGCAAGGTCAATTTATCTCGTAGAAGGTTCTCTAAAAAATGTTTGAATATCCAAGCATGTATGAGAAATATCAATTTGCGGGTCGTTTGTTCTCTTTTTGTTTCATTTCGATAAATTGAATGGCCTAAACATACTTTAGGTATTCCACATTATTTATAATATGTGATGCGCGTCCGTTAAAGGTTTGGTATTAAACCTATTAGGTTGCCAATCAGATTCATTCGTTCGTTGTGTAACTGGTTCTCTCATGGTCACTTTGCGTCATCGCCGATTTGACTTAACTTTGACCTTAAATAAGCTTTGGTCATGTGGGTTAGATCAAATTGGCGAAGGAAACAAAATGAGATTTTTACGTAAGTACCTACTGAAAGCTTTGTCAGATTCATCATGGAATTATTACATTCATCAGTGCCCTCATTTGGCCAATGGGCTATCTCGTTAGGCAGAGTCAGCACATTTGCAATGATAAATCATAATGTTGTTAGCGAATCACGCTAAACCCTTGTTTAAAAGCTTAGCGAATATTTATTTTGGTTGTTTTAGGAAGAGCTTTAAACAGAATTTAATCCAGTTCACCTACCTATACCGGCCGTAAAGAAATTCCAAGACTATAAATAGTATAACTAAACCATTAAGAGCCAAAAAGTATTTTTAACTAGTTGCGCCCCGCGGTTTCACCCGCGTGAATAATGATGAAAATTGATGATGATGATGATGATGATGAAAAGTAGCCTATGTGTTAATCCAGGGCGTAAAGTATCTCCATTCCAAATTTCACTCAAATCCATTCAGTAGTTTTTACGTGAAAGAGTAATAAACATCCATACTCACAAACTTTCGCGTTTATAATATTAGTAGGAGTAGGAGTAGGATTGAGCTTTTTCCTTTAACCTCTCGTACTTCCTTCCCGTATCAATTTTCTTCTACCATCGATTAACAAAAATATCTTGATAAACAAAACATAGGTTTGTTTGATGAATCTTTATTTAGTTTCTGAAATAAACACGTGAAACGCCGTTCATTGCCAACATCAGCCGACGATTTTTCCGGTCGTGACGCGTCGTACGTAAACTGCAGATGTCATTTTGGACATCGACATCCATCTGACATTTATAACTTTGATCATAATGCCTGTCCTGCCCATATTTTACCTGCAGCTTATTTACCAATGTGCATTGACTTAATAATCCACTTTAAGGTTATCGCACACATATCACCCTTGCATCGGATCAGTACCACTTTGCCTCATTACAGCACCCGTCAACCAGCCACCAACGCAACGCAGGCACGGCTCAGCATCGCCGAGGAGTTGACGGTGAACCGCAAGCTAGCTTGTCCCGGGGCGAGGCGATGCTGTTACGATGCTTATAAGGTGTGCGTTGTTGCAGTACAAAATTCCATACAATGTGTGCATTATAATATTACAATAGGTAGATGTACCTTTGTTGGCTCGTATTGATGTTAGCATAGCGACATTGATTTTTTAGTTTTTATGAATTTTTGATTCATACGACCATTATAAGACCAAGCAAAAAAATGTTGGAACCACGTCAATTTGGTCTTAAATTATCTCGGGGACATTGATCGAAAAATACCAACTTCAACCCATAGTTCATTAGCTCCATTCAGCAACTGATGCGAATAAAATATGCTACTAACTTTTACTGGAATCAAACCGCTTCTCATATGATTCCAATCATAAAACTATCCATTCATGGATCTACCTACGCGTTTACTTAAAACCCGTGCCAATATAAAATCGATCTGTAAAACGCTAATAATTAAGTTATCTATAAACGGTGGCTATTTATGTGCTATCTCTCTCACTGTGTACCTCATCATCATCATCATCAGCCTGTAGAAGTTCACTGGTGGGCATAGGGCGTTCCCTAAAATGTCACGACGATTGGTCTTGAGCCGCTTTCATTCACCAGTACCTACACTATATACCTATTTATATATATTTGTATTTAAGTTTATGCATCGTTTTTTTACCGGAGTGTGTTTATACCTAATATAAACCTATTATTTAATGAACCTAATTATTTTAAATAGCGTAGACTCATGATGGTTATTATATATCTATAATAGCATTATGATGACTGATGCGTGTGAATTTAGGTGTCTTCTCTAACACCCTATGCAAAATGCTTAATACCTAATACGCTTGTAATTTTTGCCTTAACCACTAATAATTTAATATAATAATATATTTATATAATATAATTTAATTTTAATAATTTTTGACTTAACTATTGGGACAATAGTTTGGCCAGAATTGATGATAATAATAACATAATTTAAAAAAAAAAAAAAAAACTTTAACCTAATTATACTCATGGAACTTCCGTGGTGTGTCCGGCATAAGAATAGACTCCTCCGTCTCCTCCCGTGGATATAGTAAAAGTCTTACTGAGAGATTACATCCAGGGGATGGGCAGCAGCATCTACCTGAGTAGGTATTTAACATCAAACTGCGATCACGAATCTGCCTGCCAAGCGTAGTGATTATGGCAAATCATTTCATTGTATTTAATGGGGTAGGCCTCGTCCTGGACGTAAACAATCTGAGGATGTTGATGATGATGACTCTTGAAATTGATAACGATCTTTGTGTTAGAGATCTTTCTACGACGGCATGGTGCGCTTTTCTACTCAAAATAAAGTAGAATCGAGTCCACCGCTTCCGTGTCAGTTTTAGACACCGACAACAACTTAAGCCATTGCATTTGTGACCCACGCCCTATGCCTATCGGCGTGCCCATATCGTAGAAAATGCTACCTGTCTCGTCTGAGTCTACGTGAGTATGTTCTGGTACAGCCAATTTGTCGAAATTTCACGTAAGCACATTGCAGAAATCACAACCAATTAACAGCAAACACTTTATTAATGCAATTTCACGGGTTGATGAAAAAATTGCAATTCAGCGATCCACAAAGCTGTTCGCAGAATTGAATTGAATTGAATACTTCAAATACCGTTCTATTTCAACACGTTCTCTAATCCGTGTGCTTGTAAACAAAACACTTTTACACCATTTTTTATTGCCTCCAAAAAAGTAAGCCAATTAACGTCGAATGAGTCAAGGCAAGCAAAGCATTGTTCCGTAAACTGGCTGCTGGCCTGGCTTTATGCCAGGCCACGCGACCACTGACTACCTATTAATTAATAGAAATTCCAATGAAAATACAGGTCACAATTTATAGCATAATACGCAAAAACCTAACCATATAAAGAAAAGCTGTAACATGTGCTCGCGGTGGCACATTATGAAACAAAATAATATTTATGTTCGATTGAAATTTTGGTTGATTTTGTACGCTTTGAAGTCACAAGGATCATTTTGCATCTATCTAAACTGGTGTGCAATGAAACTCGATCACTTATAAAAACCTCCCAAACACATTATTATTATTTATTTGTTTACATAATTAGGTAATTAAGTAAGTTAATACAAGTAAGTAATAATATTTTTATAAAAATTATTGTTTTTAATGCTATATTTTTCAATTCGATCTTGCATGGTATGGATGGTATTGTGCTTTTTCTAAGTGACCCTATTTCACGCCAGTTTATTATTTACACGTTTGGCGGTTTATATTTGGTTTGAAATTCAAATTGAAGTGGTTTGGTTATGAATGATTACACAAGCTTGTAAAACCATGATGATGAATGCTGAATGGACAATGCATGGAAAATCTGTGCTAACAGCTAATATGACGGACTCACTGACTCGCTGGTTGTCTCACTCACTGACTGACTGACTCACTCACTCACTCACTCACCAACTGACTACCAACGGACAGCCTAATTGGGAAGTTCCAGAAACCCAAAATTTGAGGGTACGTTCCCCTAAAGGGGTGAGGTGAATTTTAGGGGAACGTACCCTCAAATTTTGGGTTTCTGGAACTTCCCAATTAGGCTGTCCGTTGGTAGTCAGTTGGTGAGTGAGTGAGTGAGTGAGTCAGTCAGTCAGTGAGTGAGACAACCAGCGAGTCAGTGAGTCCGTCATACCCCGTCATCACCCCTTAAGGGGATGCAGCGGAGTATTGAAGTTTGTATGGAAAAAACTCCACGCGGACGAAGTCGCGGGCATTCCACTAGTCTGCACGAAAATGCTACTCGATATTTATTTCCAATAATACAATAATTACGATATATGATAATTATGATTTATTGTCCTGTATCAGGAAGCTAATTTAGAAATGTTCAAAGTGCCAATCAGTTACTCAAATTGTATCAACACAACGAGCGAAATAATGCAAAATAGGAAAACGGGAGCTTTGCCAAAATATGTGACCACATTTGTGATAGCAAATATCATCGTTATGAATTTATTAGTTTATTCACCTTCCATCTAAAGATAGCTTCAAAAGACATTCGTGTCGTTTGTATTTACATATTTTGTGGAACAAGACGCAGGCAAACTCCTGCGCTGTCTGATGTTTAGAAATTAAACTGAGTGATTTCCGATCGCAATAAATGTTTTCTTTTAGAATCTGGGCTTTGAAAACCATCACACGTCTACGTTGCTTTTAAACAGATGTAGGTAACTTGTTCCAGATTCTTTAAAAATAGGTAAGCAAAGTCGGCAAATATACTGAAGTTCGCCGCCTTTTCCTTCAAGTTAAAATCAAATTTATAAAATAAACAAATCAAGATTGATCCGAACGCGGAACGCTAAGGACAAAAATAATTATAGCGAAGTTATTACATTTGAATCACTCGGCTCATGGGTCTTAAGAGCCATTTCGTACTTTCCTGTCTAGTAAAAGAACACAGAAGGAAAATAACATCTGTAATAAATTTAACATAGACTTGTCATCAAAGCGCGAAGGGTTTTATGTCAGGCATTATACGATTATATCACGCTGTATAGGACCATAATGTTTGTCACATTCTGGTGGGATTTTTTTAACTTGGCTGTCGGCTATTGCTCCGGCCTGATATAGGCCACACGGTAAATTTAGCTTAATTACTCTCCAAATAAAGAGCGAAAGATACTCAACCGTCCCTCACGTTAATAGGATGCATGAAATCGTTGAGAGCGGTAGGTACTCGCTTTAATGACCCTCACATAAAATGATTGCCCGTAGAAACTCATATTTCCATATGTATGCCGATTTAAATATTCTTTTCAATGATCTCTGACGTGAAATGGAGCATTTTTACGTTTTCAATAGTAGGGAATTAATGGCTTTTGTGCGTCAGAATTTTAAATTTGGAAAAGGTTCTCCTATTATCATTACAATATCAAATTCAAAAGGGTTTTATGATAAAAGGTATCCATTTTAAATCATAATTTTCAGAAACAACTTTTTTTCTCATTATGTATTCACGGTCCTTAAAAATTCTATTAATTGACAAGGGACTGGAATTCAATCCACATGTTTAACGTTGCGTTAAGCATGTATGTTGAAATGCCTAAAACGTTGGACTAAGAAAATGTACAAAAGATGAGAAAATCACTGACATTGGTGACGTACTGAATCTAAATTGAATAGAGTCTATCATTTATCCATTTAGCTATTCTTTTAACGCTCAAATTGCCCGTCTTAAAATAACTGCCAAATGATGCGGAATGGGCGACAGATATCTGTGGCGATAACTGCGATTATATCATCATGATCATTATCAGCCTGTAGAAGTTCACTGCTGGACATAATCCTCTCCCCTAGATCGCCGCGACGAACAATCTTGAGCCGTCTCTATCCACCGACTTCTTACGACGCTTAAGATGTCTTTAGTCCATCCAGTGGAGTGTATACCTATAAGTAAGTATAAACAATCAAGCTGTGACGTTGGAAGTAGGGCAAGTAGCTATGTTGAAAATAGATTGAATAATAGGTATAATAAATAATTTCAATATAACATTCAAATCATTGATAATTTGCCTTATCATAGATTCGTAGCACGTTTTGAGAAGTCGTCGCTATCTCCTTGAACCACTGACCCGGTGAAGTGGGACCCGATAAAGGATTTAATATCCCTATTCAAATACAATAAATGTTATAAGATTCTTTATATACAACACTCGGGGGAATAGAAACGTTGAGAGCAAAATTATGAGAGAGAACGTTTTCATAAATAGGAAATATTATTTTAATAGAGTATTAAGTTTGATAAGGTTTCAATACGACCTCTGTGGCGCGGCGGGCGAAGGTTCGCCTGCGACGCAGCGGGTTCGGATCCCGCCTCAGAACAAATATTTGTACGATCTGCAGATAATTGTTCTGGGTGTTCTGGGTATTTTCTATGTATAATAAAAAATATCTATCTATGTATTGTATTGTATTAAGTATATCAGTTATCGAGTACCCATAACACAAGCTCTGCTTAGCTTGGGGCTAGATAATGTTGTGTGAAATGTCTAGCATTTATTATTATTATTATTAATAAAGGTCTTCTTTTTTCCATCATAATCATCATCATCATCAACAAAAAGTCTGTAGAAGTCCAATCCTTTACGGTAATATAATAGGGTAGGTATATACATAATAAGGCTCCCCCTAAAATGCCACGACGTGCGGTCTTGTGCCGCCTCCATCCACCGACTTCCTGCGACCTTTATAATGTTTTAGTCCATCGAAAGGGTGGCCTTCCTTAACCGCTTCGTCCGGTTTGTGGTCGCCACTCGTGAACCTTTCCCCAACGATTGACAGTTCTGCGAGCTATAAGCCCATTGCCACTTTAACTTGCTAATTCTGAGAGCTATGTCGGTGATCTTTGTTCTTCTATGGATATCCTCATTGGATATCCAATTTGGATTCTATCACGTGGTAAAACTCCTATAGCATAGCTCTCTTCATAGCCTGCTGCGCGTTTATGAGATTTTCCATACGGCCAATAGCTGTTATCGACCACGCCTCAGTGCCGTAAATACATTTGTCTTACATACATACATAAAGATACGCCTTTTTCCCCGAAGGGGTAGGCAGAGCTTCAAAGGGCCTCTTTTCCCCGTGGGTTGCACAATCGCAGGAATATAGACGTGACAAGTGGTGAGCTCACCGTAATAAAACACTCCTAAATAAGCCAGCAGCCAGGACAAATTGTATGCTTACGAAAATTGCCCAACAAGTCCGAGATTGAGGGCTCTTTTTTTCATATTCATAATACACATTTGTTGCTCCATATTAGTATATAATAAAATTCTTTTAATAAAATTGCACACAACATGAGCCTCGCTGAGGCACTACAATATAAAATTAAAATGAAAACTTTCGTATTACATTTTAAATACCTGCATAAAACTTCATCTTCTGTCGTTACAACGACTCTTTCTTGTTCAACCGATATTAAACCGTCATGTCCTAGAGATAAAACAGAAACTAACATTTGAGGAAATACAGCATGTGCATGAGAAGCCTCCTAAGCGAGATGCACTGACTCCACACTCGTCTACTTACACTGTTAAATACTCGCCGAGTATTAAGTAGGTACTGTTAAGTCTGGTCCCACTCTGAATACCTACTATACTCACGTATAGTAACTATTACAATAAAAATAATAATATTACAGTAATAGTTACTATACGTAACAGTGCGACTGACACGAGATTATATTGTGACTGGAATGTTTTTAACCGACTTCATAAAAAGGAGGAGGTTCTCAACTAGATTGTACTTTTTTTTTTGTTTACCTCATATCAACGTAGTTTATGAACCGATTTGCAAAAATTCTTTTTTTATTTGATATATCCAGATTGGTCCCATTTTTTTCAAAACCAGTTCTGATGATGAAATCCATGAGGAATTGAGGGAACTCCTCAAATGTTATAGGCATACATATAGCAATTTTGGTATTTTCAGCAACAAGTTATTGTTTTGTATGCCTTTAGCAAATAAAAAAATATGCAGATAGCCGAATTCATTGCGGAAGTCGGTTTTTTAATGAAAAGTTATTCAATTAGAGATTTGGGCCTCTGCTCTTCTGGTCCAATACATGTATGAATGGAATAAAAAGTACTGACGGTATTTCATCATAATATCCACGAGTATTAGCTCTCCTTTATTTGCCGACTGTATCTAATAACCCGAACTCTTCGCAATATTGATCGTTACCATTTACCTTTAATCGAGTATTGGTCGTTACATTTAAGCCAGGGTTTCGTTAGACGGCCGTACTATCATTTAACGGCCGTAATATAGTGGTAATTGTGGTTATCAATCATATACACCACCAAGTTACGGCCGCTTGCCGAAGACGGAACTAAGAAACCCTGGCTTTATCAATAATCACATCATCGGCAGAAATCCCGTGCTGGATATAGGCCTACCCCAGACTTGAACCGCCTCCATCCATTCAGACGGCATTTTACACTGCGTTGGCCAGTTTGTGGTCGCCACCCGAGAACCACCAGAAGTTGAAACCAGAGTTTCCACTTCAACATGCTAATTTTGGGGACTATGTCGGTCGGTGATTTTGGTTCCTCTACAGAGGGCTTATTACGGGTTTGCAACTATGGATTTGCGAGTCGTGAGCGTTCTCCGTGACTTACGTAGTAACTAATAATCATTCTGTGACGCGCAGTCGATAGAAACAGCACAGATTAATAAGTAGTTACTACGTAAGTCACGTTGAATGCTCACGACTCGCAAATCGATAGTTGTAATGCAAAACTCGTAATACGCCCTCTGATCTCCTCCTTTGGTAAGTTGCTGAGTATCAACCGGTAATCGTTACCAATTACTACTAAATTGATCACGTCGGAATTAAATATCGGGTTTCAATTATGTTCTACTCGATTATTGTTATTTCTGTGTAATGGCAATTTATGGCACGGGCAATTGTTAGAGTAGTCAGTTTGTATTGCTATTTGTAGCTACGTCATCGTACTTGGGGCCCAATCGAAGAAGAACTCTACAAATCGGCAATGTTCACTGTACGTATGCATGTGACATGTTAGTTAGAATAATTTCTTCATCTTTTGTTTTTGGTATCTTTTACCACCGAACGATTAAATAAAAAAAATACCCAAGTGCGAGTCGTATTCGCGTGCGGAGAGTTCCGTAATTTTTCTTTTTGTTGTTGTTTTTTACCAATAGTTCCTTGGTATAAGACAACATGGCATTTATATATTTGGTATTGTACTTAATGTATTACTACTTAAGGCATTATTATAGAGACATTTATGTGACGTCAGGCTACGTTCTACGGCCTTGTGTTCGGTTGAAATAGAGCAAGCTCCTAAATGTCCACAATGGTGTAAACAATATGATTCACATTCGCTGTTTAATGTGCCGACCCGTGTGGGTTGTAGTAACACTAGGTATTTACCACGTGCTCATAATGGTAAAATAAAAATATCGTAAAATTTGTGTAAAAACTCTTCCTCTGCAGTGTCCATTGTGGCTATATTGTTTTTGACTTTCCAAAACAAGCTTTTATGATTGAATCCATCTAATGATGGAGTTAGTAACGGTCCATTTTTCATCTTCATACAATACTGTCAAAGGAACTTGATAAAAATGTAAATGTTTTAAATATTTTTATATTTTTATTAATATTTTTGATAACGGAAAAATCGTGAAGCAAGATTTTAATCATTTAAATATTTTTTAAGGACCCAGTAAGGTTACGACATTTTCACTAGGGCAGGCGAAAGTAGATCTGAGTAGACACTAGTGGAAAAACTTGCTGATTATTCATTCGTTATCTCGAGATCGCAGTTTGCCCTGATCTCTGTTTTGGTAACCTACGTTAGGACGTAAGAATTAACTCGATAATTTTGCTCAAAAAAACATTTTCGGTTGTTTATGTCTTGCGACATTTTTGGCTGTTTTCCTTCGTAATACGCATGCTGAGTTTAAATTGATGAATTCAATTTCAAGAGATCGTCGACTGTATATAAATTATTAATTCTGATTTCACTTGAGACAGGTACCGGACGGCTATTAAGATAATTGCATGTTTTTATCTGAGTGAAAAGGTTAGATAGATAGATAGATAGTTAGATGGTTAGCTCATGATGAAGATAAAAATACTGATTGTTCAAATTGTAATGTTATTATTACAGTTAAACACGTGACTTGAAAATGTGTGCCTACACAACACATTTTATAACTTAAAAAAGCATATTACAAGCATATACTTTCGAGCTTTTACCGGATAACAATCAAGCATGTTTTCAAAGTTCCGTGGCATGTCCGCAGCTTAAGAAAATACCTCTCCATCTTTTTCCGTGGATATCGTAAAAGCCGACTAAGGGATTACACCAGGGTATGGGCAGCAGCATCCACATGAGAACTCATCACCAATATTGCGATCACCAATCCGCCTGCCAAGCGTGGTGACCTGGCAAATCCTCCTACTTTCTATGCGGGAGGCCTCGTCCGGCATTGAATTTAATTCAAGTGATTTTAATTGCAAAGCATGGCCCTGGTATTCAAGCTATAAAACTTATTAACTCGCTTCCTATTGACATGAAAGTTATGGATAGTCTTTACATCATACCTAACAAATCTATTGTTGAAAGGGTGTTTCTCTATACAATTGATGAATTTATGACATGTGATAAATTATCTATATTCAATTATTATATTCAAAAAAATAGGTAATTTTATTTTGATTGATTTACTACTTGTTGCTATTTCTTTTGGCCTTATATACACAAGCTCAAAGTCGTGCATCGGGCTGTGAACTCCGAGCATAGCATAGCTCTCTTCATTTCCCTTATTCCGCCTTTTTATCTATAGTACCTACGTATTTAGTGGAAGAACTAAGATCAAAGACGTAGCCTTCAGAATTAGCACGTTGAATTGAAGGGCTGGCAATGGGCTGGGCAGGTCGTAAAGCTCGCAGAGTTGACAACCGTTGGGGAATAAAGGTTCTCGGGTGGCGACCACAAAAACGGACGACGCTGTAAAGGAAGGAAATCGGTGGATGGAGGCGGTTCGAAACCATTCGCTTTATGCATTCTACTTGCCATTCTGTGAGCGAGGCCTATGCTCAGCATTTCTACAGGCTGATGATGTAATTACTTATTTATTTATTTATTTATTTATTGAACAAAATCCACAGCCCTTAATATAAAACAGAACATTCTTATAATTAAAATCTTATGGCCAATAATGGATTTACATTTTATACAATAGTAGATTATGCACTAAGGGAATAAAGCAGTGTCTTATGTCGCTGGCGGCATATTGAACCCTGAGCATAACGAGGGACTCTAGAGTTAACTCCCGAGTGTAGCGAGGGAGTTATATAGAGTCCTGAGTGAAGCGAGGGGGTTCAAGCTGCCCAAGACGAAGGCAGGCTTTATTCCAGAGGAGCATACTCTACTTTTCACACTTTCTGCGAGACAATAAAAAGCCAGGGCTTGTTTTGATTTTTGCAGTAGTAGATTATCAATAATCTCTAAAGCGTCTGTTTTGATAAACTTTGGAGTCGAATCATTATCGTTTGCAATTTTTTATCAACATTAATATTACAATAAAGTTTACTGAAAATCACAGCACCAAACATTTCATTTTTCACAACATTCTTTGTAAATGCACCTTTTTCTTTTTTTTTTTGTTCTGCCAGTGGTGGCCAGTTCGATTTTCGAACAAACCTCTTTACAATGCCATATGGGCATTTTTTTACTTGGAGTTTTCCACGAGTCTCCACACGAATTGGACGTTCCAAATTCAAATCACTTTAATCCCTAGGGAGTTTCATACAACTTTATATCCCTAGAGAGACAATGCTTTACTTTACGTTGAGGTTGCATGATTTGTAATTGGACATTGTCGAGCAGGTGGTGTGAAAAACTATTTTTATACTTCTTATTTAACTTGTATATTTTGCTTTTGTGTTTTTTTATTGTAAGTAATTTTAAATACGATTGGATAATTGTTACTGAATAAATAATTATAATGAATATTTTATGAATAGATAGTTTACCATAAAATATTTAGCTACCTACCATAAAACACCATAACTAATAAATATAAGTGGTAGTACGTATTATGTGTGGGAATTATTTCCTAACAGACAAACCACCCACCAAAGGAGAAATATTTATATGAGATTACGGCAATCACTTGAGATTTACAGAGTTTTGCCCGGGTATTACGGCCTGTAGAGAAAAGCTCCTTGTGAGTTGTGAGATTTACAGAATATACACTACCAAGATTCAAAATCAAGAATTCAGAATCAGGAATATAATTTGAAATCTGTAGAAATTTAATATGAAAAGTTGTTTCCACTTTCCAGGCCAGCACAAATGCTAATTTGTTCGGTGACCGGACTGACAAGGGCCCAAAAGAAAAATAAAATTTGCCCCAATCGCCCCAGATGCTAAGATAAAAGAAAAATTACCCCAAATGCTTGGATAAAAAGAGCGCTGTTATTTATATACCTACCAACTCAAATTCGACATTTCCGGAAAGCCTGGAAGTGAACGTCTAAATGAACATAAATATTTTACAAGTAAATCGTAACGGGAGTCGGGGGAAGGGGGCTGTGAGGAGGTCGAAACCTGATGAGTTGCCGTCACCCAAATTTTTAACAGTTCCCTGAGCGAACGTGTAATTATTCCATTCCATATTTCCACCAAAACATATTTCAGAAGAAATTAATTGATACCATTACTTCTCAAAATTACGTTTTGGTGGAACTTATTGTGAGAATTATCGAAGGCCATTTGGAATAGAAATTCGTAAATAGGGCACGCAATCAAAATGGCTGAACAGAATTCAGTGAATTCCATAAGTACCTACTTTAATATTCATAACGACTTGTAAAGTCCACTGGTAACTCAAACAAACAGTACGCTGCCGGTTATGGAAAAAGTTTTCATGAATTCGAACTTCGAACACTTCAAAGCTAACGTTTTATACGGAACTAGAACCGACCATGATATTTACATATTACGTCCGTACCTAATTCACTGCATAAGACCTCCACCTCAATATTTTTCAAGAATATCTAACCATCTTTCCTCTGCAATTCTGATAACAGATTGGCTTATAAATGAGCCCCATATTTAGGCAATCCATCGTCAAGGCCAGCGGCCAATCTCCTGTAATTATGTACACTGATCTGGTACTGAGAGTAGATTATTGATTCTCGTATCAAAGGGACTCTGTTACTGTTGATTTATCTGTCCCAAATTCCCAATACCTATACATTAAACAGACATTGGAGAAAGGTAACTATAGTCAATACCTAAATCAAACAGAACGCGGACCGAGCGTGTCACACGTATTGCCCGCTGCAGCCAATTAGTGAAGTAAATAAGTCTGCCTAGTATCGTAGAAATTCTGGACTTGTTGGGCAATTTTCGTTGGTATAAGATTAGTCCTGGCTACAGGCTTATTTAGGAGTTTTTATTTAGATTTTTTTTCTTTACTGGAAGAAAGCGTTAGCCAAGTTGGTCGTGGAAAGCAATGGCGGCGATGAGCTCACCACTTGTCACGTCTATATTCCTGCGAGCCTGCGCGACTGTCCAACCCACGGTGAAAAGAGGCCCTTTGAGGCTGTGCATACCTCTTCGGAGATAAAGGGGTGTGTTTTTGTATGTATGTAATATGTAGTATCGTAGAAATTATCTCTGTGTATATCCTATACGGAGTTACAGTTCTGTCATTTCTGTCTGTTCATTGAAGAAAATTGATGCTCTCTTTCATCCTTGGTCTTAACGCAACACGCTTATCTTGAATGATTCATCTCGCAACGTGTAGTCGTGTTTTAGCCTACTTCAAACATGCTAATTAAGAAGAGGCACACTTGTAGAGCAGTGCCTATATTTGTCATTACTGAAACTTTGGCCAAGTTCTTGTTTAATCGCAGACGCACTATAAACTTGAGCTGAGTTGAGCTTTCTTACATAAAATGTCAAAATAATATGCATAAATAACACCATCCAAAAACTTTATTGTTTAGTAGTCTGCAGAGACGAAACAATAGCTCTCACGGGAGTTAAATTTGCAAATAACGCCATTCGCTCTTCTGTTTCGAAGGAGTGGCAGAACAGCTTTTTTGTAACCAGATTTGCATTGGAAGTAGCTGAGATGGAATATTTCAGGGATAAAATATTGGGGTTATTCCTCATGACCACTTGTTTGCAAAACTGGTTATTATTTACCTATTTGTATAACATCTGGATGTTTCCCTGATTTGTGTCCAAACATAAATATATAGATACTTAGCTCCTACAAAAACCTAAACCAGTGAGTAAAAATTAGATCATTTCTTATCATTAAGAGTACCTACCGTTAGATAGGTTTAGTACACATCCGCCAGATTCCACTTATGCCACAAATAAAAAACAATAGATCACTTTGTTCTTCTCTAATTGGTAACAGATAGGTACTCACCCAGTAAGACTCTCATAATCCTATTAGCACGTTACATGGTTGCGCTACATCAAGGGCATATGCCTCGTCTTAATAGACCATAGATAGAAAGATTTTATTAAGCAAATAAAATAAATAAACAACACACAACTCATAATATTAACTCTTTATTGCGCAAAACAACCTTATACATACTTACATACAGTCATACACTTACTCACATACAATCTTACATGCAGAAACTTAGTAAAATAACAAAAAACTAAAGAAATACCATACCATGATTGCATCGCATTGACAATACAATCGCGCGATCAAACATTAAAATAAATAAATGCTGGACATTTCACACAACATTATCTAGCCGCAAATGACCACATTGTGTGTCCATTGACGAACGGGCGATGTGTTCAAGTTTGTATGAGAATTTTCATCGCAAGACTATATTATCGCTTGATCGTACGACCGCTGGCATATTAGGACATAGCCTAATGCTAATTAAGTTCCCTGGCATCTAATTGGGCATCCGAAGTATTTGGAGCTCTGCAATCTAAAACGCTGTGACTATGAGTGAGTTCGCAAACATTTGTACCGTAGAGACCTGTGTATAGTACCACATCTTCATATAGCTTACCCGAATCAATTCACATGAGAGTAAACTTGAGTCAGCCCATTTTGTCATGGTTGTTCCACTTTTTCGGGTACACCCCTGGACCAAAAACTTGTAGAAGCGTGATGCACGTGTTTACCCCACCCCGTTGACGTTCCTATGGTAAGTATGACAGAATCCCAACTATGAGAACATTATAAAGGTTGATTATGTAGAATAAATGAAGGTAGGTAAGGTAAAATTTACAGCTATGGGCTAAAGTTTCACTACTGAACATATTACACACTGTGCTCGCTTTCATTAGAACTATCATTTCATTTGCAACTGGAGAGAGAAAATAATGAGGATTGTTTGTTTGGTTTCTGAATCATAGCGTTTGTTGGAGATTTACATTTTCTACACAATGTTTGAAATATTAACAGAGCGTTCAAATAGAGTTATTAAGTACAATTGACAGCTCAATAGTTTTTTACAAATGCTCAAGCAACTCTATAGTCTTCACTCTGCGTTTTTTTGTTTTACTCTTAAGTAGGTAGGGTACCTAATTTCTCGTGTGTGTAACATAAAAAATATGACAAATGGGTCAAAGATCAAAAGATATAGGTAAACCACCTAAGGTGTTACGTAATAGCACGGCTAGGTAAGGTTTAAATACATTATGTTATGCTAGGTGTTATGTTTATTTTATTATATTTTTCACAAATTTTCAAATGTTTTATGCCCACACATCTTATGTAGGTATATAAACCTATCGAGGTCAGCCCTCGTATTCTTCAAACCAACTTGTTGATAGCAGACCTTTTATAGGATAAGGGTCACTATGCTGCCCACAATAAAACTACTGTCAGATTTGGGAATGGGTCGGATCTACTCGACATTCCAATAATAATCCGGTCTCGATTTTTTTTCATCAAAATTACATAAATTCTTTTTGTATGAATCTTAAAAGATTATTTACTTATTTACATCCATTACATTTTCTCGAAACGTTTTCTTTTGATGATTGGTCGTATCTAGTCAACTTTGATTACGTAAACTACAAAAACTACGGCATGAATCTGCTTTTTGGAATTAAAAGATGCATCTTTCAGCATCACAATAACGACATAATATATGTCGTAATCAAAATTCGACCTTAATATTGCGACAAGTAAGAAATGTTTATGAGAAGTTTGTAATGAAAAGTGATTTTCAGGCAATCGATTTAAAAAAAAAACCTATATTTATAGAGTAGTATTTAACATTTGTGACATAAATATTTATCCAATTTAAGTAGATAAAAAATTCATGGACGATATTGGTATAATTCCCTACGCAGCAACGAAAAAACTATTCAAATCGGATCAGACATCACGGAGTAATCTGTGTACACGTAAATACATAACCGACCAATGTAACCTCCTCTGTTTTTGAAGACGGTTAAAAATAACGTTTTCACAGATCGATATTTCCGCGTAAAATGAAACGATCACAGTACCGATACCAGTTACCTCATTTACTTTGTAGCTGGCGCGAGTCGAGACTTCAATCTAAGATCAAAGGAATGATAACAGCCAAGAAATACAAAGCGCAAATGTAAACTGTGGTTCGACTTGAAGTTGCGACGCGAATTCATGATAGGAAATCGAAGGATGGATTTCAATTATGATATGTTTATTTATGTCACCAAGCAGTAATACTTGCATGGCTGTGTTCTGGTTTGAAGGGTGTGGGTGCCGGTGAAATTACTAGCCCATGCAACTTTACATCGTTATATTTAACGATAGCGGACACAGTGCAATGCTACGTAAGGCACGTCCTATATGGACGTGACCTGAGGTATTGCGGTTATAATAGTTAGGGGTTTCCACATAATACCAAGGTTCTAGGCCAGATGCGTCATTTAGGTACTTAAGTAAAAAAAAACTTTTGAGATGTCAAGTGTTTGAATATATAATGAAGTTCGCCTTATAATTATGAATGTATAAAGGGAAGTACTGGTACCTGAAGTAAATTTTACTGACTGATGTTGACATGTAGATCATTCATAAATATTCATACGTTAAACAAAACGAAGAACCAACTTAAGTGTATCTTAAGTGTTATTACCAGCTATTTAAGTCTACTGATAATCTAAATAATTGAATGCACCTCATACTTGCTCTACAAATGTCTTTGTATGGATGAAACCTGCAAAAGGAGAGCATTTCAATTACAACCTTTGTTAGTACCCTCATGTAGAGTTTCCCAAGACCAAGTTTTAAAATTTATGCAATGTAAAAATATCTGAATCTAAAAGCTACGGCTATTTACATAATATTTACAGTTTTAAAAGGCCTTCATCAATCGCAGAGCAAGCGCTTGCCAGATTGTAATGGGATGACGAGCGCTATGCAAGTGTTTGTTTACATAACGAATACAATTGTGTTATGAAACGTGTCTATTTTTACCCATCCATGTGCATTGCGAAGGAAGATATTTAATATAACCATCTGGCTTTCTTGATTTACCTATGACTTGTGGCTTGATTCAAGTGGATGTACCAAGACATGTATTATTTCTAAAAACTTGTGTGCGAGTTGGATTGGCGTGGAGGGTTTTTTAAAAGTAGGCTACTGTAGGAAGCACTAGACCAATTAAACTTATTAGTCCTCAGTGAAATTAAGGCATACATTTTATATACGCATTTTCTCTTTTTCCTATAAACTATGAGTGTAGATTTAATATTATTCCCTATATTCCATATTTTATCCAAAACTTTAAGACTCGGTAGTTTCGGAGATGGGGTTCTCTATAATACAAAAACAATAGGGAATTGCGGCTGTGACAGACAGACAGAAAAACATCAGAGTGATTATAATAAAAATAAAATAAAATAAAATAAAACAATGGTTCCGTTGGTTTTGAAAAATAAAATCTAAAAACCCTATAATCTGTACCCTCAGTTATTGGTTAGTAAGAGGACTCTCTCTAGCAATAACATTGAAGGAACGAAGACCATATTCCTAAATAATCTCATACCATTCTGGTTACCGTAAGAAAGATCTGACAGGTGAGGAGTTTTTGACCTGTAACAGACCAAGTAAACAGAAATCGCTTTATTATCATACTAGTTGCGCCCCGTGGTTTCACCCGCGTGAATAATGATGAAAATTGATTATGATGATGATGATGAAAAGTAACCTATGTGTTAATCCAGGGCGTAAAGTATCTCCATTCCAAATTTCACTCAAATCCATTCAGTAGTTTTTACGTGAAAGAGTAACAAACATCCATCCATGCTCACAAACTTTCGCGTTTGATGATGATGATGATGATGAAAAGTAGCCTATGTGTTAATCCAGGGCGTAAAGTATCTCCATTCCAAATTTCACTCAAATCCATTCAATAGTTTTTACGTGAAAGAGTAACAAACATCCATCCATACTCACAAACTTTCGCGTTTATAATATTAGTAGGAAGTAGGATAGTAGGATAGTAGGAAGTAGGATAGTAGGATAGTAGGAAGTAGGATAGGATAGGATGGGATTTTATGTGTCGTCCAAAAATCTAAGGTGTATAGACATAAATCTAGAAACTTTGTTATAGTTCAATAAAGTCATCATCATCATCATCAGCTGCCTTTAGACGTCCACTGCTGGACGAGGCCTTCCCTATAGAATGCAATGCAAAGGGGGGATTACCATCATACCATCACCAACGCTTGGCAGGCGGATTGGTTATCGCAGTATTAGTGTTGGGTACTCTGCTGCTGCTGCTGCTACTGCCCATCCCCTCCTAGTCATCCCTTAGTCGGCTTTTACGACATCAACGTTAGAAGACGGGTGGGTCTATTCTTAATTCTCGTTGTTCAAGTGAGGTCAAAATTACTTTGTTCAAAGCCTACTGTCAGTCGTTTTACACGAGTAGCCTGTGGACCACGTATACTCAAAAAGCCCTCAACACCCTTCGCGTCCAATACAACAATGCATTCAGGATGCTGTTGGGGCTTCCGCGGTTTTGCAGCCCCTCGGGCATGTTTGCGGAGGCACGCGCCGACGGATTCGCCGCCTGCATGCGCAAGAAAGTCGCCTCGATGTTGAGCAGATTACACGGGACCACCAACACCATCCTGAATACTGTGGCTGATAAATGAGATAGTCCCTTCTTTAAGCACTGTGTTCGAGTGATGACGAAATAAGTAGGTAAATATTGTTTCGTCATCACCCGAATACTAGCTTTTTCTTTAAATTATTACATGAATTATTATTAGTATTAATACCTATTATTTTGGTGCCTAACATTGCTTAAGTCATACTAACTTAATATGGATCTTGTTATCTGAAATAAAATTATTATTATTATTATTATTAATATGGAAACGCCACGCCACAAAGGCACGGGGTTCTGGAAAGTAAATGCTCCAAAAAAGGATATCACCCACACACTTTACTAACATTATGTATGAGTTATGGTAAAGTTAACAGTGTAACTTACACTTCATGTAGGGAACAGTAAAAGGGACCGTTTACGGTAGGCTGAGCAAGGGGTTAGCTTTATTTCGGTCTCAAAGATTTCATACCTTGAGGTTTGTATGTGAATGTGAGTAATTTAATACAAACAGTAACATAGGACCTATGCCGGTACTTTATGTAGGTATATGATTTTAATGTACGTAGCGATCACCGGAATCTGATCCTTACTTTTTTAGTTTTAAAGATGAATATTCAATAAATCATGCACAAATATGAAACATTAAGTATGTTAACTTTTACTCTTTTACTGTTTCTAGAATTAGTACAGTCAAATTAGGTGATTTTTTGCACAAGTGTGGAACTAATTAGATGTAGTCATGAAACCTTTTCTAATTGTTTTGTATGGCTTAAAAATCACCTCTAATAATAAGCATCAGTAATTTCACCCTCCGGAACAGGGTGAAATTGGGTGAAAACCATAAAAATATCCGTAACTTAATGGGGGAAAAGTAAGGTAGTCGGTGCAAATTGATAGACTTATCAGAAAAATGTTCGAAATACATTAACAGGTTTGCACCTTGGTGCGTCTCACGGAAGGCACTTTTCCATATTTTATGGTCGCTCTACTTCGGGGAAAATTAATGTAGTTCTGGAAATTGACTTAAACTTATTCATTTAATTATTACTACATCCGCCGGAAGTTTTATACTGGTTTTTTTTACGGAAGATGCATTTGTTCAACACTGTGTTCTCTACATGCACGTGGTTTTTATTAAAATCATAATGCACTAAGACAGTCTCTCTATACGTAATTTAACTTGCATCAAGTAATTTCTTTCTATTTTCAAATTTACGGCCTTTTTAAGTTTGTACATAATATTTAAAAGCCTTCCGTAAGCGCCAGAAACGGTGCAAACCTAGGATAAGCTTCTTTTCGTGTCATCTAATGTTTCCATAAGAATCCACGACTACACGACTTAGGTCCACACTTTTTGCTAATTTGCCTATACTAAATGGATATGTCTCTACTGTACTATTTTGGGTGTCATATAAACACATAATCACGCTAACGTTTTTTTTATTAATGATCGAACTTGGCATGTGGCCCTTTCAGCCTGTCTTGCAATGCAATACCTCTTAGGTCACGTCCACGTAGGACGCGCTCTACGTGATATTGTACTGTGCCCGTCACCCTGAGACATGAAGATGAAAAGTCTCATCATGCCTGTAATTTCACCGGCATCCTTACCCTTCAAACCAGAACACAACAATGCGAGCACTACTGCTTGGCGGCAGAAATAGGTATAGTGGTAGTACTACCCCGGACGATTTCTTTTACAAGAAGTTCAACTAGGTACATATAACTTTTCATTTAAAAAACCGACTTCCGCCATTGTATTCGAATAAATATCTGGATGAAAAAAAATATGAAAAAACCATAGTGGTGAAAGGGTTATGATACTTTCTGAATGCAAATGCTTGGTTTGTTGCTCAAAATATCAAAATCGCTATATGTATGCCTACAATATTTGAGGAGTTCCCTCAATTCCTCATGGATCCCATTATCAGAACTGGATTCTCAATCTGGAAGTATATCTACACAAATAAAAAAATAATCCAAATCGGTACATAAACGCCGGAGATGTGTAACAAATATAAAAAAAAAAATACAACCGAATTGAGAACCTCCTCCTTTTTGTGAAGTCGGTTAAAAAGGTATAGCTGTTTGCGTTTGTAGTAGGTAGCTTGGTGTGTAAGCTTGTGTCAAATGCCAAGTCAAAAACGGTGAAGGGGCGTGCAGTTTTAGACAGACGAAACCTATCTAATTCTTACTGTGTTTCATTTTTGTGGCCAAACAGACTTTTCTTCGATATTACTTACCAACATTATTGAATTTTGGAATCCTGTTGCTTACACAGTTGATATGTTCATATTGATACAAAGAAATGTGTTAAAAGTACCTACCGTTTTGTTATTGAATCAGCTGCTTTACGCCCTTGAAAAAAAGAAAATAGAATTTTCTATATAAAAATTATGTAAGGTTTTAGGTAAACTAAAGGTTGGCAGTATTAAATCTACTGTATTTTCCAAAGTTATTAAATAAGAAAATTCTTGGTAGAAATATTGTGTGTTGCAAGATAAGTAAAAGTTATCTTTTTCTTAAAGGCATCAGCCGCTTGTTCGACTTACAATACACAGGTGCTTCCCACCTATAGTAGTTAGAAACTTAGGATTATCAATCAAGGCAAGCCGTGTTCGTTGCTCTGATTCTTCTAGGTTTGGTTGCGTAGTTTATAAGACGATCTAAAATGATCCTTGTGATTTCAATGAATATCCAAGTATTTTTGAATGTGTATTTGCATTAGTTGCTTTCAAAGTTATGGTAGTAACGCAGCGAATCACTACCTATTGCTAAATAAACACCCTTTAAAGTCACAGGAACCCAAAACTTATGGACATATTGACAGGCGGACGATTACTTCAAGCATGATGACTCTACCAAGCGCGATATTAAATTCTTTATGCGTTACATTCTTAGCAATATTGCATTTATGCAGCACCTAAAAAATCTTCTACCTGCTTTTTTTTATTCTTTAATTTTTATAAAGACTTTGACATGCTTTGCCATTAGGTATTTCAGCCCTGTAATGTCTTGCAATGAAAACTTAACAACTAATAATATCATACACGATAGTAAGAAGTGCCCTAGTCGCCTCACATAAAGGGGCTGATAAGATACATTGAAACACACCAACATCCAATAAGTTCAGACCATATTGGCTACGCATGTTTGTTCTCAGAAACAGATCGTTTGCAACGGTCTTTAGATAGCTCAGCTGTTTTATGTATTTTCCAACTCTGAGAAAATATGCTATGATAGAGAAACATACGGACACAAGAGTAATGGTTCCGTTGGTGGCTTAAGAAGTACGAAAACCTAAAAATAAGCCCAGGTATAGTGATCTGGATCAGTTAGGCTATCTTTAGATCGTTTGCAACGGCAAAACTCAATTGTTTAATTTGTATTTCATTATTTTTGTATCTGAATGTTAAGTAGTTGCTATTAATTTATTCAAAAATACACATTACGTGACTTCACTATTCGATTCTTTGGGAAACCCTAAAATAGTAATTAAGAGAGAAAGCCACAGGTAAAAGTTAATTAAGAAAAAAGGATCACATGACATGAAGCTTACAAAGCTACGAGGGGGATTAGACCCGAGATGTCGGATGTATGGAATTACGGAGATACTTACCTTAATCATATGCTGCCAAGTCTGATCCAGGATGTGTGTACTTATGATTTACATAGATTTCGGATAGATCACCATCCACCGTCGATGTGGAGCGTAAATACAAAAAATTAAGCATAAATTATCTCCCCCTTCACTTAGCTTGTTTTGACTTATTGACTTATAGACCAATACCTACGCTATTTACAAGTTTCGTATGCGTGGTTTAAATCTGCAAAATTTTCACACAGTTCCCGCTTTATCTGATCGAGCTAAAATTTTACACACCTTTCAAGTTAAAATATCAATACAATATATCTAGTAACAGGGATCTGATCATGGAGACGAAACTCCTCAACGGATACTGACGTAGTCTGTGAGAGTTTGGGCTCATTTTAATCAGCTCACAATTCTTGTGCTCAAGACAAAATGAGAGAATCAATTGTTCTCAATATAGAAGTAACAAAAATAAACCAGCCAAATGCACTAGGGAACACATATAGTTGCATAGTATTCCGTTTTCAAGTCACAGTTTTCACTACATAACTCTAAAAGTATTCATCTCAAGATGTCCAAGATAAGTTTCACTGTTTTGCACGTACAGCAGGCTTTGTACACTGGTTGGCTAAGCTACTTTCTGGTAGGCTTTCAAGAGAGCGTTATACGGGTATACGGAGACTATCTTTGTTCCCTCGGCACTGCTCCACGTTGTATCGCTGGGAAACAATCTTGGCGTTACAGGTGTCTGCAAACATTTCAGAAACAGAACATAATTCGTCTACCTAATCATTAGCAATTAGTTAGACGAATTCTGCATTGACCCACAATCAGGTTATTTACATCTTTGAGTGGAGTTGCACCCATTTACTTTACTCAAATATTTTTTAGTTCATTATTTATTAAATTAAAATATTAATTAAATTCGTCAATGACAGAATTGTAATCAAATAAATTACAAATGCCAATTTGATTACCGGGAGTTAAATTTACAATAACTAGTGGTTCGCCCCGAACTGAGACCTCGCGATGACACCTTTATCAGCCCGACTAATTTAAGAGGGGAAGAAAGGGTTTTGTATTTAACGGCTATGTAAGTATGTTTGTATAGTTGTATTGTATGGACTTGGATAGTTTTATGATAAAAAGTGACGTGCATGGTATTAACACGAGAAATAAACACAAACTAAATATACCAAAATTTCGATTAAAGAAAGTAAGTGGGTCTTATATGGGGAATTCTGTACGGTTCTATAATAAACTTCCAGAAGGTGCATTTAAACTTCCTATTCGAAGATTTAAATCCTACATAAAGATGAATCTAATTAAGAAAGCGTATTACACTCTTGATGACTATATTAATGATAAAGCCGCGTGGCCTGATGTCGCTCTGCCCCTCGACTGCTAAAATGGAAATTTGCAATATCTGTACTTACCTATTTACATGTTTGTATTAGATTATTATTTATAAGTATAACAAGCGTAGCGTGTGCTGTCTTGCATATTTTTGCTGATGTTTATTTACTTTTGACTACCTTCCTAAGGTTTTTAAGTTCTCATTTACTATGTATCAGCAACTCCTTGCTCCGAGGCACCACACAGGCGTTTCTCACCTAGTGGTAAGACGGACCATTTATGTAAGCCAAGCCGAGTTTGTTGCCTGATTCTTCTAGGCTTGGTCGCGTTGGAACAGGAGTAATCTAATTTTATATAAGACGATTCAAAATGATCCTTGTGATTTCAATGAATAAAGTTCTTTTTGACTTTGACTTTGACTTTTGGATGATCCATCAGAAATCTAAAACTATCGAGTCAATTTCTCTAACATGAAAGAAATGTGAAGCAAAATAAAAGTTTTTTTTAATTAAGCAGTGCCATCTAGCTGTAGTTTTGCTACCTAATTTTTAAAGATTTAAGTTCTCTACTCTAAAAATGCATATTACAAAGAAAAAATCCTCAATTTTCGACTTCTCCCCGTGGAACAAAATATACTTAAATAATAAATTTCAGCATTACCAGAGAACTTGAAGTATCTTCGAGATATTTTTTTGCATATTTTACTTTCTTCACCCTTCTAACCGATTTCTAAAAACATTTACTGAGAAAAAAATTTAACCTCTATAGGTAATTATTATACACATCATCGAAATAGCCTTTGAATAGGACTAAGCAACAGGGCGTTAATACTACATACCTGTTAGTATTTAAAGTACTCGACGAATTAATTGATGACGTCCTTTTGAAGAAAACATAGAACTCCAACGTCATTCATATTCTTAGAAATGGGAGGTCAACAATGGATGTTATATTGGTTATTGTTTTTTATGGTTCAGGTTTCTAATTTCTTCAATTTCAGACTTTTCCCTGTAGTTGTGACACAAAAGCCACAAGCATACCAAATTTCAGCATTGTGGGACTGCTGGAACTACCCTAGAATTTTTGATTTTTGCGTTTTTTATCTTCCCTAATATCTCGGAAACTACTAAGTTTAAATACTTATTAAAACAGTTTTGAAATGTCCAACTAAAGCGCTTTCATTAGACACCCCACTTGATCTGACTGTCTCACTTTTATTTTTTTTACCCCCTCTTGGACCCCAATATCTCAGCAACCCCCTGACCGATATAGCTCATAACCTTACCTACAAATTGTACCAATACTATCTACCCCCATACCAAATTTCATGAAGATCGGATTAACGGTTTGGAAGTTTTCATCGGACAAACATACATACATACACACATACATACAAAAGCCGATTCTTCCATCTTGACTCAGAGAACTCGCTTCGCTCGTTCAAATAGGTTTTTATTAATTGGTTGGAGCGCCCTTGGGATTTGTTTTTTTGCGCTTTCATCATGCCAACAACAACACATAATCATTCAACTGATCCTCTTAATGACTTCCAAAATATACCCTTCTGACAGAATACAGAGACAGACAAACGGACGGCGAAGGTGTATTAGTAGTGGGTAAGTAGTGGGACACCAATACTGCGATCACCAATCCGTCTGCCAAGCGTGATGATTATGGCAAATCCCTTCATAGTATTCCATGGGGAGGCCTTCCAGTAGTATGGATGTGTTGCTGATGATGATGGCTAAGAACTAGAAGGTAGCCAGCCAGTGGGGTGATTTTGAACTAGCGTTAGTTATTTGGTATTCATTCATTGTTAATTGTTTCGATCGAGATTTTAAAGTAACGGTAAACTGGGTTTTGATCTACCGTTAGATAAAGGGATGCAAACTACACATAACTTTAAAATTAGGTTCAAATAGAATTTACGCTGCCAAACTACAATGTTACAACTTCAGCAAAGCTTCCGGAAGTGGCAAAATATTGAGTCTAAATATCGTAATGTTTTTTGTTAACAATCTTAATGGAAAGAGCAAAAGTGTAGGTATCTCCTAGCCTGAGTGATCTTCAAAGCACTGAGTAAACGACAAAATAAACAAACTGCTCCACATTTCTCTACTGTGAGAATCTATAAATATTATATTAAATCTTTATTTAATTTGTAACATAAGAGTTTATTTTAAGAAGCACTTCATATTATTTACGATGCTAGTTTTTCTCTTGTCTTGTGTCTACTCGTAAATAGTGTTTCCGTGTGTACTTATAAAAATTCTGATTGGCACCTAAGTATCACAGAATGGATAGTTTTTGTTAAAGTGCAACTTAGAAATCTTTTAACAAAGAAATGGACAGTTAGACTGACAACGACATTATGCCATATTAAGTGAAGGGTACGTAGTAAGTACGCGAACAAAGTTTGCTTCTAATTTGATTATTACTTCTTCAAACTCCATGAAGTTTTGTACACATGATCACTACACTAATATCTAAACCCGTGGTGCGTCAGCTTTTTTAAAATTAGTTTATTTAATTTACTCGTCCTCTTGTTCCTAAAACTATTTAATAAGGTGAGCGAGTAGCCGGCTGAGACGCAAGAGGTGTGGGTTCGATTCCCACAACACAACAATTTGCGGCACAAATATTTACATGATCTGCAAATATTTGTTCCGGGCCTGGGTGTTCTATGGTACTCGTCGTTCCTAATAACTACAAGCCTACGACACAGGGAATCTTAGTGTGGGATGTCACTGTTGGGTGTTATGGTACGTGTGTTAAGTTATACCGTAAATTTTTTATTTTATACCCTCAAACTAATTTTGTTTCTAGACTGTCGTTCATCGTTTCCCTGTTTACGATAGGAGACTGCCTAAATCAAAGATTAATTTGTTCAAAACACCAAGTTACGAAGTTGGTAGCTGAAATTAAATTCCTGCACAAATTTCAAATGTTTGTTCTTGAATTTGATGGATTTATCGACTGCCAGTAAGTTAATTTAAACTTATATCGATTTCTAATCGTCAAAGAAATGATTTCCTTTTTGTAAAGGGTTTTGAAAATTACAATTTTGAGGGTAGAGTTCTGCGATAACAGCAGGGCTCACTTCACCACCAGTCACACTTCACTTTCAGTTTTTTTCCGTTTGGTGGAGTTTGTTATATATTTATTATTTATTTTTGATGACCTCTGTGGCGCGGCGGGCGAGTAGCTAGCTGGGATGCAAGAGATTGCGGGTTCGATTTCCGCTGCGGGACAAATGCTTGTGTGATCCGCAAATATTTATTCCTGGTCTGGGTGTTATGGTATCATGGTACTCGTAGTTCCTTATACCTACGTCACAGGGAATAATATAAGATATGTAGGATATAAATAGGATAATAATGTAGGATCAAGACTATACGTATGTGACTGTTGGTGTTATGTTATGTCATTTTAGAAGATTTCGGGGTTTAGAGTAGTAAACAAAAGGTCATCATCATTATCACTAGCCTGTTTACGTCCACTGTTGGACGAGACCTCCCCCATAGAATACAATGGGGGGATTTCCCATAATTACCACGCTTGGTAGGCGGATTGGTGATCGCAGTTGGTGATAAAGTACTCAGATGGATGCTGCTGCCCATCCCCTGGTGTAATCCCTTAGTAAGGCTTTTACTACATCCACGGGAGGAGAAGGAGATGTCTATCCTTAGGCCGGACATACCCCGTACAACAGAGAAGGCACTATTCCAAAAATAAACTACCGTTTTGTACCAATATTCACCTACGTAGCTCGATGTACCCATAGGTATTAATATTGCACCAAAAAATAACAAAGTAAGCTTTATACCGCTAATAAATTACTGAAACCATAATAACGGATTTATGTACAGAATTATTGCTTTCGCCAACCTGCAAAATCAACACAACTTGTTTATGTCACGCTTGCTGAACGCAGTTATCAAAAGGGTGGAAGAATACCTCGAAAAACCATTAATTTATATTTACTGTTAGGCTCGGTATCCACCTAATAGGAGCGGAGAAAGAATAGAATAGAATAGAATATTCTTTATTGCACAAAAAACAAATCATGTACATAGGCGAACTTAAAGAAAGAAAGAAAGAAAGAAAAAAAAAGCATTTATTTGTGTTAATGATGAAGATCATAAAAAACACACGGGAAAATAGAAAAGACACACACAAACAACAAAGATTAACAAAGAAAATTAAAACTAAACAGAAGACAAGAATGACTTGTGTTATATTATAAAAATGTGCCTCTTAGTACCAGTCATGCAACACTGTCACAAATTGGCGTCCAGCTCAGCATTTGTTGTAGGAGGTTCTTAATGCTAGGAAGCATTCTCTACCAGCTAACCTTTGTGTGATGTGGATAAATTTATGTGGTGTATTTAAGAAGTTTAAATAATCAACTAATCTGTTCAGAATAGACCCCTCAATCTCCTCCTGTGGATGTCGTAAAATCTGACTAAAGGATTACACCAGGGGATGGGCAGCAGCATCCACCTGCGTACCCAACACAAATACTGCGGTCACCAATCCGCCTGCAAAGTGTGGTGATTATGTTAATTCCCCCCATTATATTTTACTAGTTGCGCCCCGCGGTTTCACCCGCGTGAATAATGATGAAAATTGATGATGATGATGATGACGAAAAGTAGCCTATGTGTTAATCCAGGGCGTAAAGTATCTCCATTCCGAATTTCACTCAAATCCATTCAGTAGTTTTTACGTGAAAGAGTAACAAACATCCATACTCACAAACTTTCGCGTTTATAATATTAGTAGGAAGTAGGATAGGGGAGGCCACGCTTAAATGCTGCTGATGATGACTGTTAGGCCCGGTATCCACCTAAAATGAGCGGAGGAGGATGTTGTTTACATAATCAACTAATCTATTTATGTGGTTAAAATTAGAACTAAAGCCTGTAATCGTACAATAATATATAACAATAAATACGTCTTCTTCGTCTTCCGTCTGGTAGTGATTTGGATCAGTTGAGCTATCTTAAGATCGTTTGGAACGGTCATTAGACAGCTCCACTGTTTAATTTGTATTTTTTAATTTTGTAATTACTTGTATTGTTATTTCTGTAAATATAATTACAATACATAAACTTTTATATAACTGTGCATGTTTAATACTGGCTTGAGAGACCTATCATGCGTTTTTCCCTTATTTTATGGCAAAAATTAATGAAATTGTAAATAAAATCCTCCACTGGCAACGCTGCCAACTGAATAGATTAGTTGGGTTGATTATACCCATCTGTTGATCACAACATCTGTTGTTTTTGAAGGAAGTTGTTGGATGGATGTGGCTCAAGACCATTCGTGATGGCATTCTCTAGCAGTGGACTTCTATAGGTTGATAATGAGGATGATAATGATACCTTTGGTGGATACTGGTTCTAACATAAGGTCTGATGCATATTCTATTATTAATTTAAATATAAGTTAGGATGTTTGTCTCTACTCAATGACGCCTTAACGGATGAATCGATTTCGTTGAAGTTTGGTACAGAGATAGCACAAGGATTGTCACATAGGCTTCTATTTATCCCGGTACCATACCACGTCAACGAATGCGAATTATGTGAGACGATAAGTTTTAGTTTCCTTCGCAAACTATTTGCCACCACGTGAATGAAAAGTCTGTAATAGAATGAAAAAAAGAACTGCAACATTGAAACAAACGTCTAGATTTTCCTACAATGCACCTGTAAATCTATGAGAGTGCATGTACAATCAGGCGGATAAATAAACTTCCGTTGGTATGGCAGACCTAAGTGTTAATACCGTTACAAATTATTCTGCCACAACTTTGTCCGAAAAATCGAAGTCCACTGGACATAGACCTCGTCCATAGAATGCCACGAAGAATGGTATTAAGCTGTTTCCATTCACCGACATCCTACTAATATTATAAACGCGAAAGTTTGTGAGAATGGATGGATGTTTGTTACTCTTTCACGTAAAAACTACTGAATGGATTTGAGTGAAATTTGGAATGGAGATACTTTACGCCCTGGATTAACACAAAGGCTACTTTTTATCATCATCATCATCAATTTTCATCATTTTTCACGCGGGTGAAACCGCGGGGCGCAACTAGTACATTATAAAGGTCGAATCTTTGCGACCTTGATAATGTATTTAGTCCATCGAGATGGGGCCTTCTCTACAGCGTCGTCCAGTTTGTGGTCGCCACTCGAGAACCTTTATTCCCAACGGTTGTCAGTTGTGCGAGCTATACCTACCTATTATATGACCTGCCCATTGCCACACTTACTAATTCTGAGAGCTATGTCGGTCGGTGATCTTGGTATTTCTATGGTTACATAGACAGATAAACTTTATTGTACACTAGGATAAATTATAACAAAAAATAAATATATAATCGCACAGTACTATGAGCGGCCTTATCGCTGCTGTAAGGAATTTCTCCCAGGCAACCTTTACGTGATGTACATAGTATGCAGTGTGCACACAGACTTAGGTAGGTATATATTATTTATGAAACATAAAAACATTACGACTAGGTAGAATGGCTGGCGTATTCTAACGCACAGTTTATGGGTCACCTTAAATAAAGTTGTAATTATTCTGAAAGATTTATGGTTCAATAATGAAATCCTAGCTTGTTAAGGATGTAAAGTTTCAAGCAATTAATTTAATTTTCAGCAACTTGCTCGTTTACGATTGTTTAATGTCTTCTGCAAGTTAGTTGAAAACGCAAACTCACTATATTTGACCAATTCAGCTGGGTGATTTGATTTATGAATCAAACTACCCAACGCACTGTTCAAATATTCAAAACAACACAAATATATACCTTCCCTCAAATTCATAGGTTTTCGCAGGTAAGAATATCCTCTGTCGACGTTCGCTAGCTATTGAATAGAAATTCCTATTTGATAAAGAAAAATACGAAGGAGACACACAATACTATTTCACAATGGTACTTTGTAGGTATAGGTAATTTTGTCGTAGAAATCTGATGGTTCCCAGCCTACCTAATTAGCATAATAGATGCTACAGTATTTCGTGCGGGGGCGAGTCCGATCTAAGAATATACCCCTTTGACTCTTCCCGTGGATGTCTTAAAAGACGACTAAGGCATAAAACCATGGGATGGGCAGCAGCATCTACCTGAGTCATCAGCACCAATACCACAGTTTTTAGGGAATTGTAAAGTTATACTGTGCCAATACTGCGATTACTAATCCGCCTTCCAAGCGTGGTGATTATTGCAAATCCCCATTGCATTTAATGAGGGAGATCTGGTCCAGCTGTGGGCATCTAAAGGCTGCAGATAAATATGATTCCGAACTTCCATTTCCTCATCATATAAATGGAAATTTTGCCAACAATTTGAATTTAATGCTATGCACAGATTCTGTCAAAAGATTCAAGACCTTTCAGATATCAAGGAATGGGATTACAGTGAAACCTTTCAAAGCTCTCTAAAAAATTGAGATTGAAATCCTCTTGGATTTGACTCTGATCGTAGAGACTTTTATGGAGCCTTTATTTTCTGGACTGAGAATGAAGGTTAAATTGCGATAAGTTAGGTATTCACAGAGCAGTAAAGAGTAAGTTTGTTAAATGTTATATCAGATTTCACATCGGTTTTAATCGATTGTAAGTTTCGATTTAATGCCACAAGGGCGAATTGTGGCGAAGCCAGACTCTTTCGTGAGTGATGGAATCAACAGTGATTAAACTGTTTTAAAATCGCAAAATTAATGGTGTAACAAAGAATAAATTACAAGTTTAGTTTAAACAGTAAACCCAAATCCAACTACACACTAACTTTGTAAATGGTTTGAAGTTTGCTCACTCTCCTAATTCGTGTAGTTGGATAGGGTGACAATTTAGGTAACTTTATCATTGTGAAATAGATCGTTTTTGGTGTTCATTTTAGTATGTATACTATACATACTAAAATGAATACTAATAATACTAATACTGTATCTAGTTGATAACACTGATCGCTATAACAGCGTGATAAATACTGCTCGCCATGAAATAGCACAAATCCTAAGTGTAGATAACATTTTGGATATATTTAATAACCTCATAACCGACCTAAAGTATGGGATAGAATCCAAATAGCGTTAATAAATCTGACGTTCTACAACTCACGGTAGTCATTAGACTGAGCTGATGGCTGAATCAGGAAACGTGACTACAATGGACAATTTATTATAATTGATACCTATAAACCCTAAATAAAGGTGTAAAGAAGTGTACCTTGACGTGCGTATAGCAAAAGATGTTAAAGCTGCCGGTTTTAAGTTATTAGGTCCACGAATAGCGATGTACGAGCGTTTTTAAACTTTGCGTCACAGTAATATATTACGGTCGTCTTAGGACGGCGGCCAATTTAAGGCTTCAGGCGTCGTCACCACTAAAAAATGCGTTGCAAGGAATCAAAGTAAAATTAGGTATATAAACGTATCCTGGAAGAAATTAAGTCTATTTTTCATTTTTCTATCTCAAAGTCCGAGTTTAATAACGCTACAAAGGAGGATTTACTCACAATATTTTGTTGTTTGCGAAAGTCACTTTTCAAATACGGGGCTTGTGTTCGTAAACATTTCTCTGTCAAAAAGTGTCGCACAAACCTGCGCCTACCACTTTAGCAATTTGTTATCGTGACCCACTTTATGAAATGTTTATAGAATGTCTTTTATCAAATGAAAAATTTTAATCCTACCATCAGCGGCTCCTACAGATCTATGTTTCTGAAACTCTCTACATAAGTAATTGGTTTTTGTGAGTAATGTTTTTGGAAGAGATACTGGACGTGCCTTAGGCCAAGATTTCTTTTGAAACAGCGTGTGTAATAATATCAGACTTATCTCCTTTGAAGTAATGTTGAAAATTGCTGTCAACATTTCTTAGAAAACCCAAACTTCAAACGACATATCCTGGTCCGAGATTCATTCTAAAAGTTTCTGCTAAGTATCTTTGGGTATATATAAAACCTCAACAGTACCAACGTGCTCCTATTATTGGCAGGTTGCTAGCAATTGTTTACGAGCACCATAAGAAAACCATTTCTCGTATTAGTAGATTTTTACGACCACACGGGATAAGAAGCAGCTGATGCCTTTGTTTCAGGAAATCAAAATAGGAAAACAGTAAGCGCATTTCATATTGAGCTGATCGATATATTGGCCAGATTACGAAGACAGATATATGTATTACGCTTCGTCAAGTCCAGAAATACAAAACGCTTTTTTTCACGTTATGGAAATCAGTCCCAGTATAGTCTAACAAACTGGTAATCGCTTTCAATTACGATTTCGCAATACATTGCACCGCATGCTTCAGTTTATTGTCACAAGCAGAAATATTCAAAACATAAATCGCAATGTACTGTAAAATCGGAATTATCAGTTCGTTAACCAATAAAGGGGCAAGTCCATATTGTCAAACGCCGCTTTCCTAAAAATACCAAAACCCGCGAGAATTATGATTGGGAAATCACATACTTTGCACATCAAAGGTTAGCTGGAAGAAAATGCTAATTAGCATTAAGTTCGCCTATGTACTTGTATTTTTTGTCTTGTGCAATAAAGTATTTTCTATCTATCTATCTACTTTGTATTGAAGTTATTTAATATTTCTACCATCTACCTCAGATTTTGTATTGACCACATATTATTGAGCTTATCTTTAGATCGTTTGTAACGGTTATACATAGCACAACAGTTTAATTTTCATTTTTTTAATTTTGTATGTATTTAAATTCATCTCCAGCCTTTAGACGTCCCCTGCTGGACGAGGCCTCCCCAGTAAATACAATGGGAAGTATTGCCATAATCACCACGCTTGGCAGGCTGATTGGTGATTACAGTATTCATGTTGAGTATTCAAGTGAATGCCCATCCCCTGGTGTAGTTCCCTTAGTAGGCTTGTACGACATTCACAACTAATACCTACAACTATGTTACAATTCCGGCAGTTAATACCTTATTGGTACACTGCCAGCAGGTAACGTATTGAATAATGTGAAATTCCTCTCAAGACGCATTCATAGTTGCCAGGGTCCGTATTGTCTATCAATGTATATTGTCTATTGTATTGGGGCATCGCAATCTGCCTTCTCGAACGATTTCAAATCCTCGTCACACCAAAAACCAAACACAGCCCAGCTACTGCTGCGTTCTTTCAGCGTTGTGATACAAGATAATGATCGAAAGACATCATATATCAAATGCGATTAGCCATTCATCCGTGCCATTTCTATCGAGCACGCGCACAGATTGATAGTTACTATTACGTAATCGTTATCGATGGTTTGTTGCAAAACTTAAATTACGGTCTCTCCAGAGACCGTGCGACAGCCCCAACCGGACCTCAGACGGTCCAGCTGGACCAGCGGTCGGAGCTGAACTAGCTCACGTTCAGTCTAGCTTACGCCATTTTTAAAGTTATGTTTCTTTTGTTTTAGGTGGTGGGAGGGTAGCGCGGGCCACGCGTCGCGGGGTGATGCCCGTGCGCAAGGGGCTGCTCGCGCCCCAGAACACCTTCCTCGATACTATTGCAACCCGCTTCGATGGCACACGTAAGTATACCTAACCTTAGTATTCAAAATGATTTGAAACCTCATTTTATTTTCTTACTCTTTGACTTGAATGTGCGCAATGCTGTTGCGTGTGGACATATGTGACCTTCAGGAGTTTTAAAAGTTGGACTTAACACAATTTGTGCGTAATACCGTGCTAAACTAAAACCAAACAAAGCCAGCACAGTTTTCCGCTTTTATTAGATAAATCCCACCTCACCTACAAGGTAATTGTCAACTAACTTGTAGCATTGGACAGGTTTTCCATGTAAAAACTACATTTATACTAAAGCAGCTGCTCTAAAAAGCCTTCTAACAAGTTCACAGTAAATCTCCATTTGGGTCTTCAAAGTAAAAATAATCGGGTCCAAAACGATACCCGGCGGACGGCGAAATCCACAGGGGATGCCAATCGCTTTTTAAATTTTTCCTTGTCACTACCACCGCAACTTTGATATATTGGTTTATTTCAAACAGAGTATCGTGGTTTCTTTAGAAGTGGTGACCGTCATACTGACGGCCGTAATACAGCGGAGACGTCGTTAACATTAATTATGTCTTTGACATAAGGCATTATATATTACGCTCGTAATTTGACGGTCAACGCTTGTTGGTATCTCTGTGTGAAAGTTGTTTTATGCAACAATACCCAACATTTTAATATCGTTAGTTTCTATCATGTCGATGTAGGCAAAAGTTTTTTCTGTTTCTTCCAGCATTATAGAGATCCTTTGTTTGTACGGCGTCATAAAATCAATCATCAATAGTTTAATCTTAACCGACTTCACAAAATGAAGAGTTTCTGAATTCGTTTTGAACTTTTGTAATTCCCATTTTTCAATGTCCCTTGCTACGGCGTAGCACACTAGCTACGAATATCTACGAGATGTTTATTCGTTTTATTTGAGTCACTCATTGCGCGAGTCACTGAATTTTATGAATACAAACAATATTCAAAAAGGAGATTTTAAGGTAGAAATAAAATGTAATCGCTGAACAAATTCCTCCATCGTGTATATATCCCGATCACGCTGCTATTCGATAATTTACACGGGGAATGCTCGCTTTATTTTATAAACGAAACTGAAGGCGATAGGAAATTATTTATTGATTATTATCTAAACAGCGGTGATTTATATTTCCTGAGTAGGTCATTGTTATTTTCTGTTTTCACGGAAAAATACCTATCTCAATTGTTTCCTAATAAAAGTTTTGTGATGCAAGCAAATACGTGAAACTTATAATTTTTGGGAACGTGTGTAAAGAATATTTTTGACAATCTTACGTACAATAAATTTTTCATGTGGAAAACCCCTTTTTAGGGTTCCGTAGCCAATATCGAATACTTTCAAACTAACTTTTGTTGAAAGAGTTTTTTAAAACCTTCAGTTTTTCCAGAATTTTCCACCCCATTAGTAAAAAAATTATAAGGGACTTAAAGGTTATCTTCCAATTTCTTTATATTTAGGGTTAAACAAAATATGTTTATTTTTTATAATAAACTAGCTGCCCGCGCGCGACTTCGTTCACGTGGTCCCGGTGTTCCCGGTGGTCCCGGTACATTTAAACCTTTCCGTGTCAATTATGAACACAACAAAACCAAAAACGATATTAAAAATGTCTTACCGGTTCCACCAGGTGCGCCCAAAAAAAAAAGAAAAATTAAAAAAAATATATATATACTTATATATATATATCTTACCTGTTCCAACTGGTGCGTCCAAGAAAAAAAAATATGTATTACAGGATCCACCTGGTGCGTCCAAAAAAAACGCAACACACGCCATCTGTTAGAATACATACTCAATCCAATCAACAGATACCGCCATCTGTTAGAATCGCTTGGAGCTAACAGATAATTGTGACTGTCAAATAATAAACAAATAATTTGCAATAAAATAATATTGCGGCTGTCCTATCTTTTAAGTTAGATCAAACTGCACACGGTGTGCAAATTTGATTAAAATCGATTAAGTAGTTTAGGAGTCCATCGCGGACAAACAACGTGACACGTAATTTATATCTATTAAGATTAAAAGAATAAAATATACATACTTTTTTCAAATTTAGAAGCGCATATTTGATAAAACTAACTTAAATAAAAAAGTAATTTTGAAACTTCAATATCATTTTTAAAGATTTATCCTGAGATAAATACAAGCTCATATACACTGGTTTTTTTTTCTCTAATTTAAAAGTATGAAGGTAAAACATTTTTAAAAAAAATACAATCTTTTATTTTACTTGCAATGTTTGTTTTTATACAACGAAATTATAAGGGTTTCATGAAATTAATTTTGCCATTTAGCTATAGAACCCTGAAATGTTTACCATAAAAAACCATAAAAATTCACCTGGTCAAAGTCGAATTTAATAAGTAAGAATTTTTAAGTCATTTAATACGAGACTCTCCTCTTTTCGTTCTAGTTTAATTTAAGAGGTCCCCTGGACGCCCCTAAAGCGCTTGTCGTAATAACGCACCGGGTTGGCCCAAGCTTCTAAACTTATTATCCTCTAGAGTTAGATTATACTGAGAACCACGTTTATAACAATACAAGGTTATCTAATAAACTGAAGCTTTTTAAACAATATTGCAACTAAGAATATTCCAGTAAAACTATGTAAAAATGTAATTTGTAAAAATGTATACTTACATTTTTACAAATTACAAATCATTTATTTGTTTCCAAAAATCTGAATCCATACACTTAAATCATGTAAATAAGTTATAGGTACCTTAATATTATTGTTTGTAGTAAGTACCCTAGGTACTCACTATAAACAAAATTTTTAAACCAGAACAGAAGGTACTTATACATAAGTAAGTAGGTAATTTACTAACCCCCACACTAGGATTCCCTGTGTTGTGGGTGGTTAGTCTCTTCCAGGAGTCTAGTAAATAAACAGATTTAGGTTGTATATGTGATATACATGCAAAAAACGAAGATACATATAAGTAGGTGAAGATACCTACTTATACAAATTCTGTAGGTAGGTAATCAGGCATACAAAGTCAGATGGAACTAACATGCAAGAACACGAAATTAACCTAATTGCGCACCAAATATTCAACCTGATATAAGTACATAAATTCAGGTACCCACCCAGGTGCACTTTTGTAGGTACCTACGTACGCAGCAACTAAAAGAATGATTCCGTAATTGTTGCAATAAAGTTGGCTACTCAGGGCCACCTCAAGAAGAAAGAATTAGAGACATACTTATCTTTCTAACCTCTTATTTATAATCAATTTTCAAACCTTTGATAGCTAAAATTGCTTTTGTCTTGTTACACCAAGAGAGAACAAAACAAAGGCTATTTTAACTAAAATAATAGGTTTAAAAACTGATTATGAATAAGGGGGTTAAACTATACAAAATTTATGACGTTACCAAGTTTAAAAAGCTGTTTCCTTGATTACATGGTCGTTGGATCAAATTATACACATCATAAATAAGTACAAATAGAAAAGTCAACACCATAAATCGCTCTCATATTTCCAAGCTCTGTAATTTTACCTGAATTAAAACGCTCTACAAAATCTCAGGAAAGGTTAGACAGCCTCGGGTGTAAATTACAGTTTATACGAAGCGTGACGAATAAAAATTGCTCTGACCCAACATTTGAGGATGTCACCGTCCGTGGTTAGGTACTAATAAAATTGTTGTATTTTGTACCGTAACTGAAAAATCACCCGAATTCAGAATGCAGGAAGAGAATGAAATGTTGCTAAACAGAGATAGATTTCATGTAGAAATCATACTCTTTTGCGCTCCTGTTGTTTCCATCGTGATGATTTTAGAAGAACTTACTAACCTTATGTACAAATATAAACGAAACAAAAGGAAAACTCGGCAACAAGTAAACAACAGTCGTAAAAAAATTACAGAGGTCTTCGTATGAACTACCACCACTGTACTGTGTTTTTATTAGTGACCGATTGATTGGTGTAAGTGTATTAGTAAATAAATAAATAAAATAAAAATTTAATTTCCCTGAGGGTTCCGATGCGTATTTTTTTCAAAACCTTGTGAGCCCTTTTTTGTGCCCTACTGAGTTCTTACAAAGTTCGCTATTCTATTTTAAAGTTGCAAAAAGTTATTATATTAGTATATTATTTTAGACATTTTCCTTTATTTATGTTACTAAGCCTCTTAGCATTCCAAATTTCAGAATTGTAATATCACTAGATCCTAGTACCCTAGAGGTTTTTCATTTTAGCGATTTTTATACAAAAATAAGATATTCATTGGCATCTTTTTAATTAGTTGAGTAAGAAGCTTGGTTTTTACGGCATTATAAGCTTACAGAGTTTTATATTTAGTATACATTTCAAGTATGCCGTGGTGTGTCCGGCCTAAAAATAGACCTCTCCATCTCACCCCGCGGATGTCGTAATAGCTGAGTAAGGGCCACCAGGGGAGGGCAGCAGCATCCACCTGAATACTCAAAATCACACACAGGCAGACAGACATACAGACGGACAATAAAATGATTCTATAAGATTCCCATTTTTACATGTTTGGGTACGAAACCCTAAAACCTAACGTTTCTGTTCAGAAAATATCACTTTTATTTATTGCGAAAAGACATCTACAGTCCCATTCACACGAAACACACGTTTCTTTGTATTATGTATTGTTATGTGCTACAGAACTAGAAAGGATAGGTACTAAAATGTAATCAGGGCCAAGGCCACCAACCATAAGAATAAAATATGACAACCATAGCAATAAAATATGTGTATGATGCCATTCTGGGATTATTTATTAAACATACCGCGATCTTTATAGTCGTGAGCGGAAACGAAACTCCCTGCTCAACTTGTTGGGCATTGTTTGAGATTGAATGACACTGTTCTACAAACTGTTTACCTATTGCTTGCCAGGCTAACAATTGAAACTTACCTAAGTACCAGTTTCAGTTTTGCTAATATACAATTCATCCATAGGCAATGGGATTTATGTGGTTTTTTTTATTTCTGCCTTATGGCTCTTTTTCAAGAACTTTTTTACATAAAAGTTTGTGACTCGATAGTGCCGTAAAAAAATTTAGTTTCTAACACTTGGTATTGGTATTGGATGGGATGGTGAAGTTTGTAGCAGAAAGTGGCTGAAACTCGTAAAAGTGTCTAGACCATTTTCGAAATAATATACGAATCGAAACCCTCAGGGCACGTGTCTCACTCGCATTTGTCTGTTTTATTTATATATAGATAAATTGCTTTTGTATTTTTATTTGGTGTGCAATAAAGAGTTTATCTATCTAAATATTATTTTTAGATACAGTTTTAAATAGGTTTTTGTTTATATTGCCAATTTATGACTAAATTAATTAATTAAAATCAAAACTAAACAAGTTTTAATAACTACCAAGTATAAGAAATCATTACATATAACAGTATCTCAAATTTAAACAAAGTTTTATGGAAGAGCTTAAAATAAGATTTACTTGCTAGCATTTTAATTAAATTAAGCTAAGGTTGACTAGAATTACAGTGATACTAGTTATTGACATTGCTGAAGGTACAGCTAGCTAACTAATTTAAAGACCCCTTCAGAATTAATATCAATTAACTAAGCAGACATCAATTTTAAGAAATTAGTGAAACTAAATACACTCGAGAGCAATGAATCCGGGTCACTTAAAGAATGTTAAAAATCTCGGAAACTAAAAATGATAGATTAATGCAATAAATTGTATTTAATAGACAATGTAATACTCCTTAAATGAAGGTAAAAAAAATATGAGTCACCATACATTTTATTAACACAAAATTACATAAAGAAAAAAACTGCTGATCTCTCCTTAAAACAAAAATAGGAAACATGAAATTTTTGAACTTTATTACGATTTTCTTGAATTTTAATACTTCGTATTGCCTCCTCGTGCTTCCATATAATGAATATAGAGCACTATCAACATTGTTTATGTACCCACATAAATGACAGATTACAAACAAAAGCAAAACCAAATGCTGTAATTTCGTAGTTCCATCTTCGAAAGTGGCCCTTTTTCAAATTTGTTTTTTTTATGATATAACTTTACAATAACTAAGAAGTTTTAATACCTTTATTTAAGGAGTATTACATTGTCTATTAAATACAATTTATTGCATTAACCTAGCATTTTTAGTTTCCGAGATTTTTAGGATTCTTTAAGTGACCCGGATTCATTGCTCTCGAGTGTATATGCTAACTCCCTTATTCATAATCATTTTTTAAACCTGTTTTAGCTAAAATAGCTTTTGTCTTGTTTTGACGTATGACATTTTACATCAGAGAGAACAAGACAAAAGTAATTTTAACTAAAATAGGTTTCGAAACTGATTATGAATAAGGCCATTAGTATAATACAGAAAAACCGTTATCTCAGTTGTAAAAACTAATTTCTGAATAAATCTTTTCCGAACCATTCTAGAAAACCTTAATTTTACGTAGGTATTCAAAAAGCGGAATCATAAATTTTCCTATAAAATTTGCGAAGAATACTGTTCAAAAAAAGCCAGAAACATTCATTGGAGATGTTAAAAAAGCAATAAGATATCGTGTTTGTGCACCCGTAGGTATGTTGACTGTTGAGTGTGTTTTACGAAATCTTTTCACAGATTACAAAGAGTCAAATTTTATGAATGAATATCCGAGTACCAATGTTCATTGATATTTGGGTCGATCTAAAGAAACGCAGAGAAAACATTGAAAACTTTTAATATTTCAGCGTGATGAATGCAGCGAGATTCTACACCGACAGTTGTTTCAGTATTGTGCATTATAATAGCTACGCTTGTATTACTTTTGCATGTTGAATTTATAACAAAGTAACAAGTAGGCTTCGTAACAGTTTAAATAGGGTGTGTGTTTTATTCTGTCCAAAATGGGCAGACAGGGCAGATCTTCATAATTATTTTATGTTTTTTTTATGATTTCCAATCTGATAAATAAACAGAATTCAAAAAAGATGAGAGAAAACAATCAAAAAATAGTACAACCAGTCAATATAATAGTTTCAATCAAAGTGGCATGACGATATTAGCTGTTTTATTGTTTGATGGGGATGTACGAATCGACGATTTAGGTGGTAGTAGGGAAAAAACAGGGATAACTTAGTCGTTGTTGCACCAAATATAAATACAGATATTTGTCTGCACATTAGTGTTACGGATCAAATCGGCGCCAATTTCAATTAGCTTTTATTTCTGGTTTAGCTCAGAAATGGTGCAATGACCGCGCGTAGGGTTACCAGATGACTGAAAACAGGAACAATCCGCAACAAAATTATCAAAAGGCCAGATATTTTAAACGAAAACTATATGACTTTTTCGAATATTTTGCTAGTATATAGTTTTATCAAAAAAAGAAAATTTTATTACATTATTATTTTCCCCCTATTGTATTAAAAGAGGGAGGCCTTATCCAGCAGTGGACCTAAACAGGCTGGCGATGATGATGATATACTTTTATGGTCAGGCCACATAGCCCGCAGAACCGACAACCGCTAGGAAATAAAGGTTCTCGAGTGGCGACCAAGAACCGGACGACGCACGCATGTGTAGTCGCATGAAATCAATGAATAGAGGCGGCTCAAGAGCGTTAATCATGGCATGTTGATTCTACAGGCTGATGATAATGATGATTAGAAAAACGCTTCGATGATAGTGATATTGGTAAATTACGCATCTAAGTTGTGCCAACAAAGTCAATGTTAATGATGGTATTCCGCTAGTCTATGTTGGTCGACACGTATTGGCTCGCCAGTAAAGAGTAGCTAAGCCACACACAGAGGCTATAAAAGGGTACTTAGCTATTGAATCATCAATAGACAAATCTGGCCAGTTATACAACTAGGCATTTTTAACACAAATCATCACCAGATGACAGCACTTATAAGTGAAACAGGGTGGGTATTCGCTATGACCTAAGGGATTCCTTGTCAATAACGTGTGACGTCACCCATGCTATTTAGCGATGATTCCACGCATATATCGTAACGAGCCCGCGTTATGTCACGTTTGGTCATAGCGAATAAGGGGGCTGTTTTGAGTTTTGGCCGGAACAGTCTAACTAAAATGGGAAGTTTGTTAACCCTAAACCGCACTTCTGTAAAATTTGCCACAGGTTACCATGGATTCGCGAGTGCATACTGCAGTCATGACCGCAATAAAGTTATTTCTAGTCTAAAATACGATTATGCTACTGAAACAATAGTGGGTTAGCAACGCAGTTATAATAATATTGTACTGTCTTGCCAGAGAAAAACAATTTGCCCTAGAAACTAACTGTTTTTGTCACGTCATTGTTGGAATGTTTTGAGCTCGGATCAAAATATAAAATATTCCGATAAAAGCGACCCTTCAATTACTTACAAATTGAATTTTTCAAAGAGATCCCGAGCAAAAATTAAATCTTTTTGTCGCAATTTACCAAACTTTAACTATCCCCAGAATTTACAGCTCAAATATTTATCAGCCTTTTTAACTGAATAATGCGAGTATTGAAAGCCTAATACAATGCCTTAAAACCTAAAGAATCTCTTAAAACTCAGATTATGGTAAACCAATTCAAATCCTGTCGAGCGCAAAAAGGTTTGCATAAGGTACTAGGCAGACGTGGTGGTTTTCGTCATTCTTTTTGTATTTCTGTCATTCAGCCACAAAGCACCACAAAGTAGGTAGGTACCTAAAGGCGGCGCGCTGCTGTTTCAGTATGTAGGTAAATATTGAGGGTTTTCGTTGAATAATTGGAGCCATTCAATCTTTTGATAAAAAACCAATGGCATTATGATTATAATATATTCTGCCTTCAAACTTATGATAGCCCTAATATTAGCGGACACGCACTTTATAGCCCCACAAAATTATATGGCCCGGTAACAGCGGCGGTGTTATCAAATTGAGTGTAATAGTAATTATGATTTAGAAAGTGATTGCTTAGTTCCACTTTTGGCCACCGGGCCAGATAAATTTGTGGGGCTGTGTGTTTATTAATTCTATGTCATTATGTTGAAAATCACGCTAGAGTCACGTTAGTCCCTCCACTCGATGGACTAAACACATTATAAACGTCGCAGGAAGTCGGTGGATGGAGGCGGCTCAAGACCATTCGTCGTGCCATTCTAGAGGCGAGGTCTATATATATTCAGCAGTGGACTTCTACAGGTGATGATGTTATTGAAATTAGCGATCGATTTTCAATAATCGATGTCAGGCCACGATTCCGCTATATTATAAATGCCGTATACGCCGTCATGATTGACGTGATTCTTTGAAAGCCCTGCCTTTACAAAATAGTAAATACGTAATTCACACCTCCGCTATTTCCGTTCATAGAAGCATAATGAAGATCTAAAAGGAGTGTGCTATTTTTAGCTGTATAGTGTGTAACGAAGTCGCGTGTGTGAACCTGTATATCTTGCAAAGAGACCGCGCGTACGATGTTTACAAGACCGAGCTCTTGAAAGGAAACTTTGTATAAACATAGTCTAGACTTAGGTACTATAGGACATAGGGAGTAAAGCAGCTATCGTATATTCACAAAATAGAAAACACATTGTGAATTTAAAAGACAAAATCAAAATAAAGGTCGCAGGAAGTCGGTAGATGGAGGCGGTTCAAGAAAACTCAATGGGGAAGGCCTATGTTCAGCAGCGGATTTCAGCAAGTTGATGATTATTCCCCAAAGAGGAGAGGACAGCACTTTGCGTCCTACGTCGTTTTTTTTCATTGCTATTGAGACCCTCAAAATAGGTCATCCACATATTTTCGCCGTCGCGCCGATCGCGTCGTTAACCGCGTGATGATCGCGTATAGGTATTCGTGTTTATTTCGTGTTAGGACACCTAGTTTTTGTTATCGCGCGACCACACGATGGTCGCATCGCTTACTCGCGCGATAATCGCGTAGTTGCGTTCTATTAGTACGATGCTTAACGCGAGTGAAACCGCGTACACCTAGTTAAAAACAAAATGAGTAAACTATCTATAATCGTAAAACTTCTCTACTCACTCAATTCAGTTAAAGAACTCCTTTTATCTCATCACCATCAGCCGTTAGATGTCCACTACAGGACGAGGCCTTCCCCATAGAATACAATGGGAGATTTGCCAAAACCACTAATGCTTGGGAGACGGATCGGTGATCGCAGTATTGGTGTTATGTATTCAGATGAATGCTGCTGCCCATCCCCTGGTGTAACCCCTTAGTTTTTACGACATCCACGGGATCCGAGGAGACGGAGGGGTCTATTCTTAGGCCGGGCACACCACGGCATCTACTGTAGAGTTATTATCTACCTTCAGAGCAACTAGAATAGTCTAATAACTAGGTAGAGTCTCTGAATCGCATGATTATATCAAGTTACAGAGACGTGAAGGCTAGTTTGACCTTTTCTTATGGCCCTGGGGAATTTGTCCAGCCAACCAGTAACCATGCTTTCAGGAATTGCTCATTAGAGCTAAGTATATTATCTTTATACCCAACTGCAATACCTAACCGCCCAATATAACTTAATAGTCAGACTGCATAGAATTCAAAAATATATTCGTTGACATATTTCGTAAAGGTACATAAACCACAAACAGGAAAATACTTTTCCTACATGTATGGTCAGAAGCGTGAAATGGTTGCCCGCGGCTTGTCTTGATATAGGTACACAAGAGTATAGAGGATAAAATTTTTAGATTTTGTGTCCTCAACTTAAGGCAACTATTTATGTTCTTTAAAAAAATCTCTCTACGCGTTTTTTTGTAGTTTACTCTTTAAAAAGGAGGCATAATGTGCTCTGAAAATAGATGATGTAGGTACAACACAATCGGTTCGTGAAATAACCTTTATAAAGTATTCAGTGCTTTCGCAAGGAATATTATAGGTACGTAAGTATTTATACCAACATGTGGCAATGGGCAGGTCATATAGCTCGCAGAACTGACAACCGTTAGTTCAGCCGTACAGGCTGATGATGATGATGACAGATATCAATGAAACAAGTACTTGAAAACCGTATATATAGGTACCTACCTAAAAAGGTATATTATATAGTAGCTTGTATCAAAATTGTTGTGCAAATGGCTGATGAATAATCTTGAGTTTCAAACCAAATTTGTCTAACAACTTTATTCAAACGAACTTTATAATAAAATTAGTTATAAATCTCATAATGAGAGTTTAATAGGATAATTAATCACTCTTTAGAAACAGTTTCTTGGAGACGTATGTCTACGAATTACCATCGGAATTCATAAACAAAACTATTCGAGAGTTTGGGAGCTAATGGAGAAAATAACATTTAACAAGACAGGATAATTTATTCACAGCACAAGTTGGTGTATTCGAGATTAATCGAGGGTGAAACTTCGAAGAACTATTACCAACTAAAGCCACTTTTTGCCATCTTATTTAGTACAAAACTATTTACTAATTTACGTCACCAAAGAGATTAATCGATCATTAATTATCTTATTGACATTTAATGATGAATGATCTTGGTTGCAGGATTCGTCAATGTACTTAGTAAAAGTATCTATGGGTAGGGTAGGTATCTCTTTACTCTTTTTAGACAAAGGAGTTGATCCAAAATGGCCTATGTCTATGTCCACCAGACAGATAATGGCGAAAATATCAGTGATTTTCGAAAAAATACTCTTACTCTAATTTGAAGCTTAAATATATGCATAAAAATGTTTGAAATTCGATGAATTTTTACATTGTAACATATTTTCCTGGGCAGCCGTGACAGTGAATGTCGCGTTTGTTGCTCTATGGTTGCTTGCTTCATTTGTTTGTTGAGAGTTGTGTTTAAAAACGTAGTGTTGCTCTTTACAGTTGTCAACCGCTGTCGAAGCATTTTACCACAGAGTATATTGTATCCACCCCACCATTTTGTTATGTTTTGTGTTGCTCTCCGTGAGAAAGATATTTTAGAAAATTGCATTAAAAAAGCGAAATAATAAAAAAATTACAGTGGGTCACGTTTATACCAGTGAACACAAGGGCTAGGTTCCATACATTGTGATACAACTCCTTTACATACTTCGATCGGCAATCCATATTTTTCGGTAGAAAACACATAAGACATAAGTAAGACATACCTAAGTATTTTGTATGGAAGGATATGGAAAGGTACCTACCCTTTTCACTTTTCTACAGTCTATGTCCAGACACCATTTTGATAATATTAATTGGCAGATTTATAATGAATTGTAACAAAACATAGGCATTCCAAGTAAAGCAGGTATTTTAATTAAAAGAGCTATGTTGAAAAGCGTAAAGTTTATTTTGAGTTTGACGTGAGCTTTCAGACTACATAAGCAATCTATCACAGATAAACAATTTACACTTTCTAACTTTTGTGTTACTTTTAAATTGAGTTTGGTGTTTGCGTGTTGTTTTTTTTTGTTACCAAAAAGTTGTATGCTCTCCTTCCTACCTTTTCTTTTCGGCCGGTGTCCACAACATGCAGAGAAGAACCAATAGAAATGTTTCAAATGAAATCGTAATCAACGCGCTATTCTATTGTTTGAATTTACATCAAGGTAATATTTGTTGTGATATTGGCGCAGATGGCTTTAATTAAGGCCCAGAACGCTAGTGCGGAATTAAGAGGGCACTATACTACAATTTAGGCTCCCTCTTTAACGCAAGCGATAAGCCGCGCGCCATCTCGCTCGCGCTTGCGAGCGTCGTGCACAAAAATGTAGTTTTATGTTTATTAATGCGAAAATAAAGTGTTTATCAAAAAACTGGTTTTAGCATTAGAATTAATGGTTATGACCTACCTGTTGTAGTTAAATTTATCTTAAAACACCGTAGGGTTCCCGAGGTCTCATTCAAAACGTGTGCGAAACATGGGTTTTTCATTAAATAAAACTATCGAGGTTTTTTTACATATCTTGTTTTCAACTTTGCTGATCAATTATATTTCAATTTAAATCTAATGTAATGTACATTAAACAAAATTTCAACTTGTGCTTTGTTGCAACTCTTATTTTAATTCATTTAATTACGCTTGAGGTTAAAAAGATCATGCCCCCATCTAATTACTTCTCAGCGAACTCGAGAAATCAACTTAACTTTTGAGTATTCCTTGGCTGGAGTGAGTTTCGTGACTTAGAATAAGGTTTGAGTGTTTATACTCCATTCGAACCAAGAGAGACTTTTCAATACGTCAAGGTAAATATGAACAGCAGGGGTGAAATTCCGCACCCATAAGCCCCTCATCAATCTTGGCTTTTTTGCCGACGTATCAAGTTTCGGAGCCTTCTAAACTGATTCAGAACGGCCGAAATTAATGTGCGTAATATTTCACGGGAAATCGACATATATAAGGCCGCATTTTTTGCCGTTGAATTGGTAAGGTATAGTTTGAAATATCACTCGTTATAGATTTGGTTTGTATTTTTGTGGTCTGTGTTGAGCCAGTGGGAGGACTTTCGATCAGAAGCCCGTGGTGGCGTGATACAATCGATAAACTTTATCGATCAGTATTTTATTCCAAAAATCAGCAATGAGCTTGCAACTTCGTGATGAAATGCATTGCAAAAAGTGAGTATGCTACCAAATATATTATTTGGACACGCTTAAACAACCCCGTTAGTATAGTCTTGAAAAAAGAGAATAGATTCACAAAAGATCTAGTTCTTAAAGATCCATTCGAAGTTTCTTGCTTTCAGCTGCAACTTTCATTAGTTAAGTACTTTCTAGATCTTATTTTGTTAGCTACTTCTAACGAGCTACCTATACCAGTACTTTTTTGCTGGGACTACAAACTTCTAGGAGTTGTTAACTTTGCTAAATTTTGCGTTGATTTAACAAACTTTCAAATTTAATTAAAATTCTTTGTTTAGTTAGTAAAAACCTAAAAAATCAACTGTTTGTTTTTTTATTATTATTATTCACACTGATTGATTGAGGTTTGTCAACCTCTGTGGCGCGGCGGGCGAAGGTTCGCCTGCGACGCAGGAGGTTGCTGGTTCGATTCCCGCCTCGGAACAAATATTTGTACAATCTGCAGATATTTGTTCAGGTTATTTTGGGTATTTTCTATATATAATAAAAAAAATATCTATCTATGTAATGTATTGTATTAAATTTATTATTAGTTATCTAGTACCCATAAACACAAGCTCTGCTTAGCTTGGGGCTAGATAATGTTGTGTGAAATGTCCAGCATTTTATTTATTTTATTTTATTATCATCAAGTCCATTAACCAAGAAGGTGCATATTTTTTTCCTAAAGCGTCTGGAGGTTGGATGCGATTTCTCGTCTTCAGCAACACAATCAAATATTATATCAGAATCAAGGCCCTGCAGACAACGCAGACACAAAATTCGTACTTTGTGACGTAGAGCCCAAATCGCTAGACCTAGAACTTGTAATTTGGTGGGTGCGTTCTTTTAGATGTCCCCTACATCTAAAAGGTAGTACTAAGAAATAAGGTACTAAGAAAGTAATTTGGAAAATTCGTCCTCTAAGGGTCCGAAAATGGCTTTCAAAGTAAAAGAAAAACAAAACCACTTGAATTAAAACAAACACGTGTTTCAGCATTACCTGAAATTTAATGGAAAGAAGTACGGGACCATTTTCTTTGTAAAAAAATACACTTTACGTTCTAGCCAGATTTCAGTGTATTTTGTCGTAGTTAAAGTTAGTTGCACGGTGTTGAGATTACAATATTTTCAGGACCTCAAGAACCCCTTAAATTGAATAACTTTAGCGTGGTGTTGTTTGAAATGTCATCAAAACTGATTTGATTTATTAAATACTTATTATTTGTATTTGTTGTTTAAAGATGATGAAGACCAGGTCTGATAATGGAATCGGAAGGCGTCAACTGAACTCCTCAACGATTTGCAATACCTACCTAGAATAGTCGTGTTTGGCTCTTTTAAGTTGTTTTTATGCAATGTTCAACGGTTAGATGAGGAGGGATGAGGTCTGATGATGAAGCCGGGACATTTTCAACGGATCTCCTTCACCGATAACTGTAGAATGGTAGTATTTGGGCTCTTTTAGGTAGCAGTAGAAGGGTTTTTAGTGGTAGTAGGAGTTTTTTAACGCGGTCGAAGTCGCAGGTTTCGGCTAGTAGCAATAAAAATAATAAACAATGTGTCTTGACGCTAAGTGTTAGTCATGAGGTCGGATATGAACAAAGTTCCGAGATTAAACGCTTCAGTCTAGCCATGGTCGGTGGGGGAGGATTAGGAAGGAGGGGAAAGTTCACAGCAATCAAAACTTTAGCCTCTGCTTACTACCGCGTCCGCGTACTACTTATAACCGTATACTTGAACTGCCGAGGCGTATTCAATGGACAATTACACCGGAGCTAATTACTTAAAAGTAAGTGGCTTTTCTCTTGGATAAAGTAACGGACAGACTGTATGGCTATTGTAAAAACAAACTACGTCGAAATAATTTAATAAAATAATTTATTCATCACCAGCCTATTAACATCCACTGCTGGACAAAGATTCCTCCATTGAATACAATGGGAAGGATTTGCGATAATCACCACGCTGGGCAGGCGGATTGGTGATCGCAGTTTGGTGTTAAGTACTCGGTTAGATGGTGCTGCCCGTCCCCTGGTGTAACTCCTTGTACGGCTTTTACTACATCCACGGGAGGAGGAGGGGTCTTTTCTTAGGCCGGACATACCACTGCAGCTCTTAGTATACTTACTAGGTTATTTAGTTACAATGAGTAAATAAATAAAAATAAAAACAAAGCCTACCCTTGCCTTGCCAACAATCGTCTATATACATTTTGCAGCCTAGTAAGTGTATGGTTCCTTATCATTGAAGAAAAACTCTATCCAATTAATATCCAACAAATTTCAGTTTATTTTTAACCGACTTCCCAAAAAGGAGGAAGTTCTCAATTCGGTTGTATTTTTTTTTTTTTTTATATTTGTTACCGCATATCTCCGGCATTTATGAACCGATTTGGAAAATTCTTTTTTTATTTGTATAGATATACTTCCAGATTGGTCCCATTTTTTTCAGAATCTAGTTCTGATGATGGGATCCATGAGGAATTGAGGGAACTCCTCAAATATTGTAGGCATACATATATGGCGATTTTGATATTTTCAGCAAGACACCAAGCATTTGCATTCAGAAAGTATCATAATCCTTTCACCACTATGGTTCTTTCATAATTTTTTTTTTCATCCAAAATTATTTAGTCGAATACAATGGCGGAAGTCGGTTTTTTAAATGAAAAGTTATTAACACTTCACACATACAAGAATGGACACGTCTTTTCGATTCCAACGAGGACATAAGCTTACTGTGTCTGGCTCAATGTTTTAAATACCTACTTAGGTCTCGTACGCACGCCATGCGTCGCACCCGCACGTTGCATCGCGTTCTGCGCCCTGCCCACTGACCAATCGCGTGCGTGGGTGAGACCCCCAAGAACAATAGAAAATTACAAAATGTTATAAAGAATAATAATCTAGCGCCGAGGATAGTCGTGCTACTATGTAAACAAAACCTAGTACTTATCTGATAAGGCTTAAAGCTAAACTGGTTGGATAAAATAACCCACCATTATTCAATAACATACCTTAAGTACCTGAAATTAATTTAACCATTTTATTATTCTTTATTATCCTATGTTTCCATGTGCAAAGGTTAATTTTAAAAGCCGTAGATACACACAGGTAAGTACCTATACACATAAAAGGTCAACAATGAAACCTTTCACCCAAAAATACCCAAAGGACCTAATGGACATGTGAGAACCAACGAAATAATTTAGCACGAGCCTTTAGGGCAAGTAACTTATATTTAATCTGTGGTATGATGGTAAGCGCCGTTTATAAAAAGCTTTTTAAATGTTTATAAATTTTTCAAACTAATTGTTTATTTATTTATTTATTTATTCATAAAAGGCACGCCAACAGCATAAATATTAACACTTTCACAAAACATGACTTAGTTAGATAGTTTTAGTCTGATACATATACCAATTATAGGCGTACACAACATTGACATTTAATCTTACGAATTAAAAGGCTGAGATAATTTTGAACTATAGGTACTTACTTACCTACATAGTATTAATTATTTAACTTAATAAACATAAAATATTTGGTAACAAAACAGATAAGTAGCTTCTACCTATACCTACATAAAAATAAAATAAACTTATTGAATATAATTCATCATTTTATAATAAAAACTAAATTGTTCACACTATACACAAAGTTAAGCTGGAAGAAAATGCTTTTAAGTACTTCTTTGTTTTGTGAACAGGTCCACTGCTGAACAAAGGCCTCCCCCTAGAACGCCACGACGAACAGTCTTGGGCCGCCTCCATCCACCGACTTCGTATTATCTATCTTCTTACCTATACTTAATAATAAATCGATTGAAAATGTATTCAAGTGATGAAGAAGATTTGTTAACAGTAACTTAGTTTATGAAAGAGAAGGCGGCCGATACAGTAGAAAACTTGCTACCCGACAAACCACGGCTGGCTTACATCAAAGCTTACGATGAGTTTTGTAAATGAAAAAATTAAATTAATGCACATTTTTAGAGTCTATTTTCCTAACTTAATATTAGTAATTGTTCCAATTTTAATGTGCATTTTATGTGCATGGTATATCATATAGTATATAAGCAACTCTTGAATAAAACCGATTTATATCGAGGGTCATGAATCACTCGCGTCGCTCAGGATTCTAACACTTAAATTATGAATCCCTGCCTATGGTCGTGATTCAGACGTTAGAATTCTTCACTTGCTCGTGATTAATCAATGGCCCTTGCTTTAAATCCGTCCTTTATTCACTAATTGCATAATATACTAATATCTTAGTGTATTGCGTGACTTTTCAAACGGGTGGAAATCGTCAACCAAAATCTTAGTAAAACTGCCACCACTTTACTAAGGCATAACTTGACTGAGACTTTGACGACCTAAACAATAAAGGTAAAAAGAAAAGACATCATTTGAAGAAGAAAAACAACCCTACATTAAAACGAAAGAAGAAGTCCTGCGTAAGTTTTGGTCTACGAAACTGTGAAAAATAAAAACAAAAAAAATGCAACCGATTTGAGAACCTCCTCCCTTTTTTGAAGTCTGTTAAAAAAGTATTGATGGCCAGTGACATCCAACAATCCTAATTGCGCAGCGAGTTAATATTTCGGTATGCCCTTGATGAACGAATGTAGCAGGCCTGAGGCCTACTGAGAACAAAAATAATTACCTATTCATCATCACCATCATCATCACCGGTATGTTACTGGTTCTGTCTTGGTCATCTTGTTTTATGTGAGTGACCAGCTTAAGGTAATGGTGGCTTCAAAAATGAATTATAGTTATGTAGAATTACATCGTGCGTCGTGGCATTCTAAGGGGGGGGCCTGTTCAGTAGTGGATTCTACAGGCTGATGATGATGATGATGTAGAATTATTTATAAATATCTTTATTCGCAGAAAGAATAATACATTTTGTAATAATATGAATCAATATTGAATTAATTAATTAATTAATAAATATTATTAATAATAATACAAGAATTATACAAAATTTAAAAAATGCAAGTTAAATAGTTGAGCTATCTATCGACCATTGCAAATGATCTAAAGATAACTCAACTGATCCAATACTTTTAAATTCAACAAATCCAATACTTTTAAATTGTATGTATGTACATTGTAGGTGATTGTTACTATAAGAGTAGCTGCGTAGATTTGTCGTAAAATGGCGTTCTATTCCCGTTTCTCAATTACGGAGCTATATGGATTCATACATTTGAAAGGAAATGAGCAAAATTAGCATAATTAACATTTCTGCGAGCGAGTGCAGAGTGATGCTCGTAATATTTAGAGTAGGCACAAAACAAGGAGTAGGTACCTAATGGAGTATATATGGAGGATATACAAACTTTCTCTGTGTCCTCACTATCTTCAATGCTTCGGTTATGTGAAATTGAGTGAATTGGTAGTTATTGTTTTGTTACATACATTTTTGTTGGCATAGTTTAGATAGTAAAGTAGGTATCGTGCTAGCCCTGAGGCCTCAGACAAAGTAACAGTGTAATAGCGATGACGACAGTAGAAAAGTCCAAAATGTATGGGATTGACGTTAGCTATCGATATGTCACGTGGTCTATTGTATTGTACCTATTACGACTGTAGAAATGGAATCGCTTCGAAGCGAATGCCGTTTGGCTAGACCCTCTGTAATATTAAAATAATACTGTCTTTGTTGTCTCTTGTTTTTTTTATTATAACTTTTCATTGCTTTATTATTACAACAAATTACTTCTTAGATTATATATACGAATATATTAGATACATACAAAACTGTAAAGGGGTTCACCCTTTGCAGTTTCGTATCATTATCATCATCATCAGCAGCCTTTAGACGCCCACTGCTGGACGACGACAATGGGGGAAATTGGCATAACCACCACGCTTGTCAGGCAGATTGTAGATCACAGTATTTATGTTGAGAACTCAGGTGGATGCTGCTGCCCATCCTTTGGTGTAATCTCTTAGTTGGCTTTTACGACATCCACGGGAGGAGATGGAGGGTTATATTCTTAGGCTGGATACACCACGGTAAGATTCGTATATATTATGAAGAATATTTTTTTCTTTTTGCGGTTGTGTCCTTTTTGTGGCATATTGTTAGTGTCGTCCTGCGTTGTGTTATTTTGATATGGGAAGAGTCGATTATAGCTTACTTGACCTAAAGCAACCCTGAAACTTTGACTCTCACTTTACCACAACCACGAGTATTCGTTCGGGTAAAACCGCGAGTAAGTGAAACAAGTACAACATAATTTTCAAGACTGAAACTGGATCGTACTGTAACTTAAACATTTACACTTAACAAAGCTAAACCCAATTTCGTGTCGAGAGTAAATCTATATGGTAATGTTACCGCTAATCTGTTGTTAAACTGAATCCAAATGATTTAACTGTAGTCTCAGTTTGCCCTTTGTGTTATGAAACTCCCTTTTGCTATGTATTAATTCAATATGTGTGTACGTACTAAGTAAATAGATGAATTTGATATTATGTAGTAATCTACATAGAGTTTGTTGTAAAAGTATACATAGCAAAGCTACTTTTTTATTTTATTTTACTTTATTGGGGAAAAAACAGTTGATACATTAGGATATTTCTAAACAACATTGTTTAAATAAATATGAGTAAATGTACAACCCACGACGTTATCCATGGATTACTAAAAAAGATTATGAGGTTCTTGTTGTTTCGTAAGTTTCCTGTTAGGTAATAAATTTATTAAGTGTGTGTATATTCGTGGTTTATATTTTGCACGTAGTCATTCAACATATTTTTAACTATAGTTTTAAATCTAGGTTCGGTAGGATGTTTTAAAGACGTATCTACGGATGAGCAGCAGTATCAATGTCATGGAAATATTTGCTGGCACGCGAAATAAGCAGACAACATTGAAATAAGTTAATATTGCTCTTTAAATTTTAACTGTATTCGTGATAAATCCGTGTCGAAACTGTTAATTTAACTAAATGGACCCCACGTTAAATATAACTTAGTAGGTCTCATTTTATGGTGACAGCGAGCTGATCTGATGATGGAGACGGATATGTGGACAGCAGAACTCCTTCATGGAAATAAAACTGGCCGTGTTTAGGCTCATTTGATCAGCTCACAGTTCTGATTACCAATTTCATTAGATATCATTGTCAGTATGAGGTAAACATCATAAAAGCTTGGTGTAAAAAAACAAAACACTTATTTTCGCTAATTTAGCGGCTCATGCTTTGTTCAATGTCTATCGGTCCTGGTTGCTATTATAAGGTGTCAATCAAACAATGTAATTAAATGTAACAGTAGTTATGAATAATATTTTTTTCTAAGAACCCTATTCATAATCATTTCTTTAACCTATTTTAGTTAAAATAGCCTTTATTTTGTCTCTCAGATGTAAAATGTCATACGCCAAAAGCTATCTTAACAAAAATAACTTCAAGCTTATTGAACGTAGTTTACCTACAAGCAGTTTAATTTTGATTAGGTATACAAACTGCTTCATTAGATTGTTGAGATTATTCAACCAATTAATCTCGTCCCACACGCTTTGTCATGTAGGCTCTTTAGGCCACTGTGTGCAAGCAAACAGACCCCTACGCAGGCAAACACTTGTGGGATTGACTCCTCATCTAGCCTAAACAATTATTTAGATCTACGTACTCGCTAAATACTTTTTCGGTTTGAATATACATAGTTTAGCTTGGAACTGAGACCTTGCCCATGTATACACCATTATGACACGCGATGTAGTTTACTTACTTTCCACTTTTTACAATACTAACAGACTTTAAAAAAGATTGAATCACAGCGACGAAGGAACCATTTGAATCAGATTAACTAAGGAGGTGTAAACACTAATATACTTACATTACCTGACCTAACTGACATGAAATAAAATAGGGTCACTTAAAAAAACTACAATACCTGTTAATCTATGCAAGATATCGAATTTAAATTAAAGTCATATTCCCAATAAACCCAAATTATACCCAAGGTGACCCACGATCAAGCACGCTGACTTAATAGTATTTTTCTTTGTCAACAGACAGCAACTTCGTCCTGGGGAATGCCCAAGTCCCCGCCTACCCAATCGTGTACTGCTCCGATGGTTTCTGCGAGCTGACGGGTTGGGCGCGCGCGCACATCATGCAGAAAGGCTGCGCGTGCAAGTTCTTACATGGAGTCGACACGAGGGACGAGCATCGGAAGGAGATAGACTCCGCACTGGATACGAAAAGCGAGCTGAAGCTTGAACTTATATTCTACAAAAAGAATGGTGAGAGGCATACTTGTAACATTTATAGAGTAGGTACGTGAGGCCTCGCCCATATAATACAATGGGGGGGATTTGACACTACACTTGGCAAGCAGATTGGTGATCACAGTATTGGTGTTGATTAATCAGGTTGATGCTGCCTATCCCCTGGTGTAATCCCTAAGTCAGCTTTTACGTCATCCACGGGAGGAGCCGAAAGGGTATATCCCTTAGGTCACGACAAAAACTTCCTCGAGAGTTATGAACTAGACGCTATAGTAAAAGTTTCCTTTTTAAAGATTCGCTTGTGAGAAAACTGAATAAAATTGCAAGTCTTATTGAATAAATCTTCCACCGACCCTGCATCTGAAACCTGATAAAGCTTAGAAGCTAAAGCTCGTTCGTTCGTTCCTTTTATAAAGTAAAAAGCATATTTTTCTATTACCTACATACCTACCCTCAAAGACTTTTTGTCAGCGCATATGCGTTTTTGGCCCTTGTAATATAATGTACTGTTCCCAGTCGTGTGCCTCAAACGGTAGCGACAACAAAGTACTAATTCAGTTCTCTCGTCCAAATGCTCTCGAGCTTATTCACGGCTTTGTCTTCGCAAGTGACTCTTGTACATTCAGTGCACAAGGAGTAAGTTAAGTACCTAACGTTGAGATTATGTTGGAGCGCTACTTACAAGCTAACCTCGTGAGTAGGGCTACATAGCTTTCCCGCCCGCGACTTTGTTTGGCGAATAACAAAAGTCCCATACTCACAATATTTCATTTCAATTTCGGCAAAAACTGTAATATATATTAAAATAATATATTTTAATATATTTTTAGAGCTGATTTTTTGAATACTGAGAAACAAACGACTTTTCAAAATTGCATCAGCTTCTAAATTGAATTTGAATGTAAAATATGCTGTTTTTCATATAATATTTCATGCATACTTATATTTCGCTAAAATCTTTTCACACTTTAATTTAGTTTTTTTTTCCTGTTCTGAACTTATTAGTAACTAGTAAAAAAAAAACTATTCACGTTTGTCAGACACCCGACTTTTTATAGGCAATATAGCCATACAACGGATCATAGACACCGGATCCTGCAGTAACTACTCAATCTCTCTGCCAAAAGCTATTTAAAGCTATTATGTCACAGGTAGTTTTACATATAGTTATTATTAGCTATACCTACACCTTCAGTATTCGGGAGCTTTTTATACCCTGTATAAAAAGAGTAAACTCGTAATTACCTATATACATTGGTTGTGAAGCGCTTTTAACGAGTTAACCGCTTGATTATGCTATTCTTGCGCTTCTTACAAAAAGGTGGTCTGCGTTTGGTGCTAAAATTAGTATGTGGCATAATCGATTACTTATCCGATGCAAGAGAAACCACTATTCACATATACAGGCCAAGTAAACTGACTTGGCCTGTATATGTGAATAGTGGTTTCTCTAGACTACTCTAGATAAATTGATTTGTTGAGTCTATTGTACTCTTCGTTCTTTAGGGAGTTGCCCTTGATAGTTGTCTCTTTATTACGAAGTCCAAGTAATATTAGTTGGCCTGGAACAAATAAGTTGCTTGTGTTGAAGCCTGCAGTATAAGTCATTACTTACTATAAACGATATGAGGTTAATTATGAATTCGCAATTTAATTAGGAAAATTATGCTTTATGAAGTTTTGTAAATTAGAGATTATGTCAGGATCGTAGCAAGTGGAAATCTGTGGTATCTGTCTACCCCTCCAGGAAACAGGCCTGATTGTATGTTTTAATTTAAATACCTACTTCCCTATAAAATTAATACTAATCTATCTTGAAGTTTAAACAGTTACACATGCTCATAAAATGTCATGCTTATTACCATGCTTAAAACAAGCGTGCTCACATTTGCTGAAAAATTAAATGAAATTAGCATGCTCATTATTAGCATTGTTTCGTCACACATGCTACCTACTAAATAGCAATTGGTCAATAGTGGCATGCCTTTGTGCTAGTAATGAGCATGTGTAACTGTACCTTTAGTCTATTTTGTTGATATCAATAAATTATGTCAAAGAACATCAATCAAAGCAATTTTATCCTTTAAAATTCGTTTAAAGTTTTCGAAAGTATTTTCAAAGCATAATGAAGGGTCTCCATTTGTATTAACTTATAGTAGTACATACATTATGTACTTTTTTTTCTAGTAGGTAATATCTTTATTTACAGAAAGAATATTTACCTATTACGTATTTATAAACGTGGTGGTCACGTTTGCTAATTCTGAAGGAAGCGAATATTGAAAGCTGTGTTTGCGTGCACTTATTTATATGTATTACTTATACAAGTATACTTACAGAAAATTTAAAAAATACAAATGAAACAGTTGAGGTTTCTAAAGACCTAAATCTAGATCTAAATCCTAGATCTAAAGATAGCTCAAGTAATCCAAATCACTACCATACGGAAGCAACAAATTTATGTACTTACATTTTAAAAGACCTTCGATTTGTAAAAAGTTGTGGGCAGGTAGGTAATCTAGGAAACCAATGCTTGAAAATAAAAACAGCAGACAATTATGCTGAGCTATTATGTTGTAAGTAATCACTGAAAATGTAACCAAAACAAACAGATATAAAAACAATTCAGACGAAAATCTTTGTGATTTCTTTCCAAGAACCTATTAATTAAATTACCAACTTTTCTGGACCGAATACTCTGAACCGTACTGACTTCCTTAACATCCAATGGGGGCGATTAAACAAGCAGGCTCCGAAATTGATCAATGATTCTGTGCAAAAGTACAAGAAGTTTGCAAAACAACGTCCACGCCGAACTCGTAAACAAAAACCAATAAGAAATTTACGATTCCATCCGACAAAATTAAACTTTTACAGGCATATGTTTGCCACCGGGCGTTTACTGCCTCTAAGAACTCAGCAACCCAGCATTAAGTAAGCACCACTTCAAAATAAGTAATAGGCGTGTAACATTTCAGTTCATTTGGGACTTACCTACCTGTACATGATTAAATACGAATCCCTTTTCTCCTAGTCCTCACCTAGTTACTTCATAAATGTGTACCTAAACTGTAAAAGTAAAGAGTTGGTCTTCAAACCATGCTAATAAATACAAAATATAAAATCCAATCTCTTTAAAATAAATAAGATATATGTAAGTAATATGACATGTGTAATAAAAAGAGTATGTAAGTATTTTAACTTCACCTACTGTCACGACTTTAGAAGTGCATATCTCACTCCATAAAAAAGTCATTATGAAACCTCTATATATCATTTTTAGAATCATCATTATCATAATTCGGTGGATGGAGGTGGCTCACGACCGTTCATCATGGCAACAAGAGTAAGAATATAAAATATTTTGTATTCTTTCATTCCATTTGATACGTCGCATGATAATCTTCAATTATGCCCTCCAAAATTAGTATTCGTTTGTATACACTTTACGTCGGTGATTACGTGTACCTATGTACCAAATTTTGCCTTTTTTTCATCCAGTAGATTCAGAAAATTCGGCTGTGATAGACAGACAGATAGACAAGAGAGTGATCCTATAGTAGTTCTATTGGTTCTTTTTGAGGTACATTACCCTAAAATAGAAAAAAAAAAAAAAAAACATCAGGAAAAGTTAATTGTGTAATATCATTGATGAAAAGTATTAATAACTCGACAGAACACAATGGAAAAAATAGGAAAATAATAGTAAAATGCAATAATAAATCTGTCTTATCTTCTGCATGATCCTGTTTGCCGTTTTTATTGACATCCTGACAATGCTGACACAAGCGGCACAACTTTAATAACTCGATGCCTAAGCTCAATCCACAACTTATGAAATTCTGTGAAGCTTTACGTTTATGAGTTTTCACAAAAAGCGGATAAAAAACATACACCTTCCTACTTTCTACCATAAATGTAGTATGGTATTTAGCGAGTGCAGCCTTGGATGAAAAACCTTTAATTGTACATCGACAACCTCGACAAGTCGTGTACATGAACTTCTGTCGATATGGATATAAATTAGGCCGTCCCTTCAAGTACCTACATATTTGGCTGGCTTTTGATAATTTATGAACCAAATTGTTTAATGCATAGCCAATCACTAACTCTCTTTTTTTTCAGGCACTCCATTTTGGTGCTTACTTGACATCGTCCCAATTAAAAATGAGAAGCGGGAGGTGGTTTTATTTCTTGCCTCGTTCAAGGACATCACCAACACAAAGATGGCCGCCATGAACACTAATGAGGATTTCGACAGCGGTAAGCATTTTTCTTATTAAATATCAAACAATAATGAAAATAAATAACTTAGGCCCACTGGCCACTGAAGCGTTACTGCGTAGCCACTTTAAAATGAAGCAAATAGTCTACAAGACAGCACAGCAATTGTTGCTGCCCCATCGACAGAGTTCATACTTCTTATGAACTCTGTCGATGGCAACTAATTTAAAATGTCACGACTACGCAGCGGCTCTTGAGTAGACAGTAGATCTTAGATGGCCCTTATTAATCAATGCTAAGGTTTATAACTGAGCACGTTGTTCTAGTCATAGGTTCACTGATAGCATTAGTGAGCTAGCTCCTTAGCTCCCGGTTGGTTGCGACAATCACCGCACGGTAAAGTTCCTTTACGACTGTTTGTATTGGTTTATCCACTGTTGATCGAATAGAGTAGATACTAGCACAGACAATTTGGTCTGAGTAGAATAGAGGTGTTAGTCTGTGCGTATTTGGCCAGTAGGGGAGAGCGGGGTGAGATAGGATACAGCAGAGTGATCAATATGGCTCAGATGGTCAGAGTAACAGTTACTTTTGGTATCAGTTTACCTTCTATTTAACATGCGCTATGAGAGAAAGTGTCGCTTTCTACCCAACGCACCCAAGTAACTTAAATATGGATGCCGGATACCTTCTCCCATCTCATCCCACTCAACCTTAAGCGCCAATGCCTTAGAATAAACACTGTACAAACGATTCTCTTTCCTAATTCCATAGCCAAGCACATTTAACACAGATTAAAGTTATGAAGGCTTTGTTTGTAAAGGACCGTACGTGAAAACACACGTACAAACAGGCGACAGTAAAACTTTAGTTGACAAAGAATATGAAATATCACGTAGCTGTGAGCTTTTAACGACCTCCTGCCTCTTTGCTAGCAAGTTTAGCTTTTGTCATTTAAATTAAATTAGTAGATACAGGGTTATCTTATTACACTGTTAATAAACGATATTCAAAACTTATTTAGATGCATTAACAACTGATCAAATACAAACCTAGATGATACATAAATGTCAGTAGTAGTATATTTTGTGTTATCTTTTGTAGTAACAGTAGTTAACTTATTACACGTTTACAAACCATATTCAAAACTTATTTAAAACATACATCAACTACTGATCATATACAAACCTAAATGATACTTAAATGTTAGTAGTAGTATATTTTGTGGTATCTCATGTAGTAACAGTAATATAGAAGGTATTATAGGTTCTAGAAGGTTGATACTTTTCTCATTAGTTATCAATCTATACCTAGTTGTATACATATTTTTTCTGTGATGAGCCTAAACCACCCTGTTTTCTATTTTCACTATACATTATATATAATATGATAAGTCTTAAAAATAAAGTATGTCGCCAGTTGCGATGTTTAATTGTCAGGCTAAACTTTTTACTCTTTTTGCACAATTAATTTTCTCTCTAATTTTTCGATATCTTGTACCTCTGCACCTTCTTATGGGGTTATCTGGCATCCTGATCTTTCTTCGAATGCATGTTGCTGCATGAATGTATTATCTATTTCAGAATATTAACGTAATCGAGCATCACTTGAGCATGAATTGAGCACTGTATTTTTCATACCTTTGACCACAAGATTTTAATGAAATTCATTATCACCAAAAACAATTATTAGGTCATTAAATTTATATGTTTTTTCTAGCGTACGTAATAAACTTTATTTATTATATTAATATAGCTACTTAAAATTAGTTATTTAGGATTATCTAATTATATTTTTTATGCAAATTTATTTCTTATCTTTATAAATGTTTTTATTAATTATAATCTTTTGTCTTGTGTCGCTTCATGTTTGCTTCAAATATGACTGGCGACATTTTGGTAATTGATACCAATTAGAAATTTAAAGAAAGATGCGTTGCAAAATGTATGAAACGCATGCCTAAATTTTATAATGAATATCCTAATATTTAAGCATGCGTTTCGTCCATTTCGTAGGAATCCTAATTTGATAAAGTAGATAAGTCTAGTTCTTCCAGTTTTTTTCTTGCCATAAAATGTTATTCCCAATCACTATTGGTATCAAATTACACATATTCGTCCTCACAAGATTTTCCACATTATGTAGAAATGTATCTCTTAAATTCCAAAAATATTTTCAATGTATTGACCTCTCGAGTTTATTCGTTATTTTCTTGGAAATACGTATCTTGTGTCCTATACCGACAAAAGGAGATTCTTTTCGATTCTTTACAATACTCGTGGGTCTGAATTATTATCAAGTTGAACGAGTACCTACTACACATAAGAGATATGTTTCTTCGGAAACTTTTGTGTGTTATAGTATTTATGTTTAGCTTGTTGTGCTCGCTAGTAACAGGGTGGTTTGTGCTTCAGGAGCCGCGGTGCGGCCTTCGGCTGGCGTGGTCACTCTAGCGTTATCCCCATTTGTACCCGCAGCGGCACTATTGGGCGCCCGGTTCCGAGCTGAATCTAGTTGCCTACTTCCAGACCCAAATGGCAATCTTGATCCCGAAGCGCCCTCGCCCGCCAACATGGGCAGGCGCCGTTCCCGGGCTGTTTTGTACCAGCTTTCAGGACACTATAAACCGGATAAGATGAAGACTAAATTAAAACTCAACAATGTAAGATAAACATACTTACCTGTTCTCTCACAAACAAGCTCATACAAGAGTTACACATTAGAATATGACTGTATATTACGTCATCATAGCCAAGCTGAGATGGAAAGAGACAAGAACAATGATTTAGTTTTCAGTCACTACAATCATAAAATTATTATATTTTCCAATTTATTTTCTCTACATAATAGCCATCGTTTCAGAATCTCCTCCATTCATCGGACCCACCGCTCCCTGAGTATAAGACATCTGCCATAAAGAAGTCCAGACTCATAATATCACATTACGGTATATTCAAAACATTTTGGGACTGGTTGATTCTCATAGCGACTTTCTACGTGGCGGTTGTGGTTCCGTATAATGCCAGTTTTGTCGACGAGGGTCATCCGAGGATAAGCGTCACTAGCGACGTGATCGTAGAAGCTCTTTTTATTATTGGTACGAACTTTTATTATTTTTGTTTATTGAATTGTGGTTGACATTCAGGTTATTGATTAAACCCTGACCTGGTAAATCCGTGAGTAAATTGATAAAGTACCTCATCTAGGTCAAGCCTGAAACATCGGTGTGTAAAATGTTGGAAAAAATTGAGCTTATTGAAAAAAACAAATAACCCAGGAACGATTTCGAACTTAGGCATAGAACGAGGTATAAAAAATGTTTTAATGAAGGGGTTTCATTGCTTATCTATTCAAAAATTTCAATTCACCTAGCTATAGAACAAGGGATCATCGAACAAACTTAAGCTTGGACTGACATTTCACATGTAGATAAATAACAACCACTTCAGTTTGACCTCGTCAACGAGATTGAACAAAATACTAAATTGCGATGGCAGGTGCTCTATCTTTGATAATATCTAAGGCATTTATTTTACATCGTTTGCTCCTAAATAATGCCATGTAGGTATTTTTTTGTACTCTCTACTCGTTTACAAACGTATATGACGTTTCTACCACGTGTTTCCTATATTTTTCAATTAATATTTTCCACCTGCTCAAATGGGTCCAGTTTAGACAAGCCACAATATGAAATTGTTATTATTGAAGACATAAGTAAGCAATTTTTACAGTTCAATAGTTTATTGTCATTGTTTTTTCCTTTTTATCATATCGCCTCTCTTATCATAATGCAAGAATAAACAAATTGCATCTGTATATCATAAACAGTCAGTTATAGTTATGTAGAAGAACCAAGGACGCCGATATCACTCTTGAAATTAGCATGTTAAAGTGTCAATGGGCAGGCCATATGACTCACAGAACTGACAGCAGGCTGGGGAATAAATGTTCACGAATGGTGACCATGAACCGAAAGACACAGTGTAGGATGACCCTCTACTCGGTGGACCGATGATACTGTAATGGATGTTGGTGGAACGTAGAAAGTTGGTAAATGGATGCTGCTGTTTGTCTTGGGGTGGCGTATTTCCAGCAATAGACTTCTTACAACAGCTTTATGTAGATTACTCTGGCCCTTTATACCACCGATCAAAATGAAGTTTCTTTATTGGCTGATTATGATAATTATTATTATGCCGACTAAGGGACTATACGGGCAGCAGCATCCACTTAAGTTAACAACATTAATACTGCGATTACCAATCCGCCTGCCAAGCATGGTGATTATGGCATTGCATTTTATGAGGGAAGCCTTGTCGAGCACTGGACGAGATATAGATAATGAAGTTATGACACATAGTAGGGAATTATGTGTTTTCTGAACTATCACTGTATAGTACAGATATTGTTTCATATTTTCTGGGATTAACATGTCTGTTACTTCCAGATATTGTCCTCAATTTCCGCACCACGTTTGTGAGCAAAAAGGGCGAGGTGGTATCGGATTCGAAGTCTATAGCCCTTAATTACATCCGTTCCTGGTTCGTGGTAGATCTCCTGGCCGCACTCCCGTTTGACCTACTTTACGCCTCGGACGTATATAGCGGAGCGGTGAGTCATTTATGCTACGATAAGATAAGATAGTACGATACTAGAAATATGATTGTATGATGTTATTTTTAGCTTACTGGGAATGGTTTAATAATAAAATAATGGGTAAGAAGTGAGTAATAATGAGCAAGCTAACGAGGTAAACAGAAGAGCCTTTATCTAAATGTGAGAAAATGCCTCTTCTGTCTCGTGAAACCAGAATCCGTTACTAGTGAATTAAATTAAATGCTAGACAGTTAACTTTATTATTTGTCACCATACGCGACCAATTTTTATTGACGGCGGTTCACTATTGCAATTCATTAATACTTTTCCGGACGCTTTGTAGTTTGCTCGCTATAACTCTGAGAAATGGATTTAATTCCAATTATTATCGTAGTCTGAATAGGATTGCCAATTAGTGAGGTCTGTAAATGGAACTGCAATTGATCTTATCGAGAATAAATTGTGGAGTGCCAATATTTGGCCCAGTAGGTTAAGAACATTTATTTGACTTAAAAAGTAGTTACAAATAAATGGGAGTGATTGGCCACCAAACCGATGCTAGTATGTGTTGTCTCAAGTTAGATTATTAAGAGCTTTATTAGTCATAAAGCAACCATAGATTCGCAAGAGTTGATTTGCTCAGCAGTTGTGAATTTTTAATTTTATCTGGGTATACCCTCTATTAAATTAGGTGATTTTTTGCAAAAGTGTAGAACTAATTAGATGTAGTCATGAAAACTTTTCTAATTGTTTTGTATGGCTTAGAAATCACCTCTAATAATAAGCATCAGTAATTTCACCCTCCAGAACAGGGTGAAATAGGGTGAAAATCTTATTAATATCCATGACTTAATGGGGGAAATAGAAGTAGTCGGTGCAATTTGGCATAGACTTTGAACCGTTATGATCTACATTTGCACCAAGTATTTTTTAAATCCGACATACGGAACATACAAAAAAAAATCATTTACAAAAAAAAACTTTTTGTGGGTATTGCGGCTCCGGGAAAATTAATTTAGTCTGTGCAAATTGATAGACTTATCAGAAAAATGTTCGAAATACATTACCAGGTTTGCACCTTGGTGCGTTTCACGGAAGGCACTTTTCCATATTTTATTGTCGCTCTACTTCGGGGAAAATTAATGTAGTTCTGGAAATTGACTTAAACTTATTCATTTAATTAGTACTACATCCGCCGGAAGTTTTATACTGGTATTTATTTACGGAATATGCATTTGTTCAACACTGTGTTCCCTACATGGCACGTGGTTTTTATTAAAATCATAATGCGCTAAGACAGTCTCTCTATACGTAATTTAACTTGCATCAAGTAATTTCTTTCTATTTTAAAATTTACGGCCTTTTTAAGTAAGCGCCAGAAACGGTGCAAACCTAGGATAAGCTTCTTTTCGTGTCATCTAACGTTTCCATAAGAATCCACGACTACACGACTTAGGTCCACACTTTTTGCTAATTTGCCTGTACTATATGGGGATTGAGGTAGTATACTTTTGTATGTATGTAATAATTAAAGACAAGCATAAAAAAGAATTTCCTCCAACTTACGGTGAAGCTTATCCATGTCAAAGTGATAGATTTCTATGAATCGCTGCGCTGTCATGAAAAGTTGCAAAATGTATGCATTGGTATATCCACAACTTGGGCTATGATATGAATCTTTTGGTAAAATAAGGCATTTGACAATGTTACTTACCTTATGGGTGTTTGTTCCATTCATTGACAAAAGAAAGACTTCAACATCGACAAAAGATAGCCTTAATTTATATGCATTAACATGGACCTGCTGGGTCTTTGGTGGGGGTAGTGTGGCGGCGTAGTGTGGCGAGGTACTAATTAATTTACCACGGCTTTCGTTTAAATTGTTACAAGCTTTACCGGCGAGGGAAACGTTTTAATTTTAATTAGAGTGTTTAAACTAATTGGATGAATGTGGTAGTCCTTTGAGTTGAACATTGTAATTTTTGACTGCTCTTTACAGAGCAAATATGTTTCGTTTCGTTGTGTGTCTACCAGGTTTTAGGTCTGACTGAGACCTCCCGTTGGTATAGTGTAAATATAATTCCCCATAATCTCCTTAGTTGAGCTCTACTTAAAATTAGCCGTTATTTGTCATTATTCGGTGGTAATAGCTACTGTACTCTTTAGAGCTAATCAAAACACTCCTGCTTCATCCCTTTAGTAATATAGCTTCGTAGATTGCCATACGCGTGATTAAGTACCTGGAGCACACAATTTAATATCTGCTACTATTAAGACTGTATTGTATCATCGACACGACGAAAGAGAAGGTACTTTTTGACAGATTGTATCTTTATAAGATTACATTTGATACGTTACTTTGGGAAAAGCATTCCTTGTGGGAAATAGTCAATTGAGCCCATCAAGCCCAACCATTTTTTTGAGAAATATATGTATTTAACTTTGATCGCTGTACGTTTAAAAAATTACAGAAGTGAAGTTTTTGTTTTCTTCAAAATTCACCTAGTGTTTCCTATGAACAAAACTCTAGCTACAGAAGCACTGAGTCCCAAATGTATTGTCATACCTACTCTTTATAATGTTATCAACAAATTAGCTGCCTCCTTTTTCTTGCAATCTCACTAATATTATAAACGTGAAAGTTTGTGGGTATGTTTGTTACTCCTTCACGCTGGAACAGGTAGAGCGATTTGGTTGAAATTTGCAATGGACATAGCTTATACTTTGTGCCCTGAATCAACATCTAAGCTACCTTTTATCCCGATATCCTACTGGATCGAGACTTATGCGGGTGAAACCGAGGGGCGCAGCTTGTTATTTATAATAGGGTATTTACCGAAATAAGATTATATAGTGAAAGTTTAAATTGTAAAATTAAAATCTTTTCATGCTTACCCAACGGTCAGATATCATGACAAGAGCCCCGAATTCAGCTCAAAGTAGGTAATCACTTTAAATACATCTCTTTTTATAATCAGTAGTTTTTTATCTTTTTAATAGATTTTTTCCTAGTGGTCTCTGCCTATTTCTATGACAAACGCTAACTTAACTTATTAACTTATTTCGCTAACTTTATAAGGGAAACAGGTGTTTGTATGTATATTTTTAACAAATTTTCGTTATACAGGAGTCAACGCATGGGAATGTTCACCTAGTGAAATTGACGAGGTTGCTTCGTCTGGCGCGGTTGATGCAAAAAATGGATCGATACGCACAGTACTCGGCGCTCATATTGACTCTATTGATGTTGTCATTCACGCTGCTAGCGCACTGGCTCGCCTGCATATGGTTTATTATAGCCGATAAGGAAATCGAGGTTCATAGGAATGAGAATTGGGATTTAGGTAAGTTTCTTTTCTTTTTTTTACTGGTAGCCACTCAATAACCTTTATTTACCAACTGCACACACACAGCACTACAACTTTTTTTAGTTCATATTCTGCCTTGGTAGGCAAATATTTGCTTATATAATGCGATGCCATCATTTTTGATAGTAAAGTCACGTTTAGCTTGCCAATTTAGTGCGCTACTGCTTGACTCTTAGAACAGTTCATCATCATCATTATCATTGTTACCGTCATCAATGCCCTAAAATTTTTGGTTCAAAGGCATGCTGGTTTCTTCCATCACCGTTTTCAGTACATAGTTTTTTAGAGGGAAATTAACATCGGTACCTAGTACCTACTCGCGGCCCACGGAAGCCGGAGAAAGCCTCCGTTAATTAATTCTAACTACGCGCTTCTTTCAGGTTGGCTAAACAATCTGGGCGAGAGACTAAAGGTGCCAATAATTAATATTTCGCACAGTGAGAGCTACGTCACAGCCCTATACTTCACGTGCTCCTCGCTGACCAGTGTGGGTTTCGGTAATGTGTCAGCGAATACTCTACCTGAGAAGATATTCAGTATTATTACAATGCTGATCGGAGGTAAGTTTACCCATATTTAGCAAAGATAGAAAGCGTGGAGTCATATTATATTATCACATTTACCGTTTTTTTTTCTTATATTAATTTTTTTTTTTTTAAGGCAGGATGTTGTGTGTTGATTCCTGCCTCGGAACAAATATTTGTAAGATCTGCAGATATTTGTTCAGTTATGCAGTTGTTATGTTATTATTATTATTATTTGTTTTCATTTTTAAATTTTAGTATTTACTCAATCCAGAAAGTAAAAAACAAAAAAAATTAGGAAAGAACTTGGAATTTTCTTTATTTACAGAAAGAATAGTACAAGTATATATTAAATTTACCACAAAAAATTATTGAAATAAATGAATGGACCTATACCTAAATAATTAGAAAATTTTACATTTGGAACAATAAAATAGGCTTTATTATTATTAATAGAATTGAAATTATCGTGGCTTGGTATCAATTTAGAAAAATTAACGACTATACATACACCACGTACTTTACTATTATTATTTATACATCATTTCAAAAATACAAATGAAACAGTTGAGCTGTCTAAAGACTATTGCAAACGATCTAAAGATAGCTTAACTGATCCAATAAACTAACAGACGGAAGCTTCCCTAAGACCTATGACCTCCTAAGACGCTGGCTGCGTATCCTGAATAGCAATACTAATGCGTTGAGCAAGATAAGAGCCAGATCTCGGGTCACGCGTCTCTTTGACCAGACGCCCTGAAAGAATTTTACTAATTGAAGTAATTTTCTTTATAAGGGTCGTAATTGTATCTTTCCATACCGAAGACATAGTATAAAGTTACTTAGCACCGTGCCAATATGTAGCCCAAAAGCCTACGCCGTAGCAATGCCGTAGCGTAGTATTTCCAAGTGATAATTTATTGAGACTGGTTTTACAGATAAACGGCGAAACGTAACTGTTCCTAATGCCTCCCTTACCGCTCTTTGATGAGCTCCATAAACAGTATAATGAATAGCACAATTCACCTCAGCTTATCCATTAATTACGGTTTTGTAGCTCCAGAGAATAATACTTATCGCTTATAGTTCGGAAACACGATTCCTATTAGATCTAGTTTTGAGAGCGTTGGAAACTTTCGTCGCAATACTTTGCTCAAGTATACTCGCCTTACTGGTAGTAACGATACTTAAAATGTGAAGCTTTTAATTGGACTTTGATAAATAGAGAAGAAGGTTGAAAGTACAATGATATATTTTTGTATCATTCGTCATGTCACTATATCTATCTTGAAGTAAGGTAAGTGAAGGAATCGTGACCGATTATCATAGTAATATAGATACAATAATAAAAATAATCTAAGTAATAACATATTATAACATAACATAACACTCATCAGTCACATCCATATACATAGTACTATGTAGTAAGAAGATAGTAAGATTCGGAAAGTAGAGGCTCCTTCCAGGCACATTTTTTTTATACTACTTGGCAAGCAAACAAGCATACGGCCCACCTGATGGAAAGTAGTTACCGTAGCCTATGGACGCCTGCAACACCAGAGGCATCACACGCGCGCTGCCGACCCTGAAACATAAAGATTAAAAGTCTCATGTGCCTGTAATTTCACCGGCACCCGTACCCTTCAAACTGAAACACAGTAATGCGAGCACTACTGCTTGGCGGCAGAAATTGGTACGGTGGTAGTACTTCCCCGGACGAACTCTTTCACAAGAAGTTCTACTAACTTACACGTACACACACATGTCACACATCTTAAATTTATTGATTCTAAAACGCGCTAGTTTCTTCTCTGTGTTTTCAGAAGTTGGGTTCGCCAGCATTGCTCCTTATGTCTCGTTACTATAAGAATATATATATCCATGATTTTACTATTCTTTTGGTTGAATATATTTGATGAAATTGTGCTGACTTCGAAATCACAACACTTTCCGAAGCTTACTGTGTCTCAATTCTCTGTTTAATATAAGTCAAGAAACACCGTACCTACAGTTACCCTAGTGATTTGAACAAAAATAGACAATCCTCCAATATTTTTTGTTTCTGCCCTTATTTATATATTATTATACCTAGGATTAAAAGGTTCAACCTATTTCGGAAATTAAATTAGTGTTATGTAGGTAGAGGATTTCCAGGAATCACCGTAATTATAATTAAATCAAATCTTACAAAGACTCAAGAAAACCTGATAGGGAAAAATGCTCTGCTAAATATTGCTGTTGAGGTAAGTGTTCAATTGATGATCCTTTTCTAGATACAATTCCATTTATATGATTTTATCTAGTGTCAGTAAGATCATTTTTTGTGAATTTATAATTCACAAAAACCATACCTGCTGTACCAAACAGCCGGTACGGGAAAACTCCCGTTTTATTGAGAACTAGCGTTCGTCCGCGGTTTCACCGTCATTATTCTCATTAAATTCGGCCCTGCCGTTTTGGTGTGAAAGCACGACAAACATCCAATCAATAAAATTATTTAAATATTTGTAGAAATTCTAAAGTATATACTCAAACTCATTTATTCTAACCAAGGGAGCATTACAAATTTTTATATAAAAAAATATATTAAAATGATGTATTATGTATGTTAGTCTATAAGGTATATATTTCAATAGGCTTATTGTTTAGGTATAATTTATTGTACATTTTCCATGAAGCCTGAAATAAATAAATTATAGTTATTATTATTATTATTTGAGATTTGATTACGTCTCAATTATATAATTACTCGAAAGCCACGATGTTTTTGGGACATTACTATTAAAAAAAATAAGTAAGAATAAGAATACTAGAAAAGCACGATTTACACGGTTATGTAAATCGTGCTTTTCTATAGTATTTATAAAATTTAGATTATTTATAATTTCAGCTTTAATGCACGCCGTGGTGTTCGGTAACGTCACAGCAATAATTCAGCGGATGTACTCCCGCCGGTCGATGTACCAGAGCAAATGGAGAGACTTAAAGGATTTCCTCTCTCTGAACCAAGTACCGAAGGAACTGAAACAACGGATGCAGGACTATTTCCAAACGATGTGGTCACTCAACCACGGGATTGACATTCATGAGGTATATTCTTTCAAAATAACGGTTAAAAATATTCATTGTCATGTTTATGGAATAAGTTATACGCTTAGTCATGTTTGCTTATCAGAATTGTTTTCTTTACATCGGCTGCCCTAATAGATGCCCGTAAGATAGCTAAATATTGCTCCTACACAGCCTAAAATCACTGAGCACAAACCATTTACATAATCTACACGATTATGAGTTTAAAATAGTGTAGATATTTGAAACAATTTACACATTATCAGACCAGCATGAGACCTCTTATAGTAGATTTCGGAGTACAATAGACCCGCTTTGAACTCATCCCAAAAATACAGCTGAGCCAAATGGTCTGGAAACGAAATATAACGCGATAAATTTAATCTACAGCTAAAGCTGTCGGTAAACCGACCACTTTTTACGCAGATTATCTTTTGCTAAGCCTTTTATTAGAAAACCTGAATTTATGGGAACATTTATCTCAAATCGCTACGCTGGCTATTTTTCTAATATCAAACAGAAAATAATTAATATAAGCGCATTGTTACGCTTAACATCACCTGTGTATTCGAAAGATTTTAACTATTCTGTATTTTTAGACGCTCAAAGAGTTTCCTGAAGAATTGCGAGGAGACGTATCGTTACATTTGCACCGTGAGATCTTGTCTCTGCCTATATTCGAGGCTGCGTCGCAGGGCTGTCTCAAGTTGCTATCGCTTCATATCCGGAACAACTTCTGCGCGCCGGGAGAATACCTCGTCCACAAAGGGGATGCTCTAACGTACATTTACTACATATGCAACGGCTCCATGGAAGTGATGCAGAATGATATGGTCGTCGCTATTCTGGGTAAGCAGCCGGTGCGGCGTGTACACACATGGGCACAGGCAAATCGGTCTAACTAGCGTCCACTTAATTTGTATCGATTAGTCTAGTCTATTTGGCTGAGATGTAATGTAGGGCTTGCGGGCAGATGTGTAATCGGCCTAACAAATCAGTCCAACAAATTAGTTAAACGAGCATCTACTCAATTTGTATTGACTAATATCACTACACTAATTTAGTCCATTTGTCTGAGAGGGTCAGCGGGCAGATGTGTAATCGGCCTAATAGGTTAGAAGCTTTATGAATTTCAGTAAAATATTTAATGTATTCTACGGATGTCCAAAATGAAGTGTCAAAATAAATAATAAATGACTCATGAAACATTTTCGAGTCATTAGAGATTGATTTATTATTTAGAGATTGTGATTATTTTCTTAAATATTTTGGGCATAAGTTTTTGATTGATTGTTATTAAGATTTTGTATTCAACGTTAAGTATAGGTATTAAATAATGCGCTGAAGAATTTCTAGGTAACCTAACTCCAAAACCGTGTCCCGTGGTGTTTCCGGCCTAAGAATAGACCTCTCCGTCTCCCGTAGACTTCGTAAAATAAAAGCCGACAAAAGGATTACACCAGGAGATGGGCAGCAGCATCCACCTGAGTATTCAACACCAATACTGAGATCACCAATCCGCCTGCCAAAGCGTGGTGATTATGGTAAATCCCCCCATTGCATTTTATGGGTGAGGCCTCGTCCAACAGTGGATTTCTAACGGCTGATATAACTAGATATAACGCAAAAACAATTCAAACGCAATTTTAAATACCGATTCTCTACTTAAACTAAACATAACGTTTATAATAGGTAAAGGAGATTTGGTGGGGTGCGATATGAACACCCATTTGCAAGCCTACAATGGAACCGGCACATCCCAAGGCAATAATCCCGACGTAGTCGTCAAATCCAGCAGCGATGTTAAGGTACCTGTTATGTATTCATTCCCCTATTAAGTGCAGTACGCACTGCGAAAAATATTACGTAACAAGTCACACGCACTCTATTTTATCAGTAACGCTCACAACTGTACTGAGATTAAAAATAAATAAAAATAAATGCTGGACATTTCACACAACATTATCTAGCCCCAAGCTAAGCAGAGCTTGTGTTATGGGTACTAGGTAACTGATATACTTAATACAATAACATTACATTGACGACCTCTGTGGCGCGGCGGGCGAAGGTTCGCCTGCGACGCAGGAGGTTGCGGGTTCGATTCCCGCCTCGGAACAAATATTTGTACGATATACAGATATTTGTTCAGGGTGTTCTGGGTATTTTTCTATGTATAATAAAAAATATCTATCTATGTAATGTATTGTATGAAGTATATCAGTTATCTAGTACCCATAACACAAGGTCTGCTTAGCTTGGGGCTAGATAATGTTGTGTGAAATGTCTTCAGCATTTTTTTTTTTTTTTTTTTTTATAGATATTTTTTATGATACATCTGTAGAAAAATACACAGAACACCCTGAACAAATATCAGCAGATTGTACAAATATTTGTTCCGAGGCGGGAATCGAACCCGCAAGCTCCTGCGTCGCAGGCGAACCTTCACCCGCCGTGCCACAGAGGTCGTCAGACTAGATACATTACTGTGAATTTTATCGTAGTTAAGTCTGTTCTAAATGGCTTGGAGATATCTGTTCTATTGGTCTTTCTGAATAAATAAATAAAAATTGAGATTAAACCAGTGCTTTGTCGTAGTGCGGGCTCATTTCTAGTAGTCGAGTGTACACTAATTGGTTTTAATTTGCATAATTCCGTGTACAGGCGCTGACGTATTGTGACTTAAAATCCGTCCATATGGGAGGGCTGGCTGAAGTTCTACGGTTATACCCTGAATACCAGCAAGAGTTCATTCACGACATCCACCATGATTTAACCTACAACTTAAGGGAAGGTTATGAAGCAGAAGCTGAGTCAGATGGGAACGGACACCCAACGTTGACATTACCGTCTATTTCGGAGGATGATGAAAACGGTGATGAACATGCGCCGTCGCCGAAGAAGCTGCCAACTTCTAATACTAGCAGTCCACGTCATGCTAAGTTTAGGTGAGTATCAAGAAAGACGTCTCTGCCTTCGATTCCTATAGAGTAGACACGGAGCCTACCGCTTCTTAAAATTAGATACCTACTTAATTACTTAAGTCATCCAAAGCCTAACACCACCCACTGCTGGCCTCTCTTAGTTTTCGCCATCTACCTTATGTACGTAACTGTATAATTAATTTCCAATTTGTCTCTACCAAATTATTTATGCTAGGATAAGGTAACGCCAAGGGTAAATTTAAATTTAAACTTATCAATAGCTTGTAAGCGGTAGTTCAGTAAGCTTTTAAGTAGGTACTTTGACATAATGCATTCATACAAACAAAGTTTGTTCACAGCAAAGTTACGAGTATAGGTTTAGTGCTAAATCTACGGTTTCCGGGGAATCCGTGATCGTTATAGAGGGGTGACTTCGATTTTAATAGTACATTATGATACTAGGGCCGTAAATAGGTTATTACAAACTCGTGATGATAGTAAACCATCGCCTTCGGCTCGGGCTTAGAAACTTCAAGTCGATTGTAATAACCCTTATGCCCGTGTATCATACGACAGTTTTCAACACATTTGTGAGACAACAGGTAAATAAAAAAGATGATTGAATGAAGTAAATAAATAAAATAATTAAGAGAAGTCTGAGTCTTCAAAAATCAAAAATATAATCAGTTTAGCTACGAATGAACCAATTTGGTTCACTCATTGAATTTTGCGCCACTTTGCTAAAGTTCCACACATTACGAACGTCGATCTCCGCTTCATAGAAAACCAAGGCTTTAGGTTATATATCCATGTCAGTGTTCGTCTTTCTTCAGAACGGACGGACAACAGCGTCTCTCGCACAGAGAGCTACGTGAGAGGATTGAGCGGCAGCGTTCGGTGGCCACGCCCAAGATCACCAGATCGGACTCTTTAGAAGGGTTGAACTTGGAGATGCATAACACAAGGTCTTCAGTGGAGAGACTCGATACTCAGGTATCGAGCCTGCACCATGACGTGGCAGCTCTAAGCCATGAGGTAAGTTCAAAGTGCTGGTTCGAGTCCAATTGGTTCAAAATATTTGCTAAGGTCTAAGCCGATAAGAAAAGATGTGCTACTTAATTTCAAAGTGAGTAAAATCGTCGTGACGAAAAGGCATCTGTCTATTCTGCTGCTCACAAATTGTCAGATGTGATTGTATTGACTTTATATTTTCATGATTTACAAGTACCTACGATCACTTTTTAATCTTTACTGACTGTGTGACCAATAGAAAAATACTGAAAACCGTTTTCTTGCTAACCAATACTCTTGTTTTCAAAGAGGATTGAAAGCTTCAATCCAAAGTCAAACAATGATGTCATAAAGTGTTGACCCATTTGCCGGGACAAGGATTCGTTATTAAGATATGATATCACTCTGATAAGCGGGAAAAATACACATTGCTTTGTTTATACTATGGGTTTTTATGATACCTTTGACGTATTTAGGTGTGCACGAAATGATTATGCCAAAAATGTAGTTGCTAACAACGTGTTGCTACTTGGTGTACAGAGTAGACTATCAACTTTGGTATGTAAGTTTCTTTTTTATTTTTAAACAACATTATTACCACAACATTTGTTATAAAAATACAGCAACCCTTCCAACTGTTGCCAGAAAAAAGATGAGCACCAACTAAACTTTCGAATTGCACGCAGCTTGCAGCCAAAGTTTTTGAAACTGTTTCATACGTCCGCTATCGTGTAGGTACCTACTTGCTGTTTATTAGTCCAACATTTTAATAGTATATAGCTAATAGTAGCCTAGTGGAACCGGTCAAACTTTCTGACCAAAAAGTCTTGGACTGTATTTTGTCCACGTCCTAGAAACTTTACAGGATTGAGGTAGGTATCCTACCCACATTTCGCCAGGCCAACATTATGAAGTCTTTACATTAACCATTGGTTCAAGGCAAATAAAACAGTGTGAACCTGATTCCTGGAACCTGGTTAATTTGCATTTTTATTCAGGTCCGAAACGCAATTCAAGCTCTGCAAGAGATGACAGGTCCTCCAGGATGGCACTCCGCACATTCCAATCCGAACCTGCAGTGGAACACTCCCCACAACCAGCAATTGGCGAGGAGCTGCAGTCATCCACCAGATGTCTTCTGCTGGGATCAAGTAAGTGTCTTAATTCACCCATTTACAGATCCCTGGATTCAATACAGGTTCACAGTGATGTCTGTATACACTTTTGGCTCAATTACAATTTACTAAAAACAAAATTATATAGGTAAACATTTTTGTGAATGCTATCTATGGTCATGTCTTTGGTAATTTTTGTAAATGCTATATATCAGTCGTCATTACATAACTTTTAACCAAAGGGACGAAGGGGGAACCAAAGAGCACCCCCTTTGGTTCCGTTTTATTTAAAAAGTATGGCAATAAAAAGCTAAGTAAACCGTTAAAAAATCTCATATCTAAAGATGAAACTTTGTATATTCTGAAATAATGAACATCTCTTCATTCTTCATCTCTGAATAGAGGCTATTTAAACTGAATTGAAAGGGTTAAAGGTCTGAATGGCCAAATCCTTACAACGACTAACATAATAGGATCATGAAACCATCTCTTATAACCATCTTGTAGGATTACCGTTCAAAAGGAATAGGTATTGTAAAATTTCAGTAAGAGCTATCTACATATATTTTAAATTGAACAGGGCATGTTCATTTCTAGATCCTCAAAATATTTTGGAAACAACCACTTTCATGCTAGCCACATTCTGGGGGCTTAGTACGGGTTTAGATAGTTTACGAAACTATATGAAGTTTCGTTTCCTTCCACACATTTATTTGCAGCGCCCCTAGCGAAAACGAGAAGAAAACTAAGGACGCTGTCAGAAAATGTATTGGATGGAAATGAAACTTCATATAGTTTAGAAAACTATCAAAACCCCCAAATTTTTGCATGAATAAGTGGGATCTCAATAGTGTACCACGTATTAGTTTCTTAAACTTTATTTTTCCTACAGCAGCAGGAGAGGCCCATTACTCCCGAACGACCAAAGGTACACCGATGTACTCAAACTGAACCATTCCTACACTGCGTCACGCAGTACATATTGGAGCATCCAGCCACTGTGATGCTTCTCCTAGGCATCGATCCCGTGGCCAACCTAGCACCAGTCATCGCCCCAACGGTAGACTTCTATGAAGCGAGAGGCCGTAGGCAAAGCGTACTTGAACAAATCGCAGAATCAGAGAATGGCAGTCAGACTCCTTCTAGCACGGGCAGTGAAAGGTACGAGCCCACTCGAAGCCTCAGTGGAAGCGCTAAAGAACTCGACACTCAACCGGAAACTCAGAACCTACTCGACAGAGAAACGAAAATTACTATTATGAAGCGGAGCAGGCATTCAGCGAGCGACTTGAGCGAGGCTTCGGAGAGACTTCTGGTGAATAGATCTTCGCATCCCAGCTCGCGCAGTCTCAAATTCAACATGAATAGCTAATTATATTTCATTATTAGTGATTCCAAAAATACATGCTCATTAGTTCTATCTGTATTTATAGTTCTGTTGTTTATTTTAAGTATAAGATTGTTATTAATTTTACTGACGTAATAAACGTTTCTGTATAATGTGGACTTTAGTTCAGATAACTGATCACAATCAAGTTTTGTACATATCAAATTTCTATAGTTGGTGTTAATACTTAAATTGATGTGTAAATGATCTAGTCAATGTTGCGAGTTTTCTATAAATTAAATATGCATGAATGCAAATATAATCCATTAAATTCCTAAATAAAAATATAAATCGTGAATATTATATTTTATCTCATAGAAAACTAATTCTTGTTTCAATATTTCACTTCCAATCAACATTGGATTGTAGTAGATGTGATTTTGTTTAACGTCCAAACGTATGAACGACTATTATAAAGAACTTTAGATAAATCTATTTTTTTGTAATGTTTGTATGTTTAACTACGTCGTACTTAAGTAAATGCTTACGCAACGTATAAGTATTTATTATGACAATACTGATATGGTAAAAATCATGATAAGCATAAATTATTATCTTAATTCTGATCTCAAATATGGGCTAATACGTAGTAGGTACTAGCATAACTAATTCGATAATCTTCCCGTTAAAGAGCTCTATGATGAGAGATAAGAGTGATGAATTAACCCCTGTGCCAAATTATAGGAAAGAGATGCATTTTTACATTACAATATCCCAGACATTAACTTTATTGTACCTACCTACCTCCGCCATTTTTTTTCAACTAGCCAAATATTTGTGTAGCGAAACTCGCTCTAGAAAATGTTAATTAAACTTTAAAGTACCTTATCTAAACTAGTATCGCAAGTATCGCGCAATTATAGATTTAAGTGTAGATTGTTATTATATATAAAATGTGTAAAAATCATTTTCAAATATTTTATTATAAGCAATATTGTTGTTTTAGATTATCGTCATAATGTACCGATCTATCTAGTCTATACGTGTTGTAAACATAGTACTTTAGTTCAATCTACAACCTTTCAGAAAGCAAATGGCTAACATTAAGAATGTTGGAGAGCTGACAAAGGAAAGTTTAAAAAAATACGAACTTTCAAAATGAAATGCTGACAATCCCTCAAATCAGCTATTTCTTGAAGTACCTTATGTAACAGGGTTGACACGATATATCTTGCTTAATATAAAAAAAAACGCGGGTAAAAGATTTTTCTGAAAAATTATTAAATCCTTTTTGTAATCCTTTTTCATGGGATTACATAGCAAAACACACATTAAAAGTTAAAGCGGAGCAAATTATTGTGATTTAAAACTATAGGTTTTCTTCCTTTTTAAAAAAAATAGATTAGGTATAGCAGTATATTGGTTTTAGTTCTTGGAAGCGGTCTTAGAAAATAAGCCTTGTGAAGGATTTAAAGGGTTGCACGCAATCTCCACTTCCGCTCAGCTAAAGTACCAAGTACCTACATGAAAACCAAACTTTCAAGTCGTAAACAAATTGTTGTATTTTTCTTGTCTTTTTATTACAAGCTTTTATTTAACTTGCAATGTAATTGTATGTTTGTTCAGGTCAAATCTTGAAACTGAATTATGAACCAGTTGTACCTAACCGATTGAGCTGAAATTTTGCATACCTGTCAAGTTCTGATGACAATAAATATTAAGGTGACAAGCTGATTTGATGATGGAGATTTGTTCCGTAGGTGGACAATAGAACTCCTCGATGATTAATAGTAGCCTGGCAGTGTTTGGGCTCATTTTGACGGTTCCGATCACTAATAAGAAATATTTTTCAAAAAAAGCTTATTTGGTCTCTAATTCTATACTTTAATGTGCCGGATGTCCAAAAACACCTGTTTTCTCTAAGTAGAAGTACCTATTTCGTTTAATAATGATAAAATTGTTATAAGAACGGTGACGCTTACTAGATTATGGTGTACCTTGTATAGGCCAAGTTACCTATGTGATATGATGTTAACACGTGGAGTGCCTAAATTCTCATTGAGTTTGTTACATTTATTTCCATTTTATTTCTACTATATCCTCTAAACTATTTTACTAAGCGTTATATATTATCTGTAACGTATTGGACATTATTTTGTACATATTGAAACTTATCTTGTAGTACAAAGTATTAGTTACCAAGTTTAATAAAGACAGATCGATGTTATACGATTGTTTAATTTACCACCTGCATATTAAATAAACTCAACAATTAATTTACTTGATTGTATCGCTCCTGGTCTAAGTGACGCTGGACCTAAATGCTGGCTCTTATCTGGCTCAACGCATTAGTATTGGCATTCAGCATTGCAATGCAGCCAGCGTCCTAAGGACGGTGTCGTAACGACATCTGGCAGTGATAAGATAGAGGTAGAGGAATAGTTTCATTTGTATTTTAAAGTTTGTATAAGTATACTTGTATTGGATGTATTGTTTATTCTGTAAATAAATATTTATTTACCTGATTAGGCATATAATCAAACTCAATAATTCACGCCATTTTAGGCGGATAAGTTATGAATCACAATCACATAACACACAATAACATTCTATAGACAGGTAAGTAGCTACAACATTTGTCTTTTAAAAATAACTAGTGGTTCGCCCCGAACTGAGACCTCGCGATAACACCTTTATCAGCCCGACTACTTAACCAAGTAATTTCCATTTTTAACCGACTTTACAAATAGGAGGAGGTTCTCAATTCGGTTGTATTTTTTTTTATGTTTGTTACCTCATATCTCCGGCGTTTATGACCCGATTTGGAAAATTCTTCTTTATTTGAATAGATATACTTCCAGATTGGTCCCATTTTTTTCAGAATCCAGTTCTGATGATGGAATCCATGAGGAATTGAGGGAACTCCTCAAATATTGTAGGCATACATATGGCGATTTTGGTATTTTCAGCAACAAACCAAGCATTTGCATTCAGAAAGTATCATAATCCTTTCACCACTATGGTTCTTTCATCATTTTTTTTTTCATCCAAATATTTAGTCGATTACAATGGCGGAAGTCGGTTTTTAAATGAAGTTATTCTATTATTATTTTTGAAAATTTTCACCTCGAGGTCTGCCAGTACAGTACAAGATCTATCAGTTACAACTCTAATTTCCTACACATCATCGAAATAACCTTTGAATAGGGCTAAGCAACGGGGCGTAATACCACATACCTGTTAGTATCTTACCTATATCAATTACCTGACGAATTAATTGATAACGTCCTTTTGACGAAAACCATAGAACTCCAGCGTCATTCAAATTCCTAGAAATGGGAGGTCAACAATGGATGTTACATTGGTTTCTGTTTTATGGAGTACATGTTTCTAAATTCTTCAATTTCAGACTTTTCCCTGTAGTTGTGACACAAAAGCCACAAGCATACCAAATTTCAGCATTGTGGGAAGTACCCTAGAATTTTGGGTTTTTACGTTTTTTATTTTCCCTAATATCTCAAAAACTACTAAGGCTAAATAATTCTTAAAAACAGTTTTGAAATGCCCAACCAAAGCGCTTTCATTAGACACCCCACTTGATCTGACTGTCTCACTTTTATTTTTTTTACCCCCTCTTGGACCCAAATATCTCAGCAACCCCTTGATCGATATAGCTCATAACCTTACCTACAAATTGTACCAATACTATCTACCCCCATATCAAATTTCATGAAGATCGGATTAACGGTTTGGAAGTTTTCATCGGACAAACATACATACATACATACACACATACATACAAAAGCCGATTCTTCCAACTTGACTCAGAGAACTCGCTTCGCTCGTTCAAAAAGCTTTATACGGAATCGAGCGTGTTTCATGATATGCTATCAATTTACTCTGTGGAAGTTTTAACTATAGGCCGTTTTCAATCCGATCCTTTCATCTTTGATAAGCCTTTGTGATCAATCATGTTTCGATTGCTTGATTAAATTGCGCGACGTAAATGTTAATTTAGGCAGGTTATTAACTAATTTACGGTAATAAGAAGAGTGTTTCTGTGAGTCGCTTGTTTGAAGAGGAACATGGCAACGAAGTGTTAATTTCGGAGGAATCCAAAAGTATCTATTTAATGAATACCTAGGTATTGACTTTTTAAATCCAATAATACAAATGTAATTACGGAAGAAAAACAAACTTTCATATGGGTAAATAAAATAAAAAATAAAAAACTATGTTCGCAGGTAGGTACATAGAGTTCTCTTCCGATGACGGTAACAAGAAACCATCTGCATAAAAGGAAAGTACCCACTTTACACACGTGAACTTCCCGTCATGCAAAGTGCAGCAAATAATGGTCTTTAACCGGCATAGTAAAGTAAGTAATGATGCAAATGTAGGTCGCGCTACGGGACTGTAATTTGCCGACGCCACCTAAGCGAGAGCTCGCCCGGAAAACGGTGCCCTTACCTCACCCGTATACAGCGTGTATGTAATTATGAAAAGTTAGTCAACAAGTCTTGTGTTCCGTTTTTGGGAACAAATTTTTATAAAACTTTAGAAGTGTTTATGTCGCATTTTTAGGATACCGTACCTCAAAAAGTAACAACGGAACCACTATAGGATCACTCTCGTGTCTGTCTGTCTGTCGATCGGTCGCAGCTTATTTTCTCCAAATCTAATGGACCAAAAATATTAAGGTACATATACAGAGTTAGGTGACGCAAATTGTGAAATAACATTTTCAGTATGCAGTTCTTGAATAAGTGCTAAAGCATTCTTTATCGATATAGGCGTGCGTTCATCATATTTTTCCGACGATATTACTGGGTCAACAGGTTAACTGAAATTTAGGTAACTGTACCGAGGATAAGCCAGGTTCATACATAAGTAGAACATAGAACCAGTCTACCAACAGTGGACTAGTCAAATGAGGATTTCGCATTCTCGTATTTAGAATCATCATGATCATTAGCCGTTACGTCCACTGTTGGACGAGGCCTCCCCTATACAACGCAATGAGTGGATTTTTTAGTGCAAAATCACCACGCTTGGCAGGCGGATTGGTGATCGCAGTACTGGTGTTGAATACTCAGGTGGATGCTGCTGCCCATCCCCATAGTTGGTTTTTACGACATCCTCGGAAGGAAACCTCTAGAGGAGGGGTATATACTCTTAGGCCGGACACACCACGGTCACAGCAGTGTATTTCGAACATTGCTCCCTTAAGTTCTATTGCTAATCCTGAAATTCAATTGAAAGGCCCTTTGTGTTCAGTTTGAATGGACAGATTTCACCATGAAGCAGCCGATGAATCAATATTCGGTCTGGTTACCGCTCCGGCGAGCATTGACCGCAAACGACATGTTTCAAAGGCAAATTGTTTACTGTAAAACCTACAGTTTATAGAGGGCCAGTGTTCCCACATATTATATAGACAGTAGGTATTTAATCCGAGAGAGCAAATTACCAATAAATTGTAATTATAACCGATCTTTAAACCCCGATCAAAAAGAGGGTCCTAACCATGCCAAAACAGTTTTACGGATGAAACATTTAAAAGCGATATATCTCATCATTACGCCATATTGGAAATTTTATTAACGCCCTATATAGCACGGACTTGAAGTTAGTAAATGCATATAAACGAGCGTGAAAAATTCCTTTTGATGTTGCCTATTGGTATTATGGTCTAATCATACGCATACCGGTAGGGCTATTCTCTATCGATCTCTATCTACGATCAAGCTAAAACTGCAAACTATAAGATCCCACACTCATTCGAATCTACCTCGAGTGATGACGATTTTCTTTGGTTCAGATTATACTCTGCATGCAAAACGCCAAGAAAATATGTAAATATAATAAACAATATCTCGATTCCAACTAAGTCAGATGTGAGAAAATCGAATAAAAACCTGAATTTTCGAGCACCGCAACGTGACGTCGTTAGCCAGTTCCTTATATCCGATTTATCTGATGTTATTACATTTGTTGGTTTCCTTTTCCGTGTCGCACAGTGGATCACCGGTATTTTTTAGGGTTCCGTAGGTACTTAAAAGGTACGAACGGAACTAGTAGAAGATCATTCAGTTGTCTGTCTGTCACAGCCGGTTTTCCATGAATCTACTGGACCAAAAAAGTTTAAATTTGGTACAACTTAAAATTAGAAATTGGGGGCTACATTTTGGGGTGCAAACTAGTATCTAAATAAAAAAAAATTGATGTATCATGTGAAAGAACTCGTTATGAGAAATAACAATTTTAAATAATAATCATGAAATGCTTAGTTTAGAAGATAATAAAGAAAATATGCGAAAATTTACCATTCCCATCCATCTCAAAAAGTCCTCTCTCCAAGTCCAAATCGCACTTGACCTGTTTTTCCATTTTCTACCTATCCTAATATGTATAAAGAAGATGGATGCAAAAATAATAATCTAAGTCATGCCCAAGCCGTAGGGGTTTCACATAAAAACCGTTTCTCTGCTTTCTTTGCAACTTTACAGGAATTTGATTTAGATTTTTGTTACTAAGCCTATATCGCTTGGATGCTTTTCAGGTTCGCTTTGATTGGCTATTAGATTTCCGCATCCTTTGCTTTTGCTCGCACCATGGCAGATGCTGGGGTACAATACGCAGTTTTCTGTATACCTAAGTCATTTTCGCAATTTCTGCAATTGTGTCTCTGTTGCATCGGATATGCGATATATTGCTCGTTTAATAGTATAGGATATAATTTATAGGATAGGGTATCACAAACTTGATTTTGCCTTCACAGACTAATTTGCTGTTTTTTAATGATTTCTTTGATTTACATAGACTTCCTGAAGGCTGTGCATGGCAGAAACCATCTTGCAGGTGTCCTTTTGCCACACATTTTCAACAAATTATGTTTGAACCAATCTATTTTATGATTGGTTTGAGAAATTTTTAACGAAGGGTGTTCAATAATCAAAAAACCAACTCGACTGTAATGTGACAAACAATTTAATCCGTATCGGTATGGAAAAGCAGAGAAATCTTCTTCATGGCGTAATAACATGAGACGAGATTATCTAATTCGAAATGTAAGTAAATGAGTTACGAGAAGATTACATACAAGTAAATGGGTTTTCGTGGCTTAATACCTCAGTAGGATGTTTTCAACGAGATTAGTGTTCAACCTTAATACCTATACGTTTTTAAAGGAAGCAGCTTCTCCTGTAAAATCAAGCTAATTTTTATGGCACCATAATACCTGGACTTAGGCAGTTTTCGTTGCTATAAGATTTGTCATGGCTGCTGATTTATTTATAGAAGTGAAGTTATTCCCGGAATAAAGCTTTAGCCTAATTGGTCGTGGGAAAGCAATGGCGGCGATGAACTCATCACTTGTCACGTCTGTATTCCTGCAATTGCGCCACCCATAGTAAAAAGAGGAATTTTGGCTTTGCTTTTTCGGGGAAAAAGGCATGTTTATGTATATGGTATACCAATATTATAAAAGGATGAAAGAAGGAAAGAAGCAGTGTATGTTTTATAGCCAAACCAAGGTTGATAAATTACAAACCTACCTATAGACTCTGGCTTCTAGCCACGAACATGCTTCGCTGTAAGCTGGCGAGCCGTTAAATGTAATTTTACGTCGCTACGACCCTGCTATGGGCTACGAGCTACGGCGTAGCAACGGACACTAACTGCAAAGATCGTTATCATAGGTATAATATTATTATCATAATATAATTACCATTTTTATAAGAATAAACAGATATTATTTTTATATAGCTTCGCTAGCTAAATTCGATATATTTCAAAGTTCTTGTCAGCTCAGTGGCATTTTGCTTATAATATCATTCAGTAGCATTAAAAATTACCGTACAAAATAAATGTTTGAGAATAACTTTAGATAACTCTCCCTCTTTCGGTAGAGCTATTAACCAGATATTTTTAGTGCTGTGTAGTGATAAGATCAAAAGTAAATACTCCAGTCCAAGGTACCGTGGGAGACATTAATTAGCGTCCAAGAAAATAAATATCTTTTTGTTTAGGCCTTTGTTTTGTGCACATTTTTCAGTAGGTAAACATTTTCTTTTACTGCCATCGCCTTGTCGTAAATAATATTTCTAAGGAAGTCATAAAACATTAGGTATGAGGTTAAACCAACAACATTTACACCTATTCTTTTACGATGTAAAAAAATTGTAGCTTATAAAATAAACGGCTAGATACGTACCATACCAGAGTACCATGGTACCATTAACACCCAGACCCGTAACAAATCATGCAAACATTTGTTCCGCAGCGGGAATCAAAGTGATTCAGTGGTACATATGTTAAAACAAACTAACAATAGGTCAACAGGCCAGCGCAGCCTGCCATTGCTGGTCTCACTCATGAATCAGTTTGCATAGTGCCTCAAAGCCCTGTGGGTTACGGGTATATAAGCAATGTGTTTTATTTTGCTATCTAGGCTAATACCAAACTAACGGCTTTACTTTTCCTCTTCTTCGCTAAGGACTGAGAACACATACAGCTGCCTACGCGGGTATACGATTAAATTGATATAGCTATTATCTTTACAAGCTATGTCATAGTTTCATATTGCGTAGCTATAGGTATTGTTTGTACAACGCCAAAACACTGCCGTGATTTAGTGGTTGTTATCCCAGGTGTCTGTTTTGTTCGGTAAAATCACAAATACAATAGCTTGCTGTTGTTAGAACAAACGAACGTATTTGTTGCAATCACAGCGGACGCTACGTGATTGATTGTGCGACACGGTAACTGAGTTTGTTGGTTTAAAGACTCTTCCAATTGGATGACTGAAACGTTCATCTTCCTCATCTTCTATCTTGTTCAGGTAGAATTAGACGCAGAATATTGGTTGTAAAGGTAGGATCACTAACTGCCACACTCCTTCTAAATTACATAATTTTCTGAATAATTTTGATGACAAATTTTATAAGTGACTAGCAGCGCCCCGCGGTTTTTTTACCCACGTGAACAATGATAAAAATGATGATGAAAAGTAGCCTATGTGATAATACAGAGTACAAGGTATCTCTATTCCAAATTTCACTCAAATCCTTTTAGCCGTTTAAGCGTGAAGGAGTAATAAACATATACCTACTCACAAACTTTCGCATTTATAATATTAGTGGGATAAATTTCACTTATTAATTTTGAAGTTCATGATTTAATTGGTAGACATAGAAACTTCATCAATAGGTATATTATATATAAAACTAGATGCGCCCCGCGATTTCACCCGCGTGAATAATGATGAAAATTGATGATGACTATGATGATGAAAAGTAGCCTATGTATTAATCCAGGGCGTAAAGTATCTCCATTCCAAATTTCACTCAAATCCATTCAGTAGTTTTTACGTGAAAGAGTAACAAACATCCATCCATAGTCACAAACTTTCGCGTTTATAATATTAGTAGGATTGTTGCGTGCCTGGCTGACTCACTCACTGACTATCAACGCACAGCCCAAACGATATGTTCTAGAGACCTGAAATTTGGAGGATACATTCCTTTTATGGTCTAGGGATGCACTAACAAAGGAATATCCGAAATTTTGTTGAAGATTGTATGGAAAAAAACTCCGCGCAGCCGAAGTCGTGGGCGCTTTCCACTAGTCAAAGAGTCAAAGTAAGTATATTATTTGCATATTTTTGGCGAATGTTCTCTGAAATGAAGACGTTTCTTCAGAAAAGTTTATATTTTATAGAAAATCAATACGTACCTACGAGTAAATAAGTAAGTACATTGAAAAAAGGAAGCGAGACATACTTGAGAAAACATTTTCTTGCTAAGAGGATCTGACTTACTTTTAAAAGTCTTTGTCCTTGTTTTGCAATCGACTTTTATTACCGTTCTCTAAGTATTATCTTCGCTTCAAAAGTGGTTTTCTTATAGCTTACCTACAATATTTTTAATATATTTTTTTTTCTTCGTAACCCAGTGTGAATAGAAACCTAATTATAAAATCGTACTCACTCACTGACTATCAACGCATAGCCTACACAGTATGTCCTAAAGACCTGAAATTTGATTACTTTTGTTTAAGGGTGCAACTAAGAAAGGAATTTTCTAAATTCACCCCGTAAGGTTGCAGCGGGGTGTTGAAGTTTGTATGGAAAAACTCCACGTGGACGAAGAGGCAGGCGCGTTCCACTAATAGACGAGATAATATATAATATATAGAAGAAATATTTTGATTTTTAATCACCATTTGAGAAAAACTCAGACTACATACAGCACTCGACAAAAGAAGAGAACAACTAAATATACATAGGTACCTTACATATGAATTACAAAGGGTCGACTAAACTTGTTTACCGTTTAACGTACTTATAACCGTTTAAACCTGCTACCAATCTAATTCATTCTTTATCCACAGACAAAGCTATGAGGTATTGGAAATTCGAATTGGGATTTATGCAAGTTTGAAAATAGGTACTGAGATTTACACTTTCTTCTCATTTTCTTTGGTTAGCATTTCGTTGCCAAGCAAGTTGTTGAAATGTATCCTCCAAAGGTGCAAAAATTCCTTAAGTACATTTTTTATAGGTGGCAACTGGCCAAGTGCCCTATTCCTTATTAAGAACTCTTGGTAAAGGCAATAGAGTTGAAAGGTTTGTGGGAGCCCGAACAGCATCGTGAACGCGTTGTCGGGACAGGTGGTACTGTCCAATAGCTATTAAACCACTGGATGCTACTACACGATGGGTTTGGTAAAAATATGTTTATTTTATTGTATAATTGCCTCCCTATAAACATTATTATGAGTAACAACATTATGGGCATTGTCTGAAATAAACATACTTATTTGATTTGATAGAAAAATATTTTCCAAATCGTTTATCCTGGAATAGATTATGCCAAACGAGTTCATTAACTCTGATGAATTTCATGTCTAAAGCAATGGAGCTTACTAAGTAATACGCACTGTGGCAAGTAAAAACTTTAACGTAAAGAAACATAAATAAATAAAGATAAACGAACCAGCAGAGTTTTTAAGTTAGAACATAATGTGGAAATAACATTAGGCCATTAATCGAATGAGCTGACCGCCCCCAGTTTACGGAAAACTCGGGAAATGATGTTAGACTACACTCTACTACTCGCTTCTCGTGTTACAGTCGAAGTAAGAAAAATTTACTTCATCTATTTATTTTTTGTATGTATATGTTGGTTGGGTACCAATTCATTATGACTCTATTTCCATTCGAGTAAAAACAATAGCAGCGAAAACTAGTAAGAAGTTGGGGAAAGCCTTAGCTGACTTTGAAACACTTTGAACACACAGAGGTAGTACAGCTAATTAGTTTATGAGTTAGTTGTAAAATAATATTGGCTTTAATAATAAAAAAATACACCTTGCACCAGTGTAAACGTTCATGCTTGCAAGCAAGTGTTTCCAATATCCACCGAGCCAAAGTACCTATAGCTCACGTTTTAACATAAGTAGGTATTGAAAAAGGTTCTAAATTTTGAAATCCACGGCTGTTTCAAACTCCTTTCGATAAATCAGTAAGTTAGGACTTATTTAGTTCATTCTTTCAAACTTACGCACACGTTCGGTTACTTTACCTACCCAAATAAAGATGTAATCAATACAATTAGAGAACATGATAATAGTACCTACTATGGTATTGGAATAGTTGTCATTCACCGTAGTTCATACATGGACGGTACCATTGTAACACACTCTCCATGATATTTCATTTTTGTAATGGATGTCTCGCTGGAACGAGTGGTGATACAATGAGTCTATAGGTGTCAACGTTGTGGATTTTCTTTTCAGGGAATATGATCACGAACCTCTTGCGTTATTGTGATTACTTTTCGATGCGACAATTATCCTTACTTTCGCAGTTAATTTTACAGTGTAGTTTAGTCTGTATTTAGGTAGGTGTTGGGTAGGAGCTCTTATTTTAATGGGAGATTTTATTATTCCTTGGGAGTAGTCGTGGGTAGCACGCACTTTTTTCGCGAGGATCGTGCGAGGCACTCATTGTGACAAGTGTGGCAGCACATTGTGCTACCACAATTGAGGTGAGCCTCGCGTGCTGTGTACGCTCGCGAGCCTCGCGAGCCTCGCGAGTATAACTCGCACGTGTGTTCTTCAGTCAGTCAGTCAAGTCAAGCCACAACACGAATGAGAATGACACAGACGTCAAGCACGACACTGACTGACAGCACAGTGAGTGAGGGAGGCTGGCTTCCCACTCGCCTCAATGCACAATGCACAATACACATCAAGCAGCACATCAAAATTGTGGTAGCACGATTTGAAAAATTGTGCTAGGGCCTCTTTTGAGAAAGTGTGTGGATACAATCGTGCTGGCACGTGTGCTGAGGACCCACCACCACTTGGGAGTAGATGCGGATCATACGGTAGCCGGAAATAAAAGGAAAAGGTGTCGGCACAAAAAAAAACCGTTTGTCTGTTGGGCTATTAGTCTGCTCTCTGGATTCTGTCAAAGGGGCATATCTTGGCAGCTGCAAGAGTTAGGGCCGGTTTCCATCGGGGTGGAGAGGAGAGGAGACAAGAGGAGATGTGTTTGAATAAACCAATCCGATTTCGTTATTTCCTTTTCGTTTTTACCTGTCAAGCCTGCCTGCCAATAACCCTGCCTGTCAATAACCCTGCCAATAGCTTTGCTCTCGTCTCCTCTCCTCTCCGCTTCGGTGGAAACCGCCCCTTAGCCAGTTGAAACTTTTACAGATGTGTTGTTTGGGCATACATCCTATGCAAATAATAAAAATGCAAAAATCAAATCGCAAGGGAATCCAAAACCAACCAGGGAATAAAACCGATACCTACTGTATTCTAATCTAACTAATGACGACATAACTACGGAACCCTACACTATGTGTGGTTCGAGAGGAGACGCGTGACTGGTTTATTTATTTTATTTATTATTTTGTTGGCCTAGCATGTACCCTTAACAAGTCACGTGTGAATTTCCACATGAGATAGCCCATGGGAGATCATTTACCAACCCACCCACCCAATATTTTCAATCAGTACTAATTTTATGGTCCTATTTTTAGCGAGGGAGACCTTAGCCCAACAATGAGCTGACCAACCAAACAGAAGAAAATAAGAAAATAATATTTAATAACATCATTATCATCATCACCAGCCTGTTTGCTTCCACTGCTGAAAGAGGCCTCCCGCCCCGCATTTAGGTAATTACTAAGTATATACACTTGGCAGGCTGATCGGTGATCGAATAGACTGCTGCCCATTTCCTAGTGTAACCCCTTAGTTGGCTTTCACTACTTACATCTACGGAAGGAGGGGTCTATTCTTAGGCCGGACATACCACGGCACACGGCTAATGGTAAAGTATACATATATAAATAAAAATAAATAAACTCGAGAGCAATGAATCCGGGTCACTTAAAGATGTTAAAAATCTCGGAAACTAAAAATGATAGATTAATGCAATAAATTGTATTTAATAGACAATGTAATACTCCTTAAATGAAGGTAAAAAAAATATGAGTCACCATACATTTTATTAACACAAAATTACATAAAGAAAAAAACTGCTGATCTCTCCTTAAAACAAAAATAGGAAACATGAAATTTTTGAACTTTATTACGATTTTCTTGAATTTTAATACTTCGTATTGCCTCCTCGTGCTTCCATATAATGAATATCAACATGGTTTATGTACCCACATAAATGACAGATTACAAACAAAAGCAAAACCAAATGCTGTAATTTCGTAGTTCCATCTTCGAAAGTGGCCCTTTTTCAAATTTGATTTTTTTATGATATAACTTTACAATAACTAAGAAGTTTTAATACCTTCATTTAAGGAGTATTACATTGTCTATTAAATACAATTTATTGCATTAACCTAGCATTTTTAGTTTCCGAGATTTTTAGGATTCTTTAAGTGACCCGGATTCATTGCTCTCGAGTGTATTTAGCGACGTTAACTGTATCGTTTTCATCAAAAATAGAACTACTTAGAACTCTACCGCAACTTAGTAAGATCACTTTTGATGCTAGAGTTGGCTGGTTTACCGTTTTGAATTGTTTTGGATATCCTAAGTAACAGTAGATGAGTAAATACCTTCCATAAAGTTATTGACCCGACAGATTTCTATGAAAGAAACCTTTTTTGCAAAAAACTGTGTCATGCCGATAAGTAGCAGCTCGTCAACTCTCACCTCACAAGATTGATGTGTTCTAAAATACAGCCTCACAAAAGGGACCTATGGCTTTGAGATTGGATGACCTACTATTATGATAGAAGTAGTGAAACGCCCGCGAATTCATCCATTCATCCAGTGGGTGAATTTCGGAAATTCCTTTTTAAGTGCTCCCTAGACCACAAAAGGAATGTTCCCTCCTTTCAGGTCTCTAGGACTTACGGTTTAGGTTGTGCGTTGATCAAGAAACATAATACCTACTCTCTAACGAGAGGGGCGTTGAAAGTCTGTCAGGCAGTCACGTAACGATTTATTATATTGATAAATGGGTGTGGCATAATAGAGCTGAAGCCTCATAGAACTGTCTCTACGAGGAAAGTGTATCTTAGAGGAATAAATAAATTAATTAATTAAATCCTCTAAGGTTAATACTATTATAAGGTTAGTACTATTTAATTATATAAAGTCGGTATACCTACTAAAAAATTGGGTTGTATTTTCGGCGACTCGAATAATATTGCAAGTGACTCGCGTACCGAGGGTTTCGTCTTATTAGAAAATAATAACGCGCATTTTTATTAAAAAATATTGTGGTGCAAGGTTATTAAGGAGTTATATTTAGTTTATTTTTATTTCTAAGCAATATTTTACCCTACAGTTTGAGCAGGTAAAGCTTTATCGACTACAATGGTTGTTGCTGAAAACACACACTGCTAACAGCATGATAGACAGAAAACGAAGTGTCTCCAATAACCCTAAAAAGAACAAAACGCTGAAAATCAAAACCAATGCAATGACCCAGAAACACGTAAGTATATTAAACTTTACGTACTCTATGGGTGTTATTATAAAAAATGCCCTTAGTCTGGGTTTAAACCAGGACTACCAGTCTAGGCTTAAATATCGACCACGACTTTTATATTTTCGATACACGACTGTAATACAAAAGCAGATGGTTTGTTTTCCAGAAGCAACCTTCGAGCTAGATATTCCGCGCTTATGCCAAAAATTACATAAGCTGGGACTATCTCTGGTTTATCTAAAACCAGGCAGCCCCCTAGTTTAGCAATGGTCTATAAATTTACAGTTTTATTGCTTGTTAGAGGTAAGAATTTGGACATCACAATCCGTCAGTTTGATACTTTGTAAATTTGCGAAGTAGCGCGAGAATTTATTTCGGAAAACAAACCATCTGCTTTCATATTTAAAGTCGCGTATGCCTAATGTCGATATTTAATCCTAGACTAGTACGCCTGGACTAACTTCAGATTTAGTCCATGTTCTGTAATAAGGCCGTATGAGTGCCGTGACACGGACATGCGTGGCGTGTCCGGCCTAAGAATATACTTACTCCTCCATCTCCTCCCGTTGATGTCGTAAAAGTCGCCTGGGGGATTATACCAGGGGACGGGCAGCAGCATCCACCTGCGTACTCAATATGAATACTGCGATCACCAATCCGCCTGCCATGCATGGTGGTTATGGCAATTCCCCCCATTGTATTTCATGGGGGAGGCTTCGTCCAGCAGTGGACGTTTAAAGGCTGCTGATGATGACCTAGGTGAGTACATTTGACCATCTACCTATTCTATTTTTGATAAGTTCAATTGTCATGCCTTTATTCCTGCGACTGTGTGCAACCCACGGTGAAAAGAGGCCCTTAGAGGCTCGCTGCCTATCACTTCGGGGGAAAAGGTGTACGTTTATGTATGTATGGTAATATCAGGTACCTACCTAGTAGGTACTCTAATGTATGCCTAACCCCGATACTGGATCCCTAATATGGCCAGCAACCGATCAATGATATCTACGAACAGGTGGACACATTTCACAATCCACGTTATCTGTCTGAACAGCTATCGCGTTTCATATCTGCTCGTTAATTTTATGCTCAAAATAAACTTTAAAGATTTAAAGTAAAGAGAATTTTTAATAATCTCGTTACAATCTTTTGTTAATTAATAAACTCGTAAATTTTCATTACTGAAAGAATACGCATAAGATTTACGATCTAGACATTGTTAAATTATTTTACGGGGTCAAGGATGTTTTGAAGATATATCTATAGGTACTTACTTATATTTATATTGTCACGGGTATTTACCGTGTTACCTTATTATTTAAGTATTATAAAAATACCCGTGACAATATAAATAAATATGAGTTCTAATCGAGAGAGTTTAAAAAATATTGTACCTACCTAGTTAGTTAGTTAGGGAATTCTATGGGACCTTCTAAAACAAAAAATAAATAGACACCTATATCAAAACACCTAGTTACAAATCATCAAGCTAAGATGCCTACCTACTGTGAGATTTGTTCAAAGAGAACAATCTAGGAGTTAGATTAAAATGAGCAGCGTCCTTATCGTGAACATTTTTAGTATTGAAGAAGTGAAGAGCCAATGTTTTTGCAAGAGCAGCAGAAAAACAAGTGTAGGCAAGGCAGCGACGAGCGGAGCGTTCCGCGAAAATGTTGTATGTAATGTAATAAATTCATCTCCTCGCCTGTCCTTATTGCAATATAATAATAATGTAACATTTTTAATATTTCGGGGGGGGGGGGGTTTGAAGCCCCAAAACACCCCCCTGGCTACACCCATGGCTAGGTACCTACTTTGATACCTATTTCAAACTTATATTTAGTAAGGTACCTAAGTACCTTATTGTTAGAGAAGGTCAAGTGCTATTCTGATGGAGATCAAGAGTCCCCCTCAAAAGGTAAGGTCCACAGAACAATGTTTTGTGAAAAGGGATAGGATATATTATAATACCACTGGCGAATAGTCATACGTGTAACCATATACGGTAGGTACAATACTGAAAAACAAGGGTTCTTAAAATTGAACAGTTTTTTTAAAAAAATATTATACTACTTGGCAAGCAAACAAGCATACGGCCCACCTGATGGAAAGCAGTTACCGTAGCCTATGGACTAGGTATGAAGAAACTGTATATTTTACAAAGTAGATTCATCAACCGTTTATCAAGGGTCTGCTGTCCATTCGGTAATTAGTAAAAAACCGGTCAAGTGCGAGTCGGACTCGCGCACGAAGGGTTCCGTATACCTTTATCTATAAAAACAACAAAAAAATCACGGTTGTTGTATGGGAGCCCCCTTAAATATTTATTTTGTTGTTTTTTAGTATTCGTTGTTATAGCGGCAACAGAAATACATCTGTGAAAATTTCAACTGTTTAACTATCACGGTTCATAAGATACAGCCTGGTGACAGACGGACGGACATTGCAGACGGACAGCGGAGCCTTAGTAATAGGGTCCGTTTTACCCTTTGGGTACGGAATCCTAAAAATTGATGTTTATTATATACTTAGGGTGGTAAGCATCTCCCGCGTCAGATACTGGTGGGATCACTGGTGAGATAAAATAATAGGTAAGTATAGCCTCGGAGAAAATCCAGGGAGAATCTCCAATTCCAAAGACAAGACCCGGGGACCGAAGTCCATAAACTATTGAAGGAAAGTTTCATACCATAAGTCTTAGATGTGCGGAGTCGCCACCCTCATTTTCTTGTACATATCCCACTAATAAGTGGGGTCGACACAACCGCGTATACCCGCGGTCCCTACTACTTTAACCCACTGGTGGGTCCACGGGATTTTTTTTTCCGTAGTCTCAATGCTCTAGACTTCTAGAGATTGAATTTTATTATTTAATCGACATTTTCAGTGGGTCTACGGGTAATTTTGATTAACCGCGCGGTTTTTTCTTCAGACCATTACTTTGGCCGTAATTTTATTAGGAAAAAATGAATATTTAAATTATTATCAAACAAAAAGCTCTTGCTAAACTAAAACGAAACAAATCTAATTATTATAACAACGTGTGCCAACATGTTTTCTTTTTACATTCCTGTCTATCAGCCTTCATCTCGATAGGTACTCACTCCTTTTTTACCCATTTCATCTTTCACACAATCCATCCCTGTTTTCTTTGATAGGTAGGTATACCTCTACTTTCTATATCCATCAACATTTTATACTTTATATATTATATATAAAACTCTTCTTGATCTAAGATGTTGACGTCTTTTATCGCGGCATCTCTTAAGAGACAGCCTAAGTCAGCCAATCCTAGCCAGAAATATTAGAAACGACTAAGCCGATTTTTATAGATAGATAGAAAATGCGAATATTGAAATGAAATTTTCACAAGAAAAAACAAGTACTTATAAAGGCGACCTAATGCTAATTAGCATTTTATTCCAGCTAACCTGAGTAAATTTATTATTAGAACACATTTTCATATTACTGATATAAATTACTATTATTTGTAAAAGACAAAAAAATATGCAAGGATAATAAAAATAATATCATATTAACACCTAATCCTAACCTAATATATTACTAATCTTATAAATAACAATACTTTTTATTATCTTTCATTCTTTTTTATTTTGATTGCAATAACTTGCTTTCTATAATGAAAACCAGCTTTTAATCATCCGTTATGAAGCTACGTTACAACAGGCACGCAAACAGACTTTTCGGCCGGTAAGGGTAGGTAAATGTACCCCATTTAGGCTAAATCCAGCTTTGCAACTTATTCTGAGGTAAAAATGCCACGAAAATGAATTCCCCACCTCAATATCTACCCGCTTTTTACCCTAGCATTGATAAATCGCAAATCCTCGAGAATCCGCGCGCCGAAACTTCAATTTCACGCCACAAAAAACATGGTTTCGTTTGTGTAGGACGGCCCAAAATATACAACCTGGTGATACCTTTATTTTATATGGAATCGGGAATTCCAATCTAAAAGCTGATCAATCGAAATTTTTCTACCTATATCGAACATTATTGTTGGAAGAACTTAGCTGCCCATACGACAAAGCTACCAAAAAGCTTCTGTAAACACAGCTTTGGTATCAGAAAGTTACGCTGACGATTTAATAATACAAAATAGTGTAATGCTTATTTCTTTATTTTGTACACTTCTCAAGAACGCCAAAGTACAATCTAAATAAATTTGGTAAGCCGAAAACGTGAATATTTGTACATAGTTACTTTAACAGCTATAACACACTATAACTATTTACATACAACTATGACATGCATCTTTTCAACAATATTATATTAACAACAATATGTAGAGCCAAAATAGTCTAAATTCGGACACACACCAAGCGAATTCGCATTTTCATATTAATTTATTGAAATCGGTAAGATATTTCAATAAGCGCAGAGCAAAATTCGGGCAGATAAAAAAAATTAAGTACCTTTTCTTAGATCCGGTTGAGATTGCTGCAGGCATCTGAATTTTGATCAGATATAATCTTCAATGACAGCTAGAAGGATTATCTACGATGGAGTTAGATTGCCGGCTCTAAATCTGCCACACTTCCCCGCAGGGTTGTACTTTTATCCGGCTACCGGGAAGTGCGGCCGGTTTAGAGCAGGTTACCTAAATCCATTGTGTAGATTCTAGAGAATACTTCTAGACGTCATTGAAGATAATATATCTGATTAAAATCCAGAAGAGAACAGTAATCTCTGAGGCCAGGTCTCGTACTGTTTTCAAGAGAGAAAAAAAAGACAAAGCTAGAGTGTTTTCGTGTCATATCATAGATTATTGTTTATCTATGACCATACCATGATACATACATTATTACTTAGCCAGCACTTGTCTTAGTCAGTACTTGTTTTAACCAGCACTTGTCTTAGTCAGTACTTGTTTTAACCAGCACTTGTCTTAGTCAGCACTTACTTAGCCAGCAATTGCCTCAATCAGCACTTGCTTAGCCAGCACTAATCTTAGCCAGCACTTGTCTTAGTCAGCACTTACTTAGCCAGCACTTGTCTTAACCAGCACATGTCTTAGTCAGCACTTGTCTTAGTCAGCACTTACTTAGCCAGCACTTGTCTTAACCAGCACATGTCTTAGTCAGCACTTGTCTTAGTCAGCACTTACTTAGCCAGCACTTGTCTTAACCAGCACTTGTCTTAGTCAGCACTTGCTTAGCCAGCACTATCTTAGCCAGCACGTGTTTTAACTAGTACTTGTCTTAGCCAGCATTTGTCTTAGTCAGCACTTGCTTAGCCAGCACTTGTCTTATCCAGCATATGTCTTAGTCAGCACTTGCTTAGCTAGCACTTGTCTTGTGGAACACAAAGCCCCATAGCGTTTTTGCCCTTGGTATGTGCCCACTATAACATAGCTATCTCTAAATATAATCATACAAGTGTTGCAACATATACAGATAATTAAATACAACTATGATATACATTTACACAATTTATTGATTACTGTATTGTGATCTGGTCTCTTGTTTGGCGCTATTTAAACAAAACTTCAAATACTTCTGGCAAGATTTTAAAATATTCCTTCGTTGTCATTAATAGAATTTTGTACAAAAAAAAAGACTTCCAATTCGTGCAAAAACATAAAATCTAAAAAAAACAAAAACAAAAAACTCAAACCCCTCTTAAAACTAAAGAGAAGATTTTGTGATAATGGAATGGTATAAATACAGGGTTACATAGAGTCGAATGAAAAACTCACAAAAACATTACTAGTAGGTACGCAGAAATTCAAATTAGTGATTATGCTACACCCGGTACACGTGAGTACATAACGTTTTAGTTAAAATACGTACACATATATATAGTCTACGGAGTAGGTATTATGTGATTGATTACCGTACAGAGTAACAACATGTTTGTTGATAAGTTTTCCCTACAATTCTACGTAACAACACGGCTCATGATTGCATTCAGTGTTTGAAAATTCACGTCACATCTATACTTAACCATGAATGAGAGCAATACAATAATACTACATCATAACTCATTAAGTATTCCTTCCCCGAGGTTCCAGTGCGGCAGCGAAGCGGAAGCGGAATCGATTGTAACGAGACTTTAGTCTAGAAATGTAACAAGCACGGGTGTATGGTTTTTCTACACGAACTTTTGTATGAAATTTGGTGTCCGCTTATCGGCGTTTCCATACAAAAAATTATGTAGACTTATTACATTTCTAGACTGGAGGTCTGCGTTTTAACAAACAATCGACACGAACATATGGTGTAGTCTAACACGGATTTTTGTTTGGTAATTGAGATTCTCAAAGTGTCCGCCAGGGGCGCTCATCGGTGTCTCCATACAAAATCCGTGTTACAATACACTATAGGTCCGTCTCAATTGCTTTATAAATAGACTTTAAAGCTCAGGTCTGTAAACACTCTTAACTGTGGAAGGTATATATTCCGCTCTCGCTTCCACTGCTCGCCTTAATCGCAGCCTTTAAGTATTGTGCCACTCTCTGCCTCACTCCACGTGCCTCACACATGACACCAAACCACAATTGCCTTGTTTCTAGAATTGAACCCAATTTGGGTTCGCCGGTGTCGCCGGATCCTGACTGGGTTGAGCACTGTGAATGAAATAATTACGAATTACTATCATAACTAGTGCCGTGGTATCCGGCCTAGAAAGGACCTCTCCCTCTCCTCCCGAGGATGTCTTAAAAGCCGACCAAGGGATTACACTAGGGAATGGCCAGCAGCATCCGCCTGAGTACTTAGCACCAACACTGCAATCACCAATCCGGCTGCCAAGCGTCGTAGTTATGGCAAATCCCTCTCCCACTGCTAAACGAGGCCTCCCCCATCTAATGCATAGGCATTAGATGGGGGAGGCCTCGTTTAGCAGTGGACATCAACTGGCTGATGATGATGAAGTCATTCATAAAAACAACTGATTTTTACTCTTCTTGATTTGTTTCGTAGTACTCTACGGAACATGATACATAAAGAAAAGAAGAGGCAGTCACAGGACCACTTCTGTTACAAGCCCGACCACGCCAAAGCTGCTCAGTCTGATGACTGATAGCAGATGAAGATAGAACAAAAAAGCCATTTAGATAATTGGATGAGCTTTTAACACCAGGTGTAACTAATGAAAAGTTATTGAAGACCATACTATTGTAGAATTGACACTATTGTGTCTGTGAACCATTTTAAAATGAATATACGACTGATCACCAGCTTTAATCCTTTTGCGACGTTTCGGGACTTAAAAGAGCTCTTCATCATGAGTAAGAGCTTCCAAACAGTCTCGAAAAGTCAGCAGTACAACAGTAGTAAGTCGAATTCTCATGTAAGTAGCACTGTGACCACTGTAAAGTCATCCACAATACCTGGCTGAGTTGAAGTCTCCCCATTCTGAGTTGGCAGGGTTAGAAGCGGGCGCGGGGGTGTGCTGCGGGGAGGGCGGGGGCGGGAGGCGCGAGGTGCCCGTGCCTGGAGGCGGAGGCAGCAGGCTGCCAATGGCGCCACCCCCCACTCCGCGGCGCGGCTTGCTGCCTTCACTGCCATCTTTCTTCTACAAACACGATAAAGAAAAAAGTCTAAAAGTATTTTATTCATAGAAATCACAAGGATCATTTTCAGTTGTCTATAAACCAGTTGAATTTACGCCTGTTTGTCGCGAAAATCAAAGCTAAACTTATTTTACTCTTACACTATCGTAATTATCGTCTCGAAAACCCCACTAGTGGAGTTTTTAGTAATGATCCATCTAATCTAATCAATCAGCCTATCTCCGTTGGGGAGCGTGAGTTATATCAGCGGTTTTAGCCTGGGAGCGCAATATGGTGTTTCTAATGCGATCGGTTAGTTTGACGCCCAGGATTCTGCACTCCGTCCCCCGCCGACAAACCTAGAGTCATACCTTTGTAAAGTAGTCAAAGACGCTAGAGGCTATAGCTATGCCGCGCTATTTTTCTATTCAGTATTGTTGTTGACGCAAACCAATAATTCAATGACATCCACATAGACATCCAAAGTGGATACATGACTGAATGAAGCCTTTTTATGTTCAACAGAAGGTCAAGAGTCATGACAGAAAAAACAGTAGACTTCCTTCACAAAAAGGTATACAGTTTTTGTATGAACACTAATAGTATACATAATATTATCCAATTAGGGTTTATACCACAGAATAAATATTAGTACAAGTACTTATACTTTATAAAATAAATAACTTTCTGTAAATAGTAGAAAAAAAAAATAAAAAAAAACTTAATCGCTAAATCTCACCGTAAGTTCAATGTCAACCTAATATTGTATATTAAATAGAAAGGTTTTCTTTGAAATCCCTATAGATTGAGCTTTACTGTTTAGGATTATGCATCAATTGTCATCTCGTACTATAAATATATTCAAGGCGAAGTTGCAGGTTTAAGCCTCAATGCATCCATGGTTTAGGGTTGCATTAAAGAACTAACCACACACATCTGGGATGGGACCAGGCCATACATTGGCTGAAGCGCAAAGCCTCGGCCGGGGCCGACCATAGCTAAGATGAGTGAATGAGTTCATACAAAATGTACCAACCAATACTTTTTTGTCCTCCAGATAGAACACCACCAGGCCATGGCTAGTGCTTTTCGCTCGTGGCAGAGCATGGTTTGGCCCCATCCAGGCCTCGTCCCAGACATAAACGGATAGTCCTTTTAACTTACAGTAATTTTCATGTTGATTTTGATAGTCTCTCCCTCCTTGAATCCAAGATCTAACTGCTGTGCGGGCCCCGCCTGCTCTCCTTCCTGTTCTTTCCTGAGCCATTTGAAGTGGTCTTGTAATGCAACGTTGAGATCAAAAGAGTCTGACCTGTCTCCAAATCCTAACCCAATATAAGCACTGCGACCTGAAAATGCCAAATACTTTTCTGAGGAAATATGCTTGCTAGTATATTTGGATGGCAGATTTAAAAAAAAAGGGCACACTTGACTTTGGGTATGGAATAAGGTTTATGGCAAAAGTACCCACTGACCTCAGTAAAAGAGACCTTTGTGCCATAAAGCGCAAAGGTGCTAGTAGTAGAACTCTTTGTGAAAAAGTTATCTCTGCTACCAAAGCAGTAGTGCTCGCATTGCTGTGTGCCTGTTTGAAGGGGATGGGTGCCAGTGAAATAACAGACACATGAGTGAAACAGGCATTGTTTACTTTTTATTACGCCCCCTGAATACCTATGGACAATCATTACGTTGCTAAGAAACGTATAATGACAACTACCCAAAACACTAGAGTAAATGAACATATATATCAATAGATTACTTACCATTATCATCTTGAATCTTCACGACGAAATACCTTGAACTATCAGTGACAGATTCAAGTGCTACTCCAGGATATTTGTCGATAGGGCATTTGGCAAAGAGCTCTCCTGATGCCTTATCTTCAAGCTTTATTATGAGTTCCTCTCCTTTAGCAACCAATCTCATACGTCCCGTCCATTGTGGTTCTTGTAGATTCCAATCTGCTGCCCTAAAAACGCCCACATTACAAAAAAATATTCAACAAAACAAAAGTTCAACACTCGTAACTTCGTTACCATACCTATATCCTCTGTTAGTTGTCCTGGGTGGTATTTTAAACACGAAAACCTCGTTTTTAACGAGTAACACGCTCTCGTACGTATCCATATTTAATAAAAGTGGAAAGCGGATTATATTAATTTCATCAAATTATTAATATAGTCAGCCTGAGTCAGAGCCCAGCCAAGCCAGCAAAATTTCAATTATTTTGTTTGATTGATTGATTGTCTGTCTGATTGAGAAAGCAATTGCAAAAGCAGTCTTTATTTCACTCTCAAGGAATTTTTATACTCTCTAGCTTGATATTATTGGCATTGACAAACTTAAAATATTGGCAGTGACGCTGACTTTCTATAAATAGTTGACTTGACATGACATGACATTTATCTGTCTGTCTAGTGTCTACCATACATACCAAGAAAACACAAAAAAATCAGATAGACCTATTATTCATGTTTAATTATTTATTTGCGACCAATACTATCTTTTCTGGATTTTTCTGACTTCTGAACCAGCTGTAGTATTTATTAGCAGATGTCCATCAGTTGTGATTTATAACACATGTAATCAAATACAAACTTTCATACATTCGAAGAAGACTAACTGGTAAGTAAAGTAACTTTACTGCTGCAGTGAAGTGAACCCTAGAATACTTTCAAATCCATAATTAATAATATACCTAGGTACATTCAGTTCAAATAGTTGTCATCTTTTCTCATCTCTGATCTCTTAGTCAGGCGGAGTAGAAATGTAAGCTTGAAAGAAACTTATTCCATTCATCCTAATTAGACCTCACTTTATCTACTAATATTATACATGCGAAAGTTTGGATTTTTGTTTTCACGCGCAAACAACTAAGCCGATTTCGATGAAATTCGGTTACTTACGGGCCCATATTCTCAAACAAATCTCGTCTAGTCTATGAAATCACATTGTGTAGTATAGGAAAAATTTCATCAAAAATCGTGCAAAATTATGGCCATGAAACCTGGCCACACCTGGTCATCCTGGGGAAGGTTAGGCTTAACTTACACAGCCAGGGCAGCTTCTACACCTATACAAAGCATAAGTCCGATTGTGCTGCCATCTTAGAAACGGCTTGGCAAAGTACCACATTGAGGCCATTGACTTGATGGAGAGGCGTACAAAACAGCTAATTGGTGATGCTACATCGGTGGAGGCTAATTTGCAAAAACTTGAACATTGGTGACAGGTTACATCTTCAACCACATCATCTCTTTCCATCAGGTGAGATAGGGGTCAAAAGCTTAAACTATTAACATGAAAAAAAAAAATTTTCATGCGAGATATAACATCATCTTGTAAATGTGATTTCTCTGAGAATTACCTCCTGGATAGCATTATAATATATGCTACTTTAACCCAGTATAGCTTTAGCAAAGATGTGAAGGACGGATACTAGTCATAAATGAATTTAAAAAAAAATATTGCTCTAACTTTATCCATATTGTAATACATTTCTATGCTATTTCGTTATTTTTGATTCTAAAAGTTGAGTTTAGCTGTTCCAAATTTGCCTCATACACACAGGAAAAGTTTAAACTTAGCATCATGTTCTAAAATTATTTTACTTATTTTTTTTCAGACATTTGAGGAGAAAAGTTATAATGGCATACAATGTAAGTACCCTAGTTTAAGTTCACCATTAGTACTAAATAAATATATTTTTTTATTAAATGAGTACAAGGGTTCTGTAGACAAGGAAGGAACCCAAACAACCCTTTGAGTTGAAATTTGGCTGATATTATACAGAATGTCCCAGGAAATGTTGTTAAGTGGAAGTGTAAATGCCTTTATGAGTAGTCAAAACGTGTCCAAAAAGGCATGATTGGTTGTAATTATATTATGTATTGGAAATATTAGCGCCGACATTAATGTATGGTAGTGAAAGTTGGGTAAGTATAGCAGAAGAAACATCAGAGTAGAATAAATGCAATATGAGAGCTCTGAAATGTATTGTGTTGTGTGGCTTTACTTTGAATGATACGAGTGAGAAACAGTGTCATAAGAGAGGGTTGTGATGTAAAAGAAGACAGGTAGTGATGAGGATTGAGAAAGGTATGATAGTATGGTTTGGGCATGTAGAAAGGATGGATGAAAGAAGATTGACGAAACAGGTGCATAAGGCGAGTGTGAATGGGCCAGTTGGAAGGTTAAGAAAGACATTAAAATCTTAAAGCTTTTTTAAAAAATAGAGCAAGATACGTTTCTGCTGTAAAATGTCAGCAATGATATTTAAGACCTCGGAATAATGACTAAAGCTCTTTCCAAATATTAAAAACCGTGTGGTGTTTTTTGGTCCACTTACTCTTGTGTACGCTGTAGGTGTAAGCGTATAATAAATAAATAAATAAATAATGCTCGACATTTCACACAACATTATCTAGCCCCAAGCTAAGCAGAGCTTGTGTTATGGGTACTATGATAACTGATATACTTAATACAATACATTACATCGATAGATATTTTTTATTATAAATAGAAAAATACCCAGAACACCCGGAACAAATTATCTGCAGATTGTACAAATATTTGTTCCGAGGCGGGAATCGAACCCGCAACCTCCTGCGTCGCAGACGAACCTTCGCCCGCCGCGCCACAGAGGTCGTATAGATGTAAATAAGAGCTTTTACACAGCTTGTATAATTCTTGCACTAATTCTTTTGCTTTAGTCATTATTCTGAGGCTAGGACAAAATAAGCAATGAGGCGACGAACGAACTAGCTTCTTTTTAAAAACTAAGTTGGTAACACTGGCAGTGGCAGTCGCAGCGGAATTAGATTATTAATAAAATGGCGGACAAGTGTATTGCCGTAAATATGTTGCGTTGTTTTACGAATTCATTGTCGTTTTTACCAAGATGCAAATAGTCTGTCTTGTGAATACAAGTGCTGTGCTTAGAGTATAAACTTTACTTGTGTGGTGATTGAACCTAAAATTATGTAAGGAGAAAGACTTAATCGCCCGTCGTTCAATGTACCAAACGGACATCGACACAAATGCATGAAAATGGGAAACTTCTATTTGTTATTGTTTTTATCGATAATAATACAGACCGGCTATTTTATAGTGGCAGAAAGCTTTGAGTGCCCACATAAATGTGATTGCCTGCAACTTTACGTTGACTGTTCCAAAAAGAATTTCGTAGCCGTGCCAAAAATTCCCAAGTGGGTGGAACAATTAGATCTTAGCCACAACAGACTGAATGAAAATGTTACGGATGCTTTCGACAAACTGTCGAACATGGAAGAGTTGAAACTGGATAAAAACATCTTACATAACATACCTAACCTACTGAAACATGAACAATTACAGGAACTGAGTTTGAATAAAAATAGTATTGAATCGATTGATGTGGGCAAGTTTCCTGAGAATAGTTCTATCAGAATATTGAATTTAAACAGCAACCTGATACAAGTAATAAAAGAAGGTGCGCTTAACAATTTGACTAATTTAGAAGTATTAAAGTTGAACCGAAATGAAATAAAATCACTACCTGCTCATCTGTTCAGCTATCAGAGTAATTTGAAAACATTGGAACTGAACCACAATAAGCTGACTAACATAACAGGACTGTTATTCCAAGGTTTATCCAATTTAACAACTTTGAAACTGAGATTTAATAATATTGAAAATCTAACTGATGGTGCCTTCTTTGGTTTCAAGTCTCTGAACTCACTGCAATTAGATCATAATAGAATAAAGAGTGTTTCTAAAGGATGGACTTACGGCCTTGAGTCAGTGATTACATTATCACTTTCAAACAATTTAATATCAGAAATTGACTTTAACAGTTGGGAGTTGTGTACTAATCTAGAAACATTGGACTTGTCTCACAATTACTTGATACAAATAGAAGGTCGAAGTTTCCAGCACCTAATAAATCTCAGAAATCTTTACCTTGGTTACAATAAAATATCTTCAATATCACAAGAAGCTTTCAGCTATGTGGTGCAGTTACAGAAACTACATTTGAACAATAATAAAATATCATGGACAGTGGAAGATATGGCTGGACCATTCTCCAAGTTGCATAACTTGGTAACTTTTAGTCTGGCAGCTAACCATATAAAATCAATCAATCCACGAGCATTTGAAGGATTAACCAATGTTTATGAGTTGGACCTGAATGGTAACAACATTACGTCAATACAACAACATGCCTTTGAATCAATGACAAAATTAAGGAGACTTCATTTGAACTCTTCATCTCTTCTTTGTGACTGTAATATACTATGGATTGTGAAGTGGATGAAGGAAAAGGCCGAGCATCAATTCATAAATGCTAACTGTGCATACCCTACAGAAGTTAGAGGGACATCTATCATAAAGCTAAAAGAAGACAACTGTGGGGACTCGCCAAAACCAAAAGTTGTGGAACATCCCAAAACTCATCTGGCAATTAAAGGCCGACCAGCAAATTTAGTATGCTCTGCAACATCAAATCCTTTCAACAATATGACATTTTTATGGAGAAAGAATAATGGAAATATAAGCAACCCATTAGTCTATGAAAATATCACCTTGTCTGGCAATGGACATCCCCGGGCAACCTCAGTTCTTATAATTCCAAATGTTACTCACGCTGATTCTGGGAAATATCAGTGTGTGGTCAGTAACAATTTTGGTACCACATACTCATCTAAAGCAAAAGTGAACATTGTCACATTTCCTCGTTTTATTCAGACACCCACTAATGTCACTGTCAAGACTGGTGAGACGGTAACACTTAATTGTGCTGCTTCAGGAGACCCACCACCTGAGATTTCCTGGAAAAAGGATGGTGGGAATGATTTTCCTGCAGCCAGAGAGAGAAGAATGAATGTCATGCCTACTGACCATCTGTTCTTCATAGTCAATGCGAAGACCACTGACATTGGCATTTATAGTTGCGCAGCCAAAAACCCTGCTGGAATTATCGTAGCAAACTCTACATTGACAGTTTTGCAAGAGCCATCCTTCGTTAGAGTGATGGAAAATAAGGAAGTAACAAGTGGCGACTCTGTTGTTTTACAATGCATGATATCAGGGTCACCAAAACCTATATTGAAATGGTTAAAAGATGGAACACCAATAGCTCCCTCCGAACGTTACTTCTTAACTGCTGAAGATCAATTACTGATTATAATTGGAGCGGAGACAAATGATGCAGGTCGATATGAATGTGAGATTACCAATGAACTTGGTACAAAAAAGGATATGACAGAGCTTCGTGTGCTGCCTCCTGTGGCCATAATGGTAAACGAAGAAGATATGACCGGTATTATAATAATAACAGTTGTGTGTTGTGCGGTAGGGACTTCAATAATATGGGTTGTAATAATATACCACACAAGGAGACGTATGGCACGTGCTGTGCCTACTTTTCCTGCTGAAACTATAAAAATGACACATGTAGTGCATAGTGAAAGTGAATCGCCTCAAATTTTCTCAGACAATTTATCAGAGCATTCATCTTGCAAAGATAGTGGTACTGGTGATTCAGCAAAACAAACAAGTTATGATGGTGTGCCTACAGACAGGAGTGAACAAGTGCACTTTGAGACTGCTGTATGCAGAAGTTATTCCCCTGTGCCTGAAGCTCACAAACTTCTTCCATCTTCATTTAAGCCATCTATTCAAGTGTGTGTTAATACATCTGTAACACCAGCTACTTATAGTTTTTCTAGTCACAATAGTAATGTTTAGTATTGTTAAAATATTGTTTTATTCTTTATAGTACTAGTTCCAATGCAGTTTCACTAATTACACTATAATGCAGTCTATTATATATTTACTGCAGGTAAAAATTTAAAAAAATCTTAGTTCTTTGTTTGGTTTTAGAATATCTTATCTAGTTGCGGAAATATGTGTTGGGGTTAAAGGCTGTTTGTCTGTTGCCAAAACGACTCGACTATTTCTAAATGCATTTTTTTGCAATTGTTTTGTATGCCCTCAGAGAAGGTTATATAGGTTTTATCGCCACACTTCACTAGGGCAAGCTGCAATAGATGGTGGGATATGTAAGAAAACTTTTTGTTTAATTGTATTATTTTTGTGTCTGAAGAACACACAAAGTTAAATATTCATGAATTATCTTGTACTCACTTGTAATAAATGGCTTAAAATTAATATCTCACTAAAATATTTAATTTTTATGTAGGAAAGAAGAACTATTAATGTATTATTAGTGGTAATGGAACTGAAAACAATTTGTTACCAAACCTAAGGCACAAAATTGTAATTCTGAAATATGAAATTAGACAATACTTTTTAAATGCATACTTGTAGTTAGTGAAAAAGCAATGATCAACCTTGCTTAGTACAAAATGTAACAAACTTGCCAGTATTGGTTTTGATTTAAAGACTGAACGTCATTTAGTGTAAGTTACTAAGTTAGTACAGTTATTGTTATTTTTCATATTAAAATGTCTAGGCAATAAATTGTTAACAAACACCATAATTAGTTTCTCAAAAAAAAACTATATTAATTAAGTTTTAAGTATAATAGTTTTGTGATTTATGTGGTAGCTTTTATTTTATTACTACTTTTAAGTATATTGTAAAATGTATCATATATTATTTATTATGTATCCTGTATTTATATAATTGCAAAAGAACAGCTAATTGTGTATAATGATTTCATTCAAAAAACCTATTTTTCAAATTAGTTGAATTAATTTTTAATTAAATCTGGAACTGCTGATGAGCCCTCCATACCAAACACTTGTAACTCGATTTAACCACAAATAATGTGAATGAGGTATTTTAAAAAACTTTAAGTGAAGCATCAACAAAATGAAGAATCAAACCACCGTAAAATTTACTAGCTACCTCAATGAAATCCAAACTGAAAAACGGGATAACCCATTAATACATTTTACCCCATTATTAGTATAACCCATTAAAACATTCAACTAAATTGATCTGGGCAGTCAAACCAGCTAAAGCTGAGATATGGTCAATAATTTTTTGTTATTTCTTCTTTGTTATTTCAGTTATGGATTACGTTTACTCCTGAAAATCAATGATAAATTAAAGTAATTATAAGTACCTATCTCATAAAATTGAAAGTTTACATAAAACTTAATAATAAGGTAAGAAAGTCTAACCATTATTCATGCAAACTGTTAATAAACATATTTACCTACATAGTTGTCATAGAAAATGTAATTATACTTTGATTTCATGTTAAGTAAGAATAAACAGTCTGCGTTGATACAGTTGCCCTAGATTATCCACCAGCCTGCTTATTGTTGAGCTTAGTCATACATAGTTGAAAAATAACTTGCAGCTGATTCTATTTATAATTTTGTAAGTAACAAAATAAAGTAATGAAAACTATTTTGTGTGCAAATGAGCAATAAGTTTTTAAAAGGGGTTAGGAAAGTGAATTGTTAAAGTGACAGCCAATTTCGCCTATTCTTTGAACACCTAGCTTATAAAACATGGTTGAAAAATAAGTTGCAGCTGATTCTATTTATATATTTGTAAAGTAACAATAGTAATGGCAACTATTTTATGTTCAAATGAGCAATACATTTTTAAAATGGGTTAGCAAAGTGAATAGCCAATTTCGCCTTTTCCATGAACTTAGCACACACACTTAGCTTATGAAATGTTTCCGTCTATACAAGATAAAGTTTGACAGAGTAAACTGTACACTAACCAATATGGCCTACTTATGTATTTTAGGCTTTAGAAGACATTAAGTATAAAATAACTGAATAGGGTAAATGTTGCCTTTAATATTTTTAGGTAAGTACCTACTTACCAGTGTAAATACTAGCATAGATTTTTTGCATATAAATTATGCTGTTTTGTATTGTTTATAAACTTACCTACCTAACATACTTTGTAAATACGCTAACTATTTATACACTAGAATAAATTTGTCAAATAAAAGTTAATAATTTTATTTCTACCTTTATTTTATTTTCTTTCTTGTAACTGGTTTAACAGATAGGATCTTGTAGGTCAGTGAAGAGACCAATCTTAGAGTGATTCTGTAAATAAACCGGCTAAATGCATCTCCTCTCGAACTAACTAAGTGTAGGGTTCCGAAGTCACAGGAGACCGACGTGTGGGTGTGTGTGTGTGTGTATGAGAGGATAGAGGCATCCATGTCGAAATTATTCACAACATATTCGAAAAGGATATCTGAGATATTTTATTTTATGAAAGTCCTTTTAATTTAATTACCTACCTTTGAAACGGAACAGACATTGTTGACAGGTAAATTAACATACTTTGGATAAAACATCAACAAAGTTACCTATTCTATTCTTTTGAACTTCTGCTTTGCTTTACACAGTAATTATAACTCTTTTAGCCTGGATACGGGCAACCTGGCTACGGAGGTCACCCTCAGCAGCCAAACTACGGAGGACAGCCTCAGCAGCCAAACTACGGAGGACAGCCTCAGCAGCCCGGTGGTCAGCTAGAAATTGGCCACGGGCCTTACCCATCGATCGGAGCCGGCGGCACCGTTGCGGCTCCAGTCCAGCAGTGGTTTCGAGCGGTCGACAAAGACCAGTCGGGCTTCATAACTGCTCCAGAGCTAAAAGCGGCGCTTGTGAACGCGCAAGGGCAGACCTTTTCTGAAACTGCTTGTAATTTGATGATAGGTAAGTCATCATCAGCCCACTTTCCCACTGCACGCACACAATTGCTCTAGCGAGAGCTGTACTTAGCTTGTTATCGAGTGAATGAGCCATAACTAAATACCTACGCCCGTGGAGTGGTAGGTACTCCGTATTGACGAATGTCAAGTCAGGCCTTTGAATTTATGGTTCTAGGACCATTCCAGATGTTATTCTTCAATTCTTTCCACTACTAAATGAAGCAACAAAAGTGCTGGCAGGAAAATTTATGGAGCAAGTAAAATTATATACAAAAACCCGACTGCAAGAAACCCAAAAAATGGTAAAAAATAATGAGTTTTGTTATATTTTTTACCACTATTTTAAGAACTGTTAGCTGAACAAAATTTGCTCAAACACGACCAATCTAAGTAGGTACTATTATCCAACGAGGAGTTCCGTTGTCCATCTTCCGCCTTCAAATCACTTCAGCTCGCTCGCATTTAGCATAGGGCGCTAAGACCCATTTGTACGCGAACGAAGTTTGCTTCTATTTTGCCTATTATTTCTTCAAACTGAAATTTTGTACACTTACCAGTAAGTATACTAATATCAAGACCATTCATGGGTAGGTTTTTTTAAAAATTATTTATTTATGATTTGGTAACCATAATAGTTTTATATGTGTAGATGTTCGTTTCTGGTCATGTGTACAAAATTTTATGGAGTTCGAAGATATAATAGCTAAATTAGAATCAAAATTCGTCCTTTTGCTAGCTACCTACCGGTGACCTTCGGGTTCGGGTAGCGCAGCGGGTACTATTCCAATATCTTGACAAACGTATATGTTTGTTTGACCTGTATACAATAAGAACACATGTTTGTTTACAGGCATGTTTGATAAAGATCGTTCGGGTCACATCAATCTTGAAGAGTTTGATAAACTCTACACTTACATAAATCAATGGCTGACTGTGTTCAAAACTTACGACTTGGACCAGTCTGGCTGCATTGACGAGGAAGAGCTCTCGAAAGGTAAATAATTGATATTTGGTTGTTTTGTCAGGCTATGCTGTTCCTCAAGACGTAAGATTTCTCTTGCGGAACTTGACTAGATTCTAGATTAATTCATTTGACGTCACAAACTTCATACAAATTGTAGAATTTTGAAGCGGCAATTATTTCTTCTTCTCGCAGGAGGTCGGTGGATGGATACTGCTGAAAACCGTTTGCCGTGGCATTCTATAGGGCTTTATGTTTAGCTTATGCCCAGCAATAGATTACAGGCTGATGATAATGATTTATTGCTTTTATTTACCGCTACTCGCCAATAGATGGCGATTTTTTTAAAAACCCATTAAAAAAAATCCCCACGAATTTTAGTATCATCTACATTTCTGATTGAGGGTGAAACCATAATATTCTCGGATAAATCGCGTCCACGAGATGACGTCAAATCTCGCATAAAATTAACACGTACAATATTATTAATTCTTGTACTTCATATTTCGTCACACGAAATATGGCGTCATCTTGAGAACAAGATTTACCGCGAATACTTTATCCCAGTTAAGGGGGATGCTTTCGATTACTTAAAGCTCGTTTCACGCTAGATGGCGTGGAAAAACAGATATTGACTTTTTTATTTTTTGTTCAAAACTCGAGCGTCTTTAGTGAGTAATTTTACCGTTTGCGAGCACGGTGTAGGTCATAGAATTTGATGCAGCATGAATTTTCGTTAAAGAGTCGTTAGAAATTTCAAATTCACTATAAATAAGATCTGCCAATTTGCCTCATGTAATTACACGCACGCACACTTCTACATTCACTGTTTTGTTTTTCACTAGATGGCGTTGTCATTATCCCCAGATGTTATATAGATGGCGTTAAAAAAATGTTTATAAGGTATCTCGATAATGATGGCGTTAAAGAAAATTGTTAGAAGGGATGAGCCGCCACCATCCACCGACTTCCTGCCACCCTATAAAAAGTGCCGTGGTGTGCGGCGTAGAATCTATAATCCTCCTCCCGTGGATGTCGGAAAAGCCGACTAAGGGTTTACACCAGGGCATGGGCAGCAGCATCCATCTGAGTAACCGATACTGCAATCACCAATCAACCTGCCAAGGGTGGTAATTATGGCAAACACCCCCACAAAAATGAATGTCTTTTTACAGAAATTAATAAAAAGAAAAAACAAACAGATTAGGTATTTTTATTGGTTTATAATTACAAGTATTTTCCACTAGAAATATCATACACTGACAACAAATATTCATCAATAGGTAAGCGATCAGTGCAACTGCACATTTTGTCTTCGTATATTGTATTCATTGTTACCATTAGTGCCCATTGCATCTCTTCTAAATATAACTTTTCATTTAAAAAACCGACTTCCGCCATTGTATTCGACTAAATATTAGGATGAAAAAAAAATGATGAAAGAACCATAGTGGTGAAAGGATTATGATACTTTCTGAATGCAAATGCTTGGTTTGTTGCTGAAAATATCAAAATCGCCATATGTATGCCTAAAATATTTGAGGAGTTCCCTCAATTCCTCATGGATTCTATCATCAGAACTGGGGTTTGAAAAAAATGGGACCAATCTGGAAGTACATATATCTATTCAAATAAAAAAAGAATTTTCTAAATCGGTTCATAAACGCCGGAGATATGAGGTATCATCTTCATCATCATTAGATGTAGTTGATCTGATGATCAACTACATCATCATCAGCCTGTAGAAGTCCACTTAGGTGTCCCCTAGAGTGCCACGACGAACGGTCTTGAGCCGCCTCCATCCACAGATTTCCTGTGACGTTCATAATGCCTTTAGTCCATCGAGTGGAGGGCCTTCCTCTACAGCCTCGTCCGTTTTTCGGTCGCCACTCGAGAACCTTTATTCTCAAACGGTTATCAGTTCTGCGAGCTATATGACCTTCCCATTGCCACTTCAACTTGCTAATTCTGGTTGATCATCAGTGGCTAGAAAAAAATACATTTCTTGATATAGTTTTGTTTTAGACAATGTTGTAAGGGTTTTTTGTATGAGAAAAAATAACGTACATGATGTCATTTCATTGAGATCTATGCACTTTGCATTTTTCCGAACACGTCTCAATATATATTTCAGATAAAATCGCATTTTTGAAAAATGCTACCAGCTTTAGCATCATGCTGCTGATAAACTCATTTATAGGGTGTGGTGATACGGCGTTTGCAAACATAACAGTGTACAAATATTACTGTGTTGGAAATATATGATATTGGATAAACAATCAACAATCTGCCTCTCTCACTATTCCAAATTGACTCGCAGTCAGACGACTAGTTAGTAGTTTTGTTAGTAGTAGAACTTCTTGTGAAAGAGTTCGTCCGGGGAAGTACTACCACTGTACCTATTTCTGCCGCCAAGCAGTAGTGTTCGCATTGCTGTGTTTCGGTTTGAAGGGTACGGGTGCCGGTGAAATTACAGGCACATGAGACTTTTCATCTTTATGTCTCAGGGTCGGTAGCGCGCGTGTAATGCCTCTGGTGTTACAAGCGTTCATAGGCTGCGGCAACTGCTTTCCATCTGGTGGGCCGTAAGCTTGTCTGCTTGCCAAGTAGCATAAAAAAAAAACGTTCCGATCTGTGAGTAACGTATAAATCATTTCCATGCTGTTCATGTTGTGGACCATTTCTCAAATCTTCTGCCATCAAATCTGGCTGACTGCTGTTGTGCATTATTATTTTTCGTGCAACCAGAGTCAGCTTCGTCAATTTCGGCTTCAAAATATTTCGTCCATAAATTGGGAGCTTGGTGTTAGATAAGATCTGAAAACATAACATATTTACTTATTACATTTTCATTCATTAAATTTTTAAATATATTTCAAGTAATATAAATATCGAGCTGCGCCTCGCGGTTTCACCTGCGTGAACCATGATATTATTATTATGACGTTGATTTATTTTAAAACTCGTTATAAAATACATTTTTCACTATAAAGAAATACTACTTATCTATAAAAACAAATAGTATATAAAAACAGTATAGTAAAAAATATATTACAAAACGGTAAACCACCGACCGCGGAGCAAAGGCCCAAGCGGTCGGAGGCTAGGGCTGCAGAGAGAGGAACCTCCTGACTATGCGTGCCGAGTCCAGGAGTACTGCCTTCTGAATCTGACCGTTGATCCAACCATTTAGTGAGAGCCTCTCAAGGTATTGGTCGAGGCTCTTTGCTATAAAGCCATTCACAGAAACAACTATCGGGACGATAATCGTCGAATCTACATCCCACATAGCGGTAATCTCGTGGGCCAAGTCAAGGTACTTGCTTGCTTATTATTATTATTATTATTATTAGGTATCTTCATTCCAAATTTCACTCAAATCCGTTCAGCCGTTTGGGCGTGAAGAAGTAACAAACATACTTATAAACTTTCGCATTTATAATATTAGTGTGATGTGATGAGATGAAGAGGTCAACCGACGAATCCAACTCGGATGGGCAGCGTTCGGGAAACTACGCCATATCTAGTTTGTTGGTTTTGTGAAAACTTCTTGTGAAATAGTTCGTCCGGGGAAGTACTACCACCGTACCTATTTCTGCCACCAAGCAGTAGTGTTCGCATTGCTCTGTTTCGGTTTGAAGGGTACGGGTGCCAGTGAAATTACAGGCACATGAGACTTTTTTCATCTTTATGTCTCAGGGTCGGCAGCGCGCTTGTGATGCCTTTGGTGTTGCAGGCGTCCATAGGCTACGGTAACTGCTTTCCATCAGGTGGGCCGTATGCTTGTCTGCTTGCCAAGTAGCATAAAAAAAAATCTTCTCGTCGCCGATACCGCAGAGCCTCAAGACGAAAGTCTACACGCGTGTATGACTTACGGCACTGAGACGTGGTCGCTAACTATTGGCCGTATAGACAAGCTCAAAGTTGCGCAACGGGCTATGGAGAGAGCTATGCTAGGAGTTTCACCACGTGATAGAATCCGAAATGAGGAAATCCGTAGAAGAACCAAGGTCACCGACATAGCTCTCAGAATTAGTGGCAGTGGGCAGGTCATATAGCTCGAAGAAGTGATAACCGTTGGAGAATAAAGGTTCTCGAGTGGCGACCACAAACCGGACGACGCGTTAGAGGAAAGCTCTCCACTCGATGGAATAAAGACATTATAAACGTCGCGGGGAGTCGGTGGATGGAGGCGGCTCAATACCGTTCGTCGTGGCATTCTAAGGGGAAGGCCTATGTCCAACAACAACAACAACGAAGGCTTCAAACAAAGGGCAGGCATCTTCTATAATAGTACTACTCTACTAGTAGGTAACACATTAAAATTATGTAAATATCTGTTTACTTACGAAATTTCACCGTGAAACCGTTATAACCTGGCTTGCACTCGTTTCAAAGACACCGCCCCAAAGAAAATTAATCGCATGACACCCACAGTGCACCATAGACAAGGACCATAGAGAAAAAAGTCAAGGAACATATAGGGAGCAATAAGTGCACTGGGCTAGGTAACCACAGACAAACAGAACACCTTAAATTCAACAGGGCCACAAATCAAAAAATTTCAATATCGTTTTTAATGCAAAAATGGCATTTAGATGATTCCAATTTTTATATTCGAAAAAGACACCCATGGTTTTAGCGTTTAAAATAGTTCAATCACACAACTACCCATTTAGCATTTTGAGACTTTGATGACTAACTTCACAGCAAAGCAGCCATCTTTCCAGTTAATAATAATAATAATAATAACTTTATTACGAAACATAAAAGTGTCAGGTTTTGGAATGCGTTTCTTTTGAATGAAAGTTCAATAAGTTTGATTACTATTTTATTAAAACGAAACCGCAGTACTTGGAAATGTGTCTGTTTTGCATATAAGATTACCGTGATTATGGTTGTAATTGTTTATAAACAAACATGCAATATTTGTTAAATGACTGTTATTACAATCAGTCTGTACAATCAGTCTTAAAATACAGTGTTTCATTATTATACATAAGTATCCTTTGAATTAAATAATCACTTTTAAGATTATTAAAATTACTTTGGGATCACATCCTTTTCAATCAGTTTTAGGATGCCCTGTTTTTTGTCTCAGCAACTTGTAGCTTTTTGATATTATTTTATTTTATTTACATGGGAAAAATCTGTATCCTGAGAAGTTTTGTATAAAAATATATTATGCCTTTACAACTCTTCCTTTGAAAATCTATGCCAAGAGGCTGAACACTAAGAGGTTCTGAATCATAACTGATTGGTAATCAATCGTCTGTACTGCTGTCTGAGCTTATAGATGAGGATTCACTGGAGTCTCTATCTTAATCGCTTCATCAAAAACGGTACAAATTCCATACCAGACAGACAGCCAACACAATCCTAGCCTATCGTTACTTGATGAAAACATTATCTGATTTTGGAAGTCCAGAGCAATGAATAAATTTAGTCATTGAGGAAAGTACAGACAGCGATTCAGATATACTCAAGTGAATCCTCATCTTCAAGCTCAGACAGCAGTACAGATGATTGATTACCAATCAGTTGATTCAGTACTTCCTAGTGTTCAGCCTCTTGACATAGATTTCCAAAGGAAGAGTCGTAAAGAGCAGACCTCAAAGTTATTAAAACTGATCAACAACATTAAAATATATTTTTATACAAAACTTCTCAGGATACAGATTTTTCCCAAGTAAATAATATAAAATAATATCAAAAAGCTACAAGTTGCTGAGACAAAAAACAAAGCATCCTAAAACTGATTGAAAAGGATGTAATCCCAAAGTAATGTTAAACTTTTTATACTTACTTATTTTAAAATTGATTATTTAAGCTAAAGGATTTTTATGTATAATAATGAAACACTTAATGAGATTACTGCGATGACTTAGATATTATTGATCGTAGATCTCATCGTTACTACTAGTAAGTCAAAGATTTATGGAGTATTTTATTTTGTAATATTGCTAGATGAAGAGGTGATAGTTATGGATAAGTTTCTTCCGCATTTAATTACATTGATCTCAATGTAAATTTCAAGGTAGTGTAAGGTTCAAAATACGCATCTTATAATATACCATACATATATGTAGAAAAAAAAAGATTTATAAAGTAATACAAAAAAAACTACTATCAAAACTTTGATAGGCTTTCCAGTAAAAAAATGAATTTTCGACTTGTGGCTCTTTTGCATTTAAGGAGCGAGATGACAACTTCATACTACACTTTGATATTGATATATTATCAGGGTTGCTACACCGAGTTTCTGAATCACAGCACGGTACACGGTCGGATTATAAAAACTAGTAGTTTTGCGAACAGAATACCTCAAGAGCACAAACTATCTTGTTTTTCGATAAAGTTTAAAAATCGCATCCATAGTCCGATCTAGCATATACCCAATCTTACTTGAACCACAAGTCGTTGAAACTCTAACAAATGAGAGCTCACGTAATATTGGTTTTCATTTTTATTTTTTCTCAAAAACTATATTGTAAAATAAATATATAAGTAAGTACATATATCAAGTTTCATCAAGATTAATTGAAAAATGCGACGTACGCGAGTACTTACGTACATAGGTACATACATCCGAACAGACGATAGCAAATTTTGCCATATTATATTGCAAGGACTTACCTTGCTTTGCTCGCTCGGTCAATGACTAGTAATATTTTTTTTTATTGCTGCGAATGAAGTTACGAAAGTATAGTTTTTACATATTCTTTCGTTGTTTTATTTTTATTTTATAAAACTGAAACTTGAGTTTCAATAAAGTACGTTACAATAAAGTATTTTCTCGAAGGTACCTACTTTGTTGATATTGCAAAGTATAAAGAACATAGCCGCAAATAACTTTGTAAACTATGATTATAACGAACGGTTGGCAACCCTATCAGAGCCAGCTCATAAAGCCTAATAATTACGGGTGACTAGCAAGCACTAAACTTGTGACGTAGCGTTGCCTGGCAACGTCGCGTTTCGCAATTTTGGTGACAGAGCCGAAAATAAAGCGAGGCATACTTTTATTTATTTAGCGCCATCTTTCACTATCTTTCTCAAAACTCGGTGCTCGAGGTCCATTTAACCGCCATCTCTGTCAAATTAAACAAAACAGGGTGCTCTGCGTAAAAATATCACGCTTCGATGGTAGGTGGCGACTCAAAATGGACATTAAAAACACTCACACATACGTAAAATTGGTCGTATTTCAAACTAATTTTAAAAATTACCCTTAGTAAATTTTTATTTGAAACAACCATTTGCGAGTACGATAATCATTAGAAAAACGAAAAAAAAATACGATATAAAGAACGACAATCTGTGGATTGAAAAAATACTTAAATTATTTTGTATGGGCAAGGCAACGAGAGCATTCACCTTAAAAACATCTAGTACACAATTTTTTATTAGCTCTAACTTTGCTATTCACTGATAGATGGCGTTATTACGTTAATTTATTTCTTTTTCAGCGTTGAATCAGATGGGATTCCGATTCTCTCCAGACTTCATCAATTTCCTAGCCAAAAGAAGTGATCCAAACGAGGGCAAAATTTCTGTGGACAGGTTCATAGTTTTGTGCGTACAGATGCAGCGCTTCACGGAAGCATTCAGAGCTCGGGACACGCAGCAAAACGGGACAGTCACAATTGGATTCGAAGATTTTCTCAATGTAGCTCTTAGTTGTTCCATGTGAAGGTGTAACCTAATAGAAAAGCTTAAAAATTCCATGCGATCTTGCTACGAAGCTTATTTAATCTTCGATTGAAAAGATGGCAATAATTTTATAGAATCTTTATTGAGGTTTTATAACTTTTGTGTGAAAATACTATGATCAACCTATGCCACAAACACCACCGATAAGTTTACTGAAATTTTATTATTTAGTCATCATCACCATCATCATCCTGCTGCTGGACCATTGCTGGACATAGGCCTCATAGAATACCACGACGAACGGTCTTGAGCCGCCTCCACCCTCTCACTTTTACCTTTATAATGTCTTTAGTTCATCAGGCCGTCCCCTTCCTGCTATTATTAATTATTTAGTAAGCTAATACATATAATTTCAGTCAGAAAAACTTTTAAGAAATACAACTTTTTAATTATTTAGGTAAATATGTTACCTTAGGTTTCAGTAGGTAGGTAGTGTACCTTCGCAATAATAAAGTACAATAAGCATTTACACACTACCTCAGAGAAATAAGGTTGACTAAGCATGTTATTCTTTTAATTAATTTGAATTTATTGTATTGGATTAGCGACATGCTCGAAATATTATTCTAATTTTAATATAACCACAGAATATTTCTTATTTTATTTACAATCATCACTGATATGGTGTTGGACTATTGCTGTTTTTTATATTATGCTACAATAAAAGATAAATATTTTATACAAGTTTTCTTTTATTTATACGATTATTTGACCTGCCTACCAGCTGCTTAGAACTCCATTGATAAACCTGAAAAAAAAAACAAAATTTTAAGAAATCTGTTGTACCTACAGTATACTTTAAAATTAGCCTGCGCTGAAATTACCTATAATTAGAGCAAACTATTGGAGTCCTTTCTAATAGTTTGAAATAAAAGCGACCATCTTTTTCTTCACTAAATTGTTTGTATGTCATAATGTATGACTGAGTATGTTGGCCATGTAAATTATGACCACCAATGTAAAATTACCATATTCAAAACAAATAAATTATCTTTATCTTCATCAGCTATACAATAGACGCGATAGACGCGGCGTCCACTGCTGAGGAGGCCTCTCAAAATCACCATGCTTAAAAGGCAAATGGAAGAAGAATTTGTGTCAAGTACTTAGATAGATGCTGCTGCCCACCCTCTGACGATATCCCTAGTCGCCTTTTACGACAACCACGGGTTTTTGGACAGTTTGAGTTCTATTCTTTGGCCGAGATCACCACGGCCAAAGGAACCATTATAATAATTTTAGTGTACAACTTTGCGTCACCGTGCTTTCTGCATTAGGTCATATGGTGGCCTTAAAAAGGCCAAAAGGGCTGGAAAGAACCAGTGTGGTTATAAAATAAAGGGCAGAGGCTTTCTAAATCCTTTGACCAAAGAGATCAAGAACTCGAAGACATGCCCAAAAGCACTTGTCATAATGTCTTTGAATCTTTGATTCTAGGACATGTTGATTTCCTCACAATGTTTTCCTTTACCGTTTGAGAGCACGTAATATTACGCAGTTTTTTCCAGCGTCAAAAGACATTGGTGCACGACCGGGATTCGAACCCACGACATAACATAACACCCAACAGTGGGTATCAGGAACTACGAATACACCATGGTACCGCAACACCCAGACCTGGAACAAATTGCAGATCATGCAAACATTTGTCCCGCAGCGGGAATCGAACCCGCAACCTCACGCATCACAGTCAGCTACTAGCTCGCCGCGCCACAGAGGTCGTCCTATAAATCGGTTTGTGTATAAGGATCGGAAGTCCGGGTCATCCCCACTAGACTATTAGTGCTCTACTCAGTATTGCAAATAGTCACACACGGAATCATTGAGAATGATGAGATACTCACTAGCATCGTTTTTCCTCCTCAGAGCTTCAGACTTTTCCAACGAAAACACGACTTCCTGAAAGTTTTTCACAGCTGTTCTCATGTTTGCCTGGTGTTGAACATTATCTGATGCACTGTCATCCAATAAGGTGTAGATAGTAGGCACATCATCTAACTTCATGCTTTTTACATTTTCAGGTTTAAAAACTATAGACACCTTGCCTGTCTTTGGATGTATACTGAAGGGTGATTTCAGCAAGTGGTTGAACCCTTTAGTGACATTTACATCTAATCTAGGGTATGTGTACTGAATCTTGATTTCTTCTAATAAATACTTAATTTTTCGGGCTGCGCTGCCATTCTGTAATACAGAAAATTTAAATAAGCCTACGTTATTCGTCTGTCTGTTTGGATTCTGTCAGAGGGGTAAATCTCGGCATAAGTAAGAGGTAGATGAAAATTCTATTTTATCTATTATGTATTATTTGGGCATGGACCCTATGCAATTAATAAAAATGCCAAGTCCCAAGGGGAGTCTCAGCACAATAGTTCTCCAACCAAGGAACAAAAACGATAACGCGTTCTTATCTACTAGTGGCGACATCTCGTCTTGATTTGAGTAAACTTCGGATCGGAACCCTACACTGTGTAGGAGAGAGGAAACGCATGTTTGCTTTATCTATTGTTTCAAGTAGCATCGGAATATCTGTGTAACAGTGATTGATCAGTCCATATACTATGCAGAAATGCTACATATTATTCTAATTATAATAGTACCACTAACTGACCCACTCGCGGGTCAACATCTGCACGTATTATAGTCATCATCATCGAACTATTGCAGTCCAGTGCTGGTCATAGATCTCCAAAGGCGCGGCACTGAGCCCACGTCAGTCATTGCACCATCTAGCCAGCGGGTGCCCTACACTACGTTTGACTAGACGCGGCCGCCGCTAAAGAACTCGTTTGCTCAGAGATCAAGAACTTTGGTTTGCACATATAGTACCATACAATACATAAACTTACCACCAATAGAGTTTATCTGTACTATGGTTATACCTTGACAGAAATGAATTCAAATGAATTCAGTGGTTTCCGAGGAGAAGAGAAACATTTCGAAAATAAACTCTAATTTATATCTCCAAGTGAGGTAATTTTGTAAATTTATGATACTTACTTCTCTACAATACAAATCATATTCATTCATAAAAGTATGCCATCTCTCCACAGATGAATCATGCATTTTCTTCAAAACTTTTTCAACTTGTGACCTCAGATTTTCATCTGGTATCATTTTCAAAAATTTGTCCAGCCTTTCTGGTGTTGATAGAAATCCTTGGTCCTGTAATATTTCTTCAAAGTGTTTGTCAATTACATTGAGGGCTCTCCTGGAAATAAAAAATAATAATTTTTGTTATTGCTTTAGTAGACAAGCTAGCTATTTTAGCTAGTTGTTGAAGCCAGATCATTAGTATTTTTATGTTGGTTGCTAAGCTGCATAAAAATTACTGTGTTCCCTTTTTATAACAGAATATAAAAAAAAAATTGGAATAAAAATTGCCAGGATGTTAGGTGCTATACGGAAGCCCTATTATGCATGTTTGATCCAAAACATGTTCTCATTTCTTACGTTTCGTCTCCATCATCATCATCATCAATCAAGAACTGCCTACTGAATAGTCTTGCCTAGTATGGGCCTTATGCCAAATGAAAACTATCAAAATAATCTATTAGTCCCGATTCAGTTTGTTTAATTTTAGAAAAGAGCCTTGACACTTATTTTTAAAATTAAATCACTACCTGATACTGGAATGCACATTATCCCCCCCTAAATGCACCTTCTTATTCTGTCCATCCCCTCCAGTGATCAAGCAGAGGTAGTCAGCAACAGCCCCGCGACCCGGACTGTCAAGGGTGCGAGCCTCATAATCCGAGACCCAGCAATGGACTCCTCTTCTTCCGGAGAACACCCATAGAATACTTTGGAAGCCAAAATCCTCTGTAAAAGAATATGTTTCCAAAAAAATGCAATCATCTTAAAAACAATGCTAAGATCCATGCAAAAAACACAGATAGATTAGCCCACAGCTTCACCCATGTGCTATTGGAATAAATGTAACCTATTCTGTTAATCCAGTTCTTAATCTGTTCTACCAAATTTCATCAAAATTTAGCCACTACAGTGTGATTGAATAATAAACATCTTAACTTTTGCATTCATTATTAATTGTTAATAGGATTATTTACTTATACTCAATATGTACAATATCTTTGTTCTAATTTAGCTAAAAGAGTTCAATTCAAATAAATCAAATAATTGCTCAAGATAAATTAGTGTATTGAAAAACACATCACAAGACACAATAAAAAGTACCTTTCAAGGCCTTGTCAATGATTTGGCAAGCAACAACCATAAACTTCCAGCACTTTTCACACACTCTGGCTTCCTGGCAGCATGTTCTTATTTCATCGTAATCTGTAAGATCTATATCGAAGACCAGCTCCCTGGATAGCACCACTGCATCATGCCGACCAATGGATGGCCTGAAAGGTATGTTGACATTTTGGTTGTTGGTAGTAAAACAAGTACGTAGGCAAAGATCTTTGGTAGTAGGTAGATACCTAGTTTATTTAATAAAGTAGCGAGTTTGGCTGATTAATATTTTATTAGACGCTATTGGACAAGGACCAGTTTGATGAGAAGGATTAAAAGAAATATATTCTAGGGTAAATAAACATACTTGGTATTGTAAACTGCACCAATATCCAATTTGTGAGGACATTTCTTCTGAAGGAGAGTCTGTAGTTCTTTTTGGTTGCAAATAGACAAATATCGCAGGTACACATCGTCAGCTAGGGTAAACGAAAGTTCTCGGTTACAAAGAGGCTGTGGTGCGCTGCCGCATGCAAGCCATCGGCAGAAGACATTTTGGGGAAACAGCCTAGTGTAATATATTGGCAGCATGTCGGATAGCAAGTTCTCATCGTGGTTGCCCGCCTGGAAACATAGTTGTACCAAAAAACCTCTTAAAAATTATTAACACAACAACTATTGTTGGACTAATTTGCACAGGGCAGAATTTGAGCAAAAGCCGGAAGGACTACTAGGAGACATTCCGAGACCAGACTTTACCAAAGAATTACAATTATGAAGAAACACATACCATGGTCAGAACTTAGATTTTAGCAGTATACAGTTGTATTGCAATACAATCTCAATGTTTGATGGGTGTGGGTCGGGTGTGACCGCGTGTGTGACAATAAATTTTACTCCTCCAAGCACTAAATTAACAAAACATTAGTTCAACAGCCAAACTGAAAAAAAACCGCCAAAATAAAATGCATAAATCTAATAACAATCACTTCACTTCTTATTTTATGACATCTGTGGCTAAGGCTAACTGTCACAATTCTGCCAGTGTCAGAGTCATAATAGATTTTTAAACGTAGACAGAGGTCTACGTTCTTAAACCTTATTGGAGAGTGTCTTATGAATATAATCAAACCTTTGCTCCTTGCTCCAAGAATCAAACAAATCCATAATCTAAGCATAGACCCTTGCTCCAAGCATAGACCACACCCGCTACACCTTGGAGCAAGGAACACGCTACACCCACACATTTTCGGCTTTTGACAATGACATTGACAGCAAAAATTTAAAACTTCTATTCAATACAGGGAGCTATAGAAAGATGAGACGACGCCTTTTATTTTATTTTGAAAAGGGAGGTTCCGCATCTCCCCCTTTCAGGCTAGAGCGTAAAATGCGTAAATTATTATATAAATAAATAAATGCTGGACATTTCACACATCATTATCTAGCCCCAAGCTAAGCAGAGCTTGCGTTATGGGTACTAGATAACTGATATACTTAATACAATACATTACATAGATAGATATTTTTTATTATACATAGAAAATACCCAGAACACCCTGAACAAATTTCTGCAGATCGTACAAATATTTTGTTCCGAGGCGGGAATCGAACCCGCAACCTCCTGCGTCGCAGGCGAACCTTAGCCCGCCGCGCCACATAGGTCGTATATATAAGCTATCAGTATCAGGGGATGCTCTAACTAACCTTCTAAATCTAAGCTCTAACCCTCCCAAGTCCCCCCCTCCAAGTAAGCCTCCAAGGTATAAAATACGAACGTCAAACAAATTGTAAGCAATTGTAAGGTAGGGTATGAATGCACGCATGCACGCGCATTGTACGCATGTCAAGCCTGGCAAAAAAATATAGAGGCAGAACCGCACTTTACCTTGGTGAAGTGAAGTGCAAAATATCAAGTAAAATGGGTAAGGTAGGTTAAAATAAAATTAACGTGGGTAGTTTCATTTTCCATTGTCTCTGTCTGGAGCCTAGATTTATTTGGTAAGCGCAGGTACCCTCTATACTCATTTTAATAATGGCTTGTTTTGCAGCCGGTCACACATATTTTAAGTCAGTCCCGTAATCATGGAAATAAACCTGAAAAATGCATTTTTCTTTGCCATAAAACTCTCTATAGGTAAGAGATTGTACAATCATGACCGTACACGGTACTGTGTGTTTTTTACAGAATTTTAAGTTGCTTTTATAATTTTATTATAGGTCCACTTGTGGCTAGTTTGGACGTCGCAACAAACAAACTTGAAGAACTTATCCACAGACAAGCAATCAACATTTTAGAGAAGCCTTTACTCACTACTTTAGTAACTTCATGCGTTCTATTATTGCTGATTAGTGCCATTACAATTTCAACGTTAATAACGGCTGGAGTACTTTGTATCGTTGTCGTCATACTAATAATTGAAGGTGAGAAGTTAAATTTAAGTACCAATCCTATGATACTATAATACTGATAGGTTCAATTTATACATGTATGTGTATGTAAACATATTACTTGTACAGTATGTTATACATAATGTAGGTATACATTTTCTTAACCTTATTCCATCTGTGAGACAAACATCTGCAGGGCAAAAGTCTCGCCCATTTCTTGCCAGAAATCTCGATCCTCAGCCACTTATTCTGACCGACCCTTCTGGTAGCTCAGGTCATTACATTTTTGTCAGGATGCCAACGTTTTATAGGCAAAAAAGACCCTCTGCCTTCTGCTCTCTGAAGCTTTTATGTGGTGCTTATCGTACCTAGCTGATACAATATAGTACACACATAAATATCTATACATCCATTAGCCTCCTATGCTTGTTGGCATAGTCAGGTAATAAATGCAGCTACCGCAATTTTTACATACACAGCACAGTCTTTTTTCCCAAAGGGGTTACGTGTAGCCTCAAAGGCCTTTTCACCGTGGGTGGTATCAGTCGCAGGAATATAGACGTGACAAGTGGTGAGCGCATCGCTGCTTGCTTTCCGACGGCCAACTCAGCTAACACTTTCTTCCAGTAAATAATAACACACTCCTAAATAATCCAGCAGCCAGGACAAATCTTATACCAACGGCAATTGCCCAATAGTTGTATAATAAGACATTTATTTATTTTCAGGATTCGTATTTGGTATGATTATTGGTTTGGCTGCTGCAATCACTGCATCTATTTTTGCGGTCATAATAATCATGATTGGACTCATTTTGTCGTAAGTACAAAATAAGGGTTTGACGTTTCTTAATTAACTACATTTAAAAATAAGTTAAATTGATTATGAAATCAGTCGACTGGAATTAGTTGATTACCTAGGTAGTTACAACTTTCTATCCACAAAATAAAAACAATATGCCCACATAGCTAAATTGTTCTTAGAAACAAAAACCTTCATTTTCTAGTCAGTTAATCGATCCCTGTGATCCAGTTTGCCATTACTTACAAGTTTCTGCAGTAGGTATATACCTACTGTTGTTATGACTTTTGTATTAATTTTGATCTTTACTTCTCTTATTTAATAACAATCATTATAATATATTGCTATGGTGTGTCAGTCCTAAGAATAGACTCCTCCATCTCCTCCCGTGGATGTCGTATAAGCTGACTAAGGGGACGCGCAGCAGCATTTACCTGGGTAGGTACTCAACATGAATACCTACTGTGTTCATTAATCCGCCTGTGGACGTCTAATGGCTGCTGATTGTGATGTGTGTCTGATATTGTATAATAATATTAAGTAGGTAAGTAAGTATAACGATAATTGATTTCTTTTTCGACGACCTCTGTGGCGCGGCGGGCGAAGGTTCGCCTGCGACCTAGGAAGTTGTGGGTTAAATTCCCGCCTCGGAACAAATATTTGTACAATCTGCAGATATTTGTTCAGGGTGATCTGGGTATTTTTCTATGTATAATAAAAAATATCTATCTATGTAATGTTCTTGTATTAAGTATATCAGTTATCTAGTACCCATAACACAAAGCTCTGCTTAGCTTGGGGCTAGATAATGTTGTGTGAAATGTCCAGCATAAAATTTTTATTTATTTATATAATTTAGGTTGAGATTATAAACAATATTTGTGACCTAACACATAACGTCAACCCGCCATCTCTGCTACCAAAAGGTTTGACTGGGAGAAAATGCTTTTTGCATTACCTTTGTTGCATTTTTATAAATGTCCAATTGAGATTTAATTTACAAAAAAATATAAATAAAACGTAAATAATAGCGTGCCTCTACCACAACTGATGTATAACTAATTCCTGTATCTACATTATTACAAAATCTCCATGTCTCTCTTTCTTCTGTCCTCTTTGGTCTTCTGTAGTCATTGGTAAAGTCATGTTTTTTATTATACCTAACCTTTCACGAAACACTCTCTTTAGTTACAAGAAGGATGAATTCATTTAAAAAATATGCACGGATAAATTCGGGTCTTCCGAAAGCGAGATGACATCGTAACGTTTGCAGTAAATATCTGGATGAGAGACACATGGTGTCGGTGTCCGTTTTAGACCCGGCTGAGATTATTGTGCTAGACTCTTTGAGAATTCTCTAAGGCTAGACTACATGTTCTCTTCTGTCAGCCTGCTCTAATCGATCGAGACTTTTGACTGAATGGCGGAGAGAGATCATGACCGTAACCTCGGTCGAACTCTACATTGATAGGTAGGGTTTCACCTTTAAAAAATAATTGACTCTACTTCTTCGTTGTCTTCTCTACGTTTAGGACTTGAGCATGGTGTTCGGGGTGGGTGGGTAGCAATGATGTTGGAATGGAAATAGCGTGGCCGCTAGGAACTAGCTCAGAAGAGCTAGGAGTCTTGTGGCATATCTAGTATACAGTACGTACGGTATGTTTTGTGAGAACTAGCCGGCAGCCTACTATTATATTATATTTTAATATACCTACTATATTACTTTAGAGCAGCCACGGGGACCGCAAAGTCGCAAACTAGGGACGATATTTTTAAGAATGCTCTATAATAGATGTTGACAGACGATCCCCATAGTTGCGTTCCCCATGGCCATTTTGCTAGTACAATTGGGTTCGTTGTTATGTCTCCTGAGTATGTCTCAGTCATTCGGGTTTAGCTAGTGTTGTGATTCATGCCATTTATCCAGCTTTTACCCGTAGCGGAAGGAGCCTGCTGAGTCACGTGATGTTTGTATGCTTCTCCATGAGAGGTAATGAGATAAATTTTAACTGAAATAAACACTAGCCTTTCACACCCTTAGAGAATGTATGTGTTCACACCTATGGCTTGCATCCAACTTACTTGATGTGTCTCGACCAATCACTGCAGAATTTATCTCTACTCTAAAAGGCTATAACACGTGTCACGGTGTCACAAAGTCGACGCGATTCGTATTATGAGATAAATGAAACGCATGGGGTGTGAATCGGTTCTTGAGAACCAACTCATCTGTTTTGTTCATACCCCTTACGTACGTCACTCAACAACTCACTCACTTTTTTCGAAAGAGTGTGCGAAACTGTGAAAGAATTGAATGAATGCGATGCGAAATCGTAATGTAAATGAAAAAGACACAAAAAATGTGCAAGTATTAAAGTTTATTTTATTCAAGTGTTAGTGGGTGCTATGCTATTTCGGCTCGTGTATTTGTATTCAGTGTGAAATTAGGAATGGTGTTTTGGATTTGCTCATTTTCATTCATTTACGACTACTTAAAATAAGTGTGGTGGCGGGCGAATCGAGTTTTTGGATTTTGAACATTTACCACAAGGTCATAAATGCACCTGTGATGTAAGTGTGACCTTACCTACATAATATAAAACAAGATACCTAGATACTTTCCTTCAAACATTGTTTCTGTAACGTATTTGTAATGCTTTCGATTATATATCCACTTATCTTTATTCTCTGTCAACCAGTTATCTTATAGTTATCTTTTAGGTAGGTATATTTTTCAAGACAACATATTCAATGAAAATCATATTCAATCAATATTGTTATGCATTCTGTAGAATGGATTAAAATGAAATTTAAGTTACCAAGCTGTCAAAATGACCATCCACTACCTCTGTTACACATGATTTGTATCCAGTATTGTCTCATTCACTAGTTGTATTTCACTGACTTGATTTGATAAAGCTTAACTGGCGTAGTCATACCTACTCAGATCTGGTCCTTACAGATTATGTATCATATATAATAAGCATATTTACCTGTAGGGCTGCCTGTATCAAACCTCAATAATTACACTGATGGCTTGTACACTAAAACCTTTCTCGATAATATAATTATTCTACATGACATCTTCATCAAAATACAGCTAGAAGCACGTTGATTCTCACAATCATTTTGAAAACTACAAATTTGCTTCTTGAACTTGAGACGTCTCTCAATAAAGCTAAGCACTATAACCCATAACCCAAAGTCAATATTCTCACATTGACCAAGATCACATTCGATTACTATGAATCCAAAAAAACAAGATATTAATTTACCAGAAGTTCTGAGACCTGGATGGCGATTCTCTTATTTCTTGCATTCAATTCACAATATAATCTCACCTCAGTCATCTTTTGATTAATCATCACACTTTCTGCCACTCAGGGATGCTTTCGCTAGAGCGAGAGAGATAGCCAATGCATGGGAAGATAAGTTATAGTTACTACATCTATGCACATAGTGACCGATGTGACAGTAGACTGCAATGAGCTTAGATTGTGAATTTCATGTTTAATAGTTACGAGAATCTGTGCTCAGCTATGCAAGCCACATTACATTTGGTTCTTAAACTTGGGATGTCTATCAATCAAGCTTAAAACTATAACCCATGCAAGAACAACACTGAAACTAAATTGAGACTCGAGCATAATTTTGAATAGAGGCCCATAGAGGAGGAGTGTCTGATAAAATTGTAATTGTTCTTGTTGATAATGGTACTCTTCCTGAAATTACCAGTGTTGAAGATTATCAAGAATTATGACAATGTCTGGTATTAACCGGTCATGCTACTTTGTGTTGGTATGACTATGGTAGTGAATAAGCATTTGTGATAACTCATCTACCATAATAGGTATTCAAATGAACACCACCTAGTTTTAGCATTATACCTAATTGAATTTAGATTTTTAATAAATTTTCTCATGCATATTTGCTTACAAAGGTCTGAGATTTTATAACAAATATAAAGGTGCCTAGTGTTAAGGTTTTCAATATGCGAGTGCTTAGCTACTAGCTGAACAGTTTTTAATTGAATTACCTAATTGGGAAATATTATTGCAGGGTGAATGTCTCCACTAAAGCTGACAGCAATCTACAAAATTGATCTTGTAAGTAGTTTTATACCATTTTTTTGTTTTTTTTTGTTTTTTTAGAACAATTACGACTATACTCCATGTATTGTCCATTTAATAATCTGCAGTTCCCATTCAGTTTCCATCTCAAAACCACAATATTATATTAATAACTACTTCATTCATTGATATTTTAATTTATTTTAGTTTATTTTAGTGGGTTCTTCATCCTTTGTTAAGAATATTTATGCCTATTTCCACCAACCAATACTCATAATTATCATCAGCTGGTTGATGTTCACTGCTGGACGGGGCTTCCCCCTTCAAATAAAATGGGGGGAATTTGCCATAATCACCACAGTTAGCAGGCGGATTGGTGATTGCAGTATTGGTGCTAAGTACTCAGGTGGATGCTGCTACCCATCTCCTGGTGTAATGCTTTGGGTCTGAGTGTTGTGGTACCATGGTACTCGTAGTTCCTGTTACCCACAACAGAAAATCCTAGTTGGAATCAGGATTATTCATGTGATCGTTAGTTAAAAAAATATTTCATGAAAATTAGTATTTGTATTCATAAAATACAAACTGTGATGCGGGTAGGTACTAACCAACCCAAGTACCTAACTACTTACCTTAACTACCTACCTACAGTACCTACCTACATATATACATACACTAAGTACCTGCACTCCAGTCTACATAATTGATGTATGTAGGTATACTATACAAGTAGGTACTACTAATCTGTATGCCTTATATTCACTTCACTAATATTCCCTTATTTTTTATACCAAAATAACCAGAACCACTATCAAGTCAGGTTTCTTTACTAGTTTTAGGGAGTAGGAACATTATTGAACTGAATGATTTGATTCCCATTGATACTGTGTGAGTAGGCTATAAACAAAAACTCAATATGTCACTACTGAAAAGTGGTCTTAAATGTAGTAATAGGTACTTCTTTTATCTCCAGGAAGGTTTGCCCATCAAAATAATTATATTAGGTATGTTTCCACCAAATACCTAATTCCATCATTGTTAACTCCTTTCACATATTCACTGTCATCAGAAATTTGTGTTGATAAACCTTACAAAAATACTGCTCACATGTTTAGACTCCGAGAGCTAGGATCTTGTAGAGATGTGCAAGACATGTGCAAGACATGTGCAAGACATGTTTTGATACATTTTGTCAAATAGCTAATACTGACGGCCTTTAATTGACTTTAAAACTGAATTTTAGTACTTTGAACCAAACACTTATAGGTAAATCTAGGGAGTTTAAAAACACACATGCGAGCCGGGTGATGTGAACCGTCGGCGTCGCAGAAGGGGCCGGTGAGTGCCAGAACCGAAGTGAACCCTATTTTTACATTTTGATGCGTTATTATCTGATAACCGTTGGGGAATAAAGGTTCTCGATGGCGACCACAAACCGGACTGCGCGGTAGAGGAAGCCCGTCCACTCGATGGACTGAAGACATTGTAAGCGTCCCAGGAAGTCGGTGTATGGAGGCGGATCAAGACAGTTCATCGTGGCATTCTAAGCGATGATGCTGATGATGATGCGTTATTTGATGTGAATGAAAATATGTTTTGTGTGTGCCACACGCACGATGTTTAACGATTAAGTTTCGTTGGTGCGCGTTTGTTGATGTACGATTTGCATGTTGAGTATAAAACCATTTAATTCAGAGTTTAAATACTACCATTATACTTGTTATTATTGCTTACCGCCTATTTGTATCGAATCTATGTCATCGTTTTTAGCCTGGCCTTTAGAACGTAAGCTAATGCTTCTGTATGTTTGTAGATCAGTCCGTCAAGCTGGCGGCCCTCCAGGATGCGGCTCGCGCGCCCTCGCTAGCACCGCGCACACGGACCGTTTCTACTATCACTGGTGAGAATTATTTGAACTAGTTACTTATTTTTCCGTTTCCGAGTTTAGGAAAGAATTGTAAAAATAATTTTACAGACCGAAAATTCCATCATTGCATCCGTTTGCATATTATGGAGTAGAATTTGTGTAACTTGACGTTACCACTGGTATTTTCCCTTTGCTGCCTCGAATCGTTAGTAAACCTACGTGTAAAATCCAAGCCCCTACCATGCAAACTAAGAGTTAATTTGTTGAAATGTTACACTGAAAACAAAGCCTAGTTTCAATTTAGACGACCTAGATCCTATATTCGTAGTATCCAAATAGTGTGCGATGCACGTTAACTCCTTATCTTAGTAGGCTACATCTTTGCTGGCACTGGCGTACCGAGGTCTTGATAACCTTACGCTTTCAAATCTAGATATTACATAGGTATAAGTAATTCCTGAACTTCTTTTCGAAAGTTGGGGGCTTAAAGCCTAGAGTTTATGAATGGGTTGAATTATCGATGTGATTGGCTGCTTGCCAGGCTGTGCTATTCTGGGTTGGGCGGGCAGCGCGCGAGCATTTCAGTGTAACACCGCGCTTTCTTCAAACCGCTGTCGCAGGCGTGAGCCCCGTTTATCGCAAACGCATTGGCGGTTAGATCTAAATAAAAAAACCGGTCAAGTGCGAGTTGGACTCGCGTGGAGAAGGTTACGTTCAAGTAGGCTACCATAGCTAGGCTAGCCCAATTGAACATAGTTAGTCCTCAGTGAAATTAAGCAATACATTTTATACGCTTCTTCTCTTTACGAATATGTTCCGTTGCCCCGAAAGATTTTCGTTTAGTTTTTCCTATAAAACTATAAGTGAGGCCCTATAAGTATTTTCTGTTGAAAAGCGCTGTAGCTTCAGTGGTAAGGTAGGGGGAAGGGGGATGCTCTATATTCTTTAATATCATTTTAATGTAAAAAGTATATTTGTATAAGTCCCAAAATTTGTCTTAAAAATATCGGTTGCAATTTTTGTATCTCCCATACTGATGACGTTATAGTGTCATCTCTTGTTTGTTATTCAGCGACGACCAGCCTGAATCTCCAATTCTCCACAAGAACTTAGCTATGAAAGGTATTACCTACGACTTACAACCAAGTTATACCTTTCAAGTAGGTAAGTATATTAAATAGCTCATAATTAATTTGCAGTTTGTCTCCTTTTTATTAGCATGAGCCACAAGAGTAAAGGGTTTCTAAAAATCTATTGATCTTTCCTTCAAAATAATATCTGCGACACGGTTATCGGTTATACAACATACAACCTACTGTTTGAAACTAATAAAAATATACCTGTTGCAAAGAACGCAATGTAGGTGAACTAATCCACTGAATTTCAGTTTTTCTATCTACTCATGCTAATTCACAGGATTAACGAGTTCTGTACGATTTGTTTTCATAGCGTGATCGAACTAATTTATTACCATACTGACTTTCTAGTCTAGAGACTGGATTTTAATGATTCCGAACCCCTAAAGAAATCATGTTTGACTGATTGGCATAATTCATCGCAATATTAATAAAACACTGCGGCTACACGTTTGAAAGAAGTAGGTACATAATTGCAAACATTATCTTAGCAATCAATCGATCTTTTGTACCTTCAGTTACAGTGGCACAAGATAAGAAAACGAAAGCGAATTGAAACGAAAGTGAATTAACAACGCCCAGAAAAATAGTCTATTAATCTTGTATCGTTCCGTTTGGTTATGTCATGTGTTTGTATTTACGATGCACGAACAGCAAAAATCAATAATGAGCTTGAAGCATTTTGGCCTGCATTTCATAACGCAGTCCATGCACAGGTTTGATCGTGGGAGTTGGCCCATTGTGTTAAGGCAGTACCCCGACCAAACACGGCGTCAAGCTGTTTTTTTTAAGCCTCTCTCCTCGTTAAATAAAGCAAGTAGAAAAAAAATTAAAAGTCACCACATATATTTGACATTTTGTCATCAAGTTCCACGATTGGTATAATGATTTAACGTCGTAAGTACTCGACAATAAACCCATGAAAAAATTTAAATAAATCATGATTTTGTACATCTTCTCTTAAAGTTATCGTTACTGAATTTTTTGGTTTACACAATTGTATAGTTAATTTAATAGTAGAATTATTACACGATTAATTAAAAAAAAAATGGGTTCTCTTTATTTTTTATGAATTATATTTCATGAATCCGTGCGAATCTGGCTGTGCGCAAGGAGCGGACTAGTCAGCCGCCGGCTCTCGGACGGACGGCTAGATGGCAGTACTATTAGAACGGACTACATAGGTGTCACTAAAATAAATAATTTGCGATGTATTGTAGAGGCGAACACCTCAAGGTCATTCGGTCAGGGTAGCGCCTTAATAAAGACATAAGAAAAACTAGCTCTGGTGCTCTGTTAAACATTGCTGAAACTGAGCTCAAAGAAAGGTCAATGGTTATGTAACATGGTTGGTTGGTTATGATATTTCAATTAGGTAATTATTGTGTTTGGCCCTTGATGATGATACAAGGTCGCCAATAGTGGTTACGTCAGCCATCAGTAGCAGGACAGCCCAACGCCGAGGTGACCCCGCTATGGCAGCGATGCCAACTCATTGACGACATCCTTATTTTTATTGGTTATTCGAATGAGTGCGTCGACCGAACCGCCTCCACAGGCGAACTGTGCGTGTGGCCTCGCATCGTGTCTATTTAGAGGGTTTTTGTCGGACGTACCTACAACTTTTTACCTCTTTATTGCCTTTTCAGCGAGTTTAGTTAGACAATAGGTATTGTCAGATAGTCGTCATGGTTCGTGCTTATGGTGGCTTTAGTTCATCTTCATACCTACTTCGTCCGTACCAATTTTTTCGCAGCTCATTAGCAAATGGCGCTATGTTGTTCATTATCATAACCCCCCTCACCCCCGCTGCCAAATCACTACTAATTGACAAGATTGCAATCAGCACAAGCATCTTCCGCTAGCAAAATTATTCTCATTCATCTATTTAATACAGAAGAAAGATTAAATGTGTTAAGTACTTGTTTTTTTTGCCATTCACTTTACATATAAGACTTGAATAGAGAGCAATCAATTAGCAGTGCTATCGTACGTATCAACATTAGTTAGATGAATGAACTTTGTTAAAATACACACACGCAACAATATAACTTTTCATTTAAAAAACCGACTTCCGCCATTGTATTCGACTAAATAATTTTGGATGAAAAAAAATTTATGAAAGAACCATAGTGGTGAAAGGATTATGATACTTTCTGAATGCAAATGCTTGGTGTCTTGCTGAAAATATCAAAATCGCCATATGTATGCCTACAATATTTGAGGAGTTCCCTCAATTCCTCATGGATCCCATCATCAAAACTGGATTCTGAAAAAAATGGGACCAATCTGGAAGTATATCTATTCAAATAAAAAAAGAATTTTCCAAATCGGTTCATAAATAAATAAATAAATAAAATGAAATGATATGAAATGTGTTATATAAATGCCGGAGATATGCGGTAACAAACATAAAAAAAAAAAAAAACGAATTGAGAACCTCCTCCTTTTTGGGAAGTCGGTTAAAAAACTACTAATAGCTTGGGCCATATAATTTTTTTTTATCGTTTATTATTCATTATTTGGGAAAATTATCAATGGGTTTTGCCGTCATTTCTATTTTATTATTAGCGAACCATATATGATATCACCTCAAAGCAGCAGTACTTCGTAATAGTAGTACATTTTACTCAAATAACTTGCCAACTGAAACAACATTATCTTGTGTTTCCAATCAAGTTTATTATGACTATGTAATCAACTAACATCAACTCGTCAGCTTCACCTCACCATTCACAAACTGCTTGTTCTTCTTTTATCCTAGTAAATCTTAGAATTCTTGTAAGTAATACTATAAATAAATAAAATAAATAAATGCTGGACATTTAACACAACATTATCTAGCCCCAAGCTAAGCAGAGCTTGTGTTATGGGTACTAGATAACTGATATACTTAATACATAGATAGATACCCAGAACACCCTAACAAATATCTGTAGATTGCACAAATATTTGTTCCGAGGCGGGAATCGAACCCGCAACCTCCTGCGTCGCAGGCGAACCTTCGCCCGCCGCGCCATAGAGGTCGTACTATGTTGCCGACCTATCGATATTTCAAATCATTGAAGCCGAATATTTGATATGAAATGTGTTGAAAAACTATCTTTGAATGCTTAAGTAAATAGTGACGCAAAAAATCCAGACTATACGTATGTACTTACGTGATATTGGTTCTGTTCATTTAGCCTCGTATTCTATACAAATAGAATCTTATAACCTATTGCACAGAAACGAGACAAGTCTATGCTGAAATTTCACGCTAAAAGATTTTCCAGTTAGCTGTACTTATTATATTATGCTTTATCAAATTCGGGACCGCAGTTACTATCCATTTTTCTACGAACCTTGTTTGTCTTTAAAGATATCAGACGCTCAATTGATAAAATGGAAAGTTTTATTATAATATCTTTCAATCTATTATTACGTTCATTTTAATGCGTGACCCGAGAACAATGTTACTTTTGTACTCATGTTGTACCTACTTAGCTCATTGTCCCCGCCATGGAGTCTCGACTCTCAAGAGATCTAATACAGTAGTCTTTTATTTCCACGGTCATTGTCACCAGTCGCAACTGATCGGTTTCCCTAACTGTTATCGGGTTTTATGACGTTTTCTTTATCTGCTATCTGTAGGCAAATTATATCGGTTGATTACGGCAGCGTTCGTTACACAGTGCACGTCCGCAGATCGAATAGTGCAATTAGTGGTTTTATAACATTGTTTGTTGTGATGTGACTGTAATATTGGTGTACTATAGTGGTTTTGAGTGTGAACAAAGATGTCGGCAAGGATAAAGCGGCCGCGGCCGCGGCGTAAGGATGAAATGCACGAGAAGCGCCAGGATATACTTCTGGATTGGAGCAATGGTGAGTTTGTCGACTGAATTATGTGCATAGGATGATTTCTAAAGTGGTCGCCCGCGGTTTTGCTCGCGTTATATAGTGACAAAAAGTAGCTCCAGCAAGGTCATGATCTATCAATCGGTTCAATCTTTACGGCGTGACAGTGACTGAGCAATAAACATAGTAGGAAGTAGGATTTTGTGTCTACTTTGTAAACATGGATTAAAGTTGATCTGTGAATGCACCTTGCGTTCCCAAGATACACTATAGATCAATCTTGTCAGCTTTGGACCGTACCTTATTAAGCATGCCGTGATGCAGCCAAACGCCGCTTAATTAGCTCCATCGCTTTCTAAATATGTTAATCTTTAGCGTGGTGGTAGTTACCAGAGATGTTTACGAATTACCATTCGAACGTTAATTGGGTACTTTGTATGGGCTTGTTACCTCGCTTAGTCTTAACGAGGGTTACATTACAGGCTGTGTTACGATAAACAGCCAAACAGGCCCGGCCTCCGCGTTCTCACTCTCTTCTCATAAATGCATTTTATGAGAATTTTTGTTTATTTGTAAAGGTCCCTGTTTTTAATTTTCTTGGCTTTATCGGATGATAAGATAGAAAACTTGATTGATTGTTCTATAATTCAGATTAATATGATTAGTCTCCTTGGAACATTTTAGAGAGATGTATGCACCTAATACGAACTTTTTCGTTTTAGCAAGTGCTGGGTTCATGGTCCGCTTAGAATCTAGGCTGTATCTGCTATCAAGGCCCTAGATTATAAACAATATTTGTGTATCCTGTAAAAGGTTTTGTTCAGGACTTAACGAAATGAATCTACGAGAATGTAAAGAACACTGCGCGTGCGTCATAAATGATTTGGAGGCACCATTATTCTTCTCTACCATATTTACATTAACCAACATAACTTGGACACTTTCCAGCGGATATTCTAAAATAAATATAGTGAATATTGTGGAAACAAAACTATTTTATTTTTTATCCCGTTTTAGGGTTAGGGTTAAAATAAAGGCACAAAGCAATGGGACCCTACTACTAAGCTTAGTCCGTCTGTCTGTCTGTTGGTAATCTGTCACAGGGGTTATCTCGGCAGTCGTAAGAGGTATCCAGTTGAAATTTTCACAGATTATGTGTTGTTGTGGCATGAACCTTATACAAATTTATATGTATATTTATACTATATTCATATTATATCTAACAAAAAATGCAAAAAACCAAATCCCAAAAGGATTCCTCGTACAAGAGTTCTTCAACAAAGTAATAAAACCTTATTAATTATAATGTAACCTCCCGTAATATTTTATTATTGTTTTAAAATTAGCATTTTGAAAAATCAAAAATGCCTGAGTCCCTTTCAAAAAAAGTGTTGCTGACCCTGGAAATGGCTGCACTAATTTCCACCAAACATAGCATCCATCACTACCTTCGCGAACACCATCTTTCATACAATAAAACCCGCATTGAAATCAGCACCCGCGCCGGAGCTATGAAGCCACATACATACAGACAAACACACACAATAACACCTTCACAGTTTCTGAGTGCATTGATCAATACTAAAACGCCTCCCTGCCATAGGAATGTAAATTATCCAAAGAATTAACTTGCTATGAGAACTTCAAATTGAGCTTTACTGCATCGTAATAAGGCGGAAAAGTTTTGTTATTGATTCTATTGAAAGTTGATGTAGAGATTGCTTAGGTGGTGCAGCATTCCCTGAGTGCATGCCCTCGGAGGCTCGGTCGGTACATACTATTATTTTATCTGTGGTTCGGTCATCCGCCGCAGTCGCGTCGCGGGGCGGAGAACTATCGATTTTGTCTGCAGTTTCCATACTAAATACGGAATGTAGACGCCTTCTGAAGCTGTACTGCACTTATAAGTCTCGGTACCGCATTGCGAAGTTAACTACTTCGATCATGACATTCTGTTAACTTGTTGTTTTTCTCAGCAAACATTAAGACTGCCAGCTTTATTTGATCTGGAGATTTCATAATAACGATGAATTTATGACTAACTAATTTCTTTTAGGTAAAAAAAAAAATTAACCAGATATACAGGGCGTAAAACTGAAAAAGTGCATTTAGACCATGATTCTGAAAATATTTAAGTTGAAAAAACACGAAAAAAAAAACACTTGAAAATAAGGTTTTCTCCGGTATGAATCAGTTCTCACGCGAAAGCTATTTTATAAAGCTATGATATAGGTAGCTTTACCGGTACCTTTAGTATTCGGGAGCAGTCCTTTTACACGCTGTATAATGTATTTTTATTACCTAAGTGCAATAGGTAAGTAAATTAGTTAGTATCATAATAATCTTCAATAATCCTGACAAATAGAGCGTAGCGAGCCACTGTCCCCCTGAGTGGACGATGGTTGAGTGAGTGAGAGTAGCGAAGATGCGACGCGCGAGTATTTCTGCGGGATTTAATTTTTTTTATACTATTTAAAAAAACCTCAATTCTAATTTCAAATAATTCCAAAATTTCAGCGATATTTGAGGGGCACCCTCAAATATCAATGTGAGCAAAAACACGAATCTGAGGCCTAATTCTCTAATTTATAAACATTTCAGTCACAATATAATCTCGTGTCAGTCGCACTGTCTCGTATAGTAACTATTACATATTCTTCGCAAGAAACGCGAAGATTAATTAATAGTTACTATATGTGACAGTGCGACTGAGACGAGATAATACTGCGAATTGAATGTTTTTAAATTAGAGAATTGGGTCTCTGTTGTCAGAATGGAAAAAGTGACTATTCTGATAATATTGTGATGTTATACCTGTAGCTTTTTAAACGTCCGCTTTTTTATTAAATTTTTTGAATTTTGTGATTAATTTGTACCAATTTGACATGCCAATGTTACCTAAGCAAAGTATTAAATTGGTTACTTATATATATATATAATTCTGAATAACATGTTTTTAAATGGTGAAGAAAACAATATTTAAAGAAAACGATATAACCAAACAATTGATGGCTTGTGCAACAGCCAATCCGCATTGAGAAGTCGAGAGTAAACTACCTATAATGAAATGACAGAGACGCTCAAACAGGCAATATTTTCAATAGAACTGTATTTCAATGATACTAAAATATGTTTTGTTTTGTCCACAGAGGTGTGCAATAGCGAGGAGTTGCCCGAGGTAGAGATCGTCAGCCTCCTTCAAGAACACATACCCAAGTATCGACTGAGAGCCGACAGTCTCACACAATTTGGAGGCAAGTACATAATATATTGTTAATATGATCATCTTTATTTCAATACACCAACTGAATTTTATAAAATGGGAAATTTTCACGTACCGGTATGTTGGTGAAATCACCAACAGGTTTCGACCCTAATCGAGTAGTCAACATATCAGTACGTGAAAATTTCCCATTTTACAAAATTAACGATATAATTCACGAAAGTTACTTTAGTAAAACACCAACTGAAGCTACAACCGAAAGGATACAACAAACATAACATATAATATGTCTCTTTGTTCGTATTTTTTCATTTGTTTACTGTCTGGGTGCTCTTCAGCTGTGTGCACTCGGTCGTATAAATTTGTTGATTCGAAGGGAAGCAATTTTTCATTGAATTTGAGCTCATTAGCAACTTTTGTAGCAGTCATTGTTGCTGATGTAAGAAATGGAATATCGTGTTTTTCCGGTTGGGTTAAATACTGAAGCTACTTTACTGTGATAGGCTGGTAGATGAGAGTGATGCTAAAAACCGTTCACTATGGATGTTGAACCGACAAAGCACATCATCCGGCTTTATAACTGATCGATTTGTATGATACCTAGCAGTTCACACCAAATCTGACACGCACGGCCGAGTTTATATGTGGAACTATCGGCGTGATTTTGTATGAAAGTGTTTGTAAAATCATGAGAACAGTTCGTCAATATTCAGGATAAAAACTGGGTAATTGTTTTATACAGGGCTGCAAGTATGGATATCTGAATCGATAAAATTAAGCAATAAAATTCGACAAAACGGATCTATGTTAAGGTATAATCTCGTTTTGTCGAATTTTAATGTTAAATTTTATCCATTCAGAGATCTATACTTGCAGGGCAGTGTAGTTAAACTCGTGACTAAAAAATACACTGACATAGACGAACTTTACCAAAATAGGCACTCTGTTATTATCAGAGAAAGGCACAACATGGCACCGGTCTTGCGAAATACGACAATTGCGGCAAAAACTAAATAAGGGCTTTTGTATTAAACGTTGCGTAGAAATAATAAATGCTTTTTCCATAGTAGTTGTAGTGAATTTGAATTTGCCGCAAACATGTAGAATGGTTTTCCTATAGTTTGAAGCGAAGTGAAAACTGTTATTCTAAGATGCGAAGTCTATAGAGATAATTATGAGTACCGTTAGTTATCAAATGGTATGTCATTGATGAACTGACAGTGATAAACTGCCAACCAGCCCAATAAAGATCTTACATAAAATTATACTCTGGCATTATGTGTAGGTAGGTAATTTATTACACAGGTATGGTTTAACTTATACAATACTATTACGAAGTTTATTTTGTCACCTGAAATGAAAATTAATAAGACAAGGTGATAATAATTTCTCCGGCTGTCCTCACCTTGAGATGCTACATACATGATAAGACATACAGAACTGAAAAAAAAATGCGTGAACATTTTTTAAAAATAATACTTTATTTCGGATTGCCCTAGTTTTGTTTCAGGCGTTCGTAATTTACATACGCTAGGTCAATGTTCCGAAAGTAGCGCATGGTCCATTTCTATGAAGACTTAGGCTCAAGTGCGCCAACCTGGGTTAGCATTAGGGTTAGGGTTACCCTGGGTAACGACGGTTGGATTCTAATGAACGCCATGTCATGAACGCCATGATTTGAGTTGAGGGCACATGAGCACGCTTATACAGGGTGTTTTTTTTAAATGGAACAGTATGGGGATATCCGAATCCATAAGAGATACAGGAAAACTGTCTTTGGAACCATTTGCTCATTTTGTATGAAAATGATTTTGGCATAGTTATTTTTTTGGTCAAGCGTGAGTTCTCCATACAAATAAGTAGTTTTGATCAAAAAAAAATTTTATGCGTATCGACTCAGTTTCATGTAAGGATTGTTTCATTGTATCGGAAGAAAAAAATTTAAGCAGCAGAAGTTAGTCAAATTTAATAAAATGTTTTCTCATACAAATTGTAAGTAATCTGGTACCTACGTTAATAAAACTATCGCAATAAATTTTCAAAATGGCCTCCCTCTTGCTGTTTCCAGGTACGGGCACGTTTCAGAACATCTCTAGTGGCATTAGACAAAGATGTGTGGTGAATGTTGTTCTACTGCTCTGATGGTTTCGTGAAATGAGAAAAATCAGAGCTGTAGAAGTTAGACAAAGATTTTCTTATTAAAGTTTGACTAAGGCCACAAGAGGTATTCTGAAACGTATCCGTACCTGGAAACAGCAAGAGGGAGTCCATTTTGAAAATTTATTGCGATAGTTTTATTAACGTAGGTACCAGATTACTTACTATTTGTATGAGGAAACATTTTATTAAATTTGACTAACTTCTGCTGCTCAGATTTTTTTCTTCCGATACAATGAAACAATCCTTACATGAAACTGAGTCGATACGCATAAAATTTTTTTTTGATCAAAACTACTTATTTGTATGGAGAACTTATGCTTTACCAAAAAAATAACTATGCCGAAATCATTTTCATACAAAATGAGCAAATGGTTGCAAAGACAGTTTTCCCGTATCTCTTATGGATTCGGATATCCCCATACTGTCCCATTAAAAAAAACACCCTGTATACGCAATACAACTTTGGACCCATGAGAAGTAGAACGATTAGATTTAACTCGAGGATCTTCTTCGTAGTTACACTCTTGGTAGAGTGGCCGTGGACCTCACTTCAGGGTTCTGTGGCTCGTACAATCCTTCGCCACCGCAGCCGTCCTGGTGCATTCATGCAGTGGACCGTCCAAAGCTGTCTTGATTTGGTTAGTCCATCTCATAAGCGATCTGCCCCGTGCTCATGTACTCTTAACTCTACACTGTACTAGAAGACGTTAAATGGATGCTTCTTCACGTCGTGACACGTGTGTAAAGAAAGTGAGGATGCCAGATTGCACAGTGTTCAAATTCGATGATGGCGCAATACAAAATGACTGCGGAGGTGGCACAAGCTAAGAGTTAATTATACCAACCCTGGTTGGCGCAGTTGGGTCTTAAGAATGTAAGCAGATAGGTACATGCATTGTCTTACATATACATATACATCCAGAGTTATTCATATTTGCATGAGCAATTTGGTCTTTGTAATTTTAGCTGAACGAGTATGTTATGGGATGCTAATAAAACGACGTGCTCAATGCAGTCGCAGTACATAATACAGCAGAACAGCGGTATTTCTAATCCCATATACAGTTTAACGATGGCTTCTCAACTTGCCTTGATTACGTTCACCGTTTGCTCTCATCGACGCGTCCTCTTTCTCTCAAGTCGTTCGCCCTGGAATGCAATCTCGATCAGAATGGCAAAGTCTTTTGCGAGAAATGCAATATCTTAATCGATCCTCTATAGAATTACAAGATAATGCGCTCTTGATCACTCATTTCTAGAAAAGTTGATAGCTACTTTGTAATACGTGTACAATCACGATTTAATAGCATTTTTTTTTTCAAATCGTCTTTTTCATTTCTCGACCGCAAGAATTTGAATTTGTCACAATCGTCACCGTGGATTTGAATGTAATTTGTGGTGTAGACACCAGCAATAACCAATAACCAGAATAAGAAATCTAAGGCCATATCTGATGACATCACAGCTTGAATTATGTTACTAAGAAGATCATTTCAATAAGAGAGGTGAAAAGCTTATCCGTGCTCTGATTATTCCCAAAGGTACGTGGTAAGGCAACTAGTACTTCCTAAAGCCAAAAATATGAAATGAAATTAGTTAATTTGCACTAAGCTTGTGTTTCCCTGATCACAAATTCACGAGTCAGGATAACTCTTGACATTGTATCTTTTCTTGTGTGTGTTCATTTTGAATTTGATTGAAATCTTGGACTACTCTTGTGTCACTAGTTTTGTCCTCAGTGGCACGGCGCGGCGCCGCGGCGGGCGAGTAGCCAGCTGAGACGCAAGAGGTGTGGGTTCCATTCCCGCTGCGAGACAAATGTTTGCATAATATTTGTTCCAGGTCTGGATTTTTTTGTACTCGTAGTTCCTTGATACCCACGAAACAGTGAATCCTATTGTAGGCAGGACTATGTATGAGACTGCATGTTGTTATGCTAAGTTAAGTTTAACTAAATGCTGTTTATGAAAGCTGCTTTTAAGTTTGCAGTTGGGCATGGTGCTCAGCTTACACGAAAGGCAAAGGAGTCTATATTGGTTGTTCCGTCCCAGTAAGTGTTTGAGGCACGATTTCCGGCGCAGGCGCCGTCCGTCTGTCCATATACTCTATAAATAATGGTGTCTCATAGCTCGAGTCATCGCCCGCTGCTGCCACTATGCATCAGGCCTGTGTCACTCCAAATCTAAGATTCAATATGGGTGCGAGCAATTCTATTACCGAAAAATTGTGACGCCGGTCGTCACAGATTGTTTATTTAACAAGCTTTTATACAATAACTTGACCTGTAAGTATGTATGTTAGTTAGTGTGGGGCAAATGTTGAAACTGAATTTTGAACCAGTTTCACCCAACCGATTGAGCTGAAATTTTTCATACCTGTCAAGTTCAGATGACAATACAATACTATGATGGAGACGGAACGTGAATAAAGGAACTTCTCGATGATTAATAGTAGCCAGTGTTTGGGCTCATTTTGATTAGCTTACGGTTCCGATTACTAATTTAATAAAAGCTTGTTTTGAAAAACAATTTTCCACAAAAAAAATTGGTTGTCTGTAAAGTCGGTTTACTGACGATAGTTGAACGTGACAACGTCTTCTTTGTCGCTCGTTCCGCGCTCTCGCTTGCATTTCAAGCCTTACATGGAACGCCTCAGAGCGAGGTAACGCCGCATGAGTCATGTTTTTTCGTGCGTGCAGCCTCTATCGAATTATAAGACGTTGTCACGTCAAAACTTGTTTTTAATGGAATAGAGCTGTCATACGTTGATTTACTTCCAGTATCGCTCACGTGTGTGCCACAGATTTATACAGTGTCAGTTTCACGCGTCGTTGTGAAACTACTGTACGTACTATTCTTCTGTGGCGGATGCATTTCAACCGGTCCTATGCGTGCCAGCCATTGTCTGTCAAAATGCATCTTGCGACAGATACTTACCAATAATTATATATATATATATATATATATATATAGTTAGTGGATAAACTATCCATTAATCTATGGTTATTGGAATGTACACCTTAACTGTCTCAGATAGCACGGAAATAAGAAACACACGAATGCTTTTACGAGCGATGGAAATGAGATGTTGGTGTTGCGTAATACTGAAATGCTTAAACGGCTTCTAAGCTATGACGTGTTGAAGCAAATACCGTTATTGTTCCTCATAAATATAGCTTGTGTTACAAGACTAAAAATGATGACAGTAAAACACACCAAAACTATAAAGTACATAGTCCCACGCCTGTATGCCATTGAGGGTTTCTTTCTACACATTTCACTCGGATCTTATTAGTAAAGTGATCATCATCATCATCAGCCTGTAGAAGTCCACCGCTGGTCATAGGCCTCCCCCTTAGAATGCCACGACGAACGGTCTTGAGCCGCCTCCATCCACCGACTTCCTGCGACGTTAAAACGTAGTAAACGTAGTTGACGTAGTAAAGTGATAGTCAGAGTCAAGTCCAAACGATGTATTTGGTACACGCTCACTTTTTCTAGCTTTGCATTCCATAAGGGCAAACCTCATCGCCGTTTATTGGAAAACAAATATACAATATTTGTATGTCATAATGTATGACTGAGTATGTTGGACGTGTGAATTATGACCACCAATGTAAAATTACCATATTCAGAACAAATAAAATTATCTTTATCTTTACAAAAATTCTAGGATGGAAGTCTATGTCCAGCAGTGGACTTCTACAGGATGATGATGATGATGCAAAAGTGCACAAAAATATGGTACTTAACAGTATAATGCATAGTGTAAAATGAAAATGAAAGTAAATGTACCACTCAATACGAAGTGATGTAAAACTAGTCCTGACCGTTGTGCAATGCCGAGGTGTGGCTCAAATGGCATCGAACTGGATGTAAAGTGGTTGGCGGAATGATTCAGCGTTCCTGTGTCGTCAGCCGGCCTGTTTCAATTGAATTTAATAACAAGATCGCATATCTTACAAATGCGTGTACGCGTAATTTGTGTTGCTTTTTTTTCTAGAGGCAACATAACATTACACCCACCAGTCACATACGTAGTCATGATCCCATTCTAGTAACATTTGCAGATCATACAAATATTTTTCTCGCAGCTGATTCTAAGTTTTGACAAGCAATTGACAAGGACTAGTGTAACACGGATTTTTGTATGGAAAATTAGGTTCACAGAGTATACGCTATAGGGGCGCTCATCGGTGTCGCCATACAAAATCCTTGTTACACTACACCAAACGTCCTTGTCAATTGTGTGCTAAAAACTTAGAATCAGCTCTCTGGACTATGTATGTGACTGTTCGGACCCTCTGCGAGGTGCACTTGTCGAGTGTTGGCAGTCCATGCCAGTTCTTCTTCTCGACGCCCAGCACTGTAGTCACGTGTCTTAGAATTTATGGTCCTATGTCTAGGCTTATGCCGGTGTCTTCGAGATTTCCGAAAATTCCCATTTCTTCCAAGATGTGATTTGACGTTGCTATATCAAAAATATTGATGTTTCAGGTTACGAGAACCAAGACTGGTTCATACCATCGCCAGCGCTACCAGTCAAGCCTGAGGATCTCGCACTCACACCTGACCAGATCAGAGAGACGCTTAATTACTTCCGTAAGTACCTAGTGTACATACCTCATGCATGAGGGTTTTCTCTGTGAGTTTTATGGAAATGTAGATGACGAATATACAGATGCCTCGAGGTATTAGTGACGAATCAGCAGATGGCCCGCCTGATTAAATAGTTTGCGCAATCTAAATACTTCAATTGAACGTTGACTGCGTGATATAGCTGGCATTGCTACTCGTAAGTAGGTGTATTAAGAAACTTGAGACTTTGTACGACTAACGAAATTCAACATACTTACCTGTTGTTCTCCGAACTTCCTAAAAATTAGTTCTGGAACCTTTCATTCAATCTAGAACACAGTACCTACTTAATGGTATTATTTAGAAATATGATTTATTGCCATAGTTAAATCTTTTATCATTTTGCATGGGTGTTAGTTAATTTTGGAGATTTGACTCTAATCATCTGATTCTCATTAAAGGTTGAGAAAAGGATGGTTTGTAATGCTACTAATAGTATTGTGAGAATAGATGGATTTTCCCGTAAGATGTTTAGACGCGTGCGTGGCTTTGGCTTCCCACGCACCTTGAAGAAGTTATAGATTTAATAACAAAGTATTTGATCGTTATAAAATAGATATGACTATCGACCAGCTCGTTAAACATAGTCCAAGGTTCTCTGGGTTCACTCACTGCCAGTAGATAACAAGCTCTGAACCTATAATAGCCCGTTTTAAATGCTACACATGGTATGCGTACTTAAATACTCTCAACAACTCTGTCAATTTACGGTCAGCTGCACGAATTGGTCACCTCCCTTCGTGTTTATAGATAGAGAAGGAATTTCTTAGTATGATAAAAAACTGGTCAAGCGCAAGTCGGACTCGCGTGGAGAGGGTTCCGTACAAGTTTACTACCATAGTAACCACTAGACCAATTAGCATCCAATTAGCTTAGTTATTCAACACGTTTTTTTACGCATTTTCTCAGGTATTTTCTGTTTTCCATGGGAATTTGAAGATTTAGGAGTAGCTTCGTAGTTTCATCTGGGGGATGGTCAATTTTCGCATATTTTCATATATCTTTTAAACTATGCATTTTAAAATTACTTATAAAAAAATACAATTGTATTTCTCATAAGCTCATAACGAGTTCTTTCATTTGATATGTCACATAATACATTTGAAGTAAGTTTTTATTTTTTATTTCTAGTTTGCTCCCCCCCCCCCCAAATTAATCCCCGAAATCAGAATTTGTTTATTAATACTATACGTCCGTAATTCGGTCACCTAACCAAAAACAAAATTTCAACTTGGTTCGGTCCAGCTAGTAGATTCAGAAAAAATAGGCTGTGACAGACACAGACAGACACTCTAATGATCGTATAATGGTTCCGTTGGAACCCTAAAAACCGCATATTTTATTGAACGTTGTGATATTTTTATAAATAATTATAAATCTTTAATCACGCAGTGGCTAACTGTTTATGCTGCTGACCGTACGTTATGTATGTTTGAGTTCTGCTACAGAAAATACTTAATAACTGTTTACTTGGTCAATCAATCAATTCAACCTAAAGTAATATTATAGTTTTACCTAAGGGTATAATCTAAAACTGCCTCTAAAATTAAAATAGTAAACTACTACATACTCAAATGGTTCAAATTCCGCCACAAAAATTAGTGCGCTTAACCATATTGAAGTGTTTTGTTTCGACCGCATGGCCGTGGCGTGACGATTCGAGTGTCGGTTGGTTGTTCGGTTGGTACCGGCGCATTCAGCCAGCCAGTAAGTATTATCTTTATACTGTGGTATCGTTATGCTGTAGACCTGTAGTGGTTGGCTGTGGTGGCCGGCGCGCACGCGCGTTGCTAGCGTAGCGCGTCCACCAGTGCCGGTCGCGCCGGTAGCCACGCGGCACGCGTGTCTCATACCGCCGGCCCTTCAGCTCGCTGACGATCGATACCCGAAACCCGTCCCATGCGCTGAACATACCGCGCATCCAAACGCCCCAAACGCTAAACATAGACAAGGTGCACCGCTGCACCCATATACCATTCTCGGATACAATAGTGCTTGGCAAATATTGTGCGACCTCTCCGCATTTGTGAAAAATCGTAGATTTGTATCTTGAGAGCGTGACCTCTTATCTATATAACTGTATAGTTTGTAAGAGGTATTTGATAGTTTTGTTCGAGACGGTAAATGAGCTGTACCTAAATTCGCATTCTCCGCGTCATCGATCGGGTTCTGGAGTCAGGGACGCGACGCGAAGCCACGGTTCTTGCAGCGTCGCAGCGCGCAACAGCTGTGAGCCAGATCTCTTATCTTGACCGTGAGACAATAAATTCACTATTTGTTTGTGTAGAATTAGGTATTTCATGTAATACGTAATTGTAGTATTATAAAAGTATACGTTTTCTATTTATGTATAAATATTTTGTAACGCGTGAATGGGCTTCGACGAATTTATTGCATATTATTGGTTTCAACATAGTGTTTATTGTATTTGATATAACTGCTCTTTGTGCTAGGCGCTTTCCGGTAGGCATTCTAGCAGCTTTTGTATTTCGATTTATATTTTGGTATAACATAGACCTTGGAATACAAACATTGTGGTTTAGGCTTAGGACTGCGCATGACCGAAGTGAAATTTGACCTCAGGAAATCCTTAGGGTCCTTTAATACGATTTACAGTTGTGCAATATTGTCGAGAGCATTCCTTTCATTGCGAATTCTTTGATTTTGCCTTCGCCTGCCCCAAATGCCGTCTCGTTATTGTTTTGAAGTTTCAATTTCTCAGCAAGCATATCCTATCAGTGTCCTCGGGTTCCCTTCGCTTCAATTGCCATTTGACTTGCAATTCGTGCTCCTATTCTCGCAATAATTTATCAAAGGTTGTGGAAATAGTTTGCCAATTGGACAACGTAATTGGACGTTCGCATAAGTCTATAAAACATAGGACTAGGAAATCTAGAACCGCAACGGAATCGTTGTCATGCGGAACCGACCGAATTTCTTTCATTAGGCTGTGTAGACCTGACCAATTCAACGTTCACTACAGTTTCATTTTAAAATGTGAATTTCTTTATTCTTTGCCCAGGACGAAGCACATCTAGTGCTTCGTCTATTCTTATTTTATCAGATGCTATAAATAATTTGAACTACATGTGTTGACCTAAATTACCTAATTTATTCACAACAAAACAATTACAAAATAAAATAAAAGCTTAACTAAATTGTGTAGTTACCTACATAGCAATATTTTTGTGATCAACTGGATTATTACAGAAGTGCATGGCAACCTTGCAGAATTTTTTGTAAGATAGGTAGGTATATTATTTACAACAAATTTTATTTTGATTTGAAACTTTTAAATACAATATATTGTATGCTTTTTGTCACAATCAAGAAACTCCAGAATAATTATTTAATTTTTTACTATTTCTTTATAAAAATAATTGTGTATTCAAATTGAAATTGTAACATTCATGCATTCAATTGTGTTTAGAAACTGTAGAAGTAATTTGAATAGTGATTTATTACAACATTTGCATAGTTTTATTGAAATGTTCAGTAACAGTAACCTTTCTTCTCTAGTGGATTCAAAGTTTACTATACTACGAAAAAGAGTCTACATAACTTACTCCGTAGTTGTCGAGTAGTCGCATTAGTCACTTGCCACCCGAGAATTCTGTATTCGAATTTCGAACAAGCAGACCTTGATCCACAGTTGCAGGTTCAGTATGCATATAATATATTGAAAAACAATCTGAACGTACCTACTCACTAGTGCTTTAATGACTCGCTATACATATTATCAAGATCAAGGCGTGCTATATCAACCCAGGTTAACTTAAACTTAACCTAACATTGCTCTAGCTATGTATGTTATCTATTTAGTTATCGGTACGGCATCGGCGGAAGTGGTCGCCTCGCCGTGGTCCGCGCATTGCGGATTCGTTCCGAGTCCGTTCGTACTTGGCTCGTATGTGTCGCGCGTCCGTCTTGATCTTACAGTTCGCGTGATATTTTTGCAGAAGCAGACATTACCTGCACTTGATCGTGAAAGTTTATTACCACTGGCCTCAAATACTGGAACCGTTACTAAAAGAAATCGCCTTGTTCTAAGATAAAGGTTGTTTTGTACGTTTCAGCGGTTAAATGTAAGAATTTGTGTTACTGTTTAATTTTGCTTTCGTTTGGACATCTAATTGAACTTGAATTTTTATTTTCTCATAATTTTAAATCTGGTTTCAGTTACGAACCACTATCTCAATCAGAATCTATTTGTGTGCGATGCGATGTTTCTGCCCACCTTTCCTATCTTAGATCTGTAAACTATTTTCGTAGTGCATGTTGAGTACCTAGGTGCGGACAGGGTCGATATTTCGTCATATGTTTCAACTCGTGTAACCTACTTTCGTTTATTGTAAATTGAATAAGGTATTGTTAGTTGGTTTTACATGCCTATAAATTCGATGAATGTTGCTCATTGAAATCTTAAACAGTTTCCTTAAGGTTTTCCCACGTACCTCGTTAAACTTTCCGGTAGAAAAACGACGCTTCAACTCTAAACAAATGTTTTTTTCTTTCATATAAATCATCAAATTTGGGATATTTTTGATATCAGCTATTTTTTTAAAGAAGTATTAATTAAGGTACATCTCGCCAAACTTTTCAGCTGAATTACGCTTTAACTATCTAAATTTTTTCTGGTTCATAACAAAAATCTAGAAAGCTTCGAACTTTGGAAGTCTTATCCGATTATACCTACAATATTTAATGAAGATCTTGTAAAACTAAAGCCAGACTGAACGAAAAAACGTAGTTTCTCATAAATTTAAAACCCACATATAAATATCTTCATAAAATTTTGTATAAATCGGATAAAATTTATCAAGGTTTGCAGCGTTCTAGATTTTAGAAATAATGAACCAGGAAAAAGGTAGAGAGTTGAAGCTAACTCATCCGAAAAGTTCGACGAAGTGTACGTGTATATCTTAAGAACCCAGCGAAGGATGGACTGCCCATACAAACGTAATACCGACGTCATTTGTAATTCGAGCATATTTCCACCATATTATGCTATTATTCAGATTCGGATAGTATTTATCTATGTTCCCAGATAGTTTTTTTTATCAAAATATATACCTAAAATGAAATGTAAGCGAATTACTTTTTGTATATTTTTACGACCTAAACGACATGTTTTCATCTTATTTGTTTCGTATGAAAAACAACGATATGTTACGTATTTTATGTGTAGGAACATAGCTTATATTGTCAAGTAACAGAATAACAACACGATATAAAAAAAACAACAAGTTTTTATTCATCATTTTTGGTATTACGGAACTTGAACAAATTTCTAAAAAATTCTGAACGCCCATATTGCTATCGCGTCAGAACCGAGGGCCGGTCGGGGAACTACGGTTGTGTGATGTTTGACAACTCGACAGGCACTCACACTAGTACACTGTGTAACCCCGCGCTTCGCTTGCTCTTGTGTTTGTTCACCTATTTGTTTGTTATATATGACATTGCAATATTTTTGTAATTTTATTTAGATTTGCCTTGTGATTTGGAATGAAGTAACCTAGGTAACTAACATACCTACGACTTGTGCTTTGTTTACCATTCAGTACCTAGTTTTTGCGAGAAATAGTAGCGGCTCAACTTTCCTTTAGCGACTGTGACCTACGAGGTTCATATTTTTATCACATGTAGGTTCACATAGCACAAGCCTGAATATGAAATGGCGTACTGCGGAAACCAATAGTTTTAGCATTGTGAGCTATGACAAAAAATCAAAGAAAAATATTTCAAAGTAAATGCTCAACTTTACTTTAGCGACTGTGATCTACGAGGTTCATATTTTTATCACATGTAGGTTCACATAGCACAAGCCTGAATATGAAATGGCGTACTGCGGAAACCAATAGTTTTAGCATTGTGAGCTATGACAAAAAATCAAAGAAAAATATTTCAAAGTAAATGCTCAACTTTCCTTTAGCGACTGTGACCTACGAGGTTCATATTTTTATCACATGTAGGTTCACATAGCACAAGCCTGAATATGAAATGGCGTACTGCGGAAACCAATAGTTTTAGCATTGTGAGCTATGACAAAAAATCAAAGAAAAATATTTCAAAGTAAATGCTCAACTTTACTTTAGCGACTGTGATCTACGAGGTTCATATTTTTATCACATGTAGGTTCACATAGCACAAGCCTGAATATGAAATGGCGTACTGCGGAAACCAATAGTTTTAGCATTGTGAGCTATGACAAAAAATCAAAGAAAAATATTTCAAAGTAAATGCTCAACTTTCCTTTAGCGACTGTGACCTACGAGGTTCATATTTTTATCACATGTAGGTTCACATAGCACAAGCCTGAATATGAAATGGCGTACTGCGGAAAAAAATAGTTTTGGAGCTATTCATTGTTGAAATTTGCTAAAAACTGGTTTCCGATCTCCATATTTTGGTGATATTTTACTATTTGTCAGTGTTTGGATACGATTTTCGGCTTTTGACATTGACAACCCACCCCTCCCCTCCCCCCTCAAGCCTTATACTTATAGTCGCTAAAGGAAAGTCCTTCGATGAATTCTCAAACAGGAGTAGGCACGTAAACAATCTCAACTCTGAGAACACAAACGATGACAGAGTTCATTGATGTTCAAGGAATACGTAACCGACTGGACCGTAAGAGCAAAAAACACGACTAGTTGAAAATTGAGAAACCACCAATTTTTAGCAAAATATACCATTTGGTCTGTCACTGTCATTGTCAAAAGCCGAAAATCGTATGGGAACACTGATAAAAAGTAAAATATCACCAAAACATGGCGTTCGGAAAGCGGTTATTAGCAAATTTTAAAAATGAATAGCTCCAAAACTATTGGTTTCCGCAGTACGCCATTTCATATTTAGGCTTGTGCTATGTGAACCTACATGTGATAAAAATGTGAACTTCCTAGCTAGCAGTAGCTAAAGGAAAGTTGAGCGTTTACTTTGAAATATTTTTCTTTGATTTTTTTGTCATAGCTCACAATGCTAAAACTATTGGTTTCCGCAGTACGCCATTTGATATTTAGGCTTGTGTCTACATGTGATAAAAATATGAACCTCGTAGGTCACAGTCGCTATTGGAAAGTTGAGCCAAACTCAACGATCATCAAAGCACCAACTTGCCCCCTTATTCGCTCTGACCAAACGTAACATAACGCGGGCTCGTTACGATATCTGCGTGGAATCATCGCTGAATCGTATGGGTGACGTCACACGTTATTGAAAAGAAATCTCATAGGTCATAGCGAATAACCACCCTGATCACAATTATTGGAAAAAAGTTTGTGCTCGCGAGTTCTAACTGTTCGCAGAACTAGGTAGGAACCAAGGAGTTTTTATTGCTAGATATATAAATGTAAAAAGTTTGTGACAAATGCCAAATATGCCAAAAAAATATTTTTGTCAAATGCTAGTTTGCATAAAAAATAAATACCAGCTTCGAATTATGAATGGTAACGGCCACAGAATAGAAATAAGTGTTCGGCTGTGCACCGCGCGCGCCTGCGTTAGCCAAACAGGGACAGCAATATGCAGGCCGACTTTTGCGCTATTCTCGAGTTGATTTAGCGTGCGGCCATCACCGCAACCTTAAATGAGATTCCCGTGTTCTTGGTTCATTCAACGATTATGCTTCACTGATTGCGTGATTTACTTATATACCCGTGTCAAATACCTCGATTTGAAGCGTTACAACTTAAACAAGACACATAATGTTGCGTGAATATGATTCATTAGTACCTAATTGCTCCGGTACGAACTCTACTACGAAAAGTAGACGTTTCACTTCATTGAGCATGAATTTGAAGCTTGGATTTATCTTCAATAGTAATTTTGGTTTGATACAAAGATTTGGTATTTAGTAAGTGAAGTGAGCATTTTTTATTCACTCAAGGTTGTACATTTATTTTTAATTTTCCTTGCAGAGGTCGCGATGTCGTTAGTCTTAAATCTTTACCTGAAGAAAATCGTGTATTTTATTGAAGGAAAACAATCATGGTTGCCCACTGTTATGGTATGAATCATATTGTTCACTGTACAGGTTGATATTGAAAGAAGCCTTGACTCGATTCACGATTGTGAAAGTATTCAACAATAATAGCCTGTATCTGTCTATGGAAGAATAATAACTCGATTTAAGTTTTATTAATTCTCATTGTAAATCCATAAGTAAGTATAGTGATTCGACCAAAATTGAATGGTATCGTTTAAATTGAATTTACGCTGTTCATTCAATTTCAGTTACATGCCACAGGTTCCTATGAATTAACATTATCGAATTTCAAACTGTTTATTTTCATTGCTATGTGTAAAGTTCGTGAGTCTAGACAAATTACGGACTGCAACAGCAATTTGAGAAAGCGTGCTTATGAGGTGGTGATGGTACTGAGTATTAGAAAATTGTATTGCCTATTCATTATGGCTCAAACGACTGCAGCAGTAAAGTTAAATTCGACGTCAGATGACGAATCACGTGCTTGAGCGACCTTCGGTCCCCAGTCGGCTTGAACCTACTTTGCATAAGTAGGAAATTCTGTGCCATATGTTTAAAAGCCTTGGGCAATGATTGCTATCAATTTAAACAACTTTTCTAAAGGAAATTGTTTTTCCTCTCTCATCTATATTAAACTAAGAACTCGGTATATCCAAGATCAGAGGCCCAATTCTCTAATTTAAAAACATTCAATTCGCAATATAATCTCGTCTCAGTAGCACTGTCTCGTATAGTAACTATTACTTAATCTTCTCGTTTCTTGCGAAGAGTATGTAATAGTTACTATACGAGACAGTGCGACTGACAAGAGATTATATTGTGACTGGAATGTTTCAAAATTAGAGAATTGGGACTCAGATCAGGTTATAGGTTATTTAAGGTTTTTGATGACGACCTCCGTGGCGTGCAAAAAGCCTGCTGAGACGCAAGAGGTGCGGCTTCGATGCCTGCTGCAGGACAAATGTTGGACAAATGTTCCGGGTCTAGGTGGTCATGGTACTCGTAGTTCCTGGTACCCACGACACACAGGGAATCCTTGTGGAATCAGGACTATGGCCTGTTGGTTGCTATGTTATGTGCATCTTACTCATTCTTCTCTGACCGTGAATATATTTACATTGAAAATGGCGAACAACCCATTAGTGAGATCACTACGTATTCAATTTATTTTGTCGTAGTATCTTACAACCCATTGTCCAGAGGTTTATTTATTCGTTTTCATGATTGACTGTGGATTGTCTTTCGACGTCCATTGAAACCACAGTTCAGCGAAGCGGTAAAACAATCGCATTTATTTTGGTAATGTGAAAATCTTATTTGAATCTTAATAATATAATCCTTGCTTTGGCGATGTAGGCATAATTCCAAGTTCCAAGTACTATAGAGCTAGAAACGGCTTTATAAAACATATTAGTAAGTCATCCATCACCCCCTCCCCCAATGTTTGGTGTCGTTTTACAAAACATCGATCGACAGGCGTTCCTGGATTTATGGTAGTTTGTGGTTTATGTTTATAGACATACATTAAACTTGGCACGTTTATATCATGTTTAATGACATTGGTAGTAAAATCAATGCTCTTACTCAAATTGGCAATTTATTTTGTTAGTTAGTGAGTGCTGCTCTTAAGGTGATTCCTCTCGCATGTGGCGCGAAATTCAAATTTTATTGTGTTTTTTGTAAATCACAGCTAATCAACACTTCTTGAGATAGAGAAAACAGTTTTTGCGAAAACTGGGAGACCTAGCACACATGTTTTAATTGATAGTATCTCATAAATGACATTAGTTAAGCTACGCATATCTTTAAACCAAAAAAACACTGTAAAAATCATTGAAGAGTATTCGTAGCTGAAGTAATGATCTATATGTGAAACTATAAACTAAAACATGTGTGTTAGGTCTCCTAGTTTTCACAAAATCAGTTTTTACTATCTCAAGAAGTGTTGATGAGCTGTAATGAGCAAAAACGCAATAAAATTTGAATTTCGCGCCGCATGCGAGAGGAATCACCTTAAATTACTATAGAGATATTGTCCTTCTATGGACAATTTACAAGTTCTTCCTCATGAAACTTAACAGAAGGCTGTTTCCAAGCTCGCGTATATTTCCCCCATAAGTAGGTACTTATTCTAGCAATGTCGTGTCGGGCCGCTTAGTTTCGTGTTTCACATATTATTGCGGATTTCATAAGAGAGTTAATTTAAACATCTCGCTTGGCCACCCGAGCGTGATGCGGTAGCCGCTTGCAAACTTAGATGTAGGCAAAATCTATATCATACGCGCTACAAAGGTATTCCACCATTACGTCTTCAAATTATTGTTCTGCACGATTTACAGTTTACGTAATGAACATTATAAATATTGGTATTAGTGAAGTGTAAAATGGTTTGCCAGTTCAGTTTGTCCAGTACTTCTGAGTGGATACGTTGTGAATTCTTGAGACTATAGTTTTGGTGTGAGTGGGAGGAGTGATCGCCGACGCCGTGCGCCGGCCTGACGCGGGCGGAGCCGATGCTCGAGACTCGGGCGCGTCACGGCGGAGGGCTCAGCGGGCGCGGGCGCGGGGTGCGCGGGTGGTTCGCGCGCCTCGCCGCCACCCGGCTTCGATCTCGAGCTCTTCCAGGAGTTGAGCATCCTACCCGACGCGGAGCTCCGGGAGTGCCTCGGCGAGTACCCGGACTTTATCTACCACGTCGCACGTGATAGATTCGGGAGATTGTACTTCCGCGTCATCCGGACCTTGCTCCTTGATAGAGGTAAATGGGCCCGACGCGGTGCGGCTTCCATCCTCGTTCATTTTCTCGTCTCATCCTCTTTATCGCTATCTCGCAGTTCTGGAGCTGTCTGAACATTGATTACGCTTCTGTAGACTCGTCTAGTCTTGAGAAATTTCTGCCACGCTCCAAATGGATGTCCAGCGGGGAATGGGAAGTTTTTTACACATATATTTTTAAAACCATACATGTGAGTAGGACGCTCGTGAGTGAAGCGCTAATAATGCGAATTTTATTTGTGTCAACACCGCTATTCATATACATAATTTATATGTCTTCCGTTTCGATGCAGTTACGTTCCAAAAGCTTCGAATATTTATTTTTTAGGCTTTTATCTTCTTTCGATAGCTTGCTGTAAACGCAAGGGTTGGTCCCTTTGTGTTACAATCGCTAGGATATAAGTTAATAAGTTAGTGTCGTGAGCCAGGGCAATAAAAAAGACAGGTGATTTTTCGAAGTAGTGTGTCTTTCATGGGCAGTGGCTCGGTCCTGCCAGATAAAACATGTCCTAGTGCCGGAACTAATCAAGACGATTGAAAGCTAAGCAAGTAAGCTATCTGAGCATGTTTATCATGTCACAAATCGCATTAGCTCGATGAAGATGTACCTAATGTGAAAAAGTACCTAAAATATTTTTTTTGCCTCGTTTTCTGGTGTTTTGAATTTAACCCTAACATATGCAAATGCATTGCAAATTCGACACACTTCCGATTATCCGAAACAAACAAACTGGAATTAGTGACGTTTACCTCTATTGCTTAAGCGTTACAAAAATCATAGGGGTTTGTTAAGGTTTAGTGGGTGCAACATGTATTCCCCGAACTTTTATCAAAAACTCTACGCAAGTCTGACTCTATAAGTTAATCTAAATCGAAATTCACAATAGTCTCTCACGACCTGCAACTGCATAAAATACTAGGGGCCTTATTTATAATATTTTTTGAACCTAGTTTAGCTAAAATAGCTTTTGTTTTGTTCTCTCCGATGTAAAATCTCAGACGTCAAAATAAGACAAAAGCTATTTTAACTAAAATAGGTTTAAATAATGATTATGAATAAGGGGGCAGGTATATTTCTATAGATATTATACATATTAATATATATAATTATGGCGATAACATAAATTTCCTTATTCACAAAGATCGAGGCGGTATACTATAATATCCTCTTTAGACCAATGCACTCTGGTCCGCTAATTATGGCTACTAATAAATCCACATTATTAGCAATCCACAAGAACTCGCTTTTCTTTCACATTTGGGGTTTTAAAAATATAAACGTTCAAAACTTCCCGAAACGAGATTTCTCCTAGACATGCTGTATTTTCATTGTAACACAAATAACACACGTGCTGCTTTTATCCACAAAACCTAATAAACTAACAATGAACATAGTATATTCTGTTAAATGGCTTGAAATTATAGGTGTCATTCATGCTATTTCATACATAATCGATTTATATAGTGTTATTTGAAGACAAGATAGTGGAAGCGATTCTGTGCTGTAGGTATTATTTAAATTTAAAGTGTGCGAAAATTATCGCGCGCCCTTTCTAATAGACTGAAATAAAAGGGACCGCGATAATTTTAGCGCAGATTAAATTTAGCGAATCATGCACAGACTCGCTATCAGTATGTAGGTATTCTATGTTGCTTATCTAATTTATTGACAATATTGTCATTGGGGTCGAATAGCGATGACGGGAAATGTGTTCAACAAAAACTGTGAAAGTCTTTCGTCTTCGTGTGAGACGTAACTGCAAACAATCAATATCCGTTGTAATCGCTATGTTAGGTAAGAATGGGAAAACTGGCATGTCTACCGCATTGAATGCAGCTATTTTAGCTAAAGGTTCCCATGCCTTTTGTTCTGGAAAAGCTGGTTTCTGTTATACGTAATGTAAATTGTTAAGTATAAATGTAATGAACTCGTTATAATTAACGTTCTTCAATCCTGGCGGTCTAATTCAAACTAAGTTGCGATTGGAATTTAATGTGAAGGTGCGTCGTAGAAATCTAAAAGTATTTTTTTATGAATTAGGGCCAGCAAATATACCCTTAACTCTATATTAATATAGAATCCGAATCTTACTTGGGGCAACATCGAAGATTTTGGCGTTGTGAATTCCCATCGCAGGTTTATGCATTGGCCCGTGATTATAAACGCCTATTCCAATTTTATAAAGATTTGCTATATAAGATCGATTTTTTGGAATTATAAACTGTTTACCATTGTTTTTACAGTACTTAGAAGGCTTTGAAACGAAACTATTGTAAAAATTTTCTCCAATAAACACAGAAAGGGTACTTAATCACATGTCTATAAAAATTGTCGATAAGTTTGCTGTCTTTTGTGATTGAGTTTTCCCACAAACGTGTACAATAGAATCGTTTGTTTTGCCTGTGATCTGCAAAAGCAGTGTGCCCTGGGGCTCGAGCGTAGCTCGGTACACACACCAGTCGCGAACTGGTTCGGTTACTTCGCGCCCGTATATTTGTTGACTGTCGTCAACGTTACCTTCGACACCTTTATTGACACAACATAACCCAGGCATCCGCGCTGTACCTGGAAAACTTGATTCAACCAATAATACCAGTGTTCTTTGCGAGGATATTCTAAGTTCTAAAGGAGGTTCGATGAACGCGCCGAGACCGTGTTTAGATGACAGTGTCCCTGGTCAGTATTTCGTACCTTCGTAGTACATATGGCTATAACCGATCATAAAGGTGATTGGCAAATAATTTAAACACTATTACCTGCCGTATCTTATCAGCACTCAAGGCGAACAAACTCCGAACTCTATTCATTCTCAAGTGCTCGTCCTTAATCGTCGTACGATATTGTGATTTGTGCTCGTGTATTGAATTTTAGTGTACTGTTTTATATTTTTCGTACGTCGTTCACTCGATCCAGCCATGTGAAAACCTTGTGAGAATTTTTTATTGATTCGTTTCGTGTGAATTTGTTGTAATAACTGCAAAATGCACGTTTCGAAGAGTAAGAGCCGGCCAAAGTTGGACTTGCGTTATTTTAGCGGTCAGTAATTATTTACTATTTAGTTCTTCTGGAATTAACATCTATTGTTGTGATGACTAATGTGTTTGATGATCTATTGTTGTGATGACAATTTTTTTATTTACAATTGGGTTGGGTGCAAAAAAAATGTAAATAAAATGCAGTCTATGCTTTTACTTGACAGACTGATAAATAGGTAGGTACCGTAAAACGGGGTCTATAGAAATCGCGGGGGGTAATAGAGAACAAGTCTTGGCATAAGTTTAAGTACATCATTACTATGGCAAGCTCACAACTGCTCCAAAATATCCCGCAAATTTACCAAATTAATAGTAATGCATTCCTTCGTCTGGCGACTTTTGAGTACAAACATCATCGTGAAAAATAATTTTCGAAAGGAATTAAAAAGTTTAAAATAATTAATTTTATAACAATAATTAATAATTTTAATATAAAATTTTATAACAATAATTAATAATTTTAATATAAAAATTCTTTATTCTCCCCTGACGAGAGATAAATAGAGATTGCATGTATTTCGTGGGCTTTGTTAAAAACTATAAACGTTTTCATACAATAATGACTGTATCACAGTTTTATAGACTCGAAAAACACCTAACATGCTAGCAATGTTGTTTATGGCTCCCGGAACATAAATTGTTTCTATTCACCACATTTTACGGTACTTAAGTGAATAAAAACAAATACTTACTTAAGTTTTAAAATATCCTAAATACTAAGGGCCTTATTCATAATCATTTTTAAACCTATTTTTAGTTAAAATAGCTTTTGTTTTCTTCTATCTGATGTAAAATGTCATACGTCAAAACAAGACAAACATATTTTAACTAAAATAGGTTTAAAAAATTATTATGAATAAGGGGCAAGCCTATTTAAAATTAATTAGGTACCAATATATGTCAAAGAACAGAGAAACAGTGCAATGCGAAACAGGCAATGCTGTGTTTGTAACATCATACGGTAAAAGTGCGTAATTATTTAGCATCTACAGATATACCTCTTTAGGCAGCCTAGTACCCGACATATTTGAATAAATCTGATATCATAACTTAATTTCAATGATTAAGTACTTGATTAAACCATAATAATTGATAAGCTTAGAAAGATAAACATACCATGCGACGGTGATAAATAATCTTTAGAATCACAAAATTCCACAGGACCTTTTAAAAAAACTTACAGAACGATATGATTGATTGACCAAGTAATACTTTTGAGGTAGAAAAAGCGATCGCTGGAAAATACACGGGGAAAAATAGCGAAGGGTTTCACTAACACGAATAACTAAAGTAAACATTGAAATTATCTAAGAATCAATAAACACAGCACATATCACATGAAAACCTATTGTACTTCAGTTTACAAATCATATCTATTGTAAAGTACCTACTTGATATCTGTTCCTTTGTTCGTTATTGTGTACAAACAAACTTGAGAGTGATTTCACGATAAAGCGTGAACGTTAGAACTTTTTCTAAATAATCTTATTATGTTTGCAGTTCTATGCAGCAACAGGGTGAGCCAAATGACAAAAACCTACAATGACATCGAAGCGGTAACACGGCTCTTAGAAGAAGTAAGTTTAGTACCTACCTATAGCTAAGTTTTTACGTTTACGACATAGCTCTTAGAATTAGCAATATCTATCATATCTAATGTCCATGCTGATTATGAAAAGTACTCAATATACACATACAGTTTTTCATTATTTGCACCTGTGTAAAACAGGGTTCACTATGTAACATTTACATTTTCATTCCAATACAGTCATCATTATTTTATGATAAAAAAAAACATGAATGTGCATTCGGCATCCACGTTCAATAAAATACACTTAGAACGTTTTTTTTACTACTTTTTTATGACCATAATTAACCGCCATAAAACATTTTTTTATATCAATCATAATTCTGTGTCGTTTCTTTCAAGTTACAATCTCACGAAATAACCTTTGACTACACATGATTATCCCACACTTATTTACATACACACTGATTAAAGTAATTTGGAATTAAATATTAAGATAGTCGTACGAAATAACAATGACGTCTGACTTCCGATGACGTCCGTATCGACGGAAAATTAATTATTTTTTCTGGCATTTGTTGCAATCAAAAGCGACGCGTGACCCGAGAGCTGGCTCTTATCTGGCTAAACGCATTACTATTGCCATTCAGCATGGCAATGCAGCCAGCTTCTTAAGGAATGTTCCATCTGGTAGTGATTTGGAATTAAAAAATGAACAAAAATACATTTATTCAACAACACACAGATAGATACACAGAACAGACAGAGAGATAGAAGAAAGGAAAGTGTAGAATTTACAATCAATATGCACAAACACACCATTATATACATATCTACAATAAACAAAAGTGCCAATTAGGCCGCTATATGCGATGTGTGTGTATTTATTATTCTTTTTGTAAGGTATTTTAAAAACTAAGTGTGATGTATTCTGGGTACAGAAAGAGAAAGACTTGGAGTTGACAGCGCGCATCGGCAAAGAGCTCCTGACGACACAAGGGCTACTGGAGGCGCGAGTCAGCTCACTCGAGGGCGACCTGCGCAGTGCGAATGACCAGATCACACAGCTCAGGCACGACCTCATCATAAAGACTGATCTGCTGCAGGTAACATCACATTTACGGTAACATTCTCTGTTAACTATTAGCAAGAGACAAATAGCTCCTGTCGACAAATGGGTAGGTAGAGGCGCCCCGCAGTGGGAATTATCCATTATCAGCCACTTCACACTGCAGATATCGACAAAAAAATCACAACACACAGTCGGAAGGAAGATGACAGCGCGCGGCGGCACAAAAAAACCGTTCTGATCTTTGTGCGAGCGCATGTTGGAAGTTCACATTTACGATCAAAGGTGCAGGTAGCGCGCGTAATTTTTTCGTGTCCGTCCATCTGAGTGCTTGGATGGTGCCGTTGATTGGATACAATACGATTGTTCTCAAGAGACGCGTTTCATTTGTTTTGCCGAGTCCATCCGAGTTGGCACTTGGATTGTTCCATTGATTCGATGCAGAAGTATTGATAAAGTTTTCGTCGACAGGTGTTGACAAATGACACTGAGGAGCCGCTGTCCCCGACGGAGCAAGAGGCGGCGTGCGCGGCGGCGCTGCGCAGGCGCACCGGCGCGCTGGAGCGCGAGAACCGCGCGCTGCGCGATGAGGCCTCGCGCCTTGCCGCCGGCGCTGACTCCGCCGAGCTGGCCGAGCAGCAGCTGCTGCGGGACATTGCACATCAACTCTGTGAGTGCCACCAGTGTTCTGTGTTCTGTAAACTCTATGCCATTTAACTCTCTTCGTCTCCGAGTAGGAACATTATGCGCTGTTTAAGGTACTGACTCAGGAGTACATAAGAGTGCTGAGACGTGCCTCGCTCTGAGCCCTGAGGCACGTTGCTTTCACTCGTGGTTATGGACGAAATAAATTGCCCTTACGGTCCGCTAGAGGCGCTGTTTCGATTTCCATGCAAGAATCACGCTAACGAGTGAGAGTGAAACAGCGGTGCAGAACTCAGACTATGGCCTCTTGAGGTTGGACAAACGAACGCCTGACTTTGACGTGCCATGTTGTCCATATCAAAAACTCTGAGTATGTTATTAACGGTTCGTCTTTACAAAATATATTCATGATAACAGTGTTACTTACATAATATGGTATTTGACGTCAAACGCTGCCGAAAGTTGGATGCAGAATCTAATAATAGAAGACTATCAAAAATGTATTCCCATTCTCAATCAATTCCTGTGTATAAATTGCGATATATTTTTTTCAACACACTTGCTCATAAAGTGGCTCTAATTTTACCGCAATTAGGCACATAATGACACCTATAATCAAACTGTGACTTTTTCATTGCTATAACTCACAAGTGAGTTATAGAATTTTTTTTTATATCAAACTGTGACTTTTTCATTGCTATAACTCACAAGTGAGTTATAGAGTTTTTTTTATTTATTGGTTAAGTTGCTTTCCTCTGAACCCAGTTGTCCCGTTTGTTCTTAAAAAAGTTTCGATACAAAAAAGGTCGTGATCAATAGAACAAATAAATTAATGTACCTATTGCTTGCTCATTTCATGCAACTTCGTATTATAATAGATAATTTCAACTTGTACGTATTTAATAAATAAAACTTTCACTCAAATGTAACTTTTGTTTTCTCTGTAATAAAAAAAAAATTAAAAATCCCCATTTTGTACGTTGCTAAAACGCTAGCCGTTGCTAGATGCGCGCACATAGGAAAACTGATTAATTTTTCCCGCCATAACGAAAAATTTTTCACAACTCGTTTTCACTGTTAAAATTATAGTTATTTTCTTCACAAGTATATTGAAAAACGTCGTATGATACACGTGTGTATTAATGATTACCGTCCTCGGCTCTCTTAAGACCCTCGCCTGACGGCTCGGGTCTCAATGGCGCCTCTGACGTAATCACTAACTTTACACACTTGTACCATAATGTACTATTATGTAAAACCTAGAGCTTTTCTTTTTATCCCTAAAAATATATAAAAGCGAAACGTTATCTGTTTTCTTGTCGGTTTGCATGTTTGGCGTGAAATCCAAAACGACTTGACCAATTAAATATAGATTAAAACCTAGTCATATTTTTATCCCGAAAGTCAATTCCCTCTGGAGATCATTCCGAGTGAAACCGGGGGCGATCGGTAATCAGAAATATTGAGGAATTTAAGAACCACATAGCCTATGTAAATAAATAATGTATCAAATTATGCTATCACTGATAACGATAGTAAAATTGGGCTACTTTGATAAACATAAACAAACAAACGGTGTCGAGATGCCATTTAAAATATATTTTTAGATAGTTGAGTTAACTAGTTCTTCGTTTCGATTAGGGTCGAGTCTCATAACATCGGCATATTGATCTAACTCGAAAATTTATTTCGGAAAACAAATTATCTGCTTTTGTATTAAAGTCGTATATGCCAAAGGTAATTAAGGCTAAACTGGTAGGCCGTCTAAAGTCAGGTTTAAGCCATCTTTATCTGTGCGGCATAGAACACTTTGACGGAGACTCGAATGGCGCATATTATTGCCCTAATTATGAAACTACCTTATCTAAATTAAGTTACTCCACAAACCACAGACGTTTCACTTTTATAAATCTGTAATCACAACCATCAATTTATTTGACATTATTAAATATTTAATTTTGAGTCGATAGGCTCCCAAACTAGTAAAAACTTTGTTTCTGGAACAAGAAGCAATACCTTAGTCGGCTTTTACGAAATCCACGGCTGGAGACGGAGGGGTCAATTCTTAGACACACGACTGCCACTTAGTTTAAAATAAATATTTTAAAATTTAATGCCTCAAAAGTTTGTATTAAAGCTTTTGGGGCTCTTTGGTCATTATACCTAAACTATACGCGACATTATAATGCTATAACTTATTTAATCACTTCATACAGCCAGTACATGCACTTATATCTCGACTATTTCTGATAAAATGTCTTTTATCGGTACAGTTGTGTGTAGCTAGACATAATTTGTACAGTTTATCAAGTTATTTTAGATTACAATGGGTTAATAAGATTCCGGATATAGAGAGGAAAGCAACATATCAGCCTTGGTGAGAAAAGGTGGTCTAACGGCTAGGTGGGACAAGGTGGTCTAGCAGTGTGTTGTTCGACAAATTCACACCCTGTCAGACCATACTTGTTCTAACTAGCCGGAACTCAACGGTGCAGAAGAACAAGAGAAACAGAAGTTTTTTTGTGTATTTTAAAAATACACAAACACACAACACGAACTGGATGACGCAGAAGAGGAAGGTTCTACTCTTGATGGATTAAAGACAGCAGCAAGTAGTAGGAAGTCTATAGGCTAATAAAAATAATTATTATGTACCAACATCATCCTCACAAACCTGTTTACATCCACTGTTGAACGAGGCCTCCCCCATTGAATACAACGGGGGGTTTGCCATAATCACCACATGCTTGGCAGGCGAATTGATGATCGCAGTTTGGTTTTAGTACTCGGTACAAGCATACATACATAGAAATTACATAGATAGATAAGGCTTTTTCCCTGGCAGAGCCTCAATAAGCATTTTTTCACTGTGGGTTGTGCAATCGTAGGAATATAGACGTGACTAGTAGTGAGCTCATCGCCCCATTGCTTTCCCACGACTAACTGGTCTAACTCTTCCTTCTAGTATTAAATAACGCATTCATAAATAAGTCGGACCAGTATTTGTGAATAATGAGGTCCAAAAACTAGTGTCGACCAAAAACGAACCGTAGACAGATAGATAGTTAGATATATAGATTAACGCTTTATTGTACACCAAACTATGAGCCTTACTATGAGCTCCGATTCAGCTCAAAAACTATTCAGTACAAAATATCGGTTCTGTGATGTCTGCTATATTTAAAGGCACAGTAGCAGAAGGTCTATACACTTCTGCGATTCAAGTCATTCAATGATGACGGATGTAAACGACGACGAACCGATATTTTGTTCTGAATAGTTTTTTGACTGAATCGCTATAAGAGCTCATGGTAAGGCCTCTAGAATACATAATAGGATTTATTAAAAATAGCAGTACAATGGCTGAAAGAATTGCTGAAAATGGTTGCCATGAAGATAACAAAAATCGCTCCTGGGTGGACTGTATCGAGCAATAATTACATGCATGAATAAAACGGCATGAATAAAATTTAACATTATGAAATCATAATGTTACAAAATCTTGTTAATAGTATTTTTTAAACTTTCGCGATCAGAACACATATTTTATCAATATTGTCATGGGTATTTATCGCGTGTTACCTTATTATTGTCATTACTGTGTCAGCCCGCGACCACGATTGCTGTAACGCATTTGAAACGTCGGAAATAATAAATAATAAGGTAACAGGTGATAAATACCCGTGACAATATATAGAAATAGTTGTTGTTAATGTTGTTGTTTTTTTTTCACAAAAATCCAACAATTTTTTTTTAATGTTTTGGATAATTCTAAGCATTTTTTTTTGCGATAACCTGACTCCATTTTTTGAGATATCCCGTTAAGATGGCACTTTAGCAAAGTGGAGCAAAATTCAAATTTTATTGCCTTTTTACTCATTACATCTTATCAACACTTCTTAAGATAGCCAACACTAATTTTGCGTGAATCAAGAGACCTAACACACATGTTTTAATTGATAGTATCTCATAAATATTATTAGTTTAGCTACAAATGTTAATGAATGATTTGTATAGTGTTGTTTTGGTTCATTGACATTCGTAGCTAAGCTAATGATATTTATGAGATGCTATCAATGTTTGATGCCGTGGTGTGTTCGGCCTAAGAATAGATCCCTTCATCTCTTCCTGCGACTAAGGGATTACACCAGGGGACGGGTATCAGCATCCACCTGAGTACTCAACATTGCGATCACCAATCCGCCTGCCAAGCGTGGTGATTCTGACAATTGTACCCCCCATTGTACTTCATGGGGGAGACTACGTCCAGCAGTGGACGTCTAAACTAAAGGCTGCTAGTAGATGACACCACAAAACTCCTATTAAAATTATTCTGAATTTTATTTCCCGCATTACAAAGTTCATTTTTGTTACAGCTAGTGCAAATTCAGAGGCCAGCGTGCTTGGTTCAGAGTTGTTTGAGGAAAGACAGCGAGCGTCCGACCTGCAGTATCAGCTCGACTCCACTAACGCCAGGCTCACCGCTAGCGAACGGAACTTCCAACAGGTATACATCGAAAACTTGTGTTGCCTCTTGTCATAATACTAGTCTAGTTGTCAACCTTTGCTTGGGAACTGGGAAACAAACCCCTAAAACACCGACAAACCCAAACAATCTCTAAAAACCCCCTAAAATACCCCTAAACACCCCTCATTATGGTTGTGGTGTGTTTGGTCTAAGAACAAACCCATCTGTCTCCTCCCGTGGATGTCGTAAAAGCCAACTAAAGTATTACACCAGCAGGCTTAGAATGTCGGTTTCCATTCCTTTCTCTACTGCGTTCTACGGTTTGTGTTCGCCACTCAAGAACCTTTATTCCCCAACGGTTGTCAGTTCTATGAGCTCTATGACCTGCCCATTGCCAATTCAACTTGCTAATTCTGAGAGCCTTGTGGATTCGGATTCTAACACGTTGTGAAATCCCTAGCTTTTTATATATACTGATGATTATTATTTCTGTTCATAAAGATATGACGTTCTTAATCCTACTAATATATAATATAGTATATATAATAGCTTATACATCAGAATAACACATAGGCTACAATTTAGCAATTTAACAAGATATTGTGTGAATTGACAATAATATGACGATAAGTGTCAAGTAAGTAGGAAAAAATCTACCATCTGCGAGCTATTCTGGCGTGCGCTGCCAAAACCGCTAGAGTTACACATATGTAATGTATGATGGAAATGTTTATCTTAAATAGTCCTACAAAAAAGCCCGCCACAGTATATATATAGGTTATATTCTTTTCTACGCCACGCTAATATAAGCTACTCGAAATACTAATCCTGCGCAGACGAAGTCGCGGGCACCAGCTAGTAAGATACATCGTTTGTTTTTGATACATCAAAGAGTGCATTCACCATGCATTTCGATTCAGGGACCTATTTGTTAGCATATCCAGCATATCCGTCTTACTGGAAAAAGTATTTAGTTTTATCAATATTGTGCTGATATCATTGATAGCGTAAAAATGCAACAGGATTACAATTTTGTGCTCAATTCATATCACTATGGAAATCGTCACATTATGATAAACTACATTTAGTAAAATACATTTAGTGATCTGGATCTGATTTCATTTGTATTTAAATTCAATTTAATGACAATATTCATCGGCACCGCATCGTGTGCAATCGCACCGTCACCCCATACTAAATACGCTCTTAATGTATGGTATGACAACCGCGCAGTGTTGAAGCACACTTAACATGTGTAGCTCACCCTTTATAATAACAGAATAGAAATAGCGGTAGTTATTGATAAATGAAAAATATTTATTATCATAATGTGTCTATCTGACGTCAAATTAACTAATTCATTTATGTTTAATTGATATGTGTCTGGCATGTGCTGTGGTTTGGCCGTCCTAAGAATATACCCCTCTGTCTCCTACCATGGATGTCGTAAACTTAGACTAAGAGATTACACCAAAGGATGGGCAGCAACATCCGCCTGTTTACTCAACACCGATAATGCGTTCACCAATCCGCCTACTAAGCGTGGTGGTACTTATGGAAAATCCCCCCAGCTTGGCAGGCGGATTAGTGATCGCAGTATCGATGTTGAGTACTCAGGCGGATGCTGCTGCCCAACCACTGGTGTAATACCTTTCTTGGCTTTTACAAAATACACAGAATGAAGGCGACAGAGCGGTTCTGTTTTTTGGCCAGACACGCCACAGTAGACGAACGTTACAATGAAATAATAATTGCATTTTGTTTTGTTACAGCTAACTGCAGAACATGAACACACATTGAGGATATTAGAAATAACTAGAGATAACCAAAATGCTCTCGCCGCCGAATTGGGGGATTACAAGGTAATATAAAGTGCATTGTTATCGAAATAAACATTAACTGCGACGCGACCCAATTCGATCGCAATCTGTTTTGTAAATCAACTTTATCTCCATGAAAACACAGTGCAAATTTGAATGACGCTTTGACGGAAACTAAATCAGACGTAGGATAAAAGATTCGCTGGAAAGCTATCACGTGCGGGAGTAGCATTCCATTTACCTCACTTCACGTCAAACATTTTGCTTACGTCACGGCGCGGCCTTGACCTAGAAACTACTAGGTTAGACGTGTGCTCTTGAAAGTTGTATAATACCCGGTTAGGAATAAGTAAACCAAACAGATAGAACTGATAATATTATAATAATAACAGGGCGTGTTATAAATTTAGTAGCGCCCTTATCAACAATCACGCGGCTTAGGTAAATGAAGTCCGTTGTATGTGTACGTTTATCTGCACGCTATCAACATGATTATGCAAATTGTTCAGGTAATTTGTGCTTTTATTTCCTTTGGGCGCGGCTGTTTCAGGCCTACTTTAGTTACTAACAATTTTTGTCGGTTACTAATAATGGTAGGTTCAAATTTCAAGTGGTCCATGGTCAAGGATCGCTATTTGTCCTGTTGTCGCTGACTACTAATTCAATATTATTATATTAATTAATTGAATCAATAGGCAGCGTCATGTTATGTAAACATTTGTATGTATAGCATAAAATTATATTTTATGTATTGTATATTCTAGTAGCTACACATCAACGTATCTATATTTAAGTAGAGTACACCATCAATACCCCATGTTAGTTTTATACAGTCCATTCCATCCAAAGGTAGAAATCGCTACAAAGCGATAAGATCGCTCATTGTATAACATAGACAGTTTTATTTTCTATCTATCTTCTATCTAGATATTTTAGGGTTGCGTACCCAAAGGGTGCCTAACCGGACCCTATTACTAAGCCTACGCTGTTCGTCCATCCTTCTATTTGACTATCTGTATTCTGTCACAGGGGTATATCTCGCCGTAAGAGGTAGCCAGTTGAAATTTTTACAGATAATGTGCTGTTTGGGCATGAACCCTCTGCAAATAATATATATGCAAAAAACTAAATTCCAAGGGGGTACCACATACGACGATCTTGATTTATTTGAATTGCCATTCATTCGTCTTATAACTTTTTTTTTCTTGGTAACCCTGCGTTGAGATTATTCATTTATTTAAGTGCACAGTGTACTTTAACATAAGTAATATAAACTTGTTGAGTTTGATGTTTTGTATTTTCATCGATTATTTTACGTTGCAGGAGCGATATGCGGAAATTGCAGCGCACTTGGCGGAAGCTCAAGAGCAGCTACGGCAGCTTCGCAAACGGGGCGAGCCCATGCGTGGGCTTATGCCCAGCGTGGCTGCCGCAGCTGGACTATTGCCCGCCAGCTTACACAGGGAGATGCACTCGTCTGTCTTCTCCGAGCTCAGTCTCGACTCGGGCATTGGCGACCCGCTCGCACAGTACGTTGAGAAATACACATTTTTTTTATACTACTACGTAAGCAAACAAGCATACGGCCCACCTGATGGAATGCGGTTACCGTAGCCTATGGACGCCTGCAACATCAAAGGCACCAAACGCGCGTTGCCGACTCTTTTAAAATTTTAAAACACCCTTTTTGATGAACCCCATACTGTAGTCACTAGAGAAAACCTCGGTAGATCCACAACTTAAGTGATCGCGGCAGGAAATTAATCTGGAACCTCGCGGTGCGCGACCACATAGCTTCCAATTTATGAGGATGAATTCCCTGCAGACGGCGAGCGATGCACGCATTTTTTCCCAGGTAGGCAGAGCGTCAATGGACCTTTTTTCACCGTGGTTGCGAAATCGCTGGATTATAATCGTGACCAGTGGAGCTCATCGCTGCCCTTGCTTTCCTACGACCTTTTTCCTTTTCGGCTAACGCTTTCTTCCAGTAATAAAGACCCTCATATATAAACCAGCACTAGATAAACAGGCTGCCGATGATGATGATGAACACTTTAATTTAATAATCCTACTCACCCCTACTCACACACTTTTAGAACCTTCACACTCACGCACACATCCAAACACCCCCACACATATATACACATACACACCAATGCATAAACCTTTGTATACCCCAATAAAAAAAAACTACACTCATATCTAAACGTAGAAGTACACACACATACCAAACTTATTCATACTAAGTTTACTAATAAGTAATATTAAGTACCTAGTATTAAAAATGTTTTATTTGTAACGCCTTTGTTAAAACTAAAACTATGGTAAGGAAGAGCGAGACCGCCTAACACAGGTATTTTTTACTTAAAGGTGGTCTCAATTACAGCTAACACTATGTTATATTAAGTTAACATTATTATTATTAATTTGTCCACAGCTCGAGCATGCAGAAAGTGTTTGAAACGGTGCAGTGCGCATCGCGATGGTCCAATGGCTCCGGACCTTCAATACCCGGGTCGGACGTTGCGGATGGACCGGCCGCACGACCCAGCTACCTTAAACCTCCGCCGAAACCACTGTCACACGATTCCTTCCTTGACGACTCGTCAGACGCCGAATCTGATGACCTGTACCCGTAAGTACTTAAGTAACAAACTAGGTTTCTGTGTCGCGGGTATCAGGAACTACGATCACCATGGTACAACAACACCCAAACCCAGAACAAATATTTACAGGTCATGCAACAATTTATCCCGCAGCAGGAATTGAAGCCGCACCTTTTGCATCTTAGCCGGCTACTCGCTCACTGCGCCACGGAGATCATCACCTAGTCCTAGACTACTTAGAATAGGCATTTTCCTATTCTAAGTATTTTCAACTCTAGGTAGTTTTAGTAGTTTTTTAGTATCCGCAGGAAGGCTGTGGATAGAGGCTCAATACCGTTCGTTGTGGCATTCTAGAGGGTAGGCCTTTGTCCAGCAGTGGACTTCTACATGCTGGTGATGATGATGATGAAGTATTTTCAAGTACAGGTCGCGCAACGAGTTATGAGCGCTCGGCGAAAGTGGCGGGGTTGATTGCGCATGTGTACATGTGTGCGCGTCTGTATATAGGGAGCGCGAGACGCGAATGCGGGGCGCGCGGTACGGGAAGGCGACTGATCAACCAATACGCACTGGCGCTGGCCGCCTCTTCCATCGCGTCTCTCTCCCCCCGCTAAACAGACCCAAAAAATTACAACTGCGCATTAAGAGCTCATAACTCGTTGCGCGACCTGTACCTAGTCTATTCTATTCTGGTCTATAATAACAAATAATAATAATAAAAAAATATTGTACAAAATAAAAATCTAAGGTTGATACAAATTAACAGTAAACAAATAAAGAGATTGTACAGCACATAAAAATCTATATGGACCCCTTGGCTAAGAAAAACTTATATTTTAGAAGCCAGTGTTCCTCCTTGTAACAGTTACCTAGAATACAACCTATCATAGATATTTTAGATATTAAAGTGTGTTATTAATATATATTAACATTTGACATAAAACTTGTTAGGTGTGAGTGTGTGTGGGGGGTGTGCGAGTGTGAATGGATGGGTGTAGGTGTGTGTGAGTGGGTGGGTGTAGGTGTGTGTGAGTGGGTGGGTGTAGGTGTCTATTCCTATGCCAGACACACCACGGCACTAATAATGATTTGTAAATTGGACAGTGGTGGATGTGGAGTGGGCGTGCCTGGAGCGCCGGGCGCTGCTGAGCTCGCGGCAGCGCTGCGGCGCCTTACGCCGCACGAGATCAACTCGCGACGAGCCTCGCTGGCCGCGTCACACGTCATACGAAACAGGCGGCATACAGGTATAGTTGCAGGCAAAAGTTGAAACCCGACGAAACCACACGTGGCAAAAACTGCGAAGAAAACGATAAAAAAAACAAATAAAAAAAAAACAAATCGGCCAAATTGGCGGGATGAGGCGTGGGGGTGGAGACGAAATCACTAAATTGAATAGAGAGGTGCGCGAAACGCGTGATTGCCCCCCCCCTGTCTCCTCGTACGTATCGCGTTTGCGTACCAGACATAACATACGTAACATAACACCCAACAGCCATATGCGTAGTCATGATCCCACACTAGGATTCCCTGTGTCGTGGGTATCAGGAACTACACGTACCATAGTACCATAACACCCAGACCCGGAACAAATATTCGTAGATCATACAAACAAAAGGTCGTCAGACAGTCGGATTCATATGTAAATCAGCAGTTTTTCAGTCGACTCAGCATTACCTGGAAGAACCCCAGTCCCCACTCGATTGACTCAATTGATTGATGGCTTTGTAACGGTTGCAGGAAGTGGGTGGAGGCGGCTCAAGACCGTTTGTGGCATTGTATGGGGCCTATGTCCGGCTGTGGACGTCTGTTGACTGACGATGATCCTAAGAATAGTTACACAGTGTTGTCTCTTGCATTGACAGGAAGTTTCAAATGCGTTGGAAAAAGACAACACGGTTTTACGGATGCTATGACAATGTCCCGCTCCTACTACCTACTATATTTATTTACATGACGATCAAAAAAAATCACGTGATTAATGGACGGCCCCTAAAGAGTGTATCGTTTAAAATTGCAATAATGAATTTTGTAAAATATTTTTAAACCGGCAAATGCACAATCTTTGCGATGCCAAATATATGTAAATAAATAAAAAGCTATGCGTTTATTTAAAGCCTTGGTTTTGAAAATGTATTTATTATTTTAGAACGAGACGTATTTGAAGAGAGTGCGGTGTGGGGTGCGGGCGCAGGCGCGGGTGCGGGCAGCGCCTACTCTCGGTTCCGTCCGCCGCACAAACTGCAGATAGTGAAGCCCATGGAGGGATCTCTCACGTTACACACGTGGGCACAGTTGGCCAAACCCAATATGTCAGGTACGGACTTCTTTTTCAGCAGGCTTTCACACTGCCGGATGAGGCATTCCCCATGGTCTGGTCCGGTGTAAGAATATGTCACTTCATCACCCTTGGATGTAGCAGCATCCACCTGAGTACTTGACACCAATACTTCGATCACAAATCTGCCTACCAAGCGTAGCGATTATATTTATTACTTCCTTTTGCATATAATTAGGAATATCGTTTCAGTAAAATATTGTCGGTAATACTAGCCTGGCATTTAACTTTATTCTTTATGGAAACTCTTTTTGGTGTGCCAGAGGAGTACCTCCTATTACAAGTAAAAATTAATAAAAATTACGTAAAAACCATTAATTTGTCATCCTCACAATTTTTACTTGTCATTTAATTGTTTTTTTATAATTCAGATAATTTGACCAATGTTTCTAAATATTTATCTTAATTTCTTGATTAAATGTGGACATCTATAAATGATAATTTTAGTGTCCTTCTTGTTATAGGACACAAGTAAGGTAGTAGGTAGGTTTTTTTTTTGTAAATTGTATTTTATAAGTAATGTATGTTATGTTAATTAGTGTAAATGGTTAATGCCGTGCTAATTAATTAATTAAAAAAAAAAAAAATGAATGGCAAATCCCTTCATCACTCTAATCACACGTAATGTGAGTATGTTTGTTACTCTTTCACGCTCAAACAGCTGAACGGATTTGAGTGAAATTTGGAATGGAGATACCTTATACCCTGGATTAACACAGGCTAATTTTCATAATCATCAATTTACATCATTATTCACGCGGTTGAAACCGCGGGGCGCAGCTAGTTGGACTGTATAGGGGAGGCGGTCTGACGTCTAACGGCTGATGATGTGAACAGTTACAGTACCTTGTATGAAAGTAATGTACCTCGGCATTCTTCTTGACTTCCTGTCGCTATTCTATTCACATTCAATCATATTTCTGGTTTGAAAAGACAAAGATAGCCAAGGCACAAAAAACTATTCAGTACTAAATATCTGTTCCGTGATGTACACAGCTATATTTAAAGGTACAGTAGCAGAAGGTCTATTAGACTTCTGTGACTAAAATGATTCAATGATGACGGATGTCAACGACGAACCTATATTTTGTACTGAATAGTTTTTGAACTGAATCGCTATTAGGCCTCGGGAATCTTTTGTGCGTCGGCGTTATTCGTCTGGGAATGCAGCCATGGTTTAATTGTTAAAGTTTTTTCCAGGTTTATTGGAAGACCAAGAAGGTGTTGGTGTGCGTGGAGCCCGGTCGGCTGCCGCACTCGGAATGCGAACATACCGGCTGTCCGACGTGGAAGAGGATGATGACATGATGCGACTGCCGCAGTCTAGTCTCATTTACACTTTCACTAACAGGTATATACGAATTTCATATCTATGCACTGCTATATTCTTGCACTCTTTAAATAAAGCTTTAAGACTGCACTTCACCACGTGACCATCTTTCCATACAAACTATCAACTTTTATTTATAAATAAATAAATGCTGGACATTTCACACAACATTATCTAGCCCCAAGCTAAGCAGAGCTTGTGTTATGGGTACTAGATAACTGATATACTTATTATAATACATTACATAGATAGATATTTTATTATACATAGAAAATACCCAGAATACCCGGAACAATTATCTGCAAATCGTACAAATATTTGTTCCGAGGCGAGAATCGAACCCGTAACCTACGGCGTCGCAGGCGAACCTTCGCCCGCCGCGCCACAGAGGTCGTCAAAGGTTAACTAAACTGAGTTTAAGGTTACTTTTAAAGTCTTTACTAAACGCACCCGTATTATTCCCGGCGTCCCCCGTACAGGGTCAATAAATGTTTAATGGGCTTATTTATAAAAACCTGTCTAAAGTTAAGCAATGCACAAGTTATTGCCATCCCTCACTATTGGATGATGTCAAACAGTGACAAGACTTATTTTAAGCTTTGCTTAAATTTAAATAACGTTTATATAAGTCAGGGGTAAATATTAAATTTTCCTTGTCATTTCCGTAAAACATGATAATATTCTTAAGTGCCTCACTGATAGGAGTGGTTTGTGTCATATTAGGAAACTATTAAAACTGTTATGACAATAGTTGTTTATCAATAGCATTATTTTAAAAGATAATGTAAACTCCAAATAAGATGCAACCCTCTCTTTTCAACTGCACGTCAAGTATCTAACAGAACAGAGCATGCACACACTGTTTCTTTCTAAAGCCTGGAATACATCAACAGCACGGTGCTGCACCCCAACGACGGCAGCCTCGCGGGCAGCAGCGTCAGCAGCGTCTGCAGCAGCGGCATGAGCAGCCTCTCAAGCAGCGTGCTGGGCTCCGCGTGGAGCTCGCGCATGACGTCACGCCGCTCCTCGGCCGCCGGCTCGCCGGAGCGGTCCCGCCGGGAATCTCTCGTGACGCCGGCCAGACCAAACTGGTCTCCAACAGCGACGCCGGCCAACAGCCCGCTGCTCGGCTCGCCCGACTCCTCCCCCCCGGCCACGCCGCGCCCCGGCGCCGCGCCGCCCTCGCTGCACGCGCTCATAGCATCAGGCACGTCGATCCTTCGCAGGCGGCATATGGGCGCTGGGTCGCCGGGCGAAGGCTCCCCCGCCCCCCTAGCGTTACAAACCCCTGGATCTCTGTACACGGGCTTAGTCCACCGCAGTCCGATGGAACAGCTGACATGTCTGAAGAGGACGTTGCGGTCACCAGCGGCGCCGCCACAAGAGCGCGTGCCGTCGGACACCTGCGAGCCACCTTTGGGCGTACCAGCCCCGCTCGGTAGCGGGGCGTTGGATGGTAGTCCTGAGATTGCGGGGTGTTCGAGACGAGCTAGAGGCCGCACGCCGAGACCGCGGACCGACTTAGGCACAGTCCAACCTAAGCCTGCGAACACACCTACAGCGCATACCTCCCCCTTAGGCACGCTCAGTCTCCTATTCGGTCGAAAAGGCGGTTATTTGTAGTTTATCTAAGGAATTATTTAAGCGTAAACGCTGTTTAGAGAGTGATGTTCGCGTCGTGATTTTATATTTTGATTCTCTTTATATTTGGATCATTATTATTGTTTGATTTTATTATTTTGACGTGATTTATTTTGTTATTTTTGTTTTGTTGTTTGTTTTGCATTTATGTGCCTCGGTGAGGCCCGACGAGTCGAGTCCGGTCGGTGCGGTCGCGGTTACTATTCGATATTAAAAACTGCAGCTTTAAATGCGGTCGTCCGTCTCGGAAAGTAGTATCTCTTTCTCTGTCTTAGACATTCCTCTCACCTAGGAGCTCGTTTCTGTACTGTTTTGTACTCTTGAAAAGATATAGAAGTAGTTAAACCAAAGCGTGCTTAATGCACTGTGAAGTAGAACTCAATTTGATTTGTAGTAAATCGATTTTCGAAAATATAAACGAAACGAGTCGATACGCATCACACGAATTATTATTATTATTATTTACTTTGGATACTTATTGTGGTTGTTAATTGATTTTGTATTTCCTTTCTAGTGAGTTTACGAAACAAATCATGAGTCTGTAGTATTATTTTATAAGGGTTGTAATATTTATGATAGATTAGTTTATAGGTAAAATAGTGAGACTTCAATTTAGTTTTGTAGGTGCTTCTATGGAAAGTAAAAATTATTTCGGATTTAATCTCATCATTGCGAACTGTCTTGTATTTTTCTTAATAATTATACTTGTGTCATTGTAAATAATTGAATTTCCATTAATTTAGAGTACAAATTATTATGTTTAATAATCTGAGTAATTGTAATTCATAATGAATAGATTCCTGAGGGTTATAGTTCAAGTTTGCCAAATTGTCACTGCTGCCGTACTATAATTTAGCTTAGTTTGCTATGTGCTAACACTCGTCTAATCTCCGTTCTGCTTGGAATTTGTTAAAGAATAGTTCGTACTAACATAGGGTCTGAATAAAATAATGGTGCATGCCATAGGATAGGTAGAGTTGAATTTGATAATGTTACTGCATACATGCAGACAATAGTTTTCCAGATGTCATTAATGTTTTCTGTATAAAAACCATCATAATTATCATCAACAGGGGGACGTCACCTCCACCATAACTTGCAATGGGGAGATTTGCCATAGTCACTGAGTTGAGTGCTTACGTGGATGCAGCTCATTCCCTTATGTAATCCCTAAATCGTTTTTTTACGACAGCCACCGGAGTAGACGGGTAGGTCAATTCTTAAGCCGGATACGCCACGGCAACCAGTTTAATTTATTATAATCTTAGGTTATTATTGAAATTGGTGCTAGATAGTTAATATTACACCAGTGATTACGTTGGTATTGTAAAGACATTTTGAAGCCTAATTCTCGTAATTATTTCACATTATAATCTCATCTCGGTCACCTTTCTGTCGCTAAGGAATGCGTTGGTTAGAGCGAGAATGATAACGTATGCATGCGAAGATTAAGTAATAGTTACTACGTCTACGCAAGCAGTGAAACAACAGTTAATCTGAGATGAGATTATATTGTGAATTGAATGTTCTATAATAACGAGAATCAAGGCCCTGGTCCCACGTACGCAATTTTAAATGACCCTTGACTTTATATGAAAATAGACGACACGCGTGTGAGTGCGGTTGCGCACGAAATATATTTTGAATGCTATACCATATACATTTGTATATACAACTAGAATTTTCCCACGGTTTTGCTCGCTAGTCTACCTTCTATCCTTCAGATAGTCCAGAGCATCCAGAACACTACCAACTTTAATTGAAATCGGTTTAGCCGACACCGCAGCAACGTACATCTACTTACATACACGCTTTTGTGTAACAAAGTAGGATCATGTCGTCACATCCCGTATGACGCCTATACGCCTATATTACGGCTCGGGCCTGAAATATCTGTTTTTCTAAAATGTATTTTTCCCAAAATGTCTGCTTTTCCATAATGTCAGCACGTCTTTTGCAATAATGTCCGCTTATGACGTGCTGACATTATGCAAAAGCAGACATTTTGGGAAAAATACATTTTAGGAAAACAGATATTTCAGGCCTGATCTAAAATTACGGATATGACGTCATCTCTTGCACGAAATACTCAGATGTCATTATGTTACATACGTAGGACCAGTCTTTCTATAGATTTATTATTTGTAATTTACTTCGTTGCTGTTAATTTTGTCCACGTGTCTTGTGTTTGTGACAAAAACAGACAATTGTAAGACGAGAGTGTGAGGTAAAGTATGAAAACAGAAAGGCGAAGGCTGTGAGGATGAGAGTGTTTGGCGACGAATGTGTCTCCGCATTTTAGTATACTTATATGCAGTGAGGTAGGCACAAATTGTTTAGTATAAGGGCAACTTGTTGAGATTTTGACGATTACACACAGACATGTATATTACAAGCGTACGATTACGACAAAGCGATAATGATTGTGTATTAAATAATATCAGAAATATAATTTATTCACAAAAATACTTGTTGTTTTACTCATAGTACCGACCTTACTCGGAAAACTTAAAAAAACGGTCAGGCTTGCATACTTTACTCTAATTTGCGAGAAAACAATAAACAAAATTTAAGAAACAAGTTTTCTGTCCAGCTATCTCTTTTATTGTCGTATTGGAAATTGCTAGAAAAGAACGGATTGACGTATTCCTTTTTTAAAAACAAAGCCATTTTCGAGCTAGTAGGAGAAAATTCTATTTATTCTAAAACGAGCAAGGCATATAACTCCTAAGAGTCTTTTTTTTCTATTAGCTGAATCCCCGCGGCTTCTACTTTTCAATTTAGTGTAGCTTTCTGTTAGTGCAAGAATTTTTGGAATCAGTTTAGTAGTGCCAGGGGTTACCCCCTTACATACAAACAAACAAGTTTGTATGTCTCTTTTTAACATTAGTGTAGATGAACTAGGGTAAGTAAGACGGCAATTCTCGTCAATTCCGCAGGCATAGCCACTTCGAAGAATTTCGAAAGTCTACAATCAGTGCGTGTTGCCAGTGATGATAAAATATATGCACGGCACGGTGGTCGCTAACTATTACAAAACCTCAAATAGACACGCAGCGGTAGAGAAAACTATGGTGGGTGTTTCAATAAGTGGTAAAACTTAGCGAGGAGATCCGTTAGCAGAGCCAAAGTCAAAGACATATTACATAGACTCATATTATCTAACTGTCCGAACCTCAGGGCGGTTGTTCTGATAAATAAGGCGTGCTCGGTTTTTGGGTCGGATTGGGTCGGCTATTTACCCGACCGAGCCCTAGTTGTAAACAATCTTATAAGCAATAAATTAATTACTATGAAATAATGATATTTTACACAATAATGGCACTAATGTCTTTATGTTTACTCTAAAGCTCACTAACGAAACATACATTTAGAACAAAATAATGAAGCAAAACTACAATTTCAATGAAAACTGTTGAAGCACTTGTGTAAAGTCAGCCCAGGCTGATACTGGCTTTGCCTCGTACCACAATGCACAATATTACACTCAGGCATTGTGAAATCCAACTTGTGTAGTAAAAAATATAGGTATTTGCTAATAAAATAGTGAAAATTTACGAAAACACAAAAAGTAAACAAAACTTTGAATGAAGGCAATCAAAGGTCACAGAGTATTAAATGAATGGTTGAATGGCAAGCTAATGGTGGGCAATTTTCATACAAAATAAATGTTACTGCCGCTCCATTTTGTTCCTTGCTCCAAGGTCCGAACTGACAACAGAGAGCTAATGCTGAGTTTTGACAAGCAATTGACAGGACGTATGGTGTAGTGTAGTGTGGATTTTTATATGGCGACACCTGGCTACACCGATGAGCGCCCCTAGCGTAAACTCTGTGAACCTCATTTTCCATACAAAATCCGTGTCAATTGCTTGTCAAAACTCAGAATCAGCTCTCTGGGTGTATTTAACTTCGTAAATGCAAGTAATTTTTATAGAGGTATTACATCCATGCGTAAATGCTATGCTAACTACCTACCAAAAGGTTCTCGAGTGGCAACCACAAACCAGACGACGCAGTGTCGTACGGCCCGTATGGCCCCTCACTTGTATTATGTGCCCTCACTCGATGGAACGACGACATGAATGGGGGCGGCTCAAGCAAGACCGTTCATCTTGGTATTCTATCGACGAGGCCTGTGTCCAGCAGTGGACGTCTACGGCTGATGATGATTTCAAAGTCTCAACATACCGGGCGGAACGAAACAACTTTGGTTTATTTGGCTCCCATTCGTTTTCATAATGTATGCACTTTATACCTAACACTTCTGGGAACCCTTGAAAACGGCTCCTTATCGTGTTCAGCTTTTCTTTGTTACATGTGGTTCGGATAGATGGCAGCACTCTTCGCGAATTGAGCATTTATGTAATAAATAAAACGTCATCCGTCCGAGAGCGTTACTAGATATAATATGTAACGCCCGTAACGTAGGTTCTTTCCTACTACTGCAGTTTTCGAAATGTACCTACTTATCTATGCTGAGCGTTTCTCTTATGTTTAGCAGGAATTAAAAATTAGGTGCCTACTAATCTCGTCAATACTTTTTTTAAATAAATACCGTTGTGCATGTTTCAAGCTGGTGCTGTGTGGACCTTAGAGCATTTAACAAAATGCTCTAAGGTGTGGACACATCATAAGACGATACAAGCAAAACTGCTTTCTTTGATACTTATGGAAGGACTTGCCCACCCCACCCACGGGATGATTCTTGGAAAACTCGTGGGAAATCTCGGATAAAAACCTGAGGCCCAATTCTCTAATTTAAAAACATTCAATTCGCAGTATAATCTCGTCTCAGTCGCACTGTCACGTATAGTAACTATTACCTACTTAATCTTCGCGTTTCTTGCGAAGAATATATAATAGTTATTATACGAGACAGTGCGACTGACACGAGATTATATTGTGACTGGAATATTTTAAATTAGAGAATTGGGCCTCTGAGGAAAACCATATTGTATGGACGTCAAATGAAATTGACATCACTACGTGGACAATATGACGTGGACGAGACTGAGAATACGGGCCATGGTTTATGCTCGTTGCTATGACCACTGAGCATATTATAATCCAAGGAACATAATCCTACTAATATTATAAACGCTAAAGCTTGTGAGTATGGATGTTTGTTACTCTTTCACGTAAAAACTACTGAATGGATTTGAGTGAAATTTGGAATGGAGATACTTTACGCCCTGGATTAACACATACGCTACTTTTCATCATCATCATCATCATCAATTTTCATCATTATTCACGCGGGTGAAACCGCGGAGCGCAACTAGTACTCTATAATAGGGGACAACCACTACGTTGCTATGACTACAGAAACGCCAGTTCTCTGTCAACAAATGTGACAACATTGTAGAAGCCTTGTAGAAGCGAAGATACTGTAACTTTTGGATATTTTATCAAAATGACGGAGCACATGAAGTACATTATCAAAGAGCTGAACTCTATCCTGGGCCGGAACTACGATCTGATAAAGTTCGACGCGCTAAACGAGAAGCAGCTGCTGCAGTTGCTCGTCGAATTGCTGGCCAACTTCGACGCTGGAGAAAAGGTAAGTTATTACGCTAGTCTGGTAATATATATGTCTATGGTTATAAAACTTCGGCCGTCCCGTTTATTTCAGCCGTGCTCTAGTCATTACTCTAAGTTTCAGCCTAATAGAAAGGGCTCGTGACTTTTAGTAGCAGTCGGACCCTTACGGAGAACTGGCCTAAATGTATGCTACCTGACGACCTCTATGGCGCGGCGGGCGAAGGTTCGCCTGCCACGCAGGTGGTTGCGGGTTAGATTCCCGCCTCTGAGCAAATATTTGTACGATCTGCAGATAATTGTTCAGGGTGTTCGGGGTATTTTTCTATGTATAATGACAAATGTCTATCTATGTAATGTGTATAGTATTGCTCTGCTTAGCTTGGGGCTAGATAATGTTGTGTGAAATGTCCAGCATTTATTTATTTATTTTATTTTACTAGCTTTTTCTCACGGTTTTTCGCACGGCAGTCCATTGCGGTAGTCGCAAATTAGGTTTACAATTTATTCCAACATCCAAATCGTTTAAGTGTACTGATTGAGTAATCGACAAGCATTCAAACAAAATATTTTTTTTATTAAGATATAATTTCAATAAACACCCACTGAGTTTATATTTTCCTTAAATCGTTCCACAGTTGGACATAAATGAAGACGACACTGAGACTGTATCGTTACGTCTTCTCGAAATGCTTGGTAGCGTGAAATACCGACCACCACCCGGCGTCGAGCCAACTCGGTTTAGAGCTCTGTTACTAGCTGGAGACGCTAGGACTATCCATCATGTGCTCCACTGGCTTCTGACCAACAAGGATCAGGTTAAAAATACTGCGTATCTTGCCAAGTAAGTAACTGAATAACACACTAATACTTACTATATTATAATAAGTACTACCACTCGCTCTGCATTATAAAGGTTATCTAGAAGAAAATGCTAATAAGTACGCCTTTTAAGTTCGGTATTTTCTAAAAAAGCATTTTCTATCGATCTCTTTAAAGTTCTTATTGAGAAGATATGATATGCGTATATAGTTAGCCTTCTACGATGACTAGGTACGTCTGATATATAGCTATAGCTACAAGCTTAGTCTGAGAAAGCAGCCAGCTTGATCTTTAAAGCTCAAGCTTTATCTCGTCAGACGTAGCCGTGTAGCTACGCCTCGCGTAGCAATGGCTACGCGCTACACCTGACGTAACAGTTTAAAAGTTTGGGGTCTAGGAAGGTTGCAGTTTCGTAAATAAATGATTGAAGGTACTGCGTTTGGTTTATTTATTCTGTCACTTCTTTCTGTTACTCAACTTCAAAGAACCTGTTTATTACCTTACATACCTCCTAAAAAAATAATATTAATGAAACGCAAACACACTCTCAGTAAGTCTTGTCCTGCTCACTTCAAAGCTTAGTTACTGACGAAATTTTTTGTTGGGTTGGTCAAAGTTGCCTAATGTACAAGATGTGTGCTGATCCAAAACCAGAAATAAATAGCAATACTTGAAAAAAAAAAAACTCGCTCAAACTGTGCAAAGTTAGAGATCTTTTTATTTTCGTTGCATGTTTATGCATGTTATCATAAAAAAATGTACCAAATAAAAAAAGGGTTTTGGACAAAAATTTATATTTTTGTCTTATAATTTAGAAATCTTTAATCTCTCTTTAATCTCTTTAGTGTTGCTAAAAAGGTTTTTAACCTTAGGCCTGACAGACAAACAATTGAGGTATTTTAAGAAAAACTCAACGATCGTTATTTTGACATAGTTACCTACTGGTGGTAATGAGACAGTAAGCCATGATAGCCGTTCGAAAGTATCCCTAATCCCTTTGACAAGGGGTAAAAGGATCCCCATATCTTCTTTTCTTAGCCTGGTTTTTGTTATCGGCATAATAAAGGCTTCGCTGTGTTCGAAAGTGACCGAAGGTCTGAATTGTTAACATAAACAACGTAAGTAGGCATGTCTTCGTTTTTACGAGCATATTCTAAAAATTCTGAATCTTGTAGACTCGCCCAATGATGTCACTATACTACAAGGTTATCGTAGTATAATCATATCTACGTACTTAGTTATTTCGCTATTAGAGCATCTACGATTTCTATACTACTTCTTCAGCTTCAATATAACTTTCCTGCATTAGTTTCGTGTAGCACATACCAGTATGGTGAAAATAAACGAAAATACTTTGGGAAAACAAAAGTCCATTATTAACAGCAACTGTACGTGACCAACAGCTTTTACGACTTGTGCTCAGGAGCTGTGTCGTTATGATTAGGTATTTGGTTTTGTAACACATGTTTCAGACTTGGTAAGGTTGGCATAGAAAGAAAGCAACACAAAACTCTTGTTTCTTTTTGTAGGTATTTAAAACTACCTGACATACCTACGGACGTAGCACGAAACAACACGATCCAAGATCTCCTTGATTTATATCAAAACCTGATAGACGAGTTCAAGGATGTACATAAACGGACGAGAATGCTTCAGAAGGAAAACGCGTCCGAAATTATAAATGACATCAAGGAGATGGCGGTCGAGAGAGACATCGGTAAGTATTTAGACATAACGACTCTCCAAACAACACTTTGCCTATAGTATATTCTTCTCAACTTCTGTAATTATTACGGAGTTTTGACATCTGAAGTTAAGCTCTCACATAAAATTGACGACCTTGAAACGACTTTGAATGCGCTCTTCCTCGATAAGGGTAATTATTTGGCCGACGTGACTTGTGTTTCAGTGATTAAAAGATTAGAAAATGTTCAAGTTAATCTTGTAGACGTAAGTAACAAAGAAGAACTTTTAAGTGTCAGTAAATCGTTGAGGCTTCAACAGGAAAAGGCCAAGGAGCTAGAGAATCAGGTAAATGAGTTCACGAACTCAAACAATCAATAGTTAAGGTGGATCGTCTTGCATGTGGCGCGAAATTCAAATTTTATTGTGTTTTTTGCACATCACTTTTTATGATAGCAAAAACTAGGAAACCTAACACTACGAATACTGTTCAATGATTTTTACAGTTTTTTTTGGTATAAGGATTTCCGTAGCTTAACTAATGATATTTATGAGATAAGTACTATCAATTAAAAGATGTGTTGGGTCTTCTAGTTTTCGCAAAACCTGTTTTCGCTAACTGAAAAAGTGTTGATGAGCTGTGACGAGTAAAAAACACAATAAAATTTGAATTTCACGCCACATGCGAGACGATCCACATTAATGACCTTACACTATATTGTTGACGGAATTCATAATATTCTCACTTTTTAGTACGAAACTCAACAATCGCAGTTAAAGCTAGCGTCCGATCAATTGAAAAGATACCTAAACGTGATCCACGGCCAAAGTGCAGTTCCTAAAAATGCAAATGACGTAATAAAACACTTGCAAGAAGAAATTCAGGTTGGGAACAATTTAACCTTTGAAGTGAGCTTGTTACTTTGTTGTTTAAAAGCGCCCATTTACAATAGTTTCCCTTTTAGTTGAACAGTTACCTTGTCAAGGAGAAACTGCCCCAAGAAAGTTCTCATCTGCAAAAAGAATTGAATATTATGCAGATGATAGCCACGGAACAGCATCCTACTCGAGCTGACCTAATTACCGTGCAAGATAAGGTAAGAACTTCGGGACTGAAGGTAATTTGAGCCTCTGCTGTCACCCCAACTAATACCCCAGGGACTTATTTAGAAAATTGCTTTTAGAAACCTATCAAAGGAGACTGGTATTAATTTGCTAGTCTATACCTTTAAGGCAAAGTCACGTGTCATCAAATAAATCAAATCAAAATGTTTTTATTTCTGTACCTAATTTGCAACATGTTCATGCAAGGTTGTGTTCTTGTTTTAAGTAAAAAATACTTGTATTAGAAGAACCCGTCATGCCTGGTTTAAATAGATTAATTATATACCTAACTGCTCACATTTATTTTTTATTTTTATACTACTTGGCAAGCAAACAAGCTTACGCCCACCTGATGTAAAGCAGTTACCTATGGACGCCTGCAACACCAGAGGCATCACATATTAAAATATATATATTAAAATATATATTCAATTGGTAAAATGATGTGGCTATACAGTCCGTAAAATACCTAATGCTGCAAACGGCGCTCTCAGCGAGAGACAGAGACGAACTCTCTGGGACAGAGTAAATAATTGTGTTTCAAATGGTTTTATAGATAGCAGTGGTAAATGGTGCAATGGAGCAGCTGGTCCAACGGAAACTGGCCACTGCCGGTCCTCAGGAAGACAAGTTGGCTCCGTTCCGTCAACAAGCGACCGTCATCAGGCGGAATAAGGAATCAAGTGCAGCTAGGGTACACGAGTTAGCTGCTACGCTAAAGGAACATGAAGCTACACTGGCTGATTTACAGTCACAGGTATCCGAGTCTTATTTATTTACCCATCCCTTTTATAAAAAAGCTTGCTTGTGTATTTATGTTTCTACTTAGACGTTATTTAGCACAAAAAAACATAAAATCATTATATTCTTCATAAAATAAGCTCCTTAATTTTGTTGTCGTCACTACACCTTGTTGCTTTACATTTTCTATTTATTTATTTGTATGTCACGTTTCATGTCACCAAATTGTAGCCAAGCTCAGCAGTAGCAGGCAGCTATGTTTTAGCACTCTGAGTTGCTGACTTTTCTAGTAAAGTGGAAGCTGAGTTTGCAAAGGCTTTATCGAGTCGCCTTTTAAAACTGTGCTAGAAAAGCATTAGAGGTGGACCCGAGCATTCGCGCGTCGCTAAATCTGCGGATTTATCTGTTGAGATGATAAAAACTAAAAAGCTGAACTAAATAACTCAATTTACAATATAATGTGAATTAAATCAAAAAGAATATTCACAAACTGAAAAATATTTTTTATGTTCAAAACTTTGTTAGTAAAATTCGGCACGATCTCAAATAATCAAAATATATCAAGCAATATTTAGCGTCAAATAGCATGAGTTTAATTAAATTTAAAATGCTATAATGTTATGACGACAAAAAACGAGGAACAGTAATTAGCAAATTTTTGACACCTATGTTAAGCACTTTTTTTAAATTTACGGCAGGCAAAAAAATTCCGACGTAAAAAAAACATTCTGGCTTAAATGAGTCGGTAGTCGTTCTCACCCCGGAAACATAGCTGATGATCATTGTTTATGGAATCGAAATCGATGACCCTTCCGATGTTGCCAGCGTATAAGGAGAGATAAAAAAAATTTTAGTTTCAAAGAAATCGGTCACTATGCCGGGGAGCGCTAGATTAAACTTAGATAATGCGCTGTTCTCCCCGAGATTTATGTCCAGAGAAATGCTTTTAGCTGGTTTATTGTAAAGAATATTTTTGTACACATTCATCAAATTGTGTCTCGGTTTGAGCATGATAACTTAGAAAAATTCATTGATAAAAGTCATAAAAGTGAGATAGTTTTACTGGAAGCTGGAATACCTACGATTCGGAAAATATTCATTCGTTCTTGTTTATATTATCGTATTGTTTGCTTATCAGGTTAGACAGCTTCTTGGAGACACGGTTCTGAGGGGTGAAGAATTGAAGAAGTACGTTAATTCTTTACGGACAAAGAGCACCGTTTACAAAAGGCACAGAGCTAATCTCTCAACATTCAAGGTGAGCTTTCATTTGCAAAGTGACTAGAGTTTTTAGACAAATACGACGACAAACGCTCTTGCCCCCAATTCGTTTATACCTTGACAATTCATACAAATCTGTTGAATGGTATAATAATAATAAATTTTGTACATTTGTGATTCTTAGGTTGAAGCTGGAATACTAGCTAGAACAATTCAAATTATCAGCACATCGGATCCCACAGTGGAAATGGCCTTGGTAAATCATAAGAAAATGAAAGTCGAAGAAGAAGACGCCTCGGATAAAGATGGCGATAAAACAGCGGATTTGGCCAAGAAATCGTTGCACGATTTGTCTCAGGTATCTTTTTACCACAGCAGTTAACGTAGACAGCTTAACTAATTTCCGATATAATTAAAAAACTATTAGCAATGTCGTATTTACCTAAAAAATTAGTAGAGGAAGTTGGTGGATGGAGGTGGCTCAAGACCGTTGTCGTGGCGTTCTAAGGGTGAAGTCTATGTCAAGCAGTGGGCTTCTACAAGCTGATGATGATGATGATTTAACTAAAAAGTAAAAAAAAAACACAACGTGGTTTTCTCGATTTTTACGAAATATTTTAAATACCGACAGTGACAACTTTTGAACAACATTCGGGTTGTTGAAATCTACTTGTTATTCACAGTTAGTCGCGCACACCGCCCAAAAGTTGTCCCAAGTCCGTCAAGAGATTCAACCTCTCGCCGACAAAATCAAACCCGTGAAAGAGGACTTCCAAGCTGTTCAACAACAATACGATCAAAAGAAGAGGGTTTACGAAGCAACCTCCATAAATATAACCTCGCAAATGGAACCCCTCAAAAACCAAGTAAAAGAGTTGACTGACCAGTTGAATATTAAGGAGGATGAATGGAAAACCTTGAGGCAAAAAATAACAAAGGCAGAAAGTTTGCAAGCAGTCGTCATGTTTGAAATGAAAAATTCAATGCAGTCGCCTAGGAAGCCATCCAAAATGGAGGCTCTGAAGAAAAAAGTTGGTGATGTAGAAAAAATCGTAAAAAATTTAGAGGAGGCATGTATAATCAATCCATAATCAACTGTTGTTTTGTACTTACCTTCCTTTTTTTTTTTAAGTTCACACCTTACTTATTTGCAAAAGGTTTTCGCACCATTTTCGTTCTACCCCCATTCCACTGCCAAAACAAAGATTTATAGTAACTAAAATATTTTTTCACAGGAGCAACGAGCAATCAGTTCTCACCAAGGAGTGGTCGAGGAGCAAACGCGTCTATGGGAGAATACCCTGCAACTGCTACGCTGCAAGATGCGCGCGCGCATGGAGCCCACTGGCAGACAAGGACGGATGCATATCACGCAACACTCCCAAATGCTCACGCTTACATAAAAAATACGTATATATTATATACTACACTACTAGTACTTGTATTGTACTATATATGCGACTGTTGGGTGTTATGTTACGTTATATTAGCATTATGTTTTGGGATAAATGACAAGGAAAGTCCAACACACAAAAAGCATTACATATAGCACTTGTAGTTCCTATAGTAAGTTTAATGTTTTAATTCTCACTTAATTCTTTATTTATCTTTATCTCCTTTTATTTTTTTTATCAATCAACAAGGTTCATTGGTTCATTTGGGATTTTTTTGTTGGGATTATGTTTTCTGTTCAACCATCTCAAGAATAATAGATAGCTTTGTTTTGATAGTATAGAAAGAAGAGATGGTGTGTTACTGCTCATATTTCTAGCCTTATACTTGCTTATACTAGGTGTTTTGGTAGAAATAAAAATTACAGAGTTTACTTATGATGGTTTTATTAGAACTTAACAATATGTAATATGGTATACGCAATTTTTCATACAAATACCTAACTTATAACTGGTTTAGATACTGGTAGAATGGTATGGGTTTTACAACGTTTTTTGGAATGGGAGGCAAAAATACAGAATTGCGTGTTTGGTGTAAACTCGGACAGATTGAATGTGCCTATAAAAGTTTCCAAGTTTACAGCCTAACATTTTATTCCATACTATCGCTACAACCATTTTGACTATCGGGCTATAGCAGCTCCCTAGAGATAAGAGAACTCATTCTTTTTTTATATTGACGCTCATTGTAAAATGGTTTTTTGTATCTGCTATTAAAGTATGTTAAATTTAAATGCCTGTGTTCTACTTTCTTACGCATTTCGTTATCTAGGAAGGTATATTTTTATTCACGAAACCTCTTGCGATAGCTTTGAAAGGGTCTTTATCTCTGACATACCTATAAAAGTAAACAGAGAGAACCTTATAATTAAATAGGAAGAGGAAAAAATCTGTACTGAATAAGAATGTTCCTTATAATTAAAAACGCTATAAGTCTCCTGAGAAAGAGGAAAATAGGCGCGAATAATTGAATTAAAAAATAAACATTTAAATATTGCAGCTTTATAACGATGTTTCATACTTACTTTAATTATTAGGTAGGTACTTCAAGCTGCGATGAAACTACATCATGAATTTATGATGAATAATGCTGTGGAAATAGTCCTCAATCTATTTCGAATTCCAAGACTCTTATAATGCATGTTAACAGTTGCTGAACAAAAATAGAACATATCTACACAAGCTTCAGGTCAGTATTAGAAATAAAAAATATGCTATAAACGAAATTTAAACTAATTTTCATCTATTCTCGCACCGTTTCATTAAAATAGCATGTAAATAAGCATCACATTGAGACATGCAAGTACATTTATGTTGCATAGGTCCGCCTAAGGGCCGGTTTCCACCGGAGAGGAGAGGAGACGAGAGGAGATGTGTTTGAATAAACCAATCCGATTTCGTTATTTCCTTTTCGTTTTTACCTGTCAAGCCTGCCTGCCAATAACCTGCCAGCTTTGCTTTCGTCTCCTCTCCTCTCCGCCGCGGTGGAAACCGCCCCTTAGAATCGAATCTGCTATCTTGAACTGTAGAAAATTGCGTTCGTAACGAGCTGGATTATTTGAAATGTCAAAAGCATCGTATAATCCTCAATTTTCCTGTTATTTGAAAGGTTAAGTTTGAATTTTAATTATTTTCTGCTAATAATTTGTTTGATATTGCCTAGTAGGTATCAGCCCCCTGCTTCGCTTACTAGGATCAATAATAATAACTAATAACACACAATAGTCGTACACATAATCCTGACATACATAACATATAATATATAACATAGTCCTGATTCTATAAAGATTTCATGTGTCATGGGATAACAAGAACTACGAGTACTATATGGTAATACAACATTACACCGTTCTGGATGTAATGTTGAACAAATATTTGCAGAATTTGCAGATCATGCAAACATTTCGCCCGCAGCGGGAATCAGACTTGCATCCCTTGTGTCTCCGACTCTCAGTTGGCTATAATCGCCTGCGACGCCGCGAAGATCGTTAATCTACTGAAAAGTAGCTTATATGGGTCATCAGTTAGCTTCATAGAATTATCGATATCAGTTCAGCAGGTACAGCGTATAAAATAAACAAACATTCAAACTTTCACGTTTATAATATTAGTAGTAAATTCATAAAAACTTGAGCGACGTAGGCGTATAGGTTTCTTGAGTGTTTGGATTGAGGTGAAGTGAAGCAGCCTCTTTATTCCTCGGCACGCAGTATAACGAGATTGTCGCCATAGCTTTGTGTGCTTCTCAAAATTGTCTGTTGTTCACTTTGATGAAATTTAAATTGATTTTTGTTAACAGTACTTACTCAGAATTTTCTCGTACCCACTTATAAGAAAATTCTGTACCTAGAACAAAGGCTAATAAGAGAGGCCGCAAATGTTAAAGATTAAAAAATCATAATTGTTCATGGCACTATCACGTCTACGAAACCTTACTTGCCCGCATTCAGTGGTCAAAACTCATTAATAATTGTATGAATGAATAAAAACATATATTTATTTATATTGTCACGGGTATTTATCGCGTGTTACCTTATTATTTATTATTCTCGACGTTTCGAATGCGTTACAGCAATCGTGGTCGCGGGCTGACTGGAGTACATGGAGCTACAGACGAGAAGTGGTGGCAGCTGCAGAAATTACCAAACCAATAACCTATAACCTAAATAATAATAAATAGAATAGAACCTACTTAAGTCAGAATGATTATAAGTTAGAATGGTATCGAGCATTGGCTGCAGTTTGAAGTAGTGCGGATGTGATCAAGGCCCTGTGTGGTGGAAACAGCGCTGGAGAGTCATCCAAGTTTCGACGAGTTCGACAGTTTTTCCGACAATTCGTTCAGAGCCGCCGAACTAACATGCCATAACTTTGCGAAGTTAGTTGTAGCAGTATTGTCATTTAAATGTCATTTGTACTCTTGCCTAATTATTATTATGTTTCATGGTTCAAAATAAACAAAACATCCCTTGAAAGCAAATTATTATTATTTTTTTATTATCACCATAAAACATCCCAAGAATTAAATTGTCCACCTGTATACATCAATGTAGCTGAAACGCAAACAACAGAAATGCAGAAAAAAAAAGTTACTTGCTGTCAATGCTTGATAATGTTATTTTGCTAACATTTAATTCATGTTCCAAAATAAGCTTTAATGGAGTTTTATTCAGACCTAAATTAAATTGACTTTCAGGTAAACACACGCTTAGAAATATTAATGTTCTCGTACCGTGATTGGTTTTATTGGTATCGTGGTTTCAGCCTGTTTGAATGCGCAAACAAATTTCTCTTTCATCGTTTCAATTTATTTTGCTAGATATTTAATATTTATTATTATTTATTTACATAAGATTCCGTAATATCCCAAAAATTTACCCAAATAAAGTTTGAACCTCTTAAACCCAATAACTATTGTTTAACTATTTATTTATTTTCATAAAATTACTTATCAATAAGCAAGTAAAATACTAATTCATATCAAATAGATTATGTAACACTGTCTGAAACAAAGTTTCAATCACAATTACTTCACGGTTATTGCCTAAACGAGACTTATGCCGAATTTTGTTTTATCGACCAATACTTAGCAAGTGGTAGAAGTTTTTGTTTTTACTCGCAAACTCATTACCTAACTGTCAGCTGTCCAGAGTGTTTGAACCAACTTGAACTCAGATGTGAAAGTTGGTGTAATGACTGACAGTTGAGGCGAAGTTCGGCCCCGCTTGATGGCTTGGGCTACGCCAGGCTACGCAAACTTGCGGCTACGGCGGTGTAGCGCTACGCCGTAGTGTGGTAGAAAAGTTTGGCACAACTTCGCATATTTGAGTGAAGTTTTGTATTAGAATTTTTGTAAAAATCTATGTACTATGGCGCAGAAACTAACAAAAGACGAGAATATTAATAATATCGTTTGGCCCTCAAGGTTTGAATATTAAAGATTTTTGATCCTACGAATATTATAAATGCGAGGGTTTAGTTATTTTGGACCGATGTCGATGCAAAGTAGAGATTATGACCAGAGGCCTTACCATGAGCTCTTATAGCGATTCAGTTCAAAAACTATTCAGTACAAAATGTTCACAAAAACAAGTTCGTCGTTGACTTTCGGTATCATTGAATAAACTGTAATCGCAGAAGTCTATAGACCTGCTACTGTGCTTTTAAATATAGCTACGGACATCACGGAACCGATATTTTGTACTGAATAGTTTTTGAACTGAATCGCTATAAGAGCATATGGTAAGGCCTTTGGATTGGCCACTTTTATCCCGATACCACGAAAGCAATGAGTGGTATTGACGGTCGTCTCGAATCATGCTTTCAGCATTGAAAAAAAAAAAAGCTGTCAAAAGAAAGTTTGATATTGTGATTTTGACAAACTACAAAAGTAAACCATAAAATTTTTGGATAGCCGATATTGAGTCAGCGCCATCTATTGAGCCAGTTAAAACTACTTTTCATCGAATATGAAAAGCTCTCACTCGTGATCATTTTCCGTTCACAGAATCTGAAAATAGTGACTATTTAGCCTTAATTAAATGCCATTGCGTGCGATCCTGTCACTATATTATGTCAACATTGATCTCATTGACTTTAATTGAATTGGTTTATTCTTGACGGTTTATTGATCTGTGATTGGCGTAAATTAATTTACCTTTGAGCAATTAATCAAATTCAATCTTTTATTTTTTGTCAGGTTTTCGTTTTACTTTAGACTGACATACAATTGCAAATGAATCTTTGAAGTGTTCTCAACCGTTCAATCTCAATTACTGTGCACATAAATGATTATGTATGGGTTTTAGGAGTTGGAGGAGTTTTTATAGAGGTTTTTAAGGAAGGTCTCATTAAGAAAGATGTTCTAAACCTGAGTTTAGAGATGTTTGAATAAAAAAACAAATAAAATAAATTGCCCATCTTAGCTTGTTAGTTTCACCACAGTATGGATTTTAAAACTACGGTTTCACAAAGCTATTTCAACGGCTCCATCATAAAAAAAATATGCTTAGAAGATCACGTTCCTTAAAAGTTGGTCAAAAACGGCAAATAAAAATAGCCACAACTTCTAATCAAAAGAAAATCAAAGAACATACATAGGGAACATACCATTACTTAGGGGGGCTTTTATAATTTTGATTCATTTGATCCAGTTATGATGTATAAAATAATGTCATAACTTTATAAACGTAACTTGTTTGGTATAATCTAATAAGTCATTTTTATAAGTTAATCGAATCATTTTGCTCTCAGTGGATACTTAGAAAGTGATTTATAAATTGGATATGAAAGCATACTCTTATATTTTATAAGTTAAAAACTAAATCAAGCATGATAGCTATAAATAATTTGATTTTACTCTGAGGCACAAATTTCTCGACAAAGAAGATGATTTGTGTTGGCGTTTCAGGATGAAAATATTACCACAGCCTCATTGTTTGCCGTTGGAAACAAACGATGAACAATGAGAGATTATTACAGGAGGAATTTTGACTGAGTCATCGTCACAATACCACACAATTGTAGTATTGTACCCATCTCTTTCGTTTGCTCTTCATAACATAAACATATACCATCTAACAGTTACATACTTAGGTCCTTATTCATAATCCTTTTTTAAGCCTATTTTAGTTAAAATAGCTTTTGTTTTGTTCTCTCTTATGTAAAATGTCATACGTCAAAACAAGACAAAAGCTATTTTAACTAAAATAGGTTTCAAAAATGATTATGAATAAGGGTTAGTCTTGATCCCACACTATAGGATACCCTTTGTCGTGGGTATATCAGGAATTAAGAGTACCATGGTACCATAACGTCCCACACCCTCATTGTATTCAATGGGGGAGGCCTCGTCCAGCAGTGACGTTAACAGAACATGCTGGTGGATGATGATGATTGACAAACTCTGTAGTACGGTGAGTGAGTAGCCGGCTGCCACGCAAGGGTTCGATTCCCGCTGAGGGACAAATGGTTGAATGATCTGGAAATATTTGTTCGGGTCTGGGTGTTGTGGTAGGTATACCATAGAACGCGTAGTTCCTGATACTTACGGCACAAGGGATCTTAGTGTGTGGTCAGGACTATGTATGCGACTGTTTGGTAATATGTTAATTTAATTATTAGAATTGTAGTAGTCACGCCATGATGTTTTGTTTTTATTAAGTTGATGACGAGAAACATGTTATGCGTATCTTTATTAATTATTTTTAATGAATGTCATGTGTAATGTGTATGCAAATATTTTAATTTAATTTTCTCATTTATCTTTCTAATTTATTAACACATTTTTTCAACACACTTTGCCGCATCTCATTAGACTCATTTTGACGACCTCTGTGGCGCGGCGGGCGAAGGTTCGCCTGCGACGCAGGAGGTTGCGGGTTTGATTCCCGCCTCGGAACAAATATTTGTACAATCTGCAGATATTTGTTCAGGGTGTTCTGGGTATTTATCTATGTATAATAAAAAATATATCTATGTAATGTTATTGTATTAAGTTATATCAGTTATCTGGTACCCATAACACAAGCTCTGCTTAACTTGGGGCTAGATAATGTTGTGTGAAATGTCCAGTATTTATTATTATTATTATTGGTTGGCCATAGTAGGTAACAAAATTTTAAGTATTTATGTCGACACCACACATAAAATTACATCTCTTTATGTTCCAATTAAAAAGCATTGGCAGCATATATGCACCGCTCAGACGCAATTTGTGTCCGTCCCCGATGTGGCTAATAGCCATTTATAGCTAATGGCAAATGTTATTGAGGAAGTAGATCGGAAATTCATGATTCAGATGGTTTACAGAGACTGCCACATAAACTCAATAGAGAAATATACCAGACGGGATAACATACCATAACAACCAACTTAAACCAATCAAGCCGTCGTATCTATTTTGGATGGGCACTTAACAGTATCTACCTACCCTACTCTATCTAGCACTAAAAGTAACCCTTTTGGTGCTGAGTTGTTAATGCCATTTTTTTTGTGTAATCAAAGATTAGTTATTTGTTATACAAGAGTGCAAAGTTGCTTATTAACCGCGTGCTCAATTTTGATGACCGGCAAGAGAAGGATTCTAAGATTCAAAAATTAGAATCCTAAGCGTTAGCGAGGGAATCAAAAGAGCACGAGGTGAAAAATCTTTGACACTTAACTTTTCATCCCACCTCAGCGTGGAAATGACTTAAGTAATGCAAAAAAAAACATTTACAATCACAAGATACTTTTACGCATTTTTAACAGTTTCAGTCAATTCTGTTTGTCAAATAAACTTCCTCGTCGCTAGAATCACTCATTTTAGGTTTTTCACTTGTTTTCAAGTTTCTTGTTTTTAACCTTAGGTTTTAACAATATGACGAGAAAAGAAAATGGCGCGCGTAATGCAAATAAAAAAAAGTAATACACCAAGAAGGTTGCGAGTCTGAGTTTTTAACAAATTAAAAAAGGTCGTATGATAAATTCGGCACCATGGAGGTAGAAGTAAATAGGTTTAATGATGTTTTGAATTCACAAACTTAGTGCACACGATGTTCTAAATTCAATTTTACTTTATCCTCTGCGGATAAAAACGGCTTTTACACTCAGATATCGAATAGCAAATACTCTTTCCGAGATGGTGGGATGAAAAAGTAGTTTAAAAACCAGCTTACTGATCCCAGATAGACACATGTGACGCAGACCGTATTTAAGGGCTTTTGGTCTGAGGTCCCTAATTAAAGGAGTCCCTTAGCACACGTTGGCATGGTCCCTCGTTTTATATCTCTTGCGTAACGTACGATTACGACACCCGTTTTTTGTATAACGGGTGTAAATGAAACAGGGTAGATATCTGTTTTTGTTTTGAAGGAATTGCTGTAGCACCTGATGCTACGATAAGAGTTTCCACGTTTATTCTGAACCATTTTTAGTAGAACGTAAAAAAAAGGTCTTGAACACAGTCCTAACGTTACGCTGCCCAATTTATCTCTACACCCGGGATACAACGCATATTTTCTGAATATAGCTCTAAACTTCCGCGTGTATGAAGTCTTACTATATGCAGAAACATGGAAAAATATTTGTTGCATCTGAATTACTACTGAATGGAATACAATTCAGGTTTCAGTATGAATTGTACTAATTCATACTGAAACCTGCAAATTACCGTTTGTCGTGAGCATTAGGAACTACGAGTACTATGGTATCACAACATCCAGACTCGGCCACACACACACACACACACACAACACAGCGGAAATCAAACCTGAAACCTTTAGTTTTTCAGCCGGTTACTCGCCCGCCTTGCCGAGGAGATCGTTAACAAAACGAACGGTGGCTTACGTAATATGGGAGGCGAATACCTACCGTAAACATGTTATAGCCTCAATAATTGATCTATAACGGTTTCCTCATTTATTAAAGATAAGTAAATGTAATACCCCTAAATGTAGAGGTTGCGTGTGTTTTGCTATTACCTCCGAGTTCCGAGGTGCTTCACCTTGCTTCTAACGGAGGTCTATATAAAGCTGGAAGTAATTCTGAGGCCGTGACCGTGAACGAAGCCAGGATATTTTTATTTTAATCAAGGGGTTTAGTTAAGCTTCAAAGTAATATTATCTCAGTTGCAACAAAACTTGGAACATAGGTTTCATATTTACAGTGTAGGTAACAGGTTAATATAATTTCACTTAAGTTTAAGTCTGAGGATAACTTAACCGTTGATTTGATCATAATAAAGTTTGGTAGGTGGGTATATAATATATACACATACATTTATCGGTATATCGGTAAGGCTTTGATCAATTTTTTTAATTTATTTTTCGACTTTGTTTATTATGTATATTGGGTTCCATGATAGTGTAAAAGCTTGTCCAGATGAGTGAGGCGATTAACGCGCGATTCGACTCGCGCGATTAGAATCGCGCGATTGTGAAATACTAGAGCTTAATAAATTCCGCCCACACGCTCACCGCTCGCGCGAGAGCGGCAAAACGCGCGTCTGCATGTGGACGGAATGTATGAAGCTCTAGTTTCTAGTATTTCCAACGATCTCTAGATCGTTGAGTATTTCACAATCACGCAACTCTAATCGTGCGAGTCGAATCGCGCATAAATCGCCTCGTCTGGACAAGCTCTAAAAATATTAAAAGTGACAAGAGAGACAATCATGTCAAATGGAATGTTATATGAAAAGGCTTTATTTGGACAGTTTAAACCTATTTTTCATTTAATTTTAGACTTGGTAGTATTTGATCAAAAATCTGAAAACATATAACCTCTAGGGTACTTCCAGTATTCTCACAATACTGAAATTTGGCATGCTAGTAGCTTTTATAATACAATTACTAAGAAAAGTCCAAAATTGAAAATATTTGACAGTACCCTTTAAAAAAATCAATTTTCTCTGAATGTTTTTTTGAAATCGTTTAGAAAGTATAAAGCATTAAAATAATCATATCTACCATAATATCATATAATAATGTATTACAAATAAAAATAAAGGAAAACTTAATGATACCTTCGCAATAAGTACAAATAAGTAGATTCAAAATATTATAGGTTCATTCGGTTTGTCTCACTTCTAAAATTTCAACGTTTTGAATACAGTGTTCATCACCAGGCTGTTTAAGTCCTCTGCTGGACAAGACCTCCCCCATATACAATGGGGGGATTGCTATAATTACCACGCTTGGCAGACGGATTAGGGATCGCAGTTTGGTGTTGAGTACTCAGATGGATGCTGCTGCCCATTCCCTTGTGTAATTCTTTAAAAATAAAATAAAATAAATAAATAAATAATGCTGGACATTTCACACAACATTATCTAGCCCCAAGCTAAGCAGAGCTTGTGTTATGGGTACTTGATAACTGATATACTTAATACAATGCATTACATAGATAGATATTTTTTATTATACATTGAAAATACCCAGAACACCCGGAACAATTATCTGCAGATCACACAAATATTTGTTCCGAGGCGGAGATCGAACCCGCAACCTCCTGCGTCGCAGGCGAACCTTCACCCCCCGCGCCACAGAGTTCTTTAGTTGGCTTTTATGACATACCAGGGGAGGAGATGGAGACGTTTATTCTTAGGCCCCCAGCTATATTCCATTGTTAGATGCCGACTAATCGTAAAAATTTATAATGAATGACCTACTACCTAAATTTTGTGACAGACTGATCTTCTCGTTTATTAGCTTTTGCCATTTTAGATTATCATTTTAATACCATTAATTTAACACAACTTTGTGTCATGTCATCGTTCAGTCCTCAAAACATCGGAAAGTTACTCACTTTTTGAAGTTCCTTCTGTTACCTCCCATGGACTGGAAGCTCGCCTTCGTTGGAGTGGTACCATCCATCACTAGCCTGACAAGTGCCGATATCGTAACTCTGAGTTAGGTGATCTTTTAATCGGGTTTGGATATTGGATTGAAAAAATAAAGAAGATTGATATTTGCATATGGATAACTTGTATCTGCTTGGTACCGGGATTTTGAGTACCGTATTTATTTGTATCCAGGTCATAATATAAAAAAATAATTCTCCAAGCTCTCCACTTCAAGGTCTGGTCTCCTCTCAAGATACTTCATAATTTGCTAGAAAAAAGTATTGTGAAATTTTAATAAAAAAAGTTTTTTTTGGTTTTTAACAATGCATTGTTAGTCAAGGAGTTAAGTCAGGTTAGTCTTATCGTTCATGATATATGGTACAACGCCGCAAAGCGACAATATTTTCAAATTCACTCCGCCTAGTAATAGCCATTTTTACCCAGTTCGCAACTAGATACAAAGCCATTGGGCGCGTCAGTAGGCGCTCATTGTGCTCGGAGGCGGTGGCTTCATTTACCGTCAATTAACTGCAATTAACGGATGACGCGCCATTTGCCACGTTCTCGCAGACGACAAAATGATACTTTGCTAGCATTTGTAATTGCGGCGCGCGGCGGCGGATCGTTACTAGGTCCACAAGATACTTTAGCTTTACTTTGACATCAATTTGGTATAGACATTGAGACAAGTTGTGCGAAGATTCATTTTTCCGTACGCGGTTTCAACGTATGTACCTACACGTATTCACGCTTTTTTTGTAAGGGTAGGCAGAGTCTCGTAAATAATTTTCGTGTCTCTATTTTTTGTGTCAGTATAATAATAGTCATAGCTACCAAATAGTACCTATTTACCTAAACATTGAATACGTGAACTTGCATATGATCTTTGAACTTGATTATTATATTCTAAGTAATCTGTGGATGACACTGTGGGCTATACATTTAACGCTATTTTATTTGTAAAACTTCTATTTTATTTTATTATTTCAGGAACGGATAAAGTTATAAATTATTTTTATTTTCCTAAAATAATAAAATAAAATAGCTAGGTATGTTTTTTGAAGAAGCCTTTAGGTCTTAATTTACAATTTTCCTTTCTAGGTAGAGAGGTAGTAGGTGGTCTCAGCCTAAGAATGACTTCTCCAACTCCTCCCGAATGTCAAAATAGGTGACTAAGAAACGTTCGGGGCTGAGTAGCAGCATCCATCTGAGTACCTAATCGCAATACTGTGATCCCCAATCCACCTGCCAAGCGTGGTAATTATTGAAAATCCCCCCCTGTTCTATGGGGAGGCCTCGTCCAGTAGATGGACGTCCACCAGCTGATAAAGATGATATCTTAAAGATTTCTAAGTATATCTAAGTAGGAGTTATTTCATTATTTATTCACAAAACTTTAATCACAATAAAACACATTGACAGTAAAATATAGCAGTTTCTTCGAGACTGTTTTATCCAAAATGAAAATGGAGGCTAATTTGTTTATTTACTGTTTAACATAAAACTTATTAAAAGGTTTTCTAAGTTGCCGTCAAATGATATTTATCATTCTGTAAGAATAAATAACTCGAGAGAAATAGCCTTAAATGTTTAAGAGGCTGTTACCGGAGTGATCATAAAATGCCACTTTGGATCACTTCTAAAATCTCTCAAATTTAGTTCTGATTAATTGTTTAAAGTCAAAAGTTTAATTCAAACTACGATAAATCCCATTTTACCATTTTTTATACGGTATAGTTATCTTGACCTGTAACAATTAAGATGCAAACCTTACTCACAACCCATTTTTCACCTACCGACTTCTAAAAGTCGTATTGATTTGAAACTTTACACACATGATCATATCGATACAATATTAAAGTGTCAGCGATGGAGACGGATGGGTCAAAGCGGAACTTTTCGATGAATGACTAATTTTATGAAAGCCTGTTTTGAAAAAATAAATCTCATGAAGCTTATTTAGCTACATTTACATAATTATTGTTGTAATTGTAGCTAAATAAATTTTTACTACTTTAAGACTTTAAGATTTGAAAAGTTTCAAAGTTCAACGATCACTTCGGGAAACCGAACGTTTTGCTTAAAGAGTTATAATAGGAGTCATGGAACTTAGAACAAAATTGTTATCGTCCATTTATTATGACCGTTTACATTGAATTGAATTTAACAATGAATTTATAGTGTGCCATTTCTTATAAACCAGTCATGCGATCTCTCGAACCACATATACCTACAGTAATAAAGTTTGACGGTGACAGTGGTCAGGAGTGAGAAATTCCTGTTTACCTACCGCGAGGTTAAATTAAAATTGATAAGGCTATTCCTTGGTTGAAAAACTTTTGTACGGGGTTGCCCATTTAGATTTCGTTTTTAGCATTTGTTTTATTTGCATCTGTAGAAAAACCAAGATCACCAATATAGATCTCAAAGTAAGTAAGTTGAAGTGGCAATGAGCAGGTCATATAGCTCGCAGAACTGACAACCGTTGGGGAAAAAAGGTTCTCGAGTGACGACCACAAACCGGACGACGCAGTAAGTTGAAGTGGCTATGGGCAGGTCATATAGCTCGAAGAACTGACAACCGTTGGGGAATAAAGGTTCTCAAGTGACGACCACAAACCGGACGACGCAGTAAGTTGAAGTGGCTATGGGCAGGTCATATAGCTCGAAGAACTGACAACCGTTGGGGAATAAAGGTTCTCGAGTGACGACCACAAACCGGACGACGCAGTAAGTTGAAGTGGCTATGGGCAGGTCATATAGCTCGAAGAACTGACAACCGTTGGGGAATAAAGGTTCTCGAGTGACGACCACAAACCGGACGACGCAGTAAGTTGAAGTGGCTATGGGCAGGTCATATAGCTCGCAGAACTGACAACCGTTGGGGAATAAAGGTTCTCGAGTGACGACCACAAACCGGACGACGCAGTAAGTTGAAGTGGCAATGGGCAGGTCATATAGCTCGAAGAACTGACAACCGTTGGGGAATAAAGGTTCTCGAGTGACGACCACAAACCGGACGACGCAGTAAGTTGAAGTGGCTATGGGCAGGTCATATAGCTCGCAGAACTGACAACCGTTGGGGAATAAAGGTTCTCGAGTGACGACCACAAACCGGACGACGCAGTAAGTTGAAGTGGCAATGGGCAGGTCATATAGCTCGAAGAACTGACAACCGTTGGGGAATAAAGGTTTTCGAGTGGCGACCACAAACCAGACAACGCAGTAAGTTGAAGTGGCAATGGGCAGGTCATATAGCTTGAAGAACTGACAACCGTTGGGGAATAAAGGTTCTCGAGTGGCGACCACAAACCGGACGACGAAGTTGAGAAAGGCCCTCTCTTGATGTACTATATACACATTATAAAAGTTGCAAGAATACGGTGGATGAAGGCGGCTCAAGGCGTTCGATGTTGCATTATATGGGGGAGGCTGGTAGTGGACTTCTACTTTCTGATGATGATGATGATGATTATTTGCTTAAAGTTCATTCCACGACCACACACAATCCGTCATAATGAGATCTACAAGTCGATGTTGGTATTGATGTTAGTTAGGTTAGTTAGTTAGTTAGTTACTTTTGCTATTACGATTACATTATAAATCCTGGCCCCACACAGCCGGTCCTCGGATTATTGTGTCTTGGAACACGTTATCAAAGTTATAGTCCATATAAGCGGTTTAAAGTTGTGCACTTAGCAAAATAATACATTATTTATTAGACAAAGACTTAAGTATAAGCTAATAAAAGCATTATTAATAGTAAACAAAAATGGATGTTTTCAGCGCGTGATACAGATTACCTAATTTGCACGTACAAAATAATCCACCCTAATTAAAGTAGGGTGGAATGAAGCACGCATGGTAGGTACTTCTTAGGCTAATAATCGCTAATTCGCTTTCCTTTGTCTTTGACACTCAGCTTCTCTCCCTGCGGAAGTATTATCCTTAGATGTAGGGTTTGTTTACGAGCATTGAAAAGCGATTTCAGGCGACCGACGGATTTTATTTTTGTCACGTCGCACTTATTTTTCTACTCAATAGAACCTATCACTATCGTCTAGCTAGGTGATAATAAATCTTACCTATTTATAACTTATATTATTTTTCGTAACTTTACTTTCATGCTTCGTCAAGATAAATTCTGGTCAGTGGCAGACGAGGCACGAAACTTAATAGTGATAAAAGGTTACACGATACGAGATCCAGTTAGAGATATTGGACAATTTGTTCCATGACATCGGGCATGATGCTCAAGTCATTTCGCCGTAAGCCATCTATCACCCCTAACAAGGTTCAGGAGAGGTTCGGTTACTCGACCTGTGTACAAAGAGTACAAACCTTAGTATCCGGCATCGATTTCAACTTGACATTTTCATTTGATCACTCGATTTTATCCAGGAAGACTTTCGGAAATGCTCGAAATGGTTTTTTTTCACGTAGAATTATCATCATCCACAGCCTGTTTATGTTCACTGCTGGAAGCCTCCCCCATTGAATAAAATGGAGGGATTTGCCATAATCACCAACTTGGAAGGCGGATCGGTGATCGCAGTTTGGCGTTAAGTACTCAGGCGGATGATGCTGCGCATCCCCTGGTAATCCCTTAAGGCTTTTACTACATCCATGGGAGGAAAAGGAGGGGTCTATTCTTAGGCCGAACATACCATGACAACAGCTAGAATAGCTTGTATTATTCAGGAAAACATCGAGTGGATCTGTTAGCAATAATAAAGTGCTCTCATAACTGGATAAACATACGGTACAGCGGGTTTAGCATGGGTATCAGCTAGAAGCAATTTCTGGAAGCAATTTACATCGAATTTATTAGAGAACTACCTTTTGTATTGATATAATGTATACTCACAATTTTTATAGAGGTTACTTTGCCCGAGACCCGTTGTTGATTGATCCGTGTTTATTTAAATACAATATTCAAGTTGATAGTTCACCCGTACAATCCCATACTGTTCAGGATATTTTATCATTTTTATTTTCAGGATATTTACCGTAAATATGGCGAGTATCAGACCAACACCAATGAATGGCTGTGTCATGTTTGGTGATCTCTTATTTCGCATCTATATTATCTATTACACATTCAATATGGTTTAAGGATTCAGTCACAGTGGTCCTCCATCGCAAAAGAGATTGCGGACGTGTATTGAATACCACAGTCATCTTTTGATTGCACGTCTCAATGGTTCTGAATAATATTTGCTCCAATTTTATAAACTTTTACACCACTTCATGACTCTATCCCTATCCCTACAAATATAGGTAAACACTTGTATCTAATTACCCCCAAATTAATTAATTTGAAAGGCCACGTCCAGCAATGGAAGTAAGGCTGGTGATGATGATGAGGATGATGGCTTGTATCTAAAGAACAGCATTGTATTTGATCTTATTGAGCCGGGCTGCGGGTGCGTGCCTTGACAAGCCACATCTTAATTACCAGATTTGTAATTCTAACTAGGGTGAGGCCTGCGTGAGAAACGCTTCGCTCGCTCTGATTGCATTAAGCATTTGGAGCTATTTACTCAGATGAAACAGTGATTTGTGTCTTTACAATTTGTATTCATGAAGTTTGACTTGGTTTTAAGGTCCTATATGAATTTACCCTTGTTTCTGTATTTTTAAGTATCTACGTAGGAAGTTTAGCCGTTTTACTATACTAACGTAGCTTCGTAGCACATTTCCCTTTCGTAGCTTATCGTAAAACTTCTCGCTAAATTATCGTAGCTGTTCGTAAAACACCTCACTACATCGTCGTAGCTTTTCGTAGAGTTTCTCACTACGCCGTCGTAGCAGTTTGCAGAGCATTTCCCTATAATGACGTAGCTTTTACCGGAGCAGGAGCTTTTTCGATGAATGCGTCACATTTATTCAGACTGAGAAATACTTGAAATTTAATAATAAATAAATGCTGGACATTTCACACAACATTATTTAGCCCCAAGCTAAGCAGAGCTTGTGTTATAGGTACTAGATAACAGATATACTTAATACAATAATACATTACATAGAAACATATTTTTTATTATACATAAAAAATACCCACAAAAACCCTGAATAAATATATATCTGCAGATTGTACAAATATTTGTTACGAGGCGGGAATCGAACCCGCAACCTCCTGCGTCGCAGGCGAATTGAGTCGAAACTTTTCGGTGCTTTTACCAATAAACCAGTATAGGAAAATTCCCTTTTGTACAAAATTATGTGATTACATTGTAATACCCGAAAATTTTCATAGTTAAATTCTCACAACATCGTCGTAGCATTTCATAGAGCTTCTCATTACATTGTCGTAGCTTTTATTAGAATTACTTAGCACAAAGTAGTTGCTCGTAAAAAAATTCCCTACAACATCCTTGCTTTTTGTAGAAACTTTCAATAGTATTTCTAACTGCACCAACGTAGTATCGTAGAACTTTTAACTATTTTCCTAGCTTTTCGTAAAGTTTGTCATTCTCAAAATTGTTAAGTTTTCCCCTAGGTTTAACATCATAATTTATGAGTATCTAAGTACACGATAATCCTTTACCGATGGAACGATGAATGCAAGCTGTGCAATATATCAAGATTAACCGATTATCTCTCTATCTGTAATAAATTGATAAAAAGGCCCTATCGGTTCGATAAATTTAGGTACAGGTGCGATTACATAATGTTGGGTAAAATGGACGATAATATGTTGATATTAGCTGTAAAATTATTGTTTTAGCGTTGCAGTAAGCTTGTTTGCTGGTATTTAATGTGTTACTCAAATTGTAACATTTTTAAAAGTTGTTGATCAAATTAACAAAAAAACGACTACTGAGATGATCATAATGCTGCTGAGATTTACGTCTGACTGAATATCAAAGACAGGTAGATTTTTAGGGTGCCGTACCCAAAGGGTCACAACAATAACCTATTCAAAGTCAAAGTCAAAAGTAGTAGCGATTCATTGAAATCACAAGGATAATTTTGAATCGTCTACACTAATAAATATAAACTTATAAACTAAAATTAATCCTGTTCTAACGGGACCTAGATGAATCAGGGAAACATTTTATATTATTAATAAGCCTACGCCGTCCGTCTGTCTGTAATCTGCCACAGTGGCAATCAATGCTGAGTAATTATTCGTCTACTTAATCATAGCACCAGCAATGTTTGCAGGTATCTGTAGCGCTAAGACTTTCCCGGCTGTACCGCGTAGAGTAGCGCCCATTATAGAGTATAGAATAGTATATAAAAAACTTTAACAAAACTTATCATGATAATTAAAAGTACAATGGGTGGTCTTATTGCTCTCAATATAGATCATCTCCGTATTCTGTGGCGCGACGGGCGATAGCCAGCTGAGATGCGCGAGGTTGCGGGTTTGATTCCCGCTGCGGTACAAATGTTTTTATGATCTGCAAATATTTGTTCCGGTGGTACTCATAGTTTCTGATACCCACGACACAGGGAATCCTAGTGTGGGGTCATGACTATGTATGTTATTGTTGGGTGTTATGTAATGTTATGTATGCACAAACGCTCTCTTGAAAGCTCTCTCTATCAGAAGGTAGCTACAGCTAACCAAATGTACCCACCAAGGTCTAAGGTCACGTTCAGTGTCTATTGTAATAAAGAGCCTGCTGTACGTGCAGAACAGTGAAAGTTATCTCGGATATCATGTGATAAAAACTTTTAGAGTTACGTAGTAAAAACTGTGACTTGAAAACGGAACCCTACACTGTGCGTTCTCATACGCATTGGGCTGGTTTATTGTTTACAATACCTGTCTCTCCCAACAAAACCTTTACCCGGATTCTGTAACCGTATATTCTTCAGTTCAGTCTCATCTGAGACCTCATTGAAACAAATTAAGCTACACACCAACTGGTTTATTAAAACTTAATGCAATATGCTCTGTTTTTTACGAGTTCATGGCCGTGAGAGGGTGAAATCGCATAAAATGCCAACGATACGGCCTGGGCCGTAGATTATAGATTTATTAACAGTTAGTACGATGAAGGACCAGTATTGGACCCAAAGCGTACTAACTGCTAAGAAATCTATGGGTAATCACTGATAAGTAAGCTGTGTATTCAAGAGTAATAACTACACAGAAAGCTATGGCTTTGGGTGCAAAAAGGTACGGAACTCGAAAACGGAGCTAATCATGAAGCGGTACGGGCACGGCACGCAACGAATGTGACTGAATAAATATTAGCTACAGGTAGAGCTACACTTTAAAGATCAGGAAAGCCGGATCTTAGTGCAATTAGTGTGATTTTCCCATTTAATCATACGGTGCCTATTCTACACTATTTGTTCCCAGTTCGTCATTCTTCCCACTTCATCATTTGCCCATTGAATTATACGATGCTGCCCGACCTGTCCAGATCCTCACACTTGTTCTAGCATGCTGAAAAACTTTGTAATTTGATTGGTTAATATTTTGTCATTTACTGGGTCGTTCCTCGTGCTCCACCTGAGTTCTCCACCTGGGTGGAACATGAGGAACTGTATGTCCTCGTGCTCCAACTAATGATATTGTTGTACACTCATTAACATAAGTCATTACATAACCCTTATCTCTCTACCACAATTCATTATTGAAGATATTTTAAATGCACAAATGCAATAGATGAATAATTAAATCACAATAGGTCACTATTTAGACAAAGTGCGGTAATGTGGGGCAGTCATTAATAACAATAATTAATAAATTAACATCAAAAAAAAAAATATTACAAATTCGGTGCTACAAATTACCAAAAAAAACTTTATTTTGGGCCGCGTCCTTTTTACTTTCCAGTACTCAACAGTGGTTGGAGCACGAGGACATACAGTTCCTCATGCTCTTCCTAGGTGGAGAACTCAGGTGGAGCACGAGGAACGACCCCATTTACTAACGTCTCGCTAGCGATTCGCTATCGTTACTAGCGTTAGTCAGCCTGTGTACTACTACTACATTATATATTTATTATTTATATTATTTTTATTTTTTTTTATTATTTTATTGTGTCATTATACTGGTCAAAACTGAACAATACTGGCATTTTAACTTTTTATTTTATCGGTTTTCACCAGCGACGTATGCTTTTAAATATAAAGTTTGAATTGTAAATGCCGGATAAAAAACAGTTGTCTACGGGATCGACCCTAGCTGCTAGAATATGCTGAGAAGGGTGTTTTGTTTGCCGTTACGAGTGATGCTATCGTGCAAATCTGAATTTCCCTACTTGCGCTGGCTAACGCATTAAGTAAGAATTAATTGTGTTTTAAGGTGGTTTGTTGTTATTTTCCAACCATAAATAATAAATATAAGCCGTGTTGGCCCACAGTGGGTACACCAACTTCCAATCCGAAGGTTCTGAACTTGAATCCTGCGCGTGTACAGATTGATTTTTCCACTTTTTTGGTTCACCCCAAATTTCAGCATTGTTGGATTATTGGATAATCCTAGAGTTAAAAAAAAAACATCATATCAAAAAAACACTACAAAAAGAAATTGTTTTAAAATGTCCAAGCAAAGTACGGTGGTTATATGACACCCCACTTGGCTTGATTGTTTCACTTTTATTTTTTCCCCCCTCTTGAACCTCAATATCTCATAAAACCCTTCGACATGTTTAATTCATAACCTAAAAATTGTACTAATATTATAATAATTAATAATAATTATAATAACGTTTATTTCTTTAATATAAAATAGTGTTAGGCGTAACTAAAACTACCTTTTTAAGTACAAAATACCTGTGCAAGGAGGTCTCGCTCTTCCTTAACATGGTTTTAGTTTAAACAAAGGGCGTTACAAATAAAAAAAAATTAACACTACTTACACAATTATAAACACATGCAATTTTCCCCGAAGGTGTAGGCAGAGCCTCAAAGGGCCTCTTTTCACCGTGAGATGCACAGGTACATTTTATGATTGAAATAAGCGAAATAAAATAATTGAAATAAGTTTGGTTTGTGTATGTACTTCTATGTTTAGGTATAACATAACATTACAAACAACAGTCACATACATCGTCCTTGATCCCACACTAGGATTCCCTGTGTCTTAGGGACTTTGGAACCCCACACTATGTGTAGTTTGAAAGAGACACATGGCCAGTTAGTTACAATACACTCACTCGCCAGTTTCTTCGTCCTTACATACAAAGCCAGAGATTTGTTTTTGTCATAAATATATCTTATACTACTTTTATGCAATTTATATTTGTTTGCGTTCTTTATTATGTTCTGAATAGAGTAATCTTTAGTAATACAAAATAACAAACAGATTCACACCGTGCTCTACCTTTTCTAGAGACTCTAAACATTTTCGCATTATTTTATATTCACCTTGCGGGAAAGTAATTTTGTACCTACCAGGTTAAATATTAAATTAAAGAAAATTAAGTTCGTACTATTTTCAAGCTAGTATCGTATATAACACTATACAATATTTCTGTAGCACCGTTGTAAGATATCACTTAAACGATCCCATCGTGTAAGCGAAATTGTTTAGTTCCCTCCGCACTCCTCTTCATTTTCACCGAAAACGACCAATGTTCGGTTCGATATTTTTATCAGATAGGTAGGTAACCAATACAAACTTTAAATAATGCTGCCAATCAAATGAAACGCTGATAAATTTTATTTGAATGAATTGATTGTACAGAGAAGGTTCGTGCAAATTGAACACAATAAAATATTGAAAACGATTAAAAACTGGGGTAAGTATTTCTACATCCTATGTTATGCCCCATAAGTTACGCAAGTTAATAACATAGAAAAAATCTGTCCTGTAAAGTGAAAAACGTCACACAATAACAATTTAACGTGAGTTTCCTCTCTGTAAAAACAGAAAATTGGACAATCACTTTTATTAAAGTAATGAGCATACATTTGTATTAATCCCCCAGATGGAAAGTGATGGCGAGGCAGAACATTGCGCACGCCTCCCCGATTATTCACCCCTGCCTGAAAAGAACCAGAATATATTTTTAGGCTTTTCCTTCCGCGTTGCTCGTTGTGTCAGAAGGCATAATAGTCCAGTGAAATTAGGAACGTTTTATGGGAGCTCTTTAAATTATTAGAGTTTTGGTTCACCTTCCTTCCACACACCTTTTGCAAATGGCGAAATAATAAACACAGAATATTATGATAAAACAGTATAAGCATAGAATTTTATCTATAATTTTTAAACTTACCATGGGCTTTAAACCATAATAAGTGAGGTTTCGCTGACAACGAACGAATTTTCCGACCATCATGCGCGCAATATATTTTGGGCGGACAGTATTGCCTCATAGATAAGGTTCCATTTGAACCCATTGTGTACGGAACCCTAAAAACATAGACCCCTACACACACCCTAACACCCCTAACACCTAACTAACTTTTGTAACCCTGTACACTCGAGTATAACTATCATATGTTATAATTCATAAATATAAGTTCCGTTTGTTGCCGCGCCTATTATTTTTCCACATAGACTCTAGAAGGTTGTTCGTAGCACTTTGTTGTCATGTTATTATATAATTATGATATTTTAGACACTGGTGCAAGTACTCGCGTTTATTTTTATAATTATAAAATTGCTATTACATTGTGGTGTTGGTGGTAAGATCAGCAAACAAATAGTTTTTCGATCCTAGGGCCCAAAAACATGAGAGAAGGGTTGCAAAAAATTGCTAATACCTACTTAATTTAATTTTTAGAGAACGATATAATATTACTTTCTTGGCATGAAATTCCAATTTAGGTATTTTGCAATAAGGCGTCTGATGTCAAGATTTAAAACTGAGTTAGAATTTTTTGCTTACTTTTAGAATTAATGAGTCGTTGGCGAAAACATTAATTCAAAATGCTGGATTGGTGACTCTGTTGTCATTACAAAAGACAATATAAGCTCTGATAAACCTGATAAGCTCAATCAATGCTGTTTTCTGGCCAGTTGTCCAATTATCTTGCGGTCCTCTCTGAACAAATTTTCTCAGCTTCATTCGCCGAATCCGATAAGGGTTTGTTTATTTTGCTCTGTTTTACTATATCTACCTAAATTTTTGTAATACTAGCTTTAACCCACAACTTTGTACGCGGAATAAAATTTTATTTTCGATGTCACCTAGTATCCTAGTATGAACGTTTTCGGAAGAAGAATGAAGGAACTTTAAGAACATCCCAGAACATTCCAATGTTGTAAAGAATGGTTTTCCAAGCGGGTTGTGGCAAACATTTTACTGAACTTGTAAACATACCTATGATATATAATGATAACGATACTTATTTGGATCCTGCACCTACAGAAACTGAAAATAGGTTTTAGCAAAATTGGTTCAATCGTTTTCATGTTTTTCGGGTTTAAACCAAAATATAGGCGAAGTCTTCGAATTTCAAATATAATTTTTGTTATATCTATCATATTTACCTTTTTCATTACCGATGAGGTTGGCAGGTAGAAAAAGATTTTAGCAAAGCCTACTTTTTGTAAAAAAAACTGTGTACTTAGCTGTGCAAATAATAAATAATTGTACCTACATACATTTTGAGCAACTGCTTTATTTATATATTTATGTAGATAACGTTTTAACTGAATTACGAATGCCGTGCTTTGCGCAAATTTACATAAAACGTTCGTGGTGTTTAGGGCAGCTCGGTTATTTAATTACATACGTCCGTCTAAATCAGGGTGGGTGATGTAGGGATGGTAATTTGATTTGAACAAGGGTTTAAACTTGATTTGCAAAATTCATGTCAGCCTTTTTGTTTCATTCTTAATATTTATTATTTAGCTATATTTGAATATGATTATAATTTATTGAATATTTAACACCACAGGAACTACAACAGATGCTTCCGGATCTGGCAGAGATTTCTGAGGGGGTCATGTGAACCGGTCGAAGACGCAAGTTATGACCAACAGCACGTAGCATAGGGTCGAAGAATATGGGCAGGAATAAGGATGCTAACTGGCCCAGGTATTCATAAACATAGTGTAGTTCTACACTATGTTGATGATTACCTGGGCCAGTTAGCATCCTTAAAAAATAGGCAGGACAAAGAAATTGATTGCTGCAGCGAAGAAGCCACCTTCTTCCTGCACCTTCACCTTTTGCCTGGAAGAGCTACTGGTCCATGAAAGAGTAAGGGTGACATATGTGTCCTGGCAGTCCTTACCTACGGTGCTCTGACATGGATGCTGACCAACTTACAGAAATCCAGGCTCAAGATTTGCCAGAGGGCATTTAAACGCAGCATTCTCGACCTCAAACTCATCGACCGAGTCCGGAATACCATGCTGCGTTCGATGACTGGTTTTGCCGATGTGGGGATCAAAACAGCTAAGCGCACTTGCGCTTCCCACTTGGGAATGGCTTGGCCACGTAAGTCAGATGCACCCCGAGAAGTGGGCAAATATCTTTACTCCTTGAGTGCCTGAAGATGCAAAGCGACGACGGGGCCGGCCGAGAAGGCGTGCGTTGGCAGAATGATCTTGAAAGACGAAAAAGAGAGGTGGGAGACTGCCAGAAACTGGTATGAACGGAAGAATTTGGGGGAAACCTCTGCCTAACAGCGGGTCTCAAAAGGTTAAATTTAAATATTTACGTTTGATGCATAATATAATTATATATAATTATAATTGCATACAATGTAGCATAATCCTTAGCTCTGCAACTGGCCTTTGATGGGAAGTTTGTTATATTGCTTCGGCCATCTCTGACATTAATTAATTAATTAATACAAGTTGTCCCAGGACATGGAGATATGCTATCCCAAAATGACGTCATTCTACTCACAAAAAAGAAAACAATAAAACTATTGCCGTAAAAAAACTAAAACAAAATTTTTATTTCACAAAAATCTGATATATTTCTAGAACATCGTTAAATCAGCTGTTTCTCTGACTTTGTACTTTTATGACTAGTACAAAATGTACAATAAGTTTGACTTCAAGGTAAGGATCCAAAATCTGAAAAAAAAATTACCTAAAACAAACACAATTAAGTTTTTTGCTGGGAATTAGGTCTAATTTCCATTTGTCATTGAACAAAAGCTGTTAAGCTATTATGTGTTAAATAACCCCCGTTTCGGGATAGCATACATATTTTGAGACACCCTGTATTTTCTATCAATTAAATTTGTTTTGTACAGTTTAATTTGAGTGATTGCTATTTGATTAAATTAATATTCAGCTAGATGTCGGCTTATAAAATGAAAAGCGCGCATCTTCTTAATCAAATTTATACCTGCTCAATAAACCGATAGTGTTTAATTTTCATTATCCTATAAATCCTAACATAACCTCCGCTTATCCACTTTTCCAAGAAAATTAAATCCAAGATTATTTTTTTAGATATTATTATCATTACGTTTTACATTTGGCAATGTGAATTTGTTGCATTTAGTTATTAATAAAATTCATTAAGCAAAAGATTATTTCCTTTGAACCAGAACTCACGATAGTGAACCTGTTAAAATGTAAAGCTATGTACGATGGGTGTCAGGGTTTAATTCCGAATGATTAGTTAATTACTTAGCTTTAGATGTGTCAACTTTGAAAATTAAAGAAGTATCGTCAGCAAACAGAATTTTATATACCTATGTAGCAAATTTCAGTTCTTTTGGTTCACTATAGATTTGGAGAAAATAGACTGTGACAGACTGACAGACATACACCTGAGTGATCCTATAGTGGTTCCGTTGGTACGCTTGAGGTACGGAACCCTAAAAAATAGGTTTTGTCAGTTTCACTGACAGTGAAATTTCCGTCTATTCCCACCTGTTCTGTTGAGTAGTTCTGTCGGCAGAACTACTGGGATTTTTTTTCCCATTAGTTCTGTGACTTATAAGACTATGCTTTACACCTGGCTTCAATCTCAACTATTCCCACCTGTTCTGTTACGTAGTTCTATCGACGGAAAGTAAACACTTTACTTTAATTATGGAAACAAATATGTAATAATAATTGTATTGTTATAAGCTACGCCGGTTAAAATGCCACCAAATTTACACGATATAACTCAAAAAAACACTAGAAATTTAAATAAAATAAAGAGTCAAGGAAAGGTTGTCTGAAAGAGATCCCTTTTAGCGATAAGACCGCCCATTGTACGTTATATTTTTTTTATGTTTCCTTTATGTTTGTATTTTTTATTTGGTGTGCAATAAAGAGTTTATCTATCTATCTATCTCCCTTCGAAGGAGCAGAAAAAGCCCCTCTGCACTCTTGAAACCCTTTAAATATGAATTTCATGACGTGTCGTCAGGAATCATAAATTAAGAATATACCGCAAGTGGCCAGTAGGTACTTGATAATAATTTGTAGCAAACTGCATGGTGAAAAAGTAGTAGTAGTTGAATCACAAGATTCATGAACAGAACTACTGAGAACTTTTTTCCCATTAGTTCTGTAAACAGAACTAATGGTAAAAAAATTACCAGTAGTTCTGCCAACAGAACTACTCAACAGAACAGGTGGGAATAGACCGAAATTTCAGTTGCAGTGTAATTTAATTCAGATACCTCTAATATTATCTAGAACCTAGCTCCTAGAACTATCATTAGAGCACCTAGAAGCCAAAGTATACGTCAAGTTTTTAGGTTTCATAGTTTTCAGAGTATATGACTCGTGCCTTTTCTCTTGAGTAAAATTCTTAAAAGCTGGTTATTAAAACTATATTGCTTCTTTTGCTTTATTTGCTTAGCTATATTTATTTATTTTTATGCATCAAGATTTGTGCGTATTTGTCAGCTGTTATTTATAATCCCTTTTGTTTTGTCATGATTACCTCGTCATAAGTAAACGGACCGAGATTGCTTTTTAGATTGATCTAAAAAATATTGAAGGAACACTCCCCATCATTCTACGTTATACGTAATAGTATAGAAATTGTACCCGTCTCATACATTATTGATATATGCCCGGACGGAATCACTTAGGAGTTCATTTGAATAGTTTTAAATTGTTTCCTTGGCTTTAAATTTTAATTACACATTGGATTGTTTGTTTGGCGACGCTTTCTTTAAATCCTTGACTTTTCAAGGATTGAATTACCTAGTAGGTATATGGGAAAATAATTGCGTTGGACCTACTATTTAACTTGAAAATTTATATTTTTATCTACTCGCGGTAGAGTAAGTGAATCTCGTATTAAATATGAATCAAAATAAACCCATCAAACGTAAATAGAACTTGATCTAATATTGTTTTCTAAAATCTCTACGGACCTTTTGCTTCTTGTTGATGAGCTGATTTCGTGCATAACCCAATGATTTAGTAGATTTAGAATATTTAGTTACCCCTGAAAGCTGTAAATCGAGTTAAATCTAATAAGTACATATGTAGTTGGTGGATGGAGGCGGCATAAGACCATTTGTCGTGGCATTCTAATGGGGGAGGCCTATGTCCAGCAGTGGACTTCTACAGACTGATGATGATGAACAAGTACATATAAATATGTGTATATACACAATGTGACACGTAAAAAAACTACCAGACACGAGGCAAGGTGAGGAGGCAAGGAAGGCACAGACTATAACCGTGTTTACCTACCTAAGTAAATACGATGCACATGATAAAAGCTACGTAATTGGGTTGAATTCAAGAAAAATGAAATGTGAAAAAAAATTTGAAATGTGGTGCTGGCGGAAGTTGCTCAGAATTCCATGGACAGCACATCGCACCAACGCATCAATTCAGATTCAAGAGCTCAACATTAAAACCAGGCTTTCCACCGTATGTCTTCGCAAAATCCTCAACTTTTTCGGTCACATTGCCAGGAAAGGAGGTGATAGTCTTGAAAAACTGATGGTCACTGTGTAAGGTGGAAGGAAAGAGGTCTCGAGGACGGAGCCCTATGCGTTGGAGCGATCAAGTTCGCTCAGCACTGGATTCTTCTGTGAGTGATGCCATCCGTTCCGCAGAAGACAGATCCCGTTGGAGGAACATCGTGCATTCAAAGGTCCTGCATAAAGGTCACGACCCTCAGCAGTGAGGATATCGACGCAAGGAGGAGGATATTCAAGAAATTAATGTTTCTATTTTGCTGATTTTTCTTTCATTTACTTTCATGTTGAAATATATGGCTGTCTATTAGTGTCTCGTAGTTTAAAGAATTTTTAACTGGCTTTACCAGTACTGTGTACATTCTATAAAATGTCTTCTTGTGAGGTGTCTCGTTTGCGAAGTGTGAGCTGCCATACAACGTGCCCTTTGCCGCCATTAACCCGCGTCCATTAACTAATGGCTGTACCCTCTTAATGGCGCTCAGCAAACACCTTGGCTTAGCATAACTAAGCATAGGCACATTTTACTTCACCACTACGAGAGTTAGGTACGTCCTCTGTGTTTCCAAGTTGACTTTTTAAACGAAATTTTAGACTTTTGTCTTGAATTTTTCAAAGTTTCTTTGAAAAACGTAAGATGAGTGATCTTTACTTTTTGTTTTATTCTTTTAGCCTACCTAAGCAAAGTAACATCGTCAAGGGCCAAAGTTTTAAAACACGTAGTATTTTATTCTCAGTATTTTCTTACAGCTCCTATATTTTCTCTGAGACATATTAGCCGTAAGTAAAAGGTACGTTATTGATCACTAAGATATTGAGAGTGGGCTCGGGAATAGATAATGGATCCCTTCGTTGTGGAAAGTCATCTTTTCAATACTTAGGTTTCCCGAAGGTGCTTAATGGCCGAAATACGAGCAGGTATAGGTTTAGAGTAACGTTATAATAATGAAGGCATATACCTTTTTTTAGTATAAGAAGTTGGAAAGATTAATAGTTTTTGTCTGTGTACGATATTTCATACATATTATAATCAGTTAGAAGGATACCGACTATGGACCAAAACATTTAAACTAGCAGTTAAAAAAAAAAAGAAAAAATAGGTGACCTTCAATGTAAGTTTGTTGAAACGATTAAATTATCTTTAACATAAGTGCACGTAAAAAAATCACACATCAACGCATTAAAATTGTTGTTTTGTTGTCCTAAATTCATCAAAAGCTCCTATTTAACAATGCATCGTATATATAGCAATAACCTTTTGCAATCGGCAAAAATCACCGACACTCCCACAGTTTCGAGAAGTGTTTTAATTAATAAAAATTCCTGCAGCTGCCATTCAAATTGTCTGAATGCAATATTCCTGAGATTCCAGACACAAAGATAATTAAAATGTAAGCAAAAGACCAACTCAGCTGTTTCGCAATTAAATCTATTCAGCAGGCACTGCGCTGATATGAATTGTGGATGAGTAGTTCCTTCGCCCCGCGGTGGCAGAGGCAATACGTCGACTAGAGTGAGGGTGAAGATATAATAAGGGTAGTGTAGAGAGCGCGAAAGCAGTGAGCTTTAGTAAAAGCTTGCATTGACCTAGAGTAGATTAATGTTATCTTTATCCAACGGTTAGACTTTCACTGATGGAAGAGGCCTCCCCCATAGAATACAATGAGGGGATTTGCTATAATCACCAAGCTTGGCATTTGGATTGGTGATCGCGATATAGGTGTTGAGTACTCAGGTGAATGCTGAAGCTCATGTCCTCGTGTAATCCCTTAGTCAACTTTTACGACATCCACGGGAAGAATTGAAGTTATAGGTGGTTATAGTGTAACGATATAATCTTTTATGAGTAGTTATAGGTTTTTAGGTAGCTTGTAGTTGGTATGGAAGTTAAAGTCTAGATTAAAATATTTTTACGTAGGTTCGTTAATTCTTAGATCTAATTGAAAATTTCACACAAATAAGATATTGTCGCTCATACACTTACCAGCCGTGCATGGAAATAAAAGTGTAACTTTAGGGTCAAGCTACACTCATGATATTTTTCAGCATAGCACCATGCTAAAGGTAATTTTAATTTTGAAACAATCGCTATCGCTCACTTTTAACCTATACCTTAAATTGTCGCTTTGGCTTTGTTCGCTCTCAGCCAAGGACTACTTGAAATGCCCCAGTTCCAAGGTAAAGAAAGAGTCTTACTTTTGTGCAGGATTGCCAGCCTAATGTAGTGCACATTCGCTGTGTGTTGTAAGTGTGGTCCACGAACCGGACGACACACGGAATGGGAAGGCTCCCTCCCTCTGGATAGACCAAATAAATTTTAAAGGTTGCAGGAAGTTGGTTAGAAGCGGCTGAAGACCGATTGTCGTGCATTCTATGGAGGAGGTCTATGTCTAGCAGTGGACTTCTATATGTAAATAGTAGTAAATGTAATGTTCTCGTTAGTACGGTAATTGTAGGTCCATATCCATAAAACTTCAAACGAACAGTTTAAATTAAATAAACGAAGGAATAATTTAAATGTGATAAGAACAAATACTTATCAACAAACAAATAACAGAATTCAAAAATAGAATTCCATGTTTTTTAAATAAAATTTATATTAAATTGAATTCTCAGCGAAACCATAGATAAATAAATTTGATACAGCCAGTACTTATTTTTATTTAAAATACATGGAATTCTATTTTTGAATTCTGTTATTTGTTTGTTGATAAGTATTAGTTCTCATCACATTTAAATTATTCCTTCGTTTATTTAATTTAAACTGTTCGTTAACAGTGTTCGCTCCGTATACGTCGTTGATATTCCGTGCCGTAGCGCTGCATTTCTATCACAACGGATTTTAGCGTACTCAAAATCTCGTATTTTTAACGTGTTTATGCTAAACGTTTTTGGTTCCATTCCGGAAATTTTGATTTGAAAAATGAGCCACGTGGACGCCCAGAGACTATGCTCGATAGCGATGAATTATAAGCCATTGTGGTAGCTGAAAATTCTCAATCTACAGCTGAGCTAACAGCAGCTTTCGACGTAAGCATCAAAACAATATAGATCGATTTGCGTAAAATTGCCAAAGTAAAAAGCTTGAGAAATGGATAGCTAGCAAAGATGTATTGAAAATAAATGATAAAAATCATAACTACACTTTATTCTACAAATCGGTAATTACATAGTTAAATACTTACCTAATACCTATGGCGAATCAGCAATGTTGGATGCCTCTCTGTAATTGTCGTTGTAGGTAGTACGATTGTTAAATCACATAATCGTCAGAATATTTTCCGCCGCACTTAACTCATATCAACTCACATTCAATTTACAAGTCAATTAATGGACAAGAAGTAGATACCATAAAATACCCAGTTGTTGCATTGACCTTGCCTTTGAAGGGACATTGGACTGTGGCGGCTACTGTCGACCGCTTGTTCATCGGTGCGTGATTATTGAGTGCTCTATGGTTATTATTTACAATAGTTATCAATCACAGCTTACCTGTTCTTAAAACAGTTAAAAAACTGTTCCACTGTTGGACGAGCCCCCCGTATAATGCAATGGGGGGATTTGCCATAATCACCACGCTTGGCAGGCGGATTGGTGATCGCAATATTGTTGCCAAGTACTCAGGTGGATGCTGCTGTAATCGCTTAGTCAGCTTTCACGACATCCACGTGAGGAGATGGAGGGGTCTATTCTTAGACCGGCCACACCACGGCACAAATATACTGAGTTTTTTTTAATGCTCGGGTTCTGGAAATCTTATCTCGTATTTATATTATTATAATATTTATATTTATATAACCTGTACAGTAAAAAAACTATACCTATCTTTAACATGTTAGCTTAGATCTTTATCTATTCCTTCTATCTCTACCAGTTTTTTTCATCATATTAAATGTAACTTTACCCTCCAGCCAGTAGATTGTAGGATCTGAATTCTGCCCAAATTAGGAAAATGTGAGATGCGTGATGAAATATTTTGGTGTTTACATATTTACATGAATGAAAGTCGAATGAAATCCAAAAACACAAGCACAGTTAGTTCTAACGAACTGAACTATAAATAGCGCAAACGCTCGAATAATTACAAGTTGAAGCTGCTATCCATTATTAAGTAGTGGTTAGAACTATAACACGGAATAATACCTACTAACAGTTAAATGTGGTGTACCCTTTAATACCTAGATAATTAAAGAGTAGGAAACTATTATTGAGGACCTATTCTACGTAGGTAACAAAAGCTTTGAAGTGTGAATAGACGGTAATTAGAGACACTATAACGGGGATATCTTGCTGTACTCTTGACTGCTCTTATAAAGTAACATTTATCCAACTTTCTTACTCACTTATTGCATCGAGTTGGTAAGGATGATTAGCTTCCATTAATATTTCTGCCCTGAAAATTATTGTAAACTAGCGGCCCGAGCGCGACTTCGTTCGCGTGGTCCCTGTGTTCCCTGTGGTCCCGGTACATTTATACCTTCCCGTGACAATTATAAACACAACAAAACCAAAATCAAATAAATCTGCCCAGCCGTTCTCGAGTTTTAGTCAGACAAACGAACAGCAATTGATTTTTATACAAAAAGAGGATTACGTGAAGTTTTTTAAGTACTAGGAAAAAAGACAGGTAAATCAGGATTTTACTCTGGCTGATAGGAGTAAATCAATTCCTAGCTGTCACTTGCCCGATATCAGCACGTTTATCGATAAAAGTTTGTAAGGTACGCAAATGAAAAAACATTGCTCGGTGTTTTTGCACACACACCGAGCAATGTTTGCAACCCACCAGCACGAATATTGCAGCTACGAAACTTTAATTTGTAGACCTACGAACATTGGATCTACGAATACTTTCATACGTAGACATACAAAAATTACAACTACAAGTTTTTTTTAAGTTTTTTTTTATTCTTTTATTTTTCGGCTTTTGAACATAATGTTCATGACAGCACGTTTTAACCAAAAAAAAAATACTTCTAAAATACATAACAACATTACAAATAACTTTTCATTTAAAAAACCGACTTCCGCCATTGTCTTCGACTAAATATTTGGATGAAAAAATAATGATGAAAGAACCATAGTGGTGAAAGGATTATGATACTTTTTGAATGCAAATGCTTGGTTTGTTGCTGAAAATATCAAAATCGCCATATGTATGCCTACAATATTTGAGGAGTTCCCTCAATTCCTCATGGATTCCATCATCAGAACTGGATTCTGAAAAAAATAGGACCAATCTGAAAGTATATCTATTCAAATAAAAAAAGAATTTTCCAAATCGGTTCATAAACGCCGGAGATATGCGGTAACAAACATAAAAAAAAAAATACAACTGAATTGAGAACCTCCTCCTTGATTGGGAAGTCGGTTAAAAACTAAGTACAATTGATAACAAAAAATAAACTAATAAACTAATCAACAGAATGTACTAACCTATAAATAATAATGTACTTCTTTAGAATTTGGAAAACATAAAATACACTGAAAAACTCCAATATTAACAATGTTAATCCCTATTTCCCTTAAAACCTTCTGCCTTTCAACTTGATTCCGGACACATTCCATCAAGACATGGTACATGTCTTCTGGCTTCTCGCATACTTATTCGTTGACCTACAAACATTGCAGCTACGAGTACTATCATTCGTAGACATGAATATTGCATCTACTAGTACTCTTATTCGTAGACCTTTGAACATTGCAGCTACGAATACTTTTATTCGTAGACCTTTGAACATTGCAGCTACGAATACTTTTATTCGTAGACCTACGAAAATTGCAGGTATGAGTTCTTTCATTCGTAGCCCTACAAACATTGTAGCTACGAGTTCTTTTATTCGTAGATCTATGAATATTGAATATATGATAATTTTGTTCATAGACGGCTACAATTAATTTGTAGACCTATGAACATTACACCTCCGCACACATTAGGTCGTGGGTAGATACATGTACTACAGCGATATTGAAATACAAGTAAACGCGGCTAAACCATCTAAACCTCGCTTTTCTAATCACCAGAATTTACACTATAATGTGCTAATCATATATTAGAGTCTTTGAATGCACCATAAGTACAGTTTACATAGAATATCTATTTGAGGCTTCATTAGGACAATTTTATGTACTGTAGTAACATAACAAATTACTCGTATAACGTGCAGGTAATGCCTACTTGCGTGATTAATTAGGCTATTAAGGTTTATCTCATGCATTAAGGGACCAGCGAATGGGTTTTTAAATCTATGTAATATGAGAAACGGTTCCGAGTTTATCTACGAAGTACTGGGACTTTAACTAGGGGCTAGGCTATCGTTAAACCTTAATTTATAATTTAATTATGACACAAACTAATGTGTCTATTTTAAGGTATAAGTACATACTACAGTATGGGGAGGCTTCGTCTGATAGTTGACGTCTACCGGCTGATGAAAATGAAGCCTACAACATTTAAAATCTCGTAAATCTACATGTTTATTTTGTCAAATACTTTTATCTTAAAATTAGAGAGCGAAAATTATTGAGAGCTATAATGGAGAGAGGAGTTTTACTACGAGAACCTAAAATGAGAAAATCTGTAGAAGAACCATGGAAGAATGATCTTCCATGAGAAGAACCGAGGTCACCGACATAGTTGAAGTGGCAATATAGCTCGCAGAACTGACAACCGCTGGGGGATAAAGGTTGTCAAGTGGCGACCACGAACCGGAAAACGCAGCGTAGGAAAGCCCCCAGGAAGTTGGTGGATGGAAGCGGCTCAAGACCGTTCGTCGTGGCATTCTATGGGGACGCCTAATGTGTAGCAGTGGAATTCTTTAGGCTGCTGATGATAATGACTTACTTTATTAACCGACTTCCCAAAAAAGGAGGAGGTTCTCAATTCGGATGTTTTTTTTTTTTTTTTTTTTTTTTTAATGTTTGTTACCGCATATCTCCGGCGTTTATGAACCGATTTGGAAAATTCTTTTTTTATTTGAATAGATATACTTCCAGATTGGTCCCATTTTTTTCAGAATCCAGTTCTGATGATGGAATCCATGAGGAATCGAGGGAACTCCTCAAATATTGTTATGGCGATTTTGACATTTTCAGCAACAAACCAAGCATTTGCATTCAAAAAGTATCATATTCCTTTCACCACTATGGTTCTTTCATAATTTTTTTTCATCCAAATTTTTAGTCGAATTCTATGGCGGAAGTCGGTTTTTTAAATGAAAAGTTATCATAGTAGGTTAGTATGAGTCACAACATAATAAATATTTTGTAGGTACTACTACAGGGACTGTAGACATAAATTTACTATGCAATATATTTTTACAGGGGCCAAATGAAAGCGTACCTACGTTAGAGTGGTAAAGCAGGTAGGTACGTTACAAGAGTGCTCAAAAAGCATTATAATCTACTGTAAAATCAGAGTTCAAAATTTTCCGATAACTTTATTTTTGTTTATTCAGTCATTCAAAATATGCTTCATCCACATTTTCACCAAAAGGGTTGTAAAATCTGATTGATATCTCATCAAACCAATGCAGCTTTAAAACTTTGTGAACAAAGAAACACTGTAGGTACTTATATTATCTTGTTTGCGTTGTGTTGTAAAAATAAAATGCCAAAGACTTTTATAAATCATGGACTAAGAGCTTGTCCAGATGAGGCGATTTACGCGCGATTGATGCGCGTTTTGCGCTCGCGACACAATGTATGAAGCTCTAGTATTTCACAATCGCGCGACTGGAATCGCGCGAGTCGAATTGCGCGTAAATCGCCTCATCTGGACAAGCTCTAAATATTACTTAGATAGATCGGGAATCGTCTTTGCACTAGCAATGTAAAATTAAGTATTAATTATTAAGTGTTATTAATGTATTAATTAATTATTGGTCTTTTAATTTTCAGATGACCGCTCATAATAATTAATTAGCGATTACTATGGGACTAGATCGAACCTATTTGTCTTTAAATTTTGATTCAACAAATTGTCTGCAAACAACCTTAAAGTTTTTAAACAAGAGAGTACTAAAGAGAATACATTAAGTACTTACCTACACCTTAGGTACATACCTTTTTTCGGTAAATGGCGGATTCTGGAAATGGCAGATTATCTTACATACATATTTTTGTGCAAGGTCCTATAAAATGATCCATGAAAATCAATCTGCTCGATTTCCTACGTTTTATTTAAAAACGTATCTTAGTATTTCTTCAACACACAAAATTAAACATACGATTTGTGAACAAAATTCAGATGTCTGAAGTCTCACCACAAAATATCCGAGATAACTTTTAATGAAAATAATTTTTATTTAATTATATCTTTTCTCACTAATATTATAAATGAGAATATTTGTTACTTTTGGAGTCGGACGGTTTTATACAAGGCTTGCCTGTAAACACCACTGCTAATAGTTAACAATATTAGGGAAATTTATCTCGTAGATAGTCTGACATTCTAATTGGTTGTCTACATATCAAAGTTGTCACAACAGATTATTATTCGGGTAGGTATTCGTGACAAATTACCCTATTAATACAATGAAGAGCAAATGTTGGTTTAGGTGGATAAAAGTGGATATTCTATGACGTTCTCTGTTATTCATCATCATCATCATCATCATTCGCCTGTAGAAGTCCACTGCTGGACATAGGCCTCCCCTTAAAATGCCACACGAACGGTCTTGAGCCGCCTCCAACCACCGACTTCCTGCGATGTTTATAATGCCTTTAGTCCATTGAGTGGAGGGCCTTCCTCTACCGCGTCGTCTCTGTTATTACAAGCTTTTATTTAACTGCACATGTTATAACTAGTTAGTATGTGTGGTCCAAACGGCTCAGGCCTGAAATATCTGTTTTCCTAAAATGTATTTTCCCCAAAATGTCTGCTTTTCCATAATGTCAGCACGTCTTTAAAAAAATTCTAAAGACGTTTCAAAAGACGTGCAAACAGATAAACAGATATTTCAGGCCTGAGCCGTCCAATCCTTGCAAATTAACTTTAAACCAGAATTTAAATAGATATGTTGCATAAAGTTCCGATGACAATACAATATTATGGTGGCAACGAGCTCTGATGATGGAGATGAAATAGTGGACAACGAAGCTCCATTGATGGAAAATTGTAGACAAGTCGTGTTATGGCTCATTTTGATCAGCTAACACTCCGGATTACTAATTTCATCATCATCATCAGTCGCGAGAGCATTTAATAAAAGCTTGTTTTAAAAATACATTTTTCAACAAAAAAGCATTTTATAGTGAGACTGATCAGCAAGCTTTATTTGAATTAAAATTATTCATATCACCAATAGTATTTTAAATAATTGCAATTTGTACACAGTGTATAGGTAAGTAGGTATGGTTAATTATTCAAGAATATATACAATGAACAGAAAATATAAATACTAGGGCACTTACACAAACATAATATTTATAAGCTATGAACAATGTTAAACCAATAACTTATATCGCAAAGAAAACTTTCAAATAATAAACTCTGACGCAGACCCAAAACTCAAAATTTGTATTTTCATTATAGAAGTTAGTCTCGTAGTTTCTCGCGTAGTTGAGCTTAGGGTGTTATTCTCTGGGCTCCACGAAAAACAGCGACATTAAATATTCTGTATCATTGTGTATCATTCAGTATTCTGTGTATTCATGAATATATGATTCAGCGAGCATTCAATAAACGGTACAGGGTAATAGGATCTCATGCATGGCCCATCTGAATCACCTCTTAAACATTTTCAGATTTTGGATAGTGTAGGAATAATGAAACAATTTCTTGAGAAACAGGGTTAAAGAATATAGTTAAGAATACTAGTAGTTTTCTCGAAGCCATTGAATTAGGTCAGTGTGAATAATTCGTAAAAGTTTATATAAAAAAGTAAGCAATCGCTTTCAGAGTGCCAACGTAGTAAATTATTTAAAGACAACACATAAATATTTTGAATTAAAATCACGCCAAATCACGCAAATAGATCATCTTATCAGACACATTTGCTAGTAAAAACTAGATTTTGCATTAAAGTAAATAATAACGTTGTGGAGAAAAACCTATAGCTTTTTATTTATTTACGTAAGCGACTTCTATTGCAAGACTACCTTATCTTACCGTAAGCAAACTATTAGATTTCAGAGAGCTCTGGAATAAGCCAGTTTAGGGTAGCTTAAGATACTCGTACAAGTTAGGATCGAGGGTAAATAAAGTTTACCGGGGGATTTACCCCACGGTGAGAACGCATTTCACCTTAACAGCTGTGGTTTACAAATGTAAATACAAAACAAAAAATACTTACTTGTTAGGTATCCTTTTGTATTCTTTCTTTCTATGCAGGTAACTATTTTTTCTGACCACTTTTAAATTGTGACTTGTGTTTACATAAACATGGATAAATAAATAATGTTTTTTTATTGAAAACTCTAAAAACGAAGTTGCAGTTGTGTTTAAAATACCTAAACAACAATGTCTCCCAATGTAAACAAACCGTGAGTACCTATAGTAGTATCACCTCTATAAATCACGGTGACAGATTTTTTTCAATCGTAAGAAAAAATCCTACGGCCCCATAACACACGGCACACCCCTCGTATTTCCCGCTGATAGAATATGATAACATCACATCAGTTTGATGTACGCAGGCAGTTTCTCATTTGTACCAAACAAGGATGGCGACATGGCCTCCCCCCTTTCTAAATGGAGCGGAAAGTTCGGTGAGTGCCCCACTTAGATGCTTTGAACAATTAATTATTATGAGCTAAACAACTTGATTAGAATATTATTCGCGATAGTCATCCGAATAGGAGCAAACTTCGTTTGGATAGAGCGGGCTCGCGATAAAGTCTTACCTTATTCATAAACATTTTTTAAACCTTTTTTAGTTAAAATACGTTTTGTCTTGTTTTGACGTATGTAATTTTACATCAGAGAGAACAAGACAACACATATTTTAACTAAAATAGGTTTAAACAATGATTATGAATAAGGCCCTTAGCCTCTAGCACAATCAATCCTAACATGTTCCCACACCTGCAGTGCAAGTACGTAGGACTCGATTCGATAAATTTGACAAAACGGGACTATTACCTCTACATAGCCCCGTTTTGTCGAATTTTATTGTCAAATTTATCGAATCGAGTCCTACGTACTTGCACTGCTGGGACTCACCACTTCGATCAAAAGTGGATTTGTAGGTCACATGCCATTTTATTTTTGGTAGATAGGTACCTACAGTGATATTACAGCCACATGAAACTTTTCATCTTTGTATCTCAGTATGAAGGGAGTGTGCAATGCCACGTTCTATATCTAACGGGCAGAGCGTCGGCAAGCTGCTTGATCCGTCAATTAAGTGCTCAAATAAAAAAACTCTCCGTCATGGCGCTCAGGATTGTGTTTATAATAACAGAAGCCGAACGAATAGCAGTGATTGATCGTTCACGTAGGGTAATTGCTATGCACTCATTAGGTGTACTACTAACCCATACTTATAAACCAAGCCACTTTACTTACAAAAGGAATATTCTTTTGGGTGAGCGTAATTTCTTTGCATGCCAAATTTCTTTGGTTAGTGTAGAACTTCTTGTGAAAGAGTTCCTCCGGGGAAGTACAACACAGTACCTATTTCTGCCGCCAAGCAGTAGTGCTCGCATTGCTGTGTTTCGATTTGTAGGGTACAGGTGCCGGTAAAATTACAGGTGCATGTCATTTTTCATCTTTATGTCAGGGTCGGTAGCGCACGTGTGATGCCTCTGGTGTTGCAGGCGTCCATAGGCTACGGTCACTACTTTCCATCAGGTGGACCGTATGCTTGTTTGATTCCTTTGGTCCATTTTCATAACTGTTTTTTGCCTAGAAGTATAAAAGAATGCAAGTATAGGTAGATACTATTACTTTGTACAGTACTGCTATCCAGAGAGTATGTACTTAAAAATATAATATTTTTGTTAAGTTTGAGGTCAGAGGCCCAATTCTCTAATTTAAAAACATTCAATTCGCAGCATAATCTCGTCTCAGTCGCACTGTCAGCTGTCACCCATATAGTTACTATTACTTAATCTTCGCATGCATACGCGAAGATTAAGTAGTAGTTACTATACGATACAGTGCGACTGACACGAGATTATATTGTGACTGGAATGTTTTAAAATTAGAGAATTGGGCCTCTGTTTGCATGTAGCCTCGGGTGCTCTGATTTCAATGCGTTTTTTTTGTGTGAAAGATGGTGTTTGCGATATGGTTCTTAGCTACGTTTGGTGGAAATTAGTGCAGCCGTTTCCAGGATCATCAGCTTCCAACACTTTATTTTGAAGGGAACTCAGGCATTTTCGCAGCATAACCTTTAATTTATTCATCAGGCTTCAGTATTATGATGATAACCAGCATAAGATAAACCTAACCTACCCTTGATCTTGTTCATCTTATACTGGTCATCATCAGTACTACCCTGTACTGAAGCTGAATATTCAAGTTTGAACTCAGATATAAAATTAAAACAAAATGACGAATTTTATATCATTTTGGATTTCCTTTTTGTTATTTAACTAGGGTAATAAAGCTGATATTCAGCCCAAAAACCAACACACTAGCAATAAAATCCCCTACAAAAACGCTGTTCTAGGTTTCCATATCCGTTTTGTCACTACATTAAACATTTCCACATTACTTATTTCCATCTAAAGTGAGTCTACTTGCGTTACGTACGTGTGCCTACTATTTTTCCATCTAAAAATGTAATAGAAATCGTAGAGACCCCGGTTTCTGTACCTAAATCAACCTCGTACATGTCACACTGAATGTAAAATATCGGAACATGAAAAATATTACAAAAATAATTTTTATATCTCGAATTCGACGCACTGTCGGTAGGTGTCATCAAATTTGTGACTTCCTATGCCTTGAGGCCCAATTCTCTAATTTAAAAAATGATTAAATCACAATGTAATCTTGTGTCAGTCGTACTGTCACGTAGTAACTATTACTTAATCTTCGCGTATACATGGTTAAGTAAAAGTTACTAGTTAAGTTTACAAAATTAATCATAATAGCTTGTTTTAAATAATACACTTAACAACAATAAACTAATTTAAAGTCGTACTTACTCGTAGTTGTCACTAATTACTTGATGCTACAAACACTTGCACTGCGTCCCTGACTTGCTACTACTCAAAGTGTCAAGTGTCCTCCATTAAAAAATAGTATTGAGCAGCATGTTAAGGCCACAGCACACCGGATGCGTATGCAGCACGTAATGTAGACACGCGCGTCTTTAGGTATGTACACGCTTGCGTGCACGTCAAGCGGTGTGCCTTGTCTCATACAGTTCCATACAACGTCATGGTACGTCGACGTGCACGTCTACATCTACACAGCCGGTGTGCTGTAGCCTTTATTCAACCGAGCGGAGTCAGCGTCAACAAAGTTGTAGGATAAAGTTCTCTCACGATTTATGTTGATCAGACAATTTCCTCTCTCGGTGAACTGTGACTAGTTTATTGTGTTGCTTTCACACGCACTACAAACTATTTTTTTAAACCAGATTCTTTTATACACCATTCCTAACAAGGATTCTTTGTTGTAATGTTTCTTGTGTCTTGGTTATGTGATCACCGCAGCACCAGCACGCGAATTGGAACAAATATTGAATACATAGTGTTTTAGCCAGCTCCTCGCTCGCATCGTCCAAAACCATAGCTCTCGCAGAACCATCACCGTTGGGGAATACAGGTTCTCGAGTGGCTACCACGAACTGAACGATGGCCATCGACATTTTAAAGGTCACATGAAGTCAGAGGATGGAGGCGGCACAAGACCGTTCATCGTGGTATTCGATGAGGAAGTCCAGCAGTTAAGTTCTACAGGCTGATCATGACATTGAATGTATCGTTTTTCAGTATCATTATCATCATCATCAGCCTATAGAAGTCCACTGCTGGACATAGGCCTCCCCCCTAGAATACCATGACGAATGGTTATGAGCTGCCTCCATCCACCGACTTTTTGCAACCTTCATAATGTATTTAGTCCATTGAGAAAAGGGAGCCTTCCTCTACTGCGTCTTTCGGTTCAGATTTTCAAAATATAGTACCCAAACAAAGTAATGTTTCGTGTCTCGTAATTATGGCTTTCAGTTTGGCATAAACAATTTATTATATGAGTTTTCCAGTGCCAGTGACTTTTATAGATGCCTTATTCTCTAGTTTGGCTATTCACCATCATTTTATAATTTTTGGAAATAGTAGTAATTTTTCGTAGATATCCGCTACGAAAGTTGTAGCGGTCATGCTACGAAGATAATATGGCAAACTCGTAATAATTGAACGAGCGAAGCGAGTTCTCTGAGTCAAGTTGGAAGAATCGGCGTTTGTATGTATGTATGTATGGTTGTCCGATGAAAACTTCCAAACCGTTAATCCGATCTTCATGAAATTTGGTATGGGGGTAGATAGTATTGGTACAATTTGTAGGTAAGGTTATAAGATATATCGGTCAGGGGGTTGCTGAGATATGGGGTCCAAGACGGGGTAAAAAAAATAAAAGTGAGATAGTCAAATCAAGTGGGGTGTCCAATGAAAGCTCTTTGGTTGGACAATTCAAAACTGTTTTTAAAAAGTATTTAAACTTAGTAGTTTCCGAGATATTAGGGAAAATAAAAAACGTAAAAATCAAAAATTCTAGGTTACTTCCAGCAACCCCACAATGCTGAAATTTGGTATGCTTGTGGCTTTTGTGTTGTGTTGTTGACTACAGGGAAAAGTCTGAAATTGAAGAATTTCGAGACATGTACCCTATAAAACAAGAAACCAATATAATATCCGTTGTTGACCTTCCATTTCTAGGAATTTGAATAACGTTGGAGTTCCGTCAAAAGGACGTTACCAATTAATTCGTAACATGTACTAATGTAGTATCAGAGACAAGTTAATTGTCTCTGGTGGTATGAACGCCCCGTTGCTTAGTGCTATTCAAAAGTTATTTCGACGATGTGTAGGAAATTACAACGAGGTGAAAATTGAAAAAAAAAACGGAAATTATGGCAATGTCTTGGTACTTAAGTAGTCGGGCTGATAAAGGTGTCATCGCGAGGTCTCAGTTCGGGGCGAACCACTAGTACTAACATAATGATGAAATTGAGTAGTACTCTTAACACAAGCCGTTCTGTGTACATCAGCAGAGAACACCACCTAACCTATAGCATTATAAAGCCCTTCACCCTACGAGCTCCTAATTCCCAACGTGAGTTGGTACTGTCGAAGCGGATTACGTATAGCACAATAGAAGCTTTTATTGTGAACCCGGCTTATAGAATTAATGACTCTTAATTCTGTTCCATTTGTCGAAAATCAACTGAGCATACCTTTTAGATACCAAAAACACTGTGTTTTCGGATCGGATTTACCGACGGACAATATTTTTTTTTTTGTTTTTCTACTTGGCCAGCAGACAAGCATACGGCCCGCATGATGAAAAATAGTAACCGTAGCCTATGGACGCCTGTAACACCAGAGACATCACAAGCGCGCTGATGACCCTGAGACATAAAGATAAAAAGTCTCATGTGCCTGTAATTGCACCGGCACCCGTACCCTTCAAACCGAAACACAGCAATGCGAGCACTACTGCTTGGCGGCAGAAATAAGTACGGTGGTAGTACTTTCCCGGACGAACTCTTTCACAAGAAGTTCTACTACTAACAAAAATCTTATTATGTGGCACAAAAATGGGATAACTTATTAGATGTTTTAAGGATTTAACTAAAATCGATGATTCAGGCTTACATTCTAGGGCTACTATGATTTAAATAAATCCTTTTCAACTATTAACTATGCTCCTTTTGTTCAGGTATTTATATGACCTGGCTAACCCTTTTCCTGAGAAAAATTCTGAAGCTGAGCAATTTTGGGTTTTTTCGTGTTACTACTAAAAAGTGTAAAAATGTGTAAAAGTATGTAAAAAGTAGGAACACGAAAAAAACCCCAAATTGTTCAGCTTCAGAATTTTCCTCAACTGGAAAAGGGTCACATTTGCCCTCGTGTCCCTACTTTTTAGGGTTCAGTAGTCGAATGGCAAAATACTTGTCTTGTCCATCTGTCCGTCTGTCTATCTGCCCGTATGTAACTGCCATTACACATTGCACTCTGAAACTATTTTTATGAACTGCAAAAAATAGGTGTGGAACTCCATACTTGTAACTGAAGGATGAAAAAAACCATTAAATGTAAAGGTGTATTTTAGATAGGTTTTCAAAAATGATATCGAGTTTCAAGTTTTACGATGACTTATTTATTTCAGTCAAGTGGTGACATATAATGCACTTCCAAAGTCGTAAAAAGTGTGTCATCCACTTCAAACTTTTTAACTACGGTGTAGACAATTCTGAAGAAATGTAAGGTAGTAGAACTTAAAAAATACTTTCAAGGAAAACTGATTTGAATATTATGTTGTGTAGTTTTGAGATATGGGATATTTTTGGTTACACGCTATTTTGAGTACCGTTAGTAATATTACTACCGTGATGATGATGATGATGACTACGGAACCCACCACTGTTCGTGGTTCGAGACGCCCTTGATACCTTTATTTTGTTTATTATATTTTACCCTACTGCATATCCTACTAATATTATAAACACGAAAGTTTGTGAGTATGGATGTTTGTTACTCTTTCACGTAAAAACTACTGAATGGATTTGAGTGAAATTTGGAATGGAGATACTTTACGCCCTGGATTAACACATAGGCTACTTTTCATCATCATCATCAATTTTCATCATTATTCACGCGGGTGAAATCGCGGGGCGCAACTAGTAGTTTTCATAATATGGTACTTGTACACCTTTTTCTCGTTACCTGTATGATATTAAACATTGACGGACCTGTGATCCTCTGTGATCGAACGGTATTATTTTTGTGTAAAAAAATCAAATCAGCCTAACATCGAATTGATTTATTTACGGTAATAAAAACGTGAAGCAGAGTTTCGAGTGGTTATATTTTTACTGCGATTTATCACCATTCGTTTGAGTGCAGTCAATCATAATGACCTGAAAAGATGCTGGCCTGCAGATATATCTAGCATGTGCATCTAGCTAGGTAGTCTGCCAAAGATCTGCTAGATAATATCTGCGTCTGCTAACTCTCACTTTGGCTCAACAATTTATAGGTACTCAAAGTGTGTTTTGTTATAAAGTGTAAGCCATATTTATCATCATCATAGTTAGCCTGTATAATTATAAAGTGTAAACCATACTTATCATCATCATCATAAGTCCACAGTCGGACATAAGCCTCCCCCATAAATGCTACGACAAACTGTCTTGAGCCGCCTTCTTGACTTCCTGCGACCATTAAAATGGCGGTCCATCTTAATGTCGTGGTCGCCACTCAAGAACCTTTATTTCCAACAGTTGTCGGTTCTGTGAGCTATGTGGAATGCTCATTGTCACTTGAACTTGCTAATTCTGCCACAAATATGGCAAAAATTAAATTTAACAAAAATTCTGAAAATTTCATTCCAGCGGGACCAGAATCCGCGCGCATCTTTACCACTTCTCTCAATTTTTTTTTTATATATATATATAGTGACTAGAAACAATAAGGTAGGTCATACTTAAAAACTAGTTAGCATAATTAATTTAGATAATTGTACAACTAAAAACATAAAACGACGCGCAGGGGGTCGGACTAGAAAAATCGGTATCTCGACTCCCAGCGACTCTCATCTGTCTCGTAAGTACCTAATTTGATACCTACGAGGTATAAAGATTTATAAAAATGTAATTAGATTTTAAAAGTTATTTTCCGAATCTCGAGGTGAAGATGCAGAATTAATCTGTAGATGATATATCATTATTATGTTTATCTCAACATAAGCTCCACTTCACTAACGAGACTACTGACTCTGACTGTGGAGACGTTCACTGCTGGACGAGACCCCCCACCCCCCATAGAATGCAATGGGAGGATTTGCTATAATCACCACGCTTGGCTGCTGGATTGGTGATCGCAGTTATGGTGTTGAGTACTCAGGTAAATGCTACTTACTGCCCATAGGGCCTAGCCAAGCGGCATTCGTTTCGAAGCGATTCCATTTCTACAGTCGTAATTCAATACAAAAGACCACGTGACATATCGATAGCTAACATCAATCCCATACATTTTGGACTTTTCTACTGGCGTCATCGCTAGTAGAATGTTACTTTGTCTACGACCTCTGGTATACCTAATCCCTAAGTTGGTTATATGACATCCACGGCAGGAGTAGTCTTTGGCCGGACACACCACGGCTGTTGTACATAACTGTAATTTATTAAAACAATTGATGCTATAACGTTGTGCCAGTTTAATTCCCCAAATAAATAAAAAAGGATCATAGTAGAGTCCTAATGAAATGTACCGTTTATATCGCAATATTAAGGCTAAATAACTTGACTTATCTCCTTAGCAATAATAATAAAAACGTTATTGTTCGTCCACAACATATAAAGACAAGCAAGGGATCTAATAGCACATTAAAAATGTGGGCATTTCCATCGTTAAAATGACACTTTGAGGTTTACGGTCAGTATAACGCCTTCTCGTAGTGGAAAATTTGATTAGAAAATTTGATAATGACTCCTATAAACTGCATAGAAACGAAGCATAAAAGATGAACTGTAAAAAGATAAGGGTTTCACTTATCAAATTGTATAAAAATATAAGATTCAGTAAGAAATGTTCAAGAATTTTCTTCAGAAATTAAATCTTTTATGACACTGAACTTTGACGACCTCCGTGGCGTGGTGGGTGAGTAGCCGGCTGAGACGCAAGAGGTGCGGGTTCGATTCCCTCTGCGGGACAAATGTTTGCATGATCTGCAAATATTTGTTCCTGCGCTGGGTGTTGTGGTACCATGCTACTCGTTCTTGATACCCACGACACAGGGAATCCTAGTGTGGGATCAAGACTATGTATGTGACTGTTGGGTGTTATGTTATGTTACTTTTGTGCAGCAGCCTGTAGGTTCACATGAATACTTTAATCAAGTTAAGGTGTTGCAGGTGTCCACAAGCTACTGTTACTATTTTCCATAAGGTGGGCCGTAAACTTGTCTGCTTGCCAAGTAGTATAATAAAACAAAAAACCCACCAATTTCTGTTTCGAAGAAGAATCTGTGTTTCTAGTGGAGTGTTACTTAAAGTGTTACTCACATATTAGTCATAATTACATCTACATATTAGTACATGCCATCTTATTTGAACCTTAACGCGGGAAGGGGAAATCCACAAGGTACCTACATAATGTAAGTACCTGCCACAGGTAAGGTTTTTCATTATGATCAACCATACTTACACTTCTTTCACACCCGTTATTATCGAATAACCAAGTCCTTAGACACCAATGCCATACTTACTTTATACAACTTAAAGAATTTCAGAGAATTTTTATATCTACGACAATAACCACTTACCATTTTTATGTCATTACAGGCTAAAGTTGTCCTCTGCTCTAGCGAGTTGAATACTTAAAAGGACTTTCGGCTAAAAGCTTATATTCTTCTTTATAACCTTTTAAAACTTTGATCTCCAGAGGTTGACGGTACATCTACGTAGGTTGGCAGTGAATTCTATATATGACCTTGACATACTAAAATAATACAATACAGCAGAGTGTAGATTAATTGTAGAGCAACTGAGATTATGTGCTTTGAATATGACCCCAAAAGCCGGGCGGTCTGAAAAGGGTTTTCAATTTAATAGGCCTGTGACACTTCTGTTTGGAAACAAGGATATTGTATTACTGGGATCGGGATAGTGTAGGTAATCTCGAGTTTTGTTATACCTACGAAAAGTAAAAATCGAACAAAGAGAATTTGTGATTTATTAACTAGATAGGTTCCGTTATTAACATTTATCACGTACAAAAAATAAAAGGGTGTAAATATATCTCTGAAAATGTAACAAGGTAACATAAGGTAATGATGAACTAGACAAGGTCAGTCATCCCAGGATGACGGGGGCACGAAACAAGGGCACTACGGGGGCGGGGCGCGGCGACGGCGGCGCCGCCCGCACAGCAAGCGCTGGAACGCGTGCCGGAACTCCGGGCTGAACACCGTGTAGATGATCGGGTTCAGCGTCGAGTTGAAGTATCCCAGCCATAGCGACAGCGACATCAACACCGGGCTCACTTCGCAGTCGCACGTCGGCACTAGGATAGCCAGCACGAAGAAGGGAAGCCAGCACGCGACGAACGCGCCGGTTATTATTGCCAACGTTTTCGCGGCTTTTCTCTCTCGTTTTGAGTCAGCCGCCTCTTTGGGTTTTCGTCTCACTAAAGTCGGATAGTAGGCGGCAGCTACGGCACCATAACCCGTTGTCGGGGGGTCCGCCTCGAGGCCATTAGCGCAAGATTGCTTCTCGGGACTCGTATTGTTCGAAGATACGTTCGTAAAGCCCGTAGTTGTCGTCTCGGAGATTGTTGGCAGTGGACGTCCGATTACGGCGACGACGGCGGCCGCGATGCCACCACTGCCACCGGCAGCAACCAGCGCACCGCCCGCCGGCACCGGTGGAGGCCCGCCTCGTGCTGTTGCGCCTCGTCGCCGACGTATTCTTTTTCTGGCGGTCTGGTAGATTCGCCAATAGAGAATTAATATAATTAATACTGGCACGTAAAACGACGACGCCGTCGCGAAAATTTGGTAGCCTATGTCCTGGCTCACGACACAACGCAAGTCCTCAGAGACGCGGCGGTTCCAGTCGGGGTCCTTCCAACCCAACTGCGGTGCTATGCACACACCGATGCTTACTGTCCACACACACACGATCATCAACGCCGACCTCCTCGGGGTTCGTGCGTGGATATAGTCAATGTTTGTCACAGCCCGATACCTACGAACAAAGAAAAGATACCACCGTAAATTCCATCGAATTTCTCAATATTAGTGTCACGTAGACTTCTAACGTTTTCAATGTTTACCTATCAAGTGCAATAGCGACGAGATGCAGGATAGAGGCGGTGCAGCAGAGCACGTCACCCGAGGTCCACATGTCGCAGAGCTGAGGGCCCAGCGTCCAGCGCTGAGCCACTTCGTACACGGCTCCCAGCGGCATCACAAGGCATGCCACCAGCAGGTCCGCCACCGCCAGCGACAAGATCAAGTGGTTTGCGGCGCTGCGCAAGTGCCGCTCTAATAATATTGCTGCTATCACGAAAACATTACCTGGAAACAAAATTGTAAACTTAGTACTTAATGTAAATAAAGTTGAAAATTCAATGGGGCATCTTTTTTACTTTGTTTATTTAGAGGGACGTTAGCATTACTACACCATTACTTTGACTGATATTGACCGTAACGTGTCTATCGATAAACTCGGATTGGGGAAAATAAATTGATGTGAGTAGTTTGAAATATGGTTCGTTCCAGCTGAACGTTAGCACGTAAGTAGTGGAACGATTGGCTGGATAAAATGTATGCTTTACGAGACTTCTTTATGTTGGACAGAATATCCGAACTTGCAATATCGTCTCGCTTCTCGGAGATAATGGAAATTCAACATCGGGCGAGTTATGCTTGGAACAATGTTGCATGAATTGAAGGTTGATTTACATTGAGTCAGTATATCGATCCAGTCCAAACATATTTTAGATCACAGTGTACTGAATCCCTTTAAATGCTTGCACTGAATTGAAGTACTGAATCAATGAAAATCAGCCTTTACCTAGGTATTTACCTTTATATTCATGGCATGACCGATATTCAAGATAAGCTAAAGAGAAGCATACGAATCAGGTCTTCTTATATGATTCTCTTAGGCTCAAAGTTGGAAGCGTATGTCACATATGTTAAAAACATTGCAAAGAAACCAGCATTTCCATTAACATATACATAACATAATCATGGGATAATTTTTGCCAAATCTAAATAAAGTAATTTGGCCTGGTGCAAGTGTTCCAAATCCCATACGCAGTCACATTCCAGGGGGGTCTCTTTCGGTGTCATTACAAGCCAACTATATAGCTATGCCTTTACTCACCAACTACTGTAGCGAGAATGAGCAGGCCGAGGATGATGGCTTTGATGGCGGCGCGGACGAGTGCTGCTGGCGAGTCGAAGGGCGCGGCTGAGTCCCACCATGTGGCGTTCGGCACCACAGTCACATTCCACAGGCCGGGGTCCCACTCGGTGACGTTGCTGATCCACGTGAGGTTCTGAACCGGCAGGCGCAGGTACAGCGCCTCCCAGTCTACTGGGTCGTCGTCATCCGCGCCCGCCATCCCCTCTCACCGGGATTCCACGCCACTTACTGGACAAATAGTAAATCGAATATCAATCGTGCCTCGTGACTTGGAAGTATAGAAATATAATAGAGATTAATACAGATGACAATGTGTTACAGGCAGCGTTCGTCACCTTTGAGATGAACTGAGACTTAAGATGGAAAGCAAGTTTTGGAATAGTTATGCGTTTCTTCGGTCGTGGTGGTCTCGGCCTAAGAATAAAACTCCTCCGTCTCCTCCCGTGGATATCGTAAAAGGCAACTTAGGGATGACACCAAGGGATATGCAGCAGGACCAATTTGAGTGATCATCACCAGCCTGTTTACATCCACTGCTGGACGATGCCTCCTGTTGAATACAATGGCGGGGTTTGCCATAATCACCTTGCTTGGCAGGCGAGTTGGTAATCGCAGATTGGTGTTAAGCAATCAGGTGAATGCTGCTGCCTCCATTTTATTCTATGGGGAGGCCTCATTAAGCAGTCTACCGGCTGATAAAGATGAAGTTTTAAGTGTGTAAGTCAAGGTCCCAAACTAATTTTTTGAAACTGAAATCAATTATTAATTTCAGCTTCAACCAATGATTTAGGATAAGTTACCGTTGCCAACAGTGTCTCACACATTTCCCAGCAACACCATAAGCAGGGAACAAAAGTTGTAGCTTTGAGTGCATTAATTAGCTGTGGTGGGTAGGTACTTACTAGTCGTGTTGTATTTTAGGAAGAGATTGGTCAGAGCTCGGTCCATCATCGTTCAGTTTATTTATTGCTTATACGCTCCAATCTATAACAATGATAAAAATAAAATAAATATTTCTTCAACCTTGTGTTTTAACAGCTGGGATTCTCGTTTCCTTTTCATTAACAAGAATGTAGAGGCCACTATCCATTTGATTTTAGTTATCTTTCTCATGACGCGTTTGTATTCAGTGGGTTGAGAAAGATATTTGTAGATCTAAATGAAAATAAAACCATCGGGACAATGAATGGTCCGATGGGTAAAATTAAGTCTCAAATAACAAGGAAAACGTTGTGTTTTTTAAAACTATTTCTATTATCACTGGAATAGAGTACGTACGTATCATCTCTCTGAAGCAAAAATTTATCATAAACTTTCTTTAGTTATTGATATTCAGGCTAAATAAAATACTGATATTATTTATACAAGGCTCGCTATAAATAATTCCTTATCAACATTCCATACAACAACAACATCGTTGTATGATTGACTGACTGCCTATTAAGTATTAATGCATAGCTTAAACCGGAAAGTCCTAGAGACCCCCAATTTGGTACATTCCTTTTGTGGTCTAGAAGTGCACCAAGGAACTAAGGAATTTTGAAAAAGGGTGACAAAGAGTCTTGATGTTTGTAAGGAAAAACTCCACAAGGATAAAGTCGCGAGTGTCCAGTTAATAGCATAAATAAACACATTATACATTATTAGTGTGGTAAAGTTTTCTGAAATCTGAAGCGAGTAAAATATCTTTATATGCTTTGCAGGCGCTCGGAGCACGTAATAGGATTTGAAATTGGTCTCCCTAGTTGACAACTCTAGACGCGTCAAACGCATTTGCGTCGTAGATCCGTCCTTAGAGATGCTTTCTCACAAACCAGAGTACTTCCTCCCCCGAAGTGTTCGGATCCAATCGATTTAGATCGAAGTGATCAGGTCAACATGATGCAGAAGTACCTCTAAAGATATAAACGCGGTACCACGATGGTTACATGTTGACTTTGGTTGACGTTCAACTTCATCAGGATGAAAGTATGGAAAACTGTTAAAAGATACTATTCAGCGTGCCAGGTCCCTTTGTTGCCTACCAGTGCTGGCAAAAAAGTACTTAGGCTCGCAGGATACTTGCGCATGACTCTTCCTCTGCTGGCGTGAAGCAAGTTGATGCACTCAGTCTGCCGGAGGAAAGGAGAGGCAGAGGCTGCCCACCATCCACTTGGTGGTCCATTCTAAAGAGACCGTAAGAAAGCCTAGTTTCCCGTGCCGACAACGCAGGACATACTGTCCTGGCGCAAGAAAGTATGGGGAGACCCGACCCCAAGTAATGGAAACAGGGATTGACAAAGAACTTGAAGGCGATTCAATGATGATTATGCGGTATGATTGCTATGGATTGTCCTGACTCTTCCCGCAATACAAAGCGTAATTAAATAATGCTTAGGTTAGGTATACATTAATTGTGACGACCAAGGGCACGTCGTGGTGGGTATTATCCTACCAACAACTCTGTACCTAGGTGGTTAAAATGGAGAATAATTTGCCTATCATATGTCATCACCATTATCTTCGCCTTCAACTTTCACATACCAACGTTAAAGGCTTCTGTTTGTTTTGTTATTTGCAGACCTTATAAAGAGTGTATATGACCGAGGACGTTTATAAATATTACTCTGCTAATACATTATAAAATTATTCAAGGATACTTGTCTATTATATTTAAACGAGCAATATTTTTATATATATAATATACATGTATACTATGTACATGTATAGTTGTGAGATTTCGAAAACGGCTCTAAAGATTTCGATGAAATTTGCTAAATGGGGGTTTTTGGGGGCAAAAAATCGATCTAGCTAGGTTTCATCTCTGGGAAAACGCGTTTTCCGAGTTTTCCAAACAAGCCTAGATCACCCAAGTACTATCTATTATATTATAAGATACTTGTCAATATATTTAAATTGTCTATTGTATACTCGATGGCCAAGAGGCAGACCATCCACCCGATGGTCGAACGACATCGTTCACGTACCTACCTGACAACCAATGGACGAGACTCGTGATAGACCGAAAACTGAAAAGAGTGCAACAGTGGATGCAGACGAGCTGAAATGATGATGATGATACATTATAAAAGTCTAATCATCTGCCAGTATAAACCTCTTGTTATGTCACTACAAGCAGTAAGTAATCTCGGTATCTACACACAATTCCGCTCGAAAACAGTTCTTGGCACATGCCAAAGGTCTCGCAATAGCATCCCAGAGACTTTAGATAAGCGTCTATTCAAGCGTATGTTACACTTACTACTTATTATGAAAACGTTTTATATATCTTAAGGATATCTTAAGCGATCGAAAAACTCCGTCAAGGTCAACGCTATTCCTATACAATTTCTAGTTTTCGTTTATAGTCAACGTCGCATTTTCTTCTTGTCTATGGCGCAGGTGTTTATACTTTCAGATACGGCTGGCGTACAATAAAAGCGACAAACTTTGTCTGAAGCACCCGTATAATTTAGGGGCAATCAAGTGAAATGGAATAAGCAACTTTATAGCCGCCATCGATCGAGCTCGTTCCATCCCTAAATGGTGATTGCAAATCAATTGGAGACAATGTTTGGTTTTACAACTATTCAATTCAGTCATTAGGCATCTTAAACATAAATAGTAGGTATCAATTTATGCAAAGGAAGCTTTGGACAGTAAAAGGGTTAGATGAATACACCATTACGCCAATTAAATTAAATTTTATTTTATTTTCTGTTGAAACTTTTCTCAGAAACGGACTCTTGGTAATTACAATTTTACCCTTCTAATCCATCATCTTGTTTACTTTGTCATCCTCGTAAATTGTGTTTAGAAAACTTCAATCAACGTCCCTCCTCCATTGAGAATGTAATATATTTGGAAATTATGCCTAACACAGATAAATAGACGTAACTCCGTGCGTGTGCTTAGGTTAAATTTAATCCATCATACCAAATAGCGTGTAACATAATTGAAAGAGAATCCTATAAGTACATTCTATAGCTTATGTAATATAGTCACTAAGCATTGATCGAATGACTAGGTTTTTTTTGGAAAATCTTTCACAGTCCAAGCTTTGCGTCTGTGGAACGCTTTATGCTGGAAATCAGATAGTCATCTTCAAGGAACATAATAACGGGCTCTCTAACGGGCATCTTCCCTGCAGACATTCAAGCTAAATAATTATCTGTTTGACTTATCATATTTATTCTATAATAAAATGGTTTGAAAATGTTAAAAATTAAAATGGAGATGAGTGGAGTGTGTCGCACCTAATTCAACTAGTGTGTGAGATTAAAATGCTTCCAGAGTTAGGAACATTGGGATTATGTATGTGAATTTCGATACAAATATGCAGAACCGTAAAATAAGTAAGGCCGTATTAATTGTCAGTGAAGTGAAAGATCTGAATTAATTTTGTCTTCAGTTTTTGGCTGCAATTCATCAAGAATCGAAAACCTTTGGAGGTGACGTGAAAACTTGTTACTTAACAATGTTTATAGCTAGTTAATAAAAAAAAACTTAATAGCTTACTTGCTTCTATTGCAGAAAGTGAGGGTACCACCATACTAATATCGTTGGGTATAAGGTTACTTTCAGACACAATAAATCACTTTCACCGCGCTGCTTTTTTATAACACTGCTGACTGAAATAGTTCTCTGAATTTAGTGGAAAAGTTTAAAAGAATGGGGGGCTTTGATTAGGTATTTATGGTATCTCAAAAAGGTTTATTTAAAACGTGAATACTTTCGTTTTGAAATCTTAGACAATTTGCAAGTACGAACGTACCACCGATATCGTTTTTTGCTAATTATTAGGTAGGTATAAATAACCAACAGAAGTGTATCCTCTTGGTCGCAATTTGAAGAAAACCTTCCAGCTGTAAAAACAGAACATTTATAGCATAAGTACCAGCCTATATAGCCAAAGTACACATTTCAGTGTTAACTATTCGTGGATGCACATTACATAGGTGTCTAATACAAACATGTGAACTGTTGCGTGCAAACACGTTCTATCAATAGCTATCCACCTAGATCCTACATCTAAACTTTCTTCGTTAGCTAATGTAAAAAGAAACGATTTACCAGTTTTAAGTGAAAAGTATCTGATCAATCGTTATTTGTAATTTCCCTATTTTCTTTCTCTACATAGAGAAGTTTCGCTACTTAGGGTTTCGCTACCTAAAAGTTAAAATGGTTGAGACTTGGTTATATTCTGCCCGTCCGTCAGTCTGTTCTGTCCGCAGTTGTGGAACACGTTTGCCCAAGGTATAATTTATTGTACATTTCCCATTTTAGCCTGAAATAAATTTATTATTATTATTTTTATTAAATAACTTTTTAATTGATCTTCTGCTACTGTGCCTTTAAATATAGTCGCGGACATCACGGAACCGATATTTTGTACTAACTAGTTTTTGAACTGAGTCGCTATAAGAGCTCATGGTAAGGCCTCTGGTCGGATGTGGGGTATCCTTACAAAGATCTTTGTTAGCAAGTGTGATATCATTATTTTTGTTTTAACCGAAAATCTTTGACTTATTTACCTGAAAGAAACATTGGTATTTTTCTTCATTTTACAGGAAAACAAAAACGAAATTTTATAAACAGATGGTTAGATAGTTCAAAAATATGTAATACTTTCTCCCTGTAAATGTACTCTACTAATCTGTACCTACCAACTAACTACTGCTAACAAGTAGGTAAAAAATATATAAAAAAAACACAAAAAGTGCCTTATCTTTATTATCGCGCCAGGAAAATAATTGTAAAACAATAGACATAATTTTCCTAGTCTTAAAAAAAAAAGAAAAATTAAGCCCTCGGTGCGCGAGATCGTAATGAGAACATGTGCGTATTTGGCACCACCTAAAACCGACTAACATGTATCACAATTAAAGGTAGTTTAGATTGAATTTCATTGGATAATAATAAACATACTTCAATACCTAGATATTCATATTATAGTAAAGCTATGTAATTCCTACCTATTATCGTTTATTCTATGTAAAGCTGAATCAAAAATGATTTCCAAATTGAAAGCTTTGGATTTGGGTCGTTCAATAGTTGGTGATTATGTTTCCAATTTGCTCATGAAAGAACCTCATTGAGCCTGATAGAATAAACAAACCGGGATTACGAATGTACCATTAACGTTACCTCCAACTACGCAACGCATTAACTCAAGAGCTCCGGATTAAATTACTTTCAAGTGGATAATAATAAACAACTCACTTATACACGTCATTAAGAGTACTTATTATATATCTAGCTGAATACCCGTGCTTCGCTACGGCAAAGCCCACCTACTTACTAAAGGATCAAATAAAAGACAAAATTGATATTATTACGAACAACTTTTTTAACACATTTACAATAAAAAACGCTTAAATGTGTGTCCAGCCTAAGAAAAGAAACTTCCTTCTCCTTCCGTGGATGTCGTAAAAGCCAACTAATCATTGCATTCTTGCCTTATTTCATCTAATATCAGCGCGATAAATACGAGTCCAGTTTTGAGTGGCATAGACCATTGTTGTAGTTTAACTGACATGTCGCTTCTATTTGTTATTTAGTGCAGTCTTTTGAAGTTGTAATTATTATTAATGTTTCGTTATTAGTGGGGGAAGTGGACTTCAAACGATTATTAGCTGCATGGACGGTGTCTGAAACTGATTGTTAATTCTATCAAATTATGCTTACCTGTTGCAGGTTTGTCTAATGAAATTTTAATGTTATCTATAAATTTTCGGTTAATTATAACAATAATTGACCTATTACATTTGCCGTTAGTTTGCTTTTGACTAAAGCCAAGCAAATGTAAAACTCAACAAAGATTAAATTTTCGTAGTCCATAACGACTTTAAAAAAGGCCTCTTTGATTGCGGATAACGAGACATCACCTAAACTCTCCATCCATATAGTACACAACAAAGATTGTCCCAAACCGACAAGCAGGTGGGTATTATAAACCTGTAAAAAAAACTTCTTATAAGTATTGTTATTATTTATTCTTCTTATAAAGTTAGAACCTACTAAATACGTTAATAAAGGAATTGAACTAAATAAAGTTACCTAGTTTTATTTCTTTAATAGCAAAATCACCGAACCCTATAGGTCTAAAGTAACCACCATTGAGTATCGTGCGGCGAGCTCATAATAAAATATTAATAAAAATCCCATAACATTTTCGACAGCCCCTACTTCTCGGTAAACCACTCACTATTCCATTCATTCCCAGCGGGGCAGACTTTATTAGCTAATCACTTGAAATATTGTTATTGATATTGTTTTTATTACCAAAACACGCAATAAATAAACCAGAAATGTCTGTAACGACTGCCCGTGGCCCGATTGCCGTGGGTTTGTCTTACAAACTAGCTAAAATTCTACAGCTATCTACCTACCTGTCTACCAAAAGACCATCGGAACGGCTTTGCCGGAAATTTTATATTGAGTGACGGAAACACTCCACACTATTTCCTTTTTGTAGCTCAATCTTCAGCGAGTTGAATCTCAAATTAGTCGTTTGATTATCAATGTTAAAATCATTGTAACCTATAGGAAATCAAGGTTCGTCATCATCATCAGCCTGTAGAAGCAGGGCCTGGCCTGTATGGTCACATAGCTGAGATTCAACTTTTGGCGTGAGTGGGTCTAAATCACCCTTATTATAGCCTAATTTGATTCCATTTTCAAAGCGCAGCGTGAAAACTTGATTTTCCTCTACTATATTTTTGTCGGTTGCCTATTCCCACAAAGCAGAACGCAAAAATCCACTTAGTGGCTCGACACCGAGGAAACGAATTTATCGCCTTTTACTGGGCCTGTTTGTATGGAGTTTTTATGCGGGTAAAAATGTACTGTGAAGAAATGAAATTACGTACGTGATGCACATCGAGTTTAGCCACAGAGGTAACGGGCAATTTCAATTTATTAAAATCGAGTTACAGAATATACCCTATTTTAATGTTCCATTCCGTGGCAATGTTTTGGAATATATAGGAGCTTCACTTTAAATAAATAAATAATAAATAAATAAATTCTGGACATTTCACACAACATTATCTAGCCCCAAGCTAAGCAGGTGTTACGGGTACTAGATAACTGATATATACTTAATACAATACATTACATAGATAGATATTTTTTTTATAATACATAGAAAATATTCCCAGAACACCCTGAACAAATATCTGCAGATTGTACAAATATTTTTTCCAAGGCGGGAATCGAACCCGCAACCTCCTGCGTCGCAGGCGAACCTTCGCCCGCTGCGCCACAGAGGTCGTCACTTTAGCAGATTAACAGTTTTTTTTTAATATGTAATATTCTGTTTTACTAAGCATCATAGTAGTAGTAGGTATAGAGCTTGTGAAAGAGTCGGCCTGTGGGAGTACTAACTTATCCCTACCGCCAAGCAGAAGCTAATGTTTATATTGTTGTGTTCCTGTTCGAAGTTACCCGCCCCCGTATTCTCTATCTCACGACAAGTTTGCAACAAGCGTAAATTGTGCAATCAGGGTTGTCAACCGTCGCTTTTCTCATACAAAAGTTACCGTAGCCCTGCGGATTTCCGGGTGGCGGGCGTATACCGCAATGTCACACATAAAGTACGACTTACTGTAACTGTAATAACAAAATGTACCAGTTCAGTCATTTAATCAAAAAAATAGGGTGCTGGCGGTGGTGGCTGGTCTTTAGAGCGTTTAACATCGCAATTAGTGTGGGCCGGGCTATACGCGTATTGTGGTCTGGAGGTGTGATGGTGCAGGCTGTTGGGTTTACAATGCATAGGATTATTTGATCACGGCTATAATTTTGTAAGTAATGTGGAATGCAAATGATTTTGGACAGTCGTCAGATAAATCAGTCTTTATTTAAAAGTAATTGCATTTTTTTAATAAGTAATTAAATGACTGTTGAAAAATTGCACAAAAAATACCTATTCGAATGCAATAGGTAAGAAAAAATACTAAGATCGTAAATAGAGTATAATAAAGTCCGCGTCTATCGACGTTCATTAATAGTGCAAGTTTGCTTCTCACTCCATCTTTCGCATTTAAATAAACTTTCTCGTAGACTTCTTTAGTATACACTCAGCTCTGATTGTGTTTATGAAATCATTCAACGTTTTTCAAATTAACTCAAATGGAAAATGGCTTAGATCTTAGATAAATCCAAAGCACAAAGTTTAGCTAAGGTATTTTTAAATTCATATTTTTACATTTGCCTGCATTTATGAATAGGTTTAAAAAGAACTACATTTCTAAGGTAAGCTAGATGCACGTATTTTAAAACTGAAAAATGTCTTACACGATGTTAAAACGAAACATGCTAATGTACACTCTTAAAACAACACGTTTGCAGATAAAATCATAGCTCAGAACACGCTCAAAAGTTTCATATTGGAGAAAAGTATGCAAGTTTTTCCCGAAGTGTCGTTCAATCCATATTATCGCTGATGCAAGACTGGAAAAAGTCACGTTCAAATTTGAATTTTAAACAGGCCTTTGAACCGATTAAGCTCAATTATTATTTTAAACTAGCTATTGCCATAGTCTTTGCAGGCTTCTCATGTAAAGATATTTTTGCTGCCCCTTTATGTTAGTGGTTTTGGCTTTTCTAAAGGTATCCATAAACATCAACAGGAACTATTACTTACCTCATCAAATGAGCTAACAAGTAAATTACAAGTTACAGACAATCGCTCAACTTTTATAAATATAACTGTTATAGAACAATATTTTAGATAAATTATTATCTAAAATATTGTTCTATAACAGTTATATTAATCTAGGTTCACAGTCATTATAGGATGTGATAAGTAGTGTTTGCGGTTCGACAATCTAGTTCGCATTGTGACGGATAATCGATTGGGTGCCCGTATTGGGCACGCAGAGGTTATCTCATTGCGAACAGTTATTACTTTTTGATGCAGTGTTGACGTTTTCCTTATTAAGTTAAATAGTTATTAAGGCAGGAATGTTTATGAGATATCTTCACATTATCTTTACACTATTTTGCGTAGAATTGCATTGATAAATAAATACTTAAGCAAGAACATGTTATGGACCCATAAATGTCTTCGAAACATGTGATTTTATATCAGGAAAACAACTTTGTAATACGATATTCTTAAATCATATCAAAGACTGTTCGAAGAGTTTCGGTCAACATAACTTTCTAAAAGATACCAAGCAAAGTTATAGCATATATTATGCTGGAAAGTGTGTAAGTCATCATCATCAGCCTGTAGAAGTCCACTGCATAGACATAGGCCTACCCTTAGAATGCCACGACGAATGGTCTTGAGCCGCCTGCATCCACTGATTTCCTGCCACCTTTATTATATCTTTAGTCCATCAAGAGGAGGGCTTCCTCTTATGCGTTGTCCGCTTTGTGGTCCTTTTTGTAGAACCTTTATTCCCCAACGGTTGTCAGTTCTGCGAGCTATAAAACCTGTCTTCTTGGTTCTTCTACAGATTGCTTAATTTCGGATTCTATCACTTGGTTAAACTTCTAGCACAGCTCTCTCTATAGCCCGCTTCGCAACTTTGAGCTTTTCTATACGGGCAATAGTTAGCGATCACGTATGTACATGTATGTATACCTACTTAATATTAAACTAGTAGTTTTGGCCCCGGGAAAACTCTGAATATGCTCGATGTTAGAGCTTGGTTATCTATAAACGTTGCATGCACGTAATTAGATATTTTCTAGAGCAGCGCCACCCTATTACACTCAAAGTACTTTCGTAATACATTCAAGAAGTTTGTTATTGAATGTTTTATAGTGATGGAGGTTCACAAAGTCTAACAGTCTGATAACCTCATACAACATTACGAAGGTTAAATTAACATCTATATCTAGATCTACATTTTAGAGCATACTAGACTAGAAACTTTCTAATTCTGAAGACTAAGTGAAGGTAGTTTCTACAGCTGCCACACTTCTCGATGGTAGCTCCATATACCTACGCCCAGTCAGCCTGCGACCACGATTGCTGTAATAATTCGAAACGTCGGGAATAATAAATAATAAAGTAACACGTGATAAATACCCACTGATCGCGAATGTTTAAGAAATTCTGAGCCACGGAGGTCGTACAAAAACCATTTTTATGCAAAACGAAATATTTTTAGCCCCTTTCCCCGTTATTAAGGAACTAGACAAAGTAACTTGAAAGTGTGTACCTACAAACTTTATGAAACTGCGGTCAGCTCCAATATATTGACAAATATTCCTTTAATCATTAGACAATTATATTAATAGAACGTTCCCTAAATTCGGCCACTTTGGAACGTATGCAGTTCAGGTGCAGTTATGCAGCCTAGAAGTTGGGTCAGTTGGGCATAGTACATGCGTCATCGAGTAGGTACCGCAATCGCATTTACCCGAGTAAATATGTAGGTGAACATGAGTGAACTGAGTATTGCAAACTCGACGTGTCCTTGGGATCATGCCACATGCTCGGTTACGTTGGTTAACTTGGTTAGATACAGTCATTAATATCCCACTAATATTATATATGTACAAGTCTGTGAGGATGGATGGATTGATGGATGTATGTTTGTTACTAAAAACTACTGAATGGATTTTGATGAAACTTTACAGCATACATAGCTTATACATCAGAATATACCGTGGCTTGCTGGACAAACGGAGAAAACATAGACAAGCAACCCTAGACAGTCTGCACTAAACATAAATCTTATGATATTATGCGATGTGGAACGCTGAACGACCCACTCCTGGGAGAACAGGATTATGTAACTGCCCCCGCATGTACGAAATAAAATAAATAAGTAAACTTTTGCTGTTTTTCTTTGTGATATTTGTTCTTTAATTAGAACTTAAAATGCAAGGTAAATAATTACCTACAAAAGTTAATTTTATGAAAGCATTTTGATGGTGCTTTCATGATTGTGGTAAAGATGAAGTGGGCGCTGAGGCCGATTGACGTGATATGAGGCGACTAACAATTACATTGCACAATATTATAAATAATTAATAAAAAAAACAAAAAATAATAACGACTATAAGCCACGTACCTAGTTTACTATTCTCCTGCTGACGTTTCACGTTTAGTACGTGGTGTATAGTCGTTATTTTTCTAAAATGATACCAAGCCACGATAACTTCAATTCTATAATTATTTTTAAAATAAAATTTACTCTACAGCCAAATAAAATCATAATCTCTTAAAGTGTTTAGTAGGGAATACGGAAGACAAAATTTAGTTGAAATGTTGGTAAGTACAATCGAATGAGACTGCTTTTTCCTTAGATGAACGGATAAAAATAAAGATTTTGAGGCAGCTTTGTGTTTTTTTTTAAATATTCAATCGTGTTTCAGAGCCCATAGCTCTTTATCTATAGTCCACTACTAGACGACGCCTCCCTCATAGAATAAGGGGATTTGCCATAATCACCACACTTGGTGATCGCAGTATTGGTGTAGAGTACTCAGGTAGTTGTTCCTGCCCTTACCCTGGTGTAATCCCTTAGTCCGCTTTTACTAAATCCACGCAAGAAGAAGGCATTACTCCCATGGTAAATCCAATTTTTAATTGGATAATAGCCTAAATTAGAACTGTGTTATGTCATGTCCAGTTCAAAATCTTTTTAGAAAGGCCTATAGGTTTCTCAAGGCAGTTTATTATGGAAAACGTTTAACCAAAAAACCAAAAAAGGTCCCACTTGACCAAGAAAATACTTGTTCGAGGACATAGTAAAAGTTAGTAAAAGTTTATATATATTGTAAAAGTTTTATAGGGTCTACCGCAGACTCTACAGTGAAATCTGGAGAGTAATCTTCCAGCAGCGTCAACCTACAACCAAAGTTCAGCATTTTACAGGCAACAAACCTTTTATAGGAACATGTAGCTACTTTAAGCCAGATTTGGATATGATGTACAAAATTAAAACGTTAAAGTAACAAAGGTTAATCCAATTTCATATTCAGATATGTGAATAAAAGGCTTAGATTTGACAGGATTTAGAAACGTCTAACCAGGTTCTATGACTTTAATATCTTTAAAATCCTGGCTGAACGGCTGCCAGGATTACCGTAACTAGGGCAGCATGGAATTAACTTTGGTTTTATGACAAAAATATAATTTCTCCAAAGTAAGATGAATGAATATCTCCAAAGTAATATAATGACAAAGATAACAAAAACCATGATAAATGTCGGGTGAAATTGGGGCGAGGCGCAATTATTCTGCAAAACCAGGGGCTTCTAACGAACCGGCTGCCTTAACAGCCGTAGGTACCTACCTCTATAGCGGTGCTCAGTAGGAACTCAGTATGTTCATGGCCAGGTGATCATGTTACAAATTGTGATGTCATCTTTGATTGTTATATGACGACCTCTGTGGCGCGGCGGGTGAATGTTCGCCTGCGACGCAGGAGGTTGCGGGTTCGATTCCCGCCTCGGAACAAATATTTTTACGATCAGCAGGTATTTGTTCAGGGTGTTCTAGGTATTTTTCTATGTATAATAAAACATATCTATCTAGATGTTATGTATTGTATTAAGTATCAGTTATCTAGTACCCATAACACAAGCTCTGCTTAGCTTGGGGTAAGATAATGTTGTGTGAAGTGTCCAGCATTTATTTATTATTATTTATTTATTTATTGTTGCATTTTGATAAAGTTATAGATATGCCCACTTAGGTACGATTTTAATGAAGTATTTATAAATACTTTATACCTATAAGATTAGCTAAGTAAGAACTTTGTAAATAAAATACTTAAATATTCGTTAAGATATGATTTTATGATTTGGGTACAAGTACAAATATGTATTTATCTTTGACAAAAAAGAGAGCGCGGGTCGAACCCATCCGGTGTTTTCGAGGAGCGGAAGGAAACGCGTTTTCGTGACCAGACTCCTTATATAAATAATCCTTATTAATTCACTATCCTTCTGAAATCCCCTTCTATCTAAAAGTGTACTTTACAAACTCATAAAAACGATCAAGCGTAAGTCGTGAAATGAGTGATCAGACTCCGAATCCGTTCCGAATATTTATTTTATGAGATGTTCAACTTAAACATTCGATATTTTTGCTTAATACAATTTACGAGCTTTTGGCGAATGGGTTCGTAATTTTAACTATCTATAGAGCTTGCAGGCTTTCATAGGTAATATAGTGCATCGTGTTACCCGTTGTTATGAAGCCCTGAAGTTATTGAATTGATAAACACAGGAGATAATGCATGAAAAGATGTTTACCACATTTACAAAGTCGGTTGGTTTGCCCTTTGTCAGATTTATTCATCTGTATGCGATGCCTAGTAAACTGAACGATATAATGTTTCACAAACAACAATAAATATTGCTCATTTCTGTCATCCTTAGCAACTATTGCCATCTGATTTGCCATTGAGCACAACATTGTTGAGTTATGTAGAAATATGCGTAGGCGAAATAGTTTTTGTATTTCAATTTGCGGCCTAAATGTTGAATATTGAATTGGTTTATCTAGAATTCAGAAAACGAGGCAGGTTTTTACCGATTTATGAGTTAGGGCTGATTTACGTTGAGTCAGTCTCTGGCGTGACTCTCAGCGCTGATTTGCTACCGACGGGTACTAATTCATCATCATCATCAGCGAATGCTAAAATAGGCCTCCCCATAGAATGCCACAACGAACGGTTTTGAGCTACCTCCATCCACCGACTTCCTGTGAATAATGATAAATAACCATAATAATGTAATTAGTTGTTGTACATTGTTTTTTTTATTTGCACGAGAGTTCCATGTAACTACAGGAAAAATATTAGGAAAACATGAGATATGCACGAAGATTCATTTAATAGTTGCAGAGTATGATGTATTTCCTCCAGGGAAAAAGGGTAAGAGAAGAAATATCAGTTTCAGTATTGTAGGTGGAAGAAATCAGTTACAATATGAGAATTTTTAAAAAACTGACGCACGAATCTAGATTTTAGTGTACTGATATCATGTTATTGATATGATTTGTAATTGTGTTTACTAAAAAATAAATTTATCTTATCTTATCTTATCTTATGTGTACATAATTTTATGGAGTTTGATGATGTAATAGCCAAAATAGAAGCAACATTCGTTCGCGTACAAAAGGGCGTACACCGGTAACCTTCCCTTAACACTTCCTCTTCTCTTAACACACAGCATCTCTTTATGGGATGAATGAGCGAACTTTCTACCACTATGTGGTTTACCAACAGCCGCCAATTCATCGAATGATTTCCCAACCTTTTGGTTATCGCCCGACATAGCAAGAATAGAATATAATAGAATAGAATTGAAAATACTTTATTGTACACCTTAAGATAATATAAAATAAACAAAACATAGCATGATAATTAAATGTACAATGGGCGGTCTTATCACTTAGAATCGATTTCTCCCAGACAACCTTTAGATGGAGAGAGATATGTAAGGTTAAGGCTATATATACATATATATCAAATCAAATCATATTATATACATAGCAGTATCGCAATCTTATGTGTTCAAAAACATTCTATAAGCGGTGCATTAGTTGCTCAGTCGTAAGATTCTGAAGGTGACCCCATTTGCTGAACAAACGTTGCTTAGGTAGTGAAAGCGTAGAAAAGATATACGAGATATAGGTATGTACGTACGAGTGGATTCTAGCAGTGGAATGTAGCTACCATACCAGTTATCCCTCAGATCAGCTTTGGTATTTGAATATTCGAATATTTCTAGCTATATAGGTAGACATGTATGGGTAGTGTTTATAAAAGGCACACTACCAGTATTTTGTACGTGAAATGTCGATTTTCGTAGCGCTAAGGCCGAGATAAATAGAGGGACAGTTATTAGCATTAGCACGTGCTACGTGCTTATGCTTAGAACTGTCCCTGTCACTGTCACACAAATGTTAAAACACGCATGTCAGGAGTGACGGTGACAATACTAAGCTTTTAATTTAATTTAGCCAAAGTTTTCTTCGTTTTAGCGTTAAATCTTTTATAAAACATGAAACGTTCCCAAATAAATGGAGAAACCCTTATTTTGTGACCCGTTAGTTAGATGATACTTTAAATAGAACAAAAAAAAAACCGCGACCAATTGCATTGAGTGTTAAAGTGCACAGAAGCTGTGCGTCTGACACTTGTGGCCCAAGCGTTCGGTGCACAGCGTATCTGCATTTTACATTCGAGGGGTTAAGAGCTTGAGGTCAAAGATAAACTGGGTTTAAAGATATGTAAATAAAATTAAATAAAAAACAAAATAGACATTTGCAACCAGAAACAATTAGAAACAATATACTTAATTATGTAGATAAGTAGGTAGGTCACTAAATAGGTACATAACAAAATTAGGAAGTAGGCTAAGGTATACGTATTTTACTAACTAGTATTGCTGGTGTTGTGGGTCTACTTGCTTAGTCTCTTTTAGAAGTTTATTAGATTGATTTTAGATGTAGGTTAAACATGCAAAATTTAGACAAAAAGAAGAAAAAATGGCCACTTTTGGTAAACTAAAGTGTTACAGTGTTAGGTAATAAGCACTTTGAAAAGCAGTCAGTGATGAAAGTGATCAGTTTAGGTATATTCAAACGTTTATAAGAAGAAAATTAACGACCAAATTCCAAACTTGTAATACACAAGATCAAACCATGTTTATAAGCTGCACAAAACATTATTTCGTGCGACGCATATTGAGTCGAACCAGTTACCCACTCTAGTGATGACTAGAGTGGGTAACTGGTTCGACTCAATAAAAAAAAAAAATAATGTAGGTCGATGGACCTACATTATTTTACGAACACATTCAATAGGAGTAGTTATAGCTATTATAAGTTAAATGGGCTCAGCCATGTCCGAACCGTAAGATTTTACGTGAAAAACGTCATACAACAACAATGGAAATGTCATAAAATTGTGATTATTGTTGTTATTTTCGGGTACTCCTTAATCAGTCCTATCCTCTGAGGCCCAATTCTCTAACTTAAAAATAGTTAAAATAGAGTTCGGATCATGTTTCGATCTTGTGTCGATGTCTTAAATGTCAGAAATGGTATTCTCTAAACATAAAATATAACACTGTAATGTGATTATATCGAAATGTGACCGATACTTGATACGATTCTAAGTTTTTTTGATAGTTTTAGCATTGTAGATGGAGTCTCTTTTTAATCTTTGCAATCATATATATAATTATCCTACTCACCGGTAGTCACCGTGAATTGAAAGTAGATTAAATTGTTATTTTTAAGGGAGCAGAATACCAACTTTCTGTCAATTCATAAATTCAGTCTCGATTCGGTTAACTTTCAGTGATTTGACGACCTTTGTGGCGCGGCGGGCGAGGGTTCGCCTGCGACGCAGGAGGTTGCGGGTTCGATTCCCGCCTCGGAACAAATATTTGTACGATCTGCAGATATTTGTTCAGGGTGTTCTGGGTATTTTCTATGTATAATAAAAAATATCTATCTATGTAATGTATTGTATTAAGTATATCAGTTATCTAGTACCCATAACACAAGCTTTGCTTAGCCTGGGGCTAGATAATGTTGTGTGATATGTCCAGCATTTATTATTATTATTATAGTGTAGTTTTAAAATAATTTAGAGAATTGGGCCTCTGATTGCAGTATCCTTCGCTTCTGGTCGTATTTTCGTTTCATTTAAAGACAGATATAAAAATATGATTTTTCAAAGTTACTACTTCATCATTTATAAATTGAATACAAGTGTCATATAAGAGGCACCTTGAGACACGCATCGTCACCTGCCCGTCTACGCCAGCGTAAGAAGAAAATCTTTACAAAATATAGTTAGGTACGATTAGATTGCGTGGCAATAACTGAAATCGAATCACTGAAGCAAACACGCGGCTGTTCTTACAATTTTCGTCACCCGTTTCCAGTGAGCGTGCAAAAGGCAACCTGTGAAATTCACGGTCACAGGTGCGGTGCGTTCGAAACTTTATTCGAGCTCACAGTGACTGGGGGCACGCATCGTCGCGTATAACTTGCCAACTTGCCGCCTCGCCCAGTGGAGTGGAAACGGGTTGATTGCAAGTCGGCGCCCCGACTACTCAACCGCAGACTGAAACCTGAAACCACACTAAGTTCGAATTTTAGATAAAAGCTGGTTACCCGCGCTTTGAAAAAATAATAATAATTATGAACTTAGAACAAATTTGAAAACTAAATTGGAACTATCGGCTAATACCCACCTGATACTCAGTGGTAACCTCATGTCCATTGTAACTGCAATACCTCTTAGGTCACGTGTACCTAGGACGTACTGCTATTGCATCGGGCCTTGAGACATTAAGTTTAAGTCTCATGTGCATGCGATTTCATCATAGTCAACACAGCAATGCGAGCGTTACTTCTTGGTAGCAGAAACAAGTATACTTAGTAGTATTTACCCCAACGAACAAGAGCTGTTACTCAGGGCACTAAGCTAATTGGTACTAAACCATGCAGTATATCAATAGTGTGCACAAATTTGCACCGGTAGGCACCTGCTTTCTACACGAGTGTGGCCCATACGGCCATATTTGTACCTAATCGCTTACAGTAGCTTTACTGAAACTCAAATACATTCTAACTGGAAATCCATCGGTCAAGGTTAACGTGAATTAGGCACGCCACTTATGTTGTCGCACCCGCACCATGTTCGTTATCAATTGTTTGATACAGTAGTGTTTAGGTATGAAATCAAGTTCCATCAGATCCAATTTGGTTAAAACAGGATCACTATCCACGAAAGATATAAGCGCTGAGCGAAAGGGTTGATTTCAAAATCTATGGGAATTAATAGCAACAATGGGTATTGTGACATGGCAACCTTGTACTTCTTGCTAACATATCTACGTATCCTTGTGTGCGATCTGTCTGACTTTTTAAGAATAAATAGATAGAGAGTCCTGTCAGTAGACGCAGTCCCTTTTATTTCAGTCTATTAGATAGAGCGCGCGATAATTTTAGTGCACTTTAAATTTAGAGAATGGTTCACAGAATCGCTACCATAGTTAACCCACATATCTAATTTGTATGTAATATGTTTTAATTGTACGAAGTGAATCAAACAGATTAAATTTTAAGTGTGTCACACACGTAGCAGACGCGGTAAGATATCTGTATCTGAGCGCGTATCTGACCATATCGCTCTCTATACTAAACTCAAGGAGGAACACACACGTAGCAGATAACTTATATTTTACCGTCAAGCATCTGTAGGCACCGACATATATTAAAAGATGGACAGATGATATCTATGTATACAAATTGAAATACAATACAGTTTGAAGGTTTCCGCGTGAATGTATCATTTTCGTATATTATCGTATTTACGTGTCTATCTTCAGATGCGATAAGTTTTTATACGCATACGAAATATTACCGCATCTGCTACATGTGTGATGCACTTTACACGAAACGCACCCTTGTTTTGACTCGATCCATAACAGTGAAACAAACTTCGGCCTCGAATCGAAACTACAGGAATTGACGTCAGTTAAACAATAACGGCTGTAGGTATCTCTCAGGTAACATGAACTAAAGGCTGAGGCTATGTGTTGACACAGGTACAGCCTGAGGCAAGGCTAAGTGAAGTTTAGTTTACCCACCTTTTATAACCGTGCTATTTATAAACGTGGTTTAGCCTTTAGCTTCGGCATCGCTGCCTTTCTACCTTTTCTTTCTTTAATAACAGACTGATAGAAAGTACGTCAAGCTGAAGCTAACTAGTGGTTCGCCCCGAACTGAGATCTCGAGAATACACACGATGTATGTACATACCTTCTTAACCTTTATCTTTAAAAACATTTTCATAAAATTGGTTCAAATTCGAAATTTTTCTATTTTGGACTTTTCTATGTTTTCGCGTCACAAAAGCTACTATCAGGCCAAAATTCAGCAAATTATATAATTACTGGATTAATTACATATATCCTGAAGTGTATTTTTTTAAAATTCTTTATTTTGTTCCAGTATCTCATTAACCCGTTTACCGATTTAGTTCTAAACCTTACTCACAAATTGTAATCATACCTCAGGAGGGTCAAGAGGCATTGGGCGACTTCTGTGGCGCGGCGGGCGAGTAGCCGGCTGTGATGCAAGAGGTTGCGGATTCGATTCCCGCTGGACAAATGTTTGTATGATCTGCAAATATTTGTTCCGGACCTGGGTGTTATGGTACCATGGTACTCGTAGTTCTTTATACCCACGACACAGGGAATCCTAGTGTGGGTTCAATACGTATATGACTGTTAGGTGTTATGTTATGTATGTTATGTTATACTTACTAATATCCACCTAATAAATTTCGGCGATTCGTCCAAGTTAAATAAGAGAACTCGCTTCGCTCGTTTAACTATACCGTGACTATAGTACAGTCAAATTAGGTGATTTTTTGCAAAAGTGTGGAACTAATTAGATGTAGTCATGAAAACTTTTCTAATTGTTTTGTATGGCTTAAAAATCACCTCTAATAATAAGCATCAGTAATTTTGCCCTCCGGAACAGGGTGAAATAGGGTGAAAACCGTATAATATCCGTAACTTAATGGGGGAAATAGAAGTAGTCGGTGCAATTTGGCATAGACTTTGAACCGTTATGATCTACATTTGCAACAAGTATTTTTTAAATCCGACATAAGGAACATACTAAAAAAAATCATTTACAAAAAAATCTTTTTGTGGGTATTGCGGCTCCGGGAAAATTAAGGTAGTCGGTGCAAATTGATAGACTTATCAGAAAAATGTTCGAAATACATTACCAGGTTTGCACCTTGGTGCGTCTCACGGAAGGCACTTTTCCATATTTTATTGTCGCTCTACTTCGGGGAAAATCTGGAAATTTACTTAAACTTATTCATTTAATTAGTACTACATCCGCCGGAAGTTTTATACTGGTATTTATTTACGGAAGATACATTTGTTCAACACTGTGTTCCATACATGCACGTGGTTTTTATTAAAATCATAATGCACTAAGACAGTCTCTCTATACGTAATTTAACTTGCATCAAGTAATTTCTTTCTATTTAAAAATTTACGGCCTTTTTAAGTTTGTACCTAATATTTAAAAGCCTCTTTTATTTTTTTTTATTTTTTTTATAAGAATCCACGACTACACGACTTAGGTCCACACTTTTTGCTAATTTGCCTGTACTACTAAGCCACGTTTTGTAAATAACCGGGATATTAATATAGGGTGTTCTGGGTATTTTTCTATGTATAATAAAAAATATCTATCTATGTAATGTATTGTATTAAATATATCAGTTATCTAGTTCCCATAACACAAGCTCTGCTTAGCTTGGGGCTAGATAATGTTGTGTGAAATGTCCAGTATTTATTTATTTATTTATTGTTAACGATTCGTCAGTTCTTCTCAGCCTTACGCGTATAAACCTATAACCTACGTGAAGGTACATTGTATTTAAGAAACTTCATTCTACAAAACATCACAGTTGCAAAACTGCGCTCTTTACGAGAGTTGGGATATATTTTATTCATTTACTTGCTACTAACATATGAGCCATTTCGAGTTTCAAGGGAAATAAATTGGCGTGCAATGAAATAGGGTCACTATTATTCTGCGTATACTTCTTCCAAGAACTTCTTGTACATTGTCCATTCACGTTCCTGGCACTGCACGGACACAGCCCGGATGTATGTTAAAAGATCTAAATTAGTTTTTTTTTTACATTTGGCAAATTATTTACAATTTGATTCAAAAGTTAAAACAAACACAAAATAAAATACTCTCCGCTCTAATCTAATAAAAAATATGTTCCGAAATATTGTTCAATCACTTTCATAACTAAGTTTCAACTGAGAAATAAAATAAAAACCTCTCCGTGATACTCAAAACCTTGTAATTTAATTTAGTTTACTTTCTTTGTATCTCTGATATAATAAAATTGCGTTTTTGCAGAAAAGAACAATAGAATACATTAGGCTAAGTGCGAGTTGGACTCACGCACAGCGGGCTCAAATGTGTACGGTGTAAGGATATTTGTATGGAATTATGTGTACAGGGGCGCATGGCATTACGCGAAGTAAATTCCGTCAGATGTGTTTGGGCCCTAAAGGGCTTTCCATGGACACCTCGACCGGTGATTTAGTTTTAAGCGTTTACGAGGTAAGCTGCCTGTAAAATATACATTTATTATATTTATAACTGTATTTTACGCATACGGCAGCAATGCTCTCGCTTTAGTTGTTGAAAAATAGTACAGAAAAATATGAATCATTTCGTTTCTTTCTCAATGTTTAAACACACTGAGGGGTGTGTCTGTACATAATTCGCAAATGTAAGACAGCGCAAATTAATTTCACGAACAACTTTGACTAGCCTGATAAACTAAATGTAATTTTTAGTGATCATCAGTCATGACGTGAACAAAAATCACTGACATAGCAGTTGTAGAAGAACAAAGATCACTGACATAGCTCTCAGAATTAGCAAGTTGAAGTGGCAATGGGAAAGTCATGTAGCTCTAACTGACAACCGTTGGGGAATAAAGGTTCTCCAGTGGCGACCACAAACCCGACACGCGGTAGAGGAAGGCTCTCCACTCGATGGACTAAAGACATTATAAACGTCGCAGGAAGTCGGTGGATAGAGGTGGCTCAAGACCACTCATCGTGGCATTCTAGGGAGGCCTATATCCAGCAGGGGACTTCTACAAGCTGATGATGATGATCAATCATTGGTAAAATCTGAGCCAAATCCATCCAAAGCTTTCCATATCCCATCGGATACCGTAGATACCTATTCAAATAAAAAGCGCAGCACCTTATGGTAATGTTGGAGTGGTATATAGGTGAATCTATTATTCATTGAAGAGGATGTCCTCACGGCGCGCATAGAGCCTGGTTTATGCATGAGTGTCAAACAATGCTCATAGTACACTGATATTTATTCCCTCTTAGTTCAACGGAATATAGTTCAAGCAAAATAGCTTTTTCTACATTCTGCAATGTACGCGGCCTTCATAACGGCATTTTAAGTTTTAATATCTTCCTTGCATCCTGTAGGACCGAATAATATAAATACGAGATGAGACTCCCAGAATCCGAGAGCATTTAAAATAAACTATGTAGATGAGTACTTTAAATTTTCATGGTAGGTAAATGTACTTTTTCCTCATAATAATCATCCACAGTCTGACTTCAGCCACTGCTGGGTAAACTCGCCTCTCTGTTTACGCGATCTGCCAAGATCCTCAGTAGTCTTATTATAAACGGCCTGACGGCATCGCTCTTGTTCCGTGGGAGAAGGGTAGGCCTTTGGGTGTGGGACGCTAAAAGTTAATAAGAAAGCACACGCTACGCTTGATACACTTATAAATAACAATCTAATAGAACCGCAGGTAAATAGGTAAGTACAGATATTGCAAATTTCCATTTTAGAAATCGAGGGGCAGAGCGACTTCAGGCCACGCGGCTTTATCATTACATCAAGAGTGTAATAACTTGCGTTGATTTGCGCCATCTCGTCTGTCCAGGACATCGCAGTTAGGGCCGGTGCAGTGGCTGATTCTGCTGAGGATCTCAAAAGGTGCAAATATGCAAGTCTTGACAGAGATTACATATTCAAGCCATTCGGGGTCGAGTCACTGAGTCCGTGGGGTTCTGGTCATGTGGGGTCCTTCAACGCAGTAATGCCATTAGCGTGGCAATGTAACCAGCGTCTTGGGTACGCTTCTGGGTGTGATTTGGTCGCTTTATAGTGGTTTGGATGAGTTGAGCTATCTTTAGATCGTTTGCAACGGTCTTTAGATAGCTCTCAAGTATTTTATTTGTATATTCTTGTATTAAGTCGTTTTTTATTTTTTTCTGTAAATAAAGTTTTCTTGTCATACTTTTTTTTCAAAAAGACATTAACTCAAGCAAATGCACTGGAAAATTCAGACGAGAACTAATTAATGTTTTTTAATGTTTTTGGTGTATTTTTCTAAGATTCTTATTCACTTTCATCCTAACTTTCCTTTTAAATCTGTTAATCCTTTTGCAAATCGATTTTGAAACAGTCCCGGAAAACGAATGGAGCTCAATAGGCAATAGTTTTTAAGGAATTTCAATATCAGCACCACGTAAAAAGTGCACAAAGTGACAGCTCCAATGGAATATTATTAAAAACTCCACGTGCCACAATTTATTGCATCTACAGCACTTTCAAATATTCTTACTCGATATTCGAACATTTATTTCAGACATTCGCTCATTCATTCTTTTTAACGAGTCAGTGAACTTCTATGGAGATTGGGGCGGGTGCTACCGATTATATGATTAGCCAATTTATATTTAGAGGGAAATTGCAAACCTCGCCGAGACATTCCACCGTGGGCCTTTGGGTTGATGAACTGGTAAGGCGTAGCTCATTGCAGGTTCAAAAGCCTAGCTATTATTAAAATGGCCAGTGATGGAGGTGGCTACATATTATATCTGATAATTTTATCAAATAAATATAAATAAGAGAAATAGCAAAGCCTACTTTGGAGAGTACCTAACTAATACAGCATTACATTAATAGGCATTATATGGAAAATAGCTGCTGTATCATATTAACAAATGTAGTTCCGAGTTGAGGGATGACTCGTTATCAGTCGTAGTGGCCCATTAATGAGCTACACCGTCGAATCTTGAAACAAAGGACTGGAAGTTTACGTTCCATTACACTTCTGTTAGATTCAATTCGCTGAAATTAAATTCACAATTAAACGAGCAGACGAGGCTTGAATAACTTATTCATCGAATACATATTTGAATTCAAATGAAGTTTAATTCTAGTTAGAGCCTGTGGGCCAACTGAGGCCGGTCCACAATGGAAGAAGGATCCCGGACGCCGATGTGAAAGTTTGATAGCTCTGCGGTCTGCTCTTGTCGTCAAACTCGCTTTGGTTATGCATTCCAAAAAATCGAGTATGAATATTTTTATTTTCGCTTTTAATGGAAAATCCAGCGCTGGAACATCGAGTGGTCGCATCGATAACTCGACTACAGAGTATTTCCATTTATACAATTGAAACGTATCGGGTTCGTGAGTCAATATAAATGTAGAGCATTTCAACATAGGCTACTATAAAGTAAAAGCGATGTTATTATTATGGTATAAAGTACAAAATTCGAATTGCATTATTGAATCTTAGAGCAACCAATTTCCTTTCTGAAATTAGGTACTTCATACAAAAGCTTATCAGTTTACGATTGTTGTTACGTTGTTCGTTCGTGTGTAGTTTTATCTAACCCAATTCCCTTTCAACCGTCGTACCTAGTTAGAACACTTTCAACTATTTATAAGTAGGTACTTACTCAGTTGAATTTGTCAAACAAGTTTCGATATTGTATCCTGATGGATGAACATTGTATAGGTATAACTATGCAGATATATTAATACAGTAGGCATCTCGCATGCCTACTGTATTAATATATCTGCATAGATTTTAAGATTTTAAACAAAGGTCTCTAGGCAGCAAGAACTCATTAAGCGCCCCTTACATTACGGTGAGAAGGAAACATTTTGCCTGTAACTGTGAGTGGTCGTGAAATGGCATGATCATCATTATCATCACCTGGTAGATGTACACTTCGAGGCCTTCCCATGCAATGAATGATTTGCCATGATTAACTTGGTCGACCAAAGCTCTTCAATTTATCCTACATACTTAGTCGTGATAATTTTCAATGTAAGATCGTGTATAAAGAATTTGAGACTTTTCATGAACGATGATTTCTTTACGTGAAACTTACGCAAATAGGCCACTTTTGTGCCTTTTTCGTAATCGAGAACTAATTTTGAAAAACTTTAAAAAAAAATTGTTATATTTCTGAAGATACTCTGGTTGCTAGGTTGTTTGACTATGGAACCCTAAAATCGTTATTTAAATTTCAAATGGCTCTTTCGCAAAATATATACGGGCAAATGGGCAGACGACCTCTGTGACGCGGTGGGCGAAGGTTCGCCTGCGACGCAGAAGGTTGCGGGTTCGATTCCCGCCTCCGAACAAATATTTGTATGATCTGCAGATAATTGTTCAGGGTGTTCTGGGTATTTTTATATGTATAATAAAAAATATCTATCGATGTAATGTATTGTATTAAGTATATCAGTTATCTTGTACCCATAACACAAGCTCTGCTTAGCTTGGGGCTAAGATAATGTTGTGTGAAATGTCCAGCATTATTTATTTATTTATTAAATTAAATGCGATTGAGATTCGCCCCCTGAGGCTTCAGTACCGTTATTTTGACTACCGACATCTAGTTGTGAATTTGGTACCTACTACCGTGAATATAAAAAAACCAAATTTATAAAATACAAAAAAAATATAAATGTGGCAGTGCTTTGTAATGTTAGAAGCTTGATTTGTTTAGAAGAATATGTGATTACTGGATTTATTATCTTAGTATTATTTCAACTTTCTGTACTATGGCAAAAATTTTCGTTGGTATAACATTTGTCCCGGCTGCTGGCTTTTTTAGGAAAGTGTTATGACTGAGAAAGCGTTAGCCATGTTAGTCGTGGGAAGTAATGGCGGCGATGAGCTCACCACTGGTCACGTCTATATTCCCATGATTGTGTGACCCCAGTGAAAAAAGACCCATTGAGGCTCTGCCTCCTTCGGGTAAAAGGGCGTGTATGTCTTTTACCTAAAACCGTTGCTGAGAAGAGTCATAACAGATGAACTTACAACAAAGTGATCCCATAATGGTTCCGTTGGCACCTTTCTAGGTACGAAACCCTAAAATTATGTCATTCTAGCTATCCCGCCCGCTACTTCGTCTGGCAGGTATTTTTGAAAACCTCAGACAATCAAAACTTTTCACATTTCAATTTGGATTTTAATTTTTTATCCGTACTTACATAAGTAGTAGTACATGCCAGTGGAGTCAGCACGAACAACTAACGTTACCGAGACGCTAGCGAGACGATAGCAAATGTCAAATATTGTCCAATGGCCTCAAGGTAACTCAAAATCTTTGTAAGTTGATTGGTTGATATTTGACGAATACGATCGTCTCGCTAGCGTCACGGTAACGTTAGATTTTCGTGCTTGGGCCTCTAGTAACACAAAATACGTAAAACGGCGGTGCGCTAGTAGAATAGCTATTTCAGGTTTGACCACAGAATAATATAATAGTACTGACATGTTTGACAGACACCCAACTTTTCAGGAATAAAGCACTGTCGTAAGGTTAGATTTGGCTCCATAACTTTTTTCATACACACTTTAAACACTTCATGCTCTATTTTTAACTATTAGAGCTGTTTTTATTGCTAGTTTGTAAGCACTTAAAATCCAAAAGAAACATTCATGCCACATTTCGATTTTATGTTGCCTTTGTAGTTTTGGACATCTGAGGATGAGTCACCCCTTTTTGGTTTCTCTTAAATAGATATATATTAACATGTGCTTTATTTTATTCCATGCTGCTGTTTTCTAAACGATATTTGAATTTTGAACCTTCCTACTTTATCACGAGGAAACGAGAAAAGTAATGATAAGTTATCAAGTCGGAGACAATTTGGTTGTCTGTTACTTCTTCAAAAGTTTATAACCATATGATAATATACCAAGTAGAACTGACACTGGTCTAGTGTTTCACTCAAAGCCGCGCTGAATACACTCACGCATACTAAATTATCGGGGCACGTACAAAGAGAAGTACGTAAGTAGCACTTCTAGGGTTTTTTCTATTCTATAATGCCCCTTAGCTCTCGATATTTCACATTTTAAAGGCTCTATGAGTTACTTTTGAATAACCATTAAAAAAATTGTATAGAGATGCAACATTCTGTTTTATTAGATACTTAGGTTTTGGAGCGAGCTTGATCATTAAGATTTTTGAAGGAGCACGTCTGAATGGCATAGGCTACTTTTCATCATCATCAACATCATCAAACGCGAAAGTTTGTGAGTATGGATGGATGTTTGTTACTCTTTCACGTAAAAACTACTTTGGATGGATTTGAGTGAAATTTGGAATGGAGATACTTTACGCCCTGGATTAACACATAGGCTACTTTCATCATCATCATCATCATCATCAATTTTCATCATTATTCACGCGGGTGAAACCGCGGGGCGCAACTAGTGTTACATAATACTAACATACAGACTAACGCGGTAAGTAAGTTTAAAAAAAAATATTTGATCGTTAACCTGAGTGAATTACCTGCCAAGTGATTTATATATATATGATCGGAAATCATAGCAAATGCCTTTGATTTATTTTTTGTTAGAATAATACGATTAAATTGCCGGGCTCTCTCAATCCTTTGATTATGTCGCCGTGTCCCATAAACGTATCATTAGGTAAATAATACGCTAGGAAAATTCCCCGGCTAAAGCTTTTCGGCAAATTGATAGACTTATTAATTATCTAGAAACTTTTGATTCATTCCGTCTCAATTTATAACGGAGCGATTTCAAGACTTTACACTAAAATCAATTTCAAGCGCTGGAACTTCGGCAGTAAAATACCTACATCATTAGTAGAAAATGACGTTTGAGGTCGGAAAATACAACTTTACGTAGAGTACAAATTCGAATGTAAAGGTATAAAAGAGTAGACCGAAAAAGAACAAGCAAAAGCGGTAAAGCTGTTGCATGAAAATTCGGTTTGGTTAGGTTAGAAATTAATTTCTACCATTGGTTTTCTATGTTGTTGTGTTTTTTCGGATGTTGACAATATTTTTGTTTATTTCTCATGCTCTGAAAGTAGGACATAAACTGCTCCGTAAATGCGACTTACGGCCCTAAGGCCGTAAGTAAATTTGAAAATAGAACGAGGCTCATTACATTCATAATATCATTCATTATCAGTCAGACGTCCACCGCTGGACTAGGCATAATGTTTGCCATAATCACCACACTTGGCAGACGATTTGGTGATCGTAGTATTGGTGCTGAGTACTCAGGTGGATGCCAATCTCCTGGCGTAATCCCTTAATTGGCTTTTACGACGTCCATGGGAGGAGACGGAGAAATCTATTCTTTGACACACCAAAGCATTTAAAATAAATAAGTTATTTTGTCTGTTTATGTAGGTATTTGAATGTGCGTGTTGCAAGAAGCAGAGTTTTTTTGGTTGATTAATGCTTATAAATTTGTTCTTTTTTGTGTTGTGATTGTATAGTTCTCTATGTAGTTAATAATGTAGTTGTTACCGCTTCTTAATAGTGACGCTCAATGGTGAGCGGATTTCCGTGGTTCACTCTGGGCTCCAACGGAAGACCAGCGCTAGGTTGTTTAGGCAGCCTAGCAAATGCTGAGTTGGGGACCCTTTTGTGGTTCGCAACTGGCACACACATTTTGTCATTTTTGCTTAATATGTTTGATATTTTAGTGTTTGTGTGTTTTTTGCAGGATCATGAATAAAATGTTTTTCTTTCTTTCTTTCTTTCTAAAATAGTGACAAAAATAATAAAAACGCGAGGTGTTAATTAATCTAATTACAAACAGAGCTTGTAAAATTTCCATAGAATCGAAGTACTTACGTAAGTAATTAATGTTCAAACTAATGTACCGCTTACACAGGTGACTGGAAATAAATCTTCAACAAAAGGAAAGCATCCACCGACATCCCAATTTTGAACCCAACCCTATCTCGTGGAAGGAGGAGTAAATATCTGACACAATGGAATTATCGCACTCACGAAATATTGAATTGAACTTCTGTGATCGCACAAAACCTACTGAAAATGTATACCTATGGTAGATGAGACAAGCAAGTACCTAGCTGGCTATAAAACTACACAACGCGGACTTCCACTAGGGCCAAATCAAAGTTTAAGCATGATATGTATTATGTGGGCTTCTTGAGATTGGACGGTTTGGAGCCGACGTAATCATCCCGAAAATTGGGACGTTATAATAGACATTTTTATAAAATGCGTCTGGTCTAAAACTAGAACGTCTTACTACTTCATTACGTCAAAATAAAATATTCCATAATCCGTAAACACAAGGACCGTTTTCAAATGTCAAGCTTGTGTCAAATGTCAAGTAAAAGCTAAGCAGTGCGGGGCCATGCCTCAGAATAATGACTAAAGCATTAAGTATTCTGAGAGCCGTGCCAGTTGTAGACCATACGCACCCTAACTGTTTATCCTCTGACAGGTGTGGTAAGGGGGTCTATTCTCACGTCTTATCATCATCATAATCATCAGCCTGTAAAAGTCCACTGCTGGACATAGGCTTCGTCCCAAGTAGCCGCATGCAACTGCCGTCTTCCTTTACCTTTAAAATGCCATCGGTCCTTCGAGGGTAGTTGCCACTCGAAAAATCTTGAATCCCAACGGGTGTCGGTTCTGCTAGCTATATGGCGAGCTCATTACCACATCAACTTGCTAATTAAAATAAAAAAATAAAAAAAAAACTTTATTATTATTATAATTACAATTCTCACGCTTTTGGTTTTAATAAAATCCGTGATGGATGTGCATTTTCTGTGTGATGGATGTGAACTTACGAGAAGGCGTGCGGCGGGGCGTAGCGGGTGTGGCGGCGCTCTAGGGATGCGTTATATTTTACTTTAAAGTACTCCAGTAAGCAAGTAACAGATGTTCCTAGTCGTATTTTACAAGTCTGAGCATGCTTCTTTATTACAGAGCTCTTTCAGCTAACTCACTGTCTTGAATAGCTCAAAAATTATTATAAAAACCAAGACACTGAGCTATATTTTATAAGTTTCAGTGCTTTCAGGGTTCCGTACTTCAACAGGAAAAAACGGGACCCATACAGGATCTTTTCTTATAGGACTTTGTTGTCCGTCTGTCTGTTTGTCAAGACCTTTTTATTCAGAAACGGCTTAAATTATCGACTTCTCTCGGGACGCTGAAGTAGGTAGGTATGTAAGAAGTGGAAAACTCAAAAATCGACGTATTGCTCGTAGAGTTTTTACCCGACAACGGCAAAGCAAAAGGAGAGTTATGATTTTAGCAGTCTTTGTATGTAGGTATGTAAGTTTGTTCATCTATTCCCTCGTAGCTCCGAAACTACTTGACGAATTTTGATAAATGAGGTATTATATGAAGCGTCTTGACGTTCCGCATGTCATCACACTTAATTCAATATGGTGGAAATTAGAAGCAATTTACCAGCCTCGAAATACAATTCATAGATGTAAATATAATAACAGGTAATTCTAAAAAAAATACGAAAATATTAACTATTTACTAAAAAAAATAAGATTAAAATCTATAACCGGACTAAAATCTAAAATCTAACGACGCATAAGCTGAAAACAAGTATCAAAATATCTAAATTGTGTAGAGTAAGGCCAGATCCACGATTCTATAGTAAATGCCACCAACTTGATTGATAGTTGTAGTCGGAGGCCAAATCCACGAAATCCAATTAGCAAAGACTCCGACTACACCTTAGGCCTTTACTATAATAGAATCGTGGACGGACCCATCCTCTACAAAAAGAGGCCTTGAGAAACGTAGAAGATTAAAAAAAACGAATTGCTATTATTGAAATAAATAATAGCAATAACAATTATTTAATTAATTAACAGCAATTACTTTTAGACACGAGCGTACGACTTGTGTCCGTTTATTACTGTTAATTGATGCAAATTATGTGTACTTATATATTTTTACATTTTACCAATTCATAAATCAGGAAGTTGAGTAGGTATCCATTATTTGTGTGCGTATTGCTACGAAGCATTGGTAATGATGTGGATGAATAAAAATAAACAAACAACCATTAAAATAAATTTTCAAATAGGCTAATGGGCTGGGTTAATGGACATAATAGGTGACTTTATCATTCTAATGCCGACGTATGATATTAATAACAAGTATATAGCAACTGAGATATATTATAATGAACTTGGAATGGTGTAAGCGATGAAAGATATTGCTGATATAGAATGCTAAAATAAATGTTTCATACTCGAAAACAAATTTGAAAATCGAAAAAAAAAATACTAAAGTTTCAGGCTATTGTAAAATGTTGTATGGTTGTGTCGCGCTTTGTTATCGTAACTGTTTTGAACCGACTTCACAAAAAAGGAGGATGTTCTAAATTCGGTTGTATTTTTTTTTGTTTGTTACCTCACATCTCCGTCGTTTATAAACCAATTTGGAAAATTATTTTTTTATTTGAATATATATACTTCCAGAGTGTTTCCATTTTTTTTCAGAATCCAGTTCTGATGATGTAATCTATGAGGAATTGAGGGAACTCCTCAAATATTGTAGGCATACATATAGCATTTTCATTCAAAACGTATCATAACCCTTTCACCACTATGGTTTTTTCATAAAATTTTCACTTAATGATACTGGCCAAGACGTGTGGCGTGTGTGAAACCACAGATTAAATATACCATATAAGTTCGGCTTTTTCAGTCTGATATTGATTTTGACGAAACTACTTAGATGCTAGTCTACTACACCCAAAATAGCTAATAAAGCTTTAGTTATAACTCAAAATTGACTATGGAAAAGTTTACGTCATGCATTTCATGGAGTTCCCTGACATCCAAATCTTGCGATCCTAAGGTTGTACACCAAAGAATTTTTCCGGCCGAAAAAATTATGGGCGTACGCGTGCTAATTGTATTGCGTTTTCTCAAACGGTAAAACAAAACGTCGTGAGGAAATGTCGAAAGGAGACATTTCCTCTATGACATGGGCGTAGTGGGGGGGGGGGGGTTTGGGGGTTCAAAACCCCCCGAAATATTCAAAATGTTGACAAAATCTGATACTTTTTGAAGAAAGGTGAATGAGTTTATTTTTTCACATGAATATTAAAGTCATTTCGTGTACATTTTTGTTGTTTTATTTTCTTGATCCCTTCCCTCCCCCCCGAAAGTAAAACCTGGCTACGCCCGTGCTCTATGAGGTGGAGTAAATCCTTTCACCACACCATTCATCACCATCAGCCACCATTTCCCATTTTAGGACCACCATACCTCAAGCTGGTGGCCTAAATTTCACTACTTCATTGTATTGTGGTTCATAGAATGGACCTATCCATAGCCTCCGAGTAAAATGGCTGTAACATATGGACGGACAGACTGATAAGACGAAATTTTAAGGATTGTGTTTTTCTTTTCATTTGGCCACGGAACCCTAAAAAGTCATTACTTTGTCAGTAGTAAAAGTGCAGATGAATGATGTACCATTTAGGTACCTAGGCTTGTTTATTGGAAAACCAACAGCGATACACACAAGTATATATACCTAGGTAGAAGTAGTAGAATGAATGGCCAGATTGCTGACTCTATGTAATGATTCAAAAATTAAAAACAATTATTTACAATCTTCTGTACTTTTGTGGAAATAATATTAAACGTGGCATTATATTTATTCACTATGAACTCGACGTTTCTTATTATTTCGTAAACAAGTATTTACCTTGACTTTATGCTGGAGTGATTGATGTGCTGTAAATAAAACTATTTACCAATCTTTACAGAAATATTGATGATTGATTGTATAAGCAGCCTGTATATTATTTCAGAAAAGATCTTGGAGGGCCGAAATTATTTACTAAGAAGAAACCAATTATACGTTAAAAATATATAAAGATACTTTGTCATCCTGTGAACGTGATGGTCAGTAATATTTTTGGAAGTCGACATTATACCACTCCATAATTATTTTCACTTTTAAAGAGATTTTGTTTAGAGTTTTGCAGGTGCATAAAGTATACTCTGATTTGATAATAATAATTGATTGATTTATCTAGGTGATTTAAATCTACTGTAAAGTTTACTTAATGCACCCGGAAATGACCTGGGTTAATCAAGTCTACTAAATAGTGTACTTAGTGCACCCAGGTGAATTAACCCCGGTTAATTAAGTATACCGCCCCTCAGTTACGGATGGGGTAAGAATTTTCAGGACAATCAAGGGAGTTTTTATTGCTCTGAGGGCCCATCGCTGAACAGTAAAATGTACTATAAAACACTGGGCTCTAGTGAGAAGTGACTAAAAATACTAGAAACTTAGGTGTGTATTGTGCAGGTACACATTAATTACTAAATGATGTGCTGAAATAACTTGTTCTTAGTAGCACCTACCTAAATTCTGCGAAGTCTCGGTGCATCACCCAGTGTGCAAGTCTGGCGAAGGTTACTACATCAGTACTACAGTCCGTGGGCGGCAGACGGGCCGTTTACCCCTGATCGACACTCTTCACCGGCAAAACTAGGTACAGTCAGTCACTTTAACTCATAATTCACAAGAAGAGAGATGAATATTGTTGAAGATAGTTTTCACATAGAAAGTGTCGGTTCGAGCGCGTATGAATTTGTTTACGAGTGTAGGGCAGCGCTTCGCGGTGCGCGTCCACCGCTCTCGGCGAGCAACAGATAGTACCTAGGTAGCTTGCTCCGCTACTCATCGGCCGCAGCGAGCACCGCCGACACCACTCCGCCGCGCCGCGCCGCCCGCCGGGCTGTACGGCGCGCGCCACTCGCAATGCCCCCCCCCCCCTCCTTATCCCACTACTCACCCCGGAGACCCTTCTGACGTCATCCCGAAACCTCTGAAAATCCTCGCTAGCTCGTTCGTCGTCTTACGGCCGCTACAGTTTTCCAATCTCATCTTATTCGGGTTCAACGGTACGGTTGTGGCCACTTGATACTGTTTCGGATTATGTTTATAAGCAAGGAATAAGCGTGGGGATTTGTCCCTTGCGTCTCGGAACCTCTTCAATTTGGGGAAACTTTGCGAGACAGTCGTAGAGCTAAATGCAACGAACGACGACTTCGACTTTAGTTTTCTTTTAAGTTTTGCAGAAGGCATAGTACATTTTAGTTACTTCGTAAGTATGTTTAATTGTTTAGTTAATAATGTTTATGACCAAGTCTTGCACCTAGACAGCTAATCGTTAATTTAAAACAGAGAAATAGTCTATGCAACAAACTCATTCTCACAATGAGCACTTCATTTGGTGTTGTTTACTGAGAGTGAGAGAGTGACGTGATCTAATTTAAGCTCGCCACTCCAACAAAAAGCGTCTGGTTCAAATCTAGCAATTGCTCAGTCTGGGGTCTAAATATACCAAATAGGTAAGTACATCCAGAAGGGGCCAAACAATAGCAAGTAAGTGTTGACAATGAACGTGTGTTTGTGACGACAGGCTGCGAGTAACAAACCGCCTTTGTGAGACATTTAATCCACTTAACAGTTGTAGCCCTCCGAGATGCCGACTCTCGCCTATTGTCGCCGAAAATATGACTTCCGATGGTCGTGACTGTCTCAGCGAGTGGCGAGTGTACCCTAATGACGCTGTTATTGACCATCTGTCTCTATTCCTTCACATGACAAGTACTACTTGTCGGGTCAAGAGTACACGGAGCATATTGTTATTTTGTTCTGTTTCGATATTTTTAATAATAATGTAGAATAGATATAATGTAGAGTAGTTATTTTACTTATAGAGTAGATATTTAAAGTTATTTTACCTATTTTTAATTAAAGGTTTATACCATTATGAAACTTTTCTAACATAGACTGGAACACATTCATGTGACGACCTCTGTGGCGCGGTGGGCTGCGAAGCAGGAGGTTGCGGGTTCGATTCCCGCCTCGGAACAAATATTTGTACGATCTGCAGATATTTGTTTAGGGTGTTCTGGGTATTTTCTATGTATAATAAAAAATATCTAACTATGTAATTTATTGTATTAAGTATATCAGTTATCTAGTACCCATAACACAAGCTCTGCTTAGCTTGGGGCTAGATAATATCCAGCATTTATTTATTTATTTATGTACAAATTACTAAAGTAACATATTTAACTCAATACTTGAATAACGCCCTTCGCGTGACTTTTTAACTAAAGTTAAAACTTTATTAATGACAAAAAATGACAGCAAATAGTTTGCTCTATTATCCCCAAATATCAATCGATATCCAAGTTGTGTTGTCTGTGTATCAAGGGCCTGTTCAATATATCAAGGGACTGTCCATCAACCCCCATAATCAATTCTTAGCTCCCACTAGTTGGAGAGTTTTGTCATCCCACTAATATTATAAATGTAAAAGTTTTGACGAAGGATGGATGTTTGTTACTGTTTCAAGCAAAAACTACTGAACGTATTTTGATGAATCTTTACAGTATTATAGTTTATACATCAGAATAACATAATATAGGCTATAATTTATAATAGAGGTTCCACGCGGGCGGAAACCGCGAGCAAATGGTTGTCTATCATATACATTTGTGAAATAGAATTCCTTTATACTTGAAAATTACAAATATTTGAAAATGCTCTAGGGGTTCTCTTATATAGTGTGGTAGTAGAGAGCATACGGTCTAGTCGTTTTAAACGCGTATAGAGCTAGAGCTGTGCACCGTACAATATTTTCTACACTGCGTTTATAATGTATGGGCAACGTATAAGGGGAGCATCGGGCGGAAAATTCAATCATAGTAGTAAGGTATAGAGAATATGTCAAAGTATGAGCAGCAGTACGCTATATTAAAAAAGCTTCTTATAAAATACGCATTAGATCGCATATATCTCTTATCTCATCTCTTTTATCATACGATTATGCTTTACTTATGTCTGGCACTATCTTACCAAAATTTCAGCTGTGAGTGAAACTCTGCACGTAAGCCGTATTTTATTTTTTTACCCGACTTCAGCAATGCAAAAGGAGGGTTATGATTTTAACAGTCTATGTCTTAGAATAACTAGTCATTATTCTAAGGTCTATGTAAGGTTATTCATCTGCTTCCTCGTAGCTCCGAAACTACTCAAAGGATTTTGACAATTGAGGTCTCATATGAAGCGTCATATGACGTTCCGCCACTCTTAATTTAACATGGATTTGGCAAAGTCGGAAAAAATAAAATTAACATAAATATGATGGTATTAAATGAAAGGGCTTGAGGAGTAAATTCTAAAAATATATCTAATATTATTAAATAATATGTATAAAAGTTTAAAAACTAAAACCGACTTCACCAAAAGCTGAAAACAAGCTGAAGGTTTTGCGTACTCGGGTTTTAGTTTGCAAACTCATATATTATTTTTATTATGCAGGATATTTTGCTCTATTAATATATATTACTTGTTATATTCGACCTACTTTACCTATTTCTGTGAACAAAACTTTTTAATTTGACCCACAAGTATGAGAATATCATACGATACATCGGTTTCTATACAGCTTATTTCATACACGATAAACATACGCGAGAAATACCGCTTATTCTTAATCGCCTAGCTCCGTTTACTGATATCACGTGGACCCACGTAGGTTTTTTCAAGTGCTGCACTAGAACACGGGGTGAATACTATTGTGTATGGGTTCCTTTAATTTTGCAGACTTTTGTTCAAAAGCGGCCCTGAAAAGCCGACGCATGCAAATAAAGCCTCTGATAATAAACGAGCGCAGTGTAAGCGTTATCGACACTCCACGGTAAAGGTGATTCATTATTAATTACTCGCACCGGTTAACACTTTGACTGGCAGGGAAATGACGGCGTAAACCGATTAATGAGCTATAACGTGCTATTGGTAACGGTCATATATCAGGGCCCTATTCTAAGGAGCTAGGGAACGATGTCAGATGTGAGATTAATTTCGAGTTCTTAGATTTTTTTATTTGTAAATGCTTGCTTGCTTGACATTTTCACACAACATTATCCAGCCCCAAGCTAAGCAGAGCTTGTGTTATGTGTACTAGATAACTGATATACTTAATACAATACATTACATAGATAGATATTTTTTATTATACATAGAAAATACCCAGAACACCCTGAACAAATATCTGCAGATCGTACAAATATTTGTTCCGAGGCGGGAATCGAACCCGCAACCACCTGCGTCGCAGGCAAAGCAATTGTAAGCAGTTTCTTTCTATTTATTCTGTAAAAATGATTTAAGATTCGTGTTATTTCCTGATATTGACCTGCACCTATTTGAGAGAGTTTTGTTGTACCCAATTTAGCTCTATGCTTAGAATCAGGACGTCCTAATGGGGCTATTAACTCGGAAAATTTTAACTATGGTCAGAATCAGCTGCCAGAATCGTATTTACTTGTCTACCAGCTACTACCAAGCAATGACTCGCATACACCACCCCGTTAACTGCTGTTATAATAGAGTCCAGCCTTATCGCATTGCAGCCACACTCCACGCGTGCAGGATTTTCTTCGCTCATGTGTATATAAATCGGGGATTATGCCACTACCGGCAAATTCAATTTTGCTTCCCATTCGAGCACTCACCGATAAAAATTATCTAGATTGTAAAATATATTTGTTGGGTTTCATTATCAGAAGAACCCAGAGACATTTTCACAAAATCGATAAGAGACCGTATTTCGGCAATCACATTACGGGTTTCGAGGGATATAAATTGTTCTAACACAATAGAGTGATGGATCTAAGACCGAGATCAAATAGAGTATCTTAAAAAGTTTGGTAAATGTTCAAGTGCAAGAAGAGAAGGGTTGCAACCTTTGGCATTTGGATGTGATCCGCAGGCGTCAGCACTAAGCCTTTAGTGCAGGCACCACGGGAAAAACTATACAATATAGTACTTAAAGGCAACATAATAGTTATTGATACGTTCCAACAATCTGAAATGACTCCTCCCAGATAGGTGGTATGCATCTTCTCCAAAGTGCGACTGCGTTTTAGTGTTCCGTACCTTTGGTCATGGGAAATAAGGGCCCGGCTTTTATATTTATGATTACTTTGTTATCCGTCTATCTGTCTATCTGTCTGTCAAGCGCCTTTTTCTAAGAAACATCGTGAAAATAATACCTGTACTTCCAGGTGCCTTACAATTCTGAAATTTGGAATGCTTGTAGGCTTTGACACAAATAAAGAAAACAGTCTAAAATTGAGGAATTTCGACTTTTTTACACTTTAATGAAGTTTGTAGGAAAAACTGGCTGGTACTCGAAAAGGGCTTGGACGATTTCCAAGTCATTTACAGATCGGAAGTGTCAGGGACGAGTCTTGTTCGCACATATCCGTTTTATTTTTCCAATATCGACTTTTGTTTCTAAAAAATCGAATAACACCGCGTTGGCAAGGATCACACTAGAAAATCCTTTTTCAAATATTCCTTACAAACTTCCTGCTGACTCCTGCTCCATACCTCCATCTCCTCCGCCTGCCAGATGAATAATTGAATAGATACACACGCACATAATAATTATTTCCCGTGTTTTTGTACCATTATATACGGCGCGGCACGGCGGTCCTACCACAACATTTGTTTTCACGCAAACTTTACAGCGAGTCGGTCCTTTGTGTAGTGAGTTACTTATTTGTGAACTTGATGTAATTTTACTCCTACACGTTCATTATACGAGGTTTAACCACCCCTTGAAATTGCTTTGTATTTTTCTGTGTGGCAGTGGCTACTTCAATGGCAAATACATAATATGTACCTACTTATGATTGTAGTTTAATTAGTATTCACTTGAACTATTATTTACATCATCATCATCATCATCAGCCTGTAGAAGTCCATTACTGGACATAGGCCTCCCGCTAGAATGCCACGACAAACGGTCTTTAGCCGTATGCATCCACCGACTTCGTGCTACCTGTATAATATCTTTAGTCCATCGAGAGGAGGGCCTTCCTCTACTGCGTCATCTGGTTAGTGACCGCCACTCGAGATCCTTTATTCCCCAACAATGAAGCGAGTATCAAGTATCAACTTGTAACTTTGAAATAAGAATGTGAGAATCATCCATCTAGAAGGTAGGGTAGGTACTAGTTAAGTACGATAGGTACAGTACGCACGTATCTACCTACTACCTAACCAAAGCGCAGACGAACATCCATCGAGAATCCATCTAGTGGGTAGATTGAGTAGATGCTAGTTAAGTACAGCAGGTACGTACCTACCAACTACCTAACCTGTGTGCTAGGTCACAAAGCGTATAGTGTGTATTGATTGATGTCACATATTCATCTAACACGATAGTTGCAACGTTTTGCGCCAATAATGCGCACATACTATTCGCAAAAACATGGAGCTTGCCCACCTCCGGATGCTTTGGTCACAGCAAACCCAAATGGGGTTTTTATGATGTTATTGATACACATGTGAACCTCCATAACATTGATTGGATAATCCAAAAACTTTCATAATCCATTCCAGGGGTACTCCGACTTTTAGTGTTGGCGATGGACCATGAAATATTTGGGCGGGAAGTGAAGGACTTGGGCGTATATATTTACGAAAGAAAAACATACATATTTGGTATGCCTAACATGATTTTTTTATGTTCTTTATTGTTTTTTTAAGTTCCCGCGCAAATATTACTTACATTACGCGGAAAATCTGCGTTTGGAGGAGTGATTAAAATTAGTGTAGCAGAAGATGCCGGCGAGCAGAGCAAGCCAGCTAGCATTTAGTGTTTTTACGAGCGAAAAATGGCTAATATAAATCAGAAATAACCGGTGAACGAAGCAAAATGGAAAATTCTATGATTTAAGATCCTCAAATAGTGCAACAGAATTTATTGGCAAATGAAAATTTCAGTTTGGGCGTGACATGACCTGATAACATGATATCGAAGACGAGCGAACGGTGAGTGGAGCGAGCCGTAAAAATTTTAATGTTTTGAGAACAACGACAGCATTAAAAATATGGTGATAATGGAGATCGGGGCACAGAATAAATATTAGTACAAGATCGGGGCTAACCATCGATTTTAATATGAAAACAATCTGGTGGCATTGGCCGAGTCGTGAATCCTTGCAGTAACAACAACAAACAAACAAGATTGGTGGTATTTGTTTTATAATAATAACGTAGGTATTATTATTATTTTTAAGTATTGAAATCGCTGTATGAGTGACAACCGTCAAAGTTCAACTAGTAGTCTTAGAAGAAAATGTACATGTTTGTTCTATTATGTTCAGAGATTGCATCGTAAATCCGGGAAGAGTTTTGGCATTATTTCCCGTATGACACAATGAGTCCCTATAATCCCATCCCTTAAACAGCTGAATTCAATCAGAGTCGTAAATTAACCGTAAACAGCTAAACCGGTACAAGCAATAGTAATGGCATATTGCGGTTACATAGAGTAGTTATCTCATTACCTACATTACATATCTATACCCAGCATGGAGACCGCAAATCTATAAGATCACTTGTGTTACTCATAAATAAGATTGGTGTGCCTTTTACAATGGTGAACAGTCATTTGTACACTAGTAGAAACTGGTAAAAATATGTGTGAAACTTTGTAAACATTTGCATTTCTATGGAAAGCTATAATATATTTTATATCTATATTATTATTATATCTATTTTATATATAAATATCTATCTATGTAACGTATTGTATTAAGTATATCAGTTATCTAGTAGGTACCCATAACACAAGCTCTGCTTAGCTTGGGGCTAGATAATGTTGTGTGGAATGTGTCAAGCTTATTTTTTTTTTATATCCTGCGACACAGGAGGTTGCGGGTTCGATTCCCGCCATTACACGCGTACAAATATTTGTTCCATTCGGAACAAATATTTGTACGATCTGCAGATATTTATTCAGGGTGTTCTGGGTATTTTCTTTGTATAATAAAAAATATCTATCTATGTAATGTATTGTATTGTATATCAGTTATCTAGTACCCATAACACAAGCTCTGCTTAGCCTGGGGCTAGATAATGTTGTGTGGAATGTCCAGCGTTTATTATTATTATTAAGTCGCTAAAACAACCTACAACATATTTATCTGAAATTGGCATAGGTAGTTAGCATACTGGTACCTAATGGCATATTGCTTTTGCTTACAAGAACTTTTATTGGTCCGATAAATTATGAAAACCGTATTCATATCCTAAGAATTTCTTGTTAGCATAATATGAATGTGTTTAACGTACCTGAAAAAGGTACCAAGCTGTAAGTACTTTGTACGAATACTGAGCATATTTTAAACCATAATAGGAGAACGCAAGTGGATAATTCAGGTAATTTGAAAATAATTTTCATGAAAGCGTTGATTGATAGGTTCCTCCCCTCGAGTTTTATGGACCCCTTTAGAAAATTCTGAGTAGAACATTTAAAGGAAAGGTCAGTATAACTGAATTCATTTCTGTATTGAATGATCGGAATTGAGAGGACATGTTTTCTACTGTGATACCAAACGCGAGCATAAAACATATAGGTACCATCTTACGTTTCGTACCATGCAATTCCACTGATTTAGTTTTTTACTTACTTAACGATTGATTCTTGTTGTGTCATTGAATTAAAAGCATGTTATATTTACCTGTTTACGAACTTGCCCGTACATGTTTCGTCAGCGATTTATATCTGTGAGAGGAATCTGTAGCCAAAAAGCATAAAATTTAAACAGTGCTCACGAAATATACGCTTCTGAAAATCGTGACAGTTATTAATCGTATTATAAATCAGTTTAAAATAAGGCTTGGACTACAAGCATACGTTTTCCATCAAAATTAATCCTTAAAGGTATCCGGTGAAAAAAAGTAATTTAACGTATCGGAATGGATTGCATTAACAAATCTAGTAACGAGTTCATGAAAATAAATTGTGTTTTTTATGCTGATAATTTTTTTTTTCCAGCGGCCCCGAATTAAAACATTGGATTTTGTAAATAATAAGCTAAATAACGATAAATGCCAGTGATAATATCAATAAATATGTTTTCTGATCGCGAAAGTTTTTTTTTTGCAGCTCACTCCAACCAGAAATCTTCATACAAAAAAAAAACGCTCGAAAAAGGCATTTTCATTGAATATCTCGTAAAATATACATCTTTTTGAGATTGAGAAAATGTTGTCCTATCGTGTTTTTGGGTAGAATGATGCCTCAAAATTATAATGTAGTATCCATGCATTTGCCGTGGTGTCTCCTCTCGTGGTTGTCGTAAAAGCCTGAGAGATTACACCAGCAGGGGATGGGCAACAGCATCCACCTGAGTACTCAACGCGAATACTGCTATCACCAACCCGCCTTGTGTGGTGATTATGGCAATTCCCCCATTGTATTTAAATGGGGAAGAGGCCTTGGCTTGTCCAGCTGTGGACGACTAAAAACCGCTGATGATATTTTAACCTTTTTTTCCTTTTTTTTTTAATTTTTTATGCGTAACTTAATTTTACTCTCTTGCGTGGATATTTTTAGTCTCAATATTGCACTTACTTGATTTACTTAGGTTAATATCAAATCTACGATTGGCAGTTTGCGTTATACGCGCCCCTTAAGTGAAAAGACCTTTGTATTCATAGAAAGCGAATGTTTGTGGCCTATGCCTTAACGTTTACGTACTATGGACATTAGCCGAAACGGCGATGTAGGCCATTAGAAACAGCTGCTTCGGCAATAATACCTTCTCTAATGACATGCATTCCTAGTAATTCATACCTGGAGAGGCGATTTGTGTACACTGTACCGCTTGGAAACGCTCGTGTTTGACACATCTGTATGTATGAGAAGCATCTGGTGGTAATTTTCAAAGTAAATTACCTATAAACTAGATTATTATTGAACAATACTATAGAACAGGAGGGCGATTACGTAATTCTGTTGCTATTGTCCTAATTTACACAGTCTTGTTGTTTAATTAATTAATTAACCTTTGAAAGCAAAATGCGTAAATTGGGTAATCGCAAGAGAGTAATTTCGAATGGAAACAGCATTGAAATCGATTTAAACCAATAGCAACAAAATTACGTAATCGTGCCACAGATAAAGCGCGGCTTTGAGTGCGACACAAGCACCAGTGTAATTTCTACTTGGTTATTAATTATTCTACGGCAATACCTGATTAATTACCTTGGTTATTAGATGTGCATATGCTAATACCAATCATCATCATCATCATCAGCCTATAGAAGTTCTCTGCTAGGCATAGGACTCCCCCATAAAGGATTAACACTTTATTGTTCACCAGGAATATATAATAGGATTTACTAAAATTATCAGTACAATGGGCGGCCTAGTCACTGAAAGGGATTAATTCCAAGCAACTATTGGATGGGCAGTAATGAGCTAAACAGTAACGGACAACCAACCGTCAATCAACAGACCTCCTGCTAAAGTTTATTTGGTCTATCTAGAGTGGGGACTTCCTCAGCGTCGTCTGGTTCGTGGTCACCACTCGAGAACCTTTCTTCCCCAACAGTAGTCACGAGCTATATGGCGTATTACCATACACCTTCATAAGAACACGTGCCGGTTATGTAAGGGAATACGTTGGTAAATTTGGCAAAGTAAGAGACCATTTAAATTAGTTTTTTGGTAAATTGAAATAAAAAACACTATTTTGATTTTATTTTATTATACCATATTCAAATTCTATGTCGTTCGTGGTCCGTCATGCCGTGGTGTGTCCAGCCTAAGAATAGACCCTTTCGTCTCCTCCCGTGAATGTCGTAAAAGTCGACTAAGGGATTACAACAGGCGATGGGCAGGCATCCACCTGAGTACTCAACACCAATACAGCGATCAACAATCCGCAAAGCCAAGCGTATGGTGCTTATCCCCAAAAAAAAACAAATCCCACTCCATTGCAGAATGTAAGTGGTGGAGGCGTCATCCAACAGTGGACGAGTCTAATGGCTGATAACGAAAAGGCTCATCGAGTGAAACCAGTTTCAAAAAAGTTGGCGATTATAACTCTTTTTAAAAATCAAATCAGACAAATTTGAAAAGCTATAGGAAATCCAAACCAAGAGATTGATATGTTTATCACGAGCACGCAATCATGCATGAAACTTGAACCGAGCATTTGTACGAAACGCGCAATACGTTGCGCTGAACGTGACCTCGACATCCATCTTCCTTCACTGCGAGTGCTGCAGATTTCATACTTGCAATTGTACAAGAATGGAGGTATTGTGTGCAATACATTTTTGAAACAATATTATTGAAACTATACGTAGCGCTTATCAAACTTTTAAAACTTGCCTGTCATAGTATAGCGTACTATCTAAAACACATTTTACGAGAACAGCTTTGGAAAACACTCAAATTATTGACCCAAAGGCAGGGTGTTAAAAGAAAAACCAGTCAAGTGCGAGTCGGACTTATACGGATATCCTCGTATTCCGCATGAGTGGGCTACCATAGCAACCACTAGACTTATTAAACTTAATTACTCAATCAACACATTTTATACGCATTTTATCATAACGAATATTTTCCGTTTTCAGTGGGAATTTAAAGATTAAGATTTAGATGGTTTTTAATTCCTGTAAATGAGTAAGGACAACAATATTACATATTAAAAAAAATTGCATCTGGGGGGAAATTTCGCGTATTCTTGAATATCTTTCAAGTTCAGCATTTCTATATTATAAAAAAATATATTTTTGAATTTTTTGATATGTTACGAGGCATTTGAAAAAGTTTTTTTATTTTCTAGTTAGCCCCACAAAATTTGCCCCTGAATTTGCAGGGCTATTAGTTTTTCATTTCGACGTGGTAAGTAACTAAACAATTTTGTAACAATTTTCTCTAGTAGGTAAAACAAATTTTATTGTTTTTACTGTGTTTTATTAGAAAAAAATGTTTTAGTTATTTACCACATCGAAATGAAAAATAACGAATCGTTGTTTACGCTATACGTTCGTGATTGCGTCACGTATCTCTGTATTTGTATCAAATTTCTACTTTTTTAGTGGAGTCGTTTCGGAGAAAACAGGCTGTGACAGACGGACAGATACGAGAGTGATCCTATAATGGTTCCGTTGGTACCTCAAAATTACTCATTTTCTAGTAGGAGCCCAAAGTAATCACTTTACTTCGTAACCTTTCGAGAATTTGGTGAATTTGTGAGTTGATAGGCAGAAAAGTAACATAGTACCAATCTCTTCCAAAACTTGAACATAAGTAAGTAGTCAGAACAAAACCTAAAGTTAACAAAACGGGTAAATTAAGTTTGGGATGGTATCGGATCAAGATGCTCTCTGAGTTAGTTTTGAGATTTTCCCTGAGGCGTATCCATCTGCAATTGGAGCTTGAAGAATGCTCGAAACGGGAAAGTTTTAAGCCAATTCCGATCAGTCTGAGCGCTCTTAAGCCAAATAATGTTCTTTTGTGATACTTCCTTATACGTAGGTCACATAGTGAGAAACGGAGCGAATATTTTGTAGAACAACAAATTCAATGCAATTATTAAATGAAAGGTACGTAAGTATTACAATTATTTTTAAAATGATTATGCACGTGAGCTTACAAGCTGATAATTTCACGACAATTTTATCGCGCTCTTGTTGAAAAATGGTAAAACAAATAACACAACACGCACAGCTTAATGCAAGCATTTAAGCTTACTAAAGTATGTGTCTATTTTATAATATATTTTGTTTAAATACTCCTTGGCTTAAGAAGAACCATAAAAATACGCCGACATTAAGACCCTATTTTATTTCGTTTGCACTTTTGAAAATAATTAAAAATGTACTCTGTAGTTCTTAGTTTTTAGACCATTGTTTTCCAAAGAGCATTATTCTAAGTAGGCGAGGAAATAAACTCGATAACTTCAATACAAAGAGCCAAGGGTTATGTAATAAATTTTTAGTACTAGACGTAAATGTGGGAAGTTTCTCAATAATGCCTTATGGTTCCGACTAAGGCTTCATATACACGAGCGGCACGATGTCAACGGCAGAGGCAGCAGCACCCGTCAGCGGCAGCCGTTGACAGCTGCTGCAACAACTGCAACCGTCGCTATAGGTCGACGGCTGCCGCCGATGCGTCGACGGCTGTCACCGACGGGTGCAGTTGCCTCTGCCGTTGACATCGTGCCGCTCGTGTAGAAGAGCACTTAGACCTCGGCGAACTTTACGGCTGAATTACGCTGGGTATCAGGAACTACGAGTACCACTGTACCACAACACCCAAACCCAGTGAATGAACGCAGCGGAATAAAATATGTTTGCAGATCATGCAAACATTTATTCCGCTGCGGGGATACACCCCGCAACCTCTTGCTTCTCAGCCGGCTACTCACCCGCCGTGCCACAGAGGTCTCCAAAATTACGTAATTTCCCCATTAATTTAAAAACTACCAGTTAAATCTTCATCAAATTTGTAGATAGGATCAGAGCTATGAGCTCTTATAGCGATTCAGTTCAAAAACGAATATCTAATTATAGTAATATCGGTTCGTCGCTGACTCTGTCATCATTGAATAACTTTAATCGCAGAAGTCTATAGAAGTCTTCTACTATTGTGCCTTTAAATATAGCTGCGGACATCACGGAACCGATATTTTGTACTGAATAGTTTTTGAACTGAATCGCTATAAGAGCTCATGGTACGCAGTGATCTAGATTTGTTAAATAATGAACCAGAAAAAAAATAGACAGAGTTGAAGCTTAATTCAGCTAATTCAGCTGAAAAATTCAACGAGGTGTACGTGGGGAACTTAATAAGAGGAACAAAAAGCTTGCTAAAAGAGCATACCCCACTGTAATAGAAATAAAGTTGCATATTCATCAAGTTTTCATGGTTGTCACGTAACTCGAAGATTAAACGAACACTCTTTCATGTTACTTTCTCTTACTTTTGATTAAAATGTGTTATGAACATCAATAAGACCACTAGCTTGTTTTTCTTAAAATATTTCCCGTTCTGGTATTTTTGGAGCAAATATTTTTTTGGTAATTGATCACCTGCTGTGACGTGGAATTTACGCGTACTAAGCAATTTTAATTGGCCTCTCGAATGGTTTTAATCAGCACCTATGGACACTAGAATTATTTTGAGTATGAGCCAATCGACACTTTTAAAATAAGTAATTTTTTTGGCGTTTTGCCAATATTTTAAAAATTAACGCTATTGTACTCGCTTTTTTATTTCGTCTTGTATTTTTTAGTTACTGTCCAATTTTGATATCTTTTTAACCAGTTCAGCTCATTAACAGTGCTAAAGTGTAGTCGTAAAAGTAAATATAACTTTTAATTGTTAATGTGAATTTACCGCCGTTTTTTAATTAATTTACCGGCGCGATTTTTTGCTCGATTTGTATTTCGTTCACGATAATTGTTTTTTAAGTGCTAACCCAGACTAGCATTAAGTATATTATGGCTTTTTTACGCCGTTTCAGTTCGATACAACCCCAAGAATTTCGACATGACGTGGAGTGGACCAGTGGCGCAGCTGGTTAGCGTATCGTATCTAGGGAACAGTTATGTGGTTGATCCCTGGTAATTTTTGATTTGATATCATAAAAAACTGAACGAAAAGTAAAAAAAAGTTTCAAAATTAAATTTAAACAACTCCTCTAATATATTCCTTATTTCACTGGACTATTACATCAAATTAATCTTAATAATGTGGATATTACACATTAGGAGCTTATCTTTGGTATTGTTGATCGAACGAAGCGAGATCTCAGTAAACGCTCGAGGGTTCGGCTTTCGTACGTATATATATTTGATGGTACTTTGTTCAACGATAGCTATCGAACCGTTGGTCTGATCGCCATGAAATTTGGTAGGTAAGTTGGTGGTACCAATGCAATTGGCAAGTTTGTATGTAAACTTAATCGGTATATGATTCGTTGAGATAGGTGCGAATATTGAAACATCGCAAGGTTTCAGTTCGGGGTGAAATACTAGTACCTATATATTCTAAAAACTGAGCAGGCGTATCATTTTGTTAGCATTTATTTTTATCCAACAGCTCCGAAGGCGTTTTGTATTGGTAAAGTGACGAGGGTCCTATAGTTGTCATCCATGAGCCTCTTTGAGAAATTATTTGAAACGTGTTATATTACCAAGACTTTCGCACATTGGTTAACGATAGTCCCTTACAAGGATACCCGATTCTCTACACAGATGTACCGCGTAGAGCTGTTTTCTACAAATAGGTATACTTGTAAAACAAATGAAGTTTAATAATTCGTTCTTAATTATTTATTACAATTTTTTTTAATCATTGGTAATCGAATTACGTATTGAAACTAGCTAATTGAAATAAATATTTTTGATAAAATAAAACATAAACTGTAAACAGCGATACAATACCAAGATATGATACAACCGGAAATCATTTTTATCATTGTTTTAGGAGCCAAGTTTTACGATACGGGGATACGGTACGAACGCCTTCCTTAGTGACAGAAAAGGTAAAAAATCCAATATAATATATTGATTTTGGAAACAAAAACATTCGCAGAAGTTTGAAAAACTGTTTCGTGAATATTAACGCATTCCTCCGAAGGCGTTCATATTCGCAATGTTGTTTGTATGGTTAATCAAATGAAAACTAAAAATTAGATTGTACTGCGAATCGAATTTCAGATACCTAATTACGAGAATTGGCTTAATGGGGCCTGAAGCACCCGGCACTCTTCATTCGGCACCCTTCGTCCATTTCCCCGTTCGTCCACTCGGTGCCCGTTGGTCCATTTCCCAGTTTGCCATTTTCCCCGTTAGTCCATTTCCCCATTCATCTAGTTTTAACCGACTTCACAAAAAGGAGGAAGTTCTCAATTCCGCTGTATTTTTTTTTATGTTTGTTACCTCAATCTTCGGCGTTTATGAACCGATTTGGAAAATTATTTTTTTATTTGATTAGATATACTTCCAGATTGGTCCCATTTTTTTCAGAATCCAGTTCTGATGATGAAATCCATGAGGAATTGAGGGAACTCCTCAAATATTGTAGGCATACATATGGCGTTTTTGATATTTTCAGCAACAAACCAAGAATTTGCATTCCGAAAGTATCACAATCCTTTCACCACTATGGTTCTTTCATAATTTTTTTTTTCATCCAAATATTTAGTCGAATACAATGGCGGAAGTCGGTTTTTTAAATGAAAAGTTATGTAGTGACGACCCCGACATATTTGTGAAAATGTACTATCAATCCGATAGGAACCGTCTCGTCTCGACAATGTGTCAAATTGTCATTCACTGGGAGCCAGAAAATCTTTACTTTTTAATTCCAAAGTTTTTTTTCAGTAGCCTTAAAAACGTATGAGAGAAATTAAAATTGCGTCATATTGAAGACTTGGACCCCAGCACTACTATGGTCATATAGGTAAGTAGATACTATCGGCTATTTAATCAAGAGTTGTGTACTCGCTGGAATCCAGATTGATTAAGGGTCTGACAATGTGCCGTGTAAACACTTCAATCGGTTGATAACGGTGAAAGGAATTCATTAGTTGTGATAGAGGACGACTGATTTAATCTATAAGGAAACCATCTCTTGGGAGATAACGAGATGACAATAGTCTATACTCTACCTCGCCTTCCACCATGTGTTGTGTTGGACTCTTTATTAATAATTTTCCTCTATTGCCCGTGGTCCACCTGCCTGGTTCACCTAGGTGGACTACGGGAATTTGTTTTTTCCCGCCGTCCACCAGAAAGTCCATATGTTTATATCGTAATATTACGAAAGAAAATAAATGATTTGTTTTTGTTTAATTTTTGTTTCTGGAGTAAATAATAAAATAAAATAAAATAAATTATGTATTTTTATTTTAAAAAGTATGAAACAAAATAAAACTTTGCATTTTTGGTAAACTTAAATAGGTAACACCATAAGTACACTTAAAATAATCTATAACTGTATGCTTTTTCCTTTATAATATTATAATAAGAACAGTAAGGTCATTAAATAAATGGGCATATCATTATCATTATCTCTTATAGCTGCTTGTTGTATAACGCATTCACTGCCGGCAACGGGGAGGTAGGTTGGAAACGGGAGACAGACATAGAATTTTTTCATCCCGTTCGCACAGGGGTGAATTGGAGGAAGAAAGTACTCAGTTCACGCAGACGAAGTCGCGGGCATAAGCTAGTACCTATTTTATAAATGATATCTATAAATAAAACGGGTAAACATAATGAATGGTTTTATTTATTTATTAATTAGATAGTGTTCTAAGGGAAAAAATAATTACCCGTGATCCACCCAGGTGAGCTATAGGCAAAAATGATTTTCTATGGTACACCCAGGTGGACGGCGGGAAAAAACAAATTCCCGTAGTCCACCTAGGTGAACCAGGCGGGTGGACCACGGGCAATAGAGGATAATTTTGCTTTGTTTTGCGTAGTTACTAAATTCTGTAGGAACGACGCAGGAAAAGACGTTTCTTGTTTCTTTGATCAGTCAGTCGAAGTCCACTGCCAGACATAGGCCTTCCCCATAGAATGCCACGATAAATGGTCCTGAGCCGCCTCCATCCACCGTCTTCCTGCGACCTTTATAATATCCTTGGCCCATCGAGATCTTTCTACACTGCTTCGTCTGGTTTATGGGTCACTACGCATGAACCTTTATTCCCCAACGGTTGTTAGTTCTGCGAGCTATATGACTTGCCCATTGCCACTTCAACTTGCTAATTCTGAGGGATATTTCGGTGATCTTGGTTCTTTTACGGATTCCCTCATGTCGGATTGTATCACGTATTGAAACTCCTAGCATAGGTCTCTCCATAGCCCGCTGCGTAACTTTAAGCTTGTGCATAAGGCCAATAGTTGTAGTTCTTGTTCTTGTATTAAGTACTCTTCGGTTTTTACAGGTGCATTACCTTCAAAAACAAAACCGAAAGGTACTTTTTCGATACTCTGTTTTTAGACAGACTTTACATATATACTTTATATATCATCTACAAGGACTATATCTATAACTTTGCAAAAAGAACGGGGTTCAGACAACAGACTTACAAAGACTTTCTTTGAATGGTGCCCTCATAGCACCTAAAAACGATAGTGTATCGTTTTTGCGAAGTCGAGTAGGTTCGGATTAAGCATGTGTCCTATCGGTATAACGGCCTTATGTAAACGTGTTTTGCGTTTGAATCTCAGTGCTTACAGCATTGTTTATTCCATTATTGGAGAAAGGGAAGGTACTTTATAGCTGATAGCCTAGGAGCTTTTGTCCTCTCAGCGTGGCGTGTGTTTGAACTACTCCGAGTAAAGTTTATTATCGTGTTTATGCGAGAAAGCTCGCCACGTCAGTGAAATAAATGCCAAGACGGTGTAGGAAGCTTTTACGGTTGTTTTATTTTCAGACTAGTTATAATAATTTTATTTATTAAGGAAATAGAATAATCTAGTGAGTAGGTACACCAAGATGCAAGCAGGAAAAAGTGTCATGCTAGAAATGTTATTCGACGGAAATAACTTTTATCCTATACTTACTATTAAACGAGCAATATTTGTATGCATACTATATAATATATGTTTTGAGATCTCGAAAATGGCTCTAACGATTTTGATCAAATTTGCTATATGGGGGTTTTTGAGGGCAAAAAATCGATCGAAGAAAAGGCAAGGTTTTTTTCAAATTTTCCGAGCAAAGCTCGGCACCCCGGTACTGTCATTTAAAAAGAATCCTGTGACAGATAGATGATTCCATAATTGTTCCGTTTTGCCGATATTGGTACGGAACACCAATAACTATTCGAATAAAATAACGACTTTAATTTTAATTGTAGATAGGTGCCCTTATACTTGCAAAATTTTAAAAGAACTTGCCAAAGCCCTTATTTGCTGGCATCTAAAAAACTGTTTGCCCTCTATAAATAAGGCTAGAGGTCTTCTTCTAAAAAGTATTTGACAAAGTTTCTCTATCAATGTTTCTACGAGTATAATATTGTGCTTAAATATAATACTGGTAAAAGTCCAAACGGCTTTTTTTTTACCTTCATAAATTCTGACTCAGTTTAGATACAGTCAATCAGTCTAGTACATCATCCATATGGATAATTAGGGGATTTTTCGTTAAAACGAAACATCCCCTAATTATCCAATTTGGATAAAAAAACATGGAAAAACCTAGCGATCGTTCCCTACTCAGCAAAAAGAGAACTAGAAATCATAGCCATCTGGAGAAATCGTTGTATCTATACCCTGATTTTTAATTTCAGACAATTTTTGTAAATAAAGAAATGTCAAAATACTGTGTGAATTAATTTCATGATTGTGTATCATACGTGTACTTACACATATGATTCATATACATGACATTAATTCACACAGTGGCATATTTTGACATTTCTTTGTTTACAAAAATTGACTGAAATTAAAAATCAGAGGCCCAATTCTCTAATTTTGAAACATTCCAGTCACAATATAATCTCGTGTCAGTCGCACTGTCTCGTATATTAACTATTACTTAATCTTCGCGTATACATGCTAAGATTAAGTAATAGTAACTATATAGGTGACAGCTGACAGTGCGACTGAGACAAGATTATGCTGCGAATTGAATGTTTTTAAATTAGAGAATTGGGCCTCAGGGTATACATAACTTACGTAAATAAAACAAATGACGAATGAATAGCTACCAGCATTTTTAAGGTGGCTAAAAGTAAGGAACCCCTAAGGTATTAGGAGCACATCCTTGGTAATAGGTAATAGTGGGTAGGTATATTACAATGGCGGCCATACGACAGAGTTGACAAGGGTTGGCTTGGTCGCGTCGGCTTTGCTCGTTCGTGTTCCCTTAAAAAAACATATTATACAGGGTATTTCTTTGAAATGGGTCAGCCAGGGGAAATCCTAAGAAATTTAATTTAATTTAAAATTTAGAAATAAGGTTTCTTGCTAAAAAATACTTTTTACTATCGATTCACATAATAAACCAAGCAACGATTTTTAGGGAAAAAGAGCGGGTTTGATTCACTAGGCTTGTATAACATTTTTCCAAAATCTTTGAATGCAGTTTTCATTTTCAAGTCCTTTTTTGTATTTCTTACCGTTTAGAATTTCCCCTCACTGACCCATTTCCGTTAAACCATATTTTAAGGCCGGATAAGAAAAACAATTAAGAATCGAAATTGAAGTATGAAAAGAGAAAATTAAACAAAAGCTATTTAAACTAAAATAAAAAATTACTCAAAATGGTTAACATAACTTTTCATTTAAAAAACCGACTTCCGCCATAGTATTTGACAAAATATTTGGATGAAAAAAAAATGATGTAAGAACCATTGTGGTGAAAGGATTATTATACTTTTTGAATGCAAATGCTTGGTTTGTTGCTGAAAATATCAAAATCGCCATATGTATGCCTACAATATTTGAAGAGTTCCCTCAATTCCTCATGGATCCCATCATCAGGACTGGATTTTGAAAATAATGGGACCAATCTGGAAGTATATCTATACAAATAAAAAAATAATTTTCCAAATCGGTTCATAAACGCCGGAGATAAGCGGTAACAAACATTAAAAAAAAAAAAAAAAAAAAAAAATACAACCGAATTGAGAACCTCCTCCTTTTTTGGGAAGTCGGTTAAAAATGATTATGGGTTGATGTATAAGGTTCTACGAAACGTCGTAAATAGTCATAAAGACTATTAGTTCCGCAGACGTATTTATCTTTTCCCGTGCTTAATGGTTCCTTTGTATTTATGTAGATATTTTTAGAATACACTAAAGCCTGATTACGCTATCATCTATTAAATTATATAAAAGCCGGAATTGTAAGCTAATAGTTATAATGCGCAAAGGCACGCAATGCCTGCGTTTGAAAAATAAATTGAGTAAAAATAAAAAAAAATTGCGTTAGTTAACTTTAAAATATTACTTTATTTATATATATTAAATATAATACAATATTTAATATATATAAATAAAGTAATATTTTAAAGTTAACTAACATAATATATACTATTTTTTATTTCGTAGAAAAAAATTGTGGTGTTGCCGTTCAAAAGGAAGATCATTTTAATGCCAAAGATTTTTTAGGATGGTCATTTGTGCGATTTTAATTTGCAAAACCAAACTTTTTTTTAATTCTTTTCGGTTACAACTATTATTAGTATATTGTTCTACCTACACTAATTTTTGCATCTCATTATTTAATCTCGTCACGTTGCACCTGGGCGTTCAAAACACTACTTTTGAGATCAGTCCTCCATGCAGAGTTTTGATGCAGACTCATGACATGATGCACATTTTTAACCGACTTCCCAAAAAAGGAGGAGGTTCTCAATTCAGATGTATTTTTTTTTTGTTACCACATATCTCCGGCGTTTATGAACCGATTTGGAAAATTCTTTTTTTATTTGAATAGATATACTTCCAGATTGGTCCCATTTTTTTCAGAATCCAGTTCTGATGATGGAATCCATGAGGAACTGAGGGAACTCCTCAAATATTGTAGGTATACATATGGCGATTTTGATATTTTTAGAAACAAACCAAGCATTTGCATTCAAAAAGTATAATAATCCTTTCACCACTATGGTTCTTTCATTATTTTTTTTTCATCCAAATATTTTGTCGAATACAATGGCGGAAGTCGGTTTTTTAAATGAAAAGTTATACTTTTGCCAATTTGAAATCGGTATCGTATAAACATTATTGCATATTGTAATCTTTCATTGTGCCGTGGTGTACCCGGCTTAAATAAACCGTCTCCCCCCCGTGGATGTAGTAAAAGCCTTAGGTACTATAAGGGATTACACCAGGGAATGGGCAGCAGCATCATCCTGAGTACTTAACACCAAACTGTGATCACCAATCTGCCTGCCAAGCGTGGTGATTATGGCAAATCCCCCCATTGTATTAAATGGGGGAGGCCTCAGCCAGCAGCGGACGTAAACAGACTGGTGATGATGAATCTTTCATTGTCATCGTCATCAGCTGGTAGATGTCCACAGCTGTACTTAAGTCTCTCCATAGAATGCAACGACGAATAGTCTTCAGCCGCCTCCATCCACCGCAACCTTTAAAATATTGTCAAGCCTTCCTTACTACGTAACTGGTTGGCCAGTTCATGGTCACCACTCAAGAATCTTTATTCCCCAGCAATTATGGTTATTAGGATTATAGTTTTGCGAGATATGTGGCATGCCCATTGCCATTTCAAATTGCTAATTTTACTAGCTTTTTATGTGAACTTCGTTCTTCTATGTATCTTCTTGTTTAGGGTTCAACTGCCAAGGCTCTCACTCTTCTTTCAGCCAGTAAGCTGGTTTAATATAGTAAAAATTGGTTTAATATATTTAAAACCGGAACAAATGAGAACCTTTTTGATTTTATTGAAACAACCACTGCTTCTATAGCACGAATCGACATCAGATTACTTTGGCAAATTAAATTCTGAAGTGCTAATTTGTTTTTAATTCACAAATAAATTAATTTCCGATGACTTTTCGTATTTCAATTAATTTCAAAGGCAATTCTATTAAGTTTATTGAATCATAAACTCCTGACGAACCTTTCATAGCAATCATTAATTGAACAATATAAATATAACTAGGTCTACTTATTATAAATGCCTTAAAGTTCGCAGAAATGATAGCCGCTGCGAACATAGGTTCTCGAGTGGCGATCACGAACCAGACGACGCAGTGTATATAGGACCGCCTCGATGGACCGGAGGTTCGCAGGAAGTCGTTGAGAAGGAATTCCCGCTGTGGGATAAATGTTTGCATCATCTTAGAATATTATTTGTTCCTGCCTTCCAATTACAGTAGCAAATGGTAATGGGGAACGCAGCAATGGAGATCATTTTGGCAGCCTTAAGCGCTGTCCAAATCTTTTGAAACTTGAAAGGAGGAATATTTGGGTCAAAAGTTTCCACCATTAATTTTTCATAAGATTTAGATAAGCGCTAAGGCTACTAAAATGGCTCCCATTTATAGTAGCAAATGGCAATGGGGAACGCAACAATGAGGCTAAATGTCTTCGCACATTAAAACAACTCAACGGCGACTCGACTCTATGCCAAATATTGAAATTTAAGCCCTGTGTCATATGTTCAAGGTTTAATTTCAAAAAATGATATTAAAGTAGTGTACGACGAGTGGCCTACGCATCGTACACTAAAAAGGTCGAGAGTGTGAGTAGAGTTGCTGCCGCGTTGGCGTGGAGTTGTTATAATGTGCGAAGACCTTTAGGCTGCCAAAATGATCCCCAATATTGCATTGATCCCCATTACCATTTGCTGCTGTAATTGGGGCGCAGGTCTGGGTGTTGTGGAATCCTTGTGTGGGATCCGGGTGTATGTGACTGAATTTTTGTAATGTTATGTTTATTATAGGTTTGTAGATGCCTATAAATAAGGACTTCGAACGTAGCAGTGTTGACGTGCATAAGGCCGAATATGTAAATTAGTTATTTTTAACTGTTTTTATGTTACTATTATGTTATTTATGCCGTGACGTGTACGGCATAAGAATTTGGTGGCGTGTCTGGCCTAAGAATATACCCCTCCATCTCCTCCCTTGGATGACTATCCGTGGGAACCTGTTATTGGCTCTCTACTGTTATTCTGTTGTGTTATCGTATTTAAGTAAGCTGTTGGTTCTCCAAAAAATAAAATAAATAAATAAATAAATGACGTAGGTAAAAGCCAACTGAACTAGGAAAAGGGCAGCAGTATCCACCTGAGTTCTAAACATGAATACTGTAATCACCGATCTGCCTGCCAAGAGTGGTGATTATTGCAATTTCTCCATGGTATTTTATGGGGCAGGCTTCGTCTAGCAGTAGAAGTCTAAAGGCTGATGATGATGATATGCTATTTTTCGTCGAATTGCTTTGCAATTCTTATAATCTAAGTTTATTGTGAATGCGCAAGTAAACCTTAGATTGTTGATTTGTTTTTTTTTCGAATTCTAGTTTAATACTTTGATTAAAATTTATGCCTAGATAGCCAGGCATGGGAAAATGACAAAAAATATATATAAAATTGGTCTGTTTCGGCTCCCTTCGGAAATTTGTGTGTCGTTTAGAGCTTAGAATAGGACTCAATCCTTATTCTAAGGTTTAGAGATTTTTATCGAGTGAAAACTTGAAAGTAGGTAAATGACAGTTAGCGCCTTTTAAAATGAGTTAGAATTATAAAGAAAAACGACGTTTCCTTCGTCGAAGAAGGCAATGATGTGTTGAGCTTAGAGAATTGCAGTCCTTTTTGCATTTTAATGTACTCAGCAGATAATACCACTTTTCTAAAACAAAGCAAGAACTTTTCAGGTCTGTTTCTATTATAGTCATAACATAACATATGAGATCGCTGGGCAGGTCAATGTACAAGGTTAGCTGCGAACAAACACCTACAGTACACGCGGTATCAGTACGCATGTTGGAATTCTTATTTTGTCCCCATTTTTGCTAGGTACTATCGCACTAATTAATGTGGTGTCCTACCTAAGAATATACCCGTCCTTCTCCTCCCGTGGATGTAGTAAAAGCCCTGCTAAGGGATTACACCAGGAAATGGGCAGCAGCAACCTACCTGAGTTCTTAACACCAAACTGCGATCACCAATCGGCCTACCAAGCGTGGTGATTATGGCAAATCCCCCCATTGTATTCTATGGAGGAGGCCTCGTCTATTCATGTATGTTTTTTTTTTTTTGGATGTTGAACTTTATGGTGGTTGGCGTTAATATTCGCGACACAGCTTTTCAAACTTCGGCAAATGTTATCGTTCTCTTATTATTTTTGTGCATAATTTTTTGTTTCAAAATAAATATATTTTGATTTGATTAGATTTGAATTTGCTTTTTCCTTCTCTTAGCATGTATTATCAATAACCAAAATAATCTTTACTGAACGTAACGTGACGTTGTAAAAAAGTTGGGTCACAAATTATAAGGGACGTTGCCATCCTTCTTAAGTATATATATATATATATATATAACTGACACCACGCGAGCTAAGCCACGGGCGAGTGCTTATGCAAACCATATCTTTCCCTAATGCTCATGTAGGTATCACCTGACTTTCAAAGAATTAAGAACAAAATTTTAAACTTTAAAAAACATTGAAATCGTGTGCCTATCTACGCACTGAACAATTACAGTTAAAGGTTATCAAATATTATCTTCTGTTTGTTTGTATAACTAGGTTTATACTTTATAGCAACATAAAAAACATATTACACCTATACTACAATAACAACCACAGCTCGCGGAACTGAGATATGACGACCTCTGTGGTGCGGCGAGCGAGTAGCCGGCTGAGATGCAAGAGGTTGCAGGTACGATTCCCGCTGCGGGACAAATGTTTGTATGATCTGCAAACACTAGTTCCGAGTCTGGGAGTTGTGGTGCCATGGTAGATAGGTACTCGTAGTTCCACAGACACAGGAAATCCTATAGTGTGGGATCAAGACTACGTACCTATGTGACCGTTGGGTGTTATGTCATAATACCATAGAAAGTAAATTCTTGAATACCGCTTCACTCACACGCGAGATAAACACCGTCTACTATACGTAATGCTACGCCACGCTACGCTAGAAGTTTGGTCAACACCCGCAGGGATTGCGGCTTTTAATTAATTGCACACATTGCTCACCCGCCACATTCAACGGGCACTTTTTCGTGTTTACTCAAAAAAAATTACGTAAATCAAATACTGAACAAAATATCGTATTTTCTAAACAAGTGGCATTCACCGTCAATATCACAAAGGTACCTACTACTAGGATTTGGACCTCTTAATAGAGAATTGTCGGGTCTTTGCTGCTATAGTGTTAGTGCAGTTCTCTAAGCTACATAGTTGCCTTCGTCACCGAATACATCGCTGTCATTTGATTCGACGTCTGCTACCTGATATTATCAGTATATTTACTGATTGTTATTGATCGATTTAGAACTCTCTATCTATAACAGTCTATAACTACCTGAATATTATCGATTTATAAACTCCTACCACTGTATCATGACAGTGATGATGTTAATAGAGGTCTTTGTCATTTCTCACAGCATAGAGTCGTAAAGAATAGTGTGAATTATGTAGGTACTTAGTATCCATTATTTAGCTATTGTGTGATCAATCAGCAGATTATCTCAGTTTACGTACCTATGTATTTACATATTTTTTTATTAAGGGAGCGTGGCAGTACAGCGCCTAACATTCTTCATATACTTATCTATTAGATGCTAACTGATATTCTCAATACCTACGCAATAAATCAAGAGGAAAGATAACATAAAAGAACCTAAAATCTATCTCACAGAATCACTTCGCTATATTTAGACGCACTCTCTAAGCAAAAATATAAATAGCCCAGGTAAAGTGGTTGACATTTCAGAGTATTCACAGCAAGATGATACGCCAATTGCCACTCAGATGCGAATAGGGTATACAAAATTTAATTAGAAGGTTCATAAAAGTCCATTAGTCCCCGGTATCGGTGAGTGAATACTAAAGGTCGACCTCAGGAATCTACACATCTTCCATTCAACCTAAAATGTTAAAATAATTATGTTCAGAAAGGTCAAGTACCTACATTGTTGCTTCAAATATCGTTTAAAGATGAAAAAGAAAGGTAAATGATTATAGCCTTCATAAAATATTGATTATTTATTACCTGCTACCACTAATACTATATGCGTTTACGGCAACGAATTTACCGCGAATTACCGTTGCGTGAACCCGCACCTCTTGCGTCTCAGCCGTCTACTCGCCCGCCCGCGCCCCAAAGGGATAGGTATACTTAGAATAGTCATTTTTGGGCTCTTTTATGATGTTTTTATGAAATATTTAACGGTAGATGAGGCCATGGTCTGATAATAAAGCCAGGACATGTTCAACGGATCTCCTTAACCGATAACAGTAAAATGGCATTGTTTGGGCTCTTTTGAATTATTTTTGTGAGACAATACGTGACAGCCAGGATCTGAAGATGAATGCGGAGGAGGCTCAACAGATCTCTTCGATGGGTATCAGCACAAGAGTCTTTAGTGGTTGTAGGGGGTTTTCAACGCTGATAAAGTCGCGGGTTTCAGCTAGTAGTTCATAAATCCAAAGGATACTTAAGAGTCTCAGACGGCAAATTGAGCCGTTAAATTTTTCCAATCTAATTTGTTTGTTTTCTAATTGTAATGTGCCCTCTGGAGCGTGTAAATACAATTCAGCTGTTTCACCACGGATTCTCGTTAGTGTAATTGTTTCAGTGGGGACTACTAAAAGTCAAATTATTTGTAATAAAAAGTTAACATGCATTTTTTTACAAACCTGTATATCGGATTTGCTACAACATTCTCTCTGTCTTTAGAATAACAAATTTATATGTCCACAAATGCTCAAAAGTTTCAGGCTTTAGAAATGAGTTAATGTTTGGAAGTAAGTGTATAAACAGGACCAACCAAAATGTTATCATTTAACGTAAAAAAATACTATTAAGAACCCCAAGTAAACCTTCAATCACATACAAGACGAAGTTGCCCAATTTTTGCAAACTACGTTTCTAATCGAAAATAAATTTTGTAGATATATAATTGGATATCTAGGTTCATAGTTTTTTTTTTTTCAAAAGCACATCTAAATTCCAGTTCGGCTCAAGTTCATCTACAGACGACCACTGCTCGACGAGGTCACCCCCATTATAGAATGCAAGGGGGGGCTATCCATAATCACCACGCTGGGCAGGTGGATATTTTCCATCTGAAGTTTTTCCAGTATTCCGTCGCAATATTTTGTAGTAATCATCAAGGTATTTAAGTAATAAACCATTTCACGACGTAAAACATCTCCTACATCAAATTTAAGCTTCCAATCGAAATTTCTCGAAATAACCGGTTTGTTAGTTAAACTATCTTAGTACAAGATCCTTCGTCGCGAGACGCATTAAGTACGTTAGACTTGATACGCCCTTGAGAGCTGCTACATCTAAATCTTTACATAAATTAAAAAAAAACAATAAATTCAAGAAATAAAACAAATTTGCTATTCCTCTGCTTCTTTTCTGTAACCAGCGGAAAATAAGCAACGATACGATCAGCGTGAACTAAACGAAAAATTCACAAAACACGTCAAAAAGACGGATTTTTTGTAGGTATTACAAAAATCAACATAATTTGGCAGCCCTATATGAAAGAGGTAGAGGCCATTATTCTAAAATCCTTGGTAGAGACACTCTAATGACACCAGACTTTACAGTTAGAATTACCAATTTGTGAACTTCTCAAATAATTTTGAATGATAAAGGATCTACCATCAGGTGGTCAACTTGGCAATTTATCATCTTCACAAAAGTATCTACTTCGATTACATTTCTATACCTACTTCTATTTGATTTTCCAATAATGCCATGTGCACTGTTATCTCTTGGATGCAGTTCAATGTAATCAATGCATCGATTGGATCTATATACTTTTTTTTACTGGGATACATTATGAGTAAACTGGTGTAATGCGTCGAATACCAATATATAAATCTATATAAAGTTGGAAGTTCATGAAATAGATATATCTATAGCATGTTGTTTTGTTGGTTAAAATAATTTATCAATTTCTAATAGATGTCACTCATTTGGCTCGACAAGATATTCTAAATGCTTACAAAACAAGTTTCGTTTGACCTCCACCGCGTCTATGTATATAGTATAGTTTTTTATTGCTTATTTTGCCTAAGACATTTTCGTACGATAAATAAAATTCTACGAACTTTTACAGTTAAATAGCCAAGTGAGATAAAAACGAAAGATAGGAGTAATCACGAGAGCACAGAGGGTGAACACCAGGGTTATCTGTGACTATTCTTAAATAACCGCTAGCTGTGCTTTCCACAGCATTCGGTAAAAGACAATCAGTTTACACAAAACCACCAATCGACAATCAAGTAAGTTACTTTTATTTTATTTAAACTCAAGCTAATAATAATCTGATATAAGCTCTTATCCACTAAATTGTTCCTAGCGAAGAGCAAACTTAATCAATAAATAAAATAATAATATTAATAAAATCAATCCACTTAATCATTATATTTCAAATGGTATCACGAATTCAGCCATTGTTTGATTTTGGCTTTGGCTGGGCTTCAATCAAACTAGCGCGCTGGATACACCGGCTCGAAAAGGAATTATAAAAAATGAATTGAATAAAATGCCTAGCCTTTTGTGTATACATTTTATTTGATTTATTTTCCAAACAAATTCATCACATAATACACGGACTAGTTTAGAACCATACATTTATGCAAGGTTTAATAAAAGCCGCATATATTAGGTTATTATGTGTTTATTTTCCATCATTATTTATTACTAGTTGCGCCCCGCGGTTTCACCCGCGTGAATAATGATGAAAATTGATGATGATGATCATGATGAAAAGTAGCCTATGTGTTAATCCAGGGCGTAATGTATCTCCATTCCAAATTTCACTCAAATCCATTCTGTAGTTTTTACGTGAAAGAGTAACAAACATCCATACTCACAAACTTTCGCGTTTATAATATTAGTAGGATAGGATAGGATAGGATGAATTATAATGGAATCTTCAAGTGTAACCTTCTTTTGCTTCATCTTTACTAATGGAACATGTTCGAAAGAGGCTATACCCACAACACAGGTTTTCTTTGAATTCTGCGTACTTACAAATTGATTTGTAAGTTGAAGTTGAATGTTTTCGTTTTTAACACTTTGTACATTACATATTATAATTAACTATTGTATTAATATTCTTGTAACATATGAATAAACTTCGTGTTTATACTATACAGAGTATTTCTTTGAATTGGGTCAGAGAGATAGATATATCAAAAAATTCTGAAATAAAATTCCACATCACCGATTTCAGTAAAAAAAAAAAAAAAAATTTTTTGGAGATTACACACATCAGCCCCCTCATTCGCTATGACCAAACGTGACATAACGCGGGCTCGTTACGATATCTGCGTGGAATCATCGCTAAATAGCATGGGTGACGTCACACGTTATGGACAAGGAATCTCTTAGGTCATAGCGAATAACCACCCAGCTGTGATATAACGGCCGGCATACTAACTATAATATTCCGGCTCATTTCTTCTTCTTTATTTTATTTTTCTTATGGCCTCTGAGGAAAGTCTCCTCAATTTTGCCAGTGTCAAGTAGGTGTATCATTTTGATACAATTAGGTCAAGTCGTTAAAGTCTCAGTCAAGTCATGTTCTAGTAAAACGGTGGCAGGTTTACTAAAATGTTGGTGGTCAATTTCCACCCTTGAAAAGACACGCAATACACTTATATTTAAATTCACTACCATGAGCTCCTTAATTAAGTAACGCCCGTTAAAATGCCACCAAACTTAAGGACACGATATAATATAGTATGCAAAAAAAAAACACTAGAAATTTAAATAAAATAAAAATGGACGACGTCCCCTTTCAAAAAAGCGAAAAATGTCCATATTCCGGCTCATATTTTTGTACATGCCATTCGTCATGCATTCGTCACGAGGCTCTCATACAATTCGTTTCTCTCGTTTTCCTTAATCATGGTAGGTACAACTTTTAGCATTTAGTTCTCTTTCAATAGTATGATTATGACAAGTAAAAATCATTGGCTATGTAGGTTGTGCTTGAAATGCAAGATCAAGAAACAAATCTAAATAAATATTCAATATCAATCTAAATAGTTTTCCCAAGACTTTTTTGTTTATTCTTGTCACGCTCCCTAGTAATCGACGCCGAATGCCAGTGGCGAGACCTCAGAGTAATCTTGTCTCGAACTAGCGTGCTAAAGACAGCCTATTTTCGTTTCGGTCAAAACGTAAGTAGTTAGTTACGTGAAAATTCAATGTCTTTGTATTCAGTCATAAAAGAGCGATATGAAACAAAAAGTGTTTAAAATGGGTGTAAAAAAATAAATTGAATCCTTCTTGTGTTTAAAAATAATTTGTAGATTCTATTCGATATATTATTTATTATATTACTAGGAAAGCAATTTCTGAAATTCACCTCTCAAACTGGCGCAGCGGCGTGTTGAAGTTTGTATGGAAAAAACTCGTCGCGGGCGTTCCGCTAGTAAAGCGGCGCTTTTTTTCTATAGATTTTAGTTAAAATCCATAGAAAAAAAACGCCAACCGCAGGCACCCAAAAGGCTGGAGACGCGTCGCGATGTTACCTGGTAATCTTATATATGTACGATGAAATTGAATTTTTGGATATAGAGTATCAAACTAGCCGGCAAGAAGTGCCCATGTATTAATAAAATGTCAGTGGCTACGACATTTTTTGTCGTAGTCCTCGGTGGTATTCTTCGTGCGCTGGCTAAGTACGACCAACTTACCCACGATACCACACTTGGTATAAGTAGGTCCTGCATATAGGTACCTCTTCACTCTGAGGGTGAGATTGACTGGAACTCCGATCAAAGATTGTTTCACAATTTCAATCGAATAATTTTGAGCCAACCCACGTTTACCAATCCCCAAACGAATCTATTCAATTGCGAAAAATAGAAAAAAATCTTTTCCCAAGTTATAGTGCATATTTTTTACATAATTGAACAAAAACCTTCAACTTCAGCTTTTCAAATCTACATACAAGTCCCTGGTATTTTTTCTAACATTGGATAAGAAAAGAAACGTTTTTAAATTATAGAGTAGCTACCATTCATTGAGTGGCAAGTCATTGAAAATCTATTAAAATTCTCAGTTTTTTTGTTTAATTTCATTTCGGAATTTACAAAACTTTAGCAAGCAATTCAACTTGCTTTATGTTAAAGCATTTTAATTTGGCGCCAGATATTCTAGATAAAGCAAAACGCAATATGAAAGTGACTGGGGGGTGGTCATGGTCATCTGAATTTAAGCCCGGTTCGATTATTCCCGAAGCTTTTCTATAAGAGTATTGATCCACCGTAATGAACACTGTATTGTATATCAAAATGAAATAAGAAGAATCAAAGTCCTGACTGGCTGATAGACAACGCAGAGTCCAACCTAGAGACCTAGAGACTTGGTTTGGAGGGTGTGTTTCTTTAGTATGTAGGGGTGTACTAAGAAAGGAATTTGGTAAATTTGTCCTCTAAGGAGTTCAAAAAGGGCTTTGAATGTATAACAAAAATGCTCTGTATTTCAAAAACCATTAGTAGACACTGGAAATTTTACATGTAGATTCCTCAAACAAAATATACAATTACACGTGTTTCGGCGTTACCTAAAATTTTCCTGAAAAGAAGTGAGGGACCGTTTACTTTGTAAAAAAATACACTCTAGGTTTTAGCCAAATTTCAGTATATTTCGGCGTAGTAAAAGTTAGTTTCATAGTGCTATTGGTTGAGATATTGTTTCAAATGTCGTATAAAATGATTTTATTTATTAAATACTTTTTATTTTTATTTGATTTTTAAATATATCCACCTTGATGAAGACCAGAGCCCCAATTCTCTAAATTATTAACTTATTAATTTAACTGAATCGAGACTGAATTGTGAATTGACAGAAAGTTGGTATTCTGCTCCCTCGTAAATAACAATTTAGTCTACTTTCAATTCACGGTGACTACCATTAGAGTAGGATGGTTATATATATATAATTGGAAAGAGTAAAGAGAGACTCCATCTACTTAAGCTAAAATTATCGAAAAAACTTTGAGTCATTCAAGTTTTGGTCACATTTCGATATAATCACATTACAGTGTTGTATTTTAAGTTAAGAGAATACAATTTCTGACATTTAGGACATCGAAACATGATCCGAACTCTATTTTAACTATTTTTTAGTTAGAGAATTAAGCCTCTGGTTTGATGATGGAATTGGAAGTCGTTAACTGAACAATTTGCAATACCTAGAATAGTGTTAGTAGTAGTGTTAATAGTGTAGTGTTTGGGCTCTTTTAAGTTGTTTTTATGAAATGTTCAATGTTAAATGAGGCCATGGTCTGATAATGAAGCCGGGACATGTTCAACGGATCTCTTTAACCGATAACAGTGGGATGGTAGTGTTTAGGGTGTTCTGAATTGTTTTTGTGAGACGATTGACAGTACGTGACAGACAAAGTCCAAAGATGAAGGCGGGAGAGGCTCAATAGATCTCTTCGATAGGTAGCAGTAGAAGGGTTTTCAGCGGTAGTAGGGGGTTTTTAACGCGGACGAACTCGCAGGTTTCAGCTAGTCATGTATAAGTCTACAAATCAAAACTTTACGTCATTTGTGTTAGCAATAAAAAATCTAAATCCACTCACAGAAGTTATTTCGATTATCTGATCGGTCACATCCCATGCTTTTGTTTAGAAATTTTCACTATCTGTTCCAGAATGAAGGCTGCATTCGTCCTTTTAGTCTTGGCCTGCACCATGGCTATGGTCCACGGTGATCTGGTCTGCGGCACCAACTACTGCAAGCAGAACCCTTGTACCTCGCCTGTGGCTCAGTCCAGCTGTCGCAATCCGTCCGTGTACAACCCCAACCATGCGGGCAAGTGTGCGTGCTGCCCGGCCTGCGTCACCTTACTTGGTAAAAACCCTATCCGTTTTATTTATAAACGTGGTTCAGCCTCGATAAAGCTTAGACTCGAGTAAGCTGCCCTGCTCCCTTTGCTTTCTCAAAGAGAAGTAACGCTACACCGAAGTTAATATACCGTGGCTGAACCACGTTTTATATGTTATAGGGTAATTTAATACTTTAATTTATTTAAAAAGTGCAAGGAACAATTACTAAATAGTAATTAACTAGTCGCATGCCCCTAAGACCCTCAATCTCCCGTTATTTTCCACAATTATTTGTGGCCAGCGATTCGCTAGCAGCTGAAATAATTTGTATGCAAATAATTGTTTAGTTTCATCCACAAAATGACTTACACAAATTGGTCTTAGCAATATTAATCTTTTTTGATAATTCTCCATAAGTTATCTTGAAAATTAGACTCAGGACGTAATATTTTACGCAAATAAAACTAGATTTTTAAAACTATCATTAACTGGGTCCCCAAACTTTAAAGTCCCGGTGAATTTAATGTTATAATGAAAATGTAAAAACGTTTCCAAAACTAAACATTCGTTTAGTTGAAAGTCTTCTGAGAATTTCGTAAGATATTCGATAATCCTAATAATTAAAATAGGACCCAAAGTTTGAAAAAAAAAGTACCTTCTTCACAACTATTAAGTATTTTATGAATCTGAATCTTTGCTATTTTTCTTATTCATTTTAGACATATTTATTCTTAACCTCCATTTGGGAAATCAACATTGAATATCCTTATTACTAAGGTTTACAAAACTATCTTTGTAGCATTATATCTATAGATAATATATTCAGAATCATAACAGGTATTGTCTGGTAGAATTGGCTTCGCAGTAATAGGTCTGTATGAATAACTTATATACTCTCGCATGTAGATTCCTTTTAAGCTATTTGCTGTTGCTTGCTTAGCGTAGGCGGATAATTATCCTGATAGAGACGTGTCTATCCGTTGGTTTAGAGAAATCAGTTTAAAATTTAATAATAATTAATAAAGGTTGAATTATGATATTGTTGCATTCCAATCAGGCCTTTTCATCAATAATCAAATTATTTTGGTTCTATGATTAGCGTCTATGTCATCATTGTTTTAGCTACGCAAACTGAAATATATTTAAAAATGTAAAAAACACTAATCTATCTACCTCTACACGAAACATAGCTGTAACTACGTCGAATCTACATTCACGTAGCTTCTGCTACGCCTCTATGTACACGTAGAAGAATCTACGAATGTGTAGATGTAGCTACGAATCTACTACTTACTACCAGCTCGTGCGAACTTCTTTCTCGATATTTCTCGTATGTTATGTACTTAATCGATTTATTGTTCTAGGTGTTTGTACCCCACTGCTAGACAAATGCCTCTCCTCATCATTTATCGAGCCTATTATTATTATTGAGCGATTATTTTTTTAACTTTTCAGGTGAAAATACTGCTTGCAAGACCTACAGCAAGGAGCTAGGAGAGACCCCCTCGGCCGTGTGTCGCCAACCCCTTAGGTGTCTGAATGGAGTCTGTACCAAGGTCCCCCCAAGGAAATAGGTTAAGGCTACATTTTCAACATTATTAATAAGGAAATAAAATTATGTATGATTATAAAATACTACTGATTATATTAAACATATTTAATGACTTCGAGTTTGTTTAGTGGTCAGCTGTGACTAAAACTGAAATGAGTGGGAGGAGGTAGGGGTTCCTTACATTGCAATAGAAACAATCAATAGTGATAATGGAGATGCTGAGTCAGTTGTACCCAAAAGATCTCTTTAAAAAAACAGTTCATTACTCGAGTTATTCGACTGTATAAAGTATTTTTGCTAGAAAACCATAGCGATAGATTGAATTTTTCACCGAAACTATTTGATTTACTCCTAAGTGAATTGAAATGTTGAAATGTTCAATGTTTCAATTGCTAGCTTATATTTAAATGCGTTGTGTACTTGCGATTCATTGATTTCGAACAAACAAACAGAAATTCCCCATACATTTTTCATGATCGTACTACCCCCTAGATTTGGCAAAAATTTGATTCTAAAGCCAAAATCTAGGGAGGTAATAGGGGAATACGTTTTTATAGAAAGACCGACGTCCATCTCCTCATAACAAACACCTCTGTTCATGCAATTTATATAACTCTTTAACATGTGAGATGGCAATAAAGATCATTGTCTCGTATCGATATTAGCATTCCGGACCCAAGGTACAGGACAACCCTGGAGGTGCCACGGGAACTTAGATTAGGATCCGTGACATCCCCAGGTCGATTAGTGCAGTGCTTTTGAATTACATAGTATACGTGAGTGATGCTATTTCGTTAAGAAGGCGTACTATGTGAATTTGCCCAACAAAATCGATCTAGAACTCAGTATCTACGGTAACTCTACGGGTTCTACGAGTTAAATATTTTGGAATATTAAAGTTTTATATTTTTGCATTTATTGCGTAAAGTTGAAAACACGATATGTAAAAAAAACCTCGATAGTTTTATTTAATGAAAAATCCTTGTTTCCTACACGTTTTGAAAGAAATCTCAGGAACCCTACGGTGTTTTAAGATAAATTTTACTACAACAAGTAGGTAATAACTATTTATTCTTATGCTAAAACCAGTTTTTTGATAAAAACTTTATTTTCGGCATAATAAATAAAAAACTTCATTTTTGTGCACGACACTCGCTAGCGCGAGCGAGAGGGCGCGCGGGTTATCGCATGCGTTAAAGAGGGAGCCTAAATATGTAGTATAGTGCCCTCTTAACGTTCGCACTAATTTTCATTTATATAGATATTTGATCTCCGCTAACGGGAAGAACAAAATTTAAAAAGTTCACATTTCCATGAAAGTTGATATAAATAGTAAAACAAGCAGATGGTACGAAAAATATTTTTTTCACACTTGCTCATGATTTAATGAATGTTTGACGATTTAGTAGATATTTCGTGCATCTAAATCAATTTGTTGCTCTCCGTAGGCCCTAATTTTGATTCAGTAGTCCCAAATGGGATATGAGATGTGCCACTGGATGGAATGTTAATATAATTTACAAGAGAACATCCTACGCTTCGGTGCGTAAAAGGTTAAACATGTTTTCATGCAAAATTAATTCAGTTCTTGCGTTTGAAGATAATTGTATTACATCCCCACAAACTTATCTGGCCCAGTGACGACGGCGCTGTTATCAAATTGAGTGTTCGAATAGTAATCTAATTTAGAAAGTGTGCGGTTAGTTTCACTTCTGGCCATCGGGCCAGATGAGTTTGTGGGGCTGTAGTTGGATGTAGACGTATGGATGTTACTGTGGAAAATGAAATAATTGCCGCATACAACACTTCAGTGGGTGCCATGGACCTACGTGGGTGCATACTTATCATCAAAGAGTAATATAATATGACATCAGACAACATTGTACAATTTATGAAGTTGTCAAATCCTGCTAATACCCCTCAGAATAGTAATATCCTTACCCTCTTATTCAGTATCAATTATGTAAACCTTTATAGCTAAAATAGCTTTTATCTTGTTTTGGCGTATGACATTTTACATCAGAGAGAACAAAACAAAAGCTATTTTAACTAAAATAGGCTAAAAATTATTATGAATAAGGGGGTAAGTATCCTATATGTAAAAGTTTATGACGATGGATGGATGGATGGATGGATGTTTGTTACTCTGTCACGCAAAAACTACTGAACAGATTTTGACGAAACTTTACAAACTTTACAGTATTATAGCTTACTAGTTGCGCCCCGCGGTTTCGTGAATAATGATGAAAATTGATGATGATGATGATGATGAAAAGTAGCCTATGTGTTAATCCAGGGCGTAAAGTATCTCCATTCTAAATATCACTCAAATCCAATCAGTAGTTTTTACGTGAAAGAGTAACAAACATCCATACTCACAAACTTTCGCGTTTATAATATTAGTAGGATAGTAGGATACATCAGAATAACATATAGGCTATATTTCTTTTATTTTTTTTTGAAAACCACAACCTAGTTTATTGAACGAGCGAAGCGAGTTCCCTGAGTCTACTTGAATGAATTGAAAGTATGTAAGTTTGAGGACAACTCTCAAACCGTTATCTGATCGGTGTAGCATGAGCCCCTCGTCCGTCGAGTACATATTTTCTTTGGTCGAGCGACCTCCTCTAGGAGGCACAAATACGTATTTGTCGCGTTACCTCCTGAGGTCGATCGCATTTGACGTATAATATTGTGTTTTCTGGCTACTCTGATTTTAGTAAATTATAAGGAAAAGGATCAAAATAACATATTGTGTCATGCTAAAAGAAAAAATAATAATTTAAAATGAGTTCCGTGGTGTGTCGGCCTAAGAATAGACCCCACCTTTTCCTCCCGTGGATGTAGTAAAAGCCTTCTAAGAGATTACACCAGGAGATGGGCAGTAGCATCCATCTGAGTACTTAGCAACAAACTGCGACCACCAATCCTCCTGCCAAGCGTGGTGATTATGGCAAATCCCCCTATAGTATTTAATGGGGGAGGCCTCGTCCAGCAGTGGACGTAAGCAGGCTGGGGATGATGATGATGATGATGATGATTTGTGTTTTATTTTCACTTTCAATCTCATGTTCATACATACGAGTTTCGAGTAGGTACTCGTAGCTTTTTCTTTTCTCATAGGCAGGGATGAAATCCTTAATATGGGAGGGTTCCCAACGAGTAACACCCAAACGAGTAATACTATTACTCGTTGGGAATTTTTGTTCCATCGAGTTACACTATGGCCTAGGTGTAACTTTAGTATTAGTATGTATCAATATCAAGACCAAAATATTTTGAATGAGCGGCGTATATTGAATTCCTCGCTACGCTCAGGATTCTACTTTAGAATCTTTCACTCCGCTCTGAATTCAAAACAACGCCTCGATGAATAAAATATTATTTTGTCCCCTTGTAACACAAATAACTATTCCTAAATCACGTGTATTCGCCAGGCCTCACTTCAGGGGTTATTTAACAACAACTTGCATACCTCGCTGTAGGGTTATATTACCTACCATCGTCATTGATGTATTTTTTTCGGAATGGAAATGTTTTTGGCTAATGCTTTATTAAGGCTAATAATAATTAGCGTTGATGACATTCTATACAAAACACGCTTTCAATGGGCGCAATATTAGGAGGAAACAATGCACATACACCCCAAAGCAAGAAGTCAGTGCAGATCTTATTTCCCTTGAAGACGTTCCGTCAGTTCCTTAACTTATGAGTTGCTTTAATAAATAAGCAAATGCAAGTAAAAATTATGGACCCAGGCCTCATTTGTTTCAAAGACATAACAATGAATTCATAAAAACTGTTTTATCTTAAATTTTCATGCAAGTGACGATATGAGTAACAGCGATCAAAAATATAAAACGAGAAGGGATAGCATGTTAAGCTATGGAACAGTAGGTACCTATAGCTGGGTAAAAGGACTAAAACACACAGCGAAGTCGAGGCGACTCTAGAACAATGAACACTCATAAACTTTTTATGGATTTTCATTCTTTACAGAGCCATATTCTCGCCGTTTGCGGCCTTATTACAATTTGACTCGCAGATGTTTGTATATAAAGCCTTTTACAGGTTTACCGGAATAATGGGCTGGGGACGAAAGACATACGATAGAAATTAGGCACATGTATCTATTTATTTCTTATTTACCTATCATGATTTTGATTTAGGAAACGTAAACGTACAGAAACATTAATCGACACAGAAAGGTATGGTAGGTATAAAGGGATGTGTTTGGTGGTACAAGAGTTTGTAAGAAAGAAAAATATACCTACTGAGCACATAAAACTCGAAAAGAAAGAGATAATAACCTTCAATCGCAAATGGTTTTCATTGTTCAAAAGTTTTTTCAACGTCAGCCAGTTGCAATGGTGATGATAACTTTACATACCTACATACCTTTTTACTTAATAGGAGGCAAGTCAAGATATAGAATATTGACAGGAACATATTGAAATGTGTGGTCGTGATAAGGTGCCCGGATTTATGGTCATAAACAAACATAAAGAAACCGTAAAACTGTATCGGCAATATTCTCAGCACTTTATTGCAAAGTAACATGACTTCATATGGACCTAATATTTAGACAAACTCATTTACGATATTTCTCCGATGAAACGTGGTGGGGGCAATGACACTGTATAGGTATTTAGAAAACAATGACTGCATGTGTATGCTGCTTTTGACACGCAATGAGTTCCGGTGCTATACACAAACGTATTTAAAATATTAATAGGTATTTTAAATATAATATTTTTAAATGCGAAAGTTTGGATGTTTTTGTTTGTTTATTTGTTTGTTACTGGCCATAAAGGGTGCTAACCCGATTTTGATGAAATTTCGTAAAGAGAAATAGGAGATGGCCTGCCCGCCCCCCTATTCCCTAACTGAAAGTCACTCGGTGACTAACGTTTGACAAGTTAAATGGGCTCTTTGTTTATTTTTTTTTATTCATTAACCCGTAGGCTCGTAAACCGACCCAAACTTGAAGTTTTGACGTGTTCTGTCTGCAGAAGAATAGTAAAGTACATGTTAAGTACGTGGTGTATACTTGTATAGTCGTATTTTTTTCTAAAATCACTAACTGGTAAATCTATCTTTCGATTCTGTGTGTAAGTTTGGAGTCCATTAGACCTTAACCCCGGTATCACATGAGCGGATGTTTAGATTATAAATCTAAGTAGGTAGACCTAACTACATAATTATTAATGTAAGTTACTTTCCTATCGTCGAAGTGATAAGCATAACTACTTAGTATTTTTTTTCTAATTAACTGATATCTAACGCTATAGGTTTAGAGACTTCCTTACCTTAATCTTTTGTACAGATATCGTTATATTGATGGATAGGATTTATTATCATACCTGCTTAGCCGATATTGAGTTTTGTCTATGAAATTTTGATAGGGGCCTATAAATTTATCATTTAGTTGCTAATTCACCAGTGCTGATGATAGGCGTGTGTACCTACCTACATGTTTTTATTAAATTAGTCTTATCACGTTACTTTGTATCGAATATTAAAAACAATAAGTAATCGAATAAGTTATCTTAAAATAAAAATAACATCGTCTTTGTAGGTAGCGGTGGGAGCTCACAGTCGAAGTACCTTTTATATACATTAAGTTGTTGCGTGAGAAAAATAAATTTTCTAATTACCTACTAAAACAGGAGGGATGTTCCTAGTTTGATTGGTTATCGAATGTGAAAGGTTAGTAGAATAGTTAACCTCATTATCTAGTGAACTATCTGGTACAGTAAGTGCTTCTGTCCTTAGGAGGGTGCGTGTGCGCATGAATAGATAAACTTCTAGTTGTTTGTACCATATTTTGTACAAATACCGTCGTCAGTCCATTTGTGAATGTCAATAAAAATATACGATAGGAAAGTGTGTGTAAAGTGTATTGTGAATGGCGTGTATTTGAATGTGATTAGAAAGATTTAGACAGATGCCCCGTGTTACATGATATATTTATTGTAAAGGGTCAGCAGGTATTCTTTGTTTTTGTACAATTATTGTGATAATATCCATTGTCTTACGTGGTCTTACCCTCGGTTGACTGCGAGGTTACTTTTTGATGTCAGCGGTCAGATGCTGCTTAAAAATTCTAAAGAATAATTCAGTTGCTTTTACAGGATGATTTTACACTAGTGTCTGACCGCGGCTTCACTCACGTTATACCTGCATTAAAAGTAGCTTATCTCAATCCAGATTATAATCAATTTGCGTAACAAATTCCATCGAAACAAGTTCAGTCGTTCGTAACACCTTATGTTTAAACTTTTGTATTTAGGATAATGCATTAATTTTTACTTAGTGTAGGAAGGATTTCGGTTGCCATATGGCAATAAAAGTGTATAACCACGTACCTATTAATATTACAGAACTCCCTGAGCGGAGATTCTCAGGTGAATTACACAGTTGGTTAGTAAAACAATGTTTTTATAACATAAAATAATTTTTTGATCATAATATGTAGGTAGTTATAAGTTTTGTGACATTCAATATTACGATGAATTATTATTATTGGAACTTAATTTATTGTTACTATTATAACGACATGGAATATTACCAATTAACACCTACCTACCTATTATTATTTTATTATTTGTTTATTATTATTTTATGGTATTTACCTAGTACCTACTAATGGGAAGTAAATTATTTGTATGTCATAATGTATGACAGAGTATGTTGGACGTGTGAATTATGACCACCAATGTAAAATTACCATATTCTAAACAAATAAATTATATTTATTTTTATCTTTGTCAAATTATATTTTTTCCAGAATAAATAGTAAACATGGGAGAAAGCACACGAAAACGTTCCAAGCCGGAAAAACTGCAGAACGGAACATTAAAACATGAGGAGGAGATATCTAAGGACCAAGAGTTTGCTATCAGAGAATCGCCACTTACACTTCTTCTGAAAGACTCTGCCCACATACGGGCCATTTACCATATATTCATAGTCATATTGGTGATGCTGTTCTGTGATACTGTGATCTATGACTTGTTTGAAACTGGAAAGTGAGTATCTTTCAATATTTATTTTATGAATTTACTTTCATTTATTTTCCTATATAACATAACACCCAACAGACACGTAGTCATGATCTTAAACTAGGATTCCCTGTGTCTGTGTCGTGTCATATAATAAATGCATAAGAAATGTTCTTTTGCATAATTCAAAGCACCTTGACCTAGATTTCACAGAGAAAATAAATCTGGATTTTAATATTAAAATATATTGCATGTGTGTTAAAGTTAGTATTTCTACCCACATCCTGTGGATCATAGGATGAAAACCTCTTAACGTAGGTACGCCTTACTTTTGTGCATCGTAGTAGTTAATTTGAAGTAAAAAAATTGCGTTTTTGCCGAGGCACCACTGTTCCCTGCTAAAGGAGCTGGGTGTGAGGCATTTTGTTGGTGGTGCAGCCTCCATGAAGGGGACTTCCTATTTTAAAAGGAGTAATTATTGGGAGGTATCTTTTTACCTAAGACTAAGTACCAACACAATCGAACATGCGAATTCCGAACAAAAGCCAAAACTGAAAAACCGAGCATTCTAAAATGGCAAGCAATTGAGAAGTGCATTCATTTGCTCTCGTGAAGGTTTTTGTATTTCCAACTCGTGCGTTGCTATACAAATCCATTATAATTAAATGCTTCTACGGCAATGTAGTACGGTTTCTAGTGGACGCTTCGTTAGTGCGCAAAAAATAGCTGAAATATTTCAATATAAAGTGCATGAGAGGACGATGTTTGGATTTTCATATTATTTGAGATCGATCTTCTTGATCAACATACCATATCATCTTATTTATACCCTGACTTACGAAAGTTCTGACCCGAAGGTCTTGGGGTCGAATCTCGGTTGTCAAAATGTATGTGCGCATTAACACGTAGGTACCCAAAACGGTTAAGGACAATATCGTGATGAAAGCGGTATGCCCTTGTGTCGTAGGCATGGGCATCTTCCAAACTGCATTGGGCTAGTGATGCCTATAATATCCATTATGTTATGCTTATATATCAATGATAGTCCATTCATCCTTGTCGAGTATGGTCCTAAGTCACAAATTAACTCCGTTGGTACGGAACCCTAAAAAGTTAGAAAGTCAACTAAACAGAAGCATAAACTATATCGAGACTAAACCACACATCTTTTACAGTTTTGAGCTAGTAGTAAATGCACGCATAACTTTTCATATTCCTATCCTGAACCCAACACCTGGATCAGAAGGCGGGTTTGGTACTTACTATACATCATCGTGATTATCAGTCGAATGAAGTCCACTGGTAGACGTAGGTAAAAGAATGCCATGGCGAACGATCTTGAGTCGCCTTCATCCACCAACATCCCGTGACCGATGTCATCTGCCTTTCTTCTGGTCGTGGTCGATACTTGAGAACCTTTAATCCAGTGGTTGTCAGTGCTGCGAGTTATATGGTCTGCCATATTAAAACTTTAATTTGTTACTATAAGCACTGATGTTGAAATTAATAGCGTCATCAATTCCAAAGTCTATAACATTTGTGAAATGCTTGCCCGTTTACTTACGAGGAGTGCCACCCCGTTCTTATTAATTCCATTCAAGCGGTCTGTAAGCGCTGTTACCCAGCCGTAAAATACTGTGATAATTTCGTCTAGACACGCAAGCTGTGCAAATGGCTCTAATCATAAGCATTGTGAGCGGTCACTCCCTTGTTTCTGAAATAAGACTTTACGTGAATTTATTGGGTTATTTTAGAATTCATTCTATCGCAATGACTGTATTAGCACCGGCACAGATTATTTTATAGCTAATAAGCTTAAACACTGACAAAACTAGTTAGAAATGGACAAAAGACATGCTTTGGATATATAATTAACACATAACCCTACAAACAAAGCTCCCATAGACTTCAAAAATAATAAAAAACAATCTGAACTTTGCCCACATGAATAAAGTGGCTGTAAAAAACTACGTAAATGAGTTTCTAGCAAGCAAGATGCAGTCTTATTGCGAGCTACAATAAAATACAAATTCCCAAGGTGAACTTTCATTTTGTTTCAGGATAAACGTCGGTCTTCCAACGGTCGCCTATGGTTTCGGCGACGTGACACGAGGGCTAAAACTTTGGTTGTACCTGTTTTTAGTGTCTGTAGTATTTCACCCACTCCTACTTATCTATGGTGCCTTGGGGAAAGTTTTTGGCAGAAATGCTGGTAAGAACTTTTAAATTTTAATAACTTTTAATTTTATCTAACTATTATTATTATTATTTACTTTTAATAACAGTAAAAAATAAAAGCCACAGTACCATCAATGGAGCTGTGTAATAATAATAGCAAGGTAACGAAACGATTTGATTACATTCGTAGCTTAATCGTAGCACTCCCGTAGCAACAAAAGTTCAAATAGGTATGCAAACAATTTCCGTTTCTTGAACGAGTATTATAATCAATTAGGTAGGCCATACTGACGTACTAATCGTTTGCACCTGATCATTGGATAAACATGATAGTGGGTATATATCATCAGATAAACTCGATAAGTTGAGGAAAAATATAAATAACTCAGGATATAAACAAAGAAAAGAGAAGTGCCCTTCAAACCGAAACACAGCAATGCGAGCACTACTGCTTGGCGGCAGAGATAGGGTGGTAGTAAGTACTACCAACCTATCTCTGCTGCGAAATCCATGTAAAAGAGTTTTCTTCTCTTTTACAAAAAGTTCTACTACTAACAAAAACTTGAATCCCTATATTAGACATCCCACATTGCTACTACGTGAGGAAATACCACTAGCTTTTTTTTAATTTTTAATAAATGTTGGAAAATGCAGTTAGTCCACCTGATGTCAATGCACCGCTTTAACCTCATAGGTCACGTCCACCTAGCGCATGCCCTACGTGATATCGCACTGCACTTGCTACCCTGAGAGACAAAGATGAAAAAATGCGCAAAACAACAGCTATATATAGCTGTTGTTTTGCGCATATATCTATCTATCTACTATGCAAGTAGTGGGCATTTGCACTTGCCTCTCTATCTGGTAAAATTATAGGCACGAAACTTTTAATCTTATCGTGTTATATAACACACAGAAGTAAAAACACATAACAAAAAAACAACAGAAATGTGCAATGGGTGATCTTATCGCTTAAAGCGATTTCTTTCAGACAACCTAAGGATAGAGAGGACTATTTAGAAGAATGTGGATAGCACCTAGTTTAAATAATTAAAGACACATAATCATTAAACATATACATACCTATTGCATAAAAGTTACATGTCACAAATTTTCACATATAAAATTAATACATAATATATATAAACATAGATACACTACGCAAAAATCATTCAGTTATCTACTCATTAATTAAACACAATAACATACATGAGTACCCAAACCCAAAAACAAACACAAACCTACATAAATATACCAAAGTAACGTATAAGTAATACTTATTATATTCAAATCAATCTATGTTTTACATAAAAACTCAACGAAGAAGATTGCTGAAGGTGATATGACACGATCTATCAAAGATATAATAACGGAACATTCCGAATCGCCAACGGTAGTAGTAGTAGGTATTAGTTAGCATGCCATTAGCTTGCAACTAGTATAGATTATAAAGATTGTCTCATTAATACCATTAGTTTAGCTACGAATGACAATTAATTATATTTGTATAGTGTTGTTTTGGTTCATTGGCATTCGTAGAAACTAATGATATTAGTTATCATAATGTAATTCCCGCAAAATCAGTGTGCGCTATCTCAAGAAGTGTTGACGAGCAAAAAATTTATGTAATTGAATGAAAAAAAACAGAATAAAAATTGAATTTCGCGCCACTTTGATAACGTTCCACCTTAACCGATGATGGCACTCGAACTATTGGTTCTGGGGTATGCCGGCCTCACGATGTTTTTTTTCCGTTCGAGCACGTGTTAGAAGAGCATGTGTTAGACGTCGGAAGTCGGGATTCTTCGCACTGGGCTAACACGGCTTTTTATATTCTGTAAACAAATACATAAAATGTTACAAGCCTGATACTGAGCCTGAGAGATGCTAGATAAACACTTAGCTAGCAGTCACTTTGTTCTCGACATTAATTAATTAATCTCTGAGTGCAGATTTCAACTGCAGTCAAACAGAAGCGATGTATCAAAGCAATGCTACAAACTTAATGGGAAGCGAGCCAAAATTTATCTCCAAACAACAAAACACAGACACTACAGTTGTCTCGCTAGTAAAAACGGGATGTTGGCGATGCAATTTGTTATTGTTAGTTTGTTATAGTATTTGTTAGAGTACATGGCTGGGGTGTGTAAGAAGTTAAAACTAATATAATATTTTTTTTGTTGATAATTTTATTTTTCAAAACAAGCTTCTATAAAATTACTGGTCGGAACTGGGAGCTGATCAAAATGAGCCCAACACTTCCAGGTTACTATTAATCATGAGGATTTCCGTTGTAAACCTTTCGTCTCCATCATCAGATCAACTCCTCCCCCCGTCAGCATAATATTGTATTGTCATCAGAGTTTGACAGGTATGAAAAATTTTTGCGCAATCGGTTGGGTAAAACTGATTCAAAATTCAGTTTCAAGGTTTATGAGAATGCTTATAAACATAGAAAATAATGTTCCTCAATTTCCAGCTGTTCATCATGAGTCTGTAGAAGTCCACTGCTAGACATAGGCCTCTTCCATAGAATGCCATGATTTTTGTATTTATCATAATGTGTGTGGAGGTTTGCTATATTCACGGCACTTGGCAGGCGGATTGGTAATCGCAGTATCGGTGTTAAGTACTCAGGTGGATGCTGCTGCCATCTTCTGGTGGTCCCTTAGTCGGCTTATACCACATCCACGGGAGGAGATGAAGGGTTTTATTCTTAGGCTGGACACCACGGCACCTAGAAATAGACACAAGCAGAAATAGACACATGAAAAAATCAAGTCCTTCAGTCACAATATTACGAAATATTACTTTTATTCTGGTGATTTGGTTTATCGCCAAACTTGCTACATACGGTACAGTTTCGATGTGCCTCCCAATTTGCCGCCTCGCCGATTTTCATATACGTTCTTACTGTTATTACCTTACCTACTTCAACATGAACTCGTAGCTTTTATGAAAGAATATTAAATTCCTCATGCAAATAATTTAATATCCCCCAATACTGGCGATCAGCTCCATATATTGCTCATTTTTAATGCGAGTTTTTAAAATAACTTGATAGCGACAAGGCACAAAGCAACAATCTACCAACCATGCGGAAGAAATATTTAGACAAAAACAAGGAAATACTGGGACCAAATTAAATATTCAAGAAGTTTCCAGTTATGGACTGCCAAAACAAACCGAGCTTATACAAATATTTGTTGGGCTATACTTAAACTGTCTGTAGATAAAGTTTAATAATAATTCAGAAAGTTTTAATTAGGCGCCATGTCTTTTATTGAGATTTTTGATAGGTACCTACCGTACCTACTGTTTTGGGAATGATAAATAAAATAATTTCTAATTTAAACTTTTTATCCGATATTATCTTGAAGTGATTGTTTGCAATTAGACACTGGGGTATTATTTAGAGAAGTTTGTATTTTAGCTGCCCCCGAGGTTCATTTATATTAACGCAAGTGTCTATTAGAACCTTTAGAAATTTTGTAAGATATAGAGTCTAATTCCAGAATCTATTTTCACTGCCATTTTGTAATATTTGAATTACTGTCTGTCATAATGTGCCATACTAACAGCCAGTGTGCTGTAGAGCCATGATTCCTGTATTTATTTTATTAAATATTTTACAGGAACACGACAGCTATGGAAGATAGTTGGTATATTCGGCTTGATAGCCACACATGTAACGCTGTTCGCTTTGCCGGTTTGGGACCTTGGAAGAGAACATCTGGCGTTGGGGTCCTCAGTTGCAGTCACGTGTGAAATGGTGAGTTAAATACGATTTTTTAACCCTTCAATAATTCTATTTCAGTAAAATTGATATTATTTGACTCAATTCTGAGTTGTGAATTACCTACAACTGCTAGCGAATAAAATACATCGACAATTAGATCACAAGCAAGTTAATTTTATAAATCTTTAAAAACCTCTTACTAGTTTCCGTGTTCTATTAAAGTTGGAAAAGCAGAACACTTATGGAAAAGGAAGGTTCAGCTTCAGTACTACCCTAGATCCTGTTCATCATACGTCTCATCAGATCTTGGAGCCTATAATCTAGCCTGTTTTTGTCGAAAATAATAATTTAAAGCTAAAATTGAAATTCCTAGATGCAAAAATATCTTAGTTCCCTTCAAAAAAAAATTGTTTATCCTAGAAACGGCTGCACCAATTTCTATCAATCATACTAATCGTCTATCCAAGAATCACCTCACAATCACAATTTTTCATGAAAATAAAAACGCATTGAAATCAGAGCACCCGTTCCGGAGCTATGAGGCTATAGACAAACAGACATATAGACAAACACACCATAGCCTTAAACTTATAAGACCCCTCTTTTTACCTAATAAATAAACAACGTCATGAGACTTCTAAGACAACACCAAGAAAATTTAAGTGGCTACTAAAAAACTGTTTTAACAGTCTAGAGGGAAATTGGCAGATATTTAACTATAGAATAACGAATATAAAAGGAGGAATAAGTCTTAATGGCTACTTTCAACTCTCTTTTAAAAACGCAGACGAGGGCATTGTACATTGGTTTATAACTTTATAGGATCATCAAGGATTAATCGTGGATTCTATCGATCTGCATATATTTCTGATGACAAAATTTAAAATACCTTACTTAAATAGGATAACTTTAGACAAACGAGCTACACTAAGAGTGCTATAATAAAAAACATTGAACATAAATACGATATTATGATATTTATTGGTGTGAAGAATTTATGTTTATGGTGTACAATAAAGTTATAATCTATCTATCTATCTATCTACGATAGGTAGGAGAATAATAGTAGATTATGCACTTAGGGAATAAAGCAGTGTCTTATGTCGCGGGCGGCATATTGAACCCTGAGCATAACGAGGGACTCTAATGTTAACTCCCGAGTGTAGCGGGGGAGTTATTAGAGTCCTGAGTGAAGCGAGGGGTTCAAGCTGCCCAAGACGAAGACAGGCTTTATTCCAGAGGAGCATACTCTACTTTTCACACCTTCTGCGAGACAATAAAAAGCCAGGGCTTGTTTTGATTTTTGCGGTAGTAGATTATCAATAATCTCTAAAGCGTCTGTTTTGATAAACTCTGGAGTAGAATCACTATCGTTTGACATTTTTTATCAACATGAATATTGCAATAAAATTTACTGAAAATCACAGCACCAAAAACACGCACAGCGTGTAAAGAATCTTTTGTTTCACATTCTTGGTAAACGCACCTTTTTCTTTTTTTTTTGAGTTCTGCTTATGGTGGCCAGTTCGATTTTCGAACAAACCTCTTTACAATGCCATATGGGTATTTTTTTACTAAGAGTTTTCCACGAGTCTCCACACGAATTTGACGTTCCAAATTCAAATCACTTTAATCTCTAGGGAGTTTCATACAACTTTATATCCCTAGAGAGACAATGCTTTACTTTACGTTGAGGTTGCATGATTTGTAATTGGACATTATCGAGCAGGTGGTGTGAAAAAAATATTGCAGGTTATTGCAAATTACATTCATATTATCAATTCAATGTATTTCTCCCGTCCAACCTTGAAGTTTGTCATTTACGAGTTATCAGTCTACCAATAATCCAATGAATTTAGGCATACCTACATCATCTCATCGGCACGTTATCGAATAAGTCTTTGCTTCCATCAAAATTACCATACGGTACTGACTTACCTTCGGATCTAATTCAACCCTTATAATCTGATAATGCCAACCCTCCGAAATTGATTGAGTTTACCAACACAGGAGCTTCTATTAGACTTAAAACTAAAAACAAGGCATAAATTAATGTACTGTACATGTACAGCCTTTTACATTTACATTAAAAATGAAATGACGAACAACGAACTATACCCTGATTATTAATATCAGACAATTTTTGTAAACAAATAAATGTCAAGATATGCCACTGTGTGTACAAGTGTCATGTATGTGTGTCATATGAGAATTTACACATATGCTACACAATCATGACACTTATACTCACAGTGGCATATCTTGACATTTGTTTGTTTACAAAAATTGTCTGAAATTAAAAATCAGGGTATAGGTAATTAGTAAATACCAAATTTCCAATACGTTCACATGAAATACGAGCAGAAAGCAGCACTTACATGCACTGATAAAAACTGTGCAGTAATCTTACGAAAACGCATTACAGCCCGCACGCTTGTGTTTGCTATGAAAAGTTCCGATTCTATAAATTAAACCGTCGTGTGTTTTCGTCAGCGCGATCTAGGATTCGGGTATAATTTACAGGGCCATCTTATTGTGTCTTTGTAGTCAAAGAACTAAAAAGTACAAAATACAAAGAAGTAAGAAGTTTTAAAAATTTAAAGCAGGTACTGGCTGAAAAGAAACATTGAAAAATAGCCGACCGAAATACGCGAAGGCGCGAATCAACTAAATGCGGCTAAATATTATATTGTAAAGTTTGTATTATTCAGATTTTGTAAAAATGTATTCTTGTAGTAGAAAGAAACGCAGATAATTGCGAACCTCGCTCAGAGTGACTTCTTGTTGCACTTGTGTTTTTTAGAGCCACAATCTACTATTACTCCATGGTTAAGACGCTGACAACAGCCAAATTATGTCACTATCTAACAATTTATAAGTTTATTGTTGAAAAATGTATTTTTCAAAACAAACTTTTGCTAAATTCGTTATCGGAACCTGATTAAAATTAGCCCAAACAATTAGGCTACTACTAATCATCGAGAAGTTCCGTTGTCCACCTTCCATCCATCATCAGATCAGCTCGCCGTCATCATAATATGAACTTCACAGGTATGAAAAATTTCAGCTCATTCGGTTAAAGATAACTGATTTAAAATTCATTTGCAAGATTCCACCCGGACAAACATAGATACATAAGTATATATTGCAAGTTAAATAAAAGCTTGTAAAAAAGTGACAGAATAGCCCTCGCAAAACAAAAAGTCGCTAAAAATAATGTTTATACAAAAAATACTTGCTGCGTAATCGGAAATATCATACATAAAATACACACACATTTTTCCCCGAAGCGCCTCAAAGGGCCTCTTTTCACCGTTGGTCAAAAAGAATAATACAAGCTACAACTAAATCAAGTACCTACACAAAATACAAATGAAGCAGTCGAGGTATCTAACGACCGTTGCAAACAATCCTAGGGGTAAATTTCGGAAATTCCTTTATTAATGCACCCCTCGACCACATTATGAATAAAATTTCCAAATTTCAGGTCTCTAGAAATTACCGTTTAGGCAATGCGTTGATAGTCAGTAAGCGAGTGTGTCAGTCGTATTATGTACCTACTTTTATCAAAATAAAAGTAGGTACATAATATTAATTATGTGTTACTCTTATTAATTTTATCAATGTACTTACTGTGATACCTACTCATAAAATCGTTGCGTGACTGACTGACACACTCGCTTACAGACATAAGAGTCAATAAAGCTTCATATAACTGAAACGTATTTATAGTAAAATTTATACAGTTAAACACAGTCACAAAAGAAAATATACGTTAATCTTCACCATGATTCCAAAGGTAAGGTAAAAAAATTATTTCCATAAGTTTTCTCTCTATTACCTACTTATCACAGTAAGTACATTGATTAAATTAATAAGAGTAACACATAATTAATATTATGTACCTACTTTTATCAAAATAAAAGTAGGTACATAATATTAATTATGTGTTACTCTTATTAATTTTATAATTTTATTCTTATAAAATTAATAAGAGTAACACATAATTAATATTATGTACCTACTTTTATCAAAATAAAAGTAGGTACATAATATTAATTATGTGTTACTCTTATTAATTTTATCAATGTACTTACTGTGATAAGTAGGTAATAGAGAGAAAACTTATGGAAATAATTTTTTTACCTTACCTTTGGAATCATGGTGAAGATTAACGTATATTTTCTTTTGTGACTGTGTTTAACTGTATAAATTTTACTATAAATACGTTTCAGTTATGTGAAGCTTTATTGACTCTTATGTCAGCGTCAAAAATAAAACCGGAACCGTCCTAAAGGACGTCTTCACTAAAGTGAAGATACTTTTTTATTTAATTTTAACCATCATACTGTTAACATCTAAGTAAGTCTCTTATGAATTTATTTCATGTATACCCTTGTAACTATGACATATCAACGAGATAACTGTAACTAACATTAAAGTATGCCAGGTAGTAGTAATTAACGGCAATTTTTTGATAGTTTCTTAGTAGATGTCACACCCGTTATCCTTATTGAATATTTACTTTGAATACCTATACCAACGTAAAGGAGTACTAACATGTAACTACAGTTCAGACACTCATTAGGTGATATGCCATTTATCTACGTAACAAAAGAGAAACTTCCGAACAAGCGAGCAAAGCAAACTTACGGAGCCGTCCAACTTTCGTATTATAATTTAGTAGGTATCTATTGGAACTCCGCTACAGGGCCATTAAAGACAACATAAGTCGAACCTTTACTAGCTTAATTACTTTAATAAAATAAATACATTACAGAAAACTAATTCCCTCAATTAACACGTTAGTTTTATGCAAATTTAAAAATTATTATTTTCAATGTTCCATTTAAATTACTTAACATATATGAAAACACATCTTTGCACCCTAGATCATATTCATCTTGTTCTAGTCATCATCAGACCCTGGAATCTGCGGGAGAGAGACATATCATATCGTCTTAATTTGAAGTTTGAACTCAAATATAAACATTCAGCTTCAATAGTACCCTAGATGCTGTTCATCATCAGACTCTAGAGCCTGATCGCATCAATAAATAATATTTTGAGCTCAAATTGAAGGTTTTACATGTACCAAAGTCAGAGTTCCCTTCAAACACAATTATTGCAAGCCCGGAAATGGCTGCACCAATTTCCTTTTTTTTTCTTTTTTTTTTATGCTACTTGGCAAGCAGACAAGCTTACGGCCCACCAGATGGAAAGCAGTTACCGTAGCCTATGAACGCTTGTAACACCAGAGGCATCACACGCGCGCTGCCGACCCTGAGACATAAAGATGGAAAGTCTCATGTGCCTGTAATTTCACCGGCACCCGTACCCTTCAAACCGAAACACAGCAATGCGAACACTACTGCTTGGCGGCAGAAATAGGTACGGTGGTAGTACTTCCCCGGACGAACTCTTTCACAAGAAGTTCTACTACTAACAACAAACATAGCTAAGAAACATGACGTAAATACAATCTTTCATAAAAAAACGCACCTGTTCTGAAGCTATGAGGCCACAGACAAACATACATAGACAAACACACTATATATCACCCTTCTTTTTAGGCGAGGGAACTTATGCATATAATTAGGCGTAGGTACTTACTGAAACATTTAGGTAGATGGATATTAGCTTATTTGTGAGCCAAAACACACGCAAAGTTAACTATTTGTTAAACATAACCTGGTTTTTACATTATTATCAGTAACAATAAATAGTACCTACCTACTTTAAAATTTGCTGGCAAATTAAAATAATAAATTCGGTCAATATGTCACGCGTTCAGTGCTAAAACTAATAAATAATATTTTCACACCACCTGCTCGACAATGTTCAATTACAAATCATGCAACCTCAACGTAAAGTATAACATTGTCTCTCTAGGGATATAAAGTTGTATGAAACTCCCTAGGGATTAAAGTGATTTGAATTTGGAACGTCAAATTCATGTGGAGACACGTGGAAAACTAAACAAACTAAAAAATAAAAACTAAAAAATGCCCATATGGCATTGTAAAGAGGTTTGTTCGAAAATCGAACTGGCCACCATAAGCAGAACTCAAAAAAAAAAGAAAAAGGTGCGTTTACAAAGAATGTGAAACAAAAGATTCATTTGTGATTTTCAGTAAATGCTATTGCAATATTCATGTTAATAAAAAATACAAACCATAGTAATTCTACTCCAAAGTTTCTCAAAACAAACGCTTTAGAGATTATTGATAATCTACTACCGCAAAAATAAAACAAGCCCTGGCTTTTTATTGTCTCGCAGAAAGTGTGAAAAGTAGAGTATGCTCCTCTGGAATAAAGCCTGTCTTTGTCTTGCATGGGCAGCTTGAACCCCTCGCTTCACTCAGGACTCTATATAACTCCCTCGCTAGAGTCTCTCGTTACGCTCAGGGTTCAATATGCCGCCCGCGACGTAAGACACTGCTTTATTCCCTTAGTGCATAATCTACTATTATTTAGTTCCTAATGCTAGTAACACAGTTTTATTTGCAAACGATGAATTTAGGTACTTGGCATCACCACACTGGCATAGGACGGGGGCCGGAAGCCACACGTGTCGTCGGCGTCATACCAAACCACACCGCACTTTGGCAACACTGCATCTGCACAGCGTTTGGTGTGATGTCTCTCATACATTTCCTTTAGATACAGAAACACCCCGCGCCGCTCAAAAAATGAAATGTATTGACCATGTTTGTACTTGATTTACTTAAAAAAAACAAATCTACGACTGGCATTATGCTTGTATTTTCAAGAAGAACTTTATGGTAAAGCATTATTTGCTATTCATACCTACGTATAATATGTACGCTACACGGCTTCGCTACGGCTGCGGCAAGGATGCAAAATTCAGCATCATACGCATCGGAGGCATCTCATTAAAATTCTACCACCGATAATTGCTTGCTTTCCAATTTGATGCGATCCCTCCGATGCGTTCGATACCGACCTGAGAACGCCGAATGTTTACTCAGTCAGTCATAACTCTGTTAAACATAAGATTTGAATTAGTACCGACAACTTCTAAAAACGAATTATTTTATTAATAATAGTCTGTCTGAGTCAAGTGTGAAATACGTTGTTATGATTTGCTGAGCATGCAGCGCACGTCTCTTGTCGTTGAATGTTACTCGCTCACTTTATTACGTAGCTATATGTTATGAGAATTATTACAAATAATAAAGACAGGCTAATCGGTTCTATTGTCTATGCGATTGCCGACATATTGGTATACTCCCATGAGTATACCAATATGTTGATTCTGTTATTCATAGATTAAAAGGTCGTAAGTTTACATTCGGTATCGGACATCTATCCCATGATAGATGTCCGATACCGAATGTAAACTTATTTGTTATTTGTATTTATTTGAGCCTTTTTATTTCCCAATATTAAAAAAAACAGCTATTATGAACATTATTTACATAAAAAACATTTACATATAGGTAGATACAATTATTATAACATTATTATTTTTATATTATTATTTTTATGTTATTATTATATTCTTATTTTTATATTATTATTATATAAAAGTACCTATGTTAATCTATGTTATCATTTTTATCTATTTCCAATGTATTATGTTTGTGGGGGCGCCCCTTTGCGGGCAAAGGCCTCCTCCAACCGTTTCCAATTTTCTCTCTGTTGCGCTAGCCGAGTCCACGTAGCACCCGCTACTCCCATGATGTCGTCACGCCATCTCCGTCTTGGTCTTCCTCGAGGGCGAGTTGCATTTCGGGGATACCAATGCAAAATTTTTTCGCTCTATCATCCATCTGTCGCCCTTGCCACATGCCCAGCCCATCTCCACTTGATTTTGCATGCAAGTTCTGCGGCATCAATTAGATTAGTTTTCCTCCTGATATCAGCATTTCTCTTTCTGTCGCTTAATTTTAACCCCATACGAATGTAAACTTACGAACTTTTAATCTATGAATAACAGAATCAATAAACAAATAGGTAGGTAAAACTAGTACTAAGGGACTAAGGGATTACACGAGGGGCAGCAGTATCCACTTGAGTACTGAACACAGGTACTGCGACCACCAATCCGACTGCTAAGCGTGGTGGTTATGGCAGTTCCTCCATCGTATTTTTTGGATGAGGCCTCGTCCACGTCAAAGAGCTGCTATAATGATGACGATAAGATACATTGCCTCAAATATACGAGTAAAGCCTATTGACGTCGTTATTTTGGTAAAATCAACAAGTATTTTCTATTTTTATCATCATTAGCCACCACTCATTCCAACCTCAGGTAAAAATAGAACAATATGGTTGCCAAGTTTTATGCTTAGCTAGAATAAAAATATAAAATGATATATTTCTAAAAATGCAGAAAATTAAAAAAAACTGGCTAGGTTTTCTTTGAAACCAGGTTGCCGGTGCTTATCTATCGGCTTATACCGATACGAAACACTGGAAGTAATGCATAGCTTTGTACCAATAAACGGCGTAACACAGGCACCCGGCTGCCTGTTTCCCAGTGGAGCCTGAAATGTGTAGGCATGAATTAGCGTTGAAAATGAAATGTAGCATAAATCACCTGAGTACCCTTGTCATGCCGCCAGTAAATAACTGCGTGACGCCTGCCACTGACGAGGCGCAGGGTGAAGAGACCTCTATTCATTCCAATTAGGTACCGTTACTTTCAGACTCGTATGCCATGTTCATGTTGTCGATACTGAAGTCGTTAGATACGTTGCTATGAATTTATATATGTAATCTTACTAGTGGGTTAGAGACCGGCTCTCCTAGGTATCTATCTACCCATACCTACCAACATCAAGTACAAAATGTTTACTTGTCGCAAGAAAAATATCTAAGCAAGATAGTCAAGATGATTTTGTAATACAGCGTTGTCCGGTTTGTGGTTGCCACTCGAGAATCTTTATTCCCCAACGGTTTTCAGTTCTAGGAGCGACATGGCATGCCCATTGCTAATTCGACATAACCATTTTGAGAGCTGTGTTGGTGATTATGATTGTCACCACTTCATATTAAAACAGGATTTTTATAATTAAAACATAGCTTCAGTAGATAAAAAAAAATTTAACGCTAAATTATGGGTGTTATATGTCGTTCAACGTTTCGTCTGCCTTTCAGAACCTGGCATTTTTCGTGTTACTAAATCAATGAATTCATGCCCATCCCCTGGTGAAATCTCTTAGTCAGCTTTTACGATATCCACGGGAGGAGATGGGGAGGTATATTCTTAGGCCAGACACACCACAATCCAATCACTCAACTAATCAAATGAAATGTAAACCAAGTTGACATGAATTCTGTTTCATTAAAATAGAAACTAGGTATATAACTATCTTGATAGGAGACTATCTAAGATATACTATCCGGTGACATATCTAATAAATTGATCAGTTCTAAAACACAGGGGTGAGCTAGAACCCTTATTTCTGTATGCTATTACTATTTTCCTGCCTAACTACAGCCCTAAATCACCAGACATGTTTTCATTAAAATACAAACATGACACTCTATTGGGAAAGTTCAACGGTACCTATTCGAAAACCAATTAAACTTTAGAATACTTTCGAAAATACATAGCACCAATTAAACTTTAGAATACTTTCGAAGATAGCATACTCGTTTCTAGTCTAATGTATTTACAGAGAATATTCTCAAACAACTTCTACGAACTGGTTGGGAAGCCTAATCGTCGCTTCTTATACGAAAGCACGTGCCGAAACGAATACCAACTAATTAATTTTACATTGTAAACATGACAGAAAAGTGAGATGAACATGCCTACGTATGTAGAGTACCTACTTACCTACATACTATATTCAACTTTATAGCCCGATTTTCATAGGCGGGTTATATTTATTGTTATGTGAGATTCATAATTAACTCGTACCACACAAACGGCTCGATGGATTTTAATAATGTGTCTTGAATTGATTTAAAAACACTTTCCCTGCTGAAAACACAGACTTCCTTGTTTTTGGTTCCTGGGTACTTGCAATTTTTTTTTCTGTGGCTTTTTTCTTTAGTTGGTTTTTACTTTAACAGACATTTGTATTTCACTCGGCTGTACTACAGTGTGGCTCACGCACACATCTGTGTTTCAATTCAAAAAACCGTAATTTCACGCGAAATCGCAGAAAACGGTTCGCAGTGAAAGTGATAACTATAGTAACTTAGTAACCTACTATAGTGAATAACTAATTCAATGAAAACGCTGTCAGTCTTTTCAGTATATGTCCATTCTAAGCCGCTTACCACGCAGCGTAGCACTACCGTAGGGAAGCCTACGTACGTGCTACGTCGCTACAATCTTGTATGTAGTGAAAAGAACTAACTCACTACATAAGAAGAAGATACTTTTGTTGGTCCAAACCGAAATCTATAGTTGTGGCAACATTATCTGTCCGTCCGTCAGTCAGAGGTTTAACTTCTAATCGAAATAAGATAAGGACTTGATTTTTGGCACATTAAATGCAAATCCTTGACTCCAAGACGAAAAGTTATTAAAATCTGTATTTGTGGGTCGCGGAGTAAGCAAGGGGTGTTTTTTATACCCTACCTCTTCTTTTGATGTATCGTTGAAAAGAGCTTTGCAAGTAGAACACACATATTTTTCGTCTTGATTTGTTATTTTCGAGGTCTACCAAAGTTAAAGTAAATTTTAGGTCTATATGAAAAATCGCTTTATGCGAGGATCTGAAACTTGTGTTTTAGAGATACCACAAACTTTAATTTAAAAAAAAAAGTTCGCTAATGTAGGCTACTAGAGGAACCTAACGATGAGCGTGGTTTGAATAGTGAAAAATAACGCAAGAGGCGAGCAAATCGTCCTGCGTTAGCGGCCAATCTGTGCCAAAACCAAAGAATATTTTATTAAATAATCTATATCATATAATATATATTTTTTGTTTACAAAAAACTGGTTTACGTCACCATTGTTTACATAAGTATGTTTTTTTTTAATTGCTTAAAATGTTAATATAATGCCATATTAAATTATTAGTATTATTAGTATTAAATCCTACTAATATTATAAACGCGAAAGTTTGTGAGTATGGATGTTTGTTACTCTTTCGCGTAAAAACTACTGAATGGATTTGAGTGAAATTTGAAATGGAGATACTTTACGCCCTGGATTAACACATAGGCTACTTTTCATCATCATCATCATCAACATCAATTTTCATCATTATTCACGCGGGTGAAACCGCGTGGCGCAAGTAGTAATATATAAATTAACGAAGGGTTCCGTGCATTGCATGCGTGATTTTATAAATATGACACCGTCAAAATTGTTTTGAAATATTAAACGAGTTGATAGGTAAATGAACGACCCCTGAACTTTGTTTTAATTACAGTTTTAAAGTCTCTATTAAACGAAGTTTAGCCAAAGAATTTAATTAAGTTTTAAGCTCACCTGTGAATAAACTAATTATTTGTATTATAATTTTAAATTGAACGATGTTAATCATCTTCGAATAGTGAAATAATGGGAAACCAAGTGGGACTGGTGATTTTTTAGACACTCAAGTTCGTACTTAGTTAAGTTCTTCATAGCATATTATAATTACATGAAAAAAAAATATAGTTGATTGTAGAATACCATCATTCATTGCCAGGGCCCAAGGCAATGAGTATACAACTGCTGGGTAACAACATAATCATCCTATTCTATTTAGAAAGGCTCTGTATCAATGTTGTATTTCTGTTTATTTTACACTGTGGCAGGCTGGCTATGTCAACCGTTGACATGAAAATTAATTGATAAATGCGTCACTTTGATGATAATATTATCTATAGGCAGTCTAGCCACACTCGATTTGAGTTTACGATTTTTACTATCGTCGTGGATTTTATGGGGAAGGCCTTTGATCAGCTTTTGTCCGAGTGATGATGATGATAATGATGAAAAATGTCAATAAATTACTTATAACTTTCTTATTTCTATGTGCACACTCATTACCGTTTTTGAACCCACAGTTTTTTGATCAATTATTGAGCTACAATTGCTCATTATATTAAACTAGCGATTGCCCGCGTTTAACACGGGTTTGATTTCCAATGGTAATGAATTTTGAAATAAAAATGCCCTAAGGTTTTAATCCAGGTTTGAATCTATCAGAGAACCAAATTTCATCAAAATTGGCCCAGCCGAACATCCAATTTTCGTCATCATTTTTCTTTTCTTTTTTTGTATAAAAGGAAGGATAATTTATTTGTTTCAGTTCCGATTAGCGATGAAAATCCACGCGGCAGCGATAGCTTGCGGACCTCGGTGCTTTGGGGACAGCTTGCCACTTCCTAATTTCCAGCAATACGTGTACTTCCTCTTTGCGCCTACGCTTCTATACAGAGATCAATACCCAAGGTTAGTGTATCCCGAGGACCCTTTAGTACCTATAAGTACATACACACGTTTACTTTATTCATAATGTATAGATCCGTCCAAAGAGATATCTTCAGTTATCTAGATACTTCAATGAAAGCTAGAAGTATTTCTCTACATGATGGAATTAGGTTGCCTGCTCAAAAGCTGCCACACTTTCTAGCACCCTATGTTTATCTTTGCAAATGTGGCTCCTAGGCGTGGCTAAGTCATCGGGATTTTGATCAGAGTGATAAAATAATCAAAGATATCTCTGGAAGGATCGTAGCTGGACTCAGATTCTTTCGCATCCGAATGGTAGATAGTTAGGTAATTCGATATTTTTACTACCGTGTCTATTGACCCAGAAAGCCGTGATTTGTGAGGCTGAAAGCCAGACACGAGCTCTTAAACCTATCTTATCTTGATTTCATTTTGTTTGTGCATAATTACCTCGTACGAATTATTTTCAATGTTTCAATTGTCAATTATTTTACTCAATAAACAGGTTTTTATTAAATGCACTATCGAGTGATGATGATGATGAATTTAGTAATCAAAACATGTGAGCTGATCAAAATGAGCGTAAACACGATCAGTCTTCTATTTTCCATCAAAGAGTTCCGTTGTCCACCTTCCGTCTCAATCATCAGATCATCTCGCTGTTGCCATAACGCGTCGGGTCTGTATCGTCATCAGAATTAGACAAGTATGCAAAATTTCGGCTCAATAGGTTGAGTGGAACTTGTTTACAATTCAGCTACAAGATTTGACCCAAACAACAGGTGAAGTTAAATAAATGAACGCTTTGTAAATGGTCGTATTCGTATATATCTCTCTGAGCCGAAATAATAATAAATTGGATCTAGTGACGTTGGGTCGTAAATCATTGAGCGTTACAAATAATGTTTTTCATTTAATATCCAGGACAAAGCAGATTAGATGGGGCGTAGTGGTGTCCCATTTCGTTGAAGTAGCTGCTATTGTTTTCTACAACACCTTCCTTTGGGAGCGGTTCATTCTGCCTTATTGGTCGGATTTCGGGAAGGAAAAAAGTGTGAGTACGATGTTTCATTTTCATATTATGTATTTAGGTTAGTTAGGTAGAGTGCTTCTTATCATTCATGGATGGGTGGATGGATGGATGAATGGATGGATGTTAGTTTTTCACGCAAAAACTACTGAACGGATTTTGATGGAACTTTACAGTATTATAGCTTAAACATTATAATAACATATAAGCTTATAATTTATAATAGAGGTTCCACGAGGGCGGAGCCAATAGAGATTTCACGCGGGCGAGGCCGAGCAAATTATAGTATTTTTAGCTTCCAGCCGAAGTTAACTTTTTGTATAGCACTATAAGCTTACAGAAAGTTATGTTTGGTATACTTAAATCAAGTCGATACCTTTAGCAGTTTTTCCTTTTTCAGTTTTTATTATTCATAATTAATCTCTGTGAGCGCTTAAAACATTGCTTTTCACGATGACACCATTCACTCAAACCATTTATCATGATTACCGAGCCAGTAAGCCTCTGTCCCCTTCGTTAGAAGTTTAATCGATTTTCAACTTGCTGCCTACTGATAAGCTAATGCTTGTGATGTTTCTGTTACATTGTTTATGTTTTTAATTAAAACAAACCCATTTGGTTTGGCTATCAACCTTTCCAAATGACTCATAAGGTTTTTATGTGAAGTTTGTCCTACATTTCTGCAGGAGCTTTTAGAATGCTTACGTTTAAAACTCGTAACTGCTAAGAGAGGATCGTCTGATCCCAACATCGTAGTTTGAAGGCCCTTATAATCTCGCTGACCTTGCTCGCCCTAATGATAATGTATTATTCCAGGTGGAAGTGGGTGCTGTACTCAGAGGAATGTTCGCGTGCGTTCTTCCCGGAGTGATCTCGTTCTTGTGCGGTTTCTACTGCGTGCTACACGCTTGGTGCAATGCATTCGCTGAGATGATGAAATTCGGAGATAGATTGTTCTATGAGGTTTGTTAACTTTATAATCCCTTTGAAGTACGATTATTTTGTCAATAACATCCTACTTAGCATAAAGAACTGATAACATTTTTGCTACGATGATTTCAACTTTGTAGGCCTTCGTAGCATTTCGTAGCAGTTTTTATAAGCAAACGGTTGAGTGTAAAGAACCTGCTACGGAGCTGAGAGTTTATTTTCCTACATTTTAATGAAAAGAGAGATTAAAGACCCTGAAAAGCCTACGTACCTACTCTGTACTAATTGGGATTACTACGTGAGGGCAACGCACGAAACATTGACCCTTTGAATGGATAAACCTTGGGATTGCTGTTACAATAGTATACTACATAGTTTCTATCCACTTTGTTTACAGGAATGGTGGACGGCATCTAGATTCTCGAGGTACTTCCGCTCATGGAATCTCGTGGTCCACTCCTGGCTGCGAGACCACGTCTACATGCCTCTCGCGCCACGGGCCGGTCGGGTCGTTTCTACCTTCATCGTTTTCTTCGTAAGCTCTAAAAGCATTGTAACAAGTGGTTCGCCTGTGATCTCGCGAATACATTTATGCGATGTAGGAACCCTACATACTTTACCTTTCTACTTAAACGATTTCAAAAAAAGAGGGAGGTTTGGGAACCTCCCTCTTTTTTTGAAATCGTTTTATTCGGTTTTTTTTTTCTTCATATCTCGGTCATTTATAAACCGATTTGGAAAATTAGATTTTTTTATTTGAAAGGATATACTCCCAGATTGGTAACATTTTCAAAATCTAGTTATAGTGATGGAATCCATGAGGAATTGAGGGAACTCCTTAAATATTATAGACATACATATGGTGATTTTGGTATTTTCAGCAACAGGTTTAGCATTTGCATTGACGAAAGTAATTTGGTGAAGTGGAACTGATCAAGAAGACCACAAACATGGTGCCTATAACAATGCATTACCAGGTCACATCCACCTGTAACGTGCTTTGTGGCATTACACTGCGCCCGCCATCCTGAGACAAGCTGAAAAGTCTCACGTGCCTGTAATTTCACCGGTACCCATACCCTTCAAAACGGGAACTTACATTTCCTTGTTACAAAACGCAATTATTTTCATCAAAATGGTGTTTCTTTCCGCCTATGATCTTATTAAACCGGAGACATAGTCGTAAATGGGTGTCTCGACATTGTGTCGCAAAAATTAGTCTTCACGTCCCACTTAAACCTACGTAATTGGATATTAACGTACAGAGAACGTGTTGTAACTCGTCTATGTTTTAGCACCGTAGGTTGTTTTTTGTTTCTTTTCTAGAATACCAGCTTTTACGTAGCTTAGTAGGTAATTATTTTGCATGAAAGGAGCTTATACTAAGCGCACTGGAATCCTATCACCACACTGTTTCTTTTATTTATTTATTTATTTAAACTTTCACACAAAACATTAGTGCAAGGAGGACTTAATGCTAATAGCATTATCTACCAGTCATCCTGGGCGTGCAGAAAGATGGTGAGGCGTGCCTTACAAACAAGGTAGTAACCAATAAAACTAAAAATATAAATATAATCTAAACTAACAAATTATAATATATACTAATAAATTATAATACATATATATATATTATACATACTGAAATTATACAAAACATCAAGAATGTTAAGAACAAATGAGTGAGAAAGTACATAAAATTAACCAAGGCTGTAGGTAATAACATAGATAATAAAATCAAGAGAGTGAAACACTTAACAAAGGAGATAACTAATAATTTAGCTTCTTGAGATAAAGCTCACGTACCAATCTTTTAAACGACTCCTTTGAATCAGCCATTTTAATAACTACCGGCAAATCGTTCCAGAGTCGAACAGCCACAACCGAAAAAGAATTTGAACGGAAAGAAGTCCTATGCAACGGGATGTCAAGAAGAAGATTATCGGCAGACCTAAGTTCCCTGTCATGTGCGTCATCTAGGAATTGGAAACGATCCTTAAGATAGCAAGGGGAATGCGGATCCTTTAGAACTGAGAAGAGTAAACAAAGGATTCTCAAATTCCTACGTTCGCGAATAGGTAGCCACTTAAGTTTAGCACGAAAATCACTGACATGATCGTACTTACGCAGATTATAAATAAAACGGATACAAGTATTGAGAAGACGATCAAGTTTACTCAAAAGTTCCTCAGTCAGATCTAAAAAGGCGACGTCAGCATAATCGATTATGGGCACTAGAAGTGAGTTGACTAAGGATATTTTAGTAGATGTAGGCAAGAAATTTTTAAGACGAATTATGGAGTGCAATGAGGCATAGAACTTTCTTGATATTTCTTTAACATGAGGTATCCAGCTTAAATGGGTGTCAAAAAAGACTCCAAGGTTCTTAACTGTAGAAGAGAAAGGGATTACAGAGCCATCATAAAAAAGAAGAGGAATATTGGAGACGTCTACCTTACAGACCTGACGAGGGCTGCCGACCAAGATGGCTTGACACTTGTTCGGATTAACTTTAATGCCGAAACGATTTGACCACGACAATAAGCGACACAGATCGTCGTTAAGAACATGAATGGCGCTATCCAAGTTGTCTACAGTAGCCGAATAATAGAGTTGGAGGTCGTCAGCGTACAAATGGTATTGACAGCGAAGGTTTGGAGAAAGCAAGTTGATGAATAGGGAGAAAAGAAGTGGAGATAAAATACCTCCTTGTGGCACACCAGCTTCAACATCTCGCCAATCGGAAAAGACTTCGCCATCTCGTAACCTCTGACACCGGCCACTCAGATAAGAAGAAAACCAAGATACAACAGGTGAAGAGAAACTAAGACGAGGGAGAAGGGCTAGTAAGAGGTCATGGTCAACAGCGTCAAAGGCACTACTAAAATCAACCAGAACCAGAAAAGTCACCTGGGAATCCTCCATCTTTGCGCGGATATCCTCAGTGACATTCAGAAGTGCGGAGGTGGTACTATGCCCTTTCCTGAAACCTGACTGATAGGGATCCAAGAGTTGTTTATCAGCGAGAAATTTCGTGACCTGGCCATGGACAACTGACTCGACAATTTTGGAGAAAAATGGTAGTATAGAAATGGGCCGAAACTGATTGAACAAAATAGGGTTAGCAATTTTGGGAAGGGGAATCACGTAAGCCTTTCTCCATTGATCAGGAAACTGGGAATTGGAGAGAGAAAAATTTACGATATGAGTAATGGTGGGGAGGACTTGTTTTAGAATACGGGAGATCATAATACGACCGACACTGTCACACCCTACTGCATTAGACTTGAAAGAAAGAATGATCTTCATAATCCTATCTTCGCTAACAGAAACAAAAGAGAAAAGCTCATTATTAGTAATAGGTAAGTCAAGTATGTCCGATATAGCATTAGTTTTCGCTAAAGGGCTCAACATACATCTAGTAGTTCTTTCAACGTCACCCCTTTTCAGTGTCACCACAAAATATCGAGTAGGTACCACCATATTCGTATAGATAAACAGTGTATATGTACCTAGGTACCTATAGGTACAGCCGCCATTATAAATAGTTTAGCAATTCAGCGTTCTCTTCTCCCTGTTCTCAGGTATCAGCCGTTGCGCACGAGGTGATACTAGCACTGTCATTCGGCTTCTTCTACCCGGTCTTGCTGATGCAGTTTGGAGTGTTTGGGCTCATGATGCTGCCCCTGACCTCCACGAGTGGAAAACGGTTCCCCAACGCACTGAATATGTTCATGTGGCTATCATTCTTTTTAGGAAATGGTTAGTACCGAAATCTTACCAAAGTTTTTTTGTGAAAGTGGTCAGTGAAAATATTGTGTTACGATAAAATTTTATATTCCCGCTGCGGGGCAAATGTTTGCATGATCTGCAAATATTTGTTCCGGATCTGGCTGTTGTGGTACCTACCATGATACCTACTCGAGGTATCATGGTACCACAACAGTAGTTCCTACGACACAGGGAATCCTAGTGTGGGATCAGGGACTATGTATGTACTGTTGGATTATATATTATGTTATGTATGTATATACGGGTCTGACACCTAAGTCTTACCAAGCAATTTACACGGACGTAGGTATCGTGGAGTGTAACCCGAATTTTTGTTGAAGATGCCGATGAGCGCCCCTGGCGTACACTTTGTGAACTAAAGTTTCAATCGGAGCCGTTATAAAAGCCGAGGCGAGAGCCTCAAGGCAATACTGATACTGAATACTGATCTTAAACCTGCTAGTTACCTTTCCTTACCCAATATGTAGGATAGCTATTGTAGCCATCGTAATCGCATTAATACTACTCGTATATTCCTTTAGGAAACAATTTACTATTTTCAGGTATGCTCTGGAGTTTATACCCAATGGAATACTTCGCCCGTAAAAACTGCCCACCATCAGAAGACGACAGCTTCTTCATACCAAAATCGTGGTCATGCCCGAAATTAATTCTTAAGCCGGGCTGGAGTTTCAAAAACCCTTTTCAATTAACATGAATCAAACTAATGCAATAATGTTATTACTCAGTGTAAGCCCTGATAACATTTTAATCTAAGTAAATTATTTAAAAAAAAAGTCTAGAGGTGTAATATAATAATAATAATAAATAAATACCCAATACAAAATGTAAAATTATGTTTCAACTTTTGTTAGCAAAATGTTCGATTTAAGTACATGTTATTGTATAATATGAGCAACTGTACCCACTTCATAACCATCTTGCCATCACATCATATGTAGATATACTGCCATAAGTTCGTTATCCTGGCTTACTTAGGTAAGTTTATAGATAAACTAGGTATTATGTACTGAGTACTTACCTACAATGTTTATGTATAGCTACTACAAATACTTAAGATTGTAGACTGATGAAATTAAGTTAGTGACGACTTAGTAGGAAATCAAAGCCTCATATTGAGTTAAGCATTAAATAATTGTCAGTAGGTACCTACAGTATAACCAATTCAAGGACTAGTTATGTACTAATCTTATATCTTTTTTGATTGAATGCAAAAACAAAACGATTATTATTAGGGGTAAATTTACTATCAAAATCTATGTTACCTATGTTATTACTTGATTTACATAGGTGAATAAATGATTATTTCTATTAACATTAATAGCAGTGGTTTCATTACATATATATATACGGCGCAAATTCAATGTAAGTACCTAGTTAGGTACTTTCGAATAATAAATAAATGCTGGACATTTCACACAACATTTATCTAGCCCCAAGCTAAGCAGAGCTTGTGTTATGGGTGCTAGATAACTGATACTTAATACACAATACGTTATATAGATAGATATTTTTTATTATACATAGAAAAATACCCAGAACACCCTGAACAAATCTGGAGATCGTACAAATATGTCATATTCCTCTTGCCACTGTGGTCTCATCGAGAGCGGACGTGCGCACCAATTTTCTGCAATAAGGTTCAAATTCGCACCACAAATTGGATCAACACTGCGCTCCCAAATACTCCAAGACTTGTCAAACAAGGTATTCTAACCAATATCCCTTCCACGGCTTGCTCGCTGCCCCGGAATACTTAATAGTACTGCAATCACCCGTGAACGCGGCCAGCTATGCGAGAACGGGACACCTGCCATAAATAATTGCTTTCTTGCTCCTGCGTCGCTTGTTGTGACAGGGACGCGGTCAGCGACGCGAGAACGGGATACCTGCCATAAATAATTGCTTTCTTGCTCCTGCATCGCTCGTTGTGACACGGACGCGATCTGCGACGCGAGTACGAGTCAACTGCCAAACTGCGTTCCATCTCTTGCACGGCTTTGAAGTGTGAACCTATGAAAACACCTTCACTCTCGCCTTCACTACACACACACTCATTACACCTATGCCATTGTATTTGCTGCGCTCCGTACTTGTATAAGCATCTCAAATTTTATTTATTTTGAATTTTTGTCATCCGTACTAGACTAGTACTTTCTATTACGAGATACACAATGAATTTACAAGGCACACCAGAGAAATCTAGCTCCGTCCCTAATATGCTAGAACTGGGCGACAATACTCCAAATTTCGTCTCCGCACGAAATAAGCGCAAGAGAGATGAAGAAATGAGCCCAAGTCAATTTCAAAAAATGGCAACGGACCTAAAAAATGAAATGAAGGAGCTCATAAGCAGCCTTTCTGAGGCACAAAATTCTCAGATAAAAACTGTCATGTCAACTCTAAAAGACATTCATCAAACCAGTAATTTGGTACAAACCACAATTACCCATCTCTCCGAAGAAAACAAAGAGCTTAGAGCGAAGATCAGTCAGATGGAAGTACAAGCAAAAAAAGACAAAGAGCAGATGTTATTGCTGGAAAATAGGCTTGAGGACATTCAAAGGATAGACAGGAAAGCGAATATTGAGATACGAAACGTACCTCTTAAAGGGGATGAAAAGAAAAATGAGCTATTACAAATGGTGACAAAACTATGTAAAAGCTTGGAAGTCAAAATAGAGAGGTCGGATTTTAAAGATATTATCAGAGTCAAAAAACCTAAAACCGAAAGGAGCACCCTTGTGGTGGAATTCAACAACACTTTCATTAAAACGGACCTGCTGAAAGCGGCAAAAGCCTACAATTATAAAAACAAGACAGACAAGCTAAGTGCTAAGTTAATGGGCCTGTATGCACAACCTGACACCCCCATTTTCATATCTGAAAACCTCACTCCAGTGTCATCAAGGATATTTTTCCTGGCCAGGGACTTCAGGACGGCAAACAAATACAAGTATTGCTGGACCAGCTACGGTAAGGTCTATCTGCGCCAAGATGACAATACACCAATCCTCACCATAACCAATGAAGCACAGTTACAGCTTTTAATAAAAAATTGACTAAGGTGTACTGTGCTTAAAAATGCCTTACTATATTATTTTTCTTTAATAATGCCTTGTAAAAATAGTAATAAGTGTATTTTCTTAATTTTGTGTACTTATATAAACTTTTTAAACGTTACTCTCTATGTACAACACTCTACATTAGAAATCAAATGCTCAACACACACTATATATAAAAATACCAACACAAAACATACATATTATATTTTATCCAATCAGTACCTATACAAACAACTCACTACAATATACAACACCCTCACTCCTGTAAAAACGGAGTATGGATAACACAAACGTACTTATTCAGGAATTAGACTCTATAAATGGTACAAGTTCTGTTAAATGTTCAATCAGTGAACTAAAAGATTTCCTACCACAAGCTAAACCTAATCTTTCCATTATCACACAAAATATCAGAAGTATTCATAAATCCTCCAACATTGACGACCTAGACATTAACTTGCACATGCTTGATCAACTCATCGACATCATCGTACTAACCGAATGTCGACTAAACTTAAATAAACCTCTTCCATGTAAACCAAACTATTCATCCTATTGCTCCACAAAGAAAGTGAATCAGAATGATGGCGTAGTGGTTTTCATAAAGGATACAATTAAACATAAAGTTAAAGAAATCACACTCTTTCGAGCTTCTTGCTTAGAAATAACTACACCTAATACCACAATAATTTGTATTTACCGTTCCCCTTCAGAAAAAAATCCCGAAAAATTTATAGCATCTCTCGACAATTACCTAAACGCACCTCACTTAAAAATCAATACCACTTTAACTGGAGACATAAACATCAATATAATGGATGGAATTAATGATAGACACTGTGAACTTTATCTTGACATGTTAGCCTCGCACAGTCTACTCTCAGGACATCGCTTTGATACTAGAGTAAATAGTTGTCTCGATCATGTTTTCACCAACTTAAATCCCGCCAAACTTTCATCTTTTGTTGCAGTCCTTAACACTACAATCACTGATCATAAAATGGTCCTTGTTAATTATTATTGTAAGGAAATTATCCATAAACCTAAACTAACAAAAACAATTACAAATTATTTGGACGCCCACAAATCACTACAAAATTTTGACACTAATAAATTTTATGACATACAAGACCCTGATATTTTATGCAATAAACTAATAGAATTAATAACTTCATGCTTACGAGAGCACACAATATTTATTAAAATATCGAACAGTAAAAAAATCATCAAGCCATGGATTACACCAGGAATCTTGAGATGCATAAAAAATAGAAACAAACTACAGAAACAAGTACAAAACGATGACACAAACGATGTTTTAAAAATTACTTACAGACGATATCGAAACTACGTAAATAACCTGATTAAAAAACTGAAAAAACAATATGAAAGAGATCTTCTTGAGAAAGCAAAATCAAACAATAAATCACTATGGAATTGCATCAAAAATATTACCTACCTAAATAGGAAAAAAACAAATAACAATGAACTTATTAACCTAAAACAAAATGCTTATCAATCTGCAGACTACGTGAACAAACATTTCATTTGTACTGGCAGAACATTAGCCGAAAGAATAACACCGTATAATATAAATATAAGAAATAAATATTTTAGTTCACTCACAACACAAATTAACTCAATAGGAATCATCGATCCTGAATCATCTGAGATTGACTCAATCATCTCAAAACTCAAATCAGAGTCCGCGGCAGGCTGGGATGAAATTCCAACCAAATTTATAAAAATTGCTAAGAAAGAATTGGTTCCGATTATTACTCGACTTTGTACCCTATGCCTTCAGCAGGGAATTTTTCCTAGGGACTTAAAGCGCTCAATTATTCATCCGATATACAAAAATGGGAATAGAGACGATATAAATAACTATAGACCAATTTCAGTCCTCCCAGTATTATCAAAAGTAATAGAAAAAGTAATCAATATCCGTCTAAAAAAATTCTTCAATACCTTTAATGTTATCTCAAACTCTCAATACGGTTTTCAGGAGGGTATCAGCACTGAAGACGCCATCATGGATCTGACAAAGAGTATATCAAAACATCTTGATAACAAAGAAAAAACCCTTTGTATCTTCCTTGATTTAAAAAAAGCGTTTGATACTGTTTCGATCCCAATTCTTATTAGAAAACTTGAAACACTTGGTATTAGGGGCACTTTTTTAAAACTTCTAACAAATTATCTTCAAAACCGGTCCCAAACGGTTAAACTTGATAATATCTTTAGTTCAAACGAAGAAACTTCCAATTATGGAGTGCCACAGGGGAGTGTTCTGGGACCAACCTTATTCCTTGCCTACATTAACGACCTCACAAACATCAAATTAGCAAACGGAAAAGTATTCTCATATGCCGATGACACCGCCATACTTTTCCACGGCAAATCTTGGTCTGAAGCTTTCAAACTGGCAGAAGCAGGACTTGACCAGGTTATACAATGGCTAAATCTTAACTTACTATCCCTAAATACTACTAAAACAAATTACATTGCCTTTTCTATTCAAGACTCTACACAGCCGAACCCTAACCTAACAATAACAGCCCACTACTGTAGCAGTAACGACAATAGTGCACATACCTGCAATTGCCCAAAACTTGAAAGACTAAGTTCTACGAAGTATCTGGGGGTTATGTTGGACAGAAACCTCTCTTGGCACTCACAAATCAATTTAGTTTCAAATCGCGCTCGAAAATTAATTTGGATTTTTAAATACCTACGGGATATCACTGATAAGCAACTCATAACCTACATCTATACTACTCTTGTCCAATCTATTCTTCTGTACTGTATACCAATCTGGGGCGGAACATATAAGACAAAATTTATAAGCATTGAACGCGCGCAAAGAGTAATTTTAAAAGTCATGCTTCACAAGAAAAAAAGATATAGCACCAACAAACTGTATAGTGATGCCAATGTTTTGACTGTCCGACAGTTGTATATACTACAATGCATATTAAAAACCCACAAAAGCATAATTATAGATCCAAATAAATTAAAAAAACGTAAACAACACTCAGTAATCACAAAGTTGGTATCTAAAACAGTTGCAGTCTCGAAACAGTACTCTTTTCAATCAATAAAACTGTACAACAGAATTAACAAATTACTAAACATATACACGTGTTCCTACTATCAATGTAAAACAAAAGTAGCTATTTGGCTAAAATCACTAAACTATCAGCAAACTGAGGATCTTTTGAAATAAAGCCAGAATTGAAATTTACAAAATAGGTACACTTATTCACAAATGGCTCCTAGATTTTTAACTGTGGCATATCAGTTAACTTTCTTAAAATGTTTACTCCCTGTTTTATTTATTATAATAGGTATATTTATATATAATACATTTTTGTTGCATGTCTATCTACCTCCCTAGTTTTAAATTTATCATTACTTAATTGGTTAGATAAATGTACATGGTAATATCAATTTGGATTACAAGTTTAAAAAAATGTTTGAACCACGGAAAAGAGGGGACTCTTCTAATACAGGTTTTTCTAACTTAAAAGAAGAGATCCCAACCCATGTAACCACACCTTGTAAATTTTTAAATAAACAATTTGAATTTGAATTTTTGAATTTGAATGTGTTCCGAGGCGGGAATCGAACCCGCAACCTTCTGCGTCGCAGGCAAACGTTCGTCCGCCGCGCCACAGAGGTCGCCTTAAAATAAATCAAATAATGGATAAATAGGTAAGGAAGTATACAATTTCATCACTCATGCTCTGAAGGTTATTATAGTAACTCTAAGACTGTGTTATGAAGCTTTTCCGGCCCTAACGCCTAAGGCTTTTTCCATTCATACTATACACTTAAAATAACAATCTCCTTTACGAATGGCACGATCGCGTGACAAAGTAAAATCCGTAAACAAGGCGGGAAACGCATCTTGTTCACCATTTGTAAACTTCGTAAGAGTTTTTATGTAAAAAAACATCTATAAATTTGATTTGGTCTTACCAGATCAATTTCAATGCAACAGTATTGTGCCGAATTTCGTGACGCGATAAGTTTTTGAATAATGGACCGTTATTAAATTAATCATTCAATACAGAAAGCTTACTCTTTTAAAATAAAAATAATTAATGTTATTTTAACAATTCAAGTAGGTAATCTAGAGCATGGCGGCTGTGTACAAAACAGACTAATATAGAAGAGTCATTATTCCAAGTAGGTATAGATTCCCCGTGGTCCCACCAGTGGGTCATAGCAGTGGGTCCACGGGGAAAAACCCGAAGAATGAATATTTTACAGATTTTACCTCGTGCACGCGTGAAACTAGGACGCCAGTCGAGGTTTCCATGGAAATCCCACTTCATCTTCACTCACTTTATCATCATCATCATCACCATCAGCCTGTAGAAGTCTACTTCTGCGAGATAGGCTTCCCTCCCTAAAATGTTACGACGAACGGTCCTGAGCCGATTCCATCCACCGACTTCTTGCAACGTTTATAATGTCTTTAGTCCATCAAAAGGGCCTCCCTCTACTGCGTCGTCCGGTTTGTGGTCGCCACTCGAGTAGATACTTTATTCCCCAACGGTTGTTAGTTCCGCGAGCTATACGACCTGCCCATTGCCACTTCAACTTGCTAATTCTGAGAGCTATGTTGGTGATCTTGGTTCTTCTACAGATTTCCTCATTTCCGATCTCTATCACTTAGTGAAACTCCTAACATAGCTGTCTCATATCTTACTCACAGATTACCATTATTATATGTTAATAATTTAAATAAAACCATGAAAGTATTAAATATTTTTGGTTTTATACAGATCTTATTATCTAATAAAATATGGGACATATTGTAGGTATAATGAAATTACATATTTTTATTTAACCTATGATAAGCTACACTAATTTAGTAACATGGATAAAGGAATAGATAATCTCCAAAAATCGTACGTACAGACACTTACATTAAAAACATGTCACAGTTTAAAAAGTTGACACAATGAGTAATTACGATTGAACAACAATGGATAGGTAGGTACTTAAAACTGACGGAATGTAGCAGGTGCTCAAAGAAAAACTACTAGTAAGTATTAGTAACTATTTGTGACTTCAGCCAATTCTAAATTAACCAACAATTTCATTTCTAATTTCTAGTTTAAATCGAAACCAATGCAATAGCACCGTGTAAAAATTTGCGTACATTTTGGCAGTATAAAGTCACACGGCACACCTTACAAACAATTTAATAAAGACAATATCATTTTGAGTTTTTTTAGAGATTTGTGTTGTAGGGCTTAAGTAAATTTGAAAACTGATCGGGGTCCGTTCATTATGCTGGGAAGATAACATACAATGTGTTTAACTCGGGTGTATGTAAAATATCAATTGCACTTTCAAACTATACATGCCCTAGCACGCTACGCTCGCTCGTGAGCCTAGAAATCTCTTGTACAATTGAATGTTTACATCCTTCGGTTACCAATCTACAAACACATAAGTAGTTACTGCAAAATGGATATACCTGAGCGATAGAGAACAGATTGAGAAATGCTATTGTCTCCAGTAAACTGTGCACATATCTATGTCATTCAGGATATTTTTAAAGTTCTTAACAACTAAATAATGCTAACAATATAAAAAACATACTTATGGCAAACTTATCACTTATTTGGACGAGTGCACAATAAATCATACAGGGTCAAGCTAAATCAATAACATAGTTTTATAACAAAATTAAATAGACAAACAAATATATAGTAACAATTCCGCTCTTCTCCAACGAAAACTTTGAAAGAATTCGACACGTGTTTCGCCTCTCCCTCGCCGAACGCCGAACATGGCTGCGGAGTTGTTGCAGTATTGTGTCTTTGTTGTTCTAGCGCGCAGTGAGTCAACTGTTTCCTGATGATGCTTCGTTGAGAGGTGAAACACGTGTCGAATTCTTTCAGAGTTTTCGTTGGAGAAGAGCGGAATTGTTACTATATATTAGTTCGTCTATTTAATGTTGTACAATGGATTTCCGCAAAGTCACGCTTTAATCAACTAATTATAGTTTTTAACTGATTCACAGTAATATTAAAATCTGATATGAAAAAGTTTCTTTGTCTAAAATGACAGTTTTTTTTAACTAATACGTTGTTGATAGATAAGAAACTGTATTATAACATCAATATTTAAAAATCTACTATTTTTAGTTAACTATTACCATGTTAAAAAACTTTAACATGGTAATAGTTAAGTCATAAACATGACTAATTCATTTAACATCACTGTGTATATGAGAAGCTTTACTGATAACAATTATCTATACTAGGGGATGTTTTGAAATTTGTGAGTTGGATAATATAAATTCGTGTAGAGTGAACATAAAAGGTAGGCAAACAGACGATCGAATATTTGTAATTTTTAGACAGCTGGTGTGCGATCCAACCCCTTGAACAGGCTTGTAGACATCCTGCAAATTAAAAGAATAAATGTTATAACAATTGTTTTATCTTCAAATAGATAGAACACAGCACAGCACCAATCAGACTCAGTGCTGTAACTACTCATATAATGTATTCTTATCCAATATGACTGAAGTAGGTATCTCAATCTCAGTAAGTTTAGTATCAATACAATGATACATACTGAGATACCTACTTAAATTATCACTACATAATTATTACAGCAGTAAGTGACTACTATGATCACCAATTGAGGTGGTTATGGCAAATGCCCCTATTGCATACTATGGGCCCCCCATAGTAGTGGAGGCCTTGTCCAGCAGTGGATGTCTACCGGCTGATGATGATGATGAAGTGATAGTACAGTTATGAAATAAAAGAGATTCCACACTGTGATGTAAATGAGCTGCTGTATATACCTAAATAGTGACTGATATTATAATATACTAGCTGCAACCTGCTGGTTCAACCGCATGAACAATGATGAAAAATTATGATGATGATGAAAAGTAGCCTGTGTGTTAATCCAGGGTATTTTTTTTTTTTTTTTTTTTAGTTAGCTTTTGCGGCTTCAATGTCAGTGCGGCCGTACAGGCCTATTGTGATCGACATTTGTTACATATCGCCCCTGGAAAGGGGCGTTTACAGTTCACTGCTAAACCCTATAGCTGCTAGGAACTGTAGGATTTTCTTAGGGGTGATTTCCATTAGCTCACCCGGGCTGAATAATCCAGGGTATAATGTATCTCCATTCATAAATTTCACTCAAATATATTCAGCCGTTTGAGCATGAAGAGTAAAAAACAAACTCGCAAACTTTCACATTTGTAATATTAGTGGGATTAAAATAAGATAGTAAGATTGTACTCATTGGAGTCCAATATAGTTATAACATCCTACATAGCAAATGCAACAGATAAACAAACACTTACTTGTGTATCATGTGCTGATATATGTAGCTCGGAATAACAGTGATGTTTACAATAGCAGGGCTCTTTTCGATAACTTGCGATATTTCTTTGTCCTTCATTCCAACAACATTGATTGTGTTCACTTCCAATAGCTGATGGTCAGTGAGCACTCCATTACGGGCCGCAGATGAGTCCTTGACGAGACCAACAATTGTTCCATCCTTGAATTGGAAGCCAATATGTCCAAGAGAATCCTTGTGCAGTGTGATTGTTCTCTCGAAAGGCCTGGACAATTAATTAAATCAATCAGATACTCAATCAAAATAAAGTATTTGCCACAGATAAGAACACAGGGGATTTTCCTGTTGAAGTAGATAAGTACTTATAATAATGCTATCAAACTGATAATGCTACTGACACACTGCAATAAAATGACTAGTCAATTAGTCACAAGACAAACAAATCTGTGTTGATTCAACCACAGTGTACAATAGCTTGATTGTTCAAATTTGTCATAACCAAATCAATTAATTTTACATACCTGTCTCGAACAGCCAATACAATTCCATTCACAGGAAGGCTCTTCAAAAGTGCATGTGACTGATCCATTGTCATCCCAGCACATGCTTTATTGTTGATCTCCAGTATTTGATCACCAAATCTCAATCCGGCCAAGGCAGCAGGGCTGTTAGCAGCAACGTAGCAGACAAACAATCCACTGCTGATGGAGTGAATGCGCAGACCGCACTTGCCATCTTTATCCTTGCATAGTACCACTTGTCTTATAGCTTGAGTGACAGTAGCTTTTTGCAATGACAGAGATTGAGAGGACAGAGGAGCAATAAGATTAGTAACTGCTCCACTTGACTGTACCTGGAAATGGCAATTTAAATCTTATGTTTAGTTCCTTATTGCACAATATTGGCTGACTCATAAAATGGTGAACCACATTACATTGAGGGAACTGGCGCATGAAAGTAGGTGCTGTAGTAATTACGACAATTAGATAACTGATTGCTCTGTGGACACACCCAGGTACAAACTGATAATATTGCTCAATGTTTTATGAAATTTAGCACAAAAATTAAGATTCTGGCATTATATATTTGTGGGTACTCACCGTTTGAACCTGATATTCAGGCATGTTCTGGGCAATAACATCAGCAGAGAGCTCGAGTCCCATGTAATTCCCGAGGGAAGGGTATACATGGGCACTTGGGGCACTCGGGGCCGCTGGCGGGGGGCCATAAGAAGGCGGCGGTGCAGCACGAGCCTGATATTGTGCTATCTGAGCCCTCGCCATGGTGTCCACTTTCATGTCTTCCAATGATGGGTAGAGCGACATTTTGCTTAAGTAGTTTCAAACTAAAATTCACAAGAACTTCCTAGCTGAACGAGATCCGATGTAGAAAGAAACAGGAAAATGAGTCACAGCAAAGTTAAATCAAATTTAAATGAAATTAAACAAACAAGAACAAGAAATTGATTGAAGGCCCCGATGACATCAACTCAACAATCAAGTTGACATTGACTGACACGCATGCACACTGACAAGACAATAGTTGACATTGTATGTTAAGTTGCAAGAGAAAACAATAGTGACATTAGAATAAGGACTGAAGCAGGTTCTTATTCGAAGATAGTGACCATGGAAGAAGAAATCCAATGGTAAAAATCTTAGAGAATTTATAGTAGGGAGATGGCAAGCATACGCTTTCCCCTCTGCCGAAGTACATGAACGGTCGTTCGTGTCAGTTTATAAAAACTAGTTTAGCCACGATCGTTCGCCATTCTGCGTTCATACCTGTCGCTATACGGAGCTCCTAAAAATGGTTGGTTGTGCTGTGGTTTCGTGTAAATGGCGGTCGGAAACATCAAATTCAACAAAATATGGAGTTTCTTATCACATTTAAGTAATTGACAACACAATTAGGCCATTAATTTCACCGTAAAATATATTTTCTTAGTGCAAGCATACGACAGAAATAACGATACGTAATTTCTTGGTACGGGGACAAGTGATGTGAAAACAACGAACGAATGAATGAACGAAAGAGGCTGCAACTATTTTTATGAAATTAACAGGATATGGAGTTTTCAGGCCGAAAAAACGATCTCAAAGCTATAAAAAAAAACCTGTTTCCAAAGAAAATATCAATACCTACGTCGTTCAGTACCAGCCTAAAATATAGGTTAAATGGGCTTGATTAGCTGTTTTTCGGGTTTAAAGGGGTTTTAAGGTTATTTTAGAGGTTTGTATTTCCGATTTTTTTACGGTTTTAGGGTTATTTCGTCAATCACAATATGAAATTAGGAAGGTATGCAAAAGTATACGGATATTCGAATCTCGTTTCGTATGAAAAAAGCAGATCCACGAAAATACATTTTCTTAACAATAAATTGATCCATTTTAAAACCAATAGCCTATATTTTCATTTAAAAAATACAATATAAAATGTAATCCCAGCTTATAATTGTTAAATCCATGTATGTGGCACAGAATCATAGACTTTCTTATAATCAATACAAGCAGCCGAGAGGTTTCCCTTGCTCCTCCTGACCTTCTGTCTGATGGCCATGTCAATGAGGAGGAGCTCCTTAATACCACGGGACCCAACCTTACATCCATTCCGAGCAGGAGCCAAAATATTGTTTTTTTTAACACTCAACAGTCATACGTAGTTTTGATCCCACGCTAGGATTCCCTGTATCGTAGGTACCTATCAGGAACTACGAGTACCTGGTACCATAACACCCAGACCCGGAACAAATAGTTGCAGATCATACATGCCTGATGCGTGTGATTTGGAAACCATATAATTTTATAAGAAACCAACGCACCACGTGTCTATATATATTAGTGTACAAATCATGAATACAAAATTTGAAGAAATAATAGCCAAAATAGAAGCAAACTTCGTTCGCGTGCAAAAGGACGTACGCGTCCTACCGGTGAGCTCTTAAATCCTAAAACAATTTTTAACTGACTATGTTTTTTTTATGTTTGTTACGCGATTACTTTTGATCAACATGAATCAATTCACCCATTCAAACATACATCCATAGACTAGATCCATAGACAATTAATAATCTTAATTTCATTCATTCTTTCACACCCCATCACTAGTTTTTGCGCTAGTGTGCAACTAACCAATAGTGTAATTACAGAAATTATTTATTTGTGTGCTTGTTTTATGTTTGTGTGACAGCTTTTATTTCCGTGTGCGTTTATAGAGACGCCTCAACTTTCTGCATGAGTGTACGTGAGTAAGTAAATGTGTGCTGTACGTGTTTACCTCGCCTCCCGCAAAAAGTGGCAGAAATAATTTAGTACTAGAAGTTGAGCATGCCATCTCCCCACATAAATTCTCTAAGGTAAAAATGGTAAATCCATTCTTCCATGATAGCGACAAATACCCATTCACGTCGCGTCGTGTGGTGTCCGCATGGACCTACCTAATACCCTTATTTTTCTAGACTAATACCCAAAGGGGTAAAGGGTAGTAGGTCCATGCGTGACCGCCCGCTTGGAACAACGATCTCTAATTATAAGATCGTTGGCTTGGAAGAATAAAATTGCTTTAGTCATTATTCTGAGCTTGGAGCAAGGAACATAAATTCTGAGGAATAAAACGTCCGCCGTGCCGCCGTCAGTCAGTGATCTGTCAATGACAAATGACATTTGATACATATTTTGATGTTTTGGTTGGATTTCTATGTGAATGTGGAAACAAAAAAAGAATTAGATTATCACAAGAATAGTAAACATTAGGAAAAATAAATTTATCATCATCGATATTTTACACAGGTATTTTAGGAATCCCGAGTATTCCAGTAAAAAATATGTACTTAGTTTATATTATTTTATATCCATAAAATCAAATAATTGACGTAATAGTAATGGAATCTACCAGTAAGCAACGTAATCAGAAGTAAGTACAATATTTTATGAACACTACACTCGCCCGGCTTGGATAGTCATCTCCTCTGTGCGATTAACCACGATCCATCCTGTCTGGGTCTTAGCCCGCAACGTGATGATGACCAAAACAAAGAGTCAACCCCTCGCGCTGCCGGATATTGGATGCATCGCACTCTACGTTTGTACCCACTTATCATTTTTATCTCGTACTTTTCCAGCCAGTGTCGAGAATGGGAGCGGCAGAGGCGAAACAAATTCAATGATGCCATAACTAAACTTGGAGAAATTGTGAAGGCTATAAGCAAAGCCAGTGAACCCTTGGGCAAGGAGACCGACATAGGAAAAGCTAGTGACAATGTGAAGTATGCTAAAATTGAAATCCTACAAAAAGCCATCATATGCTTAACTAATAGCACTCAGGAGAAAACACAACTCAGTAAGTGTAAGGAAGAGGTAACAAGAATCCTTGTCTATTTTTCCCTGTTCTCTGGTTAAAGCAATATGTGTGCTGAAATGGTGAAAGAAAACATTGTGAGGAAGCCGGCATGTTCAAGAGCCAAAAATCAGACATGTTACATGTCATCTGTGTGAAAGGAGCCTCTGTTTGGAGCACTGAATCCTTTTGTTACACTGGTTTTCTCAATACTGGTCACAAGGCCCTTTTTAGGCCTGCCGTACCGTCAAACTGTTCACTTCACCTAAATAAGGTGACCAAGAAACTAACTAGGTACCTATAACTTTTCTCTTAACCTTGACCATTTTTGATCTGGGCTATGAGACAAGGCCACTAAAGAAACCATAATTACAAGGAGTAAATAATCTTCTTAAAAAATACAAACAAATCGATAAACTCCACCTATTTAAAGTTACGTAATGAAAGACAAAACACGTAAAACTTTTCAAATTTTGAAGTCGGCATCAAATCTATGCCTGTCTTCAACGGCAAACCTACATTCTACTTACACAAACGGTGACTGGGAAGGTGAATATCCTTTCATCATCACAAGGCCATTTTCATCATCATGCCTAAAACTGGCTTGATTTGGCGCCGACTTAAAATAATTTATTGGTTTATGCGTTTTTTCTTTCATTTAAGAAGATTATTTACTACTTTTTTGAAGATGCTTCTTTTTAGGGTTCCTTCCTCACCTCAACAGGAAAACATGAAACCCATGTAGGATCACTTTGTTGTCAGTCTGTCTAACTGTCAAGGCACTGTTTCTTAGAAACGGCTACAGGTATCAAATTGAATATCAATACCAAATATAAAAGTCTGTGAGTCTAACACAATTCATTAAAAAAATATGGCGATAAATGCCTAATTTTTGTATGGAAATCGCGAAAATTAAAAACGGACTCGTAAAGTCGTAACATCACAATTTTAAATTTTGGAATGCTTTGTTACACAAAATATTTAAAAAAAACTGAGGAATTTCTACTTTTTTGTCTCTAAAATGGGATGTTGAAATTTGTAGGAAAAAGTGGCTGAAACTCGAAAAAGGCTGTGACGATTTCGAAATAATTTACGGATCGTAACCTTCAGAGCGCGAGTCTGACTCACACTTGTATGTTTTATTTTCATAAAAGAACAATATGGTTTTTACTTAGAACAAGGGTTTTTATAATTTTCCAAAAATTACAAATGATGATCAAAGACAACCCTATGCCATTTCTGTTATGCAGATTCATTGATGTACCTATTACAAAAGTAACTCGATGTGCAAGTTAGGTTGAATTTTATGTGATAATCATATCTATGTTCTTTCTATATCTTTCGCTAATTGTTTGTCAATATGTTTTGATACAAAAGTAGGCTATACCTAGCTCAATTCAGGTCATAATCTAGTACCTCATGGAAATTAATGCCGCTATTATGGTGTGATTGAGTAACAATAAATCATCCAAACTTTGGGCCCCACACCGCCGCCTTTGCTGTCCTGTGACGTGTCATATGCAACTAGTTTTCGAAAGATTCAATTTTCATTTCTTTTTCCTATCCGAATTACAATATTACATAATATTATTAATATTGGTGCCTACAAAAAAAACTGTTTTACGTTTGAAAAATACCCGACTTTTCAAAATTTGCATCGGTTTCCAAATTCGTACTTCAATGTAAAATAATGGTATAACGTGGTTGCATAAGATTCAATTTAGCTCTATAACTTTTTCATGCTTACAAACTATAAACACCCCCCTTTATCCCCTAAAAGGTTGAAGTCCTTAGTTTAGCTTTTTAGTTTAGGAGATCTGAGGATAGGAGGTCTAAATAAGTAGGATAACAGGATTGTGTTGTTTTTTTTACAGAGGCTGATATTTTGGCATTGCAAGTCCAACTGGAAACAATCAAAGATGCATCCAACAGAAAAGATGCATCAACACAAGTAAACTACGTGGAAGCAAATAAGAAAAGCAAAAGTATGTACATATAACAATTAACAACAGAATGAAATCAATCAATATTTTGAACAAAATACATTGACATATTTATAACTATATTTATCAATGACAAAATATAAATGTATTGCTCTTCGCTTTCAGGTGCAAAATATGTCAAATTGAAAAAGTCCAAGCAAAGTGATCCGAATCATGCAACTAAAAGAGGAAATAACGAAAATACATCAAAACTATTAAATAGTGAAATCAAGATAGGAATACATAAAAAAGCTAAACAAAAAGCACCAATGCCAGGGCTAACGACCTTACTACCTCGATGTAATGTTTTTGAAAAGAATGGTAAGCAACTGTATTAAATAAAACGTGCTACGTAGTTTTGGCATATCTTTCCAATTTAAGTCCTGCCATGTATGTGGATGTTAGCCTAACTGAAGCTTTTTAGGGTCCGACAAAGAACACTTATAGTTACGTAATTTTATTATTTGTGTAAATGGCGGATCAGTCATGTGCTATTGCGCCTGTAATTTTACCGGCATCCCTATCCATCAAACCGGTACACAACAATGCTCACACTACTGCTTGGCGGCAAAAATAGGTATGGTGGTAGTACTTCCCCGGCCGAACTCTTTCACAAAGAGCTCTACTACTAGCCATGTCCGTCCGTTGTCAGGGCCGATTTACCCGTTGACTAATAAGCACTATCAGGCTGTTTTTTTACAGTACTACAAATTGGAGACGCCTACAAAGTCCAGAATTAAAAACTTGGAAAAAAATATTTTTTCGGGGTACATTGATGGGGTGCATCATGTAAAGTGGAGGGCTTTTTTTATTGGCTTATCCCGTCTTATGTGATTGCGTTGGATAGGTATTTCAAAAATGATAGGTTTGGACATGGACAGTTTTTCGATGGGTTATATACAGATATCCATTTCATAAATATGACGTCATCATTGTTAGAGTCAAGTGTCCCCACTCCCTACTGCTAATTGCGAATACCTAAAAAGTATTCCAAATAGTAGCCTAAGTAATTATTAAATTACAAGGAAAATTATCGCAGCTAAGTAGGCTTTACTAGTTTACGGATTGTACACTCGAGAGCAATGAATCCGGGTCACTTAAAGAATGTTAAAATCTCGGAAACTAAAAATGATAGATTAATGCAATAAATTGTATTTAATAGACAATGTAATACTCCTTAAATGAAGGTAAAAAAAATATGAGTCACCATACATTTTATTAACACAAAATTACATAAAGAAAAAAACTGCTGATCTCTCCTTAAAACAAAAATAGGAAACATGAAATTTTTGAACTTTATTACGATTTTCTTGAATTTTAATACTTCGTATTGCCTCCTCGTGCTTCCATATAATGAATATAGAGCACTATCAACATGGTTTATGTACCCACATAAATGACAGATTACAAACAAAAGCAAAACCAAATGCTGTAATTTCGTAGTTCCATCTTCGAAAGTGGCCCTTTTTCAAATTTGTTTTTTTTATGATATAACTTTACAATAACTAAGAAGTTTTAATACCTTCATTTAAGGAGTATTACATTGTCTATTAAATACAATTTATTGCATTAACCTAGCATTTTTAGTTTCCGAGATTTTTAGGATTCTTTAAGTGACCCGGATTCATTGCTCTCGAGTGTAGTTTGGTTTGTAATCATACCCCAGTAAATTATTACTATTTTCGCATGTTAATACATGATTGAATGAAAGATTGAATGTTTGCTACTCAATCACGCCTTTACGGTTGAACCGATTTTGATGAAATTCGATAAACAGATACATTAATTTAAGACCTGGATTGACACAGACTACAGAATTCAAAAGCGTTCACCGTGCGTGGTCCAACACGCGCTTGGTTGATTTTTTGTCATTTGTTTTCATACACTATTTGTAATTTAACTGATTAGGCTAGGATCACTTAAAACCTTGATAAGAAAGGATCTTAGTTACTATATTACATCTTTGTATGTTTTTGTTTCAGCCCCTGAAAATACAATTGTAGTATTGCCAGCAACACCATATCTTTTCCCCCAAAGACCCTTTCTATTACCATCCATTCCCCCAGCCATCGTAGTTGTAGATCATAATTTACAATCAGTAAACAAAGTAGTTCCTATTGTTGGTAGAAATGGCGGTGATATTACTAAAACCACTATGGTTAATATTTTGCCTATATCGGCATACTCCCGTCCATTATCCGCGACTAGACAAAAGAAAAGTAATGTAAGGTTAAAAACTGATACTAAAAAAACAACAAAGAAAATTAAAATACCAGTCAAAAATGTAAAAGAGCATGTTCAAAATATTGAATCACCTAAACCAAAGACCTTAAAAGATAAACAATTAACAAAAGAAAGTACGATGAGCAAACCAGCCAATGACAAAAATTACAATGATAAATTAACTGAAACTGTTCCAGTTACTATAACTGAACCTCGTAAATCTTCAAATGTGATTCTTACACCAAATGAAAAAGAGACTACAAACAAAGGTACACCAAGTACTAAAGTCAGTAGTGAAGATGTGTCTAAACCTAAAATAGCTCAGGTACTTAAAACTACTGAATCGGCCATTACTTTGAAGTCTAACATGGAAAAATATGTTTCTCCTAAAACCGATACAACCACAAACACAACAAAAACTGCTGAAGTAAATCAGACTTCTAAAAACAATGACGTCAATATAACGAGGAATAAAATCGTTCTAGAAAACGAAATGATACCAGAAGGTAAAGAAAATAAATTACCAATTATACTTGATACAACCCTAGACAATGTTGTTGATGGTGGTAATGCTCGCCTAGAATTGGCGGAAGAGTTCTTAGCTGCTTCACCTACTGCTGCATTCCTAATGTCGTTTCCCTTAGTCAGTGGCAATAGAGCCGATAGTCCTGCAGAGGAAACCCAAAGCACTGCACTTTCTAATACAAAAGACGTTTCCCATAAGCGAAATGATACATTGCCCCAACAGTCTTCCACATCTGATACGTTTTTCGATAAAACAAATAACAGTGATATGAAAATGAAAGCTAGTAAAGCTGTTGTATCTACTACAGCAAATAAACATAATGATCATCCCAAATATATCAGCAATGTTCCCAAATCCACAGAACCCAAAATTTCCAGTGCAGTGATTGGATGTAATGTTTCAAATGAAAATCCATTTTTAAATCTTTCCTTGCCCTCATTAATATCAACGACTTGCACATTATCTGATACCACATTTGGATTAGATTTTGAAAGTAATCTAAACAAAACCACGGCCACTCAACCAACAAGCAACAGTAATATTTTCTACAAAAATGATCCATTCAGCACAGTAAAGAACACCATATACAGCACAAGTAGTATATCTTCTAATCATGATTTTAATGGTATCGGTCTGTATCCTTGTGCAATGGAGAAGTATGCTTCGAAAAACAAAACAGATTTTACAAATATAGACGACAATAATGTCATGAAAATTGGATCATCGAGATTGACATACGATATAGACCTTGGCTGGTCTCATAAAAGCTTCGATTTCGTTAGTTGTACTTCCAATACAACATTTGGTAAAGACAACATTATGACGACAGTCACCTCTGCTACTCCCTTTTGCACATCATATAATCCATTCAATCCTGAGTTCCATGTTCCTTTGGTATCAACGTCGAATAAAAAAGACATGGTTGTCAATAAACCTAACTCATCATTTGCCGATACGCTTACAAGTTTTTACACACAACATAACTTATGGTCGGAAGACCCATTTTATAACACCACAAATGTATCCAAAAGCTTGCCACCCAAACACCAAAATTATCATATACCTTCTACGGATAATATGCAAGGAATATCTAATGTCAAGCCAAATAATCCCAAGCAATACGAAGTCAAAGACAGTCCAGAAACGAATGTAGATAGTAGAATGAAATCTACGAATAATGCCATGTCACATCAATTAAACGAAAAGTATACGAAGAAATCACCAAGTAAAACGCATATCAATTGGATGACATCTGAAATTAGGCCAATGCAAACTGCCTACAACCCTATGCACACAGAAATTAAAGAACCGCACAAAATAACATACAACCATTTGGACCATACTTCTAAGCGAAATGATAATAGCGAGACGAATAACTACTTTCCAATATCAATGCACAATTTCCCTACACAACCAGTTCAAGAAGAATTCCAAATGTGGCCGTCGGCAAGGCCATTGGGCACCACAGAAATTAGCATTGAGCCTCCTCCTATAAATTTGCCGACGTTGGTCGGCGATCTGGCGCTTGGACCACATGACAAAAAGAAAAGCTTAGATCCGACAGCTAGAACGATTCCCCAACAAGATGTACAGAACTGTAGCAACTTTTTCTCAGTTACTCAGCTTATGAATCGGTCAAGTGATAACGTACCTTCGCGATATCAACCTACTCAGGTAGAATCATCGAAACCGATTGTTACTAAGCATAATATTTCACATTATTCTAATGATAGCAACAGGAAAGCAATGGCGCCCCGCACTGAAAATCATGCACCTCAACCTTACATTTTCAACAATTCAAAATTGACACATTCCTACGAAAACATGGCTCAATTTTCTCAAAATAAACCCAAGGTCACAAATAAATCCGATAAAAATGCAAAAGCCCAAAAAAATAACTACTCAGCCGAGGCCTTGCTACGCGGTGGGAGTTGCACTCAGAAAATACAAGACAACAGTTCAAAGTTCCTGATGCCACCACAAAAATATAGTGATTTTAATACACCGCAAGACAGCAGCGTAGCCCAAGTATCGCACTTCCCGCCTATTATAGATTACTCGGAAAATAGTTACACAGGACAACAATTTTCTGGTACTTCACTATACAATGCTCCAACAAACACCTTGCCCAATTCATTCTATTCCAACTTTATGCCAGGAAGCAGCAACTTAATGCCTAGTAATTACACGAGTGGGCCGTTCACTGGTGAATTCATTGATTACAACCAGTCATCTGAATGTAACTTCACAAACCACAAGTATGAAGAGCTCAAAATGCGGAATAATCCACCTATATTCCAAACCGACAGAATGCCTACCAATTACAAGGGTTCTCGTAGAGAATCGGCCGCCAAACACAAACTGGAATGTTCTAAAAAAGAGTCGAGTAAAAAATATCAAAGTAAAAGGGCGAAACTGAACAGCGATGTCGAAGAATGGAGCGAACCCTCTCATCCGCTCTGGCAAAACAAGAGGCATCCGAACTTGATGACAGAGGAGTTACCTTTCTCGAATTACGTCAGTAACCAAATGCATTCGCAATATCAACCAGATTTCTTCAACAGTCACTTGATGCCTTCCAATATGCAGGCCGTGGGCCCCAATGTTGACAGGTCGCTATCCAGTCTTCCAATAACGTCTCGGGCAAACTTCAACCTTAGCACTATATTTCCTGAAATCACAATGGTGAGTTTGAGTATTTTTTGTAGGATTTTGTGAGCACGTAATGCTTTGGCTGTCGCATTCTAATAATTGGTTTTGTTTCAGAAAGTGCAATAGATCCGGCAGTAATAGAGTCAAGAAGTACATAATCAATTATTATAAGAAGTTTTACATAATGTTATTGTTGTTTTTTAAAAAAATAAAAGAAGCCAGAATATCAATGTCTCATTTGTAAGTATAAAAAATAATACTTCTGTCTAATAGGTAGTTCATTTTAAAAGTAGATGCGTTATAATCAGCCGCCAATTGTTACCAGATGTTGTTAAACTTAGACCATTTCCCGAACTTTTTTATTAATGGTTTAGCTTCCAAAATTTCAGGGTAGTTGCGATAACGCCGTGATTAATGAGTGACCATCGCCAGTTATTTTTCTATTCAAGCTTGAAAGAACTTCACTATCTTTTTATCTCCTAAAAATATTGTAGCCACTAATCTTAGTAGCTTGTAGTGTAGTGGTATGTAACTGCTCACAGAATAGCCCTTCCAACTTAGCAGTTTATTTAGATTTTTATATCAAGATCGTTAGCGAACTAACCGACCTTTCAAAAACATTATAATTATTTCTATAGCCCTAAGCTAAAACAATAATGGCGGATTACCCAAGTACTTACTGGTTAAACCTGACCTGACGGATGTAGGATACCTATTGACCCTATTTCGTACATTTTAGAGGTCAATATTAGTGTAGCATATATCTTATCCGTTGCCCTTGAGTGTAAAGTCGCATGCAAAGTAGTTCTAAAATTGAGATTACGATTACTCCGTATCTTATTGGCGGATTCCGGAAAATAAGGTCGGTCATCATATCTCGAATCAGTCGTAAGCGTATTTGAGTTTGTCAATGTAAATAAGCGAAGTTAAAATACATGATACTTATTATATGCCTTTTGTCGAGCGTACTGACTGATACGTATGTCAACTTTTATAATGTAAAGAGCCGGTTCTCCTTGACCGCACTCCGATAGTGTTTGGTATTCATGTATGGCATGTTTTGTTCATACTGTCTGTCGGCTTTCGGTTCATATGTTAATCTTATTTTTGCAAATTATCTGAAAGATAATTATATGATGAATAAAATGTCGCCAATTTTAAATCGTACCAAGGTCAACTCTACTTTTTTACTCTATCAACTCTAGGATTTTGAAATCCTAATTTCAAAATTTTTCAACTATCATGAAATCTGATGATAAAGCATGTCTGTAAAACCGTTCCTAAAAAGACCTAAAATGTAAAAAAATTCAAAAATATTGAATTTCGATTTGGTACCTACGTCCATATAAGCCTGTGTGTGTATGTATTGTTAAATACACAATCTAAGCATATCCATCAGCAGCCTCAACTCGTCTTGTCAGATGACTCATAAGAAAGCAGTGCTTGAGTGACGAACCAGACGGAGCACTCCGTCATTCATCATACATAACACTTCAGTTTTACTATAACATTGAAGTCTGACATCGTACCATTTCGCCAGCCAGAGTTGAGAACCGCCAGTTTGCAACCGTCAACGGACGGCGAGAGACGCGCGCGTTTTCTTCCCGAGCTTTGGCCACTTTGGACGCGATCGCGTAAAAACTTTTCGACATGGCGGGAAAATACTCTCAATAACCTTGAGTTGGAAAATAGTAACATTTTGATAAATGGCGAGTTCAGCCTCTCATATAAAGTAATTACTTAGTGATATTTTCTAGTGAAGTGAAAAAAGTTAAACAAGATGAAGTTTTCGGCATTGGTAAGTATTGTAACTATGTATAAAATTTAATAAACAAGTAATTAAGTACCTACTTAAGTATATATTTTTATTGTTAGCTTGCTGTTTTTTTTTGTAAAGGTATTTTAAGTTTCATCCTTAAGAAAATAGTAATCGGTTGTATAATTTATAATTCACTTAAAAAGTTGTCAATCACACACGAAATGTTTTTGATCAAATCATGAAAGCTCTCGCTCCCTTCCTGATCGTATGTAATGCACCTCCATTTTGGCAGCGCTCAGAAATAATTAGTATTTACCTATTTATTATTTCCATATTTCCATTCTAGACTTCCTGCTACATTAACATTAAACTAATAAAATATTCTAAATCAAAAATTTCAATAGACATACTTAATATCAATTTAAAGTCCATTCAAATTTGCAATTTATATCTTGCCCACACTGTTTAAAAACGCACGCTTTGCACAGTCTTTATCACTAGAAAGGCATACCAGTTAAATAAACTATCGATCACTATTGGCACCACATTGACAGATACAACGTGATGATCATGGAAATGAGCTTACAAGCACCATACCAGTGTACAACTCGCCTACTCAGAAATGCAAACTCGAGGCGTGGAATGTGCCGTATGAAAGCCTCATACAAAGTCTACCTATATGCCTTTATCTATAGGTACCTATATACTAACTCGCAAACGAGTGAGAAGTAAAGTATTGTATATTGCAATCGTCCTAGATCAGCCCAATCAAACGATTTATTAATGATTTATAGAATAAATAATAGGAAGAATTAGCCGCCGTAACGCAGGCGCCTAGCACGGCTGCTAACAGAGCTTGGCTTATATTACTTTCTTTATCTGTTTCATTGTATTTGTTTAAAAAAAATACCTTACTTTATACAGGGTGTCCCAATGGCCCAATAAATAGTGTAGTAGAAGTCTAGAGGAGAGATAACCCCCAGGGGTCTAGTCACCCCACGTATGCTCGGCGATTTTCTTTTGTTTCGAAGTTGTAGCTATTTTTATACGCCATTTTGAACAAGTCTTCAAAAAAGTTACTTTCTTAGCATCAAGTTTTAATGATGAAGCCGTTGAAGTAGCTTAATTAAACTTATAGAATAAATAGTCAGGGACATGAGGAAGTTTTTAAAGTAACAACAGGAATAAGTACCTACCTAAACTGTTATTTCTCTTCAAAAACATTATCTTGCGATTATGTAACTTTTTCAGTCTAAAGTCACGCCACATTTAGTGGATTGTCCACTCAAGAAAATAATAAGCCCTACGTGTTTTATTTGAGAGTTACCTACTCTCAAACGGTGAAATAAAACAAGGAAAAAAACTGGCTGTCATGTCAAACAAAAAATCCAAGTGCATAAAATAAGCACGCTGGTTCTTTCATCATTGGCCACAAGGCTCTTTTTAGGGTAATCATACCTAAAGGTGGTCACTGACATAACGCTGGGTGAACAAGAAACCAGTGATACGAACAAACGAACGGACCATATCGGCTTAGATACTGATTGACTAATGCTGCAATGAGCAATATAATTGTGTAACGTAGTGGTAGTCGCTTCTGATCATGATTTGGTAGTTTTATAACTTAAACTAGCTTATTTTAAATTATTTTCAAGTGCAAAAATATACAAGACATAAAGCGCAATGGCCTAAAATCCTAATCAAAAGTGAAAACCACTACGTTACACAATTAAGGTGCAGTTCAATTTAATTTTCATAGATCGAAGCACTTGTGCTGAAAAAGCAACAACAAACTTTCAACAAAGAATAAAAAACACCTTGTTTTTCCTAATTAGGTACCTACTTGAAAAACTTCCTCATTCCATTGGTTGTTTATTCTGTAAGTTTCATCAAGTTACTTCAATGGCTTCATCATAGAATCTTGTTTCTAAGAAAGTCACTTGCCTTCGGAATTGATTAAAAATGGCGTAAAAAAAATAGCCACAATACTGAACAAGAGAAAATCGTGCAACATACAGGAGGTGATTCAGGTACCTACCCTCTGTCTAAAGGTTCTCTGCCGTGGTATTTGCCCGGCCTAAGAATAAATAGACCCCTCCGTCTCCTCCCGTGGATGTCGTAAAAGCCGACTTAGTGGTTACACCAGGGGACCATAGAGTTCGAATGCGGAAAAGGGAATTCTTTAACATTAACCAGCAGTATCCACCTGAGTAGGTACTTAGCACCCAATATTGCGATCACCAATCCGCCTGCCAAGCGTGTATGGCAAACCCCCGCATTGTATTCGGTGAGGGAGGCCGCGTCCAGCATTGGACATCAACCGGCTGATGATTATGAAGTGTACTCTATCTTTAGTCTTCCGCTTGACATTGTTTTATGGGACAACCTGTATATTTGGATTAAATTGCCTTTAAAAAATTCGTAATCTATTGTAGTACATCAATGAGGCGTACAACCAGTATCAAATTAAACCCAAAACGATGTTAAACACGACATTAATATGTATCGAGCGCGCAAATGCGACAAGAAGGCTGCGCGGGCGCGGGCGTGCCCGTAGAAGACGGGATCGATCAGCGATCAGACATTGTTTTTCGATCATGCGGGTACAATCTGTCACACTACGAGTGCGGGCCTTCGCGAATCGCATACCAATGAAACACTTTTTCTTGTGAAATATACTTGGAAAATGCTAATTTAGTATTCAAAACTGGAAGTCAGCGGTTAATTGAAAATTAGCATGGAACAAAATTAGACACGGGTTTATTAGGATTCGAATAATTACTGACACCGGAATAAAACTTCTTTGATCTCGTATTTCCTTGGAAATTATACAGTATTAAAACGAAATTCAGAATTGAATTACAAAAAATGTTTGTGTAGCACATCCAGCAGTTATGTAACATGATCATCTATGAAGTTAGGTAGGACTCTACCAAAACAAGTAGGTAAGTAAGTAATAGATCTGATTTGACTTTTTCGAGCTGTGTTCAATAATCTACTTACTTATTTGTAAATCTTTCCTTATAATTTGTAATTCAATTGATACGTTATCTAGGCTCTACTGTCGGCGTATGTCTACCCAATACTATCAATAAATCATGACTACCGTCCTTTGTGTGGAGATTGTTCTTAGTGCATCATGCAATTCGTAGTTAATATTATTGTATATCTCTTCATCAGCTGGTTTCACTGCTGGATGAGGTCTCCCCATATAATAGCATTATAATATGGAGGATTTGCCATAATCACCACGCTTGGCAGGCGGATTGGCGTTCGCAGAATTGGTGTTAAGTACTCATATGGATGCTGCTGCCCATCCCCTGGCGTAATCCCTGAGTCGCCTCCTACGACATCCATGGGAGGAGTTGGAGGAGTACTTGCCATATTATATATAATAAGCATTAAAATATCAGTGTTCGATTTACAATTCATATTCGAATCAGCAGGTAAAAGGTAGCTATATCTTGCGCACGCGGTCGTTCGGGCCGTTGACGCCATGACGTGACGCGAGCAGCAACTATGTCAATGCCGCGCTGCACTATTGCACTCTTATCGTCCTCTTCGATGTATTGGAAAATAACGTATAGCGACAACACACTCATTGTAATTACATACCTTTGGTATGAACGAAAATGTAACTTACGAAGATCCTAGGAAAAAAAAAACAAAGTTAATAAATCTAGGTCAGAGGAGGCTGACAGAAGAGAAAGGAGGTCTATACCCAGCAGTGGGTGATTCCGAGATGCGATGATGATGATGATGATGAAATAAATCTAGGTCCGATTCGCAATTTGCTATACCTACGAATAGATAACTAAGTATACACATTAGAAGCAGCAGTAAGCAGGTAAATAATTTTAATTAGCGTCTTTTTCCATGATCATAATAATATATTAATTTGAATAAGTACTTACCCAGTATTTTTCACTCCAAAGTTTAATTAGTTTTGTGTGTTAGTACCTACTATAAATGTACAACAAAGATAAACTACCCCACATCCATCAATGACAGGCGAGGAGAGCCTTCATTATTGCACTTACCTGTCTGTTAGCTATTTGTTACATGCTCAATTGGAAATACAAATGGTTTGTAAATACCACTATCGATTTGTAAATTAAGAGTAGAGTTTAGAATGTGACCCTACTAGTGACTCTCATGACTATCGAAGATTTATACTGTGTTCTTAGGTAAATATTACGAATTGTTCCCTATACTTATACCTAATATAAAACTAGTGTTTGGTATTTCAAATGCATAAACTGGACATGTAATCCTATTTATGATTCCCGCTGACTTAACCCGGTCATAGTTACATAAATATCTCCCACGGGAGCTATTTTTAAAATCATTGTACAAGATGAGCCCTCCCGTCTAGCACCAGTGTGCGTGCAAAATGTCAGCAAATGCGACATTTGTCTCTCAGCTACACGTTTTGGATTTGACTTCCATTATATTACACTGCTGCGTCAAAAGGCATGTGTTTCTGTGAACCACTGAAACTGTTTCCAGATTTTGTGGGACACGTTATGAGATGCTAAATTTAACGTTGTACGGTAAAATGTAACAACTGCTTGATCCATCAACAAACAAGGATTTTACGATGATTATGTACAATGCAAAAAGGAATACCTACAGGCTCATAATTTGAAAAGTGTAAGTACAATGAAGATTGTGTCAATAACAGATGGCTACTTTCACGCGTTGAACAAATTGTATACACTTCTTTGCACTTGTAAACCTGTCAGCTCACCAAACAAGTTTCGTGACCGCCATTTAACACTGTTATATTTGAGCAATGTTCAGATAAATATCTATGTACCTGATTCTAATAACTGCTTGGACCTATATACGAGTTAAGATGAATTCGGTATTCCGAATAGGAATATATAGGGAAGGAAAAGTCAACATTACCATAAGAATTTAAATAAATTATAAATATAAAAAACTGGTCTCATCTCAACCTTTCTCTACTGCTATTTTTGAATCCATTACTAAACATCGATAAATCAAAAACTATATGCCGCTTTATTTTTGCAAAGTTGTTTCCTCGCGATAGACAATAAAATTGTCGATAAAATATATATAGGTGACCCATATTTTTATTTTTATTTCTTCCAAACTCATGCACGTTTTGATTAATGAATGGTTAGAATCTTTTACTGTATACCCCACAATATATTGGTTGTTTTAAATTACGAAAGCTGCAATATAGAGCTGCACAATAAAAGTCCAAAGGCTATCGAGGCTCGGAAGCGTGTGTTTAAAAGCTCCTATACTTCCACACTGGAGGCGCTTTATGAGCGGACAATATTGGAAAAATGTTGGTCGCACGTGCTCTCCAAACGATTTGCTACTGTGAAAATTTTAAATTAGGGCTTAACTTTCTTTGTCCGCCGTTTATCTTCCGCGGTACATTTTTAGCGGGAAAACCATTTTGCGCTATCTAAAAAGTTTTCTTTTGGAAATATGAGCGAGCATAAGGAGTTTCTAGACGATATTATGAGAACAAACACGTCTTTTAAGTGGAAACTGAGGCTCAACTTTATTTGGTTGAGGCCTGAAAACTTATATTCATTCTTTGTCCACAGTGTTTCTTGAGTTGGTGCTTCCTCATTGGAAAAATAACCATCACATGCGGCGAGAGGTTCACCCTTGGATATCTGACAGGATCACAGAGACGACCAGGAGACTATAGCTACCAAAGACCAGGCAGAGTCTTATCAGGTGTGTGAACATTATCTACTGCTGAGACGCGAGAAGTGCTAGTTCAATTCCCGCTGCGAGTGCGAGGAATGTAATGGTACCACAAGCCTCTTCATTTCTGATACCTACCCACGATACGGAGATATCTTAAATATTTGGTCATAACGGGACTATTGGGTGTTATTATTTTATTTATTATTATATCTACCTATACAACTGTAAAAGTAAAAGGATTTATATTACGCTTATCTCTGTTAAAAACCACTCTTTTTATATTTTCTTCAACATATAACCGCAAAGTCACTTGTTTTGAAATTTATTTCGTTGAAAAAACCAACAGCTACAATGAATATAACAAAATTACTTATAGTTACTGTTATACAGCCAATTATAGGTATCTGTTTCCTACTTCCTCATTAAGTACCTACCTGTCTACTGATTTGTCATAGGATGTAAAGTGTTCGATATCTCTGCATTCATAACATTGTAATAACAAGCTTATCACAATCAAGTGACATCCATTATCATAAATTACGTATTGGCCTTATTCGCTCATATACATAAACACCTAAACTTAGGTATAGATCTGATCATAACTACTAGCTAAAGCTTACTAGCAATAGATAGAATAGCAAATTCTCTAATACTTATATATACCGACGTATTGTTTGCAAAATCGTTATATAAAGGCCAGACTACAACATTATTTGCTTATGCGATCAAAGATTATGTCTGTTTATTTTACTGCAAGATCGATCCGAGATCCGACCCAAAGATTAATATAAGCCAGCATTTGGCACACGCACACGCACTTTACAAAATCTCTTCATAGCATGTATGTAGGTAGGCAAATAAACATCCACGATGCTACTTTACCTAGAAACATTTCACATCAATCATATTTACATACACTTTTTATTTCAACAGGAGCAATTTCAATGGCTGTCGATGAAGTGAATGAAAAACTGCTGGGGCCGATGGGTCATTCTCTCGACTTCGTTGTCGCCGAAACGTACGGCCAAGAAGAAGTTTCCATACGACAGGTGCGTGCCAACAGCATTCATAAATTATGTTTCACGGTCCATTTCGGTCTTAACATAAAACCAGAAAGTAGACAAAAATCTCGTAAAAGCATACCAATTTAGTATCGGGACACTTTTCCGATCGGTTGCAAAATTCCTTGGGAGTTGAAGTCTACTCGCCCGGTGCCCATTATTCTTTCACAGGTTCCGAGCACAGATTGAATTTGCAGAAGTATCCTTATAGAAGATAACTTATAATATATATTATCTAGCACCATAACGGCAAAGTTATTGTGATTGAAACTGTTCAAGGTAGATGAAGGTTCGTAGATACAATTCAGTCGGCAGCTTTTATCGATTAGGACTCTACCGAGTAGGCATAAATTCCTCCCTGAAACAAATAAATGGGTGAATGTGACAGTCCAAATTGCATAAATTTAAAATTTAGAGCTCTCTCTAATTTACGATTGTTTCCTGCTAATAAATTAAATAGGAATCGAATTAAGGATGCGGACACTAAGCCTGCTCATAAATCTTCGGTCGTGATCGTTCAAAATCAACTAAAGCGACAGATCTATGCGTTTGAAATTTTAATTAGTTATAGTTTTTGCTTTTGCACGAAAAGTTTGTATGGTATATATACGATTCAGTATTCACCAACCAACTGCCAAATAAACAAGGGACAATTTATATTGGGAAGCGATCCGAATTACCGCGACCCATCACGTTAAGCTGCGGTTACATTATAAATGTAGTGCAGCATAATGAGCTTTAGTTCAATTGAAATTAAGGGTGTTTTTCAGTGGTATTAATTACTTTTGTTTGTTATTTGGATATCCACCTTGAAATAATATACGAATATTTTGTTATGAGTCGAGGTAGATGTAGAGACGGGCTCGCTCAGCGAGATTAAGTCTGAATATTTAGATTCAAAAGCGCGTTTTCCTACCAAGGTAAGGTAGGTTATCTGTAAAACATCGCTGTATCTCCAGAAACACAATGCGACACTCAAATGCATCGCAGTGACCTAGCGATGGCCGCCATAACAACTCAAGCGCGTGCTATATTCATTCGAGCATCTTATTAACTTAATTCAGTTTGCTTCAATCGACTTGGCTTGCGTTCATATAATGAACAACATTGCATGATAACTAGAGATGCATCTCGCAAGAGCATGTAAGTTGTACTGCAAAATATGTTGGCTGACTGAGAAATCAACTCATATTCTCAGTCACTGGTCCAAATACATACATATTTTTACGGTATTTTGTCTTATGTTCTGGTCTGACACAATAAAGACTCCACGACATGACTGGCTTAATGTGGTAATATACTGAGATCATTCAGGAGGTGCATGGGTACATGTTCACATTCCTGTAGTATTAGCCAGTAATAGCTAGTAGTAACTAACATTAGGTTTATGTAGAATACTAAGAACATTTTTCTGTAACAGTAGAAGGCAGATTTAGGTCGCCAATAACGTGGCACCCTCTGTGCGTAGGTTGACGTAGTATCCTTGTTAATGCATGAAATGGAAATCGTGGGTCCCAAGTCCCATGTCTTCTTCTGAGAAGTTGACGTTGGCATGTATGTAATAGTTCACTTGACATATATTTTTACTGAGATTACTAAAAATATTGAAGATACGCCGATCCGTTTGCAAAATATAGTTTGCCTTTTAAACTTTTGAATTACTGTTTTAATATTTTCCTTTAGCATTCTGGACGTATTTTTTAGGAAAGGCAACCAAGTTGCTTAGCCATTGAATAACACACCGAAAGCACTAATATTTCCTTGTACTAATATTTATTCTGTGCCGAATGCTTTTACTTCAGTGAGTTCCTATAAAGTAAAATTACTAGATTTGTCTTTTAGCGGGACTTTTGTTATTTGCATGATTGCCTAATAAATGTCCAGTAACACTTGGATTTATAAACATTGAAAACGTGACTTCTATTTTATGTTTTCCAAAAACATTTATGACAAGTTTTACTGGAATTTATGTTGTGTTTTCTAGCTTGCTTTTTCCTCGTAGTCTGTATCAAAAATAGGACAGGAAAATAATTGAAGGCCTATTACGTTTTATCTATTAGGCGCGTTATATGAGATTGATGTCTTCGGAAGGGCTCGTAAAGTGAGGCTTGCGGCGAGGGCGATATGAGTGTATAAAACTTGAACCATAACTTTATAGCTGTCGCATCACATGCCTTCAGGGAAAACAGTTTTGCTTATACCATGATAAAAATATAAGTACCTATTAAATAGCTGTACTTATAATAAAACTCTTAAATAATTTTAGAACTTTTAACAGACAGTCGCTAAAAGTTGGCAGAGAGACAAGGCACCATTTAGTGTTCACCTTGGGTTTAAAGATCCCACTTATTACTAAGTATACACCTTATTTGGAGTAAGGATCTGGCCCATAAAGGAGAAAGTGACTTTACTAATAATCTGAATCTTATGAGACCATCAAAGTCTCAGGTTGCCGAGGTTTGATATTCGTTTTTAACCAGTAAAATTTTATCGCTGCGAAACGTTACACTTACCTTCATAACATTACCATTTTAGGAAACGTTTATTACCCATCTTCCTTAAAAAGATTCAATGAAAGCTTTTGAAAGTAAATCTGGTTCAGCACTGCTAAGAACGTAGCTTAAGGCCCACTTTCCTCTGAAGCTTCGCTGCGTAGACGCTTTAAAATGTATCGTGCTTACAGCCGTCGGAGATCGAGCACAAATTTTGCTGATCCGATTGAAAATTTCCGTACGGAAAGTCATATTTTGATGACGGATCTGGAAAGTATTCAGATAGTAGTAGTACGAGACTATACAAACAGCATTTCCGCTGAAATCTTTTGGCGTTCTTGTTCTGATGCTTCATTGTTAATTTACCGCGTGGGGTAAAGAAAGATAATCTTAGAGCTAGTAAGGGTATGTTACTACAACTGTTGCCGCTTTCAGAAGCGGAATCATTTTGGATACTTTAACTTACACGTACGTACGTTACGTAGATACAGAGAGTGTCTGTCTACCGCGTCCACGTCTATGCAGCTAATGACGTTGCATCAGTGGGCAGCTGCCTTTATTACCAGAGCAGAGGCTTAGGGAATTGAAACTCCCGTCTTTATTACTCCAAAGAGCTAAGTCGCTTACTAATTGCTTCCAGTCATTATCGCCGTTCGAGTGCCCTCAATGATAAGAATAATACTTATAGGTGGTCTGCTCTACAAACAGCTCATTAAAATAGGCTTATGAATACTTTATAAGTTGACTTATGTAGTATATTTTCGCAAAAACGTTAATTTTTTGACAAAACCTTTATTTACAGAAATAATAATACAACTTATACAAATGTACACAACATTTTAATAATGCAAATGAAACAGTTAAGCTATCTTAAGACCGTTGCAAGCGATCTAAAGATAGCTCAACTGAACGGAAGCATCCCCAAGACGCTGGTTTCATTGCTACGCTAAATGGCAATACTAATGTGTTAAGCCTGACAAAATAAACAACTAAGTATTGAAAATAAATCCATACAAAATAGTCAACTAGTTAGGTCTTTGGCTATCAATGTCCAAGTATTTTATTATAGAGCAGTGTAAGCTCAAAGATACATTTCTCCAGTTTACGTAAAAACTATTCTATTCGTTCGCAATCGTATTCGCAATTGTATAAAGTGATGATGACAGAGTGCTTAGCAAAACATATATTAAATTACCGGAATGTGTCATGTAGAATGAAACACAAGGGCACAATCCTTATCTCCTTTATACTTAACAAAGGGTAAATGATGCCCAAGAAAGGGCAGCAAAACAATAGCTCTATTATAATCATGCAACCACATAAGCTTGACACTTAAAATCTTGAATTCAAGCAGTAAAACTCTCTTTCTGGTGAGACAATTCGCATAAAATGTAATACATATAATTTCACGAGAATGATAATATCAATTCGATATTTGATAACCGCAGCATCCCCAAGTACAAATTGTGTCGTTAAGTTTTTAGCACTTACTGTAGCGAAATGGGGCTTAATATTCTTTAGTTTAACGATACGAACAGAGACTATCGTGAAAATGGTTGGATAAAGAATCTAGTGTAAAATCTTTGTTTCATATCATCTACATCGCAGTTTTTCGTTACAGCACTCGTAAACTTGAGGGATATAAAAGTGTTGACCGCTTGAAGTTAAGAACGCTGAAAAACTACGCGTTTACAGTTCAACAGAACTATTATGACTTGTTAGCAAGGAGAAATTGTGTTTAAAGTATTTTAATCTAAAGTTTCTCTTCTTCGTCTTGCCGTGACCTAAGAAGTTAATTCTACTCCTTCGTAGGCTGTGTAAGAACTATAACTGCTTACTAATTACAACTCGATCAATACACTCAACAATAAAGGCTTTACGTCTGTGTTTGATAATCGTAAATGACGTTTAGCAAGTTGTCACAATACGCTGTAGAATGTAGGAATAGTAAGTTGCGTGGTGATTTTTGATATATACATTACTTTAGAATAAAGGCTCAATTTACGCCAGTTTAACCTAGCTGTAAGTTCTTCACGTGGTATGTTTATCAATGTGTATTCCCCACAGGTGGCCGCTTTGTGGGCAGCTAACGTATCCGCATTCATCGGGCCGCAAGAGACTTGTGTGCACGAGGGCCGTATGGCCGCTGCCTTCAATCTACCTATGATCAGCTATGTAAGTGGCTAGCAGGCACTGATAGCACAATATTTTCCTTGATAGCCCTTCTGATACGGAGCGATAATAAGGACTTAAGACACATTTATAGATACGCTCTACAGCTGACTTTAGAATTGTAGAGCTGGTCCTTCTTAAAACTCATAGAAATAAAGAGATGTTAGTTCCGATTATTTCACTACTCGTGAGTCAGAATTCCCCAATCGATGGCGTTGCGGTCGTAGGAAGTCAGAGGATGATGAAGATTGCTCAAGAACGTTCGTTGAGTCATTCTATGGATGAGAGCCCATGTCTAGCTCTGGACGTCTTTCGCCTGATAATGATAACGAAGTCATAATTTATTTATTTATTACTAACACATTACAAAAATGCGAAAAGTTTGAATGTTAATTGAATGAAAAACAGAGGCGTTTCTTGGTATTCTTTCTCACAGGTAATGTATTCTTAAATAGGACTTACTGTTGTTATTATATATCTTTGCTGAATGAATAGGTTGGTATCTACTTTGAATGAATTAGTATGTAGGCGTTGAAAGCAGTAAAACCTATTTTGTATGTCATTATTATATCTCAAAGGGAATGGATGTATGTTGCAATGAATGCAATGTATCATGTGCAGCTATTGTTCTAATAACAATAGCGGTAACTAAGCATGCACCTGTAATTACTATGAATAAATGCACTCATGACTTGTAATGATAGTTTTAACCTAACGGTTTAAATAGATTTATTATCTTAGACCCAACCCATACATTTATGATAATTTATTTTGTGTCACTCTGACACTGTCTGTTCTCTTTGTTCCTCAAAAACTACTTAAAATTAAATTATATCATAAATAAGCTAGAAGTGAATAGTATGCCCTTCGTCAGCTCATTTTCATATTTAAATATACCTAAATATGCCTGTTTGCTGGCTGTACAATCTTTTTATTCTCGTAAGCTGACGTCCAAATGGTTGTGTATATTGTATGTAAAACTTTACACTCCACCCAAAATACGTGAATCATCATGCATAATGTACAGTTCCGGCTGCTGCTGTGGCACAAACCGTACAAAAAAGTTATCGGTTAAAATCGTTTACGTATAGCGCCAACATTATCGATGCGACATGTCATTCGGAGATATTTAAATTCGATAGTAAAAAGTTTACCAAACTGAGGATTCTAGTTCGAGTTCTTTAATCAATTCGATAGCTATGTTAGTTGGTCAGAAACACAAACTGAAGATAGACAGACACCAAACATTTAGGTAACGAAACTCTAAAAACAGCTCGAAATTTGTATAGTCCTACATTTTTACCCCAATTATTTTTTCTAGACCAATCACATCAATCGTTTGCTACCCTATTCAACCCCAACATAGGCTTGGGATATACCAAAGATGTTGGAAATAGCTTGCTTACCTTTACGTATTTTACATCCATGAGATCTTTAGCCGATATTCGCTTTCATATACACGATGTGCCACAGCAACAGCCGGGACTGTAGGTTCGTACGTTAAACGGGCCATTAATTCTCCATAGATATTGTCATTGAGATTCATGCCTAATGCGTTACATGGTATTTGCTATTGTGGATGTTATGGAAATAGCAATTATATTAATAGCACTTCTGACGCGTGATGTATTACCGCCTGGTCAACAACTCGTACCTACTAAATAATAAGCGTTATCGATGCCCATATTTTGTCCAAGTTCTGTAGTTTCAGAACTGTGTCATATTTTCATATAGCCATTCCGGGAGATGTTTTCCTGCCTAACTGTGTATCTCTGTTTTCTTACACGATAACAAGATTTATTGAGATACTCTGATTTGCGAATACAGCTCAGCTGGCAACAGTGATATCTATTTTATATAAAGAAAAATAAATAATACAATTGCTCTAGACTAGAGAATTCAATTTCTTTCAATCTATTTGTTTTTATTTATTTTCTAATAGCTTAAACAAAGCTCAAACTAAATAAATGATATTGTAATTTATATAACAAAGGACACGCTTCAGGACGCTTGATTACATTCTCTTGTAGAGACCCATTATATACTTTTTAACAAAACAACTTTTTTTTGCAGTATTGTCGAGACGTGGCCAGTTCAAACAAGCGTGTGTACGCGACGTTCGCACGCACTCGCCCCTCGGACATCGATATCTCCCGCTCAGTTGTTGCCGTGCTCAAGAATTTCAATTTCATGCATGTAAACAATACCTATTTGCATTTTTACCTATCTCACTTCCTTTACGACAACACTGCACTACTTTTTGTTCGGAACTTTCGAACAAAACCTCGCTCGGGTTAGCTGATGCTTGAAAACGTAGTTGAAAACAACTGAACGCATTTTGATGAGGGTACTCTGAAGTTTATCCACTCGCAGCGAGCCATCATGCGTCGTTCTTTTTCCATGTTTGAGTTACCAGCAGTAAGTAGCTAAGTACCAACTTAAACTAAAATAAGGACTCTGTGTTGGATTGCTCGTTAAGTGGGAATACTTTGTTTTAGAATCATTACTATCCCGTAATGCGCTTTTAATTGTTATTTGTTGTACATGCAATCCTTGAAGCTACGATCTGCATAAACGTGCATGGGGTCATTGGTGTAAATTGCCCTATATCCAGCTGTAGGAATTCTCATGATTGTATAACAACCACACTGGGAGTTGATCAAATCGAGACTTAATTATGAATTGGCTGAAAATTCGTATTCTGCTTCCTCGTAATAACAATTTAGTCTACTTTCGATCATATTTCAATCAACTTTCAAACATGATAACAACTTTTAATGAAAATTCAAATTTAAATTCAATGATATTTATGAGATACTATCAATGAAAACATGTGTGCTAGGTCTCCTGATTCCCGCAAAATCAGTGTTGTCTATCTCAAGAAGTGTTGATGAGCTGTAATGACCAATAAACACAATATTTAAATTTCGTGTCACTTTGCTGACCACCTCAAATAAGAACGAGAATTTGAAAAGATTGATAATTCTTTTGATGTCCGTTTAGCTTAGTTCATGTTTCGGTCACATTGCGATATTATATTCACATTTCCGCGTTGTATTGTCTGCTGGGGAGAATAGGTACCATTTGTGCCATTTATGACATCGAAACTAGACTACATTCCTATAATTTGACAAATTTTTATTACAATATTATAAAAACAAATGAACGCTATACGATGGTGTAGCGTTCATTTGTTTTTATTATTGGTGGACGTGGTGTCGATTCTGATTCATCTAAGTTAGACAAAATTTGACAGCACTAGAAAAATATGTCATTAGTCATCATATATATATTATGTATGCATATGTATGTTATGTCATCAGAATCGACACTATTACAAAAAACGCATCTCTCTACAGGTGAGTTTCATCTACCTCAAAGCACCAAACCACGATTTCTCACGCCTCGCCCTCGCCATAATAGCGGCTGCTAGAGAGAAACAGATATCAGTTCGCACGGTGCAAGTGTACAGGCAGCCGTATTACTACGAGAACAGGCGGGAGAACTTCTCGCGTAACCCCTTTCTGGACATCGTGAGGGACACATATAAGGACACTAGAAGTGAGTACCTCCTAAGTATTTTGGTAACTAAATCTACCTACGTAAAGTACGCTGTGATCCTCTATAGTAGAGCTGCGGCTCTATTATAGAGGCTCTCTAGTTTTAGATAAGTTATTTTGTTCATAATCTCTATACCTATATAATAATAGGTATAGAGATTATGAAGAAAATAACTTTTTGAATTTGTGTCGGTTTACGCAACCATAATAATTTGGTGTGATTACGCATTGTCTCCGGCTCTGCCTTATTTAACAACAAGAAAATATTTTTTCAGGAAAATTATGTGTTTATTCTAAGAAAAATTACTAATAAACAATATTCTCTCATCTATTTTTGTTGTCTTCAAGAAAAAGCAGTATTTATTTTTACTTATATGCTTTATCTGAATAAAATCAATCAGGTTCAGTGTTGATGAATAATGGAAGAGCATTTTTCACCAACTGAATTTAAGTGCAATAAACAGAGCTGAAAATATAAATATTTTCGCAGTTTACGTGACCGTGGGATACTACCACGATCATATTGGACTGATGTTGGCTTTGGATGCAATGCAGCTTTTGGATTCTGGTAAGCTTAAATATTTTTCTAGTATAATATTGGTAATCTGCAATAGCCATAAATAATATCTTTATTGTTATTATCATATGGCAATATTTAGGTTATGAGTATAAGTAAGTTATTCTTAGGCAATTTAGTGTATGAGCTATCTTTTTCATTTAGTTTCATACTCTGGGATGACTGGCAGCAAATGCTGCATAGTATTAAGTCCTCCATTAGTACAATTTTTTGGTGGTTTTTGTGCAATAAAGAATGAAATAATAAAATAAATAGGTAGGTTATGTTTACCTACTGACAACAAAAAATGCATCTTTGTTTACTGAAATTGTACGTTTTTTAATTTTAATAAAAGGTGACTTACTTGATTTTATGCAATGAACTGAACTAAAACACTTCATACCAGACTTATTCTACAAAATGTCGCGAGCCATCACTCTACTGTCGATAGATGAAGTAGGTGGCTTCGCCTTTGCGACGAAGTGATCGTTATGCATATTTGACAGTTTCCATTTCGTAGGTCTCACTCGACATATCAAATTCACGTATCATTTTGATGTATGCTACGTCTTAAATTCTACACTCTTGCGTAGTTGCGACTTTTTCGAATGATCCGACTTACTTAAAAACTACACGACATTTTAAATTGATTGGTCATTTTAATGTAAATAATTAAACATAATGTATTAAACTGTGTATTACAAATAAACTTCGAGCACCACGGAAGGGAGTAGCCATTCGCAACGTTCCCCTCTGTCAAACTACAAGCGAAAGTAGGCATATGCGTTCAATAAAACTAGTTGTTATTCTGTGCAAGGTTTGCTAGTGTGAGTGTCGTCATTACAGTGTTGTATTTGGATGTGTATATGCGGAATTGCGCTTGTGTGCACATTTCCCCCCGCAAAAAATTACAGAACTTTGAATGGTAATATATCGCTAAGGCTACTCCCTTCCGGCCCGCGCGGAAGTCCGTGTTGCTCGAAGCAAATAAATAATTAGTAATGTGCTTACCACAGTGTTTGAAGGACTTTAATAATATGGAAATTCCAATTGTCAAGTCCCAGGAAGGAAAGCAGAACCTACAGCACAAGTCCCAAGTCATTTAATGCTTTGTAATTTGTATATTAAATAAATAGATAATATTGTTATTGCTTCTTCCAAAAACTAACATTATAGAGCCATATAGATCTATAGATCTCTAGACCAGCTTATCCGACTGAAAGGAGCAACGTGTATGATTTCCATAAGTCCCCTGATATATTTGTCTTGATCTTCCCTTTGTTGGCTCGACAACATCCCATTATCCGAGGGTGCTTGAGAGTGCTATTCACACCATTTCATTTTAAGAGATATGAATGGAAGCCTCAGGATTTCTAACAGTGGAAACGTGATTCAGGAGTGAAATAAAGCGTTTCAATTTACAACGGTTAGCAGGCACCCACTAGTACATACGTGTTTATTGCTGCCTCTAAAATCGATCTATAGAATTTGAGAACCAGTATAACGTAACACATGTGTCTTTTGCAGTATAAGAAGGCACTGGATGTTAGCTATAAGGCCGTCTTAATTTTCTTCCTTTATTACCCATGAAATGTAGGCAATTTTGCTTGCAAAGCTTTTTAGAACTTCGAACCTATTCCTTTAATATGTCATGGTTCCCATATTTCGCTTTATTATTCATATGAAGAAAATGGCTTTAATTAATTTGTACTCGTTCCAATAACAGAAGTACCGACCTCGATCTTCCAATCTAAATGAACTATTGTAGAAAAGAAGCTTTTCGTTTGAAACGTCGTCAATGTTGGAATGTAATAAGCTTTCCAGAGCCCGAACCTAACTAAACTACTTCAAAGAGATTTTGTGATTCAAGAGCTCCATTGAAGTATTCGTTGTAATGGAATAACCGATCAATCACAAAGTAGGCAAAGAGCTAATATAGTGTAAATATACTAATAATACTAGTAATAATACTGGCACTTGATAAATTACACCAATGACACTATATCGGCTATGATTTAGGATGTATTCTCATATATCATTTGCTTACGAAATAGATAATTTCGTAATCTTGAGTTGAGTGATTTGTAGTTTTATATGCTTTTACCATGTTGATGAATAGGAGGTATATTTTAAAAAGATAGGTACTTCAATTTGTAAAGTTGATTTCTAACAGTCTCTTTGATTTGTTGAAGAATTCTGAAATAGATTTTTAGAGTTAATTCCAAACGTTCAGCGTCGTGTAAACATCAGTCTGGAAATAAAACTTGAAAGGAATATAAATGATACAATCATAACTTTGTTTGTGCTACGTCTATCATTTTACATCTCTATCGTTTGTGAACTTCATAATTTGAGCTACTTCAGTTTATATGTATACTTATAGTACAGTCAACGACATAAAAAAATTGTGGATTTTTTACGTTTTGTATCAGAATAATGGTAACTTTGACTAGGACTTAAAGTGGATCCTCAAAATCGACCCGTAAATTAAACCTGTTGGACACATTATTTGGGTTTTAAAAACTCGAATTGTTAATAAACTCATGCAGACGTTGTCTGTGCATAGATGTGTTAATGTGGACTTTGATGATAACCATATATTCCTCAAAATCACGTAGGTAGCTAGATTATGAATCCTTCAGCAATATTGAAGTTTCTGGATTGAATTGGGCATACTTGTTACTTGTTACAGTTGAGGCACGTGGAGCACGTTCGTACCCTAACTAATTTGAACTAAATCTCAAATCAAACTATCACCGATTTATCGGATCTGCCACTAAGCTTGTGGATTATGAGAATCCATCACATTTTGTGAGCAATATACTGGTTATAGATCGCCTGAACTAAAATTCTGTGCCACTATCGCGTTTTACTGCAGGGCGCGGCATACCATTAAACCATGGAGAGTCTCATCCAATCCAATAAAAGTCATAAAATAAAAAAAAAACGTTTAATTGCTGGTCGCCAGCCAAACATGAGTAGCTCAATTCCAACGGAATCAATATTTTTTTCCAATTACGTGTGTCAATCTTCCCGCACTTAACCATAACGATGATCGGCAGGTGAATACGCCGCCATCGGAGTTGACGTTGAAAAGTATGACTCTGAAGAGGCGGTCCGCTACCTAGCTGGACCACTGCGGAAGGAACCCGCAGCGAGGGCTCTCCGGTCCTTCCGATCTTACTTAGCAGTGGCTCCGTCACCCTCTCCATCGTATCCAGTCTTTGCTAAAGAAGTGAACACAAGACTGCAGATGCCACCATTTAACTTCACCAATCCACTGCTCGCGTTTGGAGGCGGGAAAGTGGTAAGTTGATCAATGTCCACGTTTTTAAATAGTTTACGCTCCCTAGGTATAAAGCGCTCCAGAGTGTTCCTATGGCAAATAAATTGGTGTATGACTCTGCAAGAATATTTCACATCACCAAGCAGCTTGATCCTTTGAAGCCAGTTCTGCAGTTGCCGCAATAATAATAATTATTATTATTTTTAACGAGGTTATAAATAAATGAATGTAATAATAATAATAATGTATTTATTTCAGGCTACATGGAAAATATATAATTCAATTATACCTAAACAATAAGCCCATAGCAACATATTAGTCCAGTCAGTGAGGGGGTTTGACCCTGACAATAATTCCTCTGTCGCTGAAACTTTGCAGTCTGATAAAGTAAAGTTCATAAATTACGGTTGACAAGTTATCCATGATTTTTTTTATTTTTAAATGTTGTATTTCTACCTAAACATGAAAATCACTAATAACTTTTGGTGGAAAATTGCTCTGTCCAAAATTCCTTCGGTATATGTTAGTATACATTAATAAGTATACATATGTAACGGTATCCAGGAATATTTCGATTTCAGTGAGACAGAAATTTAAGAATATCTGTATTTTTATCACAACTTTTTCAGGAAAATTGCTCCGTCAGTTTTAATTTTTTTGTACTTGTAAGGTTGTTTAAACTAATCGCCTTGCAGAGTTATCCAAAAGATTTGCCTTTTTGTTCATAGTTTTATGGATTTTTGGAAATAACTTACGGCGGAAAATTGCTCCGTCCATTTTTATTCATTTGTTAGTTACAGTATACTTTATTATAATAGAATTTTAAGTTATCCAATAAAATTTCGCCAAAACACATAAACACATAAACTTTTAAATATCAACATTTCATAATTAGTCAATTTTCGTACCGCGCAGAGTTCTGTGGGCTCAGCACGAACAATTAATGTTACCGAGACGCAATCGAGACGATCTCAAACGTCAAATATTGGCCAGTGACACAGGAGTGACTTGAAATTTTCAATATTTGTGAGTAGATATTTGAAGTTTACTATCGTGTCTTCGTAACTTTAGATGTTCGTGTTTGGGCCTCTGATAATACAGCGGGGCACCGCACCACGCATGCGCTCCGCGCAAGGGCTGCCAGATATACCGCTTTTCCTTTTTTGACACAGCTTTTTTGCTTAGGGATCCGCATTCCGTTTTTGGTTATCGAGGTTCTGTTTTTTTTGGATGATACTATGAGCAACTTTTTTATCACTTTTACACCGAAAAAAAACGCCTAAAAGTAGCTGTCCTTAAACTTATCTCCAAAATAACGTAAAAAAGATGTGGAAAAAATAAGAATATTGAGAACACGATGAAGAATTAAACGAAAGTTATCGCGAGTGACTGTTAAAACAATCAAAACTATTACGCTATTGAAAATTCTCCCAGGGACACTCAACTCGTTTTTGAATAAAAAATTAAAATAAATTACTTACTGAAAATATATCAAAATCATGGAAAACTACCACGTTCAAAACCGTCAGTCAGCACACCTACTCGAGTACTTACGACTCGCACTTGGCAAGCTTATTTTGTATGTAAAGTCGTACTTTTTTTAAATCTCGTTAGAAATCAATTGAAACATACTGGCCACCTAGAAGTCGTCATAAAAACAGCCAACGCATCGAAGAAGAAATGATCCACGTTACAAAATTTGACAGTTTAGGTAAGACCACAAAATATAGAAATAGACAGAAGGTCCGCTCCCACCGTCCTTGAAAATAATTACCTAAACTTGCCTGACTCACTAAGGTTGCTACTGTATTCATTCAGAATTTTGAAAAGGAGTAGATTATTAGGAGTTGGAACAAGTTACAAACAATCTCGTTTGGAAAGGTGAAGAACGTTTGCATTTGGTTGTATTTAAACAACCAAATACACTGCAAGCGTAATAATACCGCTACTCATTTTGTTAACAAGTGACAAATGCCTGCACTCGCTATTATAGTCGCGACTGAGCTCTGCTCGAGATTGCGTGAGAATACATGTAAACGTAAAGTCAATGTGTGCTTACCAGAAATGGCGCTATGTTCTGAGTGGACCCTCTGTAGCTGTTTATTCACGACGACTCTGTCTCTCATTTTTTTTCGTCTGAGAAACTTTACGATTTTGCTTCGGCTTTCAACTTCTATGTGATGTCATATGCTGTAACGCGTAGGCGTTAGGTTCAATTTGGCTCTAACTTTTTTCATACAAATATTAAACTTACAAGCACTTAGAAGCCGAAAGAAACATTATTTATTATTATTTCGTTCTTGATATATCGTGATGAGTCAGCAAGTAGGTGAGTGATATTTGCCTTATATATATATTGATTCTCATTGATCAAAACTATTGTCTCAAGATGTAGTAAAAGTAGCTCCCGGCGGCTGTGCGCGTAATGTTGATAGTCTAAAATGCGTATGCTACGCCGAAATTTTATTGGATACTTGAAAATGCTGTTGTATTTAAGTGTACTTTAACTAATAAATGAATAAAAAAGGACGGAGCAATTTTCCGCCGAAAGCTATTTCCAAAAAACCATAAAGCTATGAACGAAACGGCAAATCTTTTAGATAACTCTGCAAGGCGATTCGTTTAAACAACCTTACGCGTACAAAAAAATAAAAACTGACTGAGCAATTTTCCTGAAAAAGTTGTGATAAAAAAACAGATATTCTTTAATTTCTGCCTCACCGAAATCGAAATATTCCTGGATACCGTTACATATCTATACTTATTAATGTATACTAACATACACCGAAGAAATTTCAGACTGAGCAATTTTCCACCGAATGTTATAAGTGATTTCCATGTTAAGGTAGGAATACCTAATTTAAAAATAAAAAAAATCCTAGATAACCTGTCAACCGTAATCTATAAACCTTACTTTATCACACAGCAAAGTTTCAGCGACAGAGGAATTATTGTTAGGGTGTGCATACAAAGAATTGCCTCGTTCATCGGACTATATACCTTATAGACTAACATACATTATGTTTTACTTAAAACTAACACTATACACATATAATGCATTGGAGACTCCTTGTACCTAAACTTGGTACAAAATTTGTACCAAGCTTAGGTACAAGGAGTTGAATTTGTACTACAAATGCATACGACAGTCCAAAAAACCTTACATAGCCAAGTTGTGTACAGCTATTTACTAAAGTATGATATCGTCGTGACTGAAAGTTGCCAGTCCACTTTCTAAATAACACGTGAAGAATCGAGAATCGAGTTAATTTTTAACACAAATACTTGTGATTTACCTATCGGATTACCACTATCGCAAAATTTTTGTTTTGCAGAAATATCGGCCGAATACCATATGAAAGTGAAATTTAAATAGGCCGTTACTTTACAGATAAGGGTTGCTGTATACTCTGAATACTTTTAAATTGCAGCTTACTGCCAAAAACTGTTTGCAGGATGAAGTTTCGCAAATACTTCATTTTGCGAGAATTTTTCATACTTTCTCTTTCGAAAAGATAACTACCTACATACATAAGTGTAGGAGGTAAAGTTAGTAAAAACACCTACATTTAACAATGTGAACATCTAAATTTAAATTCGCGCGCCGAATTAATTTCAGTTTTAATTAAACCTACCGCTGACACTCACATAGATCCTACAGAAATAGAAACTGCAAAATTATGCACTCACCGACATTACTATCGCAGTAATGTGTAAGTTGCATCCTAAAGATCCTAAAAAAAAATCATTTAGCGAAGAACATAAGCCGTTCCCGTAGGAATAGACCAGGACCATCATATATCGCATTTCACCATTTTGTTAGGTATTCTAGACGTGAAGAGGTCAACTTCTTTGCTGATAAGGCTTTTCTATGAGAGAAATGTTAATTTACATCCCCGCTGAGACAAAACTTCATAAAGTGGTGACAAAATTATCACTATAGCATGTTCTTAGAAGGTTCTAGGATGTGTATATTCTGTGGAGACTATGAATTTCAACATAACGCACGTCTTGCTGACATAACTCTCACTGCGATAATTAAGTCGCATCTAAAAGATCCCTGAATGTAATTAATTTAAACAGTGGCAAGGAATGGGTCTCGTAAAGCCACGGGAAACAGGGGTGCGGTAATCTGATGACAAAAATCCAATTAGATCGGGCAAGGGAGAATTACTACAGGATTTACTTTGTGCAGCGGGCTTAGTATAGGTTTTGATAGTTAACGAAACTATATGAAGTTTCGTTTCCTTCCATACAATTACTTGCAGCACCCCTAGCAAATACGAGAAGAAAACTAAGGATGCTGTCAGTTATTGTATTGGATGGAAACGAAACTTCATGTAGTTTCGTAAACTATCAAAACCTGTACTAAGCCCCCAGTGAGTCATTACGTATACGTTGTTACGTTGAAGAGGATTGTGCTACTAGAACTCTGGATGCGAACGAAGTTTACTCCTATCTTGGATATTATCTTATCAAACTCTATAAAATTTTGTGAATATAATCAATACACTAATATTTAGACCCGTGGTTTGCCAGTTTCTTATAAAATTATATGGCTTCCAGATCACACCGACTTAAAAATTTGTATGGAAATCTTGTAGTCCATGCTAGTTTGATTTATGCATTTGAATGGGAAACTGATAAACCAAAGGTTAGTATTAGGTTTAGGGTATTAGTCTCTAGACTCTAGACTGTGCCTACAAAAAATGTAGGTCTGTAATTAGCTTTAAGGGCTCTTTTCTGGCTCAACGCATTAGTATTGCTATTCAGCGTGGCAATGCAGCCAGCGTATTAGGGACGATTTCGTCTGGCAGTGGTTTGGATCAGTTGCTATCTTTTGATCGTTTGCAACAGTCTTTAGACAGCTCAACTGTTTCTGGAACTTTCTGGAACTACGAGTACCACGGTGTTACAAAACACCCAGACCCGGAACAAATATTTGCAGAACATGCAAACATTTGTCCCGCAGCGGGAATTGAACCCACCATTATTACACCTCTTACGTGTCAGCCGGCTACTCGCCCGCCACGCCACGGAGATCGTCGAGATAATTAGGGATAAACATATTGGTCTGAGACACTGTAGAACACAGTATCCGTACAGTGAAAAACCAAGATTGAATTCCTAATGATCATCTTGTCTTGGTTTAGGGATTACAAACATGTTGCGTAAACGACAGGTTCACGACCCGACTTGGCGCCACGCCGTATACAAATAATTAATGAAGTCCACTCTACTTGTGATGCAGGTACAACATTATTATGTCAGAGCTGGCACGATTATATTTACAGCGCGAGTCGGCGCAACATACGTAACGTGCATTCATGACAAAAAATAATTAAACTTTGCTCTCGGTTCAAATAGAGATAGGAAACAATTAATTTCAAAGAAAATGAGTTCTGAAATAGTTACTAACCTCAACTTATCTAGCTCTTCCAGTTAACATTTAAATTCAAGCTAAATGGGATTGGTCGTTAGACGTCTACGAAATTTCTCGTAGAATTTTGTACCTACATTTTTGTAAGGTTTGCCTAAATAACTTACTTGTAATTTATATAACGTCTGCATTGTGTCGTGTGTTGTGTATCCCACGGTTCTAACTAACGTGACTCTCATATGTTTCCGCAAATCACGAACATTCTAGTTCCAAATAAATTAACCATTTTTATGTGATGCTTTTATGACCTCGCGTATTTTAAGAAATATTAGAACTTTTCTTAAATCCTAGTCACGTAGCAGAGAGCCTGACTTTTCAAGATACTGCTGTATAAGTCGGTAGTTTACGCCGCTTTTCGGTCATTGTAGCCAAATCTGTGACACATTTTATGGTCTGGCTCATGTCATGAGTTACCTACCTGCGGAGAATATCATTAAATTGAAACGAGATGTTTTGGGTGAAATAAGAGATAGTGCGTCTCACGGCGTGCACGAAATTTTTTTGCTATAAAAACTAAGAAAAACATCGTGATGTTGTTTATGAAAAAAACCACTCCAAGGCGTACTAAATCCACACTGGTTGGCCTTGGGTCACAAGGTTTTTTCATCAGGGCCACCATAGCTCAACCTGGTCCCTGAAAAGTCATTGACACGATGAACGAACGAATCAAATACTAACTAGAACCAATAATAAAATAATGAGATTATTATTATTATCTACACTCTGCGATTGTGTCGCTTTTGTGTGCGTTTGCTAGCAAGTTTATTGTGATGTAGGTATTTAAAATATTTCATGCATTTGTTTGTTGATATTGCTCGTGTTTTGGCCGTATTTTAAAATAAAAACTTAATTCATCAAGAACCTAGTGTCTATACAAACCTAACTTAGGTTTTAAGACATTACTAACCAAATTTTTTGTAATCAGTTTGTTTGATAAATAAATAAATAAACATTACTACATTCTCTTAACAAACAATCTAAAGAAACAAAAAAAGTGGTCAACTTTAGGACAGAAATATAATCATGAAGCTTACCAGCTTACGACTGATTCAATAAGGCAGAGTCTCCTCTACCTGCTATATGACAACAATGTTGTTACAATATGTTTCATAAACAAAAATAGTTTGTGGTTTGAGGAATGCAACAAAGTTCGTTCAACAAAACTAGCAAACATTGTCGCATATTTTCTCTTTCTAAATAAATCTACAATCGCGATTACAGAATCACGTCTTTCTAGTCCGAGCTCATTTTTGTTATGTAGTTATGTTATTAGTACGCCATCAAAATGCTATGGGTATGGGTGCCGGTGAATTTACAGGCCAGCGACTTTTCATCTTTATGTCTCAGGACGACGGGCGCAGTACAATACCACGAAGAGTACGTCCTAAGTGGACGTGACCTAAGAAATATTGCATTCGTTATAGGCTGGGGTTAACGCTTAGTGGGACACCGGTCCCGTCATGTAATAAAACAATACAAAAAAAACAGTTTGTTCTACTTGACTTGAGGGGGTCGTGTGTCTGGCTGTCGTGATCGTGACGCACTGTAACAGGGAGCACAAAGAGCCTTTGGTCAGATAGGCCTGACTATAATTGTCCTATATACCAGCTGTGAAAGAAGTTGAGAATCGCTTTTATTTAGGTACACAATATATTCTTCTATGCCCAGATCCCAGTAGAAGCGGCGTGGCTGCACGACTCTGTATGGGTGTACGCACGAGCGCTGGCCGCGGCTCTCAGCACGGGGGAAGACCCGCGTGATGGTAGAGCCATCGTCGAGCATATGAAGAACAAAACCTATCGAAGTGTTATGGGGTAAGAAGTAGCATCTACTAAATAAATTGGCCTACTCAATTAATAATGAATTAATTAAATTAATCCAGTACCCATAACACAAGCTCTGCTTAGCTTGGGGCTAGATAATGTTGTGTGAAATGACCAGCATTATTATTAATTAATAGTTAGAAACTGTTATAACGTTGCGAATGTTGCGATCAACAGTATCTTTGCTAGGGAAGTAAGCACTTCATAAAAATTATAGGACCCTTATTAAGTTTGTTCTCACGGTTTGATTGCGTATATCAGATGACTGAGACGAAGTCTGAGTTTTAACAAGCAATTTACACAGACGTTTGGTGTAGTGTGACACGCTTTGCTAAAAAACTTAGATTCAGCCACCTGACACATTGTTATTCAAGACAAGTCTGATTGCGACGACTTCACAAGTTTAGACTAATTTTCAATCATCCCTCACATCTGTGCTAATTTGTCTTATTTCACTTTGATTTTGGATAATGAATTATTGAACGAACGAAGCGAAGTTCTCTATGTTAACTAGCGGCGGTTGGCGTTCGTACGTATGTGAGTGGGTATCTATGCATTTGGATGGGTATCTATGTATATGGGTGGGTATCTATGTTTGATGAGAGTTTGTACGACGATTTCTTTCGAACCTTTGATCCAATCTCTATAAAGTGTGGTAGGTAGGTGATACCAATATAATTGGCAAGTTCGTATATCCTATACTATAAAACTAGCAATATTTGTATATGTATGTTATATATATAGTATATACACATATATATATAATATGTTTTGAGATCGCGGGTAATGCTAGTGTGATCTAGCGTGGAATGGGTAGATTTGGCATAATCACCAATTCATCACACTTGGCAGGCGGATAGGTGATCGCAGTTTAGTGTTAAGTATTCAGGTAAATGCTGCTGCCCATCCGCTGGCGTAATCCCTTGGTCGCCTTTTACGACACAGGAGGAGTTGGAGGAGTCCTATTCTTAGGCCGCGACTACCACGGCTCTACTACTACGGAATATTGAAATTTATTTTGCGTAGGTACTGGGTGCACATGGATGACAATGGCGACGCTGAAGGGAACTACACGCTACTCTCCATGGACCCAACCAAACCGCCCGGCCTCTACCCGCTCGCTGTATTACACAAGTTGACACCGGTATGTACTCTATTATTATTTTTTTGCTTTTAGGTTCCGTACCCAAAGGGTGCCATGTGGTCATATTAATAAGCCTATGCCGTCCGTCCGTCTGTCTGTCTGCCTGTCTGTCACAGGGGTAAATCTCTGCATCCGTAAGACATAGCCGGTTGAAACATAGAATGTGTTTGTGTGAATCTACCTACACCAAAATTTAATTAAAAAAAAAAACAATTCTCTATACGAGAGTTCTCTAAGTTGCTATTCTTCAACGATTAGTCCGTATCTCAAAACTGGTAATATTAAATATAATATTCTTAGAATATTAATTAATAATTAATATTCTAAGGCTTGATACACACATAACCCACACATAAACAAAAAACAAAAATACCAAAGAAATTGTAATTTTCATCAACAAATTATCAAATTTAACAGTTTTTCATAGAAACCTGTTAATTGGACGTGTGCTAAGTATCCCGGAAAATAATGATTGCTGGCAATAGTGTACTGAGATAGGAGATATTGATTGATAGTTTGAATTGCAAATTGTACCTAATTAAAAGGGTATATCAAGTGGAAAGGACTAGTTTCTACCTCAAACGAGTTCGTGTCGATGGGCCAGTACCTACTCTAACATAACACTGACTTCATTTACCACAATTTTTAGTGTTCCGTACCGCAACAGGAAAAAACGGGAACCTTATAGGATTACTTTGTTGTCCGTCTGTTTGTCTGTCAAGACCCTTTTTCTCAGAAACGGCTGAAAAAATCAACTTGAAATTTATACCAAATAAAAAGCACTTTATAGTGTCGCAAAAAAAATCAGGCTTTTAAGTCTATATGTATTCAAAAGATATGACAGTGAATGTATAATTTATGTATGGAAATCGCGAAAATGAAAAACCTTTAGGGTACTTCCAGTAACCTCACATTTCTGAAATTTGGAAAGCTAGTTCTGTGCCACAAACAAAAAACAAGTCTAAAATTAAAGAATCTCGACTTTTTTACCACTAAAATGGGATGATGAAGTTTGAAGGAAAAAGTGTCTAAAGCTCGAACGATTTAGAATTTACGGGTTGGAACCCTCAGGGCGCGAGTCTCGCTCGCACTTGTCCGTTTCATTTGTAATAAAAAGCAGCTTGCTACTGTCGGAAATTAATTTTGTCCGAGAGTTTCGAAATAAAAAAGATTAAGCTCTAGAATCAGTTCGGTAAACCGAAAAATTGAGTTTATTCTTCTCAAAATTAAAATTCTCCCTCTATTCTTTCTGTTTTAAATAAGTGTCGACTGGCGCCTACCCTTCAAATAAATTGGGTAAAACCAACCGCGTAGATAATTGGTTTTTGCTCCGTTTAATAAAAGTCAGTCAGGATATAAAAATGGTTACATCGGAAGTTAATTAACTAAAGGCTATTTGAGTTTATAGCTGTTACAGCTGGATATGAACGCTGGCGTATTTTGGGAAGACAAAGTATTTTACCATGTTGCATTGACATATACACGCGCCTATTTCGCCAAAGGGGTAGGCAGAGAGTCAATGGGCCTCTTTTTACTGCGGGTCGCACAATCGAAGGAGCATAGACGTGACCAGTGGTGGGCTCATCGCCGCCATTGATTTCTTAGGACCAACTCTGCTAACGCTTTCATCCAGTAAAACATTCCTAAATAGCCAGCAGCCAAGGGTTTTTATTTTTATTTTGCGTATTTCCGACAAAATTTCAAACTATGCTTCAAAAATTCCGTTCCATGTGCCTGTTCTATCTGTATCTGTGATGTCTATCCGTGGTTGTCTGGAAGAGATCAGTCACCCTATGCCTTATTTTAATGATAATGAGATATGTTTGTGTACAGTGTTCATTCATTAATTTTTTTACACGTAAACAATCTGCTAGTTTATTCTCATCTTGATAACATTTTAATTGAAAAGCCACTGAACCGTCCGTACCCTAAATCTTACAGCTAAAGGGCCCGATAGTTCAATCAGCTATCTAAATTAAATTCTTAAGACCCCATCATACGTTGTAATTGAAAGGGTTACGTGCTTAGAACGATACAAACGGGTGCGGTAGAGTGCGCCTAATCTAAAACTAAATACACCGCTATTCCATTACGTCAAAATAAAATATTCCATAATCCGTAACCAGAAGGACCGTTTTCGAACGTCAAGCTGTTATCAAGTGCCAAGTAAGGCTGCGTTTCCACCAGAGATGAGCGAGGATGTGTAGCGAGGAATGTGTTTTTTAAGAACAAATAGAATCATTTCATTTACCTAGCCTCGCACAGCGCAGCTCTGGTGGAAACGGCTTAGCGAGCGAGGTTTTTATACGTACGAAACAAGTGAGGAGCGTGCGAGGAATGTGTTGCGAGTAATGTGTTGCGAGGAATGTGTTGCGAGCGAGAAACTACTGGCAGTCAGTCTGAAAATAGCCCGCTACACATCCTCGCACCGCTCATCTTTGGTGGAAACACAGCCTAAAAGCGGTGCGTTCAGTTTTAGACAAGACGCACCGTACTCTATAAGTATAAGTGCTACTATCCTACTAATATTAGAAATGCGAAAGCTTGGATCTTTGTTACTCATTCACGCCGTAATGCCTGAATTAATTTCGATGAAATATGGTACACAGATGACCTGGATGGAGTTATACTTTTTATCCTGGTATAACGCGAACGAAGCCGTAGGCGCACACTAGTAAAAAATATCTTTGGTGTTGTCTTTACCGTAGTAGTATATAGTTAATCTTACATAACATAACACCCAACAGTCACATACGTAGTCTTGATCCCACACTAGTATTCCCTGTGTCTTGGGTATCAGGAACTCCGAGTACCATGATACACACCCAGATCAGGAACAAATATTTGCAGATCATACAAACATTTGTCCTGCAGCGGGAATCGAATACGGAACCTCTTGCATTTCAGCCGGCTGCTCGCCCACCGCGCCACAGAGGTCGTCAGGGCAATCTAAGGCATTACAAAGAACTTTTCTCACCAAGTCCCATTATGTGGCGGGCTGGCGGCAAGCTTTTTGACAGTTTTTTTTATACATGTCAAAATACATGGGCCATAGCAAAACTTTTTGAAATAGGCCCTAAATTGTATTACTGGGTGAAAGCATTATGGTTAATAAACTTTGTAGTGACGGTCAGTCAGATTGCACACACGGTTACAGATCTGGACGTGGCGGGAATGTATGGCGGTGTTTAACTGTTAGCAGAGTGTTTACGTCACATTTGGCTGCGGAGATGCGCGCTGCTGCCAAGTGCTCGGTACATTGAAAACGTAAGGTCCTAAAACTGGAGCGAATAAAATACCTAAATCTAGGAAAATTTAAAATTCTAATAAGACTATTTTACTTGAAAATGGGGTAAAGTAAAGGAGTTTTCTCTTGTGACTTTTACGGATTCGGTTTATAGGTTCAGAGTTTTCGGTTACGGAATTGTGATATTTATGCATTAGGCTTATGAAAAATAAGTAAGCGTAGAGCATTTTTTATAGTACGTATTAAGAGCGCTATGGTTAAGTTAAAATGTAGAGCCACTGTGGACATAGACGGCTTTATTACAGAACATGGACTAAATCTGAATTTAGTCCAGGCGTACTAGTATAGGCTTAAATATCGACATTAGGCATATACGACTTTAATACGAAAGCAGATGGTTTGTTTTCCGAAATCAATTCTCGCGCTACTACACAAATTTCCAAAGTATCAAACTGACGGATTGTGTCACATCACGAAATTCTTACCTCCAACAAGCAATCAACTGTCAATTTCTAGACCATTGCTAAACTAGGGGGCTGCCTGGTTTTAGAAAAACCAGAGATAGTCCACGCTTATGTCATTTTATAAGCGCGGACTAGCTAAATCGAAAGTTGGTTCTGGAAAACAAACCATCTGCTTTTGTATTACAGTCGTCTATACCATAGGTCGATATTTAAGCCTAGACTGGTAGTCCTGGTTTACCCTGACTAGGGGCATGTTTTATAATAACACCCATAGAATCGAATCTGGGTGTAAAGGTTATCTGCCAAGGGCTCTCTTTAGCGCTCTATATTTCTAGATACTACTCTAAGATATTATAGTAGGTACCGATATGATGCCCTGTGGGCTCTTTACACTTTAGATAAACAAAGAAAGTATGTATACATAAACAACAACCACTTGTAAATTATTGCTCTAGTCTCCAACGGTGCGCAAATTCCTTCAAGTGATAAATTGCAGTACATGTCATGTCAAACCGAAGTTCGTGCGACTAATGGCTTGAAGTTTACCTCGTAGATAATCGACATTCTTTAGAACACAAGCTCATAGAGACAAAGTACTAATATCATTTTCAATAGTCCATACAACTTGTGTACTTCCGAGATAAATAAATACAGAGCGTCCAAGAATATTTATTTTGTCCCAAAAGAAACTAACAAAAGCTTACAACTTTGTATATTTTCATCTTTGTACTTACTTGTTGATTATTTGTTAATAGAAAGTATGAAAAGTTCGGCTGCAAGATAAGCAAATTTGTATGAATTAACTGTAATTTTTTATTATGTATTTCAGAAAAAAACTATAGTTTTAGTATTTTTTAAACTTTCGCGGTTAGAACACATATTTATTTATATATTGAGACGGGTATTTATCGCGTATTTTTTTTATATGTATTTATGTTGTCACGGGTATTTAATAAGGTAACACGCGATAAATACCCGTGACAATATAAATAAATAAACGATAGTTTCGAAAAGTGTTAGAATAAAATATGCATCGGTGTAGAATCACTCGTTTTCAAGGTAACACAGTCTGGGTCATCTTTCTGAATGCAACCTCATGTTGAAACTTATCATAATCAACAGGAAGTGCGGTTTCTGCGAGAGCTGAAGTGGCCGGGCGGGCAGCCGCCGCTGTCGGAGCCGCCTTGCGGGTTCCGAGGTGAAAAATGTGTCAGTAAGTACCTTTCTCCTGTTTAATTCTTCCTGATAACTTTTTATACGATTTAACCAACAATCTACAAGACCGATTTTCTCACCATCGATTCATAAGACTATGACTCCTGTTCGAGATATTACATAATAAATAACTAATAATGTTAACATTGGATTAATGCTAATATAGCAGTATAGTCCTGTTACAATGTGTTCCTTACCGACCACAGAAAATAGGGGACTCTTCTAACACAGGTTATTGCAACTTTAACAGAAGAGATTCCAAACCCTTTAATTGTAAAACTTGTTAAAACAATAAAAACCTTTTTACTTTAATATGGTATGCCGTGGGGAGTCTGGCTTAAAAACCAGACCTTAAAGACCCCTCCGTCTCCTCCCATGGATGTAGTAACCGTACGAAAGGATTACACCAGGGTATCGGCAGCATTATCCACCTGAATACTTAACAATAACCTACAACCACCAATCCGCTTGCTTGGTGATTATGCCAAATCCCCCCATTGCATTCAATGGGAGGCCACGTCCAGCAATGGACGTATACAGGCTGGTGATGATGATGATGATGGTAAGACTTTGGTAAGCCCTGAGGCCCAACCCAAGCACGAATATCTAACGTTATCGAGACGCTAGCGAGACTATTGTAAACGTCAAATATTAACCAATCAACGTACAAAGATTTCAAAGCACCTTAATGTCGTTGGCCATTATTTGACATTGGCTATCATCTCGCTAGCTTCTCGATAACGTTAGATATTCGTGCTTATGCCACTGGTATTGTATTTCTTTCGATATCACGGATTTAGGTACTATTTATTCGTAGCACCTGCTACGAACAGGCTACGAAAAAAAATTACTTAGTTGAGCAATCAATATTGGGATACGTAGTAGGGACATTATGTTCGGACGACAAAACGAACAGAGCAACCGTGAAAGGTTTTCCTTAATGCGTAACATGTGTTAATACAGTGGAGTCAGCAAGTGGCCCGAACCATTACAGTCCTACCCCTTCGCACTGTTGTTTAGTAGCGATCTAAAAAACGAAATAAGTAGCTAGGCAGTTAAGTGCAAGGTTTGTACAACTAAGTAGGGTGGGTCATAAAAGCTTGCTTGTAACGAGTCTAACAAGCGAGGTAGCCTGGCATCGGCCGCACGCGACCCGCTGTGCGCATTAACTGCCCACACAGAACAGTGCTTAGCCATACTCTCAACACGAGAAAGGCTTTAGACTACTACCTAAATGCCTCGCGACAAGATTAAGCTGAGTGCTTTCAGGTTTTAGGCGATGATGAAAATTGCAAGGTTTTGTAATGTTATAAGAATAATGCTTGCCTATCTTGAGATACTTGGGAATTTATGAAGGAATGTGAAGTTTTGTTTTGGAGTTGAATAAATTATGAGCTCCAAAGATAAGCCATTCTGAAAGAGAACCATACATAGACATAGAAACATAGACACACGCCTAAAGGGGTAGGATGATCCTCAATGGGCCTCTTTTCACTCTGAGTAGCACAATCGTGGGAATGCTCGTCGCTGCCATTGCTCTCTCACTAACTCGGCTAACGAAAGAGGGAGGTATATCAAATCTCTGGCAGTGGATGTTGCTTCGAGCAAGCCGAGCCGCATCCTTTTATCAATCCCATTCAAACGCCATTAAATAATTACGACCTCTGTGGCGCGGCGGGCGAAGGTTCGCCTGCGACGCAGGAGGTTGCGGGGTCGATTCCCGCCTTGGAACAAATATTTGTACAATCTGCAGATATTTGTTCAGGGTGTTCTGGGTATTTTTCTATGTATAATAAAAAATATTCTATCTATATGTAATGTTATTGTATTCTGCTTAGCTTGGGGCTAGATAATGTAGTGTGAAATGTCCAGCATTTTTTTTTTTGTTAATTATGAGCAAATGTGGTCTTCAATTTTCGAACCTTCGCCTTGGATCGACAACGCGTTGGCATTTTCGCTATAATTCGAAATGACGCTAGTGACTTAAATCTTGGGTATTTATGTCGGTTAAGCAACGATAACTCCAACATACGCAAGTATAGCTTGCACTTGAAAAAATAAAATATAATAAAGATGGTAAAAGTCTTCTGCAACTCCGGATGTCGCGCAATTGGGGGAGTCAGTTATTTTCATAGGATGATGGAAGTTTGCAAGATGAATTGCTTGCCTGGCGAATCCTGTGAGCTGTTCCAGCCAGACATCTCCTGTTTAATATAGTTAGTTTAAATTTCATCATCAACCTGTAGAAGTCCACTGCTGGACATAGGCATCCCCCTAAAATGCCACGACGAACGGTCAGTTCAAGTTTAGTATATACAAATACGACATCCACATACGTAACAGCTATAACTTCAACTGATTGAATGGACACACCTAGTGAAATATGAGACCATTAATTTAATAGAGGTGTTTTATTAACAATCGATACCTACAGAAAGGTTAGTCATTTAAGTACCTCAAAATAAATATATCAGCTCAAATAAGCAGGGAAAACCAGACCAGTCTGGAAGCTTATAGACAAAATCAAATCATCCTAATTCATTTCGCTTCTTATAGAAAATATATTTATTTACAGAAATAATAATACAACTAATAGAAGTATATACAAAATTTAAAAAATATAAATGAAACAGGTGAGCTATCTAAAGCTTTTGCTTCTCATTAGATCAATGGATTAGATCACTCGGGGATCTAATCCATTGATTCCAATAAGAAAACATCATCATTACATCTTTATTTTCAAACTCATTTTACAAAGTCTCCTGCATTGACATAGGGGCTATCCCCCTGCGGGCTTTGAAAGACTGAAATCTGGTAACCTACAAATTGAATGCAAACATTTCAATAAAAGCTACTTACATTGCGGCAAAGGCGGATCTTGTTAAAAATATGAAGTCGTGCAGATGAAATGGAAAATGAAAATGCCGTTCGGAAACAGACTTGAAAACAATTTTCTTTAAACTTTTTAATTTCATTTGCTGTTTATGCATTGCAAGGAGTTGTATTACCCACGTGACGGAACTTAGTTTTTATGGGATTGGGGTAAAAGGATGTTTGTGTGTTGCACTTCAGAGCAAGATTTAACCGCCATCAGGGGACGCTGCAATAGCGAAATATAAAAGAACGTGGGTTTTTTTAAATTATTTTTGTTTGTTTCTAAAGCTTTTATTTCCACTCATGATAATGTTTTACCATGTCCTGTCTACGAAACCTGACCTCCTACCCGGGCGCTACCCTAACGGAAAACAACTATAAGAGCACTTTGAATAAGGTCTGAAAACTTTTACGTTCAAGGGGCTTAAAAATAAAGCTAACATTCAAATGTTGAAAGCTCATCTTCGATCGTTAAGCAAAGTAAGAAGTTTTCAAGTAAAACCCTATGTCGTGGTTAGCAGTTCTAGTTAGAAAGTAGAAACTCGTTGGTACTTATTCCCATAATCTACTGGCTTTAGAGTTCAGGACCAAGAAGTTCCGAGCTTAATCCCAACACGGACCTAATGAAGCACCTTTCAGTTGGCTAACTGAAACTTTTAACTACGCTCTGATTTAATTACGGGTTCGGAGTTAAATAAAGTTGACGTACCAAGTCCATGCACGTACGCAAACATAGACAGAAACTTTATTTTTTAAACGTGCCTAGAGTTATGAAAATAGTGAAATTATAATGCTGAGAGGAGTTAAATCGGATTATGATACGAGCGAACTAAGGCGCGAGACATAGAGACACATGAGGCGTCAGGTGCGGACAAGGTAATGGCGAGTCGTGGGCGCAGCGCCTCTTCTTTTAAGTTTCAAACAAAATGTATAGAAGCGACAGGACGTGAGATATACAGATATACACTTCTTTCGCCCGCGCCGCCTTGCCATCACCTCGCCCTCGGCCGACGGCCTCTGGTGTATGTCCCGCGCCTACTATTACAAACCGGGGTGGTGGCGTCAATCATTGGCCAACAGATCGTTCATCCCAAGATGAGGGAGTGTCTCTTGCCTACATCACTATCCAGTTGTCACAAGGAACTCTTTTGTCCAGATCCAAATACTGATCTTTCCTTTAGGTCACATTGGAGCGTGGGCGCTAGGTGCGTCAGGCGGTACCCTCGTATTACTAGTGCTAGCAGCTCTAGCATTGTACAGAGGATGGCGCTACGAGCAGGAGTTAGACTCTCTGCTGTGGAAGATTGACTTCAGAGACTTGCATCTACCTGATGAGGAGCAGCAAGCCAACAAACTGAGTAGGTAAAACGATTTATGTTGTTGTTTGCATGCGCCTTTATTTACGTTAAAATGCTTCTTTAATAGGTTCTGGGTCCATAACCATTTTTTTACCAACGAAACTGCTTCCGTTGAAAGATTCTCTTTATGATACGCCCAAGAAATTATAAGAAAACATTGTCAAAAAATTGCGGCACTCCAAAAGCCAGTCATATTGTGGTTGTATTGTTAAGAATGGTCTCTCCAAAACAGGAAACAGTGCCAATGTTGGCTCTTGAATTTTACTACACGAGTTCCCTCATATCTTCTTACTACATTTAATTCAGTTTCAAGTTTTACCTAAATTCATGTGGCTAGTATACCTACCTACATATTTTTGTAAACCTTTTATTATGTTCTTTAAAATGACTCGTTAAAATAAAGAAAAGTTTTATACGAAGCCGAGATTTCCAGCGGCTTCACACATGAATATTGCATTGCTTTGCGCCGCTTGGTGATAAGTGCAATGGAATTCTTTGAAAACCGCAGGTTTGTTACAAAGTATCCCCCGCGTACTGCTTTTGGATGAAGTAAATGGGAAGTGGGCTTTGTGGGAGTGGTCAATGTAGAAAGAGGACATTTTGGGTTGTCGTTGTTTTGAGATGAGGATTTTGTGGGACGATACGTTCTCTCCCTATCTATAAAAGTTGTTGTATCAGGCCAAAGACTCTTGCTGTCTCGCTAATGTCTTCCACTGTTCACTGAAAATTACTTTACTAAAATATCTGAAATAGTTACTTATACGTCATCCAGTTCTTCTTTTTGGTTCAGCGTGATAAATTTCAAGCAAATTGGTCAGAGCTAATTTTTTCCAGCAAGATAGCAGCGCTGGTGCGATCGCGAATCCTACCAACGTCAGCGAGAAGAACGGAAGCACCGGAGGAGTTCGCTCCAGCCAGGTGTCTCTCAGCTCCAACCCTGACCTGGACTTCCGATACTCAGCCATCTTCACGGAGGTTGCCTTCTACAGAGGAAGGCTGCTATCTGTGAAACGCGTGAGGCGCCACCATATTGACATCAACAGGGAAATCAAAAAGGAGCTCAAAATTGTGAGTAAATACTCTGTGCGAACAATAGTATAATGATGTTGAACATCGGCCAATAGATGTCCACTGCTGAATAGGCCTCCCCCATAGAATGCCACAACGAATGGTATTGAGCTGTCTCCATCCACCAACTTCCTACTACCGTTACAATATCATCAGTCCATCGAGAGGAGGCTCATCCTACACTGCGTCTTCCGGTTCGTGGTCGCCTCTTGAAGCTTTATTCTCAACTAGCTGCGCCCTGTGGTATCACCCGCGTGAACAATAATGAAAATTGATGATGATGATGAAAAGAAGCTTATGTGTTAATCCCGGGTATAAGGTATCTCCATTCTAAATTTCACTAAAATCTGTTCAGCCGTTTGATCATGAAGAAGTAACAAACACAACACACACACACTCACAAACTTTCGCATTTTAAATATTAGTGCGAAACTGACGTTAATTAATATTAAAAAAAAATTGAGGACAGGCAATTTAGCTTTTACCAAAAGTATATTTTTCGACACACTTTATTTTCTTGAAAATTAAAACGAAAAAGTTAAATATAATTAATTTTTCTATTGCCTAATATAATTAATTTTCGTTGCGAAATAAATCGTATTAGCTGTAATTCACGACACAATCTGTACTTCCATTCCATATCCGTGTTTGCAGATGTCGTAATAATAGAACGTATTTACTCGGATATCTCGTAAGCCACCCTGAAGGAAACTCAAAGCCTCACCGCAGAACAAACAAAATATTACTGGCTTTGACTCGTGGTTTCTTTTACTCGAATGGACAATGCTGGAGGGAGTGGGATTCCAAATACTCAGAATAGACCTATTTTATTATTTTGGGAGCATCTTGTTTACGCTCGCAATTTTGCGATTGTTTTTAGGCATCTATAAATAATCGCTGCGATCGGTACTTTCGATCCGTGTGATTTCAATTGACAAAACACTTTTGACGCTAATTTTTATTTGTCTTCAAATAAGGACTTGATCACTGTCAAAATTCCAGTACTTATTTACTTTTTGTATGAATGCGAATATGATAAAAATGAGACCGAAAAAATATGTCTATTTTCCTCATGATGTGTGCTTACGTAAACACAAACAGGAACATTTGTTTATTTATAGAGTAATGTAGAGCTTTGTGGATATGACGGAGGCACTGACTGAGACAAATCGCTCAATTCATTCGCCTTTGCTGGTAATGCCGCAGGTATAGGCACATAAACAGCCCTGTTTGTTCTTTGTAAAATATGATGATATAATGTACAGGAAATGTTTTAAATCAATCTTATTTCTGTAAGAAAAATATATTTACCTAGGAGTTAAGTAAACATCGGGTCATTAGATGCGAGCTCGCGGGAAAAGTAAGCAATTTTCCGAAATAAATTGTTTAGGTTGGTAAGCTACAGGATTCTTACGCTATGTTAAGGCGTTGAATTCCATTTTAAATAAGGTTTTTTTACTCAGTGTAGATCAATGTGTAAAATAGATGCGAAAGTCATTTTTAAGTATACGAGTTTTGAGCTTTTATTCAAAAACCTGGAACGGCATAAAATTTCCTCGATAGAATTATTTTTCAAATTATTTTTTATATAAAAAATCTAGCGAAATTTTTCAAAATGATCTATGAATATCTGCACACAAGTACATTTTGTACATTAGAAAGTTCTGGTTCAACAGAAATTCAATTTTATTAATATAGTTTTTATTTAATACACATATATTGATTTGGTGCCTGTGTCATTTCAAATAAAATCTTACTGAAATCTCCGCGCTAGCGGTCTGAGCCTTAACCAAGATGACTTCACTCATATGCGCTGTAAGATTTTATCAAACGAAATATTTTCTCTGAAACTAAAATGCCAGCTTTAAAACAAGTCGTAAAATAACTTCATACGTTCGTCAAAGTATGATTGTGCAACTTCAAACAACGTATGAAATCTCTGGACGTGGTCCCCGGAGCTCGCAAAAGCAAACGATTCCAAGAACAAAGTAAATACAGTAGATTACTCAGGTGCGGATAAGTACTAACTGTGGGATTTGAAGTTGCTACTTCAAATGACTCGTTTTAGTATAAACTTTGAATTTCTTGTTTTATACTCTTTAAATTCAGAAACTTCATACCCACGTTATAGGTTGATTCTAGTGTGGGTACCACTGGAAACCTATTTATTCCTCTCTCAGTGAAACAAATTAACAAACAGAAGCCTTCCTATGTTCAAAACATTACTTAGTAGGTACCTTTAAGTTTTGTGTTTTTTGTAATGTTATATATTTTTTAATTTCTTGTTCTACGATTAGGATGTGAAACTTCATTTACTGGTGTATTTGCGATTCTTTGATGACTTCATATCGAGTTGGCTGATCAAATATTTGTACAGTTCAAGTTGTTGTTGGGTGCGATTACTTTATAACTTTGGCGCTAGATTATTTTAAACGATGTTGTATAGTTATGATTAATTTACCAAATATTTATTATTGCCATTACTGAAAAAACACATCGAGGTTCGTCTTATGTTCCCATGTGAATTCTAGTTGTGATTCAGGCCATTAAGAATAACCTGGATATGGTATCTGTATAGTAGATCCTAGAGTAGAAGGTGGCGCTGTAGACTCTTCTACGAACGTAGAACGTCTACGAACTTTTGGTTATTATGTGGTTTTCCGTAATTCTGTAGCCAAGCCGCTATTCTTATTGTTTCCATTTAGACTTCTAAATTTAAGACAAATCTTATTATAGCCATTTAGATTTCTGAATTGAAGAGAGATTTTATTACCATTATCAGGATATATGACTGGTCCATCAAGTACGTGTCTGAAACATACCTACTACCTAAAATATACCTAAACCAATAATTATTTGCTAGGTAATTTCACGGCTACGTCGTTGGCTTATTTATCTAAAAAATAGTCAAATACAAAAATACACGTATGTAGGTATATCACCGTGTGAAAGAATTTTCCAATTAATTTCAAGCGGGGAGTGCCTTCACGCTACCTCTACGTGTGCTTTAGATATTTAATTATTGAGGCAAACTCTTGGGAATATGTATAGTCTGTTTATGTTTATTTACGTACCTAATCTTTGTAGATGCGGGATTTGCAGCATGACAACGTGAACGGCTTTGTAGGCGCGTGCATAGAGCCGCCGAATGTTTGCGCTCTGTCCGAATATTGCACTAGAGGAAGCCTCAAGGTAAACATTGGAATACATCTTAACATACAATTTTAATGCCTATTTTGTAGTACTAAAGCTTGATGTGGCTTTGTTTCAGGATATTCTTGAAAATGAAGATATCAAATTGGACAACATGTTTATTGCGTCTTTGGTTGGAGATATTATTCGAGTGAGTAACAACCTAAAGTGACTCTTGTTAAAAGTTATATAATTGTAATTTCGTTGAGAATTTTAGCAAAACTTAACTTTAACTTAGTCGCTAAACACGATAAGAAAATTAACAAAATTGAAAACCCATTTAAACGCGCTCAAAAGCTTTGTACCTTTCGTGTTGGAATGAAAAGTTTTTGAACAATTTGTAATTAAATTCTGTTTGGATAATTCCTGAATCGAGAATTATTAATTAACATTTCGTCTGAACTAACAAACATTATATAATCTACCAATCTGCCCGTTCATTCTCGCCATCGATTTATTTAGCCAGATCCATTCTAAACAAAATCTTCAAATACTAATGATTGTGTTGCACATCAGGGTATGATTTTCATCCACGAATCTCCCCTTCAATTCCACGGCGCTCTTCGCCCGTCTAACTGCCTGGTGGACGCGCGCTGGGTTGTCAAACTAGCTGACTTCGGACTGAAGGAGTTCAGACGAGGGGAGCTGCCTCCGTCGGATGCCACCGTTTTTCGGACTCATGTTGAAAGTGAGTAATTGTTGAAAGTAATAGAACTCTTTAAGTTTTATATTTAATATGCTTCTTTTCATCGCTTTTTGTAATTTTTAGATCTTTTCTCTATTATGTTTATTGAAAATCCATGTCTGGCACCCATAAGTTATGCAGGGTAGGATACATGAGTCTAGGATTTTTTTCTTAAGGTGTAATGGTAGAGTCAATTTCAGGATCTCCTTATAACTCCAGAATTTTCCCCAGCTGTGTGATATTCTTCTTTGTATATCTTCTATTTAGTAATAGAACAACACTGAATAATAATGTAATTCTTTCAGATCTTGTATACCTATCGCCCGAGCTACTCCGTTCGTGCGGGTGGGGGAAAGAGGGTATGTCTTCCCCGGCCGAGTGGTGCCGCGGTTCGCCTCCGTCCGACGTGTACGCGTTCGCGCTCGTGCTGTACGAGCTGCACACGCGCCGCGGCCCCTTCGGAGCGGACGCACCTCCAGCGCCTACGCTGCTCCGCAGACTGGCGACTCCCGACCCGACGCCCTACAGGTAGGTATGTGTCGTACTCGCATTGTATCACACGAGATCATTGTAGCCACACTGAGGTAGATGAGCGCTCACTAGTGACAGACAGGATTGAGCTGAGCAGCTTGCTTCGCTTACCATCTATATCTTAATGCATACAAATTCGTTTCTTTAAAGGATTTAATAATAAGCGACTTGCTGGGATCTTCAGTTATGTTATCGTCCTTCTCAGACACGATTTTGTTGACTCTGCTTGCTTCACTCGCCATTAATTTCTGCAGGTTGGCAGCTGTTCTTAAGCACGCTTCGCTCGCATTATTTAAGCATAACTTCATTCGCAGGCCGCCTCTGGAATCGCTGGCGGGTCGGTTCGACTGCGTTCGTGAAAGTTGCTGCGAATGCTGGACTGAGGACGAGGCAATTCGGCCGGACTTCAAGGCGATACGGACGCGATTACGGCCTCTAAGGAAAGGCATGTGAGTATCAACAATGGGAAATAGTCCCTAAGGCTACACGAGCGGCATTTAGAAGAGCACTTAGTTGACATTTACGATATCCACGGGAGGAGACGGAGTGGTCTATTCTTCGACCGGACACACCACGGCAAATTGATTACATTATGATATATTTGCATACGTTAAATAAGTTAGAGAAACGTTTTTAATTTCAGGAAAGCAAACATCTTTGACAATATGATAGCGATGATGGAGAAATACGCGAACAACCTAGAGGCTCTCGTGGACGAGCGCACTGACCAACTGCAGGAAGAGAAGAAAAAGACTGGTGAGAATTCAATATCAAATCAGTGGCTATAAAAACCTATAACTTGCTAATCAAGGTCCTTCTAGTAAAAATTTATTAATACCAGTGGTCCGTATAGACATTTTGACCTCTGCTCTACCCAGTCCCGGAATCAGATAAATAAATAGTAAGATATTTATTCCAGAGGCTTTACTAGAGGAGATGCTGCCTGCTCCCGTGGCGGAGCAGCTAAAGCGCGGCCGTCGAGTTCTGCCGGAGAGCTACGACTCCGTCACTATCTACTTCAGTGACATCGTCGGCTTCACGGCCATGTCGGCCGAGAGCACGCCTTTGCAGGTTAGCATTTTCTGGCCACATGGATCGACCGCATAGTTCGATCCATCGGACTACGTGATTATTTTTTTAGTTAGTTCAATTTTAGAAACCAACGCGGTCTTTTCTATCTCGGTACGGTTCTAGGGTCCAATAGTCCGTATGTCGACGATGGTTCCAGTAGTTGAAACCATCGTCCAGGCAGGACCACAGTCCATAGTCAAACCCATAACATAACTGTAGAAAATCAAAGACCATTAACGCAGAATGCAGGAGGTTGCTGGTTTGATTCCCGCCTCGTACAAATTTTTGTATGATCTGCGGATATTTGTTCAGGGTGTTCTGGGTATTTGTCTATGTATAATAAAAAATATCCATCTATGTACTGTATTGTATTAAGTATATCAGTTATCTAGTACCCATAACACAAGCTCTGCTTAGCTTGGGGCTAGATAATGTTGTGTGAAATGTCCAGCATTTATTTATTATTTTATTAAAATTGGGAATATTGTACAGATAGTATTGTTAGTGTTAGGTTCAAATTCCAATCCAAAAGTTTGTCTTAAGTTAAAGACATATTTTACCTTCCTCACTCAAGTGCTCGGGCAAAAGGTAGTTCACAAAATTACTCTAGTATGTTTTATTTTGCAGGTGGTAGACTTTCTCAATGATTTGTACACGTGTTTCGATTCAATTTTGGAGAGCTTCGATGTCTACAAGGTGGAAACTATCGGAGACGCTTACATGGTGGTAAGTTCACTTAAATCAACCCATCTCATCTTAAATTGATCATCATCATACTGTAGTCCTTTGTTTGACATCATCATGATCATCATCAAATCAAATCAAAATAATTTTATTCATTGAAATCACAAAGATAATTTTAAATCGTCTTATAAACTAAAATTACTCCTGTTCTATCAGCCTTAGAAGTCCATTGCTGGAAAAAGCCTCCCCCATAAATACAATGGAGGTAATTGCTATAATCACCACGCTTGGCAGGCGGATTGGTGATCGCAGTAATGGTGTTGAGTACTCAGGAGGATGCTGCAGCCCATCCCCTGGTGTAATCTACTACTACACCATACGTCCGTGTCAATTTCTTGTTAAAACTCGGACTTTGGTCTCTGGTAGAGTGTTGGCAGTGTATTCTTCTAGTAGAAGGTATCATCATCATCATCAGCCTGTGGAAGTCCACTGCTGGACATAGGCCTCCCCCTTAGAATGCCACGACGAACGGTCTTGAGCCGCCTCCATCCACCGATATATTAGTAGGAGGTTCACAGCTGGTTATATTTCGGCAGGTATCAGGGTTGCCGATTCGCAATGGGATCGTTCACGCGGGCGAGGTAGCCTCTATGGCTCTGGCGCTGCTGTCCGCAACACGCGCCTTCCGCGTGCGACACCGACCAGAACACCGGTTACTATTACGAGTTGGAATTCACTCAGGTACCTCTTCAGAACATAACTTTCTTATACATCTTCAGGACGGAGTTAGGCTGGCTATCTGTCTAGCCAGTTAACTCGCATAATGGCCCATCCATAGAGTTCGAATGCGGAAAATCTTAGTTTTTTATACATCTTCAGTGTGTTTTTTTTAAGATACCGTACCTCAAAAGGTACTAACGTAACCATTATGTCTGTTTGTCACAGCTTATTTTCTAATCTACCGACCAAAAAAGTTAAAATTTGGTACATGGCGGAAAAAGAAGCGCGACCCGGCCGCGGGCCAAAAGAGCACACGTTACTAGTATCGGTAATCTTATAGTCTTTTCGTCTTTTAACGACCTCTGTGGTGCGGCGGGTTGTTCGCCTGCGACGCAGGAGGTTACGGGTTCGATTCCCGCCTCGGAACAAATATTTGTACTATCTGCAGATCCCTTGTTCCGGGTGTTCTGGGTATTTTCTATGTATGATAAAAAATTTCTATCTATGTTATGTATTGTATTAAAGTATATCAGTTATCTAGTACCCATAACACAAGCTCTTCTTAGCTTGGGGCTAGATAATGTTGTGCGAAATGTCCAGCATTTATTTATTTATAGGTAACGCTATTTCCCATCCTATTTTCGCAATAAATATCGATACCTATCGCTATAATAACGTTACGTTATTTTGTGATATCGATATTAATTTATAGCATTTCAGCCCCTGCCATAATTTTGCAATTTGTTCAGGGCCTGTATGCGCCGGAGTCGTGGGACTGAAGATGCCTCGGTATTGCCTATTCGGCGATACAGTCAACACTGCCAGCCGGTTTGAATCAACAGGAGCACGTAAGTTTTAATAACCAAATACCGTGTTTTATCATTCATATTATTCATAGTTTTTAGTTTTAAGTGGTTCTTCAAAGTGATTTGATAGTAATCTACATAAGTTTTTTGTTGAAAAATGTATTTTTCAAAACAAGCTTTTATTAAATTAGTAATCGGAACCGTGAGCTGATCAAAATGAGCCCTAACACTGCCTGGCTACTATTAATCATCGAGGAATTCCGTTGTCCTCCTTCCATGTCCATCATCAGATCAGCTTGCTGTCACCATAATATTGTATTGTCATCTGAACTTGACAGGTATAAAAAAAATCAGCTCAATCCATTATAATGTTAGTATACTAACAGGTCGAGTTATATAAATTATAGTAAAAGTAATAAATATTAGTACCTTGTATAGTAATAGTGAATTTCCTCTTTACGTTTATCTATTAACAGCTGGACGATGTCTGCCCCTATTGAATACAATGGGGGGATTTGCCATAATCAACACGCTTGGCAGGCAGATTGGTGATCGCAGTATTGGTGTTAAGTACCTACTCAGATGGATGCTGCTGCCCATCCCCTGATGTACCTAATCCCTTAGTTGGCTTTTAAGACTTTATGTGTGTCCGGCTTAAACAACATACATACCTAATCGAGTTCAATTTTGACTTAGTTCTTTTCTTTTCAGCCTTGAAAATCCACTGCAGTTCAACGTGTAAACTTCTACTTGACAAGTTGGGCGGGTACTTACTGGAAGAGCGAGGAATTGTTTCTATGAAAGGAAAACGCGATCAGGTAGATGAACCAAGCTAAGAAATTGTTCCTAAAATGTCTACTTCACGAAATCTAGTTCCATTCAACCATTCAAATTCAAAATGCAGATACATATAGCACAGTACCGTGGAAGGGGTTATTAGTAGAACTTCTTGTGAAAGAGTTCGTCCGGGGAAGTGTACCATCGTACCTATTTCTGCCGCCAAGCAGTAGTGCTCGCATTGCTGTGTTTCGGTTTGAAGGGTACGGGTGCCGGTGAAATTACAGACACATGAGACTTTTCATCTATATGTCTCAGGGTCGGCAGCGCGCGAGTGATGCCTCTGGTGTTGCAGGTGTCCATAGGCTACGGTAACTACTATCCATCAGGTGGGCCGTATGCTTGTCTGCTTGCAAAGTGGTATATATAAAAATTAAAAAGGGAGACCTTTATCTTGTTGTAGGAAGACGTATACGTCCTCCCTCACTCGATAGACCGGTCAAATTGTATGAAGTCGCCGGAAACCGTTCATCTTGGCACTTTGGAGGGGGGAGCTATGTCTAGTACAGGCGCGATCGCAGCTAAAGTTTTTGGGGGAGGTCATCAACATCATTTTTTGCAACTTACTGGACCAAATAGTGACTACAATTATTTTTTTTCGTAAATTGGATATTTTTATGGGGTTTGTCAACGCGATTTTGGGAGGGGTCATGACCCTTACGACCCCCCCCCCCCCCTCGGACCGCCACTGGTCTAGTAGTGGACGTCGATTCGCTGATGTTGTACCTGCTTTAGGTGACATATTGGCTGCGCGGCGAGGAGCCGGCAGCCGCCGCAGCGCGAGCGCGTCGGAGAGCTCAAGTAGATGAGCAGCCTCCGGAGAAACGAGGACAAAGAAGCTCACTCAAGACCAAGAACTGGAAGAATCAAGTTGGAGGACTGCACAGGTAATAATTCAACATACATAACACCCAAAAGTCACATACATATTCTTGATCCCGCACTAGGATTCTCTGTGTCGTGGATATCAGGAACCACGAATACCACAACACCCAGACCCGGAACAAATATTTGCAGGTCATGGAAAAAATTGTTTCGCAACGAGTAGTAGACCAAACTAAAGTTCAGCCAATTTTGACAGATGTAGCAGTTTAGAATCTCCGAAGAAGCTACGCTTTGCATCAGGAAATCACTTAGAATCTCATACGGATAACGTACTGCATCATCGGAGCGATGAATATCTAATGGAGGTAAGTTGAACAGATCCTCAAATGATAATCACACTTCCTAATAAACTGGCGTACAATGAAATAGGGTCACTTCGAAAAACCACAATACCTCCTAAACTATTTTTTTGTTTATTTATTTTTTATAATAAATGGCATTAAATATACAAAAGTATATTTAATGCCGTATGAAATATATTGTAATATGATCTTTATTTCAATTATATTTCAATGATATCTTGCATAGTTTAGAAGGTATTGTGGTTTTTCGAAGTGATCCTATTTCATTGTACGCCTATTTAGTTAGAATGTTAAGATTTAAGATGTTTCATTCATTAACGGCTGAACCGATTTCGTTAGAATTTGGTAGAAAAATTATGACCTGAATTGGCACATAGGCTACTTGTTACCACGCGAGCGAAGACGCGGGTGGAAGCTAGGACTGCATAGAACCTCCCAGAAGAAAGAAGAGGCTGCATTTATGCTTTCACCAAATCGAAAGCATATATTGCGGCCTCGCGACGGGTTCGTGTACAGGGCGCAAAACGTCTATTTTTTAATATAACTGCTTCTCAAACATAGTGGAGAACATAGCGCTTTTGTTTCGTTCTTTGTTGTCGATTGGCTCTTTTCTTCTGGGAGGTTCTATGCAGTCCTAGCTTCCACCCGCGTCTTCGCTCGCGTGGTACCGGCATGACAAGTAGCCTATGTGCCAATCCAATCTTTCGTAAAATACTCCTTTCTCAAAACGTCCCATTCTCATGTCTGTTTATCAAAATTTTCCTTTCGCCAAATGTCTTCGTCTCAAAATGTCCCTTTTATTCCAGTTTACATTTAAAGGTACTGCAGTGAATTAAATACGAATACATTTTCTCTATTAACAGGTGGTAGGCGAGGGTCGACTAGCGCCCGTCCAGCGAGGGGACCTCCTCGAAGCGCCGAGTCTCCGCCATGAATACACGAGCGTCTCCTGCCCCATCATAGAGCACACAGAGTGCCCAGCGCCGCCGCCGGCCGCGGCATCCTGCGTGCCGCTCCTACCAGATACGCCACCCGCCGCGTGCGATATCAAGCTAGTTATCAATGGGTGCTCGCTGGCTGAAGATGGCGCCAGCATTCCGCTCCTCGCCGATGCTTAGATAGTACTTAAATGTTCCCTAGTCAACTTGGTTCGCTATTAGGCTCTGTGCACATTTAGATGGTAAATTGGAAAGTAAATCAAATACAAGCCTCTGAGAAAAGTGCCAATAAAAATCGACACGAAAGCGCTTAGCAAATATATGCTGTAGAGGTCAATGACATGCGCCATTCCCATACATTAGCTTAGTGCTTTCGTTTCGCTTTTCATTTTGAAATACCATTTGTATAATGGGCCCAGTTTCGCCTTCAAGTTGGATAGAACGATGTTTCAAGATAGAGGTGCGGTTGGTCGTTTCGAGAAGATATTTCTTTGTCATTCGCCTACTAGATGTGTACAGACAGTAAATTATACAGTGCTAGATAATTTTGTAAAGTAGATTGGGACGAAGCGTCCCATCTCGTGTATAAGTAGCCGTAATGTGATCTACGTCAGTATTACTAAGAGACAAATCGTTCAATAGAAATTATTTAATAACATTAAACTCTTATTTCACAATTGACGGTAACATCGTTTTACTTACACATATTATTTACAGCAGCGGTTCATATACATACATATAATAGGGTTATCAATATACAGTGTTGCTACTCTACTAGGTAAACATCGTTGCAGCAGCATTGTTGGCTGTCGCCTCATTGGGCGTTACTACGTGTAAGTGGCATGGCACCCACAATCGTTTTTTACTGTTATCTAAAGGCTTTTGGTCGTACGTAACCCATGCGTTTTGGACATCTATCGTCAAGCTTCATTCACAGTGACGCCACATTATGGCACGCTCAGATGTTCTAGCACAAACATCTGGCATTATCGAGTCGCTAGAAGCTAAAATTATAAAGATTTCAAGCCTATTGGCCAATATTTGACATTAACTATCGTCTCGCTAGCGACTCCATATTCGTGCTTACTATACTAAAGCTTCGGTCACACGAGCCGAATACTCGCTGCTAATGCAATTGCCAAACTCTTGGTTGGTTTGCTTGGTTTGACGTCGGTACTCGCTGCGATTCATGCTTGAGCATGTTCCATTATTATCGCCGCAAACGCACTATTCTGCACAATTGCAACGTTCGTGCTAATCAAGTCACGCAGCGAATAACCACGCACCAATACGCCATGCCGCGGCATAGAAATGAGCGTGATACGCGCGAGTCGTACTCGCTACATGTCCTCGTGTATCATGTACATGTGCTTCAACAATTCGCCGTCTCAATCAGGCGGCGAATTGTTGAAGCGAGTTCTTTCGCTGCGAATAAACCCGTTTCGTGTGACCGAGGCTGCCTTTTAATGCAGTAGATATAGGTGAGTCTGCCGTCAGTCAGACGGCAGACTCACGGTCGAGTAATGGCGGCGCGCGACGTAATGAAGCGCTCGAACCGCGCGGGGCGCCTCCGAAGAATCCGAGTAGCCACGAGCGGATCGCAAAACGTGGCAGCTTCCTTTCCCCCTTAGTATCCGCTACGTTTTCCAATGAGCGCCAGCGTTTATAGAACTCGATATAGGAAGCGTCGTGCACTTTGCGGCGCGGTCGATCGAGCTTGTTGTACAGGCTGCATTTGCGTAGCAGCGGGCTAGTCTCCGCCTGACGTCGGGGCACGTCGTCCGTCACTATGCCGATTATGGTGCCGTTGAAGAGCGGGTCGCCGCAGACGGTGGCCACGGGTTGGTCGGCGTCGAGGGAGCGTGTGGTGTGGTGCCGCCGAAGCCGCGGCGTCGCCAGCGCGTCAAGCGAGCGTGCGCCGCGTAGCGCGAGCCCCGCCGCGCCCGCCACCGAGCCCAGCGACTCGCACTCACCTTCGCACGCGGTTGATGACGCGATCGAACTTAGTGCGTGCCTGGAACACAGAAACTGGGTTGAACCACACTTATCGGCAAGGAACTGCTTCGTACCCACACTGCAGTTTGTAAAATATAGCGTGATACCTGTTACAGTTGTTAAAAGTTCTCAATATCAAGTTTGAAAATTTTTGGACAACGCTCAGACTCTCAAAATTATCAACTGCAAGTATCAAGCTATATTTATGAACTATAAAAACCATACAATGTTTGAACGGCCCGAGTCTTTTAAGCTCAGGCTCATTTTCTTGCTCTCGATTGTAGAGTCAAGTGTACGATTCACTGAATTAAATTTCAAAGCTCATTTTGAATCGTCTTAACGAGACGGCACTATCAGCCGACTGTATGAAGTAATGTCAAATGCTAAAAGCGCGTGTTATAATATACAGACGCAATCGCCGGTTATCGCGAATTTAGTATGTGCGCGATCTGATCCGTGCTTATGTATGGTCCTAGCATATTCTCCTAGTTAGCACTTCCATCCACTTAGTTATGATTAGTAAGCCACTATTTTATTATTCTAACATGAAAATGGACACACAACCACAACGCACTTACAGCAAAGGAGCGCGCGTACGCGGCGGATCATTATTTGAAGTGGCAACAAGACTGCTGACTTCGTTGGCCATCGGCGATCTATCACAAACAAAATCATTATGATTTGCCAGACTTTCTGCGCTATCACCATCAGCCAGTATACGTTCCCATAATCGGGAAACCCTACCTAGGCTAGGGAGAGTGAATGGCCAGCAGTGAGTAATTTACGCTCACTATGTTTACTTTCAACGGTTTGAACACATTAGTGGCCAGGGTGCAGCACGCTTATTTCAAGATTTGAGCTCACGAATTTAGTATCAGTCCCTTAACACAAGAGGTTATCGAGTTGCGAGTCTTTCGCAAATGTATTGGCCAACTCCTCAATTTCGCACTACTTTAACACTTCATCTGGTACTGTCATTTTCTTATCCACTCCACACCTTTTCTCAAAATTCGTATCTACGCCGCGTGAACTCTTTTTTTGTAATACTACTAATTGAACGAACGAAGCGAGTTCTCTGAGTCAAGTTGGAAGAATCGTCGTTTGTATGTATGTATATGTATGTATGTATGTTTGTCCGATGAAAACTTCCAAACCGTTAATCCGATCTTCATGAATTTGGTATAGGGGTAGATAGTATTGGTACAATACTAATTTGTAGGCAAGGTTATGAGCTATATCGGTCAGGGGGTTGCTGAGATATTGGGGTCCAAGAGGGAGTAAAAAAAATAAAAGTGAGACAGATCAAGTGGGGTGTCTAATGAAAGCGCTTTGGTTGGACATTTTAAAACTGTTTTTAATAGTATTTAGCCTTAGTAGTTTTTGAGATATTAGGGAAAATAAAAAACGTAAAAATCAAAAATTCTAGGGTACTTCCAGCAATCCCACAATGCTGAAATTTGGTATGTTTTGGTATTTGGTTTGTTTTGGCTTTTGTGTCACAACTACAGGGAAAAGTCTGAAACTGAAGAATTTAGAAACTTGTACTCCATAAAACAGAAACCAATATAACATCCATTGTTGACCTCCTATTTCTAGGAATTTGAATGACGCTGGAGTTCTATGATTTCGTCAAAAGGACGATATCAATTAATTCGTCAGGTACTTGATATAGGTACTAACAGGTATGTAGTATTACGCCCCGTTGCTTAGCCCTATTCAAAGGATATTTCGATGATGTGTAGGAAATTACAGTTGTTACTGATAGATCCTGTACTGTACTGGTAGACCTCGAGGTGAAAATTTTCAAAAATAATAATAGAAAAATGGAAATTACTTAGTTAAGTAGTCGGGCTGATAAAGGTGTTATCGCGAGGTCTCAGTTCGGGGCGAACCACTAATCTTTGCCGAAGAACAAAGCTATCAAACAGTGAAACCCCATTCGCATCCATTCAGTTTGGAGGAGATTAGTAACAACGTGAAAAGTTACTATCTCTACTATCATTAAGCCCAATGGGCTACCAGAGCTATTTAAACTTTTCGTGATACTGTTAGTTAGCTCACCTAGGCCGTGTTGTGTCCGTGCGCATGCGGCGCTGCGAGGGTGGGGTGGCGGCGGGGAGAGCGGGCGCGGGGAGCGAGCACCGAGACCCGCGCATGCCTGCTTCACCGCTCGCTATACGTTGTCGTACACCGCCTGCAAAGATTACGATATAAAATTACACTGTGGCAAATAATGGAAGTCGACATTACCAAAATGGCAACGGAAAGAGGAAAGGTAAGTTAAGATTTTCATGTTTTGAATATTGCTTAGCTGAAAAACCCCTAAAAAACATACAAACACCTAAAAATCCCTACTTACCCCTACAAACGCCTAAAAACTTCTAGAAAACACAAGCCAGTTTCGTAATTTGTTTATAAAAAAAAATGCTTTGTACTTACCAGAAAGTGAGGGATGTCTCGAGTCGGCGAGCCGAGGGCTTCGTCGCGGTCGCCGGAACAAGGGCCGTTCCTCGCCCTCCACGGCCCGCTTCTGGATAGCTTTATCCGTGGCGCTGACTAGCCAGTACGTCTGGACCTGGAATAAACAAGAGTATTGTTAAACATTCTCAAAATTATTCTTCAAAGTATTGTTCAAAAATTGTATAGTATTGGTATTGGTTGAGCCGGGGTAGTCTCGACCTAAGAATAGGGCTCCTCAAACTTCTGTGGATGTCGTAAAAGGCCACCAAGTGATTCCCGGGGATGGGTAGCAGCATCCACCCGAGTACTTAACACCAAACTGCGATCGCCGATATTACATATACAAAAAACATTTCTTGCAATTGAATGAATGATTGACACTCACCTGACCTTTCCCTTTAATCGGTATCATGCCTCGTGGTTCAACTATATATCCTCCGAGCTTTTCAAGCGCATTTTTGCAGCTCGGTGATATGTGTATACGCAGCGGTTCACCGTTGGATTCCATTCGAGATGCAGTATTGACTGTATCTCCGAATAAACAGTAGCGAGGCATCGTTAAGCCGACAACGCCTGCTACTACCGCACCTATAAAATTTGCATTCGATTTAGTTAGGTATTCGTTTTTGTCTATGGACACAATCCTACCAACTTCATCGCCTCTCTAGCCTCAAAGATTTGCTGAAAGAAAACTATCTTAGATAAGATTTTCACATGACAATCCAGCCATTTAAGCCATTAAGCCATTTATATTATTTTCATTCAAAATAACAAAATTTTGTAGTTGAGCTATACTAGCAGTGTTGCTAACAATAAAAATGATATTTTTCAGACTTTCGCGACAAGTAAACGTAATTATTGATTCAGAAAAGTAAATACACGATAAAGACCCGTCTAACTAAATCAATAATTAAATACAAAATCTTTTATAAGCCACGGCTACTTCCTCATCTCCCACGCCTATTCTTTATCCGCACAGACTCTATAGTCTATATAATAATAATAATAATAATATATAACCAAAAAAACAGGGTCAGTTTCTCTGCTTCTCAGGTTGTACAAACAATTAGGTGAACCATTGAGGACATTTGAGGATATTATTCAGGACTTGGTAATAATAACCCTTAGTAAAGAGGTACATTCCAAATGGATCCAGACCTCCAATTCCCGTAACAAATGGCATTGGGAAACGCAACTAATGGGTATCTCTTTGACATTCTTAACACTGTTCAAATCTTTCTCAAGAAGTTTCCCCTTTTCATTTTACACACTATTTGGACAACGTTAAAAAAGCAAAATGATCCCCATTAGTTGCGAACCCATTGCAATTTACTGCGGTAATTGGGGTGCCGGTAGTTTGCCGTCTGACTTACCAGTATGTATGCCTACCCTCAGCTTGAGTGTTTCGTTCGGTCTGTGCGATATCTTGTGACTCTTCACGGCATTCAGTAACTCCAACGCCATCGACGCAATTTCTCCAACATGCCTATCGTTGTTTCTTATTGGAAGTCCTGATACCTTAACAAATGTTACATCATCATTAGAATAACTAACAAGGTAGTTATTCCCGGCTAACAAGAGTGAACAGGAGGGAAAATACATACGGCGATGAGCTCACCACTTCTCTCGTCTATATTCCTGCGAGCCTGCGACTGTGCAACCCACGGTGAAGAGGCCCTTTGAGGCTCTGCCTACCCCTTTGGGGAAAAAGGCGCGTGTTTATGTATGTATGTGACCAGTAATTCTGTCAGTACCTTTATAACTTGAGTTCTAGGACGAATTTTGATGCAGTTTTCACGATCGTCGAGTATTTGCGCCAAAAAAATATTTATTTACTGTTGACCTCTTATCATCATCCGCTACACGTCCACTGCTGAATATAGGCTTAGAATGCCACGACGAACTATCTTGAGCCGCCTCCATCCACTGACTTCCTGCGACCTCGATGGTATTATTGAATTTCAGGTCTTGATAAAATATCAACTGTCAAAAAGGAGTTGTAACGTGACCCTAGCATAATTCTGAGAGCTACGCCAGTGTCTTATACTTACCACCATATATGCGTCTCCAATAGTCTCCACCTTATAAACGTCATAGCCTCTTATAATCCTATCGAAGACCGTGTACAGATCGTTCAGGAAGTTAACAACTTGTAGCGGCGTGCTCTCAGCCGACATCGCAGTGAACCCGACGATGTCGCTGAAGTAAATAGTGACAGAATCGAAGGACTCCGGTTCTACACCTTCGCCGGTTGTGAGACGACGGGCGACTGACCTGAAACAATGTTCAGATGATAATGTTTTAGTACCGAGCTGTAACTGATAATTGTCTTGCGAATTCCGGTGTGTAACGAGGAATAAACGCTAATGTCATGTCAGAAGACACAGTTCGGACGGCTAAATATTTTACCTTGGCGCGTTTATAGCGTTTTTAGTAAGGACGATTTTGACGGTCTAATAAAACTTGTACAGACAGTACATACAGAGTGAGATTTTTTCAATGTTTAGAAATAATACTAAACTAGCGAACTAACACAATTCTAATGAGAAAGTCATGCTATCATCGCTCATCAATCTTTTACTAACTAAATACTGTGGATGCAAGCTAACTACGACATAATATTTCAAAATATAACACGCTCAAAAGATAAAAAAATAATAAATCAAAAATATAAATAAATAGATAAGTAATTATAAAGAATCACTTTAATCTACATCAGAAATTGATCTAAAGTCATGCTCATTCTGTACAAACCTGTAAATACAATTAAGAAACATGAAAAATTTACAGAAAAAGTTCATCTTACAGTGGAGTGAATACAAAATGAACATTCGTCAGAATAAGTGCGTACCCGTTCCGTGGAAATTCCGAATGTACCCCATGAAAATAGAGTTCCAAATCATTTGCAAAGCTAAATGGCCGTATTCTCAAACACACAGATAAAAGAGCTCATAGAACATGTTATTCTGGAACATGCTAGTGGCAGATCTACGAGTGCTATGAGCAGTTGCGTGGCTTGGGAATACGGTACAATCTTATCTACAGTAAGAGTCCATCACCGATAACGGCGAAACGCGATCACCACAGAATCCCAAGCAAGCTCTATTCTACTCAAACGCTGTTAATGAAACAAGTGATGCGCACTCGCCACAGTGCAGTGCGACAATGCACTGCGGCACCCGCACCTGCTGTGTAAGGCAAATCAGTAACTACAATCACCAATAGAGAGTTAATTACCTCAATACATTTTCACGATTCTATAATGGATTCAACCTCCACATCTGGAAAAGAACACAAGTACAACAAAGTGAATACATTGAGTTTTAGAGAATGTACGACTGTTTTACACCAAGTCCATGTCGATGGTACTGAGGGGTTTAGTAAATAAAACACCATGACTTGTTTTATTTAGGGCACATTTTATTAATCACAATAATGGTCAAGACATTGGGTCACCTTTGTATTTATAGGCGTTTGGTTGTGGACGCTTTTGAAAGTTCCCATTATACGGCTAAGCTGAAATTTTGCCTACCTACCTGTCAAGTTCCGATGACAATAAAATATTATGGTGACAGCGAGCTGGTCTAATTATGGAGACGAAAGGTGGTCAGTGGAACTCCTCGGAACTCCTTCATGTTTAATGCAGTTTAAGTCAGATTTTAATCAGCTCTCAGTTCCGAATACTAATTAAATCTTCATCATCATCAGCCGAAATGCTTTTAGTTTTTTTTTAATATAAGCTTGTTTTGAAAACTTGTTGTTAAACAAAAAACTCATCATGTGGACAAATTATTTCACAACACAAATAATTACGATCATACTGGTAGCTCCAATAGGGGTGTTTATCCTAGCAATAATTTTTATTCCTAGATAGATAATTCCTTAGCAATTTGTGTTGGGCTGGGAACCGGCAAGATAAAGAATACGAATACAAAGCCAATGCTCACTTTACACCTACTTGGCAGTTGGCAAAGCGTCGCTCTTCAGTCGAAAATGGTTGATTGTGGTAGGTTGTTAAACACTGTGCAATCCATAACTTTAATTTGAAAAAGCCCACAATTTTCGTACCCAGCGACAGTTCGATCCATTGCCGAATGGTCAAGGCATCGCCGATTAAAGACCAAGATGCAGGTTCGAATACCGCTTGATCGGAATCTTTGGGTCACATTAGGTTACAATCCACTTTACTTATTCTAAAGGGTAACGCAGACTTGGACCGAATGTAAAGCAGCGCGCACATTACTGCGTCGTCCAGGTATGTCATACAGCTTGTTGTATTTGCGTCTTTGTGCTCACAACACCAATCTTACAGAAAACCTTTAATTAGTACAAAATAGTTAACTATACATTGAAATGAACACAGGTTATTTATAACATGTTCATGCAAATAACTATTGACCACCAAAGCTTGACTTGCCTGTGCCGACGGAAGATTTTAGGTCACACAAACGAGGTGTGGTTTTATGTAGCTTATATATTAAGTTTTAAAAGAATGATTGATCTGACACAAAAAAATTTAAAGCCAGTATTTAAATATTAAGTGCAATATCCTTTGGCCTAGCTAGGCGCTGGGGCCCCCTAGTAGACATTTTGATTTCACTAAATAGAATGAGTATCAAACTATACTATTTTGTTCGGATGTTTTTTTTCAATCAACATTTTGGCTAGATTTGTATACTGGCATAATAACAACATGGCTATTTGGATGTAAGGTCATTATTTCCCGTCACTGCAAAATTGAACCCAACAGTTAAAAGAATAAAGTTCATACATACTTTGGTAGCATTCGATGCAGCAGATCTTCGGTCTTCTGTTTCTCCTCGATGAGCAGCCTCGTTCTCTCGTTGACTAGTTCCTCCAAATTGTTGGCGTACTTCTCCATCATGTCCATCATTTGGTCCATTATGTTGCGTGACCTGAGGGCGATAATACCATTCTGTAGAGTTAGCCTTATTTACATTCGTCCAGTTCCCAATGTCCAAAGACATTTTAAAGAAAGTTGGTGGATGGAGGCAAACAAAAAAGAAAAATTACCACATTGTGGATAGAGCATTGCGCATGCAGGACTGAACTGCTAGTCAACGCTTGCTATCTTATCATACCCAAATGACGAAAGGTTTTGAAAGAGTTACGTGATACAAAGTAACAAGAACTTTCCTCACAACCTGACTCAACGTACTCATTTCTGTCAACGTTTCTATCTTGGTATCAAGTATCAATCATTAGGTCAGTGACCAGATTAACATAACATACATAACATAACACCCAACAGTCGCATACGTAGTCTTGATCCTACACTAGGATTCGCCGTGTCGTGGTTATCAGGAACTACGAGTGCCATGGTACCATAACACCCAGACCCGGAACAAATATTTGCAGATCATACAAACATTTGTCCCGCAGCGGGAATCGAACCCGCAACCTGTTGCATCTCAGCCGGCCACTCGCTCGCCGCGCCACAGAGGTCGGAGGGAGGATTGAGTGGTGGCCCTGAAAAGATCCTAGTAAAAGCAAAAAAGGAAAATGTAGAGGGTGATAGGATTTAGTGCGCCGCGCAGAGACACCATTTATGCGCATTTCCTTCATCATTAGACACTGTTTATGCGCAAGGCCATTAGGTTTATTACATTATTTGTATTATAACTCACTTCCCAGACTTCAATTTCTTAAGGCGACCCCGTATGGTGGGGAAATCTGGCCTGACGTTAGGGTCCTCTGCCCAGCACTCCCGCATGCACGACTCTATGTACGAGTCTTCGGGAGCTGAATTTAGGATGCTGGTGTCCGGCCGGAAGTAGTCCTCGCCGTCTAGCTTTGGTCTTTTCAGACGCTCTATTATATCTGAAACAAGAGATTATAAATCACTAGTTGTGCCCAGCCGCAAAAGTCTCGATCCGGTGGGAATATCGGGATAATCCCCCGTTGGATTAAAATCCACGACGGATCGGCGAAGCAATGTAGGAAGGGGGCCTTCCTCCTCGTTGATGAATCGACGACATTTTAAAGGTCACAGGAATTCGGTGGATGGAGGGTGATCAAGACTGTTCATCGCAGCATTCTATAGCTGGGAAGCCTATGTCTAACAGTGGACTTCTACAGGATGATGATGATGAGGATATCTTCCCATCTACCAGGGAAACATTCAACCCTGGCTGCTGGCAACACTGAGGATGGATCTTAGATTATTTACCTTTGGGTTCCATAGCTGTGACCCCGAACGGGCCCCTTCTCGCGATAATTTCGTAGAGTATAATTCCAAATGCATAAACATCTCCTTTCTGAGTGCCGCCGACTGTTCCGTTGGGGTTGTCCAACTCTCGCAGTAACTCCGGCGATTTCCACAATAAACCTGAAATTAATTAAACAGTTTTAATACTCTGTTTCAGTTCAGTGTGCTGTTCATGAGTTTTTTACATTCGCTTTACACAGGCCCAACCACGAACATATACATACGTTATACATACACATACATATACGTTAAAGTCATATTACAGAGATTTCAATATCTTCATTGCCCAACGTTTACGATCATCTCGCTTACGTCTCGGTAACCCTAGTAATATTATAAATATAAAAGTTTGGAAGGATGGATGGAAGGATGTTACTCTTTCACGCCAAAAGAACAAAACGGACTACATTACAGTATACAGTAAACATCAGAATAACATATAGGCTACAATACAATTGAAGTTATCGTGGCTTGGTATCATTTTAGAAAAAATACGACTATACACCACTTACTTTACTATTCTCCTGCTGACGTTTCGTTGACCATTTAAAAAAGAAAAAATAAAGTAAAGAAAACAACAGAAAGAATAATAAAGTACATGGTGTATAGTCGTAATTTTTCTAAAATATAGGCTATAATTTATAACAATTTATAATTACATGTCATTATTGGTCATATTAAGTTACCTCTAAAATATTGATGCTCTCCTATTAAATCATTTTCAGCGCAATACCGCAATTCGTGGAGACCGAAGTCGGTAACCTGAAATGTGATAATTTTAATTTATTTGTTCGCTCAGATTTTCACAAGCAATTTTTAGGTCACTAATCACCAAAACAAACGGCTATTTAGCGTAACCAATTCTTTTTGACAGATGATGTTATGCAATGTGTTTCAAAATACCCCTATCAGCCCGAGGGAGGGTATTCCACAAGTCATAGCGAACAACTTTACTTCTACGACTTTATAAATTTCGAAGTTTTTAATTCATGAAATGACTCGTCCTCCAGAGATTTACCTAACACAACATGGGACTGTCCTATTACAGCTGTTTATTTGCGTCTACACGCAGACTGTTTAATACGCAAAATGTACAAAACGAAAAATTTGTTTTTTTATTTTATTTGCAGTTTCAGAATGTTCAATACGCAGAATGTTCGTTACGCAGAAATACCTCTATGCGTGAACTCTGATTGCTGTAATAGGGCAGCCCCATGTTGTGTTACGTACACGTAAATAAAGTCGTCGAACTAAAGTTGTTCGCCATGACGTGTGGAATACTCTCCCTAGGGTTTAAGGGGTATTTTGATACCTACAAATAGTACAATTTAAGTATTATCTATCTGTCACTTTGATTGATGGTTACGGTAACCAACCGTTCATATGTTAGCATAATATGTAAAATACCGACCTGAAGCATCCACCTGGATGTGACTACACAGTTCGAGGATTTGAGATTTCCGTGAAATATTAATGGCGAAGTATGAATAAACATCATACCCTGAAACAGGAAGTCACAATAAGATAAAAGTCCATTTGGAAGATACATCGACTGGAAGTAATCATCAATTTACCTTTATGAGATCATGTATTAGCGAAGATATGAACATTTTATCCAGTTTAATATCCTCATTTTCAATTATATCCTGAAAAGAGACATGATTAAAATACAATTTAATCTAGATTGATAGAAAATACTTTTTTTTTACCGCATAATATTAAAAAACACAACAAAAACGATAACTAACTATGTTACACAAAGGGCGGTCTTATCGTTTCGTATGCCGAGATAAATAGACGTTACATAGCACAAACTAATGCTTAGACCTGTCCCTGTCACTGTCAGACAAATTTTTAACATTTGTGTGACAGTGACACGCGTATTAGAGAGAGACAGGGACGATTTCAAAGTAAGACTTAGACTTAGTCACCGTGAAGTACGTTCTATTTATCCGGACCGTAGAGATTCTATAAAGTAGTATGTATAAAGTGATCTAGAGCCAATACCACAAGGACAGAGTTTACGAAAATGTACGTACCTACAAATTACAGTTTCTAGTGGAATCACACGATCATCATCAAGATCAGCCTGTAGAAGTCCACTGCTAGACATAGGCCTATCCCTTCTAATCACAGGATATAACATATATTAGTAGTACCGTGGTGTGTCCGGCCTGAGAATAGACCTCTCCGTCTCCTCCCGTGTATGTGGTCAAAGTCTTACTAAGGGGATAATTTACCAGGGGATGGGCAGCAGCATCTACTTGAGTACTTAACACCAAACTGCGATCACCAATCCGCCTGCCAAGCGTGGTTATTATGGCAAATCGTCTCATTTTATTTAATGGGGGTCACATCTAGCAGTGGACGTCAAAAGGCCGGTGATGATGATGAATATATCAGAACGACGTAAGTAATAGTAAGTTTCATAGAAATGCATCGAAATCTGAGGCAGTAGTCTCGAGTTTTTCAGCTGCTTTCTCTTGCTCGTGGGCGTAACGCACGCGTTTTTGTACTAAACCCGAAACAGCTCCTCTAGCGGACCGTTTCGGCAACTCATTATGTCTATACAAAAAGCCGTGAAACACACTGAATTAAGGCAGTGGTACAAAACACAGCCAATAGCTTTTGTTTTAACAAAAATTGAACCTTTTCTTATCTAATCAGATTTATGACAGATCGTTAGACCGCAAATATTGTTAAATACGGATGCCATTTCCCAGCAGTGGGACAGTGTGGGCTAATAACAACTTACATATAAGCTTCCTTTGGCACAGTAGTCTGTTATAAGCAAAACCCTCATGGGCTCTATAACAGCGCCGATAAAAGAGTTCAGATTATCATGACGCAACTCTCGTAGAAGACGCATCTCTTTCATCACGTCTCGTGAAATGTCCTAAAAGAAATAACACCTTATTGTTAGCAGATTAGGTTCAATTTATCTTGAAAGAAATCCGTTTGATATGAATCAAGTCCACCTAACCAATTTTTCAGGTGGGCCATATTTTAAATTCATTCTCATTTGGCGGGCCGCCTCCTTGTAAAACATTATCATCAGCCTATAGAGGACCACAGCTGGACATGGGCCATAGAATGACACGACGAACGGTATTGAGCCGCTTCCATCCACCGACTTCCTGCGACCATTATAACGCCGTCAGTCTATTCGACGCTATATGGCCTGCCCATTGCCACTTCTGCTTGCTTCATGAGAGCTTTAATACCAAGATCACCAATCGTGTACGTTCCGCGCGCAGCGGAGCTCTGCGTGTTAAGGTTGGCGGGTAAATTCAAATGCGTTGGCGAACCTGGGGTTGAGCAGCCTTGTTATAAATAGTTATACTAGTTATGGTGGAATTTAGACTTTATAATAGACTATTTGATTTTTGTTTCTACATACTTTCTTTTTGGCGAATTTAAGCTCCTTTATCCTGATAACATTTCCCTTGTATTGTGCGGTGGTGGTGAATATTTGTGTGCAGCATTTACTCTCGCAAGATATACCACTGGCTAAACTTAGCTGAAACAAAACATATTACAAAATAAGCAGCGTGAAAAGGAAAGCAAGTTCTCTGGCTCATTTGGATTATCTTTCCCTTTACTAGTCATAGTTGAACGAGAGAAGCAGGTACTTTTTTTATATTCGAAATCTTGTTTTTACAAAAAATTAAACGCAGCTAGACAAGCCGCAGGCCGATATGGCGAGAGCTGCACAAAACAGACAAATTTGGAAGGAACTAGAGGAGGCTCATGTGTCAGTAGACGACACGCTGTTGGACAACAGTAGAAAGGATGATGGAGCACCGCAACCCGACCGGAATGACGTCACCGAAGAACGCGTGATGACGCGGACACAAGCACTCCCCCCACCCCCGCGCTGGACGAGCCGAGAGGAGCGAGCTCAGAGACGCAGTGCGAAGAAGGACGCGGAGGGAGTGTAGCGCGGATCCTATACCCACCCTGATGAAGACCCTCGATTAGGGTCGACACCTGTTGGTGCTTCCACCAACATATCGGTACGTGAAAATTTCCCGTTTTTACAAAATGAATGATATATATCACGAAAGTTACTTTAGTAAAATATAACAGTAGAAAGGGTTTAGAAATATAAATAGAATTACCTTACTAGGCGAGCAGATAAGCCCGCTGCCCAGATATCCGGCGATCTCACACGGATCTACCTTCCACAACAACCCCTCTATCTCCTGTTCTATCTTCCACTTGCGATAGATACTGACAGTGACCACCAGCGCACAGAATAACGTCACAGCTAATGTCCCAGCGACTACTAGTGACGTGATCTGTGAGTCGTCTTTAGGGCATTTCTCGTTAAGGAATCCGCAGGACGGTTCGTCTTCCGGCTTCACGCTGTCTGGCCAGTCGATTGGGAGGCGGGGGTTCAGTTTGTACTCCTGAAAGGGACAGATTACAGTTTTAATACCATTTTCACCAATCAATACTTTTTTGGGACTGTGTCCCAAATCTAAACAAGATGACTGTACTCAAAAGCATAAGACACTAATAAAAAGAGTTCTCTATCAAAGACCTCGTGGTCAAATCAGTTTGACTAAATAGTTTGACCATGAGGAGGAACCGAAAAAAGTATTAGTAAAGTTGACGCATGTCAACTGTCAACTCAATGTCTATAAAAATAACTGTACCGTGGTACTCGTTGTTCCTGATACCCACGGCACAGAAAATCTTAGTTTGGGATCAGGGGAGTTACAATGAGCTTTTATAGCCATTCAGTTCAAAAACTATTTAGTACAAAACATCTGTTCATCGTTGACATTCGTCATCATTGAATAACTTTAATAGACCTTCTGCGACTGTGCCTTTAAATATTGCTGCGGAATGTCCGCAGAACAGAACCAATATTTTGTTCTGAATAGTTTTTGAACTGAATGGCTATAAAAGCTCATGGTAACCCAGCAGGACTATGTTTGTGGCTGTTTGGTGTTATGTTTACCATAAATTTTTAATCGATTCGGCCAAATCTGTTATCTCAATTTGCCGTATATCGCTTAATCAAATCAAAAACTATTTTACTCATTGAAATCATAAGTATTATTTTGAATAATACAATGCACACTAAATTAGAGAACAGATAAGCTTTTTATTAATAACTCCATAGTTATTTTTAGAACCGATAAACTAAGAGGAAAGGTTGTTGAGTAGTGTTGTGGTTTGCAAGCTAAATATAGAACTAAGCCGATGTTTATGCTTCATATACTTGTAAAAATTTGCATGTTTCCTTATTTATATACATATCTACCTAAATTGTAATTGTTAAATGCGTCATTTGGCATGTTAATGTTAAAGAACTCCCTTTTCCGCATTCGAACTCTATGTATGGTCCATTATGCGTGAGGGTTAACTGGCTAGATAGTTAGCCAGCCTAACTCCGTCCAGAAGCACAGAAGCTTCCTGGGGTCTTCGCAGGCTTCGCGGAGTGACATCGGGTTGTTGAGGATTTGTTCACGTTGAGCTGCTACTCCCACGCATTCCAGGACTACGTGGGCAGCCGTAGGCAGCCGTCATGTGGCATATCAAATGGCTCGTATTGAAAAACACAAACATATTTTTTTAATTCTTTAAGATTTTTTATTTAAAAGATTTTAGATTATGGCAATTCCTCTCATGGGATTCTATAGAAGAGGCCTCGTCCAGCAGTGAACGTTTAAAGGCAGCTGCAGAAGAAAAAGATGAGGGTACTCACTGGGAACTCTTTGGAGCTCTGCTGAAAGTGTCCTACGGGTGTCATACTGTAGCTGCAGTTGATTTCTCCATTGCTGAACTTGGTCGGTTTGAAGGCCAACACGGAAAAGTTGCCCTCCGAATCGGCACGCTCGTCCAACCGAATCGACATTCCGGATATACCTGTAATGCAAATCGGTACACTATAATCGATCGTATGAATACTAAAAACCGTTTCTCACTATCATTATCATTAGCAAGAAGTCAATTGGTGATCGCAGTATTCTGTTTAAGTTCTCTATTTCTATGAATCAGCTTCTTGTTCTCGAGGCACCACGAAGGCGCTTCCCAACTAGTAGTAAGAAGGATCATCAAAAAAACCAAGCCGTGTTTGTTGCCCTGATTCTTCTAGATCGCGTTGAAAGAGTAATTTTAGTATATAAGACGATCCAAAATGATCTGTTCAAGGTAATATCGAACACGCAGCAAATGTGCGTTTCTGCTGCGTTAGCGATGTGACGCACCTTTGCTCGCGCTTACCTAAATTCGGCAGTTCGCGACCGAGCATACCATCGAGAGCGCGGGCTCACTTAGCTTAAACCATTTTACCAAGTAATTAGCCTTAAAGTCTGTTGGTCTAAGTGATTACTGTTGATAATACATAATTACATAGTATTCGCGGATATTGAATTTTACTACAACCATTAAGCATCCCATAAACTCAAAGGGATTTGGATTTGGACATACCACACAACAGGTCCCCTTTACAATGATCCTTGTGATTTTGAAATCATAAGGATCATTTTGGATCGTCTATAATGAACTGAATCGAGACTCAAGCATAGATTTTTTGACAAATTCCATTGGAAAACTGCCACCAACTCTATGCTTGAGTCTCGATTCACGCTTGAGTATAGTTGAGGCTTAAGTATATCAAACGCACTTACTTCTATACGGGGAACTCTTTATCATCCTCTCGATGATTGTGGATCCGTTGGTAGCGATGTTGATAAGTTTGACCTGCGTGAGCTCCTCCTTCCGCGTCTGTTCTTTGATGAGCTCGTCGAGTGCGGTGGCGTACAGTATCACAGAGTCGTACAAATACGCCGCGTAAATTGAAACAAACTGAAAAATACATAAATAAATGCTGGACATTTCACACAACATTATCTAGCCCCAAACTAAGCAGAGCTTGTGTTATGGGTACTAGATAACTGATATACTTAATACAACACATAACAGAAATAGATATTTTTTATTATATATAGAAAATACCCAGAACACCCTGAACAAATATCTGCAGATTGTACAAATATTTGTTCCGAGGCGGGAATCGAACCCGCGGTTAGCGTCGCAGGCTAACCTTCGCCCACCGCGCCACAGAGATCGTCAAAAAATACATCAACATCAGCCTCTACAAGTCCACAAAGGCGATTCCTACCCAGTAGTAAGAAGAATCGTCAAATTAAGCCAAGCCGTGTTTGTTGTCCTGATTCTTCAAGGCTTGATTGATCACGTAGGAACTAGAGAAATTGTACTTTGTGAGACGATTCAAAATGATCCTTGTGACTTCAATGAATAAAATACTTTTGACTTTAACTGCTGGACGTAGGCCTCCCCCCTTGGACGAATTATCACAATGGACGTAGTCATAAGACGTTGCCGCTCTTACATCTGTGTATCGTATTAGTGATCAGATATCTTTGTCCATCCCACGGAACCTTGCTACGAGTAAAAGAGAAAGTAGATATAAGTTTGGCAACGCCTTACTTCTTTGTAAATCGTGTCAGTTGATGACCGGTTAATCGGTCAAAACATTGCGGCGAAGTTTTTAAAAACAGCAAAAAATCGTATGAAATTGCAGTGTTTCATCAAAATAAATTTGAAAAAGTGAAAATATGTCCTGTTCTGCTGTGTGTTGTTCATCAAAAACAACAAAAGAAGGAGTAAAAGACCCGGGATTGTCATTTCATACGTAAGTCTTGGTCAATATATTTAATCTTTTTACTTGCTACAAGAGCAAGTTTTTTTAACGGAAAAACTGTAGTAATTACTTTTTATTAGTACTTAGTCATATTTCCTGAGTGATAATCATGAAAGTTAAGTGTAAAAGCATTAATTATTGTAAAATAAAAGGCATTGTTTTAGGCATCTGTGCTAGTGATGTACTACACCAACCAATTTAGTTTTATCGATAATATTTTAGTTTCCGTTTTTGATGTACACACAACACATGCTTTGCGTATGTGTTTACTGCGGGACAAATGCTTGTAAGATCTGAAAATATTTGTTCCGGGTCTGGGTGTTATGGTACCATGGTACTCGTAGTTCCTGATACCCACGACAAGGGAATCCTAGTGTGGGATCATGACTACGTATGTGACTGTTGGGATTTATGTTATGTTTGTATGTTAGTTTGTTTAGGTCTTGAATCTTGAAACTGAAATTTGAACCAGTTCCATCCACCCAACCGATTGAGCTGAAATTTTGCATTATCATGTTCCATTGATAATACATACATGTAACAAATTAAAGAGTTGATATTTTATAACGCCTTTTTCATTAATTTCGCTATTATTCATCGATAGGTTAGTCAATGAAGTCACTTCTCTAGTCACTCACACTAATACATATCTACAACTGCACACTGACAAAAAACGGACATGCTTTGAACCAAAATGCTCTGTCCATTGTGATAATTCGTCCAAGCCTCCCTCAAATAATGCTACAATGAACGGTTTTCTCAGGCTTCCTGCTTCCTTTAAAGTATTGTACGTCCATCGAGAGAGGGAGCCTTCCTACATTGCATCGTCCGGTTTGTGGTCACCACTCGAGAACCTTTATCCTCCAACGGTTGTCAGTTCTGCGAACTATATGGCCTGCCCATTGCCACTTCAACTTTCTCATTCCGAGAGCATTATGGTGATCTTGGTTCTTCAACGGATTTCATTATGATGATTATGACATCTCATCCAACAGCCTTATGGGCGCCCACTGCTGGACGAGGTCTCCGCCATTGAATACAATAGGGGAAAAGCCACAATCACCACACTTGGTAGGCGGATTGGTGATCGCAGTATTGGTGTCGAGTTCTCGGGCGGATGCTGCTGTGCATGGTGTAATCCCTCTGTCGGCATTTACGACATCCACGGGATGGAGGGGTCAATTCCGGCCGGACACACCACGGCAATATACATTTATATATATATATATATAATATATATATATATATATATATTATATATATATATATATATTATATATATATATAAGCATCTAAATTGTATTTATCTAATTAAACGAGCAATATTATACATATATATATATATATATATATATATATATATATTATTAGTTTTAAAAATAAAGGGCCTTATTCATTATCATTTTTGAAACTTATTGTAGTAAAAAAATGTTATGTCTTGTTTTGACATATGACATTTTACATCAGAACAAAAGCTATTTTAACTAAAATAGGTATAAAAAATGATTATGAATAAGGCCCTTCATATTCTAGTTTTAACATTTGCATTTTAAAACTAATTTTAACCTATAATGATGAATTATGCACTAACCTTGTTAAAGTTAGCAAAGCCATCGAAGCCATCGGTGAAGTTGAACGGCGGCATAGAGTTGTACTTGCGCACTCTGTTGGTGAACTCGCCATAGATGCCGGTCGGCTCCGAAGACACCACGACCAGGAGGGACTGGGCGCGCTTTTTGAATTCCGTCGTTTTGGGACACACTGGTTTGGATACTCGATCCTCCGTTTCTGAAATGATAAGCAAATTAAATGAACCAATAAAATATGTGTAGTCTGTGCATTAATAGAATAGGCTTAAGATGAGGACGCTGCGGTGCTTAATAACCGATTTTGTGTTATAAACAACACTATCTCGTCATTATAATAGATAGACTTGATCGCAAGATCTTTATAAAGTACCTGTAATGAAAAAGTAAAGAAAAAATTTAAAATTTATTTCGTATAACCTGATCTAATTTAAAATAATGCTAGTTCCGTATTTCGCCGCGCCTATTCGCTTTCCGCACAGACTCTATGAAATCAAATCAAATCAAATCAAAAGAATTTTATTCATTGCAAGCAGAAACAAAAATTGAAACTCGGTTATTATGTATTTTGTTAAATTTATATAATTAATTACTATGTGAAACGCTTGTCTGTTTCTAGCGCCCCTCCAGTTAAGTAGTTACTTACATAACCAACCTAATTCCTAACTAAGTACAATGTATGACGTGACCAAGTGTTCCTATGGTTTTAATAAATGAGTATGAGTATGAGTATGAGAAGAATCAGGCAACAAACACGGCTTGGCTTACTTTGATGATCCGTCTTAACTCATATTATCTATTATTCTATTATCCTACTTCGTATTAACTTTATACATGTAAAGGTCGGATGTTTGTTTGTTACTCCGTCCATACCGACTGAACCGATTTATTAAAGAGTAAGAAAGAGTAATACCAGAGGCCCAATTCTCTAAATTATTTTATAGCTACACTGAAAGTTAACCGAATCGAGACTGAATTGTGAATATAATAACAATATAGTCCACTTCCGATTCACGGTGACTACCATTAGAGAAAGATGGTTATATATATATAATTGGAAAGAGTAAAGAGAGACTCCATCTACTTAAGCTGAAATAATCGAAAAAAGTTTGAATCATTCAAGTTTCGGTCACATTTCGATATAATCACATTACAATGTTGTATTTTGAGATAAGAGAATACCATTTCTGACATTTAAGACATCGACACAATATCGAAACATGATCTAAACTCTATTTTAACTATTTTTTAGTTATAGAATTGGGCCTCAGGACCACCGAATACAGCATAAAGCATCCTGTATTTTGTCAAATCAAACAACATCATCATCATCATAATCGGCCTGCAGAAGTCCACTGCTGGACATAGGCCTCCCCCCTAGACAGCCACGACGAACGGTCTTGAGCCGCCTCCATCCATTGACTTCCTGCGACGTTTACAATGTCTTGAATCCGTCGAGAGGCCTCTCCTCTACTGCATTGTCCGGTTTGTGGTCACCACTCAAGAACCTTTATTCACCTTTATTCCCCAACGAGTGTCAGTTCTATGAACAACTTACTTATCAAATACTTCATAGCCTCCTTCGGCACGTAGGTCATCATGTCGACAAATATCACCATGTACTCTCCTTTAGCGAATAACTGTAGCGACTCCATAGCGGTCATCATGTCTATCAGCCCAGCTGTGGAGCCCAGGAACACGTAAACTGAAAAGAAATTCACATCTTATGAAACCTTTTCTAATCAATAAATTAAAAAACTGTCGCACAAATTAAACCTCATTTAAGCGTAAAGTGTGTCACACACGTAGCAGATGCGGTAATATTTTATATGCGTATAAAAACTTATCGCATCTGAAGGTATCACACACGTAGCAGATACGATAATATAGGAAAACGATACATTCACGTGGAAACCGGAGTCTCACATCTGCGCTACATTATCACTGTCATGTCTTGCTTATTCCTTGGTTAGACACTCTCTCTCTCTCTCTCGCTCTGTACGCACCCCGTCTTACTCGAGGTGAAATAGCAACATTTGCCGCGCGGCTCTTGAACCATCGTGGAGTTTTTCCAGTACTCCAAGGCCACCTTAATCAATAACCGTTAAAAGTTACCCAAACACAACTACGGCAACCACACTTTTGAATCATTCGGAAAAATCTTGCAGGTCGAAGGAGGTGGTCGAAGGTCTAGATTGCTTATGAGCGAGAAGCAAATTAACGTCGCAGTTGAAGATATTTTTCTTCTCGCTCTGGCCTATGTTGACGAAACATTAAATTCATACATTAGCGCTAAGTAAATGCCTTTTATTCTGTATGTTTTGTCTCTTACTCCACTCTTGACTAGCACTCTTGAGAATGACTCAGATACATCGGCAGTGCTGTAACTGTCATAAACAGAAACTGTTCATAACAAGCTATGGGAATAGTAACGTAAAGCCCTCCTCCCGTGCGCTGTGTTGTGACGTCTATAAGCGCTACCTGAAATTATGCCTGACGTCATCTATGTTTTATAGTAAACACGCTTCTAATCTTATTGTTAGGCTCGTATTGCTTAATCGCTGTCAAAGTTGACTTCGATTTATTAATCGCGACTTAACCTGACTTACTCATCCGAGTTATGAACTCAACGGAGGGTTCCGTACCTCAAATGGTACCAAATTAACCATTATAGGATCACTCCGGTGTCTGTCTGTCTATTTGTCACAGCCTATATACCTCGAATCGTCTGGACCAAAAAAGTTTGAATTTTGGTACATATACTTAAGAGTCGGGTGACCCAATTACGGACGTATAGCGTAAATAAACGAATTCTGATTTCAGGTGTTAGATTTGGAGGGCAAACTAGAAAATTTAAAAATAAGTTGAGTTAAATGCTTCATGCAGTATATGAAATGAAAGAGCTCATTATGAGAAAAGCAATGGTATTTTTTATAATTTTAAAACGCTTGGTTTAAAAGATATTAAAGAAATCATGCGAAAATTTTAATATTAATTAAAAAAAAATAAAAATTTCAAGCTTCTTGCTCGATTAATTTTGACTTTTGTTCTGGAATACGCTTAGCATGTGCGCTTACTCTTAAAGGCATCAATGACCGGTCTTTGTCGACCGTCATTGGTTACACAAACGAAACTAAGAATGATGTACTCACTTCTAGTCTTATTCTTAGTGTCCTGTATAAACTGGTACCAGAAGCCAGGCGCGCAGCACGTAAGCTTCTCCTCGCAACACTTGAAGGCATCGATGACCGGTCTTTGATGGTTGACCGTCATGTTGTTCTTCTTGGCATGATTCTCGAGGGTCAAGGCTACTGTCACCCACGACTCCTCATACAGAATGGAGAACTTGTTCCATCTGTAGTAACGGAGCAGCGATATCACAGATTTCGTGGCCTGGAAGTTTAATTATGAAATTAATATGTATTTCAGTAGGTTACAAAGTCAAATGTACAACTGCTAGTGGTTATAAGTGGTATTGCAGATATCATCGTTGTCATTATGCCTGCCAACATGTTTTTACGCCATGCAAACGTTTACCACCAAAACCTAGGGTTGCATAAATCAATATGGTTGAGTTACCTGGGCACCCGGTGGCTCCAGTCTTGCAAAATTCGATAATGTCGATGTTTGGTAATCGGCACATCGCTGAAAGAAAACAATTATATATATTACAAAACTTAATTATTACTTAAATATTCAATAAATATAGATTAGTACAAGTTTCGCTAATCTCCTGTAAAACCTATCAAAATGACTCAAAAAATCATACTAACTACTTGCTTAGTAGACTTTTGATCATAATTAAGATTGCTTACGTAAGAGATCATTGGAAGGTTTCTCGACTGCGCAATGATAGCCTCGGTGTGGCAGCGCCCCTCGGGCCCGAAGAAGGCGACGACGCCGGAACAGCTCATGTTGGTGAGCAGCCTTGTCGCTGTCACCGTGTCGAACTTTGTGTCGTGCCATTCGAGCAGAATCTCCACGTCCGGGAGTAAGTCTTTCGTATTGTTACTGCTGTTGTTGTTCAGCTGAAACGGATAAACATGATGGGCCGTCTTTACAAATGTAGTACAGTCGTAAGTTCTGCTGGTTTAGTCTTATGTATTGCATACACGTAGAAAAACAAGAACGATAGTGTTCTCGGGGAATTTAATTATCAATTTTATCGGGGAATTTAATTATCAATTTTATCTTGATAACTCTACGATTTTTATGATTTCTTTATCCTTGAAAAATAATACCTTTTTGAACCTCGTAAATAAGTAACACAAGAAAAACAAGTAAGTAATAAATTTAATTCATGTTATATTTATTCATGAATATAAGTAGATAAGTAGGATGCGTCCACTAAGTAACCGGTAAAAATACTAAAATTAGGAACCACGCGACCGCCTACATGCTTGGGCCAACTGTTGAGAGCAATTATATTTTGTATGACCCGCATACAAATAACATGTTACCTTGAATGCAAGATTCTTCTGCTAGTTTAGTATTTGCGTACATATGACTTGTAAAAGTTAAGTCGATTTGTTTGTCCTCGTGCTAAAAATAGCTGCGGAAGTGTACATATCATTTTATGCTGATCAAACAATATTTATTTTTGTATATAGGTATGTGTCCGAGCTATTATTGAATTGAATGTATCTAGTTAAATCTGTGTTTTCAGTTCATTTACCGTACATTTGTTTGTCTGTCTGTCTGCCTGACGGGACCACTCAAAAATAGATAAAACTATTTTGATGACGTTTACATACTTCTAAGTATGTCAATTATTAGCGCTGTTGTGTGTACAACATACACATATTATTATAAATACTTATTGAAACAGAAATCGGCATGATTACCTAATATGTTAGATGACCGAGCTTTACCCGGGAACTTGGTTTTTTGCTAGTGACATTACATTATTAAAATCGACCCAGCCGTTTTCGAACGGTTCTGTACAGACAAATAAGCACACGTTGCTCGTTTCAAGAATAATGGTATATTGGAACGGCCACTCGGATTAGGATTGGGATCGCTCAGTCTCGCTCCCATGCGACTATAAATAATCTTAATATTTATTTGCATGTGGCTAATGGAAGATAAACAGGAGCAAACAATATTTTAATGGGATGCCATTGAAAATTAGCCGTATAATGCAGAGGTTAGTAAGTAAGATGTGAATTTGCCGAACAAACATACTCTGCCTGCAATAAGTCGCTCGGAACAAGCGGACGCGCGAATTACGGTAAATGAAGTTGTTGAAACGGATATCCTCTGCCCAGTACCTTGACTAGAGACAAAACTCAAAAACTGAAGAGGGTCATCATGTCAATATCCCAAAGCATAAAAGATCTAAAAGCCATGCCTATTTAAAGAACCCTCAATTATATGTGCATTATAATTCACAGGATATCCATTATTGAGTAGTGGATGTGAATTTTCGTACAGCAGCGTGAGACAGTTTAAATTACTTAAATACCTATAAACAAAGCAAATCATTGCTAAATATTTTACAGTGCTCGTCATATAATTTATGGGGCTTCCATAAATTATATACGCCCCAGATATGATGACGCCCGCAACTAAATAGCAGCTCACCATTCAGCGCCCGAACGTTTACCTTCTTCAAGAGCTCTAGACTAGGTAGAGCCAGAGAGATGGTATTTTTCAGCCCGACATTAATCGAAAGCAATATTGTCGCCTGAGCAAAGCTCTTGTTCGCGATTCAAGACAGCAAATAAACGCCGTTCTTCTTTTTCCCTGACTGGTTTTTTCATCTAGGAGGGCAACTCGTCAAATTAGTGACAGTGAAGACGCTGGTATAGTCGTACTATGCTTACCTCTTCAAGTGCTATAGACAGCGCTCCGGAGATTGCGAGGCCCTGCCTATCTCGCAGCTCGCCTGTCAGCGAGGGCAGGTAGCCAACGGTGATGTTGAACTTCTTTTTGGCGACCGAAGGCCCGGCCAGTAGGCCCAGCGCCACGAGCAGAAACACCCGCGCGCCGACCCACATGCCGACGCCTTCACCGCGGTACGTTCACCTGTGAAAAAGAGACATTTTGAAGTATCTGAAAGGTAGCTGCATGACTAAATGCAAACACTTCAACTAGTCCTTATCTTTATGTTCACATGGGCATATCTGACCATAGTAAAAGTTAATCAAGAAGACCAATAACATGATATATGGATAGGTACAACTTCCATCTAACCATAACCAGCACTTTTATGATATGTAAGATTTGACAAGAGACAGTAGTTTTCGAGTATTTCAAAGAAAAGCATAATAATGATCTTACAACAGTAAAGGAAAATGGCTACCGCGTATTGATCAGTTATTGTTGTGTGCAACAACAAGTTAAGTTATTGTTGTGTGTATAAGCCCTATACGGCAATACACACAAGATATGATTGATAAGCTTTCATGAAACTCCCAGGAGTCATTGTCCTGTTAAGATATTAAAACGATCGATTGATAAACCTACTGGTTACCTACAGTGCCGCATTGAGCAACGGCTAGCAATCTTAGTGTGCTTTCAATTGCAAATTTTCAAATATTATTGCTATTTATGAGCAACAATTAAACTAGAACTAGCTTCATTGTTCAGACTTGCTACTGACTATACCTCCCAATAGGAGTCCTCACAGATCTGAGTGAGATCTCTGAATGTCCTTGGCGAATGCAGTCATAAGAATTGTGCATTGCATAGAAAATCGTTGGATTTTATTTTGTCGTAATGAACGGTGGTCGCCTTTTAAGTTAATCCAATCAAAGGGGAGTGAGAGGTGCAGAGATGACGACAATAAGCGTGTCTATTTCTGTAACTCACTGAAGGGAAGTCTTCCTGCAGCGTTTTCCGCCCTCAAATGTAGGAATTGCTTCCATGCTGTCAAGTAAATAATTGGCTCGCAGCCGGCGGCTGATTAGATCAATTGACTTGCCGCTGTTTCGACAACATGCACCTTCTCTAAGTAAGAGCTAAATATGTACTTGAAGTTTGATTAAATGTTCGGGTGTTTCAAATTTCAACACTTGCTTCAATGCTTGCTTACTGGAGGATAAAGCAAAGACCTGTCTATTTTTAGAGCCTACTGAATAATTTACTGGATTTAACAAAGTCTACTGCGGCTGCGTCTGCGTCTGCATAGATATCGGAGATTATTCAAAAAGGGTAAAGCCCGATTGCAAATATACGTATTGGTATCTGCCCCTAGAGTCAATAACCGCAGATGGCCCTGGGGCTCGACAGTGGGACTGGGCACCAAGCCGCCAACTCGCAGACTGGGCAGGCCAGTTGCAATGCAGGCTCAAGCCATGCATGCACTGCTGTGTCAGAGGCGAAGCGACGCGGCATGATCTCGCCTTGAGATAACGTCAGCGATAACGCTCTCTCGAACTATAAATAGAACTTAATAAAAAGGTAATATGATAATGATTACATTTCGCGCAATTCAAACATTCGCCATGAACCATCGAAACATCCCGGTGCATGGTTGCTTGTGACACCAGTAGTGACACGCACCGCACGGTGGTGACTGTGGAACTACTTTTCGTAATGTTTAGTGCATTCTTCAGATGTTGCAAAGCAGTTTTATTTCATCTTTTTGCTAGATGTATAGAGAGACCTACTATGGAATTTCCCGTCTATAGTTCTTTGTGACTACATCTTAATTCCCATAGGAATTTTCGCAAACAGTATTCATACAAAACTTTTGCGCTTGATTTGAGGACATTCAAGAACTAAAACCCGACTATGCAAAAGCTGAAAACAAGTAGGTATCAAGATGCTGTAGAGGAAGGTTAAACCCACGATTCCATGTACAGTAAAGGCCTTTATGGGGGTTTTAGTGTTTAAAAATAAATAAATAAATGCTGGACATTTCACACAACATTATCTAGCCCCAAGCTAAGCAGAGCTTGTGTTATGGGTACTAGATAACTGATATACTTAATACAATACAATAAATAGATAGATATTTTTTATTATACATAGAAAAATACGTAAAAAATGTCTACGTCTCTTAGGAGGAAAGAGGACTTGGACGATGTTAGCAAGCAACTACCAATCGGTGATGTTACTCATTATTTGTAGAGACATGAATATAGAAGATCGTTGATTATTTGAGCAAGTCGTAAAATGTAGGTAAAGTATGAAAAATTATATAATGCCGTGTGCAGGCCGGACACACACCACGGCACACGGTACGGCACGGTTTAATAAACCTAAAATAAAAAGAAAATTAAAAGGTAGAGAGCCTCGCTAAAAATGCAGTATATAAATGTACATACCTTACATAAGATGGAAGGTGTACCCACATACAGCCACGTGAAGTACCTTGTGCTTTTAGCTAGTGTCGCAAACAGAATAGTACGTAAGGGTATCGATTTCGCCGGCAATGTTTGGTCTGGCACTCCCGACCGCACCTACCCCTAACATAAAAATCGACCACACCACGTCCCCTTTGGCATACAACAGTTGATTGTGTACTCCAAATGTATCTAATCTCAAACAACTTTTGTACCTCAAGACTCAAGACTTTCCATCAGCACGGAAACTAAGTCCCTATTAATTTTTGAGAACATTGCGATGGCTCATCACATGAGCCTCCTCATGAGCCTGGAGGCATAGGTAATAATTTCAAGCGTGACACAAAAAATATCTTTGAGGAGTCCGTATGAGTAAGATCATAAAATATTCAGAACGCATTACCTGTTTTAGACGGTTTACTCAAAGGTTTAGTACTAATATACAAATCGACCCTCCATTTTCAGTCAGTAGTGTCACCCACCAAGTGAGCGCAAGGTGGCCACGCCCATATCTGTATCTTTGAGTCTAGAGAGGTGATTATATAGGCAGGTTGGTGCACATATTGAAAACAAAATACGAAACTGATTTAGAAACTAAATTGCTTCCAAGAGAAGTGTAAGTGGTAAGTGTGAGTGGAGAAGTGTAAAGTAAGTGGTGTATAGTCGTAATTTTTCTAAAATGATACTTGGCACGATAGTTTAAATTAGATACCTATACAGAGTATTTTTTTAAACGGGGACAGTTTGGGCATATCCGAATCCTTAAGAGATACGGGAAAACTGTCTTTGGAACCATTTACTCATTTTGTATGAAAACGATTTTGGCGTAGTTATTTTTTTGGTCAAGCGTGAGTTCTCCATAAAAATGAGTTGTTATGATCAAGTTTTTTTTAAATGCGTATTCAATAAGACTCAATTTTATGTAAGGGTTGTTTCATTGTATTGGAAGAAAAAAAACGTAGCAGTAGAAGTTAGTCAAATTTAATTTAATGTTTTCTCATACAATTTGTAAGTAATCTGGTACCAACGTTTATAAAAATATCGCAATAAATTTTCAAAATGGCCTCCCTCTTGCTATTTTCAGGTACGCGCACATTTCAGAACACCTCCAGTGGCCTTAAATTTATATGTATTACTAGTTGCGCCCCGCGGTTTCACCCGCGTGAATAATGATGAAAATTGATGATGATGATGATGAAAAGTAGCCTGTGTTAATCCAGGGCGTAAAGTATCTCCATTCCAAATTTCACTCAAATCCATTCAGTAGTTTTTACGTGAAAGAGTAACAAACATCCATCCATACTCACAAACTGTCGCGTTTATAATATTAGTAGGATGTATATGTATGTATGGTAATGTATTGAAATGTTTTGCTATTGTAATAACACATAAATATGATGTCTGGCACAGCATATGTATACATAAACTGATGGTCCCAAAGAAAATGGTAGTGGTGCTGCTTACTATGATACCAGACAATTTTAAGGAAAGTCATTGAATTGTAAATGTAAATGAGTCTCTTAAATGTACTATGTGCAGTGGAACTTTTTGCGATCTTGGAGGCGTTGTCTCATGTTATTTGTGCAGGACTTAAAGAGGTTGTAATTCTGTCTGTCAGCAGTGAAGCGCCTTGCAGCATGTGGCTCGATGCACCTCTGGCCTATCATCAGTGGTGCATCAACTGCTTACACCATAATAATAAAATCCTAGTGCTGATGTCCCAGGGGGTATCCCTGCCTGAGATTGCCAATGGATCCCATCACACGTACGTAGGTACATACTTGGTAACGAGCAGGCACTGGCCAGAGAGGCAATATCAAATGGTTGTTTTTATAAAACCTGAATATTTATAAATATCAGTAATATCATAAATGCGAAAGTATAGATGTTTTGGATGTTTGTTACTCAATCACGTCCTAAGACGTGAACAGACGGCTGAACAGATTTCGATGAAATTTGGTAAACAGACAGATTATGACTTCGATTGAGCTATAAGCTATATATACTTTTTATAAGTACAGAAAACAATCCTTAGAGGAGTGAAATGGGGCAACCGCTATCCGGTATTCATTATCCAGGTATCTGGAATTCATCCATTATACCAAGCGAGCGAGCAGCAAGCTGCAGGAGTAGTTTTGTTTGTTAGTCGTGCTGTCACGCTAAAACGACTTAACCAATTTTGATAAAATTTGTTTATACATATAAACCTCGAACCTGCATATTATTATACCATTAAACGAGCAATATTTGTATGTCTATATATGTTTTGAGATCTCGGAAACGGCTCTAACGATTCCGATGAAATTAGCTATATGGAGATTTTTTTGGGGCAAAAAATCGATCTAACTAGGTAGGTTTCATCTCTAGGTAAACGCGTTTTCAGAGTTTACCGAGCAAAGCACGGTCACCCAGGTACTAAAACGTAATGCGCCCCTAGGCGAATAACACGGGTGAAACCGAGGGCGCTAGTGCTACATATAAAGGATGTTATATTAGGATCTAAGTGAAAAGAATACTTTGCCAAATTGCCTCTCGGGAGAAAGGCATTTTGGCAATAAACAATGTAAAGTGAGCCGCCTCATTACAATGGTTTGCCAACATAAGACTGATTAGAAAATTTATTGCAATCGCCCATATTGGCCGGACATATGCAATTAAAAATGTAAGCAACAAATCATTTCTCAGAAATAAATGGTTTAATATTCTAGAATAAAAACAAATGCACGACGGCCAAGGGGCGGACACCACCCGCCCGATATCGAATCGTTGACGTAGCCGGCAACCAAAGGACGAGACTCGCGATGGACCGAAAATAATGGCGTTTTAAAGAGAAGGCCTACACCCAATAGTGGTACACAGGTACATGGGCTGAAATTATGATGTTGAAAACAAATATTACCCACAACTAAATAAAAAAAAGACAGGTTAAGTAACCATACTTGCATATTATAGGTACTAAGTGATTTTTAACCGACTTCCCAAAAAAGGAGGAGGTTCTCAATTCGGTTGTATTTTTTTTTTTTTTTTTTTTTTTTTTTTTTTATGTTTGTTACCGCATATCTCCGGCGTTTATGAACCGATTTGGAAAATTCTTTTTTTATTTGTATAGATATACTTCCAGATTGGTCCCATTTTTTTCAAAATCCAGTTCTGATGATGGGATCCATGAGGAATTGAGGGAACTCCTCAAATATTGTAGGCATACATATGGCGATTTTGATATTTTCAGCAACAAACCAAGCATTTGCATTCAAAAAGTATAATAATCCTTTCACCACTATGGTTCTTTCATAATTTTTTTTCATCCAAATATTTTGTCAAATACTATGGCGGAAGTCGGTTTTTTAAATGAAAAGTTATTACTGTTGAAGTTTTGTAGGGGTAAAACTGAGGGATTAAATAAGAAACACCAGCAGAATAAAAACCAAAGCCAAACCTGTAGTAGGTACACCAAATACTCCAAATAGGGAAATCAAAGCCAACAGACAAAGGCAGGCAGGACATCTACAGAGAGTGAAATCGAAATGATGGCCCCAAGCAGTCACCAACTGGATTGCTCTAGATAAAAAGTCTAGTGTCTGTGGCCCCTGTCTTCAGTAGATGGTGGTTGAGATCACAATGTCCCATAATAATGCCGACCAACATTGGTCTTCGCATTTCATCTTTAGCAAAGTGTTTGTTATCTTTTTGGTTTTGGCTGGAACCATTAACTTTGTTTGCTTACAATCGGTCTGTGTTCCAATATTTTGCTGGTGTTTTCTTTAGAGTTTTGTTTCAGCCTGTTTTTAATTTCCACTGTGGATTGGATAGGCCTATATTAATTAGTCTACTGTTGGGCATAGGCAACTCGCAATGCAAGCCGTTTAGCTTGATTTTTGGCTCTTTACATACTCTTTCTACCAGTCGCCTTATACAATAGCAATGCTTCAATTGAAATAAAAGGGGTAAATTTTTCACTTTTACTTTTGTGTTAGGGTAGTTGATTTCACTGTAGTATAAATTGCCTGTATTAAGTGAATACAAATTATTGTTTCTGTACTGTTGATACTGTCTATTGATCTGAGGCACAATTCTCAAATTTAAAAACATTGAATTTGCAGTATAATCTCATCTCAGTCACACTGTCACGTATAGTAACAATAGTTACTAACAGTTAGTTAATAGTTAGTTTGTAAGAAACGCAAAGATTAGGTTATAATATAAGAATATGTAATAGTTACTATACGAGACAGTGTGACCGACGCAAGATTATATTGTGACTGGAATATTTTTAAATTAGAGAATTGGGTCTTTCAGCAAACTCATCTGGGGTAAACAGCTCGAACATGTAACAACAAAAGCCACCAACGTACTGTGGCAGTGTAGACGGGCCGTCGGCAAAGACTGGGGATTAAACCCTAAGCTTTGTCTGTGGATGTATACAGTCATGGTCCGACCCGTGCTTACCTATGGCGCCGTGGTGTGGTGGCCAAGAACAAACCTGGTTACAGCGATGAACAGACTGCAACAGGTCCAAAGGCTAGCCTGCTCTCTCATCAGTGGATGTACAAAATCTACTCCATCAGCAGCGTTAGATATTATACTAGGCCTGACGCCGCTTCATGTGCACATTCAGCAGGAAGCGATGGCGGCAGCTCTGAGAATAAAATCCACGAGCCAGTGGAAAGGCAGTGCCAAGTTAACGAATCACAGCAGGATACTGGATAAGGTTACTAACATTATCCCCGAAGCCATAAAAGGTACAGACAGAATAGCCACAACTTACCTGACCAATAAAAGGTATCAAGTGGCTAGGCAAGAGGAAGTAGAGGAACCAACCTCCGCCTCCTCCTCTTCAGTCTATCACATCTACACAGATGGCGCCAAACAAAAGACAGGAGCAGGTTGCGGCTTTTATTGCCCAGAAACAGGACAATCAAGATCACAGCCTCTAAACCAAACGACTACTGCGTTTCAAGCAGAAACTATTGGGCTCCTCATGGCAGCTAGTGAAGTATCAACATCATTAGAGTCCATAGATAGCGTTGTAAATGCTAATCTACAAACACAGGTCATCTTCACAACAGATAGCGCAGCACTTTTGAATGCACTCGGCAGACCTGACACGAGGTCTAAATCCGTTGCAGAATGCCACAGTGCCCTCCAAAAACTAGCTGAAAAGCACATGGTTATAATAAAATGGACTAAAGGCCACAGCTCTTGCCCATGGAATGACAAGGCCGACTTCCTAGCAAGGAGAGCAGCTAAACTCACACCAACTTCTAAAGACATCAGCTTATCCAACCCACCAACAGTGGAGATTAAAAATAGGCTGAGACTAAACTCCGAAAGGGAGCACCAAAAAATATGGGAACGTAGACTGGACTGTAAGCAAACAAAGAAGATGCTTCCAGCTAAAAACAAAAGGATAACAAACACATTGTTAAAGATGAAACGCGAAGACCTACGGATGATGGTGGGCATCATCACGGGACACTGTGATCTCAACCACCATCTGCTGAAGACAGGGGCTACGGACAGTGGGCTATGTCGTGGCTGTCTTCAGGACGAGGAGACAGTGGAGCATGTTATATTGTACTGCACAGCCACAAATGAAGCCAGGAAAAAAACCGGACTCCAGGAGCTGATAGAGTCCTGTTTAACTTCATCCGTTACTCATTCGGGGACACTAGAACAGTGCTGCCATAAACCCAGGGTCCTTCTCCGTTATTTTAAGGAGTTGGGCTGGCTGGGGTAGGGTTAGCAGGGGGACAATGCCCAATACACCCCAATGCGGGAAGTCAGTGCAGATCTTATCTCCCCCATTTTCAATTAGAATTAGAATTGGGTCTCTGCGTTCTGATTTGGCATGTGGTATTTTGAAGATCTGCTTAGATATCAATTTCTGCTAAGTTACATTTTATTAATAATAATCAACATCATCATCATCATCATCATCATCAGCCGCCTTAGACACCCACTGTTGGAAAAGGCCTCTGCTGTAGAATACAATGGCATGAGCCATGAGCACTTTGCTTGACAGGTGGATTGGTGATTGCAGTATAGGTGTTGATTATTCAGTGGATGCTGCTTCCATCCCCTATTGTAATCCTTTATATGGCTTTTACAACATCCACGAGAGGAGACAGAGGGGTCTAGTCTTAGGCTGGACACACCACGGCAATATATATTTTCTCAGTAAATTTTTTTTTCTTCTAATTTCTGCTGGTTGAATAGTCAATATAATACTTATAATCTTGTTTTTCCAACCCACAAAGAGATGTTCTTACAAAAGGGCTTTTCTACATTAATACATTACACGTTATTTGTTGTTTAGGTTGTGTTCTGAATTACATTGAGTTGCTTTCTCAACTCCGGTGCATAATTACCTGTGTAAAAGAAAAAAATGAAAGAAAGAAATGAAGCAGAGACCTGTGATCGTTGGATCCAAATTCAATACCAATTTCCTTGAGTGAGGTTGACTGGAATAGAGGAAGGTTGGAGGAACTAAGCTCTATATACTTGGGTAGGAGTAACTATTGGTTGGTGCAAGTGGACATTTGTGTTGAATTGTGTGTCAGAGTGAGAATTTTCTTGCGAGAATTAGTCAGTCTCTTTTCCTCAATGCTCCCTTATCTAAACCCCAAACGAATTGTGAAATTTTACTTACCATGAATCCAAAATTTTCTGGGGTAATATGATTTTGTTTACACTTCATTCACTCATATTTCACTAGTTTTGTTTTTAATGTAATATCACTTTTAATGCACTCACTTTAAAATTCTCAAAATGTTTACAAAGAATTCAAGCAAGATTCATTGCACAGTAGGTACGTATTATACATAGGCTGGGTTCTAAAAATACATCAACATGATAAAAAGGTTTACAAATGTTGTAGGTACAACACAATGATGACAAGTGTAGGTAGGTACAAGGATTGTGGATCTGGCTGGATTAATAACCACAAGAGCTCAACTGTGTAAGTAACTAACTGGTACTCACCTAAGTATTCTCAAGTCAATGGAATATTTATTCAAACACAGTTTGCTTTAGAGGTATGTTTGATAGTAAGAACCAACCCAGAAAAACCAGTGTTATAATGCGTAAAACCCAAAACTACTTTATGATAAATTTATTTTGTTATTGTAGCTACTTGCTTGTGCCTTCTATTGCTAAATAATACCTATAGAACATACATCGTCCATGCTAGTAATTGAATTGGAAATTGTAACAAACCAAACCATTGAGGTATTACTATTTTATCTATTTGACTGATGGATCTAATAAACCACAAAATATGAACTCACAGCACAAAACGCAAATTTAGCACATCTGTACATAGTCACTAAAATCACTACGCAAAACACTACCACTTTTCATGTATCACAAAATCTATTCATCTTCACTTGACAAAGAAAGACAGAAACATACAAAGATTGCTTTGCCCACAAAAATCGAAATAAGGTGAAATCTCTTCCTTAGTCGCACGAAACTGGCACGAAACTGCACGAAACTCGCATCGCATTCGCAATGAAAGAAAATTTAAAAGATCTTTGGTTGGTCTCGGACTCGGTCGGTCGTCCGTCACGGACTCACGGCACGGTGAGCAGTCGGCAACTTGGCTTCGGCAAGACGGTAAGAAGAAATTGCTTTTAGTTATTATTCTGAGGCAAGAAGCAAGCAAGCAATACATACAAGAATAATTCTTTAGTCTATATTCTGCACAGGGTGGTTGTTCTGATAAATAAGGCGTGCTCGATTTTTGGGTCGGCTATTTGCCCGACCGAGCCGTAGTTGTAAACAATCTTGTTTTACACAACAATGGCACTAATGTCCTCATGTTTACTCCAAAGCTCACTAACGAAACATACATTTAGAACAAAATAATGAAGCAAAACTACAATTTCAATGAAAACTGTTCAAGCACTTGTGTAAAGTCAGCCCAGGCCGATACTGGCTATCTCGTACCATAATGCACAATATTACACTCAGGCATTGTGAAATTCAACTTGTGTAGTAAAAAATATAGGTAATGAAATATTGAAAATTTACGAAAACACAAAAAGTAAACAAAACTTTGAATGAAGGCAATCAAAGGTCACAGAGTATTAAATGAATGGTGGGCAATTTTCATACAAAATAAATGTTACTGCCGCTCCATTTTGTTCCTTGCTTCAAGCAATTTTCCATACAAAATAAATGTTACTGCCGCTCCATTTTTTCCTTGCTCCAAGTTTTCTCAGCAACCTTTTCTTCGTCTGTGATGATTGATTGTTACATGTACTACTGTTTGTCTGTGGTTATTATTTTTAGCGTTGTGTTGTTTGTGTTTTCTTCTGAATTTGCGTGATTTTCAGGTTTTTCTGTTTAATTCAGGCCCACTGAATGAGAACTTGTATGCCTTAGAGCATTTACCGTTCAGGCAGAAGAATTGCGTATCTTTTTGGGCAAAACGACGCTTACAAAGTATTGAAAGTCTGCCGTCTACTAGGAAAGCAGTGGTTTCTTTTCTATTGTGAAATCAGAAGGGCCTAACAATGGGAAAAGGATTCAATAATTACATGTGTAAAAAGTTCTTTCATCCTGCTTCTAGGGATAACTTGAAAAGGGTAACGTAACATTTTACTAACTTTATTAAATCATATATTTATAAAATAAACTACGTAATTGCCGTTATGGTGGATATAAAACAAAGACCTTGAAATTTTAGGTGTGGATGGCTGAACAGAAAACAGATGCTTACAAGAAAAAGCAAGAAGAGTTAAGAGTTCAATATGAAAAAGAGCAGGAGCTACATGAAAACAAGTGAGTTATTAGATTCGCTCACTTGCGGTACCTGCTGCATTTGGGATAAAAAGGACCGTGTTTTAATACTGGGTTTGATCTATTTTTGCACCAAGTTTCATCAAAATTGGTCTAACCGTTTTACGTATGATCATCATCAGCCTGAAGAAGTCCACTGCTGGACATAGGCCTCCTTCCTAGAATGCCATGACAAATGGTCTTGAGCCTCCTCCATCCATATGATATTATAACCTGCCTATTGCTACTTCAACTTGCTAATTTTGAGAGTGTTCTTGGTTCTTGTACAGGTTTCCTTATTTTGGATTCTATCACATAGTGATACTCCTAGCATATCACTCTACATAGCCTGCTGTGCAACTTTTGAGCTTTACAGCAAGTAGTTTGTTCATGTCTCCGTACTGTAAGTCATCACTACGCAACGCACACAGATCCTGCGTATTGCAGTTTGCCAAACAAATAAATATAAAGTTTCACTTAAAAAATTTGTAAGGATTAAATTTATCCTATCAAAGTTCCAATCACCCTGGTTTGTAAAAAACACAGAAATGCACTAATACCTGGAAATGACGATCAAGGAGCAAGTTAGCAAGTACTACATAAAATACAAGGAAAGACTTAAATACCACTCAAACAAATTTTCTAAGAACCTATTAAACATTCAAGACAATATTTAACGCCTGAAGAGATGTCAAATATTGAACCTAGACCACAGAACCTAATCAGTTCTTCAAATTAAATGGTGTCATTCATTGGGATTACACCTAAACCACCATCAACCCAGAAAACATCCGATTATGGCTAAACAGCTGATTGTAGATTTAGAAACAAAAAAAAAAGTAATGAATAAGTGAGCTTTGCCTCATATTGGCGATGTCTTGGCCAATTTGCCTTATATTGGAGTATGCAGTGTCAGCTCAACCAAGGTCTATTTTGTATCTGTTCTTTTCTGTGTATTAGCTAATCACATTTTTTTTTTCAGAGCAATGCTGAGTAAAGAAAGTAAAGACAAACAAAGCTTAAACTTCATGTATGAGCCTCCACCTGGTGTGAAAAAAGAAAGAGAAAGGGAGGACAATGAACCAGAGTATAAATTTGAGTGGCAACGGAAATACAATGCTCCAAGAGAGAGTTATTGTAAGGGTGATAATGAGATCAGAGACCAGCCTTTTGGTATATTGGTGCGGAATGTGAGGTGCATAAAGTGTCACAAGTGGGGACATATCAATACAGGTAACTTTACATGGAAATACTGTTCGGAACTGACCCAAAGCAGAACTAGATGCTTCCAAATCTACTAACGTGCTTACAAACCAACTCACAGATTTGATTACTTAGATACAAAATAAATATTGATAATCCTACCTTATGTTTGTTGCAGTGCCCACCAGGTTCCATTAGTACTATTGATAATTTTATGTTAAGATCTTTTGTAAATAGGGGAAGCAATAAATAACAAAACACCCAACAGTTACATACATCTGATCCCACACTAGGATTCCATGTTGTGGGTATGAAGTATTAGGAGTACCACCCAGAACTGGAAGAAATATTTGCAGATTATGCAAACATTTATGCCGCAACGGGAATCAAACCCGTACCTCGGCTTCTCAGCGACTAAGCACCTGCTGCGCCACGGATGGCGTCAGATGTCTCAACAAAATGCAGTCTTTACAAAAGGTTTATTTTGGTTGCAGATAAAGAATGTGCCATGTACTCTTTATCCATGAGCGAGGCGCGAGCCCTGCAAGCTACCTCAGCATCAGCCCCCGAAGAGGAAGAAGAGAAGCCAGACATCCCCACTCTGATGCAGCATATGCGCGACACTGGCCTAGTCATGAAACCTGGAGCCCTGCCTCTCTCCGCTCCCAACATTGAAGAGAACGACCCGGCAAATCTCACTGAAATTGATCTGATCAGTCAGTTGACCAAGAAACAAAAGAAAAAGTTATTGAAGTGAGTATAGGTACCATATGAAAAAGCAGAAATTGTCTAAAAACAATTCCTAACCATTTTTGGCATTTCTTATCATAATAATCTTTATTTGTTCCAGGAAGCTTGAAAAAATGGAAAAGAAGAAGGACAAGAAACATAAACACAAGAAACATTAATACATGTATTTTTTATGTAAATTAATAATTAAATATATGCTATTATTATGATTACATAATTAACCTATTACTTGCCTTATGAATGTCAATCAATAGTACAAAACAGTCTTTTCATAAACACTGCCTGTTTTATATGTGGTTATAATATATTATACTTAATTATTATTACTATAGCTTATGATGTTATATACGCATATCAATTTTATGATAATTGATTTGTTACATTTAGTGAGTCAAATGTCTAATTTTGTTAGTTTTGTCTGCATTAGGTTGGTAACTAGGTTGTGGTATACCTTGTGACCAAACTGGAAAGGTAAATCACGTAGTTTTTTTGGTTCTAGGACATCTGGTCCACTCATAATGTTTTAAGAGCATGTAATATTGCATGCATACATTTCTTGGAAAATAATCTTTTGGTGCACTACCTACCTAACATGATTTGAACCCACAACCTTATGGATCTGAAGGGCTAGTTGGCTACACCACCAGTGCTTTCATGCCTATAGTAAAAACTACTAAAATATCACAGAAATTGTAAAATATACATATTATAATAAACATAAATCAAGCAACCAACTATTTATTAAAAGATTTGCTTCCTTCTTTAATAATACAAGCCTTTTGTACATTCTTAAAATATGACTGTTTCGGATCTGAGCATTGTAGCATGGATACAAAACTACTTGACTATTATATACTACTAGTGGACAACCGAGCTTTGCTCAGGAATTGGAAACAAAACGCGTAAAATCCCTACAACTCCTAAAATCTGCTATGAGCCTCTAAAAACTACGACAACCCTTAGAAACTCAACAAATCAAAAGAAAAGGTTTAGACATGGCGGAGGGGGGCACAGTTGAACCACTTTGGCAGGGAATATCTCGTTGATGGAATGATGATTAATAAAATGATGTAGGAAAACACTGCTATAAGTAATTTTATAAGACTTTTTTAACAATATATCAAAAGGTACCTCTAAAAAGGAAGACGGGTCTAAATATGGTGGGAACAATGTGCATTCTATCCAGAGTAAATTATAAAGGATCTGGATATTCTTTGCTTTGCATAAACAGAAAAACCATATTTAACTCATCCCTCATGCCCCCCTACAAACCCTACAACTCCTAAAAATCCCTAGAAACTCCTACAGCCCTTACAAAATTCCTACAATCCCATAAAAACCCCTACAAACTCATACAATCCAAAAAAATATTACAACAACTCAAGGGTCTAAAAACTTAATTAGACCCCTACATCCCTTCAAAACCCTCCCCTAGAACTTGTCGGGATTTTTCTCAGTTGGAACCAAGCTAGGTTGTTTTCTCAGCCTCTGAATCTGTAAATCCTGTTAATTTCATTTTATTTTCAAAATGATTGTACAGACAGACAAACATACCTTGCTTACTTAATAAATAAGGAACCCAATGACAGTGGGATATGGTTACTATTACTAATTATAACAAAGTAAATATTGTGGTCTCAGATAATGTCTTCAATATCTACCTGGTTATTAACCAGTAAAAATATGTTACACCATGAAACCATTCAGCATCAAATCATTTTAATTCTTAGTTGGTTTTTCTATAAATCAGGTACTCACATTATATTTTTACATAGGTATTTTCATCAATTTCTATGATATCCTGCCGGTCATTCCTTTCTTTCCAATGTAGGTATAACACACAGCCAGTAATTATTACAATGATTGCAGTCAACACAAAAACACTCTTCAAGATGACCTTGCTGGGCGTGACAAAGAGCTGAGCTTTCCATTGTGAAGGGTCACTTGGTGGAGCAGGAATCACTACTATCTGAGAGTTTGGTATAATTTGAGTCCAACTCTTGGAGTAACCTGATAAACCAACGTTCAGAGTGTCCACGAAGTTAGGAGTCCGGTCAAGACCAAATATTGAATATGGTAGCTGAAGTGAAAAGTATGCAGATTGAGATAATTGGGCGCAAACTCCAGTTCTGTAGCTGCCTTCCTGTGACCAAGTCTGGTAGCCAATTTTAGGTCCTGGCAAATTCGTGCCTGAAATAACATAACAATAGGGTGAAACTTATCTTGAGAAAAAACCATCATATTACTTGCTTTGCTGTAATAAAATAATACTTACCAAATGTTCCTTTCCTATTGTACAAAGTTCTATTGATAAAAGGCATCTTCTCATTAGTGAGGCCAGTAACAACAATAACTTTGATAAAATTGGTATCATACTCCAACTCATTCTTAAATGAATGCATTGTGTATTTATCTGTAGTCACATTCTTTTTAACATAAATTATGTCCAGGACACCATCCATGTAAAAATCATAGAATGTCGCCATCACCACATCTTTTTCAAATGAGTCAAATCTGTCCCATTGAACTTGAAATGTCCTGTAAAACTTGCATCCAGGCAAGTCACATGGTGTGTTGTGTAGAAGAAATGCTTTTGTTCCATTACCAGTGCTTGGACCAAGCGTCATCAAAATGTCAGGATATCCATCCATATTATAATCTCCACTGCGCATTGTTATAGTGTCTAGATATAATTCATTTTTGGGTGGCACAAATCGCCATAAAGTACCTTTGCCATCATTCAAATCCACCTGCAAGTCATGCCACTCGTGATTGTCATTGATCAGTATTGTGCTATTGATACACTCAATATCCATACAAACAGGGACAACTAAAAAGAATTGCCCAGAGAGTGCAACATCGATGAAAAGAGCTTGTCCATAGATTGCAGCATGACCGATGAGCAGTTCTATGCTATTATTGTACCTGAATCCTTCAGGTTCCTCACTCAACCACACTTCAACATTTGATGTCGTTGTTACTAGGAGATCAGCAGCATTATCATCATTTACATCAAGAAATGAATGTGAGTGTGGTAACTTTAGTTTCTTAAACAACTCATCACCCATGCTTTTTTCTGTAGGTGTGGCTCGAGACTTGTCAAATATCCAAAACACCCTTTCGTTATCAGCATTTACACCAAATAGATCTAAGGTCATATCTCGATTGTAATCCATAGCTAGAGGCTGTCCGGTTGTTATAGCTTTGATTAGGAGAGCATCTGAGCAGTTTAAGCTGTCTGCACCTCCCCAAAGAATTCTTACTTCCTGTAAATTAGATGTATCATTCTGGATTTGTGTTGTGAACATGATGTCCATGTAGGCGTCCCCATCGTAATCACCAGGTACTATGCTGGTGATGACAATGTTACTGAAATTGCATGCAAACAATGAAGGTCTCAGGAACGGTTCCTTGTCATAAGCCAAATACACTTCTACATTGGAAGAGTTTTTTATAACAAAGGCATCTGTTAGTTCATCAGAGTTGAAATCTCCAAATGCAGAGAGTACACCTTCTGTTTGTTTTCCAAAGGAACTTTCAGTCATGTCATTGACTGCTACACATTGAATTATTAGCACTACACAAAGAAGAACACTAATAAGAATTTTAGAAGGCATAATACGCGTAGTTTTTATCACAAAATTAACCATTTTATTCCAAAACAATCAATCAATCGTAATTCGTAAATATTGTTGGTTTTTTTTTCCTTTGATTTGGCTCAAATTAAACAAAACGTCATTCATCCAAGTGTACGTGAAAATAGTAGTCTGTTTTATTCGTAGACAGAGAAACCAAGTTTTATTCTTGGAGCAAGGAACAGTTTTATTCCTCTGTGATTGCCAATGTTTGCAACAGTTACGTTACAGACTTCTTCCATAATCCATGGTTACAAACAATACACACAGAGAAAGTAAAACTAGCTTAGCTTGCAAACTGCAAAGAGGATGTAATGACCAGAGAGACCGGAAACCCAAAGCAATTAAAAAAAAACCCAAGAACAAAAAACGGTTTGAACACAGAGTATTGGGGAACCCGATCGGGCGCTCTGATAGCTGAAGCGTAAATGCTGGACATTTCACACAACATTATACATATAGCCCCAAGCTAAGCAGAGCTTGTGTTATGGGTACTAGATAACTGATAGACTTAATACAATACATTACATAGATTAATGTAATACATAAAGATCTAATGTATATACTTACGCTTTCTTCTTCCATGGTTACGCTATTCTTGAAGCCTTGAGGCCTTAGAATAAGACCGAAGCACCTTGAGGCTATTAGCTTATACGTCCAATTTCTTGTTATTTATCAGAAATCATAGGAGATAAAGTTTCAGAGAGGTATGTACATTTAGTGATGGGTAAGTTCCTTGGTGATGGGGCACTTGGGGGCTGATCTCAGAATAAGGACCTTATTCTGGGGGCTGATCTGATAGTTTGTTTTTTTATCTGTGTCAATTAACAAAATGGCGGCGACCTACCTTCGTAGCGTAATAGCAGCTACAATTTATTGTATTTAGATATCTCCTAACTTTAGATAATTGAGATACCGGACGATTAAGAATTTTTGTACATAAATTACCTCTTGTTCCAAACATTAAAAACATGGCTGAGTTCGACATATTGAGACGCAACCGCCCCGGTTCGAAGGCAAAGGTAATATCCACATTCGTGCATCATTTCATTCAGCTTTCTCTATCAATGCTAGCAATTAAATTGTTCCTATCCTGCAGGATTTCTGTCGCTGGCCAGATGAACCTTTTGAGGAAATGGACAGCACTCTGGCAGTGCAACAATTTATACAACAGACAATTCGTCGCGACCCTTCAAATCTTGAAGCAATATTAAAAATGCCCGACGCCCAAGACGAAGGAGTTTGGAAATATGAGCACCTACGGTATAAAAACTCCTGTAATAACAGTTACATGATAAAACAAGGGTTGTGTAATCAACTTAGAACTATCAATTTCAGGCAATTCTGTATGGAACTAAATGGATTGGCTGTGAGATTGCAAGCCGAGTGTAAGCCAGAGACTTGCACTCAAATGACTGCTACAGAGCAGTGGATTTTCCTCTGTGCAGCCCACAAGACACCCAAGGAGTGCCCAGCGATCGACTACACAAGACACACCCTGGATGGTGCAGCATGCTTGCTTAATAGTAACAAATACTTCCCCAGCAGGTGAGGAAATGTTCTAATTTAAAAAAAAACTTTTACATATTATGTTGCTTGGGCATCCATCTATCTCCAACTAGGTTTAAAGAACTTTATTTCTCATAAAAACAACTAATCTGGTTATAATAATAATAAATGCTGGACATTTCACACAACATTATCTAGCCTCTAGCTAAGGAGAGCTTGTGTTATGGATACTAGATAACTGATATACTTAATACAATACATGATAGTTTTCTTTTTATTATACATACAAAATACCCAGAACTCCCTGAACAAATATCTGCAGATCATGCAAATATTTGTTCAGAGGCGGGAACCAAACCTGCAACCTCCTGCGTCGCAGGCTATCTAGGCTAGCTCAAGGATTAAAACTGTAGGATACAGTATTTTTTTTGTTTCTTCGTAGGACCCAAAATTGTTATTGACTACATGATTATGACATCCAACATACATACCTCTATCAAGTTTCTTATAATTTCAGGGTGAGCATTAAGGAGTCTTCAGTTGCTAAACTGGGATCAGTCTGCAGGAGAGTTTACAGAATATTCTCCCATGCCTACTTCCATCACAGATCTATATTTGATGCATTTGAGAAAGAGACCCATTTGTGTAAACGCTTTACATACTTTGTCACAAAGTATTCCATTATTTCAAAGGAGATACTCATCCTGCCTAAACTCGATGATGAAACACCAATCGCTCCACCTGTAGGTGAATCAGAAGCCTGAGGATGGCTTCAGTATCTGTGTGGATTCTTTAAAACTTTGTGTATTTATCAGTAAAGAACTGAACTATTACATTCATGTTGACTTGGATATTGTCTTAGTTGAAGTATAGTGGAAATTGATGTTTGAAGTTGGATGTGTATTATTTTAGTTTCTGCACAATTTTATTGTGACCTTTGTATTACATATTATGTATCATAACTAGATAATTTTGGAGGGTTCCCAACGAGTAACACCCAAACGAGTAACACTGTTACTCGTTGGGAATTTTTGTCCCAACGAGTAACACCTCTCCTTGGGTGTTACTCGTTGGGAATATTTCTAGAAAAAAATATCCCAACGAGTAACAGTGTTACTCGTTAGGAAAAAAGTTCCCAACGAGTGACACTAAGATATTAGTCAGGGTGAAGCTGAAAATAAAAAAAACACTTTAATTAATGGCTGATCACTGCTTTTTATTTAAAAATAAAACAATCAACTTAATAAAATAAACATCGAAGTGTCCAACAACATTTGTATTAACTCCTCTTTAAATCAAACTTTTGTATCTATTACAGTTTTACATTAATTGTTTATGTACTTACCACATTCTACATTATCATAAAACACAAGGAAATAAAAATCCAGTTATTGACAATTACTATTATGTGCAGTTATTGACCAACTAAATTTAACTTAGCGATGCGAAAGAGACAAGCCGCGCTGCTGCCTTCGACCACTTTCCTTCAAGTGAAGCATTCCTTTTTCCCGTTCCGGATATAAAACCACGGACCATTTCGAAATAAAATATATTAGATAATAAATATAATTAATGTAGGTATCTCTTTTTGATGAGTTTTTGTAATAATGGTGCAAAAAAAAGATATAACCAATCTTTCTATCTATCTTAATATAGTCAGACTGCTGCCATTAATATTTTCGGAATGCTATTTTTCCCGCGAGCATCTGTACTTATTAATCTTTTTATAATGAGTATTAATAATTGATACTAATAATATAAGAGTAACATAGTGTTTATTTATTTCCACTAATTATTAGACTACAATTAAACTTTGATTAAATAAAAGGACGACGGTGAACACTCAGCAAGAAATGTTTTGGATTGGTCACTAGACTAAATCAGGCAAATACCTGGGTGATTGGTACCAGTGTAGCATAACACCCAACATTCACATACGTAGCCCTAATCCCACACTAGGATTCCCTGTGTCGTGGGTATCAGGAACTACGAGTACCATGGTACCATAACACCCAGAACCAGAACAAATATTTGCAGAGCATGCAAACATTTGTTCCGCAGCGGGAATTAAACCCGCATCTCAGCCGGACACTTGCCCGCCAAAATTAAACGCCTAACTTCAAAGTTAGGCGTTAAGCTGTTACAGTTTTTTTAGGAACTAATTTGTCTATGCCCATCTTTACTGGGCAATTTCAGCTCAACCAAAATCCATCGGCAGAATGTATAACACTATTAGCACATAATAATTAGTTACTTACTTTGACTCGAAACAGTCCGTAGCAAATTTTTCTTTTTACACACGCCCACACTTTCAAACCACTGTCATGTCTTCTTCAGGCGTAGTACTGATGTCCTCCCCGAAGAAGAACACTACCTCCATTTTTTTTCACCTATACAAATTTGTTTTGTTGAAATTAACTGGATGACGCCATTTTTGTAGTGGTTGTACGTTATTGTGTGCCCTGTGCACTGACTCACACTGACAACTTGACTGCACAAAAGTGTTGCCAGCACCTACTTTCATTCTGGACACGAGGTAACCATTTTTCACTATTAGAGGAAACTTCACCAAATATCCTTTTTAAGACATTGGCAACGTTGCTATCACTATTGTAAATTTTCTAAACTGCAGGCATTGTCTTAGGATTTAACTCGTTCTCCTGACTACAGTATCAAGAGTTGATATGTGTTTTTTTTATATAGAAATACAGAGCTGCCCAAAAAGTACTCTAGGAGTGCTCGTCATTCTCACCATAAAAAAAGTACTTGGTGTGATTCACCGTAGAAAGAGTATAGTTAGAATGTGCTTGCGCTTACTTCTGAGTTGTCCTATGCTGTGGGAATAAAGTACATACAAGACAAAGATTGAAAGTTTATTACCGGGTTTTTCTATCTGTTCGGTTTGTGCAGCCAAAATATATAGAGCAGTATTCATATATATAATACACTCGAGAGCAATGAATCCGGGTCACTTAAAGAATCCTAAAAATCTCGGAAACTAAAAATGCTAGGTTAATGCAATAAATTGTATTTAATAGACAATGTAATACTCCTTAAATGAAGGTATTAAAACTTCTTAGTTATTGTAAAGTTATATCATAAAAAAATCAAATTTGAAAAAGGGCCACTTTCGAAGATGGAACTACGAAATTACAGCATTTGGTTTTGCTTTTGTTTGTAATCTGTCATTTATCATTGTTTGATTTCTGTTTTTTTGTTGTTTTTTTCTGCGTAAACGCAGTAATGGAAGCACGAGCAGGCAATACGAAGTATTAAAATTCAAGAAAATCGTAATAAAGTTCAAAAATTTCATGTTTCCTATTTTTGTTTTAAGGAGAGATCAGCAGTTTTTTTCTTTATGTAATTTTGTGTTAATAAAATGTATGGTGACTCATATTTTTTTTACCTTCATTTAAGGAGTATTACATTGTCTATTAAATACAATTTATTGCATTAATCTATCATTTTTAGTTTCCGAGATTTTTAACATTCTTTAAGTGACCCGGATTCATTGCTCTCGAGTGTATTATATTCATGTATATTATTATTATATTCATGTATATTATTATTATATCATATTCATTGCATACTTCACCAGTACTAAAACTCAATCACGTTGGAAACACTTCGCAAAATGCTTATCTCTGCTGCAATTCTGTGCAATATCTTATAGTGCAGTGTTGTCTACATACAAATTACAAACTGCACGATTGCATTGTTTCACTAAGATTTAGCCGTTGCTGTTTAATTATTGAACGTATTTGAAGGACTAGAGATTGAACTAGCAGTGAATATAATTTGTTTCAATCAGGCTAATAAAATATGGTGAATGTTCAAAGTTGCCATATTTTGGCGTTAATAGTGTATGGACAAAAATTCAAAATGGACTAACGAAGATCAAGTATAGCAACGCAGTATGGACACTTTCAACTAAATAGCTACGTATATTTTTTTATAACCGAACTAAAATAAAATGTCGTAATTTGTAGCACTGTTACTCGTTGGGATGTTTTTGTCCTATCGAGTAACAGTGTTACACTGGGTGTAACTCGTTGGGAATACTTCTTTTAATTTGTATCCCATCGAGTTACACTGTTACTCGATAGGAAAAAAAATCCCAACGAGTAACAGTGTTACTCGTTTGGGTGTTACTCGTTGGGAACCCTCCATAATTTTCAGTTGGGCATAATATTTATGTTATTCTAATTTATGAAACATATTGACTTGACTGCTTCTATGCTATGAAGCTGCTTGCTGTGACTGTTCTTGTGGCCTGGATACTACCCACAATAGCCCAGAGCTCGTAAATATGTGGTTTTACGTAATGAAATGCTCTCAGTAAATTCCATTGTTACAACTTTGTTGTAATGGAACTACAACAATAGTCTTAGTTCTCTTACACTGGAATGGAATGTAGCTGTATTTTGTAGTTGGTATATTGTATCCCAGTCTATATTTAACATTTTGTTTTTGTGTCAAATACTTAATTTTGGTAACATGATTATCATGAAACTTATCTATATTCTTATTTCTTCATGGTTCAATTCAAAGTTATATAAAAATCCCCTGTAATCTCATTTAAAGTTTTTGTTACTAAATGCTATTGTACATATTTTGGGTATCATATTTTATAGTGTTTGAATGATACTAGAGTAAACATAGTGTAAAGTTTATAAAAAAACATTGCTACATTTATAGTATACAGTATATAGTATAGTATTGCTATTTAGCAGAATCGTAACACAGTTGAATCAGTTTTTCTATTGTCTTATTCGAAATGTATGTGCAAACAAAGCAGACTGATACTGAATACCTATTGTCTGAGAGAATTTATTATTCTCTAAGCCTATTGTGGTGATTCTTCAAGTCTTATCTCTACTACAACATACTCTTTACTTAGAATCTTATTAAATTATTTATTAAGTTGATGGTTTATGTTTCATTTTCAATTCCCATATTATATTAAATGCACATTACAATAAACCAACTAGCTTTCACTTTCACCTCGGTACCTATGAACCTACCATTTTGCTGGGTTGAGTATTCTAATATTAATTATATATTTTTAATAATCATTTATTTACGAAACTGATAATCTTAATCGACTCGATAGAATAATATTATAAATAGGTAGTTTGGTTAGATGTAGGAGCTAATCTCGGGAACCAATGTAAATGATCCTATTCTGAAAACTAACGAATTAAGGTTACTTAATTCCTGAGTGCAACAGGCTGTTTCATGCGGAGGTTCAGCTAGAACTTGTATGTTCATTTGAAAGTCATGGCAAAATCACAAAACAGACTGGGCGCTACCGCTTTACGTACACACAAATGTCAGACTTTTTGACTAACTAAATCAACACTAACTTTAAACTTCGCTACGCACCGATAGATGACGTTACGCAACGTCTTCAGTGTACCATCAAAACAAATTTCAATTTACGGTGTATTGGAATGGCCTTGAAAAGTAGAAGGAAGAAGAGGCCTACAGGATGGAATAAATGCCTTTGCCAAGCAGTGGAACCGTACAGCCTAATAAAATAATGTAGCTTTAGTTGACTGTAGTTGTATTCATAACAGAACATAAAGTAAAATTTTCCAATGTATATTCAGACGATCAAAAACCGATACTTATTTATAACAACCTTTAACGTTACAATCATAAAATATATTATTTTAGTTTACTTTTTTGGAAACACCTTTATCAGTTCTATTGCCTTTGTATTGATGATGCTTTTTGCCCCTGCCCTTGCCTTTTTGACTACTCTTAGCCTCAATATCGGTAACTTTAGCTTGCCAGAACTTCTTGCCACTAAGAGATTGATATCTGTAACAAAAATAAATCTATTTATAAATTTCTTTTGGAAACAACGGAAATAACGTCTTGATTTTGTACTAACCCTGGTTGATCAGTGTCGAATTCCTTTTCAAGAGAGAGCAATATATGAATAACGGGTATTCGTCGCTTGACTACAATTTTCTCTAGGCCTTCCAATTTTGGATCCCAATACTCTTCATCTCTAAAACATAATAGTATTTTTACATAAATAAAAAGGAATGGTTTTAGATATTTAGCCTGATAGTACCTATTCAGCTATCCACACACATCTGGGAAAAGACTGGGCCATGTTCCAAATAAAGCGCAAAGGCCCAGCCATAGTACAGCAGACCCTAGTGAAACACTGAGCTCTTTAGCTTTTGAGCTCTTTCCATAGCCCACTGCACGACTTAGAGCTTGTGTATGAAGTGAAATTGTATCAGTGCCGTATGTAATCACTGGCAACACACACTGATGTAGACTTTCATCTTATCAATACCACTAAATAATACAATTATTTTTTTATATTAAGTAATGTGAGTGTTACGTTTTATGTGAGAGTCTAGTAACTTGATGTTGTATTTTGAATTCCCTTTTTGTAAGTTCAGCGCATGTTATGGCCTTGCCTAACCCCACACCCGCTCCGGTCCACACCACTACTGTATCTTCTTTATTCTCAAGGAAACTGCCAGCATGTGATAATAGATTTGGCATCCTACTACCCCCCTTCACCTGTAAAAGAAAAAAATGTACACGGATCTTTGTTGATATGACTAGGTACCTAGGGATTTTTAAACTTAGCGTTTGTTTATGAAATGAAATACAGGGAGACATAGGTACAAACTAATGTTTTTACCTGCATCCAGAGAAAGTTTTGTGGTAGATTTTTGAATGGTAAATGATTCCGCTCCAATATTTCTTCCACGTTTTTACCTTTTGTATAGTTTTCCATTTTACTAAGTTTGTGATTATTTTACTTGGAGCAAGGAACAAATTATTTTATTTGTTTTACTCTGATTTTGACAGATTGATTTAAATTGCACGCTATGTCATTGCCAACTAGTCATGTCAATCAAGTTGACATAAAAATGCTGCATGCAACTCTGAAAGCCCTCCGGAGTCCGGACCAAGACGTAGAGGCCTTCTGCCTCTATCCGGTCGCCGTCCCGACCGCCCCTCTGCCTGATGCACAGCCTTCTCGACCTACTACCGGCGTGGTTGGACAACGTTGCTGGCAAGCAAGACGGCCGCGCAGCTATTCTAGCAAGAAATATTACTAAGTTTAAGTGAATAGGATACCTTAGTGAGTTAGTGTGCTCAGACGATCTCATCGAAATGAAAAACTAACGAATCCGATCGGAAACGTTGCCGACGTTTTAGAACTATCCTGCTGGACATCGCTCTATGATGATGTGCACAGGTCCCGTGTTGTGGATGTGCAGCATCGAGGACTTCGTAAAGTTGGTGCGTCAGATGTATTTATGTCGAGTTGATAATTCGGCAAATCGGTAATGGAATTGAGGTGGATGTGGCGGCCCACATCAATTAATGTCATAGTCTGCAGCATGCATGTCAACTATGCAGTGGACGCTCGGCCTCCCGACGCTCAAAGACTCACCTGGCGGCCTCTACCCCTTGAAATCTAGGCAGGCACACGAGACTCTGCATAAGGCAAAATTAAAGTGACACCAAGACAGATCGAGAAAACGCTATAAATGGACCACCCAAACATCAAACCACGAGACCTACCTAGAATATTGGTTCATTTATCTCGTTGCTGAACTAGGCCGAATAGCGCAAGCTAGAGGCCCTTACCCACCACAGCTCTGTATAGGCCTTCGTCCGAGGCTATGCCAAACTGCAATAGTACCATGGTCTATTTCTACAACCTAAAACTGGTACCTACAGTGTAGTATTTCCTCTGAGGTGTAAATCGGAGTTGACACGATTGATTTCGTAGACAGAAACCTACGATTGATTTAGACGAGAGATTAGTCGCATGGATATTTATGCGACAGACATCGTCACCTATAGGTAGGTAGGTAGGTACCTAACTTTAATATTATAGTGTATAATCAATGCCCGTCTTCGTCCGAGATACCCGTGCCCGAAAGAAGTAACTAGGTACATAAAGGACAACCTAGGTATTTCCAACATCGTTGCTTGGTCTTTCGCCGTTTTAGTTGAATTCCTCAAAGGCTGCCGTAGGTAGGTACGGAGATTTACAGATTTTTTATCCTACTAGGTACCTGTCTGAGCATTGAGCAAAAGTTTTGTGTTTTCTTCATTGACATTACCTATACTTACTAGGTATTAATGGTTTTCTTATCGTATTTTATACATTCTTGAATTATGGCCTGTGAGGAAAGTTTCCTCAATTTTGCCAGTGTCAAGTAGGTAGGTACCTAAATAGATACTAGGTAGGTATATAATTTTGATAAAATTAGGTCCAGCCAGTCATGTTCTAGTAAAACGGTGGCAGTTTTACTCACGCAGCGAGTTGGGTGGATGATGCTCTTGAGTCTTAAGCACGAAGCAAAACTGGTCCGATACGGACCTATGTTGGATGGCTAACTTAGTTCCACTGGGCTACCATAGACACATAAATTAGATACGAACGTATGTAGGTATTTCCTCAGAGTAGGTACCTACTTTAGCACCAGATGAGTAGATCATAATTTATTTGCGCCACAGCACAGCGAAGATCTAAAGGTTATCTATCTATTGCGATATAAATGCGTACACAAATAAAAGTCATGGCTAAATAAACAGTTATCTGCTGTTATTTAGAACAAGCGGTATTGTCGGAGCAAGTCCGTACTTACCAAACTAACAATGACTTTCACAAGATTTTTAGTTTTTTGTTTATCAATAGTGGTAATAGTTACAGCACGAGGCAAGTTCGCTTTGGATGAGCGTTGGGTGTGCGGCGTGAAACAAACCTGCCTCGATTGTCTGCAGTTACCTCACTGCTCGTGGTGCGGAACAGAAAACAAATGTTTCTCCAAACAGTTATCGAATGATTTCTGCAAGAACGAAACGATTGATCATGTGGATTATGGATGTAAGTTCTAAAAATAATTGTGAAGGTACCTAACATGAATGTGAAAAAAGGGATTAGGTACCTACCGCAAAAAATACAGTGACTTGGCTTGGCCGAGAATAGGGCAACAAAAAGAGTGGGTAAGAATCTGATGAGTGATGAGCGGAGTCTTGCTCGGGAGCGGAGCAAGACGTACAAAATTCAGTGTTTGGGTGCGAGGCGCAGAGACTAGTATTTTTCCCCAAGGGGTAGGCAATGCTTCTTTTCACCGTGGTTCGCACAATCTTAGGAATATAGACGTAGGTACCTACCGTATAAACGCGCGTACCTAACTACTAGGCGTACGCGTACTAACTTGACCGTGGCGTGTCCTGTTTACGAATATACCCCTCGGTCTCCTCCCGTGGATGTCGTAAAAGCCGACTTAGCGATTAGGTACACCAGGGGAAGGGTAGAAGCATCCATCAGAGTACTCAACGCCAATATTGCGATCGCCAATGCGCCTGCCAAGAGTGACGATAATGGTAAACCCCCCCGTTGCATTCTAGTGGGAGGTCTTGTCTAGCAGAGGACGCCTAAAGACTGCTGATGTACAACTATGTAGTGTTTGTTACTCACTAGTCAGCTCTAGGTACTCTGTAGGTAGGTACCTGACTACCTGTGCACCTACACACACTGGCCGTCTAAGTACCTACTTATGAGTTTGAAGTTTAAGGAGTTAACTTCATAAGGTGAAATAAAATGATTCAGTCCTGAGCTACGACCTATAATATGGATGTGCGGACATGACCTAGTTTTGGTCGTACTTTTTATCGTCACAAACACTTAAAACATCAACCATTAGAATGATAGTGTAGGTAACTACCTAACTAGGTACAATGTAATGCAAGTTACCTCTAGAGTCTAGTGAAGTTGCTTGAGGTTGGTCTATAGAGTCTAGATAGACCAACCTCAAACAACTTCACTCATCTATACCATTTTCAGTAAGCTTCGAGGAGAATGCCGAGTGTTCCTGCGCGGGCGGCAAGATGGACTTAGAATGCTATCCACCGGGGGTCACCGAGGGCCCCGAATGCTCTGATCGAGGTGATTGCGTTTGTGGGCATTGCGTGTGTAACTCCAATCCTGACGTCGCCAATCCCACCAAGGTATGGCTATTACTACTGAAAACTATGCAAAATAGCAAGTTATGCCATTTATAACTGAATGAACACATGGACAACCCAAATTAGGGCGAAAAATGAATGAACACAATATTTATTCTTTTGTTTTGCGGCCGAATTCGGTCTTGTGGTGCTAATGATAATCCACGGTGATAATCCAAGTCAAACACTAGCACACACAGCACTTGATGCACACTACTGTACATTGCAAGGTGTCAACAAATAGCTCCGAATAAATATTCTGTCCGACACGATGCGCTCGTATGCATACGATCCCAGTTCGTTAGAAATTAAAGCAAATAAATACTACCACCAGCAGCAGAATCCACCGAGTAGGTACTCAACACCAATACTGACCAACCAACTAAATACCAATCTGATCGCCAAGCGTGGTGATTATGGCAAAACCATCATTACATTCTATGTGGGAGGCCCAGTGATTTCTATGAATAAAATACTTTTGACTTTGGTTAAAAAAACAGAAACAGACAAAAACTCAAATGTGTTATCTTAACATAGGTACCTATGTTATATGTGACTGTTGGGTGTTATGCTATAGCCTACTATTATGTTACGTTATACATATTACCTATTTTCAGATTGTAATAGGCGAATACTGCGAATTTGACAACTTCTCATGTGACGGTCCTAAGTGCAACGAGGGTCCTTATTCCGTGATTGCGCCAGGGGGTGTCGGTGTGTCGTCAGTTATGTCATCACCGAGGATACTCATCCCCGCTGATGAAGATACAGATGTTACCGATAATACTGATGCCAAGTGATTTTTTCATTTTCATAGGGAGCTAGGATGGTAGTTATTAGGTCTTTTAATTGACCTAGTTGTAGTACTTAATAAACGATTGGTACGGAGTTCCTATTGTCTAAAATAAAATAAAACTACTCACAAAAGTTTTCCATCAACTTTTTTTATTAATTTTACCAAAGTCCGCAGTTGTTTGAACAGTGAGCTGTAAGAAAGAATGTCCGGGTAAGCGTCAAGGTTTTCAGAAGAAGCGTTCGAGCGAAGAATCTGCGCCTCAATTAAGAATTGATATGAGCCGGGCGTCTGCTGACGATGGCTCATTGGTCTCGAGTGCTGCCAGTTATGGTTACGCGAAATTAGATTTCAACGAGTCTATTTTCCCTCCCACTACCGACTTCACTTTTTATTTCCTCGATATTTATTGAGCGTCTGCTTCGAGATGTCATAAAAATCTGTCGGCGATGTTATACCGCTCGTTTGTGGTGTTCGCAGGCTCTGATGGCTAATTACAGCAGAAAATGTTTTCTTTGGGATCTTTTCGATTTCTTTTTCTATTGTAGGAAACCGTAGGTTTGTTTAAAATATATTTTCAGCGCGAACCTACTGAACAATAAATACATTTTTATAAGTGTAGGTAAACTCTAAAGAAAATGTTTAAGCCCCTCCAACGGTTCTACCTAACTAATAGCGTTTAGAATTAATTATACCCCTATTTCAAGGAATAGCTTTCAATATCTAATTCCCTCTTAAGAATCTTTAGACATTACTTACCCAGAAAGGTCTGCAGATGAGTTTAAAATAAAATAAAACGTTAAACATTATTGAGTTTGCCTTCAATAATTTGGTCGGGATGCGGAGCGCCTCGGCCTCCCCGCAACTCATTCGATTATGCGGAGAGCCACCTAAATTGTTTTACCATCGTGTCGGTCGTCGATCAGACTCATAATATGACTCATAGGTACTGGTATCTAATTGGAAGGATTAAATTAAAAACTTTTTGCAAATGTTGTTAGATACACCCAGGTAAAATGAGAATAGAGGCGACAGAGGTTTGTCTGGATCGGTGAAAGTAATGTCTATTCTATTCATCATAGAATATATTATAACTACAAAACTATCAGGCGTATGTGGTAGAGATACCTATTTAATTTATTTTTCTCTAGATCTTGGTATACCTAACTACAATATTTCTCCTGTAACTACAGGTACTACAACTGCGCTTGGAGTCTCGGTGGGCCGGTGGCACAGTTTAATCGAGTTTAATCACTAGGTAGGTACTTATAAATCCAATGTAAAAATACTTCACCTGTGGAGTCCTCTTATACAAACAGGCTAAGGTTAACCGAGGCAATGCAAATCTACCTAGCATTTAGCAAAATTCGAAGCTACATACCATCGAATTAAGTTCGAAGCAGAATAATTCGAGTAAATACGTGACCTGCGTTCACAAACGGCGAATAATAATCTACGGAGACGTTATTATAGATGTAGGGCACAATAGGAGTTAAGGTCGACATGGAATAAGGAAAGCAAGTGGAAGTTCTTGTTTCTGTTATAGTGGCCAAACAATTCAACAAACAGAAATCACAAACCAATTAAATACTGTAAGTATATCAGTGCCCAATTTTTTAAGTTTGTTTTTTCTCCCTTTCGGAAAGGCTGGTAAGACCATAAAGAGTAAAGTGTCGCGGGTGTAATTGATCGCTTAAACCCCATAATAATATAACTTCATCCTAAAAAAGTCTTATAAAACAAATTGAATTTTCATACCAGTTTGTTGATAAAAAGAAGCGTTGCCGGTAGGTACTTAGTAGGTACCTTGTGTTTTTAATGTTTGACACACGAAAAACACATACACACATTAAAAAGATCGGACTATAAAGTAACTCATAAGCCCAAAGTTCACCAACATAACAGGTTACACAACATAATGGAGTGGTTAAAATGGCTATTTAGCCTAAGCACATGCATTATCTGTCATCATAACGGATGGTAACAGCCTGTAATATGTGTGTGGACAAATTCATGAAGACATTTTTTCATTTCGTAAATTTTCAAATAAAAAAAAAAAACTTTTACAGTTTTACAGTGAGAATATTTTACAGCGAACAGCCTGTTTATGTGTTGATTGCGTGATGATGATCAATCCAGTACTTAGTATCTACTGAAATCAGTCCTGTGCAACCATGCATAATCGTGAAACGAGGGCGGCCGCTCTTATTCGCCACACTGTGGTTTATACCTCCATGAAGATCACACATAATAATATGGCATTGGTATTCTGGAGTACGGAAGAATGTGCATTCCGATGGGAGCGTCGAGCTGGCGACTCCTTGGCGTGCCTCGACCAGTGAAGATGCCCTATTGAGCCGCCTCCGATCGGATCTTAAGCGATAATATATGTTGAGATGGAAATATTGCATATTTGATGTGAACGAGAATTCATATTTTTATAGAATTTCTAGCTCTTCTCGAATCTTCTCGGTTCTTATTCGAATTACATGTTGTATTCACAATAATTTATAAATTATCTTTATCTTTTATCTTTAAAGACACTATTACACTATTCACAATGGTAAACGGGCCATTTTTTTTTATATTACTTGTCTAGCAAACAAGCATACGGCCCACCTGATGGAAAGCAGTTACCGTATGTATGCCTATGGACGCCTGCACCATCAAAAGCATCACACGCGCGCTGCCGACCCTGAGACATAAAGATGAAAAGTCTCATGTGCCTGTAATTTCACCGGCACCCGTACCCTTCAAACCGAAACACAGCAATGCCAACACTATTGCTTGGCGGCAGAAACAGGTAGGGTTGTAGTACTTTCCCGGATGAACTCTTTCACAAGAAGTTCTACTACTAACAATTGCGAGTGAGATTCGGGCCCTGAGGGTTCCGATCCATAAATTATTTCAAAATCGCCGCGGCCCTTTCGAGTTTCAGCCACTTTTTTCTACAAACTTCACCATCCCATTTTGCTGACAAAAAATTCAAAATTGTACATAAACATTATTCTCTAATAATTCGATTTCTGTACAAAACTTCGACATTCACTATTAAGCGTATACGGCACTATACGCTTCTACATATAATAATAATAACATTTTAACATTTACATTACCTTACTACATTACATATTTTGTTATCAATTTCAAGGATACCTTTAGCCGTTCCTGAGAAAAAGTGTATAAACAGACAGACAGATGGATAACTAATTTATCATATCAATGTCCCGTTTTTTTCTGAACGGAACCCTAAAAATGAATAATTTTTTTTGATGAATTTTGCATATCCTGTATGCCGTAGCAGTTCTACGACGAAATAGTAAGACGACGTACGACGCGGAAGTAAATTTTCAGGGTTCCGAGGTAGGTGTTGAGGTCAACAGGAAAAAACGGGACCCTTATACGATCACTTTGTTGTCCGTCTGTCTGTATGTATGTCTATCTATCTATCTGTCAAGACCCTTTTTCTCAGGAACGGCTTAAGTATAAAAATATATCAATATTGTATCATCTTCAGAATACCAAAGATAAATCTTAAATCAAAACCAAACATTTTGGAGGCCTTCGCGATGGAACGATTAACTTTGATTGAATCATACAAATATTTTTTTGACGTGACAACGTCTTATAATTCGATAGAGCCGGCTGCACGCACGAAAAAACATGACTCCTGCGGCGTTACCTCGCTCTGAGGCGTTCCATGTAAGGCTTGAAGTGCAAGCGAGAGCGCGGAACGAGCGACAAAGAAGCACAATCGGTGACGTTGTCACGTTCAACTATCGTCAGTAAACCGACTTTACAGACAACCATTTTTTTTATATTTGTATGATTCAATCAAAGTTAATCGTTCCATCGCGAAGGCCTCTACTTCGACATAAACGCTACGATCTCGTAGCGCCTCTACTCAAATTTTGTAGACCTACAAAGTATGGGTACAGGCACAGTTATATACAAATTACAGTATTAGATATGGATCAAAAGTTATAAAAAATAGTAAATTATTAGTGCGTAGGTAATATCGTAGTAAAAGTTGTCGCGATATCGTGCATCAAACTTACGTAGTTCATCCGTATAAATGAAATAATTAAAGGTATGCGTGCGTTTTGTTCATCTTATGTAGTGTTTATATAACTTTATACACTCTCGTGCCGTGGTGTGTCCGGCCTAAGAATAGACCCCTCCATCTCCTCCCGGGGAAGTCGTAAAAGCCAACTAAGGGATTATACCAGGGGATGGGCAGCAGCATCCAATAAGTACTCAACACAAGTACTGCGATTACCGATCTACCTGCCAAGCGTGGTGATTATGGCAGTTTTCCCCTTTTTTGTGGGGAGGCCTCGTCCAGCAGTGGACGTCTAAAAGCCGATGAAGTATGTAAAGCGAAAGACCCGTCGTGGGACGGCGCTGCTGTGCTTAATTACCTTTTCATCCCACCATCTCGGAATAGTTATATTTTGTTATACAAAGCTGCTTTTTAAGGTGATTGCTCTCGCATGTGGCGCGAAATTCAAATTTTATTGCGTTTTGGCTCATTTACAGCTCATCAACACTTCTTGAGATAGTAAAAACTGATTTTGCGAAAACTAGGAGACCTAACACACATGTTTTAGTTCATAATTTCACATATAGATCATTACTTAAGCTACGAATACTCTTCAAAGATTTTTACAGTGTTTTTTTGGTTTAAAGGTATGCATAGCTTAACTACTGACATTTATGAGATACTATACAATTAAAACATGTGTGCTAGGTCTCCTAGTTTTCGCAAAATCTGTTTTCTCTATCTCAAGAAGTGTTGATTTGATTAGCTGTGATTTACAAAAAACACAATAAAATTTGAATTTCGCGCCACATGCGAGAGCAAGAAGGATTCTAAAATTGAAATTGAATTTAGAACATAGTACGCACTAAGTTTGTGTATTTAAAACATCATGAAACCTATTTAATTCTATCTCCATGGTGCCGAATTTACCATACAACTTTTTTTTATTTGTTATAAACTCAGACTCGGAACCTTCTTGGAATATTACTTTTTATTTAATTAATTTGCTTTACGCGCGCCATTTTCTTTTCACGTCATATTGTTAAAACCTTAAACTTGAAAACAAGTGAAAAACCTAAAATGAGTGATTCTAGCGACGAGGAAGTTTATTTGACAAACAGAATTGACTGAAACTGTTAAAATTGCGCAAAAGTATCTTGTGAAAAAAACATTTACAATTTTTTTTCGTCGCTGAGGTGGGATGAAGAGTTACGTGTTGCACTCGAGTGCAAAGATTTTTCACCTCGTGCTCTTTTGATTCCCTCGCAAACGCTCAGGATTCTAATTTTTTACTCGGTCATCAAAATTGAGCACGCGGTTAAAAAGCATCTTTGCACTCTTGTATAACAAATAACTATTTTTGTTTAATGGGCAATACAATAGCGCGTCTGTTCCGTTTTGATCCTATATAGGTACAACTGTTACTATCTCTTTAGTTTTTAATTCAAAATGCAACGGAAAGAAACCAGCTTCTAATTATGGTTTTATTATTTATGGTTCACAATTTGGCCATGACGGGTCTCTCGCTGAACAAACTCTACCCTCTTATTTTTAGTGGGTGCTAGTTTTTGGTCTTTAATAATTTTCAAAGATAAATCACAAGTGATTTTAAGGCTGAAAGCATTACGCGGTGAATACTTTTGTATAATTTAGAGGTGGGAACAAGTTGCAATCTGCGGCCCAGTTGGAAGTATCAGAAGGGATGAGCCCTGAATATTCATGTGGCCGCACTCAGAGACACTTGAGAGACAAGGAGTTCCCTTTCACCAATTTCACGAGGTTTACATTATTTATAACCGACTTATCCAGTCAATCTTCACAGCTTTTGCGGATAATTCACTTGGGTAACTAACTATTAATTAAAAGCATATTGCCAGGTGAACATCAGATACAAACATGGTAGTATCTGATTTTCATAATCGGGGGGAATGATTAAACACTCTCATCATGTGGCACGAAGATAGAACACTGACAAGGAGAGATAATTCGATGAGTGAACGAAAATCTCATCATTTTGTACAATGGACACAAGATATTGTTAAGATGAAGATAGATATTTATAAGACGATTCAAAATGATCCTTGTGATGTAAATGAATAAAATTATTTTGATTGATATGTGCTGATATGTTGTTGTTTATTTATTGTGATAAGTATGTGTTTTATTTGTATTACATAACTATTATACTACTACTATTGTTTGCCGTGGTGTGTCCAGCAGAAGACACCTCCATCTCCTACCGTGGATGTCGTAAGAGCCGACTAAGAGATTACAGCACGGGATGGGTAGCAGCATCCAACGGAATACTCAACATGAATAACCAATCCGCCTGCCAAGCGTGGTGATTATTGCAACTCCCTCATTGTATTTTATGGGGGAAGCCTCATCCAGCAGTGGCTGTGATGATGGTGATAATGATGATGACTGTTATAGATGTTTTATATTTTTATTCAATCTATGATTATTTATTGTTTATATTATATATATAGTAATATAGAAGCCACACCAATATGCCCCTTATCTTTTTCTGTTTATTCCAGTCTAATCAAAGGTTGCCTGGCAGAGGTCACTGTAAGCGCTAAGGCCGCCCTTGTATTGCCTTCAATTATGAAAATACTTTTATTTATATTTCCGTGTGGTGATCAATAAAGAGGTTTTTATCAATTGTGTCAAAGGCCTCTCTCTCGATGGGCCAACGACATTCTAAAGGTCTGTTCGTAGTGGTTCTGTGTGGCCTATGTCCAGCAGTGGACGTCTACGGGCTGATGATGATGATGACTGTGTCAAAGTCAAATTACTCCAATCGAATTCTAGAAACTGAACAAATAGTAGATTATGCACTAAGGGAATAAAGCAGTGTCTTACGTCGCGTGCGGCATATTGAACCCTGAGCGTAACGATGGACTCTGAGTTATATCGAGTCCTGATCCTGAGTGAAGTGAGGGGTTCGAGCTGCCCAAGACGAAGACAGGCTTTATTCCAGAGGAGCATACTCTACTTTTGACACCTTCTGCGAGACAATAAAAAGCCAGGACTTGTTTTGATTTTTGCGGTAGTAGATTATTAATAATCTCTAAAGCGCCTGTTATGATAAACTCTGGAGTAGAATCACTATCGCTCGTAATTTTTTATCAAAATGAATATTACACTGAAAATCACAGCACCGTCTTTTGTTTCACATTCTTTGTAAACGCACCTTTTTATTTTTTTTAGTTCTGTTTATGGTGGCCAGTTCGATTTTCGAACAAACCTCTTTACAATGGGCATTTTTTTACTTTATTTCCACGAGTTTCCAAACGAATTTGACGTTCCAAATTCAAATCACTTTATTCCCTAGGGAGTTACGTAACCTTTATAATCCTTTAAGAGAATGCTTTACTTTACGTTGAGGTTGCATGATATGTAATTGGACATTGTCGAGCAGGTGGTGTGAAAAACAATAAATAAACGTCTAGGGTATTTCCACTAATCCCGCAATGCTGAAATTAGGCAGCTTTTGAGTCACAACTTCAGGAAAAAGTCCAAAATTACAGAATTTCGTTATATATTATTTATATACAGTGTGTCCCACGGCCATGCTACATGGAAGACAAGTACTTTAAACATTGAAATTAATAACTTTGCATCGCCATCAAACTAAAAAGCAGGTTATTAACTAATGCGTCAGCTATGTACCGACTATTAGGTATGTAGTTTTTACGCCCCGTTGTTTAGTATGATTCCCTTTACATTTTTTAAGTCATTTTAAGTAGTTTTATTTTTTAAGTCGGTTAGAAAGGTAAAGTAAGTAGGTAACCTATATCGAGAGTACTCGTGAGGTCTCAGTTTGGTGCGAACCACTAGTGATAGATACCAATTGGAAGCTTCTCTATTTAATTCTACAATATTTTAACGACGGCCATTTAAGCGAAAAAAAAATAAATCATGTAAAAGTCGAATACTTGGGAAGCATTCAGCTGACACAATGAAGTGGCATCGAGGACGGGCGGGCGGAGGCGTATCATTGGTCGGGCGGACGTAGGCTGAAGCTTAGTTCAAGCGGAGCGGACGCGGTAGGGTTAGCGGTACAGGATTTTGGTTAATATGAATGAAAATAGTTGCATTATGCTGTGGTAAAACATAACATAACACCCAACAGTCACATACATAGTCATCCCACACTAGGAATTCCTGTGTCGTGGGTATGGGGAACTACGAGTGCCATGGTAGGTACCATACACCCAGACCCGGAACAAATATTTGCAGATAAACATTTGTCCCGCAGCGGGAATCAAACCCACAACCTCTCGCATCTCAGCTGGTTACTCGCCCACCGCGCCACGGAGGTCATCACTGTATTGAAATATTTTTTATTGGACTTTGATTTTTTAATAACCACGGGTTCAATTCGCGCTGCAGGACAATTGCATGGTCTGCAAATATTCGTTCCACTATCTGGTAATCGCTTTTGATTACAATTTTGCAGTACATTGCGCCGCGTGTTTTAGCTTCTTTTCCTAGAGCAGAAATATTCAAAACATAAAGCGCAATGTACCGTAAAATCGTATTCGAAAGCGATTACCAGTTTGATATAGACAATACGGGTGGGCAGGTCTGGGTATTTGGTACCATGGTACTCGTAGTTCCTGATACCCATGACATAGGGAATCCTAGCATAGGATCAGGACTATGTATGTGACTGTTGGGTGTTATATTATGTTACAGTACCCACATAGCAATGAGATTTGTTCGCTTATGGTCAACTTAGCAAACCGTCCACTATTTTTCACGACTTCGTAATCGGTAAACTTCGCAATCAGTCAACTTCTTGATCGGTCAACTTAGCAACTAGTCATCCTCGCAATCGGTCCTCTTCGCGTTCGGTCAAAAATAATGATTGCAACATTTTCTTTTAAGTCGAACATCATTACCTATTTCGTCATTTTACTATAGATACTGGCCACTTTAGGTTAGCTGTAACCCTATCTTTGCAGTTTATAATAAAATAGTTAATAGTTTATACACTGTTTTCTTTGTTTAAGTTTGAAACATAACTTATATATTAAAATACTTTTCCGAATTCATTACTCTCGAGTGTAGTTTGCCGGACGCAAGGATACGTTTGAGAAGTGGACCGATTGATACGCAGACCTTTTGAGAAGTGGACCTATTGAGAAGTGGATGGTTTAAGAAGCGGCCCGATTGCGAAGTTGACTATATACGAAAGGGACCGATTGCTCATCTCCTACAGAAAATTTTAGTGGACGGTTTGCTAAGTTGGCCGTTAAGCGAACAAATGGCAATGATACTAGTCACACAGTAGTCACTGACCTACACTAATATGCGACAAACAAATGACGAAACATAGAAATCATTTTATTCTTAGATGGCGCGTGAATATCTTTCTGTTTATGACTTGAGGCACAACCACCATGACTTCTAGAGAGCGCCTTCACGCTCACATCCACCCCCCGCCACCCTCGACCGCAGGAGTGCTGGTGCGGCCGTTGAGTTAGCCGGAGACCTTTGCGCCGCTGACATCGAAACACCATCCAGAAAACTAAACTTAGAAAAAAGTTCAACTTAATAATTTCTGAATTGGAATTTAAAAAAGTCGGCCATGGATGTCGAGGAGTTCCGCGTCCGGGGCAAGGAGATGGTGGATTATATTTGCACGTACATGAACACGTTGAATTCGCGTCGGGTGGTTCCCTCCGTGGAGCCAGGGTACCTCCGCGCCGCGCTGCCGACCGAAGCTCCGAACTATCCGGAACCCTGGGACGACGTGATGACCGATGTGGAGAAGAAAATCATGCCAGGGGTGACGCACTGGCAGCACCCTAGGTTCCACGCATACTTCCCGTCGGGAAACGCTTTCCCGTCCATTTTGGGGGATATGCTATCGGCCGGCATAGGGTGCATTGGATTCTCATGGGCAAGTGCAAATTTATTTATCCCAGTCTGTGCTAATATAGTACAAAATTTAAGAATTTGTTGCCTAAAACCACCCGTTTCAAAACCAAGATTCATTCAATTCATCAAAAAATGCTATATGATATTAAAGTAGAGTCAAATTATGCTCCTTGCTCTTTGACGACCTCTGTGGCGCGGCGGGCGAAGGTTCGCCTGCGACGCAGGAGGTTGCGGGTTCGATTCCCGCCTCGGAACAAATATTTGTACGATCTGCAGATATTTGTTTAGGGTGTTCTGGGTATTTTTATATGTATAATAAAAAATATCTATCTATGTAATTATATTGTATTTAGTTTATCAGTTAATTAGTACCCATAACACAAGCTCTGCTTAGCTTGGGGCTAGATAATGTTGTGTGAAATGTCCAGCATTATTTATTTATTTATTTGCACCGCCAGTGACCAAGCTCTATACAAAATTGAAATGGCAAAAAAAATTATAGAAGTCTTTGTCATTTTATTTTTTTGTCTAATGACTAATGACAGATTTTATTAAATTCACGTCATTCATTAATATGAATGCCGTGAATTTAATAAAATCTCTTAATTCTTTATCAGCTGGTAGATGATGAGATAAGGCCTCCCCTATAGCATGCATAAGCGGATGCAATGGGGGGATTTGCCATAACCACGATGCTTGGCAGGCGGATTGGTGATCTCAGTTTAGTGTTAAGTACTCAGGTGGATGCTGCTACCCATCCCCTGGCGTAATCCCTTGACGCACTCACCTCACCTATGACGACATCCGCAGGAGTTGGAGGAGTTCTATTCTTTATTCTGATCTCTTAATTATTCAACTAATAATGGTTATTTGATGTTTTATTTGTATTGATACGTTTTTCTAAAAGCGGACTGATTTTGATGGTTTACTAACTGCACCCCGCGGTTCCACCCGCATAAGTTCGATCCGGTGGGAATATCGAGATAAAAGTCTATATGTAGCCTATATGTTAATTCAGTGTATAAGCTACGTCCATTCCTAATTTCAACCAAATCGCTCCAGCTGTTTCAGCGTGAAGGAGTAACAAACATACTCACAAACTTTCGCATTTTCCTCTAGTATTAGTGGGATGAGATTGTAGTGAAATATTTTTTATACAATTAATGGCATTAAATAACTCAGCTAACGCTGGATGGGACAATAAAGTTAGGGTATTAAGACGCATTTTTTTTAATTTTGGGCATTTCAATTACTTTGTCAAGTCTTATCCGATTATATCTACAAAATTTTAGGAAGATCCGACTTTTTGTTATTAATAAAAGGAAACTAGAGCCAGACGTAACGAAAAAACGTAGATTCTGATTATTTTTTTATATTATACCATAATACCTAATAGTCACATTCATAGTCCACTAGGATTCCGTGTCGTGGGTATCAGGAACTACAAGTACCATGGTACCTAACCACAGCACCCAGACCCGGAACAAATATTTGCAGATAATGCATCATCATCATCACCACACCACGGAGGTCGTTAAATTAATTAGTCAATTTAAAAACTACAGGTCAGATCGTGTTCATCAAAGTTTTAATCGGATAAAACTTATCAGGTACAAAGTTTTCTAGATTTATGAAACAATGTACCTGAAAAAAAAATTAATTGGAATTCAGCCAAACAGTTCGTGTACCTTACATTCTTATTCGATGTTTTAATAGGGGCTGCTTGAGTCGTTAAGTTGAAGTTTTATTTAAAGTGATTCTAGGAAGGCCAGTCGTAGCATTAGTACCTACTGCAATTAGTAGTAGGTACTGATTCGATGGGCATCATAGCATAAAGTCCGTTGCAAAAAATATCTAGAATGTTGTCTGCGTGTGATATTTTCCATCGAGTCTCGATTAATATTCATGAAAAGTTTAATAATTGTACTCTATTTCAAGAAATAAAATGCCCAGTAAAAGCTATAGCATGCATCAGATTCCCACATGTCACTGCCGTGATTGATCGAAAACTAATTACAAACTAAAGTGTCCTGCACTTACCTCATCAAAATATCGTGTTACTATGCATGCATGGTGTGATGAGTCCGGCCTAAGAATAGACCACTCAGTCTCCTCCCGTGGATGTCAAAAAAGCCGACTAAGGGATTGCACCAGCGGTTAAACAGCCATTTAACCGCCAGTTAATGTTTTGGTGAACTTTGACCAAGTTTACCGCTACTGGGACCACATGGAACTCATGCCTATTCTCAACTCAACCTCGCAAAAGCAAGAGTAGATACAATTTGCCATAACAAGAATGTTACTATCTCAAAGTGGCTTCCGTCCCAAAGTTTTGTTAATTTTAGGTCAACTTACATACCAAACATAAGTACCTACAAACATTTTAATATACACATTTCGTTCAATCTAGAAATGTTACTAAGTATATATAGATTTGCGTACAAGACATGCAATCGATTGCAGCCGTATTGATTCTGTCTGTAAATGCTATTTAATGATGCATGGTGATTCGAGGCTTATTCTAGACGAATACCCCATCAATTTTTAGCTTCAAAACTTCTAAAGCACAACAGCATAGCATATCCGTAGTTGTACGTCTGAGCGAGTATCAATACTCGGAGCCGGATTACCACTGTTTGTTACATAACGTCGACTATGAGTACTAGAATAACTCTCGTTCATTACCTAGTTAGACAAGTAACCGAAGATGGATGTCGAGGATAACGAAATTGAAGAATTCGAATTTAATTCCCTCCTACTCCTACTAATATTATAAATGTATAACTTTTCATTTAAAAAACCGACTTCCGCCATTGTATTCGAGTATATATTTGGATGAAAAAAAAATGATGAAAGAACCGTAGTGGTGAAAGGATTATTATACTTTTTGAATGCAAATGCTTGGTTTGTTGCTGAAAATATCAAAATCGCCATATGTATGCCTACAATATTTGAGGAGTTCCCTCAATTCCTCATGGATTCCATCATCAGAACTGGATTCTGAAAAAAATGGGACCAATCTGGAAGTATATCTATTCAAATAAAAAAAGAATTTTCCAAATCGGTTCATAAACGCCGGAGATATGCGGTAACAAACATTAAAAAAAAAAATACAACCGAATTGAGAACCTCCTCCTTTTTTGGGAAGTCGTTTAAAATGTTTGTGAGGATGGATGGATGGATGGATGGATGTTTGTTACTCTCACGCAAAAACTACTTAACGGATTTTGATGAAACTCTACAATATTATAGCTTATACATCAGAATAATATATATAGGCTGTAATTTATAAGAGATTCCACACGGGCGAAGCGGAGCCGCGAGCAAATGTTCGGGAAGTCTTATGTGTAGTCTGTCGTAGCACTCGTAGAATGGCTCGTAGGCCTCGTAGCAGATGCTACACAAGTGTAGGTTTTTAAAATCTGCTGTTCTGTCACTAGTTGATTTATTAGCTCCGAGTTTTACCCAGGATCTTTGGAGGAAAGTCAGGACCATAGAAACGAGGTACCTCACTATCTCCAAACTAGGAATTGCAAAAAAAAATAACCCCCGGAAATAATTGATGACTACGATACTGTACTGAGGTAGCTGATGTTGGTTATAGCTCGATTATGGCTCTTTTCAATATCTTCTCTATTTAAAATTTAAGTTGTTTTTAAATTTGTTTGCAGGCGGCTAGCCCAGCTTGCACAGAATTGGAAATTATAATGCTGGATTGGATGGGTATGTATGATTTTGTGAAAAACAACGATCCAAGCTAGAAAATTACAGTCTACAAAAACATTGTTTTGCAGGTAAAGCGATCGGTCTCCCACCAGCTTTCTTAGCGTTTGAAGAAGGAAGCAAAGGAGGTGGTGTTATTAACGTAAGCATGTTCATTTATATAGCACATTGTTCACTGAGGGGCGAAAGTGACCGATTACTAACGACGCGACGGTGTAGTTTGAAGCGAGAGGCGCGGGCACGAGGAGGGAACCATACTTTCTCCCGAATTATACATAGTGATTTATATACTATACCCACCTACGAAGAAAATAAAAGATTATTAATTCTGCTGGCAGCGGCGGCGCGGCAACGAAAGAAAACGCGGCGCGCCATTTTCACTTGTTACTGTTACTCATGTTAATTCTATTTAAAATTAATTTTCAAGAAAAATTAAGTGGCCAGTATCATTTTGCAGACTAGTGAATAAAAAGTTACTGTTTGAGCATTACCCAATATTAAAAATAAAACAGCACGTTATCAATGGATTTGCATAGCTATACTTTTTCTTCCCAGAATGTTAACAATGGATTTTTATCCTTATACACTTTTCCCTCCCGCATATTTGTACAACAGTAATTACATACATTCTCGCTCATTTTAAAAAAGTTCTGAGGTACTTTTTGACCAGAGCTGCAAGTACGTAGGGCTCTATTACCTCTACAAACTCTACATAGTACCGTTTTGTCAAATTTATCGAATCGAGTCCTACGTTTTTGCACTGCTAGTATAGTATATAAACTTTGCTTATTGCTTTGTTCTGCCTCAAACTAATCGTTGAAATCGTTTTAGGGATCAGCCAGCGAATGCGTCCTTGTTTCAATGCTGGCTGCTCGAGCCAATGGAATCAAACGATTGAAGCACCAGTTTCCAAACGTAGACGAAGGTCTTCTGCTCTCGAAACTTATAGCATACTGCTCTAAAGAAGCGCATTCCTGTGTGGAAAAGGCTGCGATGATCTGCTTTGTGAAGCTACGTATTCTACAACCGGACGAACATGCTTCGTTGCGGGGTGAAACTTTGAAAGAGGTTAGTGTGGAAATGTTCTTGTTTGTAATTTTTAGCCTATCATAGCAAAATTAATACAAGTTTAAATTAACCGCTTTAGTTTTTACCGTACAGCGCCAGGTATCAGAGTTACTTTAAAAAAAAAAAAAAAAAAAATTGTACATTTTTTGTGCTCGATACTTTTAGTAACCGACCAAATATTATATTTTTCTGTATGTTTTCTTTATCATGCGACGAAAAATATAATAAAAAATGTTTCATAGAAAAAGTGCTCAAAAGTTTTTTACAAAATAAAAAATACGAGAAGGTAGCTCAACATTTTTCCCAAGATACATCATCAAACAAAACCAGTTCTCGCGTTCGCTTCGCAGATAGGGCAAGTTTTCCGAGAGGAGTACCTTGTATGATTCCCGCTATGAGGCAGTGATTTTTTGTTTGCAAGGACCCAAACTGTCGCGCGTCGAGACTGCGTGGTACCTACAAATGATAAAGAGCAAGTGGCTGAACCGATATTTAGAAGTGTCCACACCTCCGAGCTCGGCGTACGTCACACGTCCGTCCGTCCGTCTGTCACCAGGCTGTATCTCATGAATCGTTATACCTAGTTAGACAGTTGAAATTTTTACAGATGATGTATATAATGGTACGGAACCCTTCGTGCGCGAGTCCGACACTCACTTGACCGGTTTTTTTTTTAGTTACTGACATCATACCTATTATAAGTAGAAAATAGGAAGGCGGTTGCTTTTCTTGATGATCATGTCTAGCCACAAGCCACTTGTCTAGGTTGGCAATTTGGCAGGACGTAAGTAAAATGCGCCGCGCTGCGCGCGTCCCTTGACAGCACTCCCAAGCTCTGCGGTGTGTTATAAGAACACCAACGAGTTACTAGTGACTACGTAAGTCACGTTAAATTCTCACGTTCCGCAAATATGTTTTTGCAATGCAAAACTCGTAATACACCCCCAGGTCGAAACCCGGACCTTTCTTTCCGTTTAGGGTAATTATAGCAATTCGTTTCATATTGTGCTTTCAGCTTTTTTTTTCACATGTGTGAAAGTGTAAATCTCTTACAAATCAAAATCATTCATGCATTGCGCAGCGCTCTTTGACGACGTAATCATATTTATAACTATCTAGAAATACCTTGAAAATGCTAAATATATGACATAGTTGGCTTGTTTTTATCATAATTGTAGCTATTTCCAATCTATATTTTTTGAATATTTACCTTATAGGTAACACATACACCACACACTTACTCATTGTTAACTTTTATCAAAACTTCATTGTGAAGTAGACTACGTACCTACGTCATACCTATTTACGATCATAGATACGCTTGCACATAAAAAACAGTATTTATGACCAATCCTTTCTTCATAAGTCCATTACTTGCTAATCTGGTAGGTATATTTTTGCCTACTTTACCATAAATCAATCTAAGTCTGATCATAAAACATCTAGGTATTTATGACCATACCTAGACTTTCTTTATCTCATGCCCTCTTTTGCTGAATAGGCATCTTATACGCTCTAATATAAAATCATTGTTATTTAGTACGTTATACCCGCGTGATCAGCATCGGGCAACGCGCTCGCCTAGCGCGCCATTGGCGTTCAGGAGGCTGAGTCTAACCCTCTTATTCATAATCAATTTTTTTACTTTTTAATCGTCGCGTAATCGTCATTACATTCTTGAAACTATGCTCATCAATCACAATACAATACAAATATTTGATTTATACATTTCATGGGTTTATGGGACTCTTTTATGTATACACAATGCTCATTGAACTTTATTACATCTAAAAGTTCGAAGTCTATGTAGTGCCTCAAATAACCGACTACTTACCCAACGCGCCTATTAATATTGCTGAACTTAACTTACCAGCACACATCCAATTGGCCGATCCAAGCTTCCATCTTCCTTCCGAAGTTGACATACTCCTAGGGGCAGAAATCTTCTTTGGCGATATCTCTTCACATTAGATTAGGATATTTTTAGTCCATCCTTTAAGAGTCCAAGTTAGGTTGTCTAGTGGCAGATCCTCTTCAAAGTTATCTACTATCATGAAAAACGTTACAAAATTCAATGCAATTTCACCAAGGAAATAAGTGTCATTTATCGAAGTTCTGGAGGCTTCAAAAGATTTCATCTTCAGAATTTACAATATCACCCATGATGAATTTTGCGAACAACACTTCATTAAACTACAATATGTTCCGTGGGGATTTAAAGGTGATATCAGACGGGTCACTCGAATGAATGTTCACTCGAGTGAATGCTTCATTTTTCTTTTAATTAATTCGGCACTATTGTTTCATTTTGTGCACAAACTAAAGGATATTTTGTGTTCAAACGTTTCATTTCGAGTGAAAGGTGCTGAATGAAAGACGAAAATGAACGAAAAATTACCCGTCTGATATCACCTTTTGGTTTTCCTGTAAACAACAAAAGGACCATTTTTTTTCTTCAAAATTTGCCTCAGTAGGTAGTTTCGGAGATGATACAGACTGATGATGAAAAGAAATTTAAAAATCTTTCAAATTTTGTGAACTTGTGTGGCAATAGTTTTGTCAATAAACATGCCGTTTTCATTTAATAATACTTATCTCTGAAACCTGACTCTGTAGATACTGGAATTTGTCTTAGAACAAGTAGGTATAATTTTTTTGTATTGATATCTTTTATGAATATCGCCAACTTTGGTAAGCTGCCGCGCAGAAAAAGATTCTAAAGGTATCCTGAAAAAAAGATGTTGAAAAACAGTAGAATTAAGGGTAACGAACATAGTAGTCGCATTTAGCATTAAGATATGATATATTGTTTGTATGTTACTAACGTGGTGTGTCTGACCTTCAAATAAACCACTCCAGTTCCTTCCGTGGATGTCATAAAAGCCGACTAAAGGAATACCTACACCAGGGGATGGGCAGCAGCATCCATCAATACTGCAATCACCAATCTGCCTGCCAAGCGTGGTTATTATGACAAAACACCCCATTGGGGAGGCCTCGCCCAACACTGGACGTCTAACGGCTGATGATGATGATGGTACTGACGTTTCTAAGTAGGTACATGTAAAATATCTATAGAGAAATAAACATTATCATTTGCATTTAAAAATCCAGTCTGCTTGAGTGGGTAGGTAGGTATATAAATTTATCTAGAGGCGTAATTTTGAAACAATGCTCATTATGTCGATCAATAAAGGTTTTAGATCAAAAATGTTGATAATTAGGATACATTAACCAACTTTCCATCCCAATCATTGTCTGAATTTTTTATCGAGATCGGGTTGAGATGAGACCGAGTCTTTCCGTGGAAGGGTGCAGATAATCGGGCGGTAATTGAAGAGGCTGGGAGTAGCAGGGAGTCCCGTTGCCCGCATTTAATGACTCCGTTGAGTCGGCTCCGTGGATGCCGGAAATACGTAGCGCGCCAAACGGTAATGGAGCCGCATTGTGTGCCACTTTCTATGCCACGAATATTGAAATTTCGCGATACGACCCTCTTATGAGTGACCTCTTAATTGCGTTCCACTTTCATGGAATTTTAAAGGCAGTTGGTTAGCGGGTGGAATACAAATATGGCTCAGGTGTGCTCGGGATATAGTTCGGTAATACGGGGGCTTACAAGCATAACATACGGTTACATTAATAACTACAATTAAGGTTAGGTCAAACAAATACGCAACACAAATTAATTAATCTCTTTCAGGCAATGGAAGAAGACGAGGAAGCCGGTCGCGTACCGTTCTTCGTAGCGACCACACTGGGCACCACATCATGCTGCTCCTACGACAACCTGCCAGAGATAGGCCAAGTCGTTCGGAAGTTCCCTTGCGTGTGGCTTCATGTAGACGCTGCATACGCCGGCAGTTCCTTCCTCTGCCCCGAACATAAACACAGACTTGCTGGTGTGGAATTTGCAGATTCATTCAACACTAATCCTAACAAGCTGATGCTGACAAGTTTCGACTGTTCGCTTCTCTGGGTTACGAACAGATATCTGTTGACGTCTGCGCTCGTCGTTGACCCACTTTATCTACAACACTGCTACGACCACACGGCTATAGATTACCGACATTGGGGTGTGCCATTGAGTCGGCGGTTCCGATCGCTCAAAGTGTGGTTCATGCTGAGGAGCTATGGAATTAGCGGTCTGCAGAAATATGTGCGCAGGCATTGTGAATTAGCTAAGTACTTTGAGACACTCGTAAAGAAGGACGATAGGTTCGAAGTCTGCAATAAAGTTACGGTAAGACTGACTACTCTTCGCTTTCGTTGAAAATGAGCTGATTTCCTCTCACATCCTCATTTTCCTATTACATTTTTTTAACATGCGGTTACTAACCACGTAAATGTTATGGGCTAAGATAAGCCTCAACGCTCCAAAGTAACGTTTTGGTGAAAAAAAAAAAATAAGGACGTAACGCGCAAATTACGGGAAGCAATCGAAATAAGCCGATGTCCCAATTTAAATTTGTTGATAAGTAAATTGTTGTAAGTAGGTAAGTATTAAGTAACCGTATGTAAAAAAAAGTATGTCACACCCAGAGACATGTAACCATAGAAGATCGTTGGTCACACCACGATAGTTTAAATTCGACAAGCCTTTTTTTCTTTTGTAGTTGGGGCTGGTTTGTTTCCGTCTCCGCGGAGGTTCAGACGAGACGAAGGAGCAAGTAGATGACATCAATAAAAAACTCTTGACTAACATTAATGCTTCGGGCAAGCTGCACATGGTGCCTGCATCGGTGCGCGAATACTTCGTCATCAGGTTTTGCGTGGTTCACCAACATGCTACACGCGATGACATTGGTAAGATAAAAACTTGTAAGCAACCCAACTATAGGAATTTCTACATTTTCGAGAATGATCTCCATGAACTGCTAATTAATTTGTTTCATTTGTATTATAGAGGTAGCCTGGGATATCATCACGGACTTCGCTACTGAGCTTATTGAAGGACCCGACAAAGAAAGGGTATGTTTTCTACACAAAACTTACGACTTCCCAAAAATAAACAAAAAACAAGAAACGCTCGTGCTCTCGTGGAATGACTAACATTCATCCAAATATGTAGCGACAGATCACTGACGCAAAATCCTTTATGACCACATTTCTCATCAGGATCTCAACGAGGAGCGTGCGCGTCGCAACCGCTCCGCCCTGGCTCACAAACGCTCATTCTTCGTGCGCATGGTCAGCGACCCCAAGATCTACAACCCTGCCATCAACAAGACCCCACCACCAGTCGCCACGTCCCCCACCTCGCCCCTCGCGGCAGCTGTGCCCGTCACACCCGACACTCCCGGACAAGATATGCAACTACTGCCGCCGACACCGTACGAATCTGCCGATATAACTATACTATACTAGTCCGCCCTAAAGTTAGCCGTTCGGTTGCCCATTCAATTATTAGTTTTTAGGAACGAGATTGACTCTTGCGCGAGATGAACGAGATTGATTCAAATGACTTACTTCAAGGCCGACTAGTTATGTCGACAACCTATGAACGTAACCGTATTCAACCCATAGCTAGTGCTTCGTACGATCAGCAACTCTGCCCTACCCCCACGAAGTGGTGAATGATCTTAGAATTTCGGTAATGTTATCGAACTATGAAGAAAAGTGAGCCCATCCGCCGGGAGCATTGGCGTTTATGTGGCGTATACTGGCAGCAACAGCTAAGGCAGAGGCGGTCTCGACTCAGAATTAAAGTGAATCACTCAAAAAGGCAACGTTTCCGAAATACATCTAGGATCTGATACTGTAGATACTGATAGCGATAGATAGGTAGCTAATATTCGATATTGGATGCTGGAAATCCTAAAAGACCATATGTTAATTACAGGAAACAATCTTCGTGGATAAGCTGGCCCCTCGGATTCTTCTTTCAGAGCGTCGATCACGACGCTAGCGATTTGCCATTAAGGTAAGATCTACGATAAAGTAATATACCTAAAGGTATATTATTTTAGGTAACCAAAGGTTAGGTAAGATTTAAGATCAACAGTCACACGAGTCATAGTCAGTATCTGTTAACTCATGTCTGTCTTGTCTTAACAGATTCCGTCACCTCGATACGATGGTGCGTCTGAAAAGCCCTGGCAACTCGAATCGCCGGGGCTCCTCGCCCTGCGCCTCGCCGGAGCGCCGCGCGCCTTCCCCTAACAACTGAAGTACAGCTTAGATACCCCGCACTGTATCCATTGTTCACTGCAATAAATTACTGAGCATTTATGATATTGTTTTATTTCACGAGGTCCGGCCTCCTGAGTCGCACCGGGCCCCTCGCCCAGAGCTTCGCCGGAGCGCCCCGCGCCATCTCTATATTTACGTAGTAACTGTTTAATCTGTGCCCTAACTACGGACTCAAAGCATTATAGGTATCTAACCTATAAGATAGGTAAAACCTACTTAAGATCCTTTGCTAGTACGCAGGTACCAGAATTAGTAGTAGTAATATAATTTTTCATAAGTAACATAAGTTCGTATGAGTTAAATAGTATAAAACCCCTACAACCCCTAAAACTACTACAAAATGCAACGTAAAAAATGCAGACGAGACAATTAGATCAGGTGGTGGGTACCATATGAAAGGTCTTTAATAAATTATTAATTTCAAATGTATAAAAAATCATATCTAGGTTTTAGTTCCAGGTGAACCAATAGTATTATTTTATAACTATACCAACAAACTACGTAATATCCTACGGCAATACTTGGCTCATTTAGCAGAAAATAATTATTCCATGCAAGTTAAAGGAGGGTTGCTTGCTGTTTATATAAACTGAATGGAGACCTCGCAAATCATGCGATGAAGGTTGCCATACTTTCTATACCTTTCTCACCATCAAGATAAAAAAATCACGGGACTACTGAATCGTAGACTTCCTCGCGAAAAATCGAGTGTATCGAAGAAGTTAATGTCCAACTTAACCGTAACTACAACGACATTCAAATTTCAACAAATGGTACTAACGGGAACTAATGAGAATAACAGAAGATGTTTTTCATTAAGGGTAAAAATCTCGAAACTCTACCTGGACTTTTCCCTGTAGTTTTGTCACAAAAGGTTCCAAATATCAGCTTTATGTTATAACTAGAAGTAACTCAGGCAGGATACTTAGGTAAAGTATCCTGCCTGAGTTACTTAATACCGCAAAGGTTTTTTTTTATTTTTGCTTATTTATTTGCTTATAGGTTTAATTAGTCTAGTGGCTACTATGGTAGCCTACATGTACTATGTAGTTTAGGAATGCCTCCGGAATAAACAAACAAACATACTTTCATTATTTATATATATATATATATAAGATAGAAGAACAATAATATGTAAAATTACATTTACATAAAAATTAGTAGTACACTATACTTACTTATAATATTTAATACTAGTGGGGTCAGCACGAATAATTTACGTTACCAAGACGCTAGCGAGACGATTACAAATGTCAAATATTGGCCAATAACATCAGGGTAACTTGAAATCTTAGTAAGTTGATTGGTTCATATTTGACGTTTACTATCGTAACGCTAGCGTCTCGATAACGTTAGATGTTCGTGCTTGGGCCTCAGTAAAACAGTTTAATACATACTTTGCTACTAATCCTCAAACTATAGGTATTATATCTTATATCGTATAGATTTTCCCTTTAGGCGGTAATCATATAGGTTATACTTTAAATGCCTTTCCCACTAAGTGCTAATATTTGATAGTAGATACTAATAAAGATAACAGATAAAGTTCTTACCGGCTCGTGGTGGGAGAAGCCCATAGTCGGATAAATCTTCTAAGAATTGCGAATACGTTAATTACCAAATTTATTAGATGGTATGCGACTGTATGACGCTGTCCCATCCCACGGTGTGCAATACGTCTGGGCTCCCAGCGTCCCACGCCATCCCTCTCACAAAGTTGTGGTGCATATGCCTGTCATGGTATGACACTCGACACGATGACTCATCCAGTTTGCACACAGAAACTATGTTATTGTCACAGCACACTGCCACTTTGTTCCCTCTGCAAATAATTAAACAATGTTCCCGTTATTTTTAACCGACTTCACAAAATGCAGGAGGTTCCCAATTCAGTTGTATTTTTTTTTCTTTTTTATGTTTGTTACCTGATATCTCCGGCGTTTATGAACCGATTTGGAAAATTCTTTTTTTATTTGAATAGATATACTTGACCAGATCAGATCAGATCTTGACTAGATACCAGATTGGTCCCATTTTTCAGAATCTAGTTCTGATGATGGAATCCATGAGGAATTGAGGGAACTCCTCAAATATTGTAGGCATACATAAAGCGATTTTGATATTTTCAGCAACAAACCAAGCATTTGCATTCAGAAAGTATCATAACCCTTTCACCACTATGGTTTTTTCATCCAGATATTTAGTCGAATACAATGGCGGAAGTCGGTTTTTTAAATGAAAAGTTATTTTGTTTTGGCGTCTCTTTGCTCGTTCATTTGTTTATTTTCATTTTGATAAATGGATTTTATTCAACTTGCAACATAACATGGGTACTCCAAAGTCACAGTACGACAAATGCATAAATGCAATTTTTGCATAATTTTGTTTGTTGTGTATACTTACGCAGCATTTAAGATGAGCTTATGGATACCAGCAGGGAATTCGGCTAGTTTAATTGATGTTGGCTGCTGGAAGAGAGCATTTCTGATGTCCAATAATCGAAGCACGCCTGCGTCGTCGCCGCACAGCAGTTTGAATTCATCTATCCATTGCAGAGCTCGTACTCCACAATTGTTCTTTGCTAAATCTGTAACCAGAATTAATTTTCATGACATTCTACTCTTTTTGGCAATAGCCGGGTTAGTTGTGGAAGTCAATGGCGGCGATGAGCTCACCACTGCTCACGTCTATATAGTACAACGCGCAGTGAAGAGACCCAAAACTACCTCTTCGGTGAAAACGCGTGTGTATATGTATGCATGTATGTATGTATTCTACACTTTTAAATACAACCCAAAAATTTCTAACCAGCAGGTCTGGTATCCTTTTCTTCGCCTTGACTCAGTGATGCGTTCCAATTTAGCTATAGTTCAAATGACGTTGGCGACGAAAAAATCGGTCATTTATATTGGGTAAGCACCGATATGGATTTCATTTGGTAACCATTCTGCTCAATGTCCAATATTAGTTCGAACTAATGACGAGGGGTATCATCATCATCATCAGACGTCAACTGCTGGACATAGGCATTGTCATCAAAATGTTGTCTTACACTACATAGTCATCTAGTTTGTATATTTATTTATTTTTATTTATTGAGAGAAACCAACAGCGATACAAAATAAACAGAAACTTAGAGATACTAGTGGTTCGCCCCGAACTGAGACCTCGCGATGACACCTTTATCAGCCCGACTAATTTAAGAGGGGAAGAAAGGGTTTTGTATTTAACGGCTATGTAAGTATGTTTGTATGGATGATCCATCAGAAATCTAAAACTATAGAGTCAATTTCTCTAACATGAAAGAAATGTGAAGCAAAATAAAAGTTTTTTTTAATTAAGCAGTGCCATCTAGCTGTAGTTTTGCTACCTAATTTTTAAAGATTTAAGTTCTTTTCTCTAAAAATGCATATTACAAAGAAAAAATCCTCAATTTTCGACTTCTCCCCGTGGAACAAAATATACTTAAATAATAAATTTCAGCATTACCAGAGAACTTGAAGTATCTTCGAGATATTTTTTTGCATATTTTACTTTCTTCACCCTTCTAACCGATTTCTAAAAACATTTACTGAGAAAAAAATTTAACCTCTATAGGTAATTATTATACACATCATCGAAATAGCCTTTGAATAGGACTAAGCAACAGGGCGTAAATACTACATACCTGTTAGTATTTAAAGTACTTGACGAATTAATTGATGACGTCCTTTTGACGAAAACATAGAACTCCAACGTCATTCATATTCTTAGAAATGGGAGGTCAACAATGGATGTTATATTGGTTATTGTTTTTTATGGTTCAGGTTTCTAATTTCTTCAATTTCAGACTTTTCCCTGTAGTTGTGACACAAAAGCCACAAGCATACCAAATTTCAGCATTGTGGGACTGCTGGAAGTACCCTAGAATTTTTGATTTTTGCGTTTTTTATTTTCCCTAATATCTCGGAAACTACTAAGTTTAAATACTTATTAAAAACAGTTTTGAAATGTCCAACCAAAGCGCTTTCATTAGACACCCCACTTGATCTGACTGTCTCACTTTTATTTTTTTTACCCCCTCTTGGACCCCAATATCTCAGCAACCCCCTGACCGATATAGCTCATAACCTTACCTACAAATTGTACCAATACTATCTACCCCCATACCAAATTTCATGAAGATCGGATTAACGGTTTGGAAGTTTTCATCGGACAAACATACATACATACATACACACATACATACAAACGCCGATTCTTCCAACTTGACTCAGAGAACTCGCTTCGCTCGTTCAATAAACATAGGGCTAATAACAGGTTTCTACATTTGAACAGATGAAGAAAGAAATGCTGGGAACAAACAATAGTTGTCTGCAATCTAATAAGGTACTTAATACATTAGGAAGCTAATCATGCCTATGTGTAGGTCATAGAAAACTTATTTATTAACTTGTTAAACTTGTTACTTGCTTGTTGAGACCCTGTTCTATTATTACCGAGCTGTTGGTGGTTCTGCAAGCCATATGGTCTGCTTATTGAGCCCACGTCAACTAGCTTGCTTGCAAAGTGTAGTTTTAAAACTTTAAAATAATATTCTCACTTGTTGCTGGTGAACTGACAAGAATATCCCACAAAGTGACATGTGTGTCAAACGAAGCTGTGGCAAACTGATTAGAAGAATTGGGCTTTGCTGCGACTGCATGAATGGGTCGGGTGTGGGCTTCATAGGTCCTTAAGCAGATGAGATCCTCCATATCCCATACCTGAAAATTAAAGTGTTGACTTTATAAATTTATCTCCTCAATTATAAAGCTATTGAAATTTAAGCTCTACAAAAAATTTGCTCTGTCACTAATACTGTACTACTAATAAATGTGGAACATTTTTTTGAATTATAATTTTCCTCTTATTCATAATCAATTTTTAAACCTTTGATAGCTAAAATAGCTTTTGTCTTGTTTTGACTAATGTCATTTTACATCAGAGTGAACAAAACAAAAGATATTTTAACTAAAATACATTTCAAAAATTGTTATGAATAAGGGGGTTAGTGTTTTGTCTCTTTCAAACGAATTTGAAACTGCTTGTTAATGCAAAAGACAAAACACTATGTAACTATTCCAAAGATAATGAGAGCATTATAGGTGGGTGCATCTAGTCCAAAATTGCACCACTTTTACTTGGCACTTGACTCAAGCTAGATGTTTGAAAACGGTTCTTGTGGAAAATGTTGGTACAAAAGTCCACATATTATTATCATCAGTTAATCTTACAAGCAAGGTTGTTGTACTCTTTAGTAAAATCAAAATGTAGCAAATGCATTACATACATTATAACCCACTGTGGGCTGCCAGTGTAAGTACAGAGTATGCTTAAACAGAAATCCTCTTCATAGAACCAAACAAACCTTTGCATTTCCATCAGCTCCGACAGTGACATACTCTTTCCCAGGGCTCAGGCAGTCCAGGGCTAAAGCTCCATCATCATGCTCAGCCACACTTTTGTCCTCCATCCACTCCTGCCATGGATTATCCGCAGTCTTGCTCCAGATACTCACAGCACCACTGTCTTCACAAATGAGTACCTAAAATGTTGGCAAGTATAGTAAACACAAGGAAATCAAAACTGCTTTCCATCAGGTGGGCCTGTATGGTTGTTTGCTTGCCAAGTAGTATAAGAATAAAAAAACACATAAATTTTGCTACATTTCTATGCAGCCAGGGTTGACGTTTTTCTTGGCTGCTGGGAAGTGCGGCAGCTTTTAAGCAGACAAACTAATTTAATTATGTTTCAAATACTTCAAGCTGTCATTGACAATATATCTGATCAAAACCCAGATGAGGTAGTACTGGTAGCCACTTTTGAAACGTTAAATCCTAGCTGCTGCGAAGTCCACCACGTTTTGGAGTTGGCAACCCAATTCTAACATGAAGAACTTCCTGCTTTCTTTTCAGTCATGTCTCATCAAAATCCTGATGAGTGCAGTCATCCCATAAGTACCTACAATCTCTTAGACCGGATCTAATATATTTATACACTAGATGCGCCCTGCGGTTTCACCCGTGTAAACAATGATGAAAATTGATGACAATGTTGAAAGGTAGCCTATGTGTTAATACTGTTAACATGTGTTAGTATAAGATATCTCTATTCCAAATTTCACTCAAATCCATTCTGCCGTTTGAGAATGAAGAAGTAACAAGTAACAATAATAAATTCAGATAATATTATGTAGTACAAAGTTTTAAATTAATTATCTATGAATCTGAATTCTATTACATAATTAAACACTTGTAAACATATTTATGTTCTTTTTGACAATATGTTTTTAATTGTCTGTTTGCCCTTTGGCAAAGGCCTCCATAAAGTAACAAACATATACACATACACAGGTACTCACAAACTTTCACATTTTTAATATTAATGTGATTGGATTACTTATAAATTACGTATATCATGTACCTTTTTAGAATTTTCCACAAAGCAGCCATCAGCTGTTCCACTATTGAGATTGATGCTCCGCTTTTCATATGCTTCAATGGTTTTGCCGTCAGCGACTTTATTGAAAACGCTGGCACCGCCATCCCAATACCGCCCCGTGATTTCAGAACTCCCAACAAGTGCAGTTCCGTCTGTACAAGGAACGGTATCCCAGATAAGTATAATAAAGTATTTAAAACAGCCAGTTTCTCTCTATAGTTCTAGATATAATTCATAAATTACCTGGGTGGATCTTGATGTAATCTAAATATGATACAATGCCATTGCCAGAAGTATCATTTCTGTAAGCTTCTGCATTTAGATGTGGTGGAACAATCATAAAATCGTCTACATTCTCCATGTCTTTGCACTTGCACTGAACGAAACCCTTTTTTACACTTGCTTGCTTTTTTGCTTTACGAAAGTTGTAAACATGCATGCACCGAAAAAAACAATAAATGAAAAGTACACACACACACACAGTCAGTAAACAAAAATCATAACCTCAAAGCTCAAAACAAGAGATTTTTTTTACTGACAGGGCAGGCTGCTCGAATCTTGCTCGAATGCTCGGTGTTTGCTGCGGGCATAGATAAAATAAATACTACGTGCTGCGGCCAATGAGGCAAGCAAGGCTGCCTTCCATCATAAATTCTCTAAGCTTCCATTCATCATCCATACCACGGAAGAATGAATGTAAATGGAAGTAAGATTTAAAGCCAGCGTTTTTTAATTGTATCCGTCTCATTCTTATCAATGAATGTTTTAATGTGTTGGAATGAGAAAAGCATTTAGAAATCTGTTCTTATTTTATTTGCATCGTACCAGGTACTTGGGTCCATTTATGACGTCATGTTACCACATTACATCAAATTGAAGAGGTCCAGCTAAATATCTAAATCACCTTGTGATTTAGGTTAGGACATTTTCGTGTATTCGGGTTGTGTTTACATGTGAACGTCGTTTTGAATTATAAAATTTTGTTGTAATACTGCGACTTACAATTAAAATTACCATAAAAAGGCAAGCAAACTAACAACAAATGGCATGTGCAGTGCCGGGATGTAAATCCCATTCCTCCACGAGACAAAACAATGATGTGAATATAAGTTTCCACCGGTAGGTAAGTTATTTTGTTTAGGTAGGTAATTGTAGATTAGGGGTTTAGGGGTCAGGGTTATATGTGTTTGGGGGCTATTTGTATACCAAAGTACCATCACATAATCCTGTTTTATAAGGATTCCTAGTCATTTTTATGCAAAAAATACAAATAGTATTGGTTATCATAGTGTTGTACCAATGCACCTGATACGATCGACTATCGATAGATTTTACGCATATAAACTACGCGGCTATCAAAATGGGGTGGAACCTTTTCAAAGTAAATATTTTAGTCTTATCGTTGCGTTTTTCTTACAGGAGTATTCCTTTCAATTCTTTCCTCAAGATATTATTCATAAAAAAAAATAGCTAGAGGCTATTAATTAACAAACCAGATTGGATCCCTAACGATAGACGAATCTGTACCAAACATTTTATTCGAGAATACTTTGTAAAAAAAAATGATGATTTGAAATGGCGGAGATTAGAGCCTGATGCAGTACGCACGCTCTTCTTACCGCTAAGTCAACAATCCAGTCATCAAGTCAAAGTAAGATTCTACTCCAACGTTAGTTTTCAAGTTAGAATAAGTATATTTTTGTCTAATGTAATGCTGGTTTATTTATAGTAACATAACATAGCGCCCAATAGTCATATACGTTATCCTGATCCCACACTAGGATTCCCTGTGTCGTGGTTATCAGGAACTACGAGTACCATGGTACCATAACACCCAGATCCGGAACAAATATTTGCAGATCATACAAATATTTGTCCCATAGCGGGAATTAAACCCGCAACCTCTTGCATCTCAGCCGGTTACTCACCCGCCGCGCCATAGTGGTTATATATATCTGCTTAAATTGTTTATAAATGTCTAAACAAGACTCGCTTGTCACATCTTTGCTACTCACTCACTTGACCATCGGTCGACTCAGCTTGAGTTTTTGAGTTCTGAACGTTCATCTATACAAAAACATCTTCATCTTACTTTACGGCATCCACGGGAGGAGAAGGAGGGGTCTATTTTAGACCGGACACACCACGGCAGTTATGTGTACCTATCTAGTAAGCTACTGTAAATAAAAAAATAGTGTGTTTAGATATTATGGTTTTATTTGATACCTGCCTCGCGTATGTGCAAATTTTGTATTTTGAATATAGTACCTAGGGCCGGTTTCTTGTAACTGTTGGAAACCATCAACGATGAAATTAACTATTTAATCATCATCATAGTCAATTATTTTATCGACAAAAAATATTTACCTACGATGTTCCCTTCACTAGGGAAAACTTCAATTGCCTATGACAAATATTTAGCGGTGGTGAAAGGAAAACAGACTGTTCTATGACAATACATTTGTCTATCTCTAACATAGTGCCTTCTAGTATAGGTGTAAGAAGCAACACACTATAAACATCAGCAGCTATTTTAGTTGTACTTCCATTGGATTTCTTCTTCCATGTCCATAACATTGCCATACGTAGTATTACATTTTACATCCTCTTTGGCTACCGACACTGCTGTGCTGTCATTAGGGCATGGAATTAATAAGTTAAAGTACTAGTTGTACGTAGTACTTATTACTTCCATTCATTAGGGTTACAGGGGTTACTATTGGCCACATGGAAGTAGTAAGTACTACGTACAACCGTAGTACTTATTACTTCCATGATTGGCCACTTAGAGAATTTATAGTAGGGAGATGGCAAGCATACGCTTTCCCCTCTGCCGAAGTACATGAACGGTCGTTCGTGTCAGTTTATAAAAACTAGTTTAGCCACGATCGTTCGCCATTCTGCGTTCATACCTGTCGCTATACGGAGCTCCTAAAAATGGTTGGTTGTGCTGTGGTTTCGTGTAAATGGCGGTCAGAAACATCAAATTTAACAAAATATGGAGTTTCTTATCATATTTAGGTTATTGACAACACAATTAAGCCATTAATTTCACCGTAAAATACATTTTCTTACTGCAAGCTTACGACAGAAATAACGATACGTAATTTCTTGGTACGGGGACAAGTGATGTGAAAACAACGAACGAATGAATGAACGAAAGAGGCTGCTACGATTTGTATGAAATTAACAGGGTAGGGAGTTTTCAGGCCGCAAAAACGATTTCAAAGCTGTAAAAAAAACCTGATTCCAAAGAAAATATCAATACCTACGTCGTTCAATACCAGCCTAAAATATAGGTTAAATGAGCTTGATTAGCTGTTTTTGGGGTTTAAAGGGGTTGTGAGGTTATTTTAGAGGTTTGTATTTCCGTTTTTTTTCGGTTTGAGGGTTATTTCGTCAATCACAATATGAAATTAGGAAGGTATGGAAAAGTATACGGATATTCGAATCTCGTTTCGTATGAAAAAAGCAGGTCCACGGAAATACATTACTTAACAATAAATTGATCCATTTTAAAACCAATAGCTTATATTTTCATTAAAAAATACAATATAAAATGTCTTAATCCCAGCTTACAATTGTTAAATCCATGTATGTGGCACCGAATCATAGACCTTTTCGTATAATCAATACAAGCAGCCGAGAGGTTTCCCTTGCTCGTCTTGACCTTCTGTCTGATGGCCATGTCAATGAGGAGGAGCTCCTTAATACCACGGGACCCAACCTTACATCCATTCCGAACAGGAGCCAAAATATTGTTTTTTTTAACACTCGTATAGTCACATACGTAGTCTTGATCCCACACTAGGATTCCCTGTATCGTAGGTACCTACGTATCCAACTACGTACCTATCGTAGGAACTACGAGTACCTGGTACCATAACACCCAGACCCGGAGCAAATATTTGCAGATCATGCATGCCTGATGCGTGTGATTTGGAAATCATATAATTTTATAAGAAACCAACGCATCACGGGTCTAGATATTAATGTACTGATCATGCATACATTGTTTTTAGTTTCATGGAGTTTGAAGAAATAATAGCCAAAATAGAAGTAAACTTCGTTCGCGTGCAAATGGACGTACGCGTCCTACCAGTGACCTCTTAGTCCTAAAAATCAATTTTTAACTTACTATGTTTTTTTTGTATGTTTGTTATGCGATTACTTTTGATCAATATGAATCAATTCACCCATAATTCACACATAATAAACATACATCCATAGACAATGAATAATCTTAATTTCATTCAGTCTTTTACACCCCATCACTAGTTTTTGCGCTAGTGTGCAACTAACCAATAGTGTAATTACAGAAATTATTTATTTGTGTGCTTGTTTTATGTTTGTGTGACAACTTTTATTTCCGTGTGCGTTTATAGAGACGCCTCAACTTTCTGCATGAGTTTGCGTGAGTAAGTAAATGTGTGCTGTACGTGTTTACCTCGCCTCCCGCAAAAAGTGGCAGAAATAATTTAGTACTAGAAGTTGAGCATGCCATCTCCCTACATAAATTCTCTAAGATTGGCCATCATACTTCCATCCTATTGTTTAGAACTTAGAATAAGGACTGAAGTCAGTCCTTATTCTGAGGTTTAGAATAAGGCAGTCCTTATTCTAAGTGCCTTTTCTCTAAGCTAAGTGCTATTGGCTGACGGTGACTAATCTAGGGGCTAACGCAAGGAGAGGAACCAAGGAGGAACCTATGAACTCAGAATAATGTCTCAACTAGTGTTTTGTTTACATGCAATGAATGCTGCCTAAATAGTATGTAATAGTACCCTTATAATTAGTGGCTCAATAGTTTAGAAGTTATGTAAAAAAATGGCGAAAGAAGCTTTCTTTCCTTAGCAAGAAAGGCTCGTGTACACCAATACCAACAGTCATCATCATCATTATCAGACTGTAGAAGTCCACTGTTGGATATAGGACAGAATGCTACGTCACCTGTAGGTTGTAATATGTGCTGGTGCTGCGGAGTTTCAAGTAAAACTAAACTTAATAACTTCTAAAATATAGAGGCACTAATTATTTTAATGAAGGGCACTATTTATTGCAAGTCACCAAGGGCCCAAGGATTATTCCAATGCCATGCCGATACATTACCTCAGAGTCCTTGTAAATGTTGTAATTGTAACCCTCCAGCGGTGTTATTCCCTAACAGACTGAAGTTCGATTTTGAATACCATTTTGCTTTTCATTGCGCTGCGTGTGTTAAAGTACCTACCATATTTCCGCTGTTGAAAAACAGCTTAAACTTGCAGCGCAATGAACAGCAAAATGGTAGTTGATATCGATTAGACTATAGCCTTGCTGGTCCCTGGCATCATGAACATCATCGTGGCTCGCACCCAGCCGAGCACGGAATGAAAATGCGCTGCCCCGCCTGGAGCACCTCCCGCATCTCCTCGCCAACTCTCTTTGATGCAAACTGCTTATCGAATATAGGCCTAAATGTACAAAGAATAAAAAGGGCAAATTATCGTTTGGATATTGTTTGGTATATTCTAGAGGGCAGTTTTGTACAACCCGTTATGCCGCCGCACGCATGCCAGACATAGGCAATAAGCGTAATACAAAATATATAATATCATTCCAGGGCAAGTATCAGTAATTCTTAGGATTCTCCGTCGAATCCAACAAATCCTGTGAGCAGGAAGACGGGGAAATATGGCTTCTTCTCGATCTTCGAGCACCAGTTCCATGCACTGGTCAGGCGTCCATCAATGCAAGAGCCAGCATCAAAGAAGTTGTCGGCGCCGGATCCATCGAATCCGTGTTTGAAGAAGTCGCTGAGGATCTCTTTCTTAACAGCATCGGGACCACCTCTAGCATGGAGGTATTGAGCTAAATGCGGATCTTGCTGAAGTTCTTCGATCTTCTCGAGGCATAGAACAATGGGATTGAGGATAGGCGCCACAGAGAGATATTTGGTGAGGAAGAAGAAGGCATTGGGCACATTATGATCCCCCAAGTGTACGACACTTGAACCAACCCAATCACTAACACTATTCTGCACAGAGCGTAGAATTTGATGAATGCAGCGGTTAACACGAGGAGAGGATTGGATGCGGTTGAGGCCCTGCCCAGTATCAGCCAAGCGGTATGGATGAGTGGGATCAAGCAAATCCTGTTCTGAAAGGTACCAGAGCTTATACATATCACTCAAAATCTCTCTCCACAGTGTAAGAGATTGAAGAACATAATGATACTGGCGGGCGTGAGAGTGTGTAAGACGAGCACCAGAACGTCCACCGGAAATGGCGAGGATATAAGCATCGTCATAATCATCGGGATTGAAGTAATGCTGCAAATAATCAATCATCTTTTGGCAGCAATCACGATTCGACCGGAGGTATGAGTTGTTGTCACCAATGGAGTACAGGCAATTCTTGATTTCGTTGGCAGAGATTTGAGGGGTTTTGTAGTGCTGTCCCAAGTAATTCAGGGCACGCTCCTTTTCTCGGATTTCATGTTGAACTTGAGCACAGGTTTTACCAGCAGAGGTGATTTCACGCGTGGCCAGCTCCACATACTGATCCTCAAGCACTTCCATCGCGTTATGCTCTTCCAAGTAGCTGTACACAGTTTTTAAAGGTGTGATGCAGTTGAAGTTAAGGAGCTCTTGCACATGCGGGGAAACAGAGTCCTGTAATAAGTACATGAGCTTGCCAAAGTCACTTCGCATTTTATCAGGATTATTGATCTTGAAGCGTCGACCAATTTCAAAAATCTCTTGGAATCGGTCAGCAAGATCCATATAATCATGCTCCTTCAGAAGCTGTTGACCACGAGCAAAGTCGTTTGCAATGGTGAGTCCACAAAGGATGGCACACATTTCCTTGATTTGAGCCGCCATGCGGTGCACCTTGGACTTGTGGAACGTATAGACATCAACCTTGTCTGTATACTCACTGACGTTAAGCGCAGCCTCCAAGAGATGGAACTGCTTGCGCTCCTCGTAGGTCAAACGGAGCGGTATGAATCTTGCGCGTTTCAAAATAGATCTACCATGGACTTCCTTGTCAACAATAGACGCTGTTGGGATGGTACTGGGGACAGTGGTATCAGATTCCTCGTTGACAGCCATAGATAGGTCGTTCCGAGTGTCATTAGGTGCCGCTGACGGCGTGGCAGCGACTTGGGAGCGCAAGAAGTTGTGCTTCTTCCTTTTGCCTCTCCTATGTTGCGCTTCGAAACAAACATCGCAGTAATCATCTTGACATTGTTCGCAGTAACCGCTGATAGGCTGATCACGGCACTCGACGCACATTCCAGGCACATTTTCGCTTTCCAACGATGTCGTAATATCTGGAGTGTCATCTCGTCCCTCCATTACGGGATCGAAACCATTCTCGATGATACTTTGTAGTCTAGACTTGGTCTGTCCATTTGAGGCGTCCATGACTTGTAGAAAGAAGGGGAGAAAAAATTGCGGTAAGCGGAAGAACAATTCGCACCGCCAAGCAGTTGATTGTTACACATGTTACAGAGATTTCGGCCAGTTTCTGAAGAACTAAAAATCGTACATAATATTAATGTCAAATCTCTTGATAGTCGAAAAATAGGTTGCTCGCATGCACCGTTACACGAACGTCAATTACGTCAATCATCAAGTAGGTACAATCAACTTGGAGCTTGGAGCAAGGAAATAATCAATGATCAAATGAAAATACGAAGAACGTTGTCTGTTCGAAAAAGCGAAAAAAGTCTTAGGAATTTTTAAACTACTTTGTACACTTTGTAGGATAAATCCTAAAAATCTTTCAAATAAAACTAAGTCCGCTGTTCACTCATGGACTGTCACTACAACTACAAGACTTGGAGGAATAAAACAAACGATTTAATGATGCTAAAAGTTAACCAAGACTGAATGACTGATGAACTGGCAAGTCAATGTCAAGATCATCTTTCTCTACTCTTGGAGGAATCGAGGAGGAACGAGATTTCTTTCTTGTCGGTTTTCTGAGGTTTTCTGGAATTCTGGGTGGATTGGATTGTCTTTCTTTCTGTCCGTCTGTCTGTCTGTCCTGTCACCTGTCTGCGCTCGAGTGTCTGCACTGCACTCGGCACTCTGCACCATAGCCAGCTCTTCATTTAAACCTACAACCTACTACATAGTAGTACGTTCTTCTTGAAGCTGCCAGTTTGTGAAATCTATCTATTTTGCCCAGGTTAGTTGATTAAAATGCTACTTATATCCTACGTATAGTTTTCCCCTCAGTACAATTACATTATTTATTGTTCTGAGGTTACATAGGTAAGGTAGATTTACAATTTGCTTAGACCTCGACTAAAGTTCCTTAGCAAAATAATTTTCACATTCAGATCCCTAACAAATCATCAAAGACATTCACATGGCGAAGTTAGAACTGTCACAATCCCTAACTGGACACAAAGGCATAGTGTGGAATGTGTCCTGGCATCCTTTAGGAACAGTATTTGCATCGTGTGGCGAAGATAAAACCATAAAGCTATGGAGCAAAGAAGGCCAGGATTGGAAGATAAAGACAGTACTTGTGGATGGGCATCAGCGCACTATTAGAGAAGTGGCATGGTCCCCATGTGGCAACCTTCTAGCATCAGCCAGCTTTGACGCTACCACAGCAATATGGGATAAGAAAAGTGGTCAGTATTTTCGAAAGTCTTGCATAAGATACATCTAAATTACTGTTTTATTGATACAACTTTTGTTAGGTCAGTTTGAATGCAATGCAACACTAGAAGGCCATGAGAATGAAGTCAAAAGTGTTGCCTGGTCACCTTCCGGACAGCTGCTGGCTACGTGCGGCCGAGATAAGTCTGTCTGGGTGTGGGAAGTAGCCGGAGATGATGAATATGAATGTGAAGCTGTACTCAATGCACACAATCAAGATGTGAAGAAAGTATGTACAATGTACACTATAATTTTATTAATTCAAAGCAACATAGTGGATAAATGATGGATTATTCTGTTTGTAGGTTGCTTGGCATCCTTCTTTAGACCTCCTGGCTTCAGCATCCTATGACAACACTGTTAAAATGTACAAGGAGGACCCGGCTGACAATGACTGGACATGTGTTGCCACCCTTCAATCCCATGAGTCCACTGTGTGGAGTCTTGCTTTTGATAAAACTGGAGAAAGACTGGCCACAACTAGCGATGACAGAACTGTAAAGATTTGGAAAGAATACAAGCCCAACAACCAGGAAGGTGTTATAGTTACCGATAATGAATCAGTGTGGAAATGTGTCTGTACCTTATCAGGCTACCATACTCGGTGCATCTATGATGTTGCATGGTGCCACAAGACTGGTCTGATAGCTACTGCATGTGGTGATGACATTATAAGGATATTCAAGGAAGCAGAAGATTCGGACCCAAATGCACCAACTTTTGACCTTATTTGCACAAAATTGAATGCGCACACACAGGATGTGAACTGTGTAACATGGAATCCTTCTGGAAATCAAGAGTTACTTTCATGTAGTGATGATGGGGAAATAAGATTATGGAATTTTTCAGAATAGTTACTATTTTTTAACAAACATTAAATAAGCTCTATGATCAATAGCTATTATGATCAAAAAAGTAAATCAATACTATTAAACTTGTTATACATTAGTATGTAGATGTGGGTTAGTAATAAGTGATATTTCAATATATGGGACATAATATAATTTTCAAGCAGTTTTACTGACTAACTCTACATTGCTTCTTTCTTTATGACAGCTAAAACAATATCAGTTCTAAGTAGTTAAATTAAGACACAGGTAAGAATAGTTATAGCGCGCATCAACTTCAGTACATGTAAACAATCTCACTTGTTATTTATTTACCTATTTTATCTGTTTCAGTCCTCATGTAATGATTTTTAAATTGGGAAGAATAATCTCAAACAAAGCAAGCATTGCAAGATTATATTCGTCAACATCATTGAAAATGTCTACGGGAGACAAAGTTGGCGTGTCGTTGGGGAAAGTGGTGGCTGCTCTTGAAAACTTTGCCCCTAAAGCACTTGCAGAGAGCTGGGACAACACTGGGCTCCTAGTTGAACCATACACTCCAAGGTTGGTAACAATTTTTTATTTCTACTTCAGTGTTGGAACTTGTTGGTCTATTGTATCATTGGATTTCTTTTGGTGACCCTTTCTACTAATGGATGCAGGCTTACTCTGGTTTGAAGAAATAAGAATTCTAGTAGTAATCCACCGGCACCATGCGAGTACAACACCTACGTACATACATAAACACACACCTTTTTCCCTGAAGGGGTAGGCAGAGCCCCAAAGGGCCTCTTTTTACTGTGGATTGGACAATCGCAGGAATATTGATGTGACAAGTGGTGAGCTCATCGCCGCCATTGCTTTCCACAACCCACTCGGCCAGCGCTTTCTTCCAGTAATAACACGCTCCTAAATAATGCAGCAACCAGGACAAATCTTATACCAACAAAAATTGACCAACAAGTCCAGGTCAAATGCTGATTGTAGATAGATAGATTAACACTTTACTGTTCACCAGGAATATATATAATAGACTTATTTTAAATAGCAGTAAAATTGGCGGCCTTGTCGTTGAAAACGATTTCTTCCAGGCAACCTTTCAGACAGGATTGTATTAGAAATAATAGTCCTTAATTTTTGGTACCTACATATTTATTTTCTTTTTTTATGGTGTAATTACTAAAAAAAGCTTCTTTTTTTTTTTTTTTCAGAAAAATAACAAAGATTTTGCTCACAAATGATCTGACAGAAGATGTGGCCTTGGAAGCACATAGTAATAATTGTGAAATGATCATCTCATACCATCCTCCAATATTTGCACCAATGAAATCAGTTGTACAAAGGTAAGTTAAAACCCTCAGGCGCGAGTCTCGCTCACACTTGTCCATTTTATTTATGTTATATAATGTATGTATGGGTTAGTCATCTTAAAAACATGTCCTGATGCGATACCTGGCGAGACCGTTATAAACAATTAACGCTCTTCATAACATAACACCCAACAGTCACATAAATGGTCCTGGTCCCACACTAGGATTTCGTGTGTCGTGGGTATCAGGAACTACGAGTACCATGGTGCCACAACATCCAGACCCGGAACAAATATATGCAGATCATGCAAACATTTGTCCCCCAGTGGGAATCGAACCCGCAACTTGCTTTTCAGACGGATACCTACTCGCCCATTGCGCTACGGAGGTTGTCAAACGTTATCTTTAATTGCAGTGCTTGGAAAGAGCGAATTGTTTCATTTCTGCTGGAGAATCGCATATCCCTATATTCTCCGCACACGAGCTGGGACTGCGTCCAAGGCGGGGTGAATGACTGGCTGGCGTCAATCTTCCCTTGCGACAAATCGCGGCCAATCACACCAGGGGATAATCCGAACTTTGGAGCTGGCAGGTAAGCAACGTTTTTACCCGCCAAAGCAAAAGGAGGTTTATGATTTTAGCAGTCTATGTAAGTGTGTTCATCTGAGGCCCAATTCTCTTATTTTAAAAACGATTCAATTACAATATAATCTCGTGTGAGTCGGGCTGTCACGTAGTAACTATTACTTAATCTTCGCACGCATACGCGAAGAATAGGTAATAGTTACTACGTGAACTACGAGTTACTCTTAAATAAGAGAATTGGGCCTCTGTTTCCTTGTGGTTCCGAAACTACACTCGAGAGCAATGAATACGGGTCACTAAAGAATGTTAAAAATCTCGGAAACTAAAAATGATAGATTAATGCAATAAATTGTATTTAATAGACAATGTAATACTCCTTAAATGAAGGTAAAAAAAATATGAGTCACCATACATTTTATTAACACAAAATTACGTAAAGAAAAAAACTGCTGATCTCTCCTTAAAACAAAAATAGGAAACATGAAATTTTTGAACTTTATTACGATTTTCTTGAATTTTAATACTTCGTATTGCCTCCTCGTGCTTCCATTACTGCGTTTACGCAGAAAAAAAACAACAAAAAAACAGAAATCAAACAATGATAAATGACAGATTACAAACAAAAGCAAAACCAAATGCTGTAATTTCGTAGTTCCATCTTCGAAAGTGGCCCTTTTTCAAATTTGATTTTTTTATGATATAACTTTACAATAACTAAGAAGTTTTAATACCTTCATTTAAGGAGTATTACATTGTCTATTAAATACAATTTATTGCATTAACCTAGCATTTTTAGTTTCCGAGATTTTTAGGATTCTTTAAGTGACCCGGATTCATTGCTCTCGAGTGTACTTAATGGATTTTGGATTGGATTTTCTTAGCGTATTGACGTTCCGTGTGTTACATATTAAATTTAGTGTGAATATGACGTCACTAAGTTTTATACATCGTAAATTCAAATTCCACAATTTTCCAACCTTGAAAAATATAATCAGTTTGGTATCGAATGAAAGGGCTTCACGAGTACATACCAAAAACATATCACACTAATATTAACTAACACTAGAATGTTGTAAATAAAATAAAAGTTTCCAAATCGATTCTAACTAACAATAACACTTTAAAGCTTTTCTGTGCTCAAATTACCGGGGTGCACAGAATTGAAACCTATAAGGTCTACTAAAGATAACCAGAGATAATAAGAGACCAGTAAGGTGCGTATGGGGCTGCCCGCAAAAATCCGCGACACGTTATCACATCGCTAAAATATCTGTAAAAGAACTGAGATCACAGGCATAGCTCCCATAATTATCGAGTTGAAGTGGCAATTGGGCAGGCGATATAGCTTGCACAACCTTTGGAAAATAAAGGTTCTCGAATTACGACCACGAACTGGACACAGTGTAGGATGATGTCTTGATGGATCGATGACATTTTATAGGTCACGAAAAGTTGGTGGATGGAGGTGGTTCAAGACCTTTCGCTGTGGCATTCTATGGGAGAGGCATATGCCCAGCAGTTAAGACTTATGTGGTTTGATGGTGATGATGAAAATCGGTGATATAAAGCAAAATATTTGCATTGCCAAAATTTGCGATATCGCCTCGCTGGTGCAATGACTGCAACAAGGTTCATGTTTAATTAAAAATTTCTGATAATCAATTTCGAACCTTTTATTCAACTGTGCGCCGTGGCGTGTCCGCCATAAGAAAAGACCCCTCCATCTTTTCCCTTAGAGATGTCGTGAAAGCCGGCTAAGGGATTACACCAGGGGGCATCCACCTGAGTACGTGAATACTGCGATCACCAATCTGCCTGCCAAGCGTGGTCATAATTATAATGGCATCTTCATCCAGCAGTAGACGTCTAACTGAAGGCTGCTTAAGATGATTCGACTGTACCCCCTTATATTAATTATAAACACGAGGCGGCAGCTACACGTGGTAATTAACATAGATGACAGCATACTAACACTAAAGTTCCAATGTAATACATTGCAGAATCCTTACTATCCAGCCTGATCCTGCTAAGAATATCACTTCTGTGACTATAGCTGATGCCGTTGATAAAGTGAAGAAACTAACAGGATTACAGCATGTGAGGCTCGCCTTGGGTAGAGGGAAATCTATGGATAATGTAGTTCAGAGTGTTGCACTTTGCGCTGGTTCAGGAGCATCTGTCCTAAAAGGTGCACCAGCTGATCTCTATTTGACAGGTGAGGCAACTTAAATTGCTATATTGGTTACTAGTATTCGCCCGCGGCTTCAAAACTTAGTACCGCGATAAAAATAGGCTATTTCAATCGAAATCGGTTCTGCCATTACTGCGTGGTTGATTAACAAACAAACAAATATGTAAAATCCAAACTTTCGCATGGATATAAATAAGATAATAATTTCATGGAGGGGGCCCAGGATAGAAAAGAGAGGTGGATTTGGCGGAGATCTTTGCCGAGCAGGAAATGGATTAAAAAAAAAACATGGTTTAATATGGCTTGGAAGTTGTGCATCGTTTTCTAAATGTGTTTTTCTTTGTAGGTGAAATGCTTCATCATGACGTTCTCGATGCAGCTCAAAAAGGGATTAGTGTTATTCTCACAAACCATTCTGACTCTGAGAGAGGATTTTTGAAACAGTTCACATCTGAACTTCAAAAGAGGCTAGAAGACCAAGTTGAAGTTATTGTGAGCATAGAAGATAGAGATCCACTTGTCACTGTTTAAGGTACTAAATAAAACAATGTTAAAATTAATCTGTTATTTATTAATACTATTTCTTATCATTAAATTGTAGTATTGTATGTGAGATCATCATTAAAGTTATTCTATTTGAAATGCTTCATACATTGCACTGAGAATTATCCAGCTATCCAAATTCTGTCTTTGAGACTAGTAATTATTCCGACTATAACACTTGGCAAGATCTCTTATTGTGTGCTTTCTTCAGTTTTCTACCTTCATTCACAGTGTTTGAATTCCTTCGATGATCTTCAATCTCCACTGAAAGATTTTCATTTTTATAGATGTGTTGGTTTGGTTTTGTTAAAATTGTATTAGAGCATGCACACGACTACTTACGCAGAGCAGCTTTGTCTGACGACTTATTTTTCAAGTTTTCTTTAAACTTCTCTTTTACTGCTTCTTTTGTAGTCTTCTTTCTTCTAGGTGAATCAGAGCCAGATCTGATCTTGCATATTGACGATACTGTTCCGTTTTTGTCGTCGTAGTTAATGACGTATTCACGTCGACTCGGCCTGCTGCCGTGTCTTGTTGTTTGATCTTTGTTGTAAGTGTTTTTATTTGCACTTGAATTTGTACCAACTTTAGGTATTATTGTCGGAATATCATTTCTGGTGCTCGTTTGGTCTTTTGACGACTGTCGCTTATGAACTTTTACATTACTTCCAGAAGATTTATCGGCTGAATCTTTTGTGCTTTGTGAAGTAGTGACACGTTCCATTTTTACATCTTCAGGCGCTGGTTTTGAGTCTCTGCGCAATGATCTGCTTTTATGTTCTTTTTTGTCTGAATTGGTTTGTTTGTATGAGTTTTTGCTTTCAAATGATTTATTTGTACTGCTATCAAATGCGTGCTCATTTGATACCTTGAAATGTGTCTTTTGCCTCGAATGATCTGATTTATCACCTCTATCTGGTTGTCGCTTATCGGTATTTTGTTTAACACTTTGATTCTTCTTTTCTAATGTTGCTGTATTTTTTACTTCATTTATTTGACGCTTTTTCGGTAAAACTTTACTATCTGTATCTTGACTGGTGTTGGACTTTGTAGCTTCTAATTTACAATGCGTTTTGCCAATACTATAATCGTTACTTCTAGGAACTCTTTGTGTAATATTATTAAGGGTCTTACCGTCAGGTTTAGTAATAGTTTCCTTAGATTTACTTTGTTCGATTGGTTTTTTGAGATTAACGTAAATAGGATTATCGTTGTCCGATATTACTGTTCTTGCTCTATACGTTGGCGTTTTTGCCGTATATACTTGGTGCAAGTTTTCATTTTCAGTTGATGAATGATCCCTCGTGCTTCTATAATAAAAGATACATAAATATGAATAAAGTAAAAGTACTTAAATGTACAGTAATAGTGTATAATGATCATTCATGATGTAATATGTTTAATAACTACTAGGTACATACCTTGATGATTGATCGAGTTGTCGTTGGGGTTTTTCAATGGAGTTGAATTTATATGATTTGCGAGGTTCTGAGCGACTGCGATTTTTCAGCGTGCTCAAATCTTGTTGATTTCTTGACTTCGATCGTCTAAAAGTTATAATATCGTCGTGTGAACTCGTATCTTGTTCAATTATGGGGTTGAGGACAATTTCATCAATATGATTTGGTTTATCATCATACTTTGAACGTATTCTTGGTGTAGGTGTAGGAACAAAGTTTGAATTCAAAGGAATGTTTTGATATTCCGCTGCGTCTTCTGACTCACTATTGCACACACTATTCGAAACTTGTTGAATCAATCTAACCGATTGAAACAAGTCATGCAGACCAGAGTCGTCGTGTATGTCTCGAGGTTTGACGTGAGCTTGTTTGGGCTTATCAATATTTTTGGGACCATTATCTACGCCAAAATATGTCAGATCGCTTTCTCTCAGTTCCCTCGTTTTTAGCCTTGAAGGTGTCGGCGATCTTATTATAGCAGGGGTTCGCTTTGCTGAACTGAATTTATTTCTTTCGTCGTGAATCCTGACGACTTTTTGGGTTTTTCCACTCTCAAAATCATACGTCTCTCTTTTTGCTGTCATGGTTATGTTTTCTTGTGGACCTGTAAATAATCAAATATGTATATGTGTTATGTTTACAACTTTAATGTAAATCTAAGCTATATTATTGCTATTCAATTAATTGTATACTATACCTTGATTCGTAGTCCGGAATGCATTAGTTTTTGTCGAGACTGTATGTTGACGGGAAAAGCTGGGCGATATTTCGTTATCACTTCGCTTTTCTGATTGCAGCTGCTTGTTTATGAGTGACACGGCTGTTGGAACATACGACATGTGATCTGCATCATTACCATTTGGTTCATCGTGAGCCCCAAATGCCATGTTCTCTCCCAAGAGATATGGTTTGGGCTTCGGAATTTTATTTTTGAGAATACTTTTTGTAGCTGCCGTATTCTCATCGGTTTCGTTAAACTCACTAATTGCGTAATTCAACAAATTACTTTCGTTCGAGAAATCGTTAGTCTTTTCACCAAAAAGTGTTATTGGTTTTTCAGGCATATCACGCATAGGAACAAAGGCACTTCTTCTCTTCCTAAAATCGTTGGATGGAGGAGGCTTTTCATCTGTTGCAATTATATTTACCTTGCCAGTTTCTGCGGCAAAATGCAGTTCAGTTTTACAGAATTCTACTCTCTTAATTTTACGTTGGTGCTCTTCGTAGTTCTTTCTAGATTCGTATTCTTGTTCTGTTTCGAGAGTAATCGGTAATGTTATTGTAACTTTTCCTGTTGGTTGCAATGTTATGTTATTTTCTTTTGGTTCTTCGACCACAACTTCATGGTCGCGGTAGCTCTTGAATTTAATTCCTTTGGAATAATTGTTCTGTTTGTTTTTGGAAAGCCAACTTTCAAACGTATTGTCCCGTGTATAATCAGTCTTTTCCTTGGATCCGAAATACCTTATATGTGGACTTTCATCTGTGTGATCGTTTACAATCTCTGTTGACTTACAAATACCGCTATCCGTTGAAGATTCCATTGCCAAAGTGTCATTGCTGTGTAATATTGTTTCTGATAGTGGTGAAGTGTCTTCGAAGCTGTAGCTTTTGCGTCTGTTGTTCCAGTCATTGTTGCCATTTAGAAGAGATTTGAATTTAAGAGTGCTCAGTGCGGGGGCATCTAAAAGTGGTGATACTCGACTGCTTCTCCCACTGAGTGGAATGTCACTGTTTTCTGAATCGCAGGAATGTTTTCTAAACACGCTCTTGTGATTTCTTGATACGTCGATAATGCTCGCGTTGTCTGTCGAAGATGACTCTTCACTGGGCATTCTGATCGACCCTCCTGTTGAACTTCTCCATTTTGAAGGCTCTGAAATCTCGAAGTCATTCGGTTCGGTTACTTTGTAATTTTCTGTATCAGCATGTGGGTCTTGTAACAGTGCTAGTGGCGTTGAGGATATTTCTAAAGGTTCTGTTGGAAGTGAAGGAGGCTCTAGGAATCCAGAATTGAAACCGGAAGAATATACCTGAAAATGACAAACAAAATTGCTTAATTCCATGATCCCATAATCCTACGCTACTTACAAACAAAGTATGGCGTTAGAAGTAGAGGCATCGATGGAAATACCGAACACAAGTGTGGAAACCATAATATACGATGAACATTTTGGAAGCATTGTAGGCATGGACATTCTTCTTTTGACGACCTCTGTGGCGCAGCGGGTGAGAAGCCGGATGAGATGTGAGAAGTTGCGGGTTCGATTCCCGCTGATATACATGATATACAGAAACAGTTAGAGAACGATAACATTCGCAGAAGTTTGAAAAACTGTGTTGCGAATATTGACGCCTTCCTCCGAAATGTTCAACATCCAAACAAAAATAATGTTTTGTTTGATCTGCAACTATTCGTTCCGGGTCTGGGTGTTATGGTACCATGGTACTCGTAGTTCCTGATACCCACGACAGGGAATCCTAGTGTGGTGTCATGACTACGTATGTGACTGTTGGGTGTTATGTTATGTTCTTGCGTTTTATATTTTAAACTGTTGTGGTATAAAGCCTCACCCTTCTCGATGCGTGGACCATGTAGGAGGAAGCAGGCACGCCTGGGCCGGCAGTGGTATGGTAGGCAGCGCGCATCACCTTCATCTGCGCGCCTGGTGCGCTCGCGTGCAGCACTTCCATCGCACGCGCTATCCGCCGCGTCACGCCGCCTTCTACTACCTGGAAATTAAAAGAATAACTTTATATTTCGCTAAATATATTAGTTCTAGCACTAACTCCAAAAGGCCATAGTTAACTCGCTTGTAATTATACTAATTTATTTCGGAATCCTAGATTTAGCTTGTTACAGTTATTTTAGGTTGCCAAATACGGGCTTGATGAGCTCGATCGCTGTCATAAAGTTAGCCTAAAAAGAATTGTAAAATGGCAGATAGAACTTTTCATTTAAAAAACCGACTTCCGCCATTGTATTCGACTAAACATCTGGATGAAAAAATATAAACCGCTATATGTTTGCCTACAATATTTGAGGAGTTCCCTCAATTCCTCATGGATTCCATAATCAGAACTATATTCTGAAAAAAATGGGACCAATCTGGACGTATATCTATTCAAATAAAAAAATAATTTTTCAAATCGGTTTATAAACGACGGAGATATGAGGTAAAAAACATAAAAAAAATCAAAAAATACAACTGAATTGAGAACCTCCTCCTTTTTGTGAAGTCTGTTAAAAATGCAAATCAATGTTTAGGAATTGAGGTTCTCAAGGTTCCGCTAGGGGCGCTTATTGGTGTTTCCATACCAAAATCCGAGTTACACTACACCATACATCCGTGTCAATTGTTTGTTAAAACTTGGACTACGGCCTCTGTACTCCACACGCCCGTGTAGTTGCTTGTTTGTTACATTTGTAGACTAAGATGCTTCAGAGCATCACTCGACTCAGACTACGGCTTCAGAGCCGTAGTCTGAGTTTAATCACGCAATTGACACAGACGTGTCGTGTTGCGTAACACGGATCATTGTATGGAAATTGAGGTTCACAAACTGTAAGCTAGGGGCACTCATCAGTGTCTCCATACAAAATTCGTGATACATAGGTACACTAAACCATACGACTGTGTCAATTGTTTGCTTAAAACCTCTGAGCTTATCTGGGCTAGTCTGCTTACGAAATGATTTTCATACTTAGGACGTAAGTCTCGAAAAATCACATTCTGACTCCGTTAGAAACATATCACCAAGAAGCATAACGTAGCTCACTATATCTTCGGCTCTCATCGTAGGTACAGTTAGTGAGCCTAGCTAGAGGACTTCCGCGCTAAGGTTTATCCATATCAAACGTGATCTCCACTCTAGAACTCGTTTACTAGAGAGCTATAAACTCGAGGATCATTCAACTACAGCATGAAATTTATTGTGTTCTTACGTAATCTAAAAGTAAACTCAGTATCGGGACTCAGCATACGTACATTTTTGACAGCTTTTTGTAGAAAACAGTTAAAGAATCTACAGGTAATCCTTTACCTTCTTGAGTATTGAGTTAAGATCTAGAATAAGGGCCTAAGAATTTGGTCTGATATTTTTCATTGCTGCAGATAAATAATAATCGTTAATTCGAGTTCAAGAACTCTGTTCTGAATTCTCACAAAGCACGGACAATGACGGTAGCGGAACGTGATTCATTCCAGACCGTTATATTTCACAACATTATTTTAGTAGTCTGCAGTTTTTTACAGAAGTTCATTATCAACCATAACACGGTCATATCGTTTTGTGATCACAATTACTTATAGGTAACCGTATATTTAGCTACTCTATCAAAAACTGTTCAATACTCTTGGGTACGCAAATATCATATCATCACAGTAATCACTTAGAAATTTTGCCCCAGGCTTCTCTACCGGGAATGAAAGTTTTCTACCGAAATGAGTCAGACTGAGTTTCAAGGTAGCATACGGCACATTAATAATAGCCAACTATAATAGTGGGCGTTCAATGTCGTAGCCTTTCCTATTAGTTATTTGATCGTAATAAGATCTTCGATTTAAATTAATGAAATCGGCTTATTGAAAGCAATCAATTAATCGACAATGACAAATAGTAACTAACTTAAAAAAGGCCAAGATAAAGTGGTGCTTCGTCCCTGAAGGATAACAATTTATCATTTTACGACGTACTCAATGCTAAAGCTTTGTTTAAAATTCTGGTAATTGCAAAGTTTTGCAAACTTTATAGCAGTTAATTGTGTAATTTGTAATGTCACTGCGAACAATAAGTGGATCATAAATGTTTGCCTAAAATCTCAAGCAGTAAACTTCCCACTGAGCATACAACTACCTGAGTAAATAAAGTATGAAATATTCATGAGCATATTGTGACCTGAACCGTTATTACAATAACTGTCTGGTGGCCAGGTTCTTGTAGTCGTAATGTGGTTAAAATGCAACTAATGCTGTCCGTCGTCGGACTTCGCGGTAAGCTGACATAATCTAATGTTGTTCAACAACTTTCGTGTTGAGATACCTACCTACCCGCCTACATGAATATTTAGTACCCTTACCAATTACCTACAAACATTGGTTGAAACGCCTCTAATTACGCATAGTTTGCGTATTAGAATTTAGGCCCGAATTTAATAATGATAATAAAATAAATAATAAATAGTGGGCATTTCACACAAGGCTGAGAAGAACTGACGAATCGTTAACAATAAATAAATAAATAAATACTGGACATTTCACACAACATTATCTAGCCCTAAGCTAAGCAGAGCTTGTGTTATGAGTACTAGATACCTGATATACTTAATACATTACATAGATATATATTTTTTTATTATACATAGAAAAATACCCAGAACACCCTGAACAAATTTTTGTTCAGAGGCGGGAATCGAACCCGCAAGCTCCTGCGTCGCAGGCGAACCTTCGTCCGCCGCGCCACAGAGGTCGTCAATTTCGTAGTGTCTGCATCGATTTGCGTAGTCTCAAACCCCATGTTTTGCTAGAGAGAGCATAGCTAGAGCAAATAACATTTACTATAATTATTTACTTATATTTGGTGACTTAGACAAACTAATTAGGCATTTATTTTTAATACTTACCTACACAAAATGGTAATTCCATAGACACTAATATTTGTGACGTGATCGAAGAAGCGGGGGCGAAACCGAATGGTGAAGCCTCGTGATTGCAATCTTTTCAATGAACACACTTTTGCATTCTCGTGTAGGTGTGTTGTATAGGCAGATTTTATCTGATGGACTGATCATTCACAAATCATTTGAATATGGAAATGTTCTTTAAAGGCGGCATAACGGGACTTTCGAACGACATAATGTAGGAACTCGCAGTTACTGACAAAACATGAGTGATCTGTAACACGTAGGCCATGTAGGAAACTGTTTATATCTACTCTACTTTAGTGTACCTAGTAACTAACTATCCTAGATGTTTACTTTGGCTTAGAACTTTTACGGATTAAATAGGTATCTACCACGTTAATAATTCGAGTGGTGTTTGCTTCATCAGAGCTTAATGTTTCCGAAGGCGAAGTACGAAACTACTCTATGACGTCAGCTACCCACAAAATCGAATCGGTACAATTTGTAATCATGACCAATTATCAAGTTTTTTACCTGCGTAAAAAAAATTACATGCTAATTCACTATTGGTTGCTGAATTGGCGGCAGCCTTTAACAACCTTCTTATTGGATCAAGGCGAGTTAATTCTGAAGATAATCTGACGTCACCACGCTGGTATAATCGAACACAAAGTAAAATCAAAAGTAAGGTCGCGTCGCAGTCGCAGCGCAGCGCAGCCCACAAGACCCATAATATGTGTGACAGAACAATGAGCTTTTTGAGCTACCGGAATTTAAATACCAACACTCAGTTGACAACATTTTCCATTTTGTACCTATATGTTACCTATGTTTGAGACTATCAAATTAGATCATTCCGAGTATTCCGATTCGGAATATCGCTATCGGCAATAAGAGCTATGTTCTTATTATATGACCTGTTAACTTGGTGGACAGCTTATTTAGCCCCCTGGTATTTAACCTACTGCTGGAACCTAATTGTATATAATAGTGTAGTTCCTTTTCCCTTCCTTCCGTCCGTCCTTCCACTCAATTGCGCATAAAACGCATCGTTGAATTCCCCTGATTATAAATTTATAATTGAAATATACATAAGACGACCTCTGTAGCGCGGTGGGCGAAGGTTCGCCTGCGACGCAGGAGGTTGCGGATTCGATGAACAAATATTTATACAATCTGCAGATATTTGTTCAGGGTGGTCTGGGTATATTTCTATGTATAATAAAAATATCTATCTATGTAATGTTATTGTATTAAGTATATCAGTTTTAAGCTAAGCAGAGCTTATGTTATGGGTACTTAGCATAACATAAGCTCTGCTTAGCTTGGGGCTAGATAATGTTGTGTGAAATGTCCAGCATTTATTTATTTATAAGTTAGGATTGGAGACCCCACCGAGCTAAATGGGCCATAAAAATAAGAGCATAATCTATCTATCCAATATCCATACCTACCATTTACGCAGGAAGTTGCGTAGGTAGGTAGGTACTCCATTTACCTAAGAGTATTATGTTTATACAGCTGTTCCTATGGCTACATACAATTTTATACTTACCTTGTTAGTGCCAATTAAAAGTGTGTTAACATCGAAAAGAAGTGATGAACACGGAAGGCGTCTGTTCCGTAAGACATATGTACCTACTTAACTAAGAGGGAAGTCCGTGACGCGAGGGGTCATCGAACAGCGCGGGCGTCACACTCTTGTATTTCTCGAGAAACTCCCAAGGAAAACGCAATGATTTTTTGATATGAATCATTTTGATTTAGTCGATAAACCGGTCAAACTAAAAGCCGTCTTCGCATCTGTTTTATTTAATTTCGATGAGTGTGCATGCGGAAAAGTTTGCAAATGTCAACAGGTTCTTGGATCTTACCTGGACAACTCCTCTGTTGCTTCGAGTTATTCAAACTGTTATTATAAAATTATGAACCACAAGTACCTAGGTACCTACTTATATTAGCATGGTTTCGACACTACTAGGTTAGGTACACACAAGCAAGCATCGTTATTCCAAGACATCATCATTTTCGCAGAGAAATTCTGAGTTATCTGATATCTGATGACATCTTTATAAGTGGCTTGCTGTCGTTCAAATCAGAGTCCTTTGTGTACAAATTGCTAGTCATTACACGACATCAGGCATCAGCAAATGATGAGATTGCTTACAAAAATAACACGGTGCCGGGCGGATGGCGGCGCAGGCGCAGCCTCGCGGGCCACGGCCTTTGCGCAGGATTTCCGGCAGTGTGCACACGAACCCGAATAAACAAACATCGTTTCGCTTATATAAGACTTATTTATATCTATATTTTGGAGTCATGTTTGTACAGTTTGCCTTCGAGGATTGGATGACCACAACTAGTTTACGTTGTACCAACCCATATAATTATGCACAGGTGTGTCCGGCCTAAGAATAGCCCCTCCTTCTCCCGTGAATGTATTAAAAGCCTTACTAAAGGATTACACCAGGGGATGGGTAGCAAGCATCCGCCTGAGTACTCAACACCAAACTGCGATCACTAATCCACCTGCCAAGCGTGATGATTATGGCAAATCCCCCAATTGTATTCAATGGGGGAGGCCTCGTCCAGCAGTGGACATAATCAGGCTGGTGATGATGAATATAATTAATTATTTAACTCTGACAAAAGATTTTCAATATTTACGAGAAGTATTCATCCTTTAGGCAAATTAGTAGGAGCGCGTTGAAGTCTTTTTTATGGGCGTTCAGAAAACTTGTTTCACTTTACGTAGGTACATGGATAATATTTTATTTAACTTTGTAAACATCATCATCAGCCTCTAGAAGTCCACTGCTGAACATAGGCCTCCCCCTAGAATGGCACGACGAAAGATCTTGAGCCGCCTCCATTCACCGACTTCCTGTGTCGTAAACGAGTAGGTATAATAACTAACACAAATAGGACTTAAAGTAAGTTTTTACGGTTTTTTCATGAAAATGAAACTTTTGTCACATTTCTTACATTCAATGATAGGAAATGATGGTGCAAAGAATGGGTTGTTTAGCAGCTTCCTCACGTCTTTTCACTTTCACTCCACCATTAGGTAATCAAATAAGGAGAATCGAATCAAGCGTTATTACTATTAGTCGTTTCCTCAATCTGCCTTAGACTTCTCTATAATTTTCAGTGTTAGACAAGGTAGGTATAGGAGCCCACTTGGCAGGTACCTCCCTACCTAAAATAAAGTCATAAGTAGAGGTAGTACCGTTCCCGAGAGATGAGTTACATTATTATATTAACCTTAACTTGATCTATTAATTTTTATTAAGAGATCAAGCCAAGGTAAGGTTGGTTAGCATAGGATGTTTCGGTGAAAATCATTTCCTCTGGATTTTATAGGTACCTAGTAGGTTTACCATGTCACTATTTCTTTCTTGGTTTCTCTACGTTTAGGTCACTGACCGGGTTGATGTAGGTCCAAAGATTAAATATCTAGATCTGTACCATACATTTTGCGATGTTGAATTTACAGTAGGTAACTCAGGTTTCTTATTTGCAAGCAATGATTGTATAACTAAGTAGGTAGGTACCTAGCTCCCACTTAAGTATATTACGGTCCATATTTGCAAACCTGGTTCAACCTCCCAGATAAGAACTAAAAGAACACATATGTGGAAAAAAAGATACCAAACTGGCTCAGACAGGTTTGGTAAAAATATTTTCACCGGCTACATTAAACCTTAAGCTAACTATGCACAAGTCTCAATTTAAAAATTGATGGAAACTATATATTGGCCGACCTGTCTTGCCTCTCTAGGTTTTAACTCCGTATTAGGATATGACCACTTTAGCCTTTTGGCAATGACCGCCTGATCGAAATGCCACAAAGTTTTATCGAGCAAAATGCGCTCGCTAATGCAAGCAACATGTCTTGGAAGAACCCATGTTAATCTCAGAGAAAGCAATGAGTTGGTGTATTATGCTTTCTAAGAAAATCTTCAACTAACACAAAGAGAGCTTATCTTTGCACAACAAAAAGGCTTTAGGGGCTTTAGGTACTTCAGGTGTATGCAAAGCTTCAACGCAAGATTTTTTTGCAAGAATAAGCCGCTTTGGCAAAAGCTTACCTTCCCGTACTCGGCAGTTCCAGCCCACTCCCGGCGCCATTGATCTGCTACTTCCATGTTTGTGATGGATGTGAGTCGCCTTTCGATCGCTGCAGCTACACTCGAAAGCACTAGGGCTTGTTCGTTAAAATGCACACACGTTCGCCTTGCGCGCCGGCTCGAAGCCTACTGCCATGGCAGTAAAGCAAAACCAACAATATCCGCTAGGCTTCGCTTACGTGATACAACTTCATCCCACAAAATAAATGTTAATATCGTGAATTCGTCATAGCCTTCCGCTGGCAAAAACCATACCTACTCGATGTTGACGCCCACTCCAGATTTAAGGTACTGGGGCCTGCTAACCAGACGTGTAGGTCGCGACCCACGCGCTTCTTGTGCTGTGATTAGGTAAACACACTGCAGCGAGAGGCCAAATGGTGTGTAATGGTTTATCAAATGAACCCTAGGTATACTAACTAGACTGCATGTAGTGCCGATCGCTTATTAGGTACCTATACTTGCCCATTAATAATCTCCAAAAGAAACTTATTGTTAGCAAGGGTTAAAAATATAATTCGTAACAAATAAGTACATAGAATTGGTGAAATTAGTACTATTTACATAAATAACTTACTGTAAACTTAAAACATCAATTTATCTAACTACATTATAAATAAGCAAGATGTCTATCTACTAAAATATCCTTTATGACCCTGTTTTGACATATTTTTTTATTCTTGAGTTTTTTATCCATTATCATCAGAAATGAGGATAGTGGAGTTAAGATGACTGCAGGTATTCTACCAGCCACTTTAATCTATCAATGGCTTTAGCCCTAAGTGAAATAAAATAGAATTATGATAAGTAGGTATTTAGGTTGGTACATAACTATGTAGGCAAATTAACATTGTTAACTTACAGCAGGGTTACACACTTGCAACTCCATTTACCTTATCAACTTATATTAATTGTATGGCAAATTAAAAATAAATGAAAACATGATAATTTGATTCAAACTGTTGCATACAGTATTATGATAGTAAGATTTATAAAATGTATATAGATAGCCCATCAAGAGAAAGGGCCTTCCCCTCCTGCATCATGCAATTTGTGGTTGCCATCGAGAACCTTTTTCCCCAACGGTTGTTAGTTCTGTAAGCTATATGACCTGCCTATTGCCACTTCAAGTTGCAAATTCTAAGTTAAAATACACACAGTTACTGTAGTAACTAATTTAACTCAGGGACTATATGATTTACCAATAACAATTAGCTACCTACTAATTTGAGCCTTAAAAAAATATTATAATAGTGTTATTATAAAATAATCATAATTCATTGTTTTGGTCCTCTCTCAGGTGACTTTTGTACAAATCAAATACATGATCATCACATCTTGTAAGATTTAGAATCTCAATGCATGCATCATTCTTATAATGATTTCTAGTATTTACACATCTCAGAAATGTAGCAACAAGTGGTTCATGGCTCTGGTTTGAGGCACAGAATGTATAGAACAGTTTTTGTTCATAATTGAAGTTTTTACTAATTCCATTTTTAAAATTTCTATAAAACAGCTGGTGTTCAGGGAAGCATAAGTTTTCGACATCCTTCCATTCTTCAGCCGGCAGGGAAAATAACAATCCCACTGAAGATCCTTTGACAACACAGGTTATCTGCCCAGATTTATCGACAACTCTCAATGTGGCGACTGAAGATACAACACCTTTTCTGTGATTGATTTTAACAGATTCGAGGTAATAATCAGTAAGTATTCCCCATCCTTTAGTAAGAAGTTTTATTCGCCGTGCTTCGGTTAGCTTTAGAGCTGGCACTTTATCATAAAATTCATGTTTCTCATTCATTTAAAAAACACTACTAAATGCGGTGAAAGTAAGTGGACAACTTTTTGCTAAACAATCATAAAACGATTAATCATCCATAAAACAATAATATTTTGAGTAAGCAAAACAAAATAAAAACAAATAAAATCTTATCATCGCATCAGGCCACCCAGACTTCTGCGGCTTTATTAGTTTTTAACCACAATTTTGCCAAATCAATCACGTTTATTAACCCTGAGCAAGGAATTTTTATGCTACGTACGTACGTTAGGTACTAAATCCATGACCCTGAGATATTTTTTGTAAACAAACAAATGTCACTGTCAGTCAGTGTCTCCATATAAAAATAAAGGATTACCGTGTTGCCAGGGTGAAAATACGGTGTTTTACGGTGTGTCAGTTAAAAATTTACCGTAATTACCGTGTAATGTTTAAGTGTATGGTAAAATTGGTAAATAAGTAGATAAAAAACAAATTTAAAAGCAATAATTAAATTACAATCAAAATTTAATTTTTAATACATACTTATTATTAATTGTTACATGTTTAAAAAAAGGACGGTAATAAGGACGAAAATAAAATAAACTGCGAAGGTGTGACGGTCGATGTGTGAGTAAAAGTAGCCTACATAAAAAGTAAACAGTAGGGTTTTTCCCCTGAACTAGGTGCTGAGTGTTGCCATCTAAAATTTTGTGTTTAAAAAAGTTACGTTTCGTTACACGTAATCAAAAAAATATCAAAAATGCGAAAAGTTATTCATCACCTTATTACGGTAGAATTACGACACGGTAATGGACGTTTACCGTTGACCGTAGATTATGTCAGATTACGGTGCATCTACGGTAATTACCGTGTATATGGAGACACTGCTGTCAGTCAAAGAGACAAGCTAGTGCTTAGAATAAGGACTGAACTTGGACTGAAGCACTCCTTATTCTAAGAGCTAGTGGTAAAAACTTTTTTTTTGCGTGACTAAAACTTTTTTTTTTTCTTTAAAAAGATTGTTTTGTTCTCCATGAGCTTGACCTACTTGATGACGTATTGAAAAAACCTGAGGAAAAAACCCATGGAAGAAGAAATCCAAAAAAACCTCAAAGAACAAAGAAGATAAATAAAAGTATTATTTAGTACAACCTTAGAATAAGGACCGAAGAGTACAACCAGCCAAAACCAACTGTTTGTCTGTGACTAAAAAAAATAATACAATACAAGTAGTACTCTCCTTAGCTGTTAATACCAGTCTATCGCAACTAAAAGAAAAAAAAAGATTGTATGAAACGGGATAGAATTTTAATGGTGACCATTTTTATCTCACTCACTTCCTCTATCTTTCTCGTTCTTTGATGACCAGTCAGCAGTCAGTCACATTCTCACATTGTCAGTTTGTTTCTGTATCTCTCAGATAATATTGCAAAATATTTTATTATTATGGTCTATTAGTGCTACGTATACGTTTATGTGTGTTGCTTGCTTCTGTAACCTAATTAAATTTGGGTATTTCTGTGAATATGAAGTACATAAATTGTGAAATATGCGGCCTTAGTATGTGGCTTACAATCAGATAGAAAAAACGGCACAAAACTTTTTTATGGCCAGGTTTCCTCTGGATGAAGTCCGGTTAGTACCTACCTAGGTTATAAGATAAATTATCAGCCCTATACCTACTTCTTCTTGGGCCAAAATATCATAGATTCCTAAAAATATCATAATCCCAAGCAATAATGATTTAGATTCTGAATGATAGTGTCGCGGATTTCCACGATTACTCCACAGATATATCAGGTGAGCGAGCTTTGATGAATCTATTGGTGATGACAGTAGTTACTTAGCAACAGTAAGAAAAATAACTAATATTGAATTTATACCGCAGGGAAATTACAGATATAATATTGAGGTGTAATTTGGAGAGAAGACGTAAAGACCACGTAAAAACATGATTTCCTAGCATGCTATGGTCTTAATGTAAACATCGACAACGTTGGTTGTTGGTAAGTCCAATTTACTTATCCTGCTGAAACCTGTTTTTCCCCCAAGATACAAAGCGGTGATGAGATCAGCTAATATGTAATGGCTGATAGAGAAGAGGTCAGCTAAGAGATAATTAATAGCTGACGAGGATAAGCTAATATCTAAATAGCTTATCGATTTAGGCGAGGTTAAGGTCAGGGCGAGGGGTTGGTGGTGGCCCTGGGGAGCATTGCTCCCGTAAGAGGATAAAAACGGAGTGGGGTCAACGTATAGACCCCTTGCAGTCATGAGTGGACAAAAACAACTTGTAGGGTTGTACCGTGCAACTGCGGCGCTCATAGACTAAGCCCCAACTGGGTGATGAGAGTGGTCTATCTAACCACAATGAGATACTCCGTACCACTTCACTTCACACGGGACCGAAAGGTCTTATGAGACGAGGCCGCAGTAATATGGCCAGGCCGCAGTTCAAGGCCAGTTAGATCAGCATTACTTATATAATGCTTTAGAGTGTTTATTCTCTGTCGCAATACTGTGGAATGGGATCCTATACCTTACCCATGGGTTATTTTAACTTTATATTAAATTAATCGCGACAGAATTTGGTGGAGATGCTAAAAATTATGATAAAAAGGTAAAGTCAAAAGTAAGCACTGAAAGATATGAATGTTATGCAAGATTTCACGAGCAAAATAAATTAAATATTTTTTATACCTGAATTGGTGTTTTATTTCTGTATACATGTGTTATTTTAAAAGCAACCCTATTTTACGTTTATAAACGTTCCTACCTGTATGGTGAATATATAGACAGGTATGTATGGTATATATATATATGGTATATATATGGTGGTTGTATAGACAGTTTATTTGAAACACACCCACATTCTTTGTATTTCTCGTCTAGCAACTCGCATACATTGTTTGTCTCGGAAATGTGTATCTATGACGTTCCAAATAGTTTTTAAATTTTGAATTTTTTAACTGTCACCTTTTTTTTGTCGAGACACAAAAATAGTTTTGCATTTGTTTCATTGTTTTACTTGAATTTTGTTCGTAACAAAATTTTGATACGTATTTACGTAAAACATTACCATTTTGTGTCTTGTAAAAGTAGTAATTGAAAATTGTTCCTGATTACACAACTAAAGTGAATTCCTTTGATAAACGGACTAATACAGTACTACCATATAAGTCGTGCGGCATATCTGACTACTGGAATTCGAGTAGACTCTAGTGCATCGATCAAAATGGATTTGGCTATATTAGGTAGATTAAACGCCAGGAAGGCGAAACTACAAACAACCACTGCAGAAGCTCGGGAAGATATCCAGCTTTGCAACACAGTGGGCGTTGATATATCTAGTATCTGTAAGCTGCAACATATGTTAAAGAATGACAATGAGAAACTTCGAGCTGAAGTCGATGTCTATATAGAAAAAAGTAAGAATATATCACAAAACTTAGTCGAAACAATCACCAAAGAAGAGATGGAAGCCGAGGACCTGCTTGCAGAGCTCGTGGCTCTCGAAAAGTCTCTAGAATGGTCGAAACAGTCTACCTCAAACTCGAGCAGTACAAAGTTGCCAAAGATGGTACTGCCTACGTTTAATGGCGACGTGCTGAGTTGGTATCAGTTCTGGGACCGGTTCGAAACGAGTATTGACGATTCGAAATTGTCCGAAGTAGATAAACTGGCCTACTTAATGGGGTGTCTGGAAGGACCAGCCCTGGATAAACTAACCGGCATCAGCACCACTAATATGAACTATAAGATCGCTGTTGACATGCTTAAAGAGAAGTATGGGAGTAAGACAAAATTAATAGACAGCCACAATGATGCGATTTATAAATTAAAGAAATGCTCTACATCAGCTTCAGATTGTAGGAAAATGCTCGACGAGCTAGGAAAAAACATGAGAATATTGAAAGCACTAGGAGAAGACACAAACGGCAACCAATTCAGGGCCACAGTTATTGACAAATTTCCAGAAAATGTCATGTACCAAGTCAACCTAATGACTAACAAGGATGATAGTACAGTAAATGTTTTACAAAGCCTGGATACGGTGGTATCGGCGCTGGAGAAAACTGATGTTCAATATGGCAAGGACGTAACGACAGTTAACATTGAGCAAGGAACAACAACAGCACTTCAGGTGTCAACTAAAAAGAATGGACAAGGATGGAAATTTTCACAGGAAAGAAACAATGGAAGTTTCCAATCATTTAGAAAGCGCAAGGCGGAATGTTCTAACAAGCCAACTAATAAGAAAACTAAGGCCTCATGCATCTTCTGTGAAGGAGAACATTATAACGACACTTGTAAGCAGGTAAACTCCTTAAAGGACAGGAGAGTGAAACTGGCTGGACGCTGCTTTAACTGTTTTCGGAAAGGGCATAACGCAAAGGACTGCCGCTTTAAGAAAAAGTGTGTCTACTGCCAGAAGATGCATAATAGAGCCTTATGCCCTAAAAAAATTACTGTGGCCGCAGTAGCTGGTAATAATGATCATATAGTAAATAATAAAATAGAAAAGTCAAGTTGTTTCACCTTAAATAGCTTTACTGGTATGTCTTATTTGCAGACGGCGACAGTAAGAGCCCCAGTCAATGATACCACCCTACAGTGCCGTTTAATCCTAGACTGCGGGAGCCAGCGAAGCTACATTACATCTAGGATGGCAAATCAACTTAACCTTGTACATGACAAAGAAGACCTACTCCTTATTTATACATTTGGATCTACAGAACCAAGAGAGACCTACAGCCCTTCAGTTGAAGTAATTTTTGTAACTAAACGCAACTTGACAAGAATGATCCGAGCCAATATTGTGTCACACATAACAGATAAGCTTCCTGTTCCAAATGTTATGATACCAAGTCACATAGACGTCACTGCGGATGACAACAGTGTCGGTGATAGGATTGACATGCTAATCGGAAATGATTACTATTTCTCCTTTATGCGAAACAAACACATATGCTTGCAAGATAATTTATACTTAATAGATACAGATTTTGGTTGGATTGTCTCAGGGTGTACAGGCACCAAAGAAGATAGCGATGTTTTATCTGTAATTACATATTGTCAGTGTCATAATACAGGATGTACTTATTTCACAGAACCAGACCTCCCTTTGCGAAATATTGACATGAAATTCTTGTGGTCCTTAGAAGGAATCGGGACTACTGACTCTCCAAAAACCACACAACAAGAAGAAGCGGTAAAACATTTCAACGACACTGTTGAATACAGAAACAACAGGTATTTTGTTAAGTGGCCATGGATACAAAGTCCTACAGATATACCCTCAAATTTCGGACTTGCTTATGCTAGATTAAAGGGCCTACTTCGCAGACTTGACGATGACACGAAACGAGACTATGAAGAGATTCTAAAGGAGCAACTTGATGCTGGGGTGATCGAGACCGTAGATCCTAAGCAATTACTGAATGAGAGCAGAACACAAACGACACCACCGGTTCATTATCTGCCTCATCATATAGTCAAACAAGAAGGTAAGCGAGGGAGAGTTGTATACGATTGCGAGCGCAAAGATGAAAGGAAATCAGAGCCTAAATGAAGCTATGTATAAAGGTCCGTCTTTGTTAGAGGATTTGACCGGATTAATTCTCAAATTTAGGACTGGAAGGATTGGCATAGCAAGCGATGTTGAAAAGGCATTTTTGCAAGTAGGCTTGCAAGAAGAGGATCGAGACGTAACTAGATTCTTATGGGTAAAGGACCCTTATAAAGAACCTATCGAAGAGAACCTCATACATTTAAGGTTCTGTAGGGTACCGTTTGGAATAATTTCGAGTCCTTTTCTTCTCACGGCATCTATCCGATACCATTTGTCAAGGAACAACACAGAATTGTTGAAGAAGATTGCAGACAGATGCTATGTTGATAACTTGGTGACAACCACAGAATCTGTTAGTGAAGCTGTAGAGTTGTATAATGAAACCAGGAAAGTTTTTGGTGAAATATCTATGAACATCAGAGACTGGGTCTCTAATAGCCAAGAATTCCTCAATACCATTCCTGACAAATATAAAGCCAAACAAAAGGACACAGTGAAACTTCTGGGTCTAGTATGGAACCTAGGTGACGACACGCTGGAGCTGAAACAAAATGATAAAATCTTCACTAAAGATCGTGAACTCGTGACTAAAAGAAATGTCTTAAGGACATTAGCTCGTGTTTATGACCCCTGTGGATTCGCTGCACCTTTGGTCTTACCGGCAAAGTTATTATTTCAGAAATTGTGTACACAGAAGGTGAAATGGGACAGCCCGATTCCTGAAGATATGTTGAAGACATGGGACATGGCACGTGAAAGCTTACAGATCGCCAAGTGTATCAAAGTACCGAGATACACCGGGAACACTGGAGTCAATAAAGGTGAAGTTAAGTATGATCTCCATTGCTTTACTGACGCATCAAAGAATGCATATGCAGCAGTTGTGTATTTAGTCACTTATAACCAAGAAGACACGAACATAGCCTTTATCATGTCAAAGGCAAGAATAACGCCAGTGGAAGATAAAAATGACCTTAAGATACCTAGATTAGAATTGTTAGGGTATCTCATTGGAAGCAGGTTGCTAAAATACGTAAAAAATTGCCTTGAATTAACAATAGTGAACCAATACTTGTGGACTGATAGCCTTATTGTGCTAAGTTGGATACGCACAAATAAACTACTACCACCATTTGTTTTGAGAAGAGTAAACGAGATCAAGAATAGTTCAAACGTTGAAAATTGCTATATAAATACTTACTCTAACCCAGCAGATTTAGCAACCCGTCCTGAATTATGGAATCAAAAGAAGGACTTGTGGTTCAATGGGCCTTACTTTCTTAAAGAAAACAAAGATAGCTGGCCTAAGACTATGGACATGCAATCTAGTACGCAAGCATCCTTTCTTTCGGTTGGGGAGGCCCTGGACGTAGTAGATGGACCAGAGATGGTTATGAAAGGATATGAAGATTCACATACTACAACCTTCCAAGATGTTAGAGATGATACTCACGAGCAAAAAGAAATTACTAACGAAACTGTACTGGATGAAACTGTACCAGCTATTAAAAATTTACAAACTCGATACTTCCCTGATGAAATTGCAGGAAAAGTAACCCACTTAACTAGAAACTTGGGACTATTTCTAGATGTTGATAGAGTTCTAAGATGTCGTGGACGTATGACGAACACGAATTGGCCTTATGAACAGAAGTACCCTGCCCTAATACCGAAGGACTCTACTTTCACAAATGAGTTGATTAAACGTACTCACGAAGTAAACTATCATGTCGGTGTATAACATACACTCAGCTTGATAAGACAAAGATATTGGATACCTCAAGGTAGAGCCCAAGTTCAGAAGATCATAAAGAAATGTCCACAATGTGTCAGACATGGCGGAGGACCATACAAATTGCCGCCCCCTCCAGCCCTACCTCCAGAAAGAGTAAATTACAGCACACCCTTTACCTACACAGGTATTGACTATTTTGGCCCTTTGTTTGTAGCTACAACTTCGGGTAAAGAGAAGCGATGGGTATGTTTGTTCACATGTCTAGCCGTCAGAGCGATCCATCTTGAAGTAGTAGAAAATCTGACAGCTGAAGAATGCCTAATGGCCGTAAGGAGGTTTATAGCCTCCAGGGGCATACCACACATGGTCGTCTCTGATAATGCACAAACATTTAAGTTAACAAGTGAAGTCTTATCCAGCCCTTATTGCATCCAGAATAAGATAATATGGAGATTTATTCCCCAGCTAGCACCTTGGCATGGGGGTTTCTATGAGAGACTGGTAGCCTTAGTGAAACACTGCCTAAAACGCACATTTGAGAAGCACTTGCTTTATGACAATAAATTGAAGACTATCATAAAAGAAGTTGAGATGGTTGTGAACACCAGGCCACTCACATATGTAGGAACCGAACTAGATACAGTGTTGAGACCTTCGGATTTTCTGACCTTAGGACAATGTCTGATTGTAGAACCATCAGAAGAAGAGATACTTCTAGGTTCCAACGTTAAAATTGACCTGGTGAAGAGCTGGAAAAGAGGTCAAAAGATTCTAGAAGAGTTCAAAAGAATGTTTACCGATCAGTATTTACTTAGTTTGAGAGAAAGGTATCAGCATTCTCTCAGACAAAAGAGAGTGACCTCAGACAGGATACCGCAGATAAGCGATATAGTACAGATCAAGGATGGGTCGAAGAATCGAATTAACTGGAAGGTGGGAAAGATTGTCTCACTAATGAAAGGGAAAGATGACGTGACTAGAGTTGCAAAGGTAAGAGTGGGGGATACTGAGTTCACCCGCTCTATAGCACATTTGTATCCTTTAGAAGGCGATGCTAACCCTAAAGATATGGCATCAAAAGACATTCGGATGCCTCCTCAAGTCGAAGTAAGTGACATACACGTAAGTGATACTACTGAAGAGAATCCAGTAGCGGATGATCCACAACCGGTCAGTTGTGAAGAAGTGTCATCAGAAATAGTACCTGATGAGCCTGATGAAGATTTGCCTGTTACTGAATTAGACGACAGGATAGTAAAATCGAGCACACCGAGCAGCTTTAACGATGCTAACTTACAGTTCGAAGATAGTGAAACTGGGGAAAGCCAACACGATCACAAAGTTGTTGAAGTGCCTAATAGTGATATAAGGCTAAGACGAAAGGCGGCCACTCGAGCGAGAGAACGTATTGCTGAGTGGACGCGCCTGTTATTCGTTCACCTACAATGAGGAGGGACCAGCTCCTCTCTCGTTGGGGAGTGTCGCGGATTTCCACGATTACTCCACAGATATATCAGGTGAGCGAGCTTTGATGAATCTATTGGTGATGACAGTAGTTACTTAGCAACAGTAAGAAAAATAACTAATATTGAATTTATACCGCAGGGAAATTACAGATATAATATTGAGGTGTAATTTGGAGAGAAGACGTAAAGACCACGTAAAAACATGATTTCCTAGCATGCTATGGTCTTAATGTAAACATCGACAACGTTGGTTGTTGGTAAGTCCAATTTACTTATCCTGCTGAAACCTGTTTTTCCCCCAAGATACAAAGCGGTGATGAGATCAGCTAATATGTAATGGCTGATAGAGAAGAGGTCAGCTAAGTGATAATTAATAGCTGACGAGGATAAGCTAATATCTAAATAGCTTATCGATTTAGGCGAGGTTAAGGTCAGGGCGAGGGGTTGGTGGTGGCCCTGGGGAGCATTGCTCCCGTAAGAGGATAACAACGGAGTGGGGTCGACGTATAGACCCCTTGCGGTCATGAGTGGACAAAAACAACTTGTAGGGTTGTACCGTGCAACTGCGGCGCTCATAGACTAAGCCCCAACTGGGTGATGAGAGTGGTCTATCTAACCACAATGAGATACTCCGTACCACTTCACTGTGGCTCTTACACGGGACCGAAAGGTCTTATGAGACGAGGCCGCAGTAATATGGCCAGGCCGCAGTTCAAGGCCAGTTAGATCAGCATTACTTATATAATGCTTTAGAGTGTTTATTCTCTGTCGCAATACTGTGGAATGGGATCCTATACCTTACCCATGGGTTATTTTAACTTTATATTAAATTAATCGCGACAGATAGTGTGGTGAACGATATCTTCAATTATAAATATCTATAATCGATGCTTTTATTTTTTAGGTGTAAAAAATTGGTGAAATTACTAAATCTTTCATCATCAACCCAAAGAAGTCTGCAAAGAACTGCTGGACATAGGCCTCCCCCATAGACTGCCACGATGAAACACTAGACACTGATTGTAGCACATTTACATTTAAGATGTTTATAAACTAAATGTTATGGGTGAGCCTAAGGATGTCTGGAAGAGATCGCTCTTTAGCGCCAAGGCTGCCTGGTAAATGCCGAAAATAAATGTTATGTTTTACTTTATGGAATTTTATTGTACACAAATCCAATAAACTGGACCTTGTGCCACTGGTTTTGTTTGAATGGTGCTAAAACAAAACTGGTGAAAATAATAATAAAAAAATATTAATTCAAACTGTAGGTAAGGTCATTCATCAATATCGATAGATTTTAAATACTGGCTGCACATCACTATTCCATTTTTGTATGTTGGTAGAACTGATTGTTTTGTCAGTCCATCATTTTGGCTTTTTGCGGTACCTATTGTTTTGACGACAGTAATTTATTTTACTCTATGTCCCGTCTCTTCTTTCTTACGTATAGTTCCTTGCTCCAAGATAGTAATTGCATCCTCTTTGGTGAATACAAGCAAGTTACAACCTCCGCTAGGAGTATATGTGTTCTGTGGTTACAACATAACACATATACAACAGACTGAAGAAAGTTGATATTTTGGATTTCTCTTCATTTCAACAATATTATATTACGTAATTTCAACTATTCAATGAGAATCGGCTGGATTCAAAAAGTTGTGGACAAATGGCCCGGAAAAAAGACATTAGGAATGTATAGATTCCTCCCTATTTTTTTCGTTCTTGGTGCTAGTCTTGAATTTTCGATGATCAACTGGAAAGTCGGTGAAGTGAACTTTTATAACACATTCAAGAAGCGTCAAGCGCACGATATTGTTGAGGAGAAGATAAAGAAATACGCGGCTTCATAATGCCGGCGGGAGTGTCGTGGGGTCAGTATTTGACGTTTTCTTCTGCGGCCATGCTCTCAATGCTAGCTGGCTCGCAGCTCGTGCACCAACACTACTTGCCTCTAAAAAACCTGCAAGAATTTATCAATAAGGAGCTCAAGAATCTACCAGATAATGTACAGGCAAAGATAAGAAGCGAGTTGAAAGATGAAGGTATTTTGAAGTAATTTGTTATGTTTGTGTAATAAAATGTAGATATGTTATTACTTGTACTCAAATATTTTATTTTATATTGGCGATTTATTAATGATTTTTAGGTTTATTATATCAAGATGATTAGATTACCTAAGACAAAGAGATGGCCTGCCAGAGCCAGGGCCAAGATGGGTTTGCAGGAACTAGTTCCTCTCTCCATCATTTACACCTTCGGATGCACTTCAACAGTGTTGCCATCAACCCAAAGTCCTGCTCCATTACTTATAGGAGCTGTGCTGTCTGGGGTAGTTTGTTCAGGGGGCAATGCACAATAAACCCCACAGTGGGATGTCAGCGCAGGTTTTACTACCTAGACAGGATTTGAATTAAATGTCAAGACGATTGAATCTCTGGTTTTGTACCTTAAGAAACCTCTAAGGGAAAAAGTTTTGAAAATAAACAGCCTACAAATAGTTTTAATTTATGTAATCCCATACATATTTTTTTTATGTCACAACATTCAATTTGGTTCTCATCTTAAATATAATATTTACATGTAAATATTTTACATTTTAAAAGTAAAATTTTTAATTCTAAATAAATTAACTTAAAATTATGTTTAGGTACATGCATAAACTATTTGAATAAAATTATAAAATTCAACAAATCAGTACCTATCTAATATTATGTAACAATCTTGGACGAAAAATTTAACAATAGTTCATGTATGTCTAGAATAAATACAGGTAGTGCCTATTTTCACCAATCTGTTTTTATTTTACGGGACTTGAGCGTATGTTGAATTGACAGGAATTGTATGGGAATTGACATTGAATTGAAAAACTCTGATATATTTTGTTAAGTGTCATAAGCGTAAGGTGGCCCATGAGCTGTTGGTGAAAGTGAGCATAAATGTAAGTATTGTGTCAGGTTTACATACAATTCACAAGTCCCTTTTTAGGCGATTATAAGAGATCTTTTTAGTACTGAAAAAAAACCTATTATGGTAAATGATAAATTTTGTTCTAATGACTATGGTTAATCTGTTAAATCTACGTACCCCAATAACTATATTCAAATACTTAATCGAAATTCTATACAATACAACTTCTCATATGAATCATACACATCAAATGCAGTCTTTGTCAGTACATAACATCGGTAGGTCACCTCGCTGAATCAGAGATTGTTCGTCTTATCCAGTCACCATGGGAACTGACGGAGTCATAGATTCGAGGCCGACCTAATCCGATCTTTGTGCATGCAATCCGCCATCCACTCACACCCATCAGGGACCAATGTTTTGTCTCTTGATTGAAACACATCATGGAGCTTCCGGCATACTCTTCTTCCTGTGGAAAAAACAAGAGATTGGTTAGAGAACCTTGTGAATATGAGACATAAGTAAGTACTTTAGTTAAAACATATCACACAGTCACATATGTAGTCCTGATCTCAAACTAGGATTCCCTGTGTTGTGGGTATCAGGAACTACGAGTACCATGGTACCATAACACCAGACCCGGAACTTATATTTGCAGATCATACAAAAATTTATCCCGCAGCGGAAATCGAACCCGCAACCTCTCGCATCTCAGCCGGCTACTGCTACTGCCGGCGACCGGGTTCGAACCCGCGGCCCTCTATGGTATCATATCATTCGGTAGAAGTCCACCGCTGGGCAAAGGCCTCCCCCATAGAATGTCACGACGAACAATCTGAAGCCAAAAAGTCAAAGTCAAAAAGAATTTTATTCATTGAAATCACAAGGATCATTTTGAATCGTCTTATAAACTAAAATTACTCCTGTTACAACGCGACCAAGCCTAGAAGAATCAGGCAACAAACACGGCTTGGCTTACATAAATGGTCCGTCTTACCACTAGGTGAGAAGCGCCTGTGTGGTGCCTCGGAGCAAGGAGTTGGTGATACATAGTAAATGAGAACTTAAAAACCTTAGGAAGGTAGTCAAAATTAAATAAACATCAGCAAAATATGCAAGACAGCACACTCTACGCTTGTTATATATATTGCCACCTCTATCCACAGACTTCCAGTGGCCTTTAAAATTTCGCCGGTTCGTCGAGAGAGTGGCCTTCCTACACTGCGTTGTCCGGTTCGTGATGCCTTACCGCCAAGTGCCGAAACGTTATTCCCCACCTGTTTATAGTATAAGTAATATTCATGAACTTACATCACAATCATCTTGGTCGTATAGCGGTTCCGCGCATATTCCGTTTAAAGTAGCAATGCTGACATTTTCACACGTGTTCATTGGACTGGACACAACATGAACCCTTTGCAACTGATCCCTGTTCCTCGTCCATCCAAGCGTGTTGCATATACTCTTATCAGAGCTGACACCGTCTCCAGGTAGGCAGATTGGTCTGACAAAGTCTGTTATTTCGACCGGTTCTTCCAGTCGCACTAATGCCAGCATGCTGCCTTCGACTGGCGACCGCACCATACCGACGATTCTCCGTTCCTGTTGCCAGGGAGTCGTGCTTTGGATGCGCACTGTACCGAATCTTGCTGTCCATTCTGCTTTTGGTTGACCCTGCAATATAATCGTAGTTGAAGATTTATGAATTACCTACTCGCTATTAATTTGTCCAAGTGGACCTGAATCACTCCTTAGTACAGAGAGTATACAAAAATCTATGGGAATAAGCCTAGTCCATAAAACGCCATTACGCCATCTATGCTTTCCGCATCCATCCAGTTCTATGTCTCTCCTGCAGGGCGATTCTAAAACGTCGGAAACGTTTCCGATCGGATTCGTTAGTTTTTCATTTCGTGTGGTAAGTAACTAAAACAATTTTCTCAAATAAAACACAGTAATTATACAGTACTTATTGTTTTTTACTGTGTTTTACTAGAAAAAATTGTTTCAGTTACTTACCACATCGAAATGAAAAACTAACGATCCGATCGGAAACGTTTCCGACGTTTTAGAATCGTCCTGCTGGTCAGTGTCGTTTCTAAGGCCATGAGCACCCTGCGCAAGATTTGAATTAACCCCCCAAAACTTATTATATAGGAATACAATAATTTCAAAAAGTAATTTAAGGCATTTTAACAATGAAAGTAGGTAATATTGCAACCGAAGTTAATGGCGAGCAGAGGGAGCCGCAAAAATTAGTGGCTTTTAGGTGCGAGAGCAGCCAACATTTGCAACATAATTTACAATCACACAGGTTGCGGATCTGCGAGTGCGCCCCCTTGAGGTTTGTGCCCTCGTGGCCAGCGCCTAGCTACGATACTGCTCCTGGCAGGTCTGCCATGACCATTTCCGCTCTCCCGGCCCAGGAAGCCGTGTGGGTCAGTTGGACGGCTCGCACCATTCAATATTGATGAGCAACTAAGAAGCTATTCCTATTTATGTAGTTTGTACCTGGAAGCAAGATGCGGTCGTAACTAGCCAGGAAGGATGTATGAGCGCTGCGTCACATGCATGCACGTGGGTCCTCAAGAGGGCTGCATGCCAAGGCCAGTCGCCGGGCTGTGCTGACCGTAGCAACCCTTCCACTCCTTTGGACGAGCTGGCTCCTCTCGCTGATGGTATCCCACATTCTGTTAACATACATTTTTGATTGTGAATTTTCCCCAAGAATAGCATCTTAGCTCAGAACTGTTTCTGTACTTCGACAACAGCAAAATTATCTTAGGTAGGTACTACTAAGAAAAAAAAACATAATTACATACATTCGAAATTCAGAACGCGACCAATGCGGTTTGGTGGATGTCATTATACTATAGAAATTTCGGTTCTAGAGCATGCTGGTCTCTACTAGATGTTTTTCTATTAAAAAAACATACGTTATGTTTTTTATTATTTATTTATTTATTTCTTCACCATTTCGTCAGCGAAATGTAATGTATTTCGAAGCCGTTCATGTACACGTACATGAACGGCTTCGAACTGGATTCAAAATTTTGGCTGGAATTTGGCTTTAATCGCTAGATCGGGATCGATTCCGATTGCCAGTTATGACCTCATAGCTCTAATAAATTTCCTTCATCAGTTGAAGTCTACTGCTGGACGAAGCCTCCCCATAGAATAAGGGGGATTTGCCATAATCATCATGTTGTCATTTGACGACCTCTGTGACACGGCGGGCGAAGGTTCGCCTGCGACGCAGGAGGTTGGGGTTTCGATCCCCGCCTCGGAACAAATATTTGTACGATCTGCAGATAATTAGTCCTGGTGTTCTGGGTATTTTCTATGTATGATAAAAATATTTATCTATGTAATGTATTGTATTAATTATATCAGTTATCTAGTTACCCATAACACAAGCTCTGCTTAGCTTGGGGCTAAATAATGTTGTGTGAAATGTCCAGCATTATTATTATTATTATTAATCACCATGCTTGGCAGGTGGATTGGTGGGTGAGGTAATGCAATTAAGTACTCAGATGGATTCTGCTCCCCATCCCCTGGTGTAATCCCTCAGTCACCTTTTACAACATCAACAGGAGGAGTAAAAAAGAGTCTTATTCTTAGGCAGAGTTCACCACGGCCACATTTTACAATCAATTTACCTAAATTATCGCAGACTACTTTGATCACTTTTCTCTCTGGACATTTGCTTTTGAGGAACGAAATTTCTGAAGCGTATGGATCTACTATTTCTACGTATTGTGGCGCGTCGTTGTCTTTGTGCTCTTTGTCAGTTTCTTCAGCGTCTGGTACTACTTCTGCTGTTACTGCCGATCTGAAATCAATAAAACAATAGTTAAATCATTGCTGGGGGAAAACATGATAAAAGTGAAATTCTGGTAAATCGTAAAACAGAAAATACCTAGTCAGTGAGGGTTTAAAGTTACTGGAACAAAAAACTTCGTTACATAATTAGACGATGCACTTAAGCCTAAGCCGTAGACGGTCTGCAATTAGACGATGCACTTTAGCCTACGCCGTAGCCGCTCCGCGTAGCTAGTTCTTGGGATGGAAAAGGCTTCAACGCGCTCCCACGTTTTATTGTTGTCATATAAACTATAGAAGAAGAACCAGTCCATGTTCGTGAACTTTGCATATTTTTTGATGATTTTATCGACGAAAGTACAGTTTGGGTTGAGATAGGTTTCTTACGTCCATAGGGCCTCGTATACAAAATGCAACAAGGAACTATACGGGCGTGTGGTGACTACACGGATTTTTGTATAGAAATTGAGGTTCTCATGGTGTCCGCTAGAGGCGCTTTTCGGTGTTTTTTTTATACAAAAATCCGTGTAGTGTACGCCACACGCCCGTGTAGTTGCTTGTTACATTTGCAGACTAGAAGCACAAAGCGCAGTGATGAAATAGATAATGAATGAAATGAATCAATAGAAGTGTATTGCGTGACTCTTTAAAGGGGTGAAAATTGTCTACCAAAGTTTTTGTAAAACTGACACCGCTTTACTAAAACATGACTTACTTAACTGAGACTTTGACGACTTGGAAAGAGTGTAACGTTGCAAATTGCAAAATAAACTAAAAATACTTGAAACTGGCCACGGCACAAGCTGCGCGACTGTACGATGGGCTGTCATGTCTTATCGCTAAACAGCAGTCTCTTACAGACAACATTTAGATGTTTCCATCGTAAGTATGGTCTGGTAGGTAATGGTCTCACTTGAAAGTCATAGCCCTGCAAAGCGACGTGGCAACGCTCGTCAGCGCTCGCTTATCATTCTCATAGGGCGCTGCGCAGATCTTCCCATCTCGCCCTCGTTCCGACCACACCGCGTAGCCGGCGCGACTTCGGATGGCTCCGAGAGTCGTTTCACTGGTTTCGCGACGCCACGATGCCAGGGACCGCGAAATCCACACTAGAAATTAAAACAAGATCACTACGTATATAAGAACCTTGGAAATTCTCGCTCAGTCAATACGGCCTGTCCTGTGGGCGTGGCGTATGGGCGTATGGGCCTGTCTATGCTAGCAGCGGTGATGGGGTTATAAACTAACGAAGTGCGTTACCCCAGAAAAATGAATTTGAAGGATGCAACATAACACCCAACAGTCACATACGTAGTCATGATCCCACACTAGGATTCCCTGTGTTGTCGTGGGTATCAGTAACTACGAGTACCAATGGTACCAGACCAGCAAGACTATTCTAAAACGTTCGGAAGAGTTTCTGAGTTCGGAAGTCTTTAGTTTTTCATTTCTATGTGGTAAGTAACTTAAACAATTTTCTCTAGTAAACACAGTAAAAAATAATAAATATTGTATATTACTGTGTTTTACTAGAGAAAATTGTTTTAGTTACTTACCACATCGAAATGAAAAACTAACGAATCCGATTGGAAACCCTTCCGAACGTTTTAGAATAGCCCTGCAGGAACAAATATTTGCAGACAAAAACTTGTCCCTCAGCGGGAATCGAACCCGCAATCACTCGCATCTCAGCCGGCTAGTAGCCCGCCGCGCCACAGAGTTCGTCAATGCAAAGGTACTTACAGCATCCAGTTTCATCGCTTCCATCAGGGCAGTCAGGAGTTCCGTCACAGCGCAGATGTGCCGGCAAGCATCTTGCGTGCAAAGCGCATCGCAGGCCTGTACCTCCCGCAGCTGCACAATGAGAGCATTCGCGCTCGTCTCGCGCGTCCGCACAGTCGGGCACGCCATCACATGCGCGACGAGATAGAGCCAGCCGTTGGAGGTTTCCGGTGCAATCTAGGAGAAATAGTTACGTTACTAGTTATTACTATTGAATGAGCGCTTTCGTGGTGTCGCAATTAAACTCTGTGTTTTATTAGAGAGATTTACCTAAGTAACTGAATTGTAAAAAAAAACGTAAGTACGTTATACTTATGTTACCTACTGATTAGCGAAACGCGATCTCTGTAAGGCCTATTAAATAAAATTCTTGAATCCGGATTCGAAATCCGATTGGATTTTGAATTCGGTCTTTTGGATCAGAAAGCGCGTTCAATTCCCTACCAGTTGAACAGACGAGCCAGTTATCCTGCCACCAGCATTTGGCAGATTCCCAACATTGGGATGAATATAGGCAAATTAATGTTGATTACCTGGCTCCAACGTGCAAGAGCCTACCCCGAAGTAGTCTGGAAATCTGGCGCAGTCGAAGTGCGGCTTCAATCGATCGGGCAGGCGCGCCCCGCAGCCAGCGTGAAATGCGCGGCAGTAGGCCCGACATGGACGCACCAGGTGCTCGTCTTGACATCGAGGCTGCAGCATTTGGCAGACGAAATCCTGACACCAAAGAAAAAAAATTAGTAAAATTTTCCGTTCTGACGCATAATGACCAATTTTCCCTTAGTCACAGAATATACTATAGTGGGTAACTTGGTTTCGCCTCAATTTCTATTGGAACGTCTGGTAGAGTAGTCAGTAGTGGTTCTTCGATGGGGAATTCTGTACAGTCCTATTCGAAGATTTAAATCCTACATAAAGAATAATCTAATTAAGAAAGCGTTTTAAGTATGTACATCATATGATCATATTAATGATCGTGTATCAAGCCGCGTGGACTAATGTCGCTCTGCCCCTCGACTGCTAAAAAGTAAATTTGCAATATCTGTACGTACATAATATTATTAGGGTTTGCCACGTCTATTAATCCTGCGATTGTGCAAACCACGGTGAAAAGAGGTCCTTCGAGGCTCTGCCTACCCCTTCGGGGAAAATGTTATGTGTTTATGTATGTATGATTTTAATGAATAAAATGCTTTTGACTTGGATATATTAAATACCTACTTAAGTTACTACCTGTCTACGGTATGAAAAGAACCTAAGCAGAACAAGTAATGGACAGTTTTGGAATTCAAAGAAACTAAATTGGCGTGACACGCGAAAAATCGCGAATTAATTCAGTGCCTGTTTGCGAGAACTTATTCTAATTCCATTGCATAAAATAGAATACATTAGATATGGTCATAACGGATAGTTATCGTTTAGGTATTGATTGTAAGTTAAGCTACGAAAAAAGTACGAACCTGCGCAAGATGAGAGCATTCAGCATCAAGGAGTTCCCTGAACGCGACCAAGTCACGCATCAGTGCATCTTTCGAAGCGTGCCCCACGAGGTTTGGATACGCCGTGGAGTTGTACGGCAGATGTGAACAGAGAGGTAGAGACACAGAGGAACATTCCCGTATCTCCTCGACTGCTTCGGAGACTATGGCTTCCGTGGTAGGTGACTCGGCTAGAGTTGTATCGGCTTCTTTCAACTCCATCGATGATATCATGGAACTCTCCTACAAAAGAGTGAACATTCTTGAGGATAGGAATACATATTTATGTAAATATTCAAAAAAAGGGGAGGTGTCAGTTTGCCTGTCTTCTCATGATAAATATTCTTCATGAATATTGATTATACTCATGAATTACCTGGCGAAAAAAATACTCAAAAAATATCTGGCGTAGGTACCACTTTCGTATCTAGTAGTACCAACGCTACGTTTTCCTTTGTAGATCTTAAGGGGTCATAAGTTTTATTGATGCCTGGAACATCTCTTTCTTGGTCAGAAGTTCAGAAAGGCTCATTTACCTATTTATAGGTGAGGGAATTTGTAAACAAGTCCAAAGCCCGAATTAACCATCATCAGGTTACAGATCCACAATCACACACACACACACACCCCACACACACACACACCCCACATACACACATGAGATTTCGATTCTTCAGATATTTGCCTTTGTGACAGACCAGTAAATAATCTAGACGCCGCCTAGGCGAAGAAGCAGGGGTGCATTAGTAGAGCACTCGAAGCGAAGGAGCACGAGGCGTGAGGAATTCTTTACTAGTGTCAGATATACCTACATAAATAACATAACATAACACCCAACAGTGGCATACATAGTCCCACACTAGGATTCCTTGCCTCGTATGGATATCAGAAACTATGAGGAACAAATATTTGCAGATCATGTAAACATTTATCCCACAGCGGGAATCGAACCCGCACCTCTTGCTTCTCAGCCGACTACTCACCCGCCGCACGCGCCGAGATCGACCTACTATGATCATTCATGGTGCCTTGCAAATGTATTAGAAGTTGTACCCAGTCATAGCGATGTATATATACACCTAATTGAGACTGCATGCAATCACTTTATAGGTACCTAGGTACTTACCTCGATATGAAGAGTCTCCGGAAGCGTGGTGACATCGCTGAAGAAGACAGTCGGAATGGAGAGTTCTCGGACCATCACATTGGTCACCTCGCCTGTGCTCACAGCTGTGAAAATTGGCTCGAACATCACTTCGAAGTGGACCCTCGTGCCTTCTTCCACGCTGAATGAAAGCAGGTAAGAATTTGTTACAAAATATAGCGCATTTCTAATATTCTGTCTGGGACACCCTGGTATAGTGATCAAGCGAAATGATGAATCTACAAAATTATCATATACCTAGTGCTTATAGACACAGATTAAGTATGTTATTGTGTTTTGTCTACGGCTGTAGTAGAGTAGGTACAATCGCAGTAGTTCCGTGGTGTAAGTACCTTCCTACCATGTGCTAAGATTCGGAACAATTTATTTTATTACATAACTTAGAAAATTGATTTCTGTGTAGGAAGGCACATGTATAGGAAGTGATTCTTAAACTGGGTAAGTAAGGTATGCTCAATCACGTAAGCCTTTAATAAAAATCTGGGACATTCAACACATAAAAGCTATCAAATTCTATGTGGTTGATATACGTTTCTGCTGCATCATTGGTGTTAAAATTATTTATGGAATCAATGGTCGACTGAATCTTACGAAAGTATTTAATCACTTTGTCTTTGCTTATATATTATGTATAAGTACAGTTGGTAAATTAAATTGGGATTCAGATCTCATAAGGAAATAGCGGTAACATTATAAATATCAAAAACAACCTTCAATGAGAATTTCCTTAAAATATGCACCGCATAAAATCCAAACTCTACGAAACAGATCACGTGCGTACTGCGTAGCTTTCTAGTGTAAATAAACACATTATACCAATAGATATAGGGCATTGTTTGATAGTTCTATTATTTTAACCACTGGAAAGTTGTTCCGGATCGCAGAAGGAACTGGGCTAGAAGGTTTGACAAAAGTCGGTCAGCTGACATGGAAAACCGGTAAATAAATTTAAAATGTTTATAGGATTTCTCTATGCGTCACAGACAGTCACGTTGCTTTAGTATATTTATCAATGCATGGTTCAGTTTAATATTTTACGTAGCTATGAAGGAATCCTTTGCAATCGAACGTGAAGTGGCCATCGAGGTCACAAATTTTACGCTTTGGAGAACTTGACCCTCAACCTAAGTCAAACCTGAATTTTGAGGACGGACCGGTGTGCCGCGGTGTCGCGGTCCATCGCGAGTTAAAACTAATGATTTTTGTTGTATAACGAATCTACCATTTGCATAATCATGATAAAAGCCGATGTTCGTGATTGATGCAGCTTAAAGTTGCAAACGCTTTGCTAAATGTGGCATGCGCCGGCTCCGTCAAGCTCCGAGAAAGTTCACTTTCTCCGATAATATCTATCGGTTGTTGTTATATCGCATCGCAGTACCAGATAAGTTCATTCTTGTATCATGTATGAGTCATCCTGTTTCGAAACTCATAACACTCATACATAAGCTATAAGAGCGTCGTGTTATTGTTTTTCATAAAAGTGGTATAGGACGTATTCTAGTACTATCTACGCAAAATAAATTTATAGGTAATAGATGAATAGAAATCTCGTATTTTCTAATATGTAGTACTTATGTGAGTAGGTCCACTTACCATGCTGTTAACTAGTTTTATAGTTACCTGTTTATATTAGTATTGCGAATGCAAAGTTTTGACTTGCTCTACTATTAGTTTTGAAAAATGAAATATTTGGAAATATTTTTGTATTTGAGTTATTGATTGTTGTGGAAATATTAAACACCTATGTGAATTTCGGTAGAAGCCACGTAAATAATAATTATAACAAAAAAAAAATGTAACGCACCTAACAGTTTTTTTTTCAGCAAAAAACCTCTAGCGAATATCTTTACCTGTCTAACGCCAATATATCAGCCGATATAAAACAAGATTTAAGTTCCGAGTTCTGATATAAGTTGTATATCGTTTGCTGCAACCGGCTCTCCCTGGTGCGATTGCCCTTCGGCTCGAGTTCCTTGCCCTGCGCCCCCTCACCCTCTTCCACCTGCCAGCTGGACACTATGAATGAGCCTCGGAACGTCTGACGATTTAATGGATCGCCGAACAAGTACATATCTGAAACAAACGATTAAGATGGTTCGACCAAGAGCGATTTACAAATATACTCTATATACACTAGCACTCTTAATAACATTTCAGTAGGTACATTTTGCAAATGATTAAGTTTATTTAGATAGGTAGATATATGCACTATAATATATATTTATATATATATTATATATATATATATCTATATATATATTATATATATATATTTGCATTCGCGGCACAAGGCACTTTAAACCAATAGCCAATTTATTCGGCGTCCGACTATGGAGCAGCCTTACCTCACAGTCTTTAGAAAGCTCAACTGTTTTATTTGTTTTTTGTTTATATTTGTATCATTCTTTCTGTTAATAAATATTCGTTATTTAAAGGTAGATAAGTAGGTATCTCTTGCAAAATCTATAATATGATACCTTAGTCGTGTGCCTTTTCCTTTCCACCTTGAAGTTCAATTCAAGTTAAAAGTTATTTATTTACAGAAAAAATAATACAACTAATACAAGATACCTACTTACACAAAATTTAAAAAAAAATACGTATGAAACAGTTGAGCAATCTAAAGACCGTTGCAAACGATCTAGAGATAGCTCAACTGATCCAAATCACTACCAGTAAAAATTTAAATTAAGCTAATCTTTTGTAAGGTTTTGTAACATAAAGCACAACAAAAGTTTCCGATAGTCGTGCCATGTTGGCGAAGGCGTGATCTAAAGGTGATCAACAATTCTTTATTTTATAGCTCTAAGAATGGAATGAGGTTCTCGGGGTATTCATGACTTTCAAACTGTGTAGTTATTTGATGTTTGTTAGCTGTTTTCTTTTCTTCGATGTTTTCATGTCGTTAATACCAAGAGTTTTCCGAGCTTAAAACAAACGATGGTCAAACGAGTTCTTCGAAGTACGAATTATTTCCTAACAGAAATAGAACATAGTAGCAAGAAAGTTTGTGTTAACTACTTAGGTAATTACTTTTAATATAGCCAGGTTGGGTTCGTGATCTTATAAAACTCTTAAACTTTGTACATAATTATGAAACTAATTATCACTCACTGTCACTGGTACTTACCAATCTAGATCAAAGCTTAGATTGTTACAGATAACAAAGACATCGTCCACTTGTCGCTCTACCACGCTCTCTGCAAGGCCGTTCGCCCACTGGCCTTTGCTAAGTGACGGGCAAAATGTCTCTAGCACGAGGAGCCCTGGTATTTACTATTTACTAATATTATACCGCATAACAATAATCTAAGCTCTCAAAAGCCGCTCTCTTTGACTTCTAATATTTTCCTTGTCTCAACCGGATGGGTGTGGATTATCCTCGACACGAATAATGCATTTGGAAAAGAGCCTTCATATTATGTAAATTTCAAAGTTATCAACAAATAAACATTGAAAATAACCACCCACTTTAGTCGTAGCGTGACTTACTAGAATTGCATCTAAACCTATTAGAAAGGCACAACATACAAAAGCACTTTCTGATATTCCATCGCGATGATTGTTCTTGCCCCATTGTTTTTTTACATAAAAGTAAACATAATTGGCTGTTGGATAGCATTATACTTATTATTTATACCTACATGATATCCGTGATACTATGAGAAGTTCGTAGGTATGTAACAGAAAACTAAGCAGCTTTTAGACACATTTAAACGCAGCTTAGCCAAATATTTTGCAACAGTAAATTAAGATTCTAGGCGAATAGCTGACAATTTTAGAATTATTAAACTGCCACCCGTAACCCGTTTAAGGTTAAAAGGGTGAACCAGTAATTATTTTAGGAAGTGAATGTAGCTTTGATCAAGCAAGACACATGAATGTTTACAACTTTGAGGTCCCTTGGTCACCTACTTGTCGTTCTGCAAACACATTTCAGATAAAAAGTGCATTCAAGTAGCATGTAAGTTCATACAGTTTTTGGTAAATGATGGTTAGTAAAATCTAAGTCTGAGTCATCCATATAGTTCAAATACTGACCTCTTCTTGTAAGGTGCGGCGCATACCGTACAAATATGGTTGGTAGGGAGGATATTTACTACACGCCACACCTCTCAATTTTAAGAACTAGCTAAATATACGAAGACGTACAAGAGGGGTTTGTTTCTACATTTAAAAGAATCATGTTAAGTTTTCAATCGGTCCTTGAGAAGAGTCGAGAAGTCTGTGATGATGATGACTTAAGAAGTTGATGAGGGAGCGATACCTACGGCCGAGGTAGACAGCAACAGCGGCGAGCAGCAGTAGGATGAGCAGAGCTGCGGTCGCGGCGCAGCAGCCACGGCAACCCCGGCTCATCTTCCGCCGTGTGAATCTGATGTCGCTGCTGACAGACATGGTGGACTCTGGTGCTCGATGCCTTGCACATCGCTGGTTACCGTTGCGCGTCCATCCATACCCGAGCTGAATAAAAGAAACATCAGGTTTTTATGGTACCATTTACCATTCGGGTAAAGTTCACCAACACAAACACAGCTTTAACCATCGGTCGGTTATAATGAATATCAGGCAAAAATTATTTGCTTAGTAAACAGCGGTTTAACAGCTAGTTAATAATATGTTAGTAAACTTTGGGCTAAGTACGTGCTTATTTGAAAATAAAATCTGTCAAAAAGCATATATATTACCGTGAATAGACCAAAAACTAGAGCTTTTTTAAGGGGCTTAATTACTAACATAATCCATCCAACAGCTGGTATAGATAGTAGATTCCCTATTTTAAAGTATCTTTGCACCACTTTGTTCTCATTTAAATTCTCATTCAAAATATTGTTTGCGCAAAGGCATACACAGGGACAGGTGTGGGGATACCACTGGCTGTTGGCTGCGGTTGCGTCAGGTGCAACTAAAGGTTTCGAGTTCAGACCAGAGATAAACGAAACACCGCTTTTGGGCAAGTTTCGCTAATCTATTCGTGCTCTAGCTTCTAAACACAATAGGTACAACAAAGATTGAACGACACGGTCCATCTCTTTTGTAATTTATGTAGGTACTACACAATGTTCGTCACGTAAGGTCTGAAAATGATTCTATTGAAACGGATTACGCAAATAAATGAGATCGTTATCTAAATTATGTAAGCCACTACTTTATATGTATGAGTAAAAATACTCTGGCAAACTCAACTTAAGAAGGTACGTACTATTTATAGATACTTGCTTAAAAATAGTTACCTAAGTACCTACCTATGTTCCTTTGACAATAAGAAATGTTTGGTCAATCTAAGACAGTGTGGTTTGATGGTGTAATGGAGTAATTTAGCATTATGCTCTAACTACTTTACCATTTCTTTGCAACCATTGCCACAGACCATGGCATCTCCAGATACCGCTCAAGCTTGACTGGTCTCCATTTCCTAACAATTAATTAGAGCACTTCTAAGTTCACTTATGTGAGTGGAGCAGTAGAATGATAGATACTTAGAATAAATATATAGATACTTAATAGATAGGAAGAATCCTATGGTTGGGTTTAATAACAAACAACTCGTAGAAATCGATGTTTAAAAAACTACAAACCTAATTGGCTGAATGGCTGATGACCCAGCGATGTTAGCGGTAACCTTGAGACGTAATATAGAAAGTCTCATACGCTTATAACACTTAAGTATTTTGGCATTTCTGTCAAGGTAGTTATGGTAAAAATTTATTGCTTTATTGCTATACATCTCTGCTAGGTAGATAATAATGGCTAATTAAATTAATCGCTTGTGCAGGCCTGCGTGTGGTAGAGATTATCCTGGTTTTTAGAACGAGCGAAGCGAGTTTTCTTAATCGACTTGGGCGAATCGGCGTTTGTCCCTAACATACATATATGTATGTGGGTATATATGTACGTATGTTAGTCTGAGGATAACTTTTGAACTGTTTATTCGATATTCATTAAATTTGGTAGATATCCAGATATTATTGGTACAATTTGAAGGTATTCACGGTCAGGCAGGGGGTTGTTGAGATATTGGGGTCCAAGCGAGGGTAAAAAAAGTATGACAATCAGGTCAAGTGGGTTGTCATATGAAAGGGCTTTGTTTTTACATTTTAATGTCTAAAAGTCAAAAAGAAAAGATGAACCTTTAGGGTAGGCACTTCCACTAATCCCACAATGCTGAAATTTGGTATGCTATATTATGATAGCATATGTGATAAAAATTCAAGCAAAAGTCCAAAATCGAGGAATTTCGTAATTTTTACCCTAAAAAATTTGAAATCAATAATGTGGAACTCCCGTTTCTTGGAAATTGAATGACATTATTGAGTTGATCACTTATTTCTTCGACACATAAACTTGAAAATGATGCCTGTACTTATATAAATTTCCTGCAACATCGTCATCATGATAAACTTGCTAAATTATTTTTAGATGTTAACTGACTCCATAAAAAGAGATTATCAATTAATTCGTCAGCAATGGTACCCACTGTTACGTTGTTAACGCCCATGTTTGTTTCGTCGCTGTGTAGGGAGGGATGATCTCGAGACGGTCTCTTGAAAATGGTATAAATATTAAATGTTTTTTGAAGTCAGTTAGAAAGGTATAGAAAGTAGGTAACCCACATCGCGTGTTTTCGCGAGGTCTCAGTTCGGGGAAAACCGCTAGTTTAATCAATGACGGAAAGCAGGTGGCTCACCTGATGTCAAGCGGTAACCTCTGCCTATATAACAATGCATTACCTCACAGGCCTCGTTCACCTGGAACGCACTCTGTGTGGCATTGCACTGTGCCCACCCTGAGACAAAAGTCTCGTTTGCCTATCAATGCGAGCTTTACTACTTTGGAGTAGAAATAGGTATGGTGGTAGTGCTTCTCCGGATGAACTCTCGTAAAAAAGTTCTACTACTACGAAACTACAGAATTACCACTGAGCATAAAATCACTACGTTTTAAGAATTACTATTGTTTGTAACCAAGTCTTCTGTTCTGTGGGTAAGCTTATAGGTACCCGATGGGTACCCATTATGATACTGCCAAAGCAAGCATGATATTTACTTAAAAAAAACAACAAATATTCTCTGTTGTATGCATAGAGAAAATAAATACTTACTACAATACGTTGTATGTTTGAAGTGCAAAGGTAAAGTACCATAGAAAATCTAATATTATTATACCAATGGAAGAATTTATTCATCCATTGGTATAATGGATGCTAAGCATTAACGGTAAATACTTCTTGCTGATAAAAAAATCGTTTACTTATACCAATTTACAGACTACTTACTTATGAATTTCACTTCGGTACTCTACTATTTTATAGTGTTGAAACGAAACTTACTTTGATACCAATATTAGATAACAGAATGGCAAAATAATTTAAGTTGCGGCAATACACTTTCAATCCAATACATACAGCACTTTGAATTCATTGGAATGAAGAAATTGTTCCAACATCATTGTAGTTTGTGGATAATAGTTCAATATTAAATGGATTTAAATTATTGCAATGTAGAGCGTAGGAATAGATCGATTTCTGATGTTATTTAATAGGTATATTGTGTAGGCCATGAAATCAATAGGTACTGTAAGTAGGTACATAAACCTACCAATGGTCATATTTTATTTTAACATAGAGCCAATAAGTATACCTTTCCTTCATTGAGCTTAGATTCATTCAACGGTTGATCTAGAAATGGGATTTTTGGCAATCAGTAACACATTGTTTACGTGCTGTACTATTCTATAGCACCTTACCTTCTGTTTTGGTCACACATTTTCTTTTCAAAACTACATACCTACTTACGATACTATTGTATGATGTTAGGGCTCACAAAAGCGTGACAACACTGGTACAAATGGCATTTGGCAAACATGCAGAACAAAGAATATTTTGAAGTATTTCCAAGCGAATAGTTCCTTCACTTGACTCGTACGAACAAGGTCAAGTTGGTTTGTAAAAACTTTTGGTGTCGCAACGTACCTTTGTAATCGATGAGGCATGGCTTTTAGATATGCTTTTAATTTAAAAATAAGTATTCAAAGGTACAAGTGTTATGATCTGAAGTGAGTGGATATACGTATAGGTACATGTTACACTCGTTAAGAACAAGCATGTTACATTTAAATGAAGGACAGTTACTGCCATATTTTCAATATCCTACTCAATTTTAGGTAGGTCTACCTACTTAATATTTAATGAGGGTACCTAAAACAATCTCACAGGTAGATATAATATAGAGCTGCAAGTATTATTTTAACAACGTAATGTATGCAAACAAAAACACATGAAAATTGCGAAAATGCAGCACTTACGATATTGGTTATTCCTTGTATTTATCTTCATTTATTGCAAGACGAGATGCCATGCAATCTCATCGTCAGCTTACACTTGTCGCGCCGCGACCTACATCTCCGGGCTCACGTTTTTGCTCGCCGCAACAAAGCACGCAGACTTTTCGATGTTTTCTATTAAGATATCTAGCTCTTACAATGCGGACGCCCTCACTTTCATTGGGTACGTACTCATTTACAAATAATTGCAACAGCAACCGCAAATTTTCTTTGGGTAAACAATCATTTAAAGACACTACACAAATGTAACTTACCTTGTTCCATTTTTAAAAACGCACGAAATGCTTAGCTTGTTTTTTTGTTTTCATCTGTATTATAGCTGGATAAGCAATAAAATCCAATAATTCACGTTCCATCCGTAATTACAATAATGTAACCAAACCACACCTACCTTCCGGTAAGGAAAGTTTGATAAACGGATGTGGAGGGGTTGAGTCTGTCAACTTTGAATCTGCAAAGTACCTATTTTAGGTAGGTACCTCCTTATTGCATAACAGCTGTTTACGTACACGTATGAATTAAGAGTTGATAATATTAAGTTAATTACCCAAGTGTTACGCACCAGTTACATAAAGTTTTGTCGAGTTTGACACGGTTAAATTATTTCCTGGAAGCGCGTTGAAGTCTTTTATAAGGGGCTACGCTTTTGTAGCAACCGTAGCACATGAAACTCCCGAAAACAGGAACAATTCTTGTAATTACTCGAATTATTCATAGTTTTTTAGCTCGGCCACAAATAGTTGTCATAATTATGAGTAGGTATCACATGACGATGGTAATCAAATAGCGGGCCCGCGGTTCTTGACCTAGTGTTTTGAAATAAATACTGCCTACATTAGTTAGCTGCGTTTATTTAGAGTTCACCTAGTTCTCAGTTACAGCAACTGCACAGTGCACTTTGCTCGGGTTTCAATTTCATTGTATTTCATAAGACACCTAAACAGTATCATATTTCAAAGAATATTTGAAAGCAAAGTAAATACGATTGCATAGCACGGAGATGACTTCGTGACTACGCCGATATAAAGGTCGTGAACTTTTTGAATTTGTTCACCTTGCTTTTTATATAGATAGTGCAATAAGTTCCTACTTCATAATACCCTTTAGATTTATGTTTACTTAAATCTATTATTCAAAAACAGGTAAGTATTTATTTTTATCATCATCCATCACACGTCCACCTGTTGGACGAGGCTTCTCCCATATAATGCAATTTGCCATAATCACCATGCTTGGCAGGCGAATTGGTGATAGCAGTTTTGGCGTGGATGCCGCTGCCCATTCCCTGGTGTACTTAATCGCTTAGTCGGCTTTTATTTTTAGTCATAGGTTGATACAAAGTACTTATACGATAAAACTTTCTTGAATTATATCATTCATTTTGTAACACTGGACATTTTCACCTCCCTTTTTCAATCAACTGGCTGATTGAAAAAGGGAGGTGGATAAGGGTTGGAACCGGTTGGTGCTCTATCATCATACCGGGAAGTACGTAAAAGTATCCCGTTTTGCAAAATGACTTTATGAAACAGCAGATTTAAGTAGGTATATTTAGACATTTATCAAATTTGATTTCGCAAATTCGACAAATTTATCGAGAAAAGTTGTCCATTTTCGTGAGTAGAATCAACCCCTTTTGTGATAACATACCAGATTGTTTATAATGACCTATCTGAAATGTCGAAGCGAAACGACAGACGACTTGCAGGTAGTAGTGTAGGTATATATATATAGCTATCGTCAGCATGCACCGTGTACGCCGGCTAGCCGGATTGCGACCCGGATCACAGATGACACCGCTAACAGCTGACACACTGCCTCACACCGAATCGCGGTATGCGTGTTGAGTGCCAAAAGAAATGCATTAGTACCGAATGAGTGCGGAGTTTCTTCCAATGAGTAGTTTGTTTTGTTGACTTTCCAAGTCCGTTGAGATCTTTTGAAAATTAGTTGAGCGATTTCACCTACGTTTGAATGATGAATGAAAATGCATTAAATCTTGCAAGGAAGTTTACATGAGTTATCCAGTCTGCAAGATTTTTGGCCATGCTATGATACTTCCTGGTCAAACAGGTCCAAGACACGGGTATCTAGTGTCGCTGTCAATCACCAAGCAACCATGTCTGGACCGATCACTATCAACTAGCTGTCAAGGTACAAAATCTAATTACATAATCGACAGGCGAACAAATGCCCCAATTTCCGGATCACGACTAATGGTAACCATTACCAGTAAGTACATAAACAGAGACGGTTCTTAAATATGTTTGGAAGACATAAGTGCAGCCGTTTCCAGGGTTAGGCAGGGTTAGCAGCTAGAAACTTGTGGATTCAAACTGTCCAGTTTCGACAACATATAGACTGGATTTTATAGACACAATTTATAGGTCTGATGATAACCAGCTTAGGAATACCTGTATCTAGCTAGGGTGCTACTGTAGATATATGCTTCAAGTTTTAGCTCAAACCACCAAAGAAGCCCACATTTCTTAGAGTTTGTTTTTCTTGAGTCCAGGGGTGTTTCTCAGAAAAATGTTGTTGTATCTCGCATGAAAATCATAATTTTGTATGGGCGTCAATCACGAGATGTGACGTCATCCGTAGACGAGATTTATCTGAGAATACAGGTCCAGGGCTGGTGATGAACAGCATATTATTGGTTTAGCCGGTACCTTGGCCAGAGGGAGGTTCCATTTTTAAATGTAAAAAAAAATCACATCAGTCATAATATAAGCTTAATTATTGATTAAAACAGCAGATTTTGCTAAAGTGCGCTAGCATTATTAATATGCAGCTATGCTTAAAGCTCTGCGAGTTTTCACCATAACACAATAGGTGTAAGCAAAAAGTAAAATGAGACTCATGGTAATGAGGAGAAAGTGGTGATTATGAATAACTGTCGTACGAATTAATGCGATATCATATCTGATCTTGCGAGACATGTCTGCTAGCTTATGAGAAAACAAAATTAAATCATGGATATTATTTAGATAATCATACAAGACACAAGATACTTTAGTTCAAAAGGGTCTTACCTCCGACTCCCATGAGTCTTTCACGGCTTTTGATTTACTCCCCTTCATATTTTCAGAGAATAAAACGATCCTTTGTTCTGACCGTTACACATGCACTATGACCTTACACACTAGTGCAGCACTCACTATTCACAGATGTACCAAAGCACGTAAAGGGTTCAGCACTGTCGCTTTCTGTTGTCTTTTTGCCGGATCGCTGGAAGTAATGTAAACATTGTGTGTCGAGACAAGCGAGCGGACCGTCAGTCGTCTCAGCTCAATCGACGGACGCGGACTGAGCGTCTCGTCTCTTGGTAATGGGCACGCACTACAGTTAACTTTCTCTCAACCCAGTCGCACGACCATAAGTAAGCACCATCGAAAGTCGTCGCCGGTACAGCCTCACGGGTCAAAGCCTTCATTAGTATTCCCCAGAAACCAGAATTCTTCATTGCCAATCGGGTCCTACTTAGGTATCCGTCATATGGGGATAGATGTAGCAAGTAATTATATGTAGATAAGATTATACGTTGTTTTCCTCTTGTTTAATCCCTTTTTTGCATTTTAATTTGGTGTGCAATAAAGAGTATTCATCTATCTACTAATAGAACCTCGTGCCAATAAATTTATATGGGTTGTGGTCACTACGTGCATGTGTATATAATTAACGGAGTGCATGCAATAAGAGCACGTGTATTATATTAGTAGCGCTGCACTGGGGGGCGATTTTGGTAGCAAAATGATAATGGGGATCATTTTGATAGTCATAGCGCTTCAAACATGGCGACTTTCGTGGCGTGGCGGGCGAATAGCGGACTGAGACTGAAGAGGTGCGGGTTCGATTCCCGCTGCGAAACAAATGTTTGCATGATCTGCAAATATTGTGTGTTGTGGTACCATAGTACTCGTAGTTCCTCATACACAGGGAATCCTTGTGTACTATGACTATGTATGTGACGTAACTATCGGGTGTTATGTTATTAACTTTTGTATCTTGAAATGTGAACACTTCTTGAACAAGTTTTCGCCTCTTCAAGTTTGAAAGGTTTGGACAGCGGCAAAATTGACAAAATGGTCCCCATACCCATTTGCTACGGCAATAAGGATGCTGGTAAGGTGTTGTGAATAGCAAGCGTCTAACTTTGGTGTTCATTGGAGACGAAACAAAAACAATCCAGTATAAAACTTAATGTATAATCATGATATTTACAAACTTACTTTATATAAAACAAGTAATTTTATGGCTATCAATATATACTTTTACAACATGTCATTAATTTACACAATATTAAAATAAAAGCAACAGTATTACAATATTACTGAAATAGCAATTATAGATTGAAATAGCACAAAAGATGCGCGCGATAGTATGATGGAAATAAAGAGATTCCGTAATTTACAAGATAAGAAATTATATACATAGGTAAGTATAGGTTTTGTTTTCATTTATGTTTATCGATATTGATAATTTCGCACTGTTTTATATGACCATAGGTTCAAGGGAGTTTGTTTTGAAAATACGTTAGCCATACAACTGACTCTTGGGCGTATGCACCCATAAAAAGAGTAATAATACATGAATTTTAATTGTATTTATTATTTAGCTTGATAATACACTATCGTCAAGATTTGAGCTGCTATTCTCATTGCCTAGCTTTCAAACATTTTCATGGAAAAAAAACCAACAGTCAGAAAAGTGCGACTTGAAGTTATTCTAATTTACGATAGAAGGTTTACCTACAATGAAACTAAAGACCAGGGGGCTTAGTACGGGTTTTGATAGTTTACGAAACTATATGAAGTTTCGTTTCCTTCTATACATTTACTTGCAGCGCCCCTAGCGAAAACGAGAAGAAAACTAAGGACGCTGTCAGTAAATGTATGGAAGGAAACGAAACTTCATATAGTTTTCGAAAACTATCAAAACCCGTACTAGACGTACTGTACGTGTCAATTGCTGTTTTGTTTTTGAAAAATGTTCTAGAACTTAGCAACACTTCAAATAACAAAATAATGCTATAATGCCCACTATAGCACCGTTTAGCATTCGATATTCAAGATATTCACGCAACGCAATCACAAGTTAATAATACAAAACACTAAATAAGAATGGTATCACAATTTTATTGATAAAATAACAATGCGTTTACAAATCTATTTGTGATGTCTGGGTGTTGAATACCTACACATTTCTACAATCTCTAAGACTCGCCCGGTCCAATCTCATCGAAGTTGCAACGCGATACAACACTAGGCGCGAACACACTTTAACACGTAAGCTTCCTAGAAGAATTTACTTGAGCCTTAGATCTTTGGAAATCTGATGTCTTATACCGATAAACAACTAAATTTCAACCTTATATTTAATTGCAAATCTAACAAAATAGTTTAGAAAAATAAGTCGTTATTTTGGCTTTTCATTTTATTCTATAATGGAATGGTCTTATCAATAACCATTTATAACTCATTATAATAATTTCGTATGTTTGTTGTATAACATTCACGCCACCGACATGGATTATATTATAAAATGTGTTAAATATATAACTAATGCAAGATGCAAGTTCGTGATACCAAAATCACTTATACATATCCTGATATTTATCCAAATGATTATATGTTATGTGATTTCGCTATTATTATTTCAAACGAAAGTGGTATAAATAGACATCCAAAAACACTTCTCACAAAATGGCACCGCTACTGAAAGTTACTTTCGCGTTTATTCAAAAAATATTTATAACAGATTCCTATCTATGAGTTTACACTAAGAAGAAGTTATCTATACATTAATGTAAAAAATGCTCTTAATATCTATGTTGAAACCATTTCACAGTTTAGCTCAACAAGCTGACAGCTCTATTATTGCTTTTCTATACCTACTGTCGTATAGAAAACGTTATCGATGTGAAATTACAACATCACACATTAGAATCCCACCTCAATGTAATCTCAGGATGCGTAACAACTACAGCTTTCAACAGCTTAATCAATTCAATCGTTAGCATAGTCCTTTAGTGGATAGTTCGTTCAATTTGAAATATCTTACACTAAGTCTAGAGCGACAATGAAAACAATGAAAAACACTTTGATCCCGCCGTGGTTTCTCTTCCGTACAGGACCTATCTTATCAACTCGTTTTACATTGAGCTCGTTTAATAGTATTCTCTGTGCTAATTGAATAACAAAAGAGTATTTCCCTGTACTTAGGAATCTCTTTAATGGACCAGTTGTCTTTTTTCATCACATACGTAAATTATCTATATTCGGGTTATTATTAAGTCAGTTAACTTTAAGACATAATTGATAATGGAATATTCATAAAATCACACTACGATAAAATAATAAACGATACGGATCTAATGCAGATTCCCGACGCTAGATATAACAATAAACAAATTAACAATTTCTACGTATCATTAAAAATAGGTGATATATTAGAGCTGTTAGTGAAAATTCAACGTTTTGGCCGGGTTGAGCAAACCAACTGGAGTTCAAATTACAAATAAATATTTCGAAAGGGAAAGTTTTGAGAGGTCATGTTTTAAAGGAAAATCGATTGCTATTATCCCACGTTTCATCATTATATTATTGTTTCGTTTTACAGAATTTGGAAGCACTTAGACACAGATTTCAAATAATATCCGAGCTTTCAATCCAGTATACCACCTATTTTCCTCGATATACGAATTCCCTATCTAATAATAATGTAATTTTCTCAAAATTTAATAACATACGGTTCGATTAATAATAACCTAAATTTGTTCTTTAGAATTAAAATACACTTGGAGAATTTTTATGTAAAAATCAATTTAAAATATCTCAAAGTTTCAACAATACGACTAATAGTGTACTCATTCAAACCACGTTAAATGTCAATATACATAATCAACTATTTAAAGTAAAATTACACTAACATGATTGAATGTGTTACAAACTAAACTTGTGACCATACGATATAAAATGCGATACAAATGTGTGAAATAAATAAATGTATAATCGAATCTAGCTTAATGACTACCGAGCTAAAAGATAGTATCTAAGAAAAATCACAAAAATGAATTTGATGGAAACGTCTTACATATCAAAATGATACACTCGTAACAACGACTCACGTTTGAAAGCGCATTGTCACTCCGCCTCATCAGTATCACTAACCTTCTTGAAGGTCAATTCAAAGAATGTATAGGTACGCTTAGAATACGTCAACTTAAGATAAACGATACCATAGTAATAATAATAATTGTACTCGGCAATAACTACGATAGTTACCAATAATAGATTTAAAACAAGATTGCACTCGCTTACAAAATGTAACATCAAAACAGTCGTAACGCAACTTTAGAATATTCAACACTTTACCGATGCGTCTGAAGTTTATTGCGTACAAATCCTCCGAGGTGTCGGAGAAAGTCTATGTATAAGTAACGTTTTATAATCACAGGTGCGGATACCGTGGGTATCCGTGGGGTGTCTGTGGGTGTCCGTGGGGACCCGTGGGTTTGTCCGTGGGTATCCGCGGGGCGGCTCAAGCGCGCGCCCTGGCTGCCTCCGCTCTGGCCATAAGGCACAGCCGTCATGGTCTATGGAATCTGTCACAACAAATCGTCCGTTAGTTGTACGTAATGACCCGGCAGACGGCTCGGTTCGGCTGATGACCGCCGACTGCGGTTACACTGTAACTATACCACCTGCAATGACCTAATTACAAATCTCAGACATAAATCCGACTTTTGCTTTACTCATTCAACGCTTTAAGGCTGTGCTAAAGGCACATGGAAATCTTCTTACAAAAAAATTTACAGAAAAGGCATTTTCACAAAATATCTCGTAAAATATAAATAATTTTATAAGATCCTCACACATCTTCGGTTTTATTGTATTGAATTAATTTATTAAATTCAAAGTATATTTATTGCTGAAATACATGTATAAAAGATGTCATTATTGACACAATAGTCTGCACCATATTGAGAAGCGATGGAATCTATTTTGGGAACAATTTATTTTTACGTCGCACTGTTGTGTATGGTATCGTTGAAAAGGTCTCTAAGTTAAGGATTCTTTGCCCATTTTTTTGGTTTAAGAAGTTGAACTCATTGATATCGCATCTGACGGCAGCCATGTCACGCGGAGTCAGCCGCTTTCCACGGCTTGCCCGTGCGTCTATCATACTCACGTGTCTGTATAACTGTGTGAACGAGCTCTTACCGAGTGAGGTGCTTGCTGTCCTCGTGCACAGCCATCTCGGAGCTTTTGAACTCATTGAGCTCTCGCCTGATGGCGGCCTTGTCGCGCGGAGTCAGTCGCGTCCACGGCTTGTCCGCGCGTCTATCATAGTCGTGTGCCTGGTGGACAAAATGTCGATGGGTAACGTGTATCTCCACTTCAAAGGTTGTTTGTCATGCTTCGTTACTAAAGGAGCTACACTCGCTGGGGTAGCACAGGGGGAAAATGCACGGTACACCCCACAACCCACCGGTGCCACTGTGAATGTCTCGACAAGCTCTCCGTGTGGGCACTTAAAATTAGAATCTGTATCCCTGAAAACTGTACGTTCTAAATACAGAGATTACATCAGAAACGAAAGCTTCACTCGCTTTGGTAATATGATGATGAAGAACCTTTTGGAACCAGGTATTTAATAAATTCGTAGCATAAAATATGCGACGATTATGTATACTGAACATAAGGAGTCCGAACATGGTCAGTCTACTAGTAACTGCGAGGAGTTCCGTTATGCCATCATAACGGAACTCCTCGCAGTCACCATAATATTGTATTGTCATCAAAACTTAGGTAAGCAGAATTTCAACTCTATTAGATAAAGGGTGCTGAGTCGAAATCGACGTGTAAAATTTGAATCACAAATAATAGAACAACAGAATTGCATACAATTAGGCCCATTGAAATAGGAAAAAACACGAAATAGCGAGCAATAACTACCGCCAAAATGAGACTTATTTTCATCTGTCCCGTTACCGGGAGCCGGCACACTGGGACAGATGGGAAAAAGTTGAATCATCCCGGATGGCCCCAGCACTGCTATTTCACAGGGTTGGCACAGAGTAAGTGCCATTTAACGGTATGGTACACATATACACTTTTCATTCTAAAACCAGCGATACGTATCAGGATTCATTAATCAAAATTAAACCCAAAAAAAAGGTTACATTATAACCATCGCAGTGTTTCTAGGAAATGTCTATCGTTTTAACAAAATAAATATATTCTATAATAAGCCGGCTAAGGGATTGCACCAGGAGAAAGGCAGCAGCATCCACCTGAGTACACAACACCAATACTGAGATCACCAAACCGCCTGCCAAGCGTGGTGATTATGGCAATTCCCTATGGCCGCCATAGCGTGTAATGGGGGGATTTGGCATAATAACCACGCTTGGCAGGCGGTTTAATGATCGCAGTTTGGTGTCAAGTACTCAGGTGGATGCTGCTTCCCATCCCCTGGAGTAATCCCTTAGTCGCCTATTACGCCATCCACGTCTCCGGTCTCTTTCTGAACAGACTATCTTTCTAAGGACAGTTATCGCAATAGCGGCACTACCATTGGCAAAGGGAGCAGGAACTCCTCAAGAATGATACGAGTGCTACATAACTATATAATTTAATATTTGTTTTTTATCTACTTATAATGATTATATTTGTTTTACTTATTATTGTTTACTGTGTATAATTTGACTTATATACTATTTATTTACTTTCATTCTATTTCTTTTTTATGAACTTTATTGTTTTTATGTTTTATTTCGTGTGTTTCATTGTGTCCGTGACTTGTTTTTACCAATTTATTATATTGTTTGCAAAATGGCTCCAACGGAAGACAAGCGTAGGTTGTTTACAACCTGCATATGCTGAGTTGGGGCCTTTTTGCAACAACATTTTTTATTTTATTTTGTTGTTTTATATACTGTTTGCTAAATTGTATCTAATATTGTTGCAAATAAATTTATTCTATTCTATTCTACCTGTGTAACTTCAATGTAATCACTGAAACGGATGATCTTTTTCTCCTTGAGCTCATCGACGGTGGGTCGGAAGCTCAGTTTGCGCAGCAGGTATCGTTTTTTCTCCTCCTTTTGCTTTTTCTCTTCAGCTGGCGATTGACCTACAAAATAACAGTTACAGTCAATATCGTATGCTTTAGAATCATTCAACAAAAAAGTATGAAATTTCAATCAGAAAGTTAAAATTAATATTTATATCTACCTCGCGGGCAATAGGGAAATTAACATGTCTTTATCATCATCAACAGCCTTTGGGCATCCACTGCTGGACGAGGCCTCCCTCATAAAATACAATGGGGGGGACTTGCCATAATCACCACGCTTGGCAGGCGGATTGGTGATCGCAGTATTCGTGATGAGTTCTCAGGCGGATGCTGCTACCCATCCTCTGGTCGGATTTTACAACATCCACGAGAGGAGATGGAGGGGTCTATTCTTAGGCCAGACACCACGGTCAAGCATGTGTTATCGAACCATAAATTATTCACAACACTTACTTTGAGAATGTTACTCATGAGACTCTTTTGAGAATGTTATTGATAAGAAATATTTTTGAGAATGTTACTCATGAGACTTACTTTTGAGAATGTTAATCACAAGACTTACTTTGAGAATGTTAGTCATGCAACTCTGTTGAGAATGTTACTCACGAGACTTACTTTGAGAATGTTACTGATGAGACCTTTTGAAAATGTAACTGATAATACTTACTTTTGAGAATGTTACTCATGAGACTTACTTTTGAAAATGTTACTCATTTTAGTAGCCACGAGTACTCACTAAACTTCCTTTTGAGAATGTTACTCTCGGAACTTACTTTGAGAATGTTAGTCATGCAACTCTTTTGAAAATGCTACTAATGAGACTTACTTTTGAGTATGTTTCTCTCGACGAGCTCATCCGCGGTGGGCCGCATGGATAGCCGACGGATGAGCCGCGCGCCTATCGCCTCCCAAGACTCTTGTCGCTCGCACTCGCTCTGCACCACTAGGATATTCCTGCACACAAATCACTCAATTAATACATACATACTCAGACTGTTGTTACCTTCTTGTTTCGCACACCTTTTTTTAAAGCTCTGAAGCTTCAAAAAATAACTAAGCTGTATAATTTTAAAGCCTGTTCTTTTTCAAGAGCGTGAGAAATTTTCAAACACGTCATAGAATGATCCAAGACATTAACCGAACTCCAAAGATTTTCAGACATGACAGTTTTTTTTTATATTTTGCAACAAATGATTACAATCTTCTCTTATAATGCGTGTAATTCACACAGACGTTACTTTCTCTACGAGTTTGTACAGAACACTAACAATAAAATTACACCAGTACAACGCTGCCAACCCGGCAATATAAAATTTGCCAAAGCTTTGCGTGCCGAAAATGTTTTCATAATATCCGATTAACATACCCCTGCTGGCTTACTCCCAACTCCCGTAATCTAGGCCGGTTTTAATTAATAAATCAGGGATGTTTCGGAAATCTTTCTAAGACACCCATTAAACAGCTATTTTCTCAATATTGTGGTATTATGTTTTTTACTAAAAAATATACTCTTACTAGTAAAACATGACTGTTAACGACACCGAATATAAAAACAATACCATTGCCAAAGAGCGAGCTCTCAAAAACAGGAAGGAGTAAAACATTGATAACAATGACTTTGCTTGCTGATGCTGACGAAAATAACACTCCCAGGCGTGCATTGTCACCAGGCAATACTACGCCGACTATTATTATTACACTATTGTATAATAATATCTACGCGTTGACACAGGGTACACGCCATATAACACTAGAACATTGGCATGAATCAACGAACACATTGTTTCTATTCAGCTGATGGCTCTCGTTTAAAAATAGCTCCCTGCTCTCGTGTTTTCGCGAAATACTAATGGCGAGTGACAACCCTCATAACGTGCTCAGGTGAACGTAGGTCATGACATTGACTTCGTATCTATGATGTCACACCGAGCCGAAAGGTCTCTTGGCTTTGTAGTTAGTGGGATGACGACGTAAACTTTCACTTTTGATAGTGTTGGATGTTTCATATCATTAAATAAATTGCTAATGTGTTAATGGTACATTGTTACACAAGGGCCGTAAGCGATCCATTACACCAGCGATATTTTAGATAGATGCTAAGGAAATCGCGGGTGTAATTGACCCCTTGTACCTGAGAATAACATAACTTTTTATCAAGAATGAGAGGAAATGAAGTCTTATAAAATAAATTGAATTTTCATAATAGTTTGTTGCTAAAAAGAAAATTTGCGATACCGGTCCTACCAAGTATTTTTTTTCAAATTAACTCACGGCCCTTGGGTCATAAATAGCATTTACGGAGCAATTTTCGAGTTACCTATGACTTACTTTCAGAGCATGAGTGATGAAAAATAATATTAGTGGTTTGAGATTTTTTGGAATTTATCACACTGCCCGCTAGATATTGCCCACCAGCACGGATTGCAAGACAACTTGAGTCAGTAATTATAGTTCACCTGTTGATGAGTTCCTGCCGGTCGGGGCGCAGCGCTAGCTTGATGTTGAGGCTCTCTTTCCTGGCGAGCTTGGCCGCCGCCGACTCGTTAGAGTAGTCGTCGCGGTGTTCCTCCCACGGCCGAGCGTTCTCCTTGTTTTCGTGCGTGTTGCCCATACGCACCGGTCGAGTACTGCCATATAATAACAAATATAAGCATCGAATACTGTTGCTGTTATCATAATAAGTCTTTACGAATTTCCAATTAAATTGTAGCGGCACCGTTTGAATTTTTTTTATGCGAAATATAAGTAAATACTTATTACAATGTCTCTTTCCTGTATCTAAGTGATGTTGTATTAGTTATAACTTTGATAAATTGTGTATTATCGTAAATGAGATGGTTGTCGTGTAACATGTAGTGCAAATGTTAGTTGCACGTGACATGTATAGTGTATACTACTTATTTTTTAACATTCGCCTAAAACATTCTGTTTTTTTTATTAGAGTAAATGATGGAACTAGTATGTTGCCCACCTGATGTTAAGCATCCCCAGCAAACAAATGCAATACCTCTTAGGTCACGTCCACCTAGGACGCGCCCTACGTGACATTGCACTGCGCCAGTCAGCCTGAGACATGATGATGAAAAGTCTCATGTGCCTGTAATTTTATCGGTATACCGGAACACAGCAATGCTCACACTACTGTTTGGTGGCAGAAATAGGTATGGTGGTAGTATTTCCTCAGATGAACTCATTAACAAGAAGTTCTACTACTAACATTACTAGATTTTTACTTAATTCACACTTGGAATGAATATCTACAATACCGATGACAGTAAGCATAACAACATTAAGATTTTGAACGTCTAAAACTATAAAAATATAAATATGGTAACACTATTTGATCCATGCAACATAACAACAACATGTATGATAACAAAGAAAACCATATCGGCGGAACAACCACTCTAGGTAACGGTAATGCACTTCGACAAACATAAGGTTTTGCGGTTTCGAATCAGGAAAGCGTCACAATCATGGCAGTTTAAGTAATGATGGCGTTGCGAGAGGTAGTTAGAGAGGTAACAGATGATAGGAAGCGTGCAATGCACGATGCGTTGCGAAGCGGACCGTCCACGGGCCTCTGATCGACGGTACAACAATCAGCAGTTACCATATTCGGATCCTTGGTTTAGGTGGCGGCCGTCTGCTGCCGCCGCGCGATGGAAATAAACAATCACATTTTTCATCACGCCCAATATACCAATTCTCATAATGGATAAATGATTCCAAGCAGTACATTATAGAGCTTTCAAATTTATGTTAAAGAAACCATATCCAGTACATTTGTGAGTAAGAAATAGGCTTGGTACCATCAATTCAAGTTATAAGCTCATAGGTTTCATATTAAAATTAATTTTGTCCTTTACCAAATATACCCTAAAGCTATTGCCAACAAATTCCCAGGAACATTACATAAATTGAAGAAATATTAAGCCCCTTTTCGCATCAAGCCACACCGAGATCGAACACTGCATTTTAAATATCGCAAATCGTATCTTAGCAAAAGTTCTGAATGCTCACTGTTTATTTTTAAACGCAAGTTTAGATTATTAATTTCTCAAATGTAAATTTCTTTTGAGAATAAAGTTCTTTAACCAGGATTAAGAGGTCGATGCAACAGGCGTCTAATCACTCTTGAGCCGACCGAAGCCTTACTTTTGTGGGACATCGCGAAGCCACTGGAATGTATACAACCGACAAATAGCGACAATCCAGAAAATAAATCGCAAAACTTCGGAAGATGCCACTTCGCAGATATTTATGAGATTACTGCAATGTACTCTTTTGCAGAGTTCGCCCGGCCCCATCCTGACCAGAGGCAAAAGTTTAGCCTTTCTAGGTCAACCTGTATTCTGGATATGCCACTGTAAGTCCAGAACCGAATAATCGAATCTTGTAATCAAATTATCCACGCATTTCCCGATTTAGTAGAAATTTTGGACACATTGTAGTTCTGATGACAATAACAGTATTATGAAGTCAACGAGCTGATCTGATGAAGACAGAAGGTGGACAATGGAACTCCTACAGCAGGATTTCCTTAACTTTTTTGTGCCGAGCCTGTCCGGATTATAAACAACATATTCATGCCCCTTTATTTTTTTTCATGATAAAATAACAAACGCACATTATTTTAACAAAATTTATCAATTACAACTTTTATTATTATTAGTATTATCAAATTAATACTATACTAGGGAGATACTTGAGCTTGCATGCTCTATACTAGCTCTGTCCAGCTGCAGCAAACGACGTCACGTTGTGGAACAGTGACCGACGGAATCAATGAATGTGATATATATCTACGCGCTAAATTGATTTTTCTTCCGAAAATGCAAACGCATGCCGCCCTTTACCATCTCTCTATGCCCCTCTAGGGAGGCGCGCCCCACTGGTTGGGAAGTCCTGTCCTACAGGGATGACCGTGTTTGGATACATTAAAATCCGTTAACGGTTCCGAATACTATTATCATGATCATCATTATCATCAGCCGAATGGCTAGTATCATAAAAACCTTAGTAAATATACAACGTGTAAAGGACGGCTCCAGAATACTGAAGGTACCGGTAAAGCTTCCTATATCATAGCTATATAAAATATCTTTCGCCTAAGAGGTGATTCATACCGGAGAAAACTTATTTTTTTCGTTTCGTATCGTATTTGTCAGCCAGCAATGTACGCATTTATTCCGGCCGCGCGAGTTCAACGCTCCCAGCCAGCTGATCGACCCGTAGCGCCAATATTTCTTATGTGGTTTTCATTGTTTTTTTTTGACGTTTTTATTTATTAATGTGTTTTTAAAGATGAAAATTAGGTTTTTGTGTTTCTTTAACGATATTTTATGGATATTTATAAAGAAAACACGAAAAAAGTGAGCATTTTTTTTTGTGTTTTTTCGTCTTATATATTTTCAGAATCATGGTCTGAAGGCACTGTTTCAGTTTTCGGGAGTAGTCTTTTTACGCCCTGTATATTTCAACAAAAACGGGTTTATCGTGTCGGGTTGCAGTATCGATCTCAGTGTGGCGAGCGCAATAACAAGTATCTAATGAAGTAATACAAGATACTGACTTGAAGCTGGTATGGTGGTGGTCCTGCCGCTGCGTGAGCGGCGTGGTCAGTGGAGTGCCGGATGGAGACGCGGCGGGCGCGGGCCGTTTCTTGAGCGCAGACTTGAGAGGCACCGCGTTGAAGATGGGCTCCTTGGGAGGGATCTCCTCCACTCGGTTTGTGTCCGTCAGCGGCTCTTCGTCGTCGTCTTGATCGTCCTCGTCTTCCGCTGATGAGATAAACATTCTCAAATTAACTAAGCTTGCTTTGAAAAGGCTATGACAAAACTACAACATTATATACCTTTATTTTCTTAGGCACTACCGTTTGGCAGAACTAGTAGAGCTTCGAGCAACACGGACTTCCTGCCGCGGGCCGGAAGGGAGTAGCCTTAGCGATATATTACCATTCAAAGAGTTCTGCCTTTTTTTGCGGGGGGAAATGTGCACACAAGCGCAATTCCGCATATACACAACCAAATACAACACTGTAATGACGACACTCACACTAACAAACCTTGCACACCTCCTCAGAATAAGAACAAACCTCAACTAGTTTTATTAAACGCATATGCCTACTTTGGCTTGTAGTTTGACAGAGGGGAACGCTGCGAATGGCTACTCCCTTCCGTGTTGCTCGAAGTAGTAGAGTGAAGGGAAATTATACTTTCCCGTGACAATACTATTCTTATTGGCTGATTAAACGCATATTATAAAATCTCCCGTGGATTACCTTCTTCTTCACTCTCCACTAGCCGGTAGACATCCACTGCTGGATGAGGCCTCCCTGGTAACATGCATATCGTGCAATGGGGGGATTTGCCATAATCACCACGCTTGGCAGGCGGATTGGTGATCAAATACAAACGGTGAGTCATGGTACATTTCCTTTTAAGAAGGGACATTTTGAGAGTCACACTCATGATAATTAATTCAGCGATTTGGCAAGTACAGCATAATAGTATGATCTTGGTCGACGAAAATAGGAATGATTAGTAATGTTTGGTCATTCACATTGCCCGCACATTTGTTTCAGAATTTCAGAAGCTTGCTCTGTGGTAAACTCTGTAATATAACTCGAAATTCCCAAATGCAAATCTCATAATAATCATCATCATCAGCCTGTAGAAGTCCACTGCTGGACATAGGCCTCCACCCTAGAATGCCACGACGAACGGTCTTGAGCCGCCTTCTTTCATCTCCATTTCTTGCGATCTTTATAATGCCTTTATCCCATCGAGAAGAGGGCCTTACTCTAAAGCGAAGATCAGAAAGAATACCTAAAAAGACATGAATTGAATTCTATCACCTTTCATATAAAACAACAAGTATCAACATTATTGCCTAGTTCTATTTAGAGTAATATCACTACGTAGAAAAACATTCAACCTTACCGGTGAACCCTACCTTTTCCATTTAGTTTTTGTAAACACCTCTAATTTAAATAATAGTTGTATTGTTAAACACCCGCTAAACATTAGCGGGCAATCGGCACATCTCGAAAAAGGCTATCGGCGGCTCTGGTAGATCGGACAGCGTCAGTTGTACACTTACAGTCAGACAGAGAATGTTGGACGAGCGCGTGTTGGTGTGAGTGGTGTGGCGTATTTGTGTGGTGGTGGCGAGTGGGACTCGGCGAGCTGAACATCGGCGGCGGTGGAATGGGCCCGATGTCGGAGACGGCTATCGGCGGCTCCGGTAGATCGGACAGCATCAGTTGCTCGTCGCTTACCCCGCCACCGTCGCCAACAGTACCGTAGCCGCCAACTGAAATTAAAAAAAAACTCTAATAAGGCTTTAGTCGAGCGGACTTTCTTAGCAGGAAATTATTTATTTATTTTCTCAGTATTGATTGGTTCTTCATGCGTTTACGAAACGAGTTCTATTGAAAACTGAAGCAAAATTCTCACAAACCATTTTAGTAATGTAGAGTCAGAACTACTCAGAACTACTTTTTTATGATATTTCGAAGCAAACGTACAGCAAAAGGTTATTTAGTTACCAGCACCGTTTCGTTCATCACATACGTGTGTGTTCTTCTACGAAAAGTTCACTCCAATTCGTAAAAGCTATGCAAGATACACTTTCTACGAATACAATTTGAAACAAACTGCTTTACTTTGCAAAACTTATTGCGCATACTAATTGGCACAAACATACAGGCTTCGCCTAGTTTGGAACCTTATGGAATGTCTTTAGTATTAATAAACATTAGATATATTTAAAGTGTAGCTTTAGTAACCTCTTTGGGGCCGTCCATTAATCACGTGATGTTTTTTTAGCATTTTTGACCCCCCCCCCCCACCCCTTGGTGATACGTGGTGAGGTTTAAGACTACCCTAAAAATATTGTACACAATTGCAACTCACCAACGTCTCCTTGGTAGCATACCCGTCGCGCGTGTTTGCCAGCTGTCAAGGAATTTGGCCTCTCTGGCCTCATCATCTCGCCACCATTTTCCAATTTGTCTTTCTTTGGTTCTGAAAATAAACAAAAGAAACATTCAGAAACAACTTCTCAATAACACATTGTGGTCCAGGCAAGACGTTATGTTTGAATAATATTGACCCTGCTCAGAGTCCTGTTTTGGATTGTTTAATTGTTCCAGGTAGGTAGTTAAATAAAATATTATTGAAGCAAGTTATCATTTGTTTAGGAATGATACGGTTCGCATCGATGTAGATAGTAATTTTGCCTAGGTAGAGATAGTTATTGTATGGGCGGTTATGGCGATGATTCTAATAATAGACGATCTTCGACGAGTACGCTGTTCCATTCACTGTCCCGGCTGGCGTCGGCGTCGGCCTTGGCCCCGTGGAATTGTATTACTGACGCATCTCCGTAACTCGACGAGATATAATAACTAATAAACGTACATGAAAACACGCCTACATCGTGCTGAATTGATACTCGTAAATGTTATTTTTACATGTCTTTTCGTGTTTAAGTTTAGTTGATTTTTTCGTCATGATACATTTTCTTAGATCAAGAAATAATTTTGTTTAACCGTATTTTCGTGTTGAATCGAGATTATTTGGGTCAATATACTAAATTGTTTTACGTTATTATAAATAGAGCAGGATTTCAATGAAAAACACTGTTGCTGTCTGAAAAAAACATCGGTGTTTCAGACACACGACGAAACTAAGTTTAATATGTTTTTAATGCCGTTTTAGTTTATACTCGCAGAACTTACTAAATCAGAACAAACAGCAAAACAAATAATGAAGTTATTTCGGCACAGAAGGCATTTACAAAGTACGAAACTGAAGGAGTCGTTCGCAAAACAGTACAGCAGTAATGCAAAACAAATGGTTCAATCCATTTAGAAGCCATTAGACCCGTGCCTATATGAAGCAATAAGAGTTAGCAAGCAACGCACCTGGCAGCGCCAGCCTCGGAATTTCGTGACCCGCTACGGCAAAGTTACTCAAATGTATTGCGACATAGATCAACAGCCAATTACCTACGTGTTTTATTCTACACAAATTCACTGAGTTATTGTTTATCAGGCAGGAGTGTTAGCCTGGAAAAGTTTCAGGCAGGTATCAGAACTCCACTCAACCAGATCTTTCGTTCATTTGTCGCGTCTCTACACTAGTAAAAGTTGCGAAAGAAGTTTAATCCTCCAGGTTAATAATTTTTTTAAGAAGAAATCTTGTAGAAAATCATTCATTAAAAATTAACAAATATAATATTTGTACACCCCAAATTAATAATGCCATGTATAATAAAAGTACTTTTATAACAGCAATAATAGTTTACCACTAGAAATAAAACTTCTCGAAGGAACTAGATTTAAAAATCATCTCAGAAAATGGCTTACAAACCTAAACAAATATTATGAGAGAGAGATAGTGATTATGTTAACAAGTAGCTGTGCATATATTATTTATAGAGGTATAACTAACACCTCATTATTTTAATGTTTTTACCTACCTTACATTGTACGTCCTAGACAGACAAACTGTTTAAACTTGTAGAGTGCGTCAAATCTAGAACTGAAAGCCGGCCTATTTAATTACGTCCAAATAAAATATATAATCAAAAGCGACGGAGGGGCGTGCAGTATTAGACTATAGACGCACCGTACCTGCCTAATAAGTATACCATCTTTTGTACAACAGCTAAACAATAAACATTATGTGATTCTGATTCCTGATATGTCTGATGTATGTGTGTGTAACATATCATGACACATAACATGTACAACCATAAAAACCAAGCGATTTTCTATGAGAAACCTCTTGGTAGACGAGATCTTAATGAAGCTCCTCCAGATTGATATAAATAAACAAAGCTTACGGGGTGTAATCATAATGTAGGCTGTATATCAAAGTACAAAATGTTTCTGACGAATGAGAACAAAAATTTTCTGTGTAAGGTTATTTATCAAACTTGAGGATAATATTTCGTCTCAGAAGGCAAACAATATGTACCAGTTTCTAGGAAAAAATGTTATAAATAAGATGCCAAGATAAATTTCTTGTTAACTTACTTGTTACTTGCTTTCGTTTTATTATTCTTTTATACAAAAAAAAACCTATAACTTCTTTGTTCTATTAATTGGGGAAAAGCTTACGATCAAGAAAATGTTACTTCTTATCTTGGGACAATTGTTTTTTGTTTTTTTACTTTTGGTTTTCTAGGTTTTGACCGTCCCGCCTCACCTGACAGTAATTGTCGATGCGGTCTCAGATGGAGCACGCTTGCCTAGAATTAACCTATTCACTCTCGTTTAAAAACACCCTGTTGCCTCAAAATAGCTGTTCTGGAATGACACCGGCAATGAGTTCCACTCCTTAACTCTCTTAGCAGTGCGCATTATGAAGGTAGATTGGAATCGCTTCGTGCGCAAAGATGAAACAACATCATATATGGGTAGCTATAATTTATTTTGTAAATTGTGTTATGCACAAAATGTTGCATTTCCTTAACTATTTCGTTGAAAACTTGGTTTCATCAGGGGAAAACCCCTTACATAAATTCGACACCTCTCGTTAGTACAATTAATTATATTCGTATTGTATTGTGTATTGTATGTATAGGCTCTATTGGCAAAAGACACGAGCCCAAACCAATGTTTAGTTTAGAGTACAGCTTTGAAATAACAGCCTTTCAAGAATTTCCTTATGATGTCACAATAAATAAAGTACTTAGTGGCAATATCGTTCGGAATAAAATAAATATTGCTTTAGATAATAATGCGTCAGTTCCTACCAAAAATTAATACTTACCAAAAGTGAGGTATTCAAAACCAGAAGAAAATTTTATTCATAAGCAGGAGTTGTCAAAATGTATAGGTACGCCTAACTCTTCGTGTAATTTCACCTACTGAAACTGGTGGTTGGATATAGCATCAAGTGTCACATTTCCTTTTATTTTATTCCCGGGTAATGCTCTATTGCCGTCTTTCCGCACCCTCTGTCATCTCGAAGGTCACTGGGAGAGCCGATCAATGCGTTTGCTCTTCGCCAAGCTTTCGATTACGATTTCGCAGTACATTGCGCCGCGTGCTTCTTCTTTTCAAGTCCAGGAATATTTAAAACATAAAGCGCAATGTATACTATAAAATTGTAATCGAGAACGATAACCGGTTCTTTAGGTAATAAGGGCGCTGGTTATAGTGATTGGGAAGATAAGCGGAACGATTCGTGCGAAATAAATTACAACAAGAAAGAAACTTTTTTTTTAAACTGATGATTGTCAAGCTTTTGTCCGCCATCTTATCTGATGGCGTCGATACAGTCTAAGATGGAGCATGCTTGCCTATAATTAACCAACGATTATTGAACTGAAAGTTAGTTTTACGAAAATAGATGTAAGAAGATCGAGCCAAGTACCGTATTCCTATAATAACATTTCCAGATGGTGAGTGCGTATTGCGTAAGTGCTTTCCCTACACATCATCTGTCACCGAGAAGGTCGCACGGGAGAGGCGATCAATGCCTCTGTCCTTGGCCGTTATACTCCGTTGTATTTGTATCCCTTGTTATAGCAATTCGGAAAGAAAAGGACGCAGATTCGTGCGGAATCAACTACAACACCAGAAAAAACTTTTATTTCTTCAAAGGTTAAAAACCCGTTGTTGCACCAAGTCTCATGATCTTTTTATAATTTTAAAGTTTGTGCGTCTCTCTTATATCGTCTGTCAACAGGAAGGTCGTGCGGGAGTCGATAAATGGAGCTGCCCTTGGCCGAGGTGCTCCACCGGGTTATAGTTCTTAGTAATAGTAGTTTTCTGAGTCAACTTGCGAAACAAATTTCTTCGATACACTTAACTTTATAATGTTGTAATAATTTTCCTGCAATACTGCCATCATGATACACTAGCTAGATTATTTTCAGCTGTTAACCGACTTCAAAGAGGTGATAAATTTATCTACTAATATGTATGTTACTTGCGCCCCGTTGTTTAGTCCAATTTAAGGGGGATGCTTTCGATTACTTAAAGCTCGTTTCACGCTAGATGGCGTGGAAAAACAGATATTGACTTTTTTATTTTTTGTTCAAAACTCGAGCGTCTTTAGTGAGTAATTTTACCGTTTGCGAGCACGGTGTAGGTCATAGAATTTGATGCAGCATGAATTTTCGTTAAAGAGTCGTTAGAAATTTCAAATTCACTATAAATAAGATCTGACAATTTGCCTCATGTAATTACACGCACGCACACTTCTACATTCACTGTTTTGTTTTTCACTAGATGGCGTTGTCATTATCCCCAGATGTTATATAGATGGCGTTAAAAAAATGTTTATAAGGTATCTCGATAATGATGGCGTTAAAGAAAATTGTTAGAAGGGATGAGCCGCCACCATCCACCGACTTCCTGCCACCCTATAAAAAGTGCCGTGGTGTGCAGCGTAGAATCTATAATCCTCCTCCCGTGGATGTCGGAAAAGCCGACTAAGGGTTTACACCAGGGCATGGGCAGCAGCATCCATCTGAGTTACCGATACTGCAATCACCAATCAACCTGCCAAGGGTGGTAATTATGGCAAACACCCCCACAAAAATGAATGTCTTTTTACAGAAATGAATAAAAAGAAAAAACAAACAGATTAGGTATTTTTATTGGTTTATAATTACAAGTATTTTCCACTAGAAATATCATACACTGACAACAAATATTCATCAATAGGTAAGCGATCAGTGCAACTGCACATTTTGTCTTCGTATATTGTATTCATTGTTACCATTAGTGCCCATTGCATCTCTTCTAAATATAACTTTTCATTTAAAAAACCGACTTCCGCCATTGTATTCGACTAAATATTAGGATGAAAAAAAATGATGAAAGAACCATAGTGGTGAAAGGATTATGATACTTTCTGAATGCAAATGCTTGGTTTGTTGCTGAAAATATCAAAATCGCCATATGTATGCCTAAAATATTTGAGGAGTTCCCTCAATTCCTCATGGATTCCATCATCAGAACTGGGTTTTGAAAAAAATGGGACCAATCTGGAAGTACATATATCTATTCAAATAAAAAAAGAATTTTCTAAATCGGTTCATAAACGCCGGAGATATGAGGTATCATCTTCATCATCATTAGATGTAGTTGATCTGATGATCAACTACATCATCATCAGCCTGTAGAAGTCCACTTAGGTGTCCCCTAGAGTGCCATGACGAACGGTCTTGAGCCGCCTCCATCCACAGATTTCCTGTGACGTTCATAATGCCTTTAGTCCATCGAGTGGAGGGCCTTCCTCTACAGCCTCGTCCGTTTTTCGGTCGCCACTCGAGAACCTTTATTCTCAAACGGTTATCAGTTCTGCGAGCTATATGACCTTCCCATTGCCACTTCAACTTGCTAATTCTGGTTGATCATCAGTGGCTAGAAAAAAATACATTTCTTGATATAGTTTTGTTTTAGACAATGTTGTAAGGGTTTTTTGTATGAGAAAAAATAACGTACATGATGTCATTTCATTGAGATCTATGCACTTTGCATTTTTCCGAACACGTCTCAATATATATTTCAGATAAAATCGCATTTTTGAAAAATGCTACCAGCTTTATCATCATGCTGCTGATAAACTCATTTATAGGGTGTGGTGATACGGCGTTTGCAAACATAACAGTGTACAAATATTACTGTGTTGGAAATATATGATATTGGATAAACAATCAACAATCTGCCTCTCTCACTATTCCAAATTGACTCGCAGTCAGACGACTAGTTAGTAGTTTTGTTAGTAGTAGAACTTCTTGTGAAAGAGTTCGTCCGGGGAAGTACTACCACTGTACCTATTTCTGCCGCCAAGCAGTAGTGTTCGCATTGCTGTGTTTCGGTTTGAAGGGTACGGGTGCCGGTGAAATTACAGGCACATGAGACTTTTCATCTTTATGTCTCAGGGTCGGTAGCGCGCGTGTAATGCCTCTGGTGTTACAAGCGTTTATAGGCTGCGGCAACTGCTTTCCATCTGGTGGGCCGTAAGCTTGTCTGCTTGCCAAGTAGCATAAAAAAAAAACGTTCCGATCTGTGAGTAACGTATAAATCATTTCCATGCTGTTTATGTTGTGGACCATTTCTCAAATCTTCTGCCATCAAATCTGGCTGACTGCTGTTGTGCATTATTATTTTTCGTGCAACCAGAGTCAGCTTCGTCAATTTCGGCTTCAAAATATTTCGTCCATAAATTGGGAGCTTGGTGTTAGATAAGATCTGAAAACATAACATATTTACTTATTACATTTTCATTCATTCAATTTTTAAAGATATTTCAAGTAATATAAATATCGAGCTGCGCCTCGCGGTTTCACCTGCGTGAACCATGATATTATTATTATGACGTTGATTTATTTTAAAACTCGTTATAAAATACATTTTTCACTATAAAGAAATACTACTTATCTATAAAAACAAATAGTATATAAAAACAGTATAGTAAAAAATATATTACAAAACGGTAAACCACCGACCGCGGAGCAAAGGCCCAAGCGGTCGGAGGCTAGGGCTGCAGAGAGGAACCTCCTGACTATGCGTGCCGAGTCCAGGAGTACTGCCTTCTGAATCTGACCGTTGATCCAACCATTTAGTGAGAGCTTCTCAAGGTATTGGTCGAGGCTCTTTGCTATAAGGCCATTCACAGAAACAACTATCGGGACGATAATCGTCGAATCCACATCCCACATGGCGGTAATCTCGTGGGCCAAGTCAAGGTACTTGCTTGCTTATTTTTATTATTATTATTATTAGGTATCTTCATTCCAAATTTCACTCAAATCCGTTCAGCCGTTTGGGCGTGAAGAAGTAACAAACATACTTATAAACTTTCGCATTTATAATATTAGTGTGATGTGATGAGATGAAGAGGTCAACCGACGAATCCAACTCGGATGGGCAGCGTTCGGGAAACTACGCCATATCTAGTTTGTTGGTTTTGTGAAAACTTCTTGTGAAAGAGTTCGTCCGGGGAAGTACTACCACCGTACCTATTTCTGCCACCAAGCAGTAGTGTTCGCATTGCTCTGTTTCGGTTTGAAGGGTACGGGTGCCAGTGAAATTACAGGCACATGAGACTTTTCACATTATGTCTCAGGGTCGGCAGCGCGCTTGTGATGCCTTTGGTGTTGCAGGCGTCCATAGGCTACGGTAACTGCTTTCCATCAGGTGGGCCGTATGCTTGTCTGCTTGCCAAGTAGTATAAAAAAAAATCTTCTCGTCGCCGATACCGCAGAGCCTCAAGACGAAAGTCTACACGCCAGTGTTGACTTACGGCACTGAGACGTGGTCGCTAACTATTGGCCGTATAGACAAGCTCAAAGTTGCGCAACGGGCTATGGAGAGAGCTATGCTAGGAGTTTCACCACGTGATAGAATCCGAAATGAGGAAATCCGTAGAAGAACCAAGGTCACCGACATAGCTCTCAGAATTAGTGGCAGTGGGCAGGTCATATAGCTCGAAGAAGTGATAACCGTTGGAGAATAAAGGTTCTCGAGTGGCGACCACAAACCGGACGACGCGTTAGAGGAAAGCTCTCCACTCGATGGAATAAAGACATTATAAACGTCGCGGGGAGTCGGTGGATGGAGGCGGCTCAATACCGTTCGTCGTGGCATTCTAAGGGGAAGGCCTATGTCCAACAACAACAACAACGAAGGCTTCAAACAAAGGGCAGGCATCTTCTATAATAGTACTACTCTACTAGTAGGTAACACATTAAAATTATGTAAATATCTGTTTACTTACGAAATTTCACCGTGAAACCGTTATAACCTGGCTTGCACTCGTTTCAAAGACACCGCCCCAAAGAAAATTAATCGCATGACACCCACAGTGCACCATAGACAAGGACCATAGAGAAAAAAGTCAAGGAACATATAGGGAGAAATAAGTGCACTGGGCTAGGTAACCACAGACAAACAGAACACCTTAAATTCAACAGGGCCACAAATCAAAAAATTTCAATATCGTTTTTAATGCAAAAATGGCATTTAGATGATTCCAATTTTTATATTCGAAAAAGACACCCATGGTTTTAGCGTTTAAAATAGTTCAATCACACAACTACCCATTTAGCATTTTGAGACTTTGATGACTAACTTCACAGCAAAGCAGCCATCTTTCCAGTTAATAATAATAATAATAATAACTTTATTACGAAACATAAAAGTGTCAGGTTTTGGAATGCGTTTCTTTTGAATGAAAGTTCAATAAGTTTGATTACTATTTTATTAAAACGAAACCGCAGTACTTGGAAATGTGTCTGTTTTGCATATAAGATTACCGTGATTATGGTTGTAATTGTTTATAAACAAACATGCAATATTTGTTAAATGACTGTTATTACAATCAGTCTGTACAATCAGTCTTAAAATACAGTGTTTCATTATTATACATAAGTATCCTTTGAATTAAATAATCACTTTTAAGATTATTAAAATTACTTTGGGATCACATCCTTTTCAATCAGTTTTAGGATGCCCTGTTTTTTGTCTCAGCAACTTGTAGCTTTTTGATATTATTTTATTTTATTTACTTGGGAAAAATCTGTATCCTGAGAAGTTTTGTATAAAAATATATTATGCCTTTACAACTCTTCCTTTGAAAATCTATGCCAAGAGGCTGAACACTAAGAGGTTCTGAATCATAACTGATTGGTAATCAATCGTCTGTACTGCTGTCTGAGCTTATAGATGAGGATTCACTGGAGTCTCTATCTTAATCGCTTCATCAAAAACGGTACAAATTCCATACCAGACAGACAGCCAACACAATCCTAGCCTATCGTTACTTGATGAAAACATTATCTGATTTTGGAAGTCCAGAGCAATGAATAAATTTAGTCATTGAGGAAAGTACAGACAGCGATTCAGATATACTCAAGTGAATCCTCATCTTCAAGCTCAGACAGCAGTACAGATGATTGATTACCAATCAGTTGATTCAGTACTTCCTAGTGTTCAGCCTCTTGACATAGATTTCCAAAGGAAGAGTCGTAAAGAGCAGACCTCAAAGTTATTAAAACTGATCAACAACATTAAAATATATTTTTATACAAAACTTCTCAGGATACAGATTTTTCCCAAGTAAATAATATAAAATAATATCAAAAAGCTACAAGTTGCTGAGACAAAAAACAAAGCATCCTAAAACTGATTGAAAAGGATGTAATCCCAAAGTAATGTTAAACTTTTTATACTTACTTATTTTAAAATTGATTATTTAAGCTAAAGGATTTTTATGTATAATAATGAAACACTTAATGAGATTACTGCGATGACTTAGATATTATTGATCGTAGATCTCATCGTTACTACTAGTAAGTCAAAGATTTATGAAGTATTTTATTTTGTAATATTGCTAGATGAAGAGGTGATAGTTATGGATAAGTTTCTTCCGCATTTAATTACATTGATCTCAATGTAAATTTCAAGGTAGTGTAAGGTTCAAAATACGCATCTTATAATATACCATACATATATGTAGAAAAAAAAGATTTATAAAGTAATACAAAAAAAACTACTATCAAAACTTTGATAGGCTTTCCAGTAAAAAAATGAATTTTCGACTTGTGGCTCTTTTGCATTTAAGGAGCGAGATGACAACTTCATACTACACTTTGATATTGATATATTATCAGGGTTGCTACACCGAGTTTCTGAATCACAGCACGGTACACGGTCGGATTATAAAAACTAGTAGTTTTGCGAACAGAATACCTCAAGAGCACAAACTATCTTGTTTTTCGATAAAGTTTAAAAATCGCATCCATAGTCCGATCTAGCATATACCCAATCTTACTTGAACCACAAGTCGTTGAAACTCTAACAAATGAGAGCTCACGTAATACTGGTTTTCATTTTTATTTTTTCTCAAAAACTATATTGTAAAATAAATATATAAGTAAGTACATATATCAAGTTTCGTCAAGATTAATTGAAAAATGCGACGTACGCGAGTACTTACGTACATAGGTACATACATCCGAACAGACGATAGCAAATTTTGCCATATTATATTGCAAGGACTTACCTTGCTTTGCTCGCTCGGTCAATGACTAATAATATTTTTTTTTTATTGCTGCGAATGAAGTTACGAATGTATAGTTTTTACATATTCTTTCGTTGTTTTATTTTTATTTTATAAAACTGAAACTTGAGTTTCAATAAAGTACGTTACAATAAAGTATTTTCTCGAAGGTACCTACTTTGTTGATATTGCAAAGTATAAAGAACATAGCCGCAAATAACTTTGTAAACTATGATTATAACGAACGGTTGGCAACCCTATCAGAGCCAGCTCATAAAGCCTAATAATTACGGGTGACTAGCAAGCACTAAACTTGTGACGTAGCGTTGCCTGGCAACGTCGCGTTTCGCAATTTTGGTGACAGACCCGAAAATAACGCGAGGCATACTTTTATTTATTTAGCGCCATCTTTCACTATCTTTCTCAAAACTCGGTGCTCGAGGTCCATTTAACCGCCATCTCTGTCAAATTAAACAAAACAGGGTGCTCTGCGTAAAAATATCACGCTTCGATGGTAGGTGGCGACTCAAAATGGACATTAAAAACACTCACACATACGTAAAATTGGTCGTATTTCAAACTAATTTTAAAAATTACCCTTAGTAAATTTTTATTTGAAACAACCATTTGCGAGTACGATAATCATTAGAAAATCGAAAAAAAAATACGATATAAAGAACGACAATCTGTGGATTGAAAAAATACTTAAATTATTTTGTATGGGCAAGGCAACGAGAGCATTCACCTTAAATGGTTGTTTCGTATCTTTGTAGCTCAATTTTTTTAAAAATATTTTTTAAATTCTACTGATTCAAGGTAGCCTATTCCTATGGTTCCATGTCATTGGAAAGCTCTTACGAGAGAGCTGCAAAAACATAAGGAGCTGAACTGAACATTTGCTTATTCACAAGCGGAAAGCCAACGGATTCATCAAGATGTCACACATTCCTATAACTTCAATGCATGCGCTCGCGCGTTTTCTCCGCGTCACATGACATCGGGAAGGTCGGTTGGAAAGCCGATCAATGCGTCCGCCCTTGGCCGAGCCACCCATCCCAAGGACATCCGCCCGCTGCAGCATTACGTAAGGGCTTACACGTGTTCGCAATTACCGCTTCTAATGCCGTCCTTTAATGTGCTTTACGTGAGAGGAAATGACCAGCATTAAAAACAATCATGCGAACCGATAATTGGGTTATTAAAATACGATTTATTCTAACTGGCCTGGCATCGCTGAGGTTTTGGCTTGCACAAAACTAAAATTTGTTTGTAAGCCAAATCTTTGGATAAATATGTTGATGCGTTTCGAAGCTTTTTGCTAAATGATCAAGATATATTGCAATTGCAATATAGCGCATTAAGCGATTAAGCGTGGTGATTATGGCAAATCCCCCCATTGCAATCTATGGGGGAGGCCTCGTACAACAGTGGACGTCTAACGGCCGATGATGGTGATGATGATGATAATACGCACTTGGTAGACAACTCAAATATACATTCAGAAATTTAGCCAATCTAAGGCATCAAAAGGAATGTTTGATTAGACTATTTACTGCCAAAATACAATTGCAGTACGCTATGTATTGCGTAGTGTTAGTACGAAATGCGATGAGGTAATTAGGAAGTTATGCTACCTAATACCGTAACATTCCCAGAGCGGTACCAGTAATAGCTACGTTACATACAATGTCAAGAGTACGTACTACGGGTTGGATCTACGCAACATGCCATCTCGACACGTCGTCGGTTGCCGTCGCGTAATACGACGAGCAATCCAGCCCACATAAACGAAAATGTTAAAAATAAACTTCAAAGATAAAAAAACATCCTCTGACGCTTCATGTAGGTATTTCATATGTTTACCAAACGTTGAAATTTCACCAAGATTCGGAATCCATCAAGCGATTACGGTTTAAGATTTCACATTTATAAAATTACCCCAGTTACTAATATAGCAAGTTATTTATTTCAACAGCACTAAAGAAGTAAGAGTCATAGAGCACATTATTATTTTATCTCTCCATAAAATCCCTTTTGATGGACCGCAGACAATTTAACGGTAGCAGGAAGTTCGTGGATGGAGGCGACTCAAGGCCGTACGTCGTTACATTCTATAGGGGAGGGTCCAGGGTTTTCTCGAGCATTGGCCTTCTACTGGCTGATCATAATGTGTTTGGAGAATGGTCAAACGTAAATCTAAAGTCCAATTACAGCGATGATGTTGAACTCTTTATCATTTCTGTAATCCTTTACTAGGTAATACGCAGTGACGGACATTCTAGAAATCGTAACGAGGACAATATAATCAGCGGAGTCGACACGACAACTGGGTCGCACAATATTGGCTTAAAGAATTCGGGAGACGAAGATAAGCAACAGTCGACATTGACGACCGCGTAGGCGGGCGGCGACGTGTGATAACGTTTTTACAATTTTACCTTTCAACAAATTATATTATGAGTACCTAAAATCAGAGAGTGATCACTACGTGATAGAGTCCGAAATGAGGAAATCCGTAGAAGTACCAAGATCACCGACATAGCTCTCAGAATTAACTTGTTGAAGAGGCAATGGGCAGGTTATATACTTTATGGGCACTTTAATAGGTAGGTACTCACCTTCGCCGTCACACACAAATATGCAAGGATTTAACATGTCATTATTCATATTATTCTTTTCTTTTTCTTATTACTAGGTATATATGTACGTTTTTGTGAATCTTCTTTTGACCAATATCTCATGGATACCCCAGCAATTTCTTTAATTTTTGTTAAATCGCTTTGGGCACCCACGACACGGGCCTAGAGCCTAGTGTGGGGCCATAGTTTCTGTTATTTATAGAAAACCATAATGTTACTCAATTTTTCCTTAAATGTGTTCCATGTATATTTCTGTACTGTACTGTATTTTCTGGTAATAAATGATTATCTTATCTTATCTATCTTATATAGCTCGCAGAACTGACAACCGTTTTGGAATTAAGGTTCTCAAGTAGCGACCACAAACCGGACGACGCAGTAGAGTAAGAACCTCATCTCGACGGATTTAAGACATTATAAACGTAGCAGGAAGTAGGTGGCTCAAGACATTCGTCGTGGCATTCTAAGGGGCACGCCTATGTCCAGCAGTGGACTTCTACATGCTGTTCATGATAATGACCTAAAATTTTAAAACACTTCTGTTAATTAACTTTCCCAGTACATAATGACCATTAATTACGCGACATTTTATTGATAGTCCACCAGATAATTAAAACACGTGACGAAGGAGTGTCTCATATAATTAATTAGTGTGTCCGGGATACTTTTCCTCAGGGAAGAATTATATTTTAACATAGATAATAAGTGCTGTGCTGTGTCTCGCCTAAGAAATTAAGAATAAATCCCTTCGTTTACTCATGTGGATGTCGTAAAAGCCGACCACGGAATTACACCAGGGGACGGGCAGCAGCATCCACCTGAGTACTCAACACCAATACTGCGATCACCAACCCGCCTGCCAAGCGTCGTGATTATGGGAAATCTCCCCAATTGCATTCTTTGGGCCTCGTGCAACAGTGGACGTCTGAAGACTGCTGATGTGATAGATTATTAAGGTGATTGCTCTCGCATGTGGCGCGAAATTCAAATTTTATTGCGATTTTGCTCATTACAGCTCATCAACACTTCTTGAGATAGTAAAAACTGATTTTGCGAAAACTAGGAGACCTAACACACATGTTTTAGTTTATAGTTTCACATATAGATCATTACTTCAGCTACGAATACTCTTCAATGATTTTTACAGTGTTTTTTTGGTTTAAAGGTATGCGTAGCTTAACTAATGACATTTATGAGATACTATCAATTAAAACATGTGTGTTAGGTCTCCTAGTTTTCGCAAAATCTGTTTTCTCTATCTCAAGAAGTGTTGATTAGCTGTGATTTACAATAAACACAATAAAATTTGAATTTCGCGCCACATGCGAGAGCAATCACCTTAAGTACTTTGAATGATTTATAATATTTAAACCAAGCATGTCAAACATGCGGCCCTTTACAGCTTTGACTGCGGCCCGATTCAATTTTAAGAACATATTATAGTATATTTTTCTGTAATTTTACTATTAGGTAATGATTAAATAAACGATTAGCTTCCTGCCCCCCTATTTCCTAACTGAAAGTCACTCGGTGACTAACGTTTGACAAGTAAGAATATGAAAAAATGATCTTAGAGAATTGTCAATTGATAGTATTTTACTTGTCAAACGTTAGTCACCGAGTGGCTTTCAGTTAGGAAATAGGGGGGCAGTACTACACTAGGTATATAAAGATATACCTAGTAGGTAGTACTGCCCCCCTAAACCCCCTACAGTTTTTAGAGTCCCTATCTAGAGTATGTTTTCTTTATGGTTGGGTTTTGCGGCCCACTGATTCTACAGTCTTTAGGCATTTGGCCCACCAATGACTTCGAGTTTGACATGCATGATTTAAACGGAGGCAGGAAATAGCTTGAACCTATAGTGTAGACTGTAGAGGTATCCGCATTATCCTCAAACATGCCTATATAGAGTCTACGACCTGATAGGATAGAGGATAATACTGATACTATTTAATGTACTTTGATCCCGTGTTGGCACTGTTAATTTATTTTCAATAACAATAATCGTACGAGGCCCTTATTAGGTAAACATGTGAAACATTTGATTAAAGACGGTTTACCTCTCGAGTACCTATTACCGTAGGATAAAACATCTCAGTGTGGGCAAAATAGGGATCGTTTATTCCAACATTCGTTATCGGTCGGTAGTGGAGGCAGCGCGGTGGGTGAAAGCGACCCGCGGCTGGTAATGGGCAATCGCCCGCAACCCTCTATCCAGCCTTTTCGCATTCTCTGAATTATTGCTTTACCTTTATGCCTATTCCCACATAATCACAATTGAAGAGATTGCGGCGTTTCAGCTTCCGAAATCTGGTGCTCTGGTGGTCAGAGCTTAGTAAAAGCGTGAAATAAGTTAATTGTCCATTTCATAATCACGAACACGAACGAACAATGCAAGTGATTGTGAGCACGTTATTTAGTACTGTTAAGCACAAGCAGTTTATTGTTGGGCATTATTGAAAAACGAATGCTTATCACGTCTTTTGCGCAACATGGAACTAACTGAATTATCTACGAGGAATTAGCAGAGTATGTTATTAGACACAAGTGCAAATAACTTTAGGAATTACAGCATTTTCGATTCTTTGTATTCATCTAAACTATCTTATTAGTTTCGTGACTGACTCACTGATTGACTGTCAACGCACAGCATAAACCGAAGTTCTAGAGACATGAAATTTGGAAGGTACATTCCTTTTGTGGTCTACGAGTGCACTAAAAAAGGAATTTTCAATATTTAGCGCCTAAAGTGCCTAGGAGTGCAGCGAGGTGTTGAAGTGTGTATGGAAATAACTCAACGCGGACGAAATCGCGGTCGTTCCACTAGTAATATTATAATTGCGAAAGTTTGGATGTTTGTTAATGAATGAATCGATTTTAGTACCTAACAGATAGATTATTACCTGGGTTTGAGATATAGACTATTTCTTTATCCCGGTACAAGTAATCTTTATTCTTTTACAAGCGTATTGCTAAGTAGTAGAGCTCCTTGTGAAAGAGTTCGTCCGGGGAAGTACTACCACCATACTTATTGCTGCTGCCAAGCAGTAGTGCTCGCATAACTGTATTCCGGTTTGAAGAGTATGGGTACCTACCGGTAAAGACCCATGAGACATTCATCATTATGTTTGAGGGTGACGTGCAATGCCAAGTAGGGCGCGTCCTAGGTGGACATGACCTCAGACCATTTCCACGCGGGCGGAGCCGCGAGCAAATGCTAGTCTTACATCATTTCAAAGGGAATCGTTTGCTTGTTATAGGTATGTGACTTTTTAATTTGAAACTAATATTCTTATGTTATAAAAAATAAATGAACTTGAGATATGTATGTACTCGATGTATAGGGTTTCAGGAAGACGGACGACGTTATTCAGTGGAATGTGGTGATTGACATTCGTGGGGCAATTAAAATGGCGGTGGCGGTCGGTACCAGCGGCGCCAGCTGACCGGCTCAAGCGCAGGCCGCAAATAGTTGCACAAGGCCACGGCACGCCACTATGTTATTTATTGACATCTCCATCGCCGACGCCGTATGGAGCAGCTTCCTAATAAACATCCGCCTTTCTCGCTCGATTCCTTCGATCAAGCGATCAGTTGTAAGTCTGATTGAATAGTTGCTCTAGATTTGTATTTAAAATCTCGTCAATTGCTACTCTTTACATCGATTTTAAGGATACCTAATCCAGTTTTTAGAACAAGTACCTACTTATGTAGCCACAAACTCTTTTTATGAATTTCACGACACATTAAGAGCCTTTAATAACATTTTCCATGTAAAGTTGGTTATACATAAATGTTTAATTACAAAGACTTCAAGTATGTACTCAGGTTATTCACACAAAATTATTACTGTAAAGTTATGAAAGGCGGTCGGGCGTGTGGGCGTTTTATCCCTCGTACCTTCGGGTACGCTAACAATGAATATTTAGTGTTATTTGACAGAAACCGCCTTTGCTGTAATTGAGAATAAAGCTGATTTTAATTTTTACGAAGGGATCCTGGTCGTTTCTTTTGATCACTCCATTAAGCCCGTAAGTCCATTAAGTTGACTCTACAAAGTTTTTTCATCTCACTAACATACTAAAATATGAATTTCACAAAACGAGATTACGATAGGTACTGACGCAATACATTTAATAATACTAAGATGAGAAGAATTTGTATCAAAATACGTTAATATGATCGATAAAACTTCAGAAATAATAATAACAATATTAGTAGAAGTAATTTAACAGTAAGATATACACGTGCAACGAACTACAGTAGTGACATTGACATTGTGAATGTGTACCGCAAGCGGAGGCCGTACCAATAGTTAAGTTGATTACAAACAGGAGCGTGTGTTTCGGTTTCGATGTATGAAAATGGAGTGGTGATGAAATGAAAAGACCATGCCTGTGATTCCTTGGTGCACACGAATAAGGTTACTAACTGGTAAGAAATGCACATGCAACGAACTTCAGAGGTGTCACGTTGTAAGCGGTGGACCGGCGAGATGACTTGATTACAAACAGGAGCATGCTTGGCGGTTTATATGTATGAAAGTGCCGGTGCAATGGAAGGATAGTGCCGGTGCGCGGCGGTACCATTGGTGCGCGTGAAGAGGGTGAGGGTTCCTCCATGTCTGGGCACGGGGGACTTGCGGCGCACGTAGTAGTGGTTGTGGCGCTGCGGCGGTGGGGGCGGCACGAAGGGCGGCGGCGGTGGAAGGCGCGCGGGCCTCCGCCGGGCGCCGCCCGCGAAGGCGTCCATGGCGGCTAGCGTGCCCACGTCGCTCATGCTCACGGAGCGCTGGCGGCTGGAAGACTGCGGCCGGCCGCGCGCGCGATCGTTACGTCGCCCCCCAGCCTCGGGTACCGCGCGCGCTCTTCGATCGCCGCCCGCCCTCCGCGTTTTGCCGTTCGCCCGCCCACGCACCGACTCGCTTTGTTTTGAATTTTTAATTTATCGCCATTCATCTAGCACTCTCGCCATGTTGGACATTAAAAAGAGCAGTACTAACATATTATTAAGAGTGCAATGAACTGCACTCTGTATTTTAATAAATGCATCATCATTTAATGGTTCTTTCTTTGAATATGCTGCCAATTAATGTGCATATTCTTTTACTATGTTATAGATGTGCTCATCCCATTGTGTCTTTTTATTCTAAGTCAATTAAGCCTCGGGATGCGGATTTGCTTTTACCTTTACCTTACCCTTGAAAGAACCAAGGTAAAATCAGAATGGTGAAGTAGTGGAATCCCACCATTAACATTGGGAAAAATCATTATTACACGTAAGGCTGCAAGGATCAAAAATAATTTTATTGTAATTGAATTTGTTGTAGCGTACGTGACCGAATCAACTTACGTTAATATTTCACAGATAGTAACTTCAGTTAGCCTTTATTTTTTTCCAGCGGCCAAATGGCTTAAGCATTTTTTATGAAATATTTAAATAAATACGAACAAGTGCGAGCTCGTGCCCTGGAGCTTCCGTATCGTTTTTTTATCTTATTTTATACAAAATTTTAACAATTTATAGAAACTTTTCCCAACAAACTTAACCCTCCCGTTTGAATGAAGAATTTCGACTTTGCTACTCCAAATCACTTTGGTCACAACCAAATTCTTCAATTCAAGACTTCACTTTATTTGCGCCATAAAGCATGCTGAATTTCAGCATTGTGAATTTACTGGAAGTACCCGTAGTTGTAAATATAGTTTTCAATACAAATACATTCGAAGTAGTAACTTTTTTATTTCCTTGAATTGTGTACATACAAGTTAATAGGGTAAAAAAAATAATTACAAATTTAGTATTTGGTATACATTTAAGCTTGAAATTTAGCCGTTCCTGAGAAAGAGGGTCTTTATAGACAGACTCGCCTAACACATGTATTTTATACTTAAGAGGAGGAGAAAACCTTTTCTATTTTAGACTGACAGACGGGCCGCACGGACAGAGAGACAGAAGGTTTCATTTTTTACATTTAAAATACACTACCCTAAGCCCTAAGTTATAAAAATGTCCATATACCGCTCAGTTTTTAATTAAAACAACGGTTAGGTTGTTTAACAATTCAAATAAAGTTTGTCAGTTGTATGCGTGAAATTAAATGAAGTTGAATTAAAATGAAAGTTTATTTCAGCAGAGCATCTGCTGTATACATATCGTAAAGACTTACCAACTTTATGCAATTCTGACTCTGAAAGCCTAGGTCGTTAACACCGTGCGGTCTGGATTGTATAGTGTTCTTGAATAGGTTTTAAAATATTAATTGGGTAGGTATCTAAAGACAGCTACTGGATATACCTACCAAGAGCATGATGCTTGCATTGCAATGAATATAAAACATTGTTACCCATACATACATACATATAACTTTTCATTTAAAAAACCGACTTCCGCCATTGTATTCGACTAAATATTTGGATGAAAAAAAATGATGAAACAACCATAGTGGTGAAAGGATTATGATACTTTTTGAATGCAAATGCTTGGTTTGTTGCTGAAAATATCAAAATCGCCATATGTATGCCTACAATATTTGAGGAGTTCCCTCAATTCCTCATGGATCCCATCATCAGAACTGGATTTTGAAAAAATGGGACCAATCTGGAAGTATATCTATTCAAATAAAAAAAGAATTTTCCAAGAAAAAAAGATTTTTTAGAAGATAGATAGAAAATACTTTATTGCACACCATAATAAACAATTTCACAAACAAAAACTAAAACTATGTTATACAATGGGCAATTAATTAATAATAAACCAATTAATTGAATTAATTTAATAATTAAATGGCAAATTACTTACTGTTTAGGCTGTGCGTTGATAGTCAGTCAGTGAGTTAGTCAGTCACGAGACGATTTTATATATATTGATTGATTTTTCGTTATTGCTGTAAGCGCGATAGCAAATACCTATATGAATTTTCACAAAATAGTACAAAAACAACGTACGTATACAATGTAATAGAATGGCAGGGTAAGCAAACAAAACAAATTAGGACGAATTGATGTCAGTGTGTAAAAGTTGTAGCCGAGTCTGCCAAATGACATCATTCCTACACAAACTTATTGCTTCTGCGTGTGATTTGTACCGTATGGTTTATTGCTAGACAACAAACATAATATATTTTCCACGGAATATTACCCGTATCTCGTTTTCATTTTACTTGGAGATGTTCAAACACAGCCGCAAAAACTGGTCCCGAATTTGCGCAACCATTGGCCATTGTTAGGAGACAAGCCGGCATGATTAAGATTCGGCTCGTTTTGTACGATATGATAATGCTGACTTTTGGCAGTCGAAATACGACGAGAGAACAATTGGCCAGCCAGCAATGTCGTAACAGTATATGGCAGTATTGTAGGAAGACGTGGAATAATTTTGAAGTTTTTACGTAACCTTAAAGTATCTTGCAGCTACAGCACTTATTGTTAAGGCAGTTCTTATGTACTGTTTTATAGGAACTTTTTTCTAGTCCAACAGATGACGCACTAGATTTCCCTGATTTAATTATGACGTTACCTTTTTATACATATGGGCTTACTTAAATCTGTAAAATGTTAAGTAATGTTTTGGGAAAAAAAAGTCCCATTAGTACCTTTAAAGGGACTGCCCAAAGGGACTAGTGGTAATGAATCTAAAATATTGCCATCCCTTACTATTTTTTTTTATATACTGCTTCTTAAGCAAACGAGCATGCGGCCCACCTGATGGAAAGTGGTTACCGTAGTCTATGGACGCCTGCAACACCAGAGGCATCACACGCGCGTTGCCGGCTCTTTAAGTACTTTAAAACGCCCTTTTTGAAGAACCCCATACTGTATATACTATTGCATAATATCAACCGTGACAGGAAAATTTTTGGGCAATGCTTAAATTTAAATAACGTTTATAAGTAAGGAGGTGTTTCCTCAGTTGGACTCTGTTGTATAATGTATAAATAAATCGGCAAAATCTTATGCGTCAACTGTTGGCCTGGATGATAGTGTCAGTCGATCAGACTCTTAGAAAGCGCATTAATCATTAGTGGTGCAACAGCAAGCAACTTAGGGTTACGTAAATAAGGCACCAAACATCAAACATTAAATTTTTACAGGGAGTTACAATGAGTTTGTATAACTTTCTAGGATTATCTGTTGATCCACAGTTATTTAATTTTTCGCTTTGTATGTGATTCATACAGCGAATAATGCGCTGATATTATTTAAAATCGTTACTCAAAAAACCACGAAATGCCGTTTAGCAATGTGCACTACCGATATAAGCCCTTGAAACATACGTGAAAAGCCGCGCGGGATGAGAAATATTCTCATTTCGCCTTTACGACTCTCCGCAAGATAAGGGCGGCTCGCCGTGTACTCCTGAAAACCAGCGCAGAGAGCATTTTTCAGTGACAGAATATTTGTAGACCTAGTTTAAAGAAAAATATACTAATACTTAGACGATTTATACATGTATAAATTTATTTGGTATATTATGTTAGTATATGATTTAGAATACTATACAATATATATGTACTGCTAATTTTAAGTATTGAATTGCGTTAGGTATTGTTTAGGCATTTTGTCAATTATGAAAACCTGCAAATTAAATGTAATGTAATTAAACCTATCATTTCATTTATTTAACAAGTTCGATACTTTTAATTGACAGTTAGTACATAGAAATAAGTATACCAACATTTTTCTAAATTGATCGATTACGTGCGTCGTATGAGTCGTATCGCAAGACGACGTGACGCCTGACTCGTCAATCTGCACGAGAATTTTTGAAATACTCTTGCAATCAACGATCTTATAATACGTATTAAAGATCGTTGCTTGCAATTGTTTAATTTCTCGCGAAATGCCTTTCAGTTTTTGGTACTTGGTTGTAAGTTATTCATTGTTTTTCTTCGTAAAGTCAGCAACTGTCATAAAGAACTGATATTATATTATAAGTATGTAAATTTAAAGTGAAGGTGCATGCAACGTTCTATGTTTCTATGCATGAAATCATCTCACAGCTCGAGCGTTTTTTGATTGAACAAAGTGTAAAGCGAAGTGGTTAGGAAGGTGATTCAATCTATCTATCCTAGTCGTGCTTGCTAGTTAGACGTACGCACCTCTCAGACAAGCGCATCCCATGATGTAGCCCATCATAGACACCCGCTGAGCCGGCGGAGGCGCGCGTGGCGGCGGCGCGGGCGGCACGCGCCTGCCGCGGTGCGGCGCTCGCGACACCGCGCCTGCCTTCACCCACCGCTCTTAACCCCGCGCCCGCTCATCGAATCACTCAGCAAGTCAGCATAACTCATCCGACCCACTCTCAACAATTAACACCGGAGCAGTAAAGCATAACAATAACGCATCGGTTACCGCATTTGTTCATGATATGTACATTTTAATTTAAACTTAGTCATTTGAGCTACTTGCAGTCTTTAGATTAATTACTTGGTGTATTTTCTGAAAATTATTAACTGTTTTGTCGTATATATTAGCCACGCACGTATGCACAGCCGCGCCGCGCCGCCCAATGTCCACAAATATGTAGAGCAGGAATATCGTGTATATGTCAAACTATATTCAAGTTTAATTTGGTGTAAGTAATTGATATGTATTTTTATAGCATTGGGACGTGGGAAAGGGTGCCGTGGGACATCACCGGTGCACCGGCCGCGATCGCGTGCCTGGCGGCCGGCCGATCGATACCGCACGTGAACTCTACCTCGCGACAACCACACTAATAAAAAAAACAATAAATTTGCTATTAAGTTCCACGTTCAAAAACTGATTAAGTATAGATTTTTCATAACTGAGAAAAAACTAGTAACCTTCTTGGTTTTATCAAATTTTGAACTTTTGAAGTGAAAAAGAAGTCGTTACGAAACAGGAATTCGTAACAAATAACAATCTATGTTTTTCAGAATTTTTGTAGCTTTAGAATATCCTTTTCGATACTAAGCCTTCAATGTATGCCAATATTATCTTAACCTCTCGTTCGTAATGCAATTTCCAATGATCATTCCGCGATATAGTCTCAAAAATGCATAATGCTACTTGATTCATTTAATATCTATGTTGTAATTATAATAATACATTACTTTCAGCGTGATACGTAAGACGATAAACAAATTGAATAATCACAACCGTTCTTCCTAGTAAAAAACATTCTTGTGCACCGATTAGATGAGTGTCGAAAAAAATGGTAAGTGCATTGGGGTTCTTCGAAGATACAGGTGACAGGTTAACTGGGTGGACAGGTAAGGTAACCGATTGAGGTTAGGACGAGGCAAGGGTAGCAGGGTAGCTTTTGGTAGAGGCAGGTCGCGGGCCGGCGGGCGCGGGCGCGGGCGGACCGACACTGAGGCGCGCGCCGCACTGCCGCCGTCCCGCGCCCCCAACAACCCCCAACCACCGGCAAGTCGGCAACATCACCTAGACTTCACGACCCCTCGCCGCCGTTAGACCCTCTTGAAACCTAACCGGCTTTACGTTAAACGTCTCACATTAGTAAGACCGTTGCAAGAACAAATCTTTAGAAAGGCTTTACAACTGAAAATTAAAAGACTTGGCACTTTTGCTTCGTTTGGTATGAATAAACTATGTGCTAACTAGCGCCAAAAAAGGATTTTATGTTACCGTATAGTGGTAACACAAATTATGTAGGTCAAAACAAGCTTTTATTTATGAAAATTGTCTTCTGGCTGATGATGAACTTAGTTTTTGAAACCGCAACCTGAATAAAATGAGCCCAAACACTGTCAGCCCGCTTTCCACCTTCTGTCGCCATCATCAGATCAGCTCGCTACCGCCAGAATATTGTATTTTCAAAGGAACTTGACAGGTACGACTCTTCAGGTATGAACTTGACGTTTCGACTCAATCGAATAACAGGATCTGCGTTAAAATTGTTCCGCAAGATTTGAACCATACTAGGGCCCGTATTAATAGACCTAACTCAACTCTGAGAACAATCTTGAGAACACGAAAAATGACATTGTTTTATGGGAATTTTGAAATTGGAACACACTCAAGATCTTTCTCAGAGTCAAGTTCGATTTATTAGTATGGGCCTAGGTCACTATTCATCAACACATAAACTGGCAGTTAATGGACTGTTTAGCCAAACAATTATTTGTGACAGATGTTTTCATACATTATCTATCACCTTGAACGATAGTAGCGTTAACCGCCTCTTTATTTGTTTGTAAACTGGGACTAATAAACATACGAAACAAGATTGCTTAGAAGTCTGCTCATTATACAAGAAGACTTTTCTAAGGAAGAACAAACTTTCGCTACAATCATGCCATATTTATTGGAACAAAAATGTAAGGGAAAAAACCATAACGCCGGCGCACTCGGAGATATAGAGAGTTAAAAGCATCATTTTTCCAGTTCCAAGACTAATGCAGACGAGCAACAAAGGGAAAGCCGAGAAAACCTTACGTAGGCTGAAGACAATCTATTCGTAAGTAGACTCTCAATGGAGCTTGCTAGTGAGATGTGAAGTATGTTCGTTGCGTGCTCAATAACGCTGAGCGAGCCTTTTAGTGCTGGCACGAATAATATTAAACAGAAAATATGACGGTAACTTCATCCTTTCTGCTTAATATTAGATCAGACGATGATTAATGGTAGTTATATTGTTACGGGCACTCACTGAGTTTCATCATCATCATCATTATCAGCCTGTAGTCCACTGCTGGGACATAGGTTTCCCATAGAATGCCACGACGAACTGTTTTGAGCCGCCTCCATCCATTGACTTCCTGCGACCTTTATAATAATCTTGGTACATCAGGGAATGAATTAAATTGAGGTTTCTAGATTGAATTGCATTAAAATTTATATAAAATATATAATAGTAAGCCAGGTTGGTTTTACCAAATGGCAACGACTCGAATGTCTAACCAGGATGAATTCCTAAAATAACACTTTATTTTAGCATAGAAAGTCATGGTTATTTGCTCTATAGAAATGGCTTGTGAATCCCATATTTTTTAAAACTAAATTTAAAAATAGGCATACTATAATATTTTATAAGTAACCACCAGAGCTCTGGAATATTTGTATTTAAGTTTTAATCCTAGTTCTTAAACTCATTATAAGTGAACCATGCTCTTTATGAGTAATAAAATTCTTTAACCATATTTAGAACCATTATTCCAATAATATTAAAATTTTGACCAACATAGGCTGAATCATAGTATTTGTCATCTTTCTACTCAAACCTCATTTGAAAACGCACAAGATTTAATTAATATTATTGTTCATACAATGACAGCATTGAAACGTGCAGGGTTCCCCCGCATACGACACGTCTTGATGACGTCAACAGCTGGTGAAGCAAGGCAATGGCTGTCTGTACCCAGCACATTAGACAAATGACCGTCCACGAAAAAATTTTAAACAAATCGCTTTGAAAATGTATAGCGATGACATAAGCGTTCGACAAATGCTATTTATGGTCAATGCTTACACAGTCAATATCATTCACCACAACTTTTTCAAAGTACGTTTCGTCGACTTCTTGCTTTGGGATATTAGTTTCCACCCCCATTATCGAACCCTACTGCAATTTGGATTTTGCCCCTACCGCCACACTGATTTACAACCAAAAACAGATTTACAAATTTAAAAAAAATGGTTTGTTAACAGCGATTTTATTACAAAATTTCAAAGGTGCCAAACTTCATTATTTTCGCTACTGGTCTCATCGAGGTTGACAAGGAATAGTCCTTTGTTTCACTAGAAGCAGTCATCAAGGTGTGCCAGGCATTCGTATGGGGGCACCCCTTCGTTTGCGATTCGTTTCTTCGTAGGGCTCTTGTCTACAGGGCCAGTAAGGTCAACGATCGGCCGGCACCGTCCTGCCAGGATGCCACTAATTCCTGCCACGCGTCACGCCTTACCCGCACTTCGATATGACGTGAATGCAAAATGTACATTGACACATTTCTGTTCTGACTAGCAAATGGAAATACATTGGAATTGGAAAATGGTGGAAATTGGCCAGATGCAGACCGGAAACATTCGAACTGCTCTTTATTTAATTTAATGGTTTTCCATGTATCTTTTTATAGGTGGTTTAATTTGTATACTCACCCCAAAAATAAATCCTTTTTAATTGTTTATCTTAAGCAAAAAATTACGTTTCTTTTGACGAATTGATTTCAAATTACTGTGCATTTTTTTCTTCACTTATCGTTACTAATTCGTTATTATTCGTTAGCGCTTCGTCATTGCGTAATCAAGGAAATTTATCAAGAAAGATTATTTTTATTGCTAATGTTTTTTTTATATTTTGTTATATTTACTTCCACAAGGGTAAATTACCATAGAATATCATTTGAGCCGACGGTTTTGGGCTGACTCATCTTATTTGAAATCAAAACATGAAATAAACTTTTTTTTGTGCCCTCTTTTTATGGATTGTGTATAACATAAAATTTGGCGCAAATTTCCTTTGACGTAGAACAGAGAGAGTTATTTATCAGGCAGGTAATGATAACGCAGTTAGAACTAACATGATAATACAAGATCCAATTATAAATCAGTTGGTAACTGATAACTTGATTAGATAACAGAGCAAAGGAAATAAATATTAAGAAAGCATTAATGATATGTAAATATGTGCATAACTTCTTCGTATTGTTATTTTCATTATTTTGCCCACGACGGAGACCATGCGTTTAGGACGTGAAATCATGATACTTAGTACTATTTTTAATTTCAGCTTTGAACGGTTTCCGAGTCAGTATTTAATTAAATATAATGAATGTGCAGTACCGTAAATAAAATTACTGTTACCAAGCTAGATAACTACTGTTGGCTTAATTAAAACTGTATTCATTTGTAATCAAATACTTAATGCCATGTTATTCATAATGATAGAATTTAAACAAATAATGTACGATACTCGCACATCAGCATCATTCTATAACTTTCCACGTTCTTGAACACAAGCCACTCGCGACTGGCGAGAATATACGTACGTCTAATACAGATTTGTAGGTGTCAGTATCATCATCATCGACCGGGAGACATCCACTGATGGACTAGGCCTCTCCCATAGAATGCAATGGAATTGTCATAATCACTAAACTTGGCTGGCGGATTGGCGATCGCAGCATTGGTGTTAAAGTAACCACCAAATTGGTGTTGTGGTAGTTGGAAGAAAAAAGTTTTACTGTGAACAATATATGTATAGTATATATTGTATATATGTATGTACAATACTACGGGTGCTTTTGTTTTTTGAGACTATTGTATCAAGGAGGAACCAGGATCAAGACGAGTCTCTTGATACCACTACTACTTACATTAAACTCAATCAAAATATTTTGGTGCTAGGTCATACCTGAAGAATCCAACGTGCCCATCCCAAATATTCAACCTCCTTCAAGCTTTGGAGGAATAAAACTAAACTTCGCAGTCGAGCAAAAAGATCGATAGAAAACTTTTTTTAATTGCATTGTTACATCTACACATTCTTTTGGCCAACTTTAGAATTGTGTAAAAATCAGAGACCCTATTTTTTTTACTAAAGCATTGATTAGCTAAATAGTATGTAAACAAAAATTAAAGTATATAAGTGTTATAATTTATTTTTAAAATCGCTAAACAAGAATGCTGGGTTTTATGCCTGTAAATGATAGTAAAGATATTTAATCACATTTTACAGATTAGGTTACCCTACCTACTTACTGTTACGCGAATCAGGTCGAAAAATATTTTACTTTTGTAAAATCTCGTAAAAACCACATCGAAATCAAAGCGAAGGAACTAAACGAAGTTTTAATTGGGCCATAACATAACACTGGCTGCACTGCAATTTCGAATAAGCTGCTTATTGGTTCGTAGAGCACAAAATTTTACAGTGAATGTCATCAGCTAAAATGTAATTTTTTGTTTATGGGTAAAAATCTAGCGTATCCATAAATACACCACAGCAACTGCAAATCAAAATAATTAGCATGGCTTATTGCTCAACTTGCCGACTCTTTCACCCCTTCTTTTTATCTATATCAATTTCGAAAGGGTAAGCAGACTACCTGATAGCAAGCCATATAGCTCGCAGAACCAACCATTTTTGGGGAATAAAGTCGAGTGGCGACCACGAACCGGACGACGCTGTGCAGGAACCCGCTTTCGAAAGACCGACAATATTTTAAAGGTTGTTTATCGGTGGATGAAAGCGGCGCAAGACAGTTCGTTGTAGCGTTGGGGAGAGGGGCGGTGGACTTCTATCGGATGATAATGAAGCAGAGTACGCCTTTTCTTGGCCTTTTGTTGAGCATATTAAGTATTATTCTGGTGATAGTAATGCGTGGCGGTGACGATGAGTGGCCAGCGCTGTCTGCTGCTGCGCCAGTAGTGGTTGTAAGGTATGCAGATTACGCTCCTTCTTGCCATTGTGTTGAGGATAGTGAGTTATAAGTTATGTAGAGACACTCACCAATGACGTTATTGTTCTGGTGATGGTGATGCGCGGCCGCAGCGGCGATGGCAGTGGCCAGCGCTGCCTGCTGCTGCGCCAACTGCTGCGCCAACTGCGCCTGTAAAGCAGCGTGCATGTTGACGAGACCGGCATGCCGCTCCTGCTGTGCGTCTCGGACTGGCTCACCCCGCGCCTCTTCGTACGTCGGAGACAACTCCTCATCTGCACAAGAAAATCAATAATAGGCGAGTGTAATTAATTTTAAATAATAAAAACCAAGAAAATCTTTATTTTCGTTTTTGATAATAACACACAATGTGTTTGTAGATGAGTAAGATTTTAAGCACAAAAACCTATTCATAAGACAGTTTTGTGGTTCAAACAAAACAGTCCTGTTCTCACAGGATATGAGAGAGATGCGCATCACAAACTATATTACGATCGTTACACATTGATATAGTAATAACGATCATAATAAAATGACGCTATTGTTCGAGGTTCATCAAGAAAAACGACAGTAATCGATTTTTTGCGAACGTACGTCCTCTCTATATACGGGCGGCACATTGTTTCGCGAGCTCGAAGCAAAACCCAATTTCACACTCATTAAAAATTGATCAGAAGATCTCTCAACTGCATCGTGCGGTATATTTTATGAATGTTCGAATTGTTACGATTTGTGCATTTTCCACGTGCTCTATTCAACGAAGGATGGCATATTCGATAATGCACATGATACATGCATAATAATTCACAATCTGCATTGGGCCCTCGTGGTGGAATATAACCCATTCATTCTTATTAGTCAAGAGCAATCTAAGGTATCAGTCTAAGTGACGATGACGATGCCAATAACTAACTGAATACTATTTATCTATACAGTGTAGGTATGTCACTGCATTGCTTAGTCACAGACCCCATCACAGCGAACACTAATTTAAATGCTATGCTAATACAATGAGCACTGCGTACAGCCAACACTCGTTTCATTATGACGCCAAGAATATAACAGCTAATCTAGAATGATTGAATGCACAAATAGGTCCGTCCGCCCGCCTATTTGGTATTCCTCTCAATTTTCTAGTTTAGAGGTCTGAATTAGACGAGGATAAGTTTCAAAGACGTATGGAATAAACGTATAGGTCGTATGAGTAAAAAATCCGAAACTAAGACACTATAAATACTTGTAAGGGCAATAAAAAAAGAGGTTATTAACATCCTACCAATGTTTCATTTTATAGGCAGACTTTTATAAAAGCACGTAGTAAATGTATTAATTTTAGTGGCAATATAGGTATTTTCACACTTGCACGCAGTTGTTATTGAGTTCACCTACTTCCCTGCTGTTTCTCCATTACTAGCCCGAGCTAGTTAATTTACATGGAGTATGCATGACTTGGAAGTATGAATATGAAAATAAATAAAAAGTTATGTACATAATTGAATATCACCTAATGGTGAAATAATGTTATGGATGGCTTATTCACAGCTATTACGTTATCTTAGCAATAACTGATTTGTATAACGTTCATAGAGTAGCAGTGATGATTTACTTATATTTGTAGAGTGGGACGTAACGAATTAAGAAAGCTTTTACGCAAATAAAGAAGTTTGTGCTCTTGCTCATACTTTCGAATTACAAATTGTAGTTCAATCGAAAGACCGAAGATGAACGAACAAAGCTCACATCATTAGATTGCCTTCCCAACTTTAGAGTGAACGTAGTTGGATTACGTCGTAATCCACCAGCACGCGGACGATAGATGTAGACTTGAATTTTTCGGTAAGTGGAGTGCCCACACATTAACTTCTGGCAGAAACATTCAGATTTGCCTACGCAGATTTCCCAGATCATCAACTGGGCCACCTCGACTTACTCCAAAGAGTTTTCCAAGGGGTTAGTCCAAGGAGTTTCCAAGCTTAAAATACAAGCATTTTTGTCTACTCTACCTTATGATCTGACAAAACAAAGGGACCCTTATCCCTAAGATGACATTATTAGGTATACTCACCGGCTGGAGGGAGCTATGCTCGAAGTTTCACTACGTGATAGAATTCAAATTGAGGAAATTCGTAGAAGAACCAAGATCATCGACATAGCCTTTAGAATAAGTAAGTTGAAGTGGCAATGGGCAGGACAGGACATATAGCTCGCAGAACTGACATCGGTTGGGGAATAAAGGTTCTCGAATTGTTAACTGGACGAACGCAGTAATAAAGGAAAGTCAAAGATGTTTCGATGGACCAAGGACATAATAAAGGACGCAGAAAGTCGGTGGATGGAGGCAAAATCGTTCATCATGGCATAATATGGAGGAGGCCTATGTCCAGCAGTGGAATTCTACAGGCTGAATGATGACTCACCGGCTTCGGGCACAGGCGTGACTGGACTGTCGGGAAGCAGTATGCCTTTCTGCACCAACTCATCTCTATTCGCTCGGACGGATATCTTTCTCTCTAGTGCTGTGGACAAGATCAAATAAAAGGGTTAATATTAACATGCATTTCTTGATTGTTTGTATATGTGGTTCAAATCTTGTAGGCCGATGTTAACCCGGTTCCTGTAAGAGATTCAGTTAAAATTTGCACAAACTCGGTTCCTGTAAGCGATTGAGTTGAATTTTGCATAAACCCGGTTCCTGTAAGCGATTGAGTTGAATTTTGCATAAACCCGGTTCCTGTAAGCGATCGAGTTGAATTTTGCATAAACCCGGTTCTTGTAAGCGATTGAGTTGAATTTTGGATACTTCCCTGTCAAGTTCCGATTACAATGCAATATTAGGGTGACAGTGAGCTGATCTGATTATGAAGACGGAAGGTGGAAACGAAACGACTCGGTGTAGTAGCTTAACCATGTTTAGGCTCATTTTGACCAGCTCACGGTTTCGATTACTAATTAATCATCGTTATATAAAAATTACCACTATAAACCCCGTATCTACTTTGCTAGTTTCGTTGATCATTTAGTAGGCGTATAGTCGTATTTTTTTCTAAAATAATATCAAGCCACGATAATTTAAATTCTAAAATTTATCAACATCATAGCGGAATGACGAATTTCATGTTTTGTAAATAAATATTCAACAAAAATCTTAGTGGTTTGGATACATTATTTTGTACTTTAGTAGTAACTGATATACTTAATACAATACATTACATAGATACATATTTTTATTATGCATAGAAAACCCCAGAACACCCTGTACAAATATCTGCAGATCGTACAAATATTTGTTCAGAGGCGGGAATGGAACCCGTAACCTCCTGCTGCGTCGTAGGCGAACCTTCGCCCGCCGCGCCACAGAGGTCGTCACACCACCCGTCTTAGGCCGGACACACCACGGCACAACAATAGGAACAACAATAGGAACATATTATTTCGGGTCACAACTTAAAATAATTTTCGTGATAAATTTGTGTCAAAAAAAATTATAAGGCACTGAGAAATTTTTATTGTTTTTTTTTCTACTTTGCGCATTTTACTTCTTCAATCAATCGTCGTATTACTGTTCTTTCTTGGTCACACCTGCGTACGCCCTGTGTACATTGTACAGGTAGGTTATTGTGTTTCCTTTTGGGACAACTACCTGGTTTTTTGCATCTGTGTGGGTTGTTCAGTGCAAAAGGGTCATCAGAGAATCGACTAAAGAATTATTAAGTTTCATACCACAAAAACTGCCACAAAATGATTTATAGTATCATCACATCATCATCACTAATAGCCACTGCTGGGCTGGAATTCCGGCCTCCCAAATAGAGAAACTATGCGGCCCACAGCAATAGTAATACCTCAGTGGCCACAACACGATAACAAATCTAGTTCACAGATTGGTAGACATCACAAACCTTAGATTTTTAGGGTTTTTCCATCATTATAGATATTACTATATTTACTATTATTACTCGTACTATAGATATAGCGATATATATACGGCAATTTCAACTTTTTATAGATACTCTACTCTCTTGGACTCTTTATCCAGACACTATACAAAATATACAACAATCATTTTACACTAAAAAGGCTATATTTGGGCGCTCATTGCGGCCTTATCGCTGAGAGCGATCTCTTCCAGGTAACAATTGGATGAAACAAAATGAGATTACTTCTATGAACCTGTTCTAAAATGCACTTGGCTTTTTCCATTCAAATCTGTATAATATTAAGCATTCCATAATATACTGCAAAAGACCGCATTACAATCGGTCAAAGTCGTCTTGTATTCTGTTGTAATTGTATCCCTCGCTATTGTAGCGCTCCCTAGTGACGTGTGGCGATAAAACAAATCTAAGAACCTTCCTTAAATTCATACAAAGCAAAAACTGCATTAAAATCAGTTAAGCTTTATTGGAAATAAACAGACAAACAACTCCAAACTTCTCTTAAAAATATGCTGTTCATGTATATGTATAATGAGAGGGTGTTTTCGGGAAAAAGTAAAGTTATTCCATGTACTCACTTCTAGAAGCAGCCTCAAATTTCTCAGATTTCTTTTTCCGTTTCCACTTCCATGGTTTGAATAATCTGCCGAAAGCGGAAAACTTCGACTTGGTCCTCTCAACAGGTGGCGTGCGCGCACCTGATCCCAGGCTATTCGTGCGCACTGCAGTACCATTTTGTTTCTTTGCTGCAAACCAAACAAAAACACTTTTATGAGTATTTGTCATGCGAGCGAGTGAAACGATATCCATAAATACACCGTAAACACTTGTTTTCCGAAGGCTTTTACTCACTAATTGTTACATCTGAAAAGACATTCTCACGTCTATACAAAAATAGTCACCACTACCATCACGATCGTTACAAATAGTAGTCACACGAACTCATGATAGATTCATCCACACAATCAATGACCCCATTATGTCGAGAGTCTATTGTTAAGAACTGTCCGTACCTATCGCAATACAATGCCAACTGGAACTACATACACAACATATACCATACTAAAGAGAAATTCTCTCTTTCCTGTGCCAGTATTCTTTAGCCCTCATGTTAGATGCCTATGGATTCCCAATTGAAGCTAAAATAGTTTAGGGGAGATTTAGAAATGGCTTTGTATCGTTTGACAACCGATAGTGCAGACCGAACTTTGATTATTCCAGAGCTGAAATCATACTGGAGACTCAATAAAAAAATTTTTTATTCATTAATTTTTAAATACATCGTTGTATTATTATTAAAGAGATTCCAAAACCTTACATACTTATTTACCCGTATATAACGTACTCTATTCGCACTCTGTATAACATAACAATCCTATTAATATTATGTAAAAGTTTGTGAGGATGGATGGATGGATGGATGGATGGATGTTTGTTACTCTTTCACGCATAACTACTGAACGCAACTTTACAGTATTATAGCTTATATATCAGAATAACATATAGGCTATACTTAATTTATAATAGAGGTTCCACGGGGTCGGAGCCAACAGAGGTTCCACGCGGGTGGAACCGCGAGCAAATTCTAGTCTCTAATAATGTTAGTTTACTTGAGCAAGAAGTAACGTATTAGGTGTCGATGGATGTGTCGTCTTCCAACAACAAGTCAGACTAATACATGATCTAATAGTAGATTGTATCATAAGGGAGCAAAATAATATTTTTACGGCGAGGGCGCTTTTTTGAATCCAGAGCGAAGTGAGGGATTCTGAACGTAGCGAGGGATTCAAAGTACGTCGCCCGAACCAAAAATATATTTTGTACACTCTACTTTTCATCACCCACTATGAGAAAATAAAAGGCGCCTCATATTTTATTGAACGAGCGAAGCGAGTTCTCTGAGTCAAGTTAGAAGAATCGGCGTTTGTATGTATGTATGTATGTATGTTTGTCCGATGAAAACTTCCTAACCGTTAATTCGATCTTCATGAAATTTAGTATAGGGGTAGATAGTATTAGTACAATTTGTAGGTAAGGTTATGAGCTATATAGATAGATAGATAGAAAATTCTTTATTGCACATAAAAAAAGAAGTACAAAGGCGAACTTAATGCTAAGAAGCATTCTCTTCCAGATAACCTTGGTGTATTGTGGACAAAAATATGCGTCGGTAGTGCACAGAAAGAGAATAGTGATAGTTATACAGAAAAGTAAAAAATAAAACAAAAGTTCAATAACTAATATTAACTAAGTCCCTACTAATAATGCCTAAGATATTAAATAAACTAATATATGATAAATATATATATATATATAAATAATATTATTATATATACTATTTATAATAATTACAGATAGAAAAGTAAACATACTTGAATAAAAATAAATAAATAAATTGCTCTTTATTCGATCTTACTGAGGAAATGACTATAGATTCTAGACCTGAACACCTCCACTGAAGAGGCATCACAAAAATTGGCAGGGAGATGATTCCAGAGACGAATTGCAGTCATTGTGAAAGAGTCAGAGAATGAAGCCGTTTTATGCAGTGGCGTCATTAATTTATAACGTAGAGAAGGACGCACAGGACGCCCTGGTGCAACTAATGGAGTAAACCGCTCTCTCAGGTAACTTGGAGATAATTGGTTATGAAGCACATTAAATAGGAGAGATAGTATGTGTGCATTTCTACGGGCTCTGATATCAAGCCATCTCAGTTGCTGACGGAAGTCTGAAACATGGTCATACTTGCGTAGACTAAAAATATATCGAATACAGAGGTTTTGCAGACGTTCTAATCGATTCAGTTGCTCCTCCGTAGCATCATCGTATATCGGTTGGGGGGTTGATGAGATATTGGGTTCCAAGAGGGAGTAAAAAAATAAAAGTGGGACAGTCAGATCAAGTGGGATATCTAATGAAAGCGCTTTAGTTGGACATTTCAAAACTGTTTTTAATAAGTATTAAGACAATATAATTTTTGAGATATTAGGGAAAAACAAAAACGTAAAAATCTCAAATTCTGGGGAGATTGTTACTTCCAGCAATCCCACAATGCTGAAATTTGGTTTGCTGGTAGCTTTTGTGACACAAATACAGGAAAAAGTCTGAAATTTAAGAATTTAGAAACTTGTACTCCATAAAACCGTAACCAATATAAAATCCATTGTTGACCTCCCATTTCTAGGAATTTGAATGATGTTGGAGTTCTATGTTTCGTAAAAAGGACGTTATCAATTGATTCGTCAGGTACTTGATATACTAACAGGTATGTAGTATTACGCCCGTTGCTTAGTCCTATTTAAAGGTTATTTCGATGAATATGTATGAATATGTGTAGGAAATTACCTCGAGGTGATTTTTTTTCAAAATAATAATGGAAAATATGTTATGACTTAAGTAGGTACTTAAATAGTCGGGCTGATTATAGTGTCATCACGAGGTCTCAGTTCGGAGTGAACCACTAGTTTCAAAACAAAACCAGGAATTTCTAACAATCCGTGAAATTTTACGAAAACGCGTTTTTCATTTGTTTTTTTATTCAGCCGGCGCGGGGCGCGACTACGGGCGGTCGTATACCAGCCAGTATTTATTCAAACAATATTTGTGTTCAAACACTAAGATGTTCCAAATTCAAAAAGTGCGCCGCAAAGTTAATTGCGGCGCACTTATTTGAGTTCGATATGTTCCATATTCAAAAAGTGCGCGGCAAAGATAATTGCGGCGCACTTATAGAAGTTTCATACAGAAAACACCACCTTTGGGTGCATTTAAAGGCGAACCAAGTCGTCCTTTTCGAATAGATGGGATGAAACGGATTTTGACAGCCTCTTTACGGCCAATCACACATTTCTACTACGGAATTCAGCTCCACAAACGCGAATACCTATAAATCTGATCAAGAACAAGGATATCACAAGAAAGGCAGGACATGTGTGGCATGCATAACAAATCATTTATTACGCAATTGATATGCATGCGACGCCACTGATGCTCAGCCGAAGTCGAAATAACTTCAGTTTTCCAAGAAATTATAATGCTTGAACCACTGCTCATAACGCAGGCATATCTACTCAGTAACAATGAAACGCGATAAAATAACGTCGAAAGATGAAGATTTTGGGAAAATATCTACTTATATTGGAACGTCCCAACTGCGCCGCTGAGAGACAGTTTTGGTTGTTGGAAATAAACCAATAAGGCCACACTAACTTGGTTCGCAGAAAAAACAAGATTTGAAATCAGTCGAGTACAATCAATGATAATATCCGGTTCTAGTAGGTAAGCCTAGTAGCTACAGAAATAGCTCTACCTATACACAAGAACCTACTCATATGTATCACATAAATTACTCATCGAAGGAATTTGGTTCACTGACGCACTGATAAGATAATCCATTAACATTTAGAGTTATTTTACGCGCCTCAAACACCTGATCAAGGGATCACGGGTGTCTGGCTATATCCATTGCAAGGTAGAGTACCTAAATAGTAGAGTGTGTAGAGAACAGAGGCCTTACCATGAGCTCTTATAGCGATTCAGTTCAAAAACTATTCAGTACAAAATATCGGTTCCGTGATGTCCGCAGCTATAATTAAAGGCACAGTAGCAAGTTCTATAGACTTCTGCGATTAAAGTATTCAATGATGACGGATGTCAACGACGAACCGATATTTTGTACTGAATAGTTTTTGAACTGAATCGTTATAAGAGGTCATGGTAAGGCCTCAGGTAATTATATTATAAACAGGCTCCAAAACTTTAGAATGAAATGATACCAAGCCACGATAACTTCAATTCTATTAGGCTCCAAACTGTTATCAATTCATAGTATAACTATAACTATTTTTGTATGTCTGTTTGTAATTGGCTATTTTCTCCGAATCTTCTGAACCAAAAAAAAAACAATTTGGCTCATACCTATATAATATTCGCCGGTAGTGGATTACTACCGGCTGATGAAGATAGGAAATTTGTCCCGAAGTGGTCCCTAAGACATTGTTTTGTTTATACTACCACTCAACACATAATTCAGAAAGCCGAATACAATGCCGAAAGTAGACTTTTTTGTTTAGCTAAATAGATTTGCGTAACAAGTCACTAGGGGCTTGGTGTCAATCATCATACCTCACTACCTACACCATTTATTTATTATACCTACATGCAATCAACTGCAACAACCTTCGCAATATTGCATTCATCGTTTCATCCTGAGCGTCTACCTAATGTCAAATGTTTCTCATGTGTTTCCTGTAACTCTAAACGCGGTATTTCACAACCAGCTGAGCAGCTGACACAATAGTTTCATGATACAAAATGTTGCGAGAAGCCAAAATACCTATTGTGTATTGCATTATTCGCCAAAATTACTGAACCTTGGACAACAAAAAATATTGGTTCTGCATTTGATGACGTTACTATGCGATTCTCGGCATTGTACGTCTATTTTACAGCACAGAGGACCTTTTCTACAAATGTAACAAGCAACCTATACGGGCGTTTGGTGTACGCTACGCGGATTTTTGTATGGAAAACCCGAAAAGCGCTCCTAGCGGACACCGTGAGAACCTCAATTTCCAAACACAAATCCGTGTAGTGTTATAGCTTGTTAGATTTGTAGACTAGGCCTTCTGTGCGGGTGAGCAGGTACGATTAATAAAATTGACTGATTAGTAGTAGCGTGAGTCATAGTTTTGCCATGTTGCGTAGGTTGCGTTGCGCCACCCACCACGAACTGCGACACATCGAGCGTTCTCACAGTCACATACTCCTCACCTTGTTCTATGAGTTGAGGTCCTTTTACCTACGAGAACCGTGACCTTTTATCATGCTTAAGCCGATATTTACTTTGCCTATTTGTATTGGATTGGCATTTATTAAACCAACAAGTGCGGAGTCCTCCGATTGTTATGTCTTTGATGCTGTAACCTTTAGTCAGATTAAGGGTAGATAAATGTTTAGAAAGTGCGTGATAACTTCCATGCAATTCCCTTGCATAATTTTAATTATCTCTTCTTCATCAGCCAGTAGAGGAAGTCCGGTCAACGGACGAGGCCTCTTCATAGAATAGGGGGTATATGTCGTAATTACCACGCTTAGCAGGTGGATTGGTAATCGCAATGTGGTGTTAAATGCTCAGATGGATGCTGCTGCCCATCCCGTGACGTTATCCCTTAGTCGCCTTTAACGACATCCACGCAAGAAGTTGGAGGAGTACTATTCTTAAGCCGAGACCACCATGGCATAGTATATGTTGAACATTATCGTAAAGATAATTAGTCAAGGGTGATCGCATAGATTCTATAGGACGTTTGCGTAACTAATATCATTATTATGCTCAACGGGTGTCACATGCGCTAACAAAGAAACATTACTTATTAGTTAACGCTTCAATAACACAAGACAAGTACCTAGTTGCAGTGCTTGTATGTGTAGATGATAATTTATGACTATTATTATACGAGAGCTAGCAAGTTGTCAGTGTCGTAATTCTATTTGAGAGTATCAAACAGAAGATAATATATGATGCCGGGCGCTGACACCGACCTTTTTACCCACGACAGAAAGGAGGTGGTGTTTGGAGTAAGAGGTTGTTTGTTAGTTTGTCTATTTCCACTTATCTCCAGTACTGCTTAACCGATTGTAATGCGGTTTGTATAACTGCAAGGAAGGTTCTATTGCCATACATTACTAGGGGGCACTGCAGTTAGTATACAAAATAACGAAAAAGATCGAAGGTTTTTTAAATTGTATAAGTTGTGATTAGGGAAAGCACCAGCAAAATAGACTGATGCTGACATGAATAATGATTTTTCTTACCAAGTTATTACTTATTATTATTACACACAATTTAAACCAAAATTGCAATGTGGAGAATCTACTGGTTTTGTAATTTGTATGCTGCATGATTCAGAAATTCGTACATAAGTAGATCTCATCGCTACAATTCATAAATCTGATCCATGACGACTACTGCCTCCTAAGAAGCATATCACCAAATATCATGCATCCTTATAAAAAAAAATGTGGATAATGCGCGGTGTTCGTTTGTTATTTAAAAAAGTCGTCAGCAATTTTGATGACATTTGGTATAAAAATAGATTATGGCATGGATTAACATATTTGTTAGGCTATATAGGCTGCATGCAGATGCTAGTACATAATTATGTTTATCTACAGAAACTTTGCAAATAATATGTTGTTTTGCGCGAAACATTTGATTCATACTCGTTATCAAACGTTGAAAATAATGTTGTAAACAAAGCTCTAGATTTTTTTTACTGTAAATTTAATTCTTTGATAAAAAATAATGTATATTTTTCCTTGTAAAGAATAATTGAATGGTGCTCACTCACCCTACATGAGACTGCTCCATTTTCGCGCCACGGGCTCTACGCTCAACAAGTTATACAATTCAGGCATTTCCCTTTCTCCATTGGCAATCCATTGAATTACAATTTTGGCTAATCATATTTCAACCTACACAAAATACCTGGTCCACAGTAAAAGGACAAGTGCGAGTGAGACTCGACCCTGAGGGATTCGATACGTAAATTATTTCGAAATCGTCAGATCCCTTTTCGAGTTTGAGCCACTTTTCACTTTCACATACTTGACAATCTCATTTTAGGGGTAAAAAAACGAAATTCCCCAGTTTTAGACTTTTTTCTTTATTTGTGTCACAAAGGTTTCTAGCATTCCAAATTCCAGAATTGTGAGGGGACTGGAAGTACCCAAGAGGTTTTTCATTTTAGTGATTTCCATAGGTACATAAATTAGACATTTAATGCCATATCTTTTTAATGCAATGAGTTAGAAGCTTGCTTATTGACCACCATATTTGTTATAAATTTAAAGTTGATACTTTAGCCGTTCCTGAGATTTTTCTCAGGAACGGCTAAAGTATCAGTATAGTGTAGTAGTAGTAGTAGTAGGATAACTTTGTTGATTGGGGCCTTTTGGCCCCAATCAACAAAGTTATCCTATAAGGATCCCGGTTTTTCCAGTTGAGACACGGAACCCTAAAACTAAATGGAAGCGCGACACCGTTACATTTGTAAATGGCTATGTCAGTGAAAACAGCAATGTGACATCACCAAACCGTGAATAATGCTCCGGAGATAAAAACTAGTGATTTGATCTTTTTGCATTATGACAGACAAACAAAACTTTCCCTCGCTGCGTAGTTTTCACCAAACTAATCCATTAGCTTGTAGGTACTTTACATGTTGTACTTTGTTTATCGTAGTTGACAAATTTATGGAGATTTATTAGCGTACTTCACGCATTAATTAGTTTACAAAATGTATTCAAAAAAGCTATAGATGAGTAACTGAGTTTGACCATATTACAAAAAGTTATGAATGTCTCATCTTGAAAAATTACCGTACCTAATGGATAGTCCTGCCTGACTGAGGAGAGATGAAGAGAAGTTAAGTTTTAATTATTTTGTGAAACTGACTATGTTCCAGGCCGCGAAAACTACTCAATTTCTTAGACATAGTCAAGAATATAACATAATAACATATATATATATATATACATATATATGTTATACACATATATTTACATATATGTATATGTTACATATAACGGGTGTAAAAAGACTACTCCCGAAAACTGAAATAGTGCACTCAGACCATGATTCTGAAAATATTTAAGCTGAAAAAATCGGAAAAAAATGCTCACTTTTGGGCCGCTTTTTTCGTATTTTCTTTAAATATCAATAAAACATCATAAAAGGAACACAAAAACCTAATTTCCATCAGTAAAAACATGTTTACAAATAAAAACGTCAAAATAAGCAATGAAAACCACCTAAGAAATATTGGCGCAGCGCGTCGATCACCTGACCGGGAGCGTTGAACTCGCGCAGCCGGTGCGCTCTGTAAACTTGCGCTATTTTATATAGCTATGATATAGGTAGCTTTACCGGTACCTTCAGTATTTGGGAGCTGTCCTTTTACACCCTGTATATATATATATATATACAGCAGCATTCTAAGGTGAGGCTGAAAAACAGCGTGGCTGAGCCCTCGTCCTTTTCTCGTACACTAACTATTTAACTTTATTATAATTGTACCTTTGTAACTAAAATTAGTGTAAGTGAATAAATGCCCTTTTATTTATTTTATTTTTGTATATATACATAATGTATGTATGTACATATATATATTATAGGGTTGTGTAGATAACTATCGGTTAAATAGTTACTACTTACGAGTTAGTTACGGCCGCTTACATTTGACCTTACTAATGACCCAAGAAGGCTGTCGGTAAGATTTCCAACTCAAGCTAAGGTTAATTCCTTGATCCGGACAACCATTCTCGGAAACTTGCTATTGATATTTTAATTGGCAACATTGTCAATGATAATTCTGACCATGAACCCTTAAATTACTTTTATCTTTGCGCGACCACATCTGGGATTAGGTTACATTTACATTACATACATTATTAGAGTTACGGTTACCTACATTTGATTCAAGGCATCTGTTTTTTATCAATTGCTTGATACTACTATTAACCTTTAGTAGTAACAGGGTACAAGGGCTGACCATGACTAGTATTCCTAATTCCACCCACAGGTTCACGATAGACAAGGTAGTCACGATTATTGCCACTAAAATATCGTAACCGTTTCAAACCACTCCTGCAAGTCGCGTGATAGTCAAACCATCTACTTGGATTGAACGTATAATGGCTCTCTTTATTAGCACTAAAGAATTCAACGAAATGGTGGAACTAGTCCATAAAGAGAAGTCAGCAGGCTACACAATATGTTATTATGTTTCGCAAATATACAATTAAGGTATGGCTTTGAGCATTAACTTACAGCAACAATCCATCATACTTTATTAAATTAAAATTCCTTTTATACTCAACATGACTGAATACTTTCAAATATTCTTTAGCGGACGCTCAATGCGTGGAGTTTATAAACGTGCAGTGCAAACTAAAACCATTTGCTGCACGAATCTGAGATTTCGCAAAGCTATTGTTAGGAATGTGACTGTGATGTGAGACAAAAAAGGAAAGGTAGACTGACCGGCCACTGCAGCTACTTCCTTCGCACCAACGTGCAGGAAGTCAGTGAGAGATAGAGAGCTGGCGATCAACTGCCTGCGCTCCTGGAAATCAAGTGTATCGAGGCTGCTGGTTTTGGTCCCGCGCACCGCCTGGACGGGCGCGCTCAGCGACATGTCAACTACGCGTCGCCATGTCGTACACACCACATTTTTGTTATCAAAACAACACTGTCACACTGTTAACGTACACAAAACAAAGGCACACGCGTGAAACCGGCAACAACAAAGGTTTTTATACCGAAGTGCCTGCGCCGCGAGGGACGCTCAAAGGCAAACTGGCGCGCGGGCCGAGACGGTGACGCGGGGCAGGGTGGGGGCTCGCCTGCCTGCTAACTGCTTCAGTCCCTGCATGTTGCAATGCACCCGACTCGCCTCGGCGAACCGTGGCGAGACGACTGGCGACTTGGTGAGTCTGCGGAGCGCTCTCATCAATGCAAAAACAACTAATGATCCTACTGAGCCGGTGGGCAGTGGTCTGGGACGGGATCGGGACCCACCACCGCACTTTTGTTTTGGTCTATTTGTTGAGAACAGCCGTCACACTGGCCCTTTCAATAATTAACAACAGAGAACAGCAGGCATTTGCTATCAACCAATTGATCTGAATAACTTTAATTGTACCTAAGTAGTTGAAACGAATTCAAGACCATTTGCTGGCACTAAACTACAAATTAAAATATGAATGTCAAGAAAACATACTTGCAATTAAACCAAAACAATTTTGATGCATGAAGTTTCCTCATTCACTCTATTCATGATACGTGAGAATGTCCAATTGATTATGAAGAAACAGTGATTCACCCTATTCGATGGTCATATTCAATTAGCCTCCCATGTCCTTTAGTACCTACTTAAAATGCATACCAGTAGCTGCTTCTGGCCTGATGGGTTCAAGTTCAGTTCAATACTTTATAATTGACTTGAGTAACAGGATTGCCTTCGATCTAGAATCATGGTCTGAAACTTGTCTGAATGAATTATACGATCAACAAATTATAGTTTTGGGGAGTGGCTTTTTCCAACTCGTAGTAGCTTCAATAAACCTATTTCGAGGACAGGGGTTTTTTTAGGTGGTCTTAGTAGTTTCTGATACAGGTACTTACAATAATATTATTAATAGTACTTAATAATACTAGTGGTTCGCCCCGAACTGAGACCTCGCGATGACACCTTTATCAGCCCGACTAATTTAAGAGGGGAAGAAAGGGTTTTGTATTTAACGGCTATGTAAGTATGTTTGTATGATGATGGATCATCCTCTATCAGAAATCTAAAACTATAGAGTCAATTTCTCTAATATGAAAGAGATTTTGTGAAGCAAGAAAAAAGTTTTTTTTAATTAAGCAGTGCCAGTGTGTAATCTAGCTGTAGTTTTGCTACCTAATTTTTAAAGATTTAAGTTCTCTACTCTAAAAATGGATATTACAAAGAAAAAATCCTCAATTTTCGACTTCTCCCCGTAGAACAAAATATACTTAAATAATAAATTTCAGCATTACCAGAGAACTTGAAGTATCTTCGAGATATTTTTTTGCATATTTTACTTTCTTTACCCTTCTAACCGACTTCTAAAAACATTTACTGAGAAAAAAAATTAACCTCTGTAGGTAATTTTTCTACACATCATCGAAATAGCCTTTGAATAGGACTAAGCAACAGGGCGTAAATACTACAACATACCTGTTAGTATTTAAAGTACTTGACGAATTAATTGATAACGTCCTTTTGACGAAAACATAGAACTCCAATGTGATTCAAATTCCTGGGAATGGGGGGTCAACAATGGATGTTATATTGGTTATTGTTTTTATGGTTCAGGTTTCTAATTTCTTCAATTTCAGACTTTTCCCTGTAGTTGTGACACAAAAGCCACAAGCATACCAAATTTCAGCATTGTGGGACTGCTGGAAGTACCCTAGAATTTTTGATTTTTGCGTTTTTTATTTTCCCTAATATCTCAGAAACTACTAAGTTTAAATACTTATTGAAACAGTTTTGAAATGTCCAACTAAAGCGCTTTCATTAGATACCCCACTTGATCTGACTGTCTCACTTTTATTTTTATTACCCGCTCTTGGACCCCAATATCTCATCAACCCCCTGACCGATACAGCTCATAACCTTACCTACAAATTGTACCAATACTATCTACCCCCATACCAAATTTCATGAAGATCGGATTAACGGTTTGGAAGTTTTCATCGGACAAACATACATACATACATACATACATACAAACGTCGATTCTTCCAACTTGACTCAGAGAACTCGCTTCGCTCGTTCAATTAATTTCTTTAAATCTTGTACAGAGCTCTACGTGACGATAGTATGGAACAATATTGGAGTAGGCAAACAAACATCAATAGCTCATGAGCCAACCCCGCAACCGCTTCCCGACAGCTCTGAATAAAAGCAGGTGTGTGCATGTACACCATATTTCAATGACTATTTACCGGCTCGGGGGGAAACTAGCTCGGCTAGACAAGTTTCACGTATATATACCTACGTAACTTTGTTCGTGGCATGTAAATTCATATGTCGTTGCTTCGGTTTTGTGAAGGTTCAGTAGGATCGTGTCGTACTTAGAAATTATTATATTATATGATCATCTTGAGTCCTATACCTGAATCTCGATAGCCAATCAAAAGTAAAAGCTAAAGTCATATTAATCACCTTATTTTATCTGATAAAGTCAACACTTTCTTATAGTTTCTAAAGTTTGTTCCCTTATTATTTTAAACTGAATAACACCATTGTACACGTATTAAACAACTAAACTTATGTGTATTAGTCATATTTAAAGAGAAAATACACTACACAAATAGTTTCGTGCCTCGTATCTCATAAAATTGTTAAAATAAATAGATAAGATGCAAAGCAACCACGGCCCTTTACTATTTTGTTTTTCATGTGCTCGATCCATTGAGGTATTATTAATACTCGATCTGATATAAAAATCAAAATGTATTTATCTCGCAAAATGATAGAGCACCTTCATACTTGAGATGTTCAACTTACGACCAAACTCTTCTATTTCTACAATTCCAGAGTCACTTCTTGTATCATCATCAATCGGCCTATGCCTCGTCTTCCTATCCATGTTGTAACAACAATCTCATATCCACTTCACATCACACACAACTACTCAGGACCCCATAATAAAAAAAAAATATTTGTGTCTAAGTAGATCGGAACGCGAATTAAAACTGAGATATTACAGTCGCAAAGATTAGATAGCATGGGAACGATATTACGTTGACTACTTATCACGTTTCTATTGGTACCTGTCCTCGTTCATTTCGTTGATTGTAATAAGCTTGTTTACAAGGCCGATGTACTGCAATAACAGTATTCAATTATTCAAAGTATTGCGAATGCAAAATTCATTTAATACATGCACGCATGCTTTATAATAATGACTGGTCAACATAATTTTGGACAACTTAACAAGTAGGTAGGTAAATCCTACCTACTTATAGCATAAAATGAAAACAATCAAATTATAATTTTTAATTAAATTCAAGTTAGGTGGGAAAGAACAGAACAATATAACAAAGGTCTAGTCTAGATTGTTTCAATGTCGAGCGAGTGGTGTAAAAAAACTATCTGCTCGAATGGTCACAGTGCACTCCATTGGCTTAATGGATGTAGAGGGCACTGTGAGATTAGGCGTGTTGCCTTTATTTATTAATAGGTGTAGGTATATTGCCCTACAAAATAAGCGAACCATGTTTTAATGCTAGCGACCTGCCTAGCGTATAATGCATGCAATGAAGCCTGAACGAAAATTACGATATGAAAGCATCATTTTCCAAAAATAAATTGTACAGACACGCTAAGTTTTTTAGATTTAGAGAAATCAAGATTTTGAATGAAAACCAAAAGTGAAACCTGAATTTTAACAGGGGTATAGGCCTACTTTGTTTACACACGTTTGATAAAAACAAAATTACGCATATGGCAAGAATTAAATACGAAAGATAAGGATGAAGGTAACAACATTTCGTGGCGGTAAACACAGCGTCCAAGGATATTGATTTATAAATCTCTTGCTTGGGCAATCCGACATTCCGACGACACTATTTTGTTACATATCGGATATTTATGTCATGCTTACAATGTATTTATGAACTAACGAACAACAATAACATCAATTAAACACACAGTGGGTAAGCATTCAAGATTAATTTTACTTGAAATTTAAATCAAAATGAGAGGGCATTGTGCTAATTATGCTATCGGATGCATGGACACAATTTGTTGCCAACAATAATCAATTGTGAATAATGACTGAATTTGATATAAAATAACCACAAACGGCAAAGACAATAGCAGGACAAGTGGTCACGCTCACCTCTAGTGTACACAGGGAAATCTCCATCGGAGCGACTGTGGGTGAGCATGGGTCCGTAGCACCGCCACGGCGGCTTGTCTCGCGGCGCCCGCGAGCCCTCCACCTTTCACCTACGCCAGGCCATCAGCACACAAGCACGGCACGAGGCCCTACATCTACGGAGTAGTCCCGACGGCGGCTGACGCTCAGCTCTCGCGACACACGACAACTCGGCGATGATGGCGGCGCCACAGAAGCGAAAGCGAGCGAGCGGACGCTGCGCGGCGCATCCCACGCGCGCATCTCTCACCCTTCCGATTTTCTCCGGACTGGCTCACAAGCACGACACAGGGGTTGGTAATTATCGTGTCGCAGATTGCGAATCACTTTTAATTACTCAGAGCTTTTGAGGATTTTATAAGGCTCTTCGTTCCATGCTGTCGAAATAACTTCGAGTGATTTATCTTGCGCGCCGAGAGCTTCATTTAATATTTTTATTAAATAAACTTTTTTTATACATTTTCTGTTTTGATGATTCGAACAAAAGGTAAAAGAGGGTAGGTTATTGGATACAAATCCAAACATCAAATAGCTGACTGAATTTGGGCGACATGGTGCATTTAAGAGTCAAAATCAATGAGCATAGGTAGCATAGGTAGGTACATGTAGGTATGAGATGAATAATACAAACTAGGAAGGCCGAATTTAATGTATGAGGGACGACCAGCATCGGCACTAAATAAGAACTAAATTCTAAACAAGAAACAACTATGTATAATCATCGAAGTCGTCATAACCAGAGGGTTTCAGTATGCAACTAATGCGATTTATGGAAGCCTTGTTCTGACAGTTCAGACAGAATCAATAACTACATGTAATCATACATGTTACCATTTTAGGTAACATGAATGAGGAATGTATTGAAATTAACTTTGAAATGTGGTTTGCCGTGTTAAGGATTTCCTTGTTGAGTCTTCATTGTGAATTAGGGTGGATAGATGCTATAAGGTGGATGGAGCAGCTTGATCTGTGAACTGAGTGTATGGCTCAAGTTCGACTAGACACTGCTTCGAATCGTATGACTAAACATCGATAAATTTGAATTGCGACAGGATTGAACATCGACAAGGTTCGTACGTAACGTACAACATATAATGATAGACCTAAGATAGTAAACCTTTAATGTTTGTATTTTTGAGAATAAATTTATTTAAACCGAACCACAAAGAAGTGGAAAAAGGGTTCAATTCTGTTCTAGCTGTTCTTCTGGTTCCGTATTTGTGTTTTTACTCTATTAATAGCTATGCAGAGATCAGCCCTCCTATTCCCTAACTGAAAGCCACTCAGTGACTAACGTTTTGACAAGTAAAATTACCATCAACTGACAATTCTTACTGATAATTTTGAGCACTTGATGGTAACTTTACTTGTCATAAGTTAGTCACCGAGTGACTTTCAGTTGGGAATAGCTAGGGCTCATATTAAGGTTTGAATTCTGGTTTTGGCACTCGCCAGCCAACTGCATCTACTCGCTCGCACGGCTCGTTTCTATACAAAAACATCCACGTCCCTACGCTACACTTCTCGCAACTAATTTACTAACGGCCCGAATAGTGTTACTGTTCGGGCCTTTAATACTCCAAATGACCCAAAAAATACTAAAAAACAAATCAATTTACATATTCCCTTAACGTTTGAATTTGAATACAACATACAACCAACCTATCTTCAACCTATCGAAATTCAGTCATGTAGCAGTTCAGTCTCATCGATCTTTAGACACTGTGTCTTGCCTGCGAGTGTGTCTTTCAGATTTGACTGTTAACTGTTATGGTAGGGAAAGCCCGGAGGGAGAGGGGGAATTACTTTTATTCGCCCTGAATATCGCGTAATTTTTTGGTCCAAATGCTAATTTTAGGAGTCAGATTAGTCGAAAGTCCTCAAATTATTCGTCAGACTTTTTTTTCGTTTACTTTTATCATTGAATATACTGCCATGCGGTGATATGAAAATTATTTGCGCTGAACATTACGTTTTTTTTTGTCCCTGTTTGAAATCTGTAACTGCCAAACCAGCCTCCTGAGTGAAACTTTTCAGATATTTTTCGTTTGTCTCTCACCAACCCTCATTGCACAGCAAACCATTTTTCGCCCTGATTATCACGTTGTTCAAACCTTTTGAGCTCCCCATACCATTAAATATACCTACCAAATAAAATTATACAGAAGGTAAACATTTCGTCCTTGGCGCTGCGCTGCCTGACGGGATTTGAACCTGTACGTTTCTGGTGCTACTAAGTAGCGCAAACTGTTTGCGGCAAACATGTGAACTTTTATAGGCTTAAAAAGAAAGGCGAATCTATTATAAATGTTGACTTACTTATCTCGCCATTAACGGTTGCGGAATCGAAGGGTATCGATAGATTACGACCACCCTTCCCGACTGGAAGCACATCCAAATTATTTTTTTCTCCGTGCTGACCTATGTAACAAAAAATTTAGTTTTGTGAGTAAATTACATCATCATTAATAATATTTTCCCTGGGCTGGGCTGATTTAGTTCCCTTCCCCCATTAAGACACGTGGTTTGTCTGTCTCACCTCTAGAGTGACTTTATATCAAAAAACATGATAAGGGGTGTGTGTGACACACAAGACCATGTGGAAGAACTCTATCACAGAATACTAACATAACTGCCAAAAGTTTGCCTAGGAGAAATTGCTTATAGAGATAAGGCCGACCATACTAATACTAGTACCTAGTTTTTATGTTATCCTGGTGTACAATAAAGTGTTAATCTACGCATCTATTTTAGCCTGAGTGGGGCTGACGTTTAGTACTGTTTGAAAGAGGAAGCCAACCTCTTCCCAATACAACCCTCAGCGACCCCAAATTCGTGCCCCCATATTCAGCTAAGGGTTCATTTAAAAACTTAGTTTGGCTTACCAAACTAAGTTTTTAAATGAACCCTTAGCTGGATTTGAATCCACAACCCAGGGATCAAAAGTACGTTATTCCCATGCCCATTCCTAGAAGTAGGTTTTAATAGGCTGAGTAGAGTAGGAACTGTGTTGTATAAATTGATAAACTTAAATTGTGCAGTACATTACAAATTAATTCAGTTTGAAATGGCTTACATATCAAATTCTGCCAAAAGCTAAGCAATAATTAAAATATTACCAAGCCTCACCTTTAACATAACATAACACCCAACAGTCACATACAGTCATGATCCCACACTAGGATTCTTTGTGTTGTGGGTATCAGGAACTTTGAGTACCATGGTAACATAACACCCAGAACTGGAATAAATATTTGCAGATCATACAAACATTTGTCCCGCAGTGGGAATCGAACCCGCAACCTTTCGCATCTCGGCCAGCTACTCGCCCGCCGCGCCACAGAGGTTGTCACCATTGAATGTCACTGACAGGAATAAGGTTAAGCAATGGTGAACAGCTTTTACAAATAATTATAAGGGAGTAGGTTAATTTTAATTTTTGGGCTAGGACTGTTGTATCATTAAGGAACCAATGATTATAAAACAACACAATAATATAAATAACCATTTCAAGAGACAAAAACTTTTTATTCATAAAAAACTATATTATTACATTCCACATCGGATTATCAATATATGAAACATAATCTGAATAATCCATAAAATCATGCAGGGTGCCTGCAGCCTGTTGTGACCTTCTTTGTGGTTGGTCAAAATAACAAATGTGTGATTTTTTGTATATTTCCTTCCAATCTATGCCTTCTGGCTGAGAGACGTCATGATCCTCTCGGAAATCTCTTTTGACCATGTCATGCCACAAAATGTCTGACTGCAACACCAAGTGCAAAGTCATGCAAGTCTTCGATACATTCAACACATCCTTGACATTAAGATTCAGCATAATATTATAAAGTAGTTCTTCAGGTAATCCAATAAGGCTTGCACTTGCATAACCATGATGGCTAAGAATTCTGCTCTTTACTGCAGCCAATATCTTATTTTTAAAGGTCAGTGAGAATTGCTTCAGGTCACGGAATATCATTGGAATGGTAGTAGCCTGGGGCGATACCACAAACCTGCTTACAGGCAGACACACAGAATATGTTTCAGAGTCCAGGTCAATTATAACAACATTCACAAGCACCATTGCACCCAGAGGACTCATTATAAGTTTCAATGAAATGTTTTTGAATCCATACAAAATAAATAATGCTTCACATACTCCAGACTGACTTTTCCATTCGGATAACTGTTTAGTATCTATTAAATTGTGATCTATTACATGACAGTCACTATCCACAAGCACAAATCCATTTTCAATCATTGAGACTATGATAACAATAAACAAATAATCTTTCTGAATTGAATCTGTACTAAATTGAGGTGTAACTTTCTTGAGAATCTCTTCCAGTAGCTGGGGTACTCTTTCTGTTGTGCTTTCTTCTAGTGTTAAGGTCATGGCTGGTAGAATTTCTTTTGATCCCATTGATTTTATTAAACATTTACAAAAGATTCATCAACAACACAAACTTCATCCATTTAGTTGTCAATTTGCTTGTTCACTGTCTGTTCTGTCAGTCACTGACTGATTGAAATGTCATGGCTGTCACATCACATCAACAAATTGGCAGTCTCTTTCACTCTTGCTTATTCTTGTAGCTGCTAGCCTTGTTTCATGTTCAAAATTACAAAATGCAAAGTTAATCTATATCACAGACTATTATGAGATACTAAAATCTTCCAGGAAATTAAATTGTTTATGATGCATTGGATTCTTTTCATGCCACAATCTTGCCACAATACGATATGCACATGCATTCTAACCATATCTAACATTTTAAGAATGACTGATAGTAGGTACCTACAAGTAATTTTCAAATAAACTTTCTTTGTAACTTAGTAACAAGTGCCTAGCAGAGAACTCATAAATCTAAACCTAACTAGTTGGTGGAAAGTAATTACTTATACCTCTAATAATAATTATAATGGCCGTATTGGAAGAGGCAAGCTTCTCACGACACAGGGTATCCTAGTGTGAGAGCTTGTGTTCATTACTAGTAACTAACCACTCAAACCTAACTTATTTTTCTAGTAATAAGTACTTCCTTATTGTTAGCAAAATTTATCTAATGACCCTTATGTATTTTGTTTTTCTTGGTACATAAAATAAAAACATGTTTTTTGAACAATACAAAATCATTATTTTTTGTCTATAGTAAAATAAAATTACTTTTGTTTATCAAGTTTGTGGTTTATGTAGGTACTTTATATTTATAAAGTAGTTTTTAAAGAAGAGGCCACTAGAGCCATTATCAATAATATGATGTTTGATCAGTGAACACAGTGTTTGATGTGTTCTTGCTAATGCACACATTTCACTACATTCAGACAATTTAGCCTGAAACTTTATAGACTTATAGTTATCACACTATCTAGGTCTACATTCTCTGATAATCTGGGTCTGCGTTGCAGATGATGTCACTTCGCATTGACGCCCATACAAAATTATAGTTTTTATTAGAGATTTGAAGTCATCTTGTGCACTAGATTTTTCAGTGAATCATCCCCTTTTGCTTAATCGTATAGCAATAGCAACAAGCACCTTGTTAAGTCCTAATACTTGTTGAACCAAACAACAGGCTTATTTTTGGCCTAGACAGTGGAAACGAAACACAAGTCTAATGACCACATAATATAATACAAGGATTCCTGGGGTAAGGAGGCTTTCATTTTGGGTTTATGCTGTGTATAGTTTATGATGAAGAAAATCCCATTCAAATCCATTTTTTCACAGTAGATTTAGATCCACAAATGCCTAACAACTCGAAAAACAAGTTACAATTAGCTAACTTACATGCAATAGAAACAAACAACCAATGTCAATAAACAATTCTCCGGTTGTTTACCAGTATCTATTTACAAGTTTCTTATGAAATTATTCATAATTTGATGTATCATTCCTGTGCCTGAATAAAAATATAGAATACAAATTACATTTGTATTTTGTTAGCATTTGCTTTAGTAAGTTATCATAGTAAATATCAATTTGCTGGTTTAAAGGTTATGGTTTCAAGACAACTTATTGGAAGTTTTATAGAAAAGTAACACTTTAACTAGTTCTGTAGGAACCATAGCTTACCAATATTATCACAGTTGCCGTGCTTCTTATTTAGTTTCAGAGATCCATCCAAGTTTTGATTATTCGAACTTTTGTCGCTGTCACTAGCCATTGAAAGGTTTCACCAAAAAGTTATTTCACTGGTTTTATTTACATATTTACTTATATGAGACATTAGTTTATAAACATCAATAGGGTCTAAGACAACTATAAATTACAGAATTGATAAAAAATAAAATGTTTACACCCCTCTCAAAACTGCTCAAAACCCCCTCCCTGATCCGTCACTTTGTTCGAGAGGTTCGTTCGAGGTTCGAGTACACCACAGAATATAATCTAATCTAATCTCTATGGTGACATATAGTCACCATAGAGTTCTATCACCACAGAACATAATACTCTATGATCAAATCTAAAGCCGCCACAGAATCTAACTACGATCAAGCTACGATCCTTCGTCCGAGTAGCAACGTTTTAGGCTTGGAGCAAGAAACATAACGTCTAGGGAATGTAGCTCACTCCCTAGAGTGTTCCTGGAATGTAGTGGTGAGCCCTTCAATGATTTTATCTGTGGCATAATATACACGACTAACAATCGCGACTTTAGTTTAGTTCCTCCAAAGTCCACTTGCTGAATCTGGCCAATAACATTATATTACACTTATAATGCGTGCACTGCACACTATTACCAATAAGTCGCGGACGTGACTTTGTTAATTATTCACAAATTTATCATATAAATACAAAAACGTAAAGTATCACAAATCAATGTTAATTACCGATAACCGTTGGGTATAATGGTTCTCGCGAATAGCGACTACAAACCGGACGACACGGTAGAGGAAGGCCCTCGACTCGATGGACTTAAGACATTATAAATGTCACAGGAAGTCGGTGGATGGAGGCGGCTCAAGACCGTTTGTCGTGGCAATCTGGGAGGGAGGCCTATGTCTAGCAGTGGACTTCTACAGGCTTATGATGATGATGGCATTCAAGCTGTTATTGTTGAATTTCTTGGTTGGTTTGCCCAGATATTATTATTATATTACCTGTTTTATCTGTAAAAGTGCGTTTGCAGTAGTTGCACGTTATTATTATTATTATTATTTATTTATAGACGAGCAGCTTTCGCTGATGTGTCTACGTCAACAGTGTTAAAATTTAGTTGAAATATTGTCTCTTAGGTTTGGTAAATTTTTTTGAGCACTGATTTATTTGTTCGAAGCCAGATGTCGAGTTTGTTTTTGAATGCATTGACAGAAGTGGCAGTAACAACGTCATCTGATAGCGCGTTCCAATTGTACACCACTCTATTGCTGAAGAAGTGATGGGCGGCAAGTGAGACGGCGGGGTCACGGTTTAACTTCAGCTGGTGACCACGTGAGGGTCTTAGATCATCTTTCCTTATAAGAATGGGTACGTTAGGGTATTGTTCTCGCAGTTGTGAATGATGTTAGAAGGCGGTTAGTTCTTGAGGACATCGTGTTTTTTGTCTAATTTGTGCCTAATTTCGTCCTCCAAAGATCATACGTTTTGTTGATACCATCATGTCTTCAATTTAGTTAAGGAAGTGTTAATTAAGTTTTTAATTAAATAAAAATGTTAGTATTAGTATTAGAATAGCTTAGTTAGTAGATATAACGCATTGGATTTTTGTGTATCTGTGATGTTACTCTGTTTTCGTGAATAAATAATTTGTAAATTTGTAAATTTGTAATATGTAAATTTGTAAATTTGTAATCATCCTCCACTCCGAGTGATTTTCTTCTAATCACATCTTTTCTCATTATTACAATCTTGTTGCCACAGTACCAATCAATAATAACCGTGTATCGCCAAAGCAGGCCAAGGAACAAAGTAGTCTCGCGTCGCGCGACTAAAAGTCGCATCGTACGCTCCGCTTACATTCTGTCTTCCATTCAATTTATTCATTCATAATTTCATTCATTCAATTAAAGGAGTTTGCTTTTGCCTTGTACGCAGTGTTCGTCTTCTCCGATTTTATAGAATTTACTTAATTTCTGAATATCTAAACCAACAAAGCGTGTGTTCCATTTCATCTATAAATAAACAATCCAAAATTTCAAAAATCACCAATACCTGATAATAATCGACTTTTTTGTATAAATCCTGCCTTGCAATCCCACAATAACAGTGCTTGCTGATGTGATAATCTTGAAATGTCATCTTATATGGCTGGTGTTTTCGATTTAGATTTAGATGTAGATACCGTAACAGTTGGAGACTCTGACGAGGACGACATTATAGATGTTGATGAGGTACCCATTGTCCGTTTATTACGTTTTTGTTGTACCTACTACTTAACCTAAAACCTTGTTCTATATTCTTATGATGGTCAAGGGTACATTTCGTCGCAGTTGCGATATTGCTTTTATAAATACCAGCGTTGTATTCTTAGCCATGTATCTTCTACCAAACGATTAAAACTTCATAAATTGGTCACCACTATTTCGCAAACTAAGCAACATTACTACAACTATATAGGTATATGTTATGCAGATTTCTTCCACTAAAACATTATTTACATCTTACAGGTAGACTACGATCCCGAACTTCATGTTAATACTATTGTAAAGTAAGTACAGAATGCATGAAATAAAGTAAAGTAAGTAGTTAATTTGTCATACACAACAATATTATGTTATTGTTATTTTTAGCGCTGAAGGCTCTGAGACAATCCAACTATGTGAAGACAATGTGAATCCGGGGCAATGCAAGCGTCTCGGTCCTCAAGACTTTGAACTTCGCAAAGTGCTTGGGAAAGGTGGGTATGGAAAAGTGTTCCAAGTACGGAAAATAACGGGAACTGACGCCGGAGCACATTTTGCTATGAAGGTGCTCAAAAAAGCTTCCATTGTACGCAATCAAAAGGACACAGCTCACACCAAAGCTGAGAGAAACATTTTGGAAGCTGTAAAGGTGAGCTGCCATATTATTTGGTCATATTTTCAACATATTATAGTGGTGGTGTGTCCAGCCTAAGAATAGACCCCTCTATCTCCTCACGTGGAAAAAAGTTGACTTAAGGATTACACCAGGGAATCGTACAGCAGCATCCACCTGAGTACTCAACATCAGAAAAAATAAATGTGAAAAAAATTTGATTATGGCAATTCCCCTCTTTCTGTTATATGGGGGAAGTCTCAACCAACAGTGGATGTCTAATGGCTGATTATGATAGTATATAGATAGATATATTATATCTTTACTGAACACCATTATTACAATAACCCAACATTATATTATTACTAGTTGCGCCCCGCGGTTTCACCCGCGTGAATAATGATGAAAATTGATGATGATGATGAAAAGTAGCCTATGTGTTAATCCAGGGCGTAAAGTATCTCCATTCCAAATTTCACTCAAATCCATTCAGTAGTTTTTACGTGAAAGAGTAAGTACAAACATCCATACAAACTTTCGCGTTTATAATATTAGTAGGATAGGATAAGGATACAAAGTTTCAAACCAGAGGTACAATGGCTGGGTGGTCTTATCACTTAAGAGTTATCTCTTCCATACAAGCTTTAGATAGACAGAATTTATTTAACAAATAAGGACAGCAGCCACTAATGACCAATATATCTAAATATATTTATCAATATATCAATGAACAAACAACCAACCTTTTATTTTTCAGCATCCATTCATAGTGGAATTAGTATATGCCTTTCAAACTGGTGGTAAATTATACTTAATATTAGAATATTTGAGTGGTGGAGAGCTTTTTATGCACCTTGAGCGAGAAGGTATATTCCTGGAAGACACTGCCAGGTAAGTTTGCAATACACATAAAAATCCTCAAAAATTCCTTCTTACAAAATATATCATATATTATAAAATTCCTTAGAAGCCTAGGTATCCAGAAAGGAAACACTCAAAATAGTTATATTCAATAGTTCATTCACATAAATGACAAATTAAAAAAAAATTGAGTATGATACTGATGCCGAAGTGAATATAGTGAAAAACTTTGTTTCCTCTGGCTAAATTATTATACAAAAATAAAGAGTTTTCAATGTGAGTTGATCATGCTGTTGCAGTCTCAAACTAAGAGTAAGACTCCTCCAGTGGATGTTGTAAAAGGTAACTAACGGATTAATTACGCCAGGGTATGGGCAGCAGCATCTATCTCAGTGTTTAACACCAACACTGCAATCACCAATCCATGACAAGCATGGTGATTATGGCATATTTCCCCTGCTCTATGGCCTCATCTAGCAGTGGCTGTCTGCCAGTTGATGAGAAGGTATAGCTGTACTACACATCCTTGATAAATAATGTATCATAGTAAAGGGGGTACACTTGAATGAATAAAGTTAACTAGCCTAGCCCCCCAATTATAGTAGGAAATGGTAATGGGGAACGCAACAATGGCGATCATTTTGGCAGCCTAGCGCTGTCCAAATTTTTTGAAGCTTTAGATAATATTTATGTCAAGAAATGTCCCCTATTCAAGTTTCATAAGTTTTAGATAGCGCTTAAGGCCGATTTACACTTCAATAAGTACAGTAGCGAGTTAACTTGCGTCATCGGCGAGTTAAGTTGTTAATGTTGTTTGAACGGCAAAAGCGAGTTAAGTAGTAAGTTGTTGATTAAGTTTAGTTGAATAGATCGCGATCCTATTTTTTGGCGAGTCCAGTGCGAAGTAGGGGGATCTCTCGCGGCTCCCGCGCTCCGCCAACTTAACTGGCCGGCATGTAGACGGGCGAGTTTAGTACAGTCCATATATTTGTAAAGTGCGGCCGCGAAACGCGACTAGTCTTCTTCTCGGCAACTTATGACTACTCACTCCGCCCGTTCGGACGCTACTTACAACTTACTACATATTATTTAACTATCTGAGTTCTTAACTCGCTACTGTACTTATTGAAGTGTAAATCGGGCTTTAGACTGCCAAAATGATCCCCATTGTTGCGTTTCCCATTGCGATTTCCTACTGTAATTGGGGGGCAGGTCATGACGAAAGTTGTAGAGGTATAATTCTAAAGGTATAAAGTTTTCCCTTTCAGTTTCTATTTATCAGAGATAATATTGGCACTGGAACATTTACACAGCCTAGGCATAATTTACCGTGACTTGAAGCCAGAGAATGTCCTGCTGGATGCACAAGGGCATGTCAAACTTACTGATTTTGGACTGTGTAAGGAGCATATTCAGGAGGGAATAGTCACCCACACATTTTGTGGCACTATTGAATATATGTGAGTATATTATAAATTTAATTGGAGTTTGTTTAATCTGCATGACTGCCATTTTAATTTGATAAAAAACACGTCACTTTATGAAAATTTCTAATTATGCATAGTATCATCAATCATGCATGACTTGACAGCCTCCGTGGCGTGGCGGGCACGTAGCCGGCTGAGACGCAAGAGGCGCGGGTTCGATTCCCGCTGCGGTACAAATGTTTGTATGATCTGCAAATATTTGTTCCTTGTTTAAGTTTTCATTTACTATGTATCAGCAACTGCTTGCTCCGAGGCACCACACAGTGTTTCACTTGTGATTTCAATGAATAAAAATTATTTTGATTGATTGATTTGGTGTTGTGGTTACATGGTACTCGTAGTTCCTGATACCCTAGTGTGGGATCATGACTATGTATGTGTGTGTTATGTTATACCATGATACCCTATTTTGAAAACCAATGTTGTTTTAACCAAGTGGGAAATACTTTTAGGGCTCCAGAAATCCTTACCAGAAGTGGCCATGGGAAAGCAGTTGACTGGTGGAGCCTCGGTGCCTTGATGTTTGACATGTTAATTGGACAGGTAACACATCTGTACTTTAGTAATCTGGATTTTGATCAGATTATCTCCAATGAAAACCAGAAGTGTTCTATGTCTACAGTCTACATAACAACATTAGGTTGCCTGTTTTTAAAAAGCTATGCATTTTGGTTGAACTTTTCATTGGAGGCTGCGAAGTGTGGCAACTTTTGATTCGGCGTAGAGAATACTTCTGGCTTTCATTAAAGACATTTTGGATTAAAACACAGTAGTCTAAAGAAATCTTTGGGATGGCTCTCAGACTGTAAAGTAAAACAATCCATGTTGCCATAAAGTTACTATGTTTAACAGAAAACAGTAGCTATTGCAATCTAAATTAATGTGGAAGGTTTTATTAAGGTTCCTAGGTAGACCTTGTCTAATTTTACGTCTGAATTATGCTTCATATCCCTAAATATTTTGTGCTTCATTATTTAAAAAAAGTCTAGAACACCTCGTACCTTGATAAGTCTTATCCGATTATTTAAAAAAAAATGAATGAATTATGAAAATCAGACTACATTTTTAAAATTAAATGAACACCTCATAGTGTTCTAAAAAACTTTCTCACTAATTTTAAAACTTCTGTATTTATTTTTATCTTCGTAAAATTTTGTAAATATAATTGGATAAGACTTATCAAGGTACCTACGACGTGTTCTAGATTTTTTAAACAATGAACCAGAAAAAAATGTAGTGTAAGTCAGCCAAAAGAACAATAAAGTTAGTGAGTCACAGCCTCATTTGTAATTTCAAAGCGATAGCAGTTAGTTTCTGAATTTAAATCTAGACGAAACGTTAGAAAGCTCTGTTGATGTGGTTTGGGAAAACGTGCAATGGAAAATTTTTGGTACTTTTGGCTATACACATTGCAGGCAAGCAAACAGTAGTGATTAGCAACGGACGGTTTCTTGTAAATCTATACACTCGCACATTTACCCGCCTGATACAGCGTAGTTGAGTGCGTACAGATTTCCAAGCGCCCGGCGCACGTCTATTTGAAAAAACGCCACATTTTTTGTGGGTTGTTTGCGCGACGCTACTTCTAGACAAGTACATTATATACTCTAAAACTTTCTATGGCTTGCAATTATCTTAGAGCAACTTTTGAGAATGCTGCACAAAGCAGCGGTACCTGTTTTAACTCCATATTTCCGTTTCAGCCGCCTTTTACAGGAGATAATCGTACAAAGACTATAGAGAAAATTCTTAAGGCTAAACTGATGCTTCCTGCCTACCTCACATCGGACGCTCGTGACCTAATAAAGCGCCTGATGAAGCGGTCCGAAACCCAGCGCCTGGGCGCGGCGGGTGCGGCCGCCGTGCGTGGGCACGCCTTCTTCAAACACATCCGCTGGGACGACGTGTTTGCGAGGAGACTTGAACCACCTATTAAACCTAAATTGGTACGTATGCTAATGTAAAGCAGTCTGTAGGGATATAGAGCTATCAAGATCTGATACTTGGCAGCTGGTTTTGTTTTGAATTGTTTCTGCTGGAAATATAGTTTTTACTGTTAGTTTTCCAAAATTAACTTCTTGGCAAAAAGTTTCCTAGTTCTAAATGTAGAAGAAATTGTTATGAAGAAAGTCTGAGGATATCTTATGTCTTTGTGTTGTTTTTATTATTTTATTTGGGAAAAGAACAATAACTTATGGTCTTATAAGCAACAAAGTAATTGGCAAAGTTCCGGCGATTAGATAAAACATTCTAAGGAAAATGATCAGAACTAAGTGCAATTTATGTCCATTTTCACCAATTCTTATTTTGCGGGACGTTAGTGATTAAGGTACTTATCACGTAAGCGTTTAATGGCAACAAAGGTAGCACTCGGCATATTGGGGTGACTGATGCCAGTAGCAATCTTCTCGCGACTAGCATTCCTAGCTAACATAGCGCGCATGTGCGTGCGGAGCCCCTAGCACCATAGCACCTAGCCCTTCGGGCATACCCTGTCCTGCCGTGTTGGAATTGGTGATTGATGGCGAAATTGACGTCTGTTGCCCCTTAACAGCACGCCTTCAGCGCAAGCACCAGGTCTATCGCTCTAGAGCCAACCAGAGGCGACTGCAGGCGCAGCAGAACCTTCGAGTTTGCACAGGAATTACGTAGTAGCCCGTGATGTGCAGGCCCCCAGCATTGAGGACTTCGTCTGCCGCCACACCCACCTCAATGCTATTGCTCCATTGCACACGCGGCTGCCTGACGTCCAAAAATCCTAGCGTCCACGATAATTTTTGTATGCACCCGACTCACCATAGGAGCGAAGTTGGAGTGGCGGCGCCATCATGAGATGATCATAAAATCCACAGATGAACCAGCAAGGAATCTGGGCAATATCCCAGGAAGTCATAGCTTCCAGCGATTTATTGATAAGCGTTAGGTGTCCCGTAATTGATTGGTGAAAATGAGCATTAGACATACTAAAATCGTGTATTGGTTTGAATTTAATGTCTCTTTAAAGCAACCTTTTGGCCCTGTGGGAGGTAGTGGGGACGGAGTTAGTACAACTAGGTATTGACGGGTATTCAATACTAAATTCGTGGGATTGAAGACCGGGAACTCCTTAGTAAAAGTCGTGAGTGCGTGGAAATCCACGTGTTTGTCTACATTATTCTCTGATGAATTTTTCAGGCAAGCGAAGATGACGTCTCGCAGTTTGATACAAGATTTACACTGCAGACTCCAATAGATTCACCAGAGGAGTCCACACTCAGTGAAAGTGCCAATCTAATGTTTCAGGTAAGTAATAGTAGATTGTATCATAAGGGAGCAAAATAATATTTTTACGGCGAGGGCGCTTTTTTGAATCCAGAACGAAGTGAGGGATTCTAGAGTAGAATCCCGAGCATAGCGAGGGATTCTTTAGTAGAATCCCGAACGTAGCGAGGGATTCAAAGTACGTCGCCCGAGCCAAAAATATATTTTGCGCCCGAGTGTTACACTCTACTTTTCATCACCCACTATGAGAAAATAAAAGGCGCCTCATATTTTATTTCAAAACAAAACCATGAATTTCTAAAAATCCGTGAATAACTTATCATTTAAAAAAAAGACTTACGCCGTTGTATTCGACTAAATATTTGGATGAAAAAAAAATTATGAAAGAACCATAGTGGTGAAAGGATTATGATACTTTCTGAATGCAAATGCTTGGTTTGTTGCTGAAAATATCAAAATCGCCATATGTATGCCTACAATATTTGAGGAGTTCCCACAATTCCTCGTGGATTCCATCATCAGAACTGGATTCTGAAAAAAATGGGACCAATCTGGAAGTATATCTATTCAAATAAAAAAAGAATTTTCCAAATCGGTTCATAAACGCCGGAGATATGAGGTAACATTAAAAAAAAATACAACCGAATTTAGAACCTCCTCCTTTTTGTAAAGTCGGTTAAAAATGACGAAATCGCGGGCCGTCGTTTCTAATTTGTTTTTTTTATTCAGCCGGTGGCGCGACTATGGTCCGTCGTACCAGCCAGTATTTATTTAAACAATATTTGCGTTCGCCTTCTTTGGCGCTGAACACTAAGATGATCCAAATTTAAAAAGGGCGCGGAAAAGATAATTGCGGCGCACTTATTTGTGTTTGATTCTTTTCAAGATGTTCCAAATTCAAAAAGGGCCGTAAAAGATAATTGCGGCGCACTTATTTGAGTTCGATATATTCCAAATTTAAAAAGTGCGCGGCAAAGATAATTGCGGCGCACTTATAGAAGCTTCATACAGAAAACACCACCTTTGGGTGCACTTAAAGGCGAACCAAGTCGTCCTTTTCGAATAGATGGGATGAAAAACTCCTTGGTTTTATATGAAACTGAGTAAACTCCACCGAGAAATAAATCAGGAACGGACCCGGTGGCGCAGTTGGTTAGCTTATATAAGGGAGGGTCGCAGGTTTGATATCCTTCCGTTCAATGATTTTTGAAATATAAAATACTAGCATTTGGAAGTTCCGAAGTTGAAATTGAATATACCCTAAATTAACATGTTATAAGCTTATATTAACATTTATAGCCTTTTATCGCGATTTTCCCACTGGATCGAGACGTATGCGGGTGGATCCTCGGGCGCAGCTATATAGTTTATAATATTAGTAGATTAATAATTCCCCTGCTTATTTCGAGATACTTTTTCTAGGAAATATTGTGATTCGCCATCATTCTGTTTACGTAGTTACTCTAATTATGGAGTTATTTTCCCTGATATGGCTACTTCAAGGAATATAATCAACTGTTATATTGGCGATCCCCTATTTATAGCATATTGATTGATAGATAAAAATAATCATTATTTTTATCTAGCCTATTGATTTTCATCTTGATTTTTTTATCACTTCATAAAAATATAAATAGTTAAAGCCGATTCATAGTGCCTATTAATTTCGTGGCCAGCAACAGCCGAAAGGTATTGCCGATTAGAGGAGAAGATGCAAGTTTGAGTTCGCTGGATCGTAATTTTTGGGTCACCTTTACCTGAGTGTCATCATCAGCCGATAGGCGTCCATTGCTGGCCTCCCTCATAAAATGCCACGAAGGATGATAGTCAGCCGCCTCCATTCACCGACTTCTATGATAATTACGATGTTTTCGATCCACTGCGTCTATTGGTTCGCGGTCGCCACTCGTGAACCTTTCTCCAGCTATCGGTTCTGCTAGCTATATAGCCTGCCCAGTGCCACTTCAACTTACAAATTCAGAGAGCTTCTGTGGATCACCTCATTTCGGATTTTATTATATAGTGAAACTTAACTAAAGTACTATACAAAGTGTTAATCTGTACACTCGCCATATCTATGGAGTTTACTTTGCCCAAAACTCTCCACAAAAACTGCACTATCTTTAGTCGCCAAAATGTATTGGAAAGAGGATTTTTAATTTAAATTTTTGATTGAAATAAACACAGATTATGGACATTATTGTTCAGGATATCGGGCAGTGTAACCTCCGTAAATATGAAGTGTATAGATCAACATCCGATCCGATGAGCCGTGGTAGTATCGGCCTGAGAATAGGACTCCTCCAACTCCTCCTGTGGAGGTCGCAAAAGGTAACTATAGGGGGATATGCAGCAGCATCCACCTGTGTACTTAACACCAATCTGCGATCACCAATCCTCCTGTCAAGCGTGTTGTGTGTTGCAAATTCCAAAAGAAAAATAATTAAGATTAATAATTCACTTATATTTTGTTTGACAGGGTTTCACGTACGTGGCGCCGTCCGTGATGGACGAGATCCACAAACCGCGCGTGATCACTGCACGGTCACCGCGCCGTCCGCGTCTGCCTCACAACCACAACTACTTCGCCGTGCCCTCCACCCACACGCACGCTCAAGAAGACCACATGGACGTTCAAGGTCTACCTATATAGTAAGTACCTTCAATAGGAATAATTGTATGTAGCTTAGATTATTACTGTCGGTGTGCTGAGGGCGCTACTTGTTTACAATTCTACGTAAGAACAGTTGGGGCAAGCTATACTACATCGCGTGGAGTGTATACGAAATACACTCTGAATGTATGGGATAACAGCGACAAAATACCTCAAAATTGGTCTCTGACCTAACGCAGGGTAATCAAGAAAGAATCAGAAGAAGTAGTAGTAGTAGTTGTAGCAATAAAAAGCGACTCCACGCGATGCGATGAAGTGTAGCTCAATCGTTTTTGAGTAAAAGCGACGTGTATATGGCTTGTCGTGTCTGAAGAATAAAAAGAGATAGTAGTTCGTATTGCAGAACCATGCTTTGTATAGCGCTCTCTTTTTTTGGCTGTGTCAAATTTTTTATTTTCATCACAACTCTATGGCCGGTTTAGATGCTTACAATATCTAAAATCGCCGCTATTAACAACATCTCTTTATTCTTCGCGCCACGCTATATAGAGCATAGTGTGATTCATTGGTACAGAGTAACATCACAGTAACCAGGGTTCAATTCGTTTGTAAAAAGGTATAATAATGGCTTAAAAAACACTTGTCTCAATTTTAGTAGGTTCCAATGAATCAGATGTTTAATAGGAGATTTTTTTTTCACGGCCTTGAATCATAATTGATAAAACTTATAAAATTCGTATGCCCTTTTTTCTTTGGACGTGGCAGAACCAATTCTTTTTTTAGTGTGGGGATGTAGGGGAATATCATTATTAAAATACAATTCTGGGTGAGGTTTTTTCTTGTAAAAAAAAACAAAATTTGAAAAAATCTAAGTGATTTGTCTGTTAGTTGTACATATTTTGTACTTAACATGCTTCAGAGCCATACAAATAAAGATTTTGTACAAATGACAAGCAAATTCTGAAAAAAAAATGGTAACTTCTGACATCTCGAAAATTTCGAAATACTTACAATGGAGACAGGAAACCTGCTAGGGTAGTTAAAAAATGTAATTTACTCTAGTTACACCATCTATCACTCATTCATACAAAGCTCACCAACAAGACGTTAGTTTTCGAAGTAAATGTTGTTTGTTAGCTTGGAATTCTGTGCTTTGGAACCCAAACATTTAATTTGTAATTTTTTCACCGATTAATTTTATACTCTTTTGCTTGTAGCCTTTTTTGATCCTTTACCACTGAATCACACTGTATGAATTACCGTATACTAATTTTGAATGATCCAAAGCCGATCAGAAACCACGTCAATTATTATCTAAAACAATTTTGATTAGTGTTATAGATATAATCGATCATACTAAAATTGTAACAATTGAAAGTGGTTTGTAGAATGGAATGTCTTTGCATTTATTTAAAAATGTGTCAATTTGGTGCAGTGTTCTCTGAAGCTAAACCATTTAATTTCAGTCTAAGTATCCCTTACTTAAAATTGACCATGATAATTTTGTAGAGCGGTTTAAATTTAGAGAATGCCGGACACAGCCGATACCAGTAATTTAAATGATGATATTCGAGGACCAAATGCGTCCTAAAGCAGTCATAAAATCTAAGTTAGATAGTTTATCTAATTTAGAATATAAATGCAAACCGTCCTTGAATTAGGATCTATTCTTACGTCGAGAAATGTGAGTAAGTAGCGGCCCCTAAATTGTGTGCAGACATTATAAATAATATTTTTCTGAAGTGAATACGAAAGTTTAATAGGAAATGGTAATGATGTTATGATATTATGCAGTAGGAATTTGGAATTAAGTTAGTTATTATTGTTTTTTGTTCATTTACATCTCCTAAACTGTAATAGAACAAACATGCTTATTTATAATCCGGCGTGCTGATAATGATTTTGGGTGCGTCTAAAATGGCATTCAACAGATTTATTCAGGAAGTTGAAAAGCGTAGGAACATTTTTTTAGCGTTTGTTACCTACCTAAAACGTAAAAAACTAAAACTATGGTGAGACTTAGGTGTCTGACTGTCCGCAGTGTGTGCAAGTGTATACAGTACAATAGTGTAGAATGCAAAAGTAGTATGGACCAAAAACTCACTGCTCTAGTGGTGCTGAGAAGGAATTAAAGTACTCACTATTTCTTGTTATGTTACATTGGTTTCGTTTTAATGAATGATGGGTTTTTATTATGCATTTTCCCATCCCATCATTTTTTTTGCATCCCTTCCATACTCCTTTGTGCATTGTTTTACACATTTACATTATTTGTACATATTTTACATGCTAAACATGATGTTTATTTTATTTGTTGGTCAAAATAATGATTAAAAACTGCGATCACCAATCCACCTGCCAAGCGTGGTGATTATGGCATATGGCTCCATATTATGGGGGGCCTCGTCCAGCAGTGGGCGTCTATCGGCTGATGATGAAGAACAAAATCATATTACACATTGAAATCAAATCGAAAAATCTTTAGAAAATATGAAGAAAAACATAAGTTTGTGTACTTAATCATGTAATTCTGTACGCACTCGCTATTTGCTATTCAATTAAATAGGTTATTTTCATAAAATAATGTTATGATTTATTTTAGTTAAATATCAATGTAATTTTGTTTTTCTCCAATAGATAATACAAAATATTTGTGATTTCTACAATCAAAAACTATCTCATTTCATGAACTACATATTCAGCAAGTTTCGTTGTGCTAGTCCAACCACTTAATAATAAAAACATGATTCTACGTGAACCTTTTCCCATAGCAATTTGTCATAATTTGAGCAGAAAAATAACTATTATTCCTCAACTATCCAAAATCGTAGAATATACATGGGGATGATTCAGATGTGCCAAGAGGTCCTCCACCCCCCTGCCATGCCACCGATGATCCTCCCGTCTTTATACACCTTGTATAGTAGCACTGTCCGTACTCACACAAGCATGCGAGTTCCGCATTAACAAACTTATTGTTCTACTCTTACTTTTTGCCGTCCCACATTTTTTTCTTACTTTTATATTGTTTATTTTTTCTTGTGCAATAAAAATAGATCTCTTTTATCTAACCTAATTAATTAATCTTCTTTGTGCTATTCTTTTTTTCCTTTTATATTCTTTCAATATTTATAATACAGGTGTCACAAAATATGTATATACTCGTATGTCATCCCGAAAGGTTAATTCTACACACAATAGGAATACATTTTTGCTCATTGGATTATTTCATATTGGTTTCTCACGCGTCGTGATCGCGTTTAAAATACCTTTTTATAGTTATCGTGTGAAACAATATAAAATGTTTTTAAATCGCAAATTTTTAGGAAATACCTTGAATTTTGACATGATTATTAATAACTAGAGACCGGATTATATGGCAGGAAAAATGCTCAAAATGTGCATGAAAAATGGTAAAATATGCAACATAAACGGTAATAAAATACTCAAATAATGTTTTATATTTAAAAAAACATCAGATAGTAGGTAGGTGCTAAAATTTACAAAAGATACTTCTGCAAGCAGAATTTTGATAAAACACGGTCGTTTGACTCAGTGTACATCAATGTGTTAGTGTAGCTGTGGATATCATTTTTAAGCATATTAATTTTGACCTTTTATTCTAAAACCTGGAAAAAGGAAAAAAGTCTACATCAAAATTTTCTTGATAAAATTATTTTCCAAAGTAGGCTATGTGGATTTAAAATATCGCTCGGCATTTCGTAATGGTTGCAATTTGGTCTGAATATCTTCACACAAGTACGCCATAAAGTTCTGGTAAACATCAATTAAATTTAATTATTGCATTTTTATTTTCTTAATCAAAATACTTAGGTACGTATTTTGATTTGGCAACAACGTTGTTTAAAAAAAATCTAACTGATATCTCTGCGACTATCAACCCTAATCTTGAAAATGTTTACAATCAAGTACTGTTTCAAATGTTCAATTGTGTCTTCTATCATCACCATCAGCCTATAGAAGTCCACTGCTGGACATAGGCCTGCCCCATAGACTGCCTTGACTTTTGAGTAACCTGAAAAAAATGCCAATATATACAAATGCATAATTATGCAAACGTGCATTTGCATAAAATCTGGTCTCTATTGATAACATTTTGACCTTCAAGCGTGCCCACGAAAATACCTACCTACATCATAAAATACAATAGGGATACAGTCTCCATTGGGAACCCTCCGTATATGGAGTCCTATAACATAATTGTACAAACTTTTGCTTCAAATATTTAACAGTTTTAGGATAAACGTTGTAAAAATAAATTAGGATTTACCGAGTCTTTCTTGATGATACTCACTGTTCACAAAGTGAATTGTAAGGTTAGACCGTGCATCTTTTTGACCATTTATAGACGTGCCCTGGAGTACACACACTAACATTATTTAGTTGAATTTAGATAAATAGTTTAGTTTGTAATAACTGAAATAGAAATGTCTCGTTACTGGTGTCGATTCAGAGGTTATTCTCGAAAAAATCTCGTACGCGCGATGACGTCAAATCTCGAATGAAAACCAAAATGTTGTTTGGGCTTCATACGTATTGTGACGTCATCACGTGGAAGAGATTTATCCAAGACAACGGGCCCTGTGCAGCATTCTCCAAATTTGAGAGCTCAAAAATATAATACGGTCTATTTCTAATAGACTGAAAAGAAAAAAACCGTTGTAATTTTATCGCGGTTTAGATTCAGAGAACACTGCATGCAAAGAATCGACATCACTAACTTATATTCTTGATCTCGACTTTCCTGCAATGTGAAGAGATTGTGTCGACGTACATAAAGTACAAAATTCGGCCTGACCGATGACTGCACTTATCTGGATTTTGGACGTAACTGAAAAGCAAGCTTGAAGTATAGAATTGGGTTGCTGACTTCTAAGCTTTTAAGCGCAGTCAACTCATAAAAACCGGCCGGTGTCTTACTATTAGTAGGTAGGAGAGAGCATTCACAAACTTAAATGTTGCGCCCCTGTAATTTCACCGGCACCCATACCCTTAAACTGGAACACAGCAATGCGAGCACTACTGCTTGGCGGCAGAAATAAGTATGGTGGTACTTCTCTTGATGAACTCTTTCACAAGAAGCTCTACTACTAGTTATATATGATTTGTATATTATATAATAATGATTTAATTGGGAACTTGTTTTTTGTGGGTGTAGTTTCGTTCAAATTATGCACATAAATAAAATTAATTAGATTCACTTCTATTAACCAAGTATTAGAAATTTATTACGACACAATAACGAATGATCACAGTGTCATACACATTGTTAAGAAGGTCGAGTTTCCAGAGGATATAAATATGTAACTTATTTATTGTTTTCTCCCGCTCTTTAGCATATTAATAATTTGATACGCTAGTTGACAAAAAAAATAGTCAAATTAATAGTTTTTATATAAATTGTATAAAATAAAAGTGTTAAATTTACCAGAGTACGTAGGTACAGACAACCAGCCGGCTTTAACTTTGTTCGTGGCGTCGTGTCGTCTCGTTAACTTTAAAGGTAAGCATCCACTGGTCGGCATGTACGCATCGGTTAAAGCTCGATTAAAATCTAACAGCACGTAACCTATGCAGACACAAGTTTTCCTATTTTATGTAAGTACATAAAAACAATATGAAAACTTGTGGCTGCCATGTTACGTGGTGGTAGATCAGATTCTAACTCTAAAGTACATTTGGTGCGGGTACAATGCGTGCGTGCGGATTAGAAGACGCTTTTTTTCGTCACGAACACAGATATTTTCTTGTTTTGAGAAATACTTATTATATTTTGAGGTGTCAACTAACGTATTCTCTAAAGTTATGTTTTGTATGTTGTGAATAAAATCCTGTCTAATGTTAATACCGGTTATAAATTATAAACATAATTCGTTTTAAATGATTTCAAACTAGTGAATTATTGTTAAATTATCCATCTTGTTGAATGTAAGATCCTACTTATATTATAATGCGAAGTTTTGGATGTTTATTTGTTTGTTAACCAAGCACATTATGATGGCTGAACAGATTTGGATAACATTTGGTACCTATGGATATGTTCTTGACCTGAAACAGCACATAGGGTACATTATGAAGTGCCGAGCGAACAGACGTGGGCTGGTGAAGAATATTAATTAAATCATTTCTCAGGGATGCATACAAGATAGTACAACTGGTGTTTTGCTGGTCCAGTATGTTAACCTACAATGTAAGAGAAAATGAAATTAAATTTTTAGGTACTGGATAAGTGTTAATCTGCCTTATAACAACCAAAAGCATTAATAAATGCAATGTTTGTTCACTTATAAACAAAATAAATCATATAATTATGTACAGGTTGGCAAAAATGAGTGGAAATAAATTGGCAACTTCCTTTGTGATTAGAACATTTTGACAGTTTTTGTACCTACTTTAGGTAAATACGGGGTGGAAAGTTAAAATAGTGTGAATTTGTAATTTTTCTCGAAGACAGTTTTTTTTTTAATCTGTGAATGCATCTATGGTTTTGGTACTCCAAATGTTAGGGTTCGTCTCAACGTTCTTCAACCTTCCACCCTGTTGTTACCTACATAATATAATAAGCGGCAACCAAAAGGAGACCTAGCGGGCGTACCACTTGATCGCGCAACACAGGATTTTATATTAGAAGTTGGTACTGCGCAAGTCACGTGGTACGTCCGCCAGATCTTTATTGGATTGCCTTCTATCAATCATCAATATATCATTAATCGTTTTTGTACAAAGTTATTCTTTTTTGTTGAGTATGAGTACATATTATTTTAGTTCCGTTTTTAGACTTTTTTGCCAGACTGTATGTATGAATGAGATTGACTGAAGATTTTTCTTTTTTCAGGGCCTTGAATAATTGTATAGCATAAAGACCATTTTAGCTTACATACTAAAGATAAATTCAACTACAAAAATGCCCTTAACTATAGGTAGGTACCTATCAGTGAAATGATGGAACTGTTTTATACTGCATATTAATATAAATGTACATTTTATACAAGTTACCGTTAGTCTAATCTTTTGGTAGAACTTAATCATGTATAATAAATTGTTCTAATTCCGACGATATAATGACAAAGAAATAATAATATACAATATACCTTGTTACCATGCTTCATGAATTGAATTAAAAGGTCATTTTTTATTTTGTAAATTAGTGTTTTATTTACATCTTACTCATAACTGCATAAGGTACCTACTTCAAAGGTATTCATAGGTCGCAGGATATCGGTGGATCAAGACCGTTCGTCGTGGCATTCTATGGGGTGCCTATATGATTACAATTATCCGAGTTATCCTTAGATAACTCGAAATATATAAGTACTTGTTGGTATATTATACTAGTAGTGCTGCAAACACTAGACCTCGCGAGCACAGACTTTCATGTTATTGTTTTTGATAAACTACAATCCCTGAAAATCGCTTCCATAGCGCGACTGCTAATCTGCGATTTTGCTTATCTGTCCTTCTGCTGCAGAGGGGATCTACCATATACCCAATCTTACGTGAACCTCAAAGTCGTTGAAACTTTAACAAATGAGAGCTCACGTTATATTGGTTTAAATTTTTCTCAAAAACTACATCGTAGAATAAAAATTTGAATAGTTTTTAAATGTATAGCCATACCCCTTTCTTATGACACCCCACTTGGTGGTAAATAGCGCCGCAGCAAACTTCCCCTTCAAAACTCGAACTTTTCATTTTGGTGGAAATACCGCTCCAATCAAAAACCACCGACGACAAAAAAAGCTATGTTTTTGTAGAACCTGTATAATTGCAAGTTTTGTCAAGATTCATAGAAAAATGCGACCTGAACCTACGCGAGTACATACACGTCCATTACACCGTAAAAGTACGGTCAGCATGTCGACAAAAAAAGCATCTTCGGAGTTTAGACTCTACTCCGAAGATTCCTACTTACAGAGCAGAAGACAAAAGAAAAGTGTTTTTTTTTTGTCAAAATAAAACTACTATCTATCAATTCAATCAATTTATAATTCTCTAAAAATAACAGTTATACTTACTCATGGATGGCAATTATGATTTAAACCAAACAACTACCTAGGTAAATTTTCTGAAAAATATTGGTTAAGTACTTTGAAGTGATAATGATCAATTTTGTTATCCATTAAGTCTACTAGTTAATACAACTGTTTTGTGTTTTTACTAGTTAATAAACTCTCAGTAAATAATAACAAACCATGTAATTATCGCAACGATTAATTACCAAATATTTAAATCTTTGGTAATTACTATGAAAAATTAAATCAAAGCATTCATTTCTGAACAACTTTCACAAATCAAATATAAGTGAGATTCATTTAGATCCGGTATTAAAGTGAATTGTGGTTCATGGGTGCACAGGGTAGCATGCTTTTCCAAGCAAAGCAATATACATTTTTTTATTTCAGACAATCTTTTAGGTGTATTGAATTTAGTCTTACAGTTTGAACATGAGACATAGCCATTTACAAGTTTGAAATTGCATTTTTGACAAATGGGGCATATAACCTCATCATCCTGTTCCATTGAAGACCAATCAACATTGTCCAGCTGCGATTTTTCGTATTCCCTGAGCCACCTGTGGAAATATTACCCAGTTGAAACAGAACAAACATACACAGGTAGGAAACACAGTTTGGCCATATTAAGGTTGGCTTCTGAAGTTCTAACCAAAGCAATAGTTAGGGTCACTGACGCGCAATAGTGCCACATAATAGTGGCCCTGGTGTGGGTATATACATATTTGAAACATACCACTTTTTTCCAGACACATCCACCACCCACAACTGATGGTTCTGTTTGTTAAATTCAATAAACTTAAATATTTCACAAAAATATGTATACTGAAAAAACCAGACTGTTACAAAGCAGATAAACACCTACCTACTCAATGTGACTGACGGGACCAGCACCCTTATTGTCTAACGAACTGGTACTCGCTTTCGAGTAAGACAGTAACTTGCGGCCCGCCGCAGGCTTTAACTTTTTTTTAAAAACAAAGTGCAATATACTATAAAATCTAAATCGAAAGTGATTACCAGTTCGTTACGACCATAAGGGTGCTGCACTATGGTGGAGGCATTATCGCGCGTCACTGACGCCCACTATCATATCGCGCTCGGAAGTCTACCATAATAAGGCTTATTAGAAAAATTACGAATAAACACCATGTAGGTACTGTATTTCTCTTTGCTTTTTTTTTCTCTTTTAGTCATAATTTTTCTAAAATGATACCATGCCACGATAATTTAAATTCTATGATAATAAGGCTTCTTTAGTTTTCAGACTTACCAGTCAAGTTCCTTTTGAACCAGTTCATTTTTTAACTCTTCCAGAACCTTTAATTCGTCATTTTCAATGACATCATTGAAATCAAACATGCTTTTATAAATATCTGTTAATGTTTTGCATAAATCTTGTTCTGAAACTGGTCCACGAAATCGATCTATCAACATTTCTCGACAATTTTGCACCTTGTCCTTATAATTCTAGAATAAAGAATACAACAGAGATGGTTAAGAGTCCTACCTCCTTCACTAAAACACTAAGTAAATCTATGATAATCACTGTTCTGCCCGGCCAACAAAGAATTTTTGGAATGGCAAGAGAAGATTTTAGTTATAGGTAGCTGGTACCTAGTAGAGCTTTTGGTAAAACTAGACATCCGGTACCGGCGTAGAGGGAGGGGGGGAGGTTGAGTGATAATTTTTGTGAAATTGTATTTTAATTTTTTGTAATACTTGATTGATCAAAATTATTGTTTTGTCACTAACAAACGTACCATGTTCTATGTCATAGTTGAGAGTTCTGTCATAACTCGTTGTGTCTGGCTTTCGGTTGTTCATAAAAAAAACCTTAACCTGCTGTTATCCTATTCAGTTCTGTCACCAGAAGGGTTTCCGGTTGTTCAAAGAACCTTAACCTTCTGCTATCTGATTCAGTGGTCACCGGAAGGGTTTCGGCAGTGCAGTTCTCTATCTCACGACTTTATGCCAGTTGCAAACCTGTGGCGAGATTGAGAATACCCAGTTGTTTAAATCATAATTAGTTTAAAACTTCTTTCCTAGAGCCAAAAATAATCTAAAATTAAGACTCTAAATGGTTAAATTTAAACACCGACAAGACACTCAAACTATAGTAAAAATTGAGTATGTCGGACGTCTATAGCCAACCCAAGCTTTTTTGTGAAACAGTTTGTCCAGAGATGTACTAGGTACCACATTACCTATTTCTGCCTCCAAGCAGTAATGTGAGCATTGCTGTGTTACAGTTTGAAGGGTATGGGTGCCAGGGAAATCACAGGCACATGAGATTTTTCAGCTTTGTCTCACGATGATAGGCGCATAGTAATGCTACAAGGCGCGTGCCAGGTGGACGTGGCCTGGGCTCTTCCCTTATTGGTGATATGACTATGTAAAACTCCCTCCGTCCACTTGGATACATTAGTCTGTGTGTGTATCAACCATTGATAGACATCAATTCTTCTTCTTCATCAGCCGCTGCTGAATGTGGCTCGCATAGCATGCACAGCGTGCAATGGGGGGATTTGCCATAAGATATCAATGGGGTGTAGAAATTAGATTTAGAACGTACCTTTCTAATTTTTTCCTTCAATTCTTTCGGGGATTGTTTGGGTTTGAAGTCCAAGTTTTTGTATTGTGGTGAATTTCTAGACCTTGGGGAGCTCATTTTACTAAAGTTATTTACCTAAACGATAGAAACTAGAAAGATTTTCAATTATAATAGACTCCAATCCAAAGTAAATAATTACTCTTATGCTATACACAGAGAGTCCGGTTATTGTACATCCATGGAATGTACAACCCGGGAATTCACAACCATGGAAAGCGCAGCCAGGAATGCACAGCCCGGGATTTGATGACCAATTGTACATGAATTCCATGGTCGTGCATTCCTGACACGTGCTGAGATTGTACAGCCAGGGAATACACAGCCTGGGAATGCGCAACCCTGGAATTTGATGCCAAATTTGATCAAATCAATGTACATCAATTCCATGGTCGTGCATTCCCAGCACGTGTCAGGAAAGCACAGCCATGGAAAGCACGACCCTGGAATTGATGTACTTTGCTGTGATTGGTCGAAAGTATATGCTTCGTTTACATGCAACTATAGAGTAAAAATGTACTATCCCATTTATGATTAGACGAACACCACAGATTATAGAAGAAATAATTAAAGCCAGAAACACGCTGGTCCTTAGGTTTTATTTTTAGAGTGGCGCACTGGCCGCGCCCGTGACGCTGCTTGTGGTGTAAATTCATAGCTTTACATAAACATGGGTCGATACGGGTATTTGCAGTAGGTATCGAAAGTATTGGTATTTTTACCGATACCAGATGTTGAATATGTATCTCAGTAATATGTCTCCTGGGTAGTTGTACTTGTATCCATGCCTGCATACTGCTGGCTGGTACCGACTGATTCATAGAACTACTTAGTTGCTGGGTTATATCGATTTAGGTACTAAAGGTTTATACAGTTATTTGAGCAGGTTGGATAGCAAGCGGCTAAGCGTATGGCATTGCTGAAAAATCTGATAATGTACGTTGAGTACCTGTTGTACTGCCACAACCCGAGTGTTTGCTCTGTGTTTTTATCTAAGAGAGATTTCAAATTGACCTTGTAACCATAGGCCCAATTCTCTAATTTAAAAACATTCCAGTCACAATATTATCTCGTGTCAGTCGCACTGCACGTACAGTAACTATTAATTAATCTTCGTATCTTCGTTAACGCGAAGATTAATTAGTAGTTACTATACGTGACAGTGCTACTGACACGATATATATCGATGATATTGCGACTGGAATGTTTTTAAATTAGATAATTGGGCCTCACAGATATCGCCACATTCAAGACACTGTCTTCTTTTTCAGCAATATTGTTGTTTTTATCAAAGGAGTTCTAGAGAGTTCACTCGAGACATGGTTTAATTTCTCAACCAGTGTACGCAAAATAACATGGTTATCTAACTATTAACGCTCTCATAAAATATGAGGATTAAGGGGTTTTCACGGGCGTTTCAAAACATGCTTTCAGCTTATAAAATAGATGGCGCTGCTCTGTTACGTAGCTGGCATGTGTCACAATAAAGTTAAATGTCAACATCAACAACGTGGATATTATTTTAGTTTCGTGGTATTTATTTCTGCTTACTTATAAAAACAAGATAAAAACACCACGATATCACTAGCGCACTGTCAAGAAGCAGACACACAAAGCTGAGTGTTTTTTTCAGAAACTCTTTTAAAAAACAGTTTATCTGTGAAGAACGAACGAACTGCTTCTCTACTATTCTTTATAGAACGAACGTAAAAGCAACACACAGTTTTTGTCAGAACACGCTCAATGATGTTCGTTACGTTTTGCTAAAAACTGTCGGTCGTGTGAACGTGTTCTGACAGATATAAGTAAAATATACTCTATGTTATTGCAATGGTAAGCTTTCTGACAGCTGAAAGAAAATTGTTCTAAATCCATGCATAGATGGCGCAGTCCCGATAAGGTTGTCTAAACATAAAAAACCTAAATTAATTTAGATTTTATTCTAAAACTGTTTGTTAGGTACGTAACTAGTGACAATAAAATTAAATACTTGAAAAATGTATATCCGTTATTGGCTTTAAAATAAGTGTATTAGTTAAGCTGTAGTATTAAGAGCTGTGTGATTTTATATTTATTATATTGTCGCGGGTATTTATCGCGTGTTACCTTATTATTTATTATTCCCGACCGAACGAAACGTCGTTCGAACATCGTTCGTTGAATGATGTGTAGCAGACAGCCTACTTTTCTGCCTTATGTGAAAGGGGTCACGGATAAACTTGGTAACATCTTGAAGAAGTACTCAATTAAGTAAATTTTTGCTCCTCTCACCAAGGTGGCAAAGCAGTTGCGAACACCGAAAGATGTCATACCTTTGCAAGTACCTGGTGTATATAAAGTAGATTGCAGTTGTGGACATTCCTATATCGGGCAAACTAAACGATCAAAAGCTGAACGGGTAAAGGAACACATCGCGGCAGTGAAGAATCGTCAGGTCAACAAATCAGCGATACTTTCGAATGAGCGCCATTTCTACAAGAGAATCAAGAGAAAGCACACCACCCTCAGAAGTGAGGGTAGTTTCTGCAGCTGCTACCACTTCTCGACGGTAGCTCCATGTACTCCAGTCAGCCCGCGACCATTATTGCTGTAACGCATACATGTCACACTCAAAGTCATTGGTGGGCCAAATGCATAGAGACCGTAGAATCAGTGGGCCGCACGGAAGAATGAATGTCAATGGAAGTAAGATTTAAAGCCAGCGTTTTTTAATTGTATCCATCTCATTCTTATCAATGAATGTTTTAATGTGTTGGAATGAGAAAAGCATTTAGAAATCTGTTCTTATTTTATTTGCATCGTACCAGGTACTTGGGTCCATTTATGACGTCATGATACCACATTACATCAAATTGAAGAGGTCCAGCTAAATATCTAAATCACCTTGTGATTTAGGACATTTTCGTGTATTCGGGTTATGTTTACATGTGAACGTCGTTTTGACAGGAGAGAAAAATTATAAAATTTTGTTGTAATACTGCGACTTACAATTAAAATTACCATAAAAAGGCAAGCAAACTAACAACAAATGGCATGTGCAGTGCCGGGATGTAAATCCCATTCCTCCACGAGACAAAACAATGATGTGAATATAAGTTTCCACCGGTAGGTAAGTTATTTTGTTTAGGTAGGTTATTGTAGATTAGGGGTTTAGGGGTCAGGGTTATATGTGTTTGGGGGCTATTTGTATACCAAAGTACCATCACATAATCCTGTTTTATAAGGATTCCTAGTCATTTTTATGCAAAAAATACAAATAGTATTGGTTATCATAGTGTTGTACCAATGCACCTGATACGATCGACTATCGATAGATTTTACGCATATAAACTACGCGGCTATCAAAATGGGGTGGAACCTTTTCAAAGTAAATATTTTAGTCTTATCGTTGCGTTTTTCTTACAGGAGTATTCCTTTCAATTCTTTCCTCAAGATATTATTCATTAAAAAAAATGGCTAGAGGCTATTAATTAACAAACCAGATTGGATCCCTAACGATAGACGAATCTGTACCAAACATTTTATTTGAGAATACTTTGTAAAAAAAAATGATGATTTGAAATGGCGGAGATTAGAGCCTGATGCAGTACGCACGCTCTTCTTACCACTAAGTCAACAATCCAGTCATCAAGTCAAAGTAAGATTCTACTCCAACGTTAGTTTTCAAGTTAGAATAAGTATATTTTTGTCTAATGTAATGCTGGTTTATTTATAGTAACATAACATAGCGCCCAATAGTCATATACGTTATCCTGATGCCACACTAGGATTCCCTGTGTCGTGGTTATCAGGAACTACGAGTACCATGGTACCATAACACCCAGATCCGGAACAAATATTTGCAGATCATACAAATATTTGTCCCATAGCGGGAATTAAACCCGCAACCTCTTGCATCTCAGCCGGTTACTCGCCCGCCGCGTATATATCTGCTTAAATTGTTTATAAATGTCTAAACAAGACTCGCTCGTCACATCTTTGCTACTCACTCACTTGACCATCGGTCGACTCAGCTTGAGTTTTTGAGTTCTGAACGTTCATCTATAACATCTTCATCTTACTTTACGGCATCCACGGGAGGAGAAGGAGGGGTCTATTTTAAGCCGGACACACCACGGCAGTTATGTGTACCTATCTAGTAAGCTACTGTAAATAAAAAATAGTGTGTTTAGATATTATGGTTTTATTTGATACCTGCCTCGCGTATGTGCAAATTTTGTAATTTGAATATAGTACCTAGGGCCGGTTTCTCGTAACTGTTGGAAACCATCAAAGATGAAATTAACTATTTAATCATCATCATAGTCAATTATTTTATCGACAAAAAATATTTACCTACGATGTTCCCTTCACTAGGGAAAACTTCAATTGCCTATGACAAATATTTAGCGGTACTGAAAGGAAAACAGACTGTTCTATGACAATACATTTGTCTATCTCTAACATAGTGCCTTCTAGTATAGGTGTAAGAAGCAACACACTATAAACATCAGCAGCTATTTTAGTTGTACTTCCATTGGATTTCTTCTTCCATGGTGGGCCGCAAAACCCAACCATAAAGAAAACAAACTCATTGCATAGCAGTAATGCCCCCTTATTACCTAACTGAAAGTCACTCGGTGACTAACGTAATGACTATCAATTGACAATTCTCAAGATGGATCGTCTCGCATGTAGCGCGAAATTCAAATTTGATTGTGTTTTTTGCTCATTACAGCTTATCAACAGTTCTTGTGATGAGTGAAAACTGATTTTGCGAAAACTAGGAGATCTAACACACATGTTTTAGTTTGTAGTATCTCATAATTATCTGTATGATCAATTAAAACATGTGTGTTGTGTCTCCTAGTTTTCGCAAAACCTTTTTTCGCTATCTCAAGAAGTGTTGATGAGCTGTGACGAGCAAAAAATACAATACAATTTTAACTTCGCGCCACATGCGAGACGATGATAATTTTGACCATTTGATGGCAATTTTACTTATCAAACGTTAGTCACCGAGTGACTTTCAGTTAGGGAATAGGGGGGCAGATCGTTTATTTATTTAATCATTACTGGAGGTTAAAACGACAGAAAAATATACTACAATCCTTTCCCTGAAATTTTACATCTTTTGTATTTAACTAAATTATCTATTTGAGGGATAAATTCTATCTGCGGAAATTAATTTTAAAACTGCATCAAAGTGTGCGTTGGTCAACCGCAATCTCGCGGGAGATGGGAGATTTGTTTCCTTTCATTAGAGAAAATAATTGCTCACACTTGTAGGTGCTTCCAAACATTGATATTATTTTGCAAGCAAATTGCCGTATTTCTTGATACTGAATAGGTAAATACTTGTAAAAGTCAAGTGCACCAACACTGTCAAATTTTTGTTTTAAATAGGTCTGACATTGAATTTCAATTACATCCATCTGCAAGTGAGTGGGAACTTTATCAATGTCGATAGAGAAAATAATCTTCTTTTAGCTTATAATCCTTAAAACGCCTTTCAAATTCCGCCTGAAGAAGTCTTCATTAAACGATGGCCGGACCATCATTCCAGCGCGCGCTTTCTAAATATTTTTGCGATACGCTAGCGGGCCGCAAATCAAAACTGTTCTTAAAATTGAATCGGGCCGCAGACAACGTTGACAACGACAACGGGCCGCATGTTTGACATGCTTGCTGAAACGCATTCGAAACGTCGGGAATAATAAATGATAAGGTAACACGCGATAAATACCCGTGACAATATAATAAATATGTGTTCTAATCGCGAGAGTTTAAAAAATACTGTGTGATTTTGTTATTAAATTAATAAATAAATAAAGGTCATGTTCCAAAATGGCCTATATCGATGTACACTAGACAGAGAATGGCGAAAAAATCAGTGATTATCGTAAAAATACTCTTACTCTAATTTGAAGCATAATTTACAGCACAGAAATGTTTAAAATTCGTTTTTTTTCCACTGGTAACATATTTTCTTGAGCAGCTATAACAGGGAATGTCACGTTTATTGCTCTGTGGTTGCTTGCTTTAATCGTTCGTTGGGAGTAGTGTGTCTACATAGTATGCGTTGCCTACGCTAGCTTTATTACGATCATCACATCACTACAAGTTCTTCAATTCAACATTTCGATTCTACGCGTAAATATTTTCCTTGCTCCAAGACCTTGGAGCCAAGACGCAAACAAAATGCAGTTCTCAAAGGTGTCAAAAGCTGTCGAAACATTTTACCACAGAGTAAATTGTATCCGTCCCGCCATATTTTTTTGTCTTGTGTTGCTCTCCGTGAGAAAGATATTTTAGGAACCTGCATTTAAATGAAGCGAAATAAACAAAAAATTACAATGGGAAAAGGATTTACATATATTTAGCCACGTTTATACAAGTGCTAGGCTCCATTCATCTTGGAACAACACCTTTTGTCGGTCAGCCACCAACTGTCTGTGTCACTGACTTCACTCGCTCATGCTGTTCGTTGGTGAAGTATCTACGTAAAGTTTTTGTTTAAATTCTGATATATTTGTTAGTCTTACGTTATTGTTACAATTTTTGTTGTTATTGTTGAAACCGGACCAAGTAGATCGGTCTATAGTAGACTTGAAAAACGAGCTTCGGAATCGCAACGCAAAACTTGGAGGAAAAAAAGAGGAAACAAAAATAATTTATTCTCTGTGGTGCTTTTGCAAAATCTTCAGAAGACACAACCATGTCGAGTCACCGCCATCTACCGGAATTTTCAGAACTATTTTTTCTTTTTAATGAGATGTTTTCTGATAGCTTTATCAAATAGTTTTAAATCCATGCATAGATGGCGCCCGTCCAGAATTGGTTCTCTAAATTTTGTCGGTCAGCCCCAACTGCCAGTGTCACTGACTTCACTCGCACATGCTTTTACGCGTTCGTTTGTGAAATATCTGCGTAAAAAGTTTTTGTTGAAATTCTGATACTTACTTGTTAGTGCTACGTATGCTTCTTCGTTCTCTGCAAAAAGAATTTGTTCTCTGTGGTACTTTTGCAAAATCTTCAGAAGATAGAACCATGTCGAGACACCGCCATCTATTGGATTTTTAAGAACTTTTTTTTCTTTTTTATTGCCTCCTTGGTAACTTCCCATTGCCTCCCTGAAAACTTCCCATTAGGATGCAATTTCGAAATAACTACATTTGCTTTGACGTAACAAATAGGCTAAAATTCATACTTGGCTGTCGAAAGAACAAATTCATAAAAAGTGTTTTTTCGACTTCCGATAAACAAAAGTGCGACAGATACAAATAAAATATACTCTATATCATAGCAATAAGGACTATTATCGTATGAATAAGAAACCATTTATTATATTATGTAACTACTTTTGCTTTGACGTCACGAGTAGGCTAAAAATGAATCCTATTCCTATTTTCCTAGACACATTTGGATGTCGAATGAAGAACCCTACATAAAATTATTTTTTAAATACGGCTGTAATATTTTTCTGCCAGTCTAACTCCTAAGCCTGGAAGAAGTAGGTATAAAGTGTGGTTAATTTTATTTGTCTGGAATGTAGAAAAAAACAGCTTTTATTAGAACTGATTCTCAGAACTCTTTTTTGTGTTATAAAACCGTGTCGTTTCGTTTTACGAAAAAGCTGAAACGACCAAGGCCTAATAGCCACAGATTAGTTAGATAATAGCTTATTACGCGTACACCACAGATAATACATTTGACAATCTTATTAGCTACAGTTGAGTCAGCGCCATCTATCGAACCAATTTGAACCACAAATTTTAAAATTTCTTAAAAGTTTTTTTAAGCCCTCAGATCATGTCGGTGAAATAACGGCACCCGGTTAGCAACACTGATCGAGTTGTTTTTTGTTATTGTAAGTATTTCCCTCGTATTATTATTAGCTTCCCTTCCGTTGGCGAAAGATTTTGAAATTTTGAATTACGGTAACGGAATTTGTTTTTGTGTGCAGTGTTGCCATTTTGATATTTTTTATGGTAAATCTAGCATATTTCTTGATCCATGAGCATGAAGTATTTGCATTTAGCATAAGTATTGCATAAAACATAACATAATACCCAACAGTTACACACGTAGTCATGATCCCACACTAGGATTCCCTGTGTCGTGGGACTAAGATTCCCTGTGTTGTAAACTAAAGAAGTGAATACGAATAATTTATACGAATTACCTGAACTGTAGAATATCTTTTCTTTTTATCGCCGTCAGACCGTAGTAATTTTAATAATATATTTCCAAAAAATATATAATCAGTATACAGATCATACAAACATTTGTCCCGCAGCGGGAATCGAACTCGCAACCTCTTGAATCTCAGCCGGCTACTCGCCCGCCGCGCCACTGAGGTTGTCTAAATCGAATTGGAACATTCGATTAACAATAATTAACAATCCATTTTCTGAACGAGGGCTTTTCACGGCCGTTTCAAATCATGCTTTCAGCGTTGAAAATAGATGGCGCTGTTCTATACCTAGCTGTCAAGTGTCAAAATAAAGTTAAATGTCAACATCAACAACATAGATATATTTTGGTTTCGTGGTATTTATTTTTGCCTTCTTCTAAAAACACCACGAAATCACTAGCACACACTCATGAAGCGAACACAAACAGAATACATATATATAATAGCTGTACGGGACGCGGCTCAGCTGGAACCAGGGTGACGGACTGTGTACTGTACGATGCTTCGCTTCAGAATCATAATCAGAATCAGAAATTGGGATTCTATTGGGTCCGTTCCGACCGGGTCCAGCGTAGTGTTGCACCGGAGTCTGTTGTGGTGAGGAGAGAGGACGGTCATAGGGTTTCCTTCTTGAGCGCCTGTGCTGCCTGCCTGCTTGGGGTGTCTTCCGGGTGGTGAATGAAAGCCTGGTACTGTTTGTCTTGAGGCTTGCCAACCAGGTGCTTACTAACCTGCGTTAGCAGGGGAGAACCGAATTGTAAATACGCGAGTGTAAAATAAACTGTGTCTACTGACCGGATTTGACAAATATATATACTTCGGTCGGTCCCTCCCCTAGCGAGTGGCTAAGCAAGCGCGATAAATTTTCAAAATTTCGTACAAATTATCTGTTTTCTTACTGTTTACTATTAATATCGTTATATTATATTCTATTTAGGTATGCTAGTGCCTATTTTTATACCTAAATTCATACAACTTCTATTCAGGTAGATATGCTAATGCCTATACGATTTTTCCTACCTAGATTCAAACAAAAGGTACTTTTTATAGGGTTCTATGTGTTTGTTTTGTGTGACCTTTCCTACCTATTTACCATATCACAGGACTTCTGTTCTGTTCTATTCTGTTTGCGGCTATTATCTATAGAAAATACTCCTGCCTTATGGCTATTTTCTATAGTAAATATTCCTGCCTAATTTTGCCTGTCATCTGTATGTAGGTGTAAGGACCTGCCTAAGTACCTTTGTTGCTAGGGGAATAAAACTAACGAACATACTAATGTTTATTTCCTATGGTGCATTAATTATATTTATTTATCTACCTTATATCTATTTGGGGGCATAAAACGAACGAAAATACTAATATTTATTCCCTACCCCTATTTAAATTTGCCTAAGAGATTAAAATAAGCGCTATGGTGGTCGTTCGGAACAATAGCTTAGTACTTAGAATAAGGACTGAAGCACGCTTAGTACGTGTAAATCACAGATAATACATTTGACAATGTTGGCAGCTAGAGTTGAGTCAGCGCCGCGCCATCTATCGAACCAAGAAGCCCTCGTTGGTGTCTTTGGCCATGCCCATTGTTTCTCTGCCAAGGTTTAGACGAAATTGAGGAATCGTATGGCACTAAGTACTCTAAACTCCATTCTACACATACAATATAATGGCCTTAAAAGATCTGCCCCCCCCTATTCCATAGCTGAAAGTCACTCAGTGAGTAACGTTTGAATAGTAGAATGACCGTCAAAAAAATATTATTATAAAGAAGTGTCAATTGATGGTAATTTTACTTGTCAAACGTTGGTCACTGAGTGACTTTCAAGATAGGGAATCGGGGGGCAGGTTAGAACAGAATAGAATAGAAAAAACTTTACTGTACACCTTAAGACTTTATATAGGGAGATGGCAAGCATTATGCGTTGACCCCCTACCGAAGTACATGAACGGTCGTGCGCCATTCTGCGTTCATACCTGTCGCTTTCATACAGTTCACTAAACATTTAAAATGGGATCCCCTAATTGAACAACTCAAGTGTGGTGTCGTTTCAAAGGTCGTGTCTCGGTGTGGTAGTTGAGATTTCAATAATTTCAGGACCTCAAGGTAAAAAAATAGGGTTAAAGGAGGTTGTAGGAGTTTGTAGGGTTTGTAGGGGTTTGTTTGTTTCACTTGGGCTGCATTATGTTCTTCCTCACGGTCACGGACGACGTCGCGAACGGGTCAGCTAGTAAAATAATACCTAAATAATACCAACAAACTCTAATCCTACTATCCTACTAATATTATAAACGCGAAAGTTTGTATGGATGTTTGTTACTCTTTCACGTAAAAACTACTGAATGGATTTGAGTGAAATTTGGAATGGAGATACTTTACGCCCTGGATTAACACATAGGCTACTTTTCATCATCATCATCATCATCAACTTTCATCATTATTCACGCGGGTAAAACCGCGGGGCGCAACTAGTGAGTTATAACTCTGATAAGTGAAGGGAAATATTACCTAAGACTGAGCGATAGGCGATACCATCGCCTATTATGTCAACGTACAAAACGATTCTATTACCTACCTATAACAATAGCTCCAAATAAGTCAAAAGCAGTATGAAATATCATCAATAAAGGAAAACATAATATTGTAAATAATATTGAAGGAATGGGAAGTTTTCAGGGAGGCAATAAAAAATAAAAAATAGTTCTTAAGATTTTGCTTTTCGTCTTTACCATCAACGAACAGCATGAGCGAGTGAAGTCAGTGACACTGACAGTTGGGGGGCTTACCGACAAAATTAAGACAGCCATATCTGGATAACGCTAACTCTAAACGGAACAACCATACACTCCGGCGACAAAATCATGATTTGACTTTGACAGACGTCAGAATTCATCGAGTTGGGTGTTCGGTTAAAGTCACGTGACGCTAATCGAGTGTTTTAACCGAGCCTCTGAACGGAACAACCATACACTCAGGCGACAACTAACACCCAGAGTGTACCCTCTGAACGCACCCCATCTATGCATGGATTTAGAACTATTTTTTTCAGCTGTCAGAAAACTTCCCATTATAAGGCGACAAGATATTTAGAGATCCTAAAGAAATAAAGAAGATGAGCATAATCTTCTGGTGAAACTAAGGATGCAGCTAGTTGGGAATAAAACTTGAATTTTTGCATTTTATTTATTTTTTTGCATCCAAGTTTCATCATTTTCTAGAAATAAAAAACGGCAACACTGTTTGCGAGTTTGCGCGTCTTGACTTTGACATCTAACAATTCGACAATTCGACATTCCAGTGCATTTCTCGATTTTGTTTGTTTCAAAATTGAACTTAGTTATCAATTCTTTCTAATTAATAGCCCTACTACTTACATTTTATGTAGGTAATTTCCAAAGTGCACAGTAAATAAGCAACAAAATGTTGACCAACAGGTCAGTAAGTCTCCAGTCAACCTGGAGTATTCGGAAACCGCCAGGACCCAGACTAGTAGGATGCTAAGTGCTAACGCATCGCCAGAACGAGAACCAAGCGCATGTTGCTGTCCGCTCTTCAGCCGACTGAGAGTGAAGCCCTGTGCATCCAAACCGTGAAAGCCATCGGCGCTTTCTTTATACGCCACGACAAGGAGCCAGCTATTCAGAATCACTTCAGCGACATTCTTTTACCTTTTATGTAGGTATGTTTACTCAATAAGTGCTTGTAGAGTTGACTCAGTCTGCTCCTAAATTCCTACGACCACAGTTGAAGACTCTCTTCCAAGTGTGCATAAAGGTAAACCTACATTTTTAAAAGTATTCATAGAGGTGATTTATCTTATCTATAATATCTTAATATTTAAGCTGCGAGATGATACGACATGATACGAGTGTGTGCCGATTGAGGCACTTCGGACGTCCGTGTCAAATGTGTGCAAAATAGTTAGAATCAGCTCTTTGGCGTCATGTGTTCACTTGAAATTTTGCATCGTGATTGTTATCTTAGGTTCACTCTTGTCCGCTTTGGACACAAGGAAGTCCTAGTACGTATCAGACGCTGTCGTCTTGAGTATGCTTAGATTACCACTATTCTGGTTATCACTGTTTAACTATGAAAATTGCGATTACGGTTGTGTAAGTAATCAAACAAATAATTTTTCTGATTATGCACACATTAATTCATGTAGGTGCATTTTACTTATAAAATGCTTTACTTGATTATGGGTAATTTTGCCCATAATTTTTTTATAACTTTGGAATTACCCTAGCACCATCTTTTCAATAAGGTGGAGTTTGATTCCAAAGTTGTTTCCTGCTCAGGAAACAACTTTGAAACTTACTTCAGGTAAGTAAGTTTTTACTTGTTACAGAAACTATGTAGCAGCGGAGTCCTCGGTGGACCGCATGTGCTGCGGTCTTGGAGGCAAGATAATGCTTGGTCTGATCATGGGTCAAGTACCCGAGATGTTACAATCACCGGATTGGAAGCGGCGTCACGCTGCGCTTATGGCGTTCTCTTCTGCTGGACAGGGATGTCACAAGCAAATGGAGCAGATGCTCGACCAAGTTGTCTCTGCTGTGCTGAATTATCTTACTGACCCGGTAAGACCTCTCACAAAATCCACAGGTGTCTGCCAAAACTGCAGCAGAGGCTGTTAAGGCACGGCCATAGCATGGTGTTATGTCACGGTCCCTTTTATATCAGTCTATTCGAAAGGGCTTCCGACAATTTTAATGAGTTTTAGAGAATGCTACAAAATATCAACAGGAATGACTATGTTGAACATATGTTATATGTTATGTGTAAGTCATATGTTGAGGAACGACTTGACAATGTAGGTGAAAATATACAACATGGTTCGAAAGACCGGCCGGAAATTTATTATTAAATTAATAATTAATAAAATTATAATTAATAATATTAGATAATTAGCATCATTTGGTTGTCAGTCCCTTGATAACATTTTTGCATAATTAATTGAGCTTTTAGACTAAGTACTGGTCCAATTTCCACCTGTGAGAACATTATACTCTGTTCAAAATAAAGAATGGTAACAAATTTAAATGGCAACAATAATAATATATTATAATGTGTTTTAGCAGCCTCGCGTACGTTACGCTGCGTGCAACGCCGTCGGTCAGATGTCAACTGATTTTGCTCCCATCTTCGAGAAGAAGTTCCATGACAAGGTGGTCCCTGGACTTCTGGTGGTACTCGATAACAATTCTAACCCCCGTGTCCAGGTAAAAACATGCTGCATTCCGCTCTATGGATCTTGGGCACCCTAAACGTCTTTTCTTTTAGAAAAACTATTACATAGGAGGTCTAACTACACCACAATCCATAATGAGGTTACTCATAATCCTATTAATATTATAAATGTGAAAGTTTGGATGTTGGTAACTCAATCACGCCATAATGGCTGAACATATTTGATTAAATTATGCACAGACATTATTAGAGATAGATTATGACCTCTGGAACTATTATATTCGTACCACGTGAGCAAAACTGCAGATAGATACTAGTTATTACTATGTGTTTCAACAAAGATATCTTATGAAAATGAGAGTCGATACCAAAGGTATTCTATTCTAAAATTTATATAAATTTGTATTTTGCTCATTGCATGGTTCCACAGACTGTTTGCTTTTATGGTCACAGCCTTCTAAAAACATGCTACAGCAATAATTTGTATTATCTTCTATCTCAGGTTCTATTATCAGGTAATTTCTTTTATAGAAATAACCTAAGCAAATGTTAATTTACATTAAAAAAAATATTTATTGCGATACAAAACAGTTTGTTTTATGATTTTTACATGTGAGGCTATTTCTGTTTAACAGGCTCACGCGGCTGCCGCTCTAGTAAACTTCAGTGAGGACTACCCAAAGTCAATCATGACTTTGTACCTAGATCCTCTAATGAGCAAGCTAGAATTTATACTGACTATCAAATTCAAAGAAGTAAGATATTTTCCTGCATATTATTTAAACCCAATGTTCGCTGGTGTGCTTTTAATAGGTACATCACTTCCATAGCATTGGCAGATCAAATTGTGAACTTTGCTCCGTTTCTTACTTATATAGAAAGTCAGGGATCTCAATTCACATGCAATGCGAGTAACAAAAAATTTAATTTTCCAGGCAAAACCTTCACCGAATACCTTCCCATGGTGATGGAGCCCGTGATGCGCACAGCTGCCATGAAGCCCGAGGTGGCGCTCCTGGTCAACAACGACTTGGAACACATCAAGGGTGATCTCGACTGGCACTTTGTCACGCTCGGTGAACAGCAGAACTTCGGCATCAAGACTGCCGGTTGGTTCATATCCATTAATTTGGTACACTTGATCATCATCCTTTTTTGAACGAGCGAAGCGAGTTCTCTGAGTCAAGTTGGAAGAATCGGCGTTTGTATGTATGTATGTTTGTCCGATGAAAACTTCCAAACCGTTAATCCGATCTTCATGAAATTTGGTATTTGGTAGATAGTATGGAGGGTTCCCAACGAGTAACACCCAAACGAGTAACACTGTTACTCGTTGGGATTTTTTTTCCTATTATTGGTACAATTTGTAGGTAAATGAGCTATATCGGTCAGGGGGTTGCTGAGATATTGGGGTCCAAGAGGGGGGTATTTAAAGGAGGTATTTAAACTTAGTAGTTTCCGAGATATTAGGGAAAATAAAAAACGCAAAAATCAAAAATTCTAGGGTACTTCCAGCAGTCCCACAATGCTGAAATTTGGTATGCTTGTGGCTTTTGTGTCACAACTAAAGGGAAAAGTCTGAAATTGAAGAAATTAGAAACCTGAACCTTAAAAAACATTAACCAATATAACATCCATTGTTGACCCCCCATTCCTAGGAATTTGAATGACATTGGAGTTCTATGTTTTCGTCAAAAGGACGTTATCAATTAATTCGTCAAGTACTTTAAATACTAGCAGGTATGTAGTATTTTCGCCCTGTTGCTTAGTCCTATTCAAAGGCTATTTCGATGTGTAGAAAACTTACCTATAGAGGTTAATTTTTTTTCTCAGTAAATGTTTTTAGAAATCGGTTATAAGGGTAAAGAAAGTAAAATATGCAAAAAAATATCTCGAAGATACTTCAAGTTCTTTGGTAATGCTGAAATTTATTATTTAAGTATATTTTGTCCTACGGGGAGAAGTCGAAAATTGAGGATTTTTTCTTTGTAATATCCATTTTTAGACTAGAAAACTTAAATCTTTAAAAATTAGGTAGCAAAACTACAACTAGATGGCACTGCTTAATTAAAAAATCTTTTTTCTTGCTTCACAAAATCTCTTTCATATTATTAGAGAAATTGACTCGATAGTTTTAGATTTTCTGATGGATCATCCATACAAACATACTTACATAGCCGTTAAATACAAAACCCTTTCTTCCCATCTTAAGTTAGTCGGGCTGATAAAGGTGTCATCGCGAGGTCTCCGTTCGGGGCGAACCACTAGTTGTAATTTATGCTAGTAATAGAGAATCTTATGAAAGAATTCGTCTGCGGAAGTACTACCACCGTACCTTCTTCCGCCAAGCAGCAGTAGTGCTTGAATTGTGGTTTGGACGGTATGTGTGCCGGTGAAATTACAGGCGACGGGATTACGCCTGGGGATGAGCCAGCGGTATCCATCTGAGTGGCTAACACCAATACCGTGTTCACATCAGATTGCCAAGAAGCAAGTTCTCACCAACCCGCCTGGCAAGCGTGGTGATTATGACTACCCTGCCCCCCATTATTATTATTGTATTAAGTATATCAGTTATCTAGTACCCATAACACTAGCTCTGCTTAGCTTGGGGCTAGATAATGTTGTATGAAATGTCCTGCATTTATTGATTTATTTAATATTGACTGAACCAGCATCACGCATACATGTACATGTTACTTCTCAGGTGGTAGAAGAACAGTTAGCGGACGAAGACAATGAAGACATATATGGCCTCTCGCGAGTTGCTGACTTCCTCCACGCTCTCATGTCTGCTTATCGCGAGGCTACCCACATTTGGACACACTGCTACCACACCTCGTGCAATTGCTCAGCCCCGGCCGTCCTTACGCCGACCGTCAATGGGCCATTTGTATCTTCGACGACTTTATTGAATTTGGAGGTGAGTGAATACAGCTGGATGAATACGCAACTATCCCAAAATTAGTTGATAAAAATGAACATTACATTGCCCATCTTAAATGTTGCCTTTTAACAGGAGCAGCATGCGTGAAATAGCAGGACATATTCCTGGAGCCGATGCTCGGTGAGCTGTCTTCGAGCGAGGCGGAGGTGCGGCAGGCGGTGTCTTACGGCTGCGGACTGCTGGCGCAGTTCGGCGGAGAGCAGTTCGCGGCTGCGTGCGCGCGCGCGCTGCCTCTCCTCGCCGCGCTCATCGCTGAGCCCGAGTCCCGCTCCGTCGAGAACGTTAACGCTACTGAGAACGCTATCTCTGCTGTCACAAAAATTATCAAATATACCCAATAATTAATAATAATAAGGCACTGGTGAGTACTAATTATACAATTATATACGGATAAACTTCCGAAAAGCGCATACCGCCGATCGAACTGAAATTTGGTATACTAACGTATTTTGACCTTCTAATCACAAATCTCAAACGAAATTCATTATGATATTCGTGATTAGAAGGTCAAAATACGTTAGTATACCAATTTTCAGATCGATCGGCGGTATGCGCTTTTCGCAAGTAGGACCCGGCAATTTTATTAATATTGCCCTACATTTGTCTTTTGAAACTTTGAATAACAGCGTATTGCTTTGGCCGCTGATAAGTCACGTTAAATGCGACAACAGCACTGTTACGCATGGAATTAGATAGAGAGAAACTTAATTGTGCATAAACCTTCACAAAATTAGCAACTGGGTAACTAACAAATTACAAAGAGGGCTACCTTATCGCTAAAAGTGGTCTCTTCCATCAAACCTTGGGATGGAGAGGAATTAGCCTAATAGCATGCCCGTAACTCGATATTGTGAACATTTTTATAAAGCGCCTTCTATTTTAGCTTTACAATTTGAGATCGCTTTATGACAACCTGCGTCACTTATCGCCTACGGCCGAACATTTCTAATATCAACATATCATTCGTCCAGGCTGACATGGTTGCCAGTGACCGAAGACCCCGAGGAAGCTCCACATGTGTCCTCCCTGCTATGCGAGCTGGTAGCGAGCGGGCACTCTGTGCTGTCTACGCCCGACGCACCGCAGCGAGTGATCACAATGCTTGCAGAGGCGTTCCTTCACGATGCAGTGCCAGATGGCAACCCCGCCTACTCGCGAATGGTCGCTCTCAGGTAAATAATGAACCATTTAAACATCAAGAAGTTGTCTCCATCATCTGGTCAGCTCATTGTCTCCATCATATGGCATTGACATTGGAACTTGCCTGATATGCAAAAGGGAAGTGGTTTTAAATCGGCTTGCAATATACACATAATAATACATAATATATATATAAACAGATAACGCATTACGTTAAGGTCCCGGATCGTAAAAGCTAAGTCCTATGGGCAACAGGATATCATTATCAAGGATGCAAATAACTTAAGTAGAGTTGCCTAAAAACGGGCTCTGTCCCACTGCTGGGAACCACCGCCACAGAGTTTTCCACTGGTTGCTAAAGGTGTAGAGCTCGTCCCTTGCATAGCTGGCGTGGTCTGCCGCGACGCGCCGGCCGCCTTAGTCTCATTTGGTGGTTTGGCCCACAGTTCAAGGCATGCAAATTCACTATACTTATTCTTATTACTTCCAGACTAATGCAGGAGCTTTTCAACTCGTGCTTGATGCAACTCAGCAATGAACACAAGGAAGCTCTGCAATTCGCCTTATACACATAGCTGGCGACATTAAGCCACTTGTATTTATTCTTCGCGCGCCCGCCACTCGTCACTCCGTCACACGTCAGCCGTCACCCGTCACATCAGCCAGTGTTCTTCCGTTACCAGTCATACTCCATAATATCCTATTATTTTTTCCATATCATGAATGCGGTGTTGATTGCATCCGACTAAATTGTGTATCACTAGCATTACTACTTGAAACGTAATAGTGATTGAAATATTACGATTCTCTTTAGATGAGTATGACTGAGACAAATTTATTGAACGTAATACATAATTATGTTCCTATAAACTGTCATACACAGGAATGTATAGCTACTCGTACTGCTCTACTTTGTTGTTCGAATAATAATGTAGACTCGGATAGGTGGCAGCACTGTTATGATGGCGTCCTTACCTGTTGTAAACAGCTCCATAGCTGAATAAATGTGGATCATCTAATTAATGTGTTTCCGTATGATTTGGACATAATAATAACTTTCTAAAGTTTTTTTTCCTTCCAAAGGATTCATCTTAGATGTTCTTGAATATCTGCTGGGCTAACTAAAATTTGTTGTGATATACTTTTTTATAATTTAAAAGTTAATCCTTGCTTGAGTTATTATATGATGAAAATCCTCTGTTACTTTGCTAACTGGACTTTTTATTGATGTTGATTTGTCCTCTTCCCCCTCGGATGTCAGACTGATCGGACGTTAATTTATATCGTTATATATTTGGTTTTTAAATTCATTTTCCACTAAATAACGCAAAATATCAGTGTTCAATAAATAGGAAAGCATAAAGCAAAGAAGATCAAAATCGCACTAGCATTTCCGCTCCTGGTACCAGTGGAGGCACTACAACTGTTTGTGAGTAGCTGCTAAACTGCTTCATTACACACACTAGTGTACGCTGTGATAACAAAGCAATCAACATCCCTTTAGCCACTGAGCGCCTGGTACTTGTGCATTCTTTGTCCCACTCGCTTACCCGCTGTGGGTGTTTTTGTGTATGTGTGGTTGCGCTTGCGATCGTTTATGTGTGCGTGCATTCTGACGTCTACAGTGGTGCATTAAGGTTGCGGTGATGGCCGCACGCTAAATCAACTCGAGAATAGCGCAAAAGTCGGCCTGCATATTGCTGTCCCTGTTTGGCTAACGCAGGCGCGCGCGGGGCACAGCCGAACACTTATTTCTATTCTGTGGCCGTTACCATTCATAATTCGAAGCTGGTATTTATTTTTTATGCAAACTAGCATTTGACAAAAATATTTTTTTGGCATATTTGGCATTTGTCACAAACTTTTTACATTTATATATCTAGCAATAAAAACTCCTTGGTACCTAGTTCTGCGAACAGTTAGAACTCGCGAGCACAAACTTTTTTCCAATAATTGTGATCAGGGTGGTTATTCGCTATGACCTATGAGATTTCTTTTCAATAACGTGTGACGTCACCCATACGATTCAGCGATGATTCCACGCAGATATCGTAACGCGCCCGCGTTATGTTACGTTTGGTCAGAGCGAATAAGGGGGCAAGTTGGTGCTTTGATGATCGTTGAGTTTGGCTCAACTTTCCAATAGCGACTGTGAGCTAGGAGGTTCATATTTTTATCACATGTAGACACAAGCCTAAATATGAAATGGCGTACTGCGGAAACCAATAGTTTTAGCATTGTGAGCTATGACAAAAAAATCAAAGAAAAATATTTCAAAGTAAACGCTCAACTTTCCTTTAGCTACTGCTAGCTAGGAAGTTCACATTTTTATCACATGTAGGTTCACATAGCACAAGCCTAAATATGAAATGGCGTACTGCGGAAACCAATAGTTTTGGAGCTATTCATTTTTAAAATTTGCTAATAACCGCTTTCCGAACGCCATGTTTTGGTGATATTTTACTTTTTATCAGTGTTCCCATACGATTTTCGGCTTTTGACAATGACAGTGACAGACCAAATGGTATATTTTGCTAAAAATTGGTGGTTTCTCAATTTTCAACTAGTCGTGTTTTTTGCTCTTACGGTCCAGTCGGTTACGTATTCCTTGAACATCAATGAACTCTGTCATCGTTTGTGTTCTCAGAGTTGAGATTGTTTACGTGCTTACTCCTGTTTGAGAATTCATCGAAGGACTTTCCTTTAGCGACTATAAGTATAAGGCTTGAGGGGGGAGGGGAGGGGTGGGTTGTCAATGTCAAAAGCCGAAAATCGTATCCAAACACTGACAAATAGTAAAATATCACCAAAATATGGAGATCGGAAACCAGTTTTTAGCAAATTTCAACAATGAATAGCTCCAAAACTATTTTTTTCCGCAGTACGCCATTTCATATTCAGGCTTGTGCTATGTGAACCTACATGTGATAAAAATATGAACCTCGTAGGTCACAGTCGCTAAAGGAAAGTTGAGCATTTACTTTGAAATATTTTTCTTTGATTTTTTGTCATAGCTCACAATGCTAAAACTATTGGTTTCCGCAGTACGCCATTTCATATTCAGGCTTGTGCTATGTGAACCTACATGTGATAAAAATATGAACCTCGTAGGTCACAGTCGCTAAAGTAAAGTTGAGCATTTACTTTGAAATATTTTTCTTTGATTTTTTGTCATAGCTCACAATGCTAAAACTATTGGTTTCCGCAGTACGCCATTTCATATTCAGGCTTGTGCTATGTGAACCTACATGTGATAAAAATATGAACCTCGTAGATCACAGTCGCTAAAGTAAAGTTGAGCCGCTACTATTTCTCGCAAAAACTAGGTACTGAATGGTAAACAAAGCACAAGTCGTAGGTATGTTAGTTACCTAGGTTACTTCATTCCAAATCACAAGGCAAATCTAAATAAAATTACAAAAATATTGCAATGTCATATATAACAAACAAATAGGTGAACAAACACAAGAGCAAGCGAAGCGCGGGGTTACACAGTGTACTAGTGTGAGTGCCTGTCGAGTTGTCAAACATCACACAACCGTAGTTCCCCGACCGGCCCTCGGTTCTGACGCGATAGCAATATGGGCGTTCAGAATTTTTTAGAAATTTGTTCAAGTTCCGTAATACCAAAAATGATGAATAAAAACTTGTTGTTTTTTTTATATCGTGTTGTTATTCTGTTACTTGACAATATAAGCTATGTTCCTACACATAAAATATGTAACATATCGTTGTTTTTCATACGAAACAAATAAGATGAAAACATGTCGTTTAGGTCGTAAAAATATACAAAAAGTAATTCGCTTACATTTCATTTTAGGTATATATTTTGATAAAAAAAACTATCTGGGAACATAGATAAATACTATCCGAATCCGAATAATAGCATAATATGGTGGAAATATGCTCGAATTACAAATGACGTCGGTATTACGTTTGTATGGGCAGTCCATCCTTCGCTGGGTTCTTAAGAACCCAGCGAAGGATGGACTGCCCATACAAAACGTAATACCGACGTCATTTGTAATTCGAGCATATTTCCACCATATTATGCTATTATTCGGATTCGGATAGTATTTATCTATGTTCCCAGATAGTTTTTTTTATCAAAATATATACCTAAAATGAAATGTAAGCGAATTACTTTTTGTATATTTTTACGACCTAAACGACATGTTTTCATCTTATTTGTTTCGTATGAAAAACAACGATATGTTACGTATTTTATGTGTAGGAACATAGCTTATATTGTCAAGTAACAGAATAACAACACGATATAAAAAAAACAACAAGTTTTTATTCATCATTTTTGGTATTACGGAACTTGAACAAATTTCTAAAAAATTCTGAACGCCCATATTGCTATCGCGTCAGAACCGAGGGCCGGTCGGGGAACTACGGTTGTGTGATGTTTGACAACTCGACAGGCACTCACACTAGTACACTGTGTAACCCCGCGCTTCGCTTGCTCTTGTGTTTGTTCACCTATTTGTTTGTTATATATGACATTGCAATATTTTTGTAATTTTATTTAGATTTGCCTTGTGATTTGGAATGAAGTAACCTAGGTAACTAACATACCTACGACTTGTGCTTTGTTTACCATTCAGTACCTAGTTTTTGCGAGAAATAGTAGCGGCTCAACTTTCCTTTAGCGACTGTGACCTACGAGGTTCATATTTTTATCACATGTAGGTTCACATAGCACAAGCCTGAATATGAAATGGAGTACTGCGGAAACCAATAGTTTTAGCATTGTGAGCTATGACAAAAAATCAAAGAAAAATATTTCAAAGTAAATGCTCAACTTTACTTTAGCGACTGTGATCTACGAGGTTCATATTTTTATCACATGTAGGTTCACATAGCACAAGCCTGAATATGAAATGGTGTACTGCGGAAACCAATAGTTTTAGCATTGTGAGCTATGACAAAAAATCAAAGAAAAATATTTCAAAGTAAATGCTCAACTTTACTTTAGCGACTGTGACCTACGAGGTTCATATTTTTATCACATGTAGGTTCACATAGCACAAGCCTGAATATGAAATGGCGTACTGCGGAAACCAATAGTTTTAGCATTGTGAGCTATGACAAAAAATCAAAGAAAAATATTTCAAAGTAAATGCTCAACTTTCCTTTAGCGACTGTGACCTACGAGGTTCATATTTTTATCACATGTAGGTTCACATAGCACAAGCCTGAATATGAAATGGCGTACTGCGGAAAAAAACAGTTTTGGAGCTATTCATTGTTGAAATTTGCTAAAAACTGGTTTCCGATCTCCATATTTTGGTGATATTTTACTATTTGTCAGTGTTTGGATACGATTTTCGGCTTTTGACATTGACAACCCACCCCTCCCCTCCCCCCTCAAGCCTTATACTTATAGTCGCTAAAGGAAAGTCCTTCGATGAATTCTCAAACAGGAGTAAGCACGTAAACAATCTCAACTCTGAGAACACAAACGATGACAGAGTTCATTGATGTTCAAGGAATACGTAACCGACTGGAAAAAAACCGTAAGAGCAAAAAACACGACTAGTTGAAAATTGAGAAACCACCAATTTTTAGCAAAATATACCATTTGGTCTGTCACTGTCATTGTCAAAAGCCGAAAATCGTATGGGAACACTGATAAAAAGTAAAATATCACCAAAACATGGCGTTCGGAAAGCGGTTATTAGCAAATTTTAAAAATGAATAGTTCCAAAACTATTGGTTTCCGCAGTACGCCATTTCATATTTAGGCTTGTGCTATGTGAACCTACATGTGATAAAAATGTGAACTTCCTAGCTAGCAGTAGCTAAAGGAAAGTTGAGCGTTTACTTTGAAATATTTTTCTTTGATTTTTTTGTCATAGCTCACAATGCTAAAACTATTGGTTTCCGCAGTACGCCATTTCATATTTAGGCTTGTGTCTACATGTGATAAAAATATGAACCTCCTAGCTCACAGTCGCTATTGGAAAGTTGAGCCAAACTCAACGATCATCAAAGCACCAACTTGCCCCCTTATTCGCTCTGACCAAACGTAACATAACGCGGGCTCGTTACGATATCTGCGTGGAATCATCGCTGAATCGTATGGGTGACGTCACACGTTATTGAAAAGAAATCTCATAGGTCATAGCGAATAACCACCCTGATCACAATTATTGGAAAAAAGTTTGTGCTCGCGAGTTCTAACTGTTCGCAGAACTAGGTACCAAGGAGTTTTTATTGCTAGATATATAAATGTAAAAAGTTTGTGACAAATGCCAAATATGGCAAAAAAAATATATTTGTCAAATGCTAGTTTGCATAAAAAATAAATACCAGCTTCGAATTATGAATGGTAACGGCCACAGAATAGAAATAAGTGTTCGGCTGTGCCCCGCGCGCGCCTGCGTTAGCCAAACAGGGACAGCAATATGCAGGCCGACTTTTGCGCTATTCTCGAGTTGATTTAGCGTGCGGCCATCACCGCAACCTTAAGGATGCCCAAGATGGTACGATCTCCACCTTCCACAGCACCAACGTCGCCAGTACGGGACAAGGAACAGGCTAAGCTCTCCAAGGGCTCTTTGACGCGTAGAGACAAGCGACGTCGGCTGTCTGTCGATGATGATACTGATGCCCGAGCGGCTGGTGGTGAAGTCAATGCAATAACTGCACTCGCAAATGAAATGAGAGACCTATTCGACTCATTAAAATCGGACCAGAATTCTAGATTGGATGCCTTAGACAAACGGATTACAAACTTTGAAAACAGGTTTGACATGAAAATATCAGCCGTCCAGGACTCCAACAAAAATGTTGAAAAAGCCGTAGAGCTTTTCGCTGATCAACTTGCTGCCATACAGAATAAGATGGGCTCTCTAGAAAGTGACCGCAAGGAGCTATCGACACGCATTGCATCCTTGGATGAGAAGTGTGACATCCTAGAGCACAGCCTGAGAAAGCCCTGTATTGAGATAAGGAACGTGCCAAAAAGACCCAAAGAAAGAAAAGAGGACCTATACAACTCTCTTTTTGGTCTTATTAAAGCCCTGAATACGTCTCTGGAACTTGCGGAAGTACGGGATGTTTACAGGATTCCAGTTCGTACTTCTAAAGATTGCTCAACTATTATTGTTGAGCTTTGCAACACCCTAGCAAAAGGGAAGATCCTGCATGCAGCCAAGAGACACAACAGTGCGAACAGAGACAACCAGATTAACTCAAGCCACCTTGGTATAGATGGATTAAGAACGACAATATATCTGTCCGAGTACTTATCCTACAAAAACAAGAAACTTCACTACTTGGCCAGGGAATTAGCAAAGTCTGAACACTACGCATATTGTTGGACTTCCAGCGGAAGGGTTTACTTGCGTAAAAGAGATGGTGACCCTTACATTTTGGTTAGAAGTGAGGAGCAGCTGAAGGAGCTGGCAACCAAAGAATGACTATCTCTAAACTTGCATTGTTTTTTTGGTATGAGATGGCATTTTTATGTCGTGGTTTATGGGCAAGTAATACAATATTTAATAGAAACCAATTTGTATTCCCTATGGTCATTATGGTTTGACTATTTACTCTTAAATAAGTTCTCGCCCTTAGTTCTTAACTTTCTTACACTAACTTATAAAAAATACATTATCTCCAACATTCAACACATCGAACAAAACTCACATACATTTTCAACACTCATTAAAATTACACCTATTCGAGCACACAACATAAACATTAACTATTCTTTACTTATAATAATATATCTATCCCTCTCTTTTACTCGGCAACCATATGATTTTTTTCTGCCCTTGTCTCAGTCCAACATCCACTATTGTTTTATTAATACTGCATTGCACACTTTGTTGAATATAAAGGTTAGCGACACACCGAGACACAGTAAATGTATAGTCTTTGATGGATCTCGTCGCACTTTCTCGGTTTGTAATTCTGTGTACTGCTACTGCATCTTTTATTTATTCGGAAATAAAATTCGATAGACACGAATTTTTCAACGATTTAGACTCGACTGACTTTATTCCTAGTACATATACTTTCAGTCCTGGGTCTTGTTTAAACAACTTAGGAGATGTTAGCAGCCAACTAACTATAGTCTCACAAAATATACGGAGTATCAATAAAAACTTTGATAAGCTAACGGTATTTCTCTCGATGTTGAAATTTTCTCCTGACATCATTGTGCTTACAGAGTGTAGGCTGGACGAATTCTCCTCAGAGATCTCACTTGATCAATATACTTATCACAAATCTCATAGATACCTGAATCAGAATGACGGAATTGTGATCTATTCAAAAACTGGTCTGACTGTGCATACGCTTGAACCGCCATTCGTGGATGCTAACTGTCTTATCCTGAAAATTAATAACCAGTATACCATTATCACCTTATACAGATCGCCCTCAATATCAAACACTGATAATTTTCTTACTAGCCTAGAATCAGTTATACAACAATCGACCGGGGAAACGATTGTAATTACTGGGGATATAAATATAGATATTTCAAATAACTCGTTGGACCCAAAAGCAGAAGAATATCTGGAACTTACTTCCCACTATGGGTTTGTTTCTGGTCACCACTACCCTACTCGCCAGGGCCTTACTTGCCTTGACCATGTTTTTGTAAAATCAGGACACAGGGCGAGGGTGGTAGTATGTGGGTCAAATTTAACAGACCACGACTCTGTTATACTAGGTATTGAAAATATACCTGTAAAGGTGGAAGACTACAGCAAAAAATGCTCCACTTTGTCCAAATATAATTTTCCACAAATCATACATGAGCTTTCAGAAGCAGATTGGCACAAACTATACGAGGTAACAGACACATCACAAGCGTTTGATCATTTCTATAATATTGTGAACCGTATTACTGAGACCAACAAGACAATTTGCCCCATGCCAAATTCAAAACTTATACGGAGTTCGTGGATTACCCCTGGCCTTATGAACTGCATTAGGCGTAGAGATCTCCTCCATATGAAGGTTAGGAAAAACCCCACAGATGATACACTTCTTGACACATACAAAACATATAGGAATCACTGTAATAACATCATACAGAATGTTAAAAATGAGTTTGATCGATCTATGCTTACTGAGAGCAAGGGAGATATAAAAAAAACATGGAAAGCTGTGAGATCTGTATGCAATATTTCAACTACCAAATCACCCAACACTGTTCTGCTAGAAACGTCCACTACTCCAGTAGAATCTCTTAATGATGTCAACAACTTTTTCTCTTCGATAGGCAGCCACCTTGCTAAGCAAATTCTTGAAAAACTTAATACTACGGAAGATGATTTGGCAGATAAAACAACAGATAATTTTTTGGAATCCATTTTCTTTACTCCAACCGATGAGAGTGAAATTCTAAAAATAATAAATAGTTTGAAATCAGAGTCTGCTCCCGGATTTGATGGAGTAAGTAATCGACTATTAAAGATGTCACAGCATATCCTGGCACCTCCACTTGCCTATCTTTATAACCTTAGTTTATCTTCGGGTGTTGTACCTGACCGTCTAAAAATAGCCAATGTAACTCCTGTATTCAAATCTGGAGATCCCCATGACGTGACAAACTACAGGCCAATCTCTTTGCTAACATCCTTCTCAAAAATCTTGGAAAAAATTGTTAATTCTAGACTCTTGTCATTCCTTGAGACAAACAAACTTCTAGCCGATAACCAATTTGGATTCAGATTAGGGAGATCGACGGAAGATGCCGTTGTTCACATGACGAATCACATCACTTCTAAATTAGACTCAGGTAAAAAGTGCATTGGTGTTTTCTTAGATCTAGCCAAAGCGTTCGACACGGTTTCACGTCGGATTCTTTTCTCGAAAATGCACAGTCTTGGTATACGCGGCACACCGTTAAATTGGTTTATGTCCTATTTCACCAACCGTAAACAGAGTCTGTGTGGGAGGTGCGCACAGTGATTTTTCGGAGGTGACCTTTGGCGTCCCGCAGGGAAGTGTGCTTGGGCCTACACTTTTCCTAATCTACATTAATGACCTGTGTAAGCTTAGTCTGGCCCATGCAGAAACACTTGCTTTTGCGGACGACACAGCGCTCATCTTTCATGGTGATACGTGGGAGGAGGTCAATGAGGTTACTCATCATGGGTTAAGACAAGTCTCGCAGTGGCTTAACAAAAATCTGCTGTCTCTGAATACTTCCAAAACGAAGTTTCTTACCTTTAGTATCTCACAACGCACTGCCCCTACGCGACCCCTGAACATAAAGCTTCATGAATGTAGCCATTACTCGAATACTAGTCAATGTTTATGTCCATCTATTGAGAAACTACATTCTATTAAATATTTAGGGGTTCACATTGATGACCGCCTTACGTGGAAAAAACATATAGATGTAGTTAATGCTAGAGTTAGGAAGCTAAAATACTTATTTGTAAAGCTAAGAAACGTCGCTGATAGGGATTTGTTACGTCTTGTTTATATGGCGCTTTGTCAATCCATCCTATCATACTGCGTTTTGGCTTGGGGTGCTGCTTGCGGTTCTTATCTTATTAAGCTAGAACGCGCGCAGAGATCTATACTTAAAATCGCCCATAAAAAACCGTTCCGCTTCGCTACGGACTCGCTTTACAGCGAATTCCAGCTTCTGCGAGTCAGGCAAATCTTTATTGTAGCGACGGTAATGCGGTTCCACAAGATAGCTCTATCCTGTACCAGAGACAAAGCAAGATCAATAAGAAACATTTCTTGGGTTGTTCCTAAAACAAAAACGAAATTTGCGAAAAGATCGCCATTGTTTCTGGGACCATTTCTTTACACTAGAGCCAATAAAGAACTTGATATTTGGCAATGCCTCAGATTGAAGTGCAAGCGACTGGTAAAAGGGTGGTTGTATTCCTGCAACTACCTGGAAACAGAGTCGCTATTAAATGTAGTGAGATAATAATAATATTGTTATTATTATGCCACAAAATTTATTCTTATTATAATTGATTAATGTTGTTTAATTAAATGTTCCTACAGTTAATGAATGATCTTCTACTCACATATTGTTCACCATAATAATTATGTCGTCAATATTATACCTATAATGAATTAATGAATAATAGGTACAACACGCTGGAATGCATGTTAGAATTAATTTAATTTGATTTATTTTTTAAATAATGTAGGTACGAATCTAACCACTTTTATTTCATAATTTCAAGTATTTGTCTTTATATTTATGTAAGTACTTAGATCTTTATTATACCTACTTTAGTATGATATATTATATAATATATATTATATTAGTTATACCATTTTAGTCTTAGTTCTCAGAGTGGGTACTCGCCTACATAACAAATCTCATCTATACTACAAAATATATCAAAAAAAAATATAATAAAAAAAACTAAAATCTCATTGTATCCTCAACTTTATTCATAGCTAACCTACACACACTACGCACAGGCACACTCCTCGGACACTGCATAATACAATGCTGCGCACGCACATTAACACATTCACGCAGTCCGGTCAACCGTCACTCACACTATCAATTGCTTTACCAGCGAATCACGCACACTCTCGCACTGCATCCATCATCGAGCAGTGATGCCATCCATTATTATACTTTGAAAAATGTTGAAGTCATACTCAAGAGACTACCCTCAAAATGTTAAATTAAAGATAATTTTGTGTACCTCTTAAGTAGTTACCTACCTTATCTTTTAGTTTTGTACTTAGCTTTAATATTTAATAACTTAGCCGAACCTAGTTATGTACATAATTGTCTGCATACTCATAAATTGTGAATTGTTCCCGGCATGTCGATTCCACGCTACTTACCTATACTTTTTTGTTTTCTGTTGTTCGGATGTGTGTGTAGCTAAATACAACTACTAGGTATTTTAAAAAAAAAAAAACTCAACTAGGTCAGTACTTACCCACTGTATTTTGGATATTCTACTTCTTTTAGAAAATTTTGCATTTGTATTCTATTTATTTATATACATACCTACCTACCCAAATTGTTATTATTGTTACTCTTGGAAGAGACTAGCCACCCACAACACAGGGTATCCTAGTGTGGGGGCTAGTAAACCACTTTGCTTAAATACCTGCCTATCTATAATCTAGGTTAAATTGATTGTTTAATTTAGGTAGTTTATAAGCAAACTTTGTGGCATGATTATCTTTTTACAAATAAATAAATAAATAAAATAAATAAATAAAAAATAAATAAATATGAATGCAATATAGGTGGTCCAATTTAAGCAGTATGAGAAATGGTCTAAGGTTAATAATAATAATAGGTACTCCTACCCAAAACAGCTAATCATTTTAAAATGTTTCATTGGGCTGTCTGCATATGGTTTAGATCACCATTATAACGGCTACAATGGGATCTTGATGACTGCTTCTCGCAGCGAACAAGACCTAAGAGTTAGAAAAAAAAATTTTTTTTTCATTATAAACATTACAATGTGTACATTTCTTTCAGAAATTAAAGTTATTTGACATATACCTCCGGGTTTTTCTATCTTATCTACACATGACCCATTTTAAAGCAATACCATACTACCTACAATAACCCAGTAGAAGAGTTAGAACTGACGTGTTACATAGTGTATAACACTGTTTTTTTGTATGGAGCATTTACTGAAAAGGTGTCACCATACGTCTGTATCAATAGCTTGTTACAACTCTGACTTTGGCCTCAGCAGGCTGTCTGTTTTTTGCAAATAATTGCATTGGACGTATGGTGTAGTGTAACACGGATTTTGTATGGCGACACCGATGAGCGCCCCTAGCACTCATCGGTACTAGGGGTGCTCATCGGCTTCACTCTGTGAACCTCAATTTCCTTACATAAATCCATGTTACACTATCTTCATCTGCCGGTAGTAATTGCTGGATGAGACCTCCCCCATAGCATACAGTGTGCAATGGGGGATTTGCCATAATCATCATGCCATAACAGGTAAGTTTATTAAAAAACCTCTGCATGCTACATACTATTTCTACAGAGGCAAGGCCAAGTTAAAAGAATGTGTTTTATAACATGTGAATAGAACCAGATATACCATAGGTACAGCCCAACAGTCTCATGTCGATGATAACTTATAGTAATTATTGACTTATGTTTGCCTAGCTTAAAATACCTGCTTGGAGTTAGGCTGTGGGACAGCTAGGTACAGGGTTTTAAGAAAAACTAAAGCAATCGTAATATTTAGAAATCAGCTTTACTTTGTTAAAAATAATTAACCTACATGTCCATTACGTAGGCTCGGTGGGGCCGCATCACAATGAAAAGATCCGCCTGTTGACCATTTTGTATGTTGAATGTATAGCAGGCAGGTAAATCAGTTTTTCAATAACTTGACGGAGGGAGGCATCTTCCCTCAATATGAACAGTTGCTTTGACCATGTTCAACTGATACATAACTGAAAAAATTTGAGAAGAAAATCAAATGTTAAAGGATCTTAGTTATGCACATACAAACAAGAAAGTGAAATGTCATAACCACAGTTAACCGTTTTGGGAGAAATATTTTGAAGTTTGCACAGGAGCCTTTTCAAAAGCTACATTCTCGGAAGAACATGCGCAAGAATTCCCAGACCCAACTTCAGAATATTCATCCGAAATAGTTTATTTGCACAACTAGCTTGTGCTCGGAATTCCAGCATAATGTGCAGAAGCTTGGCAGGTACACTGACGGCGGTTCTACTCTGCTCTACCTGATGATATCACATCTCTCTCGGTAGCGGACTGTCGACAGGTAACTACAGGATATAATACAATTCAAAATTTGCGTATCTAGGTACAGAGTGTCTTACATACAGCGCTTTTCTGCGAGAGTTGTTTTCGAAGGGTCTGGCCGGCCAGAGACCTTAATAAAATGTAGGTAAAGGTCAACTAATTACCTGAGACGAAATCCTGGTACATCAGACGGTACCAAGAACATCATGGTATAATTTTATAGAGGAATACGTAATATTTAGCAATGCAAATCTTCGTGTAACCGTTACAATCCGTTGTTTTGTTGAATTTGTTGTTCCCTGTGGTGTGGATCCATAGATTGACATGACAGTGACAATTCTACGCTCTCCATTATGACATATTGTAACAGCTCGACTGAAGTTCAATTCAAGTGATTGTAAACGGAGCATAAGCATGACGTCAATCCATCAAGCCTTGGCATCAAATTCCCAGGTTGTACATTCCATGGTCGGGCATTCCTGACACGTGTCGGGATTGTACGACCATGGAAAGCACAGCCAAGGAATTCACAGCCCGGTAATTTGAAGCCATTTGGCAGCGTTTTCCATGGTTGTGTTTTCCAAGGGTGTGCATTATTTTGTACGGCCTGGAAAGCACGACCCGGGAATGCACAGCCATGGAATTGGCGACCATTGATGTACATCAATTCCAAGGCTGTGCATTCCCGGGTTGTGCTTTCCATGGTTGTGAAATCACGGCACCCATACACAGATATAAAGATGAGTAGTTCGCGAACGAACTAGTTCAGTGAACTACATCTCTTGCTATGCATCTGTCTATCAGTCGTTCACCTCCGCCTGAAGTGTATCAGTGTATCAGTAAGTGATGAGTGAATCTTTGGGAGCGCGCGAACGACTGACAAGATGGCTAGATCACGTGAGCATTCGAATCAACGAACGAATCGAACTGTACGATTGGGCTTTTCGGCGTCACTCGGCTGATGTCGCTGTTGCTCAGTCGACACTTCGGCTGCCAATAAATACTCTTAGCTTGTCTGTGGCGGGTTTGTTCCCAGTGCGTTGACGGTACGTGAATCAACGGAAAAAGAGACTCGCGGGCAACAAAATAAAGCTTAATTTGCTTTGGGAAAAAAAACTTTTTTTTATGTACCATTTTACAAGTGTCTATTTGAGTGTAACTACTTATTTCAAAATTATATTAAGTACTCTCTGGTATTGGTTAATTCTAAACTGGGTATATCTACCCAGGTTTCTTGTAAATCTTCAGACCTAAAACATTTATGCCGCAGCGGGAATCGAACCCACAACCTCTAGCATCTCAGCTTGCTACTGTTTATTTATTATAACTCTAAATTGTACTTAATTTACAAAATCTATCAAAATAGTATATTATATTATGTCGGTACCTAAGTACTACCTACTTTTACTTTTTTTTATTTATTTTTCTCTAAAGAAAATATGTGAGACCACTAAATAAAATACTTAGTAGACATTCCGTCCAAATTATTTATAAATGTAGGTATAAAAAGTAGCTTAACATTTTATCTAGAAGTAAAAACATTTTTCGAATATTTAATTTCATAATTCTCGCGAACTAGATTCAATCAGAAACTGAACAAAAACAAAATGAACTAGATCTAAGAAAGATAAGGATAGATTCCTTAGCTTTTCGTTCGCGAACTAGATTCAGATAGTAGTGAACGAAATGAACTAGAGATACAGAAGATAGATACGTATCTTGTCGTTCAAAAGATATGTATCTCTCTTTTCTTTTCAGTGATTCATTTTGCGCATCTTTACACAGATACACTCTTTGAAGAAGAAAACAAAGAAAGAAATAGATTATTATTTCCCGCTTAGTTTTTTTTTTAAATGGCAAATGATTGCACTTATATTTTGAAAACATTCCTACCAACTTCACGTACAAACCAAAGACACAAGAAATCACAAAGCGAATACAATGAGGGGTTTTCACGGCCGTTTCAAATCATGCTTTCAGCGTTGAAAATAGATGGCGCTGCTCTGTAACGTAGCAGTCAAGTGTCAAAATAAAGTGAAATGTCAACATCGCCAACGTAGAAATAATTTTCGTTACGTGGAATTTATTTTTGCCTTTTTCTAAAAACACTACAAAATCTAGCGCACACTCAAGAAGCAAACACAAACAGAATATCATGACTAATAGCCACAGACTACTAAGATAATAGTTTTGTACGCGTGCACCACAGACAATCTTGATTGATACAGTTGAGTCAGCGCCATCTATCGAACCAATTTGAACTACTTTTTTTCTTTTCAATCGAAGATGAAAAGCCCTCATTATAAGATAATAACAAAATATTTTGATATTAGATATTTAGATATTTATTTATTTCACCATTCCGTTACATTGCATAACATTGGTATGTCAAGTTGGTACATAATAATTACTTATAATTCTAATAGCCTAACACAAAACAATACAAAAAATAATAAAATGTAAATACACTTACACGTCATGCAATTCAGAAAATGAACAACTCATGTACTCATCAATATGGTAAAACGGATTACACTCAAAAAATATTTTTATTTTATGTTTGAATTGGTTTGGAGGCAGCCGTGTTATTTCTAAGGGTAGTTTATTATACATAACCAGCTTTAGGCAGATACCTTGTCTATACGTCTTAACAAGTCTGGTTTTTGGTACATATAACTTTTCTTTGTTTCGAGTGTTAAAATTATGCATATGCATTTTCATGGGTAAATCGTCTTTTTTTAAATGTACTTCCATAAGAGAGTTATATATAAATAAAGATACCACCGTCAATATTTTTGCTTTCTTGAAGTAAGCTCGGACTGAAGTTAATCTATGTAAGCCGTGTATTATTCTTAACGACCTCTTCTGGCAAATGAGGACTCTTTCAATTTGAGATGCGTTTCCCCAGACTGATATTGCATAGTTTATTATAGAATGGCAGTAAGCATAGTAAACCAATAGAAGAGTTTTTTTATCAACTATGGGTTTCAATCTAAGCAACGCATAATTAGCGCTTGCTAGCCTTTTGCATATTTTGTCTATCTGGCTATTATAGGATAAAGTACAATCTAGAGTAAATCCTAAAAATGTGACTTCTCGGATGGTATCATTTTTACTCTTTTTTCTGCTAGTATAGTTTAAAATAGTGCTTTTATCCGCATTTAGAATAATACCATTTGTTTCAAACCACAGTTTTAATTTTTGAACTACCAGATTAGCTTGCTCTTCTACTATTTCCAGTTTCCTGTCTTTGATCCCTACGTGCGTATCGTCCGCAAAGAGAGTAATTAATGCCCAATCTGGTAGGCAGTTTGCTAAATCATTAACATATATCAAGAACAGTAGTGGCCCGAGTATGGAACCTTGTGGGACACCTATGTTACTGTGTTCCGCATCTGATTTTATGTTATTAACGGTAGCTATTTGAACTCTGTTATTAAAATAAGACCGTAAAAGATCAAGTTCAATACCTTCAAAACCATAGAAGCTAAGCTTATGAACTAAGACGTCATGTCGCAAACAATCGAAAGCTTTAGATAAGTCGCAGAAGATACTAGATACCTTCTGCGACTTATCCATAGCCTCTAATATGAAGTAAACAGTTTTCCTGATGGCCATTTCTGTTGACCTCTCTTTTCGGAAACCAAATTGGCATTCTGTAAATAATTTATTGTATTCAAAATATGTGATCATTCTAGTTTTGATTGCACTTTCTAAAAATTTTGACAAAACGGGTAAGATACACACTGGTCTGTAATTTCCTATATCAACTGTTTCTCCCTTTTTAAATAAAGTTTGATTCTGATCAAATAAAACTAAATGTAACCAATTATCTAAGTACCATTATACAAATTATTGTGACATATAATAGCATGGTGGGTTAGAAAGAAAAGGGCACGAGTAGAGTGTAGAGTTTTTAGGAAAAGATAAAGAGCTATAAGGAAAGGTTTGAAGGAAGAGGAGCTCTAAAGTGGGATAAAATATATATCATTATTTTACAGTCTATCTTTCTAAGGTCTATCTACATTCATTCTTCCGTGGTCTATCTATTCACTTCTGCATCAAGGGCATCAAAATGTAGGCAGTCAGAATGACAGCTGACGTTATTTCCCGCTTCAGTCCATACTCTAAGGTTCAACTTATGGAATTTATATAAATTCTCTAAGATAATCAAAGACTACAATTTTAAATATGTTTATATAAGAGAAACTATCTACATGTGTGTTATGCCTTCTAGCTGTCGCAATATCTGCTTTCTCAAGAAGTGTTCATGAGCTGTGATTAGCAAAAAACACGAAAATATTTGAATTTCGCCTATTACGAAACACGAAGTTCATCTAGTATAAAAAAAAACAAGGACTAAGTTTCCGCACCCTGACATCAACTGACATTGGCATCATCAAATACATTATGTTGTCATGTCAATGTCAGTTAGTCAGTTGAAAAAACAAATGGTGTGTAGCGTAAGTTTCGTGCGTGTGTGTGAGGAGATAAAATGGCAAAAATACTGCTAAGTCCAAAAGTTGATCCAAGCTTGTAATAAAACGTAATTAATCTAATTTGAACGTAAATACATTTGTGACCTACAGTGCAATCAAATAAATCACAATGAACCATGTAGGAAAACGGCAAGCGCGCCCTGAGAAGGAAACAATACATTCGGGGCACTTTATGGTATCACATTTTGAGGCTGAAGCTCAAGATGATTTTGATGATCTAGTGACTGTCCCTGATGAAGAACAAAATGTCCAGAAAGTTTCTGTTGTTGCTACCTATTCAGTGCCAGGAGTACCGAAGCCATTCCCGCCTACTGACAAAGAAGAAACTATACAGCATCAACAACTTTCCATTGAGATATCTCTCACGAAGTTGTTCAAATGTATGACTCTAGCATACAGGTGAGTGCTAGTACTAACTTCTCTAACTACTAATTTACTCTTCTCAAAATGTTTGAATGTTATTTGTTGAATGAATCATTAAAATGGTAAAAGCTTGAATTTGTTGTTTTCAAGAGCTTTGTTATTTCTTTACATAGTTTTGAGACTAAAAACTAGTCATTTATGCAACTAGTTATCTAATGTATGATTGCCAGGACTATATTGTAGGTGTATTCACTTATCAAAACAAACATAAAAGGTGTGAGAAAGAATATCAATTGAGGTATTTACTACTTTAAGAAAAACATACATATTTTCATAAACTTAGAGCTCAAATTTTGAATATTTTTCCTGACTATGATGAGTCATATTTAATTGGGAACATGAAATTTTTGAAAAAAAAAAAGTTTCTTGTTTTGTTTGCTTTTGTTGTCATTGAATCTTTCTTGGTCCACCTGTATTGGGGCAGTGAGCAGGTTGACAGATGGTAGCCCTAAAAAGGGAATTGTCTCTGATGAGTGAAAGAATCAGTGTAGTGAAAGGATCCAGAGCTCCTCACATTTTTAGCTAAAATAAAACAACCTAATTATTTTTTTTGTTAAAAAGGAGGAAACAAAATTATTCCACTGGGTTTAGTATGCAAAGATAAGAGGAGGTCATCAAAGCCTGTGTAAAAGACACAGGTCACTTGCCGAGATAACTCACTATACGAATAGGAACCAACTCCATATTTGAAATTTTACTCTCAATTCTACAAACAGTATTCTGAGGCCCAATTCTCTTAATTATTTTAAAACTACACTTTAGTTGACCGAATCGAGACTGAATTGTGAAATGATAGAAAGTTGGTATTCGGCTCTCTCATAATAACAATGTAGTCTACTTTGATTCACGGTGACTACCATAAGAGTAGGATAGTTTTATATACCATTGAAAAGAGGTTATGGCCATTGAAGTTAGGAGAATGCCATTTCTGACATATATAAGACATCAACACTATATATATCCTCTCACGTGCCAAGCAACAACCGTTGAGCATCGGAAGGATACGATTGTATCCGTCAAAATGACAAAAACATTCAAAAATAGACTTTATTGAAACTAGCTCAAAATCTAGGGGATTTTTCTTCTTCTTTGGTTCTAACATTTAAACGAAACCGAGCCATATGAATCGGCTGGCACGTCAAAGGATATGTAGATCGGAATGTGATCCGAACTTTATTTTGACTAATTTTTATTACAAGAATTAGGCCTCTGATATAAATAATTTTAATGAAGTTATTTGGAAGTTATAATTGGATTTGCAATCACCTAGTCATGATTGGCTTTGATCGGTATTGAAATTACTTCATAATTCTGCTATGACATTTCAAAGTTACCGTTTTTGTTATCTTTTTGTCTTATGTAATGTTGAGCACATATTTGTTACCCTTCATCATCTCTGTCTCTCAGGAAATAAATAATGTTTATCTGTAATTCCATTGTTGTCATCATACAGCAAAATAAGATAAGTTTCCTTTAAATTTATATATTATTTCAACAACTTGTTTAAAGCTAGGTCTAGTTTTATATTGTTTTCAACAATTCCTTTAAAGCTAGGTCATGTTTAACATAGGTATCGCTTTCAACAATGAGTTTAAAGCTAGGTCTACTATTATTTTGACGACCTCTGTGGCGCGGCGGGTGAAGGTTCGCTTACGACGCAGGAGGTTGCGGGTTCGATTCCCGCCTCTGAACAAATATTTGTACGCTCTGCAGATAATTGTTCAGGGTGTTCTGGGTATTTTTCTATGTATAATAAAAAATATCTATCTATGTAATGTATTGTATTAAGTATATCAGTTATCTAGTACCCATAACACAAGCTCTGCTTAGCTTGGGGCTAGATAATGTTGTGTGAAATGTCCAGCATTTATTTATTTTATTTATTTATTTATATTGTTTTCAACAACTCGTTCAAAGCTAGGTACATTAGTATGTATATGCAAGAATGCAATATGAAGAAGTAACTATTTTATTATGTATTTATTTTTAATTGCATTCCTACGTTTTCAAGGGTTCCTCTAAAATTCTTTAAAATTCTTTGGGTATGTTTCATCAAATCATAAAAGGAATAAGCCTATTTTATCTTCTTGATTGCCTTCATTACGGTCAAACTACATGTCATTATATGCTTCAGCACTGCATGGCTATCCCATACATTAGAAGCGTGTTTACTATTTCATATGGGATGATGGCCGGTTGCGATCGTACGCGTTGTGCAGATGATAGTATGTAGCTTACCCTTAGTTATCCGCTGCCACGCAACGAAGAGGTTTGCGTAGTGCCTAACAGCGCTTTACACACACATTTACTTAAAACGACTTGTGCAAATGCACTAAAAAAAACAATAGTATGTGCGCTAGCGTGTGGTTTCTATGTGGCTATTCTATGACCAGTCTTGTATTAACTAAACCAGCCCAATCTGTACTAGGTAATTCAAAAAGTTCAGTTGTGTGAGACGCGCGCTTGGGTCTATTGGTTGTAAACAATCTAATAAGTATTAAGTGGCACTTGAATGTCGCTCATGTTTATTTTACGTCACGACTGTGGTGACCCGCCATTGCGGAAATCGTCAAATCTGGTCACAAACATAAACATCCTAATATTATAATCCTATAATGTTCATCATCATCATCACCAGCTGAGCTGGTATAAGTTCACCGCTGGACGTAGGCCTCCCCCATAGAATGCCACAAGGACTGGTGTTAAGCCGACTCCATCCACCGACCTTCCTACACTGCGTGATCCGGTCACCACTCGAGAACGTATATTCCCCAACAGTTGTCGGTTTTGCGAAGTTGAAGTGGCCATATAGGCCTGCCTGTTGCCACTTCAACTTGCTAATTCTGAGAGAAATGTCGGTTATCTTGGTTCTTCTATGGATCTCTCCGTTTCGGATTCATCACGTAGTGAAACTCTGAGCATAGCTCTTTCCATAGCCCGGTGCGCAACTGCGAGCTTTGTCCTTGAGTTTTGATTAGTGATAATATTATAAATGCGAGAGTTTAGTTGCTTGTTTGTCACGCCGGCGGCGCCACCGCCCCGCCGCCGCCGCGCCTTAATGGCTTAACATATCATGGCTTGAGATATCTATAAAAAAAATATTTTATAGATATCTCCCGTGTACTATAAAAATTTGATCTTCGAGGCAATATACTAATCTATCTGAATAGTTAGTTCCGCCTCCCAAATACACCTTTCCTTCCATTCGTATCTCTCAGATATTGTTCTTAGAGTTCTTAGACTTTACTGACTTTTAGGTCACTTGCTGACTGTGACTTCTACTACTGATGGGCTTTTGAGAGTTAAAAACTCATCAGTAGTAAGAACAGGTATCTACTGAAACTGCATAACGGGACATGGTCACATGGCAAAACTAGCGCTGTGTGTGTAAAATCAGCCTCTGTCGTAATTAGGACTCTTGCCTGTGTGGCAGAGCCATAAGATACGCGAAGAGCGACGCGAAGTGCGAATCTCACTTTTCGCTACATTTTATTTTAAAAGGTCTCACTTTGCAATGTAGAGATAGATAAACTTGCAATTATAACTTGCCCTATTGATAACACGATCAAGGATAAATTGAAGTTATTTAAAACTTAATGTTACCACTAACTAAACTACCGTTTATCTTTGAGTACCTAAAGTAATTAGCAGTTTAATCATTATTATTTTATTCAATTTATATACAAATATTGTGCAGTTGCTTGGTTGATTCGATTACAAATCAGCTAGATTGTCTGTTGCGGGTGCGGTGGAATATGGTACGTGAAGACGCGTTCGAGCACAATTATGCCTACCTAGACCACAACAAAAAAATTGGCCGCTGCCAATCCCCTGGTGTAATCCCTCTTAGTCGCCTTTAACGACATCCACGGGAAAAGATTGAGGGGTCTTTTCTTAGGCCGGACACACGACGGCAAGTGTGAGTAGGTAATACTTGCGTAATCAGTGGTCCGAAAATCAGTGTCTCAACGATCACTCCAATACTGCGTTATGGAGTATTAACTAATACATAATATTAAGAAGCGCGCTCGCGTGGTTATTTGATTTAGTTTTTTTATTAATTGTGAAGAATCAGTTGTGCTGTCGTGTAACTAAGGGATTACAACAGCAGATGGGCAGCAGCATTTACCTAGTACACAACACCAATACTGCGATTACCAACCCGCCTGCCAAGCGTGGTAATTATGGCAAACCCCCCCTTTGCGTTCTATGGGAGAGGTCTCGTTCAGCAGTGAACGTATCGGCTGGATGAAGAAGTGAAGAAACAATTTGGTGTAACAAAAAATTTATTATATATTTGAGATGTATATTTCAATAGCTTTTATTTGATAACTCGCACGGTGTTGTGCCGCCTCCTTCCACCGAGATCATTCGACCATTACAATGTCATCTGTTCATCGAGTGGGGGCCGACCTACACTGTGTCGCTTCATGGTGGAGGGTTCCCAATGAGTAACACCAAAACGAGTAACACTGTTACTCGTTGGGATTTTTTTTCTATCGAGTAACAGTACTCGATAGGAAAAAACGAACGTAAATTACGAACAGTATTCCCAACGAGTTACACCCAGTGTAACACAGTTAAAAACTTTATTCCCCAGCGAACCTTAAACTTTTATTACTTTTATTCACTTTGAAAAATATGCCAAGTGCATGGAATATTAAAATAATGATCATAAAGAATAATCATTAAGGCAGTATTGAAAGAAACATGGATTTTACTGAACTGCAACGGCATACAAATTCTAACCGATCTTATCAGTCGCTATATTTATTTTAGACTTCTGTATAGGTAGGTATATTCGGAATTATACTGAACTAATAATTCGGAGCATTCATTTCACCAGGTCCGACTCGCACTTGACCGTTACAACAATATATACTTTTGCCTTCATCATATATTTAAACAGGTACAAACTGCAGATAAGATACGAGTCTACGTTTCTTATCAAACTGTTATTTGTACTAAGCTTAAGATCACTCATTGATTGTGTTGCTGATAACTGTTGAATGTCTGGCGACTTCAGGCATTACACCAGTATCGTACAGATCTACCTATTAGACTGTCGGCTTTTACCCCATAACAATATTTTGTTTATAAATTTTAATTATGAATTTGTGTAAAAGTTTTCATGTCAAAATGTTTCTTACGAGCTCAAGGACTTTTATAGTTAACTTAGTTAATAAAATGCTTTTAACAAACACTATTTTGTGACTAGAAGAATAAGAGTACAGGTGAGTTGATCTTTAATTCTAACGTGTTGCTATACTTTTTTAACTTCAGACAAAAACTAACATCACCAAAATGGAATCGTTTCAAAGGTATAAAGCTTCGTTGGAAGGACAAGATCAGATTGAACAACGTCATATGGAGATGCTGGCACATGCAGTGTGAGTACATTACTTTTTAAAAGCTTTTGTTTAACTTGCAATGTATGTATGTTTGTCCGGTTGGAATCTTGCAAATTAATTTTAAATCAGTTATCTTTAGCCGATTGAGCTGCAATTTTTTCATATCTGTCAAGTTCAGATGACAATACAATGTTATGGTGATGGCGAGCTGATGTGATGATGGAGACGGAAGGTGGACAACGGAACTTCTCAATGATTCTCGATGATTAATAGTAGCCTGGCAGTATTTGGGCTCATGTTGATCTCACGATTCCGATCACTAATTTAATAAAAGCTTGTTATGAAAATACATCTTTCAAAAAGTTATTCTCTCTAATACTATCCTCCTTATGTCACAAATGCGAAAGGTAGGCTGTTTGTTAGTCAATCACACTGCGCCGTAACAACTGAACCGATTTCGATGTAATTTGGTTCACAGATAGATTATGACCTGGATTTAGACATTGACAGCCCACTTTTACTTTTTATCCGGTATAAAGCGAGCGAAGCCGCAGACAGACACTGTTATTAGAAAATAGAGCGTTTATAAAAAAAACTTTGTGACTCAATTTCAAATTTCAATACATTGTTACCTATACTGTAGGTACGTGTCTGTCACTAAAGATAATCATGACCCCTTAACCTAATAATAATATGTAGACAAGGTTAACTTGGTTTAAGCTACCATGTGATATTAAAGATCGTAATTTAAATTTTAGCAATGTGTAGCTCTGGGTTGTACGCTATGCATGCTATGGGGAAGGTTTCATCCAGCAGTGGAAGTCTGCCGGCTGATGATGAAGAAGAAGATGTATAATTTTATTCATGTCTACGTTGTTTGAAGGGACATCAAAATCAAATTCGTAATAGCCCACGGCTATGCGATACGATTCGTTGTTGACGTAATAAAACTAAGAATAGGCGTAGTAGAGCGATATTTATTAGCATTTAGGCTTGGCTTTTATAAATATTTATAAAGATAAACTGGTATTAACTGGAGCCGCAATAGTTGTGCCGGAAAGAAACAATACAACAAAATATATGTAGATAAATGTAATAAATTAGTAAGTGTATTAACATTTGTATACTCTATAATGTACATGTTTACTGGTTGCTATTAAATATTTTTTGTGCATTAGATATTTGGAACAAAGATTGTGACAGAGTTGGCATTCATCAAAACTTTGAGACATGTCATTTTAGTTTATACGATTAAAGATCAAAAATAATTAGATTGGATCTCATTATTTTTGCGGAACCTATTATTCTGTATTCCACAGGGTCAGTCTGATATTAGAACTTCGGAAAATATCTGTAACCTTCAAAGCTGTATTCCATGTCGGTTCGAATAGCAACATCCTATCAATATTTCAAGCCTTACAGCCTGCTTACAGGGTTGAAATTTGCAGCAAACTTGTATCACACTTGTATTGTCGCTTGCAGATAACACACCGATGTGTTACATAGTCTTATCGAGCTAATATCTCGCGTGGTAATAAATCATGATACATTTTTTATAATAAATGCCGGCTGTCACTCACAGACGGCATGCAAAATTAGGCCTCTACTACAAAGATAAACGACTATCTACTAGAAATCCGGATAAATTATTATTTATAAATAAAGCAGCTTCTCTTAAAAATAGATACTTATCATTTTATTATTCATCCAATTAAGAAAAATACCGTAATAAGTTTAGTTTATTAATACACTACACACTTTATCTCCTACGTGTATAATCTGGTTATAATTCGAAGTGTCTCACATCACATGTATGCAATCCCGAAAATGACCAACAAAAATGCACAACTTTTCCCAAAATAAAGACAAATTTCAACTAAGGAATATGTGAGAAACATCTAACACATTATTTTTAAAATCCTTATTCTTCCTAAGCTTTCTAATTGGTTCGCAGTTGAAAATAAGAGGAGCGGGGCAAGAATGAGCATTCGCTCGCTTAGTGTAAACCCACCTTGATTATTAATTAAATTTAGCAGCTGCTGGTTGATTATGTATCAAATTGAAACCATATACCATAACCATACATGGTATATGTATACTATAGTAGTCCGACTCATTCCAATCACTTTCGTTTTACCTCATTATTTAATAATAATATCTTTATTTCATATGTCCATTATAATTATGAATTGATTATTATGTTCTTTTCAGTCATAAAAAAACAGAACACGTTGGTATGCCAATTCGCTTCACCGTTAGATGTTGATACCCACGTGAAACCAGAGGTGATTTTATTGTTTTATCATATTATTATCTGTAAAATAACACTAAAATAACTGTGTGTTTATATTCACACAACGTTTTTATGTAAACACCTTTTCAGTTATTAATTGGCGCATGCGATCATATCTTTTAAATTTGTTCTTTAACCGACTTCACAATAAGGAGGTTCTCAATTCAGTTATATTTTTTAACTTACCTACTTAACTTATTAACTCTACTGTGCCCATAAAAAACGTGATGAAATAGAAACTATCGTTGCTGTTTCATCACTGTGTTTATTGTCTTCGTATTTGTTTTTATAAATCTATATTTGTTTAATTTTATCAGACAACAATTTTGGAAGGAAAATATTGGAAGAGACGAGCGGAGGCTGTCATTGCAGAATATAAAAAATGGCGCAAGTTTCATATAATGCGGCTCCTTGGAAAAGGAGATACGTCAGTTCAGGACACGGTATGTATCTGACACTGGAAAAGGAGACACGTCATGAGTTCAGCCCCCCTATTCCCTAACTGAAAGTCACTCGGTGACTAACGTTTGATAAGTAAAATTACCATCAAATTGCATGACGATTCTTAATGATAATTTTGGTAATTAATTTTGGTAGCAATTGATGGTCATTTTACTTGTCAAACGTTAGTCACCGAGTGACTTTCAGTTAGGGAATAGGGGGGCAGGACACTGTATGTGACACTGGAAAAGTAATTAAGACAGCACACAGTCATTGCTGGTAGAACTAGAAATAAGTTGGGTTATTCGGGTAGACTCCATGTGATTGATCGTATTATTCTCTTAAGGTTTTTTTTTATACTGCTATGCAAGCAAACAAGCATACATCCCATCTGATGGAAAGTAGTTACCGTAGCCTATGGTCTGACCAGGGTGCTAACCACCGAATGGAGGTAGTCAGTGTGTTTTCAGTATAGAATCAGCTTTATCTGCGGTCTCATTAGGATGCTAGTGGCATGACATGATTCGAAATATTTTAGATCTCGGACATGGATACGGTGGAGTCGTTCTCGCAGTGCAGCGACCTCGCGGGGAACATGCTGACAGATGAAGACTACCTCAACTTCATGACTGACACACTATTCTCCACCATTACGAGTCACCAGCCTTTCGCCTTCCCAGACTGCAGGGAAATTGGTAAAAATCTTTCTACTGAGTACCTACATCACTTCGTTTAGTATAACTGCGCTCCTGCGTAATATAGACTCGGTCAGAGTTCATTTGTTTTGGTCTCTATTCCTCTCTATTACTTAACTATTGAAATACGACATTATGTAATAACTTTGTATCTACTGACAATTAATGCACTTGTGGGTTTATAATTAACATAGTTAATCCGTAAGTTAGTAAACTTTATCTGAATAAATCTTATCTTATGCAGTATAAGGTGACGACTGAACAGATGACCTTTTTTGAGCCGGTCCACGTAAATAGGAGCAGTTCAGATAACCCAAGATCAAAAATTAAATGTAAAATGGTCACAAACCATTTTAATATCTTAATCATACTGCACCAGAGCACAGTTTGTTTGGTAAAAATGATCGCTGTTCGTTGATTTATTTCCATAAATGGTAATTTGTCAACTTAGTAGTAACAGCGCAAGGTATAACATTGTGCTGAGTGCGAGTATTTTTTGCTTTACTGCTGCTATCAAATTTGCGTAAACCGTTATTGGTATGATGATTTGAACAGCGCCCCTAGCGGGAAGTTTGTGAAGCGTTCACATTTACAAACAAATGACTGTTTACGCGAACTTAAAAGTAACAGTAAAACAAATAAACATTGTACCCTGGTCAGTTCTCACATGTTGTTGGCTCAATATTTTTGGACTTACCACGTACACACGTGGCGTACCACGTGTCTGCGCAGCAGAGGATTGTGTATTAGAAACTGCTGCTGTGCAAGTCACGTGATATGCCCGCCAGGTCTCAACTAGATTGCCTTCTTTACACCTTTCGCTATAATTAATTCGGACCAAACAGAGCCTCCTCCTTTCCTGAAGCCTGTTAAAAATGTTTTAAAACTATTACTTAACAATTTTTCGTTTCAGCCAGAGGTGCTAGTTTAGCAGATTTCATACAGCCCAGCTTAGGTCCATTGCAACCTAACCTGGATGATTTTATGGACACATTGGAACCCCTTCAAGGTAAGCACTTATCACACTGAAGATACTGCAACCATATCTCAACTGGCTCACTGACCTAACGCAGGATAACCAAGATATGAATAACGAACAAAAATTTAAGATGGATAACACCTTCCTATTCTCTATAGATCAGAGTTGCGCAATTAAGCATTTTTTAAAAGTGCTGTTTAAGATTTATTGTCTATTAGATTGTTAAACAAACCCTCCTTTGCTTGGCTTAGTCGAGTAAAAAGTCCAAGCGATTTATTTGAAATTTGGCATCATTGTTATTACAATTCTGCAGCTAATGTAATATTTCGACTGGCTCAAAAGCTTTCGTACGTGCTTGTAGATTTTTCATACCGCTTCGCTGACCTGCTATCGACGCCGCGTCTGCCCCCTGTGCCCGAGGAGACCGCGCTGCCGCCCGAGGAGACCCTGTACCGGGGTGGTATGTCCGTGGAATCTTACCCACAAGGGTACAGTCAGACCTCGACCGCACCCACTATGCCCACCTCACAGATGTCGGTCAATATGCACGGTAAATATGCTTTTTAGAATATATTTTTAAAGGTTCCGTACCTCAGAAGAACAAAACAGAACCCTTATAGGATCACTCTGGACGGACAGAGTGAGAGTCTTTTTGTCAAGATTTTAGGAAAGTGTTTTTTTTTCTTCAAACTTTGAAAAACTAATCTTCGTACTAAAATTACCAAAATTTGTAGCCTCTAGGGCACTTCTAGTACAGCAGTAACTTGTAGTTCTCAGTAACAAGGAATGCTAGCAGCCGTGTCACGAATAAAGGGATCTGCCAACAAGCTTTGTATAGGCTATCACTTTGACCACCTTTGTGGCGCGGCGGGCGAAGGTTCGCCTGCGACGCAGTAGGTTGCGGGTTCGATTCCCGCCTCGGAACAAATATTTGTACGATTTGCAGATATTTGTTCAGGGTTTTCTGGGTATTTTCTATTTATAATAAAAAATATCTATCTATGTAATGTATTGTATTAAGTATATCAGTTATCTAGTACCCATAACACAAGCTCTGCTTAGCTTGGGGCTAGATAATGCTGTGTGAAATGTCCAGCAATTATTTATTTATTAATTTACTTTATCGGTTAATCCCAGACCCAGAAGAAATATTTGCAGACCCTGTAAACATTTCTTCTGCAGCGGGAATCGAACCGGCAATCGCTTGCTTCTCAGCCAGCTACTAGCCCGCCGCGCCACGGAGGTCGTCATGCGTTAAGTGTCACGTAAAATAAGTTTTGGTTGGTGAAAATAGGCATAATTTCCGCTAAGCTTTACTTTATTTCTAGGCACAACCACCAATACTCAACAAATGATGCCAATGACCGGACAAGCAGTCAAGAATGAGCAAATGCGAATGTACGATAACGGTCGGATGTTCACGCAGTCGGAACTACAAAACAACATGATCGCCAGCCAAGAGATGATGCAGCCCTTCCAACAAATAACTTATGAGCAAAACGCGCCAAGCACTATGCAGAATGTCTACGGGAAACCTCGATTACAATACGCCAATACTTCTAAAATAGCCACGCAGTCGGAAACGTGCTTCAATAAATATAATGCAGGTAATTCATCTTGGTTTTGTTCGTCCCGTTGCTGCAAAGTTATGCGTTACACTATACTTGGTAAGAAAAAACCGCTCCGTTGCCTTCCGTGGATGCCGTAAAAGTTACCAAGGGATTACACCAGGGGATGGGCAGCAGCATCCACCTGAGTACACACCAATATTGCGATCAGCAATCATGCTGCCAAGCGTGGTGATTGTGGAAAATTTGGGAAACTTGGGGGACAATCTTAGGCCGGACATACCACGGCACTTGAATATATCAAAATATTAATACGGATCACCGGTAGACAGTCATCCTTCTAAGTTCGTGTGCTGATAACACTACCCTAGTAGATCTATCTATTTACACAAATGATAGCCATGGATAATAACGATACTCAATTTGGGGCCGTACGCAGCTTTCCTTGGCTTGTAGAATAGAATAAAATAGAAAAGAAAATATTGTACACCATATAATACACAGTAAAACTAAACTAATTAGAAGTACAATGGTGGGTTTTATCGCTTAGAAGTGAAAGCTTCAAAGTTAAAATTTAAATGTAATTTTTTTTAAGGTAAATTCAATGTTAAGTTTTAAGTTGTATCCCCTCATAGACTACTGTACTATACTTACGACTACGTTATGTTTATAATTCAGATTATAAACATTACGTAGTATAGTACAGTAGTCTTCGGTTCCAAGGTGCAAACAGAGGGGGCGTGGTCCCAACATGGATTCATTTCAAAATTCACGATGATGATAAAATAAACTATGCTTATCAGTTTGAAAGGTTTAAACTGTATCTTGCATTTCTTCCACGCCCCTTTCTTATCAATACTATTAGATAATTGAAAATTGTTAGGCTATTTTCGTTGGTATAAGATGTACCCTAGCTACTGGCTTATTAAGGAGTGTGTTATTACTAAAATAAAGCTTTAGCCGAGTTAATCGTGAGAAAGCAATGGCGTCGATGAGCTCACCGCTAGTCACGTTTAAATTCCTACGATTGTGCGACCCACAGTCAAAAGAAGCCCTCTGCCTACCCTTTCGGGGAATAAGGCGTGTTTATGGATGTATGCTACCTTAGGTTTCTAATTTAACCAAATTTTGGTCGCATTCACTTATAAATTGAATTGCTGGGCCTACCGATACCGGTACAAACTCTCGTACACTGTCAAAATAGTGTGCGACTTTGTTCACAGCGTCGGCAATTCACTTTGTACGTGAATATGGTCTTAGTAAATTCAAGTATGTAGACACTATTTGGACGTTTGCAGATGTGTCGTTCACAGCGGTGCCCCCGTCCCAGACTGCGCCTGAGACTGTGTCACTACTGCAGCAACCGGTCCAAAACAACAAGTACACGTCCACTGTCGTGGTCCAGGGACGCTCGGGATACAGGGAGAAGCAGCGCCCTAGGGTAACGCACTACTCAAACCAGCAGATGGGGAGCAGCCAGTACTATGGACAGGTAAGGAACAAAACTCCAAGAACATATCCACTATCGTCGATCGTTAAACAGATACGCTCGGGATACAAGGAGAAGCCGTTAAGGACTACTCTAACCAGTACTATGAACAGTAGGATAAACTACGAAGGGTACCATTCAAATTCGCGATACTTCTATTTAAAATGTATGAGACATCGTCATTATCGAGTTCAAAAAGCACGCAGCGAGGTTTCACACAAAACCCGCTTTTAAAATGCGAGTGGCTAGAATCTGTGCCGACAAGTAGGGTTACAGTTACAAACATGTACTAAGCCCCAACAACCCTTAAAACGCTAAAAAACCCTATAAACCTGTATCCTCTACCTCTACTACCTCTAACCCTAAGACCCTTAAAAACCCCTGAAAACTGTATAAACCCCGCACAACTTCCAGAAACCTCGACAACCCCTAAAACCGATGCCTTCTCCTAAAGAACTAACATAACTACATCTTTAAAATTGTTTGTAAATTTTCTGTAAGTACGCCTGAAGTGTTCAAATTTGTATTAATTTTTCGTAGGTGAACCAATCGTCTCAAAACTACGAGAGTCGCGCCGCACCCGCCCCGGCAGCGGCGCGACAGACGTCCCCTCAGATGCAGTACCTGCAACCAAGCTCCGAGTACAAGTTGAAGCCGGCGTCGACCACGGTCAACGCGAGGTCTTTCAAAATGCCCTCCCCGCCTGTTACGCCTCAGGTAAACACACATGCATGTAGCAACACACATATATATACACGTCAAAAGTCAGGAAAAATCCTTTCTGTACGCAAAGTTAGTCATATAGTAGTTACTAACTACGTAGTTAGCTGGATGGTACACATACGGTCTGGGGTGAGGTAAGAGGAGGGTGTGGAATTAGTGTCTCTTTATATAATAGGGTTAATTAGAATGAGTTAAATTGTAACTTCACATGCCCCTCACCGACCGCAAGTAAACGTTCAGGTGCAATTCTGTGCCATGTCTATACTTTTATAATAAATCTATGATTCGCGTAACCTTGTAACATTTTTCTTCTGTCTGCCATTGAACTCGACTCTGGGTATTTCAAAAATGCGCTTTCAGCTGGCGTTGAACGGCACGAAGTCAAAAAGAACATTCATGCCAAGGTTGTAGGTTTCATAGCTTAGGAGATTTGAAGATGAGTCAGTGGTATTTCCGCGTATATAGATCTAGATTACGGATAAATACACGAAAACAATAACAATATTGATGACGCACATCACGATGTGTTAATTTTTATTGACACATTGAACCATAGAGCGACCTATGTTAATGGCTTTTTCGCGAGCACTTCGTTAAATGGGATATAATGAGATGATAAATAAAATATCATCGTGTCAGTATGACTTGCAAAAATTACCATGAAATTGTACCAAATCACCTGGGGTTAAGGCAAATTCAATGTCCACAAGATCAAATGCAATACTCATCGTAGATAAGATATTTATTCGAGATGATTATTGTAGCTGTTGCTGCTTCTTGTAAGACCTCTGTACCACAACAAAGGTAATTATATCTCCAACTTCCAAATTATATTGTCTAAGAACATTGCTAGGTAAAGTAGGTATAGCCTACTAGAACCTTTTGCAAACCCTATATTAAATTCAGTTTGGGTGCTACTGCCCATCCTCGGGCATAATCCCTTAGTCGCCTTTTACGACACCCACAGGAGGAGTTGGAGGAGTCTTATTCTTAGGCCGTGATTACCACAGCTCTCATGAGCATGACTTGATAGTTTGTATAAAAACACAATTATAGATTACTAGTATAGTTTTTCCAAACAAATTTTAACACTGCATTCCCTTAGGTGGTGAATTTCGGAAATTCCTTTCTTAGTGCACCCCTACACCACAAATGGAATGTACCGTCCAAATTTTAGGCCTGTAGGACTTACGGTTTAGGCTGTGCATTGATAGTCAGTTAGTGAGTTAGTCACGCACGAATTTTAGGTGTATTTAATGATGATAATAATCATAGTCAACCTAACTGTATGTAGTAGTAAAGCTCCTCGTGGTACTACCACCATATCCATACTATATCTGCCGCCAAGCAGTAATTCTTTTTTTAGATTGGGTGCTCGTGAAAATACATGCACATGGGATTTTCAACTTTATGCCTTAGAGTGTCGGATTCATTGCAATGCTATGCCACGTGGGACACGTGATAGGTAGACATGCACTTGTGTGATGCACTAACAAAATAGAGGCGTATCAACACAATGCGAGCCACTTGGCAAATTTAAGAGCAAAGAGAGAGCGTTTATGCAACTAAGTTAAAAGAGGCTTCTTCTTTGTGAAAATGTTGTTTGGCTGAACTCTAGCACAGCCACTGAATCTAGAGCGCGATTACGTAACTCTGATGCTATCTGTTTTAATGTTGTTTCTATTAAAAATTATGTTTTTGTTATTACCATAACATAACATAGCATAAAATAACTGACATAATAAATAAATTAATAATAATTTTAAACAAATTACAATTTAAATAATTTACGAAGTCTAGTTGCAATCAAGCTTTGTAAGCAAATTGCGTAGATCGAAGCAAGAGCGTTATTTCATACAGAAACAGTATTGAAACTGATAGCAGCAGAGTTACAAAACCTGCAAGCTATAGACAGTCGGGATCTTCAGTTTTTGAAATTGGAAAGTTGTATTTGCCAGGTGTCCGTCGTGGCCTCTAACAGTCCGGGCCCCACTCGCAACAAGGAGCAGTACCGGTCGCACAGCTTGCCACTCGGCTCGCAACTCAACGCTGATTGGTCGGTGTCGACGCCCGCGCCCGCTGCCGCGCCCCCGCCCCCGCTTCACGAGCCTGCCATCAAGCACACTGGCAGGGTGAGTTGTCTTTCTTAATGTTCTGTTGGAGTAATCGAAGGAAACAACGCAGCTATACCAGAGAGTAGAAAATATTAGGTGTTCAATGAACAGTCACGTGGTATCGAAAACAATACGCTGGGAATGCGATTGAACAGCGCCACACGTGGCGATGGCTGGAACTATATCGCTATGTAGATAATGAGTGATGTAATAAAAATGTACGTAAAATACCAGCTATTTACAATGTCTATGTGAATAAGTACGCTGTGCCAAAAAAGTACTGCATTATTATAGATCAACTTTGGGCTACTTTGGCGGTTCAGTTGTTAGGATCTATTCATATTTATAATTTAGGTTCAGTCAGCCAATTCAGCCATCAATATCGGATTGCTGGTACCTTCTTCTGATTTGTCTCATTTTTAAGTTGGTTCTTACTTGACTATCTCCCTAGAAATTAAACTTTTAAAGAGCTAGTCTGCGAAAACACTTAAAGGTGTTTTTTTTCAAAAACCAAGAATTCCCTGAATTTAGCTTTATTCTTAATAATATTTAGATCAATGAAAAAAACACTTGATGAAACACTTGTGTGTGGGTTTTTTCTAAATTCCATTCTAGATTTTATGTAAATTTAAATGACACCAACACCTTTTCACGAAACCAAATAGCTGTAATACCGTAAATTTTTGCACATATTTATGAACCTCTATTTTAATCAATTTAAAGGTTTCATTCAATTTACACAAAATCTAGAACGACATTCTGAAAAAGCCCATATACTTTTGAATACCTGAAGTGTTCTTTCTATTTTGAGTTCTTAGCGTGGTGTTGAAAACACTTCAATAATTTCTCAAAGCGTTTTCGTAGACATCATCCTTAATATCATAAGGTTATAGGTAAGAAACAATAGATAAACTGATAACGGTGCCTAGATGTTTGTATCTACAGAATGTATCAGATCATCCGACATAACATCAGCTTAAGTGCAAAAAGGATTTAGACCTTTATCAGTAACTGATAAACTATATAGTTAGAATTAGTTGACGCACAGATGATAGTGCTAAAACTCTATTATCTAGTAACAATATTGAAAGGTAAATACGTGTAGATATAGATAAGCCAGTGATTGATAGATGAACTGAAATTAAAGACAGAATTATATCTATGACGACCTCTGTGGCGCGGCGGGCGACGGTTCGCCTGCGACGCAGGAGGTTGCGGGTTCGATTCCCGCCTCTGAACACATATTTGTACGATCTGCAGATAATTGTTAATTTTTCTATGTATAATAAAAAAATATCTATCTATGTAATGTATTTGTATTAAGTATATCAGTTATCTAGTACCCATAACACAAGGTCTGCTTAGAATGGGACTAATGGGGATAATGTGTGAAATGTCCAGCATTTATTTATTTATTATTTATGAATCTACTTTCGAGCTACGTAACTTAAAGCGTGTTCAATCCTAGAGTAGTCATGCCAAAATAGCTTGATTTTTATTGCTTTGTTTATAGTTGTACTAGTGCAATGCCCGTGACATTAAACAACGCCTCCTTAGGGGTTAATTTTGGTTATTCCTTCCTAAGGAATTTCCGAAATTCAGTAGAAATGTACCTTACAAATTTCAGGTCTGTAGAGCTTACGGTTTAGGCTGTGCGTTGATAGTCAGTGAGTGAGTTATTTAGTCGCGCAACGATTTTATATATTGATAATCTGTTTTTTAGGGCTCTGAATAGTATTTATCGCGGTATTTTGGCCGGCAACAGTAACTTATCTCGCATTAGTCAGATATTTGTAATATCGATTATTTTATCTATCACTAATATCGGGCATGACTACAGAAGCACATTTATTGATCAACAGATGATGAGAGAGCGATTAGAATCGCTTGCGCGCGGAATGAAATCGACAATGTACGCAAGGTAAGTAGGTCTAGCGGCGAGACGAGTCGTCGATGTGTGTATTACATACATACGTCATGGGCCCTAAATAGATAACGCTTGTCCGGGACCGTAGCCACGTAGTAGCCACACGAGCAGAGAGTGCGGCTTATAAAGTCTGTGCAGAAAGAGAATGGTTGTGGCGTAAAACGGAACTAGCATTATTATAGATTTTCTCATGGCAACCTCAACCAATCTAAGATTGTTATTAATTCATTAAAAGTATCAAGATCTTGTCGTCGGGCTATAATGACCAGACTTAAGCTCTAATCACACGATCTAGCTCACGATAATTCTCTTCCCGCACAGACTACAGTAGCAGTGGATAATGTCGGTCCACGGTCGATGGTGATGACGGTGGAGGAAGGAGGGGGTACTGACGCGTGCTTGTTGCAGACTCGGTCCCCGACGCCAGGTGCGATCCGCGTGCGCTCGCGCTCTACGTCGGGAGGAGCGGGCGCGGGCGAGGGGGGCGTGCGCCGCCCACCGCCGCTCACCAGCGTCGCCAGCGAGCCTACGTTGCCGCAAGCCAGCGTCATGCTCGCACAACTGCTCTCGGCGCAACACTGTCAGTACCTATTTTCTTGACAATACTGACGATTCTGTGCAGAGTCTCAAAGTCAATTGTTGTGAAGCCTTTATGTGTCCCAGGGCCTAGTATACCACGTAGGGCACGTCCTCGAATGATAGATAGACATGACCTGAAGGGTATTGCAGTCCTTATAAGCATGTATTGAGCGTGGGGGGGGGGGGGGGGGGGGGAAATCAATGAAAGAGAAATCTCCAATCTATGAACCATTCCATTCCCGTTGTTATAAAGTGGTAATCAAACCTTCGCGACCTTTGCCAACTGGCTTTCTTTTCTCTCAAATCCCGATTCCCAGGAGCTCGCTTCTCCCCTCTGAATGCTCTCATGAAAAGCTTAATTTAAATTGATGAAAATAGAACTCATAGGATTCAAATAACTGCTTTTTAGTAAATCATTTACCATTACATGTTACCAGAGACAAGTATATTATTTACTTGTCTCTGATGTTGGTAAGATTTTTATAATATCCTGCCACTGGTCCACCAGTGGTGCAGCGCTTAACGCATCTCCGTATTAACGAGACGGTCGCGGGTTCGATCCCCGCCTGATTGGTAATTTTTGGGATATTATAAAAATATATTTATTTTCCAATAAGTTAACACTTCAAACTATACGCGAGACCAATAACTATGCGCGATTATGTTATTTTCATTGTATCAGGATATGATCGACATGCAACCCCTCTTCCACTCTGTACCATTATTATTGACATGCCAGCTTTTAAGACATTTAAATGATATTTCAGCTCAAAGCTTATACAAGCTCAGTAACAATGAGGAAGGCGCCCGAGGCAGTGACCCCACGAAGTCTCCCATTCAGAAGGGGCAACCCTCGCCCATCGGCAGCGACATCATGTCACCGCACCATGTAATATTATTTAATAATCATGCATTACCGTAAAAGCAGTTACCGTAGCCTATGGACGCCTGCAACACCAAAGGCATCACACTTCAGTAACTTCAGGATTATTATAAATTTGTACGTCTGTCTGTCCACGCGACCTCCGTCAGCCGACACGAAGGTAGCCGAATTTAGGCTAGATTGATTGTTTTCCGATTGAGTTTATTATCTTCCCTAATTTTGTTGTTATTATTCTAGTCACTATCCCCCCCTACCTCCCCCGGGTCGCCTCGCGCCGGCTCTCCCCGCGAGCCTCGCCGCACACACTTGCACGCCGAACAAAAGCGTCGATACAACATCAAGAACGGCTTCGACACTTTGCAGGCTCTCATCCCACATCTCAACGCCAACCCCGCCGCCAAGGTATGTACGCACCTACGCTGCGTTACTAATAAACGTGAAATTTCCTTGGAATAGTTACATCGTGTTGTCTCTTTCGATCGAATTGAATACCGCTTGTCAATGCCATAGACAACAAAACACTAAATTTCAAAGAATAATCCACGTTTTTTAGTAACGCGGATATGAATAACAGTCTAGGAATAGGATAGCAAGCTGAAACAACATGTGCGCCACTAGCGTATCGCAAATTATCAAAACAATACAGTGTTTCAGTTTGACAGCCGGAAACGGATATCATATGCTCGAGTTAGACAGCCGGAAACGAATATCTTGTCTCTTATTCACGGCGCGGCTGCGGTTTTGATCCGGAAGTCATGAGATGGTGCTGCAATGACGCTGCGTGACGATAGACGACGCGGCCTAGTTGGAACGTTATTTTTAAGTGCGAAAACAGGAAATATCTGTTAATATATTGTAATTTCTTCATAACGGTGCCACATAACATACCGCGGAGTATAAGTAAAACACCCATTTGTACACAAGTTTATGTTCTGAATTCGTGCTTATTATCTTATCTAGGATTTCATGATGATTTTTATAAAATGGCAAAAAAAACATACTAACCAGCGTATTTGAATTAGTAAAGGTTCAGCGGGAAGTTTACTGAATGAAACCTCAGTAGGTTCGACGGCACACATTTTTTTTAATGAATCTGTTCTTGAGCCAGCATACCATAGAGAAGAGAATGAAAGTCTCTGGTCATTCATGTGAAATCCTTTCCAAAAGCGACCTTATAGCTATAGGCACAGGGGAAAAAATAAAGTCATAGCGTCAACTTTTTTTTTTTTGCTATGACTCTTAGGGTAATTTCGATGAGTTCGTCTGTGGGAGTCTCCAGAGGGTAAAGTGGTTAAAATTTTTGTCGCCAGTGTAATCTCGAACTAGGGGTTGACTCCTGCTGGTTCTAAAATGTTGAATCGCTATTAAATTTAATGTTTTTGTGCACTTCAATGCGTAATAATTTATTTAAACACTTATAATAACATAACACCCAACAACAAGTGACATACATACAATTAAACAAACCATGACGTGTTAATCTATTGTTTTGTTTCAGATAAGTAAAGCAGCGATGCTCCAGAAAGGAGCAGAGTACATAAAGCAGCTAAAAGCAGAGAGGAATCAAATAAAAGAAGAAATGGAGAGTTTGCGTCAGCAGATCGAATGTCTAAACAATTCAATATCGTAAGTACAGTACGGACGATATAGCCAGGCCGCCCTGAAGTAAGCCATTTAACAGCGCAATGATTTTTTTAAATTAAAATACACACACAGATGCCTTACCATGAGCTCTTATAGCGATTCAGTTCAAAAACTATTCAGTACAAAATATCGGTTCGTCGTTGACTTTCATCGCAGAAGTCTATAGACCTTCTGCTACTGTACCTTTAGTTAAACATAGCTGCGGACATCACGGAACCGATATTTTGTACTGAGTAGTTTTTCACCTGAATCACTAAGAGCTCATGGTAAGGCCTCTATTCTTCTAAACGGGTAATATCAAATTCCCCCTTGTGTGTGATAAAAATTAAAAAGCACCAAATCGAATGTGAAGGCAAACACACGTTTGCCGTGTTACTTGTTTTGTTTTTGTTCATGTATTTGTGGGTAGATTTTGACCATGCGATCGAATGCTCATTATTAGCCCAAACATAAAATTTTTAACTGAAATTAAAGAATAAACATTCGGTCGCATTGTCCAAATCCACCTACAAACAAACCAACGACCTGCTGTCCCAAACGCGATACGGTGTTTGTTAGAACGCGGGTAGAAATAAAGCCGAGAATACACATGCCTGTGGCTTGGAGATACCAGCTATTGGAACGTGTATACATTAAAAGGCATGCCTAAAAGGTATGCAAATGAATTGCTGAAGATTTTATTTTTTAGTATGCAATTTAAGGCTTGGTTGGCACGGATGAGGGGAGGCGGGAGGTGGGCACTCGACACGGGCATGCCATTTCAGTGAGCCAGTAAGCAGTATACTAACAAAAAGGCATGAAATTTCACTAGCCATCTTCTGTTAGCCATTTACTAGCATATGCCATGTTTTGGCATGGTAACTGCTTACTCATTTTAAACGCATTTGTATTCTCAACTTAATTGAATACAACTCTTGCAATGTTACAGTAACTGCCACTCACTGCTGCCGGCGACTGGTGCGCCCGTGTCGCGCGCGCGCGCCGGCCGCCTGCGTGAGATGTTCGCGCGACACGTCGCCAACAGAACCATGCACAACTGGAAGTATTGGCTGGTATCCTTTTCAAACAAACAAACGAAACGTTAATAGTATAAATAAATGCTGGACATTTCACACAACATTATCTAGCCCCAAGCTAAGCAGAGCTTGTGTTATGGGTACTAGATAACTGATATACTTAATACAATACATTACATAGATAGATATTTTTGATTATACCCTGAACAAATATCTGCAGTTCGTACAAATATTTGTTCCGAGGCGGGAATCGAACCCGCAACCTCCTGCGTCGCAGGCGAACCTTCGCCCGCCGCGCCACAGAGGTGGTATATGACCATACTATGACTAAAATTACGGGGAGATGGGCTTTGTTAGCATTGATGCATTTAGCATTTAAGAATGAAAACTCCGAAATTACCGACTGGGTAATAACTCTCTCGACGCAGGAATACGCTCACCAACTATGCTACCGGACCTCTCCACGTCATGCCATAATTATTTGGACGGTTAATTTATTAAATGAATACGCAATAATACATGTGACTTCAATATGTATTTGTATTTGTACCCTATACCGAAAAGCAGAGGTATGTTAAGATCGTAGCATGTTGAAGTCCGTGGTATCTGCCTACCCCCTCCAAGAAATCGGCATGAGTTTACGTATGCCAAGATTTGTAGATTTCAGTGCTTGTAGCGTGTATTTTAAAACACTGCAGTAATAAACTGTGTCAGCTGATACAGAGTGTCTCATTAGCTATAGTGAGAATTTTACGTCTCACGTAAAAGGGTCTTATTGATTTTTTAAATACATTATTAAAAACGAAAACGGCTTTGGTCAAAGATTATAAATAAATAATGATTCTGTGGGTATCGATTCGATGATGTAATTTCTGAAGTCTTATCATCTCTGGGTTACTAGATAAAATTCGCTTCCTACTTTACGGCATAGTTATGTTATCTCGATTGTTTCTTCGGGTGTCAGTAAATATTCAGCTATAATCATCTACTCATCAAGCAGACCATTTAGGGTTCCGTTATTTAAACGCAAAAGTCAAAAAGGAACCGGTTCGGGTCTACACCAAACACGCAATTCTATATTTTTGCCTTGCAAGCAAAATGCACCATTATATCAATCGAACCTGTACGAACCAGCAGCCGCCGTGAAAGCGACGCGTATTCATTCACCATCAAACAACCATATCTAAAAACCATACCATCTATACCAGTGATAAGCTATTCCTTTGCCTTCTTGGCGGCTGGTTACGTATTGGTTCGATTGATATAGGCAATGGTGCATTTTGCTTGTAAGGCAAAAGTACAGAATTGCGATTTAATCGAGTTACTAGACATTCATATCTACGAAGGTTTTTGACGTGACAACGTCTTATAATTCGATAGAGCCGGCTGCACGCACGAAAAAACATGACTCATGCGGCGTTACCTCGCTCTGAGGCGTTCCATGTAAGGCTTGAAGTGCAAGCGAGAGCGCGGAACGAGCGACAAAGAAGCACAATCGGTGACGTTGTCACGTTCAACTATCGTCAGTAAACCGACTTTACAGACAACCAATTTTTTTATTTGGAACGGCTAGCCTTAGCCTACTTTGTTTATTATGACTTGATCCAATTTTTATGAAAATCAGATAAAATTTGGCAATGACTCACATACGATTATGAAATTCATTATGAATTTGCGTTTTGGATTCGATATTTTGCCTCTTGATAGTAAGTTCCGTGTATTGTTTACGAGCTCGTCTCATCATCATCATCAACCTGTAGAAGTCCACTGCTGGATTCTGCTACCTTCATAATGTCTAATGTAGAATGAAATCCACGCGAGTTGTGGTCTTTTATTCAATCCTACTAATATTATAAATGCGAAAGTTTGTGCGGATGGTTGGTTGTTCTTTGTCCGGGCAATCTGTCGCCGTTCCACTTTAGTAGATACTGCCCCTAATAAGCAAACTTGCCACCAATCCTTCTTGTTCACTTTAGTAGATACTGCCCCTAATAAGCAAACTCGTCACCAATCCTTCTTGTTCTGTATGTTAATGCCATAATTATCCTTATCATAAGATTCAGTTTAGCATAGTGAGTGCGGCGCTCGTGGAGTCATTTAGCGCGTGCGTGTCGTGCAGCAGCGGCGCTGACCTCGTGCGCACCACGCTGCTGTGGGCTGAGCAGCACTGCTCGCTCGTCGAGCTGCGACCAGGTACATCATCATTTGTCCACTGCTAGACGTAGACTTCCCCAAAACGTTGAATCTTAGCCGCCTCCATCTTCCCTCATTCGTCATGCATTTGGTACTTTATTGTTTGTCGTACTCAAAAATGTACAAAGTCGAGGTTAACAAAAGAGTATTCTTCCGTCAAACCTTTCAGCATGGTTTCTAAACCATGGTTTCTCCCCAGATTATAAATAACATTTTCATGCATTTTTGTGTCACGAAAAAATAAAAGTTTTTTTTTTAAATTCACAATACCTAATTCTATTCCAGCCGTGCTGAATTCCCTCCGAGTGCTGTGCACCACCACCGACATCCTCACGAACGCGGAACGCTTGCCCGAGGAGGCGCGCGCGGCCGTCGCTGCCAGCGCCGCCGTCAAGAGCGAGCCCGCATAACTTCAGATCACTCCGCAAGCCATCTATCTCAAGCCATGTATCTCAAAGCTTACCCACGGTACAAGATCCGAAACGGCCACGATGGTCCGACTGACCTTTCGGTTATACGCACCGAAGCTCCGAGGCGCACGCAAGATCATCTTTCTACAAAGGTTTTTATCCTTTGTCCAGTACATTTTCCCCCTTCCGGGGCTGAGGTTGGTCTACAAGTTGTCACAGAATATAAATGCAATCCCGAAAAGGGATGATTCTACCCATGAAATTAATTAATTAGCTGTTTCTTAGGTTGTACCTACTACGAGACGTACAAGAAGTTTGATTCCAATATTAGTACCTAAAACAGGTGATATAATGTTTTTTATCAGATTTGTTATAGATTTTAGTTGTTTCTTCTCGGAAATTTACAATATTTTTGGAAAAGTTAAACAAAATTTAAGCCATTTGGTGTAGAATAACTTCTTTCGGGATTATATACATTCTGGGATACCCTAGAAACAGTCGCTGGTCAGGCCATCCGCATCCGGAAAGTCATACATAGTATATGCATATGGAATGCACCGACGAACAGTTCTGAGTCGCCTTCATCCACCGAATTTCTGCGACCTTTAAAATGTCATCTGACCATCGAGCAGCTAACCACAATGCCTCTCCGGTCCGACCTAGTCGCCAGGTATCTCATCCAAATATTACGAGTGTACTTAGTCGAAATCCTCTCTAGTCTTTCTTTTAAGGGTGTTCACACTAATGGCCGCATAAATAAACCTTACTTAACTTGAGCGTAATGGGTACTTAACGAATGCCTCTTTAAAAATAGCCAATCACAACTACGATAACTAAAAAGTGGAATTATTCAGAAAAGTCTTACTGATAGGTCGCAGAATAGTAATAACATTGGTACAGAATGGCCACTCCGCCCCGCGCAATACGCGTCCCCGCACCCCACCCCTCAGCTCGAGGATTTCCTTTGTTTTGGTCACGCACACTTTATGTAAAAGTTTATGTTATAGCACACTCAACACAGTTGTATGCAGTATCCGGGGTGGGGTAGTTATAACATACACCAATGGGTATAGGTCTAGATTGCTTATGAGCGAGAAGCAAAATATGGTCACTGTTGATGATATATTTCTTCTCGCTCTGACCTATGTTGACGAAACATGAAACTCGTTGACTAGCGTTAAGTAAAGGTCTTTGGATAATTAGAGATGATCGTCAATTAGACACTTAAAGGAAGCTTAGCGACTATCAGAGTGGCGATTACGTAATTCTGTTGCTATTGATTTCAATCGATTTCAATTTTGTTTCTATTTGAAATTACGTCTAAGCGATTTCCTAATTTACGCAGTCTTGTTGCAATCAACCTTTGTAAGCAAAACGCGTTAATTGGGTAACTGCAAGATCGTCATTTCGCATAGAAACAGCATTGAAATCGATTAAACAAATAGCAACAGAATTACGTAATCGCACCACAGAGGTGATATTACTTAAATCCTACACTGAGGCTCGATTTCTCAAGCTGTGATTGGCAATTTTTTCAGTATTCATCACACTTAATTTAAGTAAGTTTTGCGTCGGATCAAGTCAACTGGCTAAATGGGCCAAGTAGAACATGCGACATGGTTTAGTGCGGGCGTCCTAATTTTGAAGAGGAACAGTAAAGTATGCGCCACTCAAGGTTACATGTTGCATTAATTTGATCGATACAGAATTTTTCAGTGTCATGCTTTAAATATGGTCCCGGCAGAAAATGCTGAGGTATCGTTCGAGAACTCAAAATTATGCATATTTAGCTATGTTTAAATTTGATCAGTTCTAAATTTCTACGTCGAGGTCAAATTATGCTTCTTAATAACGATAATTGCTCGTGTACCTACCTACCTACCTGATAAGAATAACGGAGACAGTGTATATTGAATTTATACTGTGCCATTGAAATTAAGTCTATTTTAAAAATCAAATATACTTTTATTGTAAGCATAATTTGTGATTCTCGTTCGCTATCTTTCTTTACAGTGGCATTCGCTACATATTGCGACACAGACTCACTAAACAATAATTTAATAAATAATTTAAAATATCAATCAGGAAAATAACTGTTTAGTGCAGTTTTGTCATTCACTATAAACTTATGGTCCAAATTATGTGTTCAATGTCATGTTTGTGAAACAAAACTGAATTAAAATGAAATTTGAGTGTTTGTAAAGTGCGGATGGGGAAAATGTTTTTGGATTTAGTACTTTTATCTGTATCTTGATGTGTTTTTAAATGTTATAAAAATTTAGCTTGAAGACGAGAATAAATAACTCAAAACATTTGATATCGTCAATATTATCACTCTGATTGCTCATATAAACCGCCTATCTGCCTTATCGGCTCTGTTCTAACCGAAAAAAACTACAAAAAAACCTAATAAATAACATTGTAAATATTAATTTTGCAAATTGAATATGTTGAAAAGAGGGCAATGTAATCAATTAATCATATCGGGCTAGGTGATATAAGTTGCAGCTTGATGCAATGTGTTAAAGCGAGGTATTTGCATCGTAATTGTTATCTTGTTTCGTGTATTCACATGTTATTTTATATGGATTGTTCACATTGTTGGTGTCCATTGCAAAAAATATAAAATTGATAAATTTGTTACACTGTTTGCACCGTCCAGGGATTTTGGAAACTTGGCGTAAAAATAAATCAAATATATTTCGTCCATTCGATTGAGCACGAGGTGTTTTCGAAATAGTAATCACTATGGCCTATTACCAAGTGTGCCTTGTAAATATAATTCACAAATTAACTTTTATACTAATTAACATTTGAATGTTAAGAATTTTACCAAAGATTTGTACAGCAGACACTCAGCATTGCTATATTACTCAAGCAAAAAGTCTGCACCAAATTGTAAACTTGTCTACCCGTCCTGTCCAAGACGTGAATACCAATATAGTAGTAAGAAAAAAATGAATTTATTGAACGTTTCGAGATTTAATTTAGAATAATAAATGTAATTATATTCACGTAAGTACATAATGTAAGTAAAATATTTTTATATTGTGCGCTGACACAAAATGTTTTTATATTACTATATAAATTGGTGCCAACGTAATATTGTTGTAATTTGTTATGTAGTGATATAATTTTATGAAGTATCGTTGACTCTGGTAGCACGCGTGTACGTGTGCGCCCGCGCACCGACAGATGTGAGCTTTAAAGGAGCTATGTGCAGTTGTTGTTCTATTGGAAATACAAAATGGAAACAAATACTGTTATTTTTATTTATTTATTTGTATTATAACGAACCTTTCTTGCTGTTAGTTGTCATTACATTACATATTTTCATAATAATACGTTATTGGTAGGAATGCCTACACAATGATTGAATTGGAATAATTATCATTATTTCAGTCTCGTCTTTTATAAATATTGTTGAAATTTATATTCAGATCCCAGTCTTACAGCTGAATAATATCAAGCTCCGATGTTTTAGCATCACAATCACTAGTATGATATATTATATTAATCATAGATATAAAAATAAATTGCAATTTTGTCCATATTACCGCTTCGGTTGAGAACGAAAAGGTACATTTCCTTTCTCTCAACCTATTCCAAAATACGAACTTCTGTCACTAGAACTAATGGAAAAACGTATCATAGAGTTGGCCACAGGCCAATGCAAAATCACACGGGAAGTAGTCTTTCTTTTTCAAGTTTTAACGCAGTTCAATAATAAAGCTGGTTTAGTTGAGGCGATGAGCGGCCGCGAGCATTCGTGCCAAACGCGAAGTTGGTTGGGAGAGTAAAGATCTCACTGAACCTTGTTCGGCTGCCCGCCCGTCTTCCAGCACCACAGCGCGGTCGTATCCGCGCACCGATGATACGCGATGCTAGAACAAACGAGACAGCTTTGGTCCTATATAACCTCTTTAATTTCTATATAATCATCAGCCTGTTGACTGATTGATATTGAAGTCCACTGCTGAACGAGGCCTTAGAATGCAATGGGGGCTTAGCCATAATCACCACACTTGGCGGGCGAATTGGTGATCGCAGTATAGTAGTTAAGTACCCAGGTGGATACTTTGCCCATCCCTGGTTTATACCGCCTTTTACTACAACCATGGGAGGAGACGGAGGGGTCTATTCTTAGCCCTTAACCAACACGGCACGGCAGTTGTTGATTTATAGAAACGTGTAGACAACAACCTTTGCAGACTGGAAATTAGATGAGTATTCATTTGTTTATTGGTCAAGTTATTGATGTTATTTATAATGCTGTTGATCCTATTATACCGCGCTAAAACTGTCGCGCGCTTTTTCTCATAGACTAAAATGAAAGGGACCGATATAATGCTTCATAGAATCAACAGCAGTAATCCTCAGAATCTGTTATTGAATAGTTACCGCAACAGTGATGACCGTGGTATGTGGAGCTACAGCCGCCATTGCAGCTAGAAGCGCACGTTCCGCCGGGGCATCCAATGCAGCTGCCGGCTCGTCCAATAGGAGCGCGCTCGCCGGCCTCGCGTGCAGCGCTGCTCGAGCTGCGCAAGCGCGCGCTACGCGACCCACGCTCCATCCGCGACGCGACCGCTCTATGCTGCACTCTGAACAACAACGAAGGGCAGCATTTAGAGCGTGTCTAGTTGCGGGTTTCCAAAAGAAGTAAAGATCATTAGGTAAGGCATTATTGGTCAATCTATTATAGATAAGATATTTAAACAAAATCACATAAATGGAATCATCATTACATACATCGGATCACGGCATTAATTGCCTCAGATACCTTCGGATCTCTGTTACTTTAGGTACCTCGAAATCTCTTTTAGATCCGCCCCCTCCTTCCCCTACTAGTGGGTAGAAGCAAATTCTGCTAAAACACTCGTGAAAATATCTGGTGCGAAGTTACCTTGAGAATGAGAAGCTTGTTGTTTTGGGTTAAATTGAGGTTAAATATTTCCGGATCTCGGAGGATTCCGATAACCGCGGGGAAAAAAGGTTTTCGGAACTTCTTCCGGTTCCAAAAACCTTTATTCCCCGCGGCTATCGACTACTATCTATCACTCTCTATTATGTAGGGCGGCTTTCGACTCGATTGACCAATGACATTGTAGAGGTCCCAGGAAGTCGGTGGATGTAGCCAGCAGTGGATATCTACCGGCTGATTATGGTAATTTCAATTTCGAACCTAGTCCAGCCGTTTGAGCAGTCACGAAATCAATCAAGCCAACCGCTCTCAAACAGTGCCATATCTCCTCGTCAGTGTGAACAGCACATGGGTCCAGATTCTCCCGCAGCGTTCCTGAGAACATAGCCAAGTCTTGTGGCAGCACTACTACTCTGTGACGTAGCGTCCTGAGAGGCACCCGAGCAATGTCTTCGCCATCGAGTAGAATGCGACCACTGGAGATGGTGGTAGCACCCACGCAAGATAGTAATAAGGTTGATTTTCCACTGCCACTTCTTCCACATATTGCGAGCTAAAAGTATAGAAACATTATACAAATTTAAAAAAAAAGGAAGGCTGACACATATACTCAAAAAGAAAATACATATTCACCTTTTCTCCTCGTCCAACAGTGAGGTTAACATTATTCAAAATGGGTGGTGATCCTGGTTCGTGGTGTATACTGACGTTTTCGAATTGTATCTTCCCATTTCTCTGCCACCCTGGAGGGATCTCGCCTGGAATTTTAATTACGTTATTCAAGGAATTTTTCACCCTACACGCTACTGGTCACAATAAGAAGCCAGTTTCACAAGGCAAAATGATCACTCACATTCTTCTCTATAATCTTCCTGCGGTACATTAGTGTCCACATGGATCCTTTCAAGTGCTGCAAGTTGCTGGTCCAAGTCGGCACGACATTTCGCGAGGTGAGCAAGGTATGCCGGTAGAAGCAGCGAGTACGCGCCCGCTAGCCCCGCTGTTGCCGCGTTTCCTCCATAAAGTGCGACCCCTAGTGACACGCACACACTTGCCGCACCGACCAAGTCCTAGGAAGCAAAATGGTTCCACAGTTAGTACAATTCCAAATCAGATAAGTCTGAAGAAATATCGCCTCGCCCAAAAGAAGTAGGTATAACACGACGGCAGCGCGTTGAAGTCTTGTAAAGGAACAGTTTTTACATACAAAAGACTTCAACGCGTGCCATATTTTCATAAGCTGTTTTAGGTACAAAACATCGGTCTCATTAATGTTTTTATTTTGAAATAGTGCATTTTTCAATCTTTTCTATGTTATCTAATACTATTAAACGAGCAATATTACTTACTTTTATATATAATATATATGTTTTAAGATCTCGAAAACGGTTCTAACGATTTCGATGAAATTTGCTATATGGGGGTTTTTTGGGGGCGAAAAATCGATGTAGCTAGGTCCCATATATAATTCTATTAACTTAAATACTGCTAAGTTGTTTCTTAAATAGACCTAAGCAAGAGCGAAATCTCCTATGGCAAGTAAGTTTTTACTTAAAAGGATTGGTTTTAAAAAATGTATCTTTTGGAAACGCAATAAAAATATTTGTATTTGTCATCTCTGGAAAATCGCGTTTTTCCGAGTTTTCCGAGCTAAGCTCGGTCACCCAGGTACTTTGTCTTGATATGAGTACGGACTTGTTGGGCAATTTTCATTGGTATAAGATTTGTACTGGCTGCTGGTTTATTTAGGAATGTGTTATTACTGCGTTAGCCGAGTTGGTCGTGGAAAGCAATGGCTCACCACTTGTCACGTCTATATTTCTGCGACTGCAACCCACGGTGAAATGAGGCTTTTTAAGGCTCTGCCTACTCCTTCGGGGAAAAAGGCGTGTGTTTATGGTATCTATGTATGAGTAAAAGTCAATTATACGAAGTTTTACTAAACCTAAAAAAGTATAATCAAGTAGGTACTTACCAAACTGAGACCTAGCCATCGATTAGCAGCGTTCAGCAACAAGAGCACGTTGTGATTCGTATCAAGTCGACCCAGAAACGCAGTGCGCATTCGAGACTGCAAGCGACCAGCTCGCACTGTGGCCCCACCCGTAAATGTCTCCGCGCAAAGTGACACCACACCTGCCGCACTACGAGCTTCTGAACGTTGCAGCTCCCTGAGTAAAAAGTAGAAAATCAGAAGCTATGTTTTAATTTAATTCATCTAGTGGGTTGATTTTCACCCTGGTAATTGGACTGTAAGGCCTGATTTACCTTGCATTGCTCAAGTAGACTGCCTGTAGCATCAGATAGCACAGTATAGCTGGTAGCAGCGCCAATATGCTCCAAGGAGCTGCTACCGCATTGACCAGCATCGCGGCCACGCACAACAGCATTAGCTGAGCCCAGCGGCTGATTGCGGTTGGCAGTTTCTGAAATATCATTGCAACATTTTTTGGACAAACTCTTTTAAGGGTTAAACTCGCCTTTGTACATGTCTTTCATTAGAGCAGTGTGCAATAAAGAATTATAAGACCGTAGGACATCGAACACTGCTATGGTGAGAATTTGTAAGAAATGCATTGATTTCTTTTATATGGAGTCAGAATCAAAAACATTTTAGCTCGTAAGTTAATTTCTTCGATTCTGGATCCACTGGAACAGCCAAATGGTATACCTATTAAGTATTTTATAGGCACCTGTCTAACATTTCCCTCATTTTATTTAATGGGGAGGCCTCGTCCTGCAGTGGATATCTAAAGTCTCTGGTTATGATGATTTAACATTTGGCTTTACTGATATAGCACCGTCCGTTCCGAATACTTTCCGTTATATTACTTAGGTATACTTGTAAGAAATCAAATGTTCAGTCACGACGCCTCTAAGTTAAAAGACTCTGACATTTAAAAAATACTGTATATTATTCAGATTTCTAAATGGTCACAATAAATGACTCGAAGTGACAAGGAAACATCAGCATTGTCCTTGTGTACCTTATCAATAATGAGTATGTCCGCAGAGAAGCGGTGCAGCGTGTACCCGGCCGGCGTTGTGTGGTAGTGCGCGTGCGGCGCGTGCAGGGTTGCGTGCAGCAGCCGCTCGTGCAGCGCGCGTCGCGCCCGTGCGCCTGCCGCTGCACCCGCCGCTTGCGCGCCGCCAGTCGCGCAGGCGCAGCACACGCACAGGGCAGCGTATATCCGCACGCTGCCCCACACCTTAGCAAACAGAGGTAATGCATCATCATTTATAACATCCAATTGCAATCCACAGGAACTCGATGGATGGTGGCGGCCTAAGACCGTTCTTCGTGGCATTCTATGGGGGAGGCCTAAGTCCAGCAATGGACTTCTACAGACTGATGATGATGATGATGATGATGATTGCAATTCACTGTCTCTCCATTAGTAATTTACTTGGTAGTTTCATCGTTTCTAAATCGGAAGAATTAAACTGCGCTATAGTCTAATAGCTATGAATTAATTATTGTTTTATAAGGCCAGTGAATAATGCTAATAAACTGCCAGATCTCTTGTTATTTTTCCTTTTAGTAGTTCCTCTATATGGCATTCATACAGAAAACTATAAAAGTAGGCTGTTCTATGGTTACCTGTTGACGACTGATCTGGTTGGAGGTCCCAGCTATCATTGAAGAGAGCCAGCAATCGGCGGCGACTGCCAGCGCCTGCGCGCCCGCCGCTGCCGCCCAGTAGGTCGCTCCCCACCAGCCACACGCTCGCCCGTACTCTCTCCATATTGTATGCTGTATTCAACAGAAAGTTTTCATAGATTCGGTAGGATACGGCATCAAGGACGTCATCACCTTATCGCTTTATAACTGATCTAGGACATGACCTTCTCCTAAACCACTCCACTGCATACATCAACGAATGTATTGCACGAAGACAATAAAATACAATTTGAGTCTGTTTCGTGCATTCTCCATAAGAGTATAGAGCTTACAATTTAAAATTAATTCACGAACTATCACAAACCTCATTGATGGCTTCTTCGCCGCCTTGCTCAAGATTTGTAGATTCTTCGGGGACAATACTGGGATTGGTGTCAACTCCATTAGAAGTTAGTGAGTTCAATACTGATTCAGCTGCATTTTCGTCGGTGGTACCTAAAATAAGTGCATTCTAATATGAACAAACACTTACAGACCTCTGCTTCTGATCAATTTTAACATAACACGCACTCTCAAACAAAATAATAATGTGAACACGTGTGATTGCAAAGTTTCGGATACGAACCGTTAGTCACTGGGACGTCTTCAACCTGTGATTCAGAGTCGGAACTTATCAGACGACGAAGTGTTCTCGGTGTCCATCTGTTAAAAAATTGTTCGTATTTCATTTCATTATTTATTACATAATAGATTTCCATGTTTTATGTACGAAATACGAATAACGGCAACAATTACTTTTGTAAATCAGGATATTAGTTTATTCGTTATTGACGACGTCGGTGGCGAGGCGGGTGCCGGCTGAGACACAAGAGGTGATGTGTTGATTATTGCTGCGGGACAAATTGTTGCAGGATCTACAATAATTTGTTCCGCTTGTTGTGGTAACATGGTACTCGTAGTTCCTAATACTCACGATACGGAATCCTAATGTGGGATCAGAACTATGTATCTGACCTGTTGGATGTTATTAATTTGTTAATTATTTTGTCAGCAAACCTGGTGAGTGTCCGTTGTGTTCGCGGGCGAAACCATCGCCTCAGATGGCTCCCTTCGCTCTCCACCGTGACTTTCGCCTCATCAGCACTCACTGCGCGCCTTACGTCTCTTCGCCATCTGAAAACATTTAAATCATAGGTAAGTCCATGTTTTTTGTTAAGGCAATGGTTTTTTTAACGTGTGCGCTTTGTCTTGTATGTTCTAAACTCGGAAGTTCTACACTGTCCCACGTGAATTATGTTAGCGAACCTCTTTGGTTCCTCGTTTAGGTTTTGTTGCTTGAAAATCACGGCTTCATTAAATCTCTTGTGGTATGTGTATTCTTACTTGGAATTATTATTTATCGTCGGTGGTGGGGAAGAGAATTGCCGTGAGAGTGAGGGTCGTGGGTGTAGAGTGGCTCGTCTCCAACTGCCGCCCACGCAGGTTGGCACTTCTGCTAGCAAGTGGGCACCCGCAGCTTCGTTGATTCCCAGCTGAAACAGAAAGGTACGCTACAATGATGCAATGATTATAGCTAGTATCCTGTTGTGTGAGCGCATACAATCTCGCTTTGACCACTCAAACCTTTCAAGATGTTCCTAAGCAGTGAAAAATAACGAATGAAATTAAAGGAATCTTATAAGACCTAATTCTCAGTATATTACAAACCATAGCGTCATCTGAAGTGCATCTGCTAAACCTCGCCCGGCTTAGAGCCCGTACAAGCCTGGACCGTTCTCTAGCAGTCCCACCGGGCGGACCCGCGCCAGCCCTGACTGCTGCCGCCCTCGCTTCTCCAGCTCGATGCGCCCACCTCGCTAGTACGCCGTTGCCGTCGCTACCAGCTCGGCCAAAACCAGCCACTCTACCGTCCTCCATAACTAAAATCTGAAACAGTTACTCGCACCTTTAGTTGTCTGCGTCAAAGGTATTTCACACATACTTAAAACAGAGTGCTAAAAAACTTTCGAAGCTTTTGTTTTCAATCGATTTCGTTACTATTACGTAAGATATACACAATTACATAATGCGAAATAGGCACACGCTGTTGGGACTGTAAATTGCAGCTTTTTAGGGTTCCGTACCTCAAAAGGTACCAACAGAACCATTATAGGATCACCAGACGTCTGTCTGTCTTTCTGGCACAGCCTGTTTTCTGTTTTATACTGGGGCAAAAAAATAAATTTGAATATCAGTCCGGTAACCCCACCCCAATCACGGGCGTATAAGGAAATTAAGTCGAATGTTGCGTCATGTGAGATATCAAATGAAAGAACTCGTTATGAGTTTTTTTAAATGGCTTAGTTTAAAAGATATTGAAGAAAATATGAGAAAAACCATTCCGCCCCTCTTAGAAGTTATTAAGCCAATTTTTTTTTTAAATTGTATGTTATGCCTTATTCACAGTTAATAGGAAAACGTAAATGGAAATCTATAAATTATTATGGGATACTCGTAATGTGTTGACTGACGAATGTTTTTTTTTCTGTATTGTTACAGACACCTTTCAACTTACTTTGTTTTTGTCGTCTACTGACTTTTGTTTAATTTTCCTATCCATTTAGTAGCATATTTGCGGAGACTTTTAATTGGCCTTCCGCATAATAACATGTTCTTGGCATGTTATTTTTATATAAACTGTTATCGTCCATACCTAGCTGTAAGTTTTCCTAAAATTGTTATAATAAAATAAAATAATCAATCTAGTGGTTACTATGGTAGCCTACTTGTACGGAACCCTTTCCACGCGAGTCCGACTCGCGCTTTACTGGTTTTTATTTATGGCTCTACGCTTTGTGTGTGATTCATAACTCAATTATAATTGAGCATGCATGAACGGTTCATCGAACAATGATATTTTTGGATACCATACTAAACATAGTTACCAAGTCAGCATAGTGCATGAGCTCAAGACGGTTTGTCGCAAGGATGACCGTCCGCCCAGCTCTCGCTGCCGGCACCAACCCTCTCGCCACGACATGTCTTGCGAGAGCAGCGTCAAGTGCGCCTAGTGGCTCGTCCAAAGCCAGGAGCTTAGCCGAAGAGTATAGAGCTCTGGCAACGCATACGCGTATTCGTTGACCTCCAGATAACGGTGCACCGTGACTTCCTAGTTTCGTAGCATCACCTTCTACAATTAACAATACAAATGTGTTTTTTGGTTTGAGTCAACGCGAACACGTCAAAATACCATGGTTTTTAATATCACGTCATACCAGGTAGAAGCTGCAAGTCTGGCCTGAGTCCCGTAGCCCGTAGCACCTGTGCGTATCTTCGCTGACAAAATGGACTATCCATCAATATGTTGTCTCGTACAGAGCCTTCCAACAACCACGGAGGTTGACCCGCGTACCAATTGGAACTAGAACTTAAATCACAAATATTGTAAGTTTGATATTTTTTTTAACAATGTACATAGTCATAAGTCAACGAAGTCAAGTGTCGATGGAATCCCTCGATCTAAAATCACTACTAACAAAAAAGATTACTATTCCATTGACCAATTTTAGCAGACAAACTACTGTAATATTTATTACTATGTTGTATCTTTGTAAGGTATCTAATTAATGTGTCATTTCTTATATTGAGTTTTACTGTGTTGAACATATCATGTCTGATAAACTGTAAAAAGAGATACAAATAAATATAACCGTGTTGGATTTTGTAGATACTTCAATAAAAGTGTGATAAACACAATTTTTAATAAGTAGGAAAGTATAGTAGGTAGTTTTCCTGACGTTATTATTGACATACATTGTAGTTAAGGTAAATCCATGGAAGTAATAAGTAACGTAGTACTTATAATTATTACTTTTATGGGTAAATCCCATGTGTAAATCTAAATAATAAGTATTGACATTTTTAAATAAATTTATTTGACATAAAATTATTTTTTTCCGCGTTGTACTTGTAATTCTGTATTTTGAAATTACATTTAATCAGGAAAATTGTAATCTATCTAGAAGCATGCGGCGCTCTTATACCATATTATGTACTAACATAATAGCTACTCCTACTATTAGATGTAAGCTTACCATGTACATTGAGTATGTATAAATTAAATTAAATTAAAATGCTCAAGTATACTTACCCATTAAAACTTATATCGCCTCGTTCCAAAAACATCTCTCCTAAAATTGCAGACAGAAAAGACGATTTTCCCGAACTAGTTCCGCCAACAACCATTATGAGCTTCCCTAAAATAAAATATCGTTTACTAAAATGTAGAGTTTTCTAAGTATATGATGTGTACAAGTTAGGAAAATGTTACCTGCTGGAATTTCTAAATCATCGATCTCTAATAATAAATCATCTTTCATTCCCCAATTAAACGCTGCGTTTTTGAATTTAACTACGATATCCGATTTCGCAACCGCATCAGTTGTTTCATCGTCTGAAAAATTATCAACATTTTCTGCATCTCCAGCGTCATTTTCGGCATCATCTTTATCCCAAAACGTCACTTCTTCCACGGGAGAATTCTCAACGAATGCGTCGTTAAACTTGTCCAGTTTTCTATAGTCGTCAAAATTTCCTTCAGCTGTTAAATTGTTAGCCTCAGGGAGTTCTATGAAATCCCTTATCCTTCTCGTGCTGACCTGTAAAATGAAATCATTACTTTTATTTTCTGGTAGTGCTATGTCAAAAACATCAATGCATTTCAATTGGCCACGGTATTATTCGTTTCTTCTTACCACGGCTTGGATCACCATGAGGACGGTCACTGGCAGGATAAGCAATGGAACTGTCAACTGATTGAAAAATGCCAACCCAGCAAACACATTCACCGCAGTCAAACCAGCGTTTTCTTCTAAAAAGTAGTAAGTGGAAAACGTGATCACGGTTATCAGGATAGTCGATACTTGTGTTGTGAAAGCTGAAACATCAAATTATTATTAGGTTTCGTCAACTCGCATAGCACGCATAGCTAAGATATTATTTAACACATACTTAAAAAGCTCCAGTATATTGAATCTTTATTTAAAAGTTTCAATTCTACTTCTCTTAGGTTTAATATCTTCTCTTTGAACAAGTCCTCCCATACATAAAGTTTGATAACGTTGATGCCTTGCAATATTTCTGTCATTTTCGATATCCTGTGATCGGTACATTTTGAGACTACGTTAGAGTTGTCCGATAATTTATATCCAATGTAAAACTGTAAGGGTGTTATGATAAACACACTTACTGCTGTTCCTATGATTGCACTCATTCCTAATTTCCTGTACAATAAGTACAATATAACAGCTACCTAAAACAAAACACAAATTATGTATGTTGCTGAAAATATATGACATGGAGTACGATGTGTGGTTATCATACAATATCGTTGAGTAGTTAAGTACCTTTAATGGTATAGCCCAAATGTAATGGCAAATCCAAACACATGACATAATATTATAAGTGTCCTGGGAAACCAGATTAGTCAATAGACCAGAGCGTGTCGTGGCAGAATCTTCATGGCTGTGTAAAAGGGGTGTATCCTCATCTATGTCTGTATCTCTCGAAGACCAGGGCGCCAGTCGCATACATTTGTTATAGATCACTGCCTGTTAATAAAAATGTACAAAAAGACTACTGTGATTAATTCATTGATAAAATGTAAATATAAGAACACAATTAAAAACATTGTAAACGTGATACTAACTTGCAACGCTGTCTTTAACCTCATGCCCTCAACCGTGACTAGGTGAGTTGAATTCTGAGATAGAAAAGCTTGACTGATCAATGCCAATGTAACAATGAGCAGCATGACGTAACCATTGTTCAAAAATTCTTCCATGGTGACATGTGTGCTGGTGTCGTAAATAGTAACATTATGGTCTTCTATGTATTGAATAATCACAGCCAAACCTAGCGCGGGCACCATACCAATCAAATCGCCACACAGTTTCAGTATACCAGCAATGTAAAAATTTGGCCAGACTTTTCTGTAATAACATTGCCAAATGTTCGGCTCTTCTATATTTGTTTTGGTGTCCTGAAACCATATTGTGAATAATAACTACCTTCACTGATCAATCATCTTACCAAAGTACCGTTCAAACATTTTTTTTAAGTACCTGTTTGGAATATATTCTCGAAAATTTGTCGTAGTCTTGTTTGGATCGTTCGTTTTCAGGTATTTCTCCAAAGTCATTTTCTTCTAAGGGCTCTTGATAGCCTTTGTAGAGCAATGCATTTAGCCAAAAATAAGATATTTTTGAATAGAAATGCACATTGCTGTGTTTGTATGTAATGTTTTTAGATTCTGCTGGAGATTTGCGACTGTTCTCATAACGTTTGATGATCTGTAAATTAATGTTGTAAACATTCGTCATGCATAATGCAGAAAAACAGATGTTTATGTTGATAACAAACGGCAGTATAGTATCGTCATAGTCCAAAGAAACCATTAAGTCATGGTTAATATGTTACGGGAAATGCTATGGCATACATAGCGGTGCCAGACGTGCACGAGAGTATAGTGTAATAATATAGTACTTTGAACTCGGAGACGATTCGGGCGTCTTGTGGCGTCGGAATTCTGTCTGACTCATGCACATTACGTTAAAATCTTTAACATTTCCCAAACTGCTCTACTAAAATATAGTTATGTTATGAATATTTAAAACGTCAACTTAGCTGATTTCAACCTATCTCAATTATGTAAATAGGTACTCCTAGAAAGTGGAACTTGGAGTTCGGATAGCATCGCTTCTCGAACAGTAATTTTATGCATGCATATTGGTCAAGCATTTACTTAAGTATCTATATTTCATGCATGCTCTGCATTTTACTTAGGGTCTCGAACTTCTGAGGTAAAATGCAAGAGCATGCATCTGACCTCGAGACTACATTGTTTATAAACGATAGAAAATTTCTGGTCAACATATTGTAAACAAATTTTGTCCAACCCTGCATGGGATCCAGAAGGCTAGTAGTAACAGTAAAAACTACTAGAAAAAACCTGACAATACGAAGCCTTACATATCTAACCTGCATGCTACTGTTAAACGTCCATAGCTGTAGTTTACTAATGCAACGGATATGTCAGTGTATCCTATACTAGCTGAACGTAAGCATTTTTTAATCGCTCAAGTGGATTGTTCAACAAATAATGAGACTTATCAGCCTAACGTCCCTACGGTAATTGTAAAATACCCACTTTGCTGAACGGGAACACATGAAAGGTATCGACCTGCATCGGTTATAAAAAGTAGGTACTTGTATAATGTTTCATGGATTTTGCAGTAGGTACAACTTTCCCATGATTGTTAAGATTTAATTGCTACAGGAAAGCAGTCTTGTATGCGTTTGATACCTGGCATGTATATGATATCACACTATTGTTTTAATTTTAGTTACTGTTAGTAGGTATACAATTACATTCTATAACATTGATATTTGAGAAAATTTTAAGATTTAATATTTTTCTCAAACACGAGCACAATCGAATAGGTACAAATAAAATAAACCATTAAACTATACCTCATCATAAAAACAAGTGCAGTCCACCGCAGATAACAATGCCGACAGTAACATGGAAAGCCCTTGAATGTATATTTGCATGTGATTCGATGTTTTTCCGGTAACGGTTGCGATGTGTTTGTAGAGTATGGCAGCCGAGGTGGAAGCGGACAGTAGCCAGTATATGGCTAGGTACAAGATAGGTGCAGTGGTGTGTCGAGTCCATAGGGCCACGTGAAATACAGCGGCTGCAATCCAGGCTAGGGGGGCCATGAGCGAAGCGACCAGTCGCACCGTGTCAGCTGGTCGCAGTAAAGCCATAGCGGCCCCACAGCACCACACTATCCCGAGTATCAGGCTGGTTATGCCTCTGAAGTTTTGTCCGCGCCATCGTTTTATGTGTCTGTCGGGAATACCCACTTTTATTAGAAGATATAAGTAGTTAGAATGAACTGTTAGATGTGGAATTACAGGTCTAGATGATCAATCGAATACCGGGAAGTTTAAAAAATTTGGGCATCTATACAGTCATGCATAACACAGTATCTACTAACTTCAAGATAAATTAAATGGATTACATGTTAGTTTAAAATAACATTTGAATGTCTGACTGACTCACTGTGTGAGTGGCCTTCTACTAATTTATTTTGTTTTGCTAAAGTCGGTTATCATATTGCGCTATTTATTATGCTATAATGCTAATTACTGTCATTGCTAGTCACAATACGTAGTTATGACAGGTGGAGCAAGGCAACTACTGAATGGCAACCTGTGTCGACCAGGAGGCTTGGTAAGAGAAGTGTTGGACTTTTACATTGGCTATAGAGAATATCTGTTCTGTCACTGTTCTGTCTGACATAGTCTTAGTTACGGGTTATACCTGGATAAGCCAAAATTATGACAATCGTTTCGATTCGGTCGCCTGGGGTCCAAGAGATAAGACTGGCTCAGCATCTTGGTGATTAGCACAACTCAGGAAGCTTATACCCAGCAATGGGTGAAATCAGGCTGAGGTTGATAATAATGACGCCTGATGGAGTACCCTCGAGTCTTATTATTTACACGATATAAAAGAGAAAAAAAAGGAAGTGGATAACATAGTCAACTAAAGCGAAAGTACTGAACAGGCTGATAATACAGTAACAAGCATGAACTGGTCAAATTGGCATTATACCTTACTGAATTTATTATGCCTTATGCCTCCGTGCACATAATTATGAATATGTTAGCTGGTTGGAGTAGGTAGATAGTGAACCCACCTGTGTTCCTTCTTCTCAGTACAGCAGCACATAAGTGCAGCTGTGATTGTGGCACAGTAGAGATGCACTGAGTGCAGGGCCGCAGCCAAGGCCTGCACCTGGCATTCAGCATCTTCGCGAGGGCAGATTGCCTCCATGATGCGTCGCGGTCGCCGCTCTCTGACACCATCCGTTGCACTTGATTGATCACAAAAGTCCCCACCTCATTTTATTCAGTGCCTAGATGCAGAAGTTACTAACGTTTTATTTCCATAATGTAATATTCATGAGTGTCTAAAATTGGGTGTAACCTTGGGACCGATTTGGCAAATCAAGTATTTGTTGGATGATATGGATTCAAGCTTTTTTTAATAACATTTTTACAGCTGTTTATTCTTTCGTCTGTACCGAAAAACACCATAAATTCACACAGTTGTAGGTATCTTAGACGGTTGTAATTAACGCGGATACCTAACTGTACTTGAGTGCCTGCAAGCAGCTAGCTAAACGTCACACCTACCTATTTTATAAAAAAATTAACATTTTACATATGTCGATGACCTTTTTATAACTATTTCTAAGCAGTACAAATTATTTAATAATTCTATAGTTTCAAGTGGGTACCTGCTTAAAATGTTTTGGACTTTACTTCTGTTATTATTGCAGTGACGATTGTTATTTTGAAAATAAACTTTGGATTGCATTGGCATCATTCCACTTCGTTCATAAAACAACAAACAAATACTCACCTTCTGAAATAAAACTGCGAAAATTTTACGTTCCCATAAACTCACTTCAGCAAAATTTGGTACGTTCACATTATTTTTCACTTATTGGCCACCGTGTATATTGATTTATGCATATTGGTTTATGGTATTTTGGTGGTGTTTTTATTATTAGAAAAACGTGATTGTCCGAGCATAGCGGTTCGATTTACGCAACCCGCGTGGTTCGGTGGCGAGTACGCTAGACACTGGCTCTGGTTTTACTGGATGTGTAGGCTCGAAGTTGAACTGAAACGGAGTTGCAATGTAGTGCCCGTTGCCGGCAGGCGCCGCCTGCCCCGCCGGTCGCGTCTCACCGGCAGCTATGCAGCAGCATCGCCGACAGTAACGTACATCCACAATGAATGATACCTACCATGTATACTAAGTAAGTACTAACGTACACACACGATGCGGTGACCGACCTGCGTTGGTCGCGTTTTAATTTAGTTCAATGAAAGTATGAAACAGGTTGTTTTCTAGCGCGCTTTCATGCATAATTCCTAAGTCAATTATCCTCATCGATATAAGTAGTTGACTCGGCTTCGGTTTGTAAATACACGTTTAGTACATACTAACGTGAGAATTTGCGATCTGTTGTAAGGTTTAGTTCGAGTATAACTAAATAGTATAACTTAATTTTCCACATGAAAGGTGAATCAAACCTGGGTGATTCTCAGAAAAATGCACGTGATGACATCATGTCTCGCATGAAAACCATAATTTTGTATGGGCATCTTGCGAGATGTGACGTCATCTCGTAGGCATGATTAATCTGAGAATACGGGCCCTGGTCCACAGAAAAGACCGATTTTTTTAAATATTTTAATTTTTATTCCTTCGTTACCCTGATACGATTACTCTGACCTGTCTAATGTTGTATCTACGAAACCAATCACCCCGTGTTGGGCTCACCGGAGTCTGCGTACGGCCGAGCGTGTATTTCGTCTTTATTTGGATGTATGAGATCAATCTCGAAATAGTTTGCTACCCAACTTGGTTTGCATATACTGAGGGCCTATTACGAGTTTTGTATTGCAAAAACCGGAATGCGAAACGTGAGCATTCAACATGACTTACGTAGTAACTATTCATCATTCTGTGCCGCGAAGTCGGTAGAAGTAGTGCAGATTAGTAAATAGTTACTACGTAAGTCACGTTGAATGCTCACGTTTCGCATTCCGGTTTTTGCAATGCAAAACTCGTAATACGCCCTCTGATCATCTTCAGACACTGAAGTCTGAACTTCAGTCTGATGTCGTCGAAGTTTTAAGCTGCATTTATGCATGGAGATCCCTTCAGAGCGTTCCTCCTCTCATACACTTGTTTTACTTATGTTTTTTTTTTTTTTTTTTATTTGTTTGTTGTATTCGTGTAGCGTTTGTAATAGTGTGTTATTATGTTGTTGTGTACAATTTGTACGAATAAATGTTTTTCTTTCTTTCTTTCTTTAGCTCATCAGCTCTCAACATTATTTTCAGGGTCATCTTCCTGGAAACGCCTGCCCAATTTTCGCCAGATACAGCGGAGAAAATCTCGCCACAGACTTGTTCTACACCTAGCATTGCCAGCTTTCATAAAAAAATGCGTTCCGGCGCTATATGTGGCCGCAGACAAACAGACAAACGATTTGGCTTCTTATTGAGTCGGGGTTCAGAACGGTATAATTCTATACCACACCATATCATGGCACACTGAGCACAGCGCATTATGCTGACCCTATTGAAGGGCTAGGGACACTTGTTGCGCACCGGTTTTCTCTCCCCCCACTGACCTTCAATCACACGGAATTTAGCTCGATAAAAGCAAGGATATCTTTAATAACTTTTATATTGCATACTAAAGATTGAAGAAAACAGCAATAGTGCTAGGTACGTTTATTAAGTAAGAGCTAAATATAAAAAAATAAAAGTAAACGATGACACAAAAATACTAATAAAATGTTAGCGTATAACCCACCTTCTAATTGGCAAAGCTTTAAAATCTAACAACATTGGGGCTATATTTATTTCCCACAACAAGCTGACTTTTGAGAAACGCAAAAATCCTACATTTCAAAAGTCTAAATCCCAGCCAGAGGTTTCATCAGGTGGCAGCTTGTCCTTAGGATATTTCTCGAAGTTGGACAGGTCCAAGTCATTGGCAACTGGTTGTACCAGCGGAGCCTTGAGCTTTCTGTCACGTAGTCCTTCCCAATCGAAGCCTAGGAACCACCTGAGGACAATATGCATCTCCATCACAATTTGCAACCTCAATGCATTTAATCTACCTACAGAAACAACCATAAGTAGTGTAGTAGGTAGATATTGACGAAACATTCTTGGTATTTTTACGTTATTAAAGATCAACAGGCCATCAGCTACCTACTGCGTTACGCGATCTAACATCAAATCTTCGATTGAGCTGATACCAAATAAATTGATTATGAAATGGACTCTCATATCTAGTTGAAAATCGGTATGACTTGACTTTGATAAAAAAACTTATTTTTTAAATCGGACCAAATTTGGTATGTGCCTACTCTACTAGGAAACCATAGAAACCTCAGTCTCCAAAAATGTATTCGTAACGCAAATTGAATACCTAATAACATGCGAAGCATTTAAATTCAATTGTGTCATGGTGACGCATGTAAAATATATATTAAGCTACTGACCCTCGCGATTTCGTCCGCGCGTATAGCCTAAAAAACCTTGCCGAAGAACTGAGCTATTCAATATTGAAAACCCCATTCAATTAAGTATATTCAGTCGTTTTGGACGCGAAAAACAACTGTCATTTATAAGTAGTAGTGATTTAAATATAACCGTAACCTTAACTTACTTATGACTTTTGATGTCTAGAATGCCATTTTTGAGGTATCCGAGACGTTCAGCGGGAACTGCTCTACAGAGTTTGCGTATAAGCATCTGTGCAGACTTGGGAACCCTTGGATGGAAAGCTACGGCATCTATTCCTCGCAGTATTAGCGTATAGGTCTTCATGTGATCACCGCCAGTCGCTCGGAACGGGGGTTTTCCAACAATTAATTCGTGTATAAATACGCCAAGTGCCCAGCAGTCGACAGCCCGATCATGACCCTGTTAAATTGACACAATTGGTTCAATGAAATTGAGTTTAACAATACAGCGAATTTAAAATGAATTATCTTCATCAACTAACCTTGTTTAGAACAATCTCTGGCGCGACATATTCCGGCGTGCCGGCAAACGTCCACGTTTTGCTGTTTGGTGATATTCTTTTAGCAAAGCCATAGTCCACCTGAAATATAAACATTGTAAGTAAATTAAGTTCTTCCCATGCATGCGATTTTTTATGTTATTTATTTAATTTAATAGTTACCAATTTGATGTAGCCTGATTTGTCGAGCATCAGGTTCTCAGGTTTCAAGTCTCTGTAGATAATGTCTTTTGAATGCAGAAACTGGAAAGCCTCTACTACGCAAGCGGCCATGAACCTTGCGACGTTTTCAGGGAAAAACCGCTGCTTCTGTAGAATGGTCCACACGTCTCCACCAAGCACTGGCTCCATCAAAAAGTAGATGTATTTGTTGTCTTTGAATGTTTGATACAATCTGGAATAGGAGTTTAGAGACATAACAAATAGGCTTTGTTCACCTGTCTTGAAAGAGAGTAAAGTGTGTCACACACGTAGCAGATGCGGTAAGATATTTGTATCTGATCGCGTATCTGTCCATATCGCTCTCTAGTCTCTATAATAAACTCAAGGAGTAACACACACGTAGCAGATCACTTATATTTTACCGTCAAGCATCTGTAGGCACCGACATATATCAAAAGATGGACAGATGATATCTGTGTATACAAATTGAAATACAATACAGTTTGAAGGTTTCCGCGTGAATGTTTATCATTTTCGTATATTATTGTATCTGCTATACGTGTGTGATACCTTCAGATGCGATAAGTTTTTATACTTACGCATATAAAATATTACCGCATCTGCTACGTGTGTGATGCACTTAATTGCAACCCGGCCTTTGAGGAATGAGCTGGGCACGCGAGCAAATGCAAATGCTACGCCTTTTTTCAAGATACGAACCTGCATATAAATGGACTGTCGCATGCCATCATGATGTGTTTCTCGTTGAAGGCGTGTTCTTGCTGCTGTTGCTGCACCATGTCGATTTTCTTCAGGCACTTCAGCGCGAATGTAAGGGATGGATTGGGCTTGTACTGCACCAGCTCTACGCGACCGAACCCACCTACACCCATGGTGCCTACAATCTCTAGGTCTTTCAGCTCCACGTATTCAAACTCTGAAAAAAAAAATTACATTGATGAAGCTGAGGAGTACGATAGGCATGGTCGGGCGGAGAAAAGTTTCTGTCGTGTTTTGAACTGAATTTTGACAGATGGATATATAAATCGCAATCAATTGTTTCTACGATATCGCCCTCAGAATAAAGACTAAATATCGCCTATGTACCTACTTATTTTTAGTGTTTTTCCATGTATGTATGTAGTGTGCCGTGGCATGTTCGGCTTAAGAATAGGCCTTTCCCGTTTCCTCCCGCGGATGTCGTAAAACCCGACTAAGAGATTACACCAGAAGATAGGCAGCAGCATCCACCTGAGTAATCAACACCAACACTGCGGTCACCAATTCGACTTCCAAGCGTGTTAATTATGGCAAATCCCCCCATTACATATGTAATAGGCCTTGTCCAGCAGTGAACGCCTAAAGGCTGATGATGTAACGTTGAAAATATTCTGGTATAATAGCCTGCTTTCTTGTTTATGCCAGGATATCCATAAGTCGAGACTTTTTAACTACATTTTAGTACATTTTACCATGTTCAAGGATCGAGTCGAGCTTGTTTCACCATTAAGTGCTTGATATACTTACATGAGACTATAATGGCCCTCTGTTGTAAATTATACATAGGTAGGTGCTTTCAATATTTTTATCTTTGTATATCAAACTTACCGCTTCTAACTTGAGAAGTCTTCTTCGGTTGTGACGGCCTTGGGACTCGATGAACAATTTTTCTTAATTCTCCTATATTGCCAAGAAGATCCGTAAAAGGCCTGTGCAATAAGAAATTTAGTGAAATAAGTTATGACTCATGTTATCTTTCCTGAATAAAGTTCAAATGCGATTAAAAATCTGTTACCGTTAAACACTATTTATTATCCTTTTTTATCCTTTGAATATATCTCATGAAAACACAATCATTCGTCGAACTAATATTGGTTCGAAAACCCAGATACTATTTTCACTGAGCAGACTGGATGAGCTCCTAAATACACTTATTTTCACGATTTGAATCTTAAGGGCAACATAATAACATCCTTTGAAAGTTACCTTCACTACAATAGATGGCTCTGGTAAGTCTCCTGTCTTGATGCTACCGCATAGGGTTAGTTTGCCAAAGAAGTATTTCTCCAAGGCCTTTGATTGTGTCTGTCATAAAATTCTACTGGCAAAACTTAATCATTATGGCATACGAAATAACGAGCTTTCTATTATCATGTCTTACCTTCAAAATAGAAAGCAGATAACAGAATGTAATGGTTTTAAGTCTGAGTCTAGTGAAATAGAAATGGGAGTACCCCAAGGGTCCATTCTAGGGCCTTTATTATTCATATTGTATATAAATGACCTCGTTACATGTGTAGAAAAGGAAACAGACATTGTTCTTTTTGCGGACGACACTACTGTTGTAGTAAGTGATAAAAATAAGAAAAATGTGTGTATGAAACTAGATGCATTGATCATAAACATTAATAAATGGTTCAAGGCAAATAATCTTATTTTAAATGTAGAAAAGACTAATATTATGAGATTCTTTCTGGGCAGTGTACAAATTGCTGACCCAGCTCAAAATATAATTATGAAACATTCAATCAATGCAATTGGTGACGTTACTTTTTTAGGTGTTAAAATTGATAGTAAATTGACTTGGAATAATCATATTGATTCTCTTGTAGGTAAGCTTAAGTCGGCTGCTTTTGCAATAAAAACCATAAGAGTATTGAGCGATGTGAGATCTGCCAGGGCTGTATATCATGCATATTTTCACTCGTTGATGACGTATGGTATACTAGCCTGGGGAAATGCATCACAGTCCAATAGGGTGTTTCTGTTGCAGAAGCGGGCGATACGGTTTATATTGCAAATTGGTAAATTAGAATCGTGTAGACTAAGGTTTAAGGAATTAGATATCATGACATTTACTGGTGAATATATTTTTCAAAATCTTATTTATACTAAATTACATATTGACGATTTAAAATTAAAAAGTGACATTCACAATTATAATACACGCAATAAAGACGATATAGTTGTTCCGAAGCACAGACTAGCTAAAGTAGCTAATAGTTTTTTATGCATAAGCATAAATCTTTTTAATAAATTACCTTTGGACATTAGAAATTTAAATTTTAAGGATTTTAGTGTTAATATTAGAAAATTTTTACTATTAAAATCTTATTATAACATTGACGAAGCTCTAGCTGATGACTTTAGTATGTAATAGTACTGGTATAGGTACTTGTGTTTGAATTTTTGTTCAATCATTTTAACAATCATTTGTTATAATTAGAATATTATGTTTTTATAAAATAGTGTAGAATTTGACTTTTCCTAGTGTACAATAATAGGTATCAACACGGAATAAATAATTTTGAATTTGAATTTGAATTTGCATTACCAAATCTCAACATCGAGGAAATCCCCTTGTTACGTCAACCGTCAATCGTCATATCGATCACACTTACCCGCGTTCAAGAGTGAGACACTCCACGCCAGGGGCCTGTGCAAGGCAAGTGGCAAGTCTTCTGTCCTCGTGTAATAGAGCTTGTTCGCCGAAGAACTCCCCTCGTTTCAGCACTCCCACTCTCCTCTCGACGCCGTCACCGTCGCGCTTTGTGACCAAGACTGTGCCGCCGCGGATGATGTAAAATTTATCACCTTTGTCCCCTTGCCGTACCACCGGAGTACCGGCTGAGAAAAATTCCTTAGAAAATATCAAACAAAATAATGAGTCTACCTACATAAGTAAGGATTTATGTAGTACCTACTTAATCCAAAAACATTGTGTATCTTATCTTTGTAGATGGGTGCTTGCTACATAATCTATTCCTTTAATACAAGCGTTCGAGTGCCCATAAAGGTAAGTACATAAGCAGGTAGAGTGCGTCCAGTCTAAAACTGCAAGCCCCTTTTACAATCCACCGCTTTTACTCGGCACTTCACGTTCTAAAATGGTCCTTATAGTTACGGATTATGGAATATTTTATTTTGACGTCCCTAATTAAATTAATTAAGTGCGCAGTTTTAGACTGGACGCACTCTATATGATCATTTGTTATGAATATTATTATTATTCGTTATTATATTTTCTTTCAGGATTTTTGATTTATCTTTCTCTTCAGATGAATGAACTAACTGCCTTTTAAAACATTGACAACGAATAATAAATTTCTATCGGTTGCGGGTTGACACTTAAAATCCAATAACCAACGCGACTTATCTCGTCGATTAAACTACACTAACTTTTGACATAAACGGGCTTGGAAAGACAGACAACCTCTGTGGCATGGCGGGCGAGCAGCCAGCTGAGATGCGAGAGGGTGCGGGTTCGATTCCCGCTACGGGATCAATGTTTGTATGATCTGCAAATATTTGTTCCGTGTCTGGGTGTTATGGTACCATGGTACTCGTAATTCCTGATACCCACGATACAGGGAATCCTAGTGTGGGATTAGGACTACGTATGTGGCTGTTGGGTGTCATTTGTTGTAAATAACCCTAAACCAATGTACATTTAACTGTTTTAAAAACTTCCCATGTATACACCTATGGAGCGTTGGGTTAGCGCATTCCTGTATCTAGGGGAGGGTCGCGGGTTCGATCCTCGCCTGAGCGTTGAGTCCCGTTTACTATAAAACTTGGGTTATCTTGGAATAGTTATTATGTGTTTTGCACTGTCAAACAGTTTAAATTCGATCGAAAGAGATAAAACTTGGCGTAATTATTCCAAGGTTGAGCACGAACGTATGGTGTCTTATAACACGGATTTATATGTATGTGTGTGTGTGTGTGTGTGTGTGTGTGTGTGTGTGGAGATCCTGATGAGCGCCCCTAGCCCTTTGAGAACCTAAATTTCCGCGTTACACTGCACAATACGTCCGTGTCAATTGCATGTTAAAATTCAGACGGTATCAGGTCGGTAATTTTTGGAATAAGTTCTTTTTACAAAAACTTAGGTATCATTTTACCTTCAGTCCTCACAGGTATATAGTTTTCAGATTTCCTGAAAACGTAAGTAGGTAAAATACGTAAATACTAGCTGACCGTCCGAAGCTTCTAAAGGTGCGAAGTAAATACTGACCCTCTTCAAGAAATCGGATATATGAGCTAGCTCTATTTCATCGATACCCTGGAGAAGTGGGACGGACTTGAGGAACCGGATGTTGTCCTCCTGCTCCTGCCGGCCGCTCCTCACCATAATCTTTTGGAAAACTCTTCGTTCTAGGATCCATACTCTGGCTTCTGTTATACCTGTATGAGAAGATTTATTAATAGTTATCATTTAATTATCATTTTAAATGCTAAAGGAAACTGAAATTACACACCCGCAAAGAATGTGATAAAATTGATTTGATAGCAGATTACCTATTTTTGTCCGTAATAACGAATATGATAAAGAAAATGTAACTTACATCGAATAGAAGCAAAACGTTTCGCTTTGTACAAAATAGCCAGTTCGCCAAATGCTTCTCCAGGTCCAAACGTCTTCACAACCTTCAAGCCTTTCAGCACCTCGAACTGTCCGTGGGCGGATACGAATAGATGACTTCCGCTTTCACCCTCGCGAATAATGAGACTTCCCGCAGGAAAGTCTTGGGAACTCATGGCTTCTACGACGGCTTTTAATCTATCATCGTCCATTAGGTTTCTCAGAAAATCGTTAGCCATTACTGCCTTTTGTATTTGTTCAGCTGATCTATAAAAACAATAAACTATGTAACCAACCCTCACTTAGGAGAGCGTTCCTCGTGGGGATCTTTCTGGTCACTTACTTACCCCTCATCTTTATCAAATTTATCATATTGTAGATCAACAGTCGAGCGTGCGGTATCGAACGGAGCATGAGGTGCTATGATGCCTCGTTTCCTTCTTGTCCGTTTATCCGGGTCGACCCTCACAATCTCTGATATCGTTTTCCGACCGGCGCTGCTCTTGCGTTCATCAAACAAGACACCGCTGGTCCTCGCTGAGGTGTTATAGTCATCCGAGTCTTTGCTATAACTGCTTCCATTATAGCTAGTCTTCTTCTCTGTGTCCATTGGCACTGGCAAGCTGATGCGTAGCTTGTCGGTAGGAGGATACCCATTAGTTGGCGGAGTTTCTTCAAAGGTCTGTATGGTTTCTCCATTTTCAGGAAATATCTGCAAATTTTGAGCCAATTTAAAAAAGCATCAGCAAGAGCGTCTTTGTATCATTACAATCATCATCATCAATATGTAGAAGTTCACTGCTAGGCATAGGCCTATAGAATGCTACGAAGTACGGTCTTGAGTCGCCTCCATCCACCGACTTCCTGCGACCTATAAAAAGTTGACGGTGCATTTAGAGGGGGGGCTTCTTACACATCGTCGCCCGGTTTGTGGTCGCCACTCAAGAACCTTTATTCCTCAACGGTAGTCAGTTCTGCGAGCTATATAAATGTCCTGCCCATTGCCACTCCAACTTGCTAATTCTGAGAGCTATGTCGGTGATCTTGGTTCTTCTACGGACCACCTCGTTTCGGATTCTATCACGTAGTAAAATTACGAGCATAGCTCTCTCGATAACACCTTGAGCGATTTTGAGTTTGTGTATGAGTTTAAAGTTAGCGGCCTCTGATCCCAGTTGTCCCGTTGGGTTGTCCCGTGGCGGGACTAATGGGATTCTTTTTTCCCAGTTGTCCCGTGAGGATCCATCATTTGGCCACAACGGGAGTAATTAGCAGGGATTAAGACATCTCACAAGTCCCGTATATCGGAACAGTTTCGGAGAAATAATATCTCCCTGCTGTCTCAGCCCCTTCTGCAATAAGACAGGATCCGTACTCTGGACCCGAGGCCTTACCATGAGCTCTTGTAGCGATTCAGCTCAAAAACTATTCAGTACAAAATATTGGTTCTGTGATGTCCGCAGCTATATTTAAAGGCACAGAAGCAGAAGGTTTATAGACTTCTGCGATTAAAGTTATTCAATGATGATGGATATCAACGATGAACCGATATTTTGTAATGAATAGTTTTTGAACTGAATCGCTATAATAACTCATGGTAAGGCCTCTGAAGACGGAAAGACATAGTGGCCTTGGTTTACGAGTACTTCAACACTTCGATATACCGGTAGTCGATCTGGCCCCACTGTATAGTTTGTAACACTGCCTAGCAGCTCTCGACTGAATCGAAGGCTTCTCGTAGTCGTATAACAAAGGTTGCCTGGAAGAGATCGCTTTCATCGATAAGGTCGCCCATTGTATTGCCTTTCTATGTAAAACTAGTGGTTCGCCCCGAACTGAGACCTCGCGATAACACCTTTATCAGCCCGACTACTTAACCAAGTAATATCCATTTTTAACCGAGTTCCCAAAAAAGGAGGAGGTACTCAATTCGGTAGTTTTTTTTTTTTTTTTTATGTTTTTTACCGCATATCTCCGGCGTTTATGAACCGATTTGGAAAATTCTTTTTTTATTTGAATAGATATGTTTCCAGATTGGTCCCATTTTTTTCAGAGTCCAGTTCTGATGATGGAATCCATGAGGAATGGAGGGAACTCCTCAAATATTGTAGGCATACATATGGCGATTTTGATATTTTCAGCAACAAACCAAGCATTTGCATTCAAAAAGTAGAATAATCCTTTCACCACTATGGTTCTTTCATAATTTTTTTTTCATCCAAATATTTTGTCGAATAGAATGGCGGAAGTCAGTTTTTTAAATGAAAAGTTATTCTATTATTATTTTTGTAAATTTTCACCTCGAGGTCTACCAGTACAGTACAGGATCTATCAGTAACAACTCTAATTTCCTACACATCATCGAAATAACCTTTGAATAGGGCTAAGCAACGGGGCGTAATACTACATACCTGTTAGTACCTATATCAAGTACCTGACGAATTAAGTGATAACGTTCTTTTGACGTGAAACATAGAACTCCAGCGTCATTCAAATTCCTAGAAATGGGAGGTCAACAATGGATGTTATATTGGTCTCTGTTTTATGGAGTACAAGTTTCTAAATTCTTCAGTTTCAGACTTTTCCCTGTAGTTGTGACACAAAAGCCACAAGCATACCAAATTTCAGCATTGTGGGATTGCTGGAAGTACCCTATAATTTTTGATTTTTACGTTTTTTATTTTCCCTAATATCTCAAAAACTACTAAAGCTAAATACTTATTAATAACAGTTTTGAAATGTACAACCAAAGCGCTTTCATTAGACACCCCACTTGATCTGACTGTCTCACTTTTATTTTTTTTACCCCCTCTTGGACCCCAATATCTCAGCAACCCCCTGACCGATATAGCTCATAACCTTACCTACAAATTGTACCAATACTATCTACCCTCATACCAAATTTCATGAAGATCGGATTAACGGTTTGGAAGTTTTCATCGGACAAACATACATACATACACACATACATACAAACGCCGATTCTTCCAACTTGACTCAGAGAACTCGCTTCGCTCGTTCAATTACTTATTTATTTCTTTTTTTTTTTCTGTTTGTTGATCAATAAAGTGTTACTATCTATCTATCTATAACATAACATAATTGAACGAGCGAAGCGAGTTCTCTGAGTCAAGTTGGAAGAATCGGCGTTTGTATGTATGTGTGTATGTATGTATGTTTGTCCGATGAAAACTTCCAAACCGTTAATCCGATCTTCATGAAATTTGGTATGAGGGTAGATAGTATTGGTACAATTTGTAGGTAAGGTTATGAGCTATATCGGTCAGGGGGTTGCTGAGATATTGGGGTCCAAGAGGGGGTAAAAAAAATAAAAGTGAGACAGTCAGATCAAGTGGGGTGTCTAATGAAAGCGCTTTGGTTGTACATTTCAAAACTGTTATTAATAAGTATTTAGCTTTAGTAGTTTTTGAGATATTAGGGAAAATAAAAAACGTAAAAATCAAAAATTATAGGGTACTTCCAGCAATCCCACAATGCTGAAATTTGGTATGCTTGTGGCTTTTGTGTCACAACTACAGGGAAAAGTCTGAAACTGAAGAATTTAGAAACTTGTACTCCATAAAACAGAGACCAATATAACATCCATTGTTGACCTCCCATTTCTAGGAATTTGAATGACGCTGGAGTTCTATGTTTCACGTCAAAAGAACGTTATCACTTAATTCGTCAGGTACTTGATATAGGTACTAACAGGTATGTAGTTTTACGCCCCGTTGCTTAGCCCTATTCAAAGGTTATTTCGATGATGTGTAGGAAATTAGAGTTGTTACTGATAGATCCTGTACTGTACTGGTAGACCTCGAGGTGAAAATTTTCAAAAATAATAATAGAATAACTTTTCATTTAAAAAACTGACTTCCGCCATTCTATTCGACAAAATATTTGGATGAAAAAAAAATTATGAAAGAACCATAGTGGTGAAAGGATTATTCTACTTTTTGAATGCAAATGCTTGGTTTGTTGCTGAAAATATCAAAATCGCCATATGTATGCCTACAATATTTGAGGAGTTCCCTCCATTCCTCATGGATTCCATCATCAGAACTGGACTCTGAAAAAAATGGGACCAATCTGGAAACATATCTATTCAAATAAAAAAAGAATTTTCCAAATCGGTTCATAAACGCCGGAGATATGCGGTAAAAAACATAAAAAAAAAAAAAAAACAACTACCGAATTGAGTACCTCCTCCTTTTTTGGGAAGTCGGTTAAAAATGGATATTACTTGGTTAAGTAGTCGGGCTGATAAAGGTGTTATCGCGAGGTCTCAGTTCGGGGCGAACCACTAGTCATAATCTGCCGGAGCCTGTAGGGTGTGGTCTACGGGTTTAACCTTTTTAAAGCCAAGATATACATCGAGACAAAGTTGTTGATAGATTAAGCCAATGTAAGTTAAAGGATAGAACTTGATGGTCACTTCGATCTCAATTATTTTATCGGAGAAGCTGAGGAGCCCACTTGTTCTTTAAAGGTAAGTACCGAGCTACGAAGAACTTCCTGCAGGGCATGAGCTCCCATGATCCAAGTAATAATTCATCATTCCGATCGAACATTGAGATTATTACTTGGCGTTGATCCAAGTAATAATCTCAATGTTCGATCGGAAACCAACAACGAAACCCTCGGTGCGCGACTTTGACTCGCACTTGGCCGAAGTTTATTTTACATTTCAATCAAAATTTGTTAAATAGGCAAGTAGCATTTTAGATACCTACATATCTTAAATCTGTACCGTTTTAGTGAGTTGTTCTAATCGGTTTATCGTTGCAGTGATTGGAACTTATCATAATTAAATTTATCTTTGGGAATTAGATAGATTTCGATGTGTGTTTTATTTAACGTATATAGAGATATAAACATATAGAGAGAGAGAGAGAGAGGATTTTAACAGCTGCAGTCAACCAAGTAGGTATTTAACTAATATATTTAACAATAGTAGGTAACCTAGATACCCTACATATGTTTTTCGGTGCTCGACTACTAAAATGCAATAGGTATAAGTCACAGACTACTCAATTTGTATTTGCTTGATACTTAGTACCTCCAACATCTTTTTGTCTCTGTGTCGTCGTGATCCCGACTTCCGATCCATAGGTCGTGAGTGGATTTTCCTATCCAAAAAACTTGTGTGCAATATTGTACATACCTACGAGTAAAATCTATTACACATATCGCAATACCTACTACGAAGATACCTTCTCTAAAACGGTGAAGGAAAACATCTTGAGGAAACCGGCTATGTTCTAGAACCAAAAATTCGAAGACTTTTCAGAGCCACATATCTCAGCCATATCACTGATCTAAAGGAGAACCAAGAGAAAACCTCACGAACATAGAACGAGTAGAAGTAGAGCTCTTTGTGAAAGAGTTCGTCCAGGGAAGTACAACCATCAACTACCATACCTCTATTTCTGCCGCCAAGCGTAATGCTCGCATTGCTGTTTCGGATTGAAGAGTATGGGTGCCACCGGTGAAAGTACCTACCTACTACAGCCACAAGAGACTTTTCATATTTGTCAGGATGACGGGCGCAGTGCAATGCCAAGTAGGGCGCGTCCTAGGTGGACGTGACCTAAGAGGTATAAGCATTTGTAATTGGCTGGGGTAACCGCTTGGTGGGCCAGTTCCGTCATTTAGGTGCTTAAATAAAAAAAGAAGAAGAGTAGAACAATCATTGACGTATATATTACTAGCTATCAATGAGAACAATGCTCATTTTCTCCAATGCTTGTTCTCAAACAGACCGCACGTGTAACTGGTAGATATGCACGGTCTACCAAATGCTTATTGCCACATGCCACCAATAAATGTATACGAATGTCATAAACGAGATCTCTTTAGGCATTAAAACACAACATGAGTTATTATCACTTTGTTATGCCAAATTAATCGGACCATGAATTGTACATAGCTTCAGTCATTATTCTGAGTTGTACCTACCCACCTTTGTCTGCTTTTATTTCTAACACAAAATCAATGACTGGCTGACAAGAACAATGGTTTGACAACTCACAATAGTCTCTCGTCGCGCAGGCCTTGTGGGTCGGGCTGCATTGCTCAGATTAAATCCACCTTTAGTCGACCACTTGAACGGTGGACACAGCACCATTTTAATTCCTTTGTTTTGTAATAAAACGTCACATGAATGTTATTATAACTGCACTATGCATGTAGCGGTTACAAGGTTCGCGCAGCGGCGGACTAGACTGCGCGAACTGCGCATAGGCAGCCCTTATCGCTCCTACCAGATTATCTCACCGTGCAGATTGTTTTAATTATTTCATACTAAAGAATGATTGCCTACGATTCATTATCAAATATACCTGCAATCTTATCGCCACTAAATAATTATTATCACTGACAGCCAATCACAACTAAGTGTAGCCTTCCTATCGTTACTTTACCATAATAAGTTCTCCAGCGTGCATAATTGCCTAGCCTGACAGAGGTAACTGCACCGCTGTTCTACAAATGTGTAGAAATAAATGTAATAATTTAGCCTTGGTGTCCGATCTAATACGTCTGCTCCCGTGAATGTAACCGACTTCGAAAGGGAATGGGCAGCTGTATCCATCTGAGTACTTAACACCAATACTGCGATCACCAATCTGCCTGCCAAGCGAGGATATTATGTCAAATTTCCCATTGTATTCTATACTGGCCCAGCAGTGGACGTCTGAAGGCTGCTGATGATGATGAAAGTGATCTATTCGTAGTACTTTGGGAGTAGAAAATAAAAGAAGATTTTCATACTATAATTTATTGATAACGTAAATGAGTACACAAGGCCAAAGGCTTCAAATGATTTTACTTCATTCAATATTCATTGAAAAAAATATATATTTACAATAAATCAGCACTGTATTTCATTTGAAAGATGCCACACGTTACGACAAAATTTATGAATTCATGTACCTAATTTGATTCACAAATGAACATTCTACTGCGCTCGCTGTGCACTTGGCTCTCATACTCTGCACAATTATTATTAATTAGGTTTTTGTGCAACAATAAAATGTGCTAATAGTCTATAAAATGTGCCCAACGGAAGACTTTCAATATTATGTAACAAATCTATTGTAATTTAAATTTCAAAAACATTTAATTTTAACGTTATTCTTACCATAAACAGACACGGGAATTGAGCACGGTATTGTTTTTAGACAAAATACTGGTTGAACATGTACGCCCATTTCGTACGATCATGTACGCAAATACAAAATGCAAAAACGCAGTCGTAGCACATACATCGTACCTAGCCAAAAGTTTTTGCATAAAACTATTCTCTTTCAGCAAATAAAGTCAACATGTAATAAGTGATATAATGAAGCTAGCGATGACAATAATGTACAACTACTGTTATTTTGTTCCAATAGCTTATAAGGTAACACACTGTCATCAAAAGCTACTTTGTATTTTCATGAAGGCTGGTACTTATGTGCTACCTCTGCCATGCATGTAACAATTATCATTTAAATCGAAGACGTATTATTAGCGGCCTTCATCAATCTACCTGTATTCTACTTATAACAGCATCCAAACCTCCAAATTGTGACAACGATACAGCTTCTTCGATTTCAATGATAATTCGCGATTTAGGTAAAAAGGTGATTATTAAATCTACTCGAGACTACTAAAACCAGCGGAACATCGCTGACGAGTGCAATTGACGAACAAGTGATAAACAACTGGCTAGCTTAACAACATGAACCCGAGGGTACAAAATTATACGCACAACAGCCGGCGGTGAGGCCGCCATGCGCCAGTAACACTAACGGACTCACTCATACCGATCCAGACATCGCATTACAATATATATCCATTTTATTATAAGTTTAAACTATGATTTGAACACCAAATAGCATTCTTCAAAGTTTCATCCCAGATAAAATGGTTCTGAAACGACTGGAGCAGTTTGAATGATTCACGACACAGAGAGGGCGGTGAGGGGCGTGCAGGGGACGCAGGGGACGCACGGCCCCCCCTCCGCCCTCCCGAGTACAACAGCAGGCATCGCGCTGTTAGCGATCATCGACGCCCGCTAACAACACTATGATATGACTCCTGGCACTACTTAACAACACATTTTATAAGATCTATATTTATTAATAATTAACGAAGCCGTCGATCGTATCATTTGTGCACAGCATGAAGAAACAAGAATAGTATGAAAATTTAACATTATATAAAAATGGAGAAACAAATGGCTTTAAAAAATACATTATCCTTAATTTAATGATTAATATACTTTATAATACATACAATTGTCCATGATGTTTATTTTTCAAATCTTATTCCTGTAGCACACTAACCATTTTGTCAGATATGTAATTTAAATTCAGATTTTTCTCCCGTTAATTTAACAATTTGGCTTAGATCATGAAATGTACTTAAACTAAGAATCATTTATTTTCTTGTGATCAATAATCAAATTTAAAATAAAAGCTATAAAATAACATAATCAAAAATTATGTTTTATCAGAAACAAGTGAACGTGACGTGGTTTGTTTGTATGTTCATGAACATAGTTACTTACGCCACACACGTCTCATACACTTGCGAAATACCACGAAATACATATTCGCAAACTAGCACAAAATAACTAAAAATGATCAAATAAATCACATGTACTTTTTTCTGTACTAAAGATACAAAAAGTTGCATTTAGGATACTTATCCCTAAAACTAAAGATCCCTAAATTAATGCATCCACACATGAGTATTCAAAAGTAAAGCACAATATTTGTTCAAAGCTGCAACAAGACAGTTACGTAATACAAACGTATTTATTAAAATATCCTAAAATACATTAAGCCAGTGGCACTATTAGGTGAGTGTATGATAAATCAATCAGAAAATATGACACAAAGCTTAAAAATAACCTATTCAAATCATACAATGAACGTAGTCGGGTAGTTACATGTATTCAGGCATCAACGAGAACTAAAGTCCATGAAACCTTTACGAAAAGCACCTTTCCCTACAGTTAAATTGTGCGCAAAAGACTAGAAAATCTGTCAGTAAACGAATAAAATTGTCATGGATGTTACTTCAATTTGTAAGTAAAACTTGGCGTTTCTATCGTTCTCAATATAGATAACAGCTAAGAATAAATTAAATTTGTGCCATTATGCTAATAATCCACACAAGTATCAAAAAATGTCATGATCGGCCAACAAACCTAACGAGGACTATCTCAGATCTATAGATAATTACACGTATACGCTAGATGGCAAAGATATGTTCTCCGATAAATCACTCTGATACGTGGGTTTATTATTAATGACAATAACATAAAACAAAGATAAAAAGTATTAGACTGAGTAATGTGACTCTTAAGATTTGTTAAGTTTTTCCGAATGAAAGACTATGAAATCTACCGAGAGGAGTAATGACATGTGGATTCACCGAACAAGTACGAATCGATGGGTTTGTGCTTTGGTATAAACTTTGAGCGAATTCAATGATGTAACAATTATTTTACAATCCTAATGAAAATGTTAGATCTAAAATTTACGTTGTCTAAAGGGTTGGACCCGTATGCGTGTTTGTTCAATAAAAATTAAAAGTTCAGATAAAACGTTAAAACAGCACTGTAAAAATTAGACACCATACAAGATTAGTATTATCATCATCTACATAAAACCAAATTACAAGGAGAAAATCTCAATGATATGTAAGAACTCCATGGAGTTCCCTTCTCTTAAACACTACGGCTAAAGCATTACCTACAATTCAGTAAACTTTATAATAGCTAGCAACCGATAACTTACTTATTCGTTTTATGACTAAATAGGGACTGAATGTTTGCGATTCAATTTGATTCAATATTAAGAGTAACAGAGAGGCGAACTGTACACTATAAGTAGGTACTGATTATACATTTATACGTAGGTATATTTAGGTTTACTAATATTTGTGACCACTACTTTGTGGGCTTAACAAACGGGCACGGTATAATATACTAGAGAGAATACTTGACGTACTCAAGCGGGACATATTCATAGATTAATAGCAATGCAAGACAAATAGAACTGACAATAAGTCGCTTCTATCTTCGATTTGGATTTGTCCCAACGATTTGGTAAATGTCATCTAAAATTATTTTAACTATGTAGTTACTACTATTTACCTTGAGTAAAGAATATAAGGTAACTTTTTGGAAAACAAAGGCATTTGTAAAAAACAACCGAACACATGGCACCGAATAAAAGATCGCACCATAGAATTAGTTTGTTAATTCAACAGATTCACTGTGGAAGATCCGTACCTACTCTATGCACTTAGCGAGCTATTTAAATAAGCACTACATTAGAGATATTTAAATTCATGTAACTAATGAGATACTAGTGGCAATAACTATAAATTATGAGTAATATTGGAGGATAGGTATTAGGTATACATGTAGAATGAACTGAAATATCAAACTGGAACCCCGAGGGGCCTTCAATAACGACCATAACATCTATCTAGCAAACACGCTATTCAAACTCCTAAACTTTGTGAGTAATGTTATTGGGGTATATTTAATTACATTTTTATTTATGATATGCAAGTGCAAAGCTCACTAAATATCTCCGTACAATACTTACATGGAAATTAAATATTTCTCTATTGTCAATATTGTGTACATCTACACTAAGACAATACTGCATCGTATTTTATATGTAGGTAGATACTCGTACTCACTCATGTGTTGCGTACGCAGCGTGTTATTATTTTTCTCATAATACGTGATCCGTAATGAATGAAAGCACTATAGCTGCTCGCACTTGTATAGCATTAGTACACAAATAATTTACATTAACAGTTTATGGCAATAAACTTTTTCGGTTAGAAAATTGATTGACTTTGGTATCGTTTTACCTCGCGAGAGGGCGTGGCGGTGCGCCCCGATCTCTAGTGCACTTGGCTCGCCGCACGACGCAAGCGCAACACTTCCTACCTACATACACTCGACTCACCGAATTGGTAGTACTGTGATAATTCGCTACCCAAGCTTTACTATACAAAATTTGGCTAGCAAAATTACTTTTTTTATCCTTAAATTAAGAATTACATTTGTACGTTCAAGAGAGTTCATTGTCATGTTTAGGGTAAAGGTGATGAAGGTATTTTCATATTCGAGTAAAATCTTTAAATTGTTCCATTGGCTTAATATGGCGCGAATCTGTTGTAACCACTTCTGTACACTGCGGTCTGTAACAATATCAAGTCCAAAATTAGTTTTAGTGATAGGATACAAAAGAAAAAATATTTTGTTTTTAGAAAATCAGTTCTTACCCCGTAGCCTGTTACTGGACCGATGCTGTGTCCCAAATACGGGTCTGCATACTCTCTGCCGTACCTGAAAAAAAATATCTCGGTCAGACGATTCAACTTGGGTAGGCGGAAACTTTGAGCAGATGAGTGCAGTCATCTCTTAGGGAGGATCTCATACTATAAGTAAAGACTTACGTGGCAAGAGGCGCGAGCGCGGTGTGCTGTGCCGCGCTCAGCGGACTCTGAGCAGATGAGTGTGCTCACCCGCCTTTAGCGGACTCTGAGCAGATGAGTATCCGTATCTACTAGGCCGGATCTCGTATTATTAGTAGTCTACGTGGCAAGAGGCGCGAGCGCGGTGTACTGTGCCGCGCTCAGCGGACTCTGAGCAGATTAATGTACTCACCCGCCTTTAGCGGACTCTGAGCAGATGAGTATCCTTATTTGCCAGGCCGGATCTCGTACTATTAGTAAAGTCTTACGTGGCAAGAGGCGCGAGCGCGGTGTGCTGTGCCGCGCTCAGCGGACTCTGAGCAGATGAGTGTACTCACCTGGCTTTACCGGACTCTGAGCAGATGAGTATCCTTATTTACCAGGCCGGATCTCGTACTATTAGTAAAGTCTTACGTGGCAAGAGGCGCGCGCGGTGTTTTGTGCTGCGCTCAGCGGACTCTGAGCAGATGAGTGTCTTTATTAGTTAGGCCGGATCTTGTACTATATAGTAAAGACTTACGTGGCAAGAGGCGCGAGCGCGGTATGCTGCGGCCCGGCGCTGACGGCCGCAGCGGCCGCGCGGGCGGCTGCGCCATAATTGGCCGCCGCCGCCGCTGCTGCCGCGTGCTGCGCCGCACTCAGCGGACTCTTGAGCAGGGGTCCTGCTGCCGCTGCTGCTGCTGCTGCCGCCTAAACACGTAAACACGTTGAGAATTGCTTTATGGAATAAATGGTCTGGCGAGCCTCTCCGTTCTGTTTGAAAAACTAGGCCACCCTAAAATTTGTCGTTTGGATGCGCACAAACAATTTAGTTCAAACAATTTATTGCGCAGCCAAACGGCTAACTTCGTCGCCTAATATCGGCAGACCTGTACGGTTGTTTTTGAGTGAATTTAAGCCTCAGTTGTTTTATTTTTTTATCTAATATCAAACGCCAGACGACAACAAAGCCACTTGAAAGAGATCACTATTAATTTGGATTAGTCTTGACTATGATTTGGATTCAAATATATTATAGCGTAATGTTAAAAACATGTAGTTGAATTAGTTTAGATAATTCATTCACTTGAATGCTGTGAGGGTGTATGGGGTGTGTGTGTGTGTGTGTGCTGTGTCATGTAATGGAACTTGTTAATCTGGCGGCGAACAGAATAGATGTGAAACTTGTAAACCAGCATAAAATTTGGGCACGCGTGAACAGTGAGCCCACAAACACGCAATAATAGTTCCACTCAAATGTTTCGAACCTATTTCCAATCACAGACATCTTACCGTAGGGTCACAAGGGTCCAATTGTAAACTCCGGTCATCCATCGCAACGTATAGTCATTCGTAACCTCGATATCGCGTCTTTTAAAACAGCAAAAGACAAGCCAGATCGATGCATTCAATTGCGTTACTTAAAATAAAAACAGCGTGTTGGAAGTTTGACTATTTATTTATAAAACATCATGCAGCTTTCCTCGCGCTCTTTCCTACGAAATGGATATGGTTTATTCTCTGCAACACGACACAAGTTCATGCTAGCAGAGGATTGAACTGGTAATGTTACAGAAAATTGTTGTTACGGCGGTCGAATGAGCATGAGCATGCAATACGGATGTGAGAATTTAAAATTGTTACAAACTAGTAAGTACAAATTAGATTGAACCAATGATTATAGTCATAACTATCTACTGATTTTGTAAATTGTTAGTGTAAATACTTCGGGGTTGCAATTAATTTGTGGGCTCAATGTTCTACTTGGAGCATGATAACAAGATTAGCATCTGATCGAGTCAACTCGCAGCTTGAGCAAAGACCTAAAGCTAATCACCCACCACAAATACCAACAACGAACAAGGAAAACTCAAGAGAAAGCAATGGGCGCGGGCCGGCCTCGGCCGCGCTGTGCAGTCCGTCTCGGTTACCACAAACACAATGTGCACCCTGCATTACGGTGGATTACCAACCAATAGGACTATACGAATATAATAAGGAGCAAACAAAATCCCAGCACTCACTCCACGATGAATAACAAACTTATACTAGCGTAGTGGAACATGAATCGGGAAGCGATAGATATACAGACAAGTCGCTTATCGAGCGACATCGAGCGTCGGTTACCTCGGCTGCGGGCTTCGCCGCCTGCAACAACACACACGCACGTCACCCCGGAACACGCAACGCAACACAACGCATTATAACTACATCACATCTAATGCTTGGAACTCATTCAATATGTACGAACAAGTGCGTATAAGACTCGCGCCTTTAAGGCTTCCGTACCGTTATTTTGTAACTTTTCCTGTACCAATGCCGAATTGTAGGATTCAGTGGAGACTTTTCCATAAAAACTTCACCCTACGACTTTTCCTTTTATCTGTGTCAAAAAGGCTTAATGCATTCTAAATTTAAACATTTTGGGATAACTGGAGTTGAGTGTACTTCAAGAGGTTCTTCACTATGGTAATTCAAATAATAAAAAAAAAAGAAGTTTTAAGTATGAATTTCAGCTTCACCCTTTCCTGAGAAAAGGGGACTTGACTGACAGACGGACAAAGCCGTATTTTCCTTCTGAGGAATAGAACCCTTAAAATTGATATCAAATGGATTTCTAATATAATATTCACCTGTAATCTGTAGTTGGAGTCAGCCGTTGCTGCCGCTGCTAAGAATGGGTCGTAATACACACTGTGAACCGAGATAAATTATGATGAAGAAACGAAAGAGAATTTGGTACATAAAAATAACAAAATTAATTATTATTTACTATTTTAAGGTAAAATATTAATCAATGTTGTAAGCTCTACAATTTACAACACTATAGTGTGTCGTTCTAATGTAATATAATAACATTCATAAACCTTACCTACAAACATTTATGCTAATTTTACAGTATCATAACAATAATATCTATAGATGCAGAAAGAGAAGGTAGTCTATGATGCAGAGAGAGAGAAAGAAATTATCTACAAAAACTAACAACTTCAAATATTTACACAGTTTGTACAGAAAGAGATAGAAAAAGCACTAGAACTATTGAGCTAAGGCAACCAGTTGCATACAATATTAATATTTGAGTTAGTCAACAATAAGTGATTAATTCGATGGTCGCTAATCTAAGTTACTTTGTGCTGTTATTAAGTTAAAATATTAATTCATACCGGTGGAGGTGAGGGGTGCAAGGTAAGAAGGGGGTAGGGTTGGGTAGTTATGGATTGCAATTTGGACCGTACATATAGGATAGGTCTTGACTCCTGAAATAAATAATACATCTGTAATTGTATTTCAATTTAAATGGCAAGGGAGACATATTGAATCTAGAGCGAAGCGAATGATCTATACTAAAAGAATCACGATCGTAGCGAGGGATGTAAAATTCCGCCCAGATTTTAGTTTCTTCTACGAGTAAAGATCAATTGCACCCTCTGTACTGTAACAATCACATAATATATGTACAACTGTTTCTGTTTAACCAGCCTTTTCACCAAAATTGATATATATCATAACTGACTTTTTTACAGTGTTAACATACTTTTTTTTGCCAAGATAGAATTTTACATAAATTGACTCCAACATTTGGAACAATTTTGTCCAATTTTAAAAAACTTAAATAATTTTTAAGCTATTTCTGACAATTGAGTTTGATGAGGAACAGTAAAGTAGGATAAGTGTAAGTAAGAGGGTAATTAATGGGAGTGCGGTGCGGTGCGGACACGATCTATGCAGCAACGTCTTTTCTCTTGATGTCTTAAGTGCCTACTGCTCAAATTCTCGCTTCTGCAACTATATTTTTTACTGTGCTCAATATTGAATTTCGTTGGTAATTTTTAACTGAAGCTTGCCACAAAATATTAAAACTGGTAAGTAAAGGACTATGTTATTCATTTGGGTGAAAACTAAACGTAGATGGCGCTAGTATAGCACGTTCCTACTAGGACTTAACAGGGCAAGACTTTGTGTTAACATACTTCGATGTGGTGCACACAAGCCCCAAAATGACTTCAATTATTTTGTTTGCCCATACAAATTTCTTGCTTAGTCAAATGCTTGTCAATTTAACTGGAAAATGGTGCTAAGTGGGCGTGAGGGTATTCAACTTTGTAGAAATTGCCATCACTGCCTATAAATTGGAATTCCCCTTTTATAGTTTTGTAAAGTAATGAAAATTAAATCTGCATAGATTGCGTGTCGTGAGTACTCACTGTGCATATGCGTGCATCGGCGATGCGTAGGCGGCGCGGGGCAGCACGTGCGGGAGATGGTGCGGGTGCGGGTGCGGCGGGTGTGCGGGGCGCGGGGAGCGGCCGCGCACGACTGCCGCGCCGTGGAGCGCACCGGCGCCGGGGGCTACATGCAACACACAGCGGAGGGCTAACATGCGGGGAGGGTTACCTGCGTCGCTGCGCGGCGCGAGGCGCCAGCACGAGCGGGGGCGCCGCGGCGGCGGCCGGCGCCGCGCCGAGCCAAGGCCACGTCACGCCGGACACCCGGAGCCCTGCGCACACATTGCGCCTCTACACACTGACTCCGTGTTGCCACCTTATAGTACTACGAGTAGATACTACCTTCTTATGTTATTTTGCGAAAGATCCAGATTGTACCACTCCCGAGTTATCGTACTTTTAACCTGACCCTATTATAAAGGTACGGTACGACATTTTCTAGCAGAATAATTGAACATAGGGGACCGTATGCTGGCTAACTCTCAACAAGCCAGTCAAGCCCGTATGTATTTATACGGTTCTTGGAGACTTGTATGTTGTATTCGCAAGCAAATCACTAAGGTGGCAACGCAGGCAGTAAGCGACAAGGTATACAGACCGCGTCGCGTTAAGACAGACCTTTTTGTATCGAAGGCACTTCTGAAAATGCGGCTGTGTCCGGTAGACTCATTTTTGCAATAAGTATCTTGGGTGTACGATTTAGTCAAATTTGGAAAAAAGCCATATGAAAAGAGTAAATTCATTATTCACAATACTTTCTATGTTACTAATATTACATTGTGCACTAGAATGCGATTCAATTACGAGACGGCTATAATAAATCGAGAACATGATTCACATCGAGACGGGGACGGACCATGCCACATTACAGTCGACGCGGGCCGCGCCTAGTCTATAGTACGTCTCTAGCACACACAACATTCTCGCCCGTGCCGCGGAGGACATGACAAGTGGCCGCTGACTTGCTGCTCTAAGGAAGCATGGCCTCTGGGTTTTTACAAAATGCTTTCAATTCAATCTCTGACATTCAACTTCTGTTCGAGCAGTACTTTTAGTTCTAATCAACCGCATAGTCCCACCACATAAAGAAATTTCATGCTCGAATGAATGTTATAATAAATGTAACGCGAAAGCTTTAGTGTCTTTAACAAAGGATTTCATACGAAATTCTGCATGGGTATCTTACCTTCCGGCCATTGTACACACACTGCAACAAAGTGAAATTATTTTTATGAGACGCTAAACATCAAAACATTGTCTACGTCTAGGACAATAAAGGCAAGAGTAGAAGACATTCTCCACTACACAAATGAAATATTAATAGTGCAAGATTGAAGGCACATACAGTCATACAGAAAATATATATGCAACAAGAATATCTCATATCAAGCATAACACCAAGTGTTATGTCAACTAAGAAGCCATTTTGGTGGTATTTGGGATAGTGTTCAACTTTTTCAGGCAATAGTAACGCCGGAGACAGGCAACAGTGTAAATTTGTAATCGTCTTTGAAATGTAATTTGTTTGTAATTTGTAAAAATGTATGTATGAACGAACAAGTATGTACTCTTATATAATCAATTGCGCAAAATGAATTGTATGCGATTGCCAGGCGCAGACTGTCTCCGGCTGCTGACAGTGGACTCATTCTCTAAATAGCATTCACCTAATTGCATTCAGACAACAGATCTAGCCAACATGTATACAATAGGTACATTGACATGGCATGGACAACACTCATTTTTACAAACTCAGCTCTCTCACCCACAGTGGGAACTGATCCATTTCTAGCCAGAATAACTGATGGATTAAAAAAGAAAAATCCAAGATGCATTAAAGTCAAAAGAAGTGTTATGTATGTAATCAATATGTGACAGATAAATGTTTACAATATTGGCGGTTAGAGTGTAAGTATTGGGAGGATTTGTGGGCATAGTTCTTTATAGAAACGTGTTATAACGACAGAAAATACTAAATTATCAATGATGGACTTTAAGTTTTAATAGTTAACAGATGTAGGTATGCTTACCGTTGGGGACCGTCGGAGGTTTCTTTGTCTGGACTCTCGCCGTAGCATTATTAACCTGATATTGAAGTAAAATACGTCAGAATATATATTTTTGGGGTCCTAATAATAAAATATTTAGCTATCCTTTGAAGCATTTTAATAAAAGTATTTAAAATTGTGGGAATCGAACCCATCGCTTTAAGAAATGATAATATAATAATAATGAAAAACCTATAATAGGTATCATTCTAATAATCTCTATGGGGACTTGTGTTTGGCCACCTCACCTGATGGAAACCGATGTTGAGGCCATCATTTTGTATTGTAAACTGGCAAGTAAACCATTAAGAGACATTTGTATTTTGTGTGTGTATTTTGGGTTAGGTAGGTCACTCGGGAACTGCTCAAGAAAATTTGTTGAGGGAGAATTACTGACCAGGTCCAGTCAAAAGTTTGAGCCTTTTCAGCCGACATTGATCTCATTGGTATTGACTGAATCCTGGATTCAAAGGGATTGATTTGACTCCGGGTACAATGTATAGAGCTGTAGATAATATTTGTGTGTTGTATCTTACCTCTGCGGCAATGTGACGATACGGTTCTGTCTACATTTCTCTGTGAGACACTCTCTTTCGATCGGCATTTTAAATGACCGTCTAGAGAGTAAAGGGACAAAATAAATAAGGTTTGTTTGTGGATTAGACTGTGGCATACTTAGTGCTAAGAGCCGGCGCGGCGTGGCGCCACGCGGCACGCTAGCATGACAGTAACTACAGAGCAGACGAGCGCAGGTTGCGGTGGGCGGTGGGCGTAGGAGCGGGATGTTACAAGTTACATAGTGCTACGGATGGTATTCATTGAGTCATGCACACCTCTATCTTTCTGCCCTCAACCACGGTGCCGTGAAGACGCTCTCGTGCTCGCTCCGCATCACCACTATTTGCGAATGTTACAAAACCGAATCCCTGCATGCAAGACAGACAAAACATGCATTAAAAACAGCGTCGCTCAAAAAACAACGTGCAACAAAAATTAACATTTATGCATTGCATATTCTTTATTTAAATAATTCTAGTGAAATATCGAGAGGATAATATTATTTGATTACGTTGATACTTTGAGCGTTTTCTAGCTGAATGGGTACACATAAGCGTTTGGATTACAGTAAGTAAATAAATCAATGTATCGTCGATCGACCTAGTACTCTGTACTATTAGGTATGATGGCGTGTCGACGACTAGGTATTCAGAAATCTCTGTTACTATTTCAAAGACACTACCAGAATGATAAGTTATTGTGTGTAATGTTAGCTGCAATTTGTTCTATACAGTAAAATCACCGTTCATGCATAAACTAAATTGCTAGGAACATTATAGCGACAATTTATATTAAAATATACAATTTCACTGTACAAATTACTAGTTATGAAGGCAATAGACACGTTGCGCTAAATTACTTATTTAGGTTCCTAGTAATCATAAGTCACGGGAAAGTTTACACCATTTCTTTTTGTACTTATTTCATCCATGAAAAACGTGGAAAATGTATAAGTATATGCATTTAACATAGTGCGATTACATTACAGTGCCATACTAAGCATAGTAAAATCATAAGCATTTTATACAATTTTATTTAATTATATCACAAAGTTTCATCATCTACTGCACGATTCATTATTATGAAATGATATTCACTATACGTCAGGTAGGTATATTTAGCCGGCAACATGAGTTTCGCCTACTCCGAGCATCAAATTAGTAGGTACCTATACTTAATTCAATAATATGAATCAGGATATCGTGCTCATAAATACTACAAACTGTCAAAACATGGTGATAAATAATCCATAGGTACAAAAAGCAGCTAGCTCAGCACACAATACAGTGGAAGACACGAGTCGTGAAAGTGGCAATCACGTTGCTGATTGTACGAAACGCTTACACTTACAAAGCAATGACAGCTCTATTATTACCATTCTGAGTGCAAATATATAGGAAAACAATGATTTGGGCAGAGAGAAAGAGAAATAGATACAAAAAAGATGTGGGCAGAAAGACCTAAACAAAGAGGACCATCTATCGCCATCTAAACATACAACGCACCGAGTGCAGCAAGCTCTCGACAATCGGTAAACGGACTCCAATCGAGAACAAGACAGAAGACATTCGAGAAATACTAAACTAAAATGCACCAATCTAGATTAAAATGCTCTAACTTTTTAATACATTTTGCGAATTGAGGATCAGCGGTATTTACTTCATGCCCAAAACTAATGACAATTATTTTGTGTTTCCCTGGTTAATAAAGCTATGACTAGACGAACTTCATAACAATTCAGCTCAAAAACATTAGGAAATATTAAATTATTAGACTGGGGATTAAGTATTAGGTACTTTAGAATGAAACATCATCCAAACTACACACCAAGTTGCAAAGAGAAGTAACCCTGTTAATAATGAGTCCAACCAAGCAAAGGTAGTTTATAAACTACCTACGAAATATTAGGAGAAATTGACTTTACACAGGAAAATAAACCAAAATGACTAGTAACTAAATTATAATTAAAGAAACGTCTAGTGACTGTGTTAAAAATATTTAAATATCATATGTAAAAGGTCATAACCATGAGCAGTTTGGATGATAGAACGTAACCTTTATTAGTGATGGATAATAGAGCCGTCCTGATAATATGAATTAGGAAATCAGCTGTTAAATGACGATGCAACATTCTCTAATAAGTACTGCAAATCCCAATATGAGACTTAGGAAAGAATAACTGGGAACTATTATTTCAAAAGAGAAAAATTACTTCCTTGATATGATCGAGCATGGACTACTTAGGGGCGGTCACCAAACGGACACAAGAAAAGCAGAAAACACGAAAAAAGCGTTCAATCCAATCAATTATTATTATAAAAATTATTTTAATAAAGTCATCTGCTCAAAGTTTTTATAATTTACAGTGAGTTGTTTTTTGAGTATCATTAAAATGTGTAAATTATTCATTGTTATGTTCTAAGTTATGATGGCACACCATTGACTTACTTTTAAACAAAAGTATAACGATTGTTTCATAAGCAAAATTAAATAATCAATGAAGGTCTTGACTACGTTCAATGTCCACAAATATGGAATCACGAAATGGACAAAAAATATGTCAAGGGTGCAACAAAATATAATTCAGATTCTTGAAAATTATAAGGTAGACATTATATTAAATGATAATATACAATGCAATTAGAGATACTGCACCAAACATTAAAACCAAGAATATGCTATGAGAAAGAATAGTTGGTTTCAAACACTATTGATTAAATTTAACTAAGCCCATTGCCTTCAGAATTATGTTAAAGCTAAATAGTGATTATGAATTAAGAATCAATTTGTACGTTTATTCAAGAAAATCATTTTTGGAAGACTTATGTAAAGATTTTAATTTGTAATATCTATAGACATTTTATTTAGGTTTGGGCAGAAAATTTCGAATATCATAGAAAATAATACATCATACGTCCTCTTTTTAGCTACTGACTTAAGTTTAGGTGAGAAAATATTTGAACATTTAAAGAAAATAGAATTTGTTAAAAATAAACAACATCAATAGCTAAGAAGATCCGTACACATTTCAGAGTGAATTCAAGGAATAACAAAATAATTAAAAAGTCACATTGCTTATTACTTGAAAAAATACATAATAATTGTTATTCCGAAAATTTAAATTCAACAAAGAAGCAATAAAGAAAACAAAAGTAAATAAAATAAGCAGGTGTAATTTATGGGGTACAGCATAATTAATAAGGCTACCATTTTTGCCATAATTGGAGACTTTTTTTATTCCTTTCTATACATCTTTATTGCTTCATGCCAATAAAACACAATTTAGGTTTGCAGCACACAGACTGCAACTTGGTTTTATCCTCAAACTGAGGAAAGGTTAAATTCATGATATTCGGTCGATACTTTTATATAATATGTAGGTATTTAAAAAGGCTTTACGATAGTTTTACAAAATGTTGTCAGCGTCAAATTGCAGTCTATGCGCCCAACAAATAAAGATCTCTCATAGTGGCCCACTGGAACCCTTGCCATGAAGGGTTTCAGAGGGCCACTTCATAAAAAGGCCTTAACAAAATAGTTCTTACCTTTGAACCGCGCTCGTTGAAGATAATTTCTACATCAAGAATTGTGCCATATTGCTGAAAAGCAAAACGTTACAGTTACATTTCATCCGCTCATAATTTTGGGACATACAAAGGCTGCATGCAGTGTCGTGAAAGCATTGTATAGCATAAGTTAAATACGTACGCCAAACATATTTCTGAGATCGGGATCTCTAAACCGGAAGGGTATGTTGGAGACGTGTAATCTCTTGGGTTGCGAGGCTTGCGAGACGGGCACCAGGGTTTTCTCGGGCGTGGAGGGTGGTTGGTTGACAGCATTGGCGACGGCAGCGGAGACGGCCGCGGCAGCCGCGTGCGCCGCGGCCGCCTGCTGCGCCGCCGCGTGCTGTGCCACTGCATGCTGCGCCGCCTGCTGCGCCACCGCGTGCTGGGCCACGCAAGCTGCCACGCTTACTGGAGTGTTATCTTCGCTATTGTCACAGTCGCTCTGCTGAAATCATTGTAACAAGTGGACAGTTCAAAAAACTTTAGCCCAAACAATTGGTACCTATCACAATTGCCGAAAATTGATGATATTATTATAAATAGACATTATAGATTATGAATAAAATATGCGACTGTTCGTGTTGTTAATTTTCTCCTCCAAAGCCATTAAATAGATTCGAATGGGGATTTTATTGTTGGACAGCTTGGTTCTTCAGCAAGGTTTCAGGCTATAGAGTAGGGCGGTCAGCTAGTTTAACACCTTAAATGATGATTTAAGTAGAACTCACTGATGTATTCTGATTGTCTATTGAATTTGGCGGATGCGGTTGAGGCGGTGGCTGCGGCGAGAAGGTGGCTGGCGGCAGGGAAGCCGGTGGCGGTGGACCCTCGCTCTTCACCAGGGGCTGCTGTGGCGCGCTGCTCTCGGCTTTCACCGAGAGGGCTTCGCCGTTGGCGGCATACTGAGCCGCTGCCGAAGGGAACGGACTCATTCCGGCTCCCACCATGTGCTGAAATTGATAATATTAACAGGTTAAACAAAATTATACGTCAGGTCGTCATTAAAACAACTATTTATTATACCTGGTAAATAATACGTTACTAGTGTGAAGCCGCGAACGTATCACTGGACATTAACACGTCTCTAAATATCCCAAGCCCAAGTTAACAAAACTACGGCGTATCAAGAATTTCGTCTCAGGGACAGTCTAGGTAGGTTAATATGTACTAATTCTGTCGTAATAAATAAGCCCGGTATAGTTGACGTTTCTGGGCTGTTATTCGAATTATTGACGTAGAGAGCTCGTGCCAAAATTCGAGTTGCATCGCTCAGCACCAAAACTGCGTAGGTAAAGTATAGGTACCACAGATTTAGTACTCTTCAGATGAAAACTCTTAGTAAAACATTAATAGTCCCCTAAAGCATCTAATAAACTCTTCAAAATGTTATGTGAAAATAAAGTAAAGAGAAATAATAAAAATAAATTTTAGTTTGTGGTTTTTAAAGTGTTCTTGTTTAGAATTTTGAAATTGCCGCTCATTTACGACGCGTTACTTGTTCTGAACGTAACCTTCGCTCGCCCAGTTTTATTTTGTCCGAAATGCCCGCCGGGAACAAAATTAAATTGCGAATGGAATGTAACACAGACCTCATCCCGGGACGCGCTTATCCAAACTCTGTGTATGAGCCCGTGCCGAACGTGTAGGGCCGCAACAGATTTCCGAAGCTGTTAATAGAATGTTATGGCGTACAAAATTTCGAGCCAGCGAATTTGTCTAAGGACAAAAAGAAGCCTAACAACCGATAGTAGGTTGTCATCATCATCAATCTTTAGTCACTAGATAGGTTGTTAGGTATTTAGTTTTTTGTCTAGGGTGCTGACTCGAAACAGGGCTGCAAGTACGTAGGAGTCGTAGGACTCGATTCGATAAATTTGACATTAAAATTTGTCAAAATGGGACTATTACCTCCACATAGTTCGTTTTGTCGAATTTGAATGTCAAATTTATCGGATCGAATCCTACCTACTTGCACTGCAGATTTTGTACGACTGAGTGTACTGACTTAGAGAAGAGAGCAGTTCAAAAATATGTTGCGGCTCAACGCGCTCAGCGCTGGCTCATACACAGAGTTAGGATACACGCTCCCGGGAAATAAAAGGGGTGCGGCGCGTATCCTTTAAAATTGTGATGACCGTGGGCGTTCAATTTAACGAGCTTTTTCATCCTTTACAAAAATAGACCTTACCTACTTTATTAATCATAGAGCAATTCCTTTGAAAGACATCTTATTCATGAACTTAACAACGACTTCGATGCAGTTAACGGCAGCAGCAGGGTTTTAAGTGATAGGCAACGTTGTACCGAAACAGTTATTCATTTCGCAACAAAAAAAAAGGTTCCATATCTCTTAGAATATACACTTGTCAGGTATAAATATCTAAGACATAAGCATGTCTTTTACATTTTTACCAACTAGATAATATGTTCTCACCAATGGCAGATTAAATATAAGCTACTACGTAACTAAGCTCATGTACTGTCATGGCATCTTGTCCAGCAGATCCGAACCAAACAACTGCGCGAAAAACAAACAAATTGTTGATAATGTCACATGGCTATTATAACGTATTTATTTGTAGAATTAATTCCTTATTACATATATAAGTTGATTTTCAGTATTCTTAGACCTTAATCTGCGAAGTATTTGAAATAAAATACGTTTGATTCAACCTATTAATGATAATTATCATGATAATAATATAATTTGATGATTATCTTGAAAAATATCCATTAAAATATGTAAGCCCGGCAAGCCAAGTTGCTCCCTAACTCAAACTTGACGCAGTTGATATTGACTTGAACTATTATACAGCCGGTATTACATGCAGTTGATACTGTTGAATGCAGGGAACGTTATTTTATTTGTTCACTGGTTGAATGAAAGAGGATGAAGTTAGTCAAATAGAAAATAATGGTCTAAATTTGTTTGGTTAATACCAATAATTTAACGATAACTAATTTTAAAGATGGTTGGACTATTTATTATTGAATTTGTGTATGTAACCAGCGTGCATAATTATCGAATATAATTAGCTGATGTAATTATCTTAATCATTTCGGATAAGAGCAATGACCCTATAAGATAAAGATCAGTTAAACGTTTGTTTATTTTATCATCAGCATTTAATTATTCTTGTTTAATGATCCCAGTAAAATATTAACTTGAACAATTTACCATGAGCATGAGATAGAAGAACACAGGAAAAGAGAAAATTAGGAAGTGGCTAATAGAGGCAATTGGTGCGACCGCAGTATATTGTTAGTCGCCCTCCCAAGCTTGATCATAGTTAAGGTTGTCCCAGATTGTACGCCGGGTTAAGGTTTAAAAAAAAGCGTAACTTTTGGCATTTATTGTTACTTTTTCGTATAGCATTCCCTCAGTATTGTTTTAAGGTGAATGCTCTCGTTGCCTTGCCCATACAAAATAATTTAAGTATTTTTTCAATCCACAGATTGTCGTTCTTTATATCGTATTTTTTTTTCGATTTTCTAATGATTATCGTACTCGCAAATGGTTGTTTCAAATAAAAATTTACTAAGGGTAATTTTTAAAATTAGTTTGAAATACGACCAATTTTACGTATGTGTGAGTGTTTTTAATGTCCATTTTGAGTCGCCACCTACCATCGAAGCGTGATATTTTTACGCAGAGCACCCTGTTTTGTTTAATTTGACAGAGATGGCGGTTAAATGGACCTCGAGCACCGAGTTTTGAGAAAGATAGTGAAAGATGGCGCTAAATAAATAAAAGTATGCCTCGCGTTATTTTCGGGTCTGTCACCAAAATTGCCAAACGCGACGTTGCCAGGCAACGCTACGTCACAAGTTTAGTGCTTGCTAGTCACCCGTAATTATTAGGCTTTATGAGCTGGCTCTGATAGGGTTGCCAACCGTTCGTTATAATCATAGTTTACAAAGTTATTTGCGGCTATGTTCTTTATACTTTGCAATATCAACAAAGTAGGTACCTTCGAGAAAATACTTTATTGTAACGTACTTTATTGAAACTCAAGTTTCAGTTTTATAAAATAAAAATAAAACAACGAAAGAATATGTAAAAACTATACTTTCGTAACTTCATTCGCAGCAATAAAAAAAAATTATTATTAGTCATTGACCGAGCGAGCAAAGCAAGGTAAGTCCTTGCAATATAATATGGCAAAATTTGCTATCGTCTGTTCGGATGTATGTACCTATGTACGTAAGTACTCGCGTACGTCGCATTTTTCAATTAATCTTGATGAAACTTGATATATGTACTTACTTATATATTTATTTTACAATATAGTTTTTGAGAAAAAATAAAAATGAAAACCAATATTACGTGAGCTCTCATTTGTTAGAGTTTCAACGACTTGTGGTTCAAGTAAGATTGGGTATATGCTAGATCGGACTATGGATGCGATTTTTAAACTTTATCGAAAAACAAGATAGTTTGTGCTCTTGAGGTATTCTGTTCGCAAAACTACTAGTTTTTATAATCCGACCGTGTACCGTGCTGTGATTCAGAAACTCGGTGTAGCAACCCTGATAATATATCAATATCAAAGTGTAGTATGAAGTTGTCATCTCGCTCCTTAAATGCAAAAGAGCCACAAGTCGAAAATTCATTTTTTTACTGGAAAGCCTATCAAAGTTTTGATAGTAGTTTTTTTTGTATTACTTTATAAATCTTTTTTTTTCTACATATATGTATGGTATATTATAAGATGCGTATTTTGAACCTTACACTACCTTGAAATTTACATTGAGATCAATGTAATTAAATGCGGAAGAAACTTATCCATAACTATCACCTCTTCATCTAGCAATATTACAAAATAAAATACTCCATAAATCTTTGACTTACTAGTAGTAACGATGAGATCTACGATCAATAATATCTAAGTCATCGCAGTAATCTCATTAAGTGTTTCATTATTATACATAAAAATCCTTTAGCTTAAATAATCAATTTTAAAATAAGTAAGTATAAAAAGTTTAACATTACTTTGGGATTACATCCTTTTCAATCAGTTTTAGGATGCTTTGTTTTTTGTCTCAGCAACTTGTAGCTTTTTGATATTATTTTATATTATTTACTTGGGAAAAATCTGTATCCTGAGAAGTTTTGTATAAAAATATATTTTAATGTTGTTGATCAGTTTTAATAACTTTGAGGTCTGCTCTTTACGACTCTTCCTTTGGAAATCTATGTCAAGAGGCTGAACACTAGGAAGTACTGAATCAACTGATTGGTAATCAATCATCTGTACTGCTGTCTGAGCTTGAAGATGAGGATTCACTTGAGTATATCTGTATCGCTGTCTGTACTTTCCTCAATGACTAAATTTATTCACTGCTCTGGACTTCCAAAATCAGATAATGTTTTCATCAAGTAACGATAGGCTAGGATTGTGTTGGCTGTCTGTCTGGTATGGAATTTGTACCGTTTTTGATGAAGCGATTAAGATAGAGACTCCAGTGAATCCTCATCTATAAGCTCAGACAGCAGTACAGACGATTGATTACCAATCAGTTATGATTCAGAACCTCTTAGTGTTCAGCCTCTTGGCATAGATTTTCAAAGGAAGAGTTGTAAAGGCATAATATATTTTTATACAAAACTTCTCAGGATACAGATTTTTCCCAAGTAAATAAAATAAAATAATATCAAAAAGCTACAAGTTGCTGAGACAAAAAACAGGGCATCCTAAAACTGATTGAAAAGGATGTGATCCCAAAGTAATTTTAATAATCTTAAAAGTGATTATTTAATTCAAAGGATACTTATGTATAATAATGAAACACTGTATTTTAAGACTGATTGTACAGACTGATTGTAATAACAGTCATTTAACAAATATTGCATGTTTGTTTATAAACAATTACAACCATAATCACGGTAATCTTATATGCAAAACAGACACATTTCCAAGTACTGCGGTTTCGTTTTAATAAAATAGTAATCAAACTTATTGAACTTTCATTCAAAAGAAACGCATTCCAAAACCTGACACTTTTATGTTTCGTAATAAAGTTATTATTATTATTATTATTAACTGGAAAGATGGCTGCTTTGCTGTGAAGTTAGTCATCAAAGTCTCAAAATGCTAAATGGGTAGTTGTGTGATTGAACTATTTTAAACGCTAAAACCATGGGTGTCTTTTTCGAATAAAAAAATTGGAATCATCTAAATGCCATTTTTGCATTAAAAACGATATTGAAATTTTTTGATTTGTGGCCCTGTTGAATTTAAGGTGTTCTGTTTGTCTGTGGTTACCTAGCCCAGTGCACTTATTTCTCCCTATATGTTCCTTGACTTTTTTCTCTATGGTCCTTGTCTATGGTGCACTGTGGGTGTCATGCGATTAATTTTCTTTGGGGCGGTGTCTTTGAAACGAGTGCAAGCCAGGTTATAACGGTTTCACGGTGAAATTTCGTAAGTAAACAGATATTTACATAATTTTAATGTGTTACCTACTAGTAGAGTAGTACTATTATAGAAGATGCCTGCCCTTTGTTTGAAGCCTTCGTTGTTGTTGTTGTTGGACATAGGCCTTCCCCTTAGAATGCCACGACGAACGGTATTGAGCCGCCTCCATCCACCGACTCCCCGCGACGTTTATAATGTCTTTATTCCATCGAGTGGAGAGCTTTCCTCTAACGCGTCGTCCGGTTTGTGGTCGCCACTCGAGAACCTTTATTCTCCAACGGTTATCACTTCTTCGAGCTATATGACCTGCCCACTGCCACTAATTCTGAGAGCTATGTCGGTGACCTTGGTTCTTCTACGGATTTCCTCATTTCGGATTCTATCACGTGGTGAAACTCCTAGCATAGCTCTCTCCATAGCCCGTTGCGCAACTTTGAGCTTGTCTATACGGCCAATAGTTAGCGACCACGTCTCAGTGCCGTAAGTCAACACTGGCGTGTAGACTTTCGTCTTGAGGCTCTGCGGTATCGGCGACGAGAAGATTTTTTTTTATACTACTTGGCAAGCAGACAAGCATACGGCCCACCTGATGGAAAGCAGTTACCGTAGCCTATGGACGCCTGCAACACCAAAGGCATCACAAGCGCGCTGCCGACCCTGAGACATAATGTGAAAAGTCTCATGTGCCTGTAATTTCACTGGCACCCGTATCCTTCAAACCGAAACAGAGCAATGCGAACACTACTGCTTGGTGGCAGAAATAGGTACGGTGGTAGTACTTCCCCGGACGAACTCTTTCACAAGAAGTTTTCACAAAACCAACAAACTAGATATGGCGTAGTTTCCCGAACGCTGCCCATCCGAGTTGGATTCGTCGGTTGACCTCTTCATCTCATCACATCACACTAATATTATAAATGCGAAAGTTTATAAGTATGTTTGTTACTTCTTCACGCCCAAACGGCTGAACGGATTTGAGTGAAATTTGGAATGAAGATACCTAATAATAATAATAATAATAAGCAAGCAAGTACCTTGACTTGGCCCACGAGATTACCGCCATGTGGAATGTGGATTCGACGATTATCGTCCCGATAGTTGTTTCTGTGAATGGCCTTATAGCAAAGAGCCTCGACCAATACCTTGAGAGGCTCTCACTAAATGGTTGGATCAACGGTCAGATTCAGAAGGCAGTACTCCTGGACTCGGCACGCATAGTCAGGAGGTTCCTCTCTCTGCAGCCCTAGCCTCCGACCGCTTGGGCCTTTGCTCCGCGGTCGGTGGTTTACCGTTTTGTAATATATTTTTTACTATACTGTTTTTATATACTATTTGTTTTTATAGATAAGTAGTATTTTTTTATAGTGAAAAATGTATTTTATAACGAGTTTTAAAATAAATCAACGTCATAATAATAATATCATGGTTCACGCAGGTGAAACCGCGAGGCGCAGCTCGATATTTATATTACTTGAAATATCTTTAAAAATTTAATGAATGAAAATGTAATAAGTAAATATGTTATGTTTTCAGATCTTATCTAACACCAAGCTCCCAATTTATGGACGAAATATTTTGAAGCCGAAATTGACGAAGCTGACTCTGGTTGCACGAAAAATAATAATGCACAACAGCAGTCAGCCAGATTTGATGGCAGAAGATTTGAGAAATGGTCCACAACATGAACAGCATGGAAATGATTTATACGTTACTCACAGATCGGAACGTTTTTTTTTATGCTACTTGGCAAGCAGACAAGCTTACGGCCCACCAGAAGGAAAGCAGTTGCCGCAGCCTATGAACGCTTGTAACACCAGAGGCATTACACGCGCGCTACCGACCCTGAGACATAAAGATGAAAAGTCTCATGTGCCTGTAATTTCACCGGCACCCGTACCCTTCAAACCGAAACACAGCAATGCGAACACTACTGCTTGGCGGCAGAAATAGGTACAGTGGTAGTACTTCCCCGGACGAACTCTTTCACAAGAAGTTCTACTACTAACAAAACTACTAACTAGTCGTCTGACTGCGAGTCAATTTGGAATAGTGAGAGAGGCAGATTGTTGATTGTTTATCCAATATCATATATTTCCAACACAGTAATATTTGTACACTGTTATGTTTGCAAACGCCGTATCACCACACCCTATAAATGAGTTTATCAGCAGCATGATGCTAAAGCTGGTAGCATTTTTCAAAAATGCGATTTTATCTGAAATATATATTGAGACGTGTTCGGAAAAATGCAAAGTGCATAGATCTCAATGAAATGACATCATGTACGTTATTTTTTCTCATACAAAAAACCCTTACAACATTGTCTAAAACAAAACTATATCAAGAAATGTATTTTTTTCTAGCCACTGATGATCAACCAGAATTAGCAAGTTGAAGTGGCAATGGGAAGGTCATATAGCTCGCAGAACTTATAACCGTTTGAGAATAAAGGTTCTCGAGTGGCGACCGAAAAACGGACGAGGCTGTAGAGGAAGGCCCTCCACTCGATGGACTAAAGGCATTATGAACGTCACAGGAAATCTGTGGATGGAGGCGGCTCAAGACCGTTCGTCATGGCACTCTAGGGGACACCTAAGTGGACTTCTACAGGCTGATGATGATGTAGTTGATCATCAGATCAACTACATCTAATGATGATGAAGATGATACCTCATATCTCCGGCGTTTATGAACCGATTTAGAAAATTCTTTTTTTATTTGAATAGATATATGTACTTCCAGATTGGTCCCATTTTTTTCAAAACCCAGTTCTGATGATGGAATCCATGAGGAATTGAGGGAACTCCTCAAATATTTTAGGCATACATATGGCGATTTTGATATTTTCAGCAACAAACCAAGCATTTGCATTCAGAAAGTATCATAATCCTTTCACCACTATGGTTCTTTCATCATTTTTTTTTCATCCTAATATTTAGTCGAATACAATGGCGGAAGTCGGTTTTTTAAATGAAAAGTTATATTTAGAAGAGATGCAATGGGCACTAATGGTAACAATGAATACAATATACGAAGACAAAATGTGCAGTTGCACTGATCGCTTACCTATTGATGAATATTTGTTGTCAGTGTATGATATTTCTAGTGGAAAATACTTGTAATTATAAACCAATAAAAATACCTAATCTGTTTGTTTTTTCTTTTTATTCATTTCTGTAAAAAGACATTCATTTTTGTGGGGGTGTTTGCCATAATTACCACCCTTGGCAGGTTGATTGGTGATTGCAGTATCGGTTACTCAGATGGATGCTGCTGCCCATGCCCTGGTGTAAACCCTTAGTCGGCTTTTCCGACATCCACGGGAGGAGGATTATAGATTCTACGCTGCACACCACGGCACTTTTTATAGGGTGGCAGGAAGTCGGTGGATGGTGGCGGCTCATCCCTTCTAACAATTTTCTTTAACGCCATCATTATCGAGATACCTTATAAACATTTTTTTAACGCCATCTATATAACATCTGGGGATAATGACAACGCCATCTAGTGAAAAACAAAACAGTGAATGTAGAAGTGTGCGTGCGTGTAATTACATGAGGCAAATTGTCAGATCTTATTTATAGTGAATTTGAAATTTCTAACGACTCTTTAACGAAAATTCATGCTGCATCAAATTCTATGACCTACACCGTGCTCGCAAACGGTAAAATTACTCACTAAAGACGCTCGAGTTTTGAACAAAAAATAAAAAAGTCAATATCTGTTTTTCCACGCCATCTAGCGTGAAACGAGCTTTAAGTAATCGAAAGCATCCCCCTTAAGAGCGTTCCTTATGCAACTGACCTGCAACTGACCTGCAACTGACATATAAACCGGGGGGCCAATTCTCGGCTTGTACACATAATGTCGAATTCAACTAAAAACTACTACTAAACATACTACTACTATTCATATTAAATTTTTCAGCTTTGATATAACTTTGAAAAAAAAAATTAAAAATGTCGAGTTCGACATATTTTTACAATCCGTGAATTGGCTTCCAAAGGCCCAAGTCTGCAAAACAAGCAACTACACGGGTGTGTGGTGTACACGGATTTTTTTTATAGCATTACCGAAAAGCGCCGTCAGCGGACACTTTGAGAACCTTAATTTCCTTTCAAAAATACGTGTACCACACTCGCCCATGTGTTGTTGTTTGTTACATTTCTACACTAGGCCTTCTGAGCTGTTTCCAACCTTAAAATAAATAAATGACGCGAGATTTTAATTCAGCGTTCAAACTGGGACATCCTTTCGTAATAATGCACTGAACACAACCCAGTAAGTACATTGTGTAACCTATACAGTGTCTTGAAAACTCTGAAAGTAATACCTGTTTTCTTTTACGTGTAACCTACAACTTTAAATGCTCTGAACATTTTCTGAAAAGGTAGATGAATGGAATATTTACTTGAATAGAGCAATTTTACTTATTGTGTATAATTTACAATAGGACGGTGTATAAAAGAGGACCATTAAATTTCTTTTGATGTCGCTTGGACGGAACGGATAGAAAACTCTTTATGTCGGTACCATCAGTAAATACCCGATGGGACATTTTGTTAAATGAAAATTGGCCTGTAGTCACATCTTTCCTATTTTATTACAAGCTTTTATTTAACTTGCAATGTATGTATGTTTGTCTGGGTGGAATCTTGCAAATGAATTTTAAATCAGTTATCTTTAACTGATTGCTTTAGCTGAAATTTTTCATACCTGTCAAGTTCAGATGACAATACTATATTATGGTGACGGCGAGCTGATCTGATAATGGAAACGGAAGGTGGACAACGGAACTCCTCGATAATTGGTAGTAGCCTGGCAGTGTTTGGGCTCATTTTGTTCAGGTTCCGATAACGAATTTAACAAAAGCACATTTTTCAACAATACATTATTTACTGATGAGCATTAATTCTAAGAAGAATTTCTAGAATTTGTGCCTGCTATTAAATTGTCATGGGCGTACCTAATTAAATCTAGAATTTAAAGAATTCACATTAACCTTGTCAGAATGATCATCAGAGATAACTCAATAGGTTCTAAAAATAGAACACATAGTTGAGCAAAATAAAGCTGTATCTATCTACCTATTTCTGATATGAAAGGAACGTTAAAGAAAGTAATAAATTCTTTAGTTACGCACGAATAACTACTCTTAGCAGCATTATTAAACTCCCACGAGCCAATAAACAACGCGAGTATGAGGATATTTATTTCCACCAAAACATTGTACTTATATAAATAAAATGAAGATAAAGTTCCAGGCGGTAATGTCATTGTAAGAACTGCTCGAGGCGACACACGCAAGAAAGAGCGAGTGGAGGCGTCTCGGCTCTCTAGGAACAGAACGAAGGGCACTTCGCTTTGGAGTTCTAATTGTCCAACCAACCGCTGCAGCGGACGATGACTTGAGAACATGTGCCGGCCAGTGTCGGGCTGCCTTAGCACCCTCTAGTTACCGACGCTATTTATGGCAACACAACGACGACATCGTGACTCATTCTCTCCGTGCACGAGACGTGTTAGCAATAATCACATAAATAAACTACAACTTAAGTATTCAGTTCAGAAACTAATCAATAGAGCCTTTAAGAGAGCCTCTGACACAAGGCGCTACTTACGAGAATATTATGATAGTAGTTAGAGTTTTTGCTGTTAATCCTCTAAGATTATTGTAAAATATATAAGCAGCAAAACTGGCTGTAAATTATATGTATATTAATATCAAATTTCAGGATATTATTGTTATGACTAAACAGTACTTATATACTCAATGACAGACAGAGCAATTCATAGCTTCCAAGTAACCTGGAATGACCATTACGTTAATACACGTGGTAAGCCGCCTCCCGGTCGCATCCGGCGGCGCGGTGCGGTCACGTAAACAAACTGACTTTTTATAGTTCAGTGTCTGCGATTCATCTCAAACAACTATCTCTGTTAAGTCCCGTTTATTCCTAAAACTGTAATAATGTAAACGAACTAAGAGTAGGGAATGCCTGTACTGTTTTAAATGCCTCTATAAACGCTCGAAATAGCTAGAACTTCTTCGAACATCGTACTTCCTTCTTCCAAGCGTTTGTTGAAAGTTGTGTTGAAAAAAGGTAATGTTTTTATGCATGAGAGCTCGCTCGTAACATGCAACCCTAAAAAACTTTATAGTGGATAGGATAATCCTGTCTGATTACTCCATTGTCTTTACGTGAACAACATTTTAAATCTGGACGTTACCAAAATCATTTTACCTATACGTAATTTCGTAAACCTTCATTTTTAACCACGCCACGTAGGCACCAAGGACAGACAAGTATTTCAAGAGCTATTTGTTGATTGTTATAAAAAGATTTAAATAGAACAGCAGAATACGTATATATTATACATAAACATTTAATTTAGTAAATTATTGTTGAAGACAAAACGGTCCATGCGTATGAGTAGTCAATGTAGTCATATGCCCAGTTCACAATTAGGTAATTATATCAAGACCGATTAAATGTAATTGAACGCGACACAAAAGCAGGCTTCGTACGTTCTCGGTAGAGCATTGTCGTGATGTGTCATCCGAATAATGATCAAAACGGACATCTGGATAGCCATAGAATATTATTTTAGAACTGCTCTCTGCTCTCTTTGCTACTTGAATATATGTTATTATGGCCTCTCATCGTCGGAGGAACATGTGTCAATATATTCTGTATTTTTCTTACAATCATTGTGTTGATCTATTTATTAAAATATTTCTCAATATTGGTGGACGAGTGAACTTGTTTAAATGCTTATTATGCTACAACTCAAAATTCCTAACTTCCCGTCTACATTTGCATATGTCAAACGGATGATGATCTTCTTCTTTTTGTGTCACTTGGACCTTCTTGGTCACCTTTTGGTTCAGAGACCAGCTTAAGGTAAGGTATGTCCCTTGTATGTAATCGATGCTGAAATAATCAGTGTGGTGAAAGGATTCAGTGCGACTCGCGCTTCTCCCATGCGCAATGGATAATTATAAATAAAGTATCATTTTACAAAAGTTACGAGATCCACGCAGTAGGTAAATAAATTTTCCGTAAAGTACCCAACACGATTTTGTACAACATTTAGTGTTGAAAGTTCATTCAACTCTATAAAAGTTGGGCTAACTAAACAAACGTTTTTTTTACAGAATGCACAGAATTCTGTGCTCTTCTTTTCATCTTCACTCAAAGAACGAATTTAGCCTATAACAAAGCACGGGTTCCGTGTTTCAAAATTCTGTCAGTAGAAACTTTGCCTGATATTATATTACGATGTTTTAGTAGATTTTCTCAAAAATAAATTCTTCTATGATATCATCTATGAATTTATTGTAAGGTTTGGTTCACTAACGTTTGTTGATCGCTACTAACTACTAATCCTACATCCTACTAACATTGTAAATGCCAATGTTTGGGTGTATGTTTGATACACAATTACGCTGTAACGGCTGCATCGGTTTTGATGAAATTAGGTAGAGAGATAGATTATGACCTGATTGAAACATAGCGTATTTTTTATCCTAGTAGGTACCAAAAGGCGCGGGAGGATGCAGAGGCCCCAGCACAAACATCTGTGTCTACCGAGACGCTAAGCGAGACAATCGCAAATGTCTAATATTAACCAATAAATATATTATATTTAATATAATATATAATGCGGTCCCGCTGCGGCACAAATGTTTGCATGATCTGCAAATATTTGTTCCGCGATGTGCTAACCATACTGGTAACTGATAAATGTAAAGCAAAGTTTATTAGGTATTGTTGGAAGGTTTTGTTTAACTTTGTTTTGCTAGCTCAAGTTTAGGCAGTCTCATTTGTACTACGATATCTCCTATTCTATGACTAATTTGTTTTGGTTTCTTCATATGAATAAGTAATAGTTTATTTATTCTATGATTTCTTATCCATACAACTTATATATGGTGTATATGGTGATGACCTCTGTGTGTAGGCGAGTAGCTGGCTGAGATGCGAGAGGTTGCGGGTTCGATTCCCGCTGCGGGACAAATGTTTGTATGATCTGCAAATATTTGTTCCGGGTCTTGGTATTATGGTACCATAATGGTACTCGTAGTTCCTGTTACACGACACAAGGAATCCTAGTGTGGAATCAAGACTACGTATGTTGGGTGTTATATAAAGTAGAGATTGAAAATGGAAATTTTGTTCAGATTTTCAGAATAAAATTTTCATATCGATGTGATAATCAGAGGAAGGTTCTGTTGACAGGCGTGCGATATCTCTCGCGGTTCATCTCGTTAATCCGATCGACAGTGCTCACAAAAGCATGGATAGATTAATGGAATGGAGCATTAATGAACAGTTCAGCAACAACCTCGTCCCCTTTAGGCCTTTAGCGATGGACTGACACTTTTGTAAACTGCTGAGAATGGGTTACGACCACATTAAATACATATTTATTCAAATTTATTTGCATTTTTGACCTGCTAAGCATGGTGATTATGGCAAAAAAAATGGAATGGATTGAATTCTGTGGAGGCCTCGTCCAGCAGTCGACTTCTAGAGGCTAACGATGATGATGAACATTTTAAATTTTATGTAACTTACTTTTAAAAAATACGTGGGCGAGTATAGGACATTTAATATCTTTCCAAGACGCCGTCACGAAAGAGGTAGATAGGAAGATAGGAGAGTCGCAATATCGCTGAAGAAATATTGGTCGCACAAAGATATCTTCAAAAGGAATCTACCTGTCTGCCTTAAAAAGAAACTGATGGATAACACCATACTTCCAACACTACTCTATGGCTGTCAAACCTGGAAATAGGAAAATAACTTCATTCTAAAGAACAACTGAAAGATCAATGTTAAGCATAAAATTGAAAGATAGATTCAGGTGCGATGATATCAGAGGCCCAATTCTCTAACTAAAAAATAGTTAAAATAGAGTTCAGATCATGTTTCGATCTTGTGTCGATGACTTAAATGTCAGAAATGGTATTCTCCAACTTTAAAATACAACATTCTAATGTGATTATATCGAAATGTGACTGAAACTTGAACGATTCAAAGTTATTTCGATAATTTTAGCTTAAGTAGATTGAGTCTCTCTTTACTCTTTTCAATTATATGTATAACTATCCTACTCTAATGGTAGTCACCGTGAATTGAAAGTAGATTTAATTGTTATTTATGAGGGAGCAGAATACCAACTTTCTGTCAATTCATAATTCAGTCTCGATTCGGTTAACTTTCAGTGTAGTTTTAAAATAATTTAGAGAAATGGGTCTCAGAAATATTACAAAAGTCACTGACGCGGTCAGTATGCTTTGCATGCTCAAATGGAAATGGGCAGGTCACGTCGCCAGAGCACAAGATGGAAAGTGGAGTCAGCGGATCCTGCCTGGTACCCACGAGACGCGAAACGGATGAGAGGTAGACCGAGGAGAAGATGGTGCGATGACATCGTGGAGGTGGCAGGGAAGACCTGGAATCGACTCGCACAAGATCGAGAAAAATGGAGCCTACAACCAATTTTCATTTGTTCGCTTATGGCCAACTTAGCAAACCGTCCACTCAAATTTTCTGTAGGAGATGAGCAATCGGTCCCTTTCGTATATGTATAGTCAACTTCGCAATCGGGCCGCTTCTTAAACCATCCACTTCTCAAAAGGTCCGCGTATCAATCGGTTCACTTCTCAAACGGTCCCCTATTCCTTGTGTCCGGCAAACTACACTCGAGAGTAATGAATTCGGAAAAGTATTTTTATATTAAATTATGTTTCAAACTTAAACAAAAAAAACAGTGTAGGTAAAACAAAAATATTTTATTTGCTTCAAACTAATCAGTTTTTTGACCGAACGCTAAGAGGACCGATTGCGAGGATGACTAGTTGCTAAGTTGACCGATCAAGAAGTTGACTGATTGCGAAGTTTACCGATTACGAAGTCGTGAAAAATAGTGGACGGTTCGCTAAGTTGCCCATAAGCGAACAAATGCCAATTTTGGGTGCCAAAGTTAAATTATTAAGATTAAAAATACTAAATAAAATACATAATATTATGTAAGTACCTACATAGGTTAAATTTGGAAAAAAAGGCTTTATTATTATTATTACTTTTAAAAATAGAAACAACACGGTAAAGTTTTTGTTCTTTGTCATATTGCAGCGTGATCACGATTTGCGCATTCCTTGCAGGTCCATTATACCCATGACAGTGTCCATTATCTTCCCACGTCTACTACACTACGACTCTATTTTCCTTTCTCGCGATATTATAACTGCGCGTTGCCGCCGCGCGCCGCGCCGCCCGAGATTCGCCCACTCAGGCACGAGTTTCGGTTTCAGCGGGATTTGTTATGGTTGAATATTATTTCGTATTAATATTCAACAGTTTGCAGCGGCACTACGTGACCGGGGGAGAATTTACAGTGCTTAGCGAAGCGCGCGGCCTCCGCCCGGCACCCTCACGCCGAGCCGATACCGCGCCGGCTACCTAACCTCGTTATGCATATGAATAATTTCTGCTGCCTTTTATAAATGCTAATTATAATTAATACTAACAACGCCCTTCTGAAATTCTGATAGCCCGACAAAATTTGTGGCGCTTGGTCAACAAACCACTCACTACAGAGTGCTAGAGGTAACGACAAGTATAATTAACGTTTTAGTTATAGTTATTGGTTAAATGTGGCTCACTCCTACACTTAATGTTGGGAGTTAACGTTAAATCTTGCATGCATTAAACGCTTCGAACAGTGGGCGCTGATTAAACAAGAGAGTATAAATTGGTGTCTCTAATTAGCTAGGTACTTCATGTCGAGCACAGAGATTGGAGACCTCTGTGGCGCGGTGGGCGAGTAGCCGGCTGACATGCAACAGGTTGCGGGTTTGATTCCCGCTGCGGGACAAATATTTGTATGAGTTATTTGTGCAGGGTCTGGGTGGTGTGGTACCATGGTACTCGTAGTTCCTGATACCCACGACACAGGGAATCCTAGTGTGGGATCAGGACTATGTATATTGTGAGTTGTGACTGTTGGGTGTTATGTTATGTTACTTAAAAGTAATAGTGAACCGAGTTAAAGCCATGCTATCCAGGCACACAGGCAGTAGCAGTTAGTCTTCATACAATGAATAAAAGCGAGGCAAAAGGATCATTATCCGACAGCAACTATTCGCGACGATGGAAATGGGGAGAACTCGTTCGTAAACGGTCGGAATGGTTCTCTTCCGGGCGCTGCGCAGTACGCTTCGCACTCGCACATGTCAGCCGCGCCAATATCCGAGTTACTAACCGCTACATTATTTATTATCCTTTGCTAAACGAGTGCCTTCAGCGAGCGAACATCCGCAGTTCGGTGTACAGACTAAAACAATCAACACAATCGATACATACATGTTTATCCCTAACTATCTCGATCGCAACTTTGTCAAAACTAGAATAGAATAGAATATCATATTCTTTATTGCACAAAAAACAAATCATGTACATAGGCGAACTTAATGCTAGGAAGCATTCTCTACCAGCTGACCTTTGTGTAGTGCGGATAAATTTATGTAGGTGGTGCATAATACGTACCTAACTAATACTTCATAAAAACTACCCAGTATACATACGGTTAACAGCACGGACTAAATCGCTAGTTGTGTTAGGCCCAGCCCATTTATGCCAAATTAGGCATAAATGGGCTGGACAATAATAATCGACAAATCAAATTAGTTTAAAATAATTTAGGCATATCAACCAAATTATGCCATAAAATTTATAAATACAAATTTATGCGGAAAATCGTTATGCCAATCAAAAATATGCGTAAACATTTTATCCCACCATATAGATCCGGTAGGTCTACATGCTCAAATATCTAGTAATATTGAACAAATACAAAAAGTCAGATCCCTTATTATGGTAATCAAACGCTAGGGCTTTAGAACCGACCCGACGCCGTAACCCTTACCGCAAGACCATCTGACAGTAATTTTTTTGTTCATGTTGATTATCACTCGAATAAATTAATGAATATTGTTATAGTTGTAATCGCAGTAAACAGATACTTTTGACCAAAGTCAGCCACTCTTCACCCTAAAACATTTCAACACCACCCCCGCAGGCTCCACCGCGCTCGCTCCGTGCTGCTCAGCGAATTACAGGAATCAATAAATATTCAATTACATCTGATCGACGTTTTATGAAGAAAGAATAATGCGTCAAATGTGTCAATTTCGAAGAGATAAAATGAAAAGCAGCGTTTACGTGCGCGATGCAAACCCACATAATGAAATTTCAACGTAATATAGTCAGTCCAATTTTGATTACCGCATACAAAACATATGTGAATAAGACTACAACACATAAGACTGCTAAAACCATCCTCTTTTGCTATGTCGTGGTCTGGTAAAAATTAGCTATTAGTAAACAGCATGCGTTTATTGCTTAGTTATGTATTGTATGCAAATCAAATACGCGTATGGAGACATACGCCATTCATACCACGGGTCCACGAATAAGGTACAACTCATGTTATTTTTAGGTAACGAACTTAGTAATGCTTTGGATATAAAGTTACTACTGTATATGAAGCTAGGCGTATAGATAGGCTTATTGAACTCATTAGAAGCATTGAACCTAGTTTTTTTTTCTAATATCTGGTCTGGGTCCAGAGGCCCAATTCATTAATTTAAAAACATAGTATACTCTCGTCTCAGTCGCACTGTCACGTATAGTAACTATTACTTAATCTTAGCAAGAAACGCGAAGATTAAGTAATAGTTACTATATGTAATAGTTACTATATGTGACAGCTCGACTGACACGAGATTATATTGTGACTGGAATTACTTTAACATTTTTTTTTTACTTTAAGGAAGGTAGGTACTTGAAAAGTTAAATTCCAACACGGCTTACTATGCCGGCCGAGAACCGTAACCGTACTCAACAGATATGGCCGCCACATTTCCGATATATTTAGACTACGTACATGTTCTGCACTATGTCGATGATGCTACCGTAGGTGTTGCTAAAACTCCGAGAATAACACGCACTCTAAGATTATTGAGTTATTTCAGAAATCACTTCAACCAACAATCATTTGAATGTGAAGTGAAGATAATTAAAATCATATTTTTGTTTTGACATGAATAGAACAGACAAAGTATCTTCCTTCAAAGGAAAAAAGGAAAAGTTCCATCGGAATATGGCACTCAGGTGCCAAACATGGACACACACATGTCAACAAACAACAAACATGGACAACAAGGGAGGCGCTGCTACGCATCCCTTGGTGTCCGCCTCTCCAGCCAAAGCCATCTGATCTCTCAGTTGGCTTTTTCGACATCCAGAGGAGAGACCCAGAGACTGACAGGTCTACTTTTTGCAGTGATGTATAGGAGCATTTAAAATCGATGGTATAACACGGGCTGATAAAACAACGTTCGCAGCCTGTTGGTACCTATTGGCACTACACCACGGACCACGGGAGCTGCGCGTTCATTCGACTCGGTGCGGCGAGCCAATCTCTTTGAAACTGCACACCACGTTAACCCTATTTAACGGATCGCCGATCTCGTTAATTAAATATTTTTAAGAGTATAATAAAAATAATTAAGAAAATATTTATAACTCGCGAACTCTACATAGTTTTGTATGAGTTACCAAAAGGTACACATCGGCTCAATTATAAACTGCTTGGTGAATACATGGTTCGGAAGGTTCCCAACGAGTAACACCTAAACGAGTTTCACATACGTGGTTACGATCTATGTCTATGGAATAAGAATCAGGAATTTTAAACAGGTTAAAATTTATACCAAATACAAAGGTATAGGGTATAAGACATAGTGCAGCAAAAAATCAAGTTTCTAACTCAAAGCACTCAAAATAAATGGCAATTTTTATATAGAAATGGCAAAAATCAAAAACCTCTAGGGTTCTTACAGCAACCTCACAATTCTGAAATTTGAAATGCTAGGATCCGAGGCTTTGTAACACAAATAGAGGAAAAAGACTAAAATAAAGGAATTTCGACTTTTTTACCCCTAAAATGGGATGGTGAAATTAGTAGGTAAGTGTCTGAAACTCGAAAAGGGCTCTGATGATTTCGAATTAATTTATGGATCGGAACCCTCAGGGCACGATTCTCGCTCGCACTTGTCCGTTCTATTTGTCTTATTCGCTTACTGGTACTTACTGGTAACCAGAATAAAAGAAACTATTTTACGTTTGATACCCGACTTTTCAGATTTGTATCGACTTTCAAATAGAATTTCAATATAAAATATGCTTATACTTAACGCGTTGTTGAAAGATTTAATTTGGCTCGGATAAGCACGGAATAACTTTTTTCATTCAAACTTTATACGGTGTCGGCAATAAATTCCAAATTCAGGGTTTTCCACATTATTATATTTTCCAATTTCTTTGTACTTAATACATAATCTTATTCGTCTAAATTATTAATTTTACAATCTCCAAATTTTCCAACTTCTACACCCCATTTTATCCTTTTAGGGGTTGAATTCCGTAAAATCTTTTCTTTGTTATCACCTAGAAACCAAAAGGAACATTCATGCCAGATTTTAAGTTTGTAGGCTTCATAGTTTTTAACCGACTTCACAAAAAGGAGGAGGTTCTCAATTCGTTTGTTTTTTTTCATGTTTGTTACCTCAATCTCCGGCGTTTATGAACCGATTTGGAAAATTCTTTTTTATTTGAATAGATATATTTCCAGATTGGTCCCAATTTTTCAGAATCCAGTTCTGATGATGGAATCCATGAGGAATTGAGGAAACTCCTCAAATATTGTAGGCATACATATGGCGATTTTGATATTTTCAGCAACAAACCAAGCATTTGCATTCAGAAAGTATCATAATCCTTTCACCACTATTGTTCTTTCATCATTTTTTTTTTCATCCATATATTTTGTCGAATAGCATGGCGGAAGTCGGTTTTTTAAATGAAAAGTTATTGAGATCTGAGGATGAGTCAGTGCCTTTTCATTTCGTATATAGATATTTAGATTTGTCTAGCTAGACGGTATGCAGTCATCTCACGCGAGCGGTCACGGAACACATCACAGCATGGAAAGTAGGTAGTAATCAATGTACATAATGTAAGCTTTTAGAATACATAATTGAACAAGAACTTATTAAAATAGTAATTATGCATACGAACACGCATACTCAAGAAAGTAGTTAGATATCAACTAACAACGTTGAAAGCGTTATTTTACGTGTCAGCATACTCATCATGGTGGGTATATATTTCTTGGAACTCGTTACCTAGTACCAGTCTGCAACTGCGCCAGTTATGTACCTACTAGTACGAACTGTCGTTAAGACCGGTTTCTCTTACAGTGAGAAACTACTTTTAGAACAAACATTGCTTTAATAGTGTCCGATAGGCTACGAAAACAGAAACAGACACTAAAACCAGCGGGAAACAAAATAGCGTCCCCCATTCTTTAGTGCCCACTTCCTAGTCTCCTACGTTAATTACATTTGAAAGAACTACACCATGACTACATGCTAATCTTGAGCTGATTTACATATAACGGTGTCGGGGCATAGTCTATCCCTGTCCAATCCGCCATGTAATCCTGGCTGACAGGCGCCCGGCCCTGAGTCTATCAACTCACCTACGGGAAATATTGATCTTATTTGAGCTTGATTAACTCAGTAGTTGACGGCGTGCTAATAATACCCCTCCTCTGGCACTGATCCAGGCGAGGACTTAATGTGTACTTCGATATACGACAGTTTTCAAAGGTGACAAGGCATACGATTGGATTCGATTGTATCTGACGCTCTGACACGAGACTGTCTTTATTCTGTGACGAGACACAGACTTTGTCAAAAGACAAAGCCTGTGTAGTCTCGTAAAAACGAGACTAGCAATTTACACAAAACCTATAATATTTTACTCACAAACAATAAGTGGATAATTTATACGAGTTTATTTGATCCTATTCAATGAGTAACACGTCACCACGCCACGTCAGGATACGAATGTTTAAAATTACCTAATACCTATAATTCTCATTGAATCAAACGTATGTTAAAATATTGATTTATTTCTGAACAGCAGGGCTATTTTAAAACGTTGGAAAAGTGTTGTTGAAAAAAATCCGATCCCAATTGAATCGAATCCGATCGAAAACCCGGAGGGGAAGTTTTTCATTTCGATGTGGGTCAATGGTAAGTAACTAAAACAATTTTCTCTAGAAAAACACAGTAAAAAAACAATAAATATTGTTTATTACTGTTTTACTAGAGAAAATTGATAGAAAATTGTTTTAGTTACTTACCACATCGAAATGAAAAACTAACGTTTTAAAATAGACCTGCAGAACTCTAAAGAAACTACACCCCTAACGTAATACGTATCTCTGAATCGAATCAACCGGCTATACGTAATAGTTAAAAAAATATAGAAAAGAACCCACGACCTTATCATTATTTCGTCTACTGCAGCGCCCCTTAGTGTTGTGTGACGGTAAAATCTATCTAAGAACTTTCCATGAAGTCATGCAAAACGATTAATAAAACCCGCGCTACAATCGGTTAAACCTTTTTGGAGATAAATGTTAACTAACAAATAAACAAAACCTCTTACGCCAAACTCATAAACCGGCTCCTTCTGTGGCGAGAGGAAATAGAAGAATGAAGTTCATTCTTACATGGCCATTTGTCAGGTACCCTAGATGACGTTTTAGTTCATTTTGTAGGGACATAAAAAGGTATTGGACCTTGAATGGTGTTGAAAAAATTTTGATATCATATTGTTAATTTGTTAGTGGTCTTCATTAAAAAAACTGTTTTCAACCACAGAGGTTAAGGCGCGAGCCACTATTCTGGAAGTAAGCTTATCTGAGCACAGATCTAAGTAAGAAAATTTTGTTTTTTATTAAATAACGTCTCAACAGTTAACCTACTTTTTTAATGTAACTGGAATAAATAACATAAATACATTTTAAATACATTTTTGTTAACATATTTATTCTGAAGTTCTTAACAAGTAACGAGTTAGATCGCCTATGGATAAAAGAACCTCCGTAAAAACCATTCTTTAAATACACGGTTTTGTTTTGGTCACGACATTTTCAAAGAAATCCAGCTTTTCCCTGACTTTTTAAGTAGCCTTTCAAACAAACCCACTTTCGTACCATTTAAATATGTTGTTGATAAAATGTATCTACCCTATAAGAATCGCTGTGCATCCTGATGTGTGTGTGAATCTGTATAATATTTTGTACTCAAGTTTAACACAATTCCTTAGCGTAGTTTTTTTAGTATCTAGGTAGTCTACTACGTACATACTATAACTAATAATATATCGCAGGAAAATTACATACTTTGGTTTATTTTATACTGAAGTTTAATCAGAGAATTTCAGAGAGAACAAAATTAACGGTGTTCAGGTTAAAAAAAATTAGCTTTAGATTTAAAATATGGGACGAGTAGGGTTAGATCAAAGCATGCCGTATCGTGTGCCAATTTCTGGTCCACATCAATGTCAACCATTTAACTCGATGGCCGTATCATTACGAAAAATTCTCATAATTTAGGATAACAGAGTGATTCTACTCTAATTTATGTTCTGAAAAAAGTAATTATCTCGTCGCAAATGAATAACAATCTGTTAATTATAGAATTCAACAGATTGATTTTGTTTAATTCAATTGATTGTTCGAAAACAATACAATTTAGTCTCTTCAGCGAATTTTTTTTTTTTGCGACTTACTTTTGTATTTATGTATTGCATAGCAAGATTAGCAAGCAAGACTCCCAGGCCCATATGTAAGAGAAAGCCATACGGAATTGAAAGAGGATTAACGAACTCTCATGAAACAGCTTCCCTTTCGGCACGTAAACGTTAATACTACCTACACTGAAATTATCTTGTAACGTGGAATTAGCGCAGGTTATATTTGTACCTTGGAATACTTTTAACATGGAAGCTTATCACAGGAGACTGCTCTCGTAATTTGTTACACGAAATGTTAAACTTAACATCATAAAGCAATGCCGGTGCTCCGCCTGTTGACTCCTTGAATTTTCGCAGAATGTACTTCATTAGCAAGATCGTCACCGGATCAGATAACAATGAGAAAGCTGCCTAAAATTTTTACGTATTCATTTCAGGGAGTCGTTCACCGAATCGTAGCCACCGAAGCTCATCAGTAACTAGTACTAGAATACGCCTGTCGGCAGTTCGGGAAGAAGCCGGAACTCATTCCGAACAATTATGATGCATTTCAATTTCAATGAATCGTCAATTTAAATAATAAAATAAATGATAATAGTAAGTAGGTAGGCACTTAATTAGTGAATTCGCCAAAATGCATGCCAGAACTTGTGTTAGGGTAATAATAAATATGAGTATTAATCCACTTGTCATTAAATTTATTTTGCAGGCGCATGTATGAGATCAGCAACAAATTGTTATTTCAATTATGTTAATAATGAGCGGTGATGTGAAGACACTTATGCTAAATGTGTTGTTAATGAGTTATTATAATTGCACGACATTTACATGCTTAGTAAAAAATAGTAAATACCAGTAAGGTAGATGTTCCTGTGTCGATGACATTGCCGTTACTCACCTGAAATACAAAAAGTTATAACGTTATCATCTATAGGCTCACGTTCTAACTTTATTATGATTCGATGATGCTCCCGACCCTTTCTCAAGGGTCTTACAATCTCGTTACTATTATACTTGTAAACCTGGCATTCTTGTCTCGATACGCAGACCTTGTTTGGCTCATTTGGTAAAGTAATTCTGGCGTATTCGCAACAAAGAGCACATGGTAGGTACATGTATATTTATGTAAACCATTAGTATGCTACGCAAATGATACACTTGAGTGTCACGTCAGGTAGGTATTGCATTACGGAGTTATCGAGTCCAATGTACGCGACGAGGGGCGTCGCGTCGGGACGCCGAACACTGCCCACCAAAGCGGGCCGCCGCGAACGAGCAACTTTGGCAGGCGTCCAAATATTTTTCATTCGCCTCTCTGGATTGGGATAAGTTGCCCTATTCACCTGAATCGGTGTATCAGTTCATTTACTCAGGTACATTGCACCGTGCCTACGAAATATGAGTCACACGGCAGCAGGCGCTGGCGAGATAAATGCGCGAGTGTTTTCATGTGTTGGAATCGTTTATTAGAAGCTATTCCACAGCGAGGTTCTGTTCGATGCATTTGTTTACAAGCCTAAGTTGCGACTGCGGCTTAATGCATGCTTATATCCACTTCATAATCGGCATAAACTCACGATAGCCTATCGTCATTGATGAATGCACTCCTTGTGTTACATATTTTGAATACTGCTATCACAAGGCTAACATCTTTCTTCAAAATTGAAACTATCAGTTCTCTTCATTTTGTAAAACGGGAAATTTTCACGCACCGATATATGTTGGTGGAGGCACCAACAGGTTTCGGACCCTAATCGAGAGTCAACAAATAGAGATGGATAGAATAGAGAGAAAATACTTTATTGCACACCATAATATACAAAAAATTCAACATTTCACAAACAAAAACTAACTAGGTTATACAATAGGCGGTCTTATCACTCTGTAGTGATTTCTACTAGAGAACCTTGTCGGTAGGTACGTGAAAATTTCCCGTTTTACAAAATGAATGATATAATTCACGAAAGTTATTTTATCAGTTCTCTGTCGGCAGTCTCTTTAATTATGAGTACAATTAGAGTATCGGACCACATTTTTCCGGCCAATGCGAAAACAACCCTATGGTATTAAGCCAGTCATCTGGTAAATTGCACAAATCGGCCGAGTTACGTATGTTATAATTATAAACGTCTAAGTACCTACTTACTACGCAGTACGTACATACGCACCCACTCCACTCATATCATGGCAGTGTCTATTATCAGTATTTTTTTTAATATCTGATCTAGTTCAGGGTGTATACGAAGGTATTTGTTTACTGTTTTAAGTGAATGTAATAAAATGGTGTGCCGTGGTGTGTAAGAATAGACCCATTCGTCTCCCGGGGATGTCTTAAAAGCCGACCAAGGGATGAACCTGGGGATGTACTGCCCGCACCTGAGTACTCACCAATCCGCCTGGCAAGCTTAATGAATATGGCAAATCCCCCGATTGTATTTATGGGCTAGGACTCGTCCAGCAGTCTGGAGTCCAGCGGTCTAAAGGCTGATGATGATGAATAGTGTTTTTATATTATTAAAGCTAATATTTTCAGAGAATGTCACCTTAACAATTTTTTTAAGCTCAGATGCTTGTAAAATGATTTTCTTTTTAAAAGGATTCTGTTGTTTGGACTGTTGTCGAGTAAGTAAGTATATTAATTTCATAGTTGCCGGATTTTAGTACATCAATGTTACCTGCAGAAGGAAGTTCCGATCCACTTTCTGACAGGTTCCTAACTCTTGAGCTACTCATCAATCAAAACTTCCGCAGTTATGTATATTTCTAGTAAAATATTGGTTAAAAGGTACTTATTTTATAGCTTTGTTGCTTGTGTTTGATATAAGTAAACAGTAAAACGCCCAACAAGAATCTACTAATAAATAAATCTATAATACATACATACTAAATTATCGTCGGCTAGGTTAGCTCAAAGTAAATGTATGCACGTTTACGCGTGTATTGCCAAATAACTACTAGGTGGATATTTTAGAAGGCCAGCATCATAAACAAGCGTATGGCATTTAAAACAAAGGTCACATTATACATAGATATTTAAAATGAGAAAGCAGTAATTTAGCTTTGATTTATGAAGAAAACGCAACGCATAAACTCGTCTTTGAACCTATGATTAACGCCAGACATGTGTATGTGTACGATTGTCTCAACAAGACCGTTTTTACACACCCCACAGACTGATAGACCGAGGTCTGAGTTTTAACAAGCAATTGCCACGGACGTATGGTGTAGTGAAACACTGATTTTTGTATGGAAATTGAGGTTCACACCTCTTGATTGAGTGTACTCTAGGGCTCATCGGCATCTCTATTCAAAATCCGAGTTACACAACACTAAAGCTATAGTGCCGTGTCAATTGTTGGCAAAAAATTAGAGTCCCTGTCTTATGGCGGAGTGCTCGCCTAGCAAACAGCGCCAACCGCGTGGTTCTTTCATGTAAGGCATAACACATCAACTGGGTAGTTTACCTTCAACAAGTCATTGCACGTTGGTGTAAGACAGAAACAGATTTCAATACTGCCAACATTACAAACATGATTCTGACAAGCAAGACGAACTAAGTTTGCCGCGAGCGATATAGTCCTTCTATTGAGAATTTGACATAGCTGTTCAAATAAGGCGTAAAATCTTCTGCTAGACAAAGCTATGAGCCCATTAAAATACAATAAAAATAAAACATTATCTATTCATAATCATCACACAAATATCACAATAATTAAACACACCGAACACAAACACGTCAATATACTTATCATAATAGTCACGTGACAATACAATTAATAGGGAAAGCAATGATAAACTAATCGTCTCGATAGGTCGTGAAACGTTGACCACTAAGTCAAGTCCATCGAATAAACAAAGAGAGACAGATAAAAGAAACAAACACAAACACGAGAGAATAAAGTCCATTCAAGGCTTCAATGGTATACGGAAACATTGGAGTAGCTTCCTTTCACCCGTGCATTTTTGAGCGACTGGGCTCACTGGGCGCAATCAAAGCTCCGACAAGTATCAACTTAAGGCTCTCAGTCTTCAGTGTGTACACTCCTCAGTAAACAAAAAGTTATTTAGGTAGCAATTTTTTTTTCATCGTTTCATCCTTTATAATTCACGCGTCCTAACTTGGGAATCTATCTCTAGCTAACTTTGCCTAGTAATGAGCAAGTTTGCGAAATTCAGATAGTATTAAGTAAACCTAATTACACACATAGTTAGGGTGCGTCTAGTCTTAAACTGAACTCCCCTCCACCGCTTTTACTTGGCACAAGCTCGAAAACGGTCCTTGTGGTTGCAAATTAGGGAATATTTTATTTTGACGTTATAGAATAGTAAGGCATTTGACGACCTCTGTCGCGCGGTGGGCGAAGGTTCGCCTGCGACGCAGGAGGTTGCGGGTTCGATTCCCGCCTCGGAACAAGTATTTATCCGATCTGCAGATATTTGTTCAGGGTGTTCTGGGTATTTTTGTATGTATAATAAAAATATCTATGTAATGTATATTGTATTAAGTATAACAGTTATCTAGTACCCGTAATACAAGCTCTGCTTAGCTTGGGGCTAGATAATGTTGTGTAAAATGTCCCATTATTCCAGCATTATTTATTTATTTATTCAGTTTTAGATTAGACTCACTCTAAACCCTACCAACTACTGTGCAAATATTTTTTTATGCAACAATCATCGTCCGCTTGTTCCCGTTCCTAATTTTGGTGAATTATGGCAGTGCTGAACTGTTGAACTCATAAAAATCTGAAGTGTTGAACTACGGCGCAAATATTCGACAAAATCAGATTTAAATTTAACAAATCTTATAGTTGCTGCGATCTTCAGACCCACTAGGAGCCCCTAAGTGTAGGTTAGAGGGTTACGCACGCGTGGATTCCTGCCTCGTCTAAGTCACGCTTAATTAATCCTTTACATTACCTTATCCACGTAATATCCTCGTCTAGAACATGAACGTCATGTACCAGCTCTATTAGTTGTCTACAAGGAATTAGGTTTGTTGTCGAATTCTTCAATTCAAATGAAAATTATTTCAGAATTGTAGAGCTCTTCGAGAGTGTTGGTATATAGGGTATGTATGTGGCCAGGTTCATCTCTACTTAGCCATTAATATCAAAGTGATGGCATCGAAACTGTAATTGAATGCCTTACATTATCATCAGCCGGTCGATGTCCACTGCAGGGCAAGGCCTCCCCCATTGAATGCAATAGGGGGGATTTGCCATAATTATCATGATTGGCAGGTGGATTGGTGATCGCTGCATTGGTGTTAAGTACTCTAGTGGATGCTGTTGCCCATACCTTAGTTGAATGCCTTAGTCGGCTTTCACGCCATCGATCGGAGGAGATGGAGGGATCTATTCTTAGGCCAGACACACCACGGTAAAAAAATAACAGATTCTTGCAAATCGTAGATTTAAATTTTACCCAAGTAAATCAAGTATAAATAAAAATATGCATGGATGCATTATAATTACGAGGACTGAATTTTTTCAAAAAAGTAATAGGTATAACAATATTTCTCTATATACAAAACTCATCTTTAATTTTCGTTTTGTTTAATTTCATTCATACAATAGACTTTATTGCATTCACTAAAAGAAAACAACATAACCCTAAGTAACTTACAGACTAGTTCACGGTACTTCAATGGGCGGCTTTATCGCTTAGGGCTATCTCTACTAGGCAACCTTTAAATAATGCTCATTATTAGGTCAAAAAATAAATAATTTAAGGCTGAGGGCTCTAGATTTTGTAAAATGTTCTATATACATTAAGAGATATTCAATTAAATGTCTTTTTCGAGCGGCGCGAGGCTTTTTTGTATGAAAATTGAATTTGCTTTACACGCCCGCTAATTGTACGTTGCAGCAGCAGGTATTTAAAACAGAATTACTTATAAAAAGCACAAGAACTAGCATGTAACATATAAAAACCCTGGTAAGTAACCGACCCACAGATAACATGACCTCGTTATCTGAATAACACGCAATGTCTTCCAATCAGTGAACAAAAGATACAACAGGAAGAAGCCTATAATAAATCCTTAACAATACGAGCATATCAATCAATTGTTAAATGTGCAAACTGTTACCTAGTTAATTTTGTATAGGTACCTTAATACTTCACTCACTGAGAATACGTCAAGGTATTATAGGAGTATGTTTTAATTCATAAAATATAGACACTAATAAAATAAAATAATAAAAGTTTGTGAAATTAATTAAATGAATTAATTTAAGTGAAATTTTTATCATAATTATCAATTTTTATTCACGCGGTTGCAATCGCGGGGCACAGCTATGGTTACACATATAATTTTAAAACAATATTTACAGAAAAAATAATAAAATTAATAAAAGAAAGTTTACAGATACAAAATTTAACAAATACAAATGAAACTGAAACAATATTAATTACTTGATGTCGCTCTGCCCCTCGACTAATAAAATATCAATTGGCAATATCTATACATACATAATATAATTACCTAGGTTGTTATTTATAATAAGTAAGTAAGTAATCAAGCGTAGCGTGTGCTGCTTTATAAACTTTAGCTTATTCTCTTTACATTTTACTTTTGCTATGAATCAGTTTCTCCTTGTGATAGGCACCACACAGGCGCTTTCACCCTAGTATTAAGAAAAATCATCAAAAAAAAAGCCAAGCCGTGTTTTTTGCCCTGTTTCTTCTGGGTTGGTCGCGTGGGAACATGAGTTATTTTAGTTTATTATTTTTGTGATTTTAATGAATAAAGTTCTTTCGGTTTTGACTTTGACTTGAGCTATCCATAGACCGTTCCGTATCTTAAGATAGCTCACCTGATCCAAATCACTACCACAAGGAAGGGTCTCTAAAGAAGCTTGCTGCATTGCCACGCCGACTGGACATACTAATATTAATAATTATAGGTCAAAGCTACAACTTGACCGACGCGCTCTGCGTGCATATTTAATCATCAAAACTAATGTTTAAAATGATTTAGCAGCTAAATAGGAATGCTTATCGTTTCAACCTACAAATGTTCATCCCATTAGGTATATATAGAAGTGACTTAGAACTGTCTGCAGTATCTGCCTATGGTCCTACTCCTATCCCACAGCAGACAGAAGGAAATGTAATAAAATGTATAAAAGCTAGAACTTGACCGACACGCTCTGCATGCATATTAATCATTAAAAACGAATGTTTACAATTAGTTAGTAGCTAAATAGGTACATTGATGTGATTTGAACTGTCTGCAGTATCTGCTATGGTCCTACTCCTATCCCACAGCGGACAGAAGGAAATGTAATAAAATGTGTAAAAGCTAGAACTTGACCGACACGCTTTGCATGCATATTAATCATCAAAACGAATGTTTACAATTAGTTAGTAGCTAAATAGGTACATTGATGTGATTTGAACTGTCTGTAGTATCTGCCTATGGTCCTACTCCTATCACACAGCGGACAGAAGGAAATGTAATAAAATGTGTAAAAGCTAGAACTTGACCGACACGCTCTGCATGCATATTAATCATCAAAACGAATGTTTACAATTAGTTAGTAGCTAAATAGGTACATTGAAGTGATTTGAACTGTCTGCAGTATCTGCCTATGGTCCCATTCCTATCCCACAGCGGACAGTGGGAAATGTAAATCATGTGTAATAGCACTCAAGTCGCCGACACTCGTGTGATACCGAACGACGCCATTTAAATTGATATCTATTTTGTTGGAAAGTCGCCAATTTTTCCAAAATAATATTAAAATTATGCGACATCACAAATTCCGATACATTGCAAAACATATAGGTAGGTTACTTACCTAAATATAGGTAGTGTAGCATGAAAATGTACACTCACTATGTTACTATCTAACTGAAGGTGTTAGAAATTCTGAAGCAACAAGTCACGATAGAACTGCCTAGTGCCAACGGCTGCCAACGGTAAAGAATAGGATGACACAATTAACGATGCCGCAGACTCCATCATCTTGGAACGCATCGTGCGAATAGTTTCGCAAAACTACGGGGCCTCGGTTTAAAATCATCACTCATAATTAGTACATAATAAATTTTACGTTAGGGTTCCGTACCTCAATAGGAAAAAACGGGACCGTTATAGGATCACTTTGTTGTCCGTCTGTCGTCTGTCTGTCAAGAACCTTTTTCTCAGGAACGGCTAAAGAAATCAACTTCAAATTTATACCATAAATATAAAGGTATGTGATGTGAAGCTATACCTAGTGCTGTAAAAAAAACAAGCTTCTAACTTAACGCATTAAAGAGATATGGAAATATTTTATTTTGTATTGAAATCGCCAAAATGAAAAACCTCTAAGCCTTTCGAGTCTTAGGTACTTGCAGTAACCTCACAATTCTGTAATTTAAAACGCTAGGAGGCTTAGTAACACGTAAACAAATAAAGGGAAAAGTCGAGAGGAATTTCTACTCTTTTTATCCCTTGGGATTGGTATAGTGAAGTTTTTAGAAAAAAGTGGCTGAAACTAGAAAAGGGCTATGATAATTACGAAATAATCTACGGATCGGAACCCTCAGAGTGCGAATCTCGCTCGCACTTGTCGTTTTTATTAGGGTTCCGTACTCAAAGAGTAAAATGGACCCTATTACTAAGGCTCCGCTGTCCGTCCGTCCGTCTGTCACCAGGCTGCATCTCATAAACCGTGACATTTTCACAGATGATGTATTTCTGTTGCCGCTACAACAAATAATAAAAAAGAATAAAATAAATATTTAAGGGGCTCCGATACAACAAACGTGATTTTTTGCCCTTTTTCGTTTTCCGTCTGTCACCAGGCTGTATCTCATGAACCGTTATAGTTAGACAGTTGAAATTTTCACAGATGATGTATTTCTGTTGCCGCTATAACAACAAATACTAAAAAACTGAATAAAATAAATATTTATGGGGGCTCCCATTCAACAAACGTGATTTTTTTGCCGTTTTTATAGATAATGGTACTGGACCCTTCGTGCGCGAGCGAGTCCGACTCGCACTTGCCGGTTTTATATGAAGATCATGAATAAACAGTACCTAGAATCTTTGATTTTAATAGCATCGTTCTTAACTTAATTAATTAGGTAGGTATCAGAGGTTTAGTAAAAAAACAATAAATAAAAGCCCAAAAAATCTGAGGCGTTGATGCTGAGCCTAATCTTAGGCGGTATGGATGCTGTAAAAACATGTAATATCCAACATACTTCTCGCAAACTAGCAAGTCTGGATGTTGATTAGTGCCCGTCAACGCGCGGTCGTGAGACAAATGAGCGTTTGGGCGACTCCTGCTTTGCTTTTTTAGCTTTGCCATAAAGTTTGCGCCAATCTATTTTTGCCAACTACGCAAAAAAGAAATTTCCACTACATAAATACTCGTACTTTAATCTCGATGGAGAATATCCTTAGATTTACTTCAGATCCGTGAGGTGATCCTACTAGAGGGGTAGTCAGAGTCAAGTCAGAATTATTTGTTAAGTACGTGCTCCCATTTTGCTTAATAAACAGCATTCCATACGTGACAGGTAGCCAAAACCATTCCAAGCTAAATCAGCAGCCAGGTATCGGCATACTATTTATATCCCTCTAAAACCGTGCCACCTGCCACAGGTAGATAAATAATATTCATTTGGATGGTCAAAACACATTTTGTTAAGATTACCATGTACAAATCGTTCAAACTATTCGGCGGAATTGTGTGGGTACGTTTCAAAACTTTTGTTTTTTTTACTAGTTCATTGTTTTATAAATCTAGAACGCTGCGATACCTTAATCAGTCTTATCCTTTTATTTAAAAGGAAACTACATAGAGCCAAAAAGAAACGAAAAAACGTAGTTTCTCGTTAATGTAAAAACGGAGTCAGACGGAACAAAATTACGTTGTTTCTCATTTATTTCAGAATGGACAGTTCTTAAATTAAATTTAATTAAATTTTACAGTCAGATCTTCATACAATTTTTAAAATATATCAAGACTCTTCAAGGTATACTGTGTTCTAGAAATTGAATAGAAGAGAAGATGTACGTGGGAACCTTAATAGGCAGGTGAGTGAGGTGCGGTGCTATGTGCAGTAGAATGTAGATTAACTTTGCCTTCTCTTTGTTATGAAAGGGTATATGTAAAATGAGGGTTGTTTCTTAACGCGTTGTTTATCAGTCACAATCAACAAAGGGTGGGACTTTTATTGAATGTGCCTTTCATTTTATCTCGTTTCTGTCTTTGGGAATCAGACACGTCTGTGTATACCAAACTTTAGGATGCATTAAGTCTACATAACTGAGGATTTATTGGCGTGTGACATCCGTCCGTGTGTTTGCGTGAGACGGACTCAAAATTATAAGTTTTCCGTTTTCGCTATTTGGCCTCGGTACCCAAAAACGGACTAACGTTCCAAATATCGTAATACCTTGCTATATGCTCAGTGGATTTAATTTTCTTCTTCGCACAATGGTTTCATTTTAGGAAAAGGGTGCGATGGTCGTGGCTATCAAAGGAGCCCGATAGATTGCCATCACTCCTTTTGATTGTGTTACTTTTGAGGAGAGTCCATGGTCCTTTCATTAAATTAAGAGGTTATTTATATTGAATGGTACAATGAGAAATCAGAAATCGTTTAAATAAATTTTACCAGCGTAATAATTTATGTATGATCTTGGATCTAAGATGTATTATATCACACAAAATAGCAAACTACCCTACTGGTTCATAAGCGACTAGCGGACGTTCGTGGGACAGGCGGAAAACCTATTTGCCGTCGTTGCTGCGTTTCTGGCGAGACCAAGTTCCTTATTCCCTATATTCTATTACCTCCTCAGGAAGTTATTCACGACAAATGTTTGCATTGATCCGGGTCTGGGTGTTTTGGTACCATTTTACTCGTATCTCCTGATACCTACGACACTGGTAATCCTAGTGTGGGATCAGGACTATGTGTGGGATCAGGACTATGTATGTGACTGTTGGATGTTATGTATGTTTGTTATTATTCTATCATAGTCTCCTTGCCAAACATAATTAAGTACAAAATACAATTCACCATGTAACAAAAAACTGATCTATAGAACTAAATACTTAAATGCTCATCAAAAAATAAAGTATAGAACATGCTATATAAAGTATAGAACAGTCAAAGATTTAAATGGGAGTGAGTAACACATTCAAAGGCAATTTCAAGGTCCTTTTATTCACATTTTGCCATGCGTCCCGCAAAATAACAATATTTTTCTGCCTCTACCAGTAACGTCGGGTATGGCAGCAGGTAGTCGTCCCCTAGCCAGACCAAAGTCGTGAAGTTAAACACCCATGAACTCGCAAACGTTAACAAAAGGCCGGAATGCGAATAATTTGTCCATATTACCATCTCTGGTCGGCTTTCACGTTTACCTTGGAGCCATGAACGGGTTTCAGTAATCTCCCCTTCCGACGCGACGCCCGTCATTTCGGCTCTAATTTTCAAAGCGGAGGGGTTCGAAACCTTTTTTTATTTAAATTTTAAATAACTACCCACATCAAAACTGGGTCCACTCAAACAAACGAAATTACACGCATACATTACGTAGAGGGTTCAACAGGATATTAAAAGCTATCACCCAAACTTTTGAAGTATGCGGTCCAAATCAAAACTACAGCAAGCAACTTTTTTTTGCTTTATGTTTCTTGTAAATCTCCATATTTAGCTAAACTTGCAAGGAAGTTACGCTGTCTATAACAGTTAAAAAATTAAATACTGAATTAAAAGATTAAGTAAAATCTCACTACTATTTTTTGTTTATACTAGGTACTTAGCAAGCAAACAAGTATACAGTCCACCTGATGGAAAGTAGTTACCATAACCTATGGATGCCTACAACACCAGAGACATCACACGCGCGCTGCCGACCCTGAGACATATAGATGAAAAGTCTCACGTGTCTGTAATTTCATCGGCAGCCGTACCTTTCCAACAGAAACAGCAATGCGAGCACTACTGCTTGGCGGCAGAAATAGGTACAGTGGTAGTACTTCCCCGGACGAACTCTTTCACAAGAAGTTCTATTAGCTATAGGTATAAATAACAATGAAAATACCAAAGATATGTAGATCCAAACCATGTTAGGTTCCCCATTCCCAAAGCATGCATCAAATCTCAGTTACAATTAAAAGATCATTAAAAGTCTTTTGAAACAGGTTCCACTAATATAGCATAATAAGGTCCCTTCTTAGACTCGGGGCCTAGTGTAAATGAGAAGAAACAAGCTAGTTATACACCATGCATTACTAAGCAGAGAAATCATCATCATCAGCTGCTGTCCACAGCTGAACAAGCCCCCCCACCCCCATAAAATACATTTGGGGGAAATTTTAACTTTAAAGGTCATTATTTAATTATGCTACAGCAGGAGTGCTCAAACAGTTGACCAGGTAAGCTTTTATGCACAAAATGTTTGCAGCTCACTTTGATGACAGACTGTATTCCTGGCTGTTGCGCCCTTCGCTACTAAAACACTGGATTTTTAGCAGTTTGCTTTGCTTGCTGGTTACGTGCCTCACTTCTACCACCACATAATTTGTACAATTTGATTTGCAAAGAAAACTACCGTTCGTTGTGGCATTCTGAGGGTGCGGCCTATGTCCGTGGATTTCTACAGCCTGATAATGATGAAGAAAACGAGGATGTCTTGCACTAGTTAGCGCATCCAAAACAAATCATAGTGACTATGTATGCAACTTGTTATTTAGTTACACTTGCAACTTTGCTATGAGTAAAAACCCAAAGCAGTTATCGTTCTTAGGTTTTTTCCGAGTATCATATGAGAGGTGATTCTTGTTATGAAAAATTATTTGGAGTGTATTAGCTACTATGTAAAATAATAGTTATTGTTGTTTACAACATTACTAGTAAATACTAATTTATCAACATCATCATCAGCCCACAATAGTCCACATAATATGTGGAACTGAGTCTGGTGTTTGGCTCTTCTCATCCACTTTCTGCCTGCCGCTTTTAGTTTAACATCAGTTTATTGTAAATTTTGTAAATGATAGACTTTTATTTATATATGTCCATATGTTTATTTGAGGGTAGGGGAGGGGAGGGAAAGTTTAGGAAATGCAGTTTGTATAAATGTATTAAAACCTTATTTTGAGGTTATGTTTTGGTAATTTTTCTATACTATGGCCTGAAGTTTTCTTGTGTTCACCAAAATAGCTTTTAAAAAAACCTAACAACCTCCCGTGGGCCTATAGTATGGCCTGCGATTAGAAGTTTTCTTGTGGTCTCAAGACTGTTTGGGTAAGTACAAAAACTCTAAAATAGCTTAAAAAACCTAACAACCTACCCAGGGCCTATCTATACTATGCATGTATATGTTGTGTGTAAAATGTAAAAACGAATTTCCTAGATAACTGAAACTTTGTAAGATTGTACAAGACAAAAGTAGGTACTTTGCATAAAAAAAATTGTAGAGTACTAAAAATCCCGTATAAAAAAGACGAGACCAGATTTGAGTTCAATTAATGTCACAACAAAGGATGATATGAGATTATGTACCTACTTACCATTGCAGCTAAATATTTGTAGCTACATGGTAGATAAGTACTACTTACAAGTACCCTTCAGTTTAGTATTTATATATATAATACATGAAGGTCTCATTATTGTCAAAGTTCATTGTTCTGGCTGGGCTGGTCAGTGCTCAGGCACATACTTTACTAAAAATACACCAATTACTAATTTGTTTACTTGAGCGTGAAGGATTAAAGAATGAAAATAAATCAGTTTTACTGATATAGGTATGGGTGGGCAACAAATTTAGAATAACTAATGAAATGGGAACAAAGAATCCTCCCTCAGATGTATTTCTCAAAAATCAAGTCGCATTTTAAGCAGGGTTACGTGATTACGAGTAAAATAAAAGTGTTTGCATTCTGTCTACATACTCTTCTACCCAAATATCGACACAAAAATGCCATGAGTCAAAATTAACGTATCCTGGGCAGGTGGTCCCGAGATAAATTTGGTTATTGATCATCAAAAGCATTCGTTGGAGAGAAATAGCTGCGTGGATACTCACAGGATAGTACATCCCCTGCGGCGGCAAAAAAAAGGCCCCTGATCCCCACAGCTTGCCGTTTGTATTTACTTTTTGCACAAAAATACACTCCACGTACGCCCCGATTTACTGGGCGTAATTATTCACAACACTAACTTATAAATTCGAGGTAATCATGAGTATTTATTGATATTAACAAAAGAATGTATTAAAAATAACAAGGTTGTTATACTTTTTAGGTTATAATGAGTTTAGCGCGACGACGCGAAGGAACGCGCTGCTGTAGCACTGGAAAACGGTTGATTTCGATGTGCAACAACGAAGCAAAGCAGACGGGCTCGCGTGGCCGGTCAACAATGAGATGACAGCTTCATCTCGCTCTAAGCATTGAAGTAAGATAGAGACAGAAACTCCGCCGCCATCTCGGTTTATAAAACGGGAAAGACAACATTGCCATCTCCTTTTCATAAAATTGTACGCAAGGTTTTGCGATTTTCAACTTTGTTCTCTTCAACAAATTCATCATTCTGCCCGTTTGCCTCTGGCTGCCACAGATTATTCTCTTTTGTCCCAAATCTCAACCGCCCTCAGATCCGAGATCTTCGGTCCCAAAACCACCTAGCAACTGCCCTTAGTTTTTAGGGTTCCGAAGGAAACAAAAAGGGTTACAAGGAGAGGAAGCCATGTGTCTGTCTGTCTGTCTCTGCTGTCCATCCTATACTTTGTAGTCATAGCCGTACATAAATATCTCTGAGTAGTCTGTGTTCCGTCCGTAGTCAGAGCAGTTTGCACTTGCAGACTTTTAGTTAATTTGCACGGTACGCTTATAGTCATTTATGGTGAATAATAGTAGATTGTATCATTAGGGAGCAAAATATTATTTTTACGGCGAGGGCGCTTTCATGAATCCAGAGTGAAGTTCTAGAGTAGAATCCCGAGCGTAGTGAGAGATTCTTTAGTAGAATCCTGAACGTAGCGAGGGATTCAAAGTACGTCGCCCGAGCCAAAAATATATTTTGCACCCGAGTGATACACTCTACTTTTCATCACCCACTATGAGAAAATAAAAGGCGCCTCATATTTTATTTAGGCTCGGGCGACGTACTTTGAATCCCTCGCTATGTTCAGGATTCTACTAAAGAATCTCTCACTTCGCTCTGGATTCAAAAAAGCGCTCTCACCGTAAAAATATTATTTTGCTCCCTTATGATACAATCTACTATTTCAATCTTACTGGACTGTGTTTGAGCTAAATGGCCCAAACAAAGTCCAGTAAGGTCTTATAAAAAACCCCGTATATTTTCCCGGTGTTGCTTGTTACAAATTTGTATTCCCCATTTGCCATGAGATTCTGGTAGACTTATTAACTACCTCCTTGTCGGTGTTAAAGGAGATATAAAGGAACTAATCCGTACCTACTGACTTCGGAACCCTACATTGTGCGTAATCGCACACAGGCTCTTGGCTGCATTTTACGCGAATAATTTTTGGTCTTATTGTTTTTCTGCAAAATCGACACGCTGGGTCGAAAACCTACCTTTGCAATACTAGTATAATAACACCGCTCATCATCGGCCGTACCATACACGTTATGGTTTACCGGGTCTAGGTACTTGCGCAGGCACAGCAAACCGTAGGTACTTACCTACTACCACAAAATAAATAGGTAAGTACCTACCTATACATTTTGTGCCTCTTTATTATTATGTACTGACTGATTGGAACAAACCTACGATAGAAAACAAACATTAAGTATACCTACTGTGGTACGGCCCGTACCGTACAAGTTAGTACGGATACTACGGATAGGGTACATACAGGCAATCTTTAGGTACCTACTATATTCATGCAGGCAATATACACAGGTACGGTCCTTCTAATCTCTACCGTATGTCGGTATGATTACAGTACTGGCTTCCAGCAGACAAGCAGGCACTGAATCAGTCCCTAAAACCGACTCGTTGAATGGAGAGACAGAGAAGAATACAGACAATTGTCTTCTTCCCCCAACTAGAGAGTATGCGATCCCTCTTTTGTCCCTGTCGGGATACCGAGGTGGGGTTCGGATCAATGAATCGTACCCGGGTAAGTTTTGTCCATGTGTGCGTTGTGTATATGATTGCATGCATGTTTGTTTGTTTTATCTCATTATCCCTTCTGTCTCTCTCTCTCTCTCTCTCGTTTTGATCCCGCAAGTCGCAACCGCAAAACCGAACCTGTAAATTCCATAATAAATTCTTGGGTGGGTGATGTGAATGAAATTGTGGGATGCGTTTCAAGCGTTATCAGTAATAGTAGGTAAGTAGTATGTAATTTGCCATGATTTGCGATGTGATGTGTGTGTGACGCAATATTCAGTGATAATTGAAAGTGCCCTGCCTGCTCTTATTATTGATACAATTAGGTGCTTATCTACTAGGTATTGGCCCTTTAACCTTCAAGTTTAAAAATAAACAGTAGGTAGGTTACGTATACCCTATCACAGGGGTCTACAGCAGAGATAGATATTTTATAACTAATGAGCGATTGAACTACTGAGTAGGTTTAGGTACCTAGGTAGGTGTCTACATAAGTACACATACACCACCAGCACATTATTTTTCAGTCATTCCCATAATCCCCAAACTTTTAGGCTGACCTAGGTAGGCTAGGTAGGCCTAGGTACTCCTTTCTCCACTAGTAGCTTAGTTTATCTTCTCTCGCCTCTGGTAGCATTACCTAGTAGACCCTTCACAGAACCACCCAAAAATGCCCCTACCTACCTACCATAATGTATACCTACGATTACACCTGCCTAAATATTTGACTACACATACATAATGTACTTAGATAAGTACCATGTAGGTAGGTACCTTAGGTAAGTAGGTAGATAGAACATAAATAGGTAGATAGTTAGGAACTTACAATTAAAACTATTCCACCCACCTAGGTAGGTAGGTATCTAATTAGTGCTCCAGTGTCCATAGCTACCTGTTTTGAGAAGCGATTACGAGCCTTATATTATATAGATTGTTTGTAGGCGTAGGTAGGGAGATTTACCTATTGAATTACTTGTATCTGCAACAAAAGTTTACAATCGAATCAAAGTGCAAAATTTAGCATTTGGCAGCTTGTACGTACATAAATACTATTCTGACTTTTCGGTTAGTTCAGTTTAGTACTAGTAACGCCATCTGTGTGGTGTAAAGTGAATCAAATTCATATGTACGTACCTATGTTTCCAGAGTTCGCCGCTTTCCTGCATAATGTAGTATTACCATAGAATACAGTCAAGTTGTTATATACATAAATACAGCAACAGCAAATGAACCTTCTGAAAATAGTTAAGTACCTAGTCGTCGAATTTTACCACTAGATGTCACTCAACGTATCCAGACTTGATCCAGACATATCCATTATCCAGACCATGAGCATTGAGCGAATGTTTGTATCATCATCATCATCATCATCAGCAGCCTGTAGAAGTCCACTGCTGGACATATGCTTCCCCCCTAGTATGCCACGACGAACGGTCTTGAGCCGCCTCTATCCACCTACTTCCTGCGACGTTTATAATGTCTTTAGTCCATCGAGTGGAGGGCCTTCCTCTACCGCTCTCTCTTTCATTTGTAACATTAGTACCTAATTACCCCATCGTTCCTTACCTATCGTTTTTTAGCACTAAGTAGGTATTAGGCGTACAAAGCTGGACTCTACCTAAGTGCATTTTCCGTATATATTAATAATATAATTATTGGTCTAAATCTTAAAATAACACCCAACAATCACATACGTAGTCTTGATCCCACACTAGGTTTCCCTGTGTCGTTGGTATCAAGACCTACGAGTACTATGCGCATGGTAATCGTTCGTATATGCAACAATCTCAGCATCAATAATCAAATACACATCTTGCCAGCACACATCATTTTTGTTACTTACACTAACGTATTTATGAAATCACGCTATGGTAGGTAGTGTACTTACTTAGTTTATCAAATCTAGTGTCTACGAGTTTTGTGCTACGCAGCCTACGGACCATTCAGGACTTCGTAGCAGCATTCTTTCATAATTCGCGTAGGCTTTGGAGTAAAAAGCGAAAACAAAAATCTTCACTCAATAAAGTATGAAATAAATTGACCAAGAGTAGGTTAGGTACTAAGTAATTCTTGTGTATGTAGGTAATAGTAGTAACCAACTAATACTAATTCTGTGGCGGGCGGGCGTTTTCCATGAATTGTGACGAAAAAATGTGTTGTCTGTGATAACATTCATTGAAAATTTGTTTTTTTTTCATATACCTGTCATAAAATCGAGACGGATGGATGGACAGAAACATTGTTACGATTTTGATTAAATTTTTGTAGGATCACTCACTATGCATGCACGTCCCAAACCGTAAAAGGAATTGTATATGAATAAGTATCTCTTAAAACCAAAAACTCGTATTTTAAAGTTTAAACCATTTTAAAATTGGATAAATCATACGAAGTTTTAACATGTTTTTTTTAATTTTTTGGGCGTCTTGAAAACTGTTGCTACATGCAGTTATTGTAGTTTTATGTAGTAGTGTAATATTTAGGGTATAGTGGTTATTATTGTAATTAAATTACAGGAGTTTTATTTATTATTCGTTTTCATTACGAATGATTCGTTATATTTAAGTATATACGAGTTATCGTACGGCAAAAGCTAAAAATGTACAAACTTGGTTCAAGAAACGTAGTTTGAGTAACTGCCATTTCTTAATTTGTTACGAATTGTAGGTAGCTTTATGAAAGAGGGATCCATTCTACTGCCTAATGTGATTACTCTAATAAAACTGGCCTTCTGTATCTAGTATTCTGTCCCCTAGCTGTTATTTCCGTAAACTAGAAGAAAATATTTTTAAATTAAGAACACCCTGAAATGAACAATCGCTGTTCACTTATTAATTATTACACTAACGACGTTAATTAAGAGATAACACCGTAATTAAATTTATCCTATTATAATTGCAGTCATCACCAGCCCTGTTTACGTCCACTGCTAGACGAGGCCTCCCCCATTGAATACAATGGGGGGATTTATCATAATCACTACACTTGGCAGGTGGATTGATGATCACAGTTTCGTGTTAAGTTCTCAGGCGGATGCCGCTGCTCATGGATGCTGCTGGTGTAATACCTTAGTAAGGCTTTTACTAAATCCACGGGAGGAGAAGGAGGTGTTTTTTCTAAGACCGGACACACCACGGCACCTTTCTTAATCAAACAATATATATTCCGACCGGCTGAAATGCGAAAACCAATCCAGTTATATTGCAACTATTTAATAATTTTACTTACCCAGATACAAGTATTTATATCTTCCCAGTCTCTGTACCACTCTATTAACAAAATTAATCTCATATCCGTCATCGTTAGAGAGTAAAGTATATTATTTTAAATAATTTGACACCTATTTTTTCTTGCACTAGTTTTATGTTTCAGTTACGTAAACTGTTTCAGGCACAGATTATATAAAAGTTTCATTATGTACTATGTACGGTACATATACCAGTAGGTACCCTATTTCGGAAAGTTAATTATGTACCGATATAACCTACTGAAATGAGTATAGACAGAGAGAGAATTCTGAGTGAGTGTTCTGCATTTTAGCAATTAAGGCGAGGACTGATCTCAAAAGTAGTATTTGAACGCCCAGTGCGACGGGACGATATTAAATAAGATACAAAAAATAGTGTACGTAGAACAATATACATAAATATATATATATATATATAAATAGTAGTAACCAAACAGAATTTTGTAAAATAGTCTGTAAAAAATTAGTTTTGTTAATTAAAATCGCACAAATTACCACCATAAAAAAGCATTGACATTTTGGCTCTTAATTTTGAATTTCACAACACAATTTTTTTTACGAACTAAATAGCTAGACTTGTATTTTAAAGTTCTAACCGCGTATTTTTTATCTATGATTTGTACATTTCGATGAATTCAAAAAACCTTCAAAATGAATACAGTCTGAAGCAGAGACCTGTCTACATAGAAGATCGTTGGCCTGAAGTGCAAACCAGTTTCATCGTCAAATATGGCATGTGATTTTCAACTTTAAGCAAAGCCGTTTAGTTATATATTTTTTATTTTTGGATGTTTGGATTTTAGGATCATACCGTTCGTACCTTAAGCAAAATAATAACTATGTTTCAGAGGAAACAATATTATTTAAAAAAATGTAAAGCGTGAGTTCTAAATTCAAAATCAATAAAACTACTCACAGATTATTTTTGATGAATGTCCTTCCAGTAAACACCGCTCTCCGCGTGCTTTCTCAATAGATTACCTAATTTAATATAGTCAGTAGTAAGCCATACTATAGGTATATCATACGTTTCTTAACTGGTCAGATTTATAAAGGATTATATCACTGCTACGAGAGGCGTAGAGCCTCGTAGAGGCGCTGAGTAAGAATTTTGTATGATTATACATTTAATCTGAAATCGTTTGTGACTTTAGTGAACTTGTAACTTTGTTAATGTAGTTTTCCCTCGAAAGCATTTTATTGTTTTTTTATGATAGTATAGTTACTTCGCAACACAAGAACATAGCGGTCGTCCTACAAGTTAAGTACCTATCCATCGTGGTGTAAAGTAGATTGACGACCGAGCTGAGGAAACTGTGAACTGGAGATAGAGCAACTTGATAGATAGGCGCATCATCGAAAACCCCATTTTGTTGTTTTTAGGGTTCCGTTGATACCTTTGATCAACAGAACTATTATAGGATTCACTTTGACCACTTCGTTGTCCGTTTGTCCATCAAGACCATTATTCTTCCGTATAAAGAAAAAACTCTGGGAATATTTTTTTTGACAAGGAAACGTTTTTATGTGACCTCTTAATAATTACTTTCACCAGCCACTTATGGTATAACTAACTACTAACCTTACCTAACGCTTACGAGACACTTAAAGAATGACAAATTTGACAGTTTTTTTAGAAACCTATCAATTTGACATACGTGTACTAATAAATAATTTAAAAAAAGTGCCTTAAAATGAGAATTGATTGGTTAAAATGACCATAAACTCTAACATTTGGAGCATATTGGAGCACACATTCAGTCATTGAGAAAAATTGTGTTTTTTTTTGTATTCTATCAAGTGTTTCTTTCGAAACAGAATAAAAAGAAGGTTTTTCAAACAAACATTCACAACTAGATGTCGCTAGCCAAACGGTACGGTACGGTTCGTCATTTTTTTACTCGGCAAACTTTCTTTTCTATTTTACTGACTCAAATTTCCTTTTACCTACTATTCCGTTTTCGAAAACCGAGATGGTCTCAACCTATGAAAAGGAATCCAAGTCCTCCTGTAGATATCGTAAGCGATTACGTCAGGGGCTGTGCAACAGCATCCACCTGAGTACTTAACACCAATACTGCGATCACCACCCCCGCTAGTCTATGGGGAGGCCTCGTTAGTAGTGGTCGTCCACCGGCTGATGAAGAAGAAGCTTTAATTTCATAGTGATCTGGCAGGCGATTCTAGAATATCGGAAACGTTTCCGATCGGATTCCTTAGTTTTTAATTTCGATGTGATAAGTAACTAAAACAATTTTCTAACAATTTTCACTAGTAAAACACAGTAATATTGTTTTAGTTACTTATCACATCGAAATGAAAAACTAACGAATACGATCGGAAACGTTTCCGACGATTTAGAATCGCCCTGCTGAAGACCAAGAGTAAAGCCGCTGTAGTAAGTACATACCTACCAGACAAGTAGTCATAGTTTTAAATAAATTCTAAGCTTATTTACATGATTTCCTAATTTGTACAAAGTACAATTTGTACAAGCCTGCCGGTATAAAATATTCGTTGGTGTAGGTACTTTACGTGAAACCTTCAAGAATTGGCAGCGTGAAGTTTCTCAAAGTGTTTTGCACAACAAAGCGTTCATTCAACAAAGGAAATTAAAGAAGTTTGGTTTTCTATAGGTAAGTTTAGTTTTCTTTAAACGATAACACGGGTGAAGATGACGACTTATTTTTACTACCGTACGGTTAATGTACGGAAGTTCTTATACATATACCGATAAAGCCCATAATTCAGTTTAATTATCAGGGAATTATTCGATTAAGAATTCTAAAGTTTTCAATCTGGTTAAGTTTCCCTGAGGTATGTTTTTTGATTCATAATTTATATAAAAAAATTAAGTACCTCCATATACTCCCTTACAAATCGTTGGACATCATTCTCCTGATGTCTTCTCGCTCATTCGGGAGAAGTAGATCTTGATTTGTCGACTCAGTCGGTATCTTGCCGGCGTTGATTAAGGCATGATTTTGGTCGATGTCTTTTCTCCACGTGGGTTAAGCTGTCCGCGTCGGCACTCTACTTGGATAGAATGGATTTCTTCTTTGTTACCACATTCCTCTAAAGGGCCTAGGTGTAAGACTTTTATGTACTTAAATACAAATAATTTGGGATTTCAGAGTCCGACTCACACGTGTAATTTGTTGTCAAATCTTGTAAGCCGATTTAGAACCACTTTTCTTTACTAGACTGTGCTAAAGTTTTGCATACCTTTCGTATGCGCTTCATAATACCATGTAACAGTGACATGAGCTGATAATATGATGATATAATGGAGTCTGAAGCTCAACCACGGCACTCAATGTATAATTCAATTGCGTTGTACATTGCCCCTGTCTCGTTCCAATGATTGCAATTCCAATGTTCCAAAATGCTTTTAGCATCAAGCCACCTTTTTGTAACATTTTTTGTATGTGCAATAAAGTATAAATAAATAAATGATAATACCAGATTATGGTGACAGCAAGCTTACCTGATTGATGAATGCGAAAGATAAACAACGGAACTCCTCGATGGATAGGTAGTAGTAGACTGATCGTGTTTGTGCTAATTTTGAGCAATTCACGGTTCTGATTAATAAAATCATCATCATTGTCATCAGCCGGTAGACTAGTTTCATAAAAGCTAGTTTTCAAAATATTTTATTCAACAGCGCGCGTAAGTAACTAACTTCTTGTTTCCCCATATATTACTGTACTCTATGCTTCTTGTTGCCAATATCTTGCTTTGTGTGTAAATCGTGTAGGAAGTACAGCAGCCTCTCTTTTTATGAATCCAGCAGGTAGGTATTGTTTGTTTGTTGCTACAATTTCCGAGTTAAACGAGGTTCGAACAACAATCTACGATTATTCTGAGGGAGTTTGTTTTCTCTCGATTTCCATAACCGACAAACTTTGAAATGTTTTCTAATATAAACAGATTGCTGTTGTTACAGTAAACGAAATGCTCAGCAGAAGGGTAGAACAATAAAAGTGAAGATTGAGATTAATTTAGGTAGATCCTTTACTTATTGATAGTACTTATTGTTAATAAATGTTCTGAATAATAGCCGTGTTGTTTTAAACCAATCATCATCACCAGTCTGTTTACGCCCTCTGCTGGACGAGGTCTCCCCCATTGAATACAATGGGGGGATTTGACATAATCACCACGCTTGGCAGGCGGAGTGATGATCGCAGTTTGGTGTTGAGTACTCAGGTGGATGCTGCTGCCCACCCCTGATGTAATCCCTAAGTAAGACTTTTACTACATCCACGAGAGGAGAAGGAGTTTTATGCTTATGCCGGACACACCACACAACCTTTTCAACCTTTGTGGGTTATTTGAAAGAGCAGGGACTACTCATTTTCTCCTTTTTTATAGTGTAATTTTATGTGTTTTTTTAAATTAATGAATGAGATTCCTGGGAAGTCCGTGAATTACAAGCTACACTGTATACGTAATAAATAATGTTTGGTTACGAAGTCACTTTTGCATCCTGTAATCCTTCCTACTAATATTATAAACGCGAAAGTTTGTGAGTATGGATGTTTGTTACTCTTTCACGTAAAAACTACTGAATGGATTTTAATGGAACTTTACAATAATATAGCTTATACATCAGAATAACACATAGGCTACTTTTCATCATCATCATCATCAATTTTCATCATTATTCACGCGGGGAAACCGCGGGGCGCAACTAGTACAAAATAAAATATTATATTATCGATGTAAGAGCTGTTTCATACTTATAAATAAAAAATGAACCGAGCAGAAATGTGTAAAATCCAATAAAGAATTATTCGAATCAAATAAGAATTATTAGAATCGCTAATTGATAATTTTGTAATGATTCCATGGTTAATTGATTACACACAACTCCTCTGCACATCTAAGTGGGATGGGGGTGGGCAGCCTACCTAACTGCCATGTGCTGTAATGTTATTACGTTGCAAATGTGTGCCAGCTCTAGTAATTAGCATCACATCACATCACATCATGCTCTGCTTGACAAAGTCGCGCTCGTAACATGTCGGCTTTTACCAAGTTTTCCAGAGTACCAACTCTCTGACATGCTTTTAAATTTTATGTTTGTAAAAATTGAAGCCATGTTCTGGTATTTTTTATTATTATTTTTTTTTATTTTGTAGTTGGACACCGAATGTGTATTAACAATATTAGTTAGGGCTATTGACCAATATAGGTAAACCTGTGATGGTAAATACCGTATTTATTGAACGATTTTACAACTTAATAGGTAACTAATACAGTCTTTTTGAAGTTGATTTTACTCAATACCCTGTCTTAAAAAAAATCCCTCATTTATCCGTCGAAATAACAATAATTTATCAAACACATCAAACTCAAGGAATGTAGGTAGACTTTTTATTTACCCTATGCGTGGTAAATGAGATTTTGAGAACCAAACCAACACTATACAAATCATTCATTGAAATTCGTAGCTGAACTAATGATATTTACTCGATACTATAAATTAAACCTTTGTGTTAGGTCTCCCTGATTCCCGCAAAATCAGTGTTCGCTATCTCAAGAAGTGGTACTACTTATACAAGCAAAAAACCCGTAAAATTTAATTTCGCAACACTGCGAACTATCCACCTTAAAGTAATCTGCTTATAAAGAGTCAATGTCATCGACTGTGTGAAATACCTACACTTAAAATTATAATGAAAATTAAACATTTCCGGTTTAACCCCGTTATTGAATCCTGGAGATAACGGAAGGAGTTTTCAATAAGTGTCGATCCTCAATAATCCACTTACCAGCAAAGATTGTTTAACCTCTCGAAAATTGATAGGGCAGATAGTACACAGTTCATAGTTTATGTAGTTAATTCTAGTACATAGGTTCGACTTAGGTAGGTATTGGTAGTTCGGATAGTCGGGCCGGCACGGTTGGATAAAATATTTACAGAATATTCAACATCAAATCCTCAGGGCTAGTACCTACTCGGGAATTATGGTCGATTGTGCCTTCTAAATAATGTAACTAAATACGGACAAGTGCGAGTTAGACTCGCGCCCTAAGGTTTCCATACATGCAGTGGCATGCATGTACGGAAATTTACATCTCATCATTTTGTCGGCATTTTACCGAATGATTGGCCAAATACGACTCTACGGTAAATCAGCCGAATGCGAATGTTCGGTAAATCAGCCAAATATGCCGAATTCTGAACATAAAACGAATATCGGCGCATACATTTCAACTTGCAACCTTTAGCCGTTGCGTTTTTCAGAAAAAGGGTAACAGACGGACGGACAACAAAGTGTTCTTGAGATACGGAATACTGAAAATGGTATTTGTTGGGTTGATCTTTTATAGCAAAAACGTTCTCTCTGTGAGCACGGTCCAGTTTTATTTTAAGTAGATATTTTTTTTGTTGTAGTTGTAATTGCTAATAAACGAAAGCTTCCACAATGATCAATGAGATACGCATTATGCTAGACATCTGTCAAAAAGGTTCGCATTAGGCACTTTATCTGCGATGAAAGCGGCCCTAAAAACGTTTTAAGTACCTATCTAGCTACAAAACAAATAATGTTCAAACACAAACAAAACACTCAACAGTTTATTTTTCTTGTAAGTTTTCTAGAAGAATGGATCAATAGATACCATTTCCCGAAGGCAGGCAAATAGTCGATTATTTTTTATTCAAAGCAAGGGTGGAAGACCACGACATCGCATTCCGGAAATTGAAACCATGATACTGCAGAGCCTAGCATCGACCTTTGCTTTCCACTCTGACCTTAATTATAAATTCAGATTCTCGGATCTAACATTCCGGTTATAAGAGTTTGACCTTAATTAATGATACTAATATGAAATAAATAATTAAACTTGCTGATTGGTTTTATGAGCATCAGCTCCAAGATATTTATTTTGGTTATAATGATTATAATTCATTATGGTTTGTCGTATAAATCTTCAAAAGTGTAGGTACCCACGGTACATGCATTACATACACGCATCAACATTCTCTAAGAATATTAAGTTTTTTGTTGATTTTTAGAAAAACTACGATAAATTTCTTCAGAAAACTAGACTTCCTATTCATAATCAATTTTTAAACCTTTGATAGCTAAAATATATTTTGTCTTGATTTGGCTAATGTCATTTTACATCAGAGAGAACAAAACAAAAGCTATTTTTACTAAAATAGGTTTAAAAAATAATTATGAATAAGGGGGTTAGTATATATATGGTAACAATTCTTATTTTAGGTTCTTTAGTAATAATAATAAAATATAACAACTGTTCGATATTATTTAAAAGAAATATTGTTTTAAAAGATACCAGAAATATTTACAATTTTAATTATTTGAATTGGTATTAATATTTAAATAAATTTTTGAAGTTACATATATTATGGGTCAAATTATTTTGGCGTGTAAGTAAACCTCTTTACATATGCTTCGTATATACTGCAAAGCCAATTTTAAATGGGAAACAAAATGAAAATAGCTTTTAGGGGATCTGAATACGAATGGAATTTAGTAAACATGGAATCAAAGAGAGAAATGGAACACAAAATGGTAAAAATAATGCCATTCAAAATCAACGCGTATTGTTGTAGCATTCAAAATAGGTTGGTGCGTTTTGTGTAATGATCCATAATTTAGAATTTTTATGTTGCGATTAAAGTTCGTTTTCTGAAACCAACCGAGGGTTACTAATGTGAAACGGAAACTTGAGTAGGGTGAATCATTTAGATTTGTGATAAGCAAATGACGTCATCACGTGATAGCACAATAGCGCACCATGGAAGTTCATCTGAATGGTAATTTGCAGGCATTCTATTTTTACTCTGAAGGGATATTACAGATAACTGCTTCAACCTGCGGTGTTCTGAGAAGTCCACAATAGTGTATTGGGTCGTAAATAGGTTATTAGAAACGAGTTGACGTTTGTAAGCCCGAGCCGAAGGTAAGGGGTTTACTATCGTTATGAGGTTGTAATAACCTTTAAGCCCGTATATCAAACGAAGTTTTTCAATACTTTTGGGAGAAAAATACACTAGTAAAAGAAAATCAAATACCTACATTTCTATTCATCTTCATTAGCCTAGAAGTTCACGTCTGGACATAGTTTTCCCCCATAGAATGCCATGACAAACAGTTTTAGGCCGCTTCCATCCACCGACTTCCTGATACTTTTATGATGTGTCCTTCCTACACTTATACATTTTTAATATTATCGAATATTTTTTTGTGTACGAGTAAAAAAGAAAGTAATTAGGTACCTACCTTGAGTTGTTGTTTTAACAACATTCAACAGTTGTTGTTTTAACAACATTCAACATTCATCCTTTACGATCTTTTTAAATGATAAAACATAAAATCTGCCGTAATTATATGTACAGTTTATAATAATTTCAATTCATTTTGTAAATAAATTTCTTACCTAATTCATTTTTCGTTTATATAGTCAACACCATTTTATTCCATTTTATACATATAAAACTCCTTGCTAGTAAACTTTTTCAAGTACTTACTGGATTTGCAGATATTAAAAGTGGTAAAATTTACTTTTTTCTTTGGAATTGTAGAAATAAAAAACTGAAGAGAATTTGCACAAGTACGGCAAAGCGTAAAGAAATCGCAATAATGCGTTAAAATCAACTCTCAAGAAATGTTTACCAGCCTTGTAAGTAAACTTTTTTGAAACTTAAAAAAAACTTTCAGTTATCAAAATCTTTAAATGAATATACTTATGTAGCTATTTCACTTGTTCCTTCATACCTAGTAAGATAACACCCAATAGTCACATACGTAGTCCTGCCCCCCCCCCCCCCCCCCTATTCCCTATCCGTATCCCTATTCCTGTTTGACAAGTAAAATTACCATCAATTGACAACTCTTAATGATAATTAAATGTTACTTTCAGTTAGGGAATAGAGGGGGCTGATCCCACACTAGGATACCCCTGTGTCGTTGGTATCAGGAACTACGAGTACTAAAACACCCAGACCCGGCACAAATGTTTGCAGATCATACAAACATTTGTCCCGCAGTGGGAATCGAACCCGCAACCTATCGCATCTTAGCTGGCTGCTCGTCCACCACGCCACAGAGGTTGTCAAATGCCTTAAAATGGTGATAAGTTTTATTTATGACTTCCTTTACAAGTAATACTTAGTGAGCGGGTACGGATGGCCAACCATGCGCGCACATTGTTTCTTCTTTGAAATATAATAAATGATGAGGGAAGGTTAATTATTATTATTCATATTTATTTCTCAAAAATTGATCTAATAAAATCATAATTCTACTTGATACTAGATGTTTTGAAATACTCAAACAAAACACTAATGTTATTATAATTTAGGGTTTCTGAATGAGCACGCCTTTCAAGAAATATCTTATTTCGACACAAAAATCCACGGTATGATGAGTATGCTTTATAATTCCCAAATCTAAGCTCAACTCTTACTTATTTATTAAAAAAGTTTTCCTTTTAATAGAAGTGCCTGCCTCCTTTGAGGCCTTAGAAATAAGATATAACTGGCCATGCCGTGTCGAGTCATTCTGTGTAAGATTCCCAAAGTTGCGATACCCACATTTCCTAGATATATAACACATTGAAAGTTTAAAATAACTTATAAAATTGAGTCTTTTCTAGTTGTTCTTAATACACAATTATGAAAGTCACTAAATAACTAGTGGTTCGCCCCGAACTGAGACCTCGCAATGACACTTATCAGCCCGACTACATAAGAGGGGAAGAAAGGGTTTTGTATATGTAAGTAAGTTTGTATGGACGATCCATCACAAATCTAAACCTACCGAGTCAATTTCTCTAACATGAGAGAGAAAAAATCCTGAATGTTCGACTTCTCCCTGTAGAACAAAATATACTAAAATAATAAATTTCAGCATTAACAGAGAACTTGAAGTATCTTCGAGATTATTTGAATAGGACTAAGCAACGGGGTGTAACTACTACATACCTACATCTTAGTTTATAAAGTACTTGACGAATTAATTGATAACGTCCTTTTGGTGAAAATCTTAGAACTCCAATGTCATTCAAATTCTTAGGAATGGGGGGTCAACAATGGATGTTATATTGGTTATTATTTTTTAATGTACAAGTTTCTAATTTCTTCAATTTCAGACTTTTCCCTGTAGTTGTGACACAAAAGCTACAAGCATACCAAATTTCAGCATTGTGGGATTGCTGGAAGTACCCTAGAATTTTGGGTTTTCACGTTTTTTATTTTCCCTAATATCTCGAAAACTACTAAGGCTAAATAATTATTAAATTCAATTTTGAAATGTCCAACCAAAGCGCTTTCATTAGACACCCCACTTGATCTGACTGTCTCACTTTTTTTTTTTACCCCCTCTTGGACCCCAATATCTCAGCAACCCCCTGATCGATATAGCTCATAACCTTACCTACAAATTTTACCAATACTATCTACCCCCATACCAAATTTAATGAAGATCGGATTAACGGTTTGGAAGTTTTCATCGGACAAACATACATACATACAAACGCCGATTCTTCCAACTTGACTCAGAGAAGTCTCTTCGCTCGTTCAAAAATAAAAAACGCCCAACAGTCACATACATAGTCCTGAGCCCACACTTTGATTCCCTGTGTTGTGGTTACTAGGAACTACGAGTACCATGGTACTATAACACCCTGAACCGGAGCAAATATTTGCTGATTTGTAAATATTTGTCCCACAGCAGGAATCGAACCCGCATCTCTCGCATCTCAGCCAGCTACTCGCCCGCCGCACCACGGAGGTCCTCAAGTTTAGTTCATTTTATTTATACAATGTTATTAAGATAGAGGGGAGGGACCTTTAGTATACCTTTGGTGCTTTAGCAAGAATGCACCAAACCACCAAAATGCACCATGAATGGTGTAGAGCACCTTTGAAGCTCTACATTTCCTAAACCGCCCCCTAATGACAGTCGCAAATGGCAATAGGCAACGCAACAATAGGGATTGGGGACCATTTTGGCAGCCTTAGCGTTGTTCGAATATTTTGAAACTTGATAGGAGGAATATTTAGGTCAAGATGTTTCCCCTGTTCAAGTTTCATAAGATTTAGATAGCGCTAAGGCGGCCAAAATAAGCCCCGTTCCCGTTCCCCAGGTTCAGGAAAATCAGAAGTGGTTGGAAAAACCTTAACTTGTTTTATGATGAAAAACCTAAACATTACTTGACGTATATTTTTAGACAAAGGTATTTTTTTTTTATAATTGTAAAATGGCTACTTTATGTAGAGCCTACTCATAGCTTACAGGAAAACCTAAACAAAAATCCTCTTCTTTTTCTTCTTCTTAAGTCTTTTAACACGGGAAACGGAAAATATTCACGAAGAGAAAATTCGTATAAAATGTACTAATGTGTTGATTTCACCAATGACTAATTGGTCTAGTGGTTACTATGGTACCTACCTTTCTTAATTGTACGGAACTCTCCACGCGAGACTGACTCGGACTTGATTAGTTTTATAAAGAACTGCAGGGCTACTCTTGACGCTCTACTCGATCTTAATTTAGGATTTAGTGTCATTTTGTCGTCAGAGAGTACTAGATTCCTTGGTCATTTGGTACTCTTGAATTCAATACTAGCGTACAATTTGGAGTGCAATTTTATGGAACTAAGTGTAATCGACTTTCTGTCTCTGTTGTTCTTCACGCAAAGTCAATCGCGTATGCTGTATCTCGATTTCAAACTCGATTTGGTTCAAGAGCGTTCAAACAAACGTTGAAACTGGATTGAGATTGGAACTGGATTGCGATTGGAACTGTTTTCAAGAGTAGCCCCACTGTTCAACAAAACCCAAAGTAAGGGTGTGCATCGAGAAAAAAAAACATCGCCTACTTTGTATATACGGAATGCTCGAAAAAACTATTAGTAAATTTTCTCTGTCACACGTCTGCAGCCAAATTTGATCACGATAGACGTGAAATTGGGGGAGTAATCGGACTGTGGCATACGGATGGACATTACAAAAACTATAAAGGTTCCGTTTTAGCCATTTGGCTTCTGAACCAAACATTTTACATGATTTTCTATTTGAAGGATCTACTTGTACCTACTTTGGTTCGTACTTTAAAAAACTACAAAAAGTTCTAGTCTTTTTGGTGATACTATTGTAAGCTTGAAAGATACTTCGTAGAGGCTATTTCATTTTTAATATACATATAACTTCAGCTTCAACTTATAACTCAACCGCGGTAGTCTCGACCTTAGAATAGTACTCCTCCAAGTCCTCCCGTGGATGTCGTAAAAGGCGACTAAGGGCGTCAGGGGATTGGTAGCAGCATCCACCTGAATACTAAACTGCGATCACCAATCCTCCTGCCAAACGTGGTGATTATGGCAAATCCCCCAATATGGGGGAGGCCTCATCCAGCAGTGGATGATGCTGAAGATATAACTTCATAAAATACCCAAGTCTAGTTAGGTATATATATTTACCTGTCCTACAAACCTCTAGTCTCATATCTTTTTGATTAATCACACGCTATTATTTCTATTTAGTTACGAAGCTCATGATATAATCTTCAGCAAGGCTAATTGGAGAAAGCGGTAGGCATTTTCTGTACGAAATAGAAAATAATCTGTTTCAAGCTTCAGGCATATTTGATAAGCATAATCTCGGACTTAAAATACTCTTATACTTACTTATACTTAACGTTTCTTTTGTCTGTTCGGTCTACTTTTGACGACGTTAGAAGAATCAACATCATTATCATCACTAGCCTGCTTACGTTCAAGTTGGACGTGGCCTCCTCCTTTGAATACAATGGTGGGATTTGCCATAATTACCACGCTTAGCATGGATTGGTGATCGCAGTTTAGTATTAAGTACTCAGGTGGATGCTGCTGCCGATCACCTGGTGTAATCATATAGTAAGGCTTTAATACACGCAAAGTGGCTCTGTACGAGAAGAAATAGATTCTGATATTCTATTACATTTTCAACCTATTTGCGAAGGGCGCATCGAACTAAATCTAGTTACTTTGAAGATGTGTAATGTGTATGCCGTATGTACGTATTGCATGGCGCATGGCGTGTTAAGGGGCGCCTTCCCGGTTTTGTCTAAAAGCGTGTTGGGTTGTCCAATGCAATTTTTAAAAAAGAGGCACTGCGAAAATTGAGACGGAGTCAGGTTGGCCCTAGGTTGAAATTCGGAAAATTCTGCTTCGCACTCGCGAAGCGGCAATTAATGTGTGGATATACGAGTTCTAGGATATACGTGTTTTTGAAAAAGTCTTACAAGTTTTCTTTACTTTTACTGTTTTTTAAGGCTTTTACTGAATTAAGTTAATAAAATTTTAAATTTTTGTTTGGTTATGAACCTAGATATTGTCAACAAGATACAACTAAAGATAAAGTTGTTGCAACGCCACAATCACGTACGACCTGCGTACTGTTATAACCCTGTTTTGTTAGTAAAATAAAGAAGTAGACAACTGAAAATGCTAAGTTGCATTTTCAGCTAGCGGTACAGGCCAGTCTCGGTCCACCTTCGGAAGAAGTCAAGTGTCTCTTAGATTCATCCTAATTTTAATACTATTTCTCTACTAAATCGTTTTTCTAAGTTTTATAATTAAAATAAAGACATTTATCCCTAGTTTAAATTTTATATCTTTTTTTAAAAAGACTCTAGTGAAATCCCATATAACATTTGGTGGCAGCGGTGGGATTTAAAATAAGTGAAAAAATCCTCGGAAACGCCTCGTGCTAAGTGAAATATAAACAATAAAAGTGAACGTTGTGCTCTACCGCTATATCACTTATTACGTCATCGTGTCGCCGAGTCCTGCCCGCCGGTCCAGTAATAGACCGTGTGGAACACCACTGTTTCATCAACGTGTCATCACCATCATCACCAGGTCCTATTGTTCTACATCAGCGCTCATCACCGTGTCATCATCATCATCAGCGCTCATCACCGTGTCATCATCATCACTGAGTTCTGCCATACTATATCACCTATCAACACCACTGCTTCATCACCGTGTCATCACCATCATCACCGGGTCCTGCTATTCTACATCACCGCCCATCCTCGCGTCATCATCATCATCACCGGTCCTACTGCTCTACATCTCCACTGAATCCTGTTCTACTATGTTTACGAAAATCCTGTAAGTTATTTTAACCTTACGAACTAAAGTGAACAATTCAAAGTCTCATCGTGTTATCTCAGTGTAAGCGAGACAATTCTCAGAACTCGAACTTTGAAAGTGAACTTTTATTATTGTAACGATTGAATATCATTATGATAAATGTAAGTCTAAACAATTAGGTTCCTCGAATCAAGACAAAGAGTTTCAAGCAACAACGAGAAGATTTATTAAAAATAGAAGATTATCCTGATTTACCAATTTCACCAATTCCAAGCCCAACACCAGACGTGTCACAAATAATGCCAAAAAACCCAGAAATGGACCTTAATGTCTTATTCAAATTTGTCAACACTTACGATGGAAGCAGAGAATCATTAAATTCATTTATCATAAATGGCAATAATGTCCATGAGCTGGCGACGGATGTGCAGAAGCCCATCCTATTTAAATATATACTAAGTCAATTGCGTGGTAAAGCGGAACTTGCCTGCTCCATTAAAGATTTCAACAACTGGGAGCAACTGAAAGACTTCCTAAAAACTCAGTTCTGTGAAAGGAAGCATTACTCCCATCTGCTCACCGAATTACAAGAGAGCAGACAAGGCCCGCAAGAAACCGTTTCGCAGTATGCCCTTAAGATAGAGACATGTCTATCTCAGCTACTGACAGAAATATCTCTACAAAACACCAAGGTGAAAGAAGTGGCGGGTCGCACTGCGGCAATGGAGGATCTAGCCCTCCACCACTTCACCATGGGTATTTTTCCAAGAATTTCGACGATTGTTAGGTCCAGAGCTCCTAAGAATCTAAACGAAGCCATAAATTTGGCTATCTCTGAAGAAAGGATCCAACAATCGATGTATAATAAACCGGAAGGTAAGTTTTCAAAATCTTATAACAACAATGTTAAACCGAAAACATCAAATCGCGAATTCCAGAACCGGAATCACAATGTTGGTTCTGCCCAATATAGAAACAACGACATCTGCCGGTACTGTAAAAATCCAGGGCACTCAATTGAAAATTGTAGGAAAAGAGAGTTTAACAACAACAGGTCGAAATTTGAACGCCCTTCTACATCCGGTTACAAGCCACAACAAAGAATTAATCTCGTCGATCAAACCCAAGGCGATGAGGACTCTTACGAAGAAGAGTACCCAAAAAACGAATAGGTGGCTCGTATCGGTGTCATGCGATGTCCTGCCATATCCTTACTAAATCAGACACCGTATCCAACGTTTTGGCGACTCCAAAACATACTAAACCCACTGTATCCAACGTTTTGGCAAAGCCAAAATATACGAAATCCACTGTATCCACTGAATCCACTGTATCCAACGTTTTGGCAAAGCCAAAATATACGAAATCCACTGTATCCACTGAATCCACTGTATCCAACGTTTTGGCAAAGCCAAAATATACGAAATCCACTGTATCCACTGAATCCACTGTATCCAACGTTTTGGCAAAGCCAAAATACACAAAATCCACTGTACCCACTGAATCCACTGTATCCAATGTTTTGGCAAAGCCAAAATATACGAAATCCACTATATCCACTGTATCCACTGAATCCACTGTTCCTTCCAGATCCACTGTGCCTACTAGATCCACTGTTCCTACCAGATCCACTGTTCCTACAAGATCCACTGTTCCTCCTAAATCTATTATACTTACTAAATCCACTATATCCACTGTATCCACTGAATCCACTGTTCCTTCCAGATCCACTGTGCCTACTAGATCCACTGTTCCTACCAGATCCACTGTTCCTACAAGATCCACTGTTCCTCCTAAATCTATTATACTTACTACTCCCACTGTATCCCCTGTATCCACTACTCCTGCTAAATTTACCAAATCCTATGCTTCCGCTGTATCCACTGTTTCTACTAAATCCACTGTTTCACCCATATCCGCTAGATCTCCTGTGACTACTGCATCCACTGTACCCGTCAAATCCTCCGCATTCACTAAACCTGCACTTACTAAATCTAATGAATACATTAAACAGAATCAGGTTTTTGAGATCACTACTAATCCCAATAAAATCCTACTCCCTATTGTCTAAATGAATTCTACGATTTCAGAATTTCCACTGTCTCTTTTGGTCGACTCCGGTTCAACAGTGAGCCTTATCAAACTTTCTTGTATCCAAAGGATTCCAAAATTGATTGAAGAACCTATTCATTTAAAGGGAATCGAGCCTGGTAACGGAAGTTCGACGAAAACACTTGGACATTTTCCATTGAAAATGCACATGGCTGACTCTTCTCATAAATTCATCACTCATAAATTCCATGTTATTAGTGAAATCAATCTTCCATTTGACGGTATTATCGGAACAGATATGCTCAACTCCTTTGGTTGTAATATCGATTACAACACAAACAAACTCATAATCAACAACATCCAAATTCCTCTCCAATTCTATGAACCTATTTATTCTCTTCCTGCTAGATCCGAAACAATGATCGAATGTTCTATTTCCAATCCCGAAATCGGCGAAGGTCTAGTATTGGACCAAAATCAGTTCAAAGACATTCTTATTGCTAACTGTTTAGTGAAAGTGAAAGATAATAATAGAATAAATATCTCAGTCATCAACACTTCTGAAACCTCTACTACTTTATCGTCAAATCTAAATATAACTCTTGTACCTCTGAATTCAAACGCCATTACTTACGAATCCGTCAATTCCACTACGACCTACCAACATCATAACACTGACTCTTATCTCCGAACTCAAGAAGCACTGAATCTTCTCAGAATAGGTCATCTTAATTCAGAAGAAGCTAACGCTCTCCACGACATTTGTTCCGAATACTCGGACATTTTCTATATTCCTGGAGATAAACTCTCACATACCAATGCGGTTAAACATGAAATAAAAACAACGCCACAAAATCCGATTCATGTCAAATCTTACCGTTTCCCTGAAGTTCATAAACAAGAAGTGGCGAAACAAATTGATCAAATGTTAGATCAAGGCATTATAAAGCCTTCCATGTCCCCCTGGTCTTCCCCGATTCGGGTCGTCCCCAAGAAACTAGATGCTTCTGGACAGCACAAATGGCGAGTAGTTATCGATTACCGAAAGCTCAATGATATTTCTATCGGTGATAGCTATCCCATTCCACAGATTTCTGAGATTTTAGATCAACTTGGTCAAAGCAAATACTTTTCAACTCTTGACCTTGCGTCAGGGTTTCATCAAATCCTTATGAGCGAGGAAGATGCCTCTAAGACTGCCTTCAGTGTACCTCAAGGTCACTATGAGTTCACGCGCATGCCATTTGGATTAAAAAATGCACCAGCAACCTTTCAACGACTTATGAATACTGCCCTTGCTGGTCTCCAAGACATCCGATGTTTCGTGTACTTGGATGACATTGTGATTTATTCACATGATCTTTCCAGCCACGTAAACAACTTACAAATGGTTTTCCAACGTCTCAGAGATTTCAATCTTAAACTCCAACCCGATAAGTGTGAGTTTCTACGGCGTGAAGTAGCCTATCTTGGCCACGTCATAACAGAAGAAGGTGTTAAACCAAATCCAGAGAAAATTAAGGCAGTAACTCAATTTCCAATTCCTAAATGTCCAAAGGACATCAAATCCTTCCTTGGTCTTGTCTCCTACTACCGCCGATTCGTCCCTGACTTCTCCAAAATCGCCAAACCTCTGACTCAACTCCTGAAAAAGGACGTACTATTCCTATGGGAGAATCAGCAACAAGTTGCTTTTGATGAACTTAAGCATAGACTAACCTCGGCTCCAGTCCTAATTTATCCCGATTTTTCCATTCCTTTTACCTTGACTTGTGACGCCTCTAACTACGCTATAGGCGCAGTTCTCTCACAAGGTCCAAACGGTCAAGAAAGGCCGATAGCATATGCATCCCGGACACTAAATAAAAGCGAAACCAACTACAATACAACGGAGAAAGAATTACTCGCTGTTCTTTATGGCTGTAGGACCTTCCGTCCATATCTGTATGGGCGCAAATTCCATATCGTCACAGATCACCGACCACTTACGTGGCTGATAAATCACAAAGACCCAGGTAGCAAACTACAGAGATGGCGTCTCAAACTATCAGAATACGATTATGAAATGGGTTATAAAAAAGGGAAACTCAATGCCGCTGCTGATGCTCTCTCTCGTTACCCTGTAAACCCAATACAAGACGGCGATCCTCAAAATCCTACTACTCCAAGAAACGATGCAGAAACGAATCCTAATGTCTCACCTACAACTCCTCGTCTCGTTTCTCTCGATGATCCTCTGAATCTTGATGATATCAGCCCATTCAACCCTGATCTCGAAACCGATTTCAGTCCTCTAAACTTACCAGATCCAATTCCAGCCCCTTTGGAAGAAGAAATATTCCCAGATCCACTGACTCCTGAAAACAATAATGATCCTAACGTCGACTTACCTTCAACTTCCCGACTCAATCCTATTCCTCTGGCTGATACTCTGACTGCTGAAAACACTCATGAAACAAACCCTAGCGTCGACTTACCTTCAACTTCCCGACTCGATCCTATTTCTCTCGCTGATACCGAAATAAATTAAAATCCACTGAGCCCTGCGAGTGCAGCAGATCTTTCCGACACATCACAGATATCTAACGAAAACTATTCTAAATTCTTGAAAATAATGAATAGCAAAACATTCGAATCTAACGCTAAAATTTTTGAATCCAATTCTAGTGTCCTAACAAGTCTTGACAAGACAATTGTGATCCCAACCTCGATTGACCTAGATGAAAGTAATCCACACGTAGAAGAAATCTTAAGCGAACTTGAAGGAAAAGAAGAAATCCTAAACAAAGAAAGAACGTTGTTCTCATTCATAAACTTCAAATACAAAGATCGGTCTGTGTACCTCATGTTCACAAAAGTGAACCATTTTGATAATGCTTCTTATGAAGACTTAATATTAGTTTGAAAAATCTACGTGATGACCTTATTTCAAAATCTCAAACTCAAGTGAGTATCACAGACTTCAAGAATCCATTTGAAGCCCATTTATATACAAAATTATACAATGTCATCTTATTTCTATTTCATAATACGAACATATTTATTACTATTCATCGTAACGCGATTATTTTTCCATCACTGGCTGAAATTAAGAAAATCCTTCGTGAAAATCACGACATACCCATCGCGGGACATTTAGGGACTGTTAGAATGCTAAAACGAATCCAAGAAAAATATCACTGGAAGGGCATGCGCAGTGACATAGAAAATTATGTAAAAATATGTAAGCTATGTCAGGAAAACAAAGCTCTACGGAAGGTCAACCGTGCCCCTATGCAAATTACTACTACATCAACAGTCCCATTCCAACGTGTGGCGATGGATATTGTCGGTCCATTACCAGAATCAGGTCCTGCCAAATTGAAATACATTCTAACTTTGCAAGACGACCTTACTAAATTCTCTTTAGCCTATCCCATACGATCAACGACAGCTGAAGAAACCAGTGATTGCCTACTACATTTCATATCCCTTTTCGGTATACCAAAAACCATCTTGACCGATCAAGGTACTAATTTCACTGCTGACCTTTTCAAGAAAACTTGCGAGTTTCTGAAAGTAAAACAGTTATGGTCGAGTCCATATCATCCACAGACCCAAGGTGCACTTGAGCGTAGTCATTCTACCCTCAAGGAGTACCTCAAATCATTCGTAAATGGAGACCAGGATAATTGGCCTCGTTACGTCTACACTGCTATTATGACTTACAATACTAACGTCCACTGTACAACTAATTACACACCCTACGAACTACTATTCGGTCAAAAACCTTTCTTACCAGATTCGATTTATGATTCTATCATAGATCCAACTTACCCCGAATATTTGAGAATGTTAAGCCACAGACTCAAATACTCCAGAGAAAAGGCTGTTGAGAACATCAATCAGTCTAAAGCAAAGTCAAAGAAGTACTATGACTCTCATACTAGATCAATTAAATATAAAATCGGTGATCTCGTTTATTTAAAAAACCATTTGAGACTTAGGAAAGCTATGTCTCCTATATGGAAAGACCCATTTAAGATACTACAAGTTCACGATAACAACACTGTGACTCTGCTCATTGACAGACGACATGTTAGACACCATTTCGATCAAATCAAATTAGCAACATCAAATTCAGTATAAATAATGACTTCTAATTTCAACTTTCAGAATCGTTCTGCCATTTCTCCTTGCAACATCCTTACAACAGTCTCAAGAACTTATTCGACCATTGGATAAAAGTCCTGGTATTTATTTCAACCCTTCCGGATCCATAAAACTGATCAATGATTATCTACATGTTATGATACCTGTAGAAATAAAACACATAAAACCACATATTGATAATATTAGAAACGTGCTTCATTCAGCTCAGTATATTTGCGCCAAAAGTGACGCAATCGATGATTTAGAATGTCAAAATTCTTTCCAACCTCTTGTGTCAACATATAATGACATCTTAAGAGACTATGATTCTATTTCCCATCTACAAAATAACAAGTCGAAAAGATCCGCGTGGATCTCTGGAATCGGTACAATATTTAAACAAATATTTGGAACCATGGATGAAGATGATGCCATTAAATATGGAAACGCTATTCAAACCCTAAAAGAAAATAATAAAAAAATATTAGATTTGGTTAAAGAAAACGTTTTGCTCTCAAGATCAGCAATTTTGAATCTCAATGAATCTATAATAGAAATTAATAAGAATGAAATTCGATTAAATTCAATGATTGAAAACTTATCTTCCTATGCAAACAACATGACTATAGTTATGAATTCATTGTTGTTTAAATCCGCAATACAAGAGATGTTCAGTGTACTTCAATCTTGTATGTTGTGTATATCATATAAATTAGAAGATCTTGTAAACTCGATTTTATTCGCCAAAACAAATACCTTGCATCCATCAATCATAACACCGAAAGATTTATACTTCGACTTAGTAAACAATGTAAAACATTTACCTAAGTACACAGAATTCCCTGTAAGCTTAGAATTAGACAATATTCATAAATTAATTAGTGTTACAGAAATAGTTTCGTATATTTTAGATAATAAGTTAGTTTTTACTCTTAAGATTCCCTTAGTATCGATAAGCAAATTTAATCTGTATAAAAATATTCCTATACCGGTTCCCCACAATGTAACTACATATAAATCATATGCATTGATTTTACCTACTACACCATATGTGGCCCTAAATCAAGATAAATCTAAATACATAATACTTAATGATTTCGATGAGTGTAAAACATTTGAAAGTGAGATGTATTTGTGTAAACTACTAGACGAACTAAGCGTTCAAAATTATCCTATTTGTGAAACTGAAATAATGACCAAAGTCCTTACCTCACTTCCAAAACAATGTAAAACAAATTTCTTATACGGGCATGTTGATATTTGGCAATCTTTAGGAAATAATCAATGGATTTTTACGCAATCAGAGCCAACTAAATTAAACATTGAATGTGACAATGAAGTTTCAGAACATACCATTTTAGGAACCGGTGTTTTAGCCTTAAAACCAAAATGTACTGGATTTTGTACGAATGTGAGGTTAATTGGAAAAAGAAATCCAAGATATCAGTTTAGTCATATTCATTCAGACTTTAATTTAATAAACGACTCATGATGCGATTTAACAAAATTTAAAAAACTAAACTTTACCAAAACTTCAATTCAAATCTCTAAATTAGATACTAATAACTTAAATGAAATAAATAGTAAAGTTGATAATACATTAGATATTCTTGAGAGACTTCAATTAGAAAATGAGTCTATTCCACAGTTAACATCACATTCCTTAGTTTCTTATGTATTTGTAATTTTGTTTATAATTTTTGTTCTTTATTATTTTTGTAATAAGAGATGTCTGACTTTCTATCATAAATTTAGACCAACACCACCCGGAAATTTAGAAAATCCGAATGGTGAAAATATTCAACTAGACCATCAACCGCGTATCAGAATTAATTAAAAACTTCGCTATTTACCGTAAGTTTTTACCTAAGCGGGGGGTTGTTATAACCCTGTTTTGTTAGTAAAATAAAGAAGTAGACAACTGAAAATGCTAAGTTGCATTTTCAGCTAGCGGTACAGGCCAGTCTCGGTCCACCTTCGGAAGAAGTCAAGTGTCTCTTAGATTCATCCTAATTTTAATACTATTTCTCTACTAAATCGTTTTTCTAAGTTTTATAATAAAAATAAAGACATTTATCCCTAGTTTAAATTTTATATCTTTTTTTAAAAAGACTCTAGTGAAATCCCATATAACAGTACGAGCGTTTGTATGGAAAGTATGTCGGGTTGACCGCAGAAGTGAAAAGAAGAACAAATGGTACCAAGTCACCAAAACTAGCGAATTGCTTGTGCAAAAATTCGTTGCAAATTGCAATGTATAAATAATGGCTTAAAATAATGTCAACGCTATATTACGGCCGTAAAACGACGGCTGCCATCTTAGGGAAGCTTGGCTTTATAACTACTTGGAAAAAAAGCCGTTGCAATACTGATAATGCTGCCCGTTAAAAGTGTTGCTACGAAGTGTAGCGGTGTGCTACGAGTGCTACGATCTTTTCGTATTTCGTAGCTCGCAGTTGTAAGCAAATAGAGCTCGCGTGCTTTGCTCTATTACCTACTCCTGCCTAGACTTTGGCTAATAATTCCATAATATCGGTTAAATACTACCCTTGACCCGATAATGCATTTAAACACCTATAATATGCATATCAGCAATTGGTTGTAATAGCTTATTTTGGAACGCCAAACCTTTATAATTATACATACTTTAATACAGTTTATGTGATGTGAGGGTTATTTTGAGCAGTGCATATTTTTTATATTATAATTGGGTAGTAGCTGTTTTATTCACATTCTCAGGTAGAAGCTACTTAGCTCCTACTTTTCAACTCAAAAACCAACTTATGACAAAGTTTTTCCATTACCTAGAAGACGTTTTAAATTCACTAGCAGACAACACAAAGTTAATTATTTCGGCTCTGTAAACGAGAAATTGCTTGTTTTGAACGAACATGCGAAATATGAATCACGTAATACTGAGATTAGATACTTAATCCTTTTCAGCTTGGCCACAGACGTCTCAAATTAGTCACGACTACACGAAGCTTAAGCCGTTGTTTGTAGTTTTAATATGAATAAGCGAGGGAAAAGTTTAGGGACATTGGCTAGGGAAGGGCCCAAACGAGTCCTCCGTAGTTATTAGGGCAGGCTTCAAACTGGCAGATTAATCGGGGAGATTATGTTAAAAGGAAGTTCAAACCAACGTTTGGTCTTGGGAATGATACGAGACCATTCACATTAACTATGATTTATTATTAACATTACTCGGTCCCAGTGAGGAGTGTGTAACTGGGGTAAATACTGTCCGGCGTGTCCCTGCCGCGGGGTGGTTACTCCTTCAGTAGGCCGGAGCGGAAGGTGTACGCACCTACGAATATACCTATCGCGAGGTACCGTAAAAGCTTTGCCCAGGGTTGTGGGTGAAGATCACAACGGCTGCATTGGTGGAAATGAATGAATCAGAGAATGAAAGTATAGTTGAACTCCTTGTGAAAGAGTTCGTTCGGGGAAGTACTACCATCATACATATTTCTATCCCACAAGCAGTAGTACCCGCATTTGCTGTGTTCCGGTTGAAGGATATGGGTGGCGATTCAATTAAAGGTATATGAGACAACCTTTATGTCTCAGGTGCCAAGTAGGGCGCGTATTGCATTTCTTATGGGCTGTGGTTCTACACTGCGTCGCCAGGTTCGTAGTCGCCACTCGAAAACCTTTATCTGCAATCGGTTGTCAGTTCTGCGAGCTATATGGCCTGCCCATTACCATTTCAACTTGCCAATTCTGAGAGCTATGTCGGTGATCTTGGTTCTTCTATGGATCTCCTTATTTTGTATTCTATCTCGTAGGAAAACTCCAAGCATAGCTCTCTCCATAGCTCGCTGCGCGGTATTGAGTTTGTGTATGGAGTCACCACGTTAGTTAGCAACCACGTCTCAGTGCCGTAAGTAAAACTAGCAACACTTCTTCTTTTCTGGTTCTGCTGTAGGTATTTCTGTGACGAGAAAATATGGCGTCGTTTTCCGAACGCTGCCCACCCGCCTTCGGCTCGTTCGGATTCGTCGGCTGACCTCTTTGTCGAAGTTGGACCTACCGTCTGACCCAAATAGGCAAAAAAATTAAAAATCTGTAAGAAAATAATTCATGCAAATCTAATAACCTGGTAAAAACTTCTCAATGGAAAATGTGAAATGAACAGTTAATATCGCTTACAATGGTGTCGAAATGATTAATGGCGTGACCAGGGTTCAATTGAGTGGAGCGATGTACAATGAATACCTCATCGCCTAGCTCGCGCGCCGTTCCACCATCCACCACCCACCGCTTTGCTTCACTATCAATAAGCACCCTTTATGGACTTTTCCATAGTAGGTATTCGAAATAAAATAGCAGGAGTTTTTAATAATGACTTCCTCGCATTGCGTGCTCAAGAAAAGAGCTATTTTCTTTTTATTGTAACGTTGATAATAAGAAAATGGTTTCCGAAATTCACAACAATAAAATCGGCAGTCATTAGAAGATTGATAGCCTACGCCGGCGCCTCCTCCACTTCTCCGGAACGTTGATGAAGGTCATTTTATTTTAATCCCTACTATGTTTCTTCCAATTTCATTACGGTGTCCTTACTTCAATTAGGTTGGTGTTTTTATAATACGAAATAAACATTTTCGAAAATTATACAAAATGTATCACTTTACTTAAGTACAAGTTTTCTTTCACGTAACGTTTAATAAATTGGTAACTAAACCTATTGCATTTTTATCATTTTATTGATTTGGATCAGTTGATATGCATAAGTATTATTCTTTCTGTAAATTAAGATTGCTTTTACTATAAAGAGGTAGAATTAATATTTTTTAGGGTACCGGTTAACAAGAAACCGACTGAGATGTTATGTCGTTGTAAGGCCGTCCATCTATCTGTCAGTCTGTCTCGACTTGAAGGTTCATCAATACCAGAGGAATAAAATATTTACCCTAATTATGGGTCCAAAAAAGTTAATTTAAAATTCAAAAAGGTACACACATTTCAAACCTATTTCATTTTCATTTATAACGCAAACTATATGATTTATGAGCAAATGTACCTGTATACATATGTACCTATACCTATATAAATATATTGCCTACTTAAAATCATATTTTTTTTGTGTTTAATTTTTGCGGAAATTTTCAATCGAGTCTATAGTGCGCTTAATCATTAGCTTTCGTATGTATTGAGTGCCATAGTATTTTTTTCATTATTTGACTACATCTTTGTATAGCGGTTCATAAAATACACCTATAATAGGTACCTTTAATATTTTTTTCGTTATTTCACTACATCTTTGTATAGCGGTTCATAAAATACACCTAGGTACGTTTAAAATATCATCGTGCTAAAGTAAAATAGGTGTGACATGAGAGACGGACGGACAAACGGATAGGACAAAATTATTAGTCTGTTTTTTGCCATTTGCCTACGGAACCCTAAAAAGGTATAACACTCGGTTGTATCATATTGCTAGAATTTATTTTATTAGATGTTACATTTAAATTTTCCACTATGATGAGCGAGAAAATCTAGGAAATTTAACGTTTTTCAGACGAGTAGTAGGTAATGGGAAGCCGCAACGATATCATGGATTTCAGAATTTCATGTAAGGGACCATTATACCTACTCTATTAATAGTAGGTAAATATATCAAGGAATTACATTTTAGTCAATTCATTTTGTTTATTTTGGATTTCTAAATTCACGTCCCAAGTTAGTTTTTTAGAGGTCAATTTTCAGATTAAACGTATGCATATAATGTTCAAAATCGTTATCAAAAGCACTACTACTATTAATAAGGTACTCGTACATTTCCGCACGCCATATGCTTTGTTCCGCCTAGTTCCGTTTATATACCTACGCGATATTAAGGCTAAGGTGGTGCTGCCGGCCTTGGCTCTCAGCTACGTAGGTAATTACATTAACAATGAAAAACCAAGCTATTGTAAGCATTGCAAGCCTGCCGAATACGTATAACAACCAGCCCGTGGGAGGCAAAAAGGGCCTTTGACATCAAAAGGGACCGACCGAACGGTATCGTCTTGCGGTTTCAAGAACAAACTGAAATTTATGGTGCTTAGTTGTTTGACATTCTAAGGAACTTCTATAATTAAATCTAAACGGAAACATTTCGTAACGGAGTTTATGACTATAAAGATAAGTTAGTGAAACATCAACCTAACCCTCATTAGGCAACCGCAACACAAAAGCCATCCCATATAAAATTAAAATTATTAAATCTCGTTGCTCTAAATGAAGTTACTTCGAAGTACGTTTTATACACTGGAACTACAAAGCTTCTGGGAACTTGTTGATAAAACGTAATGGAAGGAAACCGCAGGTGCAAAACCCTTTCAACTTGGTTTGGTTTCGGTGGAAGCCGGAGATCATTGAAACGGGTCGCTCTTTTCTCGATTGCTTAAACGTTTCCTCCAGAAATGACTCAAGTTTCATACTAGTTGCAGTTCTCATACAAACTGCACGGGCCAACTAATATAAGTTTTGCTTCTAAGGTGTCGTTTCTATTGCTTTATTTACTCGTTTCAGTTTAATAGGATAAAGGGGTTAGAATATAATGCACAAAGTAGAACGGGCGACTTTATAAAGTCTAGGTCTAGTCTAGTCTAGTCTACTTTTAGGCCTAAGCCACAACAATGATGAATAGCTCTTTATAAGTATCTATAGGTAATTAGTTGAATTATGGCTAGGTTATTAAAAACCGAATTTTATTCAAAAATTTCTGCCAAGTGCAGGTAAAGTAGTATTTATGCTTTGTGATGAAATTCAAAAGAGAATTGTACTGAATGCAGTACCGTGGACATGAATAAGTCATAAATGAAAACAAAAATATAACTTGCAAAAGAAGAGGCGACGTGAACGACAAGTGGTTAAACTTCACCCGCGGGACTGTTTTGCGAGGTTTTTTTGCGGTTTCTGTTTTTTTAGGTTCCGCACCCGAAGAGTGCCAAACAAGACCCTATTACTATAAAGTCTACACCGTCCGTTCGTCTGCTTGTTTGTCTGGATTCTGTCACAGTGTAGGCATGAGTGGTTTGGGGTCAAAATAACAAATCCCATAGGTGGTTCCCGTATAAATTCTCCAACCAAGGAATAACATAACATCCAAAAGCCCTGATCTCAAACTAGGATATCCTGTGTCGTGGGTATCAGGAACTACGAGTACCATGGCACCAATAAAACCGATAGGGCGTTCTAATCTACTAGTGGTAATGTCTAGTCTTGAGTTGAATAAACTTCGGAACCCTATACTATGCGTGTGATGAGAGGAGATGAATGTCTGGTTGATTGCAAATTAGAGGTAAGTTCTAGGGCTTGTTTTCTAGGTAAGTTTAAATGTAACTACCTCCTAGTTTGAAGTATATTTGTTTAGAAATAAACCAACTTACATCTTACAACATATCCTACAGTAGTAGATCTATCGTTAGCTCTACATATTTTTGTAGCACCACCTACCTCGTAGTTAGTCGTAGACGGTGCTACGAAAACATGTAGACATCAAAATTGAAAGAATAGGACAGTATGAAAAACTCAAACATATCATGATTTCCAACAGTCAACATACGTAGGCCTGACCCCACACTAGGATTCCCTGTGTTCCGACTTCACGAGTATCAGAAACTACGAGCACCATGCTACCACAACACCCAGACCAGGAACAAATAACTACATAACACCCAACGGTCACATACATAATATTAATTAATAAATATACGTAGAACATGCAAACATTTGAGTGGGAATCGAAACCGCACCTCTCACATCTCAGGCGCCTACTCGCCCACCAAGCTACGGGGGTGGCCAGACAGATTTGTATGTCTACTGAAAATCAACTTTATTTGTTCGACAAATGATGCTCAAACTGCTCAGCATACGAGAATACGCACAGGCACAAATCTCATTACGCCCGAGTTAACTTGACAGTATCAATATTTCAAAGTTATGCCAGGATAAAACCCCCGATACGCCGACTTACTTTCTTAGTTGAGGATTTAATCTGTAGGATAAGCTTAACGAGGATAAGCTGATGTTATATAAGTAGGTATTCTTATTAGGCAGGTGGGTCTTTAGGTTTTTGTACATCTGGAGTAAGTTATCTAATTATGGCCTTTCATAAAGATTTCTAGAAATAAAACTCAAAACATAGTAATGATAAAACTATAATGGTAAACTATAATTTTCGGTTTTTTCCAATAGTTTAGTATGACTTCGAGAAAAGTTAGTAGATAGTTAGTAGTTTTAATAAGACGCGTCACTATGTTACTATGTAAATACGCCAAATGCAATTCAGACCAGCTTCAAAAAAGTTTTAATTGCCACTAGGGGACACTGCAATAGCAGAGAAAAAGTTAAAAATAGACGCTGGTGTTGTAATTATTTTAATTTGGTTTATTTTTGGTATAAATAGTAAAGTTCAAGCATGGTAGCAAAATAACTTCCTAAAACTTAAAAGTTGGGTACCCATCAAGTCGAACATAATAATATGTATAACGTTACTAGTAAGCATGCTGTAAAGTAGTTTGGTAGGTACCTATTTTCAGAATTATTGAGATATCTGAAACACAAAAGCTATCTAACTCGGTCAAGTGAAACTATACGCCACGCCTGTTTTGACGCGACTAAACATCGCTGTTGCATCTCAAAGGCAATATTGTGAGCCATCTCACGTGAATAGGATGAACCTACACTATCAGCTATACCTACCTCCTGGGTGACCGTTTTGAAAGCATTCAAGCAAAGCCAAGCCAAAAGTAGTTTTATTTAATAAAATCGCAAGGATCATTTTTAACCGTGTTTCATTTTTAATCTAGGAGAATAGTCTCTAGTTCCTCGCGAGCACAACATTTACGTACTTGTTGGAAATAAATTGCAACGAAGGAGCTAATTTAACCCAGAATATGTTCCCAACCTACAAAGGTAATTTCCATAATTGCAAGTAAGTACCTACACTTTTACTGAAGCTTTTAATAATGTCATTACTGAGTCAATATACTTATGCAAACTGCAGTTTTACGATGATAAGATGCAACCGCTTTCCTGTGACCTCGTGGTATTTCGGCATTCACTTCCCTGCAGCGGAACACCTCGCCACGGTACTTTTTGTACTGCCAGATTTATATCTTCCGTTATCCAAGCTCTTTTTCACAAAACTACCTTTCCTATCCTACACACGAACATACAAAACCGTTACTCAAGCTCTTTTTCACAAAACTTTCTTTGCACGAATATAGACAAAAAAGTAACGTGTGAAACGAAAATAAGGGGCGCCGACACAGATCTAAAGCAAACATACTTAAATATTTATTTGTGTGTGCTATTCTAAACCAATGATATTTTTGTTCAATGTTTTGTTTAAAATATCAATTGATAACGTGTGTTTTGCATCTGCCAGAGCCAGCTACCTATACAATATGATTTGATCGTTAGTTTCGCGGAATATAAGAGTTGCTATTTCAATGACGATGGATACATTTCATATACTTATGGCGTGTTTTCCTTTATGCTTTTGCTGTGGTGTGGCCGGCCTAAGAATAGACACATGTCCTCCCGGGGATTTCATAAAAGCCGACTAAGGGATTACACCAGAGAATAGGCAGCAGCATCCACCTGAGTACTCAACACCAATACTGAGATCACCAATCCGCCTGCCAAGAGTGGTGATTATGGCAAATCCCCATTGCATTCTATGGGGGAGGCCTCGTCCAACAGTGGACGTCTAAAGGCTGCTAATGTGTGCATATATGATGTGTGTTTTCCTATACATATATATTTTGTATCGCTCTCTCGTTCCTTTTCGTTTCAACTTTTTATGTTGCGTTTCTGGTTTCCGGCATGGAATGGTTATCGTGAATGAATAGCATCGCCAGTACGTAATGTAGGTATAGCCAAGGAAGTGACTCGTAACTTTTCGCCTTTATGTCCAGGCAGCAGAGTTCATAAGTAATAAAGCACTTCTTTGTTAATGGCTATGTCGTACAACTACTCAGGCAAGCATTGTGGCGCGCCTTTAGCGAACCACTCGGTCCGTGCAATGCCTCTGCTCAGCCCGCGCTCGCTCAAAACAGCAGAGGAAACGTTTCTACACAAAAAAAAAGGTGAAGTACCTATTTACTTCTGAATTGACATTCTATCACAATAATAGTACTTAAGTATAACACGATCAGAGCCATTTCAAACTTCCTACCACGACGCAATCCACTGGCTCACCAGTAGCAACAGAGTTTCCCTTGCGATCACATCTTATAAAGCGTATATGCCAGTGGATTCGCTCTTGATCGTGTCTCTCGGCCTTGTACTAATATTTAATCTAATCCGGCTCTCATCAATTAAATTTTCTTACAAACTTTACTACAATACTACTGCGAAAGTAATGCGCTTTGACAATCTTTGTCTATTTGAAACAGAAACATGATTGCAAGTGAGTGAAATAAGGCAAAGCTAGTCACGAACGAAGATGGCCGAGGCGCATTACTTTCGTAGAAGTAGGTACTGTATGCATGTACCAACAGCATAATATTTACACGTTAGCTACACCATGCCAGTGGCGTTGCTACGTACCTATATGAATGCAGGTAAAGCCAATATTAACTTTGATCGTTCGGGAATCCCCTTACTGTCGATAAGAAAATATCTTCAATGCCGGCTTTACATTTTTCCATGATATGGTTTTAATTCCGTTTTATAAAACGGAATTAAAACCATATCCATATTATATTCCGGTTGCAGTAGGTATGTATACATACCTACTGCAACCGGAAGCACGTATATAACTACCGTATTGATTAAAAAATATTTCCATAAAGCTACATTCATTTATTCCCAATTATACATAAATTGTAAAGGTCCGTTGGCAGGTAGAGAAGGTAAATGGTGAATAAGACACCCACCTCTCCTACAATACATATCCAACTCACTTTAATTCCCAGGGGTTTTCAGGAGGTGGTAGAACTGGTACCTATTTTCTACTTGTTCCCTTTACAACTGCAATCAACTGAAAAAGTAATAACGATCTACCAACGGATGCACAATTCATGGAATACGTTTTTTGTTTGGAGACAGCAGGTACTGAAAAGTCTTATAGATTCTTCAACTGAAAATATTTATGCAGATACGTTCTATGGAAAGTTAAATGTAATAAAATACAAATTCTATACGTGCTATGGAGAAAGTGTTCCTCAGAATACAGTAAAGCCCAGCATAAAAGCGCTTTGTTGCTATCTGTAGTAGATGAAATGTAGAGCCTCGTTCGATTTTCTAAAATACTTACAGTAAGGCTTGAAATGCTATTTTACAACCATGGACGAAAGTTTTTCGTCCAAGATTAAAATGCATTCAGAGTTTCATGACTGATGAAAAATCATTCAACTGCCCACGCGATGTTATGTACTGGGTATAGCGCATAGACATTGTAAATAGCACGGCTAGTGTATATATAACGTATCTTTGGTCCATGGTATGGAGCGTCACTAGAGGCAAATCAGGGAGAGATGAAACTATCAGTCTAGTAGTACCTAAGTTAGTTGTGCCCCAGATATCCGGGATGCACAGAGGCTTGGGTTTGCCAGGCGGAGGCGGGCGCCGGGCGGGCCGCGCGCGTTGATGTGCATCACCGGCATGTGGGCTGATTCTGAGGCAGCGTCAGTGGAATTTCATTGAAATTGGGTTGTTTACTGACGACGAAGCGTTTCATAGCATGCAAACTTCTTGCATACATTTTGCAATATACAATAAGACTGATAACTCAAGGTCTTGTTATATAATATAACCTACGTGGCGCGAATAGAACCTGATATGCGAAGGTGTGGGTTCGATTCCCGCGGCAGGACAAATGTATGCGTGATCTGTAAATTTTTGTTCCGGGGCTGGGTGTTGTGGTAACATGGTACATACTCGCAGTTCCTGATACCGACGACACATGGGAATCCTAGTGCGGGATCATGACTATGTGGACTGTTGGGTTGTCTTTGTTAAATAGGAGTACGTTACTAAATAATTGTGAAGCCAATCTGAAATTTCTTACAAAATAAGGCCCACAGTTGTACAATCACGGCCTACATCACATATCCACACAAAGAGCTTGTAAGCGCACACCTAAATATAATTGCTACACTCGATAAATGAATTTGCTTTATTGAAGGCTGAATTTAATTAAGGCCACTACCTACTGGTACCACTACTGGTTACCCTGCTTTAGGTCAGAGATCAGCCTGAGGTATGGTGGCCTTGAAAAGGGCCTAGTGGCCGTTGGTGAAAGAACCAGTGTGGTGAAAGGATTCAATGTGCCTCGCAGAGGCTCCTGTGAGAGCCATCATAGGACTACAAACGGGACACAGTGTCAGAACGTTTTGCATGTGGGGCATAGTGTCGTATCCAGAATTTGGGCCTCAACTTGGTAGGCCACAAAGTCAATATCCCATATAATGCAATGGGGGGATTTGCCATAATCACCACGCTTTCATGAGTGAATTTTGTGGTCTACCCAATGATAAGCTGAAAAATAGGTAAGTACTTACAATAAATAATCTCTAGGTACTTTAGTTGAACCTTAGAGAATTTATATTCTCTAAGAACTGAACGAACCCAACTAACTAACGAGATAACACAGCAAAGAAATAAAAAAAAATACTGAAAAGGCCTTTCCCAGATAATCGGCTATTTAGAAACATCGTTTTTATAGTTCGTATTGTTTTCCAATTTAACAACACGCATTAATTCATGTTTGTTATTTTTATCCAACTTCATAAAATGGAGGAGGTTCAACACGAGCGATGGCAGAGCCTTATCAATTCTTTTGCTCCATGAGCCCGTAGAAAACACGCCTTTAAAGATAAGCGAGCATTCGCTAGCAGATTTTCATTTAGGTTTCTGTTTTCGGCGTGGGAGTAGCACCTTATTTGACGCTTTTCCAGAACTTAGTTAACAAAACAAATGTTTGCTAAGTTTAAATTATTTTTACGAGTCGACAACGGTTGATATGTCAACGTCAGTAAACAAATAAAAACGGCTTCAAAGGAAGCTTTTAACCTTTTAACTCGATGTAAGCGTAGCCTACGGTAATTACAAGCAAAAACACATTAACATTGGGATAAGGTAGGCAGTTCATTGTTCTTGTATTCCATTTCTAATCTCCCAGGGAAGAGAAGATAAAGTTTTCTTACAAATAGAGTCCAACGAGCTTTAAATACAAAGTTTAAAACTCAACAGGTTGGATTCCCCATAAAGCAAAAGTTTTCCCCGCGAAACACCAAGAAACAAACGATTCGTGGAAAGTCACTTAGTAGCTAAAGTAACCGAACGTTTAAGTCTGATGCCAAATCATTTTGCGGCTACTTGGTAACTTTCTAGGGCGCAACTTTACTAAAGTTCTATTTGAAAGTTTTTGCACGACGAAAGTTCGAACGTAACCGCCGACTCAGCGCGACGGAAAAGATTATATCGGAAGGTAGGTACTCACCTTTTGTAGTGGAAGAAAATTCAGTTTGTTGTGATCTTGTTGTCGCTTTCGGGAGGTCGTTGGGAGGCTGTGGAGGCGGGCGGGGCGTGCGACCGGCGCGGCGTCGCGTCGTCACTACCGCGCCTGCCGCTGCGCCCGCCCGCCCAGCTCCGCCACCCGCCCCAGCACTCGTGAATTCTTTGCTGTGATTAATCGCCAAGCCACCTGCGGAGTCTTTTGTATATCGCCAATGTCGGTTCACCATAAACAATTTTATTAAATGCTGAAAGTACACTCGAGAGCAATGAATCCGGGTCACTTAAAGAATCCTAAAAATCTCGGAAACTAAAAATGCTAGGTTAATGCAATAAATTGTATTTAATAGACAATGTAATACTCCTAAAATGAAGGTATTAAAACTTCTTAGTTATTGTAAAGTTATATCATAAAAAAATCAAATTTGAAAAAGGTCCACTTTCGAAGATGGAACTACGAAATTACAGCATTTGGTTTTGCTTTTGTTTGTAATCTGTCATTTATCATTGTTTGATTTCTGTTTTTTTGTTATTTTTTTTCTGCGTAAACGCAGTAATGGAAGCACGAGGAGGCAATACGAAGTATTAAAATTCAAGAAAATCGTAATAAAGTTCAAAAATTTCATGTTTCCTATTTTTGTTTTAAGGAGAGATCAGCAGTTTTTTTCTTTATGTAATTTTGTGTTACTAAAATGTATGGTGACTCATATTTTTTTTACCTTCATTTAAGGAGTATTACATTGTCTATTAAATACAATTTATTGCATTAATCTATCATTTTTAGTTTCCGAGATTTTTAACATTCTTTAAGTGACCCGGATTCATTGCTCTCGAGTGTATTAGAGGTCATTTCTCATTATTTCAATAAAGTAGTTATTTGAATTAGTTGAGCTTATATTAGATAGTTTGCAATGGTCATTCGTTTGTAATCTTAAATGTATAAAGATTTTTCTACCCGATACCGATCTATGATACTAGGTAGGTAACAATTCTATTTCTAGCCCTTTGTGTCCCACTGCTGAGCATATATAGGCCTTCCCCCATTAATTCTAGACATCACGATCCTGTGCAGCTGTCCAGTCAGCGCCATCTCAGATAAGTAACTAAATACCTAGTATAATTTTTTTGGATATTTCATTACCAATTTTTATAATTAATAATCCGTTTGTTATATAATCGACAAATATATAATATTTAATAATTTTGCTTACCACAATTTCATTTATGAATAATACAAAATGGTTAAGAAGTACCTACATTAAGGAAATTTGATTTTAGTCACTTACCTTTTAGCATTTTTTTTATTATTCTTTCTTTTCTTTAGATTGATGAAGAACAGTCGTTTTCATGGAAAACAACGGCCGATAGGCGATCGGAAATTTTCATATATTTTTTGAATATGTTCATATTCGACCACTTCCAGCAACAACTTCATCATAAACTTTTATGTTGTGCATCTCTATAAAAGGAAGCGTTTGTCTGTATATGTACACTGACAGGTAACTCAAATTCTATGGTAGATTAATGAATATAATATTAATAGCAATAATAAATGCAGCATTTGGACTTGACTACTAAACTACTACTTAACCTTCCCCTCCCCCCTCTACTAAACTACTACTTAACCTTCCCCTCTCCCCTAGTTTTTTGGGAGAACTCTTAAGTAAGACTATGACATGACTTAGGATCGTTTAACGAAATTGGACCCTTGGTTACCCAGACCATAATCTTGGGGCCATAGTTTAGGATAACTCTCAAAGGCCCTCAAAAAAACTCATCTGTACACCAACACGAATCCACTTACGCAGACAGAAGAACGTCACTTCTCATTTCTCTAGTAAATGTATTTGATGGAAACGAAACTTCATATAGTTTCGAAAACTATCAAAACCCGTACTAAGCCCCCTGATGACACCGGCGTCATCATAATTCGTCCATAATGATTCCACTGCTGGGACTCGGGGTCTAGGTACTCTCGACGAGAGTGAAACGGCTTCAAATCCATCACAATAGTCCAAAGCGGAATGTCACATGTCTTTGAATTTTCGGTTCTAGAGCAACCCCGGTTTCCTTACGATGACGATGTATTCTTACAGTTTTTCTTTCAAATCAAAAAAACTTTAGCTACTGACGGATTCTCCTGTTCCTTATAAGTACATGATACATCGTTAATACCAAGAAAAATGCATTTGTAACTTTCGAATTATGGAAGTACAAATTCAAGGAAGTATTTTTAGACATTAAAAGATAAAATAGGAGCTTATATCATTTAACGAAATAGGAGCCAGGTTCTTAGCTCATGGGCCCCTACATTCTGATATCAATGTTTTGGGTATGTGGCAATGCGCTCATAATTTCTAGTTGATGAATCCATTGGTGACCGACTTTCGAGTCCACGATCATCGGATTGGAAGTGGAGGTGCCTACCACTGGGCCAACACGGCTCAAAACAGAACAGATAATAGGTGTGTAATCAAATCGTTTGCAAAGCGCCCGGATTTTACCGACCCCTGAGGGTAATTACGATCTAATTGTTTCCTCATTCCGGAAACAATACGGCCTACTTTCTTTAACTGTACGATCTGTCGACACAACAAAGATTTGTAAGGCGATATTCTTGTTAATTTTGTTTTTCAACCCCTCCCACTTCTTCTCTTCATAAAACATGACAAGGGCCAACGTTTTTTTCTACTAATAGTGAGTGAACCTCTCTTATTTCTTGTAAGCGTTTCTTTTGGCTGTGTGCTGCCGAAAAATAACACAAAAGTGTTTGTTAATGTTTATTAGCTACAAGATAATAAAAGCCGCGTCTGCTTTAAATAAAATCTGGTAAATCTATGTCAAAACTAAATATTTACATTGAATACATACAAATATTCATAAAAATAAAGTTAAAAAATAAATGTGGATATTGTACTTCATTAGAAATACTTTTGATTACAAACAAATTTTACAAAACGACGTGAAAAATAATAAATAATGTAACATTAAATATAAAAAAAGACAGTATTTTGTTCTTCAAAACAGTATGACTTATAATTATAACTATTCTTAACATATATTATATTCCTATCGAGTTATGAATGGCACTGTACATGTTAGTCAAGGCACACATCGAAACACGAAGGCTTCTTACTTCATAAATACGAAGGTGTATAATTTTAAAGTCAGTAAGCATAGATACGGTTTTAATTTCACTCAACCCACTCTACACAAATGAGAATGTGTGATATAGATTATAAAAATCACAAAAAAAAGTCGGATCTGACATGTGGCCCACCTGATGTTAAGCAGTATCCCCAGCCCATAACAAATGCAATACCTCTTAGGTCACGTCCACTTAGGACGTGCCCTACGTGACATTGCACTGCGGCCGTCACTCTGAGACACAAAGATGAAAAGTCTCATGTGCCTGTAATTTCACCGGCAAACTAGAACACAGCAATGCGAGCGCTTGCTTGGCGGCCGAACGCTTGCTTGCCGAATGGCAGTAGTACTTTCCCGGACGAACTCTCTCACAAGAAATTCTACTAATAAAAATATACCACGTTATCTGAATCCGTACTACACTCGAGAGCAATGAATCCGGGTCACTTAAAGAATCCTAAAAATCTCGGAAACTAAAAATGCTAGGTTAATGCAATAAATTGTATTTAATAGACAATGTAATACTCCTTAAATGAAGGTATTAAAACTTCTTAGTTATTGTAAAGTTATATCATAAAAAAATCAAATTTGAAAAAGGGCCACTTTCGAAGATGGAACTACGAAATTACAGCTTTTGGTTTTGCTTTTGTTTGTAATCTGTCATTTATGTGGGTACATAAACCACGTTGATAGTGCTCTATATTCATTATATGGAAGCACGAGGAGGCAATACGAAGTATTAAAATTCAAGAAAATCGTAATAAAGTTCAAAAATTTCATGTTTCCTATTTTTGTTTTAAGGAGAGATCAGCAGTTTTTTTCTTTATGTAATTTTGTGTTAATAAAATGTATGGTGACTCATATTTTTTTTACCTTCATTTAAGGAGTATTACATTGTCTATTAAATACAATTTATTGCATTAATCTATCATTTTTAGTTTCCGAGATTTTTAACATTCTTTAAGTGACCCGGATTCATTGCTCTCGAGTGTATTATGAGATTAAAAGAATATTGAGTAGAGCAAAAATACTTTAGCGTGTAAATAAAGCTTAGTTATTAAGAAACAGAACAACATAGATTCTTACCTTAATTACCAACAAAACAAAATCGATAATCTAATTTTGGAGATTAACATCATTTCAGTTCATAAGTTACATTAGTACATTTAATACAAATTATAAATCTAGGCACATACGTAACTAGAATTGTCTCTTAAACGACTACAGTCACAGTGTGATGCAAGGTAATGCAAGCATTATTACTGACGTCACACAATGCTCGTTCTACACAATAATAAGTACATAATGACATACACTCACACAATATAAGTACAAAATCGTACTATAGACACTTTGAGATTAAAACAGACCTTTCGACTAACAGGAAGGCTGAACCACTGGCAGATACTGAGACTTTAGAATTGCGTGCGATACTGTGTCAATGCGATATTTGCGATATACACGCATGCGATGTATCTTCGATGGGGCTTCTACGTTGTTATTTGCCTCGACGCGACTACATTTATTAGTTAGAGAAACAGGTACTTGGTAATTTAATATTGCTGTAATATTAGACAGTATGAATTTAGTATTAAATATTAACAATACAATGTGTATCAAAATATCCTTATAAGCCCGAGGGGAGGATATTTCACACATCATGGCGAACAACTGTAGTTCTACGACTTTATTAATTTCTTTTTAAAAAATGCCTTGTAAACTTTCCTCCAGAAATGTATCTAACACAACATTAAGCTGCTCTATTACATCATTCAGTGTTCACGCATAGAGATTAAATACAGCTGCTATATAACAGATGTAATAGGGGCAGCCCCATGCTGTTTTAGGTACATTTCTGGAGGAAAGTTTATGGGGCAATACATGAATGAAAAACTTCGAAATTTATAAGTAAGTCGTAGAACTAAAGTTGTTCGCTATGACGTATGGAATACCTTCTTCTCGGAAGTAAGAGAATGTCACTGGTAGCTAGCAAATGGGCGTGCACGCTCTTCTGCAAGCGAACGAAGTTTGCTTAATTTGGCTATTATTTATTCAAACTCCCTGAAACTTTGTACACATCAGTACACTAATGTCTTAACCCGTGATGCGTTAGTTTCTTATAAAAGTATATGGTTACGAAACCATACATTAAAAAAACTATTTTTTATAAAATTAAAGCACCACGGTTCTAGATATAAGTGTAGGTACTGATCATGTGTACAAAATTTCAAAACAGAAGCAGACTTTACTCGCGTACTTCTTCGGTCGCGTAGGGCGAAACGCCCTACAGGTAACCTTCCCTTAAGGGTTATTTTGATACACGTTGTATACATATAATGATATAAATCAAAGTATCGCACGGAATTCTATATTGTAGCTTTATTGCAAGCTTTTAATATTTTGCTGTGGCATTGTTTTATGAACAGACAATTGTCTGTTTTTTTATTAGAAGTCGAGAATATTCGATATAAAGGCACATTATAAGGCAACTTCCTAAACATCTATCACCATGAAAGCTTTTAGACTCGCCAATAAAAATTCTATAAATCATTCGTTTTGCTCAAATACTGACCTATAAATGCGATACAAAAACGACTATCGCGATATTAAATGACTACTTTCACGGTACAATTCTGACGGTACATTACGTAGTTCACTTTCCGGCATACGTGGGGTTTTTGAACGTAGACGTTGCTTGCTTGTAAATAGGATTCTCGCCCTAAAAAACAAAATAAAGAAAGATAAAGAACCAAAATATATAGACAGGGTCTCAGGGGGCGATAATTTTGATGTAAATACGGATATTTTACAATCGTAGAAGAAAACAAGATAAGTATATTATATCACCATCAGCCAATAGAAGTCCAATTTATTTATTTTTTATTATGTTAAGGTGTACAATAAAGTATTTTCTATTCTATTCCACAACTGGACATGGCTCCGCCATAGAATGCTTACCATATTGGGGGGGTTTGCCATAATCAACACGCTTGGTAGGCGGATTGGTGATCTCAGTATTAGTGGTGGTACTTAGAGGGATGCTGCTGTTCATCCCATGGCGTAATCCCTTTTAATCCACGGTAGGAGACGGAAGGGTCTTTTTCATTATTCTGAAGGGTCCATTGATAATCGTGGCAAGTGAACTTACCGTATCCCATTTGGCCATCATGCGCTCTTTTTCGAAGCGCGCGAACTCGCGGCGGTCGTGGATGGTGGTGGCCATCTTCCACAGCATGAGGAGCGCCAGGCCTACGAGCACGATAGCTGCGATCACTCCCAGCACTATACCAAGGATCGGCACCTGTTTTTTTTTTTAATATAAAATAAGATAACACCAATCTGTCACATAAATAGTCCTGCAGGGCTATTTTAAACCGTTCGGAAGGGTTTCCGATCGGATTCGTTAGTTTTTCAGTTCGATGTAGTAAGTAACAAAAACAATTTAAAAAAAAACAGTAATAAAAAAATATTGATCCTTAGGGATGAATTTCCCAAAAATATTTTCTTATGGTGCGGTTTTGCGCACTATAGGGAACACACCCTTCAAATATCAAGTCTTTGGGACCAACAGTTTAGGCTGTGCGCTGTCAGTCAGTCAGGATTTAGATACCTACAGATATGATGATTTGTTAGCCGTTCGTCCTAAATGCAGTTAGCCCAAGTCGCGGTTTGTCCAGTAAGCGTTTGGTTCAATACGCAGTTAGTCCAAAAATCTGGACGAACTGCAAATTCACTTGGTAGCAGTTGGTCCAAATCGGAGTTCGTCATATTTGCAGTTTGACATACCGGCAGCCCACCCTAAGCCCAGTCCGTCTCATACGTAGGTAACCTATATAGGTGATTCGCCATTCGTCAATTAAAATAGTATATCACACTACTCTTTGAGGTACACACAATAATAAGTATATTACATATTTGCACTAATATTTATTCTGTGATATGGTATCGTAAAGGTTTTCTATACGTAAGTAGATGTCAATATAATCCTGGTTTATATAAAATAATAGTTTTTTGTTGTTTGTGAAGGTACATGTTTAGTTTTGTTTTGTTAAAATAAGTAAACAGTTTTTGCCAAAATGAGAGTTTTCTTATAACGACACTTCCCAAGCAGCACATTAGTGAATTTTGCAGCTTATCTAATAGCTTTATGTTCTAAATAAGTGGTTTAACAGTGTTTGATAAAACTTATAGTTCTAAACACAACTAAAAATTGTATATGAGTTCATCCTGTCACTTGTAAGTAGTTGATTAGGAACGTTTTTTGTTTCTACTTTATTGCCTGCCGGTATGTCAAACTGCAAATATGAACTCCGATTTGGACCAACTGCTACCAAGAGAATTTGCAGTTCGTCCAGATTTTAGGACTAACTGCGTATTGAACCAAACGCTTACTGGACAAACCGCGACTTGGACTAACTGCATGTAGGACGAACGGCTAACAAATCGATATGATGACGATGACAAGCGAAACATTAAGATATATCACACGACACCTCATAGTAGTTTCGGAGTTAAAAGGGAATAGATGACAAATATAGTAATAATCCTCCTTTGTCATAGTCGGATAATATAAACATACCGTCCTGGGACATTCCCGTTCCTTCTGCGCCCGCGTCACCAATCGCTGGTTGTCGTTGTACGAGTACACATACACGTAGAGGCAGTCTTCTTCGTCGTAGAAACTGCACAAGTGTTCGTTTCGAGATTCGTTGGCTGCAACAATAATTTTGTTCAAAAAATCTACTACCATACTGTAATCAGAATTAGCAAGCTGAAGTGGCAATGAGCAGGCCATCAAGCTCATAGAACTGATAAAAATTGGGGGATTAAGATTCTCGAATGTCGATCACGAACCGGACGCCGTTGTGTAGGAAGGCCCCCGTGGGATAGACCGACGGCATTTAGAAAGTAGCAGTAAGTCGGTGGATGAAGGCGGCTCAGGACCATTCGTCGTGGCATTCTAAGAAGGACGCCTATGTCTAGCAGTGGACTTCTATAGACTGATTATAATACTGTACAAAAGCTAAACTAAAAATAAACAATAAAAATAATGCTAGACATTTCACACAACATAATCTAGCCCCAAGCTAAGCAGAGCTTGTGTTATGGGTACTAGATAACTGATATACTTAATAAATACATTACATAGATAGATATTTTTTTATTATACATAGAAAATACCCAGAACACGCGGAACAATTATCTGCAGATCGTACAAATATTTGTTCCGAGGCGAGAATCGAACCCGCAACCTGCTGCGCCGCAGGCGACGCCCGCCGCGCCACAGAGGTCGTCAAACTGCACTAAAATTGTGTTTTTAATTTCAGTTTATTAATATAAACATAACATAATATAACATAGACATAACATAAATATAAGTTGAATCCCTATTGATTATTTACCTTCGATTTTGCCTTCTTCGACTATAGGAAATAGAGCGCAGTCGCCGCAACTATCAGTGTCTGGGTTGTAGAGCGGGCCGCGTTTATGTACTTCGCATAACACGCAATCCTTGAATTCACCGCAGCGACCGGGGCATGTCTGCAACAGGACAATATTATAACCGGAGGCAAAGGGACAAAGCTGCGCAGAACGCGATTCTTAGGTCAAATTGGTAAATGGGATAAGGCGCGGTGATAGAGACGCAGTCACCGAGCTGAACGGAGAAGCGCGCGGAACGCGTGATTGGCCCGCTCGTCGCTACTCATACCACCCCCTCCCGCACTCCGCGTAAGTCTATTTTTTTTGTCGAGTAATCGTAGTCAAATATCAAAAAAATAATAATATATAAATCCGTAATATATGTCTGGTACCAGACAATCGGATTCACATTCATAAATTTAAATCTTAAAAAACTTTAAACTAAATAAACAAACCAACTTGTGGGCAACGGGGCTAGTTACTCTCATAGAATCACTGTGTTTTTTTTAGTCCTATATTTAGTACTAAAGTCTAATTCTATTTATTTAGGACAACAATCAATTACACTCGTGTAGAGTGTAATAAATTGTTGTCCTACATAAATAGAAAAAAAAAACAAACACTGGACTATACAAAACTGTTTCTATCCTTTTTACCGGTGTCGTTCGCTGCCAGTTATTATTGTGCGCGAGTGTACCTGCACGACATCTCCATTCTCGCTGACCGCCAGGTCTAACCGCCTTCTATTATACTTTCGAACAGGGACTGTTACAGATTTGATTTAGGTATCGACCTTAAACTAACGTTACCTTTGGTATCATCAACATCAGCAACCTTTAGACGCCCACTGCTGGACGTAGTCCCCCACATTAAATACAAAGGGGGGTAATTGTCATAATCACCGAATCGATACTAAAAAACGTTAAAATTACGGATAGTTAAGTTAATACGTTGCGAGACACTCCCTGTGAGCGACACACGGGGCGAGGCGCGAGGGCCAGAAAGAGATAACCTAACATTGTTTTTACCGGGATTTTAAACGTTAGTTTGTAATATCGATATCCGATAACAGTTTTTCCTGGTGTTTCTGTGTCTGTTTTTGAGAGATTTGAAGGTGGTCCTGTATATTTTCATACGATACTTTTCAGAACCAATTTATGGGCAAATGCCAGTGTCATAATAGTTTGTAGCGGGGTACTTACGGGGCATTTCTCGCAGTATTTTCCAGAGTAGTGTCTGTCGTCGTCAACTTTGCACACGCACTGTCCGCAAACGCAGTTTCCATTGCCACTGCATATCTCGCCGTTTTCTGAAAATTAAAACACTATAAATAACTATTTCTAGCAAGCAGGCGGGTAATACTATTCAGTTTATTGAGAGTTGTGGTACACTGTGCCCCACCTGATGCTAAGCAGTAATGCCTGAACATAGCAACTGATCTGTTAGGAACGCCTCTAAAGACCTCTGTGGTGCAGAGGGCGAGTAGCCGGTTGAGATGCGAGAGGTTGCGGGTTCGATTACCGCTGCGGGACAAATGTTTGTATGATCTGCAAATACTTGTTCCGGGTCTGGGTGTTATGGTACCATGATACTCGTAGTTCCTGATACCCACGAGACAGGGAATCCTAGTGTGGGATCATGATATGTGACTGTTGGATGTTCTGGATGTTATGCCTACCTAGAACGTGCACTACAAGGCCATATTAATACTAATATTAATAATAGTTTTATACAAGCATGTACCTACTTACTACCTACCTAGTTATTTACTTGAACGACCTACTGTTATACATAAATATTATATGTTTTTCTCATGTAAGTGACATACTTTTTTCTTTAAACCGATATCACTGCACCCACTACCCTGAGACATAGATGCACACGCACTTGCCGAGCAAAGGAGACCCTTGTTCAGGTTAAAGGTTAGGCTAAAGGCTGGTTTACACATTGATTAGCGCGAGTGCAGGTGTTTAGTGCGAGTGATTAGTAATCAGCGTAGTAAAGTGAATAGAAGAGAGTTCTATTTTTTTGCGAGTAGGTCCGTCCCGCGCGCCCTTCCTCCTTCCGACTCGCAGCTTGCCTGGTACTAAACACGTTTGGACATGCTTGTTTAGTGATTAGTGTTTAGCATTGTTGCGCGGACGACGTTCGCTGAGCATTGTTACTGTATTTGCAACTGAATTTACCTACTAATCGCAGCAGCTAAACAGTATTGGACACAACTAAGCACTAACTCGCACTCGCAATCAAGCCTACTCACACTCGCACTAATCAATGTGTAAACCAGCCTTTAAGTGAAGTTGTTACACTGATGAAGTACGTACCGGGTGACCGGCAAGGCGCCTGGTCCTTCAGGCACTGGCAGGCGGGGCCGGTGTACTCAGGCTGGCAGCTGCACTTCCCGCACACGCACTCGCCGTGCTCGGGCCCCGAGCAAAGCAGACCCTTGTTCATGTCACACGTGAAGTTGTCACATTCGCAGAACGGACCGGAAATAACCTGAGAGAACAAATTTAATTACATAACTAGATACATAGAATAGTAGTTTATTGAAACTGTTGCATGACAGGGGGTTATTAAAACATGAGTGTGAGTTTAAAAACCGAGCGTTGAGGTTTTTAATAGTTTAAAATTAGTAAAAAAATTATAAAACTTCTTTGGTCTGACCGCAGTGTATTTTAATAGAAAAAAAGTTTTTTAAACCATTATTTTGTTAGAAAAACAATGCTTTAAAGTTTTTTCTTTTTTTTTATTTGTGATAAAAAATACTTTTTAATTTATTTTCAACTTCAACTTGCTAATTCTGAGAGCTATGTCGGTGATCCTGATTATTATACGGAAGCATTAGATAAAGGAAGGAAAAAAGATACTATGGTAAGGAAGAGCAAGACCACCTAACACGGGTATTTTATACTTAAGATATTTTAAGGTGGTCTCAGTTACGGCTAACACTATGTTATATTATGTTAAAGAAATAAACATTATTATGATTATTATAAAGCCAATCAAAAGTTTACTAAAACAATAATATTACAGTTGACCAATCAAAAGCGAATTTTGAGCCTGAGGTAATTTTGTGCCTTCTACCTTGGTTGAATCGTCCATCTTGTTGCACTCGCACACGCCGCAAATACAAGTTCCTCGGCTGGAGCACAGCGGGCCGGAGCTCGCGTTTGTCGGCCGACATCCGCGCTCCTGCTCCACAGACACGCCTCCATGGGCGGAACACTCGCAGCTCTTCCCGAAGCGGCCTGGGTTGCACACGCACACACCACAAGCGGACACGCCTTCGCCGCTGCATACCAGCGGACTATTGCTGAACGCCTAAAAACATTGTAGTATTTGAAGTGATATCAAAACAGCTACTACAGGGAAACATTAACATTCCAAACATTACAGGTTGGCCGGGGATCGAACCCGCAACCCTCCCCTAGATACGAGGATGCGCCAACCACATTCAAAATAAAACATTCATATATATGCCGTGGATGTCTGGCCTCTCCATAAACTTCTCCATCTCCTCTGGTGGATGTCGTTAAAGCCGACTAAGGGATTACGTCGGGGAATGGGCACAACATCCACCTGAGTATTTAACAACAATACCGCGGTCACCAATCCGCCTACCGCCTACCGCCGTGGTGACTATGGCAAATCCCCCTATTGCATTATATGGGGAAGGCCTCGTCCAGCAGTTGACACGGCTCTAACGGGGCTCTAGCGGGTCTAACGGCTGCTACCGTTCATCATAACCAGTGGCGGTCCGAGGGGGGGAGGCGTAGGGGTCATGACCCAAAGCCCCCCCCTCAAAATCGCGTTGAAAAACCTCATAAAAATATATTGTAGCCACTATTTGGTCCAAAAAGCTGCAAAAATAATGATGACCCCCCCAAAACTTTGGCTGCGACCGCGCCTGATCATAACACCATTTTGATGAGTTGGTCATCAGTGCTTGTTTTGGACTTTTTTATTCTAAAATGATATTCAAGTACCATCACCCAAATGGCGGTCAATGACCTTTTCCAGTCAATTGGTGCACAAACTAACAGTAAATATGCAGTTGTCATAGCTACATACATGATGGCCAGGCTGTTCGCACGGACAGTCGCAGATCATCTCCACCTCAACGGTCAAACTGTCCGAGATACCGACGGGAGAGATGTCGAAGTACTGCTTCCACTTGTTGCGGTCCTTGGGGCACTCTTTCAGTGTTACTTCAGCCGTGAATTCCACTACATCACCAACCTACAAATTTAAAAAAGATATATTCTGTGCATGAGGAATAAGGGATTTTGCCCAGTAGTGGGATCCAACCAAATCCCAGATGGGATCAAAATTATTTTATTTAATCAAGAGCTTGCAGGATTGGTCCTGGACTTTTCTCCCTCTCTTTTCGCACAAATTAACATGTACTACCGGAAAGCGCGCACGACTTCGTCTGCGTGGAGTTTTTTCCATACAATCTTCACCATACAATTTCTAAAATTCCTTTCTTAGTGCACCCTAAGACCACAAAATGAATGTACCCTCCATATTTCAGGTCTCTAGGGCTTACCGTTTAGGTTGTGCGTTGATAGTCAAGTCAGTGAGTCACACGCAACGATTTTATTTTCACATTTCAACCCAACCTAACCATCTAAGATTCGAAGGTCTTTGAAAGAGGAAAGGTCCATTTACATGGAGTTTCTCGCCCGTTTTGTGAAACGGTGTCTACCAATAAAATTTTGTTAATCAAGTACTGCTCTCATTTGACGTGCTGCTAAAAAAGTATTTTTTTAAATATTTTTCTGTTAATAATGATGAAATTATTGAGCTGATTAAATTTTGCCCAATCACAACCAGTCTAAATTACTCCTTTACTAGAGTGTTACACGTTCCAGAGTTCACATAGTCCACCTTCCGTCTCCATAGTTTTTCATTTCGATGTGGTAAGTAATTAAAACGATTTTCTCTAGTAAAACACAGTAAAAACAATAAACATTATTTATTACTTTGTTTTACTAGAGAAAATTGTTTTAGTTAAAAACTAACGAATCCGATCGGAAACCCTTCCGAACGTTTAAAAAAAGCTTGTGGCCATCTACTGTGTGTGAGCTGCTATGTCTGCATTGTGTTGTCATCGGAACTTGACATGATATGCAACATGAAGATTACCTTGAGACCTTCGCATTTGTTAGTTTGTACGAGCTCCTTGCCTCCGAGACATGATGAGTAATACACTATTTGCACAGAGTCACTTGATGAGTCTTTCATTTCCACCGTTGACGTAATTTTCTGTAAATAAATCATTTTTGTAAGAAACTTTACAATATATGCTCATATGGAACGAAATTTATTCACAATGTACTCAGTGTACTTTTTTCTTGCAATAATGAGAAATCATGGACTATGTGGATGTGTGAATTTAACTATGGCTGATTTATCCAGAGGCTGGAGACCAATATGGCCACTGCCTTCCAAGTCCTATGCTCTCCGGGTACAGGCTTTTCTGGCCCGCTAGCATTGTTTACCGACGCTTTAGGGAAGCGGTTTCGAAACAAAATCTCTCAAAAGATGTAAACTGATAGTTTCAGGTATAAAATATGTATGTTAAAAGGTATATATTTCTATTTAGGTACAACTTATTGTACATTTGCCATGTAGCCTGATTTTTTATATTGTATTTTCATGTAATTTATTTTCAAACACAGGCTTAACCTGGACCTTTATGAGGCATTACCGGGGGCGTATTAGCCAACATTTAGAGGCCCTTTTTTAGTTAGAATTAAAAAAACATTATTGTTATGGTGGATGGAAGACAGATGGTTAAACTATTGTGGAAATGGATGAAAGTTGGTAAGTTGTTGCTATTGCAGGGAGAACATGCTAATTGAATGTTTATTGTTTTACTAGGATAAGATGCGGCTCCTGCCAATTCTAAATTATTTAAATTTTTTTTAGGCAGGTGACTTGCCGTTCACTAAACGGGCCTTTTAAAGGTGCTGCCAATGAAGGTAGCGTAAGGGGCAACGTGTGGACTGCTGCGGCTGAGATACTGGAGGTGCGGGTTCAATTCCCGCTGCGGGGCAAATGTTTGAATGTTCTACAAATATTTGTTCCGGGTCTGTGTTTTGTGGTACCATGGTACTCGTAGTTCCAGATACTCACGACATAGGAACACCTAGCGTTAGGTGTTATGTTATGTTCAAAAATTGATGATGATCATCATGGCAATATGGTAAATAATGGTATCTTATTATTAATGAGGAAGAGAAGCTCACATTGTACTGTTCCCTGACGAGGTCGACTACGTTGTCGGAGTCGTTACTGAGCACTCCACTGCTCGACCCCTCGATGTGCTTACTCAGTTGTTCATACACGCTAATTTGCTCAGAGGTTACCGCAAATATCACGTTAATTGCGTGTTTCTTTACCTGCAATAAATAAAAAATTAATACCAGTGGTACATCATAAGAAGATAATGCTAGACATGCTAGAGATATACAACGAGCACCTGACCCGACACGTTCTGACATGTTCCATGTTTTCTGGCCGACGTATTATCGCGAGTTCGCAGTTTGCACGTCTCTATAGAACCTAGTACTTCAGAACCTAGTACTTCAGATAATGTGTTCGGACGTTTCTCGGGTCGGGTGTGCACAGTATATCCCTAGCGTAAGTGTGCGGCGTAACTATGGAAATGCATATTTTGTAATACAGATGTCACTGGACCATTGGATTGGTACTTTAGATAATTATTTATCTTTTATAAAACTAAGGACGACACGAGAGTTCAGTTATGCGACTGAAAAAGAGTATACATAATATTACATATGTTCTGTGGATGTAGAGAGTGAAGGTATTAATATATCCATCCAATATTGCTTTAGCACCTACCTTCAGGTTGATTTGTGAGATACTGGGGTAGTCCTGGAGAGTAGAGTGGGTGTAGGCATTGTTTTCCATGTGACATTGGCCATCATTAGGCTGAACAATACCACCAAGCTGTAAAGAAAGTTAATCATTTTATTATTCACAATATATACTTATACTTATAAGGAGGTAAAATTTGTTTGTTTATTTGTAGGGGGTAATCTCTGGAACTACTAAGTTGATTACAAAAAATATTTCACTATTAGAAAGCTAACTACCCTGATTAATACAGGCTATTTCAGCTAGTCCAAAATAAATTTGTTCATATGCGAGTCAAACCTACACAGCACAGGTTTCTGGTAGGGATACAAAATTGTAGGTCGTACGAGTGCATAAAACAAGCCATTTTATCTGAGACGTTTATCCGCTCGTGCCGAAGGCAAGTGTAAATATTTAAGTCGAGGATAAAATGGGTTTATTAACGAGTTATACACTCTGCTTTTCACTTCGATTGCGAGGCAATTAAACAGTGATATTTTAACTTAATGTCTCTTTAGTTCAATTTTTAATTTAGTAAGTTTTCCTGGCAGATTTACAGTATTTTCTCATTTCAGATACATCAATAAATTCAAAGACATAGCTCTTTCTATAACCTGTTGCGTTACTTTACAGCTTGTATGCCATCACTAGCAAGTCTAGCAACACGCATTGATTGTAGACGTACTATGCTTGAGCCAAAGCAAGAATGGATACACACGTTTCGCTTGTCCGATGATTATTGATGAGGTAGCAATTGCACGCGGCTCAGCCCACGTGGAACCTAAGTACTTACAAGGATGTTCTATGATGATGACGAATCTTTCTACTTAAACTCTCTTACACGACAGTGAAAACTGCATCAAAATAAGTCTAATAAGTGGTCATGCTCCGGCGGTAAAGCGGTTAAGCAACCCATCCAAGGTTGCTTAACCTGACTACCTTCACAATAATTGCTTCAGATTCTTGACTGAATCCGTCCAGTAGAACTCAAAATAAAAGTGTACATACAGACAGACGGACGTTGCCTTTGATAAATATAGAGAAGAAGTCAAGTCTATACCTTGCCATCTCCAGCGTAATGGAAGCCAGCATCAGTTGAGAAGACGAGCAGACGACGCGCCTGGTCGCGCCAACCGATCTCTCGTTTACAAACGACGGCTTGCATGATCGCGTCGAAACCACCTTCTGGCGCGTCCAGGTTCCCTGACACATCGGCCATCGCTACAGCTTTCTGTCAAGCAAGAAAACTCCTTATTGATTCCCACACACAGAACACACTCACTCACTCAGAAATCACTTGTGACTTTCGGTAAATTATGAGTAAATGCTCTAAGCTTGTGACAGATGAGTTCTAAGGTAATAAATTGAACAACGAACCAATGACATACATTTTACGAAGAAAAGTGGGCTTGTATTATCCATTTTTCAATCAGTAAAATTCTGTTGGCTTTAAATAATTTATTAATTACATTTCTTCTTCTTCATTAGCCGTTAGACAATGAGGCGGCCTTGTCCACTGTTGGACAAGGCCGCCTCATTGTATGCAATGGGGAGATTTGCTATTGCCATAATCACCACGCTTAGTAAGCGGATTGGTGATCACAGTATTGGTGTCGGGTACGTACTCAGATGGATGCTGCTGCCTTTACCCTGGAAGTCGACTTTTACGACATCCACGGAAGAAGACTGAGGAGTCTATTCTTAGGCCTGACACAATTAAATTAACTTGTTTGTTGTAACACTGGGACACACAGGGGGGGAAATAAAATACTCACATCAAAATAATCGGTATCTTTGCTAAGGGACATTTGATTCTTGAATCCGTAAGGCGCTGCGCATCCATCACAGGGCGAGATCAAACTGAAATAATTTATTTTTCGTCAGAAAACTGTTCTAGATAGATAGGTACTAAACAGAATTACACACACATTTTGGATAACAGCTAAAATAACTCACTTTTTTGGAACAGTAGAGACGTAAGGCATAACAAGCTTGTCCACAAAAGATCCGAAACCAATCCTGAAGTTGGAGGTCATGTTTCTCATAGTAGCCGATAGCAAGCTCCCAAGAGTACTGAGCTTCTCTTTGTCGTTTTTCATAGATCTACTCAAGTCCATGAGATAGTACAAGTCTACCGGGTAGTCTTGGGCGCGGGAGTACGCGAAAGAGAGCTTTTCAATTTGGTCTGTAAAAACAATTATTATTACGTTACAGCCAGCCATAGCATACACGATACTTTTAGTACCGGCGATAGGCACTGACAATAAAATATCGCAGTCACAAAATCCTGGATTGAAACATAGGCTTTTTAATCCACGCGATAAATGCCGCAGGCGGACTTATTTTTGTCATAAATACGCCTAAAGCAGAATAATTCCAATCTAAAATTAACCAACTTACTTTGTCTCAACTGGAGTTTGACCCTCTGTGGTTTCATCTGCACTAAGCTTTCTCCCGCCGCGCCGGCTGCTGCTCCATTGCCGGCTGCTCCGTATCCGGAGCTGCCAGAGAAGCTACCGGACTCTTCGTGAGAGAACGAACCTGACGCACTCATCCCCATACGACCCTTCGCTGAAAAAATACACGTAATTTATAAAAAATATCTTCGATGCTTCCAAACTTTTACCAGCCAACTTGTTATGACCAGCCTTGATTCTTACTGCTGGAATTCGAGCGAGCCATTACCCGCCGAAGACATGGTGAGATCGAACCGTGGCGTTTTTAAATGCGGGTTTGATTTTCGTCGGTCCAGAATTTTTGGGATAACATTGTAAGCATAGTTGTTATGATAAAAACGCTAATGAAAACTTAAAAGCTATTAAGCTATGGAAACTTACCTCTACTCAACTCTATGTTGTACAAAGGATCGACAGATTTTTGGCTGTCAGGGTTGAATATAAACGCTTCGTTACACCCCGCGGTGCCGCCTTCCATCGCGGGATTGAAGCATCGCGGTCCATTGAAGTCCGAAGCGAAGCACCAGGCACAGCTGGCCGTTCGTATGCAGTCACTGCATGTAGTTTTGCTCGAGCAAGGGTTCTGAGCGAGTAGTTGTTCGGCCCTCTGTGCCCAGCAGTAGGCGAACAGGCCCGCCCACACGCATAGTCGTAGTAAACTCGATCGTGGTATGTGCATTTTGAGTGTTTCTTTGAGATTTCGATCAAACTCTGTAGCAATGAAACAAAAAAATACTTAGTAGGTTAATTTAAAGTGCTCATCAATCTGTTCCTCGCTTTATGCGGATTGCTTTCATATCACATCACATCGGATTGTTATTATAGTGTCCGGAAGGGGCATTCATTAACAAGCTGTACTTTGTATAGAATACGAAAACATTCCTTAGCGTTAAAGAAACAAACGGAACTATGTAAATATTTTATGACAGGAAAAAGGTTCCGAATAGAGTCAGGCGGGTCGTTTCGGTGTCAAGGTCGAAAAATAAGCTTTGAATCTTGAATGATTATGCTGTGTGTCGAACTATACAGGAGTTATCGTATTCAGGAAATACTTGAACCATTTAATTCTAAATAATACACAATTTTGCCCAGCAACGACGCAAAGTACCTAAATGAAATCCTGTACAAAAATAAAATTAACGACTTTTCTTATCGTAAAGGCCTAAACTAATAAAAGCTTACGTATTCGTGCATACGAATAGCCAGTTATAGGTTTGAAGTTCACACGATAGCTTATTGGATGGCAGTGAGAGTAACCAAGAGAACGGAGAGAGATAATACCTTGTTTATTGTGAACGCGGTTCATAACGCTAAACACCAACACAAGCTATATCCAGTCCATAAATAGACATGATAGTAGTAATGATTACGATATCTAACAGTATCTAGTATACTAATGCAGCATTATGAACTAGGTATTTAATAACCACAGCTGTGTCATCATCAGGTTTACTGTTGAGAACTTGAGAGGCTAGATTTGCTATTATAAATATATTTTCTAGAGACAGATGGTGACCGGTGGGCGGCAGTGAATGGGAAAGGGCCACTACCTACGCACCGAAATCGAATCAAGGCGGCAAGATGTATGAAACATCATGACACAAGCGCAACTGAGTCAGTGGGACAGATGTGTTAAAATCGTATTATACAGCTACAGACAAATCAAATACAACCAACCCGACATGTCTACGTCACAAAACGTATCGTAAGTTATCAATGAAAACAGAGTCGCTATCGCCACACAAAAACAGAAAGTACGAAACGGATTTTTTACTTGACATTATCATCATCAGCACTAAACGTCCACTGCTGGACGAGGCCTCCTCCATAAAACACAACGGAGGGATTTGCCATAATCACCGCGCTTGGCAGGCGGATTGGTGATCGCAGTATTCGTGTTGAGTACTCAGGTGGATGCTGCCGCCTATCTCCTGATGTAATTCCTTAGTCGGCTTTTACGACATCCACGGGAGGAGATAGAGGGGTTTTTCAGCAAAGAGACACCATGGCACCAGGAGACACACTTGACATTATGACTTACTATTTATTTAGGATGGTTTGGATTTGACTAAACCCGTACTAGATATTTGAGCGGTAGTAGTATTTACTGCAATTCACCAATTCTTTTGCATTATAACACTGGTGAATGATCTCTTATCAGAAATCGAACAGCACAAAGTTGACTCACATATCGCACTATTTACGTAATTTGTATATATTCTAGCCAACACTTATTTTTTGAACTGAGACCCTATACCTACATTGAAATTAACTAGCACAACAGATACTCATTTAAAAATCTAAAAACACAGGCCGATAGCTCTACAACTGCATATAAGCAGAGCTCTTTAAGTGCTCTACCAGAATAAACATGGCCTTATTGACACAAAGTGATAAGAGATGAAGAAAATATAACTTCTTGTCGCTTTTAAATTGTGTAATGACTAGTTATAACACACGATATTTTTAATGCTGTGTTGGTGAACACGACCTGCGCTCGCGCCGGATACACGCGTGACTAATTGTACAGAAAATAACTTCGTCAGCGGTGATACAGCGGGCGCCGTCACCGTTCATTCTTAGAACCAATACTCAATTCAATAAGCAAAAACAAACTTCAAGAGAACTTGCTAATCGCCAATGAACTTCTAGCAGTTTTACGCGCATTCATTTTCCTGGACGAAACTGGGTCAATGGAAACTATGAGTTTGAAGCGAGACGAGAGCTCTTTCCTTGACCTATTTCAATTTAGCTAACAGAATACATACCTAACCTACTAAAGGTCACTGATTTCAAAGACTCAAGTGCATTCAGTAACCATTCAAGTTATGTTACCAAATATACCGCAGGTATTCCTGATGTTCTAAGCGATTTACCAATATGAGTTTGGTATGGCTATTAATACGGTTATATTAAGGGTTCCGTTTTTTATACTGATAGGTAGGTAATATTCCCAAATACTTTGATCAGCCTACTTAATTTCGTAGGTGTTGAAGCGACCTCAAACGAGTAAATAAACCGGTGAGTCTGTAGGTCGCACAAATTACGTCATTAGGTTAACCAAAATAACGAAGCGATGATTCAAAATGCTCACGTAAGTTTTCAATGGTCCAAGTTAGCATACAAGATAACCTTACTTACTATCCATTACTTAATATGATTTATCTATGCAAATATGTACATACCTACAAACAATATTCATCAATGTCAAACGATTTTTATCATGCTCTTTTAATGATGCAGTCATCTATCTGCTTCGATGTTTCCACGTTCGTGTAAGTATGAAGAAGCCTCTGGAGAATTCAGAGTTCCATGCAGTATTAAATGTCGATTTTGTCGTAAGTTGTAACCAATGTCAGTAATTTACTTGCCTAGAAACTACGATATGGGTAAATACGTATTTTATGGAGGAAGATAACTCGTAACTTATCGAGAACAGATTTGGATGGTTGCATTATAAAGTATAAGTTCATAGTATACTATCACTACTTATAAGTAATAACGTTGAATAAAATTATACTGCGATACGTGTTTTTCTATAAAAAAAAACCTATCACATTACTCCTGGGTTTTAAAAATGTATAGTAGTACCTCACGCTCAGATAAGCCTCGACGTTTCGCTAGACTGGCTAGCTGGCTAGCTTTGAAACGATAAACTAGAATAATAGGTATGTAGAGGTGTAGAGCAGTATAAAATAAGTACATCCGAACAGTCTGTTTGTGCTTTTTAAAAAAAAACTTGTGTTTAAACAGTTTTTAAGACTACTTAAGGCTTTACTTTTTAAACTATTAAAGACTGCTCTTTAATAGTGATATAAATTTTTTGATTTATTTTATATTTTATTTATTATGAATTTTTTGTAATCCTTCAATAAACCTTTTTTTTGTCCCGTGGCAACTTTATTGTATCGGTGCTCGTGGAACATAAACTAATTAATAATTAATTAATAGTTTTTTTTTTTTTTTATGAATCTGAGTTGTTCGAATATATAAATATATTATTAGAAACGCCTTTGTAAAAATATTTCTTTGTTTCTCTCGCATCCATGATACAAATCTTCGACGCACCAAAGCCTGTAGGTTTCCCTAACGAGCGCCGCTGCGCTTGTTAGCGAGCAGCGACCTTATTAGAGACTTAACGGGGAATACCACCATAAATACTGCTTTACGTGCAGTCTCGACCAGGTTTCCATTTATCGAAGATAACGGTCTGGGGGTGGACGGCTCGAGTCAACGACCGCTCCCGTTCGCTTTGGCGGGCGCCTGCACTGCACTCGCCCTTTTTGTACAAAGCGGGAATACGAATCTAAGTGCTAACAAATCTTTTAATGAGTATAAACACACCGAAAAGTAAGCTTTACCTACCTACGTATAATGTCTAGTTTGCTATGTGCCTAGCCTACAACCTATTCGCTATGCCGATGCCGCCTGTAAATTATTTTTACAAATATCATTTTAGACAACGTCCGTACGTCCGTTTGTTTGTTTACAAAAACGAAAAGCTTTCATTTAATTTCTATCCCCTCAGCGTTGGTTGTAGAAAAGCAGCACGCAAAAACACTTTGTAGGTATTCACATTTTTGTATAGGATTACAATCACGCGCGCTGCGATCGAAATCCCGTACCTACAAAGAATATTACATGCTTGTGGAACACTATAGCTATACCTTATTGAATTTAAGCTTTCCTTTAAATAAGTCGGGGTAAGTACAAAGGAAAAGAAGCTAATGCATAAGAGTGACACTTGGCTTCCGATCGATGCCTGATCCTGGTTTTTATACATAGGTACATACAGATTTTATAATAACAATAATAATAATTTATTTGTTCAAAAAACTAAAAACTAAACTTTTGTGTGTGAGAGCAAGAAAGGGCTGCTTTATGATTAGAATTTACTAGAGAGGCCGCTACGTATGGCAAGGGGCAACCGACAACGCGTAGACTTCGGGAGAAAAAAAGCAAGCTGCATAAAAATTGTGGGAATGAGAACGAAATGAAGCAAGCCGATATTTCGAGTGAGCAAAGCGGGCCACAAAGCATTTTATCTGAAAATTTGAAAAGGAAACCAACCAGTAGACTACCACTTATCTTCCTCGGAGTGACACATGGAATTGTGTGCGAGACTAGGAAATGCAGTTAGCAAATATACTTCTGAGTCACCCTGTGGACACCAGGAATGGTAGGAAAAAGCTGCTAGTAAGCAAAAAATTGTGTGTAGTGTCTAAAAGGTTGAAACCTATACAAAACTGTGTGAAATCAGCAAAGCCTGAACAGATTACGTTAAAATTCCAAGAAAAGCAAGCCGTAACAGGCTTCCAACACTTGTTTATTTGTTTAATAAGAAACCGTTTTGACCCAGTGGGAGGACCATTAACATCTGGCCAACCACTGGCGATCTGAAGGTTGTGACCATTAGATCACTGTCCATGGCTCCTGTCTTCATTAGATGTTGGCTGAGATAATGCCAATCATCATCCGTAGAACCGAGGCCTTTGTGTGTCATCTTTAGCAAAAGGATAACAAACACTTTTATCCTTTTGTTTTTGGCTAGAAGCATTGACTTTGTTTGTCTTTTGTTACAGTCCACATTCCCATCTTTTCTGGTGTTCCTTTTAGGAGTTCAATTTCAGGCAGGTTTTGATTTTCAAAGGTGGTGGATTGGATAGGTGCACACAAAATATGTATAAGTGCATTAAACACATGGTCAATCATGCAAAGGAAAACATTGTGGGAAGCAGACATGCAAGGACCAAAAGTTCAAAGGCATGTTACATGCTAACTACCTCCGGCATCTGTGACGTGGCAGGTGAGTACTCGGCTGAGATGCGAGAGGTTGCGAGTTTGATTCCCGCTGTAGGAAAAATGTTTGCATGATCTGCAAATATATGTTCCCGGTTTGGGTGTTGTGGTACCATGCTACTCCATTATGTTTATGTTAACTACTAGGTAGGTTTCAACTAGCCTCTGACTATATCCCCTAGTAAAATATCCTCACAGATCTGCATACCTACTGAGTAATATGTAGTGAGTAGAGATCTGAGGATGTCCACCATGGGGATAAAGTCATGAGCCAATTATTTATTTCGTTTTTTCGGCTTTGTTTATCTAGCTACACATTTTTAGCCGTAAGAAATAGAGGGAGTGCTAAATAGCAGATTGGTAGCGTCTATAATTTCTAGATTATCTACATTTGCCCCCAAAGCAAGTAGTAGAATACCTACAATTGCCCTGCATTCGTTATATCAATATTTAGTTATTTCTCTATAAACGCAGAATCAGGTCGCGCCTGTGGGTTGAACAGACCACAGAATTTATCTGAAAATGAATATAATAAACTGCTATTTAAACTCACCAATCTAAGTCAGAAGTGGTTTTAGCTTGAATTGAAAACATTTACATTTTCACTATTCACTTCACCAATGATTTTTTTGCAAAAATGTATTCAAAACCTCCAACTACAAACCCCAAAATTAACACAAAAATATTTTTGACAGATTGATTTGAATGAACATAATTCACCAAAATTACTCATCGTTCATTCACATTCATCCACAGATTAAATACAAGTTTTTGTTTTTTTCGCGCTCGGTGTTATCCTCAGAGGAACTATCGCAAAACACAACGATCTTATAATACACGAGATCGTTGGCAAAACATTATCTTCCGGCCACTTGCACTTTTGTTGCCGGCCTAAAAGTAGGACAAGGAAGTCAAAGTAGTTGTTACAAGGTTTATGTACATGTTTTTCTCATACGAAAACCATCATCATCACCATTGCTCGAGTTAACAAACAAAAAAATAATTCAGTGAATAAGTTCACTTCTTCGATAAGTTAGAATTTTTTGTTTGATTTGATTTAGTTTGAACGCTGCTGAATTCCGAACTAAAATCGATTTTTTGTTATGTTGGTTACACGTCGACTGTGCAGCCAATGAGGGCCACTCCGAACCTTACTTCAATCAAAGAAAGAAGAATATGGCCGACATTTTGATACTGTGCTGTCATGAAGATTTTTCAGTGACCAAATTTTAACTTTGTAGTTCTTCATGCACGGTTTCTATGTTCCCTAATTATATTATTTTTTAATTGCTTAGACAGTGCTTAGTGTAAGCTATTTTATTTTTGTAAAATGGCAGCTGATCGTGAAATTGCCGCTGAAGACAGCATCAGAGTGGTATGCCGATTTCGGCCACTGAATGACTCTGAGGAAAGGGCTGGATCAAAATTTATTGTGAAATTCCCATCAGGATCCGATGACAACTGCATTTCTATAGGGGTGAGCCTGAAATTATTTAAGTATCCCCTGCTGCTTTCCCCTATCATCGCCCTAAATTAGATCATGATGACTAATACTCTGCAAGTTGTTCACCTGCTACGAAATGGCCTTTCTTTTCTATTCCGCTTCGATGGCTATGATTATGAACGCGTAAATTTCAAGAATCTGGCTGAATATTGTAAATCAAACACTTCTTTGTTTAGTAAAAATCAATACAAATATCATCTCGACCTTGACCTAAGATTCCTTTGAATAATTTTACTGTAATCTTAATTTGTTTTCTTGATTACTAAAGTACGGAAAGAATGCACTTTTACTGCATGACAGATCAACAATAAATTACACTCTCCATGTATTTTGTACCCAGATTTTATTTACAAGTTGTCACATATGTTTACACAGCTAGCACACCTTTATTGTAAATAATAACAAAATATGTCTGTAATATCATCTACTTCATACCTACTATGTTAAAATATTCTTAAAATTTTTAAAACATGGTTTTATCAGTTATGACTTATTCTCTGACTGATACACTGGAGGACAGTGGTATCAGGGCAATGTGTGTGCTGCATAGCTAGGTAACATAATATATGTAATGTCACAATTGTGACAATTTGTGATCTACACTTATTTTGGAAGGATCATAAACCAGAAACATGTCTGTGAAATGAAAACCTTCAGTTTGGTTCAGCTTTACAGTATCACTGAATTCACATTGTCAATTTACCTTCATGTTATAATCAATAATTACTTCTTAAACATTTTGCATTATCACTTACCCTCATTAAAAAATTGCGACAAGAGATAGGCAGTGTAATCTGATGATGGCTGTTATTAAATCAATAGTAGCTTCATCATTCATCAGACATGAATCAATCCAGGTCATAGTCTATCTACCAAATTTAATTGAAATTAGTCTGGCTGTGATTGAGTAACAAATATATAACTTTCTCATGCATAATGATTACTAGGATATAGGTACTTAATTGTTCAAAGAATTTATGGTAGTTTAGGGATTCAAAAATATATGAATCTGATTACTTAAGTATATTTTATGGTTACACTTGTATATTAAACTGGCACAAGACTTAATTCCGGGAGAATGATGATGTCACACTCTAAAGTAGAGCTGATTCACAAAACATACATCCCAATTCCTTTTAAGTGTGTATAAAATGGGATTACTGATTCAATTACTAAGTTTTTATGGACTGTTGTTGGTCATTCAACAAGAAAGCGGGAAACTAAAACAATTATAAGGGCATTGGGGAAAAACTGTATCCAAATCTAAAAATAGGATTAGATAAAAAACTAAGTGACTAAGGAGTATGAATACTTTGTTAAATGTATTATACATACATACTAAATTACTATGAGATTCAATGTTCTGATTATTTGTTAATAGGGCAAAGTATATTTGTTCGACAAAGTTTTCAAGCCAAATGCAACCCAAGAGAAGGTCTACAATGAAGCAGCAAAGAGTATTGTGTCTGACGTTCTTGCTGGGTACAACGGCACTATATTTGCATATGGGCAGACCAGTTCTGGAAAGACACATACCATGGAAGGTGTCATAGGTTTGTATCCTACTTTTTTAAGTTCATTGTATGTTTTTGTATCTCATTCTAATCGCTATTTATTTATTGTAGGAGATGCAGGAAAACAGGGTATTATACCACGGATAGTAAGCGATATATTCAATCACATCTACGCAATGGAAGAGAATCTTGAATTTCATATAAAGGTGTCGTACTTTGAAATCTACATGGACAAAATCCGGGATTTACTAGATGGTAATTGGTTTGTTGATCCTCCATAACACAATTTTTTTTGTGTAAATTAATTTTAAATTAATGAAAGACAGAATAAGTCTTGACTTTATTCCATTATGTTTACAGTTTCCAAAGTGAACCTAAGTGTACATGAGGACAAGAATAGAGTTCCATTCGTCAAAGGTGCTACTGAACGTTTTGTCTCAAGTCCAGAGGAAGTGTTTGAGGTTATAGAGGAGGGGAAATCAAATCGCCACATTGCTGTCACAAGTAACTATCCAGCAAATACCATCCTAGTATTATTAATTTGTTCAATTTCTAAAGAATTGTTCACTTTTCAGACATGAATGAACACTCATCTAGATCTCACTCTGTCTTCCTTATAAACGTGAAGCAGGAAAATTTGGAGAATCAAAAGAAACTTTCGGGAAAACTGTATCTTGTTGACTTGGCTGGTTCTGAAAAGGTACATCTCTTGCCAATTTGATATTCATTGTTTGTTGTTGTGTGTTGTATCTATTGTCTAATAATATCGTTTTGTACAGGTCTCGAAAACTGGTGCTGAAGGAACTGTGCTTGATGAAGCTAAAAATATCAATAAATCCCTATCCGCTCTGGGTAATGTCATCTCGGCGTTAGCTGATGGAAACAAATCACACATCCCGTACAGAGACTCTAAGCTGACCCGTATCTTACAAGAGTCACTCGGTGGTAACGCCAGGACTACTATAGTGATCTGCTGCTCGCCAGCATCCTTTAACGAAAGTGAAACTAAGAGTACATTAGACTTCGGCAAGAGGTTTGTGTTACATTTTTAAAGTTTACCTATATATCAGTCATCAATGTATTGTAGTTTGTATCCTTCCTGGCAATGTACCAAGAAATCAATGTTACGCGTGAATTATTTTATTACAGAGCGAAAACTGTTAAGAACGTTGTATGCGTCAATGAGGAGCTCACAGCAGAGGAATGGAAGCGCCGTTATGAGAGAGAAAAGGAGAAAGTGGCTAGGCTTAAGGGCAAGGTAAGAGTAGTTTCTTATTGCTATCTTTAAGTAAAGACTAAGCGCGACGTTTAAATTCAAGATACATTTCGTACCAACAAAATACACGCGATTGAAATGTAGACATCTCGCCAAAAGTCTCCAGCGATAAACATGTTACAGTTATTGCGTATTTCTGATTAGACGATTTCGTCGTGGCACTCGTGTCGAACGAAAATAGTAATCAAACTAAAATAGTCTGGACACATGGAGATCGCGGACTCATACGACGTAAAGGATTAACTGAACAAAACATGCCATTGTTCTTGGATATTCAGAATTATAGACATTTAGTTTATTGCCTGTCAAAATTGATGTTATTTATTTTTGTTCCTTTTAATAAAGCTGTGATAATAAGGTCCTTTGTTTTGTAAACGAATAACAAGAAATTCCACAAAACAAAAAACACTAGGTACTCAACTAAACTTCCGCATTAGTTCGTTATTTGCGTCTTTTAAAAACATACGTATTGGTCATCTGAACTTTATCTGTTTTTCCGTATAGGTCGAGAAACTGGAGTCTGAGCTCAACCGCTGGCGTTCCGGCGAGACAGTTCGCCTGGAAGAACAAGTCAACTTGCAAGAGATCGAAGCCGTCACTCCTATCACTTCGTTCATCGAGGAGAAGCCTCCAGCGGCGGTAAGTGCTTAACTTTTAATCTCTAGAACATAATGAGTTAAGGGTTAACCTACTGAAAATCTCTGCACAAAATTGTTGTCAACGCGCATTGCCCAATATAAGCCTCCAAGATAAGCGTAAACCAATGAAAACGGCGCCATTTTGACGGTTCATAGCCTCCAGGTATCATTAGCTTTTACAAGTTCACTATTAGACGTAGGCCTCTCCTATAAAATGTCACTACGACCATTCTTAAACCGCCTCCATCCACCGATTTCCTGCGATCTTATAAATGCCGTTGGTCTATCGAGAGAAGAACATAACATAACACCCAACAGTCAGAACCTTACACTGCTTCGATCATCCGATTCGTGGTCGCTACTCGAGAATCTTTATTCCCCAATTGCCACTTAAAACTTGCTAATCTGAGAGCTATGTTGGTTGGTGATCTTGGTTCTTCTATGGATCTCCTCCAAAATTAGTTTGAAAATTGAAAGCAGCTAATTCAGGTATTTCAGTTATTAAAATATCTTCTCTAGCCTCCGGTACCAGTTGCTGTATCGAGTGCCGTCGAAGATGCGGCCATGCAAGGCAAGCTCGAGGCTCTCTACCAACAGTTGGACGACAAGGATGAGGAAATCAACCAGCACTCTCAACTCGTCGAGAAACTCAAGGAGCAGATGATGGAACAGGAGGAACTCATTGCTTGCACAAGGTGAGTTCCTTCGACTTATTGGATAATAAGACATAATTGATGGCAATGTGCTCCCATCCATGCCTTAGCTGTTCACTTTATAAAGGTGGTTGAGAAACGTGTGAATACACAAACAAAACTTATTTCAAGTTGCATAATATTTACAGATGCAGTGTGTAACAGATTTAAATAATGAATTTGTGATTAACTTTATCTATAAATATATCAAGTCATTAGCACTGTGATAGGTAGTCATAATTACAATCCTACTTTTGTAATAATTTTAAGGCAACCATCTTTTCGATTTCATAAATTACGATGATGACATAAAGCGAAACATGCGAAATTTGTGCGGCTTTTTGATTCTTGAGTCAATAAATCCAGAAACTTCCATCGTGGTTCAACTCTCACTTACACCGTTGATCTTAAAATTACAAAATTCATCTTCACCTTTTAGGCGCGACTACGAGTCACTGCAAGGTGACATGAACCGCATCCAGCAAGAGAACGAAGCCGCCAAGGAGGAAGTCAAAGAGGTGCTTCAGGCTCTGGAAGAGTTAGCCGTCAACTATGACCAAAAGTCGCAAGAGGTTGACAGCAAGAGTCGGGAGTGCGATCAGCTGTCTGAAGATTTGCAGACCAAGCAGGTGAGATAACAATGTATGGTTAGAGTAGAAACTAGTCAGCAGCCAAGTCTTAATCTCTAGAAGAGTAAGCTGTCAACTACGATCAAAAGTCCATGAGGTTGCCAACGAGAGCCAGGAGTGCAACTAGCTGTCTGAAGACTTGCAGACCAAGCAGATGAGGTACTGATGTTTGGTTAGAGTAGTAGTAGCTGATACAATTGTGTGGACAGATTTAGGTCACACTGGTTTATTTTCACTGAAAAACCAATAATGTCTAATTATGCAGTCAAGTATTAGCCATTTTATAATGGCCATGTTTATGAGCATAGGGAAGGGAGAGATCGTTTATAGGTTACAATAAGGCCAGCCATTATACTTCATTGTTACTGGTTACTTGCTTATAACTGTATAATTTTTTATGTATAAGTTATCTAATCTACTCATGTTTTGATACAGAGTGCGTGGACTATCGCCACAGCTGAGTTACAACAGCTCCGCGACCTCTCGGCACACCAACGTAAACGCATCGCGGAACTTCTTAGCAACTTGCTGCGTGACCTGGCCGAGATCGGCGCCGCCGTCGGTGGTACGGAACTGGACTTCAAACTCAATGTGGACACTGTGGGCAAGCTGGAGGAAGAATTCACTGTGGCACGCCTTCATATAAGCAAGATGAAGAGTGAAGTCAAGAATATCGTGCAACGTTGTCACTCGCTCGAGTCTGCCAATATTGACGCTAATCAGAAGGTAAGGAACCGGACTAGCTACACAATCGACTCCTGACACTTGCTCCGTGTTGCCGGTGGCACGGAACTGGACTTCAAACTTGAAACTTAAAACCCATTACCATTAGAGCGAAGCCGCGGGCGGGTGCCAGTTAACTAATAAATGTTCCACTTTCAGATTGAGGAGTACGAGCGATCGCTGGGCGAGTGCCGGCTGCTGATCTCTCAGCACGAGGCGCGGTGCGCGTCGCTCGGCGAGTCGATGCGCGAGGCGGAAAACAAGAAACGACAACTGGAGGAGGCCGCCGACGCTCTGCGGGAGGAGTGTGCTCGTTTGCAGGTATGTTTTACAAGGATTAGAACTGTAGACGTGAGAGGATCCTTGTTAGGACTAGCATCAAATACTAACAACACAGGGATCATACACTTTGTGCTATTATGTGGATGCATGCTCAACAAACATAGCCGGACTCTACTGATTTCGGGCTGTAAAATAATAGGAAACTACCGATCAGTTATCAATGGAGTCGCAATAATCATGCGACAAGTCAACCCCAAGTAGAATAAACATGAAATCGGTCCTTTGGATTAATGGGCCTTGTACACGTACGACAGTTGGGCAGTAAAATAACACTCGCTGCTCTGCATCGCGTGTAGTCACTTTTTGTGGCTGACTCACTAGCGGTGAGATCGCATTCTATCATTCTACACAAAGTACACACCAAATGTATGTGATGACATTATCATCAGTCTGTAGAAGTCCACTACTGGACATGCGCCTCCCCCATAGAATACCACAACGAACGAGCTTGAGCCACCTACTTCCTGCTACCTTTATAATGTCTTTGGTCCATTGAGGTGCTTCCTATACTGCGCGGTCCGATTCGTGGCACTGTTTATTGAAATGTATTTTCTTCCTATTATCTTACTTTTGCATAAAACTTTCCAAACAGGCGGCGGAGCGCGTACAACAGGCCGCAGCCGAGGAGCGCGCTGACACACAGGTCCGCGGCGCTCTGGAAGCGCAACTGGAGCAACTGCGCTCCGCACACGCCACGCAGCTGTCCGCGCTCAGGGACGAGCTGGCCGCGCTGCAGAGACAGCACCAGGAACTCAAGGAGTTAGTACCACACTACTTCACTAGTTTCAGTGTTATCTTTTTCCCGCCCGATAGTACTTTACATGTTCACATTTATGGTGAACCTATAGCTATAGTTGTCGCGCTGCTGAAACGTCATCAAGCGTTAGCACCAATGAGTTAGTAGTCTAGGGACAAGCTGGCTGTGTTGCAGATACAGTGTTACAAACTTGGTCAATTGTTATTGTTTTCGCTATTACTTCATATTAAAAGTAAATCTGGGTTACTGACACGGCTTTTGCCCGGAAGTACCGAAAAGCGGCGCCGGCACTTTGAAAGCTTTTGCAGCATCTTTTAACTTTGACAGATTTTATAAGTCAGCCTCGTAGTCATCGTTCTCTGCTACTCTTTTTGAATTAAGAAGAAACCAGTGACACGACAACAATGCTTTGCCGTGACATAGCGAGTCCCATTCGAATTTGTTCTGTAGATTTGGTGTAATGCTCCCAAGTTCAATGGCCGGAAGTTCATTAGTTTTAAACTATGTTCTGTACAAAAATAGACACGTGCCCTACTTACTACTGCCAAAATAATTATGACACATGTGATACTCTACTATAGTCTTACCAGTTATCTGAGCAAAAACAAATCCTTACAGTTATAAATGCTACGTTATAATTTACTAAATTGTTAAGTCTACATTATCATGAGTCCATTTACTCGTCAAAAGATCTCATAGTATTCCAAAAAGGCTTTACTCAGGAATTGTAATTTTTCCTAATAGTCAGTAAAGCACTTGCTTGTATGAGACCCCAACATTCATTCCTTGCAAAATTCGAAAGGTCGATGAATCTACTAGGTAAGGTCGTTTACTACATAGACACTTGGGGTTTCGCATATGTGTGACAACATAGGACCTGAAGCATTTATCAATACCTATTTTGCCCAATTTCCTTACAACTTTTTTGTTTGATTCTTTGCTATTCCCCTTCTAGCTCTAGCATTGTGGCGGAGGAATATTTTTTTATTTTGATGGGTTCAAACTCTATTGACTGCACTACAATGATTTGCAATGATGAACCTGTGTTAGTCTTGTAAATTTCATAGAAATAGTTTTTGTGATTTTCTGTACAGACATGTTGGTCGTATTCAATTGACAGAATAGTGATATATAACACGCGTTTTGTTTATGTTCCCAGTACATACCAGGAGCTGTCGTTGGCGCGCCAACAACTCCAAGACGACTACGAGAAACTGAAGCGCGACGAAGCCGACAAGTCTGCCAAACTGAAGGAGCTCATGTTAGTGTCTCGCTCGCCCCGCCGTCACCTAGACAAGGCCCAGAAAGAGTCCGCCAATCAGCAAACGCTGCTGAAAGATGACGCCGACTTACATCATATCCCAGATTACATCATATCCCCCAAAAGTATACTAGGGCTTGGATATGGATTCGGCTTCGACAAGGCCGCGGCCACAGAGGAAAAGTCGCTCTCGGCAATCCCCAAATCCCCCACCCCCCGCCACTCCTGCAACATCCATCCCCTCCAGTTACATCTACTTATATCGGTCACGATGATCCTACTCACCCATCGTTACCCGCAAATAATCGTTTTGGTTTAGCTTTGACTGTGGTCTGTGATACGACATGGATCTCCTGCACATAATATCAGTTGCAGTGCCTTTTCTATTTATTGACCATACTCCCGATATGAGGGTGTAGAGATATCCATGAATTATTTCTATAGAGACCTTGCTTTCGTCAACTTACGACTGGCTTACATTGCTTTCATTTAGCAATAATATTTAGTACAAAACCTCTTCTGTAAAGCAATGTATGCCAGTGGTATAAAATGTTGATTATTTTAACTATTTTATTGAACCATATTGGCTTTTGCTTTTATGAATCTTGATTCTAGTCAATCGAGCATTTATTGCTAGTTAATTTAAAAACCTAATTAATTTGACCTGTTATTAACATTTATTCCCTAAATAGTAGTTTAGCTTATCATAGCATGTTGTTTTTAGACAGTATTTTGAACCTCACTTAATAGTTTAGTAAAATAGTGATCAATGAGCCGTTGGCGATTTCGTCATAACTAATGGACGTCGAACGTTGATAGCAATCGATTTGCGTGTTTCAACGCTGTTAAATTTAGAATTCAATTTCTTGAATGCATTTTAAAGTTCTGTTTATCGGTACACAGCCTTGTTATTTAGTTGTAAAGTCTAATATTGCGTAAAGATAATATTCTTAAGAAAACTAGTTTATTGAGTTCAATGTTCTAGTTACCAAGTACTACTTTTATATAAATACGTTTGTATTTAGTGAAACGGAAACATGGTTATTTTATAAGCCTGCACAAATTTAAAAGCATTATGTGAAAGAGTGCTTAGATGTGTTGTTAAACCCTTTCTGTACATAACGCGGTTGTAAATAAATTTAAATGTATAGATAGAGACAGTAAATATTTTTACCGAAATATTTTTTTATACTACTAAATAATAGATTAGCTCATTTGTCTGATTTAATATCGACATGTAGTTGTTTGCTCGGGTTAGTAGCACTAGAAAACTAAAATACCTTATTGTTAGTGTAGTATTTTTAGTATGTAAATGTAGGAGATAGGTGTAATGGAACCATTTAGTTATCAAACTAAAAATCTAACGAAAATTGTGTATGGGATCAAATCAAGCTATTGTTTTTCATTCCAATATTTGCATTTATTAACTTATATTTTTATGCCTACGTTTGCATGTTCGCTAACATTTTTCATTCCGTGTAATCACACCATTCAAAAATTGCATTTATTCGTATTCTCTATTCCTAGTGTCCATGCCACTTCCTATAGTCTGAATGCACTCGATATGCCGAAGAGTGATGTCGCCTCGAAACGTTTTGAGCTTATGCAAGTACAAAATGTACTATGTAGGATATTTGCAGTTCAAGTAATTGAATAAATAGTTTGCACGAAACATGACATTGCGTCCTGCCCTCGTTTTCGCAATTAAATATATGAAATAAAACATTCCCCAATATTTTACGTATCTAACTCTAGATCAAATTGCTCCGAAACGAAGCGACAATACTTGTATGTTGTTATGTCATGATCGATGTAAGTACGAAGTAGTTGTAGTGCGAAGTCTTGTAATGCCTTCCGCTTTTTAATTTTGAGTTGTCATTTTATTCCGCACGTATCCCATTCATATTCATTCTGCCGGGGGTTGGCAATTACCTGATACCGACTCGGCCTAAATTCTCGGAGCGGCGATGTTTATGGATGGGTGCGTGTTGGGCGATAGATAGATCTCCTATGTTCGCAGGTAATCCTGTAAAGTCACTAATCATTTGTTGGCCGTGATTATCACTGAACTAAATTGTATGTTTTTGTGCAGTCAAAGCGTGGAGCGACGTGAGCAAGCTCGGGCCGATCTCAAGGGATTGGAGGACACCGTGGCCAAGGAGCTCCAGACTTTGCACAATTTGCGAAAGCTCTTCGTGCAAGACTTGCAGGTAAGCATCAAAACTACTCCTTCGAAACTCATCACTGATTGCTAGCTAACTCTCTTTTTTTTTCATTCTTCGTCATCCACGTGAGGAGATCGTGGGGTTCTATTCTGAGACACAACGGCTATTATATTTTTCATCTATCTATGGTTTTCTTAACACAGGCGAGGATAAAGAAATCGAACAACTCTGAAGAGGGCGCCGAAGAGGAGGGCGGCTCGCTTGCCCAGAAGCAGAAGATCTCGTTCCTGGAAAACAACCTGGAACAGCTGACGAAGGTGCACAAGCAGCTGGTACGAGACAACGCCGACCTGCGCTGTGAGGTGCCGAAGCTCGAGAAGCGCCTGCGCGCCACCATGGAGCGTGTCAAGGCACTCGAGACTGCCCTCAAGGTAATATGCCGCCCTTTAAATCTCGCTCTTGTAAACACCAAATCTAATAAGGTAACTGTCCACAAAATTGCCGTCCCTCGCGCATGTAGCGACTCGATCGAGACGAACAGTCTTGCGCTGCCTTGATCCACCGGCATCCAAATGGCTTTAAAATGTCGTCTGTCCATTACGTTGTCCAGTTCGTGGTTCGTGGTCGCCACTCAAGAAATCTTTATTCCCCAACTCGGCTCTGCGAGCTATAGACCTGCCCATTGCCACTTCAACTTGCTAATTTTGAGAGCTATGTCGGTTGTCTTGGTTCTCCTACGAATATCCTTATTTTGGATTCTATCACGTAGTAACTCCGAGCATAGCTCTCTCTATAGCCCGCTGCGTGACTGAGCTTGTGTATGAAGACGATAGTTAGCGACAACTTCTCAGTGCCACATGCACTGATTATAGAGTTTCGTCTTTAGGCTTTGCAGTATGTGTCGAGATGTAATGGCGCAGTATCCCGAACGCCGACCATCCGAGTTGGATCGACTGACTTAAATAAACACAGTGGTCAACAACTTAGATGATATCATTCCCAACGTGTGCTGTGCGAACGTTTCGGTTAATTTTTATGTTCATATTACGCGCTGTATGTTCACACGTTTTTACTATCCCATTTTATATTATGTTTATCTAAAAATCTTATTTCAAAGAAGTTCTGATTCCTTTAGAATTGAATGCCATAAATTATCAATGACGTACGATAAATGAGTTCCTTGCTTTGGTACTAACTGTGCTGCTATTGTGCGTTTCAGGAAGCGAAGGATGGCGCCATGCGCGATCGCAAGAGGTATCAGTTCGAGGTAGACAGAATCAAGGAAGCGGTCCGCGCGAAGAATCTTGCCCGACGAGGCCCACAGGCACAAATTGGTAAGCAAACTTATACTTCTTGTATGTTTTGCAGAAAATTACTATACCGAGTGAAGTTGACGAAAATAGGTGCCCTTAATTTGACTTGACTGCAGGCGAGAAGGGTGAGGTGGTCACTCCGAGACGGAAGTCTTAGTTTTAACAAGCCATTTACACGGACGTATGGTGTAGCGTCGCCTTTTACGACATCACCAGGAGCCCTGAAGAATTACGCCAATGGATGGGCAGCAGCATCCACCTGAGTACTTAATACTAAACTGCGATCACCAATCTGCCTGCCAAGTGTGGTGGTTATGGCAATCTCCACATTGCACGCTATGAGTTGTATGCTATGCATATATCCTCCTCCAGCAGTGGATGTCTTTCGGCTGACCATGATGATAATGGTGTATACACGGATTTTTGTATGGAAAATGAGGTTTACAAAATGTAGCGGTGTCGCCATACCAAATCCGTGTTACACTACACCAATTGTTTGCAAAAAACTTAGACTCTGCCTCCCTGGACGTTACAGCTGTGTCGCTCACAATATTACAATGATTTTTAGGACCCTTTAAACAATCGCGGCAACCGGTAATACAATTTGATGCAGAATAAGCTTAAAAAAAAATCGGTCTAGCTTTGTAGGCAAATCTCTTATTTCGGTATAATGCCCTCATTGGTATCTCGCGTTTAAGGTATCTCGATCAAAAGGGATCTATACTATAATAAAACTGTAGGTCGAAATGTATTAAAAAGTAGTAGTTTTAGTATTCATTGGAAATATTTGGTTAGAGTATTTAAAACATTGACAAAAGAGGGGTTGACCATCGTACTAAAATATCTTTCGTGAATTTTGTAAAAGGGGAAATCTTTGGGGAGTTTTTTCATAAAATTTCGGTACGTAAATATTAAACGTTTTAGAATGAATTAACGTTTTTAGATTTCTCGTTGTCTGTCTATTTGTTCTCGTATCACGCAAAAACTACTGAACCGCTATTGATGGGACTCTCACAGTGTGTAAGCTTGTGGCCCAACTTAGTTACTAGGATAGTTTTGATTACGTAGGCAGGCACCCCTAAAAGGGATGAAAAGGGTGTGTAAAGTTTATATGGGGAAATTAAAATATGTTAAATTACTGTGCGTTGGTTGTCACTCAGTCAGTGAGTCTAGAAACTAGATATACATTAGTTATACATTGTTTTTTTTTCTTCAGCTAAACCGATTAGGGCTGGCGGCGGTCACCTCGTGGGCGCTGGAGCTCCCGGTGTGGTGCGGCCCGCGCCTGCGCAGGATATCAAGAGGAAATCCATCATTGTTGGCGCACGAGGTAACTCAACACGTACATAGGCTCACAACCATTATCTCTACGGAGGATATCCTCATGGATCTGAGAATGTCCTCTGTAGAGGTTCAGAGTATATATATTCTCTATAAATAAACAAATAAATGCTGAACATTTCACTCAACATTATCTCGCCCCAAGCTAAACAGAGCTTGTGTTATGGGTACTAGATAACTGATATACTTAATACAACAACATTACATACATAGATATTTTTTATTATATATAGAAAATACCCAGAACACCCTGAACAAATATCTGTAGATTGTACAAATATTTCTTCCGAGGCGGGAATCGAACCCGCAACCTCCTGCCTGACTGTATAGAGGTAGTCAGATGCCAGTCTTAATATTTTTTTTTTGCAATATTTAATATGACTGTTTCTAACTGTCCATAACAAGAGAAAGTGTATTTATAGATGGTCTTATATTTTTTTTTCTTTTTACAGATGAAAGTTGAAGAGATTTCCATAGAGAATTAAATGAAATTTCATAGATGTACCTAACACGGGCGGCGAAATCATTCTTTGAAAATATACCCATTATATTACTGTGTGTTTAAGAAAAGCCTAATATAAGCAGCAACAAAAAAAAAGGATAAATATCGTAGATTATACTAGGCTTAATCTTTCGAGCTATCTTGCATAAAAAACTAAGTGCACATGTGTCTAGAACAGTAATAGCTTTTCGCTAATTAAATATGCCAAGTATCATGTTACTTCGTTGTCGGTTATCGTCAGGTACCCGTGGAAATAGTATTATATTATGTGAGCAGACTTATTGTTGCTATTTTTAAAAGCATCATATAAACATATTTTTATGAAATGACTAAAGTATTAAACTCTTTTACCACATGCATTTTGTTCTAAATGTTCTATGAAATTAGTGATTTGTATTTATCACGGGAATGAATATGGAATGAGGTATAATTATGGGGAATCAGTACAAAAAAAAAATACCGAGCCAGTTACCAAAACGCACGTGAGGCCACCAAGTACTTACGCCTCCATTTCATTCCTAATGGATAAGAAAAGGCTTTCAAAGATGCAATATGTCATTACCCTAGAATATGCTGTGAGTTATTTGCAGACTTGCGTATGCTGCCGCACAAATAAAACTACAAAAATACAAAAAAAAAATACAATGTTAAGGTCGGTCGCGTTTTAGTATATTTTTCGTGTGGTGGCAAATGCAAAGCAGTGTGCATCTGTAATGTGTAGTAGCTTCTTTAATATATATATTTTTATATGTGATAAGCGTTGATATGCCGGCAAACGAGCATTTATTTAGATAACGAAACGAAAACTATCGATACACATTCAAAAGGGGACATGGATGATAACAAGACTCGTAAAATACATTGTGAAGCATTAAAAGTTAATTTGACCTCTGGCTATCCTAGTGTGATGAGTTAAGATTAGTTCGCTACGCGTGTGTGTCTAGGCGACTTGCTGCCACTAGCAAGTTCTCTGCATCTAGGCACGGCTTGCGCCACACGAATTCACTAAACGACTTTAGTGGGTGATTTTTGTATTCGTATACGGATTATGAAAATCTCTTTCAACTAATCATTATGAAATAGATTTTACTGTGGTAACTTAATTTATTTGAATTCATATAAAAAGGTAAATTGCTCATAAAACGATGAACTTCACAAATTTTATAATTTGACATTACAATGTTTATGGTACGTTATCATCCATATCACCTTTCGCTTAGCCCTTTTACTGCGTCACCTTCACTGTGATTGTTCTTTAGCTGAAAATAATTAATTTTGTATCGCGTTTTTTGGTAACCTCGTCTCTGTAGTAACTTTAGTAACTAAGTTACAATATCGGCTCTATTTAATATTAAATAGTTGATAAAGACGGCAGTGGCTTACTTTAAATATAAAATGTAATAGATATCCAAACACCTTAACATTTATCATAATATCATATTGCCAGTTTAGTGAAAGTACCCTTTGAAAATTGAGCTTCTTAATTTTGGATCGGTTAAAATTCTCTATTTGCTTTTAAGAAGCTTCGTAGTAGATCTGTAACTTATGTAAGTACTTATGAAATAATCACTTCGGAGCGCATACCGAGGCCGGCAGTCACCTACGCCACGCCAGTCGTGGCGTGGCTACTTCCTACGAGGAGTTATGGAACTATCACCTACTTCACGACATGTCCACAAAAACCAAAGATAAATCACAATTTTTTAGATTTATTTTTCGAGATTAATCACTGGCTGAAATTTAATTTAAGCCCCGAATTACTCAATGGTTCCAAAGCTCCTTCTACGTGTTGCAATACATTTAACTGTATCATTTAGATGTAATGTTTTTAGTAAATTATTTCGCACTTTAGTTACGACACTTCGATTTTATTGTATTTATTGTAGTTCATTTAAATTATCTCGTTTTTGTTCACTTTAGAAGTGTATTACGCTTTTTTACATACCAAGTATACATAATATATACTGTGTTTTAAAATCATGATCAAATACATTATATTTTTCGTTCTAAAGAGATGTCCGCAAAGATGCATTCCACGAGGAAAGCACACATTGTATCTTTGTTTAACTTTAAGTCTAGTTGTTTTGTTAAAGTTTAGGTAGTGTTACGAAGAGGCTATCCTCGGTTTCCACTCGCCTGTTGCATAGATAGCTCCGAGTCGCGACACGCGCCCGGCGCCGGCGCCGACGCCCTCGCTGTGCCCTATAGCGGACGCGTCCTCGGGCGAACTACAAACCAGGCTTTGCCTTTGCACCAAGTGATTTAGTTTGTATTGACATCTTTTGTATGATGTATTTAATATACAGAAAACACTCAAAAAGAGCGTTTTCTCGATTTTTATTTATTATAAAAATAAAATTATGAATTTAATTTGCTAGAGCGTATTTTTATTTCATTTACAATACACCACCAACACTTAGCTATTATGATGATGAGCCTGGTGTTGTAGCATGTTGTAGTGGCTAGTGACCCAGACTTCTGATTTGGTCGTGGGTTCGAACGAATAAACGAAACCCGCAGGGCTATTCTCTCGTGGATAGGATCACAGATTGGAATAAACGAAAACCCCACCGTGTGCTCGCTAGCATGGCAGTGGGGATTTTAAGACTATAACATTAAAGAGCAGTCTAGCCTCGCGGGGGGTGACCGCAGCCCTCGGCGACAATATTTCTCACTTTGAGGAGGACAGGGAAAGACCCTCGTTTTTCTTCTGTTTCTTCGTCGGACTTTTAATTTCCATCACTGGTCATTGGTACACAAGTATTAAAATCCAAGGATGTCATAATAGCTGCCGCTACAACATGGTTCGATTGATCTCTGAATTACCATAATAAAAGGTTATTGTTTTTTCGGTCCTTTGACTAAATAGTTAGACTACGTGGAAGAACCGCAAATTATGTGCAGGCGTGTATCTACCTACAACTTCCTCATATAAATCTCTAGTCCAGTCAGTGAGGGGGTTTAACCCTGACAATAATTCCTCTGTCGCTGAAACTTTGCAGTGTGATAAAGTAAAGTTCATAAATTACGGTTGACAAGTTATCCATGATTTTTTTTATTTTTAAATGTTGTATTTCTACCTAAACATGAAAATCACTAATAACTTTTGGTGGAAAATTGCTCTGTCCAAAATTCCTTCGGTATATGTTAGTATACATTAATAAGTATACATATGTAACGGTATCCAGGAATATTTCGATTTCAGTGAGACAGAAATTTAAGAATATCTGTTTTTTATCACAAGTTTTTCAGGAAAATTGCTCCGTCAGTTTTAATTTTTTTGTACTTGTAAGGTTGTTTAAACTAATCGCCTTGCAGAGTTATCCAAAAGATTTGCCTTTTTGTTCATAGTTTTATGGATTTTTGGAAATAACTTACGGAGGAAAATTGCTCCGTCTATTTTTATTCATTTGTTAGTTACAGTATACTTTATTATAATAGAATTTTAAGTTATCCAATAAAATTTCGCCAAAACACATAAACACATAAACTTTTAAATATCAACATTTCATACTTAGACAATTTTCGTACCGCGCAGAGTTCTGTGGGCTCAGCACGAACAATTAATGTTACCGAGACGCAATCGAGACGATCTCAAACGTCAAATATTGGCCAAAGACACAGGAGTGACTTGAAATTTTCAATATTTGTGAGTAGATATTTGAAGTTTACTATCGTGTCTTCGTAACTTTAGATGTTCGTGTTTGGGCCTCTGATAATACAGCGGGGCACCGCACCACGCATGCGCTCCGCGCAAGGGCTGCCAGATATACCGCTTTTCCTTTTTTGACACAGCTTTTTTGCTTAGGGATCCGCATTCCGTTTTTGGTTATCGAGGTTCTGTTTTTTTTTGGATGATACTATGAGCAACTTTTTTATCACTTTTACACCGAATAAAAACGCCTAAAAGTAGCTGTCCTTAAACTTATCTCCAAAATAACGTAAAAAAGATGTGGAAAAAATAAGAATATTGAGAACACGATGAAGAATTAAACGAAAGTTATCGCGAGTGCCTGTTAAAACAATCAAAACTATAACGCTATCGAAAATTCTCCCAGGGACACTCAACTCGTTATTGAATAAAAAATTAAAATAAATTACTTACTGAAAATATATCAAAATCATGGAAAACTACCACATTCAAAACCGTCAGTCAGCACACCTACTCGAGTACTTACGACTCGCACTTGGCAAGCTTATTTTGTATGTAGTCGTACTTTTTTTTAATCTCGTTAGAAATCAATTGAAACATACTGGCCACCTAGAAGTCGTCATAAAAACAGCCAACGCATCGAAGAAGAAATGATCCACGTTACAAAATTTGACAGTTTAGGTAAGACCACAAAATATAGAAATAGACAGAAGGTCCGCTCCCACCGTCCTTGAAAATAATTACCTAAACTTGCCTGACTCACTAAGGTTGCTACTGTATTCATTCAGAATTTTGAAAAGGAGTAGATTATTAGGAGTTGGAACAAGTTACAAACAATCTCGTTTGGAAAGGTGAAGAACGTTTTCATTTGGTTGTATTTAAACAACCAAATACACTGCAAGCGTAATAATACCGCTACTCATTTTGTTAACAAGTGACAAATGCCTGCACTCGCTATTATAGTCGCGACTGAGCTCTGCTCGAGATTGCGTGAGAATACATGTAAACGTAAAGTCAATGTGTCCTTACCAGAAATGGCGCTATGTTCTGAGTGGACCCTCTGTAGCTGTTTGTTCACGACGACTCTGTCTCTCATTTTTTTTCGTCTGAGAAACTTTACGATTTTGCTTCGGCTTTCAACTTCTATGTGATGACGTTAGGTTCAATTTGGCTTTAACTTTTTTCATACAAATATTAAACTTACAAGCACTTAGAAGCCGAAAGAAACATTATTTATTATTATTTCGTTCTTGAGATATCGTGAGAGTCAGCAAGTAGGTGAGTGATATTTGCCTGATTCTCATTGATCAAAACTATTGTCTCAAGAAGTAGTAAAAGTAGCTCCCGGCGGCTGTGCGCGTAATGTTGATAGTCTAAAATGCGTATGCGACGCCGAAATTTTATTGGATACTTTAAAATGCTGTTGTATTTAAGTGTACTTTAACTAATAAATGAATAAAAAAGGACGGAGCAATTTTCCGCCGAAAGTTATTTCCAAAAAACCATAAAGCTATGAACGAAAAGGCAAATCTTTTAGATAACTCTGCAAGGCGATTTGTTTAAACAACCTTACGCGTACAAAAAAATAAAAACTGACTGAGCAATTTTCCTGAAAAAGTTGTGATAAAAAAACAGATATTCTTTAATTTCTGCCTCACCGAAATCGAAATATTCCTGGATACCATTACATATCTATACTTATTAATGTATACTAACATACACCGAAGAAATTTCAGACTGAGCAATTTTCCACCAAATGTTATAAGTGATTTCCATGTTTAGGTAGGAATACCTAATTTAAAAATAAAAAAAATCCTAGATAACCTGTCAACCGTAATCTATAAACCTTACTTTATCACACAGCAAAGTTTCAGCGACAGAGGAATTATTGTTAGGGTGTGCATACAAAGAATTGCCTCGTTCATCGGACTACTCTCACCACCGGAAAAATCTCGTGCACGTAATGACGTCAAAACTCGAATGACAACCATAATGTTGCCTGTCTTCAACCAAATGACATTTCTCTTCCGTTGACAAACCGTCGTCTTGGATTTGGATGCTCATGCTAAGCTATATTATTCGGAAAAATATCTCTTAAACAAAATGACATCAAATCTCGAAGCGTATACAATTTTAACTTGTATAAATGACGGAACAAGCCGAGTGTAACACAGGTAAAAAAAAACTTCCCGTGATACTACTGGATCGGGATCTTTTTTTCCTCGTGGTATTGCTGGTAGTAATACTGGTAGTACCACGGGCAACAAACGGATCCTAGAATATATCGTTTATTTTACCCAGGGAGCAAATTGCCCGCGGTAACCTTTTGCCTTTAGCAATACATTACTACACCGGTCACGTAGTACTACACGTAGTCTACTAGAACGCGGCCTGGATCAGCTCATGTGCCTATAATTACACCGGCACCCATACCCTTTAAACGGAACACAGCAATGCGAGCACTACTGGTGGCAGAAATAGGTACCTATGGTGGTAATACTTCCCCTGACGAACTCTTGCACAAAAATGTGCCCTACTATTCACAAAATGGTTTTTATCCGAGGACGTCACGACGTGCAAGATATTTTTCGGAGCATCACCCCAGGACATGGAATGGGTAAGTACAGTCACAACATAAAACAAAATAAATAATTTATTGAATAATTACATAAATCAATTACTACTTATAATGTACGTCATAATATGTCATAAAAAATTTAAAAACATTTTATAATAGTTCATTAGGTTTTATAAATAAAGGAAAGCATAGGTATTACAAGATAGAAATTCACAAGTCTAATGATTCTAATCAAATACAAAATAATATCACATTTGGAATAATAAAACTTTGATTTTAGTTAACACACAATCATCTCTCTTATATTTAAATATTTAAACATAGCATTGCATACTGGGGCATAAAAAACATTGTTTGTACGGCCTATATGACTGGGCCATCGGAAATTTACTGTGTTCCACAGCAGCCTTATTATATCGGCAGAACTGTATGCACATGCAAATAAAGTTAATACAGTAACACAACATTCACCTACATTCTAAATATTTAACAAAAGTAGAAAATATGATTTATATACAAAACATCTACCATATTTAAAACTAACTTTCTACAGTCTACCTACTATAAAATTTCACTTCGTGTGAGTTTCCTCACCAAATAATTGATATTGCTGTTGTGCCCCAACTTAGCTACAACAATATTACAATATTTCTATTTAACAAAATTGCATTGAACAGTCCTCAAAATATTTTTATTTTCATGAAACCTTACACAATTAGCAATCCAACCGTGAGCGATACAAGCTCAAGCACGAGAATAGCGTTGATTGCTTTTGTCAGTTTTGTTAGCTCAGCCCTTTCGTATACGTTTGGATTGCTTATTGGGTCAGGTTTAACAATAGAAGTAATACCTAATGTATTTACCTAGTTAAAGTCTAATGCCATGGCACGCTGGCGTTGATCTAAAGCTTAACCGCGCGAAAGTAATCCCGGTCACTTATATTTCAGTCTACTAGACAAGGGCTCGCGATAATTTTAGCGCGGTTACAATTTAGAGAATGCTTCACAGAATCTACAGCGATCATGTATCTACGATTCACTTTGTTTTGACTTATTTTTTTTTTACTTTCGATTCTCAATTCAGAACATTTTATTATCTCAATTGTGGCAATAATTTTGAATTGGACTAGTAAAAGTCTATCACCAAGAGATCTGCTTAGACATAATGTATGTGTTTAACTCAAACTGTATAAAAACTCTTTTCTATAGAATTGAAGGTGTCACAATCGAGCTTATTGCTATTCTGTACTTTGTACCAGTTTAAAAGTATTTTAGAATCACATTCGTTGTATTTGTATGGTTTTAAACTTTAGTGACAACACCTACTCCTACTTTCCACGAATAATACTATAAATGCGGAAGTTTAGATGTTTGTTTGTTCGTGAAATAAACGACTGAACTGATTTTTAAGAAATTTGGTATTTCTTTGTTTGTAAATTTGTTACTAATCACACCGTTAACGGCTGAACCAATTTTGAAGTGTAGGTCGAGACCGGCAGTTCTAAAAAAGCCACTTTATATGAATCATAATACGATGGTTCATATAAAGAAATTGCTAAGGATCTGCTGAGAATTCGGAAAATGAATTGCTACCAGATGAATTTGCCACATTGAGCAATTCATCTGGTAGCAATTTTTCGAATTCTCAGCAGATCCTTAGCAATTCCTTTATATGAATCGTGTTATGATTCATATAAAGTGGCCTTTTTAGACCTCCTGGCGGCATTTAGCTGGACTTAGTCCCGGTTTCACGCGAGCGCAGCCGTTGCCAGATGCTAGTATATAATAATTTCTAACGAATCTATGACTTACAAAACCTACCACTTCTAAGAAAATTATTGGTATGATTATAAACTGTCTACATAAATGTTTAGAGTGCATTATAGGTAGAGATGGAGTCCATCGATTGCTGTCTGCTCAGTGACTGCGATACACCGTTTTCTGTAGTTGTAGACGAACTCCTGGAAACGAAAATGTTTTTTTATTCTATTTGAGTAAATGACTGTACCGTGACGTTGGTTGTACTAATATTTATTCTATGACGTTGGTGTGTCCGGCCTAAGAATAACATAACACCCAGCAGTCACATACGTAGTCATGATCCCACACTAGGATTCCCTGTGTTGTGGGTATCAGGAACTACGAGTACCATGATACCATAACACCCAGACCCGGAACAAATATTTGCAGATCATAAAAACATTTATCCATTTGTGAATCGAACCCGCAACCTCTCGCATCTCAGCCGGCTATCGCCCACCGCGACACAGATGTCATCACCTCCCGCGGATACCGTAAAGAGTTGTGATTATGACAATTCTCCCCATTGCATTCTATGGGGGAGGCCTCGTCCAGTAGTGGACATCTAAAAGCTCATAATGAAATGACTGAAAGCTATATGCGGCCCACACGATGTTAAACAATAATCCCAGCCCGTAACAAATGCTATACCTCTTAGGTCACGTTCACCTAAAACAATTAGACCGACTTGGCATTGCACTACGTCCGTCATCCAGAGACATAAAGATGAAACCTCATGTGCCTGTAATTTCACCGGCACCGCGTGCCCTTCAAACCGGCACACAGCAATGCGAGCACTACTGCTTGGCGGCAGAAATAGGTATTATATTTTCTACATCTCCACGCAAAAAGGAATCTTGGGTTGGGATGTCTACTAATTAAGTTATTACCCACTCTCCCACTGAACATCATTTTCAGCTGGGTAGGCTCCTCTTGCAGCCCTGCTCAATTCGATCCCTTCACAGTAGAATATGAGTTATCTTGCCCCGAGTTTAGAATAAATTTGCCTAGCATAGCTTGCATACGATTTGTTAGCTGTTTGAAAATTACCGCTTATTTGGATTAAAAATAAACATGGTACTACAATAAACAATAGTTGATGCTCGAGCAGCAGTGTGGTGGAAGTATTTAGTGCCTAGTCCTCGCAGGGATTCAGTCTGTCTGTCTGTGTGTCCTAAATAAATTGATTTTGACCCTTTTCCTGACGTTGGACTGATCTAAAATTGTGCACACACATGTCAAAAGAATATATTGGTAGAGTATGTTCAGCGAGAGAACCGTTGTGGGATTGGAGGGCGCTGCAATACAATAGCGCGTCTGTTCCGTTTTAATCCTATTACAACTGTAACTATTTCTTTAGTTTATGATTCAAAATGCCGACAGAAAGAACCAGCTCCTAATTATGGTTTAAGAACAGAATAGAATAGATAGATTTATTTGCAACAACATTCAGAAAAAAAACAAAAAAAAACTTCAGAAACAATTTTAGCAAACAGTATTTCTAAAATTTTGTTGCAAAAAGGCCCCAACTCTTTTAATATGTAGTTCACAATTGGGCCCCGACGGCTCTCTGTCTGAACAGACAACAGTAGAAAACTTACCCAAAGAAAGGCAACAGAGTGATGAGTTGTGCGCGGTTGGTGCACTCCCGGAGTTCAGGCAGCACTAGGAGAATGTGGCGCAAGTATGCTTGTAGAGCCAACCGTCGCTGTTCCACGAGGTGTGCGTCCTAAGATATAAGAAAAAACATTCAGTTTGTACCGTCCCTCGGATTAAGAGGGTATAGTCAATTCCTACTCAATTTAAATAATAAATAAATAAATGCTGGACATTTCACACAACATTATCTAGCCCCAAGCTAAGCAGAGCTTGTGTTATGGGTACTAGATAACTGATATACGTAATACAATACATTACATAGATAGATATTTTTTTATTATACATAGAAAATTAATAATTATAATTAGAATTTAGTTTGAGGGTGGGCGCTGACACCTATCATACAAAATATTATCTTAGTTTAGGAGTCAGTTGCGACACTAAAACTGTTACTATAGTTACCTTTAAGCCTGTGTACCTACTTACTATGTCCTATATACTTTTGTAACGCGTTCAGGTTTTATGGTGTCAATAAATATATTTGATTTGATAGATTTGAGATTAGGCATCAGTCTACAGAGCACCCTGTAGACTGATGCCTAATCTCGGGGATCCGAAGGGTTCACCGCCTCTACGGTTGATCGTGCGATCGTTGGCACTCTTCGGATATCATCGTACGATATCGTTTGAGGTGGCGGCACTGTCTCGGCGCGTTTCCCGCCCCTCGACATCTTGTCGGATGGACGCACAGAAGGCACAGAGCTCCAGGTTTTGTCTCCATGCCCTTTACGTAATACTATAATAGACTCGAACAACAAACTAGGACAGGTTTATATATGTACTGGACATACGTAAATGTACATATTATTGATTTCACTTACCCGTTTTCGTAAAGTTTTCTTAGGTGGGAACTTGTAAGTCGCTATATCAGGATGACACTTTTTGAGTTGCGTGTGAAGCTCGTGGAATTTGGCATATCTGTGATACACATTCCATTCTTCGGCACCAATTTTTAAGAATATCTATAAAAACAAAAGTTCTTTAAAAAACAAATTTCAAATGGGCTAGAAGCCCACGCTTGAGATTCTTCCCACCTTTATCGAAAAGAGCCGTTGTGTATTTTTTTTTTAAACTACTTCAGAAAAAGGAGGAGGTTCTCAATTCGGTTGTATAGCTCACGCTTGAGATTCTTACTACCTTTATCGAAAAGAGACTTCGGTCGCCTACTTTAATTTTATTTTCTAATGTTTTTTTTAGATTTACCATGTAATTTTGGTGGCATTTTACACCACCAAATTTACATGGTAAAAATTAAATAATTTTTCTGCCTACTCCATTCTTATGATATAATATTTCTTATAATGTAGAAAAGCTTACTTGGTAAACATGAAAGGTCCGAGTTTTTTTCCCCACAAGCAAGGCACTAGGTATATAAGCCTTCACATTCGATTCGGGATAGTCTAACACTTCTAGAGCCGAAGAACTTTCCATTTCTTGTAATTTTTTCTGCAAATGCTGATTGAACTCCATTAGTTCTGCATGCATTTCAGCTACCTGCAAAGTTTTTAATAATTAATTTATGCTCCATTTCAATAAAATGTACATGGCAAGACTTAGTTTTCAGTTAGCAAATTGATTTTGCAATGGGCAGGCCATATACCTAGCAGGACAGACAACCGCTAGTGAAAAAAGATTCTAGCGTGGAATTCTATGGAGAAAGCCTATGTTCAGTAGCGGATCAGTGTATGGGCTGATAGAATAGAATAGAATAAAATTTATTTGCAACAACATTAATAATAATAAATATTTGATTTGTTTTTTTTTTATTTTTATTTGATTTGATTGATGGTGATGAGGTTTGATTGATGTCCTGCTGAGATAATTCGCATGTCCCCGGCTGAGGATATTGGGGTAGCTGCTATATGGAACTCGAATAGCGCCATCTATCGTTGAGTTGAAGTTTAAAATATACGTAGCAAGCCGGGTAAAGATAACTCTACAAATTGATCTTGAGAACGATTGAGAGAGAGATTGATCAACGGATTAGTATCATTTCGTCCAGAAAAGCAGCTGGTCTAATTAGCAATTGGTCTAAAAAGTAGCTGGTCTAAGTATAAACTGGTCTAAACGTAACTGGCAGATGGTCATTTATTACTTTATTTTTTATTACATTATTTTATTATATATTATTTTATTTATTATTTATAAGATACATTTAACAGTTCACGCAAAAAGGGCCCATTGGCGGCCTAGCTGCGGAAAAGAGTCTTTAAAAGAGATTTTAACACGGGTCAAACACTCTTGGCCCGTAATTATTGTCTCGTATCAGTTAAAAATAGTTTCTTATACCAACCTGAACTAGTTTATTTTCATATTGACTAACTTCCTCGTTAGTTTTTGTATCTGTGTTATTATTTCTTAAAGCTTTGCCCATTTCCACCGCCGACATGTAATGCCGTAACTGTTCTTTTAATCTGTCATTCTCTCTGAAAACAGAAAATACTTTAGTACCTACAAAAACATGCCTTGCACGCAATGTCTTATACTTGTTCACTTTATGTTGACGGCTGACAGGTGACCATTCCTGATCAGATCCCCTTAGTAGTAACAGTTACATAAAATATAACATAACGGTCGGTGTTTCCATACAAAAATCCGTGTAGTGTCTACCACACGCTCGTTTAGTTGCTTGTTTAATCTGCAGACTTAAGCCTCAGACCTGGACAGACGACAGTGTTATAAAACGTTCCATTTAGAGCTGGGTCTTTCAGTCATTTGTCATTCGTAAACCTAAAGTGTACAAGTATATCGTTAAACTTACTTGCTCAAATCCAATACAACATTTTCTAACTTCTGTATTTTGTCCTTACATGCTATTTCTATTTGACTACACTTCAACTGTAAATTAATAAATTCCTTTTCTTTTATTTCTAGAACAGAATTGAGACTCTTTTCGTCCGGCACACTCTCGTCTTCAGTGAAACACAACTCCAGGCACGAGTTGCTTCCATCGATACTCACAGCTATATCCTCACTGTCACTTTCAGATATCTTTAAATTATTAATACTTAATTCCGATATATCATCTTTGATTACATTCACATCTATGCTATTGGAAGACGAGAACATTTCTTTGGCGCGTTCCGATAACTTAGTCAGAATTTGTGATGGACTGTCTATACTTTTCACACCGTCAGGAAAGAAATGCCTAAAGCCTTTGTATTCTGAACTGGTCGGTTCGCTGGTTGAAGCCATTTGAGGGGCCATCTTTGGATCTGGCGAGTTAAGGCATGTAGCTGGCGCGCTGTTCCACATCGAGTCATCCGCCGTATCATTGACTTCTGGGGACAGCTTGTTTACCACAGGAGGATTCCTTTGTTCACTTTTATCGAAAGAAATGACTTGACGCAAAGGTCTCCGTTTTAAATTAACCGAGGATTTTATAGGCGTCGGCAAAGGTATGACATGTTCCGGTTTGTATACTTGAGTTGTCTGTTGTTGTTCGTTCAACTCTGGTCTGTCGATTGATAATGCAAACAAAATAGATGATAAGCCTGAAATACGTTAACACATGTTGGAGCATTGGCTTGATACTGGTGTTTATTTGTACCTAACTGTAACCGACGACCTCGGTGGCGATTAGCCGACTGAGACGCAAGAGGTGCGGGTTCGGAACAAATGTTTGCATGATATGCAAATATTTGTTCCGGGTAAGGGTGTTGTGGTACCATGGTACTCTGCCAGCAGGACCAGAGCCCCTAGTACCCCTGCCCTTTAGTCAAATACGCTCATGGATCCGTAATCGTACTGTTAATCGACATCAAGAACTCTGGGCAAGTACACCAGATTGCAGGCAGTCGAAGGAGGCGTTTCGGGTATTAAATCCGAAATACTCCCGAAGGCTCCTCAATCTGAGACGGGACAAGATTCGGCTTGTTGTCGGGATTGTCACCGGTCACTGCATGATTAACAAACATTTATTTACACTAGCTATTACTGACAGCCCCTTATGTAGAGGCTGTCTAGTAGCAGACGAGACGCCAGCGCATGTGCTCCTGGAGTGAAGCAGTGTGGCGTCTCAAAGAAGAGCTTTCCTCGGGTCGCCGAGGACTCCCGGGCAGGCCTGCGCCGGCATTAGTGAGCTGCTGGCCTTCCTGGAGGACATCGGGTGGCTGGATTAGCAGCCTCCACTCGCCACGCAAAAAGGGCCCACTGGCGGCCTAGTTGCGGAAAAGAGTCTGCGCTACAAGTACAAGTACAAAGTACCATGGTACTCTCAGTTCCTGATACTCACGACATACACAGGGAAACCTACAGGGCGATTCTAAAACGTCGGAAACGTTTCCGATCGGATTCGTTAGTTTTTCATTTCGATGTGGTAAGTAACTAAAACAATTTTCTCTAGTAAAACACAGTAAAAAACATATTGTATATTACTGTGTTTTACTAAAGAAAATTGTTAGAAAAATTATTTAGTTACTTACCACATCGAAATGAAAAACTAACGAATCCGATCGGAAACGTTTCTGACGTTTTAGAATCGCCCTGCTCGACTGATGTGACTGGAGGGTGTTATGTTATATTACCTGAGGCCATGTTGGGTAGCAGATTGGAAGCTTCCGCATCTCTGACTAATGCACCTTCATCGTAATATTCTAGGAGGAGGCCATGGGCAATCCAGCTTTGAAGATACCTAAATAAGCAGTAAAATTGTTTGAATCATTATCAGCCAGTGGAAGTCCACTGCTGGACATAGGCCTCCCCCTATTGATGATGACGAAAGATATAGTCATTAAAACATGCACATGGCCATCGTGTAATTAGAGTCTGAAACATGATAGCTTACTGCTGGACGAGAACACTGGTAGTCTAGTGGGAGGGACCCAAACTTTCGAACCGAAAGGTTGTGGCTTCAAATCCCAGTCCTGCACTAAGGTATTTTTCACTAGATACAAATTATCATCATCAACCGTTAGACAACCACTGCTGGACGAGCCCCACACGTAATGCAATCAGAGGTCCAATTCTCTTAATAAAAATTAGTCAAAATAAAGTTCGGATCACGTCCCGATTTAGTGTCTAATGTCAGAAACGGTATTCTCCTAACTTAAAATACAACACTGTAATGTGATTATATCGAAATGTGACTGAAATTTGAACGATAAAAAGTTTTTTCGATAATTAATAGCACAGGTCGAATCTCTCTTTACTATTTCCAATGATATAACTATCCTACTCTAATGGTTGTCAACGTGAATCGAAAGTAGACTAAATTATCCCTACGAGGGAGCAGAATACCATCTTTCTGTCAATTCAAAATTCAGTCAACTTTTAGTGTAGTTTTATAATAATTAAGAGAATTGGGCCTCTGGGGATTTGCCATAATCACCACGCTTGGCAGTTGGATTGGTGATTACAGTATTGGTGTTGAGTACTCAGGTGGATGCTGCTGCCCATGCCCTGGTATAATCCCTTAGTCGGTTTTTACGACATCCACGAGAGGAGACGGAGGGGTCTATTCTTAGGCCGGACATATAGTAAAAATATATGCACAATGTCATGCTCTCATACTGTGATGGAAAACATTGCGAGGAAGCCGCCATTGATTGCCACCAAAACGTCGAAGACATGTGCATGAAAGGCGCACTGTATCCATTGCCCAACCTGGTTCATACACCATCGGTCACAAGGCCCTTTTCAAGGCCACCATACCTCAAGCACCCCACATAGCATGCTTCGGGGGAGGCCTCATCCAGCAGTGGATGTCTATTAGCTGATGAAGATACCTCAAATTGGTCTTTGACCTAACGCAGTGACCAAGTAAGAACAGGAGACATGAATATTAGTCGTGCTTGATACACATTATGAACATTTTTCATGTATATAAAGACCAGAAAATGCCCAAGGCAGCATGTTTCCAGAAAAACTACCAACAAAAAGAGAAGTGCTGCAATTTTTTTTTTTTTTTTTTTTAAAGCTTTTATTTAACTTGACATATTAGTATGTATGTTTGTGTGGGGCAAATCTTGAAACTGAATTTTGAATCAGTTCTACCCAACCGATTGAGCTGAAATTTTTCATACCTGTCAAGTTCAGATGACAATACAATATTATAGTGACGGGAAGCTGATCTGATGATGGAGATGGATGATGGACAACGAAACTCCTCGATGATAAACCTGGAAGTGTTTGGGCTCATTTTGATCAGCTCACGGTTCCAATCACTAATTTAATAAAAGCTTGCTTTGAAAAATTAATTTTTCAACAAAAAAAATTTTTTTTAAGTTACCTTTCTAATGATCTTTCATTTAAGGCTGCTCTAAGAAACGCTCGAAAGTAACCAACCGGTGTGTTTATGTTTGAGAGAATCTTAAATCTTTCTTTTTCATGTTTTGTTAGATGCAAGCATGTGTAGCTCCAAAGTGAGTTTCCTGAAATTGTATGAACACAATTTATGCGCTTTCCAATATATACAGTCATTGCAATATTAAAAATACCTACCTATTAGTTTTTGAAAGGGCAGAAAATCAGACCAAGCGAATAGGTTCAACAATAAAACACTACCCCAAGAGGCTCAAAAGACACCACATAATTGAACTAGATTTATAAAAGAAGGAAGAGGAGGTCAATGGACCGCTCATCCTGCAAATCCCAGCGCTTACAACACATCTGTTCATAGCTCGAAGAACTGATTGCAGATTAAAATGGAAAAAAAAATACTATTATAAACACCCCCGTACACCCCCGGCCATTCTTCTTATCTTACAGATCTCTCTCCATCCACAGGTTGTCTGGAAGAAATCTATATATCTATAGATCATATCGCTTCTAAGCGATAAGATCGCACATTGTACCTTTAATTATCATGTTAAGTTTTGTTTATTTTTTTATTATCCTAAGGTGTACAATACAGTATTTTCTATTCTATTCTATTCTAAAACTACAACATATATTTTTATCCGATCAAAACAAAGAATATTGTGGCCTTAAGCAACTGGGGAATATTAGACTACTCCCAAGTATGGTGTGACTGTGGCGCCTCATTCCTGACCATGTTAAACCTACTAGATTGCCCCACTTGCCCTCGTTCATACTGACCTGAACACCGATTCCCTAACTAAATCTAACCCACAAAAACATGAAAGAACCTTAACTTGATAGAAGAAAACTGAAAACTGGTTTCTTCATAATACATAAATGGTTTTACTTACCAACATTAATGATATTAAAAGTAAAATTAAGGCCCGCAGTCACCAAACTCTGGATTGAAGAGCTTGATAGATTTGTTCTGATTCCATGACTGAGAACTTTTTCCCACTTTTCACACAACTGTGCGATTCTACAAAAAATGTTTGATTAATACACATAAGCCATTGCTGATTTGAGGCAAAGATATCAGTTATTCCTGCAGGATTTAATTTTTAAACCACATTCAGATGACTCAAGTTGTCGCTAAATTGTAGCGCACAATCGTCAAACGTCTTGTACTGCACCTTAACCTGATAGGCACAATAGGGCCATTTAAATACTAATTACCTTATATCGTCTTCAGTAGCCAGTTCAGATTTTCCTCCAAAACGGTTTTGACAATTTTGTACACAGTTGAGAAGGTCTTGATGAACTAATTTACCATTTTCTGTCCGTTTCTTTAATTCTTCCTTGCTGTCTATGGCATTTGCTATGGTATTCAGTATTTTTATTTTACTATTCTAGAAATAAAAATATAGTTATGTTATATGTAGTAATGTATGATGATACATTAAATTTAATGTATTAGAATAATTTACAGGATCACAGACTAATTAAGCAGACCTACATAAAACATGACAAAAACATGGATGGCAGGCAAGACAAGAGCGAGAAGTGAGTTTCGAGTCAATCGGATATTATCAAACAGAGATATTTACTGGAATAGATGTTAAAATTATTTATAATAATTGTTTATCAATAAATTACAGCAGATCTTTCAAAGACTTTCTTACCATGATCAAACACTGCTTCTATCAAAGGTAATTTAAACACTAGGAAGATCTAAACTGATCATCATTATTGACACTTGCATGTAAGTTCCATTGCGATAAACTAGTGTTAAAAGACATCAATGGTAAATTAAATCATAGAACCAACGAGATGCCTCAGGTTCAAAACATAAAAATGCCAAAGCAATACAATAATAATACACTTTCATGACTCATGAGTAAACAGGCTCCTGAACTGAAAGTTTCAGTTTAGACTAAAACAGGAACAGGCAGGACGTCAGGCAGGACAACACAGCTGGGAAAATCTAGGAAACCAATGAGGGAGGGAGGAACGAAAACTGATTTGTTAGACTTGGAAAAGTTGGAAACCTAAAAAATAGTCTATTTTTTCCGTAGACAGAGAAACCAATAGACAACTACATATCTTCCATCGCAGTCATACAAGAAAGAGAACATCTTATGCATACGTCATGTAAAGAAATGGGACAGAATGATATGACTTTTTGTCTCATGTCGCGTGCCGGTTTTTTACAGCAGTCTACAAACTGTGCTAAACAAGTTTGACAGATCACCTTAGTGCCGTATGGTTTATGTGAAAAATATAAGGAAAAATATATTTGAAATATGACATTGAGCACGGAAATACACGCTGAATTAGTTTTAAATTGTAAATAACAAATTCCTCTAACGAATTTCCTTCGAAAAATGGTTCGGTGTAGTGTGTTTGGACGCAAAAGTGGTAGTGAACAGATTTTTTTTTTTTTTTTTTTTTTTCTAATGGACAAAATGCAGTTGGCCTCAGACGGCCGATGCTGCGTTACCGGACTTTTGATGAGCGCGGAAGGCGCTCCACCTTAAAATTAGGTTGGGGCAACTAGCGCAAGGGCACCACTTAGGTACGGACCTCGGCTTGGGCCGTTGCCAGGTTGGGAGGAATAGGAAAACGCCCCGGAACATGCTTGTAACGGTTTAGGCGTGTGGTACAGAAGGTACTGAAAAGACTGGAGGATAAGAGCAAACGCCCCGGAACATGCTTGTACCGGTTTAGGCGTGTGGTACTGAAGGCACTTAAAGTCTTCGACCCCGCCGGCGGGGTCGCTGTATTTGTGTAGTGTTTACTCTGTCGTGATTGGATGACGACGCCCCCGCATTCGCGGCGGTGATTTCGTCATCCGGGTCACCAAGAACGTGTCTTGGTCGACGAAGGGATTAGGGTAGTGAACAGAAATTTTATGATTTGTCTTTATACTCGTAAGTACGGTACTTTTGATCAGTTATTAGCTTCGAAATTGATTGTTATAATTATATCCTAGTAGACAACAACATTTAGAATATGTTCTTGTTCGATTAAAGGCCTAAAAGTTGAATTAAATTATTCATAACAAAGACATAATGCAGTTTGGTGTTGCCTGCATTCGATAGTAGTTTTTCCCCAGACTAGGTACACATTTTTAAATGACTATTAACTTGTTACAGTTTTCCCATAAACCACAATTTACGGATGCATTGGATTGAAGCCATAGGGCGAAAAACTTAGACACCAAAAAAGTCTTCAAGTATTTGTAGCACTCATTGTGGGAAAAATGTCTTTATCAAAAAGAATAAGCTAACTCTTCTGTTTCCTGGTGCTGTTCCAATGCTGGTAAGTAAATATTTAGTTTCATCATCATCAGAAGACGTCCACTGCTGGACGAAGCCTCCCCACAAAATACAATGAGGGGGACTACCATACCATCAATGCCCAATCCCAATCAAGCAGAAGATAAAATCAGGAATATTAACACAAAACTAGGTAGTATCTAAGGGTCAGTAAAGAATGTTTAAATTAGTATATAATTTAACAATCTTACTCACTTGAATGCTGTTTTTTTATGTACCATAATGTATAAAAAAATCACATCCCACTAACATTATAAATGTGTACTTACTAAGTAAGTTGTGTAAGTATGGTACATAAATGTGTACTTGCTACTTTGGATTCTATTTATACTTAGCTTGAATATTTTAATTGTAAACAATACCTTGATTTCTTTCCGCCTTGGGCTAGCTGGTTTGTAGTCGGGTTACTGTATGATCCTTAGGTTTTCTTCTGAACCTCCCTTGTGCTACGGAATCGTAATGCCTGTGTTTACGCTTCCAGGAACACCCTCTGGGTTCATACCTTGTTGAACCGAGTCCGCGCACAACGGATGACCTTGACGGTTCACCTGGTTCCTACATCTACTTACCTTGTTGAACCGAGTCCGCGCACAACGGATGACCTTGACGGTTCACCTGGTTCATACATCTACTTACTTGAGCAATAATAATATAATCAAACGGGACTAACAACCAGACAGGACGGGGTGGAGGGCTGTGGATGAGATTGCTAGGAGAGTGTGGTATTTCTCGACCGGAACAGTATGGAAAATGACCTTGGCCTGACCGTAGACCTTACGGCCTAGCTTCTTTATTCTTAATTAAATTTGTATGTACCTATTTTAAATTGTGTTTAATTTTCCTCCTTGATTAGTCATGTTTTCTCTTTCCTTGACACTTAACGTGACTAATGGCCACTCAAGCTTTTTATCCCTTATAACGCACCTGGTTTTACCCGCGATCCTACAGAATCTGTAGGATAACCGGGTAAAGCCGCGGGGCGCTGTATTCATAAAACAGATGCATACATTTAGATATGTACTTCCGTATCTGAAACCTGGGATTGCTTAAAACCAGGATAAAAGTTTTCAGACGGCAACACTACAAATCCATCGTTCTATCTCACATGTGGCACGGTAGCCATTTGTCTATTGGTTTCTCTGTCTACGATTTTTTAATTTTTTTTACTAGCCAATTGTAATGAGGGCTTTTCATCTTCGATTAAAAAGAAAAAAAGTAGTTCAAATTGGTTTGATAGATGGCGCTGACTCAACAGTATCAATCAAGATTGTCCGTGGTGCACGCGTACAAAACTATTATTCTAAGTAGTCTGTGGCTATTAGTCATGATATTCTGTTTGTGATTGCTTCTTGAGTGTGCGCTAGTGATTTCGTGGTGTTTTTAGAAGTAGGCAAAAATAAATACCACGAAACGAAAATTATTTCTACGTTGTCGATGTTGACATTTCACTTTATTTTGACACTTGACAGTTACGTTACAGAGCAGCGTCATCTATTTTCAATGCTGAAAGCATGATTTGAAACGGCCGTGAAAACCCCTCATTGCCAATGCCAGTCTCAGTTTCATCAGCGACCATGGACATAATATTACAAACAGGACTGAGCACTCTACAAATTGGCTCTCTTTTCAGCTGCGAGTGCTCACTCAGCGACACGCTCAGAATATCCAAACAGAATAAGCATGCGCCTTGGAGCAAGGAACTTAATGATAAATAACGCGCACTCGATTTTTCTTAGCGATTTTTGATCCAGCTGGTCAAGGGCTACTTGCCTCAACGAGCTTGACCTCATCATGCGAACATCGATTTCGATAGCCATCAGCCGCCATTTAGTTTTTTTTCTAAATACAACAAATTGTTTTAATACGGAGATGGTTATAGTCAAAGATTTAAATCGTAGATACGCCCTTACCGTTAATGTTTCCTCATGAAATAAGATAGCTCGCTCATTTGGACTCAGTGCACATCTGAACACAGTGTGAGCTGGGCGTCTTGTAATTTTGTCGATTTTCTATGAGAAGTGTCACAAAATGCCATCGTGTACATTTCGCAAGTGCAACAACAACTCCAAAAACACAAATAAAGCCAAAGGCGTCACATTTCACTCGAAAGTATTGTGATTTAATTAAGGTGAGGCCGCGAAAATATAATGCTGATTTGCCTAGCTCTTAGAGAATTTATGTGTATAATAAATTCTCTAAGGCCTAGCTATTGTGAGTAAACCAGATATCACATCAATATAATAACTTATATACGTGATTTTTCAAACTTTTTTCTATTTATCATCAAGCCAGAAACACAATTGGCAGATATTTACTCGATACTTTATTTTTTTGAAAGTTATGCCTTTAAACTAGATTTTTTGAAATGTCTAGGAAACAACTTCGGTCACATATCCAAAATAAGCACTCACCGAAGGAAAATATAGTTTATTAATGATTATCAAACCCAAAATTTACCTAGACTAATTAGTATTCTCATAATAAATTAAATAAGATTTGAGACTTACGTCCTTTACTTCTGTGCAAGATACGGGCAAACACCAAGTGCGATATTCAATCTTATTCCGTTAGAATTTGCGTCTAAAAGGCGATTCATACGAGGCTCCTCCTCAGTACCGCGCCGTGCGCCACAGTGGGAGGACGTTACGCTCGCTCGCTTATCGATTTGGATTACCTTACGAGTATTTACTACCTTGTAAAAACAATGGGAAAAAAGGACAACAAAAAAATCGTCCACAAAAGAAAGAAAACTATTCGTTTGAAAGACAGTGCAAGAATTATGAGAGAGGCAAAGAAGTTAGTACCTACCTATTTACCAGTAATCACTTACAAGTATCTAGCTACTAGGAGGTAGGTAGGCAGAGTAGGCATGCACCGAGTATGTAGGTAGGTTAGTATCTAGCTACCTTAACCTTTTCTTTTCTTTGACGACCTCTTTGGCGCAACTGCGAGTACCCGGCTGAGATGCAAGAGGCTGCGGGTTTGATTCCCGCTGCGGGACAAATGTTTGTATGAACTGCAAGAGTTTGGGTGCTGGGGCCATGGTACTCGTAGTACACCCCAAGGTGTTGCTTGGTCAAAATAATTTTCCCCATTTTTGGGTAATTTAAAAAAAGCTGCAAAATGAAAATTCTGATTATACAGAACCATTTCGAGTACCGTAAAATGTCGCCTCATGGAAATAATTTTCCCCATTTTTAGGATAATTTCAAAAATGTTGCAAAATCAGAATTCTTATTATACAGAACCATTTCAAGCATCACAAGGTGTTGCCTGGTCAAAATAATATTCCCCATTTTTAGGGTAATTTCCAAAAAGTTGCAAAATCCAAATTCTGATAATGCAGAACCATTTCAACCACCCCAAGGTGTTGCCTCATGGAAATAATTTTCCCCATTTTTAGGGTAATTTCAAAAAAGTTGCAATATCAACATTCTGATGCTGCTGAACCATTTCAAGCATCACAAGGTGTTGCCTGGTCAAAATAATTTTCCCCATTTTTAGGGTAATTTCCAAAAAGTTGCAATATCAACATTCTGATGATGCTGAACCATTTCAAGCATCACAAGGTGTTGCCTGGTCAAAATATTTTTCCCCATTTTTAGGGTAATTTCCAAAAAGTTGCAAAATCCAAATTCTGATGATGCAGAACCATTTCAAGCATCACAAGGTGTTGCCTGGTCAAAATAATTTTCCCCATTTTTAGGGTAATTTCAAAAAAGTTGCAAAATCAAAATTCTTATTATACAGAACCATTTCAAGTACCCCAAAATGACGCCTCATGGAAATAATTTTCCCCATTTTTAGGGTAATTTCAAAAAAGTTGCAATATCTACATTCTGATGATGCTGAACCATTTCAAGCATCACAAGGTGTTGCCTGGTCAAAATAATATTCCCCATTTTTAGGGTAATTTCCAAAAAGTTGCAAAATCCAAATTCTGATGATGCAGAACCATTTCAAGCACCCCAAGGTGTTGCCTCATGGAAATAATTTTCCCCATTTTTAGGGTATTTTTCAAAAAGTTGCAAAATCCAAATTCTGATGATGCAGAACAATTTCAAGCATCACAAGGTGTTGCCTGGTCAAAATAATTTTCCCCTTTTTTAGGGTAATTTCAAAAAAGTTGCAAAATCAAAATTCTTATTATACAGAACCATTTCAAGTACCCCAAAATGACGCCTGATGGAAATAATTTTCCCCATTTTTAGGGTAATTTCAAAAAAGTTGCAAAATCCAAATTCTGATGATGCAGAACCATTTCAAGCATCACAAGGTGTTGCCTGGTCAAGATAATTTTCCCCATTTTTAGGGTAATTTCCAAAAAGTTGCGAAATCCAAATTCTGATGATGCAGAACCATTTCAAGCATCACAAGGTGTTGCCTGGTCAAAATAATTTTCCCCATTTTTAGGGTAATTTCCAAAAAGTTGCAAAATCCAAATTCTGATGATGCAGAACCATTTCAAGCATCACAAGGTGTTGCCTGGTCAAAATAATTTTCCCCATTTTTAGGGTAATTTCCAAAAAGTTGCAAAATCCAAATTCTGATGATGCAGAACCATTTCAAGCATCACAAGGTGTTGCCTGGTCAAAATATTTTTCCCCATTTTTAGGGTAATTTCCAAAAAGTTGCAAAATCCAAATTCTGATGATGCTGAACCATTTCAAGCATCCCAAGGTGTTGCCTGGCCAAAATAATTTTCCCCATTTATAGGGTGATTTCTAAAAAGTTGGAAAATCAAAATTCTGATCATACAGAACCATTTCGAGTACCCCAAAATGTTGCCTCATGGAAATAATTTTCCCCATTTTTAGGGTTATTTCAAATTATTATTATATTAAATTATTATTATATTATTTATACATTGGTCACTAACAAATGGAAATTTAAGAATGTGTGTATTTTAAAAGGTGTATATCAACAAACAGTCTGATTGGTATTACCAAGCACCTCTGGGTACCCTAAAAATGGGGAAAATTATGTTGTCCATACGACACCTCTGGGTAATGGAAACGATCCCACTCGTGACAACGTGCAGAAATTGAATATTTAACAGTAGGAGAACTTTTTTTTCTGTTTTTAAGTGTCCATTATGATGATCACTGAACACGAGAATCGTGTTCAGTGATCAGAATTAAAGCTGACAGAATTAAAAATAGTTGCCGCGATTTTGAACTTTTTTGTTTCTTTCTTTTTCGATTGCTTTCAAAATCGATATCTGAGGATCCCTGTGATCACTGAACAAGAATCAGATGTCAGAAATTAAAAAAAGTGGCCGCCATTTTGAACTTTTTTTTAACTGGACTGATTGCTTTATAAATCGATATCTGAGGACCCTGTGATCACAGAACAAGAATCAGCTGTCAAAAGTTAAAAAAAGTGGCCGCCATTTTGAACTTATTTGTCACGGGACCGATTGCTTTCAAAATCGATATCTGAGGTTCCCTGTGATCACTAAACAAGAATCAGCTGTCAGAAATTAAAAAAAGTGGCCGCCATTTTGAACATATTTGTTTCTGGACCGATTGCTTTCAAAATCGATATATGAGGATCCTTGTGATCACTGAGCAAGAATCAGCTGTCAGAAATTAAAAAAGTGACCACCATTTTGAACTTTTTTGTTACCAGACCGATTGCTTTCAAAATCGATATCTGAGGATCCCTATGGTAATTGAACAATAATCTGCTGACAGAAATAAAAAAAAGTGGCCGCCATTTTGAACTTTTTTGTCCCTGGACCGATTGCTTTCAAAATCGATATCTGAGGATCCCTGTGATCACAGAACAAGAATAAGCTGACAGAAATTTAAAAAAAATGGCCGCCATTTTGAAAATTTTTGTTACCGGACCAATTGCTTTCAAAATCGATATCTGAGGATCCCTGTGATCACTGAACAAGAATCAGCTGTCAGAAATTAAAAAAAGTGGCCGCCATTTTGAATTTTTTTGTGACCGGTACTTACTTGCGGCCACTTTATTAAATTTCTGACAGCTGATTCTTGTTCAGTGATCACAGGGATCCTCAGATATCGATTTTGAAAGCAATCGGTCCAGTAACAAAAAAGTTCAAAATGGCAGCCACTTTTTTTAACTTTTGACAGCTGATTCTTGTTCTGTGATCACAGGGTCCTCAGATATCGATTTAAAAAGCAATCAGTCCAGTTAAAAAAAAGTTCAAAATGGCGGCCACTTTTTTTAATTTCTGACATCTGATTCTCGTTCAGTGATCACAGGGATCCTCAGATATCGATTTTGAAAGCAATCGAAAAAGAAAGAAACAAAAAAAACAAAAAAGTTCAAAATCGCGGCAACTATTTTTAATTCTGTCAGCTTTAATTCTGATCACTGAACACGATTCTCGTGTTCAGTGATCATCATAATGGACACTTAAAAACAGAAAAAAAAGTTCTCCTACTGTTAAATATTCAATTTCTGCACGTTGTCACGAGTGGGATCGTTTCCATTACCCAGAGGTGTCGTATGGACAACATAATTTTCCCCATTTTTAGGGTACCCAGAGGTGCTTGGTAATACCAATCAGACTGTTTGTTGATATACACCTTTTAAAATACACACATTCTTAAATTTCCATTTGTTAGTGACCAATGTATAAATAATATAATAATAATTTAATATAATAATAATTTGAAATAACCCTAAAAATGGGGAAAATTATTTCCATGAGGCAACATTTTGGGGTACTCGAAATGGTTCTGTATGATCAGAATTTTGATTTTCCAACTTTTTAGAAATCACCCTATAAATGGGGAAAATTATTTTGGCCAGGCAACACCTTGGGATGCTTGAAATGGTTCAGCATCATCAGAATTTGGATTTTGCAACTTTTTGGAAATTACCCTAAAAATGGGGAAAATTATTTTGACCAGGCAACACCTTGTGATGCTTGAAATGGTTCTGCATCATCAGAATTTGGATTTTGCAACTTTTTGGAAATTACCCTAAAAATGGGGAAAATTATTTTGACCAGGCAACACCTTGTGATGCTTGAAATGGTTCTGCATCATCAGAATTTGGATTTTGCAACTTTTTGGAAATTACCCTAAAAATGGGGAAAATTATTTTGACCAGGCAACACCTTGTGATGCTTGAAATGGTTCTGCATCATCAGAATTTGGATTTTGCAACTTTTTGGAAATTACCCTAAAAATGGGGAAAATTATTTTGACCAGGCAACACCTTGTGATGCTTGAAATGGTTCAGCATCATCAGAATGTTGATATTGCATCACAAGTGCGTGTTGTGATCACAGGGATCCTCAGATATCGATTTTGAAAGCAATCGGTCCAGGGACAAAAAAAGTTCAAAATGGCGGCCACTTTTTTTAATTTCTGACAGCAGAATCGTGTTCAGTGATCATCATAATGGACACTTAAAAACATAAAAAAAGTTCTCCTATTGTTAAATATTCAATTTCTGCACGTTGTCACGAGTGGGGGACGTTTGCACTTTTTTCTCCCAACGTCCCTCAGTGGGGCCAAACAGGTGGGGGACGATGGGAGTAAACGTGGGTACGTACTGGAAACGATTCTGTATAGTCAAAATTTAGATTTTCCAATTGTTTGGAAATTACCCTAAAAATGGGGAAAATTATTTGGTACATACGACACCTCTTGTACTGGAAACGATTCTGTGTAATCAAAATTTTGATTTTCCAACTTTTTTTAAATTACCCTAAAAATGGGGAAAATTATTATGTCCATACGACACCTCTGGGTACTGGAAACGATTCTGTATAGTCAAAATTTAGATTTTCCAACTTTTTTTAAATTATCCTAAAAATGGGGGACATTATTTTGTCCATACGACACCTCTGGGTACTGGAAACGATTCTGTGTAATCAAAATTTCGATTTTCCAACTTTTTTTAAAGTACCCTAAAAATGGGGGAAATTATTTTGTCCATACGACACCTCTGGGTACTTGAAACGATTCTGTATAGTCAACATTTTGATTTTCCAACTTTTTGGAAATTACCCTAAAAATGGGGAAAATTATTTGGTACATACGACACCTCTTGTACTGGAAACGATTCTGTGTAATCAAAATCTTTATTTTCCATCTTTTTGGAAAGTACCCTAAAAATGGGGAAAATTCGTTTTTTCATACGACACCTCTGGGTACTGCAAACGGTTCTGTGTGATCATAATTTTGATTTGCCAACGGACGCTACTACGTTATATCAGCTCGCCGTCACCATTATATTGTATTGTCATTGGAACTTGGCAAGTATGCAAAATTTCACCTCAATCATATAACGGGAGCTGGGTCAAATTATCAAATGGAACATTCGAGCTGTACATACATAAGCTTATAATTTGGTAAGTATCTACTCTTAGTGGAAAATACAATTTTCAAACTTTTTTACAAACAAACCTGCTAACTAACGAAAAAGCAATCACGTATAAATAAGTTATAAAACCACCATCATTTACAACAATATTTATTTTTGTAAGTATTTAAAAAAATATAAGTTGAAGAAGTCTCCATTGTGTCTATGTTCGCTCCCCAACATCAAGTACAAAAATTTTGGATGTTTAGACGACGCGCGAATTTCCGTATCTGGGAGGCGGGGCTCAATGGGCGGAGTTAGCGTGGGATTTTTTTTCGAAAAGCATCGTCTTAAATAACTATTTTTTTCTGTCCGTTGCCCAAAATATTCAAGTTAAAATGGCAAGTGCACGAAAGAGAAAGTAGTATTTGCAACTTCTTTAGGAGAAAAAGAGATGGCACTATTTTCTCGGTTTATTTGTTGTGCGATCGAAAACCAATATATAAAGACACGCGGCTGTACCGAGACTGCGCTTTACAAGGGATCATCTACCTATGGTTATCGATATGCTCGGTAGCGTCAGCAGATTCAAGAGCGTAGTCACGGACCGCGCCGCGCCTCGTTCGCGTCATTGAGATTTAATTAATTGGATAGAAAATTGAAATAGCACTGAAAAAACGCGTATTTCATTTATTAATTTTATTTTTTGTTTCATATTTTAGAAATTCAATAATTTAAATAAATTATACATTTGTTTTAATTTAATATTTTAGATTTCCACATGAAGCAATTTTTAAGGAAAAATGGATAAAGGTTATTCAAGTAGACCAAAGAGACGAAGAGTGACTACAAAATTTGCTCAGCACATTTCAAGAACCATTTGTATTTGACTCCACTCATGGTCGTGGTTGGGTCGTCGTAAATTAAAACTTAATGATTTAAAATTCCGTGGTTGGCCGAAAAACTGGTCAATACCAGCTTTTCGGCCAACCACGCAACCATCACAAGATTTACCTAGTGATCAAAATATACCTAGTTCACCCCTCCGTGATATATACGTGTCGGATACAGATTTGATTTTCGATACACCTAGAAAAATTAATTTAAAAAACAATTGAGTAATGAAAAAAGCAGAAGAGAGATTATAAAGCTGAGAAAACAAAACAAGTAGGTATTTAAAATTCAAAAATATTTCTCTGCGAGAATTAGTCTAGGTCTTTGAAAAATAGGAAATATTTTAATAAAGACGATTTCAACGAATTAGCAGTGAAAGCTGAAGAGGCAAACAAAGACTTTTTATTAGCAATCGCCCAAAAAAAAAAGAGTAATTCCAGCAAGTCTGAGGAAATTTTACGCGACGTTACATTATTATTCTCAGTTTAATTATTATTACTTTGCTTGTTGTCTGATGAGTTTGCTGACCGTACATGGATTGCACACTTTTTAGACAATGGCACATATTTTCGATTTCAGGACTTACAGGACGTTAATTTTTTCACAAAAGTTCGTGCAATATGATTGCACAATAAATGGTAATATCAACAGTTAAGTTTATTGGCAAAATCACGATTTTTAACTATTCACTAGTGTGCGTGCGTCAGCATTTTGTTCACGCACATATTCAAATACAATGCAACAGTTTTCGGTGCCTGGGCGTATCTACGATTTAAATCTTTGGATAAAGTGATATAAACATTATAAATAAAAATGAGCCTTTATTTGAGGTATATGCACGACATATGACATTAGTTAGAGTAGATATCTCAGGCTCTCTTATTCTAAGGTAGGTATCGAAACTTGTAGACGCAGCCAGCATTATGCCTTACTTATAAATCTGTGCATTATGCTTTCGACGACGACGTAGACGAATTCACGTGAAAATATCCTCGGCCATTTAAATAAACTGTCTTGTCACTGATGCCAGATGGGGGGGATTCCCTGCAAATTCGGGGGTTTTTTAAGCCTCCGGGGGGAATTTTGGGGGGATAAATCCTTTGGGGGGATTTCCGGGGGGAAATAATTCGAATATGGGTTTTTTAGGAGTTTTTTTAAACCTACTAATTCATCGCGAAATAATGATACGAGTCGATCGATTGAATCAATCGAACGTTAGCTAAGCACAACGCTAACTAGCTTACCTCATCCTCGAAATTCTGGATTGTTGTTGAAAAAATGTATATTAAAACTAATATTATATGAATGTAACTGAAGTTGAAGGTGAGAATGATGATGTAATATTAGAAGCTCTGGCTGAATTAACCAGAGTAAAAAACAATTATCATTAAAAAGCAACAGAAAACATGTATTTTTATTCCCTTCAAATTAATACAAAAAACTGAAACTGGATTAGAAAAAAAAAATTAATAGGTTGGGGGTTATTTTTTCAAAAAAGCAGTTTTTCGGGGGTTTTTTGGCGAGGTTTGGGGGGAAATACACAAAGCCATCTGGCAACACTGTGTCTTGTCTTTGTACAATTCGTACATTACAAGATGGCGCAGGTTTTCACGATGCGATATGTCGATTTTCGTGTTTGATTTCTCGATTTTGTTGTTTCTTGTGTAGAAAGTAGTTTAAAATCGCTTAGCGCAAAGTACAAAGTTATTAAATGATTATTTGTTGTAGTGTATATTCTTATAATTTGATATTTTGTTTGATCTCACGACATTTTGTGAAATTTTATTATGAGTAACAATTACGAAGATGATCAAAGCGAGGATGGAGAATTAGCGCGTAGCCCTGTGCAAGACGAAATGGATTTCAGGTATGTAAATCTAGAATTAGTTCTATCTAACTGATTAGCCTAGCTCGATATTGTAAATTACTGATTAAAGTACTTACTTTAGTTTCTTTGGTTAGCTTCCTCATCGTTACCTTGATGTATAAATGGTGTGCTCGAAAATACAGTCAAACGATGGTATAACTATTCTTAAACATAAACTGAATTCTGTTTTCCGATTTGTGATCACTTGTTTTCTTTCAACGGTATAGTTAACTTTGCAGTTAGTTATTGTTAGATTCCATAGAAATGCAACTTCTGTGGCACAATACTGAAATGGCTTAGGGTAAATGGCCACACTTCGATTTAATCATCAAATTAGGACATATTCTTTTAGCTTGTCTGATGAAGAGCGTGACAATGCTGACTCATTGGTTATCAAACCACCTCAAGCTGTCATAAGGCCCTCACATCGGGATAAAAGGGGGCACAAGAGGTCTGCCAAAGACAGATACAAAGATAGTACCAGAAAGGAGAAAAAGCATCTTTACAGGTTGGTATATATTTGCTGGTATATATTTCTATTCTCCAAAACCAAAATTGTTCTGTTAATTTTTAGAGAACTGTTTATGTAATACTACTTGTGTCATTTAAGGTAAATCATCATGTCCTTGGGACTGTTATAGATCTATCCTAAACCTTTTTCAACAGGGACCGTGATAAGTCTGAAAAAACTAAACGAGATATGGCAAAAAATGATCGTGAAGAAATGCCCAAAGAATATTATAGGGAAAAGCAGTTTTATAGAGATAATAATAAAGAAGCATTTAGGGAAAAAGAAACATATCGGGAGAAGGACATGTACAGAGAAAAGGAACCTTATAGGGAGAAGGAAGTATACAGAGAAAAGGAGGCCTACCGGGAAAAGGAACCTTACCGAGAGAAAGAAGCCTACAGGGAAAAAGAATTGTATAGAGACAATAAAGAACCTTATAGGGAAAAAGATGTGAGAGACAAAGAATTGTACCGTGAAAGAGATGTAAGAGAGAAAGAAACCTACAAAGATAAAGAAGTTTACAGAGAAAAGGATCCATACAGGGAAAGGGGAGAAAGGGAGCATTATAGAGAGAGGGAAATGTACACTAGAGACAATGCAAATGCATCATTCAGGGATATACCACGGGCAAGAGAAGCATATAAAGAAAAAGATGTCCAGAGAGAGGCTTATTTGAACCGTGAGCGGCAATATAAACATACAGATGCAGATAGAAAACGTCTAGGTAATGAAAGGATAGAGTCCAGGTTAAGATTAATATCAGAGGAAAGCCATGCAAATCAAAATAATGAAAAAGAAAATAGAGACAAGACTTCTGGTGATAAGGAACTGGAAGATTTGAGGTCCAGATTACTAAGCAAACGAATCACAAAAGAATTACAAAGTCAAGACACAACTAAAAATTTTGAGATATCTGACAAGGATAATAAAATAGACCGGCACTCTGCACTTGATAAAAACCAACAGGAGAGGAGAAAAAGATTGCTTGAAGCAGGTAAGGGGATATACTATTTATGGCTTTGGAATAGCAAGCCCATAATTTTCACATTGCTGGTGCTCAGGCGGACTCTTGACACGAGTGAATGTGCTTAGCTCAATGAGGGTTTGTGTCCCATGACTTCATATTGTTGGTTCTAGGGTATGCCCGTTTCTTAACAATGTGTTCTTGCACCATTCAGTGGCTGTGGTTCATATGAATTTTTTGAGTGGAAAAGTCCATTGTTTCATGTTTAGGGAACCAGGGGGAAACCCACAACATGCAGTTTAGAAGTCAGGATACCTCCCACTGGGCCAACACTGGTAACAATAATCAGAAATATCAATTTCTTTTTGCCTAGCTCCTTTACTTCAGTAAGGAAGGGTTGTATAGTGAGTTTAGCCTCTATGTGTTTGAAGCTATTATGCGAAAGATGAAGTCAATCGATTTGTCTTTACCAAGAGGCGGTTCTTGGTTGGGAAAAAAATGGTGGCTGTTATGTTAGTTAAAAGGTTCACAACAACAAAAAAATACTCGTTCCATAGTGTGTGATATGTTGTTTGCCATTCATATTAATTATAATATTTCGATGTTATGGTTCATTGAGTCAGGCTATAGTTTTTTTTAAATGGCCTACTTATTTAAATTATTTTTAGAACGTGAAATGGAAAAAAGGAAATATGAGTCGCGTAACGAACTCGAAGCGCGACGGGAGGAACGCAGGCGTCGAGGCAAGAAGCGCTCTCCCTCGCCAGATGACTCTATGACCAAAAAGAGCAAAATAAGCCATTCTCCTGCTTTCAATTCAGTTGTCACAGTATCAGATACTAGTGATGTTGAGTTGAAGAGTGAATCCCCTCTATCAGAACCTGAAGACGGTAAGCTAAACTGTATCTTAGGGCTGAATTCTGTAACTTAACTCTAACTAAATTGAAACTATGCTTGAGTATGGACCTCAGTCCTTTTTATTTTTCGTAAACCTATAGAAATAGTCATTACAATGAATATTTTAATTATTTTAGGTGAGCACACCAACAGTGAAACAAATGATGACAGTACCAGCACAGGTTCAGAGACTGGCGATGAATCTAACTCTGAAGGGAGAGAAGAAATAATAGTAAAATCAGACTATGAGTTTGAAAATGAACCAATAGATGATAGCTCCATACACATCTCCAAGTCTAAATCGCCCTCACCAAAATCAGATGCAGGCTCACCATCATCTCATGAATCTAGAAGGTGAATTATTTTTTCATAGTAATATACTAATATTGGAATAAGGAAAAAATGCTCCACTATCCGAATTTGTTGTACTTGCAACCCCCGGACACCAGCTGGCTTGCCCAGTATGGAAGTTCCTCAACTGGCTATAGACTCAGGTGGGCCGGTAGGGAAATGGGATATGATTAACACCTGGGTCTGTTTGTGTGATGAGGATGACCCATTGCAGACCATGCCCCACCTTAAGTACCGTACCGTAAGTTAAACGGGTAAAAATCAATATAATCATGGTTTTATATGATTTTGGATCAACTTTGGATGTGATGTTATTTTGTTCATAACGGCTAAACCGATTACGATGAAGATTGTTTCAATAGAGGTTGATTATGACCTGAATGAATACAGGCTACATTTTACAATGTACATGCGAGCGAAGTAGCGGGCGGATGCTTAGTAAAAAAAAAAAAAAAAAAAAATGCTGGACATTTCACACAACATTATCTAGCCCCAAGCTAAGCAGAGCTTATGTTATGGGTACTAGATAACTGCTATACTTAATACAATACATTACTTAGATAGTTTTTTTTTTATTATGCATAGAAAATACTCAGAACACCCTGAACAAATCTGCAAATCGTACAAATATTTGTTCCGAGGCGGGAATCGAACCCGCAACCTCCGGCGTCGGTTGTTCAATGTTTGGTTGAAAACTTTTTTTGGAAATAAATATCTCTGCAATTAAGTAGATGCCCATCAGCTGACCCTGACCTGCTTACCTTATGGTCTTACAACGAATTATGGCTTTCTTTTGCGATTTCGCTGTACATTGCGCCGCGTGTTTTGCTTATTTTCAAGATTGTAAATATTCAAAACATACAGGCGCCATGTACTGTAAAATCGTCATCAAAAGCGCTCACTAGTTCGTTAAACAAGGGGGCTGCTTCTGCCTGTACTTGTCATCATAACATTAAAACAAAAATCCGTACCGTGTCTCATTCGCGTTTAGTATGAGACCCTTGTTATTTTTGAAGTCTATGTAATCACCTAGCTTGACATAGTTTAGCATACACAATCAGCCCATAATACCACTGCTGGGACTACTATCGACAACAGCGAATGGGCTATAATCCACCACGTCCCAGCCCGATACGGTTTGGTTACATGCTTTCGAGTTCTTGGTTAAAGGTCATGTCGGTTTTCTCTCATTGTTTTCACCATTTTGAGCATGTGGTAATAATGGCGCTTATACATTTTTCAAGTGAAATAAACCATTGGTGCACGACCGGTACTCTAACCCCTTCAGCCCTTCAGATCGGATGTTGAGGTACATCCTAGTGGGTCAGGACAGCTCTACAGAATTCTCTAACTGAAGATAGCTAGAGATAATTTGCTATACTTCGACACGACCTTGAGTCACACAACAAGTTGACTTGACTTGTTGAGTCGTTGAGTTGAGTCTTCACGGCGATTTATAACAGTCATTGCTAGATAAACTCTTTATTTTACATTAAAAAAAAAGCATTGAACAATGGGCCTTATCGCTAAAAGCTATCTTCCCAAATATTTCAGATCACTGTCTCGCTCAAAAAGCAGAAGCAGGTCGCATTCGTTTTCTCCACCCCCTCCAGGAGAGAATGGTAAAACTAATGAAGAAAAACCTCATGAAGATGATGATGAAGAAGCTAAACTGAGGGAAGAGACTATCAGTGCCCTTCCTCCATATTTTCCGGCACTACAGGTAATTGTCACACAAATAAGATAGTTGAACAAATAACAGATAGGCCCATATAGGCCTCTATTACTTACAATTATTTTGTTTGGGGTTAATTTGCTCCATTAAGAGCCCCCTTCATCAAAATTAAATCACCATTATCAGTCTATAGAAGTCATACATGCTGGACATAGGCCTTCGCCATAGAATGTCACGACGAACGGACTTGAGCCGCCTGCATCCACCGAGTTCTGGCGACCTTTAAAATGTCGAGAACCTTTTTATTCCCCAACGATTGCCAGTTCTGCGAGCTACATGGCTCGCCCATTGCCACTTAAACTTAAAAAAAAACTAAGTTAGATCATTATTATTAACTTCTTTTTTACGTCTACTACCTCAAGCCTCTCCCACTGACTACAATGGGGGATTTGCCATAAACACCACACTTGTCAGGCGGATTGGTGATCGCAGTTTGGTGTTAAGTACTCAGTTAGATGCTGCTGCCCATCCCCTGGTGTAATCCCTTAGTTAGGCTTTTACTGCATCCACGGGAGGAGGAGGGGTCTTATTCTTAGACCGGACACACCACGGCACTAAATTAGATAAATTGCTTTTATTCACAGGAATGCATCACATTGTAAACTTTATAAAATGTAAACATGAGTAATATATGTAGTGTGAATCATCGTTCATTAATTTTAGCTATCATTTATACATTTTCCTTTCGGCTATGTATAAAACTGTGTACTTATGTTATATTAATGTGTAATTTATAAAATTTTATAGGGTTGTCGATCAGTCGAAGAGTTTCAATGTCTGAATCGAATAGAGGAAGGCACATACGGCGTTGTTTACAGAGCTCGCGACAAAACCACTGAGGAAATAGTTGCTTTGAAACGACTAAAAATGGAAAAGGAGAAGGAAGGATTCCCGATTACCTCTTTGAGGGAAATCAACACGCTATTGAAGGTAGGATCACATTCTCTTTATCTATTAAAACTAAGCTCACTTGAGCCATCATAATGCATCACTGCTCTCGATAAAGGTATTGTTTCCAAATGTAAAGAAAGAAATAACGCGCAGCTTGTTTGAGCCGCGAGCTGTGAAGCACTCGATGGCTCATGTATTCAATTCACCTTTATTAATGCCTTGTATTTTATTCCTACAGGCCCCGACCTATTACCTGCAAGAGGGTAGTGCTAGAGGTGTGACCCAATTGCACGGGTAACAACTTCGATACACGGGCGGGCCTAAGTATCTTATAAGGAATTTATTACAGGGGACGACCCCTCAGATTCTTTACCACGTCTATGAACATCGCGTTCATTGAAAAAGTAATTTCCTAAAATCTTATACCCACTAAAAGTACGAACATCGAAGGTGTATGACATAGATAAATATCCATGATAGCGATTAATAATATTATGACACGTAAATGTGAGCAGGTAAGACAGTGGGATCAGGTAAATACTACTTTTAGAACATAAGAATATGTTAATTATTCATGTAATCGAAAAATTATCGAATGAAAAGCATGATACAAAAGCAAAACCATATCTATATTACTTTTAATATGTACATTTGAAATAGTAGTACATTGGAATCATGTACATTTATTCTGTTGCAATTTCTCAGTGAATCATCTATTTTTGCTTGTTTACACTAGGATAATTTAGAGAACTACAGAACTTCCAAAAAGATAAACACCTCCATTGTTTCGTAACAAAAATAACAAATCAAATATAAAACTATGCCTTTGTATCATGTTTCTGAGCTTAATTCACATATTTTATAATGTGTTAGTTTTTTACATTTTAGTCCTTTTGTGTTTGTTTTTACAGTACGATAATAATGTATAAAAGTTATATCAAGTCCAATTGCCTCGTACATTAGATAAGTGTTCAATGGTACGTGTATGTAGTTAGTTTTGTCAAGGGCAAAGGATATTAGACCACTGGTTAAATAGTTATTAAAACGACGAGCGATTCAATCAAATACGCATAATAAGCTTTTCAAGGCGTAAACATTTTGGTGTTCTATGCAATGCAAGATAAGATTTTTGATATGGTTTGGAACTAAGTGATGGAAATGCCAACCAATCAACCAATTTTTGGGTAGGTTTTTGTAACACAGTAACGCAGCCAAAGAATGTTTCGCAGTGGAGCATAGCTGTCTTTCCATGGGGCTCCATTGTAATATTTTCATCACAGAAACTTTCCCAAAAACATATAAATTTTGTTCACTTGGTCCATTAGTTTGATTAGATACCTATAGATATATGTAGGTAGGCAGGTAACCTACCTTCATAGCAGATGTATATGTTTTCCAATGCATGCTTCATAGCCCTGATTCAATGAAACATCGCTTTTTGATAAATATGTATCGTTTTTCACATTGCACTGTTTTAAATCATTAGATTTAAGTTTATCTAATATCAAGTATGTAAGTGATACATACTAACTATAACTAGTTTTAAAATTATATCTGTGTTTCCGGAAAAGTATGTAATTCTAAAGAATGCCAAGATACTTATGGTCGTACTAATCGTTTGGTTCATGGTCTCTATTTCTCGAAGGTAACTTCAATTTCATGACGTGCTGTTGCAATTCAGCTTTAAAGTCTGGGGGGAATTTATCAAAAGTAAATAAAAACAGTCTTTTACTGTTTTAATTTACTTTTGATAAATTCCCACACATCCGTGCCTTGGCCCGGAGCAAATAATACCGGTATATTTTGTTGTGTATAAACACCGGTTTTACTTACGCATAATTGTTTTTCTTGATATTTGCTCTATTCGAGTTTCATTGTCATACGGACAACTTCAAGGAGCAAACGCTACTAGCTCGCAACTCCAAACGGTATATTTTATATAAACTCGTTCACACACATCGGAACACAGCACGAATGTGTGTGGATAGTCCATTACATTGAAAAATCCATGTTGCTGAAAGAAAACTAGGCATTCTTTAGACTTCTTCAACTTACACGCTTTTTCGGTAACATAATTTACGAAATCATCAGTATTCTTTGGAGCAGGTTGCCACTCCACGTGTTGACGCGTGGCCTTGTTAACTGCATGCAGGTTCGAGATTTGGTTTCACGGGCCTCTTACTACGTCGCAGCTAAAGGATGATTCACAGGAGCATAGCCGTCTTTCCATGGGGCTCCATTGTAATATTTCAACGGGCTACGGGGTGGGTGGGTACAGCTGTTCTAGACCTTGCCGCGACTGTGCCGTGGCCATCCCCAGACTGAACTTCAATTTTACTATAATGGGCTGAGAGCTGGTGGTGTAGTGGCTAGGGACCGCAACTTCCGATCCGAAGGTTGGGGGTACGAATGTAAATTTTGCACTAATGGATTTTTCTACTCGAAAAATGTATTTGCTGAATACTATGTGGTCTCAAACGGTGAAGGAAAACATTATGAGGGTTACGGCATGTTCTTTCACCAACGTTCACAAGGCCCTTCTCAGGGCCGCCACACCTCATCCTGGTCACTAACCTGACGCAGGCTGCCCAATACAGAACCAGTAATGACAAACGAAGGAACGAGCCATACTGTTTCAAGCACTAGATTACGCTACTCCCACTTGTTAGCATAAGCTTACCTCAGGCTCGTCTCGTCGCTGGCAGGGTCTAGCATGCATGGATCATCCTTTAAGCATACGTCTTCAGAACAGTCACTATATACAGGGTGTAAAAAGACTTCCAACTCCCGAAACAGGAAGAACTGATGGAATAGGACTGGCGGATCATGGTTTAAAAAAAAAAAACAAAAAAAGAAGATTCAAAAAAAGTAATGGTAAACTTAGGAGCATTCGTTTTAATTGTTTAAAAACTCCTTTTCTGAATGAAAGTTACGATTTTTCATTTGAATTTGTGTTTGTTTAAAGTCGTGTTACACTAGTTATAGCTCTTTGCAAGACCTGACAATACGAAATTTCGTACAGGAAAGCCCATACAAAAACAGTCATAGATTTCGTTTTGACCAAGGGCCTTTCTAGGAGTACCTACCTGTTTCAGTTTTCGGAAGCAGTCTATTTACACCCTGTATATTGTAGCAGTAAAACAATAACCAATCTGATACTTTTCATTTACAATCTCCAGCACCAATTGCAACGTTGAAAGACGTCCGTGTGAACAAATCACGAATCTACGCAGATATAGAGGTAAGGTTCATTATTATTTCTAGGCCTTATTCCTCACATTATTTCCGTTTGGTTTTCTATCTGAATCAGGGCTATTCTTCATCTCATGCAGTTCCATCAAACCTAGTCTTGTAGAAAAACATATTTTGCTCTATCCATTCCTTCAGTAAGTTGTTTGTAACCACTAAAATCATTGCATATTTAAAAAATCGGCCAAGTGCGTGTCGGACTACTTATAGTGTAGGGTTCTATAGTCATTCATTTATTTTGATGTTTTCAACACAGGATACCCGAAATAATTTTCTTTGCCGAGTTCTCGCCATGGCCCACCACTATAACTTGTGTGATTTGGTGAGAAGTTTCTAGTTCAAACAGTTCAAATAACAGGGATACAGGGATGCATTGATAAAGACTTTGGTGGGGTATAGAGGGTGCAAAGTTAAGATGTGGTATGAAGGGCAGCGAGCAGTTGTAGCTACAAGAAAAATAACTTAGGGGTAACCTTAACTTTGAAGTAATTTAGGCTTGTCTATTTTAGATACTATTTAGATAGAATTTTGATACTTATTCTTAAAAAGATTACATACACGAAAAATTAGTCGAGATAATAATTTTTCAACAATTTTTTTTGCATAGAGTTTCAATGTAGATCTTAATTACTCCAAAAGCTGAGGTTTGTCTCCAAAACAAAACGTCAGGCCAGTATGCAAACCTCCATAGAAACTAGTATTTCAAATATCTTTTTTGACCTATAAGCTAACAGTGCTTGTACGACACATGCATGTAGGTTTTAGTTATGCTGTAAAGATAAGAATAATTCAGATGAAGAGTATTTGGACCCCCATTTTTCCCCTTTTTGGAATCCTATACATTTTACTAGGTAGGTTCTTTGCGCATTTTTTAAACGTTAACATTAATTCTAAATATGTCCTGTTTTTGTTTAGGTAGGACCAGTAATAAGTTTATTTACCAAAAAATTAATAGAAGATATTATTTATTTATATTAACATTCAAAATATTTTAGGTAAACAGTAAACAAATTTGATATACCTATTGTTTTTAAGATTTTCTTGTCGAGAGGTGTGTTTGTAAATAAGTAATGATATGTACAGTCTTGCGGCTACTCTCTGCTCTGCACTAGTTCGCTCTGTATGACAGCACGGCGTCGTTGCTCTTCCATGCTAGGCGATTTATGCTTATTGTACTTAGAATTAGTCTTATTTTGCATTGCATAGTTTAAGAACGTCACATAATATTACTTCCTCTATCTTCCACTTTTCGTGCACATTCCCTGGCTTTGAGAAGATTATAACTGACATCATTATGTAGTGCTGCTAATACAACACAAGATCACTGAGCTCCGTTTGGGATTCGCGAGGCTAGTGTTCTACCCTGAAAATGCGGCAACATCAATCATTCCTGCTGAGACACCCAGCGGATGTCGGCACGCACAGTTCATTTGATAATTGATGACTTGTCCATGTCTGGGAGCCAGTCATTATTTCCTAACGCTAGTGCTGAAATAACGTTTTCAGTGGAACAGGTAGTGTAGAGGCTACTATACTGGTCAGTTAACGATGTAAATGTATTTTCACGCATTTAACCCATTCTAACTCTACTGACCAGAGTTCGGTTATGTGTTTTGTGTTAATTACTGATCCACCCCCAATACTCCAGCATCAGTCGGTTTGAAGTAAGCGAACAATCACTGACTCCCAGGGGCCTATTTCATAAAACTACAATTCGTAATGACTAGTAAGTATTGCCAGTTAAATTACGCTTCATAAACCAAGGTTCTATGTAGTTTTGTCATTAATAAATAAAACTGAATAGTGCCTTTATAGTTTATAACGAATTGTAGTATTGTAAAATAGGGGCCTTCACAATTCAGTTAGTCATTGAAGTACAATGTGATTTAATGGCAATTTATGACAAATCTATCATTCTATGCCCAAACTAATATATTAACTCGCAATAATTTTATCCCAACTTGGACGTGTGTGATCGCTATCATGTAAGATATTTTTATTTATCTCCTTTCGATGTTCGTACACTTTTATCGAGATCAAAAATCTCTACCTTCAAATGCATCAACTCCTTACTGACGAGAGTCCACAACACCAACTCTTAAAGTAAACCCACAGTTAGACGAAGAAGATTACCCGTATTCAAATTGTATTCTTGTTTTAATTGTAAATCATAAACTGTAATTTATTAACGATTTATTTCATGATTAGTTTAACTTGACCGTCACAAAGGTTAACAGCAATAATAAAGCATTCATTCTAATTTGGCTATTATTTCTTCAAACTCCATGACACTTTGTACATATCATTATCAGTACACTAATATCTAGTGCCCTTTGGTGCGTTAGTTTCTTATAAAATGATGTGGTTCCAAACCATAAATAAAAAAAAACTATATTTTTAAACTGACGCACCACGGGTCCAGATATTATTGTACTGATCATATGTACAAAGTTTCATGGAGTTTGATGAAATAATAACCAAAATAGAAGAAAACTTCGTTTGCGTACGAAAGGGTGTAAACGCCCTACCGGTAACCTCTTCATAAGGTAAGGGTAACTTAGCAACTTTGTACCTGAAAGCAAAGGATGATGGGCACTTGGTTTGGAAAATAACCCAGGGCGTTCATACGTTAATTGCTAATTAATGGGTTTATGACCTTAAGTTAGATGCCTCATATTTAGTTTTTTTCATAGAGAGTTCTAAACATAGAAGAGCACGGATGTATTCCGGAATTCTACGTCCAGGCGGTCGAGATTGTCCGTCTCATTCATCATCATCAAGCCTGTAGAAGTGCACTGCTGAACATAGTTCTCCTCCATGGAATGCCACGACGAACGGTCTTGAGCCAACTCCATTCATCCGACTTAAAAACAAAAAAACTTTCTGATTGAAAGTTGCAATAAAAAAGACTAAATATGAAGCATCAAACATTAAGGGCCTTATTCATAATCATTTTTGAAACCTATTTTAGTTAAAATAGCTTTTTTCTTGTTCTCTCTGATGTAAAATGTCATACGTTAAAACAAGACAAAAGTTATTTTAGCTAAAATAGGTTTAAAAAATGATTATGAATAAGGGGGTTAGTCTATAAATCACAAATTAAGACACGGCCCAAAATCCTCTAGATAAACAACATTGCTATCTATCAAACCATGAACTATACTTTGTGGTTTAAAGTATAAAGTATGCATTACACAGAAATAATTAACATTATCCATAATATGGCTCTATAGCTTATTTTGACTGTTTTTATTCAAGGAGGAACATATAATCATGAAATATTTTGTATGTGTGTGTTTTACCAGATTGGCCAGTAAAATTATCTGAAAATGTATTCCTCAATACTTCAATATAAATAGGTATCTACAATGAAACTAAATTTATCCAGCAGCCCTATTTTGAACACATCATAAACCAGACGAGACTCCTCGCGAACCACGCATAGTGTAGGGTTGCAAAGTTTACTCAACTGATGTACCCACTAGTAGGTTAGAAAGAGCTGTCGACTTTATTCCTAGGTTGGAGAACTCTTTGCGTGGGATCCCTCTTGGTTGGTTTTATGCACTTTAATTATTTGCATAGGACTCATGCTCAAACAACACCTAAACTATGAAAATTTCAACTGGCTTACTTTTACGGCTGCCGAGATATACCCCTATGACAGAATACAGACAGACGGACGGACGGATGGCGTAAGCTTGGTAATAGGGTCTCGTTTGGCACCCGTTGGGTACGGAACCGTAAAAATTGTTCGTTCTATAAACACTATTTCGGCCATTGCTGATTCCTTCATTTAGTTGTTTTTATACATTTCAAATCGGAAATCTACATAAAAGATAACTTAAACCATGCTGAATGTTAACACACTTATTAACATTCAACAGCTTATAAAAATAACAATATAAACTCCTTTATTAGCATACTCAAATATTATTATATTTTATGTTAATATTTTCATTGTTATTGTCTGACTTCTATGAATTATGTAGTAACTTTATTTGTCCAAAAACAATACGTAAGACAAAACCAATGTGAAAAATAAATAACAAATCACTTAACTACATCATCCAATTCGTAACTAATTAGTAAAGTAACGAATTCGAGATTGTTATTTATTTTAATAAGCAAACATTGTATTTCCATAATCGTGATGTCAACTTACAAGTTTTTCCATTTTGCAGAAGATAGTAACGGCCATCTTCTATTTATTAGTCTAGATATACTAGATATGTTAACAATCTAACGTAGTTATATTTTTCAATTATGAACAAAATTTGCATGGAACCCAGTCCTTTCCTATACTGGGGTTACCCATAATTACTGAATCCAACATTTTGAAAATTACCATGTGGTCACTTACCGTCATTGTCTCACATTATGAAAGTAATAATTAGCCACAAGCTTCCTCTTTTGTCCTTAATCTATAGTGAATGTAAAAAACGAATGTGAGATCTTCTTTTCGCGTATACTTCATAAAAACATAGTAAGATTCTCCTTGTTGGATATCCTTACGGATCTACAGAAGATCTGAGGATATCCTCCATGGGGGGCCGGATATAATTATGTAAAGTTAGATTATGATTTGTCACGGTAAATAATAATAACGTTTGGGTAATTGTTTTACATGTTGTTTTTGGAAAATAACTGACAACTTCATTGAAGTTACAATCCTATTGCATTGGATTTACGAACGGCTTATAACGGAATACCTCCGTGGCGTGGCGAGGGTGTAGTTGGCTGAGATACGAGCGGTGCTGGTTCAATTCCCGCTGCGGGACTGGGTGTTGTTGGTACCATGGTACTCGTAATTCCTGATAACCATGACACAGGGAATCCTAGTGGTATGTGACTGTTGGGTGTTATGCTATTTATGGTTTACAAAGTGTTAACAAGATCTAGTCTGGTCATGGATTTATAGATAGGATTGTAACTTCTATGAACTCTACCATAAGTGTATCTTTATGTATTTAGTCGTTTACTGAAAGTTTTTGATTCTTTAACAAGTAGTTTGTCTAAAAATGCCCAACCATGCTATTTGATATGTAAACTAGTTTTATGAATGACCGCTGTATGGAGTGAAGTATACATTTTCAGATGTTTTACATTATATGGTTACAATACAAAGCCTTATTTACATTGATCCAGTATTTAGATTCTGTAGCAAGATTCCACTGCCGGATCGGCATTGGACTTATATAATATGAATATGTTTCAATCCAGTCCAGTGCCGATTTACCTCTGGACTTGAGCCAAATACTGGATGAGTGTAAATCAGCCTTAACGGGTAAGATATAAGCGAGCAAAGGAAGAAGGAAAGGAAAAGTGTATTTGATACAAAGGCCCGTCTAATTTCATGTACTAACGAGTCGCACATCCTGTCTGATTGTTGCAGGGACAACATCCGAATATCGTGACCGTGCGGGAAATAGTCGTCGGATCCAACATGGACAAGATATTCATCGTCATGGACTACGTGGAACACGACCTCAAGAGTCTCATGGAGACAATGCGGGGAAAGAAACAAGTATTCCTTCCAGGTAAATAACGCCAAGACGAATTCTTACTTTCATGTCAAAACGTGTACTTAGTTTTTTTTATTTAGAAAGCGTTAGCAGAGTTAGTCTTGGGACAGCAATAATGGGATGGTCACGTCTATATTCCTTCGACTGTGTGGCTCACGGTGAAAAGAAGCCCATTGAAGTTCTGTTTACCTCTTCGGGGAAAAAGAGCGTGTATGTATTTTAATTATTTGTTTACAGGGGAAGTTAAATGTTTGATGACTCAATTGCTGAAAGCTGTGCACCATCTACACGACAACTGGATACTGCACAGAGATCTGAAGACCAGTAATCTGTTGTTATCACATAAAGGGGTGTTAAAGGTAAATATATTTTCTATTTATTATTTAATTTTGTAATTTTGGGTTTTCATAATAATATCACCAAGTACCCAGGGTTATGTTTATCTGAAGTTCGCTTTTATTTTGAAGACCTCCGTGGCGTGGCGGGCAAGAGATGCGAGTTCGATTCCCGTTGCGGGACAAATGTTTGCATGATCTGCAAATATTTGGTCTAGGTGTTGTGGTACTATGGTACTCGGAGTTCCTGATACTCGCGACACAGGAAAGCTCAGTGTAGGATCAAGACTATGTATGTGCCTGTTAGGTGTTATGTTATTTTTAACAAATCTAAAAGTTAATTTTATTTGATGCAGGTTGGCGATTTTGGTTTGGCTCGAGAATACGGATCGCCTCTTCGTCAATACACGCCGATCGTTGTAACTCTTTGGTACCGAGCTCCAGAACTACTCTTATGTTGTAAGGAGTACTCTACTCACATCGATATGTGGAGCGTTGGCTGTATATTCTCGGAGTTCATTGCTATGAATCCTTTGTTCCCGGGAAAATCGGAAGTTGATCAATTGAATCGTATTTTCAAGGTTTGTTTCATATATACTTATTCTAAACTAGTTGCGCCCCGCGGTTTCACCCGCGTGAATAATGATGAAAATTGATGATGATGATGATGAAAAGTAGCCTATGTGTTAATCCAGGGTATAAGGTATCTCCACTCCAAATTTCACTCAAATTCGTTCAGCTGTTTGAGCGTGAAGAAGTAACAAACATAATAGGTAACAAACTTTCGCTTTATAATATTATACACATTTTGGTTTTAATGGCTTACACATAAGATATAGATATATACTGTGGCGGGTTTTTTTTGTAGGACTATTTAAGATAAACATTTCTATCATCCATTACATATGTGTAAATCTAGCGGTTTTGGCAGCGCACGCCAGAATAGCTCGCAGATGGTAGATTTTTTCCTAATTACTTGACACTTATCGTCATATTATGGACAATTCACACAATATCTTTATAAATTGTAGCCTATGTGTTATTATGATGTATAGGCTATATTATTGTAAAGTTTCATTAAAATCCATTTAGTAGTTTTTACGTGAAAGAGTAACAAACATCCATCCATCCATACTCACAAACTTTCGCGTTTATAATATTAGTAGGATAAGGGTGCCGTGGTGTTTCCGGTCTAAGAATAGACTCCTCTGTCTCCTCCCGTGGATATTGTGAAAGCCGACTAAAGGATTACACAAGGGTATGGGCAGCAGTATCCACCTGAGTATTCAACACCAATACTGCGATCACCAATCCGCCTGCCAAGCGTGGTGATTATGGCAAAGCTGCATGGTATTATATGGGGGAGGCCAACAGTGGACGTCTAACGGCTGATGATGTTAACGATAAACGGGGTATTTAGACTTGTACCGATGTCTCACTGTGGGCTGTATTGTGAATTGTATGCCTGTGCTACTACTTCGTGTCACGGGTTCTTTTCTGATCATCCCGCGTAAGAGAGCAGCTTGACGTACAGTAGGTGGCCCTGAAAAGAGTAGCTGATAATAAAGAACTAGTTTGATGAAAGGATTCATGTGTGATTCCCTGTGCTAATCCTACCCCAGCCAGCCCAAGCTCCTTACAGCAGGACTGGGTTGATGGTAACATTGATGAAGTGTCTCATTGTGCATCCCATCTTGGCCCTGACTTCTGTGGCTGCACTGTCTCCTGAGGCCTTACCATGAGCTCTTATAGCGATTCAGTTAAAACACTATTCAGTACAAAATACCGGTTCCGTGATGTCCGCAGCTATATTTAAAGGCACAGTAGCAGAAGGTCTATCTATAGACTTTGCGATTAAAGTTATTCAATGATGACGGATGTCAACGACGAACCGATATTTTAATAGTTTTTGAACTGAATCGCTATAAGAGCTCATGGTAAGGTCTCTGTTCCTGCAGGCAGCTCCGACATAGTCCACTGTCACTGTCTTGTGCTGGTGATGAATTTAGTTGCAGTCCTGTGATGATGCCTACCACCATGCACAGGTTTCCGAGCGCAAGACTTATTCTACTTCGCGCTCAAAGACTTATGCTACTTTGCAACCAAAGACCTACTATCCTACTTCGCGCTCAAAAACCTACTTTACGTGCTCAAAAACATCCTACAACTATGTTTTGCAGCTGTTTGTAACTATGCATGTGTTGGCAGGACTTAGGCACGCCATCAGATGCGGTGTGGCCCGGGTACAGCGAGCTGCCCCCGGTCCAGAAGATGACGTTCGCGGAGCACCCGCCCGGCGGGCTGCGCCAGCGTATAGGCTCTGACCTGCTCTCCGAGACGGGCCTGACACTGCTCAACGGGTTCCTCACCTACAATCCAGCTAAACGACTCACTGCGGATGCCGGCTTAGAACATGCCTATTTCAAGGTAATTTTGTGAAATTACTCGAGATGACACTTGCCCACACTATTGAAACTGTTAGCAACAGAGTTGCGTAATCCGCAAGCAGAGATCCAATTCTCTAATTTAAAAACATTCAATTCGCAGTATAATCTCGTCTCAGTCGCACTGTCACGTAAAGTAACTATTACATAATCTTCGCTTTTCTTGCTAAGAATATGTAATAGTTACTATAAGAGACAGTGCGACTGACACGAGATTATATATTGTGACTGGAATGTTTTTAAATTAGAGAATTGTCGAAAAAAAGTAATAACTATCTGATTAATTTCAGGAGCAACCAGTGGCAATAGACCCTGCCATGTTTCCGACGTGGCCGGCCAAGTCGGAGGGCAACCGGCGCACGACGCACAGCCCGCGTCCGCCGGCCGGCGGCGCCGCCTACGCGCAGTACTCGCGCGGCGACTCGGATGATTCCGGCGGCTTCCAGCTGCACCAGCGCTCGCTCAACGTGGCGCCCGGCTTCTCGCTCAAGTTCTAGGGTAAACATATTTTGCTGCCTTTATACCTTCCCGTAACTTCGCATTTCATATATTTTTTTCTTCTAACAATCTACAACGTCGTCATGATTTTAAAAAATCGATTAAGCCATCCCGGCAAGGATCAAAGACTCTGAAAGCGCTACTCCAAGGGAAAGTGGCGATACTCCAGAAAACAAAACAAATTCAATAAAAAAAGTTCAGGTTATTTGTGCTACTTAAAGTAGCATAATTATACTAGTTTATATTTTCCCTATAGATTTATAATATTCGTCTCTGGTGTGTGATCACCAGTCAATAAACATGTGTGAATATAAAAAAAAAACAAAAAAAACTGTATTTGTAATAATGCCATACACCTTTTTAACTTCGTGTCAAACATTGAAGAGTGAAATCTTAAGTACTTATGAGAAAGGCAATGAATAATCGAATAATTTCAGTAAAACATCACTTACTCATTGTATGGATACATAGTACTTTATCTAAAAATGTAATGTGATAGGTCATAATTTATTTTTGTATTACGAACAATATAGTACTTAGATTGTTATTCGATTGAAATATTATTTAATAAGGTATGCAAAGAAGGAACCCTCGCAGGTATTACTCGACAAGTTTTATTAAAATTGTATTCAACTAAATATATAAAAAAACAATAGTAAGTTTTTAAAGTTTTTATTTTACTGCGTTTTTTTACTTTTATTGATCATACATGTTCATTGGCAGATCGTAAAGGTGCAAATGTAAAAAAAATACAAATTCATTGTATAATTTAAATGTGTAAATACCTCTTAATTGTGTTAGTTTCTAATGTATCTTATAGTGGTGATCCGAAACGGGGAACTTTAGAATAACTTTTAAATAAAATATGGTACAATAAAATGTTTTTGACAGCAACATAACTTTTATTCACAACTGCTGATTTTAGGACTTACAAAAGTACACTTAGTTCGAAATAAAATCGGTGCGAAGTTCTTTAAATTTTATCGTAAAAGCTTACGTAATAAATCAATCCAAATAGAAGAAGTATTCAGCGCCCGGCATCGTTCATTCCTTTAGGTAGTGCTAACAGAGAGTTTATTAGATCTGCACTGCGTTTCCATGTCTTGTATTTGGTGTCGATTAGCGAGTTTGTTTCGATGATGAGGCGCCCTCCCATCATATCGCTTCTATACGCGTTCATTATAGAGGATATGTGACGTATGTACTGAAAATAAACATAACACAAGTTTAATTCTACTGGATAAATTAAATTATCATTTGCGCGCATTAACTTAGCTCTTGAAGCTATAGTGAGCCTCATTCCTTTCTCATTAGGGATTACAAATGTCCTTTGTGAATACCGAAATGAATAGATAAATTGAGTGGACGGATTATTCACGAGTGGAAGCATTTGTTGCGGAACCGTGTTGGTATTAGTATTATCCTGGACGAAGATACATTTAAAGGATGTTCGAAATTTCGGTTTGAATAAATGTACATGAAACAAAAAACTGCATATAAAGAAAAAAAAACAGAATCCAGCCACACAAACTTGACGCTTTTAATATGGCCTAATATTAATACCAGACGAGTAATTAATATCGCCTCTTTTATTGAACCATTGACATGAAAAGAAATTAAAAAAACCCAGTTAGGGTCGTAAGGAAATGGTTCTAAATGAGCAGGGATAGGTGCTCTGGAGACGTGCATCTAAGTTTTATGCAAACAGTTAACATGGAAGTATGGTGTAGTGTAACACGGATTTTGTATGGCGACACCGTTGAGCGCCCCTAGCGTACACTCTGAACCTCGTTTTCCATACAAAAATCAGTGTAACACTACCGTCTGAGTAAATTGCAGGTGGACAAACGCCACTCTCAAGTCTAGACCTAACCGACTCAGGAAACTCAGAATAAAAACAGCGATAATTATGTTAGATACTCACTTCTTCGTCGATCTCGTAAGGTACATGTTGAGGATCATCAATTGGTGGTAGAGCATTATCGGAGTCGTCGTAAGGTGTGGTTTCCGAGACTACAAGTAATGCCAATAGCAGCAGGAGACTCTCTCGACGCATGGCTACTAGTTTTGCTATAGCCTTAAAATTGATAATATTGTGTTAGGGATGACCTCGAATACTAACGTCACAAATAGAGCAAATAGTAAAAAAATGGGTCCAATTCTACTTTTTAAAGGTTTTTTTTTACCTGCTTGCCCGAGAATTGTAAACGGCACGAAATCGGCATTTGGAACTTTTTCTCTAACCATAGAAAAAACTGGAAAACCTAATCCTACTAATATTATAAACGCGAAAGTTTGTGAGGATGGATGGATGTTTGTTACTCTTTCACGCAAAAACTACCGAACGGATTTTGATGAAACTTACAGTATTATAGCTTATACATCAGAATCACATATAGGCTATAATTTATAATAGAGGTTTCACGTGGGTGGAGTCAATTTAGAGGTCCCACGCGGGCGGTGCCGCGAGCAAATACTAGTAGATAATAATAATCCAGTCAAGCTGTGTTTTTACCAGGAAAGTTTTGGGGTAGTTCTGATTTTTTCAAATTCATATGTTTTTGGGGTGCTGAATCCGAAACTGAGGTTTGCCAACAAATTTTTTTGTTTTGTCCTAGGGCTCACGTAAGAGGGGTTAGTATTATGTACGTTTACTTTTAGTATGTTTGTCTCCTAACTAGTACAAACAAAGTTTAGAAGTCAAACTTTCTGCTCTCATCTCAACCATTCCATTCACAATCATTCGTCGCCTGGACTATATATAATTATTTCATATCTAATATGATCATAAATAATAATATTTTAAGATATTTTTGTTAGAATCCAAACTTTTATGATTCTTAATTTGTATAATTTTGGGCTTGAACAATATTTAATTGAAAAAAAAAACACCTTTGTCACCTTTTATTTACGATGTAAATAAGGCATGTGCACTGTGCAGCGAACTGGGAGAAATTCACGAACTGACAGTGTTTTAATAAAAAAAGTAAAGTTTTGGGGTGGAAATAGTGGGTTTTGCAGAGACCGCCGAAATATGGCAATTTTCAACTAGCGGTCGAGAAAGAACGGTTATTCGAAAATAAATTAAAAAAAAACTAATGAGTGATATTTTTATGGAATTGTTAAGTGCTTTAATTTCTATGTATGAGTCATTCACGAAAAGTTTATAGTTTTGAGTTTTAAGCTAAAAACCGGCAAAACACCGAGTTTTTTTTCACTTTTTATGCATTTTTATCAATGTTTCGTCACATAATTTTGTTAGCAAACCTCAGCACCCCAAAAACATAAAATTTAAAAAATCAGAACTACCCCAAAACTTTCCCTCTATTGAGTACACTTTGACTGAACTATTAATGTAGTGCATTCATCACAGGAATATGTTTAACATAATAATATTTCGGTAGGGGTACGACTGGTCTAAAACTGCACGCCCCCACCCACTTTTACACTAGGCACTTGACACAAGCTTGACGTTCAAAAACGGTCCTAATACTAGCATTTGTTAGCGGCTCCGCCCGCATGGAACTTCTATTATAAATTATAGCCTATATATGTTATTCTGATGTATACTGTAAAGTTTAATCAAAATCCGTTTAGTAGTTTTTGCGTGAAAGAGTAACAAACATCCATTCATCCATCCTCACAAACTTTAACATTTATAATATTAGTAGGATTTTATTTTTAATAGAACAGTTGGGCGTTAAGTTTTAGATTAAACGCACCTTAATATGTCTATCAATAAGTACAAAAACCAAAACGATTTATTGGATTGACTGTTAATAATTACGATTTGTTTAATTTACTGAAACTATTTTCCATCTCCAGAATTTTCATTGGTTACAATTGTTGTGTGGCTATCAAAATTGATATGCCGGCTCTAGTTCGTCACAAACTTATCTTAGGATCTTTAACTTGCCTATCTGTATGCAAACACTAATAAAGATTCTCGTGATTTAAAAGTGATATGATATCACTTAAAACTTAAAGTACCTACGTAACTATTTTGTAAACACAACCTGCTACACTTACTTGGACTAAATACATTGTAAAGGTAACAGGAAGTCGGTGGATGGAGGCGGTTTAAGACCGTTCGCCGTAGCAATCAAGGGGGAGGCCTATGCCCAGCAGTGGACTTCTAGATGATGATGATGATACACTTACCAAACTTCTACAAAGTTTCATCAAACAAAACTTCATACATAAATTTGAAAAAAAAAATCCTAAGAACTTTTATGTTTTTCCCAAAACACAGGTAAATCACGTCGAATTCGGAAATCCAATGTTTTGTACTACGCGGTGTTCTTCCTACGATTGCCAGGAAATAATGTGGACTGCCGATTGACGAGCGCACAAGGAAACCACGGTGGGCGGTCAGCGGGCGCACCGGTTAGGGGGAAATAATGGTGGGGGCATTCGGTTTATTTTTTAGGGCGCAGCTGATTGATATTTTATTTATACAGAAAACTAATTAACATTTATCTGGATTTATTGTGACCGATCCTGTTGCCTTTTCCTGATTGACTAACAAACCGAAGACTCACCATGCTATTCAAAGTTTGGATATACCTGTTTTAGGGTCAAGCTACACATCATCGTATGCTTCAGCTTGCGCCCATCTTAATACCACTAAAACCCTATTTTGTGTGGAATGTCATTAGCACGTGCGATTGCATCTGGAAGTCATCTCGAATAAAACTCCCCCATAATCTAATGTTCCAAACATAACTCGTTTGTTCTCCAACCGTTTCTATAAATATTTTTAATTCACAATGCAAATATGCGTATCCTTCAGACAAATAAGAACGTTTTACGATTCTTTTACGTCGGTCGTCGAGTTCGATTGTCTTCGTTGTAGGGTGAGCAGCCAGGCGGAATCGCGAGGTGGCCGGCAGTGCTGTGCACGAGACAGCTTCGCGTACTACCTACCTACCCCGCTCAGCGTCATCGTACTTGCGTCACGATTCATTATTTTTATGGATACATTGCTATTTAGAAATACAATGTGATTCAAATAGAAACATCGTTTCTATAATTAGATAAAATAAAAAAAAATTACCTGCCTAAGTATACTTTTAAGGGCAGGTAATATTGTATATTTACCACATATTACCAGTTAATATCTAAAAAAAATTTACATACCGATTTATTTGGAACAACAACCTGGCGTTTTATTAGTTAGTTTCATATAGCCTAGGTTTAATTTTTGATTCTTGGATGGGTCCGTACCTACCCAAGCGTGGAATAGAATAGAAAATCCCTAATTTATAATAAAAAATAGACAAAACTTAACATGATCATTAAAAGTACAATGGGCGGTCTTCTCGCTTAGAATTTATTTCTTCCAGACAACCTTTGGATGAACAGAAATATATAAGGTTAGAAGAATGGCCGAGAAAGTTACGTAAATTTTTTCAGATTGTACGAAAGAAGTGGAAAATGAATACTTACCTACTTAATCAAATATGATAAAGTATACTTAATCTTTTAAAAAATTATTTGATATCTATTATATAAAATAAATAAATAAGAATCTAAGTCCTGACTGACAGACAACGCAGAGTTTAAACCGCTGGACCTAGAGACTTGAAATTTGGAGGGTCTGTTCCTTTTAGGATTTTTCAAATTCCTCCTTTATGGGGTCCAAAACGGGCATTAAAAATAAAGCAAAAATGCTCTGTATTTCAAAAACAATTGGTATTAGACACTCCTCAAACAAAATGTGTTTCAGCGTTACCTGAAACTTTACGTTTTCTTTTGTAAAAAAATATAATTTACGTTTTAGCCAGATTTCAGTGTATTTCGACATAGTGAAATAATGGCTCCACCTGGCTCCACAGATGACTCCCTACAAACAAATTTTACCTCCATAATATTAGTGTAGGTTATTCACTATCTAAATAAAAATATAAAAAGTATCTGCTACATAATACAATATTGTATAATTATATTAAAACAATACATACAAATACCTACATAAATATAGGTATGTATAACTTATAGTGAAGTGAAGGGAAGACGCTATAGGAGATACAATGACATTTCTGACGATGATTTTAACTTGGGCTTTAAATGGGGCGGTATACTTAATTCACCTGGGTTAATTCACCTGGGTGCACTAAGTACACTATTTAGTAGACTTGATTCACCCAGGTCATTTCCGGGTGCATTAAGTGAACTTTACAGTAGATTTAAATCACCTAGATAAATCAATCAATTATTATTATCAAATCAGAGTATACTTTATGCACCTGCAAAACTCTAAACAAAATCTCTTTAAAAGTGAAAATAATTATGGAGTGGTATAATGTCGTCTTTCAAAAATAGGACCAGTTAGTAGCTAGTAGTAGTAGTAGTAGTAATATTAAAAAAAAATTACTTAATTACCCGATTGCCTCAGAAGGAGGGTTATGTTTTTCTAGAGTATGCATGTGTATTTTTAACAGGCGTGTATCTTTATAAGTTGCAGTCGGGTTTTAGTTTTTACATGCAGTTTTCAACTAGTTAATCATTTATTATTTGTATTTATGTAAAAAAAATTGTAGTTAATGAAAACATAAAAAAAAGGTAATGGGATCCATTCCTACTACTGCTAGGGGTTGGTCCATCTTTGCTCGCTCGCATCAACACAACATTTCCAGATAACTTTTCATTGAAATAACCGACTTCCACCATTGTATTCGACTAAGTATCTGAAGTAGTTGATGGTAAAAAAAACAGTGTGGCGAAAGGATTAAATCAAGGCCACACATAAAATACGACTATATAGCGCAAATTTGAACGCGGGTTAGCATTAAAATCATTCATAGCCAGAGTGCATTCATGGCGGTTCCAATAAGCCCTAACACGGTTAGGATACATTGTTTTATGTCGGAGTTTTGGAGCCTATCTTCCAGTTCGATGGTACCATTTTCATCAAAATTATTTTATTTAAATTTGCTTCCTAAAGTTGTTTAACTAACTTAATCGAGATATCTTATCGCCACCCTTGAAATACTTTTCATTGAGGAGTTCCGGTGGCCATTTGTGGTCTTCTTCACCAAATGATACTTTCTGAATGCAAATGCTTGACTTGTTGCTGAAAATATCAAAACCGCTATGTGTATGCCTGTAATATTTGAGGAGTTCCCTGAATTCCTCATGGATTCTGGCAACAACTCTGGAAAAACTGACAAATCTGGAAGCATATCTATTAAAAAAAAAACCAAATTGGTTATTAAACGACGGAGATATGAGGTAACAAACAAAAAAAAATAAAAAAAGTACAACTGAATTAAGAACCTACTCCTTTTTTTGAAGTCGGTTAAAAATTACATAGGTACACTGATTTGCTCATCCAATAAACTAAGTGGTGCTTCTCGGATTAAATTGTCGTTTCCTTGGGATTTACGTTGATTCGACTTAATTTATAATTTAAACGCGATAACTTGTAAGCACATAAGTGAATTAAGTCTACCATGTAGTGCACCTAATACACCAAGGTATCACCTGAGTGAATAAAGTTTACTATGTAAGTGTACTTAATGCACCCGGAAATTACCTGGGTGAATCAAGTCTGCTAAATAGTGTACTTAGTGCACCGTGAATTACCCCAGGTGAATTAAGTATACCGCCCCCTTTAAATATGTCTAGGGATGGAACTTTCCTTTGGAGACAGGTAACGTAGTCCACACGCGTGTTGCTTGAGTCGTAAAAGAATTCTTGTAGAAATTAGTTCTATGTACAGAAGATTATCTACTCATGGTACGTGACGTGACCCAATCACACATACCTACCTGTCTCGCTCGTTATTATTTGCCAGCCTAATGATTTGATCACAAATCTGAAACGAAACGTGTGCTCATTGGAGGTATCCCATATTACAGACACCTATACCTACCACACTGTATACTGTGTGTGTGTATAGGTTTAGTAGAAGTACTTATCTACTCTATTCGTATCCCCTATCCATGTTTATCACGCACGCCACAAGTGCCTATTTGTTACGTACCTATAGATTGTGAAAGAATTTGTCGATGAAATCTATACATAAATTGTGTTTCCTATTAATTTATTATTTTAGATCCCTAATATTTGGATTAATATTTCAGTAAAACTAATTAGTTCCATACGAGCTCTGATGACCCTGTAGCCAAGACCTTAACGTTGATATCTGATGCCTGACGGAAGACTTCGCGGTTCCTCCTTCGCTGACGTACTGTTCCACGCTGGCTTCCCATGAGAATATGGAATTGAGCTCATCTTCTGATCCGAATTCAGGACTGAAAATGGAATAATCCACTGAGATAAGAACGATAACATATGGAAATGGGCTATAAGCTGCGGGTTGGGCTTATAGAATTAACGCAAGGACAGTGGGGTCTCTTTGTCGTAGACTATGTCAGTTGCTGCGTGATTCAAGTAAGAAAATAAGTAGATTGCAGGTTTTTCAAGGAAGTGCTTGTGTCTTACCAAATAGCTACGTATTCATGATGCGGTAAGTTCCTGAGATCGACATCTAGGGCGGAGGCACGGCGTAGGGCGGTGCCGACGAGGTGGTGAGCTCGACGGAACGGCACGCCTCGTCGCACTAGGGCGTGGGCTAGGTCTGTCGCCAGCATGCCTGGGTCAAGTGCGCTTAGAGCTCTCTCCGCGTTTACCTGCAGGTGAGCAGGATGATAATATTAAGGAATGAAGAAAAAAAATGAGAATAGTTTCCAACGATGTCAAAATCAATGAACTAAGCCAAGGCTAGATTTTACTTACTTCCATTGTCTTGACAGTTCCAGCGGTAACTTTGAGACAGTCCAGTAGCCTGTCGTAGGACCTGAACAGGAGCTCTTTATCCGACTGGAGATCCTTGTTGTATGTGCTTGGAAGACCTTTTATAATACAACTGAACGCAAACGACTCCCCAAGGAGTAGGCCAGCTGCTCCTCTGACAAGTTCTAAGCCGTCGGGGTTTCTTTTCTGAGGCATCAAGCTGGATCCAGTGGAGAACTGGTCTGAGAAACGAACCAGACCGAATTCCTGCGTACTGTAAATGATGAGATCTTCAGCAAGTCTACTAAGGTGTAGGCCGCAGAGAGATGCCCAGTTCAGGAATTCCACTGTAACAGAAAATGAGGTCTTTAAGTCAGAAAATGAGGTTTGATGCTTCTATAATCAGTGAGTAATAGTAGACTCGGTTCTGTATGCCGTTGGCGCTCACCAAAATGATCCCTCGAAGAAACAGCAAACATGGAATTCGGAGTGATGTCTTTGAAGCCCATATTCTCAGCAAGCTTGTATCGATCTATGGGTAAAGCGCAGCCGGCTATCGCTCCACTACCGAGCGGACATCTCGACAATCTACACCTCTGCTCGTCTAGACGTGTGGCGTCATCACGGAGGCCCCATGCATGGCTAAAAGAAGAAATTGATTGTGAATATGTGCTCCTCATCTTTCGGTTGTGTGTTAGAAAATAATAGTTAGGTACCTACCTCATCAGGAAATGACTCCATCTTATTGGCTGCGCTCGCTGAAGGTGGGTGTAGCCCGGAGCAATAATATCTATTTCTCTGTCAGCTCGGTCCACTAAAACCTGAAGCAAAAAACAAAACACTGTCACGTAAGCACGAAAGTCTATTCTGTTTGGGCAGAAGATAAACCTAGGCATACCTTGATAATTTCCGCGAGGGCAGCATGCAGCTTAGGCAGAGCAGCCAGCATCCACAATCTAGTATCAGTGGCGGATTGGTCATTCCGGCTGCGAGCGGTGTGCAACCTCAGCGCCGCTTCACCAGCGTGTTTGAACAGACGACGCTCCACCACGGAATGGATGTCTTCCTCGGGGTCGCTTATCCGGCCGGTTTTGGAAATCTCTGCTTCGATTTCTTGTTCTACCTACACGGGAATAAAAAATCTGAGATCTGAATACCAATAAAATTTCAAACAGAGCGGCATTCGAATCTGCTACTTTTGTCATCTCTGTCAGGTAGTCTATGGGTGTTTACATCACTCTTTCGGTATTTATACCTATGTAGAGCTTGGGTATCGATTCGACCTATTTATTTCCGTTCCGCTAATGTCGAAAGCTTTTCGAAACTGGAAAGTGATGTATGACTATAAAAATCCTCACTGGTTCCAATGAATATTCTGATGCAATATTCCATAAGGTACCTTATCAAGTCCTTCCTGTATTGCCTGATGATCCTCGCTATTCAAGTGGCCGCTCCTGTGCAGTTCTTGGGCCCATCCTCGGCTGCCGTGGATGTCTTCGTGGAAGAGGCGTGAGTCAACTGGCAGGGAGTCGTTGAGACGCCTCAGCACTGAGGACGGCTCCTCTTCGAAACAACCACCCCATAATTGGTACCTATCCTATGAAATATTTTGTTTTCACTGCCAATGGACTTTTGTAAACGGAAGTAGGTACTTAATTAAACTCTAAGCAGGTGTTGTGATCAGCAGGTCTAAAACGGCCTCTTTAAATGAATCATAATACGATTCATATAAAGGAATTGCTAAGGATCTGCAGAGAATTCGGAAAATGAATTGCTACCAGATGAATTGCTCAATGTGGCAAATTCATCTGGTAGTAACTCCTTTTCCTAATTCTCAGCAGATCCTTAGCAATTCCTTTATATGAATCGTCGTAATATGATTCATGTAAAGTGGCTTTTTTAGACCTGTAGGTAGGTTAAAAGATCTGTGAGGATATAAAGGTAAACTTCTATGCACAAGTATGGTAGTAATTGCAGTTGGAGTAGGTACTAATGTAAGTTTGGTGTTAAGAGGGCACTATTCTACAAATTAGCTCCCTCTTTAACGTACGCGATAACCCGCGCGCCATCTCGCTCGCGCTAGCGAGTGTCGTGCACAAAAATTAAGTTTTTTGTTTATTATGGCGAAAATAAAGTGTTTATCAAAAAACTGATTTTAGCATAAGAATAAATAGTTATTAACTACTTGTTGTAGTAAAATTTATCTTAAAAAACCGTAGGGTTCCTGAGATTTCTTTCAAAACGTGTGGGAAACAAGGATTTTTCATTAAATAAAACTATCGAGGTTTTTTTTACATATCGTGTTTTCAACTTTACAAAATAAATGCAAAAATATAAAATTTTCATATTCCAAAATATTTAACTCGTAGAACCCGTACATACCGAGTAATAAACCGATTTTGTTGGGCAAAATCACATATTACGCCTTCTTAACAAACTTACGTAGATCTTGATGCTGAAAATAGTACCTACCTATCATTAGTAAGATAAGTAAATATTAAAACTTACTGCGGACATAGTTATCTCACGCAAATAAAGAACTCGACTGCGTGGAACTTTATCTGAAACTGATGATGTGATGTAAGTATAATAATATGTACCTACCTATCTACACAACTTATTTATTGTACCTTTTGCTCTATCAACAGTTTTTATCTATAACTATCACAGCACAGGGGTTAACTAAGGTTATTAAAATAAACTCGTATTTAGATAGGTAGATATTTCCGCAACTTTTGCTCCAACCAAACCGAAGCATATAACTGAAACTAATCCTAAAAGGTTTAAATTTAGAGGATTTTTTTGAAAAATAATTACTTAGGTACCTACTGTATGGAATTAGGGAATTAGGTACCTATTTATATTATCTTAATTTAAGACTAGTAAGTACCTACTCTGTAAAGTAGGTAGGTAGTCATTCATTCTAAACATAATTGTAGCAAATAATTGTTACCACCTGGAATTCATGTTCCATATTGCAGTGCCCAACCCGGGATCATGTTGAAGCTGTAACTTATATATAAGATCTTAATTTGTACAACATGAACGCAATGAAACATTTTGATTTGATTTATGATTCTGTTTGTTGGTTTGGAGGCAGTTTTACCGTACAGCTAATATGCATATATTACCTACAAAAGACGATTCTAACTTATCCCAAAAATCTAGTTTAGAATAATGCTAGTTCCCGTTTTCGCCACGGCCATTCTCTTTCTGCTCAGACTTGAAGTACCAAGCGGACAAAATAGCGCCATCTATCAGTGAGGAGTAACGTTAATAACACTGCGCTATCTATTGGGGAGAATTTATAACTATTTTGACTTGGTTAAACTGTACTGTCTATGTCATGTCTATCATTTTCTCGGACGAAGAATCAAGATGGACTCGACAGGCACGTGTACCCGAAAGGGACAAACATAGAGTAAGTACATCGAAACGCAGATTACAGAATTTGAGACATTTCTTCATAATTTCAGCCTAATGAAACCCGAATAAAAAAAAACATACTTACGAATGATAGGTTTTGTTTTCTAATTTACGCTCACTCCGACTGTTACAGCCGATTACACAGTAATGCACCATATCTAGTGTTTTCTAAAACACTAAATTTAAAAAATGATTATGAAGAAGGGGGTAAATGTAATGTAGAAAACAAGAGAAAATCAAGTAAAATCAAATGCACACACAAAGTTAAACTATGTTATAGACAAAAATAAGTGATTTTGTCTTCTAACACTCAGCCTTTAGCATAGTATTATTATTTGGATGTCAAGTCCATCTTGATTCTTCGCCCGAGATCATTTTAATTTGCTTTAATCTTTGAAGCTTTTTATTACTCTGAGATTTTCATACGTTAACATTTTTGTAGACAGTTAGTTTGTACATGGTTGCACGAAAACCATTTTCTTGGAAAATTAATCATTCGGAATGAAATGCTGACAGGCTGACATCGTCTCTAGTGGTTACTCTGTCTACGCTTCTGAGAGTGACTTCCTCAGGTGGCTTTCTCAGAGGAATGTTGTCTATTTCATTGTCTTCCTCTTAGAATAAGGACTGTTTTTATCCGCTCGAGGATAAAGTAAATTTGAATTTAGAACATCAGTCCTTATTCTAAGGTCTTCTCCACCTCAGAATAAGGCACCCCAACTTCAAAGCTTCATTGCTTGGAGCAACTTCATTGTCTATAGGTTTATCGACCTTGACTTTTCAAAATTGTGAACACTAAAACCACAGACACCACAAATAAAAGGAAGAGGAAGTTCTTTTTCTGCCTGCTGTTTATGACTGTGTCATTGTGTTGTGGTAATATTTATATTAGGTTATGTATGTTTATGAAATTGACCCCGCGTTTCATTCTTAAAAAAACATGAGATCTAGTTAAGAATTAGAGCTAAACTCTTTAATTATTAAAAGTTGAGTGTAACGCGTTATAAACTGTCTAATTAATAAAAATCCATCTCAGAATCAAGAGAAGAATATTTTCAATGTAAATTAGTCACGCGAAATCTCAACAAATATTGTATAAAATGGACGAAAAACAAGTTAATTTCCCAAAAGATGATCCGCAAGACGAGGTCGAATCAAGTGAACCACGTTTTAAGCAACTTACACTATTTGATATAACGTTTGATCCCGGTATGAAAGATGATGAAGGAAACGAAGCTCCTCGTCCCTACACGAAAAACATGATGCGGAAATGGTTACGGAAAGTCAAGTGGGAAAATGGGAAAGCTGAAAAGAGACGCAAAGAAAAAGCACATGCTAAAGATAGAAGGCGAAAAGCTCGCGAAGAGAATCGAGAATTAGGCCCAAGCAGAAAAGCACTGAAGAAAATGAAAATAGAAAAACCAAAATCGGGTATTGGAATTATCATAGACCTGAGTTTTGAAGATCTCATGATAGAAAAGGACAGGTACAAAGTAATAAAGCAAATATTACGGTCCTACTCTATAAACAGGCGATCAAAGAAACCTGTACAATTTCATATTACTAGCTTAGGAGAAACAACTAAAGGTGACTTGTCTCGGCATAATGGATATGAAAACTGGGATGTAAGTTTAGTTGTGTTATGGAGTCTATAAACTTACCTGGGATGTAAGTTTAGAAGTAATTAAACTTTTGAAACTATCATGGTTATGAACTATCACTAGAAACGGGATATTTACCATGATTTTCATGACCGCGGTTACCAATAACATCTACTCGCAAAGACTTCAGTTTACCCATGATCATGGCGCATGCAACTGTCCGAAATATTGGGAATAAACAAAGCTCAAAAATCATGGTAAATATCCCGTCTCTAGTGATAATTAGAAGTAAGAACTCATAGAAGAGTACCTACTTAAAATGGTAGGTAGGGACTTATATCATTCAGTTTTTTTACAGATAGAATATCATGAACAGCTATATACAGAACTATTTCCTAAGGAGAAAATTGTTTATTTGACAAGTGAGTCAGAGAATGTGATTGAAAACTTTGAAGAAGACACTTTCTATGTTATTGGTGGATTAGTAGACCACAACCAGCACAAGGTTTGTTATTTGATATTAGAACTTCTGACTGACTTATCAGAAGCTTTTCTTGTCTGCCATAAAGCATATTCTGAATTGTATCTCTTGTCTTTCATAAATTATTGACTAGATTTAAGATCATGTTGCTGATGAGTATGTTGAAAAGAGCTTAGAAAAAATATTCAGTTTCATTCTGTACTAATTAAAACCCAAGGACATTATATAGGGCACTAGAAGTCTGGATGGTGGTGACTGAAAGCTGTTCATCATGGCATTCTATGTGGGGGCTATATCTAGCTCTTGAGCTGATGATGACGAATGCGAGTGAAAGTTTATTTATTAGCTCTTCTAATATAAACAAAAAGTATTGCAATTGTAATGTCATATTGCACTTTCAGGGTCTGTGCCATCAGATAGCTGTAGAGCAAGGAATCAGACATGCACAGCTCCCACTGGACAAGTATGTCAACATGAAAACTAGAAAAGTTTTAACCATTGACCATGGTAAGTTAATATTTTGTTTGAACTAAGTACATGAAAACCATTCGATTGAAATTGTAATCGAGATGATAAAGATTAAAATGCATTAAAATTTTATATCTTTAAAATAATTCAATTATTTGGTAGTGAAACACAGTTTGTTAATTAATTTATGTTATTTATTTACAGTGTTCGAAATTGTTGTGAGGATAATAGAGGGAATGCCATGGCAAGATGTGCTGATGAAGGTCCTACCTATGCGGAAAGGAGTGCAGGCGTGCGACAATGTTAGTAACCCCGATTACATCTTTGATGATTCAGATGGTAGTGATGATCAATTAAATGAATCTACACCAAAGTTATAACAACAAACCTATTGTAAAACGGCTGATAAGCTCCCGCGTGAATCATGTGAAAAGGGCCGCAAAATGTAAAAAAATAAAAATAAAAATGACCTTTGCATTACATGTCTAATTCTAATTTGCTTAACATGTACAGGGAAGTTCTATAAAACTAAAATTGGATAATGTTTTATTTTATTACAAATATGATCTATATATTTTAACGTTAATTTAATTGGTACTTCTGTACCAAATTTCATACATTTTGATTCAAACTGAAAGTTATGACACTGTGATAAACTTGGACAGATGGACGGATGGTCCGAACAATCTTATAAGGGTTACTTATCTGACTACGGAACCTTAGAAAGGATTTGCTAATGTCTAGTAAAAGAAGCTACAAAAAGAATGTAAAAGGTTCTATGCACTTACAGTAGTGCAGGCATGGGTGATTTTTATAAACCTGTATGGTTTGAATACGAAGCAATGGATGCATTTTTGGAGTTGGTGTGCTATTTAATAAAACAATAAGTACTTACTGTAAGTATGTTATACTTTATTTGTAAATTGTAACATAGTAACTAAATACATATACATTAACATACATACATAGACACACGCCTTTTCCCCGAAAGGGTAGGCAAAGCCTGAATGGGCCTCTTCACTGTGGGTTGCACAATTGAGGAACCTAATAGACGTGTCGATTGGTGAGCTCATTGCCGCCGTTGCTTTCCCACAACATAAACGGCTTCTTCGCTTTCTTCCAGTAATAGCACATTTAAAATTGGCCTGATTGCAGACTAATTTCCGATACTCAGTTCTATCTTCATACAAATTAGGTTCAAATTCACAGTAAGGATATTTCCCAGCCCGGGTGTTTGCAAATAGTACTTTAAAAGAGACGATTGCGTTTATTTTCAGGAAGGATTATCAGCAAATGAGATTGAGGTTGGAGAGGAGGGCAATTCGATCCAGAGTGTAGACAGCCAAAACACGGTGTCCCTACCAAAACGACGCCGTAACAACCCTCCCGAGTTTCTAGAAGCTGACGGAACAGTTAGGGAGGCTCTTTGTTCACTAAAAACAACCTTAGAATCAAATAAGTCTCAAGAAGATGATGATTGTGACCTATATGGTAAAATTTTAGCAAAAAGTTGCGCAAACTACCTGATGATGAGAGATTGCAGTTAATGTATGACATAGACGGAATTGTTATACATCTTCGTCAGCTATTAAAAGAACCATAAACATCCGAAAATTGTTCTACTACGTATGTTCCGTCACCATCTCAATCACCACAATCTACCTATTCACAAACTACCTTGTAACTCGCTCACGCTGAACCTGGCACATCATCGCATGAGGCACACATTGACCAGTTGCTTTGAACCACCACTACATTCTTCACGCGCCGACTCAATCGTGGTAACTTCTAATGAAGTTTCCAAAAGGATGATGAAGATTCCACACATTTTAATAATATTATGTTTGATAGCGGTTTTTACTATATAATTAAACTCGCTCCAGCATGGCTTGAGTGATGTATGTAGTAAACTAAACTTAATAAATGACTTCACTTTGAAAATATTTCGTTTCATTATCTGATAAATTCCCTCTTCAGAACTTAATTTAAAACCAGCCACACTTTTTTAGGTTCTGCTCAATAGCCTCAATAATTTTTAATACGACGTGTACTGGAGTACCCTACCAAAGATCACGTCTAATCTAACCAGCATGCCAATCTGCTTGTTACGATCCGATCCGATGTCTTCCCGTCGTTTTATCATCAGCCTCAAAGTCTCATCTGAAATATCAGATTTCCTGCTCATACGCTTAATTCTGTAGAGTTTTTCGCTTTCTTCCTTCACGATTTCTAGTATGGTTTGGAGTTCCTCGTCTTCTGTGGTTTCCACGGCATCGAATCGATCTACCATTTCCTTCTGGAAGGCTTCGGGTCTGATTTGCAGTAGGTTAGGTCGGAGCGTGGGGCCGTTTCTTGTTGTATCTAGGTATCGTATTGGGAGGGTTTTGATCATAATTGCCACGCTGGGCAGGCGGTTTGGCGATCGCAGGGCACAGATTTTCGCAGCGTTAGGCGCTAGGCCAATTACAAATTTCCACATTAGGTAACCAGATGAGTAATTATATAAAAAACAGTAATAGTAGACGACGAAGTTACAATTACTCAGTTTTTACAATGAACTTTCTAAAAAAACCTACGTAAGGTAAGCATACCTACTATAAAATTTCAGAACCAAACAACGGTCCAAACAAATGTAAAAATTGCAAACTATAGTTTATAAAAAAAAATAACCAAACATTATATCACGCGTAGCGTGTGCAAGAACTTTTAGTGATTCTCTTTACATTTTACTTTCGACTACCTAAGGTTTTTATATTCTCTTTTGTATGTACCTATCAGCTCCTCCTTGTTCTCGAGGCACCACACAGGCCCTTCCCACCTATAAATTATCCTAGCGATTTCAATGAATAAAATACTTTGCAGGTAGGTGTAATTTGCATTATTATTACTTACTAATTCACGTCATTTTTTTTCAAACACAGGCTTAACCTGGAGCTTTATGAGGCATTATTGGGGCCGTATTAGCCAACAGTAAGAGGCCCTTTTACAATATAAAAAAACATTATTGTTATGGTGGATGGAAGACAGATGATTAAACTATTGTGGAAATGGATGAAAGTTGGTGTTATTGCAAGAAGAGCATGCTAATTTAATGTTTATTGGGCTATTATAATATGAGAAACGGCACTGCCAATTCAGAATTATTGAAAACGATTTAGGCAGGTGCAGACTTGCCGTTCATCAAACGGGCCCCTTAAAGGTGCCGCCAATGAAGGCAGCGTAAGGGGTAACATTGGCGTGGACGGCTAAAGGGTGTTTAGAGGTGTGCTGCAGTTTCACTAAGCGCACTTCCAACCTTGGAGCATAGGTTTCGCTCTTGCGCCTCCACCCTCGGCCAGCCGGCTAAGGCAAGTCGAGGGTCAGGGGCTCTGTTGACCCCAGGTAGTAATGGGGCTCCGCGGTGTCGCCACTCACCGAACGCTCGCCTTTATTAATATTATTATTAACATAATTAATAGGTATTATTGTAACTAAACTTATTATTAATATTATTATTGACATAATTGATATTATTATCTAACTTATTTTTAATATTATTATTAGCCACGCCATGCATGATCTATTTAGGTGTGTAATAAATTTAATATTTAGGTATTTATAACAATTACAATTCATGTAAATGACTAGGTTTTTGTGCAATACATATTCAAGTGGATTTTTAACAATCCGCTTTTACAAAGTAACTTATTTTAGCTACAGTATTTTAAAAGCATTTTGTGGCTTTTAGAGCCGTGAATGATGTCTATGTATTATCAAGCAGTTGACACGGATTTATGGTGTAGTGTAACATGGATTTATGTGTAGAAAAAGAGGTTCTCAAATTGTCCGCCACAAAAACATACCGCTTTTCGTGGTTTCATACAAAAATTCACACACAGCACAATGGGAGGCCCGTCCCATTGCCGTTGAGACGTAAGAGATATCGAGGCAGCACTGTGCTAGTTATTGTTTTTTACCATTTAATTAGTTTTTTTTTTCAAATATTTACTTATTTTTCATTAGTGAGTTATGTTATATTTTTTGTAAAAGTCCAGTATTAAAGGTGATACTTTATCAGGGTTATTCAAGTGTACGTGATGAGTGCCAGGTATGAAATAACTCTCAAAATCTGGGTTATTCTTTTCGATAATTTCTCGCATTTCAACTGAAAAGGCGTCTGTTGCGTACGGGGAGTCGATAGCTTTAATATACAAAGTTGGGCATTTCAATCTTCGAATGAGAGCTGCTACGAATTTCTTGTCCTCAGGATTGAATAAAGTGTACTTTAACCTCGAGTCTCGAGAGAAGTAATGTTTGTTCGGGTCCTGTTTAGATGGTTTTGTTCCGCGATTCGCTAGGTATTGTATACTCTCCAGCCCGACGGACTTTCTTGTGCCTTTGTACCACTTTTCTTTAATTTCGTCCATAGTGTAACTTGGTGGTTCTTCCTCTAAGCGAGATTGTGCGTTGAGACATTTTCGTATGACTATAGGATATTTGTCTATAACGAAATCTAAATCATAATCGTCGTGAATGAGACTGTCCACCCCGACAAAGAAGTCGACGTCATCGGGAAAAGTACTAGCAAAACGCATGGCAGCTATAGATCCCATAGAATGACCGAGCAGCGAAACTTTATCCCATTTGAAATAATCCTTTAACGCCAGAATGTGTCTTGGCAGATCCCAACTGTAGTATTGCGAACCTGAAAACAAATTGATAACCTTTACATATTGTGTTATTTTGGTTTAATGACTTTGGTCTAATTATATTTATGAGATACTATCAATTAAGACATGTGTGTTAGGTCTCCTGATTTCCGCAAAATCAGTGTTTGCTATCTCAAGAAGTGTTGAAGCTAATGTTCCACCTTAAGCGATCTTGATGAAATTTGGTAGGTGGGTTGATAATAATATAATAATAAAGTTATGAGTTTCATCAGTTTGGCAGGGGGTTGTTTGAGATTTTGAGGTCCGAGAGGGGGTAAAAATAAAAATGAGACAACCAAGTCACATGAAATTAGTTGGACATTTTAAAACTGTTTTAACTTTTTTATTAGACTTTATAGTTTTAGAGATAAAAGCAAAAATGTAAAAAAATAAACCTCTAGGGTACCTACTTCCACTAATTCCACAAGGTTTAAATTTGATATGCTAGTAGCTTCTGTGACACAACTACAGGGAAAAATCAAAAATTTAAGAATTTCGATATTTATACATTTATATTTCTAAATGAAAAATCTTATTTAACATCCATTGTTGACCTCCCATTGTTGTTGACGTTGTAGGCCAGTTAAGTCGGACATTAATTTCTGTGATACACTGTACATTACAATGTTGCCTATAGTTTTCCTGCAAAACAGCTATCATGATTCACTTTGCTAGATTATTTTAAATGTTGACTGAATTCAAAAAAGGAGGATATCAATGAATACGTCAACTATATACCTACTATACTAGGATTTAGTTTTTACGTATTTATCATCATCAGCTTGTAGAAGTCCACTGCTAGACCTAGGCCTCTAAATGTTTTTTTTAAAGTCGTTTAAGTAGAAAGTTAGAGGAAAGGTTTCCTACATCGCGTGTTTTCGCGAGGTCTCAGTTCGGGGCGAACCACTCGTAAAATGTACCTTTAGGGATCCAAGAGGATAGTCCATGTCCAGGGAAATCAAGTGCAAGTATAGCTCTGTCTTTGATGATCATTGGCGCTAGGGGATCCCAGGTGCCAGCGTTGTCCTGCCAGCCATGTAGTGCAAGGATAGGGCGCTGGTTCGCATCTTCGTTGCCCCATAGCTTGGCTGATACGTGACCCCACGGAACAGGAATTTGGATCTCTTTTGTTGGTATCTGAAAACGTATGGACGTAATTAAAATTATTTAAAATGTAGAAGGTTATAAAAACCTTGTAAAACATCAAAAATTTTTCTTTCTCTAGAAATTTTATGTACAGAAAGAATAATACAACGAATACTTCGTCTTCTTATGGTCCCTCTCCGTTACTGAAGATCATGAAGTCATCTTTTTGAATTTCTCCATAGTCAGGGCTAGCCAAAATATATCATCTGCCTTTTAAATAGTACGGTCTGACCATTGTCTAATGTTGCGTAGACACAATATTTTTCTTCTTCCAACACCTCTTCTGACTGGTATTTTGCCAATCAATCATTTTTAGCTGTAGCAAATGGTATCGCTCATGTCGTAGAACATGCCCCAAGTACGCAACTTTGCTTGATGGTTCGCACAAGACCCGGCTTATTAATTTCCATCCGTTTTATGCGTGCAACTTATTCGCAGCATGCTACGGTGAACCCACATCTCAAAAGCCTCGATTATTTTCCGGAGATTTTTATAAAAATCCGGCATTTCAAAAAGTAAACATTTTTATAGATGCCGTATATCCCAGCTTTTAAGTCCTATGTTTTCTAATATTTTAACAAGTACCTCGTGTTTACTGTTTAACTCTCACTACTTTAAAAAACACAAATTAATTAGTTGAACTATCTAAAGTGAACTATCTAAAGTAAGTCTATCTAGTAGTGTTCCAATTAATAAATCAGTAATTAAACATTTCACCTCAGATCACTATGGTCACAGTGCTATATTTACTTGTAATTTTGTAGATGAACCTAAGGAATTCACTTATCGGCCTATCACAGAAAGTCGCATTAAGAAGTTCCAGGGCAGTATTGAACTCAAAATGCCCCTTGTACCGTGCGTAGATGATCCGAATGACCTTTTTACTAGTTTGTTTAAGTTGATATGTGAGGAACATAGTGAGATATTTAAGTTAAAAAAATGTAAAGCTAGAGCTAATGTCGGGTTAGCTGATTGGGCTACAACCGGTATTTATAGAAGTAGGAATAAATTATATGAACTCTATGCGGCTAGAGAATCAATGTTGCACGATCCATCGTTTATCTTGTACATAAAGAACTATTCCAAGACCTTCAAAAAAGTTTGTCATGCAGCAAAATCATTGCATTTGAGAAATAAAATAGAAAAATCAGCAAATAAAATTAAGACAACTTGGAAATTAATAAATAATGAAACAGGTAAAGCTAAACCTCGTAGTAAACAAATTAATTTAAACGTAAACAATACAACATTATCAAATAATACTGAGGTCGCAAATGCCTTTGATAGTTTTTTCTCTAGTATACCTAATTTTGTGACTCAATCTTTAAAATCAACTGCCTCTGGAGCATCTACTTTATTGGAATTAAGTGTTGATAAGTGTGAGGTCGCGTTTAGTTTCAGATACGTTAATGCCAATGATATTGTTAAGACATTTAAGTCACTTAATATTAAAAATACTGAAGACCTTTGGGGAATATCTACAAAGGTGTTAGGTGTTATAATTATTGATATTGCGCCGTGTATGGCCTACATTTTCAATGGATGTGTTGACGAGGGAGTCTTTCCTGATCTTATGAAACATAGTAAATTAATTCCTTTGTTCAAGTCTGGTAACGAAAAAGATCCAGGTAATTATAGGCCAATTTCTATATTGCCTGCGTTAAGTAAAATCTTCGAGAAACTTATTCTTACTCAGTTATTGTCACACTTTAACCTCCACGGACTTCTTCATAGTCATCAATTTGGATTTACTAAGGGTCGTTCGACAGCCGATGCTGGTACCATGCTCTTAGAACACATATTTGAAGCATGGGAGAACTCTCAGGACGCGATCGGAGTTTTCTGCGACCTGTCCAAAGCTTTTGACTGCGTGAGGCATGATACTTTAATTTCCAAGTTGTCCACATTATGGCATACAAAATCAGGCAATTAATCTTGTAAATTCTTACTTATCCAATAGGGTCCAAAAAGTTGATGTTGGTGGTGAAAGGTCTTCAGGATCGACTATTGTCATGGGGGTGCCACAGGGTTCAATACTAGGCCCTTTTTTATTCCTAGTTTACATTAACGATCTCCCTTTTTTTGTGAAAGACATATGTGACATAGTTCTATTTGCTGACGATACTTCTTTGATTTTCAAAGTTGATAGATCTAAATCTAATTACGATGATGTAAATGATTCACTATCGCGTGTTCTTGAATGGTTCACAGTTAATAATCTTTTGCTTAATGCTAAAAAAATGAAATGCATCAAATTCACATTGCCTAATGTAAAACATTATCCAACTAATATTAAAATAAATGGGGAGACACTTGATCTTGTCAAGTCTACCATTTTCTTAGGGCTTAATATTGATGCAGGGTTGCAGTGGGCACCACAAATTGTGGCTCTTGCTGGTAGACTTAGTTCCGCTGCATATGCAGTTCGTATAATAAGGCAGCTTACTGATGAAGCTACAGCTAGGCTTGTTTATTTTAGCTACTTCCATAGTGTTATGTCATATGGTATCATACTGTGGGGTAAAGCAGCAGATATCCAAGCTATTTTTGTCTTACAAAAACGGGCAATACGTGCCATTTATAAAATGAAGTCGCGTGACTCCTTGAGGGAGCGTTTCAAAGAAATCAATATTCTTACAGTAATATCGCAATATATCTATGAAATATTATTACATACACATAAACACTTGGATAGTTTTATGATAAAAAGTGACGTGCATGGTATTAACACGAGAAATAAACACAAACTAAATATACCAAAATTTCGATTAAAGAAAGTAAGTGGATCTTTTATGGGGAATTGTGTACGGTTCTACAATAAACTTCCAGAAGGTGCATTTAAACTTCCTATTCGAAGATTTAAATCCTACATAAAGATGAATCTAATTAAGAAAGCGTATTACACTTTTGATGACTATATTAATGATAAAGCCGCGTGGCCTGATGTCGCTCTGCCCCTCGACTGCTAAAATGGAAATTTGCAATATCTGTACTTACCTATTTACATGTTTGTATTAGATTATTATTTATAAGTATAACAAGCGTAGCGTGTGCTGTCTTGCATATTTTTGCTGATGTTTATTTACTTTTGACTACCTTCCTAAGGTTTTTAAGTTCTCATTTACTATGTATCAGCAACTCCTTGCTCCGAGGCACCACACAGGCGCTTCTCACCTAGTGGTAAGACGGACCATTTATGTAAGCCAAGCCGAGTTTGTTGCCTGATTCTTCTAGGCTTGGTCGCGTTGGAACAGGAGTAATTTAATTTTATATAAGACGATTCAAAATGATCCTTGTGATTTCAATGAATAAAGTTCTTTTTGACTTTGACTTTGACTTTTTGACTTTGACTTTGACTTTAAAGACCGATGCAAACTATCTAAAAATAGCCCAACTGATCCAAATCACTGCGACGCTGAATGACAATGCAGAAATTGCAGGACTAATACCTATGTATGTGACTGTTGGGTGTTATTTATTTATGCATTATATATCTATAGGTCACTCATATACAAGGAAATCCTCATTCGCAAAATTATAAAAAATCTTTGCAAATATAGTCTTAATTTTTTTTGTACAAACCATGACCATGTTGATGATGCATGATGATGTATGCTGAGTTAGGGCCTTTTTGTAACAGCAAAGCTTTTCAATTTTTTTTACACTGTCTTATTTTTTAATATAATTTGTTAAATCTGTGTTGTTGTTGCAAATAAAACTTTTTCTATTTCTATGATCATATTGCTAATTTTGACCAATAATGAGCAATATGGGCAATAAATTACATATTATAGTTTAAGAATCACGTCCAGCCTGCTTACCTCATTTGTGTGTAGTTTCTTGCAGTTGATGTTACCGAATACGACTAATGTAGACTTTAAGCTAACTGTGTTAGAGCTGAAAATTGAGCGAGCTAACAGTCGTTTCGCCATGGCTATTTGTAGCGTTAAACTATTTATTTATAACTTTATTAAATAAAGCGACTATTCGATTTTCAATGAACTTTGCCTACTTATTTCAATAAACATGAGGTAGTACTTTTCATTTATAAATACTTCAATATCACAATTGGGTTAGGTTATTTACTAAATTAGAACACTAAACAATGCACTGATAACTCTGAGTAACATGGAATTTCACTTTAATTTATAATATTCGAGGTTTCTGATGTTAATTATATTGTTACACCATAGAAGAGCTATATTACAATCCTAACCTAATGACGCACCGTGCTGTACTGACATGGCCAAGGCCGAGACGAGAGCGCCTGTTTTATTACATTGCCATGCTGAAGTACCTACCGGCAGGCGGTGACGTAAGATGCGTGCGATGTAGTATTAGGTATTAGCAGGTATTAGGTTTAAAACACCGCTGTAAAATATGTGTAGTAATCAGAGTAATCTTTGGACTTCGCCCTTTGAGTCCGATAACCAGTCATGTCTGCTAGATTTGGTCATACAATACAACTCTACAGTAGGTACCGTATTGATTTTTTTGCTCTGTTCTCTAGTCACGGATAAAACTTTGAAACTGTTGTCTCTTTTGTACAAATCCTTCCATTCATTATTGAATGTACTCCTCATCATCATCATCATCATCATCATCATCATCATCATCATCAGCCTATTAAACGTCCACTGCTGGACAAGGCCGTCCCCAAAATGCAATGGGGGGGCATTGCTATAATCACCACGCTTGGCAGGCGGATTGGTAATCGCAGTTTGATGTTGACTACTCAGGTGAATGGTGCTGCCCATCCCCTGTTGTAATCGCTTAATCGGGTTTTTACGACATCCATGGGAGGAGATGGAGGGGTTTATTCTTAGGTAGAACGGCATTTAATACAGGTACTAAGCCGGCCAAACTTGGTGATTATGGTAAATCCTGCCTATTCCATGGCATTGTGCAGCTGTGTACGTCTACCGGCTGATGAAGATGAAAGAAGAGAAGTAGAGTCCTACAATAACTAAATTTTAATTTGTTTGTATTGACTTACCGTCCTTGCCATCTGCCCGCGGCTTTTCTCCTTACGCGTGAGTAACAAACACAGCTATTTTGGTATATAGAATAGGCGAAAGGAATAACTTGCAAAAATTGAAACTCGAAATATTAGATGAAGGTTGATTTTGGGATTAAAAAAAGTTATAATTTAATTTCATTTTGTTTATTTCATAAGACGTACAAATAAGTTTTTATCAATATAAATCTTTATAAAAAATGACTCATAAGTAAGTAAGAGTTCTTATTCTTTTCTTTCTTTATTTTTTTTTACTTAAGGCTGATTTATCAATAATCACTAACTGCAATTACTAATTTGAAAAAAATACGTTTTTTCAATATGATTCCACAGATAGGTAAGCTGAAAAATCTGCCCTCCATCCATTTGGACCCGTACAAACAAAATCAAAATAGGCTATCAATGAACCTATTAATGCCTATATTAAGAAACGCTCAGAATTATCTCGCCGCGCTAGGTATCTATCCCTCGTACTTTTACTCAAAACTGATATTTTTGTGTCAATACCAAAATCAATAAGGTCGAGTAAAAATCAAGGAACTTACAAAAAATATCACAATACCATAATTTTCTAAAAGATTTTGTCTTAAAATATCTTAAAAATATTGAAGTCTTTCATAGATAGAGTACAATTTGTTCCCATTGTGAGTGTTTTCCATCACTCTTTAGAACGTTAAGTTGTATTGGTTACTTGTTCCTCGTGTAAATGAAAACATCATACATACTACTACCTTGTTTTAGAAAAGTTGGAAAATCCTACTCATATTTCGAGCATTATTTCACAATTATCTCTATCAGTACAAAGCTCTATCAGTGTTCTAACGGAGGTTCAATTTTTAAGGCAGCAAAGTGATGGGGGAATCTTTGGGTCTAAAAGTCCCTGTCGTAGCGCGGTGAGTAGGGGCTGGGGGGCGCATGCGCAGTCACCATGCCAATCATCAAGATCCAAGGCCCAGAGCCCGGCTCCCCTGAGACCAGCCAGCGCTGCTGAAGCTCCAACTCTATGGACTTCCTCAGGCCGCAAGTATGAAGACCATTGTCTTCCGTGAACGGTGAAAGTGCCGTCTTGCGTTCGCGTCTCCTTCCAACCTTTTGATCGGATCCCGTTGCATATCTGAAAAGATTTTCAATCATGTTGAATTTATTATCGTTTTTACCATCTCGTTGTTTGTGTAGATTTATTTTATCGATTTCGGTTGGCTGTCTCGTCATTGTTCGTCCTCTTCATTATCATTTACAATTATTTTACAGCGTTACAGCTTTTCAGTATTCTTTGAATTATGCACTTATTTCACTGTAGCCTAATTCAAAAAAAGTATTTTCTTGATAGGTATTCCTAAGTAATTTCCGTTCTACCTGTTTTTGGTGTCTATACCTCCAAAGGTACCAACGGAACCATTATAGGATCACTCAGGTGTCTGTCTGTCAGTCACAGCCTATTTTCTTCAAATCCTGGTACATTTTGTTGAAATTTGGTACATATATAGAGTTAGGTGACCCAATCATGAACGTAAAGCGTAATGAAAGGGGGAAGGGGGGGCCTACACTTCGTTGTCTGGTTTGTGTTCAGCTACTCGAGAACCTTTATTCCCGACGGTTGCCGGTTCTGCGAGCTACAAAAGTTATTATATACTAACCTCGTAATATGCAAGGAAGCCAGCGACTCGTGTGTAGTGTCCAGGCTCCCCAGGTCCTGATACAGGCGCTCCGGGCATAGTGTTGGATGCGCTCCGTAGAGTGTAGGTGCGGGCGTAAGCGGGCACGTTCAAGACTAGCTTCCTCGGAGGTAGAACGCTTGTCCAGTACGATAGAGAAGAGTTCTAAAAATTAAAATTGTTTATAGAGTCAGAAGTTTTCATTTTTTACCACCTGCCTGTTGTGTTGGACCCTTTTTTCTATTTTGATTCTAGGCACAGTCAACTCCATAAGACTTTGAAGAAAAACTTGCAAAAAATGCCAACCGAAATTACTTTGAAATTACATTTTGTGCAAGTTTTCCTTTAAAGTATTTTTGGAGTTGACTGTACACTCTGCCTGCAGTGACAAATTAGGTGACGATCAATGATGTTAATAATTATTTTGGTTAGAATTACAAAACAAAATTCTTCCTGTTTTTAAAAAAAAAACTGTTTCTGGGTGGGTTTTGCTGTGTGCCAGAAATGAGGAAAGATTTTTTTAACGTCATAGGTACTCAATTGTCACATACATACATCACATATTTAGTATATTACTTTGTACGCTTCGTGATGTGGTTTATATATTTAAATCAGAAGACTTACGAAGCTATTGACTCCTGCAACTTCACTGCTCTCTAATGGCACCAAGTACGCAGTCCTGCCGGTCGAAGACGCGGAGTAGTCGTTAGCGGCTATCGCTACCCAGTCGAGTTCCGTCATCAATACATTAGGGTTGTATGCCAATGACGCTATACTTGGGGATGATGCCACCATAGCAGAGAGTTCCAAGCCGTGAGGACGCAAGGATTTGGATAGTTCGAAGAGAAGGTCGCTGAAGTCTTCCCGTGATGATGCATAGCGGGAAGCATCGTTGCATGGAGCCTGTAAAGACAAAAATAGTTTTAGATTATTTGTGTAATAATGCATTGAGAATAAGTCTGAAGTCTTTTGGATAGGTACTTACTTGTTTGCAAACTGGATATTGCCAAGCAATTTGAACTCCATCAAAGTTCCACTTTTTCAAGATATCCATCACAGAGTCAATAAATATCTCTCTGTTATCAACAGATGCCGCCATTCGCACCCACTTATCGTCTTCAGAGTCTTTCAAGCCGCCAGCTCCAAGGATAACTTTAACTCCAGTTTCTCTCAGTTCTGTCAGTTTGCCATAGAAGTTATTTTCGATGTCCAGTTCTGGAATACCAGGAACCAGTTTATACGATGTTCCGTCGAGGTGAGCCCAGGCGTAAATAATGTGAGTGCAAAGACTTGGGTCTACTTGTTCTGGTCCGAAACTGCCATTTACTTGCCTGGAAAAGAAATAGAACTCCGTTATTTATTCAACTGATATACCCAAATACCTCTTAGTATGTTTAAATAAAAATTAAAGCTTATCTACCTGTAGTAAGCCCAACTAGTAAAGTAGCAGGCCACAATAGGTTTTTCAGCCTCCGGCTCTGGGTTGCTCTGTTCAGCAATTCTTAGCTGTGCCATGGTCTTACATTGAGCCTTTTGTGGCCAATCGCAGTGGTTCTTATTCCAGTGCAGCGGTTCTGGGCATGTTAGTCGAGAGAACTCTCCGTTGATGCAGAGGTAATATTTGCTGCAGTTAGTGTTGTCAGCTCTGAAGACGATCCCTGAGCATGATTTTCCTTCGAGATTCGATCCCTGAATAAATATAAAAGTATTTTAGCATATCACTAAAGATTATTTATGGTGCGTACATAATTTTTTTATGATTAATATTTTTGGAATGCCTCACTGCTGGGCTAAAGCCTCCCTTCCACTCCTCAAGACTGAACGCTGCTACAGGCCAAGTTCTTAAATATATGTCAAGCTCATCTTGTCATCTCATCTTGGCCCTTCCACGTAATCGTCTTGCGTTGGGTAATATTCACTGTGCTAGTTTTTGCCAACAAGTCGTTTGAATGCATGCACATGTCCGGCCCAGTTTTACTTCAGGCCACTAAGATTATGCCTAAGTAATTTTAAATGAAAATATTTTGGCGTTTTTTTGGAACTTACTCCTGTGCTGACCGCAGTTTCATGCATAGATGGTTTTGTAGGGGTTGGTACATGCATTTCATGTTCTGTTGTAGTAGTTGTTGTGCTCGTACTCGTAGGTCTCGTAGGAAACGCGACATCAGTTGACGTTTCAGGGGCTTGAACTACGAAAACAATTAAATTAATTCCACTATCTTCAAAAATCGTTGACACTGTGTCATTTTTAAGGATCAAGGATATATTGGGTCACAAAAATCATATTGAAACTTACTGTCTTCAAGCTGGCAAGGCGGTGGTGCTTTTTTATTCCTCAGCACATGATTGATTGTACTCAGTAGCGGTGACTTTCCGCATCCACAATATCTTCCAGTGAAGTCGTCTAGATCCAAGGCCCATGCCATAGCGCCTCCAAGACCCACTGCTCGGACGTATTCGGATTTGTGACGAACCATGTAGTCATCGTCAAATGAAACCCATTGGTCGTCTAGAGAGGCGTAAGGTCCCATTCTGCCACCAGCGTCCCTTGTAATTTGCCATCCCTTTAGTCTGGTGCGGTCACATATCTGTTGAGGAATCACAAATCTAAGTGTCTTCATGCTATCCGGGCCTAGTAATGTTTTCAGTTCGCGAAAATTTTATCTCACGATGACTTGCTCATCATCCATATCACTATCGAAGAACGAAATCGACAGTTTATGAGTCTAAAGGTTAATTTACTTACCGACATAAATTATCTCACAACTATGTGTTTAAATGTATACGTTGAAAAAATATACCTTATCTGACTGGCATAAAATAGCATTTTGGAGTTTATATTTTGAGAAAACCTTGTCAGTAATCTATTTTACAACACTTTTTCCTTGTTTCCGAGTTTTACTTTATTATATCTTGGTAACTACAAAAATATAGGTAATACTAAATAGAATAGATTTCGAATCAGCGAGACTTAAACCCGCACTTTGTCAATTTCAAAATATTTAGTTCGAGATGTCGCTGGGGAAGAAAACCTTGAGCACATAAACTAGCGTTTTTTACCTCATAATAAGCCAAGAATCCTCTTGCTCTGGTCTCGTCTCCTGCCTCCCCGCCTGCGTAAGTTGGCGTTCCCAATCCAGTACCGACATTATCCATCAGAGAGAAGGACTGCCCGTAGAATGGAACTCCCAATATCAGCTTCTCTCGTTCTGCTCCTTTGTTGATCCAGTAGTGTACGGTGAAGTTCTAAAATTAGTTTCATGGTTCAATTAATTTAACGTATTTGATTGATTTTAATGACAACCATGACTCGTGATAGTGTACTTCTATAATCGTTGTTGAATCAGATTAGGCCTACCTAACTACTTCCGCTAAGAGTGCCGATAATATTTTAAAAGTAGGTAGGTTAGGTAGGTATATTTTTTGTCCGGCAAAACTTCGGTAGTCCTCGGACAGGGTGAATTGCCTGCATTACAGCATCTTCTATCATAAATTAGCTCTTAATAAGCTTTTACCAATAGTTTCTTACCGTATTGAGAGTCATGTCTGTGTCGCCGTCGCTGGCATACATCGGTGCAACATGTCCTGTTTTCTTGTCCCACTGGCCGTGGTAGTCATATGCCATCAACGCGATCCAGTCCAAGTTCTTTGACAGAGTTGGGACGTCATACGCTAAAAAAGATACATCAATCAATCAATGCCATCAGAAATAAGAAAGGCAGAAAGCCGCAGGGTTGTACTAAGTTATAACAAAGCAAACAATGTAAGCCATGTAAGGTATCGGATACTTACCAACATCAATTACTCGTTTACTAGCTGAAACAGCAGCAGAGAGTAGGAGTCCGCGTGATTCAAAAGCAGATCGAAGTTCTTTCACTAGATTTGCGAATCCTTGTTTGTCTGTGCTCGGGCCCTTTTCGCAATTTACCTAAAGAAAGCAAATATTCAGTAAAGGTTTAGTTTTTTGTTTTATATATATATATATATATATATATATTTGGTTTCTGTATTGAAATGAAAATAACGAATAAAAATTACAGAAGTTTGTTACCTGCCAGCACTTGGGATATTCCCAATCGAGATCAAGTCCATCGAATTCGTATTGTTCGATGAAGTCCAGAGCATGAACGATGAACTTCCTTCGCGCGGAAACGCTGTTGACAAGCCTTGAATATTTGTCACTTGCGGAATCATCCCAGCCTCCCAAACCCAGGACTACTTTTACGCCACGGTTCTTAAGAGATGCTACCTTTTCGTAGAATTCTGAATGAATAAAAATCATCGTTAGTGTATAGTCAAGTAGAAATGGTAGAGTGTCACGGAAGCAGGAATGAAAGTAACTCTGGTTACTGATATATAGCTTAGCAATGAGAATTATGACTTACTGTTTTCAACATCCAGCCAGATATCGTGAGGCTTGATCACTAAACGGGAGCTATCCAAAACAGCAAATGCGTAGACTATGTGCGTACAAAGAGATGGGTCGATGTCGCTTGGAGTATACTTTCCAGGACCGGGCCTAAATAATTTTACGCGTTAGTATTTGAAACTGAAGTATAAACAGTTTATAAAGTAGTAGACAAGGATTTTACCTGTACCACGCCCAATTGGTATAGTAACAGACGACCTTGTACCGCTCATCCACATAAGCATTAGCTTCTGAAGAGGGTTTCTTGGTAGTATGAATGACTTGACTTTGGATTTCTACGATTGAACTCTGTGTAGGCTTATGTCCAGAAGGTCTAACTTCAATGTCGTCTAGATCGTCGTCTAAATAATTTCCTGGATCGACTATCGGCTTTGATTCAACTGTAGTATCTAAAGGTTTTGACGGAATCGGGTCATAATCAATCCGTGGATTTAATAGTCCATTTTTGATTGCGTTCATGAGTGGATGCTTTCCTTCGCCACACCTAAATAAGTAAATATGTGATTAGTGGGTTATATAAAACAGAAATATGGATAATGTTATACTTTTAAGGTGGAGACAAATATTACAAACCTATTTCTAAAGTCATCGAGGTCGAGAGCCCAAACCATTCCACCAGCAAGACCCATTGACTTCATCAAATTGACCTTTTGCTTGATAATCTCAGTATCATCGAAAGATACCCATTGGTTACCCTTGAATGCGTAAGGTCCCATGCGTTTCAGAGGGTCTTTAACCAAGGTCCACCCGTTGTATCTGATGCGGTCACAGATCTGAAATTAATATTATTTTGAGAAATTTGGCCTTGATCGTTGAAGTGTGTGTCGTTCCTAGGATTGGAAGTTCTGTTTCAGTATCTTACCTCATAGTATGCCAAGAAACCTTTAGCCCTGGTATATTCTCCTTCATCCCCACCGGCGCTGGCTGGTGAGTTCAAACCCACAGCCTGGTGTTTTCCATGAGGGTTTCTTCGAGATTCTACAGTGAAGGTCTGTCCATACATTGGCATTCCCATCACAAGCTTTGAAGGAGGAGCACCCTTCTTTATCCAGTAATGCATTGTGTAGTTCTGTAAATAAATAAATAATAAATAAATGCTGGACATTTCACACAATAATAAATAAATAATAAGTAAATAAGGATTCAGTTACATATATATTTCATGAAACCCGTTTTTGATGTTGAAATAAGCATAAAAATTGATAGATTGTCTACGTCGTAGACGCTCTGTAATTAGTAAAAATGTTGGGCGAAGTAAAATGATTCCAAACTTACAGCATTAAAATAAGTGTTATCGTCATCCGGATGGTAATACAGAGGTGCGACATGTCCTGTCTTCTTATCCCATTGTCCATGGTAGTCGTATGTCATTACTGCGATCCAGTCCAAGTGCCTCGCTAATACAGGCACGTCATATCCGGCGTCTATGACCTGTTTGCTTGGTGATACCGCTGAGGATAGCAACATGCCTTTGGGTTTTAGTACGGCTGATAGTTCTCTAACTAGGTCTGCAAAGCCTTGCTTGTCAGAATCAGGTCCCTTTGAGCAATCCACCTGGAAATGTTTTGAAAATGTTAGGAACTTGTTTTTATGACATGCCAGTGTTGAAGCATTTACTTTTTGAAAGGTACTTACTTGCCAGCACTTGGGATACTCCCAGTCAAGGTCCAACCCATCGAATTCGTACTTCTCAAGGAATGAGACCACGTGCTCTACAAATCTAGCGCGCGCTCCCGCGTCATTCACCAACTTTGAGTATTTGTCACCAGCGGAGTCGTTCCATCCACCGATGGCCAGAGACACTTTGATGCCGTATCTTTTGTATTCCACGACGCGTTCGTAGAATCCTAAAAAGATAAAAATTGTGAATGCTTGCAGATATTGATCGTTCGAATTCTATCTGTCGGGAGAGCTTGTAAAAACTTACGGTTGTCATAGTCAGACCACGAATCATGAGCCATGATAAGGCCATCGTCTCCCAAAACAGCGAACCCGTAGATAATGTGTGTGCAGAGAGTTGGGTCGATGTCTTCAGGACTGTACTGGCCGATGCCAGGGCGGTACCACGACCAGTTTGTGTAGTAGCATATGAGTTTGTATGGAGCTGTAAAATGGGTAGTGCATAAGAAAGTTGAGTTACAAGATAAAGGCTACTTAGGCTTTTGGTCAGATATAAATTTCTTACAGTTGAGGAGTTGTGGTCTCATTGAGATATCTGGTTGAGTAACTTGGACTGGTACAGTATGAATCGGCTTCACTGTCGGAGGGATGAACTCAGGTTCTTCGGGCATTGGAGGGGAATCATCAATGGGGTCTATTACGGGACGAAAAGTTGTTGATGTTGTAGTCGTTGTGCTTGCCTTTTTGCATTTTGCGTTTTTAGGCCAGTCGCAGATTGATTGGTCCTGAAAATAGCATTTTATAGTCAAGCAACTGTTTTAGTTTCATGAAAATTTAGTTAAGCATATTGTAGTTATTATAAGGTACCTGGTTCCAATGTAAGCCAGCACTACAAGAGAACTCTTCGAATTTGCCAAAGAGACAGTGTTGGTAGCGAGTGCAGTCAGATGGGAATGCAGAGTATTCACCACTGTTGCAGTATTCTGCAAAAAAATATGATATTATAGATAACTGGACATTTGCAATCTCACAATGTTTGAACTTCTATATTATATTATACTTAGAATATGCCCCTTTTTCTCCTCCCGTGGATGTAGTAAAAGCCTTACTAAGGGATAACACCAGGAGATGGGCAGCAGCATCCACCTTACTTAGCACCAAACTGCGATCACCAATTCTTCTGCCAACCGTGGTGATTATGGCCAAACCCCCTCTATTGTATTCAATAGGGGTGGCCTTGTCCAGCAGTGGACGTAAACAGGATGGTGTTGATGGTGATGACTTACATTATGCTGACTAATTTTTTCATCATCGTCATAATCATCCACAATCTAACTTCACCCACTGCTGGTTAAGTATATATAGGCCTCTCTTAGTTTGTGCCATCCACCATGATCCTGAATTAGTCTCATCCATCTTCGGATAAAATTGAAATATACGGTATAAATTACAATAATATTACAAAACTACATGAACAATTCTAATTTATTAAAAACTATTTGGTATGTACCTACACACCTAATTATTCCAACAATGCAAGATGTCCAAAAATAATAAAGGTCATTGTTTACCTGTATATTCCTAGTGTGTACTTACTAGGCTGTTCATGGTCATCGATCATCTCCACGCCGCTAGCGTCAATAAGAGGAGCCGATACTCCTTGCCGCCTGTCCGTACAGGAGTAGGCGCTCGGGAAGTCACATTGAGTCCTATCCTGTCTCCAGACGAGGCCTGGAGCACAGTTCTGGCCGATCAGCATGCCGTTAACGCACACGTAGAATTTCTCGCATTTGGGATGCGCGTGGTAAGTGCCAGTGACGCAATCCTGTAGGTAGATGCATGTGTCTTCACTTAGATTGTGACTTTTGGAAATTGATTTTGCAGATAGCGAGTCAAAAAATCAAACGGTGAAGGATGGCATTGTGAGTAAATGCGGGCATGAAAGCAGCTGCGAGGCTACACTGGTAAGATAAGATAAGATAATAGATAGGTCTTTTCACCACAAGCTGTTCTGTTCTGCTTTGTTCTGTCGCAAGGCCCTTTTCAGGGCCACTATACCTCAGCCTAGTCACTGAACTATAACGCTGTTCTTCAACTTTCCAAGAAATGTCTGGGGCGTTTTGTTAGTTTTCTTACCTTGCTCGGGACGTGGCTTGGATCTTCCAGAGGTTTCTTAGTGGTGGTGGAAGTTGGACGTCTGGTCGTTGTAGTGGTTGTAGTGGGGTACGTGGGCTGCGGCATTGGAGACTTGGTCGCGGATGGTTTGTCGACTGTCAAGATAAATACATCTTGTAGCATATTTCAAATTGTCTATTCTCTGATGTAGTAACCAGAACCATTCTCATAATAACATACAAACACAAATATAAGTACTACATTACGCGGAATATTTCCGTCCGAAGTTTAGATGGATTACGTTTAAGCTCTACGGAGTCTACGGGCTCTACGGCGTAGTACACTTGTCTTCGATGTAATTGAATACCGGCGCGGCTTTACTCTAACCAGAGGCCCAGGAAGAGGCAGAGGAGATTAGTTTGGTACCGCTGCTTCTAACACCCATGTGCGTGTTAAGCCGGGTCTGCTGCGCCATGTTTTACAAACATATAACATGATATGCTAACATGTTTAGTTAGTACAGAGCAGGTTAATAGAAAGTTTTGTTTCTCACCATCGCACATAGCAAATTCGACCCAATCGCATCGCCTGCTGCGTTTGTCCCAGTGTAAGCCAGGAGGGCAGAGCTGCTTGCGCCAGCGTCCTCCCACGCACATCAAGTAGGACTCGCACGTGCTGGCCGGCGCGTGCATGTCGTTGCCGCCGCATTCACTGCCCTCTTGCTTGTCTGAAGATGGACCTATGAAGGGTCACAATCGAATCATTGGGTTCAAAAAACATCATTGCAGAAGGTTATTAGTCTTACCTACTCTTACCTAGCCTAATTTCGGTCGGGAGAAATCGGTTGCCTAGTTTATAAGACGATAATACTTAGGTACTAATTATTGACTTTGCTTAACTTATTCAACTTAGGACTATCTACAAAGTTTTTCTTTGAGACCCTGACGTGCAAGAAATGATTGTAGAGAGAGCTTATTCCTTGGTACGAACAAAAACAATAGTAGATTATGCACTTAGGGAATAAAGCAGTGTCTTATGTCGCGGGCGGCATATTGAACCCTGAGCGTAACGAGGGACTCTAAAGTTAACTCCCGAGTGTAGCGAGGGAGTTATATAGAGTCCTGAGTGAAGTGAGGGGTTCAAGCTGCCCAAGACGAAGACATGCTTTATTCCAGAGGAGCATACTCTACTTTTCACACATACTGCGAGGCAATAAAAGGCCAGGGCTCCATTAAATAAGTATCGTCTGTTTTGATAAACTTTGGAGTAGAATTATTATCGCTCGACATTTTTTGTTAACACTAATATTGCCACTGACATAATATTATATTACAAAAATATTGCAATAAAATTCACTGAAAATCACAGCACCAAACATCTCTTTTGTTTCACATTCTTTAAAATAGCGCCTATTTCTTTTTTTTTTCGAGTTTTGCTATAGTGGCCAGTTCGATTTTCGAACAAACCTCTTTACAATGCCATGTGGGCATTTTTTTACTCAGAGTTTTCCACGAGTTTCCAACACGAATTTGACGTTCTAAATTCAAATCACTTTAATCCCTAGGGAGTTTCATACAACTTTATATCCCTAGAGAGACAATGCTATACTTTACGTTGAGGTTGCATGATTTTTAATTTGACATTGTCGAGCAGGTGGTGTGAAAAATATTTGTTGTTCATTTCTGGAAGTACCTACTTAAAAAGAAAACTTTGAATTCTTACGTTTAGTAGTTGTTGCTTTGGTAGTGGTCCTTGGCGGTTTGGTCGGCTTTGGAGCAGAAGTGATAGGCTGGGAGACAGGGTCGGCAAGAACTAAAAAAAAAAATGTTATTATAACCCATTGGTGTCTACCTTAAAGCAATTTCCTAAAGGCTTGCCATTAAAATGTAAGCAGGCGCTTTAATTTTAAGTCCTTAACAAGTTGTAAGGCATACCTTCGCATTTAGCGTATTTCGGCCAGTCGCAGTGCTTTTCGCTGGCGCTCCAGTGCAGGCCGGGCGCGCAGTGCTGCAGTCTCCACATCCTGCCGTCACAATGTAGGTACGCGTTGCAGTCATCAGACACAGAGCGGAACTCTTGGCCTTGGCATGGTTTTCCATCAGATTCGACGCCTTGTGTATCTGTTGAAACATTTGTTCAGGGTCTGTGTTGTGTGGTACCGTGGTACTTGTAGTTCCTGATACCCACAACACAGGGAATCCTAGTGTGGGATCAGGACTATGTATGTGACTGTTGGGTGTTATGTTATGTAATGAATAAAGGTAGTGTAAATACTCTAATCCTTCAAGGTATAATAATATTTAAATGAAAACTAAAGCCCGGCGGAACCAAAAATAGTGGTTTATAATTTTCATGTAGAAAGAAATGCTCTTTAGTATTTTTTTTGGTAGAGATCTTCCATCTATAATTACAGCGCATCCTTCCATACCTCGGATAATTCTTAATTAAGTACCTACCTGAGCTATCAGTTGTAGTGGTCGGCTTAGCTGTCGTCGTAGTGGTGGTTCTGGTGGTCGTTATGGTTCTCCTAGTTGTGGTGGTCGGTCTTGTGGGCGGTGGTCGTGACGTCATCGGTGCCAGGGTGCTCGTGGCGGTACTTGCTTCACCACTAGCCGTTGCTGTAAATAGAAAAACTAAATTATTAAAAGAATATGAAGACGTGTCTTTCAAGTTGAGAAGAAATTGAAATTAAATCAAATATATACTTACAAAAGAGAAGTTAAAAACTAAAACCCCAAAAAAGAAAATGAAAACGCAAAAGCACCAACATCAAGTAACAAAAGGCCAAATCTATACGATTATTATATAGAAAGTCCCCCAACAACAACTATTACTTAATTAAGTTGAATGCCTTTTACTATATAATCGTGGATTTGGCCTTTACAACATTTTAATACATGTTTTCAGCTTTTGCGTAGTGGGGTATAAGTTTTCAATTATTTGGAGTAGTTAATATTAGTGAAATATATTTTGAATTCACTCAGCAAGCCCTTTCATTTGATAACAAACACATTATATTTTTGAACCTAGTGTGACGTCAAAATACGTTAAGTAGTTTGATACTGCAAAACAATGTTACACACATATATACAATACATACATAGACTGTAGATATCATAACTCTCTATTTGCTTTGTCGTAGTCGGGTAATTAAATAAATAAATAATTCCTTTAGAATAAGATTTTGTATCTCCATTAGTAAAAGAACAAAGAGTATTTTTGCATGGAATACGAAAAGTCTCATGGCGTGTCCAGCCTAAAGAATAGGCCCCTTTGTCTCCTCCCTCGGGTGTCGTAAAAGCCGACTAAAGAATTGTCTGTTACCTGTGCACTTAGCGAAGCTGGGCCAGTCGCATCTATTGACGGCAGTAGCCCAGTGGAGTCCTGGTGCGCAGCTATGCTTGCGCCAGTGTCCGCCCTCGCACTGGAGATATCCTTCACAGTCATTTGGAGCGGCGTGGTACTCGCCTGCATCGCATGGGGAGCCCTCTATGGAACCTGCTAAAATACCAAGTTCTTATGAATTTCTAGCTGATGGTAAACGATCGGAATCCAGGGTTTATTCACTTGACTTCAACTATGTATGTGACAGCAATCCAGCACGTATTTAAGAACTGTCAATAACTGTCAAATGAAGCGGAATATATGAGAGGAGGGAAACTTTACGATTACGTATCTAATAGGTTTCCAAACTGAATTGAAGATTGCAACCCACTCGCTGTTACGATATAGATAGATTAAATAAATAAATAAATAATGCTGGACATTTCACACAACATTATCTAGCCCCAAGCTAAGCAGAGCTTGTGTTATGGCAACTAGATAACTGATATACGTAATATAATATATACATTACATAGATAGATATTTTTATTATACATAGAAAATACCCAGAACACCCGGAACAATTATCTGCAGATCGCACAAATATTTGTTCCGAGGCGGGGATCGAACCCGCAACCTCCTTATACTTATACTCTACACTATTATTAAAAAGTACACAAAAAACAGAGAAACAAAGTTTCAAACCCGAAGAACACCAAACCCCGAAGAGCTTTCTGTTCGGCGTTCTGCGAGTGAACATGGCTGCGGAGTTTTTGCAGTATTGTTTCTTTGTTGTTCTAGCGCGCAGTGAGTCAACTGTTCCCTGAGGATGCTTCGTTGAGAGGCGGAACACGTGTCGAATTCTTTCAGAGTTTTCGTTGGAGAGGAGCGAAATTGTTACTATATATTTGTTCGTCTATTCAATATTGTAGAATGTATTTCTGCAAAGTCACGCTTGAATCAATTAATTATCTTAAACCCGAAGAAAGCAATGGACGGTGCGTCGTCCAGTTTGTGGTTGCCACTCGAGAACCTTTATTCCCTAATGATTGTCAGTTCTGCGAGCTATATGACCTGCCCATTGCCACTTCAACCTGCTAATTCCGAGAGCTATGTTGGTGATTTTAATTATTCTACGGATTGCCTTATTTCGGATTATATCACGTATTTACTACCTGTGCGTTTTAAATAAAGTCTTCGAAAGTTCGAATCCTGAAAACAAGTAGCACCATAATTGGCTTAAGTTAATGAGGAAGATAATCGTGTTCGCGACTGGTAAATAACTTCAAATAGACTTCATTACCCGAGTTTATATGAAGGTACACTTACCAGTGTCTGAAGGTTTCTGTGTCGTCGTTCGTCTTGTGGTCGTAGGACGCTTGGTTGTGGTGGTTGTGGTAGATGTGGTCGTAGATGGTGTAGTTGTAGCCGCTGGCCACCAGGTTTGTTGTGTGGTTGGCGCTGTGGATGGTGGTTGCCAACTCGGCCATGTGGACGTCTGGTGCTCGTGACTTCCGCCATGGTTGTGGTCTCCTCCAGCGGGAGCTCCGCCTCCAATGGAACCTAGGTTCAAAATAAATAAAGGACATGTTCCAAAATGGCCTATATCGATGTACACCAGACAGAGAATGGTGAAAAATCAGTGATTATCGTAAAAACACTCTTACTCTAATTTGAAGCATAATATACTGCACAGAAATGTTTAAAATTTAATTTTTTTTTACAATGGTTACATATTTTCCTGAGCAGCCATGACAGGGAATGTCACGTTTATTGGTCTGTGGTTGCTTGCTTTATTCGTTCGTTGGGAGTAGTGTGTCTACATAGAATGCGTTGCCTACGCTAGCTTTATTACGATCATCACATCAGTACAAGTTCTTCAATTCAACATTTCGATTCTACGCGAAAATATTATCCTTGCTCTAAGACCTTGGAGCCAAGACGCGCACGAAATGCAGTTCTGGTCAAAGTTGTCAACAGAAACATTTTACCACAAAGTAAATTGTATCCGCCTCGCCATATATTGTTTTGTCTTGTGTTGCTCTCCGCGAGAAAGATATTTTTAGGAAGCTGCATTAAATGAAGCGAAATAATCAAAAAATGACAATGGAAAAAGGTTTTACATATATTTAGCCACGTTTACACAAGTGTACACCGACAAGGGCTAGGCTCCATACATCTTGGAACAACACCTTTACTCAGCAGTCACGTAAATAGTCCTTACTCATTCTAGGATTAGAATGGGTAAGGCTAAGGACGTGTCTTAGGTATCAGAAACTAGGAGTACCATGATACCACAACACTAGGCCTGTAATTTGCAGATATAAATACATTTGACCAGCGCAGCGGGATTGAACCCGCACGTTTTGCGTCTCAGGCTACTCAAACGAACCACCACAGAAATTGACCGTCAAAAATTTTAGGTGTCTAGGTAGTTTTTATCTCAATTAACAAATCAAGCCAACCATAATGGCATTTCAAACCAATCGACATAGGTTATGTTTGGAGAGATGTAATGTGTTTACTCGTGAAACTAGACTCTATAATCTGTGAGATGTATACAATTAAACAATAAAATTGAGATTGTCAAGTTAGCTCTACGCAAAGTCGTAAAGTAATAAAGTATGGAGATGACGCCGCGCGCCATCCATTTCATTCCAATACAAGCCGTGCCTTTTTTTGCTAGCTAGCGCTTTGACGCTGAACACTAGTGTAGTGGCCCTGAAAGTTGTATGAAGTCACAATCCATACGGTTTCATAGAACAAATGGGAAGTATTCAAATCGTTCAGGTAGATGGTAGTTTGCTTACCGTCAGATTCAACAGTAGTTGTAGTCGGAGGTGCAGGAGTTACTGGTTGTGGTGGTTTCTCGCAAGCCGTAGTCGGCGGTGGAGGCACTTGACGGCCTAGAGCTCTTCCCGCTGCGCGAAGCAAAGGCGATGGTTCAGCACAGCATCGGTTATTGTAGTCGTCCAGGTCGATAGCCCAGGCTGTGACTCCGCCTAAACCTTGGCGCAACGCCCACTCAACCTAAAATAAAGAATGATTCAATTATCACCTACAAAGGTAACTGTTGTTGAAAGCAAACATTTTAACGGATGAACAAATTTTATTTAATAATTAACACAATTTTTTTTGCCTTTTGGTCGAATAAATTCAAACGGTACCTATAAACTCATTTATTTTTAATTGAGCATACTTAACACTAATCAATATTTAGCGCAGTTTAGCTAGCATCATACTAGCATAATTTAGTATAGTATGTACCTTTTCTGTAATAGATTTGGGGTCATCATAGCCCACCCATTGATTGTCTGAGTAAGTATAAGGGCCTGCGCTGTCCTGGCGACTGGATTTCCAGCGAAGATTCTTTTCTGTAAAAATAAATGGAATATTTAGAATACATATCTACCTATCCTATCTAACGCAGCGGAATGTGTCCAGCCTCAGAATATACCTCTCTGTCTGTCACCTCCCGTGGATGTCGTAAAAGCCGACTTAAGGAATTACACCATGTGCACCTGAATATACTCAACACACCAAAACTGTGACCAACTGCGATCCGCCATCAGCCAAGCGTGGTGATTATGGCAAATCCCCCCATTGAATTCTATGGGGCATGCCTCGTCCAGGTGTCTACTAGCTGATGATGATTTTATACTTTTTCCGTGTTCTAGTGTCCGCCCGCGGGTTAGGTCGCGTTATACCGGGATAATAAAAAGTAGCCTGTCTCAATCCGGGGGACTTATTTCATAAAAGACTGAAGTTTGATTTTGATTAGCATTATGCTGTTCATTGCGCTGTGTGTTTTAAATATTTCTGTTCTGGATAAAAAACTAAAACACGCAGCGCAATGAACAGCAAAATTGTAATCGACATTGATTAGACAATAGCCTTGCAGCTTGTAATTGGGGGATGGGTCATAATGTCGCTACGGTTGGCGGTGGGACTAAGTAATAAGCAAGCATCCAAACTGTCGCATTTTAAAATATTGATACGATAGTAGGGTTACGAACCTCTGTAACAGATTTCATAATAAGCCAGCATTCCCGGTTGCTTGGTAAACTCTCCCGGTTCTCCTGGACCCGCCGCGGGGGTCCCAGGTCCTTTGCTTCCTTCCACATCAGCCAGTCTGTACGACTGACCGTAGAAAGACAGACCGAGAAGCAACTTCTTGGGATCTGCTCCTCCACCAATGATTGCTTTTATTGCGTATTCCTGAAAAAAAAAATAGTTGTGTTACATAAAATAAAACGGACTAGTCCGAGCGAGACTCGTGCCCTGAGGATGCATGTGGTATTAATTTGAAGTTGATACTTTTAGCCGTTCCTAACAAAAGGGACTTGGCAGACAGACAGACGGACAACAAAGTGTTAAAAGGGTTCTGTTGATATACGGAACCCTAAACAGCTCAAATGACGAAGCACCATGATCGTGCGTGATGACGTAATACAAATTTACAAACGATGGAAGTACGCGTAGATTCTCACACAAAAGCGAACCATCAAGAAAAGAATATGACGGGAGGCATGTATACAAATATCTATACTTACAATAGAATAATATGCCAGGGTATCCTTCGGTGATGGAACCAGTGGAGTATGATGAGCAGTTGTCCTTTCCCATCCTCCATGGTAGTCGTAAGTCATTGCGCTTAAGAAGTCAGCCTCTTTCGATATAATAGGTAAATCGTACGCTGATTCTATCACCTCCTTGTAACCAGAAATGGCTACACCTAGTTCCATATTAGCTCCATGTAGAGCTTTGGCGAGTTCCTAGAACAAGACAATTTTCAAGTCAATATTGGATCAAGCTTGTTAATACAATTCCAGAAAGCTATTTTAAAAAAAATTACTTGTATAAACTTTGCGTAGTTGGCCTTGTCTGATCTGGCTCCTTTCTTGCAGTTACTCTGCCAGCAAACCGGATAGTTCCAGTCCAGGTGGAGACCATTGAAGTTGTTCATACGCAAGAATGGGATCAGCTTCTGAATGAACTTGGCACGGGCAGAATCGGAGGATACCAATCGTGAGTATTTGTCTCCTGCTGAGTCCGTCCATCCTCCCAAACCAAGGAGGACTTTGACGTCTTTCAGAGATGTCACTCGCTCATACATGTCTGCAAATAAATGAAACAGGTTAGCAGCTCCACTGAAATTCCTACGTAGGTTTTCATGATTTTTTGTAATTTAACATACTGTTTGTACTGTCAGTCCAAGGATCAAACTCCTTAGCGATGAGTTCGTCAGGAGATAGAGACGCGTATGCGTAAACCACGTGACTGCAGAGCCTGGTGTCGATTTGTTCTGGCACGAATTTTCCCTCGCCTCGTCTGTAGAATGCCCAACTTGTCATGTAGCAGACGACTTTTTTGTCGCTCACTTTACCTGAAAATTATTAAAAGTAAGAGTTAGCAACCACTTCGTAAATAGTAAAGTGAAATTGCTATATAACTATTGGCACTTACTTCTCTTGCTATCCATTTCAGCATCTGAAGTAAGCCTTTCTGGTTCCCTGCTCATAGTCATAGGCAAGTCTTTTGATGCATCGTTCCACTGTAAAGTAATTAATTATGTTAAGTAGTCAAAAGCGATTATAATAAAAATACACGTAGAATGGCACCAATGTTGAATGAAACTTACTTCAAAGTCATTTTCGTAGACCTGCGACAGGTAACGTGCTGCATCGTCCACGCTTATTTGGAGAACTTGTCCTGGCATACATTTTGCAACGTCGGAATGTCTGAAAAGATAAGTTACGAATAATATAAAATTAAACTTATTTTCAAACGATCTACGAAGGACTCAAATGGAATTGCCTATTTAGAAACATACCCACAAAATCCAGTAGATGGATCATACAGTCTCTGCTCTTCGCAGTTCATTCTGTAACTTATTCCACCAGTACAGAAATGGAAATGTGCGCAAGACTCTTCATCAGACGTGAGGTAAGGATGGCCCTCCTCACACGATCCGATCTTTAGCGAAGACTGATCTGTTTGTACTGTTTCTCCTAAAAATTTTAATCAAGACCGTCAGTACCTATAGGCATAAATTGTTCAAGTTTCCATTAAAATTATCGATTATAATTGGATTTTACCGTTCAATGTATTAGAGATGGCACTCAGAATTGGGAACGGTGTACCGCAAAGTCCTCTAAAATCATCCATGTCGACGGACCAAGCAGCGGCTCCAGCCAAACCAGCACTTATAACGAACTTCATCTAAAAATCAAGCCAAACATGACACACTGGTAGGTTGTTCATTGTGGAAACATTCTGTAAGGTGGCAAAACGGAGCGAAAAGAAAATTTTACCTTTTCCAAAACAGTAGCTTGCGTGTCATATGTAACCCATTGATTATCAAAGACTGCATAAGCATTTCCGGCGTCGTCTATGCCACTGACTCCTTTACCTTCTCTTTCGGCCATACATATCTCAAAGTATGCAAGCATGCCTTTAGTCTGAGTGTAGGGGCCTTCTTCACCCCAACCGCTGATCGCGGCACCTGGTGCCGGGAGAGTCGATGCTGCAAGTGTGTAGCTTTTTCCAAATAGAGGAATTCCAAGCACTAGCTTTTCCGCTGCCATACCATGTCTGATCACATATTTCACCATGAACTCCTACAAAGATACATCGGTTGTAAAAGGGTGGACAATAACTTACATAGAAAGAGAATTGTGTAAATTGCTTACAATATTGTCGTATCTTTGATCTCTGGAAGTTGCACCAGGATCTCTATGTAGAGCACTATGTTGAACTGCTCTTGGAGGTGGCTCGTCACGCTTTCCATGTGTCATGTCCCAAGCTTGAAGAATCGTGTAATCTGTTGCACCACTAACCGCACTGAGATCGTAGCCATCTTCTATTTGGTACCTGAAGACACAGTCGTTTCATGTTCATAATAGGTTCCAAATCACCACTATTGATGCGGTAAGAATTATAAGTTTTTTACCTGAACGGAGGCAGAACTGTTGTAAGAAGGTATCCATATGATGAGAACTTTTCGCGGAGCTCATAAAGTAGAGCGGTCAGAGAGTCTTTTTCTTTATCGTCTTTCTCTCCTTAAATAGAAAATCAAATTAGACTCTATACAAAGAGAAAGTTATTTTACAAGCAATAAAAATCCAGATTTGCTTATTACCCGGATAAACCCAGTGAAGATCCAGTCCATCAAAGTCATGTTCCTGTAGGAAGCTGATAGCGCTTTCGATGAACATGTTTCTCCTTTTTGGTTCTTGAACCATTTCACTGAAAAGACGGTCTGTGCCTTCGCCACCAACGCTTATTATCACTTTTAAACCTGGAATTCTTCGCTTCAAGCCTGTTGCAATTCGATAGCCACCTGTCGAGACAAACACATGCATATTATTTTTTTCTCAAATTCTTTCTTGGTGGTCAATACGTATGGTAGAATCATAGTTACCTTTCACAACATCATAGTCTTCGTTAGATGGCAATACAGCGTAAGTGTGAGGATGTAGAGCAGCAAACGCGTAGTGCAGGTGTGTGCATGATCGTGGCACGAGTCCAGCGGTGAAAGCTAGCGGAGGTGCTCGGTACGCAGCCCAAGACTGCAAGTAGCATACCACCAGCCTTCGTGCTGAATGACCACCTGAGGTCTGCTGCATTTCTTGTAAGTTGGCATTGCCAAGTTGCAACCTCTCGTCATTGCGTTGTGTGCTGCTGTGGTAGATAATATAGTTTATAGTTTATCTCAGTAGTTCCTCTAGCAGTACCTTTGATGGTACTAATGAGTTAGTATTTATTTGTCTTTGTAGTTCCTTTACAAGATCTAAAGAAGAAAATATCGGGACTCTTCCGTCTGGAAGTGATTTGGGTTTAACCCAAGGAAAATTATTCCTTATGGTCAAACTAGTTTGACTACAAAGTTTGACCAAGGGGAAGAGCCCGTTTGGATCAGTTGAGCTATCTTAAGATCGTTTGCAACAGTCTTTAGAGATACACAACTATACTGGCAGTGACTCCTAATGAAAAAGGAAAATACCTCTAACAACCTACTGAAGGAGCTTATAGTTGTGTCATAAGGAACTAATATAAGGTATTAGTAACTATAATATAATATGTCAGTACCTATCGTAGCCATAGTCAATGATTACATTATTTATTTAATTAAATTATTAATTATTAAATTAATATTTTAATTAAATTAAATTAATATTTTAATTAAATTAAATTAATATTTTAATTAAATAAATAATTTTAAAATTATTTGTTTAAATTTTTGATTAATAAATAAATCATTAAATTAATAAATTAATTATTAAATATTTAGGAGAACACAATTACACTGGCGTGCAATGAAAAGGTGTCACCTGCAAGAGTCAAGATATTTAAAATAAATTGTATGTGAAAGAAAATTTTATTAACTACATATTAGAAGTAAAAAGTTTTCTTCAATGGCCTATTTTTAGATTTATGATTTTTATTTCAATTCGATATCTTGCATAGTTTGGTGGTTTTTCTGAGTGCACACCGGTTGGTCCACGAGGAAACCACTTTACAAACCATTATGCACGAACGGTACCACGTGACCACCATTTCCATACACACGTGAAGAAGTATGTTTCGATCACGAGGTTTGGTCGTACCTTAAAAATGTTATATTTTTCGATATTTAACCAAGATGATATTTTTTCTATAGTTTTTATATATTTTCAATATATTTCTTAAATTTTCTTCTTCAAATCTTGTAAATGAACTATAGAGACAAAAAACAATAGTACCTTCTAAGTGCTAAAGGAACTACTGAGAATGAACGGAAATAGTTATTTGTTATACAAGAGTGCAAAGTTGCTTTTTAACCGCGTGCTCAATTTTGATGACCGAGCAAGCGAAGGATTCTAAAATTTAATCACGAGCGTAGCGAGTGATTTAAAAATTAGAATCCTGAGCGTTAGCGAGGGATTCAAAAGAGCACGAGGTGAAAAATCTTTGCACTCGAGTGCAACACGTAACTTTTCATCCCACCTCAGCGAGGAAGTTACTTAATGCAAAAAAAAAACATTTACAATCACAAGTTACTTTTGAGCATTTTTAACAGTTTCAGTCAATTCAGTTTGTCAAATAAACTTCCTCGTCGCTAGAATCACTCATTTTATGTTTTTCACTAGTTTTCAAGTTTCTTGTTTTTAACCTAAGGTTTTAACAATATGACGTGAAAAGAAAATGGCGCGCGTAAAGCAAATTAAATTAAAAGTAATACACCAAAAAGGTTCCGAGTCTGAGGTTTTAACAAATTAAAAAATGTTGTATGATAAATTCGGCACCATGGAGGTAGAAGCAAATAGGTTTCATGATGGTTTGAATTCACAAACTTAGTGCACACGATGTTCTAAATTCAATTTTACTTTATCCTCTAGCGGATAAAAATGGCTTTTACACTCAGATATCGAATAGCAAAAATACTCTTTCCGAGATGGTGGGATGAAAATATTATTTTCACACCACCTGCTCGACAATGTCCAATTACAAATCATGCAACCTCAACGTAAAGTAAAGCATTGTCTCTCTAGGGATATAAAGTTGTATGAAACTCCCTAGGGATTAAAGTGATTTGAATTTAGAACGTCAAATTCGTGTTGGAAACTCGTGGAAAACCCTGAGTAAAAAAATGACCATATGGCATTGTAAAGAGGTTTGTTCGAAAATCGAACTGGCCACTATAGCAAAACTCGAAAAAAAAGAAATAGGCGCGATTTTAAAGAATGTGAAACAAAAGAGATGTTTGGTGCTGTGATTTTCAGTGAATTTTATTGCAATATTTTTGTAATATAATATTATGTCAGTAACAAAAAATGTCGAGCGATAATGATTCTACCCCAGAGTTTATCAAAACAGACGATACTTATTTAATGGAGCCTTGGCCTTTTATTGCCTCGCAGTAGGTGTGAAAAGTAGAGTATGCTCCTCTGGAATAAAGCCTGTCTTCGTCTTGGGCAGCTTGAACCCCTCGCTTTACTCAGGACTCTATATAACTCCCTCGCTACACTCGGGAGTTAACTTTAGAGTCCCTCGTTACGCTCAGGGTTCAATATGCCGCCCGCGACATAAGACACTGCTTTATTCCCTTAGTGCATAATCTACTATTAGAATCCGTTATGAGAACGCTATATAATTGTTGAACTTACTTATTCATGTGCAAAGCTGCTCCATAGTAATGTTTAAGACCTCCAAGTCCAATGGTCTCGGCATCCTGTGACAGAAAATTATGTCAACCTATAAGTTTTTCACGATTTTTTATTTCATTTACCATTTAAAATGTTTATAAAACAACTTTACCTCAACATATTTGAATGCAGATCCTCTATCCAAAAGTGAAATTGGTCTCTTTTCGACTGCATCACGGAGGGGTAATCTTCCTTCTCTTTCTTCACGTAGAGCCCTATTGTTAAAAAAAGGATTTAAGTATTTCCCGATTTATAGCGTAAGTATTAAACTTTTACTGTACAGAAACATGAATTACCTAAGGGGAATGCTTTCGACTGAATCTCGAATTGGAACTGCGATAGGGTCATGATGAGGGATGGTTTCCACAGCACTTCGAGTAAAAGATGATCCCACTCGTGGTGATGCCACAGCACTTGTGCAAAGTACTAGGGCCAATGCACACTGAAAATAAAAAAAACACATTATTTACCAAATTTAAAACTTGGAAACCAGTTTAACGAATGCGTGAACTGGTAAAGCCATTTGTATATGATATTTGATATGTGAGGAACATAGTGAGATATTTAAGTTAAAAAAATGTAAAGCTAGAGCTAATGTCGGGTTAGCTGATTGGGCTACAACCGGTATTTATAGAAGTAGGAATAAATTATATGAACTCTATGCGGCTAGAGAATCAATGTTGCACGATACAACGTTTATCTTGTACATAAAGAACTATTCCAAGACCTTCAAAAAAGTTTGTCATGCAGCAAAATCATTGCATTTGAGAAATAAAATAGAAAAATCAACAAATAAAATTAAGACAACTTGGAAATTAATAAATAATGAAACAGGTAAAGCTAAACCTCGTAGTAAACAAATTAATTTAAACGTAAACAATACAATATTATCAAATAATATTGAGGTCGCAAATGCCTTTGATAGTTTTTTCTCTAGTATACCTAATATTGTGACTCAATCTTTAAAATCAACTGCCTCTGGAGCATCTACTTTATTGGAATTAAGTGTTGATAAGTGTGAGGTCGCGTTTAGTTTCAGATACGTTAATGCCATTGATATTGTTAAGACATTTAAGTCACTTAATATTAAAAATACTGAAGACCTTTGGGGAATATCTACAAAGGTGTTAGGTGTTATAATTATTGATATTGCGCCGTGTATGGCCTATATTTTCAATGGATGTGTTGACGAGGGAGTCTTTCCTGATCTTATGAAACATAGTAAATTAATTCCTTTGTTCAAGTCTGGTAATGAAAAAGATCCAGGTAATTATAGGCCAATTTCTATATTGCCTGCGTTAAGTAAAATCTTTGAGAAACTTATTCTTACTCAGTTATTGTCACACTTCAACCTCCACGGACTTCTTCATAGTCATCAATTTGGATTTACTAAGGGTCGTTCGACAGCCGATGCTGGTACCATGCTCTTAGAACACATATTTGAAGCATGGGAGAACTCGCAGGACGCGATCGGAGTTTTCTGCGACCTGTCCAAAGCTTTTGACTGCGTGAGGCATGATACTTTAATTTCCAAGTTAAAACATTATGGCATACAAAATCAGGCAATTAATCTTGTAAATTCTTACTTATCCAATAGAGTCCAAAAAGTTGATGTTGGTGGTGAAAGGTCTTCAGGATCGACTATTGTCATGGGGGTGCCACAGGGTTCAATACTAGGCCCATTTTTATTCCTAGTTTACATTAACGATCTCCCGTTTTTTGTGAAAGACATATGTGACATAGTTCTGTTTGCTGACGATACTTCTTTGATTTTCAAAGTTGATAGATCTAAATCTAATTACGATGATGTAAATGATTCACTATCGCGTGTTCTTGAGTGGTTCACAGTTAATAATCTTTTGCTTAATGCTAAAAAAACTAAATGCATCAAATTCACATTGCCAAATGTAAAACATTATCCAACTAATATTAAAATAAATGGGGAGACACTTGATCTTGTCAAGTCTACCATTTTCTTAGGGCTTAATATTGATGCGGGCTTGCAGTGGGCACCACAAATTGTGGCTCTTGCTGGTAGACTTAGTTCCGCTGCATATGCAGTTCGTATAATAAGGCAGCTTACTGATGAAGCTACAGCTAGGCTTGTTTATTTTAGCTACTTCCATAGTGTTATGTCATATGGTATCATACTGTGGGGTAAAGCAGCAGATATCCAAGCTATTTTTGTCTTGCAAAAACGGGCAATACGTGCCATTTATAAAATGAAGTCGCGTGACTCCTTGAGAGAGCGTTTCAAAGAAATTAATATTCTTACAGTAATATCGCAATATATCTATGAAATATTATTACATACACATAAACACTTGGATAGTTTTATGATAAAAAGTGACGTGCATGGTATTAACACGAGAAATAAACACAAACTAAATATACCAAAATTTCGATTAAAGAAAGTAAGTGGGTCTTTTATGGGGAATTCTGTACGGTTCTATAATAAACTTCCAGAAGGTGCATTTAAACTTCCTATTCGAAGATTTAAATCCTACATAAAGATGAATCTAATTAAAAAAGCGTATTACACTCTTGATGACTATATTAATGATAAAGCCGCGTGGCCTGATGTCGCTCTGCCCCTCGACTGCTAAAATGGAAATTTGCAATATCTGTACTTACCTATTTACATGTTTGTATTAGATTATTATTTATAAGTATAACAAGCGTAGCGTGTGCTGTCTTGCATATTTTTGCTGATGTTTATTTACTTTTGACTACCTTCCTAAGGTTTTTAAGTTCTCATTTACTATGTATCAGCAACTCCTTGCTCCGAGGCACCACACAGGCGCTTCTCACCTAGTGGTAAGACGGACCATTTATGTAAGCCAAGCCGAGTTTGTTGCCTGATTCTTCTAGGCTTGGTCGCGTTGGAACAGGAGTAATTTAATTTTATATAAGACGATTCAAAATGATCCTTGTGATTTCAATGAATAAAGTTCTTTTTGACTTTTGACTTTGACTTTGACTTTGTATTAATTCCGAACACCACCCATTCGTGATCTGTTTAGCATGAGTTTGTCGAACAAAACGTTCAGAGGATGTTGACCCTGAGCAAAAAACCTTTGTGTCCGTAGGTACATCTTTCTGTTCGACAATGCGAATGGGAATCAATTACTCGGGGACACTTGAATTAAGCATCTGATACCGTTACAGAAGGTGTTGCAAAAAATGCGATAAAGCGTATCGACTGATTCCCCGTGGTCTTTGTGTCTCCTATACAATAGAATTGAAGAGGTCTAAATAAGCCGTTAATGAAGATTACATGGCCTATTTGATTCTACGTACTGAAAATATAAGAAGTGTGGGCGGAAGCGGTCGGTGACCCATCGATGAAGTATCGCACACGGAGTTTGCGTAATTTACATAACTTGACAAGAGTCAAGATCAACACTTAAGACAGGTTTACGAAAGTTTGTGTTTATTCTCTCTGTATTTTGATAGAGTCAACGACCACCAGTATTAGTATAGTACCGTTACCAAAATGATAACATTAAGTATATGTAAATTTTTATAACAATACCAATTATTGCGTAACAGGTCAAAAACAACTAGAGTTGAAATCAAAAAGTTAATACATACTAAAAAATAACATACCCAGCACGCTAAGGCATTTAAAATTAAACTTTAAGGAAAAATATAGTACCTATAAGCTCCCTAACAACCAAGTGTATGGTAGTAAAGTTGTTGGGTTGTTCCGTGTACATGATGGACTCAGACACAGGCCTTCACCTGATATGCAAAATGTAATGGATTCCCAGAAGCTTCTGAGAATATTAGATCCAAAATTATTGAGAGAACTTAACATCTCATAAAATCTATTATCCAATTTATTATCAGCATTTATGGCATAATAGCTTTAAAGTAGATCAACAAACTTAGATAGACAAACTCATTATTTAGGAATTTTTAGGTGCGGAACTGGAGAGCTGATCTAATAAATTTGTGCTAAATTATCTGGCATAGGTCCATTGACTCGGGTCGTTCAGAAAACAACGCAATTTGCATACAAGCAAAGCAAGCAGAAGCAGGTAGCCGCCTGCCTTCGGGGTCATCGTCATCTTCCCAACCAGTCTTTTCAACGCGACATTTTGCTGACGATTAAGACTGAAGCTTTTTGTTTTTTCGGAATCTTTCTGGGATCATTTATAAACTTGATAAGCCAGTGTTATTGCCCCTTATCTTTCGACATATCAATTTTACGGCCCACAAACTGCATCCAATTTGGATTTATTGACAGTTAAGTACGGTTACAAATTTTGGAATACATGATTGATTTTATTTTTCAAATTTTAGATAGGTACGCGTATCAGAAGAAACACTAAAATATAATAAAAGCACTGGAGATGAGAGCTTTGAGAAGGATATGGAGTTACTTTGTGTAAGTACAGTGAGGAATGTTGTGTGAGAGCGTTGTGCGTACGTACATATTATATTCATAAATAAACGAGTGCGGTTGTGCAGGCAAAAAAATCACTAGTGACAAAAAATGAGAAAGGTTTCTTAACATGGATGGTTTGGGCATGTAGAGAAGATATGGGACAGTTGGGAGGGGAAGACTTCAGCGAACGACTAAATCAAAGACGTTCTGGAGAAAGGGCTGGTTAAGAGTACCCAAAACTGACGAGCGAATGAAGAATGTCTTTAGGCCATCGAGTGGAGGGCCTTCTTTTACCACGTCTTCCGGTTTGTGGTCGCCACTCGAGAACCTTTATTCCCCAGTCTATTATTAAAGCTGAAATAATCTGAAAGCATTAGCAAGTTGAAGTTGCCGGGGAGTATAAGTATATGTTATCAGAAATTGCGGTTACAACGTCTGCTCTGGCGATTGGGTTCCAAAAGTTAGTATTTTAAGGGTCACTACATGACATTGTAGTGTTCGAAGGCCGAAAGAGCGACGCACGAGCGATGTTTCTGCGTATATAGCATAATATATACTTACATGACGCTTTGTAGGTACAACCGATAATTTTACCGCAAATGAGCCTACTTCTGCTTCGTATTTTTTCCTTACTTCTTATATACTTTGAAATAATAAGGGTACTTATACAAAGGTTCGAACTATGTTGATGATTATAAATGAATCTTCCTCCTCTTTCTCCAGGAAGAGAATGATACTACAAATATTTAGGTAGGTTTTGAAAGAAGTGGTTGTTAGAGTCGATACATAAACAATAATGATATAATTATAAAACTACATAGGAATGAAACAGTATAAAAACTGACAAAGAAGACAAACAGTTAGGTAAGTATCAACTATGGTGTGCTTGGAATAGAAATCGATTTTATCGGTAGTACCTAAGGAGGATAGAATAAGAAATTGATTCACATTTTGTGAGGGCACTCGTTGATACCAGAATGATAAACATTTCCTGTATTTTTAAAATAAGTATTATTTATATCGAACATAAATATATTTCGAAAAAATTACAGGTTGATAAATGCTCTCAGACAAAAGTGTTTGCATACAGTGGTAGGTACTTGATAACCCATTCACCATATCCGAGTAAATGTTTGTCAATTCACATCACTTGTGAGAAATTAGTCATTGCATTTGTCAATGGACTTCCGTTAACGGAGCTTTGCTGTTTATAGGTTTCTGTACTCAAAGCTGCCAATGGAACCCTATTACTAAGCCTACGCTGCCGTCTTTCTGTCTGTCGTATTCTGGCACAGGGGCTATATCTCGGCAGTTGTCTGACACCGTAAAGGTAGCCAGTATAAATTTTAATAGATTAGGTATTGTTGTGGTATGAACCGTAAGCAAATAAAAAGAAATAAAGTAAAATATTAAAAAAAAAACCCAATTGGGTGTCCCAGTTTTTGTGATGTATGATCTACTGCAGACATACGAAAACGTAAGGCTAAAAGAGTATGTAAAAACTTATAGTAAAATTTTTAAGCAAGTTAGCCAAGAAGAACTCGCTCAGGGACAGAATACTCAATTCGAGGAATATTATAAAAACGTCATGGAATATAATTAAAGAAGTAACAGGCAAATCCATTGACAATATTCCAGATAAAATCGGAATACGCCTCCCAGACGGTTATATAAATCGGGATGAGAAATCAGTTGCAAACTATTTCAATAATTTTTTTGTAAACATTCCGGAATATTCCACCCGACATTTAAAAAATAACTCGCTTCTGTCTATGTCTTATGCTGAGACATTTGTAAGGGAAAGCCAGCTAGCCGTTAAACAACATAGCAATATCTTTTATCAGGCTAGTGAGTTTGAAATTTATAAAATCATTTTGGGTATGAAGTCTAAGACATCGACTGACTACTGGGGCCTGTCATCTAAGATCATCAAGTCTATCATAAATGAGATAACTGTTCCTCTCACAGCGGTTATAAATGAATCTTTACTGAATGGTAATTTTCCTGATTTACTTAAACTTGCCAAGATCATTCCGCTCCACAAGAAGGGGGATAATCATGACGCACAGAATTATAGACCAATATCACTGCTACCAATCTTTAGTAAAATTTTGGAAAAACTTATGTTCAATAGGCTTGAAAGGCACGTACAGGAACATAAAATACTTAGTGACAAACAATATGGGTTTCGTAAAAATAGATCGACAACAGGCGCAGTTGCTGACATTGTGAAAAACATCCATCATTCACTAAACTCAAAGTTGAAAACATGGGGGATTTTTTGTGACTTGTCTAAAGCTTTTGACTGTGTTAGTCATGATATCCTCTTGTCTAAACTTGACCTATATGGCGTTAAAGACATCGATCTGCTACTTTGTCATTCTTATCTTTCATCAAGAAAACAAGTAGTTGACATTAATGGGACAGTATCTAGTGAGGAAGATATTAGATTTGGAGTACCACAGGGATCCATATTGGGTCCTCTATTCTTTTTACTTTATATTAATGACATTAGTTCTTGTATACGAGATGTTGACATTAACATTTATATGTTTGCTGATGACATTTCCTTAATATTAACTTGCGATAAAAAAAATTACATTGTTTCCAAAATTAATGGTGTATTTGATAAACTAACGAAATGGTTTGAATGTAATAACCTTTTATTAAATTTAGGAAAAACCAATCTAGTACATTTCTCGCTGGCTACCAACTCAAAAAACTTACAGACATTTCCGGACATAACCAACCTACCAATTAAGCCAGTTAATTCTATTACATTTCTTGGTATAAAAATGGATTCTAAACTAACTTGGAAGGAGCATATCGATGGTCTAGCCAGCAGATTAAGTTCTGCCTGCTTTGCCATAAAAAAGGTTAAGGAACTTTGTGGTCTGGTTGCCGCCAAATCGGTTTATTTCGCATACTTTCATAGTTTAATGACTTATGGTCTCCTAATATGGGGGAATGCAGCAGAGTCCCAAAGAATTTTTAGACTTCAAAAAAGGGCAGTTAGGTACATTTTAGGTCTAAGAACTAGAGACACTTGTCGAAATGCATTCAGTAAACTAAATATTGCTACGTTTACTGGAGCTTATATTCTTCAATGTTTGAAGTTTATAAAGGTAAATCAAAGTGTTTTACCGACTTTGGGAGATTCTCACAATTTTAACACTAGATATGGTGGCAACATTCAGCACCCAAAGTGTAGGTTGGCTAAAGTTTCAAAAAGCTACCTCTGCAATGGGATAAAACTTTACAACAAGTTATCTAAGGATTTGAGAGACCTAAGTTGTGTATTATTTATGAGAAAGATGAAGCAAGTAGTAATAAATAAAAGCTATTACACCTTGAAAGAAGCCCTGGATGACGATTGCATTGCATGAGGTACTTTTATACTTATAAACTTTTATACCTTAGTACCTTAAATTTTGTGTAGTCAATAATAATTATTTTATTATTATGTTTTTTGTTCTATTTCTTGACATGACATACTAGGTAGTACTAGTACCTTAGAATAATGACTAGTACCAAACCAAGTTTTCTAATGAAAATCTGACAATGCCTATACAGCAGCTATCAATGACATGTCAATCTTTGTTTGTTTTTTTTTTTATTAAATATGTAATTGACAATGCCCCTTTACAGCAGCTTATGTTTGACATTTCTCTTTGAAACTTTTAATTTTGGTATAAGTAATTTAATGTTTGACACGAATTTTTAGATTGTAATTTGTTGACAACGCCCATTTACAGCAGCTTTAAATAATAACATGTATTATTAGTTTTTAGTTTTTTGTGTTTGTGTTATTGTGTTATCTTGTGTATCCCTATGCTTGTCTGTTTTTGGATGGCTCTGAGTAGGTTTTATTTCTGTATTCGTTTAGTTTATTATTTATTGTTCCTACTGTGAAAATTTGACATAACCAAGTGCTGTAAAGCTCCTACGGTAAATAAATAAATAAATAAATAAATAAATAAAGTACAAGAGTTCTTCAACCAAGAAATAAAACCTTATTTAATTCTAATTTAACCTCCCGTAATCAAACTGGCATTTGTAATTTTACTTGGCTATATTTTAACTATTGTTTTGATCAAGGAAGGACCATCGATATCGAGAGGTTTTGATAGAATAAAGGATGAACTTATACTCTGATTTTTAATCTTAGACATTTTTTATAGACTAAGAAATGTCAAGATACTTATACACACAGTGACATATCTTTGTTTACAAAAAAATATTCTAAGATAAAAAAACAGAGTATAGTAAGTTTGTTAAAATTAAGTGATTTTCAAAAATTAACTCAAAAATTATCTCGGATGTGATGATTACTCTTCGAGTTATGGAGAGACTGTGACTTGATTTCGGAACCCTAGACTGCGTACATTATGCGTGTTTCGAGGAGACGGCATGGTCAGTAATTATTTTTTGTTTTTTTTTAATAGTAAGGTATTTTTGTCTAAAGCTTTTAATTGACTTTACTTGTTAGTGTGTAGTAATAAGAAACGAAAACGCGTATGTTGTCAAATCTTGCATCTGAATTTTAAACCAACCACACGATTAAGCTGAAATTTTGCAAACCCGTCGAGTTCCAATAACAGTGCATTATTATGATGATAGCGAGCTGATCTGATGATGGAGACGGCATCGGTCAACGGAGCTCTTTAATGATTAACAGTAGCCTGGCAGTGTTTGGATTAATTTTGATCAACTCACGGTTCCGATAACTAATAAACCAAAAAACTTATTTATTTTTACTGAAAATGGGTATATCTAAAATAATAACTCACAAATTGTAGAGGGCTGAGATTAGAGATCTAGGAACTATATTTTACGAGATATTCAAATGTTTTGAGCCACGTGGGTCGATGTTATTATAGGAGTATAAAGATTTTGTAAAAAAAATAAAGGGGAATAAAGTTTTTCGAGTGGTGACCACAAACCAGACGACGCAATAGAAGAAGACTAATGGACTCGATGGACTAAAGACATTATAACGATAGCAGAAAGTCGGTGGATGAGGCGGTTGAAGACTGACGTGCAATGCTATGGAGGAGGTTTATGGCTGGTGGACTTCTACAGGCTGATGTTGATGATGAAGATTTTCTTTAGCACCCTCTTATTAATTTACGACATAATTAAGTATCCTGGAAACGGGTTCTGATGTGAACATCAAGGAGTCTCATAATATTCCCTATCCCGTTTCTTTAGCCTTGATCATGTCCTAGTCCCAATGCCCTGTATTGCGAAGGCACTTTCAACCATTTTTTTATGATATCTGGGTCGAATGCCATGCATATGGAATGAGCCAAACTGCTTATTCATTTCACTTGGAGAAATTTTAGGACACTCCATTTGGCAAACTCAAAATGAATTTAGTGTACGAGTACAGTAAGAAAGTTAAAGTTTTCTTAACGACCTACGTGACGCGGCGGGCGTGTAGCCGGCTGAGTCGCAAGAGGTATGGGTTCAATTCCCGCTGGGTGACAAATGTTTGCATGAGCTGTAAATATTTGTTCCGGGTCTGGGTGTTGTAGTACCATAGTAGTAGATTCTGACACAGGGAATCCTAGTGTGGGACCAGAACTATGTACGTGACTGTTGGGTGTTATGCTATTTATGTTAAGTGGCTGTTTTATAGAGGATTGTGTCCATCGAAATAAGGATAGATATACCTAGTCATAATATTCTATTTATACATATATAATATTATACAAATACAATGGATGATGCTTATAATATAGAAGTCAATAACATCGGCCAGGTTAAAGGTATTAATAGCTTAGTCTATTAGCGTGTATATAAATCAAATATTTTGTGCGCCTTCGATAACCAAGATAGTTTTATATTATAATTTGAAAAATATACTGATCTGATAAAAAGTTCTGATTTATCAAAAAATCAATGAAAATTAAGTTGTACGTGCTGATTTTCAACTAATTCACAAAAAAATATTTACGAATTTAATTACCGAGTATTTACACAGTAATATTAGTTTGAGTGTTATGTGCCTTTAAATTGGAGAGAATAGAATCAAAATGTGATACTCACTATGCGTGTATGAACAGTGTATATTCACTTACCCAATGTGTGAAGTTGTGCCCCATAATGGGGAGCTTTTGATTCCACTGATGATATCTGAAATGCAAAAACCTTTTTAGCACCACTTCCCAATGCTGGAACATTAGATTTTAGGGATAAAGATTCGTATTGGTAGTTAAAATATAGTATGTTAGATTTCTTAGGGTTTTATCAAGGTAGTTAACTTGAACCTACCTATGTTATTGTTTTAGTACGAAGGGGGTACTGAAGCTCCTATCCTGAGAGGCTTCGCCGGTGTCGCGAGTGTCGTGTGACTGAGCGGGCGGCGCGCGGTACGCCTAGTGTTAAATACTCGGGACATTGCCTTCGAATCGCATCTGGCACCCATAAGAATGCACAAACGTTGTAAGATTTTTGGGACTGACGATATTGTTGACTTTGTTCCAAGAAAAGAAAGTTGCTAGGTACAACACATGAAAAGTATAGCAAATCTCAGTAGGACTCAAAATTATTATTGATATTGAGTGGGCCTGTACCTTCATAGTTTTATGGATATTACTAGATGCGCCCGGCGGTTTCACCCGCGTGAACAATGATGATAATTGATAATAATGATGATGAAAAGTAGCCTTTGTGTTAATCTAGGGTATAATGCATCTCCATGCCTTTAACTCAAATCCGTTCTACCAGGTTGAGCGTGAAGAAGTAACAAACATACTTACAAACTTTCGCATTTATATTAGTGTGATTAATAACATAATATTACAAAGAACGAAGGTTTGTTGTACATACTTATATATGTTTTTTTTTTCAGTAAATCTGACTTGATTAGGATATCAAGGTTGCCTGGCAGAAATCGCTGCCAGGCATAGTTTTGCCGCCCATAGTTTTGCCCTTAATTTTAAAATTATTTATTTTTAATATTGCCCTATATATTGTATGGTGATCAATAAAGAGCTAGCTGTATACTTACCTACCAATTAGTTAATCAGTCAATAGTTAGGTATATCTGTTAATTGGGGTTATATAGCTACCAATTAACAGATTTCTAGATTTAATTGGATTTTTTCTGTCAGTTAATACTAAAGTTAATACAAGTAAATACACCATCCTCTTTTTTAATTATGGTCTGTGAGGAAAGTCTCCTTAATTTTGTCAGTGTCAAGTAGGTGTATAGGTATTATTTTGATAAAATTAGGTTATGTCGTTAAAGTCTCAGTCACGTCTATACACCCTTATATATATATATATATATATATACATATATACATATATAGATACTATATCTACTTTTAAACATCTTAATGATCAAAAGTTTAATTTTTAGAATAGTTATTAGATTTTAAGTACTGTTTGTTTTCCTAAGAAATTAAAATAAATATACACCAATACCATACAGAGTAAATCTTTATTCCACCTTTTACATTTAGCGTCACATGGTCACCCCACAGTGAGACAAATCACTGAATCTAAAATAAAATACTACCGGTTCCTATGAGCTTTTATTATAGGTACCCAATACTGTGTCAATGTGCCTATAAATCATGAAGTCAGAAACAAATCATTTCGTCTAAAGAAATTACGAAGTTTCATATTATTTAATCTTTTAATTTATATGTTTTATTTTATAAATTACTTAGTTTTTTCATCATCTTCGTATTTGGTATTCTTTGTCAATGAGTGTAGGTATATACCTACACTCATTGACAAAGAATACCAAATACGTATATACGTAATTTTATCTCCTGCCCTCCTCTATGTATTCGGTAGTTCCTACTGTATTCCGAATGCTCCTGGCTAGTAAATAAGTCCTTACAGTAGGTGTGCCTACGTCCCTACTTATGGTTTTTACTTATTAATTTAGGACCAAAGAATCACTCACTCAATGTTCTGTTTTCTCTCACACACATAAAGTATTTTTCACCGTAAAATATCACCTCAACAAAATTATCACTTATATACTTTTGATTCTACATGGATAGAAACGATACGCACTTAATGAGTAAGTCTCAGAAGTTAGTACTTGTTAGTGTGTTTGTGGCGGTAAGCGAGTATGCCACTCTACATTTGCCAGTGGTCGACCACTTTAGGATCTTGTTTCTTTTCCTTTGCCATTGTTGTCATCAAGGCGGTGATAGACGTCAAATTTTGTCACTATCTAACTCATTAAAGTTCAGGTAAGTTAGAAGGTGACAGAATAGCGCCCGTGAAACAAAAAGTGAGCGAAAATCTCAAAAAACAAAGATTTGCAGCTTAATAAATCATAAATTTCACTCTGCAACTATATACATTTTGTGAAAAAAGCCTTAGAAATATTTATGTGAAAGAAAAATTCTAAAAACTTAATGCCGGTTGGGACTAGTTATAAATTTTCAAACAAAAAAAATGCTTCACTTGGATATTTTTTAAATATTGTATTAATATAGTAATTATAATTATATTTCAACAAGCAACATATATTTTTTTCTACATTTATATTCACTCATCAAGGAGGAGTTACATGGAGAAAACCTCTAGTTGGCATCTATATCTATACGCCTGGTTCAGCGTTCATCTCCATACAATGGAGGCATTTTTATGAAAACTTGTATTAAGTTTACCTTTGAACTCTATTAGAAATCGTAAATGTTCTCCAGCTCTGGATGTTATGGTGGTGGCCGGCTACGTGGTGTCTCATTGCTGCGGCTGGGCGCTTCCATCATTACTATGCACGCTGTGTCTCTTCCTTTCTTGCTGCCAATGTCACTCGCATTGTTTACCGCAGAGCCAACTCCACACCATCTAACTGTATACTATATGGACCTTGAAATTGGCAATGCCCTTGTTTCAAAATAACGTTCGACCCATGACCTAGCTTGTCGAATTATTTACCTCATCAAGAATCGGGAGGCTTAAAGAGTTGGCTATTTTAAAATCGATATTAATTCGCTTGGAATCTGGATCATGCCCTTTTCGAAGGCCTAGGTAAACGGAACCGGTATGTGTTTACAGTTGACCAGTTTTGTAAGTAGGTACCTAAGTACTTAGAGACGAACTACTTGCATTGCAGAAGGATGAGGCTGGCGACCTGGCAGCGCGTGTTCTTCAAGGTGAAGTTCATGGCAAGGCGTTGGCATTTATTGCGATATTCGTCAACGCTACGTCGATGCTATGAGCGCGCTCGCCCACGCATCATCAAACGTACCTAATTAAAGGTTCATTGCATTTGTATTGTTGTGTCTAACGGGATAATTTTTTGACCCACCACATAGTAAGCATTTCATCATCATTCAATTATGATTTTGTGGTCCACACACTAACTGCGCAATTTTTCTATCTAATTGAATTTAGATTTACTGCTTTATTATTGTTTTAGCCGTCGTAGTAATGTAGCATCTAATAATCTTCAAACTTCAAATGTAGGTCACCTAACAACAGCCCGGCGTGAGCATACTATTTTTATCAATCGCTTATCAGTGTTTTTGATTTGTTTACTTATAATAAGCTACGCTTAGAACACAGACGATACATATATACAGCACGCAGATACATATTCAGATCAATACTTAGTTTTAAATAACAAGGCATAAGTGGTAGTCGCGTGACATAGTTTTAGCTGTACTTAGTACCCACTTACTTGATGATTCGTAATGGTGCTGCCTAAACAATTGTTTTTAAGTAAACGTCTGGTTACCCAAGACAGTATCTCTGATGGAGGAGTGTTGGTGAATGAAAACGGAATTATTGAAAAACTTCTCACGAGGGAACAGGCTGACAAGTTGATTTCAGACAGCAATGGAAAGATTACGGTAAAATAATACCTACTTTTAAACAGGTCCCATTTCAAAGTGTGTTTTCGACCGCTGTGTGGTGTGGTTTGCAGTTTATTATCACCATCCGATTCCAATTTCGGTTCATATACAATATAACCATTTCATTTATTTTCGTCGGGTTAGGGTTATAATCATTTTATAATATTATATGTCCGTGTTTTGAAGAAGCTTAGCTAATTTTTTTGGGCTCCTTAAAAACATGATATGGTGCTAAATATGGTGGGTTAGTAAAAGTCCCAATCTTGAACATTGATCGTTTTACTAATTTCAAATATCTTGGGCATTATCATATTTTTTCTTTAATATCTTTTAAACTTTTCATTTTAAAAGTATAAAAAAAGTATATATTTATTTCTTATAACAAGCCCATTTAGTTGGTGTTTGCGAGACCGTTCTTAGCAATGGTTGGTGGAAATGCAGCCGTTTCTAGGATCATCAGCTCTTAAGCAAAGGTTTAGTCACATTTTTCAGCACACGGAATAGGTATCTGCTTGTTTGTCGCTCAGATAATATACGTTTCTAACTTCATTGCTTTATCACAAGGTGGTGGATGGCGGAGCCTTAGCTCTACTTGCTGGAGTGGTAGACTCGCACGTCCATGTAAATGAGCCAGGGCGGACAGCATGGGAAGGCTTCCGTACCGCCACCAACGCTGCTGCTGCTGGGGGTATCACCACCATCATTGATATGCCGTTGTAAGTACCTACCTACATATAATGTTAACACCTGTAACTTGTTCCCAGTCATATTTCAAAACATCACAGCATCAGAGACTATATAGCGGTTAGGTTACATTTTCTTAAATATGATTGAAAAACAACTGTAGAGACTCTCAACTCCTCTTCAATTATTTTCGGATCGTCGGTCGTTGGTTGTATCGTCATAAAAACTGGTCAACTTTCGTGGACAGGGTTCCGTACATGTAGGGCTACCGTATAGTAACCACTAGACCAATTTCAATTTACGAGTCAGTCAACACATTTTATGTACGAATATTCTCTTCACAAATATTTACCGTTTCTCGTGGGAATTTAAAGTGGTTTTTTATAAGTAAACCCCTATATTAAGTATTTTTTTCAAAATTTTAGGGTCTGTTCTTTCGGAGATAAAGGGTGAATGCTCGATTTTCGTATTTTTCTTTTAAACTATAAATTTGCAAATAATACCCCCCAAAATGAACCCCAAAATCAGAATTCGTTTATATTACGCTGTGTGATTAAGTCACATAACACTGTATATGTACCAAATTTCAACTTTTTTCAACCATTAGATTCGGAGAAAATAGGCTTTGCATGTGAAACACAGACAGACAGACACGAGAGTAATCCTATAATGGTTCCCTTGGTACCTTTAGAGGTACAGAACCCTAAAAACGCTTTTTGTTCGAAAAAATCATTAAGCAAGGATATTAACAATATATAAAGGCTTGTAGGATTAAAGGTAAACGAAGGCAGAATATGATTAAAATGATAATGATGATTATCTTTTTCAGGTATTTCAGATACATGTCTGAACCTTCCATAAAGGCTTTTGTGTCTCATTACAGGAATTCCATTCCACCTACTACCAATTTGGAGAATCTTAAAACCAAAGCTTTTGCAGCCGAAGAAAATGTCTTCGTAGACGTTGGGTTTTGGGGAGGAGTTATTCCAGGAAATCAGGTAAAACAATTAAAAGAAATTTGATGAGTTGATTCAACGATATTATATCATACATTTAAATAATGTGTATCAAATTTCGATAGCCCAATGTGTGTAATGCGCTATAAAATATTTTATTCGATCGATATAGAACAGGTTTCAATCGATAACTGTCTTGCCATGATGATACGAGAGCCAAAACCTGTAACTAACTTAAAATTGCCATTGGAATCAGATATTAAGATAAAAAGACCTGAGTAATATGGACTTTTATAGCCCCTATCTCACGATCTTAACCACTTGGCTCGTGGACCGAGCTTATTTTAAGCCCTGCAAACAACAAATATTCAACCAATATTTTTACATCATCATCATAAGCAGCCCCAATGAAACACAATGAGGAAAATTGCCATAATCACCACGCTTGGCAGGCGGATTGGTGATAGCAGTATTCATGTTGAGTACGCAGGTGGAGGCTGCTGCCCCTCCCTTTTTGTAATCCCTTAGTCAGCTTGTACGACATCTACGGGAGGAGATGAAGGGGTCTATAATTAGGCCGGCCATGAAAACAAAAAAAATTACCATGGAGTTTTTTTTTTGTTTTCATGGAAAATACTCAAAATCAGGTACTTACTTTAGCAGTGACTACAGGGCAAATCTATGTACTTAAAGGCAGGATCACGTATAGTTTATTCATAGACACATTTCTCTTCTAGAGTAGGTATGTAGGTACTAACTACTACAACAATGTTAGCATTTTAAAACATCACTGCTTTTCCTGTTCAAAAGAGCAAGCACCCTATACGGTTTTGTACCTGCTCAAAACTAAATAAAGAAAAACGTAATAAATCAGTTCCAAAATTTATGTAATTAGTACAATCGGCTCGCTTGTACAGATGGCAAAGCTAATTGTTTACCCCCAGTATGTATAAAGATTCAAGTAGAAACGGCGTGATTCATATTTTTTATGACAAGTTGTGTATTTAGCTCTAAGCTATATTTATGTGAATGAAAAATTTAAATGTCTCGCAATGCGATAAAAAAATAAGTAATTCGGCACGTAGGACTGCTACGGGGGGGTTACGTGGGGTAAATATTATTTAATCTGTGACGCGAACCAATTAGCTTTGCCGTCTGTACATTACCTTACAGATTATTTACAGATATTATTACTGCATTATAAAGCATGGACAAAGAGGACCCAAGTTTCTGAAAGGTTGTTATTGATTTGTCTTTTATTTTGTTTTAGAATTCACTTCGTGATCTTGTTGACGCCGGCGTGGTTGGATTTAAATGTTTTCTATGCCCGAGTGGTGTGGATGAGTTCCCTAATGTAGAGCGGGAGGATTTGGAGAAGGCATTCTCTGCTTTAGAAGGAACAGGATCGTTATTAGCGGTAAGTAGGTACATATCTATATTGATTGAAAAACTAGCCTTCCTAGGATCAGTCAGTATGGTAAAGTTTGTAAGCTACATTGTATATACACATATTGACGACTTCTGTGGCGCGGCGGGCGAAGGTTCGCCTGCGACGCAGGAGGTTGCGGGTTCGATTCCCGCCTCGGAACAAATATTTGTACTCTCTGCAGATGTTTGTTCAGGGTGTTCTGGGTATTTTTATTAAGTATATCAGTTATCTAGTACCCATAACATTGCACAAGCTCTCCTTAGCTTGGGGCTAGATAATGTTGTGGGAAATAGCCAGCATTTATTATTATTATTAGTACTATTATTATTATTTATAAGCTACATTGTATATTAATAAACAAACGTAAATTGAAGTTTTTTCAAAAGATTATCATAGAACAGGAATAAAAGGAAAAGTTAGAAATAGTTAATAAATTAAAGTTTAACCGGGGACAAATTGTCCAATAGATGATTTGGTATTTTTTGAGATAGAATACATTATCAGTCATTGGCATTGATTTCGGACCTTATTGCGCATTGAGGTATTTTCAAAATAGAAAATTAACCAGATCCAGAATAACAAAGCTGTAATATATAATATAACATAACACCCAACAGTCACATACTATATGTTTTTTTAATCCACATGTTACATGAAATGGCGTGTAAGTAGCTTTGGGAGAATTATTTTCAGCCAAATAACGGAACTTAGAACTTTTTCCGTTGTTCCTTACATTAGAAGCGCGTTGAAGTCCTTTTTAACAAAATATGGAATAACGTTTTTTGAACCAAAAGACATCAATGCGCTCCTAATCCAAACTGCAGTGGAAGAGACGAAAACAATTATAATTGTTTTATTTTTTTTTAGTTTCATGCCGAAGTAGAAGAAGACAACACTACAACTGATAGTAAAAGAAAAGTGAAGAGGAAAGGTACCTACTTACTCTATGTTTTTAATTTCATACATATTTCTTTCGTGTGTAAGCGAGTGTAATAAATTGAAGTATTTCAGATCCTGAAGAATATAGCACCTACCTTGAATCAAGACCCCCGAATATGGAATTAAACGCTATTTCATTGATAAGCAGTTTCCTCGAAAAAACTGAGTGAGTTGTTAATTCTTCATCACTCATTTTAGCTATAAATTTTTGATTTTAGAAAACTGTGTTTTCAGACCTATTGATAGAGAGTATTATGTTCATTGTTTCAGAACTTTTCCATCTGTTATAAATTTATAAAGTTATGTAAAAACTTATTAAGTTCCATTTGGTAATCCGCTGCCTTAGCTACATGTGATCTATAAAAATTTGACATACCAAGGAATCGCCTTAACAGCTCAACGGTTTCTGGTTTAGGGTACTCGTTGATTGCCTGAACCTTGCCTTCTAGTGGTTGAATTCCTTCTGACGACACTCTGAAAAACTATTTCAGTTTGTCCAAATGAACATGTACTCAGGTTGATAGTTATGCCTAACTCATCAAATCGCTTTAAAACGTTTTCACATGCAATCTACTGATACGTTCTGTATCCGCTGCTATAATGATGTCGTCAATGTAACAAAAAATGTATGACTCTTTTCCATTTTCTTGACAATATTCCAAATCCTTTAATACCGTAATGTTCATGAATCTCTGGAATGTCTGTGCTGCGTTGCGAAATCCAAATCCTTGGCTTTCAAATTAAAAAAAACCAAAAGTACAAATTATCGCCCTTTTCCCTGAATTCATTGTCATTTTCGCATTTTTACTATGAAGGCATCACACACATCTCGTTCCATAACTTAATAAGATTTTTTTAACTTGCACTATTCGTTATAAGTAATAATCAACTGCACCCTCGAACTATAAATGATATAGCTCGCTACGCTCGTTCGTGCGCTTAAATATCTCGACAACTCTCGGTTAACAATCTACTAAGTATTACAACTCAGGGTGGTATTTACAGTGTTCGAGTGCACATAGTCCATGTGTCTTCAGCTGAAGTGGTTCCTATACTGGAAAAGGCCCGACAGGCTCGACTGGATAGAGGACATGGCTCTTGGCACGCAGGGGTCACTGCTGAGACCTGCCATCATTACTTGACGTTCAGCGCTGAGGAAATACCTAAAGGAAAGAGTGAATACAAGTGCGCACCGCCTATTAGAGACGAGGGAAATAAGGTAGATCTTTGACTGTATCACTAAAAGAAATAAGATTTGTGCTACTAACAATTTCCAATATTAATGAATACTTCTAATTGCAGGAAAAACTATGGGAATACTTGCTGGATGATAAATTGGATCTAGTGGTGTCTGATCATTCGCCCTGCACACCCGAACTCAAATGCAGCAATAATTTAGAAGCTTGGGGTGGCATTTCTTCTGTGCAGTTTGGTACGTAACAATCCAATTTTTAGCTAGATTTAACTGTAGACAGATACTTAAAAGAATCAAAGCAAACATATTCGTGTCATAAATTTGAGTTGCTGCTATTTTATTAACAGGCTTATCGTTATTTTGGACATCGGCAAGTGGTCGTGGGCTAGACCTCCGCTCTATCAGTAAATACTTATCTTCTGGTCCGGCCAACCTGTGTGGACTTCAGCATAAGAAAGGCGCTATCAAACCAGGTGTAGATGCGGATCTCGTGTTCTTCGATTCTGATGCTCATTGTACAGTCGACTCTGATATAATAAGGCATAAAAACAAGGTCGGTATAAGCTTCAACGAAACTGCATTTTTTTTTGGGTTTCTTAATAATTTATGCAAAGACTTTCCACCTACGAAAAACGGTGGAAAGCTTTGAAAAAAACTGAAAAGATGCGCCCCTTTTGAGAGGTGAGAGCGTGATGAATCCTATCCTATAAAATAACCTGCGCCATGAGCTAACACACAGTGAAAATCAGTCCAATAGCTTCAGCGTGATGATTTTCCAAATATACTATAGACAGAAAGACAAAAATAAGAAAAATACTTTTTTGGTCTCTATATCGTTAAATTAATTTAAGTCAATTATAATTTTTCAAAAATATTTAATGTCCAGAAATAGCCCATTTTCAGTTTTACTATGGTAGTACCTTACCTATATAGTAGATACATATTATGCCAGCTTTATGTACCAGTGCTATGTATGTACATAATATGTATATATTATATAAATATAGGTATATATAATATTATGTTTATTTATATTTGTAGTCGTTCGTTGATTCGTTGAATCAACGACTAAATAAATACTTTGCGAAATTAAATTTCGGATAGTAAAAATATATAGCCGACGAGTTGATAACCTTCTTTTTGTAAAGTCAATTAAATAGGTCTAAAACTTACACACAATTTGAAATTGTTTTAGCTAACGCCCTACATAGGCCGAACACTGAAAGGTGTCGTGAAGAAGACCTACCTTCGTGGCCAGCTGATTTTCGATGGAGAAGTGGTTGGTGAACCTAAAGGAGAACTGCTACTGAATCATTTGTGACTTTGGGAAATACAATAAATAGATAATAATCACACCTACTACTTTCTCTAGTCATTTATTTGCCTATTAAGATTAAGTAACCTACTTTGAATACATCGTCATCAGCCAGTTAGACGTCCACTGTTAATCGAGGCCTCCCCCATAGAATGCAATGGGGGGATTAGCCATAATCACCACGTTTGGCAGGCGGATTAGTGATCGCACTATTGGTGTTGAGTACTCAGGTGGATGCTGCTGCCCATCCCCTGGTGTAATCCTTTAGTTTGCTTTTATGACGTCCACGGGCTGAGATAGAGGGGTCTATTCTTTGGTGGGCACAACACGGCACTTGACTATATAACCAAAGGTAACCTACCTACTTGGGGGCTTAGTACGAGTTTTGATAGTATAAACAACTATAATTATGAAATTTCGTTTCCTGACATACATTTATTTGCAGCTCCAGCCAAAACGAGAAGAAAACTGAGGACGCTGTCAGTTAATGTATAATATGGAAGGAAGCGAAACTTCATGTAGTTTCGAAAACTATCAAAACTCGTACTATGCCTCCAGAATTCGTCGTGAATCTGGCATATGCTGAATACTGGAAGTAAATTGTATTTGAATAATACATCAAAAAGGTACAAATCTCTATCTAAACTATGCAGTTGATAAATGATAACATTATATCTGACACAGGGACAATGGTAACATAAAGTACCTACATCGAAAAGAAACACCTGTCAGCATTGAGAGAAATCTTTGTTATCTATTTTGTACAGGCTGTCCCGAACTAAATTGAGCAGCAGCTGGCCAGACCTGGCGCGTCCGCGCGTGTTGTCAATAGAACTATATCGTCTATCTATCTGAATCACCCTTTTTTTCTGAGTATTTGGATAGTTTACGTACGGCTTAACCTTAATATACTTGTCAATCCTAAGACAAAAAACTGATCAAGAGCGAGTCGAACTCGCGTGGAGAGGGTTCCGTACAAGTATAGGCTAACATAGTAACCACTGACTGGAACAATTACCTTATTCGTCAATTAACACAATTTTGTTTTCTCAATACGAGTATTTTCCGTTTCCCGTAAGCATTTGAAGGTTTTTCATTCATGTTTTCCTTTAAAGTATGTGGTAAGCCCAATATTTCATATTTTTTTCAACATTTTTGGCTCAGTAGTACCAGAGATATGTGGAGAATGGTAAATTTTTGTATATTTTATTTGATGCCTTTTAAACTAAGCACTTAAAAATTATAACAAAAATATTTTTGTGTTTCAAAACAAGTTCTTTCATTGATGATGCATTTGGCACAAGTTTTTTTTAATTTTCTAGTTTGCCTCCAAAGTTAGCCACTGAAATCAGAATTCGTTGATTTACACTATACGTCCGTGATTGGGTCACCTAACTTTATATAAAGTATATGTACCTTTCTGCTTCTTTGGTCCAGTCAATTCGTATAAAATTGGCTGTGATAGACAGACAGACAGACATACAGACAAACATACGCCTGAGTGATGCTATAATAGTTCCGTTGGTACCCTTGAGATACGGAACCCTAAAAAGGAATACTTTCCTGAATACTTTTCCTCAGGAAAAAAGGACTACGTCGACTTAGAGGCTTAATCGGCTAGGTAGGAGAAACCTTCATGAGGTTGATTCGGAAAGAAAGTTGAGTTAACATCACCAACTCGGCGACAATGGCTGCACTATTCTTGTGGGAATATCCCATATACCTGCTAACTAGAAAGGATACGATACTGCTGCCGTGCGTGATGGTCTCAAAATGTTCGTCGCATGTTTTCTTTCGAACATCTTTTGTTGTTTAAGATAAGGATTAAGCAACACATGAAGCGTTCCAAACTTCAGTTGTTCATCCATAATGCACTCATGATTCATAAGTAGTTCAGTCATTTACGACTAGACTGGTGTGCAGTAGATATGTGGCTGTTAAATAGTGTTTTGTTTAGCATAGTTTTATTAAGTAAGTGTTTTCATTTTATTTTAAAACTTCTTACGAAGAAGATTTGTATAAGCGGCGGCGCCAGGGTACGAAACTAAGTACAGCGTTCTGGACCTACAAAATCCTGTTTTACGTTAGCAAAATGATTGATAAAGAATCTCTGATCTGTCGATGTTGGATGAGTCCATATCAACAAGTGTTACTGTCAAATCAGACAAACCATTAAATAAGAACGCTTGTTACGCTTGTGCGCTGAGCGTAACTTAAGATTAATGTAGGTACACCATACCAAAAGACCACCATATAAACGCAAAATGTAATGATTTGTGACATAAGCTCTTAATTTTAGCTGGAATATCATGCCACATACCTTCGAAATACCTAGAGAAACAACTATTCCTGAGTAGACGTGTGGTAACACTTTCCGGAGAGTTCGATGGTGGAGTCATGGTCGATGAAAACGGTGTTATTGAGGCAGTACTTACTAAAGAGTCTGTGAAAGGTCTTCTTGCTGAAAGCTTCGACAATTTTCAGGTAATTTAAAGAATATGTATAATATATGGAAATTTTTGGAAGATATCCTTAGGTAATTAGAAAGAGACGCAAATCCAGAGTAGGAAATGCTTTAAAATCTATGGTTCAGTTCTAAATAAATAGTAAATAAATAAATGCTGGACATTTCACACATCATTATCTAGCCCCGAGCTTGTATTATGGGTACTAGATAGCTAATATACTTAATACCAGAGACAAGACAATAGTGGTCTCTGTTAATACAATACATTATATAGATTGAACAATTATCTGCAGATCGTACATATATTTGTTCAGAGGCGGGAATCGAACCCGCAACCTCCTGCGTTGCAGGCGAACCTTCGCCCGCCACGCCACAGAGGTCGTCAGAGTTATAATGAGTCGTGATCGGAAAAAAAACCAGAGTAAAGTAACTGCATCGAATATTCATCTTTCTACAGATTAAGGCAATAATAAAGATAAGGAAGAAGGGATAAGGAATTGGCAAGTTGAAGTGGCAATGGGCAGGTCATATAGCTTGTAGAATCGACAACCGTTGGGTTATAAAGGTTCTCGAGTGGCGACTACAAACTGGACGTTGCAATAGAGGAAGGCCTCTCGAGATGGACTAAAACATTATAAAGGTTGCAGGAAGTCAGTGAATTGAGGCGATCAAGACCGTTCGTAACGGCATTCTAGGGGGAGGCCCCCCATTCTGCCCTAAATCTGTAGAACTTGAAAATGGTTTGATTGTCTTTCGAATGGTGTGGGTTCCTACTCTCTACATGCCTCTATTAATGTTATTTTGCCTTTGAGTCTCTTTGCAGTAAGATGTAAATTTTCAGATAATCGATGGGGGAGACCTGGCTCTTATGGCTGGCGTAGTAGATTCCCATGTGCACGTCAATGAACCTGGTCGTACCTCCTGGGAGGGGTATGCAACAGCCACTGAAGCGGCTGCGGCTGGAGGTATTACCACCATCATAGATATGCCTTTGTGAGTGCTAAAGATTTCCTCATTTTCGCCTATGTCTCCATCATTAATTCATCGTAATTTTGTTTTTCAGCACCTACCACCATCGTCGAACCCTCTATAGTCACAAATTACAACTGTAATCAGAGATCATTTAATACAATAATATCATATTAATACCAACTAATGTTTTTTTTGTTGTAGAAATTCAATCCCACCTACGACTACTGTAGAAAATTTAATAATTAAAGCATCCATGGCGAAAAAGCAGATTTACGTTGATGTTGGATTTTGGGGAGGAGTTGTTCCGGGCAACGAGGTGAATTCATAAAGATACAATTTGGATGCTTTTTTTAAAAACGCCGTCTGGCATGAGAGCTAGGTATCTAGCATTTTTATTTTTCTGTTTACGTACCTACAACCTAGCTAGAGTATAATAAAACGGCGACAAGTACGAGCGAAACTCTCAAGTTTTCCCAGCTCTGAGGGTTCTGGGTGCGCTTTTTCAAAGTCATCATCAGTAAAACTGTCGTTTATTCCACGATATCCTCTATGCATCTGAAACTCGTAGATGACTAAAGTTTTTATAAATATGATATTAATAAAACTGCTTCCTCCGGTACATCTCCTGAAAAACGTTGATTTGCAAAAAAGGAGGGGGTTCTCAATTCGAATGTATTTTTTTTTTTAATGTTTGTTACCGCATATCTCCGGCGTTTATGAACCGATTTGGAAAATTCTTTTTTTATTTGAATAGATACACTTCCAAATTGGTCCCATTTTTTTCAGAATCCAGTTACAATGGCGGAAGTCGGTATTTGAAATGAAAAGTTGATGATATTTATTCACTCAGCGACTTTCCCCAGACAGTGACTTTCATCGGACCCCTTTTCGAGTTTCAGTCAATTTTTCCTAAAAATTTCACCATCTGATTTTAGGGGTAAAAAAAATAGGAATTCCTCAATCTTGAACTTTTTACTTTGTTTGTGTCACAAAACCTCTTAGCATTTCATATTTCAGAATTGAGAGGTCACTCCAAGTACCCTAGATGGTTTTCATTTTCACAAATTCCATACAAAAAGGAGACATTAATTGCCATATCTTTTTAACGCAATAAGAAGCTTGATTTTTTACGCCACTACAAACTCAAAGATTGTTATACAGAGTGTTTTTTTTTTAATTGGACAGTATGGGCATATCCGAATCCTTAAGATATACAGGAAAACTGTCTTTGGAACCATTTACTCATTTTGTATGAAAATGATTTTAACATAGTTATTTTTAAGCGTGAGTTCTCCATAAAAATGAGTTGTTTTGATGTTTTTTTTTATCGACTCAGTTTCATGTACTTAAGGATTGTTTCATTGTATCGGAAGAAAAAAATCTGACTAATTTTGTCTAATGCCACTAGAGGTGTTCTAAAATGTGCCCGTACCTGGAAACCGCAAGAGGGAGGCCATTTTGAAAATTGATTGCGATAGTTTTATTAACGTAGTATTGTATGAGAAAACATTTTATTAAATTTGACTAATTTACTACTGCTCAGATTTTTTTCTTCCGATACAATGAGACAATCTTTACATGAAACTGAGTCCATACGCATTAAATTGTTGATTACCAAAACTCATTCAAACTCATTTTTATGGAGAACTCACGCTTGACCAAAAAAATAACTATGCCAAAATCGTTTTCATACAAAATTAGTAAATGGTTCCAAAGACAGTTTTCCCGTATCTCTTATGGATTCGGATATCCCCATACTCAGTGACGGATTAAGCCTTAATCAAATTAAGCAATTGCCTAGGGCATCACGCCTGGGGGGCACCAGAAGAAGCACAAAAAAATCCGTCCTTAGGCCATCACGTCTCACTCTCACGTCACCAAAAAAGTTTCTAGGACAAATTTGAAAATTCGCGCGTTTTAAGTTGACATAGAGTCCGACCTAGAGTCATAACCCCGCTCCCGCTTGCCCACTCGCTGCCCGCTAGTGCATTCGGCAATTCGAATGCACCGGAATTGCGATCAGCCTTCCCCCCGCCTGGCGCCCCCGCAAATCCACTTCCCACTTCACAATTATAATACTACACTTCTAAGGTACGTTACATCTCATTCATCTTATTTTACAAACAACTAATATTTTTAGGGGGTAAAGGTTTAAAGACCGATTCTAGTTGACATACGGATAGTAGTCTTAATCCGTCACTGCCCATACTGTCCCATTTCAAAAAATCACCTTGTATAGTAGTATAAAGTTCATGACGCCACCTTTACGTACTTTGTGCTTTAGCCATTTCTGAGATAATCGGTCTTGAAAGACAGACAGATGGACAGACAGGCAGATATACAGACAGGCAGATATACAGACAGACGGACAACAAAGTGATCCTATAAGGGTCCCGTTTTTTCCGGTTGAGGTACGGAACCCTAAAAATGGTAGATACCTAGTTTAAGTCTCTAGAACGAGAATATTGCAAACTCAAATAAGTCTGAACAATTCAATTGATCGAATTTCCTTTGCAGATGGAACTAGAGAAAATGGTGCAAGCTGGAGTGGTGGGGTTCAAGTGCTTCTTGATAGACAGTGGCGTCTCAGAATTTCCATATGTTACTAAAGACAATTTAGAAAATGTGTTCACAGTATTGAACGGGACAGGAACTGTTTTAGCCGTAAGCACACGATCTATATCTTATCCCATTCTTCGTATAAGTAAATTGTCCAATAAACCGTATTTCAGCCGCTGATTTCCTGAATGGTTCTTATTCTAACCATGGTCTACTTATAGCTCGACTGACTAAATTACTTTCCGGATTCAAACGGATCTCTTGTAGCGATTGCATGCTAAACTATGTTTTTTCGGACCGGAAAGATTCCGGATGATACAGTCCAAGACGATCTCGTTGTATGAAAAATTATTACGTAGTTTTCGGGAAATCAGCGAGGAAAATGTCGCGTTGTTCAATATAATCATCTTTTAACGATATAATCTGAAAAGGTCCAAAAAATACTTTCCCATAGTGTCCATAGCATGGTCAGTTATATTCACTGCTAGGGCTCTGAGACCGAAATCAGAGTTTTAAAAATTAATTTACATGGTGTTGTGTAACACGGACTTTTGTACGGAAAATTAGGTTCATAGAGTGCGCTAGGGGCGCTGATCGGTGTCGCCATACAACATATACACATATCCGTGTTACACTACACCATACGTTCGTATCAATTGTTACCAAAAAACTTAGACTCGTGCGGCGTGTTGGAGTTAGGCCCCTTAACAGCTCGCAGGTAGGGAGAATCAGGGTGTGGGTAATAAAAGCTAGTTTCTTAGTAACCAACTTTTACTGTCCATAACAAAACCACAGCCTGCACATTTTGCATTCCTAGAGTTAGGTATCACACGCGTCACTGGCCTGAACACTCTTCAGAACAGCAGCTCCTGGTATAGGCTCCAGGTCCAGGTAGATTAAGGTAGGTCGCGGCCTCAGTATGGTAGGTACTTCTCAAGGTGTTGGAGGGGCTTCCGTCCAGTAACGGCACCGTGGTCTGCAGAGACGGTGGCTGGTCCAGAGCCGAGGAGTCTTCCAAAGGAATACTCTTGTAGTAGCAAGAATCCTGGAATCGAAGAGAAGCCTTACGGTTTGTCCAGAAAGTGCTGGCTGTCCCACGCAACGTAAATAGGGTTCTCGAAGCTTCGGTCCAAGCTCAGTAACGGCGTGAGTGGAAAGTTTTGGATCGCCAGTTAGCTTTCGAGGGTCAGACAGCTTTACAAAGAAGTTACAAAATGCTAAGTGTGGTGATAGGCAACTAGTAAACAATAGAAACTCACCCTAGAGGGATTCCAAGTGCAGTTAGATAAATTTAAATAATAGCAGCGGTATTCGTCAGGGCTAGTAAGGTTCTGTGAGAGGATCTGCCTCGGGCCTCCACCCTCGGGAGCCACAGAATAAAACGTAGTACTCGTACAGGACACAGAATAATGCATAGGTTGAGCGCTAGCAAGGCTACGTGTCCTAATCCCGAGCGCACCGTTGGTAAGTAGGTACCTCGTATCTACTTAATTTCATTATAAAAAAATCTTTATTAGTATGTAATTTATCTATATTAGTAAGTATGTAATTTTAGTTTTAATTTTATTTAAAGTTCAATTTAAAGCTATTTTTCTATTTTATTGATCTATAAAAAGTACAACGCCACACTCGGCCTACACGCAAAAGTGTAAATGCGGAATTACTTCGATATTTTTTGGATCTTATACATACTTATATTACCATGTTTACTATAGTACTTTTTAGCTAACTATCGCACAGTGACCTCGATTTATAAATACATATAATAGGCATTGTTACAGACAAGACGTTACCACTGAGTTATTTTGTTTTTCAGTTTCATGCTGAATTACAAATTAGTAATACTAGCTCTATCTGTGAAGGATATAATTGTCCCAGTAAGTATTTCAACATTATACAGTATCTTTACCTACTTTTTGAGATACACACGTTTAATTTACATAAAAATATGCGTTGTTGCCGTTTGACAATTATTTTGTAATTTTGCAGATCCTATTTTATACGAGACCTATCTTGCCACACATCCTAAAGAAATGGAATTAGCAGCTGTTTCCTTAGTCACATCACTGTTAAATAGGACAGAGTAAGAACTTACTCCTTTTCTACAAGAATTGATTTAGTTTTTACATAGAAATTCAGGGTAATGCGATTATTAGAATAACACCTCATTGCTTATATCAGGTACGAGTCCTAGGTATGGGACATTATAGAACTATCGACTCATTGTTTCCCAAAGGCCCACAAAGTAAGAAAAAACTAACAAGCCTGGGAATATAGATATAGTACCTAGAGTGAAAGTTAGATAATGCACTTGCTACGTTATGCTACGACGTAGAGATCATCTACGATAACCTGGCCACTAAGTCGTAGCATCTCGTAGCAAGTTCGTAGTGGTACCCTGGTTTTTATAATCTTTGCTTTACCTGCTCAGTGTCCACGTCCACATTGTCCACGTGTCTGCTGAAGGTGTAGTACCTATCTTGGAGCGAGCGAGAGAGGAGAGGATCAAAGCGGGATATATTGGATGGAGGGGAGGTGTCACAGCCGAGACTTGTAACCATTACCTGACACTCAGCTCGGAGTACATCCCGCCTGGACACACGGAATTCAAGTGCTCGCCGCCGATTAGAGATAGTGCGAATAAGGTTTGACGATTGCAAAGTAAAAACCAGAAAGTCACAGAGGATTTTGTGATTGAGTAACCAACGAACTAAACTTTCCCATTTTTAATATTTGTGGGATTAGTAGGGCAATCATCCAGCTGCGCTCGCTTAGGATAAAAAGTAACATAGGTGTAAAAATAAAACATCGAAATTGGTTCAGCCGTTACATTACAGAATGGTTGAGTAAAAACATTTAACATTTGTTAGTAGTAGAACTTCTTGTGAAAGAGTTCGTCTGGGGAAGTAATACCACCGTACCTCATCTTTCATCATCATCTTTGTCTCATCTCGCGTGTGATGCCTCTAGTGTTGCAGGCGTCCATAGGCTACGATAACTACTTTAGCCAGTGTAGTGTACCGTCTTTAGTGGGCTGTATGCATATATATGTCTGCTTGCCTAATAGTATAAAAAAAAACAAAAACATCTACACTTTACATTTACTTTTAGAATGATAATCATTAGTATGATAGTAGAATAGGACATGATTTGGTATGATTGTAGGCATTCATGAGACATTATCACTGACTGTAGGTAAGTATCTACCTATTTCCTGAGAAGGTACGTTATGTTGGTTGTTTGTTGCAGCAAAAACTGTGGCAATACATCAAAGAACAGAGATTGGACCTGATTACTTCTGATCACTCTCCAAGCGTGCCATCTCTCAAGGGAATTAATTTCCTGGAAGCTTGGGGTGGAATATCCTCTGTACAATTTGGTAAGTTAAGGATCAGGACATCCTTGCTTATAAATACAATAATTTATCACCTAACAGGCACATATAAAGTCTTGATCCCACATTAGGATTCCGTGTCGTGGGTATCGGGCACTATGAGTATCATGGTACCATCAACAACCAGACCCGGAACATGTTTGCAGATTGACAACGGTGCCACAGAGGTCGTCAAATCTGAAAGATCGGTTACAGAAAGCCCTTTTGGCTTTTCGGCTAATAAAGTGTTAAATTATATAAAAAAATGATCTTCTGTATCAATATTTCAGATTATGATGAGATTTTTCATATAAATGAGTACCTAATTATGTTCCTTGCTCCAAGCTAACATAATATGTCGTTTATTTTGTTTGCAAATCCCAAAAATTGTTTTTTGTTTTTTTGGCAAATCGCCAATTATGTTTACTTTTCAACAAACCCTTGTAAGTACGTAAAACCCCGTAAGCAAACAGTAAAACAAACCTTGTTCTATTGCAGATCTTTCGCTATTTTGGACGGAGGCTAAGGCCCGTGGGTACAGCTTGAGCTCCGTGAGCCACTACTTGTCAGCTGGGCCGGCGCAACTATGCGGTCTGCAGGAGAATAAAGGGGCGATAAGGCCAGGACTAGATGCTGACTTGATATTCTTCGATCCACACGCTTCATTCGTTGTCACACCGGAAGTCATCCGATATAAAAATAAGGTTTGATCAGTTTATTAGTTGCATAGTTCGGTGTGACCCGGTGTGGCTTACCTGAGACCATCTCCCATAATGTCGTAAAAGGTAATCCCCTGGTGTAATCCACACCAGGGGATTACCTTTTACGACATTATGCAGCAGCATCCACCTGAGTACTTAGCATTAATACGCCTGCCAAGCGTGGTGATTATGGTAAATTGTATTCCCATTGTATTCGATGAGAAAGGCATCATTCAGCATCGGACATCAACCGGCAAATGATGAGGTAGGTACAGTGACGGATTAAGACTACTTGATGCCCTAAGCAATCCACGCCTATGGGCCGTGTGTCAACTAGAATCGGTCTTTAAAACTTTACCCCCTAAAAAAATAAGATGATGAGATGTAACGTACCTTAGAAGTGGAGTATATATTATGATTTTGAAGTAGGAAGTGGATTTGCGGGGGCGCCAGGCGGGGGGTCCGCGGGGAAGGGGTGGTTTGTGATTGGCTGATCGCAATTCCGGCGTATTCGAATTGCCGAATGCACTAGCGGCCAGCGAGTGGGCAAGCGGGAGCGGGGTTATGACTCTAGGTCGGACTCTATGTCAACTTAAAACGCGCGAATTTTCAAATTAGTCCTAGACACTTTTTTTGGTGTGGTTTTTGATGACGTGAGAGTGAGACGTGATGACCTGAGGACGGATATTTTTGTGCTTCTTCTGGTGCCCCCCCAGACGTGATGCCCTAGGCAATTGCTTAATTTGATTAAGGGTTAATCCGTCACTGGGTAGGTATTATATTTACCTAGGGCAGAATACGACATAGAAACTCAACGTTGAATAAATGCACATGGATCGAATGCAACATTATAGAGTCCGTTCAGCGAGATACCCGTCGTGGCCAAATTGTGAACTACATATTAAAACCATTATTAGGAGCTGGTTTCTTTCTGTCATCATTTTGAACTAAAAACGAATGAAATAGTAACAGTTGTAATACCTAGGATCAAAACGAAAGAAGCGCTATTGTATTGCCCCCTAAACAAAAATGGTAACTAAGCACAGCAGCGCCCTCCAATCCCACGATGGATCTCTCGCTGAACAGACTACCTTAATTATTCTATCCAGTACTGAGTAGGTAGTTTTAGATACCGAGTTCTGAGTGAATGCTGTTATTTACAAAAACCTTACTCATTTCAGTTTCCTACCTACTTGAGAAAATATTGAACGTATAAAAATATGAATGTAGGTATTAGGTAGGTCGGTTTATTGAAATATAGGTTCATATTTGTACATCCGTCCTCTGGCCTCCTCCCGTGGATGTCGTAAAAGCCGACTAAGAGATTACACCAGGGGATGGACAGCAGGATCCCCCTGAGAACTTAACACCAATAATGCGATCACCAATCCGCCTGCCAACTAGCGTGGTGCTGGTGATTATGGCAAATCCCTCCATTGCATTCAATGGGGGAGGCCTCGTCCAGCAGTGGAAATCTAAAGGCTGCTGTGACGATGTTGTTGATGATCTGCATCTGGGAACTCGATATTAGGCTCCTACACACTATGCCGGCAGCACAGTCGGCGACTTTATGCCGGCGGGTATTCTTGTACCTACCCGCGGCGTATATCGGCATACCCACACACCCCGATATACGCCGCGGGTAGGTACAAGAATACCCGCCGGCATAGTGTAGGAGCTAGGAGCCTTTATAACTTAGAGAGTTATTGTCTATGACGGCGCGTCGTCATCGTTCGGTTGTAAACACCACGTGCAACGCGCCGAACAAGCAACCAACCCTACTTTCCTTTGTTCTCGCTCGGGTATAAAAGCGAGCGCGCGGCCGCAGTTGGCAGTTTTGATTTGGCTTTGGCGCGGTGCACTTGTTGTCGTAGCGTTCTTGAAGTAATAAAATAAATTATGAAGTTCGACTCCTCTTTTATTGATGACGTCAGGACCTTAATCCGTCATCAGAAGTGGGATACGATCTTCACTCCCACTCAAACTCGGTCAATTCAGTGAAATATCATCCTGATTTTTTTGTTAAAAAAAATGTCTGCAAAACACGTGTCGAGATAACCTCTTTGTTCTGTGTAACGTTCGCGCGCTGCGATTGTGTTTTCTGTTTTATCCACGTGAAATGTGTCAACTGCCTCGATCCTGATCTCGCGATTAGTGCTGTGAAGTGCCGTGGAATGCCATGCCGCCGCGGAGATGGCGCTCACGTGGCAAGCATTCGTGAGGTCGATATTTGCGTAGCTTGTTGCGAGGTCAAACTACGCGAAAGGAAAAACGGTATCGTAGTTGTAGTTGTAACTGTAGTTGCAGTGACCGTGATGCTAGCGGAGTTGATCGCAGTCACATGTGTCGCCGCACACGCGACCACCACAGTAATTGCATACCACCGTGTCTTGCTTACAGGATTTACATTGAAACGAAAAATCTATGAACCGGTTACCACCGAAACTGACCCGAAGAGATTTCACACATTAACAGCTTTTCGTGGAAATTGTCACTTCTGTGGTATCAGAATGCTTCTTCATCGTGGTATTGAATATAGGGACAAACAGCTTGTTCTTTCTAAAAACTTTTCCTGTTTTAGCAAAAAAAGGATCAAGCTAAGCCCGCTATGATCTGCGACGTGTGCAACGATCCCGGACACGTAGCCACTGTTTGCCCCAAGCGCGAGAAAAGGAAAGAAGACGCCACTGCCGAATCCTAGCAACAAGCAAGTGAACCTGTGCTCCCGGTCTGCTCGAGATATTTTACAGATAAGTGGTCTTCAGTTACCTTTTATATTTTATTCTGGTCCAGAATGTAGTCTGGCTAGAAAGAGTCATATTGAATTACTTAAAGGCGAAAAACTTTATGAAAAAGTGGTTTTAAAGGGTCATCATCATCATTATCAGCCTGTACCAAGTCCACTGCTGGACATGGGCCTCCCCTTTGAAATGCCATGACGAACGGTCCTGATCCGTCTCTATTCACCGACTTCCTGCGAGTTTATGGTATCTTTGGTCCACCGAGTGGAGGGCCTTCCTCTACCGCTTCGTCCGGTTTGTGGTTGCCTCTCGAGAACTTTTAATACCCAACGGTTATCAGTTCTTCGAGCTATATGACCAGCCCATTGCCACTTCAACTTGCTAATTCTGAGGGCTATGTCGGTGACTTTGGTTCTTCTACGGATTTCCTCATTTCCGATTCTATCACGTAGTTGAACTCTTACCAAAGCTCTTTCTATAGCCCGCTGCACGACTTAAGCTTGTCAATACGACCAATAGTTAGCGACCACGTCTCAGTGCCGTAAGTCATCACTGGCAACACGCACTGATTCAATACTTTCGTCTTGAGGCTCTGCGGTATCTGTGACGATAAGATGTGGCATAGTTTCCCAAACGCTACCCATCCGAGTTGGATTCGTCGGTTAACCTCTTTGTCGAAGTTGGACCCTCCTAGTTGAATCGTCTGACCCAAATAGACATAGTGGTCAACAACTTCGACATTATCACTCCCAACGTGTACCGGCATAGGTGCGACATGGGCATTTGACATAATTTTTGTCTTGCCCATGTTCATTTTATGACCCACCTGTTGGGAAACGGTATTGAGGTCTCTGAGCATTGTGCTAAGGTCTTCTAGCGATTTTGCCGTGATGACTATATCATCGGCATATCGAATGTGAGTGATTTCTTCGCCATTAATATTGATGCCATACCCATTCCAGTTCAGAAGCTTGAAAACATTTTCCAATGCAGAGGTGAACAGTTTTGGAGTAATAACATCTCCCTGTCTCACCCTTTTCTGCAATTGGATAGGATCCGTGCACTGGTATTTAAGACTGATAAACATAGTGGTCCTGCTGTACAAACACTTCAACATTTCAATATACCAGTAGTCGATTTGGCATCGCTGTAAAGACTGTAACTGTCCGCTGTTATCAGCGCTGTATCGCTGTAACACTGCCCAGGTCTCGACTGAATCAAAGGCTTTCTCGTAGTCCACAAACGCTAGACATAGCGGCTGATTACACTCTTCAGTCTTTTGTATAATCTGCCGGAGCGTGTGGGTGTGGTCTACGGTACTAAAGCCTTTTCAAAACCCGGCTTGTTCGGGGGGCTGGAAGTCGTTGAAGCCACGTGCGAGACGACTGGTAACTACTCTCGAAAACAGCTTAAAGGGTTTCAAAGGGTGTTGGACCGAAAAACATTATCTGCTCATTACAAGTAAAATGCCCGACCAGTGTACAAGGTTTTTCGTTCGATGTAACTTATCACATATTGCCCGATGAAAAAGTTATTTTATTTGGTCGTGATATTTTAGAGGCAGGCATTTTATTTTATTATTATTATTCATTTATTTCAATCAACATGGATCATATTGTGTTAGTTCGTTTCTTATCCTAGATTAGTTAAAGGTCAAAAATCAAATAGAATTTACACAATCTTAAAACACTTGCTTTAGTTATTATCCTAAGAATTGAATTGAATTTGAATGAAGTATGTCATAATTAGGTTATTAAATGTCAAAAATTGTAATGTCATTGCACTTAGAATAAATAATTTAGTTCCTTATTAAAATGAATCATACAACTGTGGCTGAGGTACTCACAGTCAAATCTGTCTGAAAAAGCCTTCAGTATGCTGTTGGAGCTGGCCTGGACCCTGCGCACCAGGGACGTGCATCGCTTACGCATGGTGGCGTAGAAGCAGTCCACACGCGCCACGGCAAACATCCCCGATGCGCTACAGAACCGGGGCAGCCCCACTAGCACCCTGAATGCGTTATTATACTGAACGCGAAAGGCGCTGTACTGCCTTTGCGTATAACCAACCCACAAGCTGCTCGTGTAGAAGCTAGAACAATAGGCTCGGAATAGGCAGATTTTAACATCCGTTGAACAACGAGCAAACCTGCGGGCAATCATATTCGCTCTGGCAGACAACGCCCTCCGCTCCCTCTCTATGTCAGCATCGTCTTTCAGATGGCGCAGTCCAGAATGGTTGTCTAAATTTTGTCGGTCATCCACCAACTGTCAGTGTCACTGACTTCACTCGCTCATGCTGTTCGTTGGTGAAGTAAACCGGACCAAGATGAGCAGGGATTATGGTATGGATGGTCTATAGTAGACTTGAAAAACGAGCTTCGGAATCACAACACAAAACTTAAAAAAAAAGAGAAAACAAAGAGAATTTGTTCTCTGTGCTTTTGCAAAATCTTCACAAGACACAACCATGTCGAGTCACTGCCATCTACCGGAAATTTAAGAACTATTTTTTCTTTTTAATAGCCTCTGAAAACCTAGCAAATTGAGGAAAATTATAGTGATGATAATGGCGTGACGGCGCGCGTGTAATAATGATAGTAATGTTTTTTTCATAAAACTAGCCACGGAAACAATAATAGTAATGGAGACACCATTTCAGTAACTAGTTACCGTGTTTGTGAATAGTGTGTTGACGACCTGAATGGCGCGGCGGATGAGTGGCCGACTGAGATGCAAGAGGTTGCGGGTTCGATTCCCGCTGCGGGACTGACGTTTGTATAATCTGCAAATGTTTGTTCCTGGGCTGGGTGTTATATGGTACCATGGTACTCGTAGTTCTTGATACCTAAGACACGGGGAGTCAGTGTGGAATCAGAGCTACGTATGTGACTGTTGTTGTTGTTATGTGACACTATGTCAGCTGATTCTCGTACCTTAATAGCCAACAGCTATAATGCTCAACGTACGTCAATAGACTCGCTCAACCCAGAATCAAATAACATTATCACAATAATAATATTTTTTGTTAGTAGTGGAACTTCTTGTGAAGGAGTTCGTCCGGGGAGGTACTGCCACTATTTCTGCCACCAGGCAGTAGTGTTCGCGTTGACGTGTTTCGGTTTGAAGGGTACGGGTGCCGGTGGAGTTGCAGGCGCATGAGACATTTCATCTTTGTTTCAGGGTTGGCAGCACGCGTGTGGTGCTTCTGGTGTTGCACGCGTCCATGGGCTGCGGTGGCTGCTTTCCGTCATGTGGGCCGTGTGCTTGCTTGTTTGTTTGTCAAGTAAAACAACAGCTCGGATACATCGAGAAAATAAAAATAAAATAATGTAAAAATGTGTAAAAATGTTATAGATCATTGAAGGATTGGAACGGGAGTAATTTTGGTTTATAAGACGATTCAAAATGATCTTTGTGATTTCAGACTTTGACACAGACTTTGACTTTGACTTTAGAAGGGCATAGCCGGACCAATTGTAACAAAGCTACAGGGACCAAAAAAAAAGGTGTCCGGACTAGCAAATCCGGGCCAGTTCTGAGAACTGAAGGGATCCTGAAGGATCATTGATGATCGGACCAGGGAGCTATTGATGAAGGGTCAAGTAACTTGACCGGACCTGAGCAATGACTAACCTGAAGGGTAAAATTGGAAAACTGACCGGTCCAGATGTTTTAATAAGATAATATGTCAGGATGTACGAACAGATGTAATCCTGTGAACCCTGCAAGACTACGCGTACGAGGACGTACGCACGTCAGCATGGCCGTGACGGCGCGTCGTCATCGTTCGGTTGTAAACACCACGTGCAACGCGCCGAACAAGCAACCAACCCTACTTTCCTTTGTTCTCGCTCGGGTATAAAAGCGAGCGCGCGGCCGCAGTTGGCAGTTTTGATTTGGCTTTGGCGCGGTGCACTTGTTGTCGTAGCGTTCTTGAAGTAATAAAATAAATTATGAAGTTCGACTCCTCTTTTATTGATGACGTCAGGACCTTAATCCGTCATCTATAACACTCCAAATTACTCTCGCGTCGTATTTACGTCATCGGAGCAACACCTACATTTCAAAATTCAATTACGGCTCAAATTCAGCGTTTTTTTACAGATTAGTCCCTACATGCACCGAGTGCTGACTGGGAAAGTAAAGCAGACATATCTGAGAGGGCAGCTTGTGTTTGCAGACGGCGATATAATCGGCAAGCCAAAGGGCCAGTTGTTGCTCAGTGAAAACTTTATAAACTTTGACTAATTCCAGCATCAATACATACCTACCTACATCTATTATTAACCTAATATATTATATACATAGATAGAATACACTGTTAATTTCTTACCTATTAACCTTCCCGTTTCTTTAATAGAGAAACCACAAAGCGAAGCGAGGGTGACTAAAAATCCTTACAAAGACCTCTTTAAACTGGTAGGGCGCTTACACCCTTTTGTACGCGAACGAAGTTTCCTTCTGTTTTGGCTTTTATTTCATCAAACTCCATGAAATGATCAGTACACTAATATCTAGAACCGTGGTGCATAAGTAGTTTAAAAAAATACTTTATTTAAATTTATGATTTGCTAACTACCTACATATATAATTTTGTAAGAAACTAATGCACCACGGGTCTAGATATTAGTGTATTGCTAAAGTCATGGTAGAGAATATTGTGTTGCATAAAATAAATAATATAAGTGAGTAGAATACATACATTACACATGAGTGCATTTTATTTTAACTACCATAATATTAGGTAGGTACTTAGACGGCTAACAAATCAGAGAGATTACCACAAACTTTCTTATATATAAAGTGTGGGTGGTTCAATCATTGAATCTGAAATAAAATAATACCTACCACGAATTCAAAATATCTCGTCATCCACAAATTAAAATTTTGCGCCATCACTCTATCTGTTAAAAAGTTTCTGATGGGTTTCGTCCATGGCGCTAGGTCCATCCACTATCCACACCTAACGTGTTGGCCTTCTTTTCTCCTTATATTTTTCTTAAAAATTAATTAAGCTTAGAATAAGGACTGAAGGCACCCTTATTCTAAGTAGCAAAGACTACAAAAAACAAAGTAGAAGCAAAGTAGTATGTTCTGTCTGTGGTACTGTCGTGTCGATTGGCGCTCAGAATCACAGATTTATAAATAAAGTACTAATCAGAATAAGGACAAGCATAGTCCATGGTCGGTCGTTACTATTTCAAGATTTTAAAATTTTTCAAAATCTTTGCTAATAAGTGGTTTTTAGAATACTTAGGTCAAAGCTCTGTTAGAATAAAAGTTATGTATCAAAAATCATCATCAATTAGTGATTACTGAATAAAAGGGTTTTGCTTCAAGTGTATAAAAAATAAATAAAGGTAAGTTGTTTGTCAAATTTGACTGACAGGTAGGATAGAATGAGACAATGAGAAAGATAACCTAAATTCTTTGCAAAACTCTCAAGTCCAAAACTTTATGAAAACTGTTTTTTCTATTTAACATGCTGTTTGTAGATGCCGATTGTGTTAAGCAACAGTGTTGACGCATTTCGTTTAGCAGACGGCAGCAAGATGAATCTTGAATCCTTGGAGCTGGCTGGCTGTACGTTGGACCGGTATATTTGCACTGATAATTCGCGCCCTTCGTTTTTAGAGGTTCGTATTTCCTAAAAAGCTTGTCTATATTACAAATTATAATAGCTTCACATACAGAATTATAATTTTCTTACTAACACTTATTATACAACACAAACATACATAAACAACAAAAATTTACAACCTCCTTGTAGATAACCGGTATAGCTGCCCAGAGGAATCCAACATGCAGTGGCCTAAGTGCTGGAGACTACAGAAACCTTGCAGCACTCCTGAACCATCCAAACTTATCTCAGTTGAAGATCATCAACAAAGTTCCATTGCCACCGGAGATTATGGAACACTTTGCTCGTATCCTTTTCAAATGCAATAAAACTTTTTTTGTATCCTCAAAGTAGCTTAGTTTTTGATCATGCTTTTATAGTAATTTTCTTTACATTTATGATCAGATATGCAGTGTCATTGTTTGATGGGAGTGTTCCCGGAAATCAGCAGGGTATGGCTGGCGATAGACAGCAATATCTATGTTTGGGCGTTTGAACATGGCAGTGATGTAGCTTACTTTGATGGCTTGGGAGAGACTATAGTCAGTGTTGGTTTAGTGAAGCCTAAGGCAGGAGTCTTCCAGGCTTTTGTCAAGTATTTGTTAGTTTTGACAACTACCGTAGAGATAGTAGTTTTAGGTAAGTTTTTATAAACCACTCATCAAATTATTCACATTTGCAGAGTATTTGTTTTTTTTTAGAGTATGAGTTTAAAATGCATTAATAATGCATTTATTTTACAGGAGTAACATTTTCAAATAGCAAAAATGATGGATCTGGTGAATTACAAGAGATTCACTTGGTCCCAGAACCAGTGTTTGTTCTCCCTACTGATGGTGTCTCAATGATGTGCGTGAAATCAACTGCTAAGGGTAGAATATTTATGGGAGGCAAAGATGGATGTCTATATGAAATCACATATCAGGTTTGTTTTCATCTCTTTGTCTTGTACATTGGACTAGTCTACCAAGGCTCCAAAGTAATCAGTGTCCTTTTGTTTTGCAGGCTCAATTAGGCTGGTTTGGAAAACACTGTAAAAAAGTAAATCATTCCACAAATGCTCTTTCATTCCTGGTTCCATCATTCCTAAATGCAGCATTGTATGATGAAGATCCTATAGTCAAAATAGAAGTAGACAATTCACGGCACACTTTATACACACTGTCTGAAAAAGGCTGCATAGAAGTTTTTGATTTAGGCCATAATGGAGAAGACTTGAGTAAAGTTGTAAGATTATCGCAAGGAAAAATTGTATCATTAGCCATGGAAATCGTCAAGTAAGATATTTTAACTTGAAAAGTACCTAAGTATTCCCCTTTAACAGTAACAGTTGAGTCTTGAGAATGTTTTTTCTTTGCAGAACCTTGGAGGCCACAAACTTCAAGCCAGTGGTAGCAATATCAGCTGTAGATGTATCAGAGTGTGAACATTTGAATCTGGTTGCTGTAACACAGACTGGTGCAAGATTGTATTTTAATACTGGAAGTGGCGAGTAAGTCCTATCATTTTAGTACTAAAAGTTTCTCATCAAGGTTGCAACGTTTATTTTGGAAAGATACCTAATTTTGTGTTGGATTTTCAGCGCGAGCCAAGGCGATATCCGAAGACCGCAATATCTATCACTACTTCATGTGAGATTGCCGCCTGGGTTCACGCCCAACGCTGCAGTACTAAAACCGAAACAAGTTCATAGTGCTGTTTATGAAAATGGTGAATATTTTGAGATAAATTGGTTTCAATTACTCATATTTCTTGATTATGTTAAAAAAAAGTTTCTGTTGTTAATTTTTAATTGTCTGGTATTTGTTTAAGGTTCCCTGGTAATGGTGTGTTCGGCGGGCGGCGGTGGCGAGGCGGAGACGCTGTGGTGCTTATCGCGCGCCGTTACGGGCGGCGCGGGCTTCAGCGAGGCGCACACGGTGCTGGCGCTAGACGCACCGGCGTGGGCGCTCACGGCGCTGCCGCCGCAACACTCTGCTCATCTCTCACCCGCGCTACTCTCCAAGAAAGGTACCATCACAGTGAAAAAAATCCATACGGTGACCTTGGTCATCACCATCATCGGCCTGTAGAAGCCCACTACTGGTCATGGCCTCCTCCACAGAATGCCATGACGACCGCTCCAGCCTCCTCCATGCACTAACTTCTTGCAACCTTTTAAATGACCTCGGTGCATCGAGAGGGGGGAGGGGTTTTCTTTATTGCGTCGTCCTGTTCGTGGTCGCCACTCGAGAACCTATATCCCTCAAATAAGTTCTTTGAGCTAATAGGGCATGCTCATTGCCACATAACACTTCAATCTAGGTCACATTGTGTGATATTTTTGACCAAATGTATCTCGTTATGGGTTCAATCTAGCTAGCCCCTTAGTACGGGAGAAAGGCAGTAAAGAAAACTTTATCTTTGTAGAGAAAGAATGTGTGATAAATAAGATTTTCATCCCCCAAAATATAATTAATCTGTAGGTATTTTTCCGAGTTTATCTCTATGTATATCTCAGTATATCTTTAAGTCGGATAAAGGCCTATGGATACCCACGGATTTCGTATATTTTATGAGGACGAACATTTTTATTTACCTAGATAAAATTTTCTTCACTTTGTCTTCCTCCTGTACTATGCCTGCTAGAGAGAGGGCTAGAAAGAGCTTCATTACTTGAAATGCGTAAAATTTAAAAAGCTGAAATGACTAAAATGTTCTTAATGTGTATTTTATTTATTTAGGTCTACCAACAGTTGATATTGAATATATATTTAGGGACATTTATTTTTACATTCTTATACTAAAAACCTTAAGCTACATGCACGACCTCTTACAGGTAAATGCAACATGCATTTAAGTTTAAGGGAAGGGGGAAAACTCTGCCAACTAGGAAACTTAAATTAACGAAGAAAGTGCAACACAATAACTAATTGAACTATTTGTATCTATACAGAGGTGTGGGGAGTGTCGAGATGGGCCGTGGTGACGGGCGGAGGCGCATGCGTGGCAACCGCGGGCTCAGCACCGGACCTGCTGCGGCAACTGTTGCGTGACTGTCGCGGCCCAGAAGCACATCCCGTTAGAGACTTCTTCCAGGTAACATAAGATTAATGATGGAATAATAAAAAAACAACAAACGTTGATTACACTGACTGAGTCCAACTACTGAATTTATTACTATTGAATTGGTGTTCTTAGAACAGAGCACACATTAACCATAACCATGTTATAGAGATAGACAAGAACGAGAGTCTTGTCTTAGGCTTAAGAATTTTTTGTTTTTCATAGTTCCTTCACAAGTAAGTTTTCAAACACTTTGGTCTGGTAGTTTCTACCAGGTGTAAGAAACATAAGTTTTATTACTTTTAAAAGTTTCCGTATTTACTTGTTGACAGTTGCACAACGTAGAACAAGCGTGCGCCTGCGCTGCGTACCTCGCGTGCGAAGACACAACCAGTGGCGACCTCTCCATAAGCGAGTGGGCGACGCGAGCTTTCTTCCTCTACGGCAGCCAAATGCAACCTGCGCCAATATATCAACCTCCATCGCAAATGCCCTCCAGCATAGGTAATGTGTTACCATGTTGGCCTAGTGGGAGGTGGCACCCCAGCTTTCCATTCTATGGTCGTAGGGTCAAGCCCCGGGCGTGTACCAATGGATTTTCCCACTGACATTACCACATGCTCAAAACAGGGAGTGAAAACATCGTAAGGTCCTATATATGGCCCTCGATATGGCCTATAGAACCAAAAAATCAAAATGACACATCCACCGCAGTAGGAGCATGACAGATAAAAGCTCATCCACCCTTGTTGATGGTTGAGAGTCCCAGCAGATGAAACGTTATGAGTGACTATAGGTAATGCAGTTACAAAGTATTGATTGCATCTTCGTATCAAAACAAATGTTGCCTACTTGTGGCCTGGGATTCTACCCTTCTCCGACAGTCACGCACGTTTAAATGCGCCGTTATTCTCTAAACAGGTCGAATGGGATAAGATAAGATAAGATATTTGTAATGTATATTTGATAAGTTTATTTGCCAGAACTAGAAAAAGTCCAATATGTTCTACCTTATAATGGGGAATGGTGGATGCCATATTATGCCGGTTACCTCACAAAGCTGATGTTTTCCTTCACCATTATCAAAGCGTGGTATACATACCACATACCTTGTATACATTTTCTAAAACATAATTTTTTTTTTAGGATCACCAAACTTCCTACCACGCCAAATGTCTACGCCAATGAACGTGAGAGGACAGCAAGGCGTACCACAATCAGGGAAAATGAACCAATCGTATCAAAGCCAAACTAATCAAAGCTTCCCCGGATCACCTACCCAGTTAATGATGCCTCAATCGCCATACCACCAGAGCATGATGAGTCCTGCACCGTTCAACCAGACATCGTTTGTGGGGAACATGACGCAGCAACAGAGAGATCCCAACTATCCGATGCAGGGCGACTTCAGCGCGAAGCATAATGGACTTTATATATATGTGGGCAGGATTCTATCTCCTATTTGGAATTTGAAGTGTGTATCGAAATCTCAAGCACCTGAAAACAAGGAATTCGTAAGTATTTCAACTGTTAATCTATTCAATTGTAGTCATTATCTCTTAGTGTGATAATCCGCTTTCAGTGCTACTCTACGACTACTACTTTGTCTCACTGGCTCTTTCCTTGCGTTAGGACAGAGACTAGCTTGAGGTATTGTGGCTCTGACAACGGCCTAGTGATCAATAATGAATGAACCAGTGTGATGAAAGAATTTAGTGCACCTCACAGAGGTTCCTGTCATGCACATGTCACATGTCTTCGAGTTTTTGGTTTTTTTTTACGATATGGTGGTTTCTTCACGATGTTTTCTAAATTGAATGTTTTCAGATGAGCAGCAAAGTAACGGGTGAAGACTGCGCATACGTCGTTCAAAAGTTATATCGAGTGGCTGCGTTCATGCAACGCACGCTGGTCCCGCCCCACACAGAGGAGCACGCCTCATTGCAAGCCTTGAAATTGTTCATTAGTAAGAACACACTTCTTTAATAATATAATGACTATCAGTTAAACAATGCTTAATATGCTTATAGTATTGACAAACAGGGAGTGGCAGGATAACTTAAAGTCGCAATTAAATTTAAACAGCTTTTATAAGTAAGGGGGTTATTGGCGTTGACTGCTTATAGCATTCTCTAAAGCTAAACCGCGCTAAAATTGTCGCCGTCCTTTCCATTTCAATCTGTTAGAAAGGGACCGCGAATAATTAACTCAACTTCATTTTAGTGAATAATATAGAGAATGCTGTACAGAACAACACCAATGAATACTGTACTTTTACAGAATCTTTTCCATTAGATCAGTTCGCGCTTTCGTGTTACTTTCGATTACTAAATTGTCTATGGTGAGCTGTTCAATGGTGTCTGTAAATAAATAATAAATAAATAATGCTGGACATTTCACACAATATTATCTAGCCCCAAGCTAAGCAGAGCTTGTGTTATGGGTACTGGATAACTGATATACTTAATACAATGTCATTACATAAATAGATATTTTTTATCATATATAGAAAATACCCAAAACACCCGGAACAAATATCTGCAGATGGTACAAACATAGGTTCCGAGGCGGGGATCGAACCCACAACCTCCTGCGTCGCAGGCGAACCTTCGCCCCCCTTGTCCCTTGTCCTTGTTGTGTGTTCGCCCTTCGCTTGTAAGAAAAGCAATGACGATTGTTTTTTTTTTAGATTTATCAATAGAAATGTTAAGCTTGTGGAAAGTGCTCTGCGAGCACCAGTTCCACGTGATCGCCGCCAGTCTTCCTCAGGACCAGCAGAATGCTTTACATGCTGCCAGTTTCAGGTGAGTACTTAAAAATGCCTATTTCACTCAATTATACCAAAAGGCTAGAAATTTGGAAAATCGAAATGTGTCTCGCCATTTAAGACGCGAGATTTTTTTTTCTTTTTAACAAACCTTTTTATTTCTTTCAGGGAGTTGTTGGTAGGGGGTCAAGAAGTAGCGTGTCTACTCCTAGGCTCTCTAGTCGCTGGCTACTTAAGAGACAATGCGTCCGTAGATGGCATCTCGCAGAAACTGCGCCAGCTGTGCCCCACGCTCTACAGACAAGAAGACGCGACCTGTTCTAAGGCCAATGAGTTATTGATATTTGCGAAACAGCAAAAGAATTCGTCAGAGCGAGATGACATGCTACACCGTGCTCTCAAACTATGCAAAGTAAGTTAAGCTTACATAAAGCTGTTTCATATTTCGAAATTTTGGTCGTTGATTTCCCGAAAGATATTTGAGACGTTGGTATACAATTCATTTTGTAAAACGGGAAATTTTCACGTACCGATATGTTGGTGGAAGCACCAACAGGTTTCGACCCTAATCGAGGGTCTTCATCAGGGTGGGTATAGGATTCGCGCTACACTCCCTCCGCGTCCCTCCTCGCACTTCGTCTCTGAGCTCGCTCCTCTCGGCTCGTCCGGCGCGGGGGTGGGGGGGAGTGCTTGTGACCGCGTCATCACGCGTTCTTCGGTGACGTCATACCGGTCGGGTTGCGGTACTCCATCATCGTCGCTGCCACTCCCGTCGCAACCGCCGGGCGCGCCAGGAGTGGCCAGACAGGCTACACTAAAGCCGGGTATCCACTTAGGTTCGCCGTTCGGTTTGCGAACACTGTGTGCTCTGCGAACGTGAACGTGTACAGTGTACACACTTAGGCTACAACATCAGTGCAAAACTGCGCTCCCCTTTGAGATCGCGCAGCGGAGCGCTTCCCGAGCGCTCCGCCGTGCTCCAGTCGCGCTCCGCGATCACGACGTATCCATTATGTTTGGTTTGCGGAGCGGGCGCGTTCGCAAACCATGGCGAACCTAAGTGGATACCCGGCTTAACAATGAATGATATAATTCACGAAAGTTACTTCAGTAAAGTTGGTATACAAGTTGTCAAATAATACATAAATATGTTGGTTCTTCATACAACCTTTGGGCAACTTAAGGCAACTTACCTTGAGGATCGCGTTGTATGGTCGATCGAACCCGCGACACGCCCTAGATACGCTATCCTAACCAACTACTCTTCTGGTCCGCTCTAGAGGGTGTAGTCTATGTTTTAAGGAAACAATTGACACAGACGTATTGTGCAGTGTAACACATATTTTTATCGAGACACCGATCAGCGCTCCTAGTGTACACTTTGTGTACCTCAATTTCCATACAAAAATCCGTGTTACATTTGCTTGTTAAAACTTCTCAGGTCGAAATTCTTAGGATGGTATAGACTCGAAGCGCCGTAGCTCCACCTACAGGGGAAACATTGCACTTTCCAAATCTTTTGAAACTTGAAGGAAAGTGCATCACACACACAGCAGACGCGGTAATATTTTATATGCGTATAAAAACTTATCGCATCTGAAGGTATCACACACGTAGCAGATACGATAATATACGAAAATGATACATTCACGCGGAAACCTTCAAACTGTATTGTATTTCAATTTGTATAGACAGATATAATCTGTCCATCTTTTGATATATGTCGGTGCCTACAGATGCTTGACGGTAAAATATAAGTGATCTGCTACGTGTGTGTTGCTCCTTGAGTTTAGTATAGAGAGCGATATGGACAGATACGCGCTCAGATACAGATATCTTACCGCATCTGCTACATGTCTGACACACTTAATATTTAGGTCAAGAAGTTTCCCCTATTCAAGTTTCATAAGATTTAGATAGACAAGAAGATATGGTGTAACTTCCCGAACGCGCTGCCAATCACGTAGTGTGATAGTAACTAGTAAAATATTCTAATATTTTTTTCAGGATGTTGCACCAAATGTAAACCTACCGTTAGTATGCAGTAAGCTAGTTTCAGCCGGGTTCTACTCGGGTGTGGTGGAGCTGTGCGTTGTGTGCGCTACCAAAATAGACCCTCAGGATAAAGCGCTGCACTTCTATAAAAGCGACCAGCCTTCTCAGGATCGAGAAGGACAACTCACATACTACAGGAGGTCAGTAAAATAAAAAAGGAAGTTTATTTATTCAGAAAAAAGCAATGGGTTGGTACAATGATCTAAACTAAGTGTGATGATAATATATTGTACCTTGCCACTGCCGTGGTGTGGAAGGTACCTCTCCGTCTCCTCTCGTGAATGTCGCAAAAGCCGACTAAGAGGTTACTCCAGGGGATGAGCATCCACCTGAGTATTTAACACCAATAATCACCAGTTCGCAGTTATGGCAAATTTTATGGGGTAGGCCTCTCCCAGCAGTGGACATCTAACGGCTGATGATGGTGATATTGTTCCTTGGTGAGATCTGCTCCCTGCACTAAGGGTCTGATGAGCCCTTGTAGTGGGATTTGTTAATAATAAATACACTGTAAGCAGTAAACTAGTATCAGCTGTGCATGAACAATTATTTACCAATTTTGAATGTGATCTGTAATTTGTATTTTAAATCAATAGGTTTAGTTAATTCCAACTAGATAAAGTTAGGTTAAGTAGACAAAGTGTTTCTTCTTCGTGCATTTTTGGGGCTCTATCCTAGTTCATCTAGCTACTAGACTTGGTGGGGCGCTCCCATGCCCCCATAACTACCTCCTGTGCTAAGTCTGTACTAATGTAATAAAAAAACTTTTCTTCAGGATGGAAATCTACCGGGAAGTGTGCACGGCATTGGAGCGTTTGTATGAGCGCAGTGCTGAAACATCCGGCACCGAACCGTCTCCAATGCGATCGCAGCCTACAAACGATTTTTTGCTTACACTGTCTCCTGATGACGCTAATTTCCAGGTAAAAATCGGGTTATAACCTCATACAACCAATCAAGTACCGACAAGCTTGCTATTTCAAAAAATCCAATGAATTATTTGCCTTTTTACAGGGAAGAAAACTAGTATGGGAATGTTTGTCGCGTAATGACGAACTGTTACATGTTGCGGCTTACGAATGGCTTGTTTCGAAAAATTTAGGATCTGGTAAGCTGTTTTTGAATTCTTGTTATAGCCCAGTCCAGACCAGAGGCCCAAGCATGAACATCTAACGTTTTCGAGACGCTAGCGAGACGATTGTAAACGTCAAATATTAACCAATCAACTTACAAAGATTTCAAAGCACTGTAATGTCATTGGCCAATATTTAAATAAATAAATTAATGCTGGACATTTCACACAACATTATCTATTTCACACACATTATTATTTGACATAGGTGATCGTCTCGCTAGCGTCTCGATAACGTTAAATACTCTTACACCACTGTTTGTATACTTTTAAAGTTATAGTTAGTCATCAACACCAGAGCCGCCTCTGTCTAATATGTCTAAAGATAACTTTCTTATTTATTTATTTATTTTATTTTTTGGAGAACCAACAGCTTACTTAAATACAATAACACACCAGAATAACAGTAGAGAGCCAATAACAGGTTCCCGCGGATAGAAAAATTTTTTTTAAACTATCCCCAACAATTGTTGCAGGACTTAACTTTTACTTACGAGTATGATTCCTATGACAATTGTTGGATTTTTAGGTAGAATCAATTTTGCTAGGGTTCATAATTACAGAGACGTGTGTAAAAAAACATCGAAAGTCTCGAAGCAGGTTCTCTAAATAATGTATAAATATCCAAGCATGTTTGAGAAATAGTACATTACTATATTCGAGTTTTCTATATGACCTGAAGAGTCTCCGCGTCTTGTTTTGCACTGCGGGTCGCTGCTTTATGAATGTCTTGACTTTTTAAAGGAAAGAAGATACATTTTTGTGTTTGTTGTATAGAGCTGCTATCTTTGGGTGCATCCCCTCCCTCGTCCCTCCGCACGTACCTGCAGGCGGCTGCGCGCGCAGCTCCCGCGCCGTCTGCGCTGCACTTGCTCGATCTCTTGTGGAAAGTGCTGGAGCAGTGCGGCGACCACCTCGCCGCCGCGGAGGTGCTCGAGGGCCTTGCGACCCGTCCAGGGTGAGTAATTTTTTTGATACCCTGTATATACATACAACTATCCTACTTAACTAACTACGGAATTATCTGTGTTCTTCAGGAGTTATCACAGACAGATCCACCAAAAGAATCTTGAATATTTTTTGTTCTAGGACAGTTGTGCAGTTTTCCATATAAAACTCTTTCAGGTTCTAGATTATATTTTGAGCTCAGAAACTGTCTGCCATTAAGGCTAGTAACGTTACCACTGCACTTGAGCTATCTAGTGTAATGTGATTATTATTGTAATAGTCGTAGAGCTCCTTGTGAAAGAGTTCATCCGGGAAAATACTAGCACCATGTCTATTTCTGCCGCCAATCGGCATTGCTGTCCATCTAAAGGCTGCTTGGAAAAAAATTGCTTTTAGCGATAGGGCTCATTGTACTGTAATTTTAACTAATTTTATTATTTAATCCTGGTATATAATAAAGTGTTAACCTACCTATCTTTCACAAGTTAAACTTTTATGCTTAGATCGGGCGCAACCCTATCGCAGCGCATGTCCTGGCTGTCGGCGGGCGTGGTGTGTGTGCGCGGCGCAGGCGCGAGCGGCGCTGGCGGTGGCGAGCTGCTGCGCCGGCTGGAGGAGGCCGGCGAGGTGGCGCGTGTGCAGCTCGCGGTGCGCGCCGCCGCCGCCGCGCTGCCGCGCCACCTTCAGCCTCCGCACCACCAGCTGCAGCGACTGGACGACGAGCTGCTAGAAACCACGCAGGTATGACGTGACAACACAGGTTTAAGTGCATCACACACGCAGCAGACGCGGTAATATTTATATGCGTATAAAAACTTATCACATCTGAAGGTATCACACACGCAGCAGATACGATAATGATACATTCACGCGGAAACCTTCAAACTGTATTGTATTTCAATTTGTATACACAGATATAATCTGTCCATCTTTTGATATATGTCGATGCCTACAGATGCTTGACGGTAAAATATAAGTGATCTGCTACGTGTGTGTTGCTCCTTGAGTTTAGTATAGAGAGCGATATGGATAGATACGCGCTCTGATACAGATATCTTACTGTATCTGCTACGTGTGTGACACACTTTAATCATTTCTTTTTGATAGATGTTATAATACTTATCTGTCAGTAAGACGAAAACTACTACCATAACCGCCCGTTTATGTGTTCATGAACATAGGCCATAATTCCTTATTGCCTGGTTTGTCAAGAGATTCAAATAGTATGATCCGATGTTTGGCTGCTGGTTGGGTCTAGACAGACAATTCCAATTCTCCAACTAGAGGACGGGTGACGGCTCGAGTTGCCAATAATGAAGAAAATACGAAAGTATCGAGCATAAAATAACGCTTTTTCTTACACGAGTATGGAAGTAAGAAATGTTAATTCCGAGTTAAGCTTGTGTCAAGTGCCAAGTAATGTCTTTTACTTGGCACTTGACACCAGCTTGATGTTCGAAATGTTGTTTCGCCAACGTGCTGACAACACTTTAAAAGGCCCAAAAGCTACTCTATTTTTTTATTAATCTGTCCATAGAGAAAATAGCCAATATTTAATGTTTCACTAACAGTTATATGAAGAATACGCCGACCGGTACAACCTATGGGAGTGCAAACTAGCCATCGTCCAGTGCTCGGGCCACAACGACGCTATTCTAGTGGAAACCATTTGGAGCAACATCCTAGCTGAGGCCGAGGCGACGGGACGAGTACTGTCCTCACCCGATGAGGTACTCGCGTCGGTGCTCAGTAAACTGACGTCACTAGGCCGTGAATATGTCAATACGGGACATTGTTTCCCATTATGTAAGTATAGCAAAGCAAGCATTGCGCAAGCCGTATTTTCGTAAAAAGGAAACATTAGCAAAACAAGTTTTTTACTAGCATTCACACGTCGCTCGCCTGATACTAGAATAAAAAAAACTAATAAACCAGGGCCAGGCAGGGGCAGGATCTTTCTATCATACCATCGAAATGCGTAATGTCGTTACGTCGAAGTTGAGTAGCAAATATCCTAACTTTCGCATTCATTATGTTATTAGTATGGTAATATGCTATGTTACGAATAAACATATCCTAAAACGGTGAAGGAAAACATCGTACACAAAATAGAAAATGAAGAAAATGCCTTTATATTTACCAATACTGTACACAATACAAATTTCTTACTTATTAAACATTACACTGTAGATAAACATTTTAAATTAATGCTATGTACACAATGCTGACAAAAGCAACATGGGCGTAGCGTGGTGGATTATACACGTTCCTTCTCGTCGAGAGTAGACCCTGAGTACCATCCGTATGCTATTAATATGGTGTGCGCAGGTTCGCACCTTTATGTAACATAACACGCTGAACTGTCAACATAGTCCCGATCCCACCATAGGATTCCCTGGGCCGCGGGTATCAGGAACTAAGAGCACCAGCGTACCACAAAATACAGATCCGGAAAAAAAAATTGCAAATCGAACCTCAGCCCTTGGCCTTCTTTCGTAGTTAATGCGGCCTAGTTGCTAATAAGTGACTGTTGGGTGTTATGTTAGTTTGTCCCGTTTTGAATCACAAGTCAGCCAAATAGTTGCGCATAAAACTCATTATAGCATGCTCGCTACATAATTGCTACTAGCTCTATGAAATTACGACAACAGTGTAAAATGAATGAAATTTCACATATTTCGTGTTAAATAGTAAAGATGTAAACATTAACTTGAAGCTTAACAATAATTGCCCTATTAAACTTTATGACTAACAACTTTCTTACTTTCAGATTTTATCGTGCGGCAGTTAGAAATAATGAGTTGTAAGTTGTCAGCGGACCAAAGTATGGTGTTTAGAACCATTTCGAATATCGGCGTTTCACTCGAACAAGTTTTGGATATTTACATCAAGTGAGTATTGAATCATCTGACCCAAGCTAGTTTGTTATAGACATTGTTGACAATAAATCATAAAACAGTTTCGAGGGTTTTTCAAAACTGCCCCTAAAAGAAGGTGCAAAAAAAAGGGGATGTCAAAGTTTATATGGGGGAATCACCCCTGCAGCCCCAGCGCCCTTCTGACTTTTTGACATTTGTTGTGGGCGACAAGCTTGAAGCTAAAATTGAGGAGACTTTCCCTCCGAAGCCATGATTAAAAGAAGAGCTCGAAACTTGTATAAATACTCTCCAAAGCAAACTAAGAGGAACGTAGTAAGGTTTTTAAAAAAACTGACAAGCTAACAAGAATGCAAAGTGCGCACAGACAAAGTTGCGAGCGGTTCATCTAGTCCTCTAAATTTTTATTAGATTGTTACTATTTTACAACTAAATTACTATATTATAATTTTTTCCATAGACTGGTGAGCGTGAACGAGCGAGTCTGGCTCAGTTGCGGCGACGAGACGCATGTGTGTGCTGTAGCGGCGTTGGTGCTGGACACGGCGCGCGGAGAGCTGTTGTCGCTGCCGCCCGCGCTGCGGCGCCGCGCACTGGCGCGATGCAAGGACCTGCACGAGGCTGCGCTGTCGTCATTACAGGTGTGTACTCATTGATGTAGGCTATTACCGAATGTGTGGCGACGAGACAAATGTGTGCGTTTTATAAGGAAGCATCGCTGCTTTGATGATCAAAGTAGTATGAACAAAAGCGCTCGTCCCATATAAACAATATTAATTGCTAGCAGATGCTATGTCTTACAGTAATAGCATGAAGCTCATCATTTTACTCACTCTGTTTATTGTTACAGGCGCGACCCAACACAAATCGACTAATAGAAAGACTATCACTGGCGCAGGCGCATCTAGATCGCATGGATTAAGTTTGCAACGTTCATAGTTAAACTATACAAATTGTAAGTTATTTTTAGGGCTTACATAATATTAGGTATTATCAAGGGTTTGTTATGCAAGACAAGAAACAAATATTTTGCTACCTCTGGAAAATGTGAATCTGTTATCGGCTATCTGTATAATCCGGCATTCTGTATATTATATGCGCGAAATAAACTTTTCTCCACCTACCAAGTAATATCTCGTCATTTTAAAAAAATTATCTCGTCATTTGAAATTTTAGTACTTCCCTGGACGAACTCTTTCTCAATAAGCGCAAAAACTATTTCACTAATTTGACAGAAATAGAATACAAAACTTTCGTTTTCATATCATCGTCGTTTCGTATTTCATATTTTACCAGCCCCCCCCCTAACTGAAAGTTGTCATTTGACAATATTTAATGATAATTTTGAGCAATTGATGGTCATTTTACTTGTGAAACGTTAGTCACAGAGTGACTTTCAGGTTACGAAATAGGGGGGGGGGGGGCAGACCTGCTGTAGGCATTGTACAAACCTTAGACATTGCAAACATTCCCTAAATGTAGTTGGCATGATAGAATGCAGAATGCCTGAATTATATACTTTGCTGGTAACAGTACCATAAACAAAATGCTATTTTATTATAACAATAACGTGTCATAGATGTACGAATGTAATAATTTCTGTATTAAAGGAAAGTTAGCAAAGTGTCGTGTAAATCAAATTCTATTGTGTTTTTTGCTCAGCTCATCAGCACTTCTTGAGATAGAGAACACTGAATGATTTATATAGTGTTGTTTTGGTCCATTGATATTCGTAGCTAAACTAATGATATTTATGAGATACTATCAATTAAAACATTTGTGTTAGGTCTCAAATCAGTGTTCACTACCCCAAGTGTTGATGAGCTGTTTGAGCAAAAAACCCAATAAAATTTGAATTACGCGTCACTTTGCTAACGTTCCATCTTAAGGGGCCGGCGAAGGCCGCAAGCAAATTAAATTTGAAGCGAGTCAGTAAAATCAGCTATCCCTGTTTGGCACAGGGGCCTCTTCCCCTGCATGCGCGATGGGTGTACGAGCCGTTCGGAATTTGTATCAAATTAGGTAGTGTTCCGTAATACCAAAAATTATGAATAAAAATCTAATGTTTTTTTTTCTGTAACTTGACAATATATGCTATGTTCCTAATCACAGAATACTAGAAAATACGTTGTTTTGAATACGAAACAAATAAGATGAAAACATGTCGTAAAAGTCTTAAAAATATACAAAATGGAATTCGCTTACATTTCGTTTGTAAACAAGAAATATCCAGGGACCTAGATAAATACGACCCAAATCCGAATAACATGGCATAACATGGTGGAAACATGTTTGAATTATATAATTTTGGTATTACGTTTGGATGAGCATTTTATCCTCCGCTGTCCCCTTAAATTAATTTAATGATGGCTTAGACATAAGTTGAAAGTTTAATCAATGCGAATAATAATGACCCGCTGTGTTCTCACTATCGTAAGGAAATTGAATTTGTTGTACAATATACCATTCAAGGTTACACTCTTTAATTTTGGTATAATCACACAATGACTGCCACTCCCTTAACTAATGCTCTTCAACCCTATTAACTTTTTTCTGGTTTATGTTTTAAAACTAAAATTTATTATTTATACGATTGTATCTACGAAATTTCATGAAGATTGACGTTTTTAGTTCTGTCGTATCTTTTTTATTTTAAAATTACCTGTCAGATGTTTATAAAATTATATATTATAATTTTATTTATACCCCTATAAGCCCGAGTAGAGGGTATTACACACGTCATGGCCAGCAAAAAGTTTTAAGAGGCATTTCATGAATGAATAACTTCGGAATTTATAAAGTCTTAGAACTAAAATTGTTCCCATGGTATTTTGATACATACTTTATACCGAGTAAGACTTATCAAGAGGTACGATGTAAACTTTTATTTTAAACAATAAATTAGTGAGAAGTTGTTTCTGCCGAAAAGTTTGTCGTTCTGTACCGGGGAATCACTTTGGCATCTTACAAATCGAGCTTATTCGAGCCAAGTGTAAACAGCGCAATTTTTGAGTCTGACTGAATTGGAGTGGCTGGGTAACGATACAGCGGCAACCGACAACGCCGCGGGGCTATTCAATAGATCCTCTAACGTTAATTCCTGCCGAAAACGAATAGCTGCGACTATGATGGAGCGACAAAGAATTAATTAAGGAAATATTTACGGAATTCCTCCATGGACACTTTAAGTTACCCGCACTCGTTATCCGTCTTCCGAATTGCGAGTCGCTCGTTTTCTTTTTTATGCCGAGCTAATTTGTTTTAGAATGCGCCTCGCATTTACGATACCCAGCTCATACACATAACACAAAAACAAATATGATCGAAATACATTTTATTGTTATTAATTTTTTACATTCAAAAAATCAATAATTAAGTAGTTACAGTAATAGTTAATTATTCTACTTCATTATTCTATTGCAATATAAAACCATTAATTACTAATGTAATTTAAATGGCAGTGACTGATAAATTAATTCAATAACCTAAATATCTTAAATTGATTTCTAAAACGTACTTCTAGTTGTCAGATGCATGGATATATAAATAATATGAGTATTATCACGGTGTGTTTCGACATGTTTTTAATAAAACATTATCTGTAACATGCTTCATTATTTTTGTTTGGTTGAAATAACTACAATCATGTTGGTGTATAAAGCGTTAGAAGTGATCCCACTACCAAAAGGCACTAAAATGGTTTATATTTTTGTAAATAAATGATTATCTAAGACAGTCGTTTTTAATTACTACCTTCTGAATAGTGCAAATTAGTTTAGTATTAAAAATGCTTTAGCGAGATCTTAATTATGTACAATTTTTATCTCAACTTTTTCTACATATAATCGCATTAAAAATAGTAAAATACATACATCTCAGTAACATTTAAAATCCAGATTCTCTGTGATAAGCAGTGACTCCACTGGCTTGCGCGCCCTTCGAAATGAATAAAACATTCAATTAGAACAGAAACAAGTACACTACGTGGAGTCATCATCGAATGGGTTCGTGGTTACCTGGTGCTCCTCGTCCGGGTAAGAATACAAGCTGTTCTGTGCTGCGCTAACTGTTGGCACTCCCACCATGTTCATCGGGGACATTTGTGTGTATTGTTGTCTTGGAGGCTCCTTCCCGAGGGAGTTATTCCTCTTGTTGATAGTTGTGTAAGTTGCAGTTGATTTGGCTGGTATGTCTCTGATTCTCGTGGCGGCTCTGTAGGTGCCGAGCTCGTCCGGCGGCGGCGGTAACGAGAAGCCGTCTGATGTTTGTGTGATTTCAGAAGTCTCGTCGCTTATTTCTTTCGCTAGTTTTTGGCGCATTTTTCTAGGCATTGTGTAGAATGTGTTCATCTGTAAAGAAAAATCTGTAAAAATATTTTATCTACCAGCGTAATGATATGAAGTTCTACTTGTTAATTTCGTTCGTTCCTGTTGTCCCTGGTTTTTTCTTGGTCACTCTGCTTTGGACCAGTAACCAGCTTTAGGTAAGTGGCCAGTGTTGAAAGAAACAGTGTGGTGAAAGGATTTAAAAGGCTCCTATATGCACATATTATCATGTCTTCTAATTTTTACTTTTAGCACATGCCGTTTTCCTCACGATGTTTTCCTTTACTGTTTAGTATTGCGCGCATACATTTTCCTATTGGAAAAGTCCCTTGGTACACGACCAGAAGCAAGTCTCGTATTGTAGACATTGAGTCAAATAGAGATATATCGAAATAACAAAAGAGGTGCAGACAAGAATATTATTATCATAAGCATTTTATCCTCTAAGGCAATAATAAATCAAATAAATCCAAGAAAATTAAAAAAAAACAACAAATATACTCTATTAGTTCTTTTTCAACAACCTTTAGACATCCACTGCTGGACGAAGCCGCCCCCATAGAATGCAATGGACTATTTGCCATAATCACCACGCTTAGCAGACGGATTGGTGATCGCAGTTTTGTGTTAAGTACTTAGGTGGATGCTGCTGCCCATCCTCTGATGTAATCGCTGTTTTTTCGACATATCTCTATTTGTTTAAAGGCTACAATCCGAGAATTGCCCCCCAGTATTCGAACACACGACGCTTGGAAGTCGGAATGACTGTTCACTACACCAGTGATTCTTGCAAATGAAATGTCTTACCGGCCTAGGAACATTGTAATTCGCTTCTGGCGGTAAGTGTAACACTAGATGATCGCATAGCGCATCCATATCTCTCTTTCGACTGATATTCTGCATGGAGTGAACTCGGCAGTTGTTGCCGTGACGCATCATTTCGTTACACTTGATCTCTGGTTCATCGTTCATGTATCGCGCTGAGTGGAACGAGTTGGTCCTTCGAACGTCGAAGTTCTTAGAAGGGTATCGGGACACGGCTCGTCGAAAGGACTCTGTGCGTCTCACATTACATTCGCTACCGTCTTCGCTGTCGTGGTATGTTTCGCAATTCGATTCTGCAATTTTAAACCGTTATTAAACGTGTGAAAGCATTGTCATGGTGGATGAACAACTTAAGGTTCCCACGTAAACTTGTTTTTTTTTTCTGATTAAATGTTTTAAAAATATAGAACGCTTCATATCTTTATAAGTCTTATCCAATTAGATCTACAAAATAAATCAACTTGTTGGGCAATTTTCGTTGGTATACGATTTGTCCTGGCTGATGGCTTATTTAAGAGTGTATTATTGGTGGAAGAAAGCGTAAGTCAAGTTGGTCGTGGAAAGCAATGGCGACGATGATTTCACCACTTGTCACGTCTATATTCCTGCGACTGTGCAACCCACGATGAAAAAAGGCCCTTTGAGGCTCTGTCTTTTTTCCCCTTCTGGGGAAAAAAGCGTGTATTTTAATAATAATAATAATAATAATACGTTTATTGCGGCAAAGAAAAGAAAAATGTAACAATGACTTAGATTAAGATTAGCATGACCGTTACACTACAATAAGCCATAGCTACAGTAACTAGGCAGGTAACTCAAAATTAGAATAAGCTTAGCTAAGGTTAGTCACAATTTTATTGCCGTATTTATGTATGTATGTAATAAATAAATAAAAATACATAAGTTTTTAAATCAATAAGAATTGTTCCGTCCTTTTAATTTAAAAACTACAAGTCGGATCTTCATAAAATTTTGTAGACAAATCCGGATAATACTTGTCAATGTATGCAGTGTTCTACATTTTAAAACAATGAACCAGAAAAAATATAGACAGAGTTAAAGCATGATTCAGCCGAAAAGTTCGACGAGGTATACGTGGGAACCTTAATAAGTCAAGGTTTATCGCATAAACCGGCGTATCAATCGTGAATTAACTGTCAAATGAGAAATCTGTGTCACATGTTCAAGCCGGTCCGCGACCGATCTCGTACTAATACAATGAAAATTGAAAGCCGATTAGTCAGTCCCGTATTTATTAAAAACCTATATCAGTATCCGCCTGAGAACTCAACACGAATACTGCGATCACCAATCCGCCTGCTGGTGGTGGTGATTATGGCAATTCCCCACATTTTATTTTATGGGAGAGGCCTTGTCAAGGTAAGCAGCCACCGCTATTTACAATGTCTTTGGTATTACCAAAGATGGTCTTTGACGACCTCTGTGGCGCGGAGGGCGAAGGTTCGCCTGCGACGCAGGAGGTTGCGGGTTCAATTCCCGCCTCGGAACAAATATTTGTACAATCTGCAGATATTTGTTCAGGGTGTTCTGGGTATTTTCTATGTATAATAAAAAGTATCTATCTATGTAATGTATTGTATTAAGTATAACATTTATCTAGTACCCATAACACAAGCTCTGCTTAGCTTGGGGCTAGATAATTTTGTGTGAAATTTACCTTCGGTGTTGTAGGCGCACAGCGGCGGGTCAGACCGTGCGCGCGGCAAGTCGAGCCGCGAGCCCCGGTCATGCGAGCACAGCACGAGCCCGCACGCCGCGAGCGCCACCACGAGCACGCCGCCGAACAGAGATAACGCTAGCGTCGTAATATTCGACACTGCGCTCTGCGGCAATTCTGGAACTAATAAATCATCATCATCAGTATTGTCATCATTAGCCTTTAGAGCAGCCTTTCCCAAAGTGGGCGATAACGCCCACTTTGGGAAATGCTGCAGGCCTAAAGGGGGGCAGTAGGAGACCCAGAAAAAAATGTGGGCGTTGTGTAGACTTGTAGAGGCTTAAGGAGCGATTTGTAATTTCATCTAGCTAGGAGGACTCTTAGACACCGACTGAGCTCTCGACTCTCGACTACTACTTGTGAATATCAACTAATATTAATTAAGAGATTGCTCAAACTAACTCGGTTCGATATTTCTCTCCGTGTAGTTCATAATATATATATCTGTCCTGTTTTATTAAATAAAAATCACGTCAATCGGGTAATAGTAAAAGTCTCGTTTAGAATTAATGTTTAACTCTTCGTTAATATAGCTCACAAGAATTAATTTAATTTGAAGCTATAGTGGTTTTTAAGTAGGTGAAAAAATGGGGCCGCTAATAAATAATTTATTCTCAAAGTGGGCAGTAGACAAAATAAGTTTGGGAACCTCTGCTTTAGACGTCCACAGCTGGACGAGACCCCTCCATAGAATGCAATGGAGGGATTTGCCATAATCACCACCACCAGCAGGCGGGCTGGTGTAACACATGTGGATGCTGCTGCCCATCCCCCGGTTTAATCCCAGTCGGCATTTACGTTCACGGGAGGAGACGGATGCGTCTATTCTTAAGCTGGACACACCACAGCACCAAATTTCTTAATGACCGAATTTGTTGGGCAGTTTTTGTTCGTTAAGATTAGTCCTGGCATACAGTCATACATACTAACGGGTCAAGTTAAATAAAAGCTTGTAAAAAAGAATAATATAAATAATTATTTTATAATTTATTTTCTTTGTTTATCTCATTGTAAATGAACTGTTATGTTTGTATGAAAATAAATGTCTTCAAACGTAAATCCCCCCATTGTATTCAATGGGGGAGGCTTCGTCTAGCAGTGGACGTAAACAGGCTCGGTGATGATGATGACAAAATATTTATAGTCTGTGTTATTTACCTTCCGACTCATCCACCACTTCTGTTTTGTCAATGACCAAGCTTTTGCTCTCCCCCTTGTCGTTGAAGGCTACAATAACAAATTTGTAGCTGTCTTGTTTGGGCTCGGGGATCATGAACTCGGGCTCGCCGTTAATTATCGAGAGTATATGCTCCTCTGAATCTGTTGTCACGATGAATTTGAATTTCTGGAAACGAAAATTAAATAAAAGCATAGATGGTTGGCGTGTTTTGCGTTTGTTGCCCGTGGTACTACCAGTTGCCCAAACGTATAAACGTATTCCCCTGTTTCCTTCCTGGATTAAGGGCAGTTATTTTGTTATATACCGTAGGCACGTACCAATAGACATCTCTATACATACATCATACAGTATAAGAAACAATCTTTAAAAACGGTCCAGTTTTGAGGAAGGAAACATGGTGGTGCTGTAAAGTGTCTTTTCAACGATGTTTACCTTCACCGTTTGAAAGTACAATATAGTATTACCATAGAATATCTAATGACTAGTTAGGTATGATGCACACAATTTTTTTTGTAGGAAACATTCTGTTGGTGCACAACCATCAAACCCCCTATTACATCATAAGTAACATACCATAACATTACACCCAACAGTCGCATACGTAGTCCTGATCCCACACTAGGATTCCCTGTGTCGTGGGTATCAGGTAACTACGAATACCATGGTACCATAACACCCAGACCCGGCACAAATATTTGCAGATCATACAAACATTTGTCCCGGAGCGGGAACCCGCAAGTTCTTGCATCTAAAACCTGCCTGGAAGATCGCTTTCAGCGATAAGGCCGCCCGTTGTATTGCCTTTATGTAAAATTATTTTCATCCCATCTATTCGAAAAGGACGACTTGGTTCGCCTTTAAGTGCACCCAAAGGTGGTGTTTTCTGTATGAAGCTTTTACAAGTGCGCCGCAATCACTTTTGCCGCGCACTTTTTAAATTTGGAACATATCGAACCCAAATAAGTGCGCCGCAATGAACTTTGCGGCGCACTTTTTGAATTTGGAACATCTTAGTGTTTGAACAAAAATATTGTTTGAATAAATACTGGCTGGTATACGACCGCCCATAGTCGCGCCCCGCGCCGGCTGAATAAAAAACAAATGAAAAACGCGTTTTAATAAAATTTCACGGATTGTTAGAAATTCATCGTTTTGTTTTGAAACTAGTGGTTCGTCCCGAACTGAGACCTCGCGATGACACCATAATCAGCCCGACTATTTAATTACCTACTAAGTCATAACATATTTTCCATTATTATTTTTTTTTTTAAATCACCTCGTGGTAATTTCCTAAACATCATCGAAATAACCTTTAAATAGGACTAAGCAACGGGCGTAATACTACATACCTGTAAGTATATCAAGTACCTGACGAATCAATTGATAACATCCTTTTGACGAAACATAGAACTCCAACATCATTCAAATTCCTAGAAATGGGAGGTCAACAATGGATTTTATATTGTTTTATGGAGTACAAATTTCTAAATTCTTCAATTTCAGACTTTTTACTGTATTTGTGTCACAAAAGCTACCAGCATACCAAATTTCAGCATTGTGGAATTGCTGGAAGTACCCTAGAATTTTCGATTTTTACGTTTTTGTTTTCTCTAAATACTTATTAAAAACAGTTTTGAAATGTCCAACTATAGCGCTTTCATTAGACATCCCACTTGATCTGACTGTCTCACTTTTATTTTTTTTACCCCAACCGATATAGCTCATAACCTTACCTACAAATTGTACCAATACTATCTACCCCTATACTAAATTTCATGAAGATCGAATTAACGGTTACGAAGTTTTCATCGGACAAACATACATACATACATACAAACGCCGATTCTTCCAACTTGAATCAGAGAACTCGCTTCGCTCGTTCAATAAAATATGAGGTGCCTTTTATTTTCTCATAGTGGGTGATGAAAAGTAGAGTGTAACACTCGGGCGCAAAATATATTTTTGGCTCGGGCGACGTACTTTGAATCCCTCGCTACGTTCGGGATTCTACTCTAGAATCCCTCACTTCGCTCTGGATTCAAAAAAGCGCCCTCGCCGTAAAAATATTATTTTGCTCCCTTATGATACAATCTACTATTATTGTTTGTGTGTGGTGATCAATAAAGTATTAATCTATATCTAAGCCGGTTACTCGCCCGCCGCGCCACAGAGGTCGTCAGTCAACCAACAGTGCTCTCACTTCGCTGATTTTCACGCAGTTGTCCTGAGATGGTCGATGATGCGTTACCGAGCTTTTGGCGAGCGCAGAGGGCGTTCAACATGCCGTTTATAGGCGTGAGGTACCGACGGTACTGAAGACTCGTCGACCTCGCCAGCGAGGTTGGTGTATCAGTATAGTGATTACTATTTCGTGATTGGATTACATCGTAAACAGCATTAGCGGCAATTATTACGTCATCAGAGTCATCAAGCATATTCTTGGTCTACGGAGAGACTGATCAAAAGAGTGGCTCTATAGGGTAGTCAGTGCGTTGAAAATGTCAATAAATAATAAATAAATAAATGCAGGACATTTCACACATCATTATCTAGCCCCAAGCTAAGCAGAGCTTGTGTTATGGGTACTAGATAACTGGGGGCTTAGTACGGGTTTTAATAGTTTTTGAAACTATATAAAGTTTCGTTTCCTTTCATACATTTACTTGCAGCGCCCCTAGCGAAAACGAGAAGGAAACTAAGGACGCTGTCAGTAAATGTATGGAAGGAAACGAAACTTCATATAGTTTTCGAAAACTATCAAAACCCGTACTAGACGTACTGATATACTTAATACAATACATTACATAGATAGATATTTTTTATTATGTACATAGAAAATATATATCAAGCAAATGATACCTGAGGCATGCCTCCATCATGCCCTTTCTCGCACTTGACGATGATATCAGTGGCCGTGTTCTTGAAGGCGCCGCAGCGCGCTGGTGGTCGCGGTGTCGTCTCGTCAGTCACCAGAAACGTGCACGGCGTGTGCACGTTACCTTTTTCGGACACATTATTTACTCCCCAACAAAATAGAGTGCCTGAAATAAAATGTTAAACTTGATCCACTCGTTAATTTAATAAACAACACAAATCAAACCAAATATTTTTACTATTCTCCTGAAACTTCAAAAGGAATAGTACAGTACGTGGTTATAAACCACGTAAATGTCGTAGTTTTTCTAAAATGATACCGAGCCACGATAATTTTAATTCAAATATTTTTTTCTGAAATTATTATGGCTTTGTATCGTTATACAAAAATTCATCACGCACAATTCCCATGATACAATCATTTTCCCTTTTGAAAAAAATAACTATTATAATTATCACTAAAAACTGAATTATTTACCATGATTTTTGACTTATATTATCAGTTGCGTAAGATCACGGGTAAAAAAAACTATTAACTTACTATAAGTCGTGGTATTAATTCGCTCGTACACAAGTACATTATCCTTCGTCTCGACCGTCGTTTGCGGTTGGTTTTTCATGGTAGTTATATTAACTTCGTCATTCACAAGCACCCAGCGGTACAAGGTCGGTTCAGGGTTCGCTTTCACGTTGCATGTTATGTTGATCGTCTCATTATCTCCTAAACCATACTCTACGACACTCTCCTCTTCGCAGTAAGATGGATCTGTCATCAATGAATAAGAAGTTATTAGTTAACATTTTGTATAAACGGGAATGTTCATGTACCGGTACCGACAAGTTTCGGAGCGGTCCGCGGTGCAAAATGAGACGGTGGAAGCGCGTGCGTTCGCACTCAAAAGAAAACTACTTTTAGTCGAAACTTGCCGGAGCCTCAGCAGAAAATTCCCGACTACAAAATGAATGATGATTACTTAAAGTAACAAGACTTAATCGATTTTCATGTTTCAAAATAAAAGCTCAAATTTTTGCTAGTCCGTTAAGAAGATTCAAAATGATCTTAGTGGATTTAATAACACTATTCATCATTATCAGCCATATTTCATGAATATGTCGAATTACTGTGTTTCGGTTTGAAGGGTGCCGGTGAAATTACAGGCACATGAGACTTTTCATCTTTATGTCTCAGGGTCGGCAGCGCGCGCGTGATGCCTCTGGTGTTGCAGGCGTCCATAGGCTGCGGTAACTACTTTCCATCAGATGGGCCGTACGATTGTGTGCTTGCACAGTAGCATAAAAAAACAACAAAAATGTCCATAGAAATGTGGGCTTTAAAACACTGCGTCGTGAACCCTATTCACACACGGTTGTCGGTTCTACTTGCTAATCCTGATAGCTATTTCGGATCTCCTCGTTTCGGATTATATCACGTAGGTTCATTCTGAACATAGCTCTCTCCGTAGACTGATGCACGAACTTGAGCATGAGTATGAGGCCAATAGTTTTCAGAGCACTATGTGACCACTGTCTTTGACAATCGTGCGGGAAATAAAGGCGTGCCGGCGCCGGCGCCGCATTGCGGGTGATTTTATTTTTTATTTATTTTATTTATTTATATTAGTGATTTACATGTGACGTTGATGTAGATCGGTTCACTGTACGCATAGCTCTCGTCGTTGGTGGCGGCGCACACGTACTCGCCGGCGTCGCTCTCCGAGATGTCCACCACCTCTAGAAGTGGATGAACAACTTCGCCGCCGTCCTTACTAGGGGTGATTATGTCGTCCTGAAACATTCAGAAACAAAATAAACTAGTAGTTCAGCGAACAGTACACCTCGCAAATACAAATTTTTTGCAACCATTGCGCGATATACCCAATCTTATCTGAACCACAATTTCGTTGAAAGTGTAACAAATAAGAGCTCACGTTATATTGGATTAATTTTTTTTTTAAAATTCTCATTCTAGAATAAAAATTAAAATGGTTTTAATTTTCTCTTTCTTATGACAATGACACCCCACTTGACTGTAAATAGCGTCGCAAGAGGTTACCATTTAACATCCAACTGTTTGTTTCATCACAAATATATTTAAAAAAATATATAAACACTAGCTGGCGAACTATGATGAAAATTGATGTTGTGATGACGAAAAGTCGCCTATGTGTTAATGCAGGGTATAAGTTATCTCCATTCCAAATTTAACTCACATCCGTTTAGACGTTTGAGCGTGAAGAAGTAACAAACATACTCACAAACTTTCGCATTTATAATATACTAGTTGCGCCCCGTGGTTTCACCCGCGTGAATATTGATGAAAATTGATGATGATGATGATGATGATGATGATGAAAAGTAGCCTATGTGTTAATCCAGGGCGTAAAGTATCTCCATTCCAAATTTCACTCAAATCCATTCCGTAGTTTTTACGTGAAAGAGTAACAAACATCCATATTCACAAACTTTCGCGTTTATAATATTAGTAGGATTAGTTGCGCCCCGCGGTTTCACCCGCGTGAATAATGATGAAAATTGATGATGATGATAATGATGATGATAAAAAGTAGCCTATGTGTTAATCCAGGGCGTAAAGTATCTCCATTCCAAATTTCACTCAAATCCATTCAGTAGTTTTTACGTGAAAGAGTAACAAACATCCATCCATACTCACAAACTTTCGCGTTTGATGATGATGATGATGATGATGATAAAAAGTAGCCTATGTGTTAATCCAGGGCGTAAAGTATCTCCATTCCAAATTTCACTCAAATCCATTCAGTAGTTTTTACGTGAAAGAGTAACAAACATCCATCCATACTCACAAACTTTCGCGTTTATAATATTAGTAGGAAGTAAGTAATGTGTTATTACCTTGTGGAACCAGATCAACTGGTAGACAGCAGGGTTCGCTTGGAAGCTGCACGCCATCCGTAGTGTAGAACCCTTCGTGAGCACCAGCGTGTCGTTGCCCAGCAACTCTTCATCCACCACGATGTGTAACGCAGGGGGATCTAAATATATCTTAAACTCATTTCATCATCATCATCAGCAGCCTTCAGAGGCCCAATTCTCTAAGTTATTTTAAAACTACACTGAAAGTTGACCGAATCGAGACTGAATTGTAAGTTGACTGAAAGTTGAATTTCTAGTCTCTCATAAATAACATTTTAGTCTACTTTCAATTCATGGTGACCACCATTAGAGTAGGATAGTTATATATATAATTGGAAAGAGTAAAGAGAGACTCCATCTACTTATGCTAAAATTCACGAAAAAACTTTGAATTGTTCAAGTTTCGGTCACATTTCGATATAATCACATTACAGTGTTGTATTTTATGTCAGGAGAATACCATTTCTGACATTTAAGACATCGACACAAGATCGAAACATGATCCGAACTCTATTTTAACTATTGTTTAGTTAGTGAATTGGGCCTCTGACGTCCAATGCTGGACGAAGCCTCCCCCATTCAATGCAATGGAGGATTTGGCATAATCACTACGCTTGGCAGGTGGATTAGTCATCGCAGGTAATGGCTTTGTGTACTCAAATGGATGCTACTGCCCATTATCTCTTATTTGGCTGATATATATGACTGAGGGGTCTAATCTTCGTCTATCAGGGCTGTCAAACGGTAACTTTTGTATGAGAAAAGCGACGATTGAGAGCTCTGATTGCACAATTTACGCCTGTTGCGAACCTGTAGCGAGATAGAGAATGCCTTGCGAGTCTGCTGCGCCATGGTTTGGTATCATACAAACATATAACATGTTTTGTTAGAAAATTTGGCGCAGCAAACCCGGCTTTACGCTCGGAACAAAACTGAATGTAATTAGATTCCTTCCTCGTGTAATAGATACCATAATTTTATTCTCGATATTTTAAGCTTCCTTTGTAACTCACGAAAGTCCGTTTCTTCTACACTTTTCCACGTTTGATTTATAGTGAGTCATATACTCACACAGGACAGTGAGAGGTAGTTTCTCAGCGCAAACAAACTGTTCGCCTCCGCGCGTGTGCGCAGGCGCGCAGCACGTCAGGCTGCGCTCGTCGTGCTCGCTGGACACCTTCAGCTGCACCGTGCTCACCACCAGCCTCTGTGATGATTCCATCTAAAATTAAATAAATAAATGCTGGACATTTCACACAAAATTCTATCTAAAATTGTACAGTAAACGTGATAACCATAATCAGAGTGTGTTGCCAATGATGACTTACGGCACTGAAATTGAGACGTGATCACTATAACAAGCTCAAAGTCACGCAGCAGTCTATGGAGAGAGCTATGCCCTGAGTTTCACTACGTGATAGAATCCGAAATGAGCAGATAACTAAGGAAATATAATTGATGTCGACTTAATTTGAGTAATTTACAAATACGATGAATGATACGCGGGAGGGGGGGACACAGTGCGGTGAAGAAGTGAGATAGGTTGTGAGGCATTTGTTTTTCAATTAATTCATGTTTTTTTGGCTCCATGGTACTCGTAGTTCCTGATACCCACGACACAGGGAATCCTAGTGTGGGATCATGACTACGTATGTGGCTGTTGGGTGTTATTTATGAGCCACAAGTATGAGATACTGCGACATAATACCGCCTTACCACGAATAGTAAATGTAAAAAAATGTCTTAATGTAAAAGGACTCCCTTTTCCGCATTTGAAGTCTATGGGCGTACCGTTATATGTGAGAGTTGTCTGGCTAGGTTGACTGTTGGTTAGCAAGCCGTTCAGAAGCACAGAAGTTTCCTGTGATGTTCGCACGCGCCTCAGACCGTTGAGCTGCAACTTCCACGCATTCCAGGAGGTCTAAAAATGCCACTTTATATGAATCATAATACGATTTATATAAAGGAATTGCTAAGGATCTGCAGAGAATTCGGAAAACGAAATGCTACCAGATGAATTGCTCAATGTGGCAAATTCATCAGGTAGTAATTGCTTTTCCGAATTCACAGCAGATCCTTAGCAATTCCTTTATATGAATCGTCGTATGATTCATTTAAAGTGGCCTTTTTAGACCTGCAGGACTTCGTAGGCCGATTCTTCTTCGGTCAGCCACCCTCTGTGGTCTGTGGATCCGATTTTGAAAAGGTGGAATAGCTTTATACTTACTGTAACATTCTGTTCCAAGTTGAGCAGCTGCTGGTCGTTGAGTCGCCACATGATGGAAGGCGGCGGCCGCGCTCCGAGCACTCGACACTGCAGCTCGAGGGTCTCCCCCGCGCGCACTCGTCCGTTCTCGTGCCCCTCCGCACGGAGCGACACTAGTTCTGGAGGCACTGGATACAGAACAATATGTTTTCTAGAACATGACCATGATCATCATCAGTGGACATCCACTGCTGGATGAGGCCTCCCCCAAATAATGTAATGGGGTGATTTGTCACATTCACCTTAGCAAGCAGATTGGTGTTAGCAGTATTGGTGTAGTCAAGAAGTACTCAGTTGGAAACTGCTGCCTATACCCTAGTGTAATTCCTTTTACAACATCCACGGGAGATGTAGGGGTCTATTCTGAAGCCGGACAACAGGGTCATAGTCATATTTTGTATAACAACACTATGCTTATCATGAAAATCATGTTTGTCTTTCCGGCGTACAGCAAGAAATAAATTCAATAAAGAATATCGCGTTTTATATTTTCTGTACCTATTCTATGCGATATGCGTCCGGTTCATTTCAATCCCGCCTGATTTTGTGCTATTGTAGTGTTGTATAGGGCAGTTCTACAATTCATATTATTTGATGTTTGTAAAGTTTTAATCCACATAAAACAACTGACCTGGTAGGGATCGAACCCGCAACCCTTGCATAGATACCAATGCCCTACTGTATACTGCTAGTCAACTAAGCCACCGGCATGTTTAAGTACGGCTTGGTCGAAGTTCTTGGGACGGTAATACAATTTTATTTGACAGTCATCTTCAGCCTCATAGACATATACATGCAATCCGATGATCCGAGCTATCATATAAGCTCGGGTTGCGAGAGCTCTACATTGTCTCTCGATGTCCGCATCATGACGCAATCTTTTGGTTTGAGGTATATGAATGCTAGAAACTCTCTTCAGAGGCACAGGTACACGGGAGCAACAGACGACGGACACTTGGTACCCGACTCCACAACATTGTTATAGACTCACAGAACATGTCAACTACAACATCGATGGACAGCGGTGTCGTCCTGTCGTTGTTGTTCGCAAAGCAGGTGATGACGCGGCCGTGGTCCTCGACCCGTAGGGGCCCGTACATGATATCGCTTCGCACGCGGTGCTCCGATAAGGGTGTCGACGTGTCTTTCAGCAACCGCCGGTCGGACCACCAAGAGAGGGAGGCTTGTGGTTTGCCTATCAAACAAATTCACATAAAATCCAATCGGTCCTAAAGTAAGGTAAGTAACATATTCCCACCGTATAATGCCATTATTCGGATTCGGGTAGTATTCATCTAGATTCCTGGATATTTCTTGTTTCAAAATACTTACCTAAAACGAAATTTAAGCGAACTCCATTCTGTATATTTTTACGTACATGTTTTCATCTTATTTGTTTCGTATTAAAAACAACGTATTTTCTAGTATTCTGTGACTAGGAACATAGATTATATTGTCAAGTTACAGAATAACAACAAGATATGAAAAAAACATTAAGTTTTTATTCATCATGTTTGGTATTTGCTTGCGGCCTTCGCCGGCCCCTGAACGACCAGTTAAATAATCAAATACCTATAAAGACAGAAACAAGGAGAAGAGAGTGGATGATATTGAGGCATGCACGAATACTATTCGTAGGTAACTGCAATTAAGGTAACTGAAAGATTGTATTTCAAATATACTTGCCTCCAAAGGCGACACAATGTAGCTGCACAGTGTCTCCGACATAGTAAGGCCCGATGTTCTGGCTTATGTTGACACCGGCGCTCGCCGTCGCGAGTTGCGTGCCGTTCTCGTGGATCACCCATAGAAAAACGGGAGGCTCTATAAAATATAACCTTATAATGCCTTTTGGTCGTAAGTTCGAAACCGATAGATAGCGAGCATGCGGGCCAAAGAACATAATACTCTATGCGGGCCCGCTAGTGTTCAATTCTTTCCGAATGTCATATTTTGCTAGGATACCTATGTACTACAAACTGACTCCGTACGTTTTTTTTTACTACTACGTAAGCAAACAAGCTTACGACCCACCTGATGGAAAGTAGTTACCGTAGCTTATGGACGCCTGTAACACCAGAGTGTAACTCCCCCCCTATTAAACCCTACTTCAACTACTTCAATTCTTCTCACGTCTTTTGTTTAATCTAATGCTGACTGAATAGGTATATGAACCTATAAACTTTCTATTTAAGTTAACTTAATTTGTGGAAACCTACTTACTTAATGAATGTGGCCAAAATGATCGTCTAGTCTAGTGGTAGGAACATACATTGTGTAGTGTAATAACTCAGATCCTTTAAAGTTTTAAAAAGTCCTGTGCTACCTAATGACATAATTAACTAACCTAATCTTATTTAGATTACTGATATAATTACCTGTTTATCTTATTGAATGCTCACCAAATCTAACAGAAGGTCTAATTATTAAAATATTACAATGCTTAACTATGAACTGTAGGTACAATTAGGAATGTTAATGTAAACTCAATCTCTCAAAATAATCTATAGTTATTTAAACTGACTAATTTCTATAAATTGATCTAGGTAATCTATTGCAAGTTAATAATCCTAACATGTGATAGTGATCTAGGATTTACTGTCTTTCTATCTATCTAAAAAGGTTACTCGCTTGTATATTAGTTCAAGATCGCTTCATCATACCTATCTATGAAAGAGTTAGTAAGTTGAGACTTAATTATGATTATCTACCTCATACCTATAATGATACTACTCTATCTATCTTTCTAATGACAATATTGATTTGATTTCACGTTCTAGAATAAGATATATTTACAGAGGTTTTTAACATAACATTATAGTAATCACTTTCTTTCCATTCTGAAGTTACTCTACTGTATGATTTAATCAAAGCAAGGGACATTTCATTAATGTCTGAATTGTTCTCTAATAGTTTAATCTCTGTATTTCTAGTAAAACAATAAACTTCCTTTAAATGTTGATGTTGATAAGTCATCACTAGGGGATATCAATTTAGCAGCTTGATTTAAGGCTCCTCCTTCGCCTTAAATAATAATTTTCTACCCGTAAAGTCTTGGTCAAATTCCTTCTGCTTTTATATAGATTTAACTATATATAGTGGAGGACAATCAGAATGATATTCTAATAAGCAAACTCTTTCGGTACTTTACTGCAAATGACAAGAGGAATTTTACTTGAGTATGTCGGAAGTAAGTCATTCTGTTTCATTCCAAATAAAGTTACATTTACTTCATGAACGCAAAATCAAATATTACCTCCCTAGTTAAAGTGGAACCTAACGGTTCCGTAAGGCAGTCCTGATCACACCGCTGGCCACTGGTCTAAACTATGTGTTCTTATTCTAAATAAACTTAATCAACATAGATTCGAACTATGATTCTGCGTACAATGAATGTATGGTTATGTAGGCAATTATTAAATAGCCCTTTTAGCAATCTTACTTCTGATTCTAATAATATTGAAAAGAAATATAGTACCCATTTTATTCTGAATTAACTAATCTCTGAAACATATACTTATCTAAATCAAAATCTTCTAATTTCTGTTAAAATAATAGTCTATAATAACTACTCTTTTTGGTATATACCTATAAATAAATCTGATAAAGCAAGAGTCCTGCTAGGTACTCAAACTTATATCTAGATAACATGAAGTTTACACAACTTGTGAATTTCTTCATACATTTTCATTATAAGAATTATTCTTCTATTATTTGAAGTTACTATATGTTTATTTGTATAAAATCATCTCTAGAATGCTATTGATTCTATCAGATATTTCTAATAATCTATTAGATTTAACCTGAAATCAAGCTGAACTAAAACATGAGGATCCTTTTTTTTTTGGTTCCTGGATTTAATTATTATAATTATTTTAATCTAAAATCCCAACTTTACAAAGAATAGATTTAATTTGAACTTGTAGAACTTCTAGGCTGAATTTAGACTCCACAATCTCCTTAAAATAATACAAGAGATAAGTAGATATTCACCTTAGATATCTTGGATCATTGACTCAAGTTTAATCTTCTTTTCTAGTCAGATTTAACTTTAGCATTGCTCTTGCTTGGCTATAGAGTTTATACCACTGGTATCGAAATTGAACATCTTTATACCTCAACTTATTCATATAAAATTAATCTGAAACATCTTCCTTTTAAAATCAGCTCAGAAGTTCATATTACTTTTAAGTATCTCACGTAATAAGTTGGATTTAAGATTCAATGAACTAAAATTCATAAAAAGTAATGACTAACTTTCGAATTTGTAGTTAATAAAGACGAAGTAGATAAAGGTTACGTAGGTATTTAAATGGTACAAGTATTTTCATTCTTGTTAAGTAAATTTTGTAGAATTAATTGACGTTAATCTCATAATTAAGAAGAGCACAGCTTAAAAATGTTATGCACACAAAATGTAGTAGAACACATGAAAATATCAGTCTAGAGCATATAAAAAATTCAAAGATAAAAGCTGAAAGGAAACGGATTATCTTAAATACAACAATATGACACACATAATGGTGTAGTGAAATTAAGTCTCGAAGATAATCTGAAAGAGAGCGGGTTAGATTCCTACTTCAATAAATTTAAGGTTCCTAAATCCATAATGACACGCAACAACAAACAGGTAAACGCTTCTTTATCATCATCAGTATCTCGTAGAAGTATTTCAAGTCGTAATGACTTCATAATGACTCCAGCAAACACAACATCTTCAGCCTGCAGAAGTCCACTGCTGTACGGAGCCTTCACTATTAAAATGCCACAACGAACAGTATTGAGCCGATATAATAAAATAGGTAAGTATCTACAGATAAGTGAAGTTAAATCTCAAAGACATAAGCTGAAAGAGAACGGGTTAAACTTACAAGTCGCAATGACACATTCATTAATAAAATAGATAGTCAGGTGAAATTCAGTCTCGAAGGCCGCTGAAGAAGTCTATAATCTAGGGAACCTAGAACCTAGAATTTTGAAAGTAAACTCTCATCCTTTCTCAGATAATCACTAGTAAATAGATGTATGTAACCCTTTTGAAATTATCTATTGAAATCTGTAAATAAATCATCATCCATTAATCAGTATTCACTGAATTGAAGTCTTCCCATAGTAGATATAGATGTAGGTATCTACTATTATTTAAGTAGTTCCAACAATAAAATTCTATCTGAGATTTTACTAGATCTTAAAAATTCTGTCAAGTCCTAAACACAAGTTACACTAAATAAATCAAACACACTGATAAAATAAAATACATAAACACTTACCAATGATGCACCAACTATATCCAAATCACTGAAATCCAAAATTAGGGCACTCACGTCACAGCACTTTTTATCGGAACTAGGGTTCTGTACCCATCCGCGACTCTAGCTTCACTTAGTTGCCCGTAACCGCCCGCGGTTCAATAAAAACTCAGTAGCCCGTAGCCGCCCGCGACTCAGTCATAACTTCGACTTCCGCTCCTGCCCGCGATTCCATAATAACTCAGTAGCCCGTAGCCGCCCGCGACTCAGTCATAACTTCGACTTCCGCTCCTGCCCGCGATTCCATAATAACTTCGACTTCCGCTCCTGCCCGCGATTTAATAATAACTAACGCTCCCCCAGAGCCCTGCTTTATTTATATCCATTTCCGAGATGCATTCCCACATCATCTGAACCTCCCCTCCCCCCAACTTTTACAGCAATCCTACATCAATTCGCACGAAATTTCTACAGTGTAAATTTCTGTCACAGCCCGCCCATCTAACAACACAGCTCGCCACGACGTAAAACACGCAATGGCTTGGGTGTACAAACTCTTTGTTCTCGCTGTGATATCACAGTCGTGCCCATTCGCAATGGCTCGTGTGTACCGACTTTTGGTTCTTGCTGTGTTATCACAGCCGTGCCACTAGCAATGGCTCGTGTGTACCGACTCTTGGTTCTCGCTGTGTTGTCACACACAAGCCAAACTCAATTCCATTCTCTAGAATACTTTCGGTTTTCAGTTCAAACTGCTTAACTCATTATTTTGAATGATTTTTTCCCCTTTTCTTTTTTTTAAAATAAATTTATATACATGTTTTTTTTTAACATTTTTCTAAATTTTAAATATTATTATTTATTTATTTTTTTAATTATTATATTTTTTAATGCCACGGAAAAAGTAACTAAAAATCAACCATGAATATTTGTTGAGATTTTGCTGCTTATGCCCAATTATTGTGAAATCTTCATTTTGTGTACTTAATTTTTCTGCCGTAAAAGCCAATAATTGTGCAAAATATACTGCTATCTCAAAGTAGTTTTTGTATGTTTACGTCGAAATAATTTATGATTTTTAGTGAAACTAAATTTGAAGTGACGCAACTTGAATGATTATTTTACCTACATTTTTTTTATTTTATTATTTGAGAAACTCAAACAATAAAACTGACCGACTGACTGATTGACGGTTTGCGCTTCTTGCATCATCAACTTATATTTGACTTTTCTCAACTTTATGAAATAATTTGTAGAAGTACCAGAAACATTTTCTGCAAAACCTTTAATCTTTGTCATGAACGAATATAATTTTCAAGCTTGAATCTGATTGCCAGGTAATTGAATCCCTTTCAGCATTGTGATTCGTTACAGCTCGACCCCCTGCAAATTTTCGCAGTCAATTTTCCCAAAATTTACCAAAGGAAAGTTGTCAAAATCCATTTTTAAATAAAAATTTAACTCTATTAAAATCAGATTCAAACAGTTTGATAGGCGTGTGTGTCGGTGGGTGTGTAACTTATGTAAGTGTATTTATACCCAAATATTAACAACCGTACTTCGTATCAATGTTCAAATCGATTACATGATACAACATTATTAGCTTGTACCCCCATCCAAGGATGATTAGACCGCACGAGGAAAAGTGAGTCGTGAATTCACCGCATCCCTAATGGAACTAAGAGCCTATTGCCTGGCCAAGCCCTTGCTCGCCAAGTTGTTTGTGCCTACTCAATAGTATCCCTGCCCTCTACAGTCCACTCCGCCCTAAAGTCCAGAAGTATATGCCAAGCATGCTCTATCACATCTCGATCGAACCTCGATATTTTGTTACAATTGCTTATATTTCGGAGCTTGTATAGTGTGCTTAGTTCGAACCTAACCACGTATAATAGATCCGCTAATGAAGGCACCTTGTGTCGAAGATAATTGTCTACTGACGTAACCTAACTCCAAATCTCCTCCTTCATTTAACGTTCTTTGTAAGTGTGCTGTCTATCTGAATCTGGTCTCAACAAAGCGTCTCACAATGAAAAGGTCATTAGGTTCCCAGAGCCCCTCATATCATTCCACATCGTGCCTACTCATAATGTAAACATTCATACTTTCATCCTTTTAATATTGTAATAACCAATTTTTCATCTCTTGTCATCATCACAACCTATCTGTTAAATAATGATTCAAATTCATTCATACCCCTTTTTAATTTCCCCCCATTTAAAGTCATTCATTATACCCTAGAATTCTAAAGACCCTTAATTCATTTGAAACTGTTTTATTTTTATTTTATTTGTCTTTAAAATTACTAACACTTTAGTAATTTCCCCATTGACGATCTACTCATTAATAGATTCCCCCTTTTCAACCATAATCTCCCTGAATATTATTATTACTATTGCAAAACGCAATATATAATTTTTATTTTATTTTTATATATTAGTAGCTAGTCCGCTGCTGGATCAATTTTCTACCAAACAAATTATTATCCATTTATCTAGTGCAAACTAAACCCAATTCACACGGCGAATGCAATTAAAATGCACGACAGATAGATACCTTTAAGCCGCGTAATTAAGTAATTTCCATTCACTCCTTCATCATCATCATCATCACCAGTCGTACAGCAGCTTTAAAACGCGTGTCTAAAATCCATTTATTCCATCATCATCATTATTATCTCCAGTCGTAGGTACTGCAACTTCAGGCCGTGTATAAAGAATACATTTAACCCATCATCATCATCACCAGTCACACTGCTACTTGAAACTGCGTATTTTAATATTATTTACCTTCATCATCATCATCAGCAGACGTACAGCTACTTCAAACAGCATATCTTAATATTATTTACCTTCGTCATCATCATCATCATCACCAAACGTACTGCTACTTCAACCTGAGTAACTAAACTCTTTCAACTCCATCAACATATCAGTCCGTTGAGTAACTTCAACCTGTGTATCAAAATCCTTTCCCCTCCATCATAACAGTCCATAAAGTAACTTCAACCTGTGCATCAGAATCCTTTTAACCCCATCATCTTCACCAATAGACCTCTGATATCCACTACTAAACAAGGCCTAGACTTATGTTATCTCTTTTTTTTTAAAAGTCACGTTTTAATATTGGTTGAGTTAAAATCTTGTTCAGTTCTTGTGCTATTGGAAAGGTTGATCGTACGATGATAAATCTCGAGTAGGCGTGTGGCGTAAATATTACCAATTAAAATAAAACATAACATATCAAACAGATGTTTATTCATAAGTCAAAAATGCTTTTACTTATATTTTCATGCATTTAAAGTTTAATTAACCTATATTTCAAACTTGCTCCATTCCATTTTACGTAAGTAACCTTTATCTTTCATCTGAATAAATATTAAATTACTGATTTCAAACACCGTTGAATAACCAGAGCCTTTCATACGAAAATTAAACATACACTCTAGTTTTTTTTTTCAACAACGCTACTTAGAATGAAACTATGAATTTATAACAACAATTAGAATAATTGATCTAATCATTAAGTACTTTTCTTATTATGAATCCCACCTATCAAAATTTAAATTACTCTAGATCTAGTTCCCCTTACATTTTTTTGTTTTTATTTACCTAGGTATTTTTATTTTATTCAATATACCTAAAAGTGACTCTTCTTATTTTTTATTTTGTAATAGTTTACAAAAGTTTTAGTTTGCTGCCTTAAGTAATTAGCTAGTCTAGTATTTTAGAAGTAAAACTTGAATTGTTTAAATTTTAAATATAGTCGAAAAAGTTTTAAAAATAACCTAATTGATGATAAGTGATTATGAAAATAACGATAATTCATCTAAAACTAATTTTGATTTTACTAGTAGGTACTCAATTTTTAAAACTTTTTGTTATACCTACCTAGCTACATTTTTTTTTGTTAAAATTTATATGACTAACCCTAATTTTGCTTCTAATCATAGTTCTATCTACCTACTCTACCTAGGATGTTTATTTACACCATGATGAAATCTCCTAAATCAAAAATGTATAAGTACCTAAGCAAAGTTTTATTCCATTTGGTATCTTTGCAATACACCAGATTAAAGAACACGTTATTATAAAACTGGCCATTCTACTCATGAATTTTCCTGTGCATATAGACAGCTAAATATGAAAGCACTTTCCATAGCTACCTATTATTAAACAATGTTAATTAGTTTGTGAATTTTTTGTTCCCTTTAAGTATGTCCTACCAAGCTAAAACCCAGCTATGTTTATCAATGCAACAGATTCCATTATAGATCACACAAACAAGTGGCCCAAGACAGACCGTTCGTCCTGAAACATTTTTTATAAGCCCTTCTCTATATTTAGCACTAGCTGACCCGCTCGCGATTTCGTCCGCGTGGAAGACGATAACGCAGCCGCAGTGAAACAAACAAACAAACGCCTAAAATAATTACAAAACCTCCTATTTAAACCCTGTTTTTCAGTTTGGGGTCACATTTTAACCTTGAGGTCCTGTAAATATTGAAATATCAACAACCACACCGTGAAACTACATTTGAAACGACACCACACTTGAGTTGTTCAATTTAATGGTCCTATTTTAAACTTATGGTCATGAAAATATTTACATCTCAATAACTACACCATGTACCTACTTACCTAACTTTTACTTCATTGAAATAAACTAAAATCAGGCCAAAACGTAGTGTATTTTTTTTTTACAAATATACCGTTTTCATGCCTGTTTTCAGGAAAATTTCAGGAATTGTTGAATCACGTGTTTGTTTATTTCATTTAAGGATCTACATGTAAAATTTCAAATATACACTATCAACCGGTTCCGAAATACAGAGCATTTTTGGTTTACATTATAAAGCCCATTTTGTACCCCTTAGAAGGCGAACTTTCCAAATTCCTTCCTTAGTAGACCCTAATACTCTAAAAGGAATATACACTCCAAATTTCAAGTCTCTACGACCAGCGGTTTAGGCTACACGTTAAGACTCGGTTAGACAGTCAAGACTTTGTCTCCTATTATAATGGATTAGACCCATCTCAGATGACAATGAATATGACAGTTACGAGACAACTCGGTCGCTACGCACCTATCAATCACCTCCCTTCCATCGTTAACCATCGAAGAGAACCATTGCCCCTCCCGCTTACATCTTCGGTCACTGGCTACCTATCAGTCTACCGAAATACAACCTAAACGAGCCTTAACACGATTATTCTATGTAAATATTGCAAATCGTTGAGGAGTTCAGTTAACACTTTCCGAGACCATCATCAGACCTGGTATTTTGAGTAGGCATCAGCCTTCTAAATGACGCCGTTTTGAATCATCATCATCAGCCTGATGAAAACACCATTGGCCCTTCTTACAAAATTATTGAATTAGATTTAATCCATTTTATCTAACATCTAAACTCGCGAGAAATTTGCCAAAAATTAACTGGTTTGTCGACTCATCACTAATTTGCTAATTATTGCTAAACTACTAAAGCAATCATAAAACTGATACCTGTACAAGAATCCTGATGAATTTGCCCATTGTTTTCTTGTATTCACATGTAGTAATAAACTTGGGTAATGAAAAACAAAATACAATTATGCAAATATTTGTTTACGTTATTGTAATTTTTTTGTTTTTACGCCAACAAAAATACAAAATACTCTTATTTATGCAAACGGCATCACAAATAAATCGGTAGATATGTATTACATACATTTACAAGCACTTTTCGTCGTTTTCATAGCACAAAAACCACAAAATCACAATTTATTTTCAACATTTGATTGAAAAAACGGCCGAGACTAAAAATCTGACACAGAAAAAATATTAATTTCACGTAATTCTGATAAATAGCCGAACCAGTCTATGGTTTATGGTCAAGCCGTGTTCGGCACCGTTCCGCCAGTTCCAAAAGCTTGTGTATTGACCCTATACCATGGAATTGAGTTTTTTTTATTTTGCAAGTGCGGGTAAGAACTGGCCCATATGGGCCGACAACGAGCGGACAAGCCTACGTACGTCAAATAATAGATCCGTAGAACAATACGCCAAAGAAATTACCTATCAACTTCACTATACCTACTCTTATAATATCCACACAAAATTCACAATCCACTTTCTCATTCCAACTAAATGTAGATTTCTAATTATTGTTAAACAAGTTAAACTTAACTCTAATGTGCTAAAACCCCGTAAACTATAAAACCCTATTCATATTTGCTGCGTACAATAATCGAAGATCCTACTAAAACATCGATTCACTCGATTAGATTTTTTTATCTTTTCTCCTTGGGTAGAATGACATCGCCTATCCTTTGCCCGTCTTATGGCTTTATAAGCAAAATTCAGTGTGACCAACGCAAGGGAATTATCGCTTATTTAGGCTACCCAGGACGATAATTGGTGACGAAAAAAAAAACTGAAAGGCGACTAGTCTCTTATTAATTGAACATAATAATATGCCTAGAATAAAAATCCGCTCCCACATATGTTCAGAATCAAAGGTGTTACCCTAATGTCTGTTCTAAAATGAAAAACCGATAGAGTCGTCATTCATTTCTGTGATGCAACCAAGAACGCATTATCTATAGTGTTTATGAATTAATTTTGCTGTTACTGGTTACCGCAATTATTCCTATTTATTATGACTATGTAATTCGGGTAAATTACACAACTTGCTGTGCTTATTCAAAGTAATTTCCATTGTTCCTACCTTTTCTGTATTTTGCAAGGAATTAGACTGCGTTATGCTATTTATGCAGTGAAAAATAGCGACATCAGGTTTAGCGTGTTGGCAACACCTGAACACTGACAGTTTTTATGACAGGGGAAAAAATACCACTTGTTGTTTGTGAACTAAATTTAAGTCTTGCAAATTGTTTTAAAACAACCAAAATTGCTTTTGGTGGAAACCAATGTGCCTTAATGGTAGATTTACGATTATTTTCAAAGTTTGCAAAACTATGACGCTTCGATGTGATTTAGACAGCGTTTTCTTATGAAGATTTGCGTCGCAATACTCGTAATTCACTTCACAAAGTGCATCCTATATTATGAGCATGGTAAGTCACCCTAATTCTTATAATCCTTTGTCGAAAACAGTCTTCAGCTAATTCACAAGAATTTACCCTCATTTTGTTGTTTCAGAATTTTATTAATCGTGACTGCGTTCATGTATTTGCTGAAATTTTTGTGGCTATAAATGGACATCACAGAGAAATTGGAAAGTCCACCAGAGCCCAGACTGCTGTGATATGAAAGAAACCAATAACGAGGGTTGAAAAGGTATGTTAAAATGATTTGAATACCTATGTACCTAATATGGATGAAAGTAAATTGCATGTGTAAAATAAACAAATGTGATTAGGCCAGTTGAATAGGGTCTCTTTAATGTACTTATTTTGTCCATAATGGACTCCTTTGGAGAAAGACCAGGTCAAAAATATAAATGAAACTAAGAGATATATTAGGAACGCAGCAAGTGGACATCAGCAGTCTCTGCCCATCCCTTTAGAAACAAGTGTAATTGTATGTATGTTTGTTGTTGACACATGATCGTTTCATTCCTCATTGATTAAAATTCTTCAGTATAACTAATTGTCATTTCCTAAGAACAAGTTGTCTACTACCAACACGGTCTCTCTACGTACCCTACTGAGACCCATCAAGATTGACTTCTACTATGAAGTACACACGTCGGCTATTTATTGTGGATGTCCGTTAAGACAGACACATCTACCATGATAGTTCGTACTGCTGGTAATATAAATAATTTTACTGTTGCTTGAATGTAATTACATTGTTCAACATCCACTATTTATTCCTAAACTTAAATTTCCACTTGACTAACGATTGCAAGCCATCTAAGAAGGACATACAACACTCCGACTGAATCTAGTTGGTAAACTATTATTTTTCATATCAAAATAACTATATAGCTCTCATCCTACATATCTTATTTTATTTGAGCAATCCTTAGTCCCTTTAGAAGAAAAGATGCAGCAATCTGACACACAACTAAATAATATTGACATAGACTTTCAAATCTGAAGTTCGAGATCGGTCAAAAATGTCTGTTTTTCAAAAATGCTTTAAACCGATGTCATCTGTAGTTTAACCTATATTTCATCATCACCAGACAGTCGACGTCTACTGCTGTATGAAGCCTTCCCCATGATTATTCTCTATTCTTAGTGAAAATATTCCTACTTTTATTTAGAATTTTTGATAACATTACTTCATTATTTTTCAGCCGGGGTCATAAGAATACTAACTCCAGAAGTGACATTAGCAACCGTGTTCTACTGTAAGCCCCACCTAACATCTACTCAAACATAATTATGTACATCTGCCAGTGCGGTTCATCATCAAAAATATGCAGCAGACTAACTCTTCATGCCACTTCAGGACCTATCCATCGTTCACTGTTCGTCTCATAGAGGTAAGAATATTATAATTTACTAGATTTTAAGTTTCATAAATCCTCTGCAAGTTTTTCTTTGTTAGGTAAAATACTAATTCCAAATTAAGAACGTTTATCACTGAATGCTCCTGATTGAATAATCCTGTGATTAAACAAAGTATGATCTAAGAACATCTAACAAAGAAAGTATCGATCCTACTATAGCAAGTTGTCCTTTTAATTGAATGACTAGGTTTGATTAACATTCAATTATTATTATATTTCAAAATAGATTCCTTGCCTTCATCCTCTAAGTTCAAGAAATCATCAATAAGTCCTTCAACATAACAGAAAGAAAAGAGAGAAAACATTTAGTCTAAATCCCTTCTATTCAGCTAGTAACTAACATATTCCTCGGCTAATCCTTAGAAACTAATTTGCATATGTGTAATATAGCTATGTTAAGATTATGTAAAATGCCTATGTATGAACCTAATATATTATAACCGTCACTGGATGTCAGTGGATGGAGGCGGCCTAAAATCGTTCATCATGACATTCCGGGAGGAAAGCCTATGTCCAGCCATGTAGGACTGATTGATGATCATGCTCTATGACCAATTATTAGAATACTAGCAGTTGCTCGTGGCTCTGCCCGCTCACAAATTATAACCTGTATGTTTCTTTTCATTGTAGAGAATGTACTGTAAAATTTCATCAAAATCCGTCTGTTTTTCGCTAAGAAATAACAAACATACCCACAATCTTTCGCATTTATAATACTAGTTTGATTCCCTAAATATGTATTTAATTAAGCATTATTTTTAATTTCAGCATTTACGTACGTACCTATGCATAATCTGAACACTCATACAAATTACAACCTATGTTCATGCATGCTAGTTACCTATATCATAACTAGGTGGCGCTGCCAAAATTGTACACTTCTTAGAACGCGCTATTGAAGCGTTTTGCATATTTTATGACCTCAGTGCGCTTATTTTAGTAAAACTTTTTTCTTCTACTATGTCGGTTCGTTCCACTGACAACGAAACGAGCTGCTAGTTACCTGTATTCAAACTAGAGGGCGCTGCCAAAAATGCACACTTTTTAGAACGCGCTATCGATGCGTTTTGCCTATATTACTACATCAGTGCAATTTTATATGCAAATATTTTTTATTTTTACTAAGTTGGTTCGCCCCACTCACAACGAAATGAACCCAATTCCAAATCTGGTTAGGATCTACCTGCTTACTTCAACTGTTAAATAGCAAAACCTTACATTTTAAGTTTATATTGGTTTTTTCTTGGTAATGTTAGAACACAACCTTTAAAAGTAATCGGTGATTTAAGAAAATTGCAAATTCTATTTTGAATACTTAATAAGTACTTTTCGTGTTTAATTTCAGGTTGAATGACTGTTCTACGATTATCAGCGGGGTGGCAGGTCTACGTCTACCAGCGGGGTGGCAGTTCTACGTGTACCTACCTACTTACTAATTAGACATAAGGCTTGTGAACGTTAATTTATTTTTCAAAACTGCTTTTAAGTAAGTACTTTCGTAATAAATATCTACGTTTGTGTGGTTTTACTTAGCGAAACAAAATTAACCTGTGCCTTAATAGGTAGATAATTTTGATTTCCAACAACAAGACAACTTTGAGTTAGACGGGTTTTGAATTCAAAATATTTAGGGTTCTGCATAGGTTTTTGCTAAAGATCCTTTGCCCCCCCATTATTCACTAACTCAATTAAGATCGGGGGTTTTAGGCGCGAGCCAAAGGGTTAAGTAATAAGTTTCTGAGCTACGATCCCCAATTAAAGCATTCGATTTTACTTAAGAAAATGTAATTTACCAATCTAAAACTCAACCAAAATGTCAAAGACCATTCGGAATTGTTCTTTAATCCGAAAATTAATCCTATAGGTACTAACACGACCCCCCGTTCGAAATTTCACGACCCCCCGCTGAAAAAACTCCATAATTTTTTATTTATTTTACTATTTTAAGAATTCAATACCTGTGTCTATGTTATTTGAATACCTTTTGATCACGAATTTCCTGCATCTAGTTTTTTAAAAGATAGATTTAAGTTAATGTTCAATCCTGCCTAAGTACATGCTATTCTAATTCCTAATTTACACGAGGTAGTACCTACTCTAAGGTAACCCTTTAGCTATTGCAGCCTATTGTGTCCATATACTTAGCTCACAATCAATAATATAACATAGTAGTCACAAACATAGTTCCGATTCCTCACTAGGATTCCCTATGTTGTGCGAGTATCGGGATCATCGAGCTTCATGGTACCACACTATCTAGACTCGAACAAACACTTGCTAACCATACAAGTACTTGTCCCGCAGCAGGAGTCGAACCCGCACCTCTTACATCCCAGCCGGGTACTCTCCCGCCATGCTACAGAGGTCGTCAAATAGTTATGTTGCTTATCTACTTCACTAGATATTGCTCCTTTTGTGCCTAACACACCTACCTAGTGTTATATTTTATGATTATTGTTAGATATATATGTACCTGAACTAACTAGCCAGATAGGTTCCATGTTTTTTTAGAACTACTTACAGTGCCAATCATTATGACTTCTAGCACATACGTGGAGTGGAAACATGTCAAATCAAATCAAAGCATTCTATTCATTGAAAACACAATGATAATTTTGATCATTGTGTGATTATTGAAAGTAAGTTTTAATCATTTGTTAGCTAGCTAAACTGTCTCTAAATGAAAGTAAAATTCAACTTTAAGATAGGTAGGTATCTATTTGTTTTGTATTTAGAGTCACAGTTAAATAATCGAATCTAGGTAGATGCTTTTATCTAGTAATAACGAACGATCAGTGATAGCTATACTGAATAACGCCATCTAGCCCACTTTTCATCAAAGCTATCGCGCACCCTTTCTAACTTATTGAAATAAAAGAAACCGTCGTGGTCTCTACTCACTCTAACTCAGTTCAACCCCAGAGAATGATACACAGAATCGACCCCCATTTCCCACTGACCAACTGACTCTTGATTTTATTAAGTCCTTATGACAAAAGACTACCTAAGTACTTAATTCTGTTGCATGAATCTACTTAAAAATGGTAATTTATCAGTAACTAAATGTGTCTACCTATAATCTGAATTAAAATAATACCTATTACCTATCAGTACTACACAGGACTTAAAACTCTCCTATTTTTACGACAACAAATTGTGCGGAAGACCGCGACTTTAAATGAAAAAGATTGAATTTAACTAGGTATGCTAACCAGAAATACCTACTATATTAATTAAGCTTATGAAATATGAACTATTTTAAAATTACTATCGTAGTAACTCAACAAATACATAATTATCCTGGTCATGGCTATCCCATATTGTAACTCCCCCACTATTAAACCCTACTTCAACTACTTCAATTCTTCTCACGTCTTTTGTTTAATCTAATGCTGACTGAATAGGTATATGAACCTATAAACTTTCTATTTAAGTTAACTTAATTTGTGGAAACCTACTTACTTAATGAATGTGGCCAAAATGATCGTCTAGTCTAGTGGTAGGAACATACATTGTGTAGTGTAATAACTCAGATCCTTTAAAGTTTTAAAAAGTCCTGTGCTACCTAATGACATAATTAACTAACCTAATCTTATTTAGATTACTGATATAATTACCTGTTTATCTTATTGAATGCTCACCAAATCTAACAGAAGGTCTAATTATTAAAATATTACAATGCTTAACTATGAACTGTAGGTACAATTAGGAATGTTAATGTAAACTCAATCTCTCAAAATAATCTATAGTTATTTAAACTGACTAATTTCTATAAATTGATCTAGGTAATCTATTGCAAGTTAATAATCCTAACATGTGATAGTGATCTAGGATTTACTGTCTTTCTATCTATCTAAAAAGGTTACTCGCTTGTATATTAGTTCAAGATCGCTTCATCATACCTATCTATGAAAGAGTTAGTAAGTTGAGACTTAATTATGATTATCTACCTCATACCTATAATGATACTACTCTATCTATCTTTCTAATGACAATATTGATTTGATTTCACGTTCTAGAATAAGATATATTTACAGAGGTTTTTAACATAACATTATAGTAATCACTTTCTTTCCATTCTGAAGTTACTCTACTGTATGATTTAATCAAAGCAAGGGACATTTCATTAATGTCTGAATTGTTCTCTAATAGTTTAATCTCTGTATTTCTAGTAAAACAATAAACTTCCTTTAAATGTTGATGTTGATAAGTCATCACTAGGGGATATCAATTTAGCAGCTTGATTTAAGGCTCCTCCTTCGCCTTAAATAATAATTTTCTACCCGTAAAGTCTTGGTCAAATTCCTTCTGCTTTTATATAGATTTAACTATATATAGTGGAGGACAATCAGAATGATATTCTAATAAGCAAACTCTTTCGGTACTTTACTGCAAATGACAAGAGGAATTTTACTTGAGTATGTCGGAAGTAAGTCATTCTGTTTCATTCCAAATAAAGTTACATTTACTTCATGAACGCAAAATCAAATATTACCTCCCTAGTTAAAGTGGAACCTAACGGTTCCGTAAGGCAGTCCTGATCACACCGCTGGCCACTGGTCTAAACTATGTGTTCTTATTCTAAATAAACTTAATCAACATAGATTCGAACTATGATTCTGCGTACAATGAATGTATGGTTATGTAGGCAATTATTAAATAGCCCTTTTAGCAATCTTACTTCTGATTCTAATAATATTGAAAAGAAATATAGTACCCATTTTATTCTGAATTAACTAATCTCTGAAACATATACTTATCTAAATCAAAATCTTCTAATTTCTGTTAAAATAATAGTCTATAATAACTACTCTTTTTGGTATATACCTATAAATAAATCTGATAAAGCAAGAGTCCTGCTAGGTACTCAAACTTATATCTAGATAACATGAAGTTTACACAACTTGTGAATTTCTTCATACATTTTCATTATAAGAATTATTCTTCTATTATTTGAAGTTACTATATGTTTATTTGTATAAAATCATCTCTAGAATGCTATTGATTCTATCAGATATTTCTAATAATCTATTAGATTTAACCTGAAATCAAGCTGAACTAAAACATGAGGATCCTTTTTTTTTTGGTTCCTGGATTTAATTATTATAATTATTTTAATCTAAAATCCCAACTTTACAAAGAATAGATTTAATTTGAACTTGTAGAACTTCTAGGCTGAATTTAGACTCCACAATCTCCTTAAAATAATACAAGAGATAAGTAGATATTCACCTTAGATATCTTGGATCATTGACTCAAGTTTAATCTTCTTTTCTAGTCAGATTTAACTTTAGCATTGCTCTTGCTTGGCTATAGAGTTTATACCACTGGTATCGAAATTGAACATCTTTATACCTCAACTTATTCATATAAAATTAATCTGAAACATCTTCCTTTTAAAATCAGCTCAGAAGTTCATATTACTTTTAAGTATCTCACGTAATAAGTTGGATTTAAGATTCAATGAACTAAAATTCATAAAAAGTAATGACTAACTTTCGAATTTGTAGTTAATAAAGACGAAGTAGATAAAGGTTACGTAGGTATTTAAATGGTACAAGTATTTTCATTCTTGTTAAGTAAATTTTGTAGAATTAATTGACGTTAATCTCATAATTAAGAAGAGCACAGCTTAAAAATGTTATGCACACAAAATGTAGTAGAACACATGAAAATATCAGTCTAGAGCATATAAAAAATTCAAAGATAAAAGCTGAAAGGAAACGGATTATCTTAAATACAACAATATGACACACATAATGGTGTAGTGAAATTAAGTCTCGAAGATAATCTGAAAGAGAGCGGGTTAGATTCCTACTTCAATAAATTTAAGGTTCCTAAATCCATAATGACACGCAACAACAAACAGGTAAACGCTTCTTTATCATCATCAGTATCTCGTAGAAGTATTTCAAGTCGTAATGACTTCATAATGACTCCAGCAAACACAACATCTTCAGCCTGCAGAAGTCCACTGCTGTACGGAGCCTTCACTATTAAAATGCCACAACGAACAGTATTGAGCCGATATAATAAAATAGGTAAGTATCTACAGATAAGTGAAGTTAAATCTCAAAGACATAAGCTGAAAGAGAACGGGTTAAACTTACAAGTCGCAATGACACATTCATTAATAAAATAGATAGTCAGGTGAAATTCAGTCTCGAAGGCCGCTGAAGAAGTCTATAATCTAGGGAACCTAGAACCTAGAATTTTGAAAGTAAACTCTCATCCTTTCTCAGATAATCACTAGTAAATAGATGTATGTAACCCTTTTGAAATTATCTATTGAAATCTGTAAATAAATCATCATCCATTAATCAGTATTCACTGAATTGAAGTCTTCCCATAGTAGATATAGATGTAGGTATCTACTATTATTTAAGTAGTTCCAACAATAAAATTCTATCTGAGATTTTACTAGATCTTAAAAATTCTGTCAAGTCCTAAACACAAGTTACACTAAATAAATCAAACACACTGATAAAATAAAATACATAAACACTTACCAATGATGCACCAACTATATCCAAATCACTGAAATCCAAAATTAGGGCACTCACGTCACAGCACTTTTTATCGGAACTAGGGTTCTGTACCCATCCGCGACTCTAGCTTCACTTAGTTGCCCGTAACCGCCCGCGGTTCAATAAAAACTCAGTAGCCCGTAGCCGCCCGCGACTCAGTCATAACTTCGACTTCCGCTCCTGCCCGCGATTCCATAATAACTCAGTAGCCCGTAGCCGCCCGCGACTCAGTCATAACTTCGACTTCCGCTCCTGCCCGCGATTCCATAATAACTTCGACTTCCGCTCCTGCCCGCGATTTAATAATAACTAACGCTCCCCCAGAGCCCTGCTTTATTTATATCCATTTCCGAGATGCATTCCCACATCATCTGAACCTCCCCTCCCCCCAACTTTTACAGCAATCCTACATCAATTCGCACGAAATTTCTACAGTGTAAATTTCTGTCACAGCCCGCCCATCTAACAACACAGCTCGCCACGACGTAAAACACGCAATGGCTTGGGTGTACAAACTCTTTGTTCTCGCTGTGATATCACAGTCGTGCCCATTCGCAATGGCTCGTGTGTACCGACTTTTGGTTCTTGCTGTGTTATCACAGCCGTGCCACTAGCAATGGCTCGTGTGTACCGACTCTTGGTTCTCGCTGTGTTGTCACACACAAGCCAAACTCAATTCCATTCTCTAGAATACTTTCGGTTTTCAGTTCAAACTGCTTAACTCATTATTTTGAATGATTTTTTCCCCTTTTCTTTTTTTTAAAATAAATTTATATACATGTTTTTTTTTAACATTTTTCTAAATTTTAAATATTATTATTTATTTATTTTTTTAATTATTATATTTTTTAATGCCACGGAAAAAGTAACTAAAAATCAACCATGAATATTTGTTGAGATTTTGCTGCTTATGCCCAATTATTGTGAAATCTTCATTTTGTGTACTTAATTTTTCTGCCGTAAAAGCCAATAATTGTGCAAAATATACTGCTATCTCAAAGTAGTTTTTGTATGTTTACGTCGAAATAATTTATGATTTTTAGTGAAACTAAATTTGAAGTGACGCAACTTGAATGATTATTTTACCTACATTTTTTTTATTTTATTATTTGAGAAACTCAAACAATAAAACTGACCGACTGACTGATTGACGGTTTGCGCTTCTTGCATCATCAACTTATATTTGACTTTTCTCAACTTTATGAAATAATTTGTAGAAGTACCAGAAACATTTTCTGCAAAACCTTTAATCTTTGTCATGAACGAATATAATTTTCAAGCTTGAATCTGATTGCCAGGTAATTGAATCCCTTTCAGCATTGTGATTCGTTACAAGAGGAATCATACGTGTGTTTTTCCCTGAAGCTCCATTTTGTGACTATGTTTAGACTACACCAGCAAAGTAAACTGGTAAATGTTGTAGCTCTACCTGGGCAGATCTCTACATTTTAATCATTCCGAATAAAACGGGGTGCAAAATGAGTGTGCATTTAATGATGTAATATTTACGTAGGGTAATTGGTTAATAAATGGAGCGAATTGTTCCGGTGCTGTCAGCATCCTCATTAGCCCGCGGACCAATTAGAGGCGGCGCTATTCCGCTGAAAGGCGAAATTCACTCTGCACTTTTATTTGTATCAACAAAGCAGTACTGCTCTATTAAAAAAAGATGCGCTTTCTATTTATTTCTGAACAGGGAAACGAACCAGTGGACGGTGGAAAACAGAGTTTATTTTACGTTTATACTGACACCAAGAACAAACGTTCCTGTCCCAATAAAGGACCGGAAGAAATTTCGCGTGATATTTCGATCGACTCAAATTGTTATCAAGGTCATAACTTCCCGACATGAGGAAACAAAATTATCACAGTTGTATGCAACTGTGCCGAAATATCGGGAATAAATAAACCTCTAATCCCGTTTCTAGTGATAATTATGTTCATAACCATATAGTTTCAAAAGCTATGATGAGGAAACAAATTCTTATGGGCCGCTTTGGTAAATACTAGGGGCCTTGTCATGTTTAATCAATATAGGTAACCTACTCACCGATAACATTCAGCTGCACGAAGGTCTTGTGCGCGGGGCTAGCAGCAAAGTCGGCAAGGCACTGATAGAGGCCCGCGTCCGAAGCCCGCACGGTCACTATCTGCAGCTTATCTAAGCCATCAAAGTCGCTGGTTACCAGCCGGTAGCGTCCGCTCGACGGCACGGGGCCCTCCTCGTCACCGCGTAGGTCGCGACTGCTGAGGCAAATTGTTTACATGTTAGCTGTTCATGGTACCGGCTCTACTTCTAATTCCTGCTAGGACAGTCCTCTCGAAAATGCTGGCAAGAGATTCGCTAGATCAGTACCAACTGGCTGATAGATAGACAGACTGCTTATGGATTGGTAAGCTATTAGGTAAGTAACGTATTTTTCAGAGCATGTCGCTGTTGAATATTTATTCACGTACTTTTCATCTGTAAAGTGAGTCGCGTGGTGAACTTGAGTTTGGAGAAATTGCAAATTTGATCGGAAGGTGGTCAGGTCAAAACTATATTTTACTTTAATAGTCTAGCAGGGAAATAGAAACTGTATCCAAAACACAATGCTGGACTCTGCTGGAGATAACTTTAATAGGTAATTGCCCGTTTCCCTTATTTGACTATATTACAGCGATACATAGATACATATTTTACGTTTTCCAGGCATTTAATAGAGTATTACCATAATTATGTGTAATAAACATTTGCAGCCATTTATTATGGTATTACCACAGTATAACAATATTGTAAAACAGTGGTATTACTAAGGCTACGAAAAGTTAATGACCTTTAGATTTTGATGTAACAATCTACAGGTTACTATTTGTGAATAACTAAGTAGACTTTTAAGAGAAGCCAATGAAATAGCTGATAGCTCATAGCTGTTTAATTTTAGTTTTGTTTGTTAATATGAAAGTTTTTACTTCTTTTTTCAATTATTTTTTCCTTTTATAAGTCTCGCAATAGGCAAGCAACCTTAGATGCAATATGCGGAAACATTTTAATGGTGAATAGCTTAATTTTTAGAATAGTTATTAGATTTTAAGTACTGTTTGTTTTCCTAAGAAAATAAAATAAATAACCCTGGTGTCAATCTGTAGGTAGACTTGTAATGTGATCTGCATCATGTGCATGCCCTCCCGCACGAGTAAGTACAAAGTACAATCACATTGCACCTGTGGAATCTTCATTCCAATTGCCCAATTTCCTTAATCAGAAAATATGAGTACCTAACCTGACAGCATTTGGTTTCAAATTAATAACACATGAATTATGAATAAATTCATGCAAATAATGATACTCTCACGAAATAGTTATATGCTAATCATACTAGCATTTGTCTCAAGCAGGAATCGAACCCCCAATTTATCGACATCTCACAACGGAGGGCGTCCATAACATATACCTACCTGTAGAAGGCCGTCGACGATCCGTTTCGGTACCAGGCGAGGATGTTGAGTTTGTCGTCCTCCACTTCCGCTGTGACATTGCAGGGAAGCTCCGCGTTATGACCCACCACGGCTTCTACTAGAACCATAAAGAGTAAATAGGCAGCTAACTTTATAAACCTAATAGGAAACTGCTTACAACCGCGTCGATAAATATAAACTCTTACCTTCCTCCTTCCGAATCCTTTCACCACACTGGTTCATTCACCATCAGTCACGGCTCTTTTCAGAACCATCTAAATTTCCAGCATTTCTATGGAAATTCCCAATTCCTATGGAATTTTTTTTCCATGGAAGTTGTCCCACCGCCGGCGACGAGCGATAAACGAGTAGAATTTGTACGTAAAACGAGTAGCCCAGCGATGAACTATAAAATATAATCTCTCTCTTTTATTTACACGGGAGCGATTATCTTTTGTTCGTTTCTTGGGCGAGAAAATCGCCGATAGCTCATCGCTTACTCGCCGGGCGGTGGGACCAGTGCCTGAGTGACTAAATGTCATCATAAAGGTAGCAAATCACCGTTTTTCAGGAGATGTACTGAAGGAGGCACTTGTATTAATATCATAGGTATAAGAATTTTAATCATCAATGAGTTTCAGATTTATAGTAATTTGTATTGGAAATCGTGGAATAAACGGCAAATTTTACGGACGTTTATTCCAACTCACTCACTCACTCGATGACTTTCAAAAATAGCACCCCTGTCCTTAGACCGAACTCCAACTCTTACGATCTTGAAAACAGCAAAAATTAAATTTTTGTATGGAAATTTTGTAATTGGAACACACTGATATTGGATCGTTCTCGGAGTCAAATTCGATTTATTATTATGGGTCTTAGATTATTTGAAGTACCTACTTAGATACTTACGTTCGAGATCGATAGTAGGTACTCGAAACAATATATAAACATAGGTAGGTATGTATTTATCTATAACTCATCACCCAAATTGCAAATCTAACGATGGGGACGGAGGTCTTTATCGACAGGAATCGGCAAATTCGTTGTTTCCTCGACCGTCTCTCCAGTCGAAATTATCAACAATTGAGCATTGGCACACCTAAGTAATATTCAGGAAGTGTTTTTTTCTATATCTAACTTACAAGAATATTTTTTATCATATTTACGAAATAATCAAGAGTTTAGGTAACCCACCTGTCTCAAAAATATCCTGTGCACTAGGTTTATTTACAAGAACAGACACAATTATATAAAAAAACCAACTCATGTTTACACCCATACATTTCATCTTGTTAAGATTTGAATTCACATTATTGTTTCGTCTAAAATATCGCGGGAATGAACACGTCCTGATTGGGCGCGAGTAGCGGACACGCGGTTCAATTGGCGCACTCGGCCGCACTATGGTATCGCTTGGTCACGGTCCAGGAGCCCGGGACCGGCCAGGCGGGCATGCTCTGCGGGCAGGCAACTTCCGGACAGACACTTCCCGCGCGGGACGTCATACCCGCCCGCCGCCTTCATACCAACTATATTTTCTTCTGTGCCGAACAACCGCCGTTCAAATACTCACCCGATTCATCATTTACCTTACACTTTTTAATTGGTGAGGTCAAAACAATTGGGTTAGTACAACTGGATTTGCTTATTGTGTACTGGGAAACGGATACATTTTATTTTCTGCAATAATTCGACTTCCGCTTTGTGTAACTTGGCTTTTGTTTGGCTTCAATTTGCCGATGTAGCTGTTTGAAGTTTGAATACTGGTAGGCTAGAGATTAGATGCAACTGGCGTGAAGGGGTTCACGCCAGTTGCATCTAATCTCTATTACAAGACAATCCTCCACAGGGGCTTAGCAAGCCGGCTAGTAGACTAAAGTTAGACTGTGGGCCTGAAATATCTGTTTTCCTAAAATGTATTTTTCCTAAAATGTCAGCACGTCTTTTGCATAAAGACGACATTTTGTCATTTTTGAGGCAAACATTTTGGGAAAAATACATTTTAGGAAAACATATATTTCAGGCCTGAGCCGACTGTTTTGAGTTTAGCTGCCTGGTTGATCCTGCCAGTAAGCCTCCCGTAAGGAACGTGAAATTCTGGGGTAACTAAATTAAAACAATTTTCTTCATAAAGAAAAGAAAAGAAAGAGACAACAGAAGGGCGGCTCCATTTTCTTATTAATTTAAAAATACAAGTCAGATGTAATTATACTTTGTGTAAGTAATTGGATAACACGTAGCAAGGTACTAAATTCGTCCGAAAAGTTTGACCATCCGTACAATCCTCATTAAGTATAATAGGGCAACTAAATCACTAGGTATAGGAAAAAAACACGTTTATTAATTTAACAGTCTGAAAACAATGAAACCTACATCAGGATATGCATTAGACCTTGAAATATTTGACATCAAAATATTTGAAAAAATACTTAAGTGAGTTGCTTTAAAGATTTCACAAATAGCATTGCTAGCACAGCTACCACTGCGCTGCCAACTGCCCCAACAATCAGCTTTTTATTCTTATGTGTATTCGAATCTTGGGTGAGTGCCTAAAAATAAAAGTAAGATTTATTAATATGTTCTGTCCATCCTTCTTTACATTTCATGAACTTTATTTCATCATCATCATTAGCCTGTAGAAGTCCACTGTTAGACATAGGCCTCTTCAGAGGTAGGCTTTCCTACACTGCGTCGCCCGGTTTGTGGTTGCCACTCGAAAACCTTTGTTCACCGACGGTTGCCAGTTCTGCGATCTATGTGACCTATTATATATAGATATATTATTAATTTTTCATATAGCTCATGTACAGGCCACATGAGCTATATGAAAAATTTATGAATATAAGAACATTGGCTTTATGTAGGTTACTTCATATACAGGAATATAATTTATTCAAGATTAAATATTCTAGTCTAGGAGAATGGTTTAATATTGTATTTATTATTTTTTGCCTAGCTAGAACATGAACTAATCTGTTTGGCTAGAATATAATTAAAATTACCTTCATCTTGGTATGCATTGCTATTTCCATTGAATTCAAAATGTTTGTTATTTCGCTTAAAGTGCAGATGGCAACATCAGATGCATACTTGTCTCTATACAGTACACTGTCAGCTATTTTTGATGTCTTCTTCAGAGCAGTGGTATTAGTAACCAAGCTGACATAGATCCTGTTCAGGTGCTGCGAGCTCTCTTCTAATATATCGGTCAGTTCTATAGGATTCAATAAACTAGTTTCATCTAAACTGGAACAAGAAATCAAAATAAAATTTTTTATTGAACACCTTTCTTTACATATTCCATCTGATATCACAGCAGTGGCGATAAAAATTAAGAAAACAATATTTTTTTCAGATTGTTGTTGTTAAAAATGAACCTAGTTTAACTCCCTTTCATTTGTGCACTATATCAAGGGGCACACCGTATCGAAACCCATTATCTTGTGATATGTTAAAATTTTGGAGTAGCTGCATTACATGCTCACTCAGTAATGATAAAGGTTACAAACCTGGTTGATTATAATACAGTGATTACTTGAGGATGTTATCTAAGTAAATCAAAAACAGAAACACGATTGGAAAAACTTTTCTAGATTTATTTTTTGAAATCAGTTCTCGTAAAATCCTTTTTACGACAATCTAGAAAATGTTGACGGTTAGTTTTTATATTATTTAGTAATCACAGCACTTAAGTAAATAGAAAAGGTACTTTTGAGCGGCTCAAATAAATACATTATTCTCTTCCCGGTGTCAAGTGAGTAATAGCGCTATCACTTTCGTATTTAGTTCTGCTAGACTATACCCATTCGAGAGGTGTTATTTTCATATATATATTTCTTTAAAAAATGCTAGATGATCATATCTATGATATTCTGGTTTACTCATTGGCAGGGTCTGACTTTACATGGATATAAAAAGTGTTGCCAGCCATCAAAGATCTTTAGAATGTATTACTTACACTTGTGTGGACAGTTCTTCAAATATTGGCAAGTTTTTAACTCCATCAGTAATTTTTTTGCGTATATTTGCATCATCAACTCCCAGCTTAGCTAGATCCTCTTCTGTTAATTCGGTCAAGGTACATTGCCCAATGTTATGTTTGCTGTAACAAAAATTATGTAGGTACTAGTGTCCGTCCGCAGTTTCACTTGCGTTGTACCTGGATAAAATATAGCCTGCAGCTTAATACAGATCATAAGCTATTTGTACCAAATTTAATTGCAATTGGCTCTAAGATTGTTTAAAAACCTAATAACCTGGAGTCCAGCCGTCCATATAACATTTTCTATGAGAGTTTTACCACAGTAAAAAAAACAATGTACGAAAAACCTACTTATGTTATTAACATAAATTAGTATGTGTAACAAATTAGGTGTGTTGTCGAGGATAAATAGGTACAAAGTTCTCTAGTATATAGGTGCCACTGGTATATATATATAATATGGTATTCCTTTTAATAAATAGCAGATGATTCTTACCGAAATATATTCACATATTTTTCAGCTCCTACCTGGGTCAGAATCGTGCTTATAGAAATATCAAAACCTGTAGGGTCAAGTTTAACATCTGTGGTTGCGAAACCTGTCGCACCCCCCATTTCGCTGCAATACAAATAGTTACAATTCAATTTTATTTTGATGAATCAAAAACAAAACAGAAAGCCCACTATCACCCACTATTCTATATGCAAATCAACAAAACAAAAAGCAAGGAAATTAAAGCATGACACTGACAGTAACAGTACTGACATGACACATTCTTTTGTTTGTTTTGTCACCACCTTTCTGAAAGGCTAACGTCCTAAAACCAAACCGCCTCCTTACGTAGGGCATCGTCTATGGTTTTTTTTCTGGATAAACATACTTCTTCAAATTATGTTTTTTAGGTGGAAGGTCACCTACCTACCTAGCAAAATGTGGGGTTTTCACCTTAGAGAATTTATGTTTCGCGGCCGGTTCAAATCATGCTTTCAGCATTGAAAATAGATGACGCTGCTCTGTAATGTAACTGTCAAGTGTCAAAATAAAGTGAAATGTCAACATCGACAACGTAGAAATATTAGACGCAAGAGGTGCTGGTTCGATTCCTGCTCCGGGACAAATGTTTGCATGATCTGTAAACATATTTATTCCGGGTCTGGGTGTTGTGGTACCATGGTATCTACTCGTAGATTCCTGATACCCTCGACACAGGGAGTCCTAGTGTAGGACTCCCTGTGTACGTGTCTGTCATAACATTAAGAAACATAACACCCTACGTCACATACATAGCTAATATATATTATGTGACGTAGGGTGCTATGTTTCCTATGTAGGTACATTAGGTGAACCCAAAAAGTGAAAATAAATATACTTAGATCTACTTGGGCGTTTTTCAAAAAAATGAGCACCCGAGAAATGTTTTGTCCACTAACTTCGACAACAAATTTCTCTGCAACTTTAACACATTTCACTATTAAGAGTAATATTTCTACTACAGAAATGATTATGAGTTATGTTTAAACATAAAAAATTACTGAAACACACTGTAAAAAGTAAAATATTGTCAAAAATGTAATACAAAAAGACACAATTTTATATGTCCACCATACAGCTTGTTAACTTTACAGTTCATTAAAATACCCCAAAATTACATTTATTTAAATAAAGTTGCTTGCAATCGAAGCATAAATGTTTGTATTTTTATCACAAGTTTAATGTATATACCTACTAAATAAAAACAGGGTTATAATTTTCTGGATTTTCAGAAAAACGCAAAAATAAGGATCTAAGTACTTAATGAAAATATTTGACCATTTGTTTTTGGAGTTTAGTGACAATAATATACAAGGTATTTTAAAAGCGAAACAGATAAGAATTTGCGTAATTACTTAACAAAAAAATGAATAGGTAATTCATTATATATGTATATGCTTGATTTTTATGTTTTGTCCCTTTTTATTTTTTGCCTCTTAAATCTTTTGTCAGTAGCACTGCTATGTATTATAAAACATTATAAACAACTGTCAAGGTATTAACTGTAAAAAAATCCAGGTGTAAATCTATCAGGAGTTCTCTTTATTCTATTCTATAAACAACATCGGTTATTTGTAAAAAAACTACTTATTATTTTATTTCTTAATATAAATTAGTAACTAAATTTGAGCAATAATTTGAGCAAGCATTAATTAATAAACTAATGTACATCAATCAAATTTGATTCTAATACAAGAATTAAGTACCTAAGTAGGTATAGGGTGCGTCTTTGAAGTCCAAAACTGCACGCCCCTCACATCACAACGCTTTTATTCTTGGCACTCATAAGCCTTGAAGCACACTTGAAGTTCGAAAACGACAAGAACCGTTTCCGGATTACAACGTCGGGTCACGAAGAAATGAAATCGGGAAATTAAATGTTTAATTTTGATGTAATGAAATAGTGTGGCGTTCAGTTTTAGATTAGACACACTACGTGTACCCCTAAAGTGCATTAAGTAGGTACCTATAAGAAGTGTGAGTAGTAGATACTTAGGTAGGTAATCTTTCATATTTTTTATGTCAAATTAGGATTTTTTGTAGGTAAGCAAAGTACCACCTGTTTTATCTAGGTAGGTACTTTGAAGTAAACAACAAAGAAGTCCCATGATTCGTGCGTTCTACACGTAGGTTAGGTAGTGCCATAGAGTTAAGAACAAAGTTGAATGGGCATTTTGTAATTTTAAATTCTAGTCGTCATAATAACCTCCCGCGGAAATTAAAAAAAAATTTGAATGAAAAATTCTAGAATGCCAAATGGAAAAACTCTAATGAAAATTATCGAATTAAGACGATATAGGTTCACAAAACGCCTTTATTAATGAGCTCTTGAATATTTAAGTTTTTGATATGAGTTCTTATACTTTACAAAAATAAACAAAATTATATCGTATTCCTATAAGCTTTTTATCTAGTGAAATAATAAATTCAATAGGTACAGATTTAAATAAACATTTATACCTCCTTTTTAAAATTGAAATCTAATTTTAGACTAACTTCTAACACGTTTTAGTTTTTGAAACATTTGGTAACTTATAAGTTACAAATTGGGTTAGTGAATTCGTTAAAAAAACCTAACAAAACTTCAAAGGGAGATTTTATATGATTATTTTATACACAAAACCAAGGTATCAGAGCATGAGCTCGCCTTCTTTAGTTCATACAAAAATTTTCTTTGACCCTATAGCGTCTTAAGTAGGTACAAACCATTCGAGATTTGGTAGTTTTTTAATTCGAAATATTTGTTAAAATGTTCGCATGTATAACCTCCCAATAGACTTTCAAAAGGCAAAATGCCAATTCAACAGTGTTTTTAACTCTATGGCACTCCTCGTAGAAGGCACGAATCGCGACTATCTTCGTTGCTTACTCTAAAGTGCAGTCGCACGAATCGCGCCTATACCCTTACATCAGAGCTTTAGCTAGCAGGGAAGGCTGTAACCCATCGGGATTCGGACCCCAAAGCTACTTCTCCCTACGTATAGCTCCCTAGGCTTAGAAGCGTGGATTTAGTTAGTAGGTATAGGATACCTCACAGTCAACACACAGGTAGGAACAATTTAAAACGCTGGAGTTAAATTATCAACAATAGCTTTGACTGCTTGCCAGGTTTCACGAGCTGTAGACACTATCTGGGAGCCTGGCAATAGGAACCCATAGGGGCCGAACGAGTCCCGTAGGTCGACATGGTAAGCGAACTTGATGCCAGCACGCGCCTTCGCCCAGTCATGAGCCATCCCAGAAGCTGGCTGTCGGATCTCGGATGCTGTACCAACCTGAAAAATATTCAGATTTAATAATGAATATTACCTACATATAACATAATTATTACAAGCAAATAATAGAACGCTAGTTCTATAATTTGGTTTTTTTTTGTTCCCCACAGAACCTAGAAGTCAATCACCATGAATAATATTTGTTAGTAGTACTAGAACTTCTTGTGAAAGAGTTCGTCCGGGGAAGTACTACCACCGTACCTATTTCTGCCCCCAAGCAGTAGTGTTCGCAATGCTGTGTTTTGGTATGAAGGGTACGGGTGCCGGTGAAATTACAGGCACATAAGACTTTTCATCTTTATGTCTCAGGGTCGGCAGCGCGAGTGTGATGCTTCTGGTGTTGTAGGCGTCCATATAGGCTATCGGTAACTTGCTAATCAGGTGGGCCGTAAGCTTGTTTGCTTGCCAAGTAGTATAAAAAAAAGTTTATAAGGTTACCAGAATACCATTCTACACAAAAGCTTTGTAAATTCGGCATATATCCCAGAAAAATTATCTTGTGCTAGCAACCAAATATTTTTCAGTTATTTTTAGGATATCAAGAAAATCTATTTTCGGGAAAACTTGTTAATTTTCGTCAGTAAAATCACCACTTTCGAGATTGCATACCATGTTCTCGGACACGTCTTTGTTTAAAGTGGTATCGAACGTAGAGGGAAACAATCAATTAATACCTATATAGTAGGCTACATTTGCTAGAACAGACCGCAATTGACCAGTGGATAAAGTGTGTACTTTTTTTTACGTCCCTAAAAACGTACGAAAAATAAGCGTATAAGGTACACAAGTACTTTTATATTTTTCCTTTGGGTTTTGGATTATGGCTCCAAAATAAAAACAATGAAAAGCTAGAAAGCTGTAGTCTGCTTACCCCTAAGGTTATGCATGAGTTTATTTTACGCAGAGGTATACAACCTACAAATTATATAAATAAATTATAATTTTCAAGAAATTGTTTTGAAATTTCTATGGTTTGTATTAAGTTTTAATAATTTAATAGTTTTAAGAGTAGACTTTGGTTTGTGGTTAGAGATGGATTTGTCTTGTGGGAGGCTATAAAATGAAGAGCACGATTTAATTAGCTGGAATTAAAAGTACCTGCCTAAGCCGCAAACTCAAAGTTTCTAAAAACATTACGGTCAGATCACGGTGCAAAGTAAGTAGTTTTATGTAGTAAGGATAGGTTAGTAATATTACATTCTGACCTCATATAATTATTATTTATAAAGTCTGATTCTTAGATACCGAATAGGTCTGCTATTCAAATAATTAGGTAGCATATGTAAAACTTTTAATCTGGAGATATTACAACAAAGATAAAATTTCGCACTTCCCTATTTCATTAGTACCTAACTACCTACCTACCTACCTACGTCAAAATAAACTATTCCCTTTGTTCTTTTGTTTGTGTCAAGTGCCAAATAAAGGTCGAGGGGCGCGTAGTTTTATCATAATGAATAACTAAATGTATTCTATGGAATATCTTGCCTTGGAATATCTCTAGGTAGCGTTTTTAGTTTACTACTATATAAAAGAGTAAAAAAATATATAGTTTTATTACTAAACTAAGCCAATTAAATGAAACGCATCGTTGCGTTTACTGCAAACTCTGATCTAACTATTAATTATTACTAGTAAAAATTCTACATTATTATAAACTCAAACTAGATTTTCAGAGCTGCCCCCTTATTCGCTACGACCAAACGTAACATAACGCGGGCTCGTTACGATATCTGCGTGGAATCATCGCTGAATCGTATATGGGTGACGTCATACGTTATTGACAAGGAATCTCTTAGGTCATAGCGAATAACCACCCAGATTGTATTACAAGTAATGAAAGACGTAGAGTTTACGCTAAAAATAAGTATAATTAATTGGTTAATGTAGTTTTTTTTCATATTTATCTGATGACTAACATGACCGACCCCCTGACTGACCTGTAATTGACCTGCTGATTTAATTTACTCATCTACTTCATTTTTACTTCAGGTGGGTGGACTACTAGTGGTGTGATAAAACGGTGCATACCTGATATTTAGTGCCATACATATCGCTAAGAGCGGCTGTGGCCAGCTTGCCCATCTCCATGAGGATGCCATCATCAGCAAACGGCGTATGCGCATGGGAGCTTGGAATCAGCCATGATTGCGAGTATGCGTGAAGTGAGATGAAAACCTGCGAATGTGGAAATGTGAGTTCTATTATAATAGACCGTATGTTTTTTTTCCGACGCTCTCGTTCCTGAGAGCTGATTCTAACTATTTTGCACACAATTGACACGGACGTCTTGTGTAGTGTAGTATAGATTTTTGTATGGAGACACTGATAAGCGCCCCTAGCGTACACTCTGTGTACCTCGTTTTCCATACAAAAATCCGTGTTACACCTGACGTCCGTGCCAATTGCTTGTCAAAACGTAGAATCAGCTCTCTGTTGTCGACTCGACTTTGACGACTTGGTTCAGTGTAAAGTTGCGAATAATCAAAAAATATTTGAAATATATTATTCATTTTGAAAAACTAGATATGTTTCCATGTTTCTACTGATTTGCAGTGCAAGGAACGACGCGGAAGAAGCGCTGTGCGGATTCCACTCACCCTGAAGAAGACCCTTGGGAATAACCCTGAATAAGATAGAACCTGTTGGTGCCTCCACCTACATTATATACGGTACGTGAAAACTTTCCATTTTACATTGTTAAATGCCTATATAATTCACCTACTCACCTACCTACCTATTCACCTACCTAATTCACGAAAGTTAATTTAGCTAAGAAATAAATAATTAGCTTGTAAATAAAATCTTTAAAAATGTTGATGTTACTTACTACCTGGGCTTCATCGAGCTTTTCTCGAAAAACTCGGATATACGCGTTTTCTCAAAGATGAAACCTAGCTATTTTTTGCCCCCAAAAACCCCCATATAGTAAATTTCATCGAAATCGTTACAGCCGTTTTCGAGATCCCAAAACATACATAGTACACATACCTCTGTTGTGCTAGTAGTCGGCTGAGACGCAAGAGCACAGAACATAATACAACCGAGGAGTTAAAAAAAAAATGTCTTACCGGTTCCACCTGGTGCGTCCAAGAAAAAAAAAAGAAAAGTAGTTTAGGAGTCCATCGCGGACAAACAACGTGACACGTAATTTATATATATTAAGATGTAACCCAGTAACAGCGTATAGCGTAAATCAACGAGCTCTGATTCCAGTGGTTAAATTATGGGGGCAAACTAGAAAACTGATTTATGTGATATTTATGTTCAAATGAAAGAACTTGTTATGAGGTATACATATTTTTTTGAATTTCATAAGTAATCCTTAGTTAAAAATCTAAAAATTATTAAAAAAATACGGAATATTAGGCCTTACTCATACCTTACAGGAAAACCTAGGTAAATTAAGTTCTTTAATTCTCACGGGAAATGAAAAATATTCATTAAGAGAAAACACGTAACTCATAAAATGTGTTGATTGACTAGGTAGTAATTACATTTATTTATTTATTTATTTCACAACAAAAACCACAGCTCTTAGGAATAAGATATTAAACCAATGTTCCAAACCGACAGCCAATAACGGATTTACATTATAATTAAATAATGAATAAAAAATAATAATATTATGAATGATATTTAATAATGAATTTAGTAATGTTTAATTGGTCTAGTGGTTACTATGGTTATGGTACTTGTATTAACCTACTAGTACGGAACCCTCTTCACGCGACTCTGACTCGCACTTGACCGGTTTTTATTTAGAAATGAGATCTGGTGAAAATGTTATGAAAGTGCCGATATGACCGAATAACGTGCGTACAATTTCTGTCACAATTTCCCGCGATCGATGTGCGGTCTACCTTTACGGTTACGATGATAAATGGCTGCACTTGCTTTGGAGAGGCTACGCAATTTATGATTTCTGTTCAAGACGAACTTACGAACGTGTCTTTGTTTTCTAAGTTTCAAAAAAGAATCTGGTACAAAATTATTCTAGATTACACCTAGTACTTACCGAGTGAAAGCGTTTCCTCGGAACTAAATAATATAAGTAGGTAAGTGTCAGTGCAAAAGACACTGCATGCACGCATCTAGAATTAGAAAACACTGACTAGGTTTGTCAGAGCGCGTCCGTCGGCGCCAACATGAGAAGAAAAAAAAGTGTTTTCCATAGTTTTATTACCATGAAAATAGGTGTCGAGTTGAGTAGACACTGTAGGGTAGACAGACTTAGACAGTAGATTATTCAAGTTACCTACCTTTATCAAGCCTCTATGTTCCCCTAAGAACTCGGACACAGCTCGCGTCTCAGGCTCGCTGAATGGATGAGAGCCGGCGAAGTTGTCCGAACAAGGGTCCTTCGAGGAGTCTTGCTCGCCCCAGTGGTAATCCCAGTTGCGGTCCGTGTCCACGCCGACACACTCCGTCTGACCCCAGTTCCAGGGAAACCTGTACAATTAAAAAATTATGTACAGTAAGTAGGTAGGTACTCTAGGTACCTATTCAAATGGCTTATTTACTGTTTTGTCCTACGTTTCTGAACGTTCATGGACAAACAATGTTAGTTACTTTTATGTTACTTTTGGACAACCGATCTTTGTAGATTGGGAACTACCTCTAAACCCCTACAAATCCCTAAAACTCCTTCTTCATCAGCTGGTATTCGTCCACTGCAAATTATAGGGTAGGAAAGAACATATGGCTGTTACTTTGGTTTGTTTTAGTACCAGGGTAATACTCCCCCTACCAGGGGGTTTGGTACTCTTGATCGAATCGATCGGCACTATAAGTACGTCTCTCACTATAATAATTTATATTATCGCTCGCTGTGTGAAGTCACCTTCAGGCGGAGTTAGCTGGCTATGTTTTTAAAACTGTGCATATGTGCCTATGCGTATATGTTGACCGTGGTGAGGAGGTCACGCGAACGAAGTTTGCTTCTAATTTGGCTATTGTTTCCTCAAACTCCATGAAATTTTGTTAACATGATCAGAACACTAAGACCCGTGATTATAAAGTTTCTTATAAAATTATATTATTATGGTTACCACACCAAAGATTACAAAAAAAAGTTTATTAGCGATATTAGTGTTCTAATCATGTTAACAAAATTTCATGGAGTTTGAAGAAATGATAGCCAAATTAGAAGCAAACTTCGCTCGCGTAGTACACCAAGGGGGTAACCTTCTCTTGCGGTTTATTTCCCCACATGTCACTATAGATGATGGAATGATAAACATGAGTAACACAGATTTAAATGGAAAATACCTTCGTCAAATGCACTTCCGAGCAGGTTCATAGAAAGTTTTAATCGCGCTAATGGGCGCCTGCTATGCAGATTGAAATTAAAATAAACTGGTCATGTTGTGTCGAGCCGCGCCTACCTATGTAGGGCCCCGAAAATTCAAGCCTGAATCTCTAAGGATTCCATTCGGATTCCACTTCGGAACTAGGTATTGATCAAAGTTTGGTACCCTAAAATAAAATAAATACTTAAAGAAAGAAAGAAAGAAAAACGTTTACTTATTTGGCACAAAAACGACACACAATTCCGATACCAGGTGCAATACATACAAAAAAACGAAAGTTACATCTAGAAGTTTAAATAAATCGGCTCATGTGTCTGTAGGTACGCCAAAATGGCGTTCAGCATAAATGTTCTGATTTTCAGCTGAAACCAAAAAAAAATGGAGAGGGTAAAGCAGCAGCGACAGTACAGGTTAAATAGGATACATAAAGTATATAAACGGTAGTAACACGCAATAAACATATAGTATGATAAAACAAATATGTATAGATATATAAATAATTGATCAATATAATTAGGTAGAATAAAATATTTATGCTAAGGCCTGCGGATGGGAAATATGAGAATAACTAGTACAACCGAAGTACCATACAGACACATCATGTTCCGAATTATCATAGCATACATAATTGTTATCATAGCATTGAATTGCATTTAAAATAACTAAAACAGTTAAACAATAAGATACTGATATCACAAAGTGCACTTAGGTAAGTAAAGCTCGCACACTTTTTTATCTTCCGTCTTTAGCCGTTCTCGTTTCTATAAAAGGTTCAAAAAACTATAGCCCACATTCACTGTTTTACCCTACCTCACTGAAATGTCGCATGCATACCTTATATTATTATTTGGCATAAAGATGAATACATACTATCTACCGCATACAAAGCAACAAATCCGCTAACTTTCAGGGCTGAAACGTTTCGTCATGTTTTTTTGGAGTAAGATATGCCTCAAAAATTCTCTCTCCGCCTGTAATATTACAATGTAATCAGTTGATGGGGTGTGTTGCCAACTTTGGTTGACATAGCCCTCAGAATTAGCAAGTTGAAGAGGTAATAGGTAGGTTGGTATAGCTCACAGAACTGACAAACGTCGGGAAATAAGGTTCTCTAACGACGACCACAAATCGGAGGACGCGGTGTTAGGGTGTCCCCCTTTTGAATGGAATACATAAAAATAAATAAATAAATAAAATAAATAAATGCTGGACATTTCACACAACATTATCTAGCCCCAAGCTAAGCAGAGCTTGTGTTATGGGTACTAGATAACAGATATACTTAATACAATGGCATTACATAGACGGATATTTTTTATTATACATAGAAAATACCCAGAACACCCGGAACAATTATCTGCAGATCTTACAAATATTTGTTCCGAGGCGGGAATCGAACCCGCAACCTCCTGCGTCGCAGGTGAACCTTCGCCCGCCGCACCACAGAGCTCGTCAAATACAGGTCGCAGGAAGTCAGCTGATGGAGGTGACTCAGGACCATTCGTCATGGCTTTCTATGGAGGAGGCTTATGCCCAGCAGTGGACTTCTATATAGGCTAATAATGATGATTGTGATTATTATAGTGTTAACCCACCTGAAAACACAATAAGATAGTCACAGTGTATTTTTGTCATTTTAAGATTGGGATGACACGAGAATAGACTTAAAATAAATTTGATTAAATAGATATAAATACCTAATGGGATGAACATATTTTATGGGTTGAAACGATGAGCACTCCTATTTTCATTTCATATTCATTTGAGTTCTCGCCGAGAGAGTTAGCATACATGTTGTACCTATATTCATCCAAAAAATTCGGACAACTAGGAAAATTGTCACTGTGAAGGTCACAAAAAAATTTTTGCTCGTTATTAGAAATGCAGTTATCTGCTCTCTAATACCAATACCGTAGAAAACACCTACCTTCCGTGCTCAAATTTTCTCAGCAAGATTTTTTATTCAACTTTCAAAGAGAAACCAGTTTTGTTCTAGTAGCTACACTAGTTAAGCTTACATTTACAAGGTAAGATTTAACAAACGGTAAGTACATACAGTTACAGACCTACATAGAACAAAATTTCAATTTCTTTCAGACAGGATGTCTGTAGTCAGACGCCGTATAGCGTGAATACTTTCTAAAATTATTAGTTACCTACTTAATTATATTATGAATTATTACTGTGTAAATTCAGTTTAAATAAATATTATTTCAAGAATCAGTAAATATAATTGATGACTATGGCATTCCATTGATGCTTAAGCTCCTCAGATTATTGTAGTCTCTTTATTCTGAAATTTTCTATTCAGTTGTCGTTGTATCATAATAATAATTCTCTTAGTTTAGTAAGTACTTTTTTTCTCTGAAAATACACACCAATACCAGTGCCAATAGGCACACTGTGCCTCTTGGCAAAGGCGTATCAGACGCCTGGGTTGTTCAATAGAAATACTAAAGCTGGAAACAAACTATCAGACGCGGCTCACAGTCGCGACTAGGTCGCGTTCAATATGCTTTTAGCTGTAGTTAGAAAATAAAATATGCTTATTCGAGCTTTTTTTATTTTAAATTTTTATTTGTTTTGCGTTGGTATAATAGTTGGTGTTATTGAATGAGAATTTACAGGGTCTACGCGATGACGTCACATCTCGTAGACACCCATACAATGTTATAGTTGTCATCACATGCATCGAGATTTTTCTGAGAATCGCCCCCTGGTCTCAGTTGGGGCGGAGATCTAAATCTGATACATCTTCGGCTACATACCTACGTTTTCATCAAGCCATTTCCAAAATAGCTCTGTATTGAAGCAAATTTCCACGGTTTCGCATTAGTTGGGATAGTCTACTATAGTGAGTCATAATGGGGGGTTTTCACAGCAGTTTTCATATAAGTGGTCGGACAGTCGAAAGCGGGTCTTTCTCCATAGTCGGTCGTGCGTGCATCTGTGTTCTTATGTTTTTTTTTAAGATTGACTTTAATGCAGTTAACCTCAGATGGTTGATGCTGCGCTACCCGAGATTTTGGCGAGCGAGAGGACGCTCAACCGGTTAAAAGTTAGGTTGGGGCAACGAGCGCAAGCAGGCCACCACTTAGGTACGGACCTCGGCTTAGGTGGTTGCCAGATTGGGAGGGATAGGAGACAAATGCCCTGGAACATGCTTGTACCGGTTGTAGGTAGATACTGAAGATACTGAAGAGACTCGTCGACCTCGTCAAAAAGGTCGGTGTATCGGTATAAAAGTGTTCCTTTAGCCAAACCTCGAGGCATTATGTTTTGTATAGGAATATACCAGTGCAAATTTGACACTTAACTTGCTTTTTGCGGGGTTAATGGACTGATCAAAATTTAATTTAATCCTCAGACAAGAACTACACTTTCTCAATAGTAAAGATGTGTCGATAGGCGTCTATAATTGTGTTTCACTGACCAGCCCACGTAGTAGTCGTCGGAGTGATCAGGCAGACGCGAGCGGGTCTTCCTCCACAAACGATCGTGCGTGTGTGAGTGCTCGTAGCCGTCCGGGTTCACCACCGGCATTATGTAGAAATCCGCTTGTTTCAGCATCTCCAGTTCACCACCTGTTGATACAGAAAATAGGTCTGAACATCCATTTAATAAAATTGACTCAACACTTTGTGCGAAACATCGCGTCTTGGTCTCGAGTTAATTGCTTATTCCACTTTACGATTTTTTATTCTATTTAATTGAAATCTCATGTACAAAAATTTATGCTCGGACAAGTTTGTGGTTAGATGAATTATTTTTCAAATTTTTAGGTGCATTTTGCTAGATGAGCAACATATTTTTTATTATTTAATACTTTGAGATACATAAATATGGTCTTACAGTACTACCTACTACTCTCTCCTTCGACGAGGCCGAAGACCAAGGGTATGGACCATCCAACTGGATACGGTAAGTGCAGTCTACTCCCTGGTACGAGCCCTACCAACACGATGCCCGTTCAGCCTTACCGCGGGCATATTTAGTATCTTTGTCACAGGCAAAGTTTTGTGTTATGCCACTCTTTCCTTCGTGGACTATTTACTTGTCCACTGCAGGCGCGATCCACTCCCAGGCATCGTGCCACCGTCCAGCCACACCGCAGCCCTTACGTGAGAGCGCAGTCACCATTTGTCTTTGCCCCATGGTGCTGCATACATCTCTACTAGCCTTACCTAAACCATTCTCTCCTTCGACGAGGGTATGGATCATCCATGTGGCCACAGCAGGTGCGATCCACTCCCTGGCGTGAGCCCCGCCGTCCAGCCATACCGCGGGCTTCATGCGTGAGCGCAGTCTCCATTTCTTCTTGCCCCCTTTACTGCTCGTATCTCTTGCTAACGTTTCATTTGCTGGTAGAGAAATCTGAAAAATCAATCTAAAATTACTTTCCTAATTATTATTTTTTGTGTCATTCTCGATAAAACCTGAGTTGAACGGAGATGAGGAGAATGAAATTGAATAAAAATGGACTGAATAGAAATGACGTGATGTAAATAATGATAATACGCTAAAATAAAAAACACAAAAAACACAATTAAAAACACTATTTCATTTGTTGTAATTTTTCCTATCCTCCTCTCTTCTTGAGAGATGGATACTGGGGACATAACTGAGTTAAAAGATCAATTAAAACTGAAGATACCTTCACAGCAACAAGAGGAAGCCCTTCGGAAGATCGCCCCAAAGGAATGAGCTCTACCACCTCAGAGTGTGAATGTTGCAAGTACTCCAGGTAACGCAAGATATCTGCATAACGATGGTATCTCCGCCACGTCATCGGGTGACCTCGGCTGTGTTCCAGCTCTAACCTTTGCTTCTTCGAAAGACGAGGATTTTCGTACATTATCGCTTTCTGAAATGATAAAAGATTTAGCTCTATAATGTTTTAGTTAGTCAAATGCGGAGGTACGTTTGCGAAAAAAATACCTGTAAATCCCATATAACTACGTCAAAATCAATCTTGGAAGATTTCAGATGGTCTTTCACATCCACCAAAAGATCAGGAGGGACGAGTAAGTCTGTGGAGCCGTTGAGAGCCGGCATCGACCACCACATCAACCCTGAACCCTGAGCGTCTTCCTGCAACTCCAGCAAGTCTTGAACTTTAAACTGGGCATCTGGATACGTGCGGAGCAGTTGGAACCCTTTGTAATTTTTCTTTAAAGATTTCTTGGTGGACTTCTTATCTGGAAAAGTAATTTTCATAATTAACAAGACGTTGTGTGTTTACTATCTGCTTATCTATAGATTTAAAGTAATTAGTTAGGTTAGACACGGGAAAGCTTAACATGATATACCTATCACTACTTATTTATTGTAATAGCACAAGAAAGTGAGATACAGTAGTGACTATACTCTACTAATGATAATGTCTTCACTTTCGAACTCAGGGGCGTGTATAATAGTAGGGAACGTTTCTATAGGTATAGCTCATCAGAAGATGAGAGCAATGACTTGTTGTGACAGTTGATCGATATTTAATAACTACCTAGATAGGGTGCTTCTAGTCAAAGACTGCAAGCCCCTCCACTTCTTTTACTTGCCACTTGGCTTGACGTTCGAAAACGGTCCTTGGGTTATGGAATATTTTATTTTGCCTAAATGGAATAGTTGGAGCGTTTGATTTTAGACTAGAAGTATTTATGGACTAGGAATAGCAGTAGTAGTAGGTAGTACTAGAAATAACCACTAGGCAAAACTTAAAGATCCCATTACCTTTTCTGTTAAATATGAAAATTCACGATAAACGATGAAAAAAACAGCTAAATAATTATTAATATATTTTTTTTTACCTCTCGCGAATAGTAATAGGTAGGTATAATTGGGTGAATATAAATAATATATGTACTTAGTGATAATATATCTTACTTGTACTAGTATCACTGGCAAGGTAAGCGCCGTCATTGTAGTCTTCTGTGTCCAGAAGATTCTGGAACCAACTGGACACCGTCGTAAGAGGCATCGCGGTAGTTGTGCTCACTGGATCGGGGTTCTTTGGCGTAACTGAGTCTGAGAACCAGCTTCCACCTCCAAACCACGATTTAGGACCCGCTATCCAATTGTAAATCTTGGAAAAGAGACCTGAAATGTTTATTTAATCTGAATAAACTCTTGTTGGGCAGTTTTTGTTGGAATGAGATTTGAACTGGGAATGTGTTATTATTAGCTGTGGGAAAGCAATGGTGGCGATGAGCTCACCACTAGCCATGTCTATATTCCTACGACTGTACCACCCATCACTATGGGCTTTTCACTTAAAGAAGCCCATTGAGGCTCTGCCTACCCCTTAGAAAAAAAGGGTGTGTGTCTATGTATGTAGGTAAGTATGTAGGCCTACAAATGTTTGATGTTATGAGATTTCAAGACTGACTCGGGTTGGTCAGGATTTTACGATTCCAGCGATTTAATTATTTATGTAAGATTTATTTTTAAATCATTTAAATTAATACTAGGACACGCCCCGGTTTCGCACGGGTAGCACAAACAAAACTGTTGATCCTATTGCTACCAAACTTTACAGGATCACTGGGCTAATCTGAAGATTGCCTGAAAATGTCATCAAATTCGATCCAGCCGCTTTGGAGTCCATAGGGAACATAGGTACATACTACACACATCGATATTTATATAATATATAGATAGCTAGAATATGTAGATGTAAGATTATCTACTATTTTAGTGCGTTTCCTTTTTCCCTAACGGAAGTTGACACTGAGCAACGTTACTGTTACGTTTAAGGAGAAACCTTTTTATGTTAGTGGGCCACGATACGCGTTCGAGAGTCAGACCGGGTCTGCGGACGGTTGCTTCAACTGCGGCTATGTTCCGCATTTTTCACGGATTACTCACAGGCTCATCGCTATCGTGAGAATATTAAGAAGTGCATGACAATTTTGTTTGCTTGATGCTTGGCGTAAATAATGCTAGATATACCTAGTTTGTGTTTAAACACGTTGCATCCCATGTTTTAATGCATTCGTAAGATTATAGGTAAAGCTATACTTAGTTTTTATTTTCTAAGCGTAGTATAAACTCTATAGTAAGGTTTATAATGTATATAATTATATATACAGTGTGTCCCGCGGCCATGCTACATGGAGGACAAGTACTTTAAATATTGAAGTAAGGATTGAATTTAAGATAAGTACTATGTTACTGGAAAGGAATTGATCCTTATAATTTACTCTTTCGATCGGTATCATAAAAATACAGTTTTTTGTGTAATTTAGCGGTAAGTCCCGGCGTATAAATTCACTTGCCTAAGCAAGTTAATTTTTTAATATCCTTGAATGCAGTATAATGCAGTCTTTAGAAAATAAAGGAAAGTCTCGATTATGTAAAACTTCCTAACTTCAATATTTAAAGTAGGTACTTTTCCTCCATGTAGCATGGCCGTGGGACAAACTGTATATACCATACCTATATAATATATAATCTATACTTAAGGTAACTATTTATGTTTACAATATCGAGGTTTTGGTTGAGGGCTCGGCCGTTATCAATATCATAACTGCTTGGATGAGTTTGATCTTATATACTATAGATTACAAATTACAAATTATTTATTCACAAAAACAGAGTAACATCACAGATACATAAAAATCCAATGCGTTACTACATCTATTAAGCTATTCTAATACTAATACAAACATATTTAGACCTAATTAAAAACTTAATTAACACTGCCATAACTCCAGGCGTTGAGGTAAATGAAAGTGGTAAGTAAGTAATAATGTCGGAAGTTAGTATTAGATTTACCCAGTATTCAATTATTTTATCTCGACATTAAAACTTGTTCTGGTGGTAAAATTATATTTTAATGGGAGAATTAAATTAAATTCTACTTCAAATCGTTAATATTTCTAACTATACAGAATGTACCATTAAATAGTGTCAAGCGGAATTATCTAGAACTCCGCTTACTACCTACTTACTTGTCCTATCTCTAGGTAGGACACTCCTTGTGGTACCCAATCACCCCCATGTATGTTCCACGATTTTTTTTTCTTAGAGGTTGTGCCAATTTTTGTCTGGCATTTTAGCCCAACTCTTAAGGAAAGTGATTTTCTTAGAATCAAGTTTTTATGATGAAGTCATTGAAGCAGCATAATGAAACTAACGGTGTAAATAGCTTTAACTGATATTTTTTACAGTAATAAGTATTCTCAAGTATTTTTATTCTTAAATATAGTATATTTCTACAACTTATAAATAAAGAAAACCCCGAAGGATTCATAATTCGGTTACCCCTTGGAGTGCTCTACCACTGGAAATATGAATATGAAATAAATACGAAAGTTTGATGATTTGTTTTTTGTTTATAAATCAATCACGCTGTAACGGCTGAACGAAGTAACTATAGTGGTTGAGAAATAGCTGATGACTTGTTTTGACTCATAGGCTACTTTTCATACCGGAACCACGCGAGCAAAACCGAGAGCGGATACTGGTACCAAATATATTCATTAGATACTTATGTAAAAAGTAAGGTAGTGGCTATAGGGCAAAGTAATTACGAAAATAAATAGAACCTATTCATTAAACTTACTGGAAAAACCAAGTCATAATGAACCTAGTTACTAATACGTGACAGTCTACTGATAGTCTATAGCTTGAATAAAAATTAAGTTGTTTACCGCTCTTTGGCAGAGACCCAGAACGTGACACATTTAATCCCTGACCCTGCCTGTGAACATCAAATAGTAGGTAATGAGTTCACTAGTTTGTAATAAGTGTCAAAGTAGGCACCACACTGATGTAAGGTAGAAACATCAAATTGCTATTGCCATTCAGCTTGGCAATGCTATTGCCATGCGTCTTAGGAACGCTACTGTCTTTTAGATTCATTTAAAATTAATTTTGTAAATTTTACATATATATGGATTCGTTGTATTATTATTCCTTCAGTAAATTAAAGCATAAACTGCTATAAGTTACTAATGATAACTTTTTAAATAATAATAACACATTTAACAAAAAAAAACTCCCAGTATTTTCTAGACAATTTGTCAAGAAAATAATCATATCTCATTAGTGCAAATAAAAACAATTTGCAACAGTTCCGTGAAAGTATGAATTGAATGTAACTATTTGATAGACAGCTAGACATTGATGGTCAATTTGTATAATCATTCATAAAAACGCCATACCATAGTATGCTCAACACTGTACCGTTCAGCTCTAGCTCGAGCCGGAAGTGATACACGGACAGACAGACAGACAGACGGTTAGACAGACACCGTAATGTGACCTACAGTGTACCTACTATAAAAACAGGTCAAGTGGAAGTAACATAATGTGAACTATTTATGAAATTATGTCACCTGATGAGTGCGTTGATTTGAATGAGTTAGCATGATTTTGTAAGAAGTTATTAATTAGTGTGCGAGTGATTGTGCAGTAGTTTTTGGCTTAGCGCCTCTTGATCATTCTTGGTGTAGGTAATATATTTAGTAGAATCAGTTCTAGCTTTAATATGAGCTTCGATTTTTCTTTATTGTCAACTTTAACTGTCACTCCAGAACTTTTCAATGATTTAAACGTAATTTAGGCAAGTGTCTAACTACAATAACCATTTACATTATACATTACAACAGATTATGATGATATATGACAGATTGAGATTGTGATGATGGTAAGCAGCCTGTCGGCATGAATAATGAGTAATTTGGACCAGTTGAGCTATCTTTAGATCGTTTGCATCGGTTTTTAGATAGCTCAACTGTTTTATTTGTATTTTTAATTTTATATATTCTTGTATAAGTTGTATTATTCTTTCTGTAATTAAAGATAATCTAAATATAATAACAATTAGTACTGTGTTATGTCTGGCCTAAGAATACCCCTCCGTCACGTCCTATGGATGTCGTAAAAGCCAAATATAGTGGATTAAACCAAGAGATAGGCAAGAGCATCAATCTGAGTAACCATCACAAATACTGCGATCACAAATCCACCAGCTAAGCGTGGTGATTAAAGCAAATCCCTCCATTGCATTCTATAAGGGAGAGCCCTCGTCCAACAGTGACTCTGATGAAAAAATATGCTAACCTATAAATAAAGAAATAAATAAATAAATGCTGGACATTTCACACAACATTATCTAGTCCCAAGCTAAGCAGAGCTTGTGTCATGGGTACTACATAACTGATATACTTAATACAATACATTACATAGATAGATTGTTTTTTTATTATATATAGAAAATACCCAGAACAACCTGAACAAATATCTGCAGATCGTACAAATATTTGTTCCGAGGCGCAAATCGAACCCGCAACCTCCTGCGTCGCACACGAACCTTCACCCGCCGCACCACAGAGGTCGAAAATAAACCGAAATGATGGTGTAATGATGGGCTATGGTGCTAATGCTAAGTTTAGTAGTCATACATACATTATAAAAGTTGCGTTATTTATGGCACAACTATTATATACTTAATGGATGTGGTAAACTTTCAGTTCGTGGTAAAAAAGTAGATCGCTTTGATTGTACTCAGCTCTTTATTGCAGCTTAAATTATAAACCATTTACCAAACGTTTTACGCTAGTAAATAGGTAAGTACCTAGGTATTATTAGAAGAATTTTCGCAATGCTTATGAATAGCAGCAACATGTAAACAATCAGAATCGTGTACTCATTGAAATGATTAAAATGCCATCAGCTGAACGTTACTCATGTTATGTCGACGTCACTTGCACTTTCATAATCATGTTTTTGGCCAAGATAAACCAGGTTTCTAACTACTATTAAATATGGTTCAGGTAGAAACAAAATCAGACATAGGTAAGTTTAAAAATTTGTCCCTTTTCCATAAATTCCCCTTTTAAATTAATGTAGTTAAATAAATAGCACTCAGTAGTCACATGCATAGTCTTGGCCCTACACAAGGATTCCTACGAGTACGACAAACTAGGTACAACTGGTACAAGTACCATAATCGAACAAACCAGAGCGGCATCTGAGCGGGAATTGAACCTATCCCACATAGACTTTTGTATATTTGGTACTCAATGACGCCCTAACGGCTGAAACAATTTTAATTAAATTTGGTACACAACTAGATTAAAACTTAGATTGGGCTACATAATACTTTTTATCCCAAAAAAAACCTTAAAATAGTTGTAATGGGGCATGAAAACGTAATTTATGGAAGAACAAAAACAAAATAGAATCGACGAGATTAATTATTAGTTGCCACGTTATTCAAAAACAATATAGCATCAGATAAGTTGATAGTTACTACGGCGCGTAAGTACTTTGGTGTGTTTTTGAGGGAAGGTTTCCGGACCACCGGGACTATCGGGACCACGCGAACAAAATCACAAAAATTACTAGCGGGCCGCTACTAATATTTAAACCCAGGATTTCCTAAGAATAAGTTAAGCACTAAACCAAGCATTTCAAGCCTCGTCTTATTATTAAATTTCGAGAGTGGTGCCAGAAAGAGCCGAAAGAGAAGGAGTTAGAATTTTGTTAACTAACGTACCAGAGCTACAGACGGAGAAATCCGATTCCAGTTTATAGAAAACTTACATACATACCCTACATACATTAACACACGCCTTTTTCCTCGAAGGGGTAGGCAGAGCCTCAAAGGACCTCTTTTCACCTTGGGAAAATAGACATGACTAGTGGTGAGCTCATCATCATGCTTTCCACGACTACATCGGCTAACGCTTTCTTCCAGTAATAACACACGCCAAAATAAGCCAGCACCAGGACAAATCTTATACCAAATTGCCCAACAAGTCCGAGTGGCCTGCCCGTTGCCACTTTAGGAACACACGTATGAGAATTACGTATCATCATCACGGAAAAATTACTGATCCAATTTAGCTAAAAGTTTATGGGGCTACCCCGAAAATTATTCGGAAAAACCATCCAAATTGGTTTAGAAATCCCAGAGATTTCGCGTAACATACATTAAAAAAACATATTGTCGAGTTAAGAATCTCCTGCATTATGTGAAGTCGGTTAGAAACGGTAATTTTTCTACAGTTATACTTTTTCCTTGGTTTTATAAATAAGTTTTTATTGTACAACAAGCGAGCGCGTTGAAGTCTCTCTTACGCAAAAATGTGTCGAATTCCAAAGATTTTCTATAAAGGTCTCAAATATTAAACGAATAAAACATTAATTTATACCATTTGGAATGTTATAATCATACATAAAGACAAATTAAATGAGTCCCTTTACATTTCACACAACGGACGAGCGCGTTGAAGTCTTTTGTATGGACGAATTGTGTTTTAATGATAATTTAATTTGCATTAGAAAATGAACTTTAAAAAAATCTTGGGATCGTTACCTAGTTTTTAAAAACATTGAAGAACAGCAGTTTCCAACACGTTGTACCAATACCAAATCATTAAATTTAAAAAAAAACTTGACATGTACTGCCGACTGATGGTTACGATGAAATTAGTCACCAGAACTGAAAGCTGATCAAATTAAGCCGTAACTTGACTACTTAGTCTTATATTTTCCATCAAGTTCCGAGTCCAAGAGTTCCGTTGTCCACCCTCCGTCTCCATCATCAAATCAGCTCACTGTCACCATAATATTGTTATTTCATCGGATGACAGGTGCACAAAATTTTTACTCGAATCAGTTGGGAGAAACTGGTTTAAAATTCAGTTGCAAGTTTAGACCCACGCATACTAACAGGCGAAATTAAATAAAAGCTTATAATAAAGTAAACTTTTAGAAAAAAAAAACTTCTTCAGAAACGATGAACCAATTTCTAGACATATTTATATGGGAGACCACCTCTGAAGTATGACCTACCAAACAAAAAAAAATTATCATCAATGAGAGTGGGAGCATCATGGAATAAGCCAAAAAAAATCATAATTTTGGCGGAGTAATCGTGTAACAAACATACGTTGAATTGGGAACCTCCTCCTTTTTGTGAAGTCCGTTACAAAGGCGTCGATTATTACTATTATTATTGCATCCTCGTGTTATCCACCACAATTATTTCTAACGAACCAAACAATGTTGATCAGTTTGAAAGTAAACGACCCACCTATAAACCAACCTGATTTTGCCGGCTTCTTCGGAGTTTTCTTCACCACTTTGTTATTAAGGAAGAAGGAAGATAGCCACCCGGGGTTTTCAGGTGGACATGTAGTTTTTCTAATCTGTGGTGCCTTCGTTGTTTTGGGAGTTCGGTGCATAGGGCGGGGGGTCACACGCCGCGTAGTGGTTGGGCGGCGTGTGGTCGGGTGCCGTGTCGTGGGCGGGCGGCGCGTCGTAGGCTTCTTCGTGGTCCTCCTAGTCAGGTAATCCACATCAGGAGCCTGTACTAGTACGTACTGCTCATTGAGTTGAACACTTGGTCGTTTAGTTACACCGTTTGGTTTTAACGGTGGTGATTTAGTCACAATAAAGTTCGTATGACTCTCTATGTTAATGTTCGTCGTTTTAATGATTTTTTTGTCCTCACCCTTAGAGTTTTTCACCGTCACGTTCACTTTGGAGCCTTTACCTCTCAATATCACTTTATTAATAGGGGTGGTGCTGCGTATTCGCGGTTGAGGGGTGGTATCTCGGGAGTCATCATAGTCGTCCCAGAGGAGGAAGGGGTCGGGTTCGGAGTCAGAGAGGTCGTCGGAGCGGTCGTCAGAGCTGTAGGGCGGGCGGTGTGCGGTAACCGCTACCGCCAGGAGTGCCAGCAGCGCCAGGCGACGCGCCATGTGGCGAGCGTGTGCGCATGGCGAGGTGCGCGCGCACTGTCCACGATGCAGACGACGCCGCGCGCCCGGACCACCTTCCCTGCCACTATTATTATGGCGACGATGTCGATGTCGCTTTCAACGCGCGAACACTAGGTCAACCAGCCAGCCCGCCTGCTCGCCTCCCGTACCGTGCGGTGCAAGTATATGCTCATCCTCGACAGTGTATCATCTACCTCCATCAATTACGCCATCACGGCAGAATTTGGGGAATCAATTGGAATAACCGCATTGGAAACTTTATTTCAAAGCTCCCTGACCTAACAATCTCTATAGAGGGGTATTAGTAAAACACTCAATTATGGTTCTATATTTGCTTAGGGAGCGTTTTATCTACTTTTCCCCCACAAGAATCGTAGATTGGCTGCGTAGTAACTGTTCGGTAAGTAGATAATCTGTGACCATCCCATCATCATCACCCGTTCCCGAGTGATGATTACGAACCAGACGACATAGTGTACGAAGGCCTCTCACTCAATGGATCAACGATATTTTAAAAGTCACAAGTTGTCGGTGGATAGAGGCGGCTCAAGACCGTGTGTTGTGGCATTCTATGGGGGAGGCCTACGCCCAGCAGTGGACGTCTATAGGCTGATGATGATGGAGTAGATAATCTTTTTCGGGATACTGGAACATGGGGCGAACTGTCGGTTTCCATTCCATGAATCCGTTGTCATGCCAAATCGAGGTTAACTTTAGAAGGAGTCTATCCTGATCTTTTTTCAGAGTGAACAAATGGGTAGGTATGTGCTTACATAATTTATTTGGGTTTTAGTTTGATATTCCAGCCAAATGAGTGAAAACCTTTCAGTTGTATGCAAGGTTAGTGTAATTTGTACCTACTTCGGTAAAGCGTATAATTTCACAAACTTCTCTGGATTTCACCCAATGTGTGGTAAATCCACCTAATCTATATTGTTACTGTGAAGACCGCGTGAAATGTAGTCCACAGTTTATGGTTCGATTCACAGTGCGCACGCGTATGTACCTACCTCGTAGATACGAGTTTTATAATGCTATTCTATGTATGTAAACAAGTATATTATTTATATTATATTTTATGTTAGGTACTTTAGTAGGTACTATTCTTCCGTCCCTCAGTGTGTATAAAAAGGGGTAGGTAAGCATCACCTTAAAGAATTCAACATGTGTATAAATATGAACTTTCTCCAGACTTAATGGTTTCCCTGAGGTTAATATTGTATAATATGGTTTGCCCACCATGTTTATGAGTCTGTACATAATGAGACCAAGAAAATAAAATAGGCTCGCTTAATCCCCATTGTACATGTGTACATCCTCAGACAGTTCTCTGCTGAGTAACGTAAATCTATGAGGATATACTAGTAGCTAGCAGTTCTAGAAAATCCATTTATGTGGTACTTATAAGGCGAGTGAAACCGTGCGCTAGGGCTGTTGGGGAGCCACGCACCAGGGCCTCTCTGAGGTTTCTACCGCATAGTGCAGAAATATGTACCAAACACCGATGGATGCATATTTCCTTGAGGTTTTCTGCAGCCGCTGCCGCTGCAGCTGTCATAATACGCTGACTGTATTTTACCCGACAATATTTATTAATACCAATGGCAGGTGCCAGTTGTATCTAATGTATCTATAAACAATAAATCATAGATGAAAAATGAGAAAGTGACATGAATTTGTGAGCACAATATTTCATTAATGGCATTTTTACTTTCTAATCTAACACACACATGTCATTTTAATAGATTATTTTTGCAATCATATTTTCAAGTAATTTTTTGCATACTTTTTGTCCCAAGTCCATCGCAAGAGAAACCTAGACTCTAGAGAGTAATTATTTTCTTTGACTACACACACTCAAAAAGAAACGAGACTAAAGAAATATAACATAGATATTTTGACAGATTTCAATGATAACCTCGACCTTGGGGTCGAGGTGACGACCTCTGTGGCGCGGCGGGCAAAGGTTCACCTGCGATGCAGGAGGTTGCGGGTTCGATTCTCGCCTCGGAACAAATATTTGTACGATCTGCAGATCAGTTCAGGAGGTCCTGGGTATTTTCTATGTATAATAAAAATATCTATCTATGTAATGATATTGTATTAAGTATATCAGTTATCTAGTACCAATAACACAAGCTCTGCTTAGCTTGGGGCTAGATAATGTTGTGTGAAATGTCCAGCATTTATTTATTTATTAATAACCTGTCAACAAATCCATGCTTGACATCTTACAATTTATAAGCGTGACATTGCTTGACATACATGCTTGAGCACAAAATAGCCATGATTAAAAGAAGAAGAGCACAAAAAACGCGCGCCACCTTTAGGTACTTTGCAAAGAAATTTTATACTACAGGTACTATACCCAATATATCCATGGCACTTTGGCTTGAGTCTCGATTCACACATGAGTACCTATACTTAGTTCCAGAAGACGAGCCTTAAATAAGCCAAACTATAAATCAATTAAGTATGATAGGTCCTATCTATGTAGTAATTATGTCTTTTATGTAAGTATTTATTAATATTATCATCATCATGTGACATTAATAAAATAAAACTGTACCCAGTTTTCATAATTTTAAAAATAAAGATAATTTATTTGTTTTGAATATGATAATTTTACATTGGTGGTCATAATTTACATGTCCAACATACTCAGTCATACATTATGACATACAAATAATTTATATATATATATATATATATATATTATTATTAAATCTAATCTAAAACCTAGTATTAATAGACTAAAATTTTGTATTGCATACTAAGTTAAAATAGATTAGGTAAGTAGGTACTAAAATAAATCTATAGGAAAATTATCAATCTACCTTACAAACCAGCTTCAATGCAAGATTATACCTATTAATTTTAACCCACGATCTTGGAAACGGGAACCATTACCAACGGGAACTAATCCAATCGCGGCAATCGCCAACGACACAACACTACACTCTGCCTACCCCTTGAAAGATAACGTATCAAACCATTAGACTAGAGAACTTACGAATTCTAGCTCTACAAAACTTCGCAAATTTACACCAGAAAAAACCGTTCAAGATCACGGATTAAGGGGGAGTCCGGGAGACATGAACCACTCTACATAAAAAAAAAGTGTACTTAGAATATATAAAAGTGTACCTACTTAAAATGTTTAGCGGAAATTTACTATCTAAAACTTTTCGATAGTAAATTTCAATAGCTACAATATGAAATAGGCAAAGTTCAAATAAATTGTCAAATTAAGCTACTGGGCCACTTTTTGTAATCCAAAATGCCGGGTGAGCTCGCTGACAAAGGCTGGACGTACGGTTGTAAAAGTGTGAGGCTGCTGGAACTAATCCAAACAGGTCCTCAGATTTTTTTTTTTAAATTATACAAATAATTAATTTGTAAGTTTAGGTTAAAATAATTGGGCTTACTGCTATCCCTTAGGTACTATTGCATAATGTCACACAGTGACAGAGATTCATTTCAAGCAACCGTTAAATTGAAATAACTTTTTTATATATGGGGGAATTATATTGTACTTACCTTCATTCTTTTATAATAAAAAAATAGGACCATTCTGGAAGTTTAACCTTTTAAATAAAAAATAATCGTCGTTCCTCAGTAGGTGCCTACTTATTTTTAAGCTTGGTTCTTTGTTTTTATTTTATATAATCATGTGCACATAACATCGCTTTAGGTCCTACTCTGTTAAGGTGTTATAATAGTTTTTTAATAAATAAATAAATCTCAGAATAACGACTAAAGCAACCCTATATTGCCCGTGGTTTTAACTAAAATTCATAATCACTATGACTAGATCTAAGAACTAGATAGTGCTCTAAACGATGGCATGGCAACTGACTTTTCAAGGTCATACAGTTAAGATATTGGACACGAAGGTTCCGTAGTAGTTTTTTCTCTATACGTAATTTAACTTGCACTAAATACTTAAATGAGGTGTGGGCTGATTTGACCAAAGAATCTTTTGACCCAGGTCAAACAAAAATAACCAGGATGCAATGCAATTAGTATTGGGAATGGATGTTTCATTTTATAGGGTATAAATCTCGAAATTATTCAATTTTGGACTTTTCCTTGTAGTTGTAATACATACTACTAGCATGCCATCAGCATTGTGGGTTTTTTTTTTATTTTTGTCTGTATGCTGTACCTGTATGAAATCTACAAAGTTAAAAAAAAAACTAAAAATAGTTTTAAAGGTGATGTCCAATAGTGGTTTTTTAATAATTATTAAATCTAACCGGGATAAATTTAATATATTTGGGTAGAGATCCCTAAACCTATCTTTTCTATGAAAACCATATATTTTTAGATCCCCCGTTAAGGAGAAAATCATTTTTTTATTTTGGTGGATCTTCCCGTTTGCCCCTTCGGGGACGAGCGGGAAAAAACTTCTCGCTATTAATAAATAATCCATATTGAGACCTTTGGGAGAATAATGGCGGTTTGGTTACCAGAAAAAAAGTCAATATGCTATATCATTAAAAAAAACAACCTATCAATCAAACTGACTGATCAAAATTGACAGTACATTATAAAAAACAACAATGCACAATTTGCACATGCACCGCTGCACGTGTCTGCACACCCCATTTACTGACATTTACTGACAACGACAAGCAACGACATTAGCAGAGTTGTGTCAAAATGTTTTTTTTTTAACTTTGTATTTCTTGTTTTGCCAACTGTTTTTTTTTGTGCAGGATATTTGGTGTTTGGACTAACAAAGAACATATTAATTTATTTAAAAAAAACGGGGGGGGGGGTCTAAAAATATGATTTATGCAGTTTTTTGTTTATTATTTTTGCATGATCCAAATCAGTACCGTTTTGGGCTGGTTAGATTTTATTCGGAATAAAAAACCAACCTCCATACAAAAAATGGACATCACCAAAGTCAAAGTCAAAAATATTTTTATTCAATGAAATCACAAGGATCATTTTGAATCGTCTTATAAACTAAAATTACTCCTGTTCCAACGCGGCCAAGCCTAGAAGAATCAGGCAACAAACACGGCTTGGCTTACATAAATGGTCCGTCTTACCACTAGGTGAGAAGCGCCTGTGTGGTGCCTCTGAGCAAGGATTTGCTGATACATAGTAAACGAGAACTTAAAAACCTTAGGAAGGTAGTCAAAATTAAATAAACATCAGCAAAAATATGCAAGACAGCACACGCTACGCTTGTTATACTTATAAATAATAACCTAATAGAAACATGTAAATAGGTAAGTACAGATATTGCAAATTTCCATTTTAGCAGTCGAGGGGCAGAGCGACATCAGGCCACGCGGCTTTATCATGCATATAGTCATCAAGAGTGTACGCTTTCTTAATTAGATTAATCATTATGTAGGATTTAAATCTTCGAATAGGAAGTTTAGATGCACCTTCTGGAAGTTTATTATAGAACCGTACAGAATTCCCCATAAAAGACCCACTTACTTTCTTTAATCGAAATTTTGGTATATTTAGTTTGTGTTTATTTCTTGTGTTAATACCATGTACCCCTTTTTCATAAAACTATCCAAGTGTTTGTGTGTATGTAATAATATTTCTTAGATATATTGCTATATTACTGTAAGAATATTGATTTCTTTGAAACGCTCCCTCAAGGAGTCACGCGACTTCATTTTATAAATGGCACGTATTGCCCGTTTTTGTAAAACAAAAATTGACAAAAATTGCTTGGGTATCTGCTGTTTTACCCCACAGTATGATACTATATAACATAACACTATGGAAGTAGCTAAAATAAACACCTTTCATATGATTACCCATTATGATATATTAAGTTATATCATAATTGACTCACTTTTACATTTTTACCCCCTAATGGACCGCAATATCTCAGCAACCTCCCTAACCGATGTAGCTCATAACCTTACCTACTTACAAATTTTTTCAATACTATCTATACCCACTTACCAAAGGAGTTGTTCCAAAGTGGCTGTCTTCTTACACTAGACAGAGAATGGCGAACAAATCAGTAATTTTCGAAAAAATACTCTTACTCTAATTTGAAGATTAAATATCTGCATAAAAATGTTTGAAGTTCGAAGAATTTTTATAATGGTAACATATTTTCCTGGGCTGCCATGACAGTGAATGTCGCGTTTGGTGCTCTGTGGTTGCTTGGTTCATTTACGTGACGCGCAGCAGGCGAAGATTCGCCTGCGACGCAGGAGGTTGCGGGTTCGATTCCCGCCTCGGAACAAATATTTGTACGATCTGCAGATATTTGTTCAGGGTGTTCTGGGTATTTTCTATGTATAATAAAAAATATCGATTCTATGTAATGGTATATCAGTAATCTAGTAAGTACCCATAACACAAGCTCTGCTTAGCATGGGGCTAGATAATGTTTTGTGCAATGTCCAGCATTTATATATTTATTATACCTCCAACACAATATCATAAAAATCAATTACGATACCAACCGGAAAAGTAAAGTGCTAAATATAAACAAAAAACAAAGTTAATTGGCAGGTTATTGAAACAATAACTTCCCCATCCATTCATTCGTACCTCAAATATCAACAAGCGTTGCAGTGACAGGCATCAAATTATTTAAAACATACTTAATTATACATCATAATCTACATACTGGCCACACGTGATCGTGCATTGGATATTGTAGTGTTTGTACCTTCATTTCATAAAGAAGGAGTTCCAAACATAGTGCCGTGAAGAGAAGACGTGTCGAGCATACAATTTTAGGTAAATATAATTTTTGATAAGATAGTACTCGCTCCAAATCCAATAACCTACTGTCTCGTATAGCGAAGAACGCTAGCGACAGAGCCCGTTTCTAGGGGTCAAGACAGTTCACCAGCCATGAGGGTCATTGCCGTGAATAGTGAGAAACCGACCATCTATTTTGCATACTTACAAATCATATGATTTAGCATTGGTATACGTAGAAACCTACTACTTGTTTTGTTTTCAAGTTATTATGTCAAAAACTTAATAAATATAATAGTTTACAAATAATCGAAGGCTGACTCTAAGGTCAATTGTAAAAATTGCTATATTTTACGAGCCCAATATGATCCTATATAAAATCGGTGCGTGACTGACTGATTCCCTGACTTAAAGTAAACTTAAAGTTTTAGAGACGATTCGAAGAGACGATTGACAATGAGGGTATGATGATGAAAGCGGTAGGGGTTGAACGGACCTCTTCAATGGGTAAGAGTATTGAAGGGTCGTGTTTGGTCTTTTTTTAATTGTTTTTATGAGACTTTTGACAATACAACCGAGGTCTAAAGATGAAGCCGGAGGAGTTCAATGGACACTCCGCAATGAATATAAGTACTTAGAATGGGTCTTGAGGTCATTTGTATAATTTTTTGAGACTGTTTGACGGAACATGAAAATCAGGGTAGATGCTGAAATGGATATCCTCAATGGATAACAATATTAGGGCCATGGTTGGTTTCTTTTTACCAGAATAGGTTATATTGTATTGTATGCAGTTGCATGCTAAGGGGGCAGAGTGATAAGCCGGCTAAAAATAAACAAGGAATACTTATATATAAAATTTAAACTTTTTTGGTTGAAAATACGGCTAATTACAGCGAATAATTAGGGGACGTCCATTAATTACGTGAGGCGTTTAGGGGGGAGGGGGTCAACCCAAACCTCACCGAATCTTATGTGGGGGAGAGGGTGGTCTCGACAAGTCTCACGTAATTTTTTTTCCGCATGATATATTGTAAAATTGCGTGAACATAATCTTGTTTACATACGGTGCAATGTGAAGATCATTCATAAACAAATAATGTCATCCTTTTAGCGAATTGTTTTTTTAAATATATCCATCGCAATCAAGCACACATTAACTTATTTACATAAAAAATATGAATTTTCAAAAATCTCACGTGCTATTAAGGGGGGCTCGTGCACGACATCTCACCAAGGAGTGAGGGGGTCAAAAAATCGTCAAAATTACCTCACGTAATTAATGGATGCCCCCTTACACTGTATTCGCCGGTCTATTGTCGAACGCGGTCGCGGGCGGTGCTCATGATGAAAGGCTTCTGAACTCAGTGTCGACTCTCGAATCGTCAACAAAATTACAGAAAACAGTGGTAATTAGGCATATTTTTTCAATTTTAAAGGAGTATTTATTTTGACACAGACACTATTTATTTTTCGACATACTCTCCTTCTAGCTTGATGCACTTCTTTCAACGTTTTTACAACTTTTCGATGTCGTCCGAATACGCTTTTAGCAACCTTTCAAAATATTTATGTATTTCGCCAACGATCTCCTCATTGGAACTGAATTACTTCAGTACTATACTTATAAATCTGTGAACTAAATCTCTTGCACCGAGCTATTTCTTTATATGTTAGGGAACAGAAAATAATCACAGGGAACCAAATCTAGAGAAAACGGTGGATGAGAAAGCAATACATAAAAACTTCACTCACTCAATTCATGAAACATGAATAATAAACCTAAGGAAATTGGTCATGGCACCCGTGCATTGTCTTGGAGGAAAAGAATTTTATTTTTTTGCCAAATGCGACCGTTTTCAATACTTTGTGAAAATGGTCTTATTTGTTGGGTGATAAAACTGTCTTGGCCTTCTTCTTGGACTCAATCCACTGTTTTGACTGTTCCTTGGTCTTGGGTTCGTATAGTGGTGGATCGTATTAATGGTATAATTCCCAGCGTCCCCCAAACACTTTGGTTTTGTATGGGGTGGTGGATTGTTTATATATTTTTTTATATTTTATTGCTCATAAAAAAAAACAACTTTTTGTTTTGAATATCGGGCTGAAATAAATACATGTAAATAAATGTTCATCACTCAGTCATAGTTAACTCTAAAACTGCTTTGTCAATGCGATTAACAGCCTTATGGCAGTGAACGCGGATAAACATGCTAGGGTCGTAAGTAAATTTGAAAATAGAACGAGGCCCATTTCTTTCTTACTATACTACAATGAAAATAAAATCTCCATGACAAATACTTATTTATATATAAAAATCGAACTGGCCACAGTTTCTTGATGTGAAAAATAACACAAGGCAAGACGCAAATTTTCTTTTTAGCAACAAAACTAACAGTGAAAATTCAATTTATTTTATAAGACTTTTTTAATTTTCTCGCATTCGTGATGTAGTTGTGTGATTCGTGGAGTATGTTATTCTCGGGTGTAAGCAACCAATTAATACTATCGAACTCATTAGTGTCATAATATTATATCGGGTGTATAGGTAATTGATCGCTATGGACGGCCTATTACGACAATATACAATACTAATTTTATAAACAGTGGCCACGGACATTTAAAAGCTCGTGACGGTGGCTTGATAGCGTGTAAATTTAGAAATGATTAAATGAAACAATTTGTAATAATCGTTACCACCATCACATGATTTTAAGAAATTTTAAATTTAAACGACCATAAAATGTAATGTATTTTTCCATATAATTTTCCTGTAGGCTGCAGGTAATTGTCAATGTAGTGTGGGTGGATGATAGCAAAATACATTCGAAAATGGAAATCGATGCAATTAAAATATAGTACCTAATTAATAAAAAAAACGTTGAGGTACTTATAGTTAACTTAATATTTAAGTACCTATTAGTGACTGAGCTTTGCTTGGAAAACTCGGAAAAACACGTTTTCCCAGAGATTAAACCTAGCTTAGGCTTTAGCTACCTTGATTTTTTGCCCACGAAAACCCCCATATACCAAATTTACTGACTCTACTTAGCCAATATCTACCTGCTCCTAGTTTACCACTATAAAGAATTGAATGCCAGTTATTGATACTTATTTATATATTTTTTACATTCAACCTTCACCCGAGTGTCTCCAACCCATGTCCAACCATGGAAGAATAAATACATTATAAATAAATAAATAAATGTATTTATTCTTCCATGTCTCCAACCTACGATAACAACGCTAATCAATCAGAAGTACGAACGCGGACCAATCAGTACGGGAAACAAACAGTATGTATAACTAGTAAACCACAGATTAAAAACTAATTACCATTAACATGAAACTTTTAGTAAACCACAGATTTAAAAACTAATTACCATTAACATGATATGAAGTTTCGTTTTCTTCCATACATTTACTTGCAGCGCCCCTGGCGACAACGAGAAGAAAACTAAGGACGCTGTCGGGGAGCTTACTCCGGGTTTTGATAGTTTTCGAAAACTATATGAAGATTTGTTTCCTTCCATACATTTACTGGGGGCTTAGTACAGGTTTTGATAGTTTACGAAACTATATGAAGTTTCGTTTCCTTCCATACATTTACTTGAAGCGCCCCTAGCGAAAACGAGAAGAAAACTAAGGACGCTGTCAGTAAATGTATTGAATGGAAACGAAACTTCATATAGTTTCGTAAACTATCAAAACCCGGAGTAAGCCCCCCGACAGCGTCCGTAGTTTTCTTCTCGTTGTCGCCAGGGGCGCTGCAAGTAAATATATGGAAGAAAACGAAACTTCATATCATGTTAATGGTAATTAGTTTTTTAATCTGTGGTTTACTAGAAGTTTCATGTTAATGGTAATTAGTTTTTAATCTGTGGTTTACTAGTTATAGGTACATACTGTTTGTTTCCCGTTTAAAATAAAATATAGTTTCGTAAACTATCAAAGCCTGTACTAAGCCCCCTGAAGGGAGAATAGCTCAAACTTCCAGAGTAACACGGAGTGTGATTTCCGCTATCTATCCTCTTTTTTCGAATACCTAGGTGTAATGAAAAAATTGCACTGTCTGCTGGGTAGTTGTTTATGTTTCCGTAATATAAAAGTACTCTAGTTTGTTGTTTGCAATACTTACTATATTATTTATTTGTGTTCTTTTCAGTATTTTTGTTTTTGAGAGATGTTACCACTGAGGCGGAGACAGGCTTTGGCAGTAATACTGCTAAGCTGTTTTTTTGTAACGCTCACAGCCAAGGGAGTTGTTCCTAGTGAAGGAATTTTGGAGAGATCGAGTAAGGTGAATATATTTTAATTATTTATTTATTTTACTATTATTATGTGGCATGCATCAGTTACCAATTACACTAGCTACAAAAATTGCGCTTGCACAATCACTCCTACTCCCCGTCTTAGATAACGCTGTTTTCTGCTATACTTTTGTATGTATGGATTTGTCCTGAGGGCAACCAGTGAATTTAGTAAACCCTTAATCTACATGTATCTATATAATTCCCTTATACGCCCGCAGTTGGAGTACGCTTGTGCAATCTGGGATCCACTATATGAAAAATATAATAGTAGAATCGAAAATGTATAGAAAAAAAACATAAAAACCGTAAATTATAGATTTCGGGCTAACTGCTTGTCATATAAAGAGCTGCTTAGTAAGTACAAAATGATCACGCTGAAATCTAGACGCATAGTTCTTCAGATCATGTTGCTGCATGGTTTTTTTTTTAATTCTACTTGGCAAGCAAACAAGCGTACGGCCCACCTGATGGAAAGCAGTTACCGTAGCCTATGGACGCCCGTAACACCAGAGGTATCACACGCGCGCTGCCGATCCTGAGACATCAAGATGAAAAGTCTCATGTGCCTGTAATTTCACCGGCACCCGTACCCTTCAAACCGAAACACAGCAATGCGAACATTACTGCTTGGCGACAGAAAAAGGTACGGTGGTAATACTTCCCCGGACGAACTCTTTCACAAGAAGTTCTACTACTAACAAAACTATGTTGTTGTTTGTTATGACTATTGTGTCATAACAAATACACTCGAGAGCAATGAATCCGGGTCACTTAAAGAATGTTAAAAATCTCGGAAACTAAAAATGATAGATTAATGCAATAAATTGTATTTAATAGACAATGTAATACTCCTTAAATGAAGGTAAAAAAAATATGAGTCACCATACATTTTATTAACACAAAATTACATAAAGAAAAAAACTGCTGATCTCTCCTTAAAACAAAAATAGGAAACATGAAATTTTTGAACTTTATTACGATTTTCTTGAATTTTAATACTTCGTATTGCCTCCTCGTGCTTCCATTACTGCGTTTACGCGGTTTGGCATGCTGTACACCAAGTTCCTTATACGATTTTGGGGAATATTCTCCCATTCCTCTGTGAGAGCAATTTTGAGCTCACGAAGCGTGATTGGGGGAGGGTTTCGTTGTTTTACGCATCTGCCTAGCTCGTCCCAAGCATGCTCGATCGGGTTGATATCCGGGCTGCGCGCTGGCCACTCCATACGAGTAATGTTCATCTCTTGAAGGTAGTCATTCACAATCCTACCTGTATGAGGTCGGGCATTGTCATGCATAAATATAGCATCCTCACCTAAATTGACCATAAATGGACCAACGTGATCATTGAGGATTTCTTCCACATATCTTACGCTAGTTAAAGAGCCGTTTTCTATGATCACCAGCTCTGTGCGACTTTCAGAAGAAATTCCGGCCCACACAAGTACAGACCCACCACCGTAGGCTACTTTTTCTTCGATGCATGCTTGCTTGAATCTTTCCCCTGGTCTTCGATACACTCTGTGTCTTCCATCGTGCTTGTAGAGCATAAATTTTGATTCGTCGGAGAACATAACTTTTGACCAATCTTCAATACTCCAATTTACGTGGCTCTGGGCATATCTTAGTTTTGAAATACGATGCCCACGCTCCAGTTTAGGGCCGTTTGCAGGTCTAAGGGGTTTTAAGTTAGATTCAGCAAGCCGACGTCTTACTGTCCATGCACTTGGGTTACTTCCTCCGAGGCGTCGAAACTGATTTGTGAGTTCAGTTCCTGTGAGAAAGCGATTTCGAAGCATGGTGTTCACCAAGTATCGGTCTTCTCGTGCTGTGGTACACCTGGTTCTGCCCGTTCCTGGTCTGCGTAGGTTAGAACCAGTTTCTTCGTAACGTCGGAGAACTCTTTGTACTGTTGACAGCGACACACCGACAGTCCTGGCTGTATCGCGCTGACTCCGGCCGGTTTCCAGCATTGTAAGTATTCTGGTGCATTCTTCAGGCGTAAGCGACATAATTTCAGCTTGAATAATGAATATAGAGCACTATCAACATGGTTTATGTACCCACATAAATGACAGATTACAAACAAAAGCAAAACCAAATGCTGTAATTTCGTAGTTCCATCTTCGAAAGTGGCCCTTTTTCAAATTTGATTTTTTTATGATATAACTTTACAATAACTAAGAAGTTTTAATACCTTCATTTAAGGAGTATTACATTGTCTATTAAATACAATTTATTGCATTAACCTAGCATTTTTAGTTTCCGAGATTTTTAGGATTCTTTAAGTGACCCGGATTCATTGCTCTCGAGTGTATATTGACCACAATTAGTAAATAAACTATCTTATGTAGTGCCCCTTTCTGTGCATCAACGTGCCGTGCGTGTGCGCCGCCTATTCCACACTCCTAGGTGTCGTACTAATGCTGGCGTGCGTTCACCTTTACATCGCATCGTCGACATGTACAATAACAATTTTATTAACATCGATCTATTCTTATTGTCCGAACCTAGATTTAAAACTATAGTTAAAAATATGTTGAATGACTAAACGTGCAAAATATAAACCACGAACACACACACACTTTATAAATTTATTACCTAACAGAAAACTTAAGAAACAACAACAACCTCATAATCTTTTTTTAGTAATGAATATATAACGTCGTGGGTTGTACATTTATTTACTCATATTTATTAAACAATAATCATATTTAGTAATATCCTACTGTAATATCCTGTTTGTTTTTTGCTCTTCGTACGCGAGTCCGACTCGCTTTTGGCCGGTATTTTTTGTTTTTGTTTTTTGCTCATGCCGTTTTGCACACATGTTTCTTCACGATGTTTTCCTTAACCGTTTAAAAGCACGTAATATTTTTACAGTGGAAAATAATATGTCATGAATTAATCATCCTCTAAAAATCTACGTCGATCTAGTGGGTTTTTCTACTTTAACCCACAAAAGCGCCCCCACTAGTGAGGCAGATTCCACTGGTAAAAAAGTTCGTCAGCCCTGCCTCCTCATAACTAGCATCATCAAATACTGGGATATTGGAAACATGTGAAAATAAAAGATTTTCATCCTCAATGATTACATTGTATTACTTTCAAACTTCTTTCAAATTAAAGTTTTAATTCTGTGATTTTTAATTCTGTGATTTTTAAGGGAAGGTTACCGGTAAGGCGCTTACGCCCATGGAGTTTAAATAAATAATAGCCAAATTAGAAGCAATTAAAGAAAAAAAAATAGAAGCAAATTAGCGTGCAAAAGGGCTTAAGGCTTTACCGGTGACATTCTCTTAAAGCATTTTTAATACGAATGAAAATAAAATTTTCAAATAAAATATTTAATTCTGTTAGGTATATTGGAAGCGTTTGCAGTAAGACTACAAATAAAAAAATTGCATCCTTTACTATTTTACATTGATTAATTCTAATTACATAATTATTCCTTTCAAAATAGACATTTAAGTTCCGTGATACTTGAAGCGTTTTCAATATGACTACAAATAAATGATTTATAACCATTAATATATTTATTTATCATACAATTTATTTATGAAAATCAGTTCTTTTATTCGCAAGGGAAACGTAAAATATTCGTGAAGAGAAAATGCGTCTAAAAGGTGTTGCTTAATAACACTGAAGAGCGAATACTAATGGATTTAATTGGTTTAGCCTACTTGTACGGAACCCCCTACACGCGAGTCCGACTCGCACCCTATACCTGCTTTTTAGTTTATAGTCCAACTACCTACTTTGAAAAACCATTTTAAAATTAAATAAAACCATCACTTATTTTAATCTAGATCCTTAAGAAACCATTATTCATAGTTTTTGTGTTTGCCCAAATTCCCATGCCTTCCAAACTATAGAATACACAGTGATCACATATTGTATGGCATTCGCCTGACATTCAATAATTATTCCCCTATGACTCAGTTCAGTCGCTCACTTCGTTACGATAGGAGTGTGCGCGTTATAAATTTTGCAAAGTTTAGAAATGGTGAGAAGGCGAAAGGTTAGGAAGTAATGGTATTGAATCATTTTTAGCGAAATGTTATTTCTCGGTTTCTCTCTGAATATTGTTATTTTTCTCCATATTTTCGTTGATATTGTAATCGAAGAATGCTATCATTATTTTGTATTTACCTAGCATGTTTTATTTTATAGATTACCGCTCGTATTATATAGATAACATTTTGTTTATCGACTTGTTTTGTTTCTGACTTTGTTTCTTGCAATTCCCAGTCCCAAAATGAGAGTCGGCACATAACAATCGAAGGGGACAACTTCATGTTAAATGGACAGCGGCTGCACATCGTCTCCGGATCTCTGCATTACTTCAGGGTACCGGCAGCGTACTGGCGTGATCGGTTGCACAAGCTGAAGGCAGCGGGACTCAATTCTGTTGCCACGTAAGAATTAAGAATAATTAAAAAAAAAATTGTGTGTCATACAAATGAAATAACTTGTTATGAAAAATACAAATATGTTTTTTATATAATTTTAAAATGCTTAGTTAGATATTAAAAGAAAACATGCGAAATCTTACAATTCCCGAAACCCTCAACTGTCAACCAAAAATTTTAAAAATGCATAATTTATGTTTACAGAAAAACCTAAATTAAAATTCCTTAAATTACTATGGGAAACGGAAAATATTCGTCAAGAGAACATGCGTATACAAGGTGTCGATTGGCTAAAAGGTTTAATTAGTCTAGTGTTTACTATAGTAGCTTACTTATACGGAACCCTCTCCACGCGAGTCCGACTCGTACTTGACCGATATTTTTATTTCGAACTCTTTTGATTAGAAACCTCCATTAACCATATTCTTTTCCATTCCAATTCAGCTACATAGAATGGAGTCACCACGAGCCCGAGCCGCGACAGTACAGGTTCGAAGGTGATTACGACATCGCAGCATTTGTGAAGATCGCCGCAGAGGAGGGCTTGCACGTTATCCTGCGCCCGGGACCGTATATTTGTGCTGAAAGGGACTTGGTAAGTCCATTATTATCAAATTACCATAGTGCCGCAAATTTACCTACTATCGATCATCGAGAACGGGAGAAGCCAAGCCTAGTTAGTTCTTGTTAGTTCCGCGCGCATAATATAATAGTCTTTGCAGAAGAGCCAGCTCGTTTAGAAATAATATAATTGAGATTGTATCTGAGTTTTCAGACCTACCATATTAATGATGTAGGTACTTATTCATAACTCTGTTAATTGTTAGTTTTTTTTTTTTTTTTCAAAACAAACGTGACAAAATCAAAGTTGCGCCCTCATATCTTTTTTTATCAAATTCGTGGACGACGGGGCTGATTGCACTTTTAGTACCTATCTTTAAAGAATTATTTGTATTATTGTTTTTTAGTGTAATTGTTTGTTGTTCCTAATATAAAAAATAAATAAAAAATAATTCAAAAAAAAAAGAGGTCCGCGGTAGGGCGCTTACGCCCTTTTGCACGCGAACGCTTGCTTCTAACAAGGCTATTATTTCTTCATACACCATGCAATTTTGGATAAATGATCAGTACAATATATCTAAACCATCTAGACCTATATCTAGTGCGTTAGTTTCTTATAAAATTATATGGTTACCAAATCATAAATTTAAAGCAATAATTTTTAAAATCTGATGCATCACGGGTATATGTACCTATATTAGTGTACTGATCATGTGTACAAAATTTCTGAAATTGGTTAAACAGCCTTCGAAGAAGCAAACTTCGTTTGCGTACAAATAGACGTAAGCGCCTTATCAGTAACCTCCTCTTAAGTTAACTGGTAAATTCTCTTCTCCCGAGAGTAGGGTTGTTACTCTCCTCCCTCTCGGGCGACTAATCTAATCTCTCACTATTCGCAGGGTGGATTCCCATATTGGCTTCTAAGTAAATACCCTGACATCAAACTGCGAACAACAAACAAAGGTAAATAATTTTATTGGCATAGTATAATATAGCATATTTTTTAAGATTATATGCGAAAAATATATTCTCTTTTCATCTTTGCTGTTTACAGATTTCGCATGGGAGTCTCAGATATGGATCAATAAATTATTTGGACAACTAGAACCCCTGTTATTTGGTAACGGTGGACCTATTATCCTAGTCCAGGTACGAATTATAATACAAAATTTAATATTTTGTGACAATAAAAAAATATTTAACTTGTTTTAAATTGTTTGCAAATGTACCGTAGATAGAGAACGAGTATGGCAGCTATGGCAGTGACATGCCGTATAAAAACCAGCAGAAAAACATGATTTCTGAGCATGTGGGCACCAACGCAATCTTGTACACCACTGATGGCGCTCATAAATCCTTTTTCTCCAATGGAGCTATCCCCGGCACCCTTACCACGGTAGACTTCGGGCCTACGAAAGATTGTAAGTCGAAGCGCTATTTCATGCGTCATGACGGATTCCACGGGTAATCAATTAAACTTTTCTTAGAGGTAATTTCGTAAAGGTACGTTTAGGTTGTGCCTATTTCAATTAGTAAAATTCGTCAATAGTTTCAAACTTACTTTCTCTAAACTATTTGGACATTATTATCAAACTTTCTTTTGTGGTAAGTTACTGCGATGTGAACTTCACATACCAAAACATGTTTTATTTTAGCATGGGCAATAATATTTGTCATTTAACTGTGTTTTACTTTCACACAGCTGTCGAGAGTACATTCAGACCACTGCGTAGCTTCATGCCCAGTGGTCCATTGATGAACTCAGAGTACTACCCTGGCTGGCTCACTCACTGGGGAGAAAATATTGCCCATACACCTACCGTAGAAGTTGTGAAAACTTTAGAAGACATGCTGAAAAACAATATCAACGTTAATTTCTATGTTTTCTTTGGTGGCACCAACTTTGGTTTTTCTGCTGGTAAGAACCTAATTTGTTGTTTTATTGAGTAGGCTCATTTATATAGGTATATATATTGATCATGCCGAGAAGATCGACATCTTCTGAAAACGAGTTTACAGTCTATTAAATGTACTTAGCTTGATTAGAATGACGGCTGACGATATTTCACGCCATATCTTTGTAATAGCGTGGATAATCAGAAAACAATACACATATTTTTCCATTCTGTCATAACAAGGTAACGTCAACTTGCATAAACATTTTAGGGATGTTGTAAGTCAATAAATGTAAATCGATCGTTTTTTTGTTTGAGTTTTTGTTAATTTGTCTTTATTTTATTCTGTATCGTTATTGAACATAATCGTTTTGTTGGCACAATGCTAAAATTAACAAAAAATACTGTTTAGAACAGTGAATCTCGTGAATTTGTGCTTAGATGGTTTAGCTTTTAATCTATAAAAACTAGAAAACAATAAAAGGTTGTAGTTACCTACACGATTTTTGAAAAACACTTCCAGTCAGTAAATAGTTACGCACATAAATCTCAATTTGATCCGAATTGTCCCAGCACTATTCGAGGCTTTTGGCTTATGTCATTCTAATCAAGCTAGGTACATAATGCCCTTTTTAGAGTCATCAAAACTCAACCTGCTCACTACCACGCGCTGTGACCAAATTAAATAGACGATGTCACTCTACATAGAGTCGTGTCATTAGAAAACAGGTGACAATCTAAAAATTCTTCAGCTTATAGCTTTGGACATAGTCTAGTAGTGCAGCCATTTGTCCCTTGCTCGTGGTTAGGTTAGGTTTAGTTAGTTATTAGGTTTAGGCATTTTTTATTAACGCATCAGTGTTGATATGTCCTGCCTCATACATTCCGCATCTAGAGAAGGAATTCTCAACATTCGTTATTTTGACCACAACTATCATTTTTCGAGGAACATGTGCGAAGTTCAAACCTCAAGACAAAGCTTTATTAGCATCTGCATTTACTTGGTAAGATGACGATAAGTTAAACACATTAAACCTCGGGTCGTACACTCGGATAAAACCAACGAAAAACAATTTGATAAAGAAAGTACGTAGGTACGGTTGTACCTATCTTTTTTTGTGTTTTTTAAATTTTCGCCCATTTTCTAGTGACACAAGTCGTTGTCCAAACTCTACCATTCTGTTGCTGTGTCTTGTGACATTGCCGTAAGTCACTATGACGAACCACTTTTTTCTGTGACCCAGTATTATACTAAATACAATGAATATCGAGTGATGAATGATTGAATCACTTCATCTGAATAAATTCGCAGGATAAACTTACGTACATTTAACAAAAAAACTTTAAATTGTTAATTTCAGGCGCAAACTACGATGGCACATACCAACCAGATATTACTTCTTACGACTACGATGCACCATTGTCCGAGGCTGGAGACCCTACGCCTAAATATTATGCAATTCGAGACGCTTTACTGAAGGTAAGTACTACGGTACTTTGTTACGGCGTTTATGTCCTGTAATACGCAAAAGTCTCTAAGTACTTAAATATTATTTTCAGCAAAATTTCGGAGATCACACTATCACCCCACCTGTACCTGCACCAAAAGGCAACTATGGAACTGTCACCGTCAGCCCCAAACTGAGTCTTCTATCAACCGAAGGCAGGGCTACATTGGGGAAAAAATACACAGACGTTCAGGGCTCAAAATTACCGACTTTTGAAGCCTTGAAGCAATATGGCGGCTTTGTCTTGTATGAAACTACCCTTACGCAGACTGATGGTCTGTTAGCTATAAAGAAACCAAGGGATTTGATCTTCGTTTTTGTGGACGGTGTAAGTTATTATAATACACCCATAACAATCTTTAGAAAATAAAAAAGTATTAAAAGTGTAAATTCTGTTTCAGATTCTCAAAGGCAAAATTAGCAGAATGCATAAAATTTATTCACTACCATTGACTACAAAGAATGGCACAGTTCTATCATTGCTTGTTGAGAACCAAGGTCGTATCAATTTCGGCCAGCACATACATGATTTCAAGGTACGTCAGGCTATAAGTATGCCAAGATAGTCCAATTTTACCTATTACCAACATTATCTAATATTTTTTAACAAGAAGAAAATACCCATTGTTTCATTTCTTAATTTACAGGGAATTCTCGGAACGGTAACGTACGATAATCAAGTCTTGAAAGATACATGGAAAATCACCGGATATCCTCTCGAAAATTTGTATGATCAAGTACTTTTGCCAGCTGCACCAGGTGATGTCCATGTCCCAGCTTTGTATGAGGGGCAGTTTACTCTGCCAGAGGGAATACCGTTGGACACATTCTTGGATACTAATGGATGGGACAAGGTAAAATCCTTAATCCTACTACTTACTAACCTATAATAATGTAAATGCAAAAGTTTGGATGTTTGTAACTAAAGCCATCTTATCTGATATCGATAAAAATTTCGTCAGATTATGACCTAGATTGACACATAGGCTTCTTTTTATCTTGACACCTCGCGAGTGAAGCTGCGTGTGAAAGCTATTTTGTTTTGTTGGATATTGAGTAATAACTGTCACACACGAGAGCAGAGATTGTGATTATGACAACTCAACTGTCCCAGCACGGTATCGGGTTTCTCATCCACAGGTCCCTCGTCAACAACATTGTTGAAGATCGAAAGCGTTTCGAGTAGAGTGGCGTATTACGTAACTCAGAATCACAAAACTGTATTTTCTGAAGGTCATACAGGTTTACACCCCGCACTCGAAATGTCAAGACGATGAACTGGAGGCTTTGTATGACGACATTTCAAATGCTATGCATGCCTCAAAAACACACTTTAACGGACTTCAACGCGAGGCTGGGTATGAGGAATGGCGATGAACTAATTTGAATTTGGACAGTGAAACCAAAGGATCCATCGGTTGGTAGACTTCATGGAGAAGAGGGACTTTTTGCTATGCTTCTGTTTCATGAAGCGGTCACAAAGGCGAGATAGATTCCATCATGATGACCAAGAAGCAAATATTTAATTACTTATGTCATTAACAACAGGGTCAAATCCGGTAGCGATCACCGTATGGAAAAACGCTCATTATAAAAAAAGATAGGTCGCGTCTGATGAAATCTACTCTAAACCTCTCCTGATACCTACTCAATTCCTGTCCAAATTCAAAATCCTGAGAGCTTTCAATTGGAACTCCAAAATCGCTTCCAATGCCTGCTGAATGCGATACAGTGGATGAGCTGAACAACGGGCTGGTGGAAATTTCCCAAACAGTAGGGTTAAATTTCTTTAAGACCCATCGTAAAAAGAAACACTCTGAGCACACTCTAAAACTCATGGCAGAGCGAAGCGAAATGAGACTGCAATCTTCCGTGGATATGTCGAAATACGGGCCAATAAACAGATCTCCAAGTCCATGCGAAACAACTTGCATTTTCTTATTAAGTATATTATTATTACAGGCGCATTAGAGCGTAGGTAATAAAGTCAGTAGGCGAAACTCAAGATCGACAGTAAACTTTTGTCTGTTCTATAAATTGATTCGCACGTCAAATTATATTGTGTAAAAAGTAAAGCTCGGACTAAAGACACCATTAGTCGCACGTACTGCCAACACTTTTTGAGAGAAAATTCGCAAAATTCGAGAAAATCTCAAGATTTTTCAATGAAAATCGGACTTTTTGTCCGGACTTTTAAATTTTCTATCTGGTAACCCTAGCCACACGCCAGTTAGTAATTTGACAAAGAGGTCAGCCGACGAATCCTACTTGGATGGGCAGCGGGAAACTACACCATATATTATTGTCACAGATATCGCAGACCCTCAAGACGAAAGTCTATAATCAGTGCGTGTTGCCAATGATGACTCACGGCACTAAGACGTGGTCACTAACTATTGACACAAGCTTTTGAGCTTGTGTCAATAGTTAGTGACACAGCGTACTACTATGGATAGAGATACGATCGGAGTTTCACTACGTGATAGAACCAGAAATGAGGAAATCCGTAGAAGAACCGAGATCACTGACATAACCCTCAGAATTAGAAAGTTTAACTAGCAATGGGCAGGTCATATCGGAGAACCAACAACCGTTTGGGGAATAAAGGTTCTAGGGCAGCAACTACATTGATTGTAAAAAAAAAAAAAAAATACTGTAGCAAATGGCAATGGGGAACCCAAGAATGGGGATCATTTTAACAACCTTTTAGCGCTGTTCAAACCTTTTAAAACTTGAAAGGAGGAATATTTAGGTCAAGAGTTTTACTCTATTCAAGTTTCATATGATTTAGATAGCGCTAAGGCTGCCAAAATGATCACCATTGTTGCATTCTTCATTGCCATTTGCCCAGGGCCGGATTTAAATTTGTGCCGCCCTGGGGCACGAAAATGCCGCCCTATGACTTAAATTTTATTTTAATAGTTTTCCTATATTATAATATACAAAATTTTAATGTGATACATAATACTTGAAATATATTTCTTGAAAGATAAAATGTTTATTTAAAAGAATTAGTTAATTATATATTGTATAGAATTTTTTTTCTCACTTTCCAAATTTTGCCGCCCTAGAAAATTTGCCGCCCTGGGCACTAGCTCGACTGCCCCTAGTATAAATCCACCACTGCATTTGCCACTGTAATTGGGGGGCTGCACCTATTAATTTTTTTTTTTTGCTTAGGGTTACATCTGGATCAATGGGCACAACCTAGGGAGGTACTGGCCTACAGTGGGCCCTCAAGTAACATTGTACGTGCCAGGTGTTTGGCTCAAACAAGCCCCGGAGGAAAACCTAATCCAAATTCTGGAGCTGAACAAATCTCCGAAGGAACTAGCTGTTAAGTTTATAGTCCATCCAATCCTGAATAAGGCTGGTGCTGCCCAAGCATGGATTCACTGATGTTGGTTTTTTTAATTATACAGTTTATAAGTAATACTTAGTGCATTTACATATATTTTTATTATCCACCCACACCTGCCTATTGTGCTATCCTAATACATATACCCACGGATTCTTTTCCTGTTTTTTTTTGTTTACTTATAATATAAAAACACTCAAGTTGTCAAACGAGAGAAAAAGAGGAAGTAGGGCGTTTACTTTTATTTTGGCTTTAATAATAACAATAATAGTAATAAATAAATGCTGGACATTTCACAGAACATTATCTAGTCCCAAGCTAAGCAGAGCTTGTGTTATGGGTATAGTACTAGATTACTGATATACTTAATACAATAACATTACATGGATAGATATTTTTTATCATACAAAGAAAATGCCCAGAACACCCTGAAACATTATCTGCAGATCGTACAAATATTTGTTCCGAGGCGGGAATCGAATCCGCAACCTCCTGCGTCGCAGTCGCAGACGTACCTTCGCCCGCCGCGCCCCAGAGGTCGGCTTTTATTTCATTAAACTTTGTACATATGATCAGTACACTAATAACTAGTTTTTAATACTTAATCAATTTATGTATATAAAAATATATTTTATTTTTTATGGTAGGTAACCATATATTTTTATTATGGTAATTTTAATGGTAACCATAAGAAACTATATAACGCACCACGGGTCTAAGATATTAGTGGTCCTACTGATCATGATGTGTACCTACAAAGTTTCATGGAGTTTGAAGAAATAATAGCCAAATTAGAAATGACCCCCTCTTAATTAATTAAAAATACCCTCAGAGCACTTATCTAAGAAAATACCTGAAAAAGCCCGACTGCAACTTTATAAATGACGACCTGCGCGGCGGACGAGTAGCCGGCTGAGATGCGAGAGGTTGCGGGTTCGATTCCCGCTGCGGGACAAATATTTGTATGATCTGCAAATATTTGTTCCGGATCTGCGTGTTAGGTTACCATGGTACTCGTAGTTCCTGATACGACACAGGGAACCCTAGTGTGGGATCATGACTACGTATGTGACTGTGGGGTGTTATGTTATGTTAGTGTATACATATATGTATAATCATAAAAAATACAATAGATAAGCCTAAAGCCCACTCACATACAGAAAATACTAAAAATATTAAAAAATATATTAATATATACATATCATAATTAATTATTAATAAATAGGTACTTATACCAAAAATATAAAAAAACTCTTAAAACTATAAATTCTAAACTTAATAAAACAACTAGGTAATAAGTTAAATTCTCCAAAATATATATAAAAATAATAATTATATATATGTTTATAATTATCATTTGTTTTTATAATTTAAAAAATATTGGTCTGGTTATTGTAAATCAAAATTAAGAACTTTCCTTTAAAAACTTCAAAAAAAAGAAACTCTTTATCTATAATCTTCAAAATTATAATTTTTATAAACTATTCTTTGATATAGGTGACAATTTTTTTTTCATCTGTATTAATTTTATTGTCAAAATTTATAATATTTTTGATCCATCTACTCTCTAATACGATTAATAATTTATGCAACCCTATTTACAACGAACTTTAGACCAATTAAGCAGCTTCAGAAACCTTATAAAGTAGGTAGGTACCTACTTTTGCTCGATTTTCTATATCTCTTTCAATATTATTGTTCAATTATTGTGCACTTCAGAAAACCATTGCAGCACCATTTAAATGTGCATCGATTGTAGCCTGACTGTATGTACTTATTTATAGCTACCTATTAATCCTCATGATCTATAGTCAAATCATTGATTTAAAACATAAATCAATAGACAACTTAAAATATATGAGTCGAACGAATGCCAACATACATTGCCAACCTGAATGCTGACTGACCCAACAAAGCTGTGGCATGGCAGGCCCCTATCAAGTGATGCGGACAAGAGACAGGCATAGGAATTACCCATTAGTGTGAAAGAGTAATGCAGGTAGAATATACTCGAAGTGTAACCCGTATCAGGCAAGAGACAGAGATAGCTGTTGGTGTGAAAGAGTAGAGAGAGAAAAAGCATTTGAAGTATGACCCGTATCCCCGTATGATAAGACAGACGCAGAGTTCTGTAATTTGTAACCTACCGAGCCGCTGAGTGAGACCGGTCTGTCGTCGTGGAGACCGCGACAGCGTCGGACTGTTCTGCTCCGGCTTCTAACCAAAACACGTGGCTGGCAAAGTAAACCTACAAAAAGTGAGTATAAGTTCGAATATACGATAGATTTGCGCGTAGGTTATTAACCCGGAGTTTTCAATACTGTGAAAGGAGTAGGTATTTTAGAATCTGTATAAAAAAATAACACGCGAGGGAGTCGATATGACCCACCTGTTATAAAAAGTTTTATTTCACGTTTACCTTTCAGTTAAAATGCGTATTACATTTTTTTTAAGTTTAAGTTTTCCTTATTTTAGAACTTATCAACTGATACTTACTGAGGTATTGTTCTAACGATAGGATATTTGGGCAAGTATTAGATTTAAGTAAAACAAGTTAGTATTTTTAAACATTGAGTTTTTGCTTGCCTCTGGTTGCACCTTTTATAAGTATTATAATATAAGTCCGATCCTGATCCTGTATGTAATGTTATGTCTCAGGCAATTAGTTAGTATTCTTTGCTCCGAGCATAGTGACTGTAGGTACTCTTATGACGGCGACGTAATAAGTATAACAGCAAAAGATCAGTCATCCATCATGCCATGGTAAGTATCTACATGTTTTTAAAGTAGAGGATGGCTATTCAATCAAATAAGTGAATGTGAATAAAACCGTATAGGTACTATTCTAATATAAAATCAAAAGATCGAGTGCTAAAATACTTAGTTTAAAAAATCCATGAACTGATTACAGGAACTGGAACAAACGATTTCAAATAATACTTCCGGAAGTCTATGAACGGAGATAGGTACCTAGTATGTTTAATGGTGTTACCTACAAGATAACACATTGGTTATACATGGTGCCACAGAATAAGTATTATATTGCACTATTTGTAGGTGTATAAATTACTGAAGTAATATCATCATCATCATCAGCTTGTAGAATATATATTATATATATATTAAAATATTTTATATGCAGGTATATGCTATGAAAAGAAGTCATTCTACATATACTACACTCATTATTGACTAAAGTCTACAGCTCGCAGAACCGACAACCATTGGGATTAACGGTTTCAAGTGGCGACCATAGAACAACATTAGTATCGACTAGCGATCACGGACGACGACGCAGTGAAAAAAAGCCCATAAAACTATCTGGACGTATCAAAATGGTGGAGGTCCAGCAGTGGACTTCTACAGACTGATGATGAAGATGGCATAACAATAAACAATAAAAAAATGACAGTTACAGTAACTTTGTTTTAAATGTTATCAGGACCTGATGATTTATTTGAATTCGATGAAATCTACTTACCTATATTTTTTAAACAAATACTTACCTGATTACCTACTTTTTCAGCTAAATGATGGCGAATGATTTGAGCTGTGAAGTGGGCCCCCCGTGCAGCCTCGTGCTGGCAGATGGCTCCGTGTTTCCTGGCAGGAGTTTTGGGGCTCAGCTACCAGTTGAGGGAGAAGTCGGTCAGTAGAAAAATATATACATTTGCCTTTGATTATATACACACTAGATAGAGCTTCATGACACGAATGCGTCGAAAAAAATATCAGCTAACTGTTAGCTGATAAGTCGCTTCCCGCCCCTCATTGTCAATTGTATTGTCAAGGCGAACGGTCGCAAAGTGAATTGAAATTTGAGCTAGCAATGACGATTTGCGCCATAAAAGTGTGCAGAAATTACAAAGGACGTTTAAAAACAAATAGTAAAGACACCTACCATCGATAAGTATCCAGAATTCATAGTATTTTCAAAAGTATTCAATAAAAACAATCAACTTATTAGCCCCGATTATTCAACTCAAGCTTGGCACTTTTGTCTGTGTTGCCAGTTTTTGAATGCTAAATTCCTTATGGTGACTGAATAAATGATTCCTTATAAAGTGAGAACGTCGATTGGGTTCACCTGCTTTTACTTTACTTCACTTTTACCTATGAAAAGTGTAGTAGGTATGTATGTATATCGGCCTCTGTGGCGCGGCGGGCGAAGGCATACATACGTTATCTTATCCACTAACGAACGTCTATAGCGATGATTAATCAAAAGATGCCTGAGATGACATTATATTGTGAGTTGAAAATTTAAAATATACTGGGTTTTTTTTTTAAATGGGACAGTATGGGGATATCCGAATCCATAAGAGATACGGGAAAACTGTCTTTGGAACCATTTGCTCATTTTGTATAAAAACGATTTTGGCATAGTTATTTTTTGGTCAAGCGTGAGTTCTCCATAAAAATTAGTAGTTTTGATCAAAAAAAAAATTTATGCGTATTTTTTTTTGATTCAAAGATTCAAAGATATTTATTTGCAGAAAACATGTGTAAAAAGATGACAAGAATATAACAGTAAAACAATATGCTTGACCGGTTACGGTATGCAAATTAGGTAGAGAGATGGCATGCGTATAATCTAAAGATGCAAAAATTTAACAACTAATTATTATTTATCATTTAAAAATTCGTCAAGACTATAATAACACTTTGTAGTTAACATTTTTTTAAGTTTTAATTTAAACATTTGTAAATTCATGTCTCTATATAGTCTAGGTAATTTATTATGATCACTTTTATGTAAGGATTGTTTCATTGTATCGGAAGAAAAACATCTGAGCAGCAGAAGTTAGTCAAATTTAATAAAAATTTGTAAGTAATCTGGTACATACCTACGTTAATAAAACTATCGCAAAAAAAGGAAGTTTTTTAGAATAGCTAATGTTCCTATAATTCACAGACACTGGGTGAATATTATAAAAAAACAAAGCTTTTTATTGACTTATTTCCCACACGCTCGACATAATCACAATATCGCTAGTCTATCTATCTCCATTCTGTAAAAAATCAACAGATTCCACTGTTTGTTTTCTAGTAACCGGCAAAACTTACTTACCCGAACATAGTCAGTTTTTCCCAATAAATTGGGAAATATGTCAGTAGTTGTTATCTTTACGCACGCAAACAGACACAAAAGCAATGACGTGACGCGAGTGTAAGACAAACCTGCATGCATGTTTGTGTGTGTAGACACGCACACGCGCTAGCAAAGGCTGGCCTGTTTCTTTTGTAGTGATTGCAGGACGAAACTCTATCTAGTGTGTATATAATCAAAGACATTTGCATACTTCTCTAGATCTGTATTTTGCAGACGGTCGCTATTGTCTGAGATTACTTCGATTGTTGAAATTACCTATCTAGCTTAAGAGTAAGCTTTCTGAATTTAATCAGTAATTTACTATCGGTCCATTTTTCACATCAAAAATATCACAAGGAATTTCCGGTACATAGTACCGGTAGCTAACAATAACTAAAGAGTAGGAGTCTCATAGCTCACACATCGTAGGTAGTCGAATCAAATGACAGCGCGACATCAAACCTTTGAATTTGATATGTCTAGACAGTGTGCGCATTTATTGTTTTTATATGAAATGCAAGGCATTACATTTTTTTTATTGAATGCGCCACTTATGTTACTAAATGACGGGAGAATAAAACCACAGCGTAACCAATAGCTATTTTTCAATATTTATGGTTTGTATATTTTTGAAGCCGTCACGGACCAAAGCTTTACAAGCCATGTTAATATGTTAGTTAGGATGTAATATGTTAGTTAGTATTTATATTAGTTAGTATGTATATAAGTTAGTATGTATGTTAGTGTTAGGTAGTATGTATGCTAGTTAGTATTGTATGTTAGTTAGTGTGGGACAAATCTTAAAACTGAATTTTGTAATTTTTATAGGTAGGTTAAAGGTTAACCTGTCAAGTTCAGATGACAATACAATTATTATGGTGACGGCGAGCTGATAATATGATTATGGAGACTCCTCGTTGATTAATTGTTGCCTGGCAGTGTTGGGCTCATTTTGATCAGCTCACGGTTCCGATCACAAATTTAAGAAAATCTTGTTTTGAGAAGTACATTTAAAAAAAGAATTATTAGGTATAAAATATACTAGTGATTCACCCCGAACTGAGACCTCGCAAATACACGTGATGTAGGAAACTAAATTTCTACCTTTCCACTTAAACTACTTCAAAAAAATTTTACGCGACCACCTCAGATCCTGAACAGCATCGAAAGAACCATTTGAATCGGACTATCAACGGTAAAACTGGATGTAAGTACGCAGTAAGGGAAGGCTGTCTCGATGGACCAAGGACACCATGACCAAAGTCACAGGAAGTAATTAGATGGAGGAAGCCCGTTTACAAGACCGTTTGTCGTGGAATTTTATGGGGGAAGCCTATTTCCAGCAGTGGGCTTCTACAGGCTGATGGTATAGATGATTATAGAGACTGACTTCAAAAAAGGAGGTAGGTATGTAGTTTTTCATCAGCCTGTAGAATACCACTTCTGGACATTGGCCTCCCCCATAGAATGCCGCTATGAACAGTCTTGAGTCTCCTCCATCCACCGACTTCCTGCTACCTTATAATGGACCATCTGGTTTATCTGTCAAACCTCGCTCAGTTGAGACGAGCTCATCTCACAGATGATCAGAGAATAGCGGTTCGCAGATATTGAGTTCCTCTGATATTCAGAGGTACTTACCTACCCTATATTTTTTTACAGTTTTCCAAACTGGTATGGTCGGTTACCCCGAGTCGCTGACTGACCCGTCGTACCACGCGCAACTTCTCGTGCTCACCTACCCTCTGATCGGCAACTATGGTGTGCCAGATGAAGAGGAACGTGATGAATTTGGATTACCAAAGTATGTACTTGTTATATATGCAAGCTTTACAAATAGCACACTTTTTCTTGACACAAAGTGCAGTTCTATTTAAAAGTGTGAAAGTCGGCCCTTGCGAATTGAGTGTCCAATCACATGGCAGTTTCAATTTGTAACTCCCCCCCTACATCCACTCCTACTTCTAACGTCTACTTCTCACGTCTACTTCTTTTGTTTAATCTAATGCTGACTGAATAGGTATATGAACCTATAAACTTTCTATTTAAGTTAACTTAATTTGTGGAAACCTACTTACTTAATTAATGTGGCCAAAATGATCGTCTAGTCTAGTGGTAGGAACATACATTGTGTAGTGTAATTAACTCAGATCCTTTAAAGTTTTAAAAAGTCCTGTGCTACCTAATGACATAATTAACTAACCTAATCTTATTTAGATTACTGATATAATTACCTGTTTATCTTATTGAATGCTCACCAAATCTAACAGAAGGTCTAATTATTAAAATATTACAATGCTTAACTATGAACTGTAGGTACAATTAGGAATGTTAATGTAAACTCAATCTCTCAAAATAATCTATAGTTATTTAAACTAACTAATTTCTATAAATTGATCTAGGTAATCTATTGCAAGTTAATAATCCTAACATGTGATAGTGATCTAGGATTTACTGTCTTTCTATCTATCTAAAAAGGTTACTCGCTTGTATATTAGTTCAAGATCGCTTCATCATACCTATCTATGAAAGAGTTAGTAAGTTGAGACTTAATTATGATTATCTACCTCATACCTATAATGATACTACTCTATCTATCTTTCTAATGACAATATTGATTTGATTTCACGTTCTAGAATAAGATATATTTACAGAGGTTTTTAACATAACATTATAGTAATCACTTTCTTTCCATTCTGAAGTTACTCTACTGTATGATTTAATCAAAGCAAGGGACATTTCATTAATGTCTGAATTGTTCTCTAATAGTTTAATCTCTGTATTTGTAGTAAAACAATAAGCTTCCTTTAAATGTTGATGTTGATAAGTCATCACTAGGGGATATCAATTTAGCAGCTTGATTTAAGGCTCCTCCTTCGCCTTAAATAATAATTTTCTACCCGTAAAGTCTTGGTCAAATTCCTTCTGCTTTTATATAGATTTAACTATATATAGTGGAGGACAATCAGAATGATATTCTAATAAGCAAACTCTTTCGGTACTTTACTGCAAATGACAAGAGGAATTTTACTTGAGTATGTCGGAAGTAAGTCATTCTGTTTCATTCCAAATAAAGTTACATTTACTTCATGAACGCAAAATCAAATATTACCTCCCTAGTTAAAGTGGAACCTAACGGTTCCGTAAGGCAGTCCTGATCACACCGCTGGCCACTGGTCTAAACTATGTGTTCTTATTCTAAATAAACTTAATCAACATAGATTCGAACTATGATTCCGCGTACAATGAATGTATGGTTATGTAGGCAATTATTAAATAGCCCTTTTAGCAATCTTACTTCTGATTCTAATAATATTGAAAAGAAATATAGTACCCATTTTATTCTGAACTAACTAATCTCTGAAACATATACTTATCTAAATCAAAATCTTCTAATTTCTGTTAAAATAATAGTCTATAATAACTACTCTTTTTGGTATATACCTATAAATAAATCTGATAAAGCAAAAGTCCTGCTAGGTACTCAAACTTATATCTAGATAACATTCACAACTTGTGAATTTCTTCATACATTTTCATTATAAGAATTATTCTTCTATTATTTGAAGTTACTATATGTTTATTTGTATAAAATCATCTCTAGAATGCTATTGATTCTATCAGATATTTCTAATAATCTATTAGATATAACCTGAAATCAAGCTGAACTAAAACATGAGGATCCTTTTTTTTTTGGTTCCTGGATTTAATTATTATAATTATTTTAATCTAAAATCCCAACTTTACAAAGAATAGATTTAATTTGAACTTTAAGAACTTCTAGGCTGAATTTAGACTCCACAAACTCCTTAAAATAATACAAGAGATAAGTAGATATTCACCTTAGATATCTTGGATCATTGACTCAAGTTTAATCTTCTTTTCTAGTCAGATTTAACTTTAGCATTGCTCTTGCTTGGCTATAGAGTTTATACCACTGGTATCGAAATTGAACATCTTTATACCTCAACTTATTCATATAAAATTAATCTGAAACATCTTCCTTTTAAAATCAGCTCAGAAGTTCATATTACTTTTAAGTATCTCACGTAATAAGTTGGATTTAAGATTCAATGAACTAAAATTCATAAAAAGTAATGACTAACTTTCGAATTTGTAGTTAATAAAGACGAAGTAGATAAAGGTTACGTAGGTATTTAGATGGTACAAGTATTTTCATTCTTGTTAAGTAAATTTTGTAGAATTAATTGAAGTTAATCTCATAATTAAGAAGAGCACAGCTTAAAAATGTTATGCACACAAAATGTAGTAGAACACATGAAAATATCAGTCTAGAGCATATAAAAAATTCAAAGATAAAAGCTGAAAGGAAACGGATTATCTTAAATACAACAATATGACACACATAATGGTGTAGTGAAATTAAGTCTCGAAGATAATCTGAAAGAGAGCGGGTTAGATACCTACTTCAATAAATTTAAGGTTCCTAAATCCATAATGACACGCAACAACAAACAGGTAAACGCTTCTTTATCATCATCAGTATCTCGTAGAAGTATTTCAAGTCGTAATGACTTCATAATGACTCTAGCAAGTACAACATCTTCAGCCTGCAGAAGTCCACTGCTGTACGGAGCCTTCACTATTAAAATGCCACAACGAACAGTATTGAGCCGATATAATAAAAAAAGTAAGTATCTACAGATAAGTGAAGTTAAATCTCAAAGACATAAGCTGAAAGAGAACGGGTTAAACTTACAAGTCGCAATGACACATTCATTAATAAAATAGATAGTCAGGTGAAATTCAGTCTCGGAGGCCGCTGAAGAAGTCTATAATCTAGGGAACCTAGAACCTAGAATTTTGAAAGTAAACTCTCATCCTTTCTCAGATAATCACTAGTAGACAGATGTATATAACCCTTTTGAAATTATCTATTGAAATCTGTAAATAAATCATCATTCATTAATCAGTATTCACTGAATTGAAGTCTTCCCTTAGTAGATATAGATGTAGGTATCTACTATTATTTAAGTAGTTCCAACAATAAAATTCTATCTGAGATTTTACTAGATCTTAAAAATTCTGTTAAGTCCTAAACACAAGTTACACTAGATAAGTCAAACACACTGATAAAATAAAATACATAAACACTTACCAGTGATGCACCAACTATATCCAAATCACTGAAATCCAAAATTAGGGCACTCACGTCACAGCACTTTTTATCGGAACTAGGGTTCTGTACCCATCCGCGACTCTAGCTTCACTTAGTTGCCCGTAACCGCCCGCGGTTCAATAAAAACTCAGTAGCCCGTAGCCGCCCGCGACTCAGTCATAACTTCGACTTCCGCTCCTGCCCGCGATTCCATAATAACTCAGTAGCCCGTAGCCGCCCGCGACTCAGTCATAACTTCGACTTCCGCTCCTGCCCGCGATTCCATAATAACTCAGTAGCCCGTAGCCGCCCGCGACTCAGTCATAACTTCGACTTCCGCTCCTGCCCGCGATTCCATAATAACTAACGCTCCCCCAGAGCCCTGCTTTATTTATATCCATTTCCGAGATGCATTCCCACATCATCTGAACCTCCCCTCCCCCCAACTTTTACAGCAATCCTACATCAATTCGCACGAAATTTCTACAGTGTAAATTTCTGTCACAGCTCGCCCATCTAACAACACAGCTCGCCACGACGTAAAACACGCAATGGCTTGGGTGTACAAACTCTTTGTTCTCGCTGTGTTATCACAGCCATGCCACCCGCATTGGCTTGGCTGTACCGATTCTTGGTAATCTCTGTGTATCACACACGTTACCATCACACCCGTGCCACATTACACACAAGCCAAACTCAATTCCATTCACTAGAATACTTTCGGTTTTCAGTTCAAACTGTTTAACTCATTATTTTGAATGATTTTTTCCCCTTTTCTTTTTTTTAAAATAAATTTATATACATATATTTTTTTAACATTTTTCTAAATTTTAAATATTATTATTTATTTATTTTTTTAATTATTATATTTTTTTTATGCCACGGAAAAAGTAACTAAAAAAAAACATCCATGAATATTTGCTGAGATTTTACTGTTTATGCCCAATTATTGTGAAATCTTTATTTTGTGTACTTAATTTTTCTGCCGTAAAAGCCAATAATTGTGCAAAATATACTGCTATCTCAAAGTAGTTTTTGTATGTTTACGTCGAAATAATTTATGATTTTTAGTGAAACTAAATTTGAAGTGACGCAACTTGAATGATTATTTTACCTACATTTTTTTTATTTTATTATTTGAGAAACTCAAACAATAAAACTGACCGACTGACTGATTGACGGTTTGCGCATCTTGCATCATCAACTTATATTTGACTTTTCTCAACTTTATGAAATAATTTGTAGAAGTACCAGAAACATTTTCTGCAAAACCTTTAATCTTTGTCATGAACGAATATAATTTTCAAGCTTGAATCTGATTGCCAGGTAATTGAATCCCTTTCAGCATTGTGATTCGTTACAGCTCGACCCCCTGCAAATTTTCGCAGTCAATTTTCCCAAAATTTACCAAAGGAAAGTTGTCAAAATCCATTTTTAAATAAAAATTTAACTCTATTAAAATCAGATTCAAACAGTTTGATAGGCGTGTGTGTCGGTGGGTGTGTAACTTATGTGAGTGTATTTATACCCAAATATTAACAACCGTACTTCGTATCAATGTTCAAATCGATTACATGATACAACATTATTAGCTTGTACCCCCATCCAAGGATGATTAAACTGCACGAGGAAAAGTGAGTCGTGAATTCACCGCATCCCTAATGGAACTAAGAGCCTATTGCCTGGCCAAGCCCTTGCTCGCCAAGTTGTTTGTGCCTACTCAATAGTATCCCTGTCCTCTACAGTCCACTCCGCCCTAAAGTCCAGAAGTATATGCCAAGCATGCTCCATCACATCTCGATCGAACCTCGATATTTTGTTACAATTGCTTATATTTCGGAGCTTGTATAGTGTGCTTAGTTCGAACCTAACCACGTATAATAGATCCGCTAATGAAGGCACCTTGTGTCGAAGATAATTGTCTGCTGACGTAACCTAACTCCAAATCTCCTCCTTCATTCAACGTTCTTTGTAAGTGTGCTGTCTATCTGAATCTGGTCTCAACAAAGCGTCTCACAATGAAAAGGTCATTAGGTTCCCAGAGCCCCTCATATCATTCCACATCGTGCCTACTCATAATGTAAACATCCATACTTTCATCCTTTTAATATTGTAATAACCAATTTTTCATCTCTTGTCATACATCATCACAACCTATCTGTTAAATAATTATTCAAATTCATTCATACCCCTTTTTAATTTCCCCCCATTTAAAGTCATTCATTATACCCTAGAATTCTAAAGACCCTTAATTCATTTGAAACTGTTTATTTTTTATTTATTTTTTTCTTTAAAATTACTAACACTTTAGTAATTTCCCCATTGACGATCTACTCATTAATAGATTCCCCTTTTTCAACCATAATCTCCCTGAATATTATTATTACTATTGCAAAACGCAATATATAATTTTTATTTTATTTTTATATATTAGTAGCTAGTCCGCTGCTGGATCAATTTTCTACCAAACAAATTATTATCCATTTATCTAGTGCAAACTAAACCCAATTCACACGGCAAATGCAATTAAAATGCACGACAGATAGATACCTTTAAGCCGCGTAATTAAGTAATTTCCATTCGCTCTTTCATCATCATCATCATCACCAGTCGTACAGCAGCTTTAAAACGCGTGTCTAAAATCCATTTATTCCATCATCATCATCATTATCTTCAGTCGTAGGTACTGCAACTTCAGGCCGTGTATAAAGAATCCATTTAACCCATCATCATCATCAACAGTCACACTGCTACTTGAAACTGCGTATTTTAATATTATTTACCTTCATCATCATCATCAGCAAACGTACTGCTACTTCAAACAGCATATCGTAATATTATTTACCTTCGTCATCATCATCATCATCACCAGACGTACTGCTACTTCAACCTGAGTATCTAAACTCTTTCAACTCCATCAACATATCAGTCCGTTGAGTAACTTCAACCTGTGTATCAAAATCCAACCCCACCATCATAATAGTCCATAAAGTAACTTCAACCTGTGTATCAAAATCCTTTTGACCCCATCCTCTTCATCAACAGACCTCTGATATCCACTACTAAACAAGGCCTAGACTTATGTTATCTCTTTTTTTTTTTAAAGTCACGTTTTAATACTGGTTGAGTTAAAATCTTGTTCAGTTCTTGTGCTATTGGAAAAGTTGTTCGTACGATGATAAATCTTGAGTAGGCGTGTGGTGTAAATATTAGCAATTAAAATAAAATATAACATATCAAACAGATGTTTATTCATAAGTCAAAAATGCTTTTACTTATATTTTCATGCATTTAAAGTTTAATTAACCTATATTTCAAACTTGCTCCATTCCATTTTACGTAAGTAACCTTTATCTTTCATCTGAATAAATATTAAATTACAGATTTCAAACACCGTTGAATAACCAGAGCCTTTCATACGAAAATTAAACATACGCTCTAGTTTTTTTTTTTCAACAACGCTACTTAGAATTGAAACTATGAATTTATAACAACAATTAGAATAATTGATCTAATCATTAAGTACTTATCTTATTATGAATCTCTCCTATCAAAATTTAAATTATTCTAATTCTAGTTCTCCCATTACTTTTTTGTTTTTATTTACCTAGGTATTTTTATTTTATTCAATATACCTAAAAGTGACTCTTCTTATTTTTTATTTTGTAATAGTTTACAAAAGTTTTAGTTTGCTGCCTTAAGTAATTAGTTAGTCTAGTATTTTAGAAGTAAAACTTGAATTGTTTAAATTTTAAATATAGTCGAAAAAGTTCTAAAAATAACCTAATTGATGATAAGTGATTATGAAAATAACGATAATTCATCTAAAACTAATTTTGATTTTACTAGTAGGTACTCAATTTTTAAAACTTTTTGTTATACCTACCTAGCTACATTTTTTTTTTGTTAAAATTTATATGACTAACCCTAATTTTGCTTCTAATCATAGTTCTATCTACCTACTCTACCTAGGATGTTTATTTACACCATGATGAAATCTCCTAAATCAAAAATGTATAAGTACCTAAGCAAAGTTTTATTCCATTTGGTATCTTTGCAATACACCAGATTAAAGAACACGTTATTATAAAACTGGCCATTCTACTCATGAATTTTCCTGTGCATATAGACAGCTAAATATGAAAGCACTTTCCATAGCTACCTATTATTAAACAATGTTAATTAGTTTGTGAATTTTTTGTTCCTTTTAAGTATGTCCTACCAAGCTAAAACCCAGCTATGTTTATCAATGCATCAGATTCCATTATAGATCACACAAACAAGTGGCCCAAGACAGACCGTTCGTCCTGAAACATTTTTTATAAGCCCTTCTCTATATTTAGCACTAGCTGACCCGCTCGCGATTTCGTCCGCGTGGAAGACTATAACGCAGCCGCAGTGAAACAAACAAACAAACGCCTAAAATAATTACAAAACCTCCTATTTAAACCCTGTTTTTCAGTTTGGGGTCACATTTTAACCTTGAGGTCCTGTAAATATTGAAATATCAACAACCACACCGTGAAACTACATTTGAAACGACACCACACTTGAGTTGTTCAATTTAGTGGTCCTATTTTAAACTTAAGGTCCTGAAAATATTTCCATCTCATCAACTACACCATGTACCTACTTACCTAACTTTTACTTCATTGAAATAAACTAAAATCAGGCCAAAACGTAGTGTATTTTTTTTACAAATATACCGTTTTCATGCCTGTTTTCAGGAAAATTTCAGGAATTGTTGAATCACGTGTTTGTTTATTTCATTTAAGGAATCTACATGTAAAATTTCTAGTATACGCTATAAACCGGTTCCGAAATACAGAGCACTTTTGTTTTACATTATAAAGATGCCCCTTAGAAGGCGAACTTTCCAAATTCCCACCTTAGTAGACCCTAACACTCTAAAAAGAATACACCCTTCAAACTTCCAAGTCTCTACGACCAGCGGTTTAGGCTACGCGTTAAGACTCGGTCAGACAGTCAAGACTTTGTCTCTTATTATAATAGATTAGACCCATCTCAGATGACAATGAATATGACAGTTACGAGACAACTCGGTCGCTACGCACCTATCAATCATCTCCCTTCCATCGTTAACCATCGAAGAGAACCATTGCCCCTCCCGCTTACATCTTCGGTCACTGGCTACCTATCAGTCTACCGAAATACAACCTAAACGAGCCTTAACACGATTATTCTAAGTAAGTATTGCAAATCGTTGAGAAGTTCAGTTAACGCTTTCCGGGACCATCATCAGATCTGGTATTTGAGTAGGCATCAGCCTTCTAAATGACGCTGTTTTGAATCATCATCATCAGCCTGATGAAAACACCATTGGCTATAGGTCCTCCTTACAAAATTACTGAATTAGATTTAATCCATTTTATCTAACATCTAAACTCGCGAGAAATTTGCCAAAAATTAACTGGTTTGGCGACTCATCACTAATTTGCTAATTATTGCTAAACTACTAAAGCTATCATAAAACTGATACCTGTACAAGAATCCTGATGAATTTGCCCATTGTTTTCTTGTATTCACATGTAGTAATAAACTTGGGTAATGAAAAACAAAATACAATTATGCAAATATTTGTTTACGTTATTGTAATTTTTTGTTTTTACGCCAACAAAAATTCAAAATACTGTTATTTATGCAAACGGCATCACAAATAAATCGGTAGATATGTCTTACATACATTTACAAGCACTTTTCGTCGTTTTCATAGCACAAAAACCACAAAATCACAATTTTTTTTCAACATTTGATTGAAAAAACGGCCGAGACTAAAAATCTGACACAGAAACAATATTAATTTCCCGTAATTCTGATAAATAGCCGAACCAGTCTATGGTTTATGGTCAAGCCGTGTTCGGCACCGTTCCGCCGGTTCAAAAAGCTTGTGTATTGACCCTATACCATGGAATTGAGGTCTTTTTTTTTTTCAAGTGTGGGTAAGAACTGGCCAATATGGGCCGTCAACGAGCGGACAGACGTCAAATAATAGATCCGTAGAACACTACGCCAAAGAAATTACCTATCAACTTCACTATACCTACTCTTATAATATCCACACAAAATTCACAATCCACTTTCATATTCCAACTAAATGTAGATTTCTAATTATTGTTAAACAAGTTAAACTTAACTCTAATGTGCTAAAACCCCGTAAACTATAAAACCCTATTCATCTTTGCTGCGTACAATAATCGAAGATCCTACTAAAACATCGATTCACTCGATTAGATTTTTTTATCTTTTTTTCTTGGGTAGAATGACATCGTCTATCCTTTGCCTGTCTTAGAGCTTTATAAGCAAAATTCAGTGTGATCAACGCGGGTGAATTATCGCTTATTTAGGCTATCCAGGACGATAATTGGTGACGAAAAAACTGAAAGGCGACTAGTCTCTTATTAATTGAACATAATAATATGCCTAGAATAAAAATCCACTCCCACATATGTTCAGAAACAAAGATGTTACCCTAATGTCTGTTCTAAAATGAAAAACCGATAGAGTCGTCATTCATTTCTGTGATGCAACCATGGACGCATTATCTATAGTGTTTATGAATTAATTTTGCTGTTACTGGTTACCGCAATTATTCCTATTTATTATGACTATGTAATTCGGGTAAATTACACAACTTGCTGTGCTCATTCAAAGTAATTTCCATTGTTCCTACCTTTTCTGTATTTTGCAAGGAATTAGACTACGTTATGCTATTTATGCAGTGAAAAATGGCGACATCAGGTTTAGCGTGTTGGCAACACTTGAACACTGACAGTTTTTATGACAGGGGGAAAAAAAATACCACTTGTTGATTGTGAACTAAATTAAGTCTTGCAAAATGTTTTAAAACAACCAAAATTGCCTTTGGTGGAAAACAATGTGCCTTAATGGTAGATTTACGATTATTTCCAAAGTTTGCAAAACTATGACGCTTCGATGTGATTTAGACAGCGTTTTCTTATGAAGATTTGCGTCGCAATACTCGCAATTCACTTCACAAAGTGCATCCTATATAATGAGCATGGTAAGTCACTCTAATTCTTATAATCCTTTGTCGAAAACAGTCTTCAGCTAATTCACAAGAATTTACCCTCATTTTGTTGTTTCAGAATTTTATAAATCGTGACTGCGTCGTGTTTGCTGAAATTTTTTTTTGTGGCTATAATTGGACGTCACAGAAAGAATTTGGAGAGTCCACCAGAGCCCAGACTGTTGTGATATGAAAGAAACCAATAACGAGGGTTGAAAAGGTATGTTAAAATGATTTGAATACCTATGTACCTAATATGGATGAAAGTAAATTGCATGTGCAAAATAAACAAATGTATTACATACTTATTTTGTCCATAATGGACTCCTTTGGAGAAAGACCAGGTCAAAAATATAAATGAAACTAAGAGGTATATTAGAACGCAGCAAGTGGACATCAGCAGTCTCTGCCCATCCCTTTAGAAACAAGTGTAATTGTATGTATGTTTGTTGCTGGCACATGGCTGCGTCGATTCAAATTCTTCAGTATACTAACCTAATGGTAATTTCCTGAAGAACAAGTTGCCTACTACCTACACAGGGTCCCTCTACGTACCCTCCTAAGATCCATCAAGATTGACTTCTACTATGCAATACACTCCTCGGCTATCTATCGGTGGTTGTCCGTTAACACAGACACATCTACCATGATAGTTCGTACTGCTGGTAATATAAATAATTTTACTGTTGCTTGAATGTAATTACTTTGTTCAACATCCACTATTTATTCCTAAACTTAAATTTCCACTTGACTAACGATTGCAAGCCATCTAAGAAGGACATACAACACTCCGACTGAATTTAATTGGTAAACTATTATTTTTTTTATCAAAATAACTATATAGCACTCATCCTACATATCTTATTTTATTTGAGCAATCCTTAGTCCCCTTTAGAAGAAAAGATGCAGCAATCTAACACGTAACTAAATAATATTGACATAGACTTTCAAATCTGAAGTTCGAGATTGGTTAACATGTTTGTTTTTCTAAACTGCCTTAAACCGATGTCATCTGTAGTTTAACCTATATTTCATCATCACCAGACAGTAGACGTCTACTGCTGTATGAAGCCTTCCCCATGAATATTCTCTATTAGTGAAAATATTCCTACTTTTATTTAGAATTTTTTTGATAACATTACTTCATTATTTTTTTTTCAGCCAGGATCATAAGAACACTAACTCCAGAAGTGACATTAGCAACCGTGTTCTACTGTAAGCCTCACCTAACATCTACTCATACACAATTATGTCACCTGCCAGTGCGGTTCATCATCAAAAATGTGCAGCAGACTAACTCTTGATGCCACTTCAGGACCTATCCATCGTTCACTGTTCGTCTCATGGAGGTAAGAATGTTATAATTTACTACATTTTAAGTTTCATAAATCCTGTGTAAGTTTTTCTTTGTTAGGTAAAATACTAATTTCAAACTATGTACGTTTATCACTGAATGATTCAATCCTGTGATTAAACAAAGTATGACCCAAGAACATCTAACAAAGAAAGAATCAATCATACTATAGCAAGTTTTCTTTCCTTTTAATCGAATGACTAGGTTTGATTAACATTCAATTATTATTATATTTCAAAATAAATTCCTTGCCTTCATCCTCTAAGTTCAAGAAATCATCAATAAGTCCTACAACACAACAGAAAGAAAAGAGAGAAAACATTCAGTCTAATTCCCTTCTATTCAGCTAGTAACTAACATATTCCTTGGCTAATCCTTAGAAACAAATTTACCTTTGTGTAATATAGCTATGTTAAGATTATGTAAAATACCTATGTATGACCCTAATATATTATAACCGTCACTGGATGTCAGTGGATGGAGGCGGCCTAAAAAAGGGGGAGGAAAGCCTACGTCCAGCCATGTAAGACTGATGCTCTATGACCAATTATTAGAATACTAGCAGTTGCTCGTGGCTCCGCCCGCTCACAAATTATAACCTGTATGTTTCTTTTCATTGTAGAGAATGTACTGTAAAATTTCATCAAAATCCGTCTGTTTTCGCTAAGAAATAACAAACATACCCACAACCTTTCGCATTTATAATACTAGTTTGATTCCCTAAATATGTATTTAATTAAGCATTATTTTTCAGTTCAGCATTTACGTACGTACCTATGCATAAACTGAACACTCATACAAATTACAACCTATGTTCATGCATGCTAGTTACCTATATCATAACTAGGTGGCGCTGCCTAAATTGTACATTTCCTAGAACGCGCTATTGAAGCGTTTTGCATATTTTATGACCTCAGTGCGCTTATTTGAGTAAAACTTTTTTCTTCTACTAAGTCGGTTCGTTCCACTGACAACGAAACGAGCTGCTAGTTACCTGTATTCAAACTAGAGGGCGCTGCCAAAAATGCACACTTTGTAGAACGCGCTATCGATGCGTTTTGCCTATATTACTACATCAGTGCAATTTTATATGTAAAGTTTTTTATTTTTACTAAGTTGGTTCGCCCCACTCATAACGAAATGAACCCAATTCCAAATCTGGTTAGGATCTACCTGCTTACTTCAACTGTTAAATAGCAAAACCTTACATTTTAAGTTTATATTGGTTATTTCTTGGTAATGTTAGAACACAACCTTTAAAAGTAATCGGTGATTTAAGAAAATTGCAAATTCTATTTTGAATACTTAGTAAGTACCTTTCGTGTTTAATTTCAGGTTGAATGACTGTTCTACGACTACCAGCGGGGTGGCAGGTCTACGTTTACCAGCGGGGTGGCAGTTCTACGTCTACCTACCTAGTTACTAATTAGACATAAGGCTTGTGAACGTTAATTTATTTTTCAAAACTGCTTTTAAGTAAGTACTTTCGTAATAAATATCTACGTTTGTGTGGTTTTACTTAGCGAAACAAAATTAACCTCGCCTTAATAGGTAGATAAATTTGATTTCCAACAACAAGACAACTTTGAGTTAGACGGGTTTTGAATTCAAAATATTTAGGGTTCTGCATAGGTTTTTGCTAAAGGCCCTTTGCCCCCCCATTATTCACTAACTCAATTAAGTAATAAGTTTCTGAGCTACGATCCCCAATTAAAGCATTCGACTTTACTTAAGAAAATGTAATTTATCAATCTAAAACTCAACCAAGATGTCAAAGACCATTCGGAATTGTTCTTTAATCCGAAAATTAATCCTATAGGTACTAACACGACCCCCCGTTCGAAATTTCACGACCCCCCGCTGAAAAAACTCCATAATTTTTTATTTATTTTACTATTTTAAGAATTCAATACCTGTGTCTATGTTATTTGAATACCTTTTGATCACGAATTTCCTGCATCTAGTTTTTTAGAAGATAGATTTAAGTTAATGTTTAATCCTGCCTAAGTACATGCTATTCTAATTCCTAATTTACACGAGATAGTACCTACTCTAAGGTAACCCTTTAGATATTGCAGCCTATTGTGTCCATATACTTAGCTTACAATCAATAATATAACATAGTAGTCACAAACATAGTTCCGATTCCACACTAGGATTCCCTATGTTGTGCGAGTATCGGGATCATCGAGCTTCATGGTACCACACTATCTAGACTCGAACAAACACTTGCTAACCATACAAGTACTTGTCCCGCAGCAGGAGTCGAACCCGCACCTCTTACATCCCAGCCGGGTACTCTCCGTCATGCTACCAAGGTCGTCAAATAGTTATGCTGCTCATAAATTGCTCCTTTTGTGCCTAGCTCACCTACCTAATGTTATATTTTATGGTTAAGCAATTATTTAGCTAGGAATTGAATCATTATATTGTTAGATATACATGTACCTGAACTAACTAGCTAGATAGGTTCCATGTTTTTTTAGAACGATGGTTCCAATCATTATGACTTCTAGCACATACGTGGAGTGGAAACATGTCAAATCAAATCAAAAGCATTCTATTCATTGAAAACACAATGATAATTTTGATCATTGTGTGATTATTGAAAGTAAGTTTTAATCATTTGTTAGCTAGCTAAACTGTCTCTAAATGAAAATAAAGTTCAACCTTAAGATAGGTAGGTATCTATTTGTTATATATTTAGAGTCACAGTTAAATAATCTAATCTAGATAGATACTTTTATATAGTAATAACGAATGAGCAGTGGTAGCTATTCTGAGCAACACCATCAAGCCCACTTTTCATCAAAGCTATCGCGCACCCTTTCTAACTTATTGAAATAAAAGAAACCGTCGTGGTCTCTACTCACTCTAGCTCAGTTCAACCCCAGAGAATGATACACAGAATCGACCCCCATTTCCCACTGACCAACTGACTCTTGATTTTATTAAGTCCTTATGACAAAAGACTACCTAAGTACTTAATTCTGTTGCATGAATCTACTTAAAAATGGTAATTTATCAGTAACTAAATGTGTCTACCTATAATCTGAATTAAAATAATACCTATTACCTATCAGTACTACACAGGACTTAAAACTCTCCTATATTTACGACAGCAAATTGTGCGGAAGACCGCGACTTTAAATGAAAAAGATTGAATTTAACTAGGTATGCTAATCAGAAATACCTACTATATTAATTTAGCTTATGAAATATGAACTATTTTAAAATTATTATCGTAGTAACTCAACAAATACATAATTATCCTGGTCATGGCTATCCCATATTGTAACTTCCCCCCCTACATCCACTCCTACTTCTAACGTCTACTTCTCACGTCTACTTCTTTTGTTTAATCTAATGCTGACTGAATAGGTATATGAACCTATAAACTTTCTATTTAAGTTAACTTAATTTGTGGAAACCTACTTACTTAATTAATGTGGCCAAAATGATCGTCTAGTCTAGTGGTAGGAACATACATTGTGTAGTGTAATTAACTCAGATCCTTTAAAGTTTTAAAAAGTCCTGTGCTACCTAATGACATAATTAACTAACCTAATCTTATTTAGATTACTGATATAATTACCTGTTTATCTTATTGAATGCTCACCAAATCTAACAGAAGGTCTAATTATTAAAATATTACAATGCTTAACTATGAACTGTAGGTACAATTAGGAATGTTAATGTAAACTCAATCTCTCAAAATAATCTATAGTTATTTAAACTAACTAATTTCTATAAATTGATCTAGGTAATCTATTGCAAGTTAATAATCCTAACATGTGATAGTGATCTAGGATTTACTGTCTTTCTATCTATCTAAAAAGGTTACTCGCTTGTATATTAGTTCAAGATCGCTTCATCATACCTATCTATGAAAGAGTTAGTAAGTTGAGACTTAATTATGATTATCTACCTCATACCTATAATGATACTACTCTATCTATCTTTCTAATGACAATATTGATTTGATTTCACGTTCTAGAATAAGATATATTTACAGAGGTTTTTAACATAACATTATAGTAATCACTTTCTTTCCATTCTGAAGTTACTCTACTGTATGATTTAATCAAAGCAAGGGACATTTCATTAATGTCTGAATTGTTCTCTAATAGTTTAATCTCTGTATTTGTAGTAAAACAATAAGCTTCCTTTAAATGTTGATGTTGATAAGTCATCACTAGGGGATATCAATTTAGCAGCTTGATTTAAGGCTCCTCCTTCGCCTTAAATAATAATTTTCTACCCGTAAAGTCTTGGTCAAATTCCTTCTGCTTTTATATAGATTTAACTATATATAGTGGAGGACAATCAGAATGATATTCTAATAAGCAAACTCTTTCGGTACTTTACTGCAAATGACAAGAGGAATTTTACTTGAGTATGTCGGAAGTAAGTCATTCTGTTTCATTCCAAATAAAGTTACATTTACTTCATGAACGCAAAATCAAATATTACCTCCCTAGTTAAAGTGGAACCTAACGGTTCCGTAAGGCAGTCCTGATCACACCGCTGGCCACTGGTCTAAACTATGTGTTCTTATTCTAAATAAACTTAATCAACATAGATTCGAACTATGATTCCGCGTACAATGAATGTATGGTTATGTAGGCAATTATTAAATAGCCCTTTTAGCAATCTTACTTCTGATTCTAATAATATTGAAAAGAAATATAGTACCCATTTTATTCTGAACTAACTAATCTCTGAAACATATACTTATCTAAATCAAAATCTTCTAATTTCTGTTAAAATAATAGTCTATAATAACTACTCTTTTTGGTATATACCTATAAATAAATCTGATAAAGCAAAAGTCCTGCTAGGTACTCAAACTTATATCTAGATAACATTCACAACTTGTGAATTTCTTCATACATTTTCATTATAAGAATTATTCTTCTATTATTTGAAGTTACTATATGTTTATTTGTATAAAATCATCTCTAGAATGCTATTGATTCTATCAGATATTTCTAATAATCTATTAGATATAACCTGAAATCAAGCTGAACTAAAACATGAGGATCCTTTTTTTTTTGGTTCCTGGATTTAATTATTATAATTATTTTAATCTAAAATCCCAACTTTACAAAGAATAGATTTAATTTGAACTTTAAGAACTTCTAGGCTGAATTTAGACTCCACAAACTCCTTAAAATAATACAAGAGATAAGTAGATATTCACCTTAGATATCTTGGATCATTGACTCAAGTTTAATCTTCTTTTCTAGTCAGATTTAACTTTAGCATTGCTCTTGCTTGGCTATAGAGTTTATACCACTGGTATCGAAATTGAACATCTTTATACCTCAACTTATTCATATAAAATTAATCTGAAACATCTTCCTTTTAAAATCAGCTCAGAAGTTCATATTACTTTTAAGTATCTCACGTAATAAGTTGGATTTAAGATTCAATGAACTAAAATTCATAAAAAGTAATGACTAACTTTCGAATTTGTAGTTAATAAAGACGAAGTAGATAAAGGTTACGTAGGTATTTAGATGGTACAAGTATTTTCATTCTTGTTAAGTAAATTTTGTAGAATTAATTGAAGTTAATCTCATAATTAAGAAGAGCACAGCTTAAAAATGTTATGCACACAAAATGTAGTAGAACACATGAAAATATCAGTCTAGAGCATATAAAAAATTCAAAGATAAAAGCTGAAAGGAAACGGATTATCTTAAATACAACAATATGACACACATAATGGTGTAGTGAAATTAAGTCTCGAAGATAATCTGAAAGAGAGCGGGTTAGATACCTACTTCAATAAATTTAAGGTTCCTAAATCCATAATGACACGCAACAACAAACAGGTAAACGCTTCTTTATCATCATCAGTATCTCGTAGAAGTATTTCAAGTCGTAATGACTTCATAATGACTCTAGCAAGTACAACATCTTCAGCCTGCAGAAGTCCACTGCTGTACGGAGCCTTCACTATTAAAATGCCACAACGAACAGTATTGAGCCGATATAATAAAAAAAGTAAGTATCTACAGATAAGTGAAGTTAAATCTCAAAGACATAAGCTGAAAGAGAACGGGTTAAACTTACAAGTCGCAATGACACATTCATTAATAAAATAGATAGTCAGGTGAAATTCAGTCTCGGAGGCCGCTGAAGAAGTCTATAATCTAGGGAACCTAGAACCTAGAATTTTGAAAGTAAACTCTCATCCTTTCTCAGATAATCACTAGTAGACAGATGTATATAACCCTTTTGAAATTATCTATTGAAATCTGTAAATAAATCATCATTCATTAATCAGTATTCACTGAATTGAAGTCTTCCCTTAGTAGATATAGATGTAGGTATCTACTATTATTTAAGTAGTTCCAACAATAAAATTCTATCTGAGATTTTACTAGATCTTAAAAATTCTGTTAAGTCCTAAACACAAGTTACACTAGATAAGTCAAACACACTGATAAAATAAAATACATAAACACTTACCAGTGATGCACCAACTATATCCAAATCACTGAAATCCAAAATTAGGGCACTCACGTCACAGCACTTTTTATCGGAACTAGGGTTCTGTACCCATCCGCGACTCTAGCTTCACTTAGTTGCCCGTAACCGCCCGCGGTTCAATAAAAACTCAGTAGCCCGTAGCCGCCCGCGACTCAGTCATAACTTCGACTTCCGCTCCTGCCCGCGATTCCATAATAACTCAGTAGCCCGTAGCCGCCCGCGACTCAGTCATAACTTCGACTTCCGCTCCTGCCCGCGATTCCATAATAACTCAGTAGCCCGTAGCCGCCCGCGACTCAGTCATAACTTCGACTTCCGCTCCTGCCCGCGATTCCATAATAACTAACGCTCCCCCAGAGCCCTGCTTTATTTATATCCATTTCCGAGATGCATTCCCACATCATCTGAACCTCCCCTCCCCCCAACTTTTACAGCAATCCTACATCAATTCGCACGAAATTTCTACAGTGTAAATTTCTGTCACAGCTCGCCCATCTAACAACACAGCTCGCCACGACGTAAAACACGCAATGGCTTGGGTGTACAAACTCTTTGTTCTCGCTGTGTTATCACAGCCATGCCACCCGCATTGGCTTGGCTGTACCGATTCTTGGTAATCTCTGTGTATCACACACGTTACCATCACACCCGTGCCACATTACACACAAGCCAAACTCAATTCCATTCACTAGAATACTTTCGGTTTTCAGTTCAAACTGTTTAACTCATTATTTTGAATGATTTTTTCCCCTTTTCTTTTTTTTAAAATAAATTTATATACATATATTTTTTTAACATTTTTCTAAATTTTAAATATTATTATTTATTTATTTTTTTAATTATTATATTTTTTTTATGCCACGGAAAAAGTAACTAAAAAAAAACATCCATGAATATTTGCTGAGATTTTACTGTTTATGCCCAATTATTGTGAAATCTTTATTTTGTGTACTTAATTTTTCTGCCGTAAAAGCCAATAATTGTGCAAAATATACTGCTATCTCAAAGTAGTTTTTGTATGTTTACGTCGAAATAATTTATGATTTTTAGTGAAACTAAATTTGAAGTGACGCAACTTGAATGATTATTTTACCTACATTTTTTTTATTTTATTATTTGAGAAACTCAAACAATAAAACTGACCGACTGACTGATTGACGGTTTGCGCATCTTGCATCATCAACTTATATTTGACTTTTCTCAACTTTATGAAATAATTTGTAGAAGTACCAGAAACATTTTCTGCAAAACCTTTAATCTTTGTCATGAACGAATATAATTTTCAAGCTTGAATCTGATTGCCAGGTAATTGAATCCCTTTCAGCATTGTGATTCGTTACAAATTGCTACCTATTTTAACTAAGTGTGGTTTTATCACTACGCATTAATGGGTAATATGACGGACCTATACACACTAATGATTCACCCCGAACTGAGACCTCGCGAATTCACACGCGATGTAGGAATCCTACTTTCCTTAATAGAAACTTAAACGACTTCAAAAACATTTAGATAAAAATTTCACGGGACCATCTCGAGATCATTCCTTAAACAGCATCGAAAGAACTAATTAGTCCGTATAGTTCTACCATTCAGTTCTACTAGTAGGACTAAACGGAGAAATATATCCGTTAGTTTCTACAGAACCATTTGAATCGGACTAATCAATGTAAAACTGGACGCCGTGGAAGGCTAATCTTGATGGAAGATTGGTCTCGATGGACCAAGGGTATTATGCAGGTAGCAGGATGTCGGTGGAAAGAGACCGTTCATCGTGGCATTTTATGGAGAGGCCTATGTCCAGCAGTGGGCTTTTACAGGCTGATGATGTTGAATAATAACAACATTGGTATGTTCTACCTAAAATACCTCCTTTTTGATGCCGGTCAACATCTAAAATAATCTAGCAAGTGTATCATGATAGCAGTATTAAAGGAAAACTGTAGGCAACATTGTAATGTTCTGTGTATCAAAGAAATTAATGGTCAATTTAACGTACGACAACGTCAACGTCTTCTTCTGCTGGCGAAACACCCGAGACCATAAAAGTGTTCCGTTTTTTCAACTTTGGTACGTAACCCTAAAACATTCGCCCATTGTACCTCTAATTTGAAACTTTTTAAGTATATATTTTTTTTGTTTTGTGTTTGTTGTACAATAAAGTTGTAATTTATATATATAGGTATTCATTTTGCGTTTACAATCATCAGATGGTTCGAGTCCAGCCGCATTTGGGCTGCTGGTTTGATAGTCGGAGAGGTGAGCACACGAGCATGCCATTGGCGTGCCAAGCGCTCACTCGGCTCCTGGTTGGCAGCCCACGGCATCCCAGGCCTATGTGATGTCGACACCAGGGCGTTAACGTACCGACTACGCGAGGGAGTCACATTGGGTCGAATAATCCAAGGTGTTCTCCCGGTTGGTCCGCTGCCACCATTATCAGATCCGAACACCAGAAACTTGGTAGCAGAAGTATCTATAAAGGTTAGAAAACAATACTACAAACTGTACCCATATATTTACAACAATCTCTAGAGGTAAACTAAATTTGATAGCACTAAAACCTTCGCCTAAATCGAATGTACCTACCTAAATAATGTTGTTAGAATCGACTACACTATATGTGACCCTGAGCTACGCCATTGAGAATATAGAGAATTGTTTTATTTCGTTTTCCAAAACAATGTACCTATGTACCTATTCATTATTGTTGTCTAGTTATTGAAGTTTTTATAAAATTACAGGAAAAGAAAATTTTCAATCCCAATGGAGAATTCACAATTGTTGCTGTTGACTGTGGTCTAAAATATAATCAAATCAGATGCTTGGCGAGGAGAAATGCTAAAGTCATTTTAGTTCCATGGGACCATAAATTCAATGTAAACGAATACGACGGGTTATTCATCAGCAACGGTCCGGGTGATCCAGAAATATGTAAGAAAGTCGTCGATAACATCCGTGCGGTCATGAAGGAACAGGTGAAACCAATATTTGGCATTTGCCTTGGACATCAGTTGCTATCAACTGCAGCTGGCTGCAATACTTATAAAACAAGGTATGAATGAATTCAAATTTCTGATAACTTCATATAGAAAATAATTTAAAAGGCATATATATATCTATACATAAGTATTTAAAATTTCAGCTACGGCAACCGTGGACACAATTTGCCTTGCACTCATAGTGGCACAGGACGCTGCTTTATGACATCTCAGAATCATGGTTTTGCTGTTGATCCGGATACTTTGCCGAATGATTGGAAAGTTTTGTTTACTAATGAAAACGACAAAACCAACGAGGGCATCATACATAAGACACATCCCTTTTTCAGTGTTCAATTTCACCCTGAACACACTGCAGGACCCACAGACCTTGAATGTTTGTTTGATATATTCGTAGACGCCGTGAAATCTTTCAAAAACAAAAAATCTTGTGTTATCGATGAAATGATCACAAACAAATTGAAATATGAACCAACACTTCCTGAGAGGCCAAAAAAGGTTTTGATTTTGGGTTCTGGTGGACTTTCTATTGGACAAGCAGGTGAATTTGACTATTCTGGATCTCAAGGAGTAAAAGCAATGCAAGAAGAGAAGATTCAAACTGTGCTCATTAATCCGAACATTGCAACCGTTCAAACTTCAAAAGGATTAGCAGACAAAGTTTACTTTCTTCCCATTACTCCTGAATACGTAGAACAGGTTATAAAAGCTGAACGACCAACGGGAGTTTTATTGACATTCGGAGGTCAAACGGCGTTGAATTGTGGCGTGGAACTGCATAAATCCCGAATATTTGAAAAGTACAATGTCAAAGTTTTGGGAACACCCATACAATCTATCGTAGATACAGAAGACAGAAAAATATTTGCAGAAAAAATTTATTCAATCGACGAAAAAGTAGCTCCAAGTGCTGCAGTGACTTCTGTCGATGAAGCTATATTAGCGGCCAACCAGATTGGATATCCAGTAATGGCAAGGTCTGCTTTTTCTTTGGGAGGATTAGGTTCTGGGTTTGCGAACAATGAAGAAGAACTGAAAGCACTTGCTCATCAAGCACTCTCACACTCTGATCAATTAATTATCGATAAATCACTCAAAGGGTGGAAAGAAGTAGAATATGAAGTCGTCCGAGATGCTTACGACAATTGCATCACTGTTTGTAACATGGAAAATGTAGATCCTTTAGGAATACATACTGGAGAATCCATTGTCGTTGCACCGAGTCAAACCTTATCCAACAGGGAATATTACATGCTGCGAAATACTGCTATTAAAGTAATTAGACATTTTGGCATCGTTGGTGAATGTAACATCCAATATGCTCTCAATCCACACTCGGAGGAATTTTATATCATTGAAGTGAACGCAAGATTATCTAGGAGCTCAGCATTAGCTAGTAAAGCAACTGGATATCCTTTAGCATACGTAGCTGCTAAATTAGCACTAGGGATTCCATTACCGACTATCAAAAATTCTGTAACAGGAGTCACCACAGCATGCTTTGAGCCAAGCTTGGATTACTGTGTCGTTAAAATTCCTAGGTGGGATTTAGCTAAATTCAATAGAGTCAGCACAAAAATTGGAAGCTCCATGAAAAGTGTAGGAGAAGTTATGTCCATTGGTAGAAACTTTGAAGAAGCTTTTCAAAAGGCGTTGCGAATGGTTGATGAAAATGTTAATGGATTTGATCCGAACATAAAAAATGTGAATGAAAATGAGCTCAGAGAGCCAACAGATAAAAGGATGTTTTTCCTAGCTGCTGCCCTCAAACAAGGTTACACTGTTGAAAAACTATACGAATTAACAAAAATCGATCAGTGGTTTCTAGGAAAATTTAAAAACATCATCGAGTACTATAAAACTCTTGAGGCAACCAATAGTGGCTCCATAACTAGTGATATTTTGAAACATGCTAAGAAAATTGGATTCTCTGATAAACAAATAGCTGCGGCTATAAAAAGCACAGAATTAGCAGTGAGGAAATTACGAGAAGAATATCACATTACGCCATTCGTAAAACAAATTGACACAGTAGCTGCTGAATGGCCTGCTTCCACGAATTACTTATACTTGACGTACAATGGCAGTACACATGATTTACAATTTCCTGGTGATTTTACTATGGTACTTGGGTCAGGTGTCTACAGAATTGGAAGCTCTGTAGAATTTGATTGGTGTGCCGTGGGATGCTTAAGAGAGCTTAGAAATCAAGGAAAAAAGACCATTATGGTGAACTACAATCCGGAAACGGTCAGTACGGACTACGATATGAGTGACAGATTATATTTTGAAGAGATTTCTTTTGAAGTTGTAATGGATATTTATAACATTGAACATCCCGATGGAGTAATATTATCAATGGGTGGTCAATTACCAAACAATATCGCAATGGATCTGCACAGGCAGCAAGCAGTTATTCTGGGCACGTCACCAGATATGATAGATAATGCTGAAAATAGGTTCAAATTCTCTCGAATGCTAGATCGTAAAGGAATTTTACAACCCAGATGGAAAGAACTTACAGATCTTGAATCTGCTGTAAGTTTCTGTGATGAAGTAGGATACCCGTGCTTGGTGCGACCGTCGTATGTGCTGAGTGGTGCTGCAATGAATGTTGCTTATTCCAACCAAGACTTAGAAGCATATTTAAAATCCGCTAGTCTAGTCAGCAAAGACCACCCAGTTGTGATATCAAAGTTTATAATGGATGCAAAAGAAATAGATGTCGATGTAGTTGCTTCTGATGGGATAATTTACTGCATGGCCGTTTGTGAACATATTGAAAATGCAGGTGTTCATTCTGGAGATGCAACTTTGGTTACGCCTCCGCAAGATATCAATCAAGAAACTTTAGATAAAATTCGGGAAATATCCAGTGTTATAGCAGAAACATTAGATGTAACTGGCCCATTTAACATGCAGCTGATAGCAAAAGATAACGAACTGAAAGTTATTGAATGCAATGTGAGAGTCTCAAGATCGTTCCCGTTTGTATCTAAAACCTTGGATCACGATTTCGTTGCCACAGCTACTAAAGTTATACTGGGCATACCTATGGAGCCAGCTAATATAATGACTGGATGTGGAAAAGTAGGCGTCAAAGTTCCTCAGTTCTCTTTCTCAAGACTTGCTGGTGCCGATGTAACATTGGGAGTGGAGATGGCATCCACTGGAGAAGTGGCATGTTTCGGTGAAAATCGGTATGAGGCATATTTGAAATCATTGATGAGCACTGGTTTTAGGATACCCAAAAAAGCCATCTTATTATCTGTTGGAACATTCAAGGTATTTAATTATTCTCGTGTAAATCGTGATACCAGATGGAAGATCAATTTCTAATTAATGCAAGTTTTCATATTCTTTCAGCACAAAATGGAACTTCTGCCAAGTGTCCGTGTATTGCAGAAGATGGGATATAAATTGTATGCTAGCATGGGAACTGGAGATTTTTATACTGAACATGGAGTCGAGGTAACGCAACTCAATTAAACTAATGTAAACTAGACAAAATTAACGTTTCCTTGTTACAACACTATCAAACAATTCAAAATTATATTACCGATGTCATTGTATTTTTAGATTGAAAGTGTGCAATGGACTTTCGACCATATTGGGGATCCAGAAGATGATAGATCAGACGGAGAACTTATGCATCTAGCTGACTTTATGGCAAAGAAGCAACTGGATTTGGTTATAAACTTACCTATGCGTGGAGGAGCTCGCCGTGTCACATCATTCAGTACTCATGGATACCGAACCAGACGTTTGGCAATTGATTATGCAGTTCCTCTAGTAACAGATGTGAAATGTGCTAAACTATTAGTTCAGGTACCTATTTCTAAGGCTACACTTTATTTTCAACAACGTATTCTCTTGACACTGAGTAAACTGGGGTTTTCAGAAGGTGGTGGTTTTTCAGTTATATAATGTTCCTCAAACTTGTAGTTCCAGAGTAATTTCCCATACTTTTTATGTCAGTTTTATGTATTCCCATACTTTTTACATTTTTAATTTTTTTTACAGGCTATGTTACGATGTGGCGGCGTTCCACAAATGAAAACTCATACTGACTGTATGACATCAAGGAATATTATAAAGTTACCTGGGTTCATAGACGTCCATGTACATGTCCGAGAACCAGGAGCCACATACAAGGAAGATTTTGACACATGCACCGCATCAGCTCTAGCTGGTGGTATCACAATGATATGCGCAATGCCAAATACTAATCCACCAGTAGTCGACCGCACTTCATTCGACTATGCTGCAGCGTTAGCACGAGTAAGTGCCCGATGCGATTACGCGCTATACGTGGGTGCTTCTTCCACTAATTTTGACACTGCAGCTGAACTCTCCTCTCAAGCCGCATCCCTGAAGATGTACCTAAATCAAACTTTTTCCACACTAATGTTAGATGACATGACGATTTGGCAGAAACATCTTCAAAATTGGCCAAAGAAAATGCCTGTTTGTGCACACGCTGAACGAGAGAAGACTGGTGCTATCATTCTGATGGCATCTCTACTGGATCGACCCATTCATATCTGTCACGTGGCACGAAAAGAAGAAATATCCATTATCAAAGCAGCTAAAGAAAGAGGACTTAAAGTTACTTGTGAGGTTTGCCCGCAACATTTGTTTTTGAGCTCGGCTGATTTCGACCGTATTGGTCATGGACGAGCAGAGGTACGACCTGTATTGTGCAGCCCGGAAGATCAAGCAGAGCTTTGGAAGAATATAGATGTCATAGACGTATTTGCCACAGACCATGCGCCGCATTCAGTTGAAGAAAAGAACTCTGAGAAGCCACCACCGGGCTTCCCAGGTCTTGAAACAATCCTACCACTACTTCTTAACGCCGTTCATAAAGGACGTTTGACGATAGAGGATTTGATAAACAAATTCCACCGTAATCCACGTAAAATATTTAACTTACCCGAACAACCAAACACTTATGTGGAAGTGGACATGGATTACGAATGGACCATCCCAGAGTCAATGGAGTTTACTAAATCAAAGTGGACTCCATTTACGGGTATGCACGTTTGTGGAGCTGTCCACCGTGTTACTTTACGTGGTGAAATCGCTTATGTTGAAGGACAAATACTGGTGCCCCCAGGATTTGGTCAAAACGTTCGAGACTGGCCCGCACCTAAGAAGCAATCTTTCCCAACATTTACTGTTGAAAAAACTGAAAAAGAGATTATAATTAGCCGGCCAAATTCAGCACTCGACATGCACACTTCAGCAGAATTTAGTAAACTTAGCGATTATAGCTTTGATCAAATAGAGCCATCGAAACCAGAAGGATTGACCAAACCCAACGTTCATTTTCATGAAATCCCGGGTTTACGAAGCACGTCTCCTCTACCTCAAACTACAATGAGACAAAGATGTGACAGCTCGTCGAACTATACTCCTGCACAGTCGCTTTCTCACCGACAGCGTAGTGATTTGTTTGGCAAAAGTATTCTGACCGTCGACTCTTTCAGCAAAGAAACACTGAACGATATATTTAATCTTGCCCAATTTATGAAGATCAGTGTCAACAAGGGGCGTGTCCTGGATGATATTTTGCGTGGAAAAGTCATGTCTTCCATTTTCTATGAAGTTAGTACCCGAACCAGTTGTAGTTTTGCAGCTGCGATGCAGAGACTTGGTGGATCTGTGATTCACACTGATGCGACAAGTTCATCTGCCAAGAAGGGTGAAACACTAGAAGATAGCGTGTCTGTAATGGCAAGTTATTCCGATGTCGTGGTTCTAAGGCATCCGGAACCTGGTGCAGTTGCGGTAAGTTTATCAGACCATAAATAGTAGATTTGAAGTTAAGTTAAATTAAACCTGCTTATTGAATACGATATTTTATCATTTTAGAGAGCGTCTCGACACTGCCGGAAACCAATTATTAATGCTGGTGATGGTGTGGGTGAACATCCTACTCAAGCATTATTGGACGTTTTTACAATCCGGGAAGAAATTGGTACAGTAAACGGGCTCACAATAACAATGGTTGGCGATTTAAAAAATGGCCGAACAGTACATTCTTTGGCTAGGCTTCTGACCCAGTACCAAGTTCAACTACAGTATGTAAGCCCACCTGGTTTGGGTATGCCTAAGCCAATAATGGAATACGTGACATCTAAAGGCATCCCTCAACGAGTCTACGAGCGACTTGAAGACGTCTTGGCAGATACCCATGTTCTATACATGACACGCATTCAACGTGAAAGATTCCAAAGCCAAGAGGAATACGAAAAGGTATCTTTCTGACTTCAGTAATATTATCAGTTTTGGTTTATAAAATCTGTAAAGTACTTGTCTATTATTTAATTCTGATAAAAAAAATTAACGCTTTATCAAATCGAGAACATTGGACGATAATTGTTTCACTTTGATGTCATCGTGATTTGTTTTTTTTATCGTTTTGTTTCCTATAAGTTTTCACTGTTTTATTTCAGACTCGAGGTTTGCTCGTGGTTACTCCTCAACTGATGACTCGCGCAAGAAGGCGCATGGTTGTAATGCATCCGTTGCCCCGTGTGGATGAGATATCACCCGAGTTCGACTCAGACCCCCGTGCAGCCTATTTTAGGCAAGCTGAATATGGCATGTACGTTAGAATGGCGCTTCTTGCCATGGTAGCTGGTGTCAACCCACTTCTTTGAAACACTCATCAATTTATTGCAACCTGTTACCTATGTGTGATTTTTAATGATAGAAGAAAAACAAAATATATAAAAAAATGCATATATTTTTTTGGTTATTATTTATAATAGGATAACTGTTTCAAAACCTATGGGTATCATTCGTTATTTTACAAGAAAGTGATGAAGGTTGTATTAGAGGTCAGAGTTTTTATTATATTGATAATTGTACCTTTACTTTTAATTGTCCTTTATCGTAAAATAATTTAAAATTATCATTTAAACACGTACATAAGTAGTACGAAGGTACTAAATAAATATCTACCTAATGATTAGCGATAGGTATGAGTAAATTAACAATAATCAAGAAGATTTAATTAGCCCTATGACACCGCACTTCGAGATTCTATAGGGATGCAAAAGAGGCAACATCTAAGGGAAAAGTTTGTGATTTTGTAAATTAATAGTTAAGCTATTCTATCCCTAAGATCGCTATCCTTAAAAAACTAAAACGTAGAAGCATGTGTTTTTTGTTGCGACTTATAAATGTCACAGTAGGATAGCGATCTTAGGAAGGAGGATACCTAGCTAAAAAATGTTCTTAGAGGTCAAATAAGCGTGACGAATTGGAGTAAACCGGATTCACGTGGTCCAATTTGATCCTACCACTGGAAACTTTTGACGAAGCCCTGCAGCGGAACTAGCTGCGTGCGGTGCACAAATACATACAATGCCTATTTCTTCTTCATTACTTTCCTAGTTCACTAATAGGTACTTATCTTACAAGTGACATAGAATGCCAAATATTCCCAGGAAGATTTAGCTGCCTTCCTAAAATCGCTATGTTACTGTTACAGATAGAATATACTCATTGGTGTCGAGTGTCGATTCAATACAGCATTCTCAAAACTTTTGATATAGTCAGTGGGCAAGTTTATTTTTGTGCTTACTTTTAAATAAAGAAGGCCTTTGATTGAACAATTTGATACTTGACTTCAGCTTTTGCATAGTCGGGGTTGAGTTTTTCTACTTTTATTTTATTTACAACTTTAGATTAGTACTTAGGTAGGTGTGATATATTTTTGAGCAAAATAAACCGTAAACATTTAACAAAATAAATTAACTTGGTAGGGAAGTTGTAACCTGAATTCTGCACACAAGTGGTTAGATTACAGACTACTAGTTTCACGCTAATGAACAATATTGTACTTATAGCTAATTACATAAGATAATTGTTACAGGTACATAAATGACTATGATCTATGAGTTCAAAAAATATTATGGTGTTTATAACTTAGACTCTTCACCGACGGCATCGCTGAGCTTCATCTGATTTACTGAATTCTCTACATGAACGTCTACAAAAGTGAATGCCGATATGCCATGGTTTTCAGTTGGTGTTGGCGAGTCTTGATTCACGATGTGCTCAAACTTGGGACGTTGTCTACGAACAGCATTATGAACTGATCTATCCAGATAGCTTTCCCTACGCGGGGGTAATTTGAATCCACCCTGAGTAACGAGCTTTCGTTGACAGTCTGCCAGCTTATCGCGGATCACATCCAAGTACTCGTTTCCGGTGGTCTCACCAGCTGGTTCTTCAAGTAAAAGTGTGCAAAGCCTTTGAGCCTGCTCCAAGTATATCACTGCTTGCCTTATAGCATCGAATTTCTCGCTAGATCTTGCCATAGCGATAAAATGGGGAATGAAAAATTCGAGTACCAAGCGTCGACGTTCTGCTTCCATTTTGGATGGCAATATTATCTGTAACAATAGTAAATATACCTTAATATAAAAATCTAAATTTATTTTAGTCTTTGTTGCGGTCCTTGTCCGTGCAATTTAAAAACTTACTTTGCTATTTATTTCCTTTTCCTGACTACCCAAGCTTTTCTGTTTTTTGATATTCATCTGAGCTCTTCTTCTCTCCTGCATCTGTCTTTGCCTTTCCTTTTTCCATTGGTAATGTTTGTCATGAGATTTAGCTTTGTCCCAAAAGTTTGTATTAGTATCTTCTTCGCTATCTGAACTTACATTATAGTTTGTAACAACTGTAGGCAAATTAGGATTTAATATACGAAGAGGATTCTTGCACGTTAATATTTCGTATAGTCTGTAAGAGTTGAACGTCGGATAAAAGTCCTTTTTGTTATACTTCAATTTTTCTACAGCGTTAAGCACGTGCATAACGGGAGATTCCAGGATATCTGCCAAACGTCGTTGCAGTTTCAGCAGCATTGGTTTTGGAATACTCTTGAACTCATTACAATTTTCAATAAAGTAGTTTGGAAATCTTGATTGCCCAAAGTGAACATAAAAACTCCGAAGAAACAGTCTTAGTGTTTCACCCAGGCGATCTTCTGGCCATTTTGCATAATTATCCTCACATTGCCAAAACAGATGATTCTTGATGTGACTTGCATCTAAACCAATCTTTGAACTTTCATTCTCCATAAACGTCTTGTGTAAAGCCAATGTGAATAAATAACATCTCATATGGGAATGGGCTAAGCAGCTTTCTAAATAGCGCTCGGCGGCTGGAAAAATTATTTTCCACTGAAGAGTTTGCTCGGGGTTTAGCCCTCTTTTAGGCCTGAATCCAATAGGAACTAGCAAACAACCAAAGCCAATAGCTTTGCTTACCATATACTTGGTGGGCCACTGGTAACTAAAATTAGTTCGAGGGTTCTGTATTATTTTTCTTTCTCTTATGATCCACTGATTTGCTGCATTTGGCCATGCAGCTATTAAAGCAGGAAAGATTTCACATCCCATTCTAATTCCGTTTTTTAATGAATCACAATAAATACTTGCTCCCTGCGTCAAGGCATTGTTGATGGCATCTTGCGATAAACCTAATCCACTTCCCAAGTTAATGATAAAGTTGTCGACAAAGTTACTCATGAACCCTAGAGAGTTTAGGTAGTGTTGTCTTTCATACAAATTCCGTGATAAAGATGACTTGGATGCTGCATCATCTACTTCTTCGTCCTCATCATCACTCCATTGGTTTACTGCGCGGATATCCATTATCGTCCATGACTCATCTGGCAGCACACCAGACGTGAGTGAATAATTTGATTGCAAGCTCAGTTCTATTTTTTTAGGCGTTGCTGATTCAGTGATTGTAGAGTATCCATAATCAGACTCCGTTTCACTGGATTCATTCTGACGACTGCTTGCGTTGGATCTATAGCCGGAAGTCTCTGTGTCTTCTGAGACATTCGTTTCTAGTGATGCAGCGCGACTGTTGTTAATATTTGCTTTAGTTATTGGACCACTGAATCTTCTTGCAGTTTTGAGAATAGACTTTCTAGGTTTCATGTCCTCTTGTTTTGTATCTGTCACATTATTGAAGCCGTCTCTGGGTTCTTTTTCCTCCGGCACCAATAGTGTTGTTGAACGAATGTTTTCTAGGTTACATAAGTTACTTTTAGCCATTTGCATGCTCAGTTGTTTAACCGGGCCACTATACCTTCGACCAATATTTTCAACTGTCTCTAAAGTAAGCTTTATGTCATGTGCATTGTTATTGCGTTCGATTTCATCGGATTTTTCCATTTTTGCTTTAATTTCTTGCAATAGTTCCTCGCCTTTTGTGGCGTATGGAGAATCCCCCGAATCTATTGATTCCTTTTCAGAGTCTGTGAAAATGCTATCATCCGAATTATCTTTTTTTTCTTCGATTAACTCAGTTTCTTTATGCAGTGTACTCTCTAAAACTTCTAGTTTCTTCAGTTTAACATATCCTGAAACATCAAAGCCTGGTGTTAAAGTAAATAAAATAAAAAAATAAAAATAATAATCACTTAACTAATAAAATAATTAAAATAACAACGATTTTAATACCTAGTTCTTTGCAATCCTCAATGCGTAGCTTATAAAATGGTGCGTCTAAGACTGCACTATAGTCTGAAGTGTCTCCAGGCTCACTGGCTTCCACATTGTCGTAGATGACGAACATCCTTGGTGCGGAGAGTGGTTCTGTCTGTCCCCGGCGCCTCTGATAGCTCACGTGCTCGTGCACGCCCTCCTGCAGGCGGTCCGCGAAAAACACGTGCTTGTTCCGACGAACCATCGCCTCATTTATAAAATTTTCCCTTTCACTGTGTGGATTGTTTTTGATTTGATGCATTTCTCTGAAATAACAAAAACAAATACCTACATAAACATGAATAATGCTATTATAACAAATTCTTCAGAGCCACAGGAAGTCACGGAAAATTTATACAGTCATGAAAATTCTTAAGCGATGGCGTAATCTCGCTTATAGGTTTCGATAAAGACGACGTGATTTTATAAACCTAAAATCACCGCTATTTACAAATCTTCGATAAATAGTTAATAAATAGATTCTTATGTACTTATCATTTAATACCTGCTTATATTCCCTTTATCATATAATCAGTCGTTAAAATCTTTATAATGCTTATAATTAAATGCTACACTAGGTACTATTGCATTGCAAGGCAATGGTTATATTTATACAATCTTGTGTTTTTATGGCATGTTTTAATTTGTCCCGATAAATAATTACCTCTCTTCAAGCTATTAAATATTAATTCATGATTCCTGTCTCTACCGGAAAATAAATTGGTTTGGACGGCTGATCTACATTATAATGAAACACCCAGTGTGTTTGATCATCCGCCGCAGTTTAGTACGGTGAGATAAGTCAAGTAGGCAGTACTTACTTCGAGTTTTCCGGTATTGCTGGTACTCTACCACAGATTACGTCAGTTAGTACTCAACTCTACTACCTACATAAGTGATATTTCTTAACATCTAGTTCTATCTATATAACTCAAAAAGCTTAAGTATTTTTACTTTATTCCGACATTATCTTGAAAATATCTGTAAATAATTCTATTCACTGGCAGGATGGCCAATCTGATGTTACGCGTAACCCATAACCCCTTTCCCATTAAAATTGTAATAGCTCGCATGTATACACCTAGGACGCGCCCTATACAGTATTGCTCTGCGCCCTCTACCCTGATGCAAAGTTAACAAGTTTCATGTGCCTGTAATTTCACCGTCTCCCATATACCATTCAAACCGGAAAACAGTAATACGACACATTTACAAAAAAATAGTAGGGGACGAATAACAACACTGCTACGTTAACGGTGTTGTTAACGTTTGTAAGCAATCGGTACAGTAAAAGTTACTCTCATTCACTCGCCCATCGTTGCAATCAGGAGATCAGTGGCTCACTTCGCTCGCCACTTTCCCCTTCGCTTCAAGCCGGTCTCGTAAGGTCGTTTCGCTGCAGGAGCATGAGCTCCTGGCTGCAAGCTGTTTTATATGATTTTTAAATCATATAAAAACGCTTACACTTGAATTTGAATGTTTTGACAAACGCGTATTTTAATTGCAAAATCACAAAAAAAGCTCATTTTGATTTACAAGACCTTTCAAACGACAAGCCAAACGATAACGGCAAGTGAAAATAAATGTTGCCGGTCCCCTTAATTAAAGTCATGGGTATATTTAATTAGGAGGAAGAAGAAGAAGGCCCTAGAAAGCCACGACGAACGGTCTTGAGCCACCTGCATCCACCGACTTCCTGCGACCTTTATAATGCCTTTAGTCCATCGAGAGGGGGGGCCCTTCCTCTACTGCGTCGTCCGGTTTGCTGTCGCCATTTATTCCCCAACGGTTGTCAGTTCTGCGAGCTATATGACCTCCCCATTGCCACTTCAACTTTCTAATCAAAAACTATCCCAAAGTAAAGACGAATCGATTGACACCTTATCCGCATCGGCTCAGTGGTTTTAAAGTTCTGAAGTTTCATCCATACAAACATACATACGTAGATGCTAAACTCATTACCCTTCATTACTGAAGCGAGACATACAGCTTGGTATGCCTCACTAAAGTAGTTGGGCAACAAAAATAACCGCCTTTAGCAAGTAGTAAATAATTAATGCCGTGGTCTGTCCGGCAGGGCTATGTCTCGCGACAGGTTTGCAACAGGCGTAAATTGTGCAATCAGAGGGCCTAGCCAAGCGGCATTCGTTTCGAAGCGATTCCATTTCTACAGTCGTAATTCAATACAAAAGACCACGTGACATATCGATAGCTAACGTCAATCCCATACATTTTGGACTGTTCTACTAGCGTCATCGCTAGTAGAATGTTACTTTGTCTACGGCCTCTGGGCAGTCAAACGTCGCTTTTCTCATACAAAAGTTACCGTTTGACAGCCTTGATTGCACAATTTACGCCTGTTGCAAACCTGTCGCGAGATATAGAATAGCCCTGCTGGTGCCGATGCCGTGGTGTATCCGGCCTAAGACCTCCTCTTCCCGTGGATGTAGTAAAAGCCTTACTAAAGGATTACACCAGGGGATGGGCAGCAGCATCTACCTGAGTACTTAACACCATACTGCGATCACCTATCCACCTGCCAAGTGTGGTGATTATGGCCAATAGCGAAAAGTGAAATGTTCCACTCCTACCGTCCAAAAAGTCGCGCGAAAATGGCATTTAGCTCAGCATAATGCTGAGTTAGTAATATTCTACCTACTCAGCGCTGATTTTCAGCTGACGCCAAACAAACAGTGACGTCACCTACGCCAGAACCCGGCACTGACTTGATAAGTCTTATCCGATTATCTAGAAAATTTTATGAAAATCTGACTTGCAGTATTAAAATTAAAAGGAAACTAGAGCCAGAAGGTACGAAAAAAGGAAGTTTCTCATTAATAAAATGCTGCACTTATATTATAATCGGATTAGGCTTATCAAGGTATAACGAACTTTTACAATACTTTTTAAACAATGAATTAGAAAAAAAGTAAGCGTAGTTCAGTCGAAAAGTTCTACGAGGTGTAGGTAACGAGTTTTATGAAAATTTGTGGTTTGTAAGTAGAACTAAGTAGGTTCTAACAAATCACAAATTTTAAGGAAAAAGTTTTTAGGAGGCAAAAACTTTTTTTTTATACTTTGGATGTCAGGATTTTGTTTTATTTTACCTGTCTAAGAAATAATACTGTAATAACAAGAAACTGTTGTTTAGTTTACATTTTTCGTTGTGTTGTAGGACCTACGAGTACCTACCATAGTACCACAATACCCAGACCCGAAACAAATATTTGCAATCGAATCGATTTCGTTCATTCCCGTAGGTACTTTGACAAAGATTTTTTATGAAATCTCCTGACGAAATAAAAAATTGTGGCGTTGTCACGAGGGGACAACGGCACTTTTTCCCCTTTTCCAACACTGAGGCCGAACAGCCCCCCACCTGTTCGGACAAAGGGTTTGAACAATTTTATGCACGCTCATAGGGGACTCCCCTCAACTGCATAGAATATTAAAAATACTTAACTTAATATATATATACCTAGATAACAAGGAGCATTATTTACATATAATTGATAATATAAGGCTTAAAAGATGATAAACGTAAGGACCATAACCCAGAAAAGGAACATTGATAAGAAACCTTAATTTGGTTTTGATTCATAGCAACATAAATTCGTAATTTGCGCTAAATATAATTTCAAAAAGTCCTAGATAATAGTTTTTAGATCATGTCTACGAAATTTGAGTTATCAGTTAATAGGTATGTAAAAGAGAAGGAAACTTCGTTTGTATGTAGCGCATTCGCATAAGGTCCTATGTACTACCTCCAGCATTCAATGGGTAATACTAGATGCATCCGCTACGTTAGTTTTATAATAGCTATATATTTTTTTAAATTGAAATTTTATTGTTTTATCAATTATGTCCAATCGTCACGTTGTCCATTGCCTAATAGATTGATTCATCATCGTCATCAGCTCGTAGAAGTCCACTGCTGGACATAGGCCCTAAAATGCCACGACAAACGATCTTGAGCCGCCTCCATCCACCGACTTCCTGCGATGTTTATAATGTCTCTAGTCCATCGAGTGGAGGACCTTCCTCAATCGCGTCGTCCGGTTTGTGGTTGCCACTCGAGAACCTTTATTCCCCAACGGTTGTCAGTTCTGCGAGCTATATGACCTATGCAATCCCACTTCAATTTGGTTCTTCTACGGAATTCCTCATTTCGGATTCGATCGCGTAGTGAAACCCCAAGCATATCTCTCTCCATAGCCCGCTGCGCGACGTAGAGCTTGTGTTGAGTAGATGTTAGATAACCTTAAATCTAGCACTATTAAAAGATTAAAACTATTGAGTTTTTGAAGGAATAAAACTACCATTATCGAAAAGGCTCAACTTACCGTTCATAGTTCTCAAAAAATTGAACGGAGAGAAGGATGTTGTTGAGTAGAAAAGCATCAGAGTCATTGTGCAGTTGATATCGCATGCGATCAAGGGCTTCGTCGTCATAGGAGCGGACGTGCGCCGGCGGCGGCGCAGGCGCGGGCGCATGTGCCGGCCCCGGCGGCGGCCCAAGCACCACCGATGAGATAGGCGCGTCCTTCACACCCACCCTCTTGATCGCAGTGCTAACCATCTTCTCCCTTTTATCCTTGCGTTTCTGCTCCTTCCATCTCTCTCGCTCGAAAAACTTGTCAGGCTCCTTTTGACCTTTTTTCGACTTTGAATTTCCCATAGCGGCTAATCCACACGATCAATTATGAGAATAATTCTTTGGAATTAAACTTATTACACTTAGGCACACATTTTCAAAACATTTACATAAATTATTTAACAAAATTCAAGACAGTCCGTTTCCGTGTATGTGCAAGAACGTTCCGCGCAATACTGGTACAGCAATTGATCGATACGAATCTTGGCAGAAAGGTATTGTTATCGGGGCCAAATGATTAATATTCCATACTTATCGTATGAACCGATTATAATTGCAGTATTTTGCACGGTACATGATGTCGCAACTTTGATAGACGGGCCGGCGGGTACACTGGGTACCTAAATTCTGTGGCTCACCGGACCAACTGCATTCCTCCTGTGCACCATTTGTTATGTAAAAGCTAGAACACTGTGACCTCCTTACACAAAGTGCTATTGTCAGATTATGACAACAATAGGTACTTGATGTTCTTTTCTCTCATAAAGCTTGCTTTCACCTCATTAATTTTACATACGTGAACCCTAAGTGCCACTTGCATCATGATAGTTAAATTTTTTTACTCAAGGTTTTTTTCTGACTTAACGATGGCACAGTACAAAATAACGGAGCTGTAGATTAACTACTAGCAAATTAAGCTAACCCTGGTAGATACAAATTTAGTGGCACTGTGAAAATGGGCGTAGTTTCCACTGAATGAAAAACCGAGCAATTGAGAATGTCTAATCCCATTTGTCAACCCGAGCGGAAAATATTATGATTTCAAGGTCGAGTTCGATTTTTTGTTGTATCTTGGTTACCCTGTGTTAGGTCAGTGACCACATAATGGTAAGATGGTCCTGGAAGAGCCTTGTACCGAAGGCTCCGGCTTTCATGTCACATGTATTTCAATTGGTTTGTTCTAGGAGGACATGCCGATTTCCTTACGATGTTTTCTCAATCTTTTTAGGGACCCGTATTCAAAGGGATTGACCATGTCTCACACTCTCTGGGACACCCTGTATAAGATAACTGGAGCAGGTTGACAAGGTGGTATTTTTTTGATTTAGTTATAGGAATATTTATAATAAGCCAAGTTTGAGTTGCACTCTAAAGGTGCGGTAAATTTTTACTTTGAAATTCTACTGATATAATTTCTTGCAGATGAAAAATAAAAGTTTCTTTGTTTTACTCATAACATAACATAATTTGTTATTTATATAATGAAGAATTATTATTCAAGTATTTACACACACAATACACAACACATACAATAAATCTACAAAAAGAAGAATTGCGTTTTAGTTTACTTGAATTTAATTTAAATAGTTTATATTTAAATTTAATATATATAATTTTCATTCAAATTTAATTTAATTTAAATTAATCAATTTAATTTATATTAAATCAATTTTCGAGATATTCTGAATCGTCATCTCGAATGCGTCAATTTGAAACCAAAACACAGACAGTGTTTTAATTTCAAATTCATACTCACAGTTATGTTCGCTAAAATACAAGTAATAAGTGAGGTCGGGCAAACTAACGCGTTGACCGTACGCTAGTTGTTACTTTTAATACATAATAAAAACTTACGATAATCTTTAAATAATATCTAAAATCTATACATAACCCATTGGTATTTACTGCCTTTATAAATTGCTTCTTTCAGATTCAATTCTCATTTTATTTTTAACTTATCCTTATTCTACTTGCCTACGTTTTTTGCTACGCCGTAGACCCTATGGTATACTACGTAGAGCTTCTGCAGGTGGTATACTAAGGCCTGGTTCTTCCATATTATTGGCTATGCTTGCATTGTCATCTTCCGGGTGTATGTTGATACGTCGCTGGTTCTTTAATCGTTTAGCAGCTCCCATCTTCTTGTCCAATAATTTTCTGAAACAGTAAATATGGGTAGAGTACATCTTTTTCAACAGCCTTTAGACGTCCACTGTTGGACGAAGCTTCCCCCATAGAATGCAATGGGGGGATTTGCCATAATCACCACACGTGGCAGGTGGATTGGTGATCGCAGTTTGGTGTTAACCACTCAGGTGGATGCTGCTGTGCCATCCCTTGGTGTGATTCCTTAGTAAGGCTTTTACTTCATCCATGCGAGGAGATAGGCCGGACTCACCACGGCAGAGTACATTAATATGGCTTATTTGTCCTTTAACGTCCGCGAGATATTACCTTCTGCTGGCTAAGATTTAAACATTTGGATTCATTTATTTATTTACTTTGAAATTAAATAAGTAGCTAAAAAGATGATTCGCCACCAAAAACCCCCATATAGCAAATTTAATCAAATTGTCAATATATATATATACATATATACATACAAATACTATCATGGTGGCACTTCACTTGGCGTATTTGCGTAAATGTTTGCATTATTTTGCCAAGGCAAACAACGTTGTGTACTGATGGAGTCATGGTTGATTTTGCCTTGGATAAATAACGCAAACATTTGTGAATATACACCAAGTGAAGTTACACCTTTTAATATGTTTCCTGGTGTTCAAAGGGTAAATAGATATTTAGTTCAAATATATGCTTACTGCTGCCGCCAGTCAATGAGTACTCCCAACAAAAAAACGGCTGCAATCCCCACTAGAATGACGACCGTCACTCCAATTATGGTGGCCACGGTAAGCGCCGGCACTTCCTCAGACAACACCGACACTGACACGTTGGGGTCTACTGTTGCCTCCATGAAATCTGAAATAGAGATTTTTGTTAATCAAATACACTAAAACACCACGCAGAGATTCCTCATCTTAGCTCATACCAAATATTATTAAAATTAAAACCAATCAATAATAATAAAAAATACCAACTAGTTTAACTGTCTCGACTTGTGTACGTACGACTTGTGGCACGTATTTATCACGTACGCTCGTTGTAATGTAGTATCATCAACTGAGACAATGGAATGAGTGTTTTTTTTTTATTGAAACAACTGGACAGAGTCATATGTACCTGACTTTATTATTGGTCGTATCGATCAATTGATATGTTGAATGTTATGATGAAGAAAGTTTACCTTCATCAGCCCAGCTGGCAGAATTTTCATATTTTGCCATTTTTAACTTGGATGTTCGGCTATCTGAAAATAACAAAAAAATTAACAAAATAGGTAATGTACTTAACAGTAACAAAGGGCTCTGTTTGGACATTTTAAAAGTATTCTTTTTATATTGTTTGTTTTTAGGACATGTGCAACAATAAAACCTCTAATGTTTATCCCACAGTTCTGAAATATGGCATGCTAGTAGCTTTTGTGACTCAACTACAGCGAAATGGCCAAAGTTGTAAAATTTCGACATACACCCAGTAAGATGAAAACCAATATAACATCTAGTGTAGAGTTCCCATTTGATAGAATTGAAATGACGTTGTAGTTCAGTTAGGTTGGACATTCAATTCTTCAATATTCTAAACTTTACAAAAATGCCTATGGTTATCCTGCAACACTGCCAACATGATAAACTTGCCAGATTATTTTACAGATGTTAAGGTACACCATCAGGGCCCGTATTCTCGAATAAATCTCGTCCACGTGATGACGTCACATCTCGTATGACGCCCATACAAAGTTATGGTTTTTAATCGAGTTTTGACGTCATCTCGTGTACGTGATTTTTTCCGAGAATCAGCCCCCAGGTCAATCCACTTATGTTTGATTTTAAAGCCAAGCAAAAGCAAAGTAATTAACGGCTGCACCTAAACGACTGCAAAAAATATGTATGACTATTTATCTTTGCCAATATATAAATATTTCCTATTTTTTTTTTTTTTTAATTAAATTAATTTTTATTTTGAATATTTTAAGTTTGGCTTAAAATCGCTACATCTTTTAAATGCCAGCACTGAATTTTACTATTTTTGGACTAAAATTTACTAACTGTTATACCTATAATTTGGATCTAATCTTTTCAAATATGATAAAGTGTTCCTAAGAAAAAAATACACTACGGGCTTGGCGGCTCGGACGTCAGCCCAACTCAGGCGCGCGCTGCTATTGGCTGGATCAAGGTCGTTAACAAAAGTAATCACCTTAAATTACTTAAAAAAGGAGGTTATCAATGAATTCATCAGCTATGTACCTATGCCTATAGCTATGTGTGTCAGGTATGAATACTTATGCCCCGCTGGCGTTGGTTGATCCAATTCAAATGGTTTTCTCATCACTATGTAATTAATGATATCGGGATGGTCAGTAAAAATTTTATGTATATGTTTTTTGAAGTCGGTTGGGAAGGTAAAACTAGTAGGTAGCATACATAACGTGTACTCGTGAGGTCTCAGTATGGGTGAACAACTAGTTATTTTGTCACTATTATTAGACTATAGTTGAATGCACACATATCTTGATATAAGTAATTTTTTTCTGTTCAAATAACAATTCCTAGAAATTGATTAATTGTGTGACTTAGTAGGTAGCAGTGATTGCTAATCACGTCTCTATCAGATCTGATATTGACTGATTATTATTAGCATAGCTTTGACTTACTACCGCACAAATTTTATTACTTACATACGGGGCGATTTTTTTTTAACTTCTAGAGTCGTATTATTATTAAAAACCTAATACTGTTTTTTTACCATACTAAAATATATCGAAACATTCAAGGACCAAAGCAGAAATTAACCTCATTACCAGCAGGCATTCCTTTGAATCTGCTTACCTTTTTTATTGCTCTAACCCGATTCTTTTATCATAGATGATAATTTATCATCGGCTCTGTTGAAAACAATGTGAGCCCATCATTTTTACATTACTTTACTAGAAAAGAAACAATCTACAAGTTTGCGGAACTCTAACATTCTAGCTTATCAATTCCTTCCACAGTCTCATCTGTGATGATATCTGTGTCATCTTTTTCACCATTTATGTCTTCTTGCCAGTGTTTAGATAAATCTTGGTATCATCATTATCATCACCAGCCTGTTTAAGTCCACTGCTGTTCGAGGCCTCCCCCGTTGAATGCAATGGGGGGATATGTCATAATCACCACGCTTGGCAGGCGGATAGTGATCGCAGCTTGGTGTTAAGTACTCAAGTGGATGCTGCTGCCCGGCCCCTGGTGTAATTCCATAGTAAGGATTTTACTATATATACGGGAGAAGGTTTATACTTAGGCTGGACAAACCACGGCACCCTTTGTATGCATAAACATTAAACTGTATACATGTATACGATGTATACATAAAATTTCATGTATATGTTGTTTACATGTACATTAAATTTTTCTTTGGATGGCTCTGCTTTTCATGCCTTTCTGTAGTTAGTTTTAGCTTCTGTTTATCTGATTGTGGTGGGGATAATGTAATAGTTACATCTACCAAAACAACATAAATTATTGCAGATAAAATTACACCTTCCGGTACTCCCCAATAAAACAATTAACATTAGGATTAACTGCGCTTGCACAATCATAAGTGCAAATAAAAAACAAACCAGTAATTTTACCTAAGTACATACCATTTAGGTAACATGCAGCACTGATTCAATTGTTTTCTTAATAAAGTGAATAAAACGGCATTTTATCGGAGACTAGCTGTTCTCCGCGGTTTCACCCACCACGTAGTCTCTCGGGAATAGTGTAGCTTTCTATTAGTGAAATAATTTTTGGAATCAGTTTAGATAGTTCCAGATATCCCCTTACAAAGAAACAAACAAACAATAAATTTTGCCAATCTTGTAATTGTAAAATTGTTTTTGCATTGCTATCTCGCTACGATGTGCTACGGCGTAGAGCTCTTTTGCGATAACATGGCCCGCCCCTCCACTCCAGTTACAGTTATAGTTTTGCATATTCTACTGTGTGTGCTATGATGCTATGCTGTGTTTTTGTATAATTGAATTTTTACAATTGTTATTTAAGGGCTGGAGCTATGAAAAATTGCTATCGTAGTAGAGGGCCGCGCCATGTTATCGTAGAAGATCTCTCTACGAGATGTAGCAACGTAGCGAATACATCGTAGCTAGTGTCTAAATGAAAACAGTCATAGATAACTCTTACGTAAGGATTCTATTAAACTTACAGTATCTTAAAAATATAAAGTAGTTTAATTTTCTGTGGTCATTAGGACATTATAATCAAATGAACGGAACCCTTTATAATAAGATCACTTTGTTCTGTTCTATCAGTCAAAGACCTTTTACTCGGAAGCGAAACTTGATGTTAAGGTATAAATTAATCTCAAATACAAGTTTCGTCTTAAAAAACCCTAGGAATGAATGACTATGTAAAAGCTTAAATATATTAGGTACTTCAAGTGCAATCAATGCTTGATTATAATTGTATATACGAGACTGATTCGAGTCACTAATAATGGAAAAGTCTAAAATTAAAGAATTTTAACCGTCATTATTGTTAATTCAAACCGGAATCATTAATCCGATATGATGATAATGATTTCCGGATTAACGATTATCTATCCGTCACATACTTAATCACTGAATTGTTTTTCTTGTTGTCTTTTTATCCTCACGTGGCTATACTGCTCTTTAAAATTTTTGGTTCTGAGTCATGCAAACAATATCATAGCATTCTACCACACCCAACCCAACCACACTTACTTTCATATAAGCACTACTACTCACTAAAACACAACTAACAACCACACACCCACACAACACTCACAAAAACGAAACTCATCTAATACATTCATAACTAGGAAATTAATGTTAGAATGTTTTCTATTTTATCCTCAACTTGTTTTTTTGTTTCCTTTTTTTTTTTTTTTTGTATATATTTGTATTACTATTGCATCTCTTGCATTAACTTTTACGATTTGTTAACTCACTATACACTTATACTGACTAGTTTAATGATATAGTTACTAAGTACTACTACTTATTAAGTAAAGTAGTTAGAACGTTATCAAAGTAGCGCAAAATTCAAATGTTATTATATTTTTTGCTCATTACAGCTTATCAACACTTCTTTAGATAGCGAGCACTGATTTTGCGGGAAACAGGAGATCTAACCTAACACACATGTTTGAATTGATAGTATCTCATAAATATCATTATAGTTTAGCTACGCATGAATGTGAATGTGTTGTTTTAGTTTATAGAATTATCTTATCTTATTAAATTATCTTATATCTGATAAACTGTAGCAAATTTTATAGGTCCATAGAAATCCTGGTCACTGACTGACTCTCAAGCTCAAGCTCGGTGTGTGCGAAAGAGCACGCAACGCCGGTAAGCATCTAAACCCTCAGAATAATGCCTAAGTGCGTCAGTTGTTATTCTAAGTGTAAACCTATCATTATTCTGGGTGTAAACGTCAAGCGAATGCACCGGGGCACCGGGCGCCTCCACCAATTGGCAGCTAGAGAGTAGGTATAACATGAGAGAGTATATTCTAAAGCCATAGTCTGAGTTTTAACAAGCGATTGATTTTGACGTATGGTGTAATGTAACACGTAGTTTCCTATGAAAATTAAGGGTTACAAAGTGTCTCCTAGGAGCGCTTGTTAGTGTCTCCATACAAAATCCGTGTTACACTACACCACACATCCGTGTCAATTGTTGGCTTAAAACTTACCCTCTTATTAATAATAATTTTAGCATTATATTAGTTAAAATAACTTTTGTTTTGTTCTCTTTGATGTAAAACAAGCAAGTCAAACATGCAGCCCGCATGCGGGCCTTTACAACATTAACTGTGGCCCGATTCAATTTTAAGAACAAAGTATATTTTTCTGTCATTTTACTACCATTAAGTAATGTTTAAATAAACGATTAGCGTCCTGCCCCCCTATTTCCTAACTGAAAGTGACTAACGTTTGACAAGTAAAAATATGACCATCAATTGATCAAAATTAACATAAAGGACTGTCTATTGATAGTAATTTTACTTGTCAAACGACAACCGCCGAGTGATAGTCACCGAGTGACTTTCAGCTAGGGAATAGGGGGGCAGTGTACTACCAGGTATATGGTTACTGATTCTACGATCGTTAAACATTTGGCCCACCAATGACTTTGAGTTTGACATGCATGATGTAAAATGGCATACGCCCTAGTAATATATATGTTAATGCATACGCCAAAACAAGACAAAAGCTATTTTAGCAATCAAAGTTTTAAAAATTGATTATGAATAAGAGGATTAGACTACGGCCTCTATGCGTCAGACACCCAGCGCAGCAGCGCGAAGCGATGCTGCGTTGCGAGTCGAGGCATAGGCCCTAGCCTGGGTATTGCAGCAACCATCGTAAAGATAACGATTACGATGATTGTCCGTGTATAACGTACTAAGGGGGCGTTCATTAATCACATGACGCTAATTAGATCCTCCTCTAATTGCAACAACGGGGTCTGAACATAAATATTATGTCGCGTGTAATTTTGCGATTTAATATACAAAATGGCTTTGCATATTCAAATTGTTATTAAAATAAGTAATTCTTTGATGAATTTATTTACCTATTAAATGTATCATGATAAAAGTCACGTACACATTAGGTTTGAGGGAGACGAACAAAAATGTCACCAAGATATCACTAGAGGAGGTAGAGGGGCCAAAACTCAAAATTCAGCCAACTATGCGTCACGTGATTTATGGACACCATCTGACTATCCATTAATCTATGCCATTTCTATCGAGCGCTCACACAGATTAACTGATAGTTACTACGTAATTCGAGAACGAGCGTCGCAACGTCATCGTTAAAATGGCCTCAGAGGGCCTAGTCTAACTTTTGCAGCAACCATCGTAACGATGACGCCTACGCGATTTTTAAATTACGTAGTTGATAGTTACTACGTATTCAATCATCTTGCTTTGGCGCAACGATCTTCCACACTTGTGTACGTACTTAATATTTTGATATTACCTTTTTTCTCCGCAGCTTGTTTTCGCATACGTGCTTCTACCTTTCTATATCTAGTTAGATCGAGTTTTTGATATCTGGCTAAGGAGTGTAGAAACAACGATAGCTATCAATTCCCAAAAAATAATGTGATAAAATCGATGAACGGATAATTTGAAACAAAATCTTGAAAGGTAAGAATTTCGTTTATGTTAGTATGTTATTTAGGTAACATATTATCAGTTTTTTACTAACAAGAACGTTAGAATAACGATGTCATCCAACTTTGGAAAAACCAGATTTTAGAATTTTTTATTAATCGTATTTAATTAGAAAATTTATGAGAATTTGGAATGTCTTCTCGGAAGCTACCGTCGAATATTGGCGATACCATTACATACCATTATTTACCATTATTTGTGTAATCTTTGTAGAACAGAGTACCTATTTAAGCAAATACTTCAGCTTTATAAATATACCAAAATTTCGATTAAAGAAAGTAAGTGGGTCTTTTATGGGGAATTCTGTACGGTTCTATAATAAACTTCCAGAAGGTGCATTTAAACTTCCTATTCGAAGATTTAAATCCTACATAAAGATGAATCGTATTAAGAAAGCGTATTACACTTTTGATGACTATATTAATGATAAAGCCGCGTGGCCTGATGTCGCTCTGCCCCTCGACTGCTAAAATGGAAATTTGCAATATCTGTACTTACCTATTTACATGTTTGTATTAGATTATTATTTATAAGTATAACAAGCGTAGCGTGTGCTGTCTTGCATATTTTTGCTGATGTTTATTTACTTTTGACTACCTTCCTAAGGTTTTTAAGTTCTCATTTACTATGTATCAGCAACTCCTCGCTCCGAGGCACCACACAGGCGCTTCTCATCTAGTGGTAAGACGGACCATTTATGTAAGCCAAGCCGAGTTTGTTGCCTGATTCTTCTAGGCTTGGTCGCGTTGGAACAGGAGTAATTTAATTTTATATTAGTATTTTTTTTTTTTTAATTTTTTATTTTTTTTTAGCTCTGCTTAGCTTGGGGCTAGATAATGTTGTGTGAAATGTCCAGCATTATTTATTATTATTATTATTTATTATTATATAAGACGATTCAAAATGATCCTTGTGATTTCAATGAATAAAGTTCTTTTTGACTTTGACTTTGAATTTATTGTTAGGGTTTTTTCTAAACTAAAATCTCTTGTTATTGTTCTGAGAGTAATCGATTCAATTTCAGTTGTTCCAGTCTGTCACGGTCGCCCCAAATGACAATTCGGGATAAAGCTGATTTGCAATTTCCGTTCTGTCCCGCGGGATTTTTTATTATGCACTTTTTCTGTTTTTTTTTCGAAAGGAGACGTCGTCCATTTTTATTTTATTTCAAGTTCTAGTGTTTTTTTTTAGTTATATCGTGTAATTTTGGTAACATTTTAACCGAAGTTTTTTTAACTTGTCTTTTCGAAGGGGTGCACTGAAAAACTGAAAAGGTTGATCTAACCTTTTTTCAACCATTTTGATGGGTTAATATAGCACCTACCTACATTATTTCTTAAATCAATTTTTTTTTTGTAAAATCAAATGTCATGCTGCGTTTGTTTATACATTATTTAGTGTTGAATCAACTTAAATGGAACCAACATTACAAAATTCAACTATTGGGTTTTGCAGTGTGGAAATCGTCCAGGAGTATTCTAATATAATTGCCATCACTTTACTATAACATGACTTGACCGAGGCCTAAAGACTTAACATATTTGAATAATATACCTACTTGACATTGGCAAACAAAATTGAGGAGATTTTCCTCAGAGGCCACAATTTAAAAGAAAAAAAAACTTGGTTTGGTACAAAATGTGTTGTAGAAAAATACGTAGGACCTCTACCAAAAATCAACGGTGTCACTGACCTAGCTATTTCAAAATGTATTACGGTAGCATCCTATACGTAACGAATCAAATGTTAAGGATAATCTGGTCAAGGTATTTTCAAAGACATTGTTCAAGATATTTTGTACCTACCTACAAACAAGATAAGCACCTACTTATGTTTATTATATTTTAATTTACGTTAGCGAGATATTGCAAAATGGTTTATCACACTGTAAAAAAATTTATGAAATAATGGGCCAAGTCCGGTACAAACGAATCACGAGGTTACGATTTAATATAATAGAACTCTAGCATATAATGAATCTTTATGTATGATAATAACACAAGTTACTTTGTCTTAAATATCAACTGTGCTCGGCCGTTTACTGTATTTTTTATGCCTAAGAATTAACTACATAATTAATTTCAAGTTTCTTAAAACTCGGCATTTGTTTTTGGTGAATGAATCAGTTAGAAATTTAGTTCAAATTAGGGATATTTAACATACTTATCGAAAACTATTTGAGGTACTTTGGATAATTGGGGATTACTTAGTTATGGGGAGACAAAATTACAATTGTGTGGGTCAAATAGGTTTCTAGTTTTAAGTTCAAAAGTAGCTGACTCCTGGTTTATGATGATGATGATGATAATGAGTGCGTTGCTCTTTTCTTTCCGTATACACTTGGCTGACACACTACCGTGCATCTAAGGCCTTGTACGAAGGCTATTCTTTTGTGATGAGGAAGGTCTTACTAACTGATTAAGTTACTAAATAACAGCATACCAAAACAACTAACTAACTGTGTCTAACAACAACTAACCATTAGTAAAGCAAACAGATGACATTCGCCTACCTTTGAATGTTACCTGTTTGCTTTTTAGTACCTAAAATTAAACAAAATAATATAGCTGGTAATTTTAATTAATCTCTGTCTCAATCATAAGTAGGTACAGATAAAGACAAAGCATACGTAGGTAATCAACTGATTAACAATCTTTTGAATTTAAGCAATGAAGCAATGCCTCTGACACCTATTGTACAGTACAGAGTGCTACGAATACAAAACAAGCTGTAGGTTTCCACGCCACAAACTTACATAAACACGCAGACGCGGAACAACCGGTCCTTTCACTATACAATAACTTGTTTCACAGTTGATTTTACACACTAAATACTTTGGCACTATTTCATGGCAGGTATAACGAGTTTTTTTTTGAGTTCGTGTCAGTGCGGATGTGATCAGGCGCCTCAGTGCTCTACAGGCGCATGCGCGGCACTCCACGGCACGTCTCTCACTGTGGGCCGCTCAGAGATCACCGCACGCAGACATGGCGTACGACAAAACCTCGCTATTCGACTACACAATAGAAAAACCAGCCCTTCTAATTAATCCCGCTAAAACAGGAACCTACTATTGACGATGACACCGCCCTCTACTCGAACAGACAAACGATCGTTCGTCACACAGATAAGGTATCAATATACTTTACACAGAAACAATTACGATAACATGAATAGTTATAAAAATACTCACCTCCCTTCTGAAGAACTGATGACCCATGCATTATGTAAATTTTTGACCTTCGAGTGAATATTTTGATCAATTCACTTCCATTCATACGTGAGCATTCTGCTATAGGTACCTGTAGTAGGTACTTTTGGTCACGTGATAACGGAACACTTCCAGCGGAGGTTGTTTGCACAACCAACTGGCATAGCAGACGTTAGACGACGCTAAGGCTGTTAAAAATCTTTCATCTTTCAACAAAATTTACTTTGACGCAGCCGCAGAAGAATCATTTTGCAATGGCAACAAAAAATTTAATGGCTTGTTTTCCACCCAAGATTAAACATCCTCTAAGATAGGGAAATGAGGCTGTGCTGGTTGAAATTACAACGATAAGATCCTTTATCAACTCTGTTTCGATACAAAGAATTAAAAAAAATATTCAGCAGTTTCAATCTGAGATTGCAAAGTCCATAGTTTCCGTAAATCGTATCATTAGTTGGCATACTTTACATATAAGTCACGTGCAAACGGAACACTCTTACACGAGTACCTAAGTATATAGATACCTACTTGCAATTTTCAGTAAATTCTATGACGTGTCTCATGTCTCAACAAAAGTTGTTGATAGAGAGTACTATTTTAAACCCACACAAAAAAGATTAGCTAGCTAGACCACTACATACCTAGTTCCTATATTAATCAATACTCCTACTTTTTCTACAAATATAATTTGAAAGGTAACTCGAATAGTACCTACAACGTTGCCTGCATACTTTCGGTTGATGAAAGGTAGGTAGGATATAACAAAGTTGAGTTAAAAATACCGACTTTACAGTTAAGAGATCTGATACATCTGCGTATCCTGCAAGTAGCACGACTAGTTGTAAAATAGTAATTACGGCTAACGATACTATCACGTAAGCAAGGCTGTTTGGGTTTCCCTATTGTTGACCGTACCACAGATGGACTAGTAGGTAGGTACTACAGAGACGACTCGTACCAGGTACTGGGAGCACCGCATCAAATAAAAAACATGTGGTCGTTGAATAGTTTTTATACAAAAAATATAAGACATCGTTATCACATTTCAAAACATATTATGGGTGTATCTATAAATGCGAATATAAAGGCAATTGAATACTAATGTGTACAATAAGTTGCCTCTAGAAATAACACAGCTTCCACTAAACGAATTCAAACAGAAGGTAGGTACATTGAGGTAATATGTTACTACGTTATATATTACCTCAATGGTAAGTATTGGTATTTTTATATACGAACGAGTATACCTACCTACACAGTTGTTCAGTTGTGACGACCTCTGTGGCGCGGCGGGCGAAGGTTCGCCTGCGACGCAGGAGGTTGCGGGTTCGATTCCCGCCTCGGACCAAATATTTGTACGATCTGCAGATATTTGTTCAGGGTGTTCTGGGTATTTTCTATGTATAATAAAAATATCTATCTATGTAATGTATTATATTAAGTATGTCAGTTATCTAGTACCCATAACACAAGCTCTGCTTAGCTTGGGGCTAGATAATGTTGTGTGAAATGTCCAGCATTTATTATTATTATTATTATTTATTATAGTTGTTCACTTGATCATTTTCTGATTTGCATGCGTAGTAGATTCCTGACCTACTACGTATTTATAAAGTTGTCCATATTATATTTATATGTTTGCCGCAGAAGTGTTATTTGTTTATTTATAGTGTTTTTAACCGACTTCCCAAAAAAGGAGGAGGTTCTCAATTCGGTTGTATTTTTTTTTTTTTTTGTATGTTTGTTACCTCATATCTCCGGCGTTTATGAACCGATTTTGGAATTTCTTTTTTTATTTGAATAGATATACTTCCAGATTGGTCCCATTCAAAATCCAGTTCTGATGATGGGATCCATGAGGAATTGAGGGAACTCCTCAAATATTGTAGGCATACATATGGCGATTTTGATATTTTCAGCAACAAACCAAGCATTTGCATTCAAAAAGTATCATAATCCTTTCACCACTATGGTTCTTTCATAATTTTTTTTTTCATCCAAATATTTAGTCGAATACAATGGCGGAAGTCGGTTTTTAAATGAAAAGTTATGTAACTTAGATTAGGTACTTATTTTATTTTTGAGTTGTATTGTAGAGTTGTAATATTTTTTAATTTGTAGTTGTGTGATTATCATTTGAAGCATGCATGTCAATGTTGTCAACCTTGGAGGAAATTAACAAATGTAACGAAATAGTTAAACAAATGAATATCTGAATATCTGAATTAAGCCTAGTTAGACACAACAACATAACCACATGGTGGCCGGGCCAGACAAACGAACATGAAATTAGACATACCTTACCTACCTTCATAGATTAATTAGAACATTATTGAATAAGCTGCTATAAATTATGCGAAGTAATTTAATACATTCGAGGATTTTTGAAAAACTTATAGGCTAAATATGCATCCACTCCGTGAAGTATTCCGAGGATTACTCCGACATACTGAAATTAAAATATTAGATTCATTATTTAAATTATCTTTATTTACATAAAGAATAATACAACTAAGTAACACAAAACTGTTAGTAGTTGTAGTTGAGTTGTCTAAAGACTGTTGCAAACGATCTAAAGATAGCTCAACTGATCCAAATCATAATATATTTTCGTCTTTAGAAAACGTACAATGATGACCACTTGAAATTCAATAAAACTACAGTGTTCTGTGTAGAGCTATCTTTTTCAAATAAAATCTTGTATTGTGCATCTTTTTGCTTTTTGTGGCTTCGTGTGAGAGCGGAAAAATCTTTTAATTCCAAATGCGGTATTTGACAGACACTACGGTGACGACAAAACATAGCGTAGATGTTATCTGAGGCCCAATTCTCTAATTTAAAAACATTCCAGTCTCGTGTCAGTCGCACTGTTTCATATAGCAACTATTTCATATTCTTCGCAAGAAACGCGAAGATTAAGTAATAGTCACTATACGTGACAGTGCAACTGAGACGAGATTATACTGCGAATTGAATGTTTTTAAATTAGAGAATTGGGCCTCAGATTCGTGGAACTCTGTCGCTGTGATACTCTGGCACTATCCGTTGAACAGATTGGGAAGAGAACTTAAAATATTTAAACTTACCTAGTGTAGAAAAAAAGTATAATTCAACTCACATAGACTGCAGTCATGGCCGGATACGCAGCATACATGTTGACCAAGGCATACCGCGGGTACAGGTATATGTTCACTGCCACACCCATGTAGGAAGACGCAGACAGGTATAAGAAACATGCCACTGCGTTGAAGAGGCATTCCTGGAATAGAGAGATATGTTGACCAAAACTAATTTGTTAGGATAAAAGATCGACTCTATATTATTGCAGTATACTTATTATAATCGAATATAAATAAGACCAGGGTTGCGTAACAGATTTATATTTACACAAAGCGAGCGAACTTATAGGGATTTTCCCCACTCCCCATATTTTTATCTTTGAGAACAAAACTTGGGGTAAAACCGAGTATTCGCTCGCCTGATCAAATGTCGAACGTTGACCTCCGGGGTGCGGCGGGCGATAAGACGGCTAAGATGCGAGAGGTGCGGGGTTCGGTTCCCCTGTTGCCCAACAGTTGCCCTGTTGCCCTGTTGCCATGTTTGCATGATCTGTAAATTTTTGTTCCGGGTCTGGATGTTGTGCCATGGTACCATGGTACTAGTAGTTCTTTACCCCGTGTCATACCCCGACACAGGGAATCCAAGTCTGGAATCAGGGCTATGTTTGTGATTGTTGAGCGTTATGTTATTTATTTATTTATGTTGGTATAACTCTACAAAAAAACCCGTGACACTTATAAAATTAAAAGAAACAAAGGCAGCTTTTAAAAAATTTCAAATATAAGTACCTAAAAACAGAACCGAAAAGGTAAGTACATACTTCAAAGAATGCATTCCTAAAAAATCAAATCATCTCATTAATATAATCTGAAACGTTAAAATTCTACATAATGCTGCGTCACAACTGATAGAAATGTCGGTATCAAATGACTTGTGGTGATTCATCCTGCTTGTTAAGGGGAAACACGTCCCGGTTATTTCAATGAACAGACAGGCACAGTATTCAATTAATTCCCAGGTCAAAGTCATTGCTGCGAACTGCGACAAACGATCAATGCAGAACATATTTGCAAAACAATATAAAACAGAAGTATAATATTAATATTGTTAGTACCTACATCATTTAAATGAGCTTCTACTACTACATTCGAGCTCAATGACAATATTATTGTTATTGCGCGATTATAACAGACAATGAAGCAATGAACGTGACAATTTATTCCCACTTACTTATCTGTGTCTTGAAGATAAAAAACCAAACTAGGCTACACTTTTAGCTAGCCAGAGTACTCAAAAATTGATTCAAATACGAGTCTACCCTAAATTAATTGAAAAGATGATGATGAATTAATGATGATGTAATAGACCGAAACATATTTATTTTAGAGACGTCTGTTTAATCGTTTAGGAACCCGGTTATCCTCTCAAAGCAGATTAGTAGGGCCTCTTGCCATATCGTCTAATTCAAATTCAAATTCAAACAATTTTATTTCAGATTACAATGATCCATTTGGTTAGTAAAACTTAAGAGTAATTGTTAATACTTAAATATAACACAGAAATAAATACTTTTAAAAGGACACTTTGCTATGAAGGGGGCCAGAAATAATAAATGGAACACACATTTAAACACCTATTCAAAGGCCACCCTTCTAACAAAATGCCGCCAAATGGGAGAGGTACATCTCTCCGCCACTGTTTTCAGGATACTGTTGTGACTACCTAATGTAGACCAAGAAATTAGTTTATGCTATTGTGTCTATAAGAATAAATTAACTTACAAAAATGGACTGCCGTATCAACTGCTGCGTCTTCGAAGAGAGCACGTAGCAGGCAATAAGCAGCGCGGTGGTGAGCAGGCAGGCTGATGCTGTGGTCAGGAATCCGTGGAACGCAGAGCCCATGCTGCTTGCTTCCGACATTCCATACTTCACCAGTAGACTCTGGCACATGCCACCCAGCATCTAATTGACAACATTATTCAATATTATGACCAAAAGTGTACAATAAGTGCCAACATTTGGCCGTAACAAATCCATATAAACTGGCGTGCTATAACATAGGTTCACCTAGAAAAATCACTATATCTCCCAAACTATACAATATATCGAATTTAAATAAAAATCATATAAAGTATATTTCATACGGCATTAAATATAATAAATTTTGTAAAAATTACTTAACATTTATTAAATAAAAATAAAAAGAGTTTGGGAGGTATTGTGGTTTTTTTGAGTGACTCTATTTCTTTGCACGCCTGTTTAGTTATAGATAGACGAATCAAACGATACGATGACGGTTCCTGAGCCGTATTAGAAAAACGGACAGCTCTGCAAGTCTCTTGTTCCTCCACTAAGGTTTTGTTTGAAAAAGTGTAGGAAGAATGTAAGTGTTGTTATGTAGAGTCTGTTGAAAACAAGAGTGGAGTAGAGAGTAAACACTCTTTCATTCTCTCGTGAAGCAAAGTGAGTACAAAACCCAAATACCAGCCATGTACGTATTGGACCACGCATATTGTATAGGGTTCCATAATCAAGTCAAGTTTTCCCTCAATAATTCGAATAGTTTTCAACATTAAAATATTCAAGATACTTTCAATAGGAGTTTCTATCATGACCTACTAACATGGCGAATTACAAATTTCTAGGGGACCACGTTGTAAATAAATTTGATAACTAACTGACGCTGAAGGCAAAAAAATTATGAAAGATAATAATATCGCATTTAACGAAACCTTTTTTACCAATACGTGAAAGGATAGGTTTAGCAAAAAAACAAAACACTCCCTATTACATCTAAGGGTCCACTAAAAGTTATCATTTACAACTTTTTATTTACTTAAAATTGAGATGTACATCTAAAGTATCCCTAAATCAAATTTCATGCATTTTGGTTGGTAAATGTGCAAGTTATTGACACTGTGGTAGACTGGGAATTTTCATAGGGGGGAAAAGTATGTTATTGTTATAACTGATATAGCTATTGATATAACTTACAGCTTGAGCCAACTTTATAAGTCCATGTTGAGACGTGAGGTATCCGAAATTAATGCACTCGCAGCATCGGCAGCAGCAGCATTTGATGCCGGCGCCTTTGTTTCCGCCTCCTGAGCTAACCCGTACGATAGTCGGCCCTCGGGTCATTTCACTTTTACTGAATTTAAAACTAAAACCTTCAAACCCTTTCACTATTCGACTATTGTCCAACTCGGAACACGCACTTCAACTATGTACAGGAAACAGGGAGAGTTCAAATTCACCATTTAGGTCAGTGTTAGTCAACAAAATATTTTTAGATGTTTGGCGTACGCCCATTCAGTAAAAGTTCAATGAACTCCCTTATTGTGAAAAAAGCTTGGCACTTTGATTTGCAATTTTTTATTTCACATTCAAGATTTAAAAAATTGTAAGCTACGTGTGCTTCGGTTAAAGTTGGGAGTAGTTTGAAATGTCGCGTGCCGGTATACCACATGCCGCCGGCGCATCTCATAAATAGATCACACAAAGCGGAGGGCTAATATCTATTCTTGGTATTTGTTTACATACTCACTGACCCTGTTCCTCGATCCAAAAGTAAGAAAGACCGATCTTTTTATGCGTTTTCTGATGTCCTTGTAGAGCTCTGTCAAGCTCCAGATCAGAATATAATAATATTCTGAACAAAATCATATATTTTAACAAATTCATAAGATAGGTAGTTTCTTTGAAATAAAATATTTTTTTTATTTTGTATACAAATGTATATTAATTATTTTGTACATATGCATAAAAATAAATGAAAATCTAAATTTTACATAATCCAAACACTGTTTAATATGTTATATCTAATAGAATATTATCAAAATAATCTACTAGAGCCTATTCGATGGTAAACTCTACCTATGCAGACTGCAAAGACTTTCATACCAGGATAATTAATATACAATACGTTTGCAACGTCAATTTCATTAATTTAAAAATACATTCATATTAGATAGACTGTTTACATTATAACCCTTGTTTTGCTTTGCCGTAGTCAGGTAAGAAAATGTGGTAGAGTCTAGTCAAGTGCGGGAAACAAAACAGAGATGAGGGCGTGGCAGTGCTTAATGTTTGTGTTGTTAGCAACACTGTCTCGTCATTTTAGCTCAACTACAAGATCTTGATACACATCAACTACAAAAAAAAATGGTGCCACTTCACTTGGCGTATTTGCGTAAATTTTTGCATTATTTTGCCAAGGCAAACAATATTGTGTACTGATGGAGTCATGATTGATTTTGCCTTGGATAAATAACTCGAACATTTGCGAATATACACCAAGTGACCTTAATACTAATTCAGTTTTTCCACACCTTTTCTCTTTTCCGTACAGACTCTACCTCTTATTTTATGGTACTATTCATCAATAAATAATAAATATTATTTATTCAGTACTCATTATTATTATTATGTATTAATTATTATTTAGTCAAAACTGTTTTCAAAAATAACAAACTAGTATTATTAATAACCATCATCATCAGCCTGTAGAAGCCCACTGCTTGACATAAGCCTTCCCTATAGAATGCCAAGACGAAAGAGCTTGTGAGCCATCTCTATCATGTATCGGTTCATCGAGAGGGGGGCCTTTCTACACTCACCGGTTTGTGGTCGCCACTTGAGAACTTTTATTCCCCAACGGTTGTCAGTTCTGCGAGCTAAGAACACGATGAACAATACCCACCTGCAATAGTTTGTTAGGTATTTGTTGGTGTTAAACATGTACATTATACTTACATACTTTTTTTTTTATTTGTTTAAGTGTAGGAATAAGCAGATGGTCCGCCTAATGGTAAGCGCTAACCTGTGCCTATAACAATGCATTATACTAATAATGAATTATTAGGTGACATTGGGTGATAACCTACCCTGCCTAATTGATTCTTACAATCATAGGCTAATTTTTTGTAGGTATTTAGTAAATTTTACTTAAATTAGTTTCTAGTAATTCTAGTACGTCTTGGGTTCTAGCCAATTAGCTCTATTTATTTTTAATATGGCATCTACTTGGGCTGGACCTTTTTGAAGGAGCAGGATTCCATAATTCATTGTGGCATGACAGTTTGTAATTATGTATAATGGTGCAACTTCACTTGGTGTATATTCGCAAGTGTTTGCGTTATTTATCAAGGCAAAATCAACCATGACTCCATCAGTACACAAATAATACGCCTTGGCAAAATAAAGTAAACATTTACGCAAATACGCCAAGTGAAGTGCCACCATAATATATGTTTACAGATAAGTATTATTATTAATATTACGCAACTAATTTATTTTAAATCTCGTTAAAAAAATCATTTTTTACAATAAAAAAATACTGTCTACAAAATATAGTATAAAAACATTATAGTAAAAAATATATAAGTATCAAAACGGGAAACCTCCGGCCGCGGAGCAAGGCCCAAGCGGTCGGAGGCTAGAGAGGAACCTCCTGACTCTGCGTGTAGAGTCCAGGAGTACAGCTTTCTGAATCTGACCCTTGATCCAACCATTTAGTGAGAGCCCCTATAACTTTTTATTATTATTATCAAATCTCAATAGATTCATTTATATTTTGAAAATGTTTTTACTTTGTATTATTATTTCTGTAAATAAAGATTATTACTCATACATACATAATGTAGATTTATAATACTTATTATTACTCATATTGTTTTTATTTATTTGAAATACATATTATATTGTTGAGATGTCCGTCCATGAAAATTACATATGACAGCCCGCACAATAACTTTGGGAAAACATTTCCACCCTCTAAATTAATTCACCTCAACAATAAAAATTCTACAGTGGTAATTTTCCTGTATTTGGGCCACCACTTATAGGATCTTAAAAGATCAAAGCTATGTGCTTTTTAAGTTTGTACGTACTTACATTAAATAGTTTCGGAGAAAATGGGGTGTGGCAGACGGATAGACAGCCTCGAAAAGGTCAGATAGACAGACGCCGAAGTGATTTCATTAATAAAATTCTTTAAATTTTGGTCAAAAATTACACGAAAAAAATTGCATAAACATAAGCGTTATGTATTCTACATCTGCGGATAAAAAAAAACAAAATCACTATTAACTGAATATTACTTAAACGATTCCACACAACGTTAGCAATATTTTGAAAGGCAATTTCACTAGCAACATGACATTTGTTGGTAGCACACATGCAGTAAATAAAAATAACAGTATATAAAATCTTAAATAAATAAAAGTAACTAGAATCTACATAAAAATGTTCAAACTGAGCGACGAACCTCATTTTTAGAGATGAAAGACTAAATTTTTTTTAAATATAGGTCTCACGCGGCGACTTTTAGCAGCGATTCAGTCGCGCGACTACTGCATGCAGTTATCTTTCTTTCCGGTCGAAGAATGGGACGCGATTCAGACGTGATGTAGGTCTTTAAACGCGTTAGTAAAAGTCACCGCGTGTAAAACATTAAATTTGCACGATTATAAGGTGCCTTCAACCAAAGGTTCATTTTTAAACGGCAAGCGATATCAGAGCTCACCGGGTTACACTAAATTAAAAATTAACCTTTAAAATGTTTTCTTTTTCCGAGTAGGTCTGAAGTTTACCTAAAATTCACAATAAGTTATGACAAGATCGTAAAGCGTGAGCAGTATTTTGGTATATCTTACTATAAGAGCGATTATCGACACAAATAGTAAGTAGAGGTTTATTAATAAGTAAGTACAGTGGAATAACACCGGCCTCGGTGCTCGGTTATTAAATTCCGCGATACTGACGATTTGCCAGGAAAGTGCTAAGTAAGTACAGTCCAGCCATAACAAGTCCCATTATCTGGAAAGAGAAACATTTATTATTTTAACATGCTTTTATGCATAACAGCTGACTAACGGGGTAAATTGAAATCTTTGTTATTTAACTATTCGTCTCGCTAGCGACTCGCTATCGTTACTAGCTAGACGACATATCAAGGGCATCAAACCATAGAGGCGTATAGAATTTTGCCTACTTTTCAGAAGGAACAAAAAACTGTCTAACTTTTTTTTGTCACATCAAACTGAAATTTTCAGGAAAATTATCGAAATTTATATCTAAAATCATCATAGCACTTAAAATTGTGTAGCCTTCTAGTCCTAGTCTAGTCCTTCTAGTACTTTTCGTCCATACGCCCATATGGTTTGAACATTTTCAGTGCATTTTGTGTTCTCCTTCACCATAATATTGGCCAATGACATCGGGGTATTAACCATAACACCCAACAGTCACATACAGTCCCTGATCCCACACTACAATTCCCTGTGACGTGGTTATGCAGGAACTACGAGTACCATGGGATCGCAACCTAAAGCGGTGCCGCTTTAGGTACTTTGTGGAACTGGCATGTGTGTGGCCCACCCTGATGCCCCAGACTATTACAAATGCAATACCACTTTGGTCTCGTCCACATCGGAAGCGCCCTAGAGGCATTGCACTACGCCCTTCATCTTGAGACATAAAGATGAAAAGTCTCGTGTACCTGTAATTTTACCGGCACCCATACCCTTCAGACCGGAACACAGCAATGCGAGCATTACTGCTTGGTGTCAGAAATAGGTAGGTATGGTGGTAGTACTTCGCCGGACGAACTCTTTCAAAAGCATCTCTACCACAGATGTAGATGTGTTCAAGTCCGCACGAGCTCCGTACTATATTCCTTAAGAAAACAGGTATATTTGTTATTTTCTTACGAGGAGGGATAACAAACATTGAAAGGTACTTACAGATGCTGCGAAATATGGCTCGTAATCTCCTCGATAATTCCTGTGATTGACTTCTATGATCAGTGAGAGCCCCGCACACAGGTAGAATATAAATGCACATCCGTGATATATCACCTCCTGTAACGTAAAATTTTGATCAAGTTTAAAACTAAATTTGTGGTCAGCAGTAGCCTTACGCTTACGGCGTCCACTGTCGGACGAGGCCTCCCCGATAGAATGCAATGAGGGAAAATGCCATAATCACCACGCTTGGCAGGCGGATTGTGGTGTTGAGTACTCAAAGATGCATTCCTTTTGTGGTCTAGAAAAGGTGCACAAAGAAAGGAATTTCCGAAGTTCACTCCTTTTCATTCAATCGTTTATATGTTGGGTGCAGTGGGTGCCGAAGTTTGTATGGAAAAAACTTCACGCGGACGAATTTATAGACGCATCCACTTGTAAACAATTTACACATTATCCAAATCACTGGCCTGAGAGATATCGATGAAAAAAGCTTAGCTATCTGCTTACGTTCATAACTCCTTTGACTTAACTTATTTGAGTTTTTTCACTCGAGATTTATCAGTCGAGAGACCAAGAAAACACCAGTGGCCATAAATCAATGAAAAAAACATAGCTACCTGCATACATACATAGCTACATTCATAATTCCCTAGGTACCTATTTATTTCCCTGCTACTGTACTGCTGTTGACTGGCGTCATAGTAACTATTGGGTAATCTTTGTCGGTCTTATGATAATGGGGTTTAATGAACCTTACCCAGCTGGTACTTACATAAATAGTTTTAGATATAATGGAAGCAGTCGACATCGACACCAAGCACGCCGTCAACAGACAGAATGTGCCTATGAGAAACGTCGTAGCCGTCAATAAGAAGAACAGCTCGGCCTTCTGTTGCTGTAAGTACCCTCCGCGGTGGTCGATGTAGTAAGCCACCACGCCGACGCAGGCCGCACCCAGCAACTGAAACATGATGTTTATAGGTTTATATCGTAGGTATACCTCGTTGGATCGACCAAGTTCGATAACGAGAGAAACAAACCAAACAATACAGAATTATCGCTAAAATCGGGATATTTACCATGATTTTTGAGCTGTTTTATGTTCCGTTATTTCAAATCATGGTCAATATCCCGTTTTTTGTGATAATTATGTTCATAACCATGATTGTTTCAAAAGTTATTGGTATATCAAACAATACAGCTTTTTTTTAAATCTCTCTTAATATCACCAGACCGAGGAGAATGAGAGATTCTGCCTACAAGACAGTCAGAAAGCGAAAGACAAGGATTTTCTTTAAAAATTCCAATTGTTACGTTGAAATTTTCCTATGGGTTCAGTTTTTGTTTCTAGTAATACTATTAGTAATTATTAATTTGTATGTTTCTTAGGAATTAAGTAGGTATTTTCTTGTTATCAAGATTTCAGTTCACGTGTACCCAGAACACATTTTGTGAGTGTTTAGGTATTCTGAGTAAGAACTCCAGGAATAGCCAGCATGCAGTCACGGCCTCGTGGTAAAATTAGAGGCCATGCAATACCGCTCAATACCACCTTTGACATTGAGATGAAACGAACGTGTTTAACATTAAACAAAAGTTGGTCGCAATTTGCAAATTTAAAATTTGCGCATGATTGTCTATCAGGCTACGTATAGATGAGCGCCTGATATTATGAAATAATATAAACGTAGTATGTAAGTATGATAGATGAAAAGTATAGTCTACAAAAGAAAGATAAGGTTCTATATCCCATGTTCCATTTAACCTCATTTCACAACACACGTGTAAAAATCTATACACGTATATAGTATAGTAAGTATATGGGTAACTGGTTAACATTATCAATGCATAAACAATATTTATTGTATTTTTTCCTTGGTACCTAAGCAGTAAGTTCTCAGAAAAGTAAGTTTTAAATGTAGGAAGGCGCTTCTTGATGGGCCGATGGGTTGGTGGATAGAGGCGGCCCGAGACCGTTCGTCGTGGCCTTCTATGAGGGAGGCCTATATCCAGCAGTGGACTTCTAGAAGCTGATAATGATGATGATGAAGTACTTGGATACTTTTATCAAAAGATAATTATCGGGTAGTATTCTTAATTAGTGATCTCACTGGTAACAAGGTTAATTCGTTCAATAGCCCCTATAACCCTGCCCCATCCAAACAATGTTTTGAAAACAACGGCTGACTTTTTAAACAACTTTTGAAACAATGTTAGGTTTTTAGTAGATAAGGCAAAATTTTGGTGGTTTGGATGTTTGGTTGTTACTCAATCAACGACTAAACTGATTTCAATAAAATGTTGTACAGAGATATGGCATTGGCTACTTTTCATCTCGGTATAATGCGAGCGAAGTCTCGTACGGACGCTAGTTATTCATAAGATAATAAACACGTCAGTGCTTCACTTAGAACCCCAAACATTTCAACATTATGGAAGGTGACGCAACCAGTGACATCATGCAAGCTGCGTGCGACTCAGAGGAAGGAAAACAAGGTGTAATGTTGGGTATAAAGGACAAATTAATAATGGTTGCAGGAATCAATAAAATCGGACGACGCGTTTTATTTGGACTGTATGAAACAAAGAAAAATACATCAATGAATTTGTTTAGAAAATAAACGCAGGCTGCAGAATTTTTCTCCCCGTGAAATCCCGTGAATTATTTTCGCCTAATATTTGGATATCTTTTCTACAAAGCTCCAATTCCTGTGCTATATTCGTGTGGACTGTGTGGAGTATAATCTCCACGGCCCTCGATGATTTCACAACGATGATATTTACGTCACGGGAAAGTAGGGTACCGAATCGTTAAAGACGGAACGAAGATTCATAATTTGTGATCAACGCTATTAGGCACCGATTATTGGATTACAAACAAATCGCTTTTCATTACTCAAACGTCAAATGATATTTGAACAACAATAAATGAGTTTGCTTCCTTACTTATTAATATAATAATACTAGCATTTGCTCGCGGCTTCGCCCGCGTGGAACCTCTATTAGAAATTACAGCCTATATATATTATGTTATGCTATACTTATTTAGACAGTAAAGTTTCATCAAAAGCCGTTCAGTAATTCTTTGCGTGAAAGAGTAACAAACATCCATTCATCTATCCATCCTCACAATTATTACATTTTTAATAGTAGTAGGATATTAAATAATGCAATATTAATTTAAAAAATTACCAATTGTGCAAGCTTCAGAAGTCCCGGCAAAGTGCCCAGGTATCCTGTGTTGACGTAGACCGAAGTTCCCGAGGTGGCGACTGTCGTCCTGGTTATGGTCACCGAATGCGACATTTTGTCTGCTGAAAATATTTTAAGAATTTACGATTAATTTTATCTAAGTTTTAGATTTAATTTTATTTTAGTTTTTCTAGGCCTAAACTAAGAACTGAAGTTGGTATGCATGCATTAACCTATTTGACTGGGTGATTTCAGTGAATTGGATCCATTGTAGATAGTAAATCTATATCTTTAGCCAAGTACTACTGTGCCTAAGCGGAGTCGCGAGCAAACATGGATTTATTGCAAAATGATAGCATACAGAATAGCATGCCTATTTGCAGTAAAGCTTCAGATGTTTTTTTATAAAATAAAATACCTACATTAAGATTATCTAAAATGAATGTGCAACCGAATATGGAAAATGTCTTGAAGAAGAGGTCAACGTGTTGGCGGCAATCGGCGTCGGAGTAAGTACTTATGTATGTTTGTATGCCGAGGCCGCCTGCCTCACTCATTGTTCAAATACTATCAGCCTGTTGACGCATTTTATTTATTTCAAACATTAGCGAATTCCTGTACAGTGTACACCCAATATCGGGTGCGTCCGTATATAGGAGTATCTACATATATCGCAAGCCAATAAAAACGAATCTAGTCTGTCTGTCTACCAAATCCATGAAACGCTTTTACGCGACACAGCTCATTTGACCTGATTGTCTCACTTTTATTATTTACCCCCACTTGGACCCCAATATCTGGTACGGGTAAACGCTAAAAATAAACTCGATGTCCGATAACAAACATTATGTGCATTATAGTTAAAACAAAATAATTTATACTTCTACGTTACGTTACAGAGTCTGTGACTCCTTCTATGTGCCCCTACTACGTAAGTAGAAAATGTGTCACGTCTGAGGACTTGCACCTTCTACCCTTCCAGACGTCTAGTAAAGTGCTTCGACTACCTATTGGTTGTATATTACAGGTACCTACGGCATGTAATCGATTATGAAAGCTTCTTTAGCCACCATGGTTTTATAAAGTATTAGCTGGATCCCCGCGACAGTAAAGTCATTTGAATTTAGCCTATATTCATCAGGGATAATGTAACTTTCTATTAGTGTTTTTTTTTTTTGAAATCAGTTAAGTAGTTTCCGATGTTACCCCCTACAAACAAACAAATTAAACCTCTTTATAATATTAGTGTAGACCTAACCTTGTTCATTACAAACTAGGTGCCTACGGATACAGGCAGATGTTTTGGATATAAACCAGACGTGTGTCTCTTCTCAAACCACGCATAGTGTACCTAGGGTTTCGAAGTTTACTCAAGTCAAGACTAGATATCGCCGCTAGTAGATTAGAACGCGCTAACGCTTTTATTCCTTGGTTAAGGAACTCTTGTTCAGGGACCCTATAGGGATTTGGATTTTTATATTTTTATAAATTGCATTTGCATAGGGTTCATATCATCATACCCAAACAGTACATAATCTGTGAAATTTTCAACTGGCTACCTCTAACAGCTGCCGTACCCCTGTGGGCTTTGACAGAATCCAGGTAGACAGATGTACGGACGGGGCGCGTAGGCTGAGTAATAGGGTCCCGTTTAGCAACTTTTGGGTATGGAGCTATGGAGCCCTAATAAGAGCCGGCAAATTCACAGCGCGAAAAGTATTGAGAACATTTTCTCCGTGCAGGTTGTTTATCCATTAATGAATGAATTTAATCCAATGCAGTTTTAGTTAAATAACATGTCTCTGCAACAATAGGGTCTTATTCAAAACTATTGCTACAGGAACAGATGTTTTGAGAGTTTCCAAAACAATAACTTTAACAGCTTCTGAGACCATGCATTCGTACTACGTAAAATTAAAGACCAAAGTAACGTATAATAAATACTTACAATTTTATGCTATTTCCCAGGAAACAGAAGGAAAACGCGCGACCACACGAGCGAACAATATCGAACCTTGGAAAAGACTGCCGAGTGGGCCGCCCGTCTACATCGCATGACTCACTCGGATTCGCATGGACTCTACCTACCTATCATGCATTTACTAAAGCTTTTTCTCATAAGTGTAAGCCGTCATAAGACGGCCGTCATATATCTGTGGCTGCAATTTTCTTCCATATTTCAAATAAATTACTCCATTCGTGTTTTCGCTCTATTACAGCCATCATAAGACGGTCACCGCTTCCGAGGAAAAGCTTTCAAGCTTCGCTGAACTAAGATGCTATTAACATTCGTCTGGATCATCACCAGTCTATAACCAGAGAATAATCCTATACTAATAAATATTATTAATGCGAAAGTTTGGATGTTCAAATGCTTTGATTTGTTTGCCCGCTGTGCCCAATCACACAACTTGTAGCGATTTGTCAGTTCAAAATGAAGGACGATCTAGAATTAAATATAAAAATTATTGAAATTATTCAAAAAAGACTGTGTCTATAGTATTATGTTACTATTTATTTATATATATATATATATATATATAAATATCATATTTAATTCCTTCATAACGACATATATATATGTGCCACCAGTTTTTAACTTTTTTTTTCCACATAGGAACCCAGGAGCATCTTTGTCTGAATATTTAAAGACAATAAGATAATAGCATCTTGATCTGCATCAGACTATGACATTTTCTCGAGTACCTTAATAGTCTGATATGTCTCTGGCACGTCCTAGTGGATCCATCGAACGTCGTGCCAGAGTTATGCTACGTACTACTTTAAAATCATGTTACTGTCATGTTGCTTAGGTGGGCACAGCGAGGCGACCACGACATGACATGACAGAACCCAAAATGAGTTGAATTGCATTGTTGCATGTTCAACTATTTGACAGTGACTCAGCCTGTATATAAGATTTGTGAGAGGTACGGAGGGGTGATATAAATTGTTAACCCTACGCAAACTCCAATAACATAACATAAATAAATAAATAAATGCTGGTCATTTTTACACAACATTATCTAGCCCCAAGCTAAGCAGAGCTTGTGTTATGGGAACGAGATAACTGATATACTTAATACAATACATTACTTACATAGTTTTTTTTTTATTATACATAGAAAATACCCAGAACACCCTGAAAAAATATCTGCAGATCGTACAAATATTTGTTCCGAGGCGGGAATTTAACCCGCAACCTCCTGCGTCGCAGTTGAACCTTCACCCGCCGAGCGCATATGTCATCAAAACATAACATATAAACACCTCATACACCTACATACTTAGGATTCCCTGTGTCGTGGCTATCGGGAACTAATAGGAGTCCCATGATAGCACAACACCCAGACCCGGAACAAATATTTGCAGATCATGTAAACATTTGTTCAGCAGCGAGAATCGAACCCGCACCTCTTGCGTCTCAGCCGACTACTTGCCCGCTGCGCCACTGAGGTCATCATTACGATTGTCTAATAGGTCCACAATCTATTCAATTATTGTAGGTAGGTCCTCAGTGTGCGGTTGGTTAGGCAGCTGGTTTCCTAAAACCCTAATTAGCGGTGACAATCAATGACGGCCGTAATATAAGATAACCTTACGTCAAAGCTACAATTGCCATAAGCTGTGTCTCCATCATATTACAGTCACAACTCGATCGCCGCTTTTGAAACCAAGCTACCACAAGCAACCACGAGACGAGGTAAAGAGATAGACCTGGATTGACATATAGGCTACTTTTGCCCTGGTACTACGCGAGGGAATCCACGGGCTGATGCTAGTTAATAAGGCTTAGGCGTAGTTGGGTAGGATATAGATAGTAGGCACCTATGTTAAAAGTCTGTAAAATCTGCATTCTTATACTAGTCGCCAAGCTTTGGCTGACAAATCAAAACAAAAGAAAGTCTACAACAATGAGCTTTAGATACACTAGATACATTTTTATTTTTAGTAAACACAATTACTATTTGTCGATGCAGTGTAACGACTGTAGAGCAGTTTTTCTTTGAAAAGGCCCCAGGCTTCCTGGCTGTGTGACTTATTTGTTTACCCCTGATTGCAAGTAATAAATTAATAATTTATATTATAAATTAATAAATTCTAATCGGTTCATAGTATCAGTGAGTCACAGTGGAAAAACAACAGGGCAAACTACACAAACTTAATCGTCGAAATTCAACGAATTACGAAAAAAAAGACATTAATTGTGTCGAAACAAAAGATGCTCATGTACCTTGTCTATAAATCTTATATTGTGTAAATTATACATTTTGGGATTTCAACATTTTGCAAAGTCAACCGAATGTTCCTAAAGGATTCGATTATATCTACAAAACTGTATGATTATTTACAAAGTTTGGCTCTGATCTTATTTTAATTTAAAAACTGCTTGTCAAATCTTCATACAATTTTGTAGGTATGATCAGATAAGACTAATAAAATTCAAAAACCTTAATGTTTTTTTTAGGTACAAGCTTCTTGTATAAGTATACGTTTATTTCTAATCACCAGGTACCTCTGTAAACATGAAAAAAAAACTGATTTAGCCCTTAAATTGTCTTGCCTAAGAATAAACCCCTCCGTCTCCGTGGGTGTCCTAAAGGCTGACTAAGGGACTAAGTACACCAGGGGATGGGCAGCAGCATCAATCTGAGTATCCATCTGATCACGATTTCTGCCCTTGCCAACATTAGTTTAGTTTGTGAAGAAAACCATTATAATAGTAGTTATAATCTTCTATGAAATAGGTTAAGTGATTTGTAGAGTCAAAATAAATATCTTATGTTAAAATATATTTATTACTTTTTACAAATTATAGATTATTACATAATAAAATTCTTTAGGTTAAATTAACACTTTGCCGTGAGACAACTCTCACAGAAGGGCAGCGTTCACACAGATCGACTTTATTTCCTCCCCACTCTGTGGCGATCCGCCTTCGACAATCTACTTAATACGAAAAATATTTGAAAAAATAATTAGATCGGTACCTAGAAGTGTATCTCAAACAAATCGTCAAACACCAAGTAATGGATTCTTCATTAAAATATTAATTTGTATTGGTAGAGCCGATTTGTCTTTCGCTCTACCAATACAAACTACACTCAACATTATTAAATTTTTACGTCTTTTGTAGAAGTAACGACTTATATTAGAAAGGTATTGGTAGAAGATTAGTTTAAAATTCTTAGGTGCTGCAGTTTTGTTACAAGTGTAACTGTTTAATTTAATTTGAACAAATTTAATATAATTAAAAATATTCTACGCTTAGGCAGTGTAAGTTTCCACTGGAAAGTGTAAAACCTCGTAAAAAATTTATCTCACCATCTTCAATTTCATGACGCTAAAAGTTTTGAGCCTACAATGAATTCAAATATGGCTTTGAAGTTTTGTAGGACAGTGATTATGTCCGTTAAAAAATGGAAAAAACAGAATAAGTATAGACACATAAATTTTCAAACATTCTGAAATTATTAAATCTTTTATCTGCATTTACAACACAGTATTATATATTTGAGGACTCATAAATGTAGTAGTGTACTTAAGAATAGAGATTCTGGACGGATTACTAAAAGGCACAGAAAAACCCGTTTTAAAGTTACAAAACTTGGTAAACTTTCAATTTTAACCCCCGAATTTGGTTGGGTTGTTGTTTTGAAAAATAGTATCCCGTTTTGATCTCTCAATATAATATTCACTCGTGTATAAACTAAGAAGGTTACAATAATTCGTTTTGTTCATTAAAATCTTAACCCCTTTTCTGTAAGACTAGGCTAACATAACATTATAACAACCATAATAAATTACCATAATTATATCTATATTAGCTATAATGTAATTCTTAACAATAAATAGATAAGTCATATTTTGTATTATGCGATTTATCATACGAACGGCACATTTTTGTTTTGGGTTGGTGAATTATGTTTATATTTGATAAAGGAGAACGCCCATGAATCGGCCCACCAAGTTGGTTGTGACACTTCAATTGTCAATTTGTTACCGCGTATTCCTTATTTTTAATTTCTTAATTTGGAAGAAAGAAATGCATAACAGTAAAAAGGTTACTTGTTTATTAACTTTCGATATAGTCAAGTCCGTTTATCAAGGTAATTTTTTTCTGTTTCTTCGTGACGTTTTTGCCTACCAAAGTATACATGCCTACTTGATAAATGAATAATTAATGTGAATTCAGTGCATTGATAATTTTTACATCATTGCTAACAAAAGGTAAGTATGTACTTATTTACCACAAATTAAATTGCATAAAAAAAATCATCTCACAAATCCATAAATTTGTAGGCATTGTCGTTTTAGATTTGATGGATAAACAGATTTCCATTTGATTAAAGAGCTAGGTGGGCACATTACTAAAGCAGTGCTCTATAAAATAAATTCTTATGTAGGTACAAACTTAAAAAACCTTTACAACGTTACTGGTTACGAAAGCGATATTTATTACAAGTTTCGTCTTTTAGTGATGGATAGCGTGAATTGCTGAAATAAATGCGTCTATTTACAAGTAAAGAAAGTAAGCAAGTAAGAAAGTAATTAAGTAGTTAGAGATCATCCAAATTAAAATGACGTGCCCCTCCTACGCGTTGACACAGTATTTGTGCATTTCAAAATAATTATCATGTTATTACAATCAAACTTTTGTAAGAAAATTGAAAGTTTGGATGTTTGTTTATTTATTAAATAAGATTCCGATGTTTGGTTGAACAACTTTAGTTCTACGACTTATGCAATTTTTAATATAATATCAAAACAGAAAACTTTCGGAAAATACGTAAAATTAATTGTCAGTTGAAGTGTAAAATGTAAGGAACAACAGAGGTTCATGAATGTGCTCAGAATTTTTTGGACTGTAAAGTCTAAGGAAGGAAAGTATTTCGCAAAACAAGTAGAATTTCTAAAAGTTTATACAAAATTTTCCTCATTGCGTGAAGAATCACTCCTTTTCCATAAAAATACCTATTCTTGGGCATCCTTTAACTCAAAAATAGCTAATAAAAAAAGCTAGTAGTATTAAAATTGTAGGTAACAAATTCAAAAGACGTTTTGAGCCAATATTTGTGAAGTTGAGATACCAAGATAGAATAATTTTGCTAAAACAGGTTTTCTCTAACTTCTAATCTAACAATTTAAAATGCAAAATCGCTACGTCAGCGTAGCCGACGCTGTAGGTACAAAGTTCGAAAACAACGTTGAAACCTAAAAACAATACAAAACTATTTCAAAATGTATCGTGATTAACCGCAGTATATTTGTGAGCTGTTGATAGTAAAATGTAGAGTGGAAAGCTAGATGAATGCGATCAAAATTTTGAAGACTCTGTTGGGAGCTAGCTACTGTTCGCTGAGGATAGCTGCTCACGCCGCCGACGAGGCCGCCATTTTGTGATCTTTGTACAGCAGGAAGGAGCTGGCCGCGTACGCCACAGTGTTGAAGATACCGAACACCTGCGAAAATAAACAGTTCAACGTCAGCCAGCAGGGAACGGAAAACCACATAGGTATACTTTTGTAGCGCGACTGCGTATAAACATATATACATGATACTTTGTAATCATGTTGCATTTCTGTATAATTTCAGGTTAATTTAAGATGTTTAAAATATTGCTCATGATATTTATTTCGTCCAAAGTTCACCAACACATAAACGAGCTGTTAGCTTAATGACATATTGTATGAGAAAAGTCTGAATAACTGCCTTCGAATTTTTGGTTCCAAAACATATCGGTTTCACGAAGTTTACCTATTATTAACAATTATGTTCTCATTAAACCACTTAATCTAAAAGGTGAACTCGTTTTGAAAATGGCAAAATCTGACACTGATGGGAGTCGTAAACCAGTTTGTCGAAGAAAGGTCGCCAGTACAGCATAATAATCTGGTTGCACATTTCCATTGCAGCATGCCTTTGTGGTCCTTGCCTTTTTGACATATCTATAAGCTGGTCAAGGTACCCAGTTGCTTTACAAGTATGAAGGTAGCTTAGAATGTAAAAGTAAGTAAGCTATTTTACACGGATTTTTACACTCAGTCGGTACACTCAGCATGGATAAAGGGAAACAGGGTGATAGTCATTCATGGCCCATCCAAATTATACCCATGTATGCTCTACGATTAGGGAAAGATGTACGAGATGATCCCCCTAAGCTGGAATGGATAGATAGATAGAAAACACTTTTATTGCACTTTTATTAAAAAGTAAAACATAACAATAATTATAATATTATAAGTATGAAAGTACAATGGGCGGTCATATCACTCAGAGAAATCTCTTCCAGACAACCATAAATTCTTTGACCAATGAGAATGCTCATATGTCAAAGGATATCAAATATAATCTGAACGTTAAAGTGGATTAGGATTAGTTAGTTTATCTATCTAGAGATTGGCATACTCATTTACGTATTTATTATTATTGTACTCAAATATTTATTAGTTTTCAAAAGTCTACTAAAGGATCTATTAAAGATTACATTGAAATAAATAAATGATTGAAATGGGTAAATGCAAATATAATAACAGTTACATATTTTTAGAACAGGACTGCAAAACAGTTTGCTTGTAAAAAACATTGACCATGTTCAATGTCATGAAAGGTTGAAAATTAGATGACTCGACAAAAAAGAGCTAAGTTTGTGAATATGCTATATCAACCTACATGCCAAAAAGATATTTATAAGAGAAATGTTTTTAATATATCTATAAAAATATATAATAAGTTACCTGAAGAACTAAAAGTATTAAATGGAAATATATTTAAGAAGAGACTCTCATTGGCTATTAGATAACTGTTTTTATATAGACTGAGAGAATTTTTTGAAATGTAAAATCTTAATTAATTTGACATTTATATATCTGTACGCCTGCATGCATGCTGAATGCATCGACTAACATAGATTTAAGACCTAAACGTGTAAAATTTATGTGTATTCTTACAAATAAACGATTGAATCTTGAATCTTGAACTTCTGGTTGGGTCATAACGCACCTCCTTAGCAAGAATTCAACTAGGTTACGTTGATAGTTTTTAAAATATTAAGGCGGATCATCTTACCGGAATCATCTCGTACACCTTTCCCCTAATGATGGTTATTTTTGAAAAACTCGTGAATATAGGATAACTTACGGCAGCTGCTACGTTGGCTCCGTATCCATGGCCGTAGTACCCAGCTGTCGATGCAAAGAGCACGATGAATGCTATCAGGTACAGGAACGCCTCAATAACCGTGCTGATCAGCTCCTGAAATACAAATAAAAAATATGTTTAGGTTAGATATATGAAATCTATTTAGATACCTACTCTACTCGCTGTTGCAATAAGATATGACAAAACTACAAAACTTGAACTGCTGGGTTACCATGAGCTATGTTTAAAGGCGAACCGATATTTTTTACTGGATAGTTTTTTAACTGAATCGCTATACGAGCTAATGCGGTAACGCACCTGTAATTTTTTTTTATTTGACTGTATGGCCGCACTGTCTTTTTCCGTGATGTCTGCAGCTATGTTTAAAGGCGAACCGATATTTTTCACTGGATAGTTTTTTAACTGAATCGCTATAAGAGCTAATGCGGTAACGCACCTGTAATATTTTTTAATTGACTGAATGACGGCACTGGCTTTTGTCACACCTATTATCCAACCGGAGAAGTACTACCACCACTAAAGAAAGAAAACTCTTTCACAAGTATAGGTAGCTCTACTACTAGCAGAAAACCCATCTCTCAAAGTATCAATACGCACAAAATAAGTATGGTTTGACCTTTATTAATCTTATCGATGTTTCCACTATACCATGTACCTACTACATGTACTATTATTAAAATTACCTACTTATTGATAACCGAGATATTTAAGGCCATTGTTCGTATTTTTCAACAATATGGTTTTAGGTATGGTGTATGGTTTTCGTATATGTTAATAAAAGATCCATTAATAAATTCTTTTCTCCGTGGTAGATGGAGCGGTGATGCAAGCGCATGAAGGCCTTAATTGGATCCAATTACTTTTAAATTTCTACTTGGTGATGGTGATTTAAACTGAAGTTTAATGGGTCGGTATAGAGTTTTGCCACCTAGCGACAAATCAACGAACATTGAATATAGAACAAAGAAGCTACTTGGAATACTTGTAATTAGACAATCATCAGACATTCATCACTGCTGGGACAACTAATTCAGCCACACGAAAGCTGTTTGGATCAGTGGATGTTATCTGCTTCCAAATATTTAGGACATGCTGGTTTCATTACGTAATGTATACACCTCTGAGCAAGGAATCAATGTGCACACACTTAATAAAAGAGTTACTTACAGACAAAACCCAGTTGATGGGCAGTTTTAAGGCTTCTTTGATGCTTAGGAAGTATACGAAGCTCCACATTAGAGTTGTGATGAAACTAGTGACGGCCACGAAGACGAACCACGTCGAATACCAGGGTGAGGCCAACGCCATGCACAGGATGCCGAGAACCTGAAAAATAACAGTTGGAAATTTAATTTGAGAGCTCTATCATAAGTACCTATAAATATAGTTTGTTCAATAGATTCAACCTGTACCTAATCCAGAATAAGGAAAAGACAGTTACATTTATATCTTTCTTTGTGGATGTTTTGCTGATAAGCAATTGTCAGCGAACTTTACAAGATAACAATATAGGAAGGTAAATACAACATTAAATGACTTTTATTAAAATTCTTGAGCATTAATATGTTAAGTTCAAAAGAAAAATCAAGATGATTCAAGGGTCAAGCAAGTCTATGATAAATACGCCTCACTCATAACAAAGAATTTTGATGATATATAAAGTGATGATGTTATTAAAATTCCAATTAGCGATGCCATCAACATTACTTATGAGATTGTCTAGACTGTGTGCGTCGGGTGTCTTTCAAATTCAAATACAAATGGTAGATCTTGTAAACAAAATTTTTGCTTTGGTAGAGACTAAACAATTTCAGCCTATGTCTACGACCGAAATTAAAGGTTTTCTGTGATTATGATACGGTCTACTCCTATAGACTTAAATACCTACATTTGTGTTATTCTAAATTGTATTAACTTTTAGTGCCTACGCATATTTTGATTACCCGAAACCTTTAAGACCTGTTAAAAACATGTACATAATTCATCATTCGACATCCTTCCTTATCAGTCAGCTGCATGACTCATACGCAGATAATGATTCAGAGAGGGCATGGCTAAGCCTTATCATCATGGCTGTTAAGAATCCCTAAAACTGCTATTTTTCGAATGTTGAAAAACCCATTTCGGCAAAACTTCATCAGATAAGCTGTGAACATATTTAGTTAAAAAACTATAAAAGTAGTGCTGTGTCTTAAACACTACTTTTATAGGTTTTATTGTAGTGTGGATTATTTACAGATTAATTAGATGTTCGTATTTTTGTAACCATGCATGAGTAGTTGAGTACGTGTATGTATGTATATGTAAACATGTGATTAATCTATGTATCTTAATATCTAAACTTTAGCAATAATAATATTAAATGCTTGGTAGTAATTAGCACTGCCATAGACGAAACCAGGGTATCTCATTGGTAATCATGATGTTTGTATGTAAATGATGAATACAATATGTAATGAACTCATTCGAGAATCATCGCCAATCTTTACGTCATCGTCAGAGAGATATACCTCTGAGGATATACCTAGCGGAAGGTGAGAGAACGCTCCTGCATGACACTGTATTATAACAGTGGTATAACGTCATCGCATCTAGTACCTACAAGGCATGCGAAACATAACCTTCGATACTAAATAACTGGTATCGTGGGTGTGTGTGTGTGTGTGTGTGTGTGTCCTTATCCTTGATCGAGTAGGTGGCTTAAATAAAATTGTATTTTAATATTATTGGCCAGTTTTTAAGGAAAAATTTGCATGTGCTATTTATTAGACAAAGATTAACGATATGCATGTGCTATTTAGTAGACACAGTAGTTGGTAGAGTCAATTCTGTGGGTGACCTTTTAGCAGCGTGTTTCATTGCACCGTGTATACCTGGCGTATACGTTATGAATAACTACGTCGTCGCTGCTGTCACGTGAATGCATTACTGCTAAAAGCCAAATGTAAACAGCCTTTATCTTTGGAGGAATGGCGATAACATTTATTTCGCAAAGCAAACAAATTCCCATTGATTTCAAGTTATGCATTTCTTATTGTTTGTGTTGCGCTATTTGCGCAATAGTTGAGAAGTATGAACTGAATAGGTAAACGGTGGTTATGACATAACTACTTACTTAACTTAAGCTTATGCTAACAAGTGTAGGTAGGTATTGCAATTTCCAATGGCTTGAGCCACAATAGTGAACCCAGAACTATGGCTAGCGGTAATGGGAGTGTACCAGTATGGCGACGACGGTGTTAAGTGAATGTGAAACATTAGCTAACGGCTATAGAGCCGTAGGGGTATAAACTATAGAGACACTTGCTACTCACTACTAAGTTTAGTTCAAGTATGGCTATAGAGATGGATATAGAGCCGTTAGCTAATGTGTCACATTTACTATCTTTCACATTATCTTAGCGGCCATATGGTTCTAGGGGAACTATTTTTTATTAACAGTCCTGTGTATTTGTTTTTACGTACCGAGTACATACTCAGGTGTCGAATCGTGAGATCCTTAGCTTAGCTTCTTTGAGCAATTCATGGTTTTCATTGGTCTCTGGAAAAATGTTATACTAGTTGCATTTGTTTTTCTTGCAACTCCGGGGTCCAGCCATGAGCGGTCTTTCTTATTAGGCGTGAGTTACCACTGTCAAAAAGCCGTTTCCTACAATGCTCATTTTGTCTACTAGATGTTCATAGACCCTCATAGCTCGCGGGGGCTGCACCGATCGCCCGCCTCCGCTGTGGCCTCAACAAAGAACCGGTTCCATATCGCGCAAACTCTCTGTCGAAACTAACAGGTGTTATTTGTAGAAATTCAATCGATTACTGAACACATATTACAGCAAATGAACTCGTTCATAAAATAGATCACAATACCGTACAATATACCTATTTGTGCATTTTAACCTTCGTGTCCCAGACAAGATTTCAGTTTAAAACTTTGTATAGCACTGGTCTTCAACACGGAAGTTAATTAGCTAGTGAAAGATAGTTTTTAGCGTTCATGTAGAGCTGTTTCATTCTCCCCTCATCCCGAGGATGTCGAACGGGGTCAAAAAAGTGTGCCACTCGAGGCACGTGCACAGTTGCACGGTGAAAGTGCGTCGTCGACGCGACACCGCGCCATGCGTATGTATGGGACACGACCGCCATTCCGAGCCCACATCAATGGGTTCACAGACCATCATCGCTTTTACACGTTGCAGTCTCGCTCCAAATAACGATACGTGGCCGGATTTCCGATTCGATACAATGTGGGTACGAAAGTGCCTGAACGCGCCCAGGGAATCACTTAGGTAGCTACTGCGTTACACTGCTTTATTTATGGGAACTTCTGTTTTGTTTGAAAATAAAATCGATTGTAGATTTCTGGTCTGATGGATCAGGTAATGTTGCATGTTATTTATTTATTCAATATTTTAATAAATATAAAAAGGAATATTCCAAAGTATATAGGTACCAAGGGATGTGCAGCAGCATCCATCTGAGTACTCAACACCAATACTGCGATCACAAATCCGCCTACCAAGCGTGGTGACTATGGCAAATCCCCCCCATATTATTCAATGCTTCGTCCAGCAGTGGACATCGACAGGCTGATAATGATGATGATTATGACCAAAGTATAGATATGACTTGGTTTGCTTGGTCACGTGGAACGAATGGGAGAGGCTCGTGCACTGAAGCGAGCTTTGAACAGTCGTCGGCATATGGACGGTTCGAGAACCAACGCGCAAAATACTGAGTAAGAAATAGTAGGATCACAAAGATTAGGTGACAGGCATACAGATTATGCAGAAGATGCGCATAATTGTGCCACAGAACCTGTTTGCTAGTTTTGGAAGTACCAAACAGTCGGTAACATAAAACGATATCATATAACATAGCAAACATGAATAACTTAAAGTAGCAAAAACGCAACTCCAAGACGGCTGGTCACCGTGGGGTTAACTAAGGGACCAAATCGCCCTTCTTTATACAAATATGATGAAATAACAACAAAAAAAACAGATAACAAAGGAAAGAGTGACGAAAATATATAAAAGGAACTCTTAGTACATTACGATGTTATGGGAATAACAATAAGTATAATAGAAATGCTTAATGCACGAACTTTATAGATTCAACCAATGGAAGACGAAGGCCCAGCAGTGGGATGATATTAAAAACCATAAAATATGTAGTTTAACTCGTAGTATAAGTAAACCCGTAACAATTTACAGGCTTAAATAAATAAATAGGTTAAACACGGATATAAAGTATGGTTGGGGATATTGGGTAATTTCAGTAAAGAGAAAACAGCTTAGAGGCTAACCAAGCAAATATATTGAGAGTAGTCAAGACATACAACTAAGCTATATCTAGCTTATATTTTGCTATTCTTTTGCTGAAATTCTATGACATCGTCAGACGTAGGCGTAGGTAGAAACCATTCGGCAAAGTAAGCTATTGCGAAGCGAGAATGCAATCAGGCAGCATGGCATTCGGGTCAATGGGTGCGTGCGGCTATACTATACAGCCCAAACGTCGATCGCTACTTACCAGCCTAGTGACATCTAGCCGGTTCAATGACCATACTCTATACAAGGGCGTTTGTGGATATTGATGCATGGTAAAAGTATTTGAGAGGATAAAGTCGCGACAGCTGATAAGACTAGTGACTGCTGTATTTTTTCTGGGCATTTTTATACAAATGCATAATTATCTATTCAGCTGTGTATTATAATTATGAATCCTATAAAAATTATGATACCTATAGTGTTGTTTATCACCGTAAACCAGTAGGATATTTAAAGTACATGCCCTAACTCATCTGTAACCGCACAGCTGCAAGAAATGATTAAATTACTGGTAACGTCAAGGCTACTTTCAATATATCATTTATTAACAACTTGCCGGTCACCAATTTGAAGCAGTGTGTAAATTTAAATTTGGTGCGCTCACGCTCACAAGAATGACGTAAGCTTCAGATCTAGTCTGACATCGATTAAACAAAGTACCAGCCCACCATTCAGTCGCATAATATTAGAATAGGCATGAATGTTATTGGGTTTGCGTTGCCTAGTCAAATATGCTCAGTTGCCACCTACATACAGTTAACGCAATGGTCTCGACTCTACCTTTCCACTTTACTAACATGCCTAGAGTTTATTGCGATCGATACCAACGGCCGATCGAACACTACTGACCTTGATATCCACGCTAAGCATCATAAAGAAAAATTACTTTAAAAAAGAAAGTTCTTTCAATTTCATTGACCTTGATTTCGCAACCGCGACGTTGACGCTACATCGCAGCAGGAGACGACCAACCAAAGTGACAATGTTTACAAACAAAAAGCTCCATACAATGGCGTCAAAATGGTTGTAGGAAGTATTGTGACAATTAAATTCTCACTTGCAGATAATGAGACGTGTCTACCAGAGCTAAATGTCGTGTGGCCTTCGATCATTGGAAGGCAACAAATCGGTTTTCTTGACGTTTGTTAATTAGAATAGGTACCATAACTTTACCTTCAACTAGTACCTAGATAAGTATCTACTGTTTCTTATTTATATCTAGACGTGCGTTGCCTGCACACAACTAGGTATTTACAAGTAGTAGGCAAGTTACCTAAATGAACAAACAATGATCAATTACGTTGTAGTCACTTCGGGGGGAATGCGCGGTGTGTGAAGAACGTTGCGGTTGGATTGTCGAATACGATGGATCCACCATTGTCTAACTAATAGCAGCTGTATGAATCTTTAATTTCTTTAAATCAGCTAAAAGTTAACTCAAGTAATTAACGCCGGCATTAAGATATTTCTTCCTTAATTCAAATTCAGCTCACGTCTATTAAGGATAAGTAGCGCAATAGAACCACTCAAGTGGTGCTGGAAGTCAAAAGGCAGAGGTCATTTAAACCTACCAGCATTAGCCACTGGCTTAATAGTTCTCGTCTCGTAGTACCTTTATTAATGAATGACTAACATATTAACACGACGGTACCCGTGTATACACCAAGGAACTGTTATAAGTGATTGCATTCTTAGCTAAGAAGTCGCCTTGAAGAATGGGTTTTTACGCTAATTATAGAAACTTTGATCACTAGGTAATGTATGTTTCGTTTATACTATAGGTACGTCTATTATTTTCCATGACCTGTTTTCTAGTGATCGTTGAAACAACGACGTTTATCTATGAAAATAAGAAAACAAGTGATGTGCTTCCTCCCAAAATAGCCGGCTGTGCCGTAGCAGATAGGTACACCTAAATATATCAGCAGTTAAAACGATAAAGACATGATATGATAGTGAGCACACGAAAGTCAGTGGTCAGATAATATTGTTTGTCATATTTAATGATTCACCAACTTTTACAATGAAAATAAATCATGATCATGAACCTAAAGGCAAAACAGCGGCGCGGCGTGATACGATACGTAGTACCAACGCGAAGTGGCATTAAAACTTTGCCTAAAATACTCGTACGTAGCCGTGTTGACTTTCTTGTTATTAAGACTTGATTGATTCAATTAGGAACATGGTTGAAATACATATTTAACACAGAGTACGATTAGCAGTCTATTGTGGTCCTCATTATTTGTTCATCTCTTTATAATATGTACCTATCTATTAAATGTTTTCAAGTATATGCAAGGCACATAGAATAGATAATTGGTACCTACTTAGATAATTTGAAACGCCTCATTATGCAAACAATTCCTACTATTATAAGAATTGTTGTAAACCGTCTCTTGAAATAGTACTTCCATGTGTTCGGTGTACACATGTTCAAAACATTGTATTGTAAGAAATTTTACGCCTCTTGGTCAAGAACTACTTTCTGTTTGTTTCATAATCTACACGACCAACAACTGTTGTTAGAACAGCCTACTCGTGTTTCTGCAAAGGTTTTTGAGCTCTATAACATGAACATAAACATGAACATAAGGACACCCAACAGTCACATACACAGTCCATTTGGATTCCCTGTGTCGTGGGTATCAGGAACTACGAGTACCATTGGTACCACAACACCCAGACCCGGAATAAATATTTGCAGATCATGCAAACATTTATCCCACAGCGGGAATTGATCCCGCACCTCTTGCATCTCAGCCGACTACTCGCCCGCCGCGCCACGGAGGTCTTCAAAAGGTTCGGTGTGGTCTTCGTCGTTGATCCATAATATATTTATATACCATATTTATCTATCTTCTAATGTTATAAATGCGAAAGTTTGCGAGTATGTTTGTTATGTTTGTTTCACGCTCAAACGTCTGAGCGGATTTGAGTCAAATTTGGAATGGAGATACCTTGTACCCTGAATTAACACTTTACTTTTTGGCTTTACTTTTCATCATCATCATATTTAATCATTGTTCACGCGGGTGAAACCGCGGGGCGCAGCTAGTCTGCTATAAAATTAATATTTTCAGAGACCACTTACAACTCTTTCCTTCAGTCAGTGGTCTTAGGTGTATACAGGCGAAGGTAATATTGGCACTTTGCATCATAGACTACTGCTTTGGTACTAACATATTCTTGGAAACCACTCCTATACGTTATAATATAAAGAAGAAGAAGAGGTATACCTACATAGATACATAACAGTTTGTTTGCTAAATTACGTGTCTTACATGTTATGTGTTTACTCTTACTAAAGTTGTGAAATAACCAACTTTCTTTTAGTTTCGACAGCTATGCTCATTGGCTCATTCTTCTTCTACCTGGAGCTTTCTAACCACTAAAATTATTGGCTGTAATTCAGCAAACACTTTCTAATCATTTTCTCATCAATATTATACGCAAATTTAATCATCCACATCAGTCCGCATTATCCCACTATTGCTCTCCCAAAAGTGCCACTGAGCACGATGTTCGGCTATTCTCATACATTTTCTGGCGTCATTGCTCCACCTAGCCGGGAGGGCACCCCCACTACGTTTTCCTAGCTAGACACTCCACTTATTAAAAACTAAGTAGGTAGGTATATAGGCTTTCGTATTTTTTTATCTACCTAGGTAGGTACTTACTTGCGTATATTTTATTGCTCTCATTCACATGAAATGGTCTAAAAATATCTTGTGAAATGATTAGAAACGGACAGGTTATCACACTACGAGACTTGGCGGTGCTCGTATCGCCATACGGAGCGTCTCGAACCTCATGTTGACACTACTACTTTCATTTTGATGGTAACTTTCACCCGATGTCGCTCTCAAATATAAGCTACGAATGCGAAACTAATCGCTTGTTATGTTAATATATGCACTGGTCTTACCAGCACCTTAGAACCAAAAATCGAACTCAATAAAAGCCCAAATGTGAAATTCTTGTAAAGTTCTAACAAATTACACTCTAGGCTAGATATTTTAAATTGCAAGACGATTTTTTATGCACCTGTGTAATGTTGCTCTACCAGGTATTTCCAGGTTGGTGTAATTTATTTTATTAATGATGGTAGATATGTCGCTACTATATGAGAAAGTTAGTAGTAAAATACCTACCTAGCTAGAAGTTAGAACCCGGGCTGGTTCTGTAACCATATATGTACTACCAAAGGAAGAGTTGTTAAGTATAGGTAGGTAAAGCAACGAAAAGAAATAGCACCCGTACTATAGCAGACCTATAACCTTCCTGCCTACACTGCGTCGTCCGGTTCTGCAAGCTGTATGGCCGAATACTTTTATAAAAACAAATACTTGTCATTTTGTATCATTGAATTGTTACGTAATTTTCCAATAAATAAATAACTTTGTACGTGAATATTTTAAATACAAACATTTTCAGTTTTTCGTGAAAAGTTATCAGACATGTGACATGAACACAAGGGATCTAATTAGTCGATCAACTCAATTAGAGTAATTGGCAGACTCATTACATTAGAACCTGTACCACTATTGTTGTTTTTATAACTTCATTGCTTCACCTACAAGCATTGACGTTTAATTAACACAACTATTCTATTTTATACCACACATAACACACTCACTTAACAGTCACATACATAGTCCTTGATCTCACACTAGGATTCCCTGTGCCAGGAACTACGAGTACCAAAGTACTACAACACCCAGAACCAGAAGAAATATTTGCAACCATTTCTAATGCAAACATTTCTTCTGCAGCAGGAACTCGCAACCTCTTGCTTCTCAGCTAACTACCAGCTCGCCACGCCCACGGAGATCGTCAACATAACATGGTACATATTAAATGTTATACATGTTGTATAACATTTTATATAATATGTATAACATGGTACTTAAATTAAGTAAAATACAGTTGTTTTGGGTACCTACATACCCAGCAGATACATTTTTGCTTATTAGCAATAAGTCTACCAATAACAACGCTAAACAAATCGTTATAGCGAGTCCAGAAATAAATTCATCTCTCGGTCATGCATGCGTGATAAATCTGCCAATGTTATGGTAATATTATTTAATCTACAGTGCACTAATAACTGATCCATTGGGTGTTTTAATTAAGAAGGTAACCAGGTACTAAGGAATCGGAGCACAAATCGCGACGTTCCATGAAGTGTAGGCGGCCAGTGACACACACAAATAGATAAAATTAAATGCAAGTTCGGAAATAAATGAAACTTCATGGGGTCTATCTTTATTGTTATTTGTTTCTCAATTGTTTGCCGAAGTATTATTTTTATTTTTTTTAATGCCAGTTGGCCCGGTTTTAAATTAATTAGGGAATAGTTTTGACCCGCTTCCCCCGGTGCATTCCTCGGCAACCTGCTGTGTCAGCCCCTCCCCGCCCCGCCACCTTGCCTACTGACCTCCACTCCAAAAAGCGCTCTCAGCGACAATAGTAAAACAATGCTCTATGACCTCAATGTAGTGCATAGCATTATAAAAATACAGTGTTCTCTCGACACATCATACCTAAAAATATATCCGTGACAACATACTTAATAGGCAGGTAAGCAATTGTATTAGCAACCTCTTGTCGTCCTGTCGTGTTATGAACACGTAGGTAACATAAAACGATGTATTTAATGTTAGTTACCTATACATATTATTATTGTATAAGTGCCAAATAAATTAATATTTCTCACATCTTCATGGTCTATCAACAAGCTTCGCCGTTAGAGGGTCGCAATAACTGTTAACTGCATCGCTTGAACGATAACGGAGCCAGAAGTGTTGAGTATACCTGGGTAGGTACCTTGTTTTATGAGAAAATAATCAAATGGTAAAGCTCAACTGTTCTACGTTTTAACATAACAGGAGCTAAACTTTCAATATTCATTCTATTCTAAATCTACGGCACCAGCTGCCCACCTAATGTTAGAAACTAACGATAAGTAGTTAGTAAGCATATACATAGTTGAGCGACAAAGTAGGTTTAACTTGAATTTACTTACTAATTCGACAACTTTTAGTAAACCGGGTGGTGTTTTGAAATAGTCGACGTTGATTTTGAGCCAGTCCAGTGCACCACCTTGCTGCTGGGGAGGGCCGCCTTGGGGCGCGGGTTTGTTGTGGTCAACAGTCACCACCGTCTCGGGAGCCATCATTATCGGTTGAAGTCTGGATTGGAATCACGAGCACTGGCACTATAGCACTGTGGACGCACTGTGACGACTATTGGCGGGCGCAGAATAGTCCGGTCGGCGCGCAACTGGCGTTTGAGCCGGCTTGGAGCGTCAGCGTCGAGCGAGCGTGAGCGTGGTAGAGCGACGGGGAACAAGAAAATGTGATGGCGTTATAGCGCGACGCTAGCCACGAGTCGTCTACGAATTGAACGTGAGCGTACTTTTCGCGTACCTAGTCGTTGGATTTGGGTTGCTAATTTTGATAGGGTTTATAAAAGCTAAAAAAAAAACATATAAGTAGGTATCTACTTACTTGAAAATTATATCAACAGCTATCTATAGATACAAACGCAGGGCCCTAAAAGCTAGAATACATAGCATTAATACCTACCTGAATGCCTAAAAGTTTATCGTAACCTAGGTAGGTAGGTAGGTAGGACCTACCTACTTAAAAACCCAAACCCAATGACTTAGGCAGGATTCTAAAAAAACACGGTCTTTAATTCATCGAACATCAATTTGTATAATAGCTGTTGATATAATTTTCAAGTAAGTAGATACCTACTTATATGTTTTTTTTTTAGGTACGTAACTTTCGAAAAAAGGCCATACAAAAAAAACTTCGTATTTGTTACTGTCGATACCTATGTAATTATTTATTTACACCTAAGTATCAATAGGCACCTAAAGTTAATTTAAGTTTTATTTTAAACCCTTTCTTACTAAGTAAATTATGCTCATGATAAAAAAAATAACTTGATAGAGAAACATAAAGTAAGAAGATAGGTTTATGGCGGGCGGTAGTTAGGTATGACCAAAGATTTAAATCTTTGGTTATGACCCAAAAACGTGAGTAAGTACCTATAGTAGGTATACCCAAAGATTTAAATCTTTGGGTATACCTAATTGGGGTATAATAATAATTGCCTTAATAATTACCTAATTTGGGTATACCCAAAGATTTAAATCTTTGGGTATACCTAATATACCTACCTCGAATCGAGATAAGACCAACAACCCGGGCTGCTCTAAAAATTGCTTTACATAGATACTTAACTCTTTATTGATCACCACACAAAAATACATAAGTAACCTAAATTGATAAAAAAACTGTGCTGTGTTATTTTCATAATTCCTGAATTCATAATTGAAATGAAATATATTAAAAAACAACAAACATTACAAAAATCACAAAAAGTACAATTAATAGTTACATTTTTAAAGTCACTAGTAGGTACTGGTTGGAAAAACATTAATACCCAAACTAGGGAGACCTGTGATATGGCCCCCTGTAATTCTCCCTCCCTACATAAGTAGTCTTTTCAGCGAGAGACCCGTCGTGGGATTGGAGGGCGCAATACAACCAGCGCGTCTGTTCCGTTTTAATCCTTTTAGAACTGTTACTATTTCTTTAGTTTATAATTCAAAATGCCGACAGAAAGAAATCCTAATTATGGTTTTAATAATATTATGTAGTTCAAAGTTAGTTCACAATATACCCACGACGGCTCTCTTTCTGAACAGACTCTACTAGTATTATTTCCCTGCTCGTGCCTTCGACTGGCGATAGAGTAACTATTCAGTAAATAACGTAAAGCGTTTTTAAAAAAAAAACCGTACCTCTATATGAACCCAATCACCATCATCGTTGATCATCAGCTTATAGAAGTCTACTGCTGGATATAAGCCTCCCTGAGTTACATGACAAGCGATCTTGGACTACTTGGACCACCTACATCCACCGACTTCCCGCAGTTCGGGTGGGGAGCCTGACTGATACTGAACTCAATTATGTTTACCTACACCAAGTTTCATAACCTCGCTCGTTCAAATATGATTACGGTCGTGAAAGGGAGGAACTGGTAGCGCCATCTGTCAAAGATAACTGTCACTAAAAGCTAGTTCAATTCATCGTTCAGACATAGGTGGCGCTGCTAATCAGTGCGGGCGGCTAGTCCGCGCCCTTAGAGAATATATAAATTCTCTAAGTCCGCACATAAGTCTGCGTGTAGGTAGGACTAGGTACAAAACTACTGGAGTAGGTACGGGTAGGGACTAGCTGTTCTTTTTCTATATATCAAGCTTCTCAAGAGTGGTCCAAGATCTTTGAATGATTGATTTGTATCCAATCACGAACCAAAGCCGCACGCAGACTTATCTGGCGCACCTACATTTACTTTCAAGAATTCCAACACTTAACATGAATAGAACGTTCGTTATTCACGTTCTCTTTCTGCATAGCATTGGGTCTAAGAGATTGCTTGTTTAGCAAAAGTAAGCTGTCAGATTTTATTACAGAAACAAAGATCTATTAAAATACTTGTCAGAAAAAACTTTAACCCACAAACTAATCACATTTTTGCAAGGTTCATTCCACTATTTATGGAAACTAGCATAACTATGCGCAAACATATTTGATACAAGAGCATGGAAGAGTAACTTATTAGATACTATTCTATGTCAAGGAGCCAATATTCAAGAACCTTTTATAGGTATGTACCTATAACTCTGATTTTTAATCTTAGACAATTTTTGTTAACAAAGAAATGTCACTGTTGTATAAGTGTCACGTATGTGTATCATGTGTGTATACCTTAGAATAAGGACTAAAGCACTCCTTATTCTATTATAAGTATGATACACATACAAGACACTTAAACACACAGTGGCATATCTTGACATTTCTTTGTGTACAAAAATTGTCTAAGATTAAAAATCAGAATATTGTTAGTAAATCCTTTTTTGAACCTTGTTCAAATCTTACATTTCCCAAAACATGGCTAGTCTATACGGAAAAAGAATAGGCCCGCGAGGAGACGGCCCGAGGGTTCCAGTGCTTCATTCATAATTTATTTTGTATTGCTAGCAACACATCATAGTTTGACTGCAAGATACTGCAATTCAAAATTGTAATGAAACTCATAAAAATAAAAATCTAAAAATGCTAATAATGCTATTCCGTTTTTCACCATGCCTATTCACTTTTTCACTTTTCTCAGAGGCTGTAAGTAGGCTGGTGGCAACAAGTGAATCTAACTTCTTGGGTCCAGTGTGTTCCTTAGGTGTACATAAATTAATAATTTAATATTTTTTCATATTATTTATTGCATAAACTTAGAAGAAGAAGCCTAGAATTTTTCCTCCGAGATGTTTCCTTCTGGCCTCTTCATGATCCATGATACCACCGCTTGTTGTAAGAACCAGGTATCTGAAAAGATAGAAAATAACACTGTACACACAAACAATACTTCATTCTTCATGGGTTCTATCCCTGCGATCTACTACAGCGATTCAGCAATACACTGTGGTTTGGAAATTGCTTTTTATCTAGATTATTTGCAATATTTGTCTAAAACAACACTGACAATATCCCACTCAGTTAAATGGAACATCAGCTTAATGCTGTTTTATTTATAATTTAGCACAACTTATCAAATGTCTACCAACAAGAACTATTGGCGATCCGCGGTAGTTGTGCAATGAATTGAGTATCAAGTTTTCAAGCTAACTTAGTCTAGGTAGAATTTGCAATAAACACATTTACTACCAATCATTCACAATCAACCTGGAACCATGCACACCATGTAGCATGCAAAATTTTCGTCTTTTTTATTTTCTAGCTAATATAGGATGTTCAATATAGTCATTTATAGTTTTTAACTTGCGATTGCATTGCAATAAATATAAAAATGATTGTATCAAGTCTTTTTTTGATCACCATGCATACAAACGTATCATCCACCACAATGGATAGTCCTGCCACACACCACACAAAAGTTAAGTAGAGGCATATTTATTCTGCCAATCCCAGTGGTTTACTGAATGATTACTGCAGTTTATATGTCACCAGATGTACAGCAGATATCAATAAAATATTTTAGTGTGCCAATTTATTCATAATCTTCCAAGGGTACTACAATTAGCTAGTGATAATGCCCTGTGATAAAATGTTCAATTCAGAGAAAAAACATTACCTAAATTTGGTCAAATCTATTACATTGTTACAACACAGCTGATTTAAATAATACAAGGAGGGATGGGTCTTCTGTCTTTTTCTACCTATAATTAGTTTTTAATGTGCCCAAACAAGAGATCATACACAGATTCCTGTGCTTCGGCGCCAGGTTTTCATATGGTTGGTATACTGATTCAACCTGAGTTGACTTCCTAGCAATAACAATGTTTAAGATTATTATTTGTATACTGTGGTTCATATTATAGTAGAAGATATTACAAGATCCTTACCCGAACTGTCGAGATGGCAGGAGGTTAGTCCATCTTTCGATGTCATTGATTGGAACGTCGAAACGCGGCGAAATTACTCCGCACTTGTTCAGTCTGCCGGTGAGGTTAACCACAATTTTGCCAGCTCTATGGTCATCAACGATCTCGAACTCTCCAATGTAGCCGTGCTTCATCATCACAGTCAGAAACTTGACAATAACTTTGGAGCAAGGCCTGATGAGGACTTGTCTTTTACCGCGCTTTTCAGCATTGTGAATTGATTTTAGAGCATCACTCAATACGTTCATACGCACCATGGCTGAAATTAAACAATTTATGCTTGAATACCAGTGAATTATACAGTAATCTCACTAGCGATAGCCGTCAAAACACCGTGAACAACAGAGGTTATCACTGAACGTTAAATCACAAACTCTGAAATAAGTTAGCCACGACGTTACGCATCAACCATTTTCACTAAAAATCTAGCAGATTCTTATTTTATTTCATTAGAAACAATGATTACCTAGGATTTATAACCTGCCCGAAAGAACCGAAATGACATGAACGGTCCAAAAGAAAGAAAAGGGTCGTGTAGTGTTGTCCGTGACAGTCTGACAGTTTAAAATAATCGACTAAAACCATAGATCGAATGGATTCGAATATAAATAAATGAGGTACTATCCTGCCGAATAAAATAAAAACATTTTCTGAAAACTCTGAGATCCAATTTATAAACATAGTCTAGGTATGTACATTAGCCAGAGAATCAATTTTCTTTGATTTTTCTCAGAACTACATACATTTTAGGCTAAAAAAATAGACAAGCGCTTTTAATTTATGCAACAGCATAAATTTGGAGTCTGTGGGAAATCGTTCATTGATTCACGTAACACTGTGTTACCAGATTTGACATCTTGGCTTTTAACTTGGGAAATTAGTTTAGAGTAGAGCATAGTTTGCCATGGAAATGTGATTATTCGCTAAATGTAGAGATTATGTATGTTATATGTTATATTATTATGCATTTATACTTTTCATACTTGCATACGTACTTCTCTACAGATACACTGATTTTACTACCTACTTTTTCTTTTTATCACTGGTCCTCGTTGGTTATCTATAATACTTATGTGGTACAAAAGAGAAAGGGGAAAAAAGAGTCTTGTGAAGTTTTGACTGATGGAGAAAGAACCAGTGTGGTGAAAGGACTCAATATGCCTCACACGAATGCATCTTCCATGCGTAATGCGCCATTTACATTAGGCAAAATTATTATTTGTATAGTGTTGTTTTGATTGACATTCTTACCAAAACTAATGATATTTATGAGATACTATCAATCATAACATGTGTGTAAGGTCTCCTGATTCCCATGCTAGTTAGCCAACTCTTTCTGGCTGGCTAATCAGTGTACCGACTGTCTGAATGCCAACACACATACATAAACACACATAATAATTGAATCACACGTTTCTCTATGATAATATTAAGGATGAGAACCCGAGTTAATTGGAAATTGGGAACATAGTAGCAAATTTATGGCAGCACCAGCAAGTCACGTCGTACAAAGTTCGTTTGTCGTTCGTTCGTTTTTTTATGTTCATTAAAAAATGTTGTTCTGTGGTGGTGGATGTAATATTCTCGTCGTTCGTGGAAGAGTAATCGCGAATTGTGTAATGAAGTTTTAAAAACTTTGAAAGTTTCAAAAAACTTCCAAAATAAATGGAATAAGTAAGATAGTGTTCAGAACAGTTATAAAGTAGTTTAATACTTCAAAATAGATAGTGTTCTAAGTTCGTTTATGTGAAATCTATGAAATAATTGCATACAAAGTTGAGTGAACTTGTGGAGTGAGTAATCCTTACCTTGCCTATTGCAAGGCAAACAAATTCCACAGGTGTAATTGAGTGCAATTTGAATGTTGTGGTACCCAATGCCTTAGCAACTGACAACACAATGAACATTCCAAAAAAAATAAGTTAGAACAAAGTTATTGGACTCGAGAGTGATGTTTATATGTACACAGTGAATAAACGTTGAACTTGCCATGGAAGAACTGGAGCGGTGGTGTAAGATGTATCCAAAAAAACTTAGTGGAACTTTTGTGATATACTTCGTCCTAACATTCCACATCACGTCATCAATAGATACTACAGGTAACTTAAATTTAATTGAAATAAGTACCTACCTACTTTATAACAAAAATATGGGCGGTCTTATCGCTTCGAAGCGATTTCTTCCGGACAACCCTCGAGAGTAGAGGATTATAAGAGATTGTAAGAATGATAATATAGCAAAGCGAATCTGTTTTTGCTTGACTATCATTTACATTTTAGCTTTAGATATAGGTATAATTATTATTTCTACTTATATTTTAAATGCAAAACATTTACAATTAAATCAATTTGGTACACATAGTTTATGACTATATCTATGGAAATACTTGTCCAGTAGCAGGAATCAAACCACACCGCACCACTGATGTCATAAGTAAAATGATAATCTGGTGGCTGGGGTTGTTGGGTTGGGTTGCAAGTGAACCCAGCCACATTTAATTGTCTAGACTATTCTCGTTGAGTCCTCGGCTAGAGTGTATTGAATTACTTTGATTGTGAAATAAATCATACCATATGGGGTAGGATGTTGCTGTTACCTGGGTCCGTATATTGTACAACATGATAATATACAGCATGCTAATCCACATCCAATATTCCAAAACATAGCTTCCAAATATCAGGCTGTGCAAAACATGAACAATATAACATGATGATATTAGACAGCATGTACACCAGTAGCTGTCTAAACGTTGCCTCGTTTTCATGTGCGAGTGCCTTCGAGATGGGGCAAGTGCTGTGCTGCCAGTCAGTACAGTATGTAGTCAAATAAAGTTTGCTACCTAGTCTTAATTTCATAAGTTGGTTGGTGTTGTTGTTGTTGTTGTCTCTATGAATTGTAAAGTTTTGTGTGGCCTTTAAATAAAAACCTAACAACCTACCAAGGGACTGAAAATGTTTGAAATGTACAGTGCAAACGAGGGTTGACAGTTGGCAAGCGACTCCTATGGCAATGAGGAGCTAGGGTTTTGATAGACTTTCTGCCAATCACAAGGTGTTCACGAAAAATAGACTTTACAATACATATTATAGTACATTTTCAAAATGTGACGATTTTTTGCCTCCAATATTGTACAGCATGATAATACGCACTCTGACAATTTTTGCCACTGGCTTCCAATGATCATATGGTGTACAATATCAGGCCGTGCAATAACTAGCTCCTGGTACCTTACCTACCTAGCTTGTAACGATAAACATCCTCCTAGATGAATTTTTCCTCTGTAGTCTTTAGGTGAGAGACCTTTTGGGGAAGCTAGTTGATTATTTCATGTGCATTCTATTGATGGTACATAGCAAATAATTTATTCAGGTAATATCCTTATAAAAGATAAAAAGACCATCTTGTGCTCTAGTTTGAGATCTTACCTACGCTCTTGTTGCACATCACTTCTTCGTTAACAGGTTTCCACAATTAAAACTAACCACTACCAGATGATGTTGTTTTGCCACTTCTCTTATTGCATTCAAAAACAAGGCTCTACAACTGACTATTAAAGAACCATTTAGTAGGTTCTTAAAAAACTTTACCCAAAATTAGACATTCAACACTGTGATGACTCTAGAAATAAAAGCCGCTCATGTAGAAATAAATAAATAAGTACCTACCTAATAAGTTCCTTCCTTAAGCCCAAGATTCTACGGGTAAGGCGCGTATTTCTATACACTCTCTAGAAGCCGTATCGCCGGCTTCTAGAGAGTGTATAGAAATACGTGGCACGACGATAATATCGCCGCGATTCTCTCGCTCGTGGAGACAGCGCCTTAAACGTGTAAAGTCCCGTGCGCTAAATGGCATGTCACCCCTTTATACAAGCCTATACCTGGGATACCTAGTCATAACTATATTATATCATATACATTTATTTACGACAAACTTTTAAAACAAGTAATACATAGAAGTATACAACTTACTAGTAGGTATGTACAAAATTCTAATTAAAAAGTTGAGCTATCTAAAGACTGTTGTAAACATAGCTCTACTGATCCAGATCACTACCAGACCAGACAAAATCGGCTGCAATGCCACACTGAATGGTAATACTTATGCACGGCGCCAGCATTAGTATTGCCATTCCATTCCATTCAACGTGGCAATGCAGCCAGCGCAGCGTCAGGGACGCCAGCATTCGAGTTCGACCAGACGCCCTGAAATAATTTTCAAACATCGTAAGGCGAACGCAGTTCTCAGTTCAGTTCTCTCAGAACTGACAACCGCTGGTTCTCGAAAGGTGACCACGAACCGAACGTCACAGCGCTCGATAGACCGACGGAATCGTGGCAGTAGCGGGAGGTCAGTCACGGGAGGTCGATGAGGTGAAGGCGGCTTAAGACCGTCTTGGCATTCTTTGCGGAGATGGCCTATGTCCAGCAACGGTGGTATTCTTCCGGCTGATGATAATGAAGGGCCCGGTTCCCCACCGACCTAGGGTCTCGACCCCTACAGTCTCGAACACGTAAACTCTCGATATTTCACAATTGCACCTTTTGAGATCGTCGACAGATAAAATGGAAGGGTAACAGCGCACGTAGTGTCCCACACCAAAGGCATGCCTCATCATGCCGTCTGGCCGCTTACCATCGTCACGTAGCAGGCCATAGTATATTAAATACTATAGTAGGTATTCCTAGGTTGTAGGTAAATTCTAGATAATAGGAACCTCTTCCAAATACGGCTTTACAATTAATACGTAATAATTTAATTTAATTTTAATAAAATAATAAATAACTTTAATAATAAAATTAATTATTATAATTTTAATATTAAAACTAATAAAAATAATTAAATAATTAATTAATTTTTTGCTTTTTAATTTTTTAATAGGTATGTGTTTTTTTTGCGGTGTAATGTTTGTAACAAAAAGATTTTAATTATTATAGTTATGTTATGTTCGAATGGGTGAACGATATGCTGTTCAGTTAAATATCTAAATAAATAAAACATGTAGTCTACACTTCCGCACAGCGCAAAAAACGCGAGAAAGAGAGTTCAGTGAGTTGAAGACACGAATGTGGAAACAAAAAGTCTCCACCCTACTATAAACAAAAAGAAACTCCGCAGCTGTGTCACTCGGACTGTTGGTAGAGTTGGTAGTGCGGAGACAATTCGATAGAATATCTTAGATATATTATCTTGTCTATAAAGATCTTAGATATGCTCTAAGATCTTTATAGACAAAACTACTGACGCATCTTCAAAACTAAAGCCTACAAACTTAAAAGGCATATGTAGGTATGTCCCTGTTGGCTTCTAGGGGCTCACTTAGACAGCCGGTGTGTTACAATGTACATTGAATATGCTATGGAAAAATATTATTCCTTGGGTTTGTAAACATACTTGAGGAACAACGAAACTATCGTTACTAGTAAACTTCTCGTGCTTGGCATAAATAGCTACTCTTATATAAATTATACAGATAATGAAACGTCAAAATAAGGGTGGAACATGGAAGAAGATGGGGTGGAAGTGGAACCATAGAAGAATGTATTTATTCTTCCATGTGTTAGCACCACAAACAATATACCAACACAACACTCATATTCAAAATGACGTATCTAAATCTTTCTCTCAGAATAAAATAATTACCTTATACATTCGACGCACTCATTAATAACCAGTTCTGAAGTGTGACTTAAATGAACACGAACGCTTCGGCGAACTTGCTCAATACATAATTAATCTTCTACCTTAATGAACTTCACAAACTTAGAGTGGACCTGAAATATTGAATAACGAATTTACGTGCGACTTAATTTTCGTATTATCCACACTCCCCCAGCTACCACTTGAATAGCTTATGGCTGCGTTTCAGTCCAATCTAAAATAATTAACAATCTGTTCTGCTTTGATAGACAGGATTATGCATAGGAACCTATGAGGCACAGTTCCAGTACCTCTACTTATGCTACATCACATACCATGTACAAGAGAGTAGCTCTTCAGACTGCATAGGTACTAGGACGTGAGGCACAATAATAGCAAGCGCATGGCTTTCTATGGTTTCGCATCTGGACTCAACTTTGTATTTTATACCTTTTTTGCTTTTTAAGCCTACATTTTAAGTACTAGTAACTAGTGGTTCGCCCCGAAATGAGACCTCGCGAATACACGCGATGTAGGATATCACTTCAAAAAACATTTAGACGTAATTTTCACGGGACCATGTCAAGATTCCATTCCATCCATTCTCTACTAAACAGCATCTAAAGACTAATCAACAGAGCGTTAATACTACATGTATACTTAATAGCAAGTAAGTACCTAGCTGACGAATTAATTGATAACCTCGTTTTTAGGGGTCGAACCTCAAGGGTAGGGTACCAACGAAACCAATAAAGGATTACTCAGGTTCTGTCTGTTTGTCAAAGCCTATTTTCTCCGAATCTATTGGACTGAAGAAGCTGCAATTTAGTACAGTGTGGTATAGAGTTAGGTGACCCAATCAAGGACGTTTAGCGTACCTAAACCAACGAATTTCGATTGCGGGGGTTAATTTTTGCGGCCAAATTAGTTTTTTTTTTTAAACTTGTGTCAAATGCATCATGTACAATATGTACATGTAAACCATCAAATTAAAGAGCTAGTTATGAGAAATACAAACATATATTTAAAAAAAATAATGCTTCTTTTAAAAGAAAATAATATGCGATATTTTACCATTCAACTAGTCTCAACTAGTGAGCCAAAAATGTTGACATAAATATGGAATATTGGGCCTACTCATACATTATCGGAAAAACTAAATGAAAAATTAAATCTTCAAATTCCTACGGGAAACGGAAAACACTCGTAATCTGCTCGTAAAGAGAAAATGTGTATAAAATTGTGTTAATTGACTAATAAGTTAATTGGTCTAGTGGTTACTATACTTTTATTATTATTATAATCTAGCAAGAGTACCTACTTTTACATTTTGGCTCGTTACACAAAAACCAAGTTTAAAATAAAATTAAATACCTATAGGTAGTTCAAATGGTTTTAAAATGTCCAAATAAAGCTTTTTAATATGACAAGCCGCCTGACCTGATTGATCACTTTTTTTTACCCTCTTGGACCCCAATATCTTAACAATCTGACCGATTTAGCTCATAAACTTACCTACAAATTGTACCAATATAATTTTATAAAGATGGGATAAACAGTTCGAAAGGTATCCTCAGACTAACACATACAAACGCTGATTCACCAAGTTGACTCAGAGAACTCGCTTAGCTCGTTCAATTACAAAATATTGATTTAAAGCCACTAAAGAAACGTTACTTTCAGCCAACAATACGAACGCTGCGCTGGACTAAATTGTGACCTACAATTAGCAAGCCGTGGATGAATGTAAAAGTTTCTAAGCAGGTATCATGTTTCAGTCTTACATCACGAATGGAACTAGTACCTAATAAGTAAGAAAGTTTACTATCTTAAAGGCAAACTGATGTCAGCGTACGTAAGGTGAGCGTCGGGAGTCTGTAAACATCGCCCATAAAGGGTCTCCTCGCGAAACCATCAACAGGGAGTCACGTGTATGGCGTTATTAATATTAAAACATGTTGCGAGCCGCGTAAATACAGGCAATGAAGCTTCGCTGTAAACAGGACTAGGTTCAATGCCTCCTATTTCCCTACCGCGGCCGTTTGTAAGGGTTCCTATTCCTATATACGCAAATTGACTCAAACTTGTATTGTTATTGTGGCTTGAACAATGTGAACTTACGTTCGTTCTAACAAAAGAATAGGTAGCTTAGGTACTCAAGTAGAAATGTAAGGTGCTTTCTCAAACTTCACCACTTATCATTGTACAATTGACCCTTTTTATCTCGAGAGTATGTGAAATCATTACTTTGTGGGTTGCGTGCGTGCTTTTGAACCTTACAATTAGATAAGGCAAAAAGTAAAGAGGAAGTTTCTGATTGTTTATTATTATTTTCCGTTCAAAGCAATCTTCTAACTATAGATGTCTATTTTAGCAAGCACGTGCTTTCTGAAACAAGTCCCAAAATTTGTGGAAGTTGTTTTGCGAATGCAGCTCTGGTAATTAATTATTTAACTAATTATTTAACTTATTTCATTTTCAGAGAGACTGAATAAAATATCACAAAAAACTTTGGATGTCACCTATTCGTTTAAAAAAATATTGATATAGTCTTATGTTAGTGCTACCGTGACGTAACATGTTATTGCTGTTCCTATATTACGCTTCTAGTATGAAGGCATAACAAAAATCCGTTGGCATACCCTGGAAGGCGCTCTCAAGTTTTTACGACCACAGTTCCACTGAGCGCCGCGAGTGCGTAATACCTAATCGAGTATAATAAATTTATAAAATGCTTCTAAGTTTACTCGTTGTTGTTGGCATTTTATTTTACATTTACTTAAACGCAGTCGTTAAACTTCAGAAATTTGTAACTTCAAAACGCTTTTTACTACCGTACTTGAATGAACATTGTTTATTACGTTGACGTTGTTTCAGCTAAAGAGGTTCTTAGGGGCGAAATTAAGCTTTTGTCTTAAACATGAAAGAAAAAAAGGTAAAAATTAGGGATAAGTCAAATCCAGTCGTGGCTCCTGACGGGTTGCGAGCAGGTGACACAAATAAAAGGGATCGATTAGCTTCTATTTTTACCCATGGTCAGAACGCCAGCACGTGACGCTTGCTTTGTTAAAACATAGCCCAGATTTAAACAAGGAACATGAAAGCCTTTTTGTGTTATTTGCGAAAATTTATATCGATTGGTGATATTACGCTGTTACTGGGTTACGTCCCTGAGGCGGATATCCATTAGCTGTACTTAATGCGATTGCGTTTCACAAATATAATTAAGTTATGAAAAGATTTTCTGGTATATTGCTCTATCTAGGTTTATTGGGGAATATTGGGTTAATCGATAATTTCCATAGATAATCGGTCCATTATTCACAAAGTTATAGAGTCATGAAATTCGTCAATCGTTGCATCAAAAATGTTGATCTGGCTACCAAACCGAATTTATAGACGGTTTTACGTCAAAATAAATGAAAAACAAAAACGCTACGCGTTTGTGGTCACATCTTGCAACTTAATTTTAAACCAGTTCCACCCAACCGATTTTTTTTGCATACCAGTTAAGTTTCAATGATAATACAATACTATGGTGACAGCGAGCTGATCTGATGATGGAGACGAAAGGTGGACAACGGAACTCCTCGATGATTAATAGTAGGCTGGCAGTGTCTGTACTAATTTTTAACAGCTCACGGTTCCGATTACTATTTCTCTTGTTTAGAAAACCATATTTTTACAAAAATCTTATTATGTTAAAAAAACCTGTATTCCTACCCAGTAATATCTACCTATTCCTTATGAAAAAATACACTGTCGTTAACAAAGCACTCGACGAAGTTTGGGGCACTAAAAATGACTGACTAAAGTATTGAATGTAGTAGAACGACAAAAAGTGACCTTACGTTTTTAACTATTTATGTAAACTTGCTATTTTATCAGGATGTAGTACGTACTGAAGCAACAAACATTTCTCATTGACGAGGAGGCTCCTTTTTCTTTAAATAATAAATCTGAAAAAGCCAGTCTGTGACCTAATTTGCACTACAAATCAATACTTTCCACTAAAGCAGTTACTTAGTTCGGCACATACGACTTATTTCCCTATACTAGTTAACATGACTGGAACGAAATTGTATGATTTGCGTTTAAACAGTTAGATCATCGAACTGTTGGTAAGACAGTTTGGAATAAACGATCCTTTGGTACGATGGAAGTCAAAATATTTATATTTATTATTACCAATTGAAGTACAATAATGCATTAAAAATACTGACTAATTTAATATCTTCAAACAATCTGTTAGAGCTGCGCCTAAGAAATCTCCATACAAAAAAAATGCACCGCGCCGCTTGAAAAAGGCATTTTATTATAATAACTCTTAAAATAAAGATAATTTAAAAGGGTGTTATGTTATTTATATGTTGACATATAAAAAAATACCTACTAAAATATGCACCATATTCAGAAACAAACATAATTAGCCAAAAGTTACAGGTATCTTTGTGATTTCTTTCATTAGAGTAAAATATTGTTCTATTATGTTTTTAATTAGAGTCAGCCCTCGGGATTATAATTTAGTATCTATGCAAATAATTAATCTGAATATTGCACGTGATTTACTCAGGTGAAATTAAAATCAACAATTGGCATTTCGCTTTAGGTTGCTCACTGCTATTCCATTTTATGCCCTGCATTCGCGAGAATGTTATTAGTTATGACGTCAGAGTTGACACGACATCTAAGTGCAATATGGTGTCTTCTTACGAACGAAAGAAGACCATTATTTTCTTATTTTTGACCGACTTCACAAAAAGGAGGAGGTTCTCAATTCGGTTGTATTTTTTTATTTGAATAGATATACTTCCAGATTGGTCCCATTTCCAGTCTGTCATCAGAATCCAGTTCTGATGATGGAATCCATGAGGAATTGAGGGAACTCCTCAAATATACCCACTATGGTTCTTTCATAAGAAGTCAGTTTTTTAAATGAAAAGTTATTGTTATCACATTTACAAAGCTCTTTTACTTTTGTATGAGAATGCAGTTAGAACGGTTGTATCCCCAAAATTCACTTTTTCCCCTTCCCTATAGCGTTCACTTAGGATCTCCTTTCTAATATAGTTACTAAATTCCGCAGATGACTTACTAACTATGATGTTACAGGGACTATCAGTTGAAGTGATAGGTACTCTGAAACATGCGTAACTGATGTTTTTCTCAATTATAAAATAGACCCTACTATCTAACTTAAGCCTTTTAGCTTAACTTGGGCTTATCTAGTCTCGGCCTAAGAATAGGACTCCTCCAACCCCTCCTGTGGATATCGTAAAAGGCGACTAAGGGATCACGCCAGGGGATGGGCAGCAGCATCCACCTGAGTACTTACGATAAATACTCTAGGTACAACCTCAATAGCATGGAGAGTGCATGTGGTTTTGCTAGTGGTAGAGCTCCTTGTGAAAGAGCCTAGAACTCCATACATATTTCTGCCTCCAATCATATTAGTGCTCGCATTGCTGTGTCCCGGATTTAAGAGTTGGGTGCCGCCGGTGAAATTACAGGCACATGAGACATCATCTTTATGTCTCAGACTAACGGGCGCAGTGCAGTGTCAAGTAGGGCGCGTCCTATAGGTGGACGTGACCTAAGAGGTATTGCATTTGTAATGGGCTGGGGTTACCGCTATAACATCAGGTGGGTCACATGCCAGTTACGTAATTTAGTCACAAGAAATTTGTATTCGCCTCCGTGGCGCAGCAGGAAGGTAGCCTGCCTAGAAGAAAGAGGTTGTGGGTTCGATTCCCGCTGCGGAACAAATGTCTGCATGATCTGCAAATATTTGTTCCGCGTCTGGGTGTTATGGTACCATGGTACTCGTAGATACCCACTATACAGGGAATCCTATAGTGTGGGATCAGAACTGTTGGGGGTGTTATGTTATGTTAGCCTTCATTTGGACAGGAACGATAATTGTTTTCCTTTAGATATTCCAGTAACGGGAAAAGCGATTCAGTTCATTGTATGGTAAAAATAATTCGCCGAGGTATTCTTGTATCGAAGGTGGTTAAATAAGGACCGGTTGTTGCGGATTGTGGTCATACTAGATTACGTATTTCATTTCACCAGGCATGAGACCTCAGAAATACTCGAAATACAATCATATAGACATTTTTAAAATAAGCTATAAAGACTCCTTTATCCCGCGGGTAGCTAAATGTAAAATTGAGAACTAATAGGAAAAAAAGTTCATGTGGTCCGATCGGTAGGACGAAGCGGAATTACAAATCCTTATAATCCGATTAATCGAACCAATAGGAAAAAAAAGTTCATGTGGTCCGATCGGTAGGACAAAGGCAGTAGGACCACTTGGCCAGAGGGGGCTAAATCACCGGTAGCTAGCAAAAGGGGCTTACACCCTGTTGTACGCGATCGAAGTTTGCTTCTAATTTGGCTATATTTTCTTCAAACTCCATGAATGTTTGAACACATAATCAATACACTAATATCAAGCCCCGTAGTGAATTAGTTTCTTATTCAATGTCTAATGCCACTAGAGGTGATCTGAAACGTGCCCGTACCTAGAAACAGCAATAGGGGGGCCATTTTGAACATTTTTTGCGATAGTTTTATGAACGTAGGTACCAGATTGCTTACAAATTGTATGAGAAAACATTTTATTAAATTTGACTAACTTCTGCTGCTCAGATTTTATTCTTCCGGTACAATGAAACAATTCTTACATGAAACTGAGTCGACAGGCATTAAAAAAAATTTTGATCAAAACTACTCATTTTTATGGAGAACTCACGCTTGACCAAAAAATAACTATGTCAAAATCGTTTTCATACAAAATGAGCAAGTGGTTCCAAAGACAGTTTTCCCGTATCTCTTATGGATTCGGATATCCCCATACTGTCCCATTTCAAAAAAACACCCTGTATATTAGTGTACTGATCATGTGTACAAAATTTCATGGAGTTTGACGAAGTAATAGCCAAAATAGAAGAAAACTTCGTTCGCGTACAGAAGGGCATAAGCGAAGCGCCCTACCGGTAACCTTCCCCTAAGGTTGTTCAATTAATATCAAAGGTGCTGATGATAATTAATCGAAATCTAACCTGTTCGTAATTTATAATATTTTATTCATAAACACAACGTGGTTCTACCAATCAATGTATAATTTCAATATTGTGTTGGTAAACCTAGCAGGTAGTTGGTGTCACATTCGTGTCTGCACACCTCGAGATCTACTGGACGAATTCAAACATGGCTTTTACTGTTGTGTAGGGTATTTATCTAGTTACCTGATAATTAGTTGAAATACCCATTTCATTTGAATACCTACTAATTAATACCTTTGTATAACGATGTGACTGTGGTGGATGTTATATTAGCGCTTCTAATTTTGTATCATTGACTATTTGATATAATTTATCCAATAGCATCTTATTGGCATAATATACAAAGGGCAAGTCTTTTCTCTTTGAACCTTGAAGTGCAATCTTGCAATATTTATCGGATAAAAGAAAAAGTGACCAATCATAAATTGTTAAATCTCCGCTGGCTATTTACATTGAACAGTTTGCATTTGCAATTAATTAATCCAAACTGGCTGTTGTTTCGTTCCGTTCGATATTCTACAATTACCAGCCGTAGTCGTTTGTGGGAGCAAAACTAAGAGATTATGAATTTGTTCATGAAATATCGAGTAATGAAAGAAGAAAAGACAAGAATCACTTTCATGGCTTCTCTGTGAGACGAGTTGTACCGCGGTCAATCAAAAGGTTTCCTCGTACGTTACGTGGTGCAAGGGCTTTGTCGGTCGCCAGACGGCGGCGATGTGTGGTGGGCGCGGCTTGCGGTGAATGTGGGGTTAACGTTACCAGCTGGCCACTCAGTTTTTAAATGCACAACAATTAGGCAGGAAGCAATTTAATCCTTTAAACATTTTATGTCTGTAAATAAATCATCAAGATACTTCGTCAATTGTGTCTAATTGTCGTCGTCATCATAACTCAACACTCCCGTTTGCTGTTGAGGAATTCTCAGAAAATTAAAGCCTTATAAACTGGTATCATTTGTATGTTAGTAGCCGCTGGCATCCAGCAAACGTGCCATGGGTGTGAGTCACGTAACGGAAACGGTTCTTTCGATATTGATGTCTTGGGTTAGCTTGATGCGTTCCCATCTCATGTATTACTTTACATTTAACTAGGTACGAAACGTTCTGTATCTTATTAATACGCAATGACTACAACTACAACAACACATACAATACATGCTAAGCTAAAGTTTTATGTGAATTTTAAAACACAATATTTATACAAAATATTATTAAACTTTATTAGTAAAGGTTTAATCCACCCGAACATCTGCTCCCGACCCAAGCCACCCAAGGCGGTCGCTATCGCTATACGCAAATTTAACTTATTTTAGTAAGTTTGTTTTGTTGAATAAAGCTGAATTAAATTAAATTCTGCTTTCATTTCAACTTGCTTTTCATAACAGAGTTGAGTACCGTACAATAAAATTATTAGCCCTTTGCGTGGTTAGTCTATTGCCGTAATCACAAAAAAAAATACTATCAAACACTTGAAGTGTGCAATCTTATCTTAATGTATCAATTTGTTTATAACATGCAAGTAAGAAATAGGGCAAATTTGATTCAACCATCGACAGCTAAATTGTTCTTTCCGTGGGTAACTATTTCACCGACTTATTACTAACTCGACTAATTAATCCAGCCGCCAGTTATTTCCATTTTAAGTAAGTAGTTTCTCCGCGCAATAATAAATTTTGATTATCAGTTAGTCAACCTTGAACTAATTAAAGGTAACAACGAAAGATTGTACACTAAAGTAGATGCCAGTAGTAAAGCGTCTCCTCCGTCTTATAAAATGTTAGTCATGGTTTTATCTCTAGTACTCAACATCATTAGAGATAGTAATTTGATAAGATACGTTTACAGGTTAAATACATAATCTTCATTATTATGTCGTGCAATCAATATTTTACACATTAAACCTCTCTTTTATCGGTTTTGTGACGTAGAAGTATAGTGAATTCGGTAGAGAACTATTTCAGTCTGAATTAAGCTCGATTTACTTGAGCTTTCGATCTCTAAACAATCAGTATCAACAGATCTCAACACGTGTTGAATGCTGGTAACTAGGTCAGTTTAATGCAGTTAATAAAGAGCTCAGTAAAAACTTATACAATGTAATTTGTACTGATCAAACTGCAGCGAGAGACTTCCTGTTGCGTTAATTTAAGCCTCGTTTCTTCATCTTCCCAGTAATTAAGGAATACTATGCGGCACATACATACAACAAACTAAGCCCAATTTGATGCAATAGTTTCTGTAAATGGCATCAAATGACCGGCACAAAATATGCTTACGTTTTTATCGAAAATCCACTCCCACAAAAACAGTCAAATTGCGTCCACATTACGAGTAGGCGTAAACGTTGAAGATTTTATAAATGGCAAAGGATTTTACTAAATTTATACCATGCTTGGCTTAATGGTCCCTCTGTGACAATTCTAATGGAAGGGTTCAAGCCTAACGGAACAAATTCTGAACTCTACCCATATACGTCACAATCAATGCGAGTAAAAAGTAGTATCGATAAAGCTTAGGCCTACCGCGACTTTTCTCAGTGATGTAGAAGCCTTCATTGCTCTATCCGTCCGAGTTAGTTTTTGTTCTGTTTTCGAATCCAAAAAGAAAGGATTGAGTAACGGTAAATTGTTTTTAAAACTGTAACGAAATTAAGGGTTCCGTGAAAAATGTCTGGACGATTGATTAATGGGCCTGTATTGGAACAAATTCCAAACAAGCTCGAATGTAAAGAACAGAGATATATTCCGGTCAGCGAGCATCATGCCTCCCTGCCGACGTTGCCGGTCGAAATCGAACTACGTATTTAATTGATCTATATTTCTTTTACGAATTCGATGACTAACATGCCCTAGATGTTTGCCGTTTACTTCTATGCACTGTGAAACATTTCGACATCGTAAGTATTGGTTCTTTGAATAAACATTATTTTCTGATTTTATTTACAGCACAAATGCAACCGCCTCGGTTCAGTATGCAGCCATCATCTTCAAACAGTATTGTCAGAGAAGGCACAACAAAAATACTCCAGTGTTCAGCCATGGGTAAGTAATTTAATTATAAAGGCACTATTATTTTTGTTCTTATTTTGAAAGCACTCTCTCATACTTATGACATTGTTATAGGAATTCCACAGCCTATGTATAAGTGGCAGAAGAATGGTTTACCTCTCAGTGATTATTCTTCAGAACTGTTCTATAAAATTCATAATACACAAAGGCAAGATGCCGGCGCATACCAGTGTATAGCGAAAAATGACGTCGGAGCCATATTCAGTGAAAAGAACAACATTGTTGTTGCATGTAAGTAATTTTTTGCTTTCAGGCTCAAAAGAATCTGTAATGTTTTAAAACAAACTCGCGAGCATTTTCTTCTCCCCAAACTGTCATAAAAGAAAGTTCATTTACTTTTACCCAACTACAGCGAAGCAAAAGGAGGGTTGTAGTTTTACCAGTTTATGTATGTCTAAAAGTATGTATGCAAAATCTTCAGATTTATATGCATGCATACATGCATACTTACTCATACTTACTACGGATTTTGAGGAACGAAGGAACGAGGTATATTGACGTACCGCGTGTCATACGCGTCCATGTAGGTCTCAGAATAATTACATATAGGTCGTTCTATTTCTTCTTCCATGATGTAGGTTCATGTAGGCGTCACACTTAATTCAATATGGTGGAAAAATCCCAACTTTGCTGTCTTTTTTTAAAATTATTATTAAAATAATGAGTTTGCTATGAAATGAAAGGGCTTGTGATGCGTATATTCCAAAAATACACCACACTAATATTAACTACTTCTTTAAAAAGTTTTAAAAATAAAAGTTTTTAAATTAAAACCTGAAAACAAGTATCAAAATTTTGTAAGGGAAAATTTACGATTCTAATTTAAAGGCCTTCAACTTAGTTAATAGAAGTAGTAATCGGAGGCTTTTCTAAATAAAAATCGTGGATTTCGCTTCCGACCATACCTATGAAATAAGTTGAAGGCTTTTATACTGTAGAATTGTGGATTTGGCCGTCTTTTACAACAAGTTAGCTTTTAAACCTTTTTTTTATTTCACTCGCGAATTACATCTTGTATTTAATGCTTATTGCTTATTCATAGGAATTCAAAAATGTTACAGTATTATACTCAATAAAAAAAACTTCAGATAACTGTTTTAACATGTTGCCTTATTTTATAGACATGGGTGTTTTTCAAGACATTGCTGAAACTGAAATCACAGTTGAGTCAGGTAGAGCAGCTATTTTGGATTTTCCATCGATAGAGTCTGAACCACCTCCATCAGTGATTTGGCAGGACGAAATAGGTGCTCTAAGATATGATCAAAAATATGCCATGACAGATAAGCACAAACTAGTTATACTCAGCGCTTCGAGTGAAGACCAAAAAGCCTACAGGTGCAAAAATTGTTTATACCTTGTGAGATGATTTTGCTAAATAGGTAAGTTTAATAACAATGCATTAATTTAATATTATTTTTTAGGGTTAGAGCAATTAATACACAATTAGGCAAAGAAGAAAATAGTCCATTCATTAAGCTCGGCGTCTATGGAAACGATGCTACAGAAATCCCGCCGGAAATTATTATTAAACCACAAGATACCAAAATAATAAAAGGTCAAGAATACACAAATATGTATTGTGTTGCTAACGCAAGACCGCTTCATGAACTGGAAACTTTGTGGTTTAAAGACGGTATTATGGTAGACTTTGCGGGAATAACTTTTGACTTGAACGATCAATGGAACAGAACTCTGAGTCTAATATCGGCAAACTTGACTCATACAGGACAGTACACTTGCCAAGCTAGGCTGAAGACCGGAGGATTTGCGACAGTTACGGCATCTGCCTCTGTAACAGTTTATGAAAAGCCTGTATTTTTAACAAATTTGAAATCGGAGACGTTTGGTGAATTTGGGAGCACTATAACTTTAGAGTGCAATGTTCAGGGTATTCCGTTGCCTGGAATAACTTGGTACAAGGATGCAAAAAAGATTGCTAGCGTCGGTGCAGGGGCTGAGGAGACGGACAATGTTGACGTTGACGACGGTGGAGGCAGGTACCGAGTAGAAGTGGATCGTTCACTCATCATTAAAGAACTCACAATGGAAGATATGGGCGTATATCAATGTATTGCGAGTAACGATGCCGGAGACTCGTCAATTTATACTTGGCTAAAAATCAAAAGTAAGTTCTAATGCTGTGTATTTAACTTTACTATTGTAAGGTTTCCGTTTAAGTTCCGTGTTACGTGGCGCATTCTTGAATATGCTATTGCATGGGAATGAAGACGACTTGCGACACGTTATTTTACTATTGACATAATGTGAACAACGGAAATTGATGATAGAGTTACTGATAAATACTACTATGTTAAGAAAACAATAGACGCTGGGATCGGAACTTTTAACATTATATCAGAACATCAATTTGACACATTCTCCGAAACCTACCGTGTGCGACATAATCATGTTTATTTATTGTTTTTGCTTGATGACCATACAATTAACTATTGTCACTGTCGTGTCGTGCAGCAAAGGACAATAAACGATTCCCACGCAGTCACATGAAGTTAATAAGAATGAGGACTTCGGATAAAAAGGCTAAAACTTTCAAATTCGATACCGGCAGTAAGATACACAAATATGTTGTTGCACATTTGTTACAGCAATTATGTTTTTGAGCACAGCGTGATGATTGCAAATTTTTCTTTAATATGTTTTTTTATATACTTAACAATATTTTTCAATATTGTTGTTTTTTAGAATTATGCCTATTGATTTTAAATTTGTTTATAATACAGCATGATATATTATGTTGTATCTTATTATAGGTAAATTAAAACCAGCTTAATAATCATGCAAATAGGAATTATTATGATAAAGCGTACCCAGTGTGCTTACCCATCAACGATCTTATAGTATTATAAGATCGTTGTTGCCCATAGTAAACTAACAGCATGATCTCATAGCAACGTCAACCATACACAATGGGTATTCAAATAATCGTTATTTCGCTGCAGCATTAGCATTTTTTTTTTGTCTAACACCTGAGCAGCTTACAAAACGTAAGGGCCCTTCATGCTAAGTGCTGCCGGACGCAGAGAGGCATTTTTAAAGGCTGCGGTGGTATTAAAAGCATGGCTTGTGTTGCAACGTTCACGGAAATATGTAACTATAGCAGTTTCGGTAACAAGCGTTCAGCGTCGGGAGTACAATGGATGTACTAACAATAAGTACTTTTTTACATACTCGTTATTTTTTAAACTGTTGGTATTTTGAAATAATTTGCATGCACAATTGCACATTATGATCCATCGCACACTGGTTTTGTTTACCTACACGATTGTTCTTCCGCACTAAATTGATGTATCGCTAGTTGTAAACTAACTGAGTGCGTGTGGCTTGTAGCGTCCCCGCCTATAATGCAGACTCCGCCTTCGAACATCACCGTGCTTGATGGGAAAGACGCCACCATCAGCTGCCGAGCCATAGGAGCGCCTACTCCGAACGTCACGTGGTACTTCAACGGTAAGCCAGTATTATAATGGTCCTACTATACTGCTATACTGGTAGCGAGGCATATGTTTCCCATCAATTTTAGTACGGCCGACTCATAATCTAATCAGAATCAGCGCGTCACTGGGAGCCAGGCTCCACTCTCAATCAGTTATAATACGGATTAACTTACACGGACCTTTCAGCATGTTAATAGACTAAATTTACCACGTCTTCAAACATTCAGCTCTAGGACTTGCCGGTTTCCTCCACCCAAGCAACGTGGTTGGGTTATGTTAGCAAAGTGGCGCGAAAATCAGTGTTTGCTATCACAAGAAGTGTTGATGAGCTGTAATGATCAAAAAAACACAATAAAATTTGAATTTCGCGCCACTACGTTCCATGACTTAACGCACGCTTTTGCACGAAAATGTAAACTTGTCGCCGAATTTGAACCCATGACCTTCGGATAAGAAACAGCGTCGGCTCAGCACCCAATAAGCGGCCAATGCAATAATTTCCATAAAACACAATGTAGATACCTATTATAGGTGTTATTTCTTTGACAACCGCAAGCTTGTATTGTTTTAGATTCTAACTAGGTCGCAAAGTTTTCATAACCATCTTTGTGCATTATTATTTCGAGAGACATAACGAACGAAACCATTTAGTTCAGCTCATCCACAACCGTAACGCATTACATAATTAAATGGTCCTAAATGGTAGGAGTATTTTGTAAACCAAATTACCTAAGCATTCATCATGGTATGACTATTTTTCAGAGTCCGTTCTAAACAATCTCTCTGGAAGGCTTCAAGCCTTGGACGAAGGTGATTTGCTAATAACAGGCACTACAACGGCAGACTCGGGGAAATACACGTGTGTACGACACAATGACGCTGGAAATGTTTCCGGTGAAGCTTATGTCACCGTATTAGGTATGATTTTTACTTGTCCGATGCTTTTGAAATGCGTAAAAACTGTCTTGAAATCGAGCTCGGTATGCCAACCAACGTACGTTCGTTAATAGGTATCTTGTTTTCAACCAATGTTTATTTAAAGATTGCATCCAAAATACAATTTTGTCGAGTTCAACCAAACTCGCTCGAATGTTGCTGCCTTTATGTTCGACTGTTGATATAATTTTAGACTCGCGTACATTCTCTCTCTGTAACGAAATAAAACAGTTCTGATATTTGTTTTTCAGTGAGAACTCAAATTATTGCCCCGCCTGTTGATACCCGAGTATTATTGGGTCACACCGCCACGCTCCAGTGCAAGGTCTCTAACGATCCGAATGTAAAATATAACATAGATTGGTTCCATAACAAACAGTGAGTTGACAAACATTTTTGCGAATCGAAATCGCACAATGAATGGCCAATAAAACATTTTCATATTTGCAGGGCTATGACAGCCGGCTCCCGGATCGGAATATCAGTAGAGGGGGTTTTACAAGTTCAAGCTGTGAGAGCGAGCGATGCTGGAGAGTATACTTGCATTGTGACGTCACCGGGAGGGAATCACACCCGAAATGCTGTACTGTCGGTTATAGAACTGCCCTTCGCACCGACTAATGTCCGAGCCATGAGGTTGGACACCCCTCAACAACGCGCCGTGAACGTGACGTGGACACCTGGCTTCGATGGAAACTCTGCTATCCAGAAATTCATTGTGCAGAGACGAGTCGTGCCTGAATTTGGTTAGTAAATCAGTTTACAACATTAGTTAAACTATCTATGTGTAGGTACCTTGTATATTTTTTTGCATTTGATTCATGATGTATTTATGCAGGTCCAACACCAGACCCACTTCTGAACTGGGTCACGGAACCAGTGAACGTGTCAGCCAATCAAAGATGGGTACTGTTGACTAGCTTGAAGGCAGCGACGTCCTATCAATTCCGAGTGTCCGCGGTGAACACTGTCGGGGAGGGTCCGGCGTCGGATCCCACAGATGTACTGACTCTGCCACAGGAAGGTAAGGAAGAGGAACCTTAATGCTAAACTGGTGTGATTATTTGTATCAAAATTCAAACTAACAATCATGCAAATAGTGTTTATTGCACTCTGTAGGTGTAACATACTCCTGTGAATAAATAATTCTAATTAGCACCTGTGTCATTTGCACAAATACAATTCATTGTGTAGTGTAGAAAGCTAGAGCTACTAACATTTCCATTAGTATTGTAAGCGCCCAGTAAAATAAACTGTGTGTTCTCTTTGTAAACAAGCCGCCAGCGATCTAATATGCTGCCAAGGTATGGGGATAATCTTGATTATGTAGTTTTAGATTGTGCCGTCCTAAAATTTTATTTGGTCCTTATTGTTCCGGATTTTGAATTGGTTTGAATTATGTATGATTTTTTCTTCCAATTTTCTACGCTGTTTGTTAGCAAGGCGATCCTAAAAGGATCAATAAAAATTTTTTCAAGTGTCTTTTTTATATCTTTAAAATTTTATTAGAATAGCATGTGCTTGGTATAATTAGAACGAAATCCAATGAAATGTACATATTTTAATTGTTACGGCATGATAGTACAATGACCTCTTTGTTATTTCATTTGTACGATTCATATAATTCAACCAGCATTAAAATTATCATTATTTAGCATACCTGGCTTGTGTTGAAATTGAAAACGTCCTCCAGAATATTTGCACAAATTGAAAACTCAGTTGAATTCGGAATGTTTCAACTTTTTTGTAAACCTACTATTTGTTATAAAATAATAATTGTTATTAAATATTTGATGTAATTTACAGCTCCGTCCGGTCCGCCAGTCGGCTTCATGGGCTCAGCACGCTCTTCATCAGAAATCATCACTCAATGGCAACCGCCTGTCGAAGAACACAGAAACGGGCACATACTTGGCTACGTCATACGATACAGGCTCCGCGGATACGATAACAGCCCGTGGACGAACCAGAACATCACCAACGAAGCTCAAAGAAACTACCTTATCCAAGATCTCATCACATGGAAAGATTACAACGTGCAAATCGCCGCGTACAATGATAAAGGCGTGGGGGTGTTCTGCGATAGCTACACAATAAAAACGAAAGAAGGTATCCCTGAAGCGGCACCGGACAGCGTGCGATGCGAACCTTTGAATTCGACTTCAGTTAGTGTGTGGTGGACTCCACCAAATCCGCAGAAAATTAATGGAATCAATCAGGTTAGTTCTCCTTTGAAAGGCTACTTATTTTTGTGTGTTGAGTAAGTTTACTTACTGTTCGCATGTTCCAGGGTTATAAAATTCAAGCATGGAGATGGGATGGAGCTGATGTTGCCAATACGGAACAAAAGATCGTTAGCGTTCCACCGAACTTGTTAGATCCTCTCACGGAACAATCGGCCGCTATAAGTGGCCTCGAGAAGTTTACCGAATACAATATCACTGTGTTGTGCTTCACCGAGCCGGGAGATGGGCCTCAGAGCGACTACATTTTAGTTAGGACAAAGGAAGATAGTGAGTATAAAGTTAAATTACTTAAAATGCTTCAAAGTTATTGCATCAATAAAGTTGGGTGAAGTTAGCTGGTTGGTATTAAATTGCTCCGAAACGTAATATTCCACTAATTTGAAGCTAAACTTAACCACAGGTGAAACATGTTTGTATAGTGTAGTTTAATGAAGACTTACTGAAGTGTTTTATTGCTAAATGTTTCCAGACAGCCAAGTAGCTGCTGCATAAAGTAACAAGTGCATAACATTAACTATTCACTTGAACGCGAACACAATTTGAGGTCTTATTGCTGAAATCCATCACTTTGAAACAACTTTTGAACGCATACGAATGAAGTCGTTGACCTAATTTTCAGTTCCGGATGAAGTTGGAAGCTTGTTATTTGATGATATATCAGACCGTGCGGTGCGAGTTTCTTGGTCGGCGCCGAAAAAGTCGAACGGCATTCTCATAGGTTATAAACTAACCTACCAAATCAAAGAGAAGCCTGATACGATAAAGGAGGAAGTGCTCCCTCCAAACGTAACGAGCATAAAAGTGGAACACTTACAGGTAACTTTTGCTGGCCCTGTAAGTAATTTGGCTCTTTTGGGCTTAGCTTAATCTTGGCACAGGATACCGTCTGAACTAGTAAGTTTGGCCCAAGAGAGTTCCAGCTGGTAATGGTTGACAATTTGTCATAAATGCCTAGAAATATTAAGAGAATTAGCTAATGTTGTTAAATTTATCACAGGCAATGTGATTCGAATTTATTGTATAAATTAATGCAGTTATAGAAGATTATTTGTGTCACAGGCAAGCACTCACTATAAGTTTTGGTTGTGCGCGGTAACTGGAGTTGGGGAAGGTCCTCCTCGGGCCGCTACCATCCAATCAGGAGTAGAACCCGTGCTACCCGGAGCTCCACGAAACTTGGCGCTATCAAACATAGCCGCCTTTTCCGTACTGCTGCAGTTCACGCCTGGCTTCGACGGCAACTCTTCCATATCGCTATGGACTGTACAGGTCAGTACAATAGAATGTGTTCTGTGACTACTCTATAAAAATCTCAAACTGTCGACTGCACCAATTTTACATGAGGCTGGTCCATTTCCCGAACGTTCTGAAATACAACTTCACTATTATATTTCAGGCACAAACCGCTCGCAATTCTTCCTGGGTGACAATATACGAAGTGAACGCACCAGACGCGCAGTCTATTCTCGTCATCGGTCTCGTTCCATTCACTACATACAGATTGCGAGTGATAGCCACCAACGTTGTCGGATCGTCCGCGCCTTCGGAACCATGCAAAGAGTTCCAAACCATACAAGCACCTCCGAGGCACCCGCCGAGGAATGTCACTGTACGAGCGGTCAGCGCTACAAACCTACGTGTCAGATGGATTGTAAGTTTAACAATTTTGCGTCATCTAAATATTTGACCTTGACACTTTCATGTTTATTCCATTTCATTCACAAAATTGTTGTATTTGTCCACTGTTCAAAACGATTTCGCTATGTTTTAGCCATTACAGCAGAGCGAATGGTACGGCAATCCGAAAGGCTACAACATAACGTACAGGCGAAGTGGAACAAACGACACTCTTTACATTGTTATTGATGACCACACAGCTAACTCGCACATACTCTCCAACCTAGAAGAATGGTCTGTGTATGAAATTCTGATGACGGCTGTCAATGAAGTGGGCGTATCTGCTGAAAGTCCCACCGCGTTTGAGAGAACCAGAGAAGCTGGTAAGGACATACTTATTAGTCATTTTCTTCAAGCATTACATGGCTATTAAATAGCTCTTAATCTCTAACTGTATTAATTTATTAACAGTGCCAGCAGCCGGACCAAACAGCGTTTCTGGAAATGCCACATCATCAACAACTGTCGTTGTCCTATGGGGTGACATTCCCGTACAAGACCAGAACGGTCTAATCGAAGGCTACAAAGTGTGCTATGCGGCCGTGGTACCACCACCGCGACCCGAACATAAGAAAGTGGAGTGCCAAGCAATACCTTCCAATCAGACTCATACGATAACGCTGACCGAGCTGAGGAAATACGTGGTGTATCAAATACAGGTCCTCGGTTACACGAGGTTGGGTGATGGAATGCTAAGTAACCCGCCCTTTACTGTGAGAACTTTTGAAGACAGTACGTATAGTTTTAAAACAAGATTCAATTTAGTTTATGTTTTAGATACTTACTTTAGTATTGTGTTTTAGCACCCGGCGCTCCCTCAAATGTGTCGTTCCCGGATGTAACGTTTACGACAGCGCGGATCATTTGGGACGTGCCCGAAGACCCGAACGGCGAAATACTCGCGTACAAAGTCACCTACCACCTCAATAGCACGTCTCATCACATGTTTTCGAGGGAATTTCTACCGTCCGATCGGACTTTTAGGTAAGATGTTTGCATAGACTCTTTGAAGTTTTTAGGATTCAATGCATTGCATGATTCAATAAAGTGTAGTAATAAAATAGCCTTGCGTCTCCTATAGTCATAGTGTAGGGTTCCAAAGTACACTCACAATTCCTCTATAATTAGAAAATCACATATTTTTTGATGAAATTTACTTAATTTTATCAACCAAGTTAATTATGTATTCAATCAAAACACTAATTCAATTTGTCATTGACAGTGGTCAAGCCATTGAATTACTAATGCCAGTTTTATTACGGGAGTTCCATCATCATTATCATCAGCGTGTAGAATTCCACTGCTGGACATAGGCCTCCCCTTCGAATGCCACGACGAATGGTCTTGAACCGCCTCCATCCACCGATCTCCTGCGACGTTTATAATGTCTTTAGTCCATCGAGTACGGGCGGTTAAATTACAACTATTAAGGTTTTATTCCTTTGCCTAAGGTGTATGCCACTACAACACATAATCTGTTTTTCGATTGGCTACCTCTTACGGCTGCCGATATATATTATTATATACCCATGTGACAGAATACAGACAGACAGGCATAGGGTCCCGTTGGCTGGCAACTTTTGGGTACAGAACCCTAAAAAGTGGCACAGACTGACGAGCAAAATGAGTCATACATGGTAGAATCGACGCAAACTACCAAGACAAAGGTCTCAAAACGCAACGTACATGTACTCATTGTACGCTGCATGCCGTCCCGCTAGACTATTCAACATAGCATGCCCGAATGAGAGGCAGTTAGCGTGGCTTTGAGTGTGTATGACAGCGCCAGTGTCACTTCTATTTGTAGATTGAATATTTATTCTTATGGTAATCCTGAACTCTGTTCCTTATTTCAAATAAACAATCTCTAGATGTCTAATATCTAGCTGATAAAAGCTATAACTTTACTTATTTTTGACATATCTTTTTTTTCGATACAGGGCCACGGAGCTAGCTTCAGAGCAGTACTATCTGTTCTCTGTGACGGCACAGACGCGACTAGGGTGGGGTATCACTGCCAGGGCTCTCGTACTGACGACTGTGAACCGAGCTGTGCCCTCCCCGCCCACACTCCCGAATATAGCACCGTCGCTGTTGCAGCCTCATCACATCACGTTCAATTGGACGCCTGGCGACGATGGATACGCACCGCTCAGGTAACCCCACCAGCCCTTAGATACCTTTTCCATAGAATGCAACTAGGGGATTTGCCATCACCACGCCTGGTAAGCCGATTGGTGATTAGTATTGGGCTTGAGTGCTCAGGAACTTTCCTAAGCACTGATGCTGCCCATTCCCGTGTTCCTTAGTCGTTTTTATGACATACACAGGAGACGGGTATATTCTTAGGCCGGACACGCCCCGGTAGAAGTAACCTAGTAATTTACAACAATAATGTTCTCCTTTAAAACTTATATGCTTCTTTTAAACAGCGATTTGCTTGAACAAAGAAATGCGTAACCGCGCTAGTAATGCCTACCTTGCGTTGTTTGGGTACTGAGTGATGCTGATATGAGCTTTAGAGAATTGTGTATCAGAATTGACACAAAAAAAGAAGTATTCAATTAGTTCGAGGCCATACGTGTTTGAAGGTCTTAGCTTTTCTTGGTAGAAATTGGTGCAGCCGTTCCCAGGATGATCTCAGTTTTTGAAGGGATGCAGCTAGAAATTTCACTGTGAAATCGAAATGTCCATTTCTGACGATATCAAACTCCAGGGTCTGATGACGACCAGGATATTAGAATAGATGGTTTAAAAAAAACAGCATTAAGTGCCAACTTTCTCAATTTGCTTATAGCTTTCGAACAAACAACACAACCAATTCCATTTTGGCTACTTTTTAATTACTTCATACTAGTAGTTTTCGGCGAAATGTAACTACAAAAAAAAATACTAGGTATCCTTTAGGATATTTTACTATTTTCATTCCTCACTAGTGGAACGCCCGCGACTCCGTCCGCGTGGAGTTTTTCCCATACAAGCTTCATTACCCCCCCGGCGCACCCCCTTAGGGGTTGAATTCTTAGTGCACCCTTCGACTACAAAAGGAATGTACGCTAAATATTTTACGTTTCTATTACTTACGGTTTAGGATATGCGTTGATATTCAGTCAGTTAGTCAGTCACACAACGATTTTATGTATATTGGCTTGCCAATGTCGTTGAAATATCCCATAAAAGTTCTCGGTTAACCAATTCTCATATATTTGGAGTGCTTCACTTACAAACAGGCTTACGAAACGTTTCCATTTCAGGTACTACACTGTTCAACAAAAAGAGGAGGGTGGTGTGTGGAAGACAATACCAGAGCGCGTTGACCCCTTCGCTACGTCGTATACGGCAGAAGGCCTGAAGCCCTACACCGCGTACCAGTTCAGAATCAGAGCGACCAACGACATCGGACCCAGTGGATATAGCAACGCTACTGAGACAGTCCGCACTTTGCCCGCAGGTAAATTAACTCGATGGTACCTAAATAGTGGAGTAGTTACTTCTGCTTGCGGATTACGTAACTCTGTTGCTATCAGTTTTAACCAGTTTCTATTCGAGATAACGCTCTTGTGATTACCCAGTTAATGCAACAAAGCTTGGTTGCATTGCAACTAGACTGCATAAATTAAGTAATCTTCGTCTACTAGACAGGCTACTAATTATTATTCCTTACAGCTGAAAAGGTAATTTAGAGTGTTAGTTTTAATCAATCCTGTCGTAATGGCTGAACCAATTTTGATTAAATTTGGTATAGCACGCGACTACGCAAGCGATAAGTCGCGAGCGTATGATAGTGCGTAGAATAAATTTCGTTCTACGTTTGTTGCAATATCCCAACGACTTTCGGTACGAGCGACCGACTCGCTCTTGGCCGGCTGTTTTACATTTTATGGATCACCCTAAAGTGGTCCAAGCAAAAAGTATCTAACCAGCCCCCTTATTCGCTATGACCAAACGTAACATAACGCGGGTTCGTTACGATATCTGCGTGGAGTCATTGCTGAATCGTATGGGTGACGTCACACGTTATTGACAAGTAATCTCTTAGGTCATAGCGAATAATCACCCTTAACGAGTAGCGACGCGATCGTAAATGTCAAATATTAACCAATCAAATTATAAAGGTTATAAGCTACCCCGTTGGTCAAATATTGCCAAATAATAGTGGCATTTCCGACTCGCTAGCGTCTCGGTAACGTTAATTATTCGTGCTAACCCCATCCCACTGTTTTTATTTCCAGCTCCAAGCAAAGCAGTAGAGAAACTCCACGTAGTGCCAATAACGCCGAGCAGCGTGCGCGTCCAGTGGGCGCCGCTCAGCGAACAGCACTGGAGCGGAGACGCGCGCACGGGCGGTTATCGCATACACTACCAGCCACTCACGGATTTTCCCACCGCGCTGCAGCAGACTATGAAACTGGACGTGCCTGGGATCAAGGTACAGAAACCTGACATTTGCAATTCAAAGCCGACCTAAGAGTACTTATAATCTCTTAACCCTTTGGCTCACAACCTGCAGAGCTGTTAGAGCGCCCGGCGCGTAAGTTGAACTTCGACCGGCCAGCCTGAGCTGACCCGCGCGGCGCACAGACGTTCATATAATATAGAGCTCCAACCGCTATATCGACCGGCCAGCCTAAGCTGACGCGCCATATCGCTCGCGCTAGTGAGCGTTGTGTACAAAAATGTAGTTTTATGTTTATTAGTGCAAAAATAAAGTGTTTATCAAAAAACTGATTTTAGCATTAGAATAAATAGTTATTACCTACTTGTTGTAGTAAAATTTATCTTTAAACACCGTAGGGTTCCTGAGATCTCATTCAAAACGTGTGCGAAACAAGGATTTTTCATTAAATACAACTATCGAGGTTTTTTGCAAAAATATAAAATATTCATGTTCCAAAATATTTAACTCTTAGAACACGTACATGCAGAGTTCTAGATCGGTTTTGTTGGGCAAAATCATATATTACGCCTTCTTAAATTGATTTCAGAGCGAAGAGGCGGTCCTAATAGATCTATCAGTAGACCGCAACTACGAGATCAGCGTGAGCGCCGTGAACTCGCAAGGCGCGGGGCCGGGTGGCACTCCTGCCGTCGTATGGGTTGGCGAGGCGGTCCCCACGGCACCGCCGGCCGAGGTTGCCGCTGAGCCGCTCTCACCCACCGAAGTGGCGCTCAGCTGGAGACCGCCCTCGCTCGCACATCAGAACGGAGACCTGCTCGGATATAAGGTGAATAACTTAAATAAAGCGAACCGGAATACATCGGAAGGATTCCCCCCACCACCCTTCCCTCCCCGATAGAGCGACGACATTTTAAAATTCGCAGCACCTGAATGCAGGGACACGTACAGTGGACTATGTCGCGGCTGTCTTCAAGACGAAGCGACTGACTGAGTATGTGGTATTACACTGCACATCTACATCACCCTCGGGGACACTAGAACAGACTGCCATCAATCCAAAAGTAGATTGTACGCTCGGGATTCTTTAGTAGAATCCTGAACGTAGCGAGGGATTCAAAGTACGTCGCCCGAGCCAAAAATATATTTTGCGCCCGAGTGATACACTCTACTTTTCAACACCACCTTTGGGCGCACTTAAAGGCGAACCAGGTCATCCTTTTCGAATAGATGGGATGAAAAGTCCTTTTCCGTTATTTTAAGGAGTTGGGCTGGCTGAAGTCATATTAGCAGGGGAATACTACTTGACCTTAGGTATAAAAAGTTTGTTTTGAGTAATTTTTCTTGTGGCTATTTTGTGGTACTTATATAGATATTTGTACATTTGTTGAATTGTTCTACCAAAAGAGCTAAATAATTAATATCAATTATTGATAATGACAGTTGTATATAATAACTATCTGTTTTGACAGATATTCTACATAATGACGGAGTCCCCCGAGGACCCTGAACCGGGTCGTCGTGCCGAAGAGGAGACAGAAGTAGTATCCGCGACCGCCACTTCACATTCACTCGTCTTTTTAGACAAATTCACCCAGTATCGTATCCAGGTAAGTAAGCTGAAGGCCGATGGTATTTTTGTGTTGTTATTTATAAGCGTAGCGTGTGCTATCTAAAGAACTTTCGCTGATTCTCTACATTTTACTTTTGACTACGTATTTAAGGTTTTTAAGTTCTCTTTTTCTACGTATCAGCTTCTCCTTATTCTCGAGGCACCATATTGGCGCTTGCAACCTAGTAGGATCATCAAATCAAGCCTAGTCGTGTTTGTTGCCCTGATTCTTCTAAGCTTGGTCGTGTTGGAACGGGAGTAATTTTAGTTTATAATACGATTCAAAATGATCCTTTTAATTTCAATGAATAAAACACTTTTGACTTTGGCCAATTCTCGTATTTATTTTGAAACCATACTGTAAGTTATAAATAAATAAATGTTGGACATTTCACACAACATTATCTAGCCCCCAAGCTAAGCAGAGCTTGTGTTATGGCAACTAGATAACTGATATACTTAATACAAAACATTACATAGATAGATATTTTTTATTATACATAGAAAATATCCAGAACACCCGGAACAATTATCGATTTATCTTTTGATCGTACAATAGTAGATTGTATCATAAGGGAGCAAAATAATATTTTTACGGCGAGGGCGCTTTTTTGAATCCAGAGCGAAGTGAGAGATTCGAGAGTGGAATCCCGAGCGTAGCGAGTAGCGAGGGATTCTTTAGTAGAATCCCGAACGTAGCGAGGGATTCAAAGTACGTCGCCCGAGCCAAAAATATATTTTGCGCCCGAGTGTTACACTCTACTTTTCATCACCCTCTATGAGAAAATAAAAGGCGCCTCATATTTTATTTCAAAACAAAACCATGAATTGAAAAATTAAAACAGACTTCCGCCATTGTACTCAACTAAATATTTCGATGAAAAAAAAAATTATGAAAGAACCATAGTGGTGAAAGGATTATGATACTTTCTGAATGCAAATGCTTGGTTTGTTGCTGAAAATATCAAAATCGCCACATGTATGCAAAAAAAAATAATTTTCCAAATCGGTTCATAAACATACATATGTATGCAAATAAAAAAAGAATTTTCCAAATCGGTTCATAATCGCCGGAGATATGAGGTAACAAATATAAAAAAAATACAACCGAATTGAGAACCTCCTCCTTTTTGTAAAGTCGGTTAGAAATGACGAAATCGTGGGCTGTAGTTCGCGCGTTTCTAATTTGTTTTTTTTTATTCAGCCGGTGGCGCGACTATGGGCCGTCGCGTCGTACCAGCCAGTATTTATTTAAACAATATTTGCGTACGACTTCTTTGGCGCTGAACACTAAGATGTTCCAAATTTAAAAAGGGCGCGGCAAAGATAATTGCGGCGCACTTATTTGTGTTTGATTCTTTTCAAGATATTCCAAATTCAAAAAGTGCGCGTAAAAGATAATTGCGGCGCACTTATTTAGTTCGATATGTTCCAAATTTAAAAAGTGCGCGGCAAAGATTATTGCGGCGCACTTATAGAAGCTTCATACAGAAAACACCACCTTTGGGTGCACTTAAAGGCGAACCAAGTCATCCTTTTCGAATAGATGGGATGAAAATATTTGTTCCGAGGCGGGAATCGAACCCGCAACGTCCTGCGTCGCAGGCGAACCTTCGCCCGCCGCACCACAGAGGTCGTCAGTTTGAGAAGTTTGAGAGAATACTAACTTTGAAAGGCTTGATAACTTACGTATGTTCTTAATATTTAGTGAATGGTGATGGTGAAGGGATTCAGTGTGCGTAATGTTTTCCATTTTTGTAGGTTCTGGCGTTCAACCCAGCAGGCGACGGGCCGCGCTCGAGTGCCGTTCTAGTTCGCACCCACCAGGGCCTGCCGTCCGCGCCACGTAACATCACCTTCACAGATATTACTATGAACAGTCTTATCGTGTCGTGGGAGGCGCCGCATCGGAGGAATGGACTCGTTGTCTACCACCTTGTCACCTATGAAACCGCCGAGCAAGATGAACGTAAGTTTTTTATGTTTGATAACTGTAAAATCGAAGTGAATTGCGAGTCAATGAGATTTACTTGAAAGTAAAATGATCACCATAATAATAAATATAATTATATGCTCTCAGAATTAACAAGTTGAAGTAGCAATGGGCAGGTCATATAGTTTGAAAAACTGTTAACCGTTGGGGAATAAAGGTTCTCGAGTGGCGACCACAAACCGGACGACGCGGTAGAGGAAGGCCCTTCACCCGATAGACTAAAGACATTGAGACATGAAAATTATCACCACCTTATTACGACAAACAGTTTCTTCGAAATTCATTAATAAACCAAACTCTAGACTGGATGTCGGCACTAGTAGATAAGAACACGCTGTCAGGTTTTATTCCTTGGTCCGAACTCTTGTAAGGAAATTTGTTTTTTTGCATTTTTATTATTTGCATAGGTTTCATGCCCGTCGGTCGGTAGTTTTTAGGATATTGTAAAATCTAAATATTTATTCCCTAGTACAGGTTAACACTTTAAAAATACAATACATGCTGTGATTTAAAGCATTCTGACTAAAGGTTACTATCCACTGTTACAGGATTCAGCAAACAAGTGAAGCAGAAAGTGGAAGAGCGGCAACTAGCCGTTGGCAGCTTGGAAGAAGAGACCGAGTACGTGTTCACGGTGCGCGCGGCCACTGCGGTGGGCGCGGGGCTCGCGGGCTCCGCCAGGTAACAATTCATTCAAAATATTGAAGTTAGATAAACTCTTATACAGTTACCATTAAACACCACACGGGAATATACAAAAAAAACTCTACCACGCAGTATTGTGTGCCTGAAGGAAGGGGGTGAATCTATAACACTAGCCCGAGTACACGCGATGTATGTACGTACATACTTTCTTAACCTTTCTAACAGACCTCAAAATTATATATAGGACGACCTCTGTGGCGCGGCGGGCGAAGGTTTGCCTGCGACAAGCGGTTGCGGGTTCGGTTCCCGCCTCTGAATAATTGTTCAGGGTGTTCTGGGTATTTTTCTATGTATAGTAAAAAAATATCTATTTATATAATATATTTGTGTTAAGTATATCAGTTATCTAGTACCCATAACACAAGCTCTGCTTAGCTTGGGGCTAGATAATGTTGTGTAAAATGTCCAACATTTATTTACAATTATTATGGGTTATAAATAGACTTTTCCCTTTGTTTCTATTACAAAAGCTACTAGCATGCCTAATTTTGGCATTGTGCGACTACTGAAAGTACCCTCCAGGTTTTGTTTACATTTTGTTCATGTTAATTGTTCATGTCACAAAAACTACTCATGAAATAAAATAATGTCATTATAGTGTCCACACAGTGCTGTGCCCAGCCTAAGAGTAGACCCCTCTGTCTCTTACCAGGGATGACAGCAGCATCCACCTTAGTACTTAACACCAATACTGCGATCACCAAACCGTGTACCAAGCGTGGTGATTGTGGCAAATCCCCCATTGCATTTTATGGGGGAGACCTCGTCCAGCTGTGTACGTCTACTGGCTGATGATGATATGACATTTTACCCTCTATTGGACCCCGATATCTCAACAACCTCCCGACCTTGTACTTACCAGTACTATCTAACCACCTACCAAATTTCATCAAGAGCGGTTCAAAAGCTATCCTCAGACAAACATAGATACATATAAACTCCGATTTGTCCAAGTTGACTCTGAGAAATAAACGCTTCGCTCGTTTAAATATTTTTGTATTTAGGATCCGCACGGGCCCGCAGGCCGGCTCGCCGCGCGCGCCTACCGACCTGAAGTTAGCGCCAAACCCGGCGGCGCTACGACTGCAGTGGACCAACTCACCCTCGGGCTCCGGACCGCTGCTCGGGTACTATATCGAGTATAAGAGAAAAGGTAAGTCTCTACACTTATCAGCTAGAAGACTTCCTCCGAAAAAATGCCACAGATGTGTGCTACCGACTTCCTGCTACTGTGCAGGAGGCTCAGTCTAAGTTATTTGCAAACAATAGACTTGATACTGTCCGCTTCCATACAAACTTCATTTAGTATATTATTAGGGGCTGGCCCTAAAAAATGCCTAGTGACTTCGGTCAACTAAAATTGATCAACCAATGTTTGGTAATTGATTTATGACAATATGATGCTGTTATGATTGTAGACTAGAAAGTATATCTAGGTGCAAGAACACACTGACTGATACTTTTTTTTTAAATACTGGTATTGAAAACTTGAATTTTGGTATTGAAATAGACTGGTGGTGAAAACGTCATCCTTTGTTTATTTTTGATTTATGATAACAATTTCATATTCAACGCAGCCAAGGAGACGTGGCAAGCTTGTAAGTTTGGAATGTACACCCGATTTCCAATCCTATGCACACCTTTTGTTCACATAGGTACCTGTTATTTTCCTTTGTTTGAATCACTTCTACACCTATGTAAATACAGTGATATTTGTGTGTAAATACAACTTATGCGTATTTAGAAATCTAAAGCCCGTATTCCAACAAGGCATTGAGCATAGGCTCTATCGTGTTTGAGTTGAGTTCTAGAATACTGGCCTATACAATGCGTTCTACTTTACCTGTTCAGCCCTCTACCACGAAGTTTTATCTCGAGCAGAATTAAAACCATAAACATACCTATAGGGGCCTCAGTAGGGGGCAAAGACAGTTTATTATTATCAAACTGTCACTTTTAAACCGCTATCGAAGTTTAATCCTGAGATAAAAATTTGTAATTAGGGGGCTGAAAATAATTACGAATTCCACAACCTAACCATTTTGTATCTTTGTGCAGACGACACAAGATGGGAAACGATTACCCGAACAAACAATGGAATACTCGAAGAGTTCACTATTTCGTACCAAAGCCTACTTCCATCCACTGCATGCGTGTTCCGTGTGATCGCATACAACATCTATGGTATCAGCAACCCGGCTTACAGCGAGAAAGTTATAGTGACACCGTCGAAGCTTTACCTCGAGTATGGATATCTGCAATACCGGCCGTTCTACAGGAGTACGTGGTTCATGGTCGCGTTGGCGGTTGCGTCCATTATCATTATAATCATGGTCATTGCCATACTTTGCGTCAAGAGCAAGAGCTATAAATATAAAAGTGAGTGATTATAGCTTTTTGTTTTTTTTTTCTTTGGCCTCGCACGGCTTTTGCATTTGCTAGGCAATTTGCAACATTACACTCTTTCCAAGTCTCGGTCAAGTCATGTTTTAGTAAAGCGGTGGCTTCATAGCCACCGCACCACGGGTCTAGATATCAGTGTACTAATCATGTGTACATAATTTCATGGAGTTTGATGAAATAATAGCCAAAGAAGCAAACTTTGTTCGCGAACAAAAGGGCGTAAGCACCCTACCGATAACCTTCTCTTAAATACGGTCTCTAGTTATTGGTGTCGTTACAGCGTTATCAATATCGGAATCCTTTTAGAATGGTGGAAAGCGAAGCGTGTTTACTCAATAAATGTATTGATTTAATTACAGAAGAAGCGCAAAGGACTCTGGAAGAGTCGCTCGGCGGCGAGACAGAGGAGCGCAGTTCGCTAGCGATGGATCTGTACCGCGCGCGGCAGAACTCTGCCGGCAGCACGAGCGGCATGCCCGGCGGCACGTTGCGTCGCGGCAAGCAAGCCACCCTCGCAAAGTCACCCCCGCGCCCCTCTCCCGCCTCCATCCGCTACCAAAGCGACGACGAAAGCCTCCGAGCATACGACGAGAACCCCGACGACTCATCACTAACAGAAAAACCCTCGGAAATGAGCTCCTCCGACTCACAGGTAATCACCATCAAAATCAGCGTCGTTTAAACTCCCCGTGTATCACTAAATACCGACCTTGTTTTTTTTTTCTTAACACCCCTGGAACCCGTGACGGTAAATATCTGATCTCGTTGACGCTATTTATGTTCGTCACGCTTCCGTCGCAGTCGGCACTCGTAGTTACCGCAATTTTTCTATCACTGGTTCGTTTTGTAAATACCTGATACTTGTTAAAAAAATTATAGGTTTTTTCGTACTATTCGTAGTTGAATTAGCTACACACTGGCGATTGTTTAGAGAAAAGTAACTGATAATACGCACTTCAATGGCATTATTACTTACATATTTTGAACATTATATCCATTACTATATTACTCTTCATTATATTATCCTGTAAATTAACGAATTCCACTACTATTGCTATTATCATCAAGACAGCCCAGTGCGGCTGTGCTCCGGGACCGATCTCTCATCTTTAACCTAGTAATTGTAAAATATAAAGCTCAGTAAATAAAAGCCGATTATGTAAATTTCTAGTATCGGCATAGAAAGTGTTACGATTAGGTTTAAAGTGTTGGATGCGAGATCGGCCGTGAGCCATGCCTATCTTTATTATGTACATAATATATTGATATTTGTCACGGGTGTGACAACACTTTTGAAACGTCGGGAAAATAAATAAAATGGCGCGATAAATACCCGAGACAATATTAGTAAATATGTTCTGATAGCGAAGTTTAAAAAATACATATCTATTATGTCATAGACAAATAAGAAATTAAATCTATTTATGTTTGTAGAATTCGGAGAGTGAGAATGAGAGTGTGAAATCGGAGCCGCACTCGTTCGTGAATCACTACGCGAACGTGAACGACACGTTGCGGCAGGCGTGGAAGCGCCAGCGGCCAGTGCGCCAGTACTCCAGCTACACGGACTCGGAGCCGGAGGGCAGCGCCGTCGTGAGCCTCAACGGCGGACAGATCGTGATGAACAACAAGGCGAGGTCGCGCGCCCCGCTGCCGGGCTTCTCCTCCTTCGTATGACAGGAGCCGCCCGGCGCCGGCTCCGGCGCCAGCGCGTTAACCGTGCATATCTAAAGCCAACATCTAGCTGGCATTTGGGTGCATAAGACCAAGCCGGCGCCATGTGTTCAAATACGTGTTGTGGCATGGGACTTTGGGCTTTGATCAAACCTTTGAAGACTTTGCCATGTAGTATAGCAGTCTTAAATGATGACATCAAATTTTTCACCAACGTTATGCAATTTTGGTAAAAAAATTGGCAGCGCCACTTAGGCATGGTACTTAATTGTTGGCGTAGGAATTAAAATAGCGCACCGAAAGGTTACCTTGTAACATATTAATAATTGTAATAAACCGTGAAAAATATCTCCAAATCTGCCGACAATGATCGAATAGTGTTCAAATGTTTGAGAACATGTGTGGCTCGGGTTATTTGCAAAGGATTTTGTTCAAACCTTTGTCAAAGTATTGTTAAGTCATTTGAAGACTTCTGGCGCACACCGTTGAGCTGCTATAGAAAGCTTTTGCATGGATTTAGCAACTTCGCGCCGCTTGGCGCTTTGGGCGGGGTGGGGCCTTCATACAAATCACCTACTTCGCGGGGGTTGCCTTTCGCTCGCATCCAAATGCTACACTGCCCATTCCTTATTTATAAACTATTTTGTAGTGTAGCTATTTTGTACATATTATAGGCGTTGTAATAAGGCTTTAATCTTTACAATTCATATTTTTTATACATTTTTGACCTCTTTCTATTTGGTAAGAATAATAAAGTTAGGTATATTTTAAGTAGTTAGAAAGCCGCTTTACTGGCAGCTTTTTTAAATTATATTAGCTATTTCAACGTATTAATTGTAGTTTAAGATCTCGATTCAACAATTTTTATTGCATTGTTTGCTACTTTTAGCAATTTCTATTTACATAGAAAATTTATAGGTTGTGTAGATCTTATGAAAGCTTGATGTATTGTCTGTACAACAGTTTCTGTATCCCAATTACTGTTAAGTAGGCGGCCCCTAACTATTAAACAATGTAAAATTACCGACTAACAATAACAGATCATTTGGATGTGTTCCAATGAACTATAGAACAAAAATGTATCTTAGGTTATATTAAGATATTGATAATTTAGTTATAGTTTGCATATTCTAGATATTGGTATTGATGTTATCTAATTATCTTCCATTTGTTTTAGTTCATAGTGAATTAAAAGTCAAGTAATTGTTCCAGATTCAATATGGACTTACAGATATAAATGTAATGTGTTGAGTGTATTACCAGTGTACAGAGTTTTAACAATTTTCAATATAATCATCATGAAAACTTAATTGCGATCTGAAAAGGATTTTTAAACCTTGTGAGTGAATTAAAATGTCTTTAGCCAACAAAAATAAAACTAAAAAATTAATATGCGATCGACTGATAGTTGTAGTTTAAAATTAAATAATGTAAATAATCTATTGATTTCATTAGGAACATTAGAATGAAAGTGCATATGTTAATAAAAAGTTTCGGCACAAATATGTTAAATCTGTGATCTTCTCGCTTAATTTTTATTCAATTTTCTTCTATAAATTAGAAACCAATGTGGTATATCAATAACAATATTATTGAAGTTAATCTTTTCTGTAAGTGCATTACTACATTTTTAAGGGTTCTTTAGCCAAATGATGATATGTCTGTCCGTTGGGCACAACACATCTATTTCTCTCAATTTTGAAAAAAAAAATTTGGTATGCAGACGCCTGATGACATTGGTGTTAAGTAAATTATTAAAGTGATAACCCAAGGCCATAAACGGGAAAATTGTTTCGACATAATTCTGTTGATAACTTTAAGAAACGAGACATTCTACAATTATATGAGATAGGCCAAGTTTTGTCTTCACTTCATTCAAATAGTAGTAGATAGCACATAATCTTGTTAGAACAAGCAACATGTTTTATTCCAATCTTGGGACCTAGATATTATATCAGCCTTTGATGGCCTTACTTGACTAGGCTAGTAAGTATTTTTCGATCTACAGAACACTTTAATAAAATATTATTCTTTGTAAAAAAGCAATAATGCAGGTGCCATTAAGTATAAGACTCTCAATTTGTGTACGTACATACTAGTACAATTAGTTTTTGTGTTTGATCTACATAGGGTACTTACTTGTAGCGCAGACTCTTTTGAGCAACTAGGCCGTCAGTGGGCCCTTTTTGCGTGGCGATATCTACTTAGATATGATTCATACTCTTAATAATTTGGCCAAAAACAATACACTTTTGTCAGCTAACAATAAATACATGAATTACTTAATTCAATTTTTATGGACTAATGTGGTGTTCGGTATATATTGAACATAAAATAAATAAGTATTTACTAAGATTTTAACACCTAAAAGATTAGAATAATACACAGATAAAAAAAAACTATGATTTTTATTTGATGTGCCTTTTTTCTGTTTCTTACAAGGTTTGAAGGATTAAAAGGACCGTGTCTAATTATACAAAACTATGATAATTCATACATGTTTATTCAAAATAAGTAAGAAACATAACTTATGTAGTATTTGGTGAACTACACACAAACTTTTTCACATTTATCAAACCAAGCTTTAGGTACACATTTGATGCTACTTTTGGATTGTTTGATAACATTATAAGCAGCTAAATCTACAACTGAAAATTTATTTTCATAAATCCAGTCCTTGCATCCAGAAAACAGTTTCTTGATTATACTTTCTTTATTTTTATCTGGAGTCTTTTCCAATATGTGGCAGATGTCAAGCAAAGAGTCCATTTGGAAGTCATCACCATCATATAGTATGGTATTGGTATAAGCATAAGAAAGATAACGCAGGATATTCACAGTACCAACAATTGGTACTGCTAAAGATGACAATTTCAACTCAGAGTCGGCAGATACTGGAAGTGACAAAAAAACACATTGTAGTTTACAGCTAAACAGTTAAGGACACTAAATGATTCTAAAAGTAGCCCTAGAGTAAATTATTCAATTGCTTACCATTCTTGAAAATCAGCCTGAGGTTGACTTTTTTGGATTGACATCCTGTAATTTTTAATCCTTTTACAAATGCTTTTATTTTTGGCACTTTCTCATTTGGGACTGAAGAATGGATATGCCAGGACAAATGAGCTTCATTAGGCTCATGGAGTACTTTATTTAAATACCATGGTAGGTTGTCAGGGTTTACAACTAAAACTACTTCTTCTGGAGCTGGAACCTAAAACAAATTGATCACTTTTACTACTAAAACGATAGTGAGATACATAATTAATTTTGTATACACGGGAAGCCATGGTGCCATGGAATATCCAACCTAAGAATAGACCCCTTCATCTCTTCCCATGGATGTTGTAAAAGCCAACTTAGGGATTACACCAGGGGACAGGCAGCAGCATCCACCTGAGTACCCAACATGAATACTGCAATCACCAATCCGCCTGCCAAGTGTGGTGACTATGGAAATTCTCCCCATTGTATTTCATAGGGAGGCTTTGTCGGGAAGCAGTGGATGTCTAAAAGCTGCTGTTACAATAGGGCAATGGAGCTTGCTGTACCGTGAACTAAATGAACACAAGTATACCTACCCACCGCACACGCACCCTGCCAGCAGAGCTGAAACAGTAGCAGCCTGCAGTTCAAACAAGATGCAAAGGGAGTGCAATATGCCGACTTATCCTGAACAAGACTAATAGGTCAATAATTTAAAGTTCCTGTTTATACTAAATGCATTTCATCACTAATGCATACATTTTTAGATAGACAGTATAAGATTTTATGGATAAAACTTACAGAATAAGTTGTGTTCTTTTCTCCTTTAACTTTATCTGCAACGCCATTGCTCAAGTTACAGTAAGAACTAATAGTTTTGATTCTGTCGTACAGAATATCTAGCTTTTTTATGAGTACCTCTTGCCTTTGCTCTAATTCCGACATTTTGGTACTGGGCGCCTGAAATACAAAGATTTGATAATTGGAATCCTTTGTAGATAGATTAACACTTTATTGTACACCAGGAATAAATAATAGGATTTACAGGAATGATGTAGTGGTTGAAACATGGAAATAATCAACACAACAAGTAGGATTGTACATATTATGAATAATTAACACTTTTGGTATGAGTTGAGAGGATTAGTAAATAGCAAGTATTCATGACAAGTTATTTCTTGTTGGACACAACCTATTGGAAAATGTCTATTCATAGGATGTATCACCCTCCAATGCCATGGGGTGTTTATGTTCACTACTAATAAGTTAGGGATAATGTTAGTGTGACACTTTACAATAATTTGACAAAAACCTTAAGAAACTTCATAACCTGGTTACTAATTTTTAAATTTATCTCATCTATTTCGTCTTTCAATGATTCGTTCGGGTTTCGTATAAGGTACATGCACTTGGGTGAAGTAATTTCTTCGGTATGATCAATGATACTCTTCATGTAATACATTTTGAATCGAATTCTAATGAATGCACCGAACCACAACTGTATTGAGATGAAATATCTTTACGTTGTAGGTACGTGGGTAATCCGCTGCCGGCAACAATCACTGCGGGTGGAGAAAAACGTTTGTTTATATTTTGTACAGTAAATAATCCTGGATACAGTTTTAAAAATAAAATTTAATAAAAACCTTTTATGTACGGCTATCGGCACTCGATTTCTTTTTTCTTTACTTTTTTTGTCTTTTCGCCCTTTGGGCAAGCACGAGTATTGAGACCCATGCCACTTGGTCTTACGTAGGATTCGTCTGTCTTTTAATTTTTCTTTTGATGTCTGTTGATGTCTGTTGTTTTTTCTTTATTGTTTACGTCAAGTCGTCAATTTCTCAGTCAAGTCATGTCTTAGTAAAGCAGTGGTGGTTTTACTAAGACTTTGCTGGTCAATTTTCACCCATTTGAAAGGTCACGCCTCAGATATTTCCTCCAAGGGTCACGCAATACACATTAGATTTAAAAGGACTAAATAAGGGTATTACATATAAATATGTATATTTGAGGAAGGGGAGGAGATGTGCCCCTCTCCATCCTCAAGGAGGGAGGGGGAGGAGATCCCCTACCCGCGTGGGGGAAGTTAAGGAGATGTATGTTTTTTTTTTAATTTTTTTAAATCTTATTTTGTGGTTATGTTTTGGTAATTTTTCTGTATTAGGGCCTGTCTTAGAGATACATAAATTCTCTAAGGGGCCTGTCTTAGAGTATTTAAAGAACTGTGATTAAAAGTTTTCTTGTGTACAAATACAACAAAATAGTAAAAAAAAAACTTGAAGGTAGCAGTTGGTTCTTGGCGACCGCGAATGTGTCGCTCGACGCACTGCTTAGTATGGATTTATATGGAGTACATTCGGTTCTTGGCGACCGCGACGCGCGACCGGTAGGCGTGGCGATCGCGGTCGCCGGTCGCGGTCGTCAAGAACCGACTGGTACCTTAACAACCTACCAAGGGCTCGTCTATCTATATTATGGCCTGTGATAAAAGTTTTCTTGTGGTAGGTAGCAAGCATTTTTTTTGTACAAATACTATCAAATAGTAAAATAAAACCTAACAACCTACCGAGGGCCTGCCTATGCCTACTATAAAACATTGTACCTATTAACTTGCGGAATGCAAATATTATATCTAAGTATACTTACTTCGTAAGACAAGTAATCGGCAAGCAAACACCTATGTTCCTATGATTCCTATGTTCGCGAACAAATAAACGGGCGTTTATCGTAACCATTGGTTAAGGTGATAGATAATATTGTATGAAAGCATCTGTCAAACAGAATTGATTAGGCTAAACAGTCGTTTATTTAACTATCTGTTTATATATTGGTGAACAGTAACCTGAGAGGCCAAACTACAAGACAAGGTAGAATTGGTAGAATAGCACTTGGAGCAACACCCAGAGACTCGGGAGAGCAATGCTCTCGAAGTAGACGCCAGAATTAATGCTCGATTCATACCCTTTAATAGTAAATGCTCTAAGTTTAGGATGGACTAAACCAAGACCGCGGCAGAGTGAAGAAGCGTCAAAGTGTACAAAGACCCAGGAGACGTCGGGTCAGCCCCCCTATTCCCTACCTGAAAGTCACTCGGTGACTAAAGTTTGACAAGTAAAATGACCATCAATTGCTAAACTTGTCAAAACATTAGTCACCGAGTGACTTTCAGTTATGGAATAAGGGGGGCAGGTGTTCACAAATATATGCCTAGTTTAGTGGAAACCCAAAAATGTCTTCCGTCTGCCGTGTTCTCGGGTCGGGTGTTCGCAGTATATCCCTGGAATTATTGTTGCTGGCAATTTGTTCTGCAGAAGCCATAGAGAACAAATACTGATCAAGTTTCCGGTACCGCTTTGACAAATTTTTAAGAATTGACTTCGTTAACTACAAATTTTTGTCATTTATAACCAGTGTTAATTATATTTTATTTTTTAGTTTATTTAAAAATATAATAAATGCCTTAATCTTAAATAGTATATAAAAGTAGTTAAAATGACGACCATTTGAAATAAAGAAAATGGCCGCGGGGTGTTCCGTCTAATTATTTCTCGAAATGACTTGGTCTGCATTTACGGTATTTCTTTGTGAAATCAAAGTATTTTCTGAATGATGTAATCAATTAATTTCTGACAGTTATCGATTCAGTGCTTTATTGTATAAAATGTCGTATTCAGCTTGATTTCATAGAAAAAATCACTATTCACAAAATATGAAAAACGACATGGCGGACTTGATAATCGACCAATAGGAAGCCAGCATCGGGCGTTTCAGAATTGCATGTACTCGTCGCATTTCGCGTCATTACAATTTTGGTGCCTTCTTTCTCTCATTAAATCAATGAGAAATGTTTATATAGCCAAATACATGAGTTTTCAAATACAAACTAAATAGACAGTGCGTTTGTTGTGTTTTGAATCCTTGTGTGACGTTTCGCGTGGCCGAAGCATCCGGACGGCTGGGATCATGATTGCGTTGGATTTAGGATGAACTGAAATGAAATACCATCTTTTTGTATTTGTAAACAAGACTATGTTTGTGCGATACACGTGCGAAACGCTGTGCAATTGACAGTTGTTCTCAATGATGTCAGGAAGGGGGGCAAAAAAACGCGGGCGACCCCCAAAGTCAGGGAGTTTTGAAAAGAACAGAAAGTTCCAATATCATCTGCTGAAAAAACCAAAATATTTACAAAATCTAGGAAACGCTTCAATCGCAAGTACACCTTCAGCATCAAGAGCGTCTTCCCCTCAAGGAAGTGATATCAGTAAACGAAGTGCACGGAAGCTGCGAGGTAAATCCCACAAAAATAAAAGAGGAGGATTGTCGGGATCGTATTCACGGAGAGGGTATAATCCGCAGGCAGCTGATTACCACGAGTCGGAATATCATTATGGCTCTGATTTTGGAGATGACTACAGCGATAAGTCTGAGCCTGAAGATGAGCGTGGCAGCGAAAGTTCAGACGGCAGTGTAGCTGACGGACCCGCCAGTGACAGTGACTTGTCGGTCAGCAGCCTCAGCACCGCAGGAGGAACTCCTCGTAAGGTCAACAGTAACCTCATTCGCCCTCCCAGCCCAGAGCCCTTGTGGCTGCAGCAAGAAAGACAAATCCCACCTCTAGATCTTCCCCTTTCATCAGATGATTTAGTAATTCCTCAAGGATTAGTGTTTCAAGCTGTTGGTGTTTATGAAGTGTTACGGCACTTTAGGCATTTGGTGAGACTGTCACCTTTTCGCTTAGAAGATCTTTGTGCAGCTGTAAGTTGTGAAGATCAGAGCAATTTGCTTATAGAAGTACATTTGATGTTGCTGAAGGCCTTACTTAGGGAAGAAGATGCTCAACAAACCCATTTCGGTCCCCTGGACCATAAAGACAGTGTAAACATAACTTTGTTTTTATTGGATGTTATGACATGGCCTGAAATTTTGAGAATTTATGCTGAGAGTGATAAATCATTTGATCAAAATGTGGTGAAGATTTTAAACTCTTGTGAATATCCATTTACATCTGTGGAAGATCGATTATCAGTTCTGCAGTTCTTGTGCAATCAATTTTTGATTACAAATCCAGTTCGAGATGACCTTTTGAGTGAAGGTAAAGTAATTTTATATTTACTAGCTTTTAAATAGTTTCACAAACCTACAAATACATTTACAATTGATTGTTCCTTGATTTTTTCTCCTAGTACTTAGTTGTAACAACTTACTCTGCTCATTAATTATAATATAGATAGAAGAACGTACACACAAATCAATGATATAAAAACATTTCTCCGCATTAAACAGCTAATGCTCTATGCACACAATGTTTATTAACAGCACGTTTAACAAATGTGAGCTTGATTACATGTAAAATACAATACTACATGTTGTATGCATTATTGGATATTATTGTTGAAACTAAAGAAAAATACACATATGCTTTTGTACCGCTGTCAAAAAATTTAGTGTGCATAGGCTTAGATATAGCATGTTGCATAGGACTTTGTTTAAAATATTTCAGTTCCTATACATTATGATGACCACTGTCGTGTTTGTCACCGGCTGGGGGATTTGCTATGCTGCGAGACATGTCCTGCTGTTTATCACTTGGAGTGTGTGGACCCACCTTTAGTCAATGTCCCATCAGAAGACTGGCAGTGTGCTCTCTGCAAACAACACAAAACTGTGGGTGTGACAGATTGCTTGCCTGATGCTGAAAAACAAGGCTTATTGTGTCGTCATGAACATTTAGGCTTTGATAGGCATGGCAGAAAATATTGGTTCATTGCAAGGCGTATATTTGTGTAAGTATAAGATCACATGGATATAACTTCCAAATAACCATGACAAGACTGATTTGCCATGGCTGCAAATCAGTCTTTTCATAGTTATCACATTTTTCATTGTATGGTTTTAGCGAAGCTGAAAATGGTGATGTTTGGTATTACTCCACCCCAGAACAATTTCAAGAACTACTGTGTATTTTGGATTCTGAGGAGATGGAAACACCGCTGGTTCGGGAACTTTTGGAAATGAAACAAGAAATAACACGACAAATGGCTATAACAGAACGTCTAACAAATCAGTCCAAAGGCAATAGGAAGTCTTACATAGAAGTAGAAAATACAAATATTATCAAACAGAGGAAAATAAAAGAAGAACAAAAGCATGATGTTGAATTACGATTGGATGACAGCAAAGATGATGTTTCAACCATTGATGGTGACAGTGATGTTGTGAATGAAGTCACCATTGTCAGTGACAATATACACGATGATGATGACAATCATCATAACTCTACTGATGATGATGAAAGTAGAAAAGCAAAAGGGAGTAAAATAAAAAATAAAAAAAATGAAGGTAAGTTCTCTTTTGTTTTATACCTATACGTACAATTTATGCATTTGCTGGTATCAAGTTTTATAATAAGTTTAATACAAATTGCATCGTTGCACTTTTTCCATATTGTCAGTCTCAGTCAAGTTGTGTTTTAGTAAAACCATGGCAGTTATGCTAAATCCTTCGTGGTAAATTTCCGCCCATTGTAGAAATCACGCACAACACTGCTACTTAATTTCACTACACTTGTGCTTTTTAATAAGCTACATGAACCCCAAATTTATTACACACCAAATAAAAAAAAAAGAATGAAAAGAAGAGAACATACAATGGGCGGTCTTATGGCTAAAAGCGATCTCTTCCAGTAGTAATTCTTACATTATGTTAAAATTCCACCAAAATTAAATTAATAAAAATAAACAATGACGTTTGCTTTCGAAAAAAGCGGAAAGAGTCATAATGCAACACTGCTACAGGTATTTTAGGCAACATGATAATAATAATATACATCTATACATTGCATTGTAGAATCACATCACTAATATTATGAATGCGAAAGTTTGTGAGTATGTTTGTTACTTCTGCACGCACAAACGGCTGAACGGATTTGAGTGATATTTGGAGTAGAGATACCTTATACCCTGGATTAACACATAGGCTACTTTTCATCATCAATTTTCATCATTGTTCACGTGGGAGAAACCGCGGAGCGCAGCTAGTATGAAATAAATTTGTCCAAGTGCGAGTCGGACTCCTGCACCGAGGGTCAGGAACTTGCATGAAAGAGTCTGCTAGGTGCATTGAATCCTTTCTTCTCACTGGTTCTTTCACCATTGGTCACTAGGCCTTTTTAAGAGCTACCATCTATGCGAGTTACAAAGTCTTTGAGATAAATAGATATTGAGGGCAATTTAATTTATGGATAATGAAATTTGAAACTTTTAATATTTTGGCAAGAAAATAGGAATTCAAACAATTATGTCAGTTCACAATATTTGGACAATACATTTATGGCAATAAATGCGTTGGCGTTTGACTTTAGGACTGTAAATATTATGTCAATGAATGAGTCCCAAATCAAAGCAGTTCCTATTTTTTCTAAAATTGGCTTTGTCCCTAGATCAAATTAACGTGGGTGCCACAGTCATTTAGCTGCAATGTCCTTTGAAAAACCTGCCTTACCTGCTGTACGGATTTTTATTTATTAATTTTATTATTAATAAATAAAAATCTAACTTACATTTCCGCGCTAGCATTCTGGGCCAAGTAAAAGATTTGTCTGGTTCCATTTCCAATTGTAATGCAGTTTTATCAATATTTTTGTATGTCTTCAAGGAATGTTCTTAGATAAGTTCCATTGCCAGTTCTGTTGATTTTATTGATTTGTTCTATTGTTGCTAATACCAGGGGGTGTTGCTTAAGATAAAGGTATGTTAAAGGAGATTATTGTATGAAGAGCAAACTTTTCTAGTTGGCATTTTGTGTCGGCGGTGAATCGGCTAACGTATCCGACATATCAATATATATCGGCAAAGAAAAAAAATTAAAAAGGCAATTAATTAATTAGGTCGATATGTATTGAATTGGTTGCTCCCATAAAATGATTTTAATTTTTAGTTTCAGATAGACTAACACGGCTAAAGTCCAATCAAATGTCCAATGGCACATACCTTTTTAAATTAGGAAATGAAAACAATTTTAAAAATTACATAAACCAGTATACTACAAACCCATTGGCTTTGAATAAACCTCAAAGAAATGAAGAAAGAGACAAAAAACGTTACATGTCCCATAAATTTTCATTGGCATCATCTCAAGACTTTAAGTGGATTGGGCTCCTCAATGGTATGTTTGTATTTATGGCACTTATTACAATTTTTGTGTCCCTTCACTTATGAAATTACAATACAAAAAATATTTTCAGGTACAAAGCCTTTGCTGGTGGGAACCCTGCGACAAACATTGATGCACTTGGAAGCCAATATTGTGCTACAATTCATGCATCCCAATTGGACTCTGTTGAGAAAACCTTGGGTACAGGCTGTACAATCATGTCAAGTACCTCGAGACTTTTCAAGGGCTCTTTGTGTTCTCCAGGTATGCACCATAAAACCAGGATATATTTTTATAAAGTCTAAAAGATTGAATTCAACATCAGCCAGTAGACGTCCAACGCTGGACAAGACCTCTGCCACACTTGGCGGGCAGATTGATGACCACAGTATGGGTGATGAGTTTTTTGTACCCAGGTAGATGCTGCTGCCTATCCCCTGGTGTAATCCCGTAGTCGGCTTTTACGACATCCACGGAATGAGACAATGGGGTCTTTTCTTAGGCTGGACATACCATGGCCAAAATTCCAAAATTTAATTAGTGTATGTAATAATATAAATAACTAGCGGACAACCTAGTGGGAACTGAGAAAAGACACTAAAACGCCTACAAACCCCTTCAAATCTCACAAAACCCCTCCAACCCCTAGAAAACCCTACAACGCCTAAAACTTCCGCAAGCCATTAAAATCCATGACAGCTGTTAGATTGTTACAAAATAATAAATATTTTTTAATTAATTTACAATTTATCATGGTTTCCTTTCCCAAAAAACAGTCCTGTCTCGAATTTTCATAAAATAGCTCAAAAATCTCAAAATACGTTACAAATGCTTCGGCCTTTTAATGCATCAAGTAAAACTTATTATCTTCTTTTTTTTTCTTTATCGGAAACAGATTACACACACACGGACAGATTTAGGCCAAAATTTTCCATTCAGTGGAGAAACACCCATATAAACTCTTGCAACTCCTTATAACTTCTTTAAATCTCTACCCCTTCTTCGTCTTGTTCTTTAAACCCCTAAAAAGTCCTACCTCCCTTAGAACTCTTACAACTCTTAAAAGCCTGCCCTAAAAACCCATGCAAACCAATACAGTCCCATTTTGGGCTGGTATTGAATGAAGAACCGACTTTGCTTGGGAACTAAGATTTTTTCCGACTTTGGGACCAAGCTAGATCGTTTTCTCGGTCTCCAAAATACATATCCTGTTAATTTCAACACAATCATTACGAACTGTTATTAAAATAATCGGACCGACAGACAGACAAATATGCGTCTGTCATTTAATAAAATATAGAACTCAATAATGGGTTTAATAAATATGGAACTCAAGAATAGTGGGATTAATAAATATGGACTCAAGAATATTGGTATAAATTTTATTTACAGTCCTGTATAAAAAGTGCAGTATGGGTTCCTGCGTGGCACGATCAACTAGGCCACGCGAAGCTTATTCGCACGACGGCTTCAGAACGAGAGGAACGTAAAAAACTTGACAAACGAGAGAAAAAGGAAAGAGATGAAGAAGAAGAGCGAAATCGAACTGCTTATAACTTCGTCAAGTATTCACTTGGACTTCGCCATCAGGTAATTATTTTACTGTATATTAACTTATTCAAAATGTTGAATATCATCTAATAGTAAACAATTTAATTATAATTAAGAAACTACATCAAAATACAATTTCAGATATGGAAACAAAAAGGTGAGGAATACAGAGTTCATGGTCAGTGGGGCTGGTTATGGAACTCATCTACAAGAAAACTCAAAAAACAGTATGTGAATTTGAAGCCTAGTCTCGACAATGGCCCTGCAAAGATTGCAGTTAGAGTTAGAGAAGGAAATATTATCAAAGTACTTGCAGTTGAACCCAAAACTTACGAATATTTAACATCAAATGATACTGAAAATTCAGAAGTCAAGGAAAAATGTAAGTATCTAAACTAAAGAGATTTCAATTTAAAAACCTATTGACTTTGCTATTTTAAGTGGGTTAATGTTGAAATACCATAAATTACCTGTTATTTTTATTTCCCAGTGCCAGCATCAATGCGAAACTTAAATGTGGAAAAAGATGATGAAGAGTTTGAAGAAATTGATGTTGAAAAAGCTCTAAGCTCTTCCACCAGAAGATACTACCCCAAAATGGCCAGAAAATGTAAACTGGATGAATTTTTGGCTCGACGAACATATTTAAAATTCATGGAAGAGAAAAAAATGGCTAACTTGTTAACCAACATTAAGAAAGAAGAAGCTGATGTTAAAAGTGAAGATGAAAAGAACATTGATGTAGAAAATGATGAGCCTGACACTGATTTGTCATCCATATGTGCCCCAGCTATGGAACATAAACAGAAACTAAACACTTCAAAAGAAGTTCAGGCCCTTAGAGACCAGTACCAAAATATATCCCAAATAACAAAACATTACAAGTGCTACTCTCAAGGTTGTGACAAAATTGATATTTCAAATATACTACAAGGGTCTGGAGTAAGAATAAATTGCTATTCGCCCTTGTGTATCACCAAAGGAAAACTTCTAAATAAACTAGTTTCATTGCTAAAAGGGGGTATTGTCAACAATTCTACCTTACTGGGAAACTCGAAAGAAAATTCAAAAATGTCCATATTAGAGCAATACTTATTAGGTAAAAATTCAGTCAACACAAGCTCTAATGAAAACATATTGTCTGATCTGTTATCTGCAGTGGCTTGCGCCCAAGAATGTGACAATAAAAATACAGATAATTTTGTTAAGAGAAAATCTGGTGAATGTGATATCAATTTAAAGACAGAAAAAAGTGAGGTTGATAGTGATCTTCTCAAGTCTGAAAGCACATTAGAAGAGTCAGCTGTGCCAGCTGTGGGAAATGAAATGGACATTGATATAACTTGTGGCAGCAATGACGAAAATGAAGTAGAAATTGGCCCACTAAAAGAATTGACTGACAGTGATCACAATGAGTGTCAGACTGATGATGCTTCTTCTGATAACATGAGACCTCCAATACCAAAGTTGAAAATTTCCAGAGGAAGGTCCTCAAAATCATCGAATGCAAGTAACAAAAACGATGTAAAAGAAGCAGCGTATAAAGTGTCGGTCAAAAAAGAAGAAAATAAAGCTACATACCGTGCTACAGTAAACCGGCGATTTGGACCCGGCAGGCCTATCAAACGTGAAGATAGGCAAATCAAAGAAGAAAATTCCGAGGGAGTTGCTAGGGTGTATTCTACCGAAGTACCAAAAGGAAAAGTTTATTTAAAAAGAGTACAGACTTCAGCAGTAGAGAAGAAGAAGAAAAGAACTCCTGTGAAATACCCTTTGTGCTCCACATTCCATACCAGAAGTAAAGCAAAGACCATCATGGTTCTACCCCACCATGAGCTCAAGAAGCTTTCTAGACAAGGTGGCCACAATCAGGTTACAGGCTTCAGTCATAGTGCAAAGCCTAATCAGTCTGTGTGGCCTTATCCTTGTGCTAGGCCTCTGTTAAAAACGTGTTGGTTATATCGCACTGTGAATCTGCAGTGGTTAGCGAGTGCAGCCTTACAACTTAGGATAATGTGGGCTTGCTTGCGGTGGGATGACATGGCTGCTAAGGCGGCCACTGCTGACGGGAAACACCAACTAACAACTGATACGGAAATCGTGTCTCTAGAATTATTGAAACATCGGCATATTGGTCAGTTTTCGGAACGAACACAATACCTCCGCCGTCGAGTAGTGATTCCTCTCGAACTACCTAAAACAGTTCGCGAAGTCACGTCAATTCGTAGCGGCCTTAGAAAAAGAAAACGTGCAGAATCTCCTCAAAACACCGAACCGCAGGTAAAAAGCGTTCTAAAAATAATATGAATCCTATAATATTTTGAATAGTACTTTCTAATGAACAAAATAACTGTCAATTTGTAGGTATCCGAAGAATGGGTAGATGAAGATAAGCTAGAGTTGTGGGAAGTGCGTCAGTACGGAGAGCGATCGGAGCAGCAGCAGCGCGCCACGCCCGTAACGCGCACGTCCACCGGAAAGCTGCCGCCGCGCAGCGCGCAGCCGCCGCCCAACGCCGCCGACCTCAAGGACAAAATGGAACAACAACTAAGAGAACAGAGAGCAGCGCATCAACAAAAACGGGCTCTAGAGATGTCGCAATGCAAAGGTATGGAATCGTGTAATCATAACTTAGATCATCCACATATAAATGGGTTTTGTTTTCTACATATCTCTACATTTCAATTTACAGACAAAAGTAAGGCTACACCTAGCCAAAATTCGGGAAAGAGCACGTTGACATCGTTGCTAACCACAAACTCCAATACGCCGACCGGGCAGAAGACAGTAATAGGAAGTAGAAGAATTATAATGACGAAAGGTGCCGATGGTACTACTAGAGTTATCAGTCAACCGATTGCCGGAACGCCAAAGTCTAGCGACGGTTCATCCTCGAAATCGGCTTCGCTCAAGGAAGGCCCGCAAAAAGTACAAATATTACGCGCTCCAGATGGAAAGATTTCCGTCAGAGGACTCCTACAAGGACAACAATTGATTCAGATGCCGGATGGAAAGCTGCACATCGTCATGGCCGGCCAGCAAGGACTCAGCGGCCAGCTGGTAGCTGCGTCCACGCCGGCGCCGAAAGCCGGCGATGGAACTCCATCGGCCGAATCTTCGAAAAGCGGAGAGGAAGCGAAGCCGACGCAGCGAATCACCGCACAGAGCTTACAGCAAGTACTCGTCGGCGGTGCGCGGCAGGTGGTCGTGCAGACTCCTCAGGTGGTGGTTGCATCCCAACAGCAGGTGGCGGTGCCGCAGCAGGTGGTTGTGCAAGCGGGCGCGCGGCCCGCACCCGCGCTCGCGCCGCGCGTTCAGGCGCTGCTTGTACAGCGGCCGCTGACGCCGTCGCCCGTTGCGCCACGCCCCACCCCGCCACGCCCACGCCAATCCACCGCTACGCAGCAGATAGTCGTCAATAACCCGGCGCTCGTCCAGCAAATCGCAGCGGGAAAGATCCAACTCGCCACAGTGAACGGACAGCAAGTCCTCATCAGACCTACCGGCAATAATCAAGCTCAGATAGTTGCTCACATCGGACAGAGCCCGGCAGGCGGCGGGCTGAGCGTATTGACGACGCCGCAACCAGCACCCGTGCCGCGCGTCGCTCCGCCGCCCCCACCCCCTCCGCCGCCCCCTCCGCAACAAATAGAGCTATCTGATGATGAACTTGTAGAGAAACGCCTGCTAGTTGGTCAACCTCCCGGGACTGTGATAAAAACCGTTACAGCACAGGTAAATTATTATCCCACTATTTCTTTAAACCAGCAAAAAATCTCAAAAACGGCTCATTTTGATAAAATTTCTTAGAACAAGAAAACGATAGTTAGGTTGCACAGCTGGGAAATGCCTAGGTCAAAGCAACGCTAATATAATCCAGTAGCTGGGAAATAGCTTAAACGTTTTCAGGTACGACGTGTGGGTCCAGCTGGGCATTCAGCTGGAGTTCAGTTTTGTATGTGGCTCATTAGAGACTAGTTTCAGAGTTTTCCGAACAAAGTTCCCAAGTCCAGTGCAGATTTTTAGTTTTGTAGGGCTTTGAGTTTTAGGGGTTGTGTAGGGTGAAATTCTATGGGTTTTGAGGTAATGTAGGGGTGTTGTATAGGTTTGAAGGGTGTGTAGGAGTTTTTAGGGGATTGTGGTGGTTATTAGGGGGTGTAGAAATTTTTAGAAGTAGTATAGGTTTTTAGGGGTTTTTGAGAGTCTTTGGGGTGCATGGGTTTTGAGGGTTTGTAGAGGATGTAGGAGGAGTTTGGTTTTCAGGGGATTGTAGGGTTATTAGGGTTTTTAGGGGGTTGAATGACGTTTTAGGGGGAAAACGGAATAACGTTTTTTATTCCCAGTCCCGGAGCAAAGCTTGGTTGTCTAACTCTACTAGTTTAAAAAGCAGTTGATTTTAAAAACGATCTATTGTTTTTGTAATTGTTATGAATTAAATGATTTTCGTTTTCAGGTGATGCAAACTAGTAGCGGCCCTAGTATTGTCCTGCAAGGCCTCACTGGATATTCGCTGACGCCCCAGCAGTTGGCACTAGTACAGCATCAAGTGAAGCAACAACTATTGAAAGGTAACTTTTAATCTAAGTTACTTACTATTTCCGTGGAGTCCATTACCTATTTGTTGAAATAATACATTACATAACATAAACACCCAACAGTCACATACATAGTCCTGATCCCACACTAGGATTCCCTGTGTCGTGGGTAACAGGAACTACGAATACTATGGTACCACAACACCCAGACCCGGAACAAATATTTGCAGATCATGCTAACATTTGTCCCGCAGGAATCGAACCCTCTTCCTTCTTTGCCGACTACTCGCCCGCCACGCCACGGAGGCTTAGAGCTTTATGGAGGTCGTCATTACTACCGCGGCCCGCAAATCAAGCGTAGATAGACGAACGCCGAGGCACACATACGTGATTGTGACATCTACGCCTAATTGCGGCCATAATTTTTCTCAAACGATGCGCGGTTATGCAAACAAGCTGTGATATACTTTACTATATGATTGTATTTGATGATTTTCATAGTGATAGTGCCTTTGTGATAACTGATATCACAACAGATATGGATTTTAATACTAACATTGCCGGCCCAGGCCTGTAAGTTATCGTTTATCTGGACGAAAGTTCTCTAAATTATGTATGAATATCCAAGCACGTTTGAGAAAAAAATATTTTTACTATATCTATTCGAAAAGTGACTTCCCGCCCGAAATCCCCGAAATAATCCCAATAATAGTTGGAATCCCGTTTTATTTTATTGTTAGTTTTGATCTGGATTTAATATTCCGCCCTTCCCAAAATACCCAGCCTTGGCCCCTACTAGAATCTTACTATTTTTGTTTAGCACAAGAGTCGACGGGGAAGCAAGGTATGCTCGGCCCTAGGAAGATGTACCTGGCCGTGCAACCCGCGCCTGCCGGCCCGCCGCCCCCGCCGCTCGCGCCGGTCGCGCCACAACAGATCCACTCCATACAACCGTTGCACACGATAGCCGTGCCGCCGCATCAGGTAATATACTATTACTAGGTAAACGTTACTCAGTATAGTATACTCAGATTAAAACCAAAATTAAAAACCACTAAGGCTTTAACTTCTCATTCCAGAACCAAACACGAAACTGAATTGAGTAAAGTGTCGATTTTTTGTCAGTTTTCAATGAAAAGCTGTCAAAATAGCTATGCTTGTGTATCGATTCACTTGGAGATAAGCTCTGGAATATAGGCCTAAAAGTTAATCAAAATGAGGCTCTTATTTATAAATATTTATGAGCTACCGTGAATCTATATGCAAGTTTGTTGTACTACGTAATGGTCTATCAAATAATAGTCCTTTTTCCACACTCATTGTCCCTAATTTGAGTTACTGGCTCATGTCATGGTTCCTTGGTCAAGATATTGTGTAGATTAAAAAAAAGGAACATATTAACCAATAACTTTAATTGGGGTTCTGAGTGCGGCCTGATATCTCCCTTGTAATGAATATGGAGTTTATTAACTGCTGCATTTAACCTAGATTGTCGTTCTGGGACATGTTAGTACCAAAATTAAGTGTGCTTTGGGTTCCTTTTTGCACTGCGTTGTTTGAGTATTCGGCCCTAAATTTACCTCTGCCGCGTTTCGACATTATTACATTGTTTTATACATTATAGCATGTAAACATTCACAGACCTCAATCCAAGCTATTTAAAATCCAGGTTTGAATTTACTCCATGTCCACTACTAAAGATATGCAAGTTTGAATTCGCCATTGAGGTGTAACAGATTGGTTTTCTTCCACTATTCCATAGAGAAATGTCATTCTGTTCATTCCTAAAAACAAATTTATAAACGACTGGTATGATCACAACGAGTACAATATTTTGTATTCATTTTTGTTCTATGTATTTTCTCATAAATTTCTTAAAATGTAATCTCGATTTGATCAAGCCCCTCGAAACATGTTGATTGTTTTATGAACTATGTAAATAAGACTGGACGGTTTGATTTATGTATAGATACTAAAAAGAGAGATCAGCAATAATCATTTTATGCATTGTCGAAAACACCAAATGATGTATAATATTAGTTAAGTGCATATTCATAAGTATTTATTTGATAGTACATATCTAAATTTTATAGTCAAATTAGTTGAATACGTAGAATAATGTATTTCGTACGGAGTCAATATTTATGTTGCCACATTGTCAGATCAGAGTTAATTCAATAACAAACATCTCACACATGCGTGACTTTCCGATGCAGTTCACTGTGGCTAAAATGTATTGATGAAAAATAATTTTAGCAATAGTTTTCCTTGCAGTATTAAACTTTAAATGTAGCTGTTAAACTTGCATACGCAACTAGTAATTTTATGTTAATTAATCTTCCATTTCTAACTAACTGGTTAATTTCTATACTGAAGACTTCAGAACAATGATACATTATAATATGGAAATGCAAAAGTTCGAATCCATGGGCTCTTGTAGTATTTTAATGTAATGTATGATAATAGCCCTATTAGATTCAAAATGAACTTGGTCCCGCGACCAGTTGTATGTAGACGCGAGCAATATGCTTGGTTGGACACTGCAACTGGCTTCAGATGGCTGGCAATATAATGACAGTTTGAGTGCACGATAGTACCCTACTTGAAAGATTTGATTTGTTTGTAGCAAACAACATCGAATGCCTCTGCTCATTTACACAGTACTATTTCCTGGCCGGACCCAGACCACTGTTGGTCTTGACTGTATTCCTTGGGCTATGGAAGAGTTAAATCAGGACATGTTTCAAATACTTAGTGCAATCTCCAACAACAACCTGGTAGTTCCGGCATGTACTCTAATAATTTATTTTTGTAGAAAAAATATCTTGGACACAATTTTATTGAGAGATCAGTCATGAGTCTCGAGTCGCCCTTTACCTGAGGAGAGTTTCTTCTTTAGGCCTCGCCACATTTATGTTTCTACTAGCACTATCTACTATATATCTGCCCGCGGCATTGCTCGCGTGGTATTTGGATAAAACAAATTGAATCGAAATCGGTTCAGCTTATCGGGGCGTGGTTGAGTAGCAAACAAACTTTCATTTACTATTACAAAATTACGACCACAAAAATATAGGTTTCAATAATTTAGTACACAGTCGAATTAAGAAATAACACAGGTTGCTCGTGATACTCGGATAAATTGCATGCAACTTTTAATAAACTGTTGTCAGCCCTCTGAAACCAATTTCTCGTGTCTGGGTAGCGATCAAAAGTACTAGTCATCATAAAAATATTTAGCATCTGAATTGCTCATACACCACCTATGTATTACATATTTTTAAGCGATTTCAAATTAAATAATTTAATTCCAGGTACTATTCGCAAAATAAATTGTTATTGTAAAACATGACTTTTATTTTATAAAGTCCCGTTTATTTCTGTAATTTTATTTTCATTATGTTTTGCTTTGAAACGTTTTGTGGGGGTGTATGGGCAATATAATTTCATACCTGTCTTCATTAGGTTATAATAAGACACACTTTGTTACTATTGAAATCAATGTAAAAAATATTATTGCTGGTTTTAAAATAATATGACTAATATATTCCCACAAACCGATTACGACATCATTAGTTTAAATTTCAGTTGATTACTTTCTTATTTTATTATTATTTTTCCAGTCTTATCTAGCATAACAAAAGTCGAGTCGTGTGTTGAAATGGCACTAAGTGTGAAAACTTAATGCTTTTGCATTTTACTTATAGGGTTCTAGTGAGAAAGATAAAATAAAACAGCTACAAATATTAAACGGCGAGGACAATGTCGCCGAAGCAGCGAGTCATAAAGAAGCTACACCGTCCAAATTAGAAGATATAAAAGATAATAATACTAAGACAGACATAGTTAATGCAGGACCAGATATCCTTCTTCAAACTAATCAATTTGTTCTCACGCCCGATTATATACAACAAAGTAAGTATTTTTTTGTTTTTAAATCTAGCTGTTCGCTATCACAATACCAAAGCTACAAAATACGTATATATAATGAAAGTGTATCTAAATAAAATAATCATGAAAACTTACAGCTATAAAGAGTGCACTGAAGCAAGAAAACCTTAATCCTGAAATTGAAGAAAAACTACTGCAGCTGCAGCGTTATCAAGAGAAACGGATGAAGCCGGAGCCCCCGGTGGCGCCGCCAGAGCGCGAGGCGCGCGCCATCGCCGTCGTGGCGGAATCCCCCTCTCCGCCCCCGCGGCGCCGTGCGGCCGGCCTGCGCCCAGACGACGACGATGAGTGGGTGGACAGCAGCCCGCGCAAGCGGCAGCGCTCGGCCCGCGCGCCCACTCCACCTCCACCCGTTGTCACCACGCTCCCGCCCGCGCCACGCCCCGCTCCCGTGCCTGCGCCTGCGCCGCGACCCGCGCCCGCTCCTGCTCCCTCCCCACCACGCCCGCTAGCGCAACCATCGGCGCTCGAGGAACGCCGCCGCGCTGCCTCCAACCATTCCAGACTTCAGATGCTACTGTTCAAACACAAGGAGATGCTCAAGAAGGATATCATCAAGAAACGAGGTCTTCTGGAAAAGGAACTCGGCGTAGAGATACAGGTTGGATATACTGATTACTTAATACTTGTCATGGAAAAATTTGTGGAACATATTTTGTAGCATGGCATAATACGGACAGACATGCCGCCAAACAAGTGGGCCGTTAATAAAACTGTAGCCCGACCACATGAACGATCATATTTTCAGTAAAGTCCATAATTTTTTTTGCCTACCATTTTCACATACATATGCATACATAACATATGCTATGTTGCAGAAAAACTAATTTTATATAAAAAGCTGAAAATGGTAGGCAAATTTTTTCTGTCAATTTGACATAAAGTACTGATTTGTATTCGGTGTTCACATGAACCCTCGGATATCGTTTTTGAAAGCAATCGGTCCAGAAACATCCCATAACAAAATGGCGGCCACTTTTTTCAATTTTTACCAAAGAAAGCTATGATACAGCCCAGTAAAAAACGGCGGGCACTTTTTTCAATTTTGATAACAATTTCGTGATCTCTGATCACAGGAAATCTCATATCGATTTTGAAAGCAAATATGTGTGTTTTGCTGTCACAGAAATCCTCCCCCGTTCGTTTCAAAATCGTTTAACGAAAGTCACGGTCGCCATTTTGTTGTTTTCTAAAAACATTAAAATCCAAGAAACACCCCATAGTAATGGTGAATCGAAAAACACGTGTAAAAATTGGTCCATTGGTTTTCAAGTTCTGAAGGTTCATCCATACAAACATGCGTAGACGCTAAACTCATTACCCCCCCTTCACTGAAGCGAGACTGATTGACTTGTAGCTTTGCTATGCCCCGCTAAAGTAGTCTGGTAATAAGTCAACTGTGTTTGCAAAAGACATTGCTAAACATCAGTAGAACTATCTGTATGTCTGCAAACAATTTTAGGGCCCATCTTCGGTGTATTTCGTTTTTCCCACAGGCCGCGAGTAACTATCGTTTTCTCGGCTACAAAACAACGTGTTGAATGCTACATATAACGACCTCCGTAGCGCGGCGGGCGATTAGCCGACTGAGATGTAAGAGGGTCGATTTCCACTGCGGGATACACAGGGAAACCTGGCGTGGGATCAGGACTATGTATGTGACTGTTGGGTGTAATGTTATAAACTCCCGAGATCAGTACCTACGTGTTCTGTAATAAAACCTTCCTAACCTATGTTGTATAAGTATTATAGTTTCGTTTACCGCTACCGTTTGACTGTAGAAGGAGCTGTCTGCTGAGCTGGCGCTGCGTACGCGCGCCGAGCGCACCAAGCAGGAGGAGGTCCGCAGCAGCGGCAAGAAGCGCAGCTCGGCCGTTGCCGCCACGCCGCGCTCCAACAAAAGAAGCGTCAAGAAAGAGAAGCTTCTTTGCGTTTGCCGCACGCCTTATGATTGCACAAAGTGAGTACTGTACCTAGTCGTCTATCAGCCTCTTATTTCACAGCGTTACAGCGCACCAAGCCGGTGGTGCTCAGTAGTGGTAAGGAGGGTATCTCGGCCGCTACAGCCACGCCGCGCTCGAACAAGAAGAGCGTCAAGAAAGGAGAAACAACGTAGATTATATCTTAGGTATGACATACCCAAGATATATACGCAATATTTATACAGTAAAAAATCCTACCAATAATAAATTAATAATTATAATGAGGACTGATCCAAATCACTACCAAACGGAAATGTCTGTAAGACCCAGGTTGGCCCAGGCTTTCGCTCAGCAGTTGTACACGAAAGGCTAATAGTAATAAATAATAATATTGGATAATTTTGTTAACTTCATAACTAAAACATTAATCTCAAAATAACAATACTTAATTATTTTTAATTTCAGGTTTTATGTTGGTTGTGAACACTGCAGTAATTGGTTCCACGGTGATTGTGTAGGAGTTACGGAAGCAATGAGCAAGACAATGGAGGAATATGTTTGTACGGATTGCCGCCGTGCTGAAGAAACGCAGGAGCTTTACTGTCTCTGTCGACAACCTTATGACAATTCACAGTAAGTATCTACTATTTAGTACTAATATTTTAAATGCGAAAGTTACTCAACCATGCGATAACGCGATATTATTATTATAGTGAGGTAGATTGTGACCTGGGTTGCATGTATAAAGTAAAAAAAATACTGCTAGTTGACACAGTGAGCGCATTTAGTTGAACCTAGATAATCTATCAACTAAACACGTTTAGAATGTGGTTCCCCCAACCACATTCTACACGTTTTTGACCTTATATTAAACTACGCTAAAATGATCGTGGTCCCTTTTATTTCAGTCTATTAGAAAGGGCGCGCGATAATTTGAGCGTACCTTAAATTTAGATAAAATTGCCGAGAAGCTACCAATGTTTGACCTTACGGTGTACAATTTAAAAAAACACAACTGACAAGATTAAGCTAGGCATCCAATCCAGTCTCAGTTTAGTTTGCCATCTAGATATTAATTTAGGGTATTGTACGACTTGTCTGCTTGAAAAACAAATATCGTTCTCTGGGCCATATTTCACAAAAGATACAAGCTATAAGAATTCAAAATGCGTTAAAGTGGCGATACTTTCGTCACTTGGTAATATAATCTTCGAGCAATAGGCCCCTAGTTGATACAACAATAATGTTGATATTATGTGTGTAACTGAACACTGGATGTTACAATTTGAGTTACTCCCTTATTATGAGAATTATAATATTGTAAGTTCATACAAACGCAAGAACGCCATACGTGGGGGTTCCTTAATTGTTGTTCGAAATACTTTAAAATGCAAGGAACGTAAAGATGTTGCAAATCTCACTATTGAGAGGACTATTGAGCTATCTTGTGTTGAGCTAGAGCGGCATATCATTGTAAGCGTTTACCGTCCCCCTGACGCAGACTTCGCATTATTTGAATCCACTATGGAAGAAGCATTGCTTAAAACTTTTGTTCGTAATAAAATGCTAATAGTCTGCGGAGATTTCAATATAGATATTCCGGTTAATCCTCTATCTGAGAGGCTGCTTAATTTATTGAAATGCTTTAATTTATATCACCTCTTCGAAGAACCTACAAGGGTGGCACTAACAACATCCACCTGTTTAGATAATATTTATTGCAGTAGTGTTCCAATTAATAAATCAGTAATTAAACATTTCACCTCAGATCACTATGGTCACAGTGCTATATTTACTTGTAATTTTGTAGATGAACCTAAGGAATTCACTTATCGGCCTATCACAGAAAGTCGCATTAAGAAGTTCCAGGGCAGTATTGAACTCAAAATGCCCCTTGTACCGTGCGTAGATGATCCGAATGACCTTTTTACTAGTTTGTTTAAGTTGATATGTGAGAAACATAGTGAGATATTTAAGTTAAAAAAATGTAAAGCTAGAGCTAATGTCGGATTAGCTGATTGGGCTACAACCGGTATTTATAGAAGTAGGAATAAATTATATAAACTCTATGCGGCTAGAGAATCAATGTTGCACGATCCAACGTTTATCTTGTACATAAAGAACTATTCCAAGACCTTCAAAAAAGTTTGTCATGCAGCAAAATCATTGCATTTGAGAAATAAAATAGAAAAATCAGCAAATAAAATTAAGACAACTTGGAAATTAATAAATAATGAAACAGGTAAAGTTAAACCTCGTAGTAAACAAATTAATTTAAACGTAAAGAATACAACATTATCAAATAATACTGAGGTCGCAAATGCCTTTGATAGTTTTTTCTCTAGTATACCTAATTTTGTGAAATCTTTAAAATCAACTGCCCCTGGAGCATCTACTTTATTGGAATTAAGTGTTGATAAGTGTGAGGTCGCGTTTAGTTTCAGATACGTTAATGCCAATGATATTGTTAAGACATTTAAGTCACTTAATATTAAAAATACTGAAGACCTTTGGGGAATATCTACAAAGGTGTTAGGTGTTATAATTATTGATATTGCGCCGTGTATGGCCTACATTTTCAATAGATGTGTTGACGAGGGAGTCTTTCCTGATCTTATGAAACATAGTAAATTAATTCCTTTGTTCAAGTCTGGTTACGAAAAAGATCCAGGTAATTATAGGCCAATTTCTATATTGCCTGCGTTAAGTAAAATCTTCGAGAAACTTATTCTTACTCAGTTATTGTCACACTTCAACCTCCACGGACTTCTTCATAGTCATCAATTTGGATTTACTAAGGGTCGTTCGACAGCCGATGCTGGTACCATGCTCTTAGAACACATATTTGAAGCATGGGAGAACTCGCAGGACGCGATCGGAGTTTTCTACGACCTGTCCCAAGCTTTTGACTGCGTGAGGCATGATACTTTAATTTCCAAGTTAAAACATTATGGCATACAAAATCAGGCAATTAATCTTGTAAATTCTTACTTATCCAATAGGGTCCAAAAAGTTGATGTTGGTGGTGAAAGGTCTTCAGGATCGACTATTGTCATGGGGGTGCCACAGGGTTCAATACTAGGCCCTTTTTTATTCCTAGTTTACATTAACGATCTCCCTTTTTTTGTGAAAGACATATGTGACATAGTTCTATTTGCTGACGATACTTCTTTGATTTTCAAAGTTGATAGATCTAAATCTAATTACGATGATGTAAACGATTCACTATTGCGTGTTCTTGAATGGTTCACAGTTAATAATCTTTTGCTTAATGCTAAAAAAACGAAATGCATCAAATTCACATTGCCTAATGTAAAACATTATCCAACTAATATTAAAATAAATGGGGAGACACTTGATCTTGTCAAGTCTACCATTTTCTTAGGGCTTTATATTGATGCAGGGTTGCAGTGGGCACCACAAATTGTGGCTCTTGCTGGTAGACTTAGTTCCGCTGCATATGCAGTTCGTATAATAAGGCAGCTTACTGATGAAGCTACAGCTAGGCTTGTTTATTTTAGCTACTTCCATAGTGTTATGTCATATGGTATCATACTGTGGGGTAAGGTAGCAGATATCCAAGCTATTTTTGTCTTACAAAAACGGGCAATACGTGCCATTTATAAAATGAAGTCGCGTGACTCCTTGAGGGAGCGTTTCAAAGAAATCAATATTCTTACAGTAATATCGCAATATATCTATGAAATATTATTACATACACATAAACACTTGGATAGTTTTATGATAAAAAGTGACGTGCATGGTATTAACACGAGAAATAAACACAAACTAAATATACCAAAATTTCGATTAAAGAAAGTAAGTGGGTCTTTTATGGGGAATTCTGTACGGTTCTATAATAAACTTCCAGAAGGTGCATTTAAACTTCCTATTCGAAGATTTAAATCTTACATAAAGATGAATCTAATTAAGAAAGCGTATTACACTTTTGATGACTATATTAATGATAAAGCCGCGTGGTCTGATGTCGCTCTGCCCCTCGACTGCTAAAATGGAAATTTGCAATATCTGTACTTACCTATTTACATGTTTGTATTAGATTATTATTTATAAGTATAACAAGCGTAGCGTGTGCTGTCTTGCATATTTTTGCTGATGTTTATTTACTTTTGACTACCTTCCTGAGGTTTTTAAGTTCTCATTTACTATGTATCAGCAACTCCTTGCTCCGAGGCACCACACAGGTGCTTCTCACCTAGTGGTAAGACGGACCATTTATGTAAGCCAAGCCGAGTTTGTTGCCTGATTCTTCTAGGCTTGGTCGCGTTGGAACAGGAGTAATTTAATTTTATATAAGACGACGATTCAAAATGATCCTTGTGATTTCAATGAATAAAGTTCTTTTTGACTTTTGACTTTTTTGACTTTTGAATGATACATAAATACAAGCTATCTCCCAACAGTGTTATGTTATTTGTTTCAGGTTTTATATTTGTTGCGATCGGTGCCAGGATTGGTTTCATGGTCGGTGTGTGGGAATTCTGCAGTCTGAAGCTGATAACATCGACGAGTACACATGTCCAAATTGTCAGAAAAATAATACATATAATTATGCAAACATGAAAGAACTATCTAATAAGGACTTCGAAAATTTGAAGAGGCTTGTTAAACAAATTCAGTTACATAAAAACGCTTGGCCCTTCATGGAACCTGTTGATCCCCGAGAAGCTCCCACATACTATAAAGTTATCAAGGAACCTATGGGTAAGAATATTTACTTATGTACTAAATTGTTAACTAGTTCCCAAATATCTTATTTTTGTGGACCTTCAGCAGGAGGAAAGTAACCATCATCAGCCCGTAGAAGTCCACTGCTGGACATAGGCCTCCCCACTAGAATACCTCGACGATCTTGAGCCACATCCTTCCACCGACTTCCTTCTACCTTTATGTCTTTAGACCATCGACAGGAGAACCTTCCTCTACTGCGTCCTCCGGTTTGTGGTCGCCACTCGACAATCTTTATTACCCAATTCTACGAGCTATATGACCTGCCCATTGCAACTTCAACTTGCTAATTCTGAGAGCTATGTCGCTGATCTTGGTTCTTCTACGGTTTTCCTCAGTTAGGATTCTATCACGCAGTTAGTATAGCTTCTCCATAGCCCATAGCATAGTAGGAAAGTACTTAATGATAAATTGTCTTTTTACAGATCTACAAACTGTTGAAAGGAAAGTGAATGAACTAAGTTATAGTACATTGAGTGAATTTATTGGTGACATGACCAAAATATTTGACAATTGTCGTTACTTTAACCCAAAAGACTCTGAATTTTATAGGTGTGCCGAAGGTTTAGAGTCATTTTTTGCGCAAAAAATCAAATATTTTCGTGAAAAGTTATTTGAAACTACTCCATGACGAAAGTGCCAGTGTATTAAAAGAACTTTAAATTCAATATAATAATCAAAGTATGTAAAATTATAAGTTTTGTTTCGTATGAGATCTGTTTGTAAATTGTAAAGTATGTGATGAATTTTACGAAGATTATTAATTTATATAACATTCACACATATTATTATCTACTATGATGAGTTATGTCAGTTGTTCCCTTTAAGATTTTGTAGTATTTATTGTATATTTATGTGCTTCTTAAAAGGTAACCATTGTAAAGCTGACGCTCACAAGTTAAGATTTGACAAAAAGGAATTATTCAGAAGTGTGTACACATTTTGTGAAATATTATGTTAGAGCTATTATTATTATTAGCAAGTTTAGATAAGTAGTAAGTTACATAGAATAAGGTAAACCTATTGTATGTAAGTAATACATTTTTAATAACATGCATCCCTTATTTCATTTAGTTAGCCAACCAGCTTGTGTAGTTTCCATGAGTGAATTTCTACCAGTTATTGAAAGAAGTACCTCTTATTTTTGCTGTGGGTGGATCATCCTCTCATGGTAACCGTTTTCGTTATCAATAAACTACTATGACTATGGTACGGGAAAATTTTGAGTTCAATACTGCCTTAAGAAGCTTATCGGTTGATATGCCTCGTTGGCGGGATTCGCCTATTTGTGTATCATTATATCATGAAAGAAATTCTATACCTTTCCTTGGTTCAATTAGGCTCTTTCGTTATTTGGTTAAATCTTGGTGCATTTTTGTTGCTTATTTTATTATATTTGTCGCAGTATAATTTACAAATACGTGAGGAGAGAGTGAGGTAGACTGGTTAGATTTTTCATTCCGGACCCATGACACCCCTGGGGGTGCCACGGGAACTAAGATTTAGACCCGTGGCAGTCCTCAAATCCATACAAAGATATCCCTGGGGGTGCCACGGGGATTTGGATTCGGACCCGTGGCACTCCCAGGTCAATTAGTGCAGTACTTTTGAATGTTTTTATCGTTTGTAGCGATCATCCAGTGGCGGATTTGCACATTTGCCGCCAGTAGGCTATTCAAATTTTGCCGGCCCTACCGACCTCTACAATTTTATACCAGGAGCGGTCACAGGTAAAGATTTCGGGGGGTCATCATCAGGGTGTCCTTTTTCATATTTCCCTGACGAACTATTCGTACCTAATTAAGAAGTGTGAACAGTCAAATTTTTGAGATTTTGGTATCCAAACTAGCCGAAACGGTAACGAAACGCGTGGCAGAAAAATTCGTATTCATATTAACAGCAAATTGGAAATTCATTGCACTAAAAATAAAGTACTGAAATCACAAAACAAATGGCAGTCTTCTATTCTTATTGCCAAATCAATCTTTTAGATTCAATTGTTAAGAAGTTTTAAGCAGGAAGTCTAAAATTTATTGAATTTTTTCGTGAATTGAATTCGAATCTCGAAGATAATTTCGAAAAAGAAAAAAAATTTGCCCCCAAATTTGCCGCCTCTAAAATCTGCCGCCCTAGGCTCCAGCCTACTCAGCCTGCTGGTAAATCCGCCACTGAATTGAATTAAAATATCAACAAGGAGATCTGACTATAGGATGATCGCTATAGGCAGATCTCCTTGTTGATATTTAAATTCAAATTTCACCGTTTGTCTGACAACATTCGAGAGGCCTTTGAATATATCAAATCCGAATATATTGTCGATATGTTTTTTTTTATAAATTACATAGAAAGATTTTGGCTCAGGGTATATTCACCTGCAATTTTTAGCGTCTTTGGAGAGCGTCATATGACGAATAACGTTTTAGAAGGTTACCACTCCAAATTATATAAATTAATCAACAAGAATAAGGTTACCGTCAAGCGTTTGGTAAACTTATTGCAGAATATCCACAATTTAAATGCAGTTTCTAAAAAACGAAAACGAGCAGACACCAATAATGACGATTCAATAGTGCACATTCAATTGCAATTTCTGAACCATGAAATTACATTAGGCTACGCGTTAGAGAAATTGCGATAAATAAATATTAAAATTAAACTATTGTTAAGTATTATTTTTATCATATCGCTGTCGCCCATCACTATTCAATTGGTGGGTTCATGGGAACTTATAAATATAGGACTGGGGGTACCACGGGTCTAAATCTTAGTTCCCGTGGCACCCCCAGGGGTATCTTTCAGGGGTGTCATGGGCCGGAATGAGATTTTTTCCATAAATAAAAACCTAATATCCTATGACTTATCATAAACACTAACCCCCGTATAATATTTTTTTAAACCTAATAGCTTTGGTTTTGTTATCTCTGATGAGATAACAAAATCTCAAAATTTTTTTGATCTCAAAAGCTATTTTAGCTATCAATGGTTTAAAAATTTATTACGAAGAGAGTATGGATCTAAATAAGATGTAAAATGTTGCCGTTTTAAACGCCAAATAAATCGGTTGAAAACTCGCCTACAAAAATAAAAGAACTGTGTTTTATACTTCATTATGGGCAATTTTTGGTCACCTGACATGTTTCGTTTTAATTAGTTTACAACTACTAAGCGTGCGTGCGCGGCGCGGTATGTATTTATGTATGTGCATGTGTTAGGGCAGGCGAGCTGGCAACATAGCGACGAGTCACGAGTGACGACGTCAACGAGAGTTGAGTTTGGTTTTAACGAATCAAATTGATTATTTATAATTATTAATGTATATCGTTTGAAAATAATGAAAAAAAAAAGTTTATTTACCAACACAGAGTTTTTAACTTATCAATAGACTTTTTATAACTTAGGTAGGCGAATCTGTCCTAAGGCTAATCTGGCCTAATCCTAATCTGCCATAAAGCGAACAAGGCTGTAAAACCTACGCTTGGTCGGACGGACCAACTAGAACTAAACCCGCAAAAAAATTACACATTTAAAAAATCATTACACAATTTATAGGTAGGTACTGTAACGAATCACAATGCTGAAAGGGATTCAATTACCTGGCAATCAGATTCAAGCTTGAAAATTATATTCGTTCATGACAAAGATTAAAGGTTTTGCAGAAAATGTTTCTGGTACTTCTACAAATTATTTCATAAAGTTGAGAAAAGTCAAATATAAGTTGATGATGCAAGATGCGCAAACCGTCAATCAGTCAGTTGGTCAGTTTTATTGTTTGAGTTTCTCAAATAATAAAATAAAAAAAATGTAGGTAAAATAATCATTCAAGTTGCGTCACTTCAAATTTAGTTTCACTAAAAATCATAAATTATTTCGACGTAAACATACAAAAACTACTTTGAGATAGCAGTATATTTTGCACAATTATTGGCTTTTACGGCAGAAAAATTAAGTACACAAAATAAAGATTTCACAATAATTGGGCATAAACAGTAAAATCTCAGCAAATATTCATGGATGTTTTTTTTAGTTACTTTTTCCGTGGCATAAAAAAAATATAATAATTAAAAAAATAAATAAATAATAATATTTAAAATTTAGAAAAATGTTAAAAAAAATATATGTATATAAATTTATTTTAAAAAAAAGAAAAGGAAAAAAAATCATTCAAAATAATGAGTTAAACAGTTTGAACTGAAAACCGAAAGTATTCTAGTGAATGGAATTGAGTTTGGCTTGTGTGTAATGTGGCACGGGTGTGATGGTAACGTGTGTGATACACAGAGATTACCAAGAATCGGTACAGCCAAGCCAATGCGGGTGGCATGGCTGTGATAACACAGCGAGAACAAAGAGTTTGTACACCCAAGCCATTGCGTGTTTTACGTCGTGGCGAGCTGTGTTGTTAGATGGGCGAGCTGTGACAGAAATTTACACTGTAGAAATTTCGTGCGAATTGATGTAGGATTGCTGTAAAAGTTGGGGGGAGGGGAGGTTCAGATGATGTGGGAATGCATCTCGGAAATGGATATAAATAAAGCAGGGCTCTGGGGGAGCGTTAGTTATTATGAAATCGCGGGCAGGAGCGGAAGCCGAAGTTATGACTGAATCGCGGGCGGCCACGGGCTACTGAGTTATTATGGAATCGCGGGCAGGAGCGGAAGTCGAAGTTATGACTGGGTCGCGGGCGGCTACGGGCTACTGAGTTATTATGAAATCGCGGGCAGGAGCGGAAGCCGAAGTTATGACTGAATCGCGGGCGGCCACGGGCTACTGAGTTATTATGGAATCGCGGGCAGGAGCGGAAGTCGAAGTTATGACTGGGTCGCGGGCGGCTACGGGCTACTGAGTTATTATGAAATCGCGGGCAGGAGCGGAAGCCGAAGTTATGACTGAATCGCGGGCGGCCACGGGCTACTGAGTTATTATGGAATCGCGGGCAGGAGCGGAAGTCGAAGATATGACTGAGTCGCGGGCGGCTACGGGCTACTGAGTTTTTATTGAACCGCGGACGGTTACGGGCAACTAAGTGAAGCTAGAGTCGCGGATTGGTACAGAACCCTAGTTCCGATAAAAAGTGCTGAGACGTGAGTGCCCTAATTTTGGATTTCAGTGATTTGGATATAGTTGGTGCATCACTGGTAAGTGTTTATGTATTTTATTTTATCAGTGTGTTTGATTTATCTAGTGTAACTTGTGTTTAGGACTTAACAGAATTTTTAAGATCTAGTAAAATCTCAGATAGAATTTTATTGTTGGAACTACTTAAATAATAGTAGATACCTACATCTATATCTACTAAGGGAAGACTTCAATTCAGTGAATACTGATTAATGGATGATGATTTATTTACAGATTTCAATAGATAATTTCAAAAGGGTTACATACATCTGTCTACTAGTGATTATTTGAGAAAGGATGAGAGTTTACTTTTAAAATTCTAGGTTCTAGGTTCCCTAGATTATAGACTTCTTCAGCGGCCTCCGAGACTGAATTTCACCTGACTATCTATTTTATTAATGAATGTGTCATTGCGACTTGTAAGTTTAACCCGTTCTCTTTCAGCTTATGTCTTTGAGATTTAACTTCACTTATCTGTAGATACTTACTTTTTTTATTATATCGGCTCAATACTGTTCGTTGTGGCATTTTAATAGTGAAGGCTCCGTACAGCAGTGGACTTCTGCAGGCTGAAGATGTTGTACTTGCTAGAGTCATTATGAAGTCATTACGACTTGAAATACTTCTACGAGATACTGATGATGATAAAGAAGCGTTTACCTGTTTGTTGTTGCGTGTCGTTATGGATTTAGGAACCTTAAATTTATTGAAGTAGGTATCTAACCCGCTCTCTTTCAGATTATCTTCGAGACTTAATTTCACTACACCATTATGTGTGTCATATTGTTGTATTTAAGATAATCCGTTTCCTTTCAGCTTTTATCTTTGAATTTTTTATATGCTCTAGACTGATATTTTCATGTGTTCTACTACATTTTGTGTGCATAACATTTTTAAGCTGTGCTCTTCTTAATTATGAGATTAACTTCAATTAATTCTACAAAATTTACTTAACAAGAATGAAAATACTTGTACCATCTAAATACCTACGTAACCTTTATCTACTTCGTCTTTATTAACTACAAATTCGAAAGTTAGTCATTACTTTTTATGAATTTTAGTTCATTGAATCTTAAATCCAACTTATTACGTGAGATACTTAAAAGTAATATGAACTTCTGAGCTGATTTTAAAAGGAAGATGTTTCAGATTAATTTTATATGAATAAGTTGAGGTATAAAGATGTTCAATTTCGATACCAGTGGTATAAACTCTATAGCTAAGCAAGAGCAATGCTAAAGTTAAATCTGACTAGAAAAGAAGATTAAACTTGAGTCAATGATCCAAGATATCTAAGGTGAATATCTACTTATCTCTTGTATTATTTTAAGGAGATTGTGGAGTCTAAATTCAGCCTAGAAGTTCTAAAAGTTCAAATTAAATCTATTCTTTGTAAAGTTGGGATTTTAGATTAAAATAATTATAATATTTAAAACCAAGAACCAAAAAAAAAGGTACCTCATGTTTTAGTTCAGCTTGATTCCAGATTATATCTAATAGATTATTCGAAATATCTGATAGAATCAATAGCATTCTAGAGATGATTTTATACAAATAAACATATAGTAACTTCAAATAATATAAGAATAATTCTTATAATGAAAATGTATGAAGAAATTCACAAGTTGTGTATACTTCATGTTATCTAGATATAAGTTTGAGTACCTAGCAGGACTCTTGCTTTATCAGATTTATTTATAGGTATCTACCAAAAAGAGTAGTTATTATAGACTATTATTTTAACAGAAATTAGAAGATTTTGATTTAGATAAGTATATGTTTCAGAGATTAGTTAGTTCAGAATAAAATGGGTACTATATTTCTTTTCAATATTATTAGAATCAGAAGTAAGATTGCTAAAAGGGCTATTTAATAATTGCCTACATAACCATACATTCATTGTACGCAGAATCATAGTTCGAATCTATGTTGATTAAGTTTATTTAGAATGAGAACACATAGTTTAGACCAGTGGCCAGCGGTGTGATCAGGACTGCCTTACGGAACCGTTAGGTTCCACTTTAACTAGGGAGGTAATATTTGATTTTGCGTTCATGAAGTAAATGTAACTTTATTTGGAATGAAACAGAATGACTTACTTCCGACATACTCAAGTAAAATTCCTCTTGTCATTTGCAGTAAAGTACCGAAAGAGTTTGCTTATTAGAATATCATTCTGATTGTCCTCCACTATATATAGTTAAATCTATATAAAAGCAGAAGGAATTTGACCAAGACTTTACGGGTAGAAAATTATTATTTAAGGCGAAGGAGGAGCCTTAAATCAAGCTGCTAAATTGATATCCCCTAGTGATGACTTATCAACATCAACATTTAAAGGAAGTTTATTGTTTTACTAGAAATACAGAGACTAAACTATTAGAGAACAATTCAGACATTAATGAAATGTCCCTTGCTTTGATTAAATCATACAGTAGAGTAACTTCAGAATGGAAAGAAAGTGATTACTATAATGTTATGTTAAAAACCTCTGTAAATATATCTTATTCTAGAACGTGAAATCAAATCAATATTGTCATTAGAAAGATAGATAGAGTAGTATCATTATAGGTATGAGGTAGATAATCATAATTAAGTCTCAACTTACTAACTCTTTCATAGATAGGTATGATGAAGCGATCTTGAACTAATATACAAGCGAGTAACCTTTTTAGATAGATAGAAAGACAGTAAATCTTAGATCACTATCTCATGTTAGGATTATTAACTTGCAATAGATTACCTAGATCAATTTATAGAAATTAGTCAGTTTAAATAACTATAGATTATTTTGAGAGATTGAGTTTACATTAACATTCCTAATTGTACTTACAGTTCATAGTTAAGCTTTGTAATATTTTAATAATTAGACCTTCTGTTAGATTTGAAGAATATTCAATAAGATAAACAGGTAATTATATCAGTGATCTAAATAAGAATAGGTTAGTTAATTATGTCATTAGGTAGCACAGGACTTTTTAAAACTTTAAAGGATCTGAGTTATTACACTACACAATGTATGTTCCTACCACTAGACTAGACGATCATTTTGGCCACATTAGTTAAGTAAGTAGGTTTCCATAAATTAAGTTAACTTAAATAGAAAGTTTATAGGTTCATATACCTATACAGTCAGCATTAGATTAAACAAAAGACGAAGGTAAACAAAAGAAGTAGACGTGAGAAGTAGACAGAAGTTGTGGTGGTTTTAAGGGGGGGAGTTACAATTTGGTGCCGTGACCAGGATAATTATGTATTTGTTGAGTTACTACGATAATAATTTTAAAATAGTTCATATTTCATAAGCTTAATTAATATAGTAGGTATTTCTGATTAGCATACCTAGTTAAATTCAATCTTTTTCATTTAAAGTCGCGGTCTTCCGCACAATTTGTTGTCGTAAAAATAGGAGAGTTTTAAGTCCTGTGTAGTACTGATAGGTAATAGGTATTATTTTAATTCAGATTATAGGTAGACACATTTAGTTACTGATAAATTACCATTTTTAAGTAGATTCATGCAACAGAATTAAGTACTTAGGTAGTCTTTTGTCATAAGGACTTAATAAAATCAAGAGTCAGTTGGTCAGTGGGAAATGGGGGTCGATTCTGTGTATCATTCTCTGGGGTTGAACTGAGTTAGAGTGAGTAGAGACCACGACGGTTTCTTTTATTTCAATAAGTTAGAAAGGGTGCGCGATAGCTTTGATGAAAAGTGGGCTAGATGGCGTTATTCAGTATAGCTATCACTGATCGTTCGTTATTACTAGATAAAAGCATCTACCTAGATTCGATTATTTAACTGTGACTCTAAATACAAAACAAATAGATACCTACCTATCTTAAAGTTGAATTTTACTTTCATTTAGAGACAGTTTAGCTAGCTAACAAATGATTAAAACTTACTTTCAATAATCACACAATGATCAAAATTATCATTGTGTTTTCAATGAATAGAATGCTTTGATTTGATTTGACATGTTTCCACTCCACGTATGTGCTAGAAGTCATAATGATTGGCACTGTAAGTAGTTCTAAAAAAAAACATGGAACCTATCTGGCTAGTTAGTTCAGGTACATATATATCTAACAATAATCATAAAATATAACACTAGGTAGGTGTGTTAGGCACAAAAGGAGCAATATCTAGTGAAGTAGATAAGCAACATAACTATTTGACGACCTCTGTAGCATGGCGGGAGAGTACCCGGCGGGGATGTAAGAGGTGCGGGTTCGACTCCTGCTGCGGGACAAGTACTTGTATGGTTAGCAAGTGTTTGTTCGAGTCTAGATAGTGTGGTACCATGAAGCTCGATGATCCCGATACTCGCACAACATAGGGAATCCTAGTGTGGAATCGGAACTATGTTTGTGACTACTATGTTATATTATTGATTGTAAGCTAAGTATATGGACACAATAGGCTGCAATATCTAAAGGGTTACCTTAGAGTAGGTACTATCTCGTGTAAATTAGGAATTAGAATAGCATGTACTTAGGCAGGATTAAACATTAACTTAAATCTATCTTCTAAAAAACTAGATGCAGGAAATTCGTGATCAAAAGGTATTCAAATAACATAGACACAGGTATTGAATTCTTAAAATAGTAAAATAAATAAAAAATTATGGAGTTTTTTCAGCGGGGGGTCGTGAAATTTCGAACGGGGGGTCGTGTTAGTACCTATAGGATTAATTTTCGGATTAAAGAACAATTCCGAATGGTCTTTGACATTTTGGTTGAGTTTTAGATTGGTAAATTACATTTTCTTAAGTAAAATCGAATGCTTTAATTGGGGATCGTAGCTCAGAAACTTTTTACTTAATTGAGTTAATGAATAATGGGGGCAAAGGGCCTTTAGCAAAAACCTATGCAGAACCCTAAATATTTTGAATTCAAAGCCCGTCTAACTCAAAGTTGTCTTTTTGTTGGAAATCAAAATTATCTACCTATTAAGGCGAGGTTAATTTTGTTTCGCTAAGTAAAACCACACAAACGTAGATATTTATTACGAAAGTACTTACTTAAAAGCAGTTTTGAAAAATAAATTAACGTTCACAAGCCTTATGTCTAATTAGTAAGTAGGTAGGTACACGTAGAACTGCCACCCCGCTGGTAGACGTAGACCTGCCACCCCGCTGATAGTCGTAGAACAGTCATTCAACCTGAAATTAAACACGAAAGGTACTTACTAAATATTCAAAATAGAATTTGCAATTTTCTTAAATCACCGATTACTTTTAAAGGTTGTGTTCTAACGTTACCAAGAAATAACCAATGCAAGGTTTTGCTAGTTTAACAGTTGAAGTGTGCAGGTAGATTCTAACCAGGATTGGAATTGGGTTTATTTCGTTGTGAGTGGGGCGAACCAACTTAGTAAAAATAAAAAAACTTTACATATAAAATTGCACTGATGTAGTAATATAGGCAAAACGCATCGATAGCGCGTTCTACAAAGTGTGCATTTTTGGCAGCGCCCTCTAGTTTGAATACAGGTAACTAGCAGCTCGTTTCGTTGTCAGTGGAACGAACCGACTTAGTAGAAGAAAAAAGTTTTACTAAAATAAGCGCACTGAGGTCATAAAATATGCAAAACGCTTCAATAGCGCGTTCTAGGAAATGTACAATTTTGGCTGCGCCACCTAGTTATGATATAGGTAACTAGCATGCATGAACATAGGTTGTAATTTGTATGAGTGTTCAGTTTATGCATAGGTACGTACGTAAATTCTGAACGGAAAAATAATGATTAATTAAATACATATTTAGGGAAGCAAACTAGAATTATAAATGCGAAAGATTGTGGGTATGTTTGTTATTTCTTAGCGAAAAACAGACGGATTTTGATGAAATTTTACAGTACATTCTCTACAATGAAAAAAAAAACATCCAGGCTATAATTTGTGAGCGGGCGGAGCCGCGAGCAACTGCTAGTATTCTAATAATTGGTCATAGGGCGTGATCATCGATCGGATCTACATGGCTGTACATAGGCTTTCCTCCCGGAATGTCATGATGAACGATTTTAGGCCGCCTCCATCCACTGACATCCAGCGACGGTTATAATATATTAGGTTCATACATAGGTATTTTACATAATCTTAACATAGCTATATTACACATAAGTAAATTTGTTTCTGAGGATTAGCCGAGGAATATGCTAGTTACTAGCTGAATAGAAGGGAATTAGACTTAATGTTTTCTCTCTGTTGTGTTGAAGGACTTATTGATGATTTCTTGAACTTAGAGGATGAAGGCAAGGAATTTATTTTGAAATATAATAATAATTGAATATTAATCAAACCTAGTCATTCAATTAAAAGGACAACTTGCTATAGTAGGATCGATACTTTCTTTGTTAGATGTTCTTAGATCATACTTTGTTTAATCACAGGATTGAATCATTCAGTGATAAACGTTCTTAATTTGGAATTAGTATTTTACCTAACTAAGAAAAACTTGCAGAGGATTTATGAAACTTAAAATCTATTAAATTATAATATTCTTACCTCCATGAGACGAACAGTGAACGATGGATAGGTCCTGAAGTGGCATGAAGAGTTAGTCTGCTGCACATTTTTGTTGATGAACCGCACTGGCAGATGTACATAATTATGTTTGAGTAGATGTTAGGTGGGACTTACAGTAGAACACGGTTGCTAATGTCACTTCTGGAGTTAGTATTCTTATGACCCCGGCTGAAAAATAATGAAGTAATGTTATCAAAAATTCTAAATAAAAGTAGGAATATTTTCACTAAGAATAGAGAATAATCATGGGGAAGGCTTCATACAGCAGTAGACGTCGACTGTCTGGTGATGATGAAATATAGATTAAACTACAGATGACATCGGTTTAAAGCATTTTTGAAAAACAGACATTTTTGACCGATCTCGAACTTCAGATTTGAAAGTCTATGTCAATATTATTTAGTTGTGTGTCAGATTGCTGCATCTTTTCTTCTAAAGGGACTAAGGATTGCTCAAATAAAATAAGATATGTAGGATGAGAGCTATATAGTTATTTTGATATGAAAAATAATAGTTTACCAACTAGATTCAGTCGGAGTGTTGTATGTCCTTCTTAGATGGCTTGCAATCGTTAGTCAAGTGGAAATTTAAGTTTAGGAATAAATAGTGGATGTTGAACAATGTAATTACATTCAAGCAACAGTAAAATTATTTATATTACCAGCAGTACGAACTATCATGGTAGATGTGTCTGTCTTAACGGACATCCACAATAAATAGCCGACGTGTGTACTTCATAGTAGAAGTCAATCTTGATGGGTCTCAGAAGGGTACGTAGAGAGACCGTGTTGGTAGTAGACAACTTGTTCTTAGGAAATGACAATTAGTTATACTGAAGAATTTTAATCAATGAGGAATGAAACTATCATGTGTCAACAACAAACATACATACAATTACACTTGTTTCTAAAGGGATGGGCAGAGACTGCTGATGTCCACTTGCTGCGTTCCTAATATATCTCTTAGTTTCATTTATATTTTTGACCTGGTCTTTCTCCAAAGGAGTCCATTATGGACAAAATAAGTACATTAAAGAGACCCTATTCAACTGGCCTAATCACATTTGTTTATTTTACACATGCAATTTACTTTCATCCATATTAGGTACATAGGTATTCAAATCATTTTAACATACCTTTTCAACCCTCGTTATTGGTTTCTTTCATATCACAGCAGTCTGGGCTCTGGTGGACTTTCCAATTTCTCTGTGATGTCCAATTATAGCCACAGAAATTGTACAAATACATGAACGCGGTCATGATTTAGAAAATTCTGAAACAACAAAATGAGGGTAAATTCTTGTGAATTAGCTGAAGACTGTTTTCGACAAAGGATTATAAGAATTAGAGTGACTTACCATGCTCATAATATAGGATGCACTTTGTGAAGTGAATTGCGAGTATTGCGACGCAAATCTTCATAAGAAAACGCTGACTAAATCACATCGAAGCGTCATAGTTTTGCAAACTTTGAAAATAATCGTAAATCTACCATTAAGGCACATTGGTTTCCACCAAAGGCAATTTTGGTTGTTTTAAAACAATTTGCAAGACTTAAATTTAGTTCACAAACAACAACAACAAGTGGTTTTTTTTTTCCTGTCATAAAAACTGTCAGTGTTCAAGTGTTGCCAACACGCTAAATCTGATGTCGCCATTTTTCACTGCATAAATAGCATAACGCAGTCTAATTCCTTGCAAAATACAGGAAAGGTAGGAACAATGGAAATTACTTTGAATAAGCACAGCAAGTTGTGTAATTTACCCGAATTACTTAGTCATAATAATTAGGAATAATTACGGTAACCAGTAACAGCAAAATTAATTCATAAACACTATAGATAATGCGTCCTTGGAAATGAATGACGACTCTATCGGTTTTTCATTTTAGAACAGACATTAGGGTAACATTTTTGTTTCTGAACATATGTGGGAGTGGATTTTTATTCTAAGCATATTATTATGTTCAATTAATAAGAGACTAGTCGCCTTTCAGATTTTTCGTCACCTTTTGTCGTCCCGGGTAGCTTAAAATAGCGATAATTCACCCGCGTTGGTCACACTGAATTTGCTTATAACACAATAAGACAGGCAAAGAATAGACGATGTCATTCTATCCAAGGAGAAAAGATAAAAAAATCTAATCGAGTGAATCAATGTTCTAGTAGGATCTTCGATTATTGAACGCAGCAAAGATGAATAGGGTTATATAGTTTACGGGGTTTTAGCATATTAAAGTTAAGTTTAGCTTGTTTAACAATAATTAGAAATCTGCATTTAGTTGGAATGTGAAAGTGGATTGTGAATTTTGTGTGGATATTATTAGAGTAGGTTGATAGGTAATTTCTTTGGCGTATTGTTCTACGGATCTATTATTTGACGTACCTACTAGCCTGACCGCTCGTTGACGGCTCATATGGGCCAGTTCTTACCCGCACTTGCAAATAAAAAATCTCAATTCCATGGTATAGGGTCGATACACAAGCTTCTGGTACTGGCGGAACGGTGCTGAACACGGCTTGACCATAAACCATAGACTGGTTCGGCTATTTATTAGAATTGCGTGAAAATAATATTTTTCTGTGTCAGATTTTTAGTCTGTGCCATTTTTTCTATCAAATGTTGAAAATAAATTGTCAACGAGCTAGTATTAATCTTGTACGCAGTATTAATTAGATGTTAGATAAAATGGATTAAATCTAATTCAGTCATTTTGTAAGAAGGACCTATGGCCGATGCTATTTTCTTCAGGCTGTTGTTTATGACAATTCAAAACGGCATCATTTAGAAGGCTGATGCCTACACAAATACCAGGTCTGATGATGGTCTTAGAAAGCGTTAACTGAACTCCTCAATGATTTACTTACTTAGAATAATCGTGTTAAGGCTCGTTTAGGTTCTATTTCGGTAGATTGATAGCCCAATGGTTATCTTCGATGGATAACGGTGGAAGGGAGATGATTGATGTAGCAACCGAGTTGTCTCGTAACTATCATTGTCATTATTCTCAACTGGAATGGGTCTAATCTATTATATAGCAAAGTCCTGACTAGCTGATCGAGTCTTAACGCGTAGCCTAAACCGCTGGTCGTAGAGACTTGGAAGTTTGAAGGGTATATTCTTTTTAGAGTATTGGGGTCTACTAAGGTGGGAATTTGGAAAGTTCGCCTTCTAAGGGGCATCTTTATAATGTAAAACAAAAGTGCTCTGTATTTCGGAACCGGTTTATAGCGTATACTTGAAATTTTACATGTAGATTCCTTAAATGAAATTAACAAACATGTGATTCAACAATTCCTGAAATTTTCCTGAAAACAGGCATGAAAACGGTATATTTGTAAAAAAAATACACTACGTTTTGGCCTGATTTTAGTTTATTTTGATGCAGTAAAAGTTAGGTAACTAAGTACATGGTGTAGTTGATGAGATGGAAATATTTTCAGGACCTTAAGTTTAAAATAGGACCATTAAATTGAACAACTCAAGTGTGGTGTCGTTTCAAATGTAGTTTCACGGTGTGGTTGTTGATATTTCAGTATTTACAGGAAAAAATGTGACCCCAAACTGAAAAACAGGGTTTAAATAGAAGGTTTTGTAATTATTTTAGACGTTTGTTTGTTTGTTTCACTGCGGCTGCGTTATCGTCTTCCACGCGGATGAAATCGTGAGCGGGTCAGCTAGTGCTAAATATAGAGAAGGACTTATAAAAATGTTTCAGGACGAACGGTCTGTCTTGGGCCACTTGTTTGTGTGATCTATAATGGAATCTGCTGCATTGATAAACTTAGCTGGGTTTTAGCTTGGTAGGTCATACTTAAAAAGGAACAAAAAAAAAATCACAAACTAATTAACATTGTTTAATAATAGGTAGCTATGGAAAGTGCATTCATATTTAGCTGTCTATATGCACAGGAAAATTCATGAGTAGAATAGGCAGTTTTATAATAACGTGTTCTTTAATCTGGTGTATTGCAAAGAGACCAGATGGAATAAAACTTTGCTTAGGTACTTATACATTTTTTGATTTAGGAGATTTCATCATGGTGAAAATAAACATTCTAGGTAGAGTAGGTAGATAGAACTATGATTACAAGTAAAATTAGGGTTAATCATATAAATCTTAACAAAAAAATGTAGCTAGGTACGTATAACAAAAAGTTTTAAAAATTGAGTACCTACTAGTAAAATCAAAATTAGTTTTAGATGAATTATCGTTATTTTCATAATCACTTATCATCAATTAGGTTATTTTTAGAACTTTTTCGACTATATTTAAAATTTAAACAATTCAAGTTTTACTTCTAAAATACTAGACTAACTAATTACTTAAGGCAGCAAACTAAAACTTTTGTAAACTATTACAAAATAAAAAATAAGAAGAGTCACTTTTAGGTATATTGAATAAAATAAAAATACCTAGGTAAATAAAAACAAAAAAGTAATGGGAGAACTAGAATTAGAATAATTTAAATTTTGATAGGAGAGATTCATAATAAGATAAGTACTTAATGATTAGATCAATTATTCTAATTGTTGTTATAAATTCATAGTTTCAATTCTAAGTAGCGTTGTTGAAAAAAAAAACTAGAGCGTATGTTTAATTTTCGTATGAAAGGCTCTGGTTATTCAACGGTGTTTGAAATCTGTAATTTAATATTTATTCAGATGAAAGATAAAGGTTACTTACGTAAAATGGAATGGAGCAAGTTTGAAATATAGGTTAATTAAACTTTAAATGCATGAAAATATAAGTAAAAGCATTTTTGATTTATGAATAAACATCTGTTTGATATGTTATGTTTTATTTTAATTGGTAATATTTACGCCACACGCCTACTCAAGATTTATCATCGTACGAACAACTTTTCCAATAGCACAAGAACTGAACAAGATTTTAACTCAACCAGTATTAAAACGTGACTTTAAAAAAAAAAGAGATAACATAAGTCTAGGCCTTGTTTAGTAGTGGATATCAGAGGTCTGTTGATGAAGAGGATGGGGTCAAAAGGATTTTGATACACAGGTTGAAGTTACTTTATGGACTATTATGATGGTGGGGTTGGATTTTGATACACAGGTTGAAGTTACTCAACGGACTGATATGTTGATGGAGTTGAAAGAGTTTAGATACTCAGGTTGAAGTAGCAGTACGTCTGGTGATGATGATGATGATGACGAAGGTAAATAATATTACGATATGCTGTTTGAAGTAGCAGTACGTTTGCTGATGATGATGATGAAGGTAAATAATATTAAAATACGCAGTTTCAAGTAGCAGTGTGACTGTTGATGATGATGATGGGTTAAATGGATTCTTTATACACGGCCTGAAGTTGCAGTACCTACGACTGAAGATAATGATGATGATGATGGAATAAATGGATTTTAGACACGCGTTTTAAAGCTGCTGTACGACTGGTGATGATGATGATGATGAAAGAGCGAATGGAAATTACTTAATTACGCGGCTTAAAGGTATCTATCTGTCGTGCATTTTAATTGCATTTGCCGTGTGAATTGGGTTTAGTTTGCACTAGATAAATGGATAATAATTTGTTTGGTAGAAAATTGATCCAGCAGCGGACTAGCTACTAATATATAAAAATAAAATAAAAATTATATATTGCGTTTTGCAATAGTAATAATAATATTCAGGGAGATTATGGTTGAAAAAGGGGAATCTATTAATGAGTAGATCGTCAATGGGGAAATTACTAAAGTGTTAGTAATTTTAAAGAAAAAAATAAATAAAAAATAAACAGTTTCAAATGAATTAAGGGTCTTTAGAATTCTAGGGTATAATGAATGACTTTAAATGGGGGGAAATTAAAAAGGGGTATGAATGAATTTGAATAATTATTTAACAGATAGGTTGTGATGATGTATGACAAGAGATGAAAAATTGGTTATTACAATATTAAAAGGATGAAAGTATGAATGTTTACATTATGAGTAGGCACGGTGTGGAACGATATGAGGGGCTCTGGGAACCTAATGACCTTTTCATTGTGAGACGCTTTGTTGAGACCAGATTCAGATAGACAGCACACTTACAAAGAACGTTGAATGAAGGAGGAGATTTGGAGTTAGGTTACGTCAGCAGACAATTATCTTCGACACAAGGTGCCTTCATTAGCGGATCTATTATACGTGGTTAGGTTCGAACTAAGCACACTATACAAGCTCCGAAATATAAGCAATTGTAACAAAATATCGAGGTTCGATCGAGATGTGATGGAGCATGCTTGGCATATACTTCTGGACTTTAGGGCGGAGTGGACTGTAGAGGACAGGGATACTATTGAGTAGGCACAAACAACTTGGCGAGCAAGGGCTTGGCCAGGCAATAGGCTCTTAGTTCCATTAGGGATGCGGTGAATTCACGACTCACTTTTCCTCGTGCAGTCTAATCATCCTTGGATGGGGGTACAAGCTAATAATGTTGTATCATGTAATCGATTTGAACATTGATACGAAGTACGGTTGTTAATATTTGGGTATAAATACACTTACATAAGTTACTCACCCACCGACACACACGCCTATCAAACTGTTTGAATCTGATTTTAATAGAGTTAAATTTTTATTTAAAAATGGATTTTGACAACTTTCCTTTGGTAAATTTTGGGAAAATTGACTGCGAAAATTTGCAGGGGGTCGAGCTGTAACGAATCACAATGCTGAAAGGGATTCAATTACCTGGCAATCAGATTCAAGCTTGAAAATTATATTCGTTCATGACAAAGATTAAAGGTTTTGCAGAAAATGTTTCTGGTACTTCTACAAATTATTTCATAAAGTTGAGAAAAGTCAAATATAAGTTGATGATGCAAGATGCGCAAACCGTCAATCAGTCAGTTGGTCAGTTTTATTGTTTGAGTTTCTCAAATAATAAAATAAAAAAAATGTAGGTAAAATAATCATTCAAGTTGCGTCACTTCAAATTTAGTTTCACTAAAAATCATAAATTATTTCGACGTAAACATACAAAAACTACTTTGAGATAGCAGTATATTTTGCACAATTATTGGCTTTTACGGCAGAAAAATTAAGTACACAAAATAAAGATTTCACAATAATTGGGCATAAACAGTAAAATCTCAGCAAATATTCATGGATGTTTTTTTTAGTTACTTTTTCCGTGGCATAAAAAAAATATAATAATTAAAAAAATAAATAAATAATAATATTTAAAATTTAGAAAAATGTTAAAAAAAATATATGTATATAAATTTATTTTAAAAAAAAGAAAAGGAAAAAAAATCATTCAAAATAATGAGTTAAACAGTTTGAACTGAAAACCGAAAGTATTCTAGTGAATGGAATTGAGTTTGGCTTGTGTGTAATGTGGCACGGGTGTGATGGTAACGTGTGTGATACACAGAGATTACCAAGAATCGGTACAGCCAAGCCAATGCGGGTGGCATGGCTGTGATAACACAGCGAGAACAAAGAGTTTGTACACCCAAGCCATTGCGTGTTTTACGTCGTGGCGAGCTGTGTTGTTAGATGGGCGAGCTGTGACAGAAATTTACACTGTAGAAATTTCGTGCGAATTGATGTAGGATTGCTGTAAAAGTTGGGGGGAGGGGAGGTTCAGATGATGTGGGAATGCATCTCGGAAATGGATATAAATAAAGCAGGGCTCTGGGGGAGCGTTAGTTATTATGAAATCGCGGGCAGGAGCGGAAGCCGAAGTTATGACTGAATCGCGGGCGGCCACGGGCTACTGAGTTATTATGGAATCGCGGGCAGGAGCGGAAGTCGAAGTTATGACTGGGTCGCGGGCGGCTACGGGCTACTGAGTTATTATGAAATCGCGGGCAGGAGCGGAAGCCGAAGTTATGACTGAATCGCGGGCGGCCACGGGCTACTGAGTTATTATGGAATCGCGGGCAGGAGCGGAAGTCGAAGTTATGACTGGGTCGCGGGCGGCTACGGGCTACTGAGTTATTATGAAATCGCGGGCAGGAGCGGAAGCCGAAGTTATGACTGAATCGCGGGCGGCCACGGGCTACTGAGTTATTATGGAATCGCGGGCAGGAGCGGAAGTCGAAGATATGACTGAGTCGCGGGCGGCTACGGGCTACTGAGTTTTTATTGAACCGCGGACGGTTACGGGCAACTAAGTGAAGCTAGAGTCGCGGATTGGTACAGAACCCTAGTTCCGATAAAAAGTGCTGAGACGTGAGTGCCCTAATTTTGGATTTCAGTGATTTGGATATAGTTGGTGCATCACTGGTAAGTGTTTATGTATTTTATTTTATCAGTGTGTTTGATTTATCTAGTGTAACTTGTGTTTAGGACTTAACAGAATTTTTAAGATCTAGTAAAATCTCAGATAGAATTTTATTGTTGGAACTACTTAAATAATAGTAGATACCTACATCTATATCTACTAAGGGAAGACTTCAATTCAGTGAATACTGATTAATGGATGATGATTTATTTACAGATTTCAATAGATAATTTCAAAAGGGTTACATACATCTGTCTACTAGTGATTATTTGAGAAAGGATGAGAGTTTACTTTTAAAATTCTAGGTTCTAGGTTCCCTAGATTATAGACTTCTTCAGCGGCCTCCGAGACTGAATTTCACCTGACTATCTATTTTATTAATGAATGTGTCATTGCGACTTGTAAGTTTAACCCGTTCTCTTTCAGCTTATGTCTTTGAGATTTAACTTCACTTATCTGTAGATACTTACTTTTTTTATTATATCGGCTCAATACTGTTCGTTGTGGCATTTTAATAGTGAAGGCTCCGTACAGCAGTGGACTTCTGCAGGCTGAAGATGTTGTACTTGCTAGAGTCATTATGAAGTCATTACGACTTGAAATACTTCTACGAGATACTGATGATGATAAAGAAGCGTTTACCTGTTTGTTGTTGCGTGTCGTTATGGATTTAGGAACCTTAAATTTATTGAAGTAGGTATCTAACCCGCTCTCTTTCAGATTATCTTCGAGACTTAATTTCACTACACCATTATGTGTGTCATATTGTTGTATTTAAGATAATCCGTTTCCTTTCAGCTTTTATCTTTGAATTTTTTATATGCTCTAGACTGATATTTTCATGTGTTCTACTACATTTTGTGTGCATAACATTTTTAAGCTGTGCTCTTCTTAATTATGAGATTAACTTCAATTAATTCTACAAAATTTACTTAACAAGAATGAAAATACTTGTACCATCTAAATACCTACGTAACCTTTATCTACTTCGTCTTTATTAACTACAAATTCGAAAGTTAGTCATTACTTTTTATGAATTTTAGTTCATTGAATCTTAAATCCAACTTATTACGTGAGATACTTAAAAGTAATATGAACTTCTGAGCTGATTTTAAAAGGAAGATGTTTCAGATTAATTTTATATGAATAAGTTGAGGTATAAAGATGTTCAATTTCGATACCAGTGGTATAAACTCTATAGCTAAGCAAGAGCAATGCTAAAGTTAAATCTGACTAGAAAAGAAGATTAAACTTGAGTCAATGATCCAAGATATCTAAGGTGAATATCTACTTATCTCTTGTATTATTTTAAGGAGATTGTGGAGTCTAAATTCAGCCTAGAAGTTCTAAAAGTTCAAATTAAATCTATTCTTTGTAAAGTTGGGATTTTAGATTAAAATAATTATAATATTTAAAACCAAGAACCAAAAAAAAAGGTACCTCATGTTTTAGTTCAGCTTGATTCCAGATTATATCTAATAGATTATTCGAAATATCTGATAGAATCAATAGCATTCTAGAGATGATTTTATACAAATAAACATATAGTAACTTCAAATAATATAAGAATAATTCTTATAATGAAAATGTATGAAGAAATTCACAAGTTGTGTATACTTCATGTTATCTAGATATAAGTTTGAGTACCTAGCAGGACTCTTGCTTTATCAGATTTATTTATAGGTATCTACCAAAAAGAGTAGTTATTATAGACTATTATTTTAACAGAAATTAGAAGATTTTGATTTAGATAAGTATATGTTTCAGAGATTAGTTAGTTCAGAATAAAATGGGTACTATATTTCTTTTCAATATTATTAGAATCAGAAGTAAGATTGCTAAAAGGGCTATTTAATAATTGCCTACATAACCATACATTCATTGTACGCAGAATCATAGTTCGAATCTATGTTGATTAAGTTTATTTAGAATGAGAACACATAGTTTAGACCAGTGGCCAGCGGTGTGATCAGGACTGCCTTACGGAACCGTTAGGTTCCACTTTAACTAGGGAGGTAATATTTGATTTTGCGTTCATGAAGTAAATGTAACTTTATTTGGAATGAAACAGAATGACTTACTTCCGACATACTCAAGTAAAATTCCTCTTGTCATTTGCAGTAAAGTACCGAAAGAGTTTGCTTATTAGAATATCATTCTGATTGTCCTCCACTATATATAGTTAAATCTATATAAAAGCAGAAGGAATTTGACCAAGACTTTACGGGTAGAAAATTATTATTTAAGGCGAAGGAGGAGCCTTAAATCAAGCTGCTAAATTGATATCCCCTAGTGATGACTTATCAACATCAACATTTAAAGGAAGTTTATTGTTTTACTAGAAATACAGAGACTAAACTATTAGAGAACAATTCAGACATTAATGAAATGTCCCTTGCTTTGATTAAATCATACAGTAGAGTAACTTCAGAATGGAAAGAAAGTGATTACTATAATGTTATGTTAAAAACCTCTGTAAATATATCTTATTCTAGAACGTGAAATCAAATCAATATTGTCATTAGAAAGATAGATAGAGTAGTATCATTATAGGTATGAGGTAGATAATCATAATTAAGTCTCAACTTACTAACTCTTTCATAGATAGGTATGATGAAGCGATCTTGAACTAATATACAAGCGAGTAACCTTTTTAGATAGATAGAAAGACAGTAAATCTTAGATCACTATCTCATGTTAGGATTATTAACTTGCAATAGATTACCTAGATCAATTTATAGAAATTAGTCAGTTTAAATAACTATAGATTATTTTGAGAGATTGAGTTTACATTAACATTCCTAATTGTACTTACAGTTCATAGTTAAGCTTTGTAATATTTTAATAATTAGACCTTCTGTTAGATTTGAAGAATATTCAATAAGATAAACAGGTAATTATATCAGTGATCTAAATAAGAATAGGTTAGTTAATTATGTCATTAGGTAGCACAGGACTTTTTAAAACTTTAAAGGATCTGAGTTATTACACTACACAATGTATGTTCCTACCACTAGACTAGACGATCATTTTGGCCACATTAGTTAAGTAAGTAGGTTTCCATAAATTAAGTTAACTTAAATAGAAAGTTTATAGGTTCATATACCTATACAGTCAGCATTAGATTAAACAAAAGACGAAGGTAAACAAAAGAAGTAGACGTGAGAAGTAGACAGAAGTTGTGGTGGTTTTAAGGGGGGGAGTTACAGTACTCCGTTATATCCATACCTCGGTAAAATCGAGAAAATGTAGTTAGAATAATGAAGAAAAACATAGTCATCAACACCAATCGTTTTAAATCGAAACCCGGTTTTACACGGGTTTTTTCGTTTTAAACGGATTGGTTTAATTGGTTTTAAACCGGCCTTATATCTATTGACCCAACTACGATGATAGCGTTCTCAAACTCTCGTAGCAGTTAGTCCGAACGTGTACCGGCAAGGGTGCGACATGGTCATTTCGCCTTTTCCGTGTTGATTTCAAGATCCACCTGTTGGGAGACTGTATTGAGTTAGGTATCTGAGCACTGTGTCAAGGTCTTCCAGCGATTATACCATGATAAGTATATCATCGGCAAATCGGGTTTTTCCCCGTGGACCCACTGCTATGACCCACTGTGAGTGGTAGATAGATTCGCCATTGATGTTGATGCCATGCCATATCCGTTCCAGCGCAGAAGCATGAAAACACCCTCCAATGCAGAGGTGAACAGTTTCGTAGAAATATCCCATCTTACGGATAGACATACCTATAGTGGCCTTGCTGTACCTACAAATACTTCAATATACCGCTAGTCGATCTGGCACCGCTGTAAATACTGTAAGCTGTAACACTATGGTATGGTACTAAAGCCTTTTTGGAACCTGGCTTGTTCGGGAGGCTGGAAGTCGTCGATACGTGCAAGATGATGGTAAACTATTTTCGAAAACAGCTTATAGACAAGCTCAGCTCATTTTGCTCAGCAGCAAAATGGGTCTACCCACGTGGCCAGAGGGTACGAAATAGGACGTTTTCACATATTAGTATAGCGCCACACCTGCGGAACGTACCGCGCCGATCGCTCGGTTCAATACGCTCGCAGTGTTTTTCAAGTTCCCTATGACACAGCCGAAATTACGTCAAACGAAAAACTTTCGGCGCGGTACGTTACGCAGATCTGGCGCGACACTTCACTTGGATCACTCGCTACGCACGGGATTCAAGTGTTAGAATGCTTAGCGACGCGAGTGATTTATGGCCCTCGATATAAATTCGTTTTATTCAAGAGTTGCATACTTTTCGGAGAAAAGACTTGCTTTACTTTGCCTGTAGACAAAACCTAAGAACCAATCATCGATGCCTCTCGTTTGCCATTTTTGATGTTATTTTCAAACTAAAAATTAGGGAAAATAGAGCCTAGGAAGAGGATGGATACGCCATGGATATTGTAAAAGGCGACTGAGGGATTACACCAGCAGCATCCAGCAATCCGCCTGCCAAGCGTGGTGAACCCCGCCCGCCATTGCACGCTATGGGTTCTATTCTATTCTATGCTATGCATGCTTAGGGGGAGGAGAAGGCCTTATCCAGTCCAGCAGTGGATGTCTAACGGCTGATGAAGATGAAGATATCTATGTAGGTAACACGCTGAAAACTGGATAGGACTAAATTGTTTCCTAGGGTCAATGGATGTAGAACTCGGTACATGATCCCTTGTCTATTCAGGAATATCAGAAATTAGGTAATATTCTGCAGCCTGTATTTTACTGAAAATAATCTAATTTTCGAAAGCAAGAAAGTTTCAGTAGGTAGGTACATATATAGGTATATTTAGACTAGGTACTAAAATTTAAAAAAATAACAAACGAATTTATTTTGTGAGGACAAGTGATCCTTTTATATAGAGAGAGGTAGTTTAGGACTCATACAGTACATCTGTTTGTCTGTGCTCATACACAAATAAGGAGAGCTATAGAGTGCTGTTGTTTTTGTGCTTTTTTTTTATAGTCTGTTCAAAAAAAAAACAAGACGTTTGGGTTGGTTGGATTTGGAGGTTATGTTTACTGCATTTCTGCATAATTTTGTCGAGTCAGAATTGAGTCAGTCGGAGGATTATTACACAAATAACGCTAACTGCATCACTGTCAAGTTCAAGTGAAACAACAAAATGCTGGTGACTCTAAAAACTTTACAACAACAATCTTTTCAAATTGAAATTGATCCTCAGGAAACCGTCAAAGCTCTCAAGCTCAAAATCGAAGTCGAAAAGGGCAAAGAGTATGCCGCAGACAATCAAAAACTTATTTATGCAGGTAAAATTCTACTCGATGACAATAAATTGCATACCTATAATATAGATGAAAAGAAATTCGTTGTTATCATGGTGACAAAGCCAAAAATTTCGGAGGCTCAACCGCCATCAACGTCGGCGCCTGCGGTTGTTGAAAATGCTTCCACTGAAAGCGGCGATGCCAAAGCAGAAGACACGCCAAAACCTACGCCTGCACCTGAGCCTGCTTCCGAGCCACAGGACGCCACCAGTGACTTGGATTTTGAAACCACTGTGCAGAGCATAATGGATATGGGGTACAATCGGCAACAAGTAGAGCAAGCTTTGCATGCTTCGTTCAACAACAGAGAACGAGCAGTGGAATATCTAATAACAGGTATCCCAGAAGAGTTGCTGCAAGAACAAGCTGAAGAGGGTACAGAAGAAGACCCACTGGCATTTCTACGGGATCAACCACAGTTTCAACAAATGCGTGCTGTTATTCAACAGAACCCTAACTTGTTAAATGCTGTGTTGCAGCAAATTGGACAAACTAACCCTGCTCTGTTGCAAGCCATTAGCCAACACCAGCAAGCGTTTGTAAGAATGTTAAATGAGCCAACCAATCCATCAGCTGGAGGTGGCACAGCTGGAGGTGGCACAGCCGGAGCAGCCGCAACGGCAGCTGCCCTTGCTGGGGCCATCGCTGCTGAAGAGAGTCCCACAGTGAACGCTGATTCTGACCAACCAAATCTTATCCAAGTGTCGCCCCAAGACAAAGAAGCCATAGAACGGTTAAAAGCACTTGGCTTTCCTGAACACATGGTTATCCAAGCTTATTTTGCTTGTGAAAAAAATGAAAATCTTGCAGCAAACTTTCTGTTGTCTCAAAATTTTGATGACTAATGCTCTACAACTAAATATGGTAAAATGGAAGTATAAAAAATATAGAAGAAATTCATTGATATAAAATAACTAAAACAATAGCTTAAATAGCAATACTTTACTGCTTGTCTTTCAAGTGTATTTTTACACTGAATTTCAATAATTTTGTCATGATTTCATTGTCAAATAAATATCTTATTGTTATTTTTATCTGTGTTATTATTTTTCATTATTGTTTAATGACCTTTGCAATAAGCCACTACTGTTTTGCACAGCATTCTTATTGAATATATTTTTTTTCCTTTGTGAAGCTGCCAATCCAAAGGAATTTGGCACCCGTTTATATCTTGATTATTTTTTTGACCCTTCATATGTAACCATTGATTTTATTGTTATGTTTTACCAACGTACCAAAATTATTTTTTTGTAAAAACGGGAATTTTAACGTAAATTGCGTCTAATCTAAAACTGGAAACACCACAATTTTATTACGTCAACTTAAAATATTCCATAGTACGTAACCACAAGGACCGTTTTCGAACGTCAAGTAAAAGCGGTGGAGGGGCATGCAGTTTTAGACTAGGCGCACCCTACAGGTCTTTAGATGAATGAAGGCACCAACAAGTTTTGAATCTTCCTCAGGATCGAACACAACCTTTAGGAACCCTCTCATCCTGGGGAAGCTGGGAATCGGAACTTATTGCCTTTAATCACCGATAAACGTGTAAAGGTATTTTCACGTATGTACGCATAGAACACCTTTACATTCGCACCAATTTTCAGAAAACGAAAACCATTGAAACGATTTTGGCAATTGAGGTGTCTTCTATCTTTAATATTGATGGGGTGGTTGTTGGTTCTAAATTAAGTAGGTACGCAAAAACTTTTTTGTGTTTTGTGGCCATACAATCTATTTAAGAACCTCTGCCCTGAAGTCAAACTAAACTATTACAAATAACCGCATTAGGAGATAAATGTTAACAGACAAACAACCTCTTAGGCCAAATACGTAACGGAATCCTGCCTTCGCGGGTTTAAAAGAAAAAAATTGGCGATTTGATTTACAACAAAAAAATTGGCGAATCATATCATTTGAGACTACCTATATAGGGAGATGGCAAGCATACGCTTTCCCCTCTGCCGAAGCACATGAACGGCGACGGGTGCAGTTGTCTCTGCCGATGACATCGTGCTGCTCGTGTAGAAAAGCACTAAGACAGAGCCGTGGTCACCACCTACCTCCGCGCTTTTGGCGAGGCTTTTTGGTTCGCGAAACGGCTGTTAGGGGTCGCAGCACATTCTTCATTTCGGGGAGGTAGTTTTAAAGGTGGATATTTAAAACGCCTTCATTTCTGTAGCTAGGAGTAGGAGCATGCTGCTAAAATAAACTAGTGGTTCGTCCCGAACTGAGACCTCGCGATGACACCTTTATCAGCCCGACTACTTATGTGGGAAAAGAAAGGGTTATGTATTCAACGGCTATGTATGTTTGTATGGATGATCCAAGCAACAGAAATCTAAACGAATAAAAATACAGAAATTTCAAACTTTAAATTAAGCAGTGCCATCTAGTTGTGGTTTTGTTACTGATGTACGTTTTCTACGCTAAAAATGGGTATTACTAAGAAAACCCTCATGTTCAACTTCTCCCTGTGGAATAAAGTATACTTTTAAAATAATAAATTGCCAGAGAACTTGAAGTATCTTACGAGGTATTTTTTGCATATTTTACTTTCATTACTCTTCTAACCGATTTCTAAAAACATTTACAGAGATTAAATTTATGTTTTTATTTAAATACTAATTAAAAACAATTTTGAAATGTCCAACTAAAGCTCTTTCATTAGACACTCCGATTGATCTGTCTCACTTTTATTTTTTTTCCCCTCTTGAACCCCAATATCTCATCAACCCCCCGACCGATATAGCTCATAACCTTACCTACAAATACTATTTACCCCCATACTAAATATCATGAAGATCGGATTAACAGTTGGGAAGTTTTCATCGGACGAGCATACATACATACATACGCCGATTCTTCCAAGTTTACTCAGGGAACTCGCTTCGCTCATTCAAAAATAGTTTTATTCCGTTGGGGTACGGAACTCAAAAGGTACCAACGGAACCATTACAGAATCACTTAGGTATCTGTCTGTCACAGCATATTTTCTCCGAATCTACAAATACTTATTTCGGGGGCAAACAAAAAAATAAAACTTTTCAAATGTATGAACTTTTGTGTGCCTGATTTTACTTCTCCCTACTTAATGTGGCAGTTGGAATCAAATCAAGGTATAACGAATAGTTATATTTTATAAGTAACCACAACTATTCAGACGAAGGTTTCTAGATTCTAGAAGATTATACTATGGCATTAATATATAATATACTAGCATTTTGCTCCTTTTTCACTTTGTTTTTGGTGGGATCACTATTATACACCATTGTTACATTTCGTCGTGTGTGGCGTCGGGATCTTTTGATGCTCTGTCTACCCTCTAAGGCATGTAAGCATGATATTAAGATGTTTGTGTGTATACGAATCGATGTAGGTATGTATGTTTGTAACTATTTTGTACTACATACTCCATTTCAAAATTCAGAATCAATACAGTAGCAGGCAAGTTATAATATTTTCAAGGACGGAGCACGGTGGGAGCGGTCCTTCTGTCTCTTTTTGTATTTTGTGTGTTAACGGTGGGAGCATAGTGTGGTATCTCTATAAGCGCTAGACAAACAAATACCTAAAAACCTAAATTATTTGTTAAAAAACAGATTTACATCAAACAGTTAATATTTATTAATTTATAAATAGCATTAACATAAAGAGCTATGTTGTTGGTATAAACTTTACTCATTCTAAATTTAAAGGCACTTTCCACAATGTCTATAACTAAACCTAAATTTCTTGCCATGACTGATATGTGTGGATAAAAACAATAATTTATAATAATAATAACAGCTTAGCTTACTTTCCTCGTTCATTTTAATATTATCTGGGTCTGCCATACAAATTATACTCAATGCTACTAAATATCAACATTTCAAGTAACGTGTTTATTTACAAATACATTTTAACAAACATTTCAATCATGGCAAACAACATAATATTCTCTTAGATAACTTAGCCTAAGTTCTGATGTGTGGTCAATTAAAATTACCCCTTTGACAACAAATTCTGCTTAATTCATTAGAATAACGGATGAAATGTTAATATTTGCCTACTCTGTGTAGGTTCACATATTCATTATAAATCTTTTATTTTTAATAAAAAATAGATTAAAATATTGACAGTTTGACAGATGACAACACAATACCTCGACAACTTTCTCATTTACCATACTATGACTATAATAATAATGTATTTTATTTACACAATTTTTACAATAATTTACTGTTAATTTTTACACAATGTACAAAGAAAATATTTCATTTATGTGTTAAATATCTCATTCATTAAAATAGAAAAGATATAAAACTGTACATCGCAAAAAGGCTATTGCACAAAAACTAAGAATATTAACTTTGGCTTATCCATTACAAACACCCTGTGAGGTGCAAGACATACTAATGAAGTTCTACTTGTATCGTCAGTAACTGCGTCAGTAACAGACACACCATGAGACCACCCTTTTAATACTACCCGAAACCAGAACATTTGTAAAGGACGAAGTGATCGAACCAAAGAGGATAATCATTAACAGGGTCAATTACAGTTCAACCCCAACAAGCCGAATTTAAACAGTTGTAAAACATTTTGGAATGGTTGGCTTTAGTGATACAGTATGTGAATATTCTCATATACTTGCGTAACAAAATATTATGGACCAAAAATCAGCAATGGAGTCGATTTAATGAATTCTACAGTATATAAAATCAAATGAAATATTATAAACAATAACAGAACAGAACATAATAAAAAAGGTTAACAATTCAATATACCATCCAACAATACTTTATGATAATTATTCGTATTCACAGGCCAATAAACGCCCAGAAATTGTAAAATATTGCAAGAGAATTAGTCACTGAAATTAACAGTTCTGTAATCGTTCGCGTCATCGAGCGAGAGCGTTATCAAACACGGCAGGTAGATTGTCATTCTGATTGAAGTGCGGCGGCGCGGCGCACGCGCAGCGCAGTGCGTGGGAGCTCTCACCGGCGGGCTAGCACGGCACACCCGTCAGCCAGCTGGACCTCATTCTGTCTTTTGCTGGCAATACAATTCTTTCAACGATTTAAGTTCCTCGATAAGGGCTTTGTTTTGATTCTCTAGTACGGCGACTCGGTTCTCGAGACACTTGATATATTCCTTTTTCTTGCGGCGACATTCTCTCGCAGCTTCTCGGTTTTTCAGGAGTCGCAGTTCTCGTTTGCGTGTCTGATCTTCTAGCATAGGCCCTGTAAGGATAGTGCATAATGTTCATTTTTTTCGCGTATTATCTAATGTATGTAGTCTGTGCGGAATGAGAATGGTCGTGGGAGTTGAGGGCGTGGCAGTGCTTAATAACAGATTTTTTAATGTTAGCAACACTGCCTCGTCTCTATAACTCTACTACAAAATTTGGTAATTGTAATAGTACTACTGCTTCGGATCTTTCCAGTGCTTGCGTTACTAAATCTAAGATGGTTGTCTCTTTCCGCACAGACTCTATACGTGATGGATATAAGCGGCGCTTACCCGGTACGTAAAACTGTCCGTCCTGGTTGGTGGTGTACTGCACGATGGCACCGCCCGCACCGCCCGACACGGCCAGCGTGTGCAGTCCGCCGTCGCTCTGGAGCGCTCCGGCTGGAATAACTGACAACAAGCATAACACGTTAATCACCACCAATATCAGATATGTAAATATATTTGTAATTTTTGTAACAAAGCTATGGTTTATTCGCGAAAATAAATTGACGCTACTACTGCATAGGTTAGGTACTCCGTAAACTATATATATCTATACGATGGGTAAAAAAGTTCTGCGTTCAAATCGTGACAAGGTAATCAGTCTGTGCCATTTGAACGCAGAATTATGTAAAAGGCAAAAATCACAAAGGTCATAGAAATCCCTTTCGAACGAGGTATGTCACATCTCTAGTGCCATTTTAGGCTAGTGCATAGGTACTCCGTGACTCTCGGGTTACTTTAAGCATCCTTTCTGTATTCTGATTAAAATTAAATATTCAAGAAATATAGAGTAGATATTACTTTGGAATGCAATAGATACGAACTCAATTTGTTATTCTTTACCTACATACACATCATCGCCAATCATCATCAGCCCCCTAGAATGCCACGTCGAATTGGGAATAAAGGTTCTCGAGTGGCGATCACAAACCGGACGACGCGGTAGAGGAAGGCCCTCCACTCGATTCGATGGACGTACACATGACGAATCAAATAAAAAATAGTTTTAATTTTAAGCAGAACACAGGTTAAATAACAATCGAATGTCGTGATTGATAAATCTCCAGCTCCACAAATCGCGATGAATTGTTAGTACTAAAATGTCCAACCCAAGCACCCCTGATCCGCAGCCGTATTCTCTATCTCGCGACAGGTTTGCAGTAAATTGCGCGATCATTGCTGTCAAACGTCACTTTTCTAATACAAAAGTGACCGTTTGACAACAATAATTGTAAAATTTACGCCTGTTGCTGTTGCATAAAATTTATGAATCGGATCTCTGTATCGAAAGTGTATATTTAGAAGCTTTGAAGTGGTCATTATTGTGAAGAGTCAAGACATGTCGCCGCAGACGCCACCCCCTACCGCTAATTGGGAATACCCAAAGTTTATTTTTAACCGACTTCCCAAAAAAGGAAGAGGTTCTCAATTCGGTTGTATTTTTTTTATGTTTGTTACAGCATGTCCGGTATTTATGAACCGATTTGGAAAACTCTTTTTTTATTTGAATAGATATACTTCCAGATTGGTCCCATTTTTTTCAGAATCCAGTTCTGATGATGGAATCCATGAGGAATTGAGGGAACTCCTCAAATATTGTAGGCATACATATGGCGATTTTGATATTATCGGCAACAAACCAAGCATTTGCATTCAAAAATTATCATAATCCTTTCACCACTATGGTTCTTTCATCATTTTGTTTTCATCCAAATATTTAGTCGAATACTATGGCGGAAGTCGGTTTTTTAAATGAAAAGTTATAAATAGTTTCATCATCAGTTTAAATTTAGAGGATGGTGCACATAATCGCTACCACTGTATGTAACTATGTAATAACTTGGTAGTTTTTATGTTATAAGCCGTGGTCTGTCCGGCCTAGGAATATACCCCTCCGTCACCTCCCATGGATGTCGCAAAAGCCGACTAAGGGATTACACTAGGGCAGCCATACTCCGTGTCATAGTGCGTACGTGCGTAGGGTAGCCATAGTGTGTTCCGTGGAACCCTAGGGTTCAGCGATACCCCTGTAGGGGTTCCGCAAGAATTTAGAAAAAAAAAACAAAACACCTCTCTCTGGTCGACCGTTCTGAGGCGGCGTATCACGATTCACGAGGCGCAGCCGAAGTTAGTCGCCTCATATAATTATTTTGTTTTATTGTAGGGTTCCATCAAGTATTTCGCTTTCCAAAAGGGTTCCGTCACCAAAAAAGATTGAGAACCACTGCACTAGGGGATGGGCAGCATTATCTACCTGAGTACTTAGCACCAATACCGCGATCACCAATCTGCCTGCCAAGCGTGGTGATTATGGCAAATCCCCCCATTGCATTATATGGGAGAAGCCTCGCCCAACAGTGGACGTGTAATGGCTGTGATGATGATAATTCAATTACTTGGAAAATAATCACAGCTTAGTAGGCTCTTATAGTTTACGAGTAGTAATCCCACCCTAGTAATATTATAAATGCGAAAGTTTGAATGTTTGTTACTCAATAACGCCATAACGACTGAACCGGTTTTGAGGAAATTTAGTAAATTATATAGATTAAGACCTGACTGCTGAATCATCTTCACTGTGCGTGGACCGAAACGCATTTGGCTGCTTTTTCAGGGTTCCGTACATCAAAAGGTACCAACGGAACCATTATAGGATCACTCATGTGTCTTTCAGTTTGTTATACAGCCTATTTTCCGAATCCACTGGATCAAAAATGTTGAAATTTGGTTAGCTAAGTGACCCAAACACGGTCATATAGCAAAAAATAAATGAATTCTGATTTCGGTGGTTTTGGGGGGGAAAACTTCAAAATATCATATTTCCTTGAACTTTCAGTAACAGGCTAATTTAGTGTGTCAGGAAATAGAGAGGCATATAAAAACGAAAGAAAGACAAGACCTTTGAGCGTGGTCGCGGTCGGTGCTCATGAGGAAGGACCTCAAAACGGTCAATGAAACGTCAGCAGGAGAATAATAAAGTACGTGGTGCATAGTCGTTATTTTTCTAAAATAGAAAGAAAGACAACTGAATCTACATTCAATTAAAATGATCTCCATCATGTTAAAACAAATAATGGCCAATCGCGCTTTCTGTTGCTCCAGTGTCGGTTGCATAGCAACAAGATTCAAGGTTTTCAAAGTCAAAAAAAAGTCAAAGTCAAAAAGAACTTTATTCATTGAAATCACAAGGATCATTTTGAATCGTCTTATATAAAATTAAATTACTCCTGTTCCAACGCGACCAAGCCTAGAAGAATCAGGCAACAAACTCGTTTTTGTCTTCGTTCAATCTGCCAATCGTCATCTAAGTGTAAAAGGTAGTAGTGGAGGGGAGTGCCATGCTATTGTAGATAAAATATCTATAAGAACCTAAAACTTTACATTTGATATTGTAACTATTCGTTACAATATCAAGTTTAATAATATGAACTCATAGCATGACGTCACCTGAACTCTCCTTGCGGTTAAATTACGTCATCGATTGGAATAACAAACAGATTCATTAGTTAATGACGTCACCACTATGAAGCATACAATACACCTCATTTTACATACTATTTACATTTATTTTAAACAGCATCAGCCAGGGCCTACTATTGAAATGATATGTATATAGGCAAAGCATAGTGTAGGGTGCCATTTTCACTCCCATTTTTATTTTTTGCATATAGTTCATGTTACAACAAGACAAAATATGCGATTTCAACTGGATACCTCTTACGTCTGCCGAGCTAAACTCTTGCGACGGAATACCAACTGACAGACGGACGACGTAGGCTTAGCAATAGGGACCCGTTAACTGGCACCCTTTGGTAAAAAAAATAGACTAATGTAGTGGACAAAGCCATCCTCGAAGAGTTTGTAATATAGAATAGACCAAGCATGTCAAACATGCGGCCCGCGGGCCGCATGCGGCCCTTTACAACGTTAACTGCGGCCCGATTCAAATTTTAAGAATATGAACCCCTAGCTGAAAGTGACTAACGTTTGACAAGTAAAAATAGGACCATCAATTGGTCAAAATTATCATAAAGAAGGGTCAATTGATAGTCATTTTACTTGTCAAACGTTAGCCACCGAGTGATTTTCAGTTAGGGAATAGGGGGCAGTACTACCAGGTATATCTATGCAATGAGTTTGTTTTCCCTAGGGTTGGGTTTTGCGGCCCTTTGATTCTACGGTCTTTAGGCATTTGGCCCACCATTGACTTTGAGTTTGACATGCATGGAATAGACTATCAAAGAAGCCATCACATTGTTGTAGTGAATAAATCTCGCAAATTTTTGGAAAATTTAAAATCTACAATGGGACTGTAAGAAATAGCTCAAAACCGGACTCAACAGCCTACAATGGCTGCAATACCGAAGAAATAGATAAGTGTCACAACTACTAAGTTGCAACAAATCAACAGGTTTGCTCGCACTTGTCCTTTTTATTTTAATTAGGCAAGTATGTAATTAGATGAAGAAGAATTAACTAATAGTTTCCGAACTCTTTAAACTATACTTTCATGTTCCTAGCATGGTTACTACTATGGTTAGCCTATAAGTATAATTATCCAACTTATCTTTAAGTAACTAGTAGAATGCTCGCGACTTCGCCAGCATGGAGTTTTTCCCATACAAACTACAACACTGAAAATGTTTTCTTTTTGAAATTTGTTTTTTTTTTCCATAAGGAAAAAGGCATAAGCCCTAGACTAAAAATGGAAATTACCCACTAAATTTCAAGTCTCTAGGACTTGAAATTCTCGCTACTCAGTTATAAGACCGCCCATAGTTTATCATATTATGATTGTTTTACTTACCTATTGAATTGTTATGTTTATGGTGTGCAATAAAGTAATTTCTATCTATCTATCTAGCCTTGAGAAACTACTGTGCAAAGTCAATATTCAAACAATCTGGATAAAATGAAAACTGTGAAGCTGGCAAACATACTAGGAAAAAGAGTATTGGATGTTATAGCTAAGTGTAAGACAGCGCGACTCAGTTTTTATAAATTTTTAAAATTCAGGCAATGTAACACATGATGATGAGATACTCCTGAAGCCGGTGGTTATGGGCCGTGTGACATCACGGTGTAGTTATGATATAATGCGTAGTAACGAGGTTAGTGACACATGTTGCACACAGAAACAAAGAGTGTCAACGGCTCCACATTTAACTGACCTGGCGCAAATGACAAAGAAGATGACAGCGACACTTCATTCTCGCATCCTGGTTTAGACCCCATGCGATTGTCTGTAATATCACCATGTTCTTATACTATTAGGTATTTGATCCATTAATTCCCCCCCACCTCATCTTCCAATCATCACTTCATCAGACTTGACCGAGAATCATGATTTCTCACTTGTTTGTAGTAACAGATTATTTGATGATGTCATTTGTATTGTGTTGTATGTGCAGTCCTTGCATTATGATTTCTATCATTTAAAATTGATGGGCATTTACATTATTGTTTCTTTTATTGTATTTAGGTCTGATAAGGTATGTTTTGAGTTTTGTACCAGTTTTCCAAATAAGAGTTTGACTCACCAGCAATTTCTGCTCCACCAAGATCATTAAGGATTTTCCTGTAGGACGGGCGTCTAGTCAGCATTTCCCTGTAGTTCCTTTTTGGACTGTCATCATCACTGTCGTCATCATCACTGCATGACTGGCCCTGAGAGCTCAACAATGAATTGGGTTCTGGTTTGATCTACAAATTATATATTGTGTTAAAACAAAACACAACTACTTCTTGGAAGCTAAAGTTAGTAAGTAATAAGTAACAACGAACCTGTAATGTCTGCAAAGTTCCTTGAGTAGTGTGGATAACAGAGCTGGGTTTACTGACAAGGATCACATTTCCTTTTGGTAACTGAACTGACTGTATATTTGATGCTGTCTGAATTACAGATTGTTGGTTAGGTTGAATCACAGACTGCACCTGAAAAGTAAATTTATAGACAATAATGCATAAATTTGTACAAAACAATCAATAGTCAATTCAAAACAGAGGCCACTTGGTTGTTGTTATTATGATTTCAATAGTAGTAATTCAAAAGCAAGCAACTTTTTTTAGTGATTAGTAGGAGGTGCACAGCATATTATATGCATACCTGAGCCATGGGGGCTTGTGCTGGTAGTGTGAGCTGCACTATGCTGGTTGCAGCCACAACATGGGCAGGCACGCCGACAGAGGAGCTCCCGCCTGCTAACGGGTCTGACATACCAGATCCACCAGAAGAGCCATTTTCTTCCACCATTCCCTCCATGGCTACTTAGGTCACCTAAAATTCAAGGTCATCTTTCTGTGTATTTTGCGATTTCAACTTTTTTTTTAGTTATATTTTCAACACTTATGAGATTCTGCTGTCTGCTTCCCTCAAGATCGTACTGGTTGATAGGGAAATTATGAAACGAAATCATCGCGGCAGAATCTGGCTGAACGCGGAAATCCCTATTGCGTCTCTGACACATAACGTAGATATGCAGCGTTTAGTTTGAGTTTTTTGTAGTGTTCTCGAGTATTCCATTATCATGTAACATTCAATTATGTGAATCCAAATAGATACGGTTGTGACGAGTTGGTAGTTTTGTCTTCACAAGCACTCACCAGTTACGTATTCCTCGTCACCGTCTATGCTGCGTCCGGAGTGGGTGAACGGGATGGTACGTAGTAGCCACGTCAACTGCGAGAAGACTCGTCACTGGCGGAGACCTATGATCTTTCTTGTATGCGTCATAACATAACAATATGGCCGAAAATTGTCAGACGCATGCGCTCTTTTTGCGTTTTGCTCCCACAACATCCCACACACAACCTCGGAAAGACTTTTTTGATATAAGAAGACAGTGACATCCATGAAAGAAACTTCACATTTGACAACCGGAAGTAAACCATAGTCGGTTCCATGGAATAAAAAACAACCAAACATGTGTCACTAACCTTAGAGAATTTATGTAGGGAGATGGCATGCTCAACTTCTAGTACTACATTATTTCTGCCACTTTTTGGGGGAGGCGAGGTAAACACGTACAGCACACATTTACTTACTCACGCACACTCATGCAAAAGGTTGAGGCGTCTCTATGAACGCACACGGAAATAAAAGCTGTCACACAATCATAACACAAGCACACAAATAAATAATTTCTGTAATTACACTATTGGTTAGTTGCACACCAGCGCAAAAACTAGTGATGGGGTGTAAAAGACTGAATGAAATTAAGATTATTCATTGTCTATGGATCTAGTCTATGGATGTATGTTTATTATGTTTGAATGGTTGAATTGATTCATATTGATCAAAAGTAATCGCATAACAAACTTATAAAAAAACATAGTCAGTTAAAAATTGAATTTTAGGATTTAAGAGGTCACCGGTAGGACACGTACGTCGTTTTGTACGCGAACGAAGTTTGGTTCTATTTTGGCTATTATTTCTTCAAACTCCATGAAATTTTGTATTCATGATCAGTACACTAATATCTAGACCCGTGGTGCGTTGGTTTCATAAAGAATTATATGGTTTCCAAATCACACGCATCAGGCATGTATGATCTGCAAATATTTGTTCCGGGTCTGGGTGTTATGGACCAGGTACTCGTAGTTCCTGATAGGTACCTACGATACAAGGAATCCTAGTGTGGGATCAAGACTACGTATGTGACTGTTAAGTGTAAAAAAAAACAATATTTTGGCTCCTGCTCGGAATTGATGTAAGGTTGGGTCCCGTCGTATTAAGGAGCTCCTCCTCATTGACATGGCTATCAGACAGAAGGTCAGGAGGAGCAAGGGAAGCCTCTTGGTTGCTTGTATTGATTATAAGAAGGTCTATGATTTGGTGCCACATACATTGGATTTAACAATTATAAGCTGGGATTAAGACATTTTATATTGTATTTTTTTAATGAAAATATAAGATTTATTGATAAGAAAATGTATTTTCGTGGATCTGCTTTTTTCATACGAAACGAGGTTCGAATATCCGTATACTTTTGCATACCTTCCTAAAAACCCTAAAACTGAAAAAAAATCGGAAGGTTTTTTTTACAGCTTTGAGATCGTTTTTTCGGCCTGAAAACTCCCTATCCTGTTAATTCCATAAAAATCGTTGCAGCGTTCTTTCAGCGTTCATTCATTCGTTCGTTGTTTTCACATCACTTGTCCCCGTACCAAGAAATTACGTATCGTTATTTCTGTCGTAAGCTTGCACTAAGAAAATATATTTTACGGTGAAATTAATGGCTTAATTGTGTTGTCAATTACTTAAATGTGATAAGAAACTCCATATTTTGTTAAATTTGATGTTTCCGACCGCCATTTACACGAAACCACAGCACAACCAACCATTTTTAGGAGCTCCGTACAGCGACAGGTATGAACGCAGAATGGCGAACCATCGTGGCTAAACTAGTTTTTATTAACTGACACGAACGACCGTTCATGTACTTCGGCAGAGGGGAAAGCGTATGCTTGCCATCTCCTTACTATAAATTCTCTAAGGTCACTAACCGAGCCTCTGAACCGTAGACAGTTGGTTTCTCTGACTACGCTCTGAACGGAACATCTACATGCTCGTGGAACCACGGGGCGCGGCGCGGCGTGGAACCGACAAGAGTGTACCTATTGAACGCACCCCATGCACACAGAAGAGAGAACCCTTAGAATAAGAACTAAATTTTGAGAGAGAACCCAAGTAGTATCCATAATGGACATAATAGTCTGTGCAGTGCTGAGCTCAGAATAATCTAGTCATTATTCTGAGGTGCAGATAACTTTTTTACGGGGTAAACAGGAATAAACAAATAGAGACACGTCCCTTTTGAACAGTATGTATACTGTTCAACTGCCCTATATATCTTGTCACATCCTTTTACTTAGAATAAGAGTCCTTATTTTAAGTCCTTTTATGATATTTTATCATATTATAAAGCTCCTCTTCGTTCAAGCATATCTTTCCTTCTAGCTCTTAGAAATATAAAATCTACCTACTCTGATATTTAATCTTAGACAATTTTTGTAAACAAAGAAATGTCACTGTAAGCTCCAAGCAGCTCCAAGGTATAAGTATAAGTGTCATGATTGTGATCATACATGTATATACCTATACATATGATACACATACATAACACTTATTCACACAGCGGCATTATCTTGACATTTGTTTGTTTACAAAAATTGTCTAAGATTAAAAATCAGAGTTATAGTGCCTTTTTAAAATTTCTAACCCACCATTAGATTAAAAGTACCTATATTTATATATATATAGTTATATTTAGAAATTGGAAAATATGTAATAAGGAAAATCCTGAATTTTGAACTTATCGCTGACACCGTACTATACTTATAAATCTGTGCTGACACCATTCATTTTTATTTTTATTCTCTTTGTTATTTGTTTCGTGAATTATTTATTACGTGAAGTGAAGTTGAATGTAATGTTCCATACTCTGTATGAAGCAATTATTTAAAAAAAAAACAAACAAACCAAACCCATGGAAGTAATAAGACTACGTACCACAGATTTATAAGTATAGTACTAAAGTACAGATAGGAATCGGACCAATTACAGCCGTGGACGCTAAATATAGTTCCGTTTTGCAAGACGACGTCGCTAGTGTGCATTTAGAAAGAGACCGATATATGGTGCTATCTTTTGCCTCATGCTAGTGATGTACCGCCTATCATCGATATACGCTTGCTTTTTACCATTTCAGCTGTACACTTTTTGAACTTGAAATAAAAGTATGAAGGATTTGATATTTTGTTTATTAATACACATTACCTACATATTTACATAAATTTCCGAGTAAAAAATATACATAACTTTCGTAAGTGGTATTCATGATTATATAGATTTGAACCGGTTTAACTCGGGTCGGGTCGTTACTCGAATTTAAACTACGTAAATTAAACTGGTTAAAATCTATATAATAAACATAACGTTATAAAACCTGCCATTATAATCATCATCAGCCTGTAGTAGTCCCCTGCTGGACATAGGCCTCCCACCTAGAATGCCACGAGGAACGTGCCGTAAGTTTTATTCATATTCATTTATTTGACCTTGTTACAATGGTTGTTACACTAGGCAAGTTACATAGTATACAATAAAAAAATCATTTCAACAAAATGTAAATACGTTACACATTAAGTCAAGCAAATATAGTTTCATGGTCATTTATGAATGACGAGTCCAACAAATTTAAATTTATGAATACGCTTAAGCTGTATTATACAATTCCTTCTAGAAAGTATTTTATTTTCCTTTTGAACTTGGACATGCTCCAAATTTGTTATTATTGTTGGTAATTTATTAAACAATTTTAAAATAATCCCCCTGCTTTTGAACTTTCGCTAGCCTTACTTATGGTAGATGTAGTTTGTCCTTATTCCTTAAATTATAATTAGGTATGTCCCTATTCTATAGTTATCTCTATGTTGATATCAACGTCATTCGTTTTTTTTTACAATTTTATAGCATTTCTCCAAAACTCGACGTGGCTACTGTAATTAATTATAAACAATAATAAAATTCAAAATCAAGGCTTCAGTAATGGTAACTGTGTGTGTCGACTGTGACAGGAATACGCATTTTTCCTTTATCTTTAGAGGTCTCTTTTGAATAATTTACACTGTCAAAGAGCTTATCCAAGAAAAGTAACAGAGCAGCGGTGTTACTTATCGACAAATTTTCTTCGTCCCAACTCCCAATCTTTTGAACCTTAAAAAGAAAAAAAAATAAGTGAGCACAATTATGACAATATACATTTTAAACAATAATAAAATTCAAAATCAAGGCTTCAGTAATGGTAACTGTGTGTGTCGACTGTGACAGGAATACGCATTTTTCCTTTATCTTTAGAGGTCTCTTTTGAATAATTTACACTGTCAAAGAGCTTATCCAAGAAAAGTAACAGAGCAGCGGTGTTACTTATCGACAAATTTTCTTCGTCCCAACTCCCAATCTTTTGAACCTTAAAAAGAAAAAAAAATAAGTGAGCACAATTATGACAATATACATTATAAACAATAATAAAATTCAAAATCAAGGCTTCAGTAATGGTAACTGTGCCGAATTTGGAACAAAATGTCAGCATTGCTGGCATTTTCTCACTGAAAACTTGTGCACAGTTGGAAACCTTAATTTCTTTAATCTTCTCAGGAAGAATGTGCTCGTCCATTAAGTTTTTCAGTAGCCTGATATCTCCAAGTGTATTAGTATTAGCATTGGTTTAATGTTATGTAGTGAAATGACAGACACATGAGACTTACGGTTTAAACTCAAGATTTACGGTTTATTTGTCTAAGACACAAACTTCGCAGAAAACAGTGCATTTATGTTACGATCGCTTTTGGAGTCACAATTAGGGACACAACATTTAATAACCACCATTTTATACAGTTTCTCACTTTATTTAGCGGTAATTATAATAGGAAACAGAAATTTCAATGTTTCAAGATAACTTCCATCTATAACCTCATTGAATGAAATTGAATAACAATACAGAAATTAGATTCAGATCAGAGAGCTTATTCTATGTATTTTGCACACACTTGGCACGGACGTCTGGTGTAGTGTAGTGTGGATTTTTGTATGGAGACACCGATAAGCGCCCCTAGCGTACACTTTGAAAACTAAATTCTGATTCTAAGTTTCATCGTTACACACCTACACCAAACACGGCCGAGCACACCTTTCACTGACGAGCTACGATGGTCGTTTCGTGTAGCATACGCTCCGTTTTTATCGGTTTTCCTGTTTTTTCTGATTCTAAGTGCCAAATTTGACATCTAGACGATGAGCACGACGATGACGATCGGTGTGACACCTTACACTTGTGATTTTGGCGGTGAGCCGTGCCGTGAGCGCGATTAGTACTACTTTTTCTGTGAAATTTTGGAGTTTTTTGTCCTTGAGGATGGCTGCGAGATATTATAGTGCATGGAGATTGATGGAAGAAGGTTGGGCTCGGTAGCAGTAGGTACCACTTTCTACAGAAAATCCGGGGCAGTCTTCGGGAATCCTTTGATCCCGTCGAAAATCTACCGGAGATTTAATTCAGGAGTGGATACCGGCTGTAGAAGGATGCCTTCGCATTCCTATGGGAAGAACTTCGACAGCGCACCGACCTTAGGGTCTTCGCAGCGTGTGAGCCTTGAAAACAAGGTGAGTACCAATTTACTGTGAATCACTTATCTAGTGCTTTTGTTTGGAGATTGGTTTTTTCTGGAAATAACGAGCGTGGTGAAAGGATTTAGTGCGTCTCGCAAGGAGTGCGAACAGTGAAAAACGCATTTGAATCCACCCAGTAGAACTCAAGTTATAAGTAATAGGTACATACTTCCAGACCAACGCTGAACCAATAGATAGGTACTAAAGATTATTTTTCTCTAAGGTTCTTACTGCAACCCTATTCTATGCAATAAGGTCATACCAGCGACCCGCTGATGTGGGAAATACATGTCTCAAAAATAGCAGATTATATTCTGTTTATCTAGCTAGATGAACTCACTTACTAGATATAATAAATAATTACATCATTATTATTTAAACAGGTATCTTGAAGAGGTTACCCAGGCACTGATCCACCTGCAGATGATGTCAAAGTCCATCATCTTTCCACAAACAACTTCAGATAGAAGGGCTGTAAGTCAAAAGTAAGTTCAAAAATGTTATCTCGAGTAATAAAGTAATATGTTCTCAGTTACTACACTTTTACCTATATTTCATTTTCATTTTAGATTCTACATATAGCATGGATTACCCGGCGTCATTGGATGCATTGGCTGCAGCCACATTGTGAAAGCATCCGCAAGAGAACCTCTACTTCTGTCGCAAAAACTATCCCTTGATGCATTCATCAAATCAAGCAATCGGTAAATACTTCAGAATTTAAATTTTTAGGTATTTAATTTAAATGCAATTTCAGGTAAGTACAGGTAAAGCTTACTTGAAATCTATATCCCGTGGATGTTGTTTAAGCTGACTAATGGATTACACCAGTGGATGGGCAGCAGCATCCACCTGAGTACTCAACACCACTACTGCGATCACCAATCCACCTGCTAACTGTGATGATTATGGCAATTCCCTCCCATTGTATTTTATGGGGAGGCCTCGTCCAGCAGTGGTCGTCTAAAGACTGCTGCTGCTGATGATGATGATGTATGTATGTGTCTCACTGATAACTGTTGGGGATTAAGAGTTCTCGAGTGGTGACCATAAACCGGACGATGCAGTGTATGTGTAGGAAAGATCAATCTCGATGGACTAGACATAAAGGTAGCAGGAGTAGGTAGTAGATGGAGGCAGCCCAGGACCATTCATCATGGCATTCTATGGGGGAGGTATGTCCTGCAGTGGACACTAAGATAAGCTGATTATAACGATATGGCTATCTAGCTAATGATATACCTACTCATGTATTTAATCTTTTTGTTGCAGAAAGTTCTTCCACATAAAAGCAAGACTCAATTTCTTTAGTTTCAAAAAGAGATGAAAAGTAATGTTTTACCCAGTAAATACTACTATTTTTACTGCTGAATATCTATTCACAAAGAAAATGGATACTAATATTGCCAAGTGGATTAACCTAAATATACACATCAAATTTGTAAATAAACAGATAAAGAATTATTAATTTTTTATTTCACTACCTTATAAAGTAATAAAAGATTGTGGTACATACATTTCTTATAAAAAGATACAAAATCAGTTCTAAATTTCTAAGACATCTCACAACTTATAATAGTATACTAAATATTTGGGCCGTTGTCGACCGATCGGAGTCCAATGGGCCTGTGGCCACATTTATTAGCCTGTGTGATGACGTGCGCGCCTCTGCTACAGTGGCCTATGCTCACTGTGGATGATGATGACGGTCCAAGAGAATTTTCTGAAAGAATATTGAATCAATTTATTGCAGTGTCATACACAACTCAATAACGGAGAAGGACTCTGGGCTGAATTCACCTATCTACAAAATACTTTATTTATACCTAACTACTGCTTTGTGAGGAATAGTATGATGTTACAGAACCTCAATATCTTTACCCTACATATCGAAAGAACCAAGTCACTCAGTGACCAACGTTTGACAAGTAAAATTACCATCAATTGATAATTCTTCATATATTTTTTTTGATGGTCATTTTACTTGTCAAACTTTAGTCACTGAGTGACTTTCAGTTAGGGAATAGGGGGGCTGATCATTGCCCACAACTTTCATAGTTACAGGTGCTGGCTTCTGGCTTGCGTTCCAACTTAGTTTGTATATTTGTGTAAGTACATAACATAACACCCAACAGTAACATATACATAGTCCTGATCCCACACTAGGATTCCCTGTGTTGTGGGTATCAAGAACTACGAGTACCATGGTACCACAACACCCAGACCCGGAGCAAATATTTGCAAATCATGCATAAATTTGTCCCGCAGTGGGACTCGAACCCGCACCTCTTGCGTCTCAGCCGGCTACACGCCCACCACACCACGGAGGTCGTCAATACAATACCTACTGTTACCAAAAATAAATATTTTGTTACCTATTTTTATGGGTGAATCCTATGTCTAGCAGTGGGCATAAACCAGCTAAAATAAAGATGAAGGTTATACACAAACTGATGTTGGCCACTTGAACCCCCGGTAGGTCTCTCATCTCCCGTAGGGTTGCCAAGCAGGCTGCCGAGTTCGCGTCTTTATTGCGCCCTTCGGCTGACAAGACCGGCTTCGTCAAATCACCGTTTCTGAAATACAAGTAAAAACTTTATAACTGTGAAGGAACCGGAATGAACAGCAACGCTTTTTATAAGTGTCAATTTGCATTAGGAATAATATTTTACTTACATTTCCATGAATTGAAGAACATAGTGTTTAAAACCTTCAAGCTTATCGGCATTTTGAAAGTTCTACTTTTTGATAAATTTTGATTGTGGGTTTCGCGGAGCGGGCCACAATATGTCGTACAAGTTAGTTAGGCTATTGTACGAAGTAGATTTCGGTGAAACGGTGCGAATTTTTTGTATAAACATGAAAAACAATAAACTTTAATTTTTCTTCTTGTTGTTGTTGTGACACGGAAAGCAAAATTACATTTGACTTTGACTGATTTGCAATGACAACTGACACATTGAACAATCAAATTCCACAGAGTATGCCTTATTTTTCAGTTTCAAATTTATTTTGACAACTTATTAGAACCAATATCGTGTCTTCCGGTGTGGGACGGCCGTGTCTTTACGATGCGTGGTCTTCGATGGGTGTGGGACAAATAAGAATCACGTGAAGCATACACGCGATGGCTCAAACCGGTGTTCGGCGTGACCACGATGCTCGTTGGGTGTCATCGTATGGGTTTTTGCAGCAATACTTAGAATAGGGGTACTGAATGTCAGGCGTCGTGCAGCTACCTTCATTGCCTTGAACACTAGCGCTGCGGTGTTGCAACCTGTGTACTATAATCTACAGCTGTGGCGCCCCTATTATTTTCAAGACTTTTTTGCCAAACTGTAGTGTAACTGATTGTGAACTGTATTACAAATGATTAATGTGTAAAATCAAGTGGAGCTAAATAATGTCCAACGATTTTGGATGGTCGATTCCATAGCGTGCTACGTACAACCAACAGTACTTATTACTTCCATGACCAAACCTCTGAAACCTCTGCTCTGCTGAAATGAAAACTGAGGCTGAAAAACAGACAAACAGTAGCAGCAGCGTTGCCATTTGGCAACTTTGGTTGCCATTTTGGCAACATTTGACCCTTCGTGGCAACCAAATGGCAACGAAGCTCAAATGGCAACTTTTTGGCAACTTTTCGACTTGTCGCGCGCTCATCAGTAAAAAAATATTGAATATCTCTCGCAGATGAACTGAACGCATTGAATTGAATAAAATCAAAATCTTGAACGCATTTTTATTCCCAAAAAAACCAATACATAATTAGTAAACAAACAAATTATGCCCGTATTTCTACAAGCAAAAGGTCTATTTTGGTGAAGCTAGAGATAACAGTAATTTTATGTGTGTGTCTGTGTGCAGTGCAGTGCAAAGGAAGTTCTTTTCGTGGTGTCCTGATACTTTTGTTTTTAAATCTACTGGTAAGTTCTCTTTTTATTGTTTTAATCGAAGAAGCTACTTAAAGACCTATTTGAAAAAGCAATTTTACTGATTGAATCATCATTTATTCATTATTCATCACCAGCCCTTCCCAGCCTTTTGGGTGCCTAGGATAGGAATAAGAAAGACGTATGCATGCATGAAATTGACGAAAAGTACCTAAGTAGGTAATTTTGGCTGCAAAGAGTGTTTTTGATTTGTCTTCGAGTTTCAGATTTTTTCTCGAATAATGTAAATGTCAGCCTATATTTTTTTTAAACACAACTACTGTGTCTAATTTGACCTAAGGCCCAGTAGGCCCGGGCCTAGGGCGGCCAGATAAAAGGGGTGGCAAATCGTGACAAAAAAAAATAAGAAAATTGGATTGCGAGGAACCTCATAAAAATAAGGAAAATAAAGACAAGAAATTTGTCTTTTACACTTCTGAAATACGAAATTTTCGCGGCTCGCTCCGCTCGCCGCTGCCTCGACTGCTTCCCTTTTTCTGCTGACCTTGATATGTACTAAAATAACAAGAAATTTGGCCGTTTACACTGTTGAAATACGTAATTTTCGCGGCTCGCTCCGCTCGCAGCTGCCTCTGTTGTCCTTCTTTCGGCTAATCTTGCTATTTAAATTACAAACACTTTGGCTGTTCACACTCCTTAACTAAATAAAAAATCATGGTATTTTTTTTTTTTTACAGATTTTTCTAATGGCAACCTTTGGTTTCAGATGGCATAATTTGAACCTACAAATGGCAACCTGGGCTGAGTAGGCTCTGGCAACACTGAGTAGCAGTAGCACAGACAAGATCAAGAACAGTAGAATATAATAAAAACAAACAATATTTTATGTGGTCAAAACAAAATACTTTAGTACTATACTTATAAATCTGTGAAGTGTGAACAAAATCAATGGTCTTTAGTTCAAGATATGCGTAATTTATCAATGCAAAATACTTTGGCTAGCGTATATAGAACAGTACAGTAATCTGTGCCTACCCTACAGTTTTCTAGTAGTATCCCGTTTTGGGCTCAACTTGAATGAAGTTCTTTACAATACAATTTCAAAACAATATTTTACACCAAAATGACTGCAGAAGGATCATTTGAAAATCAATTTGAAGATTATTCCTCCGAAAAAGCTAATATTATGCTCAATTATTCCCATAATGGGGTAAGTAATTATCGTAATAATAATGAGTGGGTCAATTGAAAGAAAGACATTTCTTGGAAACTTAATATTGGAGGAGTGCCGTCGCGACCATCTGTCGGTCGGTGATGAATACACTAGGTATTCATCTTATTCTATTTATTTTAATTTTCAATTATACAAAAAGATTGTCAGTTCCTACAGCAAATTCACTTGGGAGTTATATGATGTGCTGCATTGGATTTATTTTATCAAAAAACATTTTAGTGAATACAGTTTTAATAACAACATTTGTGGACATTGTGAGTCTTTGTTTACCCTCATTAACTTACCAACAAACAAAAAACTATACTTTTCATATTGTCCTAGTGAAAGGGAGAACTCTTAACGGGGCATGCTTCCATAGTGAAAGCATCGGCCAGACTGTATTTAATGTCAATTAGAAGTGTAGCAAAATGAGACGAGAAATTATGAATTATCAGTGGTGAATCCGAAATGAGGAGACCTGTAGAAGAACCGAATAGCTCTCAGAATTAGCAAGTTGAAGTGGCAATGGACAAGTCATATAGCTCACAGAACTGACAACCGATAGGGAATAAAGGTTCTCGAGTGGCAAAAACCGGACAACACGATAGAGGAAGGCCCTCAACTCGATGGATATTATAAACGTCGCAAGAAGTCGGTGGATGGAGGCGGCTCATGACCATGCGTCGTGGCAATCTAAGGGGGAGGCCTATGTCCAGCAGTGGCCTTCTACAGGCTGATGATGATGAGAAGTGTGGCATTATTTCACTTGACAGTTATTTTAACAGTAATTTGTTCAAAGACACAGACCCGTGAACAGACAACGATCTTTTACATTTCACAAAATCACAACTGCAGACCTTCAGAGGAGGGCCAGAATTATAAGAAAAATGCATTTTGTGTTGAATTTTTAACAGACTTCAAAAAAAGGAGGAGGTTCTCAATGCGGTTGTATTTTTTTTTTGTTTGTTACCTTATAACTATATCATTTATAAACCGATTTGGAAAATTCTTAATTATACGAATGGATATACTTCCAAATTGGTCCCATTTTTATCAAAATCCAGTTTGATGATGAAATCCATGACGAATTGGGAACTCTTCAAATATTGTAGGCATGCATACAGCGATTTTGGTATTTTCAGCAATAAGTTATGGTTTTGTATACCTTTAGCAAATGAAAACATGCAGATAGCCGAATTTAATGGCGGAAGTCGGTTTTTTAATGAAAAGTTATCGAATGCAGGTTCGAGCTGTGACGAAGTAAATTTTGTGCTCAACGATTTGATGGGTGTCTCTAGGTCAAATTCTTCTCTATTTAATTTATACTTGCAAGGAGAGTTTAACTTGAGAGGAAGACGTCACGACAAGAGAGACATAAAACTATAGTGCGACTTTACACATAGGTAGGTACGAATACGAATTGCGAACTACGCGGCTAGTCTATAGCTGGCTCCTTTACCTATATGCGTCAAATACTCTACTGTAGAACTTACTTTATATTTCTGGACCGTCAAATTATAATTATCGCGGGTCATATACTATTCATGTCAAAGGACCGTCGGCGGGCCGGATTAAATGCTTTCGCGGGCCGGAGTTGGCCCGCGGGCAGTACTTTGCCCATCACTGGTGTAGTGTAACACGGACTTACCACGTTAGTTGGCACGTGTAACGTGCCAACACGTTATACGCCGTATAACGTTATACGCAGGCACGTTATACGCCCCCGATCACGGATTTTGATGTAGGATCATTGTGTACGGGATCTTTTGACGCGGCCTTTTTTTTCAGATATCTGATAAATTTCATTCAAAACTGGAAACCTTTAAAACTACTAAGCTTGCTCTATTGACTAAAATGGAAAGTGATATTTTTCACGATGGAACCGTCTACACAGGAGCAGCCGGCTTGGCGATGTTCTACTTAATGTGCCCACATAAAAATGATGATCACGAACTATTAAAGGTAGGTATTAGCGCGTGTGCGATTACGGCATCTTCATTGAGATAGATTGAATATGCCAGAACATATTTGGAGCCTAGGGAGCAGAATCCCAACTTTCTGGTTAAGTTTCAGTGTTATTATAAAATAATTTAGAGAATTGGGCCTCTGCTTCCTCACGCGTTATGGGCAAAAGGTGAAAGAGGTTTATACTAAAGCCAGAAATTAAGAGCATAATTGGAGCACTAGGTATCAATACCTTACCAGTTCCTTATATTTTCCGTGCAATAAGCAAAAAAAAAAGTTCCCGCTGAAAAATTCAAAAATGTATTGCAAATCTGTTTCGTGCGGTGTCTTAAGATAATTTATATAGATAAGATAACAGATATAGATAAGATAACAGCAATTTTAGCTTTCGTTCGAAAGAAGGTGCAAGTCTGGTACTAAAAAACGTTGTTACAAACCCATGATAGATATAATTGTGTTGATGAACCTGACTTGTTGTTAAATCTATGTCCTATTACTAATATCTAGATACTATTGACATCTTTGGCTGCTTAAAACCCAACTAGGTATTTCTAGCAACTAGGTATATACTACTACTTCGTGTCACCGGTTCTGTCTTGGTACCCAGCGTTAGATCAGAGACCAACTAGAAGTATGGTAGCCCTGAAAAGTGCATTGTGACCAAAATGATGAAGGAACCAGTGCACCTCAGAGTTTCAGTTTCAGTGGGTCCATGGGTAATTTTGACTAATTTTATTAGGAAAAAAACTAAGTACCTATTTCAATTACCTAACTAGGTATATTTATTAAACAAAAAGTAGCTTCTTGCTAAATAACTAAACAAACCCAATTATTATAACCGCGTGGGTCAACGTTTTCTTTGTAAAAATACACTTTACGTTTTAGCCAGATTTCAATGTATTCCGTTGTAGTAAAGGTTAGTTTCAAATGTGTCTGTTGAGATTAAAATATTTTCAGCGACGCGGTCCAATCGAAATGTAGGTACATTCTTTTATTATTTGTTTTTGTTTGATGGACAAATTAAATGGCGTACCTACTTAGTTTTTGTAAAATACAGACTTGGTTATTTTAGTACGGTACGTCCGACCTCTTCTATGGGATCAAACCACTGTCCGGTGGGACCAAAATAACGGTACGGACTGAACCCTTAGCGCTCAAGTCCTACTCGGACTTGGCTTTTAATTGGTGTTTATCTCTTTAACAGGTAGCATTCGAGTATATAAACATTGATAACTTAAAAGGCAGAAGAATCAGTTTTCTGTGTGGTGATGCAGGGCCCCTTGCTTTAGCAGCTGTAATAGCATACAAATTGGGAAGCAAACGCCCTACAAACATACCTGACTACAAAACCCTTGTTGCAAGGTAATCAAATTGTACAGTAAACTACTGTATTGTGTGTGTGTGTTACTGTATTGGATTGGCCCAAGTGTGTTATTTCTTGAATAATTTGATCAATACTTCCTCGCAATTTAGGGAAAAAAAAGGCTTATTCCATAATGCTCCCACTCTCATGGGATTATACAAAACTTTTGAGTTCATTAAGCTCCCACTAGGGAGCAGAACATAACACCACAACAATCACATCATCATAATCAGACTGTAGAAGTCCACTGCTGGACATAGGCCTCCCCCTAGAATGGTCTTGAACCGCCTCCATCCACCGACTTCCTGCGACGTTTTTAATGACTTTAGTCCATCGAGTGGAAGGCCTTAAACTACCATACAACAGTCACATACGTAGCCCTAATCCCACACTAGGATTCCCTGTGTCCTGGGTATCAGGAACTACGAGCACCATGGTACCATACCACCCAGACCTGGAACAAATAGTTGCAGATCATACAAACATTTGTTCCGCAGCGGGAATCGAACCAGCAACCTCTTGCATCGCCGTCGGTTACTCGCACACCGCGCCACAGAGGACCTCATCTCACCTCAAAAAAGTAATATACTTAGTACTTCTCTAATAGTTAAGTTAATAAGTTTTTTTTAATTACTTGGGAAGGACTCTGCTACGCCTCATTCTCCACTCCACGGCCGTAAATTGCTTGATTTCAGGCCTCGACAATAATGTACTATTAATGAGAAACTTCAAAAACGGTCGACACTACCTTAACCACTACCTACCTAATATAATAATCCATAGTTTTCTTTAAAAAGTAATAATTAACATGGTTTTAGAAAATGAATGATATATTTCACGCAAGTTATTTTAGTAAGATAACTTCATCTGATTATTTTGATAATTTCAGGCTGTTGTCGCTGATATCTCTTCTAAACGATTCACCTGATGAGATTTTATATGGTAAAGCTGGATACCTCTATGCCTTGTTATTTGTGAACAAACATATCAGTGGAAAAGAGGTTGTTCCAGCTGTTCACATAGAAAAAGTAATCAATGGAATTCTTAAGTCTGGGAAACATTTATCGCAGAAAGAGAAATGCGGCAGTCCCCTTTTGTGGCAGTGGCATGACAAGGTTTATTTTGGAGCTGCACATGGAATGGCAGGAATTTTGTATATGTTATTGCAAGTATGTTGGACGAATTCACTTTTATTTTGAAACAAAATACAGTTTTAGAAAATAAGTCCGATCGACTGTTTTCGTTTGCGCAGAAAAGCGCAGACAGTATCCGACAGTAGTCGAACGTATAGTATAGCTCTGTCTCGCTGACATGATTGACACTGTCGGACAGAGTCGACTGATGAACAAGATGGCGCACGACCGGCCGCGATTTTACCATAACAGCGCAAGATTTTTTAGCGCGTGATTGCTACTGGTAGAAAGTAGGGCGCGCTATAGAAATTGGTCTACGGCGCAAGTACATCGGGGCTACTTATATTTTGGGTAAAACTGTACTACGATATAAATCATTTTGTTCCAGGCACGAGTCTATATAAATATTGTTGAACTTCGTAGCTTCATAAAACCTACTTTGGATTGGTTAATTTATCAGCATTTCCCAAGTGGAAATTTTCCGTCATCACTAAATTCAACTTCTGCAGATAGATTGGTTCAGTGGTGTCATGGTGCTCCTGGATTTGTCCCATTATGTTTATCGGCATCCCAGGTAAATAAATAAAATAAATAAATAATGCTGGACATTTCACACAACATTATCTAGCCCCAAGCTAAGCAGAGCTTGTGTTATGGCAACTAGATAACTGATATACGTAATATAATACATAACATAGATAGATATTTTTATTTTACATAGAAAATACCCAGAACACCCGGAACAACTATCTGCAGATAGCACAAATATTTGTTCCGAGGTGGGGATCGAACCCGCAACCTCCTGTGTCCCATATACATGTACAGCCAAAATTACACAAGGTGATACACGCCGCGCAGGTCACATAAACTAGATCCACTGCAGGTGCTCACGAGATTCTGAAACAGCTAGGTAGGAACGAGTCGGACCACGTGGATTTGGTTTCGCTCCAAGCCGCTTGCAAAACCTATTTCGACCTATTTATATCAAAGAATTTAAGCTAAACGTACCCGTAGTGTCGTACCGTATGCCGTGGCGTGTCGGGCCATGTCGTGTCGTGTACGGCCTAAGAATAGACCCCTCCATCTCGGCTTCGAGAGGCTTCGTCCAGCAGTAAGTTAAGGCTGCTGATAATGATGATGATGTCAAAGAATTGATATGAATTTAGCTAACCGTACACTGAGTGGAAAGTAAACGCTAGTTTTCCATTTTAGGTATTTGATGATGAGAAATATATGAAAATTGCTTTAGAATTGGGTGACATAATATGGCAACGAGGGCTTTGTACAAAAGGATTTAGTATGTGCCACGGCGTCAGTGGAAATGCTTATGCATTTCTTCAATTATACCAGGCTACAAAGGTGAGTAAAAATGTCTTGATGTTTGCTTAACTTTGTTATAAATAGCGCGTGGCATAGCTACCTTCCGTGCTTACTAAACCTTATTTTCTTGGTTCACGAAAGGCAATTAACTGTTTGCAAATATTGCAGAAGCCTTTGTACCTCTACCGAGCTAGTTGTTTCATGGAATGGTGTGCGGTGGCAAGGCCTGGCACAGAACTACATCGGCCAGACAGGCCCGCATCGCTGTTTGAAGGATTGCTTGGACGTTTGTATTTAGCTGAAGAGATATGCCATCCCATGGATGCAAAATTCCCTGGTTTTACTGTGTGAAGTATTACAAAAAAAGAAGATATTTTTATAACTTATTTATAATAAACTAATACATACACTTACATACTGTTTCGTTACATTATTGTTGTATAATAATATCAGCTTGCGGATTGCTTCATTCTGTTCCTTCAGACGCATAGTGCCAGAAACGCAAATTACCTTACACGCAAACTGTTGCTATCAATTGCAGTGCTGTTTTTGCGATTACCTAATTTACGTAGTTTGCTTGAACCTAGAATGTCTAAATTAGTTAGTTGTAAAAACGCCATTTCAAATAAAAACGCACTGAAACGTGTCAGTAACGATATCTCAAAAACTAATAAAACGATAGCACGCTTAAAAGTTATTTATTAAAAATCACATTATAAATATTACCTAAACAGTAATAACTCAAACTTAATAGCTATATTACTTTAGTAAATATAAATAGAGTATAATGCCGCGATGCTGCGAGGTAGACGAAATCTGTGAATCGTAACTTCAAATAAATTATGTTCAAGTTTCTAGTTTCGTCACAAATGTGAGTCGTCAATCACATCAGACAGCGAACAAATTTATCAAAATAAGCACAGTCCAAATTCCCATCCAGAGATTTCGTCTTTAATCAAACACTTTTTGTACATATTTTTTCTATACATTCTATAATCATTAGTTTATAATAAAATGCAATAGTTTCATAAATCAGTTTCATCATCTGTTAATCTGTTTATCCCCAGATCTGATGCATACTTGCCAAACTGAGAGATGTATCAAGTATCACACCGTATTCTCCGAAACTCCAAGCTCAATTAAGTTGAGTTGCTATTCTAACGTATAATATCTTACCTACTTTAATATAGGTAATAAGATACATACAAGTATGAGTTTGACATAAATCTACAAGTTACATAATATTGAATAAGTTTTTTGTTGTAATATATATTTTCGGCTGATAATGATATTGAAATTAATTAGTATTTTAAACCGCGAGCTGACCAAAATTATCCCAAACACTGCCAGTTTACTACCAGTTTACCATCGAAGAGTTCCGTTGTCCTCCTTTCTTCTGCATCATCAGATCAGGCCGTTACCCTAATATTGTTTAATCTTCGGTTCTTTAAACAAACACTATTTGAAGTTGGCAGTGAACTTTATCCATGGAAACCAAAAATTACTATTTCGTAATAGGATATACCAAAAACAAAATATACAACATATAGCCCGAGGCTTCGGTCGCGTGTTACCCAGGTATCCGGGTATAAATTTCCAGGTTATATCTATTCAAAATTTTATCTAAATCGGTTCGGCTGTTTGGCGTGATTGGGTAAAAAACATTCACTAACACAAACTTTCGCATAGGAAATAGGATGAAATCAAGCTCTTCGGCACTTTTATTTGCTAACATTTAATTGTACACCAGAAGTACATTACAGGATTTAACCTCTTGGTTATTTGATTGGGAAAAAAATCCCAGTAGTTCAACTGGTAAACTATTCAGTAAGAGTACTGGGAACAGCCTGAATAGTTCGATTCCTAACTACATGCGACCATAACTCATCACAGAAAATAATCACTACGTTCTGATTGGACTACCCCAATTAATTTGTGATATCATCATCCGTATCAAGTTTAAGCTAATTTGTGGATGCGATATTACAAGCTTAAAAAACTGCCTTTATCTAATGCGTTGATTCATTCTCTAACTCGTTAGAAAAACAAGAAAAGTAATTGATGGAACCTTAAAACTAAAACTACCCTCCGAGCAGACAAAAAAAAGAGATTCCACAGTTTTTTTGGTCATTCTTGTTGCCGCACGCAACGTGTTTGCAATCACGAAACGCGCCGCTCCGGTCCGAGACTTATCCTGACTTTCTTCGGGGATAGGTCTAATCTAAACATTGTTCCTTCGAGGTTCCTTAGATCCTACTTTAATCCTTGTAAAGTCCTGGGTTTCGATGAGATTGCAATTGGTTCCAAAAAATAATTAGATACATACGAGGTGCGTTGCGGAAGGCGGTTAAGGCCTAAAGATAAGATCTATGTAATTCAAAATATGAGTATTATTAAATCGGTCCTCGCGAATGCTATCAATTTATGAAAAGTGTCGTCTCGATGCGTTTCGTAAATGCAAACATATTGTATGCGGCAACATTTAAGTTATAATACACGTCTTTAATTCATGTACTTTATCCTGCCGACAACGTTTCTGTGAACGAAACGAAACGTCAGCAGGAGAATAAGAACGTTGTATATAGTCGTTTTATATTTCTACAATTGGCATCATTTAGCCATTGTAGTCATCAATTAGCCATGATAATTTATTTTGTGTAGTTTTATTCTGACCTCTAGTCTTGTTGTGATCTGAACGGTATGTTAGGTAGGTGTCAGAGGATCGCGAAGCCGGCCTCAGCGCGCGAGTGCGGCAGTTCGGGGCCGCCGCGCCACGCGTTGTCGCGCGGGTCGTAGATCTCGAGGCTGGCGAGCGTAGTGCGCGCGCGGTAGAAGGCGCGCTCGCCGCTGCTCTCGCTGTCGCCGCCGGCCGCCACCAGCACACCCTCAGCCGCGCCCGCCGCGCAGCCAGCGCGCGCCTCGCGCAGGCTCGCCACTTCCTCCCAGCAGTCCTGCGTTAACGATATTTTATTTTTACTTATTTGGAAAACAAACAGCGTATGAACAAGAATGGTAACAGTCAATATAGAAACGCATTTGCTAAACAGTTTTCACTTATAGTTCTATAAAATAAAGTTATCCTAAACAAGGTGATAACAATAAGTACCTTAATATTACAGTTATTATACCTGCTGTGTAAAAATTAATAACAAAATAGAAAACAGATTTTGTGGTACATAAAACCATTAGTATAGCAATAAACAAATGAACCATAACAACCCAAGTTATTTACAGTTTTTTTTTGCAACTACTTGTAGTCTTAAAAAAAGTCATGCCTTGCCACAAATAGATCAACATCCATAGAGTAGGTTAGATATAAAGAACTGTGGGGTCCTGTCTGTATGTGTTCACCGTGAGCCGCTAAGGGGCGGCCTACTACTATAGGCATACTATAGTAAGCGACTTTGCGGTACACAAACTTGCGCATAGTCACTTTGTATAAATGGCCTGGGTGGGGATCGATTTTTGAATGTCATTGAAATCACTGATGATAAACAGATGATCCCCTAAAAACCCCTACAACTACGAACTCCAATAGCCCATAACAGCCTAAAAACTTGTAAAAAAATTCTAGACTGTATCAGACCATGGGTTTTGCTTTGGAAGTTCTGTAACTAGGATTTTTCCCTGAGAATATCTCGGGAACAAGGATTTTCCCTAAGAGCGGTTTCGCACTACGCCCGATCTGAGTCCGATCCGTATCCGTGAAAAAACGGATATATGAAGAAATCGAATGACGGAAGCCGGATCTAGTGCGTAAACTACCATATAAATAGTTCTACGACTAATCCGAACCGTATTTTCACGGGTTCGGATCGGACGTAGTGCGAATTGACTCTGTGGGATTTAGCTAGATCTTGTGAATTTCATAAAAATCTTTAGAGCCGTTTTCGAGAGTATCTTTATAGGTATGTCGTAGTAAGTATATTATGTAAAAAAACGTACGTCGTCAAAGCTGTATCTCTCGACGGAGTTGAGCACGTTTCGCTTGGGTGCGTTCCCGCCGATAACGTAGAGGTGGTTGTCGAGCACCACGGTGGCGGCCTGGCTGCGCGCGTGCCGCATGGGTGCTAGCGCGCGCCAGCCGCGCGACGCGGGATGGTAGCGTAGCAGGTCACGCGTGTAGCGCCGGTGCGTGTGCGTGCAGCCGCCCACTATGTAGATGAACCCTGGAAACACACACATGAACACACTTATAACGTAACGCATTCACTTAACACACAAGCAACTGACCGCGGCTCACGTGGTACAGGTTTATGTGTTCAGTGTTTTTTTTTTACTGGAACACCTCGACTGTCGCGGCCATTTTGCGCGATTTGGAGCATCTGTCGCGGCAATTCCACGTACACGGGTTTTTTTTTCTGAAGGTCTAAATGCAGTTGGCCTCCGATGGCCGATGCTGCGTTACCGGACTTTAAACCACGTACACGGAAGTTGCTCAAATTTAATTTAAAACAATTGGTAAGACCTAAATAACTATAGCATCAAAAATTTTTTTAAATGGGCTCCCTTTTGCTCTATGCTCGTACGGGAAAGTTTTAGAACATCACTAGTTGCTTTTGACAAAGACGTGTGCTATACCAAAATTATTTCTATAAAGAAAGACCTAATGGTACCCAAGACAGTTTCTAAGTATCTGCCATGGTTTAGAATTTCCCAACACTGTCCCAGTTAAAAAAAAAATAGTTTGTTGGGTGACCCACTTGACTGTCAACGCACAAAACGTCTAAATCTTAAGACACAGAGACCTGAAAGAAGGGTTATTCCTTTTGTCGTCTAGGGGCGACTATGTAAAGAACTAATGTCGGCCTGCGGCATAGCTCGCGTTACACCAAGAGTAAAAAGAAGTATAATGGAGTTACCTTCAAAAGAGACGACGCCCATCCCGAACCTGGGCTCCGGGATACGCCCGCACGTCTTCCACTCGTTCATGAAGGGGTCGTACACCTCCACGGAGGCGCCCATGTCGCAGCCGACCCATCCGCCGAACGCGTACAGGTTCCCGTTCCACGCTGTCAAGCCGAACTCGCAACGAGCTTCTTTCATTGGTGATATGTTTGTCCATTTATCGGTCTTGAAACAGTAAAAAATCGTTTACAAACATAATCTCACTACTTTAACCACCGGGGTTAAAGCATACTAAACGCTTTGCTCGGCACTTGCCTAATTTACGACCTAAGGATCGGAGTCTGGATGCCCCTAGTCTAGTGATACCAGATCCAAAAATTAGATTCCCGGACTAAATGCCTGATGATTCAAGCTGACATTTTGAGATAATTCCATTTCATAATTAAATATTTATTTTGGACAAATTCAAATTTTGCCCGAATTCTGGACTTCAGAGGCCGTAGACAAAGTAACATTCTAATAGCGATGACGCCAGTAGAAAAGTCTAAAATGTATGGAATTGACGTTAGCTATCGATATGTCACGTGGTCTTTTGTATTGAATTACGACTGTAGAAATGGAATCGCTTCGAAGCGAATGCCGTTTGGCTAGGCCAGAGGGCCTTCTAATATTCCTGGAAAATCAAGCCACAAGCAATTGACATGGACGTAGTATGGTGTAGTTTAACAATGATTTTAGTACGGAAGGAAATACGAACAGCAACCCTTTTTTCGCAAACGTCTCGTGTCAGTTGCTTGTTAAATCTCAGACTGGCGCTCTTGTATAGTGTTACCTGCGGATCATAAACCTCTCCGTTGGCTAGTATCTGGCTGCCTTGCTCGCCGCCCACAACGTACACGCGGCCTCCAAGGGTGGCCACGCCCGGCTGGATGCGCGCTATGCCCATGGGTGAGAGCTCTTCCCATTCGCTGCAGTATAATATAAATATGTTTTTTTTTTTTACTTTTTTTTTTTGTGACGGATCTTTTATAAATATCCGACCCAACCGTTTGGACAATTTCCACCAGGTCATTGTTCAGCTCGTCCACCGTATCGCAGTCAGGCATTGAAAGCGATTCTGGAATTCCAACTGAAAGCTCTTCGGTTTTTTAATTTGAACAGGACCTGGGTGGAGAGTAGATTTCATCAGACGGGCCCTTTCCCTAAAATTCCTAATTTCCTAAAATCCTCCTTTTCTAAAATTCCTATAAATTTAAAAATATCCATCCGAACAACCTAATACCCTCCATCTACCGACTTCCTGCTACCTTTATTATGTTTTTGAACGAAAAACCTTTACACCCTCACAAAACTCCTGCAAGCTCCTCCCCAAATCGGGCGTGCTACGCCATCCCATACTATACAGGAACTATTCATTATGGAATGTGCCTCACCTCTTGAGAATGTCGTATTTGAGCACCGTTGAGAGTATGTTGTCAGTGATGAGCGGGGGATGTGTGGCGGCCGTGCCGCGGCACGAGCCCCCCATCACCAACAGGGAGCGCCGAGCGCGCGCTCTCGGCTCCGCCCCTAAGGGAACCAACGCTCCGCGACCGGATTTCTAAACAAAAAACGTTTTTAGTTTTAGTATAATATACAGGCTGTGGCTAGTTTGGGACTCGGGCAAAGACAATCGTATTGTACAGTAGGTAAAATTAAGGTGAATTTGAAGAGAGAAAAACTAAATGAAGTACTTTTGTTATTGACCCACTGTGCTTACGTTGTACGGGTTTTGCCAATTTATAGTTCTGTTTCTTTTTTCTAAAATGATACCAAGCCATGATAATTTCAATTCTATTAATTTATACTAGCTTATACAAGCTAGGCGTTGCTCTGCAACGGGTACTTATTGTGGTGGATTACGGTTTTACGGTCCATTCACATTCAATCTTGCTTGTTGAGACAGTACTTGTTGTTTCTAGATTGACGGGTAGTAAGTACAATAAATATTATTAACTCACCATATCTATCCTAACTGTTTTCAAAGCTACTGATATTGATGGATCTTGCACATTTTTGATGACTTTGTCGAGGACTTCGGGTGATATCAAGGGAAGTCTCACATGACTCAAAACTTCAAAGCAATGACGTCTTCGACCCACAGAGTCATGTTCTAGCCATCTTAGAGCTGGGTATAACACCTAAAAAATAAAATTTGATCAATTATACGACAAAAATATAGTCACCCATATTTATCGTTTGTTCTCTACGATGAATTGCAAAGTTGGCGCTGTAAATATTATTTTCCTTTTGTGTTCGAGCAGTTACATAATACCATCTATCAGTGAGTAGTAGTAGTAGCAAAAAAGTCAAGATGGCTACGTGAAGTTTTTTAACGCCATCTATCGATGAGTAATTTATCTGTACTATCATCATTCATCATCATTATCAGCCTGTTTACGTCCACTGTTGGACGAAGCCTCCATTACAAATCTCCCCATTGTATTCAATGTGGGCATTTGTAACCACGCTTGGCAGGCGGATTGGTGATCGCAGTATTGGTGTTAAGTACTACTGCCCATCCCCTAGTCGGCTTTTACGACATCCAGGGGAGGAGGAGGGGCTATTCTTAGGCCAGACACACCACGGCACCTGGACACACCACGACACATCTATACTACATATAACTACAAAGGTCGAAAAGTCTGTACCTACTTTGGAAATATTATCCCAAAAACCGTACTACTTAAAAACATCAACCAGTTAGGTATCAAAAAGTGTCCATGATAAATCGTGTGTTCTGTTTTCAGTAGATTTAAGATTCAGTAGCCACTAAGTAGGTTATTAGGTTTTTTACTATTTATTAGAAGCCACTACCAGTAACTACTACACTACAGCAGATTTACTAGGTAGGTTATTAGGTTTTTTTACAATTTATTAGGAGCTCTTAGGAGTCTACTGGGAGTGCCCAGTAGACTCTTGAGTAAGTTATTAGGTTATTTTTACTATTTATTCATTAAGTTCATTATTATTTCTACTTTTTGTTGGCGTCTTGTTTTATTCAACCAAAACAATAACTTTTGTCGATGGCAATAGTGAAGTCAAAAACTTTCAAATGCCAGTTTGATTATAATGAATAAGGGTTTATTCCTTGCTTGAAGTACTCTTGTACTGGGTTCCCCTTGCATTTTTATTTGCATAGTGTTCATGCCACAACACCACATAATCTGTGAAAATATCAGCTGGCTACCTCCTACGGTTGCCGAGATATACCCCTGTGACAGAATACAGAAAGGCAAACAGGCGGGCGGCGTAGGCTTAGCAATAGGGTTCCGTTTGTACCCTTTGGGTGCACAACCCTAAAAATATACCTTGAAGTTGCGAAACGGCAACGCCATCTATTGGTGAAAAAAAGTAAATGATGCATCTTGCAACATTCAACAGCAAGTTTAGCATTAACCTGTCAACGATTACCTGTTATTTACCTGTGCCTCACTTTCAACTTTCAGTTGCTCAGATGATAAGAGCGCGACTAGTTGTTGTAAGGGCATCTCGAGAAGTTCGTCGCCAGTAGCCACTACGCTCCAATTGGCCTGGGCATATTCTAAGGCTTCTTTTGCAAGTGCGATACAGTTGTGTGCTTCAGAAAATCTGTAAAAATTTATTTCTTAGGTATTATGTATGCCATACTGAAAACCATCTGGGTCTATCTTATTAATTCTTAATAAGAGTCATCTCGAGGACCAGATTTATCCGAAAATAGAGTATTGACAATGAGACTTCTTTTTATCTGGGCCCCAATTCTACTAAACAAATTGTGTTTGAATTGTTAATGAATTATCCCAAAATTTACACTTTTGAGTTAATTCATTAACAATTCAAAACGGAATTCTCAAAATTGACACTTTGACACTTTTAGTACTTATACCAAAAGTGTCAAAAGTGTAAATTTTGAGATAATTCATTAACAATTCAAACGCAATTTGTTTAGTAGAATTGGGGCCCTGGTAATGCGAGCAAAACCAGAGGCCCAATTATCTAATTTAAAAATCGATTAAATTGCAATATAATCTCGTGTCAATCGCACCTTTTTTTAATTAGAGAATTGGGCCTCTGAGCCGTAACCAGAAGCTATAGCCATCCCACTATTCTTGAGTTTCTTATTTATTAAAGAAGCAAAGTATATTCTGTCTGTACAAATTATCTCAAAAACTGCTCTAACAATGAAATTCATAGGATAGGGAGTTTTGAGGCCGAGAAAACAATCTTGCTTAGTCCCGCAGCCGGGTAAACCCCGGTTTCACATAAATTCTCCAGGATAAATCCCAGTTTCCAAGCGAAGTCCGACGTTTAACAACACCCCAGTCTAAAATGGGTTTGTACAGGTTTCTCAGGCTTTAGGGATTGTACGAGTTCGAGGAGAGGTAGGGGATTTTAAGAGGATGTATAGATAGGGATTTTAGAAGTTTAAAGATGTTTTCAGAGGTTTGTACTAGTTATAAGGGTTGAGCTGTGGTTTGTCCGGCCTAAGAATAGACCCCTAGCTCCGTCTCCTCCCGTGGAACTCGTATAAGCCGACTAAGAGATTACACCAGGGGATGGACAGCAGCATCCACTTGAGTACCTACTCAAGACCAATACTGTGATCATCAATTAGGAATTCTTGATCTGTGTGCTGGTTTTGAAAGTATTCCAACTAGTTAAATTTGCCAACTTGTACTATGAATTTTGAACTAATTGGAACATTTTTGCCCAACACCCAAATTTTAGTTGTAGTTGAACTACAACTAAACACATTATTTACATTCTTTTTGGCGTTATTAGGGGTTGTAGGAGTTTCTAGTGGTTTTTTTGGGGATAGTAAGAGTTTGTCGAGATTGTAGTTTCTGGGGGTTGTATGAGTTTCTAGAGGTTCTAGGGGTTTGTACGAGTTTGTTAGGTGTTGTAGGGGTTTCTAGGAGTTTTTAGAGGTTTGTAGGAGTTATAGGGGATGTAGGAATTTTAGGGGTTTGTTCCGGGTTCCCACTTGTTAGTATATTAGTTCATTTTAAAATGGCACATGTTTAATTGCTATTTGTGCTGACTAATACTTAAAAACTAGCTTTTGTGACATACCTAAATATACCGATGGCATTAGAAGGATGCAGTTCCCTTCTCAAGAACTCACCACACCCTGTCACCAATTCCCTTATTTGCAGCATGTCGGCAGCGATTAGTAAATGCTGTACAAATCCTTTGTCAATTACTATTTCACCTGGAAATGTTGGGAAAATACAGTGTTGTATTTATATGTAATATTGCAATATTTTATCCTGATCTCAATCAATGTTGTTTCTGTAAATAAATGTTTCCAAACATTTATATTAATAAGTAATCATAGTTTACCTGTGTATATAAAGTCTATGATCTTAGTTAGGATGTCAGGAGGGACACTAGGCAGTGCTACATTGCTTTTGTGACTTTCTTCCAAGCCCACACTGAACATAGCATCAAAATATTCAGAACTTGCTGCCAGCACTACTCGATGAGCCTGAAAAACCACCATTTATATTTAAAATTAAGTGATTTACGTAGTGAAGTAGTTATTACTTTTAAGGTACTTTAATCACAGATAAAATAATAGTTATAAACTCTGTATTAAGGTACCTAGTAGACTAGACTATGACTGCTTATCTAAGAAACATTATTTGTCAAATTGTTTAAAAATCTACACACCACGCCACATGCTCCAGAAGAAAGTTAAGTTTTATATTGTATTGTTAACACTCATTAAATATAGCAAGCAATATTGGTGCAAAAAAATCATTTTTTTGCCATTGAGACGTACTAGCTGGCGTACTCCAGAATCATACTTGCTCACAGAAGACTACATTCATTGTTTTGTTTGTTTTATTTATTATTTATTCACTTGTAAGCAAAGGAAGGTAAGTACATTATCCTCAAAGATACGAGAAAACAGAAAGGTGTAACAGAAAATGTTTTATACCATTTAACATATAAGTATTTAGATACTGAATTGGAAGGGTAATCATAGTTCCTGATACCCACAATGTAGTGTAAATCCTAGTGTGGGATCAGCACTATCTATATTGTCTGTTGGCTATTATGTTATGGCATATAAAAGCATTACCTCAAGGTAGAGGCTACTAAATAGACTAATAAGCCATCATGTATCTATACTGTCTTGCAAAGCAAAATAGTATGTTTTATCTATTTGGTAGACTTTACCTACAGGTAATGCCTTTATATGCCAAAGCATAATCACTTTCCAAAGCTCGTTCTGAGCTAGTTAATGAGGCCAATAGTTAGCAACCATGTCTCAGTGCTGTGTATACCAGCAACAGGCACTGATTGTTGACGTTCGTCCTTGAGGATAAGCAACAAATACCTACTATGTTACCAATTCACCTTGCAGTTAAACATTGTGAATAATAAAATATAATAATCAAAAGTAAAGTAACAGAATGGTGATCCTCAGACCATGAAATCAAATGTTTTTCTTGGTCTGAGTGTTGATAATTAACATAAACGTTCTGTCCATCTCCAAACCAATTAGCTAAAAGAAACTGTAGGTATCATACCCTGATTGTTGTTGATCCTGATATAAGATCTATATCGCAAAACCTTCCATCCCTTTTTAAGTGATGTAAATTCAATGTAATTTTGGTCGCATAATCGCAGCACTTGTATGTTCGAGCTCCATCTTTATTCGTAGGTTTGTCAAAGGTATTTGTAGACATAATTATTTCAATGACATGTAATTAATTAGGTAGGTACAGGCTTTACTAATAAACAGAAGGCAGGCAAGGCAAAAATGTACAACACGAAACCATTTACGAACAAAACCAAAGAGCCTCAAAGAGGATACACAACAACAAAACAAAACCCAACAATAGAGAATAGAACCACAACTATCCAAAGAATGAACAAACAAACAATGAAAAACCAACCACAGACGACGTAGTGATTCTATGGTAGTCTTTATAGAGTTCATGGTTTATGGTAGGTAGTCCTGAGACCGCTACTTGTTCTGTGCCTGAGATTCCTTGCTCCAAGCTGAGACATGCATGGATTTATGGCACAGACTAAGGAGAGTACATTTATGGACATGTCTGAGATGAGACCTCAACCTTGTGATAATTCGTCCAAGCCTCAACCCTTAGAATAATGACAAAGCCTCAACCATGCATCTTTATGCCATGCATACGTCTCAGTATGTATTGTATGCAGCTCTATCGTTTATTTTCTGAGTGAACTTCCATAGTTCCATCCACACTTGGAGCAAGGAACCCTAAAGTTTCTCTAAGCAAGGAACCATCCACATGTCTCCACAGGGTACCAACGTAGTGTTGGTATTTGTAATTTGTATCTCAGAATAATTACAAGCACATTTTTGTATGCTCAGTGGTACCGTGGCACAGACAAACAGTAGGTACCATCCTACTATTGTAGTCTGTGGTAGGCTAGTAGGGTACCGTAAAGTAGGTATAATGTTTATGTTTACGAAATTGAAATAGCTCATTCAAAAGTTCTTCTGTTTATTACGAAAATAGCTTCAAAATGTTGAACAAAGTATTGCTTTCATCAGATGTGGCTCTTGTTTGTATGCAACATGCACTATCAACAGAAAAAGAAGAGATAATGGGATTACTCATTGGAGAGGTAACTGATGGTGATTTTTACTGAACATTTTTCCAGTCAATCAATGAGACTCCTAAAAGACATTGTTGCTTTCCTATTTTTCTTGCAGGTTCATAATAACAATACCCTGGTTTCAATAGTTTCATCAGTAATTCTACGACGACTTGATAAGAAACCTGATCGTGTGGAAATATCTGAAGAACAATTAGTACAAGCCACATTGAGAGCTGAGGAACTTGCCAGTGAATTGGGACGACCTTTGCGAGTCGTGGGATGGTACCACTCACATCCTCACATTACAGTTTGGCCCTCACATGTTGGTCAGTAATAACTATTTGTTGACTTGATCGCTGCTTGTAAAAAGTGGAAGCAATCAGTTAACCCCTTGACAACTTAGCTTGTACTTTGTTTGTGCTTAACTTAACTTAGCAACTTGTGCTTGGAAATATCATATTTCTACTAATTTACAATCCAACGGGCAATAAAACATATTTACTATGCCACAATTGATCAAAAAACAGAATGAAAATCGGAGCTTTTCTACGTTCAAGCTCTATTATATATTGCCAGGTCTCCTACTGCCAGCTTTACTCTGTTTGAAGTTGAGACAACAGAAAAAACCATTGTGAAATGTGGTTTTTTGGAGAAGAATTGACGAAAAGTTATGAAATTACTATAGAATACCTTGTTATTTATCAGTGTTAGACATAATTTAAATAAAAATCAAGTGGGAATGTAAAACTAATCAGCCGTGACCACCCCTTTTTAGTATTATAGTATATTTACAGTTTTCACCGTGCAAAGGGGTTGTTTTTAATGCCAATTTAATTTCTTTTTTCAGATCTTGCTACTCAATTCATGTATCAAAGAATGGATTCAAGTTTTGTTGGAATCATATTTGCAGTGTTTCTTACGGACCAAGCATCAAAAGCTCCTTCGGTAATTAGGCTATGATTAAGTGTATTTACACACCTAAGGTGGTCCTAATTGGCCAGCAGTCATACAAAAACGGGTTATGATTAATTTCTGTGATGAAATTTCTCATACAAACTCAAACACATTGCACAATCATCAATCAGGACAAAGTTGAGTATGATGAGAGTATGTTTCACTGTGTAGTTTTACAATCAATGCAATGCGATCATTGCATGTTCATACATCTTCCAGTCTATTAGGATGAGGTCTAGTGGTATTGCTTCTGTAAGAGTGCCAAAAATACTGTGGATCTTTTCTTATAGACAAATGAAAAAAGGGCCTTTAGCCTAGTTAGCCCTTTTTTAATTTGTCATTACTTCTGAGATTTACAATTTCTTGTTTCAATTTAAGGTCCAAGTTACATGTTTCCAATCAGTGAATGATGGGTCTTCACAAAGTAGAAGAGAAATTGAAATGGAAATAATAAATAACAACGACTCTCTAGTATCAAACAACTTTGAGGTAAGTGGCAAGCTTTGTAGTCGGCCATCTGTGGCCTGAATTAATGTTGTTTTGATTTGGTCGACGTTTAAAATAGCAATCTGGAAGGCGGTACAGGTAAATAAAAATGGGTCTGGAGTCTTTTATCATAGATAAATTGTCATGAATGAAACTATCGTTTTCAAAATCTGGAATTAAAAATATATGGCTCTGTATTTGTCTCTTTCAGACTCTAACTCAACTGCCAACTATTCTCAAAGAAGAGGAAGATGAAGCTTATAACAATGAGGCCATTCAGAGCGAGGATGATGACATCATCAACAGACAACACAATGCTGCTGTGAGGACTATTGCTATAGGACATATTGTTGATAAGGTATGTATGTGCATGCATTCATGTCATTGTTTCATTCAAAACAAGGGGCCCTGTACATAAGTAATTAATTAGACAGCCTAATTAAATACATCAATACTGCTCTGGTAATAAAAGCCTTTTTTGAGTGACTCATTAATTAGTACCTTGTTGTTGCAGATGTCAAGGCCAATGTTAGAAGCCTTAGTAGCCCGGAACACTATTAACAGTATTCGCCTTAAAGCATTAAAAAAGCAGCATAAAGAAATGATGATGAAGTTATAAAGAATGTCATGTAATGTTAAAGTAAATCAGAAACAATTTATTTAACAATAGAAATATTATTAAATTAAATACCAACCACTGATTAAAATGACTATTATTTAAGAAATTAACAAAATGACTGCAAAATCTTGATATGCTTCTAATTTAGATCGTTTTTATCAATTATTTCAAAGCCATCAGAAGAATCTGCACTGGGCACTCTTTTTCTTTTGTTGTCTGTCTCAGAATGTATAATGTTGGCTACAGCATCTTTTATGTTCCAAAGAGCATTATAAGCACTACCACTCCATGAACTGGCAGGCTCTGCCACTTCCAGGGTTGATATCAGAGACTCTTTTTGCCTTTCTGAAAATTAAAGAGGAGTTGTGAAATAAGTGGTAGTTTGCATGTCATAAGATTACTATTATTCTTAGACTAACCAAGTGGTATATATTCATCTCCACTGGAGTCTGAAGTTTCTACATCATCCTTCTGAAGTGATTTAACCTTTTCCATTGAAAAATTTGTTACAAGAGAACTTGTTTCAGAACTGTCACTGGTTTCATCAATAGGTACATCATCTGGTTTCCAGTAATCTGTAAAGTGTTTCTTAATACAGTTGTTTACACCTTTATGGCCCATTTTTTAACTTTAAATGAAAGATAAGAAATATTCACGATATCAAGAAAACGGAAGAAGATAAAACAATACTTTATCTGATGTCTAAGGTTACCTGCCCCCTATTCCCTAACTGAAAGTCACTTGGTGACTAACATTGATATGAAAAATGACCATCAATTGACAATTCTTAATGATAATTTTGAGCAATTGATTATCAGTTTACTTTTCAAACATTAGTCACCGAATGACTTTCAGATAGGAAATAAGGGGGCTGGGCAATGGGCATGGTCAAATCTGTCAGACCTTAGCCTGAGGCCCAATTCTCTAATTTAAAAACAATCCAGTCACAATATAATCGCGTGTCTGTCGCACTGTTTTGTATAGTAACTATTACATATTCTTCGTAAGAAACGCTAAGATTAAGTGACAGTGCAACTGAGACGAGATTATACTGCGAATTGAATGTTTTGAAATTAGAGAATTGGGCCTCTGATTAAAATCCACACCAGCCCACAACCAAATTCTACTGATATGTAATAATAACTTATCAGAAATTAAATTATTGTGGCTTGCTATTGTTTTAGTAATGTAAGTGAATGACATACCTACCTATAACTCTGATTTTTAATTTCAGACAATTTTGGTAAACAAACAAATGTCAAGATATGCCACTGTGAGTATAAGTGTCATGATTGTGTAGCATACGTGTAAATTTACATATGACACACATACATGACACTTATACACACAGTGGCATATCTTGAAATTTGTTTGTTTACAAAAATTGTCTGAAATTAAAAATCAGAGTTATAGTTGTTTAAATTACCTAAGAGTGTATTTTATTTTCTCACCTAAGCTTTGTTTTTCATCCACATTTTTACTTTTCTCTGGCTCAATTGACAAAAGTTTTATATCAACATCTGATGCTTCAGGAATAAGACCTTCAAACTCTGTCTCTGATTCTAGAGCAATTAGAAAGCATATATTACACAATTATTTCTAAAAAACAAAAGTATGTAGTCTAAAGAATATTGTTTTTAAGATACTTACCAATATCTTGTATGATGTGCGAGAATATTTTTTTAAGTGAAGGAGCAATTTTATAGAATACGCACAGGAACATGAAGCTGATATAAATAAGTAAGTACCCATTGAAATACTTTCCAAAGAAAAATATTGATCCCAAGACAATGTTCACTAACAAAAATGCCTGAAAAAAATAAGAATAACTTTGAAAACATTTGATAAATAAGACATAGGTATTTAAAGTTGGACTATGATTTTTCATACTTACTTTGCTATGATTAGTTTCTCTTATGAACATGAATTCATGCCATCTTCTATGAATCCAATTACTGAGTATACCAATTGTTAAATTTAACTGGGAAGCATCAATATTGGCCATTCTTTTAAGACATGTAGTTCTATGTTTGTATTTCAGCCATGCTTCAAATGCATCCATACATAGTAATGTTATAGTCAGGCACAATATGAATTGTAATAGGCTGACTTGTCTGAAGACACAAATACTGGAAAGTAAAATGTTATTATTGTGATGATTTTAGATAATTCCAAAGTGTGGTGTAATTACCATTGAAGTAATGGGGATTTTCGGATTAAGAGGCTCCTGTGCCGGTTAAATGGGATTAAGTTCTTGATGTATGAAGGACTTACAGCTACAAAATTATCACAGAAGTATAGTACTAAAATGATATCCGTGAACATTGGTTCAATTTAGGAAAAACAGGTAAGTACTTACAAAAATACTATTTGCCATGAGAAAATAAAGGTCCAAGAAAGCCACATTGTTTTCCAAAACAAAACTTCCTCAAGTAAACCAATAGAAATTACCAAAAGAAGCGATCTGTGATTGTTTATGTTCTCGCGTGGTGTAATTTGACCCCATCTCAATTTTTTCCGTAATGTGGCCAACATAATATTAACAAATTTTATGTTGATAAGTAAATTATAAATCACACGGGTTTTGTAAATCTTTGTTTGCTTGCTTTTTTATTTTATTTTGAGAATTTGCGATGATTATGTTGTCACTATGATGATGTTTTTTTTTGCCCTTCGGGCAGGCTACAGGCTATAACATCAGTGTTGCTATCGTAAAAACCTGAACTGTCGTATGTCACAGTCTGGTTTGCCGTATTTTTGCTTGGAGTAAGCACAGGGCGGTTGTTCTGATAAATAAGGCGTGCCCGATTTTTGGGTCGAACTGGGTCGGCTATTTGCCCGACCAAGCCCTAGTTGTAAACAATCTTGTAAGCAATAAATGAATTACTATGAAATAATGATATTTTACACAACAATGGCACTAATGTCCTTATGTTTACTCTAAAGCTCACTAACGAAACATACATTTAGAACAAAATAATGAAGCAAAACTACAATTTCAATGAAAACTGTTGAAGCACTTGCGTAAAGTCAGCCCAGGCCGATACTGGCTTTGCCTTGTACCACAATGCACAATATTACACTCAGGCATTGTGAAATCCAACTTGTGTAGTAAAAAATATAGGTATTTGCTAATAAAATAGTGAAAATTTGCGAAAACACAAAAAGTAAACAAAACTTTGAATGAAGGCAATTATAGGTCACAGAGTATTAAATGAATGGTTGAATGGCAAGCTAATGGTGGGCAATTTTCATACAAATTATATGTTACTGCCGCTCCATTTTGTTCCTTGCTCCAAGGGAGTAAGGAACAAAATATTTTTGCCTCCCTGAAAACTTCTCAATCTTGACATTGGGAAAACTGAGAAATCATCAGATGCCATTAAAAAAAAATACATATAAACTTTAGTACTATACTTTTAAATCTGTGCAGTATGTATACGTATTTCCTCTGAGGCTCTGAGTAAAATACATTTTCTATTTTACTACTACCTATCGCATTGCAAGCAAATTCGCAACTTCGCAAGGCCCCGGTAAGAGTAGAACCAGTAGAACCAAGAATAAATGAATTTTAGTTCAAATTCTCTACTATGTAATTTCCATGATTGTTTCACTCAGGGGTGGATGTATTTCTTTGCACAGCTGATAGCTGCGGTCTTCTAATTTGGCAGAATGTCTTTGCTACGATCGATGAGTTCTCCTAGATTACTAGGACTAAGAAGTCTTTGCACAAGTAAGTCAAGCTCTACCGTCATCTGTGTTCGTTTAATTAAAAGGTCATATTCATAAAATATTGATTGAATGTTATGGGGTCTTCCTGCATCTAATAGACTAATTGTGACGTGTTTAACCCACCCACTATGAGCATAATATTATCTTGGCAGCTTTTTATTCTCATATTCTTTATTTTATAAAGACGCTTCGCTATTCTTATTTTCGTTAGATTCCAAAGGGATATCAACAGCTGCCCAAACGGAACCATCTAAACCCTCAATCAAAACCGAAGTCCCTGGCCCTAAATCAAAGAAATTGCTTCAGGAATTGGAATCACTGCAGGTGACTTATGCCTTTTTTGAATTTGACTTGTTGTGTAACAGTAGTAGTGTACATACTTGATTATGGAAATTTAATGTAAAAGCAAGCTTCAATGTACAACTACATTCTTTCAGCAAGCCGGATCTGTTCAACTGTTTGCTGACTATGACAAATGCATTGGGAACTACTTTGTTGATGCAGACGGCAATGAATTTTTGGATGCATTCACTCAAATATCTTCTGTTCCTGTTGGATACAACCATCCAGAACTGTTGAAAGCTTTTGATGACCAGCATAATCTGGTAAGTATGGTTTCCAGAAAAGGGTGACACAACCATGGGATTGTAAATCGAGATCACTAATCACTACACCACCAGTGCCCACAAGGGTGATCATTTTCGTAAGGACAGGCAGCCAGATGATGATATAATGGACCATGAATTGTAGATAATTCAAGTATATTCCATTTATATAATCCCTGATTAAGATTTAATTTATCAATATATACAAAATCATTGTGTGACTTACTCACTGACTGACTATCAATGTACAACCTAAACCGTTAGTCCTAGAGACCTAAAAGTTGGAGGTGGAAATTTCCGAAATTATTTCTCTAAGGGGATTAGGCTTGTGCTTAATCGTTCACTGAGCGGAGCGCTCCGTACTAGTACAATCGATCAAATGTACTAGTTCAGTCTTTTAGTTCTATTAGTACTGTTAGTTCAGTGGTATGGCATGATTTTTTGTAGGTTTTTATATGATCTATTTAGGGGTCGTGGTGGTAGTACTGAGTAGTTTATATATAAAAATTACAGTATCTACAATATATAAACATCATAATTGATTTTTCTCTAAATTGACTTCGTACTAATGAATCTTAGGGAGTTCAGCTATAGGTACTATTGATGTTTTAAGGGTTTTTCAATAAGAACTTTACAACTTTCATATCAAAAGTGATCAAAATTGCAGTCAAGCTGCTATTGAAAAACTCTCAGCATTATTCTGAGGAAAAACAATGTTAACCAAATTATGCTATATAACTTACAGGGTAAGGTTTATTTTGTGAGAGAATACTAGTGATTCATGTCTCCGAATACAAACGAAGACGCACTTCGTGATCGGTCAGTGTGTGTGCTCGGTCTTTCATAAAAGAAAGAGCAAGCAAATTAATTCAATCGCTGGAGTTCGTTCATAAAGACCTATTAGTACTTTTAAACTAATAAGGAAAATGTCAGGGAATAGTTCGTTCTCGTTCAGTAGTGGGAATTAATTCCTAATCATTCTTCGTACGTGAACTACACAAGACTAAAGGGGATGCTGCGGAGTGTTGAAAATGATATAGAAAAAAATCAAGCAGATGAAGTCGCGGGCTTTCCTTTAGTCATCTGATAAAAGAATGGATGAACTGTATCTAATGTATCATTTTATATTTTTGTTGGAACTATCACAGCTGATGTCTTCAGTTGGATTTTGTAGTTATTTTTTGTGCACTAGCGTTTACACGAAGCTCGTCTAGACACTGAAACCTTCCTCGGTAATTCAGTGGAAAATGCAAATGAAATGCAAAAAAAACCTCTAGAAGTGGTTCAGCCCGGCGGTAACCCAATCAAGTACTGGCCTCGAAGATCATTGCTTAACTTCCCTCCAACTTTCTGCTCAAATATCGCTCTAGATCCCTGATCAAATTAAGTATATACGCTGCTACACAGTATTCAAAATAAAATTAAGACGCTATAGGTTCAAGGAAAATTTTTGTATGAAGTAAAGAAGGCGAGCGCACGCTCTGATACCTTTGATGTAATTCGTTATGTGTATAAAATAATGATATAAAAATTCCCTTTAATGTTTTGTTAGACTTTGTTGATGAATTCACTAACCCAATTTATAACTTATAAGTTACCAAATGTTCCAATAGTTAAAACGTGTTAGAAGTTAGTCTAAAATTAGAGGTATCTTTGTTTATTTTTTATAAATAGTATTTCAAATTGTGTACTGAATTTATGATTTCACTAGATAAAAAGCTTAAGAATACGATATAATTTTTCTCTTTTTCAAATAATAGTATTAGAACTCATTTAAAACTTAAATATTCTAGAGCTCATTAAAGGCATTTTGTGAACCTATAGCATCTTAAGATCAAAAAATATGTTTATAAGCTTTATTAAGCATTGAATCAGTATCTGAATCCGTACAAAACACAACATGTAAAAGTTTACATACAGACACTATTCTTAGTTTATAGTAGTTAGTTATAGGTAAGCCTTAAAGTCCTTAAAGTCGTTTTCAGTGAACCATGTTCTTTATGAGTATATTTTTTTTAATCATAAGTAATTACCTACATAATCCACAGAGAGCCTTAGTGAATCGGCCTGCAATTGGAGTGTTTCCATCCGCGGATTGGCCAGAAAAGTTGAGGAATGTTCTATTGTCTGTGGCCCCAAGTGGCTTGAACAACATAGCTACTATGATGTGTGGCTCTTGTTCCAATGAGAACGCGTACAAAGCTGTCTTCATGAGGTACCGCACGATTCAACGCGGCGGAACAATCACCTTCACCCCCGAGGAGCTAGAGTCGTGCATGCTCAACCAGTCACCAGGATCCCCTAATATGTCGATCTTGTCATTTGAGGTGAGAAACATTCTACACCTTACTTTATTTTTAAGACAGTATGGGTTCCTTCTTCAAAAAAAGAGGTGGTTCTCAATGTGGTTGTATATTTTTTTTTTATGTTTGTTACTTCATTTCTCCGTTGTCTAAAAACCGATTTGGAAAATTCTTTTTTTACTTGAAAGGATATACTTCCAGATTGGTCCCATTTTAAATCCAGTTCGGATTATGGAATCCATGAGGAGTTGAGACTCCTCAGATGTTATAGCGATTTTGATATTTTCAGCAACAAGTTAAGCATTTGCATTCAGAAAGTATCATTTAGTGAAGTGGAACTAAAAAGAATCACAGATGGCCATTGGAACTTCTCAATGATAAGTATTTCACGGGTGGCGAAAAGATATCTCGATTAAGATAGCGACTATATGAAGCAAATTTAAATAGTTATGATGAAAATGTTACCATCGAACTGATCTGACTATGAAGCCGGAAATAAAACTTTTTACGAATATCCCCTGATCTGAAAATGAAGCCGGAGGGAAGGCACCAGGACTCTGTCATAAAAAAAAATATCTTAGCCGTGTTTGGTCACCGTTTTTGTATTTTTGAATAGTGTAGAAACACTATTAAAATCTTTCATAGCAACATGAAATCCGCTAATGCCTTTATCAGTTTGCTTACATAATAATCAAAACAGATTGTGAGATTTTAATGTAATCAAAACATGGCAGGAAAATGATAAGATGTGATGTGGTAGGGAACCTGATAATGTTTTGTAGCTGATAAAGGGTTATTTTTGAGAAATGTCCCCATGGCATTGTGATAAATATTGGCAATCAAGGTCGTATCTATTTTTACCAAATTTCATCGACATTGCTTCTGATGCTTGACTGAGTACTGTAACAAACGAAAAAAAAAACAAACTATCGCATTGGTTAAATCACGTTTTATGTGCAGAAAATATTTTGACTGATTCATAATGTTTTACGTTTTCAGGGTAGCTTTCATGGACGCACATTTGGCGCCCTCTCGACCACTCGATCAAAACCGATACATAAGTTGGATTGCCCTGCTTTCGACTGGCCTGTAGCCCCGTTCCCACGATACAAGTATCCTCTCAACGAAAACCAGAGAGAAAATATCGATGAAGATAACAAGTACGCTATGAATAACGCATGAGAATTTGCTATATTAATTTCTTGCCTTGATTTTCTTTAACTTTTGTTTTTATTCTTGATTTCAGACATTTTATTTCGTTTGATTTGTTCAATCTACACTTGGAAACTTAGTACGTTCTTGTTTGAAGGAGTTGAAGCCAGATGCGATATGCAGTGCTTTGGTGCAGTAATATTTCATTTTCCCTGCATGAACTGCTTTTACGTAGCAATTTCCTTAGTTGATTTTCTTAGTAGTTAGTTTTTTGGCATTTTTTAAGCACATTAGTATGTCATTAGCACTTTTCTTAATTTTTTATTCTCAATGAGGGCAAGTCGTGCTAATGATTTGACAGAGTTGAGCCGCAGCTCGATCGCAGCTGAAAGCGTTAACGCTGTCAAACAAAAGGTTTAAAACAGTTACAAGGAAGCTACTTTATTTGAATCGTATAATGATTGCAAACAGTTTTGGATACTTACCTATTTATTTTTTCTTGTTTGGTGCTTTTGTGAGTGAAAAGTTGTAAAAATATAGATAGAGGTAGGCAGGTACATGGATCTGGTAGCGGTGGCTGGTCTTGTTTTTTTTACCAAATATCGTTCTGAAGACTAGTTTCATCATAATCAGTAAATTTTTTTAAAAGATTTAAATTTCATTTTTCAACAAAAAAAATTGGTATCTCTAGAAATAACCTCTTAAAAATACCTATAGAAGACAATAAATAAGAAATAATTTTGCCAAATTAATTGACGACTTGAGGTCTTAATGACAAACAAAATTTATAAAAACACTCCGTTTGCAGATGCCTTGAACAAGTGGCAGATACAATTGAGAAATATAACGCTAAAGGCAATCCAGTAGCAGGGGTCATCGTGGAGCCGATCCAATCCGAGGGCGGAGACCACGAGGCCTCGCCTGAATTCTTCCAGAGACTTCAGAAGCTGTGCAAGGAGGTGTGTGTAATTCCATTATTGAAACTTGGAAAAATAGTTTCCAAAAATTGTGAAACTAGTATAGTCTAGCAATTAACTTAACTAAACTACGTCATTCAAACTACAACGAATGGGAGGTCAAAAAGCTTTAGTCAACAAGGGATGTTAAATTGGCTTTTAATTTATAAATTGTCGAAATTCTTCAACTTTAAACTTTTCCCTGAAGATGTATCACAAAAGCTACAAACATGGCAAACTTAAGCATTGTGGGATTAATGGAGGGATTTTTTTTTAATTTTGCTTATGTCTCAAAAACTACAAGAGCTAAAATAAAACTATAAATAGTTTTAAAAATGTCCAAACAGAGGCCCTGATTACTTGACCTAAAAATTGTGGTCATTAGCCTTTAGCCGTCTGCTGTTGGACGAGGCATCCCCCATAGAATATTATAAACATAGGCAGAGATCCCTTGCGTCTAAACACAAGGTTTTACTGAGTTAGAGCAAGTTGTCGAAGTATTGGACTGATTGTACAATTTTAAGAAATGCATCATTAATAGTAAGTCTACATACTCTAATTCAAGGTAGAATATCTTAGAAATAGATTTTAAGTGCCATGTAAAACGTAAACCTTTTTGAAATACATTATTTTTATTATTTATTATTATAGAATACAATGGGGGATTTGCCATCATCACCACAGATGCAGGCGGATTAGTGATCGCAATATTGGTGTTGAGTACTCAGGTGGATGCTGTTGCCCACCCCCTGGTGTAGTCCCTTAGTCGGCATTTACGACATCCACGGGAAGAGACGGAGGGATTCTTAGGCCAATTACAACTTTATGATTTGTAATTGTAAATACCACTAAGTGCCGACTGATACCGCTATATTTTCTAGTAGGTACTTAATGTAAATTAATAAAATACCATATTTGGCACGAAAAGGTACTCGCATTTATTATTCCGATTGGCAGTACAAATATAACCGTGTCCCAAAGGCGACTGACTTCTTCCTGCACGCGGGGTGCGGGAGGAAGACACACATTTTTGGGATCATTGAGTGCACCTACAGTAATAGTATTGATTGTATGTTTAGCGCGGCGTGGCACTGATAATCGACGAAGTGCAGACTGGCTGCGGGCCGACCGGCAAGATGTGGTGCTACGAGCATTTCGCGCTGCCGACCGCGCCCGACGTGCTCACCTTCAGCAAGAAGATGCTCACCGGAGGGTTTTATTATAACCCAGAGTTCAAGTGGGTCACTTCGATTATATACATAATATATCCTCCTTAGTCAAGTGGCATACTAAACGAAATCGCTACTCAAATGTACGTGTCAACGTTTCTTGTTTTTTGTTTATCTTGTGTATATTTGCTGAGCAATTTCGTTTTCACAGGCCATTTAGTTTTACTGTAGATTTACAGGGCTATTCCCAGTAGTTTTACCGAGTAGTCTTACCAGTTGAACTACTGGGAATTTTCTTCCCAACAGACTTACTAAGTAAGACCACTGGGAATATTGTACCCAGTAGACTTACTAGTAAAACAAAACTCCTAATAGTCTTACTCTTATGTAGACTTAGGTAATTGATAGACAAGCTACTTTGAACTTGCATCCATGACCTAAGATAAAACATTTGCTTGACTGACATCCTGTCACATAATTATCAAATCAAAAATGAATAAGTAATGAATAATGCTTGTATTTTTTTTTGAATTCTGTGAAATGTGTGATATAAATATAAATGTGATAAAAAGGGGACGAGGTGAGGTACTGTTGTTGAATTGGTACCAGTACTATAAATTCGATAAAATAAAAAATAATTAAAAAAAATATAATACTACAAAATACTATAAAATGAAAAAATTACGTTAGTAGAATAGATGAGGTAGGAAGAAATAGGCAGTTACTTTAATTTTTGTTTTTTTTCTCTTAGACATACATAGCTACAGCCTATCAATTACGAGGTCCATGTTTTATAAAATAAAACTAATGGGAAAAAATAACACTAGCGAAGTCTTACTATCAGTAAGTCTGTTGGGAAGAAAATTCCCAGTAGTTCAACTGGTATGACTACTCGGCAAAACTACTGGGAATAGCCCGATTTTCACCAACGATTTAGATTTTTGAAACCCTTTGGCATTGTTTCGACAATACTGCAATAGTGTAAGTTTGTCTGGCATACCAGTATTGCAGTATTTTCGAATCAAAGCCTGTCTGGTAGAGATCACGATTAGACTACCTACCCAATTGTATAACATAGATAAAATAGAATTGAAGTTATCGTGGCTTGGTATAATTTTAGAAAAATTATGACTATATACCACGTACTTTACTATTCTCCTGCTAACGTTTCGTTGACCATTTTGAGATCCTTCCTCATGAGCACCGCAACCACGCTCAAAGGTCGTTAGACGGGAACACAAAATAAATAACAATAAAGAAAAAATAATAGTAAAGTACGTGGTGTATATAGTCGTAATTTTTCTAAAACATAGATAAAATGTTTATTTTATCAATTAAATGTTTTAATTTATGATAATTTTCCTATGTTATACGCCGGTTAAAACTTAGCTAGTAGCAACGACCTCTGTGGCGCGGCGGGCGAAGGTTCGCCTGCGACGTAGGAGGTTGCGGGTTCGATACCCACCTCGGAACATATATTTGTACGATCTTCAGATATTTGTTCAGAGTGTTCTGGGTATTTTTCTATGTATAATAAAAAAATATCTATGTAATGTATTGTATTATAAGTATATCAGTTATCTAGTACCCATAACACAAGCTCTGCTTAGCTTGGGGCTAGATAATGTTGTGTGAAATGTCCAGCATTTATTTATTTAATTTATTTATGGTTCTTAGATGTTAACCTAGGCTTAAAATGTGAATCCTTGTTGGCGCAAGTTAGCCGGAAACTAAAAGATTTCACGGCTAAACTTTAATTGTCATTGCAGGGCTCCACACGCATACCGCATCTTCAACACGTGGATGGGTGACCCCGGCAAGCTTATCCTGTTAGAGCGCGTGTTGAAGGTGATCAAACAGAAGAGCCTGCTCGACTTGGTGAACAGAACCGGCACCGTTCTGAAGGATGGTCTTCACGAGCTCGAAAATCAGTTTGGCGGCGTCATAAACAGCGTGCGCGGTCGAGGAACCTTCCTCGCGTTTAATGCTAACACCACCCAGACAAGGGACAAGATAAATAACGATTTGAAGAAAAATGGTACGTTGATTCCTTTTTTTATTGTGAAAATGACGTAACTTTCACATGGATCACCTGATGATAAGTGGTAACCCCAGACCACTACAAATGCAATAAGTACCTCATAAGTCTCGTCCACATAGTATGTTCCCTTTGTGGTATTGCACTGCGCCCGTCATCCTGAGACAAAGATGAAAACTCTTATGTGCCTGTAATTTCAACGCACGAATTCACCCTACAATAGTTAATTTACTGCGAGGCCAGAAATCAAGCAATTTACGGTCGAGGTGTAGCCGAGTCTTTCCCAAGTAAGCCGTTAATTGCTGTTTCTGCTGAGGCCTGTATAGTGCTTTTCTATAAATTGCGAGAGGGTTGGTCATCCAAGTTCGTCATTAATTCAAACTATAAATAAAAACAACTAAGCTATTTCCATTCTTGCGTTTCTAGCACGCCAGCAATTTCTATTATTGGCCTGCTAGCGTTTGGTGGAGTATAATTACTTTCCGTAGAAGAAAGATCCAATTGACTTATTCTTTTTTTGAAATAATGGCGCTATTTCTGAGTATGGTGGAGAAAATGTATTATGGACGATGATTCGAACCCGCGGCGTGGCGTAAACACCACCGAACCAACCGCTAAACTTACCGTCCTAATACCACATTGCTGTAAATAATGGTATGGTATTCACCCATACAAACTCGGACAAACTCGAAGCATCTACAGGTTTTTTTTATATGTTACATTATTACCCATAGGTGGCTGAGAGCTCTTTATGTTATGTATGTGTGTCATCATATAATCCTACTTATAATAAAAGTGCAAAAGTTTGTGGGGATGGTTGGATGGATGAATGGATGTTTGTTACACTTTCACGCAAAATCTTCTGAACGGATTTTAATTAAACTTCACAGAATAATAGCTTTTACATCAGAATAACATATAGGCTATAATTTATAATCATTTATAATAGAGGTTCCGCGCGGGCGGAGCCGCGAGCAAATGCTAGTAATCAATAACCGACTGCATTGTAGGTGTAGGGTGTAAGGTCGTAAGAAGTGGGGGGGGGGGGGGTGGAGGCGGCTCAATCCCGTTCATTATGGCGCATTATGGCCTATGACGTCAACCGCTGATAATGATGATGCCTTAAAAATATAAATTTTCTAAGTACGTGGTGCCTGTGTTGTTTAACCGACTTGAGGAAAAAACTTAATGTATTCTTTCTTTCAGGTGTATTGGGTGGGGCATGCGGAGAAAATGCTATTCGTCTAAGACCAGCTCTTATTTTCGAACCAAAACATGCCGAAATATATTTGGACAAGTTACAGAAAACTCTAAAGGAGTTGTAACTCTGTAAAACTAATTATTACATATTATTAGTAGGTAATTCAATACAGTATTACTAGTATGTATATCGTAATTCAACTTATTCTCCTAGAAAGTGCCATATTTAATAAGTTTAATTAATAATTTGTAGCACATATATTGCATCATTGGTTTCTATGCATGTCATTTGTTATAACGTTAATCCATGTACGTCTGAACTATGTCTTCCAAATATAAATCTTTTACTAAAGTGGTAATTTAATTTTCTGCCCTCATTCCTTCAGTTTGGTCATCAGAAAACTTATCGCCCAAAATCCCTGCGCACAGCAGTTCCTTCTATGGAAATTCTTTCACCGTGCAAGCTGTAGCTTAGGTACCCCTGTGGAACGTTATGCCAGTTAAAATGAATACCGAAATTAGCTGCATTGGAGCAGCACTATGTCATTTCTGTCTAACTTGTTGTGTCTACGTTTATTTGTTTGTGTAGCATTTATTTATACTAAGTATTTATATATTTATTGATATCCATTAGTTTGCTGAAATTATAAAGCAGCTGTATATAATTTCTGTCTAACTTGTCATTCATGTTTATGTTTATTTGTTTGTAGCATTTATTATTATTGATATCTATTAGTTAATTTTTTCAAATGATTGTAAGTATTTGGATTAACAAAATTAAGTTATTTTATTTGAGTACCTACCTAACTCTCTACTTACCTCCTTTGTTTTTACCTCTGTGCACTGACATTCGGTTCTGTTTAGCTAATTTTTGTTAGTAGTAGAACTTCTGAAATAGTTCGGCCGGGGAAGTACTACCACCGTACCTATTTCTGCCGCTAAGCAGTAGTGCTCGCATTGCTGTTTCGGTATGAAGGGTACGGGTGCCGGTGAAATTACAGGCACATGATACTTTCATCTTGAAATCTATCATCATATGTCTCAGGGTCGGCAGCGCGCGTGTATGCCTCTGGTGTTGCAGGCGTCTATAGGCAACGGTAACTACTTTCCATCAGGTGGGCCGTATGTTTGTTTGCTTGCCAAGTAGGTAGAATAATAAAAAAAAATCCAACCAATGTTTTTCTGGGAAAAATCGCATTCAGTGATAGCATTGAGTATTAATTTTCTGTGGCCCATTATAGGGTGCTTTATTATACTTACTTATTCTTTTTATTTGTTTTAATTTATCCTAGTGTACAATAAAGTGTTCATCTATTTATCTAACTGGTTCATTGGCTACCACCTTAGAGCATTTAAGTATAAGTTATACCAGTTACACCTAAATCCTCTAAGGTTACACGGTTACACCCTACCTACCCTACTTACGTGCTCAGATGAAGCGGGTATCTCGTATATTTTTTTTTCCTATTGCTCTACGCTACGGTCATGGAAAGAAACAAGTCATGAAATTAGTTTCCTGGAAAATGTGTGCGTGGGTAGGATCTAGTTTACCTACTACTTAGCTCGACTGAAACGGACCTACCTATCATAGGTGTGAGGAGACCCGAGTAGCTCAGGAATTGGAATTATGATTGTAGGTAGTCACAATACCAATCAAAATAATGAGATATTGATTGAATGATGTAGGTAAGTATGCTAGTTCCTAGTGTACCTACCTGCCAGTAATAATATCTACCTACATATAAGGTAGGTAGGTAACAACTTGGCCCTGAACTGAAAATAGTTTTGGCGGCAACCAAACCAAGATAGAGATACACGGTGAACGATCATTCTCCGTAGTTACCCATTTATTATTTCGTTACATTTATAATTTTGTGGTTGTCACTAAAGCATACATAAAATAAATCTAACAAAGAATCATTTGGCATTAATGATTCACCACTCGTGCAAGGGAAACGTGTCTTCAAACGGCTTTGACGTAGGTACCTTAACTGTCTGCCCTGTCTACTACGTCTACATACGTATAGAGGGCGTGTAGATTGCAAATATTCGATCACAGGTATCTAGGTAGGTGTAATGATAAATATATAGCGGGTCGACTGTCAGGAAAGTGATAAAAACATTGCATGAAGTCATGACTCCCAAGTCCGAACACTTATCATCAAAACAAAGGCTTGCCCGATGACTGGCCTTCCGCATCCATTCACTAAAATAACAAGATGCCGCATTTTTTTAGTTCAAGCTAGCAATTTGAAGCTCTGAAGTTAGAGATTGGGCTAAATTATAAAGGCCATCTAATAGTAATACCTACATAGTTTTTATTTGCACCTTAAAATTTTTGTATGACCTTCTTAATCGCAAGATATTTGAAAAATTAATAAAAAATTTAAGACAAGAAGGTTGTTTCTAACAACAGAAGTGAATGAATTCATTACCATTGATTGGCTTCTTAGGATTTTATGAAGCATACCCAACAGCGTCATTACGGGAAGCGGCTGAAAATATCAGTGTGAAGTGGCGCACCTGTTACTGTTAGTATTTCCATAAAGAATTTATACTCTAGGGCAGGGGTCGGCAAGTAGTTTTAGATGGGGTCCGGATACTGTGGTAAAATTTTAATGAGGTCCAGAAAAAAACAACTGATAATAATTAGGTGCTACCTATTTATTGTATGGTTTCAAATAGAATTCTAAAATACCTAAAATTAATGTGAGAAACTGCACCTACAGTCATGAGCCAGTTTTTTATAGTTTGGTTCTTGAGAAGAACAGCAAAGTCAAAGTGTGTCTTAGAAGACACACTTTGCTGACTTTTTTGACTTTGCTGTTCTTGTTGATTAGCGGACCTAGAGGTCCGCTAATCTCGAACGATATTTGTTTTTCAAAAAATTCATCTTGTGAAAGATGATTCACATACGTATGTCGAGCCAAACATAGTGGCCAAATTGAATAGTTTTTTGCAATTTTCATATTTTTCTGGGACATGTTTGGCCCAAATTTATATAACTCGTTGCGCGACCTAAGTTAGATTCTATGTGGCTTAAAAATATTATTTTAATTAATAAAGGTATAGTATACCTTATCTACATATGTATTAATGTATACTTGGTATACAATACAAAATTTGGCGGTCCGAGGTTCGACCTTTCGCGGTCCGAAAACGGACCGCGGTCCGCCTGTTGCCGACCCCTGCTCTAGGGTATTTCCAATAAATCACACTGGTGTTGTGCCTTGAGTAGGTGGTATCTACCTAAAGTTCTTGAAAAGAATCTTGAAAACAAACATGTGCCCGATGGGGGAAAAATGAAGCGCGGCAATTTCCATTTGAATAATCGCCGTGATGTAATTGGTCCAAATTTTATTCATCTTCTACTACAGTATGCGCCAAGCTGAAATGCGTCTCGCTCGCCTCGTCCTTTATCTGTATCCGAAATCCGATCACAGGCTTGGCTGGATAATTAAATGCCATGGCATGGACTGTGTTTGAATGTACCTACTGGTACCGCGTGCCGTGGTGTGTCCGGCCTATATATGTATAATAGACCCCTCCGTCTCTTCTCCCGTGTATTTAGTAAAAGCCTTACTAGGGTATTACACCAGGGGATGGGCAGCTGTATCCACCTGAGTAATTTACACCAAACCTGCCAAGCGTAGTTATTATGGAAAATCTTTCCGCGTGGTGGTATCGGACGTAACGGTAATATACCTTCCATTTTCCATTCAATAGGGGAGATCTCATCCAGCAGTGGACGTAAACAGGCTGGTGATGATGATGATGTTGATGTTTGAACTTTTGAGAATAGCTATAGGTACTTATCTAATTAGAATTATATACTTAATAAACAAATTACTCAGGCAGATAGGTATATATAGGTACTCGAAGGTACCTATACCGTTCTTCGTTGTGGCATGGTATTCTATGGAGGAGGTATAGTACTTCAGGGGACTTCTACAGGCTGATGATGATGAAGCAAAATATTCCTACCAAATTGATTGTTTGTTACCTTACTGCTAGCAACTGCAGGATCATCACATAAACATGTATGACGACGATTCGGTCGCGAAATTATTTTTGGAAACAGTAGGCTACTTACGTAGATTTGTCTACTCTATAATTAAAACACATCTTGCGAAGAGCAATAAATAACTACCGAATGTCTTGTTTAGGTTACATAGGTAGATGCCTAAATAGGTAATAGGTAGGTAAATAAGTTCGGTAGGCTCACATAGGTGCACTACGTACACTAGATAGGTACGTAAACTACGTACACTACTACGAAAAAAAAACGAAAGAATTTTTTTTTTACCTACTTATAGGTAAAAATTTTTGCATGTAAGTTCGTAATGCGCACTTGCATGTAAACCATATTTTAAATATTTACATTATTTTGTATGTATTCCTACAATAACATATTCATTTTACTAAATCAGACTGAAAAGCAATATCTAGACGTTGATTGGGCGCTGAGACACTGGCAATACGTGTCAATAGATACCTAGCCTTTCTATCTATCTATTATAGGTACTTACCTATCTTCATTAGGTTGCAAAAATATTTCTAAAATCACCAGTTTTCGGTAGAAACATTCTTGACGCTACTTCTTCGCCCACAACGATAGAGACGCCTGCTATTTGCGCACTCCAATGATTTAAATAGATCGCCAACTGAGATATTATTTTTATGCCTTACAGCTATTATCGTACGAGTCGAGATATAGTTAAGAGAAATTCATAAGATTTTACGAATTTTACTGAACGTGAAGAACTCATTATTAAGTAGGTACCTACTTATTAAATCCGGTAAGTAAAGGTTGGCTTATAATTGTATTTATAGGGAACCTTACCGAATACCGAATATACCGAATGCGTTAAAATGAGTACCTAAGTAAATTAAGTTTATCATCAAATTGAATTAACATTATGTAGGTTCGTACTTACTCTTTATTGTATTCAACATTCAACTTCAAGGTATCACTGCGTATTAGTTGAATCCAGTTTTGTTGACCCCGTTGACCAGCGGACTGGGATAATCACACACAACAAAGCTCCCAACCAGCCACTAACTATTATTGTATGAATATAGTGCGTAGTTGTAGTATCTACCTACCTGCCACCTTATAGTTAAGTTAATTTAAGTATTTACTATTCCTTCCATTCAAATATTTTGGGTCAAGCTCGTGTAAGATAAGGAACATTGAAAATAGTCCCTAGTTTATTATATTATATTTACTAGTGATTCGCCCCGTACCTTGCAATTACACGTGGTGAAGGTTACATACTTTCTTAACTTTTATAGCTGACTTAAAAAAATAGGATAAAAAAAATTCACTGGTCCACCTCGAGATCATTTCTCAGGTACAACCATTTGAATCGGTCTCGAACTAACCAAAACGCGGCGTAAACTCTACACGTGCCTAGCAGCAGGCTGTCGACAACTTTTTTTTAAGGCTTTGAAAATAATCTCGCTATGAAGTAGGTAATACTTAATTAGGTATAATGTTGGCAAGGTGGTAGAAAAACTATGGGTAAGCAATATTGTAAACTTTAGTGTCCAACCTAACTGAACTAATACAACGCAACGACATTCAAATTCCGGGCTAAGTTCTACTGACCCTGAAAAAGATTTTAACAAATGGGAGGTCAACAATGGATAACCATCAAATGGAATGATGATTGGTCTTTCATTTTATAGGCGACAAACGTGGTAAAAATTTCGAAATTGTTCAATTTTGTACTTTCGCCTGTAGTTGTGGCAGAAAAGCTAGCACGCCAAATGGCATTCTGATATTACCGGAAGTACCCTAGAGGTACCAAGAAATACCAAGTCAAAAAAAAAAAAATGATAATATTCAATCAGCGGCCTTTCATATGGCACCCTACTTGACCTGATTATCTAACTCTTTTTATTTGAATGCCTTCTCAGACTCTATATCTCAACAAACCCCACAACCCATTTAGCTCACAATTTCATCAATAAATTTTGCTAATAGCCTATACTATCTACTCACCTATCAATTTTCATGAAGATCAGATCAACGGTTCAAGGTTATCCTCAGACAAACATACATATGCCAATTTGTCCAAGTCAACTGAGTGAATCGCTTCGCTCGTTCGTATGAATTAGAAGCCTACGTTACGTCTAAGTAGGTACCCACAAAAGGAAACATTCCATTATAAAATGAAAGAAAACCCTGTATTATGTAAGTTCCTAACCTAGGCAGGTATTATAAATCAATACAGACTACACCTTAGGTAGGTAGGTACCTACTTTTATCAAATATGCAGTAGGTACTTAAGTGATAGCTTGATTGTAGCGTGGTAACTAGTGATGGTAAGTAGTGCTTCCATTCTAATTAATGAATCATGATCGAGTTCATATTAAAAACTAATAAATTTTGCAAAACTGGAAGTGAAGGAAACATTGACGGGCGCCACCGCACCACCGCCTACTAACTACTGGCAAGCGCCTTGTATGAACACCAATGACATCAGACCAACCAAACCTAGCCATTAGAATAATGCAAAAAGACGTGGCTGCCTACATAAACTTTATAGCAAAACTTTAGCAAAGTTAAGCAATTTTTTTGGGTATGGTTGGCACAAAAAGAGCAAGTTTTGTGAGTTTAGGGAATAGGGACCCATTGATAAAAGTGCAAACCTGAAGAAATTCTTTTTTTTTCTTTTTCGTAGTGGAAGCGCTCGCTCACTAGCTATCGACTTCGATAAAATCGTAAACCCACGTACACCTCTAACTTTCCTGCTGATTTTGCATAAATGTGTATGGGCTTCATACGAGATGTGACGTCATCTCAGATTTAACATTCATAAAATGTTGTTCAGAATTTTACTATGCGTAATTTAGCCGAAAATTTCGACTAGGTATAGGTACGTGGGAACATTAACACGGTTGTGAATGTCAGTTTCTATGTGACGCGTTTGTGTCGTCCACGCTCCGCAGTTCCATTCCATCCTCGTCCAACTTCACGGTCTTTGAGTTCGAATGTCAGTTAATAGAAAACGTGCTCTTGGGTCGTTTGTACCGACTGTCGCGGTTACATACCTCTGCCTTGCCTACGCTTTGTCTTATCAAGCCCACACACACAAGACTAACTTCAATAATATTAAATAGATTTTGTGTGGGACAATTTTCAATTTATTGATTTCACAAATAGCGCAATGGTTAAATTAAGTGTAAAAGTGTAAACTCTGTGCATTCATACGTGCTCACCATAGAACTGCAAATAGAGAATAAAAAATTTGGACTTTTATTATTTACACTGAATACTTAGTAGGTACCTAGGTAGGTACTTAATTTACATAGAAGTGTTACGACTCAAAAATTTATGTGATGTGATATATGCACGTTATTAATTTTAATTATGTAGGTGCTTACCTGCTAGCAATTTAGTGATAGTGTTATATAGTGAAAAGTGTGTTTTATGCAACAAAACAAGTACCTATACCTACATACCTGCACAATATACAGAAGCTGGGAAGATTATTTTTCTTTGCTGTTCGTGATTGGCACGCAAAAGTCACCGGAAGAGCCAAATGTTATTTTAAGGTGCGTAACCACGAAACCCTGCCTGGGGATATTCTATTACAATTTAGGTACAATTTATTGATGATTTACAATAATGTACCTCAGGTAAGTTCTTACCAAAGTTCCTGTATTTTTTATTTATCCACGTAGGTACCTACTATTATTTCTTCGGTAGTTACTAAGATATTGTAGGTAGCTACATTATTATCTATCCCATCCAACACCCACCACACAACGTACAGAAGGTAGGTACGTAGGTAGGCCAAAAATTATTTTAGTATGCACTTGCTCATAAAATTCAACTGCTACCTCGGTGAAAAAACTAGGAAAAACGCGTTTTCGCAGAGGTGGGACCTAGCTAGAACGATTTGTTGCCCCCAAAATTCTTATAAAGCAAATATCGAGTAAGTAACTTTTAGTGGACACGCTATAGAAGTAATTTGTGGGGGTACCTACCTACCTGTATTGCTTAGAATTTGCTAATACACAAAATCCATGATCGCAAAGTCATCTATAGTGTGGCCGCGGCGCGCGAATAAAGCTCCAGTTTTCGTCAAAGGAGATACCTACCTAGACTTGGGATGGTGTACCTACCTATAAGTGCATAATAAATCTGATAATGGATATAGAAACGCACGATTATACGCATGACTTACATAAGAACTGTGTTTTCAATCAGTGTATTAGAACACCGAACAAGTCACAACACTAAATACACAATAACCTACGCGCGCAGTAAAGTGACGAGTACTGTAAGTGGATATTCGGATTTCAAATGGATGTGTCTTGCTTGCTCACTCTTGCTTGACCATAACAATATTAACAAGCTTGGACTGTTTATTTTTTTTCATATATACTTACATCCTCTGTTTATTTATTTATTTAGTTTGTATTTTAATCTTCACTGAGATCTTAATTAATGAAAACTTGCTCCATGATTCCGGCAACCAGCTAGGTATGGTACTTGGTTTGTGGGTTCTATCTATTATATCTACCAAACAAGTACCAACCTATCAAGTAGTGGGTCTGGGTTGGGTAGGTACGTATTTGTTTCTTTTCAAGAGCGTACTACAGAGTCTGTACGACAAAAACGGTGCGATTTTGAAACTCAAAACAAATTACACGATACTTTATACAAGTATTCTTGCACAGAGTATTTTATGAATACCCGATCCGAGAACATATTTTCCATATTTTCAGGTGTACATACTAGTTTCTATGCAGACGTGCATACTACGAACAGCATTAAAATTATGATGTAGGCATAAAACTTAACAATCGAACAGTCACATACATACATAAAATCACGCCTGTTTCCAGGAGGGGTAGGCAGAGACCACGGATTTCCATTGGCTACGATCCTGAATTCCTGACATAGGTTCCTCTTTCACGCATTCACTCTCATTACATAGGTACATAGGTACACGTACACACGTAACACGTCGGGCCATTATGCTATGCAAACTAGTTTTAGGAACTACCTATAGCTAATATTTAATTTGGGCTAGTACTTGAGAAAATGTGTTCAGGGTCACGTGGTCAGTAAATACATACCTAACTAACTGATAATATGTTCAATTTTAGGTAGAGTAGCAGGATTAACCAAAACCAGAATTAGCCAAACGGTGCACATGGCCCCTAGAGAATTTATAGATGCTCTTTTTAGGACTTGGCCATTTCCCCTGACTTACCTTTAAATATCCAAGTCCATGGCCCTACCTACGTTCTTCCATGACTGAGCCTCGCTCTGACATTGACAGCTGTCAGCTGATTTTCCCAACGCCAATAAAAAAGTTCTCTGTGTGATTTTGTTTGACACAGCTCAGCGCGCAGGCTGCAATTGAATCATTTTTCTTTTTCTGATCATTTTGATTGATTGATTTGATTACAACAGGACAGAGACACAAAAAATACAACAGCAAACAGTCTCAAAATAATTTTTACCAATATTTGACAAAAACCCCACCAACAAATTGTAGTCCGCGTCTTGCAAGTTGCAATGTGAGTATTGAATGTAATTTGTTTGTTTTTGTACTCTTTGTGCATGAGGAGAACTATGATAATTATTTAGAAAGTTCTAACAATGGTAATTGAAGTTAATATCGATAAAATGATAGCAAATAATACGTTCAATCAAAAATCCAAACGAATTTGAATAGTGAATTGATTCACAAATCAATTTGTCTATTATCTATGTACATTGTACTAGTTAATTTGGGCCTGTTGAACTATGCAATATCATATTTTATCAGCTATACCTACTTTTGTAATTTGTTTGCTGCAGCTCCACTGGTAAACTCAAGCTAAGCTACTTAAATCTAGTGTTCTGTGAGTTGATCAATCATCATCACACATTTATTGATTCCTATGGTATAGCAGCTGATTAAATTATTTACTTACGTGAAACATATATATGGCTATAGATAAACACATATATAGTTTTACTAATTATTTTAGAAACGTTTGTTTAGTTGGCCAGTCTTTAAAGTTGTTATGGGCAATCTCAGTCTGACATCACCATGATAGACAAAATTCACCTTAATACAACCTGATATTGTACAGCAAAATTGATAGAAAATAGTGGTTATAGGTGTGGCTTTGCTTTCATGGTACCAGGCTAAAATGCCTCTGTCAATCCGAGTCATAATCAATGTTCTCAACCATGTTTAGTTGAAATGGGTTCAGCTGTTGCAACATGCTTCAGTAACAAACAAACATCAAAATGTTTGCATCAATAATACATACCACCATGGTATACCTAGTTACAGCTAGCATTGTCTTAAAAGAAGGATTACCTATCTGGCTGTGGTGTTCCTGGCCTTAGAACAGAATCCTTCCTCCATCAGGAGTGGAAATTGTAAAAATTTACTACGGAATTGCATCAAGGGATGTGCAGCAGCATCCACCTGAGTACACAAACACCAATACTGCAATCACCGCTTTCCAAGCAGGGTGATTATGACAAATCCCCCAATTGCACTTAATGGGCAGTAGTCCAGCAGTAGACATCTATAGGCTGCTGATGGTGATGATGAATTGTTGCAACATAGCATTGTCTTTGTAAAGAAGGATTCCCTTTACCTGTTGGTAACTTAGTTATGAAAAGTATTACTAAGTTACACCATTAAGCACAATTTTGCTGTGGTGTGTCCGGGCTAAGAATAGACCCCTCCGTCTCCTACAGTGGATGTCATACAAGCCCACTAAGGGATTACACTAGGGGATGGGCAGCAGCATCCACCTGAGTACTCAACACCAATACTGCAATCACCAATCCGTCAACCAAGTTTGGTGATTTAATATAATAATAATAATAATTAACACCTTAAGAGGCTCTCACTAAATGGTTGGATCAAGGGTCAGATTCAGAAGGCTGTACTCCTGGACTCTGCTCATATAGTCAGGAGGTTCCTCTCTCTGCAGCCCTAGCCTCCGACCGCTTGGGCCTTGCTTCGCGGCCGGAGGTTGTCCGTTTTGATTTATATTTTATACTATAATGTTTTTTATTCTATTATGTTTTTATAGATAGTACTTTATAGTAAAAAATGTATTTTTTTTAACGAGATTTAAAATAAATTAGTGAAATAATAATGAAATTGTTTATTGGGCTTGATAATTATAATAATAATATCATCCTACGTGATACCCATCATCCAGCAATCAACATGACCCATCATGATGGCTGGAGATCCTAGTAGACAAGTGTTGATATAAACGGGTTTCTATTTCTTTGGTTTCAGATTTTCTCACACCTTTTAAGGTGGACCAGCGATGGTGGACTATTACAGGGTTTTAGGAGTCACTCGAGTAGCAACTGATGCAGAAATTAAAAAAGCGTAAGTATTCTTTTATTGAATGTCAGCTTTTAACAAAATATGATTGAAAAACCTTCATTTTAAAAGCCATATCTATATAAAGAGTGAAGGTGTGAGGACTGTGACACATCTGCGGTAACCTTGGCTTTTTTGAAGGGTCTAATATGTGGCAGTAGTGTACTCAAATATTTGTTTTCTACAAGTTCAATGCGTAGTCCTAGTATCTTTGCAAGGACCTGTCCAGTGGCTTATTAAGTTTTTTCAATAGTTACAGAAAACTAGCTCTCAAATGGCACCCTGATAAGAATCCAGACAATGCTGATGAATCGAACAGAAAATTCAAAGAAATATCTGAGGCTTATGAAGTGTTATCCGATGGTAAGCAACATAATACACATAGTATATAAATTTACCCATATATAATTGTTTTGTTTCTCAAATGACCACTTGCGATACAAGTTTTTAACTTGTATTTCATGTTGATGAAGTAGGTTGTTTTATACAGTAATATATAAGGAAGTGTAAAGTGTAATTTTATTGTTGGGTAGAAAACAAGCGGAAAGTGTATGACGCTCGGGGAACCAGTCATCACAGTCACAGATACCAAAGCAAGAATGGAGTCAATGGCCATCGGCACTTTAGCTTCAAAGGGTTTTTTGGAGAGACGCCATTTCACCGCTTTTTTGGTAGCTGTCTATTTCACGTAGGATTGACTTTGGTCCAGTTATGAGTATTATCATTTCTATTATAAGACATTAGTAAGCACCATGTTATTTGTGTGTGCATATATCTGTACTTTACTATGATAATATTCAGAACACAAGGAAACCAGTTTTTTTTTTGTTGGTTGTAATGCTTTTTTTTTTGTAATACTGCCAATTGCCATTACTAACAATGAGTTTTGCGTGAGTTCCCCTAGGTTGTTGTAGATATTCTTTTGTTTTAAAATTCGTGATGACGATGCAGTCCACAGATATGTTACTTTCAAAAGTCTCATAGATTTGTGTCAAGTTATAGAAATCGGCACATGCATTTTAAGGTGCTTTTGACTCCCACATAAAGTAAAGAGTGAATCATCTACATTAATACATGTGACGGTGTAAGATTATCCTCAACTATGTGGATGCTGAGTCAAGTTATTGTCATGTCTGGTATTACTTACCTCTATAGAAAGTGAGCATTAGTAAGTGTTTACAGCTAGTTTTGTGGCATCGCCGTGTCTACATTTTAAGGGTCAAGGTTTTTTTGTTTGCCTCGTTTCGTACTGTCTGACCACCCACAGTTTTAATCGCATGCGCCCGCGACCTCGCCCGGTAACTTAAGTAATAACTTGCAAAGATGTTTTATGCACTAAAACCTTCCTCGATAAATATCCTACTTACATAAATTCGTTGCTTTTTATAAATATAAACATGTAACTAACATGCATCAATCCAAAAAAATCACCCCTAAAAAATAAATAAGTTCTTTTTATAGATATTTGACCTGACGGTCATAGGTCTGAAGTTTTGCGAACTATGTGTACTTATTTTTAAATCGGATTCTACTATGAATATTTATAAATTATTTTTAAGGTTTCGCACCTCATAACGTTCTATGATCACACACGTGTCTGTCTGTCTGTTACAGGCTATTTTTTCCGAATCTACTGGATGAAAAAAAAGTTGAAATTTGTTACATAAGGTTGCTGTTGAGGTAACCAGGCATTATCCTGCAAACACAGGCGTTTATCATAAATAAACGAATTCTGATTTTGGGGGGTTAATTAGGGGGGAATAGAAAGTTTAAAAAAAACTTGCCGTGTGACATATCAAATTAAAGGGCTCGTTATATAAATAAAGAAATCGTATAAATATATGTTTTTATAATTTTAAAATGGTAAGATATTTGAAAAAAAACGGATTTGGGGCTACACTCAAAAGTTATAGGAAAACACAAACGAAAATCCTAAGTCGTTCAATTCCGATGAGAAACGGAAAATATTCGTGAACAGAAAATGCGTATAATGTGTTGCTTAACTTTACAGAGGACAATTTCAATTTGTCTTATTGTTATTATGGGTGTTTACTTGTACGGACCCCTCTCCACGCGAGTCTACTCGCACTTGACCGGTTTTTTTAAACTATATAAGCACATGGAAACACTACTTAGATCCTATTAGACTTTCTAGATGGCTACATACAATAAACAATTAGGCATACAGCACAGAATATAATATTAGAAGGACAGCTACCTATTATGCATCAAAATGATCTAGTAAATTTACTTTGCGATTTCTGAGACTTCTAGTAGGTATCTTAACCTCTGTCGACCCTTTTTGATGACGTTTTTGTACATTATCGGTTAGAAGGTTTTCGGCGAGAATTTTTTTGTTCGTCAAAATTGCTATTTTCTTCATGATTTAATTCACAGATTGTTATTTCTCCAAACTTAATCTCCAAAGAACCTTTTTCTTGTTGCTACTAAGGTTCTGGTAGCTACCCTTCATGCCCCATCTCATCTTTCCACCCTGTCTAAAATGTTTAAAACCTATTCTGATAAGGATCGGAATAGTAGGTCACATTTAAAAACGTTATGTTCATACCTTTATGACAAAATACTTTGAATTTTTGAATGCGAAAAAAAAAAAAACATTAACCTTTTTTTTTTTTACTTTTTTTTTTTCTTCTAATATAATAGATTTTAATTCTATTAAAATAGAATTAACCTTTTTTAAATTAACGATAAAGCTTTGCTTATATTATGCTTCCTTCACTTTAGACAACTAACAGAAAATTACTAAAAAACATATTAAAGGAGGCTGGGCGCCGCTCACCACAGATGCGACATACCCTTATTCGAAATAGCTTTTTAACCCTATTGAAATACAACAATTATATATAATACAGAGTCCTTTATTGAGGACATAATGTAAGATATAAAACTAAAGTTGTTTTCCTACAATGGAAATGGCAAATGGATGCTTTAGGTAGACCTAGGAACGAAATCAACCCCCTTATTGCCTAACGAACTGGTAGCTAATCGCTTTAAATTACGATTTCGCAGTACATTGCGCCGCGTGTTATAATTTTATTTCAAGTGCAGAATTTGTCAAAACGCAGAGCATAATACATTTTCAAATTGAATTCGAAAGCGATTACTATATAGCACCTAAGTAGCTTAAAAATTATTTCAATCTATTCTTGAAGCGCAGGCTTGCTTGACTACAGATATAATATATAGGCAGTGACAATATAAATGTGAAGCATTTTGCCAGAAAATATATATTTGGCTTATACTATTTATTCTAGAGCCAGTGGTACGAAATGATGAAGCCTTTTCGAATGAGTTATATCACTCACAGCTCTGGGCTGTAGGTAGGCCAATCGCCCTTACATTTACTTTGTCCAGTCTCCTTTACTGGGCCAAATTACAGTATTTTTTTGAGAAATGTTATTTGTTACACTCTAATTATCAAGTAGCCTAGCTCCTATTTGCCTACGTTTTATAATTGAGGTTTTCATTTCTAACACACTTGTGAAATGTTTAATTAAACTTGAGTTACTTAATAACTTTGTTTTTGCTGATTTCGATTGCATGGCCATTAAAAACCCTGCAAGTGTAATCTGAAGTTATTTCACATATTTTTTTAATAAGTACGTACCTACTTACTTAAAATTATGTATTAACTTATAACAGATTGTACCTTACATACAATAATTGGTGTCGTTTCTTTGCAGTATTTTCAAAAATATTTTCAACCAAAATTTCATTCCAGTCCGTGTAAATGTGGCCTTAGAAATTGACACAAAGTTAAGAGGTTATGCACACGACGTATTTTATTCAATAGGCTAAAATACGCCCTAATAAATAAGTAATCATTTAGGCTCTTAAGTTATGAGAGCGTGGGTCCAATTGGCATCAGACCGATATCAAGGGGAAGCTTTTGCCCAGCATTGTGACATAAACATGCTTAAATTGTAATCATAAAATCTATAAAATGAGCACAAGGTAACATTTCTAATTAATAAGCATATTCAATTCGAATCAATCCGTAACAAATATAGGAAATAATTAAAAAAATACTTTCACAAATCTTATCGTTATTTATTTATCTAAATTCAACTGCTTAATGCACTTACAATATAAACCAACGCGTGCAGCAAGCCATAACTTATTATAAGCTATTCAGTACTAAGGATAAACCACAACTGATCCATCTGATTGGGAGGCTTTTCCAACTATGTTTAAAGATGTGAGGGCTCACCTGATGGATCATTGATTGCAGAGAGGAAACGGCGCGTGTACGATCAATATGGCAAGGAAGGGTTGAACAGCGGGCGCGGGCGGCGCGCAGCACCTGATGACGACTACGAGTACAGCTACGGCAGCTTCCCGTTTACATTCCGCGACCCAGAGGAGGTGTTCAGAGAGTTCTTCGGCGGCTCGCCGTTCGGCGATCTTTTTGCTGGTAAGACCATAATACATAAATAGAATACATATATATACATGACTGGTAACACGCGTCAATTATAGGCGATATGACGACCTCTGTGGCGCGGCGGGCGAAGGTTCGCCTGCGACGCAGGAGGTTGCGGGTTCGATTCCCGCCTCGGAACGAATATTTGTACAATGTGCAGATATTTGTTCAGGGTGTTCTGGGTATTTTCTATGTATAATAAAAAAATATCGATCTATGTAATGTATTGTATTAAGTATATCAGTTATCTAGTACCCATAACACAAGTTCTGCTTAGCTTGGGGCTAGATAGTGTTGTGTGAAATGTCCAGCACTTATTTATTTATATAGACTTTTGTCTTGATGCTCTGCGGTATTTATTGTTATTTGTTATGAGAAAATATGTCCGAGTGGCGACTGCGAACCTGACGCAGTGCAGGAAGGCCCAACTCTTGATGGACTTGGAAGTCGGTGGATGGAGGCTGCTTAAGTCCTTCCCGGTTTTGTCTAAAAGCTTGTTGGGTTGTCCAACGAAATATTTGAAAAAGAGGCACTGCGGAAAAAAAGACAAGAGTCAGAGCCCTCGGTTGAAATTCGGAAAATTCTTTTTATCACTCGCGAAACAGCAATTAATGCGCGGATATTTCATAAAACTTGTTCTAGGGAATACGTGTTTTTGAAAAAATCTTGTAAGTTTGTGAAACAAATGATTTTCATTTAAAATTTGCATAACATGGGCGAGGTTCCTTGATCGATGTTTTCTTTACTTTTACAATGTATGATTACATTATGAACGGCCAAAGATCAGGTAAAAATTGTGCAAAAAAAGCTCTACACAATAGACATCTGCTGTGATTGATACACCGGATCTCAAAAAGCTATAAACAAACAACTTCGCTTTAGGGTGTTGTTCCGGAATTTACCTAGGTTCAGCCATTGCGTTTTTCGCTTGCGATTATCGTAGTTTTTTATTTTACCAATTTGGTGATATTGAGTCAATATTGTGGGTTAGTTAACGTCAAACCATGACGCTAATTCCTTGGTTGGTTGATAAGGATCGGTTTCCATTACTTTTAAGAGATTTATCCGAGAATGCGGTCCCTGCTTGCGGATTACGTAACTCTGTTCCTATATGTTTCAATGCTTATTCAACCCGAAATGAGACTCATGCAATTTACGCAGTTTGCCAAAGATTAACTGCAACTAGACTGCGTAAATGAGGTATAATCGCAAGAGCGTCATTTCGGATAGAAACAACATTGAAACCGATAGCAACAATCGTTACAATTACGTAATCGATGAACCTCCTTGCAGTAATTTTGTTTGGGAATAGTTATCCAACGCAAATGATGCTATTTTTTAGATTATGGGATTCGATGATGATGAGAGTTAGTAGAGAATTGGCCTGAATCCCAAACAGATAATTATACGATGACTTTGAACTAACATAACTATTCCAGAAATCAATGGTCTTGGCCACCAACGGCACTCCCGCCGCAGCCACCCGAGCACGTCACTCACGTCGTCTCTGTTCAACCCGTTCGGGTTCGGCATGCACGGACTCGACGACATCTTGGCGCACGCCAACGGGAACACTTTCACGTCCTTCTCGACGTTCAACAGCTCGCTGGCGGGCCCGGGCAGCGCCAACATGCGCAGCACCACCACCACCACCCGGCTCGTCAACGGAAAGAAGATTACTACTAAAAAGTAAGTTGAAAATGGTGGCCAGAGCTGATTCTACGTTTTGACAAGCAATTGTCACGGACGTCTGGTGTAGTGTAACACGGATTTTGTATGGAAAATGAGGTTCACAGAGTGTACGCTAGGGGCGCTCATCAGTGTCTCCATACAAAAATCCACACTACACTACACCTGACGTCCGTGCCAAGTGTGTGCAAAATACTTAGAATCAGCTCTCTGCACGGCACTTTCAGTACGAAAGTTATGTTACAAAAATTACGATTATACACCACGTACTTTACTATTCTCCTGCTGACGTTTCGTTGACCATTTAGAGGTCCTTCCTCATGAGCACCGACCGCGACCATGCTCGAAGGGAAAGTTATGTTCCTCGGCAATCTTCGTTCGTGACTAACTGGCGCTTTTTAGTTTTTCACTCACTTGCAATCATAAAATTGAGTTTCAAAAAGACGTATATTGCCGAGGCGCATCCTTTCGTCGCAGTAGTACACAAAGTGACTGCGAAATCATCGAATTGGAAGAATAAAAACATGTTATGGCTTGGCCAATTTGGCATGAAAGCACGACAAATCGTAAACTAACGAAAATTGACCAACAAGGCCGGGTAAAGATAGATTAAAACAGAATACATTTTACAAGCTTTTAAGGGTGGAATCTTGCAAATTAATTTTAAATCAGTATCTTTAACGGATTGGGCTGAAATTTTTCATACCTGTCAAGTTGAGATGATAATACAATATTATGGTGACGGCGAGCTGATCTGAGTATGGAGACGGATGATGGACAACGGAACTCCTCGATGATTAGTAGTAGCCTGGCAGTGTTTGGGCTCATTTTGATCAGGTTCCGAAAGCGAATTTAACAAAAGCTTGTTTTAATAACTTTTCATTTAAAAAACCGACTTCCGCCATTGTATTCGACTAAATATTTGGATGAAAAAAAAATGATGAAAGAACCATAGTGGTGAAAGGATTATGATACTTTCTGAATGCAAATGCTTGGTTTGTTGCTGAAATTATCTAAATCGCCATATGTATGCCAACAATATTTGAGGAGTTCCGTCAATTCCTCACGGATTCCATCATCAGAACTGGGTTTTGAAAAAAAATGGGACCAATCTGGAAGCATATCTATACAAATAAAAAAAAGAATTTTCCAAATCGGTTCATAAACACCGGAGATATGAGGTAACAAACATTACAAAAAAAAAAAAAAAAATACAACCGAATTGAGAACCTCCTCCTTTTTTGTGAAGTCGGTTAAAAATAAATTTTTCAACAATACACTTATAATAACGAAATTCAGTTAGAATAACGCCAGTGAACCGCGGGCGAGCGCTGGTAATTAATAACAACACCAGAACAAACCGGGCAACTAAGTAGAGGAAGGCTGCTCGAGCCCGTTCGTCGTGGGCATATGTCCAGCAGTGGACTTCTACAGGCTGATGATTAATAAGAATTAGGAAGTCGGTATACGGAGGCGACTCAAGACTGGTCTTCGTGGGTTTGACAACCTCTGTGGCGCGGCGGGCGAAGGTTCGCCTGCGACGCAGGAGGTTGCGGGTTCAATTCCCGCCTCGGAACAAATATTTGACTATCTGCAGATATTTGTTCAGGGTGTTCTGGGTATGTAATGTATTGTATTACGTATATCAGTTATCTAGTACCCATAACACAAGCTCTGCTTAGCTTGGGGCTAGATAATGTGTGAAATGTCCAGCTTTTATTTATTTATTATTCTATGGGGGAGGCCTATGTCCAGCAGTGGTCTTTTATAGGATGATGATATTATGATAATTACATTCACAACATTTTTCTTCATCGAAAATAGCTTTTTTCCGCCTGAGATTTTTACTAAAGACGAACATTGCCGACTCAAAAGTAGCGAGTATGGAATTGTACGATTTCGTTTGATTCATTCAAATAGTTGACTTTTGTGTATGTTAAAATGTCGAATTGTTATTTCCAGGGTTTCGGAGAATGGCCGCGAGACAGTCATGTCTTACGAAAACGGGGTCCTCAAATCAAAGACTGTCAATGGCGTATCTCAATCATTAACATACAGTTAAATAACTTTAAATAGCTTTTAAAACCAAACATGATCCAAATGTTAAATAAAATTGTACTCAGCATCATATCGTAATGAGTCCCAATTTAAATTTTCGCTTAATTTAAACACTATCGAACACTGTTTAGTGACGAAATAATTTCTCAACTAAATAACTACTTAATTTTAAATAATGTTATATGTTTATGCTTTTAAAACTGAGTTACTATACATTTTGGTATCTAGAATTATAGTAAAATTGTAATTATTTGGTCGCATTAAAGTCACTTAAGAATTTTGTGTTCGGTATAAACCGTCGCTCACACTTGATCTCGACCTGTCTAACGAGTAACTAATTAGGCATCTTCCTGTCACTTCTATCTTCATAGTTCTGTGTGTTGCGGCGGTACAAAATATCTTGCTGCCAACTCTAGTTTATTTTTAGTTAATTACGATCTTAGTCATGTAATCACATTTAAACCTTAGTGAAGAAGTACCTTCAATGAATTCATATAAAAACTAAATTACTTACCCAAAAGAAAATGATCATTGCTTGCTCAAAAAGCTGTGTGTATTCAATCAAAATTACAAGTAGGAACACCGCGTTGATTATTTAATTGCAATAACCTGGTATCAATGTTCAATTAAACTGACCTATAAATTCATTTATGTTAGTTAAATCTAGTGATAACTATTTTAATCAAACAACTTAACATAGTTCTCCTATCTCTCAAATGAAAAGTTTGTTTGAATTATATTTTCTTTATTTTACGTAACGAATTATTCTTTCGGTGTTTTTTATTTAAAATTTAAGTACCTACGCGTTAGCTTTTTACTATGGCGGTGATTGTTAAAATTCATCATTCCTGAATTTAAATTTTGTATATGGAAACTATTTTAACTTTTATTTTTGTGCCGTTTTTGTAACCTTTGCCAAATATTGCTTCATAAGATAGTTTTTTTTCATGTATTAAATAAATTTAAGGTTCATATGGTCACGAAAAAATATAAATCGTTATAAATAGGTATAATTACTTAGGAATAATTGAATGGGGCCAGTAAACGGTATGCTCATCCATTTGGCCAAAAATATGTAAGAATCTAGCAAACTTAGCTCAACATTTTAAAACTATGGACTTTACTGCTCTAAAGTAATTTGCCGCGTATATACTCAAGAAAAATAATGGAACCAAACCTACCTAGATATAAAACACAACAAAAAATACTAATTTGTGGAATAAACTGACTACCCATTAATTGGAAACCTTCACGGATCTACAAACTGAGTAGAGAGATGATTTGTGTCCACAGTGGGGTTTGAAGACCCCCAGCAATTTTTTTTGTACAATTGACCAGTTTACTTCCTCGTTTACTGATTAACATGACAATTAAACGACCAATTTATTTTTTACGAATTTTACTAATGAATTGTACAATAAGTACTGAAAATATTAACCGTTTATTGACCCCTGTTTCAAGTTTATAAATTCTGAAAACATTTTGGCTTGCAAATGGTAGATGTACTTAACTCATTTTCGTACTGTGCACTACAAAACATACCGATAGTAACTACCACTAAGATAGTATTAGCACGGATTCATTAGTGTAGTGCTATTATGAAACTGAAGAATGCAAAAGCGCACTCGTAGTAATTAAGACCTCGTTTCATTAAATGTCAACTAGAGCACTGCATTGAAGTGAATAAAAAATTGGTAAAAATGTTTATTTTATTTATAACTAGCATTTGCTCGCGGCTCCGCCCGCGTTGATCCTCTATTAGCTGTGCCCGCGTGGAACCTCTTTTGGTAATTATAGCCTGTGGGCCTTATAATCATTTTTTAAACCTATTTTAGTTAAAATAGCTTTTGTTTTCTTCTCTCTGATGTAAAATGTCATACGTCAAAACAAGACAAAACATATTTTAACTAAAACAGGTTTAAAAATGATTATGAATAAGGGGGTATATGTTATTCTGATGTTTAAGCTATAATATTGTAAAGTTTCATCAAAATCCGTTCAGTAGTTTTTTTTCAGCGCGCATTGCCGCTAAATCCTGCCCGGCCAGTAACTTCTTCATACCTTATGCGCTCCATACTTTAGTCAACAAAGAGTTAGTATTATAATACAAACTCAGCACGAACACGGACCAATCAGAGGAGAGAAACCGAAACTCCTTAGGGAACAAAGCTAGTTTGCTCCCGCTATCCTCTAAAGCTAAGCCCACAAGCGCATTATTATTATATTATTGGCATATTATATATTTATGTCGAATGCTTTAACCCTAATTTTTTTATTTTTTTTTATTTTAATGCTTTTTTTAGTATATCACTGAATAACAATAATTATTCACAACAGCAAAAGATCTATCTACCATAGTCAAATAAATTATGTTGGTATCATCATCAGAGATCTGCCCCCCTATTCCCTATCTTGAAAGTCACTCAGTGACCAACGTTTGACAAGTAAAATTACCATCAATTGAGCATTCTTCATATTTTTTTTTATGATGGTCATTCTACTTGTCAAACGTTAGTCACTGAGTGACTTTCAGCTAGGGAATAGGGGGGCAGGTAATAATTATTTTACAAAATACATCACTGCTGTTGGGTGATACGCTAAGAATATTCATGGTTCTGCGGTTTGAAACGTTTGCACCAATCTCATTTAACCGGAGTCTGGCTTCGTCGAAACTGGACATTTTCTTTCAGTTCAAAGTTTTAGTTTGGAAATAATCCAAATTCCAATCTGTCCGACAGGTCAGGTTAACATTTTAGAATAATTTTGTCCAAACAGACTATCGAACTGTTGGTAGGAAAGATTGGAATTAACGCTATTTTTGAAGGGTTCCTCCTTCAAAAATAGTTTGGAAAGAATAATTATAAAACTAATAATATAAACTGATGTGATCACCCCAAAATACCTATTAGGACGCTATAAGGTTGCTTTAGTCATTATTCTGAGTTATTGTTGGTAAGGTTTTCGTGACTGTCAAAGTCACAAAAACAGACGAACGATTATATTTTTAACGAGCAGTGCGAGCGACGCCGCGATCTCTTCGACTCGGGACTTTGTGCTAGGCAGACGTAGGTCCCCAGCGTAGGTCTCTATGTCTCTGAAAATCCCCATTCAATTCGAATATTAAATTGTTATGGTTTTTGTGCATCATTTTTTATTAGATTTATCTTTGTTTCTCTAATACCACAGATAACATAATACCTTATACGTATAAAATATACTGTGAACACCGAAACCAACTCATTCATATAAATTCTCTAAGCATCGCGTGCGCTGCTAAACCTATTGATGATGGAATAAAATAATGTTAAAATAAAGTTTTAGAGAATAATTTATAATACAGGTTCCTTGCGAGCAACTGATAGTAAAATAAAAACAAGTATCGAAAGTAAAACATGTTCTTTATAATATCTTCATATAGCATTATTAATTATCTTACTCTATTTAGGTACCTATTATCTTACTTACATCACACCATAATCTATAACTAGACTAGATTTATATTAAATTTACAATAGCCAGCTGCCCGTATTGTTTTTACAATAAACACCAACAGCATTTTTTGAAAACTCTGCACAAATTAGAACTGATCAACCTTACAAATAAATGATTATGTCCAAGGTGTCCCCAAATTCAACTTTTAAAAAAACTTGCCATTGCATTGTCTATACTTTTTTTTACACCACGATTAGTTAAAATTAGGGTTGATGAGGAAGTGGTTATGAGGAAGCGGAAGAGGAACTGTGAAGCACTAGGTTAGCGGATGCGGTTGAGGATGAGGAGATATTTGTGAGGAAGAGGATGCGGATGAGGAAGAGGAAGAATGATAGAGAGAGAGAGTATTATGACTACTGAGACTATGCCAGCCAACCTGTAGGATCAAGCAAGGAGAGCGCGGGTGGCGGGAGGGGGCGGCTCGCTCGCTGCGGCCAGTCGCACTGCGTTGCTATGGTTGCGCGCGCACGAGTTAATACGCGTATGCGCGATGAAAATTCAGTTGAATTCATCTTAATCTAAGAGGAAGCGGAAGCGGAAGAGGATTATTTTACTTTCGTTTATAGGGAAGCAGTAACGGTTGAGGAACTCCAATAGTAGATTGTATCATAAGGGAGCAAAATAATATTTTTACGGCGAGGGCGCTTTTTTGAATCCAGAACGAAGTGAGGGATTCTAGAGTAGAATCCCGAGCATAGCGAGGGATTCTTTAGTAGAATCCCGAACGTAGCGAGGGGTTCAAAGTAAGTACGTTCGTACGGAAGTATATCTATTCAAATAAAAATAGAATTTTCCAAATCGGTTCATAAACGCCGGAGATATGAGGTAACATTAAAAAAAAATACAACCGAATTTAGAACCTCCTCCTTTTTGTAAAGTCGGTTAAAAATGACGAAATCGCGGGCCGTCGTTTCTAATTTGTTTTTTTTTATTCAGCCGGTGGCGCGACTATGGGCCGTCGTACCAGCCAGTATTTATTTAAACAATATTTGCGTTCGCCTTCTTTGGCGCTGAACACTAAGATGATCCAAATTTAAAAAGGGCGCGGAAAAGATAATTGCGGCGCACTTATTTGTGTTTGATTCTTTTCAAGATGTTCCAAATTCAAAAAGGGCCGTAAAAGATAATTGCGGCGCACTTATTTGAGTTCGATATATTCCAAATTTAAAAAGTGCGCGGCAAAGATAATTGCGGCGCACTTATAGAAGCTTCATACAGAAAACACCACCTTTGGGTGCACTTAAAGGCGAACCAAGTCGTCCTTTTCGAATAGATGGGATGAAAAAAATTGAGGAACTTCCGCATTATGAGGAACCGGAGCGGAATCCTCTTCAACCCTTGTTAAAATGGACTGAAAGAAAAAAATCTTTGAAAATTTTAGGGTTTTTTTTTATGGTTTGTGTAAAACTACAGGCATTCTGGGATTTTTAAGGAATGTGGTAAATACCAGTGCTACTCAGGTTGCCAATACAAAAAAAAAACAGAAATATTTGAAAAATTGGTGTCATGGTAGTTAAAAATAGCTAAGCGGGTGTAAATTTTTGAAGGATTTCATATTAATTTTTTATCTCAAAAAACAATTAAGTTTTGATTTTTTTCTAGAGTAATCATGGGCAAGTCCACCCGCTGGTGCCCGCTTATCGTAGAATTTTGGGACACTTGTATATACCTAGCGACAGGGTTCTCCCTACGAGTAACAGTGTTACTCGTTGGGAACCCAACGATATTGTATAGGAGGGTTCCCAACGAGTAACACTGTTACTCGTAGGGAACCCTCCTATACAATATTCGCCTAATTATTGGGTGTACAGCTTGTAGCGAGGACACAGTGCCTTCATTTATGTACTTCTAATATGTACTTCCTCAACCAAATTATTGAGTCGCATTTCACCAAGCAAAATAATGCTGTGTTCAATACATAAAATATAAATATAACTTATTGAGATATTTACTTTATAGCACAGTGTGACCTAAACCCGCACTTTACGCACGCTTTTCCGTGACTTAAATAGCTCTTTTTTACACCGTGCGAAAATGAACGTCGGGTGCGTCACGTGCGGGTTTATGTCACTTGTGCTATAAAATATTATACGATACCTGTGACTTAAGTTGTCTATTATTGCACAGCGTTTAGCACCCTCGCTACGCGCGGGCGCTAACTCACGCCGTGCAATAATAGGCAACTTAAATCACACGCATCGTAATATACTATTATGAAACATTTTGGTATGATTTTGTGCTCCTAGTCCTTATGGGACGGGCGCTGGAATTTGCGACACAGTAATACAGGGCGTAAAAAGACTACTCCCGAAAACTGAAACAGTGCATTCAGACTATGATTCTGAAAATATTTAAGCTGAAAAAACACGAAAAAAAATGCTTACTTTTGGGCCGCTTTTTTCGTGTTTTTTTTTATAAATATCCATAAAATATCGTTAAAAGAACACAAAAACCTAATTTCCATCATTAAAAACACGTTAATAAATAAAAACGTCAAAAAAAAGCAATGAAAACCACATAAGAAATATTGGCGCTACGTCGATCAGCTGACCGGGAGCGTTGAACTCACGCGGCCGGAATAAATGCGTTCATTGCTGGCTGACAAATACGATACCAAACGAAAAAAAAGGTTTTCTCCGGAATGAATCACCTCTCAGGCGAAAGCTATTATATAATGCTATGATATAGGTAGCTTTACCGGTACCTTCAGTATTCGGGAGCTGTCCTTTTACACGCTGTATACTACAATTTTCAGTGTTCATTTTTGTATTCTGTTCTAGCGTATATAGATATATATTTTATATGGTCAAATTCATTGGTGGAAAAGTCAATGACCCAATAACTCGAACACAGGATTATAACAAGCGATTCAATTTTGATTTGTTACATAGAGCGCTGCTGTCCCTCTAACAACACTGGAGTAGGTCGCTGGGATTAGTGGCGGCTCATAATTACAATGATTCCCTAATAATATACATAATTTAATGAATCAATATTTAATAAACCATTAGCGACTGACTGCGGCGTACAGAGGCCCAATTCTATAAGTTATTTTAAAACTACACTGAAAGTTGACTGAATCGAGACTGAATTGTAAATTGACTGAAAGTTTAATTTCTAGTCCCTCATAAATAACATTTTAGTCTACTTTCAATTAATGGTGACCACCATTAGAGTTGGATAGTTATATATATAATTGGAAAGAGTAAAGAGAGACTCCATCTACTTATGCTAAAATTAACGAAAAAACTTTGAATCGTGCAAGTTTCGGTCACATTTCGATATAATCACATTACAGTGTTGTATTTTATGTCAGGAGAATACCATTTCTGACATTTAAGACATCGACACAAGATCGAAACATGATCCGAACTCTATTTTAACTATTTTTAACCGACTTCCCAAAAAAGGAGGAGGTTCTCAATTCGGTTGTATTTTTTTTTTAATGTTTGTTACCGCTTATCTCCGGCGTTTACGAACCGATTTGGAAAATTCTTTTTTTATTTGAGTAGATATACTTCCAGATTGGTCCCATTTTTTTCAGAATCCAGTTCTGATGATGGGATCCATGAGGAATTGAGGGAACTCCTCAAATATTGTAGGCATACATATGGCGATTTTGATATTTTCAGCAAGACACCAAGCATTTGCATTCAGAAAGTATCATAATCCTTTCACCACTATGGTTCTTTCATCATTTTTTTTTCATCCAAATATTTAGTCGAATACAATGGCGGAAGTCGGTTTTTTAAATGAAAAGTTATTTAGTTAGTGAATTGGGCCTCTGAGCTTGGGCTTACATTCCAAGTCGGCAACTTCTTAAACTCAATTTATTATCATCTGAATCAGACATGTTTAGGTATAATGCCCTCATTGGCATCTCGCGTTTAAGGTAACTCGATCATAAGGGTATAATTCTTCGTTTGTGTCTTGCCGAGAATGTTTATAACGTATCTATAACATTAGTAAGTACCTATTTTTAATGTCTCTGAACGTTATCTGGAATCCTGTAACAATATCGTTTATGGCATGAGCACTATGATACAAATATACAAAAGTAATATTTGGGAAATAGCATGGAATGGGAAAAAGTATCAGCGAGTAGAGCGTTACGTCAAACAACGTATTGCGTATTAAGCGAACAACAAATCTTCATACGAAAAAACGAATAGCGCGCCGCTCGAATAATTTGATTTATATGAAAATACGGATCATTCCCAAAAACCCCACGGCGCCAAGCAAGAATATCTAATATTATCGAGACGCTAGCGAGACGATAGTAAACGTCAAAAATGAACCAATCAACTAACAAACATTTTAAGCCACAGCGATGTCATTGGCCAATATTTGACATCGACTATCGTCTCGCTAATGTCGCGATACCGTCAGATATTCGTGCTTACCCTACAGAGGCATCATGTTAATGCTTTGCGTTTAAGTTTATAAGCAAAATATCATCTCAAATGTCGCATGGCAAATCACGCATGCCTATCAATAATCAATTGTGAGTCGGACTCGCATGGAATGGGTTCCATAGTAACCACTGGACTAAACCAATTGATTGCTAATCATCACCAGCCTGTTTACGTCCACTGCTGTACGAAGCCTCCCCCAATGAATACAATGGGGGGATTGGCCATAATCATCACGCTTGGCAGGCGGATTGGTGATCGCAGTTTAGTGTTAGGTACTCAGGTGGATGCTGCTGCCCATCCCCTGGCGAAATCCCTTAGTCGCCTTCTACGACTTCCACAGATGTTGGAGGAGTCCTATTCTTAGGCCGAGACTACCACAGCTACACAAACTAATAGTCACACTATATCTAACGATGAATAATAATAAATCATTTAGATATTTGTATCCAAAAAACACTGAATGTAAATAAGTAGTACCTAAATATTATTATAAACAAAACATTAATATGATATACCAACACAAATTTGGTGCATAATGTTAATAATTACCTTATTTCCACGAAAAAATTAAACCAAAAATTAATTATATTATTTATAGACGCAGCCCATATTGTCCATTTGCGCTGCGCACGTAATTTTGGTATTGAATGAAATGCACTTACGGTCACTGAGTGCTGTTGCGCAAAGTGTTGTTCGAGCATATGGGTGTGAGATACACTTACATATTATTCTTGAATTTGGAAGCGTACATGTTGCCAATAGCCATGTCCTCCGGGTACAGCAGTTGCTGTTCACTATTGGGTTCATAAAAGAATCCATTGAAATGAGAAAATTCTTTGGCGATGGCATCTTCTAGGTGGTATATCCGGGTTGGGTTGGTTACTAAAATTAAATTCTCTGAAAAAATATTTGAAACCTTTGACAGATGTCATCAATAACATATTTTCCACACGCAAACTATGTATTAATAACTACTATTATTATTATTAGGTAATATATTAAATGTATGCTATTATTATACAAATAATGATGGAACAGGAGTAATTTTAGTTTATAAATGATCCTTGTGATTTCAACGAATACAATTATTTTGAATTGATTGGATTTGATTTGATATACTAATACCGTAGTATACTAATCACCGGCTGACACGAGAGGACACGAGAGGTGCAGTTTCGACTCCCGCTGTGGGACAAATGTTTGCTCCACACATATACATGTTCGTACATAACAATTTCATATGAGAATATTTACTTATTTCATACTTTTTAGAGCGTGATTGTTCAGTAGTCGGGTTTCAGTTTTTGAACATACTTTTTATTACAAGTTTTTATTTAACTTACTACTACTAATGCACAGGTGGGTAAAATCTTGCAACTGAATTTAATACCAGTTCCACCCCACCGACTAAGCTGAAATTTTGCATACCTTTAGTTCCGAAAACAATACAATATTATGGTGACTGAGAGCTAATCTGATGAGGAACGGAACTCCTTGATGGGATTTTTCCATAAACACATTCATTTTGTTCACCTCACAGTTCTGATAACTAATTTCATAATTATCATCACCATAAAAGCTTGTTTTGAAAATAAATTTTTAATATACTGTAGCGTTGCGTTTAAGAACCCTACCTTAAGCAACATTTACAGTATGAGCCTACAGCTCCTTAATAAGGTAGCCTGGTCTTACGCACACATGCAGAGCTGTCTATCCATATTAGTACAAGCGTCGTCCAACCCACTCACACATGTAGACTTGTTTACCATATGCGAGAATATAAATAGAACCCGCGAGGTCCGCCCACTTTTCTTTTTGCATTGTACATGGCGCTGGCTACACTTTATATCTACATATCTAGCCAAAACGCCATATTATCCCGAACTTGGTGAGTTCCCTATCGTATCTACTTTGACCTAGCTTGCACTGTTGTATTGTATTTTATTCTTTTTCTAAACTGTACCTAGCCTAATCTTTCTAGGACACCTGCTCGTGGGCTAGCATTCTATAAAGCCCAGCTATTCTCTTAAGAATGCCTGACGCTAAGCTGCTGTGTCCGCCTAGGACGCTAGCGTCTACCTCTGTCTTTCTATCTATCACCTCACTAGTTTATTGTAAACCTCTGCGGTGCAATATGGCTGAAGTCTCACGAGTACACCTGGTTCCCTAAAGGCCACGTCGCTTCGTGGCTAAGAGACCTTCAGGCTATTGCACCGAAGACCTGCCTGTCGGCCTGCCGCTATAACCTGTCGACTTTACAGGGTTCTACCACTGGGTTCTACCACTGGGGTCTACCACCCAGTTCTACTGCAGTTCTACCACTGGGGTCTACCACCCAGTTCTACTGCTCGGTTCTACCACTGGGGTCTACCACCCAGTTCTACTGCATCTTCTACCACTGGGGTCTACCACCCGGTTCCACTGGCTTCTTCTACCACCCTGAGCTGCTTCTCACGGACCGCTACCTGTCCGTTGGAGACGCCTTTGACGAGGCCTTCTACACCCTCGCAGGCCAAGCGAGCACGTGGTCTTGCCCTCAGGAGTAATCACCAGGGAAGTGCCGTGAAGCTAAAACTCTATTCCCCTTCGCGTTTCTCGACTCTTGTTCCGAGGGCTTTGCCTCGTAGTTGTGATAACCAGACCAAGCTAGATCTATTCAAACCCACGTCCATAGCCGACTGGCCTTCTGCCTACTCCATCTGCTTTCTGCCTACTCAGACCATAAAGACTTTAGTGATAGCTCTAAGAACATTTCTGTTAGTATTATTAAGAAAATAAATGTATTAAACTACCCCTATTGTTTTGGCTACCCAACTGTAGGAAATCTACCTAACTACATTAGGCAGGTTAGGAACTACTACTACCTACTTACTACTTGCGTGTCTGGCTTGCTAAACAACCAGCGCGACAATGGCGCCCAACGTGGGGCCCCGTGGGGGGTACTGTAGCGTTGCGTTTAAGAACCCTACCTTAAGCAACATTTACAGTATGAGCCTACAGCTCCTTAATAAGGTAGCCTGGTCTTACGCACACATGCAGAGCTGTCTATCCATATTAGTACAAGCGTCGTCCAACCCACTCACACATGTAGACTTGTTTACCATATGCGAGAATATAAATAGACCCCCCAAGGTCCGCCCACTTTTCTTTTTGCATTGTACATGGCGCTGGCTACACTTTATATCTACATATCTAGCCAAAACGCCATATTATCCCGAACTTGGTGAGTTCCCTATCGTATCTACTTTGACCTAGCTTGCACTGTTGTATTGTATTTTATTCTTTTTCTAAACTGTACCTAGCCTAATCTTTCTAGGACACCTGCTCGCGTTTACTCCCAGCGTCCCCCACCGGTCTGGCCCCACTGGGGGACGTTGGGAGAAAAAAGTGCCAACGTCCCCCACTCGTGACAACGTGCAGAATTTTAATATTTAACAGTAAGAGAACTTTTTTTTTCTTTTTTTATGTGTCCATTATGATGATCACTGAACACGATTATGCTGTCAGAATTGAAAATAGTTGCCGCGATTTTAAACTTTTTTTTTTTTGTTTCGTTGTTGGTCGATTGCTTTCAAAATCGATATCTGAGGTTCCCTGTGATCACTGAACAAGAATCAGCTGTCAGAAATGAAAAAAGTCGCCGCCATTTTGAACTTTTTTGTTATCAGACCGATTGCTTTAAAAATCGATATCTGAGGATCCCTGTGATCACTGAACAAGAATCTGCTGTCAGAAATTTAAAAAAGTGGCCGCCATTTTGAACTTTTTTGTTACCGGACCGATTGCTTTCAAAATCGATATCTGAGGATCCCTGTGATCACTGAACAAGAATCAGCTGTCAGAAATGACTAAAAGTCGCTGCCATTTTGAACTTTTTTGTTATCGGGCCGATTGCTTTCAAAATCGATATCTGAGGATCCCTGTGATCACTGAACAAGAATCTGCTGTCAAAAATTTAAAAAAGTGGCCGCCATTTTGGACTTTTTTGTTACCGGACCAATTGCTTTCAAAATCGATATCTGAGGATCCCTGTGATCACTAAACAAGAATCATTTGTCAGAAATGAAAAAAAGTGGCCGCCATTTTGAACTTTTTTGTTATCAGCCCGATTGCTTTCAAAATCGATATCTGAGGATCCCTGTGATCACCGAACAATAATCTGCTGTTAGAAATAAAAAAGGTGGCCGCCATTTTGAACATTTTTGTTACCAGACCGATTGCTTTCAAAATCGATATCTGAGGTTCCCTGTGATCACTGAACAAGAATCTGTTGTCAGAAATGAAAAAAAGTGGCCATGACAGTGATTACACCATCAAGGTCACCAAGATTATGTTTAGGTCTTCCGAGGGACTGACAGGACGTCAAGCGAGCATTTGATACCAGACCAATAGAAGCCTAGAGTGTTCAACTTTAATCGGCCAGTATTCTTTCGATTATTCCATATTCAGGTACTTAGACATTTTAGAAGGTTCGTAAGAAAAGATGCAGCTAAGAAGCTCTAAAATGCGTTACCTCATTTTTGCCTTAATAATATTATTAAAAAAATGTGAACTTCAATCATATATTTATTATTATTATCTATGTGCATAGTTGTGTGTAACTGCAATTACACACATCCTTGTTTTTCTATCCACCAAAACAATGAGTTTCTTACACGTCAAATTACTAGAATCAGTCCCGTCATTTAAAGGTAGGTACGGTTAAATCACGTACGAACGATAACAAATAAAATATTCTTCATTTCCCTAAGTTAAAGAGCATTAGAAAAATTAGTCTTCAATAGTACAACAATCACCTTTCATCACCAATCATGTACAGTGGCGGAATGAAAACTTTCGTCAGGTTTCAAAGAAATTTCCTTAGCATATCACGAGCACATAATATTACTTTTTCTAACTATCCCATTCCACTGCGCAGACTGCTATATGGAAAACCATAATTTAACTGTTTACTAACAAAGATCAAAATTGCAAACCTTGAATCAGTTGCTTGTTTATATTATGACACAAGACCTTTTTTATTGAGTAGCCATGGCATGTACAAGTCTCTTATTTAAAAAAAAAACAGTTACAATATAATCTCATGTCAGTCGCACTGTCACGTAGTAACTATTACTTAATCTACGCGAAGAATAATTTATAAATACTACGTGACAGTGCTACTGACACGAGATTATATTGTGTCTGTATTTGTGTATAAATAAAATAAAAATAAATTGGGCCTAAAAAGTGTAAATTTTCGTGATATTGACACATTATGGCAGTTCAAAATAACAATTAAAAATAGACCCTAAGATGACGAACGTTATCTTTCTCCCACTGTACTTACAATAATCGTCTAGAACTATACTATGATAACAAATAAAATAATTTACAGAAGTTAACAGAAACATACAGGATTCAAAAAAAACGAAATAATATACCTAATATACTTAAACACCACTAGGAAAATCTGTTTTCATATTATTATCACATCAATCACAAAAGTAATGTACATCATCAGGTAGCCGAACAGGCTGCCGTCCAGCAGTGAACGTCTAAACGTTCACTGTTGGGAGAGGTCCCATTAAGGATGCAATGGGGGGTGATTTGCCATAATCCCCACGCTTGGCAGGCGAATTGGTGAACATAATGTACATAATTAACTATATTAGTTATTTTAATACCTAGTAGAAAAATCAGTCTTTATTGATATCATAATTATTATTACAATCACTACTTAACGACTAGAATCAAACTTTGATATAAATTGACATAATTTACAGAAGTTATGAAAAAAATTAAGAACAAGAACAAAAATAGATAAGATTTAAAAATAGCCAAATAATACCTTATTAATTAATACCTACAGCACCAGGAAAATCAGTTTTCTGCAGGGCTATTCTAAAACGTCGGAAGAGTTTCCGATCGGATTCGTTAGTTTTTCATTTCGATGTGGTAAGTAACTCAAACAATTTTCTAACAATTTTCTCTAGTAAAACACAGTAATAATACACAATTTACTTTGGAAAACTTTTTGGAAATTATGAGACACTGATAGTTTCAGTGTCATTTCCAAAAAGTGTCCTACTGACATGGATTTTGAATTCAATAGCTCAAGTTGAGCAGCGTCTATAAACTCGTCATTCGAAATGGTTTTTTTCATTCTATTTTTTAACCTTTCGGCTCCACTTTTAATTTGAATGCATCTCACTTCATTAAATGCTGAATCTTTTTCTAGCTCATTGAGAAAATGCATTATGTTAGGTTTCTTTTTCCTACCGCCGCGTTCAATTTGTGGTGCCATCCTTCCAAATAATTGGTGGTCCGATGTCGTTCTCCAAAAACACACCATTTGTCTATATATTCAATAAGTTTCATTAAAATCCATTCAGCAGTTTTTACGTGAAAGAGTAACAAACATCCATCCATACTCACAAACTTTCGCGTTTATAATATTAGTAGGATTTTAAAAGGTGTTGTTCCAAGATGTATGGAGCCTAGCCCTTGTCGGTGTACACTTGTGGAAACGTGGCTAAATATATGTTAAACCTTTTCCCATTGTAATTTTTTGATTATTTCGCTTCATTTAATGCAGGTTCCTAAAATATCTTTCTCACGGAGAGCAATACAAGACAAAACAATATGGCGGGGCGGATACAATTTACTCTGTGGTTAAATGTTGCAGTTGACAACTTTGACCACAACTGCATTTCGTTCGCGTCTTGGCTCCAAAGTCTTGGATCAAGGAAAATATTTTCGCGTAGAATCGAAATGTTGAATTGAAGAACTTGTACTGATATGATGATCGTAATAAAGCTAGCGTAGGCAACGCATTCTAAGTAGACACACTACTCCCAACGAACGAATAAAGCAAGCAACAACTGAGCAATAAACGGGACATTCCATGTCATGGCTGCTCAGGAAAATATGTTACCATTGTACAATTTTTTCGAATTATAAACATTTCTGTGCAGTAAATTATGCTTCAAATTAGCGTAAGAGTATTTTTACGATAATCACTGATTTTTTCACCATTCTCTGTCTGGTGTACATTGATATAGGCCATTTTGGAACATTTCCGTTGACATGTAAATCTTATATGTCAAATTTTAAGCATAAATTTTTAATAAGAAATTGTATTGTATTGTGGTTATTGTTCTTGAAAATTCTTAATGGCAACTTGAATTTGCGATTAGATAAAATTATCGCTGGTTTTCGTGGGTGGTAAGGGTTATAATAACTAGTTAATTTCATAAACTAAATAACACATCTACTTATATTAACAGAAAAAAAAAATTGTTTTTAGAAAGATACAAAAACTATTTCAAAATTAAAAAAATGCTAATATTGTGAAAATTATAAATAAATTTACTAGGACCACAAAACTACGAGTACCATGTTACCACAACAGTAACACCCACCACCCGGAACAAACCTTTGTATATCCTCAGATATCGATTTTGTAAGCAATCGGTCCGGTAACAAAAAAGTTTAAAATGCCGGCCACTTTTTTTAATTTCTGACAGCAGATTATTGTTCAATGACCACAGGGAACCTCAGATTTTGATTTTGAAAGCAATCGGTTCGGTAACAAAAAAGTTCAAAATGGCGGCAACTTTTTTAAATTTCTGACAGCAGATTCTTGTTCAGTGATCACAGGGATCCTCAGATATCGATTTTGAAAGCAATCGGTCCAGTAACAAAAATGTTTAAAATGCCGGCCACTTCTTTTAATTTCTGACAGCAGATTATTGTTCAATGACCACAGGGAACCTCAGATATTGAGTTTGAAAGCAATCGGTCCAATAACAAAAAAGTTCAAAATGGTGGCCACTTTTTTTTATTTCTGACAGCTGATTCTTGTTCAGTGATCACAGGGATCCTCAGATATTGATTTTGAAAGCAATCCGTCCAATAACAAAATAGTTCGAAATGGCGGCCACTTTTTTTCATTTCTGACAGCTGATTCTTGTTCAGTGATCACAGGGATCCTCAGATATCGATTTTGAAAGCAATCGGTCCGGTAACAAAAAAGTTCAAAATGGCGGCTACTTTTTTAAATGTCTGACAGTAGATTCTTGTTCAGTGATCACAGGGATCCTCAGATATCGATTTCGAAAGCAATCGGTCCGGTAACAAAAAAGTTTAAAATGCCGGCCACTTTTTTTAATTTCTGACAGCAGATTATTGTTCAATGACCACAGGGAACCTCAGATTTTGATTTTGAAAGCAATCGGTTCGGTAACAAAAAAGTTCAAAATGGCGGCAACTTTTTTAAATTTCTGACAGCAGATTCTTGTTCAGTGATCACAGGGATCCTCAGATATCGATTTTGAAAGCAATCGGTCCAGTAACAAAAATGTTTAAAATGCCGGCCACTTCTTTTAATTTCTGACAGCAGATTATTGTTCAATGACCACAGGGAACCTCAGATATTGAGTTTGAAAGCAATCGGTCCAATAACAAAAAAGTTCAAAATGGTGGCCACTTTTTTTTATTTCTGACAGCTGATTCTTGTTCAGTGATCACAGGGATCCTCAGATATTGATTTTGAAAGCAATCCGTCCAATAACAAAATAGTTCGAAATGGCGGCCACTTTTTTTCATTTCTGACAGCTGATTCTTGTTCAGTGATCACAGGGATCCTCAGATATCGATTTTGAAAGCAATCGGTCCGGTAACAAAAAAGTTCAAAATGGCGGCTACTTTTTTAAATGTCTGACAGTAGATTCTTGTTCAGTGATCACAGGGATCCTCAGATATCGATTTCGAAAGCAATCTGTCTGGTAACAAAAAAGTTCAAAATGGCGGCGACTTTTTTTCATTTCTGACAGCTGATTCTTTTTCAGTGATCACAGGGATCCTCAGATATCGATTTTGAAAGCAATCGGTCCGATGGCAAAAAAGTTCAAAATGGCGGCCACTTTTTTTCATTTCTGACAGCAGATTCTTGTTCAGTGATCACAGGGATCCTCAGATATCGATTTTGAAAGCAATCGGGCCGATAACAAAAAAAAACAAAATGGCGGCCACTTTTTTTCATTTCTGACAGCTGATTCTTGTTCAGTGATCACAGGGATCCTCAGATATCGATTTTGAAAGCAATCGGTCCGGTAACAAAAAAGTTCAAAATGGCGGCCACTTTTTTAAATTTCTGACAGCAGATTCTTGTTCAGTGATCACAGGGATCCTCAGATATCGATTTTGAAAGCAATCGGTCTGATAACAAAAAAGTTCAAAATGGCGGCGACTTTTTTCATTTCTGACAGCTGATTCTTGTTCAGTGATCACAGGGAACCTCAGATATCGATTTTGAAAGCAATCGAACAACAAAGAAACCAAAAAAAAAAAGTTTAAAATCGCGGCAACTATTTTCAATTCTGACAGCAGAATCGTGTTCAGTGATCATCATAATGGACACATCAAAAAAGAAAAAAAAAGTTCTCCTACTGTTAAATATTAAAATTCTGCACGTTGTCACGAGTGGGGGACGTTGGCACTTTTTTCTCCCAACGTCCCCCAGTGGGGCCAGACCGGTGGGGGACGCTGGGAGTAAACGCCTGCTCGTGGGCTAGCATTCTATAAAGCCCAGCTATTCTCTTAAGAATGCCTGACGCTAAGCTGCTGTGTCCGCCTAGGACGCTAGCGTCTACCTCTGTCTTTCTATCTATCACCTCACTAGTTTATTGTAAACCTCTGCGGTGCAATATGGCTGAAGTCTCACGAGTACACCTGGTTCCCTAAAGGCCACGTCGCTTCGTGGCTAAGAGACCTTCAGGCTATTGCACCGAAGACCTGCCTGTCGGCCTGCCGCTATAACCTGTCGACTTTACAGGGTTCTACCACTGGGTTCTACCACTGGGGTCTACCACCCAGTTCTACTGCAGTTCTACCACTGGGGTCTACCACCCAGTTCTACTGCTCGGTTCTACCACTGGGGTCTACCACCCAGTTCTACTGCATCTTCTACCACTGGGGTCTACCACCCGGTTCCACTGGCTTCTTCTACCACCCTGAGCTGCTTCTCACGGACCGCTACCTGTCCGTTGGAGACGCCTTTGACGAGGCCTTCTACACCCTCGCAGGCCAAGCGAGCACGTGGTCTTGCCCTCAGGAGTAATCACCAGGGAAGTGCTGTGAAGCTAAAACTCTATTCCCCTTCGCGTTTCTCGACTCTTGTTCCGAGGGCTTTGCCTCGTAGTTGTGATAACCAGACCAAGCTAGATCTATTCAAACCCACGTCCATAGCCGACTGGCCTTCTGCCTACTCCATCTGCTTTCTGCCTACTCCGACCATAAAGACTTTAGTGATAGCTCTAAGAACATTTCTGTTAGTATTATTAAGAAAATAAATGTATTAAACTACCCCTATTGTTTTGGCTACCCAACTGTAGGAAATCTACCTAACTACATTAGGCAGGTTAGGAACTACTACTACCTACTTACTACTTCCGTGTCTGGCTTGCTAAACATACCAGCGCGACAATACATATTTCAAGAAAAAAAAACTTATTCTTAAAATAAAATAAAAGGGATAAAGACAGCGCTATACCGTCGAGTCAGTTAAACCAAAGATATAAATAGTTAGAAACGCCCTTCAGTTAACAGCTCTGATATTTTGTCATATTGGGAAGGTGAATTCATACCATTCGAATCAGTGCGTGGGAACAATGATTTGCACTTTTATAAGAAAATTATTATTCAACTGCACTTTAAACATAAGAAACACCAACAAAGTAAATGGTGTAACACTTGATTGGTAGTAGGTACTTAAATACACAATTCTACTGCACAATTTGTGTATGAAATAGTGACACATATTTTCGTAGTCAGGGCCTATCTAACAATATAAATCATTGGGTATAATAACTAATAAATAAGTATAAATACATTAAAATAATATGATTTAAGACTAATCGCGCACTAAGCCATGTTGATCGTAGGATCAACATGGCTTAGTGCGCGATAACTAAATATAAACAGCTCACTTGAAATCGAAAGCCGATCCTAGTTCCACATAGATTATTTACTACCGGCTGATATATCAAAAATGAGCTTTTGGTTCAACATGGCTAGATGCGATATTACATAGTTCATACCTTGAGCAACATATCTGTCGCTCTTGTCCGCAGCAGTGATGTAGTAGAATGGCTGTCCTGTGCCGAATTTCAAGGCGTCCGCTTCCGGGTGACGTATCTTGAACTCCGGCGGGCATTCCAATTCCCAGTCGCGGATAACGCACACGTATTCGTATATCCTATGATAGCATATCAAGCCCACGCTATACTTCAATGCGCCTCTGCGGTGCTTTACGTCAAGCTGGAAAACATGGTTTGACATCATCATCACCACTGATGAACAAAGCCTCCGCTATTGAATACAATGGGGCAATTTTCCATAATCACCACGCTTGGCAGAAGGATTGGTGATAGCAGTATGGTGTCAATTACTCAGCTGGATGCTGTTACCCATCCTCTAGTTTGACATAGCATGTATTTATTGCTTCGGCATGTGTTTATTGCTTTCGTATGAAAACGAGCTCTAGATTGTCTTCCAACTGGTTATGATGAAGTTAGTAATTGGAACAGCAAACTGAGGCCCAATTCTCTAAATTATTTTATAACTACACTGAAAGTTGGTTAACTTTCAGCGTAGTTATAAAATAATTTAGAAAAAAATCGGTTGAATTGAGACTGAATTGTGAATTGACAGAAAGTTGGTATTCTGCTCCCTCATAAATAACAATTTAGTCTACTTTCAATTCACGGTGACTGCCATTAGAGTAGGATGGTTATATATACAATATAATTGGAAAGAGTAAAGAGAGACTCCATCTATTTAAGCTAAAATTATCGAAAAACTTTGAATCGTTCAAGTTTCGGTCAAATTTCGATATAATCACATAGGCTCAGTGTTGTATTTTAAGTCAAGAGAATACCATTTCTGACATTTAAGACATCGACACAAGATCGAAACATGATCCGAACTCTATTTTAACTATTTTTTAGTTAGAGAATTGGGCCTATGAACCCAATGCCAGTCTTTAGGGTGAAAGGTTTAGGCTTAGACTGTGCGTTGATATAGTCAGTCAGTCAGTGAATCAATCGTCAGTTTCGAAACGATTTTATATATTGATTAAGACAAGCTTCAAGGATTGTACTTACATTTTTGCGCTGTGGTTCTGGCTGTATATTCAGGGCAAGTAAACCATGGATGTAGTTTATATGTTCAACATGAATCTGGAAATACCTAAGTTTTATTATTAATACTCAATAAACTACTACACGCTATGAGTACATGTTTATGGAACCGCCCGTGGCGAGCCTTCCGAGACAGGATCGCGCGCTCTAACCATTTCCCACATGTCTGTCACATCGACAAATATTGGTAAAGGCTCTAAGCCAGCCAAATGGATCGAATGAGGCAAGCCACGAAGTTTGAATAGTAACTAGTCTACAGCATATTACTCGAAGCTCAAAGATTCGATCGAGTAAAACTCAATGTGCGTAGTATATACAGAATCTAGTCTGTTGATATTGATCATTAAAATATTTGACCTCAGTGGCGCGGCGGGCGAAGGTTCGCCTGCGACGCAGGAGGTTGCGGGTTGGATTCCCGCCTCGGAACAAATATTTGTACGATCTGCAGATATTTGTTCAGGGTGTTCTGGGTATTTTTTATGTATAATAAAAAATATCTATCTATGTAATGTATTGTATTATGTATATCAGTTATCTAGTACCCATAACACAAGCTCTGCTTAGCTTGGGGCTAGATAATGTTGTGTGAAATGTCCAGCATTTAATTATTTATTTATTTATTCAAATTGAAGTTATCGTGACTTGGTATCATTTTAGAAAAATAACGACTGTACACCACGTACTTTACTATTCTCCTGCTGACTTTACCTCAAAATGGTCAACGAAACGTCAGCAGGAGATTAGTAAAGTACATTCAAATAATTAAAAAAAATCCTTACGTTTTCAATATTAAATGGCAGAGACATCGCCTGGCGTTTGGGGTCACGCAAGTATAGGATAAAGTCACAATACTCGCTATTTCGATTATTGGTTATGAAGACTAGCAAGTGTACAGCATTATCTGTGTGCCTGGAAAATTTAATAAAATACACGGCGGTTACACCAAATTCAATATTTGATTTGTGGCTACTCAATATTATTTTGTGTTTGATACCAGAGGGCCGATATTACGAGTTTTGCATTGCAACAATCACTTTGCGAGTCGTGAGTATTCAACGTGACTTACATAGTAACTATCCATCATTCTGTGCCGCGCAGTCGATAGAAACCGCCAGATTAATAAATAGTTACTACGTAACTCACGTTAAATACTCACTACTCGCAAAGTGATTGTTGCAATGCAAAACTCGTAATAGGCCCTCTGTAGTGTACTTACCAACCCGTATAATCCCCCATATGTCCTAGGAAATTCGAGATAATGTATTGAATGAAGGAATCCGCGGAATATTTATAATTAACACGGTCAACTGGATTCATGTTCGCAGCAAATGGACAACGGCCGCTTGGTAACAGCTCACCCTTATCCAGACTTATGCGCATAGTTTCGTTGCGGAAACCTTTATTCGATTGCCACTCCAAGTACAGATGGTTTGGAAAGGCGACCAAGATGCAATTCTTTATGCCGAAGCCACGTGCGATGGCCTCAAATATCGCCCCCAAACAAGCTCCGTGGCCAGAATTCGATTTTATTGTCTGAAATTTTAAAAAAATACATTAGCCATACTTATGTTAGAAAAGATTTTAAATTATTCCAAAAATTACCGACCAGGCGGGGATCGAAACCACGAATCTCCCCTAAATACCAACGCTAACCAACTGCGCCATCGGTCTGCTCTACGACGAAGTTCTTAGGATAGTATCGGATTCTGTGGTATCGGCTCAACGGGTTACAGCTTCAACACAGGGGAAACATTGCAGCTGTTAGAGACCATTCAATGACTAAAGTTAGATTGACGAGAGGTGTCGCACAGGTAAATTCTTTCTAGTAAACCGTTATATGTCTGTTAACAGCTAAGCCAATTTTGACAAAATTTGAGTCAGATCAAAACCAAATCAAATCAAAATTAAAAGAATTTAAAATAAAAAAAAATATTTAAGTTTTTTTTTTAAATTGAAATCACAAGGGTCGTTTTGAATGGTCTTTGAAACAAAATTACTCCTGTTCCAACGCGACCAAGTCTAGAAGAACCTGGATAACATAGGGAGATGTAGACTAGCAGTCTTGGCCGCCGTATATAGGCCATTTACTACCAGCCTCTCTTAAATTCTGCTAATTAAGCGGCGTAGAAATGTGAAATTGCATACGGTTCATATATTGCCGGCACGTATAAAATCTTGTTATTTTTATTTGTATAATTTCATAAGTCCTCGAACCATCCCAGTAGTCACTTGTTCGATATGGTTACTTATTTTAGATGTGCGCACATGAATGTTTATGTTGAGCTACCAAGTTCAAAACAATAATTTTGGTATCTCTATCTTTTGTGCGTGTATATAAATAAATATTGAATTTCATAGGTTTAGATGTCTTTTTACACATTATTATTATTATGCAAAAATATGAGTTAATTACTACCCATATGAAATTAAATAAATAAATAAATGCTGGACATTTCACACAACATTATCTAGCCCCAAGCTAAGCAGAGCTTGTGTTATGGGTACTAGATAACTGATATACTTAATACAATGCAACACATCGATAGATATTTTTTTTATTACACATAGAAAATACCCAGAACACCCGGAACAAATATCTGCAGATCGTACAAATATTTGTTCCGAGGCGGGAATCGAATCCACAACCTCCTGCGTCGCAGGCGAACCTACACCCGCCGCGCCACAGAGGTCGACAAAAATTAAATTATACTTCGCTGGTGCAACTGTCGCCCATCCCCTGGTGTAAACCCTAAGTCGGCATTTACGACATCGATAGAAGACGGAGGGGTCTATGCTTAGTCCGGTCACTTTGCGGCCCAGCTTTTGCTTATGTTAACAACTTACCTTGACAATGTCCAGTGTATGCTGATTACAAGCGGACTTTAAAACCATTCTCTTTTGCTTGTACATATAATTGGATATGGCCAACAACACGTCTTTCTCAGTATAGATCCCATTTGAACATGTATTTTCAGTTTCCACGCCTGGAACGCGTCCGTTATCACTTGTTTCTATTAATGCCCTGTCCACTTCTTTAACCATGTCCTTGATCTGAAACAGAGTTATTCCAGTTAAATTGCGATAAAAAATGGCCCTAGTTACGGCCCAATTGGGCTACCTAAGGAGCCTAATATATACATACCTACCGGCAGAGGCTGGTAGGCAGCCAAAATTTACGCAACAAAATTTACAGTATCTTGGTATCGTTTGAAGCGAGGCAACACGACTCAGGCCGCTGCCATCTTGGTGCTTTTTGACATATATTTTCATGCATAAAGCTAATTTCAGACTACGCTATAATATAATAGTATATAGCTCAACAGCACAACAATATCGCGCACCATACATTGTTATGGACACGTTCACACTGTACTGTACTATATATTATAGGCTTACTATAGGCTATAAATTGGTGCGATGCGCTGAGTTCATGCTGTGCTATATCAAGCGCCACCCTCTTCCTCCTTCCTCACCCCCCGTCCCACAAGCGAAACGAGCTACACATTCAGCCACGGTCAAATAAGCTTGCTATATATACTTTAAATGCTTGCGATAATATCGCGTAATGTGAACGCCATGCTATATAGTATAGCATTAGGTCCTTCTTTGCTATACTATATAGCACAATAGTATAGCGTAGTCTGAAATTAGCTTTACCTGTCTGTCGTCTAAAATCCCATCTTACCGAATGGATACGACAAGTCGAAGATAGAACACAATGGCGCGCACTAGGAGAGGCCTCTGTCTAGCAGTGGACTAATACAGGCTGATATATGAAGAGAAACTTTAAAATACTTACTCAGGTGTAAAATAAAAAAGCTTACCAAGTCACGAACTTCTTCGTCACTATGCATTTCGAGAGGATCAAGCCATTGGTTAAAGAAGTTGAGTACAATTTCAGGTGATAACTGATTAGTGTTATGATATTGTACCCACTTTAGTGTAAACGCGATATGAATTAAATAGCGTACAACCATTTTGCCATAATGTATTTCAGTCAGTGTGTATGGTCTGCAAAATAACAACATTAAACATTACTTAAAAAGGGTAAGTGTGTTAGTAATGGTTGCCGTGGTGTGCCCGGCCTATAAATAGACACCCCAGTCTACCCCCGTGGATATAGAAAGATTAAAAGGATTACGCCAGGGGATGGACAGCAGTATCCACCTAAATACTCAACATCAAACTACGATCACCAATCCGCCTGCTAAGCGTGATGATTGGTAAAACCCATTGAATGGGGAGGCTTTCTCCAAAAGTTGATGTCATTAGAGTTCAGCCACTGAAGGAGAACGACATGCAATGTAAGAAAGAGTATCTCAGGGATCAGTACTTGACCCTATCATAAATATCTTATATATATTTTTGATAAGAAATAAAAACTTACTTTTTCGTTTCAAAAGTATTTACTTTTTTTAGGGCCGTCTGGATAAAATCTTGCAGAATCGTAACAGTGCAAAAATAATTTGTGCTATTAGATAGCGCAACTGCAAATATCTCCTTGACATTATCCAAAACAATGTATTTATTACATTCACTGAAAATGCAAGATGTTGTGTTCAACAAATAGAAGATAATTTAGTCATGTAGGTATACTAATATTATAATTATCAGGCTCAGTTGAATTTGATGTCTTAAATTACAGTAAAATTCTAAGCAGTTACCTAAAGTGCTTTGGGGACATGTCCACTATCAGATTGATGAGTAAATCTCTGAGGTTTAAGTATTGTCTCAGGACACATAGCCAGTTAACATTAGACTGTGATGCAGTTGTGTTAAAGATTACATTTCCCACTCTGAAAAAGAAACCCACAGATTGATTAGTGAATAATGTGTAAATGTAGTACTCTTTATCTCTATATGTACCAAAATGGGGTGACTCATCCTCACATCTCCAAACATAGAAAGCCTACAAACTTGAAATTTGACATGCAAGTTCCTTACGGCTTCTAGGAACTCCCTAAAAGCGTAGTTTTGTTCCTTGCTTCTAAGCATTTTACGATTCAACCTCTAAGGGGATAATAGGTAATGTTCAAAGTTTGTATGCAAAAGTTATGGAGCCGAATTGAATCAGAAAACGCATTATCACATATTTTACATAGAAATTAGTTTTCGTAGTTTCGCTTGGTAGTAGAGCTCCTTGTGAAAGAGTTTGTCCAGGGAAGTACTGTAACCATACCCATTCCTGTTGCCAAGCAGTAGTGCTTGCATTGCTGTGTTCCGGTTCAAAGGATATGGGCGTCGGTGAAATTACAGGCACATGAGACTTTTCATCATTATGTCTCTGGATGACGGGTAATGTCACGAAGGGTGAAGTACTACTAAATATAGACTTTTCAAAATTACTCAACGACAAAGACACAGGTGGGACAGCTAGTCTTATTAAAAATTAAGTTTCCAAAAGCCTTTCATGAAGTAGGGATAAGTATTTGACACAGGATAAAATGATTAATTTGACAGTTCAACCATACAATAATTTTACATTTTTATTTTTATCCCCACAAATGATAGACCTGGGTATAGCATGGTCTTAGATATAATCATAGGTTTATAATTATTAGTTTCACACTATTTTAGTAATATATACTACTACTTTCCTATTCAGTCTCCTGCAGTTAAAGGTGGACTTTTAAAATTCAAGCGAGAGTGCGGCCAAGGCTCCTGAGGCAGGACCTCTAAAAAGTCAATGAAAAGGTAGAATAATTTAGTACCACTTCTATAGACTAACTTTTGTGAAGGATAGAGAAAAATAAAAATTGTTGGTGAAAAAAAAACAATTTGGACTTTAGATAGTCCAAATTGTTGTTTGTTGTTGTTGTTGTTTTTGTTGTTGTCAGAGGTAGGCCTCTGAACCTGTAGTAGGTAGTATCTCTTCACAGATCTGAGAAATGCTCCATGGGGAATAAAGTTGTGTCTGTTGAATATTTTGTATCTACTCACGTTTTTCGGTAAATTACTCTCCACAAGCTGTGGCTGGATTTTAGTAAATCATTGTACAGTTTACAAGTACGCATGAAACTGTTGCAATCAGCGTACGACGTACGTTTAAGTATCATTAATACTACTTCATCAGGCAAGGAATAAATACTACTGGTTTCTCCTTCCATTTTAATTCTTCTTTCTTTATTTTAAAGAAGCTAGAAGTTAGTTTTTAAGTTAGAAGCTTGAATGGAAAAATAAATCGACACCACGAAAGAGTTATGTTTATGTTATTTTTTTAACCTTCCACAGAGGCACAGATTAAACAGATTTCCGTATGTAAGTAACGTAGTATAAAAATTCCTTGCTCAGAACATCATTCATGACCTAAAAGCTTAGAGAATTTACATAAATTCTCTAAGCCTAAAGTTGCGTTTGTATCTCACAGTATAATCTATGGCTATACTATATCCATGAGATAATCTCTGACACGGCGGCATGGCATTGGCAGAAATATAAATTACTTGACACTTGACAGAGTAATTATGTTCCTGTACTTGACTGACTGACATTGTGACATTAGCAAAAATGAGAAAAAAAATCCTCCTCACAGTCACAGGCCATAATTAGAGAATTTAATTTACAATAAAATTCAATAGGTTGAATTAGGTTGGGGTGCCTGGGGTGGTGTGTTGGAGCACTGAGGAAAAAATAAAATTCTCGCATGGAAAAAGACCCGAATACTCAGTGATCTAACGCACCAAGGCATTGAGAAAGTGAATGTACTGAGGCTCCTCTAGCTGGTGTAGTTATGTCCTGCTGGTGCATTGGTGCATTGACGGGATGGCATCAGCTTGAGTTGATACCACAGTGTGGTTCCTTTGTTTGCCAATGCCAATGTTTTTTATGTGGCTGTGTTAGTTCTAGTGAGTCCGATTTATGTTATATCAGGTTATGCTTAAGACATAATTAAACTGCTTGATCTTGATACCATACACCTGACATATTTGACAACTTCTGTGGCGCGGCGGGCGAAGGTTCGCCTGCGACGCAGGAGGTTTCGGGTTCGATTACCGCCTCTGAACAAATATTTGAACGATTTGCTGTTAATTGTTCAGGATGTTCTGGGTATTTTTCTATCTTATAAAAAAAATATCCATCTATACCTACATAGATAAATAATTTAACTGATATACTTATTACTTACATCAGTTATTTAGTACCCATAACACAAGCTCTGCTTAGCTTGGGGCTAGATAATGTGTTGTGAAATGTCCAGCATTCATTTATTTATTTTTATTTATATTCTCAGTTACAATGTTGTATCTTTTTAGGTAACACATGAAACAAATTTGCTAAACCTGGGAATAAAACAAAATTTGTCCGAGGTCTCTACACAGAGCATTACAATGTCTATAAATGATTGGTCAAACATTGGAAGTACTCCGGTAACTGTTAAAGATGAACAAGTAGCATTCAAAGAAGAGTTAGACATTAAGTATGATAATGACTTGATTGTTAGTGAGGACAGCACACTTGGTGAAGATATTGGAATTAATAACAGTTTAAAAAATGTAGAACAACCTTTAACTGTTAAGGAAGAACAAGTAGTTGTGAAAGAAGAATTAGACAGTAAATTTAAACAAGAGTTGATTCCAAATGAGGAGAGCATACTTGACATAGATATTAAAAATAATGACCTTTTAGAAATTGTTGAACACTCTGTTAAGGAAGAACAAGTCGTTTTGAAAGTAGAGTTTAATGATAAATACGAAGAAGATTTTATTGAAATTGAGGAGTGCACCTTTAAAACAGATACTGAAATAAGTGACCCTTTAAATATTGTTTATCAATCTTTAACAGTAAAGGAAGAACAAGTAGCTGTGAAAGAAGATTTAGACACTAAATACGGTCAAGACACTATTGGAATCACACTTGACAAAGGTTTTGAAGTGATTGACTGTTTAAAAATTAAACAACAGTCTTTAGTAAAAGGCAGCAGTGAGACCAACAATGACAAATTATGTTTTTATTGTGATGTGTGCAATAAAAGCTATACCCGGAAATATAGACTTGTAACACATTTGAGAATTCACTCTGGAGAAAAGTCATTTACCTGCAATATATGTGATAAAGGATTCAATCAAAATTTTAATTTATTAAAACACATGCGAAATCACTTTGGAGAAAAGCCATATATGTGCAACAGATGTGCTAAGGCGTTCACTGAAAAAGAGAAACTGACAAGACACATGCGAATTCATACTGGAGAAAAACCATATGCTTGTAACAGATGTGTTAAGGCTTTCAGTCAAAAGGAGTCATTGACAAGACACCTGCGTATGCATACTGGAGAAAAGCCATTTGTCTGCAATGGTTGTGAAAGGGCATTTTCTGAAAAAAATACTTTGATAAAACACATGCGGATTCACACTGGAGACAAGCCATATATCTGCAACAGATGTTTTAAGGCATTCACTCAAAAACACATACTGATAAGACACATGCAAATGCACACTGGAGAAAAACCATATGCCTGCAACAGGTGTGATAAGGCATTCACTGATAAAAAAACTTTGGAAAAACATGCTATGAGACTTCACAGTGAAGAAAAGCCATATGCCTGCAACAGATGTAATAAGGCATATACTAAATTAGATAATTTGAATACCCATATGCGAATCCACACTGGAGAAAAGCCATATGAATGCAAGATATGTGGAAAAGCGTTCACTCGTAAAGTCGGTTTGACACTACACATACGAGTTCACAATCAAGTTCGCAAATGTGTTAAAACAAAAATCAAAAAGGGAAACCAATAAGACCCATGCAAATTGACATTAGAGACAAGTCTGCATAGTTATGCCACATATATCTGTAACATTGTGTGTGATGTGAAGAGGCATTCACGTCAAAAGATAAACTATTGACAAGACACACAAATTCACATTGGAGAAAATCCATGCCTTCAACAATTTATTTATTGAAATACGGCTAACATCACCCGCGTTCGCCTGCGTCACTCATTTCGTGTCAGTACTCTTTAGAGGAAGACGTTGGAGCTCATATTTGAAAAGAGATTTTCTAACAAAAACATACAGTCGAATTGAGAACCTCCTCCTTTTTTTGAAGTCAAAATCACCGTCAACTCGAAAGTCGCAGCAGACGGGCTGTTTTGCTAACATGTGTTGTTTTAACAAATGCTTAGAGAATTTATATATTTATAGTGTAGTATATACATATAGTATTGTTTTTTAGTTATATTTATATAGGGAGATGGCAAGCGTATGCGTTCCCCTCTGCCGAAGTACATGAACGGTCGTTGGTGTCAGTTTATAAAAACTAGTTTAGCCACGATCTTTCGCCATTCTGTGTTCATACCTGTCGCTCATATAAATTCTCTAAGAATAAATGTTTGTTTAAAAAATATTGTTTTATAGCGGACCCGGCTTTACTGGAAATAATGGTTCACTAATGTTTATATAATGGTCACTTGGAATTTTATCATTTTTATGATAGAATTCAATAAAAATGATCTGATGAAAATCAAATTCAATGATTTACCTCTCCTGCATGTTTTTTTTATTTGCATACCCAAACGTATGGGATATCGTTGGTCATATAGGTCATTCAAAAATATTAGGTATCATTAACATTTTCGATACAGAGATACGTTTCATAAATATGAAGCTTGGTGGAGCGTGGTGATTATGGCAAATGTCCAACATTGGACGTCTATCGGCTGATGATGATGTACGGTGGAAGAATGAAAACGTTCGTCGCCTTAGGGTCTATTTTTGATTGTTATTTTGAACTGCCCCAATGTGTCAATATTACGATTTAGTCTTCCATGATAGGTATGTATATAGTGATGGAAATCACGAAAATGATAAACTTCTAGGGTGCTTCCATTGACCTCACAATTATGAAGTTTGGAATTACGAGAAGGAAAGGAAATTTCTACTATTTTACTCATTGACACACACACATATATATATATATATATATATATGTGTGTGTGTACGCTAGTAATATATATATTACTAGCGTATTTATATCCATCAATGGTAGCGATTCTGTGCATCATTCTCTAAATTCAAACAGCGCTAAAATTATCGCGGTCCTTCTTATTTCAGTCTATTGGAAAGAGCGCGCGATAATTATAGTGCACTTTAAATTTAGATAACACTGCACATAATCGCTACCATTGTTTTATAGGTAAGTCTATCAATGATTTGAATGAGATTGTGAAGTTTGTAGGAAAAAGTGGCTGAAACTAGAAAAGGGCTCAGATGATTTATTTTACGGATCGGAATCCTCAGGGCGCGAGTCTCGCTCACACTTCTGCTTTTAGAGAATTTATTCTCTAATCTTCTACCTATCTACCCTACGTAGACTGTGCTGTTCCATCCATTATGTACACGTTTACAATTCAAAGCAAAACGGATCAATACAAATGTTATTGAAAGCAATTATCTGCATACAACCGTAACATTTTTATAAGCGTGATTGTGACAATATCAGGGTGTTTTTAACTATTTGACTTACTTTTTTTTTGTAGGTACGTTTTACCTTTTTTATGAACTATGTAATAAGTACCTACTCCTAGCCTTCCTACCTGAATGCATGTGTACATTCGTTAAGCGAAATATATTATTTGTAAGTTAGGAATCTAAAATACACGTGGTAATTATGTAACCACAGATATCTCTAGTATAATTACAACAAGGGCTACCTAACTTATAACCTAGGTTCTTGGTAGGTACGGTACAGACAGACGGCAAAGCTATTTGATTACTCCCCAGTGTGTTTAAGGTGGATCGTCTTGCATGTGGCGCGAAATTCAAATTTGATTGTGTTTTTGCTCGTCACAGCTCATCAACACTTTTTGAGATAGGTACTTAGAGAAAACAGGGTTTGTCGAAAACTAGGAGACCCAACACACATGTTTTTATATTTGCAGATCATACAAACATTTGTCCCGCAGCGGGAATCGAACCCGCAACCTCTTGCATCTCAGCTGGCTACTCGCCCGGCCCGCGCCACAGAGGTCGATGTTTTAAATAAAAAGTTAAAGGAACGGTTAATGAAAATATAAGTCGATATAAGTATATATAAGTCCGTGAACTTATACTTTAGTACCGCAAAAAACTCAATGCATTAAATAAATTAATTGTTAATTGAATATCTCTATTTGTGCTTTGTGCAGCATTCTTAATAACAATGTTGCCGCCTTTTACACGGGAGCATCGCCATCCACATTCTACATTTACAGAAATTATCTGTTCGTACAATGAGCGATTGGTACAATTCTGCAATCGGCGCAATTTAGTTACGGATATTATAAGGTTTTCACCCCTTTCCGGGGGGTGAATTTACTGATGCTTATTATTAGAGGTGATTTTCAAGCCACACAAAACAATTTGAAAAGTTTTAATGACTAGGTACTTCTAATTAATTTCCTCACTTTTGCAAAAAATCACCTAATTTGACTGTATAGGTACCTAGGTACCTACCTACTAAGATAGTGAGTCTGCATAGCTAATTTTATTTCTAAGAAGAATATAAGTATTTAATTTATTAGTTGCAATAAGAACGTTCAATTTATTGTTATAAAATATACCTAATTTAATTTGTTATCCTGACTATTATTTGTTTTCCCGACTTTATTTTGTTTACCTCGTAGTAATTATTGATAAATTAATGCTGAATCCGTACAATTTAAACAAGATTTCTTTAGGTATTGTTATCGATTGTACGAAATGCTAATTTTGTACAAATCCATAAGTTGAGCTAATTTGCACAACATTTTTGTACCAATTGATAATAAGTAGGTATGTCAAACAAAATTCAATTTTGTCAAATTAAATAAACACGCATTGTACGAATTAAGCATTTGTACGGATGGCGATGCCTTTTACACAGAATAAGTAAAGAGAACCACGATTTGTTATAATTTCAAATAAATAAGTAAATCTTTAAAAATACTCACGCCCTGTATAGTTCAATTAAGCAAAGTAGTAGGTCAGTATCGCTATCCGTAACAACCACTATAATATCTCCACCGCTTCAATTTCGTAATGTTGTCTATTGCTGACAATGGAACGATATCTTCGTTTTGAAATGAATTAAAATGGCATTGGTATATAGTTGTTGCTTCTGGTTTTCATTACGATTAGGAGGAATAATAATTGGATTATTTTCATTGGTAAGTTACTTCACACATCCTACTTACCTTCAATTTTCAGAATCATCTTTCCTTCACCTCTAATTTTTGTTTTAAGTTTCAGGGTGTTTTATTTTTGACCTGTTTTTGCTTAGCGTACTCTCACGCTGAAGAAGTTGAAGTTGAACTCCACGAATGGTATAAAAATTGGAATCTTATATTTTTCAAGGAATATTTAGAAAACCTGATGCAAGGTAAATCCTTGCTATTACGTATATAGTCAAGTAGATATCCTATTAGTACAGGCAAATTAGCAAAAAGTCCTACCTAAGTCGTGTAGTCGTGGATTCTTATGTAAACGTTAGATGACACGAAAAGAAGCTTATCCTAGGTTTGCACCGTTTCTGGCGCTTACGGAACCCTTTTAAATATTAGGTACAAACTTAAAAAGGGCGTAAATTTTAAAATAGGAAGAAATTACTTGATGCAAGTTAAATTACGTATAGAGAGACTGTTTTAGTGCATTATGATTTTAATAAAAACCACGTGCATGTATTAGGGAGCACAGTGTTGAACAAATGCATCTTCCGTAAAAAAAAACCAGTATAAAACTTCCGGTAGATGTAGTACTAATTAAATGAATAAGTCAATTTCCAGACCTACATTAATTTCTCCGAAGTAGAGCGACAATAAAATATGGGAAAGTGCCTTCCGTGAGACGCACCATGGTCAAAACCTGGTAATGTATTTCGAGCATTTTTCTGATAAGTCTTATCAATTTACACCGACTACCTTAATTTTCCCAGAGCCGTAATAACCACAAAAAGATTTTTTTGTAAACGATTTTTTTTGTATGTTCCGTATGTCGGATTTAAAAAATACTTGGTGCAAATGTAGATCATAACGGTTCAAAGTCTATGCCAAATTGCACCGACTACTTCTATTTCTCCCATTAAGTTACGGATATTTTAAGGTTTTTCACCCTATTTCACCCTGTTCCGGAGGGTGAAATTACTGATGCTTATTATTAGAGGTGATTTTTAAGCCATACAAAACAATTAGAACAGTTTTCATGACTACATCTAATTAGTTCCACACTTATGCAAAAAATCACCTAATTTGACTGTACTATATCTCAGATACGTACCTACTTACCTAGCAGTTAGCATTAGATACATACCTTATTACCTACAAGATCGATATGTAACTTCGGGTTCATTTTTTGGGCCAAAACACAAATTCTCTCTCGGATATTATAACTCCACAGTAATATTTTACAGATCCAAAGAAATACATTTCGTCTGCAATTGGAATATCCTGTGTCTATTTAGTATCATGCGCCCTGTACGTTTACGGCGCATACATTGTAAGTACCTTTGCCTTTCTGGGTTAGGCCAATTTACACCGGATGCGTATATTGCGTATGCAGCACGTTCCATACATTACAACTTAGAGAAGCATTACAATGTCATGGTACGACGACGTCTACACGCACGCAGCCGGTGTGCTGCAGCCTTTAATATTGGTCTACCTACTTCGCTTCAGTACAGACGTAGGTAGAACACTCACGTCTAATAAATGTTGAATTCCTTTCAGTGCAACAACATATTGATGTTCGGCTACATTTTAATTGAGATGCTGCGTTTGATTCTGATTTCGGTAACGGTGGCCGGCGGGCTACTTCTGCTGAAACAGAACACTATGGATATCGGCTCTCTGATCGGAGCCAGTGTCTTGGGAGGATTCTTTCTCTGTGAGTTTCTGTTTTGTTTAGAGATATTTGAAAATGAAGGTAGGTGTTTTGGGTGTGGGGACGTTCCAACTTGTGTTTCAACCGCTAAACTAAAGTAGGTATTACTTATATGGTGTAGTAGGTAGCCCGGGAGTATAGTTCCGTTCAGTTCAGCTTGGTAAGCTTCAAAACATTTTTATCCAATTTAATCTGCCAATATGAACCTGACTAAAACAAGCATTTACAATTTCAGTGGGGATGTTTTACCTATGGGTATGTGCATCGAGCTTGCCTGTTCTAATAAACGAGATGGAGCGCGACGAGCAGGCAGCTACGATCGCAAAACTGCAGCAACTTCTAGAAGCCAAACAGAGGTCGTCCAAACGAGACCACCGATACGGAACCTCTGATGAGACCAATTTTGGCAAAGGCGTTTTTGTGGTTCGGAAACATAGAGGTTTTGAAAGAGAAGTGATCAATGGGTCCAAGATACCTGTTCTTTATTAAATAAAAAAAGGGACAAGTGCGTGCAAGACTCGCTCCCTGAGGGTTCCGATCCGTAAGTGATATCAAAATCGTCAGAGCCCTTTTCGAGTTTCAGCCACTTTTAGGGTTCCGTACCTCAGAAAATACCAACGGAACCATTATATGATCACTCAAATGCTGTGTCTTTTTGGTAGACTGAGAAAGATCTCAGTCTACCAAAAGTTGAAGTTGAACCTAGATAAACAGAGATAGGTGACCCAATGCATTATTGACAAAACAAATGAAAGAGCTCGTGAGAAATACATATATTTATTTTATACTTTTTAAATGCTTTGTTAAAAAGATATTCAAGCAAATATATGCGAAATTATATATCTTAATATATATAAATCTCGTGTCACAATGTTTGTCCTCAATGGACTACTAAACCACTTAACCGATTATAATAAAATTCGCACACCATGTGCAGTTCGATCCAACTTGAGAGATAGGATAGTTTAAATCTCAAATTATAGTCGCAATTTTAATTTATTGCTAATTATTTGTCTGTTATTATTTGACAGTCACAATTATCTGTTAACTCCAAATGATTCTAACAGATGTCGATACCTTTCGACTGGGTTGAGTAAGTAATCAATAGATGGCGCTGCTATGGTAAATCTACGAACGTGTCATATAAGCTACATTTTAACAGCATAATTACCACGTGTTGTTGACGCTATAAAATTAATTAAATTTATTTTGTAGTGAACAATATTATTTTATTGCAAATTATTTGTTTATTATTTGACAGTCACAATTATCTGTTAGCTCCAAGCGATTCTAACAGATGGCGGTATCTGTTGATTGGATTGAGTAAGTATTCTAACAGATGGCGTTAGTTCATTTTTTTTTTGGACGCACCTTTTGGAACCGGTAAGACATATTTAATATCATTTTTGGTTTAGTTGTGTTCATAATTGTCAGGGAAAGGTTTAAATGTACCGGGACCACCGGGAACACCGGGACCACGCGAACGAAGTCGCGCGCGGGCAGCTAGTATGAATATAATATGAATATGAATATATGAATATGAATATGAATGAGACAAAGAGGTCCCGTTTTTTCTAGGTAGTGAGGTACGAAACCCTAAAAAGTAGTTTATGTAGCGAAAAAGAATTAGGTAGGTTACTAGAATTACCTAAGTACTAGAAATTGATGTGATTTGATATTACAGAATCAGGGACCCACAAAGTAGACAGGTATTCCTTACATTTCAAATAAAAACTAAAAATAAGTATTATTTCTATAAGTAACAGATTTCATGTGGGTATGCGGTGTGAAATAAGTACCTACTTAGTAGATAGTTATAGCTCATTTACCTACTCATTATTTACCATGTCTGGTGCTGGTATCAAAGATCAAAAGTTTGGACGCGCAAAGACAATTTGTCAATGGTGTTGATTATGAAGAGTCATGCATGTATGCATCATAGTGCACACTGAGCATTATAATCACTACGTTATACCTATGTTGCTATAGCACAATGCTTTCTTGGTTACACATAAATTTCCACTACGTAGTTGATGCAGTTGCCACGTTCGCTCTTGAAACGGAGGTTGACGAAAGTGAATCCCACTCCTCCAGTTGTGACGGACGCAGTCGCTTCAGTTTGACTTTGTTCCCGAACAATCACACCCTGAAATATCATAACTATTAAGAAAATACTTTTGTTTTTTTAAAACTTTATCTCCCTTCTTTAGGTAGGTATATGTTATTAATCATGAAAGTAGTAGTGAAACCTTATTTCATAGAGAATGTTAGGTAGTAGGTACTATAAAAATAACCATATCTAAAAACGTAAGCCGAAGTAGTACCTATCTAAGCACATATTCTGTCCCTTCTTTACAATATCCTTTTCAATCCGTCTTCTCCCTTTTATCTCAAAGAACGTTTCAGTTTTTTATACCAGGCTCATAATCTTAACCTACGCTCCGCCGAAACTCTTCAGCTCCAAACTCCTGTTCATACTTCACAGTTTTACGGCAACTCCTTTACCGTCCAAAGTGTCAGATTATGGAATGCTTTACCTTTTTCAATAAGATCTTCTAAAACTCTTTGTATATTTAAATCCAAGGTATACAATCACTACCTGTCCTTATCGTGAACTGCTAGGTTATTGTTATGTTATTATATTATATTCTAATTTTATGTAGGTATATTATGTATATTTATATTTATAATTTTTAGGTACTTGTATAAGTATAGTTGTAGGTATATTTCAGTAGGTATGTTTTAATTGTACACCGCCGTCTTTTTGATTTTTTACTATCCTATCCATCCAAAGGTTGTCTGGAAGAGATCGCTTTTAGCGATAAGACCGCCCATTGTAAGTTATTTTTTTCCTTTATTTTTTGTATTTTTATTTGGTGTGCAATAAAGAGTTTATCTATCTATCTAGTTTAGGCTAAATGCAAAAAATAAATGAAACTAGTAAACAACGAGCTTAGCTCGGGACTGGGAACAAATCCCTAACTGTATAAGTATTGTTATACAAGTAACCGATCAATTACACCAGATATATTTTGGCGTACGAGCGATTTCTATGGGGTTTAAGGCATTTGTTCCCAGATCCTGAGCAAAGCTCGGTTGTCAACTAGCAGTGGGATTATTTATTTTATTTTATTTTATCAATTTTTGGAAAACTTACATACTTACTTACTCTCACTTACATTATGAGAGCCGTATTGACCCAATGGGTGCTACCCAGGCCGCGAAGGCCCCGAGTCCCAACAGCGTGAACTTTATGGACTGGTTATTGAAATATGCAATAGGTTGATACATACCCGGATAATTTGTTGAGCAGGGTCAGAGTAGAACATTTCTTTTACCCTCTTCTTAAAGGGAAAGGCCATGTACTCGGCCTTTTCCTGCCACGTGAGGCGAGCGTTGTAGCTGGTACCAACGATCAAATCCTTTGCCACCAATGAGGATACACACACCAGGGCGATAAAACTCAATAATAGTATGGACTTCATGATGACAGCACAAGCGTTTGAGAGTATACTGTATCCGACGGCGCACTCTTTTATAGTGACAAATAGATATGTATGCTAGTCAGTTTTCTCGAAATCAAATCATAGGGTCATGAGGTGAAGATAACAACTATCGGAATTAAGTACGAAGTAAGAAGTAAGTACTATATGAACTATCTATAGTATTTCAATAATTTAGGATTTCAATACTATCTCATAAGTTTTTATAATTCGATTTATAAATGTCGTAAATAACGCTCCAAATTTTTTAATACTGAAGATGCTTTAATCGTTGATAATATTTTTTTGCGATGTTTCATAACAAATTTATAATAAAAATAATAGTAAAACTCTCGTTAAAATAAAAACATTCCGTTATTCATGATCACATCCATCACCAACGTATTTTACCTACAGCCAACAAAATCCAGACTAGATTACCTACACCTTTTGTTCCAACACTAATTTGGAAGTAATAAAAGATGACGGGCAGAAGCAATCAAACCGAACTGACTTGCATGGCAGCAAACCGAGGAGTCGTCTCCAATTCCATAGAGTCAGTGGTGACCTGAGAACGCGTGTCCGAGTTCTCAGTACTGTTTAGCATCGATGTCATTGACATCTTTTCGTCTTTCATGCTACCGTTTGCATCAGAGGGGTTATCTAGTTTCTGTTGGGCATCAGCCACGTCTCCACCACCGTTGTTGAGAGAGTTCCATATGCCTTTAGAAGACTCTTTCAACGTCACTTTTTTTTCATTAGACATTCCCGCTTTGTCCTTTGTATCCTTTGTCTTTTTCCCGAGCACGGGGAATGAACTGAGTTTTGGTTTGGAGCTTCGAACGGTGATGCCGCGTTGTATGGGCGCCTCCGCCTCGCCTTCTTCCGTGATTGAAGACAGCATGTCCGTGGATTCTGTCGGCACGACCTGTCCAGCTTGGATTGGAATGTCATCTGCAACGAAAAATATATTAACTCGTAGCTTCGTCTGCAAAATAATCGAAAATGTGCTTTACCATTCCGGTAAATTATTATAGGTAAGTAAATATAGAGCAACGGGACAAAGTTATTTAGTAGCTGTTCGTATAAAATAATCTGTTACATAAGTGTGCACATAACGTTGGTATTTTATTAAAGTGGAACTTCAGGAATTATGCTGACTGGATTGTGTTTATGAGCACACACACCTAAATTTTATTTCGAATGCGCAGTGCAATTTGTATTTAATTTAAGCTGGAATCATTTTTAGATCTGAATGAAATGCTAATGTTCAGGTACACGATTGACTGAAAGGTACCTAAAAATTGTGACTGAAATATAGGACACAAGAGATGCGTAAAGAAGTTATTTCAAATTCAATGTACGTTTGTATAATATTAGCAGTTACCACAAAAGCAAGTGTAGTCTACTCGTGTTCTATGGATAGTGATGGTACATCTCATATTCAGTTTGTGATTTTAGAGAGCGACATTACTTTTTTATTTAATATGCTTCAAGTAATGTTGTCATCTATAGAGGAAATGTACGACATGAATCATCTGAATGAGTTTCATTAGCAGGCATACTAGAATAGTCGTTTTTACAGCAGCGTGAGAATTGTTCTGTCCAAGAACTACTCTTGTTTTCCAAACAATGAGCCGACGAGCATGCGTTAGGCAGCATGCCATTGTATTCATCTGTATGTAAACGAAATTATGTATTCAACATTTCATAAAATCTATAAATTCTAGAAAAATTACGATTATACACCACGTGCTTCACTATTAGTACAGTCAAATTAGGTGATTTTTTGCACAAGTGTGGAACTAATTAGATGTAGTCATGAAAACTTTTCTAATTGTTTTGTATGGCTTAAAAATCACCTCTAATAATAAGCATCAGTAATTTCACCCTCCGGAACAGGGTGAAATAGGGTGAAAACCATAAAAATATCCGTAACTTAATGGGGGAAATAGAAGTAGTCGGTGCAATTTGGCATAGACTTTGAACCGTTATGATCTACATTTGCACCAAGTATTTTTTAAATCCAACATACGGAACATACAAAAAAAAACATTTACAAAAAAAACTTTTTGTGGTTATTACGGCTCCGGGAAAATTAAGGTAGTCGGTGCAAATTGATAGACATATCAGAAAAATGTTCGAAATACATTACCAGGTTTGCACCATGGTGCGTCTCACGGAAGGCACTTTTCCATATTTTATTGTCGCTCTACTTCGGGGAAAATTAATGTAGTTCTGGCAATCGACTTAAACTTATTTATTTAATTAGTACTACATCCGCCGGAAGTTTTATACTGGTTTTTTTTACGGAATATGCATTTGTGCAACACTGTGTTCCCTACATGCACGTGGTTTTTATTAAAATCATAATGCACTAAGACAGTCTCTCTATACGTAATTTAACTTGCATCAAGTAATTTCGTTCTATTTTAAAATTTACGGCCTTTTTAAGTTTGTACCTAATAATTAAAAGCCTTCCGTAAGCGCCAGAAACGGTGCAAACCTAGGATAAGCTTCTTTTCGTGTCATCTAACGTTTCCATAAGAATCCACGACTACACGACTTAGGTCCACACTTTTTGCTAATTTGCCTGTACTATATACTCATGCTGATGTTTCTTTGACCATTTAGTTAGACCTAAGAGGTCCTTCCTAATGACATTCAAGCGTGGTCGCGGTCATTGCTCATAAGGAAGAACTTCTAAATGGTCAAACGAAACGTGAGCAGGAGAATAGTAAAGTTGTAATTTTTCTAAAATGATTCCAAGCCACAATAATTTCAATTCTATCAATCATCAATTATATTTATCTATAAATTCATCATTATAACCGTATATTTATTTACAATTATTTGTGTTTTGTTCTGTAGCCCGATATTTTGGCACAGTTGCATGCGCCATGATCACGGTGAAACTGGGCTGCGTTTAGAATTTAGGTTTAAAATTTTTAATCATCTTATAAACTAAAATTACTCCTGTTCCAACGCGACCAAGCCTAGACGAATCAGGGCAACAAACAAGGCTTGGCCTGATTTGATGACCTATCTTACGATTTTTTTTTTAACATAAAATTCCCTCCCTTTATTAATGTATTTATGGTATTTAGTCGTAGCCCTGACGAGGCTCAGAGAACATTCTAGGCTGTCAAATAGTCATCTATCTCACCTGGCAGCTTCTTGGTTCGGAATGACGCATTCGTAATCATCGACTTGGACATAGTAACTGTAGTAGTAGCAGGAGATAGGGCTACGCTTATGCCCATCGGTCCATCGCAAGGTTGACCTGTAATATAAATCAAAATAAGCCACTGCAAAACAACATTATGACAAATAATTGGAGACAAAGGCAATTACCGAATTTTTTACTTTATATCTTGTCTTTTTACATTATATTCTGGTTTTATTCAATGTTATTTATAATTATATCTGAAGAGAAAATTAATTAATTGAGAAATAAAAGTAGATCTATTGAATAGTAATGTCGATTATGTGCAGAAATAACAAAACTAAAACAGCACTAAAATTATAATTATTTAAGGTGAATGCTCTCGTTGCCTTGCCCATACAAAATAATTTAAGTATTTTTTCAATCCACAGATTGTCGTTCTTTATATCGTATTTTTTTTTCGATTTTCTAATGATTATCGTACTCGCAAATGGTTGTTTCAAATAAAAATTTACTAAGGGTAATTTTTAAAATTAGTTTGAAATACGACCAATTTTACGTATGTGTGAGTGTTTTTAATGTCCATTTTGAGTCGCCACCTACCATCGAAGCGTTATATTTTTACGCAGAGCACCCTGTTTTGTTTAATTTGACAGAGATGGCGGTTAAATGGACCTCGAGCACCGAGTTTTGAGAAAGATAGTGAAAGATGGCGCTAAATAAATAAAAGTATGCCTCGCGTTATTTTCGGGTCTGTCACCAAAATTGCGAAACGCGACGTTGCCAGGCAACGCTACGTCACAAGTTTAGTGCTTGCTAGTCACCCGTAATTATTAGGCTTTATGAGCTGGCTCTGATAGGGTTGCCAACCGTTCGTTATAATCATAGTTTACAAAGTTATTTGCGGCTATGTTCTTTATACTTTGCAATATCAACAAAGTAGGTACCTTCGAGAAAATACTTTATTGTAACGTACTTTATTGAAACTCAAGTTTCAGTTTTATAAAATAAAAATAAAACAACGAAAGAATATGTAAAAACTATACTTTCGTAACTTCATTCGCAGCAATAAAAAAAAATATTACTAGTCATTGACCGAGCGAGCAAACCAAGGTAAGTCCTTGCAATATAATATGGCAAAATTTGCTATCGTCTGTTCGGATGTATGTACCTATGTACGTAAGTACTCGCGTACGTCGCATTTTTCAATTAATCTTGATGAAACTTGATATATGTACTTACTTATATATTTATTTTACAATATAGTTTTTGAGAAAAAATAAAAATGAAAACCAATATTACGTGAGCTCTCATTTGTTAGAGTTTCAACGACTTGTGGTTCAAGTAAGATTGGGTATATGCTAGATCGGACTATGGATGCGATTTTTAAACTTTATCGAAAAACAAGATAGTTTGTGCTCTTGAGGTATTCTGTTCGCAAAACTACTAGTTTTTATAATCCGACCGTGTACCGTGCTGTGATTCAGAAACTCGGTGTAGCAACCCTGATAATATATCAATATCAAAGTGTAGTATGAAGTTGTCATCTCGCTCCTTAAATGCAAAAGAGCCACCAGTCGAAAATTCATTTTTTTACTGGAAAGCCTATGAAAGTTTTGATAGTAGTTTTTTTTGTATTACTTTATAAATCTTTTTTTTCTACATATATGTATGGTATATTATAAGATGCGTATTTTGAACCTTACACTACCTTGAAATTTACATTGAGATCAATGTAATTAAATGCGGAAGAAACTTATCCATAACTATCACCTCTTCATCTAGCAATATTACAAAATAAAATACTCCATAAATCTTTGACTTACTAGTAGTAACGATGAGATCTACGATCAATAATATCTAAGTCATCGCAGTAATCTCATTAAGTGTTTCATTATTATACATAAAAATCCTTTAGCTTAAATAATCAATTTTAAAATTACTTATTTAGCAATATTACAAAATAAAATACTCCATAAATCTTTGACTTACTAGTAGTAACGATGAGATCTACGATCAATAATATCTAAGTCATCGCAGTAATCTCATTAAGTGTTTCATTATTATACATAAAAATCCTTTAGCTTAAATAATCAATTTTAAAATAAGTAAGTATAAAAAGTTTAACATTACTTTGGGATTACATCCTTTTCAATCAGTTTTAGGATGCTTTGTTTTTTGTCTCAGCAACTTGTAGCTTTTTGATATTATTTTATATTATTTACTTGGGAAAAATCTGTATCCTGAGAAGTTTTGTATAAAAATATATTTTAATGTTGTTGATCAGTTTTAATAACTTTAAGGTCTGCTCTTTACGACTCTTCCTTTGGAAATCTATGTCAAGAGGCTGAACACTAGGAAGTACTGAATCAACTGATTGGTAATCAATCATCTGTACTGCTGTCTGAGCTTGAAGATGAGGATTCACTTGAGTATATCTGAATCGCTGTCTGTACTTTCCTCAATGACTAAATTTATTCATTGCTCTGGACTTCCAAAATCAGATAATGTTTTCATCAAGTAACGATAGGCTAGGATTGTGTTGGCTGTCTGTCTGGTATGGAATTTGTACCGTTTTTGATGAAGCGATTAAGATAGAGACTCCAGTGAATCCTCATCTATAAGCTCAGACAGCAGTACAGACGATTGATTACCAATCAGTTATGATTCAGAACCTCTTAGTGTTCAGCCTCTTGGCATAGATTTTCAAAGGAAGAGTTGTAAAGGCATAATATATTTTTATACAAAACTTCTCAGGATACAGATTTTTCCCAAGTAAATAAAATAAAATAATATCAAAAAGCTACAAGTTGCTGAGACAAAAAACAGGGCATCCTAAAACTGATTGAAAAGGATGTGATCCCAAAGTAATTTTAATAATCTTAAAAGTGATTATTTAATTCAAAGGATACTTATGTATAATAATGAAACACTGTATTTTAAGACTGATTGTATAGACTGATTGTAATAACAGTCATTTAACAAATATTGCATGTTTGTTTATAAACAATTACAACCATAATCACGGTAATCTTATATGCAAAACAGACACATTTCCAAGTACTGCGGTTTCGTTTTAATAAAATAGTAATCAAACTTATTGAACTTTCATTCAAAAGAAACGCATTCCAAAACCTGACACTTTTATGTTTCGTAATAAAGTTATTATTATTATTATTATTAACTGGAAAGATGGCTGCTTTGCTGTGAAGTTAGTCATCAAAGTCTCAAAATGCTAAATGGGTAGTTGTGTGATTGAACTATTTTTAACGCTAAAACCATGGGTGTCTTTTTCGAATATAAAAATTGGAATCATGTAAATGCCATTTTTGCATTAAAAACGATATTGTTTTTTTTTTATTTGTGGCTCTTTTGAATTTAAGGTGTTCTGTTTGTCTGTGGTTACCTAGCCTAGTGCACTTATTTCTCCCTATATGTTCCTTGACTTTTTTCTCTATGGTCCTTGTCTATGGTGCACTGTGGGTGTCATGCGATTAATTTTCTTTGGGGCGGTGTCTTTGAAACGAGTGCAAGCCAGGTTATAACGGTTTCACGGTGAAATTTCGTAAGTAAACAGATATTTACATAATTTTAATGTGTTACCTACTAGTAGAGTAGTACTATTATAGAAGATGCCTGCCCTTTGTTTGAAGCCTTCGTTGTTGTTGTTGTTGGACATAGGCCTTCCCCTTAGAATGCCACGACGAACGGTATTGAGCCGCCTCCATCCACCGACTCCCCGCGACGTTTATAATGTCTTTATTCCATCGAGTGGAGAGCTTTCCTCTAACGCGTCGTCCGGTTTGTGGTCGCCACTCGAGAACCTTTATTCTCCAACGGTTATCACTTCTTCGAGCTATATGACCTGCCCACTGGCACTAATTCTGAGAGCTATGTCGGTGACCTTGGTTCTTCTACGGATTTCCTCATTTCGGATTCTATCACGTGGTGAAACTCCTAGCATAGCTCTCTCCATAGCCCGTTGCGCAACTTTGAGCTTGTCTATACGGCCAATAGTTAGCGACCACGTCTCAGTGCCGTAAGTCAACACTGGCGTGTAGACTTTCGTCTTGAGGCTCTGCGGTATCGGCGACGAGATGATTTTTTTTTATGCTACTTGGCAAGCAGACAAGCATACGGCCCACCTGATGGAAAGCAGTTACCGTAGCCTATGGACGCCTGCAACACCAAAGGCATCACAAGCGCGCTGCCGACCCTGAGACATAATGTGAAAAGTCTCATGTGCCTGTAATTTCACTGGCACCCGTACCCTTCAAACCGAAACAGAGCAATGCGAACACTACTGCTTGGTGGCAGAAATAGGTACGGTGGTAGTACTTCCCCGGACGAACTCTTTCATAAGAAGTTTTCACAAAACCAACAAACTAGATATGGCGTAGTTTCCCGAACGCTGCCCATCCGAGTTCGATTCGTCGGTTGACCTCTTCATCTCATCACATCACACTAATATTATAAATGCGAAAGTTTATAAGTATGTTTGTTACTTCTTCACGCCCAAACGGCTGAACGGATTTGAGTGAAATTTGGAATGAAGATACCTAATAATAATAATAATAATAATAAGCAAGCAAGTACCTTGACTTGGCCCACGAGATTACCGCCATGTGGGATATGGATTCGACGATTATCGTCCCGATAGTTGTTTCTGTGAATGGCTTTATAGCAAAGAGCCTCGACCAATACCTTGAGAGGCTCTCACTAAATGGTTGGATCAACGGTCAGATTCAGAAGGCAGTACTCCTGGACTCGGCACGCATAGTCAGGAGGTTCCTCTCTCTGCAGCCCTAGCCTCCGACCGCTTGGGCCTTTGCTCCGCGGTCGGTGGTTTACCGTTTTGTAATATATTTTTTACTATACTGTTTTTATATACTATTTGTTTTTATAGATAAGTAGTATTTCTTTATAGTGAAAAATGTATTTTATAACGAGTTTTAAAATAAATCAACGTCATAATAATAATATCATGGTTCACGCAGGTGAAACCGCGAGGCGCAGCTCGATATTTACATTACTTGAAATATCTTTAAAAATTTAATGAATGAAAATGTAATAAGTAAATATGTTATGTTTTCAGATCTTATCTAACACCAAGCTCCCAATTTATGGACGAAATATTTTGAAGCCGAAATTGACGAAGCTGACTCTGGTTGCACGAAAAATAATAATGCACAACAGCAGTCAGCCAGATTTGATGGCAGAAGATTTGAGAAATGGTCCACAACATGAACAGCATGGAAATGATTTATACGTTACTCACAGATCGGAACGTTTTTTTTTTATGCTACTTGGCAAGCAGACAACCTTGCGGCCCACCAGATGGAAAGCAGTTGCCGCAGCCTATGAACGCTTGTAACACCAGAGGCATTACACGCGCGCTACCGACCCTGAGACATAAAGATGAAAAGTCTCATGTGTCTGTAATTTCACCGGCACCCGTACCCTTCAAACCGAAACACAGCAATGCGAACACTACTGCTTGGCGGCAGAAATAGGTACAGTGGTAGTACTTCCCCGGACGAACTCTTTCACAAGAAGTTCTACTACTAACAAAACTACTAACTAGTCGTCTGACTGCGAGTCAATTTGGAATAGTGAGAGAGGCAGATTGTTGATTGTTTATCCAATATCATATATTTCCAACACAGTAATATTTGTACACTGTTATGTTTGCAAACGCCGTATCACCACACCCTATAAATGAGTTTATCAGCAGCATGATGCTAAAGCTGGTAGCATTTTTCAAAAATGCGATTTTATCTGAAATATATATTGAGACGTGTTCGGAAAAATGCAAAGTGCATAGATCTCAATGAAATGACATCATGTACGTTATTTTTTCTCATACAAAAAACCCTTACAACATTGTCTAAAACAAAACTATATCAAGAAATGTATTTTTTTCTAGCCACTGATGATCAACCAGAATTAGCAAGTTGAAGTGGCAATGGGAAGGTCATATAGCTCGCAGAACTGATAACCGTTTGAGAATAAAGGTTCTCGAGTGGCGACCGAAAAACGGACGAGGCTGTAGAGGAAGGCCCTCCACTCGATGGACTAAAGGCATTATGAACGTCACAGGAAATCTGTGGATGGAGGCGGCTCAAGACCGTTCGTCGTGGCACTCTAGGGGACACCTAAGTGGACTTCTACAGGCTGATGATGATGTAGTTGATCATCAGATCAACTACATCTAATGATGATGAAGATGATACCTCATATCTCCGGCGTTTATGAACCGATTTAGAAAATTCTTTTTTTATTTGAATAGATATATGTACTTCCAGATTGGTCCCATTTTTTTCAAAACCCAGTTCTGATGATGGAATCCATGAGGAATTGAGGGAACTCCTCAAATATTTTAGGCATACATATGGCGATTTTGATATTTTCAGCAACAAACCAAGCATTTGCATTCAGAAAGTATCATAATCCTTTCACCACTATGGTTCTTTCATCATTTTTTTTTCATCCTAATATTTAGTCGAATACAATGGCGGAAGTCGGTTTTTTAAATGAAAAGTTATATTTAGAAGAGATGCAATGGGCACTAATGGTAACAATGAATACAATATACGAAGACAAAATGTGCAGTTGCACTGATCGCTTACCTATTGATGAATATTTGTTGTCAGTGTATGATATTTCTAGTGGAAAATACTTGTAATTATAAACCAATAAAAATACCTAATCTGTTTGTTTTTTCTTTTTATTAATTTCTGTAAAAAGACATTCATTTTTGTGGGGGTGTTTGCCATAATTACCACCCTTGGCAGGTTGATTGGTGATTGCAGTATCGGTTACTCGGATGGATGCTGCTGCCCATGCCCTGGTGTAAACCCTTAGTCGGCTTTTCCGACATCCACGGGAGGAGGATTATAGATTCTACGCTGCACACCACGGCACTTTTTATAGGGTGGCAGGAAGTCGGTGGATGGTGGCGGCTCATCCCTTCTAACAATTTTCTTTAACGCCATCATTATCGAGATACCTTATAAACATTTTTTTAACGCCATCTATATAACATCTGGGGATAATGACAACGCCATCTAGTGAAAAACAAAACAGTGAATGTAGAAGTGTGCGTGCGTGTAATTACATGAGGCAAATTGTCAGATCTTATTTATAGTGAATTTGAAATTTCTAACGACTCTTTAACGAAAATTCATGCTGCATCAAATTCTATGACCTACACCGTGCTCGCAAACGGTAAAATTACTCACTAAAGACGCTCGAGTTTTGAACAAAAAATAAAAAAGTCAATATCTGTTTTTCCACGCCATCTAGCGTGAAACGAGCTTTAAGTAATCGAAAGCATCCCCCTTAACATACAATTACTAACCACGAACATATTATAGGCTCTGATAAGCCTCGACGTTTATTGCCGAAACGCGGCAAAGAAGCTGACCTGATGTCCAGCGAAACGTCGCGTCGAGGCTTAACTGAGCTCATATTTATGTGGTTAGTAACCGTATGAATATGTATGTCACACCATGATAGTTTTTCGATAAGCACACTTAAATTTTCGCATCTAATAGGCAGAAACAAAAGAGACTGCGACAATTTTTGTGTGTACTTACGTCCAGATAATGCTGCACAGAAAGAAATCAGTTACATACTTCATCATCATCATCAGCCTATAGAAGTCCACTGCTGGACATAGGCCTCTGCCATAGAATACCACGAAATACTGTTTCGAGCCGCCTCCATTTATCGACTTCCTGCTACCTTTATAATGTCCTTGGCCCATCGAAAGGAGGGCCTTGCGGATATCCTCATTTGTAATTCTAAAACTCCGAGCATATCTCTCTCTATAGCCCGCTGCGTGACTTTGAGCTTTAGCGACCACATCTCTGTACCGTAAGTCATAAAAAAAAAACGGCCAAGTGCGAGTCGGACTCGCGCACGAAGAGTTTCGTACCATTATCTATAAAAACAGACGGACGGACACCGGAGTCTTAGTAATAGGGTCTGTTTTACCCTTTGGGTACGGAACCCTAAAATAACAAATATTTGCTTACCTGCAGGATTATCTTTGAGCGAGTTGATGACTGCACTTGTAACCAGCATGACATCAGGATATAATTCGTACTGGGCCCTCTGATCAATGTCTTTCACAGCTTGGAATGCAAGGGTATAGAACTCATTGAAGATGGAAAAGTAAGCACCTTCCACCATTTCTAATAGTAAGCTGGAGGAGACTGGTATTCTTTCTATAGTCTTACTGTTGCCAGTTTTCTTTTTGAACCCTTGGGTTACTATCCTGTAACATAATTAAGTATTTTTCAAAACCGGTTTTAATTAAATCAGTCTTACGGCTATACTTATATCATCATCATCATCATCACTACTCTGTTTACGTCCACTTTTCGTAAGCTCACGCAACGAGTTATGAGCGCTCGGCGGAAGTGGTGGGTTGATTGCGCATATGCGCATGTGTACATGTGTGCGCGCCTGTATCTAGGGAGCTCGAGACGCGAGTGCGGGGCGCGCGGTATGGTAGACGACTGAGCAACCAATACGCGCCAGCGCTGGCAGCGCGGGCAGCGCCTCTCGCCCTCCGCTAAACAGACCCAAAAAATTACTACTGCGCATTGAAAGTCAGCGCTCATAACTCGTTGCGCGTCCTAGAACAGCTTATAAAAAGATGACCATCCCTGCTTTGTACTTCTATTTTCGTCGTATTTTATGGTAGACGAAGGTAAAAAAATATTTTTATTTTGTTTGCCTGCCGAACATGCCTACGAAGTTTCCTGTTTACTTTTCGAGTGGCGCCATCTAGTTTAAATTCGGAAGCAATTTAAACTTGCTTTGAAACTACTCCTGTCACTGTCTAGATGTCATGAGGCTTGTGGGTAATAAATACATATATAAATAGCTATAAATATATGATTTATAATTACGCTAGTAATATAATGTTTTAATGGCAATATTTATAATACTAAATATGGGCTGAGTTGCACTATATAAAGTGGAGACGCACTTTGTGGCTCAAACCTACGTCCTTACATAAAAATATTGTATACCTGGAAGTTGCTATACAAAAGTGTCTGAGTGCCAGTTTGGGCAACAAACTCAGCTGGCGATTGTATATGAACAGGAGTGCGGAGATCACTTTGAGCCGGTTCTGCGCGTTAAGCACTTCGACTTGCGACAGCGGGCCCCAGCTCACCAGCTTGCTGTCGCACTCCTCCCATCTCCGCAGGGCGCTCTCCGTGAGGAACTGAGGTCCCAGAGATAGCGGCTACAAATTACAAATTATTTAAGATGAATGCTTTGATTTTATTAAAGGTATTTTCAAAGGTTTAGTGTAAGTATAATAATTCCACGACCTGTGTGGCGCGCTGGGCGAATAGCCGGCTGAGATGCAAGAGGTTGCGGGTTCGATTCCTGCTGCGGGACAAATGTTTGTATGATCTGCAAATATTTGTTCCGGGTCAGGGTGTTATGGTACCATGGTACTCGTAGTTCTCGTCACAGGGAATCCTAGTGTGGGATCAGGACTATGAATGTGACTGTTGGGTGTTATGTTATGTAATAATTAACAAAGCAACATTCTCGCATAATTTTCGTTCAAGTGATGACGTCACGTCTCGTATGATCGCGCCCGTACATGAGTATGATTTTAATCCGAATTATAACATCTCGTGCAAAAGGTTTTTCCGAAAATCAACCACAAGGTCCAATTTTTCCGTTTTTAAACATTTATCTTAGAATTGGTAAAGCTTTAGAGAATGCTTAAGACAGACACAGAATCAACACCATTGATGAAAATCAACTCACCTCATGGTAGATAGAAGCTTGGGCCAACGAGGGTAGTCTGAAGGAAACTACTTTTGGTTTGCCAGTTTCATCAACCACCTCAAAGTTGTACAACCCTGTCAATAATTAAAAGAAATACAAGGTGTTGCAAGACAGAGCGAACCTAAAGAAAAAGTATTTTATTTTTGCCAGAGTTATATGTACTTATAGCCAGAAACCAATGGACAAGGCAGGAGACTCACAAGGGGCCCAAAAAAATGGCGTATTAAAGAGGAGGCCTATACTTAGCAGTGGGCTGAAATGATGATGATGAATAGTTCATCAGCAGACTTCAGCCACCCACTGCTGGACGAGGCCTCCCCTATAAATTACAATGATGAATTGCCATAATCATCAAAGTCCGGTAACGCAGCATCGGCCATCTGAGGCCAACTGCATTTAGTCCTTCAGAGAAAAAAAAAAAAAAAAAAAAAAAAAAAAACATAATCACCATGCTTGGCAGGCGGATTGGGGATTGCAGCATACATGTTGAGTACTCTGGTGGATACTGCTTTTACAACATCTTTGGGTGATGGAGAAGTCTATTCTTATGCGGGACACACCATGGCAGAATTTGGTTGAAAATAGTTCTGTTTTTGAAATATGCAGGTGAACACAGCCTGATTTTTGTATATGCAGGTTTAGTGGTACTTACCAATAAGTAATGTTTCAATGCAGTGAAAAGTTTTCTTATTGCTTTGAGCAACAGAACTCAAATAATTGAAAATAAGAGTGGGGACAAATTGCAGGGTAAATCTTTGGAGTTCTACCTCTTTTGATCTATAAAAACTGAACAGCTGAACACAGACACCTTCTAACATCTGAAAAATTAAAACATTGTTTCAAATCTTGTAATACATGCTAATAGAAATCAAGAATATTGCTTACAAAAGTAGTAACCAGTTCAGGTTTATTGCTATCAGTTTAAGTACTGTACCTACCTATTGATAAGTCAAACTCTGAGACTGATCTTGAGGGGTTTGTCAAGTCAAGTTAAATTTTTTGGACATCTGCTTTACATGATTAGACAGTACGTGATTGGTTTCAGTGATCAGAGCAGCTAAGTATAACTTTCACTAGGAATTTTTAAATGGGAATCTTTATTCTAATATAACCCATGCATAATGCAACACAACATTTTTAAACCAGGGGACCTCAATTTTACACTCAAGATTGTTCTCAAGACCCGCTCGATTCATTAGATCATGCATGTCAAACACAAAGTCATCGGTGGGCCAAATGCTTAAAGACCGTAGAGTCAGTGGGCCGCAAAACCCAACAATAAAGAAAACAATCTCATTGCATAGATATAGTAATATTGCCCCTATTCCCTTACTACTTCCTCACTGGGTGACTAACGTTTGCCAAGTAAAAATATGGTCATCAATTGGTAAAAAATTTCATAAAGAATTGTCATCAATTGATAGCAGGACGCTAATCGCTTATTTAATAATTACAATATACTGTTATATGTATGTTCTTAAAATTGAATCGGGCCGCAGTAAACGTTGTAAAGGGCCCTCGGCCTGCATGTTTGCATTAGATGATAAATAGACTGTAGGCAAACCTGCTCTGTTTGAGCTTCAATTTCAGTATTTCCAGGGCCATCATTTTCGTATTCACTGTAGAACAGGTTAAAAATTGCAGTGGCAATCTCATGGTTATGTTCATGTTCTGCAGCAAAGCTTTTTACTTCATTTTCTTGTAACGCAGCATACTCATTGAGCCATTCAGATATCAGATGCTTCCACTCAGACATTTTGGATTCAATATTCAAATTTTCCTTTTATCTGCAATAATGAGTCAAATGAACATTGAATTATAAGCGGTAGCTTTCTTCACACAATTTATTACCTACTGTTACATACTATTGCACTATTTAATGTAGGTCTTGCAAATCATGTTGCTTTGACTATCTCATACTCTGGGATGTCATAAAAGTTGATGGTATAAAGTATAATACCTATATTGAAAAGGCACTGACATAATCCTCAGATATCTAAAACTATAAAGCCTATAAACTTGAAATTTGGCTTGCATTTTCTTTTTGGCTTCCCGGTGCACAAATCACCCCTAGTGAGCAACCTTAGTAGTCTTAGTGGTTTGATTTTAAAATATTTGATATGTGAGAGAATTTTACGAAATTCATCCTTTATGAGGATAAAAAAGGGGTTTAAGTTTGTATATAAAAAATGTATTCCATATTTAAATTGAATCTTACGATAGCTAGCATTTATATCAAATTAAATTCGATTTGGAAGTTAAACAGTTGGGCCTGCTTAAAAACCTTTTTTGACGTGAGTATGTCATTCAAATTGCTTTCATCATCATCATCAACATCACCCCCATTGAATACAATAGGGGGTACCATGCTTGGCAGGCGGATTGGTGCTTGCAGTTTGGGGGTGAGTACTCAGGTGGATGCTGCTGCCCATCCCCTAGTGTAATCCCATTACACCCCCATTTGCTTCCATAGTGGGAGGCAATTCAGAAAAGTGATGATAACAAAATCGGGGGATACAGTTTGGTGTTGCAGATACATATCTATCATTTACTTCTAAAATTTAATTTCACCACTCGATAGCTAAACGGTCAAAGTATTTGTTTCGTTGAGTAAAGACAGTGACGCATCGCGCACGGTGGCGGCAGTGAAACGCCGCTATTTTGAGGTCGTTTCGCTGCGTCATATAATTTCGTATTCACGTAAAACACACGGCCGAGTCCATGAAACAGCCACACACATTTTTTTGTAAGTACTAATAAAATAAAATTTAAATCTGAACAGTTTTTGTACAAATTGAAATACAAAATATTATGTAGGGCTTTTTAAAATTACCCGCAGATGGAGGGCGCGGTGGCGCGGGCGGAACAGCTAGTAGGGTACTGTAATAACTGATAAATTAAATCAGTGTTGTATTGTAGCTTGTGTTAGCAATGAATGACACACCCTGAACCAGCAGTGAAAAATACATCATCAATGTGTAGTCATATTGTTCACAATATACCAGGGTTTTATAACATTTGGATAGTTTTACAACGTAATTAAGTATTTAAATAACACTAATAAGCTGGGACTACGTTCCTTGAAAGGTAAACTTACACGATTTTAGAATTAACACAGTTTTATCATAATTCTTCCCTAATGATGTCTTGGGAAGTATAAATAATGTATAATTAGTAGGTAATAATGTTTACATTTAGGATTTATTTTTGCTTGCTTGCAAGGAAATAAGAACTTTAATTTTCTCGTACTAAATTATATATAACAACAAGCCTGCCCAAATCAAAGAAAATCGTAGACGACAAGACAGCTGCCCATCAGCTGTCGAGCTAGTCATGTTGTTCTATGACATGAGCTAGTATACAAAGAAAATAACACAGACTAAATTAGGGAGAGTACCATGGTATTCATTCTTCCATGGAGAGTACCTACAACACGCTGAAGATTTTAGTATATCGGGGCACGAAAGGGACAAACAATTTTTTATTCTGTGAATAATATTCTATGCTTCTTCTATGCCACGTCATATATACGTCAATGTCAAAAAATTGTTGATGTTGGAATTGGGAATTTTGGATTGATTTGATTTGTGAATTAACAGAAATAGAAAAATTGTGTTTATTGTAAGTAATTGACGAAGTAATAGAGCTAACCGAACGGTGATTTCAGCTAGTGCAGAATCACAATGGGTTCCTCCCAAAGTGCAGGAGTACCTGGAGGTGGCACCGAAGGATATCATGTTTTACGGGTTGGTGTTTTCTTTCGGCATTTCCTGTAAACCCATTTTACATAATGAATACATAACCAAATCTCCATTACAGGTGCAAGACGGTTCCCCAGGACAATTGGCCAACCTCGAATCATTTTTTGATTTCATAGTTGCTATGGAAAATGTTAGATTAGACCAAGACAATGACACTCTGAAAGAGTTGCTAAGAAATAACATCAATCGTCCGATTAAAATGCTTGTATATAGCAGTAAAACTCAATCTGTTAGAGAAGTAATGTTAACTCCCAGTGATTCCTGGGGTGGTCAGGGCCTGTTGGGAGTCAGCATTAGGTTTTGTTCATTCGAGGGTGCTAATGAGAATGTGTGGCATATATTGGTAAGTTGAATTAACTACTTTACAAGTTACTGTAAGTTCTGCAACATACAAAATTAATACTTACTGTCATTTAATTACACAGGAGGTACATCCATCTTCGCCTGCTGAAATTTCTGGATTGAGACCATTCTCTGATTACATAATTGGGGCTGACTCAATAATGCATGAGAGTGAAGACTTGTTTACACTCATTGAAGCACATGAAGGCAGGGCGCTGAAACTGTATATCTACAATGCAAATGATGATACATGTCGGGAGATTCATATAACACCAAATCAAAGCTGGGGAGGAGAGGGTAGCCTTGGCTGTGGCATTGGATATGGCTACTTGCACAGGATTCCAATAAGAATCGAAACTACTTTGCCTCATCAGGCACCCTATGCTCCTGTGGTATGTATAAAAGGACTTAAAAGATGTTTTGAACCTCTTCATTGTCAAAAAAGATCAGCTAAGCATCAGGCTATTGCACTAGTTTGTACAATTTTGTCACAGGTTTTATGATGTGTAATTTTAGGGTTCTGTGCCACAACAAGATAAAACGGGACCTGTATAGGAGTACTTTGTTGTCCGTCAGTCTGTCGGTCAAGATCCTTTTTTTTAGGGACGGCTAAAGGTATCAATTTGAAATTCAATTGAATAAAAATATATATAGCAATAAATGTAAATTTTTTGTTTGGTAATGGCTAAAATGAAAAATCTTATAGCTAGGGTATTTCCAGTTACTTCACAATTCTGAAATTGGAATGCTATGAGGCTTTGTGACACAAATTAAAGTAATAGGACTTTTAGACATTTTATCACTAGAATGGGTGAAGTTTGAAAGAATAAAACAGACAAGTAAATTATTTCGAAATCATCCCTTTTTGAGTTTCAGCCACTTTTCCCTACAAACTTCACAATCCCATTTAAGGGGTAAAAAAGTTGAAATTTAGACTTTTTCCTTTACTTGTGCCATAGCTGTACTGGATTTGACTCCTAGCACTCCAAATTTCAGAATTGTGAAGGTTTCTCATTTTCGCGAATTCCATACAAAAATTAGTCTTTAATTACCATAAACAAGCACTAAGCATTTAAAATCAAGCTTCTAACTCAATGCATTAAAAAAAAATGGTAGTTAAAGTCTGTCATTTAATGACAGACTTTTCTATTTGGTATAAATTTAAAAGGGTCCTGACAGTTTTGGTAATTACATCTAAATTAGTTTGTGATGTAACTACAAATTTACGGTTTGCGGATTTTCCCCTTTACTTGTGTTATAAGACCTTGCTTCTGTCAAGTTTCATGATTCTACTAGGTCAACGGGAAGTACAAGTAGCTGAATGAAACGTGGAGGGGATAGTTCCTCATGTTTACTGTCACGCACGCAATACAATTAGTATAAGATAGATCCCCCCCAAGATACCTTACTTTTGACTTCTGCGCAATAACGGTCCGCGCTAGAGTTTCGTGCCGCTACTTATACCCTATAGGTTTTGATTCCTTTGCGAGTGTAAAAATATGCGACATAAATAGCCGTATCTTTTGATTATGTTGACTTAGAAGTTAGATTTTTTAACAGCTCTGAGGGATTGCAGACCTGAGTATTTGATATTAATTTCAACTTAATACCTGCACGCGTTCCTGAGAAAAAGGGTCTTGACAGACAGACAGACGCACAACGAAGTGGTCCTATAAGGGTCCCGTTTTTTCCTGTTGTGGTACGGAACCCTAAAACGTGTCTGAAACTCAAAAAACCATTAAAAATCTGTTGATTTCAAAATAATTTACGGATCAGGACCTTAAATAACGGGCGCGGGTCTCACTCGAATTGTCAGTTTTATTATTTTACATACAGATAATATATACATTAGGCCACATATTATGTGACTGTTGGGTGTTATGTTATGTAGTCATCCATAGCATAAAATCATATCATACTAGAGGTATATCTTTGCATACAGGGTATGACATTTATTACACAAGAATAAATTGCAGTTCCTATAAGTGTTATGGTGGCACTTCACTTTGCGTATTTGCGTAAATGTTTGTATTATTTTGCCAAAGCAAACAACATTGTGTTCTCATGGAGTCACGGTTGATTTTGCCTTGGATAAATAACGCAAACAATTGCGAATATACACCAAGTGAAGTCGCAACTTTAAAAGCAGGGTGGGAAACTATCAAGATTCGTAATTAATTTTCATGTAGCATTACTATTGAGTGTACCAAATGGAGATAACCCTCAGGTTTACAAGTTTCAACATTTGAAACACTTTATACATTTGATTCCTGTTAAAGTTCCAATATTTATTTATTTGTGATTTTAGGTTTCAGCAGGGATTCAGAATTTAAATATCAATGATGACCAGACCCCTCTGATGAGTGCACCCCAAAGCTACTCTAGTGCTCCGCTACCTGCCACAATTGCAGAACAAGGGCAGAAGCCTCCACCACCTGGGTTTTTATCAGGTGTACCATTGGTGAACCCTGGTAACTTCGCTGCCAGCAGTGATGTGCCTCAGGACCAAGCAATTCCACAAATTGCTTCTCATCAGCAGCCAATGTCTCAGGCCCAGTCTGTTGTATCAAATATGGCCAGTTACTCCAGCAGTAAGTATCATTTTCACAATAAACTGGAGGTCTAAAATGGCCACTTTATATTAATCATAATACGACGATTCATATCAAGGAATTGCTAAGGATCTGCTGACAATTTAGAAAAGGAATTACTACCAGATGAATTTGCCACATTGAGCAAATTCATCTGGTTGCAATTCAGTTTCTGAATTCTCTGCAGATCCTTAGCAATTCCTTTATATGAATCGTATTATGATTCACTAGTTGCGCCCCGCGGTTTCACTCGCGTGAATAATGATGAAAATTGATGATGATGATGATGATGAAAAGTAGCCTATGTGTTAATCCAGGCCGTAAAGTATCTCCATTCCAAATTTCACTCAAATACATTCAGTAGTTTTTACGTGAAAGAGTAACAAACATCCATCCATACTCACAAACTTTCGCGTTTATAATATTAGTAGGATATAAAGTGGCCTTTTTAGACCTGCTGATTTACAAACATAGTGTAACAATAAGTGGATATCAAATACGTTTTGTGATGCAGGCAATTCAAATACTTGCCAAGCTCTAAATAAGGTTCAATAAGTCATGGTCAGATAATTGGAGATATGACATGATGGCCATGAGTGAGCCATGACGTGAGATTCATATTTAACAAACTTAAAAATTAAGTTATTACGATATTTCTAAATATAAAAGGTAAATAAAAAGTTTATCCGGTTATGTTTTTACGAACAGTGGTGGTCAAATAATTAAAAACATCAAGACCCTAATTCGTGCGGATCGATTCTTATGATTCTAATGCAACCCACTGAATTTACTTTTCTAGGCACTATCCGATGTTTCATGAGCCTGTCTTAAAACTAATATTAAGTTTAATAATGATTTGTTTTCAAAAAGATAATAATTATACACGAGAATTATACATGAGAATCAATTATACATATAGTAAAAATAAAGTAGGTTGTTCAAGTTAAGGTAGGAAAGTTACCTAATAAATGCTTATCGTATATTACGATTATTGATTGATTGATTGATTATGTATTACAGATTTCGCAGATGCAACCCTCACAAATCTGGGAAGTATACCATCAGTATCCAATATGCAGCCTCCGGCGCCGTTGCCTAGCTTACCCGGCATTCCAATGAATCAGCCCCAACCATACATACCGATGATGCCCAGCTACTCACAGCCGCAAGTACCGCCGAGCGTGTTCGCTCAAAGCACGCCAAGCGTTTACACTCAAAGTACACCTTTAGTACCCACGTTTGACATGAGCAGCTTTGGCCAGCCTCCAATCCAGCCCCCGCCAATGACGGCTGGCCAATCTGTCGTGACGCCAATTTCGCTCCCAGGAATGCCGCCGATAACCGTGAGTGCCACATTACCTGCCTCAACTGTTCAAGAAATTCACCAGCAGACATTACAGCAGCAGGATCTGCTTTCTTGAAAATATATTTTTGAAAATTAATGTAATAATATATGCATTTTTATTATTTGTTAGACGGATTCTCTTATTTGCGAAAATATTATTTTGATATGTTCAAATTTAAATGATCTATATGTGTGAATGGAAGGCAATTTAGGCAGTTCAACTATTCACTCATGTTATGCTATAATTTATTGGTTTTCGAATATTATTGCAATATTAATGTATCCTTTCAAATATTTTAAATTTACATACTGAGCGATTGTTTCCAATAACTGCCTTCCTATGTTAATAGCATAAGTGTAAAATAAATATAAAAAATACCATAAATATAAGGACCGTTTATTTTTTGATTTTCAAAATTACTTTTTAGCACATATGTTTTTATTTGCTAGTGTTATTATTCCTATGTTATATTAAATTATTCTTATAGATAAATACTAAAATTAACGGTATATAAGTACATGTCAGTAAGTATGAAATATTAAAATAATGCAAACACACATTTGTAAATCACATAATTATTAGTAGATACAATACAAAGGGAGCCTCCCACTAGTTCACCCTAGCTTCATTTGAAGTAATATAGTTCAAGTGTCCAAGTAGATCACTTTGAAAATGAATTGAGATAACTCTGACACATTAGTCACTAGATTGAGTGGGTGTAATAGGTAGGGTAGAGTGTGCGTCTAATCTAAAAAACGACCCACAATTTAATTACGTCACAAAATATTCCATAATCCAGCACCACAAGGACCGTTTTCGAACGTCAAGCTTGTGTCAAGTGCCAAGTAAAAGCGGTGGAGCAGCGCCACCGTGGAGCGTGTTTTAGACTAGACGCACCCTACCTAAGTATAGCTCGCAGAACCGACAACCGCTAGGGGAATAAAGGTTCTCGATTGGCGATCACGAACCGGAAGATGCAGTGTAAAGCGGTCTCCCACTCGCGATGGAAAGAAAATCTAAACAGCAGCGGCTGTTGAATGAAAAGGAATTATCAGGGGTGTACGGGTTTTGATAGTCTTCGAAACTACCTATATGAAGTTTCGTTTCCATCCATACATTTACTGGCGGCGTCCTTAGTTTTCTTCTCGTTTTCGCTAGGGGCACTGCAAGTAAATGTATGGAAGGAATCGAAAACTTCATATAGTTTCGAAAACTATCAAAACCCCTACTAAGCCCCCAGAGCAAAATTGATGCCACGTGCTGCGACTCTTTCCTACCCCATGATGTTCAGATACGTGGAGCCAGAAGCTCGCGTGGAGGTCCTGTAGTGGGACTGTGGTCCCACACTAGAATTCCATGTGTCGTGGGTATCAGAAACTACGAGTACCATGTAACATAGCACCTCAACCCGGAACAAATATTTGCAGATCATACAAATATTTGTCCCCAGCGGGAATCGAACTCGCAACCTATCGCATCTCAGTCGGCTTCTCGCCCGCAGCGCCACAGAGGTCGTCCTCTTGATTTGATATTTGTAAGTGCAATACTAACTATTTAGATTTGACCTATAAATCTACATATATTATTTTTGAAGATAGGGGCTAACTTACATGGCTTTTTTTTTGGAAGCGATATATCTATCGCGTCCCTAATTTGTTAAATTTATGTATGTTTTCTTTCATCATCACTCAACAACAACAACCAGGAACAAGGAAGTCTAAAAAATTTTAGGTACTACGGTTCTAGCTGTGGGTTATTTACTGTTTTGCATATTATGTGCAATTTTTATGTAGACTTCTGATGTATGGCGCTATAGAACGGACAGTTATACCTAGGTACAACTGAGCGAGAGTAACATAGGGTCTCGTTCGGACCCTTAGGGTATAGAACCTTAAAAAACACTTATATTAAAGTCATGCTTGGTTAGTATGCAATTTCATAACTGGGAAATCGATTCGATTTAACCTTACAATGCGATTAGTCGCAGAATGTTTAAAAATTACGATAAATTCACAATTAAAAAATATTTTACGAGTACATAAGTAAATGTTTAGGTAAGTAAGTATTTTCAATGTAGGTTCTGTTTTCGTACAATTACAAAATATATGGGCATATGTCCTTAGGTAAAGTTAATTTTGAATATTCTAAAGAAAGGTGCCGAGATTAATTTATTCAGCACTTATGGAATCTACTTTGAAGCAACTAACACTTATTTAGATCGAAATTGGCTATAAAATACAATAGGTACATCATAATCATTATACATTACAATGAACAAGAACTAGTTTTGTCAGATAAATTAAATAACCTACAACGCGAGAATAATTTTATGAAAAAATATATATTATCAATTTCTTATCATCTAAACTCAAGAGCATCCGGCTCGAACAACCAAAATCAACGTAGAAAACATTTATTTTGGTCCTTCAATAATATTAATCTGCGATATGTTGTTCAGATTGAGAAAATTCCGATAAGGTAAAATACAAGAAGAAATTTTAAGTGAAATCGGCTCGAAGGACCAAAAGCAATGCAGAAAAAAATCATACGCTCGAATGTTTTTTAGCATAGCTAGTTAATTGGTATCTGTGCTTCAGTCCTTATTCTAAGGCTCAATCTCAACACCATATCACAGATTAAAATATTAAATAGACTTTACCTACATAAAATATGTTTATTCTACCAACTACATTTGGCAAGTTTAGATTGTCTTTGGTATCGTTAATTCGCGGCTACGTTTTCAATGCGAATTGTGATTTATAGCCGTGGGTTCGAGTTTGATGCATAACATGTTCGTGTTGTAATCGTCTGGTGGAGGTTTTTCAGGATCCAAACCAAGTGATGGATTGTCGAAGCCTCTAGTGAGGTTCGACTCGTCGCTGTAGAAGACTCCTCCAGCCAGTTCTGATAGCCTGCGCCTGCGCCGCGTGTCCTTATCGTCGCCCATGTTTGGAGGCCGCACGCTTGAGCTGCGACGCCGTTCTGAACCCAGTCTAGTAGGTACACGTAGGTGTTTCTGTTGAAAATTCAGGATATTGTACTTAAACAGCTGGGGTACAGAAAGTCTCCCATAGAAATCTTCATGCCCAAGGAGACCAAGTCAGAAGGCCATATAAAACTTTATGTCGGAAGACCTTATATAGGTATATAATTTTAGTTACTTTGGGTTATTTAGTCAAATACCAGCAGAAAAATAAAGTTCCGTATCGTTATTTGCAAAATGAAATTTTCAGAAACTACTTTCGTCGAAATGATTTATTATCAGTGAGTGTTTTGATAGATTGTAGTGTTTGCACTCTGTAGTTCGATTCAAATAGTTCTTACATCGCTGTATGGGGGATAAACTCGAGGTGGTCCCGTGAAAATACCTATTGAGTGATCTAGGTAAATGTGTGAAATCGGCTAGAATGGTAAAAAAAGAAGTCTACATCGCGTGTATTCGCGAGGTCCACTATTCAGGGCGAACCTAGTTTACTTACCTTGAACCTGTTCGGTAAAGAGTTGAGCAATTTCACAATCGGTGGAGAAATTAGATCAATGGGCACAAGGGCAGGGTCTGTAGCCCCGGTCACGAACGACACCACCAGTCCGACCAGCAGCGTGGCGCCGCACCCCATGCCGGAGTACCACAGGTATGACACTCGGAACAGCCAGAATACTGCTTCATCGTGAGCTTCTCTAGAATCATAAGACTTTCGTTAGATCATTGGTTCATTGATATTTTAAAAGATAAGAGTGGTCACGTGCTGTCCCAGGAAGGGTCTTAAGAGTCATTACCCCACCCCTACCCCTGGGCCCGGGGTTTAGACAAATCCAGTATTAATCTGTTTTGTAAAACTAGTTTGTAAATGCGCACAGTTTGTATTTACCACGCCCAAAACAAATCCTCTTTTCGGCCGTTTGCTACTTGTCAATTTTTTGCTCACTCAGCTTGCTATCATAATGTGGCCTAGCTCGTTTTGCTTGCAAAATACAATTTTTGTATACTCCTTGGAACTTACTGCATATCTAACACATGGGTTGGTACTTATTCTGGCTTGCGAGCGGTGCGCGTTGATGTCTTTTGTACGAGTAGTTAGATAGATTGTATAGGCTACGAAGCGTAGCGTTTCGTAGCGTCACTGGAAGTTTTTTATTGGGACATCCAAAACTTCTGATGTCCGTCATACGACGGACATCAGATGCTTCAGTTAAATGGATATATACCCATTTAACTGAAGCATCTGAGGGTCTTTTACGAGTTTTGCATTGCAACAATCACTTTGCGAGTCGTGAGGATTCAACTTTACTTACGTAGTAACTATTTATGAATCTGTGCTATTTCTATCGACTGCGCGGCACAGAATGTTGAATAGTTACTATATATATATGTATGTAATCAATATTATTATACATACACAGGATCGACATCCAAGGTCTGATTCGAGTCAAGGCACCCAATGGTCGAGAACGGCAGGCGGTGCACCGGCACTTGCGCGAACTGCGCACCTCCTCCCGCTATCACCACGACGAGCAGCCCAACGACACCGCCTGTGATCGCACCCTGCAAGAACAATAAATACAAAGTAAAATATAAAGTAAGTACCTAGCAAGAATCATAAAAACAAGTCAAGCTGTGTTTGTTGCCCTGAAAGAACACCTGCCAGCTCAACCTACTTTACTAGGTAGGTACTCGTAATGCTTGGCTGTTGGGAAACGGAGAATTGCGATTCAGTTGCAACTACCATCCCGGGTGTCGTTGCAACGTTTAGGGGCACCAAGATACAGGATTAGCCTAGTTTGGGACCCTCAGTAACATCTGACCCTATCATCATTGCATGTTATAAATATATATCATTATACACAGGGTGAGGCAAATTTTTGGCCCCTTACCTTTTCTTTTGTAGTTAGAAGGTTTTGTTCTTAGGAACCTTCTGTTTTATTTTGGTTAAAAAAATATTGGCATTTTTAGATTTTTGAAAAAATACGGTTCACCCAAAAAATTACTACATTTGTCAAAAAAAACAAGTTGGTCTTAATCGACTCTATTTCCAACCAGGAACACTTTTCTCAAAGTAACTTACCAAATCAAATCGTAAGTTTTGGCAATAAATAAAAAAAACCATTAGGTAGGTAGGTAGGGTAAGGTACCTTTGAGGTACCAAAAATTTGCCCCACCCTGTATAGGTATAGCTTATAATATAAGTATTTTTTTATAAAATTCTCTTTGTTTGATGTTATAGTTCCACTTGTGTTTGTTTCTATAAATAAATTGATCTTATCTTATCTTACCTTATCTCATTGTACAAAATACGTCGCACTGATTTCTCGGGTGGCAGTTTTGGGAGTGTTCTTTGGGAATAAACCGATTCTTAAAGCGTTACAGGAGTCAATTTGAGTGGGAATTGAAAAATGGAAAATGGGGTTGTGGGACTATAGTAGATTATGCACTAAGGGAATAAAGCAGTGTCTTATGTCGCGGGCGGCATATTGAACCCTGAGTGTAACGAGGGACTCTAAAGTTAACTCCCGAGTGTAACGAGGGAGTTATATAGAGTCCTGAGTGAAGCGAGGGGTTCAAGCTGCCCAAGACGAAGACAGACTTTATTCCGGAGGAGCATACTCTACTTTTCACACCTACTGCGAGACAATAAAAAACCAGGGCTCCATAAAATAAGTATCGTGTTTTGATGAACTCTGGAGTAGAATCATTATCGCTTGACATTTTTTGTTAACACTAATATTGCCATTGACATAATTATATATTACTAGAATATTGCAATAAATTTCACTGAAAAACACAGCACCAACTTAACATCTCTTTTGTTTAACATTCTTTAAAATCGCGCCTATTTCTTTTTTTTCTGAGTTCTGCTTTTGGTGGCCAGTTCGATTTTCAAACAAACCTCTTTACAATGCCATATGGGCATTTTTTTTCTTGGAGTTTTCCACGAGTTTCCACACGAATTTGACGTTCCAAATTCAAATCACTTTAATCCCTAGGGAGTTACATACAACTTTATATCCCTAGAGAGACAATGCTTTACTTTACATTGAGGTTGCATGATTTGTAATTGGACATTGTCGAGCAGGTGGTGTGAAAATTCGTTTATAAGACGATTAAAAATTATCCTTGTGATTTTAATGAATAAAATATTTATAAACACTATTGAATTTGACTTTGAAAGATTTTATATACATAAACGAAACTTACGTACAGTACTTACACATAAGTTTAAAAAAAAATCGTTACTAACCTTAGCATTGGCCCACGGAAATAGCATGCCTAGTGTGAACAAGCCGAGAGAAACGCCACCAGCCATGCCGTTGAAGGACAAAGCGAGCTGCAGCACCGGCCCCAAGTGTTCTACCACGAAGACCAGACCGAAGGATATAGCACCACACGCAACGCACACCCATCGAGCTATCTGTATTTGAACGATGTCATTTTTTTATACTAGCTTCCACCTATGCCTATTTTTTTATCGAGGCACAGTCTTCTTTATCTTTCACCGAAATTGGTTCAGCCGTAACTAAATAAAATTTTGTTTGATTTACTCATCATCATCATCATCATCAGCCTGAAACCGGAAATCAAATCATCTTTATTACGTTTATAAGCAAAATATCATCTTGAATATCAAATCTCCCATAGGCGGAAAAGTCTGAAAAATCTCGTATAAAAAAATCTTGAGGAAAAATCTTCAACAAAAATCTCGAATGAAAAATCTCGAGTGAAAAATCTCGAATGATTAATCTCGAATGAAAAATCTTGAACGAAAAATCTCGAATTAAAAATCTTGAACGGAAAATCTCGATTATTATATTTATATTACGCGAGGCGGATGCTATGATATCTAGTAGGACTTTTTTACTCAAATGAACTTCCAATGCATGCCATTTTATACTCTTTTGTAAAGTAGGTAATAAGTAAAGTGTCAACATAGTCCTCTGGTAAGTACTTAGGCTATTTGCAATGGCCGTGACCATGTTAGTTGACCCATGAAGCGGCATGACAAACGGTCTCTAGTCCATCCATCATCCACATACGTCTCCTTGTGACCGAAGTCCCACTGAATGGATCCGCTTAAGTATCTACATAACTAACAAGTGACGACCTCGGTGGCACGGTGGGTGAGACGCAAGAGGTGCGGGTTCGATTCCCGCTGCAGGACAAATGTTTGTATGAATAAATATTTCTATCTGTAAATATTTGTTCCAGGTGTTGTGGTACCATGGTAATCGTAGTTCCTGATACTTACGACACGGAATCCTAGGGTGGGATCTGAGTGGCTACTCTTGACGCTCTACTCCAATCCTAATTCAGGATTTAATTTTAGTGTCATTGTCGCTAAAGAGTATTATGTTCCTTGGTCATTTGGTACTCTTGAATTCAATACTAGCGCACAATTTGGAATGGAGATTGGTGGAATTTTATGGAAATAAGTGAAATCGACTTTCTGTCTCTGTTGTTCTTCACAAGTCAACACGCAAAGTCAATCGCGTGCTCTATCTCAATTTCAAACTCGATTTGGTTCAAGAGTGCCAAACCAGCGATATTAAGATTGAAACGGATTGCGATTAGAACTGTTTTGAAGAGTAGCTCAGCAAGATTATTTATGTGATTGTTGGGTGTTATGTTATGTTAAGTGTGAAAATGATGATCTTACCAATGCCCCTTTATTTTCTGGCAAAGTTATGCCCAGAAGTCCGTGTGCCAAATCTTGACAAGCTACTGCCGCTAATGAATTTAGCGCAGAGGCCACCGTCCTGTGACAAAACAAAGGCAAATAATCACTCAAACGAAGTAGGTTAATAAAATATGGAGAAGTGCAAGTTCGCAGCCTGAAGCTTCCGTATCGATATTTGGATCCTGCCATGCCAGATTGTAGCATTTTCTAGTCTTTTGTAGGGGTAGAAAAGTAAACATTGCCTTTAGTCCTAGCCAAGCATGCCTATTAAGTACTATTAAATACTGTTACTATTTGTATTTGTTTATAATGTTACTAGTATAAGTACTGGAAGTACCTTAGAGTTTTTAATTTGAATTCAGTAGGTAGGTACAGCCACAGGGAGATAAGTCATTCAAGACCGTAACTTTTTATTGAATTTGAGTTAGAAGCTTGATATTTTTACAGAGGCCGTATAGGTAGGTACCGTAAAACCGGGTTACTTTAACCCTAAGAGGTAACTTTGGCCCAAAGTTTGAACGTAATTTCTGCTCGTAGTTTCTACTTAAATTGAAAGATGGCAGGTCCTTTGCTCGCCCCGGAATGATTTCACTCAAACTTTTTCCACATTTGGGCCAAAGTTACCTCTTAGGGTTAAAGTAACCCGGTTTTATGTTACCTTTTCTTTGGTTTAAATTTTAACTCGGTATAGTACCTACCTACCTTATCGTTCCTGAGAAAAAAGTTTTTGGCAGGCAGGGTTTGACCTTTACAATACTAGAATACCGGGTGCCATTGATATGCTGGGTGCTTAGTTTTAAAATAGATTTGTTAAACTATAGCACCCAAAATATATACTTTGTCTTCGATTAGGTATCCTATAGTATGATAACTAACTACATATAAGATTTTAATTTCCAGACATTACTCAAATTGAAACCGGTATCCCAACTGGACTTTTCTAGTTACGTCCTCAGTCATAAACATGTTCTGCTCCAAGTCTTCCAGTCAGTTATGTTGAGGCTTGCATGGGTTTCACATTGTTACATTTTGCAACCATCCGCATATTTGATTTAACTGTGAGTGTAGTTTTGTTTCTAAGGTCAAACTATCAACTGGATTACCAAAAGCAGTTTTACTCTCACCCCAGGCTAGCAGCGAAAATGCCGGCGACGAAGAAGCCCGGGACTCCACGCGCGTGGCCCAGCTCCCGCACCACGTACAGCGGCAGGAGACGATCCGATCCTGTGATATCTCCATTCTGTGGTATGTTACATTGTTTTATATAAATGGTTTTCATCGGGAAACGTCACATTTTGATCGTTTATATTTTTAAATGCGTAATGGTAATAGAGATTTCTTGTCTTAGGTTCTTGAGGTAGGCTTGTTTCAAAGAAAATCAATTGATTTTAATAAACAGATTTAATATTGGAAGTTGTCCAGCTCTATTAATTACTACTTACCCAAATACTGGTTGTATTTGGGTAAGTAGTAAGTATAGAGGAACTTTTACAGTAAATTAATGGAAAAAAAAACTCCTAAAAGTTCCGTCCTTATTTGTTAAATAGATCCTGTCCATCAAAAAGTTGTCTGGAAGAGATCGCTTAAGCGATAAGACCGCCCATCGAACCTCTGATTTGAAACTTTGTTTTGTGTTTATGGTGTTCAATAAAGTTATAATCTATCTATAAGTTCATGACAAAAACGTAACCGTGCGCAAAAATAATCAGCAATCTAAGAAGTGACGTTTCTCAGCAGACACTTTCATCCTACTTATATTATAAACGTGAAAGTTTGTAAGTATGGATGGATGGATGGATGTTTGTTACTCTTTCACGTAAAAACTACTGAATGGATTTTAATGAAACTTTACAATAATATAGCTTATACATCAGAATAACACATTATAAACAATTATACGCTACAATTTATAAAGATATTGTGTGAATTGTCCATAATATGACGATAAGTGTCAAGTAAGTAGGAAAAAATCTATCATCTGCGAGCTATTCTGGCGTGCGCTGCCAAAACCGCTAGAGTTACACATATGTAATGTACGATGGAAATGTTTATCTTAAATAGTCCTACAAAAAAGCCTGCCACAGTATATATATATAGGTTATAATCTTTTCTACTCCACTCTAATATAAGCTACTCGAAATACTAATCCTGCGCAAACGAAGTCGCGGGCACCAGCTAGTCCGTAATAAAGTAGTTTGAATAAGCCTTGCAAGTAAGATAAGTATCTAGTTACGGAGAACAAAAACTCGCAAAAAAACAACTCGTAAAGTAGTCTAATTGACTAGTAACAATGTCATAAATATTTAGTACTAGTTAAACACTACTTAAAAATTCGTACATGCGACCTACATTACAACAGTGAACGACATCTGACTACAACGCTTGAACGACATCGACTACATTAGAATAAACACCTTAGTACCTCTACGTGTTTACCTGAATCGGATCACAATCGGCATAGTGCAAGGCTAGGACAGCCCCAGTGATGAAATTCACGGAGTACACCGCTATGAGACCGAACGCCGAGATCCAGAGCGCCACTCGCACTTGCCCGATGCGCTCCATGGACAGGTACTTCTGGACTGAGGCCTGATTGGCGCAGAACATGCTGGTCCAGTACACGGTGCCTCCCACGACTACCGACCAAAACGAGTGGCGCACCGTTGGGTCAGGATTCATGCTAAAACATACATTTTAATCAAGATTCCGTTTGTACGGGTTCAATGAAAATGATCCAAAATTTAAAATAACTAATGTGCTCTAATGCTCTAATTCATAGTAAATTTTTCGTTCATTGTACAAATAAAACCGATCAAGCGCGTATCGGACCATGCCTAGTCAAGTTTTCTCTACATAACTTGAAAAGTTTTAATCACAGGATATTTGTCATAATGTTTGATCGAAGTTTCCACCATGACCCACTTACATGGGGAATTACAAGTTTTGTAGGTAACATAGTTGAGAAATTGCAATTTTGGGGCACATTGTATACTATTTTAACGGGTATATCTCGTTGATAGTAAGAAAACACTGCCTCACTAAACAAGACCTTTTTAACAATACTCCACAAGAGGGTAAGTGTTTGTCTTGAGTACACCTCAAGAAAAACACTTAGGTACTCCACTTTACATGTAGTACTTATAGGGGGTACAGGCTCCTAAAAATTAAAATACTTATATATGACGTTTAATTAACACATACAGGACTATACACTTTTTTTTAAATGGGACAGTTTGGGGATATCCGAATCCATAAGAGATACGGGAAAACTGACTTTGGAACCATTTACTCATTTTGTATGAAAACACTGAATGAAAGGCCACTAGAGGTATTCTGAAACGTGCCCGTACCTGGAAACAGCAAGAGGGAGGTCATTTTGAAAATTTATTGCGATAGTTTTATTAACGTAGTACCAGATTGCTTACAAATTGTATGAGAAAAACATTTTATTAAATTTGACTAACTTCTACTGCTCAGATTTTTTCTTCCGATACAATAAAACAATCCTTACATGAAACTGAGTCATTAAGCACTAAAAAAAATTTTGATGAAAACAACTCATTTTTATGGAGAACTCACGCTTGACCAAAAAAATAACTATGCCAAAATAGTTTTCATACAAAATGAGTAAATGGTTCCAAAGACAGTTTAGTTGACAATATTCTTATGGATTCGGATATCCCCATACTGTCCCATTTCAAAAAACACCCTGTATAAAGTATCCCTGTGCGTACTCAATTTTGGTTTATAACTGTACAAGTTATGACACTGTGACAGACTAGGACTGATAATCTGTACGACCTTATAAGGGTTCCTTGTCGGACTAAGAAACCCTAAAAAAGAAGGATGCTCCGTTTGCATGTAAAATCCGTTATAATTGCGTCAACAAAATTGGACGAGGCCTCCTCCATAGAATATGATGGGAGTTGCCATAATCACCACGCTTGGCAAGTGGATTGGTGATTGCAGTACTGGTGTTAATTACTTAGATGGATGCTGCTTCGCATATCATAATTCCTTAATCGCCTTTTACGATACCCACTGAAGGAGTTGGAGGAGTCCTATAAAACACCTGAATGGCGCGACACACGCGTTTTCAAGTGCACACCTGTGTTTGCATAAAACATTCCACGGTTTAAGGCGCTATCCTGACCGAATGACCTTGAGGTGTTCGCCTCTATAATTCATCGCAAATTATTTATTTTAGTGACACCTATGTAGTCCGTTCTAATAGTACTGCCATCTAGCCGTCCGTCCGAGAACCGGCGGCTGACTGGTCCGCTCCTTGCGCACAGCGAGATTCGCACGGATTCATGAAATATAATTCATAAAAAATAAAGAGAACCTATTTTTAAAAAAACTAATCTTGTAATAATTCTACTATTAAATAAACTATCCAATTGTGTAAACCAAAAAATTCAGTAACGTGAACTTTAAGAGAAGATGTACAAAATCATGATTTATTTCAATTTTTTCATGGGTTTATTGTCGAGTACTTACGACGTTAAATCATTAAACCAATCGTGGAACTTGATGACAAAATGTCAAATATACTACTATTATATATATTATTTATTGTGGTGACTATTATTTTTTTTTCTACTTGCTTTATTTAACGAGGAGAAAGAGACTTTTTCTGCTCTTTCGAAGAGAGACGTCGTCCTTTTTTATTTTATTTCAATTTCTAGTGTTTTTTTGAGTTATATCGTGTAATTTTGGTGGCATTTTAACCGGTGTAGCTTATAAAGAGCACATAGTAGTGAATCTAAATAAAATAAGTGAAAAAAAAAAAAAAAAAAAAAAAATTAGGAGAGAGGCTTGAAAAAACAGCTTGACGCCGTGTTTGGTCGGGGTACTGCCTTAATGCTAAAGATAAAACATAATTACTCAAAGAAGTGCAGTCGGTCTGTGTGCCTCGCGTAGTCCCAGACGAGGTCCATTTCGCCAACCTGCGCAGCTCCCATAGCCAGCACCACGGCTAGCGAGCCAATGAGCACAGCTGATTGGAACGAATCTGTCATTATCACCGCCTTCATGCCGCCCTGTGGATAATTTAAGAGAAACATAGTACCATCAGACTCGGAGAATTGTGGACTAAGTACTTCTGAATTTAAAACCGGTTCAAACTGACCTGTGATGCGTAGAAAATGCAGACAACGTACACCAATGTTACTGCCAGATAGGTATTTAATCCCGTAACTGCAAATTAACTTGAATTAGATGCTGTATTTAAAACGTAATGGAGGCATTGGTTAGATAATTATTTTTTCATCCCACCATCTCGAAAAGAGTATTCTACCCTTCGATATATGAGTGCAAAAACAGTTTTTATCCGCTAGAGGATAAATTGACATTCATTCTTCCGTGAGGATAAAGCAAATTGAATTTAGAACATCGTGTGCACTAAGTTTGGGAATTCAAAACATTATTAAACCTATTTACTTCTACCTCCATGGTGCCGAATATATCATACCTTTTTTAATTTGTTAAAAACTCAGACTCAGAACCTTCTTGGTGTAGGTATTACTTTTTTTTTTAATTTGGTTTACGTGGTTTACGCGCTCCATTTTCTTGTCACGTCATATTGTAAAAACCTTAGGTTAAAAACAAGAAACTTGAAAACAAGTGAAAAACCTAAAATGAGTGATTCTACGAGGAAGTTTATTTACAGAATTGACTGAAACTGTTAAAAATGCGCAAAGGTATCTTGTGATTGTAAATGTTTTTTTTTTGCATTTAGTAATTTCCTCGCTGAGGTGGGATGAAAACTTACGTGTTGCACTCGAGTGCAAAGATTTTTCACCTCGTGTTCTTTGATCACTTTTTTTTTTTTTTTTTTTTTTTTGTTTTTTTTGCGAGGGATCGCTACTCTCAGGATTTAATTTTTGAATCAAATCCTTCGCTTGCTCGGTCATCAAAATTGAGCACGCGCAACAAAAGAAACATTGCACTCTTGTATAACAAATAACTATTTCTCTTAATTTTTCTCACAAAAGTACATATTCGTTATTAATCATTATCTAAACTGTTCCATCTTACGATTTCATCATCTACATCATCATCATCAGCTGCGTTTTAGACGTCCACTGCTGCATGAGGAATCATCCCCCATAAAACACAATGGGGCGAATTGCCATAATCACCATGCTTGGCAGGCGGATTGGTGATCGCAGTATTCGTGTTGAGTACTCAGGTGGATGCTGCTGCCCATCCCCTGGTGTAATCCCTTAGTCGGCTTTTACAATATCCACGGGAGGAGATGGAGGGACACCTCCCGGCCACTTACGAGTTAAGAAACCGACATATAAATACAGTGCGTGTTCTATTGTGAAATAAAATACATATGAAGCAGCAGTAACATCATTGATTCGATAGCTACGTGTGATGGTCCGTAGCCTGTCTGACTTATTGCACCACTGCACTTTCGAGTGCATCAGCAATTCGATAGGTCTTGATAGCCTATGGCCAGTTCTCATCGTAGGTAACAGAACCAGTAACGACCATTATCACGACAAGTAGAAACCATAATCGTAAACTATTGACGACGCCTTTAGCAATCCGAAGCAACGTTGAATACCTGAGTACATTTGTTATGAAATATAAAACCAATAAAATTCTGCATCGAATATTTTATCGATTGATGATGTGCATATTACGACAACAGGAAAATTTCATCGGTTGCCTGCAGGGCGATTCTAAAACGTCGGAAACGTTTCCGATCGGATTCGTTAGTTTTTCATTTCGTACCTAAGTAACTAAAACAATTTTCTCTAGTAAAACACAGTAAAAAACAATAAATATTGTATATTGGGGGGACATCATGGGTGTACTCAGAGGTGTTGTTCATTGTTTCCCAAAGTATGTACGTTGTATTTTTTATAATTCGTTAGTTAAGCCACACCTAGCATAACCAATGAACCAGAAAAAAAATAATCGTTAGTCAGCCAAAATGTATACCTAAGTGGTTCGAAAACGCAAGACGACCCCATGGTGTGGCCATACCTACATTAATGGTTTAGGGTACAAACAAACCTGTAATTTATGCTGGTTAACATGTTTTATGAGTGTAGTATGAAATACTTATCATAGTTGCGCAATGTAAATGGCTGCCTACAATCCTATAAAGGTATTTTGATTACCATTGTGATTCCTATTTTGTGTAAGCACTATTTATAATTTGTTTCATTATGAAGGTTGTAACTGATTGAACAATTGATGGTTCAAAATGATCCTTGTGATATCAATGAATAAAATACTTTTTAGTTTGAATTTGTTGAGTTCTAGATTTAAAAAAAAATCATTCAAAAGTAAGTTCATAGTAGGACTATTTTATGCTATCATGGGCGTAGCCTGTTTTGGGGATTCAAGCCCCCTTCGAAATATTCAAAATGTTACATTATTATTATATTGCAATAAGGAGTTGAATTTATTACATTACAATTGATGGTTCAAAATGATCCTTGTGATATCAATTAATAAAATACTTTTGAGTTTGAATTTGTTGAGTTCTAGATTTAAAAAAAAACATTCAAAAGTAAGTTCATAGTAGGACTATTTTATGCTATCATGGGCGTAGCCTGTTTTGGGGATTCAAGCCCCCTTCGAAATATTCAAAATGTTACATTATTATTATATTGCAATAAGGAGTTGAATTTATTACATTACATAAGACATTTTCGCGCTGCCTCACCTGCCATACTTTTTCTGTCGCTCTTGCAAAAACTTTGGCTGTACACACTTCTTCACTACAAAAATTTCACGGCTCGCTCCGCTCGCCGGTAAAAATATTCCCTTCGCTGACCGAGGCCGGTAGTTTTTTAACACATGAATATTAATGTAATTTCGTGTACATTTTTGTTGTTTCATTTTCTTGAACACCCCCTCTACCCCCGAAACTAAAACCTGGCTACGCCCGTGCATGCTATGAATGCTTATTACAAATACCATCGATTTAGTATCACGGTACTTGTATCATTGAATGCCAAATATGGTTTAAGCATACCTACAGCATATCTTAAATGAAATTTTATTTGGCCACGTAACTGTTGCAAAATGTGTATTGACATTGACTGTGTAAATGAAATTAGAATACAGAGACCGAATCGCTATCACGACATTTGGAAATAGGTAGGTACAAGTACGGACCTATAGGACTTTTTAAATAACAAAACAAACAATTTTTAAAATTTTTAATCTATGCCATCATTAGAAATATGTACTTAGAAGCCAAGATTCGCTGTAAGTATGTTTCGAAAGTATCTTGATTGCGAAGATGTGTGGTTTCCGCAACTGTTACGCTAATAATACATAATAAGTGTACTAATAGCCGTTGCAGGTTTATTATTCGTGTAATAATGATGGGCCTACTAATAGTATAATTTAAGACCGTAAATCATTGTGGCTATTCTGTGAATGAATGTGAATAGATCTTTATCTGCCGTATCATTGATTCTCATCAAGTAGCATTTTATTACGTTTCTTTTCGCACCCAAAGGATACCATTGGGACGCTATTGACTAAGCCTACGCTATATATCTTTATGGCTGGGGTCTGTCACATTCAAAGACGGGTAAATCTCAGCAACCCTAAGAAAATTTGTTGTTGCTTGTTTGAAATTTACACACATTATGTTTTGCTGTGGCATATTTTCTTCGCAATCAATAAAAAAAACAAAATACCAAATCCTAAGGATAAGAGGCCGCCTATGAGTTCTTTATAAATTTACCGAAAAAAAGTTACCGATTTTTTAAAATAAATTAACGATTTTTTCCTCCTATCCTATTCCTTAAACATTCTACGTTATGACTTTCAAATAAGGTTTGATTATAGATAATACAGAACAATAAATACTTAAGTTAACCTGTAAGTAATAGTTAAGTAAATAAAATACTATTTGTCATCATACTTCTATAGTACGGTACCCTCAGTGCGCGAGTCCGACTCGTTATTGGCAATTTTTTATTGTGTCACTTTACACCTGCTCGGTCTGATTTCCCTGATGGAAAGAATGAACGATTGCGGTCCAAGTTACTCTCCCTGTGTGAACCCGGCAACACAAAGTTGATGGATGTCGTTAGGTTGACTTACCATCAGATAGTGCAAGTGCCGGTGCATAAACTGCCACTGCCGTGTACAATATCATTTGCAGCATGTACAATGAACTCGCGTACACACGGGCAGACTTACAGAAACGGATTTCCTGTAAAAAAACTTTAATTGTAATTTTTTTAAAAATATATTTTCGTAGTCTTTAAATTGTATCTTAGGGGCATCCATTAATTACGTATTTTGGAGATTTTTTGACCCCCCCCCCCCCTATCCCCTTGGTGAGATGTCGTGAGATTTATTAAATGCATATTTTTAATGTAAATAAGTCAATGTGTGCTTGATTGCGATGGATATATTTAAAAAAACAATTCGCCCGTAATTGTGTTTATTTAAGACAAGTTAGGACTAGTATTTAAGATTTCACGCAATATTACAATGTTTCATGAAAAAAATAATGAATGAATAGTGAATAATAAAATGATTAATAATGGACCCCCCTTATTTTGAAATACATATACGTTACCAAATATTCATAACAACTTGTAAGACGTAGTCGCATGAACACCGGCAAGTAAAGCTGGCTCGAAATAGGCACAATAATCACAAATGTGATACAAATCATCCAGAACTGTGCGCCTGCCACGTACATCTCCGCCGGATTTCCCAATAGCTCTATAGCTGTGACGAAACTGAAAAAAAAAAGTTTTATAATAAAGCTATAAGGGCGTGTTTATGTAAAAATACCATTCCTTCTAATGAATCTCTGATACCTTGCAGCCAGACTTAGAGCAGTCGGGAAAGTACCCATAGAAGAGCCTCCTAGAAGAAAATCGTCACCAGTGGTCGGTTTTTCCGTGAAATATCCATAGAACACCCCGATTCCACAGGATATAATGAGCATGCTGGCCAAAACAGTGTAGTCTTCCCAGTGGAATAGCTCAGTGGTAGAAATGCTAGGCGATGCTGATGCGGTTGATAGTAAACTTGTTGTCCAACATGATGATAAACAAATAAGTATTATCTGAAATAAATTATAACATCCTTTTAGAATACCAATTGCCTTTAAGTAGAGCGTGGATGAACAGGATATATTCTTAAACACCAAAAGACAGAAGATACTCTGACCAAGGGGTTACATAAATTGGATGTCTAATTGTTTAATTGATGTGTGGGCTGGTCTCACCTAAACCGTTTTGCTTATTCGGATCTTGTGTTCTTTTAATTAGAAAAACACTATTCAATTGCCATCTAAGTGGTTAAAAGGCATCCGTTGATGCAAGGTGAGTGTGTAGATAATGATCTAGCCATATATGTCTTATTCTAGGCACAATTTATGCAGGAAAACAGATCAGACGCTAATCTCACGTGGAGTCCCTGTTTTGATTTTTTGGGTCGTTATTCCAGTATTTACGGCTGCAAGTAACCGTGAAAAATATATAGTACCATGCCGTTAGATTTTTATGGCATTCCAATAATCAACACGGTCTATGCGTATATACAATACATTAGATTAGATGAAATTGAATGGAAATGACATCGTGTTGCGTTGGTAAAGGCAAGCAAGCGCAGCGATAACGTCGGCCGCCGCGAGGCGGAATGATCCGGTTCGACGTCGCTGGAGCTTATTCGATCCGGATGGCTCCGGATGGTGGCGATGGTTCAGCGCTGGGCTAGGGACTATGCGTGTCTCACACCACATTCCAAGCAATTAGGAATAGCCGTTGATGATCTTGTTTGTTTTATGAATTAAATACGGCTGTCCAAGATAATTTATGTATGGATGGAAAGATAGACAGCGCTCGGTGTCTTTATATGGAATAACTTCAGTCATTTCTATAAGTAGATCGAACAGCGATATTCAGCATAAGCGAATTTGAAAAATGTTGTACGATACAGATGGATGGCCAGTAAAAAAAAGGAATCCTATATTAGTATAAAACCTACCTATATTAGTATAAAAGGCTGTTAGGTACCCACCGTTATAGAAGAATGTGATAAGTTTCAAGAAGCGCTCTGACCAAGTTGGTGGGTGGGCATGAGGTTCAAACCCTGCCAAAGATGACACCTACTAAAAGTGATAGGAACTAACATAATGGTCCCTAATTCACTTGCTTGTATGAAGCAAAACCAAGATTAGGTATCTTTGAGTTTTGCTTTGAGACAACCGCAGGTACCTCTGTAGCGGGCGAGTAGGTAGCTGAGATGCGAAAGGTTGCAAAATTCGATTCCCGCTGCGGGACAAATATTTGTATGATCTGCAAATATTTGTTCCGGATCTGGGTGTTATGGGACCATGGTACTCGTAGTTCCTGATAGTCAAGACACAGGGAATCCTTGTGTTGTGCGACTACGTAGGTATGTGACTGTTGGGTGTTCTGTTCACTAGGTAAATTTTAAACATGATTTGTGCCAGTGCAAGTAAGTATAAAAATTTTACGTAGGTAACTATAGTGTTCCGAAAATCAGCTGTCTACCCGTCTTTCCAAGAAGTGGCGAAAACTGCGCTACTACTAAAACTCTTTTTCCCTGTCAGGGGTGCAATATCATCAAAAAGGCCGTAAATCATCATTTTTCAGGAGATGTACTGGAGGAGGCACTTGTATTTGATATCATAGGTATCTGTAGGTATAAGAATTTTAGTCATCAATGAGTTTAAATATACAGTAATTTGGAAATTTTACTGACGTTTAGCCACTCGATAACATTCCAAAATTGATATAACTTTTGAAACTATCATGGTTATTAACATAATTTTCACTAGAAACGGGATATTTACCATGATTTTTGAGTTTTGTTGATTCCCGATATTTCGGCACAGTTTCATGCGCCATGATCACGGGTAAACTCAAAAATCATGGTAAATATCCCGTTTCTAGTGATAATTATATTCCAAAATTGTACTCCTGAAATGTTTTCCCCTCAGTTTTTCCCCAAAGTTATACTATTATTTATTCTGTGCCCAAAGTAACCGCGAGAGGTCTCTTCTTGTAACTAGTTATTTATTGGTTACCCTGCTTCATGTTAGTGATCATATTGAGCCCTGAAAATTGACTGGTGGTCGATTGTGAAAGAACCAGTGTGGTGAAAGGATTCAATGCGCTTCACTTGAAGACTCTTTTCATGCAAAGGCTCAGGCAGGCACCAAATAAAACCAAGCCAAGATTAGGAGAAAAGTAACTATCTCTAAAGTAAAAAGTAAACCTATGGCAAAAATGTTTTTTATATTATTACAGTCTACCTACCTATAATATTTTCGATCTAAATATGATTAATTAATTACCTTAGTTTTTTGAACGTCACATCACCTCTTAAACGCCAAAGACAGTTAAATTAATTTAAAAATAAAAATAAGGGAATTGTTTACTTTTCTCAAAATCGGTCGATTTTATTGGGTAGGGAAACACTCCGGCACGAAATTGAGTCTTTTGAACCCAACTGATTTTTGTTTTCAATTGAAAACTTTTAGGCTGAATGGTTATGTACCGTTGCCAAACGTCTAATAATATAGTAATTTTTTCTTTAAAATTCGTTTTCCAAGTTTTAATTTATAGGGTTTCACATAAAGTCTCATTTTCTGTTCACACCTTATAGATACTTATAACTCTGCCTCAGACCGATTTTGCTACCGACCTTGCAAGCGTAGCATATTAGTTCCGATTATCTTCCAGATGATTTCATCTCTGGTGGCACCATGCAAGTGCCTAACCCAATCTCAAGCTTTTACTTTCAAATATTTTTTCTATTTCGGTTTTAGTGTTGATTGATTACACAAAACGCCTCGTCTCTCAGAGGCAAAGCAACATGTCAAAGGTTACATCGTGAAGCGGCTAATTATATTGGACGAAAAAAATACTAAGCATTTTCTAGTTGGTTTGCAAGATTCCGCTCACTGACTTTTATCCTTGAAACTTGCGAAAGTGTAAGTAAGTTAATAGTTAAATGTAGATTTTAATATGCACACTTGCATAGGTCACTCATAGGTCAGAACAAGCTTCAAAACAGTAGGGTAAAGCTAGAGGTGGTTTCAGCATTCTAGTGGTATGCCTCTCTATAATATTGCAATGTGTTGTCATAACATTTATTTATTTAATGTCTGGGATGCGCTCGTTTTGAGGAATCGCTATGAGTTCGTGATCGATATGATTCGATCATATGTTAGGTATGTTGTCATATTATGTTCATCAGCCTACATAAAAGATGCTGTATTTAACTATGTTTCTCAATTTAAGATTCAGAATGAACAATCAATTCTTAATTTTAAGCCATAGTTAGAATTTTGGATTTTGTCTAAGATCATGGTCAAACGAAAATGTTAACTGGACCACGACTACTGCTACTGAAGGCCCGTAGTCCAACTGGTCGGACAGACCACATCATTATCTACTTTATAATAGTTGCATTGCAAAGACCCTATGAAATAAGGTAAGATATCTCGTACAAAATAGTCATAAATATTAAACATCCTTCGAGATGACGCGATCGGTTGTATGTTGGGGTAGCTGTATCTGTGCGTTCTGGTTCCAGTAGTTTTCTTTTACGCCCTGTAGGTATTCCTTAAATCTTAATAGTAACAAAAACTTCTAAATCTTCTGTCTTTTGGGCACTGATAGCTACTGACAGTTCCCTAGTTTCTAAATTAAGTCCATCACGGATTTCAGAACTTTAAAATCTAAGGCATTATATGAAAGGCTATGGCACATTCAATGACATTATTCAGTTTTTCAGTTTAACAGTGTTTCAAATACTCACCCTAAACTCTCCTCCTAAACGAGTTGTTCTTTTCCGTGTATTTTCTGCCATATCTTTGCTGTCAATATTTCCGTCACTCTTTATTTTTATTTACGGTTCTAATACATAGGGTTATTAAGCCTGTGTTTATCAATCTTGTCGACGGCGTACTGAGGGCTAGAGACGTGTCGTACATCTACGTACTCTAATCAATTATTGTGATTGTGACTAAGACTGATTGGTGCTCGTCACCCAAAGCGTCACTTGTGAAGCTTTTGCCCTCCACGAGGCATAGCTTCCAGATTTCTTAGAATGTTGGACCTGTAAGATAAAGAAAGAAAGAAACTTATCACCATCTTATTCTTAACAAGTTATTAAAAAGATAAAATTTCAGAATTTTTTATACAAAAATGTTCCGCTCAAAAAAGGTTTTTTAATCGAATATCTAATAAAACATAGCATAGATCATTTTACAAAACCCTCATAAAGTTACAAAGTCTTCGGTTTTATTGTATTGATTTTATTTATATTTATCAGTTTTGACCAGGTCAAATTGACCCAATTGAATCATAATGAAAAACAATCGAAAAGTAGAGGTAAATTTGTAATTTTTCTATAGAAACAATATTGTCCAATTGTGTTTTTAGTAAAGCGATTCCTCGGAATTATAATGTACCTATAATCCTTTGGGACCATTCGCCATGCATGTTTTTAATTTCAGTATTGTCAGACTTGATTTACTGATGTAAAAGTCAAATCTACGATGGCCATTTTGCGTTAGAGAAATTATATTAGAGCATACATACCCAAATGTAGGAAATCGGGTGAATATAACATGTAGGTCGAGGTTATGTAAAACTTTCTATACAATATCTTTCAAAAAGCGGAAACCTTAGGTAAAAAGGTACAGGTAACACAGTGTTGTTTGACGAATTGTGCCCAGCAGCGAGTCAAATGAACCTGACTCTCATGGTATATTAGAGTTAGATCATTTCTCTGTTCTAACAGTCACATCACAAAACAACGCTGCAACTTCAACGTTAATGACACGTCTTACCCACTGCACCTAATTACATAACACATGTTTTTGTTACTCACCTCGCTGTATGAGTTACCATGAAATGGTTAGGCGATGAAGATTTCATCCTTTTCTATACAAATAGTTGTTAATTGCGTGTATTTTAATGAATTAATCAACCGGTTCCAGTTAGAAATAGGCACTCACTGGCACTTGCATACCTTCCTAGTATTTCCACATTAGGTACAGGCTCGAGTGGGGTCAGTGAGGGGTCAATTATTCCCACATAGGTATGAAATACAAAGTGGTAAGTGTGCACTTTATGGCACTGAGCCGATAAAAATACTGTTCACTTCAAGAACACACTCAAAATATTAAAACTTTATGAGACATCGAAACAATTCAACGTTGCACGGAAAGAAATACCGTGACATGTTATAAATCCATTTCATTGAGTCAACTGCAGCTAATGTTAACTCCGAGAGTAATCGTGTCTGCAATTAGTTGTTAAATTCTATTGTAAGCAATGTACATTAGTAATTATTAGCTGCGGGCAGATACTCAATAGACATGTCTTATAGCCTGACAAACGTTCATAAAAAAGTGCACCTACCTGGTACACGTATTTATTTTGTGCTGTTGTACTTGTACTGTTTCAACGAATTTATTAAGTCATAATAAAACCACATACCTGTCAATAGTTCATAAAAAAACATGTTATAAGTATGTAAACTTGGTCTGTTTATAGGCAGTTTTTTTGATGCGCTTAAAGCATTACTAAACCGCAGTAATGCGCGTGCGCCGGTCAAACTGAAGTAAATGAACATTTTGAACTCTGCGGTAAAGTGCTGCTATGCGATAAATCTACCGCAGAACTTATTGGTGATACAAGACGGTACAAAAACTATAGCGAATCATGAACACGTTTTATGATTGAAATAAAATATGCGTAACTTGAAAAAAAATCGTTTTGCTTGTAGTTACACACCCCAATTTCATAACGGCCCTTAACCTGGGTAGATATTTATCTTGCTACGCTTCTAATGCATGCAATCTACGTAGGTTGATACCTACCTACTAAAAAGTATTTTTGAGTAGCATACTATGAGCATGTATGTGTAATGTAAATTCTTTGAAAATGCGACAGTAAAATATCCAGGAACGGTTTATCATGGATCAACCCATTGCACGTATTTCAAAGTAGTTTCTACTCTTTGTAGTTCATTCGAGATGGTATCAGTTACAACAAAATTGTAATATGTTACACATATTTGTCATAAGTAATGATAGCTAAAAAAAGGCTGTCAGCTGCCCTCAAGCGGCCTTGCTGGTCGATGCGCCCGCGCTGCCTCCGCGCGCTGCCGCCGCGTCGTCGCCGCCGGCCTCTGCGCCGGTAGGAGGGCGTGCGTGAGCCCCATCGCACCGCATTGCGCAAGCCATGAGAACCATCGAAAGTGCCCCCTCCCCCGGATATGGAGCGCACATCTCTTATAAACACAGGTGGCGCCCGGTTGCTGGACACTGTTCAAACTCGTGTGTTACGTGCTCAGGATGTGTGACAAAACGGTAGGTGCCCGTGACAGTGAACTGTTCGACCTAGTGATCTGGTGACAATTTTGAATTTCAGGATAGTGAATACGGATTGAGTGCTCAAGTGCTGGATACATCCAGGAATCTTCTGATCCATTACATACCTTATTATACCTATGTGATCGTTAATTTGTGTGTGCAGGTACTGAGGTCATTGTTCGTTGCGGCGGTGGTGGCTTGCGCGGTCGCGCGGCCTGAGCCTCCCTCATCCTACGGACCCCCTTCCACCTCTTACGGAGCGCCCGCTCCCCAGTACGGCCCTCCCCAGCAGCCCATAATCCACAAGCACGTGTACGTGCATGTGCCACCCCCAGACAATGAGTACCCGGCTCCCCGCAAGCAGATCTACGTGCCTCCCCCGCAGAAACACTACAAGATAGTGTTCATCAAGGCCCCGACCCCACCGACCCCGACCGCGCCCATCATCCCGCTGCAGCCGCAGAACGAGGAGAAGACCCTCGTGTACGTGCTGGTGAAGAAGCCCGAGGAGCAGCCCGACATCGTGATCCCGACGCCCGCACCCACCCAACCTGCCAAACCGGAGGTTTACTTCATCAGATACAAGACTCAGGTTAGTAACTTTCAAACATGAAAACTAACTAGCGACCTAGTTAGATATAGGTACGTTAGTTCGATGATAGTTAGTTGACGGGAACACATTCTTGGCCTTGGCTATACACTTAAAATTAACTACAAGTGGAGTAAATGAAACAAAAGAGCCGCGCGCATCGAGATTAAATCTTTAAAATCCAAAGAAAAGTACCAACCTACTACATATACATAAGTACACGTATTCCTATCTTAGCTCGAGATCAAGCAAGAAGTTATCAAAAGATCGCCAATGAAGACATTCATTAAATAACGTGCATACAGGTAATTTATTGGTCAATTAGTTTTCACGTCGCTTGCCATAATATAAAGTGAGCGTATTTCACGGACAGTTGATTCACACAGATTGTATCAAGAAGTTGCATGGCACCTCAGCTGCTCGACTCGTCAGGATGCGCTCGCACTATCTTGTGAAAGTACGCTATAAACATTTCCTGGAGTGGTTTAGTCAGGAAGCATTATAATAGCATAAGTATTTACATGACCTAACGTGTTCAATGCCCTGCCATCACCATTATACTTATGCAACATGCTTCTGTTCTGTCCTAGGGCAAAGAGATACAACCTAAATTTAACAGCCTGAGGCAATTCATTTTGTGATAAATAATATTGAAATTGAAATAAGACCTGCTGCTTTATTCTCTGAAGCTGCGCTGGGAACGTCCTGCAACAGCGATCAATGCGCGCTAGCCTCTCAAATTTTTTATGGACTGACATAAGAAACCTCAATGACATCGTGTAAAAAACCAAGTCTGCCTATATCAACTTTTAAAAAGCTCGCATGAACTTTCCCAAAAACATAGGTAAGGTAGGTAACGTTATCTTAATAATCTAAGCAGTTGTAGCATTTTGTTGATTACTAAATTTATTATGCATGATGTAAAAATAACATCGTAATAACAGTTGTTTCATGCAAATATCATTATAATTGGTGGGTCAGACTGAATTTAAATGAAGTCGCAAACGAAAGTAGTTGTAGAGGAATCATAACATTGATTACACTATATGTGTAAGTGTAACCTACGTAACCGGCCACTTATCTATTTTTTTGATTAGACACAACTAGGTCACATTCACCAAAAAAATTGACTGGTTGTACTTTTAAGAATTTATTCTTGACCTCAGAAGTTACATCATTTATCAAGCTCTACTTTACATAATATGTAGTCTTAACAAGATTGTAGATAGATAACATACTTAGTGTTGGCAAATGTGTACCTATTATTATTACACTATGGTATTTGTTAACCTTCAATGGTCCTAGGTTCTAAAGGTAAACGCACAGTTAGCCGGCCTGTATTACAGCACTGCATTCTGTATCATACAAATTTAATTATCTTCATAATCAGTTGGGTAGAAGTCCACTGCTAGACATAGACCTATTCCAAAGAATGCAACGACTAAACCTTCTTGAGCCACTTTCATGCACCGTCATAATGCCATCGGTGCATAGAGCCTATATAGGGCGTGGTCGCCTCTTTATCAGCCTGCAGAAGTCTACTGCTGGACATAGGCCTCCCCCCTAGAACGCCATGACGGTTTTGAGCCGCCTCCATCCACCGACTTCCTGCTTCCTTCATAATATCTTTAGTTCATTGAGAGGGGGAGGTGGTCGCTACTTGAGAACCTTTATTGCTTAGCGGTGTTTGTTAGTTCTACGAGCTTCAGTCATTTTGGTTCATCTACAAATTTCCTCCACTCAATTATATCACGCAGTGAAACTCCGAGCTTAGCTCGCTCTATAGCCAAATTTATTTTGTAATTTACATAGTGTCATTTTGTTTTCAGAAGCAGGAAGGTTACCCAGCTGCGGCGCCCCAGGCCGAATACGGTCCCCCCGCTTCAGCGCCTTCGTCTGAATACGGTGCTCCTTAAACTGCCCTCCGAACTGAATCAGCTGACCATTACATTACCCCGCTCTCAAACAAAACGTACTCGCCACGCACTGGAATCACATTGACATTGATGATGTGATAATTGCGATTTAGGCAATCAATTCTGTAATTTTGTTAGTATGAACATGACTGATGGACCGGGAAAGAATGGAAGAGCAAAGGTAATGCAGTAATGTCAGCCGGCAATAGATACGCCAAACTGTAACTGCACTGCATCGTGCAAGTTTCAATCTTTATTATACATCAAATTGATGTGAATTTTTGTAAATAAACTTATTATTTTTATACTTATTAAATGTTTTATAATTAAATACATTACTCTTTTATTTTGATAAACCATAAATATACCTTTGAGTAGGTGAGTCCTACCAAAACGGCTGGCGTTAGCGTGTGCCAGTGCGGCAACCACTGCTATTTTCAGCTATTTTTCATTAAATCAGCATAAAAACTCTGTTCGTGCATGAGCTGCTGCCCACAGATCACCGGGCCCGTCTGGCGTACCAACAGCGACTGCATCATTAACCTCAACCTGAAGAGGTGATTTTTATAATTCTGCGTTCTTGAGGAGTAAAGAGTAGGTAATATAAAATATCGATGTCTATAGTGTGGTACGAAAAAGCGAAGACGTCGAGTTATATCGTGTTAATTATTATTATTTTGGTGGCATTTTAAGTAATGTAGCTTATTATAAAAGCACAAATGCAGTGAAATTAAAAAGAACAGTGAGTAGGTACTTATTGCGTGACTTTTCAAAGAGGTGGAAATGGTCCACCAAAGTTTTAGTATAACTGCCATCGCATTACAAAATATGTCTTGACTGAGACTTTGACGCCTTGGTGTAAAAGTTGCGAACTGCAAACACGCATACTGCAAATTAATCTAAAAGTATACATGAAACCGGCAAATGTATACAAGGCCGCCAAATAAAAAAAACGGACTGGCCGAATATACATTTTGAAAAATGGCCGATGCGTTTCGCGAACGAAATAAATTAGATAAATTATTTTATAGGTCATTTTGTTTAAGTTATTTTCACTCGAGTCCTTTATTTTTTATCAACTTTTCTCTTGTACTTAGTTGAAAGAAAATCAGGTTATGAATTTCACTCAGAGTGACTTCTTGTTGCACTCGTATTTTTAGAGCCCTCGCTGACTCGGTGCAACAGTTAGGTGCAACAAAAAGTCACTTTCCGCTCGGTGCAACAATCTACTATTACGTATGTGTAGGTATTTGCCATTATGCTTATTTGTCATCTAACTTCCTCAGAGTTGAAAATTTTCAGTGGTAAAATATTGCGAAAGGTGCTAACTAGGCGACAGATCCTGATTAGTGTTGCGCTAAAAGCGAAAACATGTCAATAGTTTATTTAAAATGGTAAGTATCTATTCGGTTACACAATATAGGATGGCCCACATGTCTCGTTACGTCATGTAATATAGGTACAACCTACGTAGGTACCACCGTACCGTACCGTAGTTGTAGGTACGTAGGCCATTTTCAAACTGAATGCTTGGAAGGCTGTGCAAGAGAAGTTCGGTCAAGTGCGAGTCAGACATGAGCGCGCTTCGAGGCCGAGGGTGTCGCTATCTAATCATTATGCACATTTTTACGAAAACTTACGGTCTAAATGGATGGGAGCGGATAAAAGAAAAAATGTAAGTAACTAACGACCCTCATATCATAATTCTACTAGGTATTAGTAGTACACCTCTAAGTAATACACGCTCTAACTAATTCATAAACATATTAGGTACTTTCCTTCTTACATTACCTATTAACACTTTCACTGCATAATATTTTCTGCGATTTCACGTGTAAATACGGTTTTTTGTATTGAAACACAGACGTGTGTGTGAGCCGTTGTGTAGGGTCGCGCCAAACACAACCGTCTGCGTGTATCCGAAGCCCTATTGAAATAAAAAATCTACCTGAAGAAAAAAATAGTAGAAATAAAATCACAAACAACTAAAAACACCAGACGTGTTTTTTACCAGTGTAATTCAGAAATGATACACAATGCGTAAGCAAGGCAGGCCGTGAGTCAGGTCATCAAATGATCGCCTTGCCGCGGGTTTTCATTTTCTCATCACCTACATAAACGTTGTATGTAGTACAGTACTGTAGGTCACTACATAATACGAAGTCATTATGCGTGCCTCTGCTTAGTGCGTGATGTAAGAGCAACAATAGCTACAATAGTAAAAATGTCTCACGGCAACAGCAATTTAGCATTTTCACTTTCTCGGGTATAGCGTATGAATGGACTCTTCCGCCCAGGATTGTCATGAATTTATTGTGTCATCACAGTAGGCTTCTGTTGTGTAAGGTTTAGGTACCTACCTACCCCGAAAGGGCATCAGGCCCATTGTTTCGATAACATTAAACGAAATTATGAAACAGCTACCATCTAATTTCGCCCAATTTCGAGCTCGGACTACAAATTTTTTTGCGTAGTTAATTTTGTATGTAGCGATTGTAATCGATGATTGCAATGGATCTAAAAACAAATTGGGACTCGCTATTCCTACCGTGAATTAGAAGTTAACTCTGGTATAGAGAAGTTGCATATTCGTCATCATAGGAGAAATGGTTTGAGGACTGTGGCTACCTAGGTAAGGTACACATTCTTTCCCTTCATACAACATTCTCATAAACCTCCTATCTGAAAGAACGGTTCGAGTTCCTTCACAGTTCCGATCCCCAACCCCTCAGATCATTAGAAAATTTCTTACTAAGAATCCCTGCGTACACAGAACCAACTTTAACGATAATTCCTTCACGATTCAAGCAGCACGCATGTGGAATATGTTACCACATGCGTGCTCGCTTGGGAAAGCCCCATATTTAAATCCCCATATAATTTATTTTAGACGACAGTAATGTCATGTAGTATCGCCTATCGCTTAATCTTACACTGGGTAATTTCGTTGGTTCTTATTTATGTATTATTTCACTTTATATCCTACTATCCTACTAATATTATAAACGCGAAAGTTTGTATGGATGTTTGTTACTCTTTCACGTAAAAACTACGGAATGGATTTGAGTGAAATTTGGAATGGAGATACTTTACGCCCTGGATTAACACATAGGCTACTTTTCATCATCATCATAATCATCAATTTTCATCATTATTCACGCGGGTGAAACCGCGGGGCGCAACTAGTCTATAATAATAATAATATACAGGGTGTCCCATATTTTATGGATAATCCGGCAAGTGCACAAAGAGGGGGGAAATACCGCTCAGAAAAAAAAAACTAAATAGTCCTGGAAATACGACACTTTAAAAAAAACAAAATTTGCTGCCTATACGCACATTATTGGGCACTACACCCACAGATTGCGGAATTATTAAACTTTTTTTTCTGTGAAATGTTCCTGAATGTTGGGCTTTGCCAACGTGCTACCCAATTCATGACCAGCTATTGCTGTTTTTTTTACAAAAGGTTTTAAAAAACCAGAATAGCAAATGTCTGTTTTTAATGTATAAGTTTGAGCACCTCTGGTGAAAAAAAAACGTACACTGACCTGGGTGGCCAACCATTTTGAAAACATGCCTACTTTATGCAGTTTCTAAAACGATATTACACGCGATATTTTTATTTGAAAATTATTAAGTTATTGTTATGTGACATACTAGAAACGTATTTTTCATAAAATAAATATTTTTAAAAGTTACAAATAATCTCGATAATAGCTACCTAAATACGTTTTAAAACCTGGGCAGAGCACCTGGTGGCATGGCACCTGGGTGCATGACGCACGCACGACAAGTGCTTGTGTGAGAGAGATAACACTATTTGGCCGCATGAGAGTAAGAGGGATAAACAGGTCCGCTTCCATATCCCTTTGTGTATTTAGTAGTTGTTACGTGGTTGACTGATATTTAGATAAGTGATTTTAGTGCGTATCTTGATTCTCCCGATATCACATGTGCATTTTCGGTTCTCCGGGCTTACTTTCGATATCACGACTACTCGGCATTCTTTCGGATTTTGTTTTGTGCATTACGATTGGACTATTTTCTGTGCTGTTTACAACGACTCGGCATTCAACTGGACTGGTTTTGTGCTTTATTATTGGATTATCTTGTTTGGCGCTACTCAAGAAACTGGTATGCCTCGTATACAGTACTCGGCTCAGGAGTATTGCAATATGCATTTCCTTTATGGGGAGTGTGGTGGAAACGCCAGTACAGCAGCAGCACTTTATCGGGAGAGATACCCAAATGCACGCCACCCTGGTTACCGCGTATTTATTAGAGTGCACAGCTGCTATTTAGAAGGAAGGATTCCTGGTCGTGGCTTAGGTGGTACAAGCGAAGGAAGACCCCAGTTAATGGACGTCGAGGACATTGTGCTCAATAAAGTCGCAGAAGACTCTACAATTTCTGTTCGAGATATAGCAAGACGCGAAGGCATTGCAAAGTCGACAGTGCATATTATTTTGAGACGGCATAGATTTCACCCATACCATGTGACCCGTGTGCAAACTCTGCAGCCAAGGGACTTTGCTGCAAGAGTAACTTTTTGTCGCCTAATGTTAGACAAAATTGAAGAAGATTCGGAGTTTTTTGATAGAATATTGTGGAGCGATGAATCTTCGGCCAAAAAGACGGCTTTCTGAACCTGCACAACCTTCATAGCTGGCAGTTGACAAATCCTCATCTGATCCGTGAGGATAAATCACAATACCAGTTCAAAATTAACTACTGGACAGGGATACTAAATGGCAAAATTATAGGCCCATACGAAATTCCAGGCAACTTAAATGGGCCGAGCTATTTGAATTTTTTGCAAAATGTTCTGCCCGGATTATTAGAAGAAGTGCCTTTAGCGATCCGACGAATAATGAATATGGTTACAGAATGATGGGTGTCCAGCACATTACGCTGTGTCTGTAAGAAGATACCTGGACGAAACATACCCCAACAGGTGGATCGGCCGTTTGGGGCCAATTTTATGGCCACCACGGTCGCCTGACCTAAACCCCTTGGACTTTTTTTATTGGGGCTGCCTTAAGGAAAAAGTGTACAAAAAAGCAATAACAACAATCGAAGAACTGCGTCAGCGCGATCAGGAAGCGGCTCAAGAGATTGAACAGCGCAGGTACACGCGACTGCTGAAAATATCTTTTATCCGACGGTGCAAAGCTTGTATAAGAGTAGGGGGTAGGCAATTCGAACACCTATTATAATAAAAAAAATAAAGATTGTATCATGCTCAAATTGTGGTTTCAATTATTACAAACCAAAAGAAACATTTAAATAAATTTATATTTTATTTTTAACTTTTATGTTCTAGCAAAGAAGGGCTCTTGATACATAACTAGCAATAACTTAATAATTTTCAAATAAAAATATCGTGTGTAATACCTTTTTAGAAACTGCATAAAGTAAGCATGTTTTCAAAATGGTTCGCCACCCATGTCACTATACGTTTTTTTTTCACCAGAGGTGCTCAAACTTAGACATTAAAAACAGACATTTGCTATTCTGGTTTTTTAAAACCTTTTGTAAAAAAAACAGCAATAGCTGGTCATGAATTGGGTAGCACGTTGGCAAAGCCCAACATTCAGGAACATTTCACAGACAAAAAAGTTTAATAATTCCGCAATCTGTGGGTGTAGTGCCCAATAATGTGCGTATAGGCAGCAAATTTTGTTATTTTTTTAAAGTGTCGTATTTCCAGGACTATTTAGATTTTTTTTTCTGAGCGGTATTTCCCCCCTCTGTATGCACTTGCCAGATTATCCATTAAATATGGGACACCCTGTATATACATATATTTCACGCTAAAAAGGAAATGTACAATAAATTATAACCTAAACATTAAGCTCATAGAAATATACACATATTTTATACCTAAAAACTTATTTAATGATTGCACGTGAAGACGGCGACTTGTAGCGCACCCGTGCGGTGTCTCGTGTCAGGCTTTCAATGAATCTCCAGAACTTGACTCCCTTCGGCCAAAACTCCTCACGATGAAAATCGAAAATTGGTCAGTCGGCACTCACCCTAAAATAAATAAAATTCACGCTATGGCGAGACCCCAACTTCTCAACCTTCGTTAATGGTGAGCGCGGTCTTCTGCTTGATCTACTCCACCACCCCTACGGGCTTCACGGTGAAGTGTATCCGCGACACGTACAGTGGAGTGTACCTCCACACTCTCCACACGCAGTGATAAATAATATCAATGATTTTTATTTAGCATTGTATTATGTAGCAAATACTTTTTATTTATTTATTTCGATAATTATATAATATGGTTATTATGCATTAGTTTTACTTTTTTTCGTATAATCTTTTAATGAATACCTATGTACCTAATATGTACACCCATTCTTCTAATCCATTTTCTAATTTATGCTAATCTTCTAATCTTACGGAATATCTCTTTCCATCCAATGGTTGTCTGGTTGAAATAGCTTCTAAGTGATAAGACAGACAGACAGATTTTACTTTTAATAATCATGTTGAGTTTTGTATATTTTTATTATCTTAATGTGTACAATAATAGTAGATTATGCACTCTACTTTTCACACCTTCTGCGAGACAATAAAAAGCCAGAGCTTGTTTTGATTTTTGCGGTAGTAGATTAATTAATAATCTATAAAACGTCTGTAAACTCTGGAGTAGAATCTATATCGCTCGACATTTTATTATCAACATGAATATTGCAATAAAGTTCACTGAAAATCAAAGCACCAAACACCGTCTTTTGTTTCACATTATATTAGTAAGTAAACGAGGCCGACGTGTGTCCGGCCTAAGAATAGACTCTCCTTCTCCTCCCGTAGATGTCGTAAAAGCCGACTAAGAAATTACATCAGGGGATGGGCAGCAGCATCCATTCGAATACTTAACACAAATACTGCGATCACCAATCCACCATCCACCTGCCAAGCGTGGTGATTATGGCAAATCCCCCCATTGTATTCTATGGGGGAGGCTTCGTCCATTAGTGGACGTAAACAGGCTGATAAAAAATTTAACAAGTTAATTCGTTGCATAAACTCACTAGGTTAAAAAACTTGAAATAAAAAATTGGTGCAGAAAAGAACAGCGCGTTGTCGACTTTTACAGGTAAGTTCATATAAAAGAGTTCGACGCGCTCCCCATTGTTGTTCGTAGAAGCTCGTAGAGGAGTTCGTAGAGGATATTTTTGCTAACTATCTATTTTTATAGGTAATGTTACGTAATTATTTAAGTACCTAAAGTAGGAGTAGGTATGTCGTACGTACACACCCAAAATCCCGGTAGCAGTAGCTAAAGTAAGTATCTAAATAGGTACATTCTTGATACGAAATCGTAAAATTACCAAACCCAGGGTCTACGAAGTCGTTGAAGTTCTTAATAGGATGTTTTTTGTTTTTTTTTTATTCTACTTTGCAAGCAAACAAGCATACGGCCCATCTGAGGCCCAATTCTCTAATTTAAAAACATTCAATTCGCAGTATAATCTCGTCTCAGCCGCACTGTCACGTATAGTAACTATTACTAAATCTTCGCAAGAAACGCGAAGGTTAAGTAATAGTTATTACGTGACAGCTCGACTGGCACGAGATTATAATGTGACTAGAAGGTTTTTAAATTAGAGAATTGGGCCTCTGATGGAAAGTAGTTACCATAGCATGGACGCCTGCAAGACCAAAGGCATCAAACGCGCGCTGAGACGTAAAGATGAAAAGTCACAAGTGAAGTTACAGGCACCCGTACCCTTCAACCCGAAACACAGCAATGCGAGCACTACTGATTGGCGTCAGAAATAGGTAACTACGGTGGTAGTAGGTACTACCCCGGACGAACTCTTTCACAAGAAAGTTTTACTACTTACTAACATTCATTACGGTCATTATAATTATTATATTATAATGGTCATATTATACCACATCTTAAATGATGGTAGGTTACTTCTCAACTACTCACATTGGTAACAGCCATTTCTAATGTAGTTTCTCGAGGCTCTAACTAATATTAACCAGTTTGATTCAGTTACATCATACATGCCACTTGTCGATTGATGAGTGGTTTTGAGTCATTAAAATATTTAGGTACAGAGCGGACAAAGGGTCAAGCTACACATCATCGTATCTTATATCTTATGTATGCTTCAGCAGTGCACTGCTATCATTAAACCTAACATATCACCCAACAGTCACATACCTACATAGTCATGATCCCACACTAGGATTCCCGCGAGATAGAGAATAGCGCTGCGGCTATCTCCCAAGTCTCAGCTAATAACAAACGCCCGTAAGTCCATACCATAGACCCGCATTCCTGCTCGCTTGCTGCCGAATTTAAGCCCATGGCATCATCATCATCATCATCACGAGCCTGTTTACGCCCACTGCTGGACGAGGCCTCCCCCATTGAATACAATAGGGGATTTTCCATAACCACAACGCTTGGCAGGCGGATTGGTGATCGCAGTTTGGTGTTAAGTACTACCTAACTCAGGCGGCTACCTACTGCTGCCCATCCTCTGGTGTAACCCCTGAGTAAAGCTTTTACTACATCCACGGGAGCAGAAGGATGGGTCTATTCTTAGGCCGGATGAACTGTAAAATGTCCAAAATAAATAAAATCGGTCCTTAACGTTATGCGTGGTGTGGAGATCTCTGGAGATCGAACTAGAAATGTTATTTCAGAGTGTTTGTTTATAAAGTTCACTGGACGTTTCGCAGTCTATTTATAACTGATAGGTATGTTTCGGCTCTCGCTTCTGTTAGTATCCATTGATATTTTGGCAACAGCGACCGTTTTCACATCTAGATAATATCATCGATTAAATATTTAAAACAAAGAAATGTCATTACAGATAGAAAGTGAAGTAAATCTTGAATCCGAACCATATGTGTTGGCTTGGGATAGCAAGCTATTTGTTGGTACAGAAGACGGCTCAATAAAAGTAAGTTTTAGATAGATACACGCACCAGAACTATCTGTTTAGATAGATATTTATATACTTACAGGGTATTTGATCGATTGAGGGGAAATTCTAAACGGTAAGAGATATCAAAAACTGCTGAAAAGATTCGTGTCACTGATTTTGATAAAAAAAAAACAGCATTCTAAGATTTTGAAAAAAAATAACACCTATGGGCCTCTAGGATCGAACCCGTTCATCCGAAAAAATATCGTTGCTTGGTTGTTTGTTTGTTTTTTATTTGTAACATTTACAGGAGTCGATAGTGTACGTTATAAAAAGTATTTTTTGCGGGAAACTTCATAACATATTTTCCATTATTATTTTTAAAAAAATCACCTCGAGGTAATTTCTTACACATCATCGAAATAACCTTTAAATAGGACTCAGCAACGGGCGTAATACTACATACCTGTTAGTATATCATGCACCTGACGAATCAATTGATAATGTCCTTTTGACGAAACATAGAACTCCAACATCATTCAAATTCCTAGAAATGGGAGGTCAACAATGGATTTTATATTGGTTATTGTTTTATGGAGTACTTACAAGTTTCTAAATTCTTCAATTTCAGACTTTTTCCTGTATTTGTGTCACAGAAGCTACCAGCATACCAAATTTCAGCATTATGGGATTGCTGGAAGTACCCTAGAATTTTAGATTTTTACGTTTTTGTTTTTCCCTAATATCTCAAAAACTATATTGTCTAAATTTATTAAAAACAGTTTTGAAATGTCCAACTAAAGCGCTTTCATTAAACATCCCACTTGATCTGACTGTCACACTTTTATTTTTTTTACCCCCTCCTGGAACCTAATATCTCATCAACCCCCCAACCGATATAGCTCATAACCTTACCTACAAATTGTACTAATACTATCTACCCCTATACTAAATTTCATGAAGATCGAATTAACGGTTAGGAAGTTTTCATCGGATAAAGATACATACATACATACATACAGACGCCGATTCTTCCAACTTGACTCAGAGAACTCGCTTCGCTCATTCAATAAAATATGAGGCGCCTTTTATTTTCTCATAGTGGGTGATGAAAAGTAGCAAGTAGTAACACTCGGGCGCAAAATATATTTTTGGCTCGGGCGACGTACTTTGAATCCCTCGCTACGTTCGGGATTCTAATAAAGAATCCCGAGCGTAGCGAGCTACTCTAGAAAATCCCTCACTTCGCTCTGGATTCAAAAAAGCGCCCTTGCCGTAAAAATATTATTTTGCTCCCTTATGATTATGATACAATCTACTATTATTTAGGTTTTCCTGTAAACTATTGTGAATCTATGAAACATCCATTTTGTATTAAAATCGAACATTTCAAAGAAATACCCTGTATAATAAATACTTAATGAAGCTTATTTTCATGGTTTATTCACAGTCGTATGACGCTAACTTGAATCCTGGAACATCATGGCCAGCACATGCAGTTCAGATATTTGCATTAGCTGCAGGCGGTGGCAAAGTGTACTCCTCATCGAACGATGGAGGAGTAAAGGTTTGGACTACCGAAGGTCAGAAGATTACCGAACTACCTCATAACGAAGTGGATATTGCTGCAGTGACTATCTCTGGAACACAAGTTATAACCGGTGATGAAGATGGAAATGTAAGTACCTACCTAATGACTACAACGCGGGTGGCAGTCTCTCCATACAAACGTATTCCCCTTGTTCAGGCTTAAGAAAATTCCTTTATCCTTCCCTGCATAATGTAGGTATCTTCGTGTGCTCCGCACTTTTTTTTTATCAAATTCTAACTGTGAAAATAAGTGAAAAACCTTCCTAAAACGAAATATATGAACTTGTCCCCAAAGCTAGCCAAATTAAATCAATAACTTTTCATTTAAAAAACCGACTTCCGCCATTGTATTCGACTAAATATTTGGATGAAAAAAAAATTATGAAAGAACCATAGTGGTGAAAGGATTATGATACTTTATGAATGCAAATGCTTGGTTTGTTGCTGAAAATATCAAAATCGCCATATGTATGCCTACAATATTTGAGGAGTTCCCTCAATTCCTCATGGATTCCATCATCAGAACTGGATTCTGAAAAAAATGGGACCAATCTGGAAGTATTCAAATAAAAAAAAAAAAAAAGAAGAAGAATTTTCCAAATCGGTTCATAAACGCCGGAGAAATGAGGTAACAAACAAAAAAAATACAACCTCCTATTTTGGGAAGTCGGTTAAAAATTAACAGTGAAATTACTTGTGAAAGGAAGATGCCGGTCGCGTCGTCTTGAGGTTCCTCCCTTGATTTTGGCTCTTGGAAAATTATTATTTTGAAGTGGTAAAATATATACCATTGGCATGCCCGTACGTTTTGTTTTTTAGGGTTCCGTAAGCCCACGCGCCGTCCGTCTGTCTGTCTGTATTTATTCTGTCACAGGTTTACTTAGACGTATAATCTCTGCAGTAAGAGGTAGCCACTTAAATTTTCTCATTCAGTAAGCTTGGTACCAGTCAACTAGGTATGTATGAGCCAAAATCCAGGGAGTAAATAGGGGAATGCAATGAAGAAAAATGGATGGCGTTCCGTATAATAATCTCCGCGAATAATCTGAGTTCCCTCCATTCTCAATGGAATGGATGTTTTAGTAAGTAGGTCTAGTCTAAAACAGCCATGGATTGGATATATGAAAACAGCGTGCTCACGCTCCACCGTGGTGGCAAGGCTCCACCGCTTTTACTTGGCACTTTTGATTACCTCCTCCTTTTTTGAAGTCGGTTTAAAAACGCACTCTAATGCCGTATAGCTCGCAGAATTGACAACCATTGGTGAATGAGGGTTCTTGAGTGGCGAACCGGACGACGCAGTGTGGGAAAGCCCCCCTCTCGCAGGTCGCAGGAAGTCGGTGGATGGAAGCGGCTTATGTCCGTTTGTCGTGGCTTTCCATGGGGGAACCTATGTCGAACAGTGGACTTCTATAGGCTGATGATGAATATGAGTTTATTTTGTTGTCCTTAACCAGGTTATTGTTTACGAAAACAATAATGCGAAGGCCAGATACAATGTACTGGAAGAAGTAAAGAATGTGCAGTACAGCCCTCCATTCATGTTCACTGTTCGGGATCTTTACGTTACAGTCACCGAGATTCGGCCTGGTGAGTTAAAACATAACATAACACCCAAAAGTCACATACGTAGTCCCCACACTAGGATTCCCTGTGGCGTGGGTATCAGGAACTACAAGTACCATGGCACCATAACACCCAGACCAGAAACAAATACCTATTTGCAGATCATACAAACAATTTGTCCCGGAGCGGAAATTGAACCCGCAATCTCTTGCATCTCAGCCGGCTACTCGCCTACCGCGCCACAGCGGTCGTCAGTTGATTGAATTTCCTTCCTTCCCTTTATTAAAATGAATGACCCCTACCAATTCCCAATGCTGACAGGAGCCTACTTTTCCATTCATTACTTACTGCTCCGAAAATCAGCTCATCTCATAGTTACCACTTAGTAATAGTATTCTTTGCCAGTAAGTAGGTAACTTCTTTTCATGACGCAACTCCTACTCGTATCCTATCGTAAGTAGTCTACTTAATAGGTATTTTTTTCTTCAGAGGAATCCAAGACGCGCTTCGTCACACGCCACACGATGGAAGGAAGGGCTCCGATAAAGCTCCACGGCAACTGGCTGCTTGTGACTGCCAGAGGCGGTAACAGCTTGAGACTTCACTACGCCACAGTTGATAAGGAGTTCAAACTAATGCACGAAGTTAGGGTAAGTGTAAGTCCTACTCCTGTGTAAGACATAGTGTTTTTCGAATGGAGCGAAAATAGTAACATTACTTTACGGGCGAGTACCTACCATTGGAAGGACGAGGCGTAGCAGAGTCCTTACGAAGTGATTTTAAATAAACGAGGCCGTTAATTGCTATTTCGCCCGATAATCGTATAGTAAATTTCTCTAATTTGCGAGGAAACAATAAACAAATTAATTCAAGAAACAAAATTGAAACTTTTTGATGCGGATCACCCTGCAAGGTTGGGCAGATGATGTTACTATTGGTGGCTATAATATTGCAAACCTTCGCTACGCAGAAGATACAACTTAATTTGCGACTAGTGCTAACCATATGGAGGAGCTACTTCTCAAAATGGAGCGTGTAAGCCTCGAGTTCGGGTTGAAGATCAATCACAGCAAGACTAAAATGATGATCGTGGACCGCGCAAACAACCGCTCCCCCGGAAGTGACTCAGATTGCAAACTGCACAGTGGTGTCCAGTCCTACATAGGTATAACTTGGAACTTTAATCTCAAACAATGGCAGCTGCGTAGAAAAAGTTAAACGACGCATGGCGATAACCAGGACCGCAATGGATATGCTCAAGAAAATATATATGAATCGTAGTACCTAGGTGTCACTAGAACCACTAAGATCCGGCTCGTGCGAACGCTTGTTTTCCCCATATTTATGTACGCTGCGGAGACGTGGACGCTACGAGAAGGCGGGAAGAAAAAGATAAATGCTCTGGAAATGTGGTGCTGGAGAAGACTGCTACTGGGTATTATGGACAGAGTTTCGTACATGTCTCGATACTTCAGGAACTCTTTAGTACAAACTCTAATCCCACGTCTCGAGGCGGGACACTGACTCCATTGAGCGTCTTAATGTGCAAGGACGTAGACATAGGTGTAGACAGTTGCAGTTGCATACTAGTGCTGCGTAAGGCGCCGCAACAGCACAGCCTCCCACATCAATTCCTAGAATTTTGAATTATCTCAAAAACTATGTACCTATCCAAAATTGTAAACAGCAAATATTATCTAAGTACATAAAATTCCTTAGCATGGGAAATTTATTTTTCTAATGGTGGAGTGCATCTAAAGAATACCTCATAACTTTAACCCCTTACTTTGTCCCCTGTAGGGATGATTTTGCAAAAATGTTGAAACACATATTTCTTTATTTCGTAGGTATTAAAACACTAAATATGAATTTTCAGATCCCTTACTCGAGGAGTTATGGATTGCCCAAACAAACTTTCAACCCTTTCAAGTTAATTTTTTGATTCAAAAGATAGCTAATGTCCTTACCCAGGATAGAAGTAATATACCTCCTTGCTAAATTTAATTACGATCCGTTCAGCCGTGTTTTCTTGAAAAGGCAACAAACAAACAATCAGACTTACTTTCACATTTATAATATTGTAAGTATAGTATAGTATGGATTATTTGTTTGCAGGTAAGTGACATGATAGTCACCAGTGTGGCTGTGGACGGAGATTTTGTTTGGACAGGCGGATGGGATGGCCATATCAAGAGGTGGCAAATTGAGAGGGACCAACTTCGAGCTGCTGGGGATATTGATGTAGGTAGCTGTGTCAATGCTCTTGTAGCTAGTTCTAACTGTGTTTATGCTGCTGTAACTGGAGGACGACTAGCCAAGATCAAGGCAGTCTAGAATTTAAGTTTTACTACTGTTATCGTGACTACTGTTTAAATTATTAGGTACTTTTTAGATTCCATGGTATTTACTAAAATAAAATGTTTCACATGTTTAAGTTCTATTTATTTCACATCACTTTCAGAAGATTTTATATAAATACATATTTACAATAAGGTGGTGAGAGTAATAAATTATAACAATAATGCATTAGCAACAAACCTGCTAGGTATCAAAATCAGTACAGAAGTAAAAACTCAACAGAATAGAGATGTGACGATTAAAAGATACTAAGAGGGATATTTGTTTATAAATTAACTACTTGTACATTCTGAACAATTATTATTTTTGATCAACAAATCAGATAATGATCTCAACATCGCACAGTTCAGATTCAGACGGAAGCTTAACAGACCTGGGTTCTACAAAGTTTGGATCAATCAAAGGTAAATTAGCTCTTTCGCGTCGACGCAATTCTAGAAAGGCTTCACGTTGAGCCCAGTCTCTCATGTGGACGTCAGGAGCATAGGCCCAAGCAAAGCCACCAAACACTAGGCAAAGTGTGACCGAGAAGAAAAACGATGAGTGATGGGCATTCGTATCTTCTTCTTGACTTTTGTAGTGAAAACCATAGCTCACCCAGTTGTTATTTTCAGTAGTGCTAGGTTCACAAGCATTAGCAGCGGCAGAATCACTGTTCTTGGAAGTGGATATTTCTCTACTTATTTTGTTGATGTGGTTCCAAGCACATCGTTGCATCACAGGCATATGTCGTAGCTTCATCAATGCTGCCATCCTGGTGTAATTTTAGGGTTTCCGGGCCCCTTTTTCTTCAATTCAGTAAATATTTTTTGAGGTTGAAGCGATTAATGATTACGAAACAAACGATCGAGCCACAGACATCGAATCGAGCAAGAACCAATTAAATCGAAAGAATCTGAGGGAGAGAGAAGAATATCTTCATGGATATACGTCAGTCAGTCCGGACCACAGAGTACCTATATAGCTTAGCTGAAGTCTCTTTTTTTTTTAGTCCTTTTGGTCAGCTTATTTCATAAGACCATACCACCTTGTCTTACGTAGGCCTTCGTCTTTCGTTTTTATTTCTATTTTTCGTCTTCGAAAGATGTCTTTCGTTTTTGCATGAAAAACATAAAAGTTTAAAGCTTTTGTGAGAGGTTCAATGGCGCTCGCTCCGCGTGCTGTAATTTGTGTTTTCTGTTATTTTGCTAACCGGGCATAATTTTATAACATCTAACTGGTCCTTATTCTAAGCATCTAACCTTCATCTAACAGAGCAAGCAAGTTAATACTACGTGTACTAATGTACAAGAATAATGTCAAGCACCGTAAAGTGGTGGCAGTTTACAAATAGCTTTTGTTCCTTGCTCCAAGACAAAAACACTATAAATTTGAATTTCGCGCCACATACGAGACGACCCAATCCACCCCTGTATTTTCTGTCTGCTGTCACTGTCACAGACAGAGTACTTGCTCACTGTGTAGTGTGTAGTGTAAGTGTAAGCTTTATTTATTTTGTGGTGAATTATCGTGCGTGCTTTTATTTTGTGTTATTGATATCAATAAAGGATTTACCAATCATTTATCCTTTAGTTGTGGTGAAATAACGTGCAAAACAAAAAGCCATATATTACCAAAATGGTGGTGAGGCAGTACAATGAGGAACTCAAATATCTTGAGAAAATTAACCCCTATTGTTGGAGGATCAAGAAAGGCTTTCAGCCTAACATGAACGTGGAAGGCATTTTCTATGTCAACAGCACACTTGAGAAACTGATGTTAGATGAATTGAAGAATGCTTGCAGACCTGGCATGACGGGAGGTTTTCTTCCCGGTGTGAAGCAGATTGCCAATGTTGCGGCCCTGCCGGGGATCGTAGGCCGCTCTGTTGGCCTACCAGATGTGCATTCTGGCTATGGATTTGCTATAGGTATGTTTCAATTTAAGCATAATCCTCACTCTACGAGGTTTTACATTGTTTAGAAAGCACCAAACATTCGGATAAAGATTCCAACTACATAACATAACACCCAACAGTCACATACGTATTCTTGATCCCATACTAGGATTCCCTGTGTCATGGGTATCAGGAACTATGAGTTTACCATGGTACCATATCACCCAGACCCAGAACAAGTATTTGCAGACCATACAAACATTTTTCCCGCAGCGGGAATCGAACCTGCAACCTCTTGCATCTCAGCCAGCTACTCACCTGCTGCGCCACAAAGGTTGTTGGGAGTACGGTCCCATCTACATTACAATGTTCTCTTGCCTACTTCTCAGAATGAGGCTTTCAGTTACGATGCTCAAACATTTCTAGACTCAATAAATAATAATATGTTATTCTAGTGGATTGTGTGACCATATCCATTATCTCACAAACAATAAAAAACATTCCCTTTTTGTCATAATTTTACAGGAAACATGGCTGCGTTTGATATGTCAGACCCTAAATCCATTGTATCACCTGGTGGAGTAGGATTTGACATCAACTGTGGAGTCCGGCTTTTGAGAACAAACCTCAGCGAGAAGGATGTGCAGCCAGTAAAGGTCATTATTTTTATAATTATTCGGAGTTAGTGTGAGTAGTCTAAAACTGCATGCCCCACTATTTAATTCCCTACATCAAAATAAATTATCAAAATATATTTCATACCATGTCAAAGGTAGGAAATATTTTAAAATAAAAATGTACAATCTTCTTAAAGTTAGCTATTAACATAACATAACACCCAATAGTCACCTATGTAGTCATGATCCCACACTAGGATTACCTGTGTCTTGGGTATCAGTAACTAGAAGTACCATTTTACCATGGTAGTAGATTCTGTAATGGTTTGGACTATTTTCTTAATTGTAATATTTATTTCCCAGGAACAACTTGCACAGAGTCTCTTTGATCACATCCCTGTAGGAGTGGGCTCTAAGGGCATCATTCCCATGAACGCCCGTGACCTGGAAGAGGCTCTGGAGATGGGCATGGATTGGTCACTTAGGGAAGGCTACATCTGGGCAGAAGACAAAGAGCACTGTGAGGAATATGGCCGCATGTTGAATGCTGATCCATCAAAGGTCAGCCTCAGGGCAAAGAAAAGAGGTCTTCCACAGCTGGGCACACTTGGTGCTGGCAACCATTATGCAGAAATACAAGTGGTTGATGAAATATATGACAAATATGCTGCTGGAAAAATGGGCATTGAAAGACTTGGACAAGTCTGTATTATGATTCATTCGGGAAGCCGAGGATTTGGCCATCAGGTGGCTACTGATGCCCTTGTACAAATGGAGAAAGCAATGAAGAGAGATCAGATTGATACAAATGATCGTCAGCTGGCTTGTGCTAGGATTCATTCTACTGAAGGACAGGATTACTTGAAGGCGATGGCTGCAGCTGCCAACTTTGCTTGGGTGAACCGTAGTTCAATGACCTTTTTGACGCGTCAGGCTTTCGCGAAGCAGTTCAAAATGGCTCCAGATGACCTTGATATGCATGTTATCTATGATGTTTCTCATAATATTGCAAAGGTTGAAGAACATGTTGTGGATGGAAAACTAAAGACTTTGCTAGTACACAGAAAGGTAGAGTTTTATTATTTTAAGTATCAATTTCCATAATTAATCGATTTAAGCGTGACTTTGCGGAAATCCATTCTACAATATAAAATAGACGAACAAATATATAGTAACAATTCTGCTCGTCTTCAACGAAAACTCTGAAAGAATTCGACACGTGTTTCGCCTCTCAACGAAGCATCCTCAGGAAACAGTAGGCTCACTGCGTGTTAGAACAACAAAGACACACTACTGCAAAAACTCCGCATCCATGTTGCCTCGCCGAATGCCGAACAGAAAGGGACTTTCTTTGTTCTAGCATGCAGTGATATTATGAATTTCCAATTATGTCAGCCAATATTACTTACAAATTCTTATTTCATTTTAGGGAGCTACAAGGGCATTTCCTCCACATCATCCTTTGATACCTGTTGACTACCAGTTGACTGGCCAGCCAGTGTTAATTGGAGGAACAATGGGTACTTGCAGTTATGTGCTCACTGGAACACACCAGGGCATGACTGAAACATTTGGCTCCACGTGCCATGGAGCTGTGAGTAGATTGTTATTGTATGCAGTTAAAAAGCTAAAAATATCTGATTAATTCCAAGAAACTTAGTATAATATTTTTTTGAATTAGTGTGATAAGACCCAGTCCTCTATCTCTACAAGAAAATGATTGCACAATATTTTTTTTATACTTTCAGGGGAGGGCGTTATCTCGTGCTAAATCTCGACGCAATATAGATTATAAGGAAGTACTGACAAAGATGGAGACCATGGGAATATCTATCAGAGTTGCATCGCCTAAACTAGTGATGGAGGAAGCACCGGAGTCCTATAAAAATGTGACAGACGTTGTTAATACCTGCCATGCAGCAGGTATTAGCAAGAAGGCTGTCAAGTTAAGACCTATAGCAGTTATTAAGGGCTGATGATTACTACTTCTGATTAGATTGAGTTTACCTAAAGACTAAAATTGTGAACATCTCATGCATTTTTTTGTATTTATATTTAATTAAATATTTCTTTTATTCTTAAATAAATAATACTAGTGTAGCATGCATTAGATTTATTTATTTAAACTTTTTAAGAAATTAAAACTACCATATTGATTTGTTTGATTTTTATATTTCTACTATAACAATAACAATTTTTTTATCTATGAATAAATTAATACTTTTATTTGAATGATCTAGCTTTGGAGGTACATTGTTAAATTCAGCCAACTAATAACTAAAGAAGATCCGTTCCATGAGAAGAGATGTAGACAGAACATTTAATTACCAATTGTAAATGTGCCTTACCCTGATCCAGTATAGTGATTATGACGATTTAAATCTATTTAATGGGTTGTAACTGCCACCGTGCCAACACGAGGAAAAAAAGTCCCGATTTTCCAGATTTAAAATTTTACTTACATTTTTCAATCCGCCTCTTTGATTTAGAACCAAATACGCGCGGGTCGCAGTTCAGCACGCGAGTCACTAAGCAATAATTTATTCTGATTTAAAGTTTCTAAAAGATGTAGCTGGTTTCAATTTAGGCACTATTTATAGGGTTTCAAAGTTACTAAAATTGTGTCCCTCCCCTCAACCTTGCGTCTAAAACATGACACATACAATATACAAAGTCCTGACCCCACAATAGGATTCCCTGTGTAGTGGGTATCAGGAACTGTGGTACCACAACACCCAGACCCGGAACAAATATTACACAACTAAAGTAAGAGATAATTAATTGATTCAAGCGTTTGCGGAAATCCAGTCTACAAAATTGAATAGACGAACAAATATATAGTAATGATTCTGCTCTTGTCCAACGAAAACTCTGAAAGAATTCGACACGTTTCTTTGTTGTTCCAGCGCGCAGTGAGTCAACTGTTTCCTGAGGATGCTTCGTTGAGAGGCGAAACACGTGTCGAATTCTTTCTGTCTTCTTAATTTTGTAGTGCAACTTTGGGACCCTGCCATTCGTCCCGACGACAGCGTAATGACTTTTGGCAACCCTAGTTGTTACAGATCTAGTTGTATTTCTATTGAATAAAATCATCTTTCATCTCTTAACTGGAACGTAGTAACAGTTGAACCCGCAACCGTAATATCTACAACGCTTTTAATTTATCGGCTATAATCACAAGGAGAGCTGTTCCTAGGAAGAAGAGGCCTGGTGGCAGAACTGCTATTGTACGATCTATTTCATCTGAAAAAGAAATAAATTAATCATTGGGAGTTATTAGTCAACACATTGCACAATACCAAATACGTTAGTGACAAATGAAGAATCAAAAACAAAAAAGCAGGAATCTTATAAAGCCTGAAACGTATTATCGGACGCGACCGACAGTTGCAACTTACCTAGTTTCTGGTCAATAACCTACGCGAGCAAACTATCAGCAATGAGTCGCGGACCTGACCTTGAGCGTTTGAACGTCTGATAAATATCTGGCACACGGCGTCCAACATACTGTAAAAGTCGCGTCCGACAGTGTGTTGCCAGGCTTTATCTATTCGGGCTGGCAGCCGGCCGTGAAGGTTGTAGTTTATCCCCGGCCTGAATACATGGTACTTACTAATATAATGAATGCAACTTGTGTCGGATGTTTGTTGCTCATTCACGGTGTAAATGTATTTTGAAAAAAAATTGGAAATAGATATAGTTTGTGACCATAGGCTGTCTATCGGTGCGGCTACGATGCGAGCGAAGCCATGGGCAGAAGCTAGTGGGTTTTTATAAACCCGCTCATGTTGGCGCTTTATGAGCGCGCAGTAGTACGAAATATTTTGCCTCTGTCTTGAATGGAACAAGGATGAAATGCGATGGAAAAATGCAGTATAGATTGACAGCATAGGCAATAGCGATGGGTCGTTGACGCATTTTTCGATAACGTAACGTGAACGTTGATAGCCGTCCATCAACTAGTCGATCAACTATTTGAATTCGTCAACTAGTTAACGTGTCGACTTCGTCTTGCAGATGGACGATCGAAACGGCGCGTCGCGACGATGTCTATCTACGGGTTGCCGTAGCTCGACGGTAGACTAGACTAGTCAAGTTTAACACGTTTTTTTGGAGACAGAAGAAATTTTGTACCGTAGAACCAAAAACTTGCTTTTTTGTCTGTAATGTGCATACATTTTGGATAATTAAATTTACATATGCTTACTTTAAGTTCGCCGTTGTTGATTATAAATCAACAACTGTCCTATAAGGACAGTTTTTTTTGGTAAGTACATAAATTGCAAGTAGCCTTTCCACACGCGACATCTTTTTCAAAATGATGCCATAATTCACTTGAATTGCGTCCTGCCATATTTACCTAATGTTCTGTACCTACACTTTATTTCCCGTTCACTATTATACTACATTATTTACAAAAAATCACAATATTCACATTACCTTACCTAGGTAGGTAAGGTAGGAATATAATTAAATAATTATATTCAAAAATAATTTGGCACTCTCTAAGTTCAAACCAACTCGGTACTTTTCATCCTTAACTTGTCCGCAATGTGTCAACAATTTTATTATAATCAAAGCAACCAAAATAAAGTTTACACTAAATAAACAAAACACTCACTCACTCAACCAAAACCAGCATAATCTGTCTCGCTTGTAACGTTCAGCCGGCCAGTATATCAGACTACTCTTTCACGCTCACGCAAACTACCATATTGGCATCCTTTTTATACATAAACATAACCATTCAAAAAAATTCCGGTCCATACAACTACTTCCTTGGCTGCCTTGATTTAGAGTTCAAATTTGGTTAATCGACGATACAGTTACAAAGGTCGAATTAACTACGTTCACGCGTCGTCCGTCGTTCGTTGCGTTGCGTTCCCCGTTGAAAAAACGAACTCAGTCTACGTCTATGGATTCAACTAGTCCATTGTGTAGACTCTAGTTTCGCCGTCTATGAAATCAACTAGTTGATTGGTAGACGGAAAACGTAACGTTAGTTTTTTGTGCGTCGACCGTTGATTCAACTAGTTAGTTCATTCAACGCCCATCGCTAAATTAGGCAATTCATAAGGTAGCCATAAACTGCGAACACCCGACCCGAGAGCACGTCTTGAACACATTTTCTGGAATAGGTACTAGGTTCAATGGAGGCGTGAATATTGCGAACACCCGATAACACACCTGGCAGTGCACGCCTCCTTAGAAACCGGAACGTTGTCGTCGGGTCGGGTGTTTACAGTATATCCCTGATATCGTTTTCGTGTCGTTTTTCATATTCGATCGCCACTTGTCGAACATATTTCATCAGCCTATAAAATTCCACTGTTGGACATAGGCCTCCCCCCTAGAATGCCACGACGAACGGTCTTGAGCCGCCTCCACCCACCGACTTCCTGCGACGTTTATAATCGAGTTCCATCGAGTGGAGGGCCAATTGGAGATTTAATTTATTTACCTGGCATTAAACTTTGGTTCTCTTCATTGTCATCTGTGACCCAATTCATACATTTTTCAAGCGCCGCCTCCCATCGAACTCTGCGAATTTCTCTTTCTGTAAGATCATAAATAGTTGGTTTTAATTATTTTATTGCTTAATCTATTGAGCAGCCTACAGCGCGGTACTCTCCGTCATCAGGGAACGGATCTAGTAATGTAGTGAACACACCTTCACTGGAGATAGACGGTAGGAAGGTGTCAGCGGGAGGACTGGGCGTGCTCGTGGGCCATACTCGTAGTGCGCGGCCCGCCACCATGGCAGCCCCCAGCGCCGTGCTTTCCGTCATCAGGGGACGGATCTACAAATAAAAATAGTCTGGTTAATTATTCGAGAGCCTGCAATATGGTACACTAGTATCCACCCGTTTCTTCTTACACGGGATAAAAAGTTATTACAATTTATTACGCAATTTATAAACACGGGCGCCGCCCCTCCTCTCCGAGGAGAGAGGAGGGGCGGCGTCCGTGGTACGGGTACTATGGTACCGCACTCTATCGTTGCTCGGTCTAGACGACACCGACGTAATTAACCCACTATTCGATTTTATTGCACGTATGCCTATTTATTTATTTTATTATTCTAGGATTCACAGTTATCTATCATACCAACGGAATGCCGAGGACATCGGCTTGCATCTGCATGAGCACCGCGTTCTGTGCCATCCCGCCGTCGGCCAGCAAGCGGCGCAGCGGCGCGCAATCGGCGCCCATCGCCGCCGCCACGCTCTGCGTCTGATGGCACACCGCCTCCAATGCTGCGTGCACTACGTGTCGGCGACGCGTTTTACTGGTCAAGCCGCACATCATCCTGTAAGGTTCAACATCAATAAACAGGCGGTTCCGTAACTCACTGTCACGATACTAGTGGTTTGCTCCGACTGAGACCTCGCGATGGCACCTTTATCAGCTCCGACTACTTAAGTAGGAAAGAAATGGTTAAATTTTTGCATTACCTTGAGGTATTTTTTGCATTATTTTATTATTAAAATTTTCACCTCGAGGTAATTTCCTACACATCATCGAAATAACCTTTGAATAGGGCTAAGCAACGGGGCGTACATACTACATACCTATTAGTATAATATCAAGTAGGTACCTGACGAATTAATTGATAACGTCCCTTTGACGAAAACTATAGAACTCCAACGTCATTCATATTCCTAGAAATGGGAGGTCAACAATGGATGTTATATCGGAGTACAAGTTTCTAAATTCTTCAATGAAATTGAAGAATTGACTTTTCCCTGTATTTGTATCACAAAAGCTACAAGTATACCAAATTTCAGCATTGTGGGATTGCTGGAAGTACCCTAGAATTTTTGATTTTTAAGTTGTTTATTTTCCTTAACATCTCAGAAACTACTTAGTTTAAATACTTCTTAAAACAGTTTTGAAATGTCCAACTAAAGCGCTTTCATTAGATACCCCACTTGATCTGACTGTCTCACTTTTATTTTTTTTACCCCTCTTGGACCACAATATCTCATCAACCCCCCGACCGATATAGCTCATAACCTTACCTACAAATTGTACCAATACTATCTACCTTCATACTAAATTTCATGAAGATCGGATTAACGACTAGGAAGTTTTCATCGGACAAACATACATACATACAAACGCCGATTCTTCCAAGTTGACTCAGAGAACTCGCTTCGCTCGTTCAACTATTATTTAATAATAATAATATATTATTATTATAAGTACTGAAAACTGTCAAAAAGAAGTGGTTTAAAAAGCTATTGAAACTGTATGCTTTTCTATTGTAGTCGTATTTTTTCTAAATCTATGATTCCTCAGTTTTAGGGGGGCATGTTTCTACACACGAGACATCATCATCATCATCAGCAGCCTTTAGACGTCCACTACTCGACGAGGCTTTCCATATAAAATACATTGGGGGGAATTGCCATAATCACCACAGTTTCGATTTTTCATTTCATAAAGTACGCGTTTTTATGGTCAATTTAATTTCCTCAAGGTTCCTGTACACCTCAACGAACATTTCAGCGAAATTACGCTTCCACTCTCTCTAAATTTTTTCTGGATCATTGTTTCTAAAATCTAAAACCGTCGTACTTTTTATGGAGTATTGTCATCTTATCCGTTATTAATTATTTAAAATTCTTATTAATTGAACAACTAGGTGTAAGATCTTCATAAAATGTTGTAGATATAATCGGATAACAAGGTACAATGTGTTCTAGATTTTTTTAACAATGAACTAGAACCATAAAATCTAAGCGTATTTTTTTCAAAATGTTCGACGTGTAGTTTTGAACCTTAAAACAATGTTTGCTTACCCTCTTGCATCCTTCCTCCAATATGGCGCGTACAGTCCGTTGAAGGCCGGTATGAAACAAATGCTGCCCTCCTCTCCTTCGCTCACTCGAGACGCTATGGACTCCGTGTCTTTAACGTCATTTATTATCTGCAGTCCATCTCGCAGCCACTGTAATGTGTCCCCTAAATAAAATATTCACATTTTGATATAAGCAGGACAATATTTTTGATAATGAGTTTTGTGAAAAATCTATACTGTGGGTGTTCTGGGTATTTTCTATGTATAATAAAAAATATCTATCTATGTAATGTGTTGTATTAAGTATATCAGTTATCTAGTTGCCATAACACAAGCTGTGCTTAGCTTGGGACTAGATAATGTTGTGTGAAATGTCCAGCATTATTTATTTATTTATTTATTTATTTTATACACATAGACACACCCCCAAAACCCCTATGTTACCCAAAAGGGTAGGCAGAGCCCCAATGGGAAGTCCCTCTTTGAAAGCAATGGCGGCCATGAGCCTTAGGTTACGCCTCCTAGGTCACGTCTAGATTCCTAAGATTGTGCAATCCATAGTGAAAAAAACTGTATTTAGGTATTTTAACATTCTTAATGACCACATTGTGGGATAGTCTAGTCTCCTTAAGTCAGCTGAAGTAATGTTTAAACAATGGATTCAGATATCTCTGCTGCTGTCTGTAGTAAATATTTTACAATAGACTAGCTAGGGGAATGCTCGCAACTTCGTCCGCATGTAGTTTTTTCCATACAAACCTAAAGGTTAACTAAGAGGGTGCTGACCCTCTTAGGTGGTGAATTTCGGGAACTCCTTTCTTAGTGCACCCCTAGACCACAAAAGGAAAATTCTGGACCCATGACACCCCTGAAAGATACCCCTGGGGGTGCCACGGGAACTAAGAATAGGATATGTACCAACCAAATTTCAGGTCTCTAGGACTTACGGTTTAGGCTGTGCGTTGATAGTCAGTCACGCAACGATTTTTATTATACATATTGGTTTATTAATATTAATTTGTTATTTAATGTGTTACCTGCTATCGCCACTGATCCTTCTAGAGCATATACAGGAGGAGCATCAGGCCCTAATTTGTATGCCACTGTTGTAGATAATCCGTTTTGTGAATGGACAATTGAGTCGCCTAGAAAAACATACTTAATTTAGATTACAAAACAATACATACAGGTAAAATAAGAATTAAAACTTCGTATTATTTTTAAAATGTTAGCTTAACCATGTAGATATACATTTTATACGAGCCAAATTTTTTTTCCAGCTTTTTCTAACCCTCATATTCGCATTGAATCGGAGATTTGTTTACCAATTTCGCTATAGTTCGAGATAACGATGGCGACGAAAATCTTGGGCCGATTTATAAGGAAAGTTGCGGGTTTAAAAATGTTGGATAGCATTTAAATTTAAGAAATGTTTATTATTATTAATCTAAAGTAAATAAGCACCTGTGTTGTATAAAAGGAAGCATCCAGTGCCAAAAGTGCATTTGACTTGTCCAAATCGCATACATCCTTGACCTACGAGGGCTGCTTGTTGGTCTCCCAGACACTAAAATAAACACAATGAGACCAAAATGTATCTTTGGATCATGTTTTATTATTCAATCATTCAATAAGTATTGCCTGTCTACTTTTATTAATAGGTTTTGTTTTTGGGTTAGTTTTGGTGGGAAACTAGAAAATTAAAAAAAAAACTTATATTGGGCCTCACTTATAGTTTGCAGGAAAACCTAAATGATAATCCAAGGGAAACGGAAAACCCCGTCAAAAGAAAATGCGTTTAAAATGTGTAGATAAGTTTAATTGGTCTAGAGTGGTTACTATGGTAGCCTGCATGTACGGAACCCTCTCCACGTGAGTCCGACTCGCCCTTAACCGGTTTTTTTATTCGAGTTCCATACATCTTGTAATTTTGCTGGCATTTTAACAAATGTAGCAAGTGGGTGGATAATGTCCATCAAACTTTTAGTAAAACTGCCACCGCTTAACAACATGAGTTGACTGAGGCTTTGATGACTTGTAAAAAGTGTAACAATGCAAATTTAAGGGGCCAGCGAATGATAAAATGCCCATCCAAACGTAATACCATAATCATTTGTAATTCAAATATATTTCCACCATATTATGCCATTATTCGGATTTGGGTAGGATTGGTATCTAGGTTCCTGGATATTTTTTGTTTCAAAATACTTACCTAAAACGAAATGTAAGCGAATTCCATTTTGTATATTTTTACGACTTTTACGACATGTTTTCATCTTATTTGTTTCGTATTAAAAACAACGTATTTTCTAGTATACTGTGATTAGGAACATAGCATATATTGTCAAGTTACAGAATAACAACAAGATATGAACAAAACATTAAGTTTTTATTCATAATTTTTGGTATTACGGAACACGACCTAATTTGACAAAAACACCCATCGCGCATGCAGGGGGAGAGGCCCCGGTGCCAAACAGGGATAGCTGATTTTGACACTCCCTTCAAATTGAATTTGCTTGCGGCCTTCGCAGGCCCCTTAAATGCATTCAACTTATAATACTTAAAACTGGCGAATGCCCAAGCCGTGCGATGTCAAGTCAGAATCGCTTGGTCCTCGGTGAAGTTACGCAACACATTTTAAACGCATTTTCTCTCCACGAAATTTTCCGTTTTTGTATTTCTCATAAGTTTATTTTCAAATATTTTTTAATTTGCTCTTCAAAGCAACCCCCAAAATCAGAAGTCGTTATTTACGGTGTATTACGTCCGTGGTTGGACTGGTTTTAAAATATGAGAAAATGGGCTGTAACAGACAGACACAAAAGTGATCACATAAGGTTTCTGTTTTTTCACGAACTCTAAAAACGTTATACGTACGTAAAGTATGTAGTTAGTAAATCATCATTTCTGGTTATCAAATAAACGAGTAGGTACTTAGGTAGTGTAGACGTACCAAAACACATTTGTTTGAAGACATTATCTCGAGTGGTTACGTAAGTAGGTACTTCAGTCAAAAACTCAGGAGATCTACTGACATTAAGGTCATCTATTATCCTACAAAATCCTTACACAAACCTAAAAGCCAAACATTGGTTGGTTGTTACATCATCATCATCATTCGATGGAAATCCACTGCTCAACGAGGCCTTTCGTGTAGAATGCAATAGGGGAATAATGCTATAATCACCACGCTTGGCAGGCGGATTGGTGATCGCACTATTGGTAACGAGTTCTCAGGTGCCTTAGTCGACTTTTATGACATCCACGGGAAGAGACGGAGGGGTCTAAGAAGTTTTAAAAAGTGTAAACAGCCAAATTTTTTGATTTTAGTTGCGAGAGCAGCCAAAAAGTATGGTGGTAAAAATATGCAAGCAATTTCATGTTTGCGTTTATGAATGAACTAGCTTCTGCAGTCTACTGCTCCCTTCACATAAGAAATTTAAGTTGAAGAAGAATTACAGATACAGTTGGCCTGAGCTTGGCTGAAGTGCCTATCTAAAATAATTCCTCCCTTGTATCTATTCTCTTCCGTAACTCGTAGGTTTCGTATACAGAAATATAATTCTTTGTACGTTACTGGTTTCGTCAAAAGATATTTTTTTTCTTATTCGTAACTGGTTACGGGCTACGGTTACGTAGACGGCCGAAGGGGAATGACGGTCATGGGGTTGTTAAGGCCTCATAACCTTACCTAGAAATTGTACCAATACTATCCCACAAGTAGGTATCCCACCTACAAAATTTCAGAAAGATCGGATAAATGGTTCGATAGTTATCCTCAGACTAACATTACATAAAAATGCCAACGTTGACTCAGAGAACTCATTCTTCGCTCGTTTAATAAACTGTAATGTCATGTCTAAGAGGTTAAAAAGTACTTACTCCAGCTATCGGCACCCCCAGCAGAGATCCAGTAGCTATGTAACCATATACTTCCGCCGAACTCTTGATCTCTGGCAATATTTTCGCTGGTATATCAAAGAATCGTAACAGCCCTTTATCCCATTGCAAACTTCTCAACGACATGAGCTGAGTTCTGGATGCATTTGTGACGTCTGTGATATGGATACCGCCGTGACTGCCGCCTGTAAGATTCTGAAATACAAGGAATTAATAGGGGAATGCCCGTGACTTCAAACATGTGGAGTTTTTTCTATACAAACTTTAACCTTCCTGCACCCCCTTACGGCCACGCATAATGGACCATCATAGAGTTCGAATGCGGAAAAGGGAGTTCTTTAACTTTAACCCCCTTACGGCTCGTATTTCAGATAAACTAACTTTCTTAGTGCAATCCAAGGCCACATAAGTAAGGAATAAAACCTCGACTGCCCGCCCTCTTACAGTTTAGGCTGTGTGTTGATTCCCAGTTAGTTAATAACGCATAAGTCTAAAAAGTAATAAATATTTAGAAGATAACTTGACACTGTTCCTCTATAACTTAAGCTTTTTTTATTTTTTTAAGCTTAGGTTATAATTGGTTTTTTGTGGTCACCATTTGACATACGTAATGTCAAATGGTGACCACAAAAAACCAACACAACAAACTACAGATATTTTTTTTTGTGCCATAGTGTGTCCTGAGTACATTTCTACAACACACAACAACTGAAATGAAATTCAAGCAAAGTACAATATAGTATATTACGATACGTGTGACCTAAGTTGCCTATTATTGCAATATAAGACAACTTAGAGCACAGGTATCGTATACTATTTTATAGCATATGACATAAACCCGCCCCGGACGTTCATTTTCGCACGGTGTAAAAAAGAGCTATTTAAGTCACGGAAAAGCGTGCGTAAAGTGCGGGTTTAGGTCACACTGTGCTATAAATACATAAAAACATCTTACCCATATTAGCCAAGAGTCTACAGTGCCTGCCATGCATTCCCCTGCTGCTACAGCTTCCCTGATAGCAGTCACATTCTTTAACAGCCATTTGAGCTTCACAGATGAGAAATATGTGGATAATGGAAGACCACTGGTTTGAGACACGGCATTCACACACTGCGCTCCCTTGGTCTTGGTGAGCTCGTCAACTATTTTGGAAGTTCTTACGTCTAACCATACTGAAATATAAAACAAAACTTGTACAATTACTTCATCGCCTGCTTTTAGTTTACCTAAGTTATTCTTAATATGTTTACTACCAGGTATGCCGTGGTGTGTCCGGCAGCCTAAGAATAGACCTGAGGATGTTGTACAAGCTGACAAACTGATTACACAAGGGGATGGGCAGCATCCACCTGAGTACTCTACACCAATAATGCGATCACCAACCCGCCGCAAATCACAATGGGGGATTTCTATGGGGCGAGGCTTCGTCCAGCAGTGGAAGCCCACCAACTGATGATTTTGATGAAGTAAAGCATGCATGTCAAACTCAAAGTCATTGGTGGGCCAAATGCTTAAAGTTCGTAGAATCAGTGGGCCGCAAAACCCGACCACAAAAAAAACAAACTCATTGCATTGATATACTTACCTAGTAATACGACCCCCCTAATCGTTAACTGAAAGCCGTGACTAACGTTTGACAAGTAAAATGACTATAAATTAACAATTCTCTATGATAATTTTGATCAATTGATGGTCATATTTAGGTATACTTGTCAGACGTTACTCACCGAGTGACTTTCAGTTACGGAATAGGGGGGCAGGACGCTAATCGTTTATAGTTATAATCATTACTTAATAGTAAAATGACAGAAAAATATAAAATTGTTGTCTTTGTTCTTAAAATTGAATCGGCCCGCAGTCAAAGCTGTATAGGGCCGCATTTTTGACATGCTTGAAGTAAAGGTACTACAGTACAATCTCACTAATCCGGCACTTCAATAGATCGGCACATCCAATAATCCGGCACCCTCCGCCCACGACTCCCTCACCCCTCTATACCTGTGCGCTTGGTCGCTGCGTCGTCGACTAGCAGTCAAACCTCAACACTTATCACGTGCACGTGCTAACGTATTTGTTTTTTTCAAGTGAGAATAGTTTATAGTTAAAAATGTCAAATAAACGCAAACACAAGACACTAGATTTGAATAATAAAATGGAGATTTTATTTATTACCCATGACTTTTTCAGTATAATCCAGTAATCCGAACAATCCAATAATCCGGCATCCTCCGGTTTTCAATAGTGCCGGATTAGTGAGATTACACTGTACTACTAAGTAAAAATGAGGCAAAGCTTATTTTAAGGTCTAAACTCTATCTGAATCAAGATATAAGCATAGATTGTTTGATAGATTTCAATATAAACTGTTCAAAATTCTATACATATGTCTCGCTTAAGTTTGATTTCATTGGGCCTTATACTTACCTATGGCACTATAAAGTGGCTGACCGGTAACAGAATTCCATACTATTGTAGTTTCTCTTTGGTTTGTAACACCAATCCCTACGACATCTTCAGGATTTATGTCTAGTTTCTTTAAATTATCAACAGTCACCTGTAAAACATTAATGTTAATTAGATTCTCATACTTATCAATACAGCATTTCAGAGAAGACTTGCATTTCCTTCTGGTATATTACCTCAATACATTCTAAGACCGCATTTAAAATCTCCAAAGCATCCTGTTCAACCCATCCCTCTTGAGGACTAAACCTTCTTATAGGTAGTTGGTGGTATGTCAATACTTCTGATGTATTAGCAGCAAACACCTTAGATAAAATAAGATATAAACAACTAGGTTATAACAACTATTACAGTAATTTCGTCATGCAAGTGCAGCGGGCGAATAGCCAGCTGAGATGCGAGATGTTGCAGGTTCAGTCCCGCTGCAGGACAAATATTTATAATATATGATCTGCAAATTTTTGTTCCTGGTCTGGGTGTTATGGTACCATACTAGTACCATTCCCACGACACAGAGAATCCTAGTGTGGGCTCATGACTAAATATGTGACTGTTGGGTGTTTATTATGTTATGTAACATATTTGAATAGGATTAGTAACTTATATGGGATCGCTTTGTTGTCCATCTGTCAAGACCCTTTTTCTCGGCAATATCCAAATATACCTATGAACTTGGTAGCAATACTGAATTAGGTATTTACTAAAAAAAACAAGCTTGTAACTTCTAAATTGAATTACTAGTCCTTGTAATAATGTAACCAAAATAAACCTCTAGGGTCCAAGTACACCACAATGCAAAAATTTAATGCTAGGAGTATTTGTAACACAAGTAAAGGGCAATGTCTGAAATTATGGAATATCGAATCTGTTCTATCCCGTAAATGGAAGGTGATGTTTGTACGGAAAATTCTCTGAAAAATGATAGAATTCGGCATGATCGAACAAGTTAGGCTAACATAACGGAAAGGCAGCCTCAGGGCCGTTTTTTTAGATTCTTCTAGTGCTCACAAAATTCCCTACAGTTCCATTACTACTGTACAGTATGTACTTACCAAAAACTTGACATTGGATGTTCCTTCATCAACAGCCCCTATTAGTGGACCAAATCTGCCGTATTCACGCATAGTATTTGTGCATGTTTATTACATTTTTAATAATTTGATTTGGGTAGAATTTTTTATTAGCAAATTTTGCACTTATTGTACTGTGTTGCCAGCGGCGTGTAGTCCAAAGAAACGCGAGATGGGCGGAAATGTAAAATTCTCTAAGGTAAAAGTAATATTTTTTCTCGCAGCAGCCTCGGATGTAATTTTTTTTCGAGCCATTAAAATGTCGTATATTTAGAAGTGACAGTAACTAACTATAGGCACACTACATAGAAGTCAGAGGGTGGCGAGATGTTGTTATTTTAGAAGCGAGAACACCCAAAATGGTACTTTTGGGAAACAAGGTATAGGATTGGAGTGAGCCGCAAAAATGCAGTATTAGAAGCGAAAAACAGGCAACTGAATAAGTCTTCTCTTCATGATTTGTATTAATTATGCTGTTGGTACTTATTGAGAATGGATTACAAAACCAAAGTATTTGCATTTGATTGGCCGGTCGAAGGGAGTCATGGTCTAGCAAGAGTAGGAAAGAAGGAAGATATCGTCCAATCCAACCATAAGTGCGAGAGAGATACATAACATAACAAACAACAGTCACAAACATAGCCTCCCTATTCCCGAACTGCAAGTCACTCGCTGACTACTATTCGACAAGTAAAATGACCATCGATTACCTACTCAAATTTATCATTAGATGACCATTTTACTCGTCACACGTTAGTCACCGAGTAGCATTTTGAGTCAGGTAACATGGAAGTAACATCAAGGGTTCAAAAGTAACGTATAATGTTACAAAAGTAACATTTTGCTGTCATCGCTGGCAGCTGTGAATGGATCTCTGACGAAGAATGGATGGTTCTCCTTGGCAAATTGCAAAGTCTGAAAATGGTCTGACATTTGGTTAACTGACAGCAGACATTGACAAATTGTGAAAGATAAGATGCTAAAGTCCACAGACTCTTGGTGCTTGTTATCTTTTTGCCCCTCGGACGACTTCGTCCGAGTTTGCCTTTTTCCTTGTTATGCCAGTTACCTGGGAGGAATGTTCATTCTTCCGTGGAGGAATGCCATCAGGGGGCTTAGTACGGGTTTTGATAGTTTACGAAACTATAAGAAGTTTCGTTTCTTTCCATACATTTACTTGCAGCGCCCCTAGCGAAAACGACATGAAAACTAACGACGCTGTCAGTAAATGTATTGGATGGAAACGAAACTTCATATAGTTTCGTAAACTATCAAAACCCATACTAAGCCCCCAGTTATAAATGAGAGACAGAAAAATTATAACCCTGACATAAAAGCGAAAGCAGTAGCCCTACGTAAGATAAGGTGGTATGGTCTTACAACTTTAGTCTACCCGAATGGGCGAAACGACAAAAAAAATGAGTGTACGTCAACTAAGTGAAGATGTCGATGTCATTAATGACATTAATCATACATATATTTGTTTTGTCTTGGAATATCCGGCTATTTTTTGCTTTTCCCTGTCTTTGTTTGTTTAAATATTATTACTAAAAACCCGGCAGCAACTTACAACAACTTGGATACCCAACCCACTCGATAACATGATACCTGAACTAAAATTAGTTATATCACAGAATAATAAAATTATGCAAACTGTTAGCAGAGAAGTGGATAGTAACAATTCCGTAAAGGCGATCGAAACATTTCAAGAAGTTGCAAATGCATCTCTGACAAAGATGATTGATGATCTTGGCGGTTCAGGTAAACACAGTTTTGACCTGCCTGTTGGTACCTATAATTATATTATAGAGTTGACTTATACTATTGACTCAAACTAACTTGCTATTGTTAACTGCACTTGTTAAAGTGTAAATCGGCCTTTACACCTCAATCAAAGACTAGTTGCCGGCAAGCCCTGACTAACCACATGACATGCTAAAGCTGGGCCGATTAATTGGGCCCCTCAGTGTACTTCTCCACTCTCTCTACCGGTCAAGGCTCTACTTGTTTGACGACCTCCGTGGCGCAGATGGCGAGTAGCTGGCTGAAACGAAAGAAGTTGCAGGTTCGATTCCAGCTGCTGGACTAATGTTTGCATGATCAGCAAATATTTGTTCCGGGTCTGGGTGTTGTGGTACCATGGTACTCGTAGTTCCTGATACCCATGACACAGGAAATAGTGTGGGATCAGGACTATTTATGTGACTGTTGGGTTTTATGCTGTTTGCTATATACAGTAATGTTGAGTAATCTAATAACTCATCTTCGGAATATTTTGCTCTCTTTTGGAAACACTTACTATTTTGTAATATTACTTTGGTAGGTTCTCATTCTGTTTATTCTTTCAGGTGACTGCTTAGTACAAGAGGATGAAGATGAAAGTGACCCAGATGAAGATGTATGTACCAGTTCTAAGAAAAGGAAGAAATAGCCATGTTAGTTTTCTATTCTACTTGTAAGTGAACTTTATTTTCAACATTGGTAAAAAAATAATGGATTTTTATTGTTAATTTTAGGTACACCTTGAGTATTTTGGAATTTATCAAATCAGTAGTTAGTTTAGACCATAATATATCTATCTCCAGTACTTAATTCTAATGTAGATTAGAGTACCTAGATGAAGTAGCAGTAGTTATTTTGATATAGTTAAACAAATCCCTGTTTTGTTAGCCACAGAAAACAAGTATCTACCTTTATTTGATGTAACATTTTACTCCTTACGAAAATTGCATTTATACTAATGACTTTACCGGCGTATAAAGCAAGCTGCGTCTTTTCAGCATGCAATAGGTCACTGGAACACTAGTGTGCACTAATCGGGAACTACTGTTCTGAGCACTAATATTTTGAATAATCTGTGCCTACTTACATAGTTACTCAAGTGCCTATGAGTAACGAGTATGATTATGTAAGTAGTTAAGTATTCTATTCATGTTCTATCGCAATGATGCTGCTGCCTAACTAGCTGCTTTTTTATAAGAGGAACAGGTACCTGCACTTAACTAGTCTGCGTTTTTTTTATAAGGAATATTACCTACATTGTGGAAGGTAAGAGAGTAAACAATGTATTAATTACATTTTATTTCATTAACCTTATACAACTAGACAACATTCAATTCACATATTTTATTCTCATTCCAACATTACATTTATTTACATTTGGGAATTTATATTCTTATGAACTGTATTTGTTATACTTATTTTATTTAAACTAATATTTGGGGAAATAACATGATTTTAAAAGTTACAATATTATGGTATTTACAATACCAATGGTGAGATGAAATACTGCAAACAATTGTAAATTTTATATTAATGATAAGCCACAAAGAATTCAAATTTTTGTCTAATAAATAACTAAAACTAATGTACTTTTGAAGTGGATGTGACTATCAATTTACCTTATAGGTATTATAAACATAAAAGTTACAAATAAAAATTATCTTTAAATATGGAATGTGTAATAAGACCACATTGGCTTTTGTTTGAGCTAAAAACAACCCATTAGATAGAAAGTAGTTGGTCTTGGTGGTCTCGGTCTAAGAATAAAGACTCCTTCAACTCCTCCCGTGGATGTCGTAAAAGGCGACTGAGAGATTACGCCAGGATATGGGCAGCAGCATCCATCTGAGTAATTAACGCCAATACTGCGATCACCAATCTGCCTGCAATTGTAATATCGAAAATCTCCCTATTCTAAAGCGTCGCCCAATAGTGGACGTCTAACTTCTAATAAAGAAGATATAAATAATACCCACAGTACAATGTGACAGTTGTTATGTGGATAAGTTTTATTAGAGCTGTCAAAAACTTTAAAAAAATCGTGTTTGAAAAGTTGTTGACAGCGCTGACTCTCAAAATTATCCCCGTAACTCAGTTATATGTTTTATATAGGTACTGTTAAAGTGCATTTTTTGGACTTTAATCAATTTAATACTGGTTAATCTCAATTCCTAAGAATTATTTAAAACTAATTAGATTTTGTCAACATATGCAGTGTAGGTACCTATAGTAAAATGAAATATACATACCTATAACATAACAATAATAATTTTCTATAAAGTACCTCAGTACCTATTTCATTTACTGTTAGGATGTGCTCGATGCTGTTGGTCATTAACACGGTTAGGAGTTATCTTGAAATTAAACAACTTTAGTAGTTTATGTTACTTGAAATCTACAACAATTTACGACAGTACTTCACGTTCTTGAACATCTGTTATATGTTAATAACAATAGGTACAAGCTGTGTTGTCTCAGTGACACAGTTAGCGGTTTCAGCAACAGCTTGAAATAAATTATAGATAAAAGTTTTGAATTAGTTTCACACTCATTCCTGAACAACGTTTATAAAACGTATTGACTCAATGAGCATTAAGCATTCAACTTGAGTGGCTTCGCGCTTATTCATATACATAATTTGATTCGAGTGTGGAAAAGTACCTAAGTACCTTAGGTACTCGTTATAAATGTAACTTTAATATAATAAGAACATATCTAATAATGATTGTTTTTGGGTCGAATCCGCTCTCTGTATGTACATAGTTGTAAATTAATGATAATTATGATGGAAGACCGTCGTATTATCTTATTGAATTGTTTATTCTTCATATCTCAAGTGTCTACTCTGAAACAGTTTTAAGGAGGTAATTTAATTGTTTTGCTATTTTAACTAATAGTAATCATTGGGTTTCCCACGACTAGGTCATTGTAGTTTTGTCCTCAGAGTGTTCCGAATCGGAACAGCATATATCACAACCGTTGATTCCACATTCGCATAACGAAGTTGGTCGTATGGAGCTACGAAATTTCTGCAAAAAGAAAAATTACTCATTACTTAAATACATAGTAATATCTTATCTGTTAAATTAGCGAAAAAGCAGGAAAAGTGTGACGAATTCTTCTATGAAACCAAAAGTAATAAAACAGTATTTTGTAGGTACAAGCGATAACACTGTTCTATCACTCTACTACATACTATCAGTAAACTACATTTGTTCGAACCTACTATTCAATAAATAGGTACATTTACTGTTACGTACCGATAAACTACCTGTACCTAATCTTGATCCATCGCAAATTCGCAAGCTACAAAATTATCTTAAATGTTTGACGGTAATTGCAAATTCATCATCATATGATATGCGAAATCTGGTCATATCGCATGATATAAACGTCAATGTGCAAGTTGTCCGATTATACGTCTCAAGACGTGCGAACTTCATGCTTTGGGCGCTGCGGAAGTGGGCGCTGACGTGGGGCGGGCCGCGCGCAGTAACATTGCACAATATTTTAAATCATTCTTTTTAAAAAATCAAAAATTCTTTCTAACTATATAATACAATCATAATCTCTTAAAGTATTTAATAGGGAAAACGGAAGACAAAATTTAGTTTAAATGTTTGCAATCACAATCTAATGAAACTGCTTTTTCCCTAGATGGACGTATAAAAATTAAGATTTCTGTTTTTTTTATTAAGCCAACTTTAGTCAATCGTGTTTCAGACCCCATCAGTAACTGGCAATTTCAATTTTCAATATCATTATATCATTATCAAGTTGAATTCGTAGTTTTTAACGTCGAAAAATTTCCGTGTACGCGGAACCCGTCAAAACTTCAAGTGTCCTCTTCACTTTAAATATAATATAACTAGGTACGTATTTAAAAAGAGATTGCTTATTACCTCTCTCCAATTCTCTCCAGGCGATCTTATGACTATAACGATGGCATACACTGGTATACATAATAAGGAGAGGGATGCGATAGTCCAGCCAAGGACTTGCGCCCATAACGGATAGTCGTAGTCCCTATAGCTGGGAGGCATGTAGTCCACCAACGATGCCACCCACAGCGCCAGAAGCAGTGCCGGTGTTGCTACCAGCCAACAGAATCGGAAGTACAGAGATGGGTACCGACCTGAAAATACAATTTATCCCAATTATATCAAGAAGGCAATTCTCGTAATTGTTTGACATTCAATTCACAATATTATAATCTCATCTCCGTCATCTTTCGATTAATTGTCAACCTTTCTATCGCTCAGGAAGGCGTTAGTTAGAGCGAGAAAGATACTATAGATATGCGAAGATTAAGTAATAGTTATTTAGTCTACGTACGCAGTCAAAGACGTAAAGTTGACTGAGATGAGATTATTGTGAATTGAATGTTCAATAATTACGAGAATCAGGGCTCTGGCCCTGGCTATCATAAAGAGGTTTGTTAGGACGTTCCAGACTTTTAGAATGAATACAATAAAAACTCAATAAAGATAAATAGCTACATTTTTAGGTGTGTTGATTATCGCTGATAATAACAGCGTGTGACACATTGCTTTTGTTGCTACATGAGTTTGTTGAATTTGTAGAAGCATGTCTGCTCTAGGTACAGAACCAAGCGAATAGATTTTCATTCAAAATGATTCTCACACTCACCAAAGTTCACTTTAGGACAAAGTCAAGGTTATCTTAACCAGCGATAATACTATTGCATTAAATGATTCTATGTGGCTCATTAGAATCATTTAAATCTTACTGTAATTATACAGGACGTGGTTATACATTTACATGCACCGTGTGGATGCAAACCACATATCACTCACCTGTCATCTGTTTAATATTTTTCGACAACCTTCCCACACCATAGAACCAAGCTATGCCGACGACTTCAAAGAAGGCCAGATATGTTATGCTCAAAGATGCGGCGTAGTAGTCCATCAGTTGGAAAACAAATATGCCGCTTTGAATTATATGTGGCAATCCGAACACCAGCGATACAGCACAGACACACAGTACCAATAGTTCATGGTACACGAGCTTTTTACGTATCATATCGGGGAACCCATCTTGAATGGATGTTACAACCACTTCAACTATCGCAAACTGTAATGAAAAAATATAAACTAAGTAATATTTTCTCAATATAAAAATATGCCTGATTATATTAGTTCGTTGATTTTTCATACCTGACTGTTGAGGCCGAGACACAAAAACATGAAGAAGAATAGTACCGCCCATAACTGAGGCGCTGGCATTTTTGCAATAGCTTGAGGATAAACCACAAATAATAAACCTGGACCTGAAATTAAACATACCGTTTAATACTATTATACTACTCTACCTACTATTATAGAGACTCGCGAAAGACCCCCAGTTTTCTAAACACTGATTGACTGAGGATTTGATTTTCAAGTTGAATAGTTCTCTCTGAAAATCAAATAGTGATTTGACATGAGTTTTTTATTGTTTTGTTTGCTGATTAGAAATTCTAATCAGTCATTGGTACAAGCCGTATTCAGCCGTATTCAGCCGTAACGGTTAATTACTTTTTCGTTGATCAGCGTTCGAAAAACTGGTCTGTAGTCTTAGACAGAGCAGTTTCAATTGAATTGTGTCAAGTAGGTACTTACTATCAGCGATAACGTTCTTCACAGGAGTATTTTGCTCAAAAGCAATATTTCCTATAGTAGCAAATGTAAATATTCCAACGATCAAACTAGTAACCGCATTGACTAGGGATACCGCTAAAGTGTCGTGAAGGAAGTTGTTGTCGAATCGGTTGTACGAAGCAAACATTATCATTGATCCGAAGGCAATGCCGATAGAATTAAAAATTTGAGACGCTGCGTTGACCCAAGGCTTAGATTGTTTCAGTAGTTCCCAGTCAGGTTTGAAGAAAAATCTTAAGCCTTTATCCGCCCCTTCGAGTGTCAGTGATCGGCCGAGAAACACTATGATTAGTAGAAAGGGCAGTGTTGTGGTAATATAACGGACTTTCGCGGAAGATTTGATGCTTTTCCATAGTGCGAAGTAAACTAGCACCCAAGCACAGACCAAGCAAGCTGCCAACTCCCACCGCATACCACCGGGGAATTCAATACCATCACTCATGTTTAGTACCTTTTTCCTGTAAGAATAAAAAAAACAGATGTTTACTTAGGTACAGGGGCTTGCTAGACAACAAATAGTTTGTTAACACGAAGTATACGATTATCGAAAGTGATAGGTAGGTACTAAGTTATGCAGGTCTCTACATAATTATACGGGTTATACACTGATAATCTTTATAATTTTTATCGTATCTGATAAAATCATTGCCTTGCATTGTACCTATATTTATTTTACGCATTCAAAAAGTTTTTCTGGTAAAAAATGAAGAAGTCATAATTAGCGGAAGCTAGATTTCGTTGGTATCTTCGATTAAGTACCTATCTTATTTGAGACAAAGCGGATACTGATATATTAATACGGGAATTCGTAGTCACCAACGGAAAAGGATTGTCATCAAACCATGATGGTGGAACCAAACCGGTTGATGACTAACATGTCTATTTTAAGATACTGTCTGAATAATTTGGTTTATCTATTTTATAAGATAATTTTATATATTTTTTAAACCCCCGACTATTCAGTGATCAATTAAAATTTTGGAAAACGGAACACTTATGAATATGTTTTTCCATAAGTGTTCAGTTTTCCCAATTTTAAATTATTAATTTTGTTTGACCAACCATATTATATTGTAGAATACTTCTAGCCTTCGTTGAAGATATACCAGGGGGCTTAGTACGGGTTTTGATAGTTTACGAAACTAAATGAAGTTTCGTTTTCATCCAATACATTTACTGACAGCGTCCTTAGTTTTCTTCTCGTTTTCGCTAGGGGCGCTGCAAGTAAATGTATGGAAGGAAACAAAACTTCATATATTTTCGTAAACTATCAAAACCCGTACTAAGCCCCCTGCTGATAAAAATTAAGACTCTTAGAAACCGTATTAGACTATTTCTTGGCAGGTGTTGCCAAGTACCTGTAAGGTCCTGCTTTAGGTTTGTAACCACGTTGAGGTATGGTAGCCCTGAAAATCTAACTACTTCATTCCACTTTTGTCTGACTACTTTAAGTGAGTAATGTATTGAACGTCTTTATATTTTAGTGTGGGCCGTGGTGGTCTTGGCCTAAGAATAAGACTCCTCCAATTCCTCCCGCGGATGTCGTATAAGGCGACTAAGGGATTACACCAGGGGATAGGCTGCAGCATACATTTAAGGACTTAAAACCAATACTGCGATCACCAATCCGCCTGCCAAGCGTGGTGATTATGGCAAAGCCCCCCTTTTCTATGGGGAGGCCTCGTCCAGCAGTGGACGTCTTACCAGCTGATTAAGATATTTTAGTGAGGACAACCGTCTGTATATCTTAGTAATAAAGAGTAAACGTATGATGGACCATTAGAACTCGAAAACAACTGATTTTGAAAAACTAGTGTCAATGAGTTCGTCTTTACGTCTACGTTTACGTCTTTACCGTGAAAGTGTTATTAGATTTAAGCATTTACTTAAAAAAATACTTGATGGCAGTGGCTTTGAATTAAAGGGATTAATTTATTTTGCATACTTTGTTGTATCATTTGATAGGACTTTTAAAATCAATATTATGAGTATTTTTGACTATTTCGCAGTTCCTGGTTTTAAGACATAATTTAATATATTGCGATATCGCGGTTAACTGTGGTCTATAATTTATTTGGCCACTTGTTGCGCACAATGAACGCAAGAACGCGGTAGACGGGCGCGTCATTTTAGTTTCGATTATCTCGTCTCTACTTAAATATTTTGAGAATTCAAAGCGTCGGTTCCGCTTCAGGCATTCTCGTACAATGACCCTGACCATCTCAGCCACACTACTGCCTCATGAACACCTTGAAGATGGCATTTGTTATAATAAAAGCTATTTCAACAACATTATTACATAAACCAAACCTTACTCGAAGAATTGTTCGGTGGGTGTTTGTGATCCGTTAGGTTTTGTGTGGTTGTGGTATGGTACCCAGCACTGCTGTGTGTTCCATCTATTCGAACAGCTGGCCCACGGAACCTCGGTCTTGAATGATGTGAAGAAATAGTAGATGGCCCACGCAATTATCACAGCGTAATAGGTGGACATTAGGAATGAGATCACCACGCTCGCCAGACCCGCACCTGCAATTTTATGTTTATTTTATGGCTGGGTCTAAGAACCTTTACTCTATTAGGTAAATATGGCATATTAATTTACCTTTAAAAAGCGGACATATCTGAGATAGAGCTCCTATTGGCCCGTGAGCCGTGTATTGCCCTATAGCAAGCTCCATAAAGAGCATGGGCACACCGCATACCAGGAGTATTATGAAATAAGGAATGAGAAATGCACCTGAAACAAAGAAAATATGTATGAATCTATCAAATCGTTATATTCTTAAGATGAAGGCAAACTGCACGAGATGGCCAATAGTGGCACAGTAATAGTTGGTAGGAATAGACGGAGACCTTTGCCCTACAGCGAAGGGTGAGCGCACAGGTTCGTTATATGAGGAGGGTTTTTATTCTTCTGCTAATTTATTATAACAATCCTTACTATGGTAAATGCGAAAGTTAGAATTTGTATTTGTTAGTTAATCACGCCGTAGCGGCTATACAGATTTCCATGGTTTTTTTACATAGATACATTATGATAACGGAATGATTCACGCACGGGCAATCCCGGTACCACGCGGGAAAAGTTATGGGTGGATGCTTAATAGTAAGAACATATTTTAAGTTACAGAAATAATTTTAGCAGTAAAACATGTTTTTGGCTCAAAATTATAGTTCGTTTGCGACATTATGCCAATTGTTTCTAGTAGTTGACCTACAGGAATTGCGTAATTAACCCAGTCATTTGCTCATAGTACACAATTAACATCCATAGCCATAGACTTTTCTATCTGAAGATACCTGACGGGGTTCATGTACCTGCCTGACTAATAGTAGAAATAAGACCTATTACTAACAATATTGTACGTACATGCGAGCAATAAATAAATACAAATACATTACCTACCCAGCAAAAACTCGTCAGTTTCGAATTCCAAAGATTTAATAGTCTTAAATCTTTGGAATTCAAGAAATATTTGCTTTTCCGTTAGGTACCTCTTGTCGGCATATATATCCTTTGAAACGGCAAACAATAATGTTCGTGCATTATCTAAAAAAATAGACGTGTGCAAAGTTTAGAACTCACTCGTAACGAGGTAGGTATTAGGGTTCTCGAGTAGCAACCAAGAACAGGACGACGCAGTATAATCATATATAAAAGGGGAGAAGGTCTCCGATAAACCGACGACGTTTTAAATGATCCAGGAAGTCGGTGGATTGAAGCGACTCAAGACTACGTCTAGGAGGCCAATGTCTAGTAGTGGACTTCCAGTAGTGATGATGATGATGACTCGAAATGAGCTCTCAAATAAAAAAATGTCTGCCGTTGTTCTGCGTATTTTCCTTAGACAAGAATACGAGTATTCGTGTGTTTGGCTATCCGATGAAATGTAACCTAAAATTATCATTGTCTGTACAAACCCGAAATTCTACAAAACAAAATGTTTTTTTTTGTGACCCTTACTTTCCCTGTACTTGCCTAAGGCCTCTCCCGCTTTCTGCTTTTCTCGGTCATACGTGCCATCTCCTGCCAATCACCATGGAAGACGTCTAGCTAGATCACGCCAGCGCTTTATTGACTTACTTCAGCGTCGTCTTCCGTCTTATAGGGATCTAACAAGTCGCGATCTTGGCCCTCCTTTCTGGATACATTCGGGTAATATGGCCCCCCCCAAAAAAAAATGATTGAGGGGCATTAATGATAGTATTCCTATACTATCATTAATGCCCCTCAATATTTTTTTTTATATTGTGTTTTGTATCTTTTAGTTGGTTAATGGCTTTAAAATTCAAGAAACATAATAATTATTTTGAATTATCTTTCTAAATTAATTTTATAAAAGTTTATAATAATAATAATAATATTCCATTGAAAGTGTTTTCACGACATGCAATTTAATTATAAATACATAAATAATGTTATATCTAAGTACTATAAATAACCAAATTATTCTAAAAAAGTCGTTAAGCCGGAATTCGTTTAACGTAACGAGGCTGCTGTAGAGTCAATCATTTCACATTCACAATACCTAGAATGTATACACCTTGAATTTAAGCGATTTAAATGATTGATGAAAGCGATTTTAGGCGATTTAGGGTTCGGAGGCCGGTATATTTAATGGGCTTGTATTTTGAGAAGTTATGAAGATGATAACCTCGACATTAGCTCAAACTAATATTGGACATTGAACATGCATCGGCCTATGAAATCTCTGTAGGTGCTACGGTGCCCAAGATTTTCGTCATGTCTCATCTCGAACTGCAGCGAAATTGGCAACACATCACCGAAGACGACGGTTGCCGGTTCGAAAAGTGCGAATTGCATTTCCGATATACATACGTCACATTTCCTATAAACAAACAACTAGTATACCTACATAATATATCTGTTACAGTAATACATCATTTGATATCTTGAGAATACCTATATACGTCTGCGAAATGTGATTGGTGGGAAGTGTCAGTTTACCGTAGGCATCAGCTGTAATTCACACCGTATTATCGTGTCGTTGGGGCCTCGGTGTCAACCAGCCTCGGTTAGCGCACGGAGACACAAACAACGCTAGCGCATCACGAATTTTTGTGTGCTTATTACATTGACTTCACTGCGATGTTGTCTCGTATCAAACATGTTGTTCGAATTACTCAGTTAGTTAGCATCATTCCTTAATTTATAAGTTACTATTTATTTAGTTTCGTTGTTAATTAATAGTCAAAGTATAGCGAGAGTTTCTATTAGTATTTACAGATAAATAAATTGATCTTCATATTCTATTAGGTAAGGGCCTAATATAATATGAAGATCAAGTTATTTACCCTCTTATCAGAGTATCAACAAAACAATACAAAAGTTCAAGTTGGGAATAAAACTTCCAAATTGGCTTGATAAGCCAATGATCGCTTGTTTGCTGAACATGTACCTTCATATTTTGTCCTATCCTAGGGACCTAACCTCAATTCTACCTCTAATGTAACGTATGTCCTTAGCAAAGTATAGAAATGCACAAAAAGCTAAATTGCCAAAAAACCCTCGTATTCGTATACGATTCTATTAAGTCCATGGATTGGACTTTTATGGACCTTTAATTGAACGACATTGTGGTCAATTGTTTTATTGTAACGAGCCATGGTGTTAGTCTGAATGCTCCATTCCCATTTAGATAACGGGTTGCTTGTAATGAGTAGATGCCAATCATAAAATTTTAGATAGCTATCGATCGATGAGACGATTTTGTGCCGCACATATTCAGCTTATAGAATTATAATCAGAATTACGATCTCATATCAATTGAACTCTCGAGTTAATAATATGATCACGATCAAGAGCCATTAGAGCAGTGGCGTTAAGAGGAGGTGATAAAAACATAATTGATGTCCTCACGTCCATGTCCATTGTGATTACATATCGTGTTTTGGTAATTGTGAATTTGCGACTAAGTGAATCCTAATACTATTTCTGGCGAGCAAAACGCTCTTCAAGCAATGTCACGACGAACACGACTGTATCGTTTTGTCACATCAATGAGCTGATTTAACGCGGGCGAAATCATCATCTTAATTTTTAGAATGAATAAATTAAAATTCGTAATTTTACATCTCACAAACGACATAAGTAGTTACTAAAATAAAAAAAAACAGCAATTATAAAAAACTAAACGCGGTCTTATCGCCCTGAAAATAACGGTGTTGATAGTTCGCAAATACATACATTCATGTGCTATGCTACCTCATATCCACTGTGGTGACGACTTTTTCTATATGAGAATGTAGTTTTTGTCAACTAACGTTTCTTTCAATCAGGAAAATTCTCAATCAAGAAATATATCTACCTCTACCCATTAGATTCTATTCCTATGCTTTTTTTAACTTCGCTAGTTGTCAACTCCTTCCCCCAGTCAATTCAATTCTCGTAATAATCAGTGTCCTGTTAGTAACGATGATACTGAATACGTTACAGCGGATGGAGATTGAACTGGGTAGAGTCACATACTGTCTAGATCTCGGTCTAGATCTTTGGATTTCATAATTTATTTGAGAGACCATTCCAACCCATTTGCAATTCTTTTGTTGATTTATTTTGTCATTTGGTTTTCAAGAGAAATAATTTGACCCAGATTTGTATAATCTTCCACTTATTTGAGTTCTTCATTGTTTATTTTGAATTCTTTGACAAAGAAGTTGGTCATCATGTTGGTTTTCCTTGTGTTAATTTTTAACCCTACTTTCGTATTTTCCTTATTTAGGCTTTGTAACATTATTTCCAGGCTTTTGTAGTAATAAGTCACCAGCAAATCGCAGGTGTGTTAGTTTTAAGCCAGCTATGGTCAAGGTATATAGTTTCCTCAGTATAACTATACTTACTAACTCCGCAGGACTTGGAAACATTTACCGCCAACTGGCGGTAAATGTTTCCAAGTCCTGCGGAGAACGAACTACGAGTACCATGGTACCACAACACCCATTCCCGGAACAAATATTGGCAGATCATGCAAACATTTGTCCCGCAGCGGGAATTGAACCTGCACCTCTTGCGTCTCAGCCGGCTACTCGCACTCCGCGCCACGGAGGTCGTCACGGAATATGATCTATGTTTGAAAAACTCTTCTGAAATCGGTTTAGTTAGCTTCATTTAGCTAAGTACTTAAAATATTCTTTCTAGTATAATCTTTTCAAAAATCTTGTAGACATTTGACATCAAGCTTATCGATCTGCAGTTACCTATGTCGTTCCTTACCCCTTTAAAAAGGAGTAAATTACAACATTACACTTCTTAAAAGTAGTTGGTTTCAATTGGATCATGGTTGGTCTTTTTGCTAAACCTAGATGATAGAGTCGTAAGGCTATATTTTATGAACCATAATAACATTATATTTACAACACGGTATTATATTCCACTGTACATAGTGTACATTTACACCTGAAAAAATTACCATATTTACTTTTTAACAGTTTAGTCTGGTTTGAAATCAAAGTAAAAGTTTAACCGCATTTTAGAAAAGGGAAAGAATTCAAATTTGACTCACCTCCTCCACTTTTGTAACAGAGATAAGGAAAACGCCACACGTTGCCAAGGCCCACGGAATAGCCGACACATGCTAATACGAACTGAATCTTATTGGCCCAGAAAGGCCTTCTTGGCTTCAGGTGGACTGTCGTGTCTTCCTCCTCCTCTTCGCAATCGCTTTCATGTGACGCCGTGTCCTCATATGGTGGCCTGTATAAACAAGAGTGAAAGTTGTAATAGGAGAACAATTACATCCTTTACGACTAGTGATTAACTATCACAACGATGTCTGTGATCATAAACGAACAAATAAATCACATTAATTATGAACCGTAACCGCTAAAGCCGGAGATAAGATTTACCATTTTGAATTACTTTATATTGCAGTCAACAGTCAATATAGGATTTGGAGTGAAATGTATAGAAATTTATGTTGTCAGTAAAGAAAATGTTATCAACCCGTTTAAACAATTAAACGTACGTAAATACAAATATTTGTAGTACAATAAAAAAATAATTCAAGGGACTTAAAAGAGATTCAACTTGTCCAAGATAATTCATGGCAGATAACCTGTAGATTTGCAAATAAAACGACATGTTTACTGAAACAGTGAAATAATTAAACAAGTGCAGATAGCATTTTCAGATAGACCGTTTTTTGACCTTAGTGACAAAAATTCCATTATTAACGTGACCAGTAGGTACTCTATGTGCGTTCAGTTCAGACAGTCAGTACACAACCTTGAAAAAGTTGTTTGGATTAATGATGAATGAAGGTAGATTAAAGTGACGTCAGATAGCTCAAAGGCTTAACCTACCTCAGTCGTTACCACTGTGGTTTTAATAATTTATGAAGCTGTATAAAAGCTTATTGTACTTCTTTTGATACATTTCTTAATATAAATAATTGCACAGTAATTAAAATAAAATATTCAGTCAAACAGTGTATAATATGTGGATTTGGATATAAGTTTTACGGCCAGTTGCCACCTGGCGCATTCAATTCCATTGCAAGTTTAATTCCCATTAATTACATTGAATGGAAATTAAAATTGCGCTCAACAAAATGAAGCACCACAACGCTCTTGGACCTGCTTGATTAACATACCAGCAGATATCTGGAAACTTCCGAGGGAAAATGCTCTACCCTGGCTTCCGAAGCTATTCAACTTTTCACGGCGCCTTAGGTACTAGTGGTTCGCCCCGAACTGAGACCTCGCGATGACACCTTTATCAGCCCGACTAATTTAAGAGGGGAAGAAAGGGTTTTGTATTTAACGGCTATGTAAGTATGTTTGTATGGATGATCCATCAGAAATCTAAAACTATCGAGTCAATTTCTCTAACATGAAAGAAATGTGAAGCAAAATAAAAGTTTTTTTTAATTAAGCAGTGCCATCTAGCTGTAGTCTATCTGTCTAACTGTCTAACTGTCATCTAGTTTGCTACCTAATTTTTAAAGATTTAAGTTCTTTTCTTTAATAATGCATATTACAAAGAAAAAATCCTCAATTTTCGACTTCTCCCCGTGGAACAAAATATACTTAAATAATAAATTTCAGCATTACCAGAGAATTTGAAGTATCTTCGAGATATTTTTTTGTATATTTTACTTTCTTCACCCTTCTAACCGATTTCTAAAAACATTTACTGAGAAAAAAAATTAACCTCTATAGGTAATTATTATACACATCATCGAAATAGCCTTTGAATAGGACTAAGCAACAGGGCGTAAATACTACATACCTGTTAGTATTTAAAGTACTTGACGAATTAATTGATGACGTCCTTTTGACAAAAACATAGAACTCCAACGTCATTCATATTCTTAGAAATGGGAGGTCAACAATGGATGTTATATTGGTTTTTGTTTTTTATGGTTCAGGTTTCTAATTTCTTCAATTTCAGACTTTTCCCTGTAGTTGTGACACAAAAGCCACAAGCATACCAAATTTCAGCAGTGTGGGACTGCTGGAAGTACCCTAGAATTTTTGATTTTTGCGTTTTTTATTTTCCCTAATATCTCGGAAACTACTAAGTTTAAATACTTATTAAAAACAGTTTTGAAATGTCCAACCAAAGTGCTTTCATTAGACACCCCACTTGATCTGACTGTCTCACTTTTATTTTTTTTACCCCCTCTTGGACCCCAATATCTCAGCAACCCCCTGACCGATATAGCTCATAACCTTACCTACAAATTGTACCAATACTATCTACCCCCATACCAAATTTCATGAAGATCGGATTAACGGTTTGGAAGTTTTCATCGGACAAACATACATACATACATACACACATACATAAAAACGCCGATTCTTCCAACTTGAATCAGAGAACTCGCTTCGCTCGTTCAATCAGTGCTCATTTTTCAAGAATAAAGGCGATATTGCACAATGTACCAAATACAGGGGAATAATACATACTTCGCACACCTTTAAACTATGAACATCCCCATAACTTAACAATAACACCCAATAGCCCTGATCCCACACTATGATTCCCTGTGTCGTGGGTATCAAGGAACTACGAGTACCATGGTACCACAACACCCGGAACAAATATTTGCAGATTTGCAGCGTGAATCGATCCCGCAACCTCTTGAATCTTAGCCGGGCACGCGCCCACCGAGCCACGGAGGTCGTCAAAAAAAAAATAGCGTCATTGGTTAACATCAAATCAAAATCACAGAAACAGATTCACAAAACCACCACCAAGACCCACAATTTAAATCAAAGACGAATCGATTGAAACCTAATTTGTCAAAATCTGTTTACAATAGTGGCTTTCGAGCAAAAGGTTCATCCATACAAAGGAAGGATCTATTCTAGGCAGTGACGGATTACGACTACTTGATGCCCTAAGCAATCCACGCCTGTGGGCCCCCCTGTTCGTATGTCAACTAGAATTGGTCTTTAAACCTTTACCCGGACTTTTTCTGCTATTTCGAAGGGAGACGTCGTCCTTTTTTATTTTATTTTCAATTTCTAGTGTTTTTTTGTGTTAGGTATATTGTGTAATTTTGGTGGCATTTTAACCGGTGTAGCTTATAAAGAGCACATGGTAGTGAATTTAAATAAAATAAGTGTATTGCGTGTCTTTTCGAAGGGGTGGAAATTGTCCAGGAACATTCTTGTAAACTGCCATCGATTTACTAGAACATGACTTAACAGAGGACATGGCGACTGGACATTGTTTGATAATTATCTATGCTACTTGACATTGGCAAAATTGAGAAAATCCTCAGATGCCATAAAAAAAACCTTTACTTACACCCTAAAAACATTAGTTGTTTGTTAAAAAAGATGATGAGATGTAACGTACCTTAGAAGTGGAGTATTATGATTGTGAAGTGGGAAGTGGATTTGCGGGGGTGCCAGGCGGGGGGCCCGCGGGTAAGGGGTGGTTTGTGATTGACTGATCGCAATTCCGGTGCATTAGAATTGCCGAATGCACTAGCGGGCAGCGAGTGGGCAAGCGGGAGCGGGGTTATGACTCTAGGTCGGACTCTATGTCAACTTAAAACGCGCGAATTTTCAAATTAGTCCTAGAAACTTTTTTGGTGTGGTTTTTGGTGACGTGAGAGTGAGACGTGATAACTAAGGGACGGATTTTTTTGTGCTTCTTCTGGTGCCCCCCAGACGTGATGCCCTAGGCAATTGCTTAATATATTAAGGGTTAATCCGTCACTGATTCTAGGCCGGACACACCACAGCGAAAATATAGATAATTTTACAAAATCGTATAGGTATGCTCAATAATTCATCAAAAGTAAGTGATTCATTATGATTGTTTTTTTTATAATTATTTACAAAAATATAACTAAATAATGTGCACCAAATTGAGAAACAAACAAACGTTAGCTAAAAGTTAGAGGTAACTTTGTGATGTGATTTTTTTCCATCGACAACTTATTGTTCTTTTGTGTTTCAGCCCTCAGAATTATGATGTAGTTTCCGTGCATATTTTGAATCTAAGTATAATATTGTACATTGGTAAAATTCAATTAAATTTCTCGTCCCAGGATGTCGGGCGCAATAGGTGGACGTGGCCTCTGAGGTAATGCAACTGTTATAGGCAGACGTTACCCCTTACAATGGTCATGGTCAAGGGAAAGTTATAGCGAACGTATATTAACTCATTTAGCTCGCTCTGTCAAATCGTAAGTGTAAAAACGTATTTTAAAATCATTATCAATTAGATAGGCGATAAGGCCGCGCGGCTTGGGTAGGTACACGATCAATCGTATGTGTTCGCGTCGTACCCTTTGTAGATACTGTACGTGTGTGGATAGATAGCAGCGTTGCAGCGTTATCGGCTCAGCCTTGAAGGTCATGCGACCCAAACTTCCTCCAAACATAATCTTCATAGGATTTTCGGATTTTCTCAAGTTGTCTTCTGTCAAAATTTTAACAGAAGTTTAAATCCCTGGATTTCGGTGAAAGTGGGGTTAGAATAAATTCTTATGCAATCGTAAATTGTAGGTACGAAATTTAAGAATTATACAATAGTTAGATATTCCTAATATTTATTGAACGAGCCAAGCGAGTTCTCTTACTCAACTTGGAAGAATCGGCGTTTGTTTCTATGTATGTATTGTATGTATGTTTGTCCGAGAATAACTTCCGAACCGTTAATGCGATCTTCATGAAATTTGGTATGGGGGCAGATAGTATTGGTACAATTTGTAGTTAAGGCTATGAGCTATATCAATCAGGGGGTTGTTGAGATATTGGCGTCCAAGTGGGGGTAAAAAAATAAGAGATCAAGTGGGGTGTCGTAATATTATATATGTAAGCGCTTTTTTTGGACATTTCAGAACTATTTCTAATTATTTTTTAGACTATGTAGTTTTATTTATTATATTGTCACGGGTATTTATCGCGTGTTACCTTATTATCTTCTTTCTAATCGCGAAAGTTTAAAAAATACTATGTAGTTTTACATTTGGAAAAATCGAAAATGTAAAAAACAAAAACCTCTAGGGTACTTCCACTAATCCTACAATGGTGAAAATTTGGCATGCTACTAACTTTTATCTTTTTAAGAGGAGATCACCGGTAGCTAGCAAATAATAACATACCAAATTATAATAATATACCGCCGAAAGTATAAAATTTCAGAAATTGCACCTTTAAGAGGCCATTGTACTCAGTATATTACACCCCCCCAAGCTTCCATTAATGTTCATATTTTTCACTTTTGTTTCAGTCATCAATTAATATGTCATGATTTTATACCAAATTATGCATTATGTAACAAAAACACTTGTTTTCGTCTTTGTCACATAGCGTATAGGCTACAAACGGATATTATTGTTAGAACGGCTCGACTGAAAGACAGAAAGTATCTAACGGAGCTTCGACTGTTTCTTCCCACTTTTCTACACCTGCAGGGCGATTCTAAAACGTCGGAAAAGTTTCCGATCGGATTCGTTAGAATTTAATTTCGAAAAAACAATAAATATTGTATATTACCGTGTTTTACTAGAGAAAATTGTTTTTGTTACTTATTTCATTACTACCACATCGAAATGAAATTCTAACAAATCCGATCGGAAACGTTTCCGACGTTTTAGAATGGCCCTGCTGATTTCTCAAAAAGATGGCAATTGTACAGCTTTTTTTATAAATATATGAGCATAATATAACCATAATTTTTAATTTAAAAAACCGACTTCCACCATTGTATTCGACTAAATATCTGGATGAAAAAACCATAGTGGTGAAAGGGTTATTATACTTTCTGAATGCAAATGCTTGATTTGTTGCTGAAAATATCAAAATCGCTATATGTATGCCTACAATTTTTGATGAGTTCCCTCAATTCCTCGTGGATTCCATCATCAGAACTGGATTCTGAAAAATATGGGACCAATCTGGAAGTATATCTATTCAAATAAAAAAATAATTTTTCAAATCGGTTCATAAACGACGGAGATAACAAACATAAAAAAAAATACAACCGAATTAAGAACCTCCTCCTTTTTTGTGAAGTCGGTTAATAAAATACTTCAACATGTAGGGATTGACTGAGAAACAATGCCTTCTTGTGCAATAATGACGTTGTTATACTTGTGAGTTATTAATGGTGCGAGAAAAGAGCATCCGAGTGTTAATTTTATTGCTTACGGATGAAATAACACCCGCGTGGACTGTAGCTATTTCTACTGTAGTAGGTAGGTGTACAGTTTCAAAATGAATCGGTAATATCAATCAAACATGCTGATTCATGCTCAACCAAAACAGATGTTGAAAATTAACAACATTTTGGAGGCTCTCAATAATTCATATAAACTAACCCATGGTAACGTCGATTTAATAGACATTCCATTAAACAGACAAAAGTTAGATATCAGTATCTAGAGTCAATGAGCTAGGTAAATATGTAGTTAAAAATATTTGTACATCTTTTTATATAGAAAAGGATGTCAAGACAGACAGACGACGTCGGGGTTTCTACTGACTTACGATAGGCTTGCGCTCAGTTGTTTTTCTGTAACCACCCAGACTCGGCCCCTGTATTCTCTATGTCGCGACAGGTTTGCAACAGGCGTAAATTGTGCAATCAGGGCTGTCAAACGTCGCGTCGCTTTTCTCATACAAAAGTTACCGTTTGACAGCCCTGATTGCACAGTTCATGCCTGTTGCAAACCTGTCGCGAGATAGAGAATAGCCCTGCGGGGACTCGGTCCCGTTGCATCTTTGGGGTAGGGAAGAAGAAGAGGAAGGATTATTTTCGACGCTTTTAAAATGACTATTAGTAAATAATAAATAAATTCTAGGCATTTCACACAACATTAGCTAGCGCCAAGCTAAGCAGAGCTTGTGTTATGGGTACTAGATAACTGATATACTTAATACAAATACATTACATAGATAGATATTTTTTTATTATACATAGAAAAATACCCAGAACACCCTGAACAATTATCTGCAGATCGTACCAAATATTTGTTCAGAGGCGGGAATCGAACCCGCAACCTCCTGCGTCGCAGGTGAACCTTCACCCACCGCGCCACAGAGGTCGTCAAACCAGCCCCCCTATTCCCTAGCTGAAAGTCACTCAGTGACTAACGTTTGACAAGTAGAATGACCATCATAAAAAAAAATTATGAAGAATTCTCAATTGATGGTAATTTTACTTGTCAAACGTTGGTCACTGAGTGACTTTCGAGATAGGGAATAGGGGGGCAGGTCAGTTACACTCATTTGTAAAAATTTTGATGTTTTGTCGTAAAAAATCATAGAATGTATAACTAAATACGTTTTTGGAGGTCAAAAAATTAAATACTGATAGTAATTTCAAAAGAAACATTACCACAGAACATGTGACAAGTTTAGGATTGGTTAACTAGGAGCTCTAGCCTGAGTGGCTCTACTTGTTTCATTGTTATTGACTTGACATATAACATGCATTCATTGCTTTTATGTTGATTAACCAGTTTTAATGTTTGTAGATCTGCCTGGGTGGCTCTACTGGTATTCAACTTTAATGCTTTTTATAATTCATTCATGTATTTTATTTTTAATAAGAGTTATTAAGTAACTTTAGATCATACGAATCAAAATGGTAAAATACCTCATGGCACATCCGCATCACACCTATGTATATTCTACGATTTTCTTTTGTTATGAAGTTCGGGCTATTTTTGTTCGCCGTTTTTTACCAATTTCTAAGGTACGTTAAACCGGGTTACTTTAACCCTAAGACGTAACTTTGGCCCAAACCGGGAATCAAAGTTTGAACTTCCCGCCCTGCGGTGTGAGCGTAATTTCTGCTTGTAGTTTCTAAGGTCCTGTGCTCGCCCCGGAATGATTTCACACGTGTGAAATCAAACTTTTTCCCGATTTGAGCCAAAGTAACCTCTTAGGGTTAAAGTAACCCAGTTTTACCGGTAAGTGATCTTCTTAGAATCATTTGTAAGGTTCCGTACTTAGGAAAAAACGGGACCCTTATAGGATCTCTTCGTTGTCCGTCTGTCTGTCTGTCTGTCAACCTTGACCCTTTTTCTCAGGGATGCGTGGAGCTATAAAAGTTGAAATTAATATCAAATCCTCAGGGTTGCAATCTCTCGGAGCTGTGAAGAAAATAAACTTCTAAGTCAACGCAATCAAAAGATACGGCCGTTTATGTTGCATATTTTTAAACTCTCAAAGAAATCAAAACCTATAGGGTACTTCCTGTTGACCTAGAATCATGAAATTTGGCAAGAGGCAATGTCTTATAGCACAGTGAAGGGACAAATCAACAACCTCTGACAATCTCTGTGGCGCGGCGAGCGAAGGTTCGCCTGTGACACAGGTGGTTGCGGGTTCGATTCCCGCCTCGGAACAAATATTTGTACGATTTGCAGATATTTGTTCAGGGTGTTCTGGGTATTTATCTAGTTATAATCAAAAAATATCTATCTATGTAATGTAATGTATTAAGTATATAAGTTATATACTACCCATAACACAAGCTCTGCTTATCTTGGGGCTAGGTAATGTTGTGTGATATGTCTAGCATTTATTTATTTTATTTATTTGTTTATTTTAAATCCGAAAACCATAAAGTAGTTACATCACAATCTAATTTTGATGTAAGTAGGTAATTACTAAAATTGTCAAGACCCGACTTGAAATTTATACCTTCGGAAGTCCGTGTTGCTCGAAGTTTATACCAAATACAAAAATCTGTGATCTTATAGTGCTGTACAAAAATCAATCTAACTCAATGCTTTAAAAAGATATGGTAATTAATGTCTAATTTTTGTATGGTAATCGCGAAAATGAAAAACCTCTGGGGTACTTCCAGTAACCTCACAACTCTAAAATTTGGAATGCTAGGAGTCTTTATGCCACAAATAAAGAAAAAAGTCTTAAATTGAAGAATTTAAACTTTTTACCCCCTAAAAGTGAAGTGAAGTTTGAAGATGCCACCACGCTACGATAATTTCAATTCTATAACCATGCTTAATAACTTTTAAAACTCTTACCCATATCTTCTATCTCTTATTCATAATCAATTTTTAAACCTTTGATAGCTATAACTTTTCATTTAAAAAACCGACTTCCGCCATTATATTCGACTAAATATCTGATGATTTTTTTTATGAAAAACTATAGTGGTGAAAGGGTACTTACCCCCCCCATATTATATAGGGGGGGGGGGTATACTTTCTGAATGCAAATGCTTGATTTGTTGCAGAAAATATCAAAATCGCTATTTGTATGCCTACAATATCTAAGGATTTTTGCGACAAATATCACAGGTTGTTTTGTCTAGTTGCTTCTCTTAAAACAACCTCATTGCATTAGCTATTAATCCTGTAAGTTTCAAAATAAAACTTCAAATGATTTTATTTTCCAAAAAAGTTAATTTTCTAAAAATTGGTCAAAAACAGTGAAATTAAATAGCCACAAATATTTTTTAAAAAACCATAGAAAGTACATAGAGGTGATTTGGATGTGCCATTATGATTCTTTTGATCTATGCATGGTTACTGAATAAACCGGTATATATTGCATGTCATTGAATATTTCGTTACTCGGCAATACAGTAGGTACGCCGAAAGGCTTATTTATGTATCATCACATTCACAACACATTGAAAGTGTATATGATTTATCGTTGTATGTATTGTAAATTTAATAACATTTTGTGCGATAAAGTGATTTATTGATTTCAGTTATAGCGTATAGACACTTTATCAATGACATGCAAGTAGGAACCTACCTATTGCTTGCGTTTCCTTTTACCTACTTACATCGGCGTTTGCTCTGTGCTGTTTGAATAAGTAATCAATATCAAAATAAAAAAAGGAACATTTATGGAACGTCCGTCAATCTGTCACACATGGTTTTCTCCGAAACTATTTACGTAGATTGCGCAGTACGTAAATTTTTAACCGAATTAAAAAAAATGAGGAGTCTCTGTATTCGGTTTGTTGTTTCATAACTTCGTCATATTATAAACAGATTTGGAAAATTCATTTTTTATCCAGATTGGTCCCATTTTTATCAAAATCCAGTTCTGATGATGGAATCCATGAGGAATTGAGGGACCTCCTCAAATATTATAGGCATACATATAGCGATTTTAGTATTTTGAGCAACTTGTTATTGTTTTGTATACCTTTAGCAAATAAAAACATGCATATAGCCGAATTCAATGGCGGAAGTTGGGTTTTTAATGAAAAGTTATGATTATAATTTGAAAAGAAGATACTAGGTAGTTGTGGCCAAATTACAGAAAAAAAATATCACAGACAAACAACCTCACGCAGGACTCGTACCCTCGTTCCTACTAGTACACTAGAAAAGGCAAAACTAACGAGTAAAAAAAAGGAAATGAATTGAGAACCTCCTCCTTTTTTGAAGTCGGTTAAAAAACCTTAAATTGACATTTACTTCAGTTCAAAATGTTAGTAAAACGAAAATTATAAAAGTACTTGGTTGAAAGTTACCTTTTTGAGAAGACGGGAAGTTGCTTCAATACCAACTTCAAGATTATATCTAAAAAGTTATCTTTTATGTAATGTCACAGAATAAAGACAGGTAATGTGAACAAAAACTTGAAACGCGAAAAACTAATAACGTGTTTGTTTGTCGTGACACTGGTGCTCCCTTGGTCGCAAATAAAAATAATAATGATAATTGCAGTATCAATATTGGAAATTAGGTTTATTATCCATGGTATCTTTACACAGGTTTATTCCCAACCATCCCTATAACACCTGTGTGGTTGCAACGCGTTTTGTAATCGCGAATAATCACAAATCTCCGTTCCCAACCAATACCGCCAAGTACTGATTACTCTTCTCTCCTGATCTTCTCTTCTTATCTTTAATTGAGGAAGATGCTTAGCAGCTACTACTTAATATGCTTTATACCAAACAATTTCAGCTATAGGATTGTCTGTCAAATAATATATTCTAAATTTCTTTCTACAATATCAGTCAAGGTAAAAGTAGAGCTACTTGCTCTACCAAATACAGTCGAATACAATTTTTTTGAACATGATTTGTTTGTTTTTATGATAAACTGTTATCAGAATCGAGAGGTTATTCAAAGTTATTATTATACTAACGACACCTCGATCGATAAAGATGTTAGGTAACAATGAGCATCGGTTAATTTAAATTTCCTTACTTCCTTACATTTTTAATTTGTGCAAATGTACTTTAAGAACAATACCGTTTTACTACCTAAATCTACTATCCAGTTGTTTTGCTCTACTTTAAGTTTGCAACCTAGTTGTTTTATAATTAACCAAGACATTCTACGATTCTGTTTGCGATTTAGTTAGACATTTTGCTAGATTTTCTGCGCCAGATCCAAAAGTATAAACCCTGCAATCTTTGTAAGTCAACAATGCATCACTCTTTTGCTTATTGTGTGCAAGTACAAAGAGTGATAAAAAGCAACACTTAGAAGAGACTGTGGATGAACCTTGTTAGTTCAATTGAATAATAAGTACTCGGAGGAAGCTTCATGCGCATAGGTACTCACGTAGGAGGACGTACTAGATGAAACAATTCCGTAGGTGATGTTGGTACCCTTCTGATAACCATTTTGCGTCCATCGGTACATCCCATTCCAATGGAAGCGAGAGATCTAACTGATGGGGCTCCATAATGAGTAGTCCCACTCTCAGAACCCTCAGGATATGGGGTCACATGCTCGTAGGGGCGCAGACTTCTCGCGGAAGCCGCGCCTGATGCAGCTGTGACATCACGAATCCTATGGGTGTCGCTGAAACTCTTGACTTTGCGCATTGGTCCGGAGGGTGTAAAGATCGGCGTTGGTGCATTAACGTTAAGAAGCTTCGAATTTTCCTTGTCCTGATCGTCATATTGGTCCACGTGGATCGCCACGCTGGGCGCGGCGGCTTCCGTCGGTATTTCGGTTTTACTCATAACTAACGCGTCACAGGGTCATCGCGCGGTGACTGAGAGTCGCGTGCGTCGCTGGCGACGCGCGACTATGAACAATGAAATGAATGATGAATTGTCGCAGACGCGATAGCGAGCGGTGTCGGTAGTTGGTCGACCGACCGCCCTGACTGGTTCGTCAATCGCATCGCAGCAAGGCAATTGGTAAACAATATGCGACTTTATGTGGTGGGGGCATATGACATGACAGGAAGGAGTATGGTGGAGGGGGGAGAGAGGACTGTCGCACGCGCTTGCGTGGTTTTGGCCATGAAACCCTGTGTTGCGCTTGCATTTATCTCAGGGTTTGAATAGAATGTGAATCTATAGTACAATTTTGAATAATTAGAAATAGAAAATATTGATTTGTATCACAGAACAAGATATAGGTGGAATAAACTAAATATTTTACGCGTAAAATAAAAAACTAAAGGTGTGACAAAAAAAGGTGCTCTCGATGGACTAAACACATTATAAATGTAGCAGGAAGTCTGTCGATAGAGGCGGCTCAAGACCGTTCGTCTACGGGGAGGCATATGTCCAGCAGTGGACTTGATGAGACTACAGGCAGATGATGATGACGATGAAAGTTGTGTTACACTCAGTAGGGACGAAGCTAGTGGTGACAACTGGAAATAGACCGCCAAAAACATGTTTAACACACTAGGATTCCCTGTCTCTGACTATGTATGTGATTGTTGGGTGTTATGTTATGTATGTTATATGTGTTTATCCAGGCCATAATCTATCCCTTCACTAAATTTTATCGAAATCAATTCAGTTTTCATGTGCACATTGTAATTATATAAAAAATGCGAAAATTTGGGAATTATACAAAATTCTGGTACTGATCCTGAACAATAATCTGTTTTTTTCTAATATTTAAGGATTTTCAATCCACCTTTAAAAAAAAACATACCGTGAATCTATTTCGCGATCTACATATTTACATACGTATGTCGCAGTCGTAAGTATAGGTAATTACAAATTAAACAATTGCGCCATCTATAGACTGTTGCACCCAACCCATAGCTATTTTTTTTATTTTTAGGGTTCCGTACCTCCACAGAAAAAAACGGAACTCTTATAGAATCACATTGTTGTCAGTCTGTCTGTCTGTCTGTCAAGACCCTTTTTCTCAGGAACGCGTAGAGGCATCTAGTTGAAATTAAATGCAATCAATTAGAGCTGTGAAAAAATCAAGCTTCTAGTCAACGCAATCAAAAGATTCGGACATTTATGTCGCATATTTTGACACTCGCAAGGGAATCAAAACCTATAGGGTACTTCCCGTCCACTTAAAGTCATGAAATTTGGCAAGAAGCAAGGTCTTATAGCACAAGTATAGGGAAAAATCCGAAAACCGTAAACTTGTAGTTAAATCACAAAAAAAACTTTAATTTTGACTTCCTTCTCGGTGCTCGAGCCAAGTGCGAGTCAGTTGTTAAACATTTGTTTAACTTTTATAGCTTATAACTTTTTTTTTAGTGGGTTGGGTAGGGAACTAGATTTTAATAGACCTTCCATAGATCTTCCTTCTAAAGTCAGTCGCGCTCTATTATGACCATGACAATCTCATCCATTTAGATTCATAGGATAGGCACAACCAGGCACTTCAACATAACGTGTTGTTTGATGTCGTGGGGAATCGACTTTATCTCTTATTATAATTATTATATGTAATGCCATGCGGATGCGATCAGAATTTAGAGGAGGGTATCTTCCACTAGCGGGATCCCCCACCCTGGATAGAGAATACGGGTTCCTTGATGAATAGGTTACTGATTCGATGGTGCATGGGCAGTTCTTTTAAATTATTTCTTTGTATATTAATCGGTATTATGTATATCTACCGAAAAAAAATTATTCAATACGAGGTCCCGCTCCGTCCAAACCAAGAATAATATGAATTCTTAAGTGCAATAAGCCATAATAATAATAATAATCAATAATTAAATAATAATTAATAGTAATAATTTATAAGTGGTATTCGCCTGAAATGGATTCGGTTTAAAGAAATTTATTCTCAAAAAGACTAAGAATATGACATAAGTACATGAGAAAAACATATACTTAAAGTAATTACACCATAACAGTAGGTCGTTCGAGTAAGTAGGTTGGGACCCACTCAATGCATTTCTTAAATAGGTAGGTAAGATTAAAAGTATCAACAACGTATTACGTAAGTTTTGTATGGAAGGATTGGTGGCGTGAGCATAACAGGAATGACATTGCTTGAAAAACAAGTAGAATCCCGTAGTTAATTAATCATAACTTTTAAACAAGCAGAAATTGTCAATCACATCTATTTTATTTTCGCATTGAGGGCCTTTTTGCTACTAGTGGTCGCCCGCGTCAGTTTTTTTAAGGTATAAAAAGTGCCCTATGTTATAATCCAGCGTTTGATAAGTATTATTGGTCATTATGCGTCAGAACGAGTATATTTTGGTACAAATACCAAATTTAGTTTTGGCGCAAAAGACAGATAAACATCCAAACAAATGAACTGACAATGTTTCACTTTTATACATATATATTTGTACAGATAGTACAATTTGCACTTACCACATGGACTTGTGTACATTGTTTGGGTTTAACAGCTGTTTCGTCATACTGCACTAATAAAATCAACAAAATTATATAGCCAACAGAGAAAATAACTGTTGCCGTTCACACTTCACGGGCTAAGCTTCAAATGAGCACGGCCCGTCTTACGCGATTCGTCGTAAACTAAAGTTGGATGGATCTGTCCCTTCCTCCAATTAGAACCTATTTCGATTCCTTTTAGAGTTCAGTCTGTATCAAAATTTAGAAACGGATCACATAGGTATCACAACTTATTTAGGTGTGTTATTTTATACCTACACCTACCGTATACCTATACATGGAGATTAAATGAACATTCATCATCATCATCATCATCAGCATGTAGAGGTCCACTGCTGGACAGAGGCCTCCCCATACAATGGACGTATTATGTTTACCTCTAGTAGTTCAGCGAACAGTAAACATCGAAAGCACAAAAAAACATTTATTTTAATTTTAAATTTTAAATATCGCATCCATACCTCGTCCAGCATTTACCCAATCTTACCTAAACCGCAAAGTCGTTGAAACTCTAACAAATTACTCACGTTATATTGGTTAACAATTTTTCTCAAACTCTACATCGTAGTATAATAATTGAAATAGTTTTGAAATGTATAGACATAGCCCTTTCTTATGTGTGGTGTCACTTGGTGGCAAATAGCGCCGCAGAAAACTATCCCCTTTTTGCGGGAAATACCCCTCCAATCAAAAATCGCCGGCGACAAAAAAACCTTATATCAAGTTTCGTCAAGATTCATTGAAAATTGCGACCTGTACGCGAGTACGTACATACACAATTACACACATACATACATACATACATACATACATCCGTATAGACGAAAGCAAATTTTGGCAGTTGTTGCGAGGACTTCGCTCGCTTCGCTCGCTCGGTCAATTATGCGCCCATAATGCCCGGTTGCCATAGGCAACACGCTTGGTATGCGGATTGGTGATCGCAGTATTGGGTGGTTCTCAGGTGGATGCTGCTGTCCATCAGGTGGATGTGGTGGATGTGTTGACGACCTCTTTGGTGTGACGGGCGAGTAGCCGGCTGAGATGAGAGAGGTTGCGGGTTCGATTCCCGCTGCGGGACAAATGTTTGTATGATCTGCAAATATTTGTTCCGTGTCTGGGTGTTATGGTACCATGGTACTCGTAGTTCCTGATACCCACGACACAGGGAATCCTTGTGTGGGATCAGGACTACGTATGTGACTGTTGTGTGTTATGTTATGTCATCTCCTGTTGTAAGCCCTTAGTACGTCTTTTACTACATTCATTGGAGGAGACAGCGGTTAAATTCTTGCGTTTATTGCGGGAACATTTTTTAGCGGATTCTTGGATTCGAACAGCAAGCCAACCATTTTGTCACGCTGCTTAATCGAATCTTGGCTTCAAGCTTGACAGATCTGTCCTGAAGGTGGCAGCAATACTCCATGCAGGATCAAACTTGCTTGTGATTGGTAGAGGCTTAGATGCTGTCCAGTCCAGGGTACGCTTAAGCTTAGTCAAAAATCAAAATACCTATTTTTAGCAGAAGGTTTGCCTTCAGTTCTATGTCAGTCTTTTTTGCATAGATTAGTATCGCTCACTACATGCGTATGTTGTCCGACATGCACATAGTTAGTTCTTACATTCGTTGGTCTTTAAATCAAATCAAAACAAATCAAAATAATTTTATTCATTAAAATCATAAGGATCATTTTGAAATACGAACTTACTTCATGAAATAAGTACGGAACACTTGTTACCTGGGGCTCGGCTAGCACGTCACGAGATTTTGTTAACACTATTAGATGGGTCCTCAGTAAATTATACATAACTTAGGTAATAATATTTACCTAGATGTTTTTGTCAACCAGTGTCACGCCTTCTGACGTAAATTATTTATTCAAATTAAAAAAACGAAATAAATATTGATTTTATTGATAGTTGATGACCTCTGTGGCGCAGCGGGCGAGTAGCCGGCTGATATATGCAAGAGGTTGCGGGTTCGATTCCCGCTGCGGGACAAATGTTTGTATGATCTGCTAATATTTATTTCGTTTTCGTTTTACGTACGTCCGGCCTGGGTGGGGCTATCTATTTATCCAGCTTTCATTGGCTAACCCCTTCCAAGTCTTCTTCTTTAGGCACTTCTTTATAGCAACTTCCACTTCACTTCAGTTTTCACACTTCATTATGCGTTGCGATAGAAACTGTTCGCAAAAATACGTAGGTATACCTTCATTTCTTTAAAATAAATTGACACTGACTGACTGACTGACCATAGACTAAAAGTGCTCTGTGCCATAGACAATACAAATCGCCATTACCAAGGAGAGTTCTATAACTACTACTAACAGACCTCAGAGTACTTTTATATTATATTTTGTTGATAACTGTGTAGTATAACTATTTCTTTATATTTTAGTTTGCTGATGAATTAATTATTTATTTACATAATATATTTAGTATATTCGTCTTCAACGTTCGTGATGTCACTCGGGCAGGCCCTGTCTGAAAACCAGCGCCGCGCCGTATCTACTTGTAGGTTCGGTGTAGCTGTATGCTGAGACAGGGACCTATTTGACCCCCACACAACATGCCTTACGCCATTAGGTGTTTTTTTAGTTTAGTTTAGTTTTTTGTAAAGTTACCTACTACTTAGGTAGGTAGCTACCTAGGTACTGTTGTTTTTATTTTTTGTTTCTTTTTAAGTGGGGACAAATAAACGTATTTTCTTTCTTTCTCTTCTATTTCGGGTCTGGGTGTCATGGTACTCGTAGTTCCTGATATCCACGACACAGGGAATCCTAGTGTGGGATCAAAACTACGTATATGTGACTGTTGTGTGTTATGTTTATAGTTCTTTATCAGCTAGTAGACGTCCACTGCTGGACGAGGCCTACTGAACGAGACAAACGCCTGCAATCCCTAAAACCCCTGAAAACTGAAAACATCTAAACAACTGAAAAATCCTGTTCGGTTACAACTATTTCTACTTACTTTGAATAATTTGATCTACCTACACTATTTTTTGCATCCATTATTTAATCTCGTCACGTCGCACTGTGCGTTCAAAATACTACTGTTTTTTTTTTTTTTTTTTATGTTTTTAACTTATATCTCCGTCGTTTATAAACCGATTTGGAAAATTCTTTTTTATTTGAATAGATATACTTCCAGATTGGTCCCATTTTTAACCGACTTCCCAAAAGTTCTCAATTCGGTTGTATTTTTTTTTTGTTTGTTACCGCATATCTCCGTCGTTTATGAACCGATTTGAAAAATTCTTTTTTTATTTGAATAGACACACACAGACACACTACACACTTTTTTACACTTCCAGATTGGTCCCAGAATCCAGTTCTGATGATGGAATCCATGAGGAATTGAAGGGACTCCTCAAATGTTATAGGCATACATATTTTATATATTATTTTGGTATTTTCAGCAACAAGTTCTGGGGACTTCTTCTTTATTAATTATTTATTATTTATAGATTGTGAGAATTAAGGGTTCCACTGTATTATTATTATTATTGAGGGGTTTAAGTAATGGTAGAACTGTATTTAGACAAATCATTTTGATTTTCCTGAATTTGTTGTTATTGTTTAATGTTGCTATAATCTATACTATAATAAAATAATATAACCCAGTGTGTCTGTACAATGAAGAAAAGTAATAAAAATGGGAATGACTAAAAATGAGTAATAGAACAAAAACCAGCGATTTTTAGTATTGTTATTATTTTCTGTCTGTCTGTCTGTTTGTTTGTTCGCGCACATCTCTGAAAATACTGAATAGATTTTCATGTAGTTTTTGCAGATGGACAGAGCTTCATTTGGATTAAAATATAGTCATTTAAAGATTTTTACATTTGATTTAGTAAAGACATACATGGCTTACAAAATTGAAATTTAGCATAAATGGTCCTTTCAGCTTCTAGGATTTTACAAAATTCAGGCTCTATGGGGATAAAAGGGGGTGTTTAATGTTTGTATGAAAAGTGAAAAAGTTAAAGTTAGGTTAGCCAAATTTAACCTTATACCAACGCATTAAATAATATTTTACATTGAAGTTTGAATTTGGAAGAAAATGCAAAATTGAAAAATTCTGCAGACGAATAAATGAGAGACAGGTCGTCGTGAACAAAAACGCCCAATTTTTTATTAATGTGTACGTGACGCAGTGTTCGATACGTAGATATCCTACGCATGAGCTTGAGAAGAATGCTGACAGCATTTTATCAAAATTAACCAATTTTTTTGTTTTTTTTTGTTTGCCACAAACAACCTAATTGTGGTAAAATGCTGTATTTTACTACTTCTGATAAGTTAAGATTAATTAATTTTATAGTAAGTAAAAAACTAAAGTCTTAATGGTAGACAGTTTACTTGCAGCTCTAAAGGAGATTTCGGGAATAACCCGTTTCTCTGTATATGCTATGATTCGGATTTCCCCTTTAGTTTCCCATTTAAAAAACACTGTAGATAACCCCTCAATTCATTGACTATATGACTTCTTATTCTAGGAGAATTAAAAGATTGGCTATTATTATTAATTTATTTATTTACTGAGGCTTATAATCAATATTTTACATAAAACTATGGTGATTTCGAATATTTATATAATGAATATCACAAAATTTGAAGGAGGCGACTTTTTCACGTTTTATTTATAAAAATACAACTAACACTAATATGTAACATAGAGGACGCTGCGAGCGCGAGCGAGGGGCGCGTATCGTAACGCGCGGCGCTCGCGGCGTCCTCGCCCGTCGGTCCTCCGGCGGCGCGCACAGATTAAAGCTGAGTGAGTGAGAAGAAGGAGCCGACACCGCCCGGCGGCGCCGGCGGAGGAGCGGGGCGCAGGACTAGTAGCTTAGCGCTGGAACAGCGGATTGGGGAAGTCAGGCGGGTGTGGCAGCGGAGCGGGAGGAGGCCGCGCGCGTCGCCACGCCACAAGCCAGCAAGCCACGGCGGCTGCCACCGCCACCAGCGCCAGCAGTGCCGTCAACGCCAGCGCAACCGCCAGTCCCGCGGCTGACACGCACACCTCGCCGCCGCCGGCCGCTGCACCGCCCGCGCCCTCCGACCAGCCGTCGCGCTGTCTGGCCACCTGCGACGTGTCGCGACGCTGCAGTGTCACTATTGGGTTCGATTCGACTGTCACCTCCTCCCGCATTTGGCCCTCAATGGAGCCGTCGTATATCGCTTCTCGTTTCCTACGCTTTCCAAAAGCGTCAGCACCGTGGCAGTTCACCTGCAGATCACATGACAATTATTAGATAACCCACCACAATCGGGTTATTATGTCACATTTTGAGGAAAATATGATTGAGCTAGATTTTTTCGAATAAATAAAAACTTACGGGTTGGCATTTTCCGAAGCAAACACGTATGTTGCACTGGAATCTTATGTTGTCGCTGCTAGGGAACTTAAACGCGTTGAAAGAAACTCTCAACGCGCTCCCATCTTCACTGCGTTCCCAATCGCCGAATATAGCAGCATCGGTGGCACATCCATCTTCATCAGTCACACGATACTCGTTCTCTACGTTGGTCGTCGAATCACTCGTTTTTGCGATACAGCTGCGAGCAAAGCCGCCGTATATGCCTGTGAGAAAAAACCAAACAATTATTAATATCCGTAACGTGATTTTGACCGTTTCAAGTAATCTCAAAGTTTCTGATATTGTACCTACATAATCAATTAGATTATATTCATATCATATCATAGACGTTGTCATGGAAAAATATTTAAGGATTTTAAGGATAATAGCCGATTACTTACTGGAAGGCTGGACATCGACTTGCAGGACAAGGTTTTCTCCGATTGCAGCAGAGCTAACCTCGTCTCCTGACCGAGAGACGATCCGCATGGAGCATGTCGGAGGCGGTCCGGTGTTGGCTATAGTGCCCGCTGTCGTCAACATGGACACGTTGAACGCCAAAGTAACGTTCTGTTCGCCAGTCTGATAGATACATTTTATGTGGAATGCTTTAGCATTAGAAGTCACGAGTTTTGGATGATTCTGCATTACTAAAACGAAGCTGGCTAGTCCCTGTAAAAAAATTATAGGTATTTTAGTTACGAGATCTGTTTAACCATCGTGAATTAAAAATATTTTTTCTTATATTAACTCACATTGACATGCACTAAGCCGCAATCGCCAAAGTGGACTGTAAAGTCGACAAGACTTTCTTTATCCCTGGATGTATCTACTGCCAAGCGACAGCGTTCATCTTTACTGTAGCTCTTCACATACAATACGCCGGTGAAATTCTTTATCGTCAGGCCCACACTAACGCCATCGGCTTTGCAGCGGACCTGTAAAAATTATGGTTTGATTAGTAAGCCAGTAGAAGTGTTTTGCTTTTGAATTCTACGGAGGTCCTGTTAAACGTTAAAATAATTTAAAAAATTGTCTGCGTACCTGCATTTCCGGTATCGGAAAGTCGGTACGATACGCACTGCAGTGTATTCTAGGGTTGCCAGTGTATCCAGTTATACATGTGCAGTGTGAGCGGTGTCCGGAGGAGTCGCATGTGGCGAAGGTACCGCAGGGATCGGCCTTGCAGGCGTTGATGCATTCGCCGCCGAGGCAGCGCGAGCTATCGTCGCAATCGCTGTCGGCGCGGCACCCTCCGGCTGCACACTCATCGCCGCGCGCCGCGAACCCGCGCCCCGCATCACACACACAGCGCCCGCGCGCGTCCACCACGCGCCCTTCTTCAGCTCGACACGGTGCGCACTCGCCGAGGGTGTTGAGACCTTGCCCGTCCACGCATTTAGCACTTGGCTCTGTCATAATAAAATTTAAATTGAATGTTATTATATTCTTACGGATCTATCATAAAAGTAGCTAACAGAAAACTTACGTTTGTTAGGTGTGCACTCGATGAGGGCGTTTCCTCTATATCCCGGTAAGCATTCGCAGATCATGGTTCTCACTGGGAGTGTATCTACGAGCTTGCACTCGGAGTTAGTGCCGCACGGTGATGGACCCAGGCAGGGATTGACGCACTTGGCGTTGAGGCACGCTGTGCCGGAGGGGCAATCTACATCGCGCGAGCACTGAGGTTCGATGGTTTCCTCGCAGCCGACATCGGTACTTCGGTATCCTGGAGGACAGATGCAGTGTGCCTCATGAAGGTGGACACGGCAGTCGGCTGGCTCGTTGCAAGTCGTCGGTGTACACGGGCTTACACATTTCGAGTTGATACATGATTTATCGTTCGGACAGTCGGAGTCCGCGCGGCAACCAACAGGCGTGCAGGAGATGGAAGGATTGCCTACGGTGCCAATCTTGCAGCGGCATGATGCTCTATGATCAGCTCCGTAGCATTCTGCAGATTCTCCGCAAATGTTGGGTTCGATATAGCATGCTGGTATGCACCTATTGTTTACACAGGTCTCATCGTCCGAACATTGCAAATCTGAACGGCATATTATTTCGTAGCATCCGATTCGCGCGTCTCCTAAGAAGCCTGGCCGACAAGCGCAGACCGGTTTATGGTCTTTTATTTGGCAATCTGTATTAGGTCCGCACTCGCAAGGGTTCTTGCAAACAGATGTCACACATGCGTGGTTCGATGTACAATTGTTATCGGTTTCACAAACTGCATCAGCAACAGTTGTTGTTGGTCGACATATCCCTCCGCCGTTGCTAACGTATCCAGGTGGACAAGTACACAACATTGTTCGCACAGGCAGAGTCGGCGATACTTCACAGCTTGCTGGAGTGGCACAAGGTCGTAATGTTGTGCAAGGATCGACACATTTACTTGATAGGCATGCCGATTTTGGTGGGCAATCTGCATCAACGTAACATTCGGCCGTAAATTGTGGCTTGCATTCTACATAAGGGCTTCCTGTATATCCTGCATCGCATTTACAAACAGCTATATGATTTCTCACTAGACAGGTGGCTCGTTGACCGCATATGTTACCACCGAGACACGGATCAATGCATCTATGAGCTCTACATTGTTTATCTTGTGGACAGTCACCGTTCGTTCTGCATTCTATTGCATTACAGCTAGTAAAGGCATCACCCTCAAATCCAGGGCGACAGCGACATAGTGGTTGGCTTCTCTCTACATAACACTCAGCATTAGGTCCGCAAGTGCTGTTTAAAAGACACGGACTGATGCAATTTCCGTTGACGCATGCTTCGTAAGATTCACATTCTGAATTAGATCGGCAGCCGACAATGCGACACGCACGGTATGGATCGCCGTCATAGCCTTCTAGACAAGAGCAAACCGGTCTGTGATCTCGAATGAAACATTCCGCATTATTCCCACAGTTGCAAGGGTTACGACATATTCTGTTGATGCAAGATTCTCGGTCGTTACAGTCCTGATCTGATGAACAACTCAAAGCTGGTAACTGTGCAGGCTTGCAACTACCACCTTCTTCAGGTATAAATCCTTCAGGGCAGCGGCATATCAGTGTTCGGAAGGGTACGCTATCAGAGACTGAGCAACGCGCAGTTCCACTGCATGGTTTAAGTTCATTACAAGCTTCACGACATTCATCTCTGAGACAAGCGTGACCACTCGGGCAGTCGCTATCAACTCTGCATTCTGGCTCTCCAACTATTGCGATTCTCTGACACTGGACTGATGGATCTCCAAGAGGAAGAGCAGGAGGGCACTTACATGAAGCAGCGTGATTTCGAGGGAAACATTCTGCATTGCTGGCGCATGGATTTATTCCATCAACAGAACATGCGTTTCTACAAGTGCCTTTGGTACAGACACTATCATCATTGCAGTCGTTGTTAATTTCACATTCAGCGGCCTGACATTTTGTGAATGGATTTCCAATAGTGCCTGTTGGACATCTGCAGTTGGGTCTATGTCCTTTTCCATAACATTCAGCGCTGATGGCACATGGTGCATCGACTACGCATGGATTAACGCATGCACCATTGTAACAAGTGTCACTATCAAGACACTCTGAATCAGACGTGCAACCAACTGTAACAGATAACATAGATGCTTAGGTATTCAGTTGTTATCATATTCATATTATTTATTGATTCATGTTGTAACAAAGGCGATTTTAAAATTATATTGGTGTAACATGAGCCCCGCAGGGGGTATAATAAATTAAATTAGATTTACAATTATTTATATACATAATTAAACATCTAAGAATCACATAAAAACTTAGGTACAGACATTTCTATAGTTATAGGCACATGATTTATCTGAATTGAAATGTACTGTATTGGATAATGGCTATGTCAATAAATGAGAGTATTACCTTTGGTACATCCTGTGTAAGGGTTTCCAGAATATCCACGTTCACAATAACATACAGGATGGTGTCTTATAACAGTGCACTCTGCGTTGGATCCACATACGCAAGGATCGGCGCAAGCACCGTTTACGCATGCTTGTGACAATGGACAATCTGAGTTTGCTTTGCAGCCAACTGGAATGACTGATCCACCGGAAGCTGGAAGTAAAGCATTCAAAGCTTAAAAATCAAGTCTTACTAGCATTTAGAACAAAAGCATAGGTAGGTAGAGTAAATACATACGTGGTACGCAACGTAATGTAGCTACACCAGAATATCCTTTTGGACATGAGCATTGCGGCTTGTGATCAATAACACGGCACAGTGCACCAGCGCCGCATGCATCCAAGCAAGGGTTCTCGCAAGCTCTCTCCATACACGCGCGCTCTGGACCACATTCTTCGTCGTTGTAACATTCCCATATATAAGGATGACGAGGAACTGAAATGACGGGAAAATATTTTGAACATACATACATACATACATAAACACACGCCTTTTTCCCCGAAGGGTTAGGCAGAGCCTCAAAGAGCCTATTTTCACCTTAGCATAGATACCTTAATTCTTACAAATATATGAAAGCGAAATGAATGATGGATGTTTGTATGTTTGTCGTACTTTCATACCTAATCGGCTGGGCTAATTTTGATTAAATTCGGTAAAAGTGGCATAAGCCAAATAGATTAAAATGGATTATAATGTAGGGTACAAACATAATCAGAAATTCTCCAGTTTTGGACTTATCCCTGTAGTTTTGTCACAAAAGCTACTAGCATGAAAAATTTCAGCATTGTGCGATTACCGGAAATAAAAACCACAACATCTAAAATAAAATGAAATATAGTTTAAAAATACCCTATCCTAAGATTTCCCACGTAACCTGATTGTCTCACTTTTATTTTATGTACCCCCCTATTGGACCACAAAATCTCAACAATCCCCCCGCCCGGTTTATCTCATACCCTTATTTACAAATTGTACTAATACTATCTACCTACCTACCTACCATGAAGTAGAGTAGTTTCATGAAGATCAGATTAACGGTTCGAAAGTTATCCTCAAGACTATCGTATGTACGATAGTCTTGAGGATAACTTTCGAACCGTTCGGCGTTTCTATGTAGAAACGCCGACTCGTCCAGGTTAATTCAGAGAACTACATAGTTTCGCTCGTTCAATAAATTGTTCTAACCTATTTCTTGCCACTGCTGAGTAAAGGTTTTGCCCAAGAACTTCCAATTATCTATGTCCTTCGCTCTCTCCCACCATGAAAAATACATTATAAATAAATAAAACTTCGTAACATTTAAAAAAAAAAACTTGTTACTTTTTGCTTACCTGAGTTACACTCTAGTCTCGCGTTTCCGGTGTAGCCTGGTGGACAAGTGCACTGCGAAGCGTGATCGATAGATTCACATAAGGCGTTTTGTCCACAGGGATCGGCCCTACAGGCTTCTACGCAACTTCCGCGGCGACAGGTCTGCGTCAGGGCGCAGTCAGCATCAACGGAGCACTCTGCACTGGGCGGCGGACGGCAGCCGGAGTCGGGCGCAGCTCGTCCACCCTCCGGGCACACACAGGCCACCGCGCGCAGCGGCAGCACGTCCACCGTGTTGCACACGAGGCCGGGGTCGCAGGGCGCGCCAATGCACAGGTCGGTACATCGAGCGTTAACGCATGCAAGGGGTGCTGGGCAATCTGCGTCCGCGCTGCACTCGAAGTCCAGCGTGGTGGTGGTGGAACAGCCGCGCACGTACGCGTCACCTGAGGAGCCCGGAGAACACGTGCAAACGGCGCGGTGACTGCGGGCGGTGCACATTGCTCCTGGAGCGCACGCATTCTCAGAGCAGGCGGGTTGGCAAACGCGGTTTAGGCGATTACAGACTTGCGTGTCGTCGCAGTCCTCGTTGTAGTGGCAGACGGCGGATATACAGGCCCGACGTGGGTCACCCTGCGTGCCCGCTGGACAGCGGCAGGTGGCGACGTGTGCAACAGCTTCGCAAAGGGCGTCGCGTCCACAAGGTGTTCCAAGGGCGCAAGAATCTTGACAATATCGGTTGACACAGCTCTTGTCGAATGGACAATTGTCATCCGAGGCACATTCAGCTATAGAAATAAATAAGTTTTATATTATAGTCTGAATCCGTATGAGGACGAAACCACATAATAGCAAAAATTTTATTGTATCCTTTGTGTGTTATAGGTACTTACTGGTGTAGCAGTAAACGGCTGGGTCGCCGGCGGTGCCTGGCGGGCAGCGGCATGTTGCACGGTGCGCATGAGCTTCACACAGTGCGCCTGCGCCGCAAGCTGCCGCGCACGCCGCAACGCAGCGTCGTGACACGCACGCCTCGGCCGCGCCGCACGCTAGGTCCGACGTGCACTCGCTGCCAATCGACACTGAAATAATGTCACGCAGGTTAGTTGATAAATGTCTTGATTGTTTTAAATGTTGAATTCCCAATAGTATATTATGCAATTAGTGAATAAAGGACGGATTTAAAGCGAAGGCCATAGATGAATCACGAGCAAGTGAAGGATTCTAAAGGGTTCATCAAAATTCATGATGATTTAATCAAGGCGAGTGATTCAAGTGTTAGAATCCTGAGTGACGCGAGTGATTCATGTTCCTCGATATAAATCCGTTTTATTCAAGATTTGCATACCTACTATCCTTTATACCATGACTATGAGAAAAAGAAAGGTTTAAGTGAAAATAGATATTTAATGAAGAAAAAAGGAAGGTTAATTAAGTAAAATGCACATTAAAATTGGAACAATTACTAAAATTAAATTAGGAAAACAGACTGAAAATGTGCCAGAAGCTTGATTTTCATTTTAACATTTGCAAAACTCATCGTAGGCTTTGATGTAAACCAGCCGTGATTTGTTGGGCAGCAAGTATTATACTATATCGGCCGCCCTCTCTTTCTCAAAAACTTGGTGTCAACACATCACGAGGGAATCAAAAGAGCACGAGGTGAAAAATCTTTGCACTCGAGTGCAACACGTAACTTTTCATCCCACCTCAGCGAGGAAATGACTAAATGCAAAAATAGTAGATTGCTATACAAGGGGCTAAAATTACCCATTATATACGAGGTAGTTTTACTACCGAGCTTTAGCGAGGGAGTAAATAGAAACCGAGTTTTAATGGGTTTTTAGCGCCGTGCACTCTACTTTTCACTACGATTGCAAGAAAAAAAAAAAACCAATACAATATGAAATTAATTACGGTCACTACCAATTCAATTTGCAATTAGAGAAAAATTCTAAAGATTTCGCGCCAATGACTTTTTTTTGATTTCTTCTGTAGCCGCAACGCACTGCATGCATTCTACCAAAGAGATCGCCAATTTTAGTTCCATTTTCAAAAATAAAATGTTGTTCTTTTTGTATGAAACAGTAATAAGTCGAGTCTTTATTCATGATTATTCTACTTATGACTAAAGACTTTTTCGTTTTTGTGGGATCATTGTCATTTGACAGACAAAAATTAAAAAAAAAACCTTTTCCCCTAGTGGAAGAAATGCAATTTTTTCTTCGCTCTGGTACGCCACAATGATGGTCTTTTTGAGCAAGAGGAGTGAAAAATATTTTTCACGTTTGTTGGTAGAAACCACCTTTCGGCATACCAATTCCGGGACACCTTGTAGAGTAATGATATGGCTGCAGACATTGGTTGCTACTTAATTTCTTATAATTCTCACATCGAAGCAAAACATTCACTTATGCTAGGTTGGCATGTGGTGGTGAAAGGTACTTACCGGGCGAGCACGCCACGTTGGGATCGCCTTGCAGTGGCGGAACGCAAGAGCATTGCGCACGGTGCGCGCTGGCGTGACACTCAGCGCCGACGCCACACGCGTCGACGCATGCGCTTACGCACCGTTTGTTAGTGCACGTTTCTTCCTCGCCGCACTCACTGTCCGCACTGCATTCGGCCCCTGCACGAGAATACAATTAACTTAAAATTCTTGTAATTAGTTTTTATATGATGCGTTGTATTCCTGATAGCCAAATTGGAGCGAGCTCCTAAGTCCCAATTGCACACGAAACCTCAGATCGTGGCTGTTTTAAGGCTGAAAATGCAAACGCTGCCACTAATCTTACCATTAAGTACCTGATATAAATAACGTTATTATCATACAATATTTACAGGGACAAAATAATGTGCAGAAAAATATGTGTATGCACAAATAGTGTTTGTGATGTGAAAAGTGAAGAACTAGATTTTTCCAATAAGTACACCAAGTGACCAAGAAAACATACCAATATTCCGTGTCTCTCTGTGGATTCATATGCAACTTCAGTGTTTGCTAAATAATACCTACATCAATTTGGGAGTAAAACTATATTAGAAAGATTTCGTCATGTACGATCTACAGGTTGAGTTTCTTTTGAATGTCACCTTCATCGGCTTATTTCGAAACTAAAGCACTTGAAAGTTTAACACCTATACGAACCAAAGGGCTGGTTTCGAAAAAATGCTCGGCCGTATCTTGTTAATTTTTATTAACATCTTATTAATTTTCATTGGACAAATGTTTGAAAACACCTTTATTTTAATCGGGCCGTATAGTACTTTGCTCTTAATTTGCGTAGTTTAGAATTATCTAAAAATAATAGCCCTCGAAAAAACTCTGCCTAGTATAATTAGGTATTGTACTGTACACACACAGAGGTTACAAACGTGTGACATGACGTCTTGCCTGCTGTCTGATAAATTGACCAGTAAGTATATCAAATCAGCTTTACATTTATTTCATACTAGTTGCGCCCCACGGTTTCACCCGCGTGAATAATGATGAAAATTGATGATGATGATGATGATTAAAAGTAGCCTATGTGTTAATCCAGGGCGTAAAGTATCTCCATTCCAAATTTCACTCAAATCCATTCAGTAGTTTTTACGTGAAAGAGTAACAAACATCCATACTCACAAACTTTCGCGTTTATAATATTAGTAGGATGTATTCCACCATTCACTAGGCCCTTTCCTAGGCCTAGGCTGGTCTCTGACGCAGGGTGACCAAACAAGAACCAGTGACACGAAGTGTAGTAGATTTACCAGAGTAAGCTATTTTTAATTTAGTTCATTATACCTACGTAATAATGAATGTATAGGAAATGCAATAACTATTTACTCTGTGACACTTACTCGGTTTACATTGCACAGATGCATCTCCAACTAAAGGCTTAGGGCACTCGCAGATGAGCGTGCGGAACGGCAGTGTGTTGGCGACGCGGCAGACCGCGTTGGTGCCGCAAGATGTGGCTTCACACGGGTTCCTACAGCTGCTTTGCAGGCATGCTAGTTCGGGTCCACAGTCAGCATCGCTTCTGCACTCTACATCGGATTGCACTAAAACAAATTTATAACGAGAATTAATACTTGCGGCTTTCATAATGGCTGAAAAATAAAGCGATTCGTGAAGGTAAGATACCTTGGTGACATTCAATTTTGGGGTTTCCTTGGGTGCCTCGGGGGCATTCACAAGCCGGTACATGGCGCACCACGGTGCATAACCCTCCTGGTGCACACGAGCCTGGACAGGGATCCACGCAGTTACCTCCTCTGCATGCTAACCACGAGGAGCATTCGTCGTCAATGGTACATTCTTCCCTACGACATTCTGTGTATGGATTTCCGCGGGAGCCAGAGTTACATTCACATGTTGCGGCGTGTCCGCGAGCTACGCAGCGAGCCTCAGCTCCACAACGCATTCGTAGACAGACTTTTGTGCATGAACCACCCTCACAACTTTCGTCGTCAGGACAGTCATTGTTGCTGTGACATTGAACTGAAACAAAATTTTAAAACTTTGTTATTTTGCAAGTTGGTAATTAATAGTAAAAGATAAAAGTTTAAAATAAGATTAAATATTGTAAGGGATGTATTTTAAGATAAACACAAGCTTACCCGAATAACATCCCCTGTAAGCATCTCCCTCATACCCAGGCAAGCATGTGCACTGAGCTCTGTGTTGTCTTGCCAAACAGCGCGCATTCAGACCACAATTAGCGGGTCCACAAACGGACATGCAACGCAAGTCTACGCACGCTGAGCTGTCAGCGCATTGGTCGTCTCTCACACATTCAGGAACCGGTGGTGCTGGCGTCGAGATGATAACACGCTCACAGCGGACAAACGGTGATCCTGTATATCCAGCTGGACACGAGCAAACAGCTGAATGTCTTACGCCGGTACAAATAGCGTTGAGACCACAAGCGTTGACACACGGATCTGTACATTTCCTGTTGATACATGACCTGTCTCCCGGGCAATCGTCGTTGACGATACATTCTGGATAAGTGCAGAATCCACCTCTGCATGTGCCGTGAGGTCCGCAAGGGTTTGGATCACATGGATCATAATTTTTCGTAGGTTGTGGTTCTAAAATTAGAAAAAAGTGAGTTAAAATATCCGATGACAAATTTTTGTTTTAGAACACATAGGTACAACTAGCTAACCTATACAGTTTGAAATTTACACAAACCTCTATGCACACAATCGTAGAATGGGTTTCCAGTGGTTTCAGGTGGGCATGAACATATTGGTGCATGATCAAATACTCTGCACATAGCATTGGTGCCGCATGCACCGACACAAGGATCGACACACTTGTTACGCACGCAAGCGCGGTCTCGCGGACATTCCGAGCCGACGATGCATTCGGGCCGGCAGCCTGTGGTACCCGCGTTGCCGCTCGTGCCGCTCGGACATGAGCAAACGGCGTTGCCGCTTGCAACCGAACACAAGGCGCCCGGTCCGCATGGAGAAGGACTGCACGGTGGAGCTACAAAAATACATAAACTATATTGATAATTCCAGAACTAAATAAAATATTTATCTGATGAAAAGTAAATACATACGTGACACGATGACATCACATCTTTCGAAGGCGTTTCCTCTAGTCCCAGATGGACAAGAACAAAGAGGTATATGGTTGACAGTTTCGCAGTCTGCCCCTACACCGCAGGTGCCTTGGCAAGGATCTCGGCAATGCGAGCGGATGCAAGCTCTGGATGGAGAACAGTCGGAGTCCGCGAGACATTCCGGTCGGCAACCTGAGTATGGGTCACCGCGAAGACCGGGCTCGCACTCACACGAAGCACCAGTTCCTCTAGCACGGCATATAGCTCCTGGACCGCACGGCGAAGGGGTGCATGGGTCATTAGGAACTCTAGCTGTAACATACAAATCCATATCAATCGTGTGGCCTGAACGCTGTAGTATACAAGCAAATATGGAACGATAAGCGTTTTATTGAAGCTAACGCTATAAACGTCGAATTTTAAGTCAATTAATGCGACCAGCTTGCCCAGTTTTACAAGTAAGACCCATGCCTAAGCCTTAAAAGTAAAAGCGTGGGTTTGCCGCGTTCACAGTCCCCTAAACATTAGTTTTAGTATTTGGCAACTAATCCGATTTTTGGAACTATTCAACTAAACTATGTATAGCAATCTTCCAATTGAGCCTGTCTTACGGATCGTATCCATGGGTCGACAATCTACGAGTGGGTTTCCGAACGTCGACGGGGGACACTCGCAGTGTGGTTCGTGTGCTACTGGAGAGCATTGCGCGCCCTGCCCGCAGGCTCCCGGGCACGGATCTACACAACGTCTGTTTACGCAAGTAAGACGCCATTCGCAATCACTAGAACTGAGACATTCGTGACGACAGAACGGTGGTGCTCCGAAGTATCCTTGTCTGCAGCGACATCCACTGTCCACGCAGTCAGCATTGAGGCCGCAGTTGTCACACTGAGTCATAACGCTCGGCTCAGATTCAAGAGCTGTGGGAATTCAACAAATAATCAGCGCATATTATAGGTAAATTTAAATAACGACTTGCTTCCTAAATTAGAATTCTGTATTACCTGGCAAACACCGAATAAACGGATCGCCAACATAGTTAGTCGGACACGTGCATATCGGGGAGTGCATAACGGTGCGACAGTAGGCGCGAGCACCACATGCGCCGGGGCATGGGTCACGGCACTTGCCGCTGCGGCAAGCGAGGTGGGGTGGGCATTCGTCGTTACCACGACATTCGGCACGGCAGGCTGGCGTTTCCGCCATTGTTGGCGGTCGACAAGAGCAATGTGCCACAGTGCCAACCGCGCGACACATGCTATTCGCTCCGCATGGGTTTGGCGTGCATGGATCCGATACTGTTGGTGCTGAAACATCTTGCATTTGTAAATTTTTTCTAACAGTTTAAGTGTAATGAATAAGTTATTCTAGTAATAAATATTAAAATAATACGTACCGATGACAGGTCGACACGCGATGAAAGCGTCCCCTTGCAGTGGCGCTGGACATTCACAAATAGCTATGTGGTTGTAAACGTTGCATATAGCACTCAACCCACAAGTGTTTTTGCAAGGATTGACACATTTATAATTGACGCAAGCCATTTGCTTTTCACAATCTTCGTCAGTTGTGCACTCCGGTCTACATTCAATCGTGGGATTTCCGTGGTAACCAGCAATGCATGAGCAAGTACCAGCGTTACATATTGCATTAATCCCACAAGGCGAAGAAGTACATGGGTCTACCGGTGGTGTTTCAGGTTCTGTAAAGTTAAACAAAGTATACAGTCATGTATAGATAATTATAATAATAATAGCTTTATTGAGGACACAATGTAAGATATACCTATACTTAAGATAAACCTACAGTTAATGTCCTACAATCGGCGGTTTAAACAACCTACAATGCGGTACAATCGCAGAAAGCAATTTCTTCCAGACCACCGCTTATTCATTAATTTTCTAAACTTAGGTATACTTAATGAAGTTACATGCAAAAACAATCCAACTGACAACGGAGTTGCACGGTTTGGATGCTTAGGTACCATCCCCCGAACTAGTGGAAAACTTTATCTCAGGGGTCAGATATAATGAGGGAGGAAACGGACAGCACTGGTGGTGTAGTGGCTAGTGATCCTGCCTTCTGATTCTAAAGTCGCGGGTTCTAATCCCTAATAAAAATTTTTTTTTTACTCGTAAAGAAAACATCGTGAGTTATGTCCAAGAACCAAAACTTTGAAGACTTCTGCACAAAGGATCCTCTCTGTGACGCGCTCTAAATCCTTTAACTATAAATACTGTTTTTTAGATCATCATGTCTCAAGCTAACCTAATGCAGGTTGGCCAAAAGGGAACCAGCGATTAGAAAAAGAAGAAGACCGACAGTAAAATAAGTGTTTTTAAATACCATTGTATACGTAGCAGCCTTCGAAAGAGTTGCCCTTGTAGCCGCGTTGACAAGTACAAATTGCCACATGATTCATTGCTCGGCAGTCAGCGTTAGCTCCACAAGATCCAAGACAAGGATCTACACACTTTTCTCGAACACATGCTTTGTCATTAGGACAGTCTTGATTGATGGTACACTCAGGTGCACAATTCGGTGGGGCACCGATGTAACCTGATTTGCAGCTACATTGTGGATAACTGTTAATATCTCTACATATTGCAAAAGGTCCGCATGGATTTGGTTCGCATGGATCAGTAATTTGTGGGGTATCTTGTTTTTCTCTAGTACATCTTATAAATGGATCTCCTTCAAAACCAGTAATACAAGTGCAGTATGGACTGTGATGATGAACCCGGCATTGTGCGTTTTCTCCGCATGTTCCCACGCACGGATCGACGCATTTTTGCCTGACACATGCCATATTCAGAGGACACTCAGGGCTAGCTAAGCACTCTGGTCGACAGTTTGGTGGATTGCCAATGTAACCTTGCAAGCAATTGCAAATAGCATTATCGTTGACAGATTTGCATGTGCTGTATGGTCCACAAGGCGAAGGGCTGCACGGATTACTTGGGGTTGCTGCAAAAACAATGTATTGTTTATGTGTAATAAAAAAAATATAATCAACTAATCTATCTATTCCATTTTTTGTAGTAAGTATGTAAGTACCTTCTCTGTAAACGCAGTTCTCATAAGGATTGCCAACGTATCCGAACACACAACTGCATTTGGGAATATGGTTAACGATTTGACATTGAGTGTTTGTTCCGCAAAAACCTGGACAAGGATCTTCACACTTATTGTTGATACAAGCTCTATTTTCCGGGCAGTCAGAGTTTAGTACGCATTCTGGCCTGCAGCCTTCGTATGGGTTACCAAAGTAACCACTCATGCAAGTGCAGCTACCAATGTTATTTCGTTCCTGACACATGGCGTTTGGACCACATGGGCTCGGCACACAAGGTCTGACTGGCTGGACGGGTTTGCTGCTAGGAGCTGGAACTATAAATAAGTAATTTAGTTTGGGTAAGTACTAATTAACAATAAAATTAATTATGAAATGCTAGTACAACTTTTAAACAAACCTGTTATTGGTAAACACTGGTCGAACGAGTTGCCCTCGTATCCTGGTTGGCACCTACATTGAGGCGAGTGACTAATTACTCGGCACTCAGCATTCTGTCCGCAAGCGCCTAGGCAAGGATCGGCGCACTTGTTATTTATGCAAGCTTTATCAAAACTACATTCGCTGTTGGTGACACATTCAGGCCTGCAGTATGGTGGAGATCCGGAGTAACTAGGTAGGCATGAACAGGATGGCGCTTCACCAGAAATCCGGCAAACAGCGTTTGCTCCACAAGGTGAAGGTTCACATGGTGCTTTAGGTGGTGGCGGTTCACCTGTAAATGAGAACAAAAACGTTCAGTATCCGCTGCAGGATTGGTAAAAAAGAGTAGAACAATGAATAATACTCAAAAAACTTTATTACTTTGCACAACTACACATTGCGTGAAAGGATCTCCAGTGTAGCCGTTTGGACAGTAGCATATTGGATTATGGTTGTGAACTTTGCACTCTGCTCTAAGACCACATGATCCTCTGCATGGTTCAATGCATTTTTGATTGGAGCAAGACATTAGGCTGGAGCAATCCGAATCCACTAAACATTCGGGTCTGCATGAAGGCGGTACTCCAATGTAGCCAATCAAGCAGGAACAAACAGCTTGTTCGTTTATTGTACGGCATGTGCTGTATGGGCCACATGGAGATGGTTCACATGCGTGCTTTATTTCCGGTATGGCTAAAAATACATAATTGTTATTTAAACATTAGATCAGATTTTCACCTATGCATGTTTATTGGAAAAAGCTTGTGTTTCCAGACGTAAAGCAACGCAAATACTTACCTAATATCGGAGAGCAAGAGAAGAATGCATTCCCTGTACTGTTAGTTGAACAGCTACACATTGGGATGTGATTATAGACATCACAGAGTGCACCATAGCCGCAGATGTTGTTGCATGGATTTATACATTTGTTTTTGACACATGTTAAATGTGGCGAGCAATCAGAATTGAGAGTACATTCGGGCCGGCAGCTGAGATATGGATTGCCGAAATAGTTTGGCCTGCATGTGCACACCCCTTCGTTGCAGTTTGCGTTCGCACCACATGGACTTGGATTACATTTATCATATTCAATAGGTACGGAGTCTGAAACAACAACTCATTGTGAATAAGCGTCACGTCTAATTTATATATAATATATATTTATATACCTACATAGTATATATATATTGTTTAATTTATAAATTATGTAATGTAGTGCCAGGGAATGGATGGCCAGCGTTCAAGATACGTCATATCTTCTCGTCAAAGATACCGCCGAGCCTCAATACAAAAGTCTATAATTAGTGCGTATTGCCATATCACTGCATACGGCATGCTGAGACACGACTGCTTACTATTGGCCTCATTCAACGGGCTATGGAGAGAACTATGCTAAGAGTTTCACTACCAAGACCGTTCGTAGTGGCATTCAATGGGGGAGGCCTATACCCAGCAGTGAACTTATATGATTATGATGATGATGTAATGAATACAAAACCCTTGTATGGATTGTATAACCCACCTATCTGTTCTTTGATGTAGCAGCTTTCGAAAGGATTGCCGGTATATCCTTCTCTGCAGCTACATATAGCGGCATGCTGGAACACCTGACACTCTGTTTGCAAGCCACATGAGCCCGGACAAGGGTCGCGGCATCTCTGATTGATACAGGCCGTATTACTACTGCAGTCCGAGTTCACTGTACATTCTGCTCTACAATTTGGTGGTGATCCAAAGTAGTTCTCCATACAAGTACAGATTGGGAATCTGTTAACGGCCTGACAAAGCGCATTCGTTCCACAAGGAGAAGGTATGCATGGATTTGACTCGGGAGCTGGCGGGAGTTCTGCAATGTAATTAATTTTAAATACACGTACTTTTTTACTTTGAATTCCCGTGGAGGAGAACATTTTATTTGCATCAATAAATTAACAAATCCTAGAACACAATAAATAAATGCTACTTACTTTCGATTACCGAGCATCTTATAAATGGATCGCCTTCAAAACCTTGTCGACAGCTACAAATTGGTGCATGGTTTACTACTCTACATTCAGCATTTTGTCCGCAAGCACCAACGCACGGGTCGACGCACTTCTGCCTTACACAGCTTTTGCTTGAATCACATTCTGAATTGACTGTGCATTCTGGACGGCAGTTAGGAGGTGAACCGAAGAAATCAAGCATGCACGAACAAGTTGCCAAACCATTATTGTCCTTACAGAGAGCGTTGCTTCCGCAAGGGTTTGGAATACAAGGATTTGACGGAACAGGCGCTGAAAATTTAATAAATTTAATGAATTTGGTACCTACGATATCAACACAATAAACGAGAAAGTTCATACAAAGTTGAATTCGAAAATTTCTAATAAATTTTGTAGTTTCTTAAAGAAAAAGCAAAAGAGGTTAAACTTACGTGGTTCGTTGATTATTATATGGCAGTATTGGTAAGGGTTTCCTGTATAACCAGGTGCACAGTTACACGATGGTACATGATTTATCACTTGACAAGTTGCTGTAGAACCGCATACTCCAGGGCAGGGATCTTCGCATTTATTTCTCAGACAAGCTCTGTTATAAGGACAGTCAGTATTTATGACACACTCAGGCCTACATGACTCGTAGGGGTTGCCAAAGTAGCCGACCTCGCACATACAAGCTGCAGCTCCGTTTCTTGAAACCTTGCATCGTGCGTTTGCTCCGCAAGGAGTCGGATTACATGGGTCTTCAGCTTCTACAGCTAGCGGTGTACGATGACATGACGTAAATGGATCTCCTGTGTAACCGCCTTCACAGGAACACATCGGGCTATGCAAGCGTACAGCGCACACTGTGTTTGTTCCACATGATCCAGGACATGGGTCCTTACATTTGTAGTTGATACAAGCTCTGTTAGAAGGACATTCATCACTTGAGGCACATTCACGGCGACATTGTGGCGGAATGCCTTCAAACGTTTGTTGGCATGAGCATGTGTGGGACTTGCCATCAGGTGAAGGATTGCAGATACTACTTGGGCCACATGGAGACGGCACACAAGGATTAGATACCGGATCCTCCACAACTTGAACTGCGAAGAGAATAATAAATTTATTCACACCATATATATTCACATATATTCATATAAAGTAATGAATCTCTTGAAAACACCAAAATAAAAAGGGTATGTCGTAATATTTACCGTAGCAGTGACTAAATGGTGAGCCAGTATATCTTGAAGGACAGCTACAAATTGGATTATGTTTGATCACGTCACATATTGCGTTTGTGCCGCAAGATCCGGGGCAAGGGTCTTGGCATTTTCTATTTATGCACGCTTGAGATGGGGGACAATCTGTACTTTGGATGCACTCCGGTCGACAGTTTGGTGGGTTGCCTATAAAACCTTGCACACAAGCACAAACTGCTTGCCCGTTTGCTTCCCTACATATGCTGTTTGGTCCACAGGGAGATGGCTCACATGGTCTTGTTACTGGTTCTAAAATAATATATAAACTTCTTAAAACATAATATTATCATCGTTATCTCTAGGTTTTTAAATGTTATAGTACAATGTGCCTGGCATAGATCGCTGTGAGCTTTAAGGCCTTAAGTTTAAAATTATTTTTCATATATTTCCGTGTAGTGCTCAATAAAAATCTATACTAAGTACAACCGCTATATCTATTTCTATTTTTCTTTGCATATTTTATGTTTCTGTGTAAGAAAAACCTCGAAAATGATTTGATTAAATTTACAGACGGAAAACTTATCAAACTAGGTCCCACAACTGCGAAATATCCCAGGTCCCGAGCAAAGTTCGGTTGTCTATAAGTGTTATATAATACGTACTGTCAATTCTGATGCATTGAGTGAAAGCATCCCCCGTCATGCCACTAGGGCAGCTGCAGATAGCAACGTGATTATATACGTTACACTCAGCATTCAAACCACACATGTCACGACATGGGTTAATACATTTTGATCGCAGGCAGGCTTTATCAAGTGGACAGTCAGTGCTCAATACACATTCCGGTCTGCAACCGAAGTAAGGATCTCCTTGGTATTCAGGCAAGCAAGTGCAAACACCGTTATTACATTCAGCGTTAGGGCCACATGGTGATGGATGACATGGATCCAATTTCTGTGGTGGTTCTGAAAAAACAATGTATTAGGAATGCAATCCTTATATATATATATATATATATATGTTTTTGATTTGAAATGTCAATTTTGAAATACTTACCAACTGGTTTTATATTACAAATTGCAAATGGATCTCCATTATACCCACTGGGACATGAACAAACTGGTACGTGTTTTATAACATTGCATATTGCGTTCAACCCGCATGAACCCAAACATGGGTTCTGGCATTTCATGCTTATGCAAGCTTTGTCGTTACTGCAATCCGTATTCAACACACACTCTGGTTTACAGTTAGGTGGGCTTCCAAAGAATCCAATAATACAAGAGCAGGATGGTATTCCCCCTATATTTCGACATTGAGCATTTAATCCGCATGGTGAGGGAAAGCATGGGTCGATAGGCTCATTTTCTGTGGGTTCATTTTCAATTATTACCGAACAGACTGAGAACGGATCACCAGTAAAGCCTTGTTTACATGAGCATATTGGATTGTGTTTGATAACTCTGCATTCTGTATTTATGCCACACGCATCAGGGCATGGAGATGTGCATTTAAAGTTTTTGCAGACGTTATCCAAAGGACACTCGGAGCTAGTAATACATTCTGGTCGGCACATAGGTGGTGATCCTTGATAATTCGGTAGGCAAGTACATATTGCTAAATTATTTTGAGATTTACACTGGCTGTTTGGTCCACATGGTGACGGGTTGCAAGGATCTGTTATTTCCGCTACAATAAAGAAAGAAAAAAATTACTCTGTTTTATGCTATAAAATTACCAAAAATTAACTTCTATTTAAATTGTATGCAACTTACATTGAGCTTTGAACGTGCATATTTTGTATGGATCACCGAAATGTTCTTCTGGGCACGAGCAGCTTGGAATGTGATTTATGACGTTACAATAAGCGTTTATTCCGCATGTGCCGGGGCAAGGGTCATGGCATTTGTTTTGATAACAAGCCAAGTTTGATGGGCAATCAGAGTTGATCAAGCATTCAGGTTTACAAGATTCATAAGGATTTCCGAAGTATCCAGGTAAACAAGTGCAGGAACCGGCGTTATTTCGTTCTCTACATTCAGCGTTAGCACCACAAGGCGATGGCACGCAAGGAGTAGGCCGCTCTTGTTCCACAGCGGCGACTTCAATATTGCATTGTAAGAATGGATCACCAGTGTATCCCTTTTGACAAATGCATATCGGTGTATGGCTGACTACCCTGCATTCCGCATTCAATCCGCACGAGCCAGGGCACGGGTCTCGACACTTCCTGTTGATACAAGCCATGTTTGTGGAGCACTCTGTATTACTTGTACATTCAGGTCTGCAATTTGGTGGAGATCCGACGAACTCTGTTAGACATCTACAATCTGCATTTTCACCGTTTTCGGTACATTGTGAGTTAGGTCCACATGGTGATGGTAGGCATGGGTTGACTTTCACTGGGGGCGTGGCCGCTGAAATAAATGAGTTGATTTTTATTTTAAGAAGGAAAAAGGTTTTAAATTAATTAAACACTAACATCAGCACAGTTAAAAAATAAATAAAATATGGTTCATACTCACGAATAAATTCACAATATGAAAATGGATCTCCTGAATACCCAGATAAGCACGTGCATATTGGATTGTGGTTAACAACAATACATTGTGTGTTACGGCCGCATGCTCCTGGGCACGGGTCTATACATTTTTGGTTGGAACAAGCTTTATTAAGGTTGCAATCAGAGCTAACTGTACACTCAGGGCGACAGTTTGGAGGACTACCAATGTAGCCTTGAATACAGACGCATACTGCATGCCCGTTTACTTCCTTGCACTGGCTGTTTGGTCCACAAGGAGAAGGTTCGCACAAGTTTGTCGGTGTTGGTGGTTCTGCAAAAACTAATTTAGTTATCACAACACACAGTTTCATCCAACAGATTAAAACTAAATAAGAGCTTCGTAAGAATTTTATAAGCATAAAAATGTAAAACGGCACCTTGTACTTCCGTGCAGTAATGGAAAGGAGATCCGGTGAAACCGGGTGGACAAGAACACATCGGTATATGGTTGATAGTCTCGCAGATGGCATCAGAACCACACGTTCCAACACAAGGATCTCCACATTTGTTTCTAATGCAGGCTTTGTTCCTCGGACAATCCGAGTTCAGAACGCATTCTGGCTTGCATCCATAATACGGATCACCTTGGTATTCCGTTAAACAGGTGCACGCGCCATTATTGCATTCAGCGTTTGAGCCACAAGGAGAAGGAGAACATAGATCGACTGGTTCTAAAATAAAAAAAAAAACTTTAGATCTTGTCTACGATAAATATGAGAAAAAGACTATTGTACAAACTATTGTAACTTCAAGTCTTACCTTGCTGCATGAGTTGGCAGCTGCTGAACGGATCTCCAGTGAAACCAGGCAAGCATGAACAAATTGGTAAGTGATTGTTGACATTACACTGTGCATTGTTACCACACGCTCCTGGACATGGGTCGACACATTTGTTGTTAATGCAAGCCATAATCGCATTACATTCTGAATTTATAGAACATTCGGGTCGACATCTTGGCGGAGAACTAATGTAGTTAGGAAGGCAGGAGCAGCGAGCATTTCCATTGATGTCTTGACATTGTGCGTTTGGTCCGCATGGAGATGGCACGCATGGGTTGAGAATCTGTGGTACCGATGGTATTGACACTGACACTGCAAAATAAATAATGGAAAATATAATGGTCAAAGTTATAAAGTTAAAATGTAGGTAGATGCAACTAAGTTATTAAACTTACTTGGAACGCAATTAGTAAAAGGATCTCCAGTGAATCTGTCCTTACACGAACAAATTGGATTATGAGCAAATACTCTACAATTTGCATTTCTCGCACATTGCCCAATACATGGGTCTACGCATTTTCTATTCATGCATGCTTTATCGCTAGGACATTCGCTATTAATTGTGCATTCTGGACGACAGTTAGGAGGCGTACCCATGAAGTCAAGCTGGCAACTACATACGGCTTGAGAGTTTACTTCTCGACATTGACTGTTTGGTCCACATGGAGTAGGGGTGCATGGAGTTGGCTTAACAAAGTCTGAAAGTTTATTCACATAAAGTAAATTAAATATGAGGAAGCAACAAAACAATGCAAACTATTTTCAATTATGAAAACATACCATCAACTCTTTCTATGCAGTTCACGTATGCATTACCCGTCAACCCTGGAGGGCAGTAGCACGAAGGAAGATGATTTACCACCTGGCAAATTCCGTTTGGCGCACATATACCAGGGCAAGGATCCTTGCATCGATTTTGCATGCAAGCTAACATTGGAGGACAGTCACTGTTAATTACGCATTCAGGTCGGCATCCCTCGTAAGGATTGCCAATGAAAGACGCAACGCATCTGCATGCTCCAGCACCATTTCTCTCCAAACATTCGGCATTAATGCCACAGGGTGAAGGATCACATGGAGAGCTGTATTCAATTATTGAATCTGGAAAGAAAGTTAAGTTAATGACATTACTGAGGCTGCCAAGTAAGTGAAACTTATACTGCATTGATTAAGACCTCACTAAAATACGCACCTTGTACTGGGTTACATGACACAAGAGGATCACCCGTCTGTCCATATGGACAAGAACATACAAGAGCATGGCTAATGACTTTGCAGTCAGCATTGTATCCACAACTGCCGGGGCACGGATCTCTGCATTTTTGATTTACGCATGCGAGGTTGCTCGGGCACTCTGAGTTACTGACGCATTGTGGCCGACAATTTGGTGGTGCACCGGTGTAATCTGACTGGCACGTGCACGATGGTGATTCTCCAATTACTTTACATACTGAATAAGGCCCACATGGCGATGGTATGCAAGGGTCAACGGGTTGAGGAGGAGATGCAACTGAAAGAAAAAATAAATTGTTAGTAAATTTCGTAAATATCATCTTTAAAAAGCAATGCATACAGATAGTATTGTAAGACCTACCTATTGGGTCGCAATGCGTAAATGGATCTCCTGTGTATTGGGCTGGACACGAGCATATAGGGTTGTGGTTCACAACCTCACATCTCGCACCATAACCACATGTGCCTATGCACGGGTTAATGCACTTGTGATTGTTGCAGGCTTCGTTTAGAGGACATTCAGCGCTGATTGTACACTCAGGTCTACAAGAGGGTGGGCTGCCAATGAATGTTGGTAGGCACGAGCAAACAGCTTGATTGTTTATTTGTCGACACTGACTGTTTGGACCGCATGGGCTTGGGCTACAAGGCTCCTGATACACAACTGGAAATAAAATTAAAAATTAATCAAACCTATCAAACGCAATCTTATAAACAAAAACATACACAACTGGAAAGAAAATCAAGAAACAATTAAACAAATCGAACGCAATCTTGTAAACAAAAAAACTGTTCGAAAAATTAGAATATATTTAGGTGACTTACGTTGTGTGGCATGACATTCCACAAAAGCGTTGCCAGTAGTACCTTCAGGGCATGTACATATCGGGATGTGACTATAAACATTGCACTGCGCAGTTGAAGCACATGTTCCGGGGCACGGATTTAAACATTTGTTTGCAGAACAAACTTTATCAATAGGACAATCCATGTTCGTGACGCATTCTGGTTTACAACCAAAATAGGGATCTCCGTGATACTCGTTAAGGCATGTACATATTCCATCTCTACATTGGGCATTGAATCCGCATGGTGATGGATTACAGGGGTCTGAGGGTATCTCATCTGTAGACAATTACAAATTGTTGTTAAAATGCATTGTTGAGTAGGGACTAAATTACATATTGTATTTTTTTGTAGAATACCATACCTTTAATCGGTGGCAGTATAGCACAAGATGTAAACGGATCCCCAGTAAATCCTTGAGAGCACGCACAAGACGGTAGGTGATTGAATACTGTGCAAACGGCGTTTTGGCCACAGCTGCCGGGACAAGGATCGCGACACTTCATATTGATGCATGCTTTGTTAGATAGACAGTCCTGGTTGATGGCACATTCTGGTCTGCAGTTTGGTGGAAGCCCTTGGAAATCAGGCATACACGAGCATGATGGCGAATCGTTAACGTCTCGGCAAACGGCATTGGGGCCGCATGGGCTTGGTACACATGGGTTTCTAAATGGCTGCGGCGGTATTTGCATTACGGTCGCTGAAAATATCACGAAATAAGCTCATTGTGTCAATTTAGAATGCAGGTGGAATACTTGAGTTATAATAAGTTTATGTTAATACTTACGTTGTTGATAGCAGCGTGTAAACGGATCCCCTATGAAGCCCGCATTACAAGTACAAATTGGACTATGGTTGATGACTCTACATTTTGTATTTATTCCGCAATGCTTTGGACAAGGATCAGCACATTTTTGATTTATACAAGCCTTATCAGTCGTACATTCTGAACTAACTGTGCATTCTGGTCTGCAACCAGGTGGTGAGCCAATATAGTTGGGCATACAGGAGCAAACGCTCTGTCCATTTACTGCCCGACAAACGCTATTTGGTCCGCATGGACTAGGTTCACAAGCTGTTACGCTATCCATTGGAGATTCTGAAAAACAAGATAACAATGTAAATCGATTCTTTTTTCAAAAAACTTACGTAAAATAAAATTATGTTAGTAAGTTTATAATGCATTGCATACCATTAAATATGACACATCTTCTGAATGGATCACCAGTGTACCCAGGTGGACAAGTACAAGATGGTAAATGGTTTACAACTGAACATACAGCCAAGGGTCCACACGTGCCAGGGCATGGATCTTGACATTTATTACGTATGCATGCTTTGCTCGGTATACAATCTGAATTCACACTGCATTCGGGTCGGCATCCTTCGTAAGGATTTCCTATATAATCTTGCAGACAACTACATGAACCTGCCGAGTTGTATTCTTTACATATAGCATTTGGTCCACATGGTGAAGGTTCACAAGGGCTTGGTCTTTCTAGAACGACAGCTTGATGTGGGAAACAGTTTGAGAAAGGATCACCAGTAAACCCGTTGTCGCAGAAGCACATTGGAGAATGACTTATCGTGCGGCATTGCGCATTAATACCGCAAGCGCCGGAACAAGGATCTTTACATTTCTGATTAATGCAGGCTTTATCGGTTGGACATTCACTGTTACTAGAACATTCCGGTCTGCAATATGGTGGTGATCCAAAGAAGTTAGACAAACATGTGCATGATGGTGTTTCTCCAACTTCTTTGCAAATAGAGTTAGGTCCACAAGGCGATGGAGTACACGGCGTTACATCAGCAACAGGAGCTCCTAAAATAAACAAAACATTGTCGTTACCAAAAATCATTTTTTTTCTAAGTAATAGCCCAATTAATCTATTTATTGATACTTACTGTACGGAATACATCTAGTGAATGGATCGCCTGTGTATTTCGGTGGGCAACTACATATGGGATTGTGTTTTACAACAGTGCATTTGGCTTCGACTCCACATGAGCCCACACAAGGATCGATACATTTTTGGTTACTGCATGCTTTGTTCGGAGCACAATCTGAGCTGACCACACATTCTGGTCTGCACAGAGGTGGGCTTCCCTTGTAACCAGGAATGCAAGTACATACGGCTTGCCCATTTATTTCTCTGCATTGACTGTTAGGACCACAAGGAGATGGTAGGCAAGGGTTTGTAATAACGGGCGCTGTAACAAATTGTTGTTTAAAAATTACAAGTGGTTCGACATTCATATTTTTAAGCATAAAAATGACTTATATGTTGACAAAATTTTTCAAGAGGTACTCAAAACGTAATGTTTGTATGCTCAGTGGTACTCAATAGGTACTTTGTTGTGTATTGTGTACAAGTGATAATTTAACGTTATTGTTGTTATTACCTCGTATAGTTTCACAGTTGTAAAATGCATTGCCAGTCATTCCTTGAGGACAACTGCACATTGGAACATGGTTTATCACGTCACAGATGGCATTTGTAGCGCAAGTGCCTGGGCATGGATCGACACACTTATTTCTTACGCATGCCTTTTCTCTTGGGCAATCAGTACTAAGCACGCATTCAGGTCGACAACCCACATAAGGATCACCATGATGTTCTTCTATGCAAGAACATGCTCCGTCATTGCAAATTGCGTTGGTACCGCATGGAGATGGATTGCAGTTATCGATTACATCAGCGTCTGTAAAAACAAAATGAATATTGCAGATAACATAAATATCTTGTTTTTAAATTACTCACAAAGCTTTTGAAAAAAACTTACGTGGTGGTTTCGGCCTGCACATAGTAAATGCATCACCAGTGTATCCCTCTGGACACGTGCAAATTGGAGTGTGACGCGATACTGTACATAAAGCCTCAATACCGCAAGATCCTTGACATGGATCCCGACATTTTTGTTGTATGCAAGCTTGTGAAGTTGGACATTCCGCATTGATTGTACATTCAGGTCTGCAGTTTGGAGGAGTTCCGACATAGTTTGACATGCATGAACAAGAGGGCACGCTGCCTTTTTCTTGGCAGATGGAATAAGGGCCACAAGGTGATGGAACACAGGGATTTCTGTATGGTTCCAGAACAGCATTTGCAACAGGAGCTGTAAGAAATATATAAGGTTTAATTCGAGAATAAGAGAAATTAATGCCTATCTATCTTCTATTCATCTATATCTTTCTATCTTTTATTTATCTAAAGCATAGAAAAACTGTAACTGGACCAAATCTGAACATAAAATATTTACAAAATAACTGGTAAACTCCTTTAACCAATATAGAGGCCAAAAAAGTTTTTTTTTTCATTTTTGTCTGTCTGTTATCTTTCTATCTTCTATCTATCTATACTATAAAAACACTGTAACCGGGCCAAATCTGTACATTACGTATTTTTTGAAAATTCTGATAAAAGTTCCTAACCGATATATAAGCCAAAACAGCATTTTTTTTACTTTTGTGTTTTTGTCTGTCTGTGTCTTTAAAAAAGCATAACGCTGAAACTACTGAACAGATTTTGATAAAACTTATAGTATAGTCACACCTTATAATATGGATTAACATTAAGGACATTTATTATCCCGAAAAATTAAAGGGATCCTATGGGATAGGGTGAAGTCACTTAAGCGCGTAAGAAAGTGTCTGTTACGTTATGCTCTATCTTTACACATTGAGTTAGTTTTCATCATCATCAGCCTATAGATGTCCACTGTTAAACGAGGCCTCCTACAGAATGAAAATTGGTCATGTAAATGGCAATCTTCCGCTATCCAGAAAATTATCATTCAGACTTATGCGTACTACGTATACTCAGACAGATGTATGCATTCTTCCAATCCCGTGCCTGACTTATGGGCAACAGTACTCAGCCTAGACAGTCAAGTTAAGTTTTTGGCGGCTCAGCAGGCGTCCACATTCGAGGTCTGGCAGCAAATTTGTAGTGCAGTACTTTTGGGACAAAGCTGTTCGAATAACATGAAAGACCAAGCTACAAAGCACTAACTGCCGAACATTTTAATGCTTAGACTGTCAAAATTATCCCCATTTGTTGCGTTACCCATTACCATTTGCTAGAGCATATTTATAATATAAAATGCGTAGTGCGAATAGCACGCGGATGAACTTGTATTCAATTATTTCAAGCAAACTTACGTGGTATAGGGTTGCATCTTGTGAAAGGGTCTCCTGTGTAGCGAAGTTTACACTGACAAATCGGACTATGATTGATAACTCTACACTCTGCACTTGTTCCACAAGCATCAATGCAAGGGTCTTCGCATTTTTGATTTACGCAAGCCTTGTCTCGTGGACACTCAGAGCTTGCTACACACTCTGGATGGCATCCAGGAGGCGAGCCTAAGAAGTTTGGTAGACACGAGCATACAGCTTGTGTATTTACTTCAATACACCGACTGCTTGGCCCACATGGTGAAGGTCGGCACACATCTACTGGTGTGTGAACAACTTCTGCAAAAAATACATCAAAATGTATTCAATCAATTACCTACCTATGAGTAGGTATATCACATTAAAACTATATCAGGTGCATAAAAACTTACGTTCAATGGCACAATAGCGGAAGGGATCTCCAGTATAGCCTCTGTCACAAGAACATGAAGGAGCATGATTGACCACTTGGCATACAGCGTTCGGCGCGCAGGCTCCTGGACATGGATCTTGACATTTGTTCTGAGTACATGCTTTGTTCGAAGGACAATCAGTGTTAATCACACATTCTGGCTTACAGCCTTCGTAAGGATTGCCAAAGTACTCGGGTAGACACGTACAAGATCCAGCACCATTAAACTCTTTACAAATTGCATTAGCACCACAAGGAGATGGCTGACAAGGGGTTGAAATCTCTTGAATTATGTTAATTCTGTGACATTCTATGAATGGATCCCCGGTATGTTCTGCCAGACAAGAGCAAGCAGGGGAGTGACTTAATACATGACAATCTGCGTTTATTCCACATACACCTGCACAAGGATTTGTGCATTTTTGATTTATACAAGCGAGATGTATTGCGCATTGGGAATTGCTTATGCACTCAGGTTTACAGTAAGGTGGCGAACCAACAAAACTGGTCTGACACGAACATGTGGGAGAGCCTGATATTTCTTTGCAAAGCGAATTTGGACCACATGGTGAAGGAATGCAGGGATCGACGTTTGGTTCAGGTTTAAACTCTTGAATAATACACCTGACGAATGGATTTCCAGTGAAAGACGTTGGACATGAACATATGGGATTGTGGTTTATTACTTGGCATTTTGCGTCTACTCCACAAGCTCCAGTGCATGGGTTCACACATTTGCTATTACTACATGCCTCGCTCGGTAGACAGTCAGTACTGACAGTGCATTCAGGTCTACAAGAGGGTGGGCTTCCAATATATCCAACTAAACATGAGCACACTGCTTGCCTATTTATTTCGCGACACTGGCTGTTAGGTCCACATGGACTCGGTTGACATGGTTGTGTATTGATCACTGAAAATAAAAAAAAACATTAAATCTTTGGTTTCGTAATTCAATGATAACATTTACCATGGTAAAATCGATAGTTACCCTCAAGCGGCGAGCACTGAACAAAAGCGTTCCCAGACATTCGTTCTGGACATCTGCACATCGGTATATGATTTATTACATCACATATTGCATTGGATGCACATACGCCACTATTACAGGGATTTACACATTTGTTTCGCAAACACGCTTTGTCTTGGGGACAATCTGAGCTTAGGACACACTCTGGACGACACTCGAAATATGGATCGCCATTGTATTCTAGAAGACACGAGCATTCTCCGTCATTGCAAACTGCATTGGCACCGCAAGGTGATGGGTTGCAAAGGTCCACTTCGTCTTGGATTGTTTCTGCAAAGTGAATTATGTTTTGAGAAACAGAAGTACCTACCTAACTTACTTATTAGAGCTTTTATTGCATCTATAGCTTACCTTGTATTTTACACTCAGTGAAAGCATCGCCTACGTAATTATCAAGGCAGGTACATATTGGCATATTGTTTTTAACAGTGCACTGAGCATTTAATCCGCACGAACCAGGACATGGATCTTTGCATTTTTGGTTAATACATGCTAAGTTGCTGGGACAGTCAGCGTTTATAGTACATTCAGGACGGCAACCCGGTGGTGCACCTATATAGTTTGGTAAACATGTGCAAGATGGTATACCACCGATGTCTCTGCATTCACTAAATGGTCCACATGGTGATGGTAAACAAGGATTTTTAGGCGGTTCATTCTTTATTGGGGAGACAAATGGATAACATCGGCTGAATGGATCACCGGTAAATCTTTCCATGCAGGAGCATATTGGACTGTGATTGATGACATGACATGTGGCGTGTGTTCCACATTGACCAATGCAGGGGTCACTACATTTTAATGCGATACAAGCTTTGTTGAGCGGACATTCAGCGCTCACGACACATTCTGGTCTACAATTTGGTGGGGCACCACGGTAATCTAGCATACAGGAACATACAGCTTGTTCGTTAAGCACTTTACATACGCTGTTTGGTCCACATGGTGACGGTGCGCAAGGATTAGTTGGCAGCTCGTTATCTGTAATCAACGTTACAACTTGTAATTATTACAGCCTTACATATTGTAACACTAAGAAATAAGTCAGTTAATGATATGTGATTATGTACTTACGTTTTATTACTACACAGTTTTGGAAAGGATTTCCTGTGAAACCAGATAAACATGTGCATATTGGAGCATGATTCACAGTCTGGCACTCTGCGTTCACACCGCATGTTCCTGGACAGGGATCTTGGCATTTATTTTGCTGACATATTCTGTTTGAAGGACAATCAGTGTTTACGCTACATTCAGGTCTGCAACCTTCATAAGGATTTCCTAAATATCCAGAAGCACAGGTGCATGAACCAACATTATCACGTTCCTTGCATATTGCATTACTTCCACATGGTGAAGGCGTGCATGGGGTAAAATGTTCGATCGGCGCGACACTGTGTAGCTCAGTACAGTATGAGAAAGGATCTCCAGTATATCCTTGGGGACACACGCAATTTGGCGTATGACTTACTACACGACATTGCGCCAGTGTACCACAGGCTCCAGCACATGGATCTCCGCATTTGCTATTGATACATGCCATGTGGTTAGGGCATTCGCTGTTGCTTGTACATTCAGGTCTGCAGTTTGGTGGCGCTCCAATGAATTGTGGCATACAAGAGCAAGTTGGCGATTCATTTACTGCTTGGCAGATGGAATTAGGCCCACAAGGTGATGGCAAACAAGGATTTATTTGTACTGGAACTTGCAGTGCTGAAAGTGATTATTTCTTTGAATAAGACAAGCACTAATAAGGACGGATTGGTAATATAATATAAAAAAAATCATACATACGTTTTGTTACACATCTTGTAAACGGATCCCCAGTAAAGTCAACAGAGCAAGAACAGATGGGGTTGTGATTAACAACTTCACATAAAGCTCCAACGCCGCAAGCTCCTCTACAGGGATTGATACATTTATAGTTGTTACATGCTTTGTTTAGTGGACACTCTGCACTAGTAGTGCACTCTGGTCTGCATGTTGGAGGATTGCCAGAGTACCCAGGAATACATGAACAGACTGCAACGTTGCTTATTTCTCTGCATTGACTGCTAGGTCCACACGGACTTGGATTACATGGATTCGTCGGTGCAGGTGCTAAAAGTTGAACAGATAACATTTTTATCAGTACCGCCTAAACATTTACGTTTACTTTTATCTAAAGTCGGTAAATTTTTACCTTGTATGGCATTACAGGACACAAATGAATTTCCTGTGTACCCGCTTGGGCAGCTGCACATCGGTATATGGTTGATAACTTCACATATTGCGTTGCTGCCACAAGTATTCGGACATGGATTTATGCATTTCTTCCCGATACATATTTGATTTCGCTGACAGTCTGTACTAACTGTACATTCTGGCCTACAACCAATGTATGGATCACCGTGATATTCAAGCAAACATGAGCATTCGCCATTGTTGCATTCCGCATTGGATCCACACGGCGTTGGATTGCATAGGTCTAACGGTATATCTGAAAAAAAAAAGCCGGTTTAGTTAGTTCTAAAATAAAGTACTAAATACTGCTCCACTATAGAACTGAATAGGTAATACAATAATTACATACCTTGTACTGGTTTTAAGAAACACGATGTGAACGGATCACCCTTGTAGCCCTCAAGACAAGTACAAATAGCAACATGTTTAAGCACGGAGCATCTTGCATTTTGTCCACAAGATCCAGGACAAGGATCTTTACACTTCTCATTTATGCATGTTAGCGAGCTAATACAGTCTTGATTCGTAACGCATTCTGGACGACAATTTGGTGGACTACCGGTGTACTCTGGCGAGCAAGAGCATGAAGCTTGCTCTCCGAAGTTTCTACACACAGAGAATGGGCCACAAGGTGAAGGCGCGCACGGATCTCTAATTTCATCTACTTGTGGTTGAGTCACTGAAAGTTACCAAATCAATTAATTTAAGTCATCATTAATTAATGGTTACTGGGTTACATTATCAATTACATAAGCTTTTTACCTGGCTTGGAATAACATCTCGTAAACGGATCTCCTGTAAACCCTGATTTGCAGCTACAAATTGGATTATGATGGAACACTCTGCAGTCTGCTTTCTGACCACAAGGACCAGGGCACGGGTTAATACATTTCTGGTTTAAGCAAGCTTTGTCTGCAGCACAATTGGAATGTGATAAGCACTCTGCCTTGCAGAACGGTGGTTCACCATTATAACTGGGCAAGCAGCTACACACTGCTTGTTCGTTTATTTCGCGGCATTGACTGTTTGGACCACATAGACTGGGGTAGCAGAGGTTTACGGGGATCGGCTCTTGCACTAAAAAAAATTTTTTTTATATATTATTATATTTTATTTTATAAACGGAATATTCATTTACCATGATTAATTTGTGATCGTCCATCAGTGGACGTCGCTGATGATTATGATGACTTTGTGATAAATATGTTCATAATCGTGATACCTTATTTTATTAACCGACTTCCCAAAAAAGGAGGAGGTTCTCAATTCGGTTGTATTTTTTTTTTTATGTTTGTTACCGCATATCTCCGGCGTTTATGAACCGATTTCGAAAATTATTTTTTTATTTGAATAGATATACTTCGAGATTGGTCCCATTTTTTTCAGAATCCAGTTCTGATGATGGAATCCATGAGGAATTGAGGGAACTCCTCAAATATTGTAGGCATACATATGGCGATTTTGATATTTTCAGCAACAAACCAAGCATTTGCATTCAAAAAGTATAATAATCCTTTCACCACTATGGTTCTTTCATCATTTTTTTTTCATCCAAATATTTTGTCGAATAAAATGGCGGAAGTCGGTTTTTTAAATGAAAAGTTATTTTCTTTAAATTAAGATTTGTCTTAAGTATTCTACTTCGAATTACGACCCCCAACCAAACGTTATTTGGATCGCTTTTAGCGATAAGACCATTGCACGTATTGTTTTTACCAACTTATGCATTTTTATTTGGTGTGCAATAAAGAGTCTCTATTTATCTATGTAAAAGTCGTATGGACCTAAATTTAAAACGAATGGGTACCAAAACAAACTTATCTGATAAGAAACATTAATAAAACACTCACAAGGAATACGGTTGCATCTGCGGAATGCGTCTCCAGTATAACCAGAGAAGCACGAACAAGTTGGTGAATGATTCACGGTGGTACACTCTGCATTCAGTCCACAGGTTCCAGGGCAAGGGTCTTGGCATTTGTTGCTAGTGCATGCTCTATTTCCTGGACAGTCCGAGTCTGATACGCATTCTGGGCGACATCCTTCGTACGGATTGCCAAAGTAACCTTCACTGCAAATACAGGATCCAACCTTATTCTGCTCTCTACATATTGCATTCGAACCGCAGGGTGATGGAGTACAAGGAGTTAAAATTTCTGTTTGGGCTTGCACCACACATCCCGTGAAAGGGTCTCCATTGTAACCTTGTGGGCATATGCACATAGCTGAATGACTCACAACGCGGCATTCAGCGTTAGCACCACATGCTTGCATGCATGGGTCTTTACATTTTTGGTTGACACAGGCCAAATGCGTTGCGCATTCACTGTTGCTCACACATTCTGGCTTACAGTATGGCGGTTGTCCTCGGAATTCCGGTAGGCATGTGCAAGACGGGCTGTCATTAATTTCCTTGCATATAGAATTTGGTCCGCACGGTGATGGTTGGCATGGGTTGATCGTGACTGGCGGTGTATCTATGGAAATAAGTTATAATAGTTTCAGTTTCTAAGCTTTATATTAAATTCTAGTTTTTTTAATGATATCGAATACTCACTTGAAACAGTAGTGCACTGTATAAATGGATCCCCTGAGAGAGGTGATGCGCAGGCACACACAGGATTGTGATTTACTACTTCACACACAGCTCTTACACCGCATACACCGATACATGGATTAATACACTTCTGCTTCATGCATGCTTGATTTTGAGGGCATTCTGAGTTCGATACACACTCTGGTCTACATGCCGGTGGAATTCCCAAATAGGTAGGCAAGCATGAACACACAGCTTGGTTATTAATCTCTCGACATTGGCTATTTGGACCGCAAACGGCTGTACTGCATGGTCTCTCAGGAGGTACTGATGAAAATTAAGTATATTTACATACAAAAACAACAAAATTATAATAAGTACTTATCGAAAATGTATCATGCGGTATAGCTAAATTACCTCGAATGGCATTGCAAATTATAAAAGAATTTCCAGTATATCCGTTGTTGCAACTGCACATCGGAATGTGATTTACAACTTGGCAAATGGCATTCTGCCCACATGCGCCAACACATGGATCGACACATTTTCTTTGAACACATGCTTTTTGTGGATCACAATCAGTACTGAATACACATTCTGGCCGGCAATTGAAATATGGGTCGCCGTGATATTCTGGTAAACATTGACATTGACCATTAACACAATCGGCATTCGGACCGCAACGAACATTGGTACAGTCGTCGACCACACTTGCTTCCACTGAAAAGTATGAAGTAAATTAAAAACCATCTTGCAATAAAAAAATTGTTAATTCAATTGAAAAGCAAACCGTACCTTCTAGTGGTTGCGGTCTGCAGCTGGTGAATGGATCACCCACATAACCTTCCATACACGTGCATATAGGTATATGGTTGAGGACGTTGCATATAGCAGAAATACCACAAGATCCTGGGCAAGGGTCCTGGCACTTAGAGTTGATACAAGCACGGTCACTCGGACAATCAGAGTGTATAGTGCATTCTGGTCTACAGTTCGGAGGACTTCCAATAAACGAAAGGATACACGAGCATGATGGAGAACTACCGATTTCACGACATTCGGCATTCGGACCACAAGGTGACGGAACACAGGGGTTTCTTATGTCGGGAACTATATCATCTAAAAATTATTGAATTAGTTAATTTAGATACCTATGTGTTTATATGTATAGGCATAAAATACAGTAACACAATTAGGTTACTTACATTGTACAGGTCTACAAATCGTAAATGGATCTCCAGTGTAAGAGGTTCTGCATGAGCAAATCGGACTGTGATTGATCATTTTACAATTTGCATTGAGGCCACACGGCTTAGGGCATGGATTGACACATTTTTGATTAACACACGCCTTATCTTGTGGACATTCAGAACTTCCGATACATTCAGGGCGGCAATTTGGCGGAGCACTGACATATTCAGGTAAACATGAACAAATAGCCTGATTATTAATAGCTTTACATTGACTATTAGGGCCACATGGCGATGGATAACAAACGTCAATTGCAGCTGGAGGTGGAAGTGATTCTGAAACAAAAATGCAATTCATCAACCATCGCACTCTCATAGTGCAGAGCTATGTAGAGTTAATAGTCTCGTTTTGTCGAATTTTGATGTCAAATTTATCGAATCGATTCCTACGTACTTGCAGCCCTGATACAAGATTTAACTTTGACTTATATCAATACTAGGCTTTTAATTTTATTTGTTAATCCAAAAGACTTTACGAACGCGCGCTCATACCCGGCACAAGATTTCACCTTTTGCGCTCGTACAAGACTTCCACGCCTGATATAATATAACCTTTTCGTTATATTATATCAGGCAGGATTTGAGTTGCTTTTACAAAAAACTAGAATTATCTATTTATTTTTAAAATATTTTTCCAAAAATACTGGATTATTTAAATACCAACCTTGATAAACACAATATTTGAATGGATCACCGGTATATCCATTAAAGCAAGTGCATAAAGGTACATGGTTTACAACTTGGCACTCTGAATTCGAACCACAGCTTCCTGGACATGGATCACCACATCTGTTGTTGATACAAGCCTTATTAGATGGGCAGTCGGTATTTATAACGCATTCTGGTCTGCAGCTTTCGTATGGATTTCCTAAATATCCATCGATACAAGAGCACGCCCCAGCGTTGTTCTTTTCTTTGCATATTGCGTTTGAACCACATGGTGACGGTGAACAAGGTGTTACGTTTGGCTCAGACTGTATTACTTCTTGGGTACAGCCATAGAATGGATTACCGGTAAATCCACGAGGACAAATACAAATCGGCGAGTGGCTGACAACTTTACATTCAGCGTTAGCGGCGCAAGAACCTTCGCAAGGATTTTTACATTTGTTGTTAATACACGAAAGATGCCCAGAACATTCTTCGTTACTGCTACATTCAGGTCTACAGTAAGGTGGTTGTCCGTGAAAACCGTCTAAACAGGTACATGATGGAGCTTCGTTAGTTTCTCTACAGAGTGAATTGGGCCCACATGGCGACGGTGTGCAGGGATTTATTGGCTCTGGAGATTTTTCGGCTGCAAATTACAAAAAAAATATATGGTCACCAACCAATTATATTGATATGAAAATAATATAACATAACATAGAGTATACATACGTAGCTTGAAGCACCGTGCAAATGGATCTCCCGAGAAATAAATTGGACAAGTGCAAATGGGATTATGGTTAACCACTTTGCACTCTGCATTTACACCGCAGGAACCGATGCAAGGATCAACACAGCGCTGGTTACTACAAGCCTGGTTCAGAGGGCACTCTGAGCTTATCGTGCATTCGGGGCGACAGGATGGTGGTGCACCAATATAATTTGGGACACAAGAACAGACTGGTTGACCGTTTATTTCTCGGCATTGGCTATTTGGTCCACACGGAGATGGATGACATGGATTCGTCACAACAGCTTCTGCAATGAAAAGTTGTGGGCATAAACTGCTGTTTCTATTAGTCTTTTGAAAGTAAATTAAAATGGCAAAATTTGACATACCCAAAATTGGTCGACATTCCACAAACGCGTTACCGGTCTGCCTCTCTGGACAGCTGCACATCGGTATATGATTAACGACATTGCAAATTGCATTCGATGCACATGTTCCGGGACATGGATCCTTGCATTTGTTACCGATGCAAGCTTTATCACGATTACATTCTGAGCTCTGTACGCACTCAGGTCTACACCCAAAGTAAGGGTCACCTTGAAATTCGGGCAGGCAAGTACACTTTCCATCAAAGCATTCAGTATTGGCACCACATGGCGACGGGTAACATAAATCATCTTGCACTGTAATTAATACAATAATCGTTACGTATTTAAGATCAACTTGTTTGCCGAATTCGTTTAAAGACGTAGTTTAAAGACAAGCTTACCTTTAGGTGGTATGGGACTACATTGTGTGAATGCATTTCCAGTAAAGCCTTCAGCGCAAGTACAGACGGATATATGTTTTATAACTTGACAGTTCGCATTCATACCACATGACCCTGGACACGGGTCTCTGCATTTTTGGTTCATGCACGCCAGATCACTCGCACAGTCTTCATTTATAGAACACTCAGGTCTACAGTTGGGCGGACTACCTTCGAAACTGGGTAAACAGGCGCAAGACGGTATACCACGAAGGTTATGACATTCTGAGTTAGGACCACAAGGCGATGGCACACAAGGATCTCTTTCTGGTGTAGGTAGTTGTTCTGAAACTAAAATTTTGTGTTAATTTAGTCAGGCTACGCATAATGTAGGTTTCTGTAGTCAATTTACAGTTTTCCTTACACAACTCGAAAAATTTTCATCACAGGATATCAGAAAAAATTAAATAAGAGTTTAAAGTTCCATCTTCGTGCATGGGGAATTAAACAATTCTAGGTAAAACAGTTCTAGAAAAAGAGAAAACTCATTGTAAACAACTATTGTGGGATATACCTCGGTGATGGTACAAGTAGGGCTAGTAAAAAACTATGAAGCAAAACTAAGCCTCACTTAACAAGATCTCTTTAATTAATGGTCATATTAGGGGGCGCGCTCAAAGTGAGAATGTATGAGAAAGTACCCCTTTAATTTTAATTGTAGAAGTATGCCGTTTTATTTTCTTAAATTTGACCACCGTCTACCGATTCGAGCTATGTAAAAGTTGTATTTTATCCATATATCATTATTGTTATTATTTTTACTCTGTGCACCGCCGTTTCGTTACTGCTTCGCTCGTTACTGTCCATCCAAAAGTTGCCTGGAAGAAATCGCTTTCAGCGATAAGGCCGGCCAGTGTACTGCTAATTTTAATAAATCCTGGTATGTATTCCTAGTGTACAATAAAGTGTCAATCTAGTCTTATCTATCATCTGCATCTTAAGTATCTCCACACGAAATTTCACCAATTTATGACGCTGTGACAGACTAGGATGGATGGACGGACTCCCTGAACGATCTAATGATCCTTGTTGGACTACGGAACTCTTAAAAACTGAAATAAGATAAATTTTGTATTACCTGGGACTACATAGCAACTCGAGAACGGATCTCCGGTGAATTGTCTCTTGCATGTGCATATTGGACTGTGATTTATTACTCTACATTCCGCGTTATTTCCACATGGTCCAGGGCAGGGTGATACACATTTTTGGTTTTTGCACATCTTATCTGAAGGACATTCACCGCTGACGACACATTCAGGTCTGCAATTCGGTGGAGATCCTCGGTACTCAGGCAAACACGAGCATACGCTTTGACCATTTGAAACTTTGCACTGACTGTTTGGACCACATGGGGATGGTTGGCATGGGTTTCTAGGACCATCACTTTCAGCTGTAACAACAATAATTACCAAATGAATAAAAAGATGTATATAATAACGCCTAATTATTCATTACTTTATATTAGCAAATTTATTTTTAATTGCTGTATTGTAGTGCCCCAGCGGGGTTTTTGTTATTATAATAACTGTAAAACCAATATGAAGAAATAAATACACATGAATGTGAATAAAGACTTTGCTAAAAAAGGATACTAAATTGCTTATTAATTTATTATTAATTAACTTACCCCTTAAAATGCATTGGCTGAATGGATCACCAGTATAGCCTTGCTGACAAGTACATAAAGGTGAATGATTAACTACTTGACAATCAGCATTAGCCGCACAAGTTCCTGGGCATGGATCGATGCATTTGTTTCTTGTACATGCTTTATTACTTGGACAATCAGAGCTCACTAAGCATTCTGGACGACACCCTTCATACGGGTTTCCGAAATACCCCGTAATGCACATACATGCACCCGCTCCGAGCTGTTCCCTGCACTCAGCATTCGCACCACAAGGAGACGGTGTACACGGGTTTATTGGTTCAATATGTGCTAAAGCATTAGTGTTACATTGAACAGCTGCATCACCAGTAAAACCTTCAGGGCACACACATATTGGAGTGTGGCTTATAACTCGACATTCTGCGTTAATGCCACATGCCTGCGCACATGGATCTTGGCATTTCGTGTTGATGCAAGCCATTTTAGAAGCACACTCGCTGTTTGCTAGACATTCTGGACGGCAATTAGGGGGCGCCCCAATAAATTCTGCCATACACTGACATGAAGGTGTATCTCCGTTTGAAGGCTGGCAGATAGAGTTAGGTCCACATGGCGATGGCTGGCATGGGTTAACAGGTAAAAAGACTGCCGTAGGAGCTGAAACAATGGAATTTATGAGAAAAATTTAGTTATCATATAAATACATAGCTGTCAAACTAGAAAATAACATATTACTGGTGAACTAGCCGGTAGTAAATGAAAACTGCCAGCGTCATCTCAAGCTATAGGAAAATTTGCAACGCATCGCTGATTCAAAATGCGGGTGCATCGCATAAAGGGTTTGAGTCCCGCTGTTTGTGTTTAGGTCTCATTTAACTCAATAAATGGCGTAAAAAAAATCTAAACTTACGTATTGATACACATCTGGTGAATGGATCTCCTGTCAAACCATTTAGACATGAGCAAATTGGGTTATGGTTTATAACTTGACACTGAGCAGCAACGCCACATGTTCCTTGACAAGGGTTTACACACTTTTGATTATTACACGCTTTATCCAGAGAACAATCTGAGCTTGCAACGCATTCTGGTCGACAGGACGGTGGTGCTCCTCGGTATCCGGGCAAGCATGAGCAAACTGATTGGCCGTTATATTCTCTACATTGACTGTGCGGACCACAAGGGCTTGGCTGGCATGGATTTGAAGGCGCAATGTCTGTAAATTTTTAATCAAATGATTATCAAAGTTCGTTCGATAAACAAGTACATATAAAAAAATTCAATACATAGTTACATAACTAAATGTTAGCCAAGTTGTCTAAGTTGATTAAGAGATGGTTACGTCTATATTCCAGCGATTGGGTGACCCACGGTTAAAAGTGGCCAATTGAGGCTCTGCCTACCCCATTGACTCATTGTGAAAAGAGCGATATTGAGGCTGTACCTACCCCTTTAGGGATAAAGGCCGCTGCCTATGTATGTATGTATGTACGTATATAATATGTATAACCAATAATACCTTTGATAGGGTTGCACTGTATAAATGCATTGCCAGTAGTTCTTCCAGGACATGTACAAACAGCCATATGGCTCACAACTTGACAAACAGCGTTGGTACCACACGTATTTACACATGGATCTATGCAGCGTTGTCTTACGCAAGCTTTATCCATGGGGCAGTCTGAACTGATGGTGCATTCGGGGCGACATTCAAAGTATGGGTCACCATGATATTCGAGTTGGCAAGTACAAACACCATCATTGCAAACTGCATTTGGTCCACACGGTGAGGGATTGCATGGATCACTCGCTTGGGGTGCTATAAAATAGAAAATGTAATAAAGTTTTGTCTCAATTAAACCTGAAAATTACATAAAATATTTTTTTCTCGTACTTACCTATAATTGGTTTTAATGCGCAACTGTTGAAAGGATCGCCTGTAAAACCATCTATGCATGTACAAATAGAAATATGACTTTGTACCCTACAGTTTGCATTCACGCCGCAAGATCCTGGACATGGGTCGATACACCTTTCATTAACACAGGCCTTGTCACTTGAACAATCTGTGTTTATAGTACACTCGGGGCGGCAATTTGGTGGACTGCCTGTGTATTGTGGCAAGCAGGAACAAGACGGTGAATCGCCTATATTTCTACATTCTGAAAAAGGTCCACACGGAGATGGCAGGCACGGGTCACTTGGTGTTGCAAAGACTTCAGCGACTGTAACTAAACAAAAAAATATCTTACTTTAGTAGCGTACCTAAAAATTAAACCAGTTTCATGTATTAAAGAAAAACTTACTTCTGTAGCATCTGCTGAACGGATCACCGGTATAGCTCGATCGGCATGTACAAATGGGACTATGGTTAATAACTTTACAGTCTGTATTTTGTCCACACACACCTTCACATGGATTTACGCATTTTTTACGAATGCAGGCTTGCTGTTGGTTACATTCAGAGCTCACAAGACATTCGGGCCTACAAGCTGGTGGTATCCCGATAAATTCAGCTTGACATGTGCAAACGGCTTGATCGTTAGTAACTTTGCAAATACTATTTGGTCCACATGGTGAAGGTACACATGAGTCTCTTGTCGGTGTGGGAACATCTGAAATTGATATAGCGTTGGTTCTCATGTTGAGTTTCAGAAAGCATAATAGTAAAATAAAACATTGTAAGTAAACTTTTTGTAAACGACTACTCACCTGCAACTTTTTCATAGCAGTTTTCATATGGACTACCTGTTAGCCCTGGTAAACATTCACAAGTTGGTGCATGATTTATGACGCTACAGACAGCGTTTCGTCCGCAAATATTGTTACACGGATTTTTGCATTTGCTCTGTATACATGCCAAATTAGAGGCGCAATCTGAATTAACGACACATTCAGGACGACACCCTTCGTATGGATTTCCTATATGATCGGGTTGACAAACACATGCGCCTGCATTTCTTTGTTCTTTGCAAATAGCATTAGAGCCACACGGTGAAGGAGAACATGGAGTCAGAGGCACATCCATGACCTTGCACCCAATAAAAGCATCTCCGGCAAATCCAGCGGGACATAAACATAGAGGGGCGTGGCTAACCACACGACAATCAGCTCCTGTACCACATGACCCTGGGCAAGGATCTCTACATATCTGATTAATGCATGCCATGTCGTTTGGACACTCTGAGTTTGCTATGCATTCTGGCCGACAATTTGGAGGGCTGCCAAGGAATGTTTCAATACAAGCGCATGATGGAGAATTTCCGACTTCTCTGCACATAGAGTTAAAGCCACAAGGCGAAGGTTGGCATGGATTTACGTAGGTAGGTGGAACTACATCTGAAAAAAAGAAACAGGCATTACATTTGTTTCAAACCATTATTGCATTAGTCTTTAAGGATAAGTATAGATATAAACAATCAATAATTACCTTCTTGCACGCATCTTCTGAATGGATCTCCAGTGTATCCAGATGGACATGAGCAAATAGGGTTGTGGTTTATTACTTGACAAAGTGCACCGGTACCACAATTTCCATTGCATGGATCAATGCAATGTTGATTGGAACAAGCCCTGTTCAGAGCACATTCTGCACTAGAAACACACTCTGGTCTACAGGTCGGTGGTGCTCCACTATAGCTAGGCAAGCATGAACAAATCGCTTGTCCATTGATGTCACGACATTGACTGTTTGGCCCGCAAGGAGACGGGTTACACGGATTTATAACTTCAGTAACTTGAACTGGTCTACATTCAAGAAAAGCGTTCCCTGAATATCCTCTTGGACAAGTGCACATTGGCACGCGGTTAAATACTTCGCAAATAGCTCCCTTGCCACAAGTATTAACACAGGGATCAACACATTTTTTCCTCACACAAGCTTTGTCTTGTGGACAATCTGTGCTGATAAGGCATTCTGGTCGGCAACCAAAATAGGGATCCCCTTGATATTCGAGCAAACATGTACATATGCCGTTGTTGCATTCAGTATTAGCTCCGCATGGAGAGGGATTGCATGGATCGGGCTCGGAATAATCCTCTTGCGGTGCCGGTGCACATTGCGTGAATGGATCTCCTGTGTACTGTTCGATGCAAGCACACTGTGCTATATGGCTAAATACGTGACAATCAGCGTTTAAACCACAAGCTCCTGGACATGGGTCTTGACATTTTTCGTTTATACATGCTTGATTGCTGGGGCATTCTGAATTAATCGTACATTCAGGCCTACAGTTAGGAGGATTGCCGATGTAAGTTGGTAGACAGGCGCAAGAAGGAGATCCTCCGATATTACGACATTCCGCGTATAATCCACATGGTGATGATGAACATGGATCCAAAGGTATATGTTGAGGTGGTTGTGATACTGAAATTGTACATAAAAGTTAATACTTTGATTTACCTGCCTATTAAGAAGGTGCCTCGTTAAAAACTATAGTGTGATAATTAAACAGACTTCATTTTAATAGCATTATTTGCCTTTAAAAATCTACATTGCCTTCTAATTTACTAACTCAGCCACAATCAACGAGCGTCTGAATGATACTATTTTAGCCGCTAGTTATCTTATATGTAAGCCACTCTAAATACAACTCAGCATGGTGGTTATTTTTTAGCATCTAAATTTGTAACATGCATTCAAGCAGTAAACTTCTAAAATATGAATTGTAGGACATCCAAAAAGATATTCTATTAGCTTCTAATTTTTTAACTCAGTACGTTTAAAATGTAACTCATCCCACATTAATTGATCGTCAAAATTTAGCTAAAACTGTCATCAAATAGTAAATTATGGTCATTAATATTAGGGTAGTATTTAAACGAGTAACTGTAAATTAAAGTTTTATTATTATTATTTATTATTTTACATGCTCAATTATAATAAATTATGTTTTCTATGGAAGCTTGAATTATATTTTTTTGAGGACCTTTTGTTGAAGCTGTAATACGTAAAATGGTAATGAGATGTGAAATCCGTGGCTGAGTTAGTAAACTAGGTGGCAATGTATTTAACTAAGACGAAGTTAAGATAATTGTTGATCTTTACTTGACGCTTTCTATAGAATATTTAGTTGGCGTTGTAAAAAAGACGAATTAGTTTGTTAGAGGCTATTTCATTTTCTCGTTGCTTAGTTATAAAATAAGAAATTTGATCACGTGGCCAATAAAGAAATCTGTGGCTTGACTTATAATTTCTCAAAACTATATTTCTGTACTTACTTTTTATTGGGTAACAACTGGTAAACGGATTTCCTGTAAGTCCTTGTTTGCAAACACAAATCGGACTATGGTTTATCACATTACAGTTTGCATTTTTTGCACATGTATCGCCGCATGGATTTCCACACTTTTGGTTGACACAAGCGAGATGCGACTGGCATTCAGAACTGACCACACATTCGGGGCGGCAATTAGGAGGGGAACCAATGAAATCTGGAAGACAGGAACAAACTGCTTGTTTGTTGATTTCCCTGCATTGGCTGTTGGCTCCGCATGTAGATGGGTTGCAGGGATTACTTGTTACAATTTGTGCTGGAAGAAAATTATAAAACTAATTAGAAAACCATAACTATTAAGAAGTCGTTGAACAATCAAAAATATTAAAGGAAAAATATCAAATTTTAAATCAAAGATACTTACGTTCTTGCATAATGGTACAGTAACTAAATGGATTTCCAGTATATCCAGCTTGACAAATGCAAGATGGCATATGATTATTTACTTGACATACAGCGTTTGAACCACATGTGCCTGGACATGGATCTATGCATTTCATTCTAGAACATGCACGGTTCAAAGGACAGTCAGAGTTGACAACACATTCTGGTCGACATCCTTCGTATGGATTACCCGAGTAATTATCTAAGCATTGGCATGACCCTACACCCCTTTGTTCCCGGCATATAGCATTTGAACCACAAGGACTTGGATTGCATGGGTTCAGAATTTCACTAGGTTCTGCCATCTCTTGAATGCTACAGTATGAGAACGGGTCCCCAGAATATCCTGGTTGACATATGCACAGAGGAGCATGGCTTACAACTCTGCATTCTGCGTTAGTTCCACATGTTCCGATACAAGGATCAGAACATTTTTGGTTTAGGCACGCCAGGCTGAAGTCGCATTCGCTGTTGCCGATGCATTCTGGTCTGCAATTTGGAGGAGTGCCTTTATAGCCTGGTGAACAAGCACAGAGCGCACTTTCGCTATTTATTTTGCATATAGAATGAGGACCGCACGGAGACGGCTCACAAGGATTCATTGGGATTGCAACAGCAGCTAAAACAAGATAAATAAGTTCAATATAAATGGTTCTTTAAAAATAGTTATGCAAATATTTGTACACAAAGTAGATACAAACCTATAACAATGCATCTGATAAATGGATCGCCAGTGAATGACGGTGGACATGTACATATTGGATTATGGTTGATGACGTCACATATGGCCCCGGACCCGCATGCTCCTATGCATGGATTTATGCATTTTTGATTGTTGCAAGCTTCTTTCAATGGACATTCAAGACTGACCACACATTCGGGTCGGCAGGTAGGTGGACTTCCTCGATATCCGGGAACACATGAGCAAACTGCTTGTCCATTAGACTGTTGACATCTACTGTTTGGACCACATGGAGATGGATTGCATGGGTTTGTGACGGAAACTATAAAATAAGAGCAAATTAGGAAACTTTTTCATAATCACGACTAAACCTACCTATTTATTGTAATTATAATTTTCCATAAAAAAATATCTATTTGCTTACCCATTGATGGTCTGCATTCCACGAAAGCATTTCCACTCATGCCTCTTTGACAAGAACACATTGGTATGTGGTTCATAACTTCACAAATTGCATTAAGTCCGCATGTTCCGATGCAAGGATTTACGCATTTGTTTTGTTGGCAGCCTTTATCGAGTGGACAGTCTGTGTTGTAAACACACTCTGGTCGACATCCAAGGTTTGGATCACCATGATAATCTCTAATGCAGGAGCATATACCATCTTTACAAATAGTGTTTGGTCCGCACGGGCTTGGTTGGCATGGATCAGTAAATCCGGTCGGTGTTGGATCTAAAACAAATTAATATTTTGAACAATGCTCTTTAGATGCGTATACTAGAATCGATGACTTATGTATCTAAAATAAAATCTTCTTGTTTTAAAGCCTTACCTTGAAGTGGTTTTGGTACACACTGTCTGAATGGATCTCCCGTATAGCCCTCTGAACACAGGCAGACAGGAATATGGTTGTTCACAAAGCATTTAGCATATAAACCACAGGAACCTTCGCAAGGGTTTCTGCATTTTTCTGCGATGCATGCTTGGTCACTGGAGCAGTCGGAGTGTACTACACATTCGGGCTTACAGAAAGGCGGAGACCCAATATAAGTTGGTAAGCATGAACATGATGCTAATCCATTTATGTTTCTGCATTCTGCGTAAAGTCCACATGGTGATGGTGAACACGGCTCGGGTGGTGCAGCTAAACTTGGAGATGTTTCTATAAAAAAAATACCGATAAAGTAGGTAAAGGTGCTATTATAAAAACTGTATAAATATTTTTACTGAAAACATTGAAACGCAACTTACGTAATATACGACTGCACATTGTGAAGGCATTTCCAGAAAATCCTGATTTGCAAGAACACACAGGACTGTGATTGATTACTTTACATTCTGTATTTTGACCGCATGGTTTTGGACATGGGTTTATGCAACGTTGATTGACACAGGCTCTAGTCGGTTTGCATTCAGAATTAACGACACATTCGGACTTGCAATTTGGTGGCGCTCCTAGGTAATTTGGCAAGCATGAGCAAACAGGTTGATCGTTTACTTGTTTGCATACTGCATTTACACCACATGGAGATGGATTGCACACGTTTACTATTGCAATATCTTTTTCTGCAAAATATAAAAAAATACTGTTTTTACATCCATTACTTGAGTTTGTTGCTATTAATAATATTATAATAATAAATCGATTACTTACCACGTATGACAGAACACATCGAATGTGGATTACCAGTGTACCCAGATTTGCAGTTACACACTGGTTTATGATTTGTTACATAACATTCGGCATTATATCCACACGCTCCAGGACAGGGATCAATGCATTTGTTTCTCTCACAAGCAAGCATCAATATACAATCTGAGTCAGCTAAACATTCTGGTCTACAACCTTGATAAGGATCACCGAAATGGTCAGGCAAACATGTGCATGAACCGGCATTTCCTTGCACGTTACATTCGGCATTTACACCACATGGCGACGGTTCACATGGATTTAAATATTCTACCCTCGGCGGAACTGAAATTATTAATCAATAACATAAAACAACTTACCAGTTAACTTCAGCCACCGTTGAAGCACTCCTTGATCCGAAGCGTTAGCTGAAGCTTGCTGGGCTCGGCGACGTTTAGTGACTCCTTTTCCAGCGACAGCGTCACTATCGCTAGCGCACCTTCCAAAGCGGCCGTCACGGCGGACGACCTAAGCTTACTGTAAGTGCTATGTTATCTCCGCGTGCTCCGATCAAAAGCAAGGCATTAATGTCACATAAAAAGTTATAAAATGGGTTACGACCCTTCTGGAAGCACACCCATCAATAATTTTCACAACTTTTGTCCACTTTGTCCGAAGGCTACCTTTCCTAAAGCGTATGAATAGATTCTGCACAGATGAGATCACCTCTAAAAACTTAGCGGCGGGCATGGTCGCCACGTGGTTCTAAAGTGAAAATATCCATGAAGATCCATTCATATTTTAGTTACTCAAACCCGTGTGAGGCGTAATCTTCCTAGATAATTTTACTATCTTGTAAGCACATAATACATTTAATGCATGAATTACCTATCACGCTTTGCAAAGCAGAGTGTTATATGCACGTTTAGAAACGTTTATCTTAAAAGGAACATGAAACATTTTTTGACTGCTACTTGTATAAAGTTACCTTGATATGTTTTACAAAACATTATTAAATCTTATTTTTGTTAAAAATTTAATATCTGTACAAACTAAAACAAAAAATATCGTTAGCTCTAAAATATCAAAATGCTTACGTTTCGGCGATGAACAACCCTGGAATGGATCTCCATCCAAACCAGGCTCACAAGCACACGTCGCGCGATGATCAACCACGGAGCAAATGGCACGTGGACCGCAAGCTTGCTCACACGGATTTTTACATCTTTGCGACACACACGCTAATGTGGCTGAGCACTCTGCGCTGATCGTGCATTCAGGTCGACAATTTGGAGGAGCACCAACGAAATTAGGCTGGCAGCTACATGCCGGACTTTCATGCGATTTCACGCAAATAGAATTCGGTCCGCATGGCGATGGCTGGCATGGATCGATTGGCATAGGCGGATTAACTAGAAACAAGAGTATCAGAATCAAATAAAACTGCCTAAGATGTGTCAAGCCACGCTATGTCGTATATATTTGTATGTATGACTTGAGTCCGAAGTTACATACGCATACTCAAATCTTATGAAATCATCATTAAGTCTGTCAAAAAAAATCTTTGAGAGCTCTTATTGAGTAGAATTCAATAAGAGCTCTCAACAATTTTTTTTTCGATTGTTTCATACTTCTAGGACACAAAGTTAAAAAGTTTGAGGGGGAGAATTGTATCAACTTTGAAGTTCAACGATTAATAAATGGGTTCCGAACACTTATGAAATCACTTTGGTGTCTATTTCCTGAAACTATTCAACGTACAAAGAAAGTGGTGGCCCAGTCACAGGAAAAGTGTAGCCAAGATTAAGAGGGATTCATTAAAAAATGAAAAAAAGAATGTTTATTTTGTGGGATATCAAACGAAAGCTGATGGAACGGATATCTCATAAATTTAATATTCGTTTGCAATTTTTAAACTTTCTTCAACAAAGTTCTTGAAAAAGCAACAGTAAAAATATTTTAAACAAACTCTAGAAGAATGACAATAAGATCTTGTTTTAATTAAAATTGTGGTCATCATGTAACAGCAAATTGTTGCTTCACAATAAAAAAATCACACTATAAAAAGCTAAACCGTACACATACAAATTATAAGAGTTCCATTTTCTCCATTTGGTTTTGGAACCCAAAAAAACCCCTAAAAATTAAACAAAATATAAGTGACTTACCTGGCGCAAGATAACAATAAGAGAATGGATCTCCAGTAAATCCGTCGTTGCATGTGCATATTGGAGAGTGCGCGATGACTTGACATCTAGCACCACGACCGCAGGCACCCTCACAAGGATCACGACATTTGCGATCGATACATGCCAACTGCAGTTTACATTCAGCGCTCACGAGGCATTCTGGCCTGCATGACGGTGGAGATCCAACGTGGCCAGCTCTGCAAGAACAGGCTGCAGCACCGTTTGCACTAACAGAACATTCGCTGTATGGACCACACGGTGAAGGCGAGCACGCCGATTTACTTATATCTAAAAAAATGCTTCTTTTAAAATAGTGATTTGAAATGTACGCTTTCCCATAATTTTCTACAGACAGGCTCGATTAATCGAATATTTTTACTGCTCAAAACAACTGGTTGATTAATATAACAAAAGTACAAATTACCTTTGGGTACAATTTCTGAACATAACGTGAAGGGGTCTCCTGATGTATTCGGCGGACAAGTGCACGATGGAATGTGATTGTTTATTGAGCATATGGCACTTGTTCCACACGCACCGGGACATGGATCAACACATTTGCCACCCTGACAGGTCTTTGTGGGCGAGCATTCGCCGTTAGTGCTGCACTCTAGTCTGCAACCCACGTATGGATCGCCGAAATAACCAGGTGCGCAACTGCATAGCCCAGCTTCACAGAATGCATTGCTACCGCATGGAGATAAACTGCAAGGATCTTCCAAAGGAATATTCGGAACTGTAAAAAATTTTTTTTTATAGATTCTCGGTGAGAATGTTACTACTAAATTATAAATGATATCCATTTTATTATTATTTCTGTAAATAAACGCTGGTAGGTACTTCTATAGAAATAGGAAACAATCTTACCAATCACTTCTGAACATTGTATGAATGGGTCGCCAGAGTAACCAGTTGGGCATCTACAAATCGGGATGTGATCATGCACGCGGCATTCTGCTCTAAATCCGCAGGACCCTTCGCAAGGGTTTCTACATTTATCTACAATACATGCCTCGTGCGACGGACAATCTGTGTTTACAAGACATTCGGGATGACAATTTGGTGGGACACCCACAAATCCTTGAATACATGAACAAGATGGGTTATTGTTGAGCGGACGGCATTCACTATAACTACCACAAGGATTTGGTTGACATGGTTGTTTTGGTAGATCCTGTTCATATATAGATTTTTCGATTTCAAAACAATGTTTGAATGGATCGCCCGTCGTACCAGCAGGGCAACTGCAAAGCGGACTATGGTTAACCACCTGACAGTGTGCACTTATTCCACAAGTACCTCTGCAAGGGTCTGCGCATTTCAGCTTATGACAAGCGCGGTCTGCTGGACATTCGCTGCTCACTATGCATTCAGGTCGACAATCAGGTGGGGCACCGATATAATCAGCGAGACATTCACAAGATGCTAAGCCACCATTTTCTCTACATATGCTATTCGGACCACATGGTGAGGGCTGACAAGGTGCAGTCGGTATCGGGTCTTTTACGATTGGCGTGCATTGTTGGAACGGATTTCCTGAATATCCTTTTAAGCATGCACAACTAGGTACATGATTTACGACGGTACATTCAGCATTCGTTCCGCATATTCCTGGGCATGGATTTGCACACTTGTTTTTGATACAAGATTTATCTGCAGAACAATCCGAACTAAGTACACATTCAGGGCGGCAGCTCTCGTATGGATTGCCTTGATATCCCTCCAAGCATGAGCACGCGCCAGCTCCGTCTCTTTGGTGGCAAATAGCATTTGAACCGCATGGTGATGGATCGCAAGGTTGTGAGATATTTTCTGAAATTAAAAATATTTAATATATTTATAAATCATTCATGACAAAATTAAGTATGCCCGGCAAATCCGGCAATGAGACAAGGTCCTATTTATAAATAAACAAACCTTCTTGTGGTACACACTGCATGAAAGGATTTCCAGTGTATTTTTCCCTACAGCTGCATGAAACAGTATGGCTTACTACGGTGCAGTCGGCGTTTACTCCGCATGAACCGGGACAAGGATCTATACACTTGTTCCTTACACAAGCTTGGTTTGATGGACAATCTGGATTAATGACACACTCTGGTCTACAGTTCGGCGGCTGTCCCACGTAATTTTCGATGCATCGGCAATTTGCTTTTCCATTCCTTTCCATACATTGAGAATTCGGTCCACATGGAGATGGGTTACATGCGTCTACAGGTTCAGGAGGTATGGCTACGACGTCATGGCAACTTTTGAATGGATCTCCAGTTTGACCAGGATTGCAACTGCAGATTGGGCTATGATTGATAACTTCACAGCGAGCGGAAACACCACATGCGTTAATGCAAGGGTTGATACATTTTTGATTGACGCAGGCTTTCGTCGAAGGGCATTCGGAGCTGACAATGCATTCAGGTCGACAAGCTGGTGGAGATCCTTGGAATCCCTCAAAACAGGCACAAACTGCTGTGTTGTCCGATGTTCTACATAAACTATTGGGTCCGCATGGTGACGGATGGCAAGGATCTTGTGGACTGGATATTTTAATTTCTAATCTTTGACAATGCGTAAATGGATTACCAGTGTAATCTGACATACACGAACAAGTTGGAATGTGATTTATAACGTCACACTTAGCATTTTGTCCGCAAACACCAGGACAAGGATCGCGACATTTATTTCTGAAACAAGCCTTATCTCTGGGGCATTCTTGACTTCCTGTACATTCTGGTCTGCAAGATTCATATGGATTTCCGCTGTATTCTGACAAGCATGTACAGAACCCGTTATTACATTCCGCGTTTGGCCCACACGGTGAAGGATTGCATGGATCGGATGGAGTTGGTGTTGTTGGTGCTGTAAAAAGTATGCATTGAATAAATAAAGTTAAAATACACTAGTGATTTAGTTATTAGTTAACTTTATAAGAAGGCGGCAAATATATTATAATATACCTTCGCGTATAGGTGAGCATCGTGAGAAGGGGTCTCCCGTGTAACCATCGTTACAAACACATACAGCTACATGATTTAATACATGGCAATTCGCTTCTACACCACATGAGCCCGGGCAGGGATCTTCACATTTCTGCCTCACACAAGCCATTGAAGCTGGGCACTCGGAGTTGATAGTACATTCAGGTCGACAGGATGGTGGCGAACCAACATAGCCTGGCTCGCATGAGCACGCAGGGCCACTAGACAACTGCTGGCAACGTGAATTAGGTCCGCAAGGTGACGGAGTACAGGATGGAGGTCGATCCGTTACTGGCGGTAGTACTAAAAAGAGAAATCATAAATGTTTTAGTGTTCAAAAATAGTGTAAAACCAGATTTATTAAAAGTACTTACAGTAGCACTGTGTGAACGGATCACCAGTCATTCCAGCTGGACAAGTACATATTGGATTATGATTTTTGACTTGGCAATGTGCTCTCAAACCACACGTATTGGGACAGGGATCATCGCATTTTTGATTTATACATGCTTTTGATACATCGCATTCGCTGTTCACAATGCACTGAGGTCTACATGTCGGAGGCGATCCAATGTAATTAGGAAGACAAGAACATACAGCTTGCATATTTGCTTGTCTGCATTGGCTGTTGGGCCCACAAGGTGTAGGTTCACATGGATTAAGTGGTGTCGCTGTGGAGTACAAGTAATATTAAGAAAAAAATCTTCTTGCATATAGATTAATGAAATAGTAAGGTAAAAGCTAAAGAACTTACGATCTAACAGAATTTCTTTGCATTGGAAGAATGGATCTCCTGTGTAACCTCTGGGACAAGTACAGACGGGTGCATGATTTTCGACCGTGCATTGGGCAAACTGTCCACATGTCCTGGGACAAGGATCGATACACTTAAATCGTGTACATGCTAAGTTTGCCGGACAGTCATCATTACTTTCGCATTCACGGCGGCATCCCTGTGAGTTGTACGGATCGCCTTCGTATCCTTCAGAGCAAACGCAAGCACCAGCTCCGTTGTATTCCCGGCACTCTGCATTGCGTCCACAAGGAGATGGAGAACAAGGGCTTGTTGGAGTCATTTCCGTAGCTAAAAATTAACAAATCAAATAAAAATCATAGTCAGTACACTATGTTACAATCAATACTTTATTTCGGGAACTTACGAGAGATGACAATCTGGTTACAAGCACTAGAAGCATCACCAGTAAATCCTTGTTGGCATGTGCATATAGCTTTGTGATTGACGGCCAAACAAAGAGCATTAAGACCACATCCACCTTGACAGGGATCTTTACAGCGTTCATTGATGCAAGCAGCATTGCTGGGACACTCGGCATCAATGGTACATTCAGGTCTGCAATTAGGTACTCTTCCTATGTAATTTGGCAAACAAGAGCATGCTGCTTGATCTCCAATGACACGACATTCGGAATTTGGACCACAAGGAGGAGGTATGCATGGATCTGTATTTTGTGGTATTACTGTAAAAAAATACATATTTCAGTTAATAGTACATTACTGTCGAGGCCCGAAATAAGGCAATTTATGGGGGAGTTACATTCGAAGGACGAGGCGAAGCCGAGTCCTTACGTGATTTTAAAAGAACGAGTAGAAGCAGAGTCCTTTTTAAATAACCTAGGCTGTTAATTGCTATTTCGGTTGAGACTTGTATAGTACTTTTCTCTAATTTATTCTAAATTTTTTATTTTTTTTAACTCTGTATTAAATAAATAACTTGCACAATACAGTGGTATCTGATTTTCATTCCTGCCAATTCGAAAGCGCGCGGTCTTTGTTATTTTTTTAAACTTTTGAAAGAAATGCACGTTCTGCCTTTATAATAATAAATATCGATCAGTGTGCGTCGCTCTTCAATCGACATATCCAACTAACTTTTAACTTTTTTTCAATTTAAAATGATTCCCAACCACGAAAGTTTCAATTCTATATCCAACTAGTTCGGAGGACGAAGATGAGTCATCCGCATCGCAACTCCCCCGCAATTCAGCAATCTCTATTAATGTCGTGTTGGAAATTGTTGGCGTGCTTATAGATAAGAACCGAGGAGGAGAGAACCGTAGGAGAAAAGTATTATACGCGTCCATTTACTACAAGTATTGTGTCTGTAAGTTACGTTGTGTTATGTTGTTTTCTTTTAAGGTGAATTCAATAAAGAATTTTAAAAAAACAGCATATTTATAACTATATGATGAGTGTATTCAGTGTATGATGAGTGTATAAACAGCCTGTAGATATTGTACATAGTTTTTAATTAATACTCACTTTCTTCTAGACTGCATCTTGTGAAAGGATCACCAGTAAAGCCAGATGAGCAGCTGCATATCGGGTTGTGCGTGATAACTTGACATCTAGCGTTAAGACCGCAAGTATTGGGACAAGGATCTATGCACTTTTTGTTAACACACGCCTTATCTTGCGGACATTCAGAGCTAACAATACACTCAGGACGACAAGATGGTGCTGTGCCTAAATATCCTACCTCACAAGTGCATACACTGTGACCGTTAACAACTCTACACAGACTGTTAGGACCACAAGGTGATGGTAGGCAGGGATTTATTGGGTTATCTTGCTTATCTGAAATAGCTGAAAAAAAACAAAACTATTTCAAGCAAATTATCATTTGTAGTGTACAATTTACTAACATAGCATACAGCTGCTTCTTCAGAAACTATAGGAATAAACTATGTGTATTATGTGAATTCAAACGCTAGCTATCGGTAATTTTGGAATTTGTTGTACCTTCTATTTCACATCGTATAAGTGGATTGCCGGAATAACCATTTAGGCAAGTACACGTAGGAGAATGGTTGATGGTTCTACACTCCGCATTTACACCACAAGCTCCCGGGCAAGGGTCTTTACATCTGTTGTTCGAACAGGCTTTATTGCGATCACAATCCGAGTTCGAGACGCATTCTGGTCTACACCCTGTATATGGATCACCGAAGTATTCCGGTAGACAGGAACAAGAACCAACTCCATTGCGTTCTCTACATAATGCGTTCGCACCACACGGAGATGGGTGACAAGGGTTTGGCGGGGGCTCAGGTGTATCTGAAAAACGTTTCATAAAAATGTAAACACTTACGGCTATTATTTGGTCAGCTTTGTTGAAGTACGAATTAACCATGCACTTACGTGATACTGGTGAACATCCACTAAATGGATCGCCTGTGTAGCCCGGTATACAATTACATAATGCTACATGATTTCCTACAGAACACTCTGCGTTAAAGCCACAAGAGCCCGGACATGGATCCACACACTTTTCGTTTTGACATGCAAGATTACCAGGACATTCTGCGTTTATAGAGCATTCTGGTCTACAGTTTGGTGCAACGCCAATGTAGTATGGCAAGCAAGAACATGCAGGCGCTTCTCCCACTACTTTACATTGAGAATTAGGACCACACGGAGAAGGTAGACATGGATTTCCTTTAGGTCCGTCTACAATAGGTTCTAAGAAAGAAAACATAATAGATTAAGAAAATAAGTTCCAGAACAGACATGAAACAAAGATAGAAAGATATAAGAAATATGAATGATAATAAAGAGAAGTAAAATAATTACATAAAGAAAAGCAAGAAACTAAAATGAATGTTCGTAGATTTTCAATAAAAAAATAAACATTAAATCTTTGGGGAAATTTTGTATTTTTTTTAATAGATACAAGTTCTTACTTTGCTCTAACTGGCAAGTAATAAACGGATCGCCTGTAAAACCTGCTTTGCAAGTGCAAATTGGATTGTGATTTATAACTTGACATCGTGCGTTAACTCCGCACGTTCCTGGGCACGGGTCCCGGCATTTTTGCTTTATACATGCTTGGTGCTGTGGACAATCAGTGCTAGTAACACATTCTGGTCTGCAAGTAGGCGGTGAACCCACGTATCCTTCCTGGCACGAGCACACTCCATGCTCATTGACTATTTTGCAGTTACTATTAGGCCCGCATTGTGAAGGTACACAAGGATTAATATCCGCAAGTGGAGCTAAAAGTAATAATTATGTTTGAGATTATAGGTTCATTTCATTATGTTTTGAAGGCAAAAAATTAAACATACTAAACTATACTAACGTTTTCTTTGTGGGTGACAAGAAACAACAGGATTTCCTTCATAGCCTTCGATACACAAGCATACTGGTGTATGATGTGCTACGACACATTGAGCATTTGTTCCACATGCTCCTTGGCACGGATCTACACATTTGTTATTTGAACAAGCTTTATCTGGTGTACAGTCGTTATTTGTTACACATTCTGGTCTGCATCCAAGATACGGATCTCCAAAATATCCTGGTTGACACGTGCAAGATGCAGCTGAATGTCTTTCTTTACAAATTGCATTTGGTCCACAAGGTGAGGGATTGCATGGATTCGTTTCATCTTCGCTTGGTACTGTGACTATAAATGAAATATACGTTTTACTAAAATAACTTTCGTGGGTCATTCATCTTGTATAACGGGAAATTTTCATGTAGGTTCGTTATGTTGGTGAAATCACCAACAGTGTCAACCCTGATTTCGGGTCTTCGTCAGGGTGAGTGCAATTCGCGTAGCGCTCCCGTGCGTCGTATCTTTACTTGCACTGCGCGCCCGAGCCCTGAAAACCCTCGTCATGGGTTGACCTGTAATGTCTTCACCCAAACTACCAGATTGTTTTTTTTTTATTTGCATAATGAACGAAATATTGTTAGTAACGGTAAACAGTTTTATTTTCGAAGACTTCGAAATACATTTCACGGTTCAAATTGTATTATTTAACAATCTAACGCACTTACCAATAAAATAACAACCACTAAATGGATCCCCGGTATAGCTATCGCGACAATGGCAAACTGCTTTGTGATTAATAACGACACATTCTGCATTGCTGCCACACGAGCCTTCGCATGGGCTAGCGCACTTTTCACGCACGCAAGCTAGATTACTTGGGCATTCCTCGTCATAAATACATTCAGGACGACAATTTGGTGCTCTTCCAATGTAACCAGGCTGACAAGAGCATGCCGGTGTTTCTCCTATTACACGACATTGAGAATTTCGTCCGCAAGGTGACGGAATACACGGATTTTCGCTTGCCGGCTTTGGTTGTGGTCCTAAAATAATATTATAACGTTTAGTATTTCGCTAGCTGATATTATTACAGTTGAATGAACTCTGTTGTTAATATTATAAAATTGTCAAAAAGCGTGTTAGGTCGTTAGATATCCGAATATTTTTGATGCACTTACGGTCTTCGTATATACAGTGCACAAATGGATCTCCGACATAATTTTGTGGGCAGCTACATAAGGCGTTATGATTTACCACCATACACTTTGCGTTATTGCCACATGATCCAATACAAGGATCAACACATATTTGATTAATGCATGCCCTATTTGGCATACAGTCACTGCTGACCATACATTCGGGACGGCAGAAAGGTGGCGAGCCAAAATACTGTTCCTGGCATGAGCATATTGAATAGCCGTGGCTTTCTCGACATACACTGTATGGTCCACATGGCGATGGTAGACATGGATCAACTGGATCTTTGATACGACCTAAAAATAATATTGAATTGATTTTTGCAGCCTGAATCACGAATATTATAGAGAAACGAGATTTTTTATATCTTACGTACCTATGTAGCATGATGTAAATGGATTTCCTTCATATCCCGCTAAGCACGCGCATGAAGGAGCATGATTATTGACGCGACATTCAGCGTTCATACCGCATACACCAGGACATGGGTCTTTACATTTGTTATTTATGCAAGCTCTATCTTTCGGGCAATCGGAATTGAGTACGCATTCTGGTCGACATTCTACGTATGGATCACCATAGTAATCAGCAAGGCACGAACAAGATCCGATACTATGTCTTTCTTTGCAAACAGCATTTGCTCCACAAGGTGATCGAGAACAAGGGCTTTCATACTGTGGTTCGATAGCTACAAAATATGAGATATAGTGAATTACACGTTAGCATTATACATAATTATGTCTTAGAATTATTTGTTACGAGCTGTCCTGCCCGCGACTTCGTTTGCAAGTAATTTTTTAATCTTTTCACACCTTCATTTTGTTTTTATTTTTATCCTTCCGAACTTTTTGGTACCCACTGCTAAAAAAACACTATTACGTTTAAAAGACACCCGAATTTTCAAACTTGCATTGGCTTTAAAATCGAATTTTAATGTAAAATATCAATTTAGCGCTATTTCATACTAACTTTGTACACACCCCCTTTTATCCCTTTAGGAGTTGAATTTCATAAAATCCTTTCTTAGTGAGCACCTAAAAGCCGAAAGGAACATTCATGTCAAATTTCATGTTTGTGTAGTTTTTGAGATCTGGAGATGAGTCACCCCATTTTGGTTTCGCTTATATGTTGTACAGATATTATATAATAATATTAGATCATGTTACATTCCCTAATAATTGTGTAGGTTTTTCCCAAATTATTGCCATAAATATAAAACTTACTTGGAATAGAAGAACATCCCGAGAAAGGATCTCCAGTAAATCCATGATCACAGGTACAAATCGGAATATGTTTAACAACCATGCACGATGCATGGAATCCACATGAACCAGGACAAGGATCACTACATCTTTCAGAAATGCAAGCTAAATTTCCTGGACATTCGACACTTATAACGCATTCTGGTCTACAATTAGGAGGACGTCCCACATAATTGATCATACATGAACATACTGGTACATCATCTACTTCCTTGCATTGTGAGTGTGGCCCACAAGGGCTCGGAATGCAATTGTTTATTGGTACCTTGGGCCCTGGCAAAAAAAATATGATGTATTGGCACAATTAGAAAAAAATATTAATCCACTTTAAATATAATCATGAACTTACTTTCATCATAAAAACATCTGACAAATGGATCGCCGCTATATCCGTTGTAACAACTGCATATTGGGTTATGGTTAACGACTTGACACTGAGCATTAACTCCACACATGCCTGGGCACGGATCTTGGCATTTTTGATTAACACAAGCTTTATTCGGCCTACAATCGGAGCTAACTATACATTCCGGGTGACAATTTGGTGGCGAGCCAACGCATATGTCAAGACATGTGCAAACAGCGTGACCGTTAAAGGTTCGACATTTGCTATATGGTCCGCAAGGTGAAGGATGGCAGGGATCCACAGGTTCCGGTAGAGCTTTATACATAGAAAAGGAAGAATAATAAGTAAAGAATTCAGAGAAAAAGATTCAAGTTTAGAAAAGATAGAAAAGAAATCTTACTCGGTACAGGAACACATGCATGAAGAGAGTTTCCTGTGTATCCAGGCAAGCAGTAACATGAAGGAACATGGTTTGCGACTTTACATTCCGTGTTTTGACCACAAGTTCCAGAACACGGATCCACACATTTGTTATTGAAACAAGATTTATCTCTATCGCAATCGCTGTTCATAACGCATTCTGGACGACATCCAACGTAAGGGTCACCGTAAAAACCATCTACACATACACAAGAACCAGCACCATTTCTTTCCCGACATATAGCGTTTGATCCACATGGTGATGATTTACAAGGGTGATCAGGCACTTCTCTCAGAACTGAAAATTTACGAGTATGATACATGCTACATAAATGGACAGAAACAACAAGTTACATGCGTGTTTTCTACAGCTACGTGCATAGATGTATTTTATTTAATCTAAGCTTACCTTCGACTGGGTTGCATCCGGCGAATGGATCTCCAGAGAAGCCTTCATCACAAGAACAGATAGGTTGGTGATTTTGCACGATGCATCGGGCATTGAACCCACAGGAGCCGACGCATGGATTAACACAAGTGCCCGCGAGGCAGGCTAGCGCTAGGGGGCAGTCTTGGTTGATGACGCATTGAGGACGACAAGTAGGTGGAGCACCTAGTGTGCCAAGTTCGCAAGCACACACTGCCCGATTGCCTTCTCTGCGACATGTTGAGTGTGGTCCACATGGAGATGGGGTGCATGGGTTTTGTTCAGGTGCTGGTGTCTGATTACCTGTAGTAATGAAATTGTATGTTCCTTAACATGACACAGACACGGAATTACTGTAAAAATGAAACGACAGATATGGGCTTAAATTTATAATAAGTTCAGTGTTTGAAAAATTTATTTTTCAAAACAAGCTTTTGTTAAATTCGTTATCGGAACCTGATAAAAATGAGCCCAAACACTGCCAGACTTCTACTAATCATCGAAGAGTTCCGTTGTCTCCATCTTCACATCAGATCAGCTCGCCGTCACCATAATATTGTATGACAAAATTTCAACTCAATCGGTTAAAGATAACTGATTTAAAATTCATTTGCAAGATTCCACCCGGACAAACATACATACATTGCAAGTTAAATAAAAGCTTGTAAAAAGTAGCTTATGAAGTCACTCAATACTAACTTTTTCTATAGCATCGTATGAAAGGATCGCCTTCTGGTAAGTTCTCAGGGCAGGAACAAATGGGATTGTGCCCTGAAACGTGGCATCGCGCATCCAGTCCGCAGCTGTTGATGCATGGATCTCTGCATTTTTGATTAATACAAGCTCTGTTCGCAGGGCAGTCCGAATTCACGGCACATTCTGGACGGCAGGCTGGAGGAGTACCGAGGTATCCTGTCTGGCATGAGCATACAGCGCGATCACTTGACACGTGGCATTCACTGTTCACACCGCATGGTGATGGCTCGCAAGGATTGCTGTATGCTAAAAGGAAAATGGAAACGCAATATCTTAAGAAAATATAACAAAAAAATATGTCAGATAGAAGAAAATCGTAGATAACTCTTGTTGTTATTACTAATTTTATGGGAAGATAGAGTAGGTATCAAGTAAACTCGCACTTTTGGTTAGCCCACCACGAAGGCGTGCAGGTGAATCTATTTGGAGCTGTAAAACGAGGAAGAAATTCATATAAAAGAACAATTGAACAATTTAAATAAATAAATAGGGGTGTGAAGAGCAAAATTTATGATTTTTTTTATAAAAAAAACACATTTCCCTGTTACACCTTAATTTTTGACAAGTTAATAAGCTTTTGTAATATCGTAGTATATCGTTGTAATGAGGGATAATTAAATAACTTTTTAAAAGTATTTAGTAATAAGGTTTTTTTTTTAATTGAGTAGCAAGTTTTCCTACTAGTTTTTATTTTTCTTTTCCGAGCATTAAGAGCTTTGAGTGAATTATTTAGCAAACCCTCTACCAAACACCCTGTTTATTATATTAATACTTCATTCATCATACTTGATGTTTCACTGTCAACATTTTTGAATAAAACTCAAGTAGTTAGGTACTTATAGTTGTTATTATTATTACCTACCAATATGAAGTAAATCGTTTTTAATTGATCACTGTTTGGTCACTTGGCAGTCAAATGACAAGGGTACATGTACCTACGCATGAAAGCGCGACAAGCGGCTGACTCGCGCAAGGCTCAGTGAAAATGTTGTTAGTGCTGCGTATGGAACGCGCGTCCTTGTGTGAGTGCTAAATCCGGCCACATCCATGATGATAACTATTCTAATTTATGACAATAAATAAATAAATAAATAAATGCTGGACACTTTCACACAACATTATCTAGTCCCAAGCTAAGCAGAGCTTGTGTTATGGGTACTAGATAACTGATATACTTAATACAATACATTACATAGATAGTTTTTTTTATACATAGAAAAATACCCAGAACACCTTGAACAAATATCTGAATAATACTTACGTGGATTTAGTTCTTTGTGACGGCAAGAAGTAAACGGATCTCCTTCATAACCATTGAAGCAAGTGCAGACTGGAACGTGATTTGTGACAATACATTCAGCATTCCCCCCGCATAAGTCTTTACATGGGTCTCGACAGTGGTTCGATAAACATGCAAGATGATTTGGACAGTCTGAATTTAATGTGCATTCTGGTCGACATCCACCCGCGTACGGGTTTCCAATATTAGGTGGAATGCAAGAGCAACGGGCCATGTCATTTGAAACGGTACATATTGTATTTTCTCCACAAGGTGACGGATTGCATGGTGTCACTGGATCATCTCTTGATATTGCTACGCATCCTACAAATGCGTCCCCTTTGTATCCGCCTAGGCAACTGCAGAGTGGCATGTGGTTTATAACATCACATTTTGCGTTATTTCCACAAGCGTTGATACATGGGTCTAAGCATTTCTCGTTGATGCATGCCTGATTTGAAGGGCATTCCTGACTAATAACACACTCTGGTCTGCAGTACGGAGGAGTGCCTGAGTAATTTGGGCGACACGAACATACTGGATGGTTAGATCTTATTTCGCAAACTGAATTTGGTCCACAAGGTGAAGGCACGCAAGGGTTCTTATCATTTGGCCTTATAACTTCACCTTCTCTGCAGGCCACAAATGGATCTCCCGTTTTGCCTGATCTACAGCTACATATTGGGTTGTGGTTTACGACAATGCAATCCGCTGCAATACCGCAGCTACCCTGACAAGGATTCAAACATTTCTGGTTAACACATGTTTCTGTTTGTAGACAATCGGAGTTACTGACGCACTCTGGTTGGCACATTGGTGCGACTCCTCTGTGTCCCGGCAAACAAGAACAAACAGCCAATTCAGACGCCGATACTAAGCATCTGCTGTATGGGCCACACGGTGAAGGATCACAAACAGACAAGGTCGGAGGTACAATAGGCGCAGATTGGCACCTTATGTAGGGATCACCAGTTTGCCCAGATTCACAATAGCACACCGCATGATGGTTGACTGTCTTGCAAATTGCCCCAATACCACAAACATCTTGACAAGGGTTTTCACATCTGTTGTTCAAGCAGGCCGCATCAGGTGAGCAATCGCTGTTGACGACACATTCGGGTCGGCAAGACATAAACGGATTACCATAAAAGTTGGGTAAACATTGACATGTCAGCGCACCATTCAAATCTTGACAGATAGCATTAGCTCCACATTGGACGTTGTCGCAAGTTTCATAAATTAAAGCTGAAAAAAATTATAAAGTGAATAAGTATATTAATGGAGCATTTTACGAATACAGCTAATAAGTACGAGCAATAGGTACTTTGAGATATAAATAACTACTTACGCTTTGTTGAAAGTTTGCAATGTTCATATGGGTTTCCTTCAAATCCATTACTGCATCGACATATTGGGTCATGATAGTAAACAGTACATTCAGCGTTGATACCACAAGATCCTGGGCACGGGTCGACACACCTATTCCTTAAACAAGCTTTATTGAATCCACAATCTGAACTCATGATGCATTCTGGTCGGCACGCAGGGCTGTTTGCTGCATCATGGCCAACACAAGCATTGCAGATAGCAAACTGATTTCCATAACTATCACAAGGAGCATTTGGATCACATGGATTTGGCGAACATGGTTGTGCCGTAGTATTGTCTGGTGTTATAATAATCGCTGTGAAACAAAATAGCAAAATTAATAAAATAATTAATACTTAATTGGTCATCTTATGCACATATTCGACAAAACTTGATATAACTTTTGACTTACGTCGATAGAGACATTGAGTTAAAGGATCGCCTATGTATCCTTCTGGACATAAACATGAAACTGTATGATCAGAACAAAGACACACAGCATGAAGTCCGCAAACATTGTCGAAGGAACATGGATCTAAGCACTTCTTATTTACACACGCTTCATTAGGTGCACAGTCCGAATTCATTACGCATTCTGGCTTGCATTCAGCTAGTGGGTCACCCTTGAAGTCCGGAGGACAGGAACATAATGCATTATCACCGACATCTTGACATATTGCATTGACTCCGCATTTTGATTTACTACAGGGGCTTATTGATTTTTGATCTCCAGGAGGTAAACAACAAATTAAAGGATTCCCAATAAATCCGTCGTTGCAGACACATACAGGACGATGAGCTTCAATGAGGCAATTAGTATTCAAACCGCAAGCCCCTGGGCATGGGTCGACACAACTGTACCCGATGCATGCCTTATTAGATTTACATTCGTCGTCGACTTCACATTCTCGAGAATGGCAGCCATCGCCATTAGGATCGCCGATGCTCCCTGCAGCACACGAGCAGATTGCTTCTCCAAAGTTAACATTACAAATTGCTTGCGGACCGCATGGACTTGGACTACAAGGGCTTCTCTGAGGTAAACAGCCTACGCGGGCATCTCCAATATACCCAACTTTGCAGAAGCATAACTCATCGTTACCACTGACGTAGCAATCAGTATTTTCTCCACAAGGTCCCGGATGGCAGAGAATAGGTGGTAAGTATTCACGATTGTTACTGCAAGATTTGTACGGATTTCCTTCTGTATTGTCAGGACAGTAGCAAGGAGGGTTTCTATTGGGATCACAACGAGCTCCTAGCCCACAGGTGTTGGGTTCACATGGATTACGTGCTTCTACGCAGCCTCTGACAGTATTAGGGCTCTCAATATAGCCATTTAAACAAGTGCATTTAGCAAATCCATTTGATAAAATGATACATTGTGTATTAGGACCACAAGGTGACGGATTGCATGGATTATTTGGTAAGCTACACGGCTGTCTTGGTGGATCTCCTTCGTAGTTCGGTAAACAGAAGCATGCCGGCTTATTATCAATCAATCTACATCCCGAAAATGGACCGCACGGATTTGGTTCACATTCGTTTCCTTCCGGTACTGAAAAAAAAACTTTTTTAGATTTCGCTTTATCATTTTTCTATTGTCAGAATTAGTGCCATCAAAGTTGTTTACTTACTGCAACTTTTGAATGGGTTGCCCGTTAACCCTTTTGGACAGAAGCAGATAGGATTTCCATTGTCGCTCTCACAAAGTGCATTCGTACCACAAGGATTAGGTGTACAGGGGTTCGTGGGTGGTTCACAACCAACTTGTGGATTTCCATTATAACCAGGTAAACATTTACAAGATGCACGGTGATTCAAGACATCGCAAACCGCATTTATTCCACATCGGCACGGAGATGTACATTTACCATTGATGCAAGCTTCTGAATTTACACACTCGTTATTAGATCGGCATCCTTGAACTGCAATAAAACATTTATTTGTGCAGTAATTGTTTTTTTTTATAATAATTTGAAGTAGTTATCTTCGTACAAGAATGTAAGTATGTACCTTGGAAACACTCCAAGAACGGGTTGCCTGTGTACCCGGCGTAACATTTACACTGGATGCCGTGGTTAGCCGGAATACACTCCGCGTTATCACCACATTTATCCCGCGCACAGGGACTCAAACAAACCCTGTTTAGTCTGTCACATAATAGCTCTGGGGGGCAGTCTTCGTCATATTGGCATACTGAATGAAGATTAGAAACTAAAAAAAATACAATTTAGTGATATTTTCCTTCCCCAACTACATGTTTACAATGATATTTTAAGGAATCCTTCTTTTACCTGGTACACATCCAACGTATCCATTTCCTTGGTATCCTTCTGCACAGCTGCAGTCTGAACCATGATTTGTGTTTATACAAACTGCGTTGGGTGTGCATGGATTGTGTATAGCACATGGGTGTTGACATGCATTATTTATACAAGCTTCAGTCAAAGGACAGTCTTCGTTTCGAGTGCAACCAGCTGAGTAAAATAAAGTAAATATGTACAATGCAAATAGATACTTTCTAGATAGATTTTGCTAGGAAGGTAAGTTTCTTAGAACACAATAGAAAAATAAACATCTACATATCGTGTGTGACTTAAGCTACTTCAAATATTTTAGTTATACGCCAAAAAAATATAAAAATATCCATGCATGAATAAAATTATACAAAAGAGTGCATAATACGTTTTAGAGCGTTTTTTTATAAGTTTTGTACAGATAATATATATAGTACGTATAGACACGTGACAAGGGCAAAAGTAATTATTTAAACCGCATAAAAAATCTCATTAAAATATCAATTATTCATTCATTTTGTGGAACAGAAAATTTTTCATGTACCGGTATTTTGGTGAAGGCTCCAACAGGTTTCAAAGTTTCAACCCCAATCGAGGGTCATGTCCAGGGTAAGTGCGATCGGCGCAGCGCTCCCTCCCCTTATTTCCTATTTATCCAGTAACCTTCTACTTTTTAAAATTTCCCGTTATGCAAAATGAATGAATAAATAGAATTTATGAAAATTAATTTAATCAATTATTCATTTAATTACATTTTAAAATCTCACCTTACCTTATCCTATAATATTAAGAATTCGCTGGAATGCGTTTACCAAACTATAATTTTACTTAATGATATGTACCGAGATTCGAGTATCAATAAGTATTCCCAAATACTGTGGTGATTACGAATACATTCGTGCAATAAATAGTATATTTTTAAAATAAAAGCGTATTTAGGTGTTAAATGTAAAATCTTACATATTTTGGGTGAACATTTAACAGCTGGATCTCCATCGTGGCCAGCTGGGCACGAACACATAGGCCTCTGCTTAATAGGTTGACAATTGGCTCCAATGCCACAAACATTGTCAAATTCACAAGGATCTTGGCAGATTCCCATAAAGCAGGCTTCAGTCTCTATACAATCCCGGTCAGAATGACAAGGTTCTGGCGTCTTGGGCGTTCCAGGCGATTCTAGTATGTTACATGTTACATTAATATATTAGTGAGTTATAGACGTGGGCGCGTTAAAATTAGTGTATGTACAATGTATTTACTCAGTTATTTATAATGACACCTTTTAAAACTATATCTATTCAAGTATATTTACACATTTGTCCGATAAAATACCAAAATAAAGAATCAACTTTATAAATACTAAGGTAAACTATTATTTGAAAATAAGATTTTACTTTTTACAATAATAATTTGTGAAATGTATAAATGGATAAGTTCTTATTAAAGAGTATGCTAAATACCTAAAATGCATACCTTTATGGCAGTTTTTCCCATCGGTGGTATTGCACACGCAAATAACGGCGTGTTCGACAACCATACAGGACGAGTTCTCTGCACATTGGGCCCGCATCGTTTCACATGGGTTCTGGCATACTCCGTTTACACAAGTTTTGTTCGTCGGACAGTGTGAGTTTATTTTACATCGAATGTTAAAATTTTTGTCTGTGAGTTTTGTTGTGTATGTCTCAGTCGAAATCGAATCAGTGTATGATGTAGAGTCAGTCCAAGCAGGAATATCGACATCTTTTCTTCGTGATGACAGATTCTCGGTAGATGTACTTATTGTGGAATAAATTGGCTTTGAACTCGCGCTTGGTTCAGTACTTATTACGATTTGATCATTAGATTCAATAAAAGTACCCACTGTCGGTTTTTTAGGATCTGTTATGCTAGGCACGGTATTGTGAACATTTACTGATTCTACCGTATGTTCTAACAAAGTTACAAAATTGCCATTATCGTACACACTAGTTACAATTTCTGTAGGTTCTGTAGGTTTAGGTAATAAATTATCTGTTGTTGTTTCTACGTTAGTTGTGGCCTCAGTCCACGAGATACCAGTGTTAGTAATAGTATTTGAAGAGATAGTAAAACTATTAGAGGTAGGTTCATATTCATTGATCATAGAATGTGTTGACGATATCTGGCTGTCAGGTTGTTCAGACAAGTTATCAGTAGAAATGAATTTGGTATCTGATTTTAAAGATGTTATTTGTGCATTTGTAGTATGTTCAAATAACGTGGCAGTACTATGTCCGGTTGTTTGATCCGGAGTCATCTTAGTAAAAAGTATAGTACTTTCAAAATTACCTGTACTAGTCACAGTGTGATCTGAAAGAGTTACGGTACCATCTTCAATAGTCTCATAGAGCGTTGTTTCAGCGCGAATCGTCGATTGATGATATTCAGGACTGACAATTGGAGATGCATCTGAATTATCTATTGTTGATTCAGTTGTTTCTGACAACAATATATTGCTCTTTGTTAAATTTTCTGATGAAAAAACATTACTTTCCGTAGATGTTTCAAAAAACCGTTGTGTCGTCTGTACTTGATCACTCGTAGAAATATACTCTGCAGTAGTCGCATCATTTTGCGCAGTTGTTCTATAGTCAAAAACCCCAGATTTAGATGTATCTGTGCTGAACTGAGATGGTAATAAATAGTCATCTTTAGTTATATCAGATACACTATCATCAGGTGTTGTTAGTGATTTTTGGGTTGTAGAAGAATCTAAGCCAGACACAGACCGATCCGTAAGAGTTACAGTACCACCTGCATTCGATTCATAGAGCGTAGTTTCAGGGCCAGTAGTCGATTGAAGATTTTCAGAGGTGACAGCTGAAATGTCTAAGGTTGATTCAGAGTTGCTAGTTTCTGTTGTTTTATCAAATGCACTGTCATCGGGCATCGTATCGAATGTAATAGGTTCGCGACCTGGCATAGTACGGTCTTTAAGAGTGTCTTCAGTAGTTTCAAAGAAGGTAGCGTCAGAGTCAGTTGTAGTCTGATTAAACTCATAACTGACGGATGATGATGCATCTATACTGTAAACAGACGTTTCTGAGTAACCGGGTGCAGTTTCTGTCACAGATACATAACTGTCATCGGATTTTTTTGTTTCAGTAACCGAATAATCTTTATTTATTGCATAATAACTAGACACAGGTTGTGTTGTCTGTTCTTGATTATCTATAGTTAGAGATTCATGGTGACTATTAGTAATAGATGATTCTGAAAAAAGAGGTGTAGCCTCTGTCAAGAGCATATGACTTTCAGTATAATTTTCTAATAAAATAACAGAGTTATCCGTAGTTGTTTCCAAATCACTAGTTACTTGTGTTGTCTGTTTTAGAACATTATATGTAGTTTGCACTGAGGTAGTCACATAATTCTGTGCAGATGTCTTAAACTCGGTAGGCTCTGTTTTGGGTTTATCTGTTCTGAGCTCAGATGTAATTACAGAACTATCTGCAGTTATGTCAGATACACTACCATTAGGCTCATCGGGCAATTTCTGTGTTTGTGTTGTATACTCCACAGAATTATCTAAACTAGTTTCACCAGACACAGTGCTAACTGAGAAAGTTAAAGTTTTATCTGTAGGTGTGTCTGATAGCGTAGTGTCAGCGTGAGTTGTAGATTGATGCTGATCATTAGTAATAGATTTTTCTGAGGAAAGAGATGCAGTCTCTGTCGAGAACATATAACTTTCAGTGGAATTTACTGATGTAATAACAGAATTATCCGTAGTCGTTCCCAAATCCCTTGTCACCGGTTGCGTTAACTGTTCCTGATTATTTGTAGTTTGCTCTGAAGTAGTCAAGTAATAATGTGCAGATGTTCTAGAGTCAGTAGACTCTGAATTGGGATTATTTATGCTAAACTCAGATGTTATAACAAAACTATCAGTAGTTTTGTCAGATACACTACCATTAGACTCCTCCGGCAATTTTTGTGATTGTGTCGTATACTCCACCGAATTATTGAAACTAGTTTCAGATATGGTACCAGACCCAGTGCTATCTAAGATAGTTACAGTTTTATCTGTAGGCGTGTCTAATAGCGTAGTTTCGGAGTAAGTCGTAGATTGATTATGCTCATAAGTGGCAGATGATTCAGAGGAAATAGTTGCAGTCTCTGTCAAGGCCAAATTACTTTCAAATGTATTTTCCGATAAAAAAATAGAATTATCTGTAGTCGTTTCCAAATCACTTATTACAGGTTGTGTTGTATGTTCTTGGCTATCTGAAGTTTGCACTGAAGCAGTCCCATTATTAGATGTTCGAGAGTCAGTAAATTCGATTTCGGGCTTATGTGAGCTGAGCTGAGACGTTGTAATAGAACTATTTGTAGTCGTGTCGGGTACAATACCATTAGGCTTCTTCGGCAATTTCTGTGTTTGTGTCGTATATTCCACTGAACTATCGAAACTAGATATAGATACGGCACCAGACATAGTATTATCTGAGGACGTTACTACGTTGAAAGTTGTAGATTGATAGTGATCATTCGTTACAGATGATTCAGAGGAAATAGTTGTAGTCTCTGTCAAGGTCATATTATTTTCAGCGGTGTTTTCAGATGACATTGTAGAATTATTCGTAGTTGTCTTCCAATCACTTGTTACATATTGTATTGTATGTTCTTGATCACTTATAGTGTGTTCCGATGCAGTCACATAATTATGGGTAGATGTTTGAGAGCCAGTAGACTCATATATGGACCTATCTGTGCTGAATTCAGATGTTATTATAGATCTATCTGTAGTTATGTCAGATACACTACCATTAGGGTCCATCGGTCGTTTTGAAGATTCTGTTGTTTGTTCCAATAAAGTTGCAGAACTATCTGAACTACTAACAAATATGGCACTAGTCACAGTACTATCTATGAACGTTACAGTTTTATCTGCAGACGTGTCGAGCGTAGTTTCAGAGTGAGTTGTAGATTGATAATGATCATAATTAACAGGCAATCCAGAGGAAATAGTTTCAATCTCTGTCAAGGATATGTTACTTTGAGTGATATTATCGGATGAAATACTAGAATTATCCGTAGTCATTTCCAAATCACTGGTAACAGATTGGTTTCTCTGTTCTAGAACATGATAATATGTAACTTCATTCGGTGCAAATGTCGTAGACTCAATAGACTCTGATTTGGGTTTATTTGTTCTGAGCTCAGGTGTTATTTCAGAACTATCTGTAGTTATGTCAGATACACTACCATCAGGCTCTTCCGGCAATTTCAGTGCATGTGTCGTATGTTCCAATGAACTATTGAAACTAGCTTCATATATGGTACTAGACATAGTCCTGTCTAAAAACGTTACAGTTTTATCTGTAGGCGTGTTTAATAGCGTAGTTTCAGAGTGAGTTTTAAATTGATGCTGACCAGTAGTGATTAATGATCCTGAAGAAAAAGGTGCAGTTTCTGTTAAGGGCATATAACTTTCAGTGGAATTTTCTGATATAATAACAGAATTATCCGTAGTTGTTTCCATACTACTTGTTACAGGTTGTGGTGTTTGTTCCTGATTATCTGTAATTTGTCCTGAAGTAGTAATGTAATTATGCGCAGATTTTCTTGAGTCAGTAGACTCAGATTTGGGCTTGTTTGTGCTAAGCTCAGATGTTATACCTGAACTATCTGTTGTTATTTCATATCCACTACCATTAGGCTCCTCCAGCAATTTCTGTGTTTGTGTCGTATATTTCACTGAATTATCGAAACTAGTTTTGGATATTTCAGACCTAGTGCTATCTGAGAACGTTACAGTTTCATCTGTAGGGGTGTTAAATAGCGTAGCTTCAGAGTGAGTTGTACGTTGATGATGATCATTAGTTACAAATGATTCAGTGGAAATTATTGCAGGCTCTGCCAAGGACATATTACTTTTAGTAGAATTTTCATGTAAAATAACAGAATTATCTGTAGTGGTTCCCAAATCACTTGTTACAGGTTGTGTTGTCTGTTTCTGATTATCTGTAGTTTGCTCTGAAGTATTAATATAATGCGCAGATGTTCTTGAGTCAGTAGACTCGGATTTGGGCTTGTTTGTGCTAAGCTCAGATGTTATACCCGAACTATCTGTAGTTATTTCAGATACACTACCATTAGACTCCGGCAATTTCTGTGTTTGTGTCGTATATTTCACTGAATTATCGAAACTAGTTTCGGATATGGTACCAGACCCAGTGCTATCTGAGAACGTTAAAGTGTCATCTGTAGGCGTGTTAAATACCGTAGCTTCTGAGTGAGTTGTAAGTTGATGATGATCATAAGTTGCAAATGATTCAGTGGAAATGGTTGCAGTCTCTACCATGTACATATTACTTTCAGTAGAATTTTCAGGTGAAATAACAGAGGTATCTGTAGTTGTTTCCAAGTCACTTGTTACAATTTGTGCTGTATGTTTTTGATAATCTGTAGTTAGCTCTGAAGTAGTCACATAATTAGATGTACGAGACTCAACAGACTCGAATTTGGGCTTATCTGTACTGAGCTTAGATGTAATTACAGTCATGTCAGATGGTGGAGTACCATCAGGCTTTATCGGTATTTTTTGGGTTTCTGTCGTTTGTTCCAAAAAAGTCGTATCAGTAAGAACTGTTTCTAAACTATCAGTCGATTGCGATAGTCCCGTAGCGCCCTTTGCCGTTGTACTCAAATCTGGAGTAATAGAATAAGAAAAACCTGAACTCTGAAAACCAGAATATTCAGTAACGGTCATGCTCGATAGTGGTATTGAGTCTGTCGTAACGGCAGTTACTTCGTTGACAACATTGGAATCTGTTGAAAATTCTGCTGGATAGCTTTCCGTGAATTCTGTTACATCTTTTAGTTTTACGTTAGTAATTGTTGTTTCTTCATGTGCATAACTTGTATTTTTTGCTTGTGTGAAATTTTGTGTAGATAATGATTTTTCAGATGACTCTATAGATCCTTGCGTTGAAGAAAAGGATGTATTAGTTAATATGTTAAAAGTATTTTCTGTTACATTTTTATGCGTATTTGTAATATTGGAGCTATATTTTGGGGTAGTTGTTGTCGTAATTAGAAATGGTATTTCAGTATAATTATTGTTCAGTTTTCTTTGGTTTTCTGGTGTCTTAGTATTTTTGTTTTCAAAAGACGGTGTCGAAGTGATATTGTTATTAATATTATTTAGAGGCCCAGGTGTACTTTCAGCGTGTAAAGTACTACTGCTCTGAATAAGTTCATCAGATTCCAGAGTTGTTTGATTATCTGTTTTATCGTTTGCAAAAGTGGATCTCAAAAGTGTTTCTGTTGTATGACTTATTTCTGAAGATTCACTTTTCAATTTCTCCGTTGTGTCCGTAATGAAAGATATGTCACTTGATCCTGTAACAGTTTCAGTATGTTCGGAAAGTTGAGTTGCATCCTGAGTTATTGTAAAAGGTGTTGTTTCGACGTCAATTTTATACGGAGTTTTATCATAATCCTTGGAGCTAGATTCTGAGCTTATATATTTCGTAGAAATTCGATTATCGCTAACTGATGAATCGTCATACAAGGTCACGGAACTAATTGTGTACGTAGAATCTGTATGATCAGTTACATCGTTTGAATCAGATATCATTTTGACATCATTCGATTCGTTTGGTGTTGTGTCTGTTAATGATAATGTTGTAGTAGTGTCTGCATCGTCAGGTAAAATTGTCTCAAATTTGTCAGTCAACCAAGTCGTTTCGGTTGTGGTTTCGCCCATTCTTCCAAGATCGGTGGTTGTAATATCGGAGTATGTTTCGGTTAGTAGGACATGTTTAGGTTGATCATCTGTTAATAGGAATATAACAACATAAAATGTTAATTAAAACGAATTTCGAAATAATACATTTTTAAGTTCCTATAGTTATTTTATAATTTATTTTAAACGAATTAAATATTGGATAGTCATTTTATGTCTATGTGTGTACCTATAATCATGCAGTTTCAATAAATAATCAATGAAATGTGTATATATCAGAAGAAGAAAAAAACTAAGTACTAAAAAGGTTTGTTATAATACCACACCACAGCCAGAATATAAAGAAAAGAAAGGCTTAAAGAATTATTATTTTATTTTGTCCATTTTTTGGATGTTTGCATTTTGTTTATTTTAAAACGGGTTCAATAAATCTTTAAGCCCGTAATAGCATGAGGTTCTGTTAGGAATGAAGAGTAAACCTTGATAATGTAAGTAGGTAGTACATCCTTCAAAACTTACACTGTCCCAACGTGCTTATTTTAGGTAAAGTAAACATATAACTATAACTTATTGCATTTTGGGTCTGCCGTGATACAGTAGCCAGTAGTTTGTGGCGTTTTATCGGACAAATGGTAGGTATGCTAGAACTATAGCAAAAACCAGTTCATCTGGAGTTTGTTTTGCTATTCACAGTAATTCACATATTTGTCGCAGACTTTCTCGTATTGTAGTCCACGATACGTCAATTATGTGAAAGTATGTATGGCATCTATATAAAATAGTAAGTATAAAGTATATTAATTAAATGAAATCCTGTGATAAGGTATCATTTTCTGTAAAACTAAGTTAGCTTGGTATGAAAAAAAATTAGCACTATTACATTAAATATTATTTGATTAACAATTAACTTGATGCATTAGCTATTAGTTGCATAGCTCGTAGGTACTTACTTTCCATGCATGCCCCCGAGAAAGGATCGCAGGGTACTCCAGGCCGACAATGTTCACAATTCGCCGAGGGTTGGTTTTCTAAAAATAAAATAAAAAATTAGTATATTTTACCCGTCCACGCTAAAGCAAAACCTACTGGGTAATCCCTACCAACTAATATAGGTAGGTTCGAGGCCAAACCTGCTATTCTAAAATCGTTTCTAACTTTTGTGTTCCTAGTCGTGTTTAGTTGCATGTACCTACCTCTTATTTTTATACATCACCAGATTGTAAAAAGTACCGGGGCAAGCGAGCTTCACCTTGTGCATTTGTAAACTTACTTCCAATACAGGCGCATCCATCGCAGTAAGTGTTCGGGAATCTTGCGCAATCAGATGACGTTTGACACTGGCACACTAGAAAAAAAAACCGGTCAAGTGCGAGTCAGACTCGCATGGAGAGGGTTCCATGCAAGTTGGCTAGCAAAGTATCCACTAGACTAATTAACTTATTAGGCAATCAACACAATTTTATACGCATTTTCTCATTACGAGTATTATTAGTAGGTAAGAATTTGAAGATTTAGGATTTTCATTTGAGTTTTCCTGTGAAGTATGAGTAAGGCAGAAAAAAAAATTACATATTTAGTCTTCAAATTTCACCTCTTTTGGTCCAGTAGATTCGGAGAAAATTGGCTATGAAAGACAGACAGACACCTGAGTGATCCTATAATGGTTCCGTTTGTACCCTTTAAGGTGCGGAACCCTAAAAACAAAAAACTACAGTTGAATCATATTTCGTGGGATGAATACGGCCTACATCTTGGGCAGAATCTTGAAATATTCGTGCGACGAATTCATGGGATGAAAACGGACGCACTCGAAGACGCGGACGTTTTCGTGAGTTGAAGTACTTACGGGTTTCGTTACCTATATGATAAAAAGAATCCCCTGAGGTGTACATTGGTTGTCTGTCCGTTTAATCTGTTTGTCTGTCCGCATTGTTTGTTTTTCAGCGTCTACCATAGCACAAATGTACAACTCGTTTGCCAAAATATATTCCACGTAATATAATTGGAACATATTTTTTCCATCAAATGTTCATCAAATAAGGGGTCCAAAAACCCCTTTTGAAAAAAAAACAAGGTCAATCAACCAAGTCAAGTGGTATAATATCAACGCAGAAGCACGATTCTATAAGGTAGGTACCTATAATATATGTAATACAGGGTGTTTTTTTGAAATGGGACAGTATGGGGATATCCGAATCCATAATAGATACGGGAAAACTGTCTTTGGAACCATTTGTTCATTTTGTATGAAAACGATTTTGGCATAATAATTTTTTGGTCAAGCGTGAGTTCTCCATAAAAATGAGTAGTTTTGATCAAATTTTTTTTAATCCGTATCGACTCAGTTTCATGTAAGGATTGTTTCATTGTATCGGAAGAAAAAAACCTGAGCAGCAGAAGTTTGTCAAATTTAATAAAATGTTTTCTCATACAATTTGTAAGTAATTTGGTACATACGTTAATAAAACTATCGCAAAAAAAACAAAATGGCCTCCCTCTTTCTTTTTTCAGGTACGTTTCAGAATACCTCTAGTGGCCTTAGACAATGATGTTCTTATTAAAGTTTGACTAACTTCTATAGCTCTGATTTTTCTCATTTCACGAGACCATCAGAGAGCAGTAGAACAACATTCACCATACATCTTTGTCTAATGCCACTAGAGGTGTTCTGAAACGTGCCCGTACCTGGAAACAGCAAGAGGGAGGCCATTTTGAAAATTGATTGCGATAGTTTTATTAACTTAGGTACCAGATTACTTACAAATTGTATGAGAAAACATTTTATTTTTGACTAACTTCTGCTGCTCAGATTTTTTTCTTCCGATACAAGCAAACAATCCTTACATGAAACTGAGTCGATACGCATTAAAAAAATTTTGATCAAAACTACTCATTTTTACGGAGAACTCACGCTTGACCAAAAAAATAACTTTACCAAAATCGTTTTCATACAAAATGAGCAAATGGTTCCAAAGACAGTTTTCCCGTATCTCTTTTGGATTCGGATATCCCCATACTGTCACATTTCAAAAAAACACTCTGTATATGTACCTCGTAGTCAAATGTCGCAGTGCTACAGTGGTTATGAGAATCGGCCCGTATTCTGAGCTGGACACAGCCCATGCCTATGTGTAGAGTGAAATGTATCATGTATGGCTATGAAAGTTACCTTTGGAGCACACAGGTTGATGGTTGATGACAGCGCAGTGCTGACCAGCAGCACAGGGACCGCCACGCTCGCACGGATCTGCGCAATGTCCATTCATACACGCTAGACTCGGCGCACATTGCTCGTGACCGCCGCATTCTGCAGCTGAACACCAAAGCATATTTTAGAAACAGTTAAAAATAATATTGTGGGAGAGAAAAGAGAGTTTTTTTAAGACTTGCACTTGCCAATTTTCTCGAATTGTTTTACAATTCAAACATATCTTTTAGAACGTCGAGCTGAGAAATATCACGGGAGACTCTTCCGGCTTTTTTCGGAAAGAGACGTCGCATAATTTGATTAAACAAATTTAAAAAAATGCGTTGTGTCGTGTAATGGCATTGTTGATGGCATTTTAACCAATATAGCTTATTTAAAAAGCACAAGGTGTAGTGAAATGAAATAAAATGTATTGCGTGACTTTTCAAAGGGGTGGAGATTGTCCACCATAGTTTTAGTAAAACTGCCACGGCTTTACTAAAACATGACGTGACTGTGACTTTGACGACTTGGTAAGAGTGTAACGTTGCAAATGACAATTAATATAAAAATTATCAATATTTTGCCAAAAATTACCGTTGAATCAGCTATTTCGTATAGCTGTGATGTCGACTCATAATATGGCAGAAAGCGACATGGCGTTGTCACCAACACAGGTAACATGATAAGCTCTATCATAGGATGTTTTATAACTGATATTCACAGAAGTTTAATCTAATAATATTTTCGTCGGATCGTGTTAAAACAATAGATTATGCAAATAAAAGCTGTAGTATTCTATCGGAAGAACAAAAATAAATACTGCGAAAAATATTATATTATGTACCTACATTGACACATACTTTCAATAGGTAGGTAATATGATACAATACAATTCAAAATTACTATCATTGGAACTTTAAAATTTGAAATTAGAGTTTCAATTCATCTTGAATTGTTATTTATAATACTTTTTTACATTTTGTAAATTATGTTTTAAAATCATCAGAAACATAAGAGGCATTGTAATTTTTTAGTTTTGCAAACTCTGTCTCGTGGCTTTTGTTGCATTTCGTATTAATGCCAAAGCGTTGAAGCATTAAAAGTAGTAAGATAGGCCAGCGCACCCACCACCAAATGAACCAGTGAAGTTATAAATATTAGATTTTAATAATAATTACATATGTATGTACAGTACACAACAATAAAATTAAAATACCATGCTTGAAATCTACCTGATGCAGAAGAAGTTCAACTGTGGAGAAAAATATATATAAACATGCTAGAAACAAAAGAGAAGACAGGAAGGAGCCGCATGAAGACATAGAGTAGAAAATATCAAATCCTGTAATAATGAAGAACAAAAAGATTATTCAGTCTTGCTTGCCTAAGACGCTAAACTAGACTCTAAATGCGCTAATACAACTTTTCATTCACTAAAATTACCTTTAACGCAGCCGTGTTTTGCATCGTGTGTGAACCCATTCGGACAAAATTTGCAAACGGGGTGGTGATCTTCAACTGAGCATGGGGCACCACCACAGGCATCTTTACAAGGATCCTTGCATTGGAAGTCCCTGCACGCTAAGTTATTAGGGCATCCGTTATCTCTCAAGCATATTGACACTGTCGGGTGGCAATCTTCTACGCACACACATATCGCCCGATGTTCCACAACTTCACATTGTTTTCCTTTCGAACACATTGGATCTCTAGATGTTAGGCACGGATTCACACACTTAGAATTTCGGCATGCCGCATTCGACGGGCACTGTTCGTCTCTCGTGCATTCTGCGTGTTCCGGTGCGCATGTCAATTCTCCTTTATCGTTCAAAGCGAAGCCATTTCTACATACACACACGGGCTTATGATCCCGGACTTCACATTTCTGGTTTCGTCGACAATGCTGATGGCCCAGGCATGGGTTACGGCACTGGTTAGTATCAAGATCGCAAGCCAGTTTAGAGGGGCACGGTTTGGTGCGGGAGCAAGTGAAGGTGGTATTGTGGTCACCGGTAGGCTTGCAGGCGGGGTCGGGGCGGCAGGAGAGTCGCGGCTGCCCCACGTAGCACTGCGGGCAGGCGCAGTGCGCGCGATGCAGCAGCGGCGTGCACAGCGCGTCCTCACCGCACATATCGCGCACCGTGCACGGGTCCACGCAGTGCAAACTCAAGCACGCCTGGTCCATAGCGCAATCCTTGTCGCTGGTGCATTCGATACCTAGGAAGATTTGAAAGAAGAAAGCAGAGTCGAAAGAGCGGTTCCTTCAGCCGCGAAGAGGAAACTTTCTCACGAGATAGTGCATGCTTTTTGAAACTGATAGTTTATGACCAGAGATATGTATATAACGGATTATAATACAAGCGATATGTACATGAAGCCGGACAAAATGTAACTGACGGTATTGATAACTTAAGCACGAACGGTGAGAATGCTTCCACTAGTTATAAAATTCAATACAAATAGAGACATTAGAAAATTAAATTGAATGTGACAATAATGTGAACATGAATAATTGAGTCTCTGTTTCTTTAAAAAAAACTGATATGCTGTCATAATCTTTGTTGTTGGAATGATATAGCGGTCAATACTTACTTTATAAAGAAACATTTTATATTGACAACCAAGTACATGCCTGCCTAAATAAATTATTATACACAAAACCAAAGGTTGCACAGTTACCTCTAGTATTTACAAGTAGAATGTGAAAAGTTCCTCAATATATTACAACCAAATTTATTTTGAAAATACCCTTTGGATTTACGTTCAAAAAGTAATCTTTGGAAATATGTGCATTTATATACGGTGTCAATTAACATAATAAAACAATTAAAATACTCACTAGTGTGGCACTCAATATCTGCATCCCCTTCAGTTCCGGGAATACAACGACACACAAATTCTGCTCCTTCTCTCAAACATTCTCCATTTTTTCCACAACCTTTCGTTCGACAATCAATAACACTACGTTCTTGAGCACCTGAAATAAGTTAATTTTTTAGTGTAAGTCTAGAAAACTGTATCAGTCGTGATTATATTTCAAGAAGATAAAGCCATATTTATGAGATCATACAGATCGTACATATAAGATCGGTAGCCAATATTACCAATACTATATAGCTATATACTTACATTCAATATTTGGGTCGCCGTTAGGGTAGTTTCGCGGGCAGTAACACTGTGCTTCGCCGTTAACTCCAATTTGACATTGAGCGTTATTACCGCATCGTTTATAAGCGCAGCGTTCCATGTTGCCACAGAAGCACTGCTTCTGCGGATTTCCGGCGCAGTTTGGAGCGCAAGTACATTCGTAACTTCCGTCATCTAAATCTCGGCAACGAGCGTTTACTCCACAAGGGTTGCGCAAACAACTTCCAGCAGCTGGTTTAGAACATTCTACTTTTGGACTTCCCACATAGTCTGGTGGACATGAACACTGAGGAGTTCTCTCTATGGAACGACAAATAGCATTGATACCACAAGCACCCGAACAAACGTTTTTGCATTTCCTCTCGGGAGAACATTCTTCATCTGCACCGCAGTCCTCCTTTTGCAAGCATTCATATGAAATGCATTCTGTCAATGGATCACCAGAATACCCACTTGGACAACTACATACTGCTCTATGTCGAGTGGCTAAGCAGTTTGCGTTCCTCCCGCAGGACTTTTCATGACAAGCACTGGTGCATAATTTAGAGGAACACAACATATCTTCACCACAGTCTCTGTCGTTATTACAACCGGGTAGACAAACACCTTGGCGACATAACTGTCTTTCAGGACATTTATTTCTCGCAGAGCAACTAGCTCTACATCCTCCGTTGTAACATTTCTCTCCACAAGAACAGTCGGTGTTGTCTTCGCAGTTAAAAATGCAATATCCGCTATCGTCACATGGACAAAACCCATCACATAGTAATTTCTTTTTTTTACATTCTACTAGTGGGTTGCCTGTGAAATTGCCTGAGCAACTACACTGAGCACGATGATTTTGTACTTGACATTCGGAGCAAATTCCGCATATTCCATTTTGACTGCAAGGATCTGCGGAAAGCAAATAATAATATTTTATAATGTTTAGCAATTTTTTGTTTTGAGTTTGTTATGAGAGTCGCAAAAAAAAAAAAACATAAAAAAAAATATAATAACCAAAAGCGATTGATACCTTTACATTGTCCCCTTAAACAAGCTTGATTGGCATCACAAGCAGTATCGTCCCGGCATCCCTGTTTACAAATTCTGTTTTCGCAGATATGACCATCGTTGCATGCATCATCGCTATTGCATACTACTCTACATATACCACGTATACATTTTTCATTGGACAGACAAACGTTATCGCTGAAAAAAATACAGGATGATTAAGGAAACCAAATAGAACATTTCTAAAAATAAACAAATTAATTTCTACAAAACATTAAAACCCTATGCCCGTATCCCCCCAGGTCGAAAACAGCTGGTTATCATCTAGTATTGGAGTCTAAGGGAGTTAAGCTCAAACTCAAAGTTTCTAGCTATGGTAGTACCCTAGATCCTAGTCTTCCTATGCTGGTCATATTCTATCTTCATACTTTGATTTAAAGGTGCACAATAATGCTATTTCCGAAACATGTTAAACATGAACGTGTTAACCCATACTTCGTAACGGGTAACATTATGTTTAACTGTATTTTTTACTAATGTTGAATTATACCTTCTACATGATGGATGGCACGTGTCACCGTAGCAATTGAATCCGTCAGCACAGTTCTTGTTTTGATCACATGGTGAAGATGTCCTCCTACACACAACTTTCGGATTTCCAACTAATGATGGTGGACATTTACACACAGTTCGATGATCCTTAGTTGTGCATAACGCATTAGCGCCGCATGTAGCCGGCTCTGTGCATGGATCTACACACTGTCCCGATATGCATGCGAGATCATTTGGACAATGAGTGTGTGATCTACATCCTGTGACACAGATTCGTCCATCGCAAACTTCATCATCAGAGCAATGCTCATCGGAGGTGCAAGCGTACCGGCACACTCCTAAATCGCATCGTTCTCCTTGTAAACACTGGGAACCTTCAACGGTACATGCTGGTCTGCATCGGTCACCTTCACACCTCCAACCGTCAGCACAATCTGTGTGCATCCTGCAGGTAAGAGATGGACTTCGAACGCAAGCAATGTTTGGTGTAGGATTTGCTATTAAGCCTTCGATGCAAGAGCAAACTGCTTTCCTTTCCACCACCGAACATTGAGCATTGGGCCCACAGGGATTAATATCATTAGCACATGGATTCTGGCAAAAGTTATTCTTGCAAAGCTCGTCTGGTCCGCAGTCTTCGTCGTGTCTGCACCCGTATTGACAACTGTTTTCCAAACAAATATGACCCAAAAAGCAGTCGTTATCAACACGACAAGTTACTGTAAAGAAAAAGCAAATGTTATTGGCATTTATAATTATAAAAAAGTATGTGTTCGTTTCTAACTAAATAATAATTATAACTTACAGTAACAAGCTCCTTTAGAACATCTTTCATTCAAAGCACAATTTTCATCAAGATTGCATTGAGGGACACACATTGAGTCCTGGCACATATATTCATTTTCACATTCCCCAGCTGCACCGCATAATCGTGGCACTTGAAAGATAAAACATTTTTTTATATCAACAAGTTAGGACCTTTCTGGCGAATTCGTTATCGAACAATTGAAAAACTATTGTCATAATTTTCTGGTCTTGAAAAGGAACAATATTTTATGATACTTTGTAACTTTTTGGCACCTACGATTTACGTCATATTTAATACTTTTATTTGCCTCCTAACTGTTTACATTGGACTATGGAGAGGGCTATATTCGGAGTTTCATTAACTGATATAATCCGAAATAAGGAGATCCTTAGAAGAACTAAGATCACCGTCATAGCTCTCAGAATTATCAAGTTGAAGTGCCAATGGCCAGGGCATATAGCTCGCGGAACTGACAACCGTTGGGGAATAAAGGTTCTGAAGTGGCTACCACTGGACAAAGCAGTGTAGGAACGCGGCCCTCCCGATAGTCTTAAGACATTTTAAAAGTAGCAGGAAGTCGATGGATGGAGACGGCTCAAGACCGTTCTTCCTGGCATTCTAAGATGGGAGAGACCTATGTCCAATAGTGGACTTCTACATGTTGATGATGATGATTTAATTAATGAATCTTAGTACTAAATCTAATATTTTTACGGAAAACTAAAAATAAACATACTTCTCACACATTCCATATCTTGATTTCCTGTGAAACTTTGTGGGCAACTGCATTGAAGTACATGGTTGTCAGTACGGCATAATGCGTTAATTCCACAAGCCTTTTCCATTTTACAAGGGTTGATACAACGCCCATTGTAACATTTCTCGTCGGATTCACATTCCTCATCAACAAGACATACCCCTGAAAACGTTCAAAACAAATTACCCACTGTAGTAATTATGAAAAATAAATAAAAAAATAGAATAAAAAAAATGAATGCCTTTGAATAAAATGTAATCTGATTGATTTACCTTTACAAACATTTTTGTGACAATATTGATCATTAGAGCAATCTTTTTTACTGGAACATGTTTTTTCCTGCAATTTGCATCCAATCTCACTATTTGCAGTTCCTACATATCCTGGCTTGCATTTACATTGATTATTATGTCTTGCAGCTATACATTCAGCATTTCCACCACATTTAACATTTTCGCAGGCATCTATAAATAAATACTAAAATTAAACATTATTATAATCATGTTATATTAGGTACATGATGATTTTCATAGTTTTTCAAAGTCTTAGTGTATAATGTCGTCACGTAAGAGAAATGGCTATTTTCCTAGTAAGATAGCCACGAACACTGTTTTCGATTTGGATTCTATTTTTCTAGGTAGATGACCATTTCACTAGACTTGTTTATTATAGTCTAGGAAATATAATTTTAGAAAATTTAATGAATGTTGATTACACGGGAAGAAAAGGGGTGGTGAGTGTGGAAGTGGGAGCAGTTGAAGGGGGTTGAGGGTGAAGTAAGACACGATGAGAGAGAGGTGAAAGAGAGGATGTGTGGAGGAGAGGGTGTGAATTAGTAATGAAAATGGGGGTGAAAGAAAGGGATTCTCTCTTTTACGACTCGACTACCTCTGAGGCGTGGCGGGCTGCGGTGCAAGAGGTACAATTCCAATAAACAAAATGCTAATAATACTGATGTGACATCAGTATGAGACTACATCAGAATAAGAGTTCGATCCCCGCTGCGGGAAGAATGTTTGCATGATCTGCAAATATTTGTTACTGGTCTGGATGTTGTGATACCATGGTACTCGTAGTTACTGATACACATGACACAGGGAATCCTAGTGTAGGATCAGGACTGAGGAATCCTAGTGTAGGTATGTATGACTTTTGCGTGTTATGTTATCACATCATCATGACTATTTCACTTCTCTTGGCGTTTTTTCTTTCCCCCTTTCGCGTAATCGTCATTCACCGTATTTGTAAATCATAAAAATCAAGTCGACAAACTTTTATTTACCTATACTAGTCTGGTGTCTATCTTAGTGCGACATATACATGGTAGTTACCTGTGCATTTCCTTATTCCATTCACAACTGTACAACGAGCTACTGAGGGACATTCTCTGTTGAATCGACATTCTTGAGCCTTGTGGCATCCTTCTTCATAAGGATTGCCGACTGCTCCGCTTGGGCAGTTGCACAGTGCACGATCCCTCATATTTTTACATTCGGCTCCATTGCCACAGGGGTTAGATTCACACCAGTTTATTTCAACGCAACGTTTTAGAGGATTTCCTGTATATCCTGGTTGACAATAACACACATGCCTATGTTTCTCTGAAGAGCAAACTGTATTTTCGCCACAATTGTTTCCAGCCAGACATGCAATTTTGCACATGTTCAATTCACATAATTTATCATCCGAACAATCTGAATCTACATCACATTCTTTCCGTTTGCAGCCTTGTATAGGATCGCCGAAAAATCCTTTGGCACAAGAACAAGAAGGTTGATGATTACTTCCAATACAATTAGCTTGTCTTCCACATGGCTGTCTCTCGCATACTTTAATGCACTGCGGTAGACCCTTTCGACTGATTGAACATTTTTCATCGCCACCACAATCGTTATCAGACGTACATTGAATTTCTTTTGTGCAAATTCTATTTAGACAAAATTGAAAATCTGGACATGTGCTATTTGAATTGCAAGTAATTCGACATGTTTCTTTAATGCAAACTTGATCCCCCAGACAGTCTCTAGAATTTTGACAAATACCTGAAACATCAAAGAATTAAAATCAATTAATGATTATGAGAAATATTATTTGAAGAAAGTTTATTCAGTACACGAAGTGGAAGTGTATTTTCTTCTGAAATTGTACTTACCGACACATAAACTGTCAATGCATCTTGTTCCCGTCGAGCAACTGCTGTCGTCAGTGCAATACTGAAGGGGCACACATCCAAGTACTGGATCACCAGTATATCCAGATGAACAAGAACAATGTCCTAAATGGTTTTTAGATAAACAATCAGCATATTTCCCACATGCGCGGGGAATATCACAGGGATTCTTACACTTGTTGTTCACACAGGCCTCTTCAATTGAACAATCGGCGTCTTTGGTACATTCATATTTGGTGCATTTTTTGTAAGGATCACCTTGACTATCTTGTGGGCATTCACAAGTGGGAGTATGCTTAGAAACAATGCACTCTGCGTTTTGACCACATGGTGACATCTTTGCACAAGGGTTGACGCATTTATTGTTGTTACATTTATTTTTTTCAGAACAGTCATCATCGGAAAAGCAATGTCCGGGTAATCTGCAATTACCACTTTTGGCATCCAAGACAGTGCCATTGACACAGCCACACGTGTATGATCCGGCATTGTTTACACAGTTTGCATTAAGGGGACACGGATTATTAAGGCATTCATTGATGTCTTCGCACAAATTATTTGCTAATTCGAATCCTTGTGCACAAGTGCATATAGTTTTATGATTATCGATTTTACAAGTGCCACCTCCGCAAGCTGTTTCTTCGCATTTATCTAGAACAATCACAAAATAGGTAAATTAGTTTTAAACAAACATGCATGATTATTTTACTTTAAACCTAAATATAAGGTTTCAGTGCCTTTCAAACCTTGACACTTGGTGGCAAAGTAGATAAAACTTACCTGAGCATTTGTTGTTTTGAGTTTTGCAATATTTTTCATTAGAACAATCTGAATCATCGACACATTCAACCTTAAAACATCCAATGTTCATGTCAAATGGATTTCCAAGATAGCCTTTTTCACAAGCACACGTGATTCTATGCTTGATAACTGAGCAAACTGCGTTCGAACCACATGTTTTGCTTTGACACGGGTTAGAGCATTTCCCTCTTATACACGCTAAAGAATCTTCACATTGGTAATCACTTCTACATTGATTTGGTAACAAACAACCGGTTTTATAAGGATCACCAACAGCTCCAATCGGGCAAACGCATTTGTAGGATCCAGGAGTATCAACACATTGTGCAGTTGGGTGGCATGAATTATTTATACATTCATCGATGTTCACGCATTCATCGTCGTTTACTTCAAATCCTGATAAACATTGGCATATTGATGCTTTACACAACTGATTGTTTAGACAGTCAGAATCTACTTTACAACCCGGAACACAAAGTCCTGAACTACAATGCTCTCCATGTAAGCAGTTACTGCTTGAATGACAAATCTTGTGACATTTGTTATCACTGCATTTCTCTCCGATAGCACATCCAGAGTTATCCATACACGGTACTTGGCATAATAATCCAATGCACATGTGATCGGGTGGGCAATCAGATGTTCTGTCACATGAACTCGGTTTCCGGACACATCCTTGTTGTGGAGTAGGGGTTCCTTGAAAACCCAAGGGACATTCACATTTTGTACTGTGATTTATTCTTGAACATATGGCGTTCGGTCCGCATACTCTTGTCGAAGAACACGGATTTACACACTTGTTATTTACGCAAGCTTCTTCACTAGAGCATTCCTCGTTACTCCTGCACCCTATTAAACATTGGCTTCCAACACAAGCTTCCCCTATTCCACATTGCGAGTGTTTACTACACTGTGTTGTGCACAAATTTTTCGAACAAATATCACCAAGGTCGCACTGGCTGGAATTCTTACAAGCTGTAAAACATTGGCCATTCGAGCATACATCTCCATCGCAGTTAAGTTCATTAGTACACGTGAGTAACTTTTTTTTACAAGCGTTTCCATTAAAGTTTTCATATCCATCAGGACACATGCAAATAGGCTTTCTGTTCACCACTTTGCATAATGAGTTTATCCCGCAAGCGCCCTCACAGGGATTAACACAGCGTCTTTCAATACACGTTGCTTCAAGTGGGCAGTCCTGGTCGCCTCTTGAGCATTCAGATTGCTTCCTGCAGCCAGTTTTATTTGGGTCACCAACAAATCCAGATGGACATCGACAAATATAAGACGAAAGCCTTGGTTCACATACAGCAGTGGAATGGCATGGGTTTGGACTACAAGCTTCAATTTTTTTGCAACCAACTTCAGGTACTGGATCCGATTTATACCCACTGGGGCATTGACAAATCGTTTTATGATTTTCTGCTATGCATACCGCGTTTTCACCACAAGAGTCTTCTAAACAAACTTCCATACATGTATGTGTCAAGCGGTTGCATAGCTCATGCGATAAACAGTCATCATTATAAATACATGGAACAGATTGGCATCCACTTTCAAGGTCATCTGGATTTCCAGTAAACGGTCCTGATGGACACTGGCATTTCGGTGCATGGTTATTTGTAACGCAAATGGCATTTGGACCACACGTTTTCTGCTGGCATGCTGACACACATTTATTCAAATCGCCAATATTTTTACATATTTCACTTTCTCGACATTGTGCGTCATCTGTACATTGATTTTTGTTAATCGTTGTACAACCGTCGCGGTCATTTGGATTACCTATAAATCCTGGTAAACATTCGCATTGACTTCTATGATTTTGTGATATACATCTGGAATTTTGAGGACATGTAAATAATGAACAACTGTCTTCACATTTTTTCACTCCTAATACATCCTTTTGACAAGATTCACTATCATCACAGTCATTGTTTTCTTCACAGTTTGGAGTTGATGGTTGTTCACAAGTAGAACTTACAGGGTTCCAAAGGAAACCGTCCTTACAGTCGCAACGAGCGCTGTTTTCTATGACTCTGCAAAGTTCATTAGCGCTGCAAGCTATTGTAGAACATAAATCCAGACATTTTCTTGTAGCTCCTTCGACATCAACACAAACTTGAGAGTTCAGACAGTCACTGTTTGCGTGACATTCCTCTTCATTGGGGTCTCGTTGTTGTAAATGGCATCCGGTTTTAACATCAATTGGATTTCCGATGTAGCCCTCAGCACAGATGCAATGTGCCTGATGATTAGCTCCAATGCACAAAGAGTTTGGTCCGCATTGCAATTTGCTACAAGAATCGACACATTTTCGGGTGTTTTTTGCAACTTGAAAACAAATTTCAGAATCCTTGCAATCGCCGTCTACCATGCATTTGTTGTCAGCAATACAACCTCGTTGCATATCATTTGGATTTCCGTTATGTCCTGGAAGACAGTGGCAAATTCCTTCTTCACAGATAGATTGAGGGCCACATATCTTCGTACGACATACGTCTACGCATTTCGATTTTTCGCAAATATATCCCTCAGGACAAGTTGCGTTGTGTGAACAAGTACATATGCTGCCTTCTGTGCATTTTAAAATGGAAACTTGCGAGCACAATTCATAAGGATTGCCAACGTAACGGCTTTTACAAATACAACTAAAGCTTCCTGGAGTATTTATACATATTGCATTTTCTGCGCAAGGCTTACTACTACATTCATCTATATCTGTACATTGTATATTCGGATTTCCTAGATAGCCTGGAGGACACAAACATTCCACATGAGATTTTGTTTGTTGGCAAACGGCGTTTAGGCCACAGGAAGCTTTAGCACACGTTATCTGTCTGCGCGGAAGGCATTTAATGTAAGGGTTGCCAGTGAATCCTTTGTTACATTTGCATGCATTGTTTTGTCCATACACACAATGCGCATTATCCCCGCAATCAGGATCACAAGCCGGTGGGGAGACAGCTGTAACAAATTAAACATACAATTACATACTTTTAATTAGTTGTTATTGCTAATGAAATTTTAAAAGTGCTTAGCTATGAAGCTTAACACACATAGCTGTACACTGTTGTATATAATTGAATGTGTACTTACGTGGCATGCAAAGTAAATCGGGGTTTCCAACAAAAAATGCGTTACAGACACATTTTCCGGTACTTTGTTCACAAGATGCACCGACACCGCACACGATTCCCTCACAGCGTTGTCGGCATCGGCCTGCCACACAAGACAATGGTTCTTCACAAGGTACGCCTGGTCCGCATATATCTCTTCTACATGCGCCACCGGGGAACGGGTTTCCTACCATTCCTTCGGGGCAAACGCATGTAGGACCGGTTTTAGATATAATGCATTGAGCGCCGAGAGCACATGAGTAATTATCGCAGCCTGAGTGAAAAAAAAAGAAAATTGGTTAAAAAAATTACCAATACTACTTTATTCCACTTATTTAATGAATTGTAGTTACCAGAAATACATTTTCCTCCTTCTGGTTTAGTATATCCAGGGTTGCAACGGCACCAGCCTGCATGGTTTTCGACTTCACAAAGTGCATTCGGGCCACAAGACATTCTGCTACACGGAGAGGTACAAGTACGATTCAGACAAGCAAGTGTGTTTGGGCATTCGTTGTCATTGCTACACAAAAGTTTTTGTGAAGGGGTTTCTTCCACGGTACCTAACAAATAAATGCAAAATATAATTATTATTGTCATAATAAATACTTGAAAGAAAAGAAAGTTAGGTAATATCCAAAATAAGAGATAAAAATTGTTACGTACATCCTGTTTTGTATGGATCTCCTACCATATTAGGTGGACAATCACATTGGTAGCCTCCTTTTTTATCATGGCAAATAGCCCCATAGGCACATGGAGCACTGTGGCATTCATTCCTATTGGTACATCCAGTATAAGGGTCGCCTTCATACCCTGTGATACACAAACATCTAGGAGGATCACTGGGCGTACATTTAGAATTAATACCACAAGTGAATCTTTCACATGGGCTTTTACATTTTTGTCCATCAGAAACATCCAAATAAAATGGTGGAGGACATACGCATTTTCCAGGTTGTATACATTTTTCATTAGGGAAGCAATCAGAATCACTTATACAGCGTTTCTGGTTCAAGGAACAATGTCCAGACATAGGATCTTTACCATAGCCAGTGGGACAATTACAAATGTAGGAGCCCGGTGTGTTAATACATTCAGCTCCAAATCCACAAACAGGTTGGCCGGACGTGCATTCGTTTGTGTCTTCACAGGCGCCGTCCACAGACTGAGAGTATCCGGCGGGGCAAGCGCAGTAACTCACTCCGTCCGATATAACGATACATTCCGCGCCCTTTCCGCATTTGTTATCTTTATTGCAGCCAGAAAGAACACAGTTTCCATCTACTACTTTATATGGAGGATGACATTGGCAGCTTATATCATCACAAATCTCACAGGACCTATAAGGATTTCCGCTGTATTCTGTAGGACACTTGCATTCATAGCTTCCAGGCAGATTCTTGCATATTGCATTAAGACCGCAAGGTGAACGTCCGTGTTGTGTGCATTCATTGATATCTTCACATAGCCCATTTTCTTTGTTACGAGAAAAACCTTGAGAACAGACGCAAACATTTTCACCTTCGTGTAAAACGCATTGTTCACCTTGAGGGCATGGATTTATATCACTACATTCACTTGGCATTTTTCCAGGAATACAACCATCTAAATAAGGATCGCCACTAAAACTTCCCGGGCACTCGCATTGAAAATGTCCTGGTAAATTTTGACACACGGCTCCAACACTGCAAGGGTTATCGTTACATTCATTTATATCCTGACACCCACTGGAAGACATTGGATCACCGGTAAATCCGCTTCTACATGTGCACTGCGCAACTAAACCATTTAATAAACATTCTGCATTACTTCCACATTGTAAGGCTTCACAAGGGTCTGAAACAAACATTTTCATCTTAATTATTTTTCATGTTGTTTGCCTTAAATAACTATTTGTACTACTTTATTGTAAACTTTTATTTAGTTTCACCAGCAACCAAATCTTGCATGTCGATTCTGACCTTCTTCCCGATATTCGGTGGAGCTGAAAATTTGCATACGTAGGTAGTTTCGGTGACAATACAATATGCAATTACAAATTTCATCAACATCAGGTGGAAGACATCAAAAAAGCTCGACATGAAAAAAAAACTTAAAACTTATTTTTCATATTATAAGGTATACTTACGCCGACACTCATTACCAACATTTGGTTCAGGACATAAACATCTCGCTGTAGGATCACATAAAGCGTTTCCGGGGCAGTCATTATCGCCTTTGCAAGATAATACTTCTGTACACCTAACTCTTGCATCTGGATCAGGTACGGTGCTTTCAGGGCATTCACAGTGAAATGAGCCTTCTTTATTTATGCACTCGGCACCTACGCCACAAGACCCTTCCACTTGGCACTCGTCAACATCCAAACATTGCTTATAGGCGTCTCCTGTATAACCCTCAGGGCACTGACAAGCAAAACTTCCCAAAATGTTAGTGCATCTTGCGTGAGTACCACAACGTCCAACTGGTCCTAAAGCTGAATCACATTCATTGATATCAATACATCCAGCTGCGATGTCTGTAGGATCGAATGTCCACCCTTCTTCGCAAACACAGTATGCTTCAGATCCGTCAGGCTTACAATAAGAATGTTCACCACATTTGACATCTTCGCAAGGAGCGCGGCAGACGACTCGCGGAGGATTTCCTACAAATCCAGGGACGCATTCGCAGTTGTATCCACCCAAAATATTTACACACAGCGTGTTTTCCCCACATATTGATTTATTAGACGCACATTCGTCGATGTCTACACAAATTGATCCCTTGGCATCGAATCCATTCTTGCAGAAACATTGATTTTCAATACATTCTGCATTATTTGTACAGTCGAAATTCGATTTACACAGTGTGTTCACGTCAATCTGAAAATGTATTAATGTTTAGAAATCCAACAAGTACTTAACCTAAAACACATTAGAAAATTTCATAATAGATTACCTGTTCACAAGCTATTTCTGGATTTGGATTGGCTCTATACCCTTGAGGACAAACACAGTTATAGCCCGGGTTGGCATTTTCGCAGAGAGCGTGCGTACCGCAAGGCCGCTCCAAAGTTTCGCACTCGTTGACGTCACGGCAACCGTCTGGTGTTTGCGCATCTCCGGTGTACTCGGGTTGGCAAGAGCACACGTAGCTTCCCAGGGTGTTGGTACACACTGCATGTGCGCTGCACACGGCTTCGCTACTCTTACACTCATCCACGTCTGGTGCAACAAACAACGCACGTCTAATTACAAAGGTCACTAACGCGCTTCACGATTATTAGGTATACATACGCAGTAGGTACGCCAACAGCCACTACGAAGAGGAAGAGACAGAAAGACGACGGTACGCGAAGTGTTTGTACACCGCCGGAAAACAAGAAAAGAAAATTTCGAAAGCCAAAAAGTAACACATCATTTAAATGAATTTAATACATCAAACAGAACAAATCCTTTGAGAAAAATGAGAATGCTGTCATGGAAGTTGGAGATCCGTTCTTGCCATACAATCCGATTCTAGCTGAAAAATTTGATAACATTGTCCATAAATGTTTTGTGATCAGTTATGTTAGTAGAAGCGTGAAGCTACCGCGTCTTTGAACGGTAGTTTTCAGCGCGGTTCGTTAAACGCGATCGAGTTATATTGTAAGTACGAGAAAGCGTTAAACCACAAGGGCGAAAACAGATTAGTGATCTTCACACCTAGTGACTGGCGCGTCATGTGGAAACTCACCCTCGCAGTGTACGTCAGGATCGCCTTTGAAACCTGGTGGACACAAGCAGCGATAAGCGCCTGGGAGATTTTCGCAAAGAGCACCACGGCCGCAGGAGGCGCGCGCACACTCGTCGTGGTCGTGGCAGCCAACTCGCGGATCGCCTTCGAAACCTGGCGGGCAGCTGCACTCGTATGCACCTTCGATGTTTCGGCACACGGCGCCCGGCCCGCAACTGTCACCGTTCACACATTCATCTACATCGATGCACTGCCAAATAATATGGAAATTAGTATTAAAGAAAGATAGCTTAAATCATAAAAAGAAGAGAAACAAATTGTCGATTTACCCCATCGAATGGACTTCCGGTGTAACCAGCTTGGCATGCACAAGTATAGTTTCCAGGATAGTTTTGACAGATTGCGTTAGCACCACAAGCGCCAGGTCTTCGACATTCATCGATATCTGTAAGAAAACAATCAGATTATAAATTCAACCAATTGTGAGTCGGACTCGCGCTCAAAGGATTGATTGCAGTACCATGTGAAAGTTTGTTGGTAAAAAACAAAATTGTTTGTGATTACTTGAATACATTTTATACTAATTTGTAACTATTTGGGTAATGTTAATATCAGCGAAACTCTAACACTAATGTAGTACGTACTAATGCTTAGAACTGTCCTTGTTACTGTCACACAAAAGTTAAAACACGCGTGCTAGAGAGTAACAGGGACAATGCCAAGCATAAGTACGTGCTAAGTAACGTCTATTTATCTCAAACTTAGATATTAAAACTTACTGGCCAACACTAACTTGATTGAGAACTTATTAAGAATTTTCCAACAAGTACATCTAGTATATTGAAACGCTCAATTTTACATATTTTCCGTGTATTACGAGTAGAATATAAGAGTAACAAGTAAAAAGTAGATCTCCGAATTGCAAGTTGAAATGGCATTGGGCTGGTCATATAGCTCGCAAAACTGACAATCGTTAGGTAATAAAGGTTATTGAGTGGCGACCACAAACCGAAAAACACGGCAGACGAAGGCCCTCAACTCGATATGCGTCGCAGGAAGACGGTGGATAGAGGTGGCTCAAGACCGTTTGTATTAAACCGTTTGTAGTTTGGAATTTTAAGGAAGAGGCTTATGTCCAGCAGTGGACTTCTATAGGCTGATGATGATGAAGTTAATAGTAGTACCCTTTTATAATATATATTGCATTCACTACAGTGAGTAGCACTTACTACTCAGCATTAATTTTTAATATTATTTTTTTTAGCGCCTAATTAAATTAAATTTGTGTATAATGTGCAATTTTTATGTAGATAAAACATTAATCTTGGGTGCTAGAAAGAAGTTACAGACAGGCGGCGGACAGAAAACTGAGCGAGAGCAATTTAGGTCCCGTTGCCCCATTGAAGTACGAAACCCTAATAAAAACGTTGGAAAGACAGCCCAATAAATTCAGATATTATTAAAATAGTATTTACCTCTACACTCTTCCTCGCCATCTCCCTCAAAGCCTCGATTACATTTGCAGATAAAATGAGCAGGCAGATTACAACACTCGGCGTTTTGGACGCACCTAGATGCTACTGCTGGATCCGCACATTCATCGATATCTACGAAAATGAAATAAAATTAAAGCAAACTATCTTCTGGATCATTATACAAAAATTAATATAAATGATTATTTGCTGAATTGAATGAACCGAAGTGTACCTCTGCATGCGAAACCGTCGCCTTCGTAGCCTGGGAAACACGAACATTGAAAACTGCCGACCGTATTCGTACAGTGTGCAAAAACATCGCATGGTCTATCTTTGCATTCGTTTACATCTGAAAGTGGATATAAAAACATGTAATTCCGTTTTTTTCAGTAATATTATATTTTCATTCAGTAATAACGCAAATAACTGCAGCAAAATATGAATGTACCTTGTTCCTGACAGTTACAACCACCGAACCCATCATTACAATGGCACACTCCATTTAGACAAGCGCCGTTTATACACCTGGCACCGTCCTCTTTGGTACAATCATCTGAAATAACCAAATGTACATCAATTAACTCTGTGCTGGAATGTTCTTGTAATATCATAATGGTCTCATGAATAAAATCTACGTACCTGTGCATTTTAACTCTAGCTTGAGCTCGTCTGATGCCTTAAAACAGTCTGGCACACCGTCGCATAATTTTGATAATTCATATAATTGCAATATTTGTGTAGATTCGTTTACTTGACAGCCAAAATAGCCGTCTTCTAAATTTAAGAAAAATACTTCTCGTTTTATTCCTAAACCTATTCCATATTGGCTTTGTGTCGCTACCTGTGAAACAAACATCAATTCATTAAGTGTGATTTAAACTAAAAATAAATAGAACCTGTAATCAAATATATTTTTGACCTTGGTTGACTTGCAAAACGAATCTAATCCTATTTAAACATTGGGTGCTATTTAACTTTAGGTAAAAAAACAATTGATACCTTACTCTAAATAACAACAATAATTTTTGTTTTTTTTATTACAACCTTAAAAAATAATTAGTCGTTGAAAATTCTATATTTATCGTAATCAGTCTAGTTTATTCGTTGTGCAAGCTGGGCTAATTAGTCCAAATAAAGTGTGTTCATGGTAAAATTTCACGTAACGATTTCATACCGTAGGTACTTATTTATAGAAGATACCTAATAAGTACAACTTTCTATATTCTATTACTTACATGAGTCGTTGTGACTAAAAGAGCCCAAACCACGAGCGGTAGGTTGTCTATATACATTGTTTCTGTAACAAAAGATAAGTCATGTTTAATACACTGTGTGGTTTAGTCTAACTATTCCCTATATTTATTTATCATGGTACTGAATAATGCTCGATGTATTGTTTATAGGTTCAAACTAAAAAAAAAATCGTTAATTACTATAAAAGCAACCAAAGGCGAAGGCTGCCTCGAGGTCAGTTATGTGACGGTGTGAGAACGGTATTTTTACCCAAGACGAACGGAGACCAGTAGGTACATGTGTTTGAGGTAAGAGGTTGTTAGTTTGTTTGTTAACAAAAACTACCTCACTTCTCGGCAGACACGGTTCAAGATTGAACTTTTCAAACCTGGTTGGGAAGTGCGACAGCTTTTGAGCTGGCAACCCAATTCCATCGTATAGGCAGACAATAATACTGCCAGCTTTGATCAATATCAATATCCAGATACCTGCAGTAATCTTAGTTACCTGCATAGTTTTGGGTAAAACCGTGTTATGATACGATAATAATAATGCATGCTATGGATAGTCGTCGTTGCGTGCTGTTGTACAATTATTGTACTTGCACTTAACATCAGCCAAGCGTGAACGTCGTCGGTCAGCAAATGTCACTGATCTAGTTCTTATTACCCTTTCTGGCAATAGCTCTACCGCTTTCGTAAAGTAATACACTGAACTATAGGCCGCTATTATAACTTGTTTTAGTTACCTATCAATTATCCACTCATGCTAACCAGTCCATCTGTTACTGGAGTCGGTCTCCTCAACAATAGACTGGCCTGAAACGTGAGCCGTGTTTACTGATCAAAATTGGCGGCAAATGTTTTGACAGCTCTTATTCGCAATACCTCCGAGGTAGAAACTAAAAAGTTTATATATAAATGGGATGATCGATGATGATAGAACCTCAAGATTATTGGATAGATTCAAATAAGGTTTTCACTGTCGTGTGGGGTATTTATCGAGTGATATTTGTAGAAGAAGTCGGAGGACAAAACCAAAACCAAACCTCGATCCGCAATGTTATTATTTGGTTGGATGGAGGGCCGGCTAGACCACTTTGCGAGTAGTCGAGTACCCAAATTGTTTTGAATTAATTCTTGCTCTACTTGATCTGTTTCAAAAGAATTTTCAGTGTTATCCGTAGAACATCCGTGTAAGTAGGTGCCATCACCAATAACTACTACACATATACCTATATGTTAAGTAGTTGCATCCTCGAACCGGAACCGTAAAAAAAATAATGCGAATAAGCAAAGTAGAATAATTTGGAGAAAGCAATGATATCGATGAAAGTGAAAAACTAAAACCAATATCACCACAAAATAAGCTAGCTATCGATAATTCGGCACACTCATCAAAATATACACTAACCGTAATGTTCGCGATGTAATAGACCTTACGTCACACACCAAAGTCAGAAGTCGTCATGTAGGTTTGCGTGTACGAATGAGGTAGGTATCAAATCAGGCGTTAAAACGTCCGCAAGACCGCGCTGCTGGCGCGGACTCGCTTGCGCCATTCACTTTCACGTCCCATTCGCGCTTTGCACTCTACTCGCGCACGGAAAGTAGGCTGCAAACAATGCCAGCGAGATAGTTTCTCTCTTGAGAAACCATTCTTATTGGCAAGTATCTTATCAATGTCCAACAGTATCACATACGACAAAACTGTATTGCCTCCCTGTGTCGTAGCGAAGTACTTGCTGGATCCAAGTGCATCAGTGAACAGGAGTAATTTAATTTTATATAAGACGATTCAAAATGATCCTTGTGATTTCAATGAATAAAGTTCTTTTTGACTTTGACTTTGACATCCACCACTATGTAGTTTATATACTGGACACGCTACGGTTGCTGCGTACTGAATCATATTATATAAAAGCAGGCGTGGTTTCTTTATTTTTTCAAATCGGAAAATCAACAATACTTTTTGTTGCCTCTCGTAGGCATTACGATAAAACTATCAATTCTCGTAGCAGTGCTGCTACGCGAAGCATTAACTATATAAAAATAAAAAAGCCTTGTATTAAAAGATACGAATTATCTTTAATAAAATCATTTATTTTTATGGTAACCTCATTCGACGAACATGTAATATTAAAGAAAGACAAAAGACGTAATTGCGAATAATGCCTTTGTTGATGCGTTTACTGCGCTATGCGCAGAGTACGTTTCGCTAGAACTGGATAGACGAATGAACACTAAATTGCTTTGGTTGGTACTATCGATAATAGTCGATTGAAGTGGTACCGTGCAACGCGAACGGTACCAGTAGTAGTGATAGCGGTACAAACCAACTGTTTCAACAGCAAGAGAGTATCTACTTCAGTGAGACCATATGGTGCTTTATTACTCACTGGCTAAAATAGGCTATATTACCCATTCTTCTTATATCATTATATTTAGACGTAATATTACCTTCCTACCTGTATGTTGTGCACTATGTAGATAACAATGTTTTATTGTAAGTACATTATAAAATCTTCCAAATTACCTATGCAAACGACCCAGATCCGGGTTTCGTTGAAAATTTGAATAATTCGTAGAATGATACAGGCAGGTAGATACTTAAATAAACGACTTTATTTACTTTCAAGAGTCAGGCGTTAGTAGGCGGAAGGGTAAAACGAAATAAAATGTCAAGTATTTTTTTGGAAACTGTTTTGCGGAAAGAGTTGTATAATTAATTTTGAGCTTATGATTGGAAGTATTGCTGATTATATTGAACTGATGTATTCAGCTCTCGCATTTTACGACGCGATGTTATTAACTTATAACTGGATTTTCATTTATATTTCCGGCTACGATAAACATTCCAACTTCCGGTTATCATCTTCAACTACACAGTTGGTACATACATGAGAGCGGATTGGCTGGGAACGACATGGCTACTTATGTATTTTTTGTACGTAATTTTTGTATTCTTTCCACAGATAATTGACCCTTACAAAAGAAAATTGGCCAAATACGTGTCGGCCACGTAAGAATATTTTGTGTAAATACGAATGGGACCAGCTTAAAAAGGAAGCCCGTGAGCTAGTTTCAGCCCTTTAAGTTACTGCAGTTCCGCCAATTACTAAAATTTAAAAAAAAATAAGATGATGTGCTAATCGTAAGAATTTACAAGAAATCATTTTGAGGTTTGATGACATCCACTACAAAAATGAACAAAAGCCGGCTTTGAAATGAGAGAGACTACATATTTCTATAAATTATAATGTGAGGGTAAAATTAATTGAGGTGTAAAGGATACAAAAGGATGCAAGCAACTTTTCATTCAATTAAATAAAACAACTTATGCCATTATGTGTATGGATGATGTTTTAATTGTAAGCAACGAGTTTGTTTGTCGAACAGACTGGAGTAATTTTGTAAGTATTATCCAATTTGGATAAAAAAATTATGAGAATTATTCTGGACACAGCAAAGAAAAAAAACGGTGTAATCGGAGTACTAAATCAATAAAAACAGCTTACCTAGAAATTTACAAACACAGACTTTTGATATGATATGAAAACCTAAATGGTATGATACAAACGGACGGATGGACATGCAATCTTCATTAGCTGGTAGATGTCCGCTGGACGAGGCCTCCCCATAGAATAGGGGGATTCGATCATAAGGGGGATTTTTCATAATCACCACACTTTGCAGGCGTTATTGGTGTTAAGTAGGTACTCAGATTGATGTTGCTGCCCTTCCTCTGGCATAATCCACTCTTAGTCACTCTGTACGACATCCACGGGAGGTGTTTTATTCGGACATGCAAACAAAGTCTTACCACAACAAGTGATCCTATCTTACGTTTTCGAAAACTGAACCCTACTATGTATAGACTGAATTTGTTTGTTGATTTAATAACCTTCTCCTTTTTTAAAGACAGTTGAGAATGCAAATACACAGTGCAAATAACTTTCCATTTATTTACAGGAAAAGTGCCGAATGAAGTTGGCGAATAGATTAAAGAACGATAATCTATTGAAGAAGAAAAACTACTAGAGGTGTATGCCAGACCGATTTCCGGTGAGAAGCGGCCAGCGAACGCCCGACGCGGTGGCGACTTCGCGTCGCGTCACGAATATTAAGTAATCCACTATAACTCTTTTAAGTAGAGTGACCGTTTCAAGTGCCGGTACCTCTGCGCCGGATTATTTTAAAAACGATTTTGTTCTTAAAATCTAATAGATTTTGCAATAGAAATGAGTCACTATTAGCGTATTGTTTGATCCTACAAAACACATTTAAGGTCTTTCCTATTATAATTTATCCTAATCCGAAATCCGATGATTACGAGGTCTTAGAACGTGGCCTTTGTGGACTAAGCTCACTACCGAATGCCACCTGATTATCAGAAATTATACAGAAATCTTGTTTGCTCCATATGGAAGTAACGCATGAAGAAAGCGGTATATTTCAGTCATTGACCGGATACCGACTGCAAGATAGTAGCGTTACTAAGTTATCCATCTAATACTATTAAACCAGCAATATTTATACGTATTTATATATATTATGAGATCTCGAAAACGGCTAACAATTTCGAATATACAGAAGTTTTTGCGAAAATCTATCTAGCTAGGTTTGATCTCTGGGAAAAGCGTTTTTCCGAATTTTCCATGCAAAGTTCGGTCACCCATTATAATGATATACATGAAAAATACTCCTTATTCTACAAAGTGGTCAACTCATTAATCGTAAAAAGAGGCACATTTTCTGGCCATTGTACAATTCAATCGTGGGTTAAAAGCATGATTCACGGATGTATAGGTAGTACTAATTTCCATAAAACAATGAGCCGTGACTGGACAGCGTGTGGCTAAAAGTTCTTTCACATTACACTTTATATAAGCATGAAATGTTCCTAGGTTTAGATATACAGGGGGCTTAGTGCGGGTTTTGATAGTTTTTGTTCCTTCCATACATTTACTTGCAGCGCCCCTAGCGAAAACATGAAGAAAACTAAGGACGCTGTCAGTAAATGTATGGATGGAAACGAAACTTCAAAACCCGTACTAAGCTCCCTGAACTTGATGACAATAATAATGTCTCAAGTTCATGACAATATACAAGAAGTTTAAGACTATAGCGGGAGTAAGATAAAAAAACATTTGATACAACCAACGACTTTAAAGACGAATCAAAGACATTATCTACCTTGGACGTTACAATCAATCAAAATCACGAGTGAAATTGCAGTTGTAAAGAACTTCTCCCACATTATGACAGATGGGTTGATGGTGCATGGCGTGAGAGTGTAGGAGCCTACATTATAGTGATATTACGGAATGACATAACGGGCCGATGTCGGCCATGTGTCGCTGCGGCTGCAGTCCGTGCGAGGTGACAGGTGCGTTCTGCGTTCACACAACTTTATGGAGCCACCTGCCAATTGCCGAACTCATAATATGGGCGTTGAGTGAACCCAGCTGGTTTTTAATAACCCAGTACAAAAAAGGAATTAATTATATTGAAATTAATTGTATCCAAAATCGAAACAAAATAATTGTCATTATTTTCGAAAAAAGAACACACGAAGTATCGAATTTACGGACAAAGAAAATCAAATCCATTACTGGAGCGTTTTTTAATTTGGAACATTACAATGCTCCAGCAATGTTGTATAAAACGGCGTGCTGGGGTTATTAAATACTCTTTGATCGGATCTCTTTTATCATTCTTGCCATACCAAAATACAACTTTGCTTAGTACAAATTGCGTTCACGTGGCTGTATAAATAAATGCGTTTGCCTTTCGACAAACGAGATAAATAAAAAAATTGGCGGCAGAGCTGAAAAATCATCTTGATTTGTTAATTACATAGGTACATAATAAAAAAAATATAATTAAAATGAGTTCCAACGTTTCAGAGAGTGAAATGGAAATTGAATGTACTCCACTAGATTTAAGATTAGAAGCCAAATTGGCAATGGAAAACCTGCTTCCAGCGAAGTCAAAAGAAAAATACATGAAAGGTATATGATGAGATGAGGTAGGGTATATGAAAATTTTATGAGTTGGAAAAACGAGAAAAAAGTGAACATTTTCTCTGTAACAGTATTTTTGACGTATTTTAATAAGATTGCTAAAACTAAAAAACCATCTACACTATGGGCAATTTATTCCATGCTGAAATGTACAGTTCATGTTTAAAACGGCATTTATTTCCCTGCATTATTTTGAGAAAAGCACTATATATGCCTCGGCGGAAATGGCAATTGCCTGTCTCATATTAGTGAAGTCACTAAAGTCCTCGACTAAGGCTCGGCCTTCAAACTCATACTCGACCTGCAATTGCCTATTTCACGGCTTTTGAAATAATGTACTATTATTATTTATCCGATATCATTACGATATATTTTTTATTATAAAGGAACTATAGAGACAAAAAAGTTTCAGTAGTCAAATTAACAAGTCAAAAAAAAGCAGCCAAGAGCGTGTCGGACCACGCACAGTGAAGATTTCCGAAGTTTGTTTTAATCCAGGTCTTAAACTATTTGTTTACCAAGTTTCATCGATAACGGTTCAGCCATTAAGGCGTGATTAAGCAACAAACATGCATACTTTCGTATTTATAATGTTACTGAATGTTGATGGGATTACAAACCCAAACTACTCAGAAACTGTGATAATTTTCCTTGTAATTCCATTTTATATGCTACTATTTGAAATACTTTTTAGGTATTCCCAATTAGCGGTTCAGCCAGTAGGGGGTGGGGACACTTGACTCTAAACATAATGACCACGACAGCTATGACAGCTTCATGTTTCTGTAATGGAAATCTGTATCGAAAAAAGCTATCCCACACGATGTAACCTATGTGAAGTTGGCAACCAGGTATACAATATTTGATTTACTATGATATCTATTCGATTGTACCGCGTTTCTACTGGATTGTACCGCTATTTAAATCGTTTATACGTTAAGAAACATAGATCGATAGTTTGCCCCCAAAAATCCCCATCAAAAATTTCATCGAATTCGTTAGAGCCGTTTTCGTTAAATCTCAAAATATATTTACATACAAATATTGTTCGTTTAATAGTATATGATATAGCTAGTTTTAAAGTGTTTACCTACATTGATTTATTATTATAGTAGGTAGGCGAGGTTAGTAGGTTTATGTGATACTAGACAGCTACTTAAACCAGTAACGTGTGAAAAGATAATATTTTTAAACTGGCCAGATATTAACTCGACTACTTACTATTATTAACTCGCCACTAAGTTCTTACAAATTTAGTAGTTCGTATACATTGATGTATGTCAAGAAAAGTAATTTTGGTCCGTCGGTCACGTCATTAATTACCACAACCGCTCTGTGAGAACAGATTGCAATTAGAACAAAGAGCCTTGAAGTTAGCGCCACGCTTGGATGCAGCCTCGTCTTGCCTCGGATTTGGTATTCGAGATTTTTCAATTTGAAATACCTAACAGTACTGGTTTTATTTAACAATTATCTCACGCTGACTGTATAAAACCTGCTGTATCGATGGCGAGTTTACCCTAAAAAAACATATTTGATTTGGTGATGACGAAATTACCTTCCAAGTATGGAACTTAAAAGTAGCACCAAGCAAGTTAAATTATAAAAAATACAAAAAACCTGACTGCGGCCACAATTAAAGAGTGGTAAGTAAAAAATCAATAAGTTTTTTTGTTAACTAATGTTTTATTTTTTACTTTTACGAAATTCCTACTGAAGATGATAGTAAAATTAGTAGGAATCAGAACCTAATCAGAACTTTTCTTATACTATTTGGCAAGCAAACAAGCATACGGCCCGCCTGATGGAAAGTAGTTACCGTAGCCTAAGGACGCCACGACACCAGCCCCCCTATTCCCTAACTGAAAGTCACTCGGTGACTAACGTTTGACAAGTAGAATTACCATCAATTGACAATTCTTAATGATAACTTTTAGTAATTGATGGTAATTTTACTTGTCAAACGTTAGTCACCGAGTGACTTTCAGTTAGGGAATAGGGGAATAGGCAGAAGCATCACACGCGTGCTGCCGACCCTGATACAAAGATGAAAAGTCTCTTGTGCCTGTAATTTACCGGCACTTCAAACCGAAACACAGCAATGCGAGCACTAGGTAGGTAGTACTTCCCCGGAGGAACTCTTTAACAAGATGTTCTACTACTAACAAAACGTAAGCTGATTAAAATAAACTCAAACACTACTAATATACAGGGTGTTTTTTTTAAATGGGACAGTATGGGGATATCCGAATCCATAAGAGATACGGGAAAACTGTCTTTGGAACCATTTGCTCATTTTGTATGAAAATGATTTTGGCATAGTTATTTTTTTGGTCAAGCGTGAGTTCTCCATAAAAATGAGTAGTTTTGATCAAAAATTTTTTTTATGCGTGTTGACTCATTTTCATGTAAGGATTGTTTCATTGTATCGGAAGAAAAAAATCTGAGCAGCAGAAGTTTGTCAAATTTTATAAAATGTTTTTTCATACAATTTGTAAGTAACCTGGTACCTACGTTAATAAAACTATCGCAATAAATTTTCAAAATGGCCTTCCTCTTGCTGTTTCCAGGTACGGGTACGTTTCAGAATACCTCTTGTGGCCTTAGAACCGAGAAGCTCCGTTGTCCGACTTTCGTTTCCATCATCAGATCAGCCCCCCATTTATAGTAGCAAATGGCAATGGGGAACGCAACAATGGAGATCGTTTTGGCAGCCTTAGCGCTGTTGAATTTATTTATTTATTTATTTTACTTTAGTTATAACGGTACACAGCTACCAATAACACTAAATAAAGGGTAACACAATCGAATAATAATAACAATTGATCAACTAATTTTCACACAAAATAACACAGTCAAAACAACAGAATAAACCAAATCTTTTGATATTTGAAAGGAGGAATATTTAGGTCAAGAAGTTTTCCCTGTTCAAGTTTCATATAAGATGTAGATAGCGCTAAGCTGGCAATAATAAAATGATCCTCATTGTTGCGTTCCCCATTGCCATTTGCGACTGTAATTGGGGGCCAGTTCTTTGTCACCATATAATATTGTATTGTCATTGGCAATGGTATGTAAAATTTTAATTCTATCGGATGATGGGAACTGAGTCAAAATCGGCTTGCAAGATTTGTCCCAAAAATACACACGTTATTCATACATATGCTATATGGCTACATTGCATCTGATATCGCAGCGCCCCCCAGTGCCCCTAATTAAAATATTCAAAAAACCTGCTCTGAAACGCGTATTAGCATTCCATCATCTATTGCAGCGACCCTTAGTGACGTGTGATTTAACCTATTTATGAACCTTTTTCGAAGTTATACAAACCGATTGCAAAAAACCACATTCAATTGTTTATGCCGTTTTGAGTTTCATCTATTGCAGCGCCTTAGTACTTATACACTTTATAATATCCTATAACACTCCTGATGTTGAAACGAATCCAAAGACCTCATTTATCAAAATCCACCAAGCCGCTTAGACTACAGGAGGGGTCAAAGGAACAGACATACATACAGCAGTCTGGTAATAATGCTCTGATGCTTGCCTGTTACCTGTACTGGAAGTTAACTTTGTATAAAAATTGTTTAGTCTATAGGTCACTAAACTATTTTTATACAAAGTTAAATCCATATTCCTTCAGACATAACAGCGTCATCGAGTTACAAACAAACACCCAACATTTTACAATCATAATAATAAGTAGGATTACTATTCTGAGCATTATTCTAAACTATTTGTTCAATAATTACGAGAATTGGGACTTGAATATTAGGAAAAATTAATCGTAAAAAATTAACACCCTTTTATCCAATTTGAAAGGTAAAAGCTTGATCGTCAATAAGCATTTACGTTTAAAAACCAAAAGGTTAAAAGGGACATTGCATAATGTGAGCATTGAACGGCAAATATCAAAACATTCGGCTATTTGAAGGTCGCGTCGAAGATAACGGTCTCTAGTTTAATAAGTAGCCAGTCAATTTATTGCCGGCAGTTTTCGCGTTTTCGTGCTTATATTCTGAACCTAATTATGTAAAGATAAAAAAAGTGCAATAAAATCGTGTAGGTGCCCATTTACCAATCAAAGGTGTGTAACATTGTTGGTTTATCTTATGTTCTTATTGTTGGTTATCTTGGTAAACTTTCTAAAGGCACATGACGGCATTTTATAACACTTTTCTTATAAAAATAGAAATCATTGTTCCCATGCACCACGCACTGATTCAAATGGTATGAGATCACACATGAGACGAAATATCAGATCTGGCAGAGTACCGGAGGGCGTTCCGATTTATATCTTTGCTTGTAACCCACTTATTTGATATAGGAAGGTTTCGAACAATAAACATGAGAACAAAAAACAACAGGGTTTTTTGTTTGTCTATTACCTAATGTGTGATGATCATTATCAAGAATCTTTGGCGGTCATTCGTCATTAACCATACTTACATCTACTTGGCATCTTCGCAGCAACAAAAAATACAGTTGTAACTTTTCAAGCGTGTCTAAGGAATGATTATAATCGTATAGGTAATGTTTTGCAGATTACTATGCAAAAGAATACGGAAAACATAAACTTTGTGGTAAGATATGTATTAATATTTTAGGAAATCGCTAATTTTAGACGAAAATTGTACGCTGACAGTATCATCATTGACAAAAAAAGTATCTATTCACGGTGCGAGCATATTCAAACATTCATACATTGTCTTCAGTCATCATCTTTGTTTGATTTAACTAGTAAAGCTATATTTAGGCCCAAGTTCACCAATTAATAAACAGGTAGTTACTGTAACCATCGATAACGATGACAAAATGTATTAAAATACTAGTTGCGCCCCGCAGTTTCACCCGCGTGAAAAATGATGTAAATTGATGATGATAATGAAAAGTAGCCTATGTGTTAATCCAGGGCGTAAAGTATCTCCATTCCAAATTTCACTCAAATCCATTCAGTAGTTTTTACGTGAAAGAGTAACAAACATCCATCCATACTCACAAACTTTCGCGTTTATAATATTAGTAGGATAGGATCTGTCAAAAAATATTGGTAAGGCCGTCTGTCTTAGCCTCGAATTCCTTTTTAAAGTAGCGTAGGTACAAAGTTTGTACAATATTCCAGTCACTTCAATATGAAGTATTGCATTTTTAAGCGTAGCTCTACTTGTAGGTTCGTCTATTGTCATAGCAACACACATTTTCTTGCGTGAAATATTTTATAAAAACGTGTAACTACTAATACGAACGTAAATAATGTTTCAGCTATTTCTTAACTAGTCGAATAAAGAAACAAAAGCGAAAAGAGAAAACATAGTTACTGTAAAGCGTTGTCAAATAAATATTCATTTATGTTAAGTCTAAGCAAGGCTGAATACCACGTCATCTGTGTCACAGTGATTTGAACGTCTACTAGTGAGTACCTAGTGTCTATCTACCCACGACTACAAGAACCCAGTAAGCGATTGAAAACTTAAGTAACACAGAAGTTATAAATTACATACCTACGATATTAAGTGCTTAAAATATCTTGATTGCCTAAACTGCGTAATTTTGATACTATGTCGTTGTCTGGGTGCTAAGTAAATTATAATTATGCCATTTAATTTATGGTAACTCAAAGATCAAGCTCAGAACATAGCTAAAGTGTAGAGCGGCGTCGATATTGTTTATATCCTGTGATATGTATTATATGGAACTAAATTAAAATGACTGAAAACTTAGGAAAATAAAAAAATATAGTTTTCAAATTCTTTTGGTACGTTTTTATATGTTTGTTTTTAAGGTATCTAGATTATATTAATCAAAATCAGGTTTTCCTCATAAATGTCATCCGCCTTTTTGATCTGCTGAGTTGAAATAAAATACTTACCTTGAACATAATTTAGTTTTCATTTTGGAATTATTCGTGATTCTTAGCTGAACCTTGGAACCTTTTATATGATAATTTGGGGTTTGTCCAAAGAATGTTTGAATCTATATGTATCAAGTTGTTATCTACTTAAAACGCCTCCTTACGTCGGTTGCATCATCGGGTGCAAGCTATGTAGTGACTTACTGGATACTTTTAAGGAAAATCTGCTTGGCCCTATATGGGAATGTATGCACTAGCTTACATAAGTGAAATACAGCGCCGCGCTTTAAACTTTCTGTCGCATGTTGGCCTGTTTTGTAATACGTTACACAGGCATCAAGAAGCTTCAATGAAGTCCTTATATATATCCGTCTCTTGATTTCACCTTGAAGACTTATTAGAATACTTCTTATTGGAAACAAACTGTCATTATAGCTGGCCTTTATTTTATACATATGTGCCATATTATGTATTATGCTTACATACTATGGCTACTACTGATTGATCGTCACTTAACAAATTATTTCGTATAACAAGGTATATAATAATAATCATATAAATGACTTTTAAATGGAACACAAAGATGACCAGTTAGTATAACAGTAACTCGGTTTGGTACTTATTATAAATAGGTTTTTTTATTAATTCATCTCAAAATAATCCATGAAACTTTAAGAGATAAAAAATGCGAGAAGAGATTACCCTCGTTACCGCATTCATTTACTCTGTTTAAGGATGTAGTAAAGTAGGTAAGTGAATGTTTCGTCTTGTGAGCGAACTCAAAATGAATGCTAGGTTATTGGAATGAAATCAGAATGGAGTAAAGGTAGAATGCGAGCGCGGTCGTGAGGTCGTGTCGTGTGAATTTGCGCTTACAACATGTAGGCATGTACCTACCGTGCCGTCGATTAATAGCAGCACAAGGAGAGAGTTTAAAAAGTTAGTTTACCTTAGGATCATCGGTGAGTGCAGGAACGGTGGTGTACGGGGCTCATTCCTCCCGGTATAAGTGATCCGCCTTCCCTCGCCGGTAGGCGAACAGCCGTTAGGCAACTGCGAGGAACTCGCCACAAACCGTTGACAGTAATACTTGTTAGCGATACACTATTTACTGTATAGCTAGAAACACACTATCACTTAGCACTGCACCTACACTCCAGGATTCGGAGTTAACCGTTCGTTTAACGGGTACTCACACGACAGTTAATGTAGCGACGACGCGCCGGTCGATGTTATGTTCGACCGAGATGTTGGCCGGACAATGACTGAGCGCGGGGCGAAATTGTAGGCTTCGGCGCTCGCGCAGGTTGTGGCGCCCCGCGGCCCTCGCCCGCCCCCGCGCCGCCGCGGGTCCCGCTCGCTGCCCGACACTTCACCCTCGAACGCATTTCCCACTAGCTGAGCTTTTGCCAGCCCTGCTCTTGCTCTACCTATAAATTATATGACGATGCAAGGGCGACTAAACGATCACTAAATTCGTTCCCCAAGTTGCAAAAAGCATGATACCCTGAAAGTTATTTTGTAACATATCAATTTGTTTTTGCTACGAAACTCTGTACCTTTGAACTCATTAGGACATTAAGTGTTTACGATTACCTTATTAAATTAACTTAACAAAATTACATACTTGATGAGCTTCTTTTTTCTTTTGATTGCTTTAATAAAATTAAGATTTACTTATACACTATATGCATGTAAATTATGTATTAGTTTGGGTTCTGTGAGTATATTACCATCTTCACATTGGATAAAGCGAGCCGCGGCTCTGAGGTAGAGCCGAACTCAATAAACGTTCTCCTTTTTTTCTCATCACCAATTACATTTATTTTTATCGAGCTATTCAAAGTAATGGCTCCACAATTCGATTGTGTCTGACTGAAGCCTACGTCTATTCAATTCAAAGATAGGCAATAAAATCAAACTGTATGACTATAGTACTTTCATACAAATTGGTAAGAGAATTATAATTTTATCCGTTGCCGTTGTTTCAATTTATTATTTTTGTTGAAGTAAATAATATATAGGTAGTAAAAAACACTAAGGAGTCAGAATTGTATTACAGTAGGTACAGTATAGGGTTAAAGTTTTTTGGCTGGTCGTGTGTTTTGTGTTTGCCTGTTGCCATTTTAACCGATTGGTATCCGGTTTTTTTTAACCGTTTTCTATCACATGAGTATCATGGATGGTTGTTAGATAGGTTTATCACCACACGACGTTACATATGCAGCCCATAGTGACGTGGGGTGATAAAAACTAGGAACTTTCAAATCGAATGCTAAAAACCGCATTAATATCTAACCGACATTAATGTTGTTTTAGCAATCCGGTTTGAAGATAAATTGGAACAGACAAATTGCATCACTCTGCTTCTATTACGCTATTCTTTATACAAATGATATCAACGTGCTTTTCAATGACAGATATCACTTTGCCTCTATTTCGCTCTTTGTTCATACAAAAGACATCAACGCGTGCTCATTCTCTGTCAAATATAACTCTACCTCCATTTTGCTCTTTTTTTCATGTAAAAGACATCAACGAGTGCTCTTTCAACGTCAGATATCACACTGCCTCTATTTTGTTATTTTTTCATACAAAAGACATCAACGCGTGCTCTTTTCCTGTCAGATATAACTCTGCCTCTATTTTGCTGTTTTTTCATGTAAAAGGCATCAACGCGTGATTTTTCAATGTCATAATATATATCATTAATGTGATACCCCTGCCTCTATTTCGCTCTTTTTTTATACAAAAGACATCAGCGCGCGCTCCTTTTCAGTGGCATATAAATATATATCACTTTATCTCTATTTCGTTAATTTTTCAACAACAACCGGTAAAGCTGTTTCAAAATCCACTATCTATGCAGCCCGTAGTGATGTGGGGCGATAAAAACCAGAAACTTTGCTTAAATTCGTACTATATTAATTGCTAAAAACCGCATTAAAATCTAACCGACTGTAATGCGGTTTTTAGCAATCTATTTTAGAGATAAATTGGAACAAACAAACTAACAAAATAAAGAACTTCATAGCCCAAACACAATATACCGGCTTCTTCGGTGGCGTCGCGGGTAAAAATACGCGCGCTCCATAAGTTGCTTCTTCACGCAAGAGACATCAACGCGCTCTTTATTCTCGGAAATGTTTTTCTTTGATTTTATTGTTTTTTTTACAAAAGACATCATCATCAGAAGTCCACTAATTAGGTAGCTTTAGACTTGCGCTTGACACTTTTTAATGGATTTGCCCTGTATAGAGTAGGTAAGCAGGATGTTTTAATGGATTTGCCCTCCTATAGAGTAGCCCCCTTATACATAATCATTTTTTAAACCTATTTTAGCTAAATTAGCTTTTGTCTTGTTTTGACGTAGGTATGACATTTACATCAGAGAGAACTAGAAAAAACTATTTTAACTAAAATAGGTTTCAAAAATGATAATAAATAAGGCCCTAAGTATACAGGTGTTACATAGATAGTATTTGCACATGTATTTTTGAGGAGAAAAATCTATTGGTACGTGACCGGGATCGAACCCATGGTCTTATACTCTTGAAAGCGAAACCAAGCAAAACGAGCATTACTGCTTCCGTTTTGTATGCCTACGTTCACTTATGAGTTTATGCCTGACTAAACACAGATTCGAACCCGTATAAAAAAAAATATTTTCTGGGTTCAGACACAACAAATATTCAGTGCGATCGGATCTGTGGGTTCTGATGGGCCCACACTTGTTGGCTTGTTGTTTTTCATGCAAAAGACATCAACGCGCGCTCAATTCAATGCGAGTTTGTACTTTGATTTTATTTTACTTTTCTTCATACGAAAGACATAATTCGATTATCTTCATAGAAAATCATCATCATCAGAAGCCTTTAGACGTAGAGCCTTTAGAACCTTTAGCTGGACGAGGGCTCCCCATAGAATACAATGAGAGAATTTGTTACACTTCGCAGGTGGATTGGATGCTGCTGCCCATCCCCTGGTAAAATCCCAAGTTGGCTTTTACGATATCCACGGTAGAAGACAGAAAGGTATATTCTTAGACCGGACACGCCACGGTAATAGTTTAATTAATACATGTTGAATTCAAGTTCACAAGTCAAGGTTTTACTATAAACTTATACGGCCTTATTATTACAGAACATGGACTAAATCTGAATTAAGTCCAGGCGTACCTACTAGTCTAGGCTTAAATATCGACATTAGGCATACACGACTTTAAAACGAAAGCAGATGGTTTCTTTTCCAAAATCAATTCTCGCGCAACTACACAAACCAAAGAATCAAACTAACGGATTGTGTCACAACATGAAATTCTTACCTCAAACAAACAATCCACTGTAAATTTTAAGAGCCGATTTCACCATACTCTGTTAGTTAGTAAATGTCTTGTTAAATCTAACCATTGGTCAAGGTGACAGATAATCTATGAAAACACCTGTCAAAAAGCATTGGTTAGACTTAACAGTTGTTTAATCGCCTGTTATTTGCTGGTGAAATCAAACCTTAATCCATTGCTAAACTAGGGGGCTGCCTGGTTTTAGAAAAACCAGAGATAGTCCACGCTTATGTAATTTTTGGCATAAGCGCGGACTATCTAGCTTGAAAGTTGCTTCTGGAAAACAAACCATCTGCTTTTGTATTACAGTCGTATATACCATAGGTCGATATTTAAGCCTAGACCGGTAGTCCTGGTTTATCCCAGACTAAGGGCATGTTTTGTAATAACACCCATATAGTTATGGCCCAATAGACAAGTAGGTACTGGCATTACCCATGGCTATATTCTTGAACAAGCTATTTGATTGTGAAGTAGAGTTTACTTTGTGGTGCATACGAATTAAACTTGATCGATTCAATTAAGCCTCTTCTTATGATAAAGCCGGGTATTCATAAGGCAACATTTGTTAATAACACTGTTTATAAAGGGTATTTGTTAACAAATGTTGCCTAATGAATACCCGGCTAAACATTGTGAAACACGGTTTATAAACAATGTTTATTAACAAATGTTGCCTAATGAATACCCGGCTAAACATTGTGAAACACGGTTTATAAACAATGTTTATTAACAAATGTTGCCTAATGAATACCCGGCTAAACATTGTGAAACACGGTTTATAAACAATGTTTATTAACAAATGTTGCCTAATGAATACCCGGCTAAACATTGTAAAACACGGTTTATAAACAATGTTTATTAACAAATGTTGAATACCCGGCTTTATGATGTGTATAATTTTTTTCTTACATTTTTTACTAATGTAGTCCTACTAATATTATAAACGCCAAAGTTTGTGAGTATGGATGTTTGTTACTTTTTCACGTAAAAACTACTGAGTGGATTTGAGTGAAATTTGGAATGGAGATACTTTACGCCCTGGATAAACACATAGGCTACTTTTCATCATCATCATCATCATCATCAATTTTCATCATTATTCACGCGGGTGAAACCGCGGAGCGCAACTAGTAGTTGCATATTTTCTTATCCACTTCGTAACATAACATAACAACCCAACAATCACATACATAGTCCTGATCCGACACTAGGATTATTTATTTTATTTTATTTTATTTTACAAATTTTGGGAAAACTTACAGCTAGTACACATACGAATTATAAACTAAAATACATGAAGAACTACCTACATGTATCTAGAGGGCCATTTAAAAGTTTCCACATATAGGTCACAAACGAGTTAACATAAAAACAGTAATCGTAGACGACGAAAAGAGAAAAAAAAGAAGATACAAAAAACAAAATGAAATTAAATGATAAATGCGAAGTTAAGTTACCTAATATAAGAAAAATTTGTCACTGAGTAAGCGCTTAAGCCTACTAGTTGGGGTATTGAATAAATCAACATCAACATCTGCCTTGACCAAAGTATTGAACGATGTGCATGCCCTAATCATGAACGCGTTTTGCCTGTAGTTTGTCCTTGCTATTGGAACCAGGATGGAACCAGGATTGATATCATCAGGAACTACGAGCACCATGCACAAATACAAACTAACATTACCACAAAACACAAACATTATTTGAGCTCAAATATTAGCTCAATAAATTTTCAGGTATCAAGCCCCTTTCGAATATTTGCCTATTTCGAATATTTGCTTAGTAGGTATCCTATGCAACATTTTTCATTTACAGGTTCTATGCTTAGTAATAAACCGTAAACTGAAGTATCTAGATATTGGTAAGAAATGACACTATAAAAGCAATGGCGTGAGTCGTTTAACTGTTCAGTACGTGTTATATGAGTTACGTGAATAATAACAGTTATCAGACAGTGTTTGAGAATTATATAACTCTCAGAACTGGGTTGATACCAAAACACTAATCACAAAACTAAGTAGGTATATCACATGCTAAAGACAAAAATACATAGTTTTAGAAACAAAGAATCTCACAATTAAGGCATACCATAAGACACGGTCTGTCTGGTCAAAATAGAGTGTAAACCGTTGTTATTGTAAATCTCAAAGGTTTGTTGGCTGTAGTCATTCTCCACGGCGTGGCACACCAGCGCAGCTTGCAGCATAGTGGTGACCGGATAACGGTCGTTGAGGTACGTACTCACTTCGGAGGGCAGACGCGGGCTCCTTACTTGCTCCGAATCTCGACAAAAGTTCGTACATAAGTCGTCATTCTCATAACTCGCGTCAGTGTCACGGCCGGCTCGCCATTGCAATCATGGCCCGCCATCGCACAAGGTTGCATCGCATACGTGTCTGCACGTAACATTATACCATGCCGTTATTATGTGATAATCATATGATTTCCAGACCATCCTTTTCTATTATTGTTAAATTTAACATTGATATTGTTTTGATGTAACCACGAGCTACGACTATAAAACGGAGGTCAGGAAATGCAATAATAACGTCATATTATGCAAGAGTTATTGAGGTATGAAAATCGTAGTGATTTTGCATGAACTTGAATCAAAATTCTTATATACTTAACTTGTAGGTTTATGGCTCTAAAATAATGCTTAACTGACTTCGTTAAAACTATAAAAACGCTATTAATTGCCGTGGAATATCTTTAATCAAAGGCGCCCACAGAGCTGTTGGCAAGGCAAGTTGGTTATATTTTTATTGTTTGATGTAGTCACGCTGTTTATTATTTTCTCCTTGATTCTTGTTGGTTGTTATTGCTTACGTATTGAAACAACTTTTACTGCCCTGTTAATTAAAGCTTACCATATACGTAGAGAGTGAGGGATATATTCTGCATGTACAATATTTGGCACATCTGTTGTGGGTGTGATTTCGCCAGACGAGTTTGGCTTTCTCCAATCTCCATGTGTTGCAACAACACATGGAGTGAGTGGTCGACTCTTCTGCTTGGCAAGTCGAGTTGCGGGCGCGCCCCAATACGATGCACTTGGTGACATTATAACGAAATCAACAACCAAATATCAAGGCTGACAACTATTCAGACTGCCAAAGCTGCCAAAGATTACTTCTGATTTCACACTGTCTATTTGGAAATGGCAAATGGCCAGTGATTCATACCATAATGTGGAGGAGTTTGATGAAATAGGAAACTTGTAGATTACTTTTGACTATTATAGATTTATGTATTAATGAGGCCTTTAAAAATGGTCATCGATTATTATGACTCAAAGACTAAAATGAAGGTATTGTGGCTTTTGAAAAACTTAAGTCCGGTTTCGATGATTGCTCTCTACCGCAATGAGTAGCACCTATAGCATATTTATTTACTCACAAATAAGTAATCTTAATTTTCAATGCGTGAGTCTGACTCGGACTTAGCTGAATTTATTTTAACCGCACACGTAAACGTGTATTTGTTACATACATTGTATTCGTTATATAAAATAATTTAAATAAGCATAGACTTATGCTGCTTGTGAAAAGTTTAATAATAACAATCAGACATTTGAAATAGTGAGAAATAGCTCTGAGCAAGCACATAAATTATTTTGTAGCATTCTATAAATTTTAGTTAGTGTAATGCACCAAGCGTATTGGTTCTTGAGAATCTAGAGCCATCGGTATCTAAAGATCAAAGTAAAACATTATTGCATTTTGAAGATCTCTTAGTCTCTGATTGAACGGTGATTTTGATAGTTTCTTAATATTTTCATACACATAGCCGGTAGACATCAACTGCTGGATGAGGCCTCCCCCATAGCATGCATATCGTACAACCCATATAGCGTGCAATGGGGGAATTTCCCAAAGTACAAACAATATGTATTGATATAACAATATCGGTTTTTCTAACGTGCTGGTTAGAAAGACCAATATTGTTAAGACAACAGGCTGTTTAAATGCCTCGTCCATTGCGTAATGTTAGCAGGACCGTGGGCTGAGCCCTCGACTGCGATGACGGGCGCCGCGTGGGTCGCGGAGAATGGATGCCAAGAACCGCCACTCACAAGCTGACATCAAAAAATTTGCGTCCGTGTGGGTGCACAAACCCACTATAGGAAAGCTCCTTGACGAACAACTTTGTCATTAAGAACCGCCGGTATCAGTGTTACTCAACTATGCCACATTGCGCAGTTTTTGTGGCTCAATCCGTTTCAAAGTGTTCATTCATAAAACAACAGATGGTGGACGATAACTGTAATTTATCGTTGGGCTAGGTCTGCTAATTGTAATTAATCAGCATAGATCAGAAAAACAATGGATCTAGATACGCATAGGTACTAATCGCCTTACTGGGTAAAAGCCAAGGACTCGACTCAAACATGTTTTACAGAAAGTTGTGAAACAAGATATTACACTAAAAGTCACTTGGGTACACATATCCGTGATACTACAGCAATCAACTTATAATACGTATCCAACAAACAATTAAATTACATTATTTTACGATTTCAAATTATATAGGTACTTACTTAAGATTTACTTTGCTAAGTAGTACCTACTTGATACCCGACTGCCTCAGTGAGAGTCGTAATCGGGGGTAGCGGAATAAATATACAATGCATGCACTTTACTGTTTGAAATAAATTCTTTATTTGACGACCTCCGTGGCGTGGCGAGCGAGAAGTTGGCTTCTCGCCCGGGTTCGATTCCCGCTGAAACAAATGTTAGCATGTTCTACAAATATTTGTTCCAGATCTGGGTGCTGTGGTACCTTGGTTTTCGTAGTCCCTAATACCCACAACACGGAATCCTAATGTGGGACCAAGCCTAGGTAAGGAAATGTTTCTTAAAAAAAAAAAAATTGTAGTCAACGTTATTCGACGTCCATTTAATTGATTTTTAATTATTGTAAGCAGCTATACTTATAATTATACGGAAGTTACTCATTACCTGAGGTTATTAATATTAAGTAGGAATATAATCATATTTAACAAATATAATATTATAAGCTAGTCTTACTTAATACCTGACACCTACTTTAAAGACAAGTTGAGGTGTCAACGTCTTATACAACGCTAGTGTCTCAAAAAGGGCACAAACCCATCACATGCCGATGATATCATGACGCGTTACTTACTGTTACGCAGACCGTAATACGTGAGAGGAATGAAAAAATACTACCTCTAACGCCTCGGTGACCGCTACTATGTGAGGACAGAGCAGAGATTTATTATAGTTAAGTAAAAAATATCACGTTACCTTTCCTTCCTTTAGGGTACCTACCAACTAAACAATTTTTTGTCGTGCATGTTGAGTAAATGTATCGGAGATACGGTTCATTTGTATGCCTTCAAAATGTACTTGTGTTTGTATCCTAGAGAGAATCCTACTCCTACTAATATTATAATCGCGAAAGTTTGTGAGTCTGGATGTTTGTTACTCTTTCACGTAAAAACTACTGAATGGATTTGAGTGAAATTTGGAATGGAGATAGTTTACGCCCTGGATTAACACATAGGCTACTTTTCATCATCATCATCATCATCATCAATTTTCATCATTATTCACGCTGGTGAAACCGCGGGGCGCAACTAGTAATATATAAATATCTCAGATTTTTCATATCCCCTCTACAACAACAACAAACAAGTATTAATAAAGTTTTACGAAGGTTTTAGTGCGGTATAGAATTACTGTTTTGTCTTTCCAAATTAAAATTTCTGCATATGATAAGTTAGAACATAGGTACGTGTATTCGTATTCTATGGAAGAGCGGTACAAGAACGGAGGCGCAAGCGCAAGCGAACGGTGACACAGCGCTAAAAATAGAGCTTGTATCGGACTCAGGGCCAGCGATGCCGCGAGACCAGTCCCAAGCACCCCGTCCCTCCCTGGAGTCCCCGAAGCTTAGGTACAGCGCCATCTTGTCGATCCACCGACCGTGCCCGACGGAATACCTTCAACAAAACTTCAAATGGCAAGGATACTGAAACCGACTTGCATTTTACCTTAGCGTGTGGTGTTGTGACGGCAACTATTTAATAAACGAACTAGGTGTGTAGAGACGTTGAACTTAAACTTAAGACCATTGGAAATTGCACATATAAAATCCAGGACAGGTTAATGGTTCTTTATTCTTTATTCTTTATTCATTATTGTACACACATATTAATAAGATCACAAGACAGAACTAGAGGACATGTACAAAGGCGGTTCTTCTCACTTCAGTAAACATAAATATTTCACTTTGTTTCATAGATGTATTGTTTATCTATATACAGGTTTGCATTTGAGTACAAAATCTTTATTAATTTTTATTTTGTAAAACAAAGTGCACTATACAAATAGCCATTTAATTTAGCTGTCAGCATCATGGATGGGCAGGCGTTGCATTTCATCCGCAGAGCTCTTTGTTTTAAACCTAAAAAATAAAACAATAGACTCTACATTGTAATCTTGCCATGGATCGCTAGAAATGATGCAACGTCTGACCCATAGAATACTTAAGTTAGATGTGGATGTAAAGAAACTCTATAGATTAGATTGCAAAATTACTGTTAAAGTGCCATTTATTCAGTAGGTACATATTTTATACAGTTTTTGTAATCAGTTTACTAGAAAAATAATAAATAACCTAGCTAAAATTAAATAATCTTAAATAAAATGAAAAGGGGTCACTTGGAAGAGTCAAGATATTTTGCATAGTTTGGGAGGTATAGGTCCTCGTATTGTGGTTTTTCTAAGTGACCCAATTAGTTTATTAATCAATCTGAAACCCATGACCTGAGGCCACCTACGAATAGATCAGGTAACGATGAAAGAACCGTTATTTAATAATTAAGTTAAGCCTACTAACTAACTACTAAGTTAAGTTTTATTTTAAATCTGAGAATAAAACCACCGAATGAATGCATTAAAATCAAATATAACTCGCAAAGGACACGGCCTCTTGCAGCACAGGAAGATGATGTCACTGCTTCGACTGGTTTTGCTTATTATTCGATTGGTGTATAACCAACCGCTAAAACATTAGGTAGTCGACCCGAGGATTCGCCAAATCATTTATTTATAACTCAAGTTATTAAAACCTGTGTGATGAGAAACTGGTGTGTGTATCTTATATTTCATTAGAAATAGCCTCGCGCACACAAAGCAATGTGGACTCATAAATACACGTTTAATTCGCAACAATTATTTATGAATGTATTTTTGCATAAAAGTTTCTTTCGCATTCCAATTTCATTCTATTGTCTGAGGTTTGTAGTTGGTTGGCTAAGCAAGCTCAGTGCAGATAACCAATGGATCAGTTTGTAAAACTTCAAGGGCATCTAGAGAGGATGGACGAAAGAAGATTTACGAAACAAGTACATAAGGTGGTCTTGAATGGGACAGTTGGAAGGGGAACCTCGGTGAACGTATTTTGTCTAAACAAATCAGAGATGGTCTGGCAAAAGGCCAGATCAAGAGTATTAAACCAACGAGCATGTATAAAGAATGTGATGAGAGTAAATGAGGTGACAGAGGGTGTCTATTAGAATCGTATATACCTAGTAGTGGAAATACGTGGTGTCTACCTACCCCTCTGGGAAACAGACGTGTCTTTATGTATGTAACTTTAAGTTCAATGAATTTCTCGCTTTTAACGTTTTTATTTTCCCGTCCACCGCAATAAAATCCTTTTTATACATTAATGGTTTATACCACTATTATTAAGGGTAATTCAATAGAGGGAATTTAATTTATAACCTATTCATAATCTAGTGCAGTTGATCATAAATTTTATAAAGTGAATAAAACGCCTGAATCCGTATAAAAAACATTTAATTGAGTAAAGATAACTCCAGTAGGTACAGCAGATATTGAATTTTAATAGAGCTTCAATTAGCAGGAGATCAGATTTTTTTCAGGATATATCTTGAATAAAAGCTAGAAGTTCTCTATATATGATGAAATTGGGTTGCCTGCTCAAAAGCTGCCGCACTTCCCAACAGCCAGGCATTAAGTCATCTGGTTTTTGATCAGATAAATGAATATCATGATTTACAGAAAGAATAATAAATACAACTAATACAAGTATATATGCAAAATTTAAAAAAAACACATGAACAAAAAAATAATTAAATGTATATTATATAATAAATCTGTCGACCTTAGTGGCGCGGCGGGCGAGTAGCCGGCTGAGACGCAAGAATTTGGTTGCGGGGTCTGGGTTAGTAGTATGGTACTCGTAGTTCCTGATACCCACGATATAGAGAATCCTAGTGCAGGATCAGGACTTTGTACCTATGTGATTGTTGGATGTTTTTTTTTTTCATATCACTACCAGACGGAAGCGTCCCCACGTACCCTCCCTAGCGTACGAGATCTGATCTAAGAGATCTACCGCACTTCCCAGCAGCCAACGTTGAACTTTCCCTGGCTGCTGAAGTCTGGCAGCTTTTGAGCAGGCAATCAGATTCCATCGTTTAGGCAGAAAAAACTTCTAGCTGTCATTCAAGATATTACATCTGATCAATAGATAGATCTCGTAGGTACTAATTGTCATGTCACAGCCGCCCTGACCCCAAAAACCTTGTGCAAATCGTTTGTTGATAGCCACTTCATGTCATTAGATACGCGTTGGCTTGTGTTGGGTCACATTTGACTATTGGGCATCGAATAATTAATTACTTATACTTATATTATATTATGATAAAAGTGTACTATGGAAATTATCTTTTATTATACGAATTTAATAAAAATAAGTAGTACAGGTGACTTAGGTTTATAGGAAGGTATTTGTATTAAGATCGATATTTAGAAGGATATGTAGCATTTCTAACCATTTACACAAAAAGTACGTTCATAACAACTTTCCATTACCCTTTAGTAGATAATAGTAGATTATGCACTAAGGGAATAAAGCAGTGTCTTATGTCGCGGGCGGCATATTGAACCCTGAGTGTAACGAGGGACTCTAAAGTGAACTCCCGAATGTAGCGAGGGAGTTATATAGAGTCCTGAGTGAAACGAGGGGTTCAAGCTGCCCAAGACGAAGACAGGCTTAGAGTATGCTCCAGAGGAGCATACTCTACTTTTCACACCCACTGCGAGACAATAAAAAGCCAGGGCTCCCTCCATAAAATAAGTATCGTCTGTTTTGATGAACTCTGGAGTAGAATCATTATCGCTCGACATTTTTTGTTAACACTAATATTGCCATTGACATAATTATATATTGCTAGAATATTGCAATAAATTTCACTGAAAAATACAGCACCAAACTAACATCTCTTTTGTTTCACATTCTTTAAAATCGCGCCTATTTCTTTTTTTTCTGAGTTTTGCTTTTGGTGGCCAGTTTGATTTTCGAACAAATCTCTTTACAATGCCATATGGGCATTTTTTACTTGGAGTTTTCCACGAGTTTCCACACGAATTTGACGTTCCAAATCCAAATGACTTTAATCCCTAGGGAGTTTCATACAACTTTATATCCCTAGAGAGACAATGCTTTACATTACGTTGAGGTTGTATGATATGTAATTGGACATTGTCGAGCAGGTGGTGTGAAAAAACTTTTGAGGTTATTTGAAAAGGTTCAAGACAAGATTTGTGAGCTTGATAAATAAGTTTGAGAACTTGGACTAAGAAATATGACAGTCAATCATATATAAATAAAAAGGTTCTTTCTTTGAATAATGTGGTAGAATCAACAGATAACGTGAGATATCTATTATTTGGTGCCTGCAGTCCGTTTGCTCTAGCATTTAGCAAGTGGCGAGCAGCTTTGTTCAAATATATGCTTCGTAGCATATTAGACGCTACGAAAGAGCGGCCCTGTGCTATATCCGCCGCCCGCCGCGCCCGGCCCGGTCGCGCTGTCGAAATCTCCGCTTACGCAATACGCACCTTTGGACGAACCGGTAACATACTTAACCAGACACGTAGTACTTAGATCTGTTAAACAATGATCATTTCTCATACTTTGTACCCTAAAATTGAGTTGGTTTTATCGCCCACCTTGGCCTGGCAACTTCTAATTCGTCACACATGTCCGCAATAGTATATATACCTACTCTGAACTGTTGTAAACTTTTGCGAATTTACTTTTATAAGATTGTTCAATTTTCAACTATCAGTTACTTCAAATAAGGATTGCATCCAAGTGGATGTGCTCTTTAACTTTGTGTATAACAATGGTGCAATAATTTTGAGTAGTTTACTAAAGTCTCAAAGTGCTAATAAATGTTCAAGGTTGTCACAAAATCTTTAATGCGTCATCATTGCTCATACTTACCTTCTGTAAACAGCAAACGTGAGGTCATTTGTATGTCTTCAAAACTCAAAATCAATCTCGCTCGATGTTCTCATAAAAACCTAATCAGACCGGTATAAAATATTCAAAAGAAGTCTAAGCGTACCTACTACTTTTTATTTTTAACAATAAGTATAAATTTTCGAATAAAAATAAATGGGCTAGAAATACGATGACAGGAACCTCACTGAGCCGGAGGTCGTTCAGGCTATTACGCTCGTAATTTACAATTTTAATCTGTAATCCCCATAGAAAAGTTTTAATGGGTTATTGGACCAGAAAGCCATTTAAAGATAAACTCAATCGTACGAACCCCGTAGGACAACCGTACAATAAAAAATACTGTACAACTATTTATACTAAACTACTCCAGCTATGTTAGCTCAATTTGAACCATGAAGTTATTGTGGCTCCAAATACTAGAATGTTATAAAAAAATTGCTAAAGTTCATTCTGCATAAACACAGACACAGATCCTTAATAAAACAAAGGTATATGGATGTCCGCAGGCGGTTTATGCCTTGCTGGGAGCAACGGCCGGTGCAATCTGCTCATAATTAATCTAGCTATAGGATCTGCAGGAGTGCGGGAACCATCTAGATCTCTTAAAGATGACTTCTCTAACCAGCTCAAATTGAATGCTATAATTGAGATTTAGAGACTTATTACATTGGCTGAATATAATATCATGCCTAAGTATAGATACTAGATATTTAACAAAGAAGCCATAACAATGAATTATAAAGTGTAGAGGTGAGTAGAGTAACATACCTACTTACCATGAACCTACCTAAGGTAAGAACTTATGTATAAGATAATCCATTGTAAAAAATGATATGCATCTATACATCCCGTTTCAAGTTCATCTGTGATGAGATCACGTGCGATGATCATTAAAATAAAATGAAACGAGATTCTTCCAAGATGAAATTATTAAATTAAATCGTCGATGATCAATACCGATAATTTACTCGGAGACTGAGAGAATAACTGCCGTATGTCATTGTATTGTTCTGAAAGTCGTTTCGGGCGTTTGAAAGTCAAGACTTTCTTAATTTATATTCAGGATCTCAATGGCGGACTCGAGGCCATTTCGTGCGTCTTTATAATATGAAGTCTGGAGTCGGGCAGGAATAAAAACAGGGCTGACCGGACACACCAACGGCATTTTCATTGTTCCATTTGACAACAACGTAGATTATCTACTTACCTATATGATGTCTAGAATAATGAGCTTCACCAACATCCGCCAAGTCCAAACACGTAGTTACCTATGAGTAATGCAATCGTTTCGCAAACATCTTAATTGACTTATTAACAGCAATTTAACTACAAACATATACCTAAACATTACTAGTACCTACTTGTTTCTTAATGCCCAGGCGCATAGCGATGGATGGACAGAGATGATTAACAGGCAGACTCATGTCATTATGAACATATATAAAGCATAGCTCTGAATCGTGAGCTAAGGAAAAGATGTGTCGATTATTATTTTCTAAGAAGACTTTTATGTTTGCATGTATGACATCAGCACCTCGCGCATCGCTGCCTGCCCCCAGCTATGAAATAAGAAAAGGTTTGTTCATACCAAGGTTGCGCAGTCCGCAGCGAAATCCTTTTTTATTTATTATACCTGTCGCAATTATCATTCCTGATTTTGTTTTATATTTTTATTCTATACCAAAATGTTTTATATATTCTCTATATTGAGTTATCGTTGACCAAAAGTGACCTTTGTCTTTATTCGTAGCCAAAACTTTATATGTAGTTTATATCTTAGAAAACTGAGAATCTAATGTGATGTTTGCCTCGTGGAAACAAGAATATAAATTGAAATAAGTACCTACCTTCAATCCATTATGCCGTTGACCATAATAATGGACTCGTTAGTGTACCAGGACTGCATCAGGCGCATAAGATCTGAATTTGAAAGTTATATTATAACACCCCTTTGTAACCAGTCATAGCCCCATTCGAAGAAAAACTCTACAGCTCTATGTGAGGCATTACAGTTTGCGCCACGGGTCGTGAGCACGATGTCATGTGTCGCTATCAACGCATTATTGGTGGTGTCAATCGACCGTCGTCGAGCATTGGCTAGTCGCGCCCCCCACTCCGATATACCGTACTCACGTCTCATGACGGCAACTGTGCCTATGAGTAAAAGAAACAAAAGCCGCTGAGTGAAGCCGGTAGAGTTTTTTCTTCGTATGGGTCCCTGCATACTATTAATCAGGAACGGATTCCACAGTAACATTTGACCCGCGTAATAGTCAGCTACTCGCAAGTCAAGGAACTGTAGATAGCTACCGTATATCCTTGAGTTAACTCTAAAGTGAAGCGTTTTTAGCTTCGTGACCAAGGACTTAGAATTTATGAGAATTGAAATTCATTGAATAAGTATACCTACTGGTCAGTCGGGATCTGAGGATTTTAGACTAATATAACAAAGTGCCGTGGTGTGTTTGGCTTGAGAATAGACCCATCCGTCTCTCCCGTGGATATCTTAAAAGCCGACTAAGAGGATACACCAGGTGATGGGCAGCAGCATCCACCTGAGTATTCAACAGCAATACTGCGACCGCCAATCCGCCTGCCAAGCTTGGTGATTAAGTATGACCTCTATATATGATTGCATTCTATGGGGGAGGCCTCGTCCAACAGAAGACGTTTTCTGGCTGATGATGATGATTATGATAACAAGGTTAATTTTGATCGCTACTCAACGATGAGATTGGCCAAGGATGTTCAGTGACTAATTGAATTATTATTATATCATCATCATCATTAGAAGTTTACTGCTAGACATACGTCTCCACCATAGAATACCACGACGAACGATATCTGGCCGCCTCGATCCACCGACTTCCTGCGAGCTTTATAATGTACCTATTTTGTAATTATTATGCAAGTAAGTATAATGATTATAATGTTATCATAGTAGATTATGCACTAAGGGAATAAAGCAGTGTCTTATGTCGCGGGCGGCATATTGAACCCTGAGCGTAACGAGGGACTCTAGCGAGGGAGTTATATAGAGTCCTGAGTGAAGCGAGAGGTTCAAGCTGCCCAAGACGAAGACAGGCTTTATTCCAGAGGAGCATACTCTACTTTTCACACTTTCTGCGAGACAATAAAAAGCCAGGGATTGTTTTGATTTTTGCAGTAGTAGATTATCAATAATCTCTAAAGCGTCTGTTTTGATAAACTTTGGAGTAGAATCACTATCGTTTGTAATTTTTAATCAACATGAATATTGCAATAAAATTTACTGAAAATCACAGCACCAAACACGCGCACAGCGTGTAAAGAATCTTTTGTTTCACATTCTTTGTAAACGCACCTTTTTCTTCTTTTTGAGTTCTGCTTATGGTGGCCAGTTCGATTTTCGAACAAACCTCTTTACAATGCCATATGGACATTTTTTTACTAAGAGTTTTCCACGAGTTTACTCCATACGAATTTGACGTTCCAAATTCAAATCACTTTAATCCCTAGGGAGTTTCATACAACTTTATATCCCTAGAGAGACAATGCTTTACTTTACGTTGAGGTTGCATGATTTGTAATTGGACATTGTCGAGCAGGTGGTGTGAAAAGTATTTTCTAACTTCGTACTAAGGGTATAAATGTGTCTTCAAGAAAAAAGACAAAGTGTTTTTGTTTTTGACTACATTATAATACCACTAAGAAAAATCAATTTGCGCCTGATGAGCACTAGAGGTTTAGCTAATAAATAAAAGTCGTAAAACATAGTCAAGTCATCTGATTGGCTCCACGACTGCACGACTTCTCGTTATGTTTGGAATGGTGATATCACAAGGCAAATTAATGATGACCGAACTCGATGCAGAGACAATAATAAGAAATGCTAGTGCTAGTGCTTACACGATTGTGCGGTGCTCACAGGCGCTAGAAGGCAAAGGACCTCGACCGATGGGTAGGTATTTACCTACCGTGTCGCCCACCCGAATATACTTAGTCCTTTATTTACCTGCTTTGCTTCGATTTGACGCAAAAATAAGCATCTTACAATGTATGTATTATATATGCACCAACTTAGTTACCTACCTACTGTTTTACGTAGACCTGTTTTTCAAGGTGGTAAATATTACCTAGTCTTGACCAACTCAAGATCAACAACAGCAAAACCAAAATGATTGTTGACCGTGGCAATAAAAACTTGCCAAAAGTCTGATAAATCGCAAACTGTATATACCTACCTGGGAGCTTTGATCACAAACAATGGTGGATATGCTGACGAAATGGCAACTTCTAGGTCTGCCATAGATACGCTAAGGAAGATTGAAACCGTAGCATAACAAAATCCACTAAAATCCGTCTCGTTAGAGGCTCAGGCTCTGTAGCTGCAGAAAAATGCTTGGGGTTTCATGAACAGAGTTTTATACCAATCAATCCATACTCCAAGAACTCAGCATCAAACAGCGACTATCAACTACAACTACCTTCCTGGCTGTGGTGCGAGACGAGTGGCGAAGGATTGTAAAGCGAGCCACAGACCCATGAGACCACTGAGACCGAAGTCTGAGCTTTACCAAGCAATTTACACGGACGTATCGTGTAGTGTACCTATCTACGGATTTTTGTATGAAGACGCCGATGAGTGCCCCTAGTGTAGACTTCGTGAACCTAATTTTCCATACAAAAATCCGTGTTACACTACATCATACTCCGTGTCAATTGCTTGTTAAAATTTAGACTTCGGTATCCGAAGTGACCACCATGACCTCTGAGTGTAATGACAAAGAAGAGAGTACATTGTTTAGCCGTAGTTCTTGTAGGCCTTATGTATTTTTTCCGAAAAGGTCAGAACTGCAGGTGTTACATAGACTGGTTGAGCCTTGGTGAGACTGATAGAAGGCGGTGGATTGAGGCGACTCGGGACCGGACGTCATGGCGTTCTATGGGGAAGTCCTTTGTCCAGTAGTGGACTTTTACAGACTGATGATGATGATGATGATGATGATGTGTTTAACATAAGATCCTCGTGCCATGTGCTCGCCAAGATCATAGAGTCCACCAGCCGATAGGTATTATGATTATTTCTCTCGTCAACGGAAAATATTTTGTGCTACTTTTAAGTCTCATACTTTGTCCCTAAAGTGTAGCTGAATTTACTACGTTCTGATCAAAAAGTTTTCATAAACTCCTTGCAATGGTGATTGCAAGGGTACTTATTCTCGTCTAAACTAGTAGCGACTGCCTATAAGAATATTTCTAGAATACGTAAGATGGGCAGTGCATACCTGAACAGGAGCGATTCAATTAATTAGCACGGACAAATTATACACACGCTTGTTCACTAAAAATTCCAAGGTATTTTATTTTTTGTCTGTTGGTCTTCAAAGATAATTAATATTGCTTTTAGGGACCCAATTGGCTTTTTTTGTAAATCTTTATTATTTTGTACATGTAAGGTAGGTAAGATAAAGCTCTCAAAAATTTGGTATGAATTAATATGTATTTGTATTTGATAGAGCGTTTCCCATGGAACCAGCAATGAACATTTATAACCACTACTTTTACGACCCACCAAAAAGCTTAATTTTCTTTTCCATACCACCACATTCTCCGAAAGTCAGAACGGTAGCGTGTGAGTATTATAGTTTTTAATTGAATCATAGAAGCGGGATAGAGATGTCACAGCCAAATAACAAAATAGCTAGTTAGCTTTACAAACCAGCGCTAGTTGATGTTCAGCCGGAATGTCGTCATAGTCATCGTCAGCAATTTTAGACTGCTGGACGAGGCCTCTCCCATAGAATGCAATGCCGTAATCACCTGCATATCATATGGGATAAGCCATAATCACCACGCTTGGCAGGCGGATTGGTGATCACAGTACCTATTGGTGTTGATTACTCAGTTGGCTGGTGCTACCTATGTTGTAATAATTTCTAATGAAGCTGACTTTTACGACAACCACGGGAGGATACAGGGGTCTATTCTTAGGAAGGCACACCTTGGCCGGAAAGGTATACATACTTACCAATAGTTGACGCCGCATTGTGATAGCGTTTCGTGTTCTCTACTCTTGTTCTCCGATACTGCAAAAAATATTGTAATTTTTAAGCCTATTCAATTTTTAAGTTGGTGAAAACTATAAAGACCACCAAAGACTAGAAGAATAGGTTGCGAAGAACACAACAATGAATATGGTTTGATTGAATAGTTGACCACACAAGCACGAGCCAAGCGAAGCGAGCCGCAGTAGCGGTAGCGGCCAGCAAGTGCAAGAACCGAATTAGAGCCTATTTTAAAATCCAACCTCACTAAGTATTTTAGTATAGTCAGAAAGAAAGAAAGAAAAAATAAGAAGAAAAAGAAAAGCAGCATTCCGGTAAACGTCAATTAGCGCTTTACTGAAGCACTTTACAGAAGCACTGTTTTGGTAGAGCGAGTTAGCTATCTGTAATGCAGCGTAATATACAATTTGGCTGCGACAGAAATATACCAGTTCTATTTGTACTTTCAAACGCTTTACCTTTACTTACTGAGAGTTCAACGTTCGCGTGTTTGAGCAGATGCCATGACGGCGCGTCTTCAGTGTTCGCAGAGGTTGACAGAAAAGGTACATTCAGTAAAGCTGGTTACGTTACTGTTCCTCTCGTTTACTATTGCAAAACTATTTTCTTTCGATATGCGACTGCATCTAAGTTCACTCGTATAAGTTTAATGCAAAGATTTTATAACTAGCTCCCGCTGTTAATCGTTAGGGTTACCTACATCATATTAATACTTACATCCATGGTGGATCTATGGATTTTCGTAAAAATATATTTTTAGGTTTTATAGAAAAAAATCGATTATTTGATTATAGCATATTTAGTATTATGTTATGAAGAATACTATCTTGGCTGATTGTATTCATTATAGCATGTAGAAGCCCACTGCTTAAAATAGATGGGTTATATTAACATTCACGTACTTTTTTATACGGTAATCACAAAGCTATAAAGAATTCGAAGAAGACAAACTTATGAAAGTTTTTAAGATTAATCAGTTGTGAAATTAAATTGGCCGCTTTCAATTCGATCATCATCATTATCATTATCAGCCGGTAGACGTCCAATGTGAGGGGATTTTCCATAGTGAACACGTTTAGCAGACCGATTAGTGATCGCAGAATTGGTGTTAAGTACTCAGTTGGATGGTTGCTCAACCTGTGGTGTATTCCCTTAGTCTGCTTTTATGACGAGAGGTAGACGTTTTCTCACGTAGAGTATATTCTTAGGCGCAAAAAACACAAGCATGGTATGAGTAAAAACGGTTTTTTATCACTACCAAATCAAACTACGTATACAAAACTCCGTCAAACAGTTCTAGAAATAACACTACGTGAACCGCTAAACAAAACTAGTTGGCAAGAGAATGCCGATGGAAATGTGTGGGCTGATTAAAACATTTCCAAATGCAAGGTTCTCATTCGTATTCATACATATTCATAAAAGAAAAAGTATAATTAAAGAAATTACTATACTGGAACAAATATAATACTTACCTAAAATGATTCGCAAGCAAAAAATAGCTTTATAAGCTGTGTACGTTATAAACTAGTACTTAGACTGCTTTGATTCTCAAGAACGAGACTCAACATTCCACCATACTCTGGATCGCGTTAAATTGACGTTTATTTTTGCTCGTCGCATCTTTAATGTTTTAAAATGCTACTCTTCTCCCTTTTTAGCGCAAAATAGAACATTTTTAACTAGCATTTAAAGTTGTGCGTGCCAGAGTGCTACAGAGTATTTTCTAGCATAGTCATACATAGTACCTACCTATACCCTTGGAATATTGAGTAGAGATATATTGAGTGGATAGTGAGTATTAAAAATTATTGTAGCTACGTCCAAAATGGGCAAACTGTTGCAACTTACAAGTGACCACCTTTACGTACACAGTTTTAACAATAAATAATTACTTTACTTTACTTTACTTTGGAAGAGCGGTATGAAAAGTAAATAATTCGTTATAACTGGAATACCAACTCGCACTGGAAGAAGAACTAGTTACTTATAAAAAACATTAAAAAATCATTCATAAAACTAGTAACTTGACATTTCAATTCAAAAACTCGATTAAGACACCTTGGTGGACAACCAAGGTGTCTTAATCGTCCTATATATTCGGCAAACATAAAAATACGAATAAAAAAAACGTTGTTTTGCTACAATGTATAATACATTTGAATAATAAATGGAGTAAGTAGGTTCTAAGTTAGATAATAAATAAAAAAAAAAAAACTATTAACAAAATGTATTCAAACTACTGACAAAATAGACCTGTGAAAGCGCGTTGAAGTCTTTTGTATGGGAATTTTGATCGTCGCTCTCATTGTCTTGCTACTTATATATTGAAATTATTACAAATAATGAGGACTCATCTAGAAGCTGGGCTCTGTTCGACGATGATATCTGAGATTATTTTGAGACCTCTCCAGTGCCTGTGCCCATAATTTCTCCAACTGTAGAGTAAGTAGGTACTTAGTGCGGCACGATAGAAAGTTATACCAGCCTGATATAAATCTTTCTCGACATTACAATGCGTTTTTTGCTTCAGATACTATCAGTAACAGTTTGTTAAAGTTTCCGTCTAATATGATTGCCTTACTAGAATAATAACTCATGAGGTAAAGTTTAATTTAGAAATAATGAAGGTCTTCGTTTTTATTATAAATCTTTAACTGTGTTAGTAGATATAAGATCTCAGCAGAAGCATGCTAGGGGCATAAAATTATATGTCTTGACAAAGTTGTAACACTCGTCAAGCAAGCATCGATAGAGACTGGATACCATAAAATGTTAGATTAAGTGTACCTATATTATGTTATAGATATTTTATTATAATCTAGGTATATGTAGGTATAACTTGATTACATTACCTAGGTAACTTGCAGCGTTTAATGCACACCTACCTATTGCAAAAGCAATGCGCACATTAATTGGCTTTTTATTATTCATAATTGTTTTTGCATAGAATGATGCTAGTGTGAATTACGTAATATAAGCTGTAGATATTCAGCGAAAGGTCACAGTGCTCGGTGACCGTGGCGGGCAGAGGGTATTCGCGGGGAGGGACGGAGCACGGAGAGGGGGAGGGCGCTTGGACTGACGCATTCTATGACAACACAATGTAAGTAAGTACTAAATATAGATAAAGACAATGATAAAGACTGAATAATAATGCTGACCTTTTAGGGCTTTTAGAAAATAAAATACTCCCTAGATGTGTGAAACATCCTTTGCGTTTCTTGTGACTTATAAAACCAGCTTGCACACATAGGTAAGTATATTTATATATTTATTATATTGGACCATTATCGGATACATCCAATGGGGAGGACTACGTCCAGTAGTGACTTCTAGGCTGATAATGATGATGATGCTTTATTATTTATTAAATTAACGTTTCTTCGTATTGGTATCAGAATAAAAAGTAAATGAAAATATCAGATAGGCTCCAAGATATTTGAATGTTCGTTGAAACGACACCGATAAAAATAATAACATAGGTAACATGATGAATATGATCGTTAGCTCGATTATTTTACCCTAAGCCACAAGGGGCCTATTACAGCACTGATTATATGCAAACAGGCACTCCGGCCGTGGCATTGGCCAGGATATGGCTGCTTCCGTTCCCGCTGCCTACTAGCCTGCCTTTTTAACGGTAACTACCTCTATAAACTTGCGGGCATATATTTACAAGATATTGTAAGTAGTAAACCTGCGAAACAACCTCTTTAGCGCTTCGGCAGAGCAGCAACGGAGAGGTCACAGTTGAATCTAGGCCCCTGTTGCTTGTTTGCTATACCTACTAGTACCTACTTTCATAATTAGCATTATGGTCAACGTGATTATTTTTAGAAGAAGGTACAGTTGCCTGCACCAATATGTATGCAAACTAGGTATAAAAAGTAACAACAATTATTCCAAAAATAAACCGACATGCAATGAAATAGGGTAACTTAGAAAAACCACAATACCTCCCAAACTATTCAAGATATTGAATTGAAATAAAAATCAAATTAAAATATATTTCATTCGGCATTAAATACAGCATTTTTTGTAAAAAAACTTCAATTTATCAAATAAAAATAAATAAACAAAAAATTACCACCAGAGGTACCACTATATTGTGGTTTTTCTAAGTTACCCTATTTCATTGCACATTAGTTAGTGTAGTTTGGCTATATAATCTATGTATAACCTAATGGCTCTCCTGTAAAATTACAAAAAGTGCAGTAAGACATTGTCTTACCGAAGGTGCGATTTGTCGTGCTTCGTAGAACTAGAGTCATGATCATGGTAATAGCTCTGGGGAACCACAGTCACAAAAATTACACATTGAGTCAGCCGGTCTAGGAGGAAGCGTTAATAAAAACATGGTGAACCAGGAAATAACATGAGGCAACCACTCATCAGCGATTAGGCCTTCTACCAATTAACTAACAAAGGTTAGTGTAGATAAGTATTGCCCCATTTCCGTGTTAAATTTGGCAGTTTTTGTTACTTATGAGCGTGTAGAAAGATGCCTAAAACTATAGCTGATTTCGATTCAGACCCACTGTACCCCTGGCCGTACTTCTGATGGTACGGTGGGTCTTTTAAAGTTAAACGATACCACCACCACCAGCTAATAGTGTTGTACCGATCACTAATTAAGTTTTTTGGCGATGATATTGGTATTTGCCACAAAGAAGGGCGGTTCCGCCATTTATTTGGATGAAGTCTCTATTATCGTCCATTATATCCATATAGGAACTCGATTTACATTAAAATCAGAGCACCCGTTCCGGAGGTATGAGGCCGCAGACATAGACAAACACACTATGGCCTCAAACTTATAACACCCCTCCATTTTAGTCCAGGTTAAAAATGCATACACTCAAATCCCAAGGGAAGCCTTCGTACAAGAGTTCTTCAGCCAAGGAAAGAAACCGATAGCGCGTTCTAAAGTACTAGTGGCGACATCTAGTTTTGAGTTGAGTAAAGATCGGACGGAACCCTCCACTCAGCGTGGTTCAAGAGGAGATGCATGTCTAGTTTACATAAATACAGAGATTTATTGGCTTGTACTTCGTATATCATTTTATCTGTTGCTACTTCACACGTGCCTTAGATAAAACTAAGAAAAATCCTCAATAGATAATGATTGGTGTTACACAAAATCAAATGTAATCGAACATTCTTATGTCCACGATGTGCCACAGCAAAAGCTGGAAACTATCGGTAGCTAAATATGTGATAACTATTCGCCTGCATATGTCAACGGTGCGTGGGCACATTTTCTGCTATGATAATGAGTAACACAGGATCCTATGCACATACAGGACTGTGTCGTGCGGTTATACCTATAACCTATAATTTATACGCAGATTGACGCCAGAATAAATTTGCTCGCGGCTTCGCAACGACATTTAACTCGGCGCCAAAATTAAGAGTACCTACTTACACTTAGATAGGTTCGTAGCATCCTCCTACTAAACTAAATTGTTACTAGGTATGTTGCTATTTTTTTTAATATTATGCACCTACCCTAGTTAAGTATAGTCATACTAAAAGCCATAATTCCCAAAATTTTCCAATTACCCTCTTACTACCGCAGTGATTTTTCTCAGGCTTTCTACTGATTTTTGCTGTGTTTTACCATGATAACAAGATTCAGACATTATTGTCTGTCTTGTAGGTACAAATATGTGAAAGCTCATGTGCTTAGGGATTCACTTTACTGACGGTCATGTTTCGTTCCACGCCCGCTTCATCCAGTGGAATTCACGTTTTGTATTTACCATAAGAAGTGTATAAATATGTCTAAAGAATTTCCCAGACTTACAAGTTCGTGAGCATGAGGTGAGACAAGACATGGCACGGGCAGCGCACGGCTCTGCTCGCTCGAGAATCCCGCAGACTCGGTCTCGGGTTCAATACCCGCGCCCGTTCGATCGCAAACCATCCACAATGGGGCTGCACCATAACTAAACACAGTAAACTACCATTAGAAACCATATTGTTTATTCAATGTTAATAAGAACATGAGCGACGAGCAAATAGTTGCCCTTGTTCCCTTTACTTACGCAAATAGTAAATACTCAATAGTACCTACCTACCTAGGTATGCTTATAACTTTATCATCATCATCAGCAGCAGCAGCTTTTAGACGTCCAATGCTGGACGAGGCCTCCCCCATAAAAAAAACAATGGGGGGATTTGCCATAATCATACCCTACCCACGCTCTTGGCAGGTGGATTGGTGATCGCAGTATCGGTGTTGAGTACTCAGGTGGACCATCCCCTGGTGAAATCCCTTAGTCGGCTTTTACGATATCCACGAGAGGAGATGGAGGGGTCTATTCTTAGCCCGGACACACCACGGCACACTATTATAATTATAAAATAGCTCGAAAATGGGTGTTTTTAACCGACTTCCCAAAAAAGGAGGAGGTTCTCAATTCGGTTGTATTTTTTTTTTTTTTTTTTGTTACCGCATATCTCCGGCATTTATGAACCGATTTGGAAACTCTTTTTTTATTTGAATAGATATACTTCCATATTGGTCCCATTTTTTTTTCAGAATCCAGTTCTGATGATGGAATCCATGAGGAATTGAGGGAACTCCTCAAATATTGTAGGCATACATATGGCAATTTTGATATTTTCAGCAACAAACCAAGCATTTGCATTCAAAAAGTATCATAATCCTTTCACCACTATGGTTCTTTCATCATTTTTTTTTCATCCAAATATTTAGTCGAATACTATGGCGGAAGTCGGTTTTTTAAATGAAAAGTTATTCATTTATATGATTGTGCGTCAATAGTAGGTAGGTTTATGTAAATCTGGATTTGTTAAAAACCAACCTGTGGGGTTCAGACACCCATTTATGGGTCGGGAACTGGTAGGGAATCAGAACAAACAAACGGATCGTAATAAATTACAAACGGTACGCCCGCTTGGTCCGAACGTTGTCGAAGCAATGTCACTCACCGGGCGGGCGGCCCGATCGCAATCGCTTTATTTCAAAGGCTGAATACCACATCTCTTCCTTTTTAACAAATTAAAAACTAACAACTGCTTATTTCCAAAAGTTAAATTACTATTCTTACTTCACTATATACCTCTAGTGATTTTACAACATAATTATTATTCTAAATCGAATTTTATTTTAACAAGTAAATAAACTACGCCGTTGATGTTTAATTAAGTACCTATACAATTATCGATCTCTTTACTAGGTACGCTATTATTTGTCCTCGTCAATTTCTTCATGATCACAGATCTTCCAATTACTACCTTCTACTCTTTTCCAGTGTAGGTATTATATTCCGACGATACTCCCGACCTTCCTGTATCAGAGCCTTCCAGATTTCTGATCCATGTGCATCGCAGAAGCAGCCTACACCTTCTGTATAGATTGAAGTAGTTCCCACCTCTGCTTGTAAGCAGTCTCCGGTTAGTCAGGTTAAATCCTGGTGGCAGACTTGGAAAACTGTGGCATATTCAGATAAAATAGGCGTTGGGATGGGTTTGCTACTCAGTGATCTGTTAGGGCAAGTTGTCACAAATAATTGCTTTCCAAATGCCTTCATTCACAAAACTTATAGATACTACGACACCACTCTGATAATACAATAAGGTGAAAATGTGGTGTCATGCAATATGATATTATTAGCTAGTTATAAGTTAGTGCAGACAATCAAATAGTTTTTAATCTTAATTTAATGTCGTACAATTTGACATTGTCGAGACGTTTTGTATTTTAATACTAAAATTTTATTAGAAATTTTGTTTTGACACGAGATACTGTAGATATACAGTATCTTGAGTCTTGAGTTTATTATAACAGACAGCACACATAGTAAATTAATAATTGCTAAATTGTTAGCATTTCATATTTTTAATCTCGTTATAAGTATCTACTATCACGCAGTTCACCGACGAGTTCGTGGTTAGAAGTAGGTAGGTAGTACTAATGAGAGTAAAAGATAGGAGTGTCAGCTGACAGTCATTTAAACTAGTTCGACAATGAGAAGGCCGGCCACATAAAATGTACAAGCCCTTCCCAGCAAAATCTTAGAATTAGAAACATTTTTAAACAGTTTTAATGTACATTATCATGTATGTAACTGAACACTGGATGTTACAATTTGAGTTACTCCCTTATTATGAGAATTATAATATTGTAAGTTCATACAAACGCAAGAACGCCATAGGGTTCCTAACTGTTGTTCGAAAACCTTTAAAATGTAAGAAACGTAAAGATGTTGCAAATCTCACTATTGAGAGGACTATTGAGCTGTATTGTGTTGAGCTAGAGATGCATATCATTGTGTGTTTACCGTCCCCCTGACGCAGACTTCGTGTTATTTTAATCCACTATGGAAAAGTATTGCTCAAAACTTTTGTACATAATAAAATGCTAATAGTCTGCGGAAATTTCAATATAGGTATTTACAAAATATCTAAATACTATTTTGGTTAGTTTTTTGTCTGACAGGCTGTTTAATTTGTTGTTTATGTTTTAATTTACATCACCTCTTCGAATAACCAACAAGAGTGACACTAACAACATCCACCTGTTTAGATAATATTTATTGTAGTAGTGTTCCAATTGATAAATCAGTAATTAAACATTTCACCTCAGATCACTATGGTCACAGCACAGTGCTTTAAATATTGTAATTTCACTTATCACAGATAATCGCATTATGAAATTCCACGGCAGTATTGAACTAAAAATGCCCCTTGTACGTACCGTGCGTATATGATCCGAATGACCTTTTTACCAGTTTGTCTAAATTGATAAGTGAGGAACATAGTGAGATTGTAAAGCTAGAGCGAATGTCGGGTTAGCTGATTGGGCTACAACCCTTTATTTACTCTATATGGCTGGGGAATCAATGTTGCACGACCCAACGTTTATCTTGTACATAAAGAACTTCCAAGTCCTTCAAAAAGTTTGTCATACATTAAAATCATTGCATTTGAGAAATTCAATAGAAAAATCAGCAAATAAAATTAATACAACTTGGAAATTAATAATGAAACAGGTAAATCTAAACCTTGTAGTAACCAGATGAATTTAAACACAAACAATACTATGTTATCAAAAATATTCAGGCCGCGAATGCCTTTGATAGTTTTTCTCTAGTAATTGTGCTAGGTGCTATAATTATTGATATTGCGCCGTGTATGGCCTACATTTTCAATAGATGTGTTGACAAGAGTCTTTCCTGATCTTATGAAACATAGTAAATTAATCCTTTGTTCAAGTCTGGAAATGAAAAGATCCAGGTAACTATAGGCCAATTTCTATATTGCCTGCTTTAAGTAAGATCTTCGAGAAACTTATTCTTACTCAGTTATTGTCACACTTCGACCTCCACGGACTTCTTCAGTCATTAATTTGGAATAACTAAAGGTCATTTGACAGCCGATGCTGGTACCATGCTCTTAGAACACATATTTGAAGCGTAGGAGAACTCGCAGAACGCGATCGTCCAAAGCTTTTGACTGTATGGCATGATACATTAATTTCCAAGTTAAAACATCATGGCACCCAAAATCAGGCAATTAATCTTGTTAATTTTAATATATCCAATAGAGTCCAAAAAGTTGATTTTGGTGGTGAAAGGATCGACTATTGTCATGGGGGTGCCACAGGGTTCAATACTAGGCCCTTTTTATTTCTAGTTTACACTATCAATCTCCTTTTTTACATTATGAGGCATAGTTCTGTTTGCTGACAATACTTCTTTGATTTTTATTTTTATTTTCAGGGTGTTCTGGGTATTTTTCTATTTATAATAAAAATATCTATCTACATAGATACATGTATTATATTATGTATATCAGTTATCTAGTACCCATAACACAAGCTCTGCTTAACTTGGGGCTAGATAATGTTGTGTGAAATGTCCAGCATTTATTTATTTATTTATTATTTATTATTTTCAAAGTTGACAGATCTAAAGAAAATTACAATGGAGTAAATGATTCACTGTCGCGAGTTCTTGTAAATAATGTTTTGATCACAGTAAATAATCTTTTGATTAACGCTAAAAACGAAAAGCATCAAATTCACATAGCCAAATGTAAAACATTATTATCAAACTAAATATTAAAAAAAATGGGGAGACACTTGATCTTGTTAAGTCTACTATTTTCTCAGGGCTTAATATTGATCCAGGGTTGCAGTGGGCACCGCAACCCTGTTGTGGTTTTAGCTGGTAGACTTAGTTCCACTGCATATGCAGTTCGTATGATAAGGCAGCTTACTGATGAAGCTACAGCTAGGCTTGTTTATTTTAGCTACTTCATAGTGTTATGTCATATGGTATCATGCTGTGGGGTAAAACAGCTATATTTCCAGCTAAATTTCTCTTACAAAATCGGGCAATACGTGCCATTTATAAAATGAAGTCACGTGACCCCTTGAACGCCTTGCGTTTCAAAGAAATCAATATTCTCACAGTAATTTCGCAATATATCTATGAAATATTATTACATACACATAAACACTTGGATAGTTGTATGAAAAAGGGCGACTTGCATGGTATTTGGATTTATACGAGAAATAAAACCAAACTAAATATACCAAAATTTCGATTGAAGAAAGTAAATGGGTCTTTTATGAGGAATTCTGTACAGTTCTATAATTAAATTCCAGAAGGCGCATCCAAATTTCTTATTCGAAGATAAATGGAAATTTCATATTCATATCATTTATTCACCGTAGGACCACTGGGAGCACTTGGTTTTGTTATGGTGTACTACATTTTAGCGGCCGCACATAAGCCTTGTCAGATAATTGCTATATCTGATTTGAGCTGATTTGCTATAATATCTGTACTTTTCTCTTTCCATGGTTCTATTAGATTGTTATAAGTAGGTATACTCATACTCATACTTATTTATTAAAACCATAGGAACAATTATTAAGAACACTTGGTCACGTCATACATTATATTTAGAAATTAGGTTATATCAAGTGGAGCGTGTACTGTCTTATAAACTTTTGCTGATGTTTATTTACATTTGACTAACTTTCTTAGGTTTTTAAGTTCTCATTTAATATATATCAGCAACTCCTGCTCCGAGGCACCACACAGGCGCTTCCCACTTTGTGGTAAGACGTATCATCAAAGCAAGTCAAGCCGTGCTTGTTGCCTGATTCTTCTGGGCTTGATCGCGTTAGAACAGGAGTAATTTTAGTTTATAAGGCGATTCAAAATGATCCTTGTGATTTCAATGAATAAAATTCATTTGATTTGATTAACAGAGGGATCAAAATGCACTACCTTAGCGTACGTACCTACATTAAACATGTGTAGGTATCGGAGTTTATTGCCATTTATCGCTCCATACTGTCACCATTTTGTAGACATTAACATTCGTCTTTTAGGCAAACTTGCGTAAATAAATACGTGGCACAATTTCAATGAGTAGGTAAAAGTTTAATTGACTCATTGAAAACAACTTTATAGAAGCTCGTAACACTTTTGTCCATTCCCTGGAGTTGGTTCACATCAACAAGAACTTTATAGGTAGTTATTTGCTATGAGCAAGGTACCAGAAATAAACTCATAAATTGGTTGACATGAACTGAAACATTTTGCCTCATTGTTTTGTCATTTCATTATGGTTGCGACGTGTTGCGAGATAAATAGCCACCATAAATTTATTTCAAGTAAGAGGGTACTTAAGTAAAAACTTTTAAATTCGAGTGGCCGGTTAAAAATCAAGTCAAAAATATCTAGCTACGACCACGTTACGACTGATTTAAATCACTAAGAATAAGTACCCTTCCTCGAGTTTTAGAAAAGTTTTCCAGGTATTATTCAATTAACACAACACTACGCAATTTTTAGTCGAATTATCGACTAGGTACTTACAATTTTTATCCTCGTCGCCAATGTGGGGTTCAGACACCCATTTATGGGTCGGGAACTGGTAGGGAATCAGAACAAACAAACGGATCGTAATAAATTACAAACGGTACGCCCGCTTGGTCCGAACGTTGTCGAAGCAATGTCACTCACCGGGCGGGCGGCCCGATCGCAATCGCTTTATTTCAAAGGCTGAATACCACACAACCTATAAAATAAACAGCAAACAAGGGGAATATCTTTCGGTATACTTTATGTTTTCATGTAAGTAGATACTTATGCATGTTTCAGGTGTATAATGTAGACATACATATTCCTACTTTCTATTTGCATGTTTAACCCAAAATTAGAACTATAAGTAATATATTCTGTACATATACTACTGGTACTTACCCAAGTGTAGGTAATGTTTAAACGACACAGTTTCTCTAACTTTGTTAGCTCAAGTGGATTGGAGAATATTGTCCGACCGATGTGATAGTGTTACCGTGGATGTCCGAAACGCTGCGTATCATAAGATATACCGGTGTATGTTGTCAACAAGGTACTTACGTACTACGCTTGCTGACGAATGACCGATTTGTAAGGTCATAGGTATACATACCGTGTTATAGGTACCAACGGAACCATGACTTTCAGCTAGAGGTATCGTGTTGAAATAAATATCAAATGCACAACATAAAAAAAAATCTAGGTATTAGTTTTTTTCTATTGCTCTAGTTTTTTCATATTCGGTCTTACACCAACGAAATTGGTGTAGACATGATAAGGTTTGGTCACAAAGTCCGCTAGCACGACTAGCGATTTTGTGCTGATGATATCTCGGACGTCAGCATAAACGAGATCCAAACGGCTCTGGGACGCTGGGAATATACCCTCTCTAACAGCAAGGCACTGGGGGAGGACGAAATAATAACAAATCTTCTGAAAGCGGTAAGAACACCGGTAGGGTAAAGTCCTTCAGAAGCTATATCCAGCTCCTATGTCCAGGAGTTAACTTCTACAGGCTGATGATGATGATGAAGGTTTATTTAGTCGCGATTGGTCCAATTCGTATTTTAAAACACCGTTGACATACCCCGGTGCATCTTAACATGCACCAACATCGGACATTCACAGTAACCGAAAGGTAAGTAGGTGGGTACTTAGTTTGGTAGGTACCTAGTGCCTACCTCTGTATTGCAGATATCAGACATATCAGGTGTTGTAACGAGGGCATTGTACATTTTGTAATAGTGGGTAAGTAGGTACCTATTTAATTTTACTGAACATTTTACATGATTGAAAAGACAATCATAGATTCATAATTGCAGCATCATTTTGATATGACATCAACAGAAACCTTGGCCTATCTATCTTGATTTATGAGCTTCTAAAAGGCCGCTATTAGGTCACCTACCAACTATTACAGCGGTATATAAGTAGATAAATAAAATGATGAATTATTATTTGATATTGATGAGATAATAAAAATGAAAAACGCATAAACTTGATAGGTCGATTTGTAAAGCTTTTACCAAATTTTTCATTGCACTTTTTGATCCACCCGTTATTTGTAATAAAGATCGATTAACGCAATCAAATATGGTGATAATAGCTTTGCTGCGTAGGCTGTCGGGAAATCATACAAATGTATCGCAAAGCTTGTGGGTAGAGCCTTTAAGGTCAACCTTGCACCCACACATGCCTTTTATGTAAGTAGGTACTCGAACTTAGCACTAAAATAAGTTCATGGAGACAAACGACCAAAGCGACATCGCTTTGATAAGCTATTATATACTTTATGACAATCGTGTCGGGACTATATTCGTATGGTTGATCGTATAGTTTTTTCTGAATATAATTTCGCTCGTAGCCAGGTTTGCAACATTCACCTTTGCCTAAACAGGCAAGCGGATTTTAGAACGGCAATAGTGGGCGACATTATTACTTAGTAGGTAAAGAAAAATATTGGACATATTTGTTTTCTGGTTATTAAAAGAGATACCTAACCATCGTCGCGTCAAATCTTTATAATGTAAGGCAGGCAGACGTAGGTAGGCAGAGGCAGGTGTAGTTCGAAAACTCGAATGTTGTTTTACCGAAGGTCGGATTCTCGAAACAAAATACAAATGGGTCGAAAAATCGAATGGTCGCCCATTCGAACAACGCTGGTTCGAAAGGATGTACTTACCTATTATATTGTGCGGTGCGAGTGACACCGACTGGATGGGCATTAGCCATTGGGCGTAGTGTATTGCATTCGTTCCCCCGGCTACCGAATTGCGAGTCAATATTTGTTTTTTTGTATGGTGATAGGTAAAGGTACCTACTGAGTTTCTCAACAAGTTAAAATGAAAAAATGAAATTAAATACGTTTATTCGACAAATTCGCTAAGTAGCATGTGCTCATTATTTTCACCATACCTACCAAAGAGGATGCAATATACTTGATACCTACTGAAACCACTGTCTACTCGCAATTCGGGAGTTGGAATTACAAGTGCAAAACGTAGAATTTAGAAGATACTCAACCGGTTAAATTATAATTCGCAACGTTGCACTCGCTCCAAGTCGTCAAAGCCAAGTCATGTTTTAGTAAAGCGGTGGCAGTTTTACTAAAACTTTGGTAGACCACCAATTTGAAAAGTCACACAATATACTTCCATTTCATTTTACTACACTTGTGCCCTTTATAATAGCTACATTGGATAAAATACCACCAAAATTACACAAAATAACAACACTAGAAAATGAAATAAAATAAAAGTAGGCGACGTCATGGCGACGTCTCATTTCGAAAATGGCGGGAAGAGTAGTTTGCCTATAATAACCTACTACCTGAATGTATATTTTTTGCTCTGGTATATTTTTTTATGTATATTTTTTTTTTTTTGCTGATTGGTGTTGTTGTTGTCTAACTGCGTATTGTAAATTAAATAGTGTGGAATGCGGAATAAGGGTTAAATCTTAGAATAACTAGTCTTAGAATAAGGACTTAGTCCTTGGATGAATTCGTGCAAGACTTAGTCCTTAGTGAAATAGTTCTCAATTTATAGTCTGTATGACTTTTGTCTATGACACACTGAAATAAACGGAAAAATTTTGTTACTCATTTTATTTTGTCTATTGGCAGTGTTGCTGAACCTCCCGATTTCCGGGGGATCTACCGATTTAATTCTTCATCTCTCGATCTGCACTAATTTTCTCCCAATAATATTCAATAATTCTCTTGTACATCTAAATATAGTCATCTCTGTTTAGCAAGTCCTTTGTTCACTATATAATTATTAATTGTATTTTTATTTTTCAATGCATCCAGCGTCTTGGGCACGACACGCTTCAGCCTGAGGCTCGAATTAAGTCGAATCTGCATATTTGACAAGCCAACGGGCGCGTGGTGGATTTTTGCTTAGAGCAAGAAATTCAAAAAAAAATTGAAAACAATTTCCTGAAAACTTTTTTGTTGGACTAACGAGAATCATTTTCGGATAGCGGCAACACACACTGCAATGTCAGAATTGTCAGACGGTGATTGGTGGTGTTGATATGGGGTGATACCATGTAAACGATAGACGATGATAGTGGCGCCCTCGTTTATTTTCTACTCTTTCTGGACGGACTGTGTATTCTTTTTATTGAACGAGCGAAGCAAGTTCTCCTAGTCAACTTGGAAGAATCGGCGTTTGTATGTATGTATGTTTGTCCGATGAAAACTTCCCAATCGTGGGTAAAAAAAATAAAAGTGAGACAGTCAGATCAAGTGGGGTGTCTAATGAAAGCGCTTTGGTTGCACATTTCAAAACTGTTCTTAATTAGTATTTAGACTAAGTACATTCTGAGATTTAGGGAAAATCAAAAACGTAAAAATCAAAAATTCTAGGGTACTTCCAGCAATCCCACAATGCTGATACTCGTAGCTTTTGCGTCGCAACTACAGGGAAAAGTCTGAAATTGAAGAATTTAGAAACTAGTACTCCATAAAACAATAACCAATATAAAATCCATTGTTGACCGCCCATTTCTGGGAATTTGAAAGACGTTGGAGTTCTTTGGTTTCGCTAAAAGGTCGTTATCAATTAATTCGTCAGGTACTTGATATACTAACAGGTGTGTAGTATTACGCCCCGTTGCTTAGTCCTATTCAAACGTTATTTCGATGATGTGTAAGAAATTACCTCGAGGGGAAAATTTTCTAAAATAATAATGTAATATATGGAAATGACTTAGGTACCTACTTAGGTAGTCGGGCTGATAAAGGTGTCATCGCGAGGTCTCAGTTCGGGGCGAACCACTAGTGTATGATAGTCCATTCCATACAATATTAAGCCAATTGCTATAATTTTACCCTGGCAAAAAAGTTGTCTGCTATGTAAAAAGAACGCTACGATAAAAAATTTAACGATATGATAAAATATAATTCCAATATTTTTTTATAAATTGTGAAATCTCCCGACCATAGGTTCTACTACCTAATATTTTTTTCAGTTTGGGAACACTGTCTCTAGATAAGTAAGATGGCGGGTGACGAAAGTGACAGGTTTGTAAATATCAAGAAAACAAAATTTTCGATGATTTTTATTTTCTTTTTAGGGATTATTAAGAAAACATAATGTTTTGAGCAATTCTTTCAATTTACTTAATTCCTATCTCTCTTTTAGTGACCTAAAGCCATCCAGTGTAGCAATCATTAGAGAAGTTTACGATAGTGAAAATGCCCACATCAAATTTGAAATGGAATTGGAAAGAGCACTTGAGGCCGGCGTGAGTGTCATCGTTATAGAGCCGGAGCCACTGGGTGAAGAAACAGCTCGATGGATTTATGTAGGAAACCTCTTGCATAAGGTCTCTGTCTACAGTGGACTCTGCAGTATTGCTTCAGGTAAGCCACTATCAGCGCTTTATTTTTCTATAAGTACTAAAGTCCATAAACTACGTTACTTTGTTCTTATTCTCGTACTATCTGTTTTTGTTAAAATGGTTTACTTTATAACTATAATCAATGTTGACATTGTACCTACCCATTTAGATTTTGCCATGGCAGGTCTGGCCTAAAAATGTGCCCTTCCGTCTACTCTGTGAATGTAGTAAAAACCTTACTAAGGGATTACACCACTTGGGCAGCTGCATCTACCAGAGTACATAACACCAAACTGTAATCACCAATCTGTCTGCCAAACGTGCTGATCGTAAACAGGCTGATGGTGATAATGATGGTGATATTTAAGAGTTGATTGACAAACATATTCATTAGCCCTTGGCCCCCTGTACCACAGCTGTACTTCTGCTCGTTCTGATAATCCTTGTCGCAAACTAACATTTAAAATACATTCTCATAGATACAAAGGTGCCTTTGTCTGTATTCCCAGCTTTAATGTACCAAACTAAATAATACTTTTTTATATTTCAGGTATTGCATGGAGTTCATTGGCTTGTACTCCATTTGGAATAGTCTCAGTTTTATGTGCTGGATGCTACACACTGGCATGGCAATGGGACCCCTGCTGTAAATATCAAGAAGAGAAAGACCACCGACATCTATCCACTTTGCCAATGTTGAGTGACCTCACATCTGCATCGCCTGTTGTACTCATTCATACAGACAATAAAAGAAAAATAATACTTCACAACACTGTCTCCATCGCAGCTGCTGCAATTTGTCTATGGAGAGTCTATAAAATCTTTAAATAAATGCAGCCAAATAATTAAGTAATTCATAAAGCATTTTGCTAAAATTAGGCAGAGGCACATTATTTTTGCATGATAATGTTAAAGGAATGAAACCAATTACAGCCTTCAATTACTTATTTTTATATATAAGAGTCAAAGTATGTAATTATAATTTTGCTGTAGGACAGTCAATGTAAAAAATGTTATTATAGTAGAATTAGTTTTAAAAAAAAACTTGTACAAAAAATATTTTGTTATAAGGAGCTTTTTAGTTAATCAAGTGTGATAGTTTTAGCAGTAGAGTATTCTGTTAAATAGCTGTTACCAGTGACCTTCAAGGTTTGAATAGTCACTGCTCTTATGCAATAAAAATATTATATTAAATGTGTGCTGTTTAATTTGCTCAAGCTATAAAGTCATATGTATGTATGTAAATATATTAGGTATACTGAAATTTCGCAAAAGCTCATTTTGTAAGCATTGCAATAAAATATGAAGATGTTTCTTCATTTACAGTTAATTGTTTACTAATAAACAGGATCATTTGAATGTCAGCAATTTAATCATACAACTCGAAGCAAGTAGGTAAGTAGTGAAAAAGAAAACGCAGACTAGATACAGACCACTTACTTAGATAATGTTGGTACTTAAACTTACATAATGGTGTTGATTCTCTTGTGCATCATTCTCTACAGCTAAACTATGCAAAAAGTATTGCTGTCTTTTTTTAATAGACTGAAATTAAAAGGAACCCGTGTTTTAGGGTGGTTCAGCTTTAGAGAAACTGCCCAAATCAACACCATGATTTTATTAATGATAGATAGTGAACTAAAAACCTAAATGTTAATAATAATGTAATGTTAATCTCTAAATGTTATTAATCATTTAATTACTGTCTTGCCCTAGAAGAAATGCAAATTGTAGAAACACGCTACTGTACCCTACCAACTACCATTCTGTACTATTCAAGCTATCATTTATCATCTGTTACTGCTGATTTGTTCTCGGCGTTTGTTTTGATAGCTTTTTTATACATAAACCAGAAGTATAAGCTTGGGGCAGCCTGCCTTAGAAATATAGCAAAGCTAGGTAAAAACTGGCTAACTACCAGTTCATTCTTCTTATCAACAATGGCATCAAGCACCTTGCTTGCAGTATATTCAGGTGTGAATCCAGCAGCAGTGCTTGAATCCATTACTGAAAAAACAAAAACTTTGTAAAATATCATATTATTGATTTGTACTTTGTAGTGTGTAGATTATATTGTACTATGATTTTCTTTTAATTTTCAAAAAATCATACTTTTTTTTGTAGGAAATAACTAACCTCCATGATGGTTACCAGAACCAGTAAGGGCATTGAGTGATATATTTGTTTTGATATACCCCGGGCTGATGACTGTGACATTGACATTATGCTGGTGCATTTCAGCTCTTAAAGAATCTCCAAAAGCTTGTAGTGCATGTTTTGATGCAGCATAAGCTGCACGGTCTGGTATTGCAATTAGTCCTTGCACTGAGCTCACAAATACAATGTGGCCTGTCTTCTGCTTGACCATTTCGGGCAGGACAGCTGAAAAAACATATTGGAATAAAATAAAATATAAAATCTATTTTTAAAATCAGAACACACTGTGTTTTCATAATAAAACTTACCTTTTGTCAATGCAACTGATCCAAAGTAGTTTACAGTCATAATCTCTTGGTCTACTTTAAGTTTAGTTTCCAATATAGAGCCTCGGTTGGAGATACCACCATTATTTATGAGTATATCAATATTACCACATTGATCATAAACTTTTTTAACAAATATATCCAAATGATCAAAATCAGCAAGATCCAACTCCAAGACCACTGGCTCCTGAGTAGCAGACTATAAATGCAAGAATTAAACTATTGTTACTTCACACTTTTGAAACAAATATTTTAATTAACCAGAAAATTTACATTAATCAAAGGATGAAATTACTTATTTTTTTTTACTTACCAATTTAATTGAGATGAGATCCTGTTTTACCCTCTCCAATTCTGATTTTCGGCGAGCTGCTAGTACCACTTTGCATCCCTGTTTATAAAAGGCATGTGCCAATGCTTCTCCGATGCCTGAACTGGCACCAGTTATGACTACCACCTGGAGAGTAGGTAACAGATTTGTGTTATTACATTCCTAGGTATTTTTTAAATCAACTTAGTCACTGCCAAGCTCACCTTTCCTTGCAATGCTGCTCTTCGCTTTCTACGAGATAATTGGTTAAGAAGCCCATAGATTGTATATCCAAATGCTAGGGGTAAACCAATATATTTCATGTGCCAAGAGGCATCCAAGTTGAATTGGAACCCCATTTCAAAATCCACTCGGCGGCTGTCAGAAGCTCTGAAATAACGCAATTTGATAAACAAGAAGGCTTTTTTCTGATTTTTCAATTTATCTTTACAAATACGATAGAATCGTGACTCAGTGAGACGATTAAAACTATCATTGGTTGGGGTGTTATCATTTTGTGTCACGTATCAGTCAGGAAGGATTATCTAAGGTACTCTGTGAGTACTAAAGTGAGCAAGTCAGATTTGCTAATTACAGCCAGAATTTATAAAAAAATAAACAAAGCTCAAAAGTTACAATTGCATCCAAAGCGGGCGTAGAGAACGTTGTATACATAAAGTAAAAAGGTAATGAAAATACAAATAATTCGACAATAATTGAAACAAACCACAAATTCAGGTAAGGCAAATTTCCAACCCAACAGTTAATATACACGCAAACTTTATCTAAAACTTAAAAGAAACACAAATTGATGCGGCAGGCCTTAGAGAATCTGCAGGCAGAAGAGAGAGTACTTACTTTAGTACTATACTTATAAATCTGTGGGCAGAAGGCAGGCAGACCACAACAAACAAAACAAGACAAGACACAGATATAATTTTGAAGAGAAGAATGAAAGAATCTTCCACAGATTACGAATGTGTAATGGAACTTTGTATCACACTTGGACGAATTATCACAATGGACGTAGTCATAAGACGTTGCCGCTCTTACATCTGTGTATCGTATTACTGATCATATATCTTTGTCCATCCCACGGAACCTAGCTACGAGTAAAAGAGAAAGTAGATATAAGTTTGGCAACGCCTTACTTCTTTGTAAATCGAGTCAGTTGATGACTGGCTAGTCGGTCAAAACATTGCGGCGAAGTTTTTAAAAACAGCAAAAAACCGTATGAAATTACAGTGTTTCATCAAAATAAATTTGAAAAAGTGAAAATATGTCCTGTTCTGCTGTGTGTTGTTCAAGAACAACAAAAGAAGGAATAAAAGACCCGGGATTGTCATTTCATTCGTAAGTCTTGGTCAATATATTTAATCTTTTTAGTTGCTAAAAGAGCACATTTTTTAACCGGAAAAACTGTAGTAATTACATTTTATTAGTACTTAGTCATATTTCCTGAGTGATAATCATGAAAGTTAAGTGTAAAAGTATTAATTATAGTAAAATAAAATGCATTGTTTTAGGCATCTGTGCTAGTGATGTACTACACCAACCAATTTAGCTTTATCGATAATATTTTAGTTTCCGTTTTTGATGTACACACAACACATGCTTTGCGTATGTGTTTACTGCGGGACAAATGCTTGTAAGATCTGCAAATATTTGTTCCGGGTCTGAGTGTTATGGTACCATGGTACTCGTAGTTCCTGATACCCACAACAATGGAATCCTAGTGTGGGATCATGACTACGTAAGTGACTGTTGAGTTTTATGTTATGTTTGTATGTTAGTTTGTTTGTTTAGGTCTTGAATCAAGAAAACTGAAATTTGAACCAGTTCCATCCACCCAACCGATTGACCTGAAATTTTGCATTATCAAGTTCCGATGATAATACATACATGTAACAAATGAAAGAGTTGATATCTTATAACGCCTTTTTCATTAATTTCGCTATTATTCATCAATAGGTTAGTCAATGAAGTCACTTCTCTAGTCACTCACACTAATGCATACCTACAACTGCACACTGACAAAAAACGGACATGCTTTGAACCAAAATGCTCTGTCCATTGTGATAATTCGTCCAAGAGCGTCATAGAATAATTTTGTTCGTTATTCTCTCAGAATAAAGACGTTATTCTGAGAGGAGCATCTACAAAGGAGACTTATGTCTACCCAAGGAATTTTTATACTACCTACTATATCCATGGTGCAGGGTTACTATGAACCACTCAAGAACTGGCGATAGTGATTCCTTAGATCTGTCGTATCGTCAGCAAACAGAGGCCCAATTCACTAACTAAAAAATAGTTAAAATAGAGTTCGGATCTTGGACGAATTATCACAATGGACGTAGTCATAAGACGTTGCCGCTCTTACATCTGTGTATCGTATACGTGATCATATATCTTTGTCCATCCCACGGAACCTAGCTACGAGTAAAAGAGAAAGTAGATATAAGTTTGGCAACGCCTTACTTCTTTGTAAATCGTGTCTGTTGATAACCGGCTAGTCGGCCAAAACATTGCGGTGAAGTTTTTAAAATCAGCAAAAAATCATATGAAATTACAGTGTTTCATAAAAATAAATTTGAAAAAGTGAAAATATGTCCTGTTCTGCTGTGTGTTGTTCATCAAGAACAACAAAAGAAGGAGTAAAAGACCCGGGATTGTCATTTCATACGTAAGTCTTGGTGACAATGGAATCCTAGTGTGGGATCATGACTACGTAAGTGACTGTTGAGTTTTATGTTATGTTTGTATGTTAGTTTGTTTGTTTAGGTCTTGAATCATGAAACTGAAATTTGAACCAGTTCCATCCACCCAACCGATTGAGCTGAAATTTTGCATTATCAAGTTCCGATGATAATACATACATGTAACAAATTAAAGAGTTGATATCTTATAACGCCTTTTTCATTAATTTCGAAATTATTCATCGATAGGTTAGTCAATGGAGTCACTTCTCTAGTCACTCACACTTATACATATCTACAACTGCACACTGACAGAAAACGGACATGCTTTGAACCAAAATGCTCTGTCCATTGTGATAATTCGTCCAAGGTTCGGATCATGTTTCGATCTTGTGTCGATGTCTTAAATGTCAAAAATGGTATTCTCCTGACATAAAATACAACACTGTAATGTGATTATATCAAAATGTGACCAAAACTTGAACGATTCAAAGTTTTTTCGTTAATTTTAGCATAAGTAGATGGAGTCTCTCTTTACTTTTTCTAATTATATATATAACTATCCTACTCTAATGGTGGTCACCAAGAATTGAAAGTAGACTAAATTGTTATTTATGAGGGACCAGAAATTCAACTTTCTTTCAATTTACAATTCAGTCTCGATTCGGTCAACTTTCATTGTAGTTTTAAAATAACTTAGAGAATTGGGCCTCAGAATGAAGAACAGAACACAGATGTTTTACAAAATAAGGGAGGTCGATAATGTAAACCAGACACAAAAAGGGGCCTAGAATTAAACCTTGTGGCACCCCCATGACAATAGTCGTTAAGGAATTTCAGGATCGACTAGTAATGGAACTCATATTTTTTTTATTAAAGTGGGAAAGAAATGGTTAAATTTTAGCATTACCAGGGAACTTGAAGTATTTTTGAGGTATTTTTTGCATATTTTACTTTCTTTACCATTCTACTGAAATAAAATTTTCACCTCGAGGTAATTTCCTACACATTATCGAAATAATCTTTGAATAGGACTAAGCAACGGGGCGTACATACTAAATACTACTTGTTAGTATAATATCAAGTACCTGACGAATTAATTGATAACGTCCTTTTGTTGAAAAACAAAGAACTCCAACGTCATTCAAGTTCCTAAAAATGGGAGGTCAACAATGGATGTTATATTGGTTATTGTTTTATGGAGAATAAGTTGCAAAATTTTTCAATTTCAGACTTCTTCCCATGTTTGTATCACAAAAGCTACAAGCATACCCAACAGTTTTGTGGGATTGCTGGAAGTACCCTATAATTTTTTATTTATACGTTTTTTATTTTCCCTAATATCTCAGAAACTACTTAGTCTAAATACATACTAAAAAACTAACTTACTCAATTACTTATTCAAAACTGAAATTTCCAACCAAAGCGCTTTCATTAGACACCCCACTTGATCTACTGTATCACTTTTTTTTGCCCCCTCTTGGACCCCAATATCTCATCATCCCCCCGACCGATATAGTTCATAACCTTACGGTCTACAAATTGTACCAATACTACCTACATACTAAATGAAGATCGGATTAACGGTTGCGAAGTTTTCATCGGACAAACATACATACATACAAACTTTTCTCCTAGTGACTCGGAGAACTCGCTTCGCTCGTTCAATAAAATTATAAAAGAACACGAAGACATTATGCAAATAGAAAATAGCTTACAAATAGAAAATATTTGACAAGTAATATGACTCCGTTCAGCGAGCCCCCGATACTAAAGCGAAAAATTTGCTGGCTTGTACTCCAGGCGTGTTATCGGGTCGGGTCTTAGAGAATTTATAGTAGGGAGATGGCAAGCATACGCTTTCCCCTCTGCCGAAGTACATGAACGGTCGTTCGTGTCAGTTTATAAAAACTAGTTTAGCCACGATCGTTCGCCATTCTACGTTCAAACCTGTCGCTATACGGAGCTCCTAAAAATGGTTGGTTGTGCTGTGGTTTCGTGTAAATGGCGGTCGGAAACATCAAATTTAACAAAATATGGAGTTTCTTATCACATTTAAGTAATTGACAGCACAATTGGGCCATTAATTTCACCGTAAAATATATTTTCTTAGTCCAAGCATGCGACAGAAATAACGATACGTAATTTCTTGGTACGGGGACAAGTGATGTGAAAAAAACGAACGAATGAATGAACGAAAGAGGCTGCAACGATTTTTATGAAATTAACAGGATAGGGAGTTTTCAGGCCGAAAAAACGATCTCAAAGCTGTAAAAAAAAACCTGTTTCCAAAGAAAATATCAATACCTACGTCGTTCAATACCAGCCTAAAATATAGGTTAAATGGGCTTGATTAGCTGTTTTTCGGGTTTAAAGGGGTTGTAAGGTTATTTTAGAGGTTTGTATTTTCGTTTTTTTTACGGTTTTAGGGTTATTTCGTCAATCACAATATGAAATTAGGAAGGTATGCAAAAGTATACGGATATTCGAATCTCGTTTCGTATGAAAAAAGCAGATCCGCGAAAATACATTTTCTTAACAATAAATTGATCCATTTTAAAACCAATAGCTTATATTTTCATTTAAAAAATACAATATAAAATGTAATCCCAGCTTATAATTGATTCATGTATGTGGCACAGAACAATAGACTTTCTTATAATCAATACAAGCAGCCGAGAGGTTTCCCTTGCTCCTCCTGACCATCTGTCTGATGGCCATGTCAATGAGGAGGAGCTCCTTAATACCACGGGACCCAACCTTACATCCATTCCGAGCAGAAGCCAAAATATTGTTTTTTTTAACACTCAACAGTCACATACATAGTTTTGATCCCACACTAGGATTCCCTGTATCGTAGGTACCTATCAGGAACTACGAGTAACTGGTACCATTACACCCAGACCCGGAACAAATAGTTGCAGATCAGCCTGCCAAGTGAGTTGCCTGATAAGTGAGATTTGGAAACCATATAATTTTATAAGAAACCAACGCACCACGGGTCTATATATATTAGTGTACAAATCATGAATACAAAATTTGAAGAAATAATAGCCAAAATAGAAGCAAACTTCGTTCGCGTGCAAAAGGACGTACGCGTCCGACCGATGACCTCTTAAATCCTAAAACAATTTTTAACTGACTATGTTTTTTTATATGTTTGTTACGCGATTACTTTTGATCAACATGAATCCATAGACTAGATCCATAGACAATTAATAATCTTAATTTCATTCAATCTTTCACACCCCATCACTAGTTTTTGCGCTAGTGTGCAACTAACCAATAGTGTAATTACAGAAATTATTTATTTGTGTGCTTGTTTTATGTTTGTGTGACAGCTTTTATTTCCGTGTGCGTTTATAGAGACGCCTCAACTTTCTGCATGAGTGTGCGTGAGTAAGTAAATGTGTGCTGTACGTGTTTACCTCGCCTCCCGCAAAAAGTGGCAGAAATAATTTAGTACTAGAAGTTGAGCATGCCATCTCCCCACATAAATTCTCTAAGGGGTCGGGTGTTCGCAGTATTTCTCTACTATAACTCAATGGTCTGCGGGATCTAGGCCAATTTATTTTATCTGTGGTGTAAAAAACTTAAATAATGGCGTCATGTGGTGAAAACTTCAAACATTTGGCAACACTCTCTTGAAATCCCTTGAGCTAAATAAATGTTGGGAATGAGTTTATTTTGTCCTGGTATAAAATAAAAGAATAGCAATGTTTCAGTGAGTATTTGTTAATTAATCCTTACGAATACCACGCAGCAAGTGATAATTACATTTCTCAGTTTGTAATGGGAGTGTCGCACAGATGCGCTGACCTTCGTTTTGTGATGCACAACGCACAACAAAGCATCAAATTGACGGCTGTCCCGTTGAATATTGTTATAAACAGTAAAATAAATAATATCTAATACAAATAAAGTGTTGGTAATAAACCAGGAGTAAGAAACCATGAAAAGTGTTACGCGTGTGAAATGTGAAAGACTTCATACGCAAACAAATTTTGTTTGTTGCCCATTGCTGAAGCAAGCAGGAAAATACTTTCTTTTTACTTTTAGGAACGTAATATTGAACCTGGCGAAATAAGTGAAAACATCAAGATGAATGAGAGGGACATACCAAGTGTCCCTATTACAACATTAGCAGGTGTAGCCAGCCTCACAGACTGTAAGTATCACAAATAGCTACCTTATAATGACTCTGAGAGTAGCTAGGATGCAAATGAAACACTTTCTTCTCATCTAACCAAAATTCATGTGCCTGCTCCAGTTAGTGCGAAGTTTGTAGATCCACCCAACTCTATGTAAAACCTAGAGGGTCTAATAAAGTAACTAAAATATTACAGCTATACTTACCACCCCTATATAAATTTGTAGTAATGCTTAAATCATTGTTTTTCTTATTCATAACGTTAATTAAAACAATGCTTAAGTATGGTTAAATGATGCATAAGTAGTTGTCAAATTAAACAACCCAGCACCCATAATTGGCGATTTTAAATAACTGATTTATAATCTATGGCATACATTTTTGGTTGGGTTTGTTTGTGTAAAAATGTAAGTAGGTAAGTAAGTATATGGATGGTATGCTATTGTAATAAAGTCGGCCACAATACCGGCTAAGGTACATAATTTTGCCCAGAGACCCAAATTAATCCCCTTGAGAAGCTCTTTGAAAATGAAGACACATTGTATGAAAAAATTATAAGTAGGTAAGTATATGGATGGTTTGTGTTCACAACAAAGTCAGCCACAATATCAAACAAGACACATAATTTTGCCCAGATACTCAAAGAATCCAAGGAGAGATAGAATCCTCTTCGGGAGCTTATTTAAATGGAGACACATTTTTTTTTAAATTGGTTCTTGTTGTCCTTTGCTCTGGTTTCCCAAGAGTATGTAGTTTCCCGCTACTACTGGCTCTCTTACTTATTGTCAGTGAACTTATGAAAAACTCACTGTAGTTTCATTGGATTTGTTCCATAAAAATAATCTACATTTTTGAAATCGCCTCATCAATAGTACATTTTTTTTGAAATGCATGATTAGTTTGTAAGAAAAAAGTTTAACTGCATAATATGTAAGAATTGTACAAAATTCTAAAGTTAGCCAGTAGAATGTGTAAACAAACTGAGCCATTTACTATATTATTGAGTTAAACATTGATTAACTAAATAGCATGTTTTTGAGTAAGAGAAAGCTAAGCATTGCTTAGAGCGCTATTCAATGTTAGGTAAGTAAGGTTTCAAATGGTTAATAGGCTGTTTTTACAAGTATGGCTGTTAGTTTATAAATTGTTATTGCCAAAATAATAGCTTATTTTGTTGCATTGGTTCTTTATTCTACTCAATTCCCAAACCATTCTAATTGAAAATTTTGGTACTAAACGTACCCAGCATGACAGTGAAAACTGTATGTTAATCCGTTCAGTCAAACTCAAGTTATAAATGTCTATCTATACAGACAGGCAAACATTGCATTTTGTTGATATATAAAAGTAGCAATAAAAATACTAATGAAAGGCAATAAAAAGACCCCTTTAAATAAAAATTATCAGTAACATATTACTTGCATCAAAATAATACATGATACCTAATAAATTAAACCAACGGCGAGTAGGACTTGCACACATGAAAGCAAATGAAGCTGCGTGTATAAAAATATATTCTTGAATTTGATTACAGATCTAGCTTCGGTTAGGTACTATTTATGCATATTCTGTACATTTTTCATAATAGAGATAGCAAGACAGGTGCTAGGACAGATGAAGATAAGACAGACAAATGAGCGAGAGCATAAGGATCCAGCTGCCCCTTGGTGCACTGAAGCCTACAAAAACGAAATTAAAACTACGCTGACTATGATATGTTAATTTAGTTGTTAGCCTTTGCGGTGCCCGAAATAACAACAATGAAACCTAAGTAACAAACATGAAATATCCATTGCTTCCAAAACACAGCACTTTTCGCTGCTCGCTTCGCTCGCGAAAACCCGTTCCCCCGCCGACTCCTACTCCTTCAGATAAATAGAATGACTCCAATAAATATACATAACCTACTTCTTATCGCCGATCGTACAAATTTGTTCCGTGGATGTTATCATTATTAAGGGATTTCAAAGAGCTTGTATTGCTACTTGATAGAGTTTGTACAACCCACCGTGAAAAGATCTGCCCTGCTTACCCCTTCAGGCAGACGTGTATCTATGTATGTATGTAAGATATAGCTGTAGTATGTCCAACTTAGGAATAGACCCCTACGTTTCCTACTGTGGATGTCGTAAGAGCTGACTAAGTGATTACATTAGGGGATGGGTGGCTGCATTCACTTGAGTCAATACTGCGATCACCAATCTGCCTGCCAAGTGTGGTGATGATAGCAAATCTCCCCATTGCATTCTCCTAATTCTTTTTGTTGGGGGAGGCCTCGTCCAACAGTTTACATTTGTTTAAATTGTATTACTATTTTCTTTAGTGTTACCAGTGTTACCCCTACCAACACCTTTACCATCCACATTAAATAACAAGTCACAGCTGTTTCACCCCCGTGTTGCTGAGGAAGCTGCTATACTTCTAGCAACTCGTGATGACAACTTGGTGACCCTGCTGCTTCAGTCTCTTATGCAAACATCGGTTCAACACATGTAAGAATTTAGTTCAAAAGTTTACATTAATAGGTTTTTCATTTTGGCAGTTCAACTTTAGGGTTAGTATATACAACATATTTCTTATTTCAGTGACTTGAAAGATGAGACCATTCCAAATGCTGTGAGTCCAGCCCCACAACCAGCTACACCTGAACTGTTAAAAGCAATCTTGAATGTGAATCCCAATGTTTTTGACCAACAACGAACTTATTATGGCAATCATTTGAGCACTGCAAAATTTAATGGGGTTTCACCTGCACCTTCATACAGTTACTCTCACAACGCTGTTCCCTCGAGCCCATCGCCAGTTGGAACAGGAGTACAATCAGCATCCATTCCAAACCAACAGTTATTAGCTCCACCGTCTCAGTCATCACCTCATGTGAATATGGGCTCGCCACCCTCGCAAGCTAGACCTGGTAGTCAAGTAAACATTTCTGCCCAAAACAATGTTTCTCCCATTTGGAACAGTGCAAATTCCTCCAATGTCTACACAAGCCCACTATCAAATACGGCATGTCCAAATTCACAAAATGGGGGATTCTACAACAGTTTGGTGCAAGATAATAGAAGTTTTGATACCAATTTGGAAGATAGAGATCCCCTAGCCATGTCGCCAACAAATCAAACTGATCAACCAATGACAATGCAATCTCAAGAGAAGACTTTTGAACAAGGTATGTTGCTCATTATGTATTTGGGATTTTGTGTATGTATAATGCCGAGCTGATGTTTAGTGCGTGTGTGTTCTATTGATAATCACTATGCCTCACTGTTCTTTCATTATCATCCAGCCAGAAGATGTCCACTGACGGACATAGGCCTTCCTCATAGAATGCCACGCAAGAAAGGTATTGAGCCGCCTTTATCCACCGACTTACTGTGACCGTAACAACGTAATCGGTCTATTAATACTGGAAGAAGTAAGATAGCTCCCTGCAGTCGTACACTGCGTCTTTCGGTCCGTGATCGCCACTCGAGAGCCTTGTATCCCCAGCGGTTATTGATTCTACGCGCTATATGATCTGCCAATTGCCACTTCACTTGTGCTTATTCTAAGATCTATGTAGGTTCGTCTATGAGTTTTCTTGCTGCGGATTTTTTCACATAGTAAAACTCCAAGCGTACCTCTCTAAATAGCCCGTTGCTCGACCTTGAGATTTTGAATAAGACCAATAGTTAGTGACCATGTTTCAGTGAAGTCATCACTAGCAACACTATTCGATACACTAATATTGTGTGTTTACTTTCAGATGGTGGTAATGTGATGACTGGCCAGTCTCCAGCCCAGGCCAGCGTAGCCCCCTCACCACTACGCCAAGAACCTCAAGTGCCTCAGCCTTCAATGGGTGCACCTTATGCGCCCGTACAAGATAAACCTGACCCCAGTAAAGGCATCATTAGATTCCCTGTTGTCAAACTTGGAAGACTTTCAGTAAGTTTTGTTTTCAGGCTAAGATGTTTCTTAATAGCGGTGAATGAAGTCAACAGGAAAATTATCTGACGATAAGGGCCTCGTTCACGATCTTCAAATAATGTGCTGATTAGTTACTTCCTAAGTAGCGTTAACCAGCAAGTAAAAGTGTCGATTAACTTTTAGAGTTCCGATTAGCAACTCGGTGGTTAGCTGAATGATTTAAAAAATCATTCAATCTAACCGTTCAATAGACGCTGTCATCAACGACAAATGTCAGTAGTCACACATCACGGTTGTCAGATTTGCGTTGCGCAGCGCGGGTAATTTCTTGAAAGTTAAAAGTTTCGTGATACACAATACAATTCGTGTAAAATGATCAATTAAATCAAATAAATCCATTTCTAACACTTTCTAATAGGTTTTTTCGAAACAGTTTCATACTATCTACACAAAACCAGACGAAACTTGACTTTACTCGTCAATTAGACCGGCTAATCGGCAGATGAAGCAAGAAGTAAGTTACAGGCTACTTTACTTCCTGGTTAGTCCTACTCGGCCTTTGTGAAACTCGTATGCCCAGTTACATGGTACTTTAACCGAAAACTAGCCTACTCGAAACTTTACTTGAAGATTGTGAAAGAGGCCCTAAGTTGATAATCATCATCACTGCTTTAGCTGCCATTTCATGGTACTGCTCGCTATCTTTGTTTTTTTTCAACAAACACATGCATCGTTCTGACTCAACACTAAGATTCCTTGTGTTGTGTGATTTATGGAACTACAAGTACCATGGTTCTACAACACCCCAACCCGGAACAAATATATGCAGACTATGCAAAAAAAATCCCGCAGTGGGAATCGAACCCGCACATTCTGGTATTTCCGCCGGCTACTGGTATGGTACGACGCACAGAGGTCGTTCAAAATTCGTAAAAATCTTAGAAAACCCTACCTGGAGTAAATTACTATTTTGTATACATTTGTATATTTTAATGTGTTTTATATAATTAGGATGGAATTCTGAAGAAACACGAATACGTTAATGATGACAGATCCAGAAAAAGTAGTGCTATAGAATCAGATTCAGACGACAATGTACCACTCAAAATGAAATCTAGTATTAATGCACCGGCTGTAGATAAAGAAAAGGAAGCAATAGATATAGCTAGAGAGAAGAATTGGGAAGCAGTGAAGCGAAAACATGAAGCGACCAGTAAAAAAGAGGAGGCTGAGGCAACTATTGGTAAATCAAATGTTATTTTATATTTTAACCATTTAATTTACTCACACGTTATGTTTTGTTTAAAGTGTGTCACACACGTAGCAGATGCGGTAATATTTTATATGCGTATAAAAACTTATCCCATCTGAAGGTATCACACACATAGCAGATACGATAATATACGAAAATAATACATTCACGCGGAAACCTTCAAACTGTATTATTGTATTTAAATTTGTATACACAGATATCATCTGTCCATCTTTTGATATATGTCGGTGCCTACAGAAGCTTGACGGTAAAATATAAGTGATCTGCTACGTGTGTGTTGCTTCTTGAGTTTAGTATAGAGAACGAAATGGACTGATACGCGCTCAGATACAGATATCTTACCGCATCTACTACGTGTGTGACACACTTAAATCATGCATGAAAACAGAACAAAAAAAACATATTTCGGACTCTTTGTACCTATTCACAATCTATCAAACAGAATAATAAGTTTCTATCTAGTCAGCATATTCGACCACTGCTACGCTTGCTAGGCCTCTTCTTTCCGGTCCTGTACTGTGTGTGCTGTGTGTGTTCGGTGTGTGCTGTGGGACATTCTGCTGGGCCTCGTCGTTATCAACACACGTTCTCAAATCCCTTCAGTGCCAATCGCATCCGTTGCTTTGGCGTCTATGCTTTCCCAATACGTCCGACGACCACTCTCACGACGTCGTCCGATTTGATTAGTAATCTTTACTGCTCTGCACCGTTCACAATATTGTTTTGCAATTTCAGTACGACCTAAGCTACGAAAAGTGGAAAGGAGACTAGTACCTGTCCTCGAAATGCTGTCTGTGGATGAATTGATGGAAACAAATACTTATCAAAGGTTTAACAAACTGATAGAGTCGGTATTTGATTCCATTGATGATGACGTGCTTATAACGGAAGAAATGGGTAAGAAAAATTTATTACTAATGTTTACTACAACTATTTTACCAGCAAACACATCTATTTAACTAATTTACATGCTGTTTTACCAGAGGGGACAGACATTCCTGAAGAATTGTTACTACCGCGCTATCAGCTCCAAGAACTGTGTTCAGAAGCAGCTAAGTTGAAAAATCTTGGTGCTATGGAAGCAATACCGTCTGACAGATTAGTTCGATTGTTAAATATATTGGAGAAAAATATCAGGGCGGCGGAGAAGATGTCCCTTGTGGGTGATCCGGTCAGTAATCATTTTAATACTTATATTTCTATTCAAAATGTACGATTTTTTTGTTTATACTTGATGTAATTTTCTTGTTACAGGAGGATAGTGAAGAAATGCGTCAGATATGGGTCGAGTCGGCATTGGAAAGGGTTATGTGCGCGTCGGACGCATGCCTAACAGCTTTGTATGTGATGACCTCGCCTAGTATGCCCAAGCGCATATTTCTGGAAGATGTCATAGATAGAATTATTATGTTCATAAAATTCCAATTGAACAACACAATTTACTGTGTGTATGATCCAGTTTACAGCATTCAGTCGACATCCAAAAAGAAAGGTAAGATGTAACTCACTTTACTTGCCGTATTTGGGCGAACGTTTATTTTGCTAGTGTACGTAGTGTTGTGTTTGTGCTGTAGGGAAGCAATAAGGAAGGCATGTAACCATTTTCAGAATTGATCTTAGGGCTCTCTCTAGGACAATAGGACGAGTCTTTGTTGTGCCTCCCCATGACACAGTAGCCAGTAGTATTTCACCAATCCGCGTGCCAAGCGTGGTGATTACGGCAATTCCCCACCATTATTTTTTTATGGGGATGGCTTCTTCTAGCAGTAGACGTCTAAAGTTGTAGGTATTTTGCCAGAGCAAAACATCGGGTTTTTATGGTAATTTTTGAATTTTAATTTTGGGTTATTAACGAACCTAGCCGGTCTCATCTAATGTTAAGCGGTAACCTCTGCCCATTACAACTGCAATGCCTTTGCCCCCCTACGTGGCATCGCATTGCGCCGGCCAGGCAAGCTAGATGATCTCATGTGCCATGGTAGTAATTTTACTGTAATACACCATTCAAACCGGAAAACAGCACATCTGCTTGGTGGTATAAATAGGTATGGTGTTAGTATTCCTCGGAGTCTGTATAAAAAGAGGTATTATGAATAGGAATCGTGACTAGAAGATGTTGAGAGGAACGGGAGAGACCTGCAGGAGGAAAACGTTATTTTAAATAGTTAGGAGAAAGCCGACTGTGGGGGATGTTGTAAAGAAGACAACAACGTAATTGTAATTTTCAGTGGACGGCCGCAAACGTCGCGGTGGTGGCGCCACTAACGCGACGCGCCGAGGCGCTGGCACTGGTTCGACGCGCGCTATCCGAGAGCTGTACACTCACGCGCACGAGTCGGTGACGCTCCTGTCGGAGTTGCTTGGCGCGCACCACCTGACCGACACCACGGTACTGCACGCGTCCACTGTCGGAGTCTCGCCCTTCTTCGTGGAGAATGTTAGCGAGCTGCAACTCGCTGCACTGAAACTCGTCACTACGGTAAATGAAGTATAATCCGTATAAGTGATATTTTGATGTATTTAATTTTTATTGTTTTTACATGTAATTTTTTCAGCATTTTAACCAATCTAGCTTATTTACAGTTAAATTAAACATAAGTGTTGCGTGACTATTCAAGCCTATGGATGTTGATCACCACATATTTAGACAACGAGAACGTTGCAATTTGACATGTTATAATATATAAGCAATTTCAAATTGCTAAAAAAAATAGTGACTAGCCTAGCGTCGCACCGCCACAAATAAAAAAAATGCTTTTATTTAGTCCATACACCACGTTCGTTTGAGATATAAGCAGAGTACGCATTTACATTTTCAAAAAATTCCATAGATATTCACAAAGTATGAGCAGCACCGGCGATTGCTACTCGAAGATATACTAGCGTCGATAGCTCGGATACCGAGCTCAAAACACAACCTGCGCTCCTTCCAACTCAACTCAGACCAGCACATCCAGATGCTGACTGCCCTGGTGTTACAACTGGTGCAATGTGTTGTAACATTGCCCGAATCTCTTTGCAAGTCTCATGAGAAAGATAAGAACAAGGACCACGCTGAAACTTCTGATGGTAAAAAAGTAAGTTCCATTCCATTATCATTTCATTAGGTGTGACAAGAGCCGGAAAGAAGAAGGCGTGTGTCTATGTATGCGTATGTAAAGAAATTAAGGACTTGAAAGTGGAATTTGAAAGCTTACCATGAAATAGTGACCTAATTCTAACTGACGCACTGACGTCCCGCTGTGGGGTGTACTGTGCATTGTCCGTGGTTGTTGTGGCTGAAGTAAGCCAGCCCAACTCCCTAAAGTAACGGAGCAGGAATTTGGGTTGATGGCAACACTGTTGAAGTGTCTTCAAAGTCGTTGATGATGAAGAGCAGGATCGAAGTAACTCCTGCGAACCCGTGTTGGCACTACACATGGTCTCTTTTGTGGCCGTAAAATCTAGGATCACGTGCTCCACCATCACTTCTTCTTAAGGTTGCGGTGATGGCCGCACGCTAAATCAACTCGAGAATAGCGCAAAAGTCGGCCTGCATATTGCTGTCCCTGTTTGGCTAACGCAGGCGCGCGCGGGGCACAGCCGAACACTTATTTCTATTCTGTGGCCGTTACCATTCATAATTCGAAGCTGGTATTTATTTTTTATGCAAACTAGCATTTGACAAAAATATTTTTTTGGCATATTTGGCATTTGTCACAAACTTTTTACATTTATATATCTAGCAATAAAAACTCCTTGGTACCTAGTTCTGCGAACAGTTAGAACTCGCGAGCACAAACTTTTTCCAATAATTGTGATCAGGGTGGTAATTCGCTATGACCTATGAGATTTCTTTTCAATAACGTGTGACGTCACCCATACGATTCAGCGATGATTCCACGCAGATATCGTAACGAGCCCGCGTTATGTTACGTTTGGTCAGAGCGAATAAGGGGGCAAGTTGGTGCTTTGATGATCGTTGAGTTTGGCTCAACTTTCCAATAGCGACTGTGAGCTAGGAGGTTCATATTTTTATCACATGTAGACACAAGCCTAAATATGAAATGGCGTACTGCGGAAACCAATAGTTTTAGCATTGTGAGCTATGACAAAAAAATCAAAGAAAAATATTTCAAAGTAAACGCTCAACTTTCCTTTAGCTACTGCTAGCTAGGAAGTTCACATTTTTATCACATGTAGGTTCACATAGCACAAGCCTAAATATGAAATGGCGTACTGCGGAAACCAATAGTTTTGGAGCTATTCATTTTTAAAATTTGCTAATAACCGCTTTCCGAACGCCATGTTTTGGTGATATTTTACTTTTTATCAGTGTTCCCATACGATTTTCGGCTTTTGACAATGACAGTGACAGACCAAATGGTATATTTTGCTAAAAATTGGTGGTTTCTCAATTTTCAACTAGTCGTGTTTTTTGCTCTTACGGTCCAGTCGGTTACGTATTCCTTGAACATCAATGAACTCTGTCATCGTTTGTGTTCTCAGAGTTGAGATTGTTTACGTGCTTACTCCTGTTTGAGAATTCATCGAAGGACTTTCCTTTAGCGACTATAAGTATAAGGCTTGAGGGGGGAGGGGAGGGGTGGGTTGTCAATGTCAAAAGTGTCACCAAAAAAATCACCAAAATATGGAGATCGGAAACCAGTTTTTAGCAAATTTCAACAATGAATAGCTCCAAAACTATTTTTTTCCGCAGTACGCCATTTCATATTCAGGCTTGTGCTATGTGAACCTACATGTGATAAAAATAAGAACCTCGTAGGTCACAGTCGCTAAAGGAAAGTTGAGCATTTACTTTGAAATATTTTTCTTTGATTTTTTGTCATAGCTCACAATGCTAAAACTATTGGTTTCCGCAGTACGCCATTTCATATTCAGGCTTGTGCTATGTGAACCTACATGTGATAAAAATATGAACCTCGTAGGTCACAGTCGCTAAAGTAAAGTTGAGCATTTACTTTGAAATATTTTTCTTTGATTTTTTGTCATAGCTCACAATGCTAAAACTATTGGTTTCCGCAGTACGCCATTTCATATTCAGGCTTGTGCTATGTGAACCTACATGTGATAAAAATATGAACCTCGTAGGTCACAGTCGCTAAAGGAAAGTTGAGCATTTACTTTGAAATATTTTTCTTTGATTTTTTGTCATAGCTCACAATGCTAAAACTATTGGTTTCCGCAGTACGCCATTTCATATTCAGGCTTGTGCTATGTGAACCTACATGTGATAAAAATATGAACCTCGTAGATCACAGTCGCTAAAGTAAAGTTGAGCATTTACTTTGAAATATTTTTCTTTGATTTTTTGTCATAGCTCACAATGCTAAAACTATTGGTTTCCGCAGTACGCCATTTCATATTCAGGCTTGTGCTATGTGAACCTACATGTGATAAAAATATGAACCTCGTAGGTCACAGTCGCTAAAGGAAAGTTGAGCCGCTACTATTTCTCGCAAAAACTAGGTACTGAATGGTAAACAAAGCACAAGTCGTAGGTATGTTAGTTACCTAGGTTACTTCATTCCAAATCACAAGGCAAATCTAAATAAAATTACAAAAATATTGCAATGTCATATATAACAAACAAATAGGTGAACAAACACAAGAGCAAGCGAAGCGCGGGGTTACACAGTGTACTAGTGTGAGTGCCTGTCGAGTTGTCAAACATCACACAACCGTAGTTCCCCGACCGGCCCTCGGTTCTGACGCGATAGCAATATGGGCGTTCAGAATTTTTTAGAAATTTGTTCAAGTTCCGTAATACCAAAAATGATGAATAAAAACTTGTTGTTTTTTTTATATCGTGTTGTTATTCTGTTACTTGACAATATAAGCTGTGTTCCTACACATAAAATACGTAACATATCGTTGTTTTTCATACGAAACAAATAAGATGAAAACATGTCGTTTAGGTCGTAAAAATATACAAAAAGTAATTCGCTTACATTTCATTTTAGGTATATATTTTGATAAAAAAAACTATCTGGGAACATAGATAAATACTATCCGAATCCGAATAATAGCATAATATGGTGGAAATATGCTCGAATTACAAATGACGTCGGTATTACGTTTGTATGGGCAGTCCATCCTTCGCTGGGTTCTTAATAGTGTCCTTGTTACAGAAAAATTATAAACTACAAAAAGAGTTTTCATTGGTTATGACCGCGAGGCTTGTCAATAGTAAGCTAGTATATGGACTACACTACAATAATATTCGTCCATTCACAACTAGATTTTTAAATTACGCTCCCTACCAGCTTACTATCCTACATTTCTCTTTTCCAAACATTGACTATCCTGGCTCGGTTTACTAGGCTCATGTATTCCGGGCATTAGAGTCTAGATACTGAGGCTGGAGTTACCCTGTCGTTATCGTCGTCTTTACAAAACGTTTTCTGTATTTTGCAGCATGTAGATAAAGATCTTCTTATAATATCGAAGTACGAGGCGGCGATCAGTGTGGGTGGTACATTCCTGACGTCATTCCTGAACAAATGTCGGAGTCGAAATGAAGAGGTTGACTTCAGGCCCCTGTTTGAAAATTTCGTGCACGATTTGCTTACCACCGTCAACAAGCCTGAGTGGCCTGCCACTGAGTTGCTGCTAAGTCTTCTTGGGACTATGCTGGTGAGTGTCTCCAATTATTTTTTGTGTGCTTTGGGCATAGTTATCACTGACTCATGAGTTCTCTGGAAATATGAACGCTACACACTTTAAATTAGGTAAGAATTTTCCTTTTAGCGGGACTCCTAACATTTACGAGTCGCTTAACTCATTTCAAATTGACATAAGTGTTAAGTGCAATGGTTGCAATGCAATGCAATGCCCCTAATTAGTAGTTAAAATGAGCTTAAAACATTTATGCGTGGTGGATGACAGCTAGCACTAACAAGATAGAACTAAGCCGAGTCTAACCCAGCTTCGATGGACTTCATTAAATAACCAATGATATAAATGAGATGTAATCATTTATTTCAGGTAAAATACATGTCAGATAAGTCAATGGAGATGTCGGTCCGTGTCGCGTCGCTAGAGTACCTCGGGCTGGTGGCTGCGCGGCTGCGGCGCGATAGCGTGCAGTCGCGCGCCAAGCTCGCCACCATGGACGCCGTCGTTCGTGACATCCGCGCAGAGGAGGAGAAGGACGGCACGCTCGCGCAGGTACATCCTTTTCACTCACTATGCCAGGGAGCTGGATTTCATTCGTGGGTTTCTGTAATGCTTATTTTTCTGCACCGCCAGCCGTTCGCTGCGTCGCCGGTCCGCATCTCCAATATTTAAAACATGTATTGGCACGTTTTTGGAGCACATGCGCACGCGGTGCCAAATTAGTATGACAGAGAAAATGCCCTTAAAAGACTAGTGGAGTGGAGTCGCGATGGATTCTTAAGATTTTATCGTATATTACAGAATTCAACATCGGGACTCGATGAAGATGAAGAGAGGACGGAGTTTCTTCAACGAGTGCTCCTTGACTACCTAGCGATCAACGGACAGAAGGACCCAGCCTGGAACTGTGCGCGGCATTTCTACATCACTCAGTGGTTCAGAGACATGGTGGTTCAACCCAAAACCACCTCACCCACCAAGAAGACCAAGAAATCGAAGAAGCGCTATAAGGATGAATCTAGTGAAGAGTCCGATGCGGACGATGACAGTGATAGCGGCGTCAAGGAATCCAAGAAAATCTCTAGTGCAATAGTGTCTGCGGAGAAATTCAAGACGATTGAGCGGCGAAAGCATTTCTTTCTCGAGAAGATCCGGCCGTTTAGGTACCAGGGCGGCACGCAGGTGCAAGTTATGCAATCGTACATCGACTACGGAGGTGCTGAGCTCATATCGCAGTACCTAGCCTCGAAGAGGTCGTTCTCGCAAAGCTTCGACAAATACCTCAGAAAGATTCTTGTTATTCTATGCGAGAACACTATAGCGATCCGGACGAAGGCGATGAAGTGTCTTGCGCTGATAGTGGATGCGGACCCGGCGGTGCTGGCGCGACCTGATATGCAGATCGGCGTGAACCGCTCCTTCCTGGATCAATCCACGGCGGTGCGCGAGGCGGCCGTCGACCTCGTCGGCAAGTTTGTGCTCAGCCGGCCCGATCTCATTGACAAGTATTACGGAATGCTCTCCAACCGAATATTGGTAAGTTACATTTATCTTCCGTTGGTGAATAAAAGAGCTCGAGTGACGACCACGCGCAGTGTAGGAAGGGAGTCTGCTGTCTGAAGGTTGCAAAAAGTCGGTGGATGGGGGCGGCTTCAGGCCGGTTGTCGTATCATTCTATGGAGCCTGCCCATAGAATGCCCAACAGAATGTCCAACAGTGAACTTCTACGGGCTGATGATGATGATCATGACATTTCTTGCAACAATAACGGTGAAAGCGTGAGGAAACCGAAATGTCCAAACAAACTAGAAACAAAAATTCATGTTGTTTGTTTATTCATAATGAATGAAACTTGCGGTTTTCAAATAATAATAACTGGTCATCCTAGGTCGCTTTCAAAAGAGACTTTGATTGTGATTATTGGTAGAACGATTCATCATCAGCACAGTCTGTAGGCCAAACAGTCGATAAATAATCCTAGTGCTTTAATCAAACATTGTTTAATTTCCTTTCAGGATACGGGAGTATCAGTGCGAAAACGTGTGATAAAAATTCTAAAAGACATTTGTATAGAGTGCCCGGAATTCCCTAAGATTCCTGAAATTTGTGTAAAAATGATTAGGAGGGTGAATGACGAGGAGGGAATCCGGAAGTTGGTGATGGAAGTGTTTCAAAACATGTGGTTCAGTCCGTGTGCGAACACGCTGAGGCCGGGCGCGCTCGACATGACGGCGGCCGCGGCCGACCCGCTCACTAGGAAGGTTCTAAACATTACAGACGTGGTTATATCCTCCAGAGACATTGGTCTCGAATGGTTTCAACAGCTGCTGATGACGGTGAGTAGAGAGTAGACCTGCACGGCTATTCTAAAACGTTTGGAAGGGTTTCCGATCGGATTCGTTAGTTTTTCATTTCGATGTGGTAAGTAACTTCAACAAATAAAAACTAACGTATCCTATCGGAAACCCTTCCGAACGTTTAAGAATAGCCCTGCTGTACTCATTTTGTTTATGTGCTTCTTGTGAACAATAGATTATAAAACACTAGTGGAACGCTCGCGACTTCGTCCGCGTGAAGTTTTTTCTTTACAAACTTCAATTCCCCGCTGCACACAAGGGGTGAATTTCAGAATTTTATTTCTTAGTGTACCCTTAGCCTAGACCACAGAAGGAATAGAAGGAATGTACCCTCCAAATTTCAAGTCTCTAGAACTTACCGTTTAGCCTGTGCGTTGATTTACTGGTGATTAGACTTTGGTTAAACTGGCAGATAGCTCACTGAATGTTAAGGTGGTAACACAACTTACAGAGTATAGCAGTGTACTCATTACAACTGCAATGTCTATAAATACTATTACTACTATGTACTATTAATGTGGTCACATCCACCTAGGACCTAGGATGCTGGTTGCTTGGCGGTCGAAATAAGAACCTGCCTCCATTCACAAGGAATGTTAATGTTAAGGACCCTTTTCCGCATTCAAACTCTAAGGTGCTCCATTATGTGTGAAAGCTGTCTGGCTATGTAGTCAGCCAGCCTAACTCCATAGAAGCACAGAAGTTTCCTGAGGTCTTCGCAGGCTTCGCGGAGTGACCTCAGGTTTTTGAGGATTTGTTAGTGAACAAATCCTCAAATCCTCTTGTGAAAGAATGCTTTCACAAGGATCTTTGCTACTATTATGTGAAGTACTTACACTTGAAACAGAGAAAATGCTCTACATAATTGAAATAAGCCAATCTTAGCAAACATCTTGCACATGTTCACAGTGCAAACAGCAGCAAACAAGAACTGACTTGATATTTCACTGTGAATTATAAAAATCTCAGTGAAGGACACATTTCCAACCGTTGTTCGCCATTTTGTTTCCAGTTATTCAAACCAAAAGAGGACAAGGATGATTCAACGAAAATAATATACCAGCCACCCAAATCACTATTGGTTGCGTGTCAACAAATTGTGGACTGCCTCATTGAGAGTTTACTACAACTAGAAGAGAGTAGTGCAGAAGGTAAATTATCAATATCTGTATGAAATAATTTTGTGAACGCTATCATTCTATGTATACAATGCCGGCAAGTTAACATGAGACTCGGGTGAAACGAAGTTCCTCCTAGCGAAGTCTCAATTGAATAATTGAAATAAAAATATTTTTTTTAATTACAGGAACGAGCTCATCACAGCGTATATTAGCGTGCCTTTCAACTCTGCATTTATTTGCTAAGATTAGGCCACAATTGCTAGTAAACCATGCCTTAACATTGCAACCGTACCTGAGCTTAAAATGTCAAGTAAGTGTCTTTAAACATGCGCTTAGGACTTCTTCCACAGGTTAATAAATTTTTGATAGCCTACACAAGATTTAAAATGACAGATATTGAATGAAAACATGTCAAAAAGGTTTGCATGGGCTACCAGGTTTTATGTTTAATTGAACCATTCTGCCAACAAAATAAAATGCTTACATAATCATCTTGTATTTCAGAACCAATACGAACAGCAGATAATGTCCACGGTCGCGTCGACCTTAGAACTCGTAGTGCCTTTGATGGAGCACCCGAGCGAGGTTTTCCTCGCGCAGCTCGAAGAGGACGCCGTAAAGCTGATCCTCCAGCGAGGGCAGCTCGTCATCGCCTCGTGTATCGCGTGCCTTGCCGCTATAGTCAATAACCTAACGCACAATTACAAACTGATCAGAGATGTCTTCCAAAAGTATCATAGTAAGTACCATCGTCACTAGCCATTTACCACTGCCAAATGAACGGTCTTGAGCCGCCTCTACCCACAGACTTTCTGCGTTCGTCACAATGTCATTGGTTCATCGAGTGGGGGGGGGGGGGGGGGGACGTCACTGCGTCGTCCGGTTCAACACTTGAGAACATTTATTCCATAGTGATTTTCAGTATTATTTGCTGCGAGTCCATTGCCACTTGAACTTGCTATGTCTGAGAGCTTTTACTTTGCAAGTGCATCACGAGAATTAAATAAAGTAACGCATGTTTCCTCTACTGGTTTTGGATTATAAATTCTTAACATACTTTATTGTTGCTCTAGGTCTGCATTGGTCAAATACGGAGACACCTGTGCTGAATTATTGAGAGAATTCAGCAAAATGTGTATGAAATTAACAAAAATACCCTTTATAGATGTACTCCTGTACTGGAAAACCAGTTGGCAGAGGGACCCAGAACTGACACGAACATCACATTCGCGGCCTCACTTTCGGAGATCGCTGTTTATCGTAGGCCTTTTGCTGCGGTATTTTGACTTTACAGAGTCTAAAGTCATAGATGGACTTCCGGTAAGTGGACTGGTGCACTCGGACGACCGACTTCTGTCTCTTTCTTTTTCCATGACAAATGAAAGCGGAAGCTATATTTGAATGAGTTTCTACATCTCTTTCGTATGAAAGAAGAAGGCAAAATAGCGGTCTTTCTGGTCATCGCAAGCATGTTTCACGAGAATATTCATATAATGGTTGCTGCATAAGTGCACACATGCTCCTATTGGACAGTATAATGACCTACAAAGAGAATGAACAAAAAATTACTGCATATTTTGCTTTTACAAACATTTGACCTAAATGGCGCGGGTTAAACCTGTCTTATGTATAATTCTGGACTGGAATTTTATGTAATGTTTATTTCAGGCTGATATAAAAGAGCAAGTGTACAATACGCTCTTGTTCTTCGTCGGCCTAGAGGACGAGGACTTTGTGTCGCACACGTTGAAGGCGCTGGGGTCTGTGTGTGTGCGGCATTATGAGTTCATGCTGCGGCCGGAACTGAAGGAGTTCTACCACCAATTGCTGACGTCGGATCTTGCTCCCATCGACATGAAGGCGGATGTGCTGCGGAATGTGGAGATGTACTTACAAGAGGAGGAGCAAAGGATGATCAGGCAGGATAAAGAGTGTAAGGTTTTTGGCACCACAGTGCAGTTTGACATATTTGCTTAAACTTTTGTCAAAAATTACACCTACATTTCACATTTTAACTCGCTTATGTGTATGGAGATGATTCCATATCAAAGAGGTGGCTGAAAGTTTAATTCATGTTATATATAAGATTTACTTCAAGTCATCATCATGATCCGATGGACCACTGCTAAACTCGATCATGAATTCACGTGGATTCTATGCTTCCCTTAGAATGCCACTAATGCTTATTTTCACCAACCAACTGCGGGTCAGATAACGCTTACGAAAGACTTCATCATCATGATCAGCCGTTATACGTCCACTGTTACGACGTAACAGTGGCCGTTATACGTCGACTGTTACGACGTAACAGTTTAGTAACGTTTTAGTTACGAGTTTAAGAAGGCGTACTATGTGAATTTGCCCAACAAAATTGATCTATAACTCAGTATCTACGGGTTCTACGAGTTAAATATTTTGGAATATGAAAGTTTTATATTTTTGCATTTATTGTGTAAAGTTGAAAACACTATATGTAAAAAAACCTCGATAGTTTTATTTAATGAAAAATCCTTGTTTCCCACACGTTTTGAAAGAAATCAAGAAATCTCAAGAACCCTACGGTGTTTTAATATAAATTTTACTACAACAAGTAGGTAATTACTATTTATTCTTATGCTAAAATCAGTTTTTGGATAAACACTTTATTTTCGCCATAATAAACAAAAAACTTCATTTTTGTGCACGACACTCGCTAGCGCGAGCGAGATGGCGCGCGGGTTATCGCGTGCGTTAAAGAGGGAGCCTAAATTGTAGTTTAGTGTGAGTAAATATTGATATTTCAGGGTCGACGAGGTCAAAACATGAGAATCTCAAAGAAATGGGTGACGTATCCTCCGGCATGGCGTCGACCGTTATACAGCTGTACTTGAAGGAGATACTTGGGTCGTTCCTTCACACGAGTACCATCGTGCGGTCGAGTGCTATAAAAGTTGTGCAACTTGTGTTGGCGCAGGGTCTGGTGCATCCTGTACAGGTGAGTCCATAGTATATATCTGTGTTTATTGCATGCTGACTCATTTTATTACTCAACGATTGCCGACCACGGACCCGAGAGGTGTGGGTTCGATTCCCGCTGCGGGATCTTTACAATGGTATTATTACGGTACTTTGGTGAAAGGTTTTTCTACACTTGCGTATTATTACAACAGCGCTATGACACTTTGAGGATGTCACAAACTCGAATATTTGGGTTTATGACATGCTGGTTTCTACGATATATTTTGTTTGAACGTTTGTTTTTCAGTTAAATGTTTTTGACCAAGCAAAGCAAGGTCTCTTGAGTCGTGTTAGACGAAATGGCGTTTGAGTGTAGGTATATATGTTTGTCCGACCGTAACTTTCGAACTGTTGGTCCGATGTTCATGAAATTTAGTAGGTGGTCAGGTAATACATAGTATTTAAGTTTGTAATGATCATTATATATATATTGATATTTGATGGCATGTGGTTGTTGAGATACGAGTGTCCAAAAGGGGTTTCAATTTAAAAGTGAGACAATTAGAACAAGTGGGGTGTCATATGAAAGTGCTTTGTTTTTTAGGGTTCCGTACCCAAAGGGTAAAACGGACCCTATTACTAAGGCTGCGCTGTCCGTCCGTCCGTCCGTCCGTCACCAGTCTGTATCTCATGAACCGTGATAGTTACAGTTGAAATTTTCACAGATGATATATTTCTGTTGCCGCTATAACAACAAATAATAAAAAACAGAATAAAATAAATATTAAGGGGGCTTCTATACAACAAACGTGATTTTTTTGCCGTTTTTATAGATAATGGTACGGAACCCTTCGTGCGCGAGTCCGACTCGCACTTGGTCGGTTTTTTTATTTCGAAACTATTTAAATACATTTTCACCTTGCAGATTTTTTAATGTGATCCAAAATGCTATAAACCCATTGGTACATCGCAAGGTCTAAGTTTGGTGTAACTAACTAGCTATTTAATTATACGTGTTTGTACTTGCAGATTGTCCCCTACCTCATTTGTATGAGCACAGACACGGAAGTGACAGTGTCTCACACAGCTGACAAGAATTTACAAGATATTGACAAGAAGTACCCCGGGTTCATTCATATGAAAGCACAACTTGGAATCAAACTGTCCTACCAGTTACAGAAAATATTGCAGAGCGAAACGAACAAAGGAATCATACGAGGGTTTAGGTAAGCATAGCTGTAAGCTGTTATACTTAAAAACATTGGGTTTTTTACTAACCTATTTTATTTATTTATAGCTGCACAGCTTGTGCGTTTGCCAGACCTTTAATAAATAAAATCAATGTACTTTAGCATATGCTAAGTTAAGTACATACTGTCCAAACCTTCACAGTAATGTTTTAAGCAAGAATCATAGAGATATTATTAGATATTAAAGTTTTTTTTTTAAAGTTCCCTTTAATTCTTGTAATCTGCCTGCCTGGCCATTGAGCAAGAGATTCGTGTCTCCTTCGCGCTTGACATGAATGGTATAAACCCAGTGGCATATCCATGATTCTGCTTCACTAGTAATTACTAGATAAGATCTTGAGGGGCTGTTCTCTTTATCCTTTTGAAGGTTGTGGACGTTATATTAGATATTATACACACACACACGATTTATTGATTGCTTACATAAAATATAAAATGAAGAAAAGATGTTGATGAGCCGCGATTACGATGTGGACTGACTCGCGTCGCCCGGCTTCCCCGCTATTGCATGGGAAATGCAGACATTGCAATACTGCACGGTACTTGGACCGTACAGTAGTAATATACCGGGCGTAAAAAGACTACTCCCGAAAACTGAAACAGTGCATTCAGACCATGATTCTGAAAATATTTAAGCTGAAATAACACTAAAAAAAATGCTCACTTTTGGTCCGCTTTTTTCATGTTTTCTTTATAAATATCCATAAAATATCGTAAAGGAACACAAAAACCTATTTTCCATCATTACAAACACGTTAATAAATAAAAACGTCAATAAAAGCAATGAAAACCACATGAGAAATATTGGCCCTACGAGTCGATCAGCTGACCGGGAGCGTTGAACTCGCGCGGTCGGAATAAATGCGTACATTTCTGGCTGACAAATACGATAAGAAACGAAAAAAAAGGTTTTCTCCGGTATAAATCACCTCTCAGGTGAAAGCTATTTTATATAGCTATGATATAGGTAGCTTTACCGGTACCTTCAGTATTCGGAAGCTGTCTATTTACACCCCGTATTTGTAGAAGGCCACCAAAATCTATTTCTGATTGTCCAACTGAAGCACCATTTGGTTTAAGTTGACTTATGAATGCTAGTTTAATCAGTTTGCTACATTATACTGTAGAAAGTCTTATTCCATTTATATTTACAGGAAAAAAGATCAAGATGATTTACCGTCAGCACTGAATGGTTTCTTGTACTCGTTATTACGGAACACGAGACCACAACGACGAGCATTAGTTTTGTCGTTACTCAAACAGTTTGATGACGTTTCCGTAAGTTTGTTTGCCTACCAAGTCAAATTCTTATGTAGCAATATTACCCCTTTTCCTATGTTCTAAGATATATTTTCGTTTGTTTTCAGACGGCACCGTTAGATCAAATGTTGTACCTAGCAGATAATTTAAGCTACTTCCCATTTCAAGTTCAAGATGAACCCCTATTTATCATACATCATATTGACATCATCATTTCGACGTCAGGATCAAATCTATTGCAGCTTTTTCGGGAGGTAATAATATACTTGTAATTTGATTTTCTTCATTACCTCGTTGGGCAAAAATCGTTTGGTAATTTACCTACGTATTGGAACGCTGTTTCCAGGGTCTGAAACAAACTACAAGTACCGAGGAGAAGGAGCAACTCGACGAAGAAGAAGACGACGAAGAGGCAGAGGCGCTTGTTACCCGGCTGCCGGATGAGATGCGCCCGTTGCGTGATGCCATGCGCCAGGCACGCGGCTGTCTGCTGCTGCTCGTACTGAAGCAACATCTCAAGCAGCTCTACGGATTTACTGACGCGTGAGTAGCGAGAAGAGGCGTTTGTGACGCGGCTGCCGGAAGAGATCCGCCCGTTACGGGACGCTACCGTATAGGTCGCGCAACGATTTATGAGCGCTGGCCTTCAATGCGCAGTAGTAATTTTTTGGGTCGCGACGTGTTTCGTGACGTGAGAGAGAGAGAGGACACATGCTCATAACTCGTTGCGCGACATATACCATTCCAATGTTGTGTAAAAAAACTACTCTGGGTAGTTGTTTTTGATCCTGCTTCATTTGTTAATCTGTTTTTTGATGTGGTTTGTGGCGCGGCGGACTAATAGCCGGCTAAGATGCAAGAGGTTGCGGATTAGATTCCCGCTGCGGGACAAAAGTTTGTATGATCTGCAAATTTTGTCCCGGGTCTGGATGTTATGTTACCATGGTACTCGTAGTTCCTGATACCCACGACACAGGGAATCCTAGTGTGGGATCGACTACGTGTGTGACTGTTGGGTGTTATGTGTTTGTTTCAATGATTGTTTTTGTTTTGTAGAAAAATAACTCAGTATTCGCCGTCGGAGAGTGTAAAAGTGTACGAGAAGGCGGTGTCTCGGAGGATCGCGCCGATGTTCGAGCCGAAGGCGACGATCGCGCAGCTCAGCGATGAGGAGGATCTCGACGAGGAGCTCGACGAGCCGGGCCGGCGGCGCCTCGTCGACGATTATCTAGAGGTAATATATCTCCATATGTCTCATATTATGTCTGATGAAATAGAACCTGAAGCATTTTTCAATAATTTTACATATATATCATACACTTGTTTTGTTGGCTTTTATTGGCATTCCCCTTCTAGGTAGGCTACCCTAGCCCTGTGCATTTAGAGGCGGAGGATTGAATGTTTGGGATTTACCCCATTATTGATTGGACTATTCAATCATGCTAATCATGCGTAGGCCAGGCCGGTGGGAACCATCCCGATTCCGGTGAAAAGTTGCGTCAGTAGATTGTTAAAATCTTATTTCCTTTTACCACGTGATACCATGGTGACGAAAATAATATATAATTCGCCTAAAAACAAAAAAAATAAGACAATTTATACCCACCAACTCGCATTGGGACATTGTCGTGGATGACTGTATTATACTTCATGGGCCGGACACAACACAGCAAAATACAATAACAAGAATAGAATAGACCCCTCCGTCTCCTCCCGTGGTTGTCGTAAAGGCCGACTAAGGGATGGGCAACAGCATCCACCTGAGTACTCAATACCAATACTGCAATCACCAATCCGCCTGCCAAGCGTGGTGATTATGGCAAATCCCCCCCCCCCATTGCACTCTATGGGAGAGGCCTCGTGTCCCAGTAGCGGGAATAAAAGGAGTAGCATGATGAATAAGATCCATTTTGCACACACATTCTTTTGATCCACAGTTCAAACAACTGATGTTGAAGTTCGACCCAGAAGAGGAAGAGGACGAAGAGACTGCCGCGGGTGGTGCTTCCGGGTCGGCGGCGGGCGCGGCGGGCCCCGGGGGCCCCCCCGCCGCGCCCGCGCCCCCCCTCGCGCCGCCCGCCACCTAGCGCCGCCCATAGTGACATAGTGGGACGCACCCCACAGACCGAACACTCGCAGTGAATTGACAGTGCTCGTGGACACAAACCCCGACCCGTGACAGGCGCGACGCGGCCCGCGGTTACAGATGGTTTATTTTAAGATTGATTTTATTTATTAATGAGAGTTGGCGCGAGGGAGGACCCCGCCGGGTCTCGTTGTGTAAATTATAAAGGGCGATCTCGTCTCTCGCCGGCCGCAAGCTCTCGCTTCAGTTATCTTAGAAATCTTTATTTAAGTTTTACCTATTTGAGAAACTCGATTTGTTTTTTATATTAAAAGTCTTGTCTGTAGATATTTTTTATGAAGAATATAAAATATAAGTACCTAATGACTTCAGTTTTTCGAAAAACAAAAAACCACCGCGCTATGTCCACGGGGCGAATAGCTCTATGAGTCAATTTGTCAATAGGTGAATTGCACTTGTCGTAATTTTGTAAATGATTATTATCTTCTGCATAATTTTTATACATAAATAGTTTTATGTAATTTAGAGATTTATGTTCATAATATGAAGAGTACTGCAATTTCTAAATTAATTAAAGTTAAAAGACTAGATTTTTAATAGAAACATTGTTTTGCATATTTACACACCCAAACTCAAAACAACTCTTACAAAATAATAGTTTATTAATATAAATTACAATAAAAAATACTGGACTCTGTTACAAATGGGAATATAAGGTACACAAATTAAAAGATACGATAGATAACGAATAGGTGCACCTAAAAAAATCAGGTTTAGGCAAGATACTTTCGATTTTAGACATTCATAGATACAGTTTGTTTCACAAGAACGTGACCGGCGTAAAAAAACTACTTTTTTGTAGTTTTTAGACACTAAAACAGAGTAGCAACATTTTTCCCCAAAATGAATTATCAAACAAAACTAGTTCTGGCGTTCGCTTCCCACAGAGCGCACAGAGTTCCCGAGATGAGTACCGCGTAAGTTTCCCAGTATGACGCTGCCTTTGCACGACTAATGTCCAATTATGAAAAATGACAAAAAAAACTAACTACCTACAACCAAACTTACTCGCAATATCAAGTCCATGCGGAGATCACTATCCCGTGACTACGCTGAAAAAATAGCCGAAAGTACATAGGCATGCCTCGGAAGAAGCCAGGCCAATATGGAAAACGGAGGAGACTGGAAACCTTATTAATAATAAAGCATCCAAGTACGCATATTATGATGACCTAAGTGTTTTGTTTTTCAATTGCTAGACTTCATTGTTTTTCTATTAATTTTGCCGGTCGCGCTCTTGTGTTTCATAGAGTACCTACATTGATTTATTCCCACTAGATATTTTTCTCAGTTTTTACTGGCAACTGCCAAGCAAATGAGATTTAACCTTAGAAAGTTTATTGTCTAGGCCCCATACCCCTAGCGATAAAAATTACGATGTAGCCGCATGCCTACTTCGCTTTCATCTTGGTCTGCCTCTCATCAGAAACAGTAAACTTGTTACAAAGGAAGAAAATGAGGGTCTCTGACGTTGGTTTGACTTTTCCGTCAGCGATCAGTTTTCTGAGGTTCCGTATGCGCTGCTTGTGTGGGTACTCGCGAGACATACCGTTCTGAAACAAGCATTTATGTGATGAGATAGCTAAAACATGAAACAAAAGAGGTGCGTACTGCGTAAACCTCCGGAAAGCCGAAGATTTTCTTTCGGCGCGCAGCTTCATAGCAAATTTCTCATTATAACGGGGTTTCCCCGTGGTCCCACCGCGCTAGAGATGGAATTAGAAAACAAAACTATTGTAGCGCACTAGCTTTTAATAAAATGCTTTTAATAAAAAAAAATGTTTTGTGTTTTTTAATAAAATATAGGAAAATAGTTTGTAGTTTAAATACAAATTTAATGCAATCTTAGTGTAAAAGTTTCGTCTCATATTTATTTTAGCTAGTGCGCTACAATAGTTTTGTTTTTGAATTCCATCTCTAGGGCGGTGGGACCACGGGGAAAAAATCCACGTGGTCCCACCAGTGGGTCATAGCAGTGGGTCCACGGGGAAAACCCCATTATAACTAGGTACTTCATGTTTATTCCTCAAAAGGCCTACTTCGCAAAATTAGTACTAGGTACTATTATTGTATACAATGGGGGGATTTGCCATAATCGCCACGTTTGGCAGGCGGATTGGTGATCGCAGTTTGGTGTTTAAGTACTCAGGTGGTTGCTGCTGCCCAGCCCCTTGTGTTATCCCTTACTGCTTTTACTACATTCACGGCAGGAGAAAGAGGGGTCTATTAATGTCGTAGGGTCACACCAATTTACGGCTATTTATCATGCAACTTTAATTAGGTTACTTCAACAGCTACTTCATAATGAAATCTTGATACGCAGAAAATCACAAGTCTTAAATTGCGTAGAAAAATAGCCACAAGTTATGTAATTCTAAATAAAAGAAAATTGCGGGACATGAAGGATTAAGATGAAGGGGATTCGGGTTCCCCAGACTTCCGCTTGACACTATTTAATTGGACACCAGTAAAAGCGGACTCAAACAATAATATTATGATGATAAACAATCTGAAAATGCTTTTCTAAGGTTTTTTTTACAGTAACGATCCAACTCTATTTAGGTAAAACATAACATAAGGTTCAATAGCATTGTTTGTGTCCTCAAATTGGCACATATAATATCATCATCGCGCATTCCCAAGAACGTTCATGACGCACATGCACTTTTTAATGTTTCCTTCGCAGTAACTGAACAAAATTTTACCAAAATAGAACTGCCCGCGTCGATCCTGCGTACTATAACCAGATACAACATCAATACAATGAAGTCCAACAAAGAAAAGGTATCATATCGCCATAACTTGGGAGAAAACAGAGCCAGCTTTGGGATGAATTATGGATTTGGAGTGAGAACAGAATATAAGTTTAATTCATCGTTATTTTAATTACACAGCTACAGTCATCATTAGGTTCTCATCATCATAGATTATTAATCATCTGTGTTACAAATTTCATCAAAATCGATTCAGCTGTTCGGGTGATTGAGTAACCACCACTTTTGCATCTCTACGACCCACCGAGGCGAAGGGCCATACTCGCCTTGCCTTGGCGTGTCTCAACTCGCCTCGTCAATCGCTCTGGTTCAAAGTCCAGCAACAGGGTCATAAAACCTACCTCATCTTCATCTTCCTGTGTCTCGACTGGTGTCACCACTCCGGTGATAGAGTCGTCCCACATGACAGGGTGCCAGCAGCGGCGCACGGGCCGCTCCGGTAGCACCAGCGGCTGGGGCGGTTTCAGCGGCAATGTCCGCACGTCCACATACACTTCTTCATCGACTTCGACTTGTTCTGCTTGCATTGTTTTTGAGTTCTTCCTGCAGTAGAAAAATGTGTATAGCCAATATCTATACAAAAATTATATACCTACCTTGGTCGATTATTCCAACAAATCCATAGAGAAAAAGAATCATTATCGTTGTAGCTACCATTTCTCTGATTGAAATTACTCTTGCTTACCAATTGACAAATTTCCACAAAACAAAAACCAACCAGCTATCCTAGCTACCTACTAAAAAATCACTGCGCAATTGGATAACCCCGTTTTTTATTATTCAATCAACAAAGCTTGGCAACGAGACAAAAAAACATATTTTTTTCAATGTCTGCTGGTGGTTACTGCATCACATGATGGCATTGTTCAAATAACTTGTTTACCAACTTGGCCCAACTAATTTAAAATTCTGAATCCAATGATCAAAATATCGGAAATTTTATGATATATTTCTCCGATTCAGTAAAACTACAATGTCTGCGTACCAAACACCCTATTAATAACAAAATGTGGTTAACTAACGAAATAGTACGAAAACTAGTAAAAAATATGAAGTACTTACTGCTCTGCTATACAAATTATTTACAAGTTAACGCCGCGCCGCTCCCACCGTTTCCGCCCGATCAATCCCAACAGTCAATACCACTTTCGCTGTGCACAATACAGATCGCTGCTTATATTTATTATTGGCTCGTAATCTCGTTCAACTTTATTTATAAACGAAGAACTCCGATCCGATGCATGACTAGAATACGACTGAATTTAATTACTTTCTTCAGAGTCTGGTAGATCGCCTCTAGAGACCATTGGTACCCAGTGACGTCGTACTTGGACAATTACCAGTAAAAATAAGAACATGAAAACTGTATTGACAACTAGGGCGCTGACCGAATACCATGCCAACAATTGGTTTTCATTTTGTTCATCAACACTCGTACCGTAACTATAGTATCTACTGACTGACATTGTAGTAGAAATTAGGATTAACAGTAAGTACTCGAATCGCTCTAAATAGCGTCGGTTGGTGGATGTTCGTTGCTATAATAATAAGACGGTTCTGTATTACGAACATGCTCCAATTTCAATCATAAAAAAAAACAATTGAAAATCAACTCAATTTTATTTTTAACAGTTAAAACTAGTTAACAACATCAGAAAACGAACAGTCAATACCTACAACAATATGGTTTTTGCTGCGCTGCGTATCTAAATCAGTGCTAGGTTTACGTCATAGGTACATCGTTTTTCAATTTTGTAGGCATTTCGTGGCAGCTCATTGCCGTTTACAAATATAGTACAATAATTTGACCATTGACTCGAAACCAAATGTCTCTTTCGTAGTCTGTGAAATCTTACTTATTACGTAACAATAGATGCCCGTTGGTCAGGCTTTATCTAACGCGCTACAACGGACACGCTCTACTAATACTGATTGGGTTGGCTAATAAGCCCACTCTTACGCGCCTGCAATAGTTTCGTCAAATGAAACTTCGTGCTCTGACCTTGACAGCATATATTCAGGCAGTGTAACGCCTAAAGCTGCGCTGTAACGTGGCTGCGTTTCCGCCCAAAAAGCACCCTTGGAACTATCTCCGGAAAATTCTTCGGGGGCTGGTATATTAGTTTCGTCTTTGATGTTTGCTTTCGTATCGGCTTCTGATTCGACGCTTCTTTTGACTCTACGTGCACTACTCTGCAATACTGGTATCTGCACCGCAGGAACAACACTGACGATTGGTTTAGTGGCAGAAGACGCCAACGTTTGAGGAGCCTTCTTGCGTTTTAATTTTTTGCCGTATGTACTGTTTTCGACTACGTATGCAGCTGATTTTGGTAGAGGCGCACTTGTGGTAATGGTATGACTCGCAGCACCTTCGTTGTTAAGAGTAGCTGGTTTCGATGTGAATTCTTTAACTTCTTGATAAGCTAAATGACTGGCTTTGGGAGCTGATTCCGAAACATACATACATTCTTCGTTTTTAAGTCCCGATTTATCAATACATTGGAAACAGGTCATTCCGTTTTTTTGAACTTTCTTGCACGACGATCTGTCTTTTTTCTTGAATTCAGCCAAAACATGCTCGACGTCTTTTTTTGGTTCGTTCTCTGTGTAAAAACCGGGTAATGCTTTTTTGTAGTTGTAAGGTTGGTTAACCGATTCAGTCTCGTCATCGGGATTTTCACTTTCACTTGAAGCACGCAGAGCTTCACTAGGAGAGGGTTTAGATGAATGGATATAATAACCCTTATATTTTTCACCAGAATCATCGTCATCTTTATCGTCCTCTTTGTAATTACTGTAAGGTTTTGACGATTCGGCCGTTAATTTTTCGTATTTTGGGGAATCTTCTTTGTCCCCTTTCTCGTATTTTGCCGAACGCTTAGGTTGTTCAGGTTTTTGTTCACTTTCCGGTTCATCGGGCTCATCGTTGCTATCAAACTTTTTTTCCTTTGAGTAAGCATACTGATTATTTTTTGGTTCGGCGACGTATGAACAGGATTCATAGTTACCACCGGTTTTAGGATCCTTGCACGTCATGCAAGTCATACCGTCTTTCTTCACTTCCTTGCAATTTCCTGGATTTTGTTTGATTTCCGCTGCTTGTTTTTCCGACAACTCTTTTATCCTTTCATAAGATTTATGATCATACCCAGTGTCATAGCCGCCGTACGGATAGTCGTACTCCTTATTAGGGTCCTTTTCCTCTGTGTACGCGCTGTAGGCTCCACTATCAAAAGCTTTGGGTCTGTAACTATAAGGGTCTTCTTCTTCGTCGCTGTTCTTCCTTACATTTTGACGTTGTCGTCCACTAGTGTATCTGCGAATACGGGCTGGTCCTGTAATATAAGCATTCGGCTTGTAGTTCTGTTCAAGTTCAAGACTTTCATTATTATCTACATCTTCCTTGCGGTAATTAAGCGGATGCGATACTTCAAGATTCGTCACGGCAGGCTTAAAATACGAAGAGACGGAAGGGTTTTTTTTCAAAGCGGCTAAAATTTCCCCATTTTCTCCTTGTTCATTTTCTTCAGGCTTGTAAACTTTATAATCAGCATCGTGTACTGTCCTTATATCATATCTGAGTGGAGTTGCAAGTTGCTGACCGTTGGGTAAAGAATAGGCTTGTAGATGTTGCCTCGGTGGTGCAACTGCTAATCTAGCTGATTTCCCAGGCGGGTGGAAATTTTGACTTGCGATTGGATTGAACCCAAAATGATCAGAAGAAAATACATTTTCCCTGGGTGCTACTCGAGCATGTACGGAATCGATAGAACTACTAACGATAGTGTCGAAAAACTGAGGGTATTGGCTCTTATCTACTTTAAGCACGGCAGCGGCAATAGGATTTGAAGCCAGCGAGGTGAGCCCTGTAAAGATAACAACAAGCAAAAGCATAAGTAAGTTAGTACTTAGGAATTGTATTTCATTGCACGTTTTAAGTAAATAAACCATCTTTGTTCAATTACTTACCAGAATCACCATAGTTGAATATGGGTCCGAAATCCAACGGTTGAACAAATCCCTTTTGCTCTTCACTGGAAAACACTCCATCGCATATCGCCCATAAAACCAACTGTAAAAATTACGCAAAAGTTATATTTGGAAATGCTGAAAAAACTAGAATATTGAGAAGAAACAAGTAATTCCTACCAAGCACCCAAATTTGGACATCCTTCAAAAAGGGTATAAACCCAGTGTGTCCCTTTAGCGTCGACTGCTCCCTCGCCGAGTAGAGTGGTTTTCTTGGTTTGTGTTGGGATGAAAGTAACGTGACATTATTGAAATGACAAGGTTTTATAGGCGTCAATATTGCGCAGGTGAAAGATAGGCGCAACCGAGAACCAACCACTCAAGCGTGTCTCGGCGGACAATGTCCGCTTGCTCCACACCGCGCCGCGCCGCGCCGCCGCCCGGCCCTAGAGGGCACTGATCTCAGCACACCGTTTCGGTACCTCGTTTCTAATTAATATTTCATAATTATTTCAACATCAAAATTAAGATGCGATTTCTATAAAATGGGTGTATTAACTAAACCTAACTTTTATCAGATTTATCTAAATTAAAAAAAACATTAGAAATATCGATTAGATTAGGTATATATTTTGAGACCATTAAACACTCAAACTCTAAAGAAAGTCGGCGTCAATTGTAAAAAATATCACCTAAATAATAAAAATTAAATTAACAAAATAAATGCAGTTTTTACATAAATTCTTGCAGACACACAGTACAATGTGAATCTAAAACATAATTAAATAAATTATGATTATTCGACGGGAATGTTTCCTTTTAGAAAGAACCTTTCATTGAAAAATCACACATAAAAATCGAATTCCATTTTCACCAACTAGGCAATTCTTAGTTTATGGGTCACTTTAACGCATGTAAAATTTATGGGTTTTGATGAAAATCTATAAATTTTGCCATGAGGGTCCCGTAAACGTTAAGGGCCTTATTCATAATCATTTTTTAAACCTATTTTAGTTAAAATAGCTTTTGTCTTGTTCTCTCTGATGTAATGTCATACGTCAAAACAAGACAAAAGCTATTTTAACTAAAATAGGTTTAAAAAATGATTATGAATAAGGGGGTAAGTGTAAAACTGCTAGGTGAAAATGAGCATAAGTATACTAATTTGAGATACGTTATAATTCATAAATTAACTTTGTAGTTTTTGTAGTAATTGCTGACTAGCTGGATCCGATGCTGACTGTAATGACGACAGTATTGCTTTCTGAAACAAAATAAACAAATCATTGATAATTGTATGATATTCATAATTTTTTTGTAAAGCTCAAATAATAGTAGATTAAAATTAGTAGATTAAATATTAGTAAGATTTTAATTATTATCAAGTTGAACTATAAATTAAAAAGTAATTAGCAAGAGTTAAAAATAGAAGGATTACAATGAGGGCTTTTCAAATTCGATTAAAAAAAAAGTAGTTCAAACTGGTTCGATAGATGGCGCTGACTCAACTGTAAATGCCTAGATTGTCAAATGTATTATCTGTGGTATACGCGTACTAAGCTATTATCTAACTAGTCTGTGGCTATTAGTCATGATATTCTGTTTGTGTCTGCTTCTTGAGTGTGCGCTAGTGATTTCGTGATGTTTTTAGAAGTAAGCAAAAATAAATACCACGAAACGAAAATATATCTACGTTGTTGATGTTGACATTTAACTTTATTTTGACACTTGACAGTTACGTAACAGAGCAGCGCCATCTATTTTCAACGCTGAAAGCATGATATGAAACGGCCGTGAAAACCCCTCATTAGCAAGTTGAAGTGGCAATGGGCAGGTCATATAGCTCGCAGAACAGAAATAAATTCTAAATAAACTGACAATCGTAGGGCAATAAAGGTTCTCGGTAGAGGTAGGTCCTGCTTTCGATGGATTAAAGACATCATAAAGGTCGCATTTGTCGTTGTGGCATTCTAGGCTGGAGGCCTAGGTCCAGCAGTGGACTTATACAGGCTGTAGATGTTGATGACCATACATTTTGAATCTGCAGTTACAATAATTGACGACCTCTGTGGCGCGGCGGGCGAGAAGTCGGCTGAGATGCGAGAGGTTGCGGGTTCGATTCCCTTTGCGGGACAAATGTTTGTATGATCTGCAAATATTTGATCCGGGTCTGGGTGTTGTGGTACCATGGTACTCGTAATTCCTGATACCCACGACACAGGGTATCCTATAGTATGGGATCAGGACTACGTATGTGACTGATGTGTTAAGATTATTATTTTTTAAGTATAACAAGCGTAGCGTGTGCTGTCTTGCATATGTTTGCTGATGTTTTTTTACTTTTGACTACCTTCCTAAGGTTTTTAAGTTCTCATTTACTATGTATCAGCAACTCCTTGCTCCGAGGCACCACACAGGCGCTTCTCACCTAGTGGTAAGACGGACCATTTATGTAAGCCAAACCATGTTTGTTGTCTGATTCTTCTAGGCTTGGTCGCGTTGGAACAGGAGTAATTTTAGTATACAAGACGATTCAAAATGATCCTTGTGATTTCAATGAATAAAATTATTTTTGACTTTGACTTTTTGACTGTGGGGTAATATAATATGTTATGAATTTTCAACACGAAATTACTCACCGAAATCTTATTATTAGAGTCCTGTAATTTTTGAGATAACATCCATAGGTTTGCGGCCAGGTTTATCATAGGGCGTGTTTGTAAGTCGCCCTTCCTGATCACGCGCCAGAACAGTTCCAAAGCCAGATTGCACTGTTTCTTGCTTTCTTTATTCTCACCTAATGCTTTTAGCACGATCAACAACTCCTGGCATATATTTGTCGCATACTTTTCTGTAATCTCTATAAATTCCTCTTCAGATCCATATAACTTGTCGTTTGAGAGAACTATAAAAAAAATACACAATCAAATTAAAAATACTAAATGTAACAGCCGTGGTAGTCTCAGCCTAAAAATAGGACTCCTCTAACACCTGTAGATGTTGTAATAGGCGACTAAGGGATTAGGCCAGGGGATGGGCAGCAGCATCCACATGAGTACTTAAGGTGATATGTTAAAAATTTGGGGTCGCTGCGTTACATGCTCACTCAGTAACGGTAAAGGTTACAAACTCGATGTTAATATAGTGATTACTTGAGGACAGTGACGGATTAACCCTTAATCAAATTAAGCAATTGCCTAGGGCATCACGTCTGGGGGGGGCACCAGAAGAAGCACAAAAAAATCCGTCCTTAGGTCATCACGTCACAAAAACCACACCAAAAAAAGATTCTAGGACCAATTTGAAAATTCGCGCGTTTTATGTTGACATAGAGTCCGCCCTAGAGTCATAACCCCGCTCCCGCTTGCCCACTCGCTGCCCGCTAGTGCAATTCGAATCAGTCGATCACAAACAACCCCTTCCCCGGGGACCCCCGCCTGGCGCCCCTGCAAATCCACTTCCCACTTCACAATCATAATACTCCACTTCTAAGGTACGTTACATCTCATCATCTTAATTTACAAACAACTAATGTTTTTAGGGGGTAAAGGTTTAAAGACCGATTCTAGTTGACATACGGATAAGGGGCCCACAGGCGTAGATTGCTTAGGGCATCAAATAGTCTGAATCCGTCACTGCTTGAGGATGTTATCTAAATAAATTTAAAACAGAAACACGATTGGTGAAACTTTTCTCGATAGATTTATTTTTTGAAATTGGTTCTCTTAATACCCGTTTTTCACCCATCTTTCTAATCTAGAAAATATTGGCGGTATATTTTTATACTATTCGGTAGCTAATCAAAGTATTTAAATAAATATAAGAAGATTTCTTTTTGTATTTGCTACTTTTAAAGTAAAACGAAGTTTTATGATTTGGCGCTTACGCCAGTTACTTCTGAGCGGCACAAAGCTATACCTTATTATCTTCCCGGTGTGAAGTGAGTAATCGCGCTGTCACTTTCTTGCAGTTCTGCTAGGACCACCCACTCGAGTTTCGAAACATTTTAACATACTAACACCAATCCAATTGCCAAGCGTGGTGATGATGGCAAATCCCCCCATTGCACGCTATGGGGGACGCCTCATCTAGCAGTGGATGTCTTCCGGCTGATCAAGATAAAAACCGTGCCGTGGAGTATCCGGCTTAAGAATAGACCCCTCCATCTCCTCCCGTGGATGTCGTAAAAGTAGACTAAGGAAATACACCAGGGGATGGGCAGCAGCACCTAAATTTCCGGAGTACTCAACACTAACACTGCAATCACCAACCCAAGCCTGCCAAGCATGGTGACTGGCAACTCCAAAATTGTATATTTTATGGGGGAGACCTCATCCATCAGTGGAAGTCTATAAGCTGCTGATGATGATGATAACAATAACCTACCTCCATCAATGTGGTGAGCATAATTCTCCTGAGTCATTTCGCAAAGCAAATCCAACGTGCGCAATAGTGTGTTATAGTACAGAGGGTCCGTTTTCTTCCAATGAATAATCTCCATGGTTTTTACAAATCCACTTAGTACGTAGGCTTTGCAGTTACTGTCTACGTTGTCCTTAAAGTAATAATTAAATATTAGAAAAAACTAAGTTCATTAAAAATATCCTATATCTATACACCTATTTGTACGATCTGCAGATATTTGTTCAGGATATTCTGGGTATTTTCTATGTACAATAAAAAAATATCTATCTATGTAATGTATTGTATTATGTATATCAGTTATCTAGTACCCATAACACAAGCTCTGCTTAGCTTGGGGCTAGATAATGTTGTGTGAAAATGTCCAGCATTTATTTATTTATTTATTATTTTATTTATTCATTCATCAATAATAATTTAATAATTTGAGCCAAAAGATTAATTACATAAAAGTTTGTTGTGAAAAATAAAATTTTTAAGAAACTTATTTTTATATTGAACTTACAGGGAGGAGCAATAACGTTGACAAGAAGTCACTCAGTATCGCAGCTACTTTGAAATGCGTGGGTTTCTTCTGACCATCTTCCAATATGAATTCGGGAATATCCGGTATCAGTCCAATAAGAGCCTTGAAATTTGCCTCGGCTGTAAACAGACAAAAATAGTTTTAGAGCTGATATTGTTATGATAGATGGCCCGACACGTACAGACGGCAAAGGTATTTGGTCACCCCCACTGGATTGAAGTAGAATCAAAATGATTCATATTTTTCCGTTATCTTTTTATCACAAGTGTATTTTAAATTATGTGAAACAATGAAGCCTTTACTGTGTGTGGTCCGACACGCGCTTGGCTGCTTTTTAAGGTTCCGTACCCAAAGGGCCCCTATTACTAAGGCTCTGCTGTCCGTCCGTCTGTCACCAGCCCCTCAATTAGAGTAGCAAATGGCAATGGGGAACACAACAATGGGGATCATTTTGGCAGCCTTAGCGCTGTCAAAATCTTTTGAAACTTGAAAAGAGGAACATTTAAGTCATGATGTTTCTACTGTTCAAGTTTCATAAGATTTAGATAGCGCTATGGCTGCCAAAATGATCCCCATTGTTGCGTTCCCCATTGCCATTTGCTACTTTAATTGGAGGGCAGGCTGTATATCATGAACCGTGATAGATAGACAGTTGAAATTTTCATAGATGATGTATTTCTGTTGCCGCTATAACAACAAATACTAAAAAACAGAATAAAATAAATAATTAAGGGGACTCCCGTACAACAAACGTGATTTTTTTGGCATTTTTATAGATAATGGTGCGGAACCCTTCGTGCGTGAGTCCGTCTCGCACTTGGCCGGTCTTTTATTTAATGCTGTTGATTAACTGAAATAAATAAACGCAGGTTGCAACAACCAGCGCTGATCTTCTTGATTTATCGGTCCACATAAAGTTCTGCCAATGTAAGGCCGCCTCAAAGTTAGCCTTTTTTTATACTACTTCTTAAGCAAACAAGCATACGGCCTACATGATGGAAACATGGAACAAGAAGTGATCAAATCCAGAAATAGTCATATCCAGAAGAGGACATGTTGAAAAATGGCCACAGACCGCCTAAAAACGATCCAAACGGCTAACTTCAGGGCGGCCACATTATGTCGTCCGTACTATGTACCTTGTCCGATGCAGTTGTTGAGTAGAGCTGTTTGTCCGGACAGCAAGTACAGCTGTGCCTTGCTGAGAGTGCAGCGCAGTGACGGAGCCGTGACGTAGCAGTAAGCGGCGCATGCGCGGTGCAGCCAGCGGCCCTGCGCCGGGCTCGCGCGCGTCGACAGTGTGTTCACTGCCTGTACGTTCAACAAAGATGGGATTAATGAGTCTGTGACTTAGAACGACACATTTTGCGGCATAATACACATATATTTGTCGGCTTTTATGACATCCGCAGGAGGAAATGGAGTGATATATTGGTTGGCTTGGCACACACACATGCAACATACATCGTGTTGCTATGAACACTCACTATACCAACACAAATTTGTCTGAGGCTCGAGTCGGCATATGTAGCAAGTATATAATTCAAGTAATATATTAATTTCTGCGTGTTTGATGTAAGTACTTCTATTTGAGCGTACTATGATGACTTGAATTGTTATCTTCTAGACTTTTATTATTTTTGCCTGCTCTGTGCTGTGTTTATCCGTGAGGACCGGTAATTGGCTTCTCTGTTTTTTATTTTAGTTTACCTTGTTCTGTGTCTAATTTAAGCTGTTGGTCCTCCTAATAAACAAATAAAAATACAATATATAGTAATACCGAAAACTGCCCCTAGCGGACACTTTGAGAACCTCATTTTTCATACAAAAATCCGTGTTGTTTACACCACATGCCCGTGTAGTTGCTTGTTACATTTCTACACTAGGCCCTCAGCACTAGGCGCGTCTAATTCTTATTTGTCTAAGGTCTGTGCGGAAAGATAATAGACGTGACGAAGGGTCCCTTTCTTTTCTTTCATATTTGCTATACTGCTGGTGGACTATAAGCAGATGGATGAATAGTTCCATCTCGATGGGCCGACGATAATTTAAAGGTAGCAGGAAGTCGATTGGCATTCTATGGGGAAGGCAGTCCGGGTAGTGGACTTCTAAAATGATGACTCACATGAACCAAAGCCACGAGCACCGCGTCCAGCTTGATAAAGGACGCGCGACACTCCACGTAGAAGCTGAGCTGCTGTTCCAGATCGTCCTGGTAAGTGACGGCCAGTACGAACTTGTTGATCAGATCACTGCATACTTTTACTTCATCGTCCACTGTTACAGCACTGAAAATAAATACTTTAAAGTTGTTATTCACATTATATTATATATATTTTATTAATATATTATATTATATTCAGATATAATTAATATTTTTTTATTTATTTCAGGCTATATGGGCAACATTTTTGTTCAGATTTTAGTTTTTAACTTAGTAGAAATAAAGGCTATTTTATTTTATTATTTACCTGGGGGAAATGTACAATAAAATTATACCTAAACAATAAGCCCACATAATGCATACCAATAAGCATACATCACATCTTTCATCAACATTTTTTGAGGGATTTTATTCAGTAAAAAAATTTCCATTTCGCTATGTACCTAGACTGACGTAACTAAGTGTTTCCTTAATTATTCCTACAGTTTGAATAAATATATGAATGAATGAATGAACACCACTTCCCTACAGCGTCGGTAAACAATGGCCAGAAATCCGGAACTCATCCTTGTACTTCGGCTGTACTACCGAAGTTGTGTGTTGTGTGTACCGGAGAGCGTTGGCCCTATTGGTCTCTGAAGAGACAGTCGAATCGTCCCCATGAATCCGGCCCTGGTACTTCTCCTTAATAAATCGCCATTATATCATCAACAGCCTGCTGTAGTCCACTGCTGAACATAGGCCTCCTCCCTAGAATGCCACGACGAACGGTCTTGAGCCGCCTCCATCCAACTGCGATCTTTAGTATTCATAATAATATATAAACCAAAAATCGTATCATACATCGTATTAATGGGCTTACTTGTAAAAATCTGACAACAATAAAGTTAAGCAATGCTTTCTGTAATTGTCATTAGTAGTTTCTATACCATAAAATCAAACATAATTCTAAAAGTGAGATTCTTACTTGATTGAATCGTGCAGTATACAGCAAAGTCTCATCAGACTAGATATGATTATGTGGTCATCGATGTGCACTGAGCTGTATCGTGAGAAGAATATCGTCAGCACCGTCTTTGCCAGCATCGTGCGAGCGTTCGGTGTTTGTGCTAGCTCAACTAGAGGCATAAAAGCGTCCTGGGAAGCATACAAAATAGGAAATTGTTAACTAAGGGATGTGTACAATAAATTGCACACGAGATACGAGCAAAGCGAGCAGTAGTTCTGCACTTTAGTGTTTAAGATTGTACTTTCATCAATAAGGCGAGGAAGTTGAAAAATTCTGATGTAGTTTCCAAAAGGTGACCAAGATGCAGAACCTTGTATATGGATTTTACTCTTTTTACGCGTGCTGGCCAGATCGAAGTTCAAAAACTTACTAACAACTTACTACTTGAGCATTTCAAGGAGATTGTATGTATTTGTATGAAATTGAATAGGATTCCTCCAACTCCTCGCGTGGATGTCGTAAAAGGCGACTGAGGGATTACACCAGGGGATAGGCAGCAGCATCCACCTGAGTACTTAACACCAATACAGCTATAACCAATCCGAATCGATTGGTGTTCTTTTTAGGTGTAATAGTTTAGTCGGCTATCACGACACACACGGGAGGAAACGGAGGGGTCTATTCATAAGCCGGACGCACCACAACATTAAAAATTAGAGTGTAGTTTTCGGTTTTATGTTTATAGCTTACCATTAAAAATATTTCCTCAACATCCGGTATGAACTTCAGCATCCTTTTGATGACGAATAGGAAGTTGCCGGAGAATTCATCGGCCGATCTTCCCCATTTGATCATGTTCCGTATCGTGCCTCGCAGAAGGATGTTGACATGCTGCGACTGTGGAAAACATTAAAATTACTTTTTTAATATTTTCATTAAATTTGCTTCCATAGTGCGAGGCAATTCAGAGAACTGATAATAACAAAATCGGGAGATAAAGTTTGGTGTTGCAGCCACTTATCTATCATCTACATCCAAAATATAATTTTTATAACCACTCGATAGCTTGATGATCAAATAATTTCGTTACGTTGGGTGATGACTGTGAGGCATCGCGCGCGACGGTGGAGGAAGCGCCGCTATTTTGGGGTCTTTTTGATGCATCACATAATTTCGTATTCACGTAAAACAAACAATTACACACATACATATTTTGAAGTGCTTATTTTGAGATATTCTCAAAATAAGCACTGTAAAGAGATAATTTCGTATTCACGTAAAACAAACGATTACACACATACATATTTTGAAATGCTTATTTTAGGAAAACTATACCTACCTATTGAAAAAAATAATGAACTTTTAAAAAGATTAACTTTTTTAACTTTAACTTTTGCATCATCACTTCTGGACGAGGCCTCCCCTATAGAATGCAATAGGGGGCACTTGCCATAATCACCACGTTTGGCAGGCGTATTGGTGATCGCAGTATTGGTGTTGGAGTAGATACTCAGATGGATGCTGCTGCCCATCCCCTAAGCCCTTAGTCGGCTTAAACGGCATCCATGGGAGGAGACAGAGGCGTCTATTCCTAAGCTGGACACGCGTCAGCACACAGTTGCCTAGTTATTTTAAAATCTTAACGCTTCCGAATACATTTATCAAACGTAATTCATCCGTGGTACCAAATAGATTTGTTGGCAAACAAACAACTCATTCCTGAATTTGCCATTTAAATTCATACCGATAAATGTGTACAAGCAAACTGTAGCCAAGGCTCTAAAACTTGTAAGAAATGCGCGGTGGTCCTCATTCCGCTGGCGATCTTCCAAAACGTCTGAATCAGCGACTCTGACGACATCTGCCGGTAGCTGTCGGCCTTGCACATGTGCTCCCCGAGTGACGACAATATTTCGTTTAGCAGAACTGAAAAGGGAAATAATTTGTATACCTATCTAGCTAGCACGTACCACCGTCCGAAACTGAAAATTCAACTCTCTAATTAAGTTCAGATTATTTTTTTTATGAAACATGAAACAGACTTAGATTTACCCATTTTGTCAGCAGATTTGTGAATCATATCCAAAATCGATGATGACTTCTTAATGACGCTCGTAGAGTCAAATGATGAAATAACGCAGCAGAGAAATAGTTCGCTGTGACCAAAACGTTTTCATTAGATAAAATAAATACTTACGTAAAAACAATAAACAATGTGATTAGGGAATGAGTAGTAGGTATACAAAGATTTAAATATGGGTGTCAAACAGGTGGGCTTAATGGTAAAAGCATTTTCTACCTGCCAACCTCAAAGGTAGTGGCACTTACGAGGCATCTAACGCTTAGGAGACACGCAACACGTAAAACACACATGCGTTTAATGATTCTTATTATAAGTGTTGGTTAGTAAAAAATAATGCCCAATTAGTAATTTTGGAATGGCCATCCCATCTCAAAATAAGGTTGCCTACCATGATAGAGGTAGGAATTTTGTACTAACTTGTTTTCTATTTGATCACATTGTTGTAGAAACTCTTCCAAAAGTGTCAGTTTGCATTTATTTGAATTGAGTGTGCCATAGAGCAACCAATCAACGGCAGGCACATAGAGGCTCAAGTATCGGTCTAAAGTCAACAGCTGAGTTTCGAACTTCTTCCTCATTGATAAGTGAAAAATCTGAAACAATTTTTTCAGTCTTTGTGCAATATATCTTAAACCCCATAAATTGATTCCTGTTGATTCCACAGAACGTATCTTTCAGAATTAGCAAGTTCCTATGTCAATGAGCAGGCCATATAACTCATAGAACCGAAAACCGTTGAATAAAGGTTCTCGAGTAGCGACCATGAACCGGTCGACGCGGTATACGAAGGACTCGATGGACCGACGACATTTGGATGGAGGAAGATCAAGACCAGTGCAGCATTCTCTAAATTGAATCCGCGCCGTATCATCCCGTGTCCTTCTAAATGAACGAAAAAAAGGGACCGCATCAACAGAATTGTGTCACTAACCTGTTGGTATTCTCCAAGGAACTCCTTTAAGTTGTAGTAAAAGTATTCTTCACTGTCCCTCGCCAGTAGCTTTGAAGCAACTTTACACAGGTACAGCCTTAAATAAGTGGCAACCAATGGATTGCCTATTCCCCTGATCATGGCCGTGAGCCGAGCGATAGCTGGCTTTATTTGATCTTTCGATATAAACACGTAGCATTTCAATAGCGTCATTTCCATGTAGAGGCGCGGGAGAAGCTCCCTGATAGATGCCATTTTGTACATCCAGTTTTGACATGTCTCTTTAGCGGACTCCGGGACCAGCGTGGAATCAATGTCCATTAGGTTTTTTATAGTCTTCTTCCTAAAGTTAAAAATGTTATGCTACCAATCACGTCATGAAACGAACACGGGAATGAATGAACATAAAGCCTGGTTACGAAATAACCCTTATCTACGATTCTGGCTTCAGACAATTCATGACGACCTCTGTGGGGCGGCGTACGAGTAGGCGGCTGACACACGAGAGTGTGCAGGTTCGATTTTAGCTGCGGGACAAATTGCATGATCTGCAAATACTTGTTTCGGTTTGGGTGTACAATCGTAATCGGAATTGGAACTGTAAAATCGTAATCGAAAGCGATTAAGTACCAGTTCGATAGGCAATAAGGAGGCCGTGGGGTTAGAATGAGTATCTAACGGTATCGAGATGATAGTAGTCAAATAATGGCCAACGACATCGCAGCAAGGAATTTTTATATGTATCGCGGTGGCTTGAAATCTTTGTATTTGATTGGTTAATATTTGACATTATACGATCATCTCGTTAGCGTCTCGATAACAACCGATGTTGGTGCTTGGGCCTCTGATGTATGTGACTACTGGATGTTTTTTTTGTTTTTTATTAATTAAGGGACTCCCGTAGTGATCGAAATAATAAATAATCTAACTTTTAGGAAGAGTCACGCTTCAACTTTCTCAATTTTCTTCTGATTTATTGATTCAAAAGTAAAGCAAAATGCATGCATCGATAAGTCTCATCTGGATACAGAGTTCGAACTCAAATCTACAAAATTTGATTAAGATCTGACTAGTTGATACGCCCTTTAGAATTTTGATTAATTTTCTTGATGAATTCACTAACTCAATTAATAATTAATAAATTACCCAAATGTTTCGAAAACTAAAACATGTAAGAAGTAGGCAAGTATAAAAATAGATTTCAATTTTAAAAAGGTTTTTTATCCAGGACGTTTATTAAAATTTTTTGTGTATTGAATTTATGATTTCACTAGATAAAAAGCTTATATTTTATTTACTTCTTGGAAACTATTAGAACTCTTATCAAAAACTTAGCGCATTTCGTAAGCCGATATCGCCCTTACGTTGAAGCGTGATTTACCGCGGGATTTCACGTTCATTCTGTGAGCCTGATTTTTTTAACATACCCAAAACTCTTCTCTTTTAATCTGTCAAAAACTAAATTCCCGAAAGTATCCAGTATGTCGGTGATCAGTATAAATTTGCTGGGGTAAAATTGCATCACACTGATATCAGACAATAACTTGGAACATTGGATGCCAATTTTAAAAGCTTTCACCCTTTGTTCAGTTTCCCAAGCCTGAAAAAATAAAAAATTTCATTATTTTTAGGGTACCCTATCAAATCAATATAACATAACATAATACCCAACAGTCACATACGTAGTCATGATCCCACACTAGGATTCCGTGTCGTGGGTATCAGGAACTACGAGTACCATGGGACCATAACACCCAGACCCGGAACAAATAAAAATAAAAAATATTTGCAGATCATACAAACATTTGTCCCGCAGCGGGAATCGAACCCACAACCTCTCGCATCTGAGCCAGCTATCTCGCCCGCCGCGCAACAGAGGTCGTCAATCAATCAATATTTATCAATCGATAGACTACCATTTGTCATGTTAAAATGTATAATATGTATACCTTTTTGATTTCTTCATTGAGCATATTGATTTTAGAGACATATTCTTGCTGGCTCAGTCCCATAGTTTTTCTGACTGAACTCTCGTCAAACTCATCTAACTGCTCCAGCCTGTGTTTCACCTTCTCATTTAAATTGGATACCTGTCTAATAAGTGCTGAAAAGGAACTAACTTAAAACAAAAAAAAAAAGTAAACAGGAAAAAAAATCATTTGTGAGTGAAATTATATTATTCATAAATATAATAACGCGAATGTTTGGATGTTTGTTTGTTACTTGGCTAAACCAATTTCAATTAAATTTTGTAAACAGATTATGACCTGGCTACTTTTAATCCCCGCACCATGCTAGGGTAGACATGGGCGGAAACTAGCTATTAACCTCTTCAAGGCTAGATAGATATGACAATAGTTTTTCAATTGTTTAAGGGTGAATTTGAAAGCTATGGATCCTAACTTGATATTATATTGCAAGTTCGCAATTTTAGATAGTGCTTGTTTTACGACTTTGAAAAAAATCTAAATTTTAGTCAGACAACTAGGTATAAAAACTCATGCACAAACTAAGCAAAGTGAGCCGCATCAGCTGCCGGCGTCAGTGCCAGTATCATTCCATAAAATCGCTTGCATATACCAATTAAATCATCCCAAAAAGGCTGTTAACCACTTACTTTTCTCACCCCCTGGCAAAAAACTACTGACAATGGTCAACTTTTCACCAGTTGTGTATTTATTAAGAATATTTGCACGTCTGCTATTCCAGGATTTAAAATCATTTGTGACTTCATCAACAGGTTCCAATGGAACTGCGTCCTGCAATTTACGTTAAGTTATAGAGCTTTAATAATATTCTGTAAATACAAACGACATTTTAAAAAATCAGGGTAATTTTGGACGAAACGGGGCACTGAGGGAAAATGAGTCAGGATTGTCACAAAAAAGATCAAGCTCAATGACTGTTCCTTTTAATTTTTTTTAATAGTTTTGGTTGTAATTATTTTTTCTTGCCCATGGTTGACCCTTGAGGTCAATGACCTTAACAAAAGTTTCAATCCTTGACATTCCCTGCCCAACATGGCACCATAAAAAATTGGTGTCAAGATAATTCAGACACACAATAATTATGATAAAAGATTTTATAAATACGAAATTTAGATTAAAATTAAAATTTTAATTTGAATTAACGAAAATTTAGAAGAAAAAAGTAGGATGAAAATTTTCCTCAAAAATTTTGTCCTTTTTCCTCAGTGCCCCGTTACGTGCACTACAACCAAAAGGATTGATGTTTTGCAATCCTTTTAAAATAGATAGAAATAGAAAGAACAGCAATAACTTTAAAGCTGTTTAGCTTCAGGGAATGCAACACAGAATCAACACCAGTCTACATTGTACAGTAGGCATGATGAGCTATACGTGGTGAGCTATCCGTAGGTATGAGTGGGTGAACACTAGATGAATATCTATCTACCCTGCCCTGCATTATAATTATTATATCTGTACTTGCCTCTTCTAAATTCATTTGCTCGAATTTCAACAAGGGATCTACTTCTTCAAAGCTTGAGCTCCATTTATTTAACTGGTCCATGAATGATTTGTTAGGACTTTCTTTCTATAATACAAAATAAAACTTTGTTAGGGATTTGTATTCACAAACACGTTAAATAAATCGTGAAATAGCTGACATCGAAATAAGTTTACCATAGATACCACCGTTGTCTTAAGAGGATGATTCGAAACCTCAAAAGAAGGTAAGTGTCGGTTTCCAGAAGTTGTTCTTTTGCGAGCAGTCCTGAAAATTTGCACAAACAATAAAGCGATCTTCGGTGGCTCAAATCATTGTAGATACAGAGATCCGTAGATACGTGGATTACGAAAACCAACCATTCATAAGTCGGCATATTGTGAATGATCTTATTGCACAACTATACACACACAATTTATTATTTAAACAGCTGTTAAATATTTAATGTTTTTCATGTAGTCGATCAACTAAAACACAAACTTTTCTTTCGACAATAACAAACAACAATTACAACAACACCCACCCACCACACCAGCACCAAGCAAGTGACTTTGACATCCATTATGCCATCATGACATTGACATATTAAAACAAGGAGAGAAAAGAAATCGGTTGTCTTGTCACCGTGTTTTACACGTGGATGTGGTGGATGGATTGGTTATAGAAGTAGTTCTATAACCAATCCATCCACCCAATTTGATTTGGTCGTTGGCTTAGAGAATTTTTCTCTAAGGGTCGTTGGCATGGACGTCGTTGGTCGGTTGCCTAGATCGAAATCGATCAACGCAAACGAACGACAGACTAGAGAGTATAAAATATATTTGGTTTCCTTCGTCCAAGGTATAATTAGCTGAACACGGAAAATGTTAGCCAAGGTCGACTCCTACGCATCACTTCGCACAGTCCACACTTATCTGTACGTACGGTAAATTACACTGCACACATATCCACTTTATCAATGGTTCCAATTGGTTCAATGTTATTATCTTTGTTTGTGTTTTCGCTTGTAGGAGTAGAAGTACTATTTTCTAATTATTGACGTCTGCTTTGTGGTTGGCGAATTTCCAGAGAAAAGGTTTGCACGACGACGTCTTTTACTTCATTTCCTTGAGTAAACTCGTGTCTCAAACAAAATTGATGAATTTAGAGATTGTAGTACCTACCTAATGTTTGAGTCTGCTTTGGCTGTAGATATAAATGTTATGTTTTTAATTGTTAAACATAATTTAGAAAATGGGTGTTTACAGTAAATATGTGGTTAGACCTTTTAAAAAATATCCCCTCATTCGGGGTATGGGTTCGTATGCTGTTATTTGGCCACTGTCTAGTTTAATCCAACAATCATTTGAAGGAAGAAATATCGGTAAGTACCTACCAACACTATAATAATAATAATAATAATAATAACGTTAAGGTGGATCGTCTTGCATGTGGCGCAAAATTCAAAATAAAATTTGAATTTGGCGCCAATTGCGAGAATTATATAAGTACGTAGGTACCTATTTTATTTATTTATAATAGTTAGGTACCTACCTAGATTTGTTTATTTATTTATTTAAATTATATTAGATTAGGTATCTATTAGAAATGAACATTGGTATAGCATCTGGCACCACTGAATGTATAAGTACCGTTTATTAGAATGTGTTCGGCCTAAGAATAGACCTCTACGTCTCCCTGCGGGTACCTATCGTAAAAGCCGACAGCCTGTCGGCTTTTACGATAGGTACCCGCAGGGACAGGAGACATGCAGTAGCATCCACCTGAGTACTTAGCACTAATACTGCGATGCCCCATTTACCTGCCAAGCGTGGTGATTATGGCATATCCCCCCATTTTATTCGATGTGCCTCGTCCAATAAAATGGACAACTTTCGTTCGTCTCTGCGTAAAAAATACTTCCCAAAGTTAAGGTCAAATTAATATTTTATTTTTAAATCACAAGGATCATTTTGAATCGTCATATAAATTATAAACTAAAATTACTCCTATTCAAACACTTTCAACGCGACAAAACCTAGAAGAATCAGGGCAATAAACACAGTTTGATTTTTTTGATGATCCTTCTTACTACTAGATTGCAATCGCCTTTAATCTATATTATGCTTGGAGTATATGTGACCCGGAAGGTTTTTTTTCATCCCGGTACCATAGATAAATCATTGTATGATTTATCTATGCCGGTACAGACCCAGTTGGCTTATATGGGTAGTAGTAAGGACCGGTCATTATTAACATTACTACTACCTATTAAGTTTATGTGTTATTCAGGTATACTTACAATTACAATAAGTGGTAATAAAATTCATTTTCAGATAACTATGATTGGTGGAGATGTGCTCGATATGGATTATATGGATCCTGTTACGTGGCCCCCACACTTTACACTTGGCTAACAATAGCTAATAATGTATGGCCTGGTAAATCCATTCGTCTAGGCCTGATAAAGGTAAATATATGTACCTACCTATTAAATCTATGTAAACATAAACATAACACCCAACAGCCGCATACGTAGTCTTGATCTCACACTAGGATTCCCTGTGTTGTGGGTATCAGGAACTACGAGCACTATGGTACCATAACATCCAGACCCGGAACAAATATTTGCAGATCATACAAACATTTATCCCGCAGCGGGAGTCGAACCCTCAACCTATTGCGTCTAAGCCGCTACTAGCCCGCGCGCCACAGAGGTCGTCAATAGTTTCTACCTATGAACTTCAGGAATAAAATTAAATACCCTACACAACAACAAAAAACGAATCTTTGTAATTTCTAAGATTACGTGATAATTACCTGCTAGTAGATAAAGACAAATAGCTGATAGATATGAATGACTAAGTTCATTGATAAATAGTTCAATTATAACCAGTAAAAATATAATTTAGTTTGATTACTTATACATAATTATGGTTAAAAAATTATTTCCAATAAGTATTGAAAGTAAATTTATTAATAAAAAAACCAGTCTTGTGCGAGTTGGACTCGCGTTGAGAGGGTTTCGTACAAGTAGGCTACCATTAGTAACCACAAGAACAATTAACCTTTTTGTCAATCAACACAATTTATCTTTATTATTGTTTTCCGTATCCCGAGATTTTTCTGTAAACTATGAGTTAAGTCGAGTTTCATAGAGTTGTTTAATTTGGTGTCATGATACATTTGACACAAGTTTATTTTTTTATTTTCTGGTTTGCCCCCACAATCAGTAAATCGTTTATTTAAGCTATACGTCCATGATTGGGTTACCAAACTATATGTACTTACCTTTCAACTTTTAAGAACTTAGCTTTTAACTTTTTACTTTTAACTTTTGAGAAAATAGGCGTTGACATACAGACAGACACCTGAGTCAGGTAGGTATCTTATAATGGTCCCTGTTGGTACCTTTTGAGGTAAGGGACCCTAATTACTCAAAATATGTATCCTACAGCAAGCCAAACTGCCATCCCTACTACCAAAAGGTTTGGCTACTAGAAAATGCATTTGGATAACCTTTGTTATTTTTTTTAGTAAACATGCGAGCTTTGCTTGAGAACAGAGAACAACCGTGAAACCCTAGAAACCCCTGAAAACCTCTACAATAGTTTAACAACCCCTAAAAACTTCTACAACGCGTAAAACCCTAACAGTCCCTAAAAACTAACTAAAACTATTATAAATTAATTTTTATCATGATCATTTTTGCAGACTTGTGTGGAAACACTTACGTATACTCCATTTGCGATGTGCAGCTTTTACTTTGGTATGAGCTTACTAGAATCAATGTCTTTTGATGAGGCTGTTGCTGAAGTTAAAGTAAAATTTTGGCCAACATACAAGGTGAGTACATAACTAAAATGTTTAACTACGTACATTTTTAATCTGACCCATTTGCATCAGTGGGACGTCACGAACACTCACCTTCAACTTGGATCGGTGATGCGTGCATTATATATTATAGTATATATATATATATATATATATATATACATACATATATATATTACATATTATAGTATGTATATATATATACATACTATAATATGTAATATATATATTACAGAGAGATTGACAACAGCCTAACTAAAGTACCTACCTAAAGACAATGGGTAGCTACGAGAATGTATGTGTCCTATTCTAGGGAAATACCCAATTACCTAAGGACCTACCTAGTTAGTTACCACCCCTACCTGCTTTGGAACTAAACATTTTAATTTTTTCAGATCGGTGCTTCTATTTGGCCAGCGGTGGCAATGTTCAATTTTTGTGTTATACCACCAAGGAATAGAGTTCCATTTATCAGCGGTTGTAGTCTTATATGGACATGCTTCTTAGCTTACATGAAACATTTGGATAAAGAAAAAGTGCCCAGTAAAGCAAATCCTATTCAACTACTTAGGATTAGTTGATGTAGTAGTTCATAGTACTAAATGCCTTGTTTAATTTAGACAATTGTATGCATAATCACTGTACTTATGCAAGTTGACGTGGTCTTTGTTAGCATCGTAGGTAAATGTTCTCAGTTCAGTATTAGAAAATATTTATACACTAATTGTACCAACTGCGATATGCTTTGTGATATTAAATTTAGCAATGGTAAAACCATTTTGCTATAGGTACCTAGTTAGTTTGATTTTTAATTGCTAATTACCTAAATCATCCTCAATATTAAACATCACACACCTTATTTAAGGGAACGTAACCATACTACGTAATCCGTTCAGGGGTGGAGGGGTCTTTAAAAATACTACGCTTGGTCACAGGGGCGGTCTTAGGTTTTCGTCACGTAGTCAATATTTTCTAGAAAAATCTCACGCTTTTTTGAGCTATATTCAAATAGATATGGGCGCTTTTTAAACTTATTAGCACACATTCTGGGCGTCACGCGGCAAGCGCCGTATTAATAAAGACAAACGTGTGAAACGTGAGCCTGTGGTTATTACGTATTCTATGAAGTGAGCCAAAATATATTTTTTTACCTTTCTGTTTGCAAAAAATTATTTAAACCATATTTCTGAATTACTACGTGAAAACTCGAGGGTGAGGGTTAGCAAATACCACGGGTGGTCACCGAGGGGGGGAGGGGGTTAAAAATTTGAAAAAAATGGGTCACGTAGTATGGGTACGTTCCCTAAAGTCCCCGCGTCAGCCTGCCAAAGACGAAGTACCTGCGTCATCCGGTTCGTAATCACCACTCAAAAACCTTTATTCCCCAACGGTTATCGGTTCTGTGAGCTTTATGGCCCATTTTTTCACGTAGTGATACTCCAAACCACAGCTCTCCCCATATCTATCCCCTTTCAATGGACTAACGACGGTATTAAGGTTGCAGAAATTCGGTGGATGGAGGCAGCCAAGACCATTCGTCGTGGCATTCTATGGGTGATGCCTATGTCAATCAATTAAATTCGACAGGCTGATGATGATGACGATGATCATAAAAAAACTAATACAAATAATGGCCTTTCCCCAGAATGGATGATGATGATGATGGATGGATATGATTTTATTAAATCTTAATAGGTTTATTAGGTTAACAAACCACACAAGTGTTTTTGTATAATAGGTAGGTAGCTATTGCAGTATAATGTAGGTACCTTATACATAAAATGCTTACAAAAAAGTAGTCTCAATAAAGTGTCAGATTGCCAAACCAAATCGGACGGATTTGGTCTGCTCAAGGGTCTGCTGGACTTACGTGGCGGACAGACTTGCATAAATATAGGATCATGGAAAAGAGCCTAAAGGTTAGTCTGTGGATCCATCCCACAGAGAACTTGATCCAACCGTTTGTCTGTGACTTGATCCATCCATCCAGCCGGCGCGCCGCGCCGGGGCAAGAGGAAAGGGTCTTCACAGATTATTTTAAGTATAGTACAGGGTCATGTAGGTAGACTGTGTGATGTAGTCTAGAGACACGTAGACAGAGAAGAGACGATGGCTTCGAGCCAGGGCTCGGAGAACCTCAGAGAAACATTTCCTCTGAGCGGAGAGCAATCCAGCCAGCCCAAGAAATTCTTGTAGGTACTTTATCCATGAGCATGAGTTCAGCCAGCCAGGGATCTTGCCAGTGTTGCCGGAGCATGCAAAAAGAGGCGACCTTGTGTCTTATTAGGTCTAGGATCGGTCTCTTAGCAGTGTTGCCATTTAAACAGATTTATCGGTATCGATTGGTATCGATACAGATTTTAGCCTACCGTTACAGATTACAGATTTTACTCTAGTTTTAGACAGATTTTTGGAATTGGACAAAGTCTATGATAAAACAGAAGAATAAAGTAAAAAAATAAATTTGAGCATGATTGATATTTGATAATCACAGACAATTACAGTACAAACATGGATAGGCGTCTGCTTAGGATAAGGATGGCTTCAGTCTTTATTCTAAGGGCGTCTGGCAGCAAGTTTTTTGTGCACAAGACATTGATGGAAACTTACTTTACCTGACTCTGAAACAACTGGCTCCCGCTTTATTATGCCTAAATATTCTTTCCATTTTCCTCATCATCATCAGCCGGTAGACATCCACTGCTGGATGAGGTCTCCACCATAGCATGTATAGCGTAAAACCAACAGCGTGTAATGGGGTGATTTGCCATCATCACCACGCTTGGCAGGCGGATTGGTGATCGCAGTTCAGTGTCAAGTAGGTACTCAGGTGGATGCTGCTGCCTATCCCCTGGCGTAATCCCTTAGTCACCTTTTAAGATTTCTATAGGAGGAGTTGGAGGAGTCCTATTCTTAGGCCGAAACTACCACGGCTCAAAACACTTGTTACTTGTTTACATAACAATGAGTCATGCTAAAAACTAAAAATAGAATGAATTAGATTTGTAATATTAATCAAAATTAAAAAGTAATAAATACATTCTAAGTACCATACGAGTACCTACTGTTTTATTTTCTCAAAAAGGTTAGTTTTTCAACGGTTATAATTTAATTTTTACAGATTTCATACATATTTTGGTTTATTGATTTCATACAGATTTCTAGACTTTGTAATTCAGATTTTTTGGTTTGGAATATGCCAACGTATATACTCGATAAGGGCCTTAGGCAACTACCGACTATTTTGACCACAAGTCCGTAACCATAAGTCAATTATTTTCTTCATTCAATAAATGGATTTTGCAACTTATTTTGCTCACCAATGTACTATTTTCCATGGCCAAATAATTTTAATATGCTCAATATTTCGTTTGTTTTTGTTTTGTTTCTCACTTCCTGCTGAAAATCATCCATTTTTAGGTTTTAGTGTCTTTTCTCTGCCCATCCATCGGACCGAAATTGATAGAAAACGCTGGTAACACTGGGAGTGGGATTTTGATCAAAGAATGTATATAATTTGCGCAAAATTGATGTTTACCTCTTTTCTCTCTTATTATCTTCTATTTTATTTTTCGTAGGTAGGTACAAGTATTGTAATAATTAGGTGTGGAAACTGTAAAGAGTGTGAAGATGTTCAGATAAATGTAAACTATTCTAAGTAACATAGGGCGAATATCTCGTACTTGAAATCGCTGCTATGTCTAGTAACTCGTTGCTATTTTCCATCAACAATGAAGGTAAAGTTTACGCCCTATCAACCAGTAGCTCGTGTTGGCGAGAATTCATGTATCTAGGATTGGAGTTCAAGACTCTTTCTGCAGTACCACATTTCCTATGGGCTGTTGGAGGTGATCGACAAATATATCTTCATGTTCACGGTCTAGAAATCCCCATTCGGGTCAAAGAAGAATCCTTCGAAAATGAGAGGTGGTTGCCTCTCGATGGATTTAGCAGCAGACTCTTGCCTACTGACAGATATCACTTTTCGTCTCAAGATGGCACTAAGGACAGGTCAATAGATTGTATTCGATTGCCATCAATGGCATGGCAGTGGGAAGGTGATTGGCAGTTGGAGCTTACTCTCGATGGACAGCCTTTAGATCACGATGGTTGGAGTTATGCAGTAGATTTCCCTGCCCAATTTGGCCCTTCCAAACAGTGGAAATCTTGTGTGAGAAGAAAAAAATGGATTCGCTACAGAAAATTCAGTGCTATGAACTCATGGTGCGCCATAGCTCCCTTGCACAAAGATCCCACGCAAGAACCGTTTATTGATGTGAGTATTGGTGGCAATCAAATGCCATATGCGGCTCCGGGCTCTCTCTCTGTCTGGGCCATTACAGCTCATGGCAGAGTAATGTACAGAGCTGGAGTAAGCACAACCTCTCCTGAAGGCTTAAAATGGATAAATATTAGTATCCCACCCAACTGTGATATCAAGCAGATCTCAGTGGGACCCACAGGATTAGTCTGGGCCTTACTTTGGACTGGAAGAGTTATTATAAGGAAAGGCACCACTAAAGACTGCCCCACCGGGGAGTCCTGGCTGGAAGTGAAATCACCAAATGAAACAAAAATATTATCTATATCTGTTGGCTTCAATGTGGCTTGGGCTGTGAGCTCTGACACCAGAGTATGGTTTAGGAAAGGAATAGATGGGAATAGTGCAGGCACTTCGGAATCGTCTGCTACTGGAAATGGATGGCTGGAAATCACAGGAAACATGATACAAATATCTGTTGGAATAAATGACCAAGTTTTTGCAATTGGAGAAACTGACAAATGTATTTATTGGCGAAGCGGAATCACACCAGCAGAACTGACAGGGAAAAGATGGAGGATGGTACAAGCTAACATGCAACTGAGTCGAACATCAAGCTCGGCAAGTTTTGTCTCTTCTGTCTCAAATGCCAAACATCACAGTCTGACCACTCTCATTGAAACAACTCCAGAACGTAAAACAAATATTAATTTACACAATTCATGGGAGGAATCACACTCTGCTCCTATTGAACACACCATGCCTGTAAAGCATCCTAGAGAAGCAAGACCGAAGGGAAATGTGAACATTGAAAACATAGATCTTACTGGGAAAAGTTATGAAACTACATTGAAGAACCCTCGAGCTTGGAGTCCTGTCAGGAGTGTTGGCTCTGTGGTAGGAATGGAAGCACAGCCTGACAGTGACAGCAGTGTCTTTGATGTGGACTCTGGCATGTTTTTTGATGATGAAGTTAGTCAAACAGCTTGGGGAACATGTGAAACTACTTGGGCCTTTGTCCAAGCTGGTGCTTGCTGCATTGACACTCTACAAGTGCCGCATTGGTTCTCCGATTCTCATAATGTGCACAATACAGACTTATCAGCTAATTGGAGACTTGAAATTTTAGACAGTCTTAGAAATAGAAATAATAATCAGACAATAGATCTGACCAACTATGGAGTTGCAGTTGAAGAAAAAGGATGGACCCGTAGCTGTGAGGCTAGACTAGTGAATTCAAACAGTTCTATGGAAGATTGTATATTATCCCTATATTGGAATGACATAGAAAATACAGGAACATTGTCTGTTTTTCAACCAGATGGTACAATTCAATTCATACTGAATTTGTGTGAAGTCACCAATGTATTTTCCATATCAGAACCTGGGAGTCCTAGAATATGTTTAACTGTACCGCGTCAGAAGAAGAGTACCATTAAAGTTCAGTATATTTCTGAGATGGAACAAGAGGAATGGTTTAGTGTTTTGGTAGACATCACATCACAAATCAATGGAGTTTCTGGTAAACCATCTGCCAATTCTATCTGGGCAGTCACAAACTCTGGAGATGTATTGAATTGGGATCCGATGCCTGCAAGTGTAAATACCGGTCAAAATGGCACATTTACCAAAGAATTTCAAGTGTTTGGCAAAGACATTATACCAGGATTTTCAACAAATCTGAATAATAATTTTCCTCCTGGAAGTAGAATAAAAATAACAGGTAGTTTATTTGATGAAATAACAAGATTTCATATAAATTTAGAAGGGCCTCAAGTGAAGCAAAAGCATAAGGTTGAAACAGAAGTGACTGATATACCATTACATTTCAATGTGCGATTCGAAGAGAATGCTGTTGTGTGCAATACTAAAACTCTTGGCAGCTGGGGAGTAGAACAACGTCATGACTTGCCTGTTGCTCGAGGACAAGAATTTTCTATTGAAATCTTTTGCGATGTACAAGTTTTTAAAATAAGGGTTAATGAGAAACATTACTGCCTATATGAGCATAGATTAAGTCCAGAAAGTATCACATCAGTATCAGTCAAAGGGCCTTTGAAACTTTATACTATGGAATATTCTAGCACAAGCTTGATCATAGGCGCTGAAGAAATGTTCTGGCGGACGATTGGGGGCTATTTGCGTCGAGTGGAGTGTTCTCAAAATGGGATAGTATGGGGCATATCACATGATCATCGCGTTTGGCTTTATTCGGGTGGTTGGGGAGGTGGAGTTCTGAAAGGTATGAAAGAAACGAAATGCAATTATTTTTAGACATTTTAAACATATGTATCTAACGATTTCTTATTTTACAGGCGTAGGTAGTAAGGACGGCATTCATTCTATGACAGACACTCAAACCTATTGCGTATACGAGAATCAACGATGGAATCCTCTTTCTGGGTACACTTCAACTGGACTTCCCACTGACCGATACATGTGGAGCGATGTTACCGGCAAACTTAAAAGGACACGAGAACACACGAAATTACTCGGTCGCCATTGGCACTGGGTGAGTTTATGAATCATTTTGAATGATTAGGCGGGATTCAAACCCGCGCAAAGCAACGAATCCCTATTTCAGCCCGATATAAGTAATTGGCCAGCCTGTGCTGGGTTCTGACCAATCTGTGCTGGGTACCTACCGAAGTACCTATCTGCCTCTCGATCTAGTGTGAGTCTTTCTTTGTATACAAAACCTCTTTAGCAACCTCTAAAGGTCCCATCTAATATCATAGTTAATTTACCTACCTTCCTACTATTTTCAGATATCTGAATGGATGATCGACTACAATACACCTGGAGGCGTCGACAGCGACGGATGGCAGTACGCCACGGACTTCCCCGCTCCTTACCATGGAAAGAAAATATTTACCGACTGTGTGCGACGGCGAAGGTGGTATCGGAAGGCACAAATAAATACGGCGGGGCCGTGGGTTCGTGTCGGGAGCACTGCACTGATGGACATCTCTATATGGGTAACTAGCATCCGCTAGCTTTGTTAACAAATTTTATCGAAATTGGTTTAGCCATGGGCATGATTGATTAAAAAATAACCAATCTTTCCCATTTGTTAATATTGGTAGGATTGTTTTTTCTTCATACACATGAATACAATTTATGTCTTCTGTATTTTATGGGCATTATTAGAGGATAAACAGTTTACTATGTTCCAGCACCATTTTCTACAAGTCTACTAGAAATTAAAAGGGTAACAGGAAAAAGTTATCTTCCAATATCTTTAAATTTTATATTATTTTATTTAGGGTTAAAACAAATTTTTTTTTGTATAAATTACCGTGGTAATTACTTTGTGCCGTAATTTGTCCGGCCTAAGAATAGACTCCTTATTTATAATAAAACTGTAACAGGTCCAATTCCGTACATTGAAGATATTTTGTAATTTTTTTTTGAATGGCACTCTTTAATGTATACTGAAGCCAAAACTGTAATTATTAATAAAATACGAATATTATTAGTGTACTCCAAGGGTCATAGACTTCTGTATATTGGAAACGAGAAGCGACACCCAAGAACTAAGTAAAATTAAATGATTTAAGAGCCCTACAAACCCATCAAATTCATTGCCATTTCTAGAAAGTCGCATAGAGTTTTGTGTCATCTTTCGGGTAGATTTTCATTAATGTTTTGCGTTTCAGGACGACGGAGACGAAGTATCCGTTTGGGCTATCACAGTCGGTGGTGACGCCATCTATCGAACCGGAGTAACAGCTAACACACCTGCGGTAATAATTACTTTACTAGTCTTCTCTTAGACAAGTGACAGTCTAACTAACGACACGAAAACACTTAGGGCCGGTTTCTACCGGGGCGGAGAGGAGAGGAGACGAGAGGAGATGTGTTTGAATAAACCAATCCGATTTCGTTTTTACCTAACAAGCCTGCCTGCCAATAACCTGCCAGCTTTGCTCTCGTCTCCTCTCCGCCCCGGGCGGGTACCTCCCCATCCGGGGCGGAGAGGAGAGGGGTTGATGGGTACTTCCCCATACCACGGAATAAATATTAGTACAAGTACCCATACATGCAATGTGGCGGTGAATTTTTATTAGCGCACCCCCCATGTGATATGTTGTTAAATGAAGTAGTGTTTTCCTTCACCATTTTTTTATCAGCCACGCTATATGTTATCTAATTTATTATATGGCCCTACTGTCTGCGAGATATATCCTCGGCAATGTGGTTTGAAAAACTTTCCGAATTACAGGGGAAAAACTGTGACTTGACTTTGAAACTATGCGTAGTCCGACACGCACTTGACCAGTTTTTTCGATCCTACACACATGTCGCCGGCATAGTTGACTACGTAGGAGCCGTTAGAGCGCAGTTCTTCGGAACGTACATTGTTCTATTTTAATTTCAGGGATTACATTGGGAACACGTAAACAGTCATCAATCGTTGATCGCTATAAGCACTTGCAATAATGCAGTTTGGGCAGTGGGCCGTAGAGGGGAGCTTTACTACAGAGAAGATGTTACCAAAGGAAACCCTGGAGGCTTAAACTGGAAGTTGATAGAACAACCCAAACTGGGTTACCCATACAGTCATAAATCGGTGCACATAAAGATGGTGTCGTTGACCAAGAATGCCGCCTGGGTAATACTGTCGAATGGTTCTATTGCTGTTAGAACTTTCGTTTCCAAGAGCCAGCAAGAAGGGAAAGAATGGAAATATTTGACAGGTTAGTAATATCCTATCTTAATAATATTATTAAACAACCTTTATATAGCGGAGGGCGAGTAGCCGGCTGAGACGCAAAAGGTGCGGGTTCGATTCCCGCTGCGCGACACATGCTCGCATTATTTGCAAATATTTGTTCCGGGTCTGTGTTGTGGTACCATGATACTCGTAGTACCAGATACCCACGAAACAGCAAAACCTAGTTTAGGATCAAGACTATGTGTGTAATAAATTTTTAGGTGTTATGTTATACATCCGAAAGGATGTTTGTTTATTTACTCAAATCAAAAAAGCCAATCAAGATCAAGCCGTAACGGCTGAACTGATTTTGATAAAGTTATGGCTATACAAGAAAGTTAACAAGTTGTCTGACACAACAAAAAACCTTTCTAAGTTTAACAGTCATTTTTTTTCACATATTTTCATCCACCAGTCTTTCTTTCTCAGTTCCAATATTAGTGAAACAAAAGAACTGTACTTACACACTTGTCTCAAAACTGAATTTTTCGCTATTGAGGTAATAAATTGGTTTTTTCGAAGGCTTTTCAATGCTGTTTCAGATGAAATAACGTTTAAGCACGTATCAAGCATGGGGCAGGAGGTGTGGGCCATCTGCGCAGACGGCGTTCTGCTGCGGCGGCAGGGCGTCACCGCGCTCAATGTTGTCGGTACCACCTGGCAAAGCATAGTGAATAGCGCGCTCGTCCACGTTTCCGCTAGGGGAAGAACTTCCTAATCGTGTCATAGGCCTTAGGTACCTTTGGTATAGTGTCCCTGTATAGGGCCTTGTGATCGATGGTGAAAGTACCAGTGGTGAAAGGGTTCAGTGCCCCCTCCTTTCATGCACAAACTTCCTAAATCTGAAAAGGAGACGAAAACAAAAGACTTGTCGTGACAAAATAACGATCTCTAAAAAAACTTATGCCAATTGTAAGCTATCAAAGTATTATTTTGTCTGAAATTATCTTGGTGAATGAAATCTCTTCCAAGTTAGATTTGCTTTTAGACTGTATCTTTATAAGTATTTTTGCTCATATTTATGGATTTATTACATACTCTTATTAATGACGTGTAATTTTATGAATGTAGTGGTAACAAAGTCAATCTAGTCATTCTCAGTGTACATTCCTTTTTCTTATCATATGATGTGATTTCTCTCGCATGTGGCGCGAAATTCAAATTTTATTGCGTTTTTGCTCATTACAGCTCATCAACACTTCTTGAGATAGTAAAAACTGATTTTGCGAAAACTAGGAGACCTAACACACATGTTTTAGTTTATAGTTTCACATATAGATCATTACTTCAGCTACGAATACTCTTCAATGATTTTACAGTGTCTTTTTGGGTTAAAGATATGCGTAGCTTAACTAATAACATTTATGAGATACTATCAATTAAAACATGTGTGCTAGGTCTCCCAGTTTTCGCAAAATCTGTTTTCTCTATCTCAAGAAGTGTTGATTAGCTGTGATTTGCAAAAAACACAGTAAAATTTGAATTTCGCGCCACATGCGAGAGGAATCACCTTAAAAGCAAAAGCGGATTAAAATAAAATGCTTAGGCTTAACTCAAAGATATTAAATAAAACTATATTGTACTGATGAACTGTGTTTTATTTTATTAGTCATATTTTGAGTTCTTTTACCAAACAGTAATTTGCAGGATCAATTTATTTAAATATATTATTGCTAGAAATCAATCGTGATCACATTGAAATCAGGTTTACTATTTACTATCCAATTAAATTTACCAATGGATATTTATTATTTGGAAACCTAGTTTTAGTGAATGCTGCTCAGAATCTTGATTATGTACTGTGCCAGCAAATAATACCCTCAAGTTATTATTGCAAGTACGCTCGGCCAAAAATGTGATAACCACTTTCTAATAACAATATTCCATGAATCTATTCGACGAAAATTGCAACAGGTTTGATTTTTTTATTTGAACGAACGAGATATTTTGTAAGCGAAATCTTGTCAATCTTTGAACATAAGAACGAATACGACGTGCTTGTGTCTGTGGTTACTTTGAATTGTTACTTTTATCATCACTTGTAGGTAACATGTACTGGAATTTTTCGTTTCTTTGTGGAACTTAATTTGTCAAAACAAGAAAAAAGTATCAGTAGAGTTCAGTTTTGCGGGCAAAATCATCAAAACTATCACATAAAGCCCCAAAGTTAGCAAAATTACCCCATTTGATCATACTTTGGTATCAATATATTTGGCCGACCATACTTTAGATACCAATAAACAAAATAGAGTTGACTCAGGCCCGTATTCCAGAACGAAACCCAAACTGAACAGAGATTAAAGAGATTTTTTGACAGATTTTCAATGAAAAACTCACCAAAACTATGCGTGAATACGCATAGTTTAGAATACAGCAAAAAAATCCCGAAATAATACATTTATTTTTACGTTAAATAATTCACAGCAAATAATCTAATTCATATCTGAGGAAGTGATTATTAGTTTCGTTTTGTATTCGCGGGTACCCGGCTACAAGGGCATCTTGCCCACCGATGTACAGGGTGTTGTAGATCTTCCAATATACATCGCGAACCTTTCTCGCGGGGTGGAATAGACCCTGAAACAAAGAAAGTTTAACCATTATTTAGATCTATTGTTTATGCAACTTTCAAGAAACCAACTTGCATTTAGAAGATAAGATAGATAAATAATTTATTACCAGAAAATACAGTACAGTACAGAAATATACATGGAACACATTTAAGGAAAAATTGAGTAACATTATGGATTTCTATAAATAACAGAAACTATGGCCCCACACTAGGCTCTAGGCCCGTGTCGTGGGTGCCCAAAGCGATTAACAAAAATTAAAGAAATTGCTGGGGTATCCATGAGAAATTGGTCAAAAGAAGATTCACAAAAACGTACATATATACCTAGTAATAAGAAAAAGAAAAGAATAATATGAATAATGACATGTTAAATCCTTGCATATTTGTGTGTGAGGGCGAAGGTGTGTACCTACCTATAATATTAAAGTGTACCTACAAGTGTTATGTAAAAATATAAGCAATTCATAATACATAAAATGATAAAGTGCGGTACTGTTCTCGAGTAGCAAGATTAGCAACCACAACCGCACGTCGCAGGAACCCCGTGGATAGAGGCGGCTTAATACCGTAGGAAGTATCGTAGTGGATATTTTTGCCTATCCAGCAGTGAACTTCTACCGGCTGACGATAATGATGAGAGCTTGTAAAACTAGACTAGACTACCTATCATTTTACCTGTAAAGCGTACTGAAGTATTTTGACTGGTCCAAGGGCGACCCTCATGCCTTCCACGGCGTCCATGAAGGCTTGCACCAGATGCGGCGAGGTCTCGAATATGTTCGGCCACACGTGGTTCAGGAGGTGCACGAGCGCGTCCTCGCAGCCGAACCCGTACACGCCGAGAGCCATGTGCTTGATGGCCGCGCACGCCGTCTGCCGGTGGACGAGATCCCTGATACAAACAAGTGAACATTATAATTTTTTTTAACAGACTTCACAAAAAGGTTTTTTTTTATGTTTCAATCATCCTCATATCTCCGTCGTTTATAAAAAATATGAAAAAAAAATGTATAAAAATATGTTTCGATATGAAAAATTCTTTTTTTATTTGAATAGATTTATACTTCCAGATTGGTCCCATTTTTTTCCAAAACTCAGTTCTGATGATGGAATCCATGAGGAATTGAGGGAACTCCTCAAATGTTATAGGCATACATATAGCAATTTTGGTATTTTCAGTAGCAAGTTATTGTTTTGTATGCCTTTAACAAATAAAAACATGCAGATAGCCGAATTCAATGCGGAAGTCTGTTTTTTAATGAAAAGTTATGTTGCTCAAAGACATACGTCTGCACAAATATTAAGCGTAATGGATATAACTAATGCCCGTAAAAAATTAGCTAATCACAACTACGGCTACCAAAACATTTTCAATGAAACCAGACTTGTAGGGAAATTTTCGTTGGTAAAAGATTTGTGACCCACTACGCAAGCTCAATGGGGATGGCTGGACATGTGTCATACCTTCGAACATATGTTGTTTGTCTACACTGTTTTAAGCACGCAATTTGAAGTACATACAAATGCTGGCCTTTTTCCAGGCCTAGTCACTGATCAAGAACGAACCTAATTTATTTGTTACTCACCGATCCATCAAAGCGTCTTCAAGTAACGGGCACACGGCGTAAATGTAATCTTTTCCCATTTCACCAATGTACTCGAATAAGAATGACAGTGACTTGAGAACTCCGTTCTGTACATTTAGCTCGGGCACTCTGTACTCGTTCATGAGAGCTGGTAATACTGTGAACGGTGAACATGTTTCTGCTACGATTGCGATGGCGACTGTCGTACACACTCTGAGAACAATAGTAGAAGAAATTAATTATTTGGTACGTAATTTGATTTTATGTGTAATGGTCGATGAACACGTACGCCAGTTGGGCAGATAAAGAACGAAATAGAAAAAAAATTAGAATGAACATTGAATGAACAGCAGCGAAATGGTCAATGGCCAATCAAAGTTTTTATCTCTCACGCTTTAGAACGTATGAAGAGAACCCATGTCCTGGATAACTTTACTTATTGCGGGAAAGAAAGAGGCTGGATCCCACTGTCACGCTCTAGTTAATTCAATTTCGTTAATTTACTGCTTAACTGGCGTGTAAGCCCATATGTATTTAAGAGGTTATGCTCTGTTCCAGGAGAAATACAGGTAGAACAAGCATACTTTGGTAATCCATGCAAAATTGTACCAGACGTACAAGGAGGACAAATGTTTACATGATTTGCAAATATTACATCCGCGTTTGAGCGTTGTGGTACCATGTCACTAGTAGTTCCTTATACCAAAGACACGGAATCCTAGTGTGGGAATCAAGTCGAAAGCATTGACTGTTGGATGTTATACCAAATGTTATGGCATTGTATAGAAGTGAAAAGAACATACTCTGATTATCTTTCTCCTAAAACAGAGAATCATACAAATTTATTAATAATTTTTACCTGTTCTGTCTCTCTTGTACTTTCAAATTGTTTAGCAGCGTCGCCAACACGTCGTGAGGACCAATAGCTTTGGCAATATAACCGAATGTATTCACAGTGGCTCTTCTAATGGCCTTTTTGTGCGCTTTCAGTAGTTCCAATAGTTCGAAACAAATTCTCATCCATTCCCTCGCGGAGACGAATTCAGGACCTCTGTCGGCGATACGACCCACCAGGTCTATGCAGTTTTCTTGTACCTTTTCGTGCCTGAAAAAATAAAATAGTAATAATAAATAAATCATTAAAGACTATATTGTCCTAGTCCAGCCCAAAATGCAAAACGAAACGTCATGGGAAAGGCGTTGACTTTGCCAGTAAACATGCTGTTCACGCAAACTGCACTCACTAGTTGGTCTAGGCCACCAGAGGGCGCTAGAGCACTAGTATAAAAGCTTTGACAGCCACGAGAGCGGCGTCCATTTGCGATATCATATCATGAGAAACAGCGCACGCACGCACTTTTTTTATATACTTACATCAATGTACCTATGTTTATACTGCTTATTTCGCATTCAATTAAATAACCAGTCGAAAATCTTTATTATTATAAGCAAGATAGCAGTGTTTGACCCGTACACAACGATCCTAAGAGACCAGGGACCTAGAAGCTTACCTACAAAAAGTAAGAGAATAGGTACACGAGCCGCATTCCAAACACATGCATATCTGCGGCGTGTTCTCTTAGTGTCAGACTAGAACGAAAGGGTTTTATGTATGTAACTTAGAGTTTGCTTTTTCGATTGCTACTTATCTAGGAAGTCAGTTTTGTTGTATTTGGCTTGGCATACCTATTCTTCAAAATAGGCGTCAATCTGGGGAGGAGGTCCTTGATGGGCGGCGTCATTTTCGTCATGCCGATAACATTGACGATAGCTTTTAATGCGCCGAGAATAGAACCCAGTACTTCGGGATACTCTTCTCCCAAGTACTCGTAAAGCACTACACCGAGATGACCCATAAGTTTTTCCTGAAACAGAAAAAGGCATCAGTGATAAGAGTAGTTCAGACCCCTCCATCTTCTCTGTGAATGTCGTAAAAGCCGACTAAAGGATAACACTAGGAGATCGGCAGCAGCATCCATCTGAGTACTCAACACCGATACTGAGATCACCAATTCGTCTACCAAGCGTGGTGATTTTGGCAATTACCCCCAATGTATTTTATGGGAGAGGCCTCGTCTAGAAGTGGACGTCCAAATGCATCTAATGACGATGAGTCACTAAAGCCACATCACGTCATTTCAAACCTTTTCTACAGTTTGATAAAATTTTATCCACTTTGTTGAATACCAAGCCTAACCAACTAGCAAACACGAATTTTTACGCAATCAGAATGGCCATTTTATCTGGGAAAGGTACAACAAGAGATCTTGAAATACAAATTGCAATAGAGTCAATGCCACATACCTCTTGACAAGTCTTCATGACCACAGCTATGCGGGAGATGAGATCGGCGGCTTGCTGGCGCACTTTGGCGGACTTGTTGTTCATTCGCCAGAGGATGATACCGCAGATCTGAGGCAGGTACGGCTTCACGCGTTTTCCGAGTTGGTTCACTATTGTACCGAAACCATTCAACATCACCACATCCTAAAACACAACAATATTCAATGACTTCTCTGAGACCAGGGATCGATTTTTGTACGTCATATATGAGTGACTAATTGCCAACAAAATTATTGTTAGTTACTTCCAAAAGCAAAAATAGTACCCCTGACCCCTAATAATGAATGAGCATCATTTTGGACAATATTGGAACCGAGACTTGTGGGTCAAAAACATTACTGCGTCTCAGTCATGTCTAACAAGTGTTAAAATACAATAGTATGTTTTGTTGCTGTTATTAACCTAGTCACACCTCATTAGACCACATTTCCGTAACATTGTGGCCCATTCAGAGCACAACAGAACTTGCTAACAACATTGCTATAAAATATAGAGCTTGTTTGCAGGCCCCTTCAGAGAACATTTAAAACATAACACCAAACCCTGACATACATAGCCCTAATCCCACACTAGGATTCCTCTGCGTCGTGGGTATCAGAAACTACCGGTACCATGGTTCCACAAATGGTAAAGAAAACTCTGAACTTACCTCAGTAGTCTGTTCTTGGAATGCGTAAAGGATTCCGTCAATTAGAGCTTCCTCGAGTTTGGAGTCGATGTCGGCAGCGCCTAAATTAGCGAGGATCTTTTCAATAGACTCCATCACCATTTTCCTGTACTGTTCATTGTCGTCTTTAAGATCGTCCACAATCCTGTTTATAATTTCTGATGCTCCAACCTGGAAATACACAAGTAAGTTATCATTTATGGTGTTATTCACTGAAAACCGCCCAACAAATAGATTTTTAGTCTCCTTGCCCACCAAAGAGAAGTGGCAGCGCTAACATTAGGCAAATTCAACAACTTGCTGATGAGGAGCGGAATGGTGTGTTTTTTCTGTTCACGGAATTCTACTCCTCTCTGGTGAACAGTTATCATTTTATTCGTTATTTTTCCAGCTTCAGTCCTGTTTTGACGGACCGGCAGCCTTATGTAGTGACACAACTCCAGGCTTTACTTTCACAGTCACTAACCTTATTTGCAATCTCAACAGTGGTATCAACGAGTTGTCGGTAGTTCCGCCGGTCAAGCGCCATACGGTGGTTCCAGAAATGCTTGAAGAAGTGTGGCAAGATTTCGTCCATAATGTACTGCGGCTCCACACCGTCTGTGCCGCAACATTGTTTCACTACCTACAAAAATACAAGATGAAGTTTATCGAATCATTATCATACTTAAATTCATGATGATGACCTACTGAGATTGAAGCAGCCGGTTTCTCTGAATTAGCGTGAATATTATAGCGTAATCCACCGTCAACTGTGAAAAATAGTTTCTAAAGTCTTAAATATACTGATTTGCCCGATCAATGCCACTTTAAAGTTAGTGTATAAATGTACAATTCGTAACGGCGCGGGCAGCGCACGCCTGCAACTAAGTGTAAACATTCACCGAAGCAAAGGGCGCAGCCAGCTATCAAGTTTAAATCATGAGAACTGTTATGATATAAATAAAGAATCAGTACAAAGTACAAGTACAGTTGTTGGGTGTTGGGAAAGATTTACGCACCTTCAACACAATCTTCTTCATTTCCTCATCAGGCGACTGGAACTCACGGATGAGGATGAGCATCACCTCACGAGTATAGTAGTTGGCGTATTCGGCGTCCATTAGCGGGATGAGATATCCGATGGCCTTTAGGAAAGCGGCCAGACCTTTACCGCGGTGGGTTCTAATACCCTTCCACAGAGGTTTGAGTACCGAGTCGAAGGATTCGATGCCGTAGGGCGTGGCGGCTTCTGCCAAGGCGGCGCTCGCCAGCGCAGTGATCGTACGCACTTTCTGCTGCTCGTCCACCAAACCTAGAAAATACAACTTTTTTGGTATATCATACATGTAAAGTCAATCTCAGTGCTATTATTCATCTGTGTATTTATTTTGTTGAGCTACAGTGTAACTCAAAATTAGCTGAACTAGGTATGCAAAGTTCATTGAAAAATTTACAATACATACATTTTCATTGAGAATCTAGTATTGTTAGACCTTATAAAAAGGGCTTTAAGATGCCACACTGCAGTCAAACTTACCATGTTCAATAATTTCCACAAGTGACTTGAGATGCGGTAGAATGGCACATCCCATCAGAATAGCAATTTGCTGCACAATCTTGATACCAGTGTGACGAGCTTGCCAAGACTTCTTTGAACGACACACAGCTTTCAAGAACGGTAGTAGAGATGGAATACCTGTAATTCAAGGAGCATAAATAAACCATTTCTTAAAAAGAGAAAAGTTTGCATTCAGAGACGAGAAATAAACGTACTAATAAACTGAAGTTTATTAGTACGTTTATTTCTCCGAAAACTCATTAGTCCAAAAGTCATGTATGCGAACTTAAATAATCCGAACGGTGTTCTCATGATGACCGTCATCGGGTTGCCTTTTATTCTTATATCCTATATTATTAAACGAGCACGGCTCTCGAAAACGGCTCTAACGATTTCGATGAAATTTGCTACATGAGGGTTTTTGGGGTCAAAAAAATCGATCTACCTAGGTTTCATCTCTGGAAAAACGCGTTTTTACGTTTTTCACCCAGGTACTATTAATTTTTATTTGATTAATTTGATTTTATTCTTTATTGTACAGACATATACAAAATATGAACACAAGGCAGAATTAAAGGACATGTACAAAGGCGAGCTTAACCCTAAAAAGAGTTAATATAAGAGTTTATATAAAACGCTTGATATTACACAAATCTTATTCCTTACCTAAAGCAGATGCGACAACGGCGAAAGCTCTCGCGGTGGTGTTTCGTACGTATTCGTCAATATTGTCGATATCGGGTCTCATGGTGGATATCATGGTCGCCAGACCGGCGGCTTTCGCCAAGTTGGAAATTATCTCACGACCTTCCACACGCGCGTAGTAATCTTCGTCAATCAAGAGAGGTTCTATTACGACTAATATCTGCAAAATAAGGTGTTATGTTAGCAAAGATAGTTAATGTATATTAATGTTATTTTTCAACTTTTTGTCAACGAATCTTTTACATACCTTGTGTACGTACGGGCGCACCAAATCGTCCAATTTGTACAGAATCCTGTCAATTACTTTAACAAGCAAGTGACGCTCTTGATCTTCAAGCGTAGGACTCATGAGCAGCGGCAGAATCTGATTGAATAGGGGACCCGCGCCGAATTCACGAGCTTTGTCGGTTATCTGTCGCAAAGCCGCTTTGCACATTGGAGGAGTTCCGTTCTGAAATAGAGCTTATAATGTTAGTAATACATAATACATTCATAATAAAATTGAAAGACATGTAAAGTTGGGATTGTTACCTTAATTTTCAACAAAAGTTTCATGATCTTTCTCTCCTTCAATTCTTCCGGCGAAAGGGCGTCTTCGTCGACGTCAATGAGCAGTTTGTCAAAGTACTGCGCGTCCTCTGGTTTCATGAAGGGCAGCTGCTGGCTACCCCCTTTGGGCTGCGGGTCGAGCAGGCGTGCGGCGGCCGCGGCAGACCCCCCCGCTTCCTCCGTCTGCATGAAAAAGCCGATTGGGGTACCGCCCAAGGGAGTGGGGGTTGCGGTCAGCTTACGAGCCGGCGTCCGAATCGGAACATAACCTGTCCAACAACATAACAAATTAACAAACCAACAGTCAAATGCCGCGCGGATCTAGCATGCAACTTATTCATCTCATTCAGCAATTATAATGATAAAGCGTCTGGCGTTCCACGGCATGAGACTGTAAGCCATTGTCATCATATCTGAAAGAGAAATGGAGTACTAATTATTAAACTAATTCAAATTCAATAACACATGTATTTTGTCTCATTACGACGTGTATCCGTACGGCGATGGCTTTGATTAATACATTTTTCCTGAAACTAAAGTTTTCATTATTGACTATGGTGTTACCTTAAATACTTGATAAAATAAAGACAAGCTTAATTTATAGGAACAAAATTGGCGTTGGCCTTTCGTATAAGTTTGTACATACCGGCAGGGGGCGGCAAAACCTTGTACCCGGCTGGGAACATGGAATCTAATTCATCGTCCGTGTAGGGTCTGTTGCGCTCGTCAATCTCTTTCTCCCAGCGGTACGCTTGAAGTTGCTCCGGCGTCATTGCGGCGACGTGACCCGGCGTGGGCGTAGCCATCGCCATCGCTTTCACTCCTACTGGTGTTGACTGCAAAATTTAATAAAAATTAACAAACAACATTACAATCTCATTATAAAAACCGCCCGTATTCCAGAACCATGATCAAGCAAGAATCGAGACTCAAACATAGATTTGATGACCGTCTTTCATTGAAATATGCCAATAAATCTATGCTTTAAACTGTGGCGCATGTCATTATTCGTTTAGAATAGCAACAAACAATGTAACCCAGTGCAGACCGATGAACCAAAACAGCCGGTTTATAAGAAGGAAGAATATATAACCACAAGTGTGCCAATACGATTTTCACAGCAAAGTTATATGCAGTCATCAATCATAGCTCTAAATAGGCAGTAACTAGAACCAAATTCCACCGATGCATATTGAGCCCGCATTGTGGATTTAGTACCGTTTACTCTAGCTAGTCAAGCTAGAGTTCCGAGAGTTGACGAATTTGACGATGTTGATGGTATGTAGTTGGTACTTACTCCTCCAGGGGTGAAGACAGGTGTGTGCGGAGTGGAGGGCGTGCCATGTGAAGGCGTGGCATGTGACGGAGTGGCGTGGGATGGCGTGGCGTGTGAGGGCGTGGGCGTAGCAGCCGCAGACGGCGTGGCACCTGGCGTCTCGTCCCATCGCGAGCGACGCTTGGTACCAGGTGTTGGTGTTTCTTGGATTGTGTCTACTCCAGTACCGCGATCTGTGCGGGGAGTTTCGGCCCATCCACTGTTGTGGCCGGGTGTTTCTGCAAAACGTTTTTTTTAAACATAAGTTCTTCAATTCATTCTAGTAGGTAATAATATTAAAAATATGTTGTATTATCTGTTGAATTCCATTACTGCTAGCGGTTTTCACGCTCAATTAAACAACAAAATATAGACGCTATCTACTATAACTTTTAACAGTTAAAAGATGGCGTTGTTCCCGCACTTTGAAACGCCGCGGCGTTGCCCCAAGTCTCTTCCGCTCTCGGAACATGACAGTTCTTATTATGATAGAAGTACACTAAGCAGTAAACTCACCTCTATCAGTTTTGGGCGTCTCATCCCACCGGTTTCGTCGCGACGCTGCTTGCGCGGGTGTCTCGCGACCAGGCGTAGCGTGTCCCGGTGTGATGTGTCCGGGTGTGGCATCCCAGACGCGCGCCGAGGGCGTCGCTCCGGGTGTTTCCCCGCCGCGACCGCCGCCGCCCGGTGTTTCTTCCCAAGTACCTCTCTGGCCAGACAAAAAATAAACAATCAAATGCTGATAAGGTGTGTTGCTTCTGTAGTGATATTATTGTCATATTTTGTATGCATATATTATGAAATAGCTCAAAATAAAACAAACTAAATAATAAAACTTGTTTTTAACTCAATTAATGTCAAAACATGTAACTCTTATTCAATGTTTAAAAATTTTGCTTACCTCAGCATCCCAAGAAGGAGTGGCCTGTGAGGTGGGTGTGGCAGAGACTACCTTCTTCACTTGTGGAGTTTCTTCCGAGCTCATGTCCCACCGTCCTTTGCGCTTGGCAGGAGCCTGCTTTGGTGCATCACCATTAGACTGCTGCACCGGTTTCAGAGTGCCTTCCCTGGCTCTTTCCAATAGTTTTTTCCTCAACTGCAAACATCAAAAATTTAAGTTATCAAACATTTTAACATACCATGTTGGTATTGTTGTCAGATAAAAACAATGTATGTCTAAAACTGACCTCAGTTTCTTCAGCGCGGAGATATTGTTCTTTCATAATTTCTGTGTAGGTTCTAGACCCAACATCTGGAGTTTTTCCACCTGAAATCAAGCAGTAATATAGTTACATTATCTACATGACTTAAAAAAAAACTTTGTTTATTTATAGACTTCATTTTTGCATCACTGACTCGTCCTTCTTCAACCCGTTTTACATCAGTCACTAGCTTCAATAGTTTGGTGGCTGTGAAAAGAGTCTTGCGAATAATGTTGAAAGAACCAGTGTGGTGAGCAGATTCATTCAGACTGATTGAATCAAATATGTCAATGAAACATACCTTCAGCAAATGGATCTGACCGTTCAGGAGATATAATCATCCTACGCCTTTTCTGACGATACTCATCTTCTCTGTCAGCAATGGTTGGCCTTCTTTTATCAGCAAATGGATCATAGTCTTTGTCACTCTGAGAAACATAAAACCCAAGTAAGAATCATTTTACAACTAAATAATTATATCACAATCTTAATTTATAAATCCAACTATTTAAAATGTTGTAAATCAGTTTTATTTTGTATTGTGTAAACAAATGTTTGAAAATGCGTAACTTTATTTTCGGGGAACTCCCTTAGCTCTAACAAAACACTCAACTAAGTACTCGATAATTAGACCTATAAATACCTAGTGATATCATGTGTTATCTGCAGGAATTGAAAGATTGTTTAAAATATAAATTTTTTAGTAAAGATACTTGGCTGTTTGTTTTTTATTTTATTTCTGTTATGCCAGCCAGAAGACTTTATATTCAAAGAATGTTAAGCGGGAGACAGTTTAATCTACTTTTATGTTTTTATTTGTATTAAACATTGTTAACTGATTGAACAACATATAAAAACACTTTAATTTCAAACTTGTGCCATTTTTTTTATGTTGAGTTAGACAGTGTTAAAACCAGACCAGATTTAAAAGACTTTCTTTTAATAATGGCAACCATGCCTATAAGTTGCTTTTTCCACACCTTCGATGAATAGGCTATATTTTATATTGGACTGCTTCGTCCTTTGGCAAAGTTTTAAGCTAATGCATAGAGTAAGTGAAAATAGTATAGTTACAAACCTGAGCAACATCATTCAGCAAGGAGGCAGGAGCAGTGTAACCTGACCTTTTTTGATTAATGGGCACATTTTCTACATCATCATCTTCAACCTCGTCGTTGGCAGCAATCGAGGTCACATATCCATCATATCGGGATTTGCCACCCGTGCCCGAGTTGTCATAGATGTCACTGTCATAGTAGGTGTCCGCAAGAGATACTCCCTGTTTGTTTGAATTTCCATTTTCAGGTAACTCGCTTTTCTTTGATTGTATCTCACGAATTTGAGCCTCGATGGCTGAAAAAAATTCAGTTTCTTACAAATAATACAAACAATGATGTTTATTTGCACGTGTGGTAAAGGTACTACCTACTATGGTACTAGGCTCTTAACTAAATGTTTGCACCATATTACAACTGATAAGTGAGTATACATAATGGTGAGGGTAATGGTTAGGTTAGGTTATCCAAAACTGACAATAAAAATTGTTTTTTTAAGTTGAATTGTTTTGGTTCTGCAACGTGCATTACATGAGCAGATTGAAGAGGATGGGAGATTTAAGGTGTGATGATAGCATTGGGTTATGGCTTGGACGAAATGTTAAAATCAATATGGCCTAGATTGTTAATTTGTTTATAAACTGTTACACAACGCAAGCTTTTATTAAATAGTGAGTAAAAAATCTATGATCCAATACAAAGCTAGGCTAAAAGAAAGTGGGAAGAAATTCATGATCCATGGATGGAACCTCACAAAAATGGCTGGCATCATCAAATCTTACCTTCGTGAGTTCTAGGAATTTTATCCATATTTCACAAAATTATCATCAGGGAAAAATACAACACAACTTTTAGCCTTATTCAAATGGTATTTCTTTAGTTTATCTTCAGTTTTAGCCCATTTATTTATTATTTTATTTACGTACACCACAAATACCACAATCGCTAATTCGCTATAAAGCACGCCCCGCAATGTTCCTAACTAATGACTTGACCGTACAGAATGGTGTATAATCTGTGGTGCAAACTTAGATTTTGACAATTAACTGCTATTAATCCTAATCTGTGTCAGCAGTATTGGCAGCCATTTTGTTTCCTTCCTTCAGTTTCCTTCGTGTTACTTTGGCGTGTTGTTTGTTTTTGATATTCAAATTATTTGGGTGTTTTTTTCTGTTTAATTCGGATGAAAGAGGATTCAGTGGATTTTAGCAGGTTTTAATTCACTTTGTTCATACATACCTATCACGCACGGCTCGAATACCTACCAAAAATGTTTCGCCAGTGTTGTGTTCCCAAATGTTGTAGCCAACGACAGGACGTTAGATTACATAGATTTCCTGTAAGAAAGGAAGATCGGGATCAGTGGTTACAGTATATTAATTGCGAAAAACTGAAAAGGATGGACAGTTTGATCAACAAAGCCTTTGTTTGTCATAAACACTTTGAAAAACGGTTTATTTCAACTACAACTACTCGTCTAAGAATTGGTGCATATCCAGCTTTGTTTACTGACTTGGAAATTTCATCTGGATACCCATCAAGCAGTTCTTCGGAATCAGGTAAAACAACACACACACACATTATTACACTGTTCTCCTCTAATTAGAAAACGCAACATCTGTACCCGTAGCTGTCCTGTATGTACATATCTCTGGTGTGGTTCTATTAGGATGAATTCATCAGATAAGGTTTTTATAGTTATGTAGGGTAGGTATATAACTATGAAAGTTTCAGTATATTTATAACATTTTATTAAGTACTTAGTTTGATTGTAATTTTTAAGCTTTATTATGTGATTTTTGTATGTTGAAAATCATTTGCATAGTCCAGTACTTGGATGAGTTTCTGGGCTCAACCACTTTTTGGGTGTAAAATTATTTTTATGTAGTTTTTAACCACCAATATGCTAGCAGGTAAAGGAAAATCATTGACTAAAATATTATACCCTATTTTTCAGCACTAAAACAAATGCCATCATCATACAACCGCAGCCTTGATGATCATGCATATTTGAGGCAGCCTCACTGTGATCATTCTTATTGCGCTTCAGTGAGCAGCGGAGTATTAATTCCAGGCATGTATCTTTTCTATAAATAATATTTTTCATACAAAAGTATAGACTTACATGTATCCAGTGGAGGGCCATGCTAAATAAGGCCTCCCCAGTGGAATGCTCTGGGAGATTTCCCATAACATATACGCTTGGCAGGTGGATTGGTGATTGCAGCATTATTGCAGTGTTCAGTACAGGTGGATGCGGCTGCCCTGGTTTAATCTTAGGCCAGACACATACTAAACATTTTTATTGATATACAATTTTCAGAGTTAACCACCACTGTGACTACTGAGCAGCAAGAAATCTCAAACCAAGAAAAGCCAGAGAGAACCACCACTGTGACAACTGAGCAGCAAGAAATTTCAAACCAAGAAAAGCCAGGTCAGTTGCAGAGTTTTATGCTTACCAAGTTTAGGATTAATAGCAGTATACACATTAGGACTAAGTATAATTATTCAAGTATTTATTGCTGATTTTGAAATGTAAAATAGGCACATACATATTTAAGTATAATTTGAAGTCATGCTTGCTTAGATTACATACACAATATGCTGATTTATATGAAAATAGAAGCCCAGAAAATGAAATTAGTTATTGTCTGTTTTGAATTTGTTCTGAGGCTCGCTGTTGACAATTTATAAAGTACCTACAAAAGCTTAGATATAAGAAGCATGTTGAGTTAGATTGACAAATGCTTGTTTTGTTAATATTCTATCACTCAAAAAGTATTTATTGCTCAGTGTATGTACCGCTCAATCATTTTGAGTTAGAGTTTAGAGTATCAACACATGGTTATTTTGAACGCTAAAAATGCTAATCAATTACCTCTCAGTTAATTATCACACATATTTATTTGTATTTTTTTTTCAGATCGCACACCTCGTAGATTCAGCAAAAAGAGGTTGATCAGAGATGTTAAATCATTGACTCCAAAATGCAAGCTTTTGTACAAAGAGTTTCAAAAAGCTAAGCGCCAAAGGGATTTTCAATGTAGGGCCAAAAGGGCAATTGATTTTAGCAAAGAGACATCATTTCAAGAACTGACGAAAAAAATGAATCCATTGGCAAAAAATCTTCTTTGGATGCAAGTCAAACTCTGCACGAAAAATAAAAGAGCTAGAAGATTCACAATGGATGAAAAATTGATTGGACTGGCAATTTATAAACAAAGCCCAAAATCATATAAATTTCTCAAAAAAATATTTATTTTGCCTTCCAACACTACATTGAAGAAAATGATAAGCCATTTAAACATAGAGGCTGGCATCAATCCACAAATTTTTGGACTTGTAAAAGAACAGGTAAAATTATATTAGTAAACAATATTATTTAAGGTCCATAATCTTCATCAACATAAGTTCACTGCTGGACATAAGCCTGCCCATAGAATGGTTGTGTTGTATGCATTTTTACCATAGGGGGCACCTTGGACAGCGGATTGGTGATTGCAGTATTGGTGTTATGTTCTCTGGTGGGTACTGCTGCCCACCCCTTGTGTTATCTCTTAGTTTATATATTAGGTAAATTTATAAATACCCTAATCTCCTTTATCATTTTAGGTAAAAGACTGGAATGAACAAAAGAAGTTATGCACAATTATGTTTGATGAAATGGCCCTGGAACCTGCAGTAACATATTCTTCCAATAAAGATACAATTGACGGTTTTGTACATTTGAATGAAAAAATAAGCCAGTTTGCAGACCATGCCCTTGTGTTTATGATACGTGGAGCAGTTCATAAATGGCAACAGCCAATTGCCTTCTATTTCTGCGAAGGGCAGACAAAAAGTTTACAACTCAAAGCCATCATTAAAGATATAGTAGCTGCCGTAACAGAAACAGGACTCCAGCCCATTGCACTTGTCTCCGATAGTGCCAATGGAGCTGGCGGTCTAGATAATAAAACGAAATCAAAGGATCTTCGGCGGGCTGTGACGTCAAAATCAAAGCACCACAGTTTTTGGACAGATGCCATCAAAAAATTGAATAAGATAGCATTTATAACTAAAGACAAAAAAAAGAAAAGTGTTCCGTCACTAAAAAATTGGGTTGTTACTCTTAAAAGCTTGAAAAGGGTCTGGAAATACCTAAGTGAGAAGAAAAATGTAAAAATAATGAGACCTCGCTATTTCAATTCAGACCCAGTAGAAAACTTTTTTGGCCAAGTCAGGGCATACAACTATAGGAGTAATGACCCAAGTGTTAGTGCGTTCAAACACACTTTCAAATCACTGCTGATAACGAGATTTATAAATTTCCATTCAAATACTTTTAACTGCGAGGATGATACAGGCAAGGAATTACTGTCAATTCAGTCACTGTTCAAAACATTTAATAATGATAACAATGCGCCAAATAATGATACCAATGAGATTGAACAAACCAATGAAGACCAACATTCGGTTACTGTTGAAAATATTCAGGTCCAAGCAAGACGAGAGAGATTAAACGTACACTCCAGAGCATACACCGTTGGATGGGTTACTAGAAAACTTTTACAAAAAATTAAATGCAACAAATGCAAAGAAAATTTGGTTACAACTGACGAAGAAACCAATGTCCACGATTGGATAAAAGCACGGGAATATTTGTCGATAAAAAGAAGAAAATTAGCCTATCCAACCGAATATGCCGTGAGGAATTTCGGTATCATAACAAAGGTGACAAATGAATATTTAGAACAAAAAGCATACCAAAACAATATTTGCAAAAATATTAAACAAAAAGTATTGTCTGAATGTTCCTTTGATTTCCTCGATTGTGAATCTCATAAAGAAATTGTACTTGAATACTTTCTAAGTATATCAGTAAAACTATTCATATTTAATTGGTGCAATGTAATTAATAAAATTTTAAAAGGAGTTGACATAATTCGCCTTGAAAGATCATCTTTGCCGCCAATGCAATGTAAGGCATTACATAAATACAAAAAGAAATTAAAAAATAAAAAACTTAATAAATAATTTGCTTATTAAGCGTATTACACTCTTGATGACTATATTAATGATAAAGCCGCGTGGCCTGATGTCGCTCTGCCCCTCGACTGCTAAAATGGAAATTTGCAATATCTGTACTTACCTATTTACATGTTTGTATTAGATTATTATTTATAAGTATAACAAGCGTAGCGTGTGCTGTCTTGCATATTTTTGCTGATGTTTATTTACTTTTGACTACCTTCCTAAGGTTTTTAAGTTCTCATTTACTATGTATCAGCAACTCCTTGCTCCGAGGCACCACACAGGCGCTTCTCACCTAGTGGTAAGACGGACCATTTATGTAAGCCAAGCCGAGTTTGTTGCCTGATTCTTCTCGGCTTGGTCGCGTTGGAACAGGAGTAATTTAATTTTATATAAGACGATTCAAAATGATCCTTGTGATTTCAATGAATAAAGTTCTTTTTGACTTTGACTTTGCTTGTTTCTGTTCATAAATTTTAATTGAGGGTTTACTATAAATCATGCCTGAGCACAACTTCTTTTTAAATTCTCGTTTAGCAAGCTATGGTTTCATCCATTATTCTACTAGTTACTAATAATGTATCGCCACAGACAATATAGCGCAGCAAACGATTGATCGAAAAAAACAAAAAAACCATTGTCATCGTCGAAGTTTGCAACGGTATAGTGTCGATAGAGGTCACATTACCGTCTGTACGTAGTACTCTCCTTAGTCTGTGCTATAAAGATGACCACAGAATTTATATCACATCACATCACATCACTGACCACAGATTTATAAGTATAGTCTGACTGACTGGTTTGTTTACCTCAATTGCTCTATGCACAATTACACAGAGTAAAAAAGATTTTCTAGAATCATTTGACATTTATGATATCGAAAAAACCTTGGAAAAAACAGATAATATAATTCTGTGACTCATGCATGGAAGAAGAAATCCAATGGAAGTACAACTAAAATAGCTGCTGATGTTTATAGTGGGTTGCTTCTTACACCTATACTAGAAGGCACTATGTTAGAGATAGACAAATGTATTGTCATAGAACAGACTGTTTTCCTTTCAGTACCGCTAAATATTTGTCATAGGCAATTGAAGTTTTCCCTAGTGAAGGAACATAGCATCATCGTAGGTCAATATTTTTTGTCGATAAAATAATTGACTATGATGATGAATGAAAACTACTTAGCTGGGAGGTATATGTAGCCAGCCGATCGATGCGGACCTTATTATCTAGATGTGGCCTTCCAGGCTATGCTCAACCCCACTGTCATTGCAACCAGAAGAAACGAGCCAGCTAGTTACTTGAAGCAAGGAACAGCTGGATAGAGCTAAAGATAAAGCAGAAGTCAGCAGAACTGGCGCTTACCTAAACGTACTCCTACTTTAGACAACCGTGGACTCTCTGTGGACCGTCATTATATTTTGTTTTTTTATCTGTGGCCATCTTTATTACGTAGTATTACATCCTCTTTGGCCATCTTTCTCTCGCCCTCGGCTGCTGGGTACGTGTATTTTGTTCGGAATATTTTAATTAATTCCTTTTTGTTAATAAATGTTACAAAGTTCATTATTTTTCATACAGGAGAAGGAAAAAGCGACCCTGGCGTCTAAAGGATAATCTTCCAGTTGGATTTGCTACAGTACTTGGTAAGTGTTGATAAAATGCTAGAAAGACTGGTTCCACGTCAATGTGCTGGAAGGTGACACGTATTATCAAAAGCAAGTTGCCAATGCAAGGAATTATATAGCACATGTTCACACAGACAGAATAGTGCGAAAAAAATTATATCTGAAAGAACATATCAGTAATTTTCAGTGAATGTACACTTTCAATTATTACTCCACACCACTCATTGGATGCTGCTACTTTTATTGATATCACAAATTGAGTGTTTGTGCGACATCACTGGTACTTGTTGCTGCCAATTAGTATCAATCATAGCTTTATGTTTTCGATTACAGAAGATCACTCTTCAATTAGATGCTAACATTACTTGCCTGGCTTGTCTGGAACCCTGAGGCAAATAGGTTCTCATTCGTTTTTCAGGCTAGGATGAGATGCAAACAGTTGTTGCAAAATGTTTTTACTTTATAAAATGTTTACTGCTTTTAATAGGATACAGGTTGATATACTTTGTAGGTATTCATTTTGCAACTTCATAAATTAATGTAAACCTTATCTCAGCATTGATAAAAAAATTGCATGTAAAATTTTAGATTTTTGTATATTTTTACAAAAGTGAATACAGTATGGTACAAGCTCAATAATATATGCAAAATGATGCTCATAAGTAAATTGTGGGTCCGGAAGGAATTTATCACACTTTACCAGGAGACCTTGTTAATTCCTGGATAAGCTCTTGCTCATGGTTATGTTCTTGCCAGCAGAATTGATTGGACCCATGTAGATTTTTGAGGTCTGTAATTTGAATAAATTAATGTACTATAAACAAAAATTATTTATCCCTTTGAATAACATATGAATTATAAAAGAAATTACAAAAAATACCTATTATGTTTATTTTTGTTCTATACCATGGCTTTGTCTTGTATATTGAAATGGTATGAAGAGTTTATTAAGTTCCCAAGCAGAACCAATTATATAGTTACATTCTTACAAGTCAATCCTATCTTCACAATTTCTTTCAACAGAGTCACTAGATGTTGCCAATACTTATAATATACCTAATATACTACCTTTTTTAATTTCACTGTGTCCTTCAGTGTGATGTATAACAATGTTTCACTCAATAGTGATTATAATGACTTTGTATAGGCTGTAACCAATTGTTCAAACATGATTGAACAAATAAAAATTTCTACACAAACAGGTAGGGTAGGTATGTGCTGTAGGTATAATGAATAATTAAAACATTTTTAAATTGTGCAGTACTGTAACGACTTGGCGCGGACAAGGACTGCTGGAGAAATAGAAAATGATGCATCAGCAATCCATGATGGTTGGAGACATTCCCGTAAATTCTGACATACCCGTGCATGTTGAGGATATGATCAACGTGAAACCCGTTGGATATGACACCGGCAACAGCGGCTCTCACGCATACGACGACTTATTCCCGGCCTTGCCCCACTCTGCCCCGCCGGTGCAACGCAATATTCAACAAGCTACTAACAAACTTAGAGTTGGTTCTACTTTGCATACTCAGGTAAGAACTATACACGTGAATGTTGACGATGAACTATCTAACGTTAGATACGTCACCTGCAACAGCGACTATTACGCCTCCGGTTTGGCCCTGCCCCACTCTGCCCTGTTATACCAGTGCAACCCAACATTGCAGCTATCTCCTTACTCCGCTAAGCCTTAAAGCTCTCGCAGTGCTATGCTCAAAGAATGCAGTGCGTGACTACGGGCATAGTGCCTGTCTGCGCTTCTGTTTAAAGATCAAATGACGGGCATTATGAGTGCTGTCACGCACTGCGTTGTTTAAGCATACTGATGTATGTTATCATCAAGGATAGAATAAACAGAACTTTTTGCTCACAATTTTACTCACATGTTGTATATTGAGGTTAATCATCTAGCAATAACTGAATTAGATTAGTGTGTTTGTCTATAGTGTGACCGACTATTTACCCCATGCAGGATGTCAATAAGAATAAAGATTTAATCTGTTAGTTCCTAATTTCCTTTTCATTAACTTAATATTAATCAGTACGAATTCTGTAATACTGCCATGTGGCATGTATCGTAGCTAATAGTAGCCTACATTTTAACTGTTAAATAATCAATATGAAAGCATGATAATGGCTCTGATAATGTATTTTGTAATTCCGTGACAAATATGTGATAAGAGTTTAAAATGTTGCTAACATAACATACCTAACTCGCAGGATTTATAAGCTGCCTTGAAATGATATAGACTTACATTACATCATTGATTTATAATAAACAAGCGGCCCGCTCACAGATGACTTGTTTGTGTGGTCCTGGGGTTTTTTAAAATCAGAAACCATCACCTGCGTGCCGGCTATACTTCACCAAAGTTTAATCGCTATCGGCATAGTGGCTTAGGAATGAATACGAGACAAAGAAGCATGCATTCTTTTTTATGTATAGATGAATGACTTGCTTATTAATTTTAAACATTTTACTTCTGACGTTTACTACCTACTTACTATACATACATACATGTCTCAATAATTTAACCTTTGCACACACAATTTGTATAATTTGATTGGTCTGAAGGAAGGTTTTATGTCGTAGGTCTTCCATGTGCCATACGAAGAAAGGAAACTCGATAATGCTAACACTTTCGGCGAAGGTGAATCCCTGAGAACCTGTCAATCCATCACCAAGGACACCGGCGCCCATATTGAAATCTCTACGAGCAAGGACGGAAGTCTTACTTTCCTGATAACTGGCAAGCATAGTGCTGTACTTGATGCTAGGCGTCTCATACTGACTCATTTCCAACAACAGGTAATAATAATAATAATATAATATATATTTTATTGACCGTAACATGATAACTTATATAAAATGTGGCCCTGTCTCCCGGAATAGCGTGAGCTGTGGCCCAGGAAACAGTTCTCTCCCAAATGACATAGCAAGAAAGATTACAGTCGTCATAAACAAAAAGAGATGAAAAACATTTAAACAATTTTGAAAAAAAAAAAACGTCGAAAACAAAAAACTTACACTAACTTACGTAATGTTATGAACATGGTAATCATCATCAGCTGGTCGATGTCGATTGCTGGTCATAGACCTCCTCCATAGAATACCACAACGAGTGGTTCTGAGCCGCCTCCATTCAACGACTTCCGGCGACCGTTACAATGTCATCAGTCCATTGTGTGCATCATCCAACACTGTGTTGTCTGGTTTGTGGTCGCTACTCAAGAACCTTCCCCAGCAGTTGTTGGTTCTTCAAGCTATATGGCCTGCCCATTGCCACTAATTCTGAGACCTATGTTGTATGTGTATGTAATTCCTAGCACAGTACTCTGCATAGCAGCCAATGAATATGGTGAACTTCTTAAATGTCATTTTGCCCTCTCTATTTTACTTCAGACAAACGAAAGAGAGGATGAACTTAAGTGTTAGATGAAATTGAAGAATTTCAGAGTTTTGAGTTTTGGAATCTTTGTAAGGTTCACTAAGTTTTTTAGCATCAGTCAGTAGGCCCTTTTCATGGCCACCATACCTCATTCTGGTAACTAACCTAATGTAGGGTGATCAAAAAATCACCAATGACATACAAATGAAAGATAAAATATAATTGTAATAACAAATGTTTCTTCTAGGCTAGCAAGCAAGTGAACATTCCCAAGGAACACCACCGCTGGATCTTAGGCAAGCTCGGACAGAAGTTGAAGGACCTCGAGAAGGTAACTGCAACCAAGATCAGCGTGCCCAGCATCGCCGACAACAGCGAGACCATCACCATCACCGGTACCAAGGAAGGCATTGAGAAAGCCGAACATGAGATCAGGATTTGCTCTGAGGAACAGGTAATATATCTCTTTCTCTCTCTCTTGTTTATATTCGCGTAACAGCATAGAGACTCTAGCTCATTTGTGTACACTATTTAATTGAAAACTTTCAAATATCTACCCTGAGTTCTTGCTCATGCTTGAGAATGCATAGTTCTGCACAGCTTAGTTCTGGAACATGGTCCTAAGATTATGGGTCCTATTCCCCATATAGTGCAATTTCTCATAGTTCCACATGTGGCTGGCGGATTGGTGTTTGCAGTACTAGTGATGCTGCTACCCATTCCTTGGTATAATCCCTTAATCAGCTTTTACAACCTCCACTGGAAGATCGTGGGGTCTATTACTTAGGCCGGTAATACCACACCACTGTATAAACTAACGGTCTGTCTCATAATCATTTTCTAAACCTATTTTAGTTAAAATAGCTTTTGTTTTCTTCTCTCTGATGTAAAATGTCATACGTTAAAACAAGACAAAAGCTATTTTAACTAAAATAGATTTAGAGAATGATTATGAAACAGGGGGTACCTATAATTAACATGTGTTTTTTGTTTAAAGTCACGTAAGGCATTGGAGCGTGTGACGGTCCCCAAGATCTACCACCCGTTCATCCAGGGCCCGTACGGCGAGCGCGCCGCGGCGCTCAGCGCGGAGACCGGCGCCCGCATCCACATCCCGCCCCAGTCCACGCAGAGCAACGAGATCGTCATCGCCGGAGAGAAGAACGGAGTGCTCGCGGCCAAGGCGCAGATCGAAGCGATCCACGAGGAAATGGTGTGTTAACACGGAGTTTTAAACTCGGAACCCTTCTAAGATCGTTCAGGCCACATTCGGCCCGTCCGTGCCAGTCTATCATAGCGTCATAATTTCACAGTTATGAATCGAAATGCAGGAAATTTAAATTAGATACCAATTTCAAGAAAATAAAACTTCATACATTTTATTTTCCTTGTTTACCAATTAAAATTAGGGGTGTTTTTCTTTTTAGCGCACTTGAGTGATATCGTTTAAAAGGTCTTGAGGCAACAAATGAGGCAGTGTTTTCCAAAATTATTTTTTAGCCTTATTTTTCATTTATTTTGTAGAATATCTGTTTTTTTTTAAATATGGGTTTTTCATAACGAGAGATTTCATTTGATATGTTACAAGATGCGTTTGAAATAAAAGATTTTTCTCTACTTTTGTCCCTAAAATTGACCCCAAAAGTCAGAACCCTAAAAATCAACTTAATCGCTGTTAAAACAAGATCTGTTTCCGCCATGAATGATGCTCCACAAGTAAATGCTATGAATAAAGTCACAACTTACCATAAATTAACATGTATCATTGTATTGAAATCATCTTTGATTAGGTCAAGAAATGCTCGACGGTGATGGTTGAAGTGCCCAAATCCCAACACAAGTATGTGATCGGAGCGCGCGGAACCACCATCCAGGAGATATTGAAAGAAACCGGCGTATCGGTTGAAATGCCTCCTCCTGACTCGACTACTGGCACCATCACACTCCATGGACCCCACAACAAGATTGGATTAGGTTCGTATTGTAACCATTTTATCAATAATCAATGATGCAGAATATTTAAACTATCTTCACCATCATTAGACTAATGACGTAACACATTACATAAGCCCATGACGGTCTTGAGCTGTCTCCATCCACCAACTTCGTGAGACCATTACAATGTCATCGGTCGATAGGGTGGGGTTTCCTATGCTGCATCGTCCTGTTCGTGGTCGCCGAATGTGAACAACGGAACTCCTTGATGTTAAACTAGTAGAGTTTGGGCTCATTTTGATCAGCTCATGGTTCTGATTCTGAATACTAACTTCTTCAATACTATCTTCATAAAAATAAGGCACTGGTCACGCCGCCGGCGACGAGCGATAAATATTTTCTAAAATAACTTCTTTTTCAGCTCTCTCTAAGGTGTGCGAAAAAGCAAACTCTGTGAAAACTGCCACCGTAGATGCACCCACATGGATCCACAAGTATATTATCGGAAAGAACGGCTCGAACATTAAAAAGATTACTCAGGACTTCTCAAAGGTAATTTATATATAAATAAATGTTAGGGGCGTTGTCACTGTTCCGCACGTGTATGCGGAAGAGTGCTGAAACGTCCGATTCGCACACAAAAAACTGGGAGTGGCTGTGTCGTGGACACAACTGTTTTACGTGAATACGAAATTTTGTGACGCAGTGAAACGACCTCAAAATAGCGCCGCCGCGTGCGTCAAAGTCCTCGCTCAACGTAACGAATTCTTTGATCCGGTAGCTATCGACTCGATTTTGGATGTAGATGATAGATATGTAGCTGCAACACCAAACTGTCCCCCCGATTTTGATATCATCAGTTTTCTGGACAGCCTCCCACTATGGAAGCAAATTTAATGACGTGTTCACGTCAAAAGGTCATATGGCCAGTAAACTTGTTTTGAATATTGTACATTTATGGGCCTTTCTCACCAAGTCAAATTTTCATACATATCTGTAATATGAACTGTGGAGAGAAAGGCCTGGATAACTTTGAAGATTCTATACTATTACTACTACTACTTCATGTCAATAGTTCTATTTTGGGCACCCTGCGTTATGACCTATGGGGAAAGAACCAGTGAGGTGAATGGATTCAGTGCGCCTCGCAGAGGCTCCTTTCGTGCACAAGATTCTCTCAGTAAACAGCTTGCTGATTTCGTAACTCTGTTGCTATCAGTTTCAATCCGAAATGAACCTCTTGTGATTACCCAATTTACCCAGTTTGCCTACAAAGCTGGATTGCAACTAGACTGCGTAAAATAATAACTAATTTGTAATGTAATTAATTTGATGCATTTCATTCTATCAAACGGTTGCCTGGAAGAGATCGCTCTCAGCGATAAGCTGTCCATTGTATTGCCTTTTTAGTTATTTTTTTTTTGTTGTGTCTGTATGGTGATCAACAGAGAGTTCATCTACCTATTAGGTAATCGCAAAAACGTAATTTCAATTAGAAACAACATTGAAATCGATTGCAACCGATAGCATCAGAATTACGTAATCGCGCCACAGTTTTAAAATGTATTTGTTGAATCCAGGTACACGTTGACATAACGCACTCTGAAGATAAGGTGAAGATCGACGGCCCGCCCGAGGAGGTGGAGCGCGCTCAGCTGGAGCTCGACAGCTTCGTCAAGAACCTGCTCGCTACTCTCATCTACGTCGAGCTCGCCGTCGACCCCAAGTTCTACAAGCATATTATCGGCAAGGGGGGGGCTAACAGTGAGTAATCAACCCAATTGTTTTCACTAGTCCCATCTGTCTTGCGTGAAATATTAACTAACTACTAGCAAAAAGCTTATTTTCTTGCCGATCTTGTCTATGACTACCCCCTAGCTAGTGGGTTATAGGTATAGCTAATTGATTACCCCCCAGTGTGTTTAAAGATTGAAGTAGAAACGAAATGATTCATATTCTTCACTAAGCTATATTTAAGTGAAGGAAAGAAAATGACTGTCTAAGTGTCTACGTCACGCGTGACTTATTTTTTTTTCGTATTGGGATAAAAAATGCACGCGAGATATTGAATTTGTGTCGCGGGGGTTACCAACTAGCTTTGCCGTCTGTATGTCGATCACTAAAACATCAGGCTTATGTATATAGCATTATGTAAATGCAGACTTGAACAGCGTAAACTCAAGATGTTGGGGAAAGAAGTATTTCAGGAATTATGTTATAATTTTAATTCGTTTTCTGAGTATACATTTGTGTATATGTATTTGCGATATAGATAGTAAGCTTTTTCTTTCTTTTCAGTTAATAGACTGAAGGTTGAGACTGGTGTAGTAATTAATATAATCGAAAGCGAAGGCAACAATATTATTCGTATTGAGGGCAGCCATCAGGGCGTTGCCGATGCTGAAAAGGAACTGAGAGAAATGGTCTCGAAATTAGAAAACGAAAGAACGAAAGAGGTCTATGTGGACCATAGATATATCAAATCCCTTATCGGCGTCAAGGGAGAGAAAATCAAAGAAATCCGTGAGAGATTCGACACTGTCCTCATCAATCTTCCCGACCAAGGGCAGAAGAGGAGCCCTATCAAACTAAGAGGACCCCAGGATGATATTGAGAAGTGTGAAAAGTTCCTATACAAACTACTAAAAGAGATCGCCGAATCTTCATACGTCCAAGAAGTGCCAATATTCAAGCAATTCCACAAGTTTATCATCGGTAAGGGCGGCGCTAATTTGAGGAAAATTAGGGATGAGACCCAAACCGTTATAGATCTCCCGGCAGAGGGCGACGACAGCGACGTGATCACAGTGCGGGGCAAGCGGGAACACGTTGAGGAAGCAGTCAAGAAGATACAGCAGATACACAACGAGAAGGCGAACGTTGTCACCGAGGAGGTCAAGATCTCACCAAAGTACTACAACTCGCTGATTGGAGCTGGCGGCAAGCTGATTCATTCCATCATGGAGGAGTGCGGCGGTGTGCTTATCAAGTTCCCGCCCGCGGACAGCGACAGCGACAAGGTCGTTATCAAGGGACCGGCTGAAGACGTCGAGAAGGCCAAGCAACAGCTCTTAGCTCACGCCAACGAACGTGAGCTGACGTCCCATACAGCGCAGGTGCGGGCCAAGTCCGACCATCACAAGTTCCTTATCGGAAAGAATGGTGCTAATATTAAGAAGATTCGCGAGCAGACCGGAGCTCGCATCATCTTTCCCACTGAGAAGGATGAGGATAAGGAAGCTATTTTCATTATTGGTAAGTTACCTTTTCTCATTTAATGATCTGATTTAATTAGCAAAATATTTAAAAGACCAAGAAAAATGTGTTATGTCGATTTGTTTGTTTGGAGAGAGCTATGCTTGGAGTTTCACTGCGCGATTTAATGTGAAATGAGATCCGTCCAACATGGCTCTCAGAATTAGCAAGTTGCAATGGGCATATAGCTCTCAGAACTGATAATCGTTGGGGAATAAAGGTTCTCGAGCGGCGACCACGAACCGAGCGACGCATTTTAAAGGTAGCAGGAAGTTGGTGAATGGAGGTGGTCAGAACTGTTCAGCAGTGGACTTCTGCAGGTTGATGATGAGGATGACTGTGATTTGTTTATTGAATAACTTCTATCATACCTGATTTAATAAACTTTTGAATAATCTTAATAATATTATAAATGTTAAAGTTGTTTGGATGGATGTTTGTTACTCTTTCACACAAACACTACAGAACGGATTTTGATGTAACTTTACAGTATTATAGCTTGAGTTAAGCACGTCCGTCAGATTCCACTTTCGTCAGAAGCTGTTTTTTTTATAATTTCAGTTCAGTTTCGTCATGAATGACGGATGTGGATATATACATCAGAATAACAGTTAGGCTATATAACTTATAAAATAGAAGTCCCACAGCCGCGAGCAAATGCTAGTAGCTAATAACTGAGTGATAACTGAGTGGCTCACTCAAAGTTGGCTTGTAAAACCGCTAGTCGCCGAGGCGTAAAAGTTATCGAGTAGTAACGAACCAACGAAGAGTGTAGGTATCGGCCTAAGAATAGGACTCCTGTGGATATCGTAAAAGTCGAATAAGGGGTTACATGAGTACTTAATACCAAACTGCGATCACCAATCTGCCTGTCAAATGTGTTGATTATGGCAAATCCCGAATATGACAGTGAAACGAACACCGAATCCTTTGACTGTCAATCACAAGGCCCTGTTCTGGGTCAAGATACCTTAATTACAGCATGCTTTAACGTGTGATTCAGGTCGCGAGGAGCAAGTCGCGGCGGCTAAGAAGCAGCTCGAGACGGCGGTTGCTGAGATTAGCAACGTGTCAGAGGGCGAGATGGCGGTCGCGCCGCGTCACCACCGGCACTTCGTGGCGCGCCGCGGCGAGGTGCTGCGACGCATCGCTGACGAGTGCGGCGGCGTACTGATCTCCTTCCCGCGACAGGGTGTCAGTAGCGACCGCGTCGTGCTCAAGGGCCCTAAGGATTGCATCGAAGCCGCTAAATTGCGCATCGCTGAGATCATCGAGGATTTGGAAGCTAAGGTACGAAAATGTTGCAGTATTTGTGCTGTTTTATTTAGTTTAACTTTGAATGATCTGAATTAGAGATGCTGCAAATAATCGGTTAGCGTTTATTCGCCATTCCCTATGGTAAATAGTCTATCATTCGAAATCTAAAACGATACTATAATTTTTATCCGCGAATACAAGGAAATTTTCAATTTTTAGGGTTCCGTACCTCAAAAGGTACCAACGGAACCATTATAGGATCACTCAAGTGTCTGTCTGCCTGTCTGTCTGTTCGTCAAGGCCTATTTTCCTACTTTATTTTCTACGAATCTACTGGGTAAACAAATGTTTGCATGATCTGCAAATATTTGTTGCTGGTCTGGGTGTTGTGGTACCATGGTACTCGTAGTGCCTGATACCTACGACACAGTGAATCCTAGTGTGGGTTCAGGACTATGTATGTGACTGTTGGGTGTATGTTATGTTATGAATACCGCCATTAGACTGGCTAAAGTTTCCCACAATCTACAAACAATTTTATTTTCGTTTAATTACAAACAACTTGCAACCAACAGGTGACAGTAGAATGCGTTATCGCGCAAAGGCACCACCGCACGGTAATGGGAGCACGCGGCGCCAAGGTCAAGGACATCACCGCGGAGCACGACGTGCAGATCAAGTTCCCAGAACGAGATAACACAGAGGGCGCTGACGTGCCGGTTAGAGAGAGCGAGGAGAACGGCGAGCCCGGCCTCAATGACATCATCAGAATCACTGGCCGCCCCGAGAACTGCGAGGCGGCTAAGAAAGCTCTGCTGGAACAGGTACGTACTTGCTTCTATGACGTCACTACCACGTTCGACTGCACTCTGTACTGATACATAGCTGAAAAGAAAGCTAGAAGCATTGTCACAATAGGGTTGAGTTGCCTGCTTCAAAACTGCCAGACTTTCCAGCAGCCAGGATTTGAAGAATTGATATTATCGTGGCTTGGTATCATTCTCATCAAAACCCAGATGAGTGCAGTCATCTCATACAAACTCTTAGGTCGTATAAAATTCATCATCATCATCATCAGACGCCATTTGACGTCCACTGCTGAACGAAGCCTCCCCTATGCAAATAATGAAATGGAGGGATTTGTCATATCCACCACACTTCAGGCGATTGTTGATTGCAGTATTGGTGGTGATTACTAAGGTGGATGCTGCTGCCCATCCCCTGGTGTAATCCCCTAGTCGGCTGTTACGACACCTACGCGAAAAAATAATTTTAAATTATTATAAATAAGTTGTTACTGTTGTATGCTAGCTGGGGTGATAAGTATAAAAATTGCGAGTTATTAATAAATGTTAACATATTGATGGATGAACAACACTGATAATTCTAAAATTATCAGTTGTGTATCAATGTATTCCACACTACATCCGCACCGCCAATTGTCGTTCCACTTAGCGCCCTGGGTCATCATGAAAATATTGATGACATCATCTAACCAATGTCCTACAAAGTTCTTAATTTTTTTTCCCCGTGACTGAACGGAGACAGGTTAAGGCCAGGCCTGACTTGGGTTTCAAACAGGTTTTGTGGCGGATTCAAATGCTAATAATTGTCTTTGATCTCGGTGGCGCAAGGGCCGTTTGAGTCGGCTGAAATGCGAGAGATGCGGGTTCAATTCCCGCTGCTGGACAAAAATGTTTGCATGGTCTGTATATATTTGTTTTGGGTCTAGGTGTTATGTGTATCACGGTACTCCTAGTTCCTGATACCCAAGATACAGGGAATCCTAGTGTGTGATCAGGACTATGTATGTGACAGTTGGGTGTTATGTTGCGAAGGAAGCGCTGTAATAGACATTGGATTGTTAAGGCGCTACCCTGACCGAATGACCTTGAGGACTTCGCCTCTACAATACATCGCAAATTATTTATTTTAGTGACACCTATGTAGTCCGTTCTAATAGTACTACCATCTAGCCGTCCGTCCGAGAACCGGCGGCTGACTGGTCCGCTCCTTGCGCACAGCCAGATTCGCACGGATTCATGAAATATAATTCGTAAAAAAAAAAGAGAACCCATGTTTAAAATAATTAATCGTGTTATAATTCTACTATTACATTAACTATCCAATTGTGTAAACCAAAAAATTCAGTAACGTGAACTTTAAGAGAAGATGTACAAAATCATGATTTATTTCAATTTTTTCATGAGTTTATTGTCGAGTACTTACGACGTTAAATCATTAAACCAATCGTGGAACTTGATGACAAAATGTCAAATATATGTGGTGACTTTAAATTTTTTTTCTACTTGCTTTATTTAACTAGGAGAGAGGCTTGAAAAAAACAGCTTGACGCCGTGTTTGGTCGGGTACTGCCTTAACAATTACACTAATTTGAATACACCAGATTCACTGAGCAGGTTCATATACAGTTTTGTTCTGCTGGCTCAGAATGTGTTATCACTGGAAAAGAGTAAGCCACTGGTCACTTCTATGTTCCTGCGATTGAGCGACCCACAGTGTAAAGGGGCCCATTTAGGCTCTGCCTACCTCTTCGGGGAATAACGCGTGTGTCTACTTATGTATGTTATCGTCACTAACCCGCCCGCGTCACGTAGACGACGGAATGGTCGTTGTAAAAAGCGTTGCATGTTTACAGGTGCCTGTTACAATCGAAGTGGAAGTTCCCAACGAGTTGCACCGCCTGCTCGCTGGACAGAAGCGACGAGAGCTGATGCAGACATACGACGTCCACATCTTGCTGCCGCCTAACGATGATACTAGCGATCTAGTAAAGGTATGTTTAATGCGATCACGACGGACCAAGAAGTATTTTGTACTTTGTAGAACTGCTTTGACCTATCTTTAGGGCCAATATCAACTAGATGTGGATTTAACCAATAGGTTCAATCCAAAAGGTGGAATTCAATAGTTTTAATCTAATTTGTTGTACCCAATAGTTTTAATCCAACAAGTTGAACCCAATAGGTTGATAGTCATCATGCCATCATTCCATAGGGTAATCCTACTAATCCTACTAATATTATAAACGCGAAAGTTTGTGAGTATGGATGGATGTTTGTTACTCTTTCACGTAAAAACTACTGAATGGATTTGAGTGAAATTTGGAATGGAGATACTTTACGCCCTGGATTAACACATAGGCTACTTTTCATCATCATCATCATCATCAATTTTCATCATTATTCACGCGGGTGAAACCGCGGGTCGCAACTAGTTTTTATTATAATTTAATCTATGTGATTATTTTTAACCGACTTCTAAAAAGGAGGACGTTATTAATTAGCCATTGTATATTTTGATCAGCTGTACCTGGGTGACTGAGCTTTGCTCGGAAAACTCGGAAAAACACGTTTTTGCAGAGATTAAACTAGCTAGATCGATTTTTTCCTTTCCCAAAATCCCCCACATACCAAACGAACTTAAGTAAGTAAATATTTGTTCACACAGGTGACCGGTACGCCAACAAGCGTTGAGAAGGCTAAGGAAGCCATCGCAGAGAAAATTGTCGATATGGAGAAAGAGAAAGAAGACAGGGCTCTCAGGTAACAAATAGTCACTTAGGTTCATCATTGATCTTCGGTCAATCAAAGCTCGGAGAATTGTATAGTGCACTTTGAATCATCCCAGTACCTTTCCTTTGCACAACATGGTATGAAAATAGAAAAATTTAAAGCTCCTTGGCACCATGTGGATGAGAATTTGAAGATTGGAAGCACCTTAGTATCACGTGGGATGAGAAGTGAAAGATGGTGAAAGATTAACAGCTTCTTCGCACCACGTGGTATGAGAATTGAAAGCAAGCTTTCCAAAGATTTAGGTTAAAACTAAAAAAATATTTATTAGACTGGCAAAAGAAGCAGGTAAAATTCGAAATCTTTGGGTCGCAATTAAATTTAAGTGGATTATCGTTTGACAGGTCATTCGAGCTTAAATTCCAAGTGGACCCTGAGTACCACCCGCTGGTGATCGGCAAGGGTGGCGCGGTCATCACTAAGATCCGCACTGATTTTGGAGTACAGATCAACTTGCCCAAGCGTGGGGAAACCGACGATGACGTCATCACCATCCAAGGTTACGAGGAGAAAGCTTACCTAGCTAAAGACGCCATCATGGCGATTGTTCGTCAACAAGTAAGTTACACCAACCTTGTATCATCCTCACCGGCGTAGCATAGGGTATAGAAATCATAATAACAATATCAGCAAAAACGGGACGCACTGATGCTTGATTACCTTTGAGTGAGCGAGACACATTCAAGTTTTTTGTCTCACGATACGATACTCTCGATACGATTATTTTCGTTTGCCCTAGTTGGTTTTGTGCCTGTGCCTTTTTGATGTCTATAACCTAGTCTTTCTATATCCTTAGTCTATATTAACTCTGTGGGCCATTATCCATCATGGTGACTGCACAAGTGCATCTGGTGGGCAGTGAGAAATAACTAAAAAGAATGAACAAGAGCGAAACTAATTAGACTACAAATTTACCAATGTCTAAACAAAGTTTTATTTCTGTCTCGCTCTATGACGTTCTTTTACTGCCCAACTAGTCGGATGAAGGATAGATGGACTCGACAGGCGCGTATATCTGAAAGGGACACACATAGAGTACGTGACTAAATACATTATTATTTTAAAAGCAGAATTTGAGACATTTCTTCATCATTTTTGCCTAATGAAACCCAGATATTGTGTAATCTAACGGAAACTTCAATTGTTTGTACAATTCAGTCGATATAAAACAAAATAAAACATTCTTACAAATGATAGGTTATGTTTTCTAAATAAAGCTCACTCCGGCTGTTACAGCCGATTACACAGCAATGCATTAGTGTTTTGTACACACCTTCAACACTAAGTTTTATATAGAAAACAAAACAAAATCAAGTAAAATTTGCAATAAATGACGATTACAAATGCACACGTCCGATTTGTTGGGCACAGATAGCAACTATGCCCACCGAAAAAAAGCTAAATTATGATAAGAACAAAAATAAGTGATTTTGTCTTTATCACTCTTTAGGTTTTTTCTATACACTCAGCCTGCTCTAACATAGTATTATTAATTGGATGCCAAGTCCATCTTGATTCTTCGTCCGGACCCAACTAGCCGTACGTGTGGACCTAGGTAGATTGGCAGATGGAGAAGGGTACTTACTGACCACAATCTCGTATGTTAGGACAGCCAATACCGCGAGGAGGTTGAGATCGACCCGCGCGTGCACCGCCGCCTCATTGGACTTCGCGGAAAGAACATCAAGCGCATCATGGACGACTACCGCGTTGACATCCGGTTTCCGAAGAATAACGAAGACAGCGTAGTGGTGATCGCCGGCGAGGAGGACAACGTGCTCGACGCTAAGGACCACCTCCTCAACTTGGCGGAGGAGTATGTAAGTACCTTTACATGTCCCCACATGTTATCGCCATAATGAGAGATAGACACCGCATACAAGGGTAGATTTAAGGGGTGGGGGCACGGGGGCACATGCCCCCCCTGGAGATCACAGTACATACTTAGAAGCAAATCAAACTATCAGAGTTGTTTTATTTTTCTATTGATTTGACACTTTCATAAACATTCCTATACATACTTGAACTTGAAGTGCATACTTAAAGTTTATTTCTAAAAGTTATTGTTGATTGTTTTGCCCGTCCGCCCCTTGTGCCTCTCCCAGAAAAAAATCCTGGATCCGCCCTTGACCGCATACGCATCAGCCTTAAGTGTCAAACGCACCATGAAAGACTACCGCGTCGATATTCGGTTCTCGAAAACCAGATCTCCAGGAAAACATTGAAATAATGATGAAGGATATTATATAAATATTTTAGTTATGACTAAGAGTACATTTTCCACCAGATGCAAGACGTGACGGATCGCTACCAGCGCCCGTCGGGCCCGTCGCTGGCAGACTTCGGAGACGCACTAGCCGTGGCGAGTACCGCGACTGAGAACGGCACGCCCGCTCCGCCGCCCGCCGCTCCCGGCGCCGGCGGCCCGCCCGCTGGCTTCGTGGTGAAGGGCGGGCCGTGGGAGCAGCGCGCACCCGACACCGCCTCCACGCACGAGTTCCCGACCATGGGGGGGCCCCGCGCCGCGCCCGCTCCCGCGCCTACCGCCTCCGTGGCCTCCGCCGCCTGGGGGCCCCGCCGCTAACTGCATGCTATACTACTCTACCGTAATCATGTATCGTATAAGCCGAACCACTTATTTTATGTATTTTCCACTATGTCAAAATTAATAATGGCTCCCTGATTATTAATCGAATTATTATAACGATCATAATAATGTAGTCTAATCTGTTGTTTTACGAATACGTATATTTACGACTCCAGTGAATATTATAATGCTGGGTTGGATTTGTCTTAGTGAAATTTAATTATTTAATTGTATGGGCTGATAGATATTTTGACTCATCAACTATTCTGTTGTTTTTTTTTTACATTTATAATGCGATGGGGATAGATTGTTGTTATCTTTCGTATTTATAGCTATGTGCTATTAGTTATTATTATACAATTATATTATTATATTCCAAGCATCCTTTTTGGCATGCGCAATAAATTATACTGATTCTGTGTACTTATAATAAACTGAAGTTTCTATTTTCATAATAATTAATTGATTTTCTATATTTTTTAGTGTTGCCTACGATTAATTAATTAATAAATCAATAAAATATAAGACAAAAATGAATATTTTTACAAAGTATGTAATTTGTATTGTACATAGAAAATTGTGTTTGAACATACATATTAATAAAAATCTTTTACAAAATAATTTGTCCTTGTATTTGTTTTCCTGTGTGGAATACACTTTAGTGTGCCGTGGTGTGTCCGGCCTAAGAATAGACCCCTCCTCCCTTGGATGTACACAGGCTGGTGATGATGATGATGTTGAAACTAGTGTTTGGTCTAACAGGGTAGTGATTGTTGGTTTAAAAAAACTTGATTCTGAGAATATCGTGGAATAGGCGTGATAGAATATAAATTCGGTGACCATGTCTTGACTTCCGCTTGACACGTATGATTGTAAAATCTTGCTCTAGTCATTATTCTGAGATAAAACCTGTACCTGACTACCTACGAATAAGAATAATGACAAGCACCAGGGTGGTTATTCACTATGACCTAAGAGATTCTTTGTCAATAACGTGTGACGTCACCCATACTATTTAGCAATGATTCCACGCAGATATCGTAACGAGCCCGCGTTATGTCACGTTTGGTCATAGCGAATAAGGGGGCAGTACTCTCCTTAGTCTGTGTCAGTGCCATAGAGAAATAGTATTTATTTTCTATGGTACGTCCCATATAATCATAGATAAAATAAATGTCATAATTTTCTTTGCTACTTTTGCTAGGTGTGTACTTAAGTACTATACTTATAAATCTGTGTAGGTGTGTTTGTTTTGTTTGTTGGTTTTGGAATATTTTCGGTAAATGCTAATATGTATAAACTAAACAGTTCCTGATCGTTCTATATTCCTGTTACTCTATCGCATGTTCTGGCTATGATGGCTGATCGAAGTGTGTAAGTACTAAGTAGACTGTACCATTGGAATAAAGTGTCTCACTCTAAACCATAAAACATAGATACCGGCTAGAGCAGGTCTCTAAACCTATCTCAAGAAACAGTTACAGGTTATTTAGACAGGTTTCTAGATTTTGGTATACTTTCAATTTTCCCTTGTTTCTAAACAAAATAACTTTATCTGTTGGGATTGTGAACACAGCCACACATGACAGGCAAGATAGAATGACCTTAATCTTGATTTGACTCCCAGTACAAAAACTAAAGTGGTTAAGAGAAGTCAGAAGAATTCACAATACACCCCACGGAGGGATGACAGTGCAGGTCACTTAGAGGTATAACACTTAGGTCACAAGTAACTGCTAGTTTTTTACACTATGTTATCAAGTTAAATAAATCTTCTTCATGCTGTAATTAATAGTAAGTAAGTACATAGTACATTTTACGCTTGGTAAAAAGGACAAATGGCCTCGCTTTGTGCTAAACCATGGGCCTTGTAGACAATCATCAACCTGGTATTGTTTAAGTCCCGGTCATCATGGTAAGTTTCCAACTATTTTACATCTAAATGAAACTGGCTGTAAGTAGAAACAAGTACACAGTGAGCACACAGCGGAGGACGACGATATTCCCTTAACTGGCAAAGCTCTGAGAGCAATAATAAATCAGGAGGTAAGCAGTAAACTAAGCACTATCTTATCTGAGCAAAAGAACCTGAGAGAGCTTGTGGATGGGTTTCAGCAAACCATATCCTTTCTCAGTGAGAGATGCGACGAGTTAAAGTCTGCCTTGGAAGTGAAATCTGAAAAAATTGCATCACTCGAGAGAAAGAACATCGTACTACAGGAATCTATACAAAACCTTACTAAACGTGTAAACAACACAGAACAACACGCGAGGGCCAATAACATCGAAGTGCAGTGTGTTCCTGAAAATAAATCTGAGAACGTCATAAATACAGTACTGAGCATAGGAAAAGCCATCAAGAGCAACATCAAGGACGCTGACATTGCGCATTGCACCAGAATTGCCAAAAAAGATTCGGATAGTAATCGCCCTAGATCTATTTTGGTAAAGTTTAACACTCCTCGTCTTCGTGACGCGTTCCTTGCTGCCGCGATCAGGTTCAACAGAAGTCAACCTCAGAATCGCCTCAACACAAGTCACTTGGGAGCTACCGCAGACAAGGCACAACCGATTTACATCGTAGAACACCTCTCAGCTGACAATAAATCGCTTCACGCAGCAGCGCGTACCCGTGCTAAGGAGTTAGGATTCAGGTTTGTTTGGGTGCGAAACGGTCGCATCTTTATGAAGAAATCGGAGGACTCGGATCGCATTATCGTGGATAACGCTGAAAAGTTAAAAGAATTGTATTAATCAGATACCTACTATTTTTCTGTTCTGGACGTCTGTTTACTCTTTTATTTTTTTTCCCATAACATTATTTAATAGGTAATGAATATCAATGTGTACTACCAAAATACCCGTGGTCTCAAAACCAAATCAATTGTTTTCTATCAAAATATTTTACTGCAAAACTTTGATCTAATAGTGCTAACTGAGACTTGGCTTAATGATAGTGTACTCGACACGGAATTATTTGACGATAGATACCATGTGTTTAGGCGGGACCGTGAGACTAGTAAATATAAAAAGAGGAAAGATGGCGGCGGAGTACTCATTGCGGTATCTAAACGCTTTCACTCTGCAAGATTGCCTGGTTTTGAAAGTAATTGTGAGGATCTCTGGGTAAAAATTGACGGCAACAGCAAAGGCAAGGATTCGAATTCACTATACATCTGTGCGGTTTACTTACCATCACCTTTGAAAATTGATGATTTAGATACATTTACTAAAAGTGCGCAATATGCTTTAGAAAAAGGAAAGCACACCGTTATTCTAGGTGATTTTAATCTAAAAGAAATAAACTGGATTAAGACAAATGATAGCAATGATTCTCCTACGACTCCTATTGCTACAAATGCAGTAGTAAATTTAAACTTCTTAGAGTTCACTGCGCTTCATGACTTAAGTCAATTTAATTATGTATACAATAGTAATGATAGGGAACTTGATTTGATTCTTAGTAATAAACCTATTCAAAAACTTAAACATTGCAACACTTTTCTTACACCTGCCGAGGACGAAAACCATCCTTCACTTGAACTAGTCGTACCTTTTTTTGCAAAGTAATTACTTACCCCGAAAAACGTTCCTAGGCCAAACTATTTTAAAGCAGACTATAATGTCATTATAAGTTCTCTGGACTCTATTGACTGGGAAGGAGAGTTTAAAAATTGTACATCGGTTAACGAGATGACACAAACCTTCTACACAATCCTTCGGAACACAATAAAGGAACACGTACCGTTAAAAATAACACCCTCATATCGCTACCCTATTTGGTTTTCACGGGAATTAATACGAATGTACAAAGAAAAACATAAATTACACTGTAAATTAAAAAAATACAATAATCCATTAGATTCCGTCAGATTTGAAGAACTAAGAGATGACTGTGCTAGGTTGCAGAAAATTTGCTATAGCAAACATATATATAATGTCGAAAATTCCATTAAGAAAAATCCCAAATTATTTTGGTCTTTTGTTAAGAGCAAAAGACAAGGTGGTGGAACTTACCCTGCCCAAATGCATTTTGCGAATAAAACTGCGTCTAGAGGAGAGGATATCTGCGATCTTTTTGCTGATAACTTTATTCAGGCTTACAATGACCCCTTGGTAGATCCGAGCCCATCCATCGATGATGATTCCTCTAATTCCACGACTATATGTACTATCTCCTTAAACAAAGCTGATGTTAGGAATTGTTTGAGATCACTAGATGCAAACAAAGGTGCAGGCAACGATGGGTTAGCACCAGTTTTTATCAAAAGATGTGCAAAACCTCTGACGAAACCAATTCAATGTATCTTCAATAAATCACTTGAGGAAGGCGTATTTCCCGACTTATGGAAGGAAGCCCTAGTCGTCCCCATTCATAAATCAGGGGATAGAAATGAAATTTCAAACTATCGGCCCATCTCGATACTTGTTATTTTCGGGAAAATACTGGAAAAACTTGTTGCTGAACGTATAACGTGGCACTTGAAGCAACATATTACTGACTCTCAGCACGGCTTCATGAAGTCTCGCTCCACTGTTTCCAATTTGGTTTGCTATACTTCAGATTTGATCAAGTCCCTTGATAATCGAATTCCTGTAGACTCCGTATACACCGACTTTAGCAAGGCCTTTGACAAAGTTGACCACTCGCTTTTATTACACAAGCTTTCCCATCTTGGTATTTCAGGCTCCTTACTGAAGTGGTTTTCATCATATTTGCTAAACCGATCATCAAGAGTGGCTATTAGTGGTCATTTATCTCGCTCATTTTCAGCTTCCTCAGGGGTGCCACAAGGATCACACTTAGGCCCAATGCTTTTTAACGTTTTTATAAATGATATCCCACATTGTTTTGAAAATTCTAATGTTTATTTATTTGCCGATGACCTTAAAATAATGCGACCAATAGCATCGCCATCTGACATTGAACTTTTGCAGGACGATCTAAATAGATTATCATCTTGGTGTCACCGTAATAACATGTCATTAAATATTAATAAATGTCATCACATACATTTCTCTCGGAGTATTGTCAGTAAATTACCCAACAAATATTCTATAAACGGACAGATATTGCAAAATGTAGATAAAGTTAAGGATTTAGGAGTTATTATTGACTCTAAAATTAGTTTCAATACACATATTTTAACCACAGTGTCTAAATGCCTTAGGCTGCTAGGTTTTGTTATACGCAACAGCAAGGACTTCAAACATCCGGCAACCAGAATAAAACTTTTTGAAACACTAGTCCGTCCTACAATAGAATATTGCTCTGTTGTTTGGAACCCACAATACGAAATTTACTCAAAAAGAATAGAAAGCATTCAGCGGCGTTTTATGTACCATTTAACTTATAAAGACCACCTAGCCAAGAAGATGCCCAGTTATAGTAACAGACTAAAGCATTATAAGATGACTGCACTATATAACCGTAGAAAAGAAATCGATATGCTTTTCTTACATAAAGTTTTTAATGGTAATGTGGACTGTACGGTCCTTTTAAACAGCTTGAGTATTGCCGCGCCATCTCGTTTACCTAGAATAAGAGCCTTTAACTTGTTTAGCTTGCCGTACTCGAGAACGAACCACGGTCAGCACTCCGTTATGCCAAGGATATGTAAGCAATATAATACGATTTCAAAAACAAGCGATTTGGACATATCTGACCCATTACCCAAATTTAGAAAACAATTAAAAGAACTTTTGTCTTGAGTCCTTCGTGTTACTTTTAACTACACAAATAGTAAAAAATAAGTCAGCGTAAATATCTATTATAAATCTAGCACTAAGTAATTAATATTTGTTTGAATTGTTATTCGTATCTTTTGATTTCTGAACTTTATGCTTTGTGCTTGCTACTTTAAATAAGTTGTCATTTTATTTTTGCGCACGCTGTGATGCCCTATAATTACGGGAACACTATGAACTTTGACTACCTTGTTTTTATTTTTGGAATGTGAAGTGTGGACTTGTGTTGGGTGTCCTAATAAATAAATAAATAAATAAATAAAAAGTACAAAGTAAACTACAAACCATGAAAATGAGCAACTTGCATAAATTTGCCTAGTAAATTACCTACTTAGTTCTAGGTATGTATTTCCACAACACATCTACAATTTTAATTAGGCAACATGTACCTGGTTATATTCTAGCTACATACTAATTAGAATTGGTGTCTTCTGCCTTACTAACATTTGCTTGAAATCAGAATGTTATAATAGGTAAAAAAAAACAGACTGGTCAAATTGAGAACCTCCTTTTTTGAAGTCGGTTAAAAACAGAAGTATGGTACCTACTCATACTTCTGTTTTTATTAATTTTATAGACAAGATTGTATTATTGAATCTATAATTAGCCAATACAAAATGTCCCACAAACCTATTTGTAATAGACAAATGTAACACAGTTGGCTGTTGGCCAGTTCATCTAGCTAGATGATTGGTTGTAACCGATACAAACATTATAACGTTTGTTTCAGATGTTTGACTGTACCATTCCCAACTCCTGAGTTAGCAGCACTGGCATATCAAGTCCTGAATGTGGACAAGGAGGTAAAGAGGAGTGAAGTACACAGAGAAATAATTGCACAAGAAACAAATCTTGAAATGTAGGTCAATTGTTTTTTGATATTCCTTCACTGAATATTTGCTTAGTCACTTGTTTTGCTGAAAATAAATCAGTAAAAAAAACAGTCTGTGGTTGTTACACTAGATATTAATTACTACAATTATATATTACAAGACAAATTTTAAAATGATAACATTTCTCAACTTTTTAACTAGAATTTTTATTTCCTTACAGAGTTTTTCATGGGGCTGAATTAAAGAGGTTGCGAGTGGCACTTAACGGAGTCCTCAAGAATATTTTGCTTATAGCAAAAACCATTGAGCAATTCAAAAGTTAAAACAAAATCAAGATGCCTGAACACACTCCAGCACCTACGCCAGCAAGATCTCTGTATGGTTTCTTCATGTATTTATTCAGTAAAACCATTCTTGGGATCTACTGTGTATGGGCTTTTACACCTGACTATTACTTACACATGTTCAAAATTTATTACTACCCCCAAAAGTATTGGTCAACAGCTATTCCCATTCAGTGCCTTGTAGCTCTCACTATGTTTGCGTTTTTTATTTATCCCAGTTCAAATATGATGTTGACTGCAAACGTTGATAGTATTAACACCATAGTTGATCCATCATCACATTTACAAACTGTGAACGAAAAAAAAAGAAAATGCTCTGTACTAAAAAAATGTGTTTGTGTGGATGTCAGCAAATGTAATATAAATAATTATAATGAAATGCCCGATTGTGAGGAGGGCACTGTCCCACTTTTACATGATTTAGATATAAGATTTGTATGTAGAAAGTTGTATTTCAATAAAAATACTTAAGGCCAAAATAAATAGGTATTATCTTCTCTTTTATGAAATCCACTGTCACCTAGTAGCCTAGCAATAAGTAAATACCCTATTTTGATACCTATATGTATATTTTGCTGAAAATTTCAGTACAGTAGGTACCTACAGAAGGCTTACCACATAGAAATCAGCCCCTTTATTGGCTAACGAACTGATAATCGCTTTCGATTCCGATTTTACAGTACATTGCGCTTTATGTTTTGAATATTTCTGCTTGTGACAATAAGCTAAAGCATGCGGCGCAATGTACCTACTGCGAAATCGTAATTGAAAGCGATTACCAGTTTGTTAGACAATACTGACTGGGGCTGGTCTACTCATTTCATTCAAAACTACAATTTGGAAACGAAAAAGAAATTTTGTTGTTTAGATTAAGGTGGAACATAACATCCAACAGTCACACACATAGTCCTCCCGGAACAAATATTTGCAGTGCAAACATTTGTCCCGCAGTGGAATCGAACCCGCACCTCTTGCGTCTCAGCCGGCAACTCGCCCACCACACCACGGAGGTCGTCAAACGTCCGCAAAGCGGCGCGAAATTAAAATTTTATTGTGTTTTATCAACACACTTCTTGAGATGCGAACACTAATTTGGCGGGAATCAGGAAATCTAACACGCATGTTTTAATTTATAGTAGGTAGGTAAAATCACGTAATTTACGAGTCGTAAATATCATGAATTCATTAGTTTATCTACGAATGTCAATGAATGATTTGTAAGTACTTAATGTGTTGTTTTGAACACAATAAAATTTTTATTTCGCTCTACCTACCTACCTATAGTATTGTAAAACTGACTCTGCTGACGGGTGTGTACCTAAACTTGTACTAATATTTATTCTGTGCCTAAACTGGGTTGCTCTCGTTAGAGTGTATTATAACAGTTTTTAGGGAATTATATAGTTATACTGTGGTATTAAGTTCCTTGCTGGGGTGATTTTCGGAAAAATCTTATAACCACGGTGACCCCATATTATTATCAGGCAGCGGCAGGACTCTATCCTCAGATAAATCTCGTTTACGTGATGACGTCACATCTCGTATGTATGACGCCCATACAAATTTATGGTTTTCATACGAGATATGGCGTCATCTCAAGCCCAAAATTAAAAGAATTTGCCTCTACGTAAATAAAACAATAGTTTTATATTTTTATTCAATAACTTTACCTAAAAGATAACTTCAGCTTCAATAGCATGCAATGCAACATTATTTATTTTTTATGTTAGTTCAATCATGCATTCACTTCACATTTGCTATATTAGGGTCGGTCTATCCTTAGAGAATTTATTATGGGTCTATCAGTGAAAACCTTTACTTAACTGGCTCTATGATGCTACCTATTGTTAGTACGTTTGACGACCTCAGTGGCGGCGCGGTGGGTTTTTTTCGTGCAGAAATGCGCACGCTTATACCGCATTGCCACAAGGAGATAGTCCGGTTATGTGGGACTCAAACCCACTATACTCCACGTTGTTCCTCCTCTGCCGCTTGTGACAAGAACGCGGGAACGCTTTCGCAAACATCTGCAAACTTGCCGCGGCCGTTCGTTCTTGGACCTTCACTGGTACCCCTTAACGTCAACCTAGAACATTATGGCATGTCGTAACCACCTCGGGGACAAAACCAGCTAAATGAACACCAGACGTCCCCGTGTCTGGAAGCTAGAGGCCCCCCTGCGACGGCCGTCTGATGAGTGACCCCATCGCCTGCCACTTCGGCCGCAGAGGATAGTGAGAGCGGCGTATCTCCATACCGACACTCCTGTCCACCACCTGACGGTGGCGACCGCGCCAAGTCCGCGGATGGTAGGGCGAGCGGCGAACCGCAATACCGGCACTCCTCTCCCGCCGCGAACTCCAACCCTAATCAGCCCCGGTGCCCCCATTACGACACCGCAGCCTACCTCAGTTGCGGTGCTGCCCATACAACACTGCTACCTACTTATAATGCTCCAAACTGGGCTTGGAGGCAAAGCCCAGAGCAGCGGTTCCTCTCGGTTCCTATTCGCTTCACCGTGGTTGACCAAGCCACGACAAGGCGAGGACTCTCGGGGGAGAAAACCCAGCAAACCTAAAGTAACCACTTTTTAACGGGTTAAAGTCAAATTGCAGTTTTTAACTTGACAATAGCATACTAACTAGCCACGCTAATGTGAAGGTTATTCTCTACTGCGGAATACAGATGTCCTAAACGTACATCCCACACAGGTAGACGTACTTTGAAGTACCAATTTACCAAAATTTTTAATTTCTAATGGTTTTTCAGGGAATGAGATAAGTTCGTACTATAAAGAATTAACTAAATTTTTTATATTAATAATAATAAATGCTGGACATTTCACGCATTATCTAAGCCCAAGCTTAGCAGAGCTTGTGTTATGGGTACTAGATTACTGATATCCTACTTCCTACTAATATTATAAACGCGAAAGTTTGTGAGTATGGATGTTTGTTACTCTTTCACGTAAAAACTACTGAATGGATTTGAGTGAAATTTGGAATGGAGATACTTTACGCCCTAAATTAACACGTAGGCTACTTTTCATCATTATCATCATCATCAATTTTCATCATTATTCACGCGGGTAAAACCGCGGGGCGCAACTAGTACTTAATACAATACATTACATAGATAGATATTTTTAATTAATACATAGAAAATATACCCAGAACAGCCTGAACAAATATCTGCAGATCGTACAAATATTTGTTCCGAGGCGGGAATCGAACCCGCAACCTCCTGCGTCACAGGCGAACCTAATCGCCTGCCGCGCCACAGAGGTCGTCAACATTCCATCTGCTATCACTAGGTACTACCTGTGGGGGTTTGGGAATGTCCAGCATTTATTTTGACAATGATTAGTAGTAGTTAGTAAGGTTATGAGCTAAATAAGTCAATCAGTGAGTTCAGATATTAGAGTCCAAGAGGGGTAAAAAATAAAAGTGAGACTATCAGGTCAAGTAGATAGTTTTTTGACGCACTTAGTGGTACGGCGAGTAGCCGGCTGACGCAAGAGGTGCTGGTTCGATTCCCGCTGCGGGACAGATGTTCTAGCATTATCTGCAAATATTTGTTTCGGGTCTGGTATGGTAATACCCACAAAACAGGGAATCCTAGAGTGAGATCGACTATTTAAGTGACTGTGGGTGTTATGTTATCCATGGCCGAACGGATCGTAATGCTAATGACACAACATCAGAGAAAAGTCCAAATTGAAAAACCAATATAGCATCCATTGTTACCACAATTTTCTTTGATTGTTGACATCCAGTTGTTGGAATTTGAATGACGTGGTAATTCAGTTAGTTGGGACCTTGGAACACGTGGTTGAATATTATTTTTTTCGATACATCATAACAATGTTGCCTATAGATTTTCTGCAATACTCCATCGTGTTCGTAATACACTAACCTTATAGATTATTCTCAGATTTAACTGACTTCAAAAAAGGAGGTTATCAATAGTTCGTCAGCTATGTACACTACTATCAGATAGTATGTAGTATTTACTTACGCCTTGTTCGTTAGTTCAATTCAAATGGTTCTTTCAATGGAATGATCTCGAGGTGGTCTCGTGAAAATTTGATCTTAGTGTTTTTTGGAGGCGGTTCGAAAGGTAAAAAGTAGTAATAGGTAACCTACATCGCGTGTATTCGCGAGTTCTCAGTTCAGGCCGAACCACTAGTAATAATAATGGAGCCGACAATGTCCTTAGTATCTAGAAAGTTATTTTTAACAATAACAAAACAACACCCATCTGTTACAAATAACTATCCTGCTCTCAGACTACAAGAACAAACTTTAGACAGTGTAGGTACCATAGAAATAACTCGGATTTCTATCGTAGGTACCTACTGTAGTTTTCTACCTTTTCTTGTTCTGTCAAAACTTTATTTATTTGTCACTTCCACTCCATACCTACTCAAAAGCAGTTTTAAACTAGGAAAATATTGAAACCATATTATAATGGAGCTATAATATATTATGTAAAGGATAAAACAACACTTCCCATGATTAGTACAAAATAAAATTAAATATATTGTTAGTTTTACATAGATAAAATTTATTTAAAAGTACAGAACATATGAAGGACTACACACTGAATTGAGATAAAATACTTAGTAATTTGAAAATGATGTAAGCCACTTTTATTTAGTAAGTATTCACAATATGAACTTATTGCATTGATTAATGATTATTTGGCAGACCAAAAGAGATTTTCCAACAGTGCAATAGTTAACCTTATTTATAATATAAGTGAAAGTTGTAATAGAAGCTGTAAGAAAATCTGCAATCAGACTAGCCACTACTACACCTTATATACCGAACATATGTGATGTTCCATCCAGCATACAAGTTCAGCTGCATGCAGGCAACAAGGGGCCAGCATACACCCAAATATAAATTATTTTTAAGTAATAGTTCATAGATAGTTAATTTAATATATTTTGTACAATAAAATACAATTAAGTACAACTTGTAGCAAAGTATTAAAGAGAGTTCAAGTGTTAAAGCTGCAATAACGTGTGTGTACGCACAAGGCATATTTACAGACACACGCACCGCATGGCAAGAACACCAGGTGCTGCACACTATATATAGTACATAATTATTACATAATAGAATATGAAGACACGCCCAAGCTGAGACTTCTCCACTCACTTTACAGATTTCAATGCATGATTAGCCAATGAACATGCCTGTACCACTAGCAATTTGCTATTAAATAATACATCGATCATCGCTTAATATCACAGCTAATTATGCTTTGAAAATTAAAGACATGTCTAATTTTCACTAATATATATAACAATGTAGAGTATAAGTAGACAATCTGAATTATTAATTTACATTACAATATCATGTCTTTTCATATGAAAATTTAAAATTACATTAAATACCAAAAATTAAACAGTGCAGCGCATTATAAATAAATGTGCATACCTTAACATTTAATTGACTAAATAAATTTGTTGCCTGCAGATCTGATTAGTTAAATATCGAGAGGTAATATCTTAAGAGAAATTTTTAACTTCAACTATTGAAAAAAAGTTAAATCCAAATTTAAAAATATTTTGTTTTTATTACAACAATTCCCTTCAAATCCACCTAGTTATTATGAATGTGAAATATCATTCCAAAGCCGAGTCTCCTTCACACATATTTCACTACCACTATAAACGTGGATCAAAAAGTAAGGATCGAAGAGAAAACGAAGCTAACACTTCACGAGTGTGCATTGCTATTCACATGCGGTTTCTTTTCTTGAGGGTCAGGAGTGCGCTGCCCATCGCGCCTTGGCGGCATACGCTCGTTGATAGCATCCAACCCTTTGGCTTCAGCAAAGGAAGTAATCTTGTGATTCGGAGAGAAACCTTGCAAAGCATTTTTGAGCGATGTTTTGCCACCTGAGAGTGCTCCCAGGGGTAGGGCACCTGTTGGGGTGAGCCCCTTAAGCTGCAAAACAGATTCACTCTCTTCACGAAGCACTGAGAACACATGTGCCATTTTCCCAATAGCACGGATCTTATTACGAATAACTTCCTTTCTGAGATTAGCTTCCTCCAAAGCATCCTCTCCCTCAGTCATCAGTTCATCATCGGAGCAGATGTTAAGCACGTTGACCAACATTTCTGTGACCTTCTCCCCAACAAATGGCAGCGACCAAGTGAAGACATCCATAAAGTTGGGCAGCCAGTACGGGTGGGGGGAGCAATTGAACTGCCTGATGTTCATTACATTGTTCTCATACTTTAAGACGGCAGCTTTGTTATTGTACACATCCAGATAATTAGGAGCAGAGAAAATGGTAATGAGACTCGGGAAGCCGGTAGTTTGGCTTTTACGATACATTCGATAACCAGCATCTTGAGCTTCATGAGCCCGTATGATTGACAGTAGATTGTTTCTTTGTAGAAAATCACAACAAGCTGCATAGCTGTAGAAGTATGAGCAACCTCTCACAGAGTTGTGCGAAAAGTGTTCTGCATTCTTTTCATTGCCAAAATCTTCAAGTGGATCTGACCAGAGGAGATCGCACATTGCCCCAAATGCTGGTGGTTCTTTGAATCTATCTAGTTTGCGAATATCATCTAAGTTGGTGATCTCAGGGGATAGTCCGCCATGCACGCATAGAAACTGCTGGTTCATAAGGGCAGCTAGAGGTAAGCAGTCGAACGCATCCATACAAGCATCGTAAACCTTCTCGGAATATTTGATTCTGCATTCTTGTTTGAAGGTGAAATACTCCGTCAAGTGTCGGCATTCATGATTACCGCGCAAAAGAAATAAAGTTTTCGGGTAGCACAATTTCAAAGCCCAAAGGTAGAGAACACATTCTATACTGAAATAACCTCGGTCGACATAATCACCTAAGAACAAATACTTGGTACAAGCGGGCGAGCCTCCCACCTCGAACAGTTTCATCAGGTCATAAAATTGACCATGGACGTCTCCGCATACTGTCACCGGAGAATCTATCTCAATCATCGTTTTCTCTGATCGTAATAAGGTGGCACCATCTTGGATAATTCGTAGAGCCGCATTTTCCTCAATCCGACCTTCGAGAATAAAATGTTGCTTTAGTATTTCTGGCAATGGCTTTCCAGCTTTCTCATCGAATACTTCCGATACTGTGAGCTTGTGGCTGGGAGGGAAAGCGACACTTTGGATCATACGCTCCGTAGTCGACACTTTATCATTGCTCCCGGACATATTTGTCACATAAAAAACACTAGGTCTAATCCATACACGCCACTATTTTCAAAATGGCAGAATAGATATAATACTAAAACAGAATCCCGATTTCACGACAGAGAAACTACTGCGCACTGAAAAACAATGCGCAAACATCTGGCGAGTGGTCAATAAAATAAACAGGGATATCGAGCGGCGAGCGCGTTATCAGTGCTGCCAGCGTAAATTTTTAGATTCCCACAAAGCAAATCCTCTCAGCAAATCCTAAATTTCCCCAATCTGTTTAATTGACCCATTCCATGCTCTAAGCCCATTCCCTGAAAAATATCCATACGCGACGACAGATTTCAACGAAAACTGGCAAACCAACAGTTCGAACACAACAACTCGATTCAGTTTGAGATAAGTCCTGAAAGTAGTGGACCTAATAAGTCCATGCCCCCTGGCTACTTAGCTTGATATCAGTCTTGTGAGACTGAGTTTTCACCCCTCGTCAAGCCACGAGTGGTCTCTTGAGATCGGCTTACACGGCCTACTTTAAACTTTCTTATCCTTAAAATAAGGTGTATTTCACCTTGTAAGCTTTGCTATTATGCTACGTACCTATTGAATGAAAGTCAGTATACTTGAAGGTTTACAAACACGGAATCCAGCCAGTTTTACAACACACACATTGTTTTACATACAGCCTTAGAGTTATGAAACGAATGTACTTGCGTAGAGCAACGAGATGGGGATCTCGCGGGGCGGGGCGCGGCGCGCGGCGGTTAGCGTGGGCAACGGCCCCCAAACTTGCTTAGTTTGCGCACTAGAACGCACTGAGCATATTAAAATCACTACGTTTTACAAGAATGCTGACGCGTGACGAGAGGTTTTTTTTACGAACGAATTTTATGAGAATCTTTGAATAGATAATTATAATGGTGCACACCTGTTCTGTGCGTTTACTCCCAGCGTCCCCCACCGGTCTGGCCCCACTGGGGGACGTTGGGAGAAAAAAGTGCCAACGTCCCCCACTCGTGACAACGTGCAGAATTTTAATATTTAACAGTAGGAGAACTTTTTTTTTCTTTTTTGATGTGTCCATTATGATGATCACTGAACACGATTCTGCTGTCAGAATTGAAAATAGTTGCCGCGATTTTAAACTTTTTTTTTTTGGTTTCTTTGTTGTTCGATTGCTTTCAAAATCGATATCTGAGGTTCCCTGTGATCACTGAACAAGAATCAGCTGTCAGAAATGAAAAAAGTCGCCGCCATTTTGAACTTTTTTGTTATCAGACCGATTGCTTTCAAAATCGATATCTGAGGATCCCTGTGATCACTGAACAAGAATCTGCTGTCAGAAATTTAAAAAAGTGGCCGCCATTTTGAACTTTTTTGTTACCGGACCGATTGCTTTCAAAATCGATATCTGAGGATCCCTGTGATCACTGAACAAGAATCAGCTGTCAGAAATGAAAAAAAAGTGGCCGCCATTTTGTTTTTTTTTGTTATCGGCCCGATTGCTTTCAAAATCGATATCTGAGGATCCCTGTGATCACTGAACAAGAATCTGCTGTCAGAAATGAAAAAAAGTGGCCGCCATTTTGAACTTTTTTGCCATCGGACCGATTGCTTTCAAAATCGATATCTGAGGATCCCTGTGATCACTGAAAAAGAATCAGCTGTCAGAAATGAAAAAAAGTCGCCGCCATTTTGAACTTTTTTGTTACCAGACAGATTGCTTTCGAAATCGATATCTGAGGATCCCTGTGATCACTGAACAAGAATCTACTGTCAGACATTTAAAAAAGTAGCCGCCATTTTGAACTTTTTTGTTACCGGACCGATTGCTTTCAAAATCGATATCTGAGGATCCCTGTGATCACTGAACAAGAATCAGCTGTCAGAAATGAAAAAAAGTGGCCGCCATTTCGAACTATTTTGTTATTGGACGGATTGCTTTCAAAATCAATATCTGAGGATCCCTGTGATCACTGAACAAGAATCAGCTGTCAGAAATAAAAAAAAGTGGCCACCATTTTGAACTTTTTTGTTATTGGACCGATTGCTTTCAAACTCAATATCTGAGGTTCCCTGTGGTCATTGAACAATAATCTGCTGTCAGAAATTAAAAGAAGTGGCCGGCATTTTAAACATTTTTGTTACTGGACCGATTGCTTTCAAAATCGATATCTGAGGATCCCTGTGATCACTGAACAAGAATCTGCTGTCAGAAATTTAAAAAAGTTGCCGCCATTTTGAACTTTTTTGTTACCGAACCGATTGCTTTCAAAATCAAAATCTGAGGTTCCCTGTGGTCATTGAACAATAATCTGCTGTCAGAAATTAAAAAAAGTGGCCGGCATTTTAAACTTTTTTGTTACCGGACCGATTGCTTTCGAAATCGATATCTGAGGATCCCTGTGATCACTGAACAAGAATCTACTGTCAGACATTTAAAAAAGTAGCCGCCATTTTGAACTTTTTTGTTACCGGACCGATTGCTTTCAAAATCGATATCTGAGGATCCCTGTGATCACTGAACAAGAATCAGCTGTCAGAAATGAAAAAAAGTGGCCGCCATTTCGAACTATTTTGTTATTGGACGGATTGCTTTCAAAATCAATATCTGAGGATCCCTGTGATCACTGAACAAGAATCAGCTGTCAGAAATAAAAAAAAGTGGCCACCATTTTGAACTTTTTTGTTATTGGACCGATTGCTTTCAAACTCAATATCTGAGGTTCCCTGTGGTCATTGAACAATAATCTGCTGTCAGAAATTAAAAGAAGTGGCCGGCATTTTAAACATTTTTGTTACTGGACCGATTGCTTTCAAAATCGATATCTGAGGATCCCTGTGATCACTGAACAAGAATCTGCTGTCAGAAATTTAAAAAAGTTGCCGCCATTTTGAACTTTTTTGTTACCGAACCGATTGCTTTCAAAATCAAAATCTGAGGTTCCCTGTGGTCATTGAACAATAATCTGCTGTCAGAAATTAAAAAAAGTGGCCGGCATTTTAAACTTTTTTGTTACCGGACCGATTGCTTACAAAATCGATATCTGAGGATATACAAAGGTTTGTTCCGGGTGGTGGGTGTTACTGTTGTGGTAACATGGTACTCGTAGTTTTGTGGTCCTAGTAAATTTATTTATAATTTTCACAATATTAGCATTTTTTTAATTTTGAAATAGTTTTTGTATCTTTCTAAAAACAATTTTTTTTTTCTGTTAATATAAGTAGATGTGTTATTTAGTTTATGAAATTAACTAGTTATTATAACCCTTACCACCCACGAAAACCAGCGATAATTTTATCTAATCGCAAATTCAAGTTGCCATTAAGAATTTTCAAGAACAATAACCACAATACAATACAATTTCTTATTAAAAATTTATGCTTAAAATTTGACATATAAGATTTACATGTCAACGGAAATGTTCCAAAATGGCCTATATCAATGTACACCAGACAGAGAATGGTGAAAAAATCAGTGATTATCGTAAAAATACTCTTACGCTAATTTGAAGCATAATTTACTGCACAGAAATGTTTATAATTCGAAAAAATTGTACAATGGTAACATATTTTCCTGAGCAGCCATGACATGGAATGTCCCGTTTATTGCTCAGTTGTTGCTTGCTTTATTCGTTCGTTGGGAGTAGTGTGTCTACTTAGAATGCGTTGCCTACGCTAGCTTTATTACGATCATCATATCAGTACAAGTTCTTCAATTCAACATTTCGATTCTACGCGAAAATATTTTCCTTGATCCAAGACTTTGGAGCCAAGACGCGAACGAAATGCAGTTGTGGTCAAAGTTGTCAACTGCAACATTTAACCACAGAGTAAATTGTATCCGCCCCGCCATATTGTTTTGTCTTGTATTGCTCTCCGTGAGAAAGATATTTTAGGAACCTGCATTAAATGAAGCGAAATAATCAAAAAATTACAATGGGAAAAGGTTTAACATATATTTAGCCACGTTTCCACAAGTGTACACCGACAAGGGCTAGGCTCCATACATCTTGGAACAACACCTTTTAAAATCCTACTAATATTATAAACGCGAAAGTTTGTGAGTATGGATGGATGTTTGTTACTCTTTCACGTAAAAACTGCTGAATGGATTTTAATGAAACTTATTGAATATATAGACAAATGGTGTGTTTTTGGAGAACGACATCGGACCACCAATTATTTGGAAGGATGGCACCACAAATTGAACGCGGCGGTAGGAAAAAGAAACCTAACATAATGCATTTTCTCAATGAGCTAGAAAAAGATTCAGCATTTAATGAAGTGAGATGCATTCAAATTAAAAGTGGAGCCGAAAGGTTAAAAAATAGAATGAAAAAAACCATTTCGAATGACGAGTTTATAGACGCTGCTCAACTTGAGCTATTGAATTCAAAATCCATGTCAGTAGGACACTTTTTGGAAATGACACTGAAACTATCAGTGTCTCATAATTTCCAAAAAGTTTTCCAAAGTAAATTGTGTATTATTACTGTGTTTTACTAGAGAAAATTGTTAGAAAATTGTTTGAGTTACTTACCACATCGAAATGAAAAACTAACGAATCCGATCGGAAACTCTTCCGACGTTTTAGAATAGCCCTGCAGAAAACTGATTTTCCTGGTGCTGTAGGTATTAATTAATAAGGTATTATTTGGCTATTTTTAAATCTTATCTATTTTTGTTCTTGTTCTTAATTTTTTTCATAACTTCTGTAAATTATGTCAATTTATATCAAAGTTTGATTCTAGTCGTTAAGTAGTGATTGTAATAATAATTATGATATCAATAAAGACTGATTTTTCTACTAGGTATTAAAATAACTAATATAGTTAATTATGTACATTATGTTCACCAATTCGCCTGCCAAGCGTGGGGATTATGGCAAATCACCCCCCATTGCATCCTTAATGGGACCTCTCCCAACAGTGAACGTTTAGACGTTCACTGCTGGACGGCAGCCTGTTCGGCTACCTGATGATGTACATTACTTTTGTGATTGATGTGATAATAATATGAAAACAGATTTTCCTAGTGGTGTTTAAGTATATTAGGTATATTATTTCGTTTTTTTTGAATCCTGTATGTTTCTGTTAACTTCTGTAAATTATTTTATTTGTTATCATAGTATAGTTCTAGACGATTATTGTAAGTACAGTGGGAGAAAGATAACGTTCGTCATCTTAGGGTCTATTTTTAATTGTTATTTTGAACTGCCATAATGTGTCAATATCACGAAAATTTACACTTTTTAGGCCCAATTTATTTTTATTTTATTTATACACAAATACAGACACAATATAATCTCGTGTCAGTAGCACTGTCACGTAGTATTTATAAATTATTCTTCGCGTAGATTAAGTAATAGTTACTACGTGACAGTGCGACTGACATGAGATTATATTGTAACTGTTTTTTTTTTAAATAAGAGACTTGTACATGCCATGGCTACTCAATAAAAAAGGTCTTGTGTCATAATATAAACAAGCAACTGATTCAAGGTTTGCAATTTTGATCTTTGTTAGTAAACAGTTAAATTATGGTTTTCCATATAGCAGTCTGCGCAGTGGAATGGGATAGTTAGAAAAAGTAATATTATGTGCTCGTGATATGCTAAGGAAATTTCTTTGAAACCTGACGAAAGTTTTCATTCCGCCACTGTACATGATTGGTGATGAAAGGTGATTGTTGTACTATTGAAGACTAATTTTTCTAATGCTCTTTAACTTAGGGAAATGAAGAATATTTTATTTGTTATCGTTCGTACGTGATTTAACCGTACCTACCTTTAAATGACGGGACTGATTCTAGTAATTTGACGTGTAAGAAACTCATTGTTTTGGTGGATAGAAAAACAAGGATGTGTGTAATTGCAGTTACACACAACTATGCACATAGATAATAATAATAAATATATGATTGAAGTTCACATTTTTTTAATAATATTATTAAGGCAAAAATGAGGTAACGCATTTTAGAGCTTCTTAGCTGCATCTTTTCTTACGAACCTTCTAAAATGTCTAAGTACCTGAATATGGAATAATCGAAAGAATACTGGCCGATTAAAGTTGAACACTCTAGGCTTCTATTGGTCTGGTATCAAATGCTCGCTTGACGTCCTGTCAGTCCCTCGGAAGACCTAAACATAATCTTGGTGACCTTGATGGTGTAATCACTGTCATGGCCACTTTTTTTCATTTCTGACAACAGATTCTTGTTCAGTGATCACAGGGAACCTCAGATATCGATTTTGAAAGCAATCGGTCTGGTAACAAAAATGTTCAAAATGGCGGCCACCTTTTTTATTTCTAACAGCAGATTATTGTTCGGTGATCACAGGGATCCTCAGATATCGATTTTGAAAGCAATCGGGCTGATAACAAAAAAGTTCAAAATGGCGGCCACTTTTTTTCATTTCTGACAAATGATTCTTGTTTAGTGATCACAGGGATCCTCAGATATCGATTTTGAAAGCAATTGGTCCGGTAACAAAAAAGTCCAAAATGGCGGCCACTTTTTTAAATTTTTGACAGCAGATTCTTGTTCAGTGATCACAGGGATCCTCAGATATCGATTTTGAAAGCAATCGGCCCGATAACAAAAAAGTTCAAAATGGCGGCGACTTTTAGTCATTTCTGACAGCTGATTCTTGTTCAGTGATCACAGGGATCCTCAGATATCGATTTTGAAAGCAATCGGTCCGGTAACAAAAAAGTTCAAAATGGCGGCCACTTTTTTAAATTTCTGACAGCAGATTCTTGTTCAGTGATCACAGGGATCCTCAGATATCGATTTTTAAAGCAATCGGTCTGATAACAAAAAAGTTCAAAATGGCGGCGACTTTTTTCATTTCTGACAGCTGATTCTTGTTCAGTGATCACAGGGAACCTCAGATATCGATTTTGAAAGCAATCGACCAACAACGAAACAAAAAAAAAAAAGTTTAAAATCGCGGCAACTATTTTCAATTCTGACAGCATAATCGTGTTCAGTGATCATCATAATGGACACATAAAAAAAGAAAAAAAAAGTTCTCTTACTGTTAAATATTAAAATTCTGCACGTTGTCACGAGTGGGGGACGTTGGCACTTTTTTCTCCCAACGTCCCCCAGTGGGGCCAGACCGGTGGGGGACGCTGGGAGTAAACGGTTCTGTGTATGGATGTAGGTAGGTACCTCAACAAATAGTTACTTCAAATATTTAAAATTTCATAGATTTCCCCGTGATGCGAGGTAATTTTTACCTATGATTTCGGAATGTCTACCTGCCTGCAGTCTGCATGTTGGAACTAATATCGTTTAATACTATTATTTATTTTGTACTAATTAGTACATGATACATACCTATGTACATAGTAATACTTCTAGGAAAATTGGGTTAGGGCTAGAGAGAAACGACAAGTTTTATGCAAAAATGGAGCTAAAACACGATGAGCGAAGCAAACCACAAAAATTCAGATATTAGCTACGGTAAACTTTGTCAAACGTATGGCATCATCATCATCTCTTATTTTATATAAAAAATAAAAAAGTTAAGACTATCCATATCCCAAAATCCTCCTATGATCCAATCTCTGTGCTCTCCCCGTGCCGATCTCTCATTCCGCATAAATCGGGTATTTACCCACTGATCGGCATCACTGCGCGATTTATTACTTTTAATATAGTAACACTGGTAATTTAAAAAAATAATTGCCATGCCCGTCAAAACATTTTACACACTTTGGTAACATGCATAAAGTAAAATATTCAAAAACACCTTTCCCAGCATCAAAACATTCTGATAAAAAGTAAATAATTCAACTGAAAAAAACTTTCAAACTTAGGCCTTGCTTTCTTTTGCGTTTATTTTAAGTATAAGTTTTTTATAAATTCGTTCAGCCATGTTCAACGTTAATTATTTAGGTAGGTAGTATTGTTCTTATTTTTAAATGAAGATTTATGCAACATAATTACATATGTTTTCAAACATATTTATTGAATTACTTACAAAAAAAAATACCAACTTTGAGACAATTGTTTCATCATTCAATAAAATAATATATTATGACTCGAGAAAGGTCAATTCACAGGATGTGTGTGTGATGAAAGCGCGGGAACCACGTCTAATGTCACGAATATCTCAGCACGCTTGCGCTAATGAAGGGCGCGGCATAAAATCGGCACAATGAAAATCCATAACAATCAAGACGCTCGCTTATCTTATTTTCAGTCACGTTCTGTTTCTGAAATAATGATTTTCATGATAATTCCTATACTATTTGCACGATGTTCCATCCCAAAATATGTGGTTCTATAACTAATTCTCTACACTACAGTCGAAGCAAAGGAGACAATCAGATGAATCAGACACGGGTCAAAAATTAACTCTTCCGAATTTTGCTACATATACGTTTTTTGCACTATCATGTCAGTTTATTTATATAACATTTCATTATGAAACGACGCTTTCCTGATCTTGGTGGATCTAGTAGGAAGTCTGATTGATTTGTTGAGTAGGTATTTTTAATTTAATAATACATTTGGGTTGGCATGTTCTGTTATTTATATATAAAGTATCACCGATCGTCGCTCGTTTCAATTGTAGTAGACTAGTAGTAGGTATAAACAGTAGGTAACGATACCAATTTCTTAATTTTACTGCCAGCTACTATTTTTAACATTTTATTTTAGCGTGCGTTAGATAGGTACGGAGCCTAACATCGGTTAGTAGCTTTTCATAGGCGGTCGTTTATTTTCGTCGCAGTCCCCATGTTAACAGAGGCAGTGATAAGACAAACTTTGTTTTCAATGAGTCATTCTTAAACATGGTTTGAGCTCAGCTTGCACAAATTCACAACGAATTATCGGTAGCTTATTCCCACTGGCGGCGTACCCAGCTTTTGGTTTAAGGGGGGGCAAATCAGGAATTTACTTTTGAAATTTTTAGACGAGGGTGACCTCGTCAATAATGATTATTTTATCGGCGAGCGGAGCGTTCCGCGAAAATTGTAGTGAGAGCAGCCAAAATCGAAAGACCTCTGTGGCGCGGCGGGCGAAGGTTCGCCTGCGACGCAGGAGGTTGCGGGTTTGATTCCCGCCTCGGAACAAATATTTTGTACGATCTGCAGGGTGTTCTGGGTATTTTCTATGTAATAATAAAAAAATTATATCTATGTAATGTCATTGTATTATTAAGTATATCAGTTGTCTAGTACCCATAACACAAGCTCTGCTTAGCTTGGGGCTAGATAATGTTGTGTGAAATGTCCAGCATTTATATATTTATTTAAAATAATAGGATATTCGAGGCACAAGTGAGTGAAGCGAGCCGCAAAGTTTTTGTGCTTTTAGAAACAAGAGAAGCCGAAATGGTAACATACTCAAGGTACAGGCGCGGAGGAGCGGAGTGGCGGATGCGGAGTGTCCGACACTCTGTCGGCCGTCATCGTCAGGTTTCGTCGTTCGGCAGCCCAGTTTTTTACCTACTTGTAAATTTTACGTCATATATTATTTCATAAATACACCAGTACTTATGCATACATAGGCACATTATTAACCAGCTAAATGTTGGGAGGCAGGGAGGATCTGCCCCCCCCCCCTGGGTACGCCCATGCCCTGTAGTGCTGATCTGTAGCATAAGATTAGTTTCATAGAATTGTAGTATGAACGCCTCTGTAGTAGAAAATAACTCTGGTAGGGCGTTGAAATTTGCCAGTAGGTACTTACCTATAGTTATTCCTTCACCCATAGAGCCTAGTCTAAAAATTTAACAAGCAACTACCTACACGGGCGTGTGGTGTACATACTTACAGATTTTTGTATGGAAACACCGAAAAGCGCCCCTAGCGGTCACCATGAGAACCTCAATTTCCATACAATAAGCCATGTAGCTAGTGTGTACGCCCATGTAGGTGCTTGTTACATTTGTAGACAGGCCCTCCATGGCTAAAATCTGCATATTTGACAAGCAACTACAAGGGTGTGTGGTGTGTACACTACAAGGATTTTAATATATTATCCATACCGAAAAGCGCCCCTAGCGGCCACCTTGACAAGTGACTACCTCAATTTCCATACAAAAATACCACAAATACCATAACGTGTGTAGTGTACACCAGACGCCCGCACATCACATTAAGGTGATTGCTCTCGCATGTGGCGCGAAATTCAAATTTTATTGTGTTTTTTGTAAATCACAGCTAATCAACACTTCTTGAGATAGAGAAAACAGATTTTGCGAAAACTAGGAGACCTAGCACACATGTTTTAATTGATAGTATCTCATAAATGTCATTAGTTAAGCTACGCATACCTTTAAACAAAAAAAACACTGTAAAAATCATTGAAGAGTATTCGTAGCTGAAGTAATGATCTATATGTGAAACTATAAACTAAAACATGTGTGTTAGGTCTCCTAGTTTTCGCAAAATCAGTTTTTACTATCTCAAGAAGTGTTGATGAGCTGTAATGAGCAAAAACGCAATAAAATTTGAATTTCGCGCCACATGCGAGAGCAAGCACCTTAATACAGTTAATTATACAATAATAAGAAGACCTCATTGTTTGTCTTGCTTGACACGGACTTATTGATTTATAAAAAACCCACGGAATATAATAGTTGGGTAACGTAATATTTAAGCTCCTACTTATCGTCCCATAATAATAATTACCTAACGAATCAATTAATTTACATCAGCTTTTTAAATACTATTATTATATTCTATCACACAACCTAAAACCATGAACGTTGTTTCACACTGATATGACGAGAAAAATATGAAGGCTAGTTGCAGAAGTCTCTAAGTCCAATCAGAGACTTTATACGTTTAACGTATAGTAAGTATCCACAGATTGGTCGGCCTAGAGAATGTCAGAATTCAATAAATGAAGGTCACTGATGTTATAATACCTATTATAGTAGAAAACAAGGAGTACTGTCTACATTTATCAATGCAAGGGTACATATTAATAACCAGTAGGCAAAGATTTTATAATACCTAGCTAGCTACATAGTATTGTTTTACATCCATACTAGTGTAGATAGTTATATGTATAGGTTCTGACTTTGTTTTATCCACTGGCCCCAATTCTCTAACTAAAAAATAGTTAAAATAGAGTTCGGATCATGTTTCGATCTTGTCAGAAATGGTATTCTCTAAACTTCAAATACAACACTGTAATGTGATTATAACGAAATGTTACCGAAACTTGAACGTTTCAAAGTTTTTTCGATAATTTTAGCTTAAGTATATGGAGTCTCTCTTTACTCTTTCCAATTATATATATAGAAAAGTAAAGAGTAAAGAGAGACTCCATATACTTAAGCTAAAATTATCGAAAAAACTTTGAAACGTTCAAGTTTCGGTAACATTTCGTTATAATCACATTACAGTGTTGTATTTGAAGTTTAGAGAATACCATTTCTGACATTTAAGACATCGACACAAGTTCGAAACATGATCCGTATATATATGTATATATAATTGGAAAGAGTAAAGAGAGACTCCATATACTTAAGCTAAAACTATCGAAAAAACTTTGAAACGTTCAAGTTTCGGTAACATTTCGTTATAATCACATTACAGTGTTGTATTTGAAGTTTAGAGAATACCATTTCTGACAAGATCGAAACATGATCCGAACTCTATTTTAACTATTTTTTAGTTAGAGAATTGGGGCCAGTGGATAAAACAAAGTCAGAACCTATACATATAACTATCTACACTAGTATGGATGTAAAACAATACTATGTAGCTAGCTAGGTATTATAAAATCTTTGCCTACTGGTTATTAATATGTACCCTTGCATTGATAAATGTAGACAGTACTCCTTGTTTTCTACTATAATAGGTATTATAACATCAGTGACCTTCATTTATTGAATTCTGACATTCTCTAGGCCGACCAATCTGTGGATACTTACTATACGTTAAACGTATAAAGTCTCTGATTGGACTTAGAGACTTCTGCAACTAGCCTTCATATTTTTCTCGTCATATCAGTGTGAAACAACGTTCATGGTTTTAGGTTGTGTGATAGAATATAATAATAGTATTTAAAAAGCTGATGTAAATTAATTGATTCGTTAGGTAATTATTATTATGGGACGATAAGTAGGAGCTTAAATATTACGTTACCCAACTATTATATTCCGTGGGTTTTTTATAAATCAATAAGTCCGTGTCAAGCAAGACAAACAATGAGGTCTTCTTATTATTGTATAATTAACTGTATTAAGGTGCTTGCTCTCGCATGTGGCGCGAAATTCAAATTTTATTGCGTTTTTGCTCATTACAGCTCATCAACACTTCTTGAGATAGTAAAAACTGATTTTGCGAAAACTAGGAGACCTAACACACATGTTTTAGTTTATAGTTTCACATATAGATCATTACTTCAGCTACGAATACTCTTCAATGATTTTTACAGTGTTTTTTTTGTTTAAAGGTATGCGTAGCTTAACTAATGACATTTATGAGATACTATCAATTAAAACATGTGTGCTAGGTCTCCTAGTTTTCGCAAAATCTGTTTTCTCTATCTCAAGAAGTGTTGATTAGCTGTGATTTACAAAAAACACAATAAAATTTGAATTTCGCGCCACATGCGAGAGCAATCACCTTAATGTGATGTGCGGGCGTCTGGTGTACACTACACACGTTATGGTATTTGTGGTATTTTTGTATGGAAATTGAGGTAGTCACTTGTCAAGGTGGCCGCTAGGGGCGCTTTTCGGTATGGATAATATATTAAAATCCTTGTAGTGTACACACCACACACCCTTGTAGTTGCTTGTCAAATATGCAGATTTTAGCCATGGAGGGCCTGTCTACAAATGTAACAAGCACCTACATGGGCGTACACACTAGCTACATGGCTTATTGTATGGAAATTGAGGTTCTCATGGTGACCGCTAGGGGCGCTTTTCGGTGTTTCCATACAAAAATCTGTAAGTATGTACACCACACGCCCGTGTAGGTAGTTGCTTGTTAAATTTTTAGACTAGGCTCTATGGGTGAAGGAATAACTATAGGTAAGTACCTACTGGCAAATTTCAACGCCCTACCAGAGTTATTTTCTACTACAGAGGCGTTCATACTACAATTCTATGAAACTAATCTTATGCTACAGATCAGCACTACAGGGCATGGGCGTACCCAGGGGGGGGGGGCAGATCCTCCCTGCCTCCCAACATTTAGCTGGTTAATAATGTGCCTATGTATGCATAAGTACTGGTGTATTTATGAAATAATATATGACGTAAAATTTACAAGTAGGTAAAAAACTGGGCTGCCGAACGACGAAACCTGACGATGACGGCCGACAGAGTGTCGGACACTCCGCATCCGCCACTCCGCTCCTCCGCGCCTGTACCTTGAGTATGTTACCATTTCGGCTTCTCTTGTTTCTAAAAGCACAAAAACTTTGCGGCTCGCTTCACTCACTTGTGCCTCGAATATCCTATTATTTTAAATAAATATATAAATGCTGGACATTTCACACAACATTATCTAGCCCCAAGCTAAGCAGAGCTTGTGTTATGGGTACTAGACAACTGATATACTTAATAATACAATGACATTACATAGATATAATTTTTTTATTATTACATAGAAAATACCCAGAACACCCTGCAGATCGTACAAAATATTTGTTCCGAGGCGGGAATCAAACCCGCAACCTCCTGCGTCGCAGGCGAACCTTCGCCCGCCGCGCCACAGAGGTCTTTCGATTTTGGCTGCTCTCGACACAAGTTCGAAACATGATCCGTATATATATGTATATATAATTGGAAAGAGTAAAGAGAGACTCCATATACTTAAGCTAAAACTATCGAAAAAACTTTGAAACGTTCAAGTTTCGGTAACACATATATATATATATATATATATGTATAAATAACTATCCTACCCTAATGGTAGACATCGTGAATTGAAAGTAGACTAAATTGTTATTTATGAGGGAGCAGAATACCAACTTTCTGTCAATTCACAATTCAGTCTCGATACGGTTAACTTTCAGTGTAGTTTTAAAACAATTTAGAGAATTGGGCCTGTATCATGACAAAAGGTAAATAGGTCAGTGGGTAATTCTAATTTTGTCAGCATCCGGCTTTGTAAAGACTTCCGGTTCAGTGCGCGCGCCCTTACTGGAAGCGCGCGCCTCCCGCACCGCATCGCCCTGCGCCGTTCCGTGTTTGATGGCCCTCGTGTTACTATAGTTGAGTTGGTCACCACTCGAAAAAAATGTTAGTGACATCCTGCGCTAGCCGTGTTGCTTGATGGTGCAAGCTTTACACCACTTTTGAATCCATTCCACACGATGGTAACAAATTGTAGGTACCAAGAGTACCAACCTACACAAAATAATCATACTACAGATTCTATGGTAAGAAACCTACCTAAATAGGTAGGTACCTAAACTGTGCTGTTGTACTTGAGGGCGCTGGCGGCGCTGCAGTACATAATTGATTTTGTGATAGTTTCGCGTCATTGCAGTACACATAGTAACTAAATAGGTAATAAAATAACAATCGTTAATGCAGGTGGTTGGTTTGGTGGAAGTTAAAATGTTTATTATTGTGCCTCTCCTCTCTTGGACTTGTCTTCCGAAACAAGAATATTCGGAAGAAACACCATCTAGCGGTGAATAGCAAACTTGACAATTATAATCACTACGTTTTACATGAAGCTTCAATTTACAAATCCTAATGAATCAAAAATGATTCGGGCAGCCGCGGTCTCTGCGCCGCGACACGCCTGCACTCGGTGTGTGGAGAGCTCCTAAGATCTCTTTAGAAAGTATTGTATTCCTTTCTCCTTGCTTGTCTGTCAAAGCAAGTGACCATGATCACAAAAGGAAATCATATTATTATGTTAGATAACAACTAAAATTCCAAAAACATTACAATAAAAACTGTATTTCTAGAAACATTTGCATACAACAGATATTTTAAGTTAATTTAACTACATACAATTAGGGTCCTTATTTATCAAGTAGATGTAGGTAGGATGTCGTCAGTTTACGGTGACTGCTGAGTCTACGGTTTTGTACTTTGGCTTGCTGTGGGTGAATGGCAGATACCGGTATTTCAGCATATGCTGAAAAAAAAAAAAAAAACTAACTAATATCATCATCATTTCAGCCGGTTGTTCACTGCTCTCCTCCATAGAATGCCACGACTAACGGCCTGGAGCCGCCTCCAACCACCATCCGGGCTCATCCTACCTGCGTCATTCTTATATTAAAAATGTGGAAGTTTGGATATTTAGATGTTTGTTTATTACTTAGGCTGAGCCGATTTTGAATACAGAGATAGATATTATAACCTGGATTACACAGGGCTCGCTTTACCATACTTTACTATACGTTTATATCTCTGTAGCACGAGTGCGAAGCCACCTGCGGACGCTTGTATTATATTTTTTTATTTAATTATTAGAACCAATTTGTCTCTGTAAACACGTGAATTTTTCGACCGTCAGCCTTGGAGACCAATCAAATATTGTACCTATTCTAGCAGATATTGAGAAACATGACATAGAAACAATATAGGCGCATGCTACTTTATCGCGCATCCTGCAAGCGTTACGATTTTACGCGCGATGTTTCCAAGTATAAAAATAAACTATTTATAGATCATACAAGAAACTTTGTCCTCAACAGAGTAAAATTTTACCTTCCCGCTTTGACAGCAATTTAGTATGTTTATGAACATACATAACATATTATTGTTTCTTTTCACTGTTTACATTTAAAACCAGTTTCATAGTTACCCTACTACAAGGTTACAAAAGGTTTTCTGTGGCCTTAATAAGTTAACATTTTCAAAACAAATATACAATAGACATTTATGAATTATTAATTAGCTCACCTTGATTTGCCTCTTCATTGTAATGCATAACAGAGTTAAGAAGTACATGACCAATATAGGCCAGAACACTGGAATATTGAATGCATCAATGAAAGTACAGCAAAAACCGACTAGTGTACTTTTCGTTACAGACAGCCAAAACTTGAACTCTGGCAACCGCCGTATAAATGGTCTAAATTCTTCAGTAGATCTAGTTGGAAGAGCCGGCCCATTTTCATCATCTGAAAAAGTTTATATTTAAGCTTTATAATTTTGCCCACCTCAACCAGGGGGCTTAGTACGGGTTTTGATAGTTTTCGAAACTATGTGAAGTTTTGTTTCCATCCAATACATTTACTGACAGCGTCCTTATTTTTCGTCTCGTTTTCGCTAGGGGCGCTGCAAGTATGCCCCCGTACTAAGCCCCCAGGTCGTTGACCTAACGTAGCGTGACCAAGAAATAACCCGTGGCACAATTAATGTGAATGATAACATCAGGCTGCAGTTATAGCAAAATATTGGCCACCATCTCATTTTATCTATCACCAACAAAGGAAACGGCGATTCAAATTAATTCCTGCTAGTTCCGGCATATGCATATCGGACTTGTTGGGCAGTTTTCGTTGGTATAAGATTTGTCCTAGCTGCTGGCTTATTTAGGTGTGTTATTACTGGAAGAAAGCGTTAGAAGAGTTGGTCGTGGGAAACAATGGCGGCGATGAGCTCACCACTGGTCACGTCTATATTCAAGCGACTGTGCAGCCCACGGGGAAAGAAGCTCTTTGAGGCTCTGCCTACCCCTTCGGGGAAAAAGGCGTGTGTTTATGTATACAATGTTCTTAAATCTAGTACTCCTTCAAGGCGACCACATCTTGTTTTTGGGGTTTAGATTACACAATATTATACAGAAAAACTTACCATCAAAATCCATTGCAGGGTCTATCTTAGGAGTCAGGAATGCAATAAACAAGTTCAGGTGATAGATGCCAAGAGCATAAGTAACAATGTACCACCCCTGTAAAAAGATGTACAAAATAATATTACAAACTTGAAGGTTTTTTTAATCCGTAAGCCACATTTTACCCTGACTTGGGGCGAATTTTACCATTTTCGTAAATAATTCTGCAATTACAAAACACACGCAGGCCCCATTTTAGGTAGGTAATCTCATAAAACATCACCGTTATGCACTGGTGAAGCAAAAGTGGATTTGTAGCGACTTTCGGGTCCTCCAGGACCCCTTGGTATTAGTAGTGACCCAACTATGTGACCAGTACAACAAGTCCAGACAGACCCAAAATATGACCACTAGCCATTTTTTATAGACTTCTGAAAATCATGGGAGTTCAAAATGATCATGCTATGATGGCGTCGTTTTGGGGCTTAGTTGAGCAAAGTTGGCTTTGAAAATCTCTCTTCCATAAGATATTTCCATGACCAACTTTGCCCACCAATCTCCTGGGAGGTATAGGTATTGAAAAAGAAACGGGTATTGCGAGATCAGAATCCTGTTCTCAACCACGAGATATGTATGTCCAAAGAACAAGGGTCGGAAAGGTGTCAGATGTACCCAGGATATATGCCAGGATTGCCAGAAAAATAATGTTTGATTTGTGTTAAAATTAAGTTGATTAACTACAGGAAGGCAATTCTCGTAGTTATCTGACATTCAATTCATTCTCGTCATATTTAGACTACGTACGATGAGAGCTTAATCATCAACCTTTTTGTCGCTCAGGAAGGCTTTCTTTAGGCCGAGAAAGATAACGTGTGTATGCGAAGATTAAGTCATAGTAACTACATCTACACATGCAGTGACAGATGTGTCAGTTGAGAGGTGAGATTAGATTGTGAATTTTATGTTTAAGTGCATCACACACGGTAATATTTATATGCGTATAAAAACTTATCGCATCTGAAGGTAGCAGATACGATAATATACGAAAATGATACATTCACGCGGAAACCTTCAAACTGTATTGTATTTCAATTTGTATACACAGATATAATCTGTCCATCTTTTGATTGTCGGTGCCTACATATGCTTGACGGTAAAATATAAGTGAACTGCTACGTGTGTGTTGCTCCTTGAGTTTAGTATAGAGAGCGATACGGACAGATACGCGCTCAGATACAGATATCTAACCGCATCTGCTACGTGTGTGACACACTTAACAAATACGAGAATCGGGGCTCAGGATCACAACAAAAAATAGTTGCTGTAAAATGTTGCTCAGTTAATAATAATAATAATAATGAATAAATAATTAATATTTCAACCAAATTGTATTGGGGTACTCCAGGGCCTCAGGGTAGTAAGTGTTTCTCTAGGGATGGGTAGGGTTTAAGTCCAACATTAACAACAGAGCACCAAGGCCAGCAGTTAGGCCACTCACCGCTGGTATTATTAAATTTAAATGAATGGAATGATTGAACAAGGGTTGCCCTCGTGAAATGGTTTTGCTGTACTACATACTTTTTAGGGTTCCCTAGAAAACCTTATCGATTATTAAGATCGTTCGCGCCGTCCGTCAGTCCAGTCTGTCACAACGTCATAACTCCAAAATGCATGAAGTTTGTAATTTTTTTTTAATTTGATTACTTTAAATACAGTATCCATTTTAAGAAAATAAAACGTCATAAATTAAAATTTTCAGGGGTACCTCTGGACTTAAGCTATATATATACTATATATATATATAGCTATATAAGGGGTATAGCTTTAGTCCAGTCTTATGGTATATCGTTAAAAAGGTCTTGTTAAATGAGCTAGTGTTTTCCTACTTTTTTATTAGGGCTGTGGGTGCATACATGTGCCTGGATGTGACATACCAGAAACTGGCAAACCGGCATGCCATATACATACTGGGACTTTGTGTCAAAATTAAACACATGCCTGTAGTTGGCATGCCAGTTTCCAGAAACGCTTTTTTATGAACCAGTTGAAGACCACAAACTGCCCCTAAACTGGCATGAAAATAAGAAATTGCTTGCTGTTTAGTACTAGCACTATCATGCATGCTAGTAGCTCGCACTTGCCCATCAGGTATGCTTTTGTGCAAGCTACAGGCACAAAATAAATAGGTACTACAGGCATGTGTATCACAGGCTTTAGGTATCAAATGGATGACAAAATGTTTGAATGCATACTTAAATCCATTACCCATTACATAGGAGTATACTCTAACTAACAAAAAATTAAGAATAAAAAGGTCTACAAACTTGTTTGGTAAATATTCGAAGCATGAATATAGCCATGAGCACTGCACTGCCGACCCATCGTGATTTCATATGGGGTGTCCATTTATCAAGCGTTCCTTGGTAAACCTGAAATATTAAATTAAAAAAAACTGTGATGCAAGTCATAAGCCAAAGAAGCCATTGATAAGACAATTTTTAGGAATTTTTTGTGTATACAAAGAGTGACAATAGAAAATGTAAGCTCAACAACTGTTTATCATGATCACAGAAAATGATTTCCCTCTAGTTACTATACTATTATTGTACTAGACTCTAGTATAATCACATGGAAGTCGATTAAATATTACAGAGCTGTTCTTGATTAGAAAAAACTTGGGCTCGGTGTTTGTATCTCCCTATCGCCAGTTCTACTAATATTATAAATACGAAAGTTTTGATGGTAACTCAATCATGTGGCTGAACCGATTCTGATGAAATATAGAATAGGCAGATGCCCTGCAGGTTTCGCAAGACAGTTTCAAGTCTTGTCTCTCGAGGGTAGACAAAACTCTCTTGACATCTCGAGATATATCTCTAGCCCTAAATGTCGAAGATAGATAACATAATATTCATTATATCAAATAAGAAGAAACTGATACATAGAAAAATAGAACTTAAAAACCTGAGGTAGGTATCAAAATTTACTTTTGGGTAAAGGAATCAGCAAAAACACAGTATACACTTTGGTTGGTGTAGGTATAAATAACAACCCAATAATACCATGTAGGTAGGTACAGATATTGGAAATTGTAATTTTAGCCAACGAGAGGCAGAGCAACATCATGCTACTTACTTCCCTTTACCACTCCTTACTTACTTTCCTTTTCTTGTGCATGAAAAGGGCCTCTGCGAGACGTACTGAATCCTTTTACCATCGCTCACAGTGCCTAAACCTGGTCACTTTATGCAGAATGACCAAGAAAAAACTAGTGACTCGACCAACAAACTAACTATTCTCACCAAAAGCAGATAGGGCGCCGAAACAGTTATATTAAACCCATTTTAGAAGTAAATTGTCACTCTAGGCACCAGTGCACCACAAACATGTGAACTGTATGAGTAAGTAAAGTGACTGGTTTGTTGGGTTTATGTATCAATATCAAAAATGGAACGGATTTTACTCACCTGGGAAAGCCGTGTCCATGCTTGTGAAATTATACCTTTACGGTTATTCTCGGAAGATAAATCACTTCCGTCCATCATATTCTCTTCTGTAATCCTCACAGACCCTAGGATTGATTAATGTTGTTCGATAAATCAAAATTGGTGCATCACTGACACTGTTGCTGAAATTAATTGCTACTAATTATATACATTTGCTAACGAAGAACTTAAATAAATGATTTTTAGTGATAGTTAAACATAACATTAATTATTTTTCGCTATGAAAAATGTAGTGCTGGATGGATTCGATTGGAATTTTTGAAACGATGTTGCCATGTTTCGACATCTACGGCTTCTTCACGTCACGTCAGCAACCTACTGTCAAAGTTACCAATCAACGACAATATTGTTTGTTTTTACTGATTGATTCACTCCATGGAAGTAATAAGTACTGTTGTACGTAGTACTTATTACTTCCATGATTCACTCTCAAAGTTCGTTTCCATTTCCAATTTCCATGAATCGTTTCCCATACCCTAGCAAGTAGCCGCGCTGCGCTGCGAAGTATTTTTCTCCCAGATTTTTCTAATGAGAGCTTTTCATTTTCGGTAAAAAAAAAGAATAGTTGTTTCCACTGGCTCGATAGATGACGCTGACTAAACATCGGACTTTGGTTTCTCTCGTCTCGATCAGAATAATAACTAAAGTAAAGATTTTAGTTTACTACTTTAAAAACACTAACGAATGGTTTGAATAAGATAAGATGATATTATTATGTTGTGTAGTTTTGGAGACATGGGTACTTTAAATAAGGAGGTAATGCAACTTTGGGTCCCTTAGTAAAGCGTGGCTCGCCTCATTATTAACCGACTTCCCAAAAAAGGAGGAGGTTCTCAATTCGGTTTTTTTTTTATGTTTGTTACCGCATATCTCCGGCGTTTATGAACCGATTTGGAAAATTCTTTTTTTATTTGAATAGATATACAGGGAGTGTAAAGACTACTCCCGAAAAATGAAACAGTGCATTCAGACCATGATTCTGAAACTATATAAGCTGAAAAAACACGAAAAAAAAGTGCTTACTTTTGGGCCGCTTTTTTCGTATTTTCTTTATAAATATCCATAAAATATCGTTAAAGGAACACAAAAACCTAATTTCCATCATTAAAAACACGTCAATAAATAAAAACGTCAAAAAAGCAATGAAAACCACATAAGCAAATACTCGCGCTCCTCGTCAATCAGCTGACCGGGAGCGTTGAACTCGTGCGGCCGGAATAAATGCGTTCATTGCTGGCTGACAAATACGATACGAAACGAAAAAAAGTTTTTCGCCGGTATGAATCACTTCTCAGGTGAAAGCTATTTTATATAGCTATGATATAGGTAGCTTTACCGGTACCTTCAGTATTCGGGAGCTGTCCTTTTACACGCTGTATGTACTTCCAGATTGGTCCCATTTTTTTCAAAATCCAGTTCTGATGATGGAATCCATGAGGAATCGAGGGAACTCCTCAAATATTGTAGGCATACATATGGCGATTTTGATATTTTCAGCAACAAACCAAGCATTTGCATTCAAGAAGTATCATAATCCTTTCACCACTATGGTTCTTTCATAATTTTTTTTTCATCCAAATATTTAGTCGAATACAATGGTGGAAGTCAGTTTTTTAAATGAAAAGTTATTATTCTAAGTACCTACCTACCTAACATATTCATCATCAGACACTCACCAGTCCATTGCTGAACAAAGGCCTCTTCCTTAAAATGCAACGACGGATGGTTTTAAGGCTTGATATAAAAGTGCTCTGTGAGCCACCTCCATCCACATAATATCAAGTACTCACAAAATGAGAGCTTGCAATTTTTCTGCATGTAGTGTGCAAGTTTTTCGGAATAATAGAACAGTTATCGCTTATGAAATTTAATGAAATCAAATTTCTAATTACATTTTATACATGTTATACTTTACATAATTAAACAATAGTTTTAATGCAAAATTCTAATTCACTAGGTACCTATTAAATAAATAACATAAAAAAAATGTTATCATTTATCAGTTTCTACTTCTATTATTGCGAGTATTTATTTACAATAATTAGAACAAGTCATGTATTGGACATACATTAACCACATTACTTATTTCACTAATCATTTATCATAATAGCTTCGAGTACAAAGAAAAATTTTGGTCCAGCTAAATACTATTTATACTAAAGGCAACTCCTAGAGAAATGAGTAGTATTGCTATAAGTTTTTATTAAATAGTTAATTTACATGGAAGTATAGGAGTAACTTGCTAACAATAATACATACCTAATCATATTCATTAATTTTATGAAAAAATATGATACGATTGATAAAACTATCGTCTTTATAACAACAATTTATTTAAGTACCTATCTCAGATAGGGTCTACTTTTGAAGCTAAATAATACTTCGGCGTGTGCTCTAGGCAGCATCAACCTCAGTGATCAAGTTATTTTAATTATAATAATAGATAAAAGTATAGACTAATAAAATGCTAGAAAGAGATGATTAATTTAATGTTAACAAATACTGATTACCTATAAACATAACCAAACTTTATTAATAAGAAACGCTAAAGGAATTTCTAGCTAAAATATATTTTAAAATATCTACAAAAATGAACTAGGTACCTACCTAGAACTCGCAATAATTAATTATAATGTAGTTGATTTACAATTAAATTATATTAAATCAGCTTATTACTGAATGAACTAAAAATCTGTTTCTTTCGCAATCCATAAGTGAAAGAGCCTCGGTCAGTAGGGACACTGGAAGTACATTTGAATTGTTAGATAACTCATTTTTAAAAACTTATGTTTGTATGCCAGAAACTTAGGTAGAGAATTTTAAACTACAATACACTACTGTGTTTATTAGGAGATGGATTTAATTTAATTTGATATGTACCTATAAATGTTTCAAAGTTTATTTTACTGCAGAGAAATTTTGTATTTGATTGCTGTTGTTTGATGCCACCCATGAGCTGAAGACGTCTCTGAAAATAGAGAAAATGTATTACGAAACACCATTTAAATTACTGTATGCAAATTAAATCTCAATCAAGCTAGCAAAAATAGGAACTTCAAAAAGACAAGAGCGTCCGAGTTGTGATGAAGTCTGTATTTAATTCATTGAAATCACAAGGATCATTTTGAATGTATGATGGCATTAGTAATATATCAATGGTGTGATGTATTACTTGAATGGCCATTGAATACCACCAGTGATTTGTAATTCTTGGTGGTGTGAAACACAAGTGTTGTTACCTGCAATGGCTGACAACACATTCATTGGAACAGTATTCATCCTCCCACTCACTATTGGCTATGGCTGGGTTGGGGCATCCCTGTCGGATGCATGACGGCGTGCCGCGGTTTTCATTCTGCTGAAATAACCAACAATTCATAAAATAATTCAAGCCCATTATTAACTCAAACTGAATCGAGCCTCAAGGTTGTGACTAAATTATGAAATCGTAAAAATTACAACTACGCGTTGCAATTTTTATAACAACTTTTTGTAATCGTTTTAGGTACTGCATTGTTAACATAAACATAAATATTATCTAGGTGTGTGTGCTACATAATTGTTCTTGTGTCCAATGGGAGTAACTAATACCTATAATACAGGCTCGGCCTAGTTTAGGTGTTAGGGATTTGCATTTGCGTAACAGTTACTATAATATGTGAGTACCTACTGTAGCCATGATCAATAGTTATATTTGTTTAATGTATCTAATGTTAGGTATATACCTTTAATTTAATGAACTTCTGATTAAAATCAAATTATCACTGATTAAATGCTGTTTTTACAAATATATTTAAGTGATTATCATTGAATTTACCTCTGGTGACTGTTGTGGCACACCGGAGCTCCCATTGCTGGTTGGGGAATGTTGTTCAATCTTAGCAACTTGATTTTGGGGTTGAGTTGGTTGCTGAGGCTGCTGCTGTTGTTGCTGATTCTGTTGCTGTTGCTGATTCTGTTGTTGTTGCTGATTCTGTTGTTGTTGTTGCTGATTCTGTGGTTGCTGCTGGTTCTGTTGTTGCTGTTGTTGGTTCTGCTGCTGTTGTTGAAGTTGTTGTTGCTGTTGTATTTGTTGTTGTTGCTGAATTTGTTGCTGTTGTTGATACTGTTGTACTTGATGCACTTGGATTTGCTGGTGAGTCTGCTGCATTTGCTGAGAAAAAACAAATAATTTAGTTATTGGGAAAGTATTTTATTTTAGTGCGGTGAAAACCGCGCGCCCGGCGCGTGGGTGCAATGCTACCCTCTGTTTATCACTGCTATGGCTAAACCTTTGCATACAAGATTTTACCTACCTGTTGGGGATGATGATATTGCATAGCTGCGTGTACCGACGCCATGGGCGGCGACTGAGACTGCACCTGTCTGTACCCTGGAGGCGACATGCCTGTGCTAGGCGGGTAGCTGTTAGGCGACTGAGCAGGCTGGTAGTTTCTCGGTGATTGTGCTATGTTGGGTTGGCAGTTCTGAGGAGATGTGTTTGGGTTGACCTGGTAGTTTTGCGGAGATTGTCCTGGCACACCCTAGAAGAATAAATATAATGATTAGGTACCGTAACAAAATAGTTTCTGCTCTCTACCAACAACAAGGCCACAAATTATAGATATCTTCCTCTCTTAATATTTTAACATGGTCTGTATTCCAAAACTAAACTCAAACTGAATAGGAATGTAAAAAAATATAGCATAAAAATTAGTTGATCAAAAGAGTTTACCTGGTATGTCTGTGCATTTATTGGCATATTCCCTTGATAGTTCTGCGGCGATTGTTGCGGGTTCGGAGGATATCCCTGCTGGGTTTGACCAGCATATGGAGCAGAGGGCTGCCCACCTGGATATGTCTGTGGAGAATAACCTTGGGGCGGGTTGCCTGTGTAGCCTTGTGGGGAATGACCATTGCCATAATTCTGGCCCTGGTAGTAGTTCCCATAGGGTGGGTTGGCACTGTTGGTGTGATTATACATAGCTTGGTTTTCTTGTTCACCTCCCTAAAATTATTAAAATAGTATCACTATTTTTGAATAAATATTTAACATTACAAAATATATTCTCATTAATGTTTAGAACACAAACACATAGAAGTTGCAACAGGAACGAGCCGCTCTGCAGTGCATTGGCTTGTTTATTTTCTTTGTTTATAAATAGACTCAAGTCCTAACCTCAAAAGACAAAGCTTTCAAATAATGTTGCAAAAGCTTACCAAGTGAAAGAAACGGAACTGTTATCTGTGTATATGACTTATAATAAATTTTGTGACCTTTACTCTACAAATAGCAACTATTCTCAATCAAACAAACACTAACGTAATGTAAGTATTGTAAACTTTGTAAATGTATGAACTTGATTGAAGCTTGCTTTGCTTCAGTCAGTCAGTTAGCTCAGCTTGCTTTTGCCTTGCTAACTTTTGTTTTATTCATTCGTTCACAATCGGTCAAACGCTAAAGCGCCATCTGTCGATTGTGAAACAAAACCGAAAAGCTCTCAAAAGTTCAGAGCTAGAGCTTGTAGATGGCAGCTCGGTCGCAGTTTCCCATACTTTTTGTTCTGTTTCTGTTTTGTTCAATAGTTTCAAACACAATGGGAGTAAACCCATGAACCTCAAGGAGACATCTTGTTTTATTTTGTGTCTCGATGAGATGATTGAGGAACGATGAATAGGTTTGGTATGCACATTGTAATAAAATAGGTGTTGAAATTAGAGAGGTTTTGGAGTAGTTTAAAAGAATATGAAAAAAAAAGATAGATAAGACATTACCTTAGAAACAAGGCTTGCTCTGTAGGCAGCCAGTGCTTTGAGATATTCCTTCTTCGCCACCTCAGTTTTTTGCTTGTAGACCTGTGTAACAAAAAGTTTAGATAATTTCAGAATCAAATAAAAATGGATGCATAGCCACAATATATGCATATGATTTCACACTTACACTTTTGTGTTCAGAGTCCAGTCCATCCCACATTGATGCCACAATTTTGGAGACTTCTCCAAAACTTGCATTTGGGTTTTGTCCTTTGATTGCTGCTTGTGTGTCTCGAAAGAATAAGGCATATGCTGACACAGGCCTAAATAAAAAAGTTTTTTTAATAAATGATTTTTATTTATGGAAATGTGTTTAAAATGAAACTTACTTTTGTGGCTCATTAGGATCCCGTTTTTTCTTCTTTTTCTGCACCTTGGGTTTCTTCTGCATTTGACCTCTATTCATTCCATTGTCAATAGGTTCTGGGGAAGACCTTTTCACAGCCATGTTCCCAACACTTATCTATACAAACAAAAAATTAATTAGTAATATGTAGTTAATTCATTGATGAATCAAATAGCAATATCTAATTATATAAATCATAGAAATATAGTTCATTGGCTAAACAAATGTAGAAATAATGTAAATAATTTCAGTTAAATAAAAGCAATAGAAGTGATAAAATTTGCCTATACCTGATGAAGCGTAGTTTGTTGCTGCCGGCTCGCTGAGCAATAATGGATCGGCAGAAGGCTTTCCGCATCACCAGGCAACTACCAACAAACAACCAATTCATTAGATTTTCTATACTTAGTTATTTTCTAACTATGTTACTGATTATAGGTATGCAATACAATCATGGTTGATTTGAATGCCAGTGAACTATATTTATGATAGTAAACAAACCAAATACATGTATACAAAATAATCAGGCAGGCAACAAGGTTGAATGAATTTATTATTGTTAAGAGTTGAAAAATGATATTAAAAATGGGATGGCACATAAACTGTTTTTGCACGCTTTATTTATTAATTAACACACAAAATGGAAGAAGATAATCAAATACAAGCAAATTAATCTAACCTGTGAATGATGTGATGGTACGCTGTCATCAGAATCATCACTAGTAGTGCCTGGAGGAGATGCCCTTTGAGGGGAGCTATACACTGGGGCTGAAGGCTGGGTAGGCGTGCTCGGGGTGGGTGGACCACTCATCACTTGGCTTGGCTGCATCATCAGTAACCTTTGTTGGCCTCCCGGTTGTTGTTGAATAATATAATTACCAGCGGGGGCGCCAGCACCACTAAAATAACAAATTTTTATACAATATTAAGTACATATTTGATTCAACATAAAACTCAAGTTGTTATAAAAACATACCCATGAGATGTAACAGGTACGTGTGGCTCTTGCAAGTATAGTGGCTGCTGGTACGAGGGTGCACCGCCGGGTGGTGCTAGGCCGTCTTGAGCAGGGTTCATCATACCAACCTGAATTAGAAATTCATATCTATAACGTGTATCTATCAATAAGTCACGTCCTATCCAACATTGACCGCACGCACTGCAGCTGGGCGAGTATTTGTTTGTTTTTATGAATTATATTCTTTAGTTAAGTATCGGGTTAAGTAAACGAAACTACAGACAGAGACATAGCATAACGCAGCGTAGCGTAGGCAGGCAAAGAAAAGGAACAAAAAAATAAAATCGAACGAAAAATAAAAGTTAGTTTGATTGTTTGTGTGACAGTGACAGCGTTGATGGGTTAACTTCTGACACTAAATTGTAGATATTGTCTATGGTTTTTGCTATGTTGAATGTATTTGTTCTTCCATGGCTCGAGGGCTCGAACCTCGAAAATGAAAAAGTATGTCGGCTTTCTTCTTTAGAAATGCTCTTAGGGGTGGGCACGTATCATTGATAATATAGCTGGCAAGTAGCACAGTTTTACAATCCAAAGGTACTAAAATAATAGGTATTAATTTAAGTACCTTCATATTTATTATAAAATAATGGTCTTTATCTAATAGATAGTCCTTGAGTATTTCTGAATATGAGCCCCGCTGCACTACAATCGTAGGTACACAAAGTATGTTCATCCATACAAACACGTATGGTTTTTGAACGTCAAGCTTGTGTCAAATTTCAAGTAAAAGCGATGGAGGGGCGTTTTAACTGGATCTAGGTAGTTACAGGTGTTCTACATACCTAATAGTGTCAAGTGGAAGTCTAGAGTTGCTCTACCTCTAAAACTGTCTAAAACTGAACGCCCTTGGCACTTGACTTGACACAAGCTTGACGTTCAAAAACGGTCACTCTACCCTCACTCTACCTAAACAAAATCTATTAGGTATATTATTTATGTATTCTTTACCTCTTTCTTCTTCAGCTTGACAATACATGGAACACCCTGTATAATAATAATGTAGGTAGGTACTGTCTGTATCGTGCCAAACCTGTCGCTCGTAAAATATAGAACGGAATCCATCGCTAGGCAATTCAATTTTAATAAAACCAATCTAAAAACTAGGGCAGCATTCTGTAACTTGTCAGTTTCATTGACTTTACAAAATAGGCAGGCCATGTTGGTTATTTTAAGATCTGTAGTTAGATAATTGAATTGAATGATTACATAACAGATACCTCGACGTTGATTTACGAACGGAACGGCTAGGTACTTTCAAAACTATAATATAGAGGGTTAAAAAGTAACTATACCTACCTATCATAGATAATATACCTATCTACATTCTAAGCTACCTACCTAGGTAGGTACTTATGCCGGACTACTTTAAATCACAAAGTACCTACCTAAAGGCGGTGTATTTTCTGCTTTTATACTACTTCTTCGGTCTTCTTGTCTTCGGTTTTATTGTATTGATTTTATTTATCTCATTTTTGACGATAGGACGGGCAGCAGCATCCACATGAGTACTCAATACGAATACTGCGATCACTGATCCTGCCAAGCGTGGTGGTTATGACAACTAATCCCTATTGTATTTTATTGCGGAAGCCTCGTCCAGCAGTGGACGTCTAAAGGCTGATGCTGATCAGTCTGCACCATATTGCGAAACAATCGTATCTAGCCATAAATTAGTGGTAACATTGTGTTTTTTTTGGTAGGAGTGGTTTTTCGGAATTATAATGTAGGTACCATGCATATTTTTAATCTCAACATTGTAGCTACTTGATTTACATAGGTAACAATCAAACCTACGATTGGCATTTTGCGTTAAGCGCAGTAGGTATTTACCTGAGGAGCTGAGTGGTGCAACTGTGCGTATTGTATGTGAGAGTTTTGCACGCTGGCCGCAGTCGCATGCTGGCCGTGAATTAATGGAATGTCAAACTCTTCGTCGCCAAATGATGGTGTGTGAAATGTCTGAAACAAAAAATCCGTAAAGCTCGAGGGGAATGTCGGTGCCATGGGTCTCGTAGGTTGTTAATCAATGACGGAATTCCTATCGACGCCACTTCTACGACGTAGTCCAGTTATCGTAGAAGTTCTACAAAGGTCTACGAACGGCGCTCTGTGGAGGGGCGGGCCATGTTATCGTAGAAGCTCTACTCAGGTCTACGGACACCGGATGGCGGAGGAGAGGTGGTCCATATTATCATAGATATGGTATTGTTAGTTGATAGGTAAGTGATTATTTATCTGCTTTATCTACCTACTGAGGGACCGTCCATTAATCACGTGAGGCTTGAAACGGGGGGAGGGGGTTTAGAAAAAAATCACGAAATATCACAAGGGTTGTTATAAGATATCAAGTGTATTTATTTTTTCGTCAAACCCGCGATTTCTAAACCGAAAAGCCTTAATTTCGGAATCAAATTAAATTATACTTTATACCTGTATTTAAAGATAATACTCAAAAAAATTTAAGATTCTTACACTAATTAATAATCAATTTTAAAAATACACGTGATTTTGGGGTCAGTCTTAAACCTCACAACGTATCCACGTAACCAAGGGGGAGGGAGAGGGGAGGGAGAGGGGAGGGGGGGGGTTAAAAATGCTAAAAAAACATCACGTGATTAATGGATGGCCCCAAAATAAAAAGTTTGTAGGTACATACGAATTTTTTGGTGAAAATATGTTTCGAAGACTTCCCATAAAACGGGAAAACTACTGCTATTTGCGATCGTTAATCTAGGGTCCAAGGTGTGTTTAGAAGAATAACTTCACCGTCATCATCATTGCTTGTAGTAACCCACTGCTGGACGCAATCCTCCACCCTTAACCGCCACTCCAGCCTGGATGCGTTCTCCTGCTCTATAAGTCCTCGCCACCAGAGGAAGAGTTACGCACAAATTCTACCAGCCTCAGCCGCCGCACTCTGCGTCTTGCATTGAGGGCCTTCGGAGGAATGTGGCAACTAAAAAAAAAACATTCTAAGAAAGCCATTCTAAGAGTGCCAACGTGCACGGCTTCACCATTGTGGAGAAAAGACGTCGACCAAAAGCATGCCGTAATCAACGCGGCACCGGCAAGATACCGATAGTGTTGATAACACTGCATGCATTTGAGCCTACTATCAAGATCTATCTCTGCCGAATAGGTAAGTAAACGACATCAGCAGATGATGTCCTACGATTCGTGAGGGAGAGATGCCAGATTCAGGGGACGATTTGACTGTCTCTGGCTGGAGGCTGGATAGCCAATAGGGCAACTGACTTCAAATCCTACACTCTCCAAGTTCAGGCGAAGTACAAGGATCCTTGATCTGGATTTCTGGTCAGCTAGCATTGTTTACCGACGTTATAGGGAAGCGGTTTCAAAACAAAATCCCTTCAAAGATTTAAAGTGATTGTTTTAAGTATAAAATTATGCATGTTGGTTTATAAGGTATGGCTTATTGTTTAACCTGAAATAAATGTATTCTCTACGAAAGTAAAAAAGAAGTTAAGAAAAAAAGTGCCGAATCACTAGCTCAGTAAAATATTTCGCAAGACCCACGCGGGTAAAAGCTTTTTGTTTTTAATTTTGAACATCATGATAACCTTTTGTCTAATTGTTTCGGACTAATTCAAGGGTTTTTGATACTAGCTTTCCATACTGATTGATGTTCCAAGATAATCTGTTGGCGTGTTTAAAAACCAAGTTGTTAAAGATGTAGTACATTGGAATTACGGTTTATTAAAACCAAACCCTTTTTAAAACGATATCGATTTCAACTAGGTACCTACTACGATTTCCAAAACTAAGAAAAAACAACAACACGCAGACAAAGTCATGAGCGGGTCAGCTAGCAGGTAGTAAACTGCAACATTGTTGCAATAATTGAGCTATGCACGCACGTTTATATCGTCCTAAAGAAAGTTGCGACAATTAGGCACAAGAAATGCCTTGACAATGTTATGACTACCTATAAGAAGTTTTCACTGTGATTGTGTTATTGTATCGAACTTCTTTTGTTTTTTTTCATGTTGATAGGTCATCTGTAGGTTACATTTTTACAAGCCTCATTTTGCCTTGCATGTTTCTTAATTCAAATCTTGCGAGCCTATTTTGACACTTCCCTTGAGTTGTGCATGTCTGTCAAATTCTGATGACAATACAGAGCATTAAATGCTCTGAGATTATAGTATAAGTATAGTAACAGCCATCATGGAGATGGAAGTTGGACAATGCAACTCCTCGATAAATAATCCAATTGTGTTGAAGTATACCTGTCAAGCTCCGATGGCAATACAATATTATGATGACAGCGAGCTGATCTGATTTTGAGGTGAGCAAAAGTTTGCAAGTTTATTTGTTTGTTTATTTCTAATTCACGCCATAACATTTGAACCAGTTTCGATGAAATTTAATTCGGAGAATATGACCTGTATACTTACATAGGCTACTTTTTGTCCCGGTACCACGCGAGCAAAGCCGCGAGCGTAGGTACGCAAAAATCACATGAAAGCTTGTTATGAAAAAAAGTTGTTAAAAAAATATGTTTAGAAAAACCGCCCAAGTGCGAGTCGGACTCGCGAACGAAGGGTTCCATACCATTATCTATAAAAACGGCAAAGAATCACGTTTGTTGTATGGGAGCCCCCTTAAATATTTATTTGATTCTGGTTTTTAGTATTTGTTGTAATAGCGGCAACAAAAAAACATCATCTGTGAAAATTTTAAGTGTTCTACCACGGTTCATGAGATATAGCCTGGTGACAGACGAATCTATAAAAACGGCAAAACAAACACGTTTTTTTGTATGGGAGCGCCCTTAATTTTTTTTTCTGTTTTTTAGTATTTGTTATTATAGCAGCAACAGAAATACATCATCTGTGAAAATTTAAACTGACTAACTATTACGGTTCATGAGATACAGCCTAGTGACAGACGGACGGACGGACGGACAGCGGAGCCTTAGTAATAGGGTCCGCTTTACCCTAAGGGTACGGAACCCTAAAAAAGAATTAATTTGAGAAGTCCAGGACAAGAGAGATATCATGATTTTTCATGGATCAGCCAGCTTTTCACCCTACTAATATTCATTAGTGCGAAAGTATGGATGTTTGTTGTTCATGCAAAGCCGCTGAAGCTTTAGTGTGTGATAAAGGATTTGGACCAATAACATCCCAGCTGTAAAAAAATGAGAATAGAACAGGAAGATAAATAAAGACAGTAAAAACTGTAAGAAATTACCTGATCATTCATATTGTAAACAATATGCTTTGCGTCCCGAGGGGCAGGCAACGGGGACTCCAGGTTTTCAGGACGCTGTAACAAGAGAAAGGATTTTATTTATACAATCACTAGAATCCCTCTCTCGAACGGTCCAGATAAAAAGGCACACTAAAACCTGTGTGTTAATCCAGGTCATCAATATCCTATTATAAACGCGAAAGTTCGTGAGTATGGATGGATGTTTGTTACTCTTTCACGTAAAAACTACTGAATGGATTTGAGTGAAATTTGGAATGGAGATACTTTACGCCCTGGATTAACACATAGGCTACTTTTCATCATCATCATCATCATAATCAATTTTCATCATTATTCACGCGTGTGAAACCGCGGGGCGCAACTAGTAATATTATAAACGCGAAAGTTTGTTACCTATTATGTTTGTTACTTCTTCACGCTCAAACAGCTGAACGAATTTGAGTGAAATTTGGAGTGGGGATACCTTATACCCTGGATTAACACAGGCTAATTTTCATCATCATCATCATCATCAATTTTCATCATTATTCACGCGGGTGAAACCGCGGGGCGCAACTAGTATTATATAAAATCGTTGCGTGACTCACTGACGACTATCAATGCACAGCCTAAAGCGTTCTAGATACCTAACCAGATGTATGTTCGCAAAATTATAAACTTATTTAGAAACTAAGATCAACTAGCTGTTCCCACTGCTGCATAAAGTTAAAAAATCGTGTACGCGTTTCTACAACAAAATCCCAAGAGACGTGCTAGAATAGTCGATAAAAAAAAATAAAAACTTGAATAAACATAAACTTTTAAAAAAAGAACAAATTCAACCTCATTTTTAACTTGTAGTAGAGTTTGTTCAGAAAGAGAACCATCGTGGGATTTGAGGGCGCTGCTGTGCTTAATTACCTATTTTGCTTAGCGGGCAATACAATAGCGCGTCTGTTCCGTTTTGATTCTATTACAAACAACTAACTATTCCTATTTATTGTTTATGATTCAAAATGCTGACAGAAAGAAACCAGCTAGTTATGGTTGTAATATGCAGTTAAAAACGTTACTTCACAATTTGGCCACGACGGTTCTCTTTCTGAACAGACTCTAGTAGAAGAGGCCCAATTCTTTAATTTAAAAACATTCAATTCGCAGTATAATCTCGTCTCAGTCGCACTGTCAGCTGTCACCTATATAGTTACTATTACTTAATCTTAGCATGTATACGCGAAGATTAAGTAATAGTTAATATACGAGACAGTGCGACTGACACGAGATTATATTGTGACTGGAATGTTTCAAAGTTAGTGAATTGGGCCTCAGGTTAGAAATGAGGTTGAATTTGTTATTCAACTATCAAGCGAACAATAGTAGATTATGCACTAAGGGAATAAAGCAGTGTCTTATGTCGCGGGCGGCATATTGAACCCTGAGTGTAACGAGGGACTCTAAAGTTAACTCCCGAGTGTAGCGAGGGAGTTATATAGAGTCCTGAGTGAAGCGAGGGGTTCAAGCTGCCCAAGACGAAGACAGGCTTTATTCCAGAGGAGCATACTCTACTTTTCACACCTACTGCGAGGCAATAAAAGGCCGGCTCCATTAAATAAGTATCGTCTGTTTTGATAAACTCTGGAGTAGAATCATTACCGCTCGACATTTTTTGTTAACACTAATATTGTCACTGACATAATATTATATTACAAAATATTGCAATAAAATTCACTGAAAATCACAGCACCAAACATCTCTTTTGTTTCACATTCTTTAAAATCGCGCCTATTTCTTTTTTTTTCGAGTTTTGCTATAGTGGCCAGTTCAATTTTCGAACAAACCTCTTTACAATGCCATATGGGCATTTTTTTACTCAGAGTTTTCCACGAGTTTCCAACACGAACTTGACGTTCTAAATTCAAATCACTTTAATCCCTAGGGAGTTTCATAAAACTTTATATCCCTAGAGAGACAATGCTGTACTTTACGTTGAGGTTGCATGATTTGTAATTGGACATTGTCGAGCAGGTGGTATGAAAACATACTTTCATATATTTTATGAATGAATGAGTGAATGAGCATTTTTGTGACTTAAGATAAGATTCATGATTTGCCTTCCTTATTGGTCTACGATTCAAACACATCACCTGTTTCTTATTCCGTGTGTGTCGTAAAACTGGGAAAGGGTATAAAATCTCGTAACCTAAGCAATAGGCTTGTAACTTGTCACCTACCTACATTGTTGTGATCTTTGACTTCAAGTTTGAACTCTACATATACGAGTATTTGTCTCTAGGAACAAGACCTACCACGACGTTCTTAACAGTTGATAACTTTTAAGTGGTAGCGAATATCAACGTAATCGATAGAACCTCGATTTTGTATTGTATAGTTCTGGAACTAATTCGCAATCGGGAAGTTCGCATTTTGATAAGGCTTTGGTGGACGACGATTTTTTTATTTTAGAAAGTTTAGGTAGTATCTAATAACTACATGTAGCCAAAAGATAAAAAAAAAAAATTAACCTGGTAGATAAATTAATGTACGGGCTTGGGCTCTACCTTCCTTAATTGTTAAACTAGTTAACTGTTGGTAGAGTAGATAATATAGTGGTGTGTATTTACTAGTAGAGTTATCAAAATTGTATATATTTTTAACTGTTTCTATGTTTGCATAATTTGACTGTTAGTGTGTTCAGTAGAAGTGACTGATTTAATTTTTTCTTCAATTTCTCATAGCAAGCAGATTTCTTCTCACATAGTACTGCTAGCTGACAACGATGATGTTTTGACTACCACAACCGGTAGATCTAAGTTGTTTTTTTTTCACTTATCCCTACCAGTATAGGGATACCTTGGTAGGGATAGATGTACCAGGCTGAAAAATCGAGTTTTGAGTGCAGAAAATGAAAAACTGTAAATGTAAAACTAGCAGTTGTTTAAAATTTTCTAAAATAAATCTCTTTAAAAAGTCTTCCTGGCACGTCTTTTAGTGATCACACTAATTCCAATAACCATGGACCGCAACAAGCTCGTTAACTTCCCAACATGATAGTTAGAAGCGATTTTATTACTTTTTACTTAATGTAAGGGTGTATTCACGTATAAAGCAGGTTGCCGCAGACTATCTACCAGAGCTTTACCGGCTCGAAGCAGCGCAGTGCTTTGATATCGTAAGTTTGTTCCTTCTACAGTGCGATTAATTCAATTACATGAACTCATTTTACCGAAGTGAAGTGAATACTTGATAATTTTTTTTGTGGAAGATCTGATTCTTGTGCTTTTAAAGTTGATGTCACGCGTAAATTTTCCTTTAGGTTCTCTCAAACTCTGACTTCAGCAATGGTTTCGTAAAAGAAACAAAACCTAAACCGCAAAAAAAAACACAGAAATGATCACTGATTTAAAAACTTTGCATACACTATTCTTGCAAAACGCTGTAAAACGTAAAGTGACGTCATTATCATAGTAATTGTATTCACTAACTTGTAGTTATTGTCAAAGTGAGGGCAATTCTCGGATTGTAGACATAAGTCTTTTTTATCAACTAGCGTATTTCATGGCTGGTAGGCTCCGGCCCCTGCCGGAGCCTACCAGACATGAGACAGCAGTCTGCTTTCTACGTGAATGCTTACTCTTTCTTCAGGCCCTTATTGAGTGCCCTAAGTAAATTGTTGATTGCATCTTCACCGTTTAAAGGCAACGGAGATGAACATTCGATACAAACTTAATTTGTTTCTGAAGTAAATAACTAAAAATGATAGCTAGTTATTATTTATTTAATAATGTTACAGAATTTGATTTTCTTCTTTATTAGCGGTTACTTATTGTAAACTTCCATCTACAGACGACGCAGTAAGAAGCATATCATGATAACTGATGTCTTCCTTATGGCAGGAGATCGCAAGAACGAGAGAAGTGGAAGGAAAGGTAAGGTCTTTGCTCATCAGCAGTGAAACAGTATAGGCTAAATAAAAAATACTTGTAGTTTCAGTCACACCAGTGTCGGGATGCCATGCTTTTTTATCTGCAGAACAGTAATTTAGTTCTACACTATGAATTGCCTCTACGCAACTCACTTGGCACTTATTATCATCATCATCAGCCTATACAAGTCCACTGCTGGACGTAGGCTTCCCCCATAGAATTCCACGATGAACGGTCCCGGGCCGCCTCCATCCCACTTCTGGCCTTTATAATATCTTTGGTCCATCGAGAGGGGCCTTTTTTACACTTCGTCGATCGCCACTCAAGAACCTTTATTTCCCGACGGTTGTCAGTTCTACGAGCTATATATTATGATCTACTTCGCTTGAACTTGCTAATTCTGAGAGTCAGTAATGTCAGTGATATTGGTTTTTCTACGGATTTACTAATTTCAGATCCTAATATCCCCTAGTAAAACTCAGAGCATAGCTCTTTCAATAGACCGCTACGCGAAATTCAGTAAGTGTATGAGGCCAATAACTAGCGACCACGTCTCAGTGCCATAAGCAACACATACTGGTAGACCTTTGTAGTTTAACAATAGATTTTTCAGTAGGATTACCAAAATCAAATTAATCTACTTCGTCACGATTTAGGTTTAATTTCCATATTATCAAAGCATATTTTATTGGACTGACAAAAGGTATCATTGTAATAATAATGTTTGTTTCGTGTTGCCTATTGCATTTTGATTCGCCAATTCTTGATCTAGTTAGTCAGTAGGTATTTCCTAAGATTGCAATATTGTATCGCGCAGAATCTCGTGTCGAATGCCGTTCTCTGTCCGTTTGTGTTGTGTTCATATTTATTATAGTAGCTACCTAACTTAAATAATTAAAGTATGGTAATTAATAAAATAAGAAGATAAATCCCTCAGACCACATCGGACATTAGTATCTACAGCTTGTTTTATGAGGAAGTTAGTAAGGTAGGGTGCTAATAACTTTTCATTTAAAAAACCGACTTCCGCCATTGTATCTGCCAACTAAATATCTGGATGAAAAAAAAAATGATGAAAAAACCATAGTGGTGAAAGGGTTATGATACTTTCTGAATGCAAATGCTTGGTTTGTTGCTGAAAATATCAAAATCGCTATATGTATGCCTACAATATTTGAGGAGTTCCCTCAATTCCTCATGGATTCCATCATCAGAAATGGATTCTGAAAAAATAAGACCAATCTGGAAGTATATCTATTCAAATAAAAAAAGATTTTTCCAAATCGGTTCATAAACGCCTGAGATATGAGGTAACAAACAATAAAAAAAAAGAAAGAAAAATACAACCGATTGAGAACCTCCTCCTTTTTGTGAAGTCGGTTAAAACTGCGTGCAAAGGAAGAACAGAAGGAATTTTCGGAGCCTTAAAATTTTAACGTGGAATATTATCCAGTGATGATGATATTAAAAAATAAGTGAGCAAATTATGATCTTATAATCTATAATCTTAACTTAAGTAAACACAAATCTTCTTAACACAAATACAAATAGTCTTATAACTTTATTCGGATTTATGATTTACCATCAGTAAAATAACATTACAATGTAACGTTCTTTTAAAATATCTACAATCTCGGATAAGTATCTACTTATTTCAAATATGAGAACCGTTTTAATCGTTGTTCCAAAATGCGATTGATCAACATTGTATGTGCCTTGAGCCACAAGTTGGTCTCATGCCTCTCGGACCGGTTTCTTAGCACCGGCTGTGGTCCAATGGGCCTTAGTGCTTTACCACAGATTATACTCGAGTTCTTTTTGGTACCTAAGAGGCAAGTGAAAGGACACGCCAAATTATTGCTTTCTGTGCTGCAGGATTTCGTAACTAACGTTAGTTATTGATAAAATAACCATATTCGACAGGCTTATATTGCATGTCATGGAACAAAAACAGAGGCAGGTGTCTTTTGAAACGATTTATGCTCAATATAAATAATAAAGTCTGGACTACTTTCATATATTGAAATGTTGTAGTATAGTTCTTTTGGACAAGTAAAGTCCAAGGACACCACTTGCGTACACGATAGATTAAACCATTAATAATCTATATCAAATATCAATATTTATTACATAAACGTAAATATTATTATTTTATATAATTATATACATATAGTATTAAAATTTTTACGTAGGTATATATTTTAAAGTAAATATTACTATTTAATTATTTTTATCATAATATTAAATTTAAATGTGTATTTATATAGAATATAAAGATTAATATACTTAAATATTTTATAACTACGAGAAGTATACAGGAATTAAGTACGAGACTACGAGTAAAAACTAAAACTAAACTCAGTCTATACATTTGTTTGATCGATAAGTAACTCATAAAGTTATAAAATAAAATCATTTACTAATTGAAATCTGAACAGTAGTCGATTGTAATGTGGCATCCATAACGATACGATGTTTCTAATAATGTTTTTAGAGCGTGGAAAGTAGAAAGTCTTCAAAAGTAGGCAACTTAATACACTTCGGAAAGTATGTTTTACTTAGATATTTGTTTAAATCATAACCACATATTTCTGAGAAACTACAAAACTCATTTCTACGTAGATGTTAGATGGGATTGAGCAACATTAAAATAAAGCATGGCCTCTATGCTGTCTATTTGGGATGTAGTGGACTCCACGAGGACGTAATTGTCGGTCAGTGACCCCTTTCCGTTCCTCCACTAAAACAGCGTTAAATCAATTGATATTAATACAATTGGAACGCTTTCATAAGTTGCTTACAAAATGTGGGCGAGACGCGACCTTTTAAATGGAATGAACAGGTGCATTCCTTTTTTTAAACAGTATTATGTTTTTTTGTAAGTTTTGACTTTTTGTAGAGCTTTTGAGAGACCGTTGTCTATCTTAACTATCTGAGAATTTTTACAAAATGGAATAGATAAATATATACAGATGTTTGCAGAGCTGGTTGTATATATCTAGTATCTAATTTACTATTGGGGTACTTTTCAATAAAAACTTTTCAGCCCCATACCTGGATTAAGACAAAAAGATACTACATTTGGCGGTTCAGTCGTTTTGGTTAGTAAGTAGTTACAAAATGAACCACGAATTTAGATCTCTATTCACCAGAAATAACGTCCTGATTCCTTGATCTTGATGGTCATAACTGTCTACCTTTTGAGTACTCAAAAGTAAAGCCAAGTTTCTTATAAATTCGAATCAGAATATAATAAACATAGTGTTAATTTTTTTTTATTATCATCTCAAGAGATTTACCGCTATAAAATGTGCTAACAACACCTTAATAAGGCTTCACCGTGGTCCACTGGTTTCGTTTTTAGGGCATCTGCTCTCTTTACCCACTGCACCATAATTATATTAAATTAGTACCAATGCTTACCAAAAACAAGCACGTGCCAAATGGGACATGTCTCTGACTACCCCCTTGTAGGATATCCTCATAAACCTGAGTAGTCTTAAAGATCTGAGGTTGACCATTCAGTGTTAAAGTCATGAGACGATTTTTTTTGAACTTACTTATCTAATATTTTACGTAAAACTTTCTTAATTAAGTAGATTAACTTCTAGCACGAAACAGGCCGTTCGATACACATATTGGTACGAAACACAGGTACGAACAATTTTACATAAGTACGGTGGCGTTTCATTTAAATGTACCTTACTATGGTCTTCATCGGCGTCCACTGTTAGACGAGGCCTCCCTCATAGTAAGCACTGGGGGGATTTGCCATAATCACCATGCTTGGCTGGTGAATTGGTGATAGCAGTATTGGTGTTGAGTACTCAGGTGGATGCTGCTGGCCATCCCCTGGTGTAATCCCTTAGTCGACTTTTACGACATCCACGGGAGGAGACGGAGGGGTCTATTCTTAGGCCGGATACAGCACCTTACGCCAGATACACCACGGAACAGTTACAATGTTAGAAACATTTAATTTAACTAATTAATTAATTTAATTAATAACATTAAAAGTTGGTCTTCTAGGATAGGCTCACTGTTCAGTCAGATTCGGTCAGATTGTGGTGCAAGAAAAGAGAGACATGTTTTCGTAGCAAATTGCTACGTGCTTCGTAGACCTTATTGATTACAATCACTAATTAACACAAGATAATATTGGCATCCTGAATATGTTTAGTTGGTTTGGTAAGTAGATATTCTTTCTTCTAAGATATTTTGTGGTTTCTAGATACAACAAAATCTCTGTCCACATCTATAACTGATCACATTTCTCATAACCATTTTGGGCTTACTGCATAAAATAACCGCACGTTTTCAAATCCAGTAATATGATTAAAATTTCTTGAAAAATGCGAATATTTTAGCTGTAGGTAGGTACGTTCGAGTTTGAGGGGTTGGGTTGGGTAGGGTAGGGTTGGGTGGCACCTTGCATCCCTATCTAACTCCCATGCTATAAATACTCACATAAATACATGTTTTTTTAGGAAACAATGTATGATTCCGTATTGATGGTTTATGGAATTAGAAATTTAATATATAAGCATTTATCTCAAAGAATGTTTTTGATTTGGCTCTTGAAATTAGGGTTCTGCCTAATAATATTTAGTAATAATAATAAAATGAAAAAAATATATATGTAATGATAATAATCAAAATCTAATGATTCTCCTGTTTTACGTCTCTAGTGTCACTGGTTCTTTCATTGTCAACCTGCCTGACGTACGTGACTCTGTATTAACCTCTGTTTGTGACCATTGGTAGCGATTTTCATGTTGTTGGATTAGCTGATGGTAATTAGGATGTTTATCTTATTAAAAGCCTCGATTTCCCCAAACTTTGATTAATGTTTTTATTAATGAAATTAATGATGATTTTTAACATCAAAGACTAATACCAATATCAATCTTGTTTGTCTCAGTAATCAAATCAGACGGACGATAGTTTGACTCTACTCTTTAATAAATTAAGTGAAAGCGGATTACCTATTAATAACCTGAAATAAACCAGATCTAAGGCTACTTATACCTTCAAATATGTAGGTATGTAACTACTATAACAAATTTCTGTATCAGTGGCCAGATAAAGAAGTACTTAGTATATAGAAGGAACCTCAAATTATGCTGAATTGGAACCGTTGATGATCCCAAAGGTTCTAAGTAAATGCATTTTTATTTTGTTTTCATTTAAATGTATTAAATACCTACATTTAACGTCTTTTTAGGTCTCCTAAAAGAGCAAAACATAAATTACCTGTACAAGACGAATTTTCTTACTTATCCATAAAAAAAAACAATTGCGCTATTTGTTTATTCAATTTTGTTTTTAGGACAGCGACAGACGAAGATATACATAATTAACGCTCTATCTTATCTCTATATCAATATCTTCGTTCCAGTTGTACCTACAGATATGCGGACTATTAGCATTACATAAAATATTATTATGCTTTAGGTTAAATTAAAAAATATTTATTTGAAATACACATCAGGTAGCGGTTGGTAGGTATTCTACTTTAAAGTAGCGGGTTTTATTTAAATAAAAGCAACACTAGTTTGCTTATTTCTGATTACCATTTCAATTTAAAAGTTAAATTAACTAAGTAACTATTAATTAAAATAGGGACCTAAAACTAAACTAACTAAGTTACAAACAATATCTTATTAAAATCTGATTGGAGAAAGTTTTACCTACCATTTAATCAGCAATATGTCCCATCCAAAGTCGCAGATTTAATTGATATCACGTTAATGAATGCGTTCCGGTTCCATAAGATGTAATTAATGTTCGGAGGAAGTAGAAAATAATACAATTACAACTTTAATTGATAGAGCACTGTTCATTCATTCTTCGCACTATATATAGTTAGGTTAGTGGCGCGGTGCGTCCGCCGGCACTTAAGAGGCACAATTTTCTTAAATATGAATTTGTTCCACTTAAATAGTTGAGTATTTGGATATCGTTCGGAAGTGTTTAGTGTGAGGACGTGGAAAAGGCACGCTAGACGCACGTGCGGGTCGCGCGGGAAGACTGCGTGGCGTTCGTGTCGCGCTGCGGCGGGGGCCGGCCGCGCCGCGCCTCGTCTTGTCCACGTAGTACGCGAGACCGCCGCTACGTGGCGGTGCAGCGCTGCTATTCTCTCCTTCATTTCTTCACTCACAGACCAACTTATAAAAAAACTACCTGTCTGTAATACCGTCGCCCAGTTCGAACACAGTCAATATAAAAAGGTTGCCCAAAAAATAAACAGACCGGCTTCAAACTGTAGAGTTAAACCTTGATAGCGTGGTGAAAATTTTATATTTTCGAATATTTATACAAACCAACTAATAAAACATTACATCGTGTAAATTTATAGTTATAAAGTAATAATTATGTTCTTATTTAGTTAATTATTTACATAAAGACAACTAACAAGTATAAATATACAAAATTTAAAAATAAAAATGAAACAGTCAAAAAATCTAAAGACTGTTGCAAACGATCTAAAGATCACTTAATTTATCCAAATAACTACTAGACTGAAGCGTCCTTAAGGGAATATAAGTATTTAATAGTACCTACTTGTTGTATTCTAAAGTTCCTAGGTCTTCCACATATTAACTAATTATATCGAGCCATTGTTTGTAACCTACAAAGAAGTCTAGGTGTTTTTGGACCCACGAGATGAATGTTTAATTGTTTGGCGTTTCTACAATTCTGCCATGAAGATATTGTGATAGATTGGAATTATTGCTTGCTTACTCATTGAGCAGTAGCTGAGATCGGATGAGTCGGAAGCGTCCCCAAGACGCTGGCTGCATTGCCACGTTGAATAGCAATACTATTGCGTTGAACCAGAAAAGTGCCAACTCGGGTCACGCGTCCCTTCGATGAATTTTGAAAACGCAATGAGCCCCGTTACCGCACGGACCCAGAGTCTCGACCCCGAAAGACACAAATATGTAAGCTCTGTCAAAACTTGAATATTTGCGCCATATTGTTGTTATAAAGTGACACATTGTGCAATGAAACACACATTTTATCCAATTTATTGTTATAATTGACTTTGATTGACATAAATATGCTCTTCATACCCACGCCAGCAGTCGAACTTTTGAAGAGTTGAAGTCATCTCTATTTCCTTCTTAATTTAATATATAAAAATCTTTAGACTTATTCTGTTTCTTATATAAGCGGAAAACGCTTAGGACTTCTTTTTGGGTTCTTTCAAGTACCCAGGAATAATCAATATTGGTAGCTCTATTATCGGCATTTTTTGATCAAGTAAGCTTATAATGTAATGTAATGGCCTTGCTAGCCATTAGAAATTCTCCTATATATTGCATAGTTACATAGTTAATATTCTTGGTATAGAGTGATGGTTAAGAAAAGAATATTCCTCTACGCGTGGTCGTTACATAAGGACCTGTAGGCTGTCTTCACCACTCCGTTTTTGTTCTTTTAGCTTACCCTTGATCCATTTACATAGACTCTATATTTTTAGAGTGCCTTCTATCGTAGCTCTAAAATGTGAGGTTAAACTCATTTGCTATGTCTGATGCTAATTCCTTGTAGGTACCAAAAACTACTCGTGTATCCCGTTGCGTACTCATATACTGGGTGTAAAAAAACAGCTCTCGAAAACTGAAGGCACGGGTACAGCAACCCTACAAAGTTAACATTACAGGTTTTTTTGGAGATTACCTTTTATTTGGACCACTTCTTCAATATAGCTTCGATTGTAACAGTTTTAATCATTATCATCATCAGTCTGTAGGAGTCTACTGCTGGACTATAGGCCTCCCTCTTAAAATGCCACGACGAATGGTCTTGAGCCACCTCCATCCACCAACTTCCTGCTATTTTTATAATGTCATTAGTCCATCGAGGGCCTTCCTTTACTTAACAGTTTTAGTATAATATTATTGTAACGGTAGTCTTCGGTACTAGACTATTGTTAATTATAGATAACTAGTTGCGCCCCGCGGTTTCACCCGCGTGAATAATGATGAAAATTGATGATGATGATGATGAAAAGTAGCCTATGTGTTAATCCAGGGCGTAAAGTATCTCCATTACAAATTGCACTCAAATACATTCAGTAGTTTTTACGTGAAAGAGTAACACACATCCATACTCACAAACTTGCGCGTTTATAATATTAGTAGGATAAGTATGTAATGTTTCCTCCGTCTCCTTCCATAGATATCGTAAAAGCAGACTATGGGATTACATCAGGGAATGGGCAGCAGCATGCACCCTGAGTACTCAACACCAATACTGCCAAAGAACACCAGGCTCGTTTTTTAATAAAAAAAGAAACTGCATTAAATAATAACTGAAAACTGAGGCCCAATTCTCTAATTTAAAAACATTCAATTCGCAGTATAATCTCGTCTCAGTCGCACTGTCACGTATAGTGACTATTACTTAATCTTCGCGTTTCTTGCGAAGAATATGAAATAGTTGCTATATGAAACAGTGCGACTGACACGAGACTGGAATGTTTTTAAATTAGAGAATTGGGCCCCAGTTCAAAAACATGGAAAACTGCCACATCCAAAACTGTCAGTCAGTACACCTAACTCAACTTTAATTTTTCTACTTTTCATACAAACATTAAACACCCCCTTTGAATTTTAGGGAACATTCATGCTAAATCAAAAGTAAATTCCAAAAATCTTTAAATGACGGTTATTTTTTTTCCTACATCCGGTTTAAGTAAATGAAACAAAACCTTTATTCTAATCCAAATACGAAAACTTCTGTCCATCTGTGAAAACTACATAAAAATCGGTTAAGTAGTTTCGGAGATGTGCGCGAACAAACAGACAGAGAAACAGACAGAAAAGAATTAACAAAAAAAACCGCCCAAGTGCGAGTCAGACTCGCGCACGAAGGGTTCCGTACCATTATCTATAAAACGGCAAAAAACCCACGTTTGTTGTAGGGGAGCCCCTTAAATTATTTTGTTTTTTATTATTTTTTGGTATAGCGGCAACAAAAATACATCATCTGTGAAATTTTAACTGTCTAACTATCACGATTCATGAGATACAGCCTGGTGTCAGACACGGACGGACGAACGGATGGACGGACGGACAGCGGAGCCTTAGTAATAAGGTCTGTTTTACCCTTTGGGTACGGAACCTTAAAAATAGCTGTGTGATTTTTGTCATATTTCTCTCTTCTCTTTGTTGCTCTGTGTTTTTTGTACCTAGTTAATTCAATTTTTATTACTTTACTTCAATGTACAGACACACCAAGTTCTATCTTTTGACTATAGTAAAATATATAATAAGTATGAATAAGTAATATAGCCTTTGTCCAAGCGGAGACTATCATGCCCCACCTTCTAACATCAGGAGGAAGTACTACACGAAAAGGTACGATTACCTCATCTTTGCGTGAAATTGGAAATGGAAAAGTACCAATTTAAATGCGAAGAATTTTCCTGAATATTTCAGTGATTTCGCCCCTTTTGCGAAAGAACGGGAAAGATAAGCTAGTATAGCTGGTATGGTATCATCGTCCTTCTTGCAAGGACTTGTACCTAAATAAATTGATATTATTGTGATTTATTTATAGACAGTCAGTTCGTTGAACTTAATGAGTGATCTGTCTATGAGAGGAGTTTTGATGTGTTTTTGATACTCATATACATTATGTATAAATCATAAAATATGCCATCAGGGTCGTGGCGAAGCAAATGGAAATCCATTGTGCTGGTGTGTGTGACTACGGGAAAAAATCGGACAAATGCGAGCGAGACTTGCGCCCTGAGGGTTCCGATCCGTAAATTATTTCAAACTCATCAGAGCCCTCTTTGAGTTTCAGCCACTTTTCCCTACAAACTTTAACATCCCATTGTAGGAGGAAAAAAGTAAAAATTCCTTAATTTAACACATTTTCCTTTATTTGTGTCACAAAACCTCTTATCATTCCAAATTTCAGAACAATGAGGTCACTTGAATTAGCATAGAGGTTTTTCAGTTTCGTGATTTCCATACAAAAATAAAACATTTATTGCAATAACTTTTTCTTTTTAATGCATTGAGTTAGAAGCTTGATCGCACTATAAACTCACAAACCTTTATATTTGGTAAACATTCAAGTTATTACGATATATAAGTCATATTAAAGTTGATACTTGTATCCGTTCCTGAAAAATGGGTTTTGACAGATAGACAGACATACAAACCTACATACAGACGAACAAAAAAGAGATCCTATGGGTCCCGTTTTTTCTGTTGAGGTACGGAACCCTAAAATATGAGTTTTTGTGTGTCATCATCATTTCAGCCGCTTGATGTCCACTGCTGAACCACTGCTGGTTTAGAGTCCCACGACGAACGGGCTTGAGTCGCCTCCATCTACCGAATTCATACGACCATTACAATTTCGTCAGGCCATTGAGTGGGGCCGTCTTTTGGTGGGTTTTTGTCAAAAGAGGCCGTCCTGCATCGTCCGGTTCGTGATAAATAATAATAAATAAATGCTGGACATTTCACACAACATTATCTAGCCCCAAGCTAAGCAGAGCTTGTGTTATGGGTACTAGATAACTGATATACTTAATACAATACATTACATAGATAGATATTTTTTATTATACATAGAAAAATATCCAGAACACCCTGAGCAAATATCTGCAGATCGTACAAATATTTGATCACCACTATCATCAAGATGAGGATTGTTAATGCATAAAGAGACATATTCACGTATCCCTTACCTTGTACATGTTATAAATCTTGTAGGATCGGTCATGATCGTCCAAAGCAGTCTGAGACGCCATTCTGTTTCATTCGTTAAGATATTCAACACTTTTTTTACTCCGTCCATTTAATTTTATTGTCTTTACATTACTGACGTTAATGACTAAACAGTTTTTATTTGATTATCATTATATTAATTACAGTTTATGGCTAAAGTACTGACCGTCGATTAATCATACTGCAATTAGGAGTTGGACTTTCTTTACGGTTTTTTAAGATATTTTCTTCTATAAATAGATAAGCTACCAAAAATTTTAAACTACTATAAATTATTTGATAATAATGATAAAAAGCGCTTGTATGAAATTGAGAAACGTAGGTATCTAATTAACAGTGGATCAAAACAGGTTATACACCAGTATAATTTTTAATAAAAATACTGATTTTATTACTTAATTACTGTCTCAATAGGAACATTTAAAAAATATTGCTCCTAATCCTAAATATTACTAAGTAATATTTTTGGTATTGAAAGCTTTATGTTAGCAATACATATAACTTGCGTAACGTAGCCGACGGCGACTTTAGCAACTCGTTCGGAGCAAGTGTTCCCGTCGTCAAGTCTTGTCTCACTTATTTTTTTTATTTTAGGGGGGAACAGCTATTTTTGAACGCAATCACGAATAATGCAAAAACTTTAAATATTTTTAATTAAATTTTTGGCAATTAAAATACAGTAAAATAATTAATAATTTGATGACAATTATTATGGTTTTCCAATACAGTTGAATATAAGAAAAGAAAAACGAATTGATACGTAGTATTAATTAAGACAAGTTAACGCGGAGCAAGCACAAAGTAAACAAGAAAGTTTTGTTTATCAATCAACGGTCATTACAGGTGTTATAAATAGGGTGCGCGTAAAAAGCGTGGTATGTCAGTGACCAGTAGGTGAGCGGCCACGTGGGCGGCACGCGGGCCGGCGCGGGTACTCGGCACTTGTACTTGCGAATCCGCGAGGGAGCCCCACCGGAAACAGAGGTGTACCGGCGCTCCTCGAGTACAGAGAAGTGGCGGCCCGCGGCGCACCGCCCCCGCCCGCACACCCCGCGCCCCTCGCACCCGGTGTGTGGTGCGAGGGGCACATCTAGAACGATTTATCAACGGGACCAGAATCTCGCGCATATGAAAATGACAACCCAAGCGGAAAAAAAAACACTGTGCCAAGCTTTTGAAGATATCCGATGACCCAACACCCGCATTGTACCGTGGTAGAACGCCATCAGCTCAATGTCAGATATCCACTGGCCTAACGGTAGAACCCGCATTGTACATTGGTAGAACGCCATTAGCTCAATGGCAGATATCCCCTGGCCTAACAGCAGACACCCGCATTGGACATTGGTAGAACGCCATCAGCTCAATGGCAGATATCCCCTGGCCTAACGGCAGACACCCGCATTGTAGATTGGTAGAACGCTATCAGCTCAATGGCAGATATCCCACTTCTGATACTCACTGTGCTCTGAGTTCAAGCAGCAGAGCAGCTGGCGCATGACGATTGAAACAAATAAGATGTCTCAAACAAATGAAATTTAAAAACGCAAAACAAATAAAATGACCAATCCTTTACTTATATTTCGTTCGAATGTAAGGGTGAATACGGAAGTATGGGACGTCTCGAAGCTGAACTGTCGCTGTTTACATGCACTGGCTCCGCAGCCTTCGTCTCCACACCACCACTCACCCCGCACACTATGTTTGCCTTAAACGCGAATTAAGGTTCCAGTAATGTTTTCTGTTAAGCTTAGAGCTTAATTTGACGTCATTCATTAGAGATCCCGTTTCTGACAGATTAAGGGATTAAAGGTGGTACTGCATTGAATCCCAAATTTCTCGTTGAAGGAAATGTAGATATCTTGGCTATAAAAAATAAATACATAATTTATGTATATATATATTGAAATGTAGTTAAAATAAAAAGCTATAAAAATCATACATTCAGAATTAAAATGTCTGTGTTGGTAGGTCTTCTTACGGAGCACACCATGCACCACATTGGTGATTTTTACCAAAAGTCAAAATTAAAGGCTTATTACAGAACCCCAGGCAGGGTGTCCAAGAAAGAACGAACTTGAGAGATTAAACTGTACTGACGTATAGTTTTCCTGTTTACGACAAACAACCATCCTAGAAAACATATTATTTGATTTGGTAGAGACAAGTAGTTTGCAAATCCATTGCATTTTCTCCTTCTTTTTTGTCGTTTACAGACCTTCCCCATATCTGCTTTCTACATTAAAGTAAATCAAATTAATATCAGTTCCATATAAATCACATTGAGGAGGGGACTGAAATAAACCAATTACGCTTCGGCCTCTCCCAATTACGTTCAGTCGTAACTAGAGCATACTTCATCTAGGTACATCCATTTCTATGGGATTTAATTAAAAATGTATTACTTCCTCCATAGCATGGTCCCATATTAATGTTATCAAGATCTGTTGAAGACTTTTTTGTTGGCTCTATATGAAGGCGATAGTTTTTTGCTTTTTTGTTAAACTTTCTAAGTGTATATCATATTAAATGAATTTAATAACGAATAAATAATAAATCAGGTAACTTGGAAAGGGGTAAAAACAATTTCACTTACCTTAATTTGGGTTCCGAAGTTCGATAAGGAACCCTTATAGTTTCGCCATTGCCGTCTGCCCTTTTGCACGGTTATACTAATTGGTGACGCCTACAAAGTTAAGAAATAAAAAATTCCTTAAAAATATTTTTCGGGTTACCTCCCCTGCCTCTAAAGTAGACTAGCAGGTAGTTTTTTTTATTTGTATACCCCATCGTGTGGCATATCGTTGAATAGGTCTAAAACATTACAAAGTTTAAAAAATACTATTTCTATGCAGAGATTCGTTTTATAAATATGAAGCTTTAAAGTGGTAATTATAGTGTATACTGGCTAAACCGCTAATTGGGAATACCTGAAAAGTATTTAAAATATATTAGCATATACAACTAGCAAGAAAAAATATCACAGCGAAGTAGGCTTTACTAGTTTACGAGTAGTAGTTTGTAATCTCATCCCAGTATCCCAGTTATATTAGAAATGCGAAAGTTTGGATGTTTAGATGTTTGTTACTCATTCAGGCCTGAACCGATTACGATGAAATTTGGTAAATACTAGATAGATTATGACGTGAATTGAGCTGCATTTTTATCCAGTAAAAATACCCATAAAGAGCTGAAAAGGGCCCTCTGGCCACGTGGTCCTACTGCCTTTGTCCTACCAATCGGACCACATGAACTTTTTTCCGGTTGGTTCGATTAACTAATCGGACTATAGAAACTGACCTTTAGGGGTAAAAAAGTTTTATGAAAAGCTGTTTGGATGAAGCGGGGTATGGTAGACTCAATTTAAACTCTTCTCAAAAGATAAAACTAAAATATATTGATTTTGAGTCGATAACATACATACACAAAATTACGACCACTTTAAAGTTGGGACCCCTTTGCAAGCTTCTTTGGCACACTCCATAAAGTCCAATGACAAAATTCTCATCCAACACTCCATGAGAAAAAAAAAACATACAAAAAATAAAATAAATAAAAATAAAATTCATTTATTTCGAGCAAACTAAAAACCCATATTTACACACAACAAAAACAACTAAAACCTAATTGAATTATAAATATTTTCTTAGATTAAAACCGAAATTACCACCAGTATGACACCGTATCATTTGAAGAGGCTTTAGTAAAAACCACGTTGAGTCGAACTTTGGGCCTACAGATTCACTCGAAGGGGCTTAGTTCCACCCGGCCCGAAGTGATGGAGACCACACCGGGGAAACAGCGACGACTTGGAAGGACGCTCAGTCTTGCTACGTGCAAGATGTCGCGAGGGACTGCTTAGCAATGGGAGCAGGCTATGCTATGTCAATACAAGAACATGAGACATACGGCACGGAAGATCATAAAAAATATAGGAAACGATTTCATAGAAAAGACTCTAGGTTCTGCTAATTAACGTGGGTGGTCACAGACAATCCGTGTGTAAAATAGGACTTAAATAGTGTGAAAAACGACTCTATATATGTTATTTCAGTAAGAGCCTGTAAAAAAAAGATAACAATTCAAATCAAAATTGATTTATTCGATAGGATTTTTTTAATCTCTTTGACACGTAAGGTTTGTATAAAATTGATATAGTTTGTACAATGTTAATTTTGACATTTGTTGGAGCAAATTCAGTCCCAATCTTTATTAGCGTGTAAATAATTTGAGATGTTATAGTACGTTTTTTTAGAAAGTGCATGTTTTATCAAGTTTTTAAATTTGTTAATCGACAATTTTAGGAGATCGTTGGATTTTGTTATAGAATTGTCCTTGCCCTGTAAACGATTTACTGACTTTAATGCTCGCAACGAGTTTATCTTTGTTTCTAGTATTTACATTATTTTTAGAAAACGGACATACATCAAGTTTTCAATATCATGTACAGGGTTTTTCAATAGCAACTTGACACTTTTGTTCACTTTTGATTTTAAAGTTGTCAAGTTCTTATTGAAAAACCCGATATACTTAATAAAAACTGAACTGTATTTTGCAATCTGGTAAATTATCTTTTAACAATGAATCTGCGATTATGTGAGATAATACACCTACAAGGTACAAAACAAGGTCCAAGGTACAAGGTGCAGGTGTCCTGTAAGGTACGAAATCAGATGTCTACCTAGGTATACCTACACACATGGTACATGTAGGTAATACATAATCATAATAGGTTTGATGTGTTTAATGTCGTCGTGTGTTCGTCCTACGAATAGACTCCTCCTTCTCCTCCCATGGATGTAATAAAAGCCTTGCCTTTATTGCCCATCCCCTGGTGCTATCCCTTATTATACCAGGGGATGGGCAGCAGCATCCGCCAGAACCCTTAACAGCAAACCGCGATCACCAATTCGCCCGCCAAGCGTGGTGATTCTGGAAAATCCCCATCATATCCTATGAAGAAGGCCTCGTCCAGCACAGTGAACGTAAACAGGCTGGTGATGAATCTATATATAGAGGAAGGCCCTCTATCGATGGGCTAAAGACATTATAAACGTCACGGGAACTCGGTCGATGGAGGCGGCTCAAGACTGTTCGTCGTGACATTCTAGGCCTATGTCCAGCAGTGGACATAGGTTCTACAGACTGATGATGATGATGGTGATGAACATTGCATATAATAAAGATTTAGCCAGATTTCAGGGTATTTCAATGCAAGTTTTCAAGTTAGTTTCATGGTGTGCTTTTTTGAGGTTTAGTTTAATTACCTCATCGTCAAGTAACTAAGCGTGTCGGATCACGCACAGTGAAGTTCCGAAGTCAGTATCTTCAGAAGCCTTCACTGTGCGTGGGCCAACATGCGCTGCTGAACTGCTGATTTCATAATTGGGGTTGTGCAATTCTTTAAAAAATATTTAAAGTACCTATTTAAAAGTTTTTTATACGAATAATAAATAAAAGAATCGTAAAACAGGTTTAAATAAAACCATAGTTTTTTTATATAGAAGCTATTTTTACTTTTAGTAATGTCAGTAGGAATAGACACAACACCGTGACATTAAATAAAGCCGTTATGCTCACGGTACCTACACTAATATAAATTTACATTAATGTTTCTATTTTAACGTTTTATTCTAGGAAAAGAAGCAGTTGACCTTGGATTTTTGCATTCACTAATTGTATTAAAGCTATTTGAATTTTAAATAAAAAATATGGCTTTCAATTAATGAGTTTCGATAAAGGTTATATATAGATGCCAATTAATTACTTATTTTAAAGTTTTTAGTATTGCATAGGTATTTGCAAAGCAATAATGACTTATCATACAGAAATAAAAATTATGTGAGTGAGGATAGTTTGATGAAACGTTGTTATTACTTTATGCATTACAGACAATTTCAAAGAGTTTTTCTGGTATTTCGATTTTCATACTTGTGTAAGATTATTTTTTTAACGAAAGAGCACCTAATATTTAGCTCCCTTTTATTCTATTTAGGCACCATAATTTCTTAGTTTCCACCTGATAGAACCGGTTTACTAAGGACCTGCCTCATCCTTATCACCAGACATCCATGGATCAGGCCTGTGTCCTCGGAATGCCACAACGAACGGTCTTGAACCGTCTCCATCTACCGACTTCCTGCGTACTATAAAATGTCGTCGGTTTTTTTCCATACCAATTTCAACAACCCGCTACACCTGTGAATTTTGGATTTTTTTTATTAATGCACCCCTAGACTATAAAAGGAATGTTCCTGAAATTTTCAGAGCTACGACGGACTTACGGTTTAGGCTGTGCGTTGATGATAAAGTCACAAAACTATTTTATATATATTTATGTATGTAGAAAATAACTTTCAAACCGTTTATACGACGACCTCTGTGGCAGGTAGCCGGCTGAGATGCGAGAGGTTGCGGGTTTGATTCCCGCTGCGGGACAAATGTTTACAAATATTTGTTCCGGGTCTGGGTGTTATGGTACCTTGATACTCGTAGTTCCTGATACCCACGACACAGGGAAGTGGGATCATAACTACGTATGTAACTGTTGGGTATTATATTATGTTACATGATCTTTATTAAATTGTGTCGGTGGGTTGATAGTATTAGTGCAATAAGAAGGTTATGAGCTAATCGGTTGAGGGATCGTTGAGATATTGGGGTTCAAGAGGGGGTAAAATAAATAAAATTGAGACAACCAGTTCAAATAAGGTGTCATATGTCTTGGCTTGGCTAGGACCTCAGAAGCTTGTACAATCTTTGGATATTTCAAAACATTTGATTTTAATTTTAGACGTTTTAGTTTTTGATGTAGGAGAAAAAATAAAATAATCCTAACAGTGAATCCTATCTCATTATTCTGAAATTTAGGTAGCTTTTTATCTATTTTTTTTGTTTTGACACATATACAGGGAAAAGTCTAAAATTAAAGTCTTACCAACAGGTGACATCGCGGTCAAACCTTCAGTCCTTATTCTAAGGGTCAAACGAGGGTCTATAATTGTAAAAAAAAAAAATTGAAGAATTTTGACATTTGTATACCTATAAATATAGTAGAAAAACAATATTATCTGAATGTTTTTTGAAGTTGGTTAGAAAGATTAAGAGAGTGTGTAACATCGTGGGTATTCGCGAAGTCTCAGTTCGAGGTGAACCACCTTTGAACCATTATATTTAATGTTATGTGACAGATGACAAACAAGCATGCGGTCCACCTGACGTAAAGTGGTAACCATCGCCTAAGAGACAGGTACCTATTGAAACGCTTTTTTCCTGGCTACTAGCCTACTTTTGTTTGTGTATTTACTTAGTATTTCTGATAAGATGCTTGATCACTAAAATGCATCGTGCTTTGCACAATTTGTGTAGTAAATTGTCGTACATTTTATTAATTTGCTTATGGAATAATCATCAGCTGCCAGTTGACGTCCACTGCGGGTCTTGGACCTCCCTCCCTCATAGAATGCCACGACGACCATTCTTAAGCCACCTCTAACCACCGACTCCCTACGACCGCCACAATCTTATCGGTTCATCAAGTGAGGATCATAGGCCGTTCTGCAATGCGTTGCTTATAGAATATTGACTATGAAAATTATGGAACGTTGCAAGCGTTACGAGCATTGAAGCAAATTAATTTCCCACGGGTCGGGGCATGTAATTATCTACAGTTTTTCAAGTGAGTAGATAGTAAAGCATTTTTTTAATTTTACTAAATGATGAAAAGTGTTATTTTTTGACCTCGTGAGAAGAATGTACTTATCTTTTGTTATTTTAATTACTTATGTTTGTTAATGTAGGTGTTTCACTTTGCTTTATGACACGATTTACTGTATAGTTCTCAGCAGCAATGCTAGAACCAGACAGTTCTAGGCGTGAGATTATGAAAAATGGAAAGCTCGCCATTTTCTACGATCGATGACAACTCAATTAATCCACTAAATTTGTTTTCCCAACGTGTTCCACATGGTTCAATAGATGTGTTTCAAATCTTTGGACGTAATCTAAGAATCCAACCATAATTGACCATACGGTAGAGAAACGATTCACCAAAACGCAACGACTTGTAGTTTCTAGCCGCATAAATGAGCTCATACTAATCTCAAAAGATAGCTTTACTATAATCTATGCTTGAAATATAGAGCCTCTCGAATGCGCAATTGTAATAAAAATGTCTGGTCGCGGTGGACCGCGCGCTGCGGGTCCGTGGCGAGTTGCGCCACACCAGCGTGGTGTGGAGTAGCTCGGTCTATTTGTGGTGACAAGAGAAGCGTGGGTGCCGCGTGTACCGAGCTGGAGTGGCAATGACCTTGACACTAAGCGAGTGGCCTTGGGTAGCACGTGGCTGGCTGACACCCGCTGTCTGTTGTCGGAACGCCGCCGCCGCCTTTCCCAGGGGAGCCTATTGTGGACACGCCTTGTAATCGCAACGTTTCGTTCACTGTTTCCGGATTCGATAATGTGCTGTTTTGTAGAGCTTTCATTTACTGAAAATGTTGGATTTTAGTTCGCAAAGTTATTTTTGGCTATGTGGTGATATCTAAATTGTTTGATTGGTGGTTTTGAAAAGTAGAGAAGTTGACAAAAGCGAAGCATAGTTTGACATCATTTTCATAATTTAGTATCCTTTTGAGAAAGTATTCCTGATAAAATCTTTTCATATTTTTTTGTGACAAGATGGAAAATAGTTTTCTAAATAGTTATTTATCCATTCTTAAAACGTAAACTTGTAAAAGTTTGTTTGTGAAGTATTGTAATTTAGCATACCCTAATATTTTTCAGCCAAAGTAAAGTTTCAAAAACAAACGTAAATAAACAAGGTTTATCCAGTCTAAGATAATGTGTGAATGGGTGCGATTCAGAGCGTCGGCGACGTGCGGCACCGTGTCGAGTGCGGTCGCCGCGGGGGCGCCGCCGGTAGCCGCCTGGCCGATACGTTTACGAGCCGACACTAACTTTAAGTGACCCCGCTCCAGCCTTGTTTATATCCCATCTCAATGAAAATAAAAGCAGATTCCTCAACTTTCCGTTACTTTCTCAGGTGAGTTTCGCAAATGATGGCTTCCATTTGCGAAGAAAGGGTCGGGGTTTAGCAGGTCAAGTTCATTCACCAATCTCATGTCAACAACAAGGACCGTACGGGGATCTATTTGGGGAAATCACTGCCATCAATCAATTGCGAGGTAAACGCCCGCCCGCCTAGCTAGAGGTGATTGCCGCCCTCAACCACCGTCCACGTCCATGATGATGGCAAAAACAGATCCACTAGATAAATAATAGTAAACAATACATAATTCTTGAACAATGACAGAGAAATCAAGTGATGAGTTTATGCAACTGCATTCTTCGTTGGCATTCTCGTTGGACCGGTCTCGGCAGTTCTACTCGTTAGTTGGGTTTGAGAATTTCTATCTCTAAATAGACATCAGAGAGAGAAATTATCGGTATCGTGGGCATGCAGCAAATGCGGCAAACCAGTAATACGAAGGTAAACGAGGTGGAGCTGTCAAAGAATGCGTGTGACACGATGTGTGCCGGGTTGGGGCACGCGGTCGGCGGCGGCAGCTCGTGGCCCAGACATGAATGAACGCGCTTTTTATCGCCGCTTTGTTGAATCAGACGATTTAGTTGCTGACACCTGTAATTTTGCTTGCACGCACAAACAAGTCAATCAATTTGATTGACGATGACGAGTTTACTTAATACGCGATATGTGCAAGTCAGGCGATCTCATAAGATGTATGAATGAGCACTGAGAGCGAGAGCGAGAATGACTTTTGGATTCTGCTTTTAGTATTCATCTTATTCAACTTACGCTGAGAATAATGTTTCTGATTTTTTCTAAATTAAGTTGAAGCTTAAATTAATGATTATGAGCTATAATTTTATGTTATGTGCGCCTTACACTCAAAAAATAACAAAAGTTGCCACTATCTTTTGTGAATAGTCCCCTCAAATTGAATTCGAATAGAACAAAAAACTTAAAAAAAAGCTTTAATTCTGCAGATTTTTTTTAATGAAATCGATATCTAATTGAGTGCTACGAAAGTGCTACGAAAGCTCTACGCAGAAAATTTTACTTGCTACGCATGTTATTAGTATTAAGGATTTATTCATATTCATATTCATTTATTCATTGCTTTTATGTAGTAAGTAATTTATATTAGTAAGTATTGGTCTTATATACTAGGTAGTTAGTACTTGCACATAAACCCCGTTAGGGCGCTGCAATTTTATTATATTTCATTAAATGATTAAATTGTATGCATACATTATCATTTATTCTTTCTAACTATATTGAAAACTGGTATATAATTTGAATTAAACAAGTAGGTACATAAAATCATTTAACAAAGCAGGTCAACAAACAAATGCCATAAACAATGTCAGGGCTATTTTATGTCAAAATAAAAAAATAAAAAAAAAGTCAAGAATCCGCTATGACAAGTCAAATCAATTAAATTAAACTTAAACTATTTACTAGCGTGTTATATCGTAGCATTTCTGAGAACTATGAAAGTTATCATCTACTTCGCCAGGTAGATAAACTCTGTTATTTAGTTATGTACAATGTACAATCAACTCCAAAACGAATTCAAAAATAAAACTTGTGAAAACGTCGAGAAAACGTCTTCACAAAATCATTATTGAATCCTGAAAAATATATAAAAAAAAACAGCATGTTATTCTGTAATTCATCTTATTTTGGATATGATTTATTCAAGATTCAATAGAAAAAAATTATAAGATTATAGTCATTTTTTTGGTTAAAAAATAAAAACTGACTTTGCAACATAATACTCTCTGATATTTTTTCCCACAACCCGTTTTTACACATTTTTGTAGTACCATGTAGGAAGCGTACGTCGTGTGCTATTGTCCTTATATTTGGCAAACGTTACAGATTTACGCCAGGCTCTGCTAGTAAAACTAGTCTTTGCAGTAGGATTTCGTTTCAGATTTCGTTACCTTTCCAAAACGCTTCTTGATACATGACGTGGTAGACTATAATATAGTCAACCATGTCCCATAGACACATGGTATTATCGTCAAATAGACACACGATATTATCTTCAAATAGGAACCACAGACTCAAGCAGTCTTATTTATAAACGTTAGTCATCTATCTAAATCCCTGTATGTCTTTTAAGATCGAAAAATATTTCTTCTGGAACTTGGAGGGATTGGATAATTCTTGATGTGGAAGCTGAACAAGTGGTCATATAGTTATGAGCCAACTATTTGATTAAATCAGAAAACTTGGAAGACAACAAAGCTAGAGTAGAGTTCAACCCATTTTACGATTGCATTTGTCTAAGAATACCTACGATCAGGTTGTTAAATTTTTTTTGTATTGAAGCTCAAACAATGCAAGTCAAATTGCATTCTCTGGTACAAAATATAAAAAATGATGGTATTATGAGGTACGAGTAATATCAGAAACTATTCCTAGACGTGTTTGTGAGTGAAATGTTTTGCAAAATAAAAAGCATACATTCTATTTACACATTTATTTTTCTTTCACGAAATATGATTGCAATATATCTAGGATGTAGATATTGGAAACTAAAAAATTAAAAGTATTCGTACTTGCCTCTAAGGATTCTAGTTTTTTAAATATTAAAATACTATCTGAAAAAACGAGTTAAAATGAAACTCTAGCCGTGACAATATCAATAAAATAAATGTTCTGATCGCGAAAGTTTATATATTTATTTATTACTAGCTGCGCTCCGCGGTTTCACCCGCGTAAACAATGATAAAAATTGATGACGAAAAGTAGCCTATGTGTTAATCCAGGGTATAAAGTATCTCCATTCCAAATTTTACTCAAATCTATTCACTAGTTTTTACGTGAAAGAGTAACAAACATCCATCCATCCATCCATACTTACAAACTTTCGCGTTTATAATTTTAGTAGGATTATATGCTCGTCTGGCTATCTGTCCTAATATCTCGGCAGCCGTAAGAGGTTTAAAGCCAGTTAAAATTTTCACAGATTGCGATATTGTAGCTTAAATCTTGGCAAATCGTAAAAAAAAACCCGAAATACAACAATAGTATATAAACAACAACATACAACAATAATAGGAGTTAAATTTTTTAGAATATTTAAACTTTCTACCTTCTTTATATACAGACGACAATACGTCATAGTCTGTGATTGAACGTTATGTTTTGTGATTCTAGGCTCCCTAGCCTAGAAGCTAGGGAGCCTAGAATCACATAACATAACATATATTTTACTTTAAATTCATCATTTTTGTAATTAGAGTCCAACAAAGTATCTGCTGTAAGTACGGAAGCCTCAGGGCGCGCATCAGTAGCACTCGCCTGTATTTACGAGTATATTGTTAGACACCTAAAATTTAGTGGGTATTATCGAAAAAACCAGTGAGGTGAAAGAATTCAGTGTTGATTGCACAGGTTTATTTCATGTCACATTATGACATTTGAGTTTTTGGGTTCTGAGGCTTTTCTCAATGAAAATCATGAATTTGACCTTTCACATTCAAATCCATGATTTTGGATTCTTGTTTTCAGCTTTTGCATAAATAATTTGGTTTTAGTTCATAAACTTATTTTTTTATCAATCGATGTAAGTATGTAAGTTTGTTCATCTGTTACATGTTAGCTCTGAAACATGACGGATATTGACAAATGAGATGTCACATGAAGTGTATTTACGTTCCGCGTGTTATAAATTATGTAACATCACACTAAACTTATTATGGCGGAAATTAAACATAGTTTTTCAAACTCGAAAAATCTGTGATTAATATAAATACAATGAGTGTTGCCAGTGACGGCACTGAGACGTTGTCACTTACTACTGGCCTCATACACAAGCTAAAAATCACACACCACTACGTACGTGATAGAATCCGAAATGAGGAAATTCGTAGAAGAACAAAGATAATCGACATAGCTCTCAGAATTAGCAAGTTGAAGTGGCGTTGGGCAGGTCATATAGCTCGCAAAATTGATAACCGTTGAGAATAAAGGTTCTCAAGTGACTACCAGATGACGCATTAGAGGAAGTCTCGATAGACTAAAGACATTATATTCATCGTGGCATTCTATGGGGAAGGCTTTGTTCCAGCAATGGACTTCTGATGATGATGGCGAAGCAAATAAGTTTAGTATCACATAAAAGGGCTTGATAAGTACATTTCAAAAATATACTAACTACTATAAATAACTACTCCACTAAAAAGTTATAAATAAAATAAAAAATTAACAAGTAAATTTTATAAAAAAATATTAAACCCCACTGTTTTCGGTGGGGGTTTCCATTAAAATTAGAAAAACGGAACACTTATGGAAACACATAATTACATCCTAGATCCTATTCATCCTGTGCTGGTCATCATAAGACCCTGGAGTCTGCGGGGAAAAGATATATACGATCATGTCGTTTTAATTTATATTTGAGCTCAAACCTGAAGATTCAGCTTCAATTAACTCAAACTGAAGGCTGAACTGATGGTCCTGGAAAAAGCTGATAAGCTAATTTCCACGAAACATACACATTTACAACCATCTCGTAAACACCATCTTCCATACAAAAAAACCGCATTTTAATCAGAGCACCCGTTCCGGAGCTATGAGGCCACAGACAAACAGACATTCAGACAAACACACTATGGGTTAACACTTATATACCTTATATTATTATTATTATCTTTTTAGTCGGGGGTTAAAAACTAAAACCCAAGGTACTGAAAACAAGTAACAAAATGTTACCAAATATACGAATCTACATATATAGTAAATTTTACTATAGAATAGTGATTTTGATACTTATTTTTAGCTTTTGCGTAGTTAGGTTTTAGTTTTAAACATTTATTTTTTTAGAATACTTATATAGAGCAGCAAAATTTAAAAAACTGTCTCTACAAAAAAAAAACCAGTCAACAATTTTATACCTAGAAAAGGAATACCAAAAAATATATTAACTCGCTTAACTTTCTTGTTGAACCCGGGAAATTGTGATCTTTACAATGCAATTGAGTTTAATATTATTCCCTTCTACGTCGAGAGCTTTAAATCTAATTATATGGGGACAACAGCGATGACGTAGACCCGCTAGAGGGAGATAGCAGATCCACCTAACGCTGCAAAAGATAAGCTTTCAATATTTTAGAAAAGCTTACAAGTAAAACATATTTAATCACAACCGTGTTTGAAAGCTTACATTGAATTGAATTGGTACTAGTAATACGTGAGCACGTGGCCCATAGCCGAAACATATTCGTACATCAGTATGTACGTGTACGTGCTGATACAACGATAGAAAGCGCGGAGCACTCTAAATGTGATACAGATAATACAATAAAATAAAATTGCGATACGAATTCGTGAGAAAATTTAAATAAATGACTTTTCTGTTTGCACATAAAAAGAAATATATTGCGGCACAATGAATGTTGGGGGTAGAGTGGGTAGTGGGGACAGTCGCGAGGCGCTCGAGAGACGGTGCCGGGGGAGGGGAACCCTGGGGGCTAGGGGGTGACCCACTTTAACGGGACAAGTAATATTACTTTTTACTTTTAGGCAACTATTTCATGTTTTTACGCGATAATATATTAATAATCAATGTGTATAAAATCTTTGGGCGACTGACTATTTACGCATATCCTAAACCGTAAGTCATATAGACCTAACATTTGGTGGGTACATTCCTATGGTGGGCGCACTAAGAAAGGAATTTCCGAAATTGTATTGTATTGGGGTTTTGAAGTTTGTATAGAAAAATCTCCACGCGGGCGAAGTTGCGCGCGTTCTACTAGTATTATTTAAATTTGGTCGTGGAAAATCAATGGCGGCGATGAGCTCACCACTGATCATATCTATATTCCTGCGATTGTGCGATTACGTTGAATAAAGGCCGGTTTAGGCTCTGCCTACCTCTTCGGGGAATAAGACGTGTGCCAATGTGTGTACACATATAACATAGCAAATTAAGTACATATCATTTTATAAACTTTATCCTTTTCAAAAGATTAATTATATTACCTGCTCTACTAACGTGATTTTAATCTAATAGTTAAATAACTAAGCACAATTGATTTGTACTCAATTGACTACTATTCTAACGCAGGGTGACCTCTGACAAGACGATAGAAAAATTTCTCAATTTCGTTTATATTTTCTCCAACATTTTTCCGCAAGTAAAACACTCTTTGAAACATTTTTATGTAATACAACATCCTTTCTATATCTGAAAACAATTTGATTTTTGCAAGAAAGCAGGAAAATTTGAAACATGTAAAGTCTATAAAGAGGAAAGCAATCATACGTCTGATTCTAAGCGAACACAATGCCTGTACAAATTGTATACAAGTATGTCTATGTTGGTATGTTTTATATGTATGTTGCGATATTGACGGAGCTTGTTTACACACATCCAGCCTTGTGTGTGTAGGTATTCGTTATCCCACACTCTTGTGTTGTGTAGGTAGGGGGTGTATTCGTTTGATTTTAATTATGTTTTGCAGAATTAATTTTATGATAAGATTCCTCTGGAGCATTATCTTTTAATTTATTTTTAAATTCAAGTTTAATAATTTGAAAGGTGCGAATATGATTTTAAGAATGCTATATATTGTACGAGATTTTTAGCAAAGCTACTGATAAATAAATATAATGCTGTAAATAGTCATAGCACCAGTAACTTTACTTACCTCATACTTATAACCATTATTTAAATTTAAGGATAGCTTGAAATTAGTCCTGTTACTGTTTGCCATTATGCAATAGTGACGGATAGCAATATTTTATTTTGTCATATTTTTTTTGGTTTGTTTTTTGTTTACTGTTTTGTTTAACTGGTTATTAATAGGCTAGTATTTCACTTGGAACTGCCGTAGCAATAAACCGAGAAACAAGAAACTGATACTTAAACTATACTAGCTGCGCCCCGCGGTTTCACTCTCTTGAACAATTATGAAAATTGATGATGATGATAATGAAAAGTAGCATATGTGTTAATCCAGGGTATAAGGTATAGCCATTTGCCAGCCAGCCGTTTGAGCGTGAAGAAGTAAGGAACATAATCACAAACACTGGTGTATACTAGTGGTTCGCCCCGAACTGAGACCTCGCGATAACACCTTTATCAGCCCGACTACTTAACTAAGTAATTTCCATATTTTCCATTATTATTTTTGAAAATTTTCCCCTCAAGGTTTACCAGTACAGTACAGGATCTACCAGTAACTACTCTAACTTCCTACACATCATCGAAATAACCTTTGAATAGGGCTAAGCAACGGGGCGTAGTTATACTACATACCCTGTTAGTACCTATATCAAGTACCTGACGAATTAATTGATAACGTCCTTTTGATGAAAACCATAGAACTCCAACGTCATTTATATTCTTAGAAATGGGAGGTCAACAATGGATGTTATATTGGTTTTTGTTTTATGGAGTACATATTTCTAAATTCTTAAATTTCAGACTTTTCCCTGTAGTTGTGACACAAAAGCCACAAGCATACCAAATTTCAGCATTGTGGGATTGCTGAAAGTACCCTAGAATTTTGGGTTTTTACGTTTTTATTTTCCCTAATATCTCGAAAACTACTAAGGCTAAATAATTATTAAAAACAGGTTTGAAATGTCCAACCAAAGCGCTTTCATTAGACACCACACTTGATCTGACTGTCTCACTTTTGTTTTTTTTACCCCCTCTTGGACCCCAATATCTCAGCAACCCCCTGATCGATATAGCTCATAACCTTACCTACAAACTGTACCAATACTATCTACCCCCATACCAAATTTCATGATAATCGGATTAACGGTTTGGAAGTTTTCATCGGACAAACATACATACATACATACATACATACAAACGCCGATTCTTCCAACTTGACTCAGAGAACTCGCTTCGCTCGTTCAATTATACCATACCATACTGTATACTATACAATATACTTAATACACCTCTACCTTGACTTGCATGAAAAATAAATTTAAGAGCAGTTTCTTAAAAATCTTCCGTGGAAGCTACATCACAGCAATAATGGCGGAGGTAGCAATAAAATCTGGAAAGCTATTGTCAGTACGACACCAATTTCAGTGTCGATTACGGTTCATAAATTCAGTTATTTAACTAAAATTACCTCTTAATGTATCCGGAAAGAGATCCCTCGAACTTAATCTCAGAGTCAAAAGTTTAAGTGAAGAAACTTTTAATTTTTTTCTTGAAGGTGGAGTTGAATGGGATTTTTAGATAGCTTTTGTGAGCTGGTAGAATATTTTAAATAACACATCACAGGCTTATCAAAAGGTTTTGTCGTTACTTCACCACATTGATTGAAATACCGCTGCAATTAAAAAAGAAAATGAAATAAAGAATGTCAAAAAATACAATCATCATCATCATCCTAGCAGCAGCCTTTAGACGTCCACGTTACGTGGTGGACGACCATAAAATACAATGGGGCAAATTGCCATAGTCACCATGCTTGGCAGAAGGATTGGTGATCGCAGTATGCGTGTTGAGTACCTACGCAGGTGGATGCTGCTGCCCATCCCCTGGTGTAATCCCTTAGTCAACTTTTACGACATCTACGGGAGGAGATGGAGGGGTCTTTTCTTAAACCGGACACATCCAGGCAACCGGACATACCACAAAAAAATATGGTCAAGAATAAATATGGTATATATATTAAATACCTTGAATGATAACAATGTTTACATGTTATCATACAGAGCACGAATTTGCCCTTCTAAAAAAGTCGTAAGTTACTAGCGAAGCAAAAGGTTTCTAAAATCTTTGCTCAACAGATGACCAAGACGATTGGAAGGCACGAGGCTACTTGGCTTGTTGCCATGGGTTGGAAAACAACCAAACTCTTTTCATAATCATCATTATCAGTCGGTTGATGTCCACTGATGGACAAGACCTCCTCTATCGAATGCAATGGGGGGGAATTTGCCATAATCACCACGCTTTGCCAGCCGGTCAATCAAACTCTTTTACTACAAAAAAATCAGCCAAGTGCTTGTTGAACCAAGCAAAGTGTAGGGTTCCAAAGTCACAGTTTTCCCTCCATAACTCAAAAATCATCACTGGGTAATTTCGAATTAAAGTTTCCTGTGATCTACATACATGGGTAATAAAACTATATATAAGTGTCTAGGTAAAACAGTTTAGAAATGGCAGAGGGGGTCCATATTGTGTACGAATTTATCTCGCTCGCGCTGGTGGTAGGGTAAATAAAATAATCGTGTTTTAACGAAATATAAAATTAGGGAGTGGCTCAAATAAATTCACCTCCACTTTACATACATATAGCTTAAAAGGAGGACCCCTAAACTTTTTATAAATTATGTTGTTTTGACGGCGTATCAAAAGTATCTCTTTACCGAATTTCATACATTTGGGTTCTTAACTGTGAAAGTAATGATGTTGTGATGGACAGACGGACGGCCCGAACGGTCTTCCAAAGGTATTGTCAGACTACGAAACCCTAAAAAAGCTTGGAAACAAAATAACAAATACTTAACTTGATTTCCTCAAGTTATACCAACGAACTGTTTTCATTGTCCATTTTTGGAGCACAAATTCTATTAGAAATATATCTCAAAGAAGATCCAAAGTCAATCAAATGGGGATAAAAGAAATCGACCTAAATCAATATATTCTCCCCAATTCTTTAACTGTTTGTTTTTATTTTTATCCCCTCCTTATTTCGTTTAAGCGATGTGAGTTGTGGTACTTTAATTTTTTGTTATACGATCCGTTTCATCTTCCTGTTTTGGAGCTCGTAAAGTTCGTTGACCTTAACAAACGTTAGTTTAATTTAAAAATTCAATTTCGGTTCATTGTTATGTAACTTGGATGGTATTAAAGTAATGTTTTATGAAGGTTTTATGCATAAATCTTGTACGATGATGAACGAGACTGGCAGCTATTGTTTCCCGGTTGACCTTTTGTAATTAATTCCGCTCGCTCGATTAATGAGATCAAAGGGATGCTCTATCCGATAATCAACGCCTAAAGTAGGTAGTTGTGTTTGCCAGATTCAATTTTTGTTTATCAGAAGTCAATATCATGAGCAGGTGCTGATAGCACCGGCATAAAAGGCTTTTTCCTAACTTTTCAAAATGGCTGAGTCCTAACAATTTAATTAAAAGTTTTATGTTTCTTTCAAATTCATTTATAAGCACAGATATTGTAGAGATAATAGTAAACATCCATTTTATTCGTAACTTAAAGTCGTGCAGCGGGCTATGGAGAGAACAATCCATGGAGTTTCACTATTATAACATAGTGAATCCCAAGTTACGGGATATATAGAAGAACCAAGATCACCGACATAGTTCTCAGAATTAGCAAGTTGATGTGGCAATAAGCTCCCAGAATTTTCAACCGCTAGGGAATAAAGGTTCACGAGCGGCGACCACCAACCGGACGACGCAGTGTAGGAAGGCCTCCCTATCGATGAACCGACGATATTTTAAAGGTCATAGGAAGGCGGTGGATGGAAGCAGCTTAAGACCATTCGTCGTAGCATTCTATGGGTCTATGTCCAGATGATAATGATGGTGATAGGTACGTCTAATTTAGCTGTAACATTATTTACTTCGTACATAACGTAGTAGGTATAGAAACGGACGGTTGTACATACATATACTTATTACGTTGGTACGTCAATTTGGTGAACGCTTCTATCTGTATGTAACCCTGGCTAACAGCCTTTAGAACAAGACCAAGTTCTATCAGCCAATTAACTTCGAGTACATCACTAGTCTGTCTGTCTCAGGGATAATTAATGAAAACTATACTCGTATACTTAGCAATTTCAGGAATGAAACGACGACGAGTGCTCGTTTATAAGCGTGATTTAACAACTCCAGCATATTGATTTTTACGTCGCCGTGGGCCCGCCCCCTCCCCGCGGGAAGAGTTGTGCACGGGGGTAATGCTAAAATGCTTGTTCCCCTATTTGAGAGTACATGCTGGAGGGACTTTCAATCGCGGCAGCAATATTTCTCTTCTATTTATGAATATGTTTTTTTAATTATTGCGAATACTTTACGTAAGATTTACGACCGGATGCGTCTTCATTCGAACGTGAATGTGACACACTTTCTATTGCACTGTTATCTATATTGTTTAAAACAAGTAGTTTGGCCGCGGTATTGTTAGTTTTGTTTTAACAACAAAGATTTTAATAGAGCGTTACCTCTTTTGCAAATTGTAATTTTATTTTTGCATGTACTAGTAGAAAACATTTTTTGTACGATATCTTAGCGTTTCTTGAAATAAAAAAAAGTAAAAGAAAGTCATAATGAATGATTAAAGCTTACTTTCATTTATTTTTTTAACTTAACATTTTCTGCATAAAATGAACATGAAAAACGTACGTGTTGTGTTCCGTTTTCGGTTAACAGCAAACTACCGTTTTCGGTTAACACTTTAATAAAACAAAAATAGGAAAGTGCGCGTCTCTCTTTGCATGTCCCCGCGAGTTTGTTCAGCCCCACCCGCGCACTTTTCAGTGGGCCGCCCCGCACCCTTCGCTGCACCCCATGTGTTATTCTCCACTCGCTCCGTCCCGACTCGGGACGCTCCTTCATTTTACTCCAATTTACAACCAAAAAATTTCAAACAAACATAACCTAAATTAAATTTAATATTGCTTTGGGATTGATTACGTCTGTAGCTTTTTGGTAAGAACAATATCTTGTAGCTTTTCACGAAATTGCTGTATCCTTGAAATGAGCTGAGTATTAAAAATCGATGTAGAAGATTGGCAACATTGTCTTGTAGAAAACGCTCGCGCGTGAGCGGCTCGCGCCGAACGGGCGTTTCCGTGATTCATTTCTGTGTTCGGCTCGCTTTATTTAATAATCATTAATTTAATAATTAACATGATAATTGTGGAATTGTTCACCAGTAACCTATTTAAGGTTATTGGTGAAAAATTACACAATTATCTAGCTTTTTTATACAGTGTGTCCCTATCAAATAATTTTAACCAAAATCAAAAAACCAAAAAATATTCTTGTACAATTCAACATTTTCAAAAAGATTTGAATTTCATTCTAATTTTACGTGCTTAGGTACCCATAATAAGTTCGTCATTTCCTGAAACTGTTAATAGGTACTTTTATGAAAGTAATCTCAAAAAGTCTCAATAAAGCTCAATAATTTTTTTTATATCTCACATTGAAATGGGCTAATCTTTTTGACAGAACAATCGGTCATAATGACATTTACTAGAACTCAGAAATGCGGCAGGTATGTACTATCTTAAATGTCGAGGTTGTAGCCCTACTTAGAAATCAATTATGTACCTACTACATAAAATGCTATTAGCGACATATAAAACCTTGTTTTTTTTCCGTCTTGTGTATAAAACATTCATAATTAGGAACATACATTTAGAATAATATCTAGCCCAGACGATACCTATAGTTAATAACCAAGGGGTGGCACCCCAACTCTACTGGGTTTGGAAAGGAAAGCTTTTAAGAGCTTTTTGTTTTGTAATTAATTATGTTTTTATTTACATTCTTTGTCGATGTTGTGATTTTAGTATTCACTTATACAATTTAATTTTAATGAATTGATTTTAAGTATGCACTTCGTCTCAATTTTAAATACAGATTTTTTGATCTTAAAATTAGATTTTGACGAGAACTGTGGCTTACGTAATCAATATGAGCTTGATCGTTTTTATTAGGTAGGTTCTTAAAGAGAAGGTATGTCTACTGAGCTAACCGTACCTGGTCCGCAGATAGCACGTATTTGCATTATAATTAACTATTTTTAATTAATATTCTTTTCGAAAGCTATGCCAATACTAACTACAGAATTTGGTAACAGCATGCAATGATATAATAGTATTTACATTATCATGCTTTTATAATATTATAAAAGCATATATAAGCAATATATTTGTATTTTTTTTTTTAATATATTTATTATTTTGTTTTTGAAATCAATTTGTTTTACTAGGTACTTGTCTTTTTGTGATTATACTAAGATGTACGCCACCGTCCTTATTTGTTAAATAGTTTCTGTCCATCCAAAGGTTGTCTGGAAGAGATCGCTCTTAAGAGATAAGACCGCCTATTGTACCTCTGATTTGAAACATTGTATCTTTATTTTTGTTGAATTTTTGTTTATGGTGTACAATAAAGTTATAATCTATCTATCTATCTATATATCTTTTAATCTGTATATTTAAATGGATAAAAACTAGATCTATAAATACGCCGTTTACAATATTAAAGTCATAGTTTTCGATCAACTCGTTACTCGACCTCGATGATGAGAAAACCTATTATTATGTATAGAGAATGTTGTGTCCATGTCTATTTCGTGTTTGTGTAAAGTTTTTTTTTGTTTGGGCTCTGGATTACATATAGTAAAACAATTTGAAACATTGAATACCTACATCAACAAAAATGTCGTAATACACTCGAGAGCAATGAATCCGGGTCACTTAAAGAATCCTAAAAATCTCGGAAACTAAAAATGCTAGGTTAATGCAATAAATTGTATTTAATAGACAATGTAATACTCCTTAAATGAAGGTATTAAAACTTCTTAGTTATTGTAAAGTTATATCATAAAAAAATCAAATTTGAAAAAGGGCCACTTTCGAAGATGGAACTACGAAATTACAGCATTTGGTTTTGCTTTTGTTTGTAATCTGTCATTTATCATTGTTTGATTTCTGTTTTTTTGTTGTTTTTTTTCTGCGTAAACGCAGTAATGGAAGCACGAGGAGGCAATACGAAGTATTAAAATTCAAGAAAATCGTAATGTTGATGTGCCTAAGGTGGAGTTTAGCTCGCAGGAAATTATTGTAATAAAACCACTTGTACGTGTTCGCTCGGTTATGTTTATTTGCGACTGACTGGCCTAGCTTCGCGCGGCTAGTTATAAATGCGAAATATAAAAAAAACTCAAATTTGGAAGAACTACATAACATTCCGCCCACCAAAAGGACTGTCTGGTCCTTTTCTACTCGATATACAAATTGATAAACAAATGAAGTTACTGTTTACAAATGAAGCATAAAATTGATTACAAATTGGACAGGAAACATAAATCTAGATCCTACCGTGACATAATCATAGGATGAGTAGGAGAATGTTAAGTATGTTAACAAACTATAACCTGTTGAGCTAAGTATTTATACAATACAAAACAAAATTTACTTTACCATTAGATACACAACAATGTAAGCTTTACTTACATGCAAAATTTTGAGCTTATCATTAAATAACACAATAGATACAATAACCTATTAATTACACTTTTAATCAGTATCAATAGGTAGAGGACACAATCTTGAAATTGATCTTTTTACTACGTTACTACCACTCTTTACACTATAAACTCTTGTATGAGAATCATCACCAGGGTGCTTGCTTACAATGCGGCCCAGGGACCATTTCCCCGGGGGTAAGCCATCGGTCTTGATCAAGACTATGTCACCGACTTTGAATTCTTCAATCTTTTTCAACCAAATCGGACGTTGTTGCAGTCTCGAAAGGTATTCTTGTTGCCAACGTCGCCAGAAGTCACCAAGAAGTTTTTGCGTGTATTGCCAGCGAGATAAGGTGTTGATTTTCACATCTTTGAAGTCTGGCGATGGGACGACTATTGGTGCTTCTCCTATTAAGAAGTGTCCTGGTGTGAGCGGTTCTATTACATCAGGATCTGAGTCATCTATTGGACATAACGGCCTGGAGTTGAGACAAGCTTCGATTTGGCACAGTACAGTTGTCATTTCTTCAAAGGTTAGATTAGTGGATAGCACGCGCTTCAAATGATGCTTGACAGACTTTACGCCAGCCTCCCATAATCCTCCAAAATTTGGTGAGTAGGCGGGGATTAGGTGCCATTGGGTGCCGTCCAACGCCAAACTATTGCATATTTCACCTTCAAATACTAAGTTTGCGTCTTTCCATGCTGCCATTAACTCTTTGTTTGCACCAATAAAATTTCTTCCTTGATCACTCCAAATATTGCTACATCTCCCTCTTCTAGAAACGAAACGTTTGAATGCAGCTATAAAAGCCTCTGAAGTGAGATCTCCAACTAGTTCCAGGTGGATAGCTTTAGTCGACATGCAGACGAATACAGATATGTATGCCTTCTGAGTCTTAATACCTCTTCCCTTTGCCGTGCTTACTTGAAAAGGTCCGGCAAAGTCTACTCCACTATGTAGAAAAGCCCGTGTTGGAGTCACTCTCTCTTTTGGCAGATCTCCCATGATCTGTGTTCTGCTAATGGCTCTCTGCTTTGCACATACTAAACATTTGTGTATGCATGTTTTTACTAATCCCTTTGCCCTTATGATCCAGTATTTGGTACGTAAGTAACACAACATTAATTGGACGCCTCCGTGTAATGTTTGAGCATGAGCATCTGCGACAATCATTGTAACTAATTTGTTCTTGTTTCCTAAAATTATAGGATATTTGGTGTGTTCATCGAGATTTGCGTGCCGCAGACGACCGCCCACCCTGAGGATACCGTCTTTGTCAAGGTACGGGTTGAGGGTTTTTATATTACTATCTCCTTTCATAGGTTTATTTCTTCTTGTTCTATCAATATCATCGCTATGTTCTTCTTTTTGTACTAGTTTAATACATGCCATCAGTGCTTCATCCAATTCATTCGTAGTAAAACTTTCTTCTTTGTCTTCTAAACATCTTTTAAAATTCAAAAACCTTTTGCAGTAGGCTATAACCCTTATCAATTCCTTTAAGTTTTCAAATTGGTCAAATTGTGATGTAAAATTTTCCATTACTTCTTCACTCTGTATGTTTAGATTAGCTTGTATTTTATCCTTCTTCATTTCTAAGTCTGTAGTTATTACTTCTGTGTGTTTTATTTTTATTTCTGTTTCAGATAGCCACGCTGGGCCTCTCCACCACAACTCCGCATCTTTCAAATCAGCAAGTAACATGCCCCTGGACGCTATGTCTGCAGGATTCTCTTCTGATGGGACATGATACCACCGTTTGATGTTCTCGTTAATCTCTACGACCCGGTTTGCTACGAATGGTTTCCATCTGTGTGGCTCGCCAGATAACCATGCAATGACGATCGATGAGTCGGTCCACGCATACATTTGTGTCACAGGTATTCTCATGGCTTGTTCTATTTGCTTTAGCAGCCTCGACAGCAACAGCGCTCCTGACAGCTCCAAACGTGGTAAGGACACAGTACGTAAGGGTGCCACTCTAGTTCTTGATGCTATGATTTTTACTGTCACAGAGCCATCTTGTGTCTTTGTTCTTAGGTAAGCCACTGCTGCGTAAGCTTGCATCGAGGCGTCGCTGAAGCCATGGATTTGTGTGTTTTTCATTTCAGTGCTTAATGTGCCGAGCCATCGATCGATATAAATTTGATCTACGTTCTTGAAATCTGTTCTTACTTTCGTCCATTCGTCCTCTAGTGGTTGGCTTATACTGTCATCCCAACCGACCTTTTCGAGCCACAGCTTCTGTATCAGTATTTTGGCTATGATCAGACTTGGGGAAATCCATCCTAGAGGATCGAATAGTTTCTGAACATCCGACAGGATTGTTCTCTTTGTGACTTTGGTTGAGGTTGTTGGCAGATTTAGTTTGTATTGGAATTGATCCGTTCCTAGGTTCCATATTACTCCTAATGCCTTTATAGTTCCGTCTAGTTTGAAATCCAAATGTGCATGAGTAGTTCTTTCACTTGGTTCAATGGATCTCATGAATTCAGGACAATTTGAGGACCATTTTGAAAGAATGAAGCCGCCTTTCTTCAGTATGCTAGCCACTTCGAGGGCCGTAGCTATAGCTTCTTCTGCAGTGTCATTACCCGTCAGCATATCATCAATATAGTAATCTTCTTTTATTATCTTAGCGGCTCTTTGATGATTTTGACCTTCATCGTCAGCAACTTGATGGAGAGTTCTTACTGCTAGATAAGGTGCTGACGCAGTACCGAATGTGACTCGGTTCATGCGGTATTCTTTGATTGTTTCTAACTCATCTTCACGCCATAAAATGCGCTGATATTTGTCGGCATCATCTTTATTGATAAGGCATTGTCTATACATCATTTTAATGTCACTTGCATAACAGACACGTCTCAATCGCCATCGCATGATTAAGTTCCTGAGGTCGTCTTGAAGCTGAGGACCAACAAGCAGTTCATCATTCAGTGAAATGTGATTCGAGCCCTTTGCAGAAGCATCAAATACGACGCGTGTCTTAGAAGTTTCTTTGTCATCACGGACTACGGCATGGTGAGGTAAGTACACTGCTTTCTCTTTCTTTGTTTCATTTTCAAATATTTCTTCCATGTGTCCCAATGTTAAATATTCTTTCATAACTTTCTTGTAATCTTCCTTTAGCTGTGGTGTTCTTTTAAATCTTCTTTCTAACTGTAGTAGTCTATTTCTTGCTATATCTTTCGTATTACCTTCAGGTGACTTTGGATTTTCTATTTTAAAAGGTAACTTGACTTCGTATCTTCCTTCTTCTGTTCTTGTGTGTGTTTCTTTGTAGATGGTTTCGCATAGTGTTTCTTCTTTTGTTAATTTCCTGTTATAATCTGTGTCTATTTCCCACAGTAATTTTAGCAGATCATCCATATCTACTTGATGGTGAAGGACCAGAAATGATTTTTCTTGCAAGTTCGTTGAACTGATTTCTCCGAACAAGATCCATCCAAGGTTTGTTTTCTGAGCGCATGGAGAACCTGGAGGACCTTTGATAAGTGGTTGTTGCACTATAAGTGCGTACTCTTTGACGCCTAGAAGCAAGTCAATTGGCCCTGGTGTATGATAGCTTGGGTCTGCCAGATTGAGTCCTTCTAGGTGTGTCCAATTGTTGACAGTAACAGCTTTGGAGGGAAGGTGCGTGGTAAGTTGCTTGTTCATAACATAAGCCGTTAGATCCATCTTGAAGCTTGAATCCCATCGGGATCCAACCTGTAGCTGTACCACATGATTGACGTTCGTCCTTGTAGACCCCACTCCAATGATACTTCCTCTCGCTGACTGTTTGGTGAGATTGAGCATTTGAGTCGCCTTCTCGCTAATAAATGATGCCTGCGAACCTTGGTCTACCAGCGCGCGGAGAACAACGGCGTGGTTTTGCTCGCTTCTTACTATCACCGTTGCCGTCGCTAGCAGTGCTATGCCTGTGCCTTGTTTAGAACTGTGGTGTGACGCGATTACTGTGTTGACATGTAGTTCCTCTTGCTCCTCTGCACTGTGATATGATGCCTTCGGTTGAGTGGTTGATGATGATGATGATTCCGAAGTATCTGAGTTCTGGTTCCGGTGTAGGAGAGTATGATGGCGCCGATTGCATATACGACAGGACATTTGCAATCTACATTGGTGTGCGGAATGTCCTGGTACTAAACAGTTGAAGCACAAGTTGTTCTTCTTTACATATTCATCTCGTTGAATAGGTTGCAGGTTTGTGAATTCTTTACAATGACATAAAGTGTGGTTTTCCTTGCATAAAGTGCATGTTTTTTTTGATGGTGATGGTGACGTAGTTGACGTGGGCTTAGGTGACATGGTAGCAGTAGCGATGTGGTATGAACGTTCCTTCAAAGGCTTGTCACGGGGGCCCGACGATGAGACCAGTTCCAGCGTTCGATATTTTGACTGAAGAAATTTCTTCAAATCACTCCAGGTAGGTAGTTCATCAGATTCGTCGTCGTAGGCATTCTCTTCCCACTCTTTATGTGACTCAGGGTCCAATTTCTGTACGACCATAAAAATGATGATAGGATCCCATGAGTCCGTAGGTATTTTTAGGTTTTGCAAGTTGTTCAAGCACTCCATCGTGACGTCAAGCAAATTCTTGATCTGAGACGAAGATTGAAAAGATATCTTCTTTTGGTTGAACATTTTTTTTAAGACTGAGTTAATAATTAATCTTTTATTTCCATACCTTGCTTTGAGAATGCCCCATGCTTGTACATAATTTTGGTGCGTTACCTGGATATGTTTCAATAATGTCTGGGCTTCTCCGGTCACACTAGTTTTCAAATAGTGCAACTTTTGCACTTCACTAATCGTCGTATTTTCATGCACTAATGAGGTAAACAGATCTTGGAATGTAGACCATTCTTCATAATTTCCACTAAACTTTGGTAATTCTATCCTCGGCAGCCTAACGAGTTGGTTTTGATTGGAATTCATGCTGTTGCTCTGCGATGAGCCGGCGGCCGCGGCAAGTCCGGGCGATGGTGATAAAGTAGTCAACAAGTCCCGTAAATCCGCTAGTAAACAAATGTATAAGTCTTCGTAAGTGTAAAAGTCTTCATTTGTAAAATACGGTAGTGAGGCCTTTTTTTCTTTCGATGTACTTTTGACTAAATCTTGATGTGTTTTCGTGAAAGTTACCCAATACTCGTCGATAATTTGGATTCTCATTTCGACGTAACTTTTCGTTAATCTTGCCTTCGGACATTTCTTCAAATTAGTTTGAGTTTTCTGTAGTAAAGATGCCGTATCTTCCAAAATATTAATTAATTCCGCCGTAGTGGTCATCGCGCTAAGTTCTTATCTCCGCTTGGAATGCAGGCGCTATTGTTCTCGTCGGCCGGCCGATGCTTCGTAGCTCGATATAAATCCGGTTCGATTGTGACCATATGTTGATGTGCCTAAGGTGCAGTTTAGCTCGCAGGAAATTATTGTAATAAAACCACTTGTACGTGTTCGCTCGGTTATGTTTATTTGCGACTGACTGGCCTAGCTTCGCGCGGCTAGTTATAAATGCGAAATATAAAAAAAACTCAAATTTGGAAGAACTACATAACACGTAATAAAGTTCAAAAATTTCATGTTTCCTATTTTTGTTTTAAGGAGAGATCAGCAGTTTTTTTCTTTATGTAATTTTGTGTTAATAAAATGTATGGTGACTCATATTTTTTTTACCTTCATTTAAGGAGTATTACATTGTCTATTAAATACAATTTATTGCATTAATCTATCATTTTTAGTTTCCGAGATTTTTAACATTCTTTAAGTGACCCGGATTCATTGCTCTCGAGTGTATTTGTAAGCATGGGGTTTAAATTTAACGGTTCTTGTAGAAAAAACATGACATACATTTTACTAATAACTTCAGCCATATACGTGTAAAAAAGAGTCTTAATAAACTGACGTAAGAGTTACGATTTTTTCCTTTCGAGCTACGGAACCCTAAAAACGATTTCATTACGCTATCAAAGAGATAAAAACATTCAAACTATTAGAAGCATGATGCTGCAAACACGGCAATAAATTATAATAGGCATAGTGCATTCCCATTCATCATGAATCGGGCCATCTACAGAAAAGGTTTTAAATTGTTTCTCGTTGTTAATAAATTTTAAACAGACAAACCTGTACATCTCGGGCTCGCGGCTTAAAAAACAAGTATCGTGAGTATAGAATCCAGACGAAAAAAGTAGTCGCGCAACATTTCACAAGGCTCAACGGCCCGCTGCACTGGCATTGTGTGCCCTAACAATATCCACGGCCCAGGGAACACTGCCCAATAAATACAACACGTCCACGACGTCATTTCAACAAATCAAATACCCTACGCAAACAAACTCGAATCGACCATTCCAGACGATTTGAGTTTTATACACCCTCCGTCACGGCTATGACTCTATCTTTACCTACTTGAAGCCAAGTTGCAATTTGAAATTAGGGAGGGATGTGAGTCTGATTAGTTAAGTACTTATAGACTACAAATTGGGAGTAAATATCATTCTGAAGACAGGTCGTTGAAAACACACCACACTAGGCAACACTAGGTAGTAATAGTGAATTAGATCAGGTAATTTATTAAATTAAACAGAGTTCAGAAAACGCTTGAATTTATTTCACCTGTCGCATCCGGCCAGAATTTTGTTTTCAACTGTTCATAAGTCAGAGCTCCTAGAGTACATCCAAGCAGAGCCTCGGTCCCGTCGGGAGGGGTCGCAAACAGGTTATGACCCCGACAAGTTACTCGTTCGAAGCCTCCGATGTGACCACACCAAAAGACCCACAGAACCTTAGTAAAACACCCTGTTTGGTTCAACTTTCTACAGAGGTAGACGAGGTAAAAGAGATCTCACTAAGGTGGCTGCAGCCGCGGTCCTTTCTGTCCCAAACTAGGATAAGATATCAAAATATCAGGATATTCAAAGTAAAAAAAGTCGTACATAATATTAAGCTATTAATACTAGGATTAAAATGAGAGTGACCGGTGTAGGTAAGCATATTAGGTATTTAAATAAGGCTTTTAAGAACAACTATATAGGGTTTACGATGAAAATCGGATTCCATAACTTAAGGATTAAATGATGATTTTGTTCTGAATAAAAATAGAAAACATACGCAGAGGCACCTATTATGGAATGCATCCATATGTATGGACCGCTTCAACCCTGCGTCAAGTATATTAAAACAATGCTGCGATTTGTTTAGATACTTTTTCCACGCATAAGTAAACGAATATATTTCTAATATTACCACATAATACGCCATTGTTCTTCAGTTCGCTGATATTTCTCCCGTATTTTCAACGCTTGGACGCTATTTAAGTGATACACAAACCTAGCGAAGCATGAATACAGTCATAAAACAATGTTACAGTGGGCAATTATATGACTCATATAGCTATTTAACATCGTTTACCTGCTTAAAGTTTTGTTAGTAAAATATTTTGTAGCGGCCATTTAATTTGGAATTTTGTTTTTAATATGAACGCGTGTTGAAAATGTATGATGAAGTAATTGATTATTCTTCTATTGTTTTTATAAAACTGTTTTATTGGGTACGCAACGCACATGCGTTGTATGTAGTCTTATGTTTTGACTTTGCACAATTTCAGCATTTATGCAGATCTAAATATAATATCATAATTGTAGGTAGGTGTAGATAATTAGAAGTAAACTCAGTGCTTGTTAGTTATGGTGCCTTGTTCGCAGTAAATACTGATTATCAGTATTCAACGGAACCTCAAGATACATCGCTAGGCTCGCTACTATTTATCTCTTTATTGATGAGCTTGTCAAATTCATTGGAAAACTTCACATTTGTGTAAATTGTGACGCTGTTAATAGTAAGTGTGTGAAGTTCTATAGACGACGAGGGTGCCTGTTTATAGTTGTTATGGAATGAAACCATACAGTATCTACAACATAAAGACTAGGTATCCTCGCGCCATCTGGTGGCCATCAAACATTGGAGAAAAAACAAACTTTCTGTTAAAGTAAACAAACCTAGTACCAGCTATCATAAATAGACAGTGTTGGAATTTATAAAATGTTTATATACTTATTATGGGTTTCGTTACCTAAATGGTAAAAAAAGAAACCCTTATGGCGAGAATTCACTTTCCGTCTATCTAGTGTGTTTATCAGCTACTAAAACTGCTAAGGCTCGAAAATATTTGTAGAATTTGGTTGCCCAAATCTATTTTAAACTAACTTATTTGCAAAATGTATTTAATTTCTACAAATATGGTTTAAAAAAAGTAAAAAAAGTAAATAAGTAGGTAAAGTAAAAAGTGAAGAAAAAATGGATATGAATGGTCTTGTTAGTTCATTTCAAAACTATAATGTATGCTGAAATCTCTTTGATTTATGGTCTGTATGGGATTATACCAGGGGATGGGCAGCAGGATCCACCTGAGTACTTACCACAATTACCAGCACCAATCTGCCTGCCAAGCTTGGTGATTATGGCTAATCCCCTATTGTTCGATGGGGAAGAACTCGTCCAGCATTGGACATCAAGCGGCTGATGATGATGGTAAGGATAAACTTAGTAATAGAAAAGAATTTGTGTATTATTTGCTACATAAACCACACTTAACACACTGTCTGTGATTTGTCAAGATAACTTCAAAACAATTTAACTAACATAAAAATACCATTCGTGTCTTCGTTTAAATAAGTTTAGAGGCATGTTTTAAATTATTTCAGTCGTATGCAATAAAAGTTAATTCCATGTTGACTCGTATAAACATTGTTTAGTCTCAGCGCTGTGTATACAAAAATGAAAATAAAAAGAGACTAAAAATTGTAGAACCGGTCCCTGGTATCGTGGCGCGGAGAGCGTCGGAGGAGTGACCTCAGTTGGCCTTGACAGCTGTGCTCGCTCCGTGAGCCTCTCGATTCAACCACTAATAACTCCACTACATTATAATGCTGATGCAACTATGCGTTACAATAATGTGTTACGTACTAGAATGCGTCGCCTCGACACATTTCTTCGAGCGACGCGACGCGCGCGACTATTTGTCATCTCTTCAAAACATGATTTGTCGATGCTCGTTTGTCTTCGTAAAAGTACCTAAATAGAGCTTTTATGTCTTTGTTACGCTCGTATGTTATGGCTTTATGTTCAATTTATAAAGGTTTTTATTTTTATATAGTAATTCTCTAAGGGCGAATAATAATAATTCTCTACCCGGGGAGATGGGCCTCGTTTGAATTGGTTTGCAAAATGTTTAGAAGGAAAACTCCGAAATAAAATCTGAGAAAGGCAGCTTCGCTGAGATAGAGAAATTAAAACCTGTACTCTCTGTTTAGAATGGATTTAGCTTCGATGGGTTTACGGTTTTTAGTATTATAATAAGCGGCAATGAACGTGCAACCTGTCACGTATTTGGTAAAGCTAATTACCTACTATATGAAAAAGTGGGTATTAGGCAAAATAATGTTTGGACATGCCTCTGCTTGTCCCCGGTATATCCCTGCGGATCTGAGTAAAGATCTGAGGATGATACTCTCCATGATTTATATAATTTTCTGTTTAAATAATATTGAGATATATTCAACGTTAGCATGGCGGCACTCCTGGGTAAATTCTATTTTTGGTTTTAAACATTTTCAGGACAGATGATGTATTTTAAAATTTATTTTTATATATATTTTTATATTAAAAACGAGTATAATTATATTTCAAATTAATAATTACAAAAAGTTTTGCCACAATAACTTTATTAGTTAATTAGCTATTAAATTCGCCTCTCGATGGCCCAAAGCCCGTTCCTCGTGACGTACTCTCGTACTCTAGGTAGCAGACCTATGTCCAGCAGTGGACTTCTACAGGCTAATAACGACGATGATGATGATGATATTTGCTTTATAAAAAAGCTGCACGACCATGAATGACAAAAAACACTACTCTAAGCTGTTGTGATCCATGTCAGTTAAAAATCTTTTAAAATCACTCACATTCACATACCCACTAACAATATTTTGTATTAAATTATTTAAATAAAATCAAATTATTCTATAATCAACTTTTAAAATTAAAATATTTAAAGGCAATCAATGTAATATTAATAATAAATATTCTTGTTTGATAATTTTAGTGGTAGTGAAACCGGTGCAGTACATCACACATTAATCACTGTGATTTGATACAGGGTGATTCACTTTACTTGGATAGCTACGATAAAAAATAAATAAAAACATATAACACAACAGTCATAGATACATAGTCCGAATCCCACACAAGAATTTCCTGTGTCGTGAGTATCAGATGCTACGAGTATTAAGATACTGATGAACTAACTACAATGATAAGCAGATAGATTAGATACATAAGTTTTGTTTAAGCACCCAACAGAACCCAGACTCGCAACAAATATTTTCAGATCCTCTTGCGTCTCAGCCTATAGCTACTCGCCCGCCGAGTGACACGCCGCACTTTGCCGTTCAGCCGTGTCTCATGTCGTGGCCCGTCCAAATCACCATGATCTATATTGTGTGAACCCAGTGGTGGATTTATACTAGGGGCAGTCGGGGCTAGTGCCCAGGGCGGCAAATTTTCTAAGGCGGCAAAATTTGGAAAGTGAGAATTTTTTTTCTATACAATATATAATAGTGCCCCAGGGCGGCACAAATTTAAATCCGGCCCTGTCAGTGAACCACCCTGTATTTCGTATCAGTATAGACAGCAAAAATGAAAATTAAAACTTTCGGTGTAGTTTAAAAGGTTAAATACTTTTTCTATGATTTTTCTTATTAGTATATATTCTCAATCATAATTTTCATACGAAAACTGTTGTGAAAAGAGCACGTTAAACAATTCTTTCTCCTCATTAAAATAGCTCTCTATAAAAATAACAGTGAACGTATTGAATGCATTTCATTTCATAAAGTGCTTGTAAACTGAAAGCACGCAAATTAAATTCCCTGTTGGTGATGCACGCAGACGAATGTATCTGTTAGCGGCGATCCCAATTTCAGGTTGAACTAGTTTTGCCTAGGTCAAACTGTTTAAGTCCAGCAAGTTAGGATCGACTTAGTTTAGCCTGGGCAACATCAGTTTGTCCTGAAGAAAAAAAACAAATATCAGACTAAATTAATATTGCCTAGGCTAAACATTAATCGTTGTATATGACAATATGATTCATTTTCCATAGTACAAAATCTCAGGGCTCCGCCAGATGATCACCAGTGGGCCTTTCACTTACTCGACCATAGTTCCCTTCTAGATCAGCGGCTCGCTACGCTCACCACACTTCTTACTCCTTGCTGCACGCCAGTCTCGAGAACTCATTCTACTGCAGGACCTCCTCGGGAGCCTTAACTACACATAACAATAACACATACACTCTAGGACCTAAATTGTTATTTCACAGCGTGAGTTAAACACGTGGATTCCATTTTGTTCCGATTTGATTACGCGACTCCAAATCTTACTGCCCAATTCAAATCAAATCAATTTGTCTAGGCAATATAAGTTAAACCGGACGAATGAGTTTTCTTATGAAGACAAACTAATATTGCCTAGGCTTAACTAAGTCGATCCTAACATGCTTTGATTGGACTAGTTCAACCTAGGCAAAACTAGTTCAACCTAAACTCGGGTTCTGCCAGTAACGCATCTATCGATTTAAGTGGCTGGCAATACTCGGCATAACCAATCCACGGAAGAAGCAATAGTGGTAACCTACAGAAATCTCACTCGGATCGACTTGTTGTTTTTAAATGAAAACTTACTATGTATTTTGGTACGGCTTCTAATCTCTAAAAAAAAGTAAAACCTCTAAATAATTAATAACCTCAACAAAACTTCAGCAGGAGAATAGTACGTAGTGTATAAAATAAAATAAGATATAATAAATAATTGTTATAGTAATTGACACATTACAGGTGCTGAAAATATTATATTTCTTTGCAAAATATTAAAACAAATTAAAATCTATTAATAACGATCAAGTGGGTACCCTGAGTTTTCCGATTCGTAAATTATTTCTAAATCGTCAGAGCCCGTTTCGAGTTTCAGCCACTTTTTCCTACAAACTATACTAGGTAAAAAGGTACTGGTAAAAAAGTGGAAATTTCTCAATTTTAGACTTTTTCCTTTATTTGTGGCTCAAACCCTAATTTCTTAATTGTGAGGTTACTGGAAGTTACCCAACAGGTTTTTCATTTTCACGATTTCCATACAAAAATTAGACATGCATATCTTTTGAATGCATCGAGTTAAACGCTTGATTTTTTAAGGAACTATGAAGTCACAAACCCTTATTTTTGGTATACATTTTTAGTTTTTAATTTTAAGCTTTAGCCATTCTTTAGAAAATGGGTCTTAACAGACAGACGGACAACAAAGTGATCCTATTAGGGTCCCGTTTTTTCCTATTGAGGTACCGTACACTTGATTTGTAAATATTTGTTCCGGGTCTGGGTGTTGTGGTACCATGGTACTCGTAGTTCCTCATACCCACAACACAAAGAATCCTATAGTGTGGGATCAGGACTATGTATATGTGTGTTGGGTGTTATAATAACAATAATAATTATTTATTTATAAAAACAAGTATCTTAAATCTCTATCCTTAATAAAGAAACAATAGTTTCTTTTTGGTAAAACAGCTATCGACCGGATCCTGAATAAGGCACCAGTGACAAAGTTTTTTCAGCCGGCAATAAACTATAAAAAAACTAAGAATGAAACAGTGCATTCAGACCATGATTCTGAAAATATTTAAGGTGAAAAAACACTAAAAATGTGCTAACTTTTGGGCCGCTTTTTTCGTGTTTTCTTCATAAATATCCATAAAATATCATTAAAGGAACACAAAAACCAAATTTCCATCATTAAAAACACTTTAATCAATAAAAACGTCAAAAAAAGCAATAAAAACCACATAAGCAATACTCGCGCTGCGCGTCGATCAGCTGACCGGGAGCGTTGAACTCGTGCGGCCGGAATAAATGCGTTCATTGCTGGCTGACAAATACGATACGAAACGAAAAAAAAGTTTTTCTCCGGTATGAATCACTTCTCAGGCGAAAGCTATTTTATGTAGCTATGACATAGGTAGCTTTACCGGTACCTTCAGTATTTGGGAGCTGTCTTTTTACACGCTGTATAAGGCTGAATGAATATCGGATCATATTGCATCTAATGTAAATATTTGGTGTGATTGATAATTTTACAATGAAAACCTATTTAAAGTGATACAGGTCTGGTACATCATACCGGCGCGGGACAATGGGCATTCCAGCCGCTGGGGTTGAGGGAGGGGTCCCATCCTATCCCATTGTGCAAGTCAACGCTGTCCCGGACAACAACTTATTAATTAAGTGCATGATGATAATAACAACTCTGTGGGTTTGTCGGCAGAGTAATTATTTTATTTCGCAAACTATCATGTGCTTGTACTGAGTATGGGTTTTATTTAAATTTATACTAGTGGTTCGCCTCTAACTGAGACCTCGCGAATATACGCGTTGTAGGAAATCTACTTTCTTTACCTATACCAATGGAAATTATAAAAAAGAAGTGTATTTCTCATAACATAGCATAACATAACATCCAACAATCACATACAGTCTTGATCCCCACGACACTAGGATTCCCTGTGTCGTGGGCATCAGGAACTAGGAGTACCATGGTTACTACCCTGTACTTTTGCATTTCGCGACAGGGTGGGAATAATTTAGCATAACCATTAATCGGATAACAATAGATTTTTATTCGCGACGGGGTGGTACCGGACGCAATGGTAATATACCGTACCAAACACCCAGACCCGGAACAAATATTTGCAGATCATACAAACATTTGTCCTGCAGCGGGAATCGAACGCGCAACCTCTTGCATCTCAGCTGGCTACTCGACCGCCGCGCCACAGAGGTTGTCATAACAAGTTCTTTCATTTTTTAAGTCAGTTGATTATATTTTGACACAAGTTTTTTTTTATTTACTGCCCCCCAGAATTAAGCCCCGAAATCAGGATTCATTTATTAACGTTTCATATAAGTTTGTGATTGGGTCACCTAATTCTATATATGTACAAAATTTCAACTTTTCAGGCAGACAGACCGACACCTGAGTGATCCTATAATGGTTCCGTTGTTACCTTTTGAGGTACGGAACCCTAAAAATGAGAAATATCTCCCAATGCGAAAAAAGTTATGTAATTTGGCACGCGGAACGAAGTTACTATTATTTAAGCTATGCCATCTGTACGTACGATGTCGTTGCAGGATAATTAATTGATTTTCGTAGAAATTCCTTCAAAGGGATTCATGTTATTCGTTTTCTTTCTTTTCGTGTCAATCAATACTTATATTTTAAATTTTTGGTTCAACAATATTTATATTTTATCTAAATGGTATTTGGCCATATTAATTGCGTCAGGTATAGCTTTTTCCTCTTGTAAGCTATATTGCTGTGTCGTTGTCGACACAAAATGTTCCCACTATGTGGCTCTATCGTTATCGCCCACAGAATTGTGTCAATAACTAGCCCACCCGAATGCTGTACCATGTTCCTGTCAAACACAAATTCAACTAAACATTTGGCTTATTCGTGTCTTTTGCCTGTACTCTTTATTAGTCAATACAAAGCTCAGACTGTTTAACTTGAAGTTAGATAGACGCTAAATGTTGAATCCAGCTTCTTAAAATTGAATTTACCCCTCAAAGTAGTAACTTTTGGTGGAAGCAAAGGTTTCCTGTATAATAAGGATTGCTATATGACCATCATATCATAGCTCAATTATAACGGGATTGCAGCGTAAAGCTACATCATCATCATCATCAGTCAGTTCATGTCCACTGCTGGACGAGGCCTTCTCTTTCAAATCCAATGGGGGGATTTGCCATAATCACCACGGTGGTGATCGCAGTATTGGTGCTAATTACTCAGGTGGATGCTGATATCCATCCCATGGTGTAGTGTAAAGCTACTGTCACTCCTTAAATAGGAGAACTTATTTTAGACCAGTCACAAGATTATAAATCTTCTTGGTCTGAGAAATTTAATTAGCTTGATCAAAATAAACTAGCGTGCAATGAAATAGGATCACCTACCAAACTAATTTTTTATTTAATAAATGTTAAGTAATTTTTAACAAAAGTTAATAGATTTAATGCCATATGAAACATATTTTAATATGATTTATATTTCAATTCGATATCTTGCATAGTTTGGAAGGAATTGTGGTTTTTATAAGTGAGCCTATTGCACACCAGTTTATTACGTAGATTTTACCCGGTAGGGTAACGCCACGGAGTAAAATATTTTCCTCGCTTCAATCGATAAGAATATGCAGATGTAGGTGAGCGGGTCTCTAAGATTGCACGTTCCCTGTCCATTCATAAATAAATTGATTTTATAATTTACCCATTTTTACGTGATTGTCATGAGATTTTTGTGAGAGAATTGTTCTGGATTTTAAATTAATATCAATGGTTTATTTTTAAATTAGAGCTTATCTCCACGTGGTGTTTACACCACACGTGTTGACACGAGTCGTCTCGTTGCCAATTGGCACTGCTACGCGCAGCAACGTTAGCCCTAAGTAATTTTGTGATATTTTTTTGTCCACAAGTTAAATAATGGATTCAAAAAATGGACCCGTATTTGATCTGTGAATAAAACCTAAGCTAACATCATCAGGTAGGGTAAGCAGCGCGTTGCGTTTCTACGGCGCGTAGCAGCGCTAACCGTCCGAGCGCGAGCGTAGCCGAGCAGCAACGCGCGTAGCGAAAACGACTCATGAGACGAACCCTCATTACTTTACATTTGATTTGAATATGAATTATTCTCATTGGATGGTTCTTATTCTTCCGCACAAATTTGAATATCAAAAAAACAATTAAGGTTCTCTTCCAATCATCTATTATCTTCTATTATAGAAAAGGCAAAGTCCTGTGGGGTCAGCACGAATAATTTACGTTAGCAAGACGCTAGCGAGACGATCGCAAATGTCAAATATTGGCCAATGACATCAGGGTAACTTGAAATCTTAGTAAGTTGATTGGTTCATATTTGACGTTTACTATCGTAACGCTAGCGTCTCGATAACGTTAGATGTTCGTGCTTGGGCCTCTGACTGACTGACTGACTGACTGAGTGACAACGCACAGCCTAAACCGCTGGTCGTAGAGACTTGAAACTTGGAGGATGTGTTTTTAGAGTGTAGGGGTGTACTAAGAAAGGAATTTGGAAAGTGCGCCTTCTAAGGAGTCCAAAAAGGGCTTTTAATGTGAACGTAAAATGCTCTCATGTATTTCGGAAACGGTTGCGGTAGTAGATGCTTGAAATTTCACATGTAGATTCCTCAAATAAAATCAACCTATTCCAGCACCTATTTCAGCGATTCCTGAAATTTTCCTGAAAACAGGTACGGAAACGTTTTCATTGTGAAATATACACTTTAAGTTTTGGCCTGATTTTAGTTTATTTAGATGCAGTAAAAGTTAGTTTCACGATGTAGTTGTTGAGTTTTAAATATTTTCAGGACCTCAAGTTTAAAATGGGACCCCTAAATTGAACAACTCAAGTATGGTGTCGTTTCAAAGGTTGTTCCACGGTGTGGTTGTTGAGATTTCAATATTTTCAGGTTAAAATGGGACCCCTCAATTGAAAAACATCTGGCTGACTAAGCCGCTGGCTGGTATTAGAGACGTGAAATTTTGAGGGTATGTAGGTCTTTGTGCGCAGAGTTGTTCTAAGCCTGAGTATATTCTGCGAATTAAAAGTATGTGTTATACATTAAGGTTAATTGAACGAGCGAAGCGAGTTCTCTGAGTCAAGTTGGAAGAATCGGCTTTTGTATGTATGTATGTATGTATGTATGTATGTTTGTCCGATGAAAACTTCCAAACCGTTAATCCGATCTTCATGAAATTTGGTATGGGGGTAGATAGTATTGGTACAATTTGTAGGTAAGGTTATGAGCTATATCGGTTAGGGGGTTGCTGAGATATTGGGGTCCAAGAGGGGGTAAAAAAAATAAAAGTGAGACAGTCAGATCAAGTGGGGTCTCTAATGAAAGCGCTTTAGTTGGACATTTCAAAACTGTTTTTAATAAGTATTTAAACTTAGTAGTTTCTGAGATACTAGGGAAAATAAAAAACGCAAAAATCAAAAATTCTAGGGTACTTCCAGCAGTCCCACAATGCTGAAATTTGGTATGCTTGTGGCTTTTGTGTCACAACTACAGGGAAAAGTCTGAAATTGAAGAAATTAGAAACCTGAACCATAAAAAACAATAACCAATATAACATTCATTGTTGACCTCCCATTTCTAAGAATATGAATGACGTTGGAGTTCTATGTTTTCGTCAAAAGGACGTCATCAATTAATTCGTCAAGTACTTTAAATACTAACAGGTATGTAGTATTTACGCCCTGTTGCTTAGTCCTATTCAAAGGCTATTTCGATGATGTGTATAATAATTACCTATAGAGGTTAATTTTTTTTCTCAGTAAATGTTTTTAGAAATCGGTTAGAAGGGTGAAGAAAGTAAAATATGAAAAAAAATATCTCGAAGATACTTCAAGTTCTCTGGTAATGCTAAAATTTATTATTTAAGTATATTTTGTTCCACGGGGAGAAGTCGAAAATTGAGGATTTTTTCTTTGTAATATGCATTTTTAGAGTAGAGAACTTAAATCTTTAAAAATTAGGTAGCAAAACTACAGCTAGATGGCACTGCTTAATTAAAATAAACTTTTATTTTGCTTCACATTTCTTTCATGTTAGAGAAATTGACTCGATAGTTTTAGATTTCTGATGGATCATCCATACAAACATACTTACATAGCCGTTAAATACAAAACCCTTTCTTCCCCTCTTAAATTAGTCGGGCTGATAAAGGTGTCATCGCGAGGTCTCAGTTCGGGGCGAACCACTAGTTACAGTAGGTGCAGTATGTACTACCAACTTACTAGCGGACGAAGTCGCTAGCGGGTCAGCTAGTTCACTATAAACAAAGCTATTTATTGAAATAAACATGTGTTTCTGCTACTGGCTGCTTAAAACTGACTTCATAATAGATAAAGAACTTTTAACATTTTATCACAATATTTGGAAATTTACAACACTTAATTTATTATTTTCTCATGTACCTAGTACCTAACTATTTGTATTCATTTTATGACGTAACTAAGTGTTCCTTGTGATCCAATGGTGGAAATAAATGAAATGAAATGAAACTCCACCCACGGCACAACCGAGCTACATACACTACGTAAATACATTTTTAAATACTATTACTACGTTCTATTATTGCGTGAATCAACTTTCTCCACATTTTTAACCGTCTTCACAAAAAGGAGGAGGTGCTCAATTCGGTATTTAAAAAAAAAAAAATATGTTTGTTATATCTCCGTCGTTTATTAACCGATTTGAAAAATTCTTTTTTTATTTGAATAGATATAATTCCAGATTGGTCCCATTTTTTTCAGAATCCTGTTCTGATGATGGAATCCATGAGGAAATGAGGGAACTCCTCAAATATTGTAGGCATACATATAGCGATTTTGATATTTTCAGCAACAAATCAAGCATTTGCATTCAGAAAGTATCATAACCCTTTCAACACTATGGTTTTTTCATCATTATCTAAATATCATCTAGATATTTAGTCGAATACAAAGGCGGAAGTCGATTTTTTAAATGAAAAGTTATTATCATTTAAGCCCTTAAAGTCGAACATGAGTAAAATTATGTCTTGATTATTAAAATAAACCACTCATACATTCGTTTTTGTAACCCAAGAACCGGTCTGCAGAGAAATTGTTAGCTGTACTTTTGTAACTAAACACATATTACAAAAACCAGACAAGTCCGTGTCGCACCACGCATATTGTAGGGTTCCGTAGTCAATGATGATGATAAACTCAGTAAGTTTTCATCACAAGATAATCTGAGATAATTTTCAATGTAAGCTTTCACATTAATCCACCAAAATGGGTAATTACAAGTTTCTAGATAAAACAGTTTAGACATAGGACTACTTTGTAAACGAGCTTGGCACTGTTATGTATATATGTATATTTATCTCCTGATCACCATTCATAATGATAATTTCTTTTCAGGTTTAAAGTTTTCACATTTCAGGGGTCCATTCGATTATCGACGACCTCTGTGGTGCGGTGGGCGACGATTCGCCTGTGACGCAGGAGGTTGCGGGTTCGATTCCCACCTCGGAACAAATATTTGTACGATCTGTAGATATTTGTTCAGGGTGTTCTGGGTATTTTCTATGTATAATAAAAAATAGCTATCTATGTAATGTTATTGTATTAAGTATATCAGTTATCTAGTTGCCATAACACAAGCTCTGCTTAGCTTGGGGCTAGATAATGTTGTGTGAAATGTCCAGAATTATTTATTTGTTTTTATTTATTTTTATTATTAACGACTGGCCTGATTGTAGTCTTCAGTCTGCATTTTTTGTCTCTTAACGAAGCTTTTGGATTATCATCTGTCAAAAACGAAACAAATATTTATTTTACTCCCACTTGAAATATTTTATTTGAATAGGTACTTTAATTTCAAGAAACAAAAACCAGCCATCATCTTGTTGGACCACGCATATTTAATGGTTCCGTAGTCATTACTCTATATTTTACAGTGCTCCATAACTCAAAAAGTTTTCATTACAGTATAACCGAATTTTGTTTATGAGAGTTCCCACCATATCTCACTTAAATGAGTATTTACAAGTTTCTTATGCTCATTTTCACCAACTAACTACGAGTCACTTAACACCTAAGATACTAATCATGTCAAATTGACATTATGTTCCAAAGAATCTATTCAATTTGACATGAGTTGAATGTTAAGTAACGTACGGAACACGTAATTTTCCGTAGTTAGTCGGTGAAAATGATAATTAGGCAAAGAGTTTAGAAATTACTGACTAAGTTTGGCGGGGTTATATCTCGCAAACGGTGCGGCAGAAGCAAATGCTTTGTGAATACACTAAGTACCTCATTTTAAAAGACCTCTTCCTTCAACCATAGGCTTATAGGATGCGCTCAAAAATATAAGTTCATATTTCATCCGCACTTTTCGTGAGGACCTAAAAAAGTGTTTTACACCTTTTATTTTTCCACAGCACACTCTACACAAACACACACAACACAAAAAAACATGCACAACTCACACAAATACTTAATCTTAGATTAGTGTTTTCACTTTCTTTTTTAAATTTAAAATATTAATTAACTTAATTGTATTTGCTATAACCTGTTTGGAACTCCTAATTTATCTGTTACGGAGGAAGGCTTTGGTGTCACATTTTTCCATATTACCATCGTTTTAAATTCTATTTTTAAGCCACTGTTTCTTGTTCCTCGATAAATATATATTATTTAATTTGATTAATTTAGTTTTACATTAAAGTACTAAGAAGCATTCAAATATTTTATGCATTTCGGCTTATAACCGTTGAAGAAAACATGCTGTGACAGATTGGGTCTGACGGACGGAAGGACAGGTCGACCCTAGGAGGGCTTGTCAGACTTGAACCTTAACCTTAATGTACTTATTATTAATGATATCTTAAGATATTAAAAAAGATGTTATACTGCTATTTAATATTTGATTATATTTTAATAAAAAATTGGTTTAAAGGAATATGTTAAATTAAAAAAAAAAATTGTGAATGCATTCACAATTTTTTTACAGCATGTTTATTTTTTTCATCCAAGTTATATTGTTGTGGGAAGTTATCTTTCTCCGATAAATAAATTGCTCTGATCGTGGAATTATGTGTGTGTAATAATGCTGGCTAGTGATTTAGTACAGGTTTTGCTCGCGAGGATCTATATTTCTTAGTTGGCATCGAGGGAAGACGTTATGACTGAAACATAAAGCTTTGGAATAGTTAGTCATGTAATTTTTTAAAATATTTCTCAAACCATTTTTTTACATGAATATACCTTCGTTTGACCGCGATCCGCCTCTTGGTAAGTGATGATGCAGCCGACGATGGAGCAAGAAGGCCTAGATGGTACCAAACAAGCACCTTCTATTCTTTTACTCTTTTCTAGACCCTGCTTTTCCCACCCAGACCCCAGACCCAGACCCAGATTATAGTTTTCAGGAAAGAGAGACGATGGTAGTTTGTTCCAAATCAGTAGAATACTACTGATTCATACAATCGAATTTAGCATACATATTACGAAATATTGAATACGAAGTCATTTCAATAAAATTCTTCAAATGGATACATAATAAATTCCAAATCCAAATACGAAATATTTAATGACTTCGTAAATACGTTTTGGTCGCAGACAATTCATATAAGTACTAGTATGGCAGAAAATAAGGTTCAATATTACTTTCATTAATTCTGTTAGCTTTTTGTTTTATTTTTCTAAATAACCTAATCTTCTAAAGTTCCTAAAAAACCAATCAAATAAAAAGGTACACTTCAATTAAACTACTAAATATTATTCATATATCACCTTTCAATTCAATACATATACAATACCGTATAAACAAACGTGGTTTATTAACGCTAGCTGTGCGTGATTAGAAAGAAAAGGGGAAAATTATATTATCTAAACCGAAAATAAACTATACAGAGACTAAGCCATGTTTAAATAATGCGGAATATATGATAATTTGGGAATTCTATTAAACTTTTATAATAAAACTCCACATGTAGAAAATAATGTTAGCAACATGAGCTTAAATTACCTTTGGAATAAGTTTTCAGTCGTTTGATATTAATATTTCATGAATCTCCAAGGTTTCCCTGTTCTCTCAGCTAAAGTAGGTTTACTCACACTACGGAAAATCCAATTCGCTGTGTCGTCCACACAAGCGCACACCAAGACACATGACTTGAGGGAAAAATAAAATTTCTTGCTAAGTTTATAATGGGAAAACTTTGAGAACCACTTAATTATGTTAATGTTTGAAACAAAATTTCAGAAGAGACGTTTAAACACGACAATTATTTAATTTAAAATAGTATTTTTGTACGTTTATTATGATCATGTCTGAATTCAGGACGTAACGATTCTGCGAGGTGTATTCAGCTTTTTCCAAGGCTCGATAACCTCCGTGGCTGAGACGCAAGAGGTTGCGGGTTCGATTCCCACTGCGGGACAAATGTTTGCTTGATCTGCAAATATTTGTTTCGGGTCTGGACGTTGTGGTACCATTTTACTTTAAGTTCCTGACACCTACGACACAGGGAATCCTAGTGTGGGATCAAGACTATGTATGTGACTGTGGTATGTGACTATGTATGTATTAAGTTGTTATGTTATGCTATTGGTTTTGTGCATAATGTTGGGTATCAAAAATAGTTGTTTTTTTTTTCAAAATGATGTTATTCAGATATTTTTCATTATATTTTAAAGTCACATTATTTGTAGATCATAAGACCGATATTATCGACTACACGTCACACTGTGGAATGAGGGGTTGCATGTTTTCGCGTTTTAAGATAACTGGACTGTTCATTTTTAATTCTACAAAATATCTAAATATGCCTGTGTCTACAAATACATTTTTTTGATTGAAAGTTACAAGAACCATTAATCAAAGCGCTTTGAAAATGGAATAAAAAGTATATTGCATGTCAGTGTCAGGATAATCTGTGATTTATTATAAAGCAGTTGCTTTCATCCCAGTATAACCTGCCGCTGCCACCCGACCAGGAAAATCAAATTACTTAGCCTTGATTGCATTTAAACATTCGTAGGAAATTAATATCTAAAACTAATCAAAGTTAGTCGTTGTTTCTGGAACTTTGTTCTGTATCTGTGGAGATAATATATGACTTAATATTATACTTACATACTGCTGAATTTCAACTGTAGGTACTAGCTAGCTTCATTTATTAGGGTTGCTTTTATGGCATGCATTGTGAGTTTACTCATTTTATTCACACAAAGCAGACGATATTAAACTACTTGTGGGATGTTTGTATTAAGTCTGACGGTACACAATTTTGAATTTTCATACAAAAATCTTAGTTGAGTTTATAGGGGCCATTGGTAATTTTTAAGAATAATTATTAGCAGTTAAAGTTACATTGAAAAATTTAAACAATCTATTTCTAAGAAAATGTATATTTATTTAATCGAAGTTGAGGTTAAAGATTTTTTTATGCATAATTCATAAGAACAATACAATTCACTTAAGAATAAGAATATTTAGTTAGGTTAGTAGTAATTACAAACTCAAATCATTCACAAGTTTACCCTCATTGTACGATCTGCAGATATTTGTTCAGGGTGTTCTTGGTATTTTTCTATGCATAATAAAAAAATATCTATCTATGTAGTGTATTGTATTAAGTATATCAGTTATCTAGTACCCATAACACAAGCTCTGCTTAGCTTGGGGCTAGATAATATTGTGTGACATGTGTCCAGCATTTATTATTATTATTATTATTATTATTTATTATCTAAACATTTATGCCATCACGATTCACGAATGCCTTTGTGATATAACTCTGGGACTCTAGATAGTCTATGAAGGCATTTTGTACCGCTTCCTGAGAATATTTTTTTTTCCTTGCAGGAAATTGTCTTAATTGCGGAAAAAATAGTAATCGGTTAGGGCTAGGTCTGATGAGTACGGAGGAGACGTATGGTTTCTGACTGTAGGTCTTGTAATGTTAAAACGGTTTGTCGGCCAGTGTGAGGTCTTGCGTTATGATGGCGAAGATCGGTTGACGAGTCGGAGTTGTTTCTCTGAAAGTTTCACCATCATTGTATACACTGGATCTCAAAAAGCTGTAGTGAGTTACACCATGAAGTGAACATCAAATAGTTACCATAAATTTTCTATATGTGAATTTCGCTTTAGGCCATTTACGGTATTTGACCTAGGTTTAACCATTGCATTTATCGCTTAAGAATCCACTGTTCATCACACGTCACAAACCTGTCCAAAATCTCTTAATTTATCTACCTGCTCATCAAAGCAAGGCAAGTTACAATGCATGCTCCTCTATGCACATCAGTTAATTCATGAGGCACCTGTTTCTCTAGTTTTTAGGGTTCCGTACCCAAAGGGTAAAACGGACCGTATTACTAAGGCTCCGCTGTCCATCCGTCCGTCTGTCACCAGGCTGTATCTCATGAACCGTCATAGTTAAACAATTGAAATTTTCACAGATGGTGTATTTCTGTTGCTGCTATAACAACAAATACTAAAAAACAGAATAAAATAAACATTTAGGGGGGCTCCCATACAACAAACCTGATTTTTTTGCCGTTTTTATAGGATAATGGCACGGAACCCTTCGTGCGCGTGTCCGTCTCGCACTTGGCCGGTTTTTTTATTATACCAAGTTTGTTGCAAATGTGTCAATATTGTGGGTAAACTAACGTGAAGCCTGACGCAAACATGACACTTCCTTGGTTGTTTATGAGAATCGGCTTTCACTATTACTTTTAATTCATCGTTATTTACCTTAGTGCCTGATCTTCCTCGTGGCTCATTTTTTTAAGTTGAAGATTCCACTACAAAAGCGATAAAAACAAAAAGCACCGTGCGTTTGTTAGTCGTATCGTATCCTCTCCTATCGCAGCATTGTGATATTGTGATCTGTAGCTACGTTAGAACCACGTGGAAACTAGTATTCGAAAATTACCTACCTGCTTTAACTGTTTGAGGTCTCCATGTTTAACTCAAACACTGTATGTAAAAACAGTTGAAAGTCAAAGAAAAGAATGGCAATTATTTTTAAAATTTTTAGTTCTGTTTAAAAAATGTTTTAATCACGAATCTTGGACCATGCATGGTTTAATTTTAATTCAAAGTGGGCACTAACGTTAAAACGGCAACTTTATATTTTATCCCATACTATAATTAAATTATTTTCTGAGACGCAAGGTATGACGCTAGGTAAACGAACGTAGGACCTTTGATTATATACACATGTATGTACATAATCATAGCGTAGGACGTATGGAGCTACCTATTTTTTTAAGGTTATGTATAGTGTTACGAGCTTTGGTTGAGATTTTCTTCGTCATCGGTTCACACGCTGCGGTGGCGCTCTTAAAAATAAAGGTTTGAAAATAAGGTAACACTTTTTAATTTTAATGAAAAATGAATTCTTTTAAGGAGGTATATCCAAAGTTTACATCCGTCATTTTGCATGGGCCAACGGTCGAGTGGTGGCAGGCAGCAGCAGCAGGGGTGCAAGGGAGGCGCGAGCGGGTGGAGCGGCGCCACCCCGCGAGGGGGGCGCCCCCTCCGCGGGATCGATACGTCATTTGAGCTGGTCGCCATGGAGACCGCGGACTGGCGGGGCGGCGCCGCGCCTCGGGATGGTGCACGGGACTTCGGAAAACCCGCGGGCCCAAATGAAAAAATAGATACAACCTCATTTGGGACAAATCCCTCTATAAAAATTTGAAATTTATATTGTAGCTTTCCTTTCAAGTTTTCATTGGGAAAGTTTGAGGTACCTACTACTAACTTCTTCTTTTTATAAGATGAAATACTTAAGATAGAGGGTATATAGCTATATCTATAGCTACTGCACTCCATTTTCAACAGACTTCAAAAAAAGGAGGAGGTTCTCAATTCGACTATCTGTTTTTTTTGTATGTTTGTTACGCGATTACTCCGTCAATTATGAATTGATCTTGATGATTCTTTTTTATTGGTAGTCGCAATCAGTTTCATGACAACGTCACAATCAGTCTGTTGGACAGCACTGTATGGGCTGATGTTGTAGCTATAGCTAAAAATGGATCAAGTTAAGCCCGAATATTACGGAAAGCCGCGCTTGAAGATTTTTTTAGCAATGAAGGTGTGTTGATGTTTAAACAATACTCAGACTATACTTTCATTAATATTATGTAAAAATAACTTTAGATCTAAACGTAGCAGTATAGTGTACGCAGCTGCGCACTTTCCATTAATTTTGACGTGATATGGGTACAACATAGTTTATGGACTCGGGAATAGCGTCTTGGAAATAATTCATGAATCTTTATGATAATTTTAGAGGATTCTTCTAGAAAATTGCTTTTAGATAGGATAGTTTTGCATAATTATTCTGTAAAAAATGATTTTAAATACCATTTAAAAAAAAAATGTTGTACAGGGTGTGATTCTTGCAGAAATATCGTGCAAAAGATGACGTTGAATCTCGGATTAAATCCATAATTTTCTATGGGAGTTATACGAGTTATCTCTCGTATAACGTCCACGTTGTCTCGTGAACGAGTTTTATACGGCAGCTGTAGTAGTTATCTACATTTTGTAATGTAGGTACTCTGGTTAGTCAACAGACAAACCTACCCGTTTATAAATTAGTAGAATAAACGGAAACCACTAATTACTAACTAATTTATAAACGGAAAGGTTTGTCTGTTGTTTGGTTTGTACGTTTATTTCTGGAGACGTTTCAAACCATTTTTGATGTGATTAATAAAATTGTAGTCGCTACTGTGGTAGAGGCTATTTTTCAACGCTAGTTTTTTTGTTGCTTTCATTAAATTGCGGATGGCAAATTCACGGGTATAGTAGACTCAATTACAATTTGCAAGTATAAAATAAAAAGCTTGCAATACATTGAAAACAATAACGGCTAAGTATCATCCAATTTCAGTTTATTGGCAGCATAACGAGGAGGTAGAGCACCTTCTGCTGATTAAGCGCTTTAATTCAATTACATATGCCCTTTTGTTGACTGGTTTACCAATTATATGTGCAACCAATTGCATAGCAGTGGTAGGACTAAGTTGCTCCGTTTCAAGAATTATTTTAAAAACGACTGTATTGAATGTATAGGAATGAATTAAGATGTAACTTCATCATCATCATCAGCCTATAGAAGTCCATTGCTGGACAAAGGCCTCCCTAGAATGCCACGACGGACGGTCTTGATCCGCCTCTATCCACTGACTTCTGTGACCTTTATAATATCTTTAGTCTATCGAGAGGGGGCTTCCTCTTTTGCGTCGTCCTGTTTGTGGTGTGCCCGGCCTAGAATAGAACTCTCTCTCTCTTCTGGATGGGCAGCAGCATCAAGCGATGAAATAAAACTAGAAAAGTTTTATCCAGCACTTTATGCGACTAAACTATTGTCTATGACATAAATTATATTTGGGCTGTTAGAAAAGTTTTGCTGTGGCAACACTCTCTTCCTTCAAATTCTTCTCACAAGCGTGTCGTGTCGATATTAGAATCAATAAATAAACTATTCAAATACAGTGTTTTCAAATTAGTAAAGCCCAAAATAGGGACTTTTACAAATATAATAAATGGTAAAAAAAAATTATATGAAAATATATTGCAAATAAGTACCATAACTTTTGAATGCATGTATAAACTATGCTAGAAGCTCAACTATTCTAGAGAACTATGAGATTACGTAGCTTTAGTATTCATTCCAACTTGATATCGTTGGTCGTCCCTAAGAAGGGAGTTACTAGACAGATAATCGAACGTCCAAGAAAGTGGTCCTATAATAGTTCCGTATGTTTACTTTTTGAGGTAGGTACGGAACCTTAAAAAACTAAATTAAAAAACCCGTTTTTCAATGTAGTTGATTCAACTAAGTTGAATTTAGTTAAATTTGAATTTGTTGTTGAATTTAATTTCACGGATTTAAAAAATGTTTGCCTATTCAAATGAAGTTAACTATGACTTAAGTCTTAAGTAAAAGCACACAGTCCAAAAGATATTGATTTTGCCAAATAAATAACCTACAGTCTACTTATTACTGTACAATACAATCTACAAATACACAAACTTTCAAATACGTGTATTTGCCTATACAAACAAGAAAGTTAGCGAACAATATAAAAGTAATGGGATAGAGTGAAACGGAAAACGTATACGGACGTTTGTGCGAGCGAGAGGAAGTTATTCAAATTGAGGGTACATATTTCTACATAGGTAACAAATAGCTTGTTGAGAAAAGTATGGATATTCCGGTCGTGGAATTTGGGTTATGAATCACTTACAAGTAAATTGGCACATTTATCATCGTGCCATTAGGTACTTCATTTATTTAGGTGATTCTTTTAATGTTTTTCCTTCAGTCGGATTTATTAGTTGTGTAGTAATAACAAAAAAAATACCAAAAAAATCTGCGCCATTCCTTCTAAATTAACTTAGGTTGTATTTTTAAATTAGGAAGGTATCTGCGCGATCTTCTTTTATTTTATACCTAACAACGCGGCTTTTTTGTCTTCAAATTCGTGTATTACTTCAAATCATACATGTAGGTTTTTTTTAAGGTACCCCTTGAAATAATATAAAAATAATACTATAATAAATAGATAGGTACTATGAAAAAATTTACCTAATTACACAGACTACTGAATTATGACCACCAATGTAAAATTACCATATTCAAAACAAATAAAATTATCTTTATCTTTATCTTTATCAAATTTTGGTAAACCGTCGATTTTGTTTTCAGGTCGCAATTGTTTTGAAAATATTTTTTTATGGATTTTGTATAGACAGAGAATGAATTTTATAAAATTTATGTAGATAAGCACAAATATTAAGGTGGTTTAAAATGGTACATTAGTATTTTTTAGTTTTACTTACACCTCTGTGGAAATCTAATACGAATGTACAATAGCCTTCTTTTTTGAGCTCAAATATCGTTCCACAAGGTATTTCCATGTTATGATTTTATTGAACAAAAAGAAGAAAACTTAAAGAGAGTTGCAGGAGCAACTTCGAGAACAGGTATTTATACTGTTTGAATATGTAGGCTGTGTTGATCGTAGTTTGGAATTAGGTATTTTTCTTAAAATTTGTTACATTCATAAACTACAATATAGGTAGTTAATGTTATACAATTTTCAACGTAACAGCATTTACCTACTGGAACTTTATAAGGCTGTTGAAGTAACTTATAATGTACCTACTGTATCATTATCAGCCAGTAGATGTCCACTGCAGGACGAGGCCTGTAGGTATGCTTAAAACACAATAGTAGATTATGCACTAAGGGAATAAAGCAGTGTCTTATGTCGCGGGCGGCATATTGAACCCTGAGCATAACGAGGGACTCTAAAGTTAACTCCCGAGTGTAGCGAGGGAGTTATATAGAGTCCTGAGTGAAGCGAGGGGTTCAAGCTGCCCAAGACGAAGACAGGCTTTATTCCAGAGGAGCATACTCTACTTTTCACACTTTCTGCGAGACAATAAAAAGCCAGGGCTTGTTGTGATTTTTGCGGTAGTAGATTATCAATAATCTTTAAAGCGTCTGTTTTGATAAACTTTGGAGTAGAATCACTATCGTTTGTAATTTTTTATCAACATGAATATTGCAATATAATTTACTGAAAATCACAGTACCAAACACGCTGTTCACATTCTTTGTAAACGCACCTTTTTCTTTTTTTTTTGAGTTCTGCTGATGGTGGCCAGTTCGAATTTCGAACAAACCTCTTTACAATGCCATATGGGCATTTTTTACTTAGAGTTTTCTACGAGTCTCCACACGAATTTGTCGTTCCAAATTCAAATCACTTTAATCCCTAGGGAGTTTCATACAACTTTATATCCCTAGAGAGACAATGCTTTACTTTACGTTGAGGTTGCATGATTTGTAATTGGACATTGTCGAGCAGGTGGTGTGAAAAAGTTTTTTATTAACATTAGGTAGGTACTTACCACATAGAGTTTCACATAGTTCTCTTTTTAACCGACTTCCCAAAAAAGGAGGAGGTTCTCAATTCGGTTGTATTTTTTTTTTAATGTTTGTTACCGCATATCTCCGGCGTACCTGCGTGTATGAAGCGATTTGAAATTGGTCCCATTTTTTCAAAATCCATTTCTGATGATGGAATTCATGAGGAATTGAGGGAACTCCTCAAATATTGTAGGCATACATATGGCGGTTTTGATATTTTCAGCAATAAACCAAGCATTTGCATTCAAAAAGTATCATAATCCTTTCACCACTATGGTTCTTTCATATTTTTTTTTCATCCAAATATTTAGTCGAATACAATGGCGGAAGTCGGTTTTTTAAATGAAAAATTATTAAAAAACTGTATATCGTTTCTAATTTAGGTAGAGAACGACATCTATGATTCACGACTCGTATCTTTTGTCAAACAGCGCTCCCTTCAATCCCGTTTTCCCGCGTCGGCGTCCTAAACATTTGTTTGTAGACATTGAGAGAGTCATCTATCAGATGCGTTGTTCAACTTATGGTTATATTAAGTTATAATAACCGTTTTCTATTTCGTTGACAATTTAGAATCGGGTTTTATATTTTTTTACAAGCGTAAATTCGTAGCGCAATATTCGTAGATCATGTAAACATTTGTTCCGCAGCGGGAATTGAACCCAAAGAGGTTGTCTCTAGCTTCTCAGCCAGCTACTCGCCCGCCGTGCACATAGGTAAATATGTCGGTATTGGATAATGCTAAACCGTGATATTAAGCAATCCACGGTATACCTACGTAAAAAGAGGAGGGGGGGGGGGGGGCAATGCAATGGTTTGGTTATAACTAATAGTTATTCTTCTAATGTAGGTACAACAACTGAAATTATTCGTAGCACCAAAATTAGAAAATTATTTCATGTTGTTGTTTTAATGTTCGCCTTTCGGATTCATCATCAGTCTCTCCGTAGTGAGTTTGCTCCGTTTTCTTTGCAGTGACCCGTAAAAAAGCATTTGTAAGATTGTGTTTAACGTATATATACTTAGATATGGATTATAACTTTATTGCACAGCATAAACACAAAAAAAAGAGACAAAGTTTCAAATCAGAGGTAAAATGGGCGGTCTTATCGCTTAAGAGTGATCTCTTCCAGACAACCTTTGCCACCTTTTTCATGTTTTACAAAATTTACTGCCTTACTAAAGTAAGAAAAAATGCAACCAGAGCCTTACATCAATAAGCTTGACATCTTATTTTCAAAATCCGTGAGAATATATAGAATTGCAGACATCCCAAGATCGAATAAGAATAGTAAAAAAAAGAGCACGTCGATGATTTTGGAAATTTAAAATATGATTAATCCTATTCGATTTCGATTGCTTTTCTTCTGACTTTGCTGAATAAGGCAGTGGAATAAAATAGGGAGAGTTCAATAAGAATATCTTTATAGCTCTCACAAGAAGGTAATGACGCATAAGTTTATTTTTCAAATTAAATTATTTTACTGGCTTTCTAGCACTGTGTTGCACCAGACATTTTTGTAGATAAACGTTTTTTACTTACTTACTAGTTCGGTACAAAAGTGATGATTGAAAACGTGATTCCATGAACCATTGGTGGACGACTCAGCGTTTTGATGAACGCATCATCCACACTACAGTCTTCACTCTAGATGGGGTTTTCATGAACGACTCAGTAATGTTACAGTGTTCACTCAAAGTAGGGTTTCGATAAACGACTCAGTAACGCGTTTCGATGAACTCTACATCTATAGATGGGGGACTATTTTAAGTTTGACAGACACCCTACTTTTCCAAATTGCATCGGCTTCCAAAATCTTCTTTGAATTGCGGAAAATGGCGGGGAAATCCGTCAAAATGACAAAAATTTACAAAATTATTCTTTATTTGTAATAGAAGAAAGGTCAAGGAAATTCGATTTTCTTTTGTCTAGCTGGCCCCGATCGGCCCAATACGAGCCTACGGGTTTCTATGTAATATACGCTATAACGCGTTAACGTAAGATTAAGTTTTGCTCGGATGAGCACGGGTTGTTGTTTCATACATATTTTAAACACCCTGCCATGCACTTAGGGTTGAATTTATATAGTAAACTCCTCTCTTTTAAGCAACTGCTGAAACTGAAAAGAACATTCATGCAAAACTTTATATTGGTAGGCTTAATAGTTTTGGAGATCTGAGGATGAGTCACTCCATTTTTGGTTTCGCTTAAGTAGATCAAAGTATTTTACAAAAGGAAAGATAATAAAAATAAGCAGAAAACTCATTTGGAATATTTTATTGAAAAGTCATTTCCACGATTGTACAGATAGCTAGTTAGCTAGACCGGTAAACATGAACAATAGGGCATGACTTTGTTTAATTTCATTGCGATGCTGTTTTATTATACCTAAAAGAAGTCATTATTTTGCTAAAATAATTTTCGGTTCACAGTAAATATAATTAAAAAATCAAAAGTTTTACTGCTAAGACTTTAAATAAATAAGAAGTATTATAGCTATACCTACCTACAACCTGTGTATACAGGAAAAGATTTGTACGAATTAATGCAACCGCTAGAATACACCTACTTAGATACTCTAAACCAAAAGCAGTCACAAAGCCCTTAAAGACTTTCGTACATATCTTAATCTGCTTTCATGTAAAATTCTACCAGCACTTCAATATCAAAAGTTACAAAAAATCCTACAATATGTTGTATCATTAGGTATCATACTGTAAAAATCTTTACAAAACGATTACATCGGCCACAAATCACTGATGAGTGCTAGGTAGCTAAAATTGGTCTTCCACGAATTATAGAAAACAAGATTAGTCACTTTCTGCAAGACGTGCAAGAAGGAAAAGCGCCGGCCGAGGGGCGGACGTCGACCGCCGCTTTTCGCGATAATGTCCTTCGTTTTATACTTCTAAAATTATAATAGTCACTGGTCTCAAAACATGGCTTAAGTACTATACACCTAAAATATATAAATTATTACAAATTAAGTAAGGCATTTACATCAGGGATCCTTAACTTTACTTTATGCTTACACGATACTAGAAAACTGATTGTAACATCGTGTAAAAATAAAGGAATTGACTAAACTTACATGGGTAAAACAAATAAGTTTACTTGTAAAATGGTCAAGATTTCGGCGATCTAGTTTTTGACCTCGAAGCTTGAATGTATTTTGTGAAAATATGAGTTCATGCTCATGAGCATGAAGCTTCATGAAGCTTCGCTTTGGTCAGCAATTTCGATTGACGTTACAGATAAATTTTGAACCTCTTTATCATAAAGGCATAGTCGTTTACAACTTAGCACTATCGTTTGGCACTTTAGACAAAGATAAATAATAAAATAAATTAGCCTTAACTGAAGACAAAACTCAAAAAAAATAATCTTATGCAGAAATCATTACCTTTTAAACATTTTAATCACAGTCATGATTGATTTCTTACTGAGTTGTGCGTGCCACGACACTTTATGGAAAGTAAATAACAATATTAAAATAAATCGATCACTACATATTATGACACGAAATCTTATAAGTACTATTCCATCGGGATAATTTGAGTTGAGCATTATTCTTGTGCAATGAATGGAAGATGGAAATTATTATCACGCAGGTACTATCCTTGTGATGACGTTCGAAACAAATTATGACTTATCGAAATGTTTTCATCTTCGCCGCTTTGCCGAAACTGCAGCGGCTATCATTTGTCTCAGCATGGGCTCTGGAGTGCATTGTTTTGGATCGCATTTCATCTGACCGTCTCCTCCACATCTGTAAATAAAATAAGCATTCATTAAATATTTGCTTAGAAGCGAAAATCATGCTCTACGTAATGGCTTTGTGTTAGCTGCCGCACTCACCAGTAGCCAGGGAAAAGTTCAAACCTGGATGCTGGGAAGCGCGGTAGCGTTTGAGTAGGCAACCGAAAGGCATTCATCATCACATTATGTACATTCATCATCATCAACAGTCAGTTGATGTCAACTGCTGGACAAGGCTCCCCCATTGAATGCAATTGGGGATTTGCCATAATCACCACGCTTGGCAGGCGGACATTACAATAATGGACAATCTATACGAGTAATAATCTGTAATGAATAATGAATTCACTTACGTGCAATGTAAACATGGCCCCGATGATGCGCGAACGACTTCTCCTACTTTGTAAGTGTGGCCCTTAATTAGGCAGCCTCTCTTCTGCGCCGAGCCCTTATATGAGTGGACCGGGAAGTGAGGTGGCAGTGTTGTCGTGGTCGTCGTCGTTGTTGTGGTGACGTTGACGGTGGTTGCCATCGATACGGGACACTCGTATCGAGGACAGCAGAATCCAGAGATTGGTTCCTCGTGACATCCATGAATGGGTGGAGGACAGCTCTGTTGTAAACAGATAATGTCACTTCTGAAGCAGAAACAGAAATCACACGGGTCGTCTCTGGGTATCTGTTGGGCAGACACGTAGACTTTGCCTCCATACCGACATGTTCCAGGGCCAAATGTCTGATCTTCTTCCATATAATCTGGATCTGTCCCGTAGCCACTAGTACCGCTTGGTGGGTTGGACGGTTCTTCATCGGGCGTAAGAAGATCGTCAATAGGCTGTTCTTCGGTTGGAATGGGTCTCGGTGGTTCAGTTGCTGCTTCTGTAGGTTTATGTACTGGCTTGGTAAACTTGTCAAACACTGGAGATGCTGTGGAAGTTTCTTCTGCTTTAGCTGTTGTTGGTTTTTCTTCTTCTGGTGCTGAAGTTTCTGGTGACTCAGGTTGCAACGGTTTCTCTGTAGTTGTGGTAATTTTTTCTGTTTGTACTTCAATTTCAGGGATGTTAGGTGTAGTTGCTCTATCCATCTCAGATACGACGGTGGTAGCTGATTGCTCTCCATCTGATACGTGTGATTCAATCAAAGTCACCATGGTTTGGTCTGGTGATATCGATGCTTCTTCTAAAAGAACCGAAGATGCTGTTGATTTTTCAGATTCTTCAACATCAGATAAAGTGATTGGATACATTTCTGGCCTTGCTGTTTTGTTAGGTATAAAATCTTCTTCCATCAATTCTGTGGCAGTTTCTGGTTTTTTCGTTGCCATATCGATTGAACCAGGTTGAACTTCTGTAACAATATCAACTTTCTGTTCATCAGAAACCGTAATAGGTATTTCAGAGCTATTCGTATCTACGGGTGATACTCTTTCGTCCTCAATTTTGCCACTAGTTGTGGTTTCAGGGAATTCTTGTTGAGGTGATGATGGGCGTTCGTACGCCGTCGATTTTTCAATATCATCACCTGGTTGGCTTGTAATCATTTCTGAAAATTTCGTGCTGGCTTCAGCGGCTTCTGGTGATTCAGTAGTTTTAATTATTGGAGGGCTAGCAGGCATTTGATCAAAATCTTTAATAGCTGTTTTATCTGTTGCTACTTCTACATTTTCATTATCTGCTTGATCTTGAACCTTGGTAATTTGTTCCGCAGATTCTGTTGCAGTTGGTTGTAATGGTACAAAACCTTCTTGTTCAGGAGTTTTAATTTCCGTATCTTTTGTTATTTTTTCTGCAGATTCGGTAACTGATTCAGATATCTTTTCTGTTTCCGTAATAACTTCAGTTGTTCTCTTTTCCTCTGAAATTTCAGTGTACATTTCTTTTGGTGATTCCGTTGACAAACTATGCATTTCGATTGGGAGTTGATCATGTGTGCTAGATTCTGGAATAGTGGATATTTCAGTAACCATTGTTACAGTTTCTTTATCTCCTGCGCCGTCTTTACTAGAACTAGATTCAATTTCAATTTGTTCGGTCACTTCAGGTTCTTTCTGAGTTGTATCAGCTAGTTTTTCTGTGAATCCGTCCTGTGAGCCAGAAGATTCGGTAGGTATGTTTGTAAAGATCTTTGAGGGTTCTGTAGTTGTCTCAAATATTTGAATTGCATGTGTTGTCAATTCTCCATCAACACTTTCTTCGGGTGCATTAGAAGTCTCTGTGTCTGCTTCAGAAGAACTGGGCAAAGGTATCTTCGAGTAAGTTTCTCCTTCAGACTTTGTTGGCTCTGTAATTATGTCTTGTTGCTGTGTTGTTTCAGTTTCTTTTACTATTTCTATCACCTTTTCTGTAACTTTCTTTTCATCTTCAGGCGTCACATTTATGATAGGCGACTCTGTTTCTGTTTCATCTTTTCCTGATGTATCCATTTTAGACGGTTCCACTAGTGAAGGTTCGTGTTCATGAGTGATGGGTTTTTCTGTAGGGCTGTCTAGTTCTATTTCTGAATCAAAAGGCAGTTTTGTTTTGGGCTCCTCAGTAGGTTGGGCCGTAGTGTCTTTTTCTGCAATATACATATTTTCAGTGGTTTCATCCAATGTTGTCGCAGTTTGCTCGTGTTTTGTTGAATCAGTCGTGTCTGGCTGTTCTGTTTTTATGTTAACTTCATCTGTATTATCACTTGGGTTTGATGTTGTTACTTCAGGTAATATATCTTTTTCAGTTTCAAGTAAGACAGGAACTTCAGGCTTAGAATCTTCTTGCAACTTATCATCATGAGAAGTACTTATTGGTACAGGTTTCTGTGTCATTTCATTAAACTCCATACCAGCTTCCGTCGTTTTCCTTTCCTCATCTGGTGTTTTAGTATCTTGTTCTTTTGGTAATTCTGAAATTGTTACATCAGAAGTGCTTATTTCTGGTGCATTTGTTACCGCGTCTTCGCTACTTGATTTATCAAAGGAATCAGTCACATCGGAATATGAATCAGGATTTGTCACAAGATCTAATGGAGACTTTGTTAATATGTCTTGATCTGAGATTGATGAAGTGGTTGTAGCTTTGTCTATAGACTCTGTAGCTGATTCCACAGCAGATTCAGTTGGTTGTGACTGTTCTTGAATTCTTGTTGTCATTTCATATACTCTTCTATCTGGTTCAGTACTCTTTGAATCTGGTAGTGAAATGGATAGAGTAGTTAATTCAGAAACTATGTCTGGTTGTGAAGTTGTGCTTTTTTCCAGTGAATGTGATACTGAGGGTAATTTTTGTTCATCCTCTGTAGATTTATTCGTGGTAATATCCAATGGTGACATTGATTCAATTTCTGAAGATTGGGTAGCTGCTTGAGGTTCATCTGATTTTGGTGAATCGGCGTCAGTTTCCATTGTGATCTTTACCGTAGTTTCCTCATCTTCAAAAGTATGTGGGGATTTAGTGATACCAAGTGGTTCAAACTCGTCAGTTTTGGGTAATTCAGTACTTGTTTCATCTTGTTGAGGTACAGTTGTAACCGGTGATATTTCATGATCGTTCCATGGTTCTTTGTCGGTATCATCTCTTACCTCTATTGTTGTAAATTCAAAGGCTCCTGGGGTTTTTGTAGCCTTTTGTTCTTCTGTATCGACAACGGTTGAAGGCTCTGTGACAGCAGATATTTTTGTAACCTCACTTTCAATTTCCTCTGAAGATGGACTAGCTTTTTGTACATCTATATCGTGAGGTTTCGATGTTTCTGTAACGATCTCTTCAGGTATCTTTGTTATCTCTTCATTATCAGTTTCTTTTATAGATTGAGTGGTTTGTTTTACTTCTGTGTCAGATAGGCTCGATGTTTCTGTACTCATATCTTCTGTTATTGATGTCGTCAATTTTTCACTATTAATTTCCTGTGGTGATTTTGTGACTTCTTTTTCTTCTGAGTCGTAAGGTTTCAATGACTCTGTAGTCAGCTCTTCATGTGAATGTTTTGTTATTTCATCGCTACTAGTTCCATCCGGTGATTTTGTAGCTTCTTGAACATCTGGTACTTCAGGTTTGTTTTGTTCATCCGCTAACTTTGGTGTAGTTTCTTCACTTTGAGGCTCTTCTGGAGCTTTAGTTATTCCTTCACGATCTAAGTCATGTGGTTTGGATGTATCTATGTCTGTTATATGTGTTATAATATCTTCACTGGCCGTAACTTCTGGCGATTTAGTTACTTCGTGTAAATCTGAGTCATAAGTCTTTGATGGGGTGCTGCCAATTTCTTCAGTTATCTTTGTTGAGGCTTCTTCACCTTCGCTTCCTTGCGGTGATTTCGTCACATCATATGGTTCTAGTTCGTAGATAGTTGATTTTTTGGTTGTGGTTTCTTCATTTTGATTGTCTATAGATGATTTTGTCACTTCTTGTGGTTCTGTATCGTAAGTCAGCGTAGTCTTAATTTCATCAGTTGTTTTAGTTGTCGTTTCTCCTGCATTCACAGGCTTGCTGGCTGCTGATAATTCAGTGTGATGAGTTATTGGTGCTTCAGTGGACATCATTTCTGGATTACTTGTAGCCATATCTTCAGGGACTTCATTTTCTTGTGATGTTGTATCATGTGATTCTGTGTCATGTATTTCAATCTTTTCAGTCTGAGTTGTGATTTCCTGGTTATCAATTTCTAGCGGTAATTTGGTTGTTTCCTGTTGTTCTGTTGAGTGTATTTTAGGTGGGGGAGTACTTATTTTTTCCGCTATTTCTGTAACTGTATCTTTGTCGAAATATAAATCAGAACTATCAGTGTATACATTAACCACAGTCTCAGTTGTCACATCATGCTCTTTTTCTGGTACATGCTTGTCTAGCAAATATGTTGGTGTTTCAGTGTCAATTTCACCATCAGAAACTTTGGTTGATTCAGGTAAATATGGCACTGAACTTTCAGTTATATCTTGATTTTCGCTTGTAGTAGCAGATTCCTGGACGGTACTTATTTCGACCTTGTCAGAATCCAGATCTGGAAGTGTTGTTGTTGGTAGTGGTTTTGTTTTAGAAATATTATCAGATTGAGTAGTAACTTGTTGGTCATGTTCTTCAGTTATATTTTCGATGGGCTTTCCTGTTCGATCTGAGTCCGTTGATGGCGATTCAGTCAATTTTTCAATTTTTTCGGTTACGTTATCTAAACTATCCGTTGATTTAGTTTGTGCTTCGAGATCTATTTCTTTTGGTGGTGTGGCTAAAGAAGCTGCTGTCGTCAATTCTATATCCAAAGTAGATTCTGTCGAATGACAATCAGAGCCTGAACACTTTTTAGGTGGTTGTTCTAATGCTGAATCATCCTTTCTCTTGCAAGATTGTTCAGTACATTCTTTTTCAATGTCAAGTTTATCCACACAGTCTTCTTTGCTATCACATATTTTGTCATGTGGTTTCTTAGAATCACCTGTATCAGAATCACAACTGCCTGCACTACAATCCTTCTTAGGTACTTCACAATTGTCACCATCTTTGCATGGTTGTTGTTTTTGTGGCAGTATAGTATCAGATGTGATTTGACATTCAGTTCCTTCGCATGGTTTGACTGGGGACGCTTGGCATCCATTTTCTTTACTGCACAATTGATCAGAAGAATCAGACGATCTGCAAGTATCCCCTGTGCATTCTTTATGGTGGTATTCTACAGGTTGTTCTGGAATAATAGACGGGTAAGAGCTCGTTTCATCTTGGCTAGTACAGCTACCGGATTTGCATAATGCAGATGTTTCTACAGATTGATTTTTACCATCGCTGAGTACGCATTCATCACCATTACATTCGACAGAAGACACAACTGGTGCTTCAGTACCAGACATTTGGCTATGTGACTGAGGAGGCATTGTCTCTGTCCTATGATCGCAAACATATGTAGGACAGCAAGAATCCGGTGCATCGTATGTAGTTTGACAGTTATCCATGTACTCTGGAGGTGGACTGCAAATTATAGGATCACATTTAATTATGCTGCTACTACATCTGCAACCCGATTGACATTTGTTTGTATTTGGTACAGCACTTTCGTTCCTGTATGTCACCCCGTTTAGAAGACAATCTCCTTCACCCGGTATTCTTGGTTCATTGATTATTTCATTTTCTTGTAAATTAGTTGTTGTAGATTCAGGAATTGTTGCGTAAGACGGAGAACTAGTACTAGTTTCATGTTTTTCAGAGGTTGCGTCCTCTAGTCCTGTAGCTTGAGTTGAAGGTTCATAAGTAAATGAGGTGATTGGTTCCCTAGAGTCTGCTGTTTGCTCTATATTTTCAGTGATCAAAGGTACAGGAGAAGAGCCAGTTTCTTGGTATTCTGATGTAGGAGATTTTGTGCTTGATGGATGAGTCTGAGCAGATGTTGATTCTTTAGAAATATTGGCTGGCATGGTTGTCTGTTCAGCATTGTCATGAGTTTCTGTTAAAGCTATGGTATCAACGTTAACGTTCTCTGTTGATTCAGTAGTCTGGGTAAGTTGATCTTCTCGAGTTGTTGATGTGTCTGGTGTTGAAGTTGTGAGTTTGGATGTGCCTGTTACTGGTTCAGTCTCAACACTGATTTTATTTTCAAGTTCCGTTGCTAATTCAGTGGTAGTTACCTTATTTGCATGGGTGTATTTGGATACTTCTGGAGATTCTGTTATTTCTTCTTCTACCGATCCACTTGGTATGGTATTCATTCCTTTATCAGGTTCAACAGTTGTGATTTCATTTTGTTCATATGTAGTTTCACTACTAACTTCATGAGGAACATCGACATCTTGAGAAACAGTATTATTTATATCACCTGCTGGTGTAATTTTCTTAATTTCTTCTTCAAAAGCAGGAGCACTGGTAGTATAAGAATGTTGCTCAGGTTCAGAACTCTCTTCCACGTGTGTTTCTTGGCCCTTTTGAGGCTCAGAAATATTTAAAGAATCTGATGACGTAGTTTCCTTGCTTTCATCTTCAAAAGCAGGAGCACTGGTCGTAGGAACATATTGCTCGGGTTCTGAACTTTCTTCAACACCAGTTTCTTGGCCCTTTTGAGGCTCAGAAATATTTAAAGAATCTGATGACGTAGTTTCCTTGCTTTCATCTTCAAAAGCAGGAGCACTGGTCGTAGGAACATATTGCTCGGGTTCTGAACTTTCTTCAACACCAGTTTGTTGACCCCTTTGAGGCTCAGAAATATTTAAAGAATCTGATGATGTAGTTTCCTTCCTTTCATCTTCAAAAGCAGGAGCACTGGTTGTAGGAGCATATTGTTGTGGTTCTGAACTTTCTTTAACATCGGTTTCTTGACCCTTTGGAAGATCAGATGTATTTATAGAATCTGATGACGTAGTTTCCTTGCTTTCATCTTCAAAAGCAGGAGCACTGGTCGTAGGAACATATTGCTCGGGTTCTGAACTTTCTTCAACACCAGTTTCTTGGCCCTTTTGAGGCTCAGAAATATTTAAAGAATCTGATGATGTAGTTTCCTTCGTTTCATCTTCAAAAGCAGGAGCACTGGTCGTAGGAGCATATTGTTGTGGTTCTGAACTTTCTTTAACATCGGTTTCTTGACCCTTTGGAAGGTCAGATGTATTTATAGAATCTGATGATGTAGTTTCCTTGCTTTCATCTTCAAAAGCAGGAGCACTGGTCGTAGGAACATATTGTTCGGGTTCTGAACTTTCTTCAACACCAGTTTCTTGGCCCTTTTGAGTCTCAGTAATATTTATAGAATCTGATAATGTAGTTTCCTTGCCTTCATCTTCAAAATCAGGGGCACTGGTTACAGGACTATATGGTTGTGCTTCTGAACTTAGTTCGGGGCCTGTTTCTTGGACCTTTTGAGAAACTTTCTGGTTTTCATCTTCAAAATCAGGAGCACTGGTTACGGGAGAGTATTGTTGTGGTTCTGAACTTTCTTCAACATTTATTTTGTGGCCCTTTAGAGGCTCAGAAGTAGTTATAAAATCAGAAGGCGTAGTTTTCTTGAATTCATCATCAAATGCAGGAGCATTGGTTGTGGGAGGATATTGTTGAGGTTCTGAACTTTCTTCAACCTCTGCTTCTTGAACTCTATGATGAGGCTCAGCGGTTGTCACATCATCATTTTCAAATGCAGAAACAATCGTAGGGATATTAGTTGAAATTGTTTCATCTATCAAATCAGGTTTCAAACTGTCCTTATCTGTCATATCCTCTGTGGGAATATTTGTTAAAATCGTGCTGTCTTTATGTTTATCGGGATTACTTTCACCTGGTATATTTTCTTGATCAGTGGTATCTTTTTCAATTTCTTCTAATAATGGGGTGCTTGCTGTCATCTTTATTTCATGATGGGGATCAAAATCAGCGCTAGTGCTTTCATAGCTATCACCTATAACATCTTGTGATTCAGTAGTAGCAATTTCATCTTCGAAACCTGGAACAGCAGTGTTATCTTTTTCTACTGACAAAGTAGTTTTTCTTTCATCATCTCCAATATTAGGAACGTTGGTAGTAGTTTGTAAGGAAGCATGTTCAGTGACAAGAGATCCTTCATCAATTGTGGTAGTTGATTTAAAGTTATCCTGTTCATCAAGGTGATGATGTATTTCAGTTGTTATTTCCACGGCACTGTCATCGGTAGTTACACTTTGTTCAAGATATGTTCGATCTTTATCCACTGTGGTTACGCTTGTCGTGGTTTCCTTTACATGTGTTTCAGAATTATCTTCTCTGTTAGACTCAGTTGTTGCAACATTTTGTTCACCTGTTACTGTGGGTTGACTGTCTTCAATAGCAGGTAAAACAGATGATGTTGTAACAACTTCATGTGGTGCTATAATGTCCTCTTCGCCTGAGCCAATATCTTCATCTTGAGATTTTGTAGTTGATGTTTCAAAAATGTCTTTATCACTTATAGTAGTAAAATCTTCATATTCTGAGACAGGTGTCTTAGTAGTAGCAATAGCTATAAACTCATGGGATTCCTCTGTGCTAGATGAAATTTCATCAGTAGGCTCAATTTTATGACTATCTGGTAATGTTTCTGTTACGGCAGTTGGTTGAATAGTTGCTAGTTCATCTCCACTTCCCTCTGTTTCAGATACAAATGCTGGTGAGTCAGTATTAGGAATATCGTCAGGTTCATTTCTGTACCCACTTCCTTCTGATCCAGTCCTTCTGGGTGGTGATAAAGTAGTAAGTCTCTCTTGTTCCAATTCAGTAGTATAACCTAGTCCTTCGTATGTTCCTGTGGTTGGTTCATCGCCTTCACAAATATATGTATCTGGGCAGCACACGCCCTGTCGAGGAGCTAAAGCAGTGCAGTTCTTTCCTTCATTTTCCATCGGGGTGCCACATTCTTGTACAACACATACAATATCCCCTTTCATGCAATAGCAGTGGTCACAAGCCTTTTCAGTCTTTATAAGTGCACCGTCAGGAATAATTTGATTTTCATAAAGACAATCTTGTGACATCTGGGTGACTGGTGAAAGAGTAGTTGTCGTCAACAAGAAACCGGGCGTGGGTCGCACTGTCGTTGATAAATCATCCAGTAGTGGCATTTCGTCCTCAGGGTGATCTGAAATGTAAACACAGATAAATAAATCAAATACAAATTGTATTTAAATCATAGCAAGATAAAATAGAATAACACACACCACAAGAGTATCGTACTGGGCAGCAGACATCTTTGTGATAGATAGGCGTGCAGCCGTCAACGTGCAGAGTACATTCTTGCATCACGCAAGTCGTCATGTTTCGTATGCAGTAGCAGTGTTCGCAGGGTTTGTTCGGAGCTGGCGGTACTTTGGAACCTTCCGAGAAGTATTTTCCATGGATGCTGCAGCCGTATTTGTCCAGCTTGCCGAGACCAGTGGCTCCGTACTCCGCTGGTGACGTCGTTGTTGAGGTAAGTAAGTCCACTGGAACTGATCAAAAAAAATCTTGGTAATTTTTTTATAGGACGCAATATTCGTTATTTCTAGTAGAGCAGGACTAAACTTTACATAAACATTTAATAGGATCGTTTTCGTGTACGTTAAAACGGACCACGCGCTTATGACAGCTAGTCATAGCATGACTATTTATTTCCTATATTCCTATAACTTGTGTAATAGGAATAGGTATAAATAATAAATAAAAAGGCTTATATAAATATCATCATCATCACTAGCCTGTTTACGTCCACTGCTGGACGAGGCCTCCATTGAATACATAGTATGTAGTATAAAATATTTCTTTTAATAAATAGGTCCAAGCGTTTTTTATGTAAAGGCTTCCTAATGTCAATCTGATTTCAAGGTTAGCGAGAAATATTTATTTATGCAAGAGAACATTCACGGTATGTGGCGAAATATTAGCAATGCTCGTAAACATAATAATTACATAAGTAAGATTAAAATAAATTTCAGTACATTTTGCTGACGTTCTGTGGAGAGAAAACAATATCATAGAAATGTGCAACTTCTATGCACCTTCTGCAACTGGCTGCAGTCTTTATTACCCAGTATGAACTGGACTGCATCTTCAGATCAAAATGTCGTAGGTTCTTATACCCAGAGCATCAATAAGTTATTTCACAAAAACAACAAGCTATACCATCAATATTCGAAAACATGAGGGTATCAACATGTGGAAAGATCCCAGAGAGCTTAAACAAGCTGATGATTAAACTTACCATCTGGGCACGTCACGATGGGACAGCACTGGTCCGCCCGCTTCTCGATTGTGCAGTCCTGGCCGATGGGCTTGGTGAACGGGCAGACTCTAAGGTAGCACATGAGCATCCGATTGTGACATGTGCAGTTAAGGCAGGGCTCGTTTGTCATAATACGGTCACCTTCTCCGTAATGCTGGAAGTTGTAGTAGCAACCGTCTGGGGCGCCTGAAATTGGTTAATAATTGGTTTAAAATTTAGTTATATTCCAAAAAACTTCATAATAAATGTATGTATTGCTTTGGGTTTGGTCGCATTGGCATTGTTGTATCCCGAGTTTAACGTAGCTGACTGTGTTAGCTATCCTATATATAGATCAATTTATTTTTCAATCCAAGGTGAATGTGGTAATCGAAACCGCGAGCTGATTTATATGAGCCCAAAGCGAGACTACTATTAACCACCGCGGAGTTCCGTTGTCCACCTTCTGTCTCCACCATCAAATCAGCTCTCTGTCACTTTATATTATAGTATTGTTATCAGAACTTCACAGGTATAAAAAAAATTCAACATATTTGTATTATCCATCGAGTATTTTCGCTGTCCACGTGTTGATCATCAGATCAGGTCGCTGGCGCTGTCAGCCTAATATTAATTATATTAATTTAGATATCTTCTAAGAAACCATTTTAACATCGATGTAACTAGTAAATTTTTGCTCACCATCGTATAAATCTAATGACGTGTGATTGCTAGATGTAGGTGCTGAAAATAGAAAAAAAAAACAACATTATTATCGATGAAAATATGAAGGTGAATCATCATTATCATCATCATCCGCAGACGTCCACTGCTGGACATACGGCGAACGGTCTTGAGCCGCCTCCATCCATCGACTTCCTGCAACCGTTACAATGCCATCGGTTCATCCAGTGGGAGGTTGTGCTATACATTGCATCGTTAGGTTCGACGATGAAAATAAAATATTTACGACACCGTTAAATCGGTGTGATTTTTGTTTCTATCTATGACGTTTTTGTAATTTCCTTATCGACGCATGTGCAAACAACTCGTGTACAATAAGTTCCGCCTGCATATTATTGCCAGGTTATTTCTTTGCCTCCAATTACTTTCAATGTAAGGTTAATCATCGAAACCTATTATTAAGTAGGTTACACATTTTCTACTTTGCTTATTTATTTTTATCATTTAATTCACGTGACCCTACACACGTGCATGGTGTTATGTAGATGCCCACTAAAACACGAGGTTAAATTAAAATAAAAACTCGCGACAGGGCGTCCGTTAGGCATCATAATAAAAATAGAGCCTTTCCTAAAAGTGATCGCGATGTAAATATGAGACGCGCGTTCCGCGAATTTAACAGCGGTTTTACGGTCGAACTTATTAGGCTCGTCACAGCTGGCAGGATATTAGCTGCAAATCGCTCAAACCCGTGATCGGCCATCGTCTCAAGTCATTTTACATATCCGTTTTACTGCGTATAATTACTAAAGCTGAGCGGCGACCGACGCGACAAAGCTGTAATTAAACTAACGGAGCGCGTCGTTAACATCGAAAACGCAGCTTTACGCGATTCCCCGCTTAGGGCAAAAGTCATAACTTCACAAACGCCTTGTATGTAATCGATTGACGGATATTAAACCACCTAACTCTCCAGATATCGTTCTTCTCACGTTAACTGCAGCGAACTGCCGTTGATTGTCTACCTACACGAACACAAAATGATAGTAATTATAATTAACTTACGACACGAACGCAGTTACATTCCGAAAATGTTTTCCATTATGAGTACTAGCTACCTACGAATGCAAGTACCAATTAATAGCGGTTCTGTTATCTGTACTCATAACTTAAGAGATGATTGCAGCTAATAAATTAAAAGTTATTTTCTCTGATATATGATTGCACGGTTTAGAAACATATTGAGTTTATAATTATTGATCATGATACGTTGCTTTCGAAGCGATTACTGTGATTGAAATAATTTTTCAGATAAGTCAATTTTCAGTAGGTACTTCAAAAAGTAAAGTAAAGCATTAAAGTCAACTCTAGATGGATTGCGTGTGCCAAAAGCTCGTGTCATGAAATCTCTGGTTGGTATAGGAGATTATCGACGGCGACGCAGCATCGGGCACCGTTAGGGCGCAGCTCGAGTCGCCTGTATATGGCGGGGGCTGAGTGGAACACGGCCTCGAGTGGCGCCGTCGTCGCCGCCGCGCCGCGAGATCGTCCACCTAACGGTCGCCGGGAATGTTGTTAGCATCCAGTTTTTGCTAACCTTCATATAAATTATAATACAATTCACTCTCACGATTAATACCGTCAAAGTCACCTATCACATCCTGTTTCATACTAACTTAATCGCGGAGACAACCGTTCTAGATACTACAATTGTAGGTATATGTAGGTTACTCTCACGCGCAGGCAAGGCGCGACGAGGTATCCAAATTCCGAAATGCCTAAGTGAATAACAATTACCGATCATACCCGTGGCTCTACGGACGTATATAGCATCTCTAATTCCCCCAATGCCTAATGAATCGGTTTTACGTATAAGTGTGTCGTTATAGCTTTGCACGAACAAAAAACCACTTAATGCAAAATCGTGCGCTTAGGAATATGGGCCCGGGCGATCGAAACGAAGAGACAGCATGAATTTAAAATTTGCACTACATTAATATGGATCGTCGTTTCAATGAATGAATGTCGCCGTGGTTGCCATTCCTGATGAAGTTCACACGGGTAGACCTAAACATTGTAGGTCTCATTTGAATATACTTCCTATGTATAACATAAATTCAATTGGAATTCTTTGAAGTAACCGTGCTAAGGATACTAAATCTGTTGGTACAAAAATAGCATCATCTAATAACATGCATCGCAAAAGAGACACGCACACAGTGGAGCGGGTACAGTTAGGCGCAGGCGCAGGGAACGACGGGAGGACCGACCGGCCGCGCTACCACTTCACATCCTCCGCACTCAGCTCTCCCTGAGTTATTATACATGTGTGCCTACCTACTATACGAGTGTCTCTATAGGGAACTGCATTTGCGCAAACCTCTATACATCATAAACGTGTTTACTAAGTCACACCCGAATATACTGTAAAGCAATTAAATACAATTTACCTACTTCTAGACTCACTCTTATTAATGATGCTGGTTTTTCTGAATGACTTCCTGTCCCACAAAAACTTATAACGGGTGACGTTGAAAATAGTAAGAAACTAACAGCGTATTTATGTGATTTATGTATATTTTATTGTGTGGATCAATAACCTCAGAAGTATGTTATTTGCATCTAAACGTCACTTTATAACACATGAATAATAATCTAGGCTAAGCTTCATACGTCATGCTTAAACATATTCGGTGCAGATCGATATGAGACGCCACAGTTTCCAAACGAATGAGTTTATTATTTAGAATCTAATGTTTCTCTTGGCACTTGGGGACTCTGATCACATAGAAAGTTCCTGTTTTACAACTTTTCAGCTTAGAGACATGGTCGGTAAGTTTGTTAGTTTATTTTCAGTTATTTTGAAAAGACTCATCAAGCGTTAAAACGTAGTTGGTGCAGGATTAGCTGAAGTAGCCGCGTTAACCGAGTATCAAGAATGCATACGGGTACTAGGTCATCATCATCACCTATCACACGCGGACAGAAATCTTCTAACGAGCATACGTATTCCAGGTCACGAAACAAAATAACGGTAGATACTTGTTCCTCGCCATCAAGTAATATCACAATAAATAAGAATCACTCTGAATACCGATTTAATCCAATTAACATATTATTGCACCTGCCATAATCTTCCACGCAATTTCTCCGTTATTCATTGTTGTTACGAAAGTGTTTTATATCTTCACATTTCTAATAGATATTTATTACTTATGAGAAAAGTTATTTATTGGTGCCTGCCCACGTCCGTATTCTGTTGCATTTGATAGCCGTAGTAATCGAAAATCGAGGTTCTTTTACTGCTAAGCTCCCTGGTGTTACGGCAAAGCCATTATGAACTATAATTTTAAATTGGTTTATGTAATTATCGACCTTTATGACCATCTATGATACCGCTATTATTTCTTTTTCAGGTGCTAAGTGAAATTTTAAAAACAGTTTTTCTTATTCTTACTTTCAACTTTGCAGTGAATTAATAATTGCTTCAATGATTAAAGTTATTGAAGAAATGATTAATGTATTTAGCCACACTTTACGCGTAATTTGATTCAACGTTTCGATATGGCTTGATTGTGGTAATTAAGACTTCGCATTTAAAACAATGTAAGTTGGGAAAATGGTGATACTTTAGCTGGCTTAAAGTGTGCTAGTTTTAAGGGCAGAGCACTATTTAGATCTGTACACTTTTTACGGGTTGATAGTGCCCAATTTCAATAAAAATTATGAACTTGTATCAGACTTTACCTATGAACCCCATTAAACGAAAGTCCATATAAAACCATAAGCTGCTTATGTTGATTAAACATTTAAGAATGAAAACGCCAATATTTCCGTAACTAGCAGTTTTTTTATAAATATTTATAGCTCTAATTGAAAAGCTACTGAAATCTTAATTTTTTTATTGAACGAGCTAAGCGAGTTCTTCATGAATCTTCATGAAATTTTGTATGGGCGTAGATAGTATTAGTATAATTTGTCTGTAAGGTGAGCTATATAGGTCGGGAGCTTGTTGAGATAATGGCGTCTAAGGGGGGTTAAAAAAAAGTGAGACAGTCAGATCAAGTGGGGTGTCTATGAAAGCCATTTGGTTGGACATTTCAAAACTATACATTAATTATTTTTAAGACTACCTATGTGGAAATGGTGATGTGGTGTATTCTGAAATGTTAGGAAAAATCTAAAATGTAAAAAAAACTAATTCCACTTTCACTAATCCCACAATGCTGAAATTTGCTACTAGCTTTTATGACACAACTAAGACACAACTATATACTGGGAAAAGTGCAAAATTTAAGAATTTCGTGATTTATACCCTAAAAAATGCTAAACCAATTGTTAATTGTTAATTAATATCTGTAGGAATTTGAATATGGTTGTAGTTCAGTTGAGTTGAATTACTTTGATACACTGAACACTACATTGTTGTTTATAGTTTTATACTGCTATAATTATACAGCTAATAGATTATTTTAGATGTTGACTGACTTCATAAAAAGAGGAGGATTAGTGGTTCACTTTCATTAAAAACAACAAGACATATTTTATCATCTTGATATTAAAAGCATCCAAATACAAAATGTAGAGTTACTTACCCGCAGTCGCGTACGCGACACACGCGGCCAGCGCGAGCAGGACCCCCGCCACGCGCCGCCGATCCATCTGACCCCGTCCTTCTGCAACAACAAAACACAATCAATTATGGTCTATCTCAAATACAAGCCAACCCTGCCACTTCAATAACCCCAACAGTTTGTGTTCAGTTTTGCGCATGGGTTTTGCGTCATTCCCGTGAGTCATATTCGATCTCTTTACGAGATTTGTTTTATTTTCTGGCAGTGCAATTTGCATTCTACTTATTTTAATTTATATTATGGAAACTTTTGAATAATTTTACAAAGGATGAAAATTATCGTTCATAAACAGTACACGGAATAAGTGATTTCCGGGCTATGGAACATCTAAAAGAAAGATTATCATACCTCAAAATTTTAGAATATTTATATGCATTTACCCACTAACAATAAGGCTTCATGCTTGTCTTGTAACAATGTAATGATGCGTACAAAATCAATTATTTGATCTCCATAACACGACTACCAATAAAAACAAGCGATGGTTTGAGCTATTAAAACTTCTTGTGAAATCATTTTTTGCGGATGCATCATCGTTGTCCAAACCAAACGTTTGCAAAATATCAAAGTTCAGTAACCGTTGCGGGTCGTTCCAAGAGAAACAAAGAAGATCCAAGTTCGTAATAAATTAGTATTAATTTATTCCTTCAGAGCTTATATTTTTTCTGTTAGTTTAGTCCCGAAGGTGGTTATGGACCCTACGCCCTACGTATAAAAGCTAAATTGTTAAAATTGATACAACAGGACGAGCTTTCAAAGTTTCAAAGTTTTTTATGTGGTGTTTAGTATAGTCCCGAAGAAGGCTATGGACTCCACGCCCAACGTATAATGGCTAGATTGTTAAAATTGATCCAACAGGACCAGCTTTCAAAGTTTCAAATCGATATACCTAATTGTTTTTTAAGTAAAATAAGTATATTATATAAGCATCAACATTTTCTTATAAGCTAAACTATCACTAAGAAAACGATATCTACTGTTTGCACAGTTCACCAAAAATATCGTTAAAATCTACTTATTTTTGTAGCATATAAAAATGACACAATTCACTATTTTTATAAGTAATATCAGCGTATAAATAATCAATGTATAGGTAATAATAAAGAGCCAAAGTGATACAAATCAATCGATTCTTTTGCGTTGCTTTTTTGATGTATTTTGATTTGATCAAGTTGTTTTCAAATATTTTGTTATATTGGAGTGCACGTAAGCTAAAAAAAACGACCAAAATATTAATTTCAACCCTTTTACGTATAGGGTCCATCGATATACTGGGATGGCATGTGTACTCGGCTAACTGTGTCGTGGATGTACTTAAGTATCAACGCGTGCCTAAGTGGAGGTGAGGCAAGGATCGAGTAGGTAAGTACCTTCCCTCGTACATGTCCTAACTATATATTGGTATCTGAGTGCCTGAACTATTCATGTGTCAGATCTTCTATTACCCTGCTACTGGCAAGTTACTACTACGTAAGTTACGCGCATCAAGTAAACGAAACTTAATGGCATGAAACCTTATTTCCCTTTGAAATATTGTGTCAACAATGACACATAACCTACAGTTTGCTTACCGCGGTTATCAGCGCGTACTGAACTTCTATGGCAGTCTTCAATGCATAGTGGCTACTAGGAACGCGGAAACGTGAGGTTCGAGCAAAAATGTGGCCGTTTAGCTTTGAGTGAATAGGGAGTTTAACTGTCCATTCAAACGGCCAGCTATTCTAAACAATGTTAGTGTTTTTAAGGGTTTTCACTGGTACCTACAACCTACCTAAAACTCTATATCATTCGAACAATGTTTTCACGCGCTCAATAAAAGTGAATTAAAAACCTTACGTATCGATTGACTGTTTCAAACGATATAAATCTTACTGTACTCTGTGATTGACACCTAAAATAAACGATAAAAATTATTTACCTACTGCAACGGACGTTTTAAAATTTTCTACTGCTACTTGATGAGATTCTGTAATTGGGTGTCATACATTGAATAAATTGAAAACTATATGGACAAGATTTTAATCAAAGTCATCAAAAGACACCAACAATATTAACGATCACCATTGACAAATCTGGTTTGACCCTGAACGTATATAATAATATATTCAATTACGATAATTTGCATAAAATAACTCCGATTGGAATTCGTTTGACAATATCTTGTGGATTTTGGTGCTTGTTATTCGATGAGAAGAAACTTTTATCCGCGAGGAAAAAACTACCTACTTGCAAGATTCAATAGCAAAGAAATCTTTTATTCGCCAGCCTCGACTCCCAAAACTGATTGATACACCAAATTAGACTACCTACCTATGCCATAGTTGCAAACACAATATTACAACACTTTACGATAGACAAAACGAGCGATAAAACGAAGACGGCAATAGGTACCTACTAGGAATAAAAGTTATCGTAATTCCCGACTCTACAGGCGGAGCCCGAGCGTTACCGTGGGAACGAATACAACCGCGCTCATTTTGCACACTTATTCCCAAGCTACCTATCCTACGAATATATCTCTTAAGGTACTCATACCAACCTACTTATTACAACAACGTACCGCCTCTTACACGCATTTTTCAACAGGCTCCCTTCCTCCACTACAGCTCTCCGAGGGAGACTTCCTTTATTTTTCTCCCTTGTCACGTCTACGACACCTGACTAAGTGTTTTGTCCAATTCATAGCTCAATCCAAAAGCGTAGTTACAAAGCATTTTATACGTCCTATCGCAAAGGATGTATATTTGCATAGATATAAGATTTATTCGAATGGAAGACGTGTCATAAGTGCGCAGATACATTAAAATCTATCAGTTATATAGTTGTGTGGGTATCTGCAGGGGTCCCTCCGTCTAGACGCTCTCTGCAAGTCACCTCTCGGGAGGGTGAGGGTGCCGGGAGTTCACCACAATCTATTTATTTGCTTTACTAAAATACCACGTGTGCCAGACATCGAGAGCCATAGCAATAGTAAGAATTGTTATTGCCATACCTGTTCAGGATTTGGAACATTATTATTTGTATCTATTCTCACATAGTTACAAGCAATGATATACTTAGAAAGTAGTTTTATTTCAAAGTTACTAAAGGGAACACATTTTTTCATTGTAAACAATGAGAACCTAATTCCCAAGCATAATTTGGCGTACCGTTTGCTCCAGCGGTGTGTAACATCAAGAAAAACAGTTACTTTGATTAAAATATACTAATGCACTCAAAAAGATTCCAATGATATTGTTACAGAGTGCATTGACTACCGAGACATCGCGCTATATAAAAGACATTTCAATTTGCACAAATGGTCTTAAAGTGCTACGACAACGCTACGAGGCGGTATCTTCTCTTGATAAATGAGGTACTTCTCTCTGGAAACAAAGGCTTGCAAGAGTTTTCATAAGTTTGATCTATAATAGCTAGCGATAGATAAAGTGATTCGATCAGATCAGAAGGGCGTTATTGGGCAGTGGGCGAACGGCGGCGGTGGGTCGGTGTCCGCCTGACGTAGCGGGTCTGCCTGACTGCGATGTTGCCCAACACATCATTTCGGAACACTGCAACCGCAGCGAGCATTGACACCAATTTCTTGAACATTGGACAACTGTTCCGAGATCGGGAGGCATTATTATGCATTTATCTTTTGTTAAATTTACTTTATGTACCTAACCTACCTATATAATCTCCCTAAATCAGGGATATAATCAAAACATTTCCTTATATGTTTTATAACTAAAACAGTTTGAAAATAGTATGCATGAATATAAATTTATGATTACGTATCAACAAAAACACATTTGACCTGGAAAGAACATTGTCCATCTTTTCGTAGCAAAAGCGTAGCACCAATAAAAACATAATTTCTGCTATCTGATACCATAAAATTGTTTAGATAATAAAAGTTCCTTACCCATACCAGGCCGGAATAAGTAGTTATGCTAAAAAGCAGCGCAATAGATGCGAGACGCGATGACCCGAGGGTCACTCAGCAGGAGGGCACAGCTCCCGCCTACTTCGCGAACGCTACGTGTATACCGACACTTATATTCTAATCGTAGATTGTGATCAGAGTTTATGCATATAAAATCGTGTTAATGCACCGATTAGTGTTTCTCACGGGAAGGTATGAAGCTCTCGAAGAAATTCGCTCGTCGAGGTCTCGGAGGCAACAATGCGCGTGCGCCGTTCGCACAATGCGCTCACGTACGCGTGTCGCGATTATCGGTCGTCGTAAATTACCTGTGATTTGCATAGAGTCGTGGACGGACATGCGACGCCGACGCCCGATTCGTTATTAGATTCGGCTACACGGCAACACTACATCGTTATTAGGCGATAATTGTCAGTGAAGTGTAGCGGTCGATTAACGGCAGACTCGGCCGGTCACGTACATATTAAGCAGCCGACTCATGTACGACGTGCATACCACTTAAACTACATAATGGAATGTCTTCAAAACATTTTATGGTTCACTTGCAATTTAATTAGCACTTACTTACTTTCATTAGCTTTTAATTTGTCTTGTTATTATTATTATTATTAGCAGTCTCAGCTAAAACAACGTCCAAAATCTAAAAACTTTTAATGATGAAAAACATATCTCTACACAGGGACATTATTTAAATCTTTTGAAATCTAGCTTTTATAATCACTGTTAACAGTCATTCATATCTGTGAAGTTATAATAATTGAGTAATAAACTTATAATAGACCTACACCTACCAGCTTACTTTATTAAGGTAGAGGTATATCTCGGAACATAAGTAGAGCAATCTTAGTCGCGCGGAAGTAACTCGACGTGGCAAGGTTTGTGCCCCTCAAGGGAATACGTATGAAGATAGCAAATATTAGTTTCCTCCATGAGGCTGGATCTCGCGGTTCATTGACTCGCGCTGATTTTGTGTCAGAGCATTCAGATTGAGGTAACCGTTTATAAACTTTATCACATAACAGTCCTCTATTTATTTAAATACTTGTTAGTCACTTAATATAAAATTCATCTGATTGACTTAAATGCATAGTATTTGCATAAGTTTAGATAATATTTAAAACAGTGCCCAATGAAAACTTGATTTCTATAAAATCTATGCTAATTTAACTGAGTTCTACTTTCTCTAAAAGTGTGAGTAAGTTCTTTTTCTAAAAGTGGTTTCCACGTGTCATAGTTCATTATCAAGGAGATAAAAACGGATATGTTAGCATGTGCAGGATGATGGGGCTAGATAGCGACAGCGATAGGATCGTATGCAACGGTCCGCAATCTTCAACGAAGTCTGAATTCCAAATAATTCAGGCAGTTCCGCGCAGGACATCTTTTGCCACCGTTAGTTCGCCTTAGCATTCTGTCCGAGCACTCCTACGAATTATCTTATTTCCATGCTATTTCGTGATTTCGATTCGATCTACAATGCTTATTTTGGGTTTTTTCTAACTAATCATTAAAATTTCATACGCATACTATACCGTCTACATTCCACCTACCTATAGAAAGTAGGCGACGTTAAATTACAAACGTGCTCTTGAAAAATTTGCAAATATACTTGCGGAATTTCGCATTACTTCATGAGAAAAGCCGGCTTTAAAGTTTAGAGTCCGTCAAAGCCTCGGCTCGTAAGTGCATTCTATGTCTGTGTTCAAAAGAAAGCCAGTGTGAGTGGCTTGTTGCTAGGCATACGTTGAATTCGCGATTGTTGGTCCGCGGGCGCGTCGCTCACACGATGAGCGTTGCCCCCACGCCGTGCTCCTATGGCTGTGCCATGTGCCGCCAGCCCCTGCAATCCACAGGGCTGCCGTTTACTGGATATATCCCACGTTTTACTATTCATTGTTTCTTAAATTGCCTTGGATAGTAGGCTCTTTTTGCAATTATTAGTGTAATGTAAAACAATTAACAAACTGTGGTTTACAAGAAGAGTTATAGCATAGAGATGAGTTTATTGCTGGTGATGTTTAGCCCCTGCATCCGCCCGCCCTTAGAGCACGGTTCAAACTGCTCAGTCTATTAGGGCGAGCGCTGACCCGTGCCGCTCAAACACCCCTTGCACGCACGCTACCCATGTGTGTCTCATCGGCCACTAAATCCAGTGACCTTTGAGTCCCATGCCCTTTTAATGCGAAATCTAATTACATTTTGTCACAGAACTATTGTTATCGCAGGGATGTATGAGTTCCATTACTTCCATTTTGTTTCCAGGAAGCGAGGGCCAGCGTGATGTCTATTGAGTTGCATTCACAGCTCTGTTGGAATGCTTTGAGTCGAACAGTGTTTACGAGCGTCTGGCCGATAGCTGGCCGACCAGTCATTACGAGCCATATCTCTGTGTGGAGAATGAATGGCAAGTGCTTACAAACGAACGTCACAGCTTAGCTTCAAACGAGCGGGCGCAGGCACGTATAGGTAGTAACGCTAACTCTATGGCAATCTTCCGTTACCCATTTAGATATTTTTATGTTTGCGTGGTTTAAGAAAGTGAAAAAGGCCTTATCAGCGTCATCTAAAAGCGTAGGTAGGTACGCTACAACAGTCTAATTAAATAATCAAAACTTCACGTAGTAGATAAAAGACACCATACAAAATACTTGTGTGTAAATGAATCGTTTACTAGCTCAAGAGATCGAAATCGAATCGCATGAAATGACTCGAGTACGAAAATAACAATACTGGCAAAGACTCCTGTTTTCGCTGTGGGACTGGATGGTAGAAAACTGGTTATAGCGCAAAAACGATAATAAAGAGCCATAGACATGAAATATTTATACATTGCATTATCATATTACAAGGGAATCGTGGTCATCGCTTAGAAAATTATGCTATTCGTTTTCACTTGGAAACCATCGTCAGAGGAAAAAAAGCTCACATATTTTTTTGATAGACTTGCATGCTAGGGCTAGCTTGCAATGCTTTCCCGTTCCCGTATCCTGCCTGCTTATAGATTATAATTATGGTTTACTTGCGAGTCGGCAATCGAGACGTAGCAATTATAATCACGTAATGACTTAACGATGTATCCTGTAGCCATCATTACCTAGATAGGCCTAGGTTTAGTATTATTTAGTGCTATAAAACGAGAGCCATAAAAGTAAGTTTTTAATCAACTGTCTATTATTCATGGCGCTGTAAAACATCCTTTAAGTATTTGCGATCATCCTGTGTAACACTACCTGTTGTGGGTGGAGCTACATGTACAGCTATCTAAGCTCGTAAACCCAAGAGTTATAGCTCATTACGCGAGCGTACCAAAGGATTATTCCCCCGAGATATAGTGCTTCACTAATATAACTTTCAAGCCAAACCTGAACTTAGAAATTTCCTGGACTTTTTACTTTGCATGGAACTTTAAGATTATTTAAATAAGTGCCACTACTAAAAATGGTGCCTTCACTGAGTGTGCCGTTAGCAGAGATTTCTTATTAGCGTAATAAAGTTAATCAATTTCAACCACTGACGATAAAGCTTCAGCTATAGAACCTTGAAAATCACATTTGAAAATAATCAAAGCTTAGGCTACATGTAGGTAGGTGTTGGTAGGGACGTAGTATAAGCTAGACACTAAATTACCAACACTAACATTAGACATTAGTTTTTTAAATCTCATACCATGAAGTTTTCCCACGTCGACGGTACTAGGGTCACGTGTGCATAAACTCTAGCTGGCTACTCGACTGCTAAAAGAAGGTCAATATTATTTCGTTTGATGAATAGCTTTATGTCAATGATTTCCATATGACTTGTTGATTAACTAAAGGTCAACTAAAATGTTATTAGAACAGTCTTGAAATAATGTCATAATTATGATACAATTTATTTCGCAAAAAGTGGACTTAATTTGTGTGCAAATAATAGATGAACTAGTTCACCAGCGGAATGCATTTCGGTCAGATAATACTCGATATACACTCACAGGGCGAAAAGTTGAGATACCTTGTTTGCTTTATGACAGATTCGCTTAATGGCAGCTACCAGAATCGTTGTAGTTACAAGAAAACTTTGTTAAGGCTCCCAAGCACACCTCGTAGAACTTTTCGGCCGAATTACGTTTTTTTTTCTGGTTCATTGTTTCATAAATTTAGAACACTTTGTACCTTGATATGTCCCGTTTGTAAGTATCCATTTATAGCTGCTAAATTTGATGAAGATCTGAATTGTAGTTTTTAGTTTTGTAAATAATGAGAAACCAGCATGTTTATGGGTTCCGTCTGGGTCTAGTTTCCTTTTAATTAAAAAACTAAAAATCAGATCTTCGTAAAATTTGTAGATATAATCGGATAAAGCTTGTCAAGATAAGGATCCTAGATTTTCGAAACAAGGAACCAAAAAAAAATTGATAGAGTTAAAGCGTAATCGAGCGAGAATTTCTACATGGTAATGACAATGAGTACAAAAATTAAATACTTTTTGAGAATTTTCAAAAACTACCCTTTAATTAAGGCATTACAAACGTCACAAGAAGTCGGTCGCGGCTCAAGACCGTTCGTCGTGGCATTCTAAGGGGGAGGCCTATGTCCAGCAGTAGACTTCTACAGGCTGATGATGATGATGATGATGATTATGATGACCCTTAAAAAGGGTAAAGCTTTAAGAGAAAAAGTTGTCATAGTACCATAATACTTTTCAATTTAAATAATGAAAAAGTAGATAAGTATAAAAAGGTGCGATAGAATTTTTAGTACTTAGTAAGTACCTACACGTAGAGGAAGTTGCAAGTTGGTCGGCTATTTCATATACATAGTCTGTTATCAAGTTTATAAAATCCGTCGCGAGAAAGGTTTCGTGAGTCGGTAGTTCGGTCGACGGGTGTTCGCCGCACAGCCAGCATCAAAGCTATTGAGATCGAGCAACGAGCATCGATTTGAATGAATTACCCTTCAGCAGAGCACGGCCGGGGTCAGTCTGTGCGTGCAACACCGACCCACATTTGAAGGATTACAAGTAGCTGCCGAGAAAATTTACCGCTAACATTGCCATATAAGCTGTATGAATTTTAGGTCGCTACAAGCATAGCATGCTCTTGTGCCGACATCTGCGCAAATATTGATTTAGTAAGTCGGAGCCACAATGGCGGCTGGGCCGCGCCCGCGCACCGGCTCGCGAGGGCCAACCAACACATCAACATCACCATTCTTTCACTTACCCATAACCAATATAATCGATCGCAGGAAAATAACACGTCAAATATTTTCTCACGGTCGAATTGTATTACTTTTAAGTGAAATTAATTTTATCTGTAAATATTTCACGTATGTATGAAAACTATATAATGTGCATCTAGTTAACGTTACTGAACAAAATATCTATCGGTTCTTACAATTCTGAAACCTATATATACCTCTGACTGAACTCAGGCCTTAAAGAGTTTATAGTTTTCAGGAAAGATATACGATGGTAGTGGGATCTACTTCTTAGCTGTTCGCATTATGAAGGTAGAACCGAAGCACTTAGTGCGAACAGGGGGTGCACTAATCAGGTAAGGATGGTACTAATCTGAGCGCCGCATAGTCCTATGTAGGAAAATAGATGCTAAGATCAGGATACTGGGCGCGTTTTCCAAAATGTAACCTATACAAAACTAAATAAACCTAATTTCGATTTAATTATGTAATTTAGGCAACTACCTAATCATAGTGCCTGTTTTATACAGAGATATAATGAGATAATTATTAAACTGTTATTCCAGGAAATGCCAGGTCCATGCAACAGGTAATAACAAGATAGTGATATCCAACAAATCTACGACATCCAATCATAAAAGACTCATTAAACCCCGTCGAGCTAACACCATTTTGCGCGGAGGACAATAAAGGACGGCATAGATAGGACAGGCTGTATTTCTACTCGAGTGTACAGTTTAATAACCAATAATCATGAAAAGAGAACCCACAGCAGGAAATTATTTTGTTTCGCTTATTTGTTACGTAATGCATAAATGAAGTTGATGGTGGTTTAGTACCGTTACGACGGGCAATGCTGCAATTTTTAAACAACCACTTAACTAAATGATGCGTATTTACCTGCAATAATAGGTGGGTATTATTTTACGGATGCATGTAGGTACGCTTCAAATTGCCAGAAAAAAACATCTTCGAATGTATATAAAGATGCACTTTTTACCGTTAAAATTAGGTAGGTTTATACAATAATAAGTTTTAACCTGTTTTAACTTATAAATGGTTTAGTTTTTTATTTTAGCAAATACACAATATTCACATTTTTTTATTAAAAAGTTTAGGTTCAAAGCTTATAATAGTTCGTTAGTTGATCGAGATATATAAACTCTTAGGTAAAAAATAAAAGCTATTGCTTCCCAAAGAAGTGTACCGGTGAGATTTTATCGCAAATATACGATTTGACTACTTACCTTCGGCTCTCTTATCGCTCCGACTGTCTATCTGAATTGTTTCACAATGAAAGGCTGACCCCTTAACATCTTCATATCCAGATAATATAATCTGTTGGATCTCATATTTTTTGTAATTTTTTTATTTGTAAAGTACCGTTACCTACTTACTAATAAAAATCCTATGACTAACTGTAAGTTGTACACTTAACACACATTTAATATAATTTCATAACTGTGCTAAAGTCCTGAAAGGAAAGGAATGTCCTCAAAGGAAGGTTGTTCTGCACGCAATGGTTTGTTTCGATGAGTCTGGACAGTACCTGAGCTCTTAATGTGTATTTAATCGACATCGTTTTTAAAACATTACTTCTGTTAGTAAATAACACGTATACATCCATATAAAAGGAATCAAAGCAAGGAAGTAAGATATTACGTCAGCTCTATACCTAGTTATCAAAGTCACTTTAAAGCATTATTTTTTAAGTGTTATAAGAACAGAAACAGTCGTGATTAGCTCCAGCATCAAGATATTGAATGAATACTTATAAAAATTATCATTATTGATGTGGAAAAAACAGACGATAAAAAAATGCCAATGTTCTTTCAAGGTGAAGATGTCGGCTCACGAATGCTTTGAAGCAGATTCAGGGAAGCTGTGAATCAGGAAGTGGCTTCAAATTAATACTTCTAGTCTAACGATCGTTGATATATTACTGGAACCACTAAAACGATATACCCTTTTGGTATTTAAATAGCGGGCGACACGAAAACCAGAGCGCTCCGTAGCTAATTCAAATTAAGTAGACACGGTTGTAAAGTTAAACACTTGGGTTTATAAGCCTTAACTAAAGTCATATCATATAAAGTTAGTAATGCTCTCAGGCTTCAGGATTGATAGATCAGCAACTTTATTTACTACCACCTAGGCTATCTTATTGTAGCTAATTATTCAGCTTTGCCGTGGAGCCGTGGTAGGTTTAGCCTAAGAATAGGACTCCTCCAACACATCCTGTGTGTAGAAGGTGACTAAGTGATTACGTCAGGGGATGGGCAGCAGCGTCCACCTGAGTACTTAACATCGAACTGCAATCACCAATCCGCCTTCCAAGCGTGGTGATTATGGCAAATCTCCCCATTGCACGATATGGCAACAAGTGGCTCTGACGGAAGACCAGTGCCATGCTGAGGCAGAGCCATTTTGTTACTGGAGTTACACTTCGTACCGTCAGGTCGGTTTCCTCTTAGTCTAAGTTTTTTATGTGTCTCTGTGTAACTCTTTTTTTACAAATAAATTATATTCTATTCTATTCTATATGCATGCTATGAAGGAGGCCTCATCCAGCAGTAGATGTCTACCGGCTGATGAAGATTCAGCTTTACGGTATTATTAAATATGGCTCTTAGAAGAGTAAGTAAATGTATATTGGTTGTGAAATATACATCATCAACAAGGTATTCAATAATGCAAGGAATAAAGTAGGAACAAGTTGGGACCTTTTGAACGGAAAGCTTTCCATCTCATAACAATAATCAGTTTTCGTTTGGTAATATTTTCGTGCTCATTTCCTTTGGGCATTCCAAGTGTGAATAATTCATGTGGGGATTCAGTTGACATATTACTTCCCAAAGAGACCCTCCTCTTAGGATTAAAGGAAAACAAAGAATATATAAGATCGGCTGGGGGTGAAGTATGTTTGTGAACATTTTTAATTATGTATAGCTTTTTAACGGGCCGAGTGGTGCATAAAATATCTCAAGAGCTTAACTTTTGAGTTTTTTGTAAGCTTTCGTCTTTGAAGAAAGTATTTGTAATACAAAATACAATACAATATAACGTCTTAACATAGACATAAAGTCTTGATCCCGCACTAGGGTTCCCTGTTGCGTGGTTATCAGGAACTACGAGTACCTACAATGGTATAACACTTAAACCCGGAACAATTATTTGCAGATCATGCAAACATTGGTCCCACAACAAGAATCGAACCCTCACCTCTCGCACCTCAGCCAGCTACCTACTCGCCTCAGTCGTTCGAAATGATAAAAACTGTTATCGTTTAGCTGCGTGTGTTATTTCGCATCAAGATAGAGATCAAAAGTGCGAGACGTCTTCAGTGGCAACGGTTCGCAGAGTGGCGCAGCGCGGTGGTGGTAATTTTAGGTATGCGCCTTGGCCACTCGTAGGACAATGACATCGCACGTTCCGCACGATAAAACAACCTGAACATTATGGACTGTTACCGACTCTTATTCGCACATAAACCTAGACAAACTCACAATAATTGCGTCTGTAACCGTTGTAGGTACCATGCTTCGCGAACACTGAACTGTTTCAGAGCGTTAACCGGAACCAGGCGATGTGCGATACGATACTCAATGACACACACGCAATAAAAGGCCCGAAATCAAGTTTCTCGGTCACGAAAGGAGGTAAAGGTTCTCTTTAATGCATGTAACATCGATTTGTATTTTAAACAGTGATCGACTCGAGCATATTTTTCCTTTGTTTGTCATTGATGGTGTATCGTTACCTATACACAAATATTTTTAACCCTGACTAAAAAAAAGTGTTTTATGTTTGAGGCCATAGTGTTTTTGTCTGTTTGTTTGTCTGTGGCCTCGGCATCTGTGGCTAGATACTGAATCTCCAAGATTGAGTTTGAAAAACATTTGTTAGACACCGATGTGTTCCGTTTTTTTTAATTTGAATGGAACACTCGAAACAGTCGAGGGTTTTTAAACTTTTATAAAATTAACTTGTATATCTAAAGGCACGTGTATTCAAAATGTTATTTTGTAAATGCATGGAAAGGTAAAAGCTCGAAGGGACTAGTAAGTATTTGAGTGCAAACAATGTTAGTAGTAAGGTAGAGTCTTTATTCTCTCGCACTTCACTTTCGACCCAGGAGGGTGTCGGGCGCTACTCAAAGTGCCCGAGTCGAACGTCATACATATCGGTACAAATACTAATTGGTAAAAGACCTATTCAAACATAACATGAGAATTTTTACTCGGTAAATGGTAAAGTGGACATGTCTATTTGTCTTGTTATTTAGAGTGTGGGTGCTATGAGCGTGGGCTCAGAGCCACGCTCTTTAGGGAGGTAGCGAACGCATCTCTTCACGCGACTGCCAATCGAAACGATTCTTTCATCTAAATATTCAGATCTGGCTTGCTACAATTGTTTTTATTTTCCACCAAGTATTAAAAGCTTAATTTGTATCTTAAGCTGGTTTGAAAGCGGAGGTAAATAAAAGGCGACGGTCAGTACGCATTGATATGATTCTCATTGTAAGTCTCCGCACTTGGCGTACCTATCTCACAAACATACAGATTTATGGAGGCTTCAGGCTCTTTTACGCTGCAGTAAATCATACCTGGCAAGGATTTCAAGATATTTATTCTTTCTATCACCCCCTCGTGAAAATGATGCTTATACTTGTACAATTACTATGGACTAGCTATATTATATACCTAATATAGACCATGCAAGTGAAGGACATTACGAATAAACAAAATAAGCATCAAAATATGAATTCAAAATATGTTTTTTTTGAGTAGTAGAACTTCTTGTGAAAGAGGTCGTCCGGGAAAGTACTACAACCGACGGTGGTCCACCGTACCTATTTCTGCCGTCAAGCAGTAGTGCTTGCATTGCTGTGTTTCGGTTTGAAGGGTACGAGTGCCAGTGAAATTACAGGCACATGAGACTTTTCATCTTTATCATGTCTCAGGGGCGGCAACGCGCGTGTGATGCCTCTGGTGTTGCAGGCGTTCATAGGTTACGGTAACTACTTTCCATCAGGTGGTGCGTATGCTAGTTTGCTTGCCAAGTAGTATAAAAAAATAAAAAAAACCATAAAAATGTTATTGTTCCCACGTAGGTACGTGGGTATCTAGCTCAGTACCTAATAGCCATGGATAATTTAGAGAACATCACTTGGCCCAGTGACGTCACTACTTTCTCGCCTTATACGTATCTGATTGACGCGAAAGGAGATATCAGCTCGCTATTGTATCTAATAAAAACTTAGACCGGCAAAAAACTCGAGCCTAATAACATCATAACCTACATTCCATTTGGTGGTACCGAGCACCAAGCGCTACACCTTACAATGTGAATTTTAAAGAGAGTCTACGTAGGGTCATAATCGTATGTATCTGTTTATCGGTCATTGTAGCCGGCATCGCAGCTTGGCTATATTCTGATATTGATATTCAGGAGGCGACCCGTGTCGAGGCTTCTTACACGCTCACTACCACACTTCTGTACATTGGGGACCAATCACCATCAACTGGCAAAACTATATTTTTAGGATTCCGCACCCAAAGGATGCCATCGGGACCCTATTACTAAGCTTGCACTGTCCATCTGTCTGTCTAGAGGTCTGTCATAGGGTATATCTCAGCAGCCATAAGAGGATCCAGGTTAAATTTTCACAGATCATGTGCTTGCTTAAATCTTGGACCTCATGTAGGAGTCTAGTTTGTCTCTCCATCTTCGCCGCGGTCTGCCACTTGGTCGTTTTTTGTCTCCTGACATCCTTTTCTCATATCTCATCTGACATGCGCCAGAAGTGGCCTGCCCAGTCCTATTTTAATTTGCCCATTTGTTGCCCAACATCCACGATTTGTGTTCTGGAGCGCAGTTAACGTTTTCGAATGCAATCTGTTAATTTAACTGCGCTCCATAGCTCGCTGGCAAACCCCGAGTTTGGAAGTTTGCCGATTTGTAATTTGTAATCGATCAGATTTGTGCGCTGTAGGTGAGGATGGGAAGAATAAACACGTCCATGAGTTTACGTTTGAGTGTGAGAGAAAGGTGACTCTTCATAAAATTTTTCATAGCCACATATTTTAACTAATAAATTATTTTTTACCATATTTGTTCTTTTGTATGGAACCCTCAGTGAATTTTTTTTATTGTCCATGAATCGAGCGAATGTTTGTATGTGGGTACTTTCCCACGTTAGTTGGTGAAACTAGGTAAGTTATGTTTTTTGAAACACCTAGATCGTTTCATTCTAGATTATGATCACGTTATATATTTTTATTTATATTTAGAATCTTGTTCTAGATATTTTTATTTATACTTGGCCAAAGTTTCTGTACAAAAATCAGATTTTGAAGTTGTTTATGATAAGAAAGCTGCATTTTGAAATGACAGAGGTACCAACCTACTCGTAGATAACAAATAGATAATACAGAAACGGTCTACGAGTTTTTTTGCGGTATTTTTGTGGTCCAGTAACGGTTTCAGCTCCTACAGCCGGCGCAGGCGCGGCTCGACATCGCCGGCCAGACTGGACCGCATTGCACTCGCAGCATCGCGATTATGATTCATCTGAATACTCGTTTTCAGACTTTTAGCAGACATGGTAAATATTAATTGACAGCGCGAAAGACAGAATAAATCATACAGTACTAAAGCATTCAAGAGAAACCTATCATTGCGGATTGTTATGCCTGTTAGCTCGATTCACCGCAGTCGTCATTAAAACCATTGGCCGTTCCACCCCATTGTGGCTTTCGATTCTTACGAGTCTATAAACCTATATGTCGCAGGTATGTAGGTAAATATTAAATGTGAATGGCAACACATGTGCGTCGAGTGTGGCAGGTTGCGCGGGTCAATGGCACCTGCGAGGCCCAGATTCAGTTCCTCATAAGTTGCCATTTTCTCAGGAAGCAGCAGGCGAGCGAGGCGCGGACGCAGGCGCGTGGCGTTGTTGCTGGCGACGCATTCTGTCACGCCGGGACTCGCGCGCGCATATTCACGTGCGAACGCATTAATGCGACGACGTTGCCGACTTTTGAAGGCGTTCATTTTATAGCTGTCGTTTCTTAATAATCGTCAGTTCGGCGTGGATGGGAAAAGTTACCGTACGTTTTTACCACTGCCTTACATTCGTGACTGTCGACTTTCAGTTGAGGATCTACACAGGCTATGACTGTAGAGTTATTTTTTGCGAATCTCATGACCATTTGCATTGTTATATTTTTTGTGTATAATAGCGTGTCTGGCTATGTAAGTGAACATCACGGTCGTGAAGTGTGGAGGATGAGCGTCATCCAGCCACTTAGCTCCCGTCAACTAAGCGTGTTTCCTCGCTGCGGGCGAAACATTTAAAACAAAAGAGTCGGAAGCGCGCCGACCTTGCCGAAGCCATCATCGATGATTGCAGCAATTTGGTTTTATATTTGTTTTCATGAATCATTTTCTGAATGATCGTTATGATTTAATCAATTTCCTTTGTTAATTTATTGGCTGCCACGTTTCAAGGAAGGATGTCGCACATCCCTTGATTCATTATCAGGATGGCACTGTCAATCTTACAGTTCATCGAGTGTGAGTTTGGTGAACCTTTGCGAACTATTCTTCAGGGCCACACATTTTTTATCTTTACTCTTCTTTTTCTTCTTCAGCCAGTAGACGTCCACTGCTGGACATGGCCTCCCCATAGAATATGCACCACGCTTGGTAGGCGCATTGGTAATCACAGTAGTGGTGTTAAGTATTTAGGCGGATGCTGCTGACCATCCCCTGACGTAATCCCTTAGTTGCCTTTTATGACATCCACGGAAGGAGTTGGAGGAGTTCTATTCTTAGGCCGAGACCACCACGGTAACCGATACGTATCTCTCCTCTAATGTTATATTACATTTTTTCATCGAGTCCTTCAATTATGTTTATTATAGACTAAATTATATATCTTTATTTTGTTTTTATTATGGTTCTATCATTACTTCTCAGTTCGAAACCGGGGACATTAAAGTTAAATACTCTTAAACCATACAACCAGTAGGTATGCCTATGCCTTATACAATTTTTAAAGCGTTCCAGTGCATATCAAATCACTGTATAATTGTTTCTGATAAGCACGCTAAAATAAATACATTTATATTCATAAACTCACTCAGGTCACCACGGATTTCTCTTGATTCTAACATAAAGATTATTTTAATTCATATACACACATAACATACATCATACATGCTCGTCGCTTAAATAAATGGAATTTTTCATCGGATGTTAATGTACGAGTAAGCTGCGGTAACCGCTGGTAATCGCGAAACCTTCACCCTGGACTTGAACTCGCTCTTGAGGTTTGCGCAATCAACCGAGCACCGCCCGCCGGATACCTCGTACCTAATGTCTTCACACTATTTAGCACTTCTCAACACAGCACTCGTCTCGTCAAATAACTTTGCAGTTGCAAATTTTACCGTTTTTTCGGGCCGGTATAGAGCAACGTTAGGAGATTCATGGGCCTTTTGTAGTTCAGTTTTGATGTAATCGCTTGATAAGGAAACCTTAATACAGGACTTGTACTCGGAGCTTTGCTTAATCCGGAATAGCTTCGGTCTATCCTCATCCTGACACCCGCAAAAATATTTGGCGCATATATACTAGGTTTATCTTTATTTCGTTTGTTGTGTTTTGGAATAAATGCTGTATTCCAGTATATGAAAAGTTGCAGAACAACCCGTATATTTTAATAGTCCAATCAAAAAACCTTGGGCTTTTGTGGTAATAGCTTTGATGTGATCATTGTTGAGACCCTCACTCCGCGGACTTGAAATCGTATTGCACAATCAACAGCACTTCACTGGATTCGCACTTGAACCTTATGTCTTCCCACTATTTCATCATCATTATCATCGGCCTGTAGAAGTCCACTGCTGGATATAGGCCTCCTCCATACAATGCCATGACGAACGGCTAGACAGTCCCTATCCACTGACTTCCTGCGACCTTTAAAATGTCGTCAGTCCATCGAGACGCTTCGTCGTTTCACTATTTTGCGATTCTATTATATTTTATATTTAAGAATTTTTCTTTTGTTTATTTTTAAATTCAAAATCTTATTTACCCGCAAGCTACCAAAAATACAACAAAACCTTTACTGAACTTGAACTCTTCGAACCTCGGAATTTCGGACTTTAATGACGAATCCATTAACATCACAACTTCACAAAGCACAATTGTTTTTAAATCACTTGGTACCCAAGTAATTCTTCTTTTTGTTTTTATATTTTTTAGTTTGTTTTATTTGAGAAAGTACATTATTTTCCATGAGCCTAAAATCCTACAGTCAACGAAATCTGAGTAACTATATTTATGTGGTAACAGTTTTGATGCAACCGGCTCTGTTTTAACAAAAACTTGACTTTGGACTGAAACTTGCAGATTCGTACTCATATAAGGTACTTATAGATTTAAGTTTTTAATGTCGAGTAAGATATTATTTATTGCCGTGAGCTGAAGATCCCATAAACCTTACAACCACAGAGTAGAGTTAATCCAGCATCCAGTGATGGAACCTTAGAGCTATACGAACATAAAGGATGGTTTCCAAAATTCTATACATTTAGAACTTGGATGCATTTTGAGTTCATTCCAATTTCAAAAAGCCAGACTTAATACTAAATGTCTTAACACCGGACTACTGAGACGAAAAAGTCTCATCAGTCCAACCATCAGACTAAATGATGGCACTACTGATACTAGGCCAAACTTCCACTTTTGTGTCACTCAAGATCACTCTCAAAGCTGAGTTCAACTTAATAATTATTAATAGTGGGTTCTGCTTATGACACCCGCTTGACTTGATTATTTTTTTTTTACCAATAGCCCGCATCCCTCTTTTCGATGTAGCTAATTTTATCTGCAAATTGTACTAATACTATCTACTCACTTATGAAATTTAACTAAGATCAACGGTTCGAAAGCTATCCTCAAACAAACATACATACAAACACCGATTCGTCCAAGTAACTGCGAGAACTCGCTTCGCTCGTTAAATTACCGTTAACTCCTGGAAGTCGATAGATTCGAACTTGTAATGTTGCTCTGGGTACTGATTGGGTGATTCTACATTTTTGGTGACCTTAAGCATAGTTTATTTTTAAAGACTTATTGAATTCTTATTAATTATACACATAATTAAAAACCAGGCAAAAATCTGATCCATGATGATAAGCTTAGCTTTTATAACTTACCTAATCCTCTAATAATAACGGAAAGTTATAAAATATTGTTAATTTGTGCCAAACACCCAATAAATTAAAAGTAAGTACCTACCTATACAAAATTACGGTATTCAAACTGCCGTACAAGCGCGACTTAACGATATTTAAAAAGAAACAAAAAGAAAACACGAGGCATCAGGTTCAGTATCTCACAAACTGCCTTCGCTAACTTAACGGAATGGAAACAACAAAAACAAGATGGCACAGGCAAAACTCGGGAAAAGTTATAGCCAGGTGAATAAAGCCCCGACCGCCTGCGTCGAGGGGAGAGCAGTATATTCCGTGGCACAAACGGAGAGCTAAGTACCCATCGTCTAGATTAACTTTGCAGTTCGTAATAAGCTTACCACTCAACCGCCTATAAGACAAATTACTGCGGCAATTCATGACACTTGCATAATATTTGTAATCATGACTCGGAGGGGACAATAACTTATACCGAGACGCAGAGAAAACCACAGTAGCGAAATGCGTGCTCAGCGTTATTCTGGGTAGGTTGGGTATTTGCATTCACTCTGGTCGTTTCCACGAGTGGAAAAATGATGAATCAGATGTTAAAAACAACTATCCAGGCAATCATTAAATTATAATTGAAGAAGCTTGCTTTGAAATTGAAATGATGTTCGGAGAAAATGGTGTCTTCGGTGCTGTATTTATTTAGATTGAATAAATAAACGTCAGATACAGTTAAAGTGTCTGACACCCAAGAGTTTGTTCGCTTGACACCAAGGTGTACGTGCGACGCGCGCTCTCACGTAGACGATGCAGTGCCGAGATCTAAGTAACAAATCTCTTTTCAGATGAAAAGCTTTTCAATTCAATTTAAAATAGATTGGTGTATAACATTTTGTATATTGCCTCGAAACGCTGCTGTAAAGAAATTGTGTCAAATGAAGTCTACAAAAAATTATGAGAATGATTTTGGATGAAGAATGACTGGATCATAATATCTTTACTTTAGTAACAGTTATCATAATTTAAGGAAATAGTATTTTGAATATTAGATGAAACAAGTTAATCAATTATTGTCCATTTGGACTTCAGAGTTCTAATTCTTAAGTGAGGATTATTTAGGTAAACATCCAAAATTGGATTTGTTTTGAGTATATATTATGTATAAGTTAAATGAAGGTACTTAATTTTGGGACTGTCATGGCATATTTATTTTAGTATGTGCATTGTAATACTGTTTCATTCCAAATAAACTATTGTGTAATTTTATGTATTATTTCAAGTTTTTTACAGAACGTTTTACGTATAGAATTTTTTGTGTAAACTAGTTAGTACACTATTAGCACACTATTTCGCGATAAGAATTTGATGACCATGGGAATATTTCGTGATACAGTTTTAGTGCGCGTTTTCATTACAATCCTTGATTAAAGGTAGTAAAATAGAAGTAAGAGGGTTTTAAAAACAAAATAATTGCCTTAAGTAGATCTTTTAAATATCCTACTAGTATGTATTATAGATGCAAAAGTTTGGATGTTTTTGAAATTTGTTTACGTTTATAAAAATGTTTTGCAATTCTAGCGAAAATTCGTATTTTTAAATTTTTTGCAATTAATCAGCTTTGATGATTATTTTAACATCGTTATTTTAAATAGAGGTAAAAATAACAAATGACTCCATTTTAAAAAGGTTTTTGTGGTGGTTTTGCTAGAACTACTGGGCAGTCTAAGTGCTCGCCTCATTTGGCGGGCTGGCTAACGCCAGTGGTTTCAATCTGCGTCTGCACTGAAGAAACGGCTAGCAAAATCTTTCACTAGCGTATATTTTTGGATTAATTCATTATTAAATTATGTTTTTTTTTTGTATATTTATAGATTCCTTATTATTGCAGTTTAGAACATTTTACTAGTTTAAATCACGAAAACAGGTATTACTCCGAAAAATGAGAATTTCCTCAATCGTGAATGATTAGCAGTGGTGAGTGTGCAATATTGAATCGGTTACGCTCGTTGTAGAAGCATGCGTCTCTATCAGATCCACTCACGCTACATTGTTCGCTATTATTGTATTTATTACCAATTCAAATGCGTTTCACCAATAAGGCAGAATAAAATATAAAAGTCTAAATTTGTATTGTTGTGGTTTAGTTTTATTTTATGACAATTGAAACAATAATTCAGGAGTTGCAATTTTGCCCGTGAGCGGAAATTCTTTTTGGGAAGCTTTTGTTTATTTTTTTTTTTGAAAAGAATTTAAATTTTCAATAATTTAAGATTACTCATTCTACAAATTACATGACTTAATTAGTCATACTCCATTCCGCAAATAGACATTTGCATATCCAAATATTCCAACAAAAATAAATTTAAGTATTACTCTGGTCAAACGGATTTGTGTCAAACATTGCGTATTTGTAAACTATCTCTAAATAAAATAAAATCTAAAACATATTTTGAGTTTTAAAGAACAGGAAGGAATAATAAAAAAAAAACCAAATCAGTTTATAAACGACGGAGATTTAAGGTTACCTTAAATCTCATAAAAAAATACAACTGAATTGAGAACCTCCTCATTTTTAATAAATTATGTATAAATGTGATACTGAAGATGTATTTTTAACTCGTAGGCTCGTAATCCGGAGTAAATTCACCTAGTTTAGGACTATTTGAAAGTCCTTATGATTGTAAAATTGACTTTGATAATGAGTCAAACTTCTTGGAAACACGACATTAGTTAAATCTTATAAATTATAATAAATCAATTAAAGTATTTAAACAATAAATGTTTATTTTAATTTACTTAATTATTTTAATTAATAAGGCAGCAATACCATATGTAGATATATCCCCATGGTTTAACTCACAACGTCGATCATTGTAATCAGATTTGCTCTGAAGTGCAACAGAGGAAAAGCTAGCCGACCGGCTTTTTCAGACGCTACGCTAATGTGCGACGAGCGAGATGTATTCCATTGTTATTATAACATAAAGTAGCGCATGTTTTCGTGGTTTTTTGTAAACAATGATTGGTAAGTATTAATATTGCCATATTTTATAAGAAAATCAGCCAAAATATCGTGAAACATTCGGCATGTTTCAGCAATATTAATACTTGATAACAGAAATTATCAGAGACTTACCAGTTCTGCACAATAAATATATTCTCGATCACTTGATGTGCCGATAGAGGATGATGTAAAGTTGTCGATACAATGTGAATGTCCAGTGTCCAGAGTATTCTTCTCGTTCGTATAAAGCCGGAGCGTGGTGCTTACGGCGCGGCCGGGCCGGCACTGACGCGAGGCGGGCGCTCGCGCGATGCCCCGCTCGACGCTCGACGGTCCTCCGAAGGCTTCGCGGCGCGAGCTTTCAGCAACACACGACACTTGCACACTGCACTCGCCCTCGTCTAACCACGCGTTGCGATTCTCTCGACCGTCTACTGTACCGAGCGCCCGACGCACGTTTGAACTCTATGCGGCGTCTGCTTTAGCGTATAAATATGAAGTCCGGTGGCGGGGGTTGGCTTCGGACCCCGGCGCATCGCGAATCCACCGAGGCATAAATTCAAGATGCAGCCGGTTTCCTACCCATTGATTTTATTGCTTATCTATGAGATACAGCCAATTAGCAAAGTTCTCACCTACGGGCTACGCCGTCGCGACTCTTCCCGTAATCGATGCGCATGTCACATGTTCATATAATTATGGAGAATAGGAGCCATGATCGCTGTTGCATACATTGCTTTAGTTAAGTTATAGATTTCATAACATCTTAATTTTCAAGATTACCCGTACCAAACGTAGCTCACCAGAAAAAAATTACTGCATATTCATCGTTATCATCATCATCAACTGCCATAGCCCCCAAATAATACCATTACGAATCGACGAATGGTTATGAACCGCCTCCATCCACTGACTTTCTGGGACCGTTACAATGTCATCGGTCCATCGCATCGAGTGGGGGCTTTCTACACTGCATCTTTTGGTACATGTCGCCACTCTCGAACCTTTATTATAAATATACCTTATTGTCACGGGTTGTTGGATATGCGAGCTTTATAGGCCTGCCTATTTTCACTTCAAGTTGCTTAATATGAGAGATATGTCGGTGACCTTGGTTCTTCTATACGGATTTCCTCGTTACAAATTTTATCACGTAGTGAAATTCCGAGCATAGCCCTCCCTATATCCCGTTGCGTGTTTTTGAGCTTGTGTATGAGGCTAATAGTTAGCGAATACGTTATCACTGCTTCATGTTATCGTTGGCAACACGCACTGATTGGATTTTTTTGTTATGAGGATCTGCGGTATCTGTCCGGTACTGGATATTATTTCTGTTGAACTACATTCTTAAATATAATTTAATAAAACATACCTAATTAAGGTTAAACTGAAAAAAAGTGCAGAAAAGCTCCAAATTATCACCCTCAGGGTAACTGAATAATGATGATAAAAAGAAGAGATATGTAGTACCGTCGCGTCGGTGCGCCTTGCCACAGTATGTGCATCCTACGTGCTTATCCTGTATGCAATACTTCGTAATTCGTTACGGCATGAACACATCACTTACCAATTACTTTTTACTTCGTCTTGTAATTTTACGGCGGAATCCTGTTTCAGGCACTGTAGCCGCAGCTTTAAGCTCTACTTGGATGATGTATTTTCATTTTTGTCTGACTGATGTGATCGCAGATTTAAGTCTCCCATAAAAGTTTAAATGGTTTTATTGCCTTCAATGCTTTACGACTTTTGTAATTTATAGGGTTGCGTTTATAATCTAAGGTTTTAGATTAGTTCTGGAATACGGAAATAATCTCAAACTGAATTGACAATCAAGCATATACACTCGAGAGCAATGAATCCGGGTCACTAAAGAATGTTAAAAATCTCGGAAACTAAAAATGATAGATTAATGCAATAAATTGTATTTAATAGACAATGTAATACTCCTTAAATGAAGGTAAAAAAAATATGAGTCACCATACATTTTATTAACACAAAATTACATAAAGAAAAAAACTGCTGATCTCTCCTTAAAACAAAAATAGGAAACATGAAATTTTTGAACTTTATTACGATTTTCTTGAATTTTAATACTTCGTATTGCCTCCTCGTGCTTCCATTACTGCGTTTACGCAGAAAAAAAACAACAAAAAAACAGAAATCAAACAATGATAAATGACAGATTACAAACAAAAGCAAAACCAAATGCTGTAATTTCGTAGTTCCATCTTCGAAAGTGGCCCTTTTTTAAATTTGATTTTTTTATGATATAACTTTACAATAACTAAGAAGTTTTAATACCTTCATTTAAGGAGTATTACATTGTCTATTAAATACAATTTATTGCATTAACCTAGAATTTTTAGTTTCCGAGATTTTTAGGATTCTTTAAGTGACCCGGATTCATTGCTCTCGAGTGTAGTTTTTGATAAGTTAAATTACTAAGGTAAGGGTCGATTCTCACTGTACCCTATACATAACACATTACATAACACATCTAAAAATAAACAATAACCTGATCGTCTTAATAAACGATAAGCTTCCAAAAAAGTGTCTCAGAATAATAAAATAGGTAGGAAGCCTAGTACTTATACTTTATTCAAGGAAGTAAGTAAGAGACCAAAAGTCTATGTTCTACTGGGGTGCTACGCATGCTACGATGAATTATCCGCGCAAACGCAGGCTTTTAAAAATTGTGGCTAAAGATAATTAAATAAAAACATTTACTGAGGAACAACAAAAATATAGAATCATGTTTTTGCATACTGTTTGAAACGATGATGCCTGTAGAAGTATGAAAACTGTGTTACAGACACCAATGCCCTATTCCTTTAAAGCAATGCGTTCCAGCCAGTTAAAAAGCCTACAAAAACTTATCTCAAAATAAAAGTTTTGTTCCCATAGATCAGAAGGATCTGCGAGTTGATAAGTGTGTTGGGGCGTGTGTCACACCAGTGTGGTCAGAACCTAACTATTACACTTATTAAATAAACAGGTTACAAAAAATTTATTCTAATAAAATTGGTGTTAATACTGTATTTTCTTTTCAAAACACAATTTTACTTTCTACTGAACTGTGCATTTTTAGTCCATGTAATGAATGGTGAGATGGATCTTTTTTCAACTTAAATAACATACTCTCTAATATAAAATATTCAGAATAAGGATTTAAATCACCCCTCAAAGTTTTGTACATAAAATCATGTTGTAGATAATATCAGTCGATGGTAGGTACTTTGGTAACCCAAATATTTCTATATAGACAATGCGGACAGATAATTATTGTTAGTTCAGGTGATTTTACTATTGTCCGATTTTCACTGCAAAATCAGAAAATTTACGTCAACAATATAGATATTATACCATCCTCGAATAAATCAGCTGTTGAAGTTCTAGGTTACTTGTGCTTACTACTCTTTGATTTTATTGCTGTCTTTGTTTTTGTCAAATATATGCCTTTACACGTCCACTGTTGGACGAGCACTTCCCCATAAAATACAATGGGGGGGAATTGTCATAATTACCACGCTTGGCAGGCGGATTGGTGGTCGCAGATTTGTTATTCGTGTTGAGTACTCAGGTCCATCCCCTGGGGTAATCCCTTAGTCGGCTTTTACGACATCCCTGGGAGGAGACGGAGGGGTCTATTTTTAGGCCGGACACACGATATATGCATTTTATTTTAATAACTAACGTAGTAGAACCGGATAACGGAAACGGGTTATTCATTAACTTAAACCACATAACAATCCATTAGCTTTGTAACATTGTCACAAAATTAAATTATTTCATAGCCATTCATTTTATTCATTTTCATTTTATTTTTTATATTTTTTTTATAAATAATAGATAAGTACACGGTGTCCACGTGCTTGGATTTTTTTAGGATATGAACCCCCGGTAGGTATATAATCTATAGATGGCTCTTCCCTACCGTTAAACGGTACTTCCTATAATTTGATGATTGGCATTGTCAAGTTCAGTTTAAGTTGACGACCTCGGTGGCGCGTCGGGCGAGTAGCCGGCTGAGACGCAAGAGGTTGCGGGTTCGATCCCGCTGCGGGACAAATGTTTGCATGATCCGCAAATGTTTGTTCCGGGTCTGGGTGTTTTAGTACCATAATACTCGTAGTTCCTGATACCCACGACACAGGGAATCATATGGGATCAGGACTATGTATATGTGACTGTTGGGTGTTATGTTAAGTATCTCAACATATGGTCACCTAACAAATCGCTGAAGTTTGATTTCTCTGTATATCCTGTTCCCGAATAATGCTTTAATAATAGTGAATTAATTTTACTGTTTTTGTACCTCAAAAACGGTACTACTCTGTAAATTACCCAAATCACCGTTAAAATTAAAGCAGCTTCTTTTACCAATTATATTTTCCGGAAGGACGCTGTAAAGAATTGATAAGCACGAATTAGTGATTAAACATACATAATCATTGGTTACTCGAATAACTAGTTGTTGTTAGTAATAATATCTTAATATACCATCTAAATGATTTAATTATTCAGGTATTTGAGAAGCCCATTCGCGATTATTTTTGAAAGAAGTACTTACGCAAACACGCAGAAAATAATAAATAACCTCAGATAAAATATGGTCCATTAGATCAGGTTTTCCCCTTATTAACCTAATCACTAGGGCTAGGCCAATTTGAAACAATACACTTTGCAAGAAGGTACGCCGGCCTATTCTGTTTCATTAGTTCTTTTCACACAAAAGTAGGGATTGCTACAAGTGAATATCGTAGAACCATTGGTTTTTCCCGTAATAAATAGAGCGGAGAAGTATGGCAGAGGTACAAAAGAGGTGAAGTAAAGGTCTAAATCTAGTGATACAAAGCTGAAAAAATGTTTAGCACTATAACCTTGTGTTTAGTCTAAAACGTAAGTAAATATATTAATAAATATAGTAAGTAGAATATATTAATAAGAACTTTTAACGACAATTGTTTCGACATACTTTCAATGATAATCACCCTAGAAGATTTGGGCATATAACTTAGGGACCCTTCGTAAGTACGTCTTAGCCAGTTTTATTTTTACCCGACTAGGGTCATGTTGGTTCTTATTTGAACGGTTTCCATGAGACGTTTGACAACACATGACAACCAGAGTCTGATGAAGGCGGCGAGTTGTTCAACGGAAACTACTCAATGGTGAAAGGGTAGTGTTTGGCTCTTTTTTAATTGCTTTTAACGTAATATTTGGGAGGCAATGATAGATACGCTGCTTCTTGGAGGCAACGCTTCACCCTACTGCACTGATAACAACATTATGTAGGTACCGTCACGTAACATTTTGTATTATCTAAAACGCGTAGTACGTATAACACGCGGTAAAGTCGCGGGTTTTAGCCAGTTTACGTATAAGGGCCTAAAGAATGAATGTGTGGGAAATGATTTTAATTACCTTTGTACTAAAGTTTATCATTCTAATGTGACTGAGTCAATAAAGTACTATGTAGTTATACAGTGCAACACTGTAGTAAACAGGATTTTTGTAACATTGTTATCATACGGAACCAACCGACCGGCGCGGCGCGGCGTTAGCATTGGGTGTAAGCAATTATAAAGCCGCAAGCTAAGGTGATACGTAGGGTCATAGTTAAGATTTTCGCATCAGGTAATTTAGTGTGGTCCTTATTTAGAATACACTTTTTTTACCTAGTCATTTGTAATGTAATTCCTTGGCAAGGCCTATGTAGATTCTCCAAATAATTTCGTCAACAACAATCATTATGTTATTAATTTGATGATAAAATTGTTGCTGTGAACTTTTTTAGAGTTCCGTACCTCAACAGGAAGAAAGGAAACAACTTTTGAATTTTGATGTACTTTGTTGTCCGTCCTGCCTGTATGTTAAGACCCTTTTTCTCAGGAACGGCTAAAGGTAACTTGAAATTTATACCAAATATATGAAATTGAAAATCCTCTGGGGTACTTCCAGATACCTCACAATTCTGCAATAAGGAATGCAGAACTTGAGAATTTTGGCTTTTTGACCCAAATATAGAAAAAAGTTTAAAATTGAGGAATTTCGAATTTTTACCCCTTCAAACTTTGGCTGAAACTCTAAAAAGGCTCTGGAGATTTCGAAATTAGGTACAGATTGGAAACCTCAGGGCGTGAGTCTCGTTTGCACTTGTTCATTTTTAGCTGACTTCAAAAAAAGGAGGAGGTTCTTAATTCGGTTGTATTTTTTTCATGTTTTTTTTTATATTTTTACCAGCATCTTCGTAAAAAATATATCTACGGGTCTTATTACAACGCTATCTTATTAAGAATTCAAGGATTTTCGTAGAGCTTTCGTAGTAGGTAGGTAGCATATTTCTTGACAGTATCACTATTTGAATTTAGAACAAATTGCTTTCCGTGTTCGAATGGTATGCATGACTTTGTTGCGGTGAATGGCGCTTCTTGAAAAAATGTATGGAAATTGTTTTTTTTAATTATTGCCAAAACTTACGATTCGATTTGGTAAGTTAGTTTGGGAAAAGTGTTCCTGGTTGAAAATAGAGTCGATTAAGATAAACTTGTTTTTTTTGACAAATGTAATTTTTTGGGCGAACCGTACTTTTTTTCAAAAATCAAAAAATGCCAATATTTTTTTCTTCAAAATAAAACAGAAGTTTTCTAAGAACAAAACCTTCTAACTACAAAAGAAAAGGTAGCTACCCTTAAGGGGCCAAAAATTTGCCCCACCCTGTATAGGTTGTCCAATTAAATAGTGTCTAGAACCCCATGTATGATCCGCGTATTTTGCATTGTTTCGAAGTTTAGGATTTTTGTACGAACTTATGACAAATTTATAAGGAAAGTGACTTTCCTGGTATCTATATATTATGAAGCCGTTATTATACCCTAATTCAACCTACTTAGTCAATAAAATGAGGAAGTTTAGAGTTTTTTCCTGTTATTACTCATTATGGTATCAGAATCAGTTCAACGTCTAATTACTTGGAATTAGACAAAAATACCTACAGCAAGGTGTACCTATACCTACCTCCCTACAACACATTTGCGCTCAATTTCACTGTGATAAAGTGTCAAAAGTTAACGGCAAGATTTAATCCATGTCTCAAAAACTTGTACAACTTCTCACATTCTCTATCATATTGTGCTCCGGCATAAGTTATGGCTTATATTAATATAATAAAATAAAAACAAATCCCAAGGTGGTCGCGACCCCTTGGTTTTTACTATATTGATTTACGAGAATTCTCGAGAAGTCAGCAATTTTTTAACGGCAAGTTTTTTCGCTGTAAGTATCTTTAAAATATTAAATACCTTCACGTACTTATGACTTTCGGCTAGATTATAGAATCAGATAATAGTTATTTGTTATACAAGAGTGCAAAGTTGCTTTTTGAGTAAGCGAAGGCTCGTGATTCAAAAATTAGAATCCTGAGCTATCGCGAGGGAAGTTAGTCAAAAGAGCACGAAGTGAAAAATCTTTGCACTCGAGTGCAACACGTAACTTTTCATCCCACCTCAGCGAGGAAATGACTTAATGCAAAAAACAAAATTTACAATCACAAGATACTTTTGCGCATTTTTAAGTTTCAGTCAATTCTGTTTGTCAAATAAACTTCCTCTTCCCTAGAATCATTCATTTTAGGTTTTTCACTTGTTTTCAAGTTTCTTGTTGTTAACCTAAGGTTTTAACAATATGACGTGAAAACAAAATGGCGCGCGTAAAGCAAATTAAATAAAAAGTAATACACCAAGAAGTTTCCGAGTCTGAGTTTTTAACAAATTAATAGTAGTTTATGAAACTGTTGCATAATAAGGGTTCTTAAAACACGAGTGTTTTAAGACCAAATGTATTATGTGTTAAATGTATTTATGTATTGAATTCACAAACTTAGGCACACGATGTTCTAAATTCAATTTTACTTTATCCTCTAGCGGATAAAAACGGCTTTTGCACTCAGATATCGAATAGCAAAAATACCCTTTCCGAGATGGTGGGATTAAAATGTACTTTACAGTCTCGACGGCCTCTGTGGTGCGGTGGGCCTGGTTCGCCTGCGACGCAGAAGGTTGCGGGTTCGATTCCCGCCTCGGAACAAATATTTGTACGATCTGCAGATATTTGTTTAGGATGTTCTGGGTATTCTATGGATAATAAAAACTATCTATCTATGTAATGTATTGTATTAAGTATATCAGTTATCTAGTACCCATAACACAAGCTCTGCTTAGCTTGGGGCTAGATAATGTTGTGTGAAATGTCCAGCATTTATTTTTATTCATTTATTTAATCTAGAGATAAATAACAGATAAGAACTTAAAATTCTTCACGACCTCTGTGGCGCGGCGGGCGAAGGTTCGCCTGCGACGCAGGAGGTTGCTGGTTCGATCCCCACCTCGGAACAAATGTTTGCATGATATCCACGACATAGGGAATCCTAGTGGACTATGGTATGTGACTGTTGGGTGTTATGTTATGTAACGTTGATAAAATGGAAAATGTAGCATAGCGAAGAAGCTTTTTCGATGTTTCGGACGCTAGCGGAAGTGACCAAAGCCGAATATACTCGTAACTACTAGTAGTTCTGCGAGCAGTCTAGTTCGCGAACGTTCACGCGAGCATAAACTTTCTTTGATGTTTGAGTTGAGGCACAATTGAGATACACTGAGAATCGCATGCATAATCTAGCATATACCCAATCTAATCTGAACCACAAAATCGTTAAAACTCTAGATTTTTTTTTAAACGAGAGCTCACACAATTTTTTTTTTTTTTTTTCATTATATTATTGAAAACTGTACATCCTAGAACTACTAGCTACTCGCCCGCCGCACTACAGAGGTCATCACAAGCACCGTATCCTAGTCCCAAAGCTCAAGCTTAACGTCACTCAGCGGGCTATGGAGAGAGCTATGCTCAGAGTTTCACTAAGTGATAAAATCAGAAACGAGAAGATCCTATCACTTAAAACTCCGAGCATAGCTCTCTCCATAGCCCGCTGCGTGACGTTAAGCTTGAGCTTTGGGACCAGGATACGGTGCTTGTGATGACGGTGCTCTCGATGGACTGATAACATTTTAAAGGTCGCAAAATGTCTGTGGATGAGGGTGGCTCAAGACCAGTTGTCGTGCCATGCTATGGAGAAGGCCTCAATGCTTTGAAAATCTTTGCTGCTGATAATAATAATATGTAATAAAGATTTATTAACAGAGAAATAATCACTGGCAGAGATTGGCTTCCTTTACGGAACGCTTCACCATTCGACATTAATATCTACCCATTCCTACCTACCCACATTAGTAGGTACCTACCTACCTATTCATTCGCAACAGTTTGTAAGTAAAATAAATTAAAAAATCAGAAAAAATACATTAGAATAACACACGGTAGAAGTCACATCTTACAGCTAGTTTATATCTAAAAATATTACAGTATATGAAAAAAATAACAGTAAAATAAAAGTAAGCTCACTTTCAGAATTCGATAACCATAAGCGAGGATTAGGTAATTTTGCGCAAAACGGTACGCAGATACATTGCCCCCAAAGCAGTTCGTGTTTACCCACTTAGTATAACCAAACCATGCACAGGTTTTAGAATAAACACCACATTTTCCCACAGAACGTATTGAAAGCCGAACACTCATAAATGTTTTGTTTGATATTTTTGATGTGTCTACTTTACTGTAGATTTTCCACACTAAGTCTTGGAGTCAGCGAGCGATCAACAGCCCAGGCTTGAAATTCGTGGAAGGGTCGATTCAACTCGGTTGAGAATTTTGAGTTTCTGTCCCTTAGAGTACTTGTTTATTTTTTTGTTTTGCGGTAAGGATCGAAGCTACTGGTACGAAATGCTCACATCAGTACGCAAATATGTTACTGCTCACACAATATTGTGTAGGCCTAAGTATCGTAATGCTCATTTTCACCAACTAATTACGGGATACGTAAGGCGCTGTGCCAACATGACAAGTGATCTGGCACGTAACTTGCCACAACCATCAACATTCAAAGTAGTTGTATGGACTAGCGCTCATTCACGTAGTGTGACATGACGCGACCAGACGTACGTACGTAGGTACTACTTTAAAATCACGTTACTTAGGTGGTAATGTTGGTACAGCGCCTAACGCTAACGAGTAACGTATACGCATGTGAATCAAGCAGTTTTTTCATAGAAATCTGTCAATTTGACCTGCTGAATGTTAGTTTAGTAATAGAACATCTAAATATTTAAAAAAAAAACTTTTTTTTAAATAAGTAAATAAACATGACATTAACATTGAAAGGGTAATTATACAAAAGTTAACTTTATCATATAACTTTTGGAACTTTTAGGTTTCTCATTTTGGAAATACCTATCTACTAATGACGGTATTACCACCTCCGTTCTGTCGTGGCAAAAAAAAACATGAATAAAACCCAACACTCCATAAAGTTACAGCAAAATATGATTGTCACAATTTACTTATACTTGGAGGAATCAATAAACTGATAGCAATATTTTGGGTATAAGCGTGTGGGATTCATGTAAAGTATCAGGGTGCTGCCGGTTTGACTCCTTACTGACGCTTACCGGTACGAAACCGCGCTCTATTTGGACATTTTGTGCGAGTCCGTGCCGGTAAGCGCCGATGGACAGTCGGTGGTTATATGCTTCATGTGTAAATGTGTCTATAGGCGGAGAGCTCGATGCAGTTCAGTGTGCGGTCTGGGGTGGACAAAATCAATAGTCGCTACGAATAGCTACCACTACAGCCGTAAAATCTGCACACATCGCGATTCTTTATTTGGCGTACGCCCCGCCCTCGAACATCCCAAATTATCTTCGGAACAGGTGGCGTCTACGATGAACTTTATGTAGAGGGTCGGATAGAAATCCTATTATGAGGTCACTTAAATTGCAATGTATTACAACATAAAGAACAGAGAATACTTTTAATGAAACATGTTCGGATATATTTATTTGGATTGATGTTTGCTTTTTTATTTAGACGGATTAATGCAACTTTCAAAGGTGATAGATACATAGAGATTAACACTTTAATGCTCACCAGAAATACATACTAGGATTTATTAAAAATTAATAGTACAATGGGTGGCCTTATTGCTGAAAGCGATTTCTTTCAGGCAACCTTTGGATGCACATTAATTAGCGAAGCAGCAATGGACGGCGGTGCACAGAGTATAAAAATAACAATAATAATGATAGATAGATAAATTCCACTTTTTTTGTTTATTCTAAACAAGTATACTTACAATGAAACAGATTATACAAAGTAAATTAACTACTATAAGCTAAGTTTCGTTAGCTAGGTTGAACCTGTGTTACGGTGGCTAATTATTCCTATTATTTATTCTAGAAACTTAATTTCGTTGATACGAGAAAAGTACCCAAAGTCTAAAAATAAGACGACAACGTCAAAAAAGACCGAATTGCGGATAGCACAAGGTAACGCATAAGACCGGCCGATACGCGGCGCAGCCCGGTCGGCTATAAGTTATGCAATAGGTAGTGCTTGCAGTACTGCAGAAACACTTATTATCAATTAACTATTATAGTTATCATTAGGTAATTAACAGCTAACCCGTTTCGGTACTGAAGGTAACAATGTTCAAGTAATTGAGCAAAAATGTAAAAAGTAGTTTTTAAAAAGTATAGTTCCATACCAATTTAATATAACATAACATATAACTCAACAGTCACACATTTACTTACATAGTCCTGACCTAACCCCATACTAGTGTTCCCTGTGTCGTGGGTATCAATGAACTCTAAACGAGTACCCTATGGTACCACAACACCCAAACCCAGAATAAATATTCGCAGATCATGCAAAGATTTGTGCCGCAGCGGGAATCGAACCCCGCAACCTCTTACTTCTCAGCCGGCTATTCGCCCGCCGCGCCATGGAGGTCGGGAATAACTCGAATATACCTATAATATATACTTACTTAAAATAGACTAATAAATTGGAGGTAATGAAGTTAAATATTAATATTATGCTCTGACAAAATAAAAGAAAAAAGGAATATTCTACTTATCACTTACATGGTATTTTCATTTCTAATCCTACCAAAACGTGGGTAGATATAATGAACTTTAAGTTTCAGCTTGAATGTGTATAGTGAAGTGTCTTCTGTTGGTATATAGATGGTACTGTGGTAAGTAGTTGATGGTACCGCTGTGTTACAAGTGACACCGTCTTCTATATTCATAAAGCTCTTCTTTGTAATCTATATACTAACAACAATTAGGTACTTCCAAAACTAATATAAATGTAAAGCTATAGAAACAAAACGAATATTAAGTACTATGAAAAAGTAGGCGAGCTCTGATATTAAATATTTTGGACTCGCAGAATTCATAAACTAGCCACTCGCGATGTGGAGCTCAGATTAAGATTTGCACCGAAAGCGCTATGCAAGAGACGGACAACTGAAGCATACTTAAACGGTCAACTATCAATCATATTTCCACTACAGTTACGTCTTAATGTGTGTCACATTGCGGATGCTGAGAAAATACCCCAATAATAAATTAGCATAGTAATGCCTGCAGCCGTTATATGTATTAGAATTGAGTCCGCTTTAATTAATTTAAAAAGCGGCGCTTGTCTGTGTCTCTGGCCTTCAGGTTAAAAGGATAAATATTTCATTTTGGCACCGAGATCATGAAGAATGATGTGATAATTAGGAACGGCAGCTTTCCTCCTACTGTAATTCAAAATTATTGTAATAGCTCACCTTTACCTTTGAATACGTCAAAAGATCCCCTCTCTAGCTACAGTAATAGGGGGCCAACTCTCGGATTATAGACATAATGTTGAACTCGATATTTTCATGTAAGATAGATGGAAATATTGATTTCGACATATGTCTACAATCCAAGAATCCACCTGTAGTGTAGCTTGGTAGTGCCGTTGATAAGGAAAGGTTTGTAATTTTCATACAAGACCATTCAAATTGACAGAACTTTCACACTATCTTGTATGAAAATGTCGAGTTCGACATATGTCTACAATCCGTGAATTAGCCCCCAGTAGAGTCATGAAATACAACTTCAAAAAAATAATCCCTAACTTACATATGTTTATATATGTATATACAAATACATATCTCCTAAACTTACATTTTAATGTTCTCTGTGTATGAGCTATTGTCACATTTCGTCCCTTGCGGATCAAGCTTTTTGTCAAAAATACACATCAGGCACATTGCACCATGTAATATATTGTTGATGTTTAACTCACATTAAGTGAACGTGAAAATGCAGATAAGGTTAAGTACCTACGTAATACTAGGAAAGCGAATTGCTTTAAATTCGTCAAGCTTTGACGTCAGCCAGTGTTGTGTAGTCTCATTATAAGTGTGTATCACTAACATGTTTAGTCCTTATCTATAAGTTATTTTGAAATAATGCAGAGCACGGTAATTTATAATTAATTTGCAATGAGCTATTTCACGCTTATAAATATTGTATTATTTTAGAAAACAAACACGTAGATACATATTTACTTTTACTGACGTAGGCTGATAAAGGGCGTAGGCTTTTTATTGCTGTGCTAGAGCAAATTTTCAGAACACTGGATTGGGAAAATAAAGGCCTGAAAATCCATGGTAAACACTTATCGCATTTGAGATTTGCGGACGACATAGTGTTATTTTCAGAAGATCCAAACGAAATGCAAAGAATGATAGAGTCACTGTGCGAAGGAAGTAGAAAAGTAGGTCTGGAAGTTAATAAGGACAAAACAAAGATTATGACAAACAGACAAATGGTACCTATGACTCTACTATCTGCGGACATTGAGTATGTTGAGGAATACATATATTCATCATTCATCATATAGACATCTGGTTTCCTTCAAAGCCTGTACGGAGCTAGAAATTGAACGGAGAACAAAAAGTACTTGGAATAAGTATTAGTCAATGAAGGAGATTTTCAAAAGTAATTTACCTATAAATTTAAAAACCAAAGCCATGGAAACGTGCCTACTGCCATGCCTCACATACGCCTGCCAGACATGGCCTTTAACCGTACAGAGCTTGGAGCGCATCAAAGTTTGTCAGAGAGGACTTGAAAGGAGCTATGTAGGCCTTAAATTAAAAGATAGGATTAAAAACAGCACAATAAGAAAGAAGACCAAAGCCTAAGATGCTGCCCAGCGAATCCTACATCAAAAATGGAAATGGGCCGGACACATCCAGAGAGTGCCCGACGAAAGATAGTCAAAGACCGTGACAAACTGGTACCCTATTCATAAGAAACGTAAACCAGGAAGGCCTCATAAGAGTGACGACTTAGTCAAAGTAGCAGGAAGGACGTGGAGTAGAGCCGCTAGAGACTGAGGAAGATGGAAAGAGCTGGAGGAGGCTTTTACCGCTGAAAGTGGTCCTTGCACACAAAAATATAAATATATATACATGCATAAGATATAGAGTTACATTTAATAGTACAGTCAAATTAGGTGATTTTTTGCACAAGTGTGGAACTAATTAGATGTAGTCATGAAAACTTTTCTAATTGTTTTGTATGGCTTAAAAATCACCTCTAATAATAAGCATCAGTAATTTCACCCTCCGGAACAGGGTGAAATAGGGTGAAACCCTTATAATATCCGTAACTTAATGGGGGAAATAGAAGTAGTCGGTGCAATTTGGCATAGACTTTGAACCGTTATGACCTACATTTGCACCAAGTATTTTTTAAATCCGACATACGGAACATACAAAAAAAAACATTTACGAAAAAAAAACTTTTTGTGGTTATTATGGCTCCGGGAAAAGTAAGGTAGTCGGTGCAAATTGATAGACTTATCAGTGTTCGAAATACATTACCAGGTTTGCACCTTGGTGCGTCTCACGGAAGGCACTTTTCCATATTTTATTGTCGCTCTACTTCGGGGAAAATTAATGTAGTTCTGGAAATTGACTTAAACTTATTCATTTAATTAGTACTACATCCGCCGGAAGTTTTATACTGGTATTAATTTACGGAAGATGCATTTGTTCAACACTGTGTTCCCTCCATGCACGTGGTTTTTATTAAAATCATAATGCACTAAGACAGTCTCTCTATACGTAATTTAACTTGCATCAAGTAATTTCTTCCTATTTTAAAATTTACGGCCTTTTTAAGTTTGTACCTAATATTTAAAAGGGTTCCGTAAGCGCCAGAAACGGTGCAAACTTAGGATAAGCTTCTTTTCGTGTCATCTAACGTTTCCATATGAATCCACGACTAAACGACTTAGGCCCACACTTTTTGCTAATTTGCCTGTACTATAAGTATAAATTAAGTTATAGCATTTAAGTTAATCTTGTTGTGTAAGGAATGAATAAAGCTTATATTATTATTATTATTATTATTAGGCTGATAAAATCCATATGTGATTAGGTACCACATCAAACATGGTACATGGTACATCAAATACTCAGAAAAGCTCGTGGCTAATGTTAAGCAACAAAGTACTCTTGTTTAGAAGGCAAAAAGTTGCGAAAGAAGAACGAGTAACTAATATGAATAAGAATGTTAACATAAAAACAACAAACAACAAAAAGTACATACTTTTTGTTGAAACTGAAATAAAAATGAAAACATTTTTTAAAACGCTCTTATGAAATTAGTCTACTGGGTGATGATGAGAACGGTAAGTTGTTAAAAATGAGTCCGAACACAAAAGGTCTAATAATAATCCATTGCAGAGTTATGTTGTCCAACAAGTTGTTGTTGAGTTATGCCTTACTATCGTTGAGATTTTTGTGAAATAGGTATTTAGGTTATCAATGTTATCGGCATAATTATACTTATTTCTAAATAAATTATAATTAAAATCGTTTCATGACTGATTGACTCACTCACTAACTGACTATCATCGCAAAACCTACACGACGACGGTCCTAGAGACCTGAAATTTTGAGCGTAAATTCCTATTGTGGTCTAGGGGTGCACTAAGAAAGAAATTTCCGAAATTCACCCTAAGGGGGTGCAGCGGGGTGCAGTTTTTATGGAAAAACTCGTCGCGAACGAAGTCGCGGGCGTTCCACTAGTGTTATTTTAAACTCTATGAATAATATCTATAGTAATATGTCTAGTATTTTTTCTATAACAGTCAAAGACTTTTAGAAAGTCATTGATAACAGTTGCAGCTTGTGACACACTAAAATAATATGTAAATTTTTGATAAAATTTTCGTTTTGGGAGAAAATGTTTTACACGCACTAAAATTCTTACAAAACCTGTCAATTCTGTTGCCAATCGCATAAATCCAGGCTTTTTTTAAAACATTCCTATTTTTTTATACTGGTTTCGCTTTTTTTTTTGTATTATCTACAACAAAGTTGAAAGTACAAAAAATCGTGATTTTGACCTGCGATCACTAATCCGCCTGCCAAGCGTTGTGATTATGGCGATTCCCCATTGTATTTTACGGGGGAGGCCTCATCCAGAAGTGAAGTTTTTTCAATTTTACTTTTGTTCTTGTATAAATCAGACTCATTATGAGTCTGCTTAATACAAGAACAAAAGTAAAATTGAAAAAACTCGAGGATTTTAGAAAAAGGTGGTACTTATTAAAGCTTACAGCATTTTCTACCGACCAAACCTAGTTAGTAGTAAAGATTGAAGTTTGCGTTATACAGAGTTACGTAAAGTAGGGACACGCTTACAACTCTTTTTTGACAGCCGTTTGTTTGAAATGGTGTATTTTTGAAATCCTGTTTTTCTTCATAAGTAGAAAAGTTTTTTATTTACATTTTTGTAACAATGATGTATGAAAAAAGTGTGTTTTTTTAAATGGTCCGTTTGATATTTTTTGAATCAACTTGATGAACATTGATCAAAATTAAACAGACAAAAAGGAATTGTACCTAAGCGTATCCATACCTAATAATAATAAGAATAATCCCAATACCTAAGCTTATTTAATACTAGCAGCCTACTCGCGACTTCATCCGCGCGTATAGTCCTTAGGACCTTACCCGGCGTGCGGACAACTTCTCACCAAAGTATCATCGCTGTCGGCATAGTGGTTCAGGAACGCATATGGGACAAAGAAACATTCCTATTTTTAAGATTAAAAATATGCTAATATAATACAATGATCATAGAATTATATTTTTTTTAGGTTCATCACAATCATATCGATAAGTTTTAGAGAAAATAAATAAAATGTTTATTCTATAAAGAGTGTTTCAAAAAATAGTGTAAAGCTAATCCAGAGAGCCTTCTAGGAGTACAGGGAATCAATTTATGCCTACTTACGTGATTCCGGGCACGTTCGATAAAAGAGGGTGCAGTTAACATTTCGAGCTAAATAACATATCATAGCATTATTAAATTATTTACCCTGCTTGCCCTGGAGGTATGATCGCTTCATATAGCGACATATAAAACATTCAAGTATCGTCTCGGTACGGCCGGCGAGGCGCGGCGAGGCGCGGCGCCAGCGACGATTCTCGTTTGCGCAATGGCTATCAGAAGCGCAATCCTCTATTCCTCGCAGTGCTAATCAATGAATAATTACTCTGTTTAAGGGGCACCTCTATAAATAGCCGGCTGGAGCGCTGACCTGGAGCGACGGGTTAGTCCGGCCCGACAGCCGCGGACACTCGCAGCAGCCTCACTCGTCCTCCCCCTCTGCTGCCCTCCGCACCACCGCCTCCGCCATTCCTCCAGGGTTGCCATTCCTGCAATGTAGTCCTTATATCTAAATAGCCCGCGATATACTTCCCGGAGGTCGTTTCCACATTCCGAACATCGAAATCGCTATCACTATGAGAGAGGCATGTTTTAGACATTATTTTCAGTTATTATTTTATTGTTATTCTATTTAACTATTTTAGGAGTTCATAAAATCACTTAAAATCATAATAATAGCATATGATGATTAGTTATCAGTTTGGCTGAAAAAAAGCCTTACATGATGATACCATTTCTCATTTTTTTTATATCGAATATGAGCAAAATGGCTATGACTTTAATGAGTAGGTACTCCTGCCAGCCCTGTGATGTCGCCAGCACTCGACACGCCTTCGACTCCGTATCCTGCCAGTTTTTTGCTAAATTAACTACAAAGGAATCTTTGTAAGCAAAATGTGACTACAATTTTTCCAAGTGATCTGTGTCAATCATTAAACTCGTATTTTTACCTGGCACCTTAAATCTGGTTTATCCATAAACTCGAAACCCAAACAAGCACTTAACCGTACTGAACCTTAAATAGGGGCATTGATATAATATTTGAAAAGTGGTTAGCACTCCGGCACAATGCTGTGAGGATTGTATGTGCGTGTGATTTTACAAATAACGGCAGTTCTAACCGAAGCTATCGAACGGAGTACCTGCGGTGCCAAGGGGTTATCTGCTATCGAACCGTCTATAGAGAGATAGTTAGACACATACGGCATAACAATTCCAGGATTCATATACCTACCCACTTGTGAGCAATCGCAAAGAGAATCGCCCGTAGTTAAAGAATATCTCAAAATAAACCCAACACTTAGCAGTAGTAGGTATCTCTAAAGGCATCGACCAATCAGAAAAGTGAATCAGTAAATTACCTAAATAGCCTGTATGTTGTTTTATTTTGTGATCCAATTACCGAGAAACGTGCGACAATGGCATAGACATTGGTGAGGAGCCACAAGGCTGAATGTGGCGCGATCTGCGACCGACGACCGATCGGCGGCGACCGGGGCGGCGGCGGCGTGGAACAAATGCGGAGACGACGCCAATTTGCCACTCAACATGACAGACACTCGCCACCTTATTTGTATAACGTTAACATGCTCCACTAGACCACTAGATCTAATATATTTGCTTCTGTGCCCAATACATAAGAGCTGGCCATATTTTCCAATACATCCTCCTAAAATGAGCACAACTTAGGTATACCGATAAAAAAAACCTACTTCAAGAAAACCATTTGTTGATTTAACTTTTCTTTTAACGATTCGTTTATCTGACTCCCATAACACCACACATCCACTCAGTCTCAAAGACGCATAATTATAATAAATTCTATTTTTAGACCCTATAATGTATCCTTAATCCGTGGATCCATAGCCAAGGCTCCAGTCTGACGGTAATTAAGGTCGCCGAAGTGGCCTTGGATGTAAGACATCATAGAACCTGTACTTACAGAAGAAAATGATAAAAATGACTTCACATCGATTAAACTTGTTATAATGAATTACGGCATTGCAAGGACGCAGTAAAGTTGAATATTGCATCAGAAGGCTGCGAATGAGGGAGGCAACGATCGCGCGGAATGTCGGCGGGCGACGACGGTGACGCGGGCGCAGCACTCCACCATGCAGGCGCTGATATAGCTGCCTGCCCGCTCCCGCTAGCGCCCTTCACTCCCACCGCAGTATATCCTGTCCCAAACAGTCTTTCAATTTCTTACAAGCATCCCCAATTTGTCTTATTACATGCAGATGCAGGCGTTTACTTGAAGTTAGATGGTCGTAAACTAGTGCCGCGAGTCAAATTGTCATGTACTTATAGGAAAGATTCAAAAAATTGTTGATGTACCTAAATTTGAAATAATATATATTGTTTCTGATGCCTTGTTAATTAAGCTTTTATTTTTATTTTGTGATATCGTAGATAAAAATGCTATTTGTATATACTGCTTGATGTTTTTACGATCCATTCAGCCTCACCATAATTTACAGCATTTATTTATACGTAATGAATGTAGAGCCTCTTTTCTCAGAGGCTGCTCTACTTTTAAGCATGTTGATGCAAACCGAATATGGCATATTTCAAACACATGAAATTGATGAGATGAGAGCCAATAATGTTTCCAAGGAATGAATGGAGTTCAGACACTAATCTTTGTTCGATACTATGCCGTGACTCACTTCTCGGACCTTTCCACGTATATTGGGGAAGTACGTGGTGGATAATTTGCTGCTCATTTCTCGCAACGTCCTACATGACCGCTGTGACGTCAGTGTAGATTTAACGGAGATCAATTATGATCTCAAACTTTTCCTTCAGTGCGTGAATCATCCGAGACAAAGATCTCCTTTCTTTCGTTTTAGGAGGATCCTCAATTAACTTCGATGCGGCCAATAGCACTGTTATAATGCCAGTGCAGTGGCCCCGTGCTGCAATTTGAAGCATGTTGGATACGATTTAATTATATTTTATAACATAGGTATTTAAATAAAAAAATAAGGGTAAAATATATGTGCTTATACGGAAATTATTTCAAATAAGTTGTTCCGAAATAACCTTAACTTCAGTATCAGACAGCTTGAATTGCTGTTATGTATTTTATAATATCAAGTGTTTATTTATAAACACGTAGGTATATAAACGTAGGTAGGTACTGAAGACATGCCTGACTAATCAAGAAGCAGGCGAAGGCACTTCGCTTACATGTCACGCGTCAGGACCGAATCCACGCATTTCCCAAAGTCAATCAAAGAAGTTTACGGCGCTCAGGTAGCCCGAAGTTAAGTGATTGGAATTATTTAGAAGCAACCAGCATGGTTGCTAATAACATCGAACGAAACTGTTTCTGCAAACTTTGTACAGACACGAACTTACTGTGTTCGTCGGCATCCCCTAAATCAGCAAAAAGTTGTATCTTAGAACGACTCTAGTATATATCTATAGATTAAGAATTATCAGTAGCCATGTCCACTGTTGTACAAGCCCTCGTTCATAGAATGCAATGGGGGGATTTGCCATAATCACCACGCTTGGCAGGCGGATTGGTGATCGCAGTATTAGTGTTGAGTACTCAGGTGGATGCGGCTGCCCATCCTCTGATGTAATTAATTGGCTATTAGGACATCAACGTTAGGAGACGGAGGGGTATATTCTTAGGCCAGACACACTACGGCTAGGCACGGTGGGATTAAGAATAAAATAAAGTAAATACTTAGTTGAATATTTGTTAAATCTTTAGTTAATTTTATACAATTTTGATAAGTAAATTGTTTAAATTAGTGTCAGTCGGTTTAACTGCCTTGCTACCCCATCTCAAATTTCCACCCTTTATAACTTTAACTTATATTCAACATACTAAGTATTTTAAATCCAAGTCAATGTATTATAGTTGGTTTTTCTTTCGGCCTTTGTAATAATCTATGGACTAAATACCCAGGTAGATATTACTTTTTGGAATCAAAGCTTTTTTCCCGGTAGTTTATGGATATTTTTACGTCGTGCTTAGGTTCCTTTAACAACATATATTTATCATATCTACATTTGAATACAGTATTTACATAATTTACATCATTTTAATGGAATGGCAAAACTATACTATTTATGCAAACGGTATTTTCTGCAATGGGAACAACTAAATAAATTCAAAAACACATAAAATCCCCGTAACCTAGATGCGTAAATTTTCTGAATACGTTGGTAGACGACGCAGTCGATGTGTTAAATGTCTTATTTATTGCAGCTAATAATTCTAAGACATTCAATAAGCTTACAGTTTTACGTGCGTCGTGAGAGTCTATTTCCTGAGTCTTTGTGCTGGAAGTGTAAATATTGTACTATGTCGGCCGATCGAGTGTGGTGCGTGGGTGCAACTTGACTTAACACCATAGAGCCACATGACCAATGTAAGTCGGTTGCTAAATAATATCGATTTTATGTAGCGGCAGATGGCCGGCTCTAGTCCCGTCCGTGTCTGCTCCCCCCGCCGCTGCACCACCGCCCCCTTACCCTGATTGAGATTTATCCTCCCGAAACATCCCCTGCAAAAATGAATTATTCGATTTATATTAGGTTTCCGCAATTTTCGTTTAGAGGGATCCAAAGGAGAGGTAAACATTGGCGCTGCGAATTCGCTCCTTTGTACACCCGTCGAAGGGCATGTCGCCGATCGGTCGTCATTAATAATGACAATGCGTTATATTAGTCTGCTAATTTCCTATCGGTGCACGGCCATCTGCTGCATTAGAGATTCGTTCTCACAAACAATTCGCATTGCCGTTGTTATGTATGCGACTCGATTTATTCAAGCTCACAGCCATTCGACTCGTTTAGGTACAGTTATGGCGACAAGTAAAACGACGCTTAGCGAAGGATACTCTGTTTTTATTCGACGTCGAAATGCAAACGTCGTCGCAGAGCAAACAAGGGCGTTTCAATAAGATAGCGAACATAAATCCTCGTGAAATCACGTAATAAAATAAAACGAGAGCTAATATCAAAGGCGTGCAATGCAAATTTGCTCTAGCGATAAAGGGACGTGAAAACGAATGAGTTTATATTCCATTTTACATAATCTCTGTCTAGACGGAAGCTGACCACTGTGCGCTGCAGTGGTTGGTGTTCTCTATTGAGCGCAAAGTGATGTGCATCTCGCACCCGAAGCCGCGGATTTGCCTCCTACACATGTGTTTGTGAGATGAATTACGAGCCATTTTCACAACTTCATAGGCGCTTTCAATCCCGGTGGGCTGTAGATTTTTAATCCGGCCTTTATGCGAGTACCTCTTAGAGCCACTTTCAATTTATGAAAATGTAATAAAGTATTATCTTTTTGTTAGAATTCCGTAGTCTAGACTAGACAAGGAACCTTTTAAGGATACCGTATAATAGTCTGTCTGTCCGTCCGTCCGTCCCAGTCTGTCTCCGCGTCATAGCTTCTACAGTTACACATTTATATGTTTTATATTGTTTACTCTTATAAAATATAGTACGTTACTTCAGAAGTCTCAATAAAAAAAACTAAAAACCGGCCAAGTGCGAGTCGGACTCGCGAACGAAGGGTTCCGTACCTTTTACTATAAAAACGGCAAAAAAATCACGTTTGTTGTATGGGAGCCTCCCTTAAATATTAATTTTATTTTTATTTAAGTAATTATTTATTTTTAAAGTGAATAATATAATCTGTGAATATTTTAAGCGTCTACCTGTTGCCGTTATCAAAATTGAGCAAAAACGAGAAAAAAAATCATGTTTGTTGTCCATATTTATTTTATTCTGGTTTTTAGAAGATATTTGTTGATATATCGGCAACAGAAATACATCATCTGTGAATTTCAACTATCTAACTATACGTTTCATGAGATACAGCCTGGTGACAGACGGACGGACGGACGGACAGCGGAGCCTTAGTAATAGGGTCCGTTTTACCCTAAGGGTACGGAACCCTAAAAAGCAGCTTTTAGAGTACTCCCCTATACCCCTCCCTATATACATGTCATGTAAAGAGATGATATTTTTGTTGAGTTGACACACTCTTTTTTAGTATTATATTGTCAAAGAGGTATTTTAATATGAGGCAGTGTTTCGATACAACATTGTTATCAGCCGTACCGTTTACAAGATATACCCCGCAAAAGTGGTAAACAAAGTTATTTCAGCTATAATTTATATAACTCATACTATAAACCAGAAACTTGTAATTATCCATGTTAGTGGTTCACAGTAAAGAGTCCTCAATAAAATTTGGGAATCTGATTAAAACTGTTCGAGTTATAGAGAGACAACTGTGAAGAGGAACCCTACATTATGCTTGGACTGACACGCATTTTATTAAATGGTAGCCTTTTCCTGTACTTTGGAGAAATGAGCGTTAAAAAGAACAAACATCCGATTGGCGGGGCGGTCCGTTGTATCATGTTTCGCAGTGTCAACGGACGCCTTTCTGCTCATTACTCATTAGTTCTCCCTAATTACTTTCAAATGTGTAGGGTTTCACTAAACAATTTGATAAATTCTACATAAAAGTAAGTAATAAAAGGGTGATTAAGTTTGTATTTTTAATAACAGCCAATACACGATATTTTTTATCTTATTTACCTTATTTTAATAATTATGTACATAACGGTCCTGAAAAATTACCGCAAAACGCACCCAAATAACTCAGTCATAAAGTCTGAAATAACTCACTCAGTTAAATGAATCATGGCAGGACTGAAGCCATTTTACAAACATAACCCTAAATAGGAAAACCCTTAATAAACCTAATGCAGCAGCAAAACCGCGCTTTTTTCCTTGGATATCCAAGGAACAAAGCGCGGTTTTGCTAAGCATGTGGGCCACACATGGGACTGGTTTGCACTTCCGTCACTTCTTGTACTTTTTACTCTGTCTTCGTGTTCGCTTCGAGTTCAGCGAATTAATTTGGCCAATGGAAACCATCAACAGCCCTCATGTTCAATTTGCGGCGGGCGTGTCGCATGTCAATGACATTTTTCGGAATTGATTTATACAATTTGTTCAATCCTTGTACGGAACTGGAAAGAGCAAGGAGATCTGTACAAACGATCACTTGATTGCTCTAAAACTTTAAAAACATTATTATTTAATTAGAAAATTGACCCATCATACCTAAATTGATAGTAGTGATGTAACGAATAGTATTTTTATGATTAGGTATGAATATTGAACCACTATTCGGTAAATACGAATAACTTAACATACCTGGTACAAAAAATACTTATTTATTATTTTTCTAATTAATGATTCACCATAAGTCTTGTGAAGTATATTTTTCACTGGATAAAAATGTACCAATATGATAGAAAATAATTACAAAAAAACAAGCATTTTGTACAAAACTTATTGCAATCAAGCAGCCAAGATATGGACTAAATAGATAAAAAATACGCCCAAATCTAAGCTATCCTCTAACATCAATCATTCTATGATTCGAACATTCGTGATAATGTCCGCCGAATAGGTACGAATATTCGCAATTATTTAGTATCCTGCGAATACGCATATTCGTAGTATTCGTTGCATCACTAATTGATAGTAAAAAGTACCTAATAGCGCCATTGCATTTTTTATTGATGACGATTTGCGTCTAGTTGTGATGACATCATAAAACCCGTTGAAGCATGACACGATCAATTTTAAAGTTCCGTGATAAAAGAAAAATGGAAACGTTCGTGATTTGAACTTCTTTGTTGACTATCACCACAAGAAGGAGGTTATTTCACTTCCGAAGATTCTACTATCCTTCTAATATTAGAAATTCGAAAGTTTGGATGTTTAGATGTTTGTCACTTATTACACCACCGATAACGAATGAACCGATTTCGATAAAATTTGATAGAGTGATTGATTATGAGAATTGAAGCAAGGCTACTTGTTATCCCAATAACTACCATGGAAGTGAAGCCGCAAGCAGGTGCCAGTTTTAATTCACAAAGGGAAATTTATTTGTTTATTATTATTATGGTACAAAAGGTACTACCGATCAAAAAAAAAATCTAGTAAAATACCTACGCTTGTATGACAGGTAACTTATCTACTGGGTGTCTTTTCAAAATAAGTAAAGGAATAAGTATTAAAAAAAGCTCTATATTTTCCTGTGATCCTTGTTTATTTATAGAGTACATAGCATTCTATAAATAAGTCAGCCAACTTACATTCCTAGCATAAGATTCAAATCTGCTGAATACTAAAGTTCAACCTGTGAATTCAAATAAGGCCAGCACCCAATCTCTTATTTATATTTTTAAGCGTCTAGGCTTTACGTTTGCTGACTGCAAATTTGTCGTATACGTATGTAACTGTACCAGCAGCGCCCAGCTTAACAACCAGAGATTAAACGGTAATGCTCTGTGAACATCGCTGCTCTCGAAAATAGCTTATATCCTTGAATACTTTACACACACTTTATTAGTCCCCCAACTCTTCTCTTTCTACCGAATTTTTTTGCTAATTCGGAGAAATTCTATAAAAAAACAATAAAAATGGGAATTGTTTTTTTAAGGCGGTCCCGGAAAGCCAAAAGTCTGTCGTAGTAGTAAATGCAAGTAATAACGACTCTAGGAATGTACACACATAGCAAATCTAGGAAGTACCGTAAGCGACTATGGGTCGTTGGCTCAAGAAGACGTCAGGTAAGCAATAAAATGTATTTCAAACGACAGTATCGCTTTACAATTCAATGTTATAGGGCTGGCGATGGAACGATTAATGAACCCTAATATTATGTCATGTAGACCAATGGACGCGAGCAATGAGCAGTAGCGAGCCTAGGGTGTCAGACTGGAGGCGCAGACAATGTGCGGTGTCGCAGCTTGCCGCAAAACTGACTTGACCCCAAGTTACCTGACCTTTTGCTATAAATTGTCTTTACTCTTCCTGTGCCACTTAGCAGCTTATCTCCTTGGAAACTTAGAAAGTACTTATCTGTCTTAACAACGGGATTTTAACACACAAAAATTACAAGTATTAGGACTCACAATTGACTGCTATAAATTCGTCTGTATTTGTTTACAAGACATACTAAGTTTGATTTAACTCTAGATAGAGAAGAAGAGGTGTAAAGATTACGAAATGTTGGTGGATGGAGGCGGGGTCAAGACTTTTTATCGTGGCATATCCAGCAGCGGAAAATCAACTGGCTGAAATGATGATAATGTTATAGGAACTTAATTTATAAGTAAACATAGGTAATGAGATCAGACATGTTTTGTTCATTAGTTGAATTGTGTAAGGACTTAGTAATATATCTACAGGCAAGAAGGTAATGAACTCTATTTCATGATAAGTTCATGAGGTCATTATAACCCTGTCACTTTTTATACTGGCGAACCTATCGGTGGTCATGCATGATATCTTCGTTTGAATAAACTATCATATTTTACAGTCGCTCCGCAGAGTTCACATGAGAAACCTAACGAGTTACACAATAAAGAAAAGCCTATAACGTTTATTGGTAGGCGCTGCACTTGTGTGCTATCCGAAGGGCGTGTATGCTGGGTACCTACGGGTGATTTATTGCCACGCACCAACTGGCCCATTACCGTGTCACAATCAATAACCACCAGACTAGCGACTGATGGATTCTGCCTTCAGCCGCAGTGCCATCAGAAACAACGCCGCACTGCGCGCCACCGCTGGCTGCTGCCACACCGACCCATCCACCCGAGTAATGAAAATAGATTATATGTCAATATAACTGTAACTCTTATTACTTAAAACTTCAAGACTTGTTCCCGTCACATTAATATGGAACTTTACGGGCTCTAAAAAGAAATGTCCTGATTGCTTTCTCAATATTACAATTGCTACAAAATCTATTTAAACTGGGAACATAAATAGCACACAGTTACACCATAATGTAGCATTATGACAGTGTTATTTGAAATCTCTCTCTTGGAATCGAATAAATTTTATGCAGTGGTCTGTAAAACAGTGTGAGGTGCAATATTAGACTTTTACTTTGATGTTTTGCATTTCCAAACGTATACCTTAATGGTGTTTAAAATCGGGCTTAGTTCTTAATTTTTCGTAATTTTTGACAACCGCCGCCGTGGCGTGGCGGTCTAGTAACCGGCTGAGAAGCAAGAGTCTCGAGTTAATTCCCGATGCGAGATTAGTTGTAATTTGAAATATTTGCAAATATTTGTTCCGGGTCTGGGTGTTGTGGTGGTGTGGTACCGTGGTACTCGTAGTTCCTGATAACCATGACACAGGGAATCATGTCAGTTGTGTCAAATCATGCAGTTATTTTTTTATTAATACTTAACCAGTTTTCAATAATCATACCTTGCAGTGTTTCTACTATAAGTTAGTAGAATTCGCTGATTATAATACAAATTAATAAGTCGGTGGATGGAGGCGGCACAAGACCGTTTGTCGTGGCATTCTTGAGGGGAGGCCGCCTATGTCCAGCAGTGGACTTCTATAGGCTGATGATGATGATGATGATGAATGCAAATTAAGAACGAGATAACTTGAGAAAATGCCGACGATCTTGCACTGGCAGCGCGGCGGCGCCAGCGCAGTGGTGGGACTACTCAATGCAGCATAAAAAGTCAAGCCTGAGAAAAGGTTTCCAATACCTATATTCAGTTACCTCGGGCCTCTTGACTCACATATGAAAACTGTCGAACTTTTTTCGACATAAATCGTACTTCCGTAGAACTATTAGCACTACGGCGCACGACGTACAGTTAGAAAATTAAGGTACTTACAAGCTTACAAGAATTCCGTATTTACCTAAGGTGATTATTTACATAGAAGTTCTCAGGAGGCTTGCGGTCGTAGGTACCTAACTACACTCGTATATGGTCAAGTGAACGGAGGTCCGTCTTAGCCGCCGGAACGTCTATTTGTCTTAACGCAATACCTGTCAATAGCCGTCCCAAGTTCATTGGCACTCCCACTTTAGCGCACCATCGCGTAGATTTGTGCAGTGCAAGCGCACATCACCATTTGTTCAGGGACCCACCAAACTGGTATCCATTCTCGTAACATGATCTTTGGTATGCCATTAGCTTGTTTACACATTCAATACTAAATTATTGTGCTCAACAAGAGCTTAACAACGTTAAGTTTGTTAAACGTTTAAATTACTTAAAAGCAGCTTCCAATATTCACAATATAAATATAGAACAATGCCTGACTGCAGAAACAAATGGTTTTCATATTCATCCATGACAAGCTTCCTAGAATAAATATTTCAATTCCCCTAATACTAGCTTCTAGATATACTAGTTTAAAGCTTGCTAGGTCAACACACCGCTCGTTAATTACCGATATTAATTTTGAAAAGACAACGTCACCTCTTGCAAGACCTCCAATATATTCAATTTGTTTACAACTGAACCGTTATACAAATTATCGTAATAGCTAGATTTTGAAGGAAACATCCAGAAACGATTACGATAAATATTATTTCCTACTTTAGCTGTGCTTTAGTGTAATTGTAAAGTGACTTATCTAATTAGCAGTTGAGTAGGTGAATAATTTTGAAGCGTTTCGTAACCTCTTTTTAACAGTGTGTGAAACTGCTTTTGCTGTCACCACTTTGTCATATCTAATTTGTGTGTTAGTGTTAAATAAAACGGTGTTCAATATTTTGTAACAAAACAAGGAACACAAAGGGCATTACACTCTATAAGTAAACATAGAGAGTAATAGTGCAGGAGCTACAGAAAAAATTGTATGCAAAATATAACGACGCATCTCTCTCTAATAGGTAGCTGAAATAAACCCTGAGATAAACCGAAGCATAAGCCAATAAAAAATTATTTGTTTTTTTATTTTTTTTGTTTGAACAAGCGCCGGACCAAGCTTTTGGTCCACCTGATGTTAAGCGCTAACCTCTGCTTATAACAATGCATTACCTCACAGGTCACGTCCACCTAGAACGGGCCCTACGTGACGCGCCCGCCACCCTTAGACGTGAAGATGAAAAGTCTCATGTGCCTGTAGTTTCACCGGCACCCATACCCTTCAAACCTGAACAAAGCAATGCGAGTACTTGTTGGCGGCAGAAATAGGTATGGTGGTTTTTGATTTACAAATCAAATCAAATCAAAAGTATTTTATTCATTGAAATCACAAGGATCATTTTGAATCATCTTATAAACTAAAATTACTCCTGTTCCTGTTTCTGTGTACCTACATCGTAATATTTTTTGAAACAAATTATGTTCTTCTTTTCTTGCGTTGGTTTTTTCTAACAAATCTGAAATATGTGGCTCTGAAACTTTAAGCAAATTAAAATGTACTATGTAAAGCTTTTTCTCTACATCGTAGGCACAAGCTACGAGTAAAAAAAACAAGGAAATATTTTAAATATATATTATGACATGCACCTTCATTGGAGAGGTCTTTGTCCAGCAGTGAAAGTGTAACGATTGATATTATAATAGATTAATAGAAAATACTTAATTGCACACTATATTATTCAATAATTTACCAAAGAACTTAAACGAATGTTACTTAGGCAATAGACGGATAGTGCTGATATGATAAACTTAAACATCCTTGGGAACATCGTCTACTATCATATATTATATATGTTGGTTTTCAAAAACAGTGCATAAAGTATGTAAACGGTTTCCGATACTGCATTAAATCCATCTCTAGACTCTTGCTCTACAACAAGCGCGACCTAAGCGAGACGCGTGTCGTCGCTTTACCATCAGTCCAGCTTCGGTCGCACCTATCATCAAATTATCACAATTCACCAACACAAAAGAACGAGCGAACGCGTTAACAAGGAGATAATAAATCGTGCAAACATTTACAAATTAATTGGAATGATGAAAATGGACGTAAATAAACAACTTTTGCCGGTTTACTGCCTTTCCCTACGGCTTGAAAATGTTCCTGTAAGTTTTTCTTTAAAAAGTTACAAAAGTAATTCCAAAATTGAAATAGCCTCAGTCGTGTCTTGGTCTCAATTTATTTGCATCTTTGCAGCCATTATCGGTTGGACGTTTTTAGGTTCTCCTTGATTGGACCTTTCCTCTGATTGCGGTATCCTTTGCTTCCTGTCTGTATTTTCGTCTTATGAGACGAAGGCTGAATAGACCGATATTTCTGAATAAATAGAATTTTACGACTTTGCAAAGTATTTTTTATTATTTATAAAATTTTGGAAATCAAATCTAAATAATTTTATTCATTGAAATCACAAGGACCATTTTGAATAATACAATATACAACTACAATATAGCAGTTTTTATTAAAACTACTTAAGCAATTCTATTATTATAGCAATGCCTCCTATTGTTTTTTATGAGGGAGGCCTCGTCAAGCAGTGGAGTGGAATGTTTTGTGGTGATGGTGGTGGTGGTGGTGGTTGTTATTGGAGAATTGCGATTCAAAATGCGTCGCAACGACCACCATGTCGTAGTATTATCAAAGATCAAGTTCGTATAGTTGCTGCTTTTCAACAGTTATTGTAAATAAAAATAAATAAATTCTGGGACATTTCACACAAATGAAAACTGAACCTAACGATGATAACGGGTTATTCCCGCTCGTCCCCACTACCATTTCTCCTCCTGTGGCGCGACGGGTGAAGGTTCACCTGCGGCGCAGAAGGTTGCGGGTTCGATTCCCGCCTCGGAACAAATATTTGTACGATCTGCAGATATTTCTTCAGGGTGTTCAGTGTATTTTTCTATGTATAATAAAAAATATCTATCTATGTAATGTGTGTGTATTAAGTCTATCAGTTCTATTTAATCTAGTACCTATGACACAAGCTCTGCTTAGCTTGGGTCTAGATAATGTGGTGGTGAAAATTGTGAAATGTCCAGCATTTATTTATTTATTTAATGGTAATTAGCAGTATGTGCGGTGGTGTGTCTGGCTTTAGAATAGACTCCTCCTTCTTCTCCCGTGGATGTCGTAAAAACCGACTAAAGGATTCCACCAGGATGGGCAGCAGCATCCACCTGAGTAATCAACACGTCCAACTGTGGACGTCTATCGGCTGATGATGAATTAGCAGTATTACCTTGTGCAGGAATATTATGTTATGTTTATTTTTAACCGACTTCCCAAAAAAGGAGGAGGTTCTCAATTCGGTAGTTTTTTTTTTTTTTTTTATGTTTGTTACCGCATATCTCCGGCGTTTATGAACCGATTTCGAAAATTCTTTTTTTTATTTGAATAGATATACTTCCAGATTGGTCCCATTTTTTTCAGAATCCAGTTCTGATGATGGGATCCATGAGGAATTGAGGGTACTCCTCAAATATTGTAGGCATACATATGGCGATTTTGATATATTCAGCAACAAACCAAGCATTTGCATTCAAAAAGTATAATAATCACTTCACCACCATGGTTCTTTCATCATTTTTTTTTCATCCAAATATTTTGTCGAATAAAATGGCGGAAGTCGGTTTTTTAAATGAAAAGTTATCTCTTCACAAAAGTTATATAAATATGGTAACCCTTTTAAAAATGTCAACCTTTGAATCTGTATTGCGAGAGACGTGCCTGATATAGGTTTATAAAAACCTGTGTTACAGGTCACCAAGACTCCACTCCATTGATTACATAAAAGATAAAACCAGTCAAGTGCGAGTAGGGTTCCGTACAAGTAAGCTACCATAGTAGCGACTAGATCAATTATGTACTTTTTGTCAATCAACACAATGTTATAAGTACTCATTTTCTTATTAAGTACGAGTATTTTCCGTTTCCTGTGGGAATTTAAGGATAAATTAGGTCAGTTAGGTAGATAAGGTTTTCCTGCAGACTATGAGTTAGGCCCAATAATCCTTATTTTTTTCATTATTGTTGGTTCTGAGATAGTTTCTGAGATATGGAAATTTAATTCAATTAATTTAGTTTAATTATTTTCATTTAGTTTCGGGGAATGGTAAATTTTCGCATATTTTCTTTAATATCTTTTAAACTATGCATTTAAAATCTATAAATCGTATTTTTATAACAAGTTTGAACATTGTTATATCACATGATACATTTGAAACAAGTTTCTTTGTTAGTTTTCTAGTTTGCCCCCCGAAATCAGATTTCGTTTATTTACGCTATAAGACCTTGATTGGGTCATTTATCTCTCTATATATATCTCACTTATATATATGTATGTGAATTACAACTTTTTTGTTCGGGTAGATGTAGAAAAAATAGATTGTGACAGACAGACAAACAGACACCTGAGTGTCCTACAATTGTTCCGCTGGTACTTTTTGATATACGGAACCCTAAAAATTAGATAAAAGAAGCGGACCTTTATACCATTCTACTAATGCCTAGCCTGGCCCATCGGCAGGCATATAATCAAATCAAATGAATGGTATACAATCGAATCAAATCTTCTATTGGAAGTCAAAGTTGATAAGATTTATTTTACAACGTTTATGTAAAATGAGTTAAAAGGAACAAGAAAAAGATTCTAAAAGTATGCAAATCTAATAAAAAAATAATCCTGACCAACAACGATCGAAGTCAAAATATTTATGAAAGGAAGTATAAGGCATACGACTTCCTGCGTAAAGCTGTATTCTTATCAGTAACTGTGATTTTACAAACCTAATCAGTTACTTGATCGGTGTTCCAAAAAAAAAGCAAGTAAGTATTTATTAAGCAAAGCATTAAAATTCAAACATATATTCATCCTGCGGTAAACCAGCTTACTGTACTGATTCATGCGGTTTGTATTTAAAACTCTGCATTTTATATAAAGACTAAAATAAAAAAATAAAAAATGCTTCCTTTTATTTGCACTTTATAAGCTATAGACTAACTAGCCTACTCTTCTGGTTGCTAGTCTTCTCGTCACAGATACCGTAGAGCCTCAAGACGAAAATCTATAATCAGTGCTTGTTGCCAGTGATGACTTACGGCACCGAGACGTGGTCGCTAACTATAAGCCGTATAGATAAGCTCAGCGAGCTATTGAGAGAGCTATGCTAGAAGTTTCACTACGTGATAGAATCGGAAATGAGGAAATCCGTATCACCGACATAGCTCTCCGAATAAGCAAGTTGAAGTGGCATTGGGCATGTCATGTAGCTCGCAGAACTGACAACTGTTGGAATGGTTCTCGAGTGGCGACCATACCGGACGACGCAGTAGAGGAAGGCCCCGATGATCTGAAGCCATTATAAAGGTCACTGGAAGTCAGTGGATTGAGGTGGATCAAGACCTTTCGTCGTGGCATTCTAGGGGGGCCAATGCCCAGCAGAGGACTTCTACAGGCTGATGATGATGGTGATGGTGATGAACCTAGACTAATACAGAGTGAGCTCTTCAAACAGCTCTACCGTTTGTATATAGACTGCTTTTCTTACAGCTTCTTAATTTGTTTATGAACCTTTCATTTGCAATAAGTTAAAGAAACAAGTAACTAAGTAACGCGTCTGGTCGAAGCGACGCGTAACCCTAGAGATGGCATTAGTATTGCCATTCAGCGCGGAAATACAGCCCGTGTCTTGGGAACGCTTCCGTCTGGTAGTGATTTGGATTTGGCCTTTATAGCTCCACTGTTTCATTCGTATTTATAAATTTTGTAAATCTGTATTTGTTTATCACAAACATTTACTAGTTATGTTAGTTAGTTTAGTTTATTTATTAGTTGTTGTTGTGTGTTTCTTTTTATAAATAAAGATATTTATCTTTATTACTAAACTAGCAACTCGTTCGCGACTTCGTTCGCGTGAATCACAAGGAAAGAAACAAAAATCCTTTTTGCTAAAACATCATCCCTGTCGGTATTCCAGAACTATGCTCATGTGTGAATCGAGACTCAAGCATACATTTGTTGAGAGTTTTTCATTGAAATCTGTCAAAAAATCGATGCTTGAGTCTTGATTTAGTTTGAGTTCGGGCCCATATGCTACGAAATCGAGCATGTCAATCAGTCGTTCAGCCAGTGAGTGCAATCGAGCTTTAAATAATATATTTTTATAAAGCTCTGTATTATTATATTGGAGACCCTAATTTTTTTGAAAATAAAATGTATTCTAATTACTTAGTGATTAGCATTCTACTTGTACTTTTAAAATCGATCCATGTTTTTTTGAGTTTATTCATGTACAAACAAAAATACAAAAATACAAATCTTTCCGCTTTATAATATTAGTGTAGATGTAGCTTTATCGCTAGCTACTAAGTAATGTAAGTATCTCTTGGTAAAAACAAAAAGATCTTAGATCATGCGGTATAATTTTACGGAAAAACTTGAATCAATCAATCAAAATCATGAATTTGTAGTCATTCCAAAATGATTTGATTGGATGGTATAAAATAAGTACCTAAAAATAAAAGATTAAATCCCTAAAATGATGTGTAAAATTGCGATGCGGATGTAGACCGCAAGATAATTAGAATACCGGCCAGGTACCGCGGCGCCCAGGCTTGAGACTGCCATCATTTGGTCAGAGAGTGTGACGAAGCGATCCACCGTCCGGTCAACGATCGGCGCCCACAATTTGGAAGGTCGCAACACGGCCTTCTTTCGGCAAAACATACACTAATGTGCCTGCGTCGCCGGACACCCTGTATTTATCTTCATACACTAACAGTTATGAATGCTCTCGCATGCTTACATGTAGGTTATGTTTCTGTGTCGACTCCGATTCAGGTTCAATTATAATTTTAATAAAAACGATTTGAAATTGAATTCTCGATGAACATTGGAGAGATTTCTTTAATTGCAGGAAGGATGGCGTGTCGAATCTAACATATCCATCGCCTTGCAGGTCATTCCGTCTTCGGATCTCACGGTGCTAATAACTCTTGCCTGCGAATACCTTTCTGAGAACGTCACCCCAGGGCTGAGTCACAAAACAGGCATTATGCGCAAACTCTTTTATATATTAGAATACCATACTTACTGTGGCTGCCACATGTTTACATGAATATTATATTCATTGGCAGATGCATTGAAATATTATTGCGAAAGAATGTTTGGTTATTGGTTATGAGGTGAAGGTGGTCAGAGCTTCTATTCAGTCCTATTCTATCACTACACTACCCTTGACTGTTTGGATTTCTCAAGAGTTGACTTTTAAGTTTAATTATGTATGTAATTATATCTTATTCAAAATAATAATTTTGTTACTTGTTATTTGAAGCTTTATTTTTATCATCACATTCAAATTTCTAGCAAAAAATATTCAAATCATGATCTGCCTAAAGAGCATGTAACATGCTTCACAAAGAAATATACTGGCCTAGAAATGAAAATCATGCAGCAGTTGTAGATAACCGTTATAATAACGAGGTCATTTATCACCACTGTATTTGTTTGTGTCTGTACGCATTAAGAAAGCGATTAGATTATGGAGTCGATAGTACTTCGTGGTACCTGATCACAGGCCACTGCAGTTAATGAGGTGACCTGTAACTGGGTACAGTACATGGTGTCAAATACATGTCTCGCGCATTTGTTATTTTTAGTGTTCCTTAACCAAAGATTACCAACAGGACCCATTACTAAGCCTATTAAGTTTGTCTGTCTGTATTCTGTCGCAAGGGCATATCTCGCCAGCTGTATTATGTATATAGCCAGTTGAAATTTTCACAGATTATTTGTTGTTGTGACATGCACTCAAGGCGAATAATAAAAAATGTAAAAAACTAAATCCCATGGGGGGTACAAAAGTTCTCCAAACAAGAAATAAAACCTTATTGATTATAATTATAGGCCTATGTCCAGCAGTGGACTTCTACAGGCTGATGATGATGAATTATAATTTGCCGTGGTGTGTCCGGCTTAATAATACACCCCTTCATCACGTGGATGTCGTAAAAGTCGACTGCGATCACCAATACGCCTGCCAAGCGTGGGTATTGCGGCAATTCCCTCATTGTTTTTTATGGGAGAGGCCTCTTCCAGCAGTGGACGCCTAAAGGCTGCTGATTATGATAATTGAACCTTTGGCAATGAAACTGGCATTTGTAATTTTTTGACTTCACTTCATCGACAAATTTTATTATAGTTTTAACTTAATAAAAAATAAACTTACGTTTGATATAATTAAGTGATTTTGAAAAAAAACCTCGGATATCCTGTGATTAATTATTTTCAAATTATTTGACTTCATTAACAACTATTATTTTGATCAGGTTCCCTGATAAACGACTCTCTCACTACCGAGTGAAAGAGGGAAGAAGTTTATCTGCCATAACTGCCATTTTTGGCAAAAATATTATAATGCTGTCACTCCTCTTGTTGTATATATTAGAAAATTTTGCCAAGAAAAACAACATTATGTACCGATAGACTCATGGTTGATTTTACCTTGGAAAAATAACGCAAACATTTGCGAATATACATCAAATCAAGTGGCAGCATAATATTTAAATATGTGGCAACAATACACAACACAATGTGCCAAAGTGTCACGTTTGTGTATTGTTGACATACAATACACAAACATGACAGGAGAAAATTCCATGCAATTAAATTTAAATTCAAGTTAGCACGATTATATTCAATTCAAAAATTAATCAACCGTTGAAGATTACTTTCACTGACATGTTTTGTACGGCATGATTGAAAGTATCAATTGTAACATGTATGTTACTAGTCGAGGAAGAAAGTGACTTGGTACTTTTTTTTCTCTTCACCTTCAAATTAAGATTGTGAAACACTCATTTTGTTGAACGTCCTGAAATATTTTGTCCCAGTATTCGAGAAATGTGTTTCTCTGTCTGTAAAATTTTGATACTTGCTCTATGCTCGTAGTATGAATTTAACATGATAGGAAGGAGATTTAGGACGAGAAAGCGATCTAACTTGGAATAAGTACTTCCAAATATTGGTACTCAAAGTCAATAAATAACTCACGCTTTGTTGAAAACCTTGCTTAAAGAGGAAGGATGCATCATATTTTACAATCTCGTGTTCCGTAATCGAACAATCAAGTGCTTAGATAAACTTGATTTAACATAAACACTACATTCGTTCACGCTTTTCAAGCACTTAAGCGCAATATATTATGATGTACGTGTGAGCCTGTCTGCTAGCGACTATTATGTTTTATATAAATCTGCCACTAACTGCATCTGTACTTAATAAGCTCATTCATTATCTGCATCATACAACTGGTAGCAGATAGGGTCAGGCCTTTAGACGAATATCGAGAATGAAGTAGGTCAAGAAACTAATAATATCACATAGAGCTATTCTTTACGAACGGATTTAGTAAATTAAGATCAATTTTTCAAGTTGTTTTCTTTGTGGACCATATAAAATGTTTCCCTTTCCGATGCCAAAAAAATAGTCACTCAAATATATAGACTTCAAAAGCAAAAATGTTAAGTGACTTCGGAGAAAAATCTCGTTGAGTAAGCATTAAGTTCAAACACCGGTCAAGTGCGAGTTGGACTTGCGTGAATAGGGTTCCGTAGGTAGGTAGTAGGTATAAGCAGGCAACCATAGTAACTACTTGTTAGAATAAAAAGAGTCTGTTTGATTTTGATATCGACCTTTTTGTTCTTTTTAAATTTATTTTTCTACATTTCAATTTATATTCCTATTGTCTGTCATCTTTATACCTTTGTACATTGTCAAAGAGAATAAAACGAAAATATAAGTTTTATCTAAGCTTTTATTTAAATCTACGTTTTAGCAATCGTTATTCATTGTCTCCTGCATTTTACGTTAGTAGAGATAACACAACACCACTACTATTTTCTCTTAATGAACATTTTCCGCTCCCGTGGGAATTTAAGGACTTTTCATTTAGGTTTTCCTGTATTCACTATGAATACAATGATGCCCATTAAACCGTATTTTATTTTTATTTTTGGCCCAATATTTTCGTAGATTGGGGGTAATGATAAATTTTGGCATATTTTATTTAATAAGTTTCTAAGCGTATTAAAAATTTAAAAAAATAATACATTTGTATTTCTTATACTTAATGAGTTCTTTCATCTGATATATCACATGACGCATTTGACACAAGTTTTTTTTAAAAAATTCTGCTTTGCCCCGTTAATTAATCCCAGAAATCAGAATTTGGTTATTTCCGTCCGTAATTGGATCATCTAATTCTACATATGTACCAAATTCCAAAGTTTTTCATCCCGTAGATTCTGAGAAATCAAAGAGATACAGACACCTGAGTTATCCTATAATGGTTCTGTTGGTACTTTTTGATGTACGTAACCCTGAAAATGATCACAGGGCCATGATCAAGGCAGTAAACGAGCACTTGAGAGAAATGGGATTCAGGTGGAAGTTTCAGATTAGCTTAAGCCAGGAGTGAGGGGTCTCATAACGGAGGGGAATGAAATGGAATAGACGGCTCATAGCGCAGACGAGTATCGAGCCGCAAATTGCTTTTTTAACAAGTTTAGTTTAATTCTCAGTTAATTATAATTAATCAAGTCTGGGCTTAAATACCGAGGGAGTTAATTTGTTCACGCAGCAGCGCCACTAAAAGCTGGCTCGATGAAACATAGATCTACTATAGAGATCTTCTACGATAACTTGACCCCTCCACTCCAGACCATCATAGAATATCTCTACCTATGTTACAATTCCACAAGTTTTTTTAAATCCACACATTCACGAAATGGGTCTCAAATATTGTAAACTGTGCGCTACCATACTGTTTAAAGTAATGTAAGGTAGGTACTTGAAATTGGTAACGTTTCTGCGTCCTTGTGAAGGCCGATCATTTGCTTATTAAATTGCACGTACCTATTTTGTATAGAATAAATTCTAATAGACGGATGCGTGACGAGTTCTAGGAGTATTACGCAAACTTGATGAACTAGACATAAGGAAGTAACCTTTGATAGCTGAAACTGTTTAAACACACGCGTATTGCTTACAACTTCGATACGCACGACTTTTATTAAAAGACGGTTCATATTTACGTGTTTATATTTCACCAAATTACCGTGAAATATTACCTTATACAATAAATTAAGCTAATGAACTTGACTGCTGATTGGCAGGTATATTTCCGGTTGTAACAGGACGTAGCTACGAATTATAGGTGTTTGACATTACCTATATAAAAATAGCTCCTTTATTTATTTATTTAAACTTTCACACAAAAAATTAGTGCTGGGAGGACAGGATAATGCTAATAGCATTATCTACCAATCATCCTGGGCGTGCAGAAAGATGGTGAGGCGTGCCTTACAAACAAATTATACAAAACATCAAGAATGTTTAGAACAAATGAGTGAGAAAGCACATAAAACTAACCAAGGCTGTAATAACATAGATAATAAAATCAAGAGAGTGAAACACTTAACAAAGGAGATAACTAATAATTTAATCTAATTTCACTTAGAAACTTTTCTCTTTTTCTTATATTCTTTTTTTTTTTTTTTTTTTTTTTTCTAATTTTTTTTTTCCTTTCTCTTTTAAAACAGTCTCAATATCATTAGAAACTGTATACCTATACTGAATCTGGTTCTAAATAATATGTGCCACAAATATTCTTCTCTAAAAGCTGTTTGTTCCATCTAAAGAGATTGGAATTGACTGAGTGATTTCGATCCCACCCTACACCCTATCTCAAGTACTATATAGGTACCTGATGGAACTCTGTCGGCCCCTTCACAAGAACAAGCGTGACATATCTTGTCTTTACACAAAACAGCATCAAGAAGATGCAGCAGAGTGCAGCATAATCCTAAATCAAATGAGCAGATGTCTAGTAAATAATAAATGACTTGTGTAATGAAATTTCGCTCACGAGCGGTTAGTTCAGAGTAGCTAGGACGGGCGACACAGGCATACAGTATAGAGTACAATCTAGGAGGATGATCGCCTACTAACATATATGTCATAAGTAATAAGTAGTTAGTAGTCGCTAGAACCATCTGAGGTAACATAGTTATTTTGTTGTCCTCTCCTATACCTATACCTAAAGTAAATTTTGTATTAAATCATCTTTAAAACAACGCAAACGTAGGTACAGTGTATGATAGAACTAAAGTTTAGGATAATACCAGGACCTTTTTGACAGATTTTTCATCAAGAACAATATAAATATCGTGATTAAAGTGAGTTAATTATCGTGATAGATAAAACAGACCATTTAAAGTCCATTTTGATTAATAAAAGAAGTGGTATCGGTACTGCAGACTAATAAAAGCATTTAAACTGTGCTTGAAAACAATACATCGTTGCACCGCGTCTCTTTTTCATAACGATTCATATTAGGAAGTTACGTGTTATGAAAAAGTGTTTACGTATTATGAACGGTTAAGATTTTCAGATAAAAATACACTGCTATTTCAGAAATTTAAAAAAGTTCTACTATTGTGCTTTTTGTGTTTATGTGAGAAACTATCAATATGTAGAAGAGACTATCAAATATCGAGGCAAAGTGCATTCAGAAAAATAGCCTATACGATAAAGCTAAAAGCTGACACGTGCATCAACGATCCGCGTACTGTAGTCATGATTGATGTTGGGCGCCAGTGAAAGCATTTAAGTATGGATGTACCACATCCAACTATAGCGGTAATAACCCACAAACATGCGTTACAATTTTTCTTCCACATTGCACAATACGAATTTCTTAACGGGAACCAGTCATCTACATTCGTCTTTTTTGTTTGTACGGTCAGTATAAATTGATAATGTTGGTAATTTGGCGCCCGTGAGTGCCGTTGCCCGCTACACTAATGAGTTTATAATGGACACAATAATATACCTTGATAATATATTTTCAGAATCAATGTCTAGGTCGATTGTGCTGGTCCAAATTTCGGGCGTACCTCGATTACTTTGTGTCCAAACTATAAGTTAGGGAAAGCTTTTCAAATCCATACGATCAGTTAATAATTACTTCAAAAACATCTCTAAAGCATACTTTTGTCTGCAAAAGCATCGCTACGAGTTGAGACTGCTACCGTAATCACATTTTCCAAGACTCCTCAATGACCTGAGAGTAAAATTCAAAAATAAAGTATCGTGTGGATAATGACACAAATCTCTATTCTCACAAGTTCCTAACATCTTAATGGCTTAAACTGTAAAGTAGAACAATGGATGGAGGTGCAAGTGCTCACGCCACGCTTGACGCTGCCGGAGAGAAGTGTAAATTGTCGAGACCACGCTAAATCGGAACATCTAATTACGTTACGGAGAAAATTTTGAATATTGCTTCATTGCAACTCATCGTAGAAAGAACCAGTACCAACTTAGGTACTTACTGATGTATTTCAAAATTATCACGTCTGACTTCTGCGTGAGGCAAGAGAACCTGATTTTTGGAACAAAAAACGGCCACTAATTGCGCACTTTGGCTACAGGAAATGTTTTGAACAAACTAAAATTAGATGCCCACATCTGAACCCCAGTATGTTCCCTATCATTATATAGAACTGCCTGTTTATGCTAAGAGTTTTGTTAATTTCGAAGAATCTATGAATATGGCAGTAGCGGCAAATGTAACTGAAAAGATCATCCGGGTTTATGGAAATAAAATCAAGATGAGATCACACGACAGAGGCAGTTCTTATATTCGCTAAACACAAGCACACGTAACGTTTATCCTTAAAAATAAAGATGTAACGCATACCTTGTTGTGAATCACCACCACACATAACGTACGAATGAAAATATCCTGCAGCCTGTGAGCTTATTCCTGTTCATCGTCACCCTAGGCTCGAGAGTGCAAAGATTGCAGTCTCGCGAGAGTTTACGAGATAATCCATGTCTCAAATGATAGTCCTTTATGGATAGCTCACACAAGACTCATTCCATGCCGCCAATTGACAAGTTGTGGATAATAGATAAAAGTAAAAGTAGATAATAAATTAATTGAAAGTGAAAAACCGAGTCCAATGTCGGCGACCAGCGACGACTGGATTCGATACTACGGTGATAATGTGATTTTATTAATGGATTATCGTTTTGTAGTGATAAATGGCAAAACGTGATGAGGTCGGTGGCAGTGGCTGTGATGACGGCATTGCTTCCAGATCTTCCTTGTACTGACTCATCCTCGTATCGTGGTCATGACCCGGTTCACGGATTTTGTTTATTAACCCTGACTTATTATGTACCTACATTCGGAATGACTTCACAATAATAGTAAATTACTAATAAATTATACTAAGAACGTTCCTAAGTGCTATTTTAATTACTGAGGAAAAGTCTACTTTTTGCATTGTATACGGAGGAACTTACACTATGAATAATAAACCCGCCTTACAAGCCAATCAGAGACGTGCTTGGAAGGCAGGGTTAAGCTCATTTATTTTTATTTCGTATGTAGTGATTATTACTTTGTATCAGCATTCTTAGAAATTGATCATTTGTGACGCTTAAAGCGCTCACCTCATCATCCCCGCGATGATTGGTTGTGTCGGCGTTTGTATTACCACAATTTGACAATTTTTATGTATTTATGTTTGTCCGAAGATAACATCCGAACCGTTAATCTAATCCTAATAAAATTTAGTTGGGGCGTAGATAGTATTGGAACAATTTGTAGGTAAGGTTATGAGGTATATCGGTAGCGGGATAGTTAAGATAATAGCGCACAAGAGGGGGTAAAAAACACACTTTTTTTTGCAGTCAGATCAATTGAAAATGTATGTTATGAAAGTGCTTTGGTTGGACATTTCAAAACTATTTTGAATAATTTTTTAGACTATGTAGTTTATAAGATATTAGGAAATCCCTAAATTGTAAAAAAACCTCTAGGGTTCCACTTCCACTAATCCCACAATGCTGAAATTTGGCATGCTACTAGCTTTTATGACACAAGAACTTCGTGAATTGTACCCTAAAAAATGAATAACCAAGGACTCTAGGAATTTAATTGGACTTAAGTACTTTGATACACTGAGCATTACATTGTTGGCTACAGTTTTCCTGCAATACTGCTATCATGATACACTTACTAGATTATTTTAGATGTTGACTGACTTCATAAAAGGAAGTTATCAATAAATTTGTCAGCTATGTACGTACTATATTAAGAAGGTATGTAGATTTTACGCACTGTTGATTCATATCATCATCAGCCTGTAGAAGCCCATTGCTGAACATAGGGCCTTTCCCATAGCCACGACAAACGGGCTTGATCCTTCTCCATCCACCGACTTCCTGCGACCTTTATAATGTTTTTGGTCCATTGAGACCCCGTAAAAATCTCCGTGAATATGCTCTCCAAAATTTTTTTTAAGTCGTATTTGGGTAAATAAAGTAGATTTCCTACTTTGCGTATATTCGCGAGGTCTCAGTTCGGGGCGGACCACTAGTTTATTATAATAATAAACTTCCTAAGACTTATTTAAGTATATTCTACTATAGTATTGTTTTGTCCAAAGTCGAGGATTATCTTAGTAATTACAAAAGCTCGACTTCACTTCCTGTACATACCTTCTGTTCACGTTCCGCAGCTCAAACAGTATCTGCCGTTAAAGTTAAAATGTCGTGAGAATTAGATTCATTCAGGATGATCAAAAAATTATAGTATTGTATGCGAGTGAGCTAAGTGCTAATTACTGTTAATGTAGCGCAATAAAGAGTTAGCATCTACATTTAAAGTAACAATAGATAAAATTGCTTCGCAAATAGCACGCTCGTTTCGCACTTTTGATTCAACATTTAGCTTTTAGTAAACACTAGCTGTCCGCCCACATCTTCGTCTGTGATTAATTTTCGGAAGTTCTATACAATCTTCTACCTTCATTTTACCCCTTTTATAAGTTTAATTCAACAAAGCCTTTCTAATCGAGCATTCGAGCCAAAAAAAATGATGCTTGTTTATAATTGGCTACTATAATTTTAGAGATTTTGGGACGTGTCAGGGAAACCATTTCTTTAATTGTTTTAGAGCGTATTCAAATCAAGTATGGTGTCGGCGATCATGTTTTCACTTAATAAGTTTTCAATTTTTGTTTCTTCTTTAAGGGCTACTTTTGGAAAACTATTGAATACATATCCTACTATACTATTAAACGAGAAAAATTTGATGTATAAAAAAAATAAAAAATAAAAATAATGCTGGACATTTCACACAACATTATCTAGCCCCAAGCTAAGCAGAGCTTGTGTTATGGGTACTAGATAACTGATATACTTAATACAATATATTACATAGATAGATATTTTTAATATACATAAAAATACCCAGAACACCCTGAACAAATATCTGCAAATCGTACAAATATTTGTTCCGAGGCGGGAATCGAACCCGCAACCTCCTGCGTCGCAAGCGAACCTTCGCCCGCCGCGCCACAGAGGCATATATATTACATATACGTTTTATTTTTATTTTATATAATCATGTGCATAAAACATCACTTTGAGTCCTCTGTTAAGGTGTTATAATTGTTTTTTAATAAATAAATTAAATAAATAAATGTTTTGAGATCTCAAAAACGGCTCTAACGATTTCGATAAAAATTGCTATACGGGAGTTTTGGGGGCAAAAAATCTATATAGCTAGGTTTTATCTCTCGAAAACGGAGTTTTTCCGAGATTTTTGAGCAAAACTCGATCATCCAGCTACTCGTAATAATATGAATTCATTATCTGATTTGAACAGTTTTGTATAAATGTTCGAGTTATTCAATTTACTTAATAAGAGTTTACCATATAACAACCCCTTGGGTTCAACGGGGTCATTATTAGTAGTTTTGAAAAATGGCTAAACACATCATGTTCCATGTCATATGTGCATGTAGTTTTATAAGTAGTAAATGTGTTTAAACCCCAAGGTATTCGATTTTCCCATCGTTTTAGCCCTTTTTTCCTTTTTGAGATTGTCGACGATTAATCATGCAGATTTGCCTTATATTTAAATAGATTTCACGGAAAGCAATGAAAGCCGGCAATAAAAGTGAGTTCAAAAATCTTTAACCGAGTTTTAGATGCGAAAGAAAGATTCACACATATTTCACAGTCAGTAACGGTGACAGTATCACCTGTCTGCACGATCAGGCGAACTTTAAAGAAACCGATTGAATATGTAGGTACGATAGGCTATGCGGAATGTTCCAAAAATGTAGAGCACGTGGTGTGTTACAGTTTTACGGTATCGCTTTATAAACTATCATAGAGTGCGATGCAGTTAGGATGATCGCAAATGGGTGACTTGTTGGTTTGCCAAATTGTTTTTTGCGCACGAATACAATTCAGCTGTCGTATCTTTATATACCTACCGTGCTGCAGCATTGTTGCAACTTTATGTTTCGGCAATTTTTAAAGTGGCTTTTGCTATTTTTCTATCGGTTTTTCAACCGAAGCTTCGCGGAGCGTCTTAAGTCACCTGTGTGCAATCACTTTTACTGGAGATGTGGGCCAGTGGCGATGGCGATCAGATCGTGTTGGATAACGGCACCTAACTAATTATCTATTAAGGCAACAATGGTCTCACGTCGGCGGCGGGCGCGGCCGTCGTGTCGCACGCACCATTCCGCTTCTTGTCATGCTAAGATATCCCTATTACTATTCGGAAGCGTTCGGAAGCGCCATTGTGAGGGAAACTTTCAATTAAAAGCATTGTACTTGCTTCAAATGGACGAATATAAATTGTGTTAATTTAGACTGGCCTACCAATAGTTTGGGGGTGCTTGGGAAATTTTACGGCTATAAAGTAGATAGATATCTGGGAGATACAATGACATGGAATGATGAATGATGAATGATGTGGATGGTACGATAGGAACGTATAATATAGTCTACTAGTGTACCAAAATATTCACTGAAAGCACCAATCTACCAAATATATAAAAAAGTAACAAGGAAAAAATTTGTTTGTAAGCTCAAAATATAATTCGAATTGGGTAACTTAATTATTGTTAAGGTATTTTAAAATGCTCATTTCCCAAGAACAGATGTTTTGAATTGTGTTCTCGATTCGGATTCTATTTCCCAAGACTTTTAGAGAAATATGATTTAAGTCACCAGATAAAAGGGGGCAGCAGCATTCATCTGAGTACTTAACACCAATCAGCCTGCTAAGCGTGGTGATTATAGCAAATCGCAACATTGCATTCTATGGGGGAGGCCTCGTCCAGCAGTGGCCGTCTAAATGCTGCTGATGGTGATGAAATGGCCATCTTCCTAGGGAAATACAATCCGAATCGAAAACACGATGTTCATGACTACTGTACTAGGGTAATAGCCAAATTCCTGATGTTACTATCTTACTGCGACACATATGTTGGCAATTAAAACTTTATGTACCTATGGCAACACCACTTTTTCGTAGAAAAATACTCCCTGATTTTTAATTTCAGACAATTTTTGTAAACAAAGAAATGTCAAAATATGCCACTGTATGAATAAATGTCATGTATATAAATCATATGTGAAAATATCATGGAAGTAATATGTACTTACGTAGTACTTATTACTTCCATAGAAAATATACGTATGATACACAATCATGTAATTTATCCACACAGTGGCATATTTTGACATTTCTTTGTTTACAAAAATTGTCTGAAATTAAAAATTAGGGAGTATTTTACTACGAAAAAGTTGGTATAATGCATTATTATTTGATACATTTTTAGAACACTGATGCAGTCTACGTTTTGTTTCATTTGTAATACACACAATAAACGTTTTATGTAGCTATTCTGCAAGGTACATGGAAGTAATAAGTACTACGTACGTAGTACTTATTACTTCCATGGCTTTACCACATCAGCTTTTCCAATTTTGATTTCGGTACAAATTAAGCTATTTGTACCTTTATGTACTCGAATCTCATAATTTGTACCTCAAAAATGGCCGAGTTATAGCAAAAACAATAATGGTCCTGCCAGGAAGTTACTACCCTGTGCCACACCAACGCCGTTAACAGAATTGGGCAAAGATACCAACTTATCTATATCTCAATATTTTGTACCTTTCAAATAAACAAGAATCAGTCCAAAAAACTGCAATAAATTTATACTTTTCAGTGATAAATTCGTTAAACTATTCTTGTAATTTGAAAGTCTTACGATACTCGTACAAAATGGTGCAATATCGTGGAATGCCGTTGTGATATCGTATGAGATTGACGTAATAGAAAAATCTCTGATTACAAGTGCATGCACTATAACTTGTTCCTTGACCGTTGTTCCATTAATGATCTAGTCTACGAAAACAGGGCCAGTAATGATTTTTTTTTTATTTTTATGTCTTATTAACTATTGAGAGTCGTATTTAATTCATAGGAAATATAAAAGAATTAAATTCCTGCCTTACTCACGCACTCGCTGACTGGCTGACTTATTGACCGACTGACTCACAGACAACATGCAGCCCAAAACCGCAGGAACTACAGATTTGAAACTTGGAGGGTGTATACTTCGAAAGGAATTTTGGAAATTGGTTCCCTAAGGGGTCCAAAAAAGTGTTTAATGTGAAACTAAAATGTTCTTTAATATGGAACCGTTGTAGTAGATACTTGAATTTTTACTCCTAGATTCCTCAAAACATAAAAAAATACGTATTTCAGCATTATTGAAAACTCTAAAAAGACATATGACCGATTAGTTTCCAAAAAAATATATTTAACGTTTTAGCCGGATTTCAGTATATTTCGAATAGTTTCACGGTGTAATTGTTGAGAAAAAAATATTTTCAAGTCGTAAGTAGTTTACGAGACCGGTTTCGTATGATTTTTAAGATTACAGTCTTGAAAACGATTGTTTTATATCCATTAGAATACCTAGATATTATTTGAAAGGATGTTTTGTTTTTTAATCAAGACTTTCATCGTTATTTGGTGTTTGCAAATTTTGATCTTATATCGAAAAGTCGTAATGCTATAACTTTACCTTCAATGACAAGTTCACTGTAACTTGACACTTTAGGACATTGTACAATAAGTAGAATAGTTTTTTTTTGTATAAGTATCCTCTATCTATAATATTCTAGGTAGGTGCACCATGAGAGTAGCAGCCGATGACTATGGCACCCTCAAAAATAACCCAAAATCAATGTTGAAATGCTTACTCTGACTTTCGATGACAATAGAACTAATTACAGTTTCATTCTTCATTTTCCTTCTCATTTTTGAATTTGTTTAAAACCTCATTGTCAGTGGGGTTTTTACGCTAATTAAAAAACACGAAGTTGACATTGACGTTCACATCATTTGACAATAAACAAAACATATTATAACATACAACAAATACATATTATAACATATTATACAATTAACATATTTGTAAACAAAATGTTTTGCTTTTGCTTACTCTGACTTTCGATGACAATACTATATTAGTTTCTTGGTCCTTATTCTAAGTTAGTTTCATTCATAATTTTCCTTCTCATTTATGAATTTGGTTAAAACCGCTTTGTCAGTGGGGATTTTATGCTAACTAAAAAAACGTTCACATCATTTGACAATAAAATTGTAAACAAAATGTTTTGCAGTTTATTTAATAAGTTTTTTCTGTTTTTTTGTAGAAATCGTTAGAATCGTGATAACACGTAATTATAAAATAGTAATTAAACCGGTATCAAAGGTGGTGATCTGCAGTGTCTTTGGCTGTAAAAGAGGAACCAAAACAAAAATCCGAAGATTACTTTCACGTCATTGGTTTATGTAGGTATGCTTAAGTAGTATTACTTCCATGGGTAAAGCTGAAATATCACGCAAAAATTGTCATATTGCAAAACTACCGTAACTACATTTTGTTCATCGTTTTGACATTTCAAAGAGTACCGAAAGAGGTCGAAAATAGAAGCGGCTAGATCTTATACAAATAACGTAGGTATTATAATTTCTGCACTGGCCTGCATCATGCGTGTTTTACAATCATGATCTTATGATTTTAAGCATACATGATGTATGCCAGCGATGCCAGCGTGTACCTGCTAATTCTAAATACAAAATTTTCACTTTAAAACAATTATTAAAAAGTTTTTAACCGACTTCCCAAAAAGGAGGAGGTTCTCAATTCGGTTGTATTTTTTTTTTTTTTTTTTTTTAATGTTTGTTACCGCATATCTCCGGCGTTTATGAACCGATTTGGAAAATTCTTTTTTTATTTGAATAGATATACTTCCAGATTGGTCCCATTTTTTTCAAAATCCAGTTCTGATGATGGGATCCACGAGGAATTGAGGGAACTCCTCAAATATTGTAGGGATACATATGGCGATTTTGATATTTTCAGCAAGACACCAAGCATTTGCATTCAGAAAGTATCATAATCCTTTCACCACTATGGTTCTTTCATAATTTTTTTTTCATCGAAAATTATTTAGTCGAAAACAATGGCGGAAGTCGGTTTTTTAAATGAAAAGTTATGTTTTATATTGTTACCCACAGATTCATTAAAATAATTCCAGTTATAATGCTATTATTTTATTCGTATGTTAATCAGCATCAGTTTTAAAAGTTTATAATATTTTAAAAGTCTATTCGTAGTTGCAAGGCGTACTAGTTAAAAATGCTAAGGCTTTTCCCTGGCCAAATGAGAGCACTATCTGAGCTGTTCTCAGGCTGCAATACGAATTCAGATCACACGAGCGCCGGCGCCGGCCGGCGTCACCTATCGCGGCGTCTCGGCCCAACCTTTGCACACTGAGCTTATTAAATCGTAAGCATATAGAATAGCATAGGTACATGACCACTAAAATTATGTGCACTCTCAATGACTACTATAAAATATACGCAAAAAAGTAAGTACATAAGTAATACTCAGTACACACATCCAGGTACCTACTCATAACATTCACAATAGAAAAAAATACAAAACATAGATTCAAATTGGTTTAAGAACAGCATTATATTTATTAGCTCATAATAAATTATAAAAAATTGTGGGTCATAATTATGTGGATCCATTTTCATCAACCAATTCTGTATTTTATGGGACATTTTGCGCATGTCATATTGATAGGATTCTATGAAAAACAGACCAACTTTACATTCATTGATGCTCAAAAAATAAGAATTGGTTGATGAAAATGGGAATTAGTGACTCTTTAAGTAGTAGTAGTACCTACCTTGGTTAGGTTAGGTTAATGAAAGTGAGCAAATTAATAAATAAATATTATCAAATTTATGCAAGGTTTGTCCACAAGCGTCACTAATTATGGCGTCGATGCTTTGGATTCACAATTTATTAATTTTTATATCATGCTGTAAAGTTTCACACAAAGCAAGATCAGTACCAACTTAACCATCAAATTATCACGAATGTGTATCTAATTGTACTATTTTTATGCCACATCAGAGTACTACCTAGTATAGGTAGGTATGTCTGCCGATATCAACGAGTGGTCAGAGATTCAGGCGCTGGCTAACGGTATCCCGCTGGCGGCTCCGCACACAAATTAATGGTTGCCGCTCAAGGCCGCCTACAAGCAATCGACATAGATACATCGGTTTGTCGACTATGAGAACACGGTGCCTTCCGACTCTTGGTCAAGAATGAGGCCGTGAAAGCGGCCCCGAGCCTCAAACACGAAACACTCTCCCGCGCGGCAGCCGGAGCCGCCAACCGAACCACCAAAATACCCGTCATTTTTTCCATCAATTCCAACATCAATGAATGCTAATTAGTCTCACCATAAAACGTAGGTAATTGTAGAACTGAAATGTTTGCCAATTTATCAATAAGTCAGGTCACTTATCTCGACATCGAGAGCTCTCTCCGCTATTATTCGGAACAAAATATAAACATGCAAAAAATGTAATACCTACATGTTACGAGTGAACGTATATCCTGTCCATTGATTCAAGATATATAAAACACGACTTTCGTCCATTCACTAGTTTGAAGTCATTAGATCGGATGGTGGAGCACAAAGGTAAGCGTTTGTGTAAGTTGCTCTGGGTGCCCGGTTTTTGCCCCGTTCGTGGGTGTACCTACTGTTACTGTTAGCCGACTTTTGGCCGCCCCGCCACGCCACCGTCTAACCTTGATACTTTCAGTTACGACGGCTAAGTCTATTTTGCACTTCTCTTGTTACCGCTGTCATCTTATTGTGACCGAGTTAACTGACAAAAAATATCAATCAAAATTCTAGCACAAAAGCCTGAGGCACTCGCGCTGTCTCTTGCTCAACAGATGGACGAGTACTTTGATGCGTTTTTAACATCACAACTTTGCTTGACTTATTTTTATGAAATGCCTACAAATCAATCATTATATCCGACGTTTAATATAAAATTATGAACTAACCGTCTGATACAGTGATAGTAGAGCCGTAAAAAGTCTAAAGTTAAATTGCATGTGCATGTGACAGTTCTATCAGCTAACGTTGTGATGAAGCAAGGTGAACTGTAGAGTAATGAGGTCTCAGGTCTACCAGATTATATATAAAAAGCCTTTGTCTACTTAATATCACCAATTTATTATCATACACATCTACCTACCTATCTAATAAATACAGTGTACCTAGTTACCAAAGCAAAAACAGAAAATACCAAGTCACATTATTTATATGCAAAACCAAGAAACTCAATCACATAATGCTTTCTATATTCGACATAATTTATAGCAAAGTTACCTTAAAACCGTCTAAGTCGTGCCTGCAAATTCCTATCTCCCTGTGTAATAATAATAACAACATCTCACAAAGAATGATTTTACAATCACAAGAACTATGAAGTAAGGAGCGAGATGTATGATGCATGCGACGTGCAAGTTCAGTGACTCTACCTTCCCTTCAGGATCGGCAAGAAGCTGCATTCGCGTTCCGAACCTGTTTGCGTATCCCAATACCGCAGTTGTGGGGATTTTGGAGGCCAATTAAGTGTTCTTGCCGGTAGAGCGAGGTAAAATTGGCATGTATCAGATATTCGGGTGCGATGCACGTAACTTTTCTCTGTTACATAACAATTAGCGAGCGAGCTGGTCCGAGACGAGGCGGGCGCCTGCCAGCGGGGTCATTGGCAAGGCGGCCGAGAGCTGCCACTTTAAGTTCAAGGGTACCTACGGCGCCGCGCCGGGGCTACATACTGCCACCGCGCTGCAGCGATACAGCAGCGCAGCGCAGCGGGCGCAACTGCAACTTCCTGCGCAGTCTGATACAATCAGCATTTTTCTTACTTTCTGTATTAAGGCGTTGATAGACGTCAAATTTCGTCACTATCTAACTCATTCAAGTTCATAAGTAAGTAAGAAGTAAGGTAAGTTAAAAAGTAGCAGAATAGCGCTCGCGAAACAAAAAGTGAGTGAAAATCACGAAAAACAAAGAATAAGTCATTAATTTGACTCACCAATTGTACACCTTGTGAAAAAGCTTGACAAATATTTGTGTGAAAGAAAAATACTAAAACTCAATGCCGTTTAGGACTATTTCCAAATTTTCAAACAATAAATGCTTTCAATAAAACATTGGATATTTTTTAAATATTGTAATAATATAATTGGAATTATTTGAATTGTTCAAATTATAATTTAATGTCTAATCAGCAAATTTTCTTTTTGTACCTTTCTATTCACTTATCGAAGAAGAGTTACATGGAAAAACGTCTAGTTGGAATCTATCTATGGGTATGTTTTTTATAAGTTTTATGGTGCCCCTGGGTTCTACTCCTGCTGCCACGATAATGCCAAGTCATAATTTGCGTAAACCTAAATAATACCTAATAAACAAAACTACTAAAGAGAACTGCAACAAGCGCTATTTGCGATTTCACAAAGCAGCGTCATGTTAACCAACGTCAGTTTTGCTGTTCTTTGTCATTAGCGTTCTCTCACGTCTAGTGCATTAGCTAATTTATCATCATGGGTGCGCTTGCGCTTCGCTAATCGATTTTACATAACACTCGACTTTTTGTCGCGTATCTGCTTACCGAGGCTATCAATTACTAATCTATTCCTGAGATTGACACCGTTTTTTTCAGTTGGTTTACTGGTATTTTTTTAAAGTTATTTGTAGAAGTTTTTTTTTCGGAAGTTTTTCACTATTACCCAGCTTTTGTTGATGTTAGATAACTTCTACTGATCTGAAATACCACAAAGTTAATAAAGCGTACATAAGAGCGTCTCAACGCAATGCAATATCACATTTACTATTACCTGAAACATGAAACTGAAATTACATACTTAAGTAAATTTTTATGATTATAAACATAAGAGCCTTATCTTTAAAGTATATTTTCGATTGAATAATTGATAGCGATTTGTGAAAATATTATTTCTCGTCACTATTGATAAACGCTCCTAGATCACGGGGTGTTTGCATAGCAGTAGATATATAGTAAACTAAAAATAAACAAATTTATTTCTGTTTCATGAATAAACGAATCAAAAATTCGAATACATGACATGCTACATTAAGTATTTATGTAATTGAGTAGGTGCAATATACAGGACGATGAAACGTCGAATTCAGAGCACTTAAAATAACTGTTGTCATTTTCACTAATTAGCTCCAACCGTTATCTTTGATTGATAGTCCATAAAATCTGAAATAACACAAACGGTAAATAATATGCAAATTGAACCAATTTCCCAAGGCTCCATTCTGCTATCAAGGCGGATATCGAAAATGTCTACTGCCATTGATTCTGAAGAATATGTTTTATAGCAGAAGCTGCCTGGGTTCCATAGTTTTACCACAACATAGTTTTGCCATCTTTACTCGTATAGGAAGGATTCATCTGTTAATTTGTTTGACCAAACTTCGTTTTAGTAATAAACATTTTCTAGATCTAAAACTCTCGCTACTAGTACCCTAGTACCTAGATACTATGGTTATAATATTATTATAACGATGGCAGATAGGGAATTGTGCAACAGGTATTAATTTCTACCAACAAAAGTCATAAATAAGAAATACAACTGTAAGAAACCATAGCCATGTAAATTATTGCATCAAAACTAAGTGTACTTGGAGGTATCCAAACGTAAAATAACGTTCGCGCTCAACCATAAGGGAACCCTATAATTTTTAAAAAAATAATATGAAGTGCACACACCGTTATCTTTATCGACAGACCCATCGGATAGATCGTTAACTGCGTCGATTTTAATTAATAACTACAAAGAAACTGTGGAGATAGAAACGTATATATCCGCTTCTCCAACTATGGATGCTCAGTCCGTCCGCTAAGCAGCACAATCCACTGGTTACATCATCTACAAAGTATTTTGCTAAACGAAGAGCCCATCTCGTTTATCAGAAGTAAGTAATTCTCAGGGGAATGATGCACGAGTATGACGCATTGTCTTCGGACCTCTATCACGAACTGCGCTATGGAATTCTTTCTGTTTTGCCTATAAATAACTATTAATAGACGCCGACCACGAAAGGCAATCTCACTGGATGGCAGTTAAGAGCCCTCAGGTTATTTTATAACTAAGCTCATTAATGAGTGGTTGGAAGTGACCGGAGGAAAATGCATCGAGCCTTCAGCATATTAGAACCTGAATTCAACTGCTGCGCACGCGCACTGCGTCGCCGCAACATTGTATGATTATTAGATAATTGTATAATCGATTGTAATAGTATAGTTATTCTATTAACACATCATGTGTCGGTAAACATAGTATATTTCTGATAAAATCACTGCTTATAAAAAGTTAGAAAGAGTAACAAATAAAGGGGAAAAGTTTTTTTTTTAAATAATTTATAACCACAGGGATTTTGTAAAACACTTACCATAAAACCTACAATTAATGAAACTTCATTTCAAATAAGTCAATAAGTGAAAAAGGGTAGTTATGTTCTACGCACTGCAACGCGTTGATATCTAATGTACGGAAATAAAGCGCACGCGCGTAGCACTTGTGCTACGAATTACACAATAACAGAATAAAATATGTAGTTTTTTCTCGGATTAAAAGAAAACGATTCAATTTGTAAAAAAAATATAATTTCTTAATTTTGGTAGATATGAGAATAACTAAAAATTTTCGGTAAGAAAAAGATGCAATTTATATAACTAGTTTTATATACCTACAGTGTGTAAAATCATCAGATCTTCAAAGGAAGGTGCTTAACTGTTATTTTGTACGTAGCGAGTTATATTCTGGAAACTTTAGGTGAATTTAGATGAGAATATGTCTCTATGCAATTAAGTACAAGTTTTACCTACAAGGTACGAGTACCTAATATAATACATGCAAGCTTAAGTTGAGAATTACTTTTAACAGCGTCAAAACTTTATAATAAAGAAATGGACCAGATGCCGAAAACATTTATAGGAAGTCCAATTGGTAACAAATTAAGTAGTACCTGGTACACGTAAAACTATGAGGAACAATATAGTCCGCTGCTTTTAGCAGACTGGAACTGTTCCAAAAAAGGCTTTTAATTTTTTTATTAGGGTTGTTTAGAAACACAACTATATCTAGAAAATCACACTCTTGGAAGTCGCATTATCTTACCACACCATATAAGCGTAGGTCACTACCCGAGTAAAACAAATCAACCTTTACATTAATAGATGCATCGCTACTGAAAAACAGTTGAAGGTAGATCTAGGATTTATTTGCCAAGAAAAGCAAGAGGAGCTCATGTCGTCATTTGTTTTTAAAAATCGTGTCGGCTGAGGCCTTCCTCGCACGGCTTGGTCACAAAAACCACCAAAACGCTTGGCGGATGAGCTAACCCGCCCCGTCCTAGCGCACGACTCATTGATTAAGATTACTTACCTTGTAAAAAACTCAATCATCGGCTAAAATTAATATCCCACCAGAAACTTGGTGATTATTTGTTCTGTGAACAGAACTAACAAATTCTACCATTCCGATTCAATGAGATGTAGCTGTCGTAGTGAGATAGTGACCTTAGCAGGGTAAGATGATTAGGTACCTTAGATACTAGCCTAAGATAACGTCATAAAAATCAGAACGATTGTGCATTCTATTTGCCTAGTAAGTTAACTTCCATGGATTCCACAGTAAGAATGTGACTTTATAGTAAGTACTAAGTATAAGGTCACATTCTTACTGCGGAATCCATAGAAATCATCTGCGTGGAAGTAGTAATGTCTATGTATGAGCTGATGAATAGACTTGCTCTACTATTGTTTTCAGTAAGATCGCCATATCTCAATTCACTCAATACAAACTAAACAAACGCCTTCGATCATGCAAGTAAAAGTAATAATTTTTGTAAGGCGAGGAAAAACACCGCGCGGCAGTGATTATCAAAAAAATAAGTTGCAGATAAATTCCGATGAAAAAACTTCGCATGGGGAAGTGAAACAGAGGCGTAGATTTTTTGTAAACATGTTTTATGAGTGGCTCTTCGTGGAAACGTGACCCATGAGCCGAGGACCTTAGGTATAGATAGATTGAACCCTAAAATGAATGAAGCGATGATTCATTGGCCTATCGCGGGATCATCGTGCAGACGAACCGGATACTATTCACATAATGGACCATGCTGATGTCAACATGATGACGTCTTCCAGGGGTTTAATATCGACACAAAAAGCTCTCATCACATGACTATGTAGTATCAGAATGTAACTTGCGTATTTCATTACAAGCGTGTTATTAATTTACCTAGGAATTCATTAATTCAAAGGAACTGAAAAATATCTAGAAAACCCTGTGAGTCTCGATACTCGTGTAGATAAATATCACGTCAAAACAAGCTTTTGCGTAAACTTGTGGACATTGCAGGCAAGAAAACACTTTGTTGGCATTAACTTACAATCACACAATATTTACAATGGATGTGGATGGATGATGATGCGTCTTCCCCACTGCTCAATTGTATACAACAGGCACTTGTTGCATTGATGATAAATTATGCACATTTGCCTTCCGATTAAAAAATGATGAGGTGCAAAATAAATGTATGCAAAAACATCTAGCTTTTCCCTCGTATCTCTAGTGATAAATCACTCGAGTCGTGATTGAAGCTGTACCTATCATTTTATTGCTCATACTTGATATGCCGGAAGGCTGACAACAGGGGCTTCGCAGGAGTCCTTGCAGCTTCTGTGAATACATCTCGTGAGACACCAAAATTAGTGAAATAAACTCCACTAAAGCACGCCAGAAGTACAGTCAAAATTTTTATGCAAAAGTAATTGTTTACAACAACGTTTAAGATAGGCTTTTGCTACGATTTAAGATGCTGTAACCAGTAGGTTTACGTACCCGTTCCGGACCCATGACACCCCTGAAAGATACCCCTGAAGGTGCCACGGGAACTAAGCTACTGTTCCTAATCTCCTGAAGTATCTATATCTCCAGGTGTCGGGAAATACCTACTTATAAGGAATTCAAGTGTGTAAACATTGGTCCTGACGTTGATCAAAAAGCAGACGGCAGCGGAACTGGGTGCGTATGAACACCAGAGGCCAGTTTGCAATTTCCACAAGCGTATTTTTGTATGAAAATTGAGGCGCTAGGGGCGCTCATCAGTCACCATACAAAATCCATGTAACTCTACACCTCGAGTCTGTTTTAATTGCTTGCTAACTACTCAGACTCACGGTTTAGCACTGAGTGCACTACAGCCGCAACATTTTTGCGTCCCTACTGTTTATTTACCTGAGCACAAATTCATTGTATGAACCAGCGCTACACAAAGATCACAGAATTTTCTCCAGATACAGCTGGAGAAAATTCTAACTAGCACTAAGTTCGCCTATGTACATTAGGTTTGCATTAGGAAGGTACGCCAATATATACACACATGACAGAGTCTAGAATGATGAATTACATGGTGGGTACCTACCTACCTCGTAAGGGGAAGTGAACACAGCTACACAAAGTAAACAGATACGCGTGCTAGCTACTTGGACCGTGCTTGGGCACTGTGAATATGATACGCTTACAAACATTAGGTAATTGCTGAGCATTCATTAACCACTCTACCTAAGTGCTACTTCCTATGTCTGTAAGAAGGTAGGTAGGTACCTATGTAATATTTTTGAAAGGATAAAGCGGAAAAGAGTAAGGTAAGTAATTAAATACTACTACCTTCTTTAATTTATGTCTGAATAAACGAGCATCATTCAAGTTCCGTGTAGGGGAGGTAGGGAAGGGATGGGCAGTTGGGAGGCATGGTCACCCCTTCATAATTCAAATTGTATGGTAGATTTTTTATTTATCTTAGTTTGGTTGTTTAGTGTGCTCATTGACAACACCGCAGCACCGTTCATAAATTATCGATAATTTCGTTCAGCTGTCAAAGTCACAAGCGTTTTGTAGTTATGTAAATATATTGTGATGATTTCGGCGTCGGCGTAAATATACGAGAAACCTGCGAACAGGTAAATGTTTTAAACACCATGCCCAAACCTCTCACAGGGGGTGTCCAATCAAAAATCATTTTGCACATTTGACATGTTTCAGAAATTCCTTTAAAACTTTGGGACTGATTATAATTTTTAGACTGTTCTTTGCGATAATTGTAACCAAATCTATGTAATTATTGACCTAAGAAATAAATATTTGATTACCTATGTAAAAAAACAACCTTTTTGTGGCCCTTTATGTAAATAAGTGCCTATCCCTTACCTACCTCCCCACCTACTACAGTGAGCTTGGAGTTCTGAAAATATTGAAGGTACGTCCCTAGTAAGCTACTCTTGACTCTTTGACCTTGCTAGCACATTGTGAGATACATTACATGACCTCCACAATTTTTGCAAAATTATAAAATTATTACAATTTTGTTATTAGGCAGTAGAGCAGTGGCAATCAACTAAGTAGGTACTTCTAGGTTAACCAACTAAAGTTTGTCAAACTACCAAGCTGTATCCTGAAATCCCCTTAAAGGGGATTTCAGGAATAACCCGTCTATTTTCTTATAAATCCTAGTTTTCAAGTAAGACGCGTAAAATCTAGTTTTTTGCGAGTTTAATGTTTTGAAAGCAATAAAAGCAACCAATAACACAGACGTTCCCATCGAGCGCACCATACCGCAAAAAATAATGTGTTTTGAGAGCAAAGTACACAAACATACTTAGTACATCTAGATTTTGTACTCAAGATAACTCGTCCAGGGTAGGACAGATTGGAATAAACGGTTTTATCTATGATTTTTTCTATGGTAGGCATGGACTAAATATCCAAACTCCAAGTTACTTACCATATTAAACGTGTCTTATGTTACCATGGTGGATAAAAAAAATGTATTAATAATGTATTCATAAACCGCATATGAATTTATCTCGTAACTTCAAATAAAGTAAAGGCAGCGCCCAAAGCAAGATGCGCACGGTAAATAAGTATAACGGTGCTTTTACAACCGCGGCACCGGTGCGGTGCCTAGCTTAGCCTCGGAACCTTGCCAATTCCCATTGCTCAAGACTAACATTGGAATTTCTCACTTGTATGGACATGAATAGATTTACTATATTCATTTCTAACACGTTATACACTGTAAGTGCTCCTACCTCCCGACCACTCCGCAAGCTTTGCCTCATTGCCGGTGAGGATTATCCACACTTCTAATGACTGATTGAGTACTCATCTAACCCCGGCGTTAACGCGCATTGTATTCAGTTTTTGTTGATACAAGGCTAATCCGGCCTTCTCTAGTATGCCTATAGTGAACATAATGCTCATATTTCACAGCAATAAATTTTAAATTAAGTACGTAGGTATGTAGGTACTTAATTTAAAATTTATTGCTGTGAAATATGAGTATTATGTTAGATGTTATTATGTTATCGGCGTGACCTGGTGAAGCGTTTTGAACACAAGTATACGTGAGGTTCCTTTGCGTTCATTCAAACTATTTTTTTATGTTCAATATGATAATGGGCGCCAATGTAAGATTTGTTGCAAATAAAAATGGTAAGGAAAAGGGATGCTGTTTATGAAATAAAACGTTAAGATAATTTTGAAATAATCCAATGTTTATTAAAAACCTCATGATTAAAAGTAACAGCATCAAATTGTTTCCAAAAATGAAAAACAATGAGTTTACATTTTGTTAACTAGTTATTTATAATTTGTTTTTATACAGTACTTTTAATATCTACAAAGAAATATAATATTACCTAATTTATAAAGGTTTTTTGTATTACTTTGTAACAAATCTGCTTCAACAATATATAATTACATGAAGCTCAAAATAATGTTTGGACTATCCATGCAGCCTTGAATGGGTGTTGTGGCAAATATTACAACGTTTGCTAGATCCTTGTTGATTGGCAAATCTACGAGTCCGATCTATATTAAATCAATACTAATAATACTAGATCGCAAGTGTAGCCCAAATCTTATCTGAGAATAAAATTCGTGTTTCGTTCAAACGATAAACATGAACATCGTTAAAAAGCTTCGATAAAAACATATTATAATAACAATAATCTGTATTTAATTAGTTAATTAGTCTAAAAAAACTTCAATTGATACATAACAATAATGTCAAATACTTTGTACTACGTTTCTTTACCAAATAAGTCTATAAACTCAGTTTAAAGTTTATTTGAAGACGGCGTGTTTAAAATGTTAATAGGTATAGTGTCCAAAAATATTCTAACGTAATTAAGCGATCTCCGCAGACAACGACAGCGCTGACGGCGCGAGCAACGCACCACACGCGAAACACACGCTAAATGTACTCTTGAAAGAAACTAAGTGTCTAAGCTACGAATCATTCAAATATTAAACGTGCAACCACTTAAATAAATCAGAAACTTGTCAACATTAGTGTATTGTAAATAAATTGAGACCATGCAACCTGTACTTGACTATAGATTCGTAATTAAAATTAATTACTATAAGCTAACTACAAAAATAAAAGATATACTCATGTATATTACAAAAATGTAAATAAAAATAAAAGCTCGGCAACACTGAAATCGTCGATATCTCTCACCAAACTAAGTCATTAAAACCGAAAATACGTAAAAAAATAACAATATTGTTTAATCAGGAACACAGAGGTGGAATCCTGGAGCTCTTAAGCAAATCAATATTCCAACCGTGTACCGGTGTAGTTTCACTTAAATCTACTCAATTCCTATGCTATAATGAGGTGCATCCGTGTACAGTCCCGGTTCTGCGTGAAGTATGCCGGAGAATGCGATTATATATTTTAAGCACTGTCGATCCCGCAACGATAAGTCGCGTCGCAACATGTAAATGGTGAAAAGAGCTATTGCTCATCTCTGTTCCACCAATTGACGGCTAGTGGAGACTTCTATCGATTAGCCTTTTTTATTCTGCAACAAAAGCATAAGAATACGTCAATCATCATCATCACCAGCCTTTAGACGTGGCCTCCCCCATAAATACAATGGGGGGAGTTGCCATAATCACCACGCTTGGTGGATTAATTATCGCAGTATTCATGTTGAGTACTCAGGTGGATGCTGCTGTCCATCCCCTGGTGTAATCCCTTAGTCGGCTTTAACGAAATCCACGGGAGGAGATGGAGGCGTCTTTTCTTAGGCCGGACACACCACGGCAATACATCAATACAGTTACATAAAGCTTAATGAACTTAGTTGCTTCTACCTCCTTTTTACTAGGATATCCTTATGATAATGTAGATAGCTGAGGATATCTTCCATAGGGTTTATAAGGGGACATATCAACATACAGGTTTTTATCCTGAAAACAAATGCCACGACTTCTTTTAATTATGGCCTCTGAGGTCATCAAAGTCTCCTCAATTTTGCCAGTGTCAACTAGGTACATTATTTTGATAAAATTAGGTAAAGTCGTTAGTCTCAGTCAAGTCGCGTTCTAGTAAAGCGACATTTTTTTAGTCTAATTTCGACGACACTCTTGTCCACTTACTGCAGTACATACTACATAATCATTTTATATGTATGTTACGTATACATATTACGATCCGAAATTATTGTGGTAGTGAACATTTTAGTCAAAGTGCATAGGAAGCCGATATGTCAAAATGATTTACCTCATCTGATGCCGCGTACGTATTTCGTGTAAACCTAAGGAAACATGCAATGAAATTGATTTACATTGAAGTAATTGAAAGGTGTTAAGCACTCAGGTGGATGCTGCTGCCCATCCCCAGGTTAAATCCTTTAGTAAGGCTTTTAATACACCCACGGGAAGAAACAAGGGGGTCTATTCTTAATTCTTATAATAATTCTTTATTGCACACAGAAAATATTATATAAATAAGTAAAAAAATAAAGACATGTACAAAGGCGAGCTTAACCCTTAAAAGAGTTTTCTTCCAGCAAACCTTTGAGGCTAGAGAGAAGGTGATAATGTTGGTAGAAGGTGTGCAAAACAACGTGAAATCTAAAAATATTAATAAAACCAAAGACATAATACTAAATACCTACAAATAACGAATAAACAACCATGCATACATACAAGTTTCAATAAATAAATATTATATATATATATACCTATACATACCTATACATACCTATATAAAATATAAATAAACCATCATACTCTAAACATAAATTAAAAGGAGAAATAATGCTCTTTTACTTTGGATTTGAAAATGTTAAGTGAAGGGCTAGCGCGGATAGCGTGGGGAAGGGAGTTCCAAAGTCTAACAGCATGTACGGTGAATGACCCACCATAACGTTTGGAAGAGTGAGTCGGGAACTTCAGACGAAGAGACGTGATTGACCTGCTAGGTTCACCACGAGGGACAAGAAAGTCGAAGCGTTCACGGAGGTAAGAAGGAGGAAGAGGATTATAAAGAATATTATAGAGAAAAGTCAGAACGTGCAGATCACGACGACGACGAATAGGGAGCCATTTCAATTGGGACCTGAACTCAGACACGTGATCAAACTTGCGCAAACCGAAGATAAATCGGATGCACAAGTTCTGAAGACGCTCGAGTTTGTTCAAAAGTTCCTCCGTAGCGTCAAGGAAACAGACATCAGCATAGTCAAGAAGAGGCAAAAGAAGAGTTTGGGCAAGAGTGATTTTAGTTTCTAAGGGTAAGAACTTCTGGAGGCGCTTAAGTGATTGGAAGGTAAAGTTAACCTTACGGCTGACCTCATTAATATGACTAGACCAGGATAACTGGTTGTCAAAGATGACACCCAGATTTTTTACTTTGTTAGAGTATGAGATCATGACACCGTCGTATAACACAGAAGGAGGATTTTGAGAAACGATGTTGAGCATATAAGGACTGCCGAGTAATATCACCTGAGACTTAGAAGGGTTAACCAGGAGACCATAAGCTTTCGCCCAGGAGTTAATATTACTAAGGTCAGAGTTAATTTGACTAATCGCTTGAGAAATCTCATCAGCCTTGAAATGAATATATATTTGCAAGTCGTCAGCATAAAGATGGTAATGAGAGGAGATTACATGAGTGATGGAATTAATAAATATCGAAAAAAGTAGAGGAGAAAGAACACCACCTTGAGGTACACCCGCAGATATGTTACACCAATCAGAGTGCGACTCATCCGAGCGAACACACTGCGAGCGGCCAGAGAGATAAGAGTTGAACCAGGAGATTACTGAGGAAGAGATGTTAAGAGAGGAAAGAATGGATAAAAGGATGTCATAATCGACAGAGTTGAATGCATTACTGAAATCTAATAATACCAAGACTGTAAGCAATTTATTGTCGATGGCCCAGCGAATATCATCAGAAACTTTTGTTAAAGCTCCAACAGTGCTGTGGCCAGGGCGAAAACCAGATTGGTAACGGCTCAATAGACTGTGTTGGGATAAAAAAAGAGACAGTTGTTTATGGACAACATTCTCAAGAATTTTGGATAAAACAGGTAAAATGGAGATAGGTCGAAAATGCGAAACAGTAGAAGGATTTGAGGTTTTTGGAAGAGGGATTACATAGGCAGTTTTCCAGGCAGAGGGAAAAGAGCTCGTCTCGAGGGAGTGGTTGATAAGGTGAGTGATAGCAGGAACGAGCTCAGAAGAAAGAAGCTGTAACATCTGGACATAAATGCCATCAGCGCCTACGGCTTTCGTGGAAATGGAATTAAGGAATTTCTGAACGTCATCCTCAGCAACAACAGAAAAATTAAAAGGAGAGCAGTTAGGCAAGGGTAGATTAGCAAGTTCATCAATGGTGGAAAGTTTTACGCGAGCATCTAAGCACAAAGGTGATTTAGAAAAGTGGGAGTTAATAGCATTAAGGTCAAAAGAAAAATTAGAGTTAGTTGAGCCTCTACCCAGCCCAAGTGATTTTAGAAATTTCCACATTTGAGAAGGGCTAGAGTTTTGAATGGAATTATGAATATGAAGTCTTTTAGCATCCCTACACATTTTACTGCAACGATTGCGAAGCTTCTTGTATGAATCCAAATTCGCCTGAACAGGATACTTCTTATATAGACGTTTTGCACGATCCCGCTTCGACATCATCCTTTTTATGGGCAGAGACAGCCAAGGAGCAGGAGGGTGCTTGACCTTAACACGCTTAATAGGTGCATGGATGTCAAAGAGATTTGTAATAATTTTGTTAAAGCCAGCTACTTTGTCATCAGCACTAATCGCATCGATCACAGGAGACCAGTCAATATTGGATGCGTCAAACCTCAAGCGCTCCAGGTTGATATCCTTGAAACTACGAAGAAGAAGAAACTTGGGCTTACGTTTGGGAGAACGGATTTTATAAGAAAGAAAAATAAGATCGTGGTATGAGAAAGAGGCAGTCACTTGTCCGTGTTTAGCCACGTGATCAATGTCCGAAACAAGAATAAGATCAAGAAGAGAGGGAACGGAATGTGGGGCATGATGAGTGGCAGAAAGCGGTAGGATATGCATATTGACCGAAGAGACCAAAGAGACAAGTCTATTCGCACGAACGTCATTCTTAAGCAGGCAAGTATTCAAATCACCAAGGATAATAGTGTGATCATAGAGAGAGGTATAAGATTCTAATTTGGATTCAAGAGACGAAAAATAATTAACATTTCTAGAAGGGGGATAATAAACACCAATAAGGACTTTTGAGTGATTGACGATAATTTCCACAAAGAGGTGTTCTGCAAAATTACAATATTGACCAGGTGATTGCTCGATAACTTTAAAAGGAATGTCTGCGCGCAGGTAAATAGCCACTCCACCACAACTTTTACCAATTCTATCATTTCTGATTAAAATGAAACCAGGCAAGGGGTATTGTGTTGACGGCAAGGAAGGCTTAAGAAAAGTTTCAGAAACAAGGATAGCATCAATTAATTTATAATCAAAAGAGGAGAGAAGATCGGCAAAGTGGGCAGGAATGCTTTGGGCGTTAATGTGAACAATGTTCAGATTTTTGAGACAACCCTGAAAATTGCGTTCAAGGCTATCACGTAAGTCGATAGAAAGCATTGACGAGTCGCTAAAAGCACTAGCATAATCTTGATCGGAAGAGCACGAAGAAGAGCAAGAGAAGAAACTGTCTTCAAACATATTCAAATCCATGTTTAAAATAATAAAAAATAAATACCTAAAAATATATAAAATAAATAAATACAAAAAAAAAACCTACTATAAAATAAACACTAAATAAATATTATTCAGTCCAAAACAGACCTCTACCTAATGCACTCGCCAGTCTGCCAGAAGAAACACATACAAACAATTTATACAATAAAAATAAAACAAAAGAACAATGGCAACTACAAAATGTAAGAGTACACGGATAAATACGCACTAACTTTACATTGGAGGAATGCACCCAATGAGAGATGCCAAGCAATAAAAAAAAAAATATATATGAGAGAATGAAACGAAAATAATTTGACATTACAACAGAGTGAATGACAAGAAAGAGACTAAATACAAGAAAACTACCTATATTTTATATAAAAAAAAATAATAATAAAAAGTGCTTGCTTGCCTCACTACTTTGAACAAAACAAGAAAAGGTCTACCTTATCTAGCGAAAAATTAACAAAGTTGTGCTGCTAAAATCGGAAGTACACAGTGACGAACAATGGAAAGTAAACAAAACATACTCGAGGAAGAAACTTATTTATACCAGCGAAAGTCACTTTACCACGCGCCTGGGCCTAAGTTCAGTCTTGCCAGACTTCACAGAGGGAAGCGCAGGAGTCTTTCCCTTGTCCCGCGACATCCCCGGGGCTTGCTCCAGAGACGATTGGACAGCGGGAAACTCGGCCAACAGAGGCTTTAGTTCCGACATGGACTCGATCCTGCGACGCTTGTTGTCAGGCGGCAGTATGACAATACGCCCCTCCGATGTCCAACACTGCCTGATACCGAAATGCTTACGGGCCGCAGTGAAAACATCATGTCGGGACTTGGTCAGGAACTCTGAGACTGTAATTGCAGTGCCCTTAAGCGCAGTCTTCGCATTCCAGACCAGACTTCGAAGTTTGTAGTCTGCAAACCTAACCATGACAGGTCTAGGCTTGCTAGTGTTTGTCCCCAGACGATGGCAAGCAGAAAAATCCTTAAGCGAGATATCAGGCATTTTGAATTGGCCGGATAGCAACTGGACTATGGAGTCTCCAACTACTTTCTCACTGGATTCAGTAATGCCATGGAACAACAGCACCTTCCTGCGAGAAGCAGTCTCCTGGCGATCCAGGCCCTGAACCAGGAGCTCCAACTGCGACCTCACCATAGCAAGAGTCTTCCAAATAAGTGTTTTGAAGTCCATGAACTCACGTGATAGTGCATCAAGATCTTTGTGCGGGAGCTTATCAGTGCTAGCTAGCTTCTTGAGGTCGCTCTCATAGTGGAGCATCCGTGACTCAAAAGTGCCAGCCAACTCTTCCATGTTTGTTGACAACTTTGCATAAAGGTCCATTGTTAGCAGTGTTATTATGGGTAAGTTGAGAGGAAAATTTCAAACAAGCGAGTGGGGGAGGGCCTTATGTACCAATGCTCATAAGAATAAGCACAGAATTAGACTTAGAAATAAATTTAAAGATTAAATAAATAAGGAGCTCAAAAGTTTTTATGTTGCCACTCTGACTACCCACACGGAAAAAAAAAAAGGGCGGACACACCATGGCATACGCCAGGGTATGGGCAGTAGCATCCATCTGAGTACTTAACACCAATCTGCCCGCCTGCAATCTGACTATGGCAAATCCCCCCATTGTGTATACAACTGGGCAGGCTTCGTCCAGCAGTGGGCGTAAACAGGCTGGTGATGATGATGATGATGAATAGAAACTATTAAAGTGCATCACACACGCAGCAGACGCGGTAATATTTTATATGCGTATAAAAACATATCGCCTCTGAAGGTATCACACACAGTAGCAGATACGATAATATACGAAAATCTTACATTCACGCGGAAACCTTCAAACTGTATTGTATTTCAATTTGTATACATAGATATAATCTGTCCATCTTTTGATATATGTCGGTGCCTACAGATGCTAAAATATAAGTGATCTGCTACGTGTGTGTTGCTCCTTGAGTTTAGTATAGGAAGCGATATGGACAGATACGCGCTCAGATATAGATATCTTACCGCGTCTGCTAAGTGTGTGACATTAATGGACATTACGCGTGTAGTAAATACTCACCGCAGTGGCATCGTCACAACGTAAGCCTGCCCACTGTACGAAGGAAGGCAAGTCACGCGTGGGCAACTCCGCCGCCAGCGCCTTAACGCGCAAGTTACGATCGTCCGTCAATAGCACCACCTCGCGCACGCGCTTCAGGCACGGAGACTCGCTACCGTCGTCAGCACGGGATTCTGGAACGGTACCTTACAAGTAAGTATTGCCTTACAATAAGACTTAGGAAATTCGTAAGACAACCGTTAGGGGAAAAAGGCCACAGCACACTGGCTGCGTACGCGTAGAAATAGAAATAGACAACACTTTATTGCACACCACATCAAAAATTAAAATATTAAAACAATCATAATGAAAATTATACGTATGGAAGTACAATGGGCGGTCTTATCGCTGAGAGCGATCTCTTCCAGGCAACCTTGGGATGGACTGGAATTGATGAGAACGATAAAGGACGGTGGTATATAACCAATAAAAGTATATGCATACATACGGTGTACTCAGTAATATATAAATACCTATATAACTTAACTACACATACAATACATAAAAATACAAACAATATATATATATATATAACGCGTTGCGTCTACGTCCACGTGCACGTCACGCAAGCGATGTGCCATGTCTCATACAGTTCCATACATTACAACGTAATGGTACGTCGACGTGCACGACGTGCTCTTCCTGTCTTCAAAAAGTTATTGTTCATCACTTTATGTGCGTGTCGTAAAGCTGTTAAGTTAGCGTGGACGTAGACGCAACGCGTTCAGTTACGCAATTCAGCCCCCATGAGACAAACAGACGGCGTACACGCAGAGCGGAACGTAAACGCGGCAGAGATGATGTTGTATTCAATGACATTTCCCATTGGACGTCACACCAAACCTTCGAGCATCACGGACTTCCTGCCGCAGGCCGGAAGGGAGTAGCCTTAGCGATATATTACCATTCAAATAGTTCTGTCATTTTTTGTGGGGGAAATGTGCACACAAGCGCAATTCCGCATATACACATCCAAATATACACAAAAAACACTGTAATGACGACACTCACACTAACAAACCTTGCACACCTCCTCAGAATAACAACTAGTTTTATTAAACGCATATGCTTACTTTGGCTTATAGTTTGACAGAGGGGAACGCTGCGAATGGCTACTCCCTTCCGTATTGCTCGAAGCACCAAACTAACGCGTAAGCATGAACGTATGAGTAACCCGGTGTGACAGGGGTCTGTGTTTACGTTACGTGCTGCATACGCATCCGCTGTGCTTTGGCCTTAAAGGTTCTCGAGTGTCGATCACGAACCAGATACAGTGTAGGAAGGCCGCCCTTTCGATTGATTAGTCATAATTATGAACATATAGAGGGTACCCAACGAATAACACCCAAACTAGTAACACCCAAACGAGTAACACCCAGTGTAACAGTGTCCAACTTAGGCTTTAAACTTTAAAAAGTGATTTGAAGAACTTGAGCGCCACTTTTTGAACTTTCTGGAGGATGTACGACGATGATAGTACGAAGGTCTGGTCTTGAGAAGTTGAGGTAGACGACGCGTGAGTCGTGGTGAGACAGCTGGAAGGGCTGCTTTTGACTGTCTGCAGTCCGTGGTTCGTGCCCTAGGGGTAGGGGGTAATATGTCGCATAATAGTTTATATCTCACCAGATTCTGCGGCAGTGAGGTTCGCGTGCAGATTGAGCGCAGTCGCCAGCACTTTATCATCGTTGGTGGACCGCGACTGTTCTTTCTCGTCTGTGAAGGCGCGCGACGCGAGCAGAGAGCCGAGCGAGGTGGCTAGCCGCACTCCCGCGCCGGCGCTCGACACCCAGGACAGAGCCATGGTCGCGTTGCCGCCAACACGGCTGCATTTTTGTAGACCCTCCAGTTCCGTCATCACTGTAAACATAAACACAGCCAGCATTAGATCATATATCAATAAGTATCGCTATAATAATAATAATACCGCAGGGCACGCTTGTGGCGAGCGTTCGGCGAGTGGCGACACCCCGGAGCCCCATTACTCCCTGGGGTCAACAGAGACCCCTGACCCTCGGCTTGCCTTAGCCGGCTGGCCGAGGGTGGAGGCGCAAGAGCGAAACCTATGCTCCAAGGGTGGAAGTGTTAAAGGCATAAAGCCGGGAGTAGCGCTTAGTGAAACTGCAGCACACCTCTCAACACCCTTTAGCCGTCCACGCCAACGTTGCCCCTTACGCTGCCTTCATTGGCGGCACATTTAAGGGGCCCGTTTAGTGAACGGCAAGTCACCACAATCTTTTTCAATAATTTATAATTGGCAGGTGCCGTTTCTCATATTATAATAGCCCAATAAACATTCAATTAGCATGTTCTCCTTACAATAGCACCAACTTTCATCCATTTCCACAATAGTTTAATCATCTGTCTTCCATCCACCATAACAATAATGTTTTTTATATCCTAATTGTAAAAGGGCCTCTTACTGTTGGCTAATACGGCCCCAGTAATGCTTCATAAAGGTCCAGGTTAAGCCTGTGTTTGAAAATAAATGACTGAAATAATAATAAAAAGGTTATCGTTTTACATGGACTTAAAATCTATTTCTAAGACCTTTAAGTAGAGTATGTAGACTTTATGGTAGACTTATTATTTATGATGCATTTCTTAAAATTGTACAATCAGTCCAATACTTCGACACCTTTCTCTAGCTAAGTAAAAACTTGTGTTTAGACGCAAGGGCTATAAGCGATAAGACCGGTCATTGTGCATTTCTTTTGTATTTCTGTTATTTCGTAAAAATGAAGTATTTCTGTTTCTTCGAACTGTTGCTCGACTGACTAAAGACATTATAAACGTCGCAGGAAGTCGGTGGATGGAGGCGGCTCAAGACCGTTCGTCGTGGCAATCTAAGGGGGAGGCCTATATCCAGTATTGGACTTCTACAGGCTGATGATGATGATGAAACTCACGCACACATACATGTTATACAGTATTTACATACACATTATTATTATTATCAAAACTGTAATCAAACTTACCAATGTCCGGCGGCGGACATAGGTCTTAGTTATTGCAGTGAGTGAGTAAGTGAGTGAGTGATGAGTGAGTGAGTAAGTGAGTGAGTGCGTGATTGAGTGAGTGAGTGAATGAGTGAGTGAGTACTAACCGACTAAAGGCACAGCGAACAAGTAAGGCTGCGAGGCCGCGGAGGCGATCGCCTGGAGGAGCGGCAGGTGGTCGATGAAACAGTTGGTGTCGGGAATGAGCCACCTCGGCCGCACTTCGATCTCGACGCTACCGGCACCGCTGCGCAGTATCTCCTGCAATAAGATGGTTATTGAAATATATCGTTTTTAAAACAAGCTTTCTTGAAATTTTTCTTTTATATTAAAATAAATAACGGAACTGGCACATGGCCCACCGGATAACCGGATGACCAGTAACCACAGCCCATTACAAATGCAACACCTCGATCAATGTCACGACCACCTAGGACGCGCCCTACTTAACATTGCACAGCGCCCGTCATCCAGAGATACAGATACAGATTATTTTATTGTACAAGTCAAATGGTGAAATTTATTAAATACATAGGTACAAAATTATTACATTATGAAATAATTTATCCACTAAGTAGGTACCAACTTATTTATATTTATATCTAAGTTATCTTTTACGAATTCACTGACCGAATAGAAGGCTTGTTTGATATAAGGGTGAAAAGTCTTATGAGCTTGTAATTTCACCGGCACCTCAACCGAAACACAGCAATGCGAGCACTAGTGCTTGGCGGCAAAAATAGGTATGACTATACAACTGAGACTAGACTGTCTGCCTCGATGCTAGTTCTCCGACATACCTACACCTTTTCCCGCTGTTCGTCCAAGGTATTCCTAGTCTCGAAAAGCTCCCTCTGCGTAGTAGTTTCCGCATGACCGCGTCTGGTCCCTCCGTGAAACCGACTATACTACTGAGACTGACTATACAACTGAGACTAGACTGTCTGCTTCGATGGTAGTTCTTCGACATACCTGTACCCTTTCCCGCTGTCGGTCCAAGGTAGCCTTCCTAGTCTCGAGAAGCTCCTTCCTTCGTAGTAGTTTCCGCGTGGCCGCGTCGGCGCCCTCGACGGTTCCTTCAGTGAGACTGGCCGGGTCGCTGATACTAGCACTAGCGCTGTCATCGTCTTCTAAGTCTTCAGTCTGAAAACAGTTTGGAATAAGCTAGTTGCCTACTTTTCAATTACATAAATGTTATTTTTATTGAACCAACTTGAGTCAGCATAATTTACTAATTTGGTATTGCGCCATCGTTGTGTTAGATCATAACCTAGAGTTAAAATGCTGACTGTAATTGACACAATCGGGCGTAAGTCAGAGATATACCAAATTCTGCAGCGGTGGATGATCGGGCTGCGCTCTCTGCACGGCGCTCACGTACCGCGGCGCCGAGTCCGCCGGGTACTCCAGTCGCAGCACGGGGGGCTCCACTCCGACCAGGTATCTGTTACAAACACACAACATTCATTTATCCACATTTTGTAATTTTTTCTATTTAATATTTTCTGTATACTGTATATATATATTGATATTTTGCGAATCTGGTGTTTTGGGTTTGCGATGTTCTTCGATGAAGGGGCCGATCATGGAGGCGCGGTAGCACCTGGACATGGGGAACGCAACTATGGGGATGGTTTTGACAGTCTTAGTGTTGTCCAAAACTTAGAAACTTGAAAAAGGAAGAGTTTAGGTCAAGATGTTTTCGCTTTTCAAATTTTAAAAGCTTTGGACAACGCTAAGACTCTAAAAATGATTCCCATAGTTGTGTTCCCCATGGCCAAAAGCTATCGTTATCGCCCCCCTGATTTCCAATTATTGTTTCAATAAAGCTGCACCCTAAGATCGAGTTCAGGAACTAATTAACTTGCAGACATATTAGTGGACTTCATTATTGTTGGATCAATATTTTTGTTAAAACTACTTCCCAGTTATGGTTTTTGTCTGTCAGGTTTTAAAGATGATAGATTACAAGCATTTGCTTGCAGCTTAACGCGCAACGTAGCTACTTTATGGTAAATACTCACTCTGTACCAAAGAAAAGCAGCTTCTGCGCCCGCAAAGCGTGTTCAGCCGCGTGATAGGCTACCGCGGGCTCCGATCGCACCCACGCCACGCCCGGCTCCATGTACATGAGCGGCGTGAACCCACCAAGAGTAGCGTCTTCGGGCAACCGCACGCATATTACACCTGCAGACATACGATATATGAGTAGGTTCCTCTAAGAAAACAACAGAAAAAAATGGCAATAAAGGTTCTTGAGTGGCGACCAGAAACTAGACAAACGACGGAGTAAAGGAAAGCCAATCTCTATGGACCAAGGACATTATACAAGTAGCAGAAAGTCGGTGGATGGAGGCAGCTCGAAACCGTTCGTCGTGGCATTCTACGGGGTAGTCTTATGTCAAGCAGTGGACAGTGCGTGTCGGACCACGCATAATTCCAAAGTCCGAGTTCCAAAGTAAGTCAAAGCTTTTCCTCCATAACTCGAAAAGTGTTCATGGATGTCCGAGATACTTATAATTTTTGAAAGTTTCCACAATAATCTACTTATATGGGTAACTATAAGTTTCTAGGTAAAACGGTTTAGAAAACGCAGATGGGGTAGTAGACGTTTTAAAACATTTTGACGTGAAATATCTCGCTTACAGTTAGAAAAATGGTGTAAGAAAACACTGCGTCATTAAAAGGGCCCATTTGGGCCTAGTTGCGGAAAAGAGTCTGCGTTACAAGTACAAGTAACACTGACAAAACATTTTGACGTGAAATATCTCGCTTACAGTTAGAAAAATGGTGTAAGAAAACACTGCGTCATTAAAAGGGCCCATTTGGGCCTAGTTGCGGAAAAGAGTCTGCGTTACAAGTACAAGTAACACTGCCTCATTTAACGAGAAAAAGTTACACGTAAAAATTAAATATATGTACTTTTATTGCGTGCTATTCCATTTTATGACCTGGATTTTATACATATGAATTCAAGAAACTACATCAGTAAATGATTTCTTGATGTCCTATTGAACACAGGAGCTGTCGCATCAGGATTCCCACCCGCTCCCGTACAGAGGTAGCCGCTATTTGCACACGCATCACACGGATTCGTGGTTAATCTCGTCATTAGCACATTCGTGACTTGGCTCCGGTGGTTACATACGGTATCGACAAGTCACATAAGCAAGCATAGGTGCCTAGGTAAGCAGTCTCTCATAGTCTGAACGAATAACTAGTGATCCGGGCCTATATTGTCTTACGAACTGGTAATCGCTTTCGATTACGATTTTACAGTACATTACGCTGTATGTTTTGAATATTTCTGCACTTGAAAAGATGCTAAAGCAAACTGCGCAATGTACTGCGAAATCGTATAGAGGAACACGTCCTTTCTGCGTTTAGTGTATTGAAATAACGCAAAAATAAAATGATGAATGAATTTGAAAATTCTGATATTTATTTGTTGGGGGTTATCGTTTGGTGTTGGGATATTTCGATCCGGAAGGGACCGAAGCAAAAAGAGTCCCTAACTCTACTTACAAATAAAGCAAATAGTTTTTGATAATTCACCGTCGGTGAAAAACTACGCATGAGTCATGTACGACGAGTACTCTGAAAGGGTACGTAGACGCACAACTCAATCGGTCACATTGAATTTGTATGAGCCAGCCATTTGCGGTAATGTGTTTTGTTAGTCAATCATTTCTGCGTAGAGCGCGCCGCCCTCAAACATTTATAAAGAACTAATTAGCCAAGTAAATTAGAACGGACAGTGGTTACTAAACCGGTTCAGGAAACATAACTCACCTTCTTTAGATTCGTTTTTTAATTCTATTGTCTTGTCGTCTAAAGCTTCTAGTATGTTCATAAGCTTCGCAAGCCAATCCCATGGGTCGTTTTCAGAGCTATAAAACAAAGAGGACATAAAATATGTGCATTATTAAGTGCAAAAATAAAAGCAGTAATTACACTTACTCAGTTTCAAAGTTTTCAAAGGTCGGTGGCGGATTCCATACGCTACTGTGGCAAAGCATCCAGTCAGACCACACCTGCAATAAAAATAAATACGTGTAACTTTATTTAATTCAACATAATGCCGGCGCGATAAATAATTCATACTAATGTATGATTACGGCTCGCAATGATATCGAACGAGTCGTGAGACATGTAACACGTCTTTTTCTGTGCATTGTTAGGTGCTGTTAAAGTAGCCTGTAAATCGTTGTGCACTACTAAAACTGGTATTAATACCATTTAACGAGTATGGAGCTAAGTGCCTCCGCTTACACGCTAGCAACGGACTGACGTGTGTTAGAAAATACACTTATTAAGGCATAACCAAAACAAATTCCAAGCGCTGTTACTAAATTTATGATAATATCGACGCTTACTGACAAAAAATTAAAGATTATTATATAAGAAAAGATTATTAAAAAAAATAAGAAATTTGAATTAAAGAAAAAGAAAGCCTTATATTACACATATATATATTAGCCGCTTATGCAACCTAAACATGCAAGTTCAATTTAGCATGAATAGCTCCATAGCTAAATTTTTAGTTGCATTTTGCAGGTACTTTTTTAAATTCTACACTAGCTGATACCAGAGGCTTTGTCCGCAAGCTATTCGTACTACGCGTTTTAGGTGATACGAACTATTACGTGATAGTACATGATGTAGTTATAAGTCCAGTAGGGTGAAGCGTTGCCTCCATGAATCTAGAATTAGTCTAAGATTACCCGTATTTACCAATTCCTATACCATCGTCTACCAAGGATTGTGCTAAACAAAATTTAACATAATATAATATAAATAGGTTTTACTACTATTTATTAAGAATCAAGTTCCGATGAACACAGACTGGGGCTTAATAAAAATGGTTGTCGTATCGCTATAAAAATCAGAAAAACAATACAGAAGAGCCAATCATTACCCTTCTACTGTTATCTATCAAGTACCACAACACAGGGAATCCTAGTGTGGGGTCCTGATAAATTATTGATTTCAATTGATTAATTTTTTTCAGGACTACGTATCTGACTGTTGGGTGTTAACTAGGTTAACGCTTTCTTCCAGTAATAACACACTCCTAAATAAACCAGCAACCAGCACAAATCTTATACCAACGAATATAGCTTATTAATATTGCATATTTAAATTGCTAAAAGCTTTACCACCTTTGTAAATTTACAACAAGTACCAACCTCAACCTCGCACCTGATTACACGCTGGAATCTTTCCGTTGCTACTGAGATCTGAAGAGAGATGAAGACAGTGGAATATGACCGTACCTTGATCGCAGGCAGTAGCAGTAAGGCGTCCGAGTGTTGCTGCGTGTCCGCCGGCTCAGGCAGGAGCGCACAGCATCTTTCTAGTAACGCGCCAAACATTAGCAGAGACACGCCGAGGGCGCATTCCAGCCATCCTGAACGCTCTCCGTTGCTGCTTTTATCTGTAGGAACAACAGAATTTAAATAAGACTTTCTTCATTTCTCGTCAATCTAGCTGTTCCCAGTGTTTGGAGAGTTTTAAAGTTGGTATCCTCATGTGGAGTTCTAAACCATTAGAACAGCAAACGAATAGACACATTGCCAGCATCTATTTTCCCTGATAAATAAAATCTAGGATTCTTCTTAAGGTAAATAGATAGAGTGCTACATCTTCGACTACATTCATCACTTTGAGAGGGTGAGAGAGTGGTGAGATAGTGATTTGGTAATTTACCCTGGCTATTGAAAAAAACTATATACTCCTTATTCAAGTTCTCCAAGATCTCGACCATAAAGATAGCTCGATGTGATACCAGTTAAAGCACTTGAAATACGATCTCATTCAAATACCAAGGTGTTATTTTTGCAAGTGCTAAAAACGCAATCAGTACAAGTGATGCGTGGGCAAACATAGCAGAACTTTTCATCCAATATTTACGAGTACAAGCAAATATTAATTGCAAACAATCGGACGCTGTCCTGTCCACACAAATCAGTTTTAATCGCCGAGCAGGAATAACCGGAACGGGCTACTGTTTAGTCAATACTCGCGATGGGAAATACATACAATGCATTTATAATTACCGTCTATTAGAACCATGGTAAATAAAGTTCATTTGGCAAATGAGAAAGTTATGTTGAAAAATTATACTTATTTAGATTTCCAGCCGAAGAAATCTGGGGCGCGATTTTGAGTATCATCGAGTGACTAAACCTCAGAAAAATTGTCGTTAATCCTCGATTTCCAAATTTCTATAATCTGAAACTCATTGATGACTAACATTCTTATACCTTAGATATCAAAACAAGGGCCTCCTCCATTAAATCTCATGAAAAACGGTGATTCGCAGCCTTTTTTATGATATTTAGTCACTCAGTGATATTCAAAAATCGCACCCCAAGACCCATGGATTGGATAGTCAGTTAGCAGTGGCTTTTATAATAATATTTCTTCGTAATAAATTTGAATCCTCAAATCCATTACGATGCGTCCGCAACATCGAAATGTATCCATTACGATAACATTGATAAGAGGAAGAATATTTTAACTTATCCACTTTCGCAGTAACCATGCATTACAGAGTCGTTCTGAAAATAAATGGTAGAACCGGACAGAACAAGCCTTAGGGTTTAGATTATAGTGATATTACATAGACATGTCGCTCACTCGTCGGATCATACATCGGCAGCTACCGGTCTCGGCGATCCGGTCTGTTATAAATAGAAACAGCAATCTAAAAATACATAGCACGGATTGAACCTGCGAACGCCTACTTACAGTGCTTATAAATACAACAAAAACAGACACCCATGTCACGCAACATGTTTTTTACATGACACTTCTGTGGAATATAGACTGCACCATCTAATCATCTTGTCATTGAACAAAGAAACACCATCGACATTTAAACGCGAAAATTATTCACGTGAGTGTCGATACAGTGTATTAATTTCGTGAAGCGATAATAACAGTTTTATTTTTGCAAATTGAAAAGTCGCTCCTTACCAAAGAAACGAAACAAAAAACCAACGGCAACAGGACGACGCACACAAAATATTGTTATCTGAATATCTTTCCTGGAATGTTTAGCGTAAAAGTTTTTGCTACAGGGCATCGCCTTGCCAAAAGCCGTAATTAAGGGTCTCGTACGCCGTAATTTTTCTATAATAATTCAAAACATCATTACAAGTAATGGCGTAAATGTGCGGTCGCCTCTCCGGGCACGGCGTTCGTCGTCGTCTCAGTTTGTTGAACCTGTCTCCATCAAATGTGTGCATTAGTGAGGAGAGGGGCGCAGGCCGGCCGGGCGCGGCTGCGGGGAAGGGACCCGGTGCATCAACCTCCGATAACTTGTAATTTGTAATTACAAACCTTCACTGAGCCCGGACAGAGCCACAGGAAATAGCCAGACTTACAAGCTCACGTTTGTATTAATTTTGTAAATGGAATACGTGCGAGCTACACATTATACGATTCAATTGCTAATTAATAATAAAGATCCATGTAAAAAGTACCATCATAGAGTAAAATAATAACCATTACATAGCGCTCTGCCGTTAATAATGAATACTTCATATTCTACAAAGAGCAATAAAAAGTTATAGCTAGTGAGGATGGCATGGCTCTTAAATACTTTCAATTTAAGAACATAACACTTTTCGCATTCCTGAGACGTATGTATTATAGGTTGAGGTAGAATAGAATAGATAGAATATATTCTTTTTTTTTTTTGGTTAGAAAGTAAATCAATTTTTGACATCAAAACGTCAAAAGTGCTCAGGAGGTGCAGCATAGGGAACCGGTTGCACAGATTTATAAGTATAGTACTAAAACCGGTTGTTTTGGATTAAATTACAGTTAAAGCACATGTTTTTTTTGATAATTTATTTAAACGAAGAAAGTATAATTCCATAGAAACCACTAATATATTTGAATTTGATTGAGGTTTCTATGAAAAACTGTAACTAATTTGTTGACAAAAACTGTCCAAGTTATTCGAGAATATTCAAAAATAGGGCCAGAATTCGGTGACACCTCAAATCGATGTAGAATGCAAACAGAAGCAGATGGATAATTAAAATAACATCGCATGATAAATACGTTTTATGATTAACGACTCCTTGAATCTAGAGGCAAAAAAAGAGTTATAACATTTTTGATTAAAACCCTGTAAAATTTAAAATAAAAGCAATTAAAATGTGCAATTAAGCAGCCGATTAAGGCCACACAATTTTGTTCACTTATTTTCTTTGGTATGGCTATTTACGCATGACAAAACGGACTTTAATCATATGGAAGTTTATAGCTGCACTTGAAATAATTTACCGTGGCTATAAACTAATAAATTTGCCCCATTTATAGCCTAAGAAATGGATTGGTACATTTCAAACTCAAAATGTTAACTGTAAAATGGTTCTTTGCAAGTTTTGAATTAATACCGTTTTTTTATACGCCATAAAATGCATAGTTTCCTATAAAATGATTGCCACCTAACTGTAAATTTGTTAGAATTTAATTTGACTGTGAAACACTAATAGGAAAGATGATAAAAGCATATCAATAAATAACTTGGAACAAATAACTGCTAATGGATTTAGAATGGTGCTGCTATTTTGAAGCAGATGCTTTGAATATTCATTAAATATTTGTGTTATTTTTGGAGGTGTTAATTTATACGCTAGGATAATACAGGGTGTAAAAGGACAGCTCTCGAATAAGGATATAAGAATAAGGTACCGGTAAAGCTACCTATACCATAGCCATATAAAATAGCGGCGAGTTCACAGAGCTCACCGACAGCGCGAGTTCAACGCTCCCGGTCAACTGATCGACGCGCAGCGCCAATATTTCTTATGTGGTTTTCATTGCTTTTTTTTTAAGTTTTTATTTATTAACGTGTTTTTAATGATGGAAATTAGGTTTTTGTGTTCCTTCAATGATGTTTTATGGCTATTTATAAAGAAAACACGAAAAAAGCGGCCCAAGAGTGAGCATTTTTTTTTTTCGTGTTTTTCATCTTAAATTATTTCAGAATCATGGTCTGTCTGAATGCACTGTTTCAGTTTTCGGGAGTAGTCTTTTTTCACAAGTTATAACAACTGTTCGCTTTCAAAAAAAACAAAAGGTTTTTAAGTTTTATACTAGCGTGTCATAAACATGCATTTATCCCAACCTCAACGTACGGAGAAAACCAATTACAAACTTTAATGACTCAGACCTTGTTATTTTGAGATCTTAAGTCTTTAACTTTTATCGAAGATCACAAGGTGGGAGCAGACGGGTCTAACGGCACCACCTACTTCTTAAATGACTAAATTCTATTTTAGTATTCTGCAAGGACGTCGAGGTCTTATGCTCTTTAGAATATCTTAAAAAGTAATAAAAATATCCTAGGAGTAATTGAACTGGCGCCAATATTAAAGAAAAACATGACAGCCATTTTTGTACAACGAAACGTGGGAATATCGGAGGGATGTTTATTCCATTCGCATAATAATGATGCATCGACATCATCAGCCTACTTTAGTCCGCTGATGGGCATAGGCTTCTGCCAATACGCGCCACATGTAAACATCGAATCGCGTCCAATGTTGCATACGAAATCAAAAATATAAATACGTATTTAAGTATTTTAGTACGTAGAAAAGGTCTTAGCGCTTTCGGTTGTCTTTTTACACGAACGCAACTAAATCACAATTTACCGATAAGAAGCGAGCCAGAGCTTCCGTAAACACCAAAAAGCGCCCATAGCAGATGATTTGAGAACCACAAAGTCCACACACACATTACTTGTTACATTTCTAGAGTCAAGGCTCAGTTTTAGAACAACTTAAGCCGGGCCTGCTGCTCCATGTTCGGGTGTTTTACAAACAATAACGTGTTTTGCAACATGTTTTGTTAGAAAATTTAGCACAGCTGGCTTTAGGTATACTCCGTGAGGTTACGTGATTTTTTTATAGACAAAATGGGTTGCCGGTCCTCTAATCGCGCTGTTTCGGCTTTCATACAAAAACACGTGTAACACGCTTTATGAGTGCGAGAGTAAGCAGCGTTGTAAAACTCTGACTAGGGTCCATTCAATATTTTTTATTTGAAACATGAATGATGACTCGATGACACCCCCTGTTTGAAAGAGAACCCTCTCGCTGGCTTAGATTTGAGTGCCAGTGATGGGTAATAATTAAGTATGGTTAATAATTATTTTATACTTTTACTGTTACGTGCTGCGCGGGTATATTGCTTAGCAAAACCAATGGACTTTGCTAAGCGGAAAAATGAGGATAAACATACGTACGGACGGTACGGAACCCTACAAATTATTTATCCGTAGGCCTGTTCAGGGTTTCGCACCCTAAGGGTTACTACCACAAAGTAAGTAAAGTGGCGGCACGTCTATTTTGTGCTATTACTGCCTACGCTGTCCGTCTGTCAGTCTGTCAGTCTGTCAGTCGGTCAGTCTGTCTGTATTCTGTGACAGGGGTATATCTGTGATCAACCTTAAAGGCCAATTCCCACCGAATGCGTATGCAGCACGTAACGTAGACACGCGTGTCATTTTGTATGTACACGCTTGCGTGCACGTCACGCAAGCGGTGTGTCATGTCTCATAGAATTCTATACATTACAACGTCATGGTACGACGACGTGCTCGACGTCTAAGCGTACGCAGGCGGTGTACTGCAGCCTTTAGCGGTAGAGGTTACCGTATTTCTTTAGTTTCTTTTAGTTTAGTTTATAAGACGATACAAAATGATCTTTGTGATTTCAACAAATAAACTTTTATTAACTTTGACAACCACAGCCAATGAATAAATAAACAAATGCTGGACCATTTCACATGAATAAAAAATTACTATAAGGTTACCTTCGGTAATCAAACTGGCATTTGTAAGTTTTTGACTTCACTACTAACTATCATCGACAACTTTAATGATTGATTTGATTGAATAAATAAATAATGAACTTCGTTTGATAAGTTAAAGTGCTCAAAAGGCTGAACGGATTTGAGTGAAATTTGGTATTGAGATACCTTATACCTACCCTGGATAAAACATAAGGCTACTTTTCATGATCATAAATTTTCATCATTGTTCACGCGGGTGAAATCGCGGGGCGCAGCTAGTTACAATAGGCGGTGGTCTTATCGATGCAACTATTTCTTCCAGACGACCTGATTATGCTAGAGCAAGACAAAAGCTACGCTCTTGACTGCCGTGGTGCAGGCATTCACCGTCCCCTGAACTAGTGTGAACTGGGGAGGAAACTCTCGGGGGGTTTTAGAGGGGCGATATGTAAAAAGTGGTGATCACAATCCACAATAGGCCTATATGACAGCTGAGAAATTATTGCCGCTAAATTAAAAAAAAACTCGATGGGCTTTTGAGCCTATGAGCATGAGTTTTTGTCATCAACCTGCCTATACAGGTGTCACATAGACATAGGCTATTGTTTACATTCGGCGAAAACTATTATATTATAATATAGGACTTGCCAAATAGATAGGTACGTACGATTAGAGTACATTCAAAACTTAAATATATTAATAACTTTTCATTTAAAAAACCGACTTCCGCCATTGTATTCGACTAAAATTCGTATTGAAAAAACCATAGTGGTGAAAGGGTTATGATACTTTGTGAATGCAAATGTTTGATTTGATGCTGAAAATATGAAAATCACTATATGTATGCCTACAATATTTGAGGAGTTCCCTCAATTCCTCATGGATTCAAACAACCTAATTTAGAACCTCCTCCTTTTTGTGAAGCCGGTTAAAAAGGATAAGGAGATTTGAACACAAGCTTATTTTTTTTGTAACCAGCGGAATCCCCTCAACTTCATCTGCTTTTTAATATAGCCTATATTAATACCTATATGTCGGTGTGTACCGACTACCTCTGTGGCGCAATGGGCGGTGTCTGAGATGCAAAAGGTGCGGGTTCGATTCCCGCTGCGGGACAAATGTTTGCATGATCTACAAATATTTGTTCCGGGTTTGGATGTTGTGGTACCATAGTACTGGTAGTTCCTGATACCCACGACACGGAATAGTTTAGCTTTGTAGGAAAAGTGAAATATTTATTGAAATCAGTTAAGAAACAAACAATAGTAGATTGTATCATAAGGGAGCAAAATAATATTATTACGGCGAGGGCGCTTTTTTGAATCCAGAGCGAAGTGAGGGATTCTAGAGCGGAATCCCGAGCGTAGCGAGAGATTCTTTAGTAGAATCCCGAACGTAGCGAGGGATTCAAAGTACGTCGCCCGAGCCAAAAATATATTTTGCGCCCGAGTGTTACACTCTACTTTTCATCACCCACTATGAGAAAATAAAAGGCACCTCATATTTTATTGAACGAGCGAAGCGAGTTCTCTGAGTCAAGTTGGAAGAATCGGCGTTTGTATGTATGTATGTATGTAAGTTTGTCCGATAAAAACTTCCTAACCGTTAATTCGATCTTCATGAAATTTAGTATAGGGGTAGATAGTATTGGTACAATTTGTAGGTAAGGTTATAAGCTATATCGGTTGGGGTAAAAAAAAAAAAGTGAGACAGTCAGATCAAGTGGGATGTCTAATGAAAGCGCTTTAGTTGGACATTTCAAAACTGTTTTTATTAAGTATTTAGACAATATATTTTTCGAGATATTAGGGAAAAACAAAAACGTAAAATCGAAAATTCTAGGGTACTTCCAGCAATCCCACAATGCTGAAATTTGGTATGCTGGTAGCTTTTGTGACACAAATACAGGAAAAAGTCTGAAATTGAAGAATTTAGAAACTTGTACTCCATAAAACAATATAAAATCCATTGTTGACCTCCCATTTCTAGGAATTTGAAATATGTTGGAGTTCTATGTTTCGTCAAAAGGATGTTATCAATTGATTCGTCAGGTACTTGATATACTTACAGGTATGTAGTATTACACCCGTTGCTTAGTCCTATTTAAAGGTTATTTCGATGATGTGTAGGAAATTACCTCGAGGTGATTTTAAAAAAAAAAAAAATGGAAAATATGTTCTGACTTAGTAGGTACTTAAATAGTCGGGCTGATTATGGTGTCATCGCGAGGTCTCAGTTAGGGACGAACCACTAGTTTGAAAACAAAACGATGAATTTCTAACAATCCGTGAAATTTTATGAAAACGCGCGTTTCATTTGTTTTTTTTATTCAGCCGGCGCGGCGCGGGGCGCGGACTATGGGCGGTCGTATACCAGCCAGTATTTATTCAAACAATATTTTTGTTCAAACACTAAGATGTTCCAAATCCATACAGAAAACACCACCTTTGGGTACACTTAAAGGCGAACCAAGTCGTCCTTTTCGAATAGATGGGGTGAAATAGTAGATTGTATCATAAGGGAGCAAAATAATATTTTTACGGCGAGGGCGCTTTTTTGAATCCAGAGCGAAGTGAGGGATTCTAGAGTAGAATCCCGAGCGTAGCGAGGGATTCTTTAGTAGAATCCCGAACGTAGCGAGGGATTCAAAGTACGTCGCCCGAGCCAAAAATATATTTTGCGCCCGAGTGTTACACTCTACTTTTCATCACCCTCTATGAGAAAATAAAAGGCGCCTTATATTTTATTTCAAAACAAAACCATGAATTTCTAACAATCCGTGAATAACTTTTCATTTAAAAAACAGACTTCCGCCATTGTATACGACTAAATATTTAGATGAAAAAAAAATTATGAAAGAACCATAGTGATGAAAGGATTATGATACTTTCTGAATGCAAATGCTTGGTTTGTTGCTGAAAATATCAAAATCGCCATATGTATGCCTACAATATTTGAGGAGTTCCCTCAATTCCTCATGGATTCCATCATCAGAACTGGATTCTGAAAAATGGGACCAACCTGTAAGTATATCTATTCAAATAAAAAAAGAATTTTCCAAATCGGTTCATAAACGCCGGAGATATGAGGTAACAAATATATAAAAAAATACAACCGAATTGAGAACCTCCTCCTTTTTGTAAAGTCGGTTAGAAATGACGAAATCGCGGGCTGTAGTTCGCGCGTTTCTAATTTGTTTTTTTTTATTCAGTCGGTGGCGCGACTATGGGCCGTCGCGTCGTACCAGCCAGTATTTATTTAAACAATATTTGCGTACGACTTCTTTGGCGCTGAACACTAAGATGTTCCAAATTTAAAAAGGGCGCGGCAAAGATAATTGTGGCGCACTTATTTGTGTTTGATTCTTTTCAAGATGTTCCAAATTCAAAAAGTGCGCGTAAAAGATTATTGCGGCGCACTTATAGAAGCTTCATACAGAAAACACCACCTTTGGGTGCAGGCGAACCAAGTCGTCCTTTTCGAATAGATGGGATGAAAACTTCTTTATAATATTAGTGTAGACAATATGACGTACTGTAATTGTAGTGTTTGGGTGGGGGAGTCTTTTTCTGTGAGGGTGTGTGAGGGTGACGCGGCCTCCCCATATAATAGGGGGGATTTGCCATAATCACCACGCTTGGCAGGTGGATTGGTGAACGCAGTAGTGTTAAGTACTCAGGTGGATGCTGCTACCCAAACTGTACCAATACTTTATGCCATTGCAAACTGTTCAACAAAATTGAGCGCTCAATATGATTTAATCTCAACCTATAATTATTCACTATACCACTTTGGCAACCACACAACAATACACCTATTATTTATTCTGTGATTACACAAAGATTACCTGGATGAGAATGCTAATAAGCATTAAGTTCTCCTATGTACTTGTTTTTGTCTTGCGCAATAAAGCATTTTCTATCAATCTATGAATTGTATAAGTAGCGACACGTAAGTCTAGCGCTGAACGAAACGTGGAGGGGATAGTCGAGCACGCAATACAATTAGTATAAGATAGATAGAGATAGAGATCCCCCCAAGATACCTTACTTTTGACTTCTGCGCAATAACGGTCAGCGCTAGAGTTTCGTGACACTACTTGTATAAATTATTTATGTGACGTGATACCTTTGAGCGAAGCAGCTGAGCTCTCCACGGCGAACATGTTGAGCGCCGTGAGCTGCAGCAGGCGCGCGGACGGCGTCGGCAGCGGCTTGCGATGCAGCAGCGCGCGGAACTGACGCAGCATCTGACTCGCGCACTCATGGAATGACTCCATGCTGTTGACAAATATACACTTATTAACAGACTTTTTTGATTTTTATGTTTGTTACCTCATATCTCCGTCGTTTATAAAACGATTTGGAAAATTCTTTTTTTGTTTGGTAGGTCATACTTCCAGATTGGTCCCATTTATTTCAGAACCCAGTTCTGATGATGGAATCCATGAGGAATTGAAGGAACTCCTCAAATATTGTAGGCATACATAAAGCGATTTTGATATTTTCAGCAACAAATCAAGCATTTGCATTCAGAAAGTATCATAACCCTTTCACCACTATTGTTTTTACATCATTTTTTTTTTCATCCAGATGTTTAGTCGAAGAACAATGGCGGAAGTCGTTTTTTTAAATGAAAAGTTATTAAACCTAGTTTTCAAAAGAGCGTTTAAAGTGGTTATAGGTTTGAAAACTGTACCGAATACATACCCTATTTTCGTAATCAATTTCCCGTGTACGTGGAGATAACTTGTGATGAAGGTTTTGTTTAGCTGTAACAAGAGAAAAAAACTTGATTTTAAATATTGGACAATGATATCGAAGAGGCTTTAAATCTTTGTAAATTGATAGGTTATTATTTTACGCCTACGATTGTTTCGCTAGCGACTCGATAACGTTAGATATTCTTGCTTGGGCCTCATTTAGGCACCTGTTCCACCGGTGACGATTAGCGAGGTTCGAGTTGAGATAGAAACTCCCAGCGAGTGTTTTGCAAGCGTCGCTGAGAGAGTTTTTTCATTGATCTAGTGAAGAGATTTCTCGCCGGCAATGTGAACAGTCAGTGATCAACTACTACTAATCCATCTATTTTATTTACACAGAATCATACCACCTCTGTGGCGCGGCGGGCGAAGGTTCGCCTGCGACACAGGAGGTTGCGGGTTCGATTCCCGCCTCGGAACAAATATTAGTATGATCTGCAGATATTTGTTCAGGGTGTTCTGGGTATTTTCTACAAAAAATATCTATCCATGTAATGTTAATGTATTGTATTAACTATATCAGTTATCTAGTACACATAACACAAGCTCTGCTTAGCTTGGGGCTAGATAATGTTGTGAAATGTCCAACATTTATTTATTTATTATTTTATTTTATACATCAATTGTACGTTTGTTGAGCGAGAAAATAGTCAATTCCTCGTCGGCGGTGAGACAAGTGCCTTGTAGTTACCTCTACCGAAGACATAGCGTCCAGCTGTTCAGTTTGCGGGTCTATTCGCGGAGTGGTGGTGCGATGTCCACTGGGTCGTACCCACACCTCCCTTCGATTCCCTTGCGCCGCGCTGTTCGCATCCACTGTATCACTGGTCCCACTCTCCGAGTTCTTGCTTTCTAAAGCCGCGCGACGTTTGCGTTCTGCTGCCTCATACTGTGAAAATACACTAAATCACTATTTTACCATTCAACATCATCATCATCATGACGACCTCTGTGGCGTAGTGGGCGAGTAGCCGGCTGAGACGCAAGAGGTGCGGGTTCGATTCCCGCTGCGGGATAAATGTTTGTGGAAAAAAAAAGCCCATGGTACCACAACACCCAGACCCGGAACAAATATTTGCAGATCATACAAACATTTGTCCCAACGCGGCAAGGCGGGGGTATAAATTCGGTTAATCAAGTCGATTTGGAGATAAATGGTAACAAAAAACAAATAAAAAGTATTTTCTGCCAAACTGGCACCTTCCATCGCAGGTAATGGAGGAGACACCAGCTGCGCAGCAATGGCTGAATTCCGAATTACCTTTTTCCTATTTTCTTCAAACAGTGACAATAAACTTTCTCGAGCTGAATGAAAAGGATTAGATGACATTAGGCTCCTCATATAATAGTACACTGCGTCAAGTTTTCTTCTCTGCAACAAAAAATACAAGTTATTTTTCTTTATTTCCGCAGTTAATTTTAATAGACAAATTGCAGAGTTTGAATCGGTACTTACCGCGTAAATGGCTAATATCGCTAATTGGTTGTATGGCCGTCCATTCTTTGGATTGATTTGTTGAGCTTTTGTATACCAAAATTTACTCTTAGCATAGTTATTAGTCTCATTCACTTGTTCCTTGTACCTCGCCAGGTCCCCCAAAAATACATACAGCTTCTGAACTGAGATCAATGCCAGTCCCAAGTAGCCCAGACCTTTCGGTGGTAAAATGTGGTTGTCATTTATGTAATGGTCTATGTTGAACTTATAAGTTTTTTCCAGAATCTGAACCAAATTCTCAAAATATATATTCCCTTCTTCAATAATTGTGTTTATCAACTTGACTATTTTCGGCTTATCTTCTGGAGATATTTGAGTAAAGCTCTTCCTTAGCACTTCAATGAAATTGTAATACAAAATTTTCCAAAAATGGTGCTCGATGTTGTCCGCCTGGCAATATTTCAGATCTGACACGAGGAGTTTCTCGAGTGCACTTTGCAAAAACATTCTGTAAAATAAACAAATTATATAGGCTTATCAGATTTACCAATGGAGTATATCCACAGAGCCGTTAGTATTTAGTATTTAACAAACAATGCGAGGTTTTCTTTTTCTGTGGTAGGCCAGTTTAGTTATAAGCTAACTAGATAGTACTGTAGTCTCATGCAATGTTCTGTTAATAGGTAGGCAATTTTGACAGCAAAATTCATCAGGTAGAGACCCATCTGTAGACCTAGAAAGGACTATACATTTCTCTTGTCTCAGAATAAAAAGAAAACCTCACAGTGACACAGACGCAACGCACTGACGTCGCCCCAGAGGCCCCTTTGCTAGTTTAGGAAACTTCCATATTTACCCAGTCCAGAGGACTCTTTGCTAGTTTATCAAACTTTCATATTTACCTGGTCTTAGTGACATCTTGCCAGTGACTGGCAAGAGAAAGCGGTCCCCTGATCGAGTGAGTCTGTAGTATAGCATCAGCGCGGTCCACTTCTTGCAACAACGTGCGGTGCCTAGCCGCTCGCGCCGCGTCGATTGCCTCGTATCCTTGCCCGCCGCGAGACGATGACTCTTTCACCACTAAAATACAGAGAAATAACACCGTTATTTTTCTTTTTTGTAGGCAAAATATGGGAATTAAATAAGTACCAGTAAGTGTCAGTAGATGGCATCAAAGTATAGCAAAATCTGCCGTTATTGTTCCCAATTTGACTATTCTCGACGAGTAAACGCGTAGCAAATGTCATGTTACACTACTTCGTATGCTTCCGCATCGCAACCATGTTAAAAGCGTGTTTTGTATTGAATGTCACCAGCACCGCGATTGTAGTCCCGTATAATCACACTAGAATCCACTCGGCTCGTCTCTAGTTAACATAGCGGCAGACTACGCCACAATATTTGTCATCAAGAACATTGTTTAGGTGTTAAGAGCTATGTGGGAAACGCAGTCTGCGATTTTACTGACCTTGCTCCATTCTCATGTCAACTTTAGAAGGATTCGTTTGAACTATGATAGGTTTGGATGGGTTGTGGTGGTCAAAAAGAGTTTTCTGAGTATCGGCATTTCCTCGCCTGAAAGCAACACAATAAATTAAATATTAAGTTTTTTTAATCAATCAGGGGAGCATAAAACATCAAAAAAATATTGGTGGTACCAACTCACCCTAGATCTTTTTGTAAATGATTAATTGAACTTTGAGGTAGCATGATAAGCCCAGGGTGTAAAGAGCCAGAGTCAGGATTCGATTTTTCCGATACTGTGCTGTTCAGTCTGTTGCGCTGATGACTAGGTTCTTGTCTGAAAATATTACATTATATTTTAATAGCGTTATTCTGTGTTTTTCGCCGTGGTGTATCCGGCCTAAGAACTAACAGTCAAGCCGACTAAGGGATGCAACAGGTGATGGGCAGCAGCATCCACCTGCAAACCTAACATCGACACTGCTATCACCGATCCGCCTGCCGGTGATTATGGCCAGCCTCCCTCATTGCATTTTATGGGGGGACCTCGTCCAGCAGTGACTATCGTCTGATGATGATGATGCTGTATATTAAAATGACAACCGGTCTAGGCATTTTAAATAACATCTCATAAAATTGAGAACGTATTCATAAGCAACGAATTCGTAGCATAAAAACAATTCTAAATAACACTACTTGGCACCCAATAAAGCTGGTAGCTGATAAAACTCCTATCAATTAAAAGCGTGACCGCAATTCACATAGCTCGATACCGCAATATTTAAATATTATTTTTGTATTTACTTGTCATGTGAGCCCTTAGTAGCCAATATTTCCTCGCGCCAGTTCATAGGTGTCGAGGAGTTCGCCGGTGGAGCGGGTGGCGCGTGAGATACCACAGGAGCGGCAGGTGGGGGATGGACGTCCGATGCACGGGAGCGCTTTCGCCCGCTGCGCCGCTTGGTACGACGCGAGCCGCCCCCGGTGCTAGGCTCGACAGAGGCGACGCTGGGTGTTGGTGACTGACGACCCCGCTCCATGCTTGACGTACGCCCGTTAGCCCAGGACCCGTTATTTTTCTTCTGCACAAGAGAAAATACTCGTCCTATTTCAAGAAATATAGTCTGTGCGGAAAGAGCAGCCGTGGGAGGGCGCTGTAGTGCTCAATTACCTACCGGATTTTTCTGTCACGTCATTAAAACTCGACTAATAAAAAACGATAAAATGTTAATAGTAAAATTAAAACCTTGATGGCTTAGTTATGTTGCAATGTATAAATTAAATCTCTCTAGTTTCGCTTTCACCACGCCTATCCTCTTTCTGCACAGATATTCTGATTTACAGAATCAATCAGTTCTAAACATACCTGATTACTGGAATTTAAAGCAGCTGATTTGTTGACTGCCGAAGGCACTCTGAAACCGTCATTGTCTCTTGGACTTGCGGCACGATTTGTTGAACCATCCCTGCTGTTACATTGAGACACTATTCTTCTGAAATACACAGCACAACATTACATTAAGATAATTAATTTAAAAAGTTACACATGGAGGGAGCTAAGCTATTAGTTTCACTGCCTACATGATACAATCCGTAAAAGAACCAACAGAACCAAGAACCAAAGAACCATGAAGTCAACATTAAAGCTCCTCAGAGCGAATTCTACAATTAGCAATTTGAAGTGGCAATGGCCAGGCCATATAGCTCACAGAACTGAAACCTGCTGGAAAATAATAGTTTTCTAATGGTGAACATGTACCGGAAGACTTAGGAGCCATCCCCACTGGATGGGCAGATATGATTGTGGCGGTTGTGGGGTGTGGGGGGGGCTGGCATTCTTTTGGGGCAGGCTACAGTTGTAAAACTCCTGAATAATTCGGAATACTTCGATTTCTCAAGATTATTGAACATAATTTTAAAAACAAACTTTTAACTTACGTACCTACTTGAATCCAACCTTACTTTTAATTTTATTTAATACTGTAGTACTAAGTACAAAAAAGAATACAAATGCTAAATTTCCTATATTAGGTAAGTTAAGTAAGTGCGTATGTACTTATATTTTAGAATGTTTGTAACTCAAGCACAAACTAAATCTAAATGATTTTATTTCTTATAAATTTATTTGTTAACTGTACCTTGTACATTACTTTCGGTTTTCGGGGAATACCCGAATCGTATTTTGTTCGAGAATGGGTGCGTAAGTGTGTGCGTGACAATTATTGTTATCTCGTTCGCGCTACAGTCTGCGTATATCTCTGCACGACATTGGAAATATAGCTGTTTGTATATGTGTTTACCTGTAGTTGTTATCTAGCCTATAATAGTTGTTTATGTGATGTTAGAGCGTACCGTATCTTCCTACTTTTTAAGTTTTAATAACATCATTGCCTAGATCCCTAGAACCAAAAGGTTAAAGACATGTGGCATGTGCATGAATGGAGGATCCTTTCATCACACTGGTTTTGTCACCATACGGCACAAGGCTCTTTTTAGTTTTAGGACCACCATACCTCTTCCTAATCCACAACCTAACGCAGAGTTACCACGAAAGAACTAGTGACATAGGCACATGACAAAACAAATGTTCAGAATTGACCGAAGTATCAATAGAGCACATGTAAACATACAATAATAAATAAAATTATTCAAATTTATGCTGTTGGGGGATGTAAGATCTGCACTGACGTCCCGCATTGGGATGTATTGAGCATTGTCCCCCAGCTAAACAAACCCCAGCCAGGCCAAACCCAAAGTACTTCTCCGTTATTTTAAGGAGTTATAAAATAACGGAGAAGTACTTTGGGTTGATGGCAGTCCTGTTCCAGTGTCCCCAAGGGGTTGTAGATAAAGTGAAATAAGACTTTTATAAGCTTCTGGAGTCCCATTTTTTTCAGCAATTGACAATTGGCTGTCTGTGCAAAGTTTTCACAAAAATTCGTAATACTTTCGAATTATTTCGAATTATTCCCGGAGAATGTTTCTGAAGTTTTCAAGCCAGCAACTGTAGGAAGACCTATGTCTAGCAATGGATAGATGGATGGTTGTAATATCTTACCCTTCAGTACTTTGTTCCCTGCTGTATGATCTCAATGATCGCCAACGATCCAAGTCATCTCTACTGTTTCCTATTGTAGAAGAGCGATTGCTTCTGTGACTGTCCCTTCTCTCCCTGTTTCTTATGTTGGGGGGCATAGACTCATATGGAATGCTAACATTACTATCCTTTCTGACAACCTCATGTTCTGTGTGTACACTGGCTGTACTGTCCTTTCTATTCCTTTCTGGTTTCTTTTCATTGTTTTTGAGACTCCTGCTGGAACTCCTATAATTGGGATAAAAACGTATTTTCTTTATACCATTTCGTTCAAGATTATTAGTAGGTACAAAATCATGCATTAGAAAACTAAAAATATTACCTTCTATCTTTACGTCTTGATCTGCCACTTCTTTTAGATTCTCGGTTCTCAACTGGTTTTAAATCTTCGGATTTAGATGGTTTTGTATTTTGAGAGAAACTGATGGAAGAATCATCATCCAACTTTATATACTTCTCTACTTCTTCTGTCCAATCCTATAAAATTAAAATTCATTTAATTGCTAACAATGGATTTATAACTCATTTTATTATGCTTCAAAAACATGTTCTTCTTACCAGATTAGACACATCGAGAAGAGTTGATGATATCTGAGAAGTAGTTTCGCTGTCATGATCATTATCAGATTCTTGCTTTTGAGAATCGATCTGAGTGCCTGATGCAGTGTTTGATCTCATACTTATTCCATTGAGGGATGCTGTAAAATATTAATGTAATAAGAGGATTGTAAAGTGTGCACTTGTTCATACATAAGAAAAAAATAATTCCAACCCTAAATATTATCCTATCTTCAGAGACTTTTTTGAATGTTATTGACATTAAAAAAACTAGGACCCTCCCTAGTCCCCTAGTAGCTAGTTAGGAGATCTCTTAGGGACTTCCGTTTTTCAAAATTCTATGTATGTGACTGTTGGGGACTATATCATAATATAACATAACACCCAACAGTCACATACATAGTCCTAATCCCAAACTAGGATTCAGTGTTGTGCGTATCAGGAACTACGAGTACCATGGTACCACAACTCCCAGACCCGAAACAAATATTTGCAGATCAGGCAAACATTTGTCCTGAAGCAGGAATCAAACTCACCCGCCGGCTACTCACCCACTGCACCACAGAGGTTGTCAAAAAATTAACAGCCCTGCTTCAAATTAGAAGTTTGTAAACTGCAGTTTACTTTGAATCAATTGTGAGAAACTAACTTACCACTTTCAGTAATGTCTCTCTGGCTATCCATATTGTTATCTATCATATCTGATTTTTCATTTATGTGCAAGTTATTAATTGCATGACCATCATATAAATTTGGATATGAACCACTAGGTGTTGATTTTCTAGAATGCTGATCATGATTCCTTCTTAGGTAATTATTCATAAACTTTTCTCTATCAAAACTTTCACTGTCTCGTAGTCTGCCTCTTCCCCGGGACGGCAGGGTCTGTGACCAGTTTGGTCCAGGATTGTTATAATGCTCTTGAGATGAAGGTGGGTTGGAAGTATTGGACATGTGCTTATCTCTGTGTATTTGGTCCACACTCTTAGAACTGTAATGTCCTGACTGTTCTAAATACTTCTTTCTAAATCTTGGAGGTATATTATCTAAATTAAACATGTACTTGGGTCTAGATGTGTCAGAAACATACCCCGCAGAGTTTCGTCTACCTGAAGGAGGTTTCCCACCAGCCATTGAAGAATGTCTTCCACCTGATGTTTCCATACTTCTACTGTCTCGGTTTCTATCCAAAGAGTTTTGTTCTTTTGGATAATGGGTAGGGGATATCGACCTTGTTTCAGATGTTTGTCTAAATGATCTATTGTAGTTTAAATCATTGCTCAGCCCCTCTTTCACTGAACTGTTTTCAAATTTCCTATCTCTTCTAGATGCCCCTCGAGAATGTTTCCCTGTACTATATGATTTATCAGAATCATTAGGGGCTCTTCTACTGTTGTATTGACTAGTAGTATGACCCCTTATTGACCCTATGGACAGTCTATCAGCATCAGGACAATAATCACTGGACTTGGCAACATACAGTTGTTGCTCTGGCTTCTTTTGACGCATATTAGCAGCAGAGTGGTCTCTATTTTCAACATTTACATCATTTACAGAGTTTTGAGATCCATAGTGGTTTTGATATTTTTCTCTTCTAACAATATCGTTATTGTATGTATCCATTTTTGTATCAAAACCATAACACGATCGTCTCAAAGGACCACTACCAGGTTTATACAATCTTTGTTGTGGTTTATTTCTTTTATACTCCTTGTAATCATCATCCATAGCAAAACAACAAATGAAATCATAGGAGAGGAGGATTACGACAAAACCTAGTAAAACAATATGCTTGGAAGATAACACACACAATGAAAAGGTTAGTTTTAGTATAATTTTAACTTGTTAGATTGAAGATTTTGTGGATGAACTGCTCAAGCACACTTCAGCTTATAATTAGTATTTCTTAGTAACTACTTTTGTAAAACAAGCACAATCTTCTAATTCACTAGTCTGTTTATTCTATCTGCTGCAACAAATAAACTCTGTCTCTGCATCTACATCCAAATCCAACCAATTTTAATTTTCAGTCGACTGACCATAGACAAAATCAAAACCACACAGATGGTTTTTTTTTATTCTTGGCGGTGCACAGCTTGTGATTGTGACTCTGCAATGATTATCATTCAAGTGAATGCCGTCGTATCAATGATTTCCACCTCAAAAATCGATCACTATAGAAACAAACGCCGTTTGGTGATCCCCGCCCACAAACATCTCTAAAACAAACGAATGAAATACAAATATATTCCTCTATGCTGCGCTCCGTTCCTTGCTCCAAGTGCGCTCCTCACTGTATGCTCTGTGGTTAATTTACTGAAAATATATTTTTGTCAAGGCAATACTATATTTCAAAACGTCAATTTTAGAAAGTTGTCTATTGTTATAGTACAATTGTCTATAATTGATACTTTTAGATGCTTAGTTTTCCTTTGATTTGACCTTCATCATATGATCAAAGAGGTTTAGTTGAGCTATGTTTTCAACCTGGAAATTGCAATGGGTTCGTAACCCGTAGGTGACGTCTAATTAATTTTATTTATTTTATGGCATAGAAATTGTACAGTTTATAGTAATAAGTGTAAAATCTGTGTATATTTTAATCAATTTTCAACAAATATTGTTTATGACTAAGAAATAATGTCATTCGAATACTTACCCGTGGCTGAAGACGAAAACGAGGAACCCATAGAACTACCAGTCGAAGAAGATGGAACGTTGATGTTGACGACTGTGTCCGCGCAATTCCCTGGCTGTTGCGGACTCAAATATCGCCACCCCGAAACAAAAACTATACGGGGCATCAGGCTAAGAGACGGCAGATTGTATGCTCCCCCTGAAGGATGGGGTAATCAGCTGTACATTTGTAGCTTTCCAAAAGAAAGTAAACGCAAGAGTGGAGACAATTCTGATGCTTCTAGCTCCAAAAATAAAAGGAACGACAATCTTTGTTCCGACCTAATAGTGTTGGGCCTGCCATGGAAAGCTACCGAGCAAACTGTGCGAGAATATTTCGAGAAATTTGGAGAAGTGTTGATGGCGCAACTGAAACGAGATCCTAAAAATGGTATGTCTAAAGGTTTTGCTTTCATCCGATTTGCCTCATACACCTCACAAATGAGGGTGCTGGCACAGAGGCACATGATAGATGGGAGATGGTGTGATGTAAGGATACCAAATTCAAAAGAAGGATCAGTTGCATCGATGCCCTGTAAGGTGTTTGTTGGGCGTTGTACTGAAGATTTATCAGCTAATGATCTAAGAGAATATTTCTCACAGTTTGGTGAAGTAACTGATGTATTTATACCTAAACCATTCAGAGCTTTCAGTTTTATTACCTTTTTGGACCCAGAAGTAGCCCAGAGCCTTTGCGGTCAGGATCATATAATCAAAGGTGTTTCTGTAAATGTTTCAAATGCCTCACCTAAACAAAACAAAGGTGCTGCGAATCAGCGTAATATGTCCAACAGAAGCTACGAAGAGGGGCACCCTCACAATGCTTCTAATAATAATTCGTGGAGTAGCCGTAACATGGACATGGTGAACATGCAAGCCTTGAGTATGTCTGGCCAACACGGGCAAACAGCTGTTGCAGGAGGTGGTGGCCAAGGTCAAGGAGGTAATATGCCACTAGGCATGGGCGGAATGCCAGTAAATCAAGCTCTAGTGGCAGCCGCTTTGAACCAAGCTGCTGGCTGGGGTCTCATAAACAACATACCGTCCGGTGGGTCCGAGCAAGGTGCCTTTGCAGGTCCAGCATCGACGGCGCCTCCTGCTCCACCTAACTTCCTCTCATGGATGCAACAAGGTAACTCAGCACAGGGACCTTCTAGTCAATGGGGACAGCGACACCAGTCCCAGGGCCATTCGGTTTGATCTTATTATCTGATGCAACAAGCTCACAATAATCTCTGTGATTGTAGCAACAACTAGATAATTTTATTCTTTGTTAGTATCTACCTACAATACAAATATTCTGTTGGTGAAGAGTTTTGCATCTTAGGCTACTGATGTTATTTATTGAATATGGACTTGCTTGTGTTTTGTTGATTTTCTTGAAACCATATTATACTTTATTGTAATTTACAGTGTAATGGATCAGCCATATTACAGATAACAACCTACATGAAATGATGTAAATTGTTATTTAAGAAGTATTTATTGTTATTGTGCTTTTGTTTGTCTATTCATATATTTTTAGATAGAATGGCCCATAACTGTAACCTCATAAAGCATCATATTTTTTTGACAAAAAAAATCTAAGCAATATAGTCTGTTTTAAAAACAAACAGTAAACTTGTATAATATTTAACTGTTGCATAGCAATTGAATACATCAAGAATCAAGGGGTACAAGTGTATGGCAAAATTTAATCAAATCTTCCACTACCTATTTAATGTTTTCTATCAGATTTGGCATGTTGTGTCAATTGAATAGCAAGCAGCATCATGCATAGTCAGTAAAATAGCTGCAATTTATTGCACAGCTTCATTTCAAATATTTGAATGGATCTTTCATAAAATAAAATATGCTTTTTGTATAAGAAAGGTTTTTATGAAGACATCCCAAATAATACCTAACTAACATGGTGCATGTGTATTTCACTTTTAAATTCTTGTAATTTGTGCAGTAATTTAATTACGGCTCCTATCAAATTAGCTAGTTAATGATCATAAATGTGATTCTATTTTTTATTAACTGATGAAGTAACTTATTATAATGTACCTAGATAACTTTACCTTTGTTTAAAATACATAAATTTATTAGTGGACATTTAGATTGCCACTACAGACTGTTAAGAATGAAACCATATTAAGTATAATGAATAGAGAATCTATTGATTGTTGAATATTATAAAATTATATTGAGTGTTTCTTCAGGTGGATGTGGTTATGAAAATATAGTCAGATGTCTATTTTTCACGAATTAAATAGAATATTTTTGTTACTATGTGATGTGGGATTGTTTACTGAATGGGTATACAAAATAGCTGTAGTGCAATAATAATGCCATTGTAAATACATAAATAGGACAATCGTAAGAATGGCTGTACTGATTGCAAGATATACAGACCTACTAAATTACTTACTGAAAATGCAGCTGTTACTTTTATGTAAATATGTGATCAATCAAATACAGACGTGATTAAATACTTAGATCCTTTAAAATTGAAGTGGGCGCTGCGTCCGACAGACGTGAAACACGTTACGCGCACGGGCCGCGCGCAAAAAACATTGGACAATATTATGAATAACTCTTTAAAATAAAATATACTTACAGTAAAATAATAGCGAACACGGGAGACAAAATTTTATTGAAATGTTTGTAATCAATCAATCGAATGAAACTGCTTTTTCCCTAGTTGGACGTATAAAAAAAAGTTTATTTTTTATGGAGCCTACTTCTGATTGTTTGCATTTTCTTTAAATTGTGTTTCGGACCCCCATAATTCATTATCTGGTTAAATCCATGTTTCCAATATCGAAAAAAACATTTTCCGTGTAGTATACACGAACACTTAAAAACTTCAAGGGGTCCTACTTCATCTTAAAGCAGTTTCTTGATTTTTAATAACTTTGTGTGAACCTAATACAACTTGTCTGTTACTGAAAATAGCAAAGAAAATCATTTGTAAAATGGTATCTGCATGTATGTAGGTAATGCATATTGTTTACTTAGAAAGTATTCAAATAATGCAGCAATAAGAAAAATAAAAATGCAAAGTGAGAAGTAAAATTTTGTGTGCTTACTATATGTGTTGTATTGTATATTTATAATAAACGCTGTTTGTTTGAATTGTTTACGATCCACAAAGCTTGGTGAGTTATGCAATTGTAGATAGGTAGTGTTATCGTTACCCGAAATATGAAGTACAAAGCAAACCTCGTAATTGTATATAATATACATATTAGTTATGGAAAATGTACATTCTAATGTCTATGCGCATTGCACTTAATTATGGTAATATTAGAGAAATATATTTTGTGGAATGTAAAGATGTGTTTGCTCACAGCTAATTGAAATTTTTATGAACAAAGGCGCGGCTGGCGGTATCTGAGTGAATTATGCAAGGTGAACCAGAATTAATTAACCAACATCGTTACCACTCCAGTCCACTTCAGTCAGTACAAATTCACTAACTATAAGGTTGCTTTGAGTCCGTGAACTATTTCTTCGTAGAATTGAGTACGTCTCTAATATAATTACAACTTCGCTTAAATTTAATTTATTCATTAAAGTATGTAGGTAGGTAACTTAAGTACCTACTTGTCTGTATAATTTCAAATGCCTATCTTACAATTTGTGCTACAACTGTTATATATTACGCGCCTTTATATTCGATATCATCATTAGCCGCTAAGACATCCACAACTGGAGGCCCCCCCTCTCCCCCTCATAGCATGCAATGCCCCCCATAATCACCACACTTGGCAGACATCGCAGTATTGGTGTTGAGATACTGCTGCCCATCCCGTGGTGTACAATCCCTTAGTAATGTCGTGAATGTCGCCTTTACGACATTCACGGGAAGAATCCAATTCTTAGGCCGAGACCACAATTCGATATAATCGAATATTAAATGTAATAATGTATCTAAAAATCTTACCTTTTGTATACATTATACGATTATTGGACGCTGATTGGAATGCACTATATTATATGGTGGAAGACGCGTGGCGCAGGCACAGCCCATTCAATTATGTTTTTATATAATATTGTTTGTTACCATTTGATGCAATAATAAGTAAATTATATTTTATATTATGAACCTATTTTTATATTATACGAATGTACTTTATAGATATCTTATTAAATAGGTGGATATATAAATATGGGTTGTGTATCATTGTATGTACATATGTCTCCTTTACCTACAGGCTACACCCAATATTTTTGTATCAATTAATTACGTATCGAGACGTCCCTAACATCGGTCGATAACGTACATGTACCTATTGTTGAGCTGTCCATGTATGTATGATTTTATTAATTTCAATTGTTTTAATCATTATTCAATTATGTAAGTACAAACTCCTAATGATTAGGTATTTAGTAAATGAGGAGGGATTAGTACCATATTATGTGTTTGTGTACCTATGTTTTTTTGCTTGATTTCGATTTTATTAACTTATTTGGCTATTTGTTGTTTGGTTCTAATATGTGCATGTCGAATGTGGATTGTAATTGTCTGTAAAAATCAAATATAACTATCTAATCGTTTTAACACAACAAAACAATTTTAAAGAAATGTTAACTTATCAAGATAGTCAATTTCGTAGCGAAATTAAACCTTTATTTTGCTGTTATACCTATACGAACCAATATAAAATATGATAAAAACTATTGTATAGCTACGATAATAGTTATAAATTAACTATTACGACTATTATTGTATCATTGTGAAATCTATATTTATCCTTACTAGGTATAAGTCTGTAAGTACTTACGCAAATAAAAATCAAAGGAACAAAAATTCCTTGTTAAATTGATGTATTCATAATTATAAATTATTAATTATTTGATTAAGTACTTATTCTTCATACCACTTTGATTTGTATTCATAATATGTAATTCGATATCAAATTGACGTTGGTTATTTGTAATGAAATGACGAAGCATATTACAATCTAATCTATCTAAATGTGAAAATGTACAGTCAGTGACAAAAGTTAGTTTTTGTAACGGACATTATTTTGATAAAACGGGCTTACTCCGCCTTGGTCGGTAACTACTGGCGAACGAAAGTAACCATTTCCATTTTGACCGCGGAGAAAAATAGCGTTGAAAACCCTAACCGCATTACTAATGAACGCGGAATATCCGTGGAATAGTCACACCGAGCCTTACAAACTAACGTTAGTGTTTGTCTCTTGATTTAATTTGAAACTGTCATTGCATAAGACAGAACACTAACGTAATTGGTAAGGCTCGATGCTCGAATTATATCTAATCGCAGCCGAAATGTTTAGTCGACTTAAACGAGCTATGCTAGTGATTGATTCCGGTTCCTGCTCAACTTAGGGCTCTAACAGACAAGCGGCACTTTGACGATGACAGGGGCAACTGCTGCCCTCGTCATTATTTTCATCCGCGCGACCAAGCAGTTCGGCTGCTGATTCGAGCATATTATTATGTTTATCTAGTTTTGACCCTGACCGTGTGACCGTACAAATACAACTTGATACTTGACTTAGGATCTGTCCAGTCTTCCATTATGGATGCACATGTGTGTACCTACCTAATTAATTTGTGAATGTTATTGTGTGCTGTATGTAACCGTACCTAGTAAGTGATAATTCTTACTACATACATATAATAGTATCAGTCATTATCATTGTATAAAAGGGGGGTATAGTAGGGATAGGGAGTCTCATCGTGGCATTCAAAGAGGCATCCATGTGTTATAGGAACACCTACAGCTGAAATGTCCAAAGTTAAAAAATTGTTACACGCTGATCCTACCTACCTACCTCCTCACCTTTACCAATCACTTCAGCCACAAATATATAGGTACAGAAGGCCAGCTCAGAGGGCGTAGTAACTACATAAGTCACGTTGAATGCTCACGTTCCGCATTCCGGTTTTTGCAATGCAAACTTGTAATACGCCCTCGGTACAACAGACGCATGCACACAGACACGCGTACCCACGTAGAACTCGGTCGTCTCACAACTGAGGGCCTAGTGTGAGCATCGCGTTTACGTGGCAACCGCGTAAACGCGCGTTTGTTGAGTAACCGGCAAAATTAAAGTACACGTAAAAACTACTCGGACTCTGCAGTTTCTAAGGGCCTAGTGTGAGCATTGCGTTTACGTGGCAACCGCGGTAAACGCGCGTTTGTTGAGTAACCGGCAAAATTAAAGTACACGTAAAAACTACTCGGACTCTGCAGTTTCTAAGGGCCTAGTGTGAGCATCGCGTTTACGTGGCAACCGCGGTAAACGCGCGTTTGTTGAGTAACCGGCAAAATTAAAGTACACGTAAAAACTACTCGGACTCCGCAGTTTTTACGTATACTTTAATTTTGCCGGTTACTCAACAAACGCGCGTTTACGCGGTTGCCACGTAAACGCGATGCTCACACTAGGCCCTCTGGTGTTCGACCGAGTTCTACCGAGATCGTCGTCGGTACGCGTCTTTGTGTGCATGCGCCTGTTACCGCTGAGTTTGCCTTCTGTACCTATATATTTTGTGCTTCAGTTAGCAGCTTCAACGATGAATTGCGAATAAATAAATAGCGATGTAAAATAATACCGGTATAGCCGGAAGTCAACAAGGTCTGTAACACAGTGGAAGGTTGATAGTTCAACATACCTTTGACTTCAGATCTTCCTCAAAACGCAACTAATTTTTTCGATAGGTCACTGTGTTCCCGGCTCATTCATACAATTTCAGCACTCTATTTTGGTAAATGGTTGCACTTCGTCGTTGCTGCTCCGTGTTATAATTTACTTACTAATATGCTATGCAGATTCGATCGACGTTAAGTAGATAATGTGTTAAAGCAACATTGTTGTTGGCTGTAAGTAACAGATACAGATCTATGCTGTAAAACTTAATTCGAGTGCGAAAATACCAATTGACATGAAATAAAATTTATTTAGCGTTGCAATCTAGTTTCACTACTTCATACATCACCCCTTGGTAGGTATGCAAGTGCGGAAGACATTCGTTTTTTTTAATTCAATAATAGTTAGGCCCTAAGCTTGTAAGCTTACGGCTTATGGTGGAAATCCCACCTATCCGTAACAAACGGTAAAAGAATAGAACACATTCATCGGGGAATACAATTTAGGATTTTTCAGGAAGAAGGTAAGTGTATCTTCTAGGCAAGCGTGCTACATTTTCGACCAAGGTGAGATGGTGGCCAAACTCTGAAAAAGTACGCGATTTCCATTTCTGTGATTGAAGAGTGGCTATTTTTGGTCACTTCCGAAGGATACTGATTTTCCTGGAATAAATCGAAGTTTTGTGATGAAGCCGACGGCTTAGTCACTACCTAGTACGTCTGTTTGTCTGTGTTAATCATAACATTATACAAGTATGAACAATACAGAAGATCGTTGGTATGAACAAATTATAGAGAATGATACTATAAAAGATGATGTACTGATTGTTCGAAACTATCATTATTCTGAGGTTCGAAGATAGTCCTTATTCTAAGGTTCGAAGGGTAGGCAAAGTGACAAAGGGTACACAGATCATAATATATACCATACGGCTTCACACAAGCTTATTGAAACAGAAGTTTTTAAAGCAAAGTAGGACCTGTACTTCGTAAAAATAATCATGTATTATGTTATAGCCAATCATGGACTTAGTTTCAAACTAATAGTTTGGTATATTAAGTCCATGTAGCCAATGCACGCTCCTTCCTTATCCTTACCGTAGTTAGGTATAGGTAGGTACTTCAGAAAATGTGTCTCGTCTAGAGTCGGGTGTTCACAGTGCTTGTAATATGACCATAGGGTCATTAGCATGACCCTTGCTCGCTACAAAGGTCTTGGAAGAATGGCCTGGTGCTAGACCTTTAGTTATTATTCTGAGATCTAGACTGACACAATAAAGTCTGCTGCCGATACCTGAGGCCTTAGAATAAAGACTTAAGCCTTATTCTAAGCCTGAGGCCGATCGACATAACTTCATGCGATCGACCCCCACTCAATCCTTCTTCGCAGCATCTGTAAAGTACCTAATCTGTAACTTTGACTTCTTTAATTTACTGTGACAGTTTCACATACATTTTATATATTTTATTTTTCAATAAATATTTGTGTTTTGTATAAGTAACCTTGGAATATTTTTATGATGCACTCGATTTCTTGCTATGGATCCGCGAAGAAAGACTGCGGCAGGTCCAATGGCTCCGTCTAGTATGAAAACAGCGCTGAAAAGCTTGGCCGTCCCCAAAGCCATTACGAAAAGCAATGTCCCGGAAAAAGAAATTGTAACAGTGCACACAAGCACGCCTCATATTTCAAAGCGTTCGGTCCATGCCGAACAATCTCAAATATATCAAGGCCAAGTAAATGTTATTTCAATAGTGTGAGTTCCTTTCTTTCATAACGCTCTTGAAGTTTAATGAAAGGCAGATAGAATAGCGATCGTCAATCCGCCTGCCAAACGTAGTGAATAAGGCAAATTACCCTATCGCATTCGGTGGAGGGAGGCCTTGTCCAGCACCTAGTGGACGTCTAACGGCTGAAGAAGAAAAAGTACCATTATAATCAATGCTGTTTATTATGTACCTACTCCATTCTCTAAAGTTAAACCACCCTAAGATTGTCACACGCACATAAAATATATAGATACAGCAGGCCAGCTCAGTACAACGGCGCATTACACCCTCGACGATCTCGGTAGAACTCGGTCGCCACACGTCGGTCAGGTACACGTATATGTGTGCATGCGCCTGTTATTGCTTGTTGTACTGAGTTGCCCTTCTGTACCTATATATTATTTTGTGCACGCATTCTCTACTAGTAGAGTACCTCGTCCAGACAAAAACTGCACGCCCCTCCACCGCTTTTATATGGCATTTGAGACAAGCTTGACGTTCGATAATGATGCTTGAGATTACGGCTTATGGAAAATTGTATTTTGACGTAATTAAATAGTGGGGGTTGCAGTTATAGACTGGACTGGACTGGACGCACTCTACCAACTATCTAGACTGAAATAGAAGGGACTTCGATAATTTTAGGGTAATCAACACCAATGTAGGCAGTGGTACCTTTGTTCCCAGTGATACAAATAAAGAAATAATGTGCTGTAAGTACACGGAGGATGTAAGCGAAATAGCAGCTGGCTTCACTGACGGCACCATCAGACTTTTTAATTGTACTACCGGCTACTGCACTCACACGCTCGTGGACGACGAATGTCGAGCCTACCCGGGCCCAGTCAGCGCTATCAAGCATCGGCCAGTCAGCAAGGCACATCCAATCACCAATATGCTGCTTACATCTTGTTAGTACACTCCTATTTATCTAACAACTAGTGTGGGATCATGACTACGTAGGTATGTGACTGTTATGTTAGGTTTAAAAAAAACCACGAAAGTTCTACCTACCTAATAATTATTAGGTAGGTAGATTCTTTAACACGTCGTGGGTTCTAAAAAGTACTATTACGGCTACTCACCAATAGATGGCGTAATTGTAGAAGCCAATGGCAATGGGGGAAAATAGGAAATCATAGAATTTAAATGATCGTGGCTTGGTATCTTCTTAAAAGAAAGTAGGAAATATACGTACGGATAGGCAAATTAATTTTCATAAATCACGTCATCTGGCCGCTGCTGCCCCCGTAGTAGTAACTAGCACACACTGTTGGTGCACAAGAAATGGGTTCGACCCCGTGACCTCTGTATCCCTCAATATTGCTATGCTTTCAGATGTAAATGGTTGCATAAAATGCTGGAAATATAAATATGACCAGTGCCTATACACGATCCGAGAGAAGAGACAGACTCTCGGATTGAACTACCACCCTCGGTATAGCAAGTTCGTGTCCTACGGAGACGATGCCAGACTGAACATGTATGACGAAGAAGCACAAACTCAGGAGAGAGCTTTCTATTCAAGGTATTATTGGAACTAATTATAAGAGCCGTGTCGACTGTCGAGTCAAGCGTGTTAGGCCATAGAACCCTAAAAAGATTCTACAGAGGCTGATGATACTGATGATTACTATCATCAGTATCATCAGCCTCTGTAGAAGTCCACTGCTGGGGCATAATGTCTCCCCCATACAATGCCACGACAGGTCTTGAGCCGCATCCATCCACCAACTTCCTTCCTTTTTTTTAAAGTGTAGTAATACCATAATGTGTACTATAATATGTATGGTATCATACGCCCCAAGTGATGATACTAGTAAATAGATAAAAACTCAAAATATCCGTGTTACTCAATGAAGGTTTCAATGAAACCGTTATTGGTAAGTATTACTATACCTACAGGTTTTTTTATAAACTACATTTAGTTTAGGGTACATTATTCAACGTGTAACAAAATGCTTCCTAGAAATGTTGGCACTGTTTATTTTTATTTAGCGCAAGAAAGGGCATCTTCGATGGCCACACATCTAGAATATTTGCATGCGCTTTCAATCCCAAATCCCACCACGAGATGATATCCGGCGGATGGGACAACACAGTGATGTGCTGGGACGATCGACAGCCGTATGCTACTCGCCATTTCTTCGGCGTACACATGTGTGGCGAAGGTTTGGACTTCGATAAACCGGGAAAACAGGTAAGGCCTAACCGTGCCATCTATCTGCCGGCAACGAAATGCAGTTTCCAAGAACTCTATCCCTTTCCGTCGCTCAGACACATCTTTCGCTAGAGCGAGAACGGAATCGGCCCGATTGCAGCGGGCGTATTACGAGTTTTGCATTGCAACAACCGGTTTGCGAGTCGTGAGCATTTAAAGTGACTTACGTAGTAACTATTCATCAGTGCCGCGCAGTCGGTAGAAACAGTACAGATTAGTAAATAGTTACTACGTAAGTCACGGTGAATGCTCATGTTTCGCAAATCGGTTTTTGCAACGCAAAACTCGTAATACGCCCTCTGATGCCTGCGGGAGCGCTAATTTTCGTTCTAGCGAACAATATGTCTGAGCAACTTATAGGGGTGTTAGGGAAATTACGGGATACTGCGATTCGGCACTGGCAGATGTGGCTCAACAGATGTGGTGTTCTTTGGAATAGAAGCAAGTAGTAGTAGTTCCTAGACTAGTGGCTCTCCATAACATTGCAGACTATAATACCAGCAAAATGCCACTTGTGTTCATATCCATAGGTATATGAGAATTTTAGTCATCAATGAGTTTTAAAAACTACGCACTTTTGAAAATTGTGATTTACAACCATTTTGCTGACATTTAGTGATTCTATGATTTTCAAAAATCGTACCCGTTGTTCCGTCCGTGCATATAAACCGCGCTAATTAATTCAGCACGGTTTATCTTTAAAGAATGCAATACAGAATCAATACCATAATTTTAGAATGGTTTTCTTTCAGATACTAACATGCTCTTGGCAAGAAAAGGATTGCATTCAGCTCTGGGACTATGGATCGTGTAAACTGATCGAAACTATAGTCCCAGATAACTACCAATCAAAACTATACTGTGGCAAGCTGGTGCCGCAGACTAATCTAGTGCTATGCGCAGGCTCCGACTCGAATGTACTGCGCATTGTGGACATAAACATGAAAGTTGTAAGAATAATAATAGTTTTGTTATTGAATGACTGTTGGATGTTTCGATGTTTGTTTGTAAAGCTAGAAATATACTGCCAACCCACGACACGAGAACACGTCTAAGTTTAGCGTACACTTTGTGAACCTAATTTTCATACATGAACCCGTGTTCCACTACACCATACGTCCGTGGCAATTGCTTGTTAAAACTCGGACTACGACCTCATAGCCGCTAGTCTAGAAATGTAACAAGCAACTACACGGGCATGTGGTGTAATCTACACGGATTTTTGTTATGGAAACACCGAAATGCGCCCCTAGCGGACATCTTGAGAACCTCAATTTCCTAACAAAAATTCGTGTAGAGTATTCCACTCGCCCGTGTAGTTGCTTCTAGTGGCTTGTCACATTTCTAGACACGAGGTTCTGAACATATTTTCTGAAGTAGATACTAGTTTCTATGTAGGCATGCCCTGGCCCGACGCAGACTTAGTGTGCAAGGCTTCATAGCAACTCAAATCATGTGTTAACGTGTGGTTCTCTGGTCGAGTATTTGCAGTATATTACTAGCTTTACTCAATCACGCCATTGCCGCAACGGCTGAACTAATTTTGATGAAATTTGGTGGTTGACACAAGCTACTATTTATCCTGGTACCACGCGATATCGTCATGAAAAGCGCTAAGCAAAACAAATTTACTGGGATAGCGTTGACTTTGACGACACGCCCCGTTTGTTGATGTCGCAGGAAGACAGATAAATTAGTAAAACAAAAGAAAAATCGGGATTTCTGTTTCCCGAAAGATGCCTTCTGCGACATATATAAACTTACTTAGCGCTTTTGTGTCGCTTTTCGTTACATATCGATTTGTCTAGAAGGTTGGTCATCTGAATTTGGAAATGTATCTTTTTCTTAGACCGAGTGCTGCATACGGAATAACCCCGGTGGCATTTATAATTTCGATTTCGGAACTGTAAGAAGAAAACCCAAAAAAACGGCAGAAACATACAAAAAGACAAGCGAAATACAGAATGTCCCTAGAGTTTCTTTCGTTACTGGGAAAAGGATGCAAACAGTGGACTTTGGATAAAATAGAAACCCAACTTTATGCAAATCTTGATGGAAGTATTATTTACTATGATGAACTGACCAATGTTAAAAATAAGAAATTCACTCCGTAAAGTTGTACATCAGTTGTATTAATTTTATTTGCTAACATTTCTCTACTCAAAACAGCCGCTTATTACAAATTATGTGAAAGTCAAATACAGTGATTTAATTTTGTAAATATAGTTTATAAAACTCTAGAAGATAAAATATCGAGTTTGGCAAGAAATTCATAATAAATAAAAAAACATAAATACTCCTACATGGTATTGTATACAGGATTTGAACATCTATTATTCGACCGGTTCAGGTTGAGCCTCGTCAACGGATGAGTCTTCCCGTGTTGTAATTGTTTTTTATTTTGAGCTTTCGACATCACAGTTGAAACCACCACATCGCTATAGTCAATCGGTGCTATCGACACTACGGTAGGAGCGGGCGGCGGGCGTTCCCCGGGCGCCGCACCGCCGCCCGCCCCCCGCACCGCGCCACAGAAGGAGTTCCGCAACGGCAACGCGGCGCCACCGGTGCTCGTCCGCGAGCGCGCGCGGCCCTCGCCCTCTGCCTTCGCTCTGCCGGAGGGTGGGTCGCCCGGCGGCCGGTCGTACCGGTCCACCAGCACGCGCACCGAGAGGTCCTCCGCGGGCTCGGGGGCGCGGCGCCGCGGCCCGTCCGCCGGCTCGGAGCGCGCCTCAAACTCCTTTTTGAGGTTGCTGACGAGCCCGAGACCAGCAGGCGAGGCGGGGGGAGAGGCGGCGGGCGCGCGCGGCAGATCTCCGTGCGAGGCGCAGGCGGGGCGACGACGGCGCAGGCCGGCGCCGGCACGCAGCCACGTGTCCGCGGGCGCGGAAGCCGACAGTCGGCCGCTCCACGTAGAGACGCCGCGGTCGCGCGCGCTGCCCATGCGCGCCGCCGCGCTCGCAAGCTCCTTAAGTATGGCACAGGTTTCGTTGAACTTGCGTTCGTTATCGGCTATGTGGGAGGGAGGCGGGCGCACGGTCTCGCGGTGCTCGGTGATGATGCCGAGCTCAACCTCGCTGGAGACGCGCTCGTCGCGGGGCGCGGGCTGCGGCCTGGCGGCGCGGGTTTCGTAGGAGCCCCACGACGAGTGCCGCGACAGGTCGAGCACCACGGCGCTGTCGAAGGAGCTCCACGAGCTCTGCCGACTCGGCGGCGGTGGCTCCTCGTCGGGGGCTCGACGATCCTCCAACTCTTGACTACGCTCAACTGAGTTTTCGGTCACTGTCACTTTGTTTTTAACGTCTATTATACCACTGTCACTTTTCACTATAATGTCGAGCTCGCCGCTCGGACGGCTCTCCTCCCGGGGCCAAGGCGCCTCCCCGGGATCCCACGTGTTTATTTTTTCACGTTCAAAATTCGACTGGGGACTTTTGTGACACATGCTCCTCGAGGGCGACGTCTGCTGCGACCGGCTGAGCGCGCCCGGCCCCGTCGTCGCTACGAGCTCGCACGTTCTGCTGCTGGGAGGGTCTGAGCGCAGGCAGTTTATTAGTCTCTGATACCTCCTGCTGGATTCCCTGCGGTCGCTGGAGGCGGCGTTCTCAATCTCGCTGACGATGTGCCGCACGCAGGGCGCGCCCTCTTCCTTGAGGCGGATAATCTGGTTGGGCGAGACGCTGTAGCTGCCGTTGGCACAGGGCATGAGCATGTGGCGCGTGGCGAGGCTCTCGAGCGCGAGGTTCTCGAGCGACACGGAGGTGGGCGGCGGCGGCGGCATCAGCTCGGCCGCCAGCGCGCTGTCGGGCGACCAGGAGCTCGGCCGGCCCGAGTACGAGCCCGTCAGCGCCAGCACTAGGGGGGTGGGATCCGACACCTTGTTTTCCGTTTTCGAAGCCGTTTTGGGAGCTTTCAGGTTTGTCTCGGATTTAGATCTCTGTAGCTTTTCTTTGTTTTTCATCGCGTCGAGTATCCCCTGGTACGTTTCGAGCTGGTTCAGGAAGTTCGTGTTCGGCTTAATGCAGCTCCTTTTCCATTTGACGTGTTTCAGAGCCTTGTCAAAGTTCCAGTTGAAAGCCTTCATGGCGTAGGCGATTACGACTGAGGCCGATCTGCTGATTCCCATCTTGCAATGGACGAGAACTTTCGAGCCTTCGTTTCTGGCTTTGTTTATGTACTTGAAAGTGTTATCCCAGTGTTTAAGTAAGTCAGTCTTTTCGTCGTCGTACACTCTTATGTTGAGATAATCGAACATACCAGGGAAAAAATTATCTATCTCTCTCGTCACATTCAGAATGTGTCTTACACTGAAACAAATTGAGAAACGTGTTACTTAGAATAAAAAATAAGAATCAAATCTTGAAAACGGCTATAACGATTTTAATGAAGTCTAGGGCCGATAAATCGACCCAGAGCTAAGAAAACTCCAGTTCCGAGCATAGCTCGATCAGTAACAATTTTAAATGGCACATACAATTGCCTCATTGCACCAACCCAACTTTAGCACAAATTAAGTTTACTTTGACGCATGAATAAATTGTCACAAGCATTTTCATAAAAAAAGTCAAAAACTGAAGTTTTCAAACCCTGTTGCACCAAGTTGTCCCGTCACTAAGTATTAATTGGTGCAAATGGCAAATACGGGCATCATTTCTTTTACTTACCCGTTCCGTTGTAACTCTTCTAAATTGCTGGCGTTCCACTCTGAGCCGAGGTAGACGTGGTCGAATATTTCGGTGGGCGCGTCCATTTGACCGAGTATGGTGAGCATCTCTTGATCAATGAACGACTTGTATTCGGCCAAGTCCATGTCTAAATCGTCCTCCAGGCGGCCGCGGATAGCTTTGCTCGTCACCTCATCTAGGTCTACGCTCATCATGATTTCTTTCAGTGTGCAACGTATCACGCGTTCCGTTTCGTCCCTTTCACGTGGTCTGAAATAAATGAAATAATAAAAGAATAAAATTAACATTCTTTAAATTAAATCTATTTCCCAAAATGCCCAATGGTTTTAACATTCTGTAGTCCTTGTCGACTTGATGTTTATTTTTTGCCAAAACCACAATCATTCATAGTCTATCCGTTTTCGTTTTCTAAGTTCGCATGCAGATAACACGTCTTAATTAGCGCTTCGGCGGAAACGCGATCCTTTAGCGGCCAAGAAACTAGGTCTAGGCGAAAACATAAGCATGCTTTTAGATACAGTCCTATATAAACAATTAACAGTGATTTTTTTGTACCATCTATTTACTGTTCATCGAAATCTGGTTAAAAAATACGCGAGTTTTAGTCAGCTTATCACTGTGCGCCAGAGTTCATCAACATACATTGTTTGCGGTATTATTTAATTAGCATAATAGCTAGCCTAGATCTATGTTTAGCAACTTGGAACTAGGTAAATAGGTTTTGAAGTCATTTAGGGTTATCTAGTTAACCCGTAGACCCGTTGTCGTTATGCAGTGATTTGTCCGGCCTACTAAATAGACCCCTCTGTCTCCTCCCTTGCGGTAGTCGTAAAAGTAAACTAAGAGTTAACACCAGGGGATGGGCAGCAGCACTCCACCTGTGAACTTAACACTGATACTGTGATCAAAGGATCACAGTATCAGTGTTAAGTTCACTCGTGCAAAGGCACGACTAATGTCCAAAATACAAAATGTCCGACTAGGATTAATGTCCAACACGCACCAATTCACCTGTCAAGAGCATGTTGTATTGCATGCTATGAGGAGGCCTCGTCTAGCATTCGACGTCTTTCGGCTGCTGATGATAATGAAGGCTTGAGTTCTATGTGACTATGTTAAAATATAATTTAATAATTTTAATAATAACACCCACACAGTTACTCACATTGTCTTGATCCCACACTAGGATTACCTGTATCGTGGATATCAGGAACTACGAGTACCACAACACCCAGACCCGGAACAAATATTTGCAGATCATGCAACGGGAATTGAACCCGCACCTCTTTCATCTCAGCCGGCTACTCGCCCACTGCACCACAGAGGTTGTCAAAAGTAAAAACAGAAAGTAGTTACTATTGGAGTATATTTCAACATAGTTTAGGCTAGACCGTGCATGTACCGACCCATGGCCACTATAAGTTTAAGCGTATGCATTTTGGCATGACTGGATGTGGTAAATCTAATACATATAAATCATCATTAAACTCACTTGAGCCTCAGCGAGTCCGGAGACGGCGGTCGTCGGGACTCGATGCTATCCATGGCATGCCACTCGTTGAGGCAGGAGCGGTCTGAGTCCACGTGGCCCTCGTAGTAGGCGCACCATGCGTGCGACGTTCCCCCGGCGAAGTGGTTTAGCTCCCGAGCCCGCCCACTTGCTCGATGCAAGGTTTGCAATGCAGACCTTTGACAAACAAAATAAAATGCACCCTTAGTCACTACAGTACACCTCGAATCATAATGGACGCTTCCAAATTCATTATTTGTTAGAAGTGCTCTCAATAGCACGAAATAGGCTAGTTTTGTATTCGTCAAATATTTTGCTCATTTCGGTATTACTATTTTGAAACATATAAGCGTATTCATTTTCTATGTTCAAGGTATTCGTCAAAAACTAAATTAATAACACACTAGGAGTGTATTATTAATAAGCCAGCAGCCAGGATAAATCTTATACCAACGGAAATTGCCCAACAAGTCCGGGTAGCGTTAGCCGAGTTGGTCGTGGAAAGCAATGGCGGCAATGAGCTCACCACTTTTCACGTCTATATTCCTGCGACTTTGCAACCCACGGTGAAAAGAGGCCCTTTGAGGCTCTGCCTACTCATTCGGGGGAAAGGCGTGTGTTTATGTAAGTATGATGTATGTCAACGTTGTGAAAAGAGCTGTCATTAGCCATGTACGATGAAAAATGGGGAGGAAATTACAAAGAATTGTTGTAGAAAAAACATCATCGTGATATAGCGGCACGTTAGTCGGCTCGGCACGTAAGTCTAGCGCTGAACAAAATGTGGAGAGGATAGTTGCGCATGTTTACTGTCGCGCACGCAATACAATTAGTATAAGATAGATAGAGATAGAGATCCCCCCCAAGACACCTTACTTTTGACTTCTGCGCAAGAACGGTCAGCGCTAGAGTTTCGTGCCACTACTTGTAATATTAAGAATCACACACAATCAAGAGACACCTGTAACGACATTTATCTGATTGTTAAATTTCAATAAAGTGTGATTCGTACCCACGCCCTTAACCGATGCCTACCAAAACGGAGATACGTTATCGTGTAAAAATTAATGATGTATGAAACTTAAACTCACCACATGGCTTGTACGGACACCGGCTTGAATATGTGTTGTTGGCTACACACACGCACGCTGAATCCTCTGTGGAAATGAATCCTTAATTAGTTATTGTTCTGTGCTTTAAAAGAATTCATTGGGTGAGCGGTCTCTTCTCGGTATGGACTATAACTGTCAAGTACGTCTAGTCAGGAATGTGCGATCGGAAAACACATCGGCGATTCCTTTACATACAAGATTTTAAAATGTTTGTTTGCCCTTCTTAGCAGTGAATGAATTTTGGATTTAAAATGGAATGATTCCAATATTTGTGATTGGAATATACTCCTAAACGCAACTCACTTTAGTTCACTAGACATAAGTACTGAAAATAGTATCGAACAAGATTTGTCATTAATTGTTAGAGCACCGGTGTCCCGACATCCGGTCGTTGGTTCAAATCCTGGTTGTGCATTAATAAATTTTGCCACTCTAATAATTATTTGTATAATTATGTGTTCTCAAACGGTGAAGGATAGCATCGTAAGTAAACCGGAATGTCTTAGGACTAAACATTCGAAGACACATGTGGACGAAACGAGCCTGAATCTATTCACCACACTTATTCTTTCACCATAGGTCACAAGGCATCATACCTCAAAGTGGTCTCTGACCTAAGGTAGGAAGACCAAGAAAGAACCGGCTACAGGAAGTAGTAGTTATACATAATGTTGAAATTTAATTGATTAGTTTAATTTAAAATGTCTGTTTCATAACAATTCCTATTGCACATCGTTTACACTCACGCATTATATCAATATGTGCCTAATTAAGAACAAATAAAAAGATTATACATAATATATGGGTCAATAATTAGAACAAGCTTTTGAATCGTTTGAAATAAAACCGAAACTCCAAACGTAAAAAAAAAACAAAGTAATGGAAGTATTGGCATTTTCGCAAGGCTTACTTACATGCTCTTTTGTAGTAAGTAGATAACTCGCTAACGTAATAAATGAGTCATTCTTGTGTTGTATTGTTGCGAACTTCTACAAACAGATAAGGTTAAACTAAAATTGAGCCGGTTTAGGCAATGCCTTCCTCTTTGCGATAACATAACAAATACATTTTTCTTCTGTTTTAATTTGTCATTAAAATGTAAAGTACCGACCATGTACCGACCGACGTTTCCATTCAGTTTACTTTGTTTCCTTTTGTTGAGCATAAATAACTCAAGATCTGCTTGATTAACTTAAATTGTGTTTAAACTAATTAGCTTTTAAAGTAGAGCAATTAGCGTTAGAAATAATTAGATGGAGTTGATTATAAATGGGTGGAACCTAAGTGAAACAGAGTAGGGTTTTAATTAAATCTGTCTACATGTCAAATGGAACCAAAACCGGCTGAGGTATCCGGAATCCGTTTGGAAAACAACCTTGGATGGGAACACGCAAATGACGCAAAACGCCCGGTCCGCTTTTCCAGCTACGTTCCCTTGTCCGTCGTTGCGTTCTGTTTGAGCAAGGCTTCCGTGAACACTCACCCGTCACCGTCCAGTTTAATAGAGGTATCGGCGAGCACGCGCAGCACGAGGCCGACGGAGGTGCGCTCGTTGCAGTCGATGCCGAGCAGCGCCGCCTCCTCGCTGCGACACACCACCACCAGGTATCTCGTACGACCCGCATGGGCGCTCTCTAGTTTCACCGCCTGATAACGACAACATCGATAGCATGAGAATATATTATTTATATTTTTTGGAACAAATATTAAAATACCGTATACAAACTGGCAACTTACCCCCTTATTCATAATAATTTTTTAAACCTATTTTAGTTAAAATATCTTTTGTCTTGTTTTGATGTATGACATTTTATATCAGAGAGAACAAGACAAGCTATTTTCACTAAAATAGATTTAAAAAATGATTATGAATAAAGCCCTTAGTGTTTAAAACAATAATCTGTCTAAATAATAATCAGTTCATTTATTTTTTTAAAAAGTGAATGAATTAACTCCATAAAAGGATATTTAGAAATTGCCTCAAAGAGTTATCACAAATCATCAATCTACCATTAGCTATACGGATGGTGCCCACCGACCGACTCAACACTGCCAGCTGTGTGTGTGTGTGTGTGTGTGCAGTCATACCATTTTGAGCGTTTCCTCGGGGCGCAGCAAGTAGAACATTGACTGGAGGTGGTGCTGTATGTCGCACGGAGGATGGGCGCGCACCGGCGACCGGCGCTGTTCCCAGCAGCCACGCTCCGACCCACCCAGAACCAACGCGGCGCCCTTGTTCGTAAAATAACACTCATTGAGGCTGCAACAATGATACGTTATCATTAGCAAAGGAGCGTTACCAATGCCATATTTAATTGCATAGTATTTTTTACATCGATTGTAATGTAAGTACCTACGGATCTACTCTACCATTCAGAATGAAATCTTATTATTTGAATATAGGTACTAAACATAAACAGGTTCTTTAACAAAGTCGCACGAGATTCGTCAGATGAACTGTGCTATAATTATTTAAAGACATAATGTAACCGCGAAATGTATGAATGACGCCATTTTTAGTAAAGTTGCGGCAATTCGTCTTACAGGCGGGCGCGCGTTTAACCTCCCTTTCACCGGCGCAGGCGGTGTCGGAGACATTATTAAAGTAGACACCGCCGCAGAGGACGACGACGCGCTGGCTGGCCTGTCGCCTGCTAGTCTCAGCCGTGCACTCACCGCTTCCAAAGTCATAAATCTTAATCCACGCATGTTACACTTTAGGCGATTTACTCAGCTAAACGTTTCACAATGCGAAGATCTACGTAAATTATGCATGCAGCTATTTTTGCTCGGACATCAACTTTAATTCAAAAGAACAAAAACGTGCAGCGTAACATCTACCGAGCGACGATATCTACCTACTACCTAAAATAACAATACCCTTTATCGAGATAAAGACGCAATTTATGGTTTCACGAACCACGATGACATTTAGCTTCATACGGGTCGAATGCCTTTAAAAAGCAGTAGGTAGCTGTAGTATATTGGGCGTAAAATGCATGATGAGGTCATCTGAAAATAGCTCTGCGGGAACATGTGGGATGAGTAAATTCAGACATACTCTTACAAGGAAGGAGGGTGAAGTGGCGGATAATAATAGAGATAAAATAGATTCATGATGATACGCGACAATTTCCAAATGTTGACTTGTATTTAAGCGGCAAGGGCAGTTTCTCTCAAGGTTCATTAAAAATAGCGAGTACACACACGCGCGCGACGGCGTGTTGCCAAAACGTAGCCCATCGCGATGCCATCCATACCCAATTCGGAGCACGATGCCGCCGCTCCGCAGCGCGGTACCTACCCCGCCTTGTTGGGCCATGCTGCTCTACCTCACTCACCGGCCACCGCATGGCAAGAGATACAAATGTTAGTTATTTATTGCGTTTGCGAAATAAAAATTTGTATAGGAATCATTGTAACATGGAATTACTAATTTACCAAAACTATGCAATGGAGTTATATTTTATGAGAATGGAGAATTGGAGATGAATCAAAAGCGTTTGTTTCATCTCTTCTGGCTAATGATACCTACCTGCAAGCAAAGCATCATTAATATCCAGAAGAGTAGGATCTGAGTGCAAATGTCGACGGTTTTTTCTACCAAATCTTATTTGACTTAGTACTGCTTGAAAGGAAAGGGCCCTTTACCTATGTTTGACACGATTTACTAGGGTATTTACTAGGTATTTGAAGCTATTGGCCATATTGTGAGCATAGCATTATTTATACAATGTTCATGTCAAACACCAACATTGTAACAGTCATCACACCATAAACTACATTATAGAGTTTCCATCATGTCCACTAAGATGGCTACTTTGTCAGTAGTTTATTTTATTTAAATTGATAATTGTGAGCAAGCCAAGCACCCCAATGTTAATATTTCTAAATATCAAGCAAGGACATTTAGCAATTGCTTACAGTTCGTAACCTAGGTATTCTTTGAGTGAGAAATTATTTATTTTTAACCGACTTCCCAAAAAAGGAGGAGGTTCCCAATTCGGTTGTTTTTTTTTTTTTTTTTTTTTTTTTTAATGTTTGTTACCGCATATCTCCGGCGTTTACGAACCGATTTGGAAAATTCTTTTTTTATTTGAGTAGATATATTTCCAGATTGGTCCCATTTTTTTCAGAATCCAGTTCTGATGATGGGATCCATGAGGAATTGAGGGAACTCCTCAAATATTGTAGACATACATATGGCGATTTTGATATTTTCAGCAAGACACCAAGCATTTGCATTCAGAAAGTATCATAATCCTTTCACCACTATGGTTCTTTCATAAAAAAAATTTCATCCAAAATTATTTTGTCGAATACTATGGCAGAAGTCGGTTTTTTAAATGAAAAGTTATTCTATCCTTGTCGATTATTTTCTCGTCCTGTTCTCCTTGAGCTGGTCAGAGCGAGAACCCTCGCTTCTGCGTACAAGTCGGTACATATTTAAAAGTTATATCTTATCTAAGGTCTTAGTGACACAGCATTGCAAATGTCCAACTGTATGATACCTAGGATACCTACTAACCCATTATGCTTATTTTCGTGTTGTAGTGCGAGTCTAAAAAGGCAAGAAAAGCATGATAAAATTACGATAATGAAGACGCTTTCCAGTTTTTAAATTATATTTCAAAATAAGAAAAAAAAACAACACAAGGATTATTAAAATTATCGACTTCATGATTCAGAATCTATCATCTAATCCTGACAAGATCCTCAGTATTAGGTAACTAACTACGTCTTAAAACTTATCGAATGTTCGCACACTAAAAATAACAATAGACAAATATTGTCGATTTATGAAGCCACCAGCTTTATAGTAAAACAAAAGCGTGTCATAGGTCATAGACCTGATGTTTGTTTATGACAAAATATGTAATAGCTAGGATTGAAACAAATCAAAACTGGCATATAACTCTGATTTTTAATCTTAGACAATTTTTGTAAACAAAGAAATGTCACTGTGTGTATAAGTGTCATGTATGTGTATCATATATATATATACATACATAAGACACACACAGTGGCATATCTTGTAATTTCTTTGTTTACAAAAATTGTCTAAGATTAAAAATCAGGGTGTAATTATGAGAGCAGCTGGAACATCCATCCATAGCTAGTAAACATATCATAGCTGGGTTCACATTTGTTTAAAAGTGCAAAGATGGTCAGCCATCGAAATTAAAGCCACATTTACAAGATTTTGCAAATTGCATCTACTCTCACATTACATTATAACTTTAATGTATAACATACATTACATCTCAGTAAGTAAACAAACGTATTGGATAATGTGGTAATGTCATGCATTTGATCCGTAACAATAAAAAAGTTTATTTAATTTCAAGCTGTCTGAAATGTCGCTGCGGCGCTGGTAAGTTCGGATGAATTTATTTGGTTGACGGTTCATTCGTTGAGGTTTTTAACCGACTTCACAAAGAGGAGGTTCTCATACAGCTATTTTTTTTTAAATTATATTTTCTAGCTGCTGCCCGCTACTTCGTCCGCGTGCTATTCTTACTACGCATTCTAGATGATACAATACAAACTACAACGTGACTATGCATTATGTAATTAACAGGGCAAAAGGGTGAAGCGTTTCTTATAGGAAGCTATTAGACTCTACCAAAAACCATTATCAGCCTCCAACAAATATCATGCCAAAAACAATTCAAAATAGAACGGGGCGTGTACTTTATTTATTAGGAGGTCCGTTGAACCCCTACCGGGTTGGTCTGGTGACCCAGACACTGGTTGTGATGCATTGTCAACCGTTGCACAAAAACAACTCTAAAACGACGGTCTAAACACGACCCTTTTACTGGTATCGTTGAACACACTGCGTATTGGACCAAACTCTTACTGGACAAACCGCGACTTGGACTAACTGCATGTAGGACGAACGGCTAACAAATCCTCCAAACTTTATCATACCATAGTCCTAACCTAGCGTTACATATTTCGTAAAATAAGCCAAAACAAGACTATTCTATTGAAAGTCGTTGAGGAGTGGACGATCTCTGTGTGCGCGGCGGGCGAAGGTTCGCCTGCGACGCAGGAGGTTGCGGATTCGATTCCCGCCTCGGAACAAATATTTGTACAATCTGCAGATATTTCTTCAGGGTGTTCTGGGTATTTTTCCATGTATAATAAAAAATATCTATATGTAATGTTGTATATCAGTTATCTAGTACCCATCACAAGTTCTGCTTAGCTTGGGGCTAGATAATGTTGTGTGAAATGTCCAGCATACTTATTTATTTATTATTTAGTTTAGTTGAACATCTTTTAACTTCATCATCATTTTTTTCACTTCTTCTTCCTCTTAATAGTGTAAACATAATCTAAAGTAAAATTTTTGACTACTTTTAAACCGACAAGCACGTTTTTTGTAATTCAGACGTCTCATTTTGATCTCATTTCGATAATATAATACTAGTGGTCCGACCCGAACTAAGACCACGCGAATACACGCGATGTAGGAAACCTATTTTCAATACCATTCAACACGAATATCTTCAAAAAAAAATTTTGATAAAACAAGTTACGTGACCACCTCGAGATCATTCCCTAAACAGCATCGAAAGAATCGTTTGAATCGGACTAATCAGCGGAGAAACCGGGCCTTTACTGCGTCAGAGGAGGGCTCTACTCAAGGCTCCTCTCGATGGACCAATGACATTATAAAAGTAGCAAGAAGTCGGTAGATGGAGGAGGCTCAAGACTGTTCGTCGTGAGCATTATATGGGGAAGGCCTATGTCCAGCAGTGGGCTTCTACAGGCTGATGATGATGACTCAACGGTTGCGTAAAAACTACATACCAACCTTAGGTGAGTACCTGACGAATTCATTGATAGCCTCCTTTTTTGAAGTCAGTCCACATCTAAAATAATCTACCAAGTCCAACTTAACTGAACTACAACGTCATTAAAATTCCTAGAAATGTGAGGTCCATAATGGCAGTTATATTGGTTTTGCATTTTACAGGGTTTAAATCTTGAAATTCTTCAATTTTGAACTTTTTCCTGTTTCGTAGAAGTTGTGTTGTGGGTAGCATTGTGGGATCAGTGGAAGTACCCTAGAGGTTTTTTTTAGATTATAGCTCAAAAACGTCAGTCTAAAATAAAACTAAAAATTGTTTTAAGATATCCAACCAAAGCCCTTTCATATAACACCCTCATGGCCTGATTGTCTCTTTTTTTTTACCCCTGTTGGACCCCAATGTCTCGCCAACCCCCTGATCAATGTAACTCATACAACCTTACCTACAAATTACACTAATACTGTCTACCCACTTACCAAATTTAAATAAGATCATATAAACAGTTCGAAAGTTATCCTCAGACTAATATACATACATACAAATGCCAATTCACCTCAGAGAACTCGCTTCGCTCTTTCAATAAATACTCTGATATCTAAAAAACTTTGTTTTTTTTTTCAAACAACGCGGTCCCGTGCCTTTTTCAGGAAAAATCTACATTATATTTTCGGTTTAGGCTGTGTGTTCTAATAAATAATAATTTATTACTAATAATTTTACGTTCCAAATCGCACTAAGCAGATTGATGTCGTTATTACGTTATTACTAGAACCCTAACAAAAACCAACCTTATCGACCCCTAGTTGTATCATGTGACTATTATAACGTAAACAAAGCGTTGAGAGCTATGAATTAGTCTTATTTACAATTGTTCTTAGTTAAATTATTAACATAGAAATATATTGCCAAAAGTAACCTGCCAAATAATAGCAAATGTTCAAAGATAGGTACAAGATTACATACAAGAAGCGCATTGTTTACCTGAAAGCAACCATGTTGAAGACAAAAGGTAAAGGTAATCCGAGTAAGAAATGCCGCACAAGTTCGCACAGCTATCGCGTCACATAATAACATTAAATAAAAAAAAAACATTGTGGTCCTGTGGTTGCGATTTCCCTACAGATGCGGTAGCAAGAAGTGCGTATCCGCACACCACCGACCCGTATACGAACAACATTACACGAGCGGCAGTGCCGACTGCCGAGCGTGTGGCTTGAGCATAACTACACACTAAGCTTGCTCGGTGTGCCCGACGAGCGGCGACGAGCCCGAACACTCGACGTCATAGCATTCGCAGCTTCCCTCTGATCTGAACTCGGAGCAAACTGCCGCGTAAATATAGAAACGCCACCGAACAGGAACACGAGGCGATGAGGAAAGGAATATAATTTTACTCGCACACGCGCCTTACATTGTCGAACCGTTCATATATTAAGTATATTATAAAAACAAACATAACTAATGTAATTTACCTTTTATAAGTAGTTACGAGCAAATTAACAGTTTTGGTGTATTAACAAATTACCTAATAAGTATTGTTTTGGAATTTATTGTTGTTTATTAAAATTGTAATTACTTAAGTATAATTTAAAGGCTATTTATTTATAAAATTATTCATTATTTCAGACCTAAACTCAAACTAAACCACTCAAGCGTAGGTTATTGATCAGTTTTAATGAAAACTCTCCCAAAACCATTGGACGAATCAGTAGAGGTAGTTCGATAAAATAATGTTCACATGCAGTTCATAAACATTAATAGCGTAGAAACAACTCTCCAAATTCGTCCTTATGATGATCAATCCGGCGGAACTACAGCGGAATGAAAACATTTTAAAGAAACCCAAACTAATTGAGGTCAAACAATGAGCGCATTACGCAGCTTTCGGTCGCTTATCCTTGTAATATTCAATTTACTTATTTCAAGGTAAAGTTGAATTAGAAATCGAGATAGATCCGTTCTCTTAAAAATTTGGATATCAGTTATCGTTAGTACCTATCCAACATTTTTAACTAGGTTCAATGTACACGAGTTCTGGCTGTGAGTCACACTCGTGGCCACGCAAGGCCTACTTATTCGCTGCTTCATAGCTAGCAGATTTATGTAATTATATAAACACACTCAGGATTTTTTTTTTTTTATTCCTTTACAAATTAACGCTTTTTCCTTCAGTCAAAGTAAAATAGGTTAAAAGTACCCTGCCTGACAATAATACATAAATTATTTTTAAGGATTTGAAAGCTAAAGAGGTTAGAGCAGGAACAGGCTTCATATCATACCAAATCTTGAGGCCAGGCGACTTATTTATAACTGCTGAAAGTACTCGTATTTAATTTTATAGTCTAGTAAGTATGTGGCCGTCAGACAATAATACGCCGACGGTCGCGTCGGAAGATATTATATACCAAGGAAAAGCTTGCGTCTTTTCTGAATCTGGAGTCAGAAATTAATTTAGTCAGGACTGATCGTTTGCTAGGCATCCCATACGAAGGATTCTAGAATATACCCACTGCTGAAAGCAATCTATGAACGTGAATCTTCTATTATTGGCTTTCGTATGTAAATGTATATGGAATGTTTTGTGGGAGTTTGTTCAACGATAACTTTCAAACCGTTGATCAAGAATCATCATGAAATTTGGGTAGGTAAGTTGGTGATATCCTTAGAGAATTTATTCTCTATCAATACATTTAGCAAAATTGTATACTAGCTAAATCGGTAAAGTATTCGTTGAGATGAGGCGAGTATCGATATTGTACGTATATCACTAATTCGCGAGGTCTCAGTTCGAGGCGAACTACGAGTTTTACAGTAACGGTGTGGTGGCGCAGTAGGTTGGCGCATCCCCGTATCTATACATACAGTCCCGTCCCGGAAATGTTTCCGGAACATTTTACTAAGCTTATATACGTTACCACAGCTCCGTCCGCGAGGAAACTAAGTAGGTACTTTACTTACACGGATTTAGAACCTTCCTCATTAAATTCCCTACACGACATTGAAAATTGCATAAAAACCGGTCAAATGCGAGCCGGACTCGCGTGTAGTGTAGAGGGCTCCGTATAAGTAGGTCATAGTAGCCACTAGGCCAATTGTAGAAATATAATTGAGCTAGAAATGGGGCTACGTTACCTACCAAATGCACTACACATCAATTCGAAACTTTTGGGATAGTATCATCTTGAATCGCTATTGCTTCACCTGCAGGCAGGGGAAACATTGCAGTCAGTCAGTTGCCTGTTTAGTCAATTACGAGAGGTGTCGCGTTGCATATTCTTATGATTATTGAATGGTTAAGTATGGGTTATATTAAGATTTTATAATAAACATACCTTTTACTGAAGCGGTTCTCAACATCATTTTCAATGAATTCATCAGTCTTGTCCCCCTCATCCTGGAACAACGTAAAAATATATCTGAGCTGATTATTAAATTAATTTCAAAATAAACATAAAAACCCCACAATATTTGACTATCTATTGCAGTGACGTGTGGCAATAAAACACTTACATAAGAAACATTCTGGAAGTGACACATAGCTATTGCAAAAAACGAAGAATTACTTACAATAATTATTATTACATACATAAACATACGCCTTTTTCCCTGAACGGGTAGGTAGAGCCTCGGAGGGCCTCTTTTCGCAGTGGGTTGCACAGTATTAAACGCTGTTTTAGGCAAAAATGGTAAATAGACAAGCATCGGTCCAACTTCGACAAAGAGGTCAACCGACGAATCCAACTTGGATGGGCAGCCTTAAGGAAACTAAGCCATAAGTCTTCTCGTCACAGATACCGCAGAGCCTCAAGACGAAAGTCTATAATCAGTGCGTGTTGCCAGTGATGACTTACGGCACTGGTCACTAACTATTGGCCGTATGGACAAGCTCAAAGTCGCGCAGCGGGCTATGGAGAGAGCTATGCTAGGGGTATCACTACGTGATAGAATCCGAAATGAGGAAATCCGTAGAAGAACCAAAATCACCGACATAGCTTTCAGAATTAGCAAGTTGAAGTGGCAATGGGCAGGTCATATAGCTCGCAGAACTGACAACCGATGGGGAATATAGGTTCTCGAGTGGCGACCACAAACCGGACGACGCGGTCGCGGGAGGAAGGCCCTCCACTCGATGGACTAAAGACATAATAAACGTCGCAGGAAGTAAAGTCGTGGCATTCTAAGGGGGAGGCCTATGTCCAGCAGTGGACTTCTACAGGCTGATAATGAAAATGAAAAACCAAGTGGACGGAAGATCGGCGACGTAAATTTCGTAAGAAACTAGTCTGGGTTTGGTAGCAACCATCGTAACGATGACGATTACGACGATCGTCCGTGTATTACGTAGTAACTAGCCATAAATCGGAGACTGAAGTCAGACACATGAGTGTGCAGGTTCGATTCCCACTGTGGGGCAAATATTTGCATGATCTGCATATAATATTTGTTGCAGATCTGTAAATAGTGGTACCATGGTACTCGTAGTTCCTGTTCTACAAAGGGGTTGATTACAAAATCATTACAGTAGAGTTATTAAGTACCTATAATGGAGTTTGGTGAGGTTTTTTTAAAAATAACTTGACTTAAGGTTTTTTTATTAAGAAACATCCAACTCTGCCAATCTAACTAGGCAGTCCTGAAAGTAGCCTATGGCTGCGCAATGGTTTTTTAGGAACTTAATTGTCTGTGCTTATCGTAGAGGATAGAAATAGAGTAGAGAAGTCATAAAAATAATAATACCAATGATAACAAGATGCAAATGCTTGATCACCTTAGAATGAATTTCATTTTTTTTATCACACTTTGCAGATGCGATTATTTTTGCAACACTCTAAGATTGGTTTTGTGGCTTTGTTTGTTCGCAACTAGGGCAAACAAAAACTTTGGTAAGCGTTTTGTGATAGTGTTTTGGACGTTATCACATATTGATACCTGTACTTAGGCTTTACAAGCCAAACAGAACGAAATATCCCATTTATCTTTTCATGCATTGTATTCTATGTACTTTTTGTTTTGCCTTGCTTAGGTATATGTGCAAGGCCATTCTAGTATATACTTTTTATGGTGCTCATCTATAAGCTAACTTAGGGTTGGCTATAGACGTCCGGTACTCTATTTTAACTATGGTATGAGTGTAGGGGTCTTGTTGGTTTTCAACTTGAACCTTCATACTATTATTGGCTCCAGGAATGGCGTTTTGAATTAATTATGATTTGAAGAACCCGCAACCTTTTCAGTGACAGAACTGAATCACATAACAGTAGGTTATGGTTTTTAGGAACAACCAAAAACCCTACCCGTGTCAGAACAGAATCAGATAACAGTAGCTGTGGGGTATTTTTTATGAACAACCGGAAACACTTCCTTTGACAGAACTAAATCGGATAACAATTAAAATAGGTTAAGATTTTTATTTATGAACAAGGGGAGCCCTTCTAGTGACAGAACTCTCAACTACTACATAATCACGGTAGGTTCGGTATGTTGACAGTGACCATCCAAGAAAACGATAATTTTGATCAATGAAGTATTACAAAAAATGAGGATGCAATTTCACAAAAAAGATCTTAACTCAAAAATATAAGTCTCCTGGACAGGGGGGTTTTAAAGGGGAATCAAACACACACCCCCCCCCTACGCCGGTGCCGGAAGTCTATAGTTTTACCCTAACTTCAGCCTATTATATATGGATGGCCTATATATATATTATAAAATTAGTTTAGGCAATGATGAAAAATGTCACATAAAGTCATGACACACAAAAGCGTATTGCTTCGACTTACGTATTAAGTAAGTATTGCACTTCTTTGTTTACTTATCCAACCAGATAAATGCGAAATCCATGACCACTTGATCCTTCCATTCTGCATTAGACTTTCGTCAACAATGGATTGTGTTGTAACATCCGTCTTTGTTTGGTACTCACCGTTTTCCTTGGTGTTTGCACACTCGGAGAACGTCTAATAGTAACGAGTGCCATACCACATTACCATTTACGAATCATAGCGAGCTAGGTAAAGCAACAATCACAAACTTTTAAGAAATGGTACACTTCACCACTGACTTATCAAAACACTAAAGTTCACCAACATGTCATGAATGAGAGACGATCGAAATACACCATAATTGTTTGAACAGCTAATTAAGCATTTATCTTATTTAGTTGCTAGATTTCTGTAAAAATAGAATAAAACACGAAATCACTGCGCCTGTCTCCTTCGAAGAAATATGGATGAATGAATGAATGATTGAGTTGAGTTGAGTGAGCAAGTGAGTGAATCATGAAGCACGAATTGTGTTCCGAGAAGGTCTCGGACGAAGAATCGTCCGAGTGGAGTTGTGCTATTATTCCAAACTGGACTGAGCACTCGCAGCTGAAAAGCGAGCCGAGCAAGCTAGGTACTATGGAGGCTATGTGTCTCTTTCTAATATGGTGACCATAAAAAAAGTCAAGTCCAGGAAACTTTTTCCAAAGACCCTTATGTACGTACGTGGAGTGAAACAAACATGAATTAATGGGTTTATCACTCCATGGGTTTAGTATTATATATTCAAATCTAGATTACCATGATTTAAATACTTACTATTATTATAAGTCTAACTAAATGCAATAGATACTACCAATGAACACATTTTTTTTCGCCTGGCAAGTGTTAGAAAGGGACAAAGAGCCTCTATTCCACTCTATTCTACCTATCTCTCTTGGCTCGTTTTGCCTCTATGACGGTAATTATAATTGAGTCTTAACCCAATCGAATAAGGTCTTGTTTCGGTATTGTAATTTTTTAGAGTCAGTCCATTTTGGAATATTTTTGTCCATGGTCTGTGATCATTCATTCATTCATCATCAAAATCAATCAACCAAATTGTTTCATGTTTGTGTTTATTTTTTTGTCTGGAAATTATATGAAAATTAACTGATTGCTATGTAAAAACAAATAGGAAAACTGTACGAATGTTTATACAATTTATTAGACTAATTTCACAGTCGTCAAACGGTTCCCATGTTGTTATGACATCATTAAATTTATACAAATATTTGTTACGTCAGTGTGAAAGGTTACCTCCTGACGCCTGTAAACATTACAAATACGCTGTAAAACAGGTACAAAACGAAACATTTGCAAGTACTTATCTACCAACTTCATTTTAACTTTATTGTGTACTTAGTAAATGAAAAGCTAAAACGTATATTATGTAACTATTTCGTAACTCTGTCACTAAAAGTTATTTTTCTTGTTCCAGAGTTTCATCCAACATAAGTTCGAACCTGATCCTCAAAGAGTCAACGAAATCATCAGTAAAAGTATTGAGGATTCTAAATGGATTGTGAATAAGGTAAAAAGTAAACAGTCTACATTTGAAAATAGCTATGAATTAATGCTAACAGGCCTTACTGGCCTATGTATTGTTTTTTTTATTCTATCCAAAACATTTTATCTGTAGCCTCTTGTCCTCCAACATGATACCATGATTAACGTAAATTCTCTGTATTTCAGTATAATCGTCAATGATGGACACATCCAAGAAACTATGCATGAGTTTGTCATATAGTCAACTCAGCTTTATTCATGACATCCGTATATTGTAGCAAAATTAATATGTTTGGTGAAAAAATAGAAGACTACGAAATATTAGAACATCTTGGAAAAGGAGGATTTGCTCATGTCTATAGAGCAAGATGTCGGCGCACAGGATTATTTGTTGCTATCAAGATGATAGACAAGGCTTTGATGGCGAGTGCAGGAATGATAGGAAGAGTGAGGCAAGAAGTTACAATACACTCTCGGCTTAAGCACCCTGCCATACTAGAATTGCACACATTTTTTGAAGATGCACATTATGTGTATTTAGTTTTAGAATTAGCTCATAATGGTGAATTAGCTAAGCACTTCAAGCTAGGAACTTGCGGCCTTTCTGAGAAGGCTGCTGCTGACATATTTAGGCAAGTTCTGTGTGGTGTGTTATATCTTCATGCACATAATATTATTCATAGAGATCTGTCACTGAACAATCTATTGTTGACAAAAGACCTCAATGTGAAAATAGCCGATTTTGGACTAGCAACACAACTAAATGGACCAGATGAAAAACATGTAACCATGTGCGGTACTCCCAACTATATATCACCAGAAGTTGCCTCCAGGGAACTGCATGGACTACCAGCTGATGTCTGGGGACTGGGCTGTATGTTATACACTTTATTGGTTGGTAGTCCACCTTTCCATACTCAACATGTAAAGACAACTTTGAATAAAGTTATCAATGCTGATTACAAAATTCCTGCAGAGTTATCTATTCAAGCTCAAGATTTATTACTAAAGCTCTTATGCAAAGACCCAACGAAAAGGATTACTCTGAAGGAAGTCTTAGATCATCCTTTTATAAGTACTACGCCATGCAAGCAAGATCTATCGCGAGATTCTGGATTCCTTACAACACTACATAGCACCCAACACAGCAATAAAATAAGATGTGAAGACAAAAGTAATTCTGACTATCTTGGTTTGTGCACGGATCAGAAGCCACTAGAAAGCAGGCCCAGATCATTTAATGTGTTTTCTGGAATGCAAGAAAACAGCACTCATGCATGTGGTAGCAACGTGCCCAGTTACAAAACTGTTCAAAGTCAAAATGCTTCTACGGCTGAACTATTTGATAAGAAATACCAAAGTAATAAATTACAATTACACAAAATGGAAAATGGTAGTGGGGCAGACCTGCTTGAAAGCTTGAATAAAATTGCAACTAAATGTACCAAGGTTCCAGATGTTCACCATATTGCTGTTGATGAAGAAAACAAGGAAAATATTTCTAAGACTTGTGGTGTTACTTGTAATGTATTGAGTGTGCCACCTCTGTGTGCAGATAGATTACCATCAATATCTCATAAGACTCGCAATGCCATCTTGAAAATAGAACCTTTAGGTGTTATAGTAGAATTTATAAAAAAGAAAGGAAAGGAGAGGGAGGAAAAAGTTGTGGAAATTTGTAAAATATCCAAAGATGGTATGAAAATAGTGATTTATATGGTGGATAACAATAGAGGTAAAAACGGAAATATGGATTATGACCCTCATCCGGATGAAGTGTTTTCTTATCATAACTTGCCTCAAAAGCATTGGAAGAAATATTTATATGCATCCCGTTTTGTTGATCTTGTCAAGGCAAAGACACCAAAAATAACATTGTACTCATCATTAGCAAAATGCCAACTCATGGAAAATGGAACAGATATTGATTTGTTTTTCTATGGTGGAGAGAAAGTAACGTTCACTGCTACAGAAGGGCTAAGAGTGATTGATAAAAATTTGAAGACACATCACAATTTGTCCACAGCTCCTGAGCTGAAGTATATAACCGATCATTTTGAGGAGTGCTCAAATCGCATGAAAAGGATACAGATGGCTCTGTCTTGTATCTCTGATGAATGCTTTCCGTTAATAATTGGAAAGAGACCTGTTCAATCAGCTACAAACATCATGGTATCACCTCATCAAGGCTCTGTTACAGCAAACTATAACACTCCATTACTTAATTTTGGGTCGTTCCATCGCACAACTGCTGGTTCTAGTCAAGCTCAAAGTGACTACAATGTAATGTAAGAATTGTATTGTATTATTATTCAATCTATTTAGTGAAGAGCCCTTCTATGCCTCGTGCATTTACCTATTTTATAAAGTTGTAAAAGTTGACCCGTAAAATTAAGTAACAAGTAGTACAGCAACAAAATAAGTTAACTACATCATTTTCTATTTTGGTGGGTAGACATTAGGCTTAATTTGTATTGCATTTTTGTATAGCACTGAGAATATTCTAGTTCTGAGACAAATTCGTTTAGAAGGCTTAAAAAGTGTATATAGGATACATTATTAATGTACGTAATACGTACACCCCACTGTCCAGTATTGATAAGGTAGGTACTTAATTATTCTAATATACCTAGATGTACATGCCACAATGTATAATTCAATAATAAAAATACTAGTGGCAGCTTCTAATGGCCCATCCAAACGAGGGTTTCGGGACCGGTCTTGCATCAGTCAATTTTGATACCAATGTCAAAACTCTATTTTTTATAGCGTATATTCCCAGCCCCACTGGGGGACGTTGGGAGAAAGTGTCATCGTCCCTAGTGACAACGCCAGAAATTTTATATTATAGCCAACATGAGGGTGTAGTTACTGATAGATCTGGTGGTTTAGATCCGTTGTGCTAAAAGATCCCATATGCTTATATTTTAGATAGTTACTAATAGATCCGGTGACCAACGGCATAATAATAATAATCGTAAAAAAAAATATGCTACCAACTAATATATCCGGTTACTTAGGGGTTTTCAGAGAAGTTAAGTAGAGTCAAGAAACAAATATCTAGGTACCTTTTTACATAATTTATAGGTACCTCTAGGTTAGGTACTTTGTGTTACAGGGTTAGGGGTATTCCGACATCAGGTAATTTGGTCATCAGAAATATACATAAGGGGTAAATTCGTCAAAAGCCTTTTTATGCCTTTAGTATGAATTCGAGAACATTCATTCAGGTACAAATATTAAGCTAAAACGACTTTTTCCTAGTCTCCTGGTATTTCAAGAAATATATTCTAATAAAGTTACTCCTTGAATTTTCGCAGACTACCTACTTCAATAGGTAGGTAGCAAGTTCGACACCGGAGCCTAGTAATTCGAAAACTGCTTAAAAAAATACGGATCTATTTAACATTAAAGTTTCCTACCATCTAGTCCTAGGATCTATCAATAACTACTGGACGTAAGAAGCGACAATTTTAATACAGTTCTGAAAATTAAAATGAGCTTAATGACGTTGGTATTAGGTTCCAAATGGCTTGGATGCGAGATCGACCCGGTGTACTGTCTGGTAGGTAGCCTAAATGTGTGTTTACGATCTACTTTTTTTTTGTACAATACCTATTCCCTTAGAGAATTTATATCCTATTCCATTACTTTTCCGGAAGGGGCTCTAAAACCTTTCTTGAAGGCCTGCAAAAAGATGGCGCAAATCAAACTATAGAGATAATATAACGACATCGGAAGCGCCATTGCATTCCCCCAGAGACGTGGCGATAAAAAAAACCTTTCTTGAAACCTTGGACGAATTATCAATATATGTGATAATTCGTCCAAGCTTGAAACCATACCTACAAAAAAGCCATATTACAACCGGCTTAGCCATTTCGGAAATACCTATAAATAACAGACTATTTTAGTTTCTATACAAAGTTTTATTTGTATATATTGGAAGAATATGTACTGTTTGTCTGAATATGTAGGTATTTATTCTTCCCTGGAATCCATTTTGTTCCTTGCTCCAAGACTAAAGTACATCACCCTCTGACTGCGTCCAAGATTACCCTGTGCTGCCCTGGGCCCTGGATTGAAATCAACAGACTATATATATCTTAGAATAAGGACTTGCTTGAGTCCTGATTCTAAGATGTATATGAAAAGTCCTCTTTGGACTCTATTTACTTCTATAGACAATAATTTTCTGACAGCCTGATACCACGGAAGAATGAATGTCAATCTTCCATGCCTGATAGCAGAGTCTATGGAAACGACGTGCTTGTCACGCCCCGCAATGTTCCTAACTAATGACTTGACCGTACAGAATGGTGTATAATCTGTGGTGCAAACTTAGATTTTGACAATTAACTGCTATTAATCCTAATCTGTGTCAGCAGTATTGGCAGCCATTTTGTTTCCTTCCTTCAGTTTCCTTCGTGTTACTTTGGCGTGTTGATAGTTTTTGATATTCAAATTATTTGGGTGTTTTTTTCTGTTTAATTCGGATGAAAGAGGATTCAGTGGATTTTAGCAGGTTTTAATTCACTTTGTTCATACATACCTATCACGCACGGCTCGAATACCTACCAAAAATGTTTCGCCAGTGTTGTGTTCCCAAATGTTGTAGCCAACGACAGGACGTTAGATTACATAGATTTCCTGTAAGAAAGGAAGATCGGGATCAGTGGTTACAGTATATTAATTGCGAAAAACTGAAAAGGATGGACAGTTTGATCAACAAAGCCTTTGTTTGTCATAAACACTTTGAAAAACGGTTTATTTCAACTACAACTACTCGTCTAAGAATTGGTGCATATCCAGCTTTGTTTACTGACTTGGAAATTTCATCTGGAAACCCATCAAGCAGTTCTTCGGAATCAGGTAAAACAACACACACACACATTATTACACTGTTCTCCTCTAATTAGAAAACGCAACATCTGTACCCGTAGCTGTCCTGTATGTACATATCTCTGGTGTGGTTCTATTAGGATGAATTCATCAGATAAGGTTTTTATAGTTATGTAGGGTAGGTATATAACTATGAAAGTTTCAGTATATTTATAACATTTTATTAAGTACTTAGTTTGATTGTAATTTTTAAGCTTTATTATGTGATTTTTGTATGTTGAAAATCATTTGCATAGTCCAGTACTTGGATGAGTTTCTGGGCTCAACCACTTTTTGGGTGTAAAATTATTTTTATGTAGTTTTTAACCACCAATATGCTAGCAGGTAAAGGAAAATCATTGACTAAAATATTATACCCTATTTTTCAGCACTAAAACAAATGCCATCATCATACAACCGCAGCCTTGATGATCATGCATATTTGAGGCAGCCTCACTGTGATCATTCTTATTGCGCTTCAGTGAGCAGCGGAGTATTAATTCCAGGCATGTATTTTTTCTATAAATAATATTTTTCATACAAAAGTATAGACTTACATGTATCCAGTGGAGGGCCATGCTAAATAAGGCCTCCCCAGTGGAATGCTCTGGGAGATTTCCCATAACAAATACGCTTGGCAGGTGGATTGGTGATTGCAGCATTATTGCAGTGTTCAGTACAGGTGGATGCAGCTGCCCTGGTTTAATCTTAGGCCAGACACATACTTAACATTTTTATTGATATACAATTTTCAGAGTTAACCACCACTGTGACTACTGAGCAGCAAGAAATCTCAAACCAAGAAAAGCCAGAGAGAACCACCACTGTGACAACTGAGCAGCAAGAAATTTCAAACCAAGAAAAGCCAGGTCAGTTGCAGAGTTTTATGCTTACCAAGTTTAGGATTAATAGCAGTATACACATTAGGACTAAGTATAATTATTCAAGTATTGTATTATAAGATTTTGAAATGTAAAATAGGCACATAGATATTTAAGTATAATTTGAAGTCACGCTTGCTTAGATTACATACACAATATGCTGATTTATATGAAAATAGAAGCCCAGAAAATGAAATTAGTTATTGTCTGTTTTGAATTTGTTCTGAGGCTCGCTGTTGACAATTTATAAAGTACCTACAAAAGCTAAGATATAAGAAGCATGTTGAGTTAGATTGACAAATGCTTGTTTTGTTAATATTCTATCACTCAAAAAGTATTTATTGCTCAGTGTATGTACCGCTCAATCATTTTAAGTTAGAGTTTAGAGTATCAACACATGGTTATTTTGAACGCTAAAAATGCTAATCAATTGCCTCTCAGTTAATTATCACACATATTTATTTGTAATTTTTTTTTTTCAGATCGCACACCTTGTAGATTCAGCAAAAAGAGGTTGATCAGAGATGTTAAATCATTGACTCCAAAATGCAAGCTTTTGTACAAAGAGTTTCAAAAAGCTAAGCGCCAAAGGGATTTTCAATGTAGGGCCAAAAGGGCAATTGATTTTAGCAAAGAGACGTCATTTCAAGAACTGACGAAAAAAATGAATCCATTGGCAAAAAATCTTCTTTGGATGCAAGTCAAACTCTGCACGAAAAATAAAAGAGCTAGAAGATTCACAATGGATGAAAAATTGATTGGACTGGCAATTTATAAACAAAGCCCAAAATCATATAAATTTCTCAAAAAAATATTTATTTTGCCTTCCAACACTACATTGAAGAAAATGATAAGCCATTTAAACATAGAGGCTGGCATCAATCCACAAATTTTTGGACTTGTAAAAGAACAGGTAAAATTATATTAGTAAACAATATTATTTAAGGTCCATAATCTTCATCAACATAAGTTCACTGCTAATAATAAGCCTGCTCATAGAATGGTTGTGTTGTATGCATTTTTACCATAGGGGGCACCTTGGACAGCGGATTGGTGATTGCAGTATTGGTGTTATGTTCTCTGGTGGGTACTGCTGCCCACCCCTTGTGTTATCTCTTAGTTTATATATTAGGTAAATTTATAAATACCCTAATCTCCTTTATCATTTTAGGTAAAAGACTGGAATGAACAAAAGAAGTTATGCACAATTATGTTCGATGAAATGGCCCTGGAACCTGCAGTAACATATTCTTCCAATAAAGATACAATTGACGGTTTTGTACATTTGAATGAAAAAATAAGCCAGTTTGCAGACCATGCCCTTGTGTTTATGATACGTGGAGCAGTTCATAAATGGCAACAGCCAATTGCGTTCTATTTCTGCGAAGGGCAGACAAAAAGTTTACAACTCAAAGCCATCATTAAAGATATAGTAGCTGCCGTAACAGAAACAGGACTCCAGCCCATTGCACTTGTCTCCGATCAAGGTTCTAGTTTTCAATGTGCAATGAATGACCTTCTGGAAGACACAAAAAGAGACCAGTTGTGTGCAGGGGAAAATGTTGGTTAGTGCTCTTGATATGATATAATAATCAATAAATGCTGGACACATTTCACACAACATCTAGCCCCAAGCTAAGCAGAGCTTGTGTTATGGGTACTCGGTAATTGATATAATTAATACAATACATTGCATAGATAGATATTTTTTTATTATACATAGAAAAATACCCAGAACACCCTGAACAATTATCTGCAGATCGTACAAAGATTTGTTCATAGGTGGGAATCGAACCCGCAACCTCCTGCGTCGCAGGCGAACCTTCGCCCGCCGCGCCACAGAGGTCGTCATATATGATGAGGATATGGTACTACCTATATAAAAAATAAAAGCAAATAGGTATATAAAATAAAATGTTTATTTGGATAATTGTCGTGCTGGTTGTGGTTTCACGCGAAATCGGTTGAGCCAATTTATATGAAATTTACAATACTTTTAACCCGTAATTCAGTTTCCTTGGGAGAACAATGGCGATAAAACCGCAGGCTACTAGATGGCATAAAAGAAGGGTTTGCTTTAATTTATGTACTATTCACGTTTATTTATTTCTTCATATTGGTATTACAGTAAAATCGTCTGCAATATGAGCCAGGATGATGATCTAGCTAGGGAACTACAATATTATAATTAACAATAAAATAATGTTATCACTACATATTGGTGTACCTATACCTAGTAGGTATACTTACATAGCAAGTATACCTACTACTTCTCTGTTATTAATCTGATCTAATAATCTCTCTAATCTGTTAACCTGTTCTCTTTACTTTCAGATAACACAATCCATTTATGTGGTAATTCAATAAGTGTCTTCTATGATCCACCACATTTAATTAAAGGGATGCGCAATAATTTGCTTTCTAAAGACATCATTTTTGAAGGAAAATTAGCTACTTGGCAGGATATCATTGATGTCTACAACACTGATTGCAACCATGGTGAATCCAGAATATTGCACAAATTGACTGATGAACATGTAATTCCTGGCAAAATTAAGAAAATGAAGGCAAGTTTATTTAATTATTTTATACTAGCAGCTTTCTATAGTGTCACCCGCATAAGTGTCGATCCCAAGGGAATATCGGCATACAAATTAGCCAGGGGTTAAGCTATGTACATACCAAATTTCATTGCAATTGGTACGGTAGTTTTTGCATGGAGAAGTAACAAACATACATACATAACACACACTAGGATTCCCTGTGTTGTGGGTATCAGGAACGAGTACCATGGTACCATAACACCCAGTCCCGGAACACATTTGCAGATCATACAAACATTTGTCCTGCATACCATACTCAAAGACTCACAGTGTAGTGTGATATTAGGGTGATGATGTGATTTAGAGGCAATCATTGTAATTCGGAAGCTAAATAATAGTTGATGTGTGGACAGAGAATAGGTGCGGGAGATAAGGAGAATTAAGTGCTTAATTTAAATTCGTTTGTTAATAATTTTCAGGTCAAGAACTGCGTGCGTGTCTTTAGTAAAACAGTTGCAGCTGCTTTGTCCTACACTGCTCAGTTTCGTAAGTAGAAGTTCGATATAATATTAGAGGGCGCGGCGCGCAGCCGCGTCAGGGTTGATTTTGCATGAATGGAGAAATGAAAGTTACAATTTACAATTATCAAAGACTTTACAATTACAATTTAACGGTAACTTTTGTATGAGAAAAGCATTGACATATATGTGGAGAAAAGTGGCGATTGAGAGCAATGATTGCACAATTTACAATTAGGTACAATACAATTTACAGTGAGATTGAGTAACAAACATCTAATTATTCAAACTTTCGCATTTATAATAGTGGGATTATTTTATCTATTCCCGAAATTATTAATGATTCTCGCATGTTTGGATTCAGACATTTAAGCTTAGTTTTATATCAGATACTCATGGCATTTTTATTTTTCAGCTTTATATCCTAATGGGAAGCCAGTAAGCCCGACGCTGAGGAATACATCGGATTTAGTATCATTTATGGATGATTTATTCGATAGTGCCAATGGAGCTGGCGGTCTAGATAATAAAACGAAATCAAAGGATCTTCGGCGGGCTGTGACGTCAAAATCAAAGCACCACAGTTTTTGGACAGATGCCATCAAAAAATTGAATAAGATAGCATTTATAACTAAAGACAAAAAAAAGAAAAGTGTTCCGTCACTAAAAAATTGGGTTGTTACTCTTAAAAGCTTGAAAAGGGTCTGGAAATACCTAAGTGAGAAGAAAAATGTAAAAATAATGAGACCTCGCTATTTCAATTCAGACCCAGTAGAAAACTTTTTTGGCCAAGTCAGGGCATACAACTATAGGAGTAATGACCCAAGTGTTAGTGCGTTCAAACACACTTTCAAATCACTGCTGATAACGAGATTTATAAATTTCCATTCAAATACTTTTAACTGCGAGGATGATACAGGCAAGGAATTACTGTCAATTCAGTCACTGTTCAAAACATTTAATAATGATAACAATGCGCCAAATAATGATACCAATGAGATTGAACAAACCAATGAAGACCAACATTCGGTTACTGTTGAAAATATTCAGGTCCAAGCAAGACGAGAGAGATTAAACGTACACTCTAGAGCATACACCGTTGGATGGGTTACTAGAAAACTTTTACAAAAAATTAAATGCAACAAATGCAAAGAAAATTTGGTTACAACTGACGAAGAAACCAATGTCCACGATTGGATAAAAGCACGGGAATATTTGTCGATAAAAAGAAGAAAATTAGCCTATCCAACCGAATATGCCGTGAGGAATTTCGGTATCATAACAAAGGTGACAAATGAATATTTAGAACAAAAAGCATACCAAAACAATATTTGCAAAAATATTAAACAAAAAGTATTGTCTGAATGTTCCTTTGATTTCCTCGATTGTGAATCTCATAAAGAAATTGTACTTGAATACTTTCTAAGTATATCAGTAAAACTATTCATATTTAATTGGTGCAATGTAATTAATAAAATTTTAAAAGGAGTTGACATAATTCGCCTTGAAAGATCATCTTTGCCGCCAATGCAATGTAAGGCATTACATAAATACAAAAAGAAATTAAAAAATAAAAAACTTAATAAATAATTTGCCTATTAAGCGTATTACACTCTTGATGACTATATTAATGATAAAGCCGCGTGGCCTGATGTCGCTCTGCCCCTCGACTGCTAAAATGGAAATTTGCAATATCTGTACTTACCTATTTACATGTTTGTATTAGATTATTATTTATAAGTATAACAAGCGTAGCGTGTGCTGTCTTGCATATTTTTGCTGATGTTTATTTACTTTTGACTACCTTCCTAAGGTTTTTAAGTTCTCATTTACTATGTATCAGCAACTCCTTGCTCCGAGGCACCACACAGGCGCTTCTCACCTAGTGGTAAGACGAACCATTTATGTAAGCCAAGCCGAGTTTGTTGCCTGATTCTTCTCGGCTTGGTCGCGTTGGAACAGGAGTAATTTAATTTTATATAAGACGATTCAAAATGATCCTTGTGATTTCAATGAATAAAGTTCTTTTTGACTTTGACTTTGCTTGTTTCTGTTCATAAATTTTAATTGAGGGTTTACTATAAATCATGCCTGAGCACAACTTTTTAAATTCTCGTTTAGCAAGCTATGGTTTCATCCATTATTCTACTAGTTACTAATAATATATCGCCACAGACAATATAGCGCAGCAAACGATTGATCGAAAAAAACAAAAAAACCATTGTCATCGTCGAAGTTTGCAACGGTATAGTGTCGATAGAGGTCACATTACCGTCTGTACGTAGTACTCTCCTTAGTCTGTGGTGCTTGTTGCGCTTGTGACGCTTACGCTTGACTTTGACCAATGCATGGATATAATACAACCTTAGCCACTCGACTGCGCGTCACCTAAAAATAACCACCAATAAATTCTATAAATTTATTTAGTTCTGGATAAAGCCATGGGATAAACTTAGATAGACTATTAAGGATAGACTTTTCCCAACAGCTCTTTTCAGGGCTACATGTATATACATTTCACTTTTCCTTTCAAACGTTTAACACGAAGACATTTAAAAGATGTTGAAAACAAGTTCTTTTTTGTTTTCGAGAAAAAATTATGTCTAATGTGTGTGGTTTTGTTGGAAAATTGTATAGAATATATTTTAGTCAGCACACAATTTTCTATTGATAGCAATGAGGGCTATTCATATTTGATTTTAAAAAAAAGTAGTTCAAATTGGTTCGATAGATGGCGCTGACTCAACTCTAGCTGCCAAGATTGTCAAATGTATTATCATCTGTGGAGTATGCGTACTAAGCTAATATCTAACTAGTTTGTGGCTATTAGTCATCATTGATTCTGTTTGTGTTTGCTTCTTGAGTGTGCGCTAGTAATTTCGTGGTGTTTTTAAAAGTAGGCAAAAATAAATACCACGAAATGAAAATGTATCTACGTTGTTGATGTTGACATTTAACTTTATTGACACTTCACAGATATGTACAGAGCAGCGCCATCTATTTTGAAAGCGTGATTTGAAACGGCCGTGACTACTGTAACAATTTAGCGTTTCCGAAAGTAATTATTATTTTGTTCATAGTACCGATTTGACTCAACTAGCGAACCACGCTACTTGAGTCAAATAAGTAATTATCTATTATAAAAGGCCGGTCGCACTCGGAGCGAGTCAGTCCTGCAGTAACCTAGGGGTAACTTATGCCCAAACACTATGTGAAAACCAGAAATATACCATCGGAAAGTGATCCATAGTTGTTTTATTGAAATAGTGCAAGAGTGAGTTAGGCAGTGTTGCAGTTCGTTTTCACTACAATTGTTTCTATGCCACCTAATTTTAGGCGGACGAGGACCATAGATAATGATATTGATTACATAGACAAAGTAATCTACATTATCTAAAAATATTCTAAATGTCACATACGTCATCCATCCGTCTAGTTTGTCTGTGGATTTCTGTTCCACCATCTTTTCGTCACGATGCCTCCCAAGAAGCAACCAGAGAAATCCGGTACGTAAATCATTTTGTGGGCAAAGGCATGCAAAATCGATCAATTTTATATGTGAAATATAATAAATTTATCATATAATACATCATGGTTTCAAGTGATAAGCAGGAGAAAACTGTGTTCGTGTGTTTGTTGAAATGACACGGGAATGGCCACGCGGTTAAAACATGTTGTAAATGTGAATATTACAGTGTAAAATGTTACAATCACCAGTTCCTTTATAGTACGAACAAGAAGTAAAACTATACATTGTGATTCTACACCCTAATTTGCAAGTGTTGATGTTCCCTAACTTGTATTGACAACATGTTGAGGTTATGTTTTGGTCATCTTTTATTTTGTGATTTGCAGCTTCAAGCGGGTCCAAACCCGCCGAAAAAAAAAGCACTGCTAAAACACCTGCACCTGCTCCCAAGGCTGCATCGACTAGCAGTGTGCCGAAGCCTGCCGCGTCTGCCAAGACTCCCGCGCCCGCTCCTAAGGCTGCAGCACCTAAAGTGGCCAAGACCGCCTCAGCGCCAGCAGCCAAGCCCGCGGAAAAGAAGCCTGCGTCTGCGCCGTCCGCCAAGCCTGGCTCCGCCAAGGCTGCTGCCCTGAAAACTAAATCCAGTGCGAAGCCCTCAGCGAAGAAGGCTGCAGGAGCCGCCAAGGTTAAACCGGCAGCGACCAAGCTGAAGATTGCTCCTAAGCCCAAGAAGACTGGCATCAAGGGACAAAAGAAACAGGTTGTGAAACCTGTTGCAAAGGCACTTAAAGCCCAGAGGAAGGTGAGATATCAGATATTCTACTATATAATATAACAAAAAAGCATAACTATGAACAATGAGTTTCAATGCATTTACTTGTTTCAAGATAATGTGCATAATATAAGGCTAAAAATCATTTGAATTAGTCCTGGCTAGAAAACAGACATTATATTCGGAAATATACCAACAGTTTATAAATATTTCAGGTTGTGAAAGGAGAACATGGCAAGCGAGTCCGTCAAATCCGCACCTCGGTGCACTTCCGCAGGCCAAAGACCTTTGAGCCTCCCAGGCAACCCAAGTACCCCAGGAAATCTCTGCCCAAGAGGAACCGGTGAGTTCATTGTATCCGTAGATAAAAAGTGATTCAGTGCAAGCTATTTGTTAATGAAGATTGTTAAAATTTTGCATACTTGTTAAATTCCAATGGCAATACTATTATGGTGACAACAAGCTCATCTGTTGATGGACAATGGAACTACTCAATAAATAATCTAATTATGTTGACATTTTGAATACCTGTCAAGTTCTGATGACACAACATGATGGTGACTGCTGATCTCATGATGCAGATGGAAGGATGAACAATGTATAATAAAATATGTACAAGAATGTTATAGTAGTTGACACCTACTGAAATAATATATAACATTAATATTATCATCAGTCTGAAGAAGGCCAGTTCAATAATAACATAACAAGCTGTGTATTATGCACTATGGCATCCAAAATCAAGCAGTTAACCTTGTAAATCCATCCCATCCATCCATCTTGCCGCCCATCACTTCAGCAATAGAGTGGTTTACAATTGGATCGTGCTATCAGATGACGTTGTTACTGCCACTTCTGTCAACCCATTCAAAAACAAACTCAACATCTGGCTTCGAACAAATAAATAAGTGCTCAAAAAAATTTACTAAAACTAAGAGACAATATTTCAACTAAATTTTAACACTGTTGACGTAGACACATCAGCGAAAGCTGCTCGTCTATAAATAAATAATAAAAAAATAAAATACATCCGAATTGAGAACCTCTTCCTTTTTTGGGAAGTCGGTTAAAAATAAATGACGTGAAATAATTATAAATTCTTACATAACCAATTGAGTCCAAAAAGTTTACGTTAGATATTAAAGGTTTTCAGGATCAACTATTGACATGGGGTGCCACAGGATTTTTGTTTCTAGTATACATGAACAATCTCTATGTGGGGTAGTCCTATTTGCGGGCAACACTTTAATTTTCGTTGTTGACAGATGTAAAGCTAATACGAAGTTATAAATTAATCACTATAGCAAGTTCTTGATTGTTTGACCGTAATATTTTTTTTACGTAATTTTTATAATATGATATCATTAAATTCACAAAACATTACCATACATAAACGAAGGGGCAGGAAGAGCCTCAAAGGGCCTCTGTTCACCATGGGTTGCACAGTCTTAGGAATATAGACGTGACTAGTGGTGAGCTCATCGCCGTCAATGCTTTCCACAACCAATATCCATTTATTTTAATATTTGTTTAGAAATGGGGCCACACATATTGTAAATTCTACTATTTTCTTAGGACTTGATCCAGGTTTGCAGTGCTGCCAACCCGCATTGCGGTGTTGTAAGTACTTGTATATAGTACCTGCAAATCTAACCCCAGCCAGCCCAGCCCCTTTATTGGTTAACGAACTGATAAACGCTTTCGATTCCGATTTTAAAGTACATTGCGCTTAATGCTTCGAATATTTCTGCTCTTGGAAAATAAGGTACAACACGCAGCGCAATGTACTTCGAAATCGTAATTGAAAGCGATTACCAGTAAGTTAGACAATACTGGTGCTGGTCCTTAAAGTAATGGATTGGAACATTAGGTTGGTGGCAGCACTGTGTGAAGTGTATATGAAGGCGTCAATGATGGAGAGTAGGATTTGTTTTGAACATTGTTGTTTAATGTTGATTTTTCTTTTAGCATGGATGCATACAACATCATCAAGTACCCGCTCACCTCTGAAGCAGCCATGAAGAAGATTGAGGACAACAATACCTTGGTATTCATCGTCCACACCACCTCAAACAAGCACCACATCAAGGCTGCCGTCAAGAAGCTTTATGATATCAATGTTGCTAAAGTTAACACCCTTATCAGGTATGATGATACTTTCTAATCATTTATCAAAAGACTCATTTGCTCGCAGGTCCATTCGCATGGAACCAAAGTGCTTGCACTGATGTTTTGTGTACTAAGCTCGTATTCCAGAACTAAACAAACTGAATTGAGACTCCAAGACATATTTCAATAATAAACAGCAGAAAATCTATGCTTGAGTCTCGATTACGATTAGTTCTGAAATACAGGCCTAAATCTTACTCAATAAATACCTTGCACAACAGTGAAACCCTTATTAAAATCTGTCTAAGCGTTATAAGTGTACTAACATCTTCAACCTGAAAAAGTCTATAGCTGGAGTAACCTTTGAATGAATGCCACAATGCAAGACCATTGAGACCATCTGCCTCCATCCACCGACTTCCTGCTACCTTTAAAATGTCATCAGTCCATGGACAGGGTCGTTCCTAAACAGCGTTGTCCGTTACGTGGTCGCCGCTCTAAAATCTTTAGTCCCCATTGCTTGTTGGTTCTGTGAGCTAATATAGCCTATGGCCATTTCAACTTGTTATTTTTGAGAGCTATGTCGGTGATCTTGGTTTTTCTATGGATCTCGTTACGGATTTTATTTCGTAGTGAAACTCTGAGCATAGTTCTTTCCATATGAGTCATGCTAAGCAAGCAACAAAGAGTGTCTCTCAAAGATCCCATAGCACATCACATGCACTGTCGCTAATTGTTGTGTTGAGCCCGCGATATGTGGGTAAACCTTTATCCTACTAATATTATAAATGTAAAAGTTTGTGAGGATTGATGGTTATTTGTTACTCTTTCGCGTAAAAACTACTGAACGGATTATGATGAAACTACAGTTTTATAGCTTGTACATCAGAATAACATATAGGCGGCTATAATTTATAATAGAGGTTCCAGGCGGGCGGAGCTGCAAACAAATATATGCTAGTAGTTAATCCATAAACCAGAACCAGCTGTTAGTTATTTATCTTAGATCAAAATGATGAAATCTTGTGGGAATCTCATTGATTGAGAATGAAATTAAAAAATACACAACTCTGATCAGTTTTACTTGTGGAAATTTGATTTGTACCTTTTTCTTGTAAAGTAAAACAATGTTCTTTTTTCAGGCCCGACGGCAAGAAGAAGGCGTACGTCCGGCTAGCCAGGGACTACGACGCATTAGATGTCGCGAACAAGATCGGCATAATATAAGCAAGTTGCTGTAAGTATCAATTGATTTCTTGTCCTAATGTAACAAATGAAGCTAGTTCTCAGTTGCCTAGGAAGAATTGGCGCTTGCATCGCATGTATTTGCGAAGTCGCAGTTTAGGGCGAACCACTAGTTAACTAAAGTTTATAGTATTTTTGTATTGGAAAACGCTAATACTATTAGTTTGTAGCATGCAACCCGGTTCTGGCTGATGGCTGTGCGTACAATTAAAACAGCCCAGTAGCTGCACAATTTCTATGATGAAATCTTTGTGGGAATCTCATTGATAGAGAATGAAATAAAAATAACACAATTCTGATAAATTTTATGTCCTAACTAGTTTTTTTTTCTGCTTTTACAGTGGGATTATAAAGTCATTGTTTTATTTTCAGACCTGATGAAAAGAAGGTGTATGTCTGCCAACAAGATCGGCATCATAAGCAAAATGCTTTATTTTATTTTATAAGAATAAAAAACATTTAAAAATTACAACATTTATTATTTTTACATTAGAAACGTTATAAATGTTTTTTCTCTCTTAGATTTCTTCAGAATAAATTCTATTATCAAGATCGGCCCTCCAATTTCCGTAAGAAATGGCAATGGGAATAATTTTATGTCCATATCTTTAGAAAAGGGGTGACCGCACGTGTCATCATCGGCGCGGTACCGATTCCGTTCTCGCTCTAGCGAACGAGCGACCGAAAGGGGTTAGCTGTTACTGAAAACTACCATTTGGCGCGGGTAGTTGTGGCCTAACCTTAAAATTTCCTTTTTAAGTTTTAAAAGATTTGGACTACGAATTTAGAATTGTGGTTAAGAATGGTAAAATGATCCCTATTAGTTGCGTTCACCATTTGCTACGAGACTTGGAGGACAAAAACTAGCCTAGTCGAAAATAAATCTCGGAAGTTTTTAAAGGTTTGTTTGTTCTTTGGTACCTACAGTACAACCTACTAAAAGTCCTACGGTGGGCAAAAACTTGGTTTTTGTACGTTTTTAGGGTTCCGTACCTCGATAGGAAAAAACAAGACCTTAGCTCGGGAACGGCTTAATGTATCGACTAAAAATTAATACCAATAAAGGTATATCAGCTTATAGTGCAGTAAAAAACCTTCCTACATATAACCTTCTAACATAATGCATTAAAAAGATATTATGGTACATGTTTAGTTTTAGTATGGAAATCGCTAAAATGAAAAGCCTCTAGGGGTACATACAATAAACATAAAATTTTAAAATTTTTAGATGGCTTTGTGACGCATGAAAATGTTAAAAATTTACCCTAAAATTTGTAGGAAAAAGTGACTGAAATTAGAAGAGCTCTGACAATTTTGAAAAAAATTACGCAACGAATCCATCAGGGCTCGCTCGTACCTACTTGTCAGTTTTATTTTATCTAGTTTGACTCTGACTTGTTTGGCAATTTTCGTTGGTACAAGATTTGTCCTGGCTGCGGCTTATCTGAGAGTGTATTATTACTAGAAGAAAGCGTTAGCCAAATTGGTCATGGAAAGCAATGGCGGCGATGAGCTCACCTCTTGTGCGACTACCACGGTGAAAACAGGCCTTGAGGCTCTGCCTACCCCTTCGGGGGAAAAGGCGTGTGTTTATGTATGTATGTACCTATGACTGAGCTAATGTAAGTAATTCTAATATGCAGGAAAACAATAAGGAAGTTAGGTATATAGAACTAATTGTCTACATAAGTAACTTATAGGTTAGGAAAATCCTTGGCAGAAATTGAAAACCCACCACAACGTACCTACAAGTATCAAAACAAAGTAACGTACGTTACCAACTCAAGGTAAAACATACATGTTCCTTTTCTTACTCATGCATGGTACCTATAGCAAATAAGCAACTGGGCCATGTTTATTATGATTAAGAGTATATTGCGGGGTTGGTAGGTAGGTACCCAACACACTCTTCAATGTCAGGTTCAGAGATTTATATCTTTCACATTATTATCAGTGATCGGATTTAATACTGCAACTATGGTAGGTACTCGTACTTAGAGTGGCGTCTAACTCTAATCTTAAACTGAACTACCCACTATTCCACTAGGTACTTCAAAATAAAATATTCCTCCGTAAACATAAGGACCGTTTTCATATGTCAAGTAAAAGCTATTATTTTTTCAAACTCCATGAAACTTTCAGTAAGTACCTACACGTAAGCTCGTATTTGGGCCGATCGGGGCCAGCTAGACAAAAGAAAATCTAATTTCCTTGACCTTTCTTCTATTATCAATAAAGAATAATTTTGTTTTTTTTTTGTAATTTTATGGATTTCGCCGCCATTTTCCGGAACGTGGTGCTTTATTTTTAAAAAACTTGCATGGGTCTAGATACTTTTTGTACCATGTGTACAAAATTTAATGTACCTACCTAGTTTGATAAAATAATAGCCAAACAAGAAGCAAACTTCGTTCGCGTACAAAGGACGTAAGTTCCCTAAGGGTTTCAGGTACATATGGCAAATGTTGGCCCCCGCTGATGCTGGAGTCCCACAGCCTGATTTCTCACAGGTACAGACTCAAAATTACAGGCGACACGCCGTGGGAACACCTCGCCTGCAGACGTCTGTCGTTGGCCTCATGACATCGTCCAATCAGCATGAGTCCGCAGCTTAAGGTTTTTGAAGTCAAAGTTCAAAAACCTTATAACATTTTTTAAATGCCTAATAATCCTAGGTAACTTATTCAATTTCGACGTTAGGATTATTTCATAATTAAGTATACATTTTTCATAAGATTATTGAATCTTTTTTTCAAAAACAACATCAAATCTTAAGCAGCAGTATGTTGAATAACACAGAAAACGTTTAAAAATGCAGGAAAGGTGTGAAACAATAAAAAAAATCGTCCGTTTTTGCCATAATCTCGACCACATACATTCCTGATGTCGGCCGGCTACAACTTAGGTCTTAGGTGCTCTTAAATTTAAAACAGAACATTTGTACCAATTATTATCTAAAATAGTCAGTATAAGTCTTACAACTGATAAGATAATAAATCATTTATAATTATTATTATCAAAACATCATTTTTATATCAACCTGTCTTTTAAAGTGGCGCAATTCCTAAAATCGGCCCCAAATATCATAACATACTTTAACATCCAACAGGCATCATCATCCCTACGTAGTCTTGATCCCACACCAGGATTCCCTGTGTCGTGGGTATCAGGAACTACAGTATGTACCTACCATGGTACCATAACACCCAGACCCGGAACAAATATTTGCAGATCATACAAACATTTGTCCCGCAGCGGGAATCGAACCCGCAACCTCTTTCATCTCAGCCGACTACTCGCCCGCTGCGCCACAGACGTCGGAGTTTGGCAGATATGCATTCCCTAGGTAGGTAGTAAGGTAGGGCATTAGGTACCCTAGGTAGTAGGTAGGTACTTATCTCACTAACATAGAAGTTATATAAAGGCATAATTTTATTACTTCCTTAATCTTTAGGTCCTGATTGTCGATTATTGAATTGCATAGGTACCTACCTGAGTAGGTACATGTATACGTTACTCAAAATATACGTAGGTAAGGCCTACAACTACCTACAAACATCTCTCATGAATTAAACTTCCGGTAGGTATAAATAATGCTGAATTTTGATTGATATAGGTAGGTAGGTAGTAAAGACCAGGCGTCAAGCAAGCACGCCTGTGTGGCCTGACTGGCCCAGCTGGCCCTCACCTTGAGTAGTTGACCTCCTATTGCGTCACAAATCATACATTAAATATTTTATAATCGAGGACGTTGTTTTTTCCGCATCATCGTGTTCTTTTTCTTTGCGAGTCCGAAATCGGAATGAAACTGCGACATAGTAGAGTTTTATCAGCCAGATAGGAATATAAAATATACTTAGTATAAAATCAAATTTTATTAAATAAGTACATACACTTATGTAGGTATGATGATGAAAAACGGTAAAATCAAGTGGGCCCTCACGAAATTATATAGGTATGGAGAAATGGTTGTTCCGACCAGCCCCCTTATTGCCTAACGTTCGCAGTACATTGCGTTGCGCCGCATGTTCATAGCATTTAAATTGCTAATGGCAAGCAACAACAAAATTACGACGCTAGTCGCTCGCGCGGTCGGCGACTACCCAGCCAAGACAGACACTCGTACTTGGACGAATTATCAATTCGTAAACTCGTTCGTTCGAGTACCTACGTCATCACAGGCTCACAGCATTGTAAGACAGTTACTAGTTACTACTTACCTAACGAGTCAAGTCAGTCAAACCACCACACCAGCAGCGTTGCCAGATCGTCTAAAAACGGTCGATTGTCCCTAACCCTACCACTATGTAGGTACCTACCTAGCAACCATTATATATAAAGTTTATGGGGTACTTGTATCTTCTTCAACGACCATTAGACGTCCACTGCTAGACGAGGCCTCCTCCATAGAATGCAATGACATAATCACCCACCACCACGCCCACCACGCTTGGCAGTCGTATATTCGACCACAATAATTCACTCGAAACTGGATTTTGCGAACCATTTCACTCGCCACTTCTGGCCGTTCATAAAAGAGATTATTGTAGGTAAGTATTATACATGGCTGGCTTAAATACGTAGATATAGGTGACATGGTCAAAAAAAACAAAAAAGTTCAAAAGATTTGTAGTCAGTGATCGCAAGAACCCACAATTATTGATTTCAATCAATAATTGTGGCAAATATTTAGCAATCTGTTGAGAAACAAAAAATCACGTGGACACTACTATAAAGATTGATGTTATTAGCATCAATCTTTATACCTAGTAGTTTGTACTTTAGTACTATACTTATAAATCTGTGGTAGTTTGTAGTTACCCATGTAAGTTTCCCCACCTTCCAACAACATTTTTAGTAGGCACTGGTAGGCAACTAGTCACCAATCATTCAGTCGGAAATTAGTATTCTGGCTACAAATACGTATATCTATTTCAGTTCGTGTCCCTTCATGCTAAAAATCATCCCGTGTTATTTTTCCCACCTTCCGAGGAAATTGATAAAGCGAGGACTGGCAACTTGGCAAGTATAACACTGGTCACCAGCCATACCAACCATCCAACCAAGAACCAACTAAGTCAACCAAGCAACCAACCAACAATCATTTAGAATAAATAGTTAGTCGGAAATTAGTATTCGAACCTTGCGTGCGTATCCACACGGAGCGCACAAATACTTCCACGAATAAGATAGGATTTGTAGGTGCGGTGCGGCGCGGTGGTGACTGTGACCAACACAAATAACAATAAGTGGGGTTTGTTGGTTGTGTTTTGCCCACGTAGACAGCTTTATTCGGTACAAATCGGTTTTATTATTCGTACCGTGATTATTCTGAGTTCGTACCTACTCGTAGCAACGCAACGAAACGTTCCTCCGGGTAGTGTCGTTCTTTCGCGTTCATTCGGCGGCCAGTTACTACAAGCCGACCGAACAGACAAAACAGGATCCTTCCTAATCATATCACGTCATTGGCTGTCAGTGTGTGAGTGTGTGCACAGTGTTATACCATACCTAGTAGTATTTGTTTGTGGGGCTCGCGGTCGCCGGGTGTGCTAATTTATTGTTCTCGCGTAAAGTAACTATTTTCGAGTGACCTTGTACCGTCGCATTTACAGTGATTACCACATAAGTTGCGTAAAGACAGTTAACCTACAACATGTCGGATAATGCGCAGGACGCGCTGACAGATGCAGCCACCAGTGCAGCCGTCGCGGCCGCAGCTGGCTCGCTATTTAGCACATTTGACATAATAGTGCTTGTCATTTTACTGGGTGGCACAATTTGGTGGCTCTACAACTCCAAGAAGGAAAACAAGAAAGATGAAATTTTGCTCAGTAAATATTCGATACAGTAAGTTCCTACATTTTAAAGATTTGACAAAAAAGTTTATACTTATTGCTATTAAAATAAGTATTACTACTCGTGCTTATTGCACCTAGGTATAAAGCCAGCCACGGTTTTTTGGTGAAACGTCAGCAAAATTTCATACAAAATCAGAGGATCTATACATCATTAGAGTAAGATAGAGTCCATAATAGATAGAGCTAGGTAGATACTACTGTCATAGATTTTGTAATTGTATACAGCGCACATGTCCATACAAAAAGAGTAAACGTTTTTCCTCTCCAATCAAGGCCTAGCATTTACTTAAGACTTAAAAAAAATTGTCAGCATTTGTCAGTTTTTTTCCTCAGTGCCCCCTTATCGATACTCCGACTAATATACGTAATGGATTCAAATAAATCACGATCTTTTTGCGCTTATAACTTCTCACAATATACAGGCCCGTTTTGTCATTTTTGACAACCAGGGTTAGATTTAGGAGGATTTAGGCTTGGAGCAATTAGGTTATAATGAAAAAGATGTAATAGCACAAAAAATTTAAAAGTATAGTAGGTATTTGTAATAAAATTTTAGTACGCTTCGTTATTTTTAATAATAGACCTAAAATCAAAATAGTCAATAATAGTCATTAAAATTAACACCAGTTTAGGCAAAATTTACTCGCATCTTGTGTAAATCGCATTTGTGGTAAAACATATAGATATAGGTATTGGCAATCGAGAGAGTATAAAAATTCAAACAGGAAATACCTATTCGTTGGTGAAATGTAAGTGCTATAAGTAGTACTTCCGAAGACATAAGGTTCAAAAATTTAATGAATTAGGTAAGCAAGTATTTAAATTAGGTATCTACTGTATCGATAATTTGTATTAACAAATAATATATTTAGGCAAAAGTCAGTAGTTACTAAAAGTACAAAAAAAACTAATGCAAGTAAGTACCTAGTTTGATGAAATAATAGCCAAAATAGAAGCAAACTTCGTTCTCGTACAAAAGGGCGTATGCGCCGGTAACCTTCTTCTATGGCGTACGTGATAACTGATAGCAAAGATCCACACTTTCGCATTTATAATATTACAGGGATGAGATTACAAACCCGAATAGACTACTCGTAAACTAGTAAAGCCTACTTAGCTGTAATAATTTTCCTTGTAATTTAAGGGCACTATACTACAATTTAGGCTCCCTCTTTAACGCACGCGATAACCCGCGCGCCATCTCGCTCGCGCCAGTGAGTGTCGTGCACAAAAATGAAGTTTTTTGTTAATTATAGCGAAAATAAAGTGTTTATCAAAAAACTGATTTTAACATAAGAATAAATAGTTATTACCTACTTGTTGTAGTAAAATTTATCGTAAAACACCGTAGGGTTCCTGAGATTTCTTTCAAAACTTGTGCGAAACAAGGATTTTTCAAGGATAAAACTATCAAGGTTTTTTTACATAGTGTTTTCAACTTTACACAATAAAGGCAAAAATATAATATTTTCATATTCCAAAATATTTAACTCGTAAAACCCGCATACTGAGTTCTAGATCGATTTTGTTGGGCAAAATCACTTAGTACGCCTTCAAGTATATTATAAATGCTACCTGCTATATGAAACACTTTTTAGGTATTCCCAATTAGCGGCCCTTCATTTATTTATTAGTACTTAATTAACTAGCGATCTGACTCTAACAATAAGCGCTTCAAATTCAAAGCAGTATGAAATTTATGAAACGTATCTCGTTATCGAAAAACTGTTCATGAAACCTCTTAATGCTTTAGAAAGATCTATCTAACGATATCCCGATATAAGATGAGAGTATTCTAATAAAAATAAACGGGCAAGTGCGAGGGAGACGCGCGCCCTGAGGGTTCCGTTCCGTAATCGGAACGGAACCCTCAGGGCGCGTAGTATTAACTAGGTAATTATTCGACCAATTATTTCCTATTAGGTAGGTACCTAATCATTGCACCAGGAATCTTTTTGAAGAAATAGGTCATCTGCTTTAAACGGAAAGTTAGTAGGTAGTCCGTACGTGTCAGAACCGTTTTACCCGTAGACTATTACCCCCCTTGTTCATAATTTTTTTTTAAACCTATTTTACTTAAAATGGCTTTTGCTTTGTTTTCTCTGATGTAAAATGACATGCGACAAAAACAAGACAAAAGCTATTTTAGCTAACAAAGGTTAGAAGTTGATTATGAAGAAGGGGGTTAGTACTTAGTAGATTTGCCCTCCCAATGTCTAGTGTACTACGTTCACCAGGAATACATAATGGGATTTATTAAAATTACCAGTACAATGGGCGGTCTTATCACTGAAAGGTATTTCTTCCATTCAACCTTTGCGTGCACACACTTTTATGTCGTTCTATCTCTGTCTTACGAAAAGAATTTGTGTTTGCATGACATAAACTAAAGACAACGTTCCGCAAAACAAATCAAATCTCAAACAGCACCATGCAAGAAGTAAGAAAAAACTATCTAAGAGTGTCGCGACTCTCAAACGACGCACAAAGGTGCTTTACAAGTTACAACTAGCTTATTGGTATTTACACACTTTTTGTAAGGGCTTAAACCCAATTTTACTTATCACCATGATAGTTGGGCATTTGTATGCGTAGATAGTGTAGCCGATGTGAGTTACGTCTTCTGTTTCTGAAAAAAATAGAGAACGTTGCGCCAAAAAATTGTGGGGCGTAAATCACAATTTGTTTTGCGATTGACTTTTAGGTCGTTATTAATTTTGGTGACTCCAACCGATATGTTTTTACCCCTTATGTTTGCAGAAGAGTTTTGTTAATATAATTTACCCAAAATGGTGTGTACGACCTTCGTTCCGGAAAGGATCATTATCAATTTCATGCCCGATACCTTATAGTTAGGTACCCAAAAATCTCGTACGCATTTTCTCTTCATATTTTCTGTTTCCCGTGGGAATTTAAAGACTTAGACAGGTTTTCGTTAAAGTTTTCCTGTGAACTTAGAATTCAATTAGAAACTAAACTACCTGACTATACTATAATTTTCATCCAGTAGATTCGGAGAAAATAGGCTGTGACAGACGGACCGACAGACACGAGAGAGGTCCTGTCTGGGTGTTGTGGTACCTTTGTGGTACCATGGTTCTCGTACCTTGATACCCACGACACAAGGAGTCCTATACTTGTACTAATATTTATTCTGTGGTCCTAGTGTCTGACTAAGATGACTGTTAAATAATAAAAAAATATTAGGGGTTCCGTTGTTTCATCAGATATACGGAACCCTAAAAACACTACCTAATTGTTCAAAAATATCAGAACCGCATTTCTGTCCTTTTTAATGTGCCTTTGATAGCTTATTTTTATTTATGACTGATTGGCGTTGCCATTGACATGTACATGAGTCATGTCATTGAAAAAAGATTAAATAGTAGGTACTGGCTACCTGCTATATAGTACCTAGGTATAATCAAATTACCAGCTCTAAGAATACATTATACATTCGTTGTTCATACAGCATGAATTTAGAGTTGAACAATTTGAAACCTAATCCTTTGCATTACGGCCAAGAGGCAGACCACCCGCTCGATGGTCTAGTAACCGGCAACCAATGGACTCGCGAGACTTGCGATGGACCGAAAATAATGGCGTACTAAAGAGGAGGCCTGTACCCAACTGTGGGTGCAGACGGGCTGAAATTATGATGATGATTATCCTTTGGAGGTTTATTTTGTTACAATACACAATCATGATTCACGCCGCACGCGCACCGTAATGGGGCGAGCTAAAAGCCGCGGGCGGACACTTGTTTATAATGATAATAAACTATGTAAAATTCAAAAAAATAAAAAATACTTAAATGTGTAAGTACTTACGGAAATCAATATACAAAATCAGCGTAAAATCTTTGATAACACTGGCGACAATCATAATGTAAATAAGACTTATCATCATGCATGATACATAATGTATGGATAACCAATCGCTTTGAGACAAAACACTATACGGATCCTGTATGTATAATCCGCCTTAGAAGATAAATAACAATTTATACCTATTGTTTCAACCCCATGTAATTTTCATAGGTCACTTCTTCTGAGGGTCACCTGTTTAGAAAATGTGCTTTTAGGGTTTCGAAGTCTGACAAGGAACCCATAAAGTTAGCCCTGTCCGCAGTGGTGGATTTATACTAGGGGCAGTCGGGGCTAGTGCCCAGGGCGGCAAATTTTCTAGGGCGGCAAAATTTGGAAAGTGAGAAAAAAAATCTATACAATATATAATTAACTAATTCTTTTAAATAAACATTTTATCTTTCAAGAAATATAATTCAAGTATTACGTATCACATTAAAATTTTGTATATTATAATGAAGGAAATTTAAGTAAAAACTATTCAAATAGTTTAATTAATTTATTTCCATAAAGGTTTGAAAAAATTAAAGTTGATATTTTTATTTTCTGGAATTGATAAATTTATGTAGTTTTTTTGAAGAATTAAAAAGATTTTCAAATTATGTATGTCTTTTTGATAACAGAAACTTTTATTGATTAATGATTTTTTCTAAAATTGGAGAATTATCCAATAACACTAATTAATTTTAATTAAAAAGAACAATTTTATATTTTTACTATAGTATATAATAAATAATATATAATATATGAGTAAATAAAGAATAAATATAAATAAAACATAATGTATAATAAATGCTATATAATACATAATAAATTTCCTGCAGTCAATTAGTTATTCTTATTCTTAAAAAATAAGATATCAAAACTATTAAAATAAAATTTAAGTCATAGGGCGGCATTTTCGTGCCCCAGGGCGGCACAAATTTAAATCCGGCCCTGCCTGTCCGTCCGAAGTCAGAGCCGTTTTACTCGTAGACTAGTACGTACCTACTATCATGGTGAAATTTTGCAGGGTTATACAAATTGGTGACGCTTACAAAGAAATCAAATCTCAGAATAAATGCTTTTTCGGGGTACCTTCCCTATATGTAGAGCGGGAGTTTCTTTGTTTTGTTTGCATAACCCATCACGTGGGGATATCGTTGGATAGGGCTTAAATATTACGAGGTTTCATGTGAACGTTTTTTCGATCCATTTCATAATTATGGTCATTATAGTTAGAGACAAGTTTCCCCCAGTCCCCACCCCCTATTGATGGTTAAGCCACTGATCGGCCCCCGTATTCTCTATCTCGCGACTGGTTTGCTACAGCCGTAAATTGTACCAGCATCATTGATGACGTCACTTTTCTCGTACAAAAGTTACCGTTTGACAGCAATGATCGCACAATTTACGCCTGTTGCAAAAATGTCGCGAGATATAGAATACGGCTATCGTTGAGCGTTATGAATGTTTCGTGGACGCATTGGTGATAATGATAATAAGTCATTATAGGTATCTTACTGATAAGTAGTAATTACACGAAATATTGACATCCGCATGGTAGTAGTGGTCGTGTTTTTCCCGTTCAGAGGCTCGCTTATAGGGCGTCACGTGACCCTAACAGCCACCACAGATGATGGTTGTAATCTACATAAGTACTATAAGTAATTGTTATAAACCTCCTCAAGCTCACCTGGCCCGGTCAAAAGTGGAACTACCACGCACTATCCAAATCAGATTAGGTACTATTCGAACTTGAGGGGAGACCTCGGCCCCCGCTTGGGGAAGTTTAGGAAATGCAGTTTTTTTTAGATTTTTTAAATCTTATTTCGTGGTTATGGTTATTATTATAAATTTGGAATTTGTTAACAAATCGTCCGCTGGAATTAGGGGTGGTGGAGATGAGGAGGGTGGGAGCCCCCCTCCCCCACTGAGGTATCAAGTATTACTTACTTAACTAAAAAAAACGTAACAACCTACCGAGGGACTATCTTACGGCCTGCGATTACAAGTTTTCTTGTGGTCTCAAGATTTTTTTTGTGCACAAAACTCTAAAATAACTTTAAAAAAACCTAACAACCTACCGAGGGGCATCTAAGTATAACGAGTAACAGTGTTACTCGTTTGGGTGTTACTCGTTGGGAAATGGGAACCCTCCTATTAAGGCCTGTGATTAGCCTGTGCCATTATTACGTACAAAATGCAACACCGTCTTTCAAAATAACGTCAAAAGCTTAGGTTAAAATAGCAATAAAATAGTACAAAAGCCGAGGTTATTTTATCAAAGTTTGATATTTTTTATTTCAGAAAGTATTTATTTCCTAGACCTGACTTAACTTCGTGAAACCATTACCTTATTGCGTTAGAATCTTGATATTTGGCGAAGATACATAATAGGTCAAATAAACGTCATGTCAAATATTCACCAAAACGTCTGTGTTTTCGTGTTGATAGTTATTGTACGGTAAACGTTCACGACTCGCAATCGCGAATCGATAGTTGCAATGCAAAACTAGTAATAAGTCCTATGTAATATTAGATTCACCTTGTGTAGTAGGAAGGTAGATAATATGAGCGGTAGGTAGATAGTGTTAGTGGGTACCTTGCTGCTCTGCTAACACTCATGCGTGCACAATCATACACTATCATGCGATAGACAGCTGATATTATAAATGGACAAAACACTGACATCAAAATTATAAATAAACTAGCATTTTCCATAGTTCTATAATTCTTTTTAGATCGATGTGGGATATTTTCGATTACACGCTATTATAAGCTTAGCGACCGCAGAACACATATTTATAATAAATACCTACTGATAAAATGAATATTCATCATCATCATGATTTTTATATTGCCACGTTATCTCACCGTTAGTCACCGGGAATGGGATGTCTAGTGCCGGGTTTAGGCAGGTGTAACTAACTAACTAGTGTATACATGTTAGTTACACTGTAATGGTGTAACTAATGTGTGACACTGAAATACAATCAAATCAGGCTAAAACTTTATTAAAATATGCATCAAACCTACTTACTGTATTCTACAAAAAAAATATCAATCTATGTAATGTATTGTATTAAGTACCTATAACAGTTATCTAGTACCCATAACACAAGCTCTGCTTAGCTTGGGGCTAGATAATGTAGTGTGAAATGTCCAGCATTTATTTATTAATTTATATAATAGGTGTATGGTATCTACAACATCAACAAACGAGTCGCCCACATCGCATATAATTTTATTATAATATATACCTAGGAAATTAGGGCTGAAGGAGATCCTAGAAGTTAGTAGTAGAATTTCTTGTGAAAGAGTTCGTCCCGGGAATACACCACATCATCTACCATCTACATCCGTACCTACCTATTTCTGCCGCCAAGCAGCAGTCGTCGCCCGCCAGCCCGCACTGATTAGCAGACTTAGCATCCGCGTATGCGTGGGTATGGCATGAGTAGCGTGGTTTTGAGCGACACTAGCGCCAGTGGTAGTTTTACTTGGTCTTTAGCTATTTTCCATAACTTATAAATATTGTCTTCTTTGCAGGCCGGCAGGCTCGATACAAGTGACAGAAAATTCATTCATAAACAAACTCAAAACCTCAGGAAGAAGTTTAGTGGTATTTTATGGATCGCAGACGGGCACGGGAGAAGAATTCGCTGGTCGTCTCGCCAAGGAGGGCATTCGGTATAAGATGAAGGGCATGGTCGCCGACCCTGAGGAATGCGATATGGTTGGTACATCACTGAAACTATTTAATTTGCCCCTTGTTTTGGTTTGTGGGTTAGGTACATTGATATAAATATTAAGACAATGGTTAGGTAGGTTACTTACGCATGTAGGCTAGAGCAAGTAAGTATTTGAAAATAATAGTACCGAACTGACAACCTCTGAGGAATCGAGTGAGCTTCTCGAGTGGCGACCACAAACCAGACAACGCAATTATTACATATAAGAACGTTGACTCTAAAGTGTGTTTTAAAAGGTTGACTCGTGAGCATTACCTTAAAAAACTGTATACGTAATTTTCTTCTTTTTTTTTTTTTTTTCTATTTCATTCTTCCAGATTTTATTTTATTTTATTTTTATTTTTATTATTTTATAATTTAAGTTATACCTATCGTTTAGTCTATGTATTTTATTTTTTTATTTTTGTGCTTTTTTTGTAGTTTTCATTGTGTTAGCACGCCTTAATTTGTTACCACCTTCTTGGTTGGCAGGTAGAAAATGACTTTGGCATTATGCCCTCCATTTGTACATTTACTTTTAGTTTTGTGTGCAATAAAGTATATACAAACAAACAAACAAACGCAGTGTAGGCCCCCCTCTCGATGGGCCAAGGATATTATAAAGGTCGCAAGAAGTCGGTGGATGGGGGTGGTTCAGGGCCGTTTGTCGTGTCATTCTATAAAGGAGGCCTATGTCCAGCTGTGGACTTCTACTGGCTACTGACTGATGATGACGAAAAACAAGTTTAAGTTTGTAAGTCCGAGCCGAAGACGAGGGTTTACCGTCGTCACGCGTTTTACCGTACATTACAGCGTATACGGCGTTTTTTGATACTTTATGTGAAAAAACAGGTCAATAAAATACACTAGTACGTACTTTCTTCAGCAGCTGTTAGACATCCACTGTTGGACGAGGCCTGCCCCTTAGAATGTAATGGGGGGGATTTGCCATAATCACCACGCTAGGCAGGCGGATTGGTGATTGCAGTATTGGTGTTGAGTACTCAGGTGGATGCTGCTATCCATCGCCTAGTGTTAGTAATTCCATAGGCTGGTGTAAGTAGTCCCATAGCCGGCTTTTCCGACATTAACGGGAGGAGACGGAGGGGTCTATTCTTAGGCTGAACACACCACGGACCTACCTGACTGATCTTGTTGTATGAAAATAAGCTAAATCATTATTTTTATTGAAACACAGCATGACTCAACAATATCTAAGTAATACCAACCGTTCAACTTGTGTTTCGTCATCGTTGTTATCAAGTCGTTGATAATTGTAGATTTACCATCGTATGGTTAAATCTGCAATGTAGTATTTATCATCGGAACTTGCCAGATGGGTACATGAATAGGTAGTAATGCAAAATTGCAATTCAATCGGATAGAAAGACATGGAAAATTTAATAAATTTAAATTTTACCCAGTTCCGTTACCATACGAATATATCAATTATTAAATTGGATACCTATCCAATTTAATTGTAATTTTGCATTAGACCTATCTGTCCAGTTCCAATATTATGGATTACCATAATATTGTAATAATATTGAAGCTGAACAAGTTCTGTAATCGCGTTAAACCAAGACGTTACTTATATGATGGTAATTTATGGTGATAGAGAGCTGATCTATTGATGGAGACGACATATCGAATCTGGAACTCTTCGATAACAGTAACTATAGCATAGAAACATCTGTGGTTAGGCCCGCACTGACTAGTAGACTTAGTATGCGAGGAAGAGTAGGTATTTAGCGCGGCTTTGAGAGTAATGTCAGTGTCTTTTCTTGAGTGTATATTCTTATGGTCACAACCACAAAGGTTTGGGCTCATTTTGAGCAGCTAGTGGTTAGGTATAGGTACCTAGTTATTTCATCTTCATCATTATCATCGGGAAGATAGGTAGGTACTTATATCTACCTAATTTTTATGATACTATCCTATTGGGTAACCCATACAATTGCATTTCGCAGGAAGAGCTAACGAAATTACAAGACATATCCAATTCACTGGCTGTATTCTGCATGGCGACGTACGGTGAAGGAGATCCAACAGATAACTCTATGGAATTTTACGAATGGTTGAAGAATGGAGATCCCGATTTAACCGGATTAAATTATGCGGTAAGTTTTTAGTTACCTACGATATATACCTACTCACAGCTAAATAGGTAAGTATGTAGGTACAAGTGTATTGCGTCATCTTCATTCGCAAAAACATTGAGTTAGAATTATTTTTTTTGGTATATTTAAGAAGTGTGAACAGCCAAATTTTTGGTAACTTTTTGAATATTTCGGTGGGGGTTTGAACCCCCTAAACCCCCCCTGGCTACGCCTATGACTGAGCCCCATCTGGGCCCTTATTCGCTATGATAAAGTAACGCGGGCTCGTAACGATCTTAATCGCTATGACGCAGGAGATTCCTTGCCAATAACGTGTGACGTCATAAGGTGTTCTAAACGCAAACGTGGCTCCAAACATGACGTGGTGTGGAATTAGTGTATGTCTATGTGTGGAATTTAAAAATTGTATTCCGTATGACACAAGCTAATGTGTATGCTCCTCAAAACAAAAACTAAAGCTTGGTAGGTATTTGGTTTTTTGTTTTCACGTGATTCGTTAAAAATCTTACATCCGTTCTATTTGGAAAATTATAGGTATTGGTTTTTAGTCTATTTTAATTTTTGCTTAGACAAGTAAGTACCTCTTTTTACATCCTTGATTGCAGTATTACTGACATTAAAAAATAAAGGAATGTCTGTAAAACTTCCTAACTTCAAGTACTTATCCTCCATGTAGCATGGCCGTGGGACACCCTGCATACATCCACGAGGTATGCAATGCACACAATCCCTATCGTAGTACCTAGTACCGTTTATTGTACAGGCTTCGAGCATAAATGCCTCAGAATAATGACTAAAGCTTAGAAAATAAATGCTCTGTGGGGCTACTCTTGAAAACAGTTCCAATAGCAAGAAAATCCAGTTTCAACGCTTGTTTGGCACTCTTGCCAAATCAAAACCAAATCGAGTTTGAAATCGAGATACGAGCACGCGATTGACTTTGCGTGAAGAACAACAGAGACAGAAAGTAGATTTCACTTAGTTCCATAAAATTCCACTACAAATTGTGCGCTAGTATTGAATTCTAAATGACACTAAATCCTGAATAAGGATCGAGTAGAGCGTCAAGAGTAGCCCTGCTGTACACTGTACAGGTCCCAGAATAATGACTAAAGCATTATTCTGAGGTAGAAGACACTTTCTTTTTTTAGTATTGAATTCTAAATGACACTAAATCCTGAATAAGGATCGAGTAGAGCGTCAAGAGTAGCCCTGCTGTACACTGTACAGGTCCCAGAATAATGACTAAAGCATTATTCTGAGGTAGAGGACACTTTCTTTTTTCTTACAATATTCTGAAATCGGAAATTCATTCAATATGGTCAACGTCTTCTTCTTCTTTTAAAAATACCGCCAAAATTAGACGATTTTACCCTTAGATTATAGACTGAAGCAAATATTACCACACTCAAAATGAATCAAAATAAAAATGGACGACGTCTATTTGGATAACGCTAAGTCCATGGTCAACGTCTATAGAAATGTCAAAGTCATTTCCGTGACGGCTGTCTTGTCTGTGTCACATAGATGTCAGAAAGGGCGCATGCCGTGTTGATTTTGATTTACTTTGCCAGCTGATCTATCAAGAAAGAAACCATATTCGATAGAAACCGAAAATGTGGATTGCAAAACTGAAAGTGGAATTATTATACTTGTACGCTATAAGCAATTTAATAAAAATAATGTAATATTGTGCTGCAGTAAACCCGTTAATTATTATCAAGTCACATTCAGTGTGCGGCTACAACGCTTTTCTAAACAACCTAGTGCGCTAATAATTACATCATAAATATTTGTTATGATAAAATTATTTTAATTTATGAATGAATATATGTGCGATATTCGTAAATTTGGTACGAAATAATGAGTGTATTTAAAATACTGCCACGAGTGGTAAAACGACGATCATTCGTCGTGACGACTATTTCAAAATTACGCTATATGGTATGCAATCCTATTTATAACTGAAACACTTGAGGGGGATTGTACAACCTTTGATTGATTGTCTTTATGACACCAAATTTTGTATCTATGTCGAAAGAAATATTCAGTAACTAGACTAATATAATAGATTATTAATTACATTGTATTCAGTCTTTTATTTGCAAAGCTTAGATTTTCATGGTAGGTATTTTTTTCATATATTTTCAGGTGTTTGGATTAGGTAACAAAACCTATGAACACTATAATGCTGTTGCAATATATTTGGACAAGAGGTTAGAAGAACTGGGCGCTTCTCGAGTGTACGAATGTGGACTTGGAGATGACGATGCCAAGTAAGTTACCTAAGTACTAATTTTATTACAGTTATTTACATTTCCTTTCTTTTGAAATATTTCTTACATTATACAAAATTCAACACAAATAATGTAACTATGATATAAATAGTTATGTATGTGTCTTCCCTATGTGTCTTCGCCGGGATATGCATTTTTTAAATCCCTTCTCCCCTTGCTTTCTTAAAGACAAATTTGAATACCTTTACTCCTCTCATTTCTTTTCTTTAAAATTTATACCTCAAAACCCCTTCACACAGCAGTTAGTTCTATGGAAATTCTTTTACTGTGCAACCTGTACGCCTAAGGAATGCTTCTCCAGTCTAAATTAGACTGCTTTTAGAAAGCTGCTTATTTCTGTCTAACTTGTTATGTGTGTACGTTTATTTGTTTGTGTAGCATTTATTACTAATTATTGTTAGTACTGTGCAAATTATGTAAATTCATTTTTTTGTTTTAATTTATTCTAGTGTACAATAAAGTGTGCATCTACCTATCTATCTTGCAAATATTGAATCTGTCATTGCTTTATTTTCAGTATTGAAGATGATTTCATTACATGGAAAGACAAATTCTGGCCGGCGGTGTGTGAGAAGTTCAACATTGAGAGTGCGGGAGAGGAGGAGTTGACACGCCAATTTAGTCTGGTGCTCCACGCTCCGGGTGAGATCGAGCCTAAAAATGTATTCTCTGGCGAAATAGCGAGGTTGCACTCCCTACAAGTACAAAGACCGTGAGTTATTTTAAGTTTAAAATCTTATTCACCTTGTGCTGTTTATGCCTCATTTATTTTCAGGTCACATTGAAACGTAATATCTGATTACAGTTACAAAAGAATGATGTTATTTAGATTAAAATAGGACAAGTGCGCGCAAGACTCGTAGCCTGAAGTGTCCTGCATGGATAATCTGTATAAATCCATTTACAATTCGAAATGTGTAATTTTGTCAGACTTATTCCCTATAGTTGTGCTACATGACTTACACTTGTGCCAAATTTTAAAATTCTAGGACATCTAGAGTAACCAAATGAGTGTCACAACTCTTGAATTGTTTTGTTAAGAGGACTGTGCGTTACACAATACTTATTTTATTTTTTATTTTATTTTTAAAGTTTTGTGAAAACTTACTGCTAGGTGGATACAATAGAGTAGGGTGATTTATAAATACATGCAGGTATACCTAAGTTGCTACATGTACGCAGATGGCCAATTAAATGTTTCCGCAGATATGCAAGAATGAGTAGGAATAAAAATAGTAACAGTAGACGACATAATAAAGTACCTTGTAGACTTGTACTTAAGTAGACTTAATAAGTCTTGTCAGATGGACAGATAACAAAGTGACCCTATAATGGTTCCATTAGTACCTTTTCAGGGCACTAAAAACATTATGAGTCACTGCAGTAACTTGTACAGATTTAACTCTAGAACAGATTTTGAAAGAGGATTTACTGGTTTGTGTATTGTTTCTCCAAGATATTTCTGAAAGTGTGACTGAAGAAGCATTTATGTTGCTTTTAGGAGAGTAAGAAATATTTTAGAAAAATTACGACTATACACCACGTACTTTACTATTCTCCTGCTGACGTTTCGTTGACCATTTAGAGGTGTGTGTGACCACATTCACCTCATGTGCACCGACCGCGACCACGCTCAAAGGTCGTGAGACGGGAACACTCGTCTCACGGTCGTACGGGTCGGTGCTCACGAGGAAGGACCTCTAAATGGTCAACGAAACGTCAGCAGGAGAATAGTAAAGTATGTGGTGTATAGTCGTAATTTTTAACCGACTTCACAAAAAGGAGGAGGTTCTCAATTCGGTTGTATTTTTTTTTTTTTTAATGTTTGTTACCGCATATCTCCGGTGTTTATGAACCGATTTGGAAAATTCTTTTTTTATTTGAATCGATATACTTCCAGATTGGTCCCATTTTTTTCAAAACCCAGTTCTGATGATGGAATCCATGAGGAATTGAGGGAACTCCTCAAATATTGTAGGCATACATATGGCGATTTTGACATTTTTAGCAACAAACCACGCATTTGCATTCAAAAAGTATCATAATCCTTTCGCCACTATGGTTCTTTCATCATTTTTTTTCATCCAAATATTTTAGTCGAATACAATGGCGGAAGTCGGTTTTTTAAATGAAAAGTTATTCTAAAAAGATATCAAGCCATGATCATTTCAATTGTATGAAATATTTATCGATTAAAAGGTCAACCTGCTTATTTAAAAAAATTTTCAGGCCATATGATGCTAAAAATCCATTCCTTGCTCAAATCACAGTCAACAGAGAGTTGCACCGTGGGGGAGGCAGATCATGTCTTCACGTCGAACTGGACATATCTGACTCTAAAATGCGATATGAAGCCGGTATGTATTCTATTATATTATTTTGATATCGCCAAATAAATGAAGAGCGGAGCTTGTTGAATACTTGAGCGTACAGTGATCATCAGCAGACTTTAGATGCCCACTGACGAGGCCACCATGTGATCCATTAAATGAAACAAATCAAACAGTTTTATTTCGGATAACAATGAGATCCATTTGGTTAGTAAAATTTAAAAGTAATTGTTAATAAATAGAACAGAAATAAATATTTTTATTGACACATTGTAATGAGGAGATTTGCCATAATCACCACACTTGACAGGTGGATTGGTGGTGCAGGTGTTAAGTACTTTGGTAGATGCTGCTGCCCAACCCCTGGTGTAATCCCTTAATCGATTTGAACAACATCCACGGCCCTGAAGTTTGAAGTTGAATACGCAATGGATTTTTCATAAACTAAATTGTCTATTGCCCAGCCAAGCACCTAGCTTCAAAGTGGCCTAGTTTTATCGGCATAGTGTACGTTCGAAAGTATAAAGCACAATTAACTTTATCCAAATTATTTGTCATAATCATGCTGGAAAATGCTCCAATTTTCACCTCTTATTATTGTAGAGTTCAGTCCAGTATTAAAAAGTTACTTAATACAGTGGTTAACCTTTTGTATTGTATGTAAATTGACTTTACACCGGCGTTTACGTATATGACATAAGCTGAACTGTTTCTCCGAACAAAGCGTACGCAATCTTTGTCGATTAATTAACAATAAATTTGATACGTGACTATTAGCAGGCAGGAGCTGCCGAATAATTTATGTTCCAGCACTTATTTATTGTATGTATTGACTTCAGGTGACCATGTAGCTATCTATCCGATCAACGATACCGATCTCGTGAGCAGGCTCGGTGACCTATCAGGGGCTAACTTGGACGAAATCTTCTCTCTCATTAACACCGACCAGGAGAGTACCAAGAAGAATCCTTTCCCGTGCCCCACGTCTTACCGCACCGCGTTGTCGCATTACATAGAGATAACAGCGCTGCCGCGCACACACATTTTAAGGGAACTTGCGGAATACTGCACTGATGAGGAAGTTAGTATTTCTATTTATAAAGTAAATAAGGTCTCAAGTCGTCTGTGAACTCACTCGGTCACTTACCTAACCACAATACCTATACCAAATAAATAACAGTCGCAGTAATTGACCCTAAGTATATAATATGGTCATAACTTTCCGGCGATAAACGACGCAAACGTACTTTGAGGCCACAAATGTGATACAAGATGCGGAAACTGGCTTTAATTTGATTTTGTGAGAACTTTGATTTTAAAATGAAACAGCTCTAACATTAAAAGCATTTTTAAGTATCATCGGCATATAATTGTTCCGGGTCTGGGTGTTGTGGTACCAAGGTACTCGTAGTTCCTGATACCCATGACACAGGGAATCCTAGTGTGGGATCAGGAACCTCTATTAATTACATGTTGCGATTGAAACATATCATTTATAATTCACAAACATTTGCGACAAAGACAAGGAAGTGTTTTATTTGCGAGCTGCAAGGTCACCCTACCTTGGCTCGAGTAGTTTTTGCATTACGTATTTATAGATGCTCCGTCTGTATGTTATTTAATGTTATATTATGATTGTAGGACAAGAAAAAACTCCTCTTAATGGCGACGAACTCTACAGAAGGCAAGGCGTTGTACCAATCGTTCATCGTAGATGCTTGTAGGAATATTGTACACATTCTTGAAGACATTCCGTCGTGTAAGCCTCCATTGGACCACATTTGCGAACTGCTACCTCGTCTCCAGCCTAGATATTATTCAATTTCTTCCAGTCCTAAGGTAAACCTTATTATTTACATTACACAAACTTACTTAACATAAGTGGTTTCGAATTTTGGTAACGCAGGCGTGTGTACTGTTTTTTCAGTTTCTGTCAGATACAAATGAAGATGGTTTTTGTTTTATGAAAAAAAGATTATGCGCTTAAACAGTACTGCCGATATAACTAGACTGCTTTGTAGTTAACCGTTTGGCGTATAATTAGAGATTAAGTTTTAAAAATATGTATTGCAAATCCAAACGGCTAACTGCAGGGCTAAGGTCACTAATCTCCGACCGGTTCAAAGGCGGATGACTTCCGTGGCGCATTGGGCCAGAAGCCAGCGACGCAAGAGGTGCGGGTTCAATTCCCGCTGCGGGACAAATATTTGTATGATCTGCAAATATTTGTTCCGGGTCAGGGTGTTGTGGTACCATGGTACTCGTAGTTCTTTCCACAACACAGGGAATCCTACTGTGGGATCAGGACTATGTATGTCACTGTTGGATGCTAATAGCATGTTATGCTCACAAACTTTTAAAAAGTAGGAGTAGGATTCTGACCAGGTTAAGTCACAGTCATAAAGTTTAACCCCCAAAATGTCAAGTAAATCAATCTCCAATAAGGTACGAAACAGGCATGGCAGTTTTGATACAGTTAACCCATAGACTCCATAATCTAAGATTTAACTTATAGATTCAGTGTTCAGTGAATTCAGTTTGAGTTTGGGTATAGATAAGAGTACATAGCTCTGCTAATTATATCCTCGATGGTGATTAATGTGGTGCGATGATGTACTTTGCAGCTGCACCCTGAGACGGTGCACGTAACCGCCGTGGTGGTGGAGTACAAGACGCCGACCGGGCGTGTCAACAAAGGAGTGGCCACCACGTGGCTCGCGGCGCACAAGCCGGAGGCCGGCAAGGCGCTACCACGAGTTCCCGTCTATATTAGGAAGTCACAGTTCAGGTGAGCAAAGCTATATACTTCAATTTAAGATCTACTTAAAATTAGCCCTGTCACTGTTTACCGCAGGGGCTCCCAAACTTATTTTGTCTACTGCCCACTTTGAGAATTTTTTAGCGCCCCCATTTTTCATATATGAACTTACACGGAGGAAAATATCGAACCGAGTTAGTTTGAGCAATCTCTTAATTAATATTAGTTGATGTTCACAAGTTGTAGTCGATAGTCGAGAGCTCAGTCGGTGTCTAAGAGTCCTCCTAGCTAGATGAAATACAAATCGCCCCCTAAGCCTCTACAAATCTACACAATGCCCGCATTTTTTGTCTGGGTCTCTTACTGCCCCCCTTTAGGCATGCAGCGCCCACAAGGGGGCGTTATCGCCCACTTTGGGAAAGGCTGGTTTACCGCTATGCAGCGGTAAGATATGGTCATACATTGAACATTTTAAAATGAATAAACACCACTATGTTTTGTCCTTTTGCTGTTTCGAGATTTTCTAGAAGCTCTTCATCATGAAAATTGCGGCGGGCAATCTATTTTAAAAATGATTTCCAAACATTACATTTTCAATATAACTTGTGACTTGTGTATACAATTTAGAATAAATAATCTAAATCTTTTGATAGATATTTATAACGTATGGCTGCATGGTTTGTAGAAAGATAAAGAGATGTTTACATTTAGTATTCCAAAAAGCGACAATGGGCATGCAACTTGTATGTCAAGAATGGAATGCTGACTTCTGAGAAAAGTGGGCTTGTAACAAATAAATAAGTTGGATTTGCCGCTTCTTACACTCTAGGAATTTCCTCAAGGATCTGAAGAATATGGTTATGAGGATAATCTTCGATAGGGATTTAGGTCGTGAGCTTACGTTGGCTTATGTGTATGATTATTAAATTCGTGAGCATACATACGTGTATGGTTTTTTTTAAGTCGTGAGCTTTGTGTGCATGTTTGTTGATATACTTCATTTTAACAAGGAAAACTAAATTTCTAAAAAGCTCTACTTTTTGATTAGAATCATCACTGATAGCAAACTATTTCTGGATTACCCTGTCGCGAAGTACCAACGTAGTTCTTCTAAACATAATGAAATGGTGAGCAGGAAATTACTTAATAACTGAGGCACAGTAAATGACATTTAAATGACTGCAATAATGACATCCAGTTGTCCTAAGGTATTTTCCTCAAGCAATTGCGAGTGGTAGTTTCCCTATACCTATCTCTAGTTAACAACTTGAGTAATCTTCAAGCTGAAGTACCAATAATTGAGAATAATCGACTGAAATGGTGCGAAATTAATGAAACCTTGTAGTATAATAGAAGGCAAGTTGAGACTCTTATAGCGATTCAGTTAAAAAAACTAAATATTGGTTCCGTGATGTCCGCAGCTATATTTAAAGGCACAGTAGCAGAAGGTCTAGAGACTTCTGCGATTAAAGTTATTCAATGATGACGGATGTCAACGACGAACCGATATTATTACTGAATATGTAGTTTGAACTGAGCTATAAGAGCACTTTGGCGTAGGGTCTGGAACGGCACAACCCTCCACCGCTTTTACTAGGCACTTGATGCTCATAAACGGTCCTTGTGGTTACGGATTATGGGATATTTGTATTTGACGTGATGGAATAGTGGGCGTTTAGTTTTAGATTAACGCACTCTACCACGTGACATGCGCAGTAGCAATTTCTAATACAAAATCATGTGCTGAGTAGTCACTTGGTACGCGCGCCGTAGACTAACTTCATTGTCCTTTACAAAAAAATATATTATCCTGATAATATTATAAATGCGAAAGTTTAGAACATTTTAACTCAATCATGTCGTAAAGGCTGGACCGGTTTCGATGAAATTTGATAGAAAGGGCGGCAAAATATGATGAATCTTCTTGATATTCAAATATGATATTACATTACGATGCAAATTAATTAATATTTGGCTATGAAATACCTAAATAATTGAACGAGCGAAGCGAGTTCTCTGAGTCAAGTTGGAAGAATCGGCGTTTGTATGTATGTGTGTATGTATGTATGTTTGTCCGATGAAAACTTCCAAACCGTTAATCTGATCTTCATGAAATTTGGTATGGGGGTAGATAGTATTGGTACAATTTGTAGGTAAGGTTATGAGCTATATCGGTCAGGGGGTTGCTGAGATATTGGGGTCCAAGAGGGGCTAAAAAAAATAAAAGTGAGACAGTCCGATCAAGTGGGGTGTCTAATGAAAGCGCTTTAGCTGGACATTTCAAAAATGTTTTTAATAAGTATTTAAACTTAGTAGTTTCCGAGATATTATGGAAAATAAAAAACGCAAAAATCGAAAATTCTATGGTACTTCCAGCAGTCCCACAATGCTGAAATTTGGTATGCTTGTGGCTTTTGTGTCACAACTACAGGAAAAATTCTGAAATTGAAGAAATTAAAAACCTGAACCATAAAAAGCAATAACCAATATAACATCCATTGTTGACCCCCCATTCCTAGGAATTTGAATGAAATTAGAGTTCTATGTGTTCGTCAAAAGGACGTTATCAATTAATTCATCAAGTACTTTAAATACTAACAGGTATGTAGTATTTACGCCCTGTTGCTTAGTTCTACTCAAAGGCTATTTCGATGATGTGTAGAAAAATTACCTATAGAGATAAAAAAAAATTCTCAGTAAGTAAATGTTTTTAGAAATCGGTTAGAAGGGTAAGAAAGTAAAATATGCAAAAATTATCTCGAAGATACTTTAAGTTCTCTGGTAATGCTGAAATTTATTATTTAAGTATATTTTGTTCTACGGGGAGAAGTCGAAAATTGAGGATTTTTTCTTTGTAATATCCATTTTTAGAGTAGAATACTTAAATCTTAAAAAATTAGGTAGCAAAACTACAACTAGATGGCACTGCTTAATTAAAAAAACTTTTTTTTTGCTTCACAAAATCTCTTTCATATTAGAGAAATTGACTCGATAGTTTTAGATTTCTGATGGATCATCCATACAAACATACTTACATAGCCGTTAAATACAAAACCCTATCTTCCCCTCTTAAATTAGTCGGGCTGATAAAGGTGTCATCGCGAGGTCTCAGTTCGGGGCGAACCACTAGTTAATTAGTATTTAAACGTAAGAGGTAGCTACAGACAGTCTAACATGCATGTCAAACTCAAAGTCATTGGTGGGCGAAATGCCTAAAGACCGTAGAATCAGAGGGCCGCAAAACCCAACCCGAGGAAAAATAAACTCATTGCATAGATAATATACCTATTAGTGCTGCCTAAGGGACTACTTCCCTAAGTGAAAGTCACTCGGTGACTTAAAGTTTGACAAGTAAAATGAGTAACAATTGTCAATTTTCATTATAATTTTGATCAATTTCATGGTCATATTTTTACTTGTCAGACGTTAGTGAGTGACTTTCAGTTAGGTAATAGGGGGGGGGGGGGGGGGGTGTAGGACGCTAATCTGTTATTTAATAATTACTTAATTCTTAGTAAAATTACAGAAAAATATACATTGTTCTTAAAATTGAATCGGGCCGCAGTCAAAGTTGTATTGGGCCGCATGTTTGACATGCTTGGTCTAAAGTCATGACAAGGGCGAAACTCATTGCAATATAAAGGTTATTTCTTAAATGACTTCTAAAGTAGGTACTTAATCATAACAGCTGTGTCAATTGTGCAGTAAATATATGCCAAACTAAACGTTTTGCCATCATTTTAATTGATATAGTTGGTATGTATTAAGGTACTAGGCGAATTTATTTAGGTATCATGTAATTTTTAGCTTTAAATAAAACATATTTCGTTGTCTGATAATTCATTCTTGATAGTCACCATTATCATCATCATCAGCGGCCTTTACACGGTTGATTTAAAGATATCTTAAAAACTCCACACGTTCACGGTGGTAAAATATGCGGCGTTATCGCTAAGAGCATCTCATCCAGGCAACATATCGATGGACTGGATTGTAAAAAAAACATCAATGTTTATCATAGATGACACAAATAAGGGCATTATGCCAGGGGATGGGCAGCAGCAATCCATCAGAGTTCTTATCACCAATACTGCAATCTCTAATCCGTCTGCCAAGCGTGGTGATTATGGTAAATGACCCCTTTTATGTAGGGAGGCCTCGTAGACGTCTACAAGGTGATGCAGGTGCCACATAGAAGACCATTGTACACAAAGCTGATAGGTAATTGTATTGTTTGTAAGGTTGCCGATGCAGAGTCAGACTCCAATCGTGATGGTGGGCCCCGGCACGGGTCTCGCGCCCTTCCGCGGCTTCCTGCAGGAGCGCGCCTGCGCACGCGCGGCCGGCAAGGACGTCGGCGAGAACATACTGTACTTCGGGTGCAGGCATCGCGACCAGGATTACATCTACCAAGAGGTTTGTTCCTTGTTTATCACAATAAATATAAATAAATGCTGGACATTTCACACAACATTATCTAGCCCCAAGCTAAGCAGAGCTTGTGTTATGGGCACTAGATAACTGATATACTTAATACAATACATTACATAGATAGATATTTTTTATTATGCATAGAAAAATACCCAGAACACCCTGAACAAAAGCTGCAGATCGTGCTAATATTTGTTCCGAGGCGGGAATCGAACCCGCAACCTCCTGCGTCGCAGGCGAACCTTCGCTCGGCGCGCCACAGAGGTCGTCCAATCGTACAATATAAGGTTTTTGTGCCGAGGAAGCCAGCTAAAACCACAATTCCGGAGAAAAATCCCATTCTAGTTATACCTACGTTATATACGATTAAGTATTATGTATAGCTGGGTTACCAAGAGCTCTTATAGCCATTCAGTTCAAATACAAATATATGAATGATATGTTCTTCGTTGACATTTCCCATCTGTAAATGACTTTAATCGCAGAAGTCTATAGACGTTCTGCGACTGTGCCTTTAAATATAATTGCGGACATCACAGAACCGATATTTTGTACTGAATAGTTTTTGAACTGAATGGCTCTATGGGCTCATGGTAATCCCCTAGTACTCGCTACATAACTTTGGCGAGTTCTGTACTGAATAGATAAACTTCGTGCTAGATACTGGCACTGTTTTACTAAAACATGACCTAACTGAGATCAGTCTCAGTTAGGTCATGTTTTAGTAAACGGACTAACGAATGTAAACTGTAATGTAATGTAAAAACGTGTGAAACTTGCACTGAATTTATTCAAATTCTTCGCACGCGACTTCGCTTTCTCTCTCTCTAAGAGGTATCAATTCAGTTAATAATCTATCTCTCTTCATAATTTCATCGAAATTGAACCAATTCGTTCAACTAAGTCGTTACCGTGTGATTGAAATAAACATACAAACTTTCATTGCGTGTTTGAATAATTAGATGTCGGATATTTGTTCAGGGTGTTCTGGATATTTTTCTATGTATAATAAAAATATCTATCTATGTAATATATTGTATTAAGTATATCATTTATCTAGTACCCATAACACAAGCTCTGCTTAGCTTGGGGCTAGATGATGTTGTGTGAAATGTCCAGCATTTATTTATTTAAGGTTGATTGGAAGAAATAGCTATAAGCGATAAGACCGCCCACTGTGCGTTTCTTTACTCGTTATGTTTTTCTGTGTGTTTTGCGCAATAAAGAGGTTATCTATCTTTCCATCTATATCTATGATATTCTGGCGTAAATAAATATTAACAATATGCGTATTTTCAGGAATTGGAGAAGTATGAGCAGGAAGGCGACGTGCAGTTGAACCTGGCCTTCTCGCGCGACCAGACGCAGAAGGTGTACGTCACGCATCTGCTAGAACAGCGCCTCGACCAGCTGTGGGACATACTAGGCAACCGCAACGGACACTTCTACATTTGCGGGTGAGCCTATCACGAACAAGCTAGATACAACAGACAAGGCGAATACAAAATGTATCGAAGCGTCGCAACGCAAAACACACAGAGGAGACGGGCACAGGCGCTACGATTTGATCGTCTGCGCCCTATTGCTAAACGTACACAAGAAAGTTCTTGGAGTTACGGGCGGGGCGTGCGAGCGGGCGCTACGATTCATGGTCTGCGCCCTATTGCTAAACGTACACAAGAAAGTTTCTTGGAGCGCTACGGGGTTGCAGGCGTGGAGTGCCATCCCAGCCCAGGCATTTCCGTTACAAAAAATTGTTTTTTTATAATTTATTACCACAGTCCAATTACCATTAATTATTTCTAGATAATTTCTGATATATTTTTCATAGTGAAATAGGAGCAAACTTCGTTTGTATGCAGCGTACGTTAACTGAACGTTCCACATTAGTTTGCTATTGAATTTGCAAATGCGCAATTCGACTGTTTTTTTCAAATGTATGTTTCACAATATCTCCTCCGATGTGAACCGGTTTTAACGAAATGTTTTTATTGAAAATGGCTTTTCTCCAGGCAGGTCCCATTTAAATATGATCAAGATCAAATTAAGACTTTTTTAGTAAGCCTTATGAACGCAGTTTTATTTAAGAAAACTTTCGTATTAACTTTTAACATTTAATATTTCAGAGACGCAAAAAACATGGCTGTGGATGTAAGGAACTTAGTTCTAAGAGCGATCATTGAAAAGGGCGGCAAAACGGAGACTGACGCCATTCAGTACCTCAAGAAACTTGAGTCGATGAAGAAATATTCTGCAGATGTATGGAGCTAAGTTATAGAGCACTACGTAACATTCACTTTATACGGGCACTGAATCAAATAAGTTAAATGACATGGCATAATGAATGCAGTGGTGGACTAATGAAACACTAGCAGTATCTGTGTGGCTTTTTGCTGCCCTCTTTGCACTCAAAACAGCATATTTCGGCTCGCTCCGCTCTCCTTCTCATATCGCCTGGATCGTTGTGAGTCCGGGCCACAGGAGTTAGTCCGCCTCTGCACAGTGTATCTAGAATTTGATGTATAGTTAGTTAAATTGAGAACATTATTAACAGTACGTAAAATTAAGTTCAGTGTCCGCAATTTAATTTCAATTGTTATTTTTTATCTAGCACAAAAGTCAACAAAAGTGATATAATTATTATCTTCGTGATAATGGCACAAGCGATAGCAATACATTTTTTAATCATATCTATAAAATAAATATATATCTTTTGAATTAATTTATTTATTTCAGGAAATATTGATAAAACTTACTTTATATTGACATAAACAGGGTCAGACGATTTAATTGTTTTTTTTTTCAGTACATCACTGATATGTGATAGATAGAGCCTTACTTCAAAAAATCTGTCGTAGTTAAAACAATGCTTAAAGTATTGCAATCCCAGCAATTATCAGACAGCGACAGGGTTTATTTTAAATACAGCAAATTTGTTTTTATAAATAAGAGGGCAGTTTTTAAAATAAAAAAAATCTCAATAAAACAGTAAAATATATAGATTATTTATTTAAAATAATTGATTACTGTTAATGTGTATGTTACCTGTAATGAACAAATCTAAGATTTGATTGTCTGTTGTAGGCTGTTGATATAACACGTATATTTTCATGTTGATGTAATTATATTTGTTGATATTTTCTATGTAAGTGGACTGGGCATTTAGGTATTAGTTATTGTAACTTTTATAAAATATATTTTATAATTATTATTGCTGTCATTTTTATTTCATCATCTATTCCTCTGGTAACATGTTGGAGAATACAGGTTTCATATGTATTGGATGAAACATCACTACTATACAATGTGTATCAAAATACCCGTATAATTCCGAGAGCAGGGTATTGTACAAGGTGAACAACTTTAGTTCTATGAGTTAATAAATTTCCAAGTTTTTAATTCATGTAATGCCTCGGAAACTTCCCTCCAGAAATGTACATAACACTAAATGGGGCTGCCCTATTACAGCTGTTTATCTGACCTCTATGCATCAACTCTGAATGCTGAAATAGGGCAACCCCATGTTGTGTAAGGTACATTTCTGCAGGGCTTCCCCCTGCTCCCCCTCTGCCCTGCTGGAAGAAAGTTTACGAAGCATTTCATGAATAAAAAACTTAGAAATTTATAAAGTCGTGCTTTATTATTTTTTTATTTTCGTGTTTATTATGCGAGACATAATAATAATAAACGTGTTTAATATCCTTTGCACGACTAATGTCCAAAATACGAAATGTTATTGGACTCTCCATTTCTTGGAATTTGAAATGAAGTTGTAGTTCAGTTAGGTTGGACACGATCAATTATCATCCTGTAGAAGTCCACTGCTGGACATAGGCCTCCCTCCCAGAATGCCACTACGAACGGTCTTGAGCCTCCTCCATCCACCGGCTTCCCTTTATACCTTTATAATGTCTAGTCCATCGAGAGGAGGCCTTTCTCTACTGCGTCATTTGGTTTTCGGTCGCCAATCAAGAACCCAACGATTGTCAGTTCTGCGAGCTATACGACCTGCCCATTGTCACATTAAACTAGCTAGGTCTGAGAGCTATGTCGTTGAACTAGGTTCTTCTACAGTTTTCCTCATTTCGGATTCTATCACGTAGAAGTACTCTCCATAGCCCGCTGTGCGACTTTGAGCTTGTGTATGAGGCCAATAGTAAGTCATCCTGTCTCAATGCCGTATGTCATCATACGCGATTATTTTCAGATGTTAAAAAAAGGCGGTTATAAAATTAGTTAGTCACCAATTATTATTATGTATGTAGCGATTACGGTTAGTCCTAGTCAAATAGTTGTTAGGTCGCTGTGTATGGAATGATCTAGAGGTGGTTCCGATTTTTTTTTCCTTAGAGCATTTATGCACTAAGATTTTAACTAAACAGTTTTTTAAGTTAAGTATACAGAAAGAGATGGTGGGTAACCACGCGTACCTCGCGTGTACTCGTGAGGTTTCAGTTCTGCCCCCTTATTCGCTATGACCAAACGTAACATAACGCGGGCTCGTTACGATATCTGCGTGGAATCATAGCTGAATCGTATGGGTGACGACACACGTTATTGACAAGGAATCTCTTCAAGGGTCATACCGAATAACCACCCTGAGCGAAACACAATATTACTCAGAGGAAATTAGCTCATAACCTTTCCCACAAATTGTACCAGTACTATCTACCTACCCGCCTAATTTCTTAAAGATCGGATAAAAAGTTTGAAAGTTATCCTCAGACTAACATACATAAATACAAACGCCGATTGCCCAAGTTATTTAGAGAACTCGCTTCGCTCGGTTAATAATCATACGAATATCATATCAATAATATAATAACGAATATTATATAATATATATCTCTTACGAATATTATTAAACGAGCGAAGCGAGTCTCAGAGTCAAATTGTTGAACGAGCGAAACGAGAGTCAACTTGGAAGAATCGGCGTTGGTATGTGTTTGTCCGATGAAAACTTCCTAACCGTTAATCCGGTCTTCATGTTTAAAATGGGGTAGATAGTATTGGTAAAATTTGGGTAAGACAGATCAATAGATCAGAGAAGTAGGATGTCCAATGAAAGAGCTTTGGTTAGATATTTCAAAACTGTTTTTAATAAGTATTTAGACTACGTAGTTTCTGAGATGTTAGGGAAAAACAAAAATTCTAGGGTACTTCCAGCAATCCCACTATGCTGAAATTTGCATTCCTTGTAGCTTTTGTGACACAAATACAGGGAAAAGTCTGAAATTTAAGAATTTAGAAACTTGTACTCTATGAAACAATATAACATCCATTGTTGACCTCCGATGTCTAGGAGTTTGAATGACGTTCGAGTTGTATGGTTTTCGTCAAAAGGACGTTATCAATTAATTCGTCAGGTACTTGATAGACTAACAGGTACTTTATGTAGTATGTACGCCCCGTTGCATAGTCCTATTCAAAGGTTATTTCGATGATGTGTAGGAAATTACCTTGAGGTGAAAACTTTAAAATATGGAAATGACTTACTTAAGTAGTCAGGCTGATAAAGGTGTCATCGGGAAGTCTCAGTTCGGGGCGAACCACTTAAGGTAACGAGAGATTCAAACAAAACATTATTTTTAAAACGATAATTTATTGATTTAACCACAAATATATTAGTTTATGTACAAAAATAAGGACGTCAACAAAATGCAAACTGAGGACAAGTTGCTTGGATGTATTCCAATAATGTACAATCATATTACAAAACATGGTTTGTAAAGAATATCCTTTTGATATTAATACGTGTATTGAATTGGCCAATTCGAATATAAATCTAAACTGGCTTCATACTTCAATAATAATCTAAGATAGTCTAGTTCTAAATAATAACGGTCAAAATCACAATCTAAGTTTTCTAGGAAAAAAAGCTTGCCAAATTCACTACAAAATTACTCGTACAAGAAATTACTAAAACAAACACTAATCATTCAACTTATCAGAATACTGAATTTACTTAAAACATTGAAATATCAAATTGCTTTATAACTACTTTTTACAACATTACACTAATTAATTTATTCAACAAGTCAGGATATGCAACTGCTCATTATAACTGTCTAAAATTTACTTAAGATTTTCCATAAACGTAGACAGCTGAATTCTTCTGGATAAAATCTATGTTTTGTGCCATCTGAAAGGAAAAATGGAAGCACTGACCACAAAGAGGCTGCAATTGTAAATGACTAGAATGTTTGCAGTAGATTAATAAGTACAGAATATAATTTACAATCACATGAACACAGGTGGAACAATTTATTTAGATTTCACTGCAAACATGCCAGCCATATTCATAGCAATGAAGAACATCATGAAGTTCTCTCATACCAGCATATTGACACGGGCACACAAGTTCCATTATGTATCTTCTTTTTACACATTATTCTACACTTCGCATAACTGTACATTACTATACATTTTTCAGTCTTTACGCACAAAGGGAAACAGTAAGCATTAAAAATAAAGTGAGGAAACACTTCACTGTTTCAAATTTACATTTTGTGACTTACAGCTTTGTCACAAAAATGATAGCACTGAGATCCAAAGGCACATTGTTATCGGCTTTGAAGCCAGGGGGACTATGTTTGTTTGATTACATTGTTCTCAAAGACACTGTAAATATTGTGACAGAAGTTTGGCACTAAGAGCTTTGTTGAATTTAAAATGCATACAAAAAGTTGGAAGATAAGCACAATAGATTCGAAACTTAAAATTTAGTTAAAATGCAAATGGGCAGTAACACAAGAGCTGTTGATTTATAATGAGCATCCTGAACTTCTTATTTTATCAACTCACTATGAAATCATTGTAACAATTTATATATAAGAATTGGCCCATATTTGTGGTGCCAGTTAACACTTTTAACATTATATACTATAATTTTTCCGAATGATTCTACCATCAAAACAGTTTATTCATAAGCATGTATTTACGATGTTCCTAATGTGGGAGCTAAGACGAATTAGTACCTGTTATAACAATAATAATTGGTGGATCAGGTCAACAAGTGATGTTTATAATCCTATATTTGTTTGTATACCACTTCATCAAAAGCGATTCAGTATAACAGACCGAAAACAATTTAAAATCTACATCAAAATAATATGTCTATAGAAAATAAACATTTTATTAATTTATCAGCTACGTGTCACAACTCATCAGGGTGAGACTTAAAGCATAGCCATTGAGAGACTTGGCTTTTACTTCGTAGCCGGTATAGTCTCGGTGTAAAATATTATGTACATGTGTCAATGAAATGAAATGCAATTATTTCACTATACAACTAGTCAGCGTCATTATTTATTGAAATAAAGTAGCCGGTGCGAGCTCACGAGTCGGCCGGCATGTCCCACTCCGCCAGGCCGCGGTCCACGAGCTCTCTATTCAGGAATATTACTTGCTGGAATAACAAAAATGAGACAAAATTAACATAAAACAAGGCAAGATAATTTTGATCATTGAAAACATAAGGATAATCTTGAATCGTCTGATAAAATAGGTGAATTTACAACAACCCAACTGGTGTAGTTCCAACGCGACCAAACCTAGAAACATCAGGGCACAAACACGACGCGCCCCATTTTTAATGATCCTATCGCTTACGACTATGGGGCGACTTGGTGTGACTTTCGAACAAGAAGCTCATGTGTAAAAAAGTAAATTGAAGCAATGCCAAATTTTCGTGTGGTTAATCTTGTCGGAACCTTGATCTTTTAGCTATATACGTTGTTCCATTGATCTTTATAATTTATAAATAAATTACGGTTTAGTGGACGGCCTTCGATTAATTTGCTTGAGGTCATTTGCGACATCACCTAACAGGTCGAGATATTAAGTAGTAAAACAATAAATAGAACAAATAATAAACATCAAATTTGTTAGTTTATATAAAAATTTATAAATCCCACTAATATCATAAATGCGAAAGTATAAGATGCTTGGATGTTTGTAACTCACACCATAACGGCTGCACCAATTTTGATGATATATGGTACACAGATAGATAATTAATCAAAGAGGTAATTATCTATCGCAAAAAAACCTGCTTGTATGGTATATTGTATAAATTCCGGATACCGGATTTCACGATGGTTTTAGGATACTTTTCATCTAGAAAAACCATCCTTAGGAGGTGTGAAATGGCGCTACCACTATCTGGTATTCACTATTTAGGTATCCGGAATTTTTATAATATACCATGCGAGCAGGCTGCAGGAGTAGCAACCGCTACCCGGTATTAATTATAGAGGTATCCGGAATTTATCCAATTTTTACAAAAAAAGAGCAGGCAGGCTGCTGGTGTGGTTTTGTTTGTTAGACAGATATATCAAAACCTACATTAAAACATAAGAGCGCCCTTATAGGAGAATAACGAGGGCAACCCCGCCTAGGCTACACCTAGTGTTACATAACTAACACCAAAGATGTTATTGATTTATTTAGTATTGATAATCGTGTTGCTTATCTTTACGGCCATGGTCATAGTAAATAGAGTGATAAAAATATTTAAAAAAATAAGGTTTCACGCCCGACAAATCCTGGCCTCCCGAAGCTTGCCCTTTGATCTAAAATTATCGCGGTCCTTTTCTAATAGACACAAACTTTAAGATAGCACAAATTTTTGCGCTGTGGTTAAAGGTGCGCCTCGCATTCTCCTTTTATGCACATGCCCTATAACTTTTGGTTCTACGACATGCCGGTTTCCTCATTTTTTTCGAATAGCGCACATACATTTTCGTAGAGGAAATCCATCGGTGCACGACCGGGATTGGCACCCACACCCTTAGGATCGGAAGAAGATTCCACTTGTAACGTTGCTAGAGTAGCTCTATAATCTACGTAAATATAAATCGCGCTATTTACCTGAGGATGAAGCGTGAGGTATAGATGCACGAGCGGCAGGCCCGCCTCGTCGTAGCCGGCGACCTGCGCGTGCAGCAGTTGTCCCGCCGTGAGCCCCGCCATGATGCGCAACGCCTCGCCGCTCCATTCAGCTTCTACAACAACATACATTGTTTACCATCTATCTCGGGAAGAACTCAACGTATTTTTATATAATCACACGTTCTGTTGTTTCCACAACGACTCTAGCCAAGACCAGATCAAGAGTGCCCAAGGGTCATTTCGTAACTCTATCCCTTTCTGTCGCTCGGAAACATCATTCGCTAGAGCGAGAACGGAATCGGCGAAGACTGCGGGCGCAGCAGTCTGCTCTAGTGAACTGTTTCGGAGCGACACAAAACTAAATAATGTATATAATATGTAAGCATGAATGGTGAGAGTGAATGAGGCAAAGTGTGAAGGGATCGTAGAAAGTGGAAATTCTACTACAGGTTGACTATTAGGTATGGTATATCTAGCTAAGCACGTGAAAATACAGTATATCGCTCGCTATCTGCCGACATAACGTACGTAACATAACGTACATACATACGTTACCCAGAAACAGTTATATGTAATTGCAATGTCACGCTGATACACAGTAAATCGCAAGGAATTTCTGATTCGCAACCTACAAATCGTATGTAAACGGAATTAGTTAGTCTCAGAAAGAAAAATAATGACTTCATAACCTATGGATTCAGATTTTATTTAGCCGATCCTAGTTATCAAATCAACTTGGTTGTTACATTAAATTGGAATACAACTGATGTTGTTTTTTCCAATGTTATTGTAAATGATTTACAACAAACTCACCTCTTTCAATCCAAATGTGCCTAAAAATATATTAGAAATATTTATTATTTATGATTTTCGTTGGATATATTTATCCAACGAAAATCATAAGAAAGCATTTTTTTTTTAATATAATCATATATGTTATTATACTAATTAAATAGAGAACTTTCTTCGAGATAAACCGAACGTCTAGTAGTGGTTAAGACCACGCCAGCATCGGCCGGCAATATTAGTATGAAAATCAACAACTATCATGTTATTTCAACATGCAAAGAGGCTTCATTACGTTACTCACAACAATTTGAATGTGCAAAGATGTTGATACTTTTTGGCTGTATGCTATAAGAATCCAAAAAATAAATGCTCGTTTGTATATCAGCGCATTGCTTAAGAAAAGTACTATACCTTGGCCGTAACTGAGCTTTGATGGTCTCACGTACGCCAACATTATCACGTTCGGCAATCATGCCTGATTTGTCGACAGCTGCATTTTTATCACACGTGCAAACCATGCTACCACACCATGTATGTACCATGTTTATAATTATGTATGTGGCGCAGCGGGCGAGTAGCCAGCTAAGACGCGAGAGGTGCGGTTTCAATTTCCACTGCGGGACAAACGTTTGCATGATCTATAAATATTTATTATAGTCTGTGTGTATCACGGTACCCGTAGCTCCTGCTACGGATCCTTACTATGCAAATAATAAAAACGCAAAAAACGAATACCCCGTACAAGAGTTCACTCCAACTAAGGAATAAAACAGATAGCACGTTCTAATCTACTACATTGCGTACTTCGAGAGGAGACGCATGTTTGGTTTATTTCGTTTCATACCTACATAGTCAAAAATTATACATATAATTAATTGCAATAAGTTAGCATGAAAGAAAAGAGATAAGTTACGTATGTGAAACAAGAGGAAGAGACATGGGATTTATTTGGATGTTATAGCTATAACATACGGCAGAGACTTAGGCGTCACTGAAAAGACATGAGCAAAAGGTACACACAGAAGAAATGCGTGTACTGAGGTGATGGTGGTTGTAGAGTCACTCTAATAGATCACATGCGAAATTTATACGTAAGGGGCAGTTTCAGAGTCAAACCAAATACTGATGAAGTTAATCGAGGTTGCGATGTTGCGCAGATACGGATGTGTTATACGACGACCATGTCGTGAAAAAGTCTCTTTCCATGGCTACGGACAAGGGCGAGAGGAGGGTCATCCAAAACCTGACTGTCAACTGTCCAAAGAGACATAAAGGCATTCAATGCCGTTAAAGCAGATCCTACAGATCAACAGATGTGGCGCCGCAAGCAGACTCTGTACGTGATGGAGAGCTAATATAGAGCGATAATGTCATGTCTGTCATGATGTAGGTACACTTTCTACCAGACGGATTCAAATTAGATTTTCATATAGGGTATTTACCGAAAAAGGTTTTTATTATAATATACTCCATATGTATACATGTACCTACATCATTTTGTCATGGATTATTAGTGAAGGAAGTCGAAGGGAAAAACAAAGAAAGTGTTGTTCCATGAGGTTACTCACGAGGCTTCAACACAATTTGATAGTAAAATGTTTTTAAGAACTCGATTTCTACTCATCGAAGGCAGTACTCAAATACTTAGGTTTCACGAGGGCGGAACCGCCGGCAGATGGTAGTATATACATAAACTGTCATATCATACGCTATCGGCCTCCTAGGCGGTGAAAAAATCCCACGGAAGTTATAAGTATGAAATGTAGTCAAATTGGAATCACAACAAGGACATGTAAACACAACAAGGATAGTATAATCATAATTTAAAACAAGAAACGTAATCAATAAATGATAATGCAAATGATGTGGAATAAATGATACTAACCATTATTAGCGGGTTTGACGAAGGCCAGCAGCGCCTCCGTCGCCTGGAAAGGCAGCGTCATGAAGTCGGAGCGGATCTGCTTGAGCTGGTCGTTGTCCACGGTGAGGTACCCGCCGAAGTCCACCAGCTTCACGACAGACGAGTCACTCTCCGAGGACGTGGAGATCACCTGCGCGCGGTACCAGTTGTTCTCGGTGGGCGCGGCACAGATGGACCCCTCTGCAATTACACGTCCTTTTATTAAAAACCCTTCGGAATAAGTTTTGAAAGATATTCATTAAAGAATTCGTTTTTATGAAATTAGTCACCTGGCCCATATACTGGCAGTCTACTTAACCATCGAGGAGCTCAGTTGTCAACTACTTACCCCCTTATTCATAATAATTTTAAAACCCATTTTAGTTAAAATATGTTTTGTCTTGTTTTGACATAATGACATTTTACATCAGAGAGAAGAAGACAAAAGCTATTTTAACTAAAATAGGTTTCAAAAATGATTATGAATAAGGCCCTGTCTTTATCATCAGATCATCTAGCTTCAAACTTTTGTTTTGCCATCATGCCATGGTATGCAAAATTTCAGCTTTGTTGGATCACAGGAACTGTGTCAACAATGTTTCGCAAGATTTTAACCATACAAACAAACAAGACAAGTTAAATAAAAGCTTATTTGCATACCCTTTTCCGAAAATACTCTTAGATGTCAATCCAATTGAATTTTGGATACTTCTGTGTGAAAACCTACAATACTATGTTCTCAAAGTCACGAAACTCATGATTCTAGTATTGTTGTTACATAATTTCGGGGTAACGAAAGATTGCGAATAGTCAATCACGACATTTGTATGCATAGCTAACTGAGAAACCGCGGCAGCGGCCGGAGCTGTTAATGGCCATGACATGTTCAGAAGTTGTCTTGTAGTGTTTGTGTAACAGTGTGGACATAATGATCATTATCAAAAAAATAGGCATAGAACAACATTGTGTTTTTATGATAACATGTAATTTGGTCGCGAGGAATCACATAAATTCACCAGTTTAAAAGACGGACTTGATATGATAGAGATGAGCATACTAGATTTTTTATTACTCAATGATAAATCAACAAAAACTACTTTTCTGGCATTTGAGGTAGTTTGATCATTAGTCACTATCAAAAATTGCTAAAACGCTAAGTAATCCTCAAACTAACAGGAGCATCACATTACTTATAGAATATTGGTTGAAAATAATCGACGTTCTTTAACACAAACATTTTGCACATAAATATGCAAAATACCAATTCAATCGACACAAAAAAGCGCCAACATAAGATACTGAAAAGGAGAGCAAGTCAAGTGAATGCTATGTCGTAACCGCAAACTGGTTCTGTTACCTTTGACAGGGCGCGGCAAGGAGGGCACCTCTGGCGTCTGGTACGTGGAGGCCATGAGGCGGTGCAGCGCGTGCAGCGAGGGGAACGTGGGGTGCAGCGGCTGTTGCAGGAAGAAATGTCCCGCGCTGACCAGACACGTCATTATTGTGTCATTGTTCACAGACTCCACTAGCTGTAATTATACATTTTACATTCGCAAGCATCACTAATGGAATAGCAGTCTAGTAGATGATTGGGACACCTACATTTTACTCAGATAAACACACGCGTTATCGTAGGCGTAAACAGACCTACATTTCAATGCGAAGTTATTTTGGTTCACGCTATTTTATTGGGCTACTTTTTATTGCGGATTTAATTCCTTGTAAGTTTCCACTACCTACTTACTTTTGAAAACTACAGGCGGAATCGCAAGAAAAATCTAGCGCGAACACTATGGAATTTACGTCACATTGTATTTGTGAAATTCACAAAATGCCAAAATAAATGTATCATACTGTAAGTAAATGAACAGGTGTTTTTTTTATTACGAAAAGCTTTATGATTTTAGGCCTGTGTAAGTAACGAGAACTACCTACTGATTAAAGAGCCAATGACTTATCTCATTATTAAGGATACATGATTAGGGGTAAGTATGGCTTATTGATTATTACCTTTAGATTTGGATAAACTAAAAAAATAAATTATCTATTGCCTTTGTATACAAGTGTGCAGGCTAACAACAACAAATCGATGAGCTCAATTTTTTTTAACAAGGATGTTCCGGAATGCCTATCTAAAAAAAATTTGCACTTGACTGCTTGACAACAGTTGAAATGAACATTGATGTGTAAAAGAGCTGATGTTTTGTCCTTGATACTAATTGATCACTTGAATAGCAGCGAAACTTACAATTTTGATAATTTTCGCATGGTTCACAGAGGATTAAAAAGTAAAAATAACAAATTGATATTTAAATACAGCACTTACTTGAAGGAATTCAGGCACAAGTGGAGTTAGCCTTTGATACAGCTCTGCGCTAATTTCTTGAAGGGAGAAAGTGGGGAATTTCTTTTCAGGAAATTTTTCTCTAATCATATCTAAAGCTGATTCAATCTCGCTCTGAGTTCCTGGAAAAGTAAAGAGAATTTAGTACAAGCTCATTTCATATAGAAATATCCATCAAATTTTGTTATTTTCTTACCTTCAACTGCACAAATTTTTTGTTTTACAGAATCTGGATGTCTTCTCACATACACTGTTGCACCAGTTTTTGATTTGATTTGGGTAACAAATGACCCATGTTTGCCTATGAGTAGCCCAACCAGGCTCTGTGATATGAGGAATTGATGTATTCTAAGAGCTGATTCAGATGGAACTATGTTGGCTGGAGGGGGACTAGCAGCTTCTGAACAGCCTTTACCACTATCACTTGAACCCTGGAAATTATATCAAATTAGAGTTGAAGAAAGTAGTTGCATAAATTCAGTAAAATGCATCAAAAAATGTGTGTGAAATTACCTCACTGTGGTTATCAGAGAAGTGACATATTGAAGGACTAGCTAGCATGGGATCCACAGGGCTATGGTTAGCAGAATCTCTCTCAGAGATATGTCTACTTTGTGCTGTGGAGAATCTATTATCACTGTCATTATTATCACTAGGTTCATCAATAACATTATTGACATTTAATTCTTTTGCCTCTGCGCTTGTGTTTTCTTCATTTGTGTTTACATCTGAAGTTGTCACCGCAGACTTTGCGCTAGCTTGCTGAGACATATCAGTTTTCTCAGTATTTATATCTATGTCATTTGAATATTCTTCATTAGTCAATGAAGAAATATTAGCATCTTCTGAACAAGTCATTTTTGTTTTGAGTGGTGAGCACATGTTGGTTGGTGATTCTCTTACAATGAATGAGGGTTTCATTGTGGATGAGCTCACTACCAAATGTTGTTTGTCAAAGCCAGCTGGCGTTCTATTTTCATTTACAACAGATTTTTTTCTGCTTATAATTTTTTCTATTTCTATATCCACTTCTTCATCAGTCAAGTCCAATGGAGAGAATCTCTGCGAGTTTATTCCATTGGGATTGATATCAATAGGAGCAGACTTGATGATGGAGCGATCTGCTTTCCCCAACGGTGATGCCTTCTGAGCCTCAGAGTGAGCGTTTAGAGCTTCTGCAAGTTCTTCTTTTAGGCTTTTCAACCTTTCTCTTCCACCAGGGTCAGATTCCGCGTATTCTCTCTTCTTCTTGATCCAAAATAGTCCCAGCAATACAGCTATTGATGGCACAGACCACATGAGCAACTGACGACAAGGAGCCATTTTGTAGAGCCACTTTTAGAATTATTCTAAAACAAATAAATTATTTAGGCCTACATGTCGCAACAGCTTTATTTAATTCATTTTGAAATCTGTTTTTGTTTTTTCACCTAGATTTTACAAATATTTTGATAACACATTAATAGTTTTTGCTGACCTAGATTATAAAATAATTTAGAAGGGAATTATTGTGTTCTATCAAAATACTACTCCACATTCTTTTAGTAAGAAAAAACTTTTATAACTAGACTGCCAATTTGATAATTTTTAGATAAGCAGTTGACATACTTACATGTGAACACTCCATTTTGATTTTGCAAAGTAAATTTCTTATCATCACATGGATTTATTGTAATCTTTTGACACAACTAAGTCACCAGTGATTACACCAAACGTAAATAGGTTATTGTCCCGCGTGTTTATTTACAATCTAAATTGACACATGGAAACTAAAAACAGTAGGTACCCAAAATAATTAACAAATTATGATATTAAAATTACATGGTATGGGATTCAATGATATTCTTATGGGCTACCTACTGAAATTATAAACCGATTTATTTCTATCACTACCAGCTATTTGTATGTACCAACTAATTACATACCTACACAAATATACCCATGTAACTCAAAATTACCTCTAAACAAACGCATTCATGTGATTATCAATATGTGTGTAAAACGTATGTAGATTTATAAAAGAAACTGTTAAATAAAAACCGGTGAGGGTCACTAGCGGTATGAGGAAACCTTCACGGGCAACACGTAAGCAAATGTGAAATGGTAAATGAAAGGTTACGCAATTATATCTATATTGATATCTTGATATGAATAGAGAATATACATCAAGTTATAATTAATGGTGAAACTTCTGAATTATCAAGGAATTATGTGCTCCGTAAAAATAATCTTCAACCGTAGCCTACCAGCCTGCGACAGTACTATTCCGAGCATACATGCATGATCCAAATCTGGAATCATGCCACCGGCAACATACAGATGGTATACTTACGAATATTTTCCAAAAAAACAGTCTGCACTTTTTGGTAAGATATTGATTATATTCCGAAACGATGAATTATCTGATATTACTGCTGAATTTCATTAATTTTTCCCAACAATCCACGTGCTCACTATGTTTTCGAAGCACAACAAAATCCAATATGGCGCCGCCGTGCGTGACGTACAATCAATCAAGCAAGCAACATGGCACAATGTATTCTCTTTGCTTAAAATCTCTTGTCTCTGTCAAGTCTAAGTAGGTCGTGTTATTTATTTTCTCTATGAACGTGCCGTGTCATAAATAAAATAATAATAAAAATAAGATAGACCCTCAGAGGAACTAAACTATCTTCTGCCTCTGAGATCTGCCTATTCCCTAACTGAAAGACAATTCATAGTGAAAATGTGTGGTAATTTTACTTGTCAAACGTTAGTCATCGATTGACTTTCAGTTAGGGAATAGGGGTGCTGGTTTGGCTGGTAGAAATGCTTTAGGTACTTAGCTTTTTGTTAAATTTGTTTTGCTTGATGTGCAATAAGGTATAAATAAATAAACAAGGTGACAACCTTAGAGAATTTATAGTGACAACCATGTGGCAACTGGCAACACTTTCACGGACCTCAAAAAAAATAAGGACGGAAAAACGTTGTTCTGAAGGTTCTGAAGCGAAAGTCGGTGAAACTGAAACGTGCTTCCGGGGGCCAACCATGACCTCTTATAGCAATGTTATTCCTTATTCTAAGGGTGAAACCTAGTATTACTGTTTGTCTGTGGGTTTCGTTCCTTGCTCCAAGGGGTGAAACTGTAGACAGAAGGTGAAACCCTTAGAATAAAGACTCAAGCAAGTGAAATCATTCGGAGCTGAAACCATGAAACTTACTAGATCTGTCAATTTCACTTGTCATACTCGAGCTACACGCCACTACACGTAGGTACCCTCTTATTAATGACTAGAGCACGGTACGCCAGTATTAACATTATTCTAAGACACGTACTTCATGAACTTTCAATCGGCGACCCTTTTCATCATCAATCATAGATGTATACTGCTGGCTTAGAGAATTTATTCTAAGACTGCTGGACGTAGGAAGGACTCCTAAAAAGATAAAGAGGTTTAAGAGCACTTAAACTCACAGTACCTAGGTGGCACTGTGAGTACTCTTAAACCTCTGATGTAAAATAGGTGCCCTAAATTTTTATGACTTTCCTAATTAATCTTTTAATTTCCTAATACCTTTTTTTATTGTAAACAGTGCCACAACCTACACAAACAGCTGAGACGAACCTACTCACAGAACAACACAGAACCTACTGCTGGACGTAGGAAGGACTCTTAGAAAGATAAAAAGAGGTTTAATAGTACACCTACTTTAAGTGTACTATTAAACCTCTTTAATAATGTAAAATAGGTGTAGGTAGTATTACCTAAATTTTTATGACTTTCCTAATAAATCTTTTAATTTTCTACTACCTTTTTTTATTATAAACAGTGCCACAAACTACACAAACAGCTGAGATGAACCTACTCACAGAACCTTAGACGAGAGTGAATGATTGTGTTACCTTACCTACCTATACTGTCCCACTGAGCATGTTATCACTATGTTTTATATATTCCATCCAGAGTATGTAACGCTAGCTGGGTACATCACATTTCTTGGATAATTTTGGGTTGTATGTAGCCTTTTTCCTTTCCTCACAATGTTTTCGATAAACATTTTTAGCACATGACTTGATATTGAGCATGTACTGAGCACAGCCATTAGTAGAAAATCCATAGGTGTGTGCACAGGATACAAACCCACGACCTTCGGATTGAAAGACAGGGCTCCAACTGGGAAAACATCACTATAGGTACCTACAGCTTAAGATTTATAAATGGATTTCCTTATATTTTCTCTTTAGTGTCAACCCAGGTAATTGGAAACAAAGTAAACTCAATCAATTACCGGAGTATCATATTTTTGTGAGCGTTGTTTCCAATTACCCAGGTTGATTCATCCTTGCCAATACTCACCGCCCATAAATCATAGAAAAAAATAAAAATTCGTTATAGGTAATTAATTTGCAATATCAGGATGCTCATGACCTACCTAAATATTTTTTTATAATAACCTAAATTATGATGTGAAGTTGAACTTGTGAACCCAGTAGTTGCCATGGTGTTTCCGGCCTAAGATCCTTCCTGTGGATATTGTAAAAGCCAACTAAGGGATTACACCAATGGGCAACAGCAGCCACCTGAGTACACAACATCAATACTGCAATCACTAATCCACTAGGCATATTATTCATAGTCAAAAAATACCTATCCTGATAAGGTGAAATTAAATCATAAATACAGGACTTAGGAAATGCAATATATTTATACTACTTTTACAGTACCAGGTTAGATAACAAAAAATAACAGTTAATTCTGAAGAAATGTACAGTACAGCCAATATAACCAGGCTGCCCTCTCGTTAGAGAGTATTATGTTCCTTGAGGCTGCCCTTCAGTGTACATAATCAATGGAGAGCAAATATGAGTTTTATTTCTATAGTGGATAATTTCAGAACTTTTTAATCTTTCATTGTGATTATTACTACATGATTGGTGTGTGTTGGTTATGCATGTATTTATGGTATGATAGCATTTTAAACAAATAAGCATTTGGAAAAGGAGTTCTCCTTATGAGCCAATACTGGCCAGAATAACCAATTGATAACATAAATACCTATTGAACAAGATCTGTTCAGACTATGTCTTAAACTTCCTGTGAATAATCTGAAATAAATAGCATTAGTTCATCACAAAAACCTGTATGTTTCTAATTTGACGATTCAGCATGTTTACATATACTGAAAGCCTTGATACTAAACAGAAAATTGTTGTGGAGATAGTTGCAAAAGATCATAACGGCTATTCCAAAAACTGCATACAGTGATTTACAAAGGAAATAATAGCAAATTTCTGTATGATACAATTATTTAATTTATATACATTCCTTAAACTTTTAAAAATACTTTTAGTGGTCTTAACTGAGAACAATTCAAGGAATGTTTAACTATAACAATTTAAAACTGATGAAATAATGGTAATTAATCTTTACATAAATAAATAAAGGTACCTATACCTCATACAAATGTGTTATAAACACTTACATCATGAATTGTTTAGTTAGGGTGTACATAAATAAACTTTACAATTTTAGGTGTAAGAAATAAAGTTGAAGACTAATTTAAAATCACAAAGTCATGTTTATTCGTAACAGCAAAATAAATTTACACAAACTTACTGTAGTAGAAGACAGATAGAGCTAGTGATCTTAGATATTATCTACAGCATCAGCTTCATCTTCTGAACTTACTTCGTCACCAAACTCAATATCCTCATCCAGGCCATCCACAGAGTAGACCACAGTCTCGTTGATACGTACTGTCTCAGGGAACTCTCCATAAGTCTTCAGATTCCTTGCCTCATCAGGTGTATATTTCAGGATGACATCAGCCTTGGCATCTTGATAATCTCGTAAACCTATTAATATGATGTCCCCCTGGTTTATCCATACTTTTTTCCTTAGTTTCCCTCGGATATGACAGAGACGTTTTATGCCATCGAAGCACATGGCCTCCAAGCGGCCATTACCGAGCATCTTTGTGACTTGGGCGTACTCTTGACCGTCTTCTTTGAAGACTAACTCACGTTTTTCCGTCTCATTTTCGTTCTTTCCCCTCCTCCTGTTTTTACCTCCTTTTCCTTTGTTCTTCGGCATATTTTATATAATCTTGAGTACAAACATAAACGATAAAACTACGAAAATCTCATGAGTTTGCTGCCAAATGGCTCGTTTTTTTTGACAGAATGACTGACTGACTGTGACTGACTGTCTGACAAGAATTCTTTTTTCTGAAGGTTGATGATTTGTTCAGTTTAAATCCACAGACTCAACAGGTACAAAGTACAAACCACAGATTTATAAGTATAGTACTGGTACAAACCTTAGAATAACACTATTGTGGTGTGTTGGTAGTACTCTCCTTAGTCTGTGGGTGTGCTGTGGCGTGTCGCCTTGTGTCGTGACGGTGAGTGAGTCTTGGAGCAAGGAACAAAATGGAGCGGCAGTAACATTTATTTTGTATGAAAATTGCCCACCATTGGCTTGCCATTCAAGCATTCATTTAATACTCTGTGACCTTTAATTGCCTTCATCCAAAGTTTTGTTTACTTTTTGTTTTCGTAAATTTTCACTATTTTATTAGCAAATACCTATATTTTTTACAACACAAGTTGGATTTCACAATGCCTGAGTGTAATATTGTGCATTGTGGTACGAGGCAAAGCCAGTATCGGCCTGGGCTGACTTTACGCAAGTGCTTCAACAGTTTTCATTGAAATTGTAGTTTTGCTTCATTATTTTGTTCTAAATGTATGTTTCGTTAGTGAGCTTTAGAGTAAACATAAGGACATTAGTGCCATTGTTGTGTAAAATATCATTATTTCATAGTAATTCATTTATTGCTTACAAAATTTTTTACAACTAGGGCTTGGTCGGGCAAATAGCCGACCCAGTTCGACCCAAAAATCGAGCACGCCTTATTTATCAGAACAACCGCCCTGTGGAGTGAGTACATTTATGTAGTGTAGTGTGTTAGGGAGCGTTCTGACGTTTTTTCGCGATAGTGTCAATCGAAGCTTTTAGCGCTTCCACGTTCATAATGTTTTCTTCTGATTTTGAGAGTGATTTCGAAGAGGACCTTCAATTTGTATGTATGATGACACTTCTTGAGAGAAAAAGAAAGTACTGGGTTCATCCTACAAATTTGGTCAGACAGGTTGAAGGTGAATTTCAGCTCTGATAGATTGATCTTTGTATTCTTTGCACTTAGTATCGTACAACACTTTACGTTGACGCACAAGTTCAATTAAATCAGCCATGACGATGACGACAAGTCCACCGCCAGCGGAGATAGCACCACAATGCTAGAAACACACTATTGTGGTGTGTCGTGACGCGTCAGATCCACCACCACCGTTCTGGCGCGATTGTAGTCGAGTCGAGCAGTCCACGCCACGACAGATGCCGCCACAACACACCACACTGTATTATTGTGTTTCTAGCCATACTAAATGTATGAAACCGATACGCTTCTGACGAGATTGAACTACGATTAAGCTGGACTAAGCGTAGATACATTTTTGATGTTTATGCTCTGAAGTTCCGAGGCACAACCCACCCATGGATCGAAGTACCTAAGCACTTTAGGTGGGGTGCCGTCATTTCACAACCATGGAAAGCACAACCATGGAATGCACAGCCTTGGCATTGATGTAGGTACATCAATGGTTACAAATTCCATGGTTGTAGGTACATTCCCGGGTCGTGCTTTCCAGGCCGAACAAATAATGTACACCTCGGACGAAGGATAGATGGATTCGACAGGCACGTATACCCGGAAGGGAGAACATAGAGTACCATAACTAATTACATCATTATTTTAAAAGCAGAATTTGAGACATTTCTTCATCATTTCTGCCTAACGAAACCCGGATATTGTGTAATCTAACGGAAAATTTAATTGTTTGTACAATTCAATCGATATAAAACAAAACAAAACATACTTACGAATTATAGGTTATGTTATGTGATTACACAGCAATGCACCATAATTACTGTTTTGTACACACCTTCAACACTAAGCTTAATGTAGAAAACAAAAGAAAATCAAGTAAACTTTGCAATAAAAGACGATTACAAATGCACACGCCTGATTTGTTGGGCACAGATAGCAACTCTGTTCTATGCACTAGTTTATGTGTGCTAAATTATGATAAGGACAAAAATAAGTGATTTTGTCTTTATCACTCTTCAGGTTTTTTCTGTACACTCAGCCTCCTCTATCATAGTATTATTATTTGGATGTCAAGTCCATCTTGATTCTTTGTCCGAGATGTACACCCTTGGAAAACACTACCATGTAAAACGCAGCTAAATGGCATCAAATTACCGGGCTGTAAATTCCTTGGTTGTGCTTTCCATGATTGTACAATCCCGACACGTGCCAGAAATGCCCAGCCATGGAATATACAACCTGGGAATTTTATGCCAAGGATAAAATTTGATGCTAGCAGGTTTAAAAGAAGGTACGCCTAATCACAAAATGGGATAGTACATTTTTACTCTATAGTTGCATCTAAACGAAGCATGCTTGGCTTTCGACCAATCACAGCAAAGTACATCGATTCCAGGGTTATACATTTCATGGCTGTACAGGCCTAACACGTGCTGTGAATGCACAGCCATGGAATTGATGTACATTGATTTCAGTACTGCTTGGACACAAATTCCAGGGTTGTACTTTCCCAGGCTGAACAATCTCAGCACGTGTCAGGAATGTACAACCATGGAATCTATGTACATCATGAATTAATTTCATACAAGCTAAGTGACCTAAACGTAGCAGTCGGGGTATCCAATCCAACGATCTTAATCTTAGTCTCTGGTTTAATCAGTCTGCGCTTGCTTCAGTCCCTCCCTATTCTAAAGTCTGCGCTAAAATTATGGCGGTCTCTTTTATTCCCGCGATAATTTTAGTGCACTTTAAATTTAGATAATACTGCACAGAATTCCTACCGACACGTGTGTTTATAACTTGTTATAAATATCAAAATGTATAGCATGTATCTATAATAACTATAAAAATTAGGAGACTTGACTTGATATTACCTACTGAAAATTCGAACTAAAGAGTAGGTACCTATTGACGACCTCTGTGGCGCGGCGCGCGAAGGATCGCCTGCGACGCAGGAAGTCAGAGGGGTTCGATTCCCGCCTCGGAACAAATATTTGTACAATCTGCAGATATTTGTTCAGAGTGTTCTGGGTATTTTCTATGTATAATAAAAAATATCTATCTATGTAATGTATTGTATTAAATATGTAAGATCGATTGTTCTTATAAGAAACTACTCATTTTATCGAGACACGTCGATAGGGCAACCAGGTACTATTCTCTTACATTACTGATACGAGTACCTGGTTCCATTTGCGATGTACTGAACCTTCGGTGGGAGGAAGTAATTAATAAAGTCCGTTCACTTATAAACGTATATTTTATATGTAGAGTACAATACTGAAAGGCGGACGGTTAGAGACTGGCCTGCCGGCCGAGCCACAGATTAGTATGTAGTGGGCCAATTTGCTAGATCAGCAAATGATGCCCCTACAGTCATCCCCTTCTTAAAAAATATTTTTGTTATATAAATCAAAAATATTCTAAATTCTAAACTTGTTATAAATTGTACAAAAGCTTCACCAATGTAGATTACTTCATAGTCTTTATGTATGCTAAGCAAAATCGAACGAGTTCTCTATTACAAGGTATCGGTTACGAGTTACTACCTACCGTTTACAATAACAAAGTCGAGCAAAATTTCTAAGAACTCTTCCGGTCCTTATCCAGTAACACATTCTTTATACTAACATTACAATTGCTATCTACTTTTAACACATTAACAAAAAATTTCATGACCATATTATAACTACATCGTACAAAATTATCCGCAAAAAAATATATATATAAAAATTGACCAAAAAACAAGTGTAAAAAGGATTTGTACAAAAAAAAATTGTAAAAACTGTAAAATCACTTCAAAATTTAAATTTTTGTAAATCACTTATCACTTTTATACCACTATTCCCACCTATGCCGATGTTATGCAGCCTTGTTCATTCCAGCACCTTTCCCTCGTTACCGGTCTACATAGCGCGAGTATCATGCCAGTCACTCGCAGCAGTGCGACTGAGTATCCCCCAAGTCCGCAACAGATCCTCCGGTGAGCTCCCGGGCAGCTATTTTCCGAGTGATGGCTGGCATATACTATTCCCGTGCTGCCTATGTAGACCGTAGCGTGACGTCTTTGGGGGACCGCGGGTGGATGGCACAATCACTTCCCCGGCCACACACGCCAATCTCGTCGACGCTTCCTTTTTAAACGGCAATGATGGTGGCTGGAAAACAAGCTTCGGATTCATCTGCATTTGATCCGCATCCGGCTTCTCGTGGTGTCTGGTTGTGGGTGCAATTTCTTCTATGGTTTTTAACCTCCTGAGGGGCGGATCTTCTCAGGAGGGAGTCTCTCGCCGTCGCACAAGTTTCTTATATTCTTCCAATTTTTTTCTTACCACATCGAAGGTCGTCGTGGGTCCCCACTTGTAAGATCGATTGTTCTTATAAGAAACTACTCATTTTATCGAGACACGTCGATAGGGCAACCAGGTACTATTCTCTTACATTACTGATACGAGTACCTGGTTCCATTTGCGATGTACTGAACCTTCGGTGGGAGGAAGTAATTAATAAAGTCCGTTCACTTATAAACGTATATTTTATATGTAGAGTACAATACTGAAAGGCGGACGGTTAGAGACTGGCCTGGCCTGCCGGCCGAGCCACAGATTAGTATGTAGTGGGCCAATTTGCTAGATCAGCAAATGATGCCCCTACAAAATATATCAGTTATTTATTACCCATAACACAAGCTCTGCTTAGCTTGGGGCTAGATAATGTTGTGTGAAATTTCTAGCATTTATTTATTATTGATTTATTAGGAAAATAGTGTAGGTGTGGGGTTCCATCCAAAGGTTGCCTGGAAGAGATCGCTTTCAGCGATAAGGCCGCCCATTGTATTGCCTTTCTTTAGTAATATTACTTGTTTATTGTTTCTGTGGTGATCAATAAAGTGTTAATCTATCTATCTATCTATCTACGCTAAACAAATTTAAGAGACCCTAATAGTATGATAAATTATATTTATTTATTTATAAAGTTTTGGGAAAACTTACAGCTAGATTGGGTACAATAGAGTAGGGTGATTTATATATAATATATATATATATGAGAAATTTGTTATTATGAGAAGTGTTTTTCGGTAGATAGGTAGTTTTTAAAAGAAAAAAATGGGATCCCTTAAAATTCACTTCAGATCACAGACCCTTATTATTATTTTGGTCAAGGCTTGCATTGCTCAGGTCTTCGAGCATAGTCTGCAAGCTCGAGGGCTGTTGTGACGTAGAGAACAATGTCGTTGGCGAAACGAAGGTTTGCCAACCTCACTCCGGCAACTTAGATGCCTCTATTTTCCCAGCCTGCCGCTAGATTTCTAAAGACCACTTCAAATGTGAGAGTGAAAAGCTTTGGGAATAAAGGGTCGCCCTGTTTGAGTCCTTTTGCTATGCAAAGGACGGATCAGAGATTTGTATTTTAATAGCCGTATATTGTTGTGTGCCGTTTGTATAACCTACTATCGAGATTTTCTTGATATATTTGTTTGAGGAGTTTGATGTACCTAAATAGGTTTAATAGAGAGATTAGAGATTATTAGAGAGCGTCGAATATGGATGAGTAAGTGATGCTATCGAATGCCTATGTATTATCCAATTGATGTTTATAAAGGCGTTTTCTAGTTCCCACAGGCGTTCTTCAGACTTTAAAGTGCTTACGTTATACGTTAAAATGTTGAGGGTTCTATCGGTGTCCAGCTTCATTTTAGCTTGGGTCGTCTGACGGGGGTTAGTCTCGCCCGGGGATTCTTAGCACCTCTGGTTCTGGGGTGATTCTGTCTTCCGTCATTAACAGACCCGACCCAGTAGCCGTCGGGAACTTGGGGCCTGTCGTTTCTTATGTCTGTCTTAATGTGCCATATCCTGCCACGCTGGTTCAGTGCGTGTTAGTGGGTGGAGTGCCAGAGAGCTGATTCTAACTATTTTGCACACAATTGACACGGCCGGCTGGTGTAGTGTAGTGTGAATTTTTGTATGGAGACACCGATGAGCGCCCCTAGCGTACACTCTGTGAACCTCATTTTTCATACAAAAATCCGTGTACACTACACCAGGGTCCTGATTCTACGTTTTGACAAGCAATTGGCACGGACGTCTCGTGTAGTGTAGTGTGGATTTTTGTATGGAGACACTGATGAGCGCCCCTAGCGTACACTCTGTGAACCTCATTTTCCTTACAAAAATCCGTGTTACACTACACCTGACGTCCGTGCCAAATGCTTGTCAAAACGTAGAATCAGCTCTCTGACGTCCGTGCCAATTGCTTGTCAAAACGTAGAATTAGCTCTCAGAACCTCGTCTGTTGGTCGGCAGGGTGTACTACGGGCCAGTGAGGTTGGCTTGGGTTCCAAAACGTGCTATTTCGAACCCCATACACACAAATTGTAATAATTACCTTATTGTTAAAAAAAGGATAGGCACAACTGGATTAATGGATAGTTGTGTATTCTGTGCTAATGGTTTGAAATACTTGCACTCTGATATTTTCTGGTGCACGGTTAGTCTAGTGGTATTGTTCTGTTTTATAACATAACAATAACACCCAACAGTCACATACATAGTCCTGATCCAACCCTAGGATTCCCGGTGTCGTGGGTATCAGGAACTACGAGTAGCATGGTAGGTACCATAACATTTGCCCCGCAGCGGGAATCGAACCCGCAACCTCTTGCATCTCAGTTGGCTACTCACCCGCAGCGCCACAAAGGTCGTATACCACTACGACGACTACATAATACTATTATAGTTATCGTTCTGAGGATTATGTGGTAATGTTGGTTAGATAGGTACTGATAGTAACAAATCATCCTGTTTTAGCTAAGGTGTAGTTATCAGCCAGACCGTGGTGGTAGGGCACCGCGACTGCAGAGGAAGCTTGCGTTAAGGCGAAGACAATCGTAATGACCTTCAAAACTTTGGCAACACAATAAAATACTCTCACTAAAAAGGTGTGATGTTATTTAATGTTGGTTAAAATCGGGTAATGCCGGTAATATAATGGAAATTAAATTATACTAGCGAGTAGGTAGGTATAAATTAACATTTCTATGAACTAAGTGGGTAGTGACAACCGAAAATATTACTATTCTTCTATCAATGGCATATTAATTGAGATCTAATTACTCATAGTTTAGGCAATGCTGTGTTGTAATTTTTTAACAATCGTGCGGCTTCTATAACTTCTAAACGATATGGGATACAGTCTCGAAATTCAGACAAAATCCTTGGGCAAAAGATGAAAATAGTATGAAACGAATTTTGAGTTATGGCTTTTTTTTTGTGGTACCTACATCTTTGAAGAGCAAGCAGACAGAGCCAAGACAGAGCACATCATCATCATCATCAGTCTGTAGAAGTCCACTGCTGGACATAGCCCTCCACGCCCATTTTCCCGGAGGACAGAGCCATGCTAATTGAAAGTCACTCACTCGGTGACTAACGTTTTGACAAGTAAAATTAACATCAGTTGATTCTTAATAATAATTTTGAGCAATTGATAGTCATGTACTTGTCAAACGTTAGTCACCGAGTGACTTTCAGTTAGGGAATAGGGGGGCAGAAATAATTTAGGTACTTAAATTAATCAAATAATGAAAAGCAAAGGGTTCAAAATAACCAATGTAGTAGGTAAATTATGTAGGTACCTATATATTATATAGATAGATATAAAATTCTTCATTGTACATAAAAGAAGTAGGTACAAAGGCGAACTTAATGCTAAAAAGCATTCTCTTCCAGATAACCTTGTTGTATTGTGGAAAAAGATGTATATCTTTCTCATGATCTGTCAAAAATAATCTCTGAAGAATTTAAAAGTAAAAATCAACGGATCACTCAGTGCAGGAATCGGTCTTGCACCTAATTATTTATTTTATTTTAGAAAATGTTTATTTGTATTTATTTAATATGTCGGCTTTCCGTGTTATTGGTCCGCCAATAGGCGGTGGTACACGCCTTAACCCTTTCTGCAGTTCATTCGCCGTCTAGCCTCACCCCTGCAACTCTCCCACCACCCCTGTCGACACCGACCAGACTGCAAGCTCGCCATCCAACACATTTTACCTACTACCCACCACTTTCTATCTACCTACCTTCGCTGCAAATGTGTAGTAACTAGGTAGACACTAGACAACTCAGAAGATTGAGCCGAAATATCCAAAGAATCGTTTTTCAAACACTTTTTAGAATCGCGGATACTCTCTAAAAATATAAAAATTTAAGTCATTGTGATACAAGGGTCTTAAATAGGTTATTTCAAACGAGTTGGCGTTTGTAAGCCCGAGCCAAAGGCGAGGGTTTACCATCCTCACGACCTTTACGCCCGTTTATCATACGATAATAGGTAAATGAAATTCAATGAATGAATGATAACAGGTAAATGAGCATTCGTTCGAATGCTCTGAATAGAAAATCAGGTGAGTTGACTCAACCCTTGATGTCGATGGTTGTAAGCTAGTTGGGAGAATATTGATGCGTTCTGTGATACGCTGGTTGATAACAAATTTGTTTTGAATGGAGTCCTCTATATAGCCTTCCGCCACTTGATCGGATCTCCATCCACCGTGGCGTTTTAGAAATCTCTAATTAAAACGATTAAATTACATGTCAGTCGCATCTGTCACTATTATTACGAAGTAACTATTACTTAGAGAATTGGGCCTCTGTTATGTATTAGTGTCCGGGACACTTTAATAATGCAGTGCAATAGGGTGAAACGTTGTCTCCAGGAAGCCAGTTTCTACCTAAGATTACCAATGATTATCAGCGTCTACCAACAATTGTGATAAAGTTCACGTTCTACGAGTGTATGAAATGGCTCCTGGACCACAACTTAGAAACAAATTTAGTTCATCGAATGCCACGATGAACAGACTTGAGCCAACTCCATCCACCGACTTCCTGCGATCTTTAAAATGTCGTCGGTCAAAGAATTCTATGGGGAGGCCTACGGTCAGAAATGGACTTCTATAGGCTGATGATGAACACCATTGTACTTTCCAAGAATAGAAGCTCGTTAAATTAGGTCTAAGTCGAAGTTTAGTCTTAAATATTGATTTAGTTCTGGTAGTCGTCGTGAGATGGTCTCAAAAACGGTTTTTGTAGAAGCTTCGTTATTTCTTCCAAATATATTATATTTATCAACCCTCATATTCGGCGTTCGTAGATAATATCCTTAATAACAAGGTCAAGGTACTGAGTAAATGGTATGGCGCTTGCGCGTGTAAAGGTCAAGGTCAGGTGCCCTGGAAGATTTCCTTGGAGGTCGATGGCCGAGACCTCGATTTCAGGGAGTTTGGGACCCGCGACCTTCAACGTGTCGTAACCCTCAGTGTGGCACGTGTATGAATCTGAGTGGGCGTTACGTATAGGCACAGATAAACTAGGTAGGAACCTACTACCACAATGCTGCTTATATCCTACTAACATTACAAATGCAATTTTTTTTATTTCTAACTCACAACGTAACAACTGTACTCATTTCGATGAAATTTGGTAGAGATAAATTATGACCTACCCATTTCCAGTTCAACTTGCTAATTCTAATTGATTAATATTTTATGTTTTCTTACTACCAGTAGTCTGTACAACCTCTGTGGCGCAGCGGGCGAGCAGCCGGCTGAGACGCAAGAGGTGCGGGTTCGTTTCCTGCTGCGAGACAAATGTTTGCATGGTCTGCAAATATTTGTTCCGGGGCTGGGTGTTGTGGTACCATGGTACTCGTAGTTCCTGATACCCACGACACAGGGAATCCTAGTGTGGGATTAGGACTATGTATAGTGACTGTTGGGTGTTATGTTATGTTATCTATGGTGCAAGTTTTTGAAATGGTTTGTGGGGTAACCCCCTGAACACTGGGTGGGATTTTAGTACTTACTCATTAAAACTTACTGTGTTACCAGTTAAGTCGATTTTAAACAACCTAATATCACAGATTAAATAATAGTTACTAGGTTACTAATATCTTGGAACCTACTGCTACGGGGCGAAGGCTACAGGGTGCGGCGGTCACGGCCGAGGACGCGGCCTTGACACGCGCGCGCAGCCTCTACGCACTACGCGAAGCTCACGAAGGCCTAATATTTTGACATTGCCATTTATTTATCTTAGCTTTGGATCAGTGGTAATCTCTAGATAATAAAATAAGCACATGCTGTTTCTTTCCTCATGATGGGTTCTACACGAGTAATAATGTTTCTGGGTTGACAATTAAATGTTTAGTTCTGCATCCCTTGTGCGGCGGCCTCGGAGGCATTGCAGCTCGACTTAAACAAAACCAGGCCAACAAACGTTCTAGGCTCATTGGTTTAGATCAGCCCCAGAATTTTCAAAAGGAGATGTCTGATAAATAATGATCTGTGGAAATGAAGGAGCAACCAGCAATGTACAAACATGTTATTTATTATGGTCAAAGTACCTACCTAATAAATTGGGATTTATTAATATTAACCGGTTATTATTAATAAATAAACCGGCCAAGTGCGAGTCGGACTCGCGCACAAAGGGTTCCGTACCATTATCTATTAAAACGGCAAAAAAATCACGTTTGCTGTATGGGAGCCCCCTTAAATATTTATTTTATTCTTTTTTTATATATTCTTTTTTTATTATTTGTTGTTATAGCGGGAACAGAAATACAACATCTGTGAAAATGTCAACTGTCAAACTATCACGGTTCATGCGATACAGCGTGGTGACAGACGGACGGACGGACAGCGGAGCCTTAGTAATAGGGTCCGTTTTACCCTTTGGGTACGGAACCCTAAAAACAACAAATAAGGTTGAAATGATAAATTTATCGCATTGCCCAGTTTTTTTACTAGCGAGACACGCATCAACTTTTCATTTATAATATAGACAATATATAGATAATATAGTTGTCCTAGTAAAATCTCTAGATCTAGAGTCTAGGTAGGATTTTTTTGTTTTTTTGGACTTATTGCAACGCAACATAGTAACAACCAGATTGACCCAATAATCAAATTAAAGTAACTGGATAAAGTAGGTTGTTCCTCTTTTTCCATGCATCAGGTTCTCCTTGTTCTCGAGGCTTCGCATAGGCGCTTCGCACCAAGTAGTAAGAGGATCATCAAATCAAACCAACCCGTGTTAAATTTAGTTTATACTTAAAAGATCCTGGTGATTTAAATGAATAAAATATTTTTGAATTCTTTAGGTTTTTTCTAATCATTTTTTTTTCACTAAAATCGTAAGTGAAATAATAACAATAACCGGTTGAAATGATTATTTCCTTAAAGAAAGAAAGAAAGAAAGAAAGAAAGAAAGAAAGAAAGAAAGAAAGAATGAAAGAAAGAAAAAGTTTATTTGGCACACCAAAAAACAAAAAACGACATACAAAGCCGATACAAAAAATCCAACAAATACTTAATAACATAGGTACTAGAGTCAAAGTCAAAAAAGTCAAAGTCAAAAATAATTTTATTCATTTGAAATCACAAGGATCATTTTGAATCGTCGAAACTAAAATTACTCCTGTTCCAACGCGACCAAGCCTATAGAAGAATCAGCATCAGAGAACCGTCGCCTTAGTATTAATCACAATGGCCTTTTGATGCGGTTATTATTAATACCTATTTTCTATATTATTAGCTATTTTTAGCTTTTATTTTCATTGACCGTAACATTTACATCGGCACAAGTACGGACTCTAGTGTGCGTAGCAAAAATGTCTCGACAAGACATTTTTGCTACGCACGCTGCTACGCGCTGACATTGCGCAGCCACGCGCGGCTGTATTGGCACTTGATTTTTTGGTTTTATCCGTAGAATAAAAATTACAGTAATAAGTACAGTTTTTTTTATAGTACTGTACACAACACTATTTTTAACCACCAAAAAATTTATGAAAATTTATAAGGAAATTGAAAGTGTTTATATGTTGTGTTAAAAAATAACAATTAAAAGATAGATGAATGTTTATAAATTTTGTGAATGTAGGTACGAACGGTCCGCATAGGGATTTGCATATGTGGCAAAAGGTGTGTGGGTGAATTACTATTGTTGGTAATAAAGTAGGTACCTATTGCATGTTGTCATTTTCAAATGGCTGTCCTAATTTTTTCTTCGAGTTCGTTGTTGTCAGCTCCCTAACAACTGAGGCCCAATTCTCTAACTAAAAAATAGTTAAAATAGAGTTCGGATCATGTTTCGATCTTGTGTCGATGTTTTAAATGTCAGAAATGGTATTCTCCAAACTTAAAATACAATACTGTAATGTGATTATTTCGAAATGTGGCAGAAACTTGAACGATTCAAAGTTTTTTCGATAATTTTAGCTTAAGTAGTTGGAGTCTCTCTTCACTCATTCCAATTATACTACCTACCAACTATCAAACTATCCTACTCTAATGGTAGTCACCGTGAATTGAAAGTAGATTAAATTGTTATTTATGAGGGAGCAGAATAGCAATTTTCAGTCAATTCACAATTCAGTCTCGATTCGGTTAACTTTCAGTGTAGTTTTAAAATAATTTAGAGAATTGGGCCTCAGATTCCCGCAAAATCAGTGTTCGCTATCTTAAGAAGTTTAGTGTTGATGAGCTGTTATATGCAAAAAACAACAAAAATTTGAATTTCACGCAACTTTGCTAACGTTCCACCTTAAGACGACGACGCCAGCGCAATGCCAGCGCGACGCGCAGTTACGCAGTGAAAGGACACGTACTGACAACGTCGTGATTTGAGTGACCACGTTTGGCGCGTAGCAGCAGCGCCAGCGGGTTAATTTCACAGATATTTCGAGTTAAGTATAATCTTTTGACCATTAATAAATACCAGTAGATATATTATTTAAGGAGGCGCTTTTTTTTGACGGCAATTTAATTACTTTGCTGGCAAACAGATTACACGATGAGGCAAATAAATAAGCAAAATGGATGGACAAAGCAAACGGCAAAGAATAATTTCAGTTGCAAAACAGCCCTTATATGTGAAAAATCTTTATCTTTGACAGAAATTTTAATTCATAATACCTACATATTTTTAAACTTTATTTTTACTTTTAAATAGGATTGTTTTTATCTTTATTTAAGAATTTTGAAAATGCGAAGGGCCCTGTTTCCGCACGGACCCATAGTCCAAAGGCGCAAATGTACAAGTCTCCATAGAGTTTTCGCCCACTGCACCGGCCCTAACTAATGTCCCAGACAGATGAGATGGCAAGGGTATCAACGCACGTAGCGTCCTACACCAACGCCACGGAACAAGAAAATTCATTTTGAAATAGAACTTGTAAACGAATTGGAGCGAAACCAAATCCACGTCGGCCGACGCCTTTCTAGAGTGTTATATCAAAGCGCAGAGCCAGATGCTCATGAGGAGATCTTGTAGTGAAACGAGTCACTAGCATCCTGAATGGATCGATGGTCTCATTTTATGCCTCGTGTCGTATTTTTTTTATGTAACCACTATGCCAACTGTCTTACAGCCCACCTGATGGGTTTTATCGTCGCCAATTGACATCTGCAACACCAGGGGAATTACTGATGATCTTCGTGCGTGAAGACAAGCCACAAAGGAACGACGAGCGGTTCTCCTCGCAGAGGCTGCTAGCTATTTCATGGAGAATCGAATTTCTATGACTTACATACTATCTACTATCTCATGTTATCTCTTATGTACCTACCATGAAGACATGATTAAGTTATTTAAAAAAAATCTGCTGTAAAGTTTGCCCCCTATGCCTCATGATCTACACTTAAAAAATCAAACATAACTCGTACACTAACAAGTTATTATTGTATTCAGTAAGTAAACCTATTGTTGGTATATTATAATTAACAACTCGAAAAATTTCAAGCAGCCCCATATTTTATGTGTTACCATAAAAAATTATATTGATAGATTTTTAGGGATATTTTTATGCCAACCAAATGTTATGCAAAATTTACTTGGAGCTAACCTAGCTCATTTTTATTTGCTTGCACGAAAATTTCATTAGCTGAACGCATTTTGCTGTTCAACTAATTATTTTTGCCGGTATGTAAATTATTTATTTATGCCGCTCAAAGACATTATTACGATTAATTTACTTATTTCGAAAAATAAATTAATTACTCATTTTTTTTTCGACCTCTGTGGCGCGGCGTGTGAAGGTTCGCCTGCGACGCAGGAGGTTGCGGGTTCGATTCCCGCCTCGGAACAAATATTTGTGCGATCTGCAGATATTTGATCAGGGTGTTCTGGGTATTTTCTATGTATAATAAAAAATATTATCTATCTATGTAATGTATTGTATTGTATTAAGTATATCAGTTATCTAGTACCCATAACACAAGCACTGCTTGGGGCTAGATAATGTTGTGTGAAATGTCCAGCATTTATTTATTTATATTTATTTATTTTGTTTCTTGGTCTATTGAATTTACCCTTTCTTAGGTAGTATCTCCTTTATTTGTCTCATCAATTCAAGTATATACTTACGAGTACTACTTACTCATAAGTATTTACTTGTATATACAGTATTGTATATATCTTAAGTACTACTCATTGAGTAGTATTTAATTAGCTCACCAATCAAGTAGTTCCTAGTCTGAACGATGGATACAAAAAGCTCAATGCGTGGCGGTAGCTCCAGATGCGGGTACCGAAGGCGGGGGTAATGAGGGGGCGGGGAAGCGCGGGTGAGCGCTCTGGGAGTGCATCGGGACGTTGACTGTCTGGCTCTGGACTCAGCCTGCCTTATCTGCAATGCCCTTTAGTACGATGATGCACCGTAACCCGCCTTCCACCCCCACCAGACTACTGCAAACAACCCCCCGCTCCCCAATATTCCAGAATCTGCTATTGGCTTGAAATAAAAAGGTAAACATGTTTTCATACAGTTCAATGACCCGTCTTATTTAAAAAACTCTACAAAATACTCATTTGATTAGTGTTTCGACGAAATTTGAAACATCGGTGAACATTTATGGAATTAGTTTGTTTTCTGTCCGTCCGTCTACAAATTCCTCCGAAACTTCGGTATTCATCTTACCCACAACTTGCATGAAGAGAGGAATCGGTGGCCTAATCACAGGATAATTATAGCCAAGGACCACGGTTAACTTTTGATTATGGGGGTGATTTAAGTCATTTAGTTATGTGTGTCGTTATTATAATTTTGTAGAATTATGTGCACAATATAAAACTTGATTGCGTATCAAAATGTGTACATTAGTATCAAGTAGGTGCTCTATACATAAAACAATGAAAGTAGGCGACTGATTGAAAGTGATTGTTATAAATTATGGTGGTGTTGTTTTCATATACTTACATGTGATAACGATAACACATAAGTTATGGCTGACAAGCCTTGAACCTGTGGAGTAAGGACCTTCATATTGTCTCGGCTATTGTTTATTGAGTATTGTTTATAACGAGCTTCTGTTCATGTACTATGTACCTACTACAGTATGTATTATGCCTCTATTCATAAGGTACGTTTTCAACATGTCAAGGCGTGATTGCTTCTAGCAAAAATACTCGTACATAATTTCAGATCCACTTTTTCACTTGGAATATCTTTGGTTCCTCAGCTTACATACAGCATTCGACCGGCCGAAACTTGTTATGTACATGAGTACTAAAACCGGTAAAATTTTAGAATCGTAAAGTACTTACTCTACACTTAGAAACCATTTAGATTTAGAATCGGCCATCAAAATTAGTTTATCAAAAGTCTGTTAGTAAGTACGTACCTAAGTAGTCTGCGTTCGCCTGCAAACGCAAAGAGTGCGGGTGCCGATTTACAAAAATCTAACTGTGTGGACTAAATTACTCGAAACTTTGCTTAAATAGCAAATATCAAAACTGCAATTATTAATTATTGCAGCAGTTAAATGGTTTTTTGGTATTGCAGATGAAGTCGCTGGTAGGATAGCTCATTATGTTAAAATAAAAACTCATACGCTTCACAAAGCACAACTTTTGTTGGCAGAAATAAGTTACCTACCTACTGCTTCCATTTCTGGTAGCGAGTAAAAGTTTGGGAAGGGATTTATTCAAGGACGCAGTTCAGGGCCTTGCGACCTTGGAGCGCGTCCTCGGCCCGTGTCAACGACAGCGAAGACTGCGGCCTCGCCTCGTGCTTCGCCCCTCCCCGCCCCCACACCCCATAGGGGGTAACCAGCCTTCGACACCCGACTATTACCAGAAATTTAATGAACCCGAGCTGTAGATATAGGAATGTAATTGCGATTTCAAATATAAATGAAGAGGTTCTTGAAATACCTTTAAATGGTTTTGGAAGGTTTAATAGAAGACCGATACATATGGAGAGATCAAAGAGAGGACTTTGCCCTGCAGTGGGACACAGCAAGCTGGTCGTAAAAGCATCAAACATCTATTAAAACGTTTATACAAAAAACGGACAAGTGCGAGTGAGACTCGCGCCCTGAGGGTTCCGATCCGTAAATTATTTCGAAATCGTCAGAGCCCTTTTCCAGTTTCAGCCACTTTTTCCCAAAAATACCGCCTCCTAGCATTCCAAATTTCAGAATAGTGACTTTACTAATAATCACAAATCTATCTAGTACCCTAGAGTTTTTCATTTTAGCGATTTCCATACAAAAAGTAGACATTCATTGCCATTTTTTTTAATGCATTATTTTAGAATCTAAATTTTTGTACAGCACTATAAACTTACAAACCATTACATTTGGTATAAATTTACTGTTTATATCTTTAGCCGTTCGTGAGAAAAAGGGGCATGACAGACAGACGGACAACACAGTAATCCCATAAGGGTCCCATCTTTTCCTGTTGAGGTACGGAACCCGAATAACTCCTTTTCATGAGCACGAAAAAACTAAAAAATCAAAATTGAAATTATGAAATCACATCTTATTTTCTGCCATATTTTCCTATGTCCATCCAACTAACCCACCATACAAAGCTCAAAATTAGTGTAGGTAATTCAACCTGACTTTATTTCTAAAAATTCCGATTTTGTAATCAAAATATTTTTTTTAATCCTTTTAACGGGTCACGCGCGTACCATGTAAGTAAATATCAAAATGTTTTGGTTAGGTTATAACTTTTTATATCAAAATGTACTAGTTAAAAAAAAAACAATTATTTCATAAAACATCCTCCAATGCAGTTGTTTCATAGAAGTTGTTAAGCCCTAAAAATATTGCACTGATGGTCTAGTTGATTAAGATTGTGGGTTCAAACCCAAATAAGTTTTTGTTACCAAAGAAGATCCTTGCTTCAAACCCAGTCCTACACCAATCTATTCAATCGAGCGAAAAATATATAATATAACATACCATAACACCCAACAGTCACATACGTGGTCATGATCCCACACTAGGATTCCCTGTGTCGTGGGTATCAGGAACTACGAGTACCATGGTACCATAACACCTAGACCCGGAACAAAAATAAGCAGATCATACAAACATTTGTCTCGCAGCGGGAATCGAACCTGCAACATCTTGGGTCTCAGCCGGCTGAGATTGTTCCAAATTGCAAAAAAATAACTAAAAATACTTGAAACTGACAAATGCAAAAGCCGAGCGACGCCAAATGCAAAAAAAAGGGTTTTGTGGTTAAGACTGAGAGTGGTGAGACTAAGAAATAAATTGACAAACTAACAATATAATAAAAAAGTATTAAAAAAAAAAAACAACTAAAATTTCCTCAAGAGATATGTGTTAGGAATAAAGGGATTAAAGGGTTAATTGAAATTACCATGACGCCATTTTTTAAGATTTTTAAGAAGCTTTTGTTTATTTACACGTGTAACTAAGTAGAGTGCGATGATTCAGTTGGGGTGCATCGCCCGGGACTTAAACTATGCGAGGGCGTGGAGTAGCACCCACAGGCCGACATTGAGCTACCCTCGCAAGGGCATTCCACTGCACTCTCCGCAAGGTTCTTAGGCATTATGAACTTTATCCAAAGTTCAATTCGAGATGGCAATAAAATAATTTTTTATTTTCTCTTTTATCGTTAACTACTTAGCTGAAAATTATTTTGAAATACTTTTATGAACTTTGTTATTAAAATGGTTTTGAAATGTTTGAAGGCTGCACTGGAATGCCAGCGAGGGGCGGTGTCCGAAATGAATTATAAAATTCTAACCCGTCCTTAAAGTAGGTACCTATAGTAAGCATTAAGCAAGTAGTAGTTACTCTCGGTGGCATAGTGCAGACTTCAAGGTTTTCAGGTACTCTGACTTTCATGCAAAGTTCAACTTAAGGTTAATTTAAATAATTATAAATGAATTTTTTACATCGTTTTCTAGCTTTAGATAGCTCTCCTGCTATATTTGTGTTTATTAAACTTTGTATATTGTATTAATTGTTGTATTATTCTTCCAGTAATTAAAGATGTTAAATTAAAAAATAAAATCCTTTGAAATTGTCTTGCCTGAGAATATACCTCTCCATCTCCGCCTGAATTTTTATTTACTAAACTAGTTTAAATTTAACTTTATTGGCATGAAATTGTTTACTAAATTTAGTTTGAGGGTGGGCGCTGACACCAGATATACTGATACAGGATATTATTATCTTAGTTTAGGGGTCAGTTGCGACACTAACACTGGTACTGTAGTTACTTTTAAGCTTGTTTACCTACTCACTATGTCCTATACTTTTGTAACGTGTTATAAATATATTTGAATTTGAATATTTGAATTTTCGAATTGTAGGGGAGCAGCGGGGTGTTGAAGTTTGTATGGAAACAAGCCATAAAAACACACGACGCGTTCCACTAGTGACGTTTTTAAATCATAGGTACCTACCTAATAGTTCATTTTCAAAGTTTCACCATTGAGGAGTAACTGTACCTACCATAAGATCGAATTATTGTTTCATAGAACCTACCTACGCGCTACCTGTACCCAAAGTTCTAAAAAATAACTTACAAAATGGTCAGCGCTTTTAGTCCAAACAGCATAGTCAAGTCAAGTGAATATAGTGCAATGTGGCGTACTATCCACAGGGAACATGATGTGGGAGAAGAAATATACGTCTAGCCGGTGCATATCGATCGCGACGGCAGCCGCCACCACCCGCCTGCAGAATGCATTCACACCGATCCATGGGGTTATTATTTGTATTTGCAGGTAAATTTAAAGAACTAGCAGTTGGGTATCTAATTTTATTGTATGTTTGAGTAATGCAATGTGTAAAAATACTACTCCCAAAATTTAACCAAGACTTGCAGACCGCGATCCAAGAAAATCATTTTCCAAAGAAAAGAAAACGGACAAGTGCGAGACTCGTTCGTGAGGGTTCTGATCCGTAGGTAAATTATTTCGAAATCGTACCTTTTGAGCACCACCATTCCATTTAAGGGGTAGCCGTTCCTGAGAAAAAGGGTCTTGACAGTTTTGGTAATTACATTTAAATTGTGATGTAACTACAAATTTACGGTTTTTGGATTTTTCCCTTTACTTGTGCTATAAAACCTTGTTTCTTGCCAAATTTAATGATTCTAGGTCAACGAGAAGTACCCTATAGGTTTTGATTGCCTTGCGAGTGTAAAAAAATGCGGTATCTTTTGATTACGTTGACTTAAAAGTTTTCATTTTTTACTATTTTACTATTCATTTCAACTTGTTACCTGCACGCGTTCCTGAGAAAAAGGGTCTTGACAGACTGACAGACAGACGGACAACGAAGTTATCCTATAAGAGTCCCGTTTTTTCCTGTTGAGGTACGGAACCCTAAAAACAAAAAAAACAAATATTTGGATTTATAATTTTTGTCATTTTCAAGATCCCGGTTTCTGAATGAAAGTCAATTATATTTTTTAGTTAGATTTGTTTTTATTTGAAATCCTTCATTGTAAATGGTGGCATCGGCCAAACTCGAAAAATTTACAGAATCCATAGTAACATCAAAGTTGCTATGGATCTATCAGTAACTACTCAGAATCTATAGGGCACCTAATATAAATTTTGTGCAACAGGACCCATATAAAAACAGTTTAAAATTGTATATCCTTAGGGATAAAGATATTATGATAGATAAAGGGTTTATTTATATCATATAAGTAGTAGTATTTAAGTATGTACTAGTACATAATTATTGTCATTAGTAATATACCTACTAAACATTGTACGCCCGAAATGAGCAGACTGTTGATACCACATTACCTGTACCTACGATCTTTTTACACAGTTAACAATAAATGCTTCTTATTCTTATGTTTTTGGAATTCCGTACCTCAACAAAAAAAAAGTTTTTTTTTTTATAAATAATAATAATAATAATTTATTTCTAAAAACTTTGACCACGAAAACGTTGTCTAGCTACCAGGCTACTTACTTTACCATGCTCTGTTAGCAAATCCTGCGCGTGTAGTTTCTCTATAGCAATGCTGCCCAGTTGAACACATAAAAAACTTGAAAAAAGTAAGATAATATATTGAAACTCCCGGACAGATTACGTATAATGTTATTAATTGAGTTATCATCGACTTTAGGCAAAGTTGGTAGTTATATGTAGTGTAGATTTGGTTTGAGCCTGAAGATGCTCCTACGAGATATAACAAAAACCAGTCAAGTGCGCGTCGGACCACACCTTTTTCAGCCTTAACTCGAAAAAGATTTTCATCAGGGGATATCCAAGATAAGTTTAAATTAAAGTTTCCGCCATGATCCATGCGCAAGAAAAAAAAGACGACAAAATTGAAAACTGATAGAATTTCTGAGTATAGTCGGACAGTAGTGTATCATCGAATGTATCTATACTGCCTTATTCATAATCATTTTTAACCGACTTCACAAAAAAGGAGGAGGCACTCAATTCAGTTGTATTTTTTTTTAAAATGTTTTTTACCGCATATCTCCGGCGTTTATGAACCGATTTGGAAAATTCTTTTTTTATTTGAATAGATACTTCCAGATAGGTCTCATTTTTTTCAGAATCCCGTTCTGATGATGGAATCCATGAGGAATTGAGGGAACTCCTCAAATATTGTAGGCATACATATGGCGATTTTGATATTTTCAGCAACAAACAAAGCATTTGCATTCAGATATATCCCACCACTATGGTTCTTTCATAATTTTTTTTTCATCCAAATATTTAGTCAAATACAATGGCGGAAGTCGGTTTTTTAAATGAAAAGTTATTTAAACCTATTTTAGTTAAAAAAGCTTTGATCTTCTTCTCCCTGATGTAAAATGTCTTATGTCAAAACAAGACAAAACATACTTTAACTAAAATAGGTTTAAATGAATGAATAAGGGGGTATATCCATATCAGGATCTATGTATCTGTTGATGTGCTCCATCGAGGAAGGGAGTACTACCACACAGTACTCTTCACAGTTCTGCATTAGTGAGACTGGAGTTGCTTATCTATTCAGAATTCGAGAATCATTTTAAGCCTACCCTTCTTCCAATACCGCTAAGCCATTGAACTTGTTAGAGCACGATCAATCCCTATTGGACCTTGAACCCTTGGAACAAAAGTCGGATTTATATCTACCCTAAATTTATTCCCCAAATCGTATCTAGAGAGAGGCAATCTAAGTGTTACATTGTTTTGGTTTTACGTTTTTCATTGCAACTTTCGTAAAAATTAAAGTTTTCACCTATGTTTTCAGAAAGCTTAGCATGAAAATACTTTCAGGCCAGTTTCATGTGGCATGCTTCACCTTCTCAGCATTATTATTTTTCTCCAAATTTACTCAAAACTCTATTGGTATTAATGAACTCCATGGGACAAGGTTGTTGGTGTGACCGTGCCATGGTGCGTGCTGCAGAGCGCAGGCGCGCACCACCCTATTGCACCCCAACGCGCGTCCTGGTGCCCTTACCGCATCGTACAACTTTCACTCGCAAATACCCACCAGATATCTATTTATCGATAAAAATCCGAAACTTTTGATAGTTTTTGAAGCCTTTTGTTTGTCATTCGGTTAACATCGTCGATTATGGTATACTTCAAAATTACATGCGTATTGACAAAAATAAAAAAAAACAAGCAGATAGTAAAGTTCTCTATATGATGCTATTTATATAAATATTATTACTCTTTAGTGTACCTAACCCCTAAGGTAACTAATAGTTGATAGTTCACCAAGATGTGTAATCGATCAATTGCACACGATATATTTAGGCAACTATTGTTGCTTTTAGCGATAAGATCGGAAATAAAAAAAAATCCTTTGCTTTTGTATTTTTATTTGGAGTGCAATAAAGAGTTTATCTATATATATATCAATTGTTTGAGGGTGCGATTGACCGACTCGAGCTAAACACAATACAAATGCGAGAAAAATAAAAATCTCTTTTACGTAGTTTCCAAATGGTGAATAAGAAGCGTTCTCGCATTGTTTACGTTTATAGTATTTTTAAACTTTCGCGGGACAACACACAGCAGCAACAATACAATCTCATGTACTTATGCTTACCGTGACCACAATTGTCGTAACACATTCGAAACGATGGGAAAATTTTAACACGCGATATATACCAATATAATATCAATAAATACTTGTTTACGTTTTTTACTTTAAAAATTGATAGTACCTAGCTATTGAGATTGGAGTTTTAGGGTTCCGTAGCCAAATGGTAAAAAACCAGAACCTTATAATTTTTTTCCAGTCCGTCTATTCGTCCGGCCGAATGACATAGCCATTTTAATCGGAGACACTCAACAACATATAACTTATATATTGGCACTATATAGATGAAAGAAGGATGCGACGTTCCATACATTTTGTAATTTCTCGTTACCTATGGCTATAAAGCAAATTGAATGAGGTATGTAGAAGTTGGGGGAAACTAATTGATAAAGGTTATTTACATAATATAACACCCAACCGTTTACATACGTAGTCTTGATCCCACACTAGGATTCCCTGTGTCGTGTGTATCAGGAACTACGAGTACCATGGTACCATAACACCCAGACCCGTAACAAATATTTGCAGATCATACAAACATTTGTCCTGTACGGGAATCGAACCCGCAACTTCCTGCATCTAAGCTAGCTACTAGCCCGCCGCTGCGCCACAGAGGTCGTCAAACAACATAAAAAACTTTATAAACTTCGGTTGGAAATATCGAAAGACGCATGACCAAGGAGTTTTTATATATATAGAGGTACTATCCATGCGTATGAGACATCCGTTGACGTGAACCATCTACCATGAACGTTCCTAATTCAAGTATTTGTTTTTTTAGGTTAAATTGTACAAAACTTTCAATTATATAATATAATTAGCTATCATATGGTTGAAAGTAAAACAAGTTGTTTATATAGGTTACTTTTCTTTATTTAGTATTTATCAAGTTTTTGCTATAAATTGAAATAGACTTAATTTTTGATTCTCTGCTTCTAAAAATATTATTATACAAGGTCTATGGAAAAATCGGGTAAGAAATGTTATTTAGAGCAATACTAATTGCTTCCATGAAGGGGACCTGGTAATTTATTTTTGACCTGGTTTAATAGTCGCTTATCTTCTTTGGAAAGTAGGTGTATTCTACGAACCGCTGTACAAAGCCGTGAAAACAAGAAAAATAAATTATAACGTGAGCCCTAAAATCTTCATATCAATACATCATAGATTCGAGTAAAGTTGGTTTCAGAGAATCCTACACAAAACAATTAATAATCAAAAAAAATTGAGTTAATGACGGAACTTGCATGTGACCACCTTCCCCCCTATTCTTAACTGAAAGTCACTCGGTGACTAACGTTTTGACAAGTAAAATGACAATCAATTGACAATTCTTACTGATAATTTTGAGAAATCGATGGTCATTTTACTTGTCAAACGTTAGTCACCGAGTGACTTTCAGTTAGGGAATAGGGGGGCTGATGTTAAGCGGTAACCCCAGCTATTAGTAATCGAAGTGCACAGGGTGGAAAGATGAGATGGGACAATAAGGGATAGGAAAGAAAGCGTTTTAAAAAAAAAGTACTTTCTGCCCAGTGGCACAGCGTGCCTTGGCGGGGCCCCGTATAAAAATTTGTTTGGGGGCCCTTATGAAGGGTAAAGATTTCTCACAAAAGAAAAAAAAATGTTTGCATAAAATTAAAAGAAATATTTATTCATCATAATTATCTATCTGTCACTTTTTCCAAAAAATTTACAAACAATTCGAATTAAATATACACTCTCCTTGCCTTTTTTTCGGCAAACTGATTTATTAAATCATTTATAGCTGATGATGACTTTAGTTTTTCTAAAGTTTCTGCCTCTATGGACAATAGTGACAGGTCTAACAGGCGTTCATTTCCCATCGAAGTTCTTAAGTAATTTTTTTTATCAGTTTTTATTTTGAAAAACTTCTTTCAGCAGTTGCGGTTGTAACTGGAAGGGTCAAAAATAAACAGAAATTGAAATTAAAATTTAAAAAAAATTTAAAGTTTTTATTAATTTTTGCTTACGCCCGTCGGGGGCCCTCGTGGCTCGGGGGCCCTGTATAATTGATACGGCAGATACGGCGGTAGCTACGCCCCTGTTTCTGCCCTTCCTCAACATTCCACCATGTATTAGCCGGTGCGAATGACCACTGTAAAATAATCCCTAGCTAGACAAAGCTGAAAGCTGCACACGCCTCAATCGATTGCTGAAGCCTGCCATATAACGGGTCATTGAGACTTGTCGCCAAAATATTCGCGAGCATCGGTCTCGGCCGTGAGCCGCCGATGGCAGTGACCCCGGCGCACCCTGGCCACAGCACAACTAGTAGTTACTACAACAGACTGCAACTTACCCCTCCCCTGCCACACCCCGGAGTCACCTCACACGCTAATGCCACTACACCCTACGCCAGACACCCTCTTTGGGTAGATATTTCGAAATTTAAAAGTGAGATAGTCTGGGAATCTGTTGAAGTAGCAGAATTTTTCATAAAATATCTGCAAATAAATTGAATGTAGTCTTCTATTGCCCTGATGAATCACGATCAAAATTGACCTAGAGTTATCTGTCTGTTTGTTATTTGGTATTATCATCATCATGTACCATTAATTCAATGATCCTACACCATTATACCATTTACAAGGGACCGTCTGAGTTACCGGAGCACCCGAGTCACAGGTTATTTAATTCAGTAGACAGAAAATTTATGCAAATTCTATTACTTAAACTATTATCATCAGTGATAACACTCTCAACCAGCTAACTCCATATCATGCACCCACGTCACAAAATTGATAAAAAAATCGTGTATTATCTTCCATCGGAGATAAGTGGGTATGTTTTGTGCACAAAACTGTTATAACGTGTGTCCAGTCTGAGCTATCAAGAAGATGGTTATCGTTTTGTTATCAGCGTGCGTGTCCTAACGGCCGGTAGTCGATCGGGACTTGCTATGGTGTTATTCTGTGGTACTCTATCGGAGACTACGAGACTACGGAAGAGATAGCGCCCGTCCGCGGTATCTTCTCGATATTAACATTGACCGAATTAATGGAAATGTTACGCAGTCTTGTAACTTCAAGGCCAAGGATAGATACTAAGAAATACATTTTATTTTGCATTTTTTTATAATGAGCGATCATACATCGCTTCTAATAAATTAGAGTTGCTTTTCGGGTTGTCACTCTGTTCCTCCAAAACAGCTGAGTGGATTTGAATGGGGCTTTCACTGTTGATTAGCTTGGTTTTTGGCAAGGTTTGAGCATAGAAAACTTACTATATATAAGCCCGGACGATGTCGTGAGCGAGTCAGTAAGAAGAACCTAACAATATCTAAACCTTAGCTCACTGATATATAATCTGTTTTACATTTCTATAATTTGCCGTGGTGTGTTCGGCATAAGAAAAGACCCACCCATCCATCTCCTCCGTGGAAGTCGTAAAAGGCGACTAAAGGATTACACCAGGGAATGGGCAGCAGCATCCAGCTGAGCACTCAACACCAATCCGCCTGCTAATCGTGGTGATTAGGTATGGCAATTTCCCCCATTGCATTCTATGGGGGAGGCCTCGCCCAACAGTGGACGCCTAAAGCATATAAGTATAAAAAGTTTATACATATGCCTAAAGGCTGGCAGCCTGATGATGATGTTTTTTTTTATGTTTGTTACCTCATATCTCCGTCGTTTATTAACCGATTTGGAAAATTCTTTTTTTATTTGAATAGATATACTGCCAGATTGGTCCCATTTTTTTCAGAATCCAGTTCTGATGATGGAATACATGAGGAATTGAGGGAACTCCTCAAATATTGTAGGCATACATATGGCGATTTTGACATTTTCAGCAACAAACCAAGCATTTGCATTCAAAAAGTATCATAATCCTTTCACCACTATGGTTCTTTCGTAATTTTTTTTTCATCCAAATATTTTAGTCGAATACAATGGCGGAAGTCGGTTTTTTAAATGAAAAGTTATTAAATGAAAAGTTATTATAATTATAATATAAATTGATTTCGATAAAAATATTTCCTACAATAATCGATTATGAGTTAAATTCATAGACTACTTTATATCCCGGTACCACGGATGCTAAGTAGTTGGTTAATAAACTATTAGCAGGTATAATTATTGATGGGTAGGTAATTCAAATTAGTAAGTATAGTGAACAAAAGTGTCACGGAAGACCGAGATTGTGCTATGCATACTCGTTACTTCAGCTGACCGTGACATAATAAAATTAGTCATGGAAAAAATTCAATAAATGTATAATCCAAGGTAATCGCACAAGAATATGGCAAACAGAAGGAAATATGATTGGCAAGACGAAGCGAGACTGATAAATATTATGTATGAAAAACCAGAACGCACACACTCGTGTGCTCACACTGGCAACAACTGAACCAATTTTCAGCAAACTAGGAAAACCAAATATCTAATTATTACATACATAGACACACGAAGGGGTTAGCCGAGCCCCGGTGGGTCGTAAGAATACATACGTGACCAGTGGTGAGCTCATCGCCGCCATTGCTGACCAATGAACAACTAAGCTAACGCTTTCTTACAGTAATAACACACTCCTCAATAAACCAGCAGCCAGGACAAATGTTATACCAACGAAAATTCCCCAATAAGTATCTAATTCCTGCTGGAAAAAATATTGTATTCGGTTCATCCGTTGTCTTGAGAAAAGACAACCTATGAAGACCCCTGTTTTGAAAAGCCTACTTACATAAGTATAATCAATGAACAAGGCACATCCTACACTCTGTCATCCTGCAGTTTTTTTTAACCAACTTTACAAAAAGGAGGAGGTTCTCAATTCGGTTGTTTTTATTTTTTTTATTTTTATGTTTGTTACCTTATATCGCCGTCGTTTATAAACCGATATGATTTTTTTTTTTTTTTATATCTGAAAACAATGGGACCAATCTAGGTCCCATTGTTTTCAGAATCCAGTTCTGATGATGGAATCCATGAGGAATTGAAGGAACTCCTCAAATATTGTAGGCATACATATATAGCGATTTTGATATTTTCAGCAACAAATCAAGCATTTGGTTTCAGAATGTACCTATCATAACCCTTTCACCACTATGGTTTTTTCATAATTTTTTTTCATCCAGATATTTAGTCGAATACAATGGCGGAAGTTGGTTTTTTAAATGAAAAGTTATCTGAAATCAAATGTAAAGTTATTTGTATTTTTGTATAACAGCTACTCGTACAGGAAGAACTCGTTTCATAAAACAAAAACATTGCGAGTACGGGAATCACCATCATCATCATTATCAGCTTATAGAAGTCCTCTACTGGACGTAGGCCTCCCTCATAGAATGCCACGACGAATGATCAGGAGTCGCCTCCATCCAACAACTTCTTGTAACCTTTAAAATGTCGTCAGTAAATAGAGAGGGGAGAGCCTTCCTGCACTGCATCGTCCGGTTCAGTTTCCACTCGAGAGCCTTTATTCTCAACGGTCGTGGGCTTATCCTTTGCCACTTCAACTTGCTAATTCTGAGAGCTATGACGGGAACTTGGATTTTCTAAGAATCTCCTCGTTTTGGATTCTATAACGTAGTGAAACTCCAAGCAAGCCCTCTCCATAGCTCGCGCTTTGGATTTGTTTGGTTGTGTTGGAACAGAATTTTAGTTTAGAAGACGATTTGTTATTTGTGTTTAATTGAACGAAATACTTTTGAGTCTGAATTTGTGTATGAGGCCAATACTTAGCGACCACGTCTCAATACCGTATGTCATCAACACGGGAATACAGGCTGGGATTATCTGGGCTTAGTGTGTACGTAAACCAGCCAAAGATGGGTATGACTGTGGGCATGATCGATTTGTCTCATTGGTCAAGAAGAAATGACAGGGGTTTAAATAAAATGTATGGACACTGGGATCCAAGAGAACCACCTACACTTTAGCATATATATATGTTATAAACTCATTTCTGAATGACTCCACAAAAAACAAGAAAATCGCAATGAGCAAAAAATTTGTATGTATAGGTATAGATTTTTATTCATTATTAAACTAACCTCACCTCGACCTTTGTATACTGAGAAGTGACCGTGACTAGACTCAGTGGGTTGATTCTCGGAATCATCTCGTAAACGAGATGACGTCAAATCTCGAATGAAAACATAATTTGGTATAAAGCCATACGAGATGTGACGTCAACTCGGGGATGAGATTTATCCGAGAATACGGGCCCTGTGGGCCAATACTCATATTGTGGTGTAATATTTTGAACACGACAAGATAGTGTCAAAGTTCTATAAAAACAGAGATCTTGTATAAAATATCGCAATCGACATATGTCTACAATCCGAGAATGATCTTATGTAATATCATCATGATTCATCATCATTATTTCCTAAAACAAATCTTCAATAATAACGGCTTATTGAAAAAAAATGGGATTTTTATTTTAGGTATTAGCTATGTTGTAAAAAACTTTCCGTATACAACTCTAACTTCAACAAATTTATAGGAAAATCGGAAAACCATTGTTATTTTCCTGGCTCCTCGAATAATATAGTACACTCGTCTTACACATTTTAATAATAACTTAGTTTATTCAATTTACTGAGGTGTTAAAGTACAGTGCTCCCTGAAAAGGTCATAGTTAAGGTTAAAGTTGATGTCGGATGGGCGTTGCAGCGGCATCGTCGACGTTGGGCGGGCGGCCCACGGCGGGCGGCGCGGTGGTGCAGGGACACCTGAGGGCGGAGGGCGAGGGACGCACGCTGCAGATTCACTTTCGTCCGGCTGCGACCGCCCGCCACGCCAGTGAGAGAAAGTTGGCCGCGGCGAGCGAACGAGTCTCGCGGACCGAGCGGCGCGTCGCGCACGCACGATACGCGATCTACCGGCGCCCGGCATAGCCCGCCCTTACACCTCTAATCATATAAACAATGCGCCGAAATGTCTTTAATGTAAATAAATGAAGATTTCCGCATTTTTCGTAAATATTTTTGAGACCGTGTTGGACGTTTGGAGCATTTCTTGAGATAATTTTACGACTTTGTGCTGAACAATTATTTGGATTTTTCGAGATTTGTATTTTTTACGCATTAGTGACTGAGCAGTATTTTATAAGGAACGATGCAGTGCTACCCTGATTTGTCACCAAAGCGGGAGCCGATGGACGTAGGATACGGGCACGCGGAGCCGGAGATGATGCCGGTGAGGAGACTGGAACTGCCGGCGCCGCCGGGCAAGGAGTTCAGAGCCCCGGCGCTGCTGGGTCCACCACTGGCGATGCCGCCGCAGCACTCTGTCATCCAGTGCATGCGTCCGCCGCCGCCCCCACCGCCACCGCATCCACCGCGCCTCCACAAGCCGCCCATGGCATCCATGTTCGAGGAACCCACCAGCTCCATTCCAGATTTAGGTAAGGCTATTTAAGTAATCTTAGTTCTTCTAAATTTTAGGTTTAACTGGATTTTGCAATAGGATTAAAAATGCTTTTATGACAGGAAAGGCTGCACATTGTGGTTATGTTTTCGTATAGTTTGTGAATGATTACTGAAATTAAACATTTCCAATTTATTTACATTGTCCAAAAAACATTTTTTTAAAAGAAAGTAAAGAAAGTTGTTTAGAAAATATCATTTTAAATAAGTTCATATAATTGAACCACAAAATTGTGAGACAAATATATATAATTTTGATTGTAATATAGTAGGACATTTAAAATGCGGTGAAGTTTTTTCTTTGAACGATAATTTGGACACAAGGTTTTTACCAAATCTACTATCTGGAAAAAAAGTTTATTTCTGTTCAATTTGTAGATAATGAAGCAAATTGATAATGTAGCCTTGTGTCCAAATTATCCAGTCATTTTAGATGAGAAAAGAGGAAAATCTATGGCAGTTGTAAAACAAAACGTGAGGTGAGTACCTTATAGTACTAACGATGCATTCTGCATCACATAAATTTTACCTATAGGTCGATTACCCAGTACCAATTATGTCTACGTATCATGTCGACAACCTTGATATTATTACTTGTATACAGGTACGCATATCTCTACTTATATAGTTAAGTATGTTATAGAATGTTATAATTTTGCTTCGCCTTGGCAGTCGTGAATTATACTTCCTCCTTCGGAAAACTGTAACAGAACATTTACAGCAATACAATAACTTCCGGGTGATGACGAAGTCTAACGAAGGTCGTGATACTTAATAAATTACACATTGCATTACAGCTATTTGAATTGGTGATCGCTATAATCGCATAACAGTAAAAAACAATGCATGCAAAAATACTTTCCTTGGTGTTATAAAACGAGCGATAAATTTGAAGGTCAATCTGTTGCATTTGTGGAAAAATGCTACTACCTACGAGCTATTTATATTTTTATCATTTAGTTATTAAACGGGTGGGATAGATTGAACTTGTAGTCTACATATTTATCAAGTAACTCGATAATTATGATGTCATTGAAATAGGTCAAATAAACCCGTATTACTCTCGCAAAAAACATGCATGTAAGATAATTAGTTGGTACAATTGCTAGAAAAACAATTTATAAAACGCAAAGATTGATTCTAGATTTTAAGAATAGTATGATTTCTGAAAAGTCAATAGGTGCCTTCCGAACCTCATACATATTTGGATGAAATACGTTGGCAAAAAAGACACATCAAAATCTCATCTTCTCAGCAAAAAAGTATTCATTAACGTTTTATAAAAAATAGTGTAAAATAACTCTGGTAAAGAAAAACCGAAATTCAAGCTTTTATTTAAAAACCGGTCAAGTGCGAGTCAGACTCGCATGGAGAGGGTTCTAGGCCAATTAACTTATAAGTCAATTAACATAATTTTATACACATTTTATTTATACTAGTATTTTCCGTAGGAATTTGATGGTTTAGGATTTTAATTTGGGTTTTCCTGTAAAGTGTGAGTAATGCCCATAATTCCATATTTTTTTCAACATTTTTGGGTCAGTAGTTTCAGAAAAGGGGAATGGTAAATTTAAAAATTATAAAAAAAAAATTGTGTTTCTCTAACGAGCTTATAATTAAATAATGTATTTGATAAGTCACATGATGCATTCGACACAAGTTTTTATTTTATTTTATAGTTTGCCCCAAAATTAGCACCCGAAATCAGAATTCGTTGATTTTACGCTCTAATGTATCAATTTTCACCTTCTTTGGTCCAATAGATTCGGAGAAAATAAGTTGTGAGAGACACCTGAGTCATCCTATAATGGTTTCGTTGGTACCCTTGAGTTACGGAACCCCATCTATATATAATTATCACACCTGTATTACTAGGTATCAAGGAATTTTTATACTACGTACCCTATATCCATGATAGGTATTTATTTATAAATCAAATCATGCAATGCATGTTACGATGACAACACACAATTTTTTGACGTTATTATGATTGAGTCGAAAGGTAGACAAATACACTCGAGAGCAATGAATCCGGGTCACTTAAAGAATCCTAAAAATCTCGGAAACTAAAAATGCTAGGTTAATGCAATAAATTGTATTTAATAGACAATGTAATACTCCTTAAATGAAGGTATTAAAACTTCTTAGTTATTGTAAAGTTATATCATAAAAAAATCAAATTTGAAAAAGGGCCACTTTCGAAGATGGAACTACGAAATTACAGCATTTGGTTTTGCTTTTGTTTTTAATCTGTCATTTATGTGGGTACATAAACCATGTTGATAGTGCTCTATATTCATTATATGGAAGCACGAGGAGGCAATACGAAGTATTAAAATTCAAGAAAATCGTAATAAAGTTCAAAAATTTCATGTTTCCTATTTTTGTTTCAAGGAGAGATCAGCAGTTTTTTTCTTTATGTAATTTTGTGTTAATAAAATGTATGGTGACTCATATTTTTTTTACCTTCATTTAAGGAGTATTACATTGTCTATTAAATACAATTTATTGCATTAATCTATCATTTTTAGTTTCCGAGATTTTTAACATTCTTTAAGTGACCCGGATTCATTGCTCTCGAGTGTATATATACAAATCTCTTCTTCTTCAACTTTGAATTATGGAATACTAGTTGCGCCCCGCGGTTTCACCCGCGTGAATAATGATGAAAATTGATGATGATGATGATGAAAAGTATGCCTATATGTTAATCCAGGGTATAAGGTATCTCCACTCCAAATTTCACTCAAATCCATTCAGTAGTTTTTACGTGAAAGAGTAACAAACATCCATATTCACAAACTTTCGCGTTTTCGTGGATAGGATAATATCTCCTCGATGGACTGTATGATAGTTGACTGGTAGTGTCTGGACACATTCTGTTCAGCTTGCGCTTCCAGCTACTAGTTTTATCAGATGATGATGCCACATTAACCGGAAGACTAATTCCATAAAAAACTAAACTTTTTAAATGTAAAATTACAACATCTTTATATAATACACTGAGTATGTGAGTAACTATTCTGATAAACAGGCAGACTATCCTCTCCACTGTGAATTGTCGCAGATACAAGAGTCAATTTGCAGTCGTCTGCGATCTCGTCTGCCTATAATTTGGGGTCATCCAGTTAGCGTATCAGGCTATTGGCCGGGAACGCACACTGCATCTTTAATAATTTGAATAATCCAATGTCTGTTGAAACCGTAGCCAATTTCAGCTGGCTCTGAACTGACTACGTGTATCGAGCTGTGCCGTCTGTGAAGCATTTTGGGACAATGGAAAGTAACAACTTACTTATGAGTAAAAACATTTTGATATTGATATTTCTTTTTTCTTTAATTATTCTTCTTTCTCGTCACTGGTTTCCTTTTCGCCCGAGATAAGGATAGGTATCTATATTACTCTGCCTTCATACGGGAGGTGTGTCCTCAACTCTCTCAGACGTAAAGTTCCAAGCACGTGCTTCGCCTCGTGCTTATCTTTAACTCAGCACTTAACACAATTGTAGAGGACATCACGTTTGAATTCGAATGCACAAATGTCCTTTCATTTCATAATATATGGAAAATAATCCCACCAAAAACATTTTCGCGATTGAGATTAGATAAACATCACAAGGTCAGTACGACAAACTCGTGCTAGCACGTCATTCAGTGTCATTAAGGTCACTGTGACATTGAGTTGATACAGTGACAAAATAATAGCAGTACTACCTATCTTATCTGGCAATGTCAGAAGCGCGGGCGCAGGTGATTGCGACCCCTGCACCCTACTTGTTTGTAGTTGCACTGCCGACCTCTGCAGCACTGATCCGTCATATAGATGTGACTCACGCACGCTCAGTAATGTAATCAAACAGCATCTTAAATTCCAATTATGCACATATGCAATTTTTTGCGCTAACGAAACAAAGCTTCGTTTGACAACGATGAGTAAATGAATATCACTTAATTAATGAAGTTTTGTAAAGTCAGAATCACGTTTCATATATTTTTTTAGTAAGTAAAGTTGGTCTAAAAAATCCTTGATGAGTTTGAAAAAGACAGGTTCCAGGTTCATCCAGGTTGTAGGTAGGTGCCTTTTACTGTTTTTGTAATTATACATCCTAAACAATAAACTTAAATAATATATGTATATTGCGTACGTAATTATTAAAAAAAACTATGTTCTCAAGCTCCGCTTCCTCTACTCAACGATTGTGTGCTTCATCCCCCACGCGGAATCATTTACAAAACAGTATTAAGGCATTATAAATATCACAGTGTTACTGTAGTAAGTACATGCCAAGAGTCAACTGTGCGACATTATGTGTTATCAACATAACCTTCTGTACGAGCAAATTACTTCCTGCACCTACTCGTACCTACGGTATCTAAGGCCCGTGATATATCTGGCGGCAAATTGCGGTTTTCACACGTGGAGTTATGTTTACTTACCTACTTCGATTTTTATCGGTTTTGCGTTTTAATTGTCCATGTAAATTAGCTATGTTAATATTAACATTTTCTTATATTATTTTTTGTCAACGATAGCAATTTCTTCGTGTTATGTGTTATCGTGTTATTCGATACACGGAACGAACATGCACTTGGCCTGGTGCACATTAGTGCACAACATACTGCGAGCTACTAAGTATAACAAAAATAGTATGCAGTGTTTCAAAAAGTATGCTAGCATTTAACTTTAATTTAAACATTAAACACTCACAATTTTCAGAGGATACCGCTTGAACGTAGTTGGGGCCTTAAAATATAAATCTATCCTTTATTTAAACACCCCGGAAAACAATATGCAGAGATTTTATAGCACATAATGAATACGCACACACACACACACACCCCTACACATATATGTACAGTAAAATGTATAGATTTATGTAAGCATCCACGCTATAAGCGGCTGAGCACACAGGGAAGTGGCGCTCGCAACCTTGGCCGAGGTCGCGAAACGTCACTCGCAACACTTATAAGCGGTTTCATAACAACAACTCGTTCGTTAGTACGAGTAAGTAATTGCAAATTGTTATCTAAAGTAATTTCCTGAAAACCTTTCCCAGTTGCTACAGAAACAACTGGAATTGGAAGCTGTATTCGTTGTTCCCGTGTCTAACTGCGCCCGTTCTTCGCTGTTTTTACCCCGTCCCTCACCGCGCCTCGCTTCCCTCTGCCGTGACCGGGCCGGGGTCACGGTCGCAATTTTCCAAGCACGTGTCCCATAATTTTTCTATAAAGGTCATATGCTATTTGAAGAAAGAGGTTCAATGAGACACGGTACCCACAAACGATTGATTCACAGTTATGATGCTATAAACAATGCTACTACTTTGATGAAGAGTCAGATAAGTACTCCTATACTTAAGTAACGACGTAGATCCTTATATTTATTGATTTTCCGTAATGCTGGTGCATCTTACGAAATTGTTGTAATTTTCAAGACAACACTCGTATCAGCAAATTTTACTTTTGTTATTCGATTGTGCAAGTCCAAGAGTTGCATGAAGGTCGTTGATAAGAAATGAACAATGTTACAGCCGGTAGAGGTGCCTTGTGTGTCTCGTCGTAAAACAGTTATTACATGGATATTTTTATTCTGATAAATATTCATTATGTACGAAATTAGTGTTATAATATAACCTTGTATAAATTAAAAGACATTTTAATCATCCACAATCATATAGTGGCACTGATAACATTGTGCTGCCTACACAATGGTCGCAGATACCTCAGAAGTAATGTTATTAAAGATCGATATAGAATTAATAGGAAGGCTAGATAGGTTGTGTAGGTACACGTGTGGCCCTGAACTTCAGAGCGCAGGCTCTGTACATCTCCCTCCGCGCACCACCCACGTCCAACCATATATCCACATCAATGTCCTTTAAACCTAATCACAATTCAGTATTGCACCGCTGAATATGCCTTTATTTTTACAATAGTCTTTTTTGTAGTTGCTCTTCAACGAAAATAATAGTATTATTTTCGTTGAAGAGCAAAACGATTACATATTTTTTACCAGATACCAAACTTCCTCTAACCTTCCAACATGGAAATGTTGGATAGCTGATTACGGTTTTTCTAGGGTGCTAAATTATTAAAACAGAGTCAATCAATCAAGAGAAGAGTCACAAACTTTATAGTAGCTTAAATAGAGGTGATTCTATTAACTATCTCACAAAAATAACATTTTTACTTTAGACCTTACTGTACTTACTTACCTACTTATTTACTTATTCTTTTTTACATTAGTATCTTATATATCTTGAAGTTGTATCTTGAATTTCTTCTTACTACTAATTATTAATAATTATTTTTTAATAACATGTCTGTAACTATGTTCGAGCTTAGATAATTTTAACTCCATCTCTGATGGAATACAAATAATTAAATAGTCTATTCGACACGATTATGGATCAATAAACATTCGATAATGCTTAGGATTTTCGAATTAGTAAAATATTTAGGTACGCAAAACATTCTAAAAATAAATACACGGGTTTTATTCTATTATTCTTTAGCAAATTCTTTGATAATCGAGAAATATTATGAAATATCTGAGGTATTCAGTTAAAAGATTGAAAACATCCAGAGATTAGCAGCACTCGAAAGTGGGCATTATTCCCTATTTCAACTCTTAATAAATCTACAAAACCAAACTAAAAAAACAACATAGCACAAATTTAAAAAATTATTGCCAGAAACTGGCAACCCTAGCAGTCTGGACGGGGAGCGTGCCGGGTGCGGGGCGCCCCTGACCGCGGCGCACAGTGCTGCCACTGCCATGGTCACGGCCGATCAATGCCGCCAGAGCACAACGCAACGCAATTTCTATTTGTTGAGGTAGGAAACAGCGGAGTCTTTAGTATTGCCCAATGAACTAACCTCTGGGTAATACTTAGGTTCCATGAATCCAAGAGTCCCTAAAGAGTATTGAAAAGTACTAAAACGTGATGTTTCAGTTTAACGCCCTCTTATTAGGCCATAGTTTACGAGCAGCATTCAGCAGTTGACACGATGACACCTATCTGAGACGGAGGGCCTGCTGAATTATAGAAAATGTAAATATCTCGAGTCTGCACTACAGTGAATAGAATAATGATGATATTTATCTGGATACTAATGTCATGGCACATAATAAAAAACCATGATATAAGCAGTGTAATATATTCCCTATCTTAGGTTACAAAATTGGCAGCCCTAAGCAAGATCGTTGAGCCCGGGTGCCTCTTTCCGATCTCTGTGCCAAAATTTCAGTCAATCCATGCTTTTGCCGAGTAGTCGACCCCTTTTAAATATGAATTTTGGATCTACTCGTTATGTTTTGAAAGGATTTTCGTACCTACATAAGAACGTTGACAGTATTTTTGCAATAACACGCCTGTTTCTCAATCTCGGAATCCCTTGACCTTCTTAGTTGGTTTTGTTTCGGAAATCGTGTTACAATACTCTCTGATTCCTACATTGAATCGTGTTGCAATACTCTCTGATTCCTACATTGGAAGACAATTTACTAAGTTATATAAAGGTTTGGTTTGGGTTAGGTTTGTTTGTTGGTTGGTTTTATTTTGCGAACCTGCGCTCCTCTTACCATCGTAGCCGGCTCTTCGTTGCCAAGTTATTTATGTTGCCTATGATTATGGCACTTATGTATGGCATTTTAAATTCTGAAAAGCTAATTATTGCGTACAACGATGAATCTAACAGAAACATTACATTATAAATTGAAAAAACGGCTAATTACCACTGTTTTTTGTCACTTTTGTGTATTCGCCCGTCTACCGTCGAACGCGGTCGCAGGCGGTGCTCATGATGAAGAAGCTTCTGAACTCAGTCTCGAAACGTTTGCAAAAGTGACGAAAAACAGTGGTACTTAGCGGTTTTTTCAATTTATAATGATTCCCAACCACGAAAGTTTAAATTCTAAAAGATTACATATCTCTGGTTTTATAAAAGCGCATCTTAAGATATCCTTCTGGCCCACTCGTAGTTCTCGAGCCCGTACGCCCCTGACCCTCGCACCCGTCTCCTCGTTGCTATGGTCACGGCCGATCAATGCCGGGGTGAGGATGCACCCGGAACTCAATATTATAGTAACGTATCATGACTCACTAACACAAATACGGGATCATATAAAATATCTAGTGTCAATAATTTAACTATCTATGTACCTAAGTAATTGATATTTCCTTGTTCATGATAGCTCTTGTACCATTGTATAACACCATACTAATCTAGATTAATTTATAATGTTACAAAATATCTACTTTATCCGAGTACTTAGGTTAAAAGTTTTGGTGGCTAAGTTTAAGCCGTGCCAATCAAATCAGGTTATAAAATATTTTCTGATGAATTGTCTGAATTTCAAGATAGACCAACTTCTCTGATCACATCAAAATCATCAATGTTCATAAACAGTCGAAAACTTTTTAACACAGACAAATAGTCAATTATTTGAAGCATTTCTACAATAGTCTATGACAAGTTGTTAGGTATAGAGGGGTCAACGCACGCGTGGGTAAAAATAAAGAGCGCCTTTATATATGGCAGCGAGATCGAGGGAACGAGTGAACGAGCTCACGCACTAGCCACCGCCAGCGCACGTGACTCTTAACTACCTATGAACTACACAGAATCTAAGGTAAATGTATAATGTATTGACGACCCCCGTGGTGTGGCGGGCAAACAGCTGGCTGAGACGCCAAGAGGTGCGGGTTTAATTCCCGCAGCCCAGGGTGGGTGTTGTAGTACCATGGTATACCTACTCGTAGTTGCTGTTACCCACACACAGGGAAACCTAGTGTGGTATCAGGACTATGTATTTGACTGTTGGATATTAGGTTATGATATGTTTGTATATTATACTACTTGACACATACCCTACAAGCTAAATAATAAAGGAAGTTCCTTGAGATGCAACATACCATTGCATATAGTTTATCAGATGAACATACTAACTCGTAACTAATATACTAGGTACTCGGAGTTTTACCTACATGCTATGTCAGGCCCTGGTAAAATGAGGACATTAAGTCAGTCGGTCTCAGTATTGACTCGTTACTGACTGACATCGTGGTAGTAACTGAATTGACTTGAAAACAATTTTCCCTCTGTCCGCTGACTTGCCAATGGACTGACGCCAGTCACTGACTTAATGTAGACCTGCCATTAGTCTTTTAGCAATAAGTTCGTGGAAAACTGGGAAGTGTAAAATTAAGAAATGGTAAAGAGCCTACTCCTCCTTTTAGTTTTCTCGTATCCAAATAGGTAATTTTATAGCGTATTTTATCAGCGCATTTCGAGCGCGTTTTAAGAACGCATATAAAACTCACGTATCTATAGCTGTTCAAATTCGTTGAAATACACCTTGTGCATAGGCTCCACTAACCACCAATTTTCACTGTACAGTTGTATGTGAAAAATAATAAAAAAATATGTCTGGATTATCCAGTGGAATATAGTGTTTGTACGTACTGCTATTAATTAGTGCAGCTGATCATGTGAGCAAAAACAAATCTTAGAAGACTACCTTATTCTGCTGTAAACGAGTCACTAAATTGCTGATTTTTTAAATTGCAAAACCATTCTTTCGTACATGTTTATTAAAGACCAAAAAATTAAAAAGACAATTACGAACTCTGTTGATTGATCGATAATAATCACATATATCCCTGGTAAAATGAGAGAAAATTAAATCGCATAATAATTTAACTTTAGTATGATTGCTCTCTTATCTACCTTCAAATCTTTGAAAATATTTTCAAATACAAACACTATCTCTACTGACACAAAGTAAAACGGACTGTGAGTGAGACTCGGGTTGCGATGGTTCCGATCCGTAAATTATTTCAAAACCCCAACGCCCTTTTAGAGTTTCAGCCACTTTTTCCTAGAAACCTCATTTCACTTCACTTAATTTTAGGGGTAAAAAAGTGAAAATTTCTCAATGTTAGACTTTTTCCTTTGTTTGTGTCACAAAGCCTCCAAGTATTCTAAATTTCAGAATTGTGAGTTTACTGGAGTACACTAGAGGTTTTTCATTTTCGCAATTTCCATACAAATATTGTAAATTCATTGCCATATCTTTTTTTGCATCGAGATAGAAGCCGGTTGTTTTTACGGTACTTTATGCCAAAATACCTTTATATTTGGAATAAAGTGACCTTTAGCCGTTCCTGAGAAAAAGGGTCTTCATAGTCAGACAGACATACAGACGGACAGATAGAACGCAAACCAGACAAAAGAGGACAGAAGGGTCAAAGTGATCCTATTTATAAGGGTCTCGATACGGAACCGTAAAAATGATTCGGAATTTGCTTTTCAAATGTAACGGTACCTTCAGGATGTTTTTGTTTATCGGAGCCTTGACCGAAACAATTTTAACAGGCAAGCATAATTAGCTGAAATACAGTCACGAAAATATTCAACGAATGGCCGGTTTAACAAGATTAGTTCAACCTCGACATTGCGGCGCACGTTACATCTTGTTATTGATTACTTACAAACAATGTATTCTGGACTACATACATAGTCCTTTTCAGAAAAAGCAGTTTTAGGACCAGAAAAGGGTTGTGCACTGAACGAACCTTTGTCACCAGGAGAACAGAGCGCGCAAGGAGTTATTTTATGCGCACAAACGGACGAACGACGCCCTTGATACGTCACACCACAGCGCGACGTCAAATGCATGGCACAAGTACAGTAAAGCTTAGCAGTGTTAACTCGATTGCTGTCGGAGAAATACATTATTTTCTTGTTTCTTTATTTTTGTTAATAGAGGCAAGCAGTTGTAAAGTTTAAAAAAGTAAAAAAAAGTTGCACGAGACTGGAGCATGTGCAGTGCATGTGTCTGGAACTCAACAAATTGGACTACAACACTTTGCTTTACTGTATTAATTGGACAATATTAGAAATGTATAAAGCCGTAAAGTTTAGCTTTGGTAGAGTGTTTTTTCTTTTTTATATGTCATGGTAGATACCATATATCGTTCTTAACGGCAAAGACAAAATAAGTCTAACTCGCATCACCGCGAGTAAATTTTTTTGAATGCATTCTGTGTGCAACTGCACTTGATAAATGAGTACAAATGCAATTTGCACGTCACTATTGCAAACAGATGCACAATATATATACGTCCTTATCGCACTTGCAGATAGAGTAGGCACGAACTGCATAAGAATGCACCGCGCCATTTTCTTGGCACGTGCAATCTCCTCGCGGACTCAGCTGCCCTGGTAGATTGTAACAAGAGTTATCAGTTCAATATTATTGTTCTTGAACCTGTTAATAAGGGATGCGATTTAAATATTTATCATATATATTAAAAAATGACAGTACCCGATAGCTAAAAACAACAATACCCATTAATTTGTTTTACCAAAGACTGCATCCATGCCTACATGCCTTGCCCTTGGGTCAAAAAATAAACACTATCCCTATTTAAAACTATTTAGATCTGCTGTAGGTACGATACTATGTAATTTTCGGAATCTTGGGCAATTTTACGAGTAGTAATCATGAATCAAATAAACTCAAATTGAACTGAAAAGGTCATATATTTATTTAAAAATCGGATTGAAATTTAACTTGGCTGAAAAACTAGTTTTTGAATTTTTATTTTGTGCATAGTGATTTCATGCCATAATAACATAATAATATAATCTGTCAACTGGCTTCCTTTTACGACTGCCAGGGCAGACAGACAGATGAACGGCGTAAGCTTAGTCATAGCTGTTAGGGGCCCGTTGGCACCCATTGGGAATCTTTAAAAAAGTTGACAAAGAAATGATCAATTGTAAATCATAGTCTTTTTAACCGACTTCACGAAAAAGAGGAGGTTCTCAATTCGGTTGTATATTTTTAAAATGTTTGTTACCTCATATCTCCGTCGTTTATAAACCGAATTGAAAAATTCTTTAAATTGGTCCCATTTTTTTCAGAATCCACTTCTGATGATGGAATCCATGAGGAATTGAGGGAACTCCTCAAATATTGTAGGCATACATATAGCGATTTTCATATTTTCAGCAACAAATCAAGCATTTGCATTCAGAAAGTATCATAACTCTTTCACCACTATGGTTTTTTCATCATTTTTTTTAATCCAGATATTTAGTCGAATACAATTGCGGAAGTCGGTTTTTTATAAATGAAAAGTTATTACCCTGTAAACTACACATATTCTAAAATAATATGGGACCGAGAATTTTCTTGACCCTGTGAATGAAACGTGCGGCTCATTATTTTGTACCCGCGTCAGAACGGTGGCCATATTGGCGTAAAAACTTTTTGTTACTTATTACATATTTTTTACCTGATTTTTTATAGGGCACAGCAAAATGAGAGTCATGATTTAAGCAGCTTAATTATGTAAGTTTGTTTATCTATTCTCTCGTGTCATATTTTATCAAACGAAGTACTTGATGACATTATTATTATTTTACATTCATAACTACATTACATTAAAAAATAGTTACCCCCGCGCATTATGTTTTTCACGAAACATCATTCGAGTTTAAAAACAAAGCCCGTCTACGCACAACTAGAAAACAAAAATCAAAACGCTGTAGATGGCAAAATACACGATTTTATCATAAAAGTATAATAAGGGGAAGGCTCCGACGATATTTTAAAAGTAGCAGGTAGTCAGTGGATCGAGGCTGCTCAAGACCGTTCTTTGTGATGATCTATTCGGCCTATGTCAAGCAGTGTTTTTGTACATGACGATGATAATGATATATCTTTCGTAGTTTATAGTCGCGGCCAGAGGCCAAATCCACGATTCTAATTTAGAAAAGTCTCCTACTACATAATATATTAATTTAGAACTTTTTAATAGAATCGAGGATAATTTGGGTTTTATTACTTGTGTCTTATTTAATACTTACTTATTTAATAATTGAACCCTTTGAAAAGTGTTGATGAAAAAGGAAGAATTTTTCCCCTTTGGGTATAGAAATATAAAAATCAATAGAAAAAATAAAAATAGAATAATAATAGAATAAAGTCAAATAGAAAACTTTAATTGCTTATTGCACAAAAACAAAATTAACGATTAATATAAATTAACTTGCGTATTAAAAAATAAAAAAAAACAACGTGCTTACTTGACTTGAAATTAAAAATCAAATATCTGGACTTAAAATTAAATTCACTTAGAATCATTATTTTAATCAAGCTATGGAAATGTCACTTTAGTTAGTCGTAAGATTGCACTTTAGTTGCGATTGTGACGCATACAAAATGGTGCGCGGGCGTCGAGAAATGCACTTCAGTGCAACCAACTACTAGGCGTTCATGATAACGTAGGAGTTCGGACTGCACTTTTGCTCGCATCCATACCATAAATACGTCAAATACTTTCAAAATTAGCTCAACTTGATTTGAGTAGCTAGGAAATAGTTCTAAAGTTTTAGTTCAAATAGATTGTAATACTCTAGGTCTAATTGCAATGAATAGAAAATGGTTATTTTGACTAAAAATAAAACCTTCCAGTGAAAATCATCATCAAATCTAAAGGAATCAAAGTCTGACTGACTGGCTGACTTTTTAAGGTGTAGGGGTGTTCTAAGATTGAAAAAATTATATTTGGAAAAAATTCCCTGTAAGGCGTCCAAAGGGATTTTAATGTAAAATTAAAATGCTGTGTATTTCGGAAATAAACAATTCGGTTGGTAGAATAAACATGAAATACATACAGATTCCTCAAAAAATATAAAGAAATGTAATGTTTCAGAGATTACAGGCTTTTCCTGAAAAATTTAATGGGACCGTTTTGTTTGCTTACGTTTTAGCCAGTTTATTATATTAAATATATATTTACGTTTGTAAGTACGTTTATATTTATATGTGGTATAAATTAGTTTCACGGTGAAAAGGTTGGGACTACAATATTTTCAGGACTCCAAGATTAAAATGGGACCCCTAAATTTAAACACTTAGTGAGGTGACGTTTTAAGAGTCGTCATAAATGGAATTTTGACAATATATTTTTACTTGTGTTAGCTTTTAAACGATATCCACCTTAATGAGGACCAGCCCCTTTATTGGCTAACGAACTGATAGTCGCTTTCGATTCTGATTTTACAGTACATTGCGCTTTATGTTTTACATATTTCCGCTTGTGACAATAAGCTGAAGCATGCGACGCAATGTACTGCGAAATCGTAATTGAAAGCGATTACCAGTTTGTTAGACAATACTGGGGCAAGTCTGATGATGGAATCGGAAGGTGTTTAACTGAACTCCTCAACGATTTGCGACGGAATAGTCATGTTTGGGCTCTTTTGAATTGTTTCTACGAAATGTTGATGAGGACCTGGTTTGATGATGAAGCCTGATCGTGTTCAATAGAACACAATCACGATTCTAATATCTTAGATAGATATTAGATTAGATAGTTTTCAATGACGAAATTACCCTACGAAGAAAGATCCCTAACCCTGTACTGGTAATATTATAAAATAGAATCTGGCTTCTTAGAGACAACGCTTCACCTTACTGCACTGATAACTACATTATGTACCGTCACGTAACTGTTTGTATTCTCTAAAAGGAGCAGTACGAATAACACGTGGACAAAGTCACGGGATTCAGCTAGTATGGAATAAGTTTGGACATCTTGTTATCCTTTATCATCTGCATAATTTAATTGTCAAGTGCTCGTTGCAACAATCAACGCATCTTGCATCAAAATGTTTTGAAAAACAACCATTGAATTATAAATAGTGATCGACCACAACCCAATTTGAACGAGAAATCATAACAGTCTCTTACGGCAATGTTTTTCTTTATTGTCATCGCTTTGCTTGGATAGTATGTATTAATTGTTATTGATACGACTTCGAGCATGAGAAATCGAGTGAACTACTGTGTCAATGGATAATCAGTTTTTGATGTTGAATACTTTGTAGTCGTAAAGGTACCAAGTGCCATTTATAAATGTAATGTTGAATTGAATAACCACTGCTCTCGCTTTTACTCGTTACCAACGTGGTAGTTGCGAGGTTGAGCGTTAGACGTAATAAGTGTTGCTTTCCAAGCAGTGAAGGTGAGGTGCACGCCCGCGCCGGAGCATTGCTGCCAGTTCAAGTTTAGTTGCGCGGGCGCAGCGATAATTGCAGAGATCGTTGCACTTCTAACGCCCTCCGTAGGGGCAACGAACGCATGCAGCTGCCCGGGAAATAGATCCCGTCCCGACTATTTCAGAGCACGTTTGCTTGTATAGCAGATAACAAGACTCCTGCGCATAGCTTTTAACTAATGTCTTACCTGTAATGTGAGAAGTCGCCATGGAAAAAACATCGCGTGGCCCGGCATGCATTAACATATGTGCCCGCCGTTCTAATATATCGGCTTGATACTAATGGGTCCACTGTTGCATGTGGATCGAGTTTTATATATTTTTAGTTTTATTAAATTTAAAATATTCTTATTCGTGTACAGATAAATTTAATGAAATATAATTCTGTAATTGGTGAGACATTTTTAATAAAATGCTGTCTGCCAGTACCTACACGATTTAAAATACCATTATTTTTAGTAACATCGATTTTAAATTAACATCTGTAATTTATAACAGCTAAACATCGTTAATAGACTTTTTTCAGGCTATTTTATTACTATCATCGATACCTAAACTGATATTACGCAGCGTAACTTTAGTTTACTTTCTATGCTGTCATGTCTGCTTGTAAATGTACTTAGTGCGTCCGACAAAGTAGCGCGAAGTTCACCAGGCCGTTGCACTTTCGATGCGAATCGACTGCGCTCGCGCAACCACGCGAAAGTGATTCATAGCGTGCTCGGACACAGATGAAATAATAGTACTATCGTGCAGAGGGATCTCTCCAATGACACTAAAACCCGTAATAATAAGTTGAACTCAACTCCGAGAGCGTTCTTGACCGTTCCAATTTCAAAATAAATTGTAATCGACATTTCTTTTTTTTTTGGGATAAGTAAGTGTCGGGGATAAAGTACCCGTTCCATCGAATCTAATTAAGCTCCAAATCTACCCTCAATGTAAAATATAGAGATAGATTTTGAGTAACGCGGCTGTGAAATGTGTTCGGTGCAGCGTGGCTATTGTTTAAGATATCTACTTCCCCTTTGATTTCACTGGACGCACAGAATAAATATTGTATCAATCTTGGTATGCATATTTCTGTCGTAATGTTATATTTGCACTACGACAGTTCCACGGCAGGTAACCAACTGTATGATTAAGATTAGTGTTAGTAAACATTGAAGAATAACTTTCATCTTCAGTCTTTATATTGAGATTATTTGTATGGGACAGCAAGAAAGTAAGTTCGAATGTGTGAGTAAGAACTACGAGACTTAATTTACATTCATTCATACATATTGTTAAAATAATATTTATAATAATATACCTAATATTATTTTAACAATACAAAAAAAAAAAGTTATATTCAGGTACAGTCAGAAAAAAAACAAGAAAAGAGACCCTTTGAGGTTCTGCCTACCCCTCCGGGGAAAATGGCTATGTTATGTATGTATGTGTATACTTGCAATATATGAACTCTAAATTCCCATGTTTTACAGAGTGAAACAAATAACTCTTAGCACTTTTTGGTTATTTTACTTATCGAAGCACATTTCGCAGCCTATTATAAAGTCGCCTTGGGAAAAGAGATACGTTATAAATATTGGTTGGACGTACCAAGCTGGGAATGTTAGCAATAGAAAAAAAAGCTGCAATGTTAGAAGTATCTAAGCTAGTTGGGTGCAGTGGCCGCGTAGTGCCAGTGACCCGCAAGCGAGCAACGCTCGTAGAATGCGCCGGAGCCCTCGTAGCGCGCTGCTACGAAATAGCTACGAGAAAAGGTGTAAGCAATCCCAGAAAATATTTCTTGCTCAATTTTGTACATGACACTGGGAACAAACTATATGAAACTGATCCCGTGATAATGCAGTTTATTTTCTCCATTAGCGACTTTGATATTTAATATAAATTACCAAATGATGTGTGACAAAGTAAATTTTGCCGTGGAGCAAAATTTTCTTTTCACAACACCTGCTCGACATTGTCCAATTACATATCATGCAACCTCAACGTAAAGTAAAGCATTATCTCTTTAGGGATGTAAAGTTGTACGCTCGAAATTCAAATCACTTTATTCCCTAGGGATAAAGTGATTTGAATTTCGAGCGTCAAATTCGTGTGCAAACTCGTGGAAAACTCTTAAGTAAAAAAATGCCCATATGGCATTGTAAAGAGGTTTGTTCGAAAATTGAACAGGCCATATGTTGGCCCGTTTGATTTTCGGACAAACCTCTTAATTTAAGCAGCAGACCTAAAAAAAAAACAGTCAATAATTCGTCTGCCAAGCGTGATGATTATGGCTAATCCCCACACAGATTCAATGGGGGAGGCCTCGTCTAGCAGTGGCAAATTTTGTGGGTAAGCAATATTTCGTTTAACATTTTAACATAACTCTTTGGTTGGTATTTTTACAAAAATACATTAATAGACACACGCCTTAATCCCCGATGGGGTAGGCAGAGCCTCAATGGGTCTCTTTTCACTATGGATCGCACAATCGTGGAAATATATAAATTACCAGAGGTAAGCTGATCACTGCCATTGCTTCACACGGCTAACAGGTTTATGGTTTCGTTCAAAAACAACATATTCCTAAATAAGCAGAAGTCAGGACAAATCTTACCAACAGAAATTTCCCAAGAAGTTCGGTCAGTATCTTTACTGTTGGGATTAGCTTAGTTCGTTATTTATCATCCGTTTATTTCTTTTATTTATCCATACACTACATTATTTATATTTTGTATCCATTTGGCAAGGAGCTTACTATGAACTACAGAAAAACTTAACATTTTTGTGAAGGGCCAAACTAATTAAACAACAACACTCACTACCTTCGTAAACCTCGTACAAATTTTCAGTTGAATTATGCTTCAACACTCTCTAAATTTTTCTGGTTCATTGTTTCAAAAATCTAGTACCCCTCGTAACTTTATAAGGTTTATCCAATGATATCAAAAAAATTGTATGAAGATCTCACTTGTAGGTTTTAAATTAAAAGGAAACTAGATGGACTACGTTTTTTTCAGATGGACTGAAAAAACGTACCTAGTTTCTAATTAGTTTAAAAAAAAAATTGTCAGATCGTCACAAAATATTGTAGATATAGGTACCCTTAAGCAGAAATATTTCCTGGAAAATCATTCCTGCTTTTAGGAAAAGGATGAATCATTGTATTTTTGTCACCAGGGACGATGACGTGTACGTTCGTAGGAAAACCTGCGAGCCTTTTGAAATGATGACTCACCATAGAAAAGCTACCAGATTCTTTCTAGCTAACTTACATACATAACAACATAGCATACTTACTACTTACTCAAGTATGAATGCTAGTTAAGTTTATTATTTATATTATTTACATAACTGTTACAAAAAGCATTATTAAAAAAATAAGACACGGTTTTTTTGAGCATGTAATGTGTTTGATACGGTAAATTTCTTCGAGTCCCAAACTAGGTAAAGCCTGTATTTTGGTGACCCAGTGCTAACTATTATCCTGGTTTTGAGTTAAAGTAGGATTTGTACTTATGATATTATATGAAAATAAGTGCTTTTTATGCGTTTCTGGGTGTGTGTGTGTGTTATGAGTGAGGTGTGTGTATCCGTAGGTGAAAGTGTTTGAGTGTATGTTGCAAGGTATGACATTATAGACTGATAGAAGTAATTCTTTCTATAGAATTCGGACGATAGTGTTTTCAACTAGACACGAACACTTCTACACGTTCTGATGATATCTTTGGCTCCCTCTGGCCACGGTAGTCCGTTATGTCTATAGGAAGCTAGGTAATAGTTTTTGGCGACTGTTGAAAACGTGTCGGTTTATCGGCCCGGTGACGGGCAAAATCTGTTCGTGTTTTGGGTCGTATTAGTCTTGGAGCCTGTGGTTGATGCCTGGTGTTTGCGTTTTTTTTATTTGCAGTTCTGGATTTTCAGAGCTGTTAAAAGCTGAAGGATGAAGAGCTGACGTACTGACTTTACTATCATTTGTTTGATGACAGCTTTTTGTGCTTTTTTTAACAACAATGCAGTCTCCAATGCAGTGGGGATTGATAAGTAAATACAATGTCGAGTTACAAAGTTCGTAGAGCGCTTCAGAAGTTTCAAGAGACGCAATGTTCTTACATTTATAATAGTTTTGAAATATGTTTTAAGATAATAATAATAAATAATAATAATAATAAATTTGATTTCTCAAATCAAGCAGTATTACAATTACAATTATTAGATTTTTATGGTTACAAGTTTTGGTCCAAGATATTACATGTTATCGAATCTGGTCTGATCGAAGGTTCGTACAGGTCGAAGAATATATTTTATACCATACCTGGTCAGAAAGTACCTTAGAACTTTTAAAAAAAATGTGGGAGAATGTACGTCATAAATGCATTGTTAACTTTGGGGACAAATAGTATATTGTTGCACCGAGCGGAAAGTGACTTCTTGTTGCGCTCCGGTGCACTCTAAGCGAGGTTCGCAATCTGCTTTTGTTTCAACTACAAGAATCCATTTTTACAAAATCTGAATAATAAAAACTTTACAATGCAATATTCCCTCTAGCATTCCCTCGATTCACGCCAATTCGTTTCGTTCGCGGATAGCGTTCGGCTATTTTTCAATGTTTCTTTTCGGCCAGAACCTACTTGCTACCTTGAAAACTTTATTGTACAGGAAGTGAGTTTTTCATAACTAGAACTAGATGGCGCTGCAAAATATGCCCGAATCCAAGATTGCGCTGAAAACAACCCAACGGTTACGATTATGTAAATAGAAAAATCAAACCAGAGCGAGCAGCTATAATGAATTTTCATATAAGATTTCGGCATAGTTAAGTGCATATAAGTGCTGCTTTGTGCTTGTGTTTCACGTGAACAATTTTATTGTGAAATTACTTAATAGTTAAAAGAAAAATAAATTTGTGTGTGAAGAAGTTATGATTCCTATATTAGGTATGAGTGGTTAAAGTATGGGTACTCTTCTACATTAAACTGAAGTAAAGATTAATAAAATTAGCAAGTTGTCTTGTAATGGATCCGTGAATGACCAATTTTACTTGCGATGAAAGCTATCTCTTGCTGAATAGAATAACGTAGATGGAAACATATGCAGACGACATATATTCCTTATACTACAAACATATAGCTCTGTTAAGCTTGATATAGTATTATTGTAAAGTACAGTACAAGGTGGTTGTAACCACATTAGAAAGTGCATGTGACTTACGAAGCCGAACGCCAACCCGCGAGTTACGGGTGAAAATATGGAGTTAACTGGTATCTAACTCCAATTACGTTATCCAATTACGTTATCCGGAAAACAAGCTTCTGTGATTAACTTTGAACTATTTCCAGCACTGGAAGCAGATATTTGTAAACACCCCTCAGGTTTGGAATTTGGACTTGACCAAGTCACCGCTTTGAATGCTGGATTGTAAACTTAATTTTGTAGAAATATGTATTAGTTACTTTAAAGTGTTCCAACCCCATATTTGATAGAACAAAAAAAAATGGGTGCTTGTGGTATGGGTAAACGAACTCAATAGCTGTGCCAAACATGCCAAAATTAATGGTAGTTGCGGTTACGGACAGACAGACAGAGAACATAGTCTCAAACGTAGTAGTAACAATACCAACAAACAACTATCGTGTAGGTATTGTTATTGTCGTTCGATATATATTTCATTCACGTAATAGAAGCGCAGTAAAGATGATAATGGAGTTATATCGCAATATGGATGCAGTGCGGGTCGGCAGCGCAGCGGGCGCAGTTTTTGCCGGTTCTCTGCGGGCGCGCATATAGATGCGATGCGACCGGGAGCAGGCCGCGGTTGACGACCCGCCCCGGGCCGGCGCTTGACCCCGCTGCACCCAGCCAGACCCCGGCAATTTTCTTTGAGGCCAGTCGAAACTGAAAATTTCCTTCAAGTTAGCCATAACGACCGATTTTTATTATGCAAGTGCATTATTCGCTATCAGTTTACCAAGGTAGCTAGCTCATTATTGAGAGTCTAAAGACACTGTCTTTTTTGGTTAAATTGGAGCTGGTTTTGTGTTTCCATTCAAAGCGATATAGTATACTTACCTATGGATCATGTTTTCTTGTTCGTATATTTTTCATTGTAAAATAAAAGTAAAATGAAAAAGTTTGTTTGAATGTTGGTTTGTTACTAAATCACACCGTTACGGTTAAACCAATTTCGATGAAATTAAGTACAGAGATAGGACTGAAGCATCTTTCTTTCTTCTTTATCAGCCTGTTTATGTCTACTGCTAGACGAAGCCTCCCCCATTAAATACAGTGGGAATTTCCAACGCTTGGCAGGCGGTTTGTGATCGCAGTATTTGTGTTAAGTACTCAGATGGATGCTGCTGCCCATCCCCTGATGTAACCCCTTTGTCGGCTGTACTGACGACTGAGGCATAGGCTTATTGAAATACCTGTATCACATGAGCGAAGCCAAAGGTGGATGCTAGTTAAATGTAAAATGTAAATTGCGAAAAGAAGAAAGTAGAGCCATATTGTTACTTAATAATATTTTTCATACTGCAAGCTTAAATCTATTCAAATTAACATTGAATCAGTTTTCTATGCTAACTGATGAATGCTATTCAAAAGCCAGTGAGTCACAGGAACAGTGGAAAGTTATAGTCGGGCGGTTCAAGTGGCAATCAATGGTTCCACGATAATCCCCACATAGTGCATCATTGTCGATTTTGAATTTGCAAGCGGCTTTATCCCTGTTTCTCTTTGTGTTTGGAGCGGGATCGTAGAATGAGATTCAGAATACGTTTAATACGCATTATAATGTTAGAGGGCTGTCGAGGGCACAGAATAATGCAGTAGAGGTGAGTCGACGGCCTCGGTCAAGGCCCAGCGGCCAGGGACGCGATATCCAACTCGATTGTGCCTAACATCTCTCAGAGCTCGTGCGAGCATTAGATAAGAGCAATGTTCTTTGTTGTTTCACTCTGAATACTCTATTATTCTTGAGATAAACCGCTGCCGCAGTCTTGCCATCATGAACATAAGTAACCCAAAGCTTTCCAGATCAGACGCGGGCGCAAATAAAAGTACATTATTACTTGAATTGTGTAATTTTTTTTTTACAAAGGTGTTCCGCACAGTATTTATTTATACTTACATCATTTTATTTGAACACCCAATTGTCACAAAATGGCCTTTTTTATGCTTTAGGTTACATTGTTAATCAATGAGTGTGAGTAAAATTGTTTTGAATTTTGTTCTATATGAATATTCTCTTGAAAATAAATCGTATTGAAATGTTGCTGGCAAAGAAAAGAAAAACTACCAACTGTAATTCTCCATGCAGTAAAAAGCCTTTACACTTAGTACTGCATTGTCGGCTACTGTACCCAGTGCACATTATCATTCTATAGGTATGTTTGTTACTACACTTGGCTGCGGAAACGAAGTACGTCGGCTTCTCCCGTCTGGCCCCACACCATTGCCCGCCCTGTCTGTAAGACCCCTACACCCACTGCATCACCCCCCCTTGGATGTAATTCACTCTCACTAACCCACTGCAGCATAGTCAATCATGCATACACTATCGTATTCTCTAATTCAAGGTGATGCAAATGTTAAGGCACCCTAATTGGTTCTATCAGTTTCAGGAAAATGCCCACGATCAAAAGTAGATCTGATATTTTTAGGAATTTTCTGTCAATTCAATTAATAGGGGATTTTTTATTTAATTTTTCGTATGTTATAATCAATCACTATGTATAAAAGCACTAACTAGTTTGAGGCTCTGGTGACTTTGCTTATGCTCGTAAAATATTTTATTAGAAGCTTTTGTCATAATGGGGAGAGCGGTAATATATGAAATCGATGTCATATCGTTCCAATATAACAGTTATTAAACAAGTTCCTTCACAAGAATTCCTTTTGATAGCATGTAAGTACCTACTTATAATTAGCGTACAATGATGTATGGTGACAGTTTTTAATTCACAAGAACCCTCATGCCTCATCGCTTGAAACGCTACTTGAAAACACCTTTTATAATTTTTCATCTCCATTTCCTTAGGTTTTTGTACCCATGTCACACACCGCATCACTTAAAAAGCTGGGGTGTGTTCTCTTTTTATAATGTCTACAAGTCGGTGGTGAAAGCGCCAGGGTACGTGGGGCAAGCGAGGGACGAGGGGCGAGGACGGTAAAGAGGGGAAGTGCCTCCATGTCTAGACTGGGTCGGTAGTTTTCCGGGATTCAGTCGGCTTTGCCTGCAGTCTGCTCACCCACTCACTGCAATACACTTACAGATATGTAAAAGTGGGTATAGGTATACTCTTCATGGTACCCGCCCGCGCCGTCTGAGTATACACTTGTCGGGTCTGACGCAGTTTCAGCGTTATTTGCTATGTAAGTTTGGTATACAGCCAGGGTGGAGAATATAAGCTTATGTCAGTAGGGGAAATTTTGAATTGCCGGATCAATACGGTTGTGTTTGGACTTTGTATTTTTGTACGCAGATAGGCTTTGCGTGGCTTCAATTGACCCATTACTTGATAAGATCAAGGCTATATATTAAGGGCGTTTCGTTAGTAAATGCTTTAAGTTGTTACTTGAATGGTAGAAATGGTGTTCACGAAATGTAAGGTGTACTTTAAAAGCATGGTCTCTTTAGTTTTATAACATGTTTTACGTAAACCATCAGTTTCATTGGATACCATCCGGTGTGATTCTAGGAGGCATAGGATCCTATTGCAAGCTAAACAGCTCATTCCAAGTTAATAAATAGGATAGTCTATGAACTAACAACAATAGGCCGTAACGCATTGATTCCTTGTAACGGGGCTTTGTGACACTGAGCTACAAGTATTGCACATAAGCACACATTACTTCATAGTTACTTCGCAAGTATTCCTTAGGTCTTCTTCGCTGTCACTTAGTGTGGGTTTTTCTCCTTCACCCTGATTTAGGTCAGCGACCAGTTTGATGTCTGGTGGCTTTGAAAAGAGCCTTGTGATCGATAGTGAAACAACAAGTAGTGTGGTGAAAATACCTAAAGTCTACCGTACTACTGTACACGCGTACTATGTATGTAGTATTATTATTATGAATACGACTAACGAACGCACTGTGCGTTTTTGGCACCCTTTCGTAGTAAAGAATAAACTACGAGGAAGACCAGGCACCTAAGGTAAATAAAAATAAATTAAAAGTAATGGTGGAAGCAACGGTCTTCTATATTCTGGGTGAAAGCCGATCCATATCAAACAACCAAGGAATTTGCGTCATGGTTTGACGTTTGTTTACCCTCAATACTGAATAATCAAAAAACTCAAAATGTGGTTGCCTCATGATTTAACGAATGTGCATCACACACGACCGTGTTGAAGCTTGCCTTGGTTTAATGTATAAATATATAAATGTAGGGATATTAGACAAAATTGTGACGTTGATGAATTTGTATTCTCTACGATAATCGCAAGCGAAAAACAATGGCCTAGTAATATATAATGTCAATGGGCTGAACCCAAGTCAAACACCGGAACAATTCCCTAAAGCGAAGCTCACCTATAGAAAAGTTATGGTAACTTTTTGTTGGTCACTTCATGGTTAATTCACTACTTAGAGCTTTTCATCCGAGATATCTAATGTTTCAATAACTGCAGAGTCTATTGACTATATGATATCAAACAATCTCATCAACTCTCAGAGAAATAACCCCGACTCGTCAATCGATCTTCGTCATTATTGCTCCATGATAACCTCACACTGCTCGACAAACCCTTTTAACCTTAAAGGTTTTAACATAACAAAACCCGCAGTTAGATACGTCATCCACGGTACTCACCAGACTTAGCCCCAACCGATTACCATTTTTTCCGCAATTTGGTCAATTTCATGAACCCTATGCAAACGGTTCCCGTACTGTTAGAGTTCTGCAACTAAGGAATAAAACCGATAGCGCGTTTATATCTACAAGTGGCGACATCTAGTCTTGAACTGAGTTAGCTTCGGAACACACACTATGCGTTCGAGAGGCATGTCTGGTTTATTTCGTATTTGGTCATCATCAAAGAAAGCTTGTCGTATTTAGTTTAGTGATTAACTTCTAATCCTAAGGTCGTAGGGTTAAATCACCGTGCTACAATGGATGTTTCTCTTGAAAAATGTATCTACTCAACGCTACGTCGTGTGCTAACTTGTTGGGCAGTTTTCGTTGGTATAAGATTTGTCCTGGCTGCTTGCTTATTTAGGAGTGTGTAACTGGAAGAAAGCGTTAGCCGAGTTGGTCGTGGAAAGCAATGACGGCGATAAGCTCACCACTTGTCACGTCTGTATTCCCACGGTGAAAAGAGGCCATTTGAGACACTGCCTACCCCTTCAGAGAAAAGGCGTGTGTTTATGTACATATGTGCTTTCAAACGGTGAAAGAAAACGTGAGAAAACCGGCATATTCTGGAAACATTAATTCGAACACACTGAATCCACTTACCATCAGTCAGGCCCTGTACAGGTCCAAGCGTAGCGCGTGCTGTCTTATAAACTTTTGCTGATATTTATTACTTTTGACTACCTTTTTCTAAGGTTTTTAAGTCCTCATTTATTATGTATCAGCATCTCCCTGCTCCAAACCACCACATAGGCGCTTCCCACCTAGTAGTAAGACGGATCATCAAAGAAAGCCAAGCCGTGTATGTTGCCTGATTCTTCTAGGCTTGGTTGCGTTGGAACAGGAGTAGTTTATAAGACGATTCAAAATGATCCTTGTGATTTAAATGAATCAAATTATTTTGATTTGTTTTTTTTTTGACCCATCTTCCCTCAAGCTGGTCACTGACCTTTTCAAGGAACACAGCGAAAAAAGTGAAATGTTAACATACAAGAAGTCTTCACTATATTTAGATATAGCGCAAAAAAATTGGCTGACAACGAATTGTTTTTATTCAGACAACGAATTTTTAGATAGCAATGAGTGTTTCTTGTTTTTTTTGTGTAACTTATTTTTTTATATTCAAATCTTTTATTTATCTGACCGTGTTAGTATGTTAGTGTGTTTAGGTCAAATCTTGCGAGCCGATTCCATCCGATTGAGCAAACAGTTTGCATACCTACTTATCCAGTTCATATGACATATAATATTATGGTGATAGCGAGCTGATCTGATGATGGAGTGGAAGAACTTTTGGACGAATAATAGTAGACTGGTTTTGGTTGATATTTTGATCAGTTCTGATTTCATTTCATCATTATCATAATTTCATAAAAGCCTGTTATGGAAAATATTTATATAAAAAATTAATATATATATAAAAAAAACGTATACTACATCTACTTATGTATTTTAGTTACTAATATTTTTTATTAGAATTTTTTGTAGGTTAAAACGCCAAATAACTGATGCCAAATTTAAATTGTATATAAATATAATATAAAAATATGTAATTAAGATACATAATATATAAATGTATTACAATATAAATTGTACGTTAAAAAGTTTGTTGGAAATTAAGAGGGAACTTGTTTAAATTATAATGATTATTGCATTGAAAGTGCCGGCCGAAAACAAAACGATAAGAGTTTTAGTGAAATGCACTAGTGCTTTTTTATTTCCGTTGTGTGTCCGGCCTAAAAATAGACCTCACCGTCTACTCCCGTGGATGTCATAAAAACAGATTCTGGGGGTGTACAGGGGATGGGCAGGAGCATCCACTTGAGTACTCAACACGTATATTGCGATCATAAGTGATGTAGTAGTCTATAAACGAACTTACGCATTTGGTCGTAATTAGCATGCTGCAAAATACAGCAATCGTTCATGCCTAAAGTATGTTTTCCAGTGTATAAGATTTTTTTATAACTCTAGATAAACTTAATTATCAGCTGGTTATAGCAGAGGTATCAAATAGTTAAGTTGTTTAGAAATGTTAAAGCTAAACGCAGGTATTACATAACTTTCCTGGTTGGTCTGTATGATTGTAGAGAGATCGCATTTTCATAACTACTTGCTGGCATTCCTGAGATCAAATAGCTGTCTAGAAATAGTCAGGCTAATTGTGTTTCGTAGCGTCAGTCTGTAGGGCTGCAGGTACCTATATTTAGCGAGGGACTCAGAGGGGTTCTGCGGGTAGGGGGCGCGGTGACGCGGAAGCGTAGGGCGGGCGGAGGGCGATGACCGTGAACGTGGGGCGGCATCGATCCGGGCGGCCATACCCTCGCGCAACGGAAAGTGTGTGCCATACCGACTCGATTCTTACTCGATTCTTATCTGATATTAGTGTAATTATTTGTAATGAATGAGTAATTTAATTAGTAGGCACAACAGTGTTATATACTCGTAAGTGGTATTATTTTTGAATACTAACAAATTTAAGAAAAATATTGAAGAACCTGTTTATTTATTTTCATCATTCAAATGCAGTTAAATAATATACAGAGGAGTTCAGAAATTGTGAAAATACATTAGGTTATAAGTGCATTAATGCACTTCTCAGGTAGGTTAGCCGTTACGATTTTACAAATTCATAGAATAATATGCATTCCGATCTATAAAATATACACTATGCCCATTGATTGATCAACAGTCACACATAAACGCGTATTACATTTGTTGATCACAATATTTTTACCAGAAAATATACCCGCTTACATCAACCAAGATTTATCGTAAGGAAAACGAAGGGAAGTCGAGACGGCTCGGGCCCTCTTACCCTCTATCCCTTCGATTTAATAACGAAATGAAAGTTAGTAGGGTGCCCTGGTCACAGGGGGCCGCATTACGTGATATGAATTGCTATAGAGATGTGGGGAAAGCGGTAGGGGAACTCGGAAAAACCGAATGCTAAAGTTGGTGATTGCTACTTTTAAACATGTTTACATTCTTTACAATTCTTTATTGAACTAAACACGCATCTTACAGTTAACTTACTGAAGCAAACTCGCTATCATCATCAGCAGCCTTTAGACGTCCACTGCTGGACGTCTGGCTAGGTCCCCCATAAAATACAATGCAGAGAGAATCACCACGCTTTGCAGGTGGATTGGTGATCGCAGTATTCGTGTTGAGTACTCAGGTGGATGCTGCTGCCCATCTATACCCTTGTAATCCATTAGTCGGCTTTTACGATATCTACGGGAAAAGATGTATGGGGGTGGTCTGTTCGTAGGGTGCACACACCACAGACGCAGCACGTATGTCTGTCTGTCTGCACACTTTATTATGGAGTTCTACCTAAAGTTCAAATATAGTTTCACTGAAGTGGGCTATATCGAAGAAAGTTTTGTGTAAATAAATTTTCATTTAAAAAACCGACTTCCACCATTGTATTCGACTAAATATTTGGATGAAAAAACATGATGAAAAGACCATAGTGGTGAAAGGGTTACGATACTTTCTGAATGGAAATGCTTGATTTGTTGCTGAAAATATCAAAATCGCTACATGTATTCCTACAATATTTGAGGTGTCCAATCTGGAAGTATATGTATTCAAATAAAAAAAGAGTTTTTCAAATCGGTTTATAAACAACGGAGATATGAGGTGACAAACATAAAAACAAAAAAAAAAAAAACTCAATTGAGAACCTCCTCCTTTTTGGGAAGTCGGTTAAAAACATCTTTAGGTACTAGAGCGGGTTGGAGATTTGGAATATGCTAGTTATAATTAGTCTACAATATTGCTAGTGCTGGGAGTCAGGCCTATTCTCCACAAGAGTGGAAAGACCCTAATTTTCCATTGATTGGATAAAAAAAACATACTGTTTTCCTTAAATAAAGACTCGATTGAACCTCTTCTATGCTCAACAATTTTACTTTAACCAATTATTTTCCTCAAGTAATTCAAATATCCTTCAGATATTTCAATTTAAATTGCGTTAGGTACAATTTATGGTTTGATAACAAACAGTGCGCTGGTGGTGGGGTGCCGTGGGGGTAGAATGGGGCAGACGGGTAGTTGAATGTCGGGCAAGGGCGTGAGTCACGGCCGCGATCAATACTGCAGTGGCGACGGAGATGCGAGAATGCGTGCAGACAGTAGCCGATCGCATTCGGGATACTGGCCGAATTCGCTACTGCACGAGTCACGAAGCTTTTAGTACTGCAATGTAGGTTTATGGTGTTGGTAGTTTGTACGAGTACATTCAGTTCACTACTAGACCAACATGCATTTAGTAGTAGTAGAATTTTTTGTGAAAGAGTTCGTCCGGGGAAGTACTACCACCATACCTCTTTCTGCCGCCAAGCAGTAGTGCTTGCATTGCTGTGGTTCGGTTTGAAGGGTACGGGTAAGGAAATTACAGGCACATGAGACTTGTCATCTTTATGTCTTAGGGTCGGCAGCGCGCGTGTGATACCTCTGGTGTTGCATACGTCCATAGACTACCGGTAACTGCTTTTCATCAGGTGGGCCGTATGCTTGTTCTCTTGCCTATAGTAGTATATAAAAACTATTATTTTATGATTTTATTACTTACACTATCCGCCTGTACAAAGGCGTGTTATGTGGTGTATTTAATAAATACCTAAGTATATGCTTAATGGAGGTTAATAGCTAGTATAGCAGGCTCAAATCATCTTGTTCTCTGCTCTAAAACAAGTCTAGGCTTGAAATCGGCCATGCTCAAACCGTGAAAAAAGTCTATACATGTCAAGTGATGTGATAAATAATTATATGTAGGTAGACTTTTTGGGGAGCAACAAAACTCTGTTGGCAGACGCACCCTGGACAAGTTACTTATATTTAATCTGTGCCCTGGACGCGTGCCATTTGGCCGTAAACGTTCTCCGTTGTAGATTTTCGTAATAAGCTCGGTACGTAACTTATGGATTAATAGAAGAAATCATAATTTGCTATTGTTGTTTATTTATAGAAAGAGCAATACAACTAAAACTAAGGTAAACAAAATTAAGAAAATACAAATTAAACAGTTGAGCTATCTAAATATCGATGCAAACGATCTAATGATAGCTCAACTGATCCAAATCTCTAATAGACGGAAACGTCCTCAAGACGCTGACTGCATTACCACGAATGACATCATCAGCAGTCTTTAAACGTCCACTGTTGGACGAGGCTTTCCCCATTAAATTCAATGTGGGGAAAATGCCATTTTGAAGAGATCCGAATTAAAGGAAAGGATTGTATTGACGAACATCCGAATGGCCCTTATCACTCAAAAAAAATATAAAGCCAATGATAAGTGTTAATAAATAATAACCCTTGAATGAAAATATTAAACGAAATTGATAAAATTCGTCTAAACCAAGTGTTCTCCGCTGCTATGCCACAAATGGTAAACAAATTAGGTAGGACTATACGGCTATACCTATTTAATGCTCGTTTTGTACTCTATAGTGAAGGTCGTCCGAATTATCACTACTTCTGCAATGTTATGAAGATATCATCGCGTACAGTTTACGTCATTTTATCACACATAACCTTTAGGTACTAAATCTTTGCATATAACTTGCTCTGCGTTTGTTTTAATTTTATCAAGTTCTTTATTTGTGAAAGCTTTCATTTAGTATATTATTAAAAGTTAATACTAAATTAAATGTCAGATAATATGATATTCTTCGGCTGGTAGGTTGTTCTGAAATTTCATTACACCGATTTATTTAATTGTAGAAAAATATGACCTTATTTTTGAGTCTACAATGGAATTAATGTGAGTTTTGATCATAACATCCGTATCAAACATAGCATGGCATTGAACTTGAACTTCGGTAGCTTGAGTGGGTAATAATGTTTTATTTATTGATGAGGAAAATATCTTTATATCTTTTTTTATACATACATCTAGGTATATTCTTTGAAATATATTAAAATAAGTAATTTAAATGTAAGTAGTTTTATTAGTAGTAAAGCTTCTTGTGAAAGAGTTCGTCCGGGGAAGTACTACCACCCCTATTTCTGCCCCAAGCAGTATTGCTCGCATTGTAGTGTTCCAGTTTGAGGGGTATGGGTGCCGTTGAAATTACAGGTACAGGAGACTTTCATCTTTATGTCTCAGGGTGACGGGCGCAGTGCAATACCAAGTAGGGTGCGTCCTAGGTGGACGTAAGTCCACCACTAGGCAAGTAGGCACACTCGCTAGGCAAGTGATATAAAGAAGTAGGTAGTTATGCAACATTTTAAATTATTTGTTAACTACCGACAAATAACAAGTCTCAGAAAATTCCCAGAATACATTATGTATCATATTTATTTACAACTAGTGGAACGTTACAAAACAATTTCAACCTACTGCACCCTTTAAGGGGGATGACTTTCGGAAACTCCTTTCTTAGTGTACTCCGAGACCACAAAAGGAAGGCACCTCCTCCAAATTTCAGGTCTCTAGGACTTATACTACGGGTTATGACTATCAGTGGGTCATTCAATGATTTTATATATTTATAATTTATGAAATTTATCAGTGATCAGATTTGTATATTTTAAATAAAGTAAGTACAGTAACTTGTCCGTGGTGGTCTTGGCGTAAGAATAGGAATTTCCCAACTCCTCTTGTGAATGTCATAAAAACCGACCAAGTGGTTACACAGGGGATGAGCAACAGCATCTACCTTTTGTACTCGACATCAATGTAGATGCTGTTGCCTCGCTTAGCAGGCGGATTGGTGATCGCAGTATGCTAAGCGAGATGATTATGGCAAACCATTATTTATTCAATGGGGGAGGCCTTCCCCGGCTTTGGACGTCTACCGGCTGATGAAGAAGCACAGAGAGGACCTAAGCGATAAGGCCGCCCCTTGTTTCACCGTGAACTAGTTTGTAAGATAGATATATATGTTATGTAATTTCCTTTTAAGTTTAATACAGTAAAAAGTTATCTACCTATAAAATATATATATATATCTATATTATATATTTTTAAAATATCCATAGGTATCCGTAGGTAGTTAAAAATTTGCTATTTTCTTATTTTTTGTTAGTTTGATGTACGCCACCGTCTTAGTTCGTTCTAAGAAATCCTATTTACCTATAAAGGTTGTCTAGAAGAGATTGCTTTTAGCTATAAGGCCGCCCTTGCACTCACTGTATCACTGATTTCAAAATTGTATTCCTTTTTTATGTTTATTTTTAATAGGTACAATGAAGATATAACCTATCTATCAAAGTATACTTACTAAAGTTTTGTACATACAATGTTTAAGCATATGTTCGACTGGCGCGGGCGTTCCGTCATGCTTGCGTATGTTTTGTGGCATTGAGCACTAATAATAATCGGTGAACTTGACATTGAGCGTGCATCAGAGCCTCGTCATCGCACCGAGATTCTCCATCTCGGCTCGGCACTACTGCCGTATACAAGTATGAAAAGGATAGTTAATGTTATCTTCCAATGTTCGCGAATGTTTGTAGGTCAGTCGTGTGTTTGTTGCGGACGATAGTCCGAAAGTCGGCTGGAGGTTACATTAAGTGTTATTTACGTTACCATAATGTTAGCAAATATAATCAATCCGGATGGAAACTGTTGAATCAAATGCATTAGCACGCCAATAGTTTTCATATCTTTTTTTAATGTTGCAAGAAATAAGAATACATTCAAGCGGTGTCCATGCCATGTCATGAAAAATATTTCAGTACAAAATACCTAGTTTTCACGATTTAATATATCAAATTTATTGTTGAAATTGCCGAAGTCTATAAGACAATTACTTTTGGCAAAGTAAACATAGCGCTAAGGCACACTGTCTACGCGCTACGGGCTACCCATATACATCCCTGTGAACATTATCTATTTATAACAATGGCGGTGTAGTAAAAGGTACCCCCAACTTCCAATGGTAGTCGTGGGTTCGAATCTGGGTCCATGTTTGTTGCTTGATACTTCTAGGCAGTCGTAACTTTGTTTATGTTGTAAAGATTCAAAATAATCCTTGTGATTTAAATGCATAAAATACCTTTTCTTACTTTGAATATGACTTGCTACGAGTAAAACACATAGATTTTTCCATTGAAAAAAAATTATGTTTTAACACATCATGATCATGATGGAAACCCTGTCTTGCATGACATGTCCTAGAACCAAAACTTCGAAGACAATTGTGCATGAAAGGAGCCTCTTTGCGAGGCGCACTAATTCCTTTCATCCCACTGGTACTCTAATTGTCGTCGGTCACAAAACATTTTTCAAGACCTCCATACCAGGTTGCGTAAGGTTTTTATTATGACCATTTTCACCAGCCAATACCTATTTTACGCAACACATAATAAACACGTGTCAAATTGACAGGTTTCTATGTAAAACTGTTAATTTGACATGTGTCTCGTAATCGTTTACGTACTTAATTGGTAGGTAAAAATGATCATTAGATTTCTAACTTATCTAATAATAAAATCGTGTAAACATGCAGGAAACTAACATGGGAAAAATAATTTACGAAAATGTAAAACATTTTCACTGTTTTATCTTTTTAATCTATCTGGAAGAGATTGCTTATAAGCGATAAGACCACTGTTATTTCATTTTTATAATTTTTTGTTTATATTGTGATTTTGGTAAGATTTAATTACAACAAAGTATTTTGAATACCTACTATTTATCTGGATTTTTTACCAGAACTTCCAGCAATATGTTTTATGAAAAGCGGTCTCTAGTAGCATTTTCCCGAGCTACGACGCAACCTCGAGCTTCAAGCCTGCAAAGCCTACTTGGTTCTGGAAAATTCCGCTAGATGGCGTCCCAAGTGAAGCCTGCCAGTAAGTTGAAAGCTTCAAGTAACTTGCTAGAGATGGCGCTACTTGTTCCAATTGCAACAACCATACCATAGCTTTCACCACGGTAGCTGTGATTACTTTCATTCACAGAACACTCATCTGTAGCCTTCTTTTATTTCAGTATAACAAATTCATACAAATTTATTAAAATTATATAATTTGTTTAAACTACAGTTTACGCGGCGTGTCGCTCGCGTTGTAGGTACTTACCGGGATAAAAAGTAGCCAAGTTTTAACCAAATTAGTTCAGTAGTTACGGCGTACAATAAAACATTGTATCTACTCTCATACTGAAATATAAAGATTAAAAAACTAAAAATAAAACTAAAATGACAGTCTTTATGCACATGCCATAGAAATAAATTTAAAAAATTACATTACGATACAGCTCTTCTATGGACAACTATATCATAATATAACTTTTTCTTCCATTACGATACAACTTCACTTGGACCAAGGAGGTTGCACTGCAGTTTTTCTATACATAATCTCTGGACGCGGCGCAACACGCTCGCGCGTATGGATTTTGGCGCTAAATGTTTACAAATAAATGCAAATATAAGCTGTAATTTTACGCAAATTTCATTGTCAAATTAGTTTTTGTTTTAAAAAATGTCTGAAAACGACAGTAGCGACACTGAAGAAAATTTTACACCACCGGACATTCTCGAAGCTGCAACGAACAAATGAACCTCTTACCGGCGAAATCTAGAAGGTATTCCAATAAATGCCAATGGTAATATAATATTACCTATTTCATGAGATTAGATAAAGTAGTGTATGAAACTGCACATAATTTGGTCTTAAAACACTCGTGTGATGCTATGAAAAAACTCACCTCCGGTTTGTTTTTTTAACTCACACTCGTGTTTTAAGAACCCTTATTATGCAACAGTTTCATAAACTACTATAAACTTTCCACATTTATAATATTACTTAGTAGGATAGATAGAGCAAGGACGACCTCTGTGGCGCGGCGGGCGAAGATTCGCCTGCGACGTAGGAGGTTGCGGGTTCGATTCCCGCCTCGTAACAAATATTTGTACGATCTGCAGATATTTGTTCAGGGTGTTCCGGGTATTTTTCTATGTATAATAAAAAATATATATCTATGTAATGTATTGTATTAAGTATATCAGTTATCTAGTACCCATAACACAAGCTCTGCTTAGCTTGGGGCTAGATAATGATGTGTGAAATATACAGCATTTTTTTTTAATGGTATTGATGAAAAACCCCCCATATTATTGGCCGAACGAGCGAAACCTTGCAATAACTGGCAAAATTAGCTTTCTTCTGTTCGGATGTATATATGTATGTACGTACTCGCGTACAGGTCTCATTTTTCAATGAATCTTGACGAAACTTGATATACTTACAGGTTCTACAAAACCATCGATTTTTTTGTCGTCGCCGATTTTTGATTGTAGGGGTATTTCCCCCAAAAACGGGGGGAAGTTTGCTGCAGCGCTATTTACTATCAAGTGGGGCGGAGGATAAGAAGGGTTATGTACATTCCAAAACTATTTAAATTTTGTTCCAAGATGGTTTAGAAAAAAAATAAAAAAATACAACTTATTATCCAATATAAAGTGAGCTCTCATTTTTTCGAGTTTCAACCACTTTGAGGTTCAGGTAAGATTGTGTTTTTCCAAGATCGCGCAAAGGATGCGATTTTCAAAGTTTATAAAAAAAATAACAAGGAAGTTTTTGCTCGCGAAGTCTAACACTGTTCGCAGAACTACTACACACAGTAAAATTATAAACTTGAGAAGTGTTTCGTTTTTTTTTGATGAGAAGTGTATTAAGTACGATTGTTACGATTATTACCCACGTCAAAAGAATTTTTAATTCTAATGTGACCTCAAAGCAATAAGTAAATGTGACGCATAACATACGATTTGGAAAATGTGTTTACGTCAGAATAACGTAAGGTGATGCGTCACACGATGCCTTGCGGTCATCGTTCCCGTTAAGAATTTAGCAGATAATCTTTGATCTATTAAGTATTTATTTGGTGAATTTTGTATTTATTAGTTACTGTTTGTTATGTTTAAATGAGTCTGAAGTGTCATTTAAGTAGTACTTAATTTGTTGCAGGAAATTTTCACTCCTTCCCCTTTTCAAATATACTTATCAGACAGAAAAAAAACATGAAACTGACCGTAAGTTGAAAATCCACAAACTGAATCGAGATCATTATGAAATGGTGTTACTGTAAAAAAAAACTATTTAAGAACTTAATAATTTGTTATAATAATGACAATATGACAAATTATTATTGTTTGTTTTAAATGCTTCAGTAAAACTCATTATGGTCAGGAAATATAAGGATTATTTAAGAAACTAGGATTTTTTTAAATTACTCTAGCTACTCGCCACTAGATGGCGCTAGATCACAAGATCCGATAGTTCTATCTTGGTTAAAATAATATCAAACTATAAGTTCTGTGAACACTGAGACTGACAATAAACTAAGACATGATCTAGAAGAAAGATAGAATTGGTAAATTACTTATCCTGTGACTAAAATATTTAAGATAGTGAAATTATGACTTCGATTGCAATTTCACAAATAAATTGATATTATCTGAAAGCTCAGGCACATAATAAAAGTTGGTCAAATAATTGACGAAACCATAAATACACGAAAACAAAAAAAATTGTTGTTAGATTCTCATTACTAACAAAAAGTGGTCGATAGTTAGTTCATGAGTTGATATTGATGTTTTTGTATTAACTACTAAAATTATTAAATATTTATGTGAGTACACAATTAGTATCCCCTGGTTTATTACGTAAAGTCATTCCATCCACAGGTTGTCTGGAAGAGGTCGCTACTTAATGACAAGACCGTCCCTAAGATATTGCATATGCATTGACCGTCCATATAAAGATTTTTTTACTTACCTATTGAATTGTTATGTTTATGGTGTGCAATAATCTATCTCTATTTATCTAAATCTTGAAAATAAAACAATTCAGAAAGCTAACGATATGAAAGCATAAAAACAGTTTGTAGAAGGGCGGGCGATATCGTAACTGACACAGACTACGTATTAGTTAGTGATGTCTACGTGCACACTACTTACATTTTCCGAACAATTAGTGAATTAGTTGAATTAATTGGATCATTTGGATTTTGAAATTTTTGTACAAGTTGTATTATTCTTTCTGTAAATAAAAATTATAATAGTTATTGGTTTTAAAGTGTTAGTCCTCACTTTTGGGAAATATAAAGATTTTATAATACCCCAAAAAATAGCCAACCAGGCGGGATCGAACCCGTGACCGAGAATACGCGTGCCATATCATAATTCTATCCACCAAGCAAGTCAGTGGGGATTGGTGAAATCATTGGTTTATTATAGTCTGTACTCATCAATTTAACAGATTAAACGTTAGATTAAAATACAATTACTACTATCTAATAAAAGTGCCTAAATTATTTGAACAAAAAAAAGGAGGTAGTGTGTACTAGGACTAACTGTAGCTAGCAAGCGAACGACTGCGCAGTCGGTGTGCAACCTTGCAGAGTTTGTTGCTCCTGCAGGGGAAGCAAGAAGGGCAGGGGGGTCTAACCTCCAGTGACATGGTCTCTGCATGATACCACGGTATGACGATATCACCTTATAGAGATATCATGATCGCGAAGTTGTTATATGAGACTTTAGATATAAATTGTTTTGATTTATGATTTCTAACACAACTCTACCACTACCATTGTAAATACTTGAAAATACTGAATAAAATAACATCTCTTTGTTATGATTTCTGGTTTCATAATAAGTAAGTTTGGAAAACGCAACACTTATAGTTTCGTTCCTATAACGACTTAACGATAAACAGACGTATTTTGTAAAAAATAATGAAGTAAATAAGAAAAAAAAACAATAAACTTTGTGTATGTCTGATCCCTAAAGAATTAATCTAAAAATATTTGGAAAATCTAGCAACTATGTCATGTCATGATGAGGGAAAGTATTCAGGGAAAATTAAAAGTAATTAGAAAACTATAACATACTGAAATGCAACATCATACAAATCCCAACAAATAACATAACATGGAAGTACTTTTTATAAAAATGTTATTTACAGGAACACAACAATACAACGTATTTTGAATAAGAGTAATACAACTAATAAAAGTAAATTAACACTAATTATAATTAAACTATATAGATATAAACAAAATGCTAACTAATGAATTTGGTTCATATGGCAAGATGCCGAGAGCACTGGCTGCATTTCCACGTTGAATGGCCAAAGAAATTATTTTTGCGATGAAAGAGCCAACCTTTTTATCACCGGCGGAGTCGATTAACATGGGTGTTTTTTTTACGAAGGTACTAGGTCCCTATGACCCAAAAGTATTTTTATATTATTTTTATTGTATAGTTAATTTAAACTGTCATGGTACGGAACACTAATTGCGTGGGGTTTGCACTTTACCTCTTTTTAAGCACAAATGACAAAAAAAACATTAATTGAAAATTATGTTCTAAAGTTAATTTTTTTTATTAGGTATAAGTCACCTTTAAACCCGAAATATTAATTATATCCGAGCAATTTTATTGCAGTATTTTGATTGTTTTTTTTGGAAAGTTTATGTATGTGTTCGTACCACATTTTACCTCGTTTGCCAGTAAAGATCAGTTACTGCTGCTCGACTAAAGAACACTTTTTTAATAACCTTACCTACCTAAGTACACTTATACCGTAGGTACTTTGACGTAGACCCCGTTAAAGTCTTTAAAAGGATCGTATTAGTACTACGGCGTAGCAGTTTGGACAAATATAATTGTTGTAAACTTGTGATGAAACAATCACAAAATATATATTAATTCACGTTAGTACAGATTATTCCTAATTCCTAAGAAAAAACAGCTGCATTTATGCATGCAGGTTAAAAGGAGCATATTAGTGCTACGCCGTAGAAGTTTGGGCCTCTTACAAAACATGTGATAAAGCAATCACAAAAAGCTTGTAATACGCGATTGCATTCAATATTAATCCACGTTAGTCCAGTTTATTCTTGAAATGTAAAAACAGCTGTATTTATGCATGTATACCATCAGCCTATATCGATCGGCAACAACAGGGTTCATTGTATTGAATGCTCATATCACATTTTTTGTTCTGGCATGCGTGCATCTGTATGCAAATTTGAAGATAAACGCCTATCGACTCAAAAATATAATGAGATTATTACTTAACTATTGTACAAAATTATCTGGTGTTCTTGATGAAGTTTATTGACCCAAATACAGGTTGTTAGTTCGTTCTTTGCTGACATGCATTGTTTCACTGAATTAATATCATTCATAATTTATAGTGCACACTTAAATTACACAAAAGTATATATAATAATAATATTATGTGTTTGTGACTATGTTTGTTACTCCTTCACGCTCAAACGGCTTATCGGATTTGAGTGAAATTTGGAATGATTTGGGTACTTTATACCCTGGATTAACATATATGTTACTTTTCATCATCATCATGATCATCAAATTTCATCATTGTTCACGCGGGTGAAACCGCGGGGCGCAGCTGGTTTGTAATAAATATGATGTTTAACAAACAATTAGTTATAAAATATGTACGAATCTTGTTACGATGCTATGACAATAACATGAAACATAAAAATTAACTTTATTTTAATAAAGTTTTTTTCAATTTTAAAGGTTTTATCAAGACAAAGACTGTTTTTTATGGATGTAAGTAATTATAATAAGGTTATACATACATTGTATAGGCGGTTAACATTTATAAACGACCTCTGTGGCGCGGTGGGCGAAGGTTCGCCTGCGACGCAGGAGGTTGCGGGTTCGATTCCCGCCTCTGAACAAATATTTGTACGATCTGCAGATATTTGTTCAGGGTGTTCTGGGTATTTTCTATGTATAATAAAAAATATCTATCTATGTAATGTATTGTATTAAGTATATCAGTTATCTAGTACCCATAACACAAGCTCTGCTTAGATTGGGGCTAGATAATGTTGTGTGAAATGTCCAGCATTATTTATTTATTTATTTTATTTATTTATATTTAATGTTATGTATCAAAGCCACACAGGCTTGTATACAACAATAATACATAATTTTTTACTAAATGTTAAAGGTTTTGTTTGTTTGCGTATTTGTCAAAACTGGCAACCTTTTGTACCTGTAATACCTCGTCGGTCATGTTCACCTAGGACTCGCCCTTCGTGGTATTGTATCGCTCTCCAGACGCGCCCTTCGTGGTATTATATCACTCGCCGTCATGCACCACCCAAAGTTTCATGTGCCTGTAATTCACCGGCACCTAGCAAGGCGCTTAGCTGCAGAAATAGGTACGACGATAGTACTACCCCGGTCGAACTCTTTCATAACGAGCTATACTATAACTGAAATGTTCACAAATAGGTACCTAATATTGTTATGATTTTCCAATGAAAACACTTTCTATAGCTTGATATGGAGAGAGAAACAAAAGTGTTATCGACGCGTAGTATGTCCTAGATTTTATACAAATCGTATTGCTTAGTGGAGATTATTCCAACTTCCCTCCAAGTCTCAGTTGCTTACGTATCCGTTAGCATGACCTATATACAACTACAATTGTATTATTCATGAGCCTGTCACTCTGTGCCTTTGTGCTCACTACCTAACCTACATAATTGTAGGCACTTTATAATTATTACTGACATCAATAATTATATAATTAAAAACATAGACGAGTTCTTTTAGTGAATTTTCCTGTTAATAAAGGAGCTTTTTGTAGTTTACTTGTAACATCAATTGCAAGAGTTACAACACACATGACATACATTTGATCCATACATAAATAAACAGGAATATAGACGTGATAAGTGGTGAGCTCATCGTCACCATTGCTTTCTAAGACCAACTCGGCTAACGCTTTCTTCCAGTAATAAATAACACACTCCTAAATAAGCCAGCAGCCAGGACAAATCTTATACCAACGAAAACTGCTCAATAAGTTCGGGTAAAGTAGGTATTACAAACGTCAATAAAGCAGAAGCGATTAGGCCTGGAAATTATATCTTGAAATTGTGTTTTTACCGTCCGGAAAAAAATGACAATTAAATAACAGATCCAGTTTCAAAATAAGATTACACTGATGTTCATTTATATCATACCTATGTTATTTTGTCCACATTTATTTTTATTTTCATTGTGTCATACAAATATTGTCTTGCCGCTCACTCCCGTTAAATGAAATGTGAATCTTTGTCTACACGAGATTGAGTTAGTTCAAATACGATTAGTACACAAGTTTTCTTTTCAGTAGCTTTTATCACCTTATAAAATATGTAAGATTTTTGTAGAGAAATAAAGTTTTCGAGACAAGATTTAATAAAATTGCTCTTTTGGTTGATGATGATAATAAAATTATTATTCGGAACCGCAAGCTGATTCAAATGAGCCCATACACCAACCACAACCAGTCTGCTTTTATCAATCGAGGAGTTCCATTGTCCATCTTCCGTCTCCATCATTAGACTCGCTATCACTAACTTGGAATATTGTATTGTACCTAATCGTAACTCGATATCTGTGAGAAATTTAAACTCGTTCGGTTGATAGGCGTGAACGTGTCTATAGTGTATATTATGCAAAAAAACTCTAATGCTATGTTTTTGAACATGAGAGCCTACTTGCATCTAAATCCTTTTCACCACACTAGTTCCCTACTAACTGCCACTGCCACTGATATATCAAAGGTTACCAGCATATCAGACCTCGCGAGAAGTCGATAATTGCGAAGGTCGGTCTAGCATCACGCCCAGCTCCTCCATGTGGTATCGCTTGCGAGGTGCTTTGTGACGATATACCGGCCGTCACTGTCTACAAACTAAAACAATATGTAACGTAACAGAATAAAGTGCAGTTTCCATTGAGTAAGGCGTCGGTCGGTGGCCTTACCTCGTTAGAGTTCATGCACCCGCGCGAAACTGGGGCACGTACCGCGTGCTCCCCCCACCACTTCCCGCTGCCCCCTACCATTCCGTTACCTACCCACTAGCTTTCAATGAAAATGATTCTATTACTTTTGTAAATATTGTTCTAGGGTATTATGCAAATGCCTCGCTCACTAAGCTTGTTCAAACTAAAGTAACAGATATCTCTATACCATGTCAAAGTGGCACGGTTCTACGACATTCTCTGTAGATTGACTTGAGACATATCTGAATCAATTGTAATTTTAAGGTCGAGTTGTCGTGTAATAAAGCAACAGCCTGTTACTGCAGTGGATTCTTGGATGATGATATCATATGCAGCTAACAGTTTAATTGCAGTAGAATTTGAAGTGAAATGCTGTCACTGTCACCATGGCACGACGGGTGACTGAACCAGTATTGCGCCGGAGTGGTTGCGCAAGCGCCGACGAGAAAGTGCTAGTAAAAGTTGACGCAACCCACGTCACACCGTTCGCTTCACCACGTCACACATACATGTGCCTGAGCATGTGTGCACTTACTATTATGTGCTCGTATGTGTCTTGTACTGACGACACTTGATTACAATCGATGCGTTATACAATGCTTTTTTGTACTTACTTAAGTACTTACCTCACGAAGCATAAGGCGATCAGAAAAAAAATTTAAGAACTATCTATAGGTGTTTGCCCCTAAAATCCCTGAAAGCCTCACTTCACGTTTAAAGTACCTATGAGTTTGCACACAACCAGCAAGTACTTTCCCAACATCAAGGAATTCAATAAATTGCTACTCATAACATGGACTTCGAAACTAGGGTTGAGAGACTAGACGCATAACTCAGCAAATAATCTCCAACAAAATCTAAACATTATTTTTCATTAGTTGTATGTACCTACATGGAACCCAAATAAAACTCTTAAAGTCAGAAGAATACTTAGGTAAATTGCCATATGTACAAGTTATGTTCAGAAACGCTGACTCTATTGCAATTTGTGTAACTATCCTAAATTATTGTTTATTTTTAAAATCAATACATCTACCCATCAAAGCAACTAAGAAGACATAGTTCCAAAAGTTTGGTAAAAATAAATTTCTTAGTTAATCTTAAAGAGATAAATAATAAAAAATAACGATAGCAAGTGGATTATTCCATGGTTTGTAACACTTGCATTGGAATTTTTATATACAAATTTAAAGCTTAAGGTATGCGGGTTTATACTGGAATTGGTTCAGTCTTTCTTTAGTAATCATAGTTACATAATTAAAATAACAATATAATGGAATGACAGGAGTATTTCAGGGTGTCACTGATGATCTTAAATTTCTACCAGAAATTAAAGAATAACAAATAAAAAGTTTTTTCTCAGTTTTCAGCGCGAACGCGTATTAACGTTCAGTCTATGAAAGACGCAACGTTAATGTGCATGCTGATTAACCTTTAATATAATGAAATTGGGTTTGAAATTTATGCCACGCATCGTCCTGGCTAATTTGGGAAATTTCTCTTAAATATGTAAAAAATATTAGCTCGCAAAAGTCAATTTTAAATTAAAATAACTTGATACAAATTGTGTATCATGATTTTGTATTTGTAGATCATGAACGACTGAATTTAATGTATTTTTAGTTCGTTTATTACTAAATGCAAATTCCTGAAATTCAGTGAGGTGGCTGAAAATTGGAGTAAGTAATTTTCAGCATAGGGGGTTCTAGAGAGGTGCGGAGCAAGGGGCGCTCTGTGGCGACAGAAATAGGGCGCGGAGGACAGAGCAAGGCTGCCCCGGTTGCCGGCCAACGACCCGCACCGTAGTCGCCTACAGTTCAGGCGTTCTTGTGTGGGTGCTACGATGCTGTACACATGATAGTCGTCTGTGTGCCACTGACGTACTATACTCCACCGATAGGGATGCATCGGGTAATTTACGTTAGGTCGTGGACCCGTGCTATGATTTGTTACGTAACGCCTTTATATTTAAAACAGGTTTTTATTTTATTTTATGTAGGTAGTTTATGACGACTTTTTTAGAGTAACGCTACGATTTATTGAAAAACTAATTTAAAATGTTCTTAACACAAAGTGCTATCCCCAATCCGCCTGCCAAGCGTGGTGGTTAGGGCAAATTCTCCCATTGTATTCAATGATCCCCATTCTTCAGGCCTCGTCCAGCAGTGGATGTAAACAGGCTGGTGATGATTACACCATCAGTCATAAGCGCCATCTGTGTGTGAATAGTGATACTTTTGAAGCCGAGAGTCGTTCGCTGTCACCCTCCGCCCCGCGGCTCTCTCGCGATAAGGGCACGGGTTCGTTGCCCCGATAGAGGCTGACCTCAAAAACGAGGACACTGCAAAATTAGGACGTTGACAACGTAATGACTCGAGCGCCCGATTGCAGCATACGAATATAGACTTAAGAAACATTAACATACGAAACACAATCACTCGCGGCAACAGATTGAACAACATGTATTTGATCAATTAGACAAATACGCTGACTCCGAAATGAGCTAGCTCGAAGTGTTTACGATAATAATAGGTTCAGATTTATTCTAGGAATCTGTGTAAATCGGTGGTATTTGCTCTCCGCAGAATATATTTTACAGGTTTACTTTACGGGTGCTCATTAAACTAAACAATGGATGTAGTAAATTAAAATAGATCTAGGTACACTAGATTTAGAAACACCTACAAGGTGCTACAAATTAGAACGACTGTAATGAAGTGCTTTAACCATGATACCAATGGTCTTAACAATTATGTTCCTATAATATAACAGGCGTAAATTGAATTCAGCTGACAATTCTATTGATAAAATAAAATAATATAATAAAAATATATTTTGAGTAGGTACATTTCTAACAGTAGAGTTTGGTACATTTTCAATTGAAAATTACTTAATATCACAGAACATGTTATTGATAACTCATTTATGTTGTTTCAGGTAAGTGTCCGGCCATTAAACTTTCGATCGATTTAATTTCAATCGGAGAAAGGTGAGTCACTTGAGAAGTCAGACCAGACTATTGCTATGAATATTTAATGGTAGACCACAGTCAAATTCTGGGAACTTTTGTAACAAATAATGATGCGTAACTATTACTTACCCATACCATATACAACAGATATATAAGTACCTGAAAAACTGTTCTAATCGATTAAATCAGCTTAGAACCTCTACGTATGTTCTAGACTTTCTGCGCTCATACCGTTAAGTCGAGAAATTATCATAAAATTGAGACCGTTATACTTCAGGCTTGTTTCACAACAACAAAGGATTATGTTGTATGTACCTAATGTTTGGTAATTTATGAAACATATAAATTTATTTTTACCGTCTAATAATCCTATACTATTAAACGATACTATTTACTTTCCAAGAACTAAGGCAGTTGATATAATCAGTTTGATCTAATTATAGCATTTGACAGCCTTCATACAAACAATTCAACATAAAAGCATATTTACCAATAAATTGACTCGCACAAAAAAACATCCATACTCTCAATTTAGATTATTCTGAAAACTGAGTACGTGTTAGGTGATAGATAACGAATGTAAATCGTATGCAGCCTGCACCCGGCCCGGCTCAATATAGCCCGGTCACCGACCGGGAACTAGGGCACTCCCTCGGGTACACCACCCTCAGTAGTAATAGCTATAAGCGCTACCTATTAATCTTTCTTGTGGCTTTATTATATACTTTCTTGGTTATTTAATTTGACATTGCAATGGTGGCTCTTTTTCAGCGTCAACTACATTGCAATAAAGTGTGAGGATTTTCTGGCGGTAATTAATATTAGTATGCCTCATTTGTCTGGCTCAGTTTACATGATTATCAGACTTTTTATAAATTTTCAATGAATTTGCCCTATGCATGCTAAGCTACGAGATTGTATAATATACAGGTTTTAGAAAGATACCAAGTTTTTCTAGTAGTAGAACTTCTTGTGAAAGGGTTCGTCCGGGGAAGTACTACCACTGTGCCTATTTCTGCCACTAAGCAGTAGTGCTCGCATTGCTGTGTTTCGGTTTGAAGGGTACGGGTGCCGGTGAATTTACAGGCACATGAGACTTTTCATCTTTATGTCTTAGGGTCGGTAGCACCCGTTTGATGCCTCTGAAGTTGCAGGCGTCCATAGGCTAAATAATAATCAAGACACCCTGAATGAACACACAATCAGTTTTGAACGAGCGAAGCGAGTTTTCTGAGGCATCTTGGGTGAATTGGCATTTTGTATGTATGTATGGATGTTAGCTGAGGATAAGTTTCAACCCGTTTATCCAATCTTCATCAATCAATTTGATAGGTGGGTAGATAGTGTTATTACAATTTGTAGGTAAGGTTATATATAAGCTACATCGGTCAAGGGGTTGTTGAGATAATGGGGTCAAAAGGGGGTAAAAAAGTGAGACAATCAGGTCATGTGGGATATGTGTCAAGAACTTAAAGTTGAAAATTATAAAACTATTTATAGTTTTATTTTAAAGTTTATATTTATTGAGATATAAGCAAAAATTTAAAAAATATAACCTTTAGGGTACTTCCACTAATCCCAAAATGCTGAAATTTGGCTGGCTAGTAGATTTTGCGTGAAAATTACAGAGAAAAGTTGGCCTATGTTGAAGAATTTAGATATTTTTACCCTATAAAATGAAATTCCAATTTGACATTCATTTGTAAGAATTGGAATAAAGTTGTAGTTCAGCTAAGTTGGGACTGTAATTTCTTAGATATACTATTACATTACAATGTTGCCTATAGTTTTCCTGCAATACTGCTACCATGATACACTTGTTAGATTATTTTAGATGTTGACTGACTTCTAAAAAGGAGAATATCTATTTTGTACACATTTTCTAGTTTGTACGCACCGTTGATTCATCATCATTAGTCCACTGCTGGACATAGACTCTGTCCATATAATGCCACAACAAACCCTTTGCAAACAGTGTTGAACCTCTTGTGAGATTTTCCTAGAGGTTATTGACTACGTGACGAAAACCTAAGACCACCCCGCCGCCCCTGTGACCATGCGTGGTAGTTTTAAAGACCCCCTCCACCCCTAAACAGGCCACGTAGTATGGGTACATTTTCTTATCTTAACTGAAAGTTAGGAAAGCTCATAGACCTAAAAGTTGCGACAGTTAGAAGTAGCACAATGCATTATTGCATTCGAATTAAATTGAGTAAGGCCACGTCAGCAACGTGGGTGTTGTTGTTTTCCCCATGGCTGGCAGGCGAGCTCGACTGGAGCGGGCGCGGGGCGGGTGTCGTAAGCGAGCACAGTGTGCGAACAACAGTATTCAAACTGAATAGAAGTGTGCCTGACCTATCGCAAGCTCATAGCATGCAAACGCATGTACCAGAAAGTACGCAGCTACCTTGCAGCTGTTTCTATATTATGAGCCACGAGCATACGTTTGTTTGCGACAGGTCTTGTGGGCAGTATGTAGTTGTATCACTGCTATGGTTAGTTCTGGTTTTCTGTGCCTCGGGTGCATGGCCGGCCGTCGGCACCGCGTCGACCCTGACTGACTTATCTTGCGAACGTGCGCCGCGCGCAAATACTAATGCTGGCGAATTTAACAAGCCATGGATTATTGTAGAACATTGATCATAATGGTACTCGGTTTTATCGTAACTGCCACTGGCATTGCAGACGCATCGGGGCGTTGAGGGAATGCACGCTCTTGCATTGAGCAGCTTCTTGCTAGTCAGAATAACTTATTTAGTTGAGAGCAAATAGAAACATCGCGTATAGTCTATATAAGCATCCGTTCGCGGCTTCGTCACATACTAGCGGGAATTTACCGGAAATTTTGTGTTGGGTTGGAAAACTTATTGTTCTCGGAAGGTTTATACGCAATTATAGGTATTGACTTTCTGAAAAAGGATGCTTTTAACGATTATTCATAAATGTGACACAAATATAATTAAAGTTGATTTGATAATGACATCAATTCTATTGGTCTATCATCAAATCTATTATTCTAATTTCAAGATCTCGATCAGTCTACTGCGCGATTAAGTAATAAACTCTGTATAGGTAATGTCATCATAGTCAGGAGTCTAGACGTCCACTGCTGGACTAGGTCTTTCGAAAGAAGGCGAAAATTTTGATCTTCCCAATTCTGGTAAAAAAAAACTTTTGTTCCTTAAAAAGTACGTGTTGTTGAGCAAATACTTAATATAATTTTAGATTTTCCTTAAAAATGCACTGTTAACGTCAGCACGCATCATTTTACATACAATACCCAAGTCGATAAAATCAGACGACTCTTATTTTTTTTTCCTTAGCCTAAAATAAGGTATTACTTAACCGCTTTTCCCGGCCACGAATTGGGCCGGGCGGAGCTATATTGTGTTGGACTTTATGACACCATTTTGAATTCCACATTCAGACAGGCACGGAACTTTATTTTTCGATAATATTGATACCTAGAAAAAAACCGAATTGAGAACCTCCTCCTTTTTTTGAGTCAGTTAAAAAAGAAAAGCTTGCAAAGATACAGTTTTAATTTATTCAGACAATTCAATAACAGTGTTAGTACCTACCTACCTAATTCTACAGATAACGTTCTTAGTTTTTTTTTATTTAGGTCACATTGTCCCACTTCGCGTATCGCGGATTAATGTAGCCTCGGCCTAAATATAGTAGGAGTGGACGTTGCAAGTTTTTAGAGTAAAATAAATGCATTCACTTTATAGAATACTACATATTATAATTATACAAAAAAAATGTATCATGCATGATCTGGAAGTAATATAGGTAACATGTTCCATTAAACTTGTCACGGCATATTACGCTAAACCAAGTAATTATTCATGTTTTAGTTGCTACAAGTACGTGACGCAGTTTTGTCTTTTATAGATTTCTGACCAAATTGTGCATTTGTGCAGTATAATAACCTGCTTCTGAGGTAGCTAATGGATTGTAATTGTAACTTTGAAAGTCAGCAATGGCGGAGGCTGTTGGTTTTACCTTGACGTAATATGTAAGACATAGGTTGTAGGCATTGGCGAGCAGTAAGAGGCGAGCCTAGGCTGGATCTCAAAGGCAGGCAGAGAGGCAGGGAGCGGCCGCGACCGACTCGGACTTTGTAATACATTCGGCCTAGTCAGCGTTCGTTGCCCCGCGCCGCTCGAGGTCGCTCAGTGCCACATAGCACATAGCGCTCTGAGATACTACATCGCGAAACAAACACGAGCACTCACGGAAATTCACGAACAGAGATGGCGCGCAATTTGAAATTTTAAAACATTTCAAAATTCGTCTCTTTTCAGATTTTGAGATGTATTTTATTGATAAAGTATATTTTTTTGATCTGCAAATAAGACGCAAGTCCGTAGAAACTAACGGTTTGACCTAAATCAGAGGAATGCCAGCCTCAGTTGGCTAGGATTTCACGCAAGAGATTTTAAGATATTTGAGTAGAAGTGAAACAAAATGCAATGTTTTTATATTTGAATGCTACATATAACTATTTGTCTGTTAAATATTTAAGGCTGAATACTATAGATAAATCTCAAGGGTTATTATCAAATATATAAAAGGCAAAGTTCTGACTGACTGACTGACGTAGTAACAACACACAGCCTAAACTGCTGGTTGTAGAAACTTGAAATTTGGAGGATATATTCCTTTTAGAGTGTACTAAGAAAGGAATTTGAAAAGTTTGGTCTAAGGGGTCCAAAAAGGGCTTTTTATGTAAAACAAAAATGCTTTGTATTTCGAAAACCGTTGGTAGTAGATGCCTGAAATTTCACTTGTAGATTCCTCAAATGAAATTAACAAACACATGTTTAAGTGATACCTCAAATTTTCCTGAAAACAGGCACGGGAATTTTTCTTTGTAAAAAAATACACTTTTCGTATTGGCCTGATTTTTGTTTATTTCGATGCAGTAAAAGTTAGTTTCGCTTTCGTGTAGTTGTTGAGATTAAAATATTTTCAGGACCTCAAGGTTAAAATGGGACCTCTAAATTGAAAACCTTCTTCTTTAACATAAAAGAAACAAGTACTGACTGGCATTATAGAAAACCCGCAGCCTAAGCCGCTGGTATTAGAGACTTGAAATTTCGAGGGTACCTATATGTAGATCTTTGTGCGTAGGGTTGTGCTAAGCCTGAGTATTCTACGTATTAAAAGTGTGTGTCACATTAAGGTTAATTACGGTAGGTGTAGTATGTACTACCGACCTGCTAAGTACCTACTTGCGGACGAAGTCACTAGTATCCATATATAGTTTGTAGTTCCTCTCATTACATCTACAATTATGGACTTTGCATAAAATCACTCTCAGCTTTATTACCCATGTTGTTTACACAGCCTGCGTAATGAAAATGTTTGTAATTTCCCTATTAAAAAGCAAAAGTTACTTATATAATCAAGAAAGCGTAGTGACACTTTAACCCAGTGCTGCTCCGGAGCCGGCTAGTCCAACGCACCCGTTTGGCCATTAGTATGGAGGCAGCGCTCACCACTTTCACTCTCGCCAATAACAAGTCTTACGCAAGCGTCGCCGCCGTCACAACTTTCTAGCAGTCCGCCGCCGCGCTCCGGGTGCTGCTTTGAAGAAAGCTTCATAACTTCAGAACATAACTCTCGCAATAATGGTGTAACAAGACGATGCAAGACGCATCCTCGGGCCTAATCGTACTCACAGAAATGAAAGTGAAGTGTTCGGTTCCTAGTAGGTCAGCGGAGTAGGGCACTAGGGGTCGACGCCCGCGCAGCCTCGGTGGGTGAAAGTGTCCCTCCCCGTAGCGATGGCGGTAAGCACGTTGAGTTACCTGCGCACGCGCCTGCTTTTTTGCAACTTGGCCATGGAGCCTATTACGATAACTGCGAAACAACGATCCAGCGGCAAATGTAAATGTATGGCCTTTATTTGTGCTCAATCACACGGCGTGGCTGAGTGCAGGACATTCTCTTAATACCATATTCAGTACTTATTTGATTATTGATTCGCACCTTATTTCCGGGAACATTCAACACATGTAGAGGTCTATTATATCTAATAAGGGCTATAAAACAATCATCATCTTAAACATAGGCCTTTTGCATCTATCAAAGATTAAATAACAAGTACCTATAGATAAAATGCCAAAGATCACATAAACATACAAGTGAACAACGGGAATACAAAATTCTATCGGAATAAGACAAAAATAATTAACAGATGAGTTGGAATTAAGAAAGTCATGACAATGATGATAATGATACCAAATACGTAATAAACTGGTATTTTATCGCTATAATAATTAAATTAATTTGTTGTTCTAAGGTCCGGTTTCGATTTATCGTAGAGCTTTGTAGAGCCCGTAGCCCACGTCGTAGCACGTCTACGCGTTACGAACAGTTTTATGATTGCATGTTTGATTGATGCAAAATAATAACTTCGTAGTTTTTTAAATCCAGTCACATTTATTTAATGTAAATACATTATATATGGCATGAATTAATACACTATGATTCATAGAATCCATCGTCGCTACGTACTATATTGCTCATGATTGCTTGTTCATATTTAAGTGCTAGGTTAGAAATAAAGTTTTTCCTAGAAATTACATCATCAGCACAATGTACTTGAGTAGAAACAATGACTCGTTTATCGCTGGTAAAGAATGTACTCGAAACGTTTTATGTAACCGGCAGACGGTAGTGATTGAATAGGCCTCATCTTACGTAAAATGTAGCGTACTTGCGCACATATTAAGTGCGATTTATGTAACGCTTCAGTATTTTCACTTGACACATATTTGAGTTCAATCCCCTTTGCTACTATCGGAATATCAATTCGCTTTCGCATCCGGAGTATTGCAAAACATGTTCAAATACATTTTTATTTGATTTTTAGGTATATTTAATAGTCGAACCCTTCATTTTAACTCTATTTTATTCAGAAAGTCAACGCACTCCAGCCAAATCACTCAATAGTACATTTGTACAGTAATTATATTTTGGTATTATCGTAATCATCTTCAACCTATAGAGGTCCACTGCTAGACATAGGCCTGCCCATAGAATACCACGATGAAAAATCCCAAGCCACCTCCATCCACTGACTTTCTGAGACCTTTATCATATCTTTGGTCCATCGAGAGGGGGGCCTTTCCCGTCTTTTTTGTCCGGTTTGTAGTAAACACTCGAGAACTTTTATTCCCCAACGGTTGTCAGTTCTGCGAGCGATATACCTATTGTCACATTTTGCTATACGCCTACCAAAATATAGTCGCTGTACGAGTAGCTGATAAAACATTTGAAATTAATGCGTTTAAAGAAAGTTCAGTGACCATAGACAATTAAGCTATTCTTTACCATAATGAGCCATTTAATAATTAAAAGATTTAATGTTTTTGACGCAGTAGGAAAGCCATGGACCGATTACATTTTAAAGGTAGTAGGAAGTCGGTGGATGGAGGCAACTCAAAACTAGTCATCGTGGCATTCTATGCGTAAGACTTATGCCCAGCAATGGACTTCTAAAGACATGAATACATTTTTGCTAACAAAGATTGAACTCTGGTCATGTTTGGCATACTGGATGACATTCTGAAACCATAAATGTCAATTTGGTGTGCCGAAAATATTGTGTCCTACATGCTTACCATGAATTACGGTGCAGATACATTGGAAACTCACGCAGAAGGCTATGTAGAATATCACAGAAAGGTATAGAGCGTGCCATGCGCAGCATCAGGTTTGTAGAACGTGTTCATGATGTACCTTTAGATCCGAAGTCAAATAAAAGCCAAAGATGTTCAAATACCGGAACTAAAATGAAGCAGGGCATCTAGCGAGGGGATTTGAAGACAAGCGCTACAGAAACGTCATTCTTCCAGCAGTGAGATAATTAGGAAAAGTATAGCGGGCTGAACCTTGATGAGGCTGGCATGGGACAGGGCTGGGGAAAATGGCATTGACAATACTTACTTAGCAGAACTTGGCCAATACTTATCAGTGGGTGAAATCAGGTTGTGGTTATAGATGATGAATATATTTTCATATCGTTCGTTAGTATAAACATAATTTTCTTTAACAAGTTAATTCGCAAGTTGGATTATTTACCAATTACATTACTATCATTATAAATTATGTAATAAATAATGATTCATAAAACCATAATGTTTTAAGATACCACTACGATAGACTTTCCCTCTTACCTAACAGGGTGATGAACCCACTGCGCGTGTCATTCTGTAAACTATTCTACTTAGAAGTATGCCAAAAATTATGTGATTGTAAGAAAAAGTTGCCCCTGGTACAGCCAGGTGAACTTTATAGGTGGACCACGGGCAGGGAACTGTTTTGTACCGTATCTTGGAACAAATATAATTAGCAAATCATTTAATTAAATTGTAGACAAAAAATATTTAATTTATAAATTTCTGAAGAGCACAGTGCGTGTAATGGCTAAACTCATAAACAACAAACAATTCGCAGTTATGTATGAATAAATGCGACCACATTACGCTCGTAGTACATACCTATAGTGATTGTAATTCAGATGAGTGAAGGCTTAATAAAATGATCCGAGGCTGAAGCGGACCCAGAGTTGCGACAGGCAAACAAAGAAAGCGGTTGCGGCCCGGCCTTGTTGAGTTCATCGACCGACTTTTGCAGGTCACAAGGTTTCGCCAATCGGGCTTCTCTAGCTCCAGGATATTGCCAATTCAGTGCGATCAAGGCTGCGCGCCAACGAAGCCTCTTACTTTTGGTTTGCATTACGAGGAAAAATCGTCCACGCTTTGCATTGTATGCTTTGTCACAGTACGCGTTCATATATACATATTATTTGGTATATGTATATATATACACACACATATATATATACACGCATATATATATATATATACACGCATATATATATGTATACTTTTACACCATTAAAACAACGTTGGGTTATTATAATAAATAAAATAGAAACAAAAGCTTTTACCGTTCTTTTATATTGAATAAATATGAGAAACCTTTCTGTAAGTCCATTCTTGTTCTTTCAATATCCGTTATAAGGCCCTTCTCAGGGCCAACTTACTATTTACTAACCTAAAGCAGAGCGACTAAGAAAGAATCAGTGATGACAATTAATGGTGCTATTGTTTATATTTACAGATATTTTATCTAACTAAATATGATAATTAAACTACTAAAATTAAATGTGTCCATCCAAGCATTTTGTTCGATTGTTATCGAATGTCAAATTATAAAAAAAAACTTTATTTCTCAAAGTAATTAAATAAACTAAACCAACTAACTAATTAATAATAAAGACAATCAATGATATTTAACCAAAGCATTATCAATTTTTAAGGTATATCTACAAACACCTGGTGCAGGTGCTGAAATGTTATGTATTCCTGTAAAATTAAATAAATAACTTGTTTTCACATTCACAATCGGATTGGTTCCGAGGCCAGCAACTGCCCTGATACCAGTTCAATATATCTGGCGCTACTTTCAGTTTGAATAATAATTTTATTAATCTTTGTGCACTGTTCTGTGTTCCTTTTCACAAGGTTACGTACAATGGGACGGCATGGCCATGGTTGTTTACAGTTTGTTATAAATCTTATCGCACTCGCCTGTGCCTACAAGTACATGTACAGCGACCTTCTTGATCGCTTCGTTATAAATCGTTTATACAACGTACGGCATTATGAAATATCTATGAAACTACTGAACGAGTTCTATGGCCATTAAGTGTTTTACTACTCTATGTAACTTTACACACGGTGTAGCGAGGCTGGTAAAAACCAAAGAGTAGGTTGCGCTGACGTTTTCTTTTCATTTTGACACAGTTGTTCATTTTAGCCAACATTAGCTTCAAAGTTACGTGCTCAAAACCTAGATCCTCACGCAACACGGTTAGCATTATCTATGTGATCGAATCCATTGCCTAGGGGCACATGTGTGCCTGCTATCTGTTAATAATGATAATGTAATATATTAAATGACATAAATGATATAACTTTACAAACTATTAAAAAAATATATGAGTGAGTTTCATATCTGGCGGTTGACCCACCCGATGAAAAAAAACAATGCAGATTTACTGCTTGGTGGCAGAAATAGGTATGATGGTGTAGTTATCTTGAAATCTGAACAAATTTGAAGTATTTACGTATTTATTATTTATCTATGTTATACCAACCTTTTTCAGTTGATAATAAAATTAGCCTAATATAAGATATAAATAATTCCGGTATAAGTATTCCAGAAACTGTTTTATGACCCTGATTGTAAGGAATGTCCCGTTACACCAGACAAAAGGCAGTCGCATGTAGCACAGTTTATACATTTCCTGTGTCGCGTGAATACAATGCAAATTATGCAAGAATTATGACATGAAAAAATAGATCATTTACATTGAATGCCGAACAGTCGCCTCGCTGTCCTGTCTCGAGTAACACTTCTTGATATAGATGCCCCCCTTTTGTGACGAATTGGTTAAACGTCTGGCTTTCATTTTTATTTGGTTTCGATTCGTTTTAAAAATAGAACCCTGAATTTCATTGGAATGCTTAGCGCAGATTTGTTATAAGCCGTTTTTCTTATAACAAACATCTTATGAAAACTCAATGGTACGAAGAAGAAAGTTTCCTTTTGGATCACAAATAATGTGACCTAATTCTAGTTATGTAGTAAATGTTTTCTTATAATTGCCTGCATCGGCACTATTTTTTCGTATCCTCTATCGTACCGTATCAACGATGCCCAATACGTCGGACATAATTCAGACGTCATCACGATCCATTGGGTTATTAATCGATACCACGATAATAGTACAAAATCTGTTTTCAATATCACAGATAACAAAAAGATTAAGACGTAACGGGAGAATTGGATTATTCTCATCTATGGGTTAGAGCTACTTTGGGTCGATCGTATTTAGGTCCTAGCCCCAGTCCCAATTGTGATTCGTTCTATTATTTTTTGATTCAAGATTGTAATTTTTTTTTTCATCATCATCATCATTCAGCCTGTAGAAGTCCACTGATGTCATATCTCCCCTATAGAATGCCACGACAAATGGTCCTAGTCGCCTCCATCCAACGACTTCCTGCGACATTTTACCACCTTACCTTTTACTATCTTACCTATGTCTATCAATAAACAAAAATAAAACTAAGTACATAACGCAGTCTTTGTTAAACTTTAACAAAAAAAAATGAGATGCTGCAATAATTTTAATTAATGAATAATGGTTTTTGAAACATTTAGTTAATAATTTAAAATTTCCAACATATATTCACTTATAACTTTCATGACGATAACGACATAACTTATAATTCTTGATTATAACATAAGGTATTTCTTTAGTACTATATATCTTAATAACCTATTATTTATATTTTAGTTACTAGTTTTAGTTGTATTTGCATTTTAAATGCTTTAAATATTTTAGTCACACCCTAATGTGGCATACATCTAGATTACTACTGGAATTAAAAGATGTGATACTATTTTAATTATTTAAATAAATAGATATTGAATACAATGTATTCAAAAACGCTTATAGTTAAAGTTAGAATTATAATTTAGGATTTTAACTTCAGCAGAGTCTTTTTTTAAACTGAAATATTATTTAAATTGAAACTACTTACCTTATAAATAGATAAGGCAAAAAAACTAGAACACTTTCATAGTCATGGAGAGAAACCCGAATGGCTATGCCAATTGCATCAATCAATCTTTTTGAGCGATATCTTTGCATAAGAAAGTAGGTCAGTGAGATGATGTTTAGCAGTCATCAGTCACACTGCGATTACAATGCAATTAGAAAGCGAATTGCACAAGTGCTGTTCGCACTGCGGCTCGGAAGAAAGCGCGTCCAACATAGGAAAGTTGAATCGAGAGGGGAGGTGACTGCGCGCACGCAGCAACAAAAGTAGTACACTTTCGATCTCAACTCGAGACAGTGAGAGTTGTGCGAAAATGAAAGTGGTGGTGTCATTATGGTTCACTTTCCACGACGGGGTCAAGAACCTAGCCAGCTCTAAGCCTGTTTGATGACTATTGGACTTACAGTATTTACCTTGCCTTGTATAAAATAAATAATGCTGCAACGTATGGTCTGTTGATGGTATTGACTTGGCAGATGAACGAATAGCCATTTTTGAAATTTAAAGAAGGATAGATATAAAGAAGGATGCTCTTAGAAAACGGCTTTTAGTAAAAAAACTCGGTCCTTTACCAAACAATCTGGTCTTCTCTCTTTCACATTTTAAGGCAGAGTAGTCAGATTTTTGCCCAAAACACAGAGATTCTCACGAAAACATAAGTAGTTATATCTTTAATTCAATAGTCACAAACCTGACATAGCCCCAACGCATTATTAATACAAATCTTGTTGAAACTCTCATTACAAAAACATTAAAATAAATGACTATTATTATTATTATTATTATTATTATTAAGAAACCATCTAATTCACTGAAAAGATTGGTTCTGGAACCACCAGGCCAGTTACTAAGATTTGTTTTTGGTAGACTTTCATGAGCTTTTGGAGACAGATTTGGCATTATTTCTTCCTTTATCTCTTTTATTATTCCTATAAGAACACCGTGTTTTTGAACTTCTGTTTCTGACCCCGTTTTTCACCTGTATATACGTCTCTGAGAACCATTGCAGTTCCGGGTGTGGATTGGAGGTGTGGGGAGGTGGTCGAACGATGCTGACGTCAGTGCGACCTGATGCTGGCCGGGCCGGCTGCAGCTTAACCTATGACCTCAGCAACTGTATTTCAGTCGGTGGCCGTATGAAATGCAGATGGATATGCGATTGATTGTGATTGATGTTGTAGTTCAGGTGTAACTGGTTTGAAATGAACCCCGAAAGACACCTGTGAGATAAAATGCTTGAAAGCTTGAGAACCAAGCTGAATTTTGGCTTGGCTCCACTTTCACATGTGGCATGATTTTTTAAACAAAAATAGGTTCCTGTCACTATTTGTCAACATTTTTGTGTTTTGCTAATTTGTTTTAACCTTGACTCCACATTATGTTTAAATTATATTCAATAATAATTAAACACACTATACTTCAAGTCACTAACCATATTTTTCTTTCAATGTTTTTTTTCGTTATCTGTTTCCGTCAACCATCATCCAACGCACGTACGTTCATTACCACGAAGTAGTAATAGTAATAATTAGATAATCTGTGGTAAGCTGTAAAAACGCATTATTTACAGCTTCGGAACAGGCTACTAGCTGTATAATTAGTTGCCTTGGCCTATAAAACGCTTCTCCGCTCGCCGCCCGATTCGCCAATTCTAGATTTAGGTTTCCAGTTCACTGGGTTGAGCTGAACGCTTCCGATTTAGACCAAATAATCGTTTTAAGTAGGCAGCCGCGGTAACCTAGACTAACACATTAAATGCTTCGGTGGTTTGTTGTGGTCTTGACATAATAATATGATGTGGTTAAAAGTTATGTGACCTTTGAGATACTCTGACCGATAATTTAATGATACAAAGTTTTTTTATTTGTCTTCATCATAATATTAGTTTAGTAGGATTAGTAGATCTTCTCCTTCTTCATCAGGCGGTAGTCATCCACTGCTGGATGAGGTCTCCCCAATAGCATGCATACCGTGCAATGGGGGGATTTTCCATAATCACCACGCTTGGCAGGCGGATTTGTGATCGCAGTTTGGTGTTAAGTTCTCTTATTAGATAGTAAGATCTAACTAAGAACTGTTATAGTAAATGCAAAAATTTGGATGTTTAGATACTTTTGTTTGTTACTCAAACACGACGTAACGACTGAACCGGTTTCCATGAAATTTGCTACTTTTGGTAACGCAAATAAGCTGCCGGCGAACACTAGTGCAGTTTTAAGGAGTGTAGATGTTCGTATGACAGATCCTATTGGATCTGTAACTTCAAACATCATGCATACAGCAAGAAATTACCTAGATATTCTTCTCTCATATCACTGCTTTCGCAGTGTTCGACAACTTATGGTATGTATCTCTGAAAAAACTTACATTTTCTTAGATTTACCTATTTACCTAGATTGAGATTTACTTTGGGGAAATATTTCTGGACTAGGATCTGGTGAGTTACTTCTTAGCCATTAAAGGCAGTAGATGTGTAGGTTTTTATGAAATTACTTGTGATACTGCTATTTTATGGCAACAGTAAATAAGTAAAAAGGCACACACAATGAGATCACGCTACAGTCAGTGAGCATCCAGATGCTGTTTACATTGAAACATTGTGTTTGCATGAGAATTATATTTGAACAATTGGTTTCAATTGATTTTTACAAAAGAACTTTTGCTATTGTCATTTGATAGAAAATGTTTACTTAATGTAAATGTCTACTTTATAAAAATCAAAGACCACACATTTTACTCAGATGTTTTCTCCATAAACTTCGTACCTATCAACTTTTTTTACAGTGATATTTCCTTGTATTAGATGAAATAATTGTATTTAAAGTAGATGCGATACCAATCCAGCGAATCCTATAATATTGAAATGGTTGGTCATAGCAAATTCATATAGGTACGATAGTTGAAGTACATTTGAACTTGCTGCAAACCCATTAACCCAAAGTACAGGAATATTTCAAGGATAGCTATAGATATCAGAGGTCGTAAATGAGGTACTCATCTACACAAACACTCTGTGAAACATGATCTAAAATGGGTACCTCACTGTATAGTCTGTATAACATTGACACGTGTCTTATACGTGAGATTTTATTGGCAACCTCCATGGCGAGGCGGGCGAGTAGTTTGAGATATGAGAGGTAGCAGGTACGATTTCCGCAGTGGGAAAATATAAGTTTAATTTTGAGGGCCGTAGAATTGAGGGGTCTACGAACCTTCTGGGAAGGAGGAATTTAATTTTGGGCGGTCATGGTTTTAGGTTTCCGTTACCACAAAGGTAAAGAAAAGACCCTTATTGTGAGACTTCGTTGCGTCTGCTATATGTTTCTCAGTAACTACCACTGCTACATTTATATTTATATTAGGTATATTTGAAAAAAAAAAAAATATCCGACTTAATAGAGGGTTTTGTATATTTTAATGGAAAAATAAAACTAAGCTCCAAACTTTCCTGATTTTGTGGAAAAAAGAATACACTCATTCCTGCCTTACAATTTATAAAAATTGAATTTTAATTATCTCCTATTGCGTGCGCGAGCCTAACTCGCACTAGGTCATATATATTTCGTCCAGGAGCAGGACTTGAAATGGTGGAGGGGACAATGGAGTCCTTTTAAGAGTAAAGGATAGCTGTGCTCTTGTCGGGCATTGAAAAAGACATATGCTATGTGACATTTCTCTCTCGATGCGTAGCACTGTACCACAAAGTAAGTAAAGCGGCGGCGCGTTTTAATTTTGTGACTACACCCACATTAAAGTTTAAAGATTGTGTTAATCATGTAATTTATATATTGAAGCTTTCAAAAGTAATATACGGGATATCGAAAGGGTTGTATAGGTGTTAGGGGCGGGCGGCGCGTAGAACCTCGGGCTACGAGCAAGCGGGCGGCGTAGCTGCCGGGCGCGCGCCATTCGCACTGACGCCGCCGCCGGCCGCACGCGCTCCTCTCGCGCGGTTCTTATGCGTCTTCCAAACGACATGACTGTGACAGAGTGCCACCACCTGGAACCCAATGATGCTGCCGAAACAACCCGCAACGATGCCGAAGTCCTCCTTGGCCGAGTCCTGGCAGGTGAGAACGATCAGCTGATTCTGACAGCTACCACTATACCCATTGTTTACTGTATGAATGACAGTTCACTAACCTTATTTTTGAACTTCCTAATTTTTTCGTAATGCAATTAATCCTTGCACCTGAGATTGCAAGCTTGAGAGTTCAAACATGTGCTTATTCAACGAATGTTTGTGTCGTGCTGTAAATGTAATGATGTTTATTTGACAGTCTGGTTTTCATCTATGTATCTGTGTATATATAGGGTTGTAAGAATGTCCTTTTCACTTTCCTGCGAGTAGCCATTGCTCGCAGCGTGCGGGGGGAGGCGGGGGGAGCGGGGGAGCGGGGGCAGATCTAGGTCAAGCGGAGTTCGTTGCCCTCGGCCTTCCCGGCTATATTCGACGTCGCTAATCACCGCGCCGTCGCCGCGCCGCGCGCGCCCCGCACTCGCCTTGCAACACAGAGTTGGACTCGGGGATTTTAGTCATGATAGTAATTAAATTATTAAGTTTTTTTATAGCCGGGATTACAGATTATTCTCGTCCAACCCCCAACGCACCGTTTATGTTGATTATGGTTGTACAATTATCTAAGTTAATTATGTTAATTACTAATAGTAGTAGTACCTTACCGTTTTTTCTCAATAAACAAATTATAAATTATAACTTTATGAAATTACTATTATCCTGAAAACTGATTAGCTATTCATTTCGATGACCTCCGTGGTGTAGTGGGTGAGAAATCCGCTAAGATGCTTAAGGTCTGGATTCGATTACCGCTGCAGGACAGATGTTTGCATGTTCTGCAAATATTTGTTCACTATGGTTGTAGTTCCTGATACCCACGACACAGGGACTCCTAGTGTGGGATCAAGAAGCTATGTATTTGACTGTTAGGTGTTATGTTATGTATGCTCATAACTTCCTTAAATAAATTAAAAAAACAATAAAAAGTTTGTGAAGATATATTTTTTTACAAAATGTCTACACTGTAATTAGTGTTTGTAGAGGATTAAGAGTTATTAATTTTTTGTAGAGGTAAAACCGGTATTGTATGTATTTTTAAGCTAAACTAAAAAAATAAGCCTTTAAAACTCAGAATCTAGTGCCAATCTAGTATCTGTATAACACATGATTACTCAATCAATAGTGATTGCATTTGCAATCGCGAAGAGGAGCGAGTTGGTCTCTGCGCTCGACATCATGGTCGAGTCGTGTTTCGCAAGTGGAGCCCATCGCTGAATGCCATTTTATTTTGGAGGCCGTTTGCTCAGTCGGAGGGCCCGCGGTCAACGGCCCCGCGCGTTATCTAGGTCGACTCAGAATAACCTAGCGCCGATACTCTAATAATAATCCGCGCGAAGCCTTGGAGTATACCGTTGTCTCCCTCTAGCTAGCGACACTTCTGCGCCCGCTAACGGCGAATACTGATTATTTCGCAACACTACTTCATTTCGTATGCGAAGCAGCTCACCAGTTTTAGACAGTCTTCTCTTTTACTCCCTACTGAAAATCTAGGTGGACTAAGCAGGTAAGATAGATGTTTCAGATTGCCGTTTCATGTCAGGTGATTAGGTACCCAAAAGTTTACATAACACCTGACTTCATTGTGCGTTAACAACTAAATAAATAAGCATCTATAGGTACTTTACTGTCGAATGGACCTGAAACTATATCTGATAGTACTAATCAATGGCTTACAAATGTTTATACAAAAACAGTTAATCTTACACTAAAATAAAAGAAAAACATAGGTAGTTTAAATTGAAAAGTTGAACCAACTTATTGAGTTAATCAAACATTCATATAAAAATGAATAAATTAGCTGTTATTATTTTCCGAATGTAGTGTGACAATCAAATTTTACTCATTTTTGAGGTGTGAATTTTTAGTAGAAATATTGTAACAATGCGTTGCGTTTTGTGCTTTGCTGCGCAGAATAAATGATAGTATGTTGGTTGGTTGCGGTGACGTACGGCGAGCGCGGCGCAGCGGTCGCGGCGAGCGGGGAGCGCGCTTGGTATTGCGATCAAGGCCTCCAGTTCGTTCACCTACTGACAATTGGGTCACGCCTGCCAGTTGCCCCGCTCCGCACACACAAATAACTGTTTAAATCACGCTAAATCCGCGCCTGTAACGTCACGGTAGTTACTATGTAGGTTAACATATAGGTAGACTTTTAAAGATTATCTCTAAATGAGAACGATCTTATTCACGTTCATAATGGTAAAAGAATATTCCCAAGATTATAAAATCTACAATAACAATTAAAAAAACTCTACTTTTCGTAAAATCTTCAATATTGTCCACCATTTTTGTAACTATGTACATAGTTTGAAGTACTAGTTCCCTAACTATTCAGTAATAAATTATGTATTATTTAAATATAATTATTTTCCAAAAGAATTATGTATTTTGTTCCAAAAAATACATCTATAGAAGGTACCTATAGGTATATTTTTTGGAACTATTTAATGAAGAAAGCACACAGTTAATCACTTTAATGACTATATATCAATATTTAAGTTAATGCACGTTACCGATCAGCAAGCGCATATTTTTAGAAACCACTTTCTATTTTAATTTGTGAATTTTATTGATTACCTAATATGCAGGTAATAAATAGGCTTGAACTTGTACGAAAAACCTGTATAAACTGCTAATTACGTATAATAAAGTCGAGGTCAAAAATAGTAAAATACAGGTATTATCAAGACATGAATCTCACATTAAAAACAAAATTATACTAAATAACTACCTATAAGTATAATTTTTAATTTTTATTTAATTTTCATGAATAATTTTATTTTTACTACAAATGTCCATAACATTGGCATGTATTATGAAAATGGACCAAAGGTGTAAAACAGTCATCGCCTCCAGCGAGCGTTACCTACTTGGAAAATGTATGCATTAATTTATAAGGGTAGGTTGGGTAAATGGAGGGAACGAGGAGGGGGCAGGTACAGCAACTGCGAGAAGCTGGCAGGTCGACGCCCGCGCCGCCCTGACCTCAATTCACTCTGCGCTCGCGTCATGCCACGGACTCTCGTCCCGGCAACTCAGCGGAAAATACCCATGTCGTTTCAACACTATAATAGTATACTTATGAAAGTCTGAATACGTACAGTCCGCCTCATAATATCATTACAATTTAGTTACTAAAACTCAAATATTAGATACTGCAACTAGCAGATTTTTTATGAATATTTTTAGTTCAATTTAATGTTTCACTTAATTAAGTTAAAGTTTCTTTGTTTCTTGCCGAACATTTAGAGAATTCAAAAATTAAATTGTGTACCTATGACGTTAACTGTACCGGCATGATTTCAACTTCATAACAGACTTGTTTCAATGAATACTAACTATTACCACTATTACTCTTGTACGTCGACGAGGTAACAAAGTTATTTTATATTTTTATCCAATATTTCTTGTGCCGTTTGTATTGGTCTTTAAAAGAACAAGTGCTAGAAAGTAAAATAAGTACTTTAATTGGTTTATTTTATATTTTTTTACATGTGACATATCCTTTGATTTACAATGTCAACAAATTCGCATGCTATTTTTCTAATAACCAGTTAACCGAACCATTGAAGTAAAGTTCTACGCTCATAGCCGTCGAACCATTGTATTCGTTACCTCAATTTTGTACAAGCAATCTTTATAAATATTGTTCATTACTCAGTTTTTTTGTGCACTTTAGGTCATGACTTGGTTTGTTGAACTACTTACTTATTGGCATTGGCGTTTATGACCAAGTTTACAGTAATTTCAAATTACTTTCGAAGAGTAATTAGGTTCATAAAATCTTTGAAAGTATTGTAAACCAAATGACCGATTCAACGAACCTTTATTAAATAACGGCAATAATTCAATTATCAAGCTGTAAAATGTTTTTCTATCAATTCCCAGACTGAATTATAACTTTCAATATAGAAGAATGTAACACACTTATGTAAATATAATGTTTATGTAAACATAGCACAAAGCGCTCTACGTCAAAATTGTTAATCCTGACTAGGTATTAAAATTCGGTCAAGTGGAAGACATGATCGCGCACTGAGGTGTCTTAAAACTATAAAAATACACATATTTCTTGAATTTTTTTAGACCAAAAATATAAGAAAGAACAAAGGCGGGCGAGGTGGAGTAAAAAAATACATCTTTTTACAAAAGTAAATAATTGCAAACGTTTTATAGCAAAAATAATAAAGTATGTAGGAATAATATTTTAGTATTTGTTTGACCATGATGTTCAATAATTAACAATGTGACACTAATAACATTATATTAGTTTAACATTTCATTACGTCATGCATTTAAATGTCGCTTCAGTCTTGACTTGAAGGTTATTCTTAAAATCTTAGTTAAAAGTATGTTATTATATCACACGACCTCGCAAAAATAGGACAAGATTTTTACAACATGGACATTCAAATAAGTATGTGTTGGTAATCGCTCACTAAGCGTAAGTTGATGATTAAGCGTAGTGGAGTGGGTCATGTCATGAGTCAGTGTTGACCCAGATGTGGTAGGCTGTATCGGTACTTGCTCTAAATACCCAGAGTAGGTTAGGGAGCGGGGTCTTTGACCTCAGGCTGTGCCTACCTAACCCCCCGAACTTTCCGGGTCTTCCAACGCATGTGCGCCGACCCAGCCGTGTAAAATCAGATGTTTTTTTTTACATTTTATATAACTAGTCATTTTATTTCGTAAATCTTGGTGACTTTTTGAAGGATACTTATTTTATTTCATTCAATCAAAACTACTAGTAATTATTGAGGCATTTTATTATTGTATAAGATATGATAAAAACTTTAAAAATGAATAAATAGCATAAAAATACCATACCTACATCAAGCTGGTCTCACACCTAACGCAGGGTGACCAAAAAAATAACTGGAGATACGGAGTACCTAGTAGTAGTATTATTTAAAGAAAACAACTTTTATTGCATTAAGTAATTGTATCAATTATACAAATAAACCACCAGTCTCGTAGCACCTAGGAAAATGTAACAATAAATGGTACTGGAGTAAGCGCCATCTGGCGTCGAGTAGCTAGTATACGGAAAGTTCGATAGATGTCGCTCGTAGCAGCTTTTTGAACAACTGAGACTCTAAATTGATCTACCAAAGATTAGTCATTAATTTCAAAACTATATCACTTGGAATCTTTTATGTATCACTTTTAACCAACTGGATTGAATACAAATATTCGTATCTTTTCTGTTTAATTTATAGTTTGAACTGTAAGTCATCGCATGTGTTGAGATCTCAAGCAAACTAACTACCTACGTAGCTTTTTTATATTACAATTACCTACTGAAGAACTAATTCACTGTTTTGGATGAGAAACATAATAATAATGGTTAATTCTCTTCGCTTGGAGGTAAAAAGAATCAAATACTTACATTCTTTGTTTATTCTCTACTAACATCATTCCTAGATGGGGCTTGCTTAGGAAAGCTGGTGGTTAAAAATAGAAGCAGGCTTGGTATGGGCAACTGGGGTGGCAGGGTGGCGGGCTTCGGCCGTGAACTCTCTTAACCCCACACGCCTACACATACAGCAAAGATTTTCCTAACAATTTGCTGAACCGAGTGTCATTTTCGTGCTAGCATTATAGATCTCATGACGTGAATTATTTGTTTAGGTTTTAGTGATGCATTTTAATGGATTGTGAAAGATATGCAATGAGTGTTGGGAGGTAGATTACGTTTTGAGTTCTACATAGATATACTTTGATGCTGATATCCACCAAGTTTAACATGCCGTATAGGCAGATGAAGAAGTGATAGGTTTTTTGAACGATAAGTTTAATAAAAAGCGATAACCAACACTTTTTTTAACCATGAAAAATATATTCTCCTTTATTTCTGTAATGTCAAGCAAGTCTCGATGAGAAATGTCATAATATTATATTTTAATTATCATAATATTGTTGTTTGGCATTATACAATACATCAACAAACAATTGAATCTAATAATTAAAAGAAGAAAAAGAAGAATCTAAATAGACGGAGAAAACGAAGCCTCAATTAATTTAATGAATAGGAGCAGAAGACTGAAAAGTCAAAGGTTATTTTTACAGAACACCAATTATTTTAAAGTGTGTGGGTATAGGGGTAGTTCACTGACGTCACAGGGGCGCATGCGCCGTGGCCGCCCCACGCGCTCGCTCCACGCTCTCCACCGGTTTCGCGCCAAAGCCGTCTGAGTCGCGCGCCGGTCATAACCTCACTTCACGTGGCTTGTGTAATATTTCTATGAGTGAGTTCCGAAAATGATGGAGCCAGGAAGCAAACTGGTCCCGCCAAGCGAAGTAGCAGGTAAGCAACACAACAACACTTCTCTTGCATAACAATAGAAAAGCTCAATAAATATTCGAACTTGAATGCCTTCAGCGGTCATTGAACTTTGCCCTCTTCTTGTCAGTAATAAATATATTAGGTCAAATATTACCTAGGTACTTCAATATATTATGTAGGTATAACTTGTTATGAACATTCATTGTTTTCATAATAGTAGAATGCACGCTTACTATTCAAATAAATGCAAATCCACATAGTAAAATAAACTGCATCTAAACAAATAAAAATGTTTCAACGCGTTTATTTTATGTAACTTCATATGATAGTTTTTCATTCATGCATGTTACGAGTAATCAATAAATTACATTATCTTTTAGCGTTTTTACTCCGCATAATGTATTTGATTGAGCTTTGCTCTTCGGAAAGGTTTTCGGATTGCGGAGACAAAGTCACGAGTGGATCAGCTAGTTACATTACAGCCAGTTTTATGTAACATATACAAGGTGTACAAAGAATACCCCCGATAACTTGAACCATAATTCTTGATCTATTTATAAAAATGCATTCGATCGATTACCAAATAATAAACTAACAAATATTTGTGTAAGTTTTCGACTTCTTCAATAAATATGTCACAATTTCTAATTATAAATTATTTGGAAATACCAACACCCTAAAATATATACTTCATATTACTTTTAATTCAAGCCATAAACTAATCAATTTAGCTCTATACCGTTATACCTACCTCTAAAAAGCTGTGCTTCCTTATAGGTGCAACTAATACATTGTAAATATTCGCCTTAACCGACCAGTTAACATACAACAGATGCATAAATATCTGTTTGTCAATTTAAATAAAAAGTAAAGTGAACTCGGTCTGGGTCGGGCGGCTGTGACTCAGGCTCATTCAGACCGGAACCTCGCTTGCACCCTGCACGGTCACTCCGCTCCAATGCACCCGTGCATATTCTACAAAAATCGATAGCCTTTTACGATCAGAGTTTCGAACCGAACTTATTTATGAGATTTGTATTTTTAGTCACCTTTGGTTTCTAGGACTAAAACCTTTTTCTGGACCTTCCGTTAGAATGTGTATGTTATTATAATAGTTATATTATAAACTAGTTGCGCCCCGCGGTTTCACCCGCGTGAATAATGATGAAAATTGATGATGATGATGATGAAAAGTAGCCTATGTATATGTATCCAGGGCGTAAAGTATCTCCATTCCAAATTTCACTCAAATCCATTCAATAGTTTTTACTTGAAAGAGTAACAAACATCCATCCATACCCACAAACTTTCGCGTTTGATGATGATGATGATGAAAAGTAGCCTATGTGTTAATCCAGGGCGTAAAGTATCTCCATTCCAAATTTCACTCAAATCCATTCAGTAGTTTTTACGTGAAAGAGTAACAAACATCCATCCATACTCACAAACTTTCGCGTTTATAATATTAGTAGGAGTAGGATTGTTGTTTTTCTTATCCCAAAATAACAAAGTTATTTCTATGAATAAAATATGAATTGACCTGTTATGAACGTTATCAAAGTGCACACTACTTTGATTGCAAAATTCCCGCTAAAAGTTACTACTTTTGCAAGTCTATAATGGATTGCGTTACCCGGAAGCGTAAGAAACCTCGGGTGCACCCGAGGTTTCTTACGCTTCCGGGTATCGTAATTTCCCTAGCTAAATTCACTTTTAATATCTTTGTTTACATCCCACTTGGCTCGGTTTACTTCTGAAGTCATCAGTTGTAAGACTAATTACAGCTTATGCAACAATTACGAAGTAGGCCGAGATGTAACAACAGGAACAGATTAAAATTATAGGAGCGAATTTTTGAAAGCAAAGCAGGACTTGTTTCAAAGCCTCGCAGGAATTCATAGCGCATTTCAATTTTCTTCAGCTCTGAAAGTATTCTTTTCAAGTAAACTTTTTTGTAAAGCCCTATACAAGTACATAGGAAAAAATAGGCGTGTGCCTTAGTGTGCGTGGAATACGCGGCACTACGAGCATGACTTGGAGTGCATCGCTCCCGGGCGCCGCCGGTGTCGTCGCACCGCATATAGGCCAGTGCACGCGAATGCCCGGACCCCTCCTCCGCCAGCCCTGCCTCCCCTCTATGCACTTCGCGATTTTCCATTTCCATTGTGGCCGCTCGCTAATTCCAGCGGTGGGCTGTTGGCTCGGATCAGCCTGGTGTCGTAACGCGGGAAATTTCTCAGGCCTTTCTCCGTGATGACGTCTTCCGGCAAAGGGCATTGAGATTAAACATTAATAAACTCGTATGTTTGTACCTACGTCATGATATCTTCCAGCTTGATACTGTGCTGGAATTTTAACGAAGATTACATTACGTCTAAAGTTTTACGGTTCTTTGGAATATCAATTAGCAAAGTTCAAATGAGCAGGTTAATCCTGGGTAGTGGGCGAATACCTTATTCATAATTTGCATAGCTTAATGAATTCCAACCATCTTAATTTGAAAACTCTGTGTTAATAGATACTGGTGATAAATAGCAATGTGACATAATTAATACGTTATCTAATGATGTTTATAAACCATTGTAATTTGTTCCAAATAAATAAAAATATTTGGCTAGTGGAACGCCCGCAACTTCGTCCACGTGGAGTATTTTCCTTACAAACAAACTTCAACAACTGCACCCGTTTAGGGGCGAATTTTGAAAATTCCTTTCTTAGTACACCTCTAGACACAACATGTATGTACCCTCCGAATTTTAGGTTTCTAGGACTTACGGTTTAGGCTGTGAGTTGAAAGTCAGTCAAACCAAACGTGCAGGTCCACAACACCAGGGGAACAACGACTTCCGCAGTCATTTCGTAATGATAGTTGTGACTATATCTATTTTAATAGAACCTAGTTTCAGATTAATATTCAATTTCAACTTCATAATTTAGAACAAGTTCCATCAGATGAGTGAACCAATTTGTATGATGTCCTATAACGCGGAAGCCTATCAGTATTGCGAAGAACGCATATGCCCCGTCGACTGCGGGTTCAAAGCGCTCGGTAATAGGGCATGTGGTGGCAAAACGCCGTAACTCCACCATCCACAGGCTCGGTTACGTCGTTTTGTCTGTAAGCTCGCGGATGTAGTTACAAGTTCCTGCGGTCGTTGCCCGCCCGACGTGCGCGACTCCCCTATATTATATCGGTTAACAGCGGCGTGAAAACTTAGCCCCTGTAAAAGTTGACATATGCTGCCTTGTAACTCTGGCGATCCGATTATTATTAGAACTACTTACAATATTTTTGTCGTAATATACAACTTTGATCAAAGCTTCCAATCGTTCAACGTGTCACTGTTGACTCTAACTGAAGCTTGAAGTCAATGATCTAACTCAATTGAGCGCTCCTATTGTTCTACTGTGTGACAAGGCGAGTAAGAAGATATTTGCGGCCGCTTAATATTTTAAAGTACCGTGAAATATTGATTTTATACAAAGGAGATATAAATGCGTGAACGCGGAAACGGGCGGATGCCGTTAGGTAGTAACTGTGCGAGTCTAGTCTAGAACAATCCTGTGCAGGCTACACCACCGATATAGGTTTGGGCGACACGTCCTGAATTGATGAGCATCGGCTTAAATGCTACGTACCTATATATTTTTATTCGATATATTTTGTTAACAATAACGTAACATTCATCATAAAAATCTTGATCGTGATGAAATTAAATGTGAGTTCGTGCTCTGAATCAAAAAGCACTATCATGAACTACTGCTACTATCACTGATCAGTTTTTAACTGTTACGTAATTTTAGATAGCAATTGATAAGTTTATCTGAATAACTTTAGTTTCTGAGAACATATTTCTGAAATTTAGATTTTCCTCGTTCGTTATTTCTGATGAACTGCCCTCGTGGTTTATCGACATGATCAATTGTGGTGACAGCAGTGGCTCCCAACGTTACCCAATAAATATGCTTGGCAATAAGCTACACCTGGTTACTGTAGGTTTGCTCTCATTTCTCTTTGTTGGCTGTATGTTTAAACTCAGTTTAACCACAATATGTTATATTGGGTTATCTATTCTTATTTAAAATTACTCTTTTTTTTCTAATTTTAATTGTGCCTAGGATATATTTTCTGCTCAGATAAAACAGTGTCTCGATGTTCTTGTAGGATTTCATTCGTCCAATATAATTTCGTCTTGGTAGGCTTAAGTAGAGGATACCAACATCTTCCCTCTCACCAAATTGTAAGACAGTTTGTGTTGTGAAAATGCCATGAATGCCGAGGGTTGTGTAGGGTTGAATGAGGGGGGAGTGAGGTGAACGCCCGCGTGCTGTCGTGATCTCGTGCGAGTTCAGTCGGTTGATGACGCCCTGACTCTGCTTGCATGTGTGCATATTGCACGCTATTACTATTAGAATTAGATATGACTAGTGCACGCCTGTGGTTCGCTCACGTTATACCTGGTATAAAAGTAACCTATAAATCAAATAAAATCAAATAAAAATAATTTTATTCATTGAAATCACAAGGGTCATTTTGAATCGTCTTATAAACTAAAATTACTCCTGTGTGGTTAAATTTTATAACTGAATCCAAGTCATAAATCTACCAAATTTTATCGAAATCTGTTTATATTGTTACGGCTTGATTGAGTAACAAATAACACACCTCCTTTATAATATAAATAGGATTGTGATTATTGAGGACTTTGCTTTGTTGTTCGGTAGGCCAGTCTTTATCGACCCTCAAAATCAATAAACTTTTGAAAATATATTATGTTTCTGATGTTTCTTTCTTCAAAATGCTTACAGAATTACTTTAGTCAGTTTTTACAAAAATCAGGTATTATTCGTACTGTGTAATTTTAGTAGACAATAAAAAACATCCGGTACTATTGACCTCTAATTCCTAGCCTCGGTGTAAACTATAATTTAACCAAACCACATCGCAGTCTAGTGGTTTAAATTCCAGCAAAAGATGGTTACATAAAGCGACTTTATGAGAATAAAAATAGAGGTAAAAATCGTTCGATCATACGTTGGTAGTTTATACCGGAGAGTGACGTAAGCCGCGTCCTTGAAGCGAATCTACAAACACAATTGTACAAATATCTGCTGCGAGTGGGTCAGTCACCCTCGACATGCGAGCTTCAATTCGGCGCTCCAACACAGGGCTGCCACCCACGCAATTTTTGCTTATAACGCTTCGAAAACTAATGCTCAAAATAATGAAAAAAAAACTAGTATGTAATGAAAATATTATTTTTATTTTGATCTGGAAACATTTCGTTAGGTACTTGTGTATACTAATAATAATAATAAAAAGCTTAAAGATTTTTTAAACCAAAATTATTGGTTTTCGTTTGTTGTGCGCAGCAACCTTATTGGGACACCACGTAGATTTAATCAAATAATAATAACGTATGTACATTTTTAGGTTACATTGACTCTGTATTTAAAGCCATGAGCCACGCTGCTTGCCACGGAGCAGGCACGCGTAGGTGACAATAAAAGTAATGGTTCAAATAACCCGTAATAACCACGTTACATCTTCATCATTACAAGTTACGACGTAACTGTCAAATAACTTTGTTCTACATAACCGCTGATTACGAATTGATGAGTAATATTTATCATGTAGTTTTGCGAGATAGAACCCTAGCTGACTTTACCTTTGATTACGAGTTTAAGTAATGTAAATTACTTAACTAAATTACATTTTTACTTATATATGTATACATCATTTAAGGTTACCTATTGATAGATTATGCGCAATTTCTCAAACTGGTTTGGAGCAATTTATATTTTGAATTCAAGGCCGAAATCGTGCGAGGCATTCACCTTTCTAGATTAGATATCAATTTCTTATAAACCTAATGCTTTGACACGTGACTAATTCCTGATATTAGGTATAATCAAACTAAATCCTACCGATACCCTGAAATTCTCCTGGTGGTATAGTGAAAAAGACAACGACTTTACAATTGTTATACATGTAAACATATTTATATTCAAATACGTAATATTCCTGTAAGCCTTATGTTAATGTGATAAGGGCTAAATTAACTAATCATTTTTGTTTTATACATATAAATTCAGTATTAATGGTACCATAAACTTTACTTAGCAAATATTAGTGTTTCAATTTTAAGAACAAGTAGGTACGTTCAGTAGATACCTAAAGAAAGCTGGCAAAGGTTGGACTCTTCATTTTCTTATTATCTCTACGTCTATTATAATTTTGCAAGGTTTCCTATAATATATAGAACCTTGAATGCATTGTTCATATTTGTTATTACTACCCCTTTTAAGTTTTGTTAGAGCTTAACTTTGTTCCTATTATCTCCTTACTACGCCTGTAGGCATACTCTACAGTGAATAATAAATTATTTTGACATGAGTTGCCGACTATACGACTGTGACAGAAGGTTCCGTTATGCGGCCATCGCTCGTCAACCACTGAGTCATGTCAGTTCACTAGAGAAGTGCATTGACACCCGGCTTAGTATAGATAAAAGCTAGTTCGTGCGATAAAAGTTTTTAAAATAAATTTAAACCTGCAGAGTTGTAGAAAGATTAAAGATTTAGCATCTCAAAAGTATACGGCATCGTGTTGCATACGGAATTCAGATTTAAACTTGAAATTGAAATGTAACAGTTGCTTACCTTATGTTCGTCGTGGCATCTTAGACGGGAGGCCTTTGTCCAGCAGTGGACTTTTACAGGTTGATGATGATGTTGATACTATATGTAGTTGAATGAAATTTTCATAAAAATAATAAGTAGTTTTAATTTATAAATTCCAATTTTATAATGACTAAAGTAAGGATGTCACCTGTAGATTTACGACGTTGAGGTAAAAATGAAGTAAAGATTACCCGCATGGATAATCCCAACTATTCGGTAACCATATGGATTATCTGTTCATAGAACTTTGTAAGGGTGTTACGTGGTTTTATTCGAGCAAACAAAGAAATAATCTACAGTGTAATATCAGTGACATACATAGCCCACTCGATAGTAGCGCGGAGATAAGCCCGAACAAAACATCACTTCGGTACATTGACCCAGAATTATATAAAAATGTCCTCGATTTTGATAACGCTGTGACAATGACATTTCATGACGGCCTCGTGATATGATTGCTGGATATTTTATTATGTTTATTCCAGGAAAACGATAACTTGAGTAAGTACTTGTGTGTCCTTTTTCATGACCGGGTCCTCCACATACATGCATTGGGTCAAATCATGTTAACCTATATCGTAAATGTTTAGTTTTTGTGTTCGTTTGATAGTAAGAACATGATAAAACGAAACATTAACCAAACATCTGAGTACTTTGATCAGGCAACATGACACATGGCCTGTAAATGTCTCAAGTTCCCTGATGAATTCTTACGATATAGACTCAATGGATTGCTTTCGCCATATCTTAGGCTCAAGTTTACGTCTTGAACTTTATTATAGGCTGGAGTGACAGCAGCGGTCGCGCTACAAATGTGTTGTTATTTATTTGGTGCAGTAAGTTACGCGAAGCACTATACCATGCTAATTGTGTTGCATTGCAGTCCATTGACTCTTCATCCAAAACTGCCGGATCAGTCGGCCGGATGTCAACTTTCTCGCGGTTACGTAACGAGAGAATTCAGATGTGAGTACAAGAACGTTCGCGCTCGGAGTCATCGACCACGGCCGCTTACGAAACCACACTCTTTGGCTGTTAACCCAGACGTTCACCATGATATATTATTATCAACGATTTACAATTGTAATATTACATTCATATACAATTGTGCAGCTAATGCAGGAAAAGGCCTAGCCGTTTATAAATCGATAGATTTCAAAGTATCGGTGTACCTACTCAATCCTCAACCAAAACCAAAACACCCATATGCTACGTAACTATATCCATACTAGTCATACAAAAAAATGCAAGTCAATAATTCATTATCAAAAATAACAATGGAATAATAAAAAAAAGTAATTTAATTGTTTATTTATTTAGTATTAACTTAATTAACATTTTTGGGGACACCTAAAGCTAGTCTTGAAGGGACCTTACGTACGGCGAGTGAAATCGTCACCTAAGCTTTGACAAAAATAAAAGTTTAGCAGGTGATGAAATTTGTCACATTCTCCACGAGTATGCCGGTGTTGGTTTGGGCATGACGGATAAGCACTATAATTATAGGTGCAATATAGTATTATATATATCATATATATAGTTCATATATATAGTATACATACGATGGCTCGAAATTGAGATTATCATGAAAAATAATCGTCGTTAAGTTTTCGTTTAAATTTGATTAGTGAAGGAGATGATATAAAAAACTGCTGTTTTGCAACAGGATTAGTGTAACAAAGCTGGCGATAATTGATAAGTCTATTAGATGTATCGTGGGTATTAGCTATATTCTGAGCGGTTGGCAGTGGAGTGGTGGGTCGACGCTCGCGGCTCCGAGGTCATCGCCGCCCGTGGCGCCGCCGCTGCCAGCCGCCCGCCTCCGCCGCGCCGCGCCGGCCGCCCGCCTGCTTTCACGATTTCGACTAAGCCCAAGAAGCCACTGTGTGCTGACTCTGTGAAATTTATCAAAAAACGCACATTGAGTCTACGCGATTAAAGTAATAAAAAATAATAAAGCACTATTTTCAGGTTTCTTTTTGGCAAGTAATCTGAATTAAATTTTATATGATCAAGTTTATTCAGTTTCCTAATAACAATTTTACTCTACAAAGATGCTATCGAATATGTAAAGTTCTTATCCTAAATAGGTCAATACCAAAACAATATTATTATTTATTTTGTTCATGTATTATTTATTGTCTCTATCTGTTTACTTTCTTTGCTTTGTTTTATGTGTCACTTGACCGTAAATATTCGGTTGTGTTTGCCTTTCGTAACTATCACCACATTATCTATAAATGGTAAGGGTTAGAGGCATTCAAGTTGGATAATAAATAAATTAGGTTAAGTACTTCTGTCTCAAATCAATTCCTACTTATTATAACTGATAATTTTCAATAATTATGGGCTAAGTTAGGTTAAATTAAGAATGTTTGCGATAAAAGTTAAAACATTACATCACACAGAACAAAATGGAAGTCATTCGGAAAACGAAAACAATATTACTTTTAGATTAATGGACTAGATACACATTTAATATCGACGGCCAATTTTGAGTATTCAGTCATGCATAAAACATGACTGACTACATATTTGGGTGAATTCAAAAGTCTGACAACTATCGATACACTTTAATGAAACTCGATATAAACCGCTTGAAGCGTAACATATTACGTAGGTACTAGTTGCACTGAAGAAGTGTGTGTGGATGCTCATGGCACGTCGACAATTATAAGCGTAGAGTGGAGGCGTCATTGAACCCAGACTATTGCGAAACAACGGAAACAAACGCGGCCCCCACCTGCCGCGAATTCTTAAAATCCTAGATTATAATTGACATGCGGCCAGCTCCTGCAAAACGTGATCAGCATGTGTCTAGTGGTTACATCATTATCTGATGCAGTTTGCAACTATTTTTATTTGATTAATTCAACTTTTGAATCGATTTTTAACCGACTTCACAAAAAGGAGGAGGATCTCAATTCGGTTGTATGTTTGTTACCTCATATTTCCGGCGTTTATGAACCGATTTGGAAAATACTTTTTTATTTGAATAGATATTCTTCCAGATTGGTCCCATTTTTTTCAGAATGCAGTTCTGATGATGGAATCCATGAGGAATTGAGGGAACTCCTCAAATATTGTAGGCATACATATAGCGATTTTGATATTTTCAGCAACAAACCAAGCATTTGCATTCAGGAAGTATCATGACCCTTTCACCATTATGGTTTTTTAGCCTGGTTATCTATAATACAAACGGCAAAAAAAACACGTTTGTTGTATGGGAGCCCCCTTAAATATTTATTTTATTCTGTTTTTATTATTTGTTGTCATAGCGGCAATAAAAAAACATCACCTATGAAAATTTAAACTGTCTAACTATCACGGTTCATGAGATACAGCATGGTGACAGACAGACGGACGGACGGACAGCGGAGCCCTAAAAACGTTAAATGATGAGGCTTTATCTGCTGTCGGTACATCGCCTAGCAGCGACCTATAAAGATACGTGCTTGATAGTGGTGCAGTCAGGGACAACGGCCGGGCTGCCTCATTCGCAAGAATCGCAGGTAGGCTAAGGGGTTAAAGAACTCTAGTGCACTATATCAAATACCAGTGAACTCACTCCGTCTCGCTCGCTCGCTGCACTCGGCTATGCATTTACTGCACTCTTCACCGTGCGAATCCTGCCTGTCTGATTACGCGCTACGCATGCGTATGACAGTATCTACGAGCAGCTAACTATGGAACATAAACCGGTATAAGTGAGTTACAGAGACCTAAGCTGCATTATAATGAGCAGGAAAACATAGGTAATGCAAAAGTGCATTGGACTGGTTATCTACGGATATTCTAGCATAACAAGGCCCGCCCTTCCTCTGCAGTAGAAAATTCGTTACGTGTTTCGTATGTGGACACAATAATATTTTCACACCACCTGCTCGACAATGTCCAATTATATATCATGCATCCTCAACGTAAAAGCATTATCTCTCTAGGGATATAAAGTTGTATGAAACTCCCCAGGGAATCAAATGATTTGAATTTGGAACGTCAAATTCGTGTGAAAACTCGTGGAAATCTCAAAAAGTTTATCAAAACAGACGATACTTATTTTACGGAGCCCTGCCTTTTTATTATCTCGCAGTAGGTGTGAAAAGTAGAGTATGCTCCTCTGGAATAAAGCCTGTCTTCGTCTTGGGCAGCTTGAACCCCTCGCTTCACTCAGGACTCTATAAAACTCCCTCGGTACACTCAGGAGTTAACTTTAGAGTCCCTCGTTACACTCAGGGTTCAATATCCCGCCCGCGACGTAAGACACTGCTTTATTCCCTTAGTGCATAATCTACTATTATATTATACATAGCCAAAATGTATGTGACGCATATAAGTAAGTTTATGGGAAACGTTATGCTCTGTCGTGAGTTGAGGACTTCAACAGATAGCTTGAGTCGATCCACCTGTTACATAATCGCGTAAATCGTGTTCAACGTTGCCGATGATCAAGTTTAACGAGTGGAAAGTTCACGGAGGGCAACGGCATCAAGCGACACGTTGGCGGCACTTTGTTACTCACTTGGTGGAAAATCGCGTTACCTGATCGCGTCTTGTCGCTTGTCGCAGGCGATGGGTTGTTGAACCAGGAAAAGCACTAGATTACATCTATGAAACTTTCGCTCAGAGTGACTCGGCCCTTTTCTTCCTAGTCAGAGTAACCAACATGTTATGGGACTGCTTTGACTTTAATATCTACTGGACTCAACAGAGCGTCGTCAGCTCTTTGTCGCGTGGTGGCTGGAAAATCGCATGATCGCGTCTTGACACGCATCGCTGGTGATAGTTTGAACCAGGAAAATATCGCATATGTGATGCGCTGCCTTCATGCACGTTTTTTATCCTACTAATCCTACTAATATTATAAACGCGAAAGTTTGTGAGTATTATGGATGTTTGTTACTCTTTCACGTAAAAACTACTGAATGGATTTGAGTGAAATTTGGAATGGAGATACTTTACGCCCTGGATTAACACATAGGCTACTTTTCATCATCATCATCATCATCATCAATTTTCATCATTACGCATTATTTATTTTTTCATTATTATTAATTTTTTTTCACGCGGGTGAAACCGCGGGGCGCAACTAGTGTATTATAATAATGGTGTATCATGATGATATGCTAAAGAAAATAACACGTTTTAAAACACAGGTCTTTCACATTATTATTGTTACCACAACGAATACATATATTTGAATTTATCTACGCAATAACGATAACATAATTTTTAGGTACGTATCGCTAATTTGAGTCGTAAATAGTTATTTGTTTATTGGTAGTCAACATGTAATTTAAATAAAATTTATTAAGAGTTAAACTTTAGAAATTGATAACAATTTATTATTTATAAATATATATATTATTTCCCGTGGTATTTCTGGCTTAAGAATAGACCCCTCCGTCTCCTCCCGTGGATGTAGTAAAAACCTAACAAAACGATTACACCAGGGGATGGGCAGCAGCATCCACCTGAGTACTTAACACCAAACTGCGATCACCAATCCGCCTTCGTCCAATCGTCCTTCTGTAAACAAGCTGGAGGTGATGACAATGAGGTACTATTTAAGAAAAATCGATTATTCAATTAATTTATAATTATGCATTACTTTCACAATTTACCTAATCCACGTTCTCAGTAATAACGTGAGCATGATTGTGCTATCACAATAACTCTTTCAATCACTTCAATTATTTGGCAGACAACAGCGATAAATTCAAGGAGAGTGATAAAGAGTCGTTGAACTTGATAAAACTAAAGAAATGAAATTCGATTTGTTTTGTGTAAATTTCAAGTGACATTTGTTCCTAAAAAATCTTATTTTTTGACTGAGCGAAGCGAATTCTCCAAATCATCTTGGACGAATCGGTGTTTGTTTGTTTATGTTTGTCTGAAAATATTTTTCATACCATTGATTCGATTTTCATGACGTTTGGTAGGTGGATATTTAGTAATTTGTAAGTGAGATAAATTGACCGGACAGTTGCTGAGATATTGGGGTTCATAAAAATCAAAGTGATATAATCAGGTCAAAAGGGGAATTGTATACACATTTTTGTGGTAGATTGGATAAGAAAATTAAATGCATACAGCAGTTTCTTCTTCAAGTACCTGTTAAGTTTCTGCTCTTGAATATATATATATATATATATCTATACAGTTCACTAACTATATAGTTCACATCTGAATTCTTGTGCACCGTGAGGTCTCTGTTCAAGTCGAACCATTAATGTAGAACAAATCTAACATCCAAAGTAAAAAGAAGTGCGATTAAATGAATGTGCTCGTAAAATCCAGTTGTGATAAGCGTTACGCGTTGCACGGCGTATCGTGCGACCCCATGACCGCTGGACCATTTCCCCAAATCGCGCGTTCGCCTTTCCTACAGACCTCGACACGACTTCACTAGTCTCCTACTACACTGCTACACTGGCTCACTGACCACTCGTGTAACTCAAAACTGACTGCTATTTATTCTGTGCAGTCGCCCTCAATACTGTAGTGGCGTAGCACTCTCGTAGCATCCATCTCGTAGCAATCCTGCCTGCATCTGAACGTCTACGAAGGAACGAACTTTGTTATTTTTCAATTAGTACCTTTTTTGGATAGATTAATTTTGTTCCGTTTTAATACATTATACTGTACGCATGCAATTCACAATTAGTATTAAAACTCATGCATGCATATGGTTCGTAGGTTGATTACCATCGTGTGAAGGAAAATTGTTAGTCATTGTTTTCTTAGCCTTTGTTAATTTTTTATGCCACTAAGCGTTTTTTTGCTAGATGACCCCACCATGGCCATGAAGGTAGAAGATTAACATGTGGTATCGAACCTTTGGCCTCGTGCCTCGTTTTAAATTCAAGGATATTGAACGATCAACATTTTTTTGCACTTCGTTATCTTTTTCTTTACATCTAGACATCTTTTATATCTACATAGATATAAAACTATGTTGTTAGGCAGATATAATATGCTTACTTTCTTTGAGTGCATGGGGTCGATGCTTACATTTGTTAACACTTTATAAAATCCATTAGTACGTACTCGTACAAATGTTTGAAAATTACTTTCAATACCATCATTTTCAAATAAAAATGTATTATGACGCCCGTAGTTCGTATTACTAGATGTATGACTTATGATGTTAATACAAAGCACCCCTTGCATAAACACAACTGTTGCAAATCAAATGATTAATGATCATGATACAAATAGTATCAGCAATTTAATGTGAGCAAATGTCGTTACATAAGTAAATAATGTTTACTCACTAGTTTGTTAAGATTTTTGTTCACTTACTCTTTTTTATCACCCAGTTTAGTAGCATTTTAAAGTTGATCTTCATCAAAACGTAGTTTTACTTGGGAAACAATACAAATAATCGGTACAATGATTGAAAAAATACCTATGTGAAATTAAGAAATCCCGGAACAGTTGTGATGTAATAAAGAAAAATTGAAATATCTTTTCTGTAGTAATAGAGTACGTTCAAAAATAGATGTAAGTTGAGCCATCTATGTCGACGTCGACACTTGTTTACCGCGAGTGCAGACCTTGAGATTCGGCAGCAGCGGTCACTGGCCCTGGCAGCCCGAGGTCTCGCACACATAACATAAATCTCATTACTAAGGTGGCACTACACCAAACGAATATATAACATAATTTTTGCTATATCATAAACCGTATTTTGTATATTACATAAAACACAATAACTTCTTTTTATAAAATATAATGGCGCCTGGGCATAATACATTTGAAGAAAACCCTTGAATCTTTAGCATGTAATGTATCTTAGGTAGCTAGTTGAAGATAAATCAAATTTAAGTAAACTTTGAGCGCTAGTTTTGTAGTAGATAGTGACTTCCAATTCTAGAATCCCAGTCCATAGATCCATAGATTTTACCAATCAAAAACTTTGTATGCGCAAACTACTAAGTAGGTACTTACAAACGGTGAAAAAAAACATCACATACCTGTGTGCCCTAGGACCAAAAGATCAAAGGCATGTATGTGCATGTGGCATTTGCATTCTCGATATCGTTGGGCTCGCAACCTTTCACATGGAATACTAACTCAAAAGGTGGGCATGTGCCAAATTCAATGTTTGGACTTGGCTTTGACTACCCCCTAGTAGGATATCCTCACGGACCTGAGTAGAGATCTCAGGATGTTCACCATGGGGATTCAGAATTGGATCAGTAATACCGGAAATTACCTCTTACATCCAAACTCACAAACATTACCTGTGTAATAATAAGATAGTACAGGTGATATCATGTTCATCTTATGATATTACAAATTACCGAATCTCATCCGAAAATTAGTCATCTAACACTTATTTGTAAATCATTCTTAGGGTTACGTACATCAAAAGGTACCTACCAACGGAACCATTATGATCACTTTGCTGGCCGTCTGTCGTTTGTAAAATTTTCACAACGTGGTCCGTTGACTTCGACTTGCGTGTGTTGGTAACCAAATTCCGTGTTACAGTCAACATTAGTGTGGGTTAGCTTTCGTTAGCTATATAGGTTTGTGTGTGTGCTTACTCTTTGTAAGACGCATTTGTGTTGGTGATTGGCAATTTTAGTGGCGGTTTCAAGGACAACCAGGTCAGATTCAGTAGCCGTCTTCGACAGAAAATTACACCATTCGAGCGTTGACCCCACCCATTTCCTGTGCCAACTGAAGAAACATCCAATGAATTGGTTATAATCCCTATTTTAAATGGTTAATGTATGCCCACCATTAATCGACTTTGACTTAGAAACAATACCAGCATTAGCATATAGAGTGATTATGTGAGGCGCTAACGGCCCTGTTGTTTACTAAGACAATGAATTTGAGCTACCAAAATGTAGCCTCTCTCTTTTATTGTTATTTAACGTAGTTTTGAAGCTCAATAATTCTAATGTTGCATTATTTCTTTTAACAGGTAAGTGTCACCAGTAACCGCATCAGGCGCCGTCGCGCGTTGTGGGCGAAGCGAGGGTTCGGTAATATTTGTTGGCTCGCTTGTTATGATAGCACGTATATAATGCTGTGTTCTCGATAGAGCACAATGCACCAGGTTGCAATGATGGAGTCAGTCACCCCGTCCTAACGGGGCTCGCCCTATGCCCGCTTGTGAGCTGCCGTCATCGGCCATGCCACCGCGGCGCACTGCCACTACACTCACCGAGTTGCATTCGCTAATACAACTGCAAATAAGTGCCATACAATTAGATTGTTATAAAGAACACCAGTGGGCTCAGAGTTCTAAGAATAGAAGTCGACAAACTTTCTTAAAGTAAAATACATTTTTTAGAACACCTCAACTAATAATGTCCAAGCGTCCCGCTGGGCCGGCCACGCCACAGAAAAATGATATGGTCTCTCAAATTGTTACAAGTTGTAACTTACAACAATAAACGTGACCGCTTTAAATAGGCGCAATGACTAAATACTTGGACATAGGACGCATTCATTCCAAGTAATGAGGGTTTTTTTTGCTTGACTTCACAATATTGCCCTTACGTTTAGTATAAAATGTTTGTGCATTCAAAATTAGTTATTGAAAACTATCCAATTGATTTATTGGATAGTTTTATCATAGTTGAAGCTTTAACTTTAAGACCAGTTCTTAATATACATGAAGTATAATAATACAATATTTTGAAAATATTGCGAGACATCCCGCTGATATTTTATCATTAAGCCGAAGATTTGAAAAGGCATCCCTTCGTCTTCATCATTTAGCGAAGACACAATACATCGCATATCTGGGAATGTCGGTTACGAATTCGCCTGACAAAAGGATGTTAAAAAACAAATCCATAAAAACTTAAATCCATTCATTTTTTGTCATCGAAAAGGTTCAATTAAACAATAATTCTGCACTTTTTCACAAGTTCACAGAAAAGTTCGATATCGCGATGGATGTTGCACAAAGATTCACATTCAGCAAAAAGTTGAACATTACCTGTACGTGAAATCTGAGATGAAAAGAAAGGGTAGGTCGAATCGCATAGTTTTTTATGGTGGAGCTTGGCGTTTACCTGCATTATTAGAAAAAAAATTTTTTTAACTCCTGTGCCTAAATCCTTTCTCAAAAGGAAGTCGTCAGCTTAAGGGTGGATTTCTTGGTACTTGGTTTTAAACTCGCTAGTTGCTCCCTGATCTCATAACAATGTGGGTCATGACTCCCAAACAGTCTGGCATAACAATATCCCTTAACCCACATCAGATATTCGGACAAGGACAAAATGTCCTCTTTATTTAACGTACATATTGTTCCAAATTTATTTACTTGGCAAAACAATTGTTATAGGTGCAAGTAATTAAACAAAAGACTGCCGAATGCCCTTTCCTTAGAACTCGTTATAGTAATAATCTCTCTAGTAAATCTTTCAAAAGTATTTGTTTAAGAATTAACAGTTACGGACTCAACAAAACATTTTTTCTGACCGTTTTTTGTAATTTTTGGCGTATTGTTTGGAAAACATTTTAAAGAATCTTTTAAAAGATTTCTTGCTAGTTTTGTATAGATTTGGCACTTTGTCATCTAATTTTTTAATTATTAGTGTGATAGTAGTGGTGAAGCGAGAACGTGATGCACCGTTACACGCACTCGCGGAGTTGAGTGCACGCGCGAGCGGTCGCCGACACCACCAGTTGTGACCCACGTCCCCTGCTCCAGTAAACACTAAGCACTAACCAACTTGATAAACCAGTGGTTCGCCCCAAACTGCGACCTCGCGAATACACGTGATGTTAGACTACCTACTTTCTTAACCTTTTTAACCAACTTCAAGTAACATTTAGATAAAAATTTCATTTGAAAACCTCAAGATCATTCCTTATACAGTGACAAAACAACCATTGGAATAGACAAACCAACGAGGTTTAATCACTATATACCTAATAGATAGGTATAAATCTGACGAGTAAATTGATAACCTCTTATTTTGAAGTAAGTCTGAATCTGAAAATAATCAAGCAAGTGTAATAAGTTGGCAGTATTGAATGAAAACTTTAGGACACATTGTAAAGTTTAGAATTGAATGTTCAACCTAACTGAACTATAAATTCATTCAAATTCCAACAATAGAAGCTCTACACTGGATATTTTATTGGTTTTTGATTTTACCGTGTACCAACAAATTTTTTTTCCCTGTATCTGTGCTATAAAAGCTACCATGACTCAGCATTGTGAAATAACTGGAAGTATGTTTCCCTTAAGTTTTTTGGCATTCTTGATAATATTACATTTGAAGCCTAAAAAATTGTTTTAAAATATCCAAACAGAGCGCTTTCATATGCCCTTTCAACTTGACCTGATTGTTTTACTTTATTTTTTTTATCGCAATATCTAAACAATCCTCCAATCGATTTAGCCCATAAGCTCAACTACAAATTGTATTAATACTATCTACGTACCTACAAAATTTAATAAAGATCAGTTTAACGTTTTGAAAGTCATTCTCAGGTAAACATACATACAAACGCCGATTTGTCAAAGTTAACTCTGAGAACTCGCTTTGCTCGTTCATGTAAAAAAAATCTTATGCACGCGAACACCTTTGTTCTTTTCGAATCAACTTCCTAAAATATGTGTGGCTCGACGCAGAGCGCGCGTATGACATGCGTGCACCTCCCATTTCATGTAAAAAAGTACCACAAAGCCTCAAAACTATGTAAATGTCGATTTCTCCGCTAATTTACTTTTTATTAATAACAAGGTGCAGTCTGGTGCCACGTTTCTCCGGCAGCTGGGTGATCAGGAAGTGTGCGCACAATGGCCGAGAGAGCCGTAAATTGCGTATTGTCAAAAAATCGACAGCCAGCGTTCCAATACCGCAGTTACTTTTTCAAGAAATAAACAAATTTTTGCAGCGCACATATCTGCCAATACGTAATAATACGTATTTCAAGTTGAATGACTGCTTTATTGTTATTTTTTATCGGCAAAGAGGTCAGTGTGCGCGATTATCCATCTTAAATCCCGCTATCATAAGTCCAAATTAGAAGGTATTAAGTAGAGGTATATAGACATCGTATTATTCACGGACTCTAATATAATTACATCAATTCTGAAAACGGTTGGAACGCTTCCTACGCAAAATTATTGATGGTTAAACAAACTTACCTTGTAAAGTTTGACCATAATTATACAAACCTTGCATCCGAAGAGATTTATATTAATTAGGTTAATATTCACTTTGTAGTCCACTTTTCAATGTACTAGACACGAGCACAAATTTAGAGCCTTAAAAATAGAAACGCTAAAACATCCGTCACGCTATGACAAATAAGTTCGATTAAATAACTTAATGGCTCCCTCTGGCCGTTGGCTCTTTTCAAAGAGTTTGTCACTCAGAAAAATGTTTGGCCAATAACAGATATTTGTGCTAATCAATTTTAAATATGTTAATTCAAATGAGGCCTTTCTCATTGATTTGTAACCAAATCAAATCAAATTTGTTGATACCTCTCATCGATTGTATGTAAAAACCATACCTTACGGGTGATGATTACGTGCGAGTACTTATGTAGCTACTCTTAGAGTTATATAATGGTTACGTGTTGAAGGAACTTTTTCCATGTACATAGCGATCATCTATTACTATTTAAATTAAAAAAAAAATGTTTCTTTTAACGGTCGATCATGGTAGTTGACTATGACAAAAATGTATTGCTGCAAAAACATGGTTCCTTCTTACGTTGGGAGTGACAGACGGTTGATGGAGTGGTGGGTAATTTAAATAAAATCAAGGGGATCAGTCGACTGTCGAGTTGCGAGCAACGACGGGGTCAGTAGACTCGGGCACTGCCGAAATTATCGCGCGGCGTACACGAGTCGCTGCGGCCAACGAACGAGCCAAGGCCAAGTCCCCGCGCCTCAATCCGCCTAAAGCCTGGCCGCCAAATCGATTACCACCCTTTTGTATTATTAACCTTGTATTTCTATGGGAACCCTAAAAGTCTCAAGAGACTTTTGTATAGGTCGACTGACCGTTGGGTTGCTACGCTGGCTGCTACGACGTAGCAGCGTGTTATGTGCAAGTAATTTTGAGAATAGACTAAAATTAAAAGTGTTTAAGCCTAATGATTTCAAGATAAAATCACTTGCCAAAAATAATCTAACCATAACCTAATTTAGAAGGGATTGGTCATATTACGTTTAACGCGTGACTATCAACAAGCAATGAATCACATGCCCTTGTTCCCCTTAGTAATTTCGTAAGGGAAACATACAATGCTCGTAATTGCTGTTCGATAATAAGCAATAACATTTGGATGTTACGATGACGCGTGGGCGTTGGCAGCGGAGAGAAGTCAGAGCGGAAGCGTGTACCTCTCTGGCGCGAACCTTGCGCGAACATCATAATACAATTGTGTCAGTACCGCAATACAGCCCTGTCCTTGATGTAATTGCATGGGCTGTGTTAAGTCATACATCGTACAGTTAGTTAAAGAAAGTTTGAAATCCACAAACAAAGATTTTATTTGTTAGATGCCAGTTTCAACGGCTTTTATTTGATACATATTATTTTTATATATTATGTACTCGTATGTGAGGGGGTATGTTATGGGTACTGGAATAACCTTTCAGACTTCCTAATTTGTATGTATTGTGATCATCTCTCATATCATATCTCCAAGAAAACAAGTTCAGCTCTTTAAAGTTTTATAACATAAGGTGAGTTGTACATCTTCTTGGATCGGTACATGGTCAGTGTTCGGAGTGAGGCGCGGGACGGCAGGTGGTAGCGTCAATGCGCGGCCGTGAACTTTCTTCGGACACGTTTTCAGGAGCAAATGCTGCGCAATATTCCGCGATGGGGCCCCCATTCCCCTCATCTCCGCCTCCATCTGTCCTCCAAACGCTTTTCTAATCAAGTATTCGTGACTGTGACAAATCGTATTATTAAACTCTAGAGATAGCACGAAAATAACACGATTTTTTTTGAGATTCATTGTTAAGCCTGTGGACCTATATTTTTTAGGTTAGGTTTTTTTCCTCCTTATACTCTAGACCAGTAGTTACATTTGAGGATGAAATAGTTAATTTTTTTCCGAGTTTTCAGTAGGTATCATTTCTATTAAAATGTATTTGGTTCGAGTTTAAATAGGTTAGTTAATCGCATATGGATATATATACCGCTTGACAAAAACAGAACAACATAGAATAATTTTGTGATATATTCAAATGGGGTCAACGTGTTTATTTTCCTCGTGGAACATACATTTCCTATTACGTCCAAAGTATTTGCGAGCCATCAATTTGTGGTTCAGAAAATGATATGATAGCGCTCTTGCGATATTAAAAGTAGGCATAAAGACATATCTTACTGACGACGTCATTAACCTATCCACTGCGAGGACGATTAAAATGTAACAAGGAACTGTTCCAGTGCAGTGCAGTGCTTCCTCATTCTTGCGCGCGCTGTGTAGGTGAGTAGAGTAGTGCAACGTTATGCTGAAGTTGCGCGTGCGCAAAACACTCGCGGAGATTATACAACCGGTGCATCATCGGCGTGCGGGCGACACCGCGTGCGATGCTCTGATTATCAGACCCACTATGCAATACATCCACTTTACGTATGCTGTATACTACATAACTTACTAAATACGTAGATATAATTAAACCGAAGCTACTATTAGCCGATTTCAATGCGCTACTTGGCACAGTCTTGTTGTTTCTCTCATGATGAAGAACATTTAACTTCGATGCTCGTCAGAGGCGATGGTAAACAATTATCTCATAAATTGACAAGATTTGTGACTTGCAGTAGTTGTCCTCTATCAGGTACAGGAAGTCTGGCTTCGTTGTAAATATCAAGGTAAAGCGAACCAAAGGAGAAAGGCTCCCCTTCATCTGCACTATTTGTATACATAGCTCTCGGTATCAACTAAGTATTTCAAAATTGAATCTTTACGTTTTTCAAAGCTGGAAAGTTATAATAGGACTGGCGAGAAATGAGGCGTTGGCAGCTACGTACTAAGGTTGCTATTCTACAATTTTCAGCAATCTAATAAGTAGTTATAAAAAAGTTGGTGGATAACATGATCTTTCAAAATGCAATTGCGATTTATTATCTTCCTAATTCCTACAAAGATAGAAACTCTAATATGGCAAAGGTTAAAATAGCCGTTGTCGTTATCCTTGTGCAAAGATTTAGATAAGGTGGCTCTTCCATCTAGACTAACATCTAGCGCGTGTTTATTCAAATAACACAATATCATTAAATTAAAATTGAATTCAGTATGCGCTTGACCGCGCGTATAATAATAATATATACCTAATATAATTATAATCACGCTACCCAAAATTTTAAACACATGTTTTGATAGATTTCTGCCACTAATTGCGTGTTAAGTACACGCATGACAAGCTGCAAATATCAGTGTTCAAACACAGATTAAACACTGATAGTTGCAGCTTGTCATACAAATCTTTTCTAACATTTTAGATAAATATACAAAACCTCGTGATTTAGAGATTTTTCTCAAAATACAAATGTCTTAAACTATTTGTCATTCCGACCTCATCTTTGGCTGTCAATAAGTCAAGTATCATTTTCTCTCATCTAGTTGATAGGTGTAGCCACCAATAATAAAGCTTTCATGGCCATTGGTGACTACCTGAGTAAATACGTGTATCTATTTCGCGAGGTCTAGTGTTGTCGGTTAGCAATTTGGTTTCCTCGTGGCTTCACCTTCAGGCTGACATTGCGGCTAATTCAGCACTCCGGCATTGACATGTTCCGATATTTGAACGAGGAAGTTCTACATAGGTAGTTTATTTAGCGGGGCCACATGCTAGTTTCAATTTATTTTATTTCCTAAATGCATATTTGGATATGCGGCTAGAGACCCTAGTAACCAACTTTATCAGTAGCAGACATTCTTTTTGACACCTCACATAATTTTACTTTATTTCATATTTTTTACGTCATTAATAAATATGTCGTTTATAAAGATATTTTGAATAGGTACGGAATATTTTGAAGAGTTCTAAGTATCGAATCACGCCGCTCGGGGTCATTGTAGCTTCTGGTTTTCTGTGGATAATATTATTTTGCCCGGGGACTCCAAGGTCAAATTGCGTCACGCTGTTTGGACGGTTTTTACAAATGATGGACGTTACCATTTCGTTAAACGTTATTGGTATACGTGGAATTGTAACCGGAAAATCGTAAAATATCTAGGGAAGCATGCAACGTAAACAGAAACATAATGATGAATCAGGTTCGCATTTATATCGTGTCTCTAAATAATAATTCTAAAGGTACGACCACTGCAATAATTGGCGACGGGCGTCTAATCAGTTCCTCCAACTTCTTGCCAACAGTCAATGTCACTGATTACATGAAATGGGGCCCCAGAAGCAGGCATCAGCAGCCATAGAACCATTAATTGGACGCACCCGACGTCGACCTTGGCCTTGGCACGGGTTGCCGAATCAACCGAGGTCGACCGCGATTGAGAGCGTCCGGATCACACGGATCGTATATCATAAGTAGTCATAGATCACTTATTCACGAGCACGTTTAAACAGTCAATTAGAAAACTATTATAACATTCATAGATTTCTAAGTTTTCCCGTGGTTCATCATCATCATCATAATGGGTAATGCCACCCGCGTTATCTTCTGATTTGTTTCAAAGCGAGGCGGATCTGGTGAGATTTAGTGAACTTCTTGATTGAAGTGTAAAAAGTAACAATCAATGAACAGACCAACAGACAGATTTGCACATGTATATATTACTAGCTGCCCGCGCGCGACTTCGTTCGAGTGATCCCGGCGTTTGGCCTTACTGACATATTTTTGAAAAAATTAGGACATCTTTTTGGCGTAGGAATCCACTTTCTACCCTGCCATCATCCCCTGGTATTATGAGCATCAAAACCATATGTCCATGCATTCTTTTCTCTTTTTTTCTTTTATGAGATCCTAGTACATATATTATTATATTCTTCTTTCGCATGCTCCCGGTGTTCCCGGTGTTCCCGATTGTCCCGGTGGTCCCATTACATATACTGTATTCGTCCTAATTGACTTTTTTTTTAACGAATTAAGACCACTTTTTCGCGTATGCTTCCACTTTCTACCCTGCCATGAGCGCCTGGTATTCTCAGCATCAAAAAATATATGTTTATAATCTTCTTTCACTTTGTCTCAATATTCGGGAATATGAATTTCTAATTTAGGATTTTTAATAAAAAAAAAATATATATATTTTATATTTTATTCTATGTCCTTTTTCTGGTTCTAAGCTACCTCCCCACCAATTTTCAGCCGAATCGGTTCATCTGTTCTTGAGTAATAAATAGTGTAACTAACACGACTTTGTTTTATATATAGAGAATATAAGATATAAGATAGATTTATATGGTTTATTATAGTGTTCAATACGTCTGACCTATACTTATGTTTTATGACCTATACTGTGACGACCTCCATGACGCGGTAAGCAAGTAGCCGGCTGAGATACGATAGGTTAAGGCTTGATTTCCCGTATGGGAAAAATGTTTGCATGATCCGCAAATATTGGTTCCGGGTTTGGGTGTTTTAGTGGTAGGTACTATGAGACTCGTATCCATCGTTCCTGATACCCACGACACAGGCATTGAATCCTAGAGTGGGATTCAGGACTATAATGTTTACCTATGGCTTTTCGGGTGTTACATTATTTTACTTAGCATTACAAACGTAAGATATGATTCATACCAACTACTCTAATAATGATTTCCAAGAAGGTTTTCAATTTGTCTTCTGGGAAATGTACGGATATTCGTCGTTCTTAGTAAAATTAAATGAATCCTCAGTTGGCCCAAGGAACAAAATGGCTGTTGTTGATAGCTTTTTTATGAGCACAAAAGAAAATGTAATTTGATTAAATGTACAAAAGTCTCCAAGTTTCATTTAAGTTTAGGGACTTTTTGTGTAGCAGGTATAAAGGTATAATATTATTTTGCGTATTTTTCTTGGTTATTTTATTTGAATAAAAAATAATATTAATAAATAAAGATCATCACGCTAACCAACCTAATGTCTTGACGATGACTCCGCAGCAACGCGCGGGGTAATTGACTCAGGCTGACCTCGCAGTGCTTCGGAAAAACTCGCCCGGCTTCGGCACTCTACGTCGCTCCCGACCGCCTCTCAACAGCGCCTGCGCATTTTTGAAATTATAAACTTAGTACCTAACTCACCCGAAACAAGTGGAACTTGAAAACGTACTGAAAAGTCATTATATTAAAAGTAGCATATTGTGTAAGCTGCTTAACAATAGATAGAGTCAATCAATCGCAATATCAGCAAATTCATTGTATCGAATAACATTGTTTATTTGTCCCCAATTTTTATGAATGAATGAAAAACAGCATTATTTTTCCAGTGCACTATTTGCTGCGTCTAGCGTTACAGTTGTTTGATGTAACTACACAAAAAAAATATCAGTGTCATATTACAAGTATTCCAAGAACAATGCCAAAACCAAACGTGTAAAACAATTAATGTCAGGTTACTGCGACCAACGTGGTCGAATATGGTTAACAATAACAATCCGTCAGGTCGAATTTCCGATGCGCGACGGCTCCGCTTGCTCAGTGAGGCCTTGACCGCTGCCAGCATTTGGATTTCGGGCCCACGACAACAGCTGCTGTAATAGTTGCTTCGCCAATTTGCCAACTTCGCTCATCGTGACTTCACTTCTTAGAAATTTCTACCGAATCCCTCCGATTATGTTACGTGTTATTGCGCCGTTCATTTGCGATGGAAATTAAACACGCAGACGTTCTTACATGTTTTTATTTCCTTTGTATAGGTATCTGCCTGTGGTTAAAACCTTGCAAACCAATATTGACCCAGTCCCCTTATCTTGCTCACTTTTCAAGTTCAAATGATAACTAAATAAATGATGAATGGTGACAGCGAACTAATCTGAGGGTATAGATGGGAGGTGGACAACGGAACTGCTCGATGGTTTATAGTAGAAGGCCTGTATTTGGAAGCATTTTGATCAGCTAGTTGTTCCAATTACTCACATCATCATCGTTAGATGGAAGAAATCATATAGGTACCTAGGTATGCTTGTGATTGTTAAACAACATTACACAAATTTTTTATGTACGTTCAATACTTAGGTATTAAAAGTAAGTACAATTCTTATATCTGTAATCTTGACTTACTTTACGTCTGACAACAATTTTTGAGGAGAGTAAACAAAGTGTCATTAGTTATATTATTATTCACCTTCAGAAATTAACACATAACTATTTTGTAGTAGTTACTAAATTTACTTCACTTTAAGATATATGTTTACTACCTTAAATGTTATAATAACAACAAACTGCTGCACAACAAGACCAAAGATTGTTGTCATAATACTCTGAAGCAAATTCAAGAAAAAAAAATCTAGCCTTGACGAGCCAGCCTTACTGAGGGCAAAAAATATTAACTAGTTAAAATAGCATGTAACCGAAAATATCCCATCTCAAAAACTACACAACATAGCTTATTCAAACCAATTTTCGTTGAATCTGTTTTTTAAGTTATACTAGGTGCCTTAGTTATTTTCAAATTTTTTTACCCCACTGGAGAAAAGTTAGAGGCACACACACTTTTTACAACTTTAGAAGCGCAAATCTCACCAAGCACAAAACAAAAGACACGCTTATGTGCACTAGTTTTATTTCTCCATTCAGTTGCACGTTTTTAAATTTTCTATTTTTGTTGTAATTTCGCTGCTCCTTTGTCTATCGGTTTATTTATAGAATACAACTACCTTGCAATATTTCTAGATAGTGCCATTAGTCTGTATAAAAATGGTTGTACATACGGACGGGCAGGACGAAAAATAAGAGCTGTTTTATACCATTTAGCTGAGGAACTCTAAAAACGATTAGAATCGAATTAATATCGCTTCCCCTTAAAATTCATTCAAATATATTCATGTTTACCTTACTAAGTAGAAAAATAAAAGCATAATATGCTCATTTTTCAACAATGTAGCTTGCGGTCAACAATAGTGAATAGGGATCCTTGACCATATTCTCTGAAAAGAAAGTTGTAAACTTGTAAACGTTTTTTTGGGGCACAAGGGATTCGAACCGTAGTTAATAAAGTGCTAAGTCCCGTTTGGTCAGGGGGGACCCTGGCTGCACGCCCGCCCTTTTGTCCTGCGTCCTTCAGCTGACGTGAGAAGGCCGACCACTCCATTACTTCTGTGCTATTTGTTTAGTACTATATTTTAATATTTATGTGGTTCTGTATCCGTTCAGCTCGCGTTTGAGGCATTATGGTTTGACGTGATGGTATCTCCTTGCCATGGTTTATTATTTATGCAGACTAAGGTTTAAATTCATGATGTAGGATTCTCTTCTGAAGACACTTAATGTGAGCTTCGGTAAAAAACGACCCTTTTAGGTACAAAATAAAACAATAAACCGGAAGCACAAAAAATTGAATCCATAAATTGCACACAATATGTCTCGTCGACAACCGTCTACTTTTTATTAGAAAAATATGCGGCCTATCAATCGAGCCAGATCATCACAGTTGATCTCATCGGCTGCGCTGTGGTCACAATGAACAATGCGCTATACATGTGGCTACCGGCTCACGACACTCGCTCTGCGTTTTTTATACTACTTCATATTCAAACGATTATCTACTTTATCGAGAAAGCCTAAAGTAGAATATCACATTGTAAAAGCTAATGTTTAAACTGGCTTTGAAATTTGATATTCGCACCCCGACATTAAAAAGCGAGGGCAGCGGAAGGAAATAAATAATGGGTTCCTATTCACTTTCATGTTTTAATCGAAGTGTACACATGTTGCATACCTTTTTTGTTAAAAGCAACAATTTTTATCATTAGTGTTCCTTACAGATAATGCTTATGAAACAGTTCCGTACCTTTGTAAAAATAATAAATAAATGCTGGACATTTCACACAACATTATCTAACCCCAAGCTAAGCAGAGCTTATGTTATGGGTACTAGATAACACAACACTAAATATATACTTAATACAATACATTGCATAGATAGATATTTTTTATTATACATAGTAAAATACCCAGAACACCCTGAACAATTATCTGCAGATTGTACAAATATTTGTTCAGAGGCGGGAATCGAACCCGCAACCTCCTGCGTCGCAGGCGAACCATCGCCCGCCACGCCACAGAGGTCGTCAAAACGGAACATTTGTGGTCTTACTCCGATGTCTTTCTGTATACACTTACTTGTGTATCTGTCACAAGCTCCTAGAGCTAAACGGTACAAGCTATGAGAGTTGAATAATAGGTTTTAGGTCCGCAACCTGAACACCCGTAGAGTATTCTAATCTAAGTCACAATTTAGTTCAATTAAGGCTCGCGACTTGGACTATGCCACTATTCAGTCTTTGACTTGCACCTCCCGTCATCACCATGTCTTTTCAAGTGTCAAAGTCGAAGTCAAGTATTTTGTTCATTGTAATCTCAATACCGCTCGGCCCTATTTGAGTTCCATAACTCGTTTCATGACCCAGGTTCGGAATTTGTTTCATGGTTCTATAAATCCTAATAATAAAAATCCCAATAGCACAAAAATTTAAGGTTTTTGTTTGTTGTTGCTCAAACATGCCGGAATGGCTGAACCAATTTGGTACACAGATAGATTATGAACTGGATTGAGACGTAGGCTACTTTTTATCCTACCACGCAGGCGAAGCCACTAGCAAACATTAGTCAGCTATAACTATAAAAAGATGATAAATACGATCAAAAAAATCTTAACTACAAAAACTAGCCTATATTTAAAGGGTAGAATCGCACGGAAGAGTCTGTATAATGGTTTAAAATAAAGCATGTGCAATGTGCACGTGTAGGAGGATATTTGCGAAGCCTTTTAAAAAGCTTCCTTTTGTCCAAAAGGGAAAGTATTGAAGCAAAATAAATGCGACAAAAAGTGTATATACAAGCAAAGAACGAACACCTTTGTCAGATGGTTGTGCAACCCTTTGCTTTACATTTAGTTTTTTGTCAGGATAGGAATGCGAATTTAGTGCATCTGTCTGTTGAAATAAAAATCCTTTGAAACGGTAGTGTTCGATGATCTTCAAATGAAAGAATTATGTTATCTGATTTTCTGGTTTTTAAATTTTGTTCTATTTGCTCTATATTTTGATACCTGATTGGTTGTTTACTAGGATTCCATTTGGAATTCAATGCCAGTGGAACAGAGAGAAAGTAATTTTAAAAATCATTGAATTTTCCTACGCACACACCATATGACCGAAGACTATGTTTCAAACGAGGCTATAGTTGAATGGTTGGACTGAGCTCTTACCTTAAAATTGGATTGAACTAGTTTTAAACAACTACGTGATCAGGAATAGTCGTTGACACAGAAGTAAGTTCTGTCTGTATGTTTGCGAAGCGCCTGCGCGCCAGTGGCCTTGACCGGCCTGCGCCAAAATTTCCAGGTCGTTCACCCGCCGCGACGCCCACCGCCGCTCGTTTTATCTCACATAAATAGCTGTTACATCAAACGACTCTAAACTCCATTCTTATAAACATAAGGCTCACTGTGCCTCGACGCGAATGCGAACCGATGATGTTATATAAAGCCATGTTTATGTACCTACCTATTGTTAAAAGAAACTTGTTTATCAATAACAAGTTGATACCTACGTTCTACGTAGAGCAATTATGTAGAGTTACTGCACTACTTTATGAAATTATTACGTGTGCTCTATTAATTCGATTGTCTCAATAATACTGAAGCGTTTAAAATCAACACTCTACTTGTCACGGGATATGTGGATGTAATAACTAATAACAAACAATATTAAAAATACCTACCTATTTAGAATACGCAACGTATGATGTGTAATTTATTACTAATCCCACTTTTTTATAAACGAGCAAGTTATATTTGGCTGTCTGTCTGTTTACATAACATCTGGAAAATGGCTAGAAATACGATTTTGATGAAATAGACATGATTAAAATATTTGAAAAGATGCCTAGAAAAATATCTGTTGGTATAGGTCCCACAGCTAGGAAAAATCCCACATCTGGGGAAAATCTTAGTAAATATAAGTATTAATATATAAGTTGTTTATTACTAATTGCTTAAATTTCCTTTTTCAAAAATAATAATAAGAAATGTAGAGTAATATATGAGCATTCCTGAACTTTCAAGTAAATGTCAGTAAATAGCTACAGGTTTTCTTGAGTCATGTATTAATTCAAGGCAGTGCCTATATATATTATGGGCTATGGCAATTCCGGAAGTATTCGCTAGGAAGGTACCGGGCCAGGCGACAGCGGGTCACTCCGACACGCAACGACCTACTCACCAGCGGCAGCTAGCCATCCATTAGCTCAATTTCGTGTTCAAGTTCACCCGCGTTCCATCACCAAAAATATTTTGGTAGTGTGACGCAACCGAAAGCGACTACGTCCCACTCGAACGCTCGGGCGGCTCTCCATCGGTGCCGCTCTCCCGCGCGACCTTGGCCGCGGTGAGCCGCAAGGTTCGGGTCTTCGAACTCCAGCTCGAGCACGGGCCGCGGGGTCCGCGGGATGCGGGGCCGCCATTCCTCCAATCACTCGCCGCGCAGGCCTGAGCGTGCTCGTGATTGGTCTTTAGTCAGCGCGGCAATGACCTCGGAGACCGGAGTTCGAAACGCGCCGATCCTCGCCTCCAAGCGCAGACCGTCAGGCTTCGCCGGCCGATAGAGGTGATATTCGCTCGACGAGGCTGACTCCACCGTCGAACCGATTGTATCGCACGGCGCGCTGATCTTTTTGCAGACTTTCACTCTTATGGGGAGGCCCGTGCGGCTCGGAACAGGAGCGCGCGCGGCGCAGCGCTCGCTCAGTTCGTCGATCAAGCTCGAACGAGTAGCACGCGGCGCGTGCAGCGACAGTGTAGCGTTCGCGTAACCTTCATCCCTCGCGACTGACGTGCCGGCCGCTGTGGCCCATGCATTTCTGTCCTATTTATTCAGTGATAGAGTGCGCGGGACGATTTATGTTTAAGATCCGATGTGCTTTCTGTGTTGTGCAGTGAGAGGAATAAACAATTAAATAGTTTTAAGGATATCCAAATGACTTCAGTGATGTCTCCTGATAGCAGCTACGGGCGCTATGATGCGCCTGCGCCGGTGGACCACAGTCTCATGAGTCCGGCGCATAAGGAGCGAGAACCGGAACTGCATATAGGTAGTCTCCGTCTCTAATGTGTTTTTCTCTTTCTCAGCTATATCGTTTGTATTTAGGCCTATAAATGGTTTCAGTGAATGCTGTAAGGTTTTTGATAAATTCAATATTTTGTTAGAGTAAAATTATAAATGTTAAGACTGGAAGAGAATGCTTTTTAGCATTAAGTTTACCTTTGTACTACTTTTATGTGCAATAAAGAATTTTCTAGCTATCTAGATTTATCTGTATCTAAGTAAACTTAAATGCATCATCATTATACCTAACACAGTTGCCTACTTTCAAGGTCATTGAGTCAAATTTTCCTAAATTTCTTTCAGTGACAGACATGGAACCATTTCCTATAATGCAGGTCCAGTTGGAGTTTTATCCTGCTTTCAAATATATATATTTTTTGCACTAACCTTGTGATTTCACTACAATTCTTCTAGAAGTTCCAGCTACCTGCAGCCAGCCATTCTCCTACTTCCGTGGGATTAGACTAGAATAAAGCTTCAAAAATAATAATTTTATCAAGAATATGCAATAAAACGATTACTGGCAATTGGGGATTGCATTATAGAAATAAGCCAATTACTCAAAATTAATTTTATAAGTTTTTTTTTATAAACTACTGTAAAAATCACGTATGTCAACATTAAATGTGATAAAAATCACATTCCGATCCATATCAAGGTTATAAAGAAAATATATCGTTGCAGAAAATTATAGGTACCTTAAACTTTACCAAAAATATTTTTTTACTCTGAGTTTGTCAGCGATAACTTTTTCTTGATTAATGATGAAAACCCTTCTGATTGTTACTGCAACGGTAAAGGGTGCAATGCAAACAAAATGCAGTTTAGATTTAACGTGAACGATTACCTATCCGTTCGCAGAACGAATATTTGATCGATGGACTGTTGAACATTTCCGCTCGGAAGGGCTCGCCAAAAAACAATTAAAATGGCATTGTGCAAAATATGAACACTCCATGGCTTAATCAATAAAACCCCCGTGCAAATCGATGGGGCTTAAAGGAGCCTGACTGCAGAGAACCCTTATTGATTTGCGTCCGATTCCTAATGATGTTATCGCTTTCTCTCGTGAAATTTGAAGCCGAATTAACAAAAGAGTTACCGTTGGTCCCTTTTCTGAAGTAAAAATTAATAATTGTTGACAATCGTTTGAAAAATTATGTAAGAAATGCAACAATATCAGTAACAGCACGACAAGCTGGTTTCACGTGGTGTCAGCTGGTGCGTCTCCCACCAGGCCACCACACTACTTTTACTTTTCTCTCGACGCGTACGCCTGAGACACCAGTTGAATGAACTGCTTAGAATGCAATTTGAAAAGTTCGACTGTTTACAGCCTTGTTTATATTGTGGTTTAGCTGTTATCTTATTACAACTAAACACAGGCCTACCAAGTCAGCAAAATAAGCAGGAATCATTATAATAACTTTATTGAGGACACAATACAAGATAATACACTCAATATAATATACATTATGTAATATTAGTTTTTAATAAAACCATAAACATAAAAGCCTCAATGGACAATTAGTTGATAGGAAAATTGCATCGCTGATTCCAAGATAATGAACAAGGAAGTAACAACAGACGTGCTCGTTATCAAGGTAACACATAATGAAACGTGATATAAGAGAGAATTATTTACAAACAAACATCGCCGTGACACAGATCTGCACCTGGAATGGCCGCGTCAGGTTCTGCACGGTCGCAGATACCCGCCACCACCACCTTCGCGTTACGTGGACGAGACTTTCTCGCACACTTTCCTCGCCACTTAATTGACGTAACGAACTCGCGACTCTCACACGCGCTGGTTAAAAAACGCGCGTGTTGCATCACTTGGAGAAATGGCTGCACGCTACTGACTCTGTTGCAACTGCACCAGTTACGTCTCGTACTTTCCCTGATCCATTGTAATCCCCACTGCTTGAGACCGGCGCACCCACGTTATTTAAGATGAGACCGAAATCACTTCGTGGGCCATAGCGCATATGCCTTTAGAGAAAAGAAAGTAAGTATAGAAAGCGACAGAACAGGTCCGTGCGTCGACCCGGCTCGAGAGCTCGCCAGAAATAGAAAGTTCCTTCCAAAAGGCCCGTCCTGCTCCCTTAACAAATAAACAAATGGATCAGGAAAGTGAGAGCAGTCGAGGGCGCACGAACCAAGTTCTTGGGACGAGACGGCCGGTCCCGCGCTCCGATCGCCACCGGCGGTGGTGCCTCTAAATCAACCCGACACCTATTATTTGTTACCGCGGAGACTCTACATATCACTGACCTACTAACTAAATTGTTTAGCTCATTAGGTATCAGACCATGTTTGACGATAAAACAATAAACCAAACAACGCTTGACCTTTGTATCACATATTTGTATAGCCACAATTTTGTGACTGATAACCGATTTTACGAAATCACTTTTTCTACCACATTTTAGTCAGTAACAAGAGGTCATTGACTCTACCAATGTAGAGTAGAGAGACTCGGCACTTTCTAAAATAACTATTCAGTGTCACCTTGACGCACGCAACACGAGGTTGCGTCACTGATTTCATTAGTGAGATTGTTTTGTTAAGCGTTAACATTTTTTAGGTAACGAAGCTCTTTCTCTGAATGAATGGTAGAGCACCTCCAATGCTAACATTCCGATAGAGATTACTGTTGTAAAGTTATTGTTATGAAAACATAAGCCAAGCAAGATTATGTGACTCCTGCGCTCTATTTAATAGTTACAACGACGAAGTTATGAGCACAACGCATTATTTCCATTATATTAGCAGCCTATATTTTCACAAGATGCTGGCAAGGTTACCATATCGCTGAAATCACTTGAACGAACGAGATTGTTTGTTATACATGCTCGTTTCACAACCACAAACCAGGATGTTTAGCACGCGCTAACACCGTAATCTTTACAACCTCCATAAAATAGGTTGACTTGTTTACGAATATGGTGCATGGCATGCACGTTTGTGTTACCTTAACTTATAGTGCATTTCTTTTGTTACAGAGTTTGACGGCACCACAGTGCTGTGCCGCGTATGCGGTGACAAAGCTAGTGGCTTCCACTACGGAGTGCATTCCTGTGAGGGCTGCAAGGTAAATATGCTTACTGATGTTTACGTGTCATACAATGTTTTATGAGCCGTCATATTTATGTGTTCACCAGCACCTACCGTAACATAAATGCCACCGAACCACTACCACTCTTCTGCGTACGATTTGTCAATAGGAAACGTTTGAACACGATTGTTATTAAATAGATGCCTTATTGAGTCACGTATGCGGGTGGGTAGTCTCAGATCTGAAGTAGGAAGCATATCTGCGGGCGACATGGATCCCCCCGCCTCTATTGAGCTCCTCTGAGGAGCAGTGACAAGGTCGAAACATGCGGAAGACAATCTCTATGCATTTACACCAGATAACTTTATTAACTAAATGTAAATCCGATGTCCGCATTGCCTGTCTGTCTAATAATACAATAAAATAGTCGAAAAAATATCGTGTGAACTTGTTGCGTTGAAAGTGGTTTTTGGGTCGTTGTATACCTGCCGGCCTCGACCGGCCACCGACCGGACAGAATCAGACCCTTACGCCTTACGCCCCTGCTCTATACTTTTTATTTTTTTGATACCTGTGCCGGAACAATCACACGGGAACGAGGCCATGTCATTTCAAAGTTCGAGTTGAAAAAGACTTTCATTAAATGTATCTACGTGCAAGGGTCGGGGTCAATTTGAATGCGTTAGGGTTAAACGGTACAGTTCTGTCCCCTTCCCAGTCTTTTCTATTCTAGTTAAATGCTCTGTTTCTTATGCAGCTCGTGTCGTTTATTTCCTGGTACACATATAAACAGATCAATTATACCGGGGGCCAACAATAAAGCTACATCGAATGAATTAATAAATGCGCACTATTTTGATGAGTCCTTAAAAAACATGTCTGGTTCACAGTCTTGCAAAGTTACGTAATCGGCAAATGGCCAAGAGCAACTTCGTTACTTTCTCATATTTATTTCTATTGAGACTTTGCAAGTTTTTTTTTTAGCATTTATTAGACTTTCCGTTTTGATATCCACTTATCGTTTGTTCATTTTAATTATATCCAACTCAAAGATCGTATTTATGATAATAAAAGTTCATGAATACTACTTCTGTGTAAGAAAAGGATGTCTGGGATAGAAATGCGAAGTGTACTGTAAACTGGTTTGTCGAACTTCAAGTTCTGCGGGAGAAAGGCGGGAGACTCCGCGCGGGACAAAGCGTGTCCTTCAGGCGCTTTTGTCTGGTGCATTGTGCAGAGGAATGAGACGACTTTCAGACGATTATAACTCGAAGATTGAGACCCTAACTTAACCTTTGGCCTTTGGCTTTTGGCTGTGGCTTTTCTTATATTTTCGCCATTTGTCATATAAATTGTGCTCAAATCGTTTCAGCGGCCTACTTATTTTGCAAAAGAATTATGATTATGCCATGAATTGTGGTACCCTCAATTCACGCGGAGAAAGTCGCGGGTAGCAGCTAGTACTAAATAAATTTTCTTAAATACGTATAAAAATATTTACGTAATCGCGGCCTAAACCGCCACCTAGTGACAAAACGTATGAACATGTCACACAAGTGCAGCCACTCGGCGCTAGGTGGCGCTGTGACAATGTTATCGCGATGGTGCTGCCACTACGTGACTACGGCTACAAACGGAAGCTACTTTCAATGAATGACTGGCTGAGCGTGTAATTTTATAGCTCGATATTAGCTGTGTATTCCAGCGCACGCATTGATGTCAACGAACTCGGCTAATATAACCCAATTTAATTAAATTAAAATGCTGTTTATAGAATTTTGTGGTTTAGGTTGCACAAACAAGGTAAACAATTTTCATGTCAACACATCAAATGTACCTAAACGAGGTTAAAAAATTTCATGATTTGCTGAGATCATTTCGAAGCTAAATTAAACAACTCTTATTATTGGACCTGCCTCTTCGGACGTAGGCATATCGGGATTTAGAACAAGAATTAGAGCATCTTGCTATGTAGAGCATCCAGTTGCCACGACAACGCGCTTGGGCTCTTTGTTCCGCGGCCGACATAATTTCCGCGTATTTTAGGTCGCTCAATTTTTCGGCACCAATCTGTGGCAGGGCGCGGGCGTCGACCTCGGTCGCTAGCGCCACGCGCCAGCCTTCTCTTGCCGTAAACAACTTTTACGGGCATCGAATGTACGCGCAACGTGAACGTAACCCACATTATTTTTGAACTGTCAGCGCTGAAGTTCGTTGATCCCTCGCCAGTTAAATTTATTGAGAACATCGTGAGCTGACTGTTGCAGATACGATTCCTGCTCGACACAATGCTTATGTGTTTAACAGACAAGACTCGGGCTCATTAAAGTCTATATAATGATTTATTGAATTCGGTTTACGGTTAAGCTAATAGCAGCACTTATAATATTTATGAACGCTCTACATTTTCATGTGTAGGAAGGCTTTTACGGTCTCATTAAGTGCGTAGATGAAAACATTAATTAAATTTTAGTTCGTTAAGATTTAGCTCGTCAGTCACTATTATAATTAATGAACCTTCTAATTGTCGGCTACAAGAAATATGTTTGTGTAAAATGACTACATTGGACGCAAAAGGACTGATTCAAGTAATGTACTATACCTTGTATATACGGTATGTATATACGATTGCAATTTATTCAAAATGCCCAATTAAAATCGCAGTTGCTAATAAAAACTATTAAAATATGTAGGTATTCCTGCCACAAGTAGAGCTACATATTTGTCCACTACCACTTGGCATATTTTTTTATTGAATTCTTTGTTTTCGCACTCTCTTACAGTCACTCGTGTGTCTGTCTGTCACAACAACATAATTTTCCGAAACCACAAAAACAAAATTCTAGCAAAAAGTTGAAATTTGATACATATACAGAATAAGTAAAGTAGAAGTTACTATGGTAGCCTACATGTACAGAACCAGTATGAACCAGAACTTGCGTGGGGAGACCACGCGAGTCCGAATAGCATTTGACCGATTGTTTTTTTTAAGACTGTTTTTGTTATGAAATATTGTAGTGGCATTTGCTCGCCGCACGGGTTCAACTGACGCTAAAGAGATTCTTACAATTTAGTTATCCTACTTCCTACTAATATTATAAACGCGAAAGTTTGTGAGTATGGATGTTTGTTACTCTTTCACGTAAAAACTACTGAATGGATTTGAGTGAAATTTGGAATGGAGATACTTTTCGCCCTGGATTAACACATAGGCTACTTTTCATCATCATCATCAATTTTCATCATTATTCACGCGGGTAAATCCGCGGGGTGCAACTAGTTGATACATAAATTCAGAGATAAACTTCACTAATTCAAGTGAAAGATACCAAGACCATGCGCTAACGTAAATTATTGTCACGGGCCTTCGCGCCCCTTAGGCAGGCATTAGCTATTAAAACCCCTTCCGAGTAGAGATAACTAGATTAGGGTAAGTATATTCATGGTAAATGTTGAGATCGCCTTTCAGTAATTTACATATTTTTATTTTTTTTACAAGCTTTATTCGGGAATGTTTTACCTTTGAAAGTGGTGTAGGTATGATGTTTGTCTACTTATAATATATATAAAACAAAATAGCGATACGTAAACGGGATATGAATCACGCGTGAGTCAGCTGCTTTGTTTGCTATCGCCAACATCTGTGCAGGGCAGGCACGTAGCCTACCAACTATTGTCTATTCTACGGCACGAAGTATACTTGGTTTAATGCTGTAGCATCAAACATGTGTCGTAGTAACTGTTGCCAATACTGTGAAGCAGTGGTCTGTTGAGGTCGCTTCCTCAGAATTGTGCGTCAGCTCTCAGGCAGAGTCGTTGCCCGCTGTACCGTTACGTCCGCGGTGACGCCTCGCGGCCGTACTAACTTGTCATTAAGAAAACTCGCGTGTGATTATTCTAGCTCACGGTTAATACACCATTACCAAAATATAATTAAATTTCAAAATGTGTCTCAATGTAAATAGTATTTCTTCTAGTTAAATGTGCCTGAATGATTTTGTGTCATGTTTTTGTGTTTAGTATCGGATTCGCTTATTCAGAGTATTTTAGCAACCACAGCGCAGGTCAAATTCTACCGTAAACCAAATTGTTAAAACAATAAATGGCAAAATCAACAAGCGTAAGCAACACAACTCAAAAGAATGTAAAAGTCGAGTTTAACGACCTAAATCAGAATGAGCCACAATAAAACCCGAAAAGTGTGTCAATGTAACGTTAACGACAAAAAGTGTTGGCGATCGCTTATCGCGAGCTTCGGCAACGCTATGTCGAAAAGTCTAGATGGCGGGTGCGACCCACATAGCACTGACGAAACCCTCGCTATGTGTATATTTATGTGGCGCTTTATTTATATACCTGTTCTGTGACTCACGCGGCTTAGCAAAATGCATCGCGCGACCTGTCTGTCTTTGCGTATATAAATGTTTTGATAGATCCAAATGCGTCATAACATAACTGTTTCAGAAAAAAATACAGTCACCCAGTTTTATATGAGATTGATTACCTAGGTAAATACCCTAAAAGCCGTTTAAAGATAGAAAATAGTATCGAGTCAAATATTAAACCGCAAATCCCATTCACACCTTATTTGTAAATGAATATCCCTTTTGTTATAGGTAGGCTTTGTTAGAGATATATAGGTACCTACCTCTAATGCGAGCATAAATAAATACTCATCGAATTATCAAATGACCTAATTTCAACTGAACTACATAACGGTTATGTGGGAATTAGGTACGTGTTCAATATATTGAGAATATGTAATCCTATTTTTTAGAACTCAAAAGGAAGTCACCGGGTTAATTAGTTAGCGGTCACTGACCCGTGTTATTAATATAATTTATGAGGAAAATATTGAGTAGGTACTTGCACACTGTTGAAGTGACAGGTTAGTTATTGGGTCTCTGATTACGTGGAACAGGTTACCCTCTTTAGGATAAAGTTTCTTTTGTTTAATGTCACGAAATTCACCTTTTTGTAGCGTATCATGAAATGTCGGCACTATAAGACGTGTAGTACAAGGCGAGGTAGTAAAGGTTTTGTTTTCGCGGCACCAGGTCAACGACCGCACGGTCGGTCAGTGCCCGCTGCGACCAATTATGGGCCACTCGCACAGCGCACAATGGATCGATGGCAGCGCAAAATTGGGCCACCGACCCGACCCGCCCCTCCCCGCACAGCCTCCTCTTACCGATCTAATGAAATCAGATCATGCTCTAAAACCTTTTACATCCCCGTAACACGAAAACACGTATATTTAATCATCACTCTCACCGATCAAGTAATAAAGTAGATAACAATTAAAGCCTTGGTTGTGTTAGGTAATACCATACCTAAAATTACATTGGGTGTGACAATTGTTTACTAAATAGGTATGTAACTCTTCAAACTTTTGTGATTTGGTTACTAAACAGGTAAGATATAAGAAGTAAGAATTCATTACTATTGCTTGTATCTTAATCATCCAATTTGCATATTCGTAGGGATAAATTGAGCTGTAAATTCTACGTAATACCAGACGGCTAGGAACTGATGCGTTTCAGAGGATAATTAAATTGGATCACTGCAGCCCCTAGAGGAGCGCGCGCGCATTGAGGTAGGCCGTGACGCATGGGTGACGTCATCAGGCAGGCGTAGAGTCGGTCGGCGACCCGATCGGGCTGTGCCCTAGCTCCCGGGAGCCCGAGGGCGAGCGGGAGGGTCGCGGAGAGTAGGTGCGGTTGTGCAATCGAACGGTCGACGACCCGGGGTGAACGGCCGCGCGCCGCGACGCCCGCCGGGATGCGCCCGGCCTATATCCGGCGCACCGGTGCAGCGGCAGCGGCGCATTCTAGAGCGGCGTGGACCGTTAGGAGCGAGCGAGCGACGCGCGGAGTGGGGGGCCGGGGGGGCACTCTCACTTTCTCGGTTGGGTCGGCGGCCGGCAAGTAGGTCACGCGGGTAACTGTGCGCCGCGCGAAGCGGCGCCCGCACAGTTCGCCGTCGGCCGCCATCCGTGTCGGTATAGCGCGCGAAAGCCTCTTCTCAGTAGTGTGATATTCGTGACGAGGAGAGTGGTAGTGCTTGGCGAGTGATCGCTTGTGAACTGTGCGTGCAATGTCGTGCGGTGCCGAGCTGCGCGAGCGGCACTCGGTGCTGGTGAGCATGCTGGAGGGACGGACCGAGTCCAGTGACTCGGGCTGCTCCAGTGATGACAGCTCCGACAACGAGCGAGAATCTAAATGCCGCTGTGATCCCCAGGGTTTCTTCCGACGCTCCATACAGCAGAAGATCCAGTACAGACCCTGCACCAAAAACCAGCAGTGCTCCATCCTTAGGATTAACAGAAACAGATGCCAATACTGCAGATTGAAAAAATGCATCGCCGTCGGCATGAGCAGAGATGGTGAGTTAAATATTTTTTTTTTACAAAATTTGTAGTATATGAGATAGACATAATTTTTTACATCATATTTTAAATGTCAAAAATGTGAATTTCAAAATATTATTATAAGAACACGAATAACTTATGTCTATCTTAGTTTCTTTAAAGCATATTTTCCTTTTTTTTTAAGTAAATCCAATCTTAAGGAAAATGTTGTCAGGGTAAATGTATAAAAAGTACGAGTTTGTCTTTGTGACGAAAAAAACTGTAACTGCAAATTAACGCTTGAATGTGTGTCAAAATGACGCAATGAAACATTAATGTAATGTGGCGCTAATTGATTGCGTTACATATGAATGTACACACGGCGGGTTGCAGTATGCATACGCAATTAGCTCGGGAAGGTCGCGACATCTCGCGGCTACGCCAAGTCGCCGAGACTTGCCAGTCGCAGCTCGCCAAGTGGGACGCTCCTGCGCTGCGCTGGCAGATCCTATTTCGCAGTAGCGCCGCGCAATGGGGGAATTGGTGGAGGGGGCAGCACTGGGCGCAGTGTGGGAGGTTCGGTTATGCAAGCGCGGGTTAGCGCTCGCTAAGCGGGTCGACGGCCGCAGCAGCCCCGCTGCGCCGCGGTTGCGACACTCACCACGCCGTAGGTCCGCGCTAGGCCCGCCACGTTGTGTGCACTCGGTGAAAGCAGAGAAAGGCGTTTCGTAAGCGCGAGAGTGAAATTTGTATTTTCACTTTCGTAACGCAGTTTAATGACCCCCTGCCATGAGATGTTATAGAAATTTACTTATTTAAATACTCATGCTAGACAATATGAATAGTTTTATAACTCAGATGCCTAATCATCTGCTACTTGATCTTTTATGAAACCATTGTGTTATTGTGACTGAAGCCTGTTAAAAGTAATTACTTAATATAATATATAGTTCATAATAATATAATATCTTATCCTGTTGAAAAAATCGTAAACGTGTCCAATAAAACAAACTTTAAAGTAATCCAAATAAATCTCAGGTTAATATAAATAAACATATTAAATTATATGTATTTAAAATAAATAATAAATTAACAGTCCATAAAACTGCATCACCTTGTTATTTTTCATTCTCAATATTTTATTGAAAACTGAATTTAATTTTAACTGACCCTTATACAGACAATATTTTTAATACAAGTCCCGATATGAACCCGTAGCGCGTAGCAGCCGTATCCGTAGCAGTATCGTAGTGCCTTCGTAGAGTTAGCGTTCACATAGTTCTGCTACTCGTCAACAGATGGCGTTAACTGGAGCCAATGTGCGACTTTAGCGCCAAGCGCGCGATGTGACCAATGCTTGAACGTCGGGTTAGGATGTCGTTTTATGTAAACTTAAATACAGTAAAGCTAGGTACCTAACTACAAAAAATGGTATAAAATGGGTATGCATATACTTACTGCAAAATCAATTTAATAAATATTCGAATAAAATCACAATATTATTAGGGTATTTAGATTTAACTATCATTTAAAATGACGGCATACTTATATACACTTCTTATAGTGGAATAATATGTTTGCTATAGATAAACTCGTCTAATTTTAAAAGTTTTTACCATTTTAATCGTACAAAATTTCACTATTATTCTATTAGAAATCAAAACAAAAGTCTTCCAATTAAAAGTTATATTAAAGGCCTCCGCTTCTTGATGCATACTAACTGCAAAATCAATTTCATATAAATTCGGAAAAAACACAATATTATTAGGGTACCTAGGTAATAGTCATTTAAAATGACAAGATACTTTTATACATTTCTTATAGTGGAAATTATATAGATTAACTCATCTAATTTAAAAGTCTTATAAGCTTTTGCCATTTTAATTGTATAAAATATCACTATTATTCTATTAAAAATCAAAACAAAGGTCTACCAATAAAAAGTTTTAATAAAGGTGTCCGCTTTTTGATGTGCTACGGCGTAGCATACGTCTCGTAGCATCCAGTCCGTCACCAATCTGCGCGATCGGATCGAAAATTGTATTTAAATTTCAAATTGTTATAAATATAGTACGTGAAAAGCTATATTAGGTAGGTACATAAATGGGTTATAATACTGAACTAGGCGGCACTACGAAGAGTAGGAAGCAGCTTGAACATTGATATATCAAATTGGCAAGATTGTGATATAGCGCAAATATTGTTATTTGGGGGGTAGTGGGGAGCAGGGCAGCAGCGGGGGCAGGGGCCTGCGCGGAGTTTATTGACGGCGCCCCTCCCCGCGCGCGCCGCACTTCAAGTTCAAGGTTAGCGCGGTGCGCGCCGCGGCGGCGCAGTGCGAGGGAATCCGGCCCGCGCACCGGTCGTCAGCCCTCATCGCAACGCTATCGCGAGCGCTATGACAAGCTCACCAGTTCGCACACAACACGCGAGCCTCTCTCACGGCAACCGCTCTGCTCTACGACGCTGAACACTCACTTTGGATTGCAACCGATTTGGATTACAGTGCTTGTGCAAATTGTTCTATGAGTGATATGTGACACTTAGTGAATACTTTTTAATTAATAGTCAAAAACTTAACATAAAGTTACCAACTTATATCTGTGGCCATAGGCTGTGAACTAGTTGTTAGTGAAAAACTTTTTTTATTATCAAACATGGGTGAAGATTTGCCTATTCTCAAGGGGATCCTGAATGGGGTTGTGAAATATCACAATGCACGTATGTATTTTTGTTGATATTTTATGATTATTTCAACATCTTAATTATATTTTCAGTTATCTTTTTTTTCTTTATCACAATAAGTAGTATACACTTTGCCTTCTACGTTTCTTTTATAATAATTTTACTAATTTGGTGTATAGGTAAATAATAAATCAATTACTGACTTCATTCAGCAAAACTCAATTAAAATTTCAACAAATTGTTATTAAAATTCAAAAATATCAAATTTTATTAATCATCAGCATTATATAAATAATATACCAAAAGAAGATTGACATAGCATACGTAGGTAATTTACTTTTAAAAATCATCAACGTGCTGCATCTTCGGCATTTAAAAAAGTAGTAGGTTACAAACAATAAAAAAAATAACACATACTTACCTACCTACGTCTAAATAATTGCGTTTCATGAATTTCCATATTTTTATAGCTCTTTTAATTATGATCAAAATTATGATTATCTACAAATAATACGTAAAATAATATATTTTACTTTGTAAAAACGCCACCAAATCCTTAAAAATATAATGAGGGCGTTATAACCACAGCAACATTTTGCATCAAAGACACTTCGAAAAACAATAAATATGAATTATACAAAACCTAAAAAGCACTAAATAAAAAGGAGAAAGGTCCACAATTGCAAAATAAAATCGAGAAATATATGATTAACATGTACTGTTTGGATGTAAACAAAAGCACATGAAAGCATAAAAGAGAGATTATTCATCGATCGCGAACAATGGGATCGCGCATCTGGTGCGGCCCACATTTTGCAGCGAAAGTCGGGAGAAATGGCGAGGGCGCTCTCCGCTTTCGTTTTCAACCGTGAGCTGTGCGCGCAAACACTTTCACCGGCGCGCGAGCACGAACGCCGCAAGCGGCGCGCGATCCTCCGGCGCATAATACTTTTCGCTCCGCAGCCCGCGGCCTGTCTAGCGCGAGAAAGTCGTAACACTTTTTAGCATGACCTCGCGGTTCGCGCTTTGTGACTCGTCATTCAAACTAGTTCACTCGAAAGCGACGCGGATGGAATCGTGCACCCGACAGATTTTCAAAAGGCTCGCCAGACAGATAGGGGTGGGTCGTGACCGGTGCGACGGGCGATGAACTCTACCCTCTCGCCGTCAGCTGCGCGTGCACATGGCTCGCCGCGCGGCCCGCATGCATGCGTAGGTACTTAGCGACAGCTGCAATCCAACGACGTATGCTTAGCCACGACCTTGCACAACATTCTCATCGTTATTTGTGACCGCTTTGTGTATCGATTTAATTTTAGAACTTCAGTCCTTTATGCATTTTATTAAACTAGTATCTCTTTTGTTGCAGCCGTGCGATTCGGGCGCGTACCAAAGCGCGAGAAAGCGCGCATCCTCGCAGCGATGCAGCAGTCGTCATCGTCCCGCGCGCACGAGCAAGCCGCCGCCGCCGAGCTGGACGATGCACCGCGGCTGATGGCCCGCGTGATGCGCGCTCACCTCGACACCTGCGAGTTTACGCGGGAACGTGTCGCCGCCATGCGTAGCCGCGCCCGAAACTGTCCCACCTACTCGCAACCTACTCTGGTGAGTACCTCTTATCAATCATGCAACATACTATTTATTTTCATGTCATATCAAAATGAATACCTACTCTGTAACACATTTTGGCCGAATTAACTAATAAAGCCTTTTGTATTGTCGTAGGCATGCCCTCTCAACCCGGCACCAGAGCTGCAATCGGAGAAGGAATTCTCCCAGCGTTTCGCCCACGTGATCCGTGGTGTGATCGACTTCGCCGGATTGATTCCCGGCTTCCAACTCCTGACTCAGGATGACAAATTCACCCTGCTCAAAAGCGGACTCTTCGATGCCCTATTTGTACGGCTAATTTGCATGTTTGATGCGCCGCTCAACAGCATCATCTGCCTAAACGGACAACTCATGAGGAGAGATTCTATCCAAAACGGAGCAAATGCGCGATTCCTCGTCGATTCCACTTTCAAATTCGCCGAGCGCATGAACTCCATGGAACTTACCGATGCTGAGATCGGTCTCTTTTGCGCCATAGTCCTCATCACCCCGGACAGACCCGGCCTGCGCAACATCGAGCTGGTAGAGCGAATGCACGCGCGCCTCAAGGCTTGCCTGCAGACAGTGATTGCGGAAAACAGACCAGACCGGCCCGGCTTCCTGCGAGAGCTCATGGACACCCTCCCCGATCTCCGTACGCTCAGTACGCTTCACACGGAAAAACTCGTAGTTTTCCGGACGGAACACAAAGAATACCTGAGGCAGCAGATGTGGGGCGATGATGACGGCCCTCATTGGATGGATTCCAGTGCCGACGATTCCGCGCGCAGTCCCATCGGCTCTGTGTCGAGCAGCGAGTCTAGCGAGGCTGCCGGTGACTGTGGCACGCCACTCCTAGCTGCCACGCTGGCTGGCTGCCGCCGCCGCCTTGACTCGCGTGGCTCCGTGGACGAAGAGGCACTCGGCGTGGCGCACCTCGCTCATGGTGGGCTCACGGTGACGCCAGTGCGACCTCCGCCACGCTACCGCAAACTTGACTCACCCACCGACTCTGGCATCGAGTCTGGTAACGAGAAGCACGAGCGGATAGTTGGCCCAGGTTCCGGCTGCTCCAGCCCACGTTCGTCACTTGAAGAGCACGCGGACGAGCGGCGGCACCACTCCGCGCCCGCTGACGACATGCCCGTGCTGAAGCGCGTGCTGGAGGCACCGCCACTCTACGATGCCTCCTCGCTGATGGACGAAGCCTACAAGCCACACAAGAAGTTCCGCGCGATGCGGCGTGACACCGGCGAGGCGGAGGCGCGACCCGTGAGGCCAACGCCGTCACCGCAGCCACTGCATCACCCGCACCCGGCAAGCCCCGCACACCCCGCGCACTCAGTGCACCCCGCACTATCGCCACGCCCAATGCGTGCCTCGCTTTCCTCGACGCACTCCGTGCTCGCCAAGAGCCTGATGGAGGGGCCGCGCATGACCCCCGAGCAGCTGAAGCGCACCGACATCATCCAGCAGTACATGCGGCGCAGCGAGGGCGGGGCGGGTGTCAACGTGGCGGAGTGCCCGCTGCGTTCGGGCGCGCTGCTGGCATGCTACCGCGGTGCATCCGCGTCTCCTGTGACCCCGCTTGCGGCTCCGCCATCGGTGCTGGCGCTGCAGGTTGACGTGACCCCAGAGCCATTGAACCTGTCCAAGAAGTCGCCGTCGCCACCACGCTCCTACATGCCACAGATGTTGGAGGCGTGAGGCCGGCCAGCGGAGCCGCTTGTCTCCGCCACCCCACCCCGACCTACTTTAATTTAAAAACGTAGGGATAGTAATTGTTCGCAGATCGTTTTAATATATTATATGTGATAATTCGTTTAGGACGCGTGCGAGCGTGGCCGGCGCAGGACGAGGAGAGCGCAATAGACTGAATCAATTAATTTAAGAAACTATATAAGTGTAATTTATAATGCAATGCAGCGCCGGTCGCGGTGTGTTTGTGTGTGTATTGTATGTGCGTATGTGAGCGTGCTCAGTCATTTGTTTGTTAATATAATGACAGGTTGTCGAATTAAAATAAAACAAAATTGTAAAAATTATGTTGGATTTCATTCTGTATCACCCCTAAGCCCCCAGAGAAAATTAGGTAGGCTCATAAAGCTAGAAAAATAAAAGCCAGCGTAATGTACAATGTTTTTTTATCACATAAGAGATATAAGAACACCCAGACTATAGATTTATTAAACAATTCTAATTTAAAAGTAGAGTACTTTTCCATTAGAATTGTAAATTTATATAAAATTTAGTCAAGATAATCATATATTCCAAGTAAATAGGCAAATATAAATTCAATAAATGAATAATAGGGCACTTATTTACTCACAAAGAACAGATGTACAAAGGTGAGAGTAATAAGGTTATATAGTAGGCAGGTAAGAAATCGATATCCTTATCCTACAAGGTACCTAACCGATCAATTCACGAAAATTGTTTCCAAAAATTAGAAACAGCTAATTTTTGTTTCATTAATTATTCTGTTCGCAAAAACATATTTTGCCGTAATTTTATTCAAAGTATCATAATACCTGAAAATCGATTCTTGGAAACAATTCTTCGATGATGTTTTCACAAAATTTCATTCCATAAATAATTAGATCGCTAATATGTAGGTACTTTTCTAAATTACTCAACACGATTATATTTCATATATATTATAATTTCTTTTAATAGTGCCCTGTCGCTGGCATGTAAACATCACGAAGAAAGTTTCTAACGTTTTTAAATGTCTAAAACTATGGTGGAAACTGCTCCAAAATGTAGATAAGAAATTAAAAGTGGACTGGATAAAACATGCAAAAAGGAAGACAGGCCTAAATAATAGCAGCTATTTGGTATTATCTAGGTAAGTATATTGAACAAGGAGGACAAAATGTATTGTGATATCAGCGATAATAAACAATTAATTCAGGTAGCTCAGTAAAAATGCGGCTTTGTCACATTCAAATGAAGGCTAAATAAAACACGGAGGTTAAAAAACTAGAAGGGCGTGAGGTCGTCGACCCAGGTTAGCGCCACCTGCGGCGCTTCCGGCGCTCTACTACTTCCACCGGTTGACCCTACCGGTGCTTTTCCGCGTTCGAAGCACGATACGAGCCGCACCACCTAGGCACGAATCATCTATTAAGTCATTTATCTGAATGATTTCATATTGTTATTATCAAAGATCAGCTCGAGTGTCCTCATGGCGTAGCAATAAGGTGGCAAGACCGGTAAAATGTTGGGTTAGTAGTTTTGGCAAGATTTCAACCCAAAAATACAAAATAACGTGGCATAGCTTCGTTCACTGGTGAAAACGGTTGCTATCTTGGCGGCTCCTTAGCATCTGAAACACTTAATTTTGACATTGGCGCCGGTCTTTCGTGCTGAAGTTCGAAGAAAAACTTAAGTAGTCTATGGTACAAAAGACAACGACCTACATTTTTGTACATGGGCCTGCCATTTTGTTACTACGCCACTGCATGCGATGCCACTTTGTCTTACTCCTTGAAAAAATTTCCCACGCTAACTCCGCCCATGAGTCCCGATTAGAAAGTGATAGCGCTATTACTCACTTGAGCCCGAGAAGAGATGCGGTATAGATTCTGTCCCACCCAGAAGCACTCAGAAGTAAATGACGTGAGCGACATGTGATAAAACTTTGCTTTTTTTTTCGTTTTGCTTAAAAAGTAGCAAATATAAAAATAAATCATGTTCTATTTTGTTACGTGCTGTGATTTTCTACCAAATTGTATAAAAGTTTACTGTAAATATCTTCTAGATTCGAAGGATGGGCGTAAAAAGGTTTTAGGAGGGCCGGTTTCAAAAATAAATCTATCTAGAAAAGTTTTACCAATCGTGTTTCTGATCTATGATTTCGTTAGATTACATCCTTAAGTAATCACTGTATAAACATCAAGTTTGTAACTTTTACCTTTACTGAGTGAGAATGTAACGAAGTGACTCCAAAGTCAAGAAGCCTCGTCTTTATGGTTGGTAACATACATGTTGATAGGCGCTTACTTGAAATTGTAGAGGTCTAGAAAATGTTGCTTTAACTACGCATTAGGTACATCGATTTGAAACGAAAGGCTTTACCCTAAAAAATATTTAATTTGGTGATGACGAAATTACTCTTAAAGTATGGAACTTAAAAGTAGCATATGGTCTTGTGACGAAAGGCCCCTAACCCGTCTAAACATTGAGCAAGATAGGGAAGGCAGTTGATTTTGGCAGCTATGACATCTGTTTTGACCTCCACTTCGTTTAGTAAGTTAGTAAGTATGTAAATAAGTAATCTTGAGAGATAACATTAAACATAGTACTGACTAGTTAACAACAAAAACTTCAGCAGCTACGTAATATCTAGTTAGGTCTAAGTATATCATTACTTCTATTAGTCTATGCCTTATCGGGTCTATTACAGATAGTGATAAAAAGTATTACAGATTAGTAATAGGAAATCTAAATAACATTTCTGCGAAATAACTGCGTGATCATAAAAAAATACGTCAGGAAGCCTTTGCTCCGGAAATAAAAACGTTCAAACAAAATCTAAATGTAGATGTTATTTTATTGTTTGATGACGTAGGATAAAATGTTCCATTAGGAAGTAAATAAAACGCAGATGGTAATAACGATGATCTGTGTTGAAATACTGATATGAGAATGATTGCGTCATGACTAACATAGTAAGGAAATACCTACGTCTTAGAATGATTATGGTCTAGTTGATTACAGAATTCTCGACCATACATTGTCACTGCGCATAATTCGGTGACGAATCATAACTGAAGTGTTAGCATCATTAGTGTGTATTTTACCAACTTATTATACATATCCTATAACTAGTGGTTCGCCCCGAACTGAGACCTCGCGATGACACCTTTATCAGCCCGACTAATTTAAGAGGGGAAGAAAGGGTTTTGTATTTAACGGCTATGTAAGTATGTTTGTATGGATGATCCATCAGAAATCTAAAACTATCGAGTCAATTTCTCTAACATGAAAGAAATGTGAAGCAAAATAAAAGTTTTTTTTAATTAAGCAGTGCCATCTAGCTGTAGTTTTGCTACCTAATTTTTAAAGATTTAAGTTCTCTACTCTAAAAATGCATATTACAAAGAAAAAATCCTCAATTTTCGACTTCTCCCCGTGGAACAAAATATACTTAAATAATAAATTTCAGCATTACCAGAGAACTTGAAGTATCTTCGAGATATTTTTTTGCATATTTTACTTTCTTCACCCTTCTAACCGATTTCTAAAAACATTTACTGAGAAAAAAAATTAACCTCTATAGGTAATTATTATACACATCATCGAAATAGCCTTTGAATAGGACTAAGCAACAGGGCGTAAAAACTACATACCTGTTAGTATTTAAAGTACTTGACGAATTAATTGATGACGTCCTTTTGACGAAAACATAGAACTCCAACGTCATTCATATTCTTAGAAATGGGAGGTCAACAATGGATGTTATATTGGTTATTGTTTTTTATGGTTCAGGTTTCTAATTTCTTCAATTTCAGACTTTTCCCTGTAGTTGTGACACAAAAGCCACAAGCATACCAAATTTCAGCATTGTGGGACCCTAGAATTTTTTATTTTTGCGTTTTTTATTTTCCCTAATATCTCGGAAACTACTAAGTTTAAATACTTATTAAAAACAGTTTTGAAATGTCCAACTAAAGCGCTTTCATTAGACACCCCACTTGATCTGACTGTCTCACTTTTATTTTTTTTACCCCCTCTTGGACCCCAATATCTCAGCAACCCCCTGACCGATATAGCTCATAACCTTACCTACAAATTGTACCAATACTATCTACCCCCATACCAAATTTCATGAAGATCGGATTAACGGTTTGGAAGTTTTCATCGGACAAACATACATACATACACACATACATACAAACGCCGATTCTTCCAACTTGACTCAGAGAACTCGCTTCGCTCGTTCAATTAAACAAAAAAAAGTTATTTATAAAGTACTAGCTGCACCCCGCGATATCACTCGCGTGAACAATGATTAAAATTGATGATGATGAAAAGTAGCCTATGTGTTAATCCAGGGTATAAGGTATCTCCATTCTAAATTTCACTCAAATCCGTTCAGCCGTTTGAGCGTGAAGAAATAACAAACATACTCACAAACTTTCGCATTTATAATATAAGTGTGATATGATAGTGTGATATACAATATAAAACGTAACCTATCTGTTTCCTTCATTCCTTTTGACACCACCAAAAGACGCCACAGGATGAGTCGTGGGGAGTCACCCCGTGACACCACCGACTATTAGTGATGGCCTGCTAAAGTAAAATCATATGATAATGTGTCATGCTTTTACGCCAGAACAGGTAAGCCGATTTTTTTATTCGGTAGTTACACACAGTAGCAAAGTTTCATAGGTAGATCAAAACCTGGATTCCAAAATGGGATAGTTTTATCCCAAAATTACTATTCCACGAACGATGCTGCTGTAACCTACATACAAAACAATATACACACAACCAACCACACACCAATATTGGTTTTGGTATATACCAAAATTACACAATTAAAGCGGCAAGTCTTCCTTTTAAAGATGTATCAGGATGTTATTGACCGGGTGGTCGCGCATGCGGGTCCGTGGCCGGCCGTGCACTTGACTCGCTCGTCGCTCGGTGCATCGGCCCGTAGTCCCCGTGTACTCAGTTAACCTCCCCCACCGCCTACACCACCCATCCTGAACCCATCCTTCAACGCAGCTTCATTTCACCCGGTCTCAGTGCATGTTTAAGTCAGTAAGGTTACTTGATGAATGCAAAATACCTACAAGTGAGCTTTCAATTAATATATACAGCATAAACGTATACGTCAGTCAGTCTGTACACATACTGGCTTATCCACTGATATCCAAGTAACTATGGTATTTACGGTGTATTAAACCCTACACTAGAGTAGAGTCTTGCTTAAAATATTATCAGCTCTTCCTTTTATACAAACTACAAACTGAAACAAGGTTTTCTTCATACTTTCCCGGGAAGCAACATATATGTATATATAAAATAAAAAACATACTTGTACCTAAACCGTTTTGTTTTTTTTTATCATCATCATATACAGCTCTACCGTCATCATCCGTAAAAAATATCTTCAAAAAGCTTATTAAAAACTAAAGTAGAGTAGATGTTTGACTAATTCAAAACGGTATAGGTACAGGCATGTTTTTTAAACTTTCGCGATTAGAACACATATTTATTTATAATAAATAATAAGGTAACACGCGATAAATACCCATGACAATATAAATAAATATACAAGTATGTTGTTTTTCCTGTAAGTATATTATTGGGTCCAATTTTCTAAAAATGTTTTGTTTTGTAAAATTTTTTCAGGGCGTATGTCGGGTTATGCATGCTTTTAACCGACTAGTGAACAAGGCTATGCCTAAAAATAAATATTTCAAGTAAAAAACTCCTTTTTATGGTTCCTCAGTCAATATCTCAAAAACTAAACAACACATCTTATTCAAACCAATTTTCGTTGAAAGTGTTAAGGTGTTTAGGTTCTACTACCTTATATATTTCTGAATTTTGCAACTTTGCGGAAAATTTAGAGGGGGGGGGGGACACTTTTCACGACTGTAAAAGTGCATTATCTCAACAACTATTGACTTAGTAACTTTGAAACCTCTGTATAATTTTTGAACTTCTAGAGACTAATGATGATAATGATGATCTAAAAATACCCCACGCTTATGTGCACTGATTTTGTTTTCAGTTTCGTTTATACCTATCGCCACCCCAAATCATTTGTTTTGTAATTTCTCTACATAATCTACTATAAGTCCACTTGTTGAGAAGTTTATTTACTGGAAACACATGCACTGTAACAACTATACCTATAATCATTTTAGTACCTACCTCATCTCGCTCCACGAGGATACCAGGAAGAGGGTGGTGAATTTACATATACCTAAGCACCTACCTGTAGCTATATCACTGTGCCTGCCTTCCTTTGAGTTCAAATATTCTAAAGCCACGTGGTTCGATCTACATATATATGAATGCAATTACGTAAGTCCGATGGTTTATTCCACCTGAAGGATAATCTAAGCATCAATATGACTTGGTAATGTCATAAGATAGCTAACATATTATGATGATAATTGATACAAAAATGTCTGTTTGGATCTTTTTTTTTAAATCTTTTATTTTACTTCACTTTTTATTTTTGTTAGTATTGCTATATTTATTATTTTTTATATTATTTTAAACCAGTACCACCCAACCGATTAAGCTGAAATTTTGCTTACTTGTCAAGTTCTGATTATAATACAAAATCATGATTAGAACTCCTTGATAGAAAATATTAGTCTGATCGTGTTTAAACTCATTTTGAGTTCTGATTACTAATTTCATCATCATCATCACCATCATCAGTCAGCATATTTCATAAAGGATTGTTTTGAAAAATATTTTTTTCAACAAAAGACTTTGATGTATTTACTTTACCTTCCGACGCGTGTTATAGCGCCACCGTGATATAGAAGTGTGGCAATATAAGCTAGTTAATCTGTTCTGAATTTGTACAAACGGTAGACATACAACCACATTTCGATCAGCCGGTAAGAAAAGGTAACAGACACACAAATGCAATTTCTTACCCCAAACGACCGACATAACCCAAAGAATTAGCAAGTTGAAGTGACAATGGGCAGGTCATATAGCACGCAGAACTGACAACCGTTGGGACCAAAGGTTCTCCGCCAACTCAACAAAGGAGTAGCAACCACTAACCGGACGACGCAGTGTAAAAAGGCCATCTCGACGGAGCAAGGAAAAAACAAAAACTACACAAATAAACGTTATAAACGTTGCAGGAAGTCATTGGATGGAGGTGGGTCAGACCATACGTCGTGTCGTTCTATGGGGGAGACCTATGCCTAGCAGTGGACTACTACAGGCTCATGATAATACAACATATACAACGCGGTATACAACGCACTACCAGAAAGTGTTAGAAGCTCAAGTTCGACGCTATCTTTCAAAAATAATTTAAAAACATGGCTTGTGGATCAGACATTTTATCAATTTCAGGATTTGTTTAAAATGAATATGAATGAATTATTTGAAATTATTATTAGTTTAACACTGATTACTATTTATTACCTATACCTACTTATGAATATGTTTAATGACCTGTAACCGTTTTCGTTATCAATAAACTACTATGACTATGACTATGACTAATGATGTGATGTATGATTATAGTTAGTCTGTGTGGAAATAGAATAGGAATTGGCAGAAGAGTACTCAATCGTCGATTAAGTCGATTGTCTCGTAAATATAGCTTAACTACGAGATCTTGAAACATGTAATGAAAAAGTTATAAAATTAACATCTTTAGATGGTTGCGTTACGTTGCCTCCGGACCAGATTTACCTTGATGGTACAATTGGCACCGCGTTTTCATGTGAATACAAATCTCCGATTTTCACCACATTTTTTTTTTTGAGTAAATTACGGTTCTTCCATGTGGCCCACCTAATGTTAAGCGGTAGCTCCAGCCCATAACAAACGCAATACCTCTTAGGTCAGGCCACCTAGTACGCGCCCTATATATAGAGATGAAAAGCCTCATGTGCCTGTAATCTCACCGGCACCTGTATTTTCGGCTTGGCAGAAGAATTTGCTATTGTGGTAGCATTTTCTGCGTCACCAAGCAAACGTACGACTAAACCTCAGAAAAGACAAGTTTGGACCACACGATGAAAGCTAACAAAAGCGAACGAAATTTTTCTCGGTAGGTACATAATACTCAATGCTGGTGAACTGTATAAGAAACTTGTGTAACTGAAGTCATAAAAACGAAACGAAGTTGAGTTTCTTCAAATAAGTTGCAAAATACTTCGCCAACTTTAAGGAAGCACTTGCAATTCTGTCTCGGAACTTTAAAGAAAACAATTATACTCCACCCAGTTTCATAAAAACATACAAAAACTCCGAATAAGTAAGATCCGATACCTAGCAGCTGGTTTTGTTTGGAATGGAATTAGCTTTACAGATAGGTTTACGGTTAAATACATATACATTTGGCGTGGTGTGTTCGGCCTTAGAATAGACCCCTCCATCTCCTCCCATTGATTACACCGGGGGATGGGCAGCAGCATCCATCTGAGTACTCAACACAAATACTGCGACAGCCGAGCGTGGTGATTATGGTAATTCCCCCCATTGTATTTGATAGAGGAGGCCTCGTCCAGTAGTGGACATGTAAAAGCTACTGATGTCATGCATAAACTCATGCCTGTTTCCCAGAGAGGTAGAACGGGGGGGGCACAAATTTCGACTTGCTACTATCCTGACATACCTATACCTCTCTTGCTCACTCCGGTGTACTTTATACATACTCGTCGGTGTTGGGGTAGTCTAGACTTGGCCTTTCTCCAGAACTCTTTCGATGTTGTCTCAATAAGTTCGCCTACGTAGCCCTGTTCCAACTATACCATTCAAGTTCGCCTTATGAATGTCTACTTGCCCAAACCATCTACCTTTCTCAATCCTTATTCCAATATGCTGAAAAAAAATCCAACCTGTCTCGTATGGAATGCTTACTAATAGGCAAGTAGGGAGTGGGTACGTACCAAATAAATAACTTGGACTTGCCTCTGATAGGGGGTCATGTTAGGATTTTTAAGGAGATTTGAGGATATCTTTTATGGGAATTAAAATCGTGAGCCTATGTATGTTGTTGACACACAGGTTGGTAATTCCTTGATCAATAGATGATATAAATGAAGAATCTATGTGTAATAGAATTGAAGTTATCGTGGCTTGGTATCGTTTTAGAAAAATAACGAATATACTACGTACTTTACTATTCTCCTGCTGACGTTTCGTTAACCATTTTGAGGTCCTTCCTCATGAGCACCGACCGCGACCACGCTCAAAGGTCATGAGACGGGTTCCCGTCTCAAAATGGTCAACGAAACGTCAGCAAGAGAATAGTAAAGTAAGTGGTGTATAGTCGTTATTTTTCTAAAAATCTATGTGTAACCCACACTGAAAATTGCGGACTAATATGTCACATACAACAAAATATTTCATACATTGTTACTGAATCAACAATAATGGGAACTCTTCTACTTCCTGTTTCAGATTACCGGGGTATTCCGAGAAGCATTGTAACTGCCTTGGACTGTGATCTCATTTGTACTTGTTTAGTCTAGACTTCATGCCAAATGGCATCATTAGAGTTCTGTACCTCAAAATGTACCAACGGGACTATTATAGGATCACTTTATTGCACCTCTATCTGGCAATATCCTTTTTAAATTTAATGCACAATATGAACAAAGGCTGCCAAAGTTGTTGGGCAATTTTTGTTGGTATAAGATTTGTCCTGGCTTAGTATGTTATATTACTGGAGGAAAGCGTTACCCGAGTTGGTCATGGAAAGCAATGGCGGCGATGAGCTCACCACTTCATCATCAGCCTGTAGAAGTCCACTGCTGGACACAGGCCTCCCCCTTAGAATGCCACGACGAACAGTCTTAAGCCGCCTCCATCCACCGACTTCTTGCGACGTTTATACTCACCACTTGTCAGGTGTATATTCCAGCGACTGTGCAACCCACCCCCTTTGATGCTCTGCCTACGCCTTCGGGGAAAAAGGTGTGCCTTTATGTATGTAGGTATGTATGTATTATTCACGGTGGCAAGTTGAGATGGGGCATGCAAGGCAGCTACCAGAACCGTTGTAAATAGCTAAACTCTAAGTTTTGAAGTAGGTAACATAGCATGCATTGACAGATTTAAACAAATTAATATTGAAATGTTTTTTCAAACTATGTAATTAATACAAATCTAAATGTTTTTTTGTGTTTTTGAACTAAAATGTCATCATAATTTTATCAGTAAGATGCAAATACTAATTATTATATCCATGTTTTTTTAGATTACTCAGTTGAATTGGTTATCACTCATAACAAAGGCTCGAACAGTGAATTACTTAATCATAATCATCATCATTTAACATCACTCAACCTACCTTTTTAATAGACAGATGTTTTCCAACATTTAATTGACCAATAAATATGATTTATGGCACCTATTTACATCAAATAATGAGTTTTTCATTGCTATATCCTTATGATTATTAATTTCGCATTGTTTGTTATGTAAAGAGTAAATTTGTTCAGTAGACGTTCAATGTCACAGACCTTCAGGCGGCAAACGGAAAACCCCGAATCTAGCCGCAACCTTGCGCCGCGAGGCCGGCTTCAAGCGGAAATAGGACACCTCGTGTAACCAAACTACTTATAACAAATTAATAACTTCACTAACAACCTTTACTTATTGTGATCAGAAACAGAAAATAATGTTAATAGAAAGCTGTTCCAATGGGTGAAGAGGCTACATAAATAAATTGTATGGGCGACTTTCTCATAACGAAATATGACCAGTGGCATACCTAACTCAAGAAAGGACTGCACAAGCCCATGTTTTTTTTCAAGATTTTGGAAAAAAGACATGGGCCAGTAAGAGCCCGTCTCCTTTCTAAGATGGATTGCCAAATTTTTTCACTTTACAAAGTTCGGTCAATTTGTATTTCAGTTCCGCACTCGTTAGGTAGATGTAACATTTTGCAAGAGGCGCAGTTTTGGGTGGAGCGACGCGGCGGGAGATAGTGGGGTGCGCGTGGGCGCAAGGGTGGCAGAGGAGGCGGGGTGCGGTGTGGGCACTTGGCTCCAAGGTCGCAGAGTCACAGCCGGGCAAGGTCGTGGTGCCCGCGCGTGCCCGATTCTCCTCACCCCGCACTCCCAATAACCCCCTGGATTTGCGTGGGACGTGACCTTTAGCCACGCTCAGTAGAAATGATTGTATAAATACATAATGTTTTTTTCGGCCACATACAAATCTAACTCGAGCTACAATCCCCATATGAAAATCCCTTATTTTTCTAAACAAACGAAAATTAGGAATTGAATACAATAAACAACCCTCTAATGATTTGAACTGGGCATGATAGGTAGTTATTTCCAAAAAAAATATTCAATATCCTCTTACACACTTATCATGATGATCACTTGGCACTGTAGTAGTAAGCCCATTAATCTTGCAACTATGTACCAAGAGTAAAAAACCCGATAATTATGGTGATGGTGATGGAACCGCGGACCCTCACAAACTCGGAAGTACTCGGAACGTACTCGTGGTGTACCTTACCTACTGCTAATTTATCATTCTATGCTACCCAACAATGTGTGATGAACAATATATATGTGTCGGAAATAGTCGGAACTAATGCAAGAAATTTATCGACAATGAAATTAATTATTCCCCAAAATATCGCCTCCAGCCACTGCAGACGCGGCACATGTATCGAGAAGTAATAGGAAGTATCCCGATATGGAGCTGGGACCCCTTCGACCTCGATCATATCACGCGCTCGATTCTCCAATCAATCCACATACGCCATGTAGCTCCATCTTCCTGGAACAGACATACAGGGAATTTATTGTCCTACAAGAATCCTCTTAGAATCGGTTATCTGCCCCTATTTGTATGCATGTTTGGTTAGAGAGTACGGCAACTCAATTAAAAAAACGGCATTAATATTAATCTTTAGGGGTACCTCTCCAAACATTCTGGGGTGTTTATTTTATTGAGAACATTTTTGATCATGTACGTATATCGTTAAAAAGATTTTATTATTAGATGCCGTACTGACAGTGAGATATATACCCCGCCAAAGTCAATGTCGGTCAAAATCAGTGGTGTCCGGCCCAAGAATAGACCCCTCCGTCTACCCCTGTGGATGTCATAAAAGCTGGCTATGAGGATGGGCAGAAACATCCACCTGAGTACTTAACACCAATACTGTGATAATATAATATCCACCTGTCTAGCGGCAACATAGAGCAAATCTCCCCATTGCATTCTATGGGCGAGGTAACGTCCAACAGTGTATCGGTTGATGATGGTGATATATAAGGAGGAAAAAATTATTACATCCACACAATCGACATTTAAATATAAACACAACACACATTAACACAACACACATTAGTTTTTAATTAGGATCAAAAGCTTTATTTGTCTAATTTGTCGTCATAAATCGTTCATCTATTCTATACGCTTCTTTGCACGTTATATATCATTTATTACTATATCTAGGTGCATATTTATTCAATTTGTTTCGTATTTATTTGTGTAATAATATAAGTTATTTTATTTCTCTTCTCTTTTATTTGTTAACAATGTATGTTGAACTTTTGACCCCTGATCAATTTTCCGCATAATTTAAGTATATAATATATTTACTTTAATTAGTTATGTATGGTGTACAATCAATAACTTCCATTCATTCTGATTAATGTTTTATTATTAACCACCTAATCTATCGGTTATTTCATTGAACGTAAATATTTTCAGTTTATTTGATTAGTTTTTGTGCGAAAATTGTATTGGAGGTTGCGTAAACCTGGACAAAGATAAAGCTCTTTCAGGCTGTGACCTTCAGCACCTTCTTGTGTTACATATGACAATGAATTTGTTGTAAGTATTCTCAAGGTTTTTTGTCAATATCACTAAACAATCGCTTAACGTATTATAACCCTTTATTCATAACAAATTTTTAAACCATTGATAGCTAAAATAGCTTTTGTGTTGTTTTGGCGTATGTATGTTACATCAAATAGAACAAAATAAAAGCAATTTTAACTAAAATAGTTTTTAAAATAAATTATGAATAAGGGGTAAGTATAAATAGAGACAGCAAGAAAAGCAGAGGTAAAACTGTCATGAGATGGGATGACGAGCTCAAACTACCAGCAGGACTGAACTGCAGAAGAGTTGCTCGTGACAGAGAGCAATGGAAAATGAAAGATCAGGCCTATGCCAATAGGCACGCTGAAACACCGACATTTTATAAAACAAGCAACAGAGACTGAAAAATCCGTATTTCACAATACGAATGTTAATTATCATGGTTACAAGAATATTAGTTATAATAATTTATATTATCATAACTTATATTCTTGTAACCATGATAATTAACATTAAAACTGAATAAATATTGTATCATTTTATTAGTACGTTTGGTTTTTGTTTCCGGTCCAGTTGTGTAACAAAACGTTATAACATACATTTTTAAAGGAACCTTCCCCATTTTTAGGGGAAGGTTCCCTTAAAAGGTGTTGTTATATAGTACATTCCTCTTTAGCCGGCTACGGCAAAGAAAAAGGAGCTAAATTGAATGTGGTGGAAATAATAATAATAATAATATTTTTATAGATAAGTAGTATTCCTTTATAGTGAAAAATGTATTTTATAACGAGTTTTAGAATAAATCAGCGTCATAATAATAATAATAATGCAGACATTTCAGACAACATTATCTAACCCCAAGCTAAGCAAAGCTTGTGTTATGGGTACTATGTAGATAACAAAAAAAAATTAAAAATAAAATACGATTTTCCAATTTTTTTAAATTAATGTAAATATGGATGATATGGATGGTTTGGGGATGGTAAATAGGATAGATAGGCTTGATGAGAAAATTCCAAAAATATATCACATTATTTTCTTTTAAATATATACAGTTTAGTATATTTTCATATTTCGTAACAGGTGTTTTTCAACGGTTTGTTTGAAAATTGTTCGGCGCTCGTAGCACTCTCGTAGAAGCGTAGACCCATTATAACCGTTATCGTAAACGTGTCATACATGCCCGTCTAAGGCTGCAATGAGTATGATGAGATATCCAATATTTTTCTATCGAAAAAATACCGTTTTCCCATTTACCGTTATAGGGCCGCCAAATAAAATAGATATTGGAAAGCCGGAAACTAATTAAAAGCCGGTAATTTTCTTTCTTTCTTTTCACCAATAAGAAGTTTAGGGCGTGTTTTACTCAAGTTGATGGTGGTACGGTGATTATGAAAAAGTGTTTAACGCTTCTTTTAAGAAATACTTGTTGGGCAATTGTAGTTGGTATGAGATTTGTCTTGACTTATTTAGGAGTGTGTTATTACTGAAAGAAAGCGTTAGTCAAGTTGGTCGTGGAAAGAAATGTTGGCGATGAACTCATTACTTGTTACGTCTATATTATTGTGACTGCAACCCACGGTGAAAAGAGGCCCTTTGAGGCTCTGCCTATCCCTTCGGGGAAAAGCAGTCTGTTTATGATGTATGTTTAAGAAGTAGGTGTGCAGTCAGAATAATTCAATAATCATACAAAAATATTCAAGCATCGACAACATAGAAAAAGTCTAGTAAAGTAAAGTAGAGACGCGTAGGACCGAAGAGGCTATTAAAACTAAGAAAGGCCTATAGTCTTTTTCTATTTATTCCAATTCATTCAAAGATTGCCTGGCAACAATTACTGGTGGTGGTTGCATTAATTATTTATGACATATGCCTGTATGATCAGTTAACTTATCTATCTGCCCAACTCTAGTATGGCATTTTAAAAGTTAAATAAGTAAACAGTAAGTGATTCTGGACTGAGATGATGATTCAAAGAAGAAAGTCTAATCCATCAACAAGTAACAATAGGTGCGGTAGGTAAACATTCATCTAGGTCAAAAAAGCCGGATATGATTCTCGGTACAATCTGGAAACCTTACAAAATAGGCTCTAGATAGGTAGTAACAGTAAAAATGATCCGTGTTTATCGGGCATGGCAACCTTGCCTTGGCCAATATCATACGCTATCATAGCCTCAATATTGATTTTGCTAGCTTCGTTAGTTATCTTTTGGGTTATGATGAATAAGTAGTTTTGATACAATATTAACAATAAAAAAGTTTTACACCAATTAAGTATGTCAAAACATTCCAATCCTAAAAATAATACTAATACTATAAATGCGAAAGTTTGTATGTTTGTTTGTTACTCAATCACGCTGAAACGAATAAACCAATTTCGATGAAATTTGGTACATATATTACGACGTAAAATGAGACATAGGCTATTTTTATTTCCGGTATATAAAACGAGCGAAGCCGTTTTAGTAACTACTTAGGGCGGCTAGTCTAAGTTGTATAATATAGTTATTATAATAATATAATATAATATAGTTATAATATAGTTGTCCAAAGGTTGCCTGGATGAGATCGCTTTCAGCGATAAGGCCACCCATTGTATTGCCTTTCTATAGTAATATTACTTGTTTATTGTTTCTGTGGTGATCAATAAAGTGTTAATCTATCTATCTATCTAATATGTTTGTTTTTTGTACGGACGTCACATTAGTCACTGTAAACACACATTATTAAGAAAGAAAAAACTACTTAGTGTCATAGTTTAACATAATTGTCAATTATCATCATCATCATCCTATAGAAGTCCACAGCTGGATATAGGCCTGTCCCATAGAATGCCACGATAAACGGTCCTGAGCTGACTCCAACCACCAAGTTCCTGCTAACTTTAAAATGCCTTTGGTCCATCGAGAGAGCGGTCTGCCTACACTACATCGTCCGATTAGTGATCGCCACTTAAGATCCTGTATCAGTTCTACGAGCTAAATGGCCTACCCATTACCACTTCAACGTGCTAATTCTAAGAGCTATGTCGGTGATCCTGGTTGTTCAACGCATCTCCTCATTTTGGATTCTAACAAAACTGTAGTGAAACTTCGAGCATAGCCACTCCATAGCCTGCTGCGTGACTTTGAGCTTGTGTATGAGGCCAATCGTTAGCGACTACGTCTCAGTACCGTAAGTCATCACTGACAACATACACTGATCATTAGACTTTCATCTTGAGGCTCGGGATCAATGACGAGAAGATATGGCGCAGTTTCCTGAACGCTGTCTATCCAATGTCTGTTTTCCTCTTTTGCTGACCTCTTTTTCAAAGTTACCTAATTGCAAAGTTCAACACATTTCCTCTCTTATATTTGGAAATACAAAAACAGTGTTGATCTGCAAAAAGAGAACTCCAATTTATATTGAACGCGACCAACTGTTAGGTTTATGTCCCTTGCTGTCCTTGATACTAGGCATTTCGGACAGGAATCTAGGCCGCGCGGAGGCGAAGGGAAGGCAGCAACGCCAAGTAGAATGGAGTGACCCAGATCTCAGATATTTATTACTCTAAGACAAGCAAGCAAGGCAAGGTTAGAAAGTCTGTACTTGCGTATTTCGGCCTAAATACGAAGGCGGTAGTAAGATCACTTTACGTTTCAAACTCTAACATATAGTAGACACATGAGTTACGAAATGAGGTCTCTGAATGTTGAGAGCTTTCGACAATATTTCATTAACCAAATTCGTATTTAAAAATTTCAGCGATTAATTTTGTATTGATTTTTCAAGTCTTAATCGTGGAAATACCTTTAAAATTTTGTTTTTCCCTTTTTTTTGACTATATCTCAACAGCCGTGTTCTACAGGAAACGATCGCAGTTTGATGTTAAGTACTCAGGGTGGGCTGCTGGCCATCCCGTGGTGAAAAAATATATAATCATAATAATTAAAACTTTAGTAGTAGAGCTTTTTTGTGAAACTGTTCATCCGAGGAACTACCAGCTATACCTATTTCTGCCGCCAAGCAGTAATGCTTGCATTGCTTTGTTCCGGTGAAATTACAAATTATTAGATTTGCCATTAAATTACAATTTAATGGCTCCTACATACTATATCAAATTAGCTTGCCAGCGGATATAGAAATCAAAAATATACTTTTCTATTTTTTTTTGTTATGTCTCGAAATGTGCTATTTCAAGTCAAATACACAAGGTACTATTGAGTCCCTAATACTATAATATGACTTTGGCACCTTAAATGTTCGAAAGGTATATTAAAGTAGGTCCCTGATGGTTCCAAGGTTATGCACTAACACGATGTCCTGGGGGGGGCGGTTTAGGGCTGCTGAGGATAACGAGGGAGGCGTAAGGTCGCAACAAGGTCATCGCAAAGTCGCCCGGTATCGTCTGCAAACATTACTTTGGTATAAAAACTGCTTACTCGACCTAAATGACTGATTAGGTGGTATTTATCAGTTATATTATAACGTAACTACGGCACTATAGTAGGTACCATAGAATTGAAATTATAGTTAGATTGGTATCAGTTTAGAAAAATTACGACTATACCACGTTCTTAATCATTCTACTGCTGACGTTTCTAAAACTATAGTATCAGCCATGTTTTATGTGTGTTAATTATATCTACCTACTAATAATGCCCTAAGAGGCTTTACACATTAACGTTATGCACTTTTGTAGACTGCTAGGCATAATATAGTTAACAGAATAAATAAATAATAAGCTGACATCAATAATAAACCAATTACTTATTGCAAATAATATTATAATTTTAATTTGTAATTTCCTATGACAAGGATAAAAATTGTTGGTAAAATTACCTACATTATACATATTTGCTCTATTAAATGCCTACATAGTTTCTACCTATTCAGACTACCTAGGTACCGAAAATTCAATGTTGTAGATGAAGGCCAAATCCACGATTTTATATTAAGTGCCTTCAACTCAATAGTTGTAAAAATAGTTGTTGTCGAAATCGGTTTAAACGAGTCAGAGCCGAAAGACAAAATTGAGTAAAAATAAATTACAAAGTTTACGCATCAATAAAAACAGTGTAATTATGAATACCACTTACGAATCCTGTAAAACTTGGAGAAGAAAGTGTTATTTCTTTGTTCCTGACGACTTTACCTGAAAGGTAGTAAAGAGCATCACAAACTATGTAGTTGAGGAAGAGTTGAGGCTAAGGAATACTCCAGACGTCCAACCAACCGTACCGCCATACTCAACTCCGATAAAATGAATCGGACCATTTAGAAATGATGGGACCAATCGGGAATATATCCAAATTCAATGTCATATTTGGCCTGGAGGTTGTTCAGTACTAGTTAATCAGAGATTATAGATGCTGTGAATGCTGAATATACCACACCGAAAATAATAAAGTTACTTGAGAATAGAAAGAAAAACCAACAAATGACGAGGTAGTCCTGCTACCACCTCACACATGGAGATGGGTGTTATTGTGCAATTTGATTATTGTAAAAATTTTGCCATTATTTATTTATTTTTATTCTAATTCACTGTGTTTTCTGTAGAGGGATACATGGTCAGGTTAGAAGCCGAACCATTTGGCATTTTTTATTCCACTGAAGATAATGCGTCCCGTGCAATCATATATTACTCTCATATTTGCTGTGATTAGGTAGGTAAGTAGGTACTTAAAGTAATAATTTACCAAAATAATATACAATATTGTTGTATCATATACAACTTTGTTAGATAACAAAGCCATTATCAAGCGAAAACTTTCCCCCACACCAAATTGTTTTTATTGGCAACAAAAAGTCTGAATTGAAAGGTCCGCCCTTGTCTATCGTTATTTGGAGTCGGCTGAAGGGCACGTCTCCCTAGGTCAAGGGCACGTCTCACTGACCTACATCCTAGCTAATGTGCCCTTAGAAGGTCGCAACGACCGATGGTTCTACATGCCTATTCAACCGTTAATTAGCCGCTCTTTTGATCTAGCTCTAACCGACAGACGAGGTAGTTTCTATTGATTCTCTTCTGATTCATGCTATTATTTTCAGCGGAATTATATTTATGGTGAAAGTTTGTGAAATACGTATGCGGCCGTGGTGTGTTCAACATGAAAATGCAGGACCCTCCGTCTCCCACCATGGATGTAGTAAAAGCTGACTAAGGGGTGCACCAGGGGCAGCAGCATCCACCTGAGTACTCAACACCAATCTATCCGCCAAGCGTGGTGATTATGTATTTTTTGTTCTTTATTTTTGTTATACACACAATTGTCGTAAGGTCAAACTGTTGAGGTACTTTTTAAGAAAAATCAAATTTTGCCACTTTTCATCCAAGATGGCTGCGAGCGCGTGCGCTGTGCCTATGTTCAACAACTTATGAGGACGATTTATAAAAATCATCAAAAAGAAAGAGATATGTGGCATGATGACGATAGGTAGCATGGCACTGTAATGCTTTAATTTCTGTAGTACCTAAATTAAACAAAAGGTTATTTCTAAAGCAGGCATTGTTTAGTTCATAAGTAAATTCAAATAATAACTGAGCCCCAGTCCGTGACGACTATTTCTCAGGGTAAAAATGAGTCGAATAATGATCAGTGCTACTTGCAGTGTACTTGCTTGCTCCTTCTGAGTAGTATTAAGTATTAAGAAATGCCTAACTAAATAAAAAAACAAAAAAAAATAGTAGAGAAACTGCGACGTGTTATGCGACGTGCAGTGCCAATCCTAATTTTATTTCAGAATCCCAATAGCATTGTGTGAGCGTAAATTGTCGCAAAATATAACCAGAACCAATAAATAACTCCCACTGAGAATAGTGATTTGACTTTACACTGACCTTACACAAAATACTATTGTTGCTCAGTGCAAGAAAAATCGAATTTTCGCGATTTATTCCGGGAAGTGCGGCCAGAGGCGTGAGAGGCGAATAACGGGTTGATTCTGACATTATTGATCGTGCGCTTGTGTGGACTTCTAGTCGGGTCGCATATAGAGAAGAGGAACGTGTGTGTGTATGACATTGAACTTCACGCGGCGGCGCACGAGTTGCGTAACCCAGGCCAGGCCAGGCCACAGTACGACATCACCGCGCTCGTTGCCGGGCTCGTCTCTACAATCAAACAAATTCACATTATCTCGTCTCAAATAGATAAAATTACTTTATGTAATAAACATGTGCGGGCCCGAGGTCGTTTAAGTAAAACAAATTCTTCAGTCGGCGGTCAGTCGTGATTTATTGAATGTTAGCAAAAGGTACTTACGTTCTTGCACGTTCTTGTGTTTTCTGTGTCTATCTAGCTGACTGAAGCAACTTCATCGTAGGGGTAGTTTTTAAAAACCAATATGCGTTTCGTTATTTGCTTTGGAGAGTACTCCAAGTTTAGAGTTAATCGCAACACGTGATAAGATTCTTCCCAATAAACTTTGTCACCCCGTTGCACATATTTGAATCTGCGCTTTCGCCTTCACATCAGCGATGCGATGGCTATGTTTGACGGATCTGACATGTGACCCACCTGCAAATGCAATACCTCTTAGATTACGTCCACCTAGGACGCGCCCAACTTGACATTGAACTACTCCGGTCATCTTGAGACATAAAAATTAAAAGTCTCATGTGCCTGTTTTCACCTTCAGCCATACCACAAAGTCCATACCCTTCAAACCGGCACTGCAGCAATGCTAACACTACTATTCGAAACTTGACTTTTTACAGGAATTTAATTTGAAAACCTTCCTGTGCCCAAAAATATTTACTTAAAAATTGTTAGCCTTATTGTACCGCCCGTGGTATGCTGTGCAATAGTAGGGCTACCATAGATAGAAAATTTAAAAGTCCGGAGAAAAAGCCTGATTTCCATTGAAAAATCAATATGATAAAACTGATGATTATATTACTTTTCATAGATTTTAAGTGTTGATTTTATTTGTGCAATTCACACGACCAAAGTTGATTTTTAAATTATCTCTCTAAAAAGAAGATTAAGTATTATTTGTTTTTATAATGAAAAAGATCTGAAAAATCTACTATTTTATTGAAAATTCGAAAAATCCTGATCCTTAGATTCCCAAAATCCAGCCGCAATCCTGAGATGAGCCTAAAAATCCTGAGATCTCAGGACAAATCCTGAAATATGGTAACCCTATGCGAGAGTCTCTATGTATAATAGACTTGTTCTTTTATACACAGCACAGGTTTATTCATGGGGCTAAATCCTAGAGCACATGCTTGATCTACAACCCCTAGACCACATTTTAATATGGTATTTGGAACCACAAGGCCGTTTGGAAAAATATAAACTGAATTTAAACATTTTTGTAAGAGTCAGTGAGACTGATCTCATTGTTCCTGTCTCACGAACGTCGAGCGTGGTCGCGATGGTGGTGGACTTCAATTATTAAATTGATGTACTTAACTTTTATTTAATTTTTTGATTGATTTCATATATTTACCTATATATTTTTCAATATTCATTGACAATAATAAAGTTTATATAGTAAATACCTACCTAAAAACCTTGAAGAACCATAATTTGTGATGGACTTTGTTTCCGTTGTTCCATTTATTTTCATTTTAATTACAGTATACCTACATACTTTCAATACAAGTCTAACTCCAACTCGATTGCATATAATGTGCCCTTGCATATATGCACATAATACATATATGATACTAAGCTGGGAGTTAATTAGTTAGACAAACTTAGCAGCTTATTAATGTATTATAATAATTATTTATTTATTTAAGCCTTTTTAATCCCAATATTTCAAAACAGTTATTAAGAACATTATTTCCATAAAAACATTTACATGTAGGTAGATACATTATCATAACATTACTATTTTTAGATAATTATTTTTACTTTATGTATTATAATAATGCAATGAATAAATCAAACGGAAGCAGGAAATTACCAGACAAGATTTTCTACTTTTATTCAAGTTCCATCAAATTATCAAGAAAAAAGTCACGTTGCCAGTTTAGTAAGGCATAAATAAAGGCTTCTCTACAACATTGCCTCTTAAGATGATGAAAATGAATAAAAAAATGTTTTCATTTCAATCAATCGTAAAAAAAAAGCCAATTGTCAAGGCCGAGCGGTTTTCTGAAGATAACTTTTAATCGTCGTTTACACGTGTTTATTGGCCATGATAATAGAACGTGAACTGAGACTGTGAAGTAAAATGTCTCGAGGAATAATAATTTTGGCAATGACATTGACATTGGCCGCAGCCAGGGCTCTGATGAGTCGCAGCGCTTGGCGACAATTCGGCGCCGCGAGCTCAACCATATAAACAACATGACGAATAACTTAGGTGTTTTGTAATTTAATAGATAGAGACATACACAACGACTTTAATCCCTATACAGGAAAACCTGTAAGTAGTTTGCAGGAATGAATAACCCACAAATTTAATAGCATATTGACGAACATGCCTACTCTGACCTGAATTAGGCTACTGACTTGTAGAACATTCCAGATGTCATAATTAAGTTAGATACATAAGTACAGTTTTTACCCAACTATGGCAAAGCAAAATATGTAGTTATGATTTTAGTCTATATATGGATATACGTTGTTCCCTCGTAAAGCTTCGAAACTACGTGGTGGATTTTAACAAATATAAGAAGCGTTCTGCGTGTCATGGACTAAGTATATTATGACATATGACGGCATACTAAAATCAATATAGTGGAAATTCAACACAGTTTTCCAACATCGAAAAATATCATCAATATAAACAGATTGGTATCAACTTGTTGATGAATACGTAGTGTTATATTTTAAGGTTGTAGAACCTAAAATATAACACTACTATTAAAAAGCTGAAAATACAATTAAAGTTTAAAACTAAAACTCGACAACGCAATAACTGAAAGCAAGTATCAAAATGTTTTAAAGGAAGCCTAAATCTACGATCTCTAGAGTAAAGGCCTTCAACTTGGTTAATAGACGAAACCGGAGGCTTTTCTAAATAAAAATTGTGGAGCTGGTTAACTAAGTAGGTACACCAATAAATACATTAAGTTGAAGGCCTTGCTGTACAATCGTGGATTTGGCCTTCCTTTACAACATTTTGATGTTTGTTTTCAGGCGTAGTTGGGTTTTCGTTAGTAATCTTTTATTTTATCGTAAACGTTGCTTTACGCTGTAGATGCAAAAAATGCCATTTAACGTACATGAATGCAAAAGATCTCATGCATATATGCCTTATAATTGTGGCGTAGTTAAATTAATGCTTATTCATAAACACATTTAAATGCATTATGTGCGAAATTGTGCCTTGTTATGTGCGGGTTTATGACGATAATTAATTGGATCTGTGTCCATTTCGTCCTTGAATATATTATACTAATTTGCGCGTCGCTTCCGCGAGAGTCGCGAGGTCAGCCTTCCTAGTTTATTGTAACAGCGATATTTACTGGCGGTTGCGGCGGCAAGTGACGACGACCGCGTGGCCTCATCTTGCTAGTTTCCGCGATTCATACTAATCATTATCCCCTTGTACACTAACCTTCTTATTGGCAAGTACACCGTCAATTATTGTTGGTTGTCAAACGGTTTAGGAAAATACGCATAAATTACTCTAACTCGGTACTTTTTCATTACTGTTAAGAAAACTGGAAAGTGTTGAACTCAAATAATCAATTCTTTCAGATTATTTTTGAAAACTTATTGCTGAATTTTTATTTAAAAATTTATTTATTTAATTTTATTTTAACAATTTTAGGAAAACTTAAATCTAGGCAACGATAACAATTATAAATATATAAAAATAACATGCCAAGGACATGTTATTACGCTGAATTTATCTACCAAAATAAATGTATAAAAATGTAAGATGTAGTTAAATGTGAGGAGTCAACCGGGTGGCCTCCACAATTCGCAAATAATAATTAATAAAGTGGCAAGTCCGGGTGACGCAGATTGTCCGGGCGGGCGGCGCGGGCGCGGGCGGTCGTCTATTATCTGACTGTACAAATAGCGGCAACCTTGAGATTCGGCGCGCGCGACAAGGTCACCGCGCAAATCGTTATCAGCGTGACGTAAGCGCGTGACCTCCACCGTCCGAGGTGCCCGCGAGATAAGGCTAGATACCGATGATGGCGACCGATAGTGCGGACTGCGGAGTCGCCCGCGCATCCCGCGCCCGCACCGCGCTACTCTTCCGCGTCAACCTGCTACGCCGTAGCCATCCACCTACCACAACTTGCCAAAATATACCCGGATATACAATTTGTTAACACACCACTAATAATTTGTTGTTTCCTAAAGTATTTTCTATTTTATATGTGAAGATTTATATTTCCTTGGTTTTTTAGTTAGGTAATAAAGTGCGTTAGTAACATAATGTAACTCAACGTGACCTACAACATTAGGTATCTACTCGCAAATGACATTGGTTTGATATTCAAAACTTTTTTGATCCCAATGTTGTTTTATTTTCGGCACTACTGTTTTTTTACTGATAAAACAAAAAGTTTGTTAGATTTTACCCATGTTTTACCCAGATAGGTCGTTAGCAAATATAAACCCACTATTGTGGCTGTGCAAAAAATACTGCTTTAATTATCATCATCTAAACTATGAAGCAAATTCTTGACTGACCGGTTGACTAACCGACAGACAACTTACAGCCTCAGCCCCTGCCCTAGAGATTTTGAAATTGGAGAAATCGCCTTCTCTTTTCAAGGCGTACATAGGCAATTCCTAAGAAAGGAATTTTGAATATTCGCCCCCTGAAAAACAAAACCTGTAAAACAAAAATGCTCTGTGTTTCGGAGACTATAATATTGGTAATATGCCATTATATATTACATTAGTTGCTTTAAAACCAACAAGCATATTGTGTATCAGCATTATCTATAATTTTCGATAAAATGCCACAGAACCGTTTTGTTGGCAATTAAAATAACATATTAAGTTTAAGCCAGATTTCAGTGTATTTCGATGTGACAAAAGTTAGTTTCATTTTGAGGACCCAAGGTCAAAATGGAACCACTAAATTGATAAACTTATGTGTCGCAATAAGGTATGTATGTAATTTTAAATTTTTGTTTTAGTTTTGTGCGATTCTAAACGATGAGGCCGTAGACAAAGTAACATTCTAATAGCGATGACGCTAGTAGAAAAGTCCAAAATGTATGAGATTGACGTAAGCTATCGATATGTCACGTGGTCTTTTGTATTGTATTACGACTGTAGAAATGGAATCGCTTCGAAGCGAATGCTGTTTGGCTAGGCCCTCTGGTCTGATGATGGATTTGAAAGGTGTAAAACTCAACGACTTGCAATAGAATAGGTTCCTTACGGAACGCTTCACGTATAAGTTTGTATACTTGTATCATCTAAAATGTGAAGTAAATGTAAAAAATATCACGTAGACAAAGTCGCGGATTAGCTATTTATGTATATAGTCAAGGTGACACACAGATATTTAAATTTGAACATTTGCTAAAACTAAAGTGTTGTGATCAAATAGCAATACCTACAAAGAGGAATACCTACCATTTCATCTGTTGGAATACAGCCAGATTCATCAGCGGCGGCCGATCGTAATCACTTTCTACGTGCTTATCCGTAGCCATCCACAAAATATTGTGTCGGCCTTGTGTGTTCATGGCCGTGCAAAAATATCAACTTGACATTCTAAACGATTTCCCGATCTTTGAGTTGCTAACCAGGAAGCGGCGGTTAACATTAACCATTGCGCCGCGAGGTCAACATTTAGAGTGGTAGGTATATTATATTTAACTATACTGTGCAAAGATAGCCGGTATCATTTAGAACTGTACAATTTGTAATTGAACAATTTATAAGTTTTATTTTCCTCAAAGGCCATCGTCGATATGGAACAAATCATAAAAGTAACAAACATTTTACTATCAATATTTATTTATTTATTAATATATATCAATGTTGCCAGTGATGACTTACGGCACCGTCGCTAACTATTGCCCATATAGACAAGGTAAGAGTCGCGCAGCGGGCTATGGAGAGAGCTTTACTAGGTGTTTCACTAAGTGATAGAATCTGAAATGAGGAAATTCGTAGAAGAACCAAGATCACCGACATAGCTCTCAGAATTAGCAAGTTGAAGTGGCAATGGGCAGGTCATATAGCTCGCAGAATAAAGATTCTTGAGTGGCGACCACAAACGGACGATGCGGTAGAGGAACGCCCTCCATTCGATGGACTAAAGACATTATGAACGTCGCAGAAGTCGGTGGATGGAGGCAGCTCAAGACCGTTTGTCGTGGCATTCTAGGGGGTAGGCCTATGTCAGCAGTGTATTTCTACAGACTGATGATGATGATGATGATGAATACTTATATCAAATCTATAATAAATGCAATTTGTAAAAAGTATTGAAGGTATACGTTTGCACAGTTTTTAACCAGAACCAAAGAAAATGATAAAGCTTTTCACTCTTCAAACAACTAAATGTGAACTAGAGTATGTTTGGGTGAGGTGATATGACCTGAATCCGAATACGGGCACACGAGAGAAATCTCCGACCGCAGCTGGCGCAAGCATGCGGTGGGCGACGCTGCACCGGAGAAAGGACCTCTTCCTTTATGGCCAAATGTCCCACAGTTGTTTAAGTAGACGACCGTGACATTATGTTGCAGCTTTCCCCAGTTAAGATATGAATCGCATTCGTTTAATTAGAACCGTGAGTGAAATTCCTAGATTATGTCCTAGAAACGAGGCAGAACTTGATTTCAAATTTCGAGTTTATGTGAAGAGCGTCCTAATAAACTGATCGGTAATTTATTTGCGTTTTGAGCGATTAGCAAGTTAAATTATTGAGCAATTTTAAATAAGCTTTTTAAGCAATAAACACTAATTGGTACTCTGAATAAATAATTGAACGGTAAACCAATTTTTCATGACATAATAATCTTCAAATCAAAATAAAGATGTGGATTTAATACTTAAAAACTGAATAATCTAATGTTCACCAGAAAAAAATTTCCAATAATAAATACTTGATGCTCACATTATTATTTCCGTTAAGAAAATAGAGGAACCTACATTTTAGGTTAAACCGAGATCACGTGATCGTGTGGCGGGGCAGCTAATGTAATTATAAATAAATTCGGCCAAGTGCGAGTTTGACTATGAAATTATTAAAATGGTAACTTTTATGAAAACGGTGGTCGTAATTTTTTCTAAAATTTTTCGGTCATAAATATGTGTAGAATATGTTCATAATATTGGCCATGATATGGCTTAAATTAAATAAAAAAATAGTATTGAAAAACGTTTTTGAAAAAAATATATGTTTTATTTGTTTTATAGGTTGCAACTAAAAAAACTGCATTGGTTGATCAATTTGCAATTAATTCCTTTTAATGTGTCGTTACGTCCCTACTGTCTGTAGCGCAGTTGTACCGTATGAATAGCCAGAAGAGTTTATCTGTTCTACGGTCGTATTTTACATATAAAAATACATGTTAGGCTCTCGAAAACAGTGCAAAATATTTTATAGAACTTCAGCAGAACTTTGTAAAACCGGCTGGATCAAGCCCACTTCTATCTCAGGACCACATAAGGAATATCCACATGATATTTTTTTTTAAAATATACATTTATGCGGTAGTTTCACCAATAAACTTCTCAGAGATACCTAGTGCTCTCCGGGAACTAGATCAAAGGAAGCATCTTTGTCGGTCAGTGGGACAGCAAGTACATGTTTATGGTTGTATTATAAGTGATATCGCCTCAATTTCTCTCGTGAAAAGAGTAAGGGCATGGTAGCGAAGAAATCTGCGTAGCCAGCGCCTTCTCTGTGAATATAGCATAGCGTCTGACATCGAACGCAGACACAACACGCACAATGGAAGGAGAAAACGACCGGATGCTGTCATCATACTCTCGAGCCTCGATGACTTATGGCTTACAGAATCTACATGAGTACAATCATCAGCAGTGTAGGTCAGGGCAGTGGGACGAGCGGCCGCGCGCCCCGCTGCCTTCAACATCACCCAGAACAATTAAAAAGAAATCGTATTTTCCGTTTCAGTCTATAATAAGTAGATTATACATAGAGACGCATATTTATTTTGTAAGGTATTCCATTTGTTGAACTTAATGATATCATCACCTACATCATCATCCAGCCTGTAGAAGTCTACTGCTGGACATAGGCCTTCACAAAGAATGCCAAGACGAATGGTTTTAAGCCGCTTCCATGCATTCACCGACTTCCTGCTACCTGTAAAATGTCGTCGGTCCATCGGGACATCGCAGTGTAGGAAGGCGAGGTAGTTCAGTTTGTGGTCGCTACTCGAGAATCTTTGTTCCCCATAACTTGATGATCTTTTTAGTTATATATAACAATGAATACCAAATACCTATCCTACAGCGGGGTATAAACCAGTAAAATCAAATATCTGCTGTTATGTAAGTACTCAAATGGAATGTTTTTTTTTTCATTGTGAAGCTGGCGTAGGAATATTTTTTATTTAGTTTTCTGTCGAAAATTGTGCAATAGCAATTGCAGCACTTATAGGTACACCTCGGTGTATGTCCGTCCATCTGTCACACACAGCTGATTTTCTCAGAAACTATTCAACCTAGAAACTTGAAATTCGACACGGAGATAGAAAGCAGTGGCGCTCATTGATGTATAATACTGTGACCTCTTTGATAAACAATACACTGTGGCCCAATCACTATTGTAGCCGAGGTGAAATTTTGATTTTCCGAGTGAGTTTAGGGGAATCGATTACAAAGTAAATAAAAAAGCTTTTACAAACTTACTGTGTAAAAGCTGTAAGTGAAAGCTCGAATGAAAGCTGAAATGTACCTTCCGAAAACAAAATATTTGTTTGTAGTTTTTATTTTAAACATTTCTTTAGCAAACTTTTGAAATAAGGTTAAAATGGCGGATCGAAGCCTATGAAAAGGTCTACAGCTAAAATGGGCAAAGAAAAATCGAAAGTTTGGCAGTAACAGCTAAATTCAAAGGAAATCATCATATTTCTTCATAATTAATGAACCCGTGCGGGTACTTATCACTAACGGGTACTTCGCAGCGCTGATGTTTAGAACACTAGTTATGCAAGTATATTACTTGCATTTGACCAATTTATTTCTACTATTCTATTTATTGTTGAAATTGTGCAAAAAACTATTGAAATACAGCCTGAAGTTTAGCTGAGTGTTTGCCTCTACCTTGGCTACTTGTCACTTATGAACTCACTATGACCTGCCCCCTTATTCGCTATGACCAAACGTGACATAACGCGGGCTCGTTACGATATCTGCGTGGAATCATCGCTAAATAGCATGGGTGACGTCACACGTTATTGACAAGGAATCTCTTGGGTCATAGCGAATAACCACCCAGGACCTATAAGTTGATAACTACATTGGAAGCATTGGCGTAGTATTGTATTTCATGTAGGGTAAATTTAAGCTGAATGTGCTGCGTTTACGGTTCATTTCCAAGGTCTTTGCACTCCATGTTTAACTACCTACATCATATTTCAGTGTAATACAAAACTCAGAAATATTTAGGTATTACTTTTGTTTATTTAGCGGGCACTGAACCGCATTACGCTTACTCCGCAGGCAAGCGTTTTTCAATCGTCTTGTTTTTAATAATCACAAAGCAACAAAATTGGAGGAAAAGACAAACGGACAGTGAACCGAAGAACGCGTCGTCTTAATGGTTATTCACAGAATTAGAAACTTTAAATAACATTTTTAAACGAAGCGATTAAGAATCAGGGATTTATTTCAACAGTAAATTTATAATCTGCCTAAACTAACAAATTGAAAAATGTTCGAATAAATCTTTTTGATTGTTTGTTGACGTCCACACCACATATAATTCAGGAACTTAAAAAACATATTGTGAGAATGTAAACTGAAACTATTTATAAAATATTAACATAACATAACACCCAACAGTCACATACAGTCCTGACCCCACACTAGGCTTCTCTGTGTCGTGTGTATCAGGGACTACGAGTACCATGGTATCACAACACCCAGACCCGTAAACGCTTTAAATTTGACTATTGCAAAATTATCATACAGATACGATGATATGATGAAGTTATACATTACATCTTATCATCAGCCTATATGTACCGTTCATACCGTTCATACGTTCATGTATATTATAGACTATATCCACTTATATCCACTGCTGGACATAGGCCTCCCCCATAGAATGCCACGATATAAATAAATAAATCAATGCTGGACATTTCACACAACATTATCTAGCCCCAAGCTAAGCAGAGCTTGTGTTATGGGTATTAGATAACTTACATAGTTAGATATTTTTATTATACATAGAAAATACCCAGAACACCCTGAACAAATATCTGCAGATCGTACAAATATTTGTTCCCAGGCGGGAATCGAACCCGCAACCTCCTGCGTCCCAGGCGAACCTTCGCCCACCGCGCCACAGAGGTCGTCAAATAAGGAGGATATAAGCGTGTTTTCCATATTAGGGGGATTTGCCATAATCAGCAGGCGGATTGCGGATGGCAGGTGGATTGAGGATCGCAGTATTGGTGTTAAATACTCAGGTGGATGCTCCTGCCCATCATCCCCTATATAATCCCTTAGTCGGCTTTTATGACATCCATGGGAGGAGTGGGAGGGATCTATTCTAGACCGGAAAAACCACGACATACATACAAACATATACATTACATCATCATCTGCCTGTACAAAAAGTCCAAGAAGAATTGTAGAAGAGTAGAGGTGCGAGTTCGATTCCCGCTTCCGTTGTTCCGGGTGTGGGTGTAGTATTACCATGGTACTCGTAGTTCCTGCCCCCACGGCCACGATACAGAGAATCCTAGTATAGGTGACAGTTGGGTGTTAATGTTATGTTATCCACTAACTTCCTGCAACCATTTGGTATAATGTATTTAGCCCATCGAGAGGCCCTTCCTCTACTGCGTTGTCTGATTTGTGGTCACCACTCGAGAATTTTTATTCCTTTACATACATTACATAAGTACTATTCTAGTTGTGATATGGAATCTACCGATACAATGGATGATTTGTACATGTAATTAATCGACACGTGGCCTGTCAGTTCAAGGTTAATCATACAATGTTTTCACTTACATTGACTTCTCTATAATATAAATAGGTAAGTAGTACTCGAGGGCATACGGGATTGGAAAGACATGACCGTGCGGATTGCGACGCAAAAGCGTTTATCGGGCGTATCGTACATGTGGCCGGGCGGGTTCCGTGCGCACGCCATGTCACTGCAACGTGATCTAGCTGTATCCAGCATGATGTTACCATGCAATTGGAACACTCCATGTTGAACCAAATATTGTCCTGCTCTTTCGTAGCAACAGCATTCCATAAACAAATATTGATCAAAATATTCAAAAAAATTGCGAGTTCTATCTGAAGAACTGAAAATGTGTAAAATTCAAACTTACGCAACTAAAAAATGAAAAACAAAACGTGAATAATTTTTTGGAGGTTTGATTTGATTGAACTGATGAAAAAATTCTTGATCAGTTTTGATACCTATTCCTTATAGAAAATTAAAAATCAAATCAACTACGAGAGTGATTTATAGCTTCGCGAATACAGCTAATAATAATGTAATCTAGGTGCTATACAAGGTTAACTAATACAAGGTTTACAGAAAAATCTCAATACATATTTTCCTAAACGAATATACAAACTGAGCATAATTAAATATCTAACAATTAACTTTTTAAACAGGTTGTGACATCCATCGATGGGTACAACTAGGATTCCCTGTGTCGTGGGTATCAGGAATCAGGAACTACGAGTACTATGTTATCCTAACACCCAGACCCGGAACAAATATTTGCAGATCATATACAAACATTTGTTCCGTAGCGGGAATCGAACCCGCAACCTCTCGCATCTCAGCTGGTTGCTCGCCCGCCGCGCCACAGAGAGGCCATCGTGAAATTTTATGTAAATCAAGTAGCTGTATCTTTGGGGAGATGGGATCGGTGCCCAACTAGGAGAAGGAATACTCCAAAATCAAACGCGAAGACATACAACTTTTATTTTTAGGGTTCCGTACCTCACCAGGAAAAACGGGACTCTTATAGAATCACTTTGTTATCTGTCTGTCTGTCTATCTGTCAAGACCCTTTACTCAGAAACGGCTAAATGTGAAATTTATACCAACTATCTCTGTCTGTCAGATTAAAGTGCCGAGTGGAGTTATCTAGGAGGCTGATGAGTGAGACCAATGACCAAACGGGTCTAAAGACTTACCTCGGTCAGAAAATCAGTATTGCCATCCAACGAGGTGACGTGTCGCCAGCCTTTTGGGCACCCTGCCTACGGTGGGTGACCTGTTTTTGATCTATAGAATAACTTTAATTATAATATGCAGGTTTAAATAGTTTTTTCTTTTCATAATAAAAATAAATGTTGAAAAACGTTAAATTGTTGTTTTTTCTTTTGAGACACTAAAACAGAAAGGGTAAACAGCTCTGGTACATTAATTATTTTCACAAATGAATGACTGTTTGTAGTAGAACTTCTTGTGAAAGAGTTCGTCCGGGGAAGTACTACCACCGTACCTATTTCTGCCGCCAAGCAGTAGTGTTCGCATTGTGTTTCGGTTTGAAGGGTACGGGTGCCGGTGTAATTACAGGCACATGAGACTTTTCATCTTTATGTCTCGGGGTCGGCAGCGCACTGCTTTCCATCTGGTGGGCCGTAAGCTTGTCTGCTTGCCAAGTAGCATAAAAAAAAAAAAAAACTCCAACTACTGATACACGTAAAAGACATTCACTTTACATTCATCCACTTTTAATTTAAGATATTCATTTATTCACCATTTCGTTATATTACATAAAATTGGTACGTCAAAAATACATATATAACTCTTAATAATTATCACACAAAAGATACTTACAGCATTAAAAATAAGTAATAAATTAAGTACCTGCCTAGACCTTGCTGTCTGTAAGTTGCAGGTGTGATCACTTTACCTTTAACTATTAGTATTCTTCAACCAGATTTACCAGAATGCCAAAGCGTTTTACTATGCGCTTTGATTTTATATATTTGAAATGATTAGATTCAAAAATAATTAGATTTATTATTACTGAGTATCTGGGTGACTAGAAAAGACGCATTTTCCCACAGATGAGACCTAGATAGATCGATTTTTCACCCCTAAAAACCCTCATATAGCAAATTTCATATGAATAGTTAATGCTGTGTTTTCGGCATCTCAAAATATACATATATATATATATATACACATGTGTGTTTTGTTTTTTGTACATATATATGTATATATAATCATATATATGTGTACACATACACATATATAATATACACATATATAAACAACTCTTGGATCCCTATCAGTCAGGTTTCAGAAAGGGGCATAGTACCACCTCCGCACTTCTGAATGTCACTGAGGATATCCGCGCAAAGATGGAGGATTCCCAGGTGACTTTTCTGGTTCTGGTTGATTTTAGTAGTGCCTTTGACGTTGTTGACCATGACCTCTTACTATCCCTTCTCTCTCGTCTTAGTTTCTCTCCACCTGTTGTATCTTGGTTTTCTTCTTATCTGAGTGGCCGGTGTCAGAGGTTACGAGATGGCGAAGTCTTTTCCGATTGGCGAGATATTGAGGCTGGTGTGCCACAAGGAGGTATTTTATCTCCACTTCTTTTCTCCCTATTCATCAACTTACTTTCTCCAAACCTTCGCTGTCAATACCATTTGTACGCTGACGACCTCCAACTCTATTATTCGGCTACTGTAGACAACTTAGATAGCGCCATTCATGTTCTTAACGACGATCTGTGTCGCTTATTGTCGTGGTCAAATCGTTTCGGCATTAAAGTTAATCCGAACAAGTGTCAAGCCATCATGGTCGGCAGCTCTCGTCAGGTCTGTAAGGTAGACGTCTCCAATATTCCTCTTATTTTTTATGATGGCTCTGTAATCCCTTTCTCTTCTACAGTTAAGAACCTTGGAGTCTTTTTTGACACCCATTTAAGCTGGATACCTCATGATAAAAGAAATATCAAGAAAGTTCTAAGCCTCATTGCACTCCATAATTCGTCTTAAAAATTTCTTGCCTACATCTACTAAAATATCCTTAGTCAACTCACTTCTAGTGCCCATAATCGATTATGCTGACGTCGCCTTTTTAGATCTGACTGAGGAACTTTTGAGTAAACTTGATCGTCTTCTCAATACTTGTATCCGTTTTATTTATAATCTGCGTAAGTACGATCATGTCAGTGATTTTCGTGCAAAACTTAAGTGGCTACCTATTCGCGAACGTAGAAATTTGAGAATCCTTTGTTTACTCTTCTCAGTTCTAAAGGATCCGCACTCCCCTTGCTATCTTAAGGATCGTTTCCAATTCCTAGATGACGCACATGTCAGGGAACTTAGGTCTGCCGATAATCTTCTTCTTGACATCCCGTTGCATAGGACTTCTTTCCGTTCAAATTCTTTTTCGGTTGTGGCTGTTCGACTCTGGAACGATTTGCCGGTAGTTATTAAAATGGCTGATTCAAAGGAGTCGTTTAAAAGATTGGTACGTGAGCTTTATCTCAAGAAGCTAAATTATTAGTTATCTCCTTTGTTAAGTGTTTCACTCTCTTGATTTTATTATCTATGTTATTACCTACAGCCTTGGTTTATTTTATGTACTTTCTCACTTATTTGTTCTTAACATTCTTGATGTTTTGTATAATTTTAGTATGTATAATATATATATGTGTATTATAATTTATTAGTATATATTATAATTTGTTAGTTTAGATTATATTTATATTTTTAGTTTTATTGGTTACTACCTTGTTTGTAAGGCACGCCTCACCATCTTTCTGCACGCCCAGGATGACTGGTAGATAATGCTATTAGCATTAAGTCCTCCTTGCACTAATGTTTTGTGTGAAAGTTTAAATAAATAAATAAATATATGGTGATTATGGCAAATCCCCCATTCCACGCTATGTATGCTATGGGGGAGGCCTCATCCAGCAGTGGATGACTACCGGCTAATGAAGATAATACAAATATTGTTCGTTTATTGGTATAAGTTATTCGACCATTTCTAACTATTGTATACACAGTCGAAGCGAATAAAATACAAAGCTTCCTACTAAGTATCTATTTTTGAATCATTAGTCACACATTCACGAATGTGACAAAAGACAAAGCCCGTCCAATTGACAGACTGGTCGGCAGTTTTATTAAGTTTAAGTCCATTTTAGGTGTGGCGGGGGTGTAGTGGTGTTGGTGACCTTGAAGCAACATCATGCGATATTTTTGCTCTCTGCGTTAATACGGAAGACTATTTCAAGAGTCAGGGTCGTTGGCGCCCCTCACCCGCGCCCGCGCCTCGTGGCGTCACGTTTGGTGTCAGGTTTCCGTAAACTGACCCGACAACCCTAAATCACCTGATATCAATTGTTTTGCCCAATTAGAATGATAACAATAAATCAATAAAAACTGAAAAGCCCGTCTGCAGTTTCATCGGAACCTTTGCTTTGATTGGAAAACTCTAAAAAACGCGTTTTCCCAGACATGCTCAGAAAAACCCCCTACCACTACTAATACCTAACTTGAATAAAGCAAGTTTCATCGAAATCGGTAGAGGCGTTTTCGAAACCTCAAAAAAATATAATATGCAAATAACAAAACAGTTTTTGGATGTTGTGGTGTGTCCGGTCTAAAACTTCCATCTCCTTCCATGGTTGTCCTAAAAGCCGACTAAAGGATCACACCAAGGGATGGGCAGCAGCAACCTGAGTGCTGAACACAAACACGACAGCCAATCCGCCTGCCAAGCGTGGTGATTACGGTAATTCCCCCATTGCATTTTATGGGAGGCCACGTGCAGCAATGGACTACAAAAGCAGCTGATGATGATGATTATGATGGGTATGCTTGGGAGTTTTTTCTTACATTGAGACAATGACAATTAAGAATCGTGGCCAACATTTTAGATTTTTGTTATATTTTTATGTCACTCTCATAATCAAGAGGAGTCTCATTACACCTCATGCATTGAAATCGATCGATCCGTTTCGGTCTTGCGAGGTAATAAAGAATACAACATACACATCTGTACGTGCGATAAAAATAACACTCTTTCGGCAGTCGGCAGCCAGAAAAAAATACAAAAAGATCAATTGTCAACAACTCTTAGATAACACGCTTCACCATTGAAATCGCTTTAGCAGGCTTAGATCTCTTCCGCTTCATCACGCGGAAACATATAGGTACCTACATAATTATTTTAGGTCATATTTTCTAGTTAAAGCTCGCTAAAGGTTAACACTAACATTAAGCGTTCAAGGTTCAAGTGCTAATTTATTTGCAGTAGACACTTCCTTTAAAATATTATCTGTAAATAGAGCTATTTGCGTTTGTAAATAATTTATTAATACCATTATTTTACAAAAGCATCAACAATGACCGCGTTCTTGAAGTTGCGGTGAGTTCTTGCAACCTCAACCCGCTTGTGTGAAGGTTATCTATAGTCATGTTAATAGACAGGAAGCCCATACAATGTCAGGAGCCGATTCAATATGTTTAAAACACTTTGCAATTTATGGTTCTGCGTGGAAGTTTGTACCAACTTTCCAGACGCTGAAAAACTTTAAATGAAAAATTATTTTATATTTGAATAAAAATAAGTTCAAATAATGTTAAACTGATGTATAACAATGTACACAATGTTAAGGTATAAGGCGGAATTGGCAACTGACGATATTAAGATCCTAAGACCCAATGTAAAACAATTTTGGTAACGAGATGTCAAAGAGGCATAAATTAAGGCATTTTCAGAGACATGCCTGCCAAGGACGTCCTCGTCAAGGACAGGAAACTTTCTGTATACCTTACCTTAGGCACTGCGTACCTATCCGTCTATACATGTGTACCTATAGATTGTAGTTGAAGGTGAAGGTCTTGTCACTGAAGCGGCTTTATGATGTTGTCAGGCCTGAATAATTATTTTTATTTACCTAGGTACCCTACCAAATTGAATATTAACTTTGCACTAAAGAGAAATCTTTAAATAATATATATTATACTGAACCCATTACAACTACCTAGGAGCGTATGGATTTTTTATTTGTTCAGATGGAGACATTTTGCATCACAAAACCATTGTTATTCAAACTCGTCTGTGTAAAATGCGACTGAGATCACTTTTTCTGTTTGGAAATGAAACCAAGGTCAGCGCAAATTTTCATATGACCTTAAATTTTTCCTCAAATTCATTTTGAAAAGTTTGAGGAACGTGCATCAACAGGAAACGTTAAAATAGACACTGTAATAGTATCTATACATATTTGGTTTTGTGATGTGGCCTTTGATTTTTAGAAATGTATTCGTAGTTTTCTCTTCCGTGTATTAATTTTACCATTATTTGAAAAGGGGCAGCGAAAATAGTATGCCAAAGTGTTGGTTGTCATTTTCTCAGGCTTTTTTTTTTGTTATGAGACCCTATACCAATTTATCAATGTCTGAAAAATGGCTGCGAATTCGTGAATGTTTAAAATGCCCAAATATTGTTTAAATATGCCTATGTACTATACAAGTCGATGTACTGAGTGTGTGGGCCTAAAAATAGGCTCCCTCTGTCTCTTCTCGTGGATGTAGTAAAAGCCTTACTTAGGGATTAGGGGTTGGGCAGCAGCATCCACCTGATTACTTAACACCAAACTGCGATCACCAATACGCCTGCCAAACAATGGGAGGATACCATAGAGAGGAGGATAGAGTAGGATAGAGACCTCGTCCAGCAGTGGACGTGAACAGGGTGATGATGATAATACTTATTATTTCTGCATAAAATTTCTGTATTATTTAAGCATGAAAAGATTATAAATAAGCATATGATGACGTTTACACATTATTATAATATTTTGCGTCATGGTAGTAATCATTACAAAGCTAATGTTTTCGAAGGTTTGTTCATTACATAGATTAGCGAAGGTCAACTACAGTAGAACAAAAGAAGCTGATTCTTTGTTAGTAAATAAGGTGTCATCTGTCACAGATTCCGACACACCTGGCCAGGCGTAGTTTATCAAGACACGTAATCTGTCTATATTTGGAAAGCCTTTATGCTGGCTGGTACAAACACCTCAGGACTGTTATTAAGACAATCAACTAAAGAAAGAATAACTTTTCATTTAAAAAACCGACTTCCGCCATTGTGTTCGACCAAAATATTTGGATGAAAAAAAAAGATGAAAGAACCATAGTGGTGAAAGGATTATGATACTTTCTGAATGCAAATGCTTGGTTTGTTGCTAAAAATATGAAAATCGCTATATGTATGCCTACAATATTCGATGAGTTCCCTCAATTCCTCATGGATTCCATCATCAGAACTGGATTCTAAAAAAAATGGGACCAATCTGGAAGTATATCAATTCAAATAAAAAAAGAATTTTCCAAATCGGTGCACAAACGCCGGAGAAATAAAAAAAAATAAAAAAAAATACAACTGAATTGAGAACCTCCTCCTTTTTGTGAAGTCGGTTAATAAAAATTAAAAGGAAGAAGGGAAAGCACCTTCTTTCACAACTGGTGTGGAAGACTTCAAGCTTTTTCCATGAACCAGAGGCCTACGGCTTTAATCAGAATCTGAAATAACTTAAGACTCTTGTCTCTTTTCCAGGAACTGAAAAAGAGAAAAGTTGGAGTCCTTCGTGGGTCTGCGTGTAAGTGTGCGGACAGAAAATATCAGTTTTTCGAAAATTTACAAAAATATCACTTGTATCTGCTATAAAGGGCTAACTGACAATACAGTTATGTGTATTTTTAACCGGCTTCAAAAAACGAGGATTTCAATATTTTTTGGTGACTGTGTTATTTTGTTTTCAAATTACAGATATTTGGTCTGATCATTCCGTGATGGCTAGTCCCATTCCGGAGACCAGCAAAACTATGAATACTTTTTCTAAAAACCTTTAAAAACTGCATAAGTATTTACTTAAGGACTTAAGGTTTCGTCAGCACATATTTTGTATGGATTTGTCGTAGAACTCGACAAACTCTTCGTTAACGATCATCCATATAGGTAGAGTAACTCTATGGTAGAGGTCAGGTTTTCAAGTTGAAAGTTATTAAGGTTATAAGGCTTATATAAGCTTTAACTTTACCGTGACGTGCTAAACTTGTTATCAGTGAGCGTCAAGCTATTTATCCCGTCACTGATGCGGCACTAAGGCCCGCCGTGCAGGTGGTATGCAATTATGCATTGCACCTGCTGACTCTGCGCATATGCACGTGCACGTAGAGAAGGAAGTACACGTGTGCCCTAAAAGGTAGTGAGTTATGGTCACGAGAATACTCGGTATAAAAAGGATAGGAAGATAGCCTTAATACAATATCATTTACTTTATTTAAATTTGCGGACATACTACCCATCTACAGATGCCGGAGATCAACTGAATCATCCGTCAGGTCAGGACAATTAAGGCACAATGTAATTATTGTTTTTTGTTTAAAGATCGACATTATCGTCGGGGATGTTCGCTGAGGAGCGCGTGGACTGTTTCTACAGCATCATGCGCAAGCGGGGAAAATCTCTGACGCGCAGGGTCTGGGCCAGCTCCAACGGTATTCTGAGCATATTCAAAATAAGGTCTGACTGTGTATACATGTACCACTGCACTATGATACATGCCCTCACCAATGACAATTACTTCAAATATGACATTTATAAGTAATTTTAATGATGACATGCCATTGATGAAGAATACACTATCTTCATGCCGTGTATTTTGAGTTTTTCTTAAATGGTTGGTTATGTCTAGCAGTGGACTTCCACAGGCTGATAATGATGATGATGCCATATTTAAATAATTGTAAATATTCTATTAACTAACCATAGAGTAAGCAGGCAAGGTGTATTTTACTAACACAATGATCCTTGTTGATTGATTAAATGAATGAAATTAATAAAATAAACAATAAAAATTATTATTCTATTAAACGACAGAATAGGTATACCTATTAAGCTTTCATGATTGACCTGAGCGATTGTAGTCATAATTTGCTATCACATTGGTTCGGTGAGTAATGCAAAACCACAATCGAATGCACATTGCACATTGTGAACTGATTAATTCAATGTCATTGGACACAGGCAGCTGTCCTCGAGCCCTCCATGGAAGGTCTGAGTACGTTCCGCTGTCGTTACCCCGGGCACAGAATACACTGTAGATTCTACGGCACATGCCCGGGCCTTGAACTTTGTGAGCGTGCGGCAAACATGTTTGCGCAGAGCCCACTGCGCACTCATTAGTGTGACGTCTCACTTTGCCCTGTACCTACCTACCTCCTACTGCTTCGCAATGTTTTGTTTACCTGGCAGATACCGTTACTTTTGCCACGTGGCTTGCAATTTACCATAGGGCTTTTAAAGCTAGTGAATCTAAATAGCGAACCCTTTTATATTCATGTTCAAACAAAACACGTAAATATGGCGAAACTTGTGCTATTTATTGTTGGTGACCTTTGCGGGTTTTATTTAGCACTCATTGGTCTGCAACTTAAATATTTGAACGGCTAATAAAATAATTGAGGGATAATATATTTTTAACGGCAATATCATTACTTTGCGAACAAACTGTTCAGCTAAATTCTATGATTTGGCAGGCAGATTGATGAGCACCAGAAAAACTTTTCCAAAATTGATAATATAAGCGGTGAATTGGTTGGTTTTACTGCAAATTATCACTAGCAAATGAGTACTTTTGGTGTAAAACTCAACATCCAATCAAGCAATCGTCTTCAACAATTACATCATTTTCATATCGTCTATAGTAGGTACACGTTTCCTTATAGCTATTCCAAGAATAGCCTTAATGAATACTCTCTCTCTCTCTCTCTCTCTCTTACTTTTACGTAGCAAAACTGAAATATCTTGTGATCTGTCTGGACATAGAGGCAGTATCATCAGATTCTCCTCTGACTATTGTACTTACGATTCCACTAAACAATTATATAATCAAACGATAACCGATTATTGTCTTGAGTAAAATATTTCCTGGTTCTCTAACATCAACGCGATCATCATTAGCCGTATAATAAATAGCAAAACAATGATCGAGGAAAACATTTCTGTTCACGTTCATACGTAGTTAATAAAGTCCTTTGTGACGTGTCCATTGCCCAGCTATGGTGACCGAGGGGCAGTGGCCTAGCTAAGGGGCTGCAATAAGGTCAGGTCTCTAGGGGAACTAAGTAAGAGGGGTGCAAAAAATCAGTCATGGATTATTTTATAAGTATTAGAATTAATTGAAAACAAATTAGCTCTGATAATAGTTTCACGACCTCTGTGGCGCGGCGGGCGAAGGTTCACCTGTGACGCAGGAGATTGCGGGTTCGATTCCCGCCTCGGAACAAATATTTGTACGATCTGCAGGTATTTGTTCAAGGTGTTCTGGGTATTTTCTATGTATAATAAAAAATATCTATCTATGTAATGTATTGTTTTAAGTATACCAGTTATCTAGTACCCATAATACAAGTTCTGCTTAGCTTGTGGTTAGATAATGTTGTGTGAAATGTCCAGCATTATTATTATTATTAATAGTCGCTCATAAAATAAATATCTCCTGCTAGATTAGCAACAAAAAAAGATGGATATGGAGATGCCTCTCCTCGCGTAACGAACTTGCTCTTGACCGAATTATTTTAACATATCGTAGGAATGCACATGTAGCATCGTGCACATGTAACTACTGGAATTGAAAAAAGCCCTGGGCACCGTAACTTAGCGTGGTCTCTGCCGGCGCCGTGTCGAGATAATGCTCAAACCAAGGCCGACTCGTGTTAATTACAATTACCGTGAGTGGACATTCTTTGTGTTCCAATAATGATTAATGCTGGTTGAGAGGCGAGGATCGCAAATGAGATAACAGGAAGCGTCCATGTCGCGCCAATGTCACACTGCAAGGTCGCGCTCCGTCATTGCGCGCCCGTCACCGCGCGCGCCCTCTACAGGGTGATCCATCTCCCGAACCATTTGCGTTCTACCCTCTTCCCCCGATTTCTCTTCCCTCTTTGCTTTTCTCCCTAAAGTAATGGCGTAGTCAAAATATTGAGGGATTGTTTTTAGTGTTCCGTAACAAAATTGGAAAAACGGGACGCTTATGGTATCTGGACTCCGGTGTTTGTCTGTCTGTCCGTGTGTAACTTCCTCCCACAGCTGAACGGTACAAGCTAGTTATGACCCAACGCCAGGTTTTAGATATAAATAAATAAAAAGTACTTCATTATTACATGAAAAAGAAAATTGAACACCATGGATTAAAATGCATAAGTAAAGCTAAAAATTACGAATAATCTGTTACGAATAAAAATAATTCTGGGTATCATGTCCCGATATCTGTCTGTTCTCTAATAGGTATAGCTCACCACTGGTCACGTATACATTTCTGCGACTGTGCGGACTCACGGTGAAAAGAGGTTTTTTGAGGCTCTGCCTAACTCTTCGGAGAAAAAAGCGAATGTATGGAAAAAAAAAGGGCCCGAATTTAAACAACTTCTACAAAAAAAATTTGTTCTCCACGTGGCATATTCTTCTTCAAAAATAAGCTACTTATCTTGTAACACAGATTACATAACACTTGAGTACACTGATAGATATTATGATATGTAATTACTCATATAGTATGATTTCCAGAATATAAACTGTAACCTTGTAGAAACAAGAAATCAGCAGAATTACAGTTACTGTTCCTGCATTCTGTGTAACCTGAAATGAGACTTATGTGTAGCTGAAAAGAATTGTAATTTAATTGGCAGTATGTGTTTTTTTATCGTCGTACCTACTCCTAATCAGAAAAGCAGCAAGACCTTGAGCCTGACCCTGGATATTTTTATCCGCATACATTTTGCGAGTGTTGCGTAGATACGGCAACGTGATGAGGAACTGCAGATATTTTTACACAGTATCAGATAAAAACTCTAGATTAAAGCGAATAACATACACGTAAATGTGCTATACATAGGTATAGAAATACTGTGTTTACAAAGACTGAAGTAATAATGATACACGTGTAGGAAGTGGTCCTGAAAGTGATGTACCTGACTTATGTTCAATAAATAAGAGCCACAGCACCTAGACCCGGAAGAAATATTTGCAGATCGCAAACATTTGTCCCATCGAGTATCAAACTCTAGTGTCTGATATTTTACTATCTTAAGTAAACAGCAAAAAAATCCACGATTGGATACTTGGATACTTTCACACGTATTTTTTTCAGAAGTTGTACCTACCCACTTATTAAAAGTTACCAAACTAAGTCGATGATGCTGGTTTCAGGCTGACAGACGGTCGAGCGGGCAGCGGGCGGCGGGCGCCTGTAGCAAGGCGAGGTCACTGCCGAATACCGATCTAGGAAGTCAAGCGATTCGGCCTCGACCTTGTGTGTGCGAAAAATATATTCGGCAACGACGCACACGCCTCGCTTCCCTCCGCCCACGCGCGCCAACGTTGTTTTACGACCCTAGTTAAAAGCAAAAATTTTGTAAAAATATTTTCATGAACCACTTTCCTATCACAATACAATTGTCTCTATCTAGTACATAGAGTAAAGAAAATGTTAAAGTTTCTAAAAATTTCCTAGCAAAAGTCTATCTATTTTGATGTACATTCTTCATCAGCCGTTAGACGTCCACTTTGTGACGAGGCCTCTCCTGTAGAATACAATGGGGATTTACCATAATCACCACGCTTGGCAGGCGGATTGGTGATCGCAGTATTGGTGTTGAGTACTCAGGCGGTACTTTAGTCCTTTAGTTGACTTTTACGACATCCACGGGAGGAGAAGGAGGGGTCTATTCTTTGGCCGGACACACCACATCACACCAGAACATTTTCATGAACCACTTTCCTATCACAATACAATTTTATTGTCTCTCTCTAGTACTACATACAGTAGAGAAAATGTTAAAGTTTCTGAAAAAATTCTAGCAATCTTTTTAGATTTTGCACAAGTCTGTTACAAAACTATTTAGATGTACATACCTCTTTGTAATTGGATAAACTAGGATATTATATAGAGGTTCAGATAACATTTGTCGTCGTAACCTTATAAGCATAAGCAAACGTTACACCATCTTTGGTAATAAGATTAGCCGAATCGCGGAAAAGATTGAAGGTCAAATAATAATCTTTGTTTAAAAAATATAAGTGGCAAATAATGTGAATTATCATACACGGAAGTGGTTCTACATGATGTGGCATTATCGGTATAAGCGGCGCATAAATTAGTCCTGTGATATAAGTATACATGTAATAGTGGTGTTGCCAGGACGTCTTCACCGCGTGATCACCCTGACTCACCCACCAGACAAATACTTCATTAGGTAGGTACCTACATCAGAGTGACGTAAATCTATTGAATTATTTCGAGGGAAGCAAGAATGTGCTATCCTTTATAGATAAAACCCCTATCCAGATGAGGATTTTGTACTGATTCCGAGTTATATGTAAAATACTTATTTTTTTCTTATTTACTTAAATTAAATCACATAAGTAAATGATTTATATTTAAAACAAAAGAGTAGCTAAGGCCAAAAGGAGATGGGTCAACGTTGGCACAAGGTAAAAAGCGCTGCCAGATATATGTGACTACGATACAACAAAACTCATTCGAAAAGGCTAGAGCCTTTTCTCTCTCTCTCTTCTCTATTATATTATTACATTGTTTGACGACCTCTGTGGCACGGCGGGCGAGTAGCCGGCTGAGACGCATGAGATGCAGGTTCAATTTCCGGTTCCGGATTTGGGTGTTGTGGTGCCATGGTACTCGTAGTTCCTGATACCCACGACACGGGGAATCCTAGTGTGGGATCAGGACTATGTATGTGTCTGTTGAATGTTATGTTATATATTGAAGTTCGTGTCAAGGCCTATTATGACCCCACACAACATTATTATTGCTGAGTATTTGACCACACAAAAGAAATTATTGAGCATCATGGGCCCGTAAAACTTTCAATGAGTTACAAACAACATTGGTTTATTGCAAGCATCTACAAGTATGGAAAGGTACGTAAATATTTGTTAGATTTTTGTCAACACGTGTATTTATTTGTAATGGCAAACATTTGAGGCATCTTGTAGCCTTAATTGTACGTAAGTATTGTAACAATAAATTCATGGTAGCACCATTTCAAAGTAGAACGATTATCACAGAATAATATAATACGATACGAAAAGAAAATTTTACACGGTTAATATTTTTTTCCTAGAACTGATATTTTTTGCGATGTTCAGAAATGACTCAAAGACTCCCTTAAGTCACGTCTCTGATGGTAGCGCTTTTTTACCATTTTCTACATACATTTTTCCCAGCCTCCTCAATGAGCGCAGAAATTATACCTAGTCGTTTCGAGGACAAATTATTAAAATATTCGTTGAAAAAGGAAAATAAGTATGAGATTCATAAATGAATGAATTGTAGAAGTGACCGTGTATTGGGTAGCACAATGCACACCAAAGGTCCAACTCGATAAATTTATAGACACTGAGATGTCGGTTATTTCGTTCATAATGTAAAAAATATATAAGTTGGCTTTAATGTATTCAAACCATAGTTTAAATATAAACCCAGACGGGAAAAAATGGCAACGTGAATGATGTCATGATTAGATTTAATTCGCAGAAGCACGCGTAACAACCACACATGACTCGTTCTGAACAGTCGGCCGGTATTATGGCAATATCCACCCCTGCCATTGTTCTTGGTTTCTTACGCAAAACTGTTTTATAAATATGGCAACTGAACTGTTTTCATTTACTATGAAAACAGTTGCGAAGAACCTCTTAGTGAGGAGCTCAAATAAGGAAAAAATCCCATTAGTCCCGCCACGGGATAAACCAACGGGACAACTGGGATCAGAGGGAATTAATCAAATTACTTAAAAAATTGTATCATGCAAAAAATCCGCACCAATGAGATCCACTTAACACGTGCAATGCGGTTATAAGGATATTATACTTCTTTTCACTACACAAATAGCTTATACGAGTATGATGATTAACTTAGCCTGCTCGTTAAGGTTCGACCTTAATCTTGAACGATAGAGCACCAGCGCGGTGCCCGGCCCGCCTTATCAGACACTTGTTGCCTCTCACCGCGCCGGCGCCGTAGCACTTATTTATTTATTCTGTGTTCGGGCCTTATTTACCTCAAGCATTTACATATTAGGCTGGTACAGCTATGCGACTCATTGTTTTTAGGGTCAAATTTTGATGGCTGAAAGAAGCCCATAATTCTGCCCAAAGCGATGCCCTATCTTCAAAACTTCGCTGCCCCCCTTAAGGGATGAATTTCGGAACGGTTTAGACTGTGCGTTTCTTGTTAGTCAGTGAGTTAGTCAGTCGGTCCGCAGCGATTATATATATATATATATATTGATTATGATGAATATAGCCGTGCAAAAAAATAGTGTTACGTAAGCTGAGGGTCCATAAAACTTCCAAAAATTTATAAACGGCACATTATTTAAATTTATCTTTGCCTCAATTACATTTATATTTATTGTATAATTTTTTGATTGAGTTGGGTATTATTTTTTAATATTTACTCGTTTTGTTCTAAACTGATAACAGCCCACGCATTTGTACATATTCTTATATACTAACCATACAAAGTAAGTTAGCAAACTGACAAAACAAAGTTATTGGAACAAGTACCAAACTCAAACAGCATGACTTTGTGGAATACAACAAAGCTTGCATTGTACCTTATATAAATAAATAACAAGCATTTTATTCCTGGAAGATACTCTTTGAGACCATTGTTACAAATTAGCAACTGTTCTCGATATTATTTATCTGAAAGATAAAACGGGCGTAACCTATTTATATTACCGTAGAATTTTGATACTGTACGATAGAATCCAAATAATATTTCCTTTTAAAAAAAGGTATATGTGTGCTGGCGCCAATGATAAAAAAAAATCATTGTAAAATATAATGCTGTAACTCTATATTTTTTTTAGTTCTAATCTGTTTCCGTATAATGTGTTCTGGCCTGTAGACAACATCCAAGCGAAATTTGGCACTGGCTTACTTACCACAAGCAACTGACAAGTGACCAGCAGCAATATGCCTATACATTTGTAGGGACTTGCCGATGGCGGGCAACGGTGGCTGACGCGTGAAGTTGCTACTAAGCAGCCACGTTTGTCATCATAGCCGGGATCTTATGGCAGTCAAGGTGTGCCCCGTGTGTATAAAGACACTACCAATCAAAAAAAACCGTACAATTTCTTAGCGTTGTTGCTAGTTAGCGCAATACGCTTGCGCTCGGTTGAGCGTTTGTCAAATATGAGACACTTGGTAAGGCGAAAAGATAAAGTATACCTAATAGTGAATCAATATAGGCACAGAATGGAGTCATAGGAATACGAAAGTCAAAACAACATAATTCAGATCAAGAAAGTCATGTCAAACAGGGTAGAGCATCACCCAGCTCTGCTATAGTGAGAACAGGCCAATGGGAACGATACGAAGGCAATTAATTTGACTAACGCAAGTACGAGTCAGGCAGGACACAGAAAAGAGGCATGCATTATAGAGAACAGTTTTTGGATAAGATTGCTAAAACAGGACGGAGGACGCCATTCAACACCCTCGGGGATACAAGAACAGTAGCACCAACCCTAAGACCAGCACATGTTATTTAAAGGAGTTCGGCTGGTTGGGGTCAGCAGATGATCCCAATCCTGGATGTCAGTGCAGATCTTCATTTCCCGCCACTTTGATTTAGAACCGTCATTGAATATTTGGTGTTGCCTGCAGAAAAGAATTAGAACTGTATTATTATTTTTACAAAAAAAAACATGGTTGCAGGTAATTTAATCCCGGAGGTTATGCATAGTTCCGTATACGTTCCCTTTTAAAAGTAGCGTGATCCCGTACTCGTAACTCGCATGTACGGTATGTACACGTACCTACGTCACTGATTTTGACCCTGAGCAGATCATGAGTAAACACTACAATCTACACAGTCCAAGCCAGAGTCATAATATGCAAGGTAGAAGAGTTAACCTCTGGGCCATAAATTTTATTGAGACGGGTCAGTGGGAAATCCTAAACTGTAAGTGCTGTTCAAAGTAATCATGGTATCCGTTATATCAATAAGAAAAAAAATATATAATAATAATAATTATAATATTAAATAATGATGGACATTTCACACAACATTATCTAGCCCCAAGCTAAGCAGATATAATATATTATATATATAATTATATATTTGTATAATTGTTATATTTATATATATACTATATCATAAGGAAAAACTTTAATCACACATACAAAAAAAACACGTCCTTATAGTAAAAAAAATAATTGGAGTTTATTTTAATGCTGGTATTGATTGTGTCTTGTGTAAGAACTATTTCTTGGAAAAAAACCAAGTGTCTACAATACTCAAAAAATCTGTAAAAAATACAAAAAAAAATGCAAAAATTACAATAAAAAATTTATAAAATGAGTCACGTATATAGACAATGGTCGCGGGTCGCGCGCGACCGATTGAGGTGGTTCATTACTAAATTGTAAAATTAGGCATAATTATTTAAGCAATCGCAATACTAACACTAGCACAAGAATTTTGATCACTGTATCTTCTTAATTGTAATGAACGAATAAATACTTTATCTGAACTATCACTTTGTTTTACTAGCGTCGCACAAAACTTGGTATTATCGTAGATGGCCCCACAGGGCTCAGTCTGTGATTTTTATTACGCACAAAATGATTTTTGTTTTTATTTAATGGAACCTGTTTTGCAGTTATTATGGTATAGTATAATAAGATAGGTAAGTAACTCCTTTGTTTAGTACAGTAAAAGTTACTTTTATGTTTAGTTATGCAGAAAATCGACATTTTCTCATCAGACCTTAACGGATGAATAAAATATAACGATCGTCAAACTTACGAGAGAAAGGGTTAAACCATGCTTTTTAGAGTTCCGTACATCCGATGAAAAAACTATTCAGTGTTAATTTCCACCAGTTGGAGTTCATACCCGTAGATACGGTTCATACTTTAATAGGCTTGCTTACTGATCATGTTTCTGATACTCAAACAATCGACGCGCAGACTGCCGACTTCCTTGTTTGTCTTTGTGCTCTTATTTTTGCAAAATAATAAAATTACAAATGACAAGGTCACTGTGACCTTGTTTACTAGGAACCGATGTCTCAGATTATGTATTAACATTCATTATACATAAGAAACCGTACAATCAGTGACAAAGTTAGAATGTAGAGTCTCAGAATGAATAGCAAATACTTTACTCATGTGAGTAGGACTATTGATCCTACTCACATGAGTATTTGTTCCGAGGCGGGTTCGATTCAAACCTCGGAACAAATATTTGTACAATCTGCAGATATTTGTTCAGGGTGTTCTGGGTATTTTATTATGTATAATAAAAAATATCTATCTATGTAGCGTATTGTATTAAGTATATCAGTTATCCAGTACCCATAACACAAGCTCTGCTTAGCTTGGGGCTATATAATATTGTGTGAAATGTGTCCAGCATTTATTTATTATTACATATTTAATATTACTAGCGTAATGTGTGTCATCATTATCATTAGTACATAACATAACGTACATAACACCCAATAGTCACATACATATTTCTGATCCCACACTGGGATTCCCTGTATCGTGGCGTGCCTACGACTACAAAAACCCTTCGGGGTTAGACTTCGTTGTCTGTGTCTGTCCACAATGTATATTTCGCAGCGTACACTTTTACTGAAATTTGACTTGAATTTTGCCACTGTTTTGGTAACGCCAAAACAAAATTAGAAAATATTTTAATTGCCATCAAAAAAAAATTATGGGTTGTAAAGTACACTAGCAGAAACCCACGACTTCGTCCGCGTTAAAAACTGATACGTGACGTACAATTTCAAGTGTCTATTGTTGAAATACAGAGCATTTTTGTTTTACATTTTTGAACCCCTTAGAGAATTCCTTTCTTAGTACAGCCTTACATCCTAAAAGAAACACACCCTCCAAATTTCAAGTATCTAAGTCCTGAGGTTTGGGCTCTGCGTTGTCTGTCAGTCAAGCAGTCAGTCAGTCAGGACTTTTTTAATATTTATTATATTAAAATAATATAATCCGTATTACTACTACCACTTCGTGTCCCCGGTTTTTTCTTGGGCACCCTGCGGTAGGTCAGAGCCCAGCTTGAGGTATGGTGGCCCTGAATAGGGCCTTGTGACCGATGGTGAAAGAACCAGTGTAGTGAAAGGATTTAGTCCAGGTACGTCGCAGAGACTGCTTTCACCATTGACTTATATATTTCCATCAATGCATATAGCCATTGACTTATATATTAATAGATCAATACATATGGTATGGTCATTGACTTATATATACAAGCGTAATCAATGCATATGGAACATATCTTAAAAAAAAACATGCCGGTTTCTTCACAATGATTTCCTTCTGTTTAACGCTGTCACCATCACATTAATATTAACACCCAACAGACACACACGTAATCCTTGATCCCACTTTTGCATCTTAATATTGTATTGTCATTGGACCTTGCCTGATATGCAAAATTTCAAGTCAATCGGATAACGTATACGTAATACGTATCGGATACGTAATGTATGTTCTATTTATTATATCTGGCCCCCTTCATAGCAAAGTGTCCTTTTAAAAGTATTTATTTCTGTGTTATATTTAAGTATTAACAATTACTCTTCAGTTTTACTAACCAAATGGATCATTGTAATCCGAAATAAAATTGTTTGATTTTGATTGGATTGAATACGGCAGCTGGGTCTAACTGGAACCAAAATCGCCTTGCAAGATTTGTCCTATTGAAGTGTAATGACATAATCTAGTTAATAACATTTCTCGAAGTCATACAAAATGACTGCAAAAAACCGTATTTCAATTGCACCTCATTTATCAAAATCCATTCAAGCTGTAAACAGCTGGCTACATGGGGAGCCAAAGAAACAAACATACATACATACATACATACACATCAAAAACATAACCCTCCTTTTTTTGGGTAGTCAGGTAACATACAGCCGATCGAGAACCTAATGTTTTGTGAATTCGATTAAAAATGATGGTAACAATTATATTTGTGAAGAGCAGCGAGGTGTAAGTCAGATAAAATTAAACTTCTTATCATAGTTTTAGCAATAACGATCATTGAACATTCATTAAACATTTCAAAGATTTGCTAACAACGACAAAACTTATAATTATGTACAATCAATACATAAACATTATTTTTAACATTCGTATCATGGTCATCTAAGAAGAAACAAATATCAATAGGCATTGAACGAATGTATGTCAAGAGTGTGCGGCCGGTCGTAGGGCCACAGCTTGCGTAGTGACTATTGGTGGTTCTGTGCCGCGGCCGGCTCGCTGCATCTGCCGTGGAATCGGGGGCGGCATTGGTAACGGCATTGTTGCCAACTGGTGTAAACAATTTTGCTAGATTCGTTTCAAAAAGCTATGAAAATACTTCAGTATAAATTAATACTTATAGAACGAGGTCGCAAAAAAACTTATTTTTGTTGAAACATTTGTATACCTATACCTATCTAGTTTCTGGTAATATTTTCATTAGTCATATTAATCATCTAAACTTTAGTAAAACTTATTTGATTGTTCTACTCCTTCTTAGAATAGGTATAGGATAGACAGTAAAATTTACGAATTTTTTATCACTATTTTGTTTGTAGGGTTGTTATACCTATAACCAAAGTTGGCTAGAGTTTGTATGTTTTCAAATAATAGCTGATATTTATGTAGTCATATATTGTTGAAAAGTAACCACAAAGCGTGCGAAAGCTCTAGCCAAAAGCTGGCAACAGCAGCAGCGTGCAGCGTGCATCTGTCTTCGAAACGGGGGCGTCTTTGTTACGGCCAGCGTTCGACGAAATTTAATTGGCCCGACCTAGCTCGTAAAAGCGTTGTAAAAAGTGTGAAGGTCTGGCGGAGGTAAGGACTCTGCAGAAAGAGGTCAAGTGTAATGCTTCGCGTTCCACTGACCTCATTTGGCTGCTGCCGCGTTGCCGTGAGCGCTCGCCTTTCATACGAATATGTCCTAGTTTGCCACTGTCCTACAATTTTTGAACAATTACCATACAGCTATTGTTGGTATTGTTTGATCATTGACAGATTTATAAAACAAGTTTTATAAAAACGAAAACTATTGTCAGTTAGGTGTATATTTTGCAGTGGTCTGTCTGGCCTGAGAATAGATCCCTCCATCTCCTCCCGTGGAGGTCGTCAAAGTCAACTAAAGGATTTCACCAGGGCAGCAGCATCCACCTGAGTGCTCAACATCAAACTGCAATTACCAATCCACCTGCCAAGCGTAATGATTATGGCAGTGCCTCCCACTTTAGCAATTGTATATTTGTATATATTATATTTATTCCTGAAAATCTTTGTAAGTACCTAATTAGGTGTGAATATCTAGTCACAGTCAAACCTTTGATGGTTTTTAAGGTACAATATAAACTCTAAAAGTAATATTAAAGTCGAAATTATTTAAAAAAAGGTAAATAAATTTACATATTGCCATTTAACATTTTATTGATCAAATCTCAAAATGTAAAGATTTTGTTTTATAACAAGACAATTTAACTCTTTTGTGTCAAGTTCAAAAGCATCACTCAAATGTTCTCAAATAATGAGACACAATGCATCCGGAAACAGGCCGTGGGAGAAGTGACCTCCTGATGTGGAATGGAACCTTCAGCTGCTATTATTAATCGTTACGGCCGTGAAATCGGAGCAGTGACATACATCGCGCCCGAATAATACCATATACTCCATAATTCATAGAAACCTTGGCCCCAATGCTACAAGTACATACGCAGACACAGACACGAGAACTCTTCCCCGTTCAAACAATATGAATTCATATTGAAAAGTCTTTCAGAGGTACTTATATAAAAAAATATGTGTAGGTTATGGACTGACAATGGACACGATGTGCAGATGAACTTGAACATTTCACTACTACTTATAAAGTTAAATAAGAGTTGCTTTTCGCTCGTCCAAAACTACTGAATTGATTTCGAATGGGATTTTCACTATTGGAAAGTTTGGTTATAGTATAAAAATTATTTATATATATATATATATATTCTAGTGGTTGGCGGAAATGTTACAGCACTTTAGTTTTTTATATTATGTCTTAACGGTCTTAATGGTATAACGATAGATAATACCATGGATTTAGTAAGTATAGTATAAAAATTCCTTGGGTTATACTTACAAGATTAAGACATAATATAAAAAGCTAAAGTGCTGAAACATTTCCGCCAACCACTAGAATATTTTTTTTTTAATTTTGTTTAAGTTCGTTTTTTACCTGTTCGTTTTTTATTGCTGTTTAGTTTTATATATTTTTGTACATATAATTTCATGATGCAAATAATTATATACGTAATATCAAATTTTATATCAGTATTCGTATAATATAGACATTATAAACGTCGCAGGAAGTCGTTGGATGGAGACGGCTCAAGACCGTTCATCGTGGCATTCTAGGGTATGATAATTATTATGTTTATAAGTTAGTATTTAACTAATTTTGTCCTCTTTCCAGTAAATTACTTAAAAAAAAAATTGGCAATAATTGGTCATATTTTCTCTGAAATGTTGTGCTCGTGTTGTACTGTGTAATTGATTGTAATTCCTTATTAATTTTTGCAATTATAATATCGTATACTTAGATATTTAGTAGGATCTCATTAGTAATTCGCCCGACATTATTCTCATACCAAACATTTTGTCTAGATAACATGAATATTTTATTTTTAACAAAGTCCGTCTATCTAGGTTTGTTCAGCTGAAAAGTCACCCCTCAAGTTCATAATAAGTACACACGTACCTACTTGCGTGACCTAGCGTAGATCAAGGTGAATAACAGTAGGTATTCAGTATTCTAAAATGGCGTTCGCCTATGGACACTCATTGTTTTTTTTATCAAAATCCTTGTGCATAATAAAGGATGTCCTTAGTCAGTGAACATTTGTTTAAACAAAGTAGAATCATTGATTTTGTATGTATATGTATGTGTATAGTGTACCTACCTAGTACACTACTTATCTTATCATCATCAGCAGCGTCAACGTCCACTGCTGCCTCGCCCACGAGCCCTCCCCCATAGAATACAATTGGGGAATTGCCAAGATCACCACGCTTGGCAGGCGGATTGGTGATCGCAGTATCGGTGTGCTCATGTCGATGCTGCTGCTCATGTCGATGCTACGAACGATCGTGTCCACTTTCAACAGAAAGCAATGAGATTGCTCATCGTAAAGATAAATGGTGGAACAAGGACCTCACAAAACTAAGAAAGAAGGTAAGACATCACTTTAACAGGGCGATGAACACCAACAATGAAGAAGACTGGAAAGACTACAGAGTAGTGAGACAGAAACTTAAGCACGAAATAGGGCGCAGCCGTAATAGCTCGTGGAGAAAATAAAGCAGCAACATTGCATCTCAAAGCGAAACGGCTCGCCTGAACAAACTACTATCAAAGGACAAAAAGATTATATTAGGCACACTCAAAAAGCCGGATGGTTCACACACGACAACAGAGAGAGAACAATTCGAACTTCTGCTGAAAACGCACTTTCCGGATTGCACTTTGAGCGATAACACCAGTTGGGAGACTGACTGTGGTGACATACCCCAAAAAGGTGATTGGGAATTGGCCGATTCTATTGTGTCGGAAGAGGCACTAGTTTGGGCAGTGAGAACCTTTCAACCCTACAAAGCAGCTGGTAACGACGGTATCTTTCCGGCCCTTATACAATGGAATCTCACAAAAATTGAGACCGCGCTAACTGCCATTTTCAGGAGTTGCATTGCCTGGAAATATATCCCACACTCATGGAGGGAGGTAAAAGTAATCTTTCTTCCAAAGCCTGGTAAGTCTGACTACACTCAGCCAAAATCGTTCAGGCCAATCAGCCTGAGCTCTTTCCTATTAAAAACCTTAGAAAGACTTTGTGACAGGCATATACGTAGCGGGCCACTAGTCGAAAATCCGGTAAACAAAAATCAGCACGCCTATCAATCAGGTAAATCTACCGAAACAGCTCTTCATCAAGTGGTTCACAAGATTGAAGGCGCACTAGAGAGCAAACAATCATGTTTAGTTACATTTATAGACATCGAGGGCGCTTTTGACAAAACGACCTTTCCAAGCATCGAAAAAGGCTTGAGGAACCAAGGTGTTAACGATAACCTAAATGAATGGATAACACAAATGCTCTCAAACCGGGCAGCCCTCATAGAAAGTTCAGAAGTTACACGATGCTTGGTAACCAAAGGCTGCCCACAAGGGGGAGTACTCTCTCCACTACTGTGGGTGCTAGTTGCCAACGAACTTTTAGAATCCCTTAATAAAGACGGCATACTCACCATCGGATATGCCGATGACCTAGCCATAATGATATCAGGGCTATTTGAGTCCACCCTATGCGAAAAGATGCAGAGAGCACTTCGCATCGTGGAATCGTGGTGCCGTAAACACAGTTTATCTGTCAACCCCAACAAAACAGAACTAGTACTTTTTACCCGTAAGTTGAAGCTGCCAAAGCTGGAACTTCCATCTTTATTTGGTACGAGACTGACTCTTAGTAAAGAGGTCAAATATCTTGGAATTTGGTTAGACAGCAAACTCATCTGGGGTAAACAGCTTGAACATGTAACAACAAAAGCCACCAACGTACTGTGGCAGTGTAGACGGGCCGTCGGCAAAGACTGGGGCTTAAAACCTAAGCTTTGTCTGTGGATGTATACAGTCATGGTCCGACCCGTGCTTACCTATGGCGCCGTGGTGTGGTGGCCAAGGACAAACCTGGTTACAGCGATGAACAGACTGCAACAGGTCCAAAGGCTAGCCTGCTCTCTCATCAGTGGATGTACAAAATCTACTCCATCAGCAGCGTTAGAGATTATACTAGGCCTGACGCCGCTTCATGTGCACATTCAGCAGGAAGCGATGGCGGCAGCTCTGAGAATAAAATCCACGAGCCAGTGGAAAGGCAGTGCCAAGTTAACGAATCACAGCAGGATACTGGATAAGGCTACTAACATTATCCCCGAAGCCATAAAAGGTACAGACAGAATAGCCACAACTTACCTGACCAATAAAAGGTATCAAGTGGCTAGGCAAGAGGAAGTAGAGGAACCAGCCTCCGCCTCCTCCTCTTCAGTCTATCACATCTACACAGATGGCGCCAAACAAAAGACAGGAGCAGGTTGCGGCTTTTATTGCCCAGAAACGGGACAATCAAGATCACAGCCTCTAAACCAAACGACTACTGCGTTTCAAGCAGAAACTATTGGGCTCCTCATGGCAGCTAGTGAAGTATCAACATCATTAGAGTCCACAGATAGCGTTGTAAATGCTAATCTACAAACACAGATCATCTTCACAACAGATAGCGCAGCACTTTTGAATGCACTCGGCAGACCTGACACGAGGTCTAAATCCGTTGCAGAATGCCACAGTGCCCTCCAAAAACTAGCTGAAAAGCACATGGTTATAATAAAATGGACTAAAGGCCACAGCTCTTGCCCATGGAATGACAAGGCCGACTTCCTAGCAAGGAGATCAGCTAAACTCACACCTACTTCTAAAGACATCAGCTTATCTAACCCACCAACAGTGGAGATTAAAAACAGGCTGAGACTAAACTCCGAAAGGGAGCACCAAAAAATATGGGAACGTAGACTGGACTGTAAGCAAACAAAGAAAATGCTTCCAGCTAAAAACAAAAGGATAACAAACACATTGTTAAAGATGAAACGCGAAGACCTACGGATGATGGTGGGCATCATCACGGGACACTGTGATCTCAACCACCATCTGCTGAAGACAGGGGCTACGGACAGTGGGCTATGTCGTGGCTGTCTTCAGGACGAGGAGACAGTGGAGCATGTTATATTGTACTGCACAGCCACAAATGAAGCCAGGAAAAAAACCGGACTCCAGGAGCTGATAGAGTCCTGTTTGACTTCATCCGTTACTCATTCGGGGACACTGGAACAGTGCTGCCATCAACCCAGAGTCCTTCTCCGTTATTTTAAGGAGTTGGGCTGGCTGGGGTAGGGTTAGCAGGGGGACAATGCACAATACACCCCAATGCGGGAAGTCAGTGCAGATCTTATCTCCCCCATGTTCAATTAGAATTAGAATTAGAATTATCGTATACTTAGATATTTAGTAGGATCTCATTAGTAATTCGCCCGACATTATTCTCATACCAAACATTTTGTCTAGATAACATGAATATTTTATTTTTAACAAAGTCCGTCTATCTAGGTTTGTTCAGCTGAAAAGTCACCCCTCAAGTTCATAATAAGTACACACGTACCTACTTGCGTGACCTAGCGTAGATCAAGGTGAATAACAGTAGGTATTCAGTATTCTAAAATGGCGTTCGCCTATGGACACTCATTGTTTTTTTTATCAAAATCCTTGTGCATAATAAAGGATGTCCTTAGTCAGTGAACATTTGTTTAAACAAAGTAGAATCATTGATTTTGTATGTATATGTATGTGTATAGTGTACCTACCTAGTACACTACTTATCTTATCATCATCAGCAGCGTCAACGTCCACTGCTGCCTCGCCCACGAGCCCTCCCCCATAGAATACAATTGGGGAATTGCCAAGATCACCACGCTTGGCAGGCGGATTGGTGATCGCAGTATCGGTGTGCTCATGTCGATGCTGCTGCTCATGTCGATGCTGCTGCCCATCTCCTGGTGTGATACCTTAGTCAGCTTCTACGATATACACGGGAGGAGATAGAGGGGTATATTCATAGGCCAGACACACCACTACTTATATACCTAGCACGGCAAGTAACTAACCGACATAATTATGCTACGCAAATAGGAATTTTAAAAGTGAAAAAGAAACTATTTTTATCCTTTTTTTCCATTACATGAATATTAACTAGTTTCCATAATACTTATTATACATTTATACTATGGCTGAGTAAACATATTTTCTCAAACAGATTATGCATTACCGTGGTATGGTGGTATTGAGCCGTGGTAGTCTCAACCTAAGAATAGGTTTTTTTATTTTACAATGGTGTCTAAAAAAAGTTTTGAAAGAAAAGGTGTCTACGAACCGGTTTAGCTTAGTAAAATGTTTCGCAAAACTTTTTTCGAGTTCATTCCCACATGATGTTCTTGGGTAGTTTTATCTTGGGCTTTTGCTTTTGTATCCATCAATGGTGACGGCGAAAGTATTGGTTTTACATTATGTACAAAACATATTTTATACTCTAACATCAAAATATGTATACATTTTGCACAAAAAAGAAACCTCCACGGTTTACGAACATAAAATAATTCGGTGATAAATAACGTGTACCAAATAACAAGCAAAATGACGACAAAACCGGTGACTAGGACCATGAGGAAATGGGACTGCGGTCCCACAGTCACCCAAAAGTCAGTCGACATTAAGTTATGTGTATAATTGTAATAATACAATTTATTGTAGTTACGCAAGAATAATCTAATTGTTATACGCGACTTATTTTTGTAGTTCCAATTTAACTTTAATAAAAACATAAAATTAAACATAATTAAATGCTTGTATTGCATACAAAAACACGCCAATGTCAAGTCAGTATGATAAGTAATATAGATAGAATGGATCTGTACAAAATGATACATGTGTAAAACGAACGTCCAAATAAACACGTTGAAAAACATGACGCGTTATGCTTTGGCTGTTTACCAGAATTTACCTACATTGCAGAAGGTTATTGATAGGTTGCGATCATAACACCTTATGTGAAATATCAACAAGATAAATAAGTCTAATATTCTTTGTGGACCTACCTATGAGTTAGGGTATGATAGAGTAATGCGAGTTTTAATTCGTTCAGCAGGTAATCATACGATTTCCATGCCCTTGTACGTACATGTCACGGTTTCATCATATAGAAGTGTATCTTCTATATGACTAGTATGTACTTGGAGCTGCAATCAGCAAGTTTATTCGCAGGAATTTGGTGGATGGAGGCGGCTCAAGACCGTTCGTCGTGGTATTCTAGGGGGAAGCCTATGTCCAGCACTGGACTACTACAGGCTGATGTAGAGGAAAGACAAAAACCAGTTTAAAAAAATGCAGACTTTTTTGTCCATTGTTTAATTTTACATCGTGTCCCAGAGGAGATTTTAACTATTATCGGAAAATTTATGTTTTTTTCATGAACTTATTAAAAATGATAAAGTCAGCCGTTTCCGAAAGCTGGAGTAAAAATACTACGAGTAGAGTCCCGCTTACAATTCCTTTTTGACAGTAGTACGAATTCAATGTTCAAAACTTTTGACGACCGAGACGTTCCCCTTTCACAGACCGAAGTCTGAGTTTTGACAAGCAATTGACACGGACGTATGGTAGTGTAACACGGGATTTTTGTATAGAAAATGAGGTTCACAGAGTGTACGCTAGGGGCGCTCATCGGTTGCGCCCCGTACAAAATCCTTGTTTCATTACACCATACGTCCGTGTGTAATTGTTTGCAAAAAACTTAGACTCGGCTCTCATTAGAAAAGGAATTGTTGACTTGGCTACTCTCTTCTCCTTTTTTTTTCTTGACTTGTTATCTTAAGGTCAATAGAAACATGATAGAAACAGAAACAGCTGATTTTAGGGTTGTCACGACCGACATGTACCTGCTATTTTTTTACTCCGCCTACTTTAATCTCCATCATCATCATCTTACCGGCCAGCAAGTTTAAAAAAAACTGAGAACCTCAAAATTTTATGAAAAGAAGTTGAAATCCCAAAGTAAATGGCTCTCCTTCATAAACAAAATTATTCGTGATGAATACCAATTCTGAGACTCCACTGGGAGTAAGATCCCTCATACACAGAGTATAGATTTTATTTAAGAAAATATTTGTGACTCCCAAATCAAGTCTGTAGGTAGGCACTAAGACTGGTACGTATGAGGCACGTGACAATTCAGTGGTTTGGCTAAACCTCTTTGTGAACACGACCCTGAGTTCTAGTTAGCCTCATTACAAAGCTCTTGAATTTAGTCTAACAAGCTGCTATGTAGACTAACTACATTGACATCCGGAGCCAAAATACACTTGATTGAATCAATTACTGGCATTAACCTTTACGTCTTCTGTAATTCCACTGATGAGCTGTCTACCTACTGCCCAATCATTTATCTTTGCTGTACTAACAACCTTGTGAAACCAACAGCGATAGGTAAAGGCATGTACCTACTCATATCATCCACTGCTGGACATAGGTATCCCCCAAAGAATGCCACGGTAACTGGTCTTGAGCCGCCTCCATACACTGACTCCTGCGTTCCTTAAAATGTCGTCGGTCCATCGGAACACTGCGATAAACTGCGTCGTCCGTACCCGTACGCATCGTTGAACTTATTGGCTGAACTAGCTGCGCACCGCGGTCCCACCCGCATAAGTCTCGATCCGGTGGAAATATCAAGATAAAAAGTAGCCTATATATTAATTCAGGGTATAAGCTATTTCCATTCCAAGTTTCAACCAAATCACTCCAGCTGTTTCAGCGTGAAGGAGTAACAAACATACTCACTAACTTTCGCATTTATAATATTAGTGAGATGGGATAACGCTTCGATTTTCTCAAAATATTTTCTAGTTCATTGTTGCAAAGATCTAGTTAACCTCAAATCTTGATAAGTCGCAAAAATACAAAGTTTTGCAATTTTTTGAAATATTATGTTTAGAAGCTTGATTTGTTAACTCTACTAGAAACAACTGACTAACGTTTTCTTAATAAAAAGTTTTTCCAGTGTTAGTGGCACGACTCACGTCACGAACTCAACGTGACCACCATTTCTATGACAGTACAAGTTTATATATTTTTTAAAGTTTCTTTGGAACCTGTAAATGTTTATTAACTACATGTAGTATAATTAGAAAAACTGCTTGTGATAGCATTGATGTTCGGAAGATCCATAAAAAAATGTTACGCTTCATCCAAAACTTACGGTGCAAACATGGGGCTACGTTAGTATGGAAATGGTGGTTGACGGTAGCCAAGATCTGCGGATCCCGTTTATTAGGAATTGGCTCAAGTTAATTTCCACATAGGAGGGTCTGTTGGTATAAGGCCTTCCTTTATTTGCTGACCATCACCAGTCCACGCCAGTATGTAATGGTACCTACTTAAATAACCGATAAAAATACGGTCTCGTCTTTCAAAAGGAGAGGTCGGATAATATTACTTCAAGGTCTGTTGGCGGGCTGACCTCGGCGTATCGGTCGCGGAGGACAGACGGTCGCAAATATTTGCACGCGTGAGAGGCGCGAGGCGGGAGGGTTGACCTTGCCGCACGTCTGCCGCGCAACCTTGATCTTGAGACGACCGACACTGCGCCCTCGCGGCCACGCGAACAAGATCGGCACCTACTTTACTCATTGTGTTACCTACCGACTCAATATTGCACCATTTCCTTGTCAAAGTGACCGATCGTCACAAAGAGCTGAGATGCTTTGGTGCTGTAGTTTTCTGAGACAAGTTCACCCCGACTTTGTAGACAAGGACAAAAAGTAATTTATTATTCGGCCAAGAGCAAGACTGGATAGGTACTTACTTACCTATATTAAACCATTCAATATAATTTATATATAAAGGGAATTGATCTGTACGCGCGCCATACTTACGGAGGTTACTCTGCCCGAGATCTTGAACCTTTGTTTATTTCAATCCCATACCTATTCAACTTGCCTATCCATACAAACCACATTGCCTTTAGTCATCGAAATGTAAAATGTATGTTAATGTAGATTTTACTTTAATTTTGCATTTAAATAAACACACATTGTTTTTCAGGATATCGGCCAGAGTAATTTCCTCAGATCCTATAGGTACCTATACTTATTTAAGACATGTATAACAGTAAAGCCATAAACAATGGACACACAAAATAAAAGGTGCTGTGTAGCCCCCTCCCACCTCCCCTACCCCACTCTATACATCTATCTGTATATGTCTATCTATATATCTGTATATATACCGATCACATGGTAACGGTCGCAGAAAGTTGATGGATGGAGGTGGCTCAAGACCATTCGTCGTTGCATTCTTTGGGGTAGCCCTACCTCTGTCCAGCAGTGGATGTCTTATGAACTCATGAAGATGATGACACGATGAACAACACAATGATGAAGTCTTCAGTTTGCATTACCGTTTTTATCGAAAAGTTACTTTTAAGAAAGTTTATTTAGTTTTATGAAACAATCTATAGTGCAGGTAGAGCCAGTAAGAAAGTGCAGATGTAAGCGTAAATAGCTATATTGTCAGAGAACGCACAGAAAGGTCCCCCCCGGTGGGGCTAGATAGGTGGGGGACGCTGGGAATGAACGACAGAAAGGAGCTTCTAGCACATTTGTTTTGATACGGCACGCAGACCTACAAGAACGATCACAAAATGCAATTTGGATTATTTGGCAGTTTTTCAGCAGTAGATTGAGCATTATCTGAATTAAAATAAAAACCTAATAATACAATTTTAGAATTACAGGTGAAGCTCCGACAGCCACTGTTGATAGTTTTTCTAATATCTGGGATAGGCAGAACTGTCAAAAGCGGCTGCCACTCCACCGCGGGGGACGTCTCCCGCGGCGGGCCGCTCAGTGTCCGTTTATCCGCTGTCCGCTTAGCAACAAATTATGCCTTTATGATTCTAAAAATATATCAGAAACCCTCTCTAAAGTACCTACCTACCTACCTAAGTAAATAACTCTGAGAATTGCCAGCTATGAATAACTACTGGTACGCTGGTCAGGTTTAGCAACACGTGGTCTGCGACCTTGCGATAGTCGCGTCCGCTGAGTTTCTTGGCCTCTTTTAAGTGAAGTGAAGATTTGAGGTATCTGTTTAGAATTTAGTTTAAAAAGTAGGAGAAATAATTTAACTAAGTACACCCTGACCACCTGACCAGTGACAGTGATATATCCAGCAATATGGTCCACTAGCATTTGCTTATTCTTATATATTACTCGCGGCTCCTCGATAGAACCGCCCGTGTGGAACCTCTATTATAAATTATAACCCTTATGTTATTAAGACCTTACTTCATAGGACCATTCTAATGTATAAGCTATAATACTGTAAAGTTTCATCAAAATCTGTTCAGTAGTTTTTGCGTGAAAGAGTAACAAACATCCATCCATCCTCACAAATTTTTACATTTATAATATAAGTAGGAAGTTGGATAGGATATTCGCAAAACACGCTCTGAACTCATATTATGCCGTTTAGACTTATCCTGACGGTCAGTACCATAGAAATCTGAAGTAAGGTCAGTACTGACGTCGGTTGTCCGTACGTATTGCTATAGAGCGTGTGTTTAGCAACGCTCTGACCGCGTCCGCATACGCAGTATGCTGAGACAGGGACCTATTAGACCCCACATAACACACATTGAAGTGGCTTCATATTTATTTTGAATTTTTATCTTTTTTCTTGTTTTTTTGAAAGTTTCATCCATATGTTTTATATTGTTTTTTTGTTTTTAGGGAAGGAAATTTTCTTTCTTTCTTCTTAATTTCTTTCTCAGTACACGTACAGGGAGGCTGAGTCAGTACAGTCCCTGAGCTGAGGGAGTTTTTTGCAAACATTTGTCATGGACGTATGTTGTAGTGTAACACGGATTTAGTATGGTGACACCGATGAGCGTTGTATGACAATGGCACCCTATACTTGTACTCTTAGTGTACCTTCATTTTTCATACAAAATTCCGTATAACACTAGACCATACGTCCGTGTAAATTGCTTGTTAAAACTCTGCATACTTTCTTCTGAATTACATATTTTGTATTCCAGGATCATGTTGAGTTTGAGACTCTATACATCTATCATCTGCCTACTCTATGTTACTTATTGAACATACTGTTTCTAACCATGAAATATGATGGGCTCAGATAATTGTCGTGATTAGTAACCGTATTTTAAATAAGTACAATGTCACACATCACGTTAGTTTTAATTCGATAACTAGGTACTCTGTTGTTCTTACAATCAGCAAAACCACTGCCTATGTCAAGGCAGTAGTTTTTAGGCTATATTATATAGTACTTATATTAGTATTATTACCTTAATTTTCATTATAATGAATACCTGTGCAAATTATTATCAACAAAAAATCACTGAAAATACAATAATTGTGATTTTTTTTGCTATAAATACTTAGCTATGATATGAGCTGAAACGCGGTCAGCTTCAGCAACACGTGGCCCGTGAGCACAGGGTAATACGTAGTCACTACGCTACGGCCACAGTTACCAGTAGTTAGTAAGGCGCGACCTTGCGATAAGCCGCATCCGCTGATAAGACGCCGCGTCACGCCCGCGCATTTCTCTGTTCTCGCGGTTTTCCATTGCGCCTGCGCCTGCGCCGGCAAGGTCGCGCGTGCACCCTTCTGCAATAAACTTACACGTGTTATCGTTGATTATACTTCGTACACAATAACTTACACGCTTGTAGATGAAAGGATTTATTATTTAATTGAAGCACAGTTGCTTTTCCGAAGAAAAGTGATTATAGCTAGGATTGCAATTTTTCTCTATACTAACTTACGATGATTTGCGCTTGATGCGCTTATCACAAGGTCGCGCGTGCACCCTTCTGCAATAAAATTACACGACACGTGTTAAATTAAACTTATTGTTACGGTACTGCACAAACAATTATATACGTACATGCTCACACGCAGATGGGGTGACGTATATTTTTTATGATGCGCACTTGGACGGGCAATTTCTGCAATAGGAGGCAGTATTCCACAGCAAGAAAATCAATAATATTTTTGGGGGAAATCAAACACAGTTCGAGACATAGCGCAAAAGTATGTCGATTTGATGTTGTGATTTTGTGTTGTGTTTGATTTGTTACATCTTCGAATTTCGCAAAAGTATATTTTTACCTATATGAAAACACCATCTCGTGCATAAAAATAAAAAGTGCAGAAGTAAAGTGTACCTACTACACATGAACAAGATAGTACCTAATGTTGGCATTTTTAATTGGTTTTAACTTATTTAAAAATTTATTTATTTAACGCAATTGAGATCAGTCATATAAAAATTATATAGTAGATATTTTGTGTCATATTCACACATTGGTTACTCGCCAATGCGTTTCGTGATCCGATTAGTGGGACTACGTGGTCTATGAAAACGTCAGTTTCTATAGTCCGATTAGTTAATCGAACCAACCGGAAAAAAAGTTCATGTGGTCCGATCGGTAGGACAAAGGCTGTAGGACCACGTGGCCAGAGGGGTTCAGACGCGCCGTAATCCAAGAAACAGATATGCAATCAGCCCAACAAATTGTCATGTATCTCGCGTGATTCAAACTTCAGTCATTCTGATACCAATGGAAGCCCTCTAAAATATGAATGAAATAGCACGATATTGCATAGCGTGAAAAGTCAAACTTCTAAGCATGGACCGATCCATGTTGCTTTAGTTATTATTCTGAGGGTCCATGCTAAGTGCAATTCAAATGTCATCATGAACTCATATCGGCAGGTAGATAAGTACCTCAGCATCTCCCAAGTCATGTTACTAAGGAAAGGATAAAAACTACTTGATATTACCTACTTAAATATTTCTGAAAATTCATGAATGTATGGTATCATACATACCTAACAGCAGAGTAACAGCTTTACAAACCTTGAACACAACCGATAATTGTGTTTCTTATCGGAAAAATCACGTTGGTAGGTATATGTTTATGGCGACGTTTGAAAACGTTAAAAAAACATTAAATACGTATTTCCGCCCTACAAAGAAAACGTCAACAACATCCATACCTAAAGATCCAAGTATATGTTTAGGTATATATTTTGCAGTAACATCAATGATACTATACACCTCTGAGATATTTATAAAGGCAAACTCATTGCTTTGATAAATACCTACTTCTTAAGAAAAAATCTTAACTTTACTGATTCACCAAGCACATGTTATGCTGGGACTTATATGTAATCTATGCCTATTGCCTAAATGCAACCTAAACGTAGGTGACAAAATTAAACCTAAAGAATAGTTTGGAAACAGATGAATCGATTTCCATAATACCAGGATGTCCCTAGTCAGGAGCATGAATAGGTATATGTATAAAGATGTTATGATTAAAGATTGATCTAGTAATATGATTGAGTTGATTCACAAAAATTTAGCTGAAGTCTGGAAAAACATTGCCAAATAATTTTGTTTTCGTTTGTAGTTCAATATATAAGCACGCAGGGGGTAACCAAGCTGTAGACCACGACGAAGCTGTGTACTGCTGACCGTATCCAAAAATCATCTTAGGGGGACAGATAGGTTAAAAACAAAACATTGCAAACATTTTTGAGCTATGATTCTTCTACCACTGGCAGACTGACAAATCTGGACCTTAGGCTTCAAACGCATCAGGGCCGCTAAAAACTTATATAACCCTATCCATTCTGAAAATTAATCTTAGCTAAGGAGGCTAGAGTCCCTAGGGAGGTACGTATATGTAAAACAATTATAAATTATCAGGTCGACCAAACACAAGATGACTTGGAGAAGGTCAGGGCAGGTAGGTCGAGTTGTCAATTGATGTTTTGTTAAATGTGACCGCGTAGCTGCAGCGGACGCCACGACTTGCCGGATGGGGGGTGACATTGCGTGACCGCAGTGTTTTTATACCCGCTGTTTAAAGATACGCTGACGCAAAACGTCTGCTACTACAAGGTCGATTTTAATGTGCAAATTGTCAGACTATATACAAATCTAATTAATCATTTGCTATTATGAAGTTTGCGAGCATGAAGAGGTGGAATTTTTATGTTTTTTAGATGAAATCATTTAGCAGACTACCCATGCTCTCGCTCACTGTTGGTTTCATCTATTTAAAATAAGTCTCACCTAAAATTAATGTAGAGATGGTAGAGTGATGGGTGGTGATGGTGAGTGATGATGAACGCGAAAAGATTCTGATCCTGTTTTGATGTCGTTTCTCTAAAAAGACTGAAGAAAAATTTATAGAAAACTAGTTGCGCCCCGCGGTTTCACCCGCGTGAATAATGATGAAAATTGATGATGATGATGATGAAAAGTAGCCTATGTGTTAATCCAGGGCGTAAAGTATCTCCATTCCAAATTTCACTCAAATCCATTCAGTAGTTTTTACGTGAAAGAGTAACAAACATCCATCCATACTCACAAACTTTCGCGTTTATAATATTAGTAGGATTTTAACAACAATTAGTAGAAAAATTATGTTCATCGAATCCTGAAATATTCCTTGTTATTAAATCCAATCAATGTTTATGCTCAATAACTAAATATCATCATCATCATCATCATCAGCCTGTAGAAGTCCACTGCTGGACATAGGCCTCCCCCTTAGAATGCCACGACGAACGGTCTTGAGCCGCCTCCAGCCACCGACTTGCTGCAACGTTTATATTGTCTTTAGTCCATCGAGTGGAGGGCCTTCCTCTACCGTGTCTTCCGGTTTGTGGTCGCCACTCGAGAACCTTTACTCTTTATTTTTTTAACTAAATATATAATGTTCAAAATTGTACAAGCAAATGTTAAACAGCGTGCAAATAAGATATGTTTTACAATAATTTTATAAGTTTTATGACTTGACATTTGTAAAAACATATCAATTTATTACACTTAAATGTCAATCAGATAGTTGAAACTGGAATTACCATTTTTTTGTATCTTATAATGTTTGTTTATAAAATACATGGTACAATAAACACGGCGTAGTCATTATTATCAATCCATATTAAAATACAATTCCCCAAAATAAATATAAAAATTATAATAATAAATATATTTGTTAATCAATTGTTTTTAGAGTAAAAAAAAATCTTTTTGTATATAATTTAAAGTCTAATCTGCCCACTGATTTAAGTTTTTTTTTTAAATCGATCGTGTCCTTAATAACAAGTTAACAACACACTGGCACAATTGTGGCAACTAGCCACAGTTACCATAAAATAAGAAATGTAGAGAAGTGACTCTCTCTTTTAGGGGAGAGAGAGTCACAATCACAGTGCACGGGTTCAAATCCTGTTTAAAGAATAATTTTGTACGGCTGGCGCGGAAAGTTATTTTGTCACGATTTGCACACAACATTTTTGGATCCATCATTAATAGATTAGAATTGGGTGAGTTTTGATGATGTAAAAAATGCAATTAACAACGTTGCAAAATGGATCAACGTAAATAACTGATTGCTAAACGAAAATAAAACAAACTGCATTAAATTTGTACTACCTACATAATGTTACACAAAGAAAAGCTTGTGTTAAAATAAGACGAAGAAATAGATCTAGTAGACACAACTGTATTTTAGGCATAACCTTCAGAATAATAACGACTAAACACGGACATAAAAAAATATTTTAATGGCCGTGTTTAGTTATTATTCTGAAAAAATCTTAAATTATTTAGATGATAATAAAGCTTAGCACTGAATTCGCTCCAACACGGTCCGAACAAATGTAAAAAAAAATATCAAAAATGCAAACTACGTTTTATAAAAAAGTTACATGTAAAAAAACTCCTTTCGTATAAATACATTTTGATTTCCATACAATCCGCTAAGAGTACACTTACGCCCCAATTCGGCACCCTTCGCCCGTGTAGTTGCCTGTGTCAAAGCGGCCGAAAGGGTTATACCAGGCTAGGCCCTCCGATGAAGTTCGTAAGGAAAAGTCTCTACATATTTTTTTAATCAACATGATAGAACAAGATATGCTTTAATAACGGTACGGAATATAATCCTCAGAGTAAGTCTTATTTGAACTTGTCCGAAGTTCCTAACCCACCTTGTTAAATCCATCCACTCCTCCTAATCTCAATGAGTGCTTTGAATTCCTCCATGTCTCCAATACACGTTTATTGTGCAGCTCTGAAACTTACAAACTAAAAATTACCGAAAACACTATAAAAAAGCTGATTGACCGGGATGCTCTACGTAAGAATATAAGCATACGAGGAGGGGGTGGGAGGCTAAGTCCTGCAAAGGATTTCTTCAGGCTGATGATGATGATGCTTAATCACTTTCTATACTACTCATGAATAATGTTACATATTCTATTTTTACTTAGTTATTGTAACTCTAACTAAAAACAATTTATTTAATTGAGTAAGTATTTATTTCAATAAGTATATAATTTTATATATCTCTATCTATATAAAAGAGATAATCAGGCTACCTCTGATCACATGATCAGCTACAGTTCTGTATCGTTCTCATTAACTCCATCCCAAATTGTCTGGCAGAGATCGCTCATAACGAAAAGATCACTCATTGTACTACCACGATTAATTTATATTTTTGTTGTAGAATAAAGTGTTTTCTATCTATCTTGCTTTGGCAGACGTACCTACATTCATACTCGTCATGCGGTTGAGGTTCATTAACAGTTCATTAAAATGTGCAGATTATTGAACAAGTTGGATGTGTCACCTACAACTCCATAACATACAAGTCATACGTTCACATTGCGGTTGGTATTACTTGTGTTGAATGGATCAGTGTACGCCCATCAATAACACTCGCACATATTGACTCACCGGCAAATAATACTGCGTTTATCGGCCACTTGCGTCAATGCAGCGCAAACAATGTACCTACTACCTATATAGCTGTAAATCCACACGACTCGAAAGCATAATTTGATCATAAAAACACATACCTAGGTATGATAGTACGTAACTGTACGCAGGTACAGTTTTCCCCCTATATTTCATGAGTCACGAATTGGGTGGGTTACAGTTTGGCAAGTCTGAGGGCCTAGCCAAACGGCATTCGCTTCGAAGCGATTCCATTTCTACAGTCGTAATTCAATACAAAAGACCACGTGACATATCGATAGCTAACGTCAATCCCATACATTTTGGCCTTTTCTACTGGCGTCATCGCTATTAGAATGTTACTTTGTCTGCGGCCTCTGGTGTCGAGCACAAATTATAACACGAAGGGATAGAAGACGAAAGAGGCCATTACCTAGTAGTGGAATTAATTATAGAACCAATAGATATATAAATATAGTAGGTAAGTACCGTAGAACGTATTATTCATTAGTTTCAGTGTTTATGTTTATGTCATGACTAGTGGTGACATAAATAAAACGGATTTTCCTATGCGTTAGCTTTGTAACCCAAACCATTGACAACAAACTAAGGAAAACTAGATGATTTTGTGTACATTCCCTTTGTCTAAGAGTGAATTCTAGTGTCAGGGAGTTTTCCGAAGTTTACTTTTCATAACTAAGTAGGTACCTATAGGAAAAACAAATAAAGGCCCTTTATTAGGAATTCCCCACATCGAGGTAATAATATTTGTACGACGCGTTGTACAATTGTCATTAACTTCTCGAATACTATGCACATGCTCATGTGAATAATCATCAGCCGTTAGACGCCCACTGTTGGACGAGGCCTCCCCAATGGGGGGGATTTGCCAAAATCAATAAGCTTGGCAGGTAGATTGGTGATCGCAGTATTACTGTTGAGTAGTCAGGTGGATGCTGCTGCCCATCCCCTGGTGTAATCCCTTCGTCAGCTTTTACAACATCCACGGGAGGAGACGGAGGATTCTTAAGACCACGGCCTCGTGTGAATATTTAACATAAATATATTTATTATTATATTTAATATTCTATATACAATATACATCAGTTTTTTTTTAAATTATGTTTGAACACTAGTTTTATGGATAAAATCTCAAAGAAAACTCAAATAGTGGTAATTGAACGCGTTGATATCTTTTGTTCGCAATTTCTTTTATTTTTAGGGGAGAGATATATTGAGAATTCATCAGTTCATCCGTCTGTCTGTCTGTCTTTCTGTCCGTGTGTTTCTCAGCAACTACCATTGCTATCTATTAAAAATTAAGCAAAATTGTAAAACTCTTTTACTAAAATCGATAATCCAATTGAAAATTGTGTAACTTGGAATAAACATCAAAATCAAAAGATTTTGATTTTCTCAAGTCCAAAAACGGGTTGAAAAAATTCAGGCACATTTTAAAACATTTTTTTTTTATAATATTTTTATCTTTTATGCGAAAATGTGAAAAAATATTTCCCGATCCTTTATCACATCCTCGCGTTTCGTTTCTTCATGCATGTCCATGACTTTATCTGAAATTTCCACATAGATTTGTACCGCAAACTATTTTTCATAATACTGTGCTATCTGCGCAATAGGTACCTGCTCATTGTCAAATAGGGCAATGACCAAGAACCTACGTACTCCCTCATAACCAGCTGCAAATAGCTCTTTAAGCGAATTAGAAATAGAACGCGTTTGGCAGTGCGATGTAACTGGATGCAACGCTGTTTTATAATTAGCGATGCACAAACGAAGTGCCTTCGAAGGAACTAGGTCGGTGCGAGTGGCGAGCGTGAGGGCGGCGTGCGGGGGGCGTGGAATTCGCGTAACGTTACGTCAGCGGACGTCGGCCTCGCGGCGGGCGATGACCCGCGGCTATCTCTAGCGCGGCTAGTCGCACGCGCATAATACGCACAAATGCACTATGTACTTAGGTAAGCACACAATATCCTATCTGATGCTCTATTTTTGCATGGCTGATAAAGTATTGGTAAAAAATAGCTAAAAAGTGTTGAGTTATGAGGAGATCTCTCTGAACCCCATAAACATCCGTTTTCTGTATTTCACTGGAACTTTTCCGAGATCACTCAAAATTCACCGGACTCATGCAAACACCGTATCGTTATCTGAATAAATAATGTAAACACAATTTTTATGAAAATGAATGGCAGGGGAAAAAACTGAATTCAGTTTTTCTCTAAAACTTTTAAGTAATTTCAGGAACTTCTCAAATGTAAATCAAAGAGTTTCTAGCCTGAGTCTTATAAAATAGTTTTCAATTTCAAATGTTCAAACAAAAACCATTTATATGACATACAACGTGATCACTTGACACATATTAAAATATTCAAAGATGCAGTTTTTTTAATCTGAAATCGAGGAATGCGTATTAGTTCAACAACTAAGCATTTACAAGTCTAGATGTGCTAGTTACTGAGAACTGCACACTACGGGCAGACAGCCAAACGTACACACCCTAAGGGTTTCTTTGTTACCTTTTAGGTAACCCTAAAAACGTAACAAATTAGTCCTTCTCTGTTAGTAAAGTAACTTCCAAACTTAACCTTTCCACTCTTACTCAAAGGAGGTACTAAGGTAGTTTGAGCTAGTGAGAAAGGGTGTTACAAAAATAGCAACATCGACATAATATCATTTATCAATTCTAATCTCTGTTGTGTAAAGCAGACTTAATTTTAACGGTGTCACCCGCCTCTACAGAGGTTGTCGACCTCATTCTTACACGGTTCTTATGTATCGCAACGGTTGAACCGCTGAACTATAGGTTCATACCTAGACAGGTGTGTATACAGCATATCTATCTTTACCGAACGGGATATTATACGGTTCATTTAATTTTAAAGAATTCTTCAAGCATATTATCGCTTAGGCGATATCTAGGTATTACTTTGTATGTAGAATTAGTATAGGAAGTAGGTTCTTATTACCTCTAGTAGAAGTCAACGAACTCTTAAAACGTAAACACGATGTATTATTATCAATTGTGTGATAGTTAGTAGGTATGCATTTTGTAGAAGATGAAACTAGGTACTTACTGGGTTGCTTAAATACTTTTTTTACAATAAGGTGAAATAAAATGTGGTGATGAAAGGTCATTAATTTCACAGGTTAGGTAGGAGGAAGCTCCGCCCTTATCGATTTGAATTTTGTTGAAGCCTGATAGAGACTTTTATCTCATCATCATCATCAGCCTTTAGACGTCCACTGTTGGAAGAGGTCTCCCCCGAAGAATGTAATGGGGGCTTTGCCATAATCACCACGCTTGGCAGGCAGATTGGTGATCGCAGTATTGGTGTTAAGTACTCAGGTGGATGCTGCTGCCCATTACCCCTGCTGTAATCCCTTAGTCGGCATCCACGAGAGGAGATGGAGGGGTCTATTTTTGAGCCGGACACATCACGGCACAACATTTAATGGAGTTTGTTGAGATAATATCCAAGATAGGAGCAAACTTTGTTTGTATGCCCCAAGAGGGCCCAAGCGCCCTAACAGTAAACTCTTCTTTTTGAAAAGAATATTTAAAAGCCAGACAACCTTAAAAAGACATTTGATTCGGAGTTATCCGTGTTAGTATGAGAAACGACTTATAAAAATTGCCTATACTTATACTTTCCGAACTAATCCATATTAGTTAGGTATGTTTTTTTATGCTACTTGGCAAGCAGACAAGCTTACGGCCCACTAGATGGAAAGCAGTTACCGTAGTCTATGAACGCCTGTAACACCAGAGGCATCACACGCGCGCTGCCGACCCCGAGACATAAAAATGAAAAGTCTCATGTGCCTGTAATTTCACCGGCACCCTTCAAACCGAAACACAGCAATGCGAACACTACTGCTTGGCGGCAGAAATAGGTACAGTGGTAGTACTTCCCCGGACGAACTCTTTCACAAGAAGTTCTACTACTACGAAGTATAAGTATAGGTAAGTATAATTATAGGCTTACCATTGACACCGGACGTCAAGCTACCACCATCGCCTATTTTTGCTACCAAGCGGCTGGTATCTTATTATCCGTATGTCGGATTTAAAAAATACTTGGTGCAAATGTAGATCTTAACGGTTCAAAGTCTATGCCAAATTGCACCGACTACTTCTATTTCCCCCATTAAGTTACGGATATTTTAAGGTTTTCACCCTACTTCACCCTGTTCCGGAGGGTGAAATTAATAATGCTTATTATTAGAGGTGATTTTTAAGCCATACAAAACAATTAGAAAAGTTTTCATGACTACATCTAATTAATTCCACACTTTTGCAAAAAATCATCTAATTTGACTGTACTATATGCTCGCATTTGTTTTTTGAAAGGTATTTACAGTCGTAGGACATTTTTTTTCTTTGTTTTTATGTACTTTATCATAATATGGGTCGCAGAACTAACAACCGTTGGGGAATAAGGGTTCTTGAAGGCGACCATAGGCCGGATGACGCAGTGTAGCATGGCCCTCTGTCTATAGACTGATGACATTATAAAGGTCCGAAGAAGTCGGTGGATGGAGGCGGCCTAAAACCGCCAATGTCCAGCAGTGATCTTCTACTGGCTAATGATGAGGTGTCAAGAGTGTGTAGGGCTCGTTTTAGTGGATGTGACCTATGAGGTATTGCAGTTGTAATGGGAGTGGTTATAAACCAATTCCATACTGCTAAAAAAAAAAACGCCCTTGTACATAATGAATTTATGACCGCTAATAATTTATTAGTCGTTAAAAGACGTCACTTTCTTACGGATCGTGAATATTGATGAGTAGCGAATGGGCGTGCTCATGTGTTGGCATACACCTTGAGTGTATGAGCGAGATGAGTCATGTTAGGTTGCCGTTCCCGAAGGGTGTACCTGACTGGACCCTTTTTGCTATCGCTCAGTCCACCTTTTACTTAAGAATAATAACAAAAAGCATAATTACGATAATTACAATAGTTAAGGCGATTAAATCCGTAAGATTCGTTTTTTTCATGGTACGGAACCCTCTGTTCACTAGTCCGAACTTGGTCGGTTTTATTCCTCTTTTGAGCAGTTAACTACTGTATCTTAATATAATGTTAAGTATTCCACTTCTCGTGATCACTACTTCCATTTTAAATAAGAATACTATGACATAACATAACACCCAACAGTCACATAGGTACGTAATCCTGATCCCACACTAGGATTCCGTGTCGTGGGTATCAGGTACTACGAGTACTGCTGGTACCACATCACCGAGACCCGGCACAAATATTTGCAGATCATACAAACATTTGTCCCGCAGCGGGAATCGAACACCACTCGCTCTATACTATAGAGTATTATGCGTATATAAGAAGTTAGCATAGCACCGCGAGTTTTGGTCTTAGCTTTAAACTGTAATATTTAGATGCAGTCCCCCCCATATATTTTTGATTCTTATTAGTTACACCGTTAAGTGCAACCTTAAATCTTTCAGTCATTCTGTAATAAGCAAAAGTTTATGTAGTATATGCACAAATTACTTTGTATTATTTTTGTAGTTTGTAGTTACCCGTCTTATTAAATGTGATTCGTAAATTTTTCCTATACTAAAAAAACATTGTTTTCTGTTTTGTTGTTGTTGTAAGATATTGTATTTTATGTACTAGTTGTTTTGTAAAAAAAATATTTTGTACTAGCGGCCCGCGCGCGACTTCGTTCGCGTGGTCCCGGTGTTCCTGGTGGTCCCGGTACATTTAGACCTTCCCGTGACAATTATGAACACAACAAAACCAAAATCAAATAAATTGGCCCAGCCGTTCTAGAGTTTTAGCGAGACAAACGAACAGCAATTGATTTTTATGTATATAGATTATTTTTATATTTTGTAGTTACCCGTCTTATAAAAAGTGATTCGTAAACTTTGCCTATACTAAAAAAAACATTGTTTTCTGTGTTGTTGTTGTTTTAAGATATTGTATTTTATGTATTAGTTGTTTTATTCTTTCTATATATAAAGATAATAGATTTGTATGATGACCTACTTTATTTTAGGATAAAGAAAAATTTTCTTATACATTAAATTATTTTCGTGTGCAAATAAAAGAAAACCTTCCAGTAGTTTGTATTGACCTGATTTCTATTTCCTAATTTTTGTGTGTCCTAGTTCTAGTTCTAGACAGTGCCGCTTAAAAAGTATGTGTGGGTACAAGTTTTGTTTTTTCTTACGTATTACTGTTTTATGTGTGCCATGTGTGTTTTGTTTGTGCGAAATAAACTTTTTTCTTTACTATTTCTCAAATCTTCAAATTCACCAAACATAGTAATAAGAAATTCCGAGAACCGGAAGCAAAATATCAAACGACTGTAACTAATAGATTAGATTGAAAAAAGTGGTAGAAAGCTAGAGGGGGCGAAAGTGGGACACTTTCATTTTCGTTCATTTCTTTTCGGATGCAACGTGTCGAACATTTGCTGTGCTGCTTAGCGCGTATCCATAACCTCCTTTCTTTGCACACTTATAAGTGGAACTTGGTTCCGATATGGTATTTTAATTTGGTTCACCTACACCAAATTAGCAAGCTGATTTATATTCTATGATAAGTCAGGCAGTAAGACAGTACAGGCTGTCCGATTGTGGAATACCTTGCCTGTAGATGATATCCAAAGACCGAAAGGCCAGATCTCTTCCCACATTTACAAATATGGCCATGAAACACTGTTCGTCTTGCTGTACTAGTTGAACCGTATGTAAGTAGTTTGTATGTGTAAGTATTATATATATATATATATATATATATATATATTTAATATTTAATCTCTGATTGTATTTATTTATTGTGTAATTATAGAAGACACACCAATAAACGCCCTTCTCAATTTTGTTTATTCCAGTCCCCAAAAGTTTCCTGGCAAAGATAGCTGTTAAGATAAGGCATAGTAATTTCTTGAATTAAAATAAAATCATTTTGCATGTTGTGATTAATAAAGAGTTACTTATACATTTATATTAATTTATTTTTATGTTTAAAAAGACTGTACTGCTCGCTACATACAAAGCGAAGTTGGCTCCTAATTTGAATATTAGTTATTTCAAGTCAATTAAATTTTGCCGGCACAATTTATAGACTCATATGTATCTGTGATGTGTCAGTTTCCCATTAAATTGTACAGTTTAATAATAGTACAGGTTATAAATTTTTCATACAAATCTATGAGCCGGTGTGATTTGGAAACTATATTGTTTAATGGGAAACTGACAACCTAAAGGCCTAGATATTAGTGTAAAAATCATGGAGTTTGATTAGATACTATCCAAAATAGGAAATTATTTATACATAAATTACTTCGTTTTGTATGGAGTGGGCTCAAGCGGGCTAGTGGCACTGATTTACTATGAAGTTACTTATTTTGAATTCGCAATTAGACACATTCGTATCCACACAAAATGAGCTTTGTGTGCTAAATAAGTTATACATATTAAGTAAAGTAAATTTAGTTTTAGAGGTAATTAATTGGATACTTATTGTAATGCAAATCATAACCGAATATGGTCATTCCATGCTTCGAGCAATACGGAAGGGAGTAGCCATTCGCAGCGTTCTCCACTGTCAAACTGCAAGCCAAAGTAGGCATATGCGTTTAATAAAACTAGTTGTTATTCTGTGCAAGGTTTGTTAGTGTGAGTGTCGTCATTACAGTGTTGTATTTGGATGTGTATATGCGGAATTGCGCTTGTGTCATATTTCCCCCCGCAAAAAATGACAGAACTATTTGAATGGTAATATATCGCTAAGGCTACTCCCTTCCGGCCCGCGGCAGGAAGGCCGTGTTGCTCGAAGTTCCATGCGATGATTCAAACCAAGTCTGAAACTGTCAAGGATAAACAAAACCAATCTTATATATCAATATTATAAATAACCAATTGAAATACTCCATGGCAAATTCATGTTTTAAAATATCCAAGTCACTTTTAAATGTAATTTCACAGGAAGAGATGAGTACCCATATTTAACCCATACCTGGGTTTTTCATAGGCATTACATTATATTTTATAAGTAACCTATACCTGGGTTTTACATAGGCGTTTATAAGATGTTTCAAAATAATTCTTGTGATTTTATTAGCTTTGTCACGTAGAAAATTTAACAAGGAAGGTTTCAGTGTCCAAAAAATGCCTGTAACCTCACAGATAACACACGGGTGGAGGCGTGGGCAAATACTAGGTTATAATTGATGATAATTAATTAACAATTTGAATGCCGAATTTTAAACGACAAATGTTAAATAAAATATCAATAAAAATGTGTAGCGCCGCATATTAAAATATGAACCGGATTTTAGGCGATTAGTTCACAAGAAAAGTGCGCAGGCGCAGGCGTCTCGTCGCAGCGCAGTCGAAAGTAAACACTTTCTAGGCCACTCTTCGAGTCATGCTAATCACGCATTTTTATAACGCAGGAGTTTTCTAATGGACCTGCAGTCAACTCCAAAAATACGTTATAGGAAGCAAAATATGGCTGTGGGAAAAACGAACCGAAAATATGGACACCAGAATAGGTACATGCTCATTGAATACTGAAAAAAAAACGAAATGAGTAAACCTAAAAAACACACAATTTAAGTATATTGTTTTTATTACATTTACATTGATTCATATTTCGATGGATTCAATGAACATCATTTTGGTAAGATCGATGTTTATATCTTGTTTTACTTGTTACCGCGCTTTTAATGCAACTTTTCCTCTAAAGGCTGTATGGAGTTGACTGTACAAAGAAACTAATAAGTTAGGTCTTTCTTTACTGAGGTACTTAAAGTTCCTGTTAGGAACAAATAAGATTACATAGGCAAATTTTTTTTTTTTTTTTCTATTAAATGAGATCACAATTCTTTTCACATTCTAAATTAAACAACGTATAAGATTACGGTTTATCATGTTACGATATTATTATTTATTATTGATATGTAGGTATCTATTTACCTACTCGTGGAAAATTCTCGTTGATTAATAAGTCGCCAACAACTAATAATAATTATGTAGTTGTAAACAAAGCTATGGTAAAATGATAAAGAATGATTCAAGTTATTTTTAGCGATAATTACTCATGGTTAGCAAGCAAATACAATGTAAATGTTAAATCATTTCAGTACTAAACTAGTAAGGAGAGTACCAACTAAAAGGAAAGTGCAATACCGTGTGTTGTATCAATGTCAATGAATTATGGTTTGCACTGATTTCTACAGAGGTAAAGCTTCAGTAAGAAAATGTGTCTAAGGCAGATTTGACTAGAAATTTCAAGGACTTTGTCACTTTCCCTAATGCCGTAGCCAGTTCTTTTACCGATATATTCATACATGATCTATCATCATGACCGATATTTAGGGTGACCACCTGTTTTTTATTAGTTATTTTTTGGCTTTTTGTTATAAAGCCAACCTATCAATGTTCCCAACCGAACTAAGGGCCTACGGCTGCAATGGCTTACTAATGCACATATAGATGGAGAACATAAAAACCTTATGAGTAAACTTTCTTCTGGACAGAAGGGTAAAAGAATGCAACAAAATGTGGAAAAGGTGAAACTTAGTGGAGCGAGAAATCGGCGGGATACGATATTTATTGTAACGAGGTAGATATCGGGCGCGCGCGCAAGAGAAACTGAAAGTACCTAATGGCGCCGCATTCAACCCACTTTCACTGCTCTGGTGCGCAGGCGCCCGCCACCACCACTCGCGCCCTACACTGCGCTGGGAAAGCCTGCAAGTAACTACAAACTTGTTCGCCTATTGCGATTGCGTGTATGCGTATCATATTTGCCATAGTAATTGCGATTATTGTTATGGAGATAGTCGTAAAAAGGTAACTTGGCATACATAGCGATGCTATTAGGAGAAAGTGTTTGTGAGTTTTATGCCAACGTTACTTTCTGTAAGGTGAAAACTGCGTAGGAGGGATAGTGAATTTAATGGATTGAGATCTAGACCAATCTGCACTGGGCTGCTGGTGTGGGTACTCTACACTACAGCTCTAGGTAGCCTTGAAATGTTAGAAAAAAAAGGGCGAAGCTCATTTGTGAGCACGACATTGGAAACAAAAATAGGTTAATGCAGTTCCTTTTTGCTTTTAACAGGCAAAAATCAATAGATTAGAATATAAAATCCGTTAGTGTACCTACACCTTATGAAAATACAAAATAAACTTACCTACCTAATATAACTACTTCCCTGATATAGTGTCCGTCCGAAATGAGACCTCGCGAATAAACAGAATGTTTTAAACCTACTTTCTTTACCTTTCTACTAAAACGACTTCAAAAAACATTTAAATACAATTTTCATAGAACCCACCTCGATATCATTCCTTAGGCAGCATCGAAATAACCATTTGAATTGGACTAATCAACGGTGAAACTGGACGATAGTAAAGTAAGGCCCCATATTGTAAAGGTTTCAGAAAGTCGGAGTAAATAACCATTTGAATTGGACTAATCAACGGTGAAACTGGACGATAGTAAAGTAAGGCCCCATATTGTAAAGGTTTCAGAAAGTCGGAGTATAGAGAAGGCTCAAACCGTTCATCGTGGCATTCTTTGGGGAGGCTTATGTTCAGCAGTGGGCCTCTACAAGCATATGATGATGAAGCAACGGTGCGTAAAAATTACATACTTACCTAATACAGTAGGGAGGCACATAGCTGGTGCATTCATTAGATAATAACCTCGTTTTTTGAAGTCAGTAAATATCTAAAATAGTCTAGCAAATGATATCAGTATTGTAGGGAAACAGTGTATTAAAGTGAGTTCTGTGTATTATAGTAGTTTATGAAACTGTTGCATAATAAGGGTTTTTTAAAACATGAGGGAGGCGAGTTTTTTTATAGCATCACGCGAGTGTTTTAAGACCAAATTATGTGCTGTTTCATACACTACTTTATCTAATCTCATGAAATAGGTAATATTATATTTTAAAGTCTTGGTAATATTTATTGTAATACCTTCTAGATTTCGCCGGTAAGAGGTTCATTTGTTCGTTGCAGCTTCGAGAATGTCCGGTGGTGTAAAATTTTCTTCAGTATCGCTACTGTCGTTTTCAGACATTTTTAAAAACAAAAACTAATTTGACAATGAAATTTGCGTAAAATTACAGCTTATATTTTCATTTATTTGTAAACATTTAGCGCCAAAACAAAATCCATACGCGCGAGCGTGTTGCGCCGCGTCCACAGATTATGTATAGAAAAACTGCATTGCAACCTCCTTGGTCCAAGTGTTGTTGTATCGTAATGGAAAAAAAGTTATATTATAATACAGTTGTCTATAGAAGAGCTGTATCGTAATGTAATTTTTTAAATTTATTTCGATGGCATTTGCATAAAGACTATCATTTAAGTTTTGTTTTTAGTTTTTTAATCTTTATGTTTCAGTATGAGAGTAGATAAAATTGTATAGTCCAACATAAATGAACCTACAACATCATTAAAGTTTTAGAAATGGGACGTCAACAATGGAATATATTAAATTGGTTTTATCTCGAAATTCTTCAATTTTAGACTTTTCCCTGTAGTTGTGACACAAAAGCTACTGCAAATTTCAGCATTGTGGGTTGTGAGATAGTGGAAAAAAATGACATAGGTTATTTTGCGTAATGCTATCGCGTAAGTCAGTATGTAGTTCATTAATCAACCGTGGAATCAAGTAACCAGCTGTCCTTTCGCCGTACGCATTGCTTGCGTGCGACGTGCACAACTGGTTTCGAGCAACTGCCCGTGTGTATACAGTGTTCGATTACTTTCTTAAGTGTTTCATTAAAAAAATATTCTTTGAGAAACATATTTAACGACAATTTATTTTGACGACCTCTGTGGCGCGGCGGGTGAAGGTTCGCCTGCGACGCAGGAGGTTGCGGGTTCGATTCCCGCCTCGGAACAAATATTTGTACGATCTGCAGATATTTGGTGCAGGTGTTTTGGGTATTTTTCTATTTATAATAAAAAATATCTATCTATTTCATGTATTGTATTAAGTATATCAGTTATCTAGTACCCATAACACAAGCTCTGCTTAGCTTGGGTGGGGCTAGATAATTTTGTGTGAAATGTCCAGCATTTATTTATTTATTTAAATTGTGTGTAGAGTAAAGTTTTACAATGTCTAAAAAGTGCAATTTCATCATTACTAAAATGTTTAATTTTGGAAAAATCATCTTTTTTTATTTAATTTATTAGTATTCTTTAAATTGTTAGGTACTGCTAAGGTCATATTGAATGTACCTAATATTCAGCCAGCGAGTTCTATAGCGTTAACTTGACCTTGAAACGAATACGATCTTTAAGAAGTCCACTGCAGGACGTACGCTATCGGGAGGCCAATGGGGATAGGGTTACCATACCTCAGGATTTGTCCTGAGATCTCAGGATTGGACAAATTGTTGGTTTGTTACTTGGCGTGATTGAGTAACAAACAAACACAAGGCTGAACCAATTTCGATAATTATAATATGTAATGGTATGGATAATTTGAAATGGTATAGAGATCTTAATCAGGACATAATCTAGACGATTGACATCTACTTTTACCTGGCCAGTCACGAGTGTAAGTCAAATAGTGTAGAATAGTTCTACAAACATTGAATCCTACAATAGACATAACATAACATAACACCGAACGTCACATTATGTAGTCTTGTGGCGTGATTACGTAACAATGTTGTCATTGGTTTCAATCGATTTCAATGCTGTTTCTGTCTGAAACGACGCTCTTGCGATTACCCAATTTACGTATTTTACTATTTACTATTTGCTTACAAAGGCATAAACGTTATTTCAATAGAAACAACATTGAAATCGATTGGAATCATTAGCAACAGAATTACGTAATCACCCGCGTAAGATCTCACTATAAGCTTCCCTGTGTCGTGGGTACCAGGAACTACGAGTACCATGGTACCATAACACCCAGACCCGGAACAAATATTTGCAGATCATACAAACATTTGTCTCGCAGCAGGAATCGAACCCGCAACCTCTCACATCTCAGCCGGCTACTCGACCGCCGCGCCACAGAGGTCGTCTACAGAGAGAACGTAGAGGTTCTACAATTATTGTAGACCCTCTACGTTTACGTTTACCTAAACTTAGTTATTATCCGAAACCCGATCTTGTCCTAAGCATGTACAATTTTGAAATGTAAACCTGCCCGTATATTACAGTATACATGTGCTAGAAAACATTGAGTCCACCAAAAGACCATTACTGTATAAAGTTTTGATAATATACGTGACGTGTCTGTAGGTTCAGTGACCGGAACTCATTCTGTCGAAAAAAGACATCAACGCGCGCTGGATTTGCTTTCAACCGCACAAAGACTTGAAGATATGACCCGAATCAGTAGCAATGTTGATAATATCCAATTCAATAAATAGATGAACATATTTTAATAGTGGTTATTTCATAATTTAATTTATCTTTATGTTATTGATCTTTTAGACTTGAACCTACACTATTCATAGTATATAAAATTTAACCGCAAAACCAAACTTTTTATTGAATTGGACAGATAAAATCACATATTTAGATTAAAAACTAAACGCTACTATAACTCAAAATCTCTCTCATTTTGATCCAGTGTTTGTGAAACGAACTTTACCAATCTGCTCAAGCATGAGCTTTATTATGAGCTCAACAAATATCAAGAGCTTCCTGAATTTGACACTGACATGATAAATATAGCTTGAAAATGTGCTTTCTGGGGACTGATTTTTAGGTAATATTTTACACGTTATTAAGTATTTCTTACCACATCAGAGTCAAAGTCAAAGTCAAAGTCAAAGTCAAAGTATATTTATTGCTGAATTACATGTATAAAGATGTCATAGTTATTATATAATGGATCCAATGTAATCTACCCTTAAAGGGCGTGCAATTATTTATTTAATTTACAATCTTAGATTAATAATATCAATAGTTGAATATAAATAATAGATGTCAAACATTACAAATATTATAATATAAATGTCACATGAATTAAATTAAAAAAAAATGTCTGGTCAATGATAAAAATAATGATCAAAATTTAATTACATAATAAAAGATTTATCAGTCATGAATTCGCTAATTTTATAATAACATTTATCAAACAATATGGTTCTCAGCTTTCTCTGCAACATCGACGTTGGCAATTCTCGCAAAGATGGTATTTTATTATAGATGAATGGAGCCATACCGAAGAAGCTCTTGCGCATTAAAGTTGTCTTAGAGTTCCGGACACAAACTTTATATTGATCACGCCTATTACGATCAACGACATCAGACAACCGACAAAAAAGATCCGGATTGTGTCTGACGAACATAGCAGTTTCTAAAATATACAGTGAGGGAAGAGTCAGTATGTTGTATTTATCAAAGAAAGGCCTACAAGTATCTGTCACTTTAAGGTGAAACATAGCTCTGATACATCTTTTTTGGTATTTGAACACTTTTTCGATGTCAGTAGAATTCCCCCAAAATATTACACCGTACCTGATGTTTGAGGCAATCAGGCCGTGATATGCAATAATTAGAGTTTCCTCATTAACTATTGGAGACAGTTTATATAAAACATAAACAAGGCTGTTAATTTTTTTGCATAGATTTTCTACATGTGGTTTCCAGTTTAGTTTTTTGTCAATATAAATTCCTAAAAATTTTGTAGTGTTAACTTCCTCAATTGTGTTATTTTTATATTGTATGTCAAGGTTTGGTAAAGTAGCATTATCACGTTGTCTGAAATGAATTATTTTAGTTTTATTTATATTAATTTTCAAATTGTTATTGTCTAACCACTCTATAATCGATGTCAGTGCAAGATTTATGTCACTTTTATAAGTGTCAACATTATCGCATGTAATAGTTACAGTACTGTCATCTGCAAATAGCGACATAGGTTGTGTAGTGGCTTTTGGCAAGTCGTTTATATAGGCTATGAAAAGCAATGGGCCCAGCACACTACCTTGGGGAACGCCATACTTCATAGTACGTTCTTCAGATACATAGACTTCTTCTAGTTTAGTTTTAAAATTTATTTTTGTTATTTGAGTAATCTGTTTTCTGTTTTCTAAGTAGGATTTTATTAATTGTAGTGAATTTCCTCTAATGCCATAGATTTCAAGTTTTTTTAGCAATATATCGTGCTGAACATAATCAAAAGCTTGGGTCATATCACAAAAAATTGAAGATACTGGTGTTTTTTTATCCATATTACTTGTAACACGGAAAAGAAAGTCATATAGAGCCATGTTTATGGTTTTACTCTCTCTAAATCCTTTTTGTTCATTGCAAAATATTTTGTTTGACTCGAAATAATTATTGATTAATTTATAAATGTATTTTTCAAATATTTTAGATATTACAGGTACAAGCGAAATTGGTCTGTAATTTTCTAAACACTCTTTACTATGTTTTTTATGTAGAGGTTTAATTATTGAGACTTTTAGTGCATCTGGAAACACACCTGTACTAAGACTTAAGTTAATAATATGGCTAATTGGTGCACTTATCCAATGAGCTACAACTTTTAGTATTTTTGTTGAGATACCATCGTATCCAACGCTACTCGTATTATTAAGGGAATATATTATTTTGAGGATATCGGTGGGTATACACGGTTTGAGAAATATAGAGTCTTTGTGACTTTTGATTAATTTGGTTACATTTTTTCCTGCGTCATTAATTGGAATTATCTTATCAATAAAAAAGTTATTAAATGCATTTGACATGTCATGTGGATTTGTTATAAGTGTACTGTCTATTTTGATTTTATCTATACAATCTTTGGGTAGGTTCCGTTTTGTGTTATTTATTATACCCCAAGTAGTTTTACTTTTATTTTTTGATGATTTTATTTTGTAATTATTTTGAGCTTTTTCAAAATAATTACAAAATAACTTTTTTTTTTTTATCAGAGCAAATACCTTTAAGCAGGTTTGACATGCTATGTTTAACCTGTACCAAAACTTATTAGCTGTTTACAGAATACACAAAGTTGCACGGAAAAATATTTTATAAAAATATTTGCTCAAGCATTTAGGTGAGATAAAATAAATGTTTTGAGTTCATGAACTGCTGAGCTCATGCTTAACTTAGGTACGTATAGTGAAGTACCTTGGTACCAAACAAAGCCACATTTTCTGCTAATGACAGCAGGTGCTGCGATATTGACTCTTCATTATCTACATTATAAAGTTGTCCTCGTTGGATTGGTTTATTTAATACTTAAACATTAAATACGTCATCTGCATTTTTTTATCGAAATTACCCATTTTTGTTATTATGCGTAAAGTACCATACCTACATAGTTTTATTCAAAATACCCTACCCTTTCAGAAAATGCGGAATAATAGGAATAGCGGGCAGATGTTGGTAGTTGCTAGTATCTACGATACAACAAAGTAGGTACTGAAAGAAAGTTCCACACAATCTGAAACACAATTTTTTGAATCCTAGAGGCATAAAGGTATTTTACAATAACGCACGTAATACTATACTATACTCTACATTATTTGGTACTTATTTGTATTGTGAGACTTTCACGACACTAATAATTTATAGTAAGTACTTTTATTTTGCCATATGAAAAATCTCAAGGACAAGGAAAGAGCTGCAAGCTCTGCCGCCGCCGGCTGTGTCGTTGAACCCACGCGAGTCAAGGGCCTCGGTCGACGACCGCGCGGCCCGGGTTTCGCCACAATACACACATAAAACGGTCAGACAGCCACTTTACAATTTACTAGTTCATGCTCGTTCTTTGTAATTTTTAACTGTATTAATTATTTTATTATCATTTATTTTTGATTATTACTACGAAGGAACGGAGTCCGTATAGGGAGCGAGCGTTGCGCGTTGTGTGTTTGTAACCTAGGTATCTGCGTTGAGCTAATTGTACTGTGCACTGCAGTCAATTTGTACTATAATGCCATCGATCAGTTGATCATAATCCCTGATGGTTGGCGTTGTGTTACCTAACCGAATTAATTAGGTAGGTAGTAGGTACCTACTTAAGTAACATCTATCTACAAACGTCAATGCTGTTTTTCACTGTCGTTTTGTAAGACTTTTGATAGGTTTTAGCTACACATATCACTAGGGGGCGCTGGAGTAGTCGAGAAAATGTTCAAGGTGGTTTTTTTTTTTATTTATTATTTAAGTACCAAAAACACACTGTAAAAATCATTGAAGAGTATTTGTGGCTAAACTAATTATCTTGATGAGATACTACAAACTAAAACATGTGTATTAGATCTCCTAGTTTTCGCATAATCAGTCAAAATCGGTTTTCAATATCACAAGAAGTGTTGATGAGCTGTAATAAGCAAACCACAGTAAAATTTATTTTCGCGCCACATGCGAGACGGTCCACCTTAACCGACTTTACTAACAGGAGGTTCTCAATTCATCTGTATGTTTTTACGGTGTAAAAACATACAGATGAATTGTTCCAATAACGTTTCCTAAAATAAATGGGCTTATTGCCCATTTATTTTAGGAAACGTTATTGATAAGATCTATTGGAACATTAACATCTTCAAGCAACAACATTGCAACCTAAGATTGTATACTAGGGTACTTGTACTAATATTTATTCTGTGACTAGGGCAGGCAGGACAGACACAGCCTATATTTCATGAGTAGATATGACATACCGTAGGTAATTTTGAAGAGTAGATGATGAATATCTTTAGATAAAAACACGCCTTTTTCCCCGAAGGGTAGACAGAGCCTCAAAAGATCTAATTTTCATGATGAGCGTATGATCAGTGATGAGTTTATCGCCGCCATTGCTTTCCCACGTCTAACTCGGCTAGGACTTTCGTCCAGTTAGAACTCATTACTTAGAGAGCCAGCAGCCAGAACAAATCTTATACTTACCAACGAAAATTGACCAGCAATTATTTTCACATGTGAATCGTATAACATAACATAACACCCAACAAGCCAATAGTCACATACGTAGTCATGGATGCACACTAGGATTCCCTGTGTTGTGGGTATCAGGAACTACGAGTACCATGGTACCATAATACCCAGACAGAAAATATTTGCAGATCATACAAACATTTGTACCGCTCTCTTTTTCTTCATCAGTCTCGTAGATAGATAGATATCCACTGCTAGATGAGGCCTCCTCATAGCATGCATAGCATACAACCCGCATAGCGTGCAATGGAGGAATTTGCCAATCACCACGCTTGGCAGGCGGATTGATGATCGCAGTTTGGTGTTAAGTACTCGAGTGAATGCTGCTGCCCCCCCCCCCCTGGCGTAATCCCAGTCGCTTTTTACAACATCCACGGGAGGAGTTGGAGGAGTCCTATTCTTAGGCCGAGACTACCACGGCAGTGTTTATTTCACTATTTCTTTACTCCGTGCATAGAGAACATAAAAATATTATTAGTATAACTTTTTCAAGCTAATTTTCATCAAACAAAGATTTATAAACAAAAGATTGAATTTATTGATAACATATATAAATTGTTATTGTATATATTTCCGAGTATCTCTAAAGGCGGTGTTCATAAAAAATATTTTATTTTTGTTGTTATTTATTTTTACGTTATGATTACGTTTATTTTTACGTTTCATGAATGTTAAATATGCGATTGTTATTTACTACAATGCCCACACGCGCGTGCGAGCATGAATAGTGGGTTTCATTGAGCAAGCTGCAGCGGAGCCTAATCAGTCAAATAATGTGGCGTGCAAGTGGGGCGGGCGGGCCTGCCACGGTCGGTCATCGAACCAGCGCAATTCATCGACCTAATAACTACTGCTGTTTATTCTGTGCCGGCACTTTGTTGTTCTTAATATTGGAATAAATTAATTAAGAACCTATCGGAATGGCGAAATATCATACAAAATTAGTTACGTTTTACAATACAATTCAATTTTGTTTTGTTCGTAATTTATAACATATACATTTTACCCAGCTACCTACCTACTTAGATAAAATTCTTCTGTCAAATTAATATTATTTAACAAATCACAAAAACATGTAGAATTAAATTTGTTATTATAGTCAAAACCATAACCTAATCATAATACATATTAGGTATAAGTAAATTACTCATTTATCCATTTTAATTATGTCACGCTTGTACATTCAATTAACTTTTAAAAATCTTTTAATACCTCTTTATTGTCTAGACTAGACTAAATTCTCTCGATACATCTTCTTGCACACACCGACCCATGGTCTTGATCAAAATTTGTAGATACAACCACATACGCTATACCTATCAAGATACAAAATTGATTTTTGGTTTAGAAACAATGAATCAGAGGCCCAATTCTCTAACTAAAAAATAGTTATAATAGAGTTCGGATCATGTTTCGATCTTGTGTCGAAGTCTTAAATGTCAAAAATGGTATTCTCTTAACATAAAATACAACACTGTTATGTGATTATATCCAAATGTGACCGAAACTTGAACAATTCAAAGTTTTTTCGATAATTTTAGCTTAAGTAGATGGAGTCTCTCTTTACTCTTTCCAATTATATACATAACCATCCTACTAATGTACACCGTGAATTGAAAGTAGACTAAATTGTTATTTATGAGTGAGCAGAATACCAACTTTCTGTCAATTCACAATTCAGTCTCGATTCAGGTAACTTTCAGTGTAGATATAAAATAATTTAGAGAATTGGGCCTCTAAACAAAATTACTCTGAGGAAGTTGATCAGGGAGGCATCAGAACCGACAACCGCTGGGCGATAATGGTTCTCGAGTGGCAACCACAAACTAGAAGACGATTGGCCAGCGAGTGACCACTCCATGGACCGATGAAACTGTAACGGAGGACCGAGGATGTCGGTGGATGGAGGCTGCTCAAGACATTCCAGGCATTCTCTGTGCCTCTAGTCTAGAAATGTAACAAGCAACAACACGGGCGTGTGGTGTACACTACACGTATTTTTGTATGGAAATTGAGGTTCTCTATGTGTCTGCTAAAAAAGACCCCGTTTTCGGTATATATACCTATACACGTGCGTGTGCCCGTGTGCGTTACTTTTCTAAACCAGGCCCTCATGTCAGGCCTCATGCTTGTAGTTGTTTCATAAAGGGTAGCCAGCACTATAAGTAGGTGTATAGGCTGTCCAACAAGATCAATTTGCTTGTACTTTAGCCAGCTACGCAGTAACCAGTAGTTACGCAGTTGTACAATTGTCAACAGTTGTTTGCTACTTATTACTATTTTAGTACTAGCTGCGCCCCGCGGTTTCACCCGTGCGTGATCTATGTTAAAATTAATGATCATGATGATGATGATGATGAAAAGTAGCCTATGCGTTAATCCAGGGTATAAATAATAAATAAATAAATGCTGGACATTTCACACAACATTATCTAGCCCCAAGCTAAGCAGAGCTTGTGTTAGTACCTACTAATAGATAACTGATATACTTAATACAATACATTACATAGATAGATATTTTTTATGATACATAGAAATTACCCAGAACACAAATATCAGCAGATTGTATAAATATTTGTTATATTTGTTCCGAAGCGGGAATCGAACCCGCAACCTTCTGCGTCGCAGGCAAACCTTCGCCCGCCACGCCACAGAGGTCGTCAAGTATAGTCGTATAGTATAAGCCTTATACTATACGACTATACTTGGCTATACTTGAATGAAATTTGGAATGGATATACCTTATATTATAAGGTATATCCATTCCAAATTTCATTCAAATCCGTTCAGCCGTTTGAGCATGAAGAAGTATCATACATACTACTCACACACTTCCGCATTTATAATATTACCAGTGAGATTATTTTATTAACTCGAAAATTTAATTTTCTGAACGCATTTTGCCGCTCACTTATTAATTATTACCGCTCAAATCCATTTAAATTGCAGCTCGATTCAATCACTGCCTATGTAATCTCCCTGATCATTGATCAAGCCGATTCAATAAATATGTTCAGAAATAACCTGAAAAGGAGTAGGTAAGTAAGCTGACGACAATTATTGAAACATTTTGATTGTTTGTTGTTGTGGAAAAGACATAGGAACGACAGTCCATCACAGGTTTTACTGGCGGATGTGGCTATAAAATGTCTAGATGTTTACTGAATTTGGCGGCTCCTTCACCGTTCCTATTTATGAATCCATTTGGGATAATGACCGATCGGCGGCGGAAGGTTAATCGTGGTTCAGGTAACTGTCGTGGTGTTACGCCAGAGGCTTTGTTCTGTGCGCGCGGTCGCGGTTGGCCGTGAACGCGGTCGCTTACCCGCACGCAGTAAACCCAACACTTTATAGTGCGGGGGCGACCAAATGTGCACAAGATTTGTGTAACGTCCCCGCAAACGGACAATCCATCTGGTACTCGATGACCGGTCATGGTCACCGGTAAACGCAGCAAAAACAAAGTAAGGTAAATTCGAAACAGACGTTTTGACTCACCGATGTTCTAGAACAATGCTGGATTGTTGAGAGCTCTAATTGAAATGTATTCGATAAAATGGAGATTTAGACAAATTGACGATTGTACTTAATAAAAGCTTTAGGAGCAGTGCGTTGAGGCACCAGTCGACAATTAACATCAACAGTCTTCTTCACAGCCACTTCAATAACAAACACAGCATTAACACCCACTATGTCGTTACATCGTTCGAAGCTGAAAGGATTGTGGCCACAGCCCTGGCCCATACATTCGCTGACCATTTTCTAGTGGTTGCTTCTAGTAGTAGACCATATTCTAGTATAGTTTAGTAGTCGTAAGTTTAAATAAATTCGTTGTATTAAACCAAACAATTTCTTTTTACATAAAACTAATTATATTTCATGAGGTTAGAAATATAATTATCTGCCATATTGATAGTTAAACAACTTTACTTACGATATGATCACAAAATACCTAGGTAACTATTTATTTTGTGATATGATCCTGAGCCCGTCGATTGCTTTAAGGAGGCTGATCATACATCTCTCAGATATACCTAATGCGAGCAAAAGTGAACTAATGGTGTTCAAGGCATGAAGAGCTTTGACGTTTGTCCCGCCCGTCAGTCACATTGGATGGCAGTGACCTAAAACGAGTTTCACGCTTCAAATACAACCCTGTTCCCTGTTGCGCCGGGTAGGTACGCGACCGACGCAACGCACGGCTCCAACAGCTAGGTACTTGCAACTGCGGGGAGGGTTGCCTGTTCTTTCATAGACCACTGCCGTTCATTGCGGGCCGCGTGTTTATCCGGAATTAACTGTGAAATGGTAATCTATATTAATTCCGACTCAGAGTGAGGTGCTTACTCATCCACTTTCACTCGTATCCCGATCCAATAGACTCTAACGAGACTATGTTGCTCAGAACCCGAATAAAAGGTTTATTAATTACAGGCAGATCATACGTAATTATCTGCACCTAAAGTATAGACCTGTAGAATGATTTTTAGAAAACTTGCGACTTTTACACCACATCCTTCATTATTCTCCTGCTCAAAGTTATTTTTGTGCACCTAACCTGATTCCGGTCGACGCAGTAGAGAAAGACCATCCTCTCGATTTACTAAAGACATAACAAAGATTGCAGGAAGTTGGTGAATGGAGGCGGCTCACGACCGTTCGTCGAGGCATTCTAGGGGGAAGCCTATGTCCACAGCAGTGGACTTCTACAGGCTAATGATGAGCCTGATTCACCCAGTGCCGACTAAGGAACTATGGTTTTTTGTAACATTATCTAAGTAGATTTAATTGAAAAACCTACAAAATTACTCAGTATTTATAAATACGATGTTTTGTTGTCATTCCACTTATTTTGCGATTCAACTCGCTGATGGTGACAGTTACCTACTTGCTCTATTTTTTTTTATAGCTGGTGCAGTCTCACTTTCATTGAATAAATCGCATCTCCCAGAATCCGTTGATCTAATAAACATAACTAACGACGGTAAAGCTTTCTTAATAAAATGTAAATCAAAGGGCTCAAGCAATCAAATTGAGAGTGGAACCAAGAGTGGGATGGTGGGTTTGTTCTCCTTTCGGAGAGAAGGGAGGGCACGCCTCGGGGTCGGGCGTCACATTATCTGCTTACATTATGCCTACCTATCTATAGACCTAGTTACATAATTGAAGGGAGAAAGGTCACGAAACTCAAGGTTATTCGTTTCATATGTTTTCCAATATATCGGGCAAATAAAATTCTTCGTCACATTAATGAGGGAGGTAAATACATTCGTTGAGTAACTATGTAGTACTTATTTAGAATATCTATGAAGGTAAGTCCTAGGCACCTACTTATAGGAACACCAACATACTGTAGGTATTTTGTGTTTTGTAGGTAGTTTGGTACCTTGCTAGGAGGTCCTACTTGCCTAATGCTTACCTACCTATTCCTAATTTTAATGTGAAAGTAAAAGTACACGGTCAATAAGTAAGTAGGTACCTATAACATATACCCGAGTGGGTAATGCCTGGTATAATAACTGGAATTGAAGCCAGATTAACTAAAATAGAATTAATATTTATTAATATTGTCACGGGTATTTATGTTACCTTATTATTTATTTTTCCCGACGTTTCGAATGCGTTACAGCAATCGTGGTCGCGGGCTGACTGGAGTACATGGAGCTACCGTCGAGAAGTGGTGGCAGCCGCAGAAACAAATGCAAAACGCAGCAACTAATTCGCACCACAGGCAAATAGGTGCCTGTGGTGCGAATTAGTTGCTGCGTACGTAGGTACCTACATAAGTGCACCTGGGTGGGTACCTGAATTTATGTATATCAGGTTGAATATTTGGTGCGCAATTAGATTAATTTCGTGTTCTTGCATGTTGGTTCCATCTGACTTTGTATGCCTGATTACCTACCTACAGAATTGGGTATAAGTAGGTATCTTCACCTACTTATATGTATCTTCGTTTTTTGCATGTATATCACATATACTACCTAAATCTGTTTATTTACTAGACTCCTGGAAGAGACTAACCACCCACAACACAGGGAATCCTAGTGTGGGGGTTAGTAAATTACCTACTTACTTATGTATAAGTACCTTCTGTTCTGGTTTAAAAATGTTGTTTATAGTGAGTACTTAGGGTACTTACAATAATATTAAGGTACCTATAACTTATTTACATGATTAAGTGTATGGATTCAGTGTTTTTTGGAAACAAATAAATGATTTGATTTGATTTGAAACTATGCTCACTTGGTCTTCAGAATTAGAAATTTCCGTATTCATAGTCCGACACACCACACTAACCGTATCTACGCACTGAGATGACACATCGCTAAAAAAATAATGATGAATAAATAGAGAATTATCGTAAGTACCTATGAGTAACATTAATAAAAATAGCAATTAATGTTTTTGTTCGTTACATAGGTACCTACCTACCTATTACACAAATTACAATAAATACCTCGACTCGTGTTTAGCCTGGCCAGGACGTAAGTAGGTCTATTTTATATTGCGTAAAATCACAACATAATTTATCTACAAAATACACCTACCTAGGTGTTAAGATATTTCGTGGGTGTGTTGATAACACAAACGTTATACTTGTAATATATAAATTGTAATATGGCTTTATACTGTGTGTACCGGGAACAGAGGAACATTATGGAAGAATACTGAGCAAGGTGGTATAGACAGTAGGTACACCTATTACATGTGGCGTGGCGAGTGGAATAGAACCCGCGACCTTGCGAGGGCGAGGTCACCCGCCCCGTACCCCGCAGCCTCTACCTGCCGCGGACGTCATTCCAAACCCCCCGGGTTATGTAGCTACTTATAGCTAACATGAAATGCCTACTCCAATTTCTAAGGTCAAGTTCACCTTACCTTTTAGAATATTTTTATTTCAGTAGGTACCTACATAGGTTAATATTATGTATGTATATGTTAATATTGTGTGTGTGGTAGGTTTTATGTTTCAAAGGCATTTAGCTATATTAATTTTAAAATGAATCTTGGTTGTATTACATGCTCAGAGCATAATAGATGCTGAGAGGTTGCGGGTACGATTCCCGCTACGGGACTAATTTTTGTATGATCTGCAAATATTTGTTCCGGGTTTGGGTGTCATGGTACCATGGTACTCGTAGTTCCTGATACCCACTCCCACGACACAGGGAATCCTAGTGTGGGATCATGACTACGTATGTTATAACATTGGCATCATTGGCTCACACCATTTTGAGCACTTCTTCATTTACGTAGTTCACTTAATTCACCCAGTGAAATATTTCTCCCTTCAATAGCCAGGTATCTCCAACCGTTTATTGCCAAAATAAAACAACAGTGGTGTAAATATGAAAATGCCGTCTCCTATGGAATAATTTAACCGAACCAAATGGTTACAATTACAACTCTTTCCAGATGACTATAAACTTTTAACGATAAATAAATAAATAAATTCTGGACATTTCACACAACATTATCTAGCCCCAAGCTAAGCAGAGCTTGTGTTATGGGTACTAGATAACCGATATATACTTAATACAATACATTACATAGATAGATATTTTTTATTATACATAGAAAAATACCCAGAAAACCCTAAACAAATATCTGCAGATCGTACAAATATTTGTTCCGAGGCGGGAATCGAATCCGCAACCTCCTGCGTCACAGGCAAACCTTCGCCCGCCGCGCCACAGAGATCGTCAATAGCCAATATAATATAATAAATAGGTCGATAGCTCAGCAGCATTCGCTTCCTCCAACAATTATCAACAAGTCTCATGAGGCTTTAGTTCTGGAATACGGGCCAGGATAGTACAGTCACCACGAATATTGCATGCAACATATACATAATAATCTGTCTCAAATTAAAAGGGTCATTGGAAAGACAACCAAGGGTACCTTGAAAAGGAACAACGCAGATCTCGGAACAAAACGTACGACGCAATAAGCCTGTGGAGGGTAGGTGTGGGTACCTCCGACACGGGGCACGGGCGGTCGGCTCGGGACGATGACGGAGCGCGCGGCCTTGGCCGTGATCGGGCTCGATATAGCCGCCGCGTCCGCCCGCCCGGCCCGCGCCGCCGCGCCACCCCGCGCCTGCCTCCTACACTCGCACCTACCACCCTCTGCCTACAACCTCACACTCGGCACGATCCTTTTAAATATCTAGGTATCTAACTCATCTACTTCAGATATTTCCTACCATAGGTATGGCATTTACCTTTACCGCGATCTGGAAAAACTGAAACTGCAGTGCCGCACCATTTATGAAAGAAGAAAGATGTTAAGTGATCGTTTTTTTTCAGGCACTTATAAAATATGTATGTTAGTCTATAAGGTATATATTTCTATGGGCTTATTGTTTAGGTATAATTTATTGTACATTTCCCATGGAGCCTGAAATAAACAATTACTATTTTTATTATTATTATTTATAATTATATAAAAAGTAATATACATATGACCGCACAACGATCTGAATATTATTTAATGCGCATTGCATACTTTTAAGCTTTTAGTTAGTAATTATTTATTTTAATGTTAATAATTGTTTGTCCTACCTATTCTACTTTTGTTCGCTTGTTGTTGTTTTTGTTTTCGTGTCAAATAAATGTATTTCATTTCAAGCCATGAAATTATGTAAGGAATGTGCCTAATACATATAACTACTTGCACTTTAACACAGACAGGTCAAGGAAAAATAATTCACACAAAATCATATTAGATACATAATTACGAGGAAAAAACAGGATCTTTATCTCAATAATTAAATTTATCTAAACAAAACAATATCATAATGTAGGTACCTACAAACCCAAGTATTGAAACGACCTTCTCGCGATTAAATATATCAGGGTGACTTCACGTGTCCTTCATTTCACATTGTTTTTCCACAAAACCACAGTATAGATATGAGTACATCACAAGGATATTGTATTAAAATGATTGTGACAAGAACTTAGCACGAATTCGGTCTACGTTATTTAGTAAGCAGACAACGTAGTTAGAGCGAATCCGAATCAGACGTCAAGGCCACAGAGCGTATTGATATCATTATAATATGGCGAGTCTGCCCCTGAACTCGCCAAGTGACGCACGTGAATTCAAATATCACCCTGACCTTAGTCGTAAAAATACTCTTTGTACCTAATACCTCCTAATGTAATGGGTCTGCTTTCCAAACGCGTCGCCCGAACACAATTACCGCCAGTCAAACAATATCCTTTAATTGTATGCCCTACCTTATTTATGGCTTCATCACGATATGTGCATCTAAATGCCGAAACATTGATTTATCAGCCACTATTAGAGCTGAGAGTAAATTAAGGTAGGTAAACGCGCGACAAACATTATAAGAAAATTTATTCTTAACAAGTTTACATAGTGAATCAATTGATCTTACATTGAAACTTTCATACAATATTGTATTTACTTCACTTTCAAGCCTTTCTTTTTAGGCGGTGTCTTCTGCTTATTATTAGCTTTACCTTTAGATACTTTGCCCTTTTTACCGCGGCCCTTTGTTTTTTCTTTCGCTTTGGCCGCCCGCAAGTCTTTCTTCATGCGGGGATCGACCACCTTATACTGGCCTTTGACTCCGTTCGGTCGCTTCATTTTCTTAGCCGATGTGTGTTTTTTGGCTACAACGTATGTTATTTTCTTTTTGGGGTCTGCCTGTGCCTTTTTGTATAGATGCCTGACTTGCTGCGCTTTCTCTCGTTCGGACATATCTGCGTTCTCCATCACGGCTTCAACCTTCTTCTTTGCGCGTTCCATTTTCTTGACCATACGCTGCTTCTTCCTAGCTTTAGCCTCTATCACCTTCTTGATGGGTCGTGCGTTTATGTCTTGGAGTCGGTTTTTGTATTCGTCTGTGTAATTCTGCGAATAAAATGCACATGTTAGTACAATGTGTTTTACGTGTTATTTGAGTCATCGTTCTATCGTGATAACTGAATCATCAAAACTTATTTCAAACATACCTCAGGAATTGCAACTGGTCGCATCATGTGTTTTTTCTCGTCTTCCGCGAACCAATCCGGCAGATTCTTATCATTGAACGCGTATCTGTTCCAGGCATCGTCGATCAAGTCACGTTTGAACTTTTTCGATGTTGCGATCATTGTGCCCAAAGCCAAGGTTTCGGCATCCATTTTCAGGTTTTTCTTTAGCCTTTTTAAATCTAGAAGAAATATACATCCATGATATTAAAAATATTTATTATTAATAACGGTTAACAAAGTATGGGTATGTATTGTAAGCTTAAACTTACTTATTAAGGTGAAACGTTTCGCAAGTGGCGCGAAATTCAAATTGTATTGTTTTTTGCACATTACAGCTTATCAATCACTTCTTTAGATAGCGAACACGTGTTTTGCGGGAATCAGGAGACCTAACACACATGTTTTTATTAATAGTAAGTTATAAATATAATTAGTTTAGCTACGAATGTCAATGAATGATTTGTATGGTGTTATTTTGATTCATTGACATTCGTAGCTGAATTAATGATATTTATAAGATACTTTGAATTTAAACATTTGTGTTAAGTCTCCTTATTCCCGCAAAACTAGTGTTTGCTATCTCAAGAAGTGTTGATATGCTGTAATGTGCAAAAAACAATAAAATTTGAATTTCGCGCCACTTACGAAACGTTCCACCTTAATGGGGTAATTTAAAGATTTTCCTGTTTTAAGTTCGATGTAAGGCAGAAATTATACTTTGCAACTAAACGTTTGTCCAAATAATAATTTTCATAAGTATAGTGAGCAATGTTTTGTCGTAAATAGTCAGGTTCTGGCCCAGGGCAAGGTTCTACAATTATGCGCAATCACGCTTAACTGATTTCATGCTTGCAGCTGTGTCGTTCTGAACTTCACTCGCTCGACTTACCCCCAGTATTCTAACATCGTAGATACTATCTGAACTCTCTTCACTCCAACGCCTTTAGTACTTACTCAAGAAGAGTGTTACCTGGGTCCTGAGAGACGACTTCGAAGCCGTCCTTGTCCTTCTTGCCCTTAGCGCCGGCCGCGGCACTGGGCGATGCTGTATCCTCCACATCATAGTCACTGTCCGATGAATCGTCGTCTGAACTCTCTTCAGCGTGCTTCCTCTTCAGGCCTTTTCCTTCTTCGTCTGATATTAAGTTTTTATCTATCACTTTTTTCCCTGAAATAATTTATAAGTTGAAGGTGAATCAAGTTTTAAAAAACTGGCCAAGTTCGTGTCGAACTACGCAGAGTAGGGTTCCGAAGTCATCATCAAGTCAATAAAGTTTCTCATCGGAAACTAACTAACACGAAAAGTTTGAATCGCAGAATAAATAATTATGAAATTTTTGATAAGAGTTTTCACCATAATCCACTTACTTTAAAAGTTTTTAGGTTAAACGGTTTAGAAATGGGGGAGGTGACCGCATTGTAAGCAACTTTTGGAAGGTATATCTCGCTTACGGTAGGCTAATAAAAAGAAGTGTAGGAAAACACTGCCATCATTGTCATGTGACAAGACCTTTTTAAAGATACATCAAACGAGGGAGTACGCAAAAGAAACACTCTCACTAACGCGTAAGCGGAGATCGCCCTAAACATGAAATTGTAAGACGTTTAATTTTCAAAAAATTGAGATTTTTATTTGATGTGTCCCTATGCATAACACCCAACAGTCACATACATAGTCTTGATCCCACACTAGGATTCCCTGTGTCGTGGGCATCAGGAACTACGAGTACCATGGTACCATAACACCCAGACCCGGAACAAATATTTGCAGATCATACAAACATTTGTACCGCAGCGGGAATCGAACCCGCAACCTCTCGCATCTCAGCCGACCTCTCGCCCGCCGCGCCGCCACAGAGGTCGTCAACAACATTAAATGCATTTTGGTTCATAACTGTGAAAGTTATGTCGCTTTGTCAGACTCAGTCAGGAAAATCTTTATACGAGTCTCTTTTAGGACTCGGAACCCTAAAAAGTTCACAGATTAGGTATTAGGCAAGTCTTCTTTGTATTATTTTAAAAGTGGCTCGATCAAGATTGAACTCAGTGGAACCAGTGTATTGTGAGTTGGCTCATCATCAGCTGGTTGACGTTCGTTGGACCCGTAGACAGAGTAACTAATAGACAACTAGATAATTTCCATCGCAGTCATGCAAGAATAAGAACAACTTATGTATACGTAATGCAAAGAAATGGGACAGAATGATATGATTTTTTGTCGCATGTCGCGTGCCGGTTTTTTGAAGGTCGGCACACTACTGTGCTAAATAGTTCTGTATGCTTTGTGTGAAAAATATAATTGAAAATAAATTGTGAGCACGGAAATACAACCTGAGTTAGTTGTAAATTGTGAATAACAAATTCCTAAAACGAATTTCCTTCGAAAAATTATTCAGTGTAGTGTATTAGGATGTAATAGTTATTTATGATACTAGTGCGGTAACTTGGTTTTTACAAACGAGTAGACGAATGTAAGCCCGAGACGAAGTCGAGTGCTTACCATAGTCACGAGTTTGAATATCAGTCACTCAATTCTGGAAAGTTGCAACAATCTTTGCCGTTTCTAATATGAAAATGGCGCGAATTTGCAAATAGCGCCACGTGCGCGTGGTGAAAATTAGAACTAAATCTTTCGTCTCATTTTCTCTTTAGCATAAAAGTGAAACAAACATATTGAGCAAAAGCGCTTCCAAAGAGGAAATGATCATTCAGCATAATTTATCCTCATAATCTGAAACTCCTTGTTGGAATTCTTAAAAATTTTAATGGAAATTAAAAAAAACCGTAAAGGATGCGCACGGCGCTATACAACGGAGAATGCGGTAATGAAGGTACTTAGGTACCTATTTTACCACACGTTCCGTTGTATGGTGAGTAATTTTTAACTTTCGAACAATGTATACAGGCTTCGTAAAGGCATTTTTTGGGCAAATGTGTTGAAATAGTAGATTGTATCATAAGGGAGCAAAATAATATTTTTACGGCGAGGGCGCTTTTTTGAATCCAGAGCGAAGTGAGAGATTCTAGAGTAGAATCCCGAGCGTAGCGAGGGATTCTTTAGTAGAATCCCGAACGTAGCGAGGGATTCAAAGTACGTCGCCCGAGCCAAAAATATATTTTGCACCCGAGTGTTACACTCTCTTTTCATCACCCACTATGAGAAAATAAAAGGCACCTCATATTTTATTGAACGAGCGAAGCGAGTTCTCTGAGTCAAGTTGGAAGAATCGGCGTTTGTATGTATGTATGTTTGTCCGATGAAAACTTCCTAACCGTTAATTTGATCTTCATGAAATTTAGTATAGGGGTAGATAGTATTGGTACAATTTGTAGGTAAGGTTATGAGCTATATCGGTTGGGGTAAAAAAAATAAAAGTGAGACAGTCAGATCAAGTGGGATGTCTAATGAAAGCGCTTTAGTTGGACATTTCAAAACTGTTTAATAAATATTTAGGCAATATAGTTTTTGAGATATTAGGGAAAAACAAAAACGTAAAAATCGAAAATTCTAGGGTACTTCCAGCAATCCCACAATGCTGAAATTTGGTATGCTGGTAGCTTTTGTGACACAAATACAGGAAAAAGTCTGAAATTGAAGAATTTAGAAACTTGTACTCCATAAAACAATATAAAATCCATTGTTGACCTCCCATTTCTAGGAATTTGAATGATGTTGGAGTTCTATGTTTCGTCAAAAGGATGTTATCAATTGATTCGTCAGGTACTTGACATACTTACAGGTATGTGGTATTACGCTCGTTGCTTAGTCCTATTTAAAGGTTATTTCGATGATGTGTAGGAAATTACCTCGAGGTGATTTTAAAATAACTTTTCATTTAAAAAACCGACTTCCGCCATTGTATTCGACAAAATAATTTTGGATGAAAAAAAAATTATGAAAGAACCATAGTGGTGAAAGGATTATGATACTTTCTGAATGCAAATGCTTGGTGGCTTGCTGAAAATATCAAAATCGCCATATGTATCCCTACAATATTTGAGGAGTTCCCTCAATTCCTCGTGGATCCCATCATCAGAACTGGATTCTGAAAAAAATGGGACCAATCTGGAAGTATATCTATTTAAATAAAAAAATAATTTTCCAAATCGGTTCATAAACGCCGGAGATATGCGGTAACAAATACTAAAAAAAAAAAAAAAAAAAAAAAAAAAAAATACAACCGAATTGAGAACCTCCTCCTTTTTGGGAAGTCGGTTAAAAAAATGGAAAATATGTTATGACTTAGTAGGTACTTAAATAGTCGGGCTGATTATGGTGTCATCGCGAGATCTCAGTTCGGGACGAACCACTAGTTTCAAAACAAAACGATGAATTTCTAACAATCCGTGAAATTTTATGAAAACGCGTTTTTCATTTGTTTTTTTATTCAGCCGGCGCGGGGCGCGACTATGGGCGGTCGTATACCAGCCAGTATTTATTCAAACAATATTTTTTCATCCCATCTATTCGAAAAGGACGATTTGGTTCGCCTTTAAGTGTACCCAAAGGTGGTCTTTTCTGTATGAAACTTCTATAAGTCCGCCGCAATTATCTTTGCCGCGCACTTTTTGAATTTGGAATATATCGAACCCAAATAAGTGCGCCGCAATGAACTTTGCGGCGCACTTTTTGAATTTGGAACATCTTAGTATTTGAACAAAAATATTGTTTGAATAAATACTGGCGTGTATACGACCGCCCATAGTCGCGCCCCGCGTCGGCTGAATAAAAAAAACAAATGAAAAATGCGTTTTCATAAAATTTCACGGATTGTTAGAAATTCATCGTTTTGTTTTGAAACTAGTGGTTCGTCCCGAACTGAGACCTCGCGATGACACCATAATCGGCCCGCCTATTTAAGTACCTACTAAGTCATAACATATTTTCCATTATTATTATTTTTAAAATCACCTCGAGGTAATTTCCTACACATCATCGAAATAACCTTTAAATAGGACTAAGCAACGAGCGCAATACTACATACCTGTAAGTATATCAAGTACCTGACGAATCAATTGATAACATCCTTTTGACGAAACATAGAACTCCAACATCATTCAAATTCCTAGAAATGGGAGGTCAACAATGGATTTTATATTGTTTTATGGAGTACAAGTTTCTAAATTCTTCAATTTCAGACTTTTTCCTGTATTTGTGTCACAAAAGCTACCAGCATACCAAATTTCAGCATTGTGGGATTGCTGGAAGTACCCTAGAATTTTCGATTTTTACGTTTTTGTTTTTCCCTAATATCTCAAAAACTATATTGTCTGAATACTTATTAAAAACAGTTTTGAAATGTCCAACTTTCATTAGACATCCCACTTGATCTGACTGTCTCAATTTTGTTTTTTTTTTACTTCAATCGATATAGCTCATTACCTTACCTACAAATTGTACCAATACTATCTACCCCTATACTAAATTTCATGAAGATCGAATTAACGGTTAGGAAGTTTTCATCGGACAAACATACATACATACATACAAACGCCGATTCTTCCAACTTGACACATAGAACTCGCTTCGCTCGTTCAATAAAATATGAGGTGCCTTTTATTTTCTCATAGTGGGTGATGAAAAGTAGAGTGTAACACTCGGGCGCAAAATATATTTTTGGCTCGGGCGACGTACTTTGAATCCCTCGCTACGTTCGGGATTCTACTAAAGAATCCCTCGCTACGCTCGGGATTCTACTCTAGAATCTCTCACTTCGCTCTGGATTCAAAAAAGCGCCCTCGCCGTAAAAATATTATTTTGCTCCCTTATGATACAATCTACTATTGTTCAAACACTAAGATGTTCCAAATTCAAAAAGTGCGGCGCAAAGTTCATTGCGGCGCACTTATTTGGGTTCGATATGTTCCAAATTCAAAAAGTGCGCGGCAAAGATAATTGCGGCGCACTTATAGAAGTTTCATACAGAAAAGACCACCTTTGGGTATACTTAAAGGCGAACCAAATCGTCCTTTTCGAATAGATGGGATGAAAAAGTTATTTAACGGTCTATCTCACATATGGCACGACAACCATTTGTCTATTGGTTACTCTGTCTACGGCCAGCTGGACCATAGAAGGCCTGCTCCATAGAATGTCACGACTAACGGGTCTTAAGCCGCCTCCATCCACTTAACGTTACAATGATCCATCGCGTGGGGGGCTGGGGGGCCATCTTAAACTGCGTCCGAGTTTACCTTTCTCAGCGTATGTTTCGGTTAATTTGTCCAAATCAACTCCTTCGTCGTCTTCCTCATCAATGTCCTTGAAGCAGTCCTTCTGGAACCAAAGCTCAGCTTTCATAGACCTCCTGGAGGCCGGATCTGTATTATCCAGATCCGTGAGCAGCGGATTGTCCTTAGGTATTGTAGGAGTCTTGCTCAGTTTACTATTTCTCATAGTATTCTGTTCAGTTATTTTGTCGATTTTTCTTTTCTTCTTTTTCGTATCCTCATCTGAATCTGAGAAAGCTGTGAACAATGGAAATGTTTTAGGCACTGAACTTTGCATACAAAATTACAAAAAAACACAGTCCATGCAAGTTTTATAACGTCATTATAATTGCTTGCGGAATACGTAATTCTGTTGTTATCAGTTTCAATGCTGTTTCTTTTTGAAATGTCATATCTGCGATTATCTTATGTACGCAGTTTGCCTACAAAGCTTGATTGCAACTAGTCTGTGTAAATTAGGTTAATTAAGGTTTTATTTTTAGTACGTATGACAAAAGTGAAATTTATAGTTCATCCTAGATCTACAGATGGCTCTATCTACCAGATGAAATAAACTGTTAAAATTTCCTACACACATACAGAAAACCTCATAAAACTTCGCCATCTAGTCAACATGGAACTAAACTGGCCTACCACAAAAACAAAACTTCTCATTGCAAAAACGTCATTTCAAATAGAAACAGCATTGAAACTCGTAGCAACAAAATTACGTTATTGCACCACTGTTCTTACCTAATGAATCTTTTTCTTTTTCTGTGTCTGAATCAGACTCCATTTCAAGTTCACTGTCCGAATCCTTATAGTACAGTCCAGAAGAATCCAGTTTGGAACCTTCCACATCATATTTGACATATTTTTGTTTGACTTTAAATTCATCATCAGAGTCAACATCAGGGTTTGCTACAAGGTCTGGTGCCTGATCTATTATCCTTGATAATTCCTGTCACAAGAAAAGTTTAGGTATTTAGTTACATAATTACTTTCAAATGAATGTTTCTGATATAAAATTATATAAACAAGATAATTCTCAAACCAAGTGATAATTACCTCAGCATTTTTGATGTCAGATAGGCTGAACATATCATTGCTTTCCATAATAGGTCCGCCATCGCCTTTCAGCACCATTTTAAGATTCATTTTCTCAGCCAATTTCTGTCTTTGTTTATTCAGTTGTTTTCTCTTCCGTTTTGTTGAACGACGCTCTTCATCCTAAATAAGCATTAAATTATGTTCTCAAAAATTCTAAAGTCAAAACCAAAAAATAACTAAGCCCTACCTACACTTTACAACTGGATTGTTATTGTTTATTATTAATTGTTTATTAACGTGTGCAACAAATAAATTCAAATAGTTTTTTTCGTATCGAGCATCCGTTGTCCGTATATTGTAATATTACTTTATCCGTTGTCTACATCATCAGATAAGCTTGCTGTCAACATAATATTGTATTGTCCTCAGAACTTGACAGACATGCAAAAAATCAGGTAAATCGGTTGGATGGAACTGATTTAAAATTCAGTTGCAATATTTGACCCACACATCACATACTAAGAGGTGAAGACTTGTAATTAATGCGAAAGCTTGGATGTTAGCTACTCAAGCTAAATTGTATACAGATAGGTATTTTGGATTGTTACATAAGCTCTTTTTCCCTCGGTACCAAGCGAGCGAAGCCACATGCAGATGCTAGTTTACAATAGAGGATAAAGTAATATTGTAATCTTTGTCATCATCCTCTTAACTGCTGGACTGCAGGCCATAGAACGCCACGACGAACGGTCTTGAGCCGCCTCCATCCATGGACTTCCCGCAACCATTAAAATGTCATCCATCGAATCTTACCTGAAGTTCAGCAATTTTTGTATCAACATCCTCTTCGTCATCAGCTTCTTCAGTTTCATCTTTTGTTCCTGCTTCTTCTGCATCTGCTTTCTCTTCAGTTTTCTGCGGAAATATACAAGTGTTGGTGGTAAGAGAAAGGTGACCAAGTGATAAGAGTAAACGCATGCCACACACATTAATTGATACAAAATGGAACATGTTCGTTAGTCATACTACTCGTTCATCACAACATCACAATATTATAAGTAAAATGGTGGTCCCTTTTTTTAATTCTGACAACAGTATTATATACCTCCTCAGATATTGTTTGTATTATTTGAATATTTGTCATCTATGTTTTATAAATATTAGATTTTTTTGTATTTGCAATAGACAGATCTCTTGCAAACACTTTTCGAGCCTATAATACGCTCTACTGCGTCTTGTCAGACTACTTTACTTCTCCTATTCTAACAAATGAGATGCCAATTGATTTGTCTTACCATGGTTAAGATTAATGGACTCACATAACATAACATAACACCCATATACGTAGACTTGATCCCACACTAGGATTCCCTGTGTCGTGGGTATCAGGAACTACTACCATGGTACATGTGTCTTGGCTATGCCTCAGCCCACATTATCACGTTCGTCCTTAATTCGTATTAATGCCTGATTTGCCTGCTGCAGTGTCCTATAACTCAGTTGCTATAAAACTGACACTGGGGCAGCAAACCCGAGTGGAGGGGTATGCCAAGTTGCTGTAGAAAATGTCTATAATAATAATGAACCTAACATGTACCTTTTGTGGTCCTTTCCAATCTTTCATGTGCTTCAACCAAGACAGCAGCGCTTTCAAATCTTTCCTGCCTAGAACTTTGATGTCATTGCAGCACTCCTTGATTTCTGCTGTTGTTTTGGAATGCTCCGCAATAGATTGGTCATCTATTACAATCTGTGGAATAATTTTTCTTTAAGAAAATATATTTTCTTAACAAGCTGTTATGAAATAAGTCATTCAGCTGATAATTATGATCATGATGAAGATGAATTGAATGAGACAAAACTGCAAGCAAATAAAAATGAGCTCAAACACTGCCAATCTTATATTAAGCATCAAGGAGTTTTCCTCCATCATCAGATCAGCTTGCGGTCACCATATTGTATTGTAATCAGTTGAGAGCTATACACAATTTCAGCTTTTATTAACTTGCAAGATTAACAAACAAACATACAAGGTAAGTTAAATAAAAGCTTCTAAAATGAGTAAAGGGAGCCATATTTAATTAGTTTTCATTTAATGGGCAGTCTGCCTGATTGGCTCAATACAATATGGTAGCATCCTTTTGAGTGGTATTGCTATGTATTATGCCCCCCTGATGCAATATTTATAATAATATTTTTATTTCAAAAAACAAGATCCATATTATGTTAGTAAGACTTAGAGCTATTCAGGATAGTGTTGGTGGTCCTGTGTAATCTGCTCATCATCAAGGTGACTTTCTTGCACATGCAGGCAGCAAATCTATCAGCATGCACCTCCGCGAACATGCCTGAGGCACTGAAGAACCGAGGGAGCCCCAACAGCATCCTAAATGCATTATTATATTGGATGTGAAGGGTGTTGAGGGCTTTTTGAGTAAACGTGGTCCACAGGCGACTCGTGAAAAATTAATTGATAGTAGGCTTTGAACTAAGTTATTATTTACCTCATTTGAACAATGAGAAAACCTACGGACCAGCATGTTATTTATGATACTATTGAGTCATGAAATAATAACATGTGTAGTTACACCGCGATCCGGAAGTGATCAATTTAATTTATCTGCACAAAGTGTTTATAATGTACCTGTGAACATCCCTGTAGAAGATCTATGGCATCACTGTCCTCCTTCAAGAACTGTGTAACAAGCACCTTGTGGTGTGTAGTGTAATCATTCTCCTGGTAACCCTCAGCTTTAGCCTTCTTTTGTTTCTCCGGATGTAACAAGTTAGTGTGCTGTCTCTTCACAATATCCAAATCTTCAAACACATGTTTGGCATCCAAGAACTTAGGATCTATTGTGTCCGGGGCAATGTAACCCTGGCACACTACAAAAATTTCAGACGACTCATTACGGGAAGCCTGTGGTTTGGTAGCATGAACCTTCTTGAAAAACTGTTTCAATACCCACAAGAGGGCATGGTAATCCTTAGATCTGAATACTTTAGTGACAAACCATCCCCCTTCTCTCAAAAAATGAGTAGCCAGTTTCACAGCACTGAGCGTGAGGCTTGCTTGCTGGTAAGCATCGTGAATCCAGTTCAAACCAACATTCGGGGCTCCATCGTGGAGCACCACATCAGCCTTCCATGTTTTTATTTCTTTCTTGATAGCAGTTTTACATTTATCCGTTGTTATGTCTTCAGTTAGAGCGATGCATCCTGGCACTTGTTTTATAGGAAACAGGTCCACTCCAATAACAACACTTGAAACGGGCATGTTTTGGTGCGCCACCTGCATCCACCCACCCGGTGCGGCACACAGATCGATACATACTCGGGACTTTTGTAAAAAACCAAACTTTCTATTTAGCTGGATTAATTTGAAGGCAGCTCTGGAACGATAACCTGGAAAACAAAATGTTATTTTAAAGCTTGCGTAAGAATAGTTTGATAAAACGTGTTGGAAATATTTGTTGGTAACTACATTATCTGTTTAACCTCTTCCTGCCTTTAAATATTAGTGATAATATCAGAAATTGAAAATATGAATTACTATAGGAATACAACGAAGGGACCAGGAACAGTAGCACTCACCTGTTTCTTTAGCTAGCTGATAATATTTATCTTTACGCTGTTTTCCTATTTTAGTCTTTTTCCCCATTCTGAACGCGAAAAAGCACTGTTTTTAAAAAAATTTGGTAACGTGTTTACATTTCATCAAAATATTTTTAGGTTATAATTCACGAGATTTAGCATGCATGGCATGATCTGTGGCATATATTACTGTACTCTATGATCTGTGGTGATTTTTTTTTTTTTTTTTTTTTAATTTTTGTTTTGGCGTTGGAGTCAGTGTCCTTATGCCATGTCCAAGTTGAGAAAGATCACAGATGGTTAGTTGGGTTGTCACCACACTTCACTTGTCAATACACTGTCAAAAAAATTTCACATTTTAGGGTTAGTTTTAGTTTAGTTCATCAAGTCAGTTGTTTACTTGTTTACACAATGTTATATCTTTTTACAACACGCATTTTGCTTTGGTTATTTTGTCTTTGTCATATTATTTGTTTCAAAGTGTCTCCACAGTGTTGACCACATATTTGTATAAAGGTCCAAATGCATCTTTATTAGATAACAAGTCTTGGAGACGGCGGGGAACGTCAGGGTTTAAATCCAGTAACTCTGATATCATCAGGATTGTCGCGAACACCTCCCCTAATACAGTCCTAATCCACGATTACTACTATGTGTTATTTGACGTATTGACTGTCATGAGGTATTGCGAATGTGTTTTGGTGAAACAAAGGGAAACTACATTCGGTACCTCAAGTCAGCCCGTGACGTCTGAAGGCAGCGGCTCCCGTTACGACCTTGGAAGTCAGTACCGATGTGGCTCAGCACGTTGTCTCGTTTTCTCTCTCTAACAGGTAGCAGGATGATGTCGTGTTTCGCATTCACTTGTTACGTCATTCTTGTCCTGTCTGTATTTATAAGAGAAGATGACTTACAAGTAAGCTCTAAGTGATTCGGACCTTCCTAGTCTCGTAATTAGACATTAACCAATAGTTCCTAGTCACACATCACATGTACTTGCTAGTGGCTTTCTACCTGCCATCTAGCTACTTCGAAGGGCCACGACGAAGTCTGCTACCAACCAACCGACCCACAACTCCTAATACTTCATTAATAAAGTTCACTACCAGCCAACCTCCCAAAGTTCTCCTAGAACTTTACTAATGAAGTCTGCCACCAACCAACCGACCCACAATGCATAGCAACGTATAACTTGAGACTACAGGTCAAATAGATGAATTCACTTAGCTTCAGTTTACTCCAGAAGATATGCCGTGCATAAAGGCTCGTTCCTTCCTTCGCCGACATAAGGTAATCTACCTTCGTCAAGCGACACGGGAGGTTACTTCTATGTTGTTCTTTCCATGCCTTGGACTAAGGTCCATAAACTTTCTACTTTGCTGATATCATAAATTACTGAAATATTTTACTTCCAAACCAAACTGTCTTTCACGAACGATAATTTTATAATATCTGACATCAAGAAAAAACAGTTGATAAGTAGAACGCAGATTTCAATTTAATTCATAATTTAAAAAGTTTATAAGTTCAAAAAATCAAAAGAGTCTTCACTCAATATAACAAGCAGTCTCGTGAACATTTCACGACACTCCCCACAAAAACTAAAAAGAAGAACGACTAAGCTGTGCATTCACTTTTGATTTCAGCTAGAGTCCGAATGACAGCCCGCCTCCGAAATCCGCTATTCTGAACTTCCTGTTCAACTGCGACCTCGACAGCCTTTCTGTTCATATTCTCAACTGGCTCTATCACTCCGCTGATTTGACATTCCATTTGTCTTCCTAAAATCGAGGATGATTTTCTTGACTTTGCTGTATAGTACTGATTCTCTCGGAGAAGAGTGTCTTGAGGTATAACAGGTGTACTTTCTGATATCCTAACAGTCCTTGGTGGGCTTATTGTTTCCATTTCCAATGGGTATAAGTGTGCAATTGAACGAGTAAAAACTGAATCTCCGACTTGTGATATCGATTTGTGAACATGACTTTAAATTCGTTGTAGTTAGCAATCTTTAATTTTATTTGAGGCAATATCTCGAAAGCGAGAATCTCTTGAAGGAGACCCTCTCGAAGAAAGAAGAAAACTTATTATTTCCTCTCTTCACTCTTTTAATCTTATTTTTTTTTAAATTTACCTGTTTCTTTTTAATTTTCTTATTTCTTTTGTAATTTTGGACAGTAATGTTTGATATGTCCAGGTCTGAGACAGTAAAAACAAAGTTTCTTTTCTTTTATGATAATTGTCCTTTCTTTATAATCTTTAGGACATTTAAAACTCTCATGTTCACCTTCACAAATTATACATTTCTCAAACTTTCTCTTTTTAATTTCTTCGTTTCTCCTTTCATACGTGTTGCTGTCATTATATCGTCTCTTTTGGAAATTATTATTTTTATTTTGATTATTTCTATTGTTTTCACGACTGTCTCTGACATGTAGACATTCTACTGTATATCCATTCATTATTTCTTTTCTCGTTTCAATTTTAATCGCTTCTTCTCTCGCTCCAATTATAATTTCTAACTGATTCCTCATCTCGTCAATGTTTCCTTCTTTATTTCTTAGTTTCATTTCATATATAATTTCTGACGGAAATTTATCGATTATTATGAATCTAAGATGATCGTGATTCACGTCTTGTCCTAGTGACTTCAATATGCGGAGATGTCTTTGAATTTCGTCGAATGTTCGTCTACACTCAGTAAATAATTTTGCTGGTTTGATATTATATAAAGCGTTGTAATGTGCATCTATAATTAACGATTCCTTTCCATATCTTTCTTTTAATGTTAAAATTGCAATATCATAATTTTTATTTGTTGTATTTAAACCTTCGATTGCATTTCTAGCTTCTCCCTTTAATGATGCTTTTAAGTACATCAATTTATCAACATCACATAAATCGTTGTTTCCAATATTTGATTGAAATTGATCAAAAAAAGAGTGCCATTCTAGAATATTTCCAGAAAATTCTGGTAATTGAAGTTTAGGTAACTTGCTTGTAATGTTGCTTGTCGATACTGATTTAACTGAAATGTTAGTATTCACTTCGTTTCTATGGTTAATTCTTTCGGTCACCTCTGCCAATGTCTCCTCAGCAGACAACTGTATTGTTGTGAAATTTGATATATCATCAGCGTGTTGAAATGATGATACTGAGAAATAATTTTGTAATTCCGTATTGAATCTTGCTATAATTTTATCTAATTTAGCAGCATGTACTTTAATATCTTCAAAAATTTCATTTGAAAAATTTTCTATCATCTTCACACAATTCGTTGTATGTAATAGCATCTGATTGGCAATCATGCTCAATCTTTTTATCAACACTTCGTCCATCTCTTTGTTTCAGCAAACGAACAGATCACTTTTATTTCAATTGACGAAAATAAAATATTTTATTCTTTCCACGACAATTGCCAAACAACAACTGACATCAAACTCATCACAAAAATTTGAAATGACAGAATTCAAATTCAAATTCGAAATCTCATTTTGAAAATTTTATTTTGAATTTTTAGGGTTCTGTATTTTAAATTTATTTATTTTGAAATATTTTTTTTTTTAAGTATTTATTTTCAAATTAAATAAAATTGATTGGTTTTGTTTATTTGTTTTATTGTAGTTTATAATTTTGAATTTTATTTTGAATAACCTCGATGATGTAGATAATTTGTTTTAGTTGTTTTATTCACAATGTCAGACCAATTTTACCATAACACGAAATAACTTGCTCATAATATTTCAATAAATCGTCATAATTGCAGAATAGATCGTCGTAAATAATTATTCAATAAAAAAATTCAATGTTCAAATTCAATTTCAAATTCAAAGTTCAAATTTCAATTTCAAATTCAATGTTCAAATTCAATATTCAAATAATTCTTACTGCTACTTCCTGATTCGCAAAGGATGTCGCTACCTCCCGGGTGTAAAGGACGAATACAGCCTCCAATATATTTCACCAAAACCTGCTGAAAGTTGGATTACTAAATTTCTATCATACTGTATCTAAATAAAAACAATTTTCCGTGCACAAGAAAACCATTTTTATATCCCTGCATCTCCACCATGTCGCGAACACTTCCCCTAATACAGTCCTAATCCACGATTACTACTATGTGTTATTTGACGTATTGACTGTCATGAGGTATTGCGAATGTGTTTTGGTGAAACAAAGGGAAACTACATTCGGTACCTCAAGTCAGCCCGTGACGTCTGAAGGCAGCGGCTCCCGTTACGACCTTGGAAGTCAGTACCGATGTGGCTCAGCACGTTGTCTCGTTTTCTCTCTCTAACAGGTAGCAGGATGATGTCGTGTTTCGCATTCACTTGTTACGTCATTCTTGTCCTGTCTGTATTTATAAGAGAAGATGACTTACAAGTAAGCTCTAAGTGATTCGGACCTTCCTAGTCTCGTAATTAGACATTAACCAATAGTTCCTAGTCACACATCACATGTACTTGCTAGTGGCTTTCTACCTGCCATCTAGCTACTTCGAAGGGCCACGACGAAGTCTGCTACCAACCAACCGACCCACAACTCCTAATACTTCATTAATAAAGTTCACTACCAGCCAACCTCCCAAAGTTCTCCTAGAACTTTACTAATGAAGTCTGCCACCAACCAACCGACCCACAATGCATAGCAACGTATAACTTGAGACTACAGGTCAAATAGATGAATTCACTTAGCTTCAGTTTACTCCAGAAGATATGCCGTGCATAAAGGCTCGTTCCTTCCTTCGCCGACATAAGGTAATCTACCTTCGTCAAGCGACACGGGAGGTTACTTCTATGTTGTTCTTTCCATGCCTTGGACTAAGGTCCATAAACTTTCTACTTTGCTGATATCATAAATTACTGAAATATTTTACTTCCAAACCAAACTGTCTTTCACGAACGATAATTTTATAATATCTGACATCAAGAAAAAACAGTTGATAAGTAGAACGCAGATTTCAATTTAATTCATAATTTAAAAAGTTTATAAGTTCAAAAAATCAAAAGAGTCTTCACTCAATATAACAAGCAGTCTCGTGAACATTTCACGACACATGTCGCGAACACCTCCCCTAATACAGTCCTAATCCACGATTACTACTATGTGTTATTTGACGTATTGACTGTCATGAGGTATTGCGAATGTGTTTTGGTGAAACAAAGGGAAACTACATTCGGTACCTCAAGTCAGCCCGTGAACCACAAGTCACCTTGGGTTCTCTTTGCAGTGAGAAATATTGGCAATTCAAGATCATATGCTGAAGATCTGCATTTTCATAACCACAATGTTCGCATTCTCTAGAGTTCACTATTTTCATCCGTTGTAAATGGGCAGGAGTTAAGCAGTGACCAAATCGCATTCTATTGATTATGGTAACAAATTTCCTCTCATCAATGTCTTTATGGTTGTTGTACCAAGGCTTTACTGGTAATTCCTTTTGAATATTAAAATACCACTGTCCTTTGACCATACTTGTTTCCTGCCAGTATTCCTTCCATAATTCCCTCTTTTCTGCATTGTAAATGCAGAAGTAGTCTGTGAAGGGTACTCTTAATAAGTCTGTGTGGTCTTCATCTGGCTCTGAATTTGCTGCTCTGTCCACTATTTCATTGCCTTCAATGTCTTGATGAGATGGAACCCATTTAAATTCTACATTTTTACATGAACTGGATAAACTAAATAACAAGGATTTTAGCTCAAACAGTATATGATTCTGTTTATAGGAAAAGTTTGGCCTTTGTAAGCTTATTAATACACTTAAACTATCAGAGATAACTATAAATTCATTGTATGACCCTAGACTACGAATATACAATAATGCTCTATAGACAGCATAAGCTTCGGCAGAAAATATACTACAGTTTGAATTAATTTTAAATGTTCTTGTAACACCCAATTGAGGGTCATAATATGCACTTCTAACTCCAGTTTGTGATTTAGATCCATCTGTGAATATTTTATATGCATTCTCTTTTTCCTCCATGTGTTCTCTAAACATAAACTTATCTTCTACTTTACGCATATCGATTTTTGCCTCACTGTACATAAGAGCATCATATGAACACCCATACACTGGCCATAAATCAGATCTGTACATATCTACAGTACTTCCTTTAACTTTATTCATTATTGTATCTATTACTGGAAGTCTGTTTGACATAATATCTGAAAATCTCACATGCATATCCTGTATCAAACTGCTTAAAGCTTCAGGTAAACCTAAATGATCTAATAAAATAGAAGTGTTCTGTGACAAAGTTTTTAAAGAAAATCTTTGAGCTGTAGTTAGCCTTCGAATAGCAAGAGGCTCGATACATGTCTCTGCCTCCATGGCATTTATAGGAGTTGTTCTCATAGCACCACTTATCAGTCTGAGACCAACATTTTGTAAGACATCTAATTTTTTTAATAAAGTAGGACTGGCATTAAGGTATGCCAAACAACTATAATCAAAATGACTCCTTACAATACTCTTATAAATCATACTCAATGTCTTTGGGTCTGAACCCCAAAATACACCTGTAATACATCTCATTATATTAATACCTTTCATTGCATTCTGACAAATGTAATTTATGTGTTTATCAAATTTCAACCTATCATCTATAATTACTCCTAGGAATTTTTGATTCCTTACTTGAGGAATAGTTAAATTATTATACAAAATATTAACAGGCTCGTCACTACCAAAAACCATAACTGAACTTTTTTGACAATTAATATTCAACTTTAAAATGTTTGTGTAATATTCATTTAGCTGTTGTAGAGCTAGATTAATGATAGATTGTGCCTCATTAACTTCCTTATGCACTTTATATACAACAATATCATCTGCAAACTGTAGCATTTTAACATCACATTTTACATATTTAGATATTTGAGATGTATACAGGTTGTATAGCAATGGGGACAGACAGGAACCCTGCATCAAACCTCTTCCAACACTGCTTGGTCCATGCATAATATTATTAAACCTAACAAACATAGTTCTATCAAAACAAAATTCATAAATCCATTTCAACAATTTTCCAGGAATACCTATGTCATGCAGCACCAGAATGAGTTGATTCAAGTCTACATTATCATATGCACCTTGAACATCAAGAAAGACACATACAGCTGATGAGTGAGAAAGCAGACATTTTTTGACATCAGCAGTAAAGAGGACAAAACTGTTATTAGAGCTCTTTCCTTTCCGGAATCCAAACTGAAAATCAGGTAATATATTATTCCTTTCAACAAAGTAATCTAATCTTAGTTTTATCATTTGTTCAAATAGTTTACCAAGGCAAGAAGCCAAAGAAATAGGGCGATAAGAGTTGTGATCATTAGGATCTTTGTTAGATTTCAGAATAGGAATAACACATTGTGATTTCCAAGATTCCGGAACTGACTGTTTTAGCCATAAACTGTTGAAAATGTTAAGTAAATGATATTTACTTGAAGAATGCAATTTTTTAAGCATGATGTATGGGAAGTCATCCAAACCAGGAGTAGAATTCTTTCTTGTGTCTAAAGCAATACATAACTCATCATATGTAAAAGGCCTTAAAAGTAATTCTGCTTCATGACTTTTTCCCTCAGAGAGAAATAAAGCTTCAAAATTATTATTATCAATATTACTATTGTCTAAGATCTGACTAAATTTTGATATAAAGTCTGGAATCCACTCATCATTCCTATGTATATTTCTATTCAAATGAATGCGTTTAAATCTACGAACATAGTTCCAAATTTTTGAAATTGCTGTATATCTATTAAGTGAAGTACAAAGAACTTTCCAGCTGTTTTTCCTAGTCTCTTTTAGAACAAGTTTTTTGGCCGCATTTAATTTTTTATATTCAATAAAAGATTCCATTGTATATTCTAATCTATATTTTAACAAGGCTTCCTTTGCTTTGTTTACAGCTTTATCACAGTCATCATTCCACCAAGGAGCGGGTGCCTTCACAACACGGCTGATACTATTACCTTTATAGACAGGAATACAATCAATTTTCAAGGTATTTAAGATTTCACAAAAGTTGTTATAGCACTCTACAGGATTATCCATATCTACTTGAAAATTTTCAGATAATTCTTTGGATTGTAAAAAATATTTGGTCCAATCAGCTTTATGGAATAAAAACTTTTCAATATTGTCATTAATTTTATAAAATAAGGGAGATATGTTCATATCTATAAAAATAGGATAATGGTCGCTACCCAAAGAATCATCACCTACTCGCCACTCACAGAGAGGAGCAATGACTGGACTTGCACATGAGACATCTATAGCTGATGCATTTCTAGTAGGTCGCTGTACAGTGGTAGGACTACCTGTATTCAAAATGCATAGGTCTTGCTCATCAAAGACTCCATAAAGTGCATTACCTCTTGCATTTGAAGTAGCACATCCAAAGGCTAAATGATGTCCATTAAAATCTCCAGAAATAAAGCATGGTTTAGGCAAACTATTTATGATTCTTTTCAATTTATTTATACGAAATCTGTTTGTTCTAGGTGGACAATAAATGCACGCGATTGATATGGGTCCAGCTTTCGTATCGACAGAAATGGCTAGTGATTGGATATCCTCATAAAAAGGAGTACTAATAAGTTTATATTTAAGACTATTTTTTAAAATAATTGCTACTCCACCATGTTCATTTTTTGCGTTTTTGTTAATACAATTGTAGCCTGTATACTTAACAGGAGGGCTGGTGTTTTTTAAAAATGTTTCATTCAATAAGCAAATATCTATATTATTTTCTAGTAAAAGGTTTTTCAAAAGAGGTTTTTTATTATTTATACTTTGGATGTTAAAATGTACTAATCTTAAGTTATGCATTACTGTGTAGTTTTCAAGTTTTTTAACAATACCTCTCGTATTTTTGAGGAAGTCAGCGGATTATTATCCGTTGAGTTTCCCAGAAAGACCAGAGTCTTGATCATTGCATTTAAAATGTTGTCATCGATAGTCAAAGCAGTATCCTGCTTTGCATTGGCTGGAGAGCAACTCTCGGGGGTCTTTGTGACCTTTTTAATGGGCGTGGCCGGCTGCTGAATTTTCTGCGGCAAAGGAGCTTTTGGGAGAGCTGGAAAGCTCCTTGTGTAATCTTTGATTACATTCGCATATGACTGAATGCTTTGTTTTTGTCTCTCTATACGTTGCATTTTAACAGGGCACAATTTAGAAATTGCCAGATGAGCACCTCCACAATTACTGCATTTAATATTCTCTTCATTTGGGCAGTCCTTGTATTGGTGCTCACCTGAGCACACTGAGCAAATTTGTTTGTTTTTGCACACCTTGGCCGTGTGGTTGAATTTCATACAGCGATAACATTGCATGACAGGTGGTACATAGGTATTTACTGGCATTCTCCAATGGTCCAAGTAAACACATTGGGGGAGAATGCCAGTTACAAATGTGACTGTTACTGTTTTAAGTGGCTCCATGCCACCATCTCCCTTCTTCATGAAGCGGCGCACTGCCACTATCTCGTTTTCGCCAGACAGTTTTCTGAAAAGTTCTTCATTGGAGAGTTCAGTTGAAACATGATGTATCACTCCCACTTTTTCAACAAAAGCTGATGGTATAAAAGCTCGTATTCCTACTTTTTCTAGAGCACGTTCATCACACAGTAGGTCATTCGCGTCAGTGGCTTGTTTAAAAACAATTTTTAACTTTTGAGCGCTAGCTCTGCTCATTTCATATTGCCCTTTTATGTATTTGGTAATCAATTTTTGTACACTGATAGGATCTTTGTTGCCCAGTTGCTCCTGATTTGCAGTGCTCTCAAGGAACACTGCGAACTCCGAATGACTAGATTTGTCTGGATAAAGCCTTTTATAATTTGGTTTGATAAAAGGTTTGTACTTATCATTGAAATCCTCCTGAACCGCAGGCCTCTCGTCGGTAATAATCTTTCTCTTCTTGCGCTCTCGAGTAACCGGCACGAAATCATCTTTGCCTCCATCACTCTCCGTCTCCATCACGCAGTTTTTAACAAACAACACACGCTTTTTCTCAGAAAATTATATAAATTAGTAATTTTAATTTTCAAAGTACGCGCTTTCTCAGTTCCCGCCAAACCGGAAGTCCATCTGTGGTGAGCATGAGCAGTGTTGCCAACAACGCAAAGCCTGATGTCGCCATTTATCACAGCATAAGTAGCCTAATGTAAAAAAAAGAAAAGGCAGAAACTGGCAGAAACAATGTCTTTTTTCAGAATTCATCTATCTCAGAGGATGGATTGCTAAAAAGCAACACACACAAATAAACAGGTCATCACTGCGGGTAAGGGCCTCTGGCTTATCCTACTTGCCCTAGTTTCAATTGTTGGGTTTTATTACTTTCCACTGCAACAAGCACATCATTTCCAAACGCATGATTGCAAAAAAGATCCGATAAAGTCCAATAGTCATCTAGGATCCGCAAAAACTCCAAAAACTGACCAGAAAATCCCCTGCGACGAAAAGTTAATAATAGTCAGAGTGCAAAGCAGATAGTTCTTTGAACGTTCGTCTATGGTTCAGATGACCACATCACCACAGACAACAATTGTGAATGACGTGTCTTTATGACAGCGTTGGGTGTTGGGTGACGCTGAGTGAGTGACGTAAATAGAACAAAATGGCCAAAACAAACCGAAAACTTTCATTCGTTCGCTCTTTGTTCGCTGAAAATTACGTCTGACGTGTTGTTTTGCACAAATTTGTTCATCAAATCAAATTACGTCGTCCAATTTAAATAACGTGGTTAATTCCCTAAACTATTATAGCAATATTCGTTGAATAAGTATATTTTTACCAAAAGACCCTGTCTTGGAAACCAAGATGACACCCAATATCCAGACTTTCATCAACAGTTTTCAGAATCGTCTGTGAGTATTTTGTTTATTTTCGCGAGCAAGCTGGAATTCAACTCCTTCTACAGTAGTTCTAAACAATCCACGAATTAAATAGCATAATTCGCTACTGATTTGTACAATGTTCTAGAACTTACTATGCAAGTACCTACCTACTTAGTAAAGTGCGTGCCAGTAAAGTTTTTTTTTCTGTAACATTGTAAGTTTATCGAGATCGCATCTAAACAGAATAACTAACAATGTAAATAGTTATTTATGATAAAGGTATGTAAAATGTTTTTAGGGAGGCCCCAGTACGACAACATTTGAAAAATGTTTACGGTACACTGATGATGACCTGCGGCGCAGCCTCCGTCGGAGTGTACGTAGACATGTTCACCCGGTTCCAAGCTGGATTCCTTTCAGCCATCGTTGGAGCTGGTCTCATGCTGATGCTCATTGCCACTGCCGACAATGGCAAGAACACTAAGCAGAGGCTTGGCTACCTCCTTGGATTCGGTCTTACTTCAGGTACGATTCTGAATGCATTACACAGTTATGCACCTGTTATTTGCTTACTGAGGTGTTATGTTACATTCAGGAAGTCAATGTACGCAATTACATAATACAACCTTGTAACATTTCAAATGAACAAAGTTTTATTTAAAGTTTTCTGAACATTCTAGGTATGAGTATGGGCCCACTCTTGGAGTATGTCAGTATTGTGGATCCTGCTATCATTGTGACAGCTCTGATGGGAACTACCCTCGTCTTCGTATGCTTCTCCATCGCGTCCATGCTGGCAGACCGTGGTAGCTGGCTGTTCCTAGGTGGAACACTGATGACTCTGCTCACTTCCATGTCCCTGATGACCCTGGCCAACCTATTTGTTCAATCCCACTTTTTGTACCAGGTAAGTACTACTGGGCGTCGTAATTGCATCAGCACTACAAAAAATGCATTGCTGTGTTCTGGTTTGAAGAGCATAGGTGCGGGCGAAATTAGACACATGAGACTTTTCATCTTTGTCTCAGGTTTTATGGTGGGCGCTATGAATTTCCACACAGGTCCTGTTCTAGGTGGACATAAAATAAGAGGTATTACAGTTGTAATGGGTCAGGGTTACAGCGTGCCACCAGCCAGCTCCATTAAAATACTGGGGTAATATAATTATGGCCTATTATCATTCCCTCCGCAAAACAAATAAATGAAATACCTAAATCATACTCATAATAATAAACAAACTTTGAAAAATAACCTGAGAAAAACCTGTTGCCAATAAATTGCTCTACTAAAGTTATTTAGGTATATGATATACCTGACTACAACCTATATCTGCCTCCCTATGGAAAAAGTTTTTCATTTGCATGGATAGAATCACCTCTTTTGCTATGGCACACCTTTTAACCATATAAAAGCAATAAATGTATTGAGTATTAAACATGTTATACTAGTAGTCTGAGTAGGCCTTGTCAAGAGTCAAGGCCTACTCAGACAAGAGTCTTGCGGAAAATGTTAGATGGTTTCATAAAGCCCTGTTTCATTCTTCTGTGAGTGAAACTCTATGTTTTCTCAATATCTCTTTACGCAGTTTTAGTCTGAAGTTTCATCATTTAAACAGCATTGTCATGTATGACTCAGCAGGATTGTGTTATGTAAATCAATGACGCATTTCTTAGTAATCTTTGCACCCTGTGCTAAGTCCGCTTTTTGTATGGTAATGTTACTTAAAAATTAAAATGGACAAGTGTGAGACTCGCACCCGTGAGGGCTCCGGCACATATTTTTTTCGAAATCTTTCCCTTGAGTTTTACCCACCTTTCTCTGATTTTGCCCTTTACTTGTGCTATAAGACCTTGCTTCTTGGCAAATTTTGTGATTTTAGGTCAACTGGAAGTACCCTATAGGTTTTGATTCCTTTGAGAGTGTAAAAATATGCAACATAAAACGGCCCTATCTTTTGATTGCGTTGACTTAGAAGTTGAATTTTTCACAGCTCTATTATGTATTTGATATTAATTTCAACTTGATACCTCCATGCATTCCTAAAGATTAAGGGTCTTGACAGACAGACAACGAAGTGATCCTATAAGGGTCCTGTTTTCTCTAACCCCTAACCAACCCTAAAAATACTTTTGAATGCTTAGTCAGTGTGTATTTAAAGACTGTACTCGGAGATATCACTTAGCTTAATGTCCATTAAATGTTACCTTGATAAAATTTTGTATGAATTTTTAAAAATAAGAACCCTTTTATTGAATCTTTAAGTTAATTGGAGGACTCTGTGCTGCCGAGAATATACTGAAAGAAAAAGAAAAGTTTCTATGCTCTTACCTCGCGACAAGTCTACGTCGCGTCGTCGAGCATGAAAAACATATTTTTGTCCAGAGATTTTTCTCTAGAGTGAAGAGAGAGCTATATATCTATAGACATAACCATCATACAAAGCTTTCTAAACATTCCTGCGTTACATAGAGTACCTACTTATATAGCGTTGTCCCCCCTCTATCGGTGCGGTCCCGCTCACTAGGTATAGCTTTACTACTTTGTGTGTGGTGTGCCATAATAGTTTATACCACACCATGCATAAACGAGAGCGTATCGACTAGAAGCATAGTATGGATTGTCATGGGTCATTTATTACCGAGAGCCCTAGAGTAACAGATAAAACTTGATTTGCAGGCTCACATCTACCTCGGACTGCTGCTCATGTGTGGCTTCGTGCTGTACGACACCCAGCTCATCATTGAGAAGCGTCGCATGGGCAACCAGGACTTCGTGCAGCACGCGCTTGAACTGTTCATCGACTTCATTGGCATCTTCAGGAGACTGGTCATCATTCTTACACAGAAGGTCTGCCTCGCATTATTCAAATAATAGGATATACCCAGGTACAAGTAGCGGCACGAAACTCTAGTGCTGACCGTTACTGCGCAGAAGTCAAAAGCAAGGTATCTTGGGCGGGATCTCTATCTATCTTATACTAATTGCCGCTACTTACAACTGGAAACATTGCTCACAAAAATATGCTAGTTAATTCATCTCTAATGCGAGTTTGTTCCTGTTTCCAATTACCTGGGTTGATCCTAATCTTTAGGGTTGGCTAGTATTATAAGATGTCAAGTTCAAGAGGCTCATTCCAGCTTTATGTTAAAAACAGTAAAAGGAAACCAGAATTTTCCAGATGAATAAAAAACTATGGCGTTTGACATCTATCATTCTGCATTGGACTCGCGTGCGTGATACGGCCGTTCACTCTCGCTAGCCGAAAATTGTCCAGAGTCCCAGCTGTGGGAACAATGAGTGTGCCATGACCACAGTGTTAATGATTTCGTATCTGGTTTTAGGAGGAGCAGAACCGCCGCCGCAAGCGTGATTAAGAAACTGAGCAAAGTATCAATATCAATCTCATGGGCAAATTGGATACTCTTCAGGTGTTACATTTGATTATTATTTTAATGTTTTGAAAATTTAAGTTAATTCAATATTATAAACTTATCTAGAAATAAATCGGAACTGACGGATGTATTCTTTCACTTACTAAAGCCTTGTCGTTATTACATTTGTTGCACACCTTTAGGCAATGACGTCATAACAATAAATTATGTGTAGGAAAAAAAATTGTATGTAAATTTATGTTTCCATACGACAAACAAGATCAAGCCGAGTTTAGTTAGAACTTTCACAATATTTTTAAGATAGTGTCAGGTTTTATAATCGTTATCAAAATTTATCAGTTTTACGCAAACTTTTTTAAATCTACCTATAACCGTAGCTCCCGCTAGTTTTACCCTTTACCATCTTTTACCATAGTCTAGATTTAATATACTTACAAACCAAAGATAAAAGTAGCCGCACTTTGACTTGAGTCCCCAAAAATATGTAGCTCGCGCCCAGCTCCTTTTCGTGGAGCTCCGTCGCCGGCGCGTTTCGATGCTTTTCGAGTTTGATTGCCTATCAAACTGGTAATCGCTTTTAATTACCATTTTACAGTATATTGCGCCGCGTGTTGTAGCTTCTTTTCCAAGAGCAGAAATATTCTTAACATAAAACGCAATGCACCGTAAAATCGTATTTGAAAACGATTACCAGTTTGATAGACAATACGGGGGTAGGTTACACGGGTGTAAAACGGTATTAGATTGATTATTTAAAAATTATTTTGATTTTTAAATTTATTTTTTATTTTGATTTTAAACTAAATAATACGCTGTTTTACACCCGTGTACTTAAAAGACGTAGACAAGGCACGATGTGATATTCAAACCAGCAATATTTAGAGAATGTTCTTTTGTCTGTCTTATAAAACGAACACCTTTACGTATAAGAATTTCTAATTCTAACTTAATTACAAAGGCGTTTTCATAAGGAATGGTGCAATAATTTAGTTATTATTTGTTAATAAACGGTTATAGAAAAATATTTACCAACTCTTACATAACATTACGATAGGGCCACGTTATGGCGTATTGATATCAACTTCGTGAGGGTGTATTTTATTTTTATCGTAAAGCAAAATTTTCTTAGCTCTTTCTAATTCGTTGTTTATTAGTATGCTTAACAAATTGGCTACATTCGAGCCGTCGTCATTGTGACTAGATTTCGTGACTTCTGATGGAGAAACATTAAGCTTCAAACCAATTGCTTCATTTTGACTAGAATTGTTTTGAATTGGCTTGTTTCCTTCTTTTGGTTTGCTTATTCTGTTAATATTTTTCTTTTTAATCAATTTCAATCTTCCGCAGCCACATCTGCTCATGTAACAGGGGCGCAGCACATCCGAAGGACCACTGCGCACCATATATTCATACGTAGAAACTCCTAGTATCTTAATATACACATGGAAACAACACAGATGCAACAACGGGCATGCAATGGCTAAGGCACATAAACCGAACATCATCAAGAATATCAAAAAATAAATTGATGATCTGCAGTAATTCGAAGAAACGTCCGACATTAAAGTACAATTAATAAAGTTTTGTGCAGGCAAGCTTAAATAGCTACTATCCTTAAAAAATATTACAATGTCTGCTAGGCATAGAGACAAAGTGAGGGATGATATCATCAGGGCGGTGGCAACGCTTGCCATGAACGCTCCGTAGTTTCGGCGTCCTACGCAGTTGTTGAGCCATTTGCAATGATGGTCGAAGCGATCCACGCATTTATTGCACAGGCTACAATGTTTCGTTTTCTTGCTGCTGGTGTGTATGTTGCAGAGATGGCATCTTCCGTTTTCGATAACGTGGGCGTGGATATTACGGTCGAACTCTGGCACGGTATTCACGGCCAATTTTCTCAGTTCGTTTTCGCTAGGGTCTACCCATGATGCGGTAGCATGGCATGCTGTATGGGATACGTAGAGGACGATGTAAAACACTAATGCTACCATTTTCAGTTCTTCGAATTGAATTTGTATTAGAACAATAAAATTCAGTAAGGCAGTGGTTGCGTATACGATCCATCCAGCAACTTGCAGATAATTTAATGGTAGTTTCAAGCCGTTGAGTCTTCTCTGCCGTCTCGGAGATGGGCTATCTTCTGCACAGCATTTATCCATTTGCACTTTTTCCAATTTCAGTTGATAACTCTTATCTTTAAGAACACATTAGATTGTAGACTATCATTTTTCTGTGAGCATAATTGCGTCTCCGATCACTAATTACACCGTCCTCTAGGTACTGAATGATTTCAAGTTTTCCGGAGCTCTGTTTACGTGAATATCACCTACATTTCGTATCTTGGTTTCAAAACTGTCGAATCGATGTGTTGTTTAAAAGCCAGCCAAGCCTCACAATGCGCGCGCAATTCCAATAACATTAGACTTCTCTAATTGATGGGAAGGTAAGTATTCAAAGTCATTAATTGCCTACCCTACCTGTAGTTAAATAACAACAAGAAAATTACGAGTTTTCGTGATGCATATTGCTGTCTTCATTAACTAACGATAAAGACACGCAACTGAACGGTGCCTAGTTACTATGGTGATAAGATTAATCAACATTACAATTTCGTAGGTGACTCGTCTCATTTCATAACTGTATGCTAATTAAATGATTTGCAAAGAGTCAGTACACACCTTATCTCTATTGCATTACTTTTGATACTAATTTATGTTATGCCAAAGTTCGGTCTAGCTAGCCTCACGCTATATAGACAGTACCTGACACATTATTATTCAAAGGGCCGCCGTTATTGAAATTGACGAGTGCTGCTACTGTACATAAGTACTTCTCAAACTGTTAGCAAATGACAAAGCGTGAAGGGCTATTTACCCATATTAGGTAGCAAAAAAAGCCTTGGAACCCTGTAAACGAATAGGTATGTATTTGTACAAAAAAACATAACAATGTTGATAAATTCAAAAATATTTACATAATTTAAATCCTTATAAGAATAACAAGTTTGTTTTCATACATTATCTACAGCCATGGCTTCACTGACTACATCTTTGTTCGCGAATCTCTTTGCTATTTGTCTTCTGGTAAACACAAGTATTCTGTGGCCTGTGCAGTCAAGCTCCTCTTCAAAACATTTGTTTCTGCAGCACTTTTTACATAAATTATAGGAACACTTTCCTCCCTAAAACAAAAAAAAAAAAGAAGTTTACTACCATAAATCCTAAACAAGATGTGACTTACATGTAGTGGTTCAGTTGTAACTTGTAACATTTATTTATTTATTTTATTTTTTGGAGAACCAACAGCTTACTTAAATACAATAACACACCAGAATAACAGTAGAGAGCCAATAACAGGTTCCCACGGATAGTAAATTGAGTAGGTAGTCAAAGAGTTGTGAACAATAAATTTTCGGGGAAGAAAAAAAAAAAAAAATTACCAATAAAACGCTTACTGCTTAACAAAAATAAATAACAAGAACTATAAGAATTTTAAACCAACTAACGTAGAAAAAATAAGATTTTTGCATTTAAAAACATCATATTACGAAAAGAAATCACTGCTCAGTCGCTGCCGTGCCGAGCTGACGCTGAACATCACAACCAACCTATGCAATTTATGCATTGCACTACTTTCAGCGTTTTAGGGTTGTTTTTCAGGATATTTCGGTAGAGAGAGATGTATTCACTGAATAAATATTAAAACTAAAGCTACCTCTATCACGACCTCTATGGCGCGGCGGGCAAGTAGCCGGCTTAGATGCAAGAGGATGCCGGTTCGACTCCCACTGCAGGACAAATGTTTGTATGATCTGCAAATATTTGTCCTGGGTGTTATGGTACTTGTAGTTCCTGATAGCCACGACTCAGGGAATCCTAGTGTGGGATCAAAACTACATATGTGACTGTTGGGTGTAATGTTATGTTATCTCTAGCTAGATACTAACCATAGGATTAAGGCATGTGTCCCTTTTACATATTTCTCCACTTCTTGGGGTATGTTGTGCATCTGACCTTACTGGTTTTCTGGATGTTCTTAACATTTTCTTCATTTTCTTCCTTGATATAACATTTCCATCTGAATCCTCGTAATTTCTTTTAACTTGGTCACTTTCCTGAAAACATTTTCACTTTAGATGAGTTGATTTGTTTGACCAGGTTACCAATAATTATGAAGTTAGTTATGATTTGCATGACTGCTGATTTGAAAAGTATTATACATAACTATGCGTAAAATCGTGGCGCGACCAAACCGCCTAAACCTTAAGTCCTACAGATCTAATGTTTGGAGGGTACATTCCTTTTGTGGTCTAGGGGGTACACCCCTAATTATTATTACCCCTTATTTTAAGAAATAAATTCTTAAAATTCTCCCCTAAGAGGGGGGAGCGGGGTGTTGAAGTTTGTATATGCGGGCATTCCACTGGTTTTTTATATTTACCTGATAGCTGCTTAGCTGTTCCATCTTGTACGTATAATTTTCGGGTGACATTCGCACATAAGGTTGGCAAATCCAAGGTGGCAAAATCAAGTTATACCCACACCTGGTAATATTTTCAAGATTTTCAAAATGTTTTTGACCTTCATGGTATGGTAAATATTTTTCTCTTATGTTCCCGCAAACCTTTTTGAAGTCATCAAGGTTTTGTCCTGTTGCAAGGATTTGTCTAACGCCATTGTTTTCTTCAAATGTGAAACTAGAAATAGTTAAATTGGATTAATATTAGACATGAATCTTAGGTTACATGGTTACCTACATACTTTAGTGCAAAAAGTGCCACTTACATCTTATGAAATATCTTGAACAGATGCCCTCTTACGAATGACATAGGACAAGGATATGTTACAACAAGATCTAAGTACTCTTTGGCGATTTCCCAAGAGACTGGATTGATGCCTTCAAATATTGCTGGATTTGTTAGATTTCCCTCAGCACTCATCACGCCATCCACATTTGTGTATTCTATACATCTGTGTACATCTTCCAAGCACTGGATATTCCCATTTGCTAACATTGGTAAAGAAACAGCATCTCTAGAAAAATAACATAGTTTTTGAAGATACTGTTTATTTATTATTAATTTATTTAAACTTTCACACAAAACATTAGTGCCAGGAGGACTTAATGCTAATAGCATTATCTACCAGTCATCCAGGGCGTGCAGATAGATGGTGAGGCGTGCCTTACAAACAAGGTACCAATAAAACTAAAAAGATAAATATAATATAAACTAACAAATTATAATATATTATATTATACACATTAAAATTATACAAAACATCAAGAATGTTAAGAACAAATGAGTGAGAAAGTACATAAAACTAACCAAGGCTGTAATAACATAGATAATAAAATCAAGAGAGTGAAACACTTAACAAAGGAGATAACTAATAATTTAGCTTCTTGAGATAAAGCTCACACATCAATCACGGGTGCGGGTGTATTCCGTTGAATTTATATGGAAGGCAACACACAGAACCAGTGCGCGGGTCGGTCATTAGCGCTCGACGCCACCACCGCTCCCGACCCGACCCTGCGCTGTGTGTGAAGACAATGAACAGCGCGTGCACACGTCCGACTCGCGCCTGCGCTCTGTGTGTTTTGAGCTTACAGCATGTCAAATTGATAGGTTTCTATGAAAAACTGTCAGACTGACAGATTTGGCAAGCATATCTCTTAAAATTTACTGGACCCGCGCGCGCCATTGCATAAAAAACGCTTGTCAGGCTACGTAAATGTTATATTATTTTACTATTTAAATATGCCTGAGTATTATAGTAATAAGATAATAAATAAAGTCATGGGACATATGGCCCTTGACAGTATTTTCATTGTGGGTGACTGGTCCTATAGAGTTACAAGCATTAAAATTGTACGGGAATTACTTGGCTTAAGCTAACGAGACACTTAACAAATAACAAATTTGCCATGCATTAAGTTTCCTGTACAATAAGGGCTGGTGAAAATAGGCATGAGCCCTTGAGCCAAAGGACTATAGGTAGTGATATTTTCACGGCTTTTAGACGTCCACTGCTGGATGAGGCCTCCTCATAGATTGCAACGGGGGATTTGCCATGAATTATCACCATGCTTGGCAGGCGGATTGGTGATTACAGTATTGGTTGCTTTTACAACATCCACCGGAGGAGACAGAGCAATTTATTTTCAGGCCAGACACACCATGGCACAGTAGAGATATACCTAGATAAATGTTATTTGTTGTTCAAATAACAACTCCAAGCTTTCAATATACAATATTTTTTCACTTAGCCTAATGTGCCATGGGTTCAGGGCATCCATCAGCATACAAACCTTACGGCTTTTATATGTTGCCAGCTTGCGATTCCAGTGAGAGGTCCTTTCTGGTCTCTAGTCCTTCCATGAACTGTGAGCAATTTGCAGCCAGCTTTTTGCAGCATGAGAGCGTACTCAACAGACTTCTCAATGCTCTCAAAAACTCTCACTTTACAAGTGATTGGAATTGAGACCGCTTTAGACATGGCTGCCACTGAAATCGAGAATGTTATTTTATCCAACACTTATCTAACAAGCAACATAAGTTTGTTTGTCTACAGAATCGCTCAAAAATGGATGTAATGATTTTGATTAAATTTACATGAAAGGTGGTTTTTTGGAGAAAACAATCTAGCTAGGTTTCACATCTGGGAAAACTCTTAGCTTGAACAAAGGTTGTTGAAAGTGACTCTTGATGCAGTTTTGGTTCAGTTCAGAAGTAATCAAACTTACCTATCTTTTGTAGTAACAACCATTCATCTTGAAGGAATGATCCGTAATGACCTCTCTTAGCAATTGATTGGGGACATCCGAGGTTTATATCAATAGCATCACAGTGTGGTTCAACCATTTTAGCTGCAGCAGCCATTGTTTCTGGATCGTTTCCACAGAACTGATAAGAATAATTAATTCAATTATAACCACTTATCCACATTCATTCAAACATCTTAGGCCCAATTCACATAAGTAATTTTAAAATATTCAATTCACAGTATAATCCGATGGATTCAACTGGGGTTCATGAAGGTTAATACATCATCCTATTCTGCACTAACCTGCACAATCAAAGGGCGATCTTCATCACATGTTTGCATGTTATCCTTTCTGTATTTAGGGTCTTTTGTGAATACCTGGCTGTGAAACATCGGTGTGTAACACAGCGTTGCACAATGCCTCCGAGATAGAAGCCGCCATGCTAGCTCGCTGGCATCTACCATGGGAGCGACCACATAACGAGGGCTGCCGATACTTTGAAACCATTCACGAGACATTTTTAGTGTCCTATTTTTCTATTGTAACAATTCTTATAATCCTTCTATTATAATTTTCTAACCTACTTGCCTTGCTTTGCTTCTGTCTGTTTACATTTTTTTTACCTGTTTTCAAAAGTCGAATGTCAAGTCAATGTCATGTCATGTCATGCATGGGCCCTTGGAGCAAGGAACATACATGAGCCTCCTCATGGAAGACTACGGGCCTGTGTGAGCTGTATGGCAGTCATTATTCTAAGAATTTGATCTCAGAGGAAAATAGTTCCTCTGAGGATTGTCGCGAACACCTCCCCTAATACAGTCCTAATCCACGATTACTACTATGTGTTATTTGACGTATTGACTGTCATGAGGTATTGCGAATGTGTTTTGGTGAAACAAAAGGAAACAGTATTCGGTACCTCAAATCAGCCCGTGACATCTGAAGGCAGCGGCTCCCGTTGCGACCTTGGAAGTCAGCACCGATGTGGCTCAGCACGTTGTCTCGTTGTCTCTCTCTAACAGGTAGCAGGATGATGTCGTGTTTCGCATTCACTTGTTACGTCATTCTTGTCCTGTCTGTATTTATAAGAGAAGATGACTTACAAGTAAGCTCTAAGTGATTCGGACCTTCCTAGTCTCGTAATTAGACATTAACTAATAGTTTCTAGTCACACATCACATGTACTTGCTAGTGGCTTTCTACCTGCCATCTAGCTACTTCGAAGGGCCACGACGAAGTCTGCTACCAACCAACCGACCCACAACTCCTAATACTTCATTAATAAAGTTCACTACCAGCCAACCTCCCAAAGTTCTCCTAGAACTTTACTAATGAAGTCTGCCACCAACCAACCGACCCACAATGCATAGCTACGTATAACTTGAGACTACAGGTCAAATAGATGAATTCACTTAGCTTCAGTTTACTCCAGAAGATATGCCGTGCATAAAGGCTCGTTCCTCCCTTCGCCGACATAAGGTAATCTACCTTCGTCAAGCGACACGGGAGGTTACTTCTATGTTGTTCTTTCCATGCCTTGGACTAAGGTCCATAAACTTTCTACTTTGCTGATATCATAAATTACTGAAATATTTTACTTCCAAACCAAACTGTCTTTCACGAACGATAATTTTATAATATCTGACATCAAGAAAAAACAGTTGATAAGTAGAACGCAGATTTCAATTTAATTCATAATTTAAAAAGTTTATAAGTTCAAAAAATCAAAAGAGTCTTCACTCAATATAACAAGCAGTCTCGTGAACATTTCACGACACTCCCCACAAAAACTAAAAAGAAGAACGACTAAGCTGTGCATTCACTTTTGATTTCAGCTAGAGTCCGAATGACAGCCCGCCTCCGAAATCCGCTATTCTGAACTTCCTGTTCAACTGCGACCTCGACAGCCTTTCTGTTCATATTCTCAACTGGCTCTATCACTCCGCTGATTTGACATTCCATTTGTCTTCCTAAAATCGAGGATGATTTTCTTGACTTTGCTGTATAGTACTGATTCTCTCGGAGAAGAGTGTCTTGAGGTATAACAGGTGTACTTTCTGATATCCTAACAGTCCTTGGTGGGCTTATTGTTTCCATTTCCAATGGGTATAAGTGTGCAATTGAACGAGTAAAAACTGAATCTCCGACTTGTGATATCGATTTGTGAACATGACTTTAAATTCGTTGTAGTTAGCAATCTTTAATTTTATTTGAGGCAATATCTCGAAAGCGAGAATCTCTTGAAGGAGACCCTCTCGAAGAAAGAAGAAAACTTATTATTTCCTCTCTTCACTCTTTTAATCTTATTTTTTTTTAAATTTACCTGTTTCTTTTTAATTTTCTTATTTCTTTTGTAATTTTGGACAGTAATGTTTGATATGTCCAGGTCTGAGACAGTAAAAACAAAGTTTCTTTTCTTTTATGATAATTGTCCTTTCTTTATAATCTTTAGGACATTTAAAACTCTCATGTTCACCTTCACAAATTATACATTTCTCAAACTTTCTCTTTTTAATTTCTTCGTTTCTCCTTTCATACGTGTTGCTGTCATTATATCGTCTCTTTTGGAAATTATTATTTTTATTTTGATTATTTCTATTGTTTTCACGACTGTCTCTGACATGTAGACATTCTACTGTATATCCATTCATTATTTCTTTTCTCGTTTCAATTTTAATCGCTTCTTCTCTCGCTCCAATTATAATTTCTAACTGATTCCTCATCTCGTCAATGTTTCCTTCTTTATTTCTTAGTTTCATTTCATATATAATTTCTGACGGAAATTTATCGATTATTATGAATCTAAGATGATCGTGATTCACGTCTTGTCCTAGTGACTTCAATATGCGGAGATGTCTTTGAATTTCGTCGAATGTTCGTCTACACTCAGTAAATAATTTTGCTGGTTTGATATTATATAAAGCGTTGTAATGTGCATCTATAATTAACGATTCCTTTCCATATCTTTCTTTTAATGTTAAAATTGCAATATCATAATTTTTATTTGTTGTATTTAAACCTTCGATTGCATTTCTAGCTTCTCCCTTTAATGATGCTTTTAAGTACATCAATTTATCAACATCACATAAATCGTTGTTTCCAATATTTGATTGAAATTGATCAAAAAAAGAGTGCCATTCTAGAATATTTCCAGAAAATTCTGGTAATTGAAGTTTAGGTAACTTGCTTGTAATGTTGCTTGTCGATACTGATTTAACTGAAATGTTAGTATTCACTTCGTTTCTATGGTTAATTCTTTCGGTCACCTCTGCCAATGTCTCCTCAGCAGACAACTGTATTGTTGTGAAATTTGATATATCATCAGCGTGTTGAAATGATGATACTGAGAAATAATTTTGTAATTCCGTATTGAATCTTGCTATAATTTTATCTAATTTAGCAGCATGTACTTTAATATCTTCAAAAATTTCATTTGAAAAATTTTCTATCATCTTCACACAATTCGTTGTATGTAATAGCATCTGATTGGCAATCATGCTCAATCTTTTTATCAACACTTCGTCCATCTCTTTGTTTCAGCAAACGAACAGATCACTTTTATTTCAATTGACGAAAATAAAATATTTTATTCTTTCCACGACAATTGCCAAACAACAACTGACATCAAACTCATCACAAAAATTTGAAATGACAGAATTCAAATTCAAATTCGAAATCTCATTTTGAAAATTTTATTTTGAATTTTTAGGGTTCTGTATTTTAAATTTATTTATTTTGAAATATTTTTTTTTTTAAGTATTTATTTTCAAATTAAATAAAATTGATTGGTTTTGTTTATTTGTTTTATTGTAGTTTATAATTTTGAATTTTATTTTGAATAACCTCGATGATGTAGATAATTTGTTTTAGTTGTTTTATTCACAATGTCAGACCAATTTTACCATAACACGAAATAACTTGCTCATAATATTTCAATAAATCGTCATAATTGCAGAATAGATCGTCGTAAATAATTATTCAATAAAAAAATTCAATGTTCAAATTCAATTTCAAATTCAAAGTTCAAATTTCAATTTCAAATTCAATGTTCAAATTCAATATTCAAATAATTCTTACTGCTACTTCCTGATTCGCAAAGGATGTCGCTACCTCCCGGGTGTAAAGGACGAATACAGCCTCCAATATATTTCACCAAAACCTGCTGAAAGTTGGATTACTAAATTTCTATCATACTGTATCTAAATAAAAACAATTTTCCGTGCACAAGAAAACCATTTTTATATCCCTGCATCTCCACCATGTCGCGAACACCTCCCCTAATACAGTCCTAATCCACGATTACTACTATGTGTTATTTGACGTATTGACTGTCATGAGGTATTGCGAATGTGTTTTGGTGAAACAAAAGGAAACAGTATTCGGTACCTCAAATCAGCCCGTGACATCTGAAGGCAGCGGCTCCCGTTGCGACCTTGGAAGTCAGCACCGATGTGGCTCAGCACGTTGTCTCGTTGTCTCTCTCTAACAGGTAGCAGGATGATGTCGTGTTTCGCATTCACTTGTTACGTCATTCTTGTCCTGTCTGTATTTATAAGAGAAGATGACTTACAAGTAAGCTCTAAGTGATTCGGACCTTCCTAGTCTCGTAATTAGACATTAACTAATAGTTTCTAGTCACACATCACATGTACTTGCTAGTGGCTTTCTACCTGCCATCTAGCTACTTCGAAGGGCCACGACGAAGTCTGCTACCAACCAACCGACCCACAACTCCTAATACTTCATTAATAAAGTTCACTACCAGCCAACCTCCCAAAGTTCTCCTAGAACTTTACTAATGAAGTCTGCCACCAACCAACCGACCCACAATGCATAGCTACGTATAACTTGAGACTACAGGTCAAATAGATGAATTCACTTAGCTTCAGTTTACTCCAGAAGATATGCCGTGCATAAAGGCTCGTTCCTCCCTTCGCCGACATAAGGTAATCTACCTTCGTCAAGCGACACGGGAGGTTACTTCTATGTTGTTCTTTCCATGCCTTGGACTAAGGTCCATAAACTTTCTACTTTGCTGATATCATAAATTACTGAAATATTTTACTTCCAAACCAAACTGTCTTTCACGAACGATAATTTTATAATATCTGACATCAAGAAAAAACAGTTGATAAGTAGAACGCAGATTTCAATTTAATTCATAATTTAAAAAGTTTATAAGTTCAAAAAATCAAAAGAGTCTTCACTCAATATAACAAGCAGTCTCGTGAACATTTCACGACAAGGATTTGATAGATCAAATAGGATGTAATTATAATACTACTATTTATTTTGTGGTAATCTTATAACAGTCATTATTCTAAGGTGGTAATACTAAGATTTGCCCAGAATAAGTCTTATTCTAAGGAATTTCCTTGGAGCAAGGAACAAAATGGAGCGGCAGTAACATTTGTTTTGTATGAAATTTGCCCACCATTAGCTTGCCATTCAACCATTCATTTAATACTCTGTGACCTTTAATTGCCTTCATTCAAAGTTTTGTTTACTTTTTGTGTTTTCGTAAATTTTCACTATTTTATTAGCAAATACTTATATTTTTTACTACACAAGTTGGATTTCACAATGCCTGAGTGTAATATTGTGCATTGTGGTACGAGGCAAAGCCAGTATCGGCCTAGGCTGACTTTACACAAGTGCTTCAACAGTTTTCATTGAAATTGTAGTTTTTCTTCATTATTTTGTTCTAAATGTATGTTTCCTTAATGAGCTTTAGAGTAAACATAAGGACATTAGTGCCATTATTGTGTAAAATATCATTATTTCATAGTAATTCATTTATTGCTTACAAAATTGTTTACAACTAGGGCTCGGTCGGGTAAATAGCCGACCCAATCCGACCCAAAAACCGAGCACGCCTTATTTATCAGAACAACCGCCCTGTGGGATTTTCCTTAGAATGACAGAAGCCATGACAATGACAGAAGAAAAAGAAGATCACATTCACATTTGATTGATTTGTTTGACTATTATTTGTTCCATTCCATTTCCATTTGCGTTTGCCGCTTATCCCGCGCTTACTTCTTGTAATGTAAACCTACAATATAATATTAAATAACCACTGCATTCCTGAAGTAAAGCCCGAAATAATCAAAGGATTAATCATGGAACATGACTTATTAGTTAGTTACCAATATGTTTTGTAATTCAGATTTATACCTTGCCGTAGCAAGTGTTAGTGTAAAGAACTACTGTTTAGACGTGCTTTATTTTGTGTTTCATTATTTCAGCGTAAATTTTACACATGCCTCAACTCGCCACTTCATGAGAAACTCCTAGAACTGACCAAGATCATAGACCAATTCAGCTCCAACAAAGAACTGCAAGCTCTTTTTCCAGAGCTGATAAATAATATATTCGCTACATCATTTAGCAATGGCTGGGGCTTGAAAACAATCACTCTGGAATCCAACAAGTATTATTATGAGATGCTTATAAATTTCTTACACCCACAAGGCCCTTTGTTTCGATTATGTTACAAATTGCTTGCAGACCCTCAGCTGAAGTATCCGTTGCCTTTAAGTTCCCTGCCAGTAAGTCCTATTATTTATTACCATTGATTCAAAATAAAAATGTTTATCAAGCCCAGAAGACTTGGGTATACCATCATTGCATAGATTTTTTCTAGTCTGAATTTAGTTTAGTAATTTGATACTGTCCTTACTTTTCTAGCACAAAGCTTAAATTATTTCATCTTGTTTCAGTTAGACCTACAAATGACAATAGAAAGAGGCAGATGTCCACAGTTCTATGCGGACATGCTTGCTACTGATCCACAAACTATGAATGTCACAGCACTTATGCTAAGTATCCTTTTATAAAAGCAAAGACACTAACGGCTGCACAAATAAACCTTAGCTTAAGTTAGGTTTATTTGTGCGGCCGTAAATATCTGATAATATTTGATTCACTGAGTCAAACCTCACGAGGTTTTTTGGTGTGTTATAAATTAAGATTACATGTACTTAACTCTTTTGTTTTAAAATATAAATACATCTCGGGCATGGTTGTAATTCTATGAAAAAGTTATAACTAAAAAGGTCATCTTGAGACACCCCATGTAGAATATCGACACAATCGTAATGCATTAAAAAGAAAAGGTAACTGCGCCTCACCACACACATGTGTGCAAATATACAAAATGTACTAACATATTTTTTGTGCTCCTTATGCAACATAGATGTGTGGATACTGGAAAATCCTGTGGTTTGTTTTATGAGAAACAATATTCCTGAACATATTACCCAGATCCATTTGATTACTATATGTTCAACTTTGCATTGCACGTAGTAAACAATGATCAGGACAGGATCTCATGGGACAACTGGAACAGTGTGTACTTTGCACTGGCATGTGACTATCTCTTGCATTTCCTGCCCGTAGACCCCAATGAGCCAGTGCTTCCACACATACCTAAATATACCGGGAAAGTCCCTATGGCTGCACCATTGCAAACTGCCAACAGGTAAAATACATAAACAAATTGTAGGTTTTACATTTAGTTAGTTTCGCACCTTAATCATCATCACCAGACTGTTTACGTTCGCTGCTGGACGTCGCCTCCTCCATTGAATACAATGGGTATTTGCCATAATCACCACGCTTGGCAGGCAGATTGATGATCACAGTTTGGTGTTAAGTACTCAGGTGGATGCTGCTGCCCATCCCCTGGTGTAATCCCTTTGTCTTTTACTACATCCACTGGAGGAGGAGGGGTTTATTGTTAGGCTGTTAAAAAAACATTTTAAGCAATCTCTAAAACCTAAGACAATTAATACCTATGTATTTTCAGGCCACTATATTCACCATCCATGCTCCTAATCCAAGACTTATCTGGGGCTATGATGAGCAACCAGCCATCCTCACAAACGCAGTCAAGGAATGAGGTGTGGAGATCTGAGACTGTTTTACAAGTCTTTATTGATGTATTGATGAGTGTTGAGCAATTTAACGGGCAAAATAATAATGTAAGTTCAATTCAATTCAATCTTGTTTGTGGCTTTTACGGAGCGGACCACACTAATTTTGCTAATATCAAGTTAGGCTTTTGCACAAAGGAGATTTCACTGTATGTAGGGTCATCATCAGCCTGTAGAAGTCCACTGCTGGTCATAGGCCTCCCCCCTAGAATGCCATGACGAACGGTCTTGAGATGCCTCCATCCACTGACTTCCTGTGACTTTTATAATGTCTTTAGTCTATCAAGGGGGACCTTCTTCTGCTACGTCATCTGGTTTGTGGAGACTAGAGAACCTTTATCCCCCAATGGTTGTCAGTTCTGCGAGCTATATGGCCTGCCCATTGCCATTTCAGCCTGCTAATTCTGAGAGCTATGTCGGTGATGTTGGTTCTTCTACGGATTTCCTCATTTTGGATTCTATTACGCAGTGAAACTCCTAGCGTAGCTCTTTTTTTTTTACCTTTCGATCTTTGTTAAGACTTATTTTACAGATGTACCAAAGCAGCTATCCAGTCAAATTCTCGAGTCCAGAAAGAGTGCGGACGGTCCGAGTACTTATCAAACATCTCCACGCGTTCTCTGCGAAGCATCTTTCTGACCCCGCGATTCGTTCGTCGGCACTGCGCAAGTACGCGCGTCAGATAATGTGTGCGCGAGCTTACCACTACATTAAGCACTTGGTCACGACTTGGCCGTTAGACGCGTCCTTCAGGCTGGTACTGGAGCTGTGGCTCAGTTTCATTCAGCCTTGGAGATATGTGGACAACAGCATCCTCAAAGACAGGTGAACAAGTCCTTTGTTGAGAAAGATATGTTTCGTACAGGCTTTTATTAAATTTTGTCTTTTGGCTAATGTAAATTAAGAAATTAGTAATCAGAGCGTATGGTCTTGTTGCGCCATAACACGACCATAGTCTAGTATTAACTATCGAAGAGTTCCGTTTCCGTCTCGTTCATATCAGCCCTGTCACTGTAATAGTATTGTCATCGAAACTATGCCAAATTTAATCTCTGTCTTACTTCGCGAAGTGATTCAAAATCATCTTTCAAGTGTCCGGCCTAAGAATATACCTCTCTATCTCCTCCCGTGAATGTCACCAGGGGATGGGCAGTAGCATCCACCTGAGCTTTCAACACGAATACTCCGACCAACAATGCGCCTGCCAAGCGTGGTGATTATGACAATTTAATTGTATTTTATGGGGGAAGCCTCGTCCAGCAGTGGAGGTCTACGCCAATGATGATGTTTCCACTGTTGAGACTTGGCCTACAAATGAATTGCGCGAAGTAAGGCTCTATGCAAGCCCAGTGCCGATTAGTTGGTATCACATGACAATGTCAAGAGGATTGGGCATAGGGCCCTTATATAAACTAACTTATCTTACTAAATGCCTGCATAGTACCTACCAAGTACCGAAAACTAAATGTGTTTTGGCTATATCGTTACAATTATAGATTGTCAGGCTACCAAGAAGAGCAACAGACCACCACAAGCCCACTGGACGCCGGCTTCACGCAATTCATTGCTGAAAACTTCCCATCATATGTATGTATCTTCCAATTGGTGCTGCCAAGATTCGTGCGGTTGGATCTAACAGCTTACAAAAATACTGTTATGCTGTTTAGGCTGGGAAAAGTATTTTCACAGCCACACCTAGTCCCGATACTGAAGAGTTTGGAACAAGCTATCGTAGATAGTGGCACTGGATTGCAACAAAGTCCAGATTCTAGTTTCAATATCTCTGGAGGATATGAAAGGTAATCAACTTGTAATCACTCTTTTTTCTAAATATTCTTGGTACTTCATATTTTTAATGCGGAAAGGATGTTTATTTGTAATTTCATCAAAACCGGTACAGATTGATTCACCTCCCTCGTAAAGCGCAAGCGTAAGGCGCTAACTAGCGAAAATAAGGACGGCTTGTAAAGATACGTCGCTTTTAGGTCATCTCCATACTTTTGTTAGCGCTTTTGTGTTACCTACGCTAACTTTCGCATCTTTAGACTCTGCATTTCCACAAATTAGGTTTGTTAGCTAAGAAAACACAGATTCGGTTGGCCCGCTTGTATTTTGTTGCTTCGTATTGTGAATGTGACAGACAGGCTGATATTAGTTGTGTTAAAAGTAGAGCTCCTTGTGAAAGAGTTCGTCCGGGGATGTACTACCACCATACCTATTTCTGCCGCCAAGAAGTAGAGCATTGCTGCGTTCCGGTTTCAAGGGTATGGGCCGTATGGGTGCCGGTGAAATTACAGGCACATGAGACTTTTCATCTTTCATGTCTCAAGATGACGGGCGCATTGCAAAGCCAAGTAGTGCGCGTCCTAGGTAGGCGTGACCTAAGAGGTACATTGTATTTGTAATGAGGTGGGGTTACCGCTTAACATCAGGTGAACCACAAGCCGGAATCGTCATAAACTCTAAAAAACAATTGACGCCTATAACATTATGAATAATGAGTGTGTTTATTCCCAGTTACTCATACAATGGGCTGTCTCTCCATAAATGGGCGGCTTCAGCTAAACAAGCATTGTCCGAGTTCAACTTGTCCGCCAACTTCGAGTATCAGCCGCTATGGAGCGACAGCACGCGGCAGTTCGCGGTCGAGTTCGTGCAGAAAGTACAGAGTGCCGTAGCAACGGCCACCAAAAACTCGGAAGAATTTACTAGGAAACTGAATGCTCAAAATAGCGGTAAGATCAGCATTATCTTTACCTGGTTGACGCCCGCTGCTAGACATAGGCCTTCCTTATACTATATAGAATGACACTACGTACGGTCTTGAGCCACATCAAGGATCTTAGTATTTTAAAGAAAAAGGAATGGTTGCCGTGACATTAACTAAAACGCGAACGGGTTTTGTAAAGTCAAAATGTGTTTTTTTTTTGTATTTTGCAATGAAATAAAGCGTATGAGGAAAAATTAAGATTCAAAAAATACAACCGAATTGAGAACCTTCTCCTTTTTTTGAAGTCGGTTAAAAAATTAAACTTGTTCTATGATTTAAGTCATTATATTATTATAAATCAGTAGCAGTTTGCTGTGGTGTGTCTGGCCTAAAAATATACCCCTCCATCTCCTCCCGTGGATGTCGTAAAAGCTGACTAAGGTATTACATCCGGGGATGGGCAGCAGCATTCACCTGAGTACTCACACACGTGTAGTGATATGGCGATTCCCACCATTGTATTTTATGGGGGATGCTTCGTCCAGCAATGGTCGTCTGAGCTGCTGCCGATGATAATGATGAAATCAGTAGGGTGGAGCCAGACGGTCGTGAAAGTAGCGATTACTGGACCGATTGCTTTCAAAACTGATATCATGAAGGTTCCTGTAAAACACCAATAAATAAATAAATGCTGGACATTTCACACATTATCTAGCCCCAAGCTAAGCAGAGCTTGTGTTATGGGTACTAGATAACTGAATACATTGCATAGATAGATATTTTTTATTAAACATAGAAAAATACCCAGAACAAATATCTGCAGATTGCACAAATATTTGTTCCGAGGCGGGAATCGAACCCACAACCCCCTGCGTCGCAGGCGAACCTTCGTCCGCCGCGCCACAGAGGTCGTCCACCAATCTGTTGTGACTGTTCACTTGTCATTATTTTTTAGGATTATGGTCTGCTGTAAAACAGTGGCTGATGTGGACTGGCGATGAAGAAGATTTGTTGTTAGAAGAGTACAGGAAAGTTGCCCCGTTCTTGAATTCAACTGTCCGATACTTCTCTGCAATATTTGGTGTAAGTGTCTGTAGCAGCTTGCTTACATAGTTGTAATTTTGCTGACGCGTAGGCTTTGTACTAGCGTCGGAAGTCGTCTCACCCCCGCTCATTGAGTAAAGACATGTAATTGTGTGAAAATATAATTAAGTAATTTTATTATAACTTTTCATTTAAAAAACCGACTTCCGCCATTATATTCGACTAAATACTTAGATGAAAAAAAAATGATGAAAGAACCATAGTGGTGAAAGGATTATGATACTTTTTGAATGCAAATGCTTGGTTTGTTGCTGAAAATATCAAAATCGCCATATGTATGCCTACAATATTTGAGGAGTTCCCTCAATTCCTTATGGATTCCATCATCAGAACTGGATTCTGAAAAAAATGGGACCAATCTATAACTGTATATCTATTCAAATAACAAAAGAATTTTCCAAATCGGTTCATAAACGCCGGATATACGAGGTAACAAACATTAAAAAAAAAACAATTGAATTATGAACCTCCTCCTTTTTTGGGAAGTCGGTTAATAAAATGAACTTCCTTATTCTAACCTCTCCTAATGGCACGTCCAGAATACCCCCAACATTTCCAGCCAGCGATTTAGTTTTTTATGGATAGACTTAAACTCGATTTTGTTTCACAGCTCAATGAAAGTACCCTCATTCATGCAGAGCCTATAATTGAAGAGCCCCTTGAGAACTCTTCATTCGCAAATTCGTCGACTTTTCCATATTCCGTCACGAATAAGGTAATACAAATCTTATCAAGAGTATGCCCAGCTTATTATTGATTGTGTGGACGATGTATGATGTATTTTTTGTCGTTTTCTAGCTCCGTAGCACTGCGTCAGTACACTACATGGGTGACCCTGATCTGATGCCCATAACTACTTATGAGAGCACGATTTTAGTTAGGATGCTGTATCAAATTACATCAAGGATAAATGAATTGGTATGTATTAGAACCTGCTGTTTTAATTCTGACTGTCACCTATAGTATACTTCTGTCATCTATGCTTCTTTTGTAAAGGCCGCCTTGAAATTAGGCTTAGTTTAGTTGCGCAATAGACTATTTAGGTCCAAAAAAACTATGGCGCAGTCAAACGGCTAGCCAAAAGCTTCCTGGCGCTGGGGCGGCCTAATTATACTGCTGTATTTATTTGGCCATACATCATAGTATAATGCAGTGTATGTTTAATTCTAGTACCAGCCCCAGATAGTAAATCTATGGGACAGAAACGACTTCTGGGGATTCGTGGCCAGAGAAGTGTTACAGAAGCCATGCAGGATACAAAACTACGTCAAAGACAGAGCTAACTACCAAAATGTCGTGAGTCAAGAAATGCCGGCGCGGCTCTCGCTACGGAGACTTGGCTCGCAAGCTTTCGTCGTATGGTTCACGATAGGATATCTCTTGTTCAAAGCATTCTCATACAGCGGATTCTTATACGTATTTGTCTTAGTTACTATGTGGATGACCTACGTGCTAGTGAGGGCCAGCTTAATTTTTTTTAAATTGTGATTTCGATTACTAATAGTCTTTGAATAAATTATTTTTTTAAATTTTAAATTGTTTTGCTTTTCCCTAATCCTAGCATTCTACTATAAATATAGGGCATTCAAAACAGAGTGGCTTTGTATAATAACAAATAACCTAATTTGTCTAAGAATGTATCCATATACTAGTATTTCACTTTGTTCAGGGAGCTAAAGCTATATTGGTAAAGGAAGCCGCAGGACGGAAACGGACACGTGCGAGTGAGACTCGCTCCGAGGGTTCCGTAAATTATTTCGAAGAAAGAGCCCTTTTCTAGAGCTTCAGCCACTTTTTTCAAAAAACTTCACCATGCCTTTAAAGTCGTATAAAAGTGAAATTCCTTAATTCCAGACTTTTTCCTTTATTTGTGTCACAGTGTCACAAAGCCTCTAGTATTCCATTTCAGAATTGTGATCGTGTCACTGGAAGTACCTGTTCCCTAGAGGATTTTAATTTTTGATATCTATGAAAATATTAGACGATCAGAATATTAGACTCTGTGGCGCGGTGGGCGAGTAGCTGGCTGAGATGCGAGGTTGCGGGTTCGATTCCCGCTGCGGGACAAATGTTTGTATAATCTGCAAACCATGGTACCACAATACCGGTTCTGGGTATTATGGTACCATGGTACTCGTAGTCCCTAATACCCACGACACGGAATCCTAGTGTAGGATCAAGACTACGTATGTGACTGTTGGGTGTTATGTTAATAATAATACAATTAAAAAAGGCAAATGCTTTCATGAGTTTTATTAAAATCTAACAGTACTTCTTCAAGGTGAGCTTAGGTACAATGTTCATGGAGGCTAGTTCCTGGAAGAGCAGCTTGCACGCGTAGGGCATGTCCACGCTGGAGACGGCGGCGGAGGAGCGGCACGCGTGGCACCAGGCGCGGCTCGCGAGGCGCCCGCACGCACCGCAGATGTGCGCGCTGAACGCGTCCGACGCCAGCATTAGCCGTTCTATGAGCAGCATGCTGCAAAGGATTACAGAACTGATTACGCTACTCGTGCGCATGGTATACATAAACTCGCACCTTTTTCGCTGAGGGCGTAGTGATTATATGCTCTTTGGGATAGGCCACGGATTTCCACTTGCTACGATCCTGACATACCTTTTTTGTTGAATCACATTCTTACATGGTCGTCGGAGACGTTTTGGAGTAAGTCCTAACTTACTCCAAAACGTCTCCAAGCAGGGTGGTTATTCGCTATGACCTAAGAGATTCCTTGTCAATAACGTGTGACGTCACCCATACGATTCAACGATGATTTCACGCTGATATCGTAACGAGCCCGCGTTATGTTACGTTTGGCCATAGAGAATAAGGGGGCTCGTCTGAATACGTTCGCCAAAGTCTTCGTCTAGCAACTGCCCCATTCATTCTCGCCTTATGTACTTGTTTCGTCAATCTTCTTCCGTCCAAACTTTCTCAGCATACCTTTCCCAATCGTTGTCAGTACGTCTTCTTTCATCCCACAACACTCTTACCACAGTGTTCCTCAAAGTCATGATACATACTTTGCTGAAAACCTGACGTGCTTTTTGGTTTTCTTTTTCCATCGGCATTCTCACATTAATATCTTACCTAGCTCCATAGCCAATGAGGCAATCTCTTTCCATCTCTCCGAGTCTGAGGCCGCCGTCTCGCGACCTGCCCTCCGTTGGCTGGCGCGTCAGCACAGCCCGGGGCCCACGAGCACGCGCGTGCATTTTATCTTGCACCATGTGTTTTAGTTTTTGGTAGTAGACCTGTGAACGGAAAGGTTGCCTCGTCATGACCAGCGGTCGTACGACCTTGCGACGATCGCGTCGCATTGATTGTCCATAGTCCATAGTGTTCCCTCTGCTGGGACTAGAGGCATACTCTCGACGAGTATGAATTGATCCCTACGATCTACTACGCTAGCTCAATGCGGCTCGGGTGTCACAAACCTTTGAATTTTTGGTTCTCAAGATGTTTTCCTTCATTGTTTAAAAGCAAAGAAGATATTATTTTTTTTTTTTAAACTAAAATCTGTTTCTCCTTTGTGGTAACTATTCTGTGCAGTATTAACCAAATTTAAAGTGCGCAAAAAATATCGCGCGCCCTTTCTAATACACTGAAATAAAAGGGAGTGCGATAACTTTAGCGCAGTTTAAATTTATTGAATGATGCATAGGATCCGTACCATTGTTTACCTAGCTTAGTTGGGTATACTTACCGGGCCTGAATAAATATACGCTTCAAGGGGTTCCCCCGTGAGGCCAGAATAGAAAATATCTTTGCCGTGATAGTTGTATCCATGCTTCTCTAGCTCTTTACAAACATCGCGGACTTTCGACCCCCCAAATGCAGTACCTGGAAGTTAATACGACGAGAATTAAGGAGAGTAAAAGTAGTACAAGCTCCGACCTAATAGACATCAGCAGTCATCTCTCAAGCATCAGATTTTGCTAAGATGCGGCTGAAAACGAAACTAGAAGTATTGTCTACAGTATAGATTGAAGTTTATAAACCTTTTTAAAGTCTTAAAGACCCAACTATATAGTGTAGTCCACTATACAGGGTGTTTTTTTTAAATGGAACAGTATGGGGATATCCGAATCCATAAGAGATACGGGAAAACTGTCTTTGGAACCATTTGCTCATTTTGTATGAAAACGATTTTGGCATAGTTATTTTTTTGGTCAAGCGTGAGTTCTCCATACAAAGGAGAAGTTTTGATCAAAAAAATTTTTTATGCGTTTCGACTCAGTTTCATGTAAGGGTTGTTTCATTGTATCGGAAGAAAAAAATCTGAGCAGCAGAAGTTAGTCAAATTTTATAAAATGTTTTCTCATACAAATTGTAAGTAATCTGGTACCTACGTTAATAAAACTATCGCAATAAATTTTCAAAATGGCCTCCCTCTTTCTGTTTCCAGGTACGGGCACGTTTCAGAACATCTCTAGTGGCATTAGACAAAGATGTGTGGTGAATGTTGTTCTACTGCTCTGATGGTCTCGTGAAATGAGAAAAATCAGAGCTGTAGAAGTTAGTCAAACTTTAATAAGAAAATCTTTGTCTAAGGTCACAAGAGGGAGAGGGCGCAGTATGGAGTGTCACAGTTTTTGTTTTTGTTAATGTTTTGTTCCGTTTTTTTTACTACTCCCTTGTATAGTGGTTCATAGAAAACACCAATATAATATAGTGCCAATAGTCTCCGAGTAAAATGGCTATGACATACGGAAAGGACGAAATTATAAGGGTTCCGTTGTTTGCCATGTGGCTACGGAACCTGTATAAGGGGGTTTTGTGTAATACATTATGATCAACCTACCATAGTGGAATTTCCCTTCCATCAATCCAGCCTTCCCCGCCAACAGCTCGATAGTTTTGCCGACCGTCATCCGAGACGGAAAACCGTGTGGGTTCATGATCATATCTGGACAAATCCCTCTGTCATTGAACGGCATGTCTTCCTGCTGCACTATCAGCCCCGTCACACCCTTCTGTCCGTGCCGAGAACTGAACTTATCACCGATCTCCGGTATTCTTGTTTGCCGCAGCAGTATTTTGATTAGAAACGCGTCCTCAGAGTTTGATGAAACCATAACGTTTTCGATGTAAGATTCGACGGGCCCTTTGTACGTGACCGGTACATCTTTGTATTCAATCACTTGTGGCTGCGGTTGACCTTGAGAAACACTGCTTACATTGGCCGGCGGCATTTGCTTGTTTATAAGAACTTGTCTGTTTTCTACCATTTCTCCCGGAGACGCTATGCCATCAGCGTCTAATATATCGTGGGTTTTTATGACCTTGCCGGTTGTGGCGTCTCTTGACGGGCCTAAGATTCTGTCGGATGTCTGGTTGCTATAACGTTTCATTGTTGTTTTAGCGCTTTTGTAGACGAGGCATCGACCGTACCCTCGGTCGATAGAAGCTCTGTTGAGAATGAGCGCGTCTTCAATATCGTAACCGCTGTAACTCATGACGGCCACCGTAGCGTTCTGTCCGGCCGGCAGCTTGTCGAAGTTGGTGAGTTCAATGGTCCTCGTTTTGACCATGGGACACTGAGGGTACACTAAGTTATACATAAGCGTGTCTATTCTGTTCCTCTGGTTGTATGCAATTGTTCCTAAAATAAAGGACATGTTACATTACCAAATACATTACTACGTACAGTTCATTCCATCCAAAGGTTGGCTGGTAGAGATCGCTACTAGGTGAGAAGACCGCCCCATTGTTTATCATAATATTACGTTTTTTTTACTTGTAACATAACATAACGCCCAACAGTAACATAAATAGTCCTGAGCCTGACCCTACACTAGGATTCTCTGAGTACCATGGTATTACAACACCCAAACCCGGAACAAATATTTGCAGATCATGTAAACTTTTGTTCCGCAGCGGGAATCGAACCCGTAACCTCTTGCTTCTCATCCAACTACTCACCTGCCGCGCCATCGAAGTCGTCACCATCAATATCTGCCGTAAGAAGGCCAATGCACCAAATAGTTACTCAAATATAAAAATTTTAACGAAAATATAATTAAAAAAGCTGCATACCCTACAACAAAAAATTTAAAGGCGGGTTGGGTTGGTGGATGTTACAAAGCCTCTAAAAAAGTTCTACAAAGTTCTAGCCCTAGCGTAATGGATTAAAGCCCATTCCCTCTCACCGAGGGTAGGCCCTGAGACCCAGGAGTATGAAAAGATGCAGTGGGCTGATGATGCTATATTTAATAGTACTTACCCATTGCTTGTTTGCCCATAGCACATTGATACGTATTCCTCGGACTCTGGTTATGGTGCGGGTATGGCACGAGACCCGCACACACTCCCAATATAGTAAACGGCTCTATTTCCAAATGCGTCGTCACGTACGGGTCGATTTCAATTTCAGTCGTCGCGATATAACTGTCATTCTCTTCATTCACGTCTAGATACTCGATCAGTCCATCATTGAGGAAGTCTTGGAACTTTTTAATTCCTCTGTTCAGTTCGTTTATATGGTTCTGTAACACTAGCGGGTTTCCCTTTTCGACAATAATGTACGGTCGGCAGAGTCTGCCGCCGTCACTGCATATGTAGACTGTCCTCTGATTGTGGTTTGGATAAATCGAAACGAACGCAGATATGAGGCCGCGCCGTCTGAACATTCTGAACACTTTGATCAGTCTTTTGTATTGTCTTGTTACTCCTAGAATGTTACCTGAAAATAAACATAATAATTTGATAGGTCTTGCATATGATCTTACTGCTCCAATAGATATTCCATGCAGACTTGACTTTCATATAAGTTTCTACTTTGAAGTGTAGAATTTTTCTATCAACAAAAAATCTAATATGTAAAATTTCTCTACATGGATGATGTTGTGGGTGGTTTCTTCTAACTGTAATGCAGTTTAAATAACATATGAATGTTTATCTTCCTAAATAAATTAAATTGAATAAAAATTATCCCAGAGTGACTATGAAAGTTTTATCAAAATATGATAAGTATTTTTACCAAAATTCAGAAATAACTACTCACAAAAGTCTCTTCATCTAATTGAGTTCAGCATCGTTGGGCGCGAAATTAAATTGATGGGTGATCCGCAGGGAAGTTACAAATCCGGAAGCCGAATACCATGGCAGAAGGCCTGTTTTGTCAAACGTCATATTTAGTGTATAAAATTATCTTACCATTGAGAAACACCATGTACACAGCGGGGTGATTGATCTCCTCACCGCCCAATAGCCTCACGTCTTCCACGCCTGCGTTACAGGCTAGCCTTGCGATCGGCGCCTCTGAGCATTCCGTTGTGATATGTGTCATCAACGCCAAGTTCTTGACAAGCCCACAGGCCTCACCCTCGGGAGTATCAGACGGACACAGCATGCCCCACTGTGAAGGCTGGAGCGAGCGCGGCCCGGATACCTTTCTAGTTTTCTCAAATTGAGAATTGACCCGGGTCATCATCCCCAGCGCCGAAATGTAGGAGAGCCGCGAGAGGATCTGAGTCACACCATGCCTTTCCATTTTGAATCTTTTGATTGTCCAGTTACCCTGAAATTGGGATGCATTGTTACGAGTTGTTGTTTATATTTTGATTGAACAGCGATTACGTTAATCTGTTGCTATCGATTTCAATGTTTCAAGCTAGATGTATTGTCTACACGATTTAACTGGGTTACCAGCTCTGTAACAAGGGCTGCCGGACTACCCGGCAGCCTTTAGAACCCTGGCTTCCACAGGCAGTAAGTAGGTCATCTGGATTTTCCAGATAATATCGACAATGACAGCTAGAAAGAAGTACACTCTACATGATGGAATTTGGTTGCCTGCTCAAAAGCTGCCATACTTCCCAGCAGCCAAGGAAACGTTCAACCCTGACTGCGGGGAAGTGCGGCAGCTTTTGAGCAGGCAAACCAATCCTATACTGTAGATGCTATTGCTAGCCTTCATTGAAGATATATCTAATCAAAATCCAAATTATGTGCTTCCCCTTTACCCAGGGTTTTACAGACTGCCGGGAAGCCCGACAGGTTTGGAGCTGGCCACCCAATTCAATAGTGTCTTCTAGCTTTATTTTCAGCCAAGTCTCTTCATAATCCAGATGAGTGCAATCATCTCTTCGGCCGAATCTTGCACTATAAAGACATTATTCAAGAAGAGTGTCACTTTGCGAATGAACCTGAAAACTACTGCAAGAGAGTAAAAAAATTGCCAACCTAAGGGACATTCTGGAATGTTACCAAGGGCTGTAAAGTACATTGAACTTACACTGGAAATAGCAGCAAACAGACCATTAGCAATCAAATCAGGCCTCATGTACTTCACAATATCGAAAGGAGCTACTTTTATTTTCGGTATCAGTTTATCTGCAGTCATCTTCATTTCCCAGTTGAATCTCTTGAACAAATCTTCAAACATCAGAGCTAGTAAGGATCCTGCGAGCTCAAGCCTCTTGTTTCCGTAATAATCGGGATCGTCTATAGCAGCTTTGTTAGTTTCAGCTTCGATAACTCGTTTCACCATTATGGCGAGGTAGATTGCTTTTACGTAAAAGTTGTAGTTTTCAACGACGACGTGTGCAAGGATTGTAGTGGCCAAGAGTTCTCTTGCTTCGTCAACTGGAGTACGATTTTTAGAGTTTGAAGTCTGAAACCTATAAACATGATAATATAATGTAGGTAACCCGGTCGCAACTGCGTCCGCGCCTATTGCCAAAAAATCAAGTGTCCTAGCAGTTTAAACCTTTTTCAAATCCATTCAATGGTGTAGGAGTTTTATAAGTAGTATTGATAAAAGTATTGAAGCGCCAAGTAGAAGAAGAAATTAAGCAAATCGTATAACAACATCTAACTATGGTTATTTGTTTTTGAAGTGTAAACACACATAAGGGTTATACTAAGGTTTTATAATATCCCAAAAATAACCATCCACGCGTCGTAAGACGTCCAGAGCGCAGCAGTTAACGCATCTCCGTATCAAAGAGACGGCTGCAGGTTCGATACTCGCCTTGTTGGTAATTTTTGGGATATTATAATCTTAGTATTCTAACTATGGTTGGTGTCTAACTATTGTATACTATATTATTTATTTACAATTATTTTATGTATTTTTACCTTTTTACTTTCAATTTACTGCCAATGTAAGTGAGGGCCTGATTCTGTGTAAAGATTTTTATGTTATGGCAATCCATAATGCAAGGAGCCATTTTCTTCACTATGTTATCTTCAGTCCCTATTAGTTGCATTATTTCTTGGTCACTACAGATGCCCATTGCTTTGAAGGCCACTGCAATTGGAATATCCTGGAAATTCACCAAAAGCTTTATGGACCAACCACAAGATCTATATTTAGATATATTATTACTCTTAGGGTCAATTCAAACTGCCGCGGAAGAGAAGGGAATTTTCGCATACATACATAGCATTTTGAACTTTATGTCCATTGTGTAAGGTAGAAATTGAATTCCCGCGACTGCCGTCTTTGAGAGACCCTAACACAATTGACAAAAAGTTCAAAATGTTATGTATGCGCGCGACACTTCCCTTCTCGTCCGCGGCCTTATTAACAACTGCATAGTACCTATCCATGTGTCTATGAAACTATTCCACCTTATAATATTGCACAATGACATCTACTTACATCAGACAAAGCATTGTGTCTCAGCACATATTTCCCATTCTTTACTATAACATTAGTTCTAGTCTTCTTTTCATGAGTAGAACTGGTGACTTGACACTGTATGGCTCCTTTGAATTCATCAACAATCATCCTGTTTCTAGAGAGTTGCTCTTGAATCAATATCACTTTTTCTTGACCTTATTCATGAAAAGAAAATAATTTTAACACAGCCAGAATAATAATCAGAAAATAACATACTCAACATAGCCAATGAGAGTGTGGTTCATTCATGAGGTTGAATAAAAAAAGTACTTGCATCTAGAATCTAGGCTTCTTTATACTTGATATCATTAATGAGCCATTATGAGACCCACTATCAATTAATTCTTCATCATCATCATGTCATCAGAAGCCCAATTCTTGTAATTATTTGATATTCAATTCACATTCTACTCTCATCTCAGTCAACTACGTCTAGTACGGGCTTTGATAGTTTTCGAAAACTATATGAAGTTTTGTTTCCTTCCATTTTACTGACAGCGTCCTTAGTTTTCTTCTCGTTTTCGCTAGGGGCCCTGCAAGTTAATGTATACGAAACTTCATATAGTTTCGAAAACTATCAAAACCCGTACTAAGCCCCCTGTCACAGCAGGCGTAGACGTAGTAACTATTACCTAATCTTCGCATGCATACGTTATCTTTCTCACTCTTACGAACGCCTTCCTGAGCGACAGAAAGATTAATAATTCATCGAAAGATGACTGAAATAAGATTATATATATTGTGAATTGGTAAGATTATTGTTATTGTGTCAATAATGATGAGAATTTGGCTTCTGGTTGAGCCTTATGGCCAAGGCAGATAGTGGCCCTGAAAAGGACCTTGTGATTGTAACCAATGGTAAAATAACCAGTGCATTAAAAGGATTCAGTACGCCTATCATGCAAATGTTACATTTATCTGAGTTTAATTCATACATCAGTGTGTATTTTTATCAACACCTAGTTCTAGCAATAATCTTGTAATTTAGAAGATTTAAAATTGGTTTACCTCTAATGATGAAATAACCACCAGGGTCATGTGGGCACTCATTTAGTTTCGCCAGTTCGTAGTCAGATTTATTTGTTAGGACACAGTTGGATGATCGTAGCATGAGAGGCATCCTGTAACAAAACAGTATTCGATTGCTAGCACATTAAAAGTAAATTCTACATTACAGCACTGCCAAGACATATTATTGATTTGTACAATGTTTCTTGTATGCCACGCCAATCTAGTCTTAAAGTAGAGTAGTCATAACCATAGATTTATTTAACAATGTTTTATAGACAATACATTCTAGTGCCCTAATATTTGTCCATCGTAGTGGTTATAATCCTATGGTTTCTTCTGGTGTAATCCCTTAATCGGCTTTTACGACATCCACGGGAGGAGGCGGCGTGGTCTATTTCTAGCCCGGACACAACATGATGGGAAACTATTACGGCGATGATTATGATCATTAATAGCAGTACATTAACTAACATTATTAGTACCTAACTTCTTGCGAGTAACGACCTGTGGCGTAGGGTTTGGTTCCTGCCATGGGACAAATGTTTGCTTGATCTGCAAACATTTGTTCCGGGTCTGCAAGTGTTGTGGTACCATGGTACTCATAGTTCCTGATACCCAGGACACAGGGAGTGTAGTAGTGTGGGATTAGTACTATATTTGTGACTGTTGTCACTATAGTACTGTAGTTTATAGTAGTGGTGTTACGTTAAAAAATCTTATGCATAACCTGGAACAAGAAATGGTTACCTTCCGATCAACTGCTTGTTTTTAATAACTCGCTGATTGCCTCTAATGTACTCAATATCAACTGTGATTGGAGCTGAATATGTCATGTCTCTAAGTCGGCATTCGTGAGGAGTTGTGGGTTTCGATACATTGAAACCTTCTTCAAGATCTGGAGTCCCAACGTAGGCATTCAAATATTTGATATAAAACAGAGGGTCAGCATCGCAGAAGACTTTTTCATTTGCTTGAACTATTTTCTTGATTTCAACATTTATAAAATAATTGAAGGAGTCTATGTGCTGCTTCACAAGCCCTTTCACTTGCAAGAAAGATGGGACTAGTTTCCACTTATCCTGCAAATACAAGTCATGTTTTTGGTTACAAATAGTTTAAATTAATCCAATACTGTATAAAATTTAGATAGGATAATTCAGCATTCTGGAAACAGCGACATTAGGGAGCATGCACAGTAAATTATATTATGAGCTAGGCCGAAAGAACAAAATACTAACCTCCAAACATTTAACGGGTTCTCGTAAACCTTTGCCTGTATCCCAATCATTTTGTTTTTTATTTAGCTCCCCCATATTGAAAACTGGAAATACATATATTTGCCTTTGGTAAAATTACATTATATTTTTAAAATAACTTATTGAAATAAACTAAAAAGGTACTTGAATTATTCAAAGAATCACAAACAAACAAGAACTTTCACCTTCTTCTCCTTCTTTTAATTATGGCATCTGTGGCTAGCTGTCACAATTCTGACAATGCTCACTCTTGGACGAAAAATAGATGGACTTGACATCCAAATAATAATATAATATATTATACTAATTTTTGTCCATAACATAATTTAGCTTAGAGAATTTATATAAATTCTCTAAGTAATTTAGCTTTTTTTAGTGGGCACAGTTGCTATCTGTGCCCAACAAATCAGACATCGAATATGGTCCAGAGCACACCAAAGCCTCGATGCGGAGCGCACCATATTCGAACGTCTGTTAGGTTAGGGCTCTTTGATTAGTGATTACTCAGTTCTAGATTGTCTACGCTGGTGTTGGCTTGCTTGGCTGTGGCGTATTTATTTTCTCTATGTGGCTGGCCATGGCCACCCGACAAGCAAAATAATAGCACAAAACCAAAATGAAGGAAATTATTTAGAATACCTAGCAATATCTCGAAGTTTCGGCAATAAAAAATAATTGTGACGGAAAAAAATACCTTCCTAGCTGCTTTCGGAAAATGGAAAATGAGTTCCTACATAGCAAAGTTCTGATCCGATATCAAAATGGTTTTTGAATCGATTCCGCGAAACGTTAGGATCCTGCTGCTAGGTGATCCTGGCGTTGGGAAAACATCTCTCATACTCTCTTTAGTGACTGAAGAGTTCACGGAACATGTGCCCCCTAAAGCGGAAGAAATTACAATACCAGCCGACGTAACACCAGAACAAGTTCCGACCAATATCGTTGATATTTGTGGTGAGTTATTTACATGTCTTGTTATGGAATAAATTAAAATCCAACTAACCAATCTGGTTTCAAGCATTTGCTAAATATACATACAACAATGGTTAATAAATATACATAAAAATTACTATTGCAATCCAGTGATGCACTTACTGGAAAGCATGCATGGGAATTTGGAACCTATTGTTGTATTGTAAAGTTAGGAAATATTAGGCTTGCCATTCATTAGCTTTTTGTACATATTTACAGTTGCGGAGCAATCGTTGGAGCAGGTAGCTGAGGAGATAGAGAGAGCCCATGTTATATGCATAGTATTCTCTGTAGACAAACAAGAAACACTAAACAAAGTAGCCTCATACTGGTTGCCGTTTGTTAGAGACAACTGCCAAGATGACTATAGAAAGCCCGTCATTCTTGTTGGAAATAAGATTGACATAATTGATTATTCGGTTATTGATGTAAGTTGTACAAGATTCTCATATTTTGTGCATTTTTCAGAAACTGGTCTAAAACATGCTCAATTTGTACTAACTTATTTTTCAGTCCTTGACAAAGCGTGCTAATTCTTACCAAATATTTGCCTGAACATTCCATTCAGAATACTTTTTATTGAAATTTCATAAAATCCCTATACAGCCCATCACTAGTAACAAGGACCTTTTTGGTGCTACCATCCCTCAACCTGGTCACTGACCTAACGCAGGGTGACCAAGAAATAACCAGCAACATGATGAATAAACTGATCAGGCACTTTTCTTTCTAGAATATTTGGGACATAGCTGAAGAGTACCCTGAGGTTGATAGATGCATTGAATGTTCTGCAAAATCCCTTGTAAATGTATCAGAAATGTTCTACAATGCCCAAAAGGCAGTATTGCATCCAATTAATCCAATTTATTCAATAGATGAACAGGAGGTAAGATTAATATTTCTATTAAAAATATCTCTTATCAAAGAACAACAAAAATAACATTATTAATATTCTATTGTAGTTGACAGAGAAATGCAAACGAGCACTGACAAGAATATTCAAAATCTGTGATTTGGACGGTGATGGAATCCTAGATGATTATGAAGTCACAATGTTTCAGAAAAAATGCTTTGAATCACCTCTGCAATTACAGGTTTGTATGGAGTAGGTAATATAAGGACAACTGAGGTAGCCAGTGTCAAAGTTATAAGTAATATGTACCTAATTAGTTTAAAGCAACTGTATGACAATTAGTTTAATGTTAAATGCATAATCTGCTTGAATAAGAAGCTGTTTCTTTTTTATAAATAGATTCCTAAGCTATTTTCACACACAGCTCTCAACTTGAATTGGTAATCAAAGATTGTTCACTTCTATTTAGAACACACAAACTAGATGTGCTCAAGTAATATGAAAAAATTAAGAAAAAACAATAGTTCAAAAATTTGTATAGAAGGCCTTCTCAGTATATAGTAAATCGTTACGTGAATGACTATCACTGCACTAAGAAAGGAAATTCCGAAATTCACCTAGGGGTGCAGCGCCCTTCGGCGGCATTGGCAACTAAGTTTTGCAACCAGTTGTGAAAGAGTAGTTTATCTTCTTGGCAGCTGGTTGTGTTGTACAGAGGGTTATTGAATTTTGCATAGATAAACTCTATGCGGATGAAGTCGTGAGCGTTTTACTGGTTATTTATGTAAACTGAATACCCTTAACTGATCTGAATGTACAAAAGTAATTACATAATTGAACAATGCTTGTTTTGTTTATCTCTATTAAATAATGCATGATTTATTTCAGGTTTTAGATGAAGTAAAATCCGTAATTGCCCAGAACATTGCTGGTGGTATAGAGAATGATTGTATAACAATAAAGGGCTTTATTTTCTTACATTGCTTGTTCATACAAAGAGGGCGGAATGAGACCACTTGGACTGTACTCCGGAAGTTTGGCTACGATGAGAGTTTAGAGTTGAATAATAGTTACTTGTATGCTAGGTAAGTTCATAAATAAGGGTTTCCCTTTATCAAAGACTTAATTCTCAAATCGTCTTGAGTAAAATACCTAAATTACTATGTATATAGAGCAAAGTGCCTAAGTAGTTCAATCTATAAAAGAGGTGTACGAGTGCGTGAGCAGGGACCAAAGCGATTTCTTCAGAAACTTGTTCAAGGTGCTTATTTAGGGAGTTAACATGCTCCAAATCCTGAAGTTTAGGAGGCGAGCCGGAAGGGGGGGGGGGGGCAGAAAGAAGGTCCCACTTTTGGGTTTTTTGCTTATATATGCCTCGACGAACGGTCTTGTGTCGCGTCCATCCACCGACTGACTGACCAACTGACTGACCGACTGACATATAGATCAACCTAGCCCACATGCAGATGACCTAGAAAGTTGAAATTTGGCGTCCAGCTGAGTAATTGTGTGTATACATACTAGCACTCGGCGCAACAATCTACTACCTATTTCAGTATTAATTATTATTGAGTACTCATTGAAATATAATTCAATATAGTCATTTTAGTCCCTAAGAAAAATATGGGAATATTGTAGCTTTAAAGCACAGAATCAACACCTCAAGAGACCTCAACACAATTCATTTCTTTTGTTGCAGTATTAAACTACCAGTTGGTTGTACTACAGAATTGTCATACAAAGGACAGCAGTTCCTTACTCAAATATTTGAAAAGTATGACCGGGACAAAGATGGCATGCTGAATCCCACAGAGCTCAAGAATGTGTTCTCATGCTGCCCTAGAGTACCATGGCACAACTTGAGATACACTGTGCCTACAAATGATAAGGTAACAATTCTACACTTAATAATTTCCCAAAAGTTACCAACCAGCCTAGGATCGAATCAGCGACCCTCTCATAGATTTGGGGAAGTGCTAACTACTGCGCCACCGGTCTGCTCTAGGTCAGCTCAAAATTCTTGAGATGGTAACTTTTTTATTTAAATAATTGACGGAACAGGCATGTGGCCCACGATATTAGGCGGTCACCTGCTCATTATAAATGCAATAGGTACCTCTTAGGTCACGTCCACCTAGGACGCGACCTACTTTGCATTGATCTGCGCCCGTAATCCTGAGACATAAAGATAAAAAGAATCATGTGCCTGTATTTCACTGGCACCCATACCCTTTAAATCGCAACTCAGCAAGGCGAGCACTAACTGCTTGTCGACAGAAATAGGTATGGTTGTAGTACTTTCCCGGACGAACTCTTCCACAAGGAGCTCTATTAGTATTTGCTCGAAGCGCCGTAACTCCCAATAAATTGTGGGTGCCATATAAATATTTCTCATAAGTGTGAGTTAAACACTTATAAAACTAATGACCTTAGCAGTTATAAGATTGACTCTTGCGACAAGAATGCTTGTTCAAATGTTATGTTGATAAGAAATCAATTAATACACTAAGTACTTGTTTGAAAAGCACTACAAAATGCATAAAGGTAAACTCTGATTTGCCCTGCCAATATACAAGTAACCGCTACTTATGTATAAAACCCATAACATAACACCCAATAGTCACATCCTCCTGACATACACACACACACACACACACACACACACATACATTCACAGTGAGTCTTGCGACCCTTTTCGTACCAATTCCAGTCGTTTCTAATCATGTCAAGATAATGGAGAAGTCGCGCGATGTCGCCAGACATATCGTGCAAAGTCTGGCGATGTCGCACTACGGCACTGGCGACATTTGTCCCGGAATATTTGGTCCCCCAGTCGAATACTTTTTTTTTTGTTTTGATTTTGAGGGGAATTCTTTAACAAGATATCCTATCACAATTGAGGGTGTGATATGGTTATGTGAGGTTGCTGGTACTCCGACTACTCACTAAAACCCCCCCCCGGTGGCCATCCTCCGCGCATGTCGATGGGCACCGGGATCTCCATAGGAACGCACCGGTGCCCATCTCGCGCGGTACCCAAACGGGTCCATCCCGTAGGCCAAACACCCAACCACAAATACTCCCTCCAAATTGTGGCAGCACAGGGTCCACACCGTGCTAACACCATACATGGGCTCGTAGGAGGGTGGCCGGGGCCCTCACCCCAACCACCACGCGAGCCCAGTGACATCTATCTCTTTCACCACAAAGTCACGAGAAAAAGTCACGACTTTGTGGAGAAAGAGAGAGATGTTACTTCCTTCCTGGCCGTCATCTACCTACCAAACATAATTCAGAGCGCTCGCAACTGGCTACGACCGGAAGGTTGAAAAGGCAAAACCACCTCCTCGCCGTTTATTCCCACATTTGCTTCTGGCTCCGGACAAAAACAAACGCGGGAACAAACAGCCCTTCCCTGCCGTCTTATCATCCAGGCATAGCAGGGAGCCGCTCTGCCTGGGTGATGAGAGGGCAGCGCCTCCCCGTTGCGAGTGGTCCTACACTCGAAATTCGAGTGCGCCGCCAGTCGCAAACAGAGGCACTCCATCTCGCCCATCGGGCACACCCAGTCAACTCCTAACCTAACTTAACATCACTCTGTTTCCAGGGCTATCTGACGTTACAAGGCTGGATGTGTCGCTGGACGGTCATGACCTTACTGGATCTTCAAAACACGAGTGCTTATTTAGCGTATCTGGGCTATAACTTTCTAGAAAACGAGTCACAAAAAAGCGCAATACACAGTAAGTTATTATACAAGTCTTACGTGCGCATGTATTTTTCCCAGAATGGGTAAGCAGCCTCAATAGGCTTTTTTACACTGGGTAATACAATCGAATCGAATCGAATATAGCCGTGACCAGTGGTGAGCTCATCGCCGCCATTGCTTTCCCACTACCAACTCGGCTAACGCTTTTTTCCAGTAATAATCAATGGCTTCTAACAACCACAAGGGTCGACGTAGGCTTTAATAGATACCAGTGGTAGCACGTAATACACGTCTATTTGGTCTATCTGGTAGTCCCTACCACCAACGAAATAGACGTGTATTACATAGTGTTTAGTAGCTAAAAATGCTTTCGATAACCATTTGATAATCCTCAAAAACTATACTAATGTTTGCCACACGTGATGTAAGATCAGTGATCTCATAGTTTAAATATCTTGATGTCATATGTTATTTTTGTTAGTGTTGAACACAAATTCCTCTCTCTAGCTAAATTTATGAACTTTGGACTAATTTCCTGTGAATTTTTTTCAGTAACTCGGGACAAAAAGGTGGACATTGCCAAGAAACAGTCGAGCCGCAATGTATACCAGTGCCACGTCATCGGTCCAAGGTCATGCGGGAAGACGTCGATTTGCAGAAGCTTTCTCGGAATCGCGCATAAGGTTAGATGTTACATGGGACTGTTAACCCACCTTGTGGGAAACACTAATATATGATCTTTATTATCACTAGACCAAATTCTCCTATTTACACTCTCTCAACACACTATTTCAACTACGGGAGAAAAAAATTTTTTAGTCATGGTACCCTGTATTTGTCTTCCTGTTCATATTAATTTACTTCCAAGTATTTGTCAACGCCATTCCCATTTTCGTTTCCGAATATTACTTGCCGATATAGGAGCCAAAACGACATTGCTTGAAGTATTAGATCTTAATTAGCAGTTCTTAAGGGGCCTGCGAAGGCCGCAAGCAAATTCAATTTGAAGCGAGTGTCAAAATCAGCTATCCCTGTTTGGCACCGGGGCCTCTGCATGCGCGATGGGTGTACGAGCCGTTCGGAATTTGTATCAAATTAGGTCGTGTTCCGTAATACCAAAAATTATGAATAAAAACTTAATATTTTTTTCATATCTTGTTGTTATTCTGTAACTTGACAATTATATGTTATGTTCCTAAACACAGAATACTAGAAAGTACGTTGTTTTTAAATACGAAACAAATAAGATGAAAACATGTCGTAAAAGTCTTAAAAATATACAAAATGGAATTCGCTTAAATTTTCTTTTGGGTAAGTATTTTGAAACAAAAACTATCTACGAACAAAATCTAGATAAATACTATCCCAATCCGAATAATAGCATAATAATGGTGGAAATATGCTCGAATCACAAATGATTTTGGTATTACGTTTGCATGGTCAGTTCATCCTTCCCCTACCCCTTAAATTGATAGGCCCACTGACACCAATCAACACTTTACGAGAAGCTTACACATGTCAAAATTACAGTTTTCTATCAAAAGTTACAAAATTAATGCGTGAAAGTAAAGTACCTATACCTACCTATACATGGCTAAAATTTAGTTGTTGCAAGTGGAAGTCATCTATCAGGTTTATTCATACAAAAACATTACTTTTTAGAAAATAAAACCGCACGCGAACGAGAGAGGCGACAGCAACTCCACAGAGACCAGCTGCATAAATACAGTATCGGTTTACGGGCAGGAGAAGTACTTGGTCCTCAAAGAGATACCCATCACGCGGGTGTCGGACCCCCTGCAGCCGCACGAGGTGAACTGCGACGTTGCCTGCCTGGTGTACGACGTCGCGGCCAGTCGCTCCTTTGAGTACATCGCTAGGATATACATTGTGAGTATCAATAGTACTAATACGTCTTGTTATAGAGATACTTATCCCATCACTCGGGGCCCCCTTGCCGCTCCTTCGAATCATCGCTAGATTTTGAGTATCAATAGGAAAGCTACCCTGTCCTGAAAGAGATACCCATCACGCGAGTGTCCGATCCATTGCTACCGAGTTTCAGGGTTTACCTGATACAAACCGGACTCAAGTCGTTTTGTGTATATAGCTCGTTGAAAGTGGAGCCAATTCACGCCCTAGCTGTAAATGTCTTGCTGGTAGATAGGTAGGTTGGGCTGGAAGGCAACATACAATTTTGGGTAAAGGTGTAACTAAACGAACAGCTTTATCTAATTATAAAATAAATATCCCGTCAAATCTGATATCTTGTGATAACTTTCAGAAATACTTCGCGGAAAGTCACATCCCAGTGCTGATAGTGGGCACGCGCGGCGAAGCGTTACCCGCTCGCCAGGACTACATCCTGCAGCCGGAGGTGTTCTGCAGCAAGTACCAGCTCCTCCCACCTCAGTTCTTCAACATCAGAGAGAACAAACACGATGTCTTCGTGAAATTAGCCACGATGGCCGCATTCCCGTAAGTACTTTAATGCTTTGCTTCTTAATGTACCTAAAAATTTAGCTTGCTGTAAGCGCGGCATTTCAGGCATGCAAAAAGCTACTTTATGCTTGGAGTTGAATATCTAGACGACTTACATCGATTATCGCGGCTGAAGCCTAGTAAACGGCTGCAAAATGAGAGGTTCTGGGCAAAAAACCACGATCTGAAAATATTTGTTTCTAGTTTTAGGTGCCTGCCTCGTAGAGTCGTTGAAACTCGATATCCTTTTTCGCTGCTTTCTGTAGATACCTCCGAAATTGTATAACCTACGTTAAAATACTAGAAAATGACAAATGGCTAGAGAAAAGTAGTGAGCTAAAGTGTAATATTACTACCTACTCTATAGCTACATCAAACTGTTTGTAATGTTATTTTAATTGTTTTTGTCAGTCAATTTCAAGCTGCTTGGATTTTATTCAGCAAGCACAGGTCAGTACTAAAACATCACTACGCACGTATAATTATTTTTGTAAGCCTTCATTTCAGATAATATTACATACTTATAGAGTTTTTAATTTACCCTGCGATTTCGACATCGTTATCTGTTTGCCCTATTTAGGCAAAGGCCTCCTCCAACCTCTTCCACTCTTCTCTATCTCTCGCTATCCTTGTCCATGTTTTTCCTGCAACATCCTTTAGCTCAACCTCCCACCTTTTAAACGGTCCCCTCTCTTCCGTTTGTTGTATTTCGGGAACCAACTCATTAACGTTCTGCTCCATTTCTCCTTTCCTCTTACTGTGTGTCCTGATGACCATACGTATAAATCCGCACGTATAATGCAAATACTTTAAGGGGCCTGCGAAGGCCGCAAACAAATTCAATTTGAAGCGAGTGTCAAAATCAGCTATCCCTGTTTGGCGCCGGGGCCTCCCCCTGCATGCGCGATGGCTGTACGAGCCGTTCGGAATTTGTATCAAATTAGGTCGTGTTCCGTAATACCAAAAATTATGAATAAAACCTTTGATTTTTTTTCATATCTTGTTGTTATTCTGTAACTCAAAATATGTTATGTTCCTAAACACAGAATACTAGGAAGTACGTTGTTTTTAAATACGAAACAAATAAGATGAAAACATGTCGTAAAAATCGTAAAAATATACAAAATGGAATTCTTTTAAATTTCCTTTTGGGTAAGTATTTTGAAACAAAAACTATCTAGGAACCTAGATAAATAATATCCAAATTCGAATAATAGCATAATTTGGTGGAAATATGCTCGAATTACAAATGATTTTGGTATTACGTTTGCATGGGCAGTTCATCCTTCCCCAACCCCTTAATGAGTAAAGTAACTCGCATAAGTAGATAAGATTGATCCCCTTATGATCGAATTACCTTAAACGCGAGATGCCAATGAAGGCATTACACCTAAACATGAGATTTGCCAAAAAAGCTGTTTACCCTAAACGTAAGATGCCAAATGAAGCAGTATGCCTAAAATGTGAAATTGACAGAGAAGCAGTAAGTCTAAATTTACAATACCTGTAAAGCAGTTTGCCTTAAATACAAGATGACCTAGAAGCGGTAAGTCAAATAAGTCAGTTGAATGTTAGCAAAGCCTTAAATATCAAGAGAATTGGCAGCCATAAAGTCGATTTCATAGTAAAATATTGTCTCATAATATTTGCTAATCTCTATTGAAAATTACTGTTATTGTGGTTATTTTTTTTATGAAGTAGGTATTTGAAGGATATTATACGAATTATACTGGAATGAGACAGTCATCAGTTAAATGAGTCAGAATAGAAGGTAGCCTGCATAATTATTACTTAAAGGCTGATAGGTAAAATAAAAACCATAAAAAACGAACCACTATGTAAATAGACATTTACCTGTATAGGCTTTTAACCACCTAGACATTCACCACTTAGGCATTTTGTTTTGTAGGCATCCACTTTAGATTTGTCTAAAGTGGATGCCTACAAAACAAAATGCCAATCTGCTTCTTTGTCAATTTCACATTTTAGGCATACTGCTTCATTTGGCATCTTACGTTTAGGGTAAACAGCTTTTTTGCCAAATCTCATGTTTAGGTATAATGCCCTCATTGGCATCTCGCTTTTAAGGTAATTCGATCATAAGGGGATTGATCTGCTATCGCAGTAGCAAAATTCTAAGCCAAGCAAAGAAATACTAATTAGGTAACTTATTCGGTTAAAAATGTAGTACATTATTTATTTTTGGCGCATTATAATCTGACGGAATATAATATTTCAAACATTATTTTCGCGCAAATCTCAAAATAACATGCAATTTTGATTTACTACGCAACGTCCCAAAAACAGTTACCACATAAGATTTTTTAAATTATAGTGTTGCTTCCAAGTTATTGCTGAATTCCATTTTGTTAGATTCCAAGTAACAAAAATACTTATGTATTTATACTAAAACAATTATAATAATCTACACTGCCAGTTGAAAAATTGAGCCTATTTTAAGTTGTGACAACTTTATAACAAGGTATGGAGAAATCATAAGCTATCAACATCCACCACGCGCAATCTTTATTTTCAGCTAGTAAGCTTTTCCTAGGGTGTACGATTATCGGCCCGTTGCGTTGGCGTAACTGGGCGGAGTTTTTACGTACACCCACGACTTTATTCCCTATGGAAAATATCTTCAGACCCTTGAAGAGATACCACTACCATACTACTACTAGGGGGTAGTCAGAGATTAGTCCAAATTATTAGCCAGATATCTAGTTTTTAATTTCAAGCTATCCCTTTATTTTCAGACACCTGAAGCACTTTGCAAACCTCACTGGAGAACACTCTTCGTGGTGGAAAGCGGGCATCGGCGTGGCTGCAGCCACGGTCGTAGGACTTCTACTCATCAAAGTATTCAGCTTCCAAAAGCGATAGACCTTTAAACACTGCTTTTGCTGTTGTAAATAAGATAGTTGAAATAGTATTCAATTCCACATGCATCTATCTATTGTAGGTATTATAGACCAAAGAAGATTCTCTTGAATTAAAGCAGTTTTCAGTTGTAAATAAAATAGAATTTAATTATGTAAGGGTTGTTTTATTGTTCAGAACTCCCTAGCTTTAACTCGTAGAAATCTGAAGGAAGAGTGAAATGGACAGTTTTGGCTTATTCTAACTAAACCAAGCATTTTAAAATAAAATTGTAAAAAAGTATATTTGTGATAAACGATCATTTGATATGTCACACACTGTCCATGTCACATAATGCATTTAACACAAGTTTTTTTTTTATTTTCTATATTTTCCCCCGTAATCAGAATTCATTTTTTAGTGGGTCGTCCTACTAATATTATTATAAGTGTAAGTTTGTGAGGAGGATGTATGGATGGATGGGTGTTTGTTACTCTTTCACGCAAAAACTACTGAACGGATTTTGATGAAACTACAGTAGGTAGGTATTAAAGCTGAGAAAGAATAATATATGACGACCTCTGTGGCGCGGCGGGTGAGTAGCCGGCTGAGATGCAAGAGGTTCTGGGTCTGGGTGTTATGGTACCATGGTACTCGTAGTTCCTGATACCCACGACAGGGAATCCTAGTGTGGAATCAAGACTATGTATGTGACTGTTATTTTATGTTATTATAATACAGGTTCCACGCGGGCGGAGCCGCGAGCAAATGCTAGTTCTAAATTATGTACAATTTTTTTAAAATTTGGTCGGAATTTCATCATTGTTCACGCGGGTGAAACCGCGGGGCGCAGCTAGGCTAGTGGACAAATAAAAGGGACCGCGATCATCATCATCATCAGCCTGTAGAAGTCCACAGCTGGACAGGCCTCCCCCTTAGAATGCCACGACGAACGGTCTTGAGCCGTCTCCAACCACGGAATTCCTGCTACGTTTATGTCTAGTCCATTGAGTGGAGGGCCTTCCTCTCCGTCGTCCGGTTTGTGGTCGCCACTCGAGAACCTTTATTCCCCAACAGTTGTCAGTTCTGCGAGCTATACATGGAATTACTAGGGCTGCGATTTTTGAAAGTCACAGGAACCTAAATATCATCAAAAAGGCCGCAAATCACCGTTTTTCAGGAGATATAGTGAAGGAGGCACTTGTGTTAATATTGTTTGTTTCCAAAAGGTCAGATTTTCAAATGGTCAGACTCAGGTATAAGAATTTTATTCATCAATGGATTTCAGATGCATACCTTTATTCCCCAACGGTTGTCAGTTCTGCGAGCTATACATGGAATTACTCTTAGAATAAGGACTGAAGGAATTACTATATGACCTGGGGTGCTATTTTTGAAAGTCACCGAGTGACTAAATATCATCAAAAAGGCCGCAAATCACAGTTTTTCAGGAGGAGGCACTTGTGTTAATATCGTTTGTTTCCAAAAAATCAAATTTTCAAATGGTCAGACTCGGGTATAAGAATTTTATTCATCAATGAATTTCAGATGTATAGAAATAAGGAAATCATGGAATAAACGGCAATTTTACTGACGTTTTGTCACTCGATGACTTTCAAAAAACGCACCCCTGCCCATTGTCATTTTAAATTGCTCGATCATTTCCAATAAAATATAGGGTTGTTTTCGTTGTGGCCGAATATGGAAGAAATTTTTTGGGCTGAAAAAATTACAAACAAGTAACATAATTATAAAGTAAGATTTATTACACTTGGGTATCCTAGTCTTATTCGATAATAAAATACATGCTGGCAATGTGTTCATTCTACAGTACATTCAAAATAATATTACGAATTCAGGGCATGATTTATTTATCATAAACATAACTGCAGCTATGCTCTTTCTGTACAATCATCTTATTACCAGAAACACAAATAAGTAGTAACAACGGAATTGACACAGTGATATCCTTTTCACAAAGCAAAACTTTATTTTCACTCACTAGAACAATCCACAAATAATCTAACCGCACTGTTACTACAACAGCTTTATAGAACATTGAATTCATTGATAACCTAAGAGCTAGGTTCAGTCAAATAAAAAAATAAACCTTAAAAGATACCTAACACAATAAAAATTAAAATTCTTAATACGGTCTCTGCCTGTCTCCTCTGCTGCTGAAACAAAATAGAGGGCTTTAGAGCTTTTACCAGTTTTAGCCGTGGTGTGTCCAGCCTAGAATAGACCCCTTGCTGCTTGGAACAGGAGTAATTTTAATTTATAAGACGATACAAAATGATCCTTGAGTAATGAAAAAAAAAATATTTTGATTTGATTCGATCTCCTCCTGTGGACGTTGTATAAGCCAACTAAGGGATTACAACAGGGGATGGGCAGCAGCATCCACCAGAGTAACACCAATACTGTGATCACCGATCCGCCTGCCAACCGTGTTGATTATGGAAAATCCCCCCTCAATATGGTAAACGCGAAAACTCTATGGTCGAGACATGTCGGGCAGTGGACTTCTACAGGCTAGTGATGAATGTTCAGTTAACAATTACCATGTACTTGTAGTCTACCAACCAATTTATTGCTTGCTAGCCAATCCAGCTCGCTATTGTAAACCACACATAGACTGTATTGATTCGTTTGGGATCCAAGTTTTTATTTTCATAGAAGTGAATATTGTATGTCTATGTGCAGGGTATGTGTGAGTAAAGTCTAACTGTATATAGTTAGGCTTTACTCACACATACCCTTCTTTTCCAGCAACATTAGTACTACCGCGGTCCACATTTGCGGAGAGTAGCAAGTATGGAAAATCATAAGTCATAACCCTCGAATATCCGACACATTGCAGTCGGTATCGACGAGTAGTAATAGATATCACCCTAAAAATTCTCGCAGTGGTAATTAAATGCAACTCGCATATACGGCAAGGCGTGACACAAGCCATAAGTGTTTCTTTTGTTCAGTTTTCTTTTAAATCTATGGTTGCAGGAACTGAACTGCGTTTGTGGTTCATCGACTGCACAAATTCTACACGCCGACAAAACTGTTGTTGAAGAGCGATCGCTAGCTGCGATTGCCTAACCACTATTTTGGGGTTGTGTTGCAATACGTGCGAGTACACGAGTCGCCGAAGGAGGCTTTACCGAAATAGAGTTTGTTCACCTGTGTGTGAGTGCTATAACGAGTTTCCATAGTTGCTATAACTATCCACAGACAAAGGCTGTTTTGTGGTACTAATGTAGTTGGAAAGTTGTATGTGTGAGTTAAGCCATAAGCTTTAATTTACCCTCCATCTCCTCTCATCGCGCCGCCGCCGCTGTTGCTGCGGTCGCCTCCGCCACCGTACCCCCTGCGCTCTCCGCCCCGCTCACCGCCCCGCTCGCCGCTGCCGCTGCGCTCGTCCCCGCCGCGCCCGCCCCAGCTACGATCGCCGCCACCCCGTCCCCCTCCGCCGCGACCACCTCGCCCGCCGCCGCCTCCGCGACCGCCGCTCGACGAATCGCCGCCGCCGCCACCGGGCTTCTCTTCATTGCACCTGCAAACAGGTTATATTAATTTAAAAATTATATGTTTATATTCTTTGTAGGACTAAGGATACAATTATCATCATCAATAATTATTATTATCAGCCCAAAGAAGTCCACTGCTGTATAAGGCTGCCCCCATGCCCCCATGGAATGCAATTTGTCATAATCACCATGACTGGCAGGCTGATTGGTTATCACTGTATTGATGTTAAGTACTCAGGGTGAGGCTGCAGCCCATCCCCTGGTCAGCACTACTCTTAGTCAGCTTTAATTAAATCCACGGGAGAAGACCGAGGGGACTATTTTTAGGCTACACCACGTTGACTTATAGTTCACTAGCATTTGCTTGCAGCTCCGCCCGCGTGGATCTTCTATTGGCTCCGCCCGTGTGGAACCTCTATTATATATTATAGCCTATATGATTAAGCTGAAAAGTTGTATGTGTTTGGTACGTATACCGAAAAGTTTCATAAAAAAAATTCAGTAGTTTTTGAGTGAAAGAGTAACAAACATCCATCGTCACAAACTTTTACATTTATAATATTAGTAGGATTCATGACTTACCTATTACAAGCTTTTCTCCATGAAAAGTTGGTGTTTCCGCAGCTAGGGTTGGTACATCTCCAATCGCCTTCTCGGTTGCCGGAGGGGGGTCCGCCGCCCCCACCGCCTCCGCGGCCGCCGCCACCACCGCCCCCGCGCCCTCCGCCGCCTCCACCCCGCCCGCCGCGGAAACCACCCCCGCCGCCGCCACCGCCGACGCTACCGCCGCCGCCAGGCTTACCACCGGCCCATGTGTTCTGTCGCTGAGCGAGCGACACTTTGATCGTGGAACCGTTGAAGTCTTTTCCGTCGAACCATTGGATGGCCGAGGACGCAGCGTTCGAGTCTTCATACGTGACAGTTGCTTCACCCTTTGGTGCTCCTGTTGCTTTGTCTTTGTATAACCAAACCTTGGGCCTTTGCGTCTTCTTGTCCATCTGAAAATGTTATTTTAGTTTAACATTCATAAGTAAAAAATTCCGTGCAATACAGACAATATTTTGTGAGCAATGCGAACCTTAATAATTCCGATAGCGCCAAAGTGCTGACATATTTCGTCTTCAGAGGTAGCTGGGTTCATGCCTTGAATGAAGATGGTATCTTCTTGTGTGACCATGTCACCCGCACTCCCGCCACGGTCACCGCCGAAGCTTCCACCACCTCCACCTATAGGTAAATTAGATTTAGAAGACAGAAATAATAAGCAATTTGTATCTAAGCAATTAGTTTTTTAATTTCCGACTAGTTGATTCTAATAATAATCTAATAAACATCGATACGACGGGACTCGAACCCGCGGCTTTCGCGAAACATGCGTTATTGATTTGTTCGTCAAACCTAATTTATTGCTATCTTCTTTTAAAAAAATTGCGTTAATATGTCCTAGTTGACAATTATTTTACATACGAATTACGATGTTCCAATTTAATTCGATAATACACCTCTTTCAATGGTATAACCATGACAATGAGTACCTACACTTATAAAAAGGTAAGTTCTTCGTATTTTTAAACCCATTATACGTAAGTACACTGTTTACACAATTTTTTTCTATTGCTTTGTATTAAATTGCAAAATGTGAAATGCAAATAAACACCTATTTGATTGATTATTTGAACCAATTTGATGATCATAATTGCATCAATACTATTACTTTGAATGACCATGCTGCTAATGCAAACATACCAAAAGTCCTAAATAATTAATAACACAACCACAGGGCTGCCAAAACGATATCAGTGTTTCTGGTACAATTCAGACACACCTTAGAAGCTAAGTTCAATAAAATAATACCGGGCGTTAAACCGTACTTTAACACAACACTCAATATTGGACCAAGTGAAGAATTATGAATGCTAGAATTCAATTTAATTGAATAATACCCTCCAGTATGACTCAGGAACAATTGGATGAATATTACTCATGTTGAATTGTTGAAGCTTTTCCGATCCTGAAAAACCTATTTAGCATTTTTGGGTCTCATACATCTCATTTTATTACTTCGGAGGCACCCTCGTGTTTGCAGTTTATACCTTTAAAACCTATTTCAACCTCCCAAACAGATCCTGACATTTATCCAATACCTAAAAATAAATGCGTCGAAAATTAAAAGAAGGTGACATAATCTTCCTGTTTACCCAATCTGATACACTTGTCTTATTTTTATTGATTTATGAACAATGCATTGCTCGAGGTTACAACGTTTTGAAATGAAAAATCCTCGTGCTCAGGCGTAGGTGCGAGATGTCACGTAAGTACACACGTTGTGGGTCCATGTGAATTAAACGTAGTATTCAACGCGCCAATTTGATTTAATGTGAAGAATCCACATGTCTGTTGAAGAAACTCTGTTCTTATTTTGTAAAATTTTGTCCAGCTTGATGAGTTTGAATGGTAAATATCTTAGTTTACCATTTATTCCTGTGTCTGCAGTTGGTTATTACAAGACATTGTAGTACTATACATAAAAATTAAATAAAACCTATCTTTAACGGCGTTGCTGTTTCTGTTACTCATTACCAGTGAACGAGTAGAATACCAGGTTTGGCAGCCCTCGCGTAAATACAAATTAAAAATAATTACAACAGCACCACTCGCTTAGCGAGGAGCTTTACCTTTGTTAAAACCACCCCCCCTGCCGCCGCCACTAAAACAATAAGAAGAGCTTTTAGCACACTGGCAGGCCGGGGATACACTGAATGGAGCGCGCAGGTTGAACACCTAGGTACACTTTTAGGTGACCTTACTCCAAGTGATGCATCCTTTTCTTTACCAATATGTTAATACCTTGATACCTTGAAAATCTTAGAACGTTTGGTGACACATTATAGCAGTATATTCGTAGACATGCATTCATATAAAACACTTTTAAGGAACCATTACATTATAAAACAATTAATAAGAATTTTTTACCAGATGTCTTGAAAAAGATATAAAATATTTGTGAAATGAGAGAACAATTTAATTTATATCTTTTTAAGGAATATTTCAGGGACTAAACAAACTACTATTGAATTATTAATTTAAAAAGCAAACAGTTCAGCTCATGTTGTCTTTTGATTGTCTTCTGATGAGTGACTACTCAATTTTGGTAGATACAAAGTCAGTTTAAAGTAACCTGGCATCAGCAATTGCAATTTTGACTCCAGTTCCCAGGTTTGATCTTTGTAAACTCAGTGATCACATGGTGAACAAGCAGATGGCCTGCCAATAGTATAATGTTGCCAACTAGTTTGCTAATTGCCAACCTAGGTATTTCACTGTAGTGTTTTACGCTGCAGTCTTTATGTATTGGAAAGGTAAGCAGGAAAAGTGTAATATTGATGATGTCAAGTTTGTTTAGTCCCATTATTATTAAAATTGTTTATTATTCAATCCACGCATCATGAGTTGACTATACAGATGATGTATGTATTGAGTAATTTATATATTTTTAGCATAATGCCAAAAGATTTGCATACAATTTTATATTTAGTTTGATTTGATTCATTTATTTGTATATTATTTTCAACTTTGATTAATTTTTGATTTTGTGAATGCTAATCAAACATACTGATGTACATGAATTTTGAAGTTTGATAAGTAAAATTCACATTATAGTAAAGTTACTAACTGTTGTCTTGTTAAGTTATTAACTACCTATTAAAGGAGTAACTGCTGAAATGAAAAAAAAAAACATCCATTCAATGATTTCCTCACAATTAAAACAACAGAACATAGGTATACCTACTCAAATAAACTGAAACAAAAAGGTAATCTCAATTTTCTAGCAAACATTGTATGCAAACCTTTGACTGAGAAATACAGTTTGACAGTCAGCCAGTAACACAAATAGACAGGATATAGCAGTTCATTTATGAAAGGTATCATTGTACCCTATACATCCCCAAATTTGACATGACTGGATCGAGTTTCCTCCTGAAGGTCAGTATACAGATGCTCCTTTGGAAAATAATGTATTTTTCTTCATCTAGATGTCTTATTTCCACCAACCCAGTGTGTGAATCCTTTAGTGAAGTTCAGACAACCTCATAACATTGCCATCATAAACCTCTATTGTCTTAACTTGCATTACCCGGGGATATACTAAGTACCAGTAAGACCAAATATTGGAGTTGAAACGATATGTACCTGAAGCCCGATGTGCTTAAAACTATATTTTTTTTGTTCCCAGCTTTCTTATCCAGGAATTTGATGTACCTTTGAATTTATCCTCCTACCAACCATGTGAGACCAAGAACCTGTGTTTTATTTTACATGGGGTGGGACCTACATTGCATAGTAGTCACAAAATATTACTGATTTTCTGATTGTAAATGCTAAATATTATATTGTAAGAAGAGATAGACACTTACCCAAATCCACCATCTCTATTCCCCCCGTCTCTATTGAAGCTTGATCTGTCACCTCCACCATACCCCCCGCGGTCTCCTCCGGAGTAGGTGCTGCCCCCACGGTCCCCTCCGTAGCTGTTCCCTCTGTCACCACCATAGCTATTTCCCCCGCGGTCACCACCGCCATAGCTGTTGGCCCCGCGGTCACCACCGCTAGCATTGTATCCGCCATTGCCGCTATTACGATCATATCCGCCACTTGAACCATAGTTTGAGCTGCTGTTATTGTAACTTTGGCCGTAACTGTTTCCCGACGGAGTTCCTTGGGTGCTTCCGTAAGAATTTCCACCTGCTGATAACAATTTGGTTTTATCGCAATTCAATGACTAGGGCAACCTACAAAGCAACGGAAATGTACCAGAGTTCTGAGAATTCCACTCTGCAGTTTGCCCACCGTAGCTTTGTGCACCGTAAGCAGCACCTTGTGCTCCACCACTAGCGTAATTTTCACCGGTAGCCATTGTCGGTGGTGGCACGGAGTACTGCTGAGCGGCGTATCCTCCACCGCTGCTATAGTCTCCAGAAGCGTAAGCTGAAAGTGTCGTAAGTAAAACAACAATTTTAAAACTATGCATAGGTTAATATATGGTGCTTTTGATAGTGTTTAGACTTACGATCTCCCATCTTTAATCTTTTTTTAGAGAAAAATTAATTTACACATGAAACGAATTCAATCGATCCAAAAACCACGCCACGCACGAACGAACGAGAGACAAGAGAAGTGAATGAATTAATAGATGAATGGAAATATGAGTGGATGGAACGCTTGGAGCAAGGAACAAAATGGAGCGGCAGTAACTTTTATTTTGGGTCCATTCCTTTTGGGTGACATTTACGTTATTTTCGTTATTTTCGATCACAAATGATGTTCCATTCGATTTGAATGTGCTCACTGTGATCGTTTGTAACGTTTTCACCAATGTTCCAGACAGATTAAAAATGCTAAGAACGCCACCGAATTTTGCCAATTTTTACCCAGCTATTCCGATGGGTAAAAGTTATCGTTTTTTGACATTTGCCTAATGTAATGTTTGGCATTCACTCATTTGCTACCTTGCTCAACCGAATTTTATTAAATTCGGTGGTAAATATTGAAAAAATGTCTAAACTTAGGGTGAAAAGTGAATTCGTGAAATGGCTCTTAAAATCGATATCATTGTAAAGGTTTACAGTGGTCAAATAATTTTGAATACGTGGTTTTAATTTTCTTTTTTTGGGTTTTGTTCTGGTCATGTTATCCAATAGGCCTAGAAGTATGAGATCATCGTCTGAAGAATCAGAGGATGACTCTTCCATCGTCGTCGCTAATAATGATGCAGCAAGTGCTGCTCTATTCGTTTCCATTAGATATTCAAGTTCACTCACTTCAAAATCTAAACTGATAAATTGAAATGAACAAAGATTATTATTTATTATATTTAAAAGTTTAACTTTTAAATAAAATAAATAATAATATATATATATAACTTGAAGTTGGATGAAGAGAAATATGGTTTTCAGAACTCTACTCTTCCTTCCGTTTACACCATCTGTCAAAATTTTTCGTTCCAGACACTTGACGAGATTGTGAACAAAATTTTTGAAAATATCGTTTTTATCAGTTTAAAGCCAAGTGGAACACTATTGAACGAATGTAATCGTTTTGTGCGTTCTTGGCAAAATTAACAGCGAGTGGTACGAGCCCTTTGAGTACGTTCCTTTTGGTTGACATTTACGTTATTTTCGTTATTTTTGATCACAAATGATGTTCCATTCGATTTGAAAGTGCTCACTGTGATCGTTTGTAACTGTTTTCACCGTTCTTTCAGACAGATTAAAAACGCTAAGAACGCCACCGAATTTTGCCAATTTTTACCCAGCTATTTCGATGGGTAAAAATTATCGTTTTTTGACATTTGCGTAATGTTTGACATTCTGAAGTTATTTGTTTCGTAATATGCTGTAGAATTAACATTTTAAAACGGTGAAAATGAAATATTTACTAGTCTAGGAATAAGTTAAAACGGCCTATGAATAGGGCTCCTCGAACTCCTCCTGTGAATGTCGTAACAGGCGACTAACGGATTACGCCAGGGCAGCAGCATTCACCTGAGTAATAAACACCAAACTATGATCACCAATCCGCCTGCCAAGCGTGCAAATTCCCTCCATTGCACGCTATGAGGGAGGCATCATCCAAAAGTGGATGTCTACCGACTGATGATAGTAAGTATAAATAATATTTGATATATAACCTGCACCTGCATAATTATGTTTACAATTAGACTTACTACCACACAACCGACTGACAACCGTTGGGGAATGAAGTTCTCGAGTGGCAACCACAAACCTAGCGCAGAAGAGGAAGGCCCTTCCCCCCCTCTCAATGAACCAAAGATATTATGAAGGTTCCAGGAAAATGGTGCATGGAGGTGGTACAAGACTGTTTGTTGTGGCATTCTATGCGGGAGGCCTATGTTCAGCAGTGGACTTCGATAGGTTTCATGATGGAGATGATGAATGGACATACTGATCAGAAGCCAAATGTTAAAAAACATAATAAGTCAGGTACATGTCTAGTTTAATTTTATGTTGTACCTATAATTTATTTTTTCAGTGACTCTTCGCATTCGGGTGCTACAGCCAGCACATCAGCTACCTACATAGAAAAATATAGGCTGTAGAGAAATCTCCAAAAGCTATCGGATCATTATCGGACCTTATGAATATACCGTTTTGGAATAATTTTGTAGAACATGAAGTCTGATTTCACCTCTTATAAATCTTTAAATTGAACAGTGTTAAAAGATACATGTTTTTTTTTTGTTTATAAATGTAAATTGTGATACCTACTTAAGAGAAAAATGTTGCTTAGGAATGTCTAATTTGTAAATTCAGGCACATTGGTACTGACTGATGCACACATTTAATAATATAAGTATACATTAAATTACAATTTATGATAGTTCTTAGAAGTAAAGACTGATCTAAGATTCTTTGTTATAATTTTTTAGTTTAAACAATATTATTTCATTTAAATGCTGTGGTATGTCTGGCCTAAAAATAGACCTCTCCATCTCCTCCTGTGATGATGTAAAAGCCATCTAATGTGTTTGCCACTGGAGAACCTTTATTCCCCAGCGGGTGTCAGTTCTGCGAGCTAAATGACCTGCTCATTGCCACTTAAACTTGCTGATTCTGAGAACTATGTCGGTAATCTTGGATCTCTAAGTCATCACTCGCAACACGCACTGATTATAGACAATAATAAATTACAAACAGTATATTCTGTTACCATATATTTTATTATATACATTATTATATGCAAAAACATGTACTTAGCCTAACTGAAATAGACTTTTATATTTAAATACCCTCTAAATATCCTGAAGAGGTAATTTAGTTGCTACATAACATAATAATTGGCAATAGCTTCTTGATGATAGAGTCCACGGCACGCACGCACAGTAGTCGACTAGTGTCTGAACTTGAGGCTCAGACTGAGCTATTGTTATCTAGAATTAGTTATCTCATTATATTATTCTACAGTCCTTTCTTGCTTTCTATTTCTTTCCAATCCATCCACAATTTCTCGAGTAATTTCCACATACCACATGTTTGTTTACAGTGTTTGCGTGTTTGGTTTGGTTTGCTTGACAAGTTTGTTTGACAGATTTCGTTCCAGACACCTGTGAACAAAATTTTTGAAAATATCATTTTTATCAGTTTATAGCCAAGTGGAACACTATTGAACGAATGTAATCCACAGACTAAGGAGAGTACTACGTACAGACGGTAATGTGACCTCTATCGACACTATACCGTTGCAAACTTCGACGATGACAATGGTTTTTTTGTTTTTTTCGATCAATCGTTTGCTGCGCTATATTGTCTGTGGCGATACATTATTAGTAACTAGTAGAATAATGGATGAAACCATAGCTTGCTAAACGAGAATTTAAAAAGAAGTTGTGCTCAGGCATGATTTATAGTAAACCCTCAATTAAAATTTATGAACAGAAACAAGCAAAGTCAAAGTCAAAAAGAACTTTATTCATTGAAATCACAAGGATCATTTTGAATCGTCTTATATAAAATTAAATTACTCCTGTTCCAACGCGACCAAGCCGAGAAGAATCAGGCAACAAACTCGGCTTGGCTTACATAAATGGTCCGTCTTACCACTAGGTGAGAAGCGCCTGTGTGGTGCCTCGGAGCAAGGAGTTGCTGATACATAGTAAATGAGAACTTAAAAACCTTAGGAAGGTAGTCAAAAGTAAATAAACATCAGCAAAAATATGCAAGACAGCACACGCTACGCTTGTTATACTTATAAATAATAATCTAATACAAACATGTAAATAGGTAAGTACAGATATTGCAAATTTCCATTTTAGCAGTCGAGGGGCAGAGCGACATCAGGCCACGCGGCTTTATCATTAATATAGTCATCAAGAGTGTAATACGCTTAATAAGCAAATTATTTATTAAGTTTTTTATTTTTTAATTTCTTTTTGTATTTATGTAATGCCTTACATTGCATTGGCGGCAAAGATGATCTTTCAAGGCGAATTATGTCAACTCCTTTTAAAATTTTATTAATTACATTGCACCAATTAAATATGAATAGTTTTACTGATATACTTAGAAAGTATTCAAGTACAATTTCTTTATGAGATTCACAATCGAGGAAATCAAAGGAACATTCAGACAATACTTTTTGTTTAATATTTTTGCAAATATTGTTTTGGTATGCTTTTTGTTCTAAATATTCATTTGTCACCTTTGTTATGATACCGAAATTCCTCACGGCATATTCGGTTGGATAGGCTAATTTTCTTCTTTTTATCGACAAATATTCCCGTGCTTTTATCCAATCGTGGACATTGGTTTCTTCGTCAGTTGTAACCAAATTTTCTTTGCATTTGTTGCATTTAATTTTTTGTAAAAGTTTTCTAGTAACCCATCCAACGGTGTATGCTCTGGAGTGTACGTTTAATCTCTCTCGTCTTGCTTGGACCTGAATATTTTCAACAGTAACCGAATGTTGGTCTTCATTGGTTTGTTCAATCTCATTGGTATCATTATTTGGCGCATTGTTATCATTATTAAATGTTTTGAACAGTGACTGAATTGACAGTAATTCCTTGCCTGTATCATCCTCGCAGTTAAAAGTATTTGAATGGAAATTTATAAATCTCGTTATCAGCAGTGATTTGAAAGTGTGTTTGAACGCACTAACACTTGGGTCATTACTCCTATAGTTGTATGCCCTGACTTGGCCAAAAAAGTTTTCTACTGGGTCTGAATTGAAATAGCGAGGTCTCATTATTTTTACATTTTTCTTCTCACTTAGGTATTTCCAGACCCTTTTCAAGCTTTTAAGAGTAACAACCCAATTTTTTAGTGACGGAACACTTTTCTTTTTTTTGTCTTTAGTTATAAATGCTATCTTATTCAATTTTTTGATGGCATCTGTCCAAAAACTGTGGTGCTTTGATTTTGACGTCACAGCCCGCCGAAGATCCTTTGATTTCGTTTTATTATCTAGACCGCCAGCTCCATTGGCACTATCGAATAAATCATCCATAAATGATACTAAATCCGATGTATTCCTCAGCGTCGGGCTTACTGGCTTCCCATTAGGATATAAAGCTGAAAAATAAAAATGCCATGAGTATCTGATATAAAACTAAGCTTAAATGTCTGAATCCAAACATGCGAGAATCATTAATAATTTCGGGAATAGATAAAATAATCCCACTATTATAAATGCGAAAGCTTGAATAATTAGATGTTTGTTACTCAATCTCACTGTAAATTGTATTGTACCTAATTGTAAATTGTGCAATCATTGCTCTCAATCGCCACTTTTCTCCACATATATGTCAATGCTTTTCTCATACAAAAGTTACCGTTAAATTGTAATTGTAAAGTCTTTGATAATTGTAAATTGTAACTTTCATTTCTCCATTCATGCAAAATCAACCCTGACGCGGCTGCGCGCCGCGCCCTCTAATATTATATCGAACTTCTACTTACGAAACTGAGCAGTGTAGGATAAAGCAGCTGCAACTGTTTTACTAAAGACACGCACGCAGTTCTTGACCTGAAAATTATTAACAAACGAATTTAAATTAAGCACTTAATTCTCCTTATCTCCCGCACCTATTCTCTGTCCACACATCAACTATTATTTAGCTTCCGAATTACAATGATTGCCTCTAAATCACATCATCACCCTAATATCACACTACACTGTGAGTCTTTGAGTATGGTATGCATGACAAATGTTTGTATGATCTGCAAATGTGTTCCAGGTCTGGGTGTTATGGTACCATGGTACTCGTTCCTGATACCCACAACACAGGGAATCCTAGTGTGTGTTATGTATGTATGTTTGTTACTTCTCCATGCAAAAACTGCCGTACCAATTGCAATGAAATTTGGTATGTACATAGCTTAACCCCTGGCTAATTTGTATGCCGATATTCCCTTGGGATCGACACTTATGCGGGTGACACTGTAGAAAGCTGCTAGTATAAAATAATTAAATAAACTTGCCTTCATTTTCTTAATTTTGTCAGGAATTACATGTTCATCAGTCAATTTATGCAATATTCTGGATTCACCATGGTTGCAATCAGTGTTGTAGACATCAATGATATCCTGCCAAGTAGCTAATTTTCCTTCAAAAATGATGTCTTTAGAAAGCAAATTATTGCGCATCCCTTTAATTAAATGTGGTGGATCATAGAAGACACTTATTGAATTACCACATAAATGGATTGTGTTATCTGAAAGTAAAGAGAACAGGTTAACAGATTAGAGAGATTATTAGATCAGATTAATAACAGAGAAGTAGTAGGTATACTTGCTATGTAAGTATACCTACTAGGTATAGGTACACCTATATGTAGTGATAACATTATTTTATTGTTAATTATAATATTGTAGTTCCCTAGCTAGATCATCATCCTGGCTCATATTGCAGACGATTTTACTCTAATACCAATATGAAGAAATAAATAAACGTGAATAGTACATAAATTAAAGCAAACCCTTCTTTTATGCCATCTAGTAGCCTGCGGTTTTATCGCCATTGTTCTCCCAAGGAAACTGAATTACGGGTTAAAAGTATTGTAAATTTCATATAAATTGGCTCAACCGATTTCGCGTGAAACCACAACCAGCACGACAATTATCCAAATAAACATTTTATTTTATATACCTATTTGCTTTTATTTTTTATATAGGTAGTACCATATCCTCATCATATATGACGACCTCTGTGGCGCGGCGGGCGAAGGTTCGCCTGCGGCGCAGGAGGTTGCGGGTTCGATTCCCACCTATGAACAAATCTTTGTACGATCTGCAGATAATTGTTCAGGGTGTTCTGGGTATTTTTCTATGTATAATAAAAAAATATCTATCTATGCAATGTATTGTATTAATTATATCAATTACCGAGTACCCATAACACAAGCTCTGCTTAGCTTGGGGCTAGATGTTGTGTGAAATGTGTCCAGCATTTATTGATTATTGATTATTATATCATATCAAGAGCACTAACCAACATTTTCCCCTGCACACAACTGGTCTCTTTTTGTGTCTTCCAGAAGGTCATTCATTGCACATTGAAAACTAGAACCTTGATCGGAGACAAGTGCAATGGGCTGGAGTCCTGTTTCTGTTACGGCAGCTACTATATCTTTAATGATGGCTTTGAGTTGTAAACTTTTTGTCTGCCCTTCGCAGAAATAGAAGGCAATTGGCTGTTGCCATTTATGAACTGCTCCACGTATCATAAACACAAGGGCATGGTCTGCAAACTGGCTTATTTTTTCATTCAAATGTACAAAACCGTCAATTGTATCTTTATTGGAAGAATATGTTACTGCAGGTTCCAGGGCCATTTCATCGAACATAATTGTGCATAACTTCTTTTGTTCATTCCAGTCTTTTACCTAAAATGATAAAGGAGATTAGGGTATTTATAAATTTACCTAATATATAAACTAAGAGATAACACAAGGGGTGGGCAGCAGTACCCACCAGAGAACATAACACCAATACTGCAATCACCAATCCGCTGTCCAAGGTGCCCCCTATGGTAAAAATGCATACAACACAACCATTCTATGAGCAGGCTTATGTCCAGCAGTGAACTTATGTTGATGAAGATTATGGACCTTAAATAATATTGTTTACTAATATAATTTTACCTGTTCTTTTACAAGTCCAAAAATTTGTGGATTGATGCCAGCCTCTATGTTTAAATGGCTTATCATTTTCTTCAATGTAGTGTTGGAAGGCAAAATAAATATTTTTTTGAGAAATTTATATGATTTTGGGCTTTGTTTATAAATTGCCAGTCCAATCAATTTTTCATCCATTGTGAATCTTCTAGCTCTTTTATTTTTCGTGCAGAGTTTGACTTGCATCCAAAGAAGATTTTTTGCCAATGGATTCATTTTTTTCGTCAGTTCTTGAAATGACGTCTCTTTGCTAAAATCAATTGCCCTTTTGGCCCTACATTGAAAATCCCTTTGGCGCTTAGCTTTTTGAAACTCTTTGTACAAAAGCTTGCATTTTGGAGTCAATGATTTAACATCTCTGATCAACCTCTTTTTGCTGAATCTACAAGGTGTGCGATCTGAAAAAAAAAAATTACAAATAAATATGTGTGATAATTAACTGAGAGGCAATTGATTAGCATTTTTAGCGTTCAAAATAACCATGTGTTGATACTCTAAACTCTAACTCAAAATGATTGAGCGGTAAATACACTGAAATACACATAATAAAGCTTAAAAATTACAATCAAACTAAGTACTTAATAAAATGTTATAAATATACTGAAACTTTCATAGTTATATACCTACCCTACATAACTATAAAAACCTTATCTGATGAATTCATCCTAATAGAACCACACCAGAGATATGTACATACAGGACAGCTACGGGTACAGATGTTGCGTTTTCTAATTAAAGGAGAACAGTGTAATAATGTGTGTGTGTGTTGTTTTACCTGATTCCGAAGAACTGCTTGATGGGTTTCCAGATGAAATTTCCAAGTCAGTAAACAAAGCTGGATATGCACCAATTCTTAGACGAGTAGTTGTAGTTGAAATAAACCGTTTTTCAAAGTGTTTATGACAAACAAAGGCTTTGTTGATCAAACTGTCCATCCTTTTCAGTTTTTCGCAATTAATATACTGTAACCACTGATCCCGATCTTCCTTTCTTACAGGAAATCTATGTAATCTAACGTCCTGTCGTTGGCTACAACATTTAGGAACACAACACTAGCGAAACATTTTTGGTAGGTATTCGAGCCGTGCGTGATAGGTATGTATGAACAAAGTGAATTAAAACCTGCTAAAATCCACTGAATCCTCTTTCATCCGAATTAAACAGAAAAAAACACCCAAATAATTTGAATATCAAAAACTATCAACACGCCAAAGTAACACGAAGGAAACTGAAGGAAGGAAACAAAATGGCTGCCAATACTGCTGACACAGATTAGGATTAATAGCAGTTAATTGTCAAAATCTAAGTTTGCACCACAGATTATACACCATTCTGTACGGTCAAGTCATTAGTTAGGAACATTGCGGGGCGTGATGTAATCGTTTTTTGCGTTCTTGGCAAAATTTTTATCAAGTGGAATGGGCCCTTTGTATGAAAATTGCCCACCATTAGCGTGCATTCAACCATTCATTCAATACTCTGTAATCTTTGATTGCCTTCATTCAAAGTTTTGTTTACTTTTTGTGTTTTCGTAAATTTTCACTATTTCATTAGCCTAAATACCTATATTTTTTACTACACAAGTTGGATTTCACAATGCCTGAGTGTAATATTGTGCATTGTGGTACGAGGCAAAGCCAGTATCGGCCTGGACTGACTTTACACAAGTGCTTCAACAGTTTTCATTGAAATTGTAGTTTTGCTTCATTATTTTGTTCTAAATGTATGTTTCGTTAGTGAGCTTTAGAGTAAACATAAGGAATTAGTGCCATTGTTGTGTAAAATATCATTATTTCATAGTAATTAATTTATTGCTTACAAGATTGTTTACAACTAGGGCTCGGTCGGGCAAATAGCCGACCCAGTTCGACCCAAAAACCGAGCACGCCTTATTTATCAGAACAACCGCCCTGTGATGGAACGTAACGTAACTTATAGACCATTTACACTTGTCATTTCATTCCACTAAGCCAGTAAGCCAAGCCAACACTGGCGTTGGTTGTGTCTGCTAATGCGAAATCACAGAAAATACTTTAATTAAATTAGAACGATTTATAATTTTTCAATACAATATATTTTGCAAATACAGCATTGCGGCGATACGCAGATGTTTGTGTTTGACGCGGCCTCACACACGTCAAGTCACGTTTCAAGTTAAAAAAAAAAGCGTACTATGTGAATCGTGGAAAACGGTCCACAGTCAGTGTGGCTGCTTGATTGGCTAACTAATGGAATCGCTCTCAAAGGACCTAGTGTAAATGATCCATTTCTTAGAATGAAGAAGATAACCAAAACTGGAACCGGATTTGGTGATGTCGATGGATAGAGCGCAGTCTGAAAATCGCAATGATGCCAACCTCAGAATAATGACTGATTATTTCTTGGACGAATTTAATTCGTCCAAGGATTATTTTGAGATGCCAACTACCAACACCCGCCTTGTCTGGGCCGTGCCGCACCGCATGTGCACACGACACAACGCTGCGTGTCACATTCTCGTGAGTAATGTTGTTCTATGGTCACATTGTGGTCTTAGAGAAAGTAAATGGTGTCCTTTTCGTTCAAGCATTTACCAGTTTCATGTATTTTGCATGATCATTACACTTATTCCGAGTCGTCAAAGTTTAAATCAAGTCATGTTTTAATAAAGCTTTTTCTTAGAGAATTTATCTCTAAGAGCGTTTTATTATCCCACTACCTGAACATATATTTTTTGCTCTGGTATCCCTTTTATTTACAAAAAATATCTCTAAGATTTAAAAATCAGAGGTACATCTGTTTGTCTGTGGCCAGCACAGAGTATTACGAACGAACGATTCATTTATAGCAAGATTTTACGATACGATTACGTTCTTGTCTTGGTGCCGTGCGTTGTTTCGGAAAATCGGAGAGAATAATTACCTACCAGTTTTTTGAGTTTTGTTTGGGTTTTTGTTGAATTTCTTCAACTGTAGCACGTGTAAATCCAAAAAATCCTTCAAATGGCTTCATATGTTGAAATGAGTTTGGACGATATCATAAAGAAAAAGAAGAAAGAGAAACCAAGGTAGTTTTCAACTTTTACATTAAAACTCGCTACGTTGGCGAAATAAGGCATTTATTGATCGATGAATACTCACTATAAAACTTTCTTACAGTAAACCAAAAAAAGTCGAATATCAGCAGTCAAATAAACCTTCCAAGAATCCCAAACCTTCACCCAAGAAACTTCAAATTGTTGACGCTAGAAACAAAATCATTTTAAATAAAAGGATACAAATAACAGATGCAAGAGATAAATTAGCTGCACTTGCTAAACAAAAGGACGCCAGATTGAAACTAAACAAGCTGAGGCAAGAGAGGGTTAGTAGGTACCTACCTAACTTCAGCCACTTATACAATTGGTAGAAAGAAAATAGTTCAGACTCACGAAAATGTTATTGCCATAGGCCAATAAATCACTCTATTTGCATTAGCTATTGCCCTGATCTTATGACAATTTGTTTCAGGCACGGTTCACAGATACTGGGGTACAAGTACTAGCACCAGGAAGACATTTTGTCCAAAATCATGGTAAACTAATCAGGACTCTACCACAATCAAACCAAACTGCAAGAGGTAAATTTATTAAAAAATTAAGCTATCTTCAAAATTATGTTATGAAACTGTGCTAAAACAATTTTATGGGCTTACAGTGTTTGTAGATCCAACACGACAAGTTGCGTATCAAATGCCTGGCTCTGCAAGATTTCCAAACAGGCAACCAATAAATACCAAGAAATTCTTGGAAACAAGAACCATTGGAAGTAAATATCATGGTAAGTTTGCTGTCTTAGTTTTGAGTAAGTATTCTATACATTGTCAGAATAAATAGCACACCAAGATTGCAAAATCATAATCAAAAGTGATTACCAGTTTGTTAAGCAATAAAGATGCTGAATGAATCTGTCTGAAACTACTACTTGGAAGCTTCGCGATGGTGGTTTCAAAATGACATACACTAACTGTCAAATAAATTTCAAACTATTGCTGTTTTTAGATAGGACAGATGCAATGCCAAGGCCAAGACCAATTATCAGAACTGTGGAAAATGATATTGAAATAAAAGATGATCCTATGGGGGAGGAATACTCCCCTCCAAGACCTACATTGCACAACAGAAAAGCCAGCCTGCAGCTTAAAATTATAGCCCATAATGATGCAGTGGAAAATAGATCTGGCAGTAGTCGCAGGTATAGCAATAACAATTTGGTTTGAGCAGCCACAACAGTAAAAACTTGATGGTTGTTAATCATGCTGTAATGGCTTATAATATGGATGTTTTATGGCTTAAAATTAAAGTACCAGAAGGTCCAATCCAATCCAGATACATTCAAGGATCATGTAGCCAGGAACATTTTTAAATCTACGAGTTAAATAATTAATTTAATCCTTGTGTTTCAGAAGTGCTTTGTCTGCTAGGGATACAAGTCCTCCGAGACCTCCATCAATTCTCAAGAAACGTCCGATGGCTGCTTTGAGAAGTGACCAAATTCTTCCAAAATATGAAAAGCCTACTATGGAATACCGAATCATAGTTAGCAATTTAAGAAACACTGTAACTGGAGGTGATATTGAAGTGAGTAATGAAGAAATACTTTTTGCCCAACTACTTTATTGAGGCATATCAAGCTATGTCTCCCTTCAGTGAGGAAGGGTATTGAATTAAGTATATGTATTTATGGATGAACCTTCAGAACTCGAAAACCACTAAACCGGTATTAAGAAATGAGTTGTCAATAGATTCGTTTTTCTTAATTTTTGTCATGGTGTGTCCGGTCTAAGAATAGACCCCTCCATCTCAAATCATAGATGTTGTAAAAGCTGACTAGGGGATGGACAGCAGCATCCACTTGAGTACTCAAGACAAATACTGCAATCACCAGTATGCCTGCCAAATGTGGTGATTATGGCAATCCCCACATTTTATTTTATTAGGGTGGCCTCGTCTAGCATTTTCGTATGCATGACTGACTGACTCACTGACTGTTAACGCACAGCCTAAACCGTGTCCTAGAGACCTGAAATTTGGAAGGTACATCCTTTTGTGATCTAGGGGTGCATTAAGAAAGTAATTTCCGTAATTCACCCCCTACGAGGGTGCTGAAGTTTAAATGGAAAAAACTCCATGCGGGTGTTCCAATAGTACTATAGTAAAAGTGTACAAAAGTCGAAATGTCTGTACATTGGAAACATTTTCCCAAAAACCAGTCAAGAGTTACTTAAAAAAAAAACAGGAATTAACCGTTCTTTCTTAGAAGTCTTGTTTGTTTGTCTGTCTTCCTGTTCTCACATCACGCAAACACTATGGGACTTTAAGCCATCAAAATCGTAATGTTTTCATAAGCTTATGTTCTAACTTAGTAACTAATAGGATAGGTTTGATCATGTAGGCATCCCTCAAAAGACGTGAAAGGGAGGGGTAAAGTTATATTATAGGATTGTTTCTGTTCACTAGAGGTTTTTAATTTTCGTGATTTGCATACAAAAATTAGACATTCTAAATATCTTTTTAATGCATTGAGTTAGAAGCTTGATTGATTAATTTTTTCTTTAAGCACTAAAAGGCATAATAACTTATAATCACTATTTAAATTTTAAGTTATCATTGTTTAATATTTGTATTACTCATGAAAGCTAAAAACCATAATGCTAACGATGCCTAATTTTCATTTCATTTCATTTTTATTTCAAATTTCATAATGTAGCTTTCAAATTTAACAAGCCATACATGTCCAGTCCAACCGCCTTCGGCAGCCGATCAAAATTATCTAGTAGGAATAAAACTAAAAAAATATCGATAAAAAATTACAACTTTTCGGCAAAATGGCGTAATTACACATTCTTTTTCAATTCAAAAAGTTTTTTTTGTAGGAGCTGTTTGGAGATATTGGAGGCATGGTTGAATCTCGCTTAGTCCGGGCTGGCACTGCAGAAGTGATTTACAAAACGCAGGAGGATGCACAGAAAGCAGTGGATTTGTACCACAACAGACAGCTTGATGGCCAGCCAATGAACTGCCTTCTCGTAACCCCACGGTCGCCAACTGGTATGCAAAGGTACGTTACCTTGGGGTAAGAGGTACCAGTTATCTCCAAAACGGATTAGACAATTGTAATAGAAATGTGGTTATTTTAAATCGGTTCTTAGATAGGTTTTATTTCCACGCGCTGGAATAGACAATGAAGTACAAATAAAAGTAGAATGGGTTATGGAAGGTATTCAATTTCCAATAAAAAAAAACTTTTAATTCTTTTACAGGAGCAACAATAATAGCAAACCTGTACCATACAGTACCAACTCCAATGTGGAACCAGATGCAACTACTTTCCTCAAAGTAATGTTTAATAATAAGTAAGTTTATAGAATAGAGGCTTTCATTTTTTTATGAAAACTTATAAGTTAATGTTTGCTTAAAAGATAGATTGTGATTTCTGAGGTTCTAATATAGATTTTACATTTTTGACGTTAATTTGAGATTGACTTAGTAAAATTGTTACATAATAGTCAGATTTCATTTTTAACTCAGGCCAAAAAGGTACACAAATAAATGTCGAGATTATGTCACTGAAGTGGTAAATCAAGGGTAAATCCGAAGTACAAAACATTTTTACAGCGTGAATCAAATTTGAATAGCACCTGCCCGCTGCTTCACTTGTGCGGTACTGATGCATTACATATTATTTTTATGCTAAAATATCATAAAAATAATTCGCCAAAATCATTTACTTATATTTTATACTTTGTCTATTTTTGTCTTGGCTAGGAAAAATAATCTTACATAAGTAAGTATCTATTCTTTTAGTGAAATTTAGTAAACTACTACAGCAAAGGTATTTTTTTGCTCTGGTATTCCCTAGGTTTATATGTTTTTGGCCTTTGTTAAAAATCAGACTATAACTACACATTCTTCAGAATTAAGTACCTAGAAACATATCAAAACTACTTGATGCTGCCATTGACCTCGAAAGTGCTGACAAAGTTCAATACCTAATTAATTTGTAATTTGCAAAAGATCGGTGCTGTCAGTGCACATCACGATCACTCTTCGTACCATCACCATGTTATAGGTTGTATGTACACAAGAGCCTTCTTCTTTTTAGTCCATAAAAATAAAATATAAAATGATATTTTTTTTTTATTTGAGTCCTTTTTTCCCTTGACTAATGAAAAAAAACACTTGAAGAGACCAAGTCGGACCGTATGATGAGATGCCATTGAGACTACTCGTTGTAGAAATGATACAAAAATAGAGGTATGTATAAGTCATTATAATTAGGTACCTCGGTGCTTAGGCTAATCTTAGACCAACTTAATAATTGTACTACGGCTAGAGTCTGGCCAACTTATATTTATTCTGTGGTCTGGCTACGCTAACTCTGGAATAAATGGGCAACTTGCTTACCAACTCCTCCAGCTCGATTAACTTCTCGTCAGCGCTCGCGCGTTATAAGTTGGCAGGTGCAGAGATCGCGGGGGTTGGTAGCTGCATCTTTATTGGAGATTCTTCGCACCCCTGCTCTGCCGTTACCGTGGCTGCTACCAGAGCCAGGAAAAGCGGGGCCGCCGGGGACATTTGAAAAACGTGTTTACCCAAACACCATCACGCTTTGCATAGGTACGGATTGGTGATCGCAGTATTGGTGCTAAATACTGCTAGTGGATGCTGCTGCCCGTGGGCAGCAGCATCAGGCAACAGAGGATTCTGGTGCCTGTGTCCCTTGGTCGGCTTTTACGACACGCCGTTTTTTTTTCTACGGAAAGAAAGGAAGGGTTTCCCTTCCTCTCTTATTTGGAGGGGTGGGGGGGGTTGCTTGAAAGGCTCACCACGGCACAGGTAAATATTATAATTTTAAAAATATTTTTTGTTAGCCTCAAGACGGAAGTCTATACCTAATCAGTGCGTATTGCCAGTGATGACTTACGGCACTGAGTCGCTATTCGCTAACTATTGGCCGTATAGGCAAGCTCAAAGTCGCGCAGCGGGCTATGGAGAGAGCTATGCTTGGGGTTTCAATACGTGATAGAATCTGAAATGAGGAAATCCGTAGAAGAACCAAGACCACTCAGAATTATCAAGTTGAAGTGGCAATGGGCAAGTCATATAGCTCGCAAAACTGACAACCGTTGTGGAATAAAGGTTCACGAGTGGCGACAACAAACCGGATGGCGCGGTAGAGAAAGGCACTCTACTCAATGAACTGAAGATAAACGTCGCAGGAAGAGATATGGATAGAGCCGGCTCAAGACCGTTCGTCGTGGCATTCTAGGGGCGAGGCCTATGTCCAGCAGCGGACTTCTACATGATTAAAGTACCTATGGGTGTTCAAATTATAGTATAATTATCTAATTACTATTATGTCAACATCGGTTTTTTTTTGCGTCCAAGCAATGTTATTTGTGTGCGTTAGGTACCAAAACTATATTATATAAAAAAATAGTAGGATAATAACTACTGACGCCCGCGCCGCGCGCCGGTCAAAATGCCGCATCCGTCCTGAAGCCAGTCTCGTCACTCCTTATTCTAAGGTCGCGACGGTCGCGACAGTTGAAAGTTTGAAACTAGCTAGGGTTGTGAAAATTGTTCATATCAACCAACTAAAATATATTTAGGTAGGTACCTACTTAGATTATGAATCGTTATACGTACCCTACTAAACGCCTTCTAAATCCAAACAGCCGTTTTGACGTTTCTACCCTACATTTGTGACTGGTATTCTGGTATGGTACACATTCGGTTTTTTGCATTCAGAATTTTTACGATCAGTTCGATCATAGACGCTTCTGATAACGCACGAGAATGGACGACGAAGACGAATTGATGCTTATTGCTCTTTTATTGGCTCTAGACAAAAAGGGCATAAAATGTCGTTATTAGGTGCATCCACTGAATACCCAAAGATTTAACTGAGAGTCAATTCTATGTGAAAAGAGCAAAGTTACGGGCATTCCCAGAAGAATTCTTCAAATGTTACAGGATGTCAACGAAATCCTTTCATGAGCTTCATAATAGCATACGAGATAAAATTAAATTAAATTATCGGCTTCACACATTTTTTTTTGACAGCGGACGGAGATCGACGTTTACTCGGCACAGCGCCAACGCGATTCTGAATGAAAATTTCCGTGCGTGTGCGGCGATTGAGCCAAAATGTATGCGAATGCTGCGTTCGGGATGACGTCATCAGGTTTTTTCCGTTCTTCCAAAACGAACGCACTGAGAAATTCCGAACCGAACGTCAGGTTTTTTTCCGTCCGGAAAAAGTAAGAACTGTGTGCGCCTTGTCGAACATTTTGTATGCACGCGGACCATTCAGGTTTCCGAATCTGAAACCCTGATACGGAAACCTGATCAGGAATCAGTATGTATGGCTTAATAGGTAGGTGTGAGGCACTCTTTCTGAAAAATGCTATGCAAAACTATGAGTCAAACTAAGATTTTATTCCTTAGCCTAAAGGATAAATCTTCTAAATATAAGGTCTATCTATGTCTATATCTATGTTGTAGGTACCTACAGTACAAGGGCTAAAGTATCTATCTATCTCAACGAATCCTTTACTGGTATATGCTCTTATTACCAAGCAGCAACCTAGGTAGGTAGCTAGGTAGCCTGTACCAAACATGGCGATTGTTATCGTCGGTATATTCCCAGCATCCCTCACCTATCTGGCTCCACTGGGGAACGGGAGAAAAAGTGTCATCTTCCACTCGTGACAACACGTTGTCTCGTTGGGGGACGTTTAAGCGTTGCAACGCCATAAATTTAATGTACAGTAGAACTAATTTTTCTTGTTGTTTAGAGGTATAACATAAATAATATCTATATAGGGAAAAAAAAGTGACACATCCACGGGAGGATATCTATCCAAGGGAGGAAACCCATCCATGGGTATCCTTCCGTGAATGGGTCTCTTCTCGTGTATGAATATCCTCACGTGGATGGGTCACCTTTTTATTTCCGAAATGTACTATTTATTATTATACTTACCTCTAACTAAACAGAAAAAAAACTATACTGCTAAAACATAACTAGCGTTGAGTCGGGGACGATAATGTCACTTTTTCTTCCAGCGTCCACCACCTATCTGGCTCCACTGGGGTCGTTATACCCTCAGAAGTTATACCGTTCTCGTCTAAGACTTATGCCTATAATCTTAGAGAATTTATAGTATATGCCTATAATACATAAATTCTCTAAGCCTATAATAAGCTTAAAAAAAACCGAAAGACAAATAAATGAAAACAAACTGAAGACAAGGCGTTATGGGCTCAGACTATAGCCTGCGCGTGCCATTCAATCCCTCAGAATAATGACATATTCTTTAGTCCAATCCAATCCAAGTTTACAAAAAAAAACACAAAATGGCCTAGCTTGTGTTCTAATCTGTGTTTTCTTTCATTTGTCATTTCACGAAAATAAAACTGGTTTGTGTGGTTTACAAACTAGTAAGAATAGAAGGTATAAGGATACTTAGCAAACTGCGATTTATTTACTGCTGATATCGGTCATTTTAGTCATGGATAAAGAAGACGGTGAAATGAGTGATGACAACGCAATGCTCATTGATAACGATGACGGACCTGTCTCCACGGCTCCCAAAACTAAAATCGACACAGAAGAAGATTGTACCGTGGTGAGTGACTGAATGTGCATAACAATAAGGACTGATTCGGGCCGGGGCTAGGTTCAGAATCTTTGTATCTGTTGTATTTACACTCAGCTGTCTTGTCCTCGGATCTCGGAAAAAGCGTCCAAGAGGTTGTACTGTACCTGACGATCTGAATTAGACCAGCTTTATTTGTAGAAGGCTTTAGAAGTTTAGTTTTAACTAGTGGAACGCCCGCGTGAAAGTCCCGCGAAGTTTTATATAAACAAACTTCAACACCCTGTTGTACCCCTTAGAAATTCCTTATTTGATGCACCCCTAGACCAATAAAGTAATGATAGCTTTAAATTTCTGGTCTTATGGTGAAATGTTAGCAAAGTGGCGCGAAATTAAAATTTTATCATTAGGTACAGCTCATCAACACTTCTTGAGGTATCAAACACTGATTTTGCGGGAATCAGGAGACTTAACATTCATGTTTTAATTGATAGTATATCATAAATTATATATTATTATAAATATAGTATATCATAAATTATATATTATTATAAATATCATTAGCTAAACTACAAATGACAATCAATGATGTAATCAGCAAAAACCATAATTTCGTGCCACTTCGCTAATGTTCCTCGTCTAATTTTTGCTATGATGGTTGGTAGTGTTATCCCATTGAAGGAAAACCAGCAGAGTTGCTAATTCTTTTACTTGTTTTAACTAAGGACAAACACAAATTGAATGGTTTTGTTTTATTTTGCAGCTATATAAAGCAGAAAAGAATGGACTTGTTGTAAAACAACTGGAGAAAGTAGATGCTGCAAAGCTAGAGGAAAGAGCTAAGAGGTTTGGCTTAAACCTAACTGGAAATCGGGTGATTACTCAAAGGCAAATTGATGAACTCTATGCAAATTTTGGAATTGAAAGTGGAAATGAGAGGCATTTCCGTTTTGATGCTCTTTACTTAAACGGTGTTGATGGTCTCACAACAAAGGAAATATTTGAATACTTGGAGGATTATAAGCCGTTGTCTTTGGAGTGGATTGATGATGTTTCATGTTAGTATAGCTATATATAATTTTACATTTCAAACATTTGATAGGTCTATGTTGACTCTGAATACTAATCCTATATTATTTTTACAGGCAATGTAGTGTGTCAGGATCACATCTCTGCAGCACTAGCATTGTTGGTACATACTCGAGAAATAAAAAATGAAGAATTGAAGGAAATGCTTGCTGACAAATCAAACCACCACTGGAGGGAAGGGATGCCACATCCAAAACAAGATTTAATATTAATTCGTTTTGCTACAAATGGAGAAAAGAAAAAACTTAAGAAGTCTGATACAAAAAATTTAGATCAATATTATGTTCAGACTATGGACTCTGCAAACAAAAATCCATGGGGGGATTTATGTAAGTCCTGGGGTGTATATGATCATCAGGAAGTGTTCCAACGCAAACTGCTTACAAAGAATGATTATGAGGATGAAATCGGTGACGTTAAACCTAAGTTACCTATACAAATAAGAAACAAGAAACTGGCAATGAGGCTGGGTAAGAGACGTCAAGACAATAATGAGCAATCCGATGAGAGTGCTTCGGACTCTGAATGGAAATTAAAATCGAAAGCTCCTAGAATGAGGATGCATGCTGATGATGAAGAATCTAAACTAAAGATAGAACAAGTTTCTAAACCGATCAAGCCAGTAGAACAGGATCTATACGAAAAGTATGCTCCTTTATCTATAGAAGTGGTAAATTCGCAAAGTACTTATGTCAAAAAAGAATATTCTAAGTTATCTGATAAATTTAAATTTCATGGGGGCAGTAAACAAAACAGTGTTCAATCCCGATTAGGAGAAAAAATTGTACCTACAAATGAACATTCCAGTCAAAGTGAAGCATCAAGTGATGAATCTTCAAATGGTGATTCCGATCACAATCTGATGAGTAAGGTTCAGAAAGTCAACAGTAAATCAAGTAAAACTGGTAGTGTGTGGTCAAGGTTAGAAACTCAACAGAAACAAACAAGTGCCCAAAGTGATTTGAGACAAATTTTGAAATCTAGAACTAAGCCAAGCAAACCACAAAATAGTGATTTGAGGGACAGGCTAGGCAAATCAAAACCTGCCAATTTGCGTATAGAAATAGATAATAATCGTTATAGTGATGATTCTGAGTAAAAATAATGACGAACGAATGACGAGAAGATGACTTTTTTATGTAAATTGTAAGGTATCTAGTTAAATTTATTTGATTTTTTTTTACTGAATTAACAATACCAAAATAATTTAATAAGTGATCTTATCACCTTTAAAAAGTAACAAACTTGAGTGATAAGTATTAGGAAAATGTTTTCTAATGAATAATGGTCTTGTTTCACAAAAATTCTGACAGTTCAGTCGGCGCTATTTGAACGATCATGGAAAGCAGTGAAATGGAAAATATGGTAATTTTGTTCTAATTTAATGAATGTAGGATATATTTATCACACCCAATCTTGTTGTGTATAATGGTTTTGTGCTACAGTAGCGTTGTCTGAATTATTTTGGTTTTATTTGGAGGGTGAACAACTGAAAGTGGTTAGTTCACCAATTCCTCATATTCACTTAGGTGAACTAGTGGAAAGCTACCAGCATAATCATTAGTTAATATGTTTGAATTGACATTACACCCAGAAACCAGTACAAAACCCGATCATAAATTGGTTAGTGATCTGAACTCAAAATGATGTGCCTAAGCACATCAAAAATCATAAAATCGAAATTTAGACTGATAATTTGTAGCTCTAAAGCTACAAATTATCAGTCTAAATTTCGATTTTAGTACTCTGATGTCATCTTTTCTGTAGTGACATGATGTTTATTTCTAACTGCATAATCATAGTTATAATTTTAAGGTTCGTATGTAATTATCTAATAGACCAATGTAATGGTAATGTTCAAGTATGATCAACCCTTTTATTTACCATATAGGTATTGATAGATAGGCAATAAAAATTAGAATAAAACAACATTTTGTGGTTGTTAAATCAAATGTAACCATTTTAAGTGCTGATGTTTTACAATAAATGTTGATAAATTGCAAATATACAGAATTATTTTTATGTAATGTACATTGATACAAATACTGTTAATAAAAATATTGCAAACCAATTTTATAATCGTTGTTTCATGGTACCTATCTTATAAGTAGACAAGTTAAGGAGGCAATCAAGTTGAGACCTGGCGGGCAGCGAGAGTGCACAATAATATTTATCGGCGATGACAACAAGATAGAAACCGGCAACAAGGATAGAAAAATAATTGTATAGCTTTGTCTCGTGTTTGTTTAGTTTTTAATTTAGTAAGTTGAATTTGGGGTTTTTTGTAATGAACTAATGAGTTAGGATAGTTAAGTCTTGGGTTGGTAGTCAGTTCAGTAAGAGACCCCTCGTGGGATATGAGGGCGCAGCTGTGCTTCATTACCTTTTTTGTTAAGAGGCATTTTAATAAACCACCATAAAAAAAAACTGCTGTTTGCTACATGAATCGGTAGACTAACGCTGTAGCGAAGTACGAAGAGCGGGCCAATCACGCGTTCCGCGCCCCCCTCCGGTCAACACGGTAACTTCGTCTCCATCCCTGCGCCCTAACCCCATTAATTTGACCTAAGAATGAGCAGCTTTTGTCACGTGGTTCGCCAGGTCTTATTTTGTTTGCCTCCAACTATACCAGGCTATGTTTAAATCTCAAAGTTAATATACAGTGTTAGTAAAGTGAAGATTAAATCATAAAAAAGTGCTTTCTTTATATTGGTAATTGATGAGTCTGTCTGCCTGATAAACGAAGCATTTATCCTTCAGACCTATCCAAAAGTATCCAAACTTGTGAAATAAATGTTACACAATAATACTGTTATTTGTTCGCATCCGTGTGACGAATAAGCTAAGTACGTGCTTTGATAACTAATTACAAGTATGCTTCTGTTAGTAATTTATTTGAAAAAAAAAAGTAAAAATAATCTAAAAGGTACCTTATAAATTCTAAGTATGGACTTGTAAATAATAATAATATAAATTTTCAGCGTTTTCGCATTTCAAATTATCGCATGTAGAGATAACAGATCTATATAATATACCGACGAAATCTACATCTGGCACTATGAACAAGTTTTTTCTCATTGCGTTTCTTCTAGCAAATAAAGTTTCAGAAACATTTACAAAACATCTACATACCTATCTCTAAATTCTTATCTTTACACGTATCATACTTAGGGAGGTTACTCGGTCCGAGATTTTGAACAACCGTGTTTATTCCAATCCAATACTCATGTTGAAAATCGATCTTCCCATAACCGCACTCACTGTCTATAGTGGATTCAATTAAACACAGATTTTTGATCAGCATGTCTGACCTCCGTTAATATGGCGCGTGTACAAAATTAAATCAACACCCTGTTAAGTGATTCAAAAAAGTGTAGTAATATCGAATGGCGAGCAAGTATAACATATCTGTCAATTTTATTATATTTTACAGCTGGCCTTTGCGAATTTCTTAATCCTCGCAAACGCGGTCATTAATCTACAAACAATGTATACTTTTGTCGTAGCTTCTCAATCTATGGGTAAGGTTAACACTTTTTTGAATCGTCTTTTACCATTATCACGAGTCTTTTATTTACTGATAAAAATTCGAATGCGTAATAAAAATAAACATCTCATCTCTCAAACATAAATAATATAGGTATGTATAAAGCGCTTATTACACTATCATAAATTAAGGATCCTACTAGGAAGGCGTTATGATACACACATCAAAAAAGTCTAAGCAACATACAACTTTGTTGGAATCAAAATATTGTTCTATGCTCATTAAATTCTTGCTTTTCTATAAACTTTCATGGAATATAAAACTTTCTTTGGATGACTAACCTCCTTGATAAACAAATGAATACTGCCTGGTTTTTTAAATAATTTATCTCTAAAAACATTATTTTGTCCAATTCAATGCCATTTCGTCAGCATGTTTTATTTATTTTTCGACTTAAAAACTTTAGTAACCGCATTAATCACGAGTGACTTGAATCCCATTTGAGCATATGGGATATGCTCCAAAGAAGAGTCCTAAAAGACCTCGATGGGGTTTCAACGGAACAACACTTGAAAGACATGCTCAAATTCCACTAGGATCAACTGCCTCATGAGGATATCAATAACCTTATTGATTTCATGCAGAATCGATGCAGACAAGTTTTAAACAGCCGAGGAGGTATCAGTCTGTAATACATTTTTTCCAACCAACCAGAAGAAAGGTTGATGTTTACTTGAAAGTCCGTTTATGTTTATTTGTACCGGGAGTCACAAAATATTATTTTATAAACAATTTCTTGAGTTTGATTCACTTAAAAGAACAAAGAATAAACATTCGATAAAATAAATAAAGAAAAATCAATACAATTAGTCTTATCTAAGTAATAATCTTATTTAAATAATCGTGTGCTTAGACTTTTTTGATGTGTGTATAAAACAGTAAGAAAATCGATTGGGTCCTACCTCACTTCGTTACTTGTGTCCTAGTTAGGAAAGGTATAAATGCTTGCAGCTAAGTAGGATCTTATTTAGGAGCGACATAGCCACGTTGACGGGCAAAGTAGGTTTGGAAAAGTAAGTAGACTTTGAAAAGTTGAGCGCACTCAAAGTTCAGTTTAATTGGACGTCGATGACTAAGTGCGCTTTGATCATTGTTGCTACGATCAAAGTAGCGTCCAAGTAGTCATAAAAAGGCACTTTTTGATATATTTGACATCACACGGCTTGTGCATTCGCCAGTTTCAAGTATTTTAATAAATTCAATAGAATTTGCAACGTTACACTCTTTTCAAGTCGCCAAAGTCTCAGTCAAGTCACGTTCTTGTAAAGCAGTGGCAGTTTTACTAAAAAATTTGTTGACAGTTTCAATCCATTTGAGAAGTCATGCAATACTTCTATTCAATTACACTATTAATAAGCTACATTGGATAAAATGCCACCCATATAACTAAAAAGAACACTAGAAAATCAATCCATAAAAGTAGGCGTCTCTTCTTTTTCGAAGGGACAAAATACACTTTTACAAAGCGAACTTTGACTGTGTCAACGTGGCTTTATAAAAAAAGTTAACACGTTAACAGTGTTATGTTAAAAAGCTGGCATAATTTGCTTTCTCACTGTCTTCTTGGATTAAAAGATAGTGTAATAGGCACTACCTACTCATTTATAAAATAAAACTTTTAATAATCAACATATTAAATTAAGTACTTGCTGGTGTCGATTCTGTGTAGCATTCTCTAAAGGTAAGCCGCGCTAAATTTATAGCCAATCGCGATAAACCGGACTTGCAAATTTCGTTAGTAAAAGATTTGTCCTGGCTGTTAGTTTATAGTGTTGCTTGAACAATACTTTAGCTGAGGTTCTGGGAAATCAATGGCGCCGCTGAGCGCCCCTAGCGAGATACACTCTGTGAACCTTAATTTCCATACAAAAATCTGTGTTACCTTATACCATACGTCCGTGTAAGCTTGTTACACGTTGTTCTGAGTTGTTGTTGTAAACTCAGACTTCGGTCTGTCTTCCCCTTCGGGGAAAATCGTGCGTCTAGTATATATGACAATTTTAGCGCGGTTCAAATTTAAGAATGATGCACAGAATGGATGCCACTGTTAATAATTATTGTGTGAACTTCCAGTGGAATGTTTTAGTCTAAGTACTTTCAGTACCTAAAAAGGTTAATATCAAAGTGAAAAAAAATATAATTATCAAAAACAAAATTCGTGCAGTAATTATTTAGAATTCTTTTCTTTTTCCGTTTTGTCCTCTTTGCGTTCAGCGGAGTCGTCCTTTTTCTTATAGAGCGTGTGCTTAGCTTTCTTAAACTGCTTTTTGACTTTGTCTTTCACTTTGTTTTTCTTGTGTGTCGTCGCTACATCAGCCGATTTTAAAGAAGTGTCACTGTTCCTTTGGGCTGAAAGAAATGTAATATAACTTTTAATTTAAAAAACCGACTTCCGCCATTGTATTCGACAAAATATCTGGATGAAAAAAAAAGTTATGAAAAAACCATAGTTGTGAAAGGGTCATGATACTTTCTGAATGCAAATGCTTGGTTTGTTGCTGAAAATATCAAAATCACTATATGTATGCCTACAATATTTGAGGAGTTCCCTCAATTCCTCATGGATTCCATCATCAGAACTGGATTCTGAAAAAAATTTAAAATCTGGAAGTATGTATATCTATTCAAATAAAAAAAGAATTTTGCAAATCGGTTCATAAACGCCGGAGATATGAGGTAACAAACATAATAAAAAAAAAACAACCGAATCGAGAACCTCCTCCTTTTTGGGAAGTCGGTTAAAAATAATGACTACCTGGCGGCTAGCGTAGCAGGACGACAAGGTGTACACACCTATATCTACGCAGTTAAAGTTAGCTTCCTCCCAAAAAGTATACGAAATCCGTTGGTATTTGCCCCTTTATCAGAGTGTATCTAGCAATTATAATAATAATATACACCCAAAAGTCACATACATAGTCCTGATCCCACACTAGGATTCGCTGTGTCGTGGTTATCAGGAACTACGAGTACCATGGTACCACAACACCCAGACCAGGTACAAATATAGGCAGATCATGCAAACATTTGTCCCGCAGCGGGAATCGACGTTCAGTAGGGGGCCGTCCAAAACGGCATCTTTCTGTTCGTGGTCGCGCGCTATTTGAGAACCTTTATCCCCCAGCGATAGGGAATATATAAATAATCCTGTGCGAACAATACCTCTCTTGCTAGCGATGGAAGCAGCAATCGCCAGGTCCTCTTGTCGCTCACGGCGTCTCTCTGCATCAAGTTGCTGCACGAGCTCGTCGCGCAAGCGTACTATTTCCACCAGACGAGAAACCAAATGTTCCTCGCGGGCCTGTTTAAATTGAATTCATCGATTTTAATGGTTCCTCCAGCGTAACATTTCAGGAACAATTATAACATAACATAACACCCAACAGTTACATACGTAGTCTTGATCCCACACTAGGATTCCGTGTGTCGTGGGTATCAGGAACTACGAGTAGCATGGTACTAAACACCCAGACCCGGAACAAATATTTGCAGATCATACCAACATTTGTCCCGCAGCGGGAATAGAACCCGCAACCTCTCGCATCTCAGCCGGCAACTCGCCCGCCGCGTTAGAGAGGTCGTCACAGGATCACTTCAATTTTTTATATGATTATAAATTTTGACCAATTGATGGCTATATTTTTACATGTCAAACGTTAGTCACCGAGTGACTTCAGTCAGGAAATAGGGGGGCAGTAAGTACTACTATATCTATGCAAGGAGTTTGTTTTCTTTATGGTTAACACACCCACGGTGCGACCCACTGATTCTAAGGTCTTTAAGTATTTGGCCCACCGATGACTTTGAGTTTGACATTATGTAGGGTATAGGTACGCCATCACACAGGATTTCCTAGTTTGGGTACCTATGTCATCTACCCAGAATTGTAATAATTTAAGAGCCTAATCTGATGTACATACACCAAATTGTTTTGTGAAGTTTGTTAATGCAATCAATTATTATTATAATCATAGGATCCCTTTTGTCCGTCTGTCCGTGTCAGCTAAATTAATTAAAAAGTTGTATCACTCATCAGGTTATACTGGCAGGAAGGAAAATTAATTACAAAGGGAATGACAGAAAATTGCACATTTAGAATTATTGATGGATTTTTACGGATTTTCTATGCAATATTTCCTTGAGTACCAAAGTTCCTAACTAGATGTCGCTAACCAAAATAGCAGCACGGAAGCCTCAGCGAGTCTTATTCACACTTCTGTATTTATTTATATTATATAGAATATTATATGGACATCATCACCAGCCTATCTACGTCCTCTGCTGAACGAGGCCATAAAATATAGGAATTGCCATAATCACCACGCTTGGCAGGCGGATTGGTGATCGCAGTTTGGTGTTGAGTAATCAGAGGCCCAATTCACTAACTAAAAAATAGTTAAAATAGAGTTCGGATCATGTTTCGATCTTGTGTCGATGTCTTAAATGTCAGAAATGGTATTCTCCTAACATAAAATACAACACTGTAATGTGATTATATCGAAATGTGACCGAAACTTGAACGATTCAAAGTTTTTTCGTTAATTTTAGCATAAGTAGATGGAGTCTCTCTTTACTCTTTCCAATTATATATATAACTATCCTACTCTAATGGTGGTCACCATGAATTGAAAGTAGACTAAATTGTTATTTATAAGGGACTAGAAATTCAACTTTCAGTCAATTTACAATTCAGTCTCGATTCGGTCAACTTTCAGTGTAGTTTTAAAATAACTTAGTGAATTGGGCCTCTGGTGGATGCTGCTGTCCATTCCTTAGTCGGTTTTTACGACATCCAAGGGAGGAGATGGAGGGATCTATTCTTAGACCGGACACACCAAGGCACACTTTTTTTTTGTTTTGTTTACCTTATCAGCGTCAATCCTATTAACAGCTGGTCTCGATTGTATAACTCTTATTTCATGCTCAATGTCAGCTTGTTCTTGCTCCAATCTTTGTTGTCTCCGTCTGAAATATCGAATACATAAAATACTACCATTTTATTGTTACAAGAACTACAGTCACACATTTTGACGTAGGTTACAAGGAAATGAAACAACGTGTTACCCCACAGCGTTATCCTCTTGGATATCAATGTAATTTTGTAAAGTTGAGTTGAGTTTGAGTAATGGCTGGTATTTTCCATCTATATATTAAGTATGAGTAACAGCCATTTTCATGTTGAATTTAATTTCTAACCGACAATTAGTATTGCTAAAATCAAAGCTAGCATGAAATCTATAACAAAATCCCAAGCGACGTGCTAAATTGACAATAAACAAATTCAAAAACTTATGCATAGTCGAGATCCCACACTAGGATTCCCTAAACCGTGGGTATCAGGAACTACAAATACTATGGTACCACAACATCCAGACTCGGAACAAATGTTTGCAGATCATGCAAACATTTGTCCCGCAGCGGGAATAGAACCCGCACTTCTTGCGTTTAAGCTGGCTACTCGCCCGCCACACCACAAAAGTCGTCTCCGTGGTGCGAAAATCTTAAATTATTTAGATGATAATAAGACTTATTAGTAGTAGAACTTCTTGTGAAAGAGTCGTCCGGGGAAGTACTACCACCGTACCTATTTCTGCCGCCAAGCAGTAGTGTTCGCATTGCTGTGTTTCGGTTTGAAGGGTACGGGTGCCGGTGAAATTACAGGCACATGAGACTTTTCATCTTTATGTCTCAGGGTCGGCAGCGCGCGTGTGATGCCTCTGGTGTTACAGGCGTTCATAGGCTACGGTAACTGCTTTCCATCTGGCGGGCCGTAAGCTTGTCTGCTTGCCAAGTAGCATAAAAAAAAAGAAAAAAAAAAAAATTGGGACTGTATTAGCTCCAACACAGACCAAACAAATGTGCAAACTATATTTTATAAAAAACAATTTACATGTCAAAGAGATTTTAAAAATCCTACTGAATAAATAAACTTTGATTTTGAATCACGGCCTAAGAATACACCCCAAACCCCCCCTTCCCCCAGCCTCCTCCCGTAGATATCGTAAAAGACAACTAAGGGATCACACCAGGGTATGGACAACTCAACTGCATCCACCAGAGTACACAACACTAATAATGCGATCACTAATCCGCCTGCCAAGCGTGGTAATTATGTCAAATGCCTCCATTGCATTCTATGGGGGAGGCCTCGTCTAGTAGTGGACGTCTAAAGGATATTGGAGAATTTTGAAGAGATTTAGATTTTTGAGCACTTACATGTACATCAATTCCGTTTGTTTCCTGAACAGATCGTTTTTCTCATTGACCAGCTCGCAAAGCTGTATTACCAAATCTTCAACCTCTTCCTGCGGCGCGACGCAAGCTTCGTCACCTACAACACAACAATATATTATTAGCTATTAAATTATTAATTATCTCCGAGGTAAAATACTATAGAACATAACATAACACCCAACAGTCACACATGGGTCCTTGACCTCACACTAGAATACCTTAAAGGGATCAGGAATCAGAAACTAAGAGTACCTAGGGTGCGTCTAGTCTAGTCTAGTCTGACCTTGCCCGCCCGTCCACGATCTTTACTTGGCGCTTGAGTTTGACACAAGCTTGACGTTCGAAAACAATCCTTTTGGTTACGTATTATGGAATATTTTATTTTGACGTAATTAAGTAGTGGAGTGGGGCTTTAGATTAGATTTAGATTAGACGCGCTCTACCGTGGTAGGAGTACGAGTACCAACAAATCCATACACGGACTTTATTTCGCCAGTTTCAGAAGAAAAAATATATTCTATGCAACGCTATCGTCTAGCTTTTAGTGGGTACGGTATTCAGGATGGAAACAAAACACAGACATGCGTCTGCTCTTGAAGCACGTAGTGTAGGGTACCGTAGTTTACTCAACTTATTACTAGATGTCACCACTAGTAGATTAGAACGCGTTATCAGTTTTATTCCTTGGTTGGAGAACTCTTTTACGGGGATCACTTTAGTGTTTTTATTATTTGCATAGGGTTCATGCTCAAATAACACAGTCTGTAAAAAAACCAACTGCCTTCTTACGGCTGCCGAGATTACCCCTCTGACAGAAGCCAGATATACAGACAGCGTAGGCTTAGAAAAAGGGTCCCGTATAGCACGGAACCGTAAAGATGTTTTTTGTGTATTTCTATTTTGTGTTTTTTTACGTTTTAGTTAGACTATGCAGATCACTTGGTCGCCTGCTTCAAACTGACGATAAAAAGACCGTGCACACAATATGGAACAGTGCGCACAGATAAAGACGACCTCCGTGGCGCGGTAGGCTAGTAACCGGCTGAGACGCAAGAGGCGCAGGTTTGATTCCCGCTGTGGGCATGATCTGCAAATATTTGTTACGGGTCTGGGTGTTATAGTACCATAGTACTCGTAGTTACTTCATACCTACAACACAGGGAATCCTACTAGGTACGTCCTAAGCTGTGTATCCTAAGTCCTATCGTGACTTCTCAACTGTATATTTTTCATTGTCTATTATAGTAGAAGGTACAATGTAATCAAAACAACTATCCATTTGAAGCCTATTAAGAAAACAAGAGTCTTTGTTTTAGAGATTTTTTTATACATAATCTAGGCTGTCATACCTAGTTTATGTAATCTACTCCACCTCATCCAAGTTATGTAGGTATAGAGTTTTTTATGATTCGCGCACAATCAAAAGTTATCTAAGAGAGTTAAGATAATCTATTCAAGAATTTTAAGATTTGACTCAAATTTCTCTTTATCGGGATTGGAATTTGATACACTTGAGCCTTGAAGTTAAGTAGACGAAATCGCAAATGTAGCTGAATAGCTGATCGTTCGTAAGTCGTGTCTGTAGCTGGTTATTTCTTGGTCAGCGTTGAGTCAGTTACCAGTAAGGTGGCCCTGCCTTCTAACTGATGGCGAAAGGATCCAGAGAACCTCTTTAGTTTTAGGATATGCCGGTCTCCTCACGATATTTTCCGTCACGTTTTGAGAGTACTTTGTGTTTTGCACATGTCTATCAAATCTAATACTATTAAACGAGCAATATTGAGATCTCAGAAACGGCTTTAACGATTTCGATGAAATTTGATAAATACATTTTTGGGGGGGTTAAAAAAATCGACCTGGCTAGGTCTCATACTCGGGAAAACACGTTTTCCGAGTTGTCCGAGCAAACCTCGGTCACCCAGGTACTACATATTATTTGAGTAGAAAAAACCATATATGATCATCATTTGTTGCTAAGAACTTATGTTATTATTTACATGGAAACTAGATACCCTTCATTTAAGGTCGAAATTTTCAGTTGAATTACGTTACAACTCTGTATACATTTTTTCAATCTTGAGCATTCCTTACGTAGATAAGTCTTATCCGGTTATATCTACAAAGTTGTATAAAGATCTGACTTACTACACAAACTTACTTGTTTTTAAATTTAAAGGAAACTAGAGCCAGACGGACTTAAAAAACGTAGTTTCTCATTCATTTTAAAAACTACAAGTCTGAGGCCCAATTCTCTAATTTAAAAACATTCAATTCGCAGTATAATCTCGTCTCAGTCGCACTGTTACGTATAGTAACTATTGCTTAATCTTCGCGTTTCTTGCGAAGAATATGTAATAGTTACTATACGTGACAGTGCGACTGACACGAGACTGGAATGTTTTTAAATTAGAGAATTGGGCCTCAGATCTTCATCAAATGTTGTAGTTATAATCGGATAAGACTTATCAAAATACGCAGTGTTCTAAATTGTTGTATCAATTAATGAAAAAAAAACAACTTTATTTAACCAAAAAGTTTTCCTTGTAATTGCTAGCAGTATGCCAAGTCATACAAGAATGGAATAGGTACCTAATTACATACTTAGTAACAGTACTTGCAATTCACGACCGCACTTCCAACTTTTATGAACTAACTGGGCGTGGCTGTTATTTTTAACCGACTTCCCAAAAAAGGAGGAGGTTCTCAATTCGGTTGTATTTTTTTTTTTTTTTTTTTTTTTTTTAAATGTTTGTTACCGCATATCTCCGGCGTTTACGAACCGATTTGGAAAATTCTTTTTTTATTTGAGTAGATATACTTCCAGATTGGTCCCATTTTTTTCAGAATCCAGTTCTGATGATGGGATCCATGAGGAATTGAGGGAACTCCTCAAATATTGTAGGCATACATATGGCGATTTTGATATTTTCAGCAAGACACCAAGCATTTGCATTCAGAAAGTATCATAATCCTTTCACCACTATGGTTCTTTCATAAAAAAAAATTCATCCAAAATTATTTTGTCGAATACTATGGCGGAAGTCGGTTTTTTAAATGAAAAGTTATCATATTTTCAATCTACGGATATGGAATACGGATAAGCTAAGACTATTTAAATCTATAGATAAAGAAAGTTAGTGAAAGATACCGCATCTTTACAAAAAGAAAAATCAGCAACAGTAACACTTCAATAGTCTACAGTGGCTTATCTACACAAATATTTCCTACATTTGTATAGGTACAGGTTGTTTTTATTTTATTTTGTTCTTAAATTTTTTATGTGTCAAACCAACAAAGTTTGTTTATCAAAAAAAAATTAATTAAGTAAAGAAAATTAATTTAAATTAATTGTTATAAGTAGTTAACGCGGTTATGTATTTACCTAAGTCGGGTTTCCTGCCGTTTAATGACCTTGCGATTTGCATGCGTACCTACCTAGTTTATAAATGATCTGCATACAAAATGTGGATTCGAATTGGTTTGAGAACGGCGTATATTTGATTGGTTAAAACTACTCTATGAAGTTTGAATCCTAGAACAATAAAATAAATAAATCAAATAAATACATGACGACATCCGTGGCGTGGCGGGCAAGAAGCCAGCTGAGACGCGAGAGGTGCGGGTTCGTTCGCAGACCGGGAACAAATATATGCAGATAATGCAAACATTTGTCCCGCAGCTGGGTATTGTGGTACCACGGTACTCATAGTTCCTGATACCCACGACATAAGGAATCCTAGTATGGGATCACGGTATGTGACTGTTGGGTGTTATGTTATTTATGTTTTTTTAATCCTAACTACATAAAATCAAACATAGAATTTAAATTATCGTGATTTGTTTAATCAAGATTTTTCTATGGCCGATAGCGAAAATATTAATATAAATATGCCATTTAAAGTGTCTACGTATACAGGGCGTAAAAATACTACTCCCGAAAACTGAAGCAGTGCATTCAGATCATGATTCTAAAAATATTTAAGCTGGAAAAACAGGAAAAAAAAATTCTCAGTTTTGTCCGCTTTTTTCGTGTTTTCTTTATAAATATCCCTAAAATATCGTGAAAGGAACACAAAAAACCTAATTTTCATCATAAAAAACACGTTAATAAATAAAAACGTCAAAAAAAGCAATTAAATTAAAAAAAAAAAAAAACACTTGAAATATTGTCGCTACGGCTCGACCGTTGAACTCGCGCGGCCGGAATAAATGCGTTCATTGGTGGCTGAAAAAATACGATACGAAACGAAAAAAAAGTTACACGTTACACGTTACCCACCACTTTTATAATTTCTCCCACTCCTCTAAGGTTTGCTGGAAGAAAACTCTTTTAGGGTTAAGCTCGCCTTTGTACATGTCCTATATGTAAGTTTATTTTTCTGTAATTTTGTGTGTACAATAAAGAATTAAGAATTAAGAAAAAGGGTTTCTCCGACATGAATCAGGCGAAAGCTATTTTATATAGCTAGGATATAGGTAGCTTTACTGGTACCTTCAGTATTAGGGAGCCGTCCTTTTACACGCTGTATACATAAACTAAAATCAAGGTGCAGTAGGTGCAATTTAGATGAGTAATGTGCATTGAATGTGTTTACCCTCACACTTGTCGCGAATCATCCGCTCGATGAGGACGCCCTGCCGCTCCAAGCCGAGCTGCTGCGTCTCTAGAAGGTCCAGCTGCACCTGCAACTCCTCCGGGGACATCTGCAGTTTCACTTCGCGCCGCTCCGGCAGAGGGAGCCCTGGGGCTGGACCTTTCGCTTTCTTGCCACCTTTTACAATAATTTATCACGTAATAACTTTTCATTTAAAAAACAACACTCTACAATATTTGAGGAGTTCCCTCAATTCCTTATGGATTCCATCATCAGAACTGGATTCTGAAAAAATGCGACCAATCTGGAAGTAAATCTATTAAAATATAAAAAGAATTTTCCAAATCGGTTCATAAACGCCGGAGATATGAGGTAACAAACATAAAAAAAAGCAACCGAATTGAGAACATCCTTTTTGTGACGTCGGTTAAAAAAACAATCGTGGATCTAAGCCAAATGCAATGTTTGGAAAACATCTGGCTAATGTCCCCACGATCCACTGCTGAACATTATACCTTCCCAGATAGTCATGATGAACAGTCTTGATCCGGCTCCATCCACCGACTTGCGACCTTTACAATGCAATCTTGAATACAGGAATGTAAGAGGACTATATGTGTATTTAAGAGTGAATAGGTAAGTTTTTGTTGAAAAATATATTTTTCAAAAAAGCTTTTATGAAATCAGTGATCAGGATCATGAGCTGATAAAAATTAGCCCAAACACTGCCAGGCTACTGTTAATCATCGAGGAGTTCGGTTGCCCACCTTCCGTCTCGATCATCAGATCAGCTCGCTGTCACCATAATACTGTATTGTCATCGGAACTGAACTTGACAGGTATGCAAAATTTCAGCTCAATCGGTTAAGTGGAACTGGTTCAAAATTCAGTTTCAAGATTTGACCTAAAAAACAAACATTTCAAGTTAAATAAAAGCTTGTAATAAAAAGAGAGCTACATTACATTCTGAGCCCGATGCGTTCCTCACATCCGAAGAATCGGTTCCTTTGTCCAAGGACCCGCCTTCTGACACCGTGGAGAGGCTGTCCGGCGGGGTGGGAGCCGGGGCCTTCTTCCGCATGCTTGGTGTTCTCTGAAACAAACAACAAGATATAAAACATTCATCACAATCATCATCAGCCGTGAACGTCCACTGCTGGACGAGGCCTCCCCCATAGAATGCAATGGGGGGGTTACCATAATCACCTCGTGGTGACAGGCGGATTGGTGATCGCAGTATTAGTGTTGAGAACTCAGGTGGCTGCTGCTGAAGCCACTGGAAACTTCTGGCCGCGGAGCAAGGCCCGAGCACTCAGAGGCTAGGGCTGCATTATTATTATTATTATTATAAAATCATGGTTCTGATCAATAATTTCACCATCAGCCCTGAGACTAATTTCATAAAAGCTTGTTTTGAAATATTTTATCAACATAAAAACATTCCTTTGATAAGTTCTAGAATTACCTGTTCAGAGTTGAAGGTAGAGTTGTAAGAGCTCAGCGATGAGATACTGGCGACGTCGTCTGTGGACGTGGCCTGCGAGCGTGACGACTCCGTAACGGTTACGGCGGGAGGCGGGGGAGGAGCCTTGGCCTTCACGCGGCGTGAAGGCGTGCCCGATGGCAGGTTCGGCGTGCTTGTGGCCAATGACGAGTACGTACTCTTTAAGCTGCGTACCATCGAAAAGTTCTTTAGATTTTGTGGTCAAAAATCGAAAATGTCTCAAATTGGCTGTTGAAATCTTCATCAATGTTCCGGAGGAGAGGTTTGTAGGCATGATGGTCAGCCAAAGTATGGCTTACTACCCTAAAGTCGCATTTCATTTGTTGCATGCCAATATTGTCGAGAGAAATCGCATGCAATGTCTGCCAAATGTCGAACTTGTTGCATTTTTTTTGTACTGCTAATTTTGTGTTTGACACCAATTCTTTGGCCGGATGTAGGTACTACTACCATAATGAATAACTAAGTAGAACTGACACTGGCGCTAGTGTCGCACTCAAAGCTGAGCTAAATACCTGCTCACTCGCGCATACTAAGTCTGCTAATCGGTAAGGGACGTCGCACTAATATTTATTCTGTGACGTCTCGATGTAATTTTTAAATGTACACCATTTTAAAGTTACTTACGACTGTATAAACTATGATGTTTATTAATGTATTTTTATGTGTTTTTAATTAAGTTAGCACTTAATATTTTTATCTAATACCCGTCTAGGTCAAGGTACAATTTTAGATCTGTCGTAAGGAAACTCTTAAAATGTTTTCATTTTATTTATTTTTCGAGTTGCTCCTTTTTACTGCTGCAGGCACTGAAAATTCATTATAATTTCAGGCTGGGTTGGAAACACGGTAGCTTCTCTCTCGTCGGGGTAGCATATATCAAACCACCTGATCCTACATGATTCATTATGTATTAAATAAATAAAAATAAATAAAATAAATAAATGTTAGACATTTACAACATTATCTAGCCCCAAGCTAAGCAGAGCTTGTGTTATGGTTAGATAACTGATATACTTAATACATACATACATGAAAAAGATAGATATTTTTATTATACATAGAAAATACCCAGAACACCCTGAATAAATATCTGCAGATTGTATAAATATTTGTTCCGAGGCGGGAATCAAACCCGCAATCTCCTGCGTCGCAGGCGAAGATTCGCCCGCCGCGCCACAGAGGTCGTCAAATATTAGGTCGGTATTAGGGTATTTTTTTGCTTCATCTCATTTTGAAGGCAATTGTAACCCTACGTTCCTACCTATAGTATGGCTCCTGGGACAACATGACGGACGACAACCCTGTCGGTCGCAGCGGGTGAGCGCAGGGCGTCGGGGAGCACGGTGCAAGTAGGTTTTTATCTCAGTGGCATCCGGGCACACACAAAGAGAAGTACCTAAGTCTTCTAGAGTTTTTGTATTCTGTATGCTATACCTAATAAATTTATTGCTGAATTTCAAAAATACCTTTTGCTATGAATGTCTTCTTCATCAGATGAAGGTTCTTCACCATCAGACCAAAAAGGATTGACAGCAATCAGCCTTTTTCTGAAACGAAATATGAAAGTGTTCTACTAAGCTACAGCTCGCACTAAACAAACTTTTAAAGGAGAACTATAACACTAGCAAAGCTAGGCCCTCCAAGAGCTTATTTGCTGCGGCCAAAGTAATTATTTATTTGTGTCTGTATCACTTACACAGGTGTAGATGTATCAATGCCTGGTACTTTCGGAGGGGGTTGTATAGGGGGTAAGTCATCGTCCTCTTCATCGCTGCTGCCAAAAGGGTTTGTACTGGCCTTCTTTGATGACTCATTTGGCTCCTGCACACAAAAACAAGAGGACAGTTGAAAAAATTATAGCCAGTCTACGTGAACTATAATATCACAACGAAATAGATTCGTGTTTTATGATTACAGAAACCCACACATATCGATTTTGAAAGCAATGGGGCCAGTCCAGAGGTTTTATAGTTCTGAAAGTTCTTACATACAAAAACAGAAACTCAATACACTTCGAGAACTCTGTGATCTCTGAAACGAGGTATTGCAAGACTAAAGTAGTTGGGTATTAGGATTTTTTTACTGTAGAAAAAAAAATCATCATCATCATCAGCCTGTAGAAGTCCACTACTGGACATAGGCCTCCCGCTTAGAATGCCACGACGAACGGTCTTGAGCCGCCTCCATCCACCGAATCCCTACGACGTTTATAATATGTTTAGTCTATCGAGTGGAGGACCTTCCTCTACCGCGTCGTCCGGTTTGTGGTCGCCACTCGAGAACCTTGTTTGTAGAAAACATACTATCCCACAAGTCTTAAGTAGAGCATGTTCGTAGTCATACCTCTTCTTCATCTTCAGAAAATGGATTCAGATGATATGGGTATTGTGTAGGGGATTTTGAAGCTGCTTTAGCAATAGCAGCAGATGTTTTCTCAGACGCAATTTGCTTTTTTCTTCTTGGAGGAACACTTATCTTAATGTCTTGTTCAATTATACTTAGTTCTTCAGGTGGTTCTCTGTCAACATTTATAGGAACGATTATTGGTATTTTAGCTATTCTGATATCATCTGTAATGTTACAATCCTCTTTTATTTCATCTATTGAACATTCTTTGGTTTCTTCCTGTTTATCCTGTTTTTTGTCATTATTTTTCATTTCATATATGCAGTCTTTTTCTTTGTGCTCAGTTTCTTCAATTGGTACAACTTCTTCAGTCTTGTTTCTATCTATCAAGTCACCTGATAGTTGTGTTTGAAGGAAATTGAACTTTTCTATATTACTTTTGTAAATTTTTTCTGGAATGTTTTTATGCAGTAAACTTTCATTTATGAGACTACCTTCGTTCATTTTATCTTGCTCTTTTATTGAGTCAGTGTCTTTGTGCAATGAACTATCATTTTTCATACTATTATTCAATACATTATCTGGCACTTCTGTAAAGTTTGTTTCACTGTGCATTCCACTACTTAGGTCCTTATATCTAGTATTTAAGTTGTCTTTTAAATAAATATTTGCTACTTTACTATTCATATCTTTATCTGTATTCGTGTTTTTTTCAAACATGTTTATTTTATCTGAAAAATTATCAAAAAAATGAATGTTTATCATAATCATATAACATAAAATAGTTTTTTTTGTATGAGTTGTATCTATTCTAAGACATTTTAGGCAACATCAAATGTCTTAAAAATAGATATATAAATGCATGCTAGGTATGCTAACATTACTTGCCATTTGAATAGTTAATTATGAAATATCTTAAATATTCAGAAAGTTAAGGACATTGACATTAGATAAGGTCTTTGAAAATTAGATAAACAACACAGATAAGCAAAGAGTTCCCTAGTTTCATGTTCCTTGTTTTAATTTATAAACCTTGACAGCCTTGCATTTCAATCCAAATCATTTTACATGCACTTAAAAACCAAGTATTCAAACAAGATTGGAGTGTTGTCAAATAAAGCACTAGAGGTGTTTGTTTGGGTAAACTTTTGAACTCAACTGGAAATTAATTGTTTAAGGAATTCAGTACCTAACTGTCACACTCACCTAGAATTGACGTAGGTCTTGGTTTCTGTTTGGGTTTAACAACATCCTCAGTTGATACATCTACTTTTGCATCAGGTAAGTCACCACCAAACGCTAACATTCCCATTTGATCATGATCATTATTATTGAGATATTTAATTAAAGTCTTATCGTTTTTACAACTATCACATGAAAACTCAGATCCTTCAATTACATGGTAGTTTTTAGGGTTCAAGTGTCCAGAACACTTTGAGCATCGGAAACATCTTCTGTGATAAAGTTTGTGGGATACCATAAGACGTTGTGCCAGGTAGACAGGCAGGCCACATGCCGTGCATTTGTCTAAGCCAGTCTTGCCAAATTTAATTGGTGCCTATGAAGTGATAAGAAAGATTTAAAACACATGCCAAAGAATTACAGAATCATCAACATAAAGCATTTGCACACAATATGACACACAGTATTCAAGAAAAGCACACAATTTTCAACAATTTAATACATACGGATGGTTCAGCTGTCTCTGATGGTGATTTAGTTGTTTTTGAGTCAGTTTCAGATGCTTTAGAGGTAACTGAAACATTAATTACAGATTTTTATGACCTTATTCAACTAAACGGGTTACTTTAACAGGCAAGACTCAAGGCATAAATAAAATTAAAGAATTATAGAATTTAATTTAGGTTTTCCTTCTTTTAAAAAGTGAGCCCCAAACGAATGTACTTTTAAAAAGATTGCCCAATAGTTTTGGAACTTGGTTTAAATTTTCTTTTAAACTAGGAAAGCATTATAAAATGAATTGAAAAAAAGCTCCTGACAAGCTCTTTCATTTGAAATGTCACGTGATGTTGACACAAGTTTTTTTTTTGATGTTCTGGTTTACTTCCCAAAATTTACCCCCCAAATCAGAATTGTTTATTTAGAGTCTAAATTTTAGACTATATGTCTGTGATTGGGTTTCCAAACTCTGTATATGCACCACATTTAAAATTGAATAGTCCAGGATATTAGGAGAAAATTGGCTGTGACAGATAGACAGACAGACACGAGACTGATCCTATAATGACAAGCTCCGTAGTGCAGAGGGTGAGTAGCTGGCTGAGACGCAAGAGGTTGCGGGTTCCATTCCCGCTGCGGGATGAATGTTTGCATGCAAATATTTGTTTCCGGTCTGGGTGTTGTGGTACCATGGTACTCGTAGATCCTGATACCAATGACACAGGTAATCCTAGTGTGGGATTAGGACTATGTATGTACCTGTTGGGTGATATGATAAATGTAATGGTTATGTTGGTTCCTTTTGAGGTATGGAACCCACTCTAAAAATGCCTCCATCAGGGAGACCAGCATGATTCAAAAGTGAGGTCTTAATAAAATGCCTGGTAAGAAACTGATTTATCTACCTAGATTAATAAAACCAAATTACCAGTATGGCCAAGTCTTTGATAAAACTGTGACAAGTATGTTAGAATTGACAATCGGTCAGGCACGTCATTTTCTACCATATCCTCAGGGTCCAAAAGGGCAGGAATGCCTAAATATTTTTCAGCAACACTAAATGCTAATTGATTATTTTCATAAATATTTTCACGTTTCAATTTTGACATATCACTGAAATAAATATTGCAAGTTTATAGGTAATCATTATGTCCTAGATTGCAGGAAAGGGAATGGATCAATATGTTTTCAGCTAGAATAAAGCCAACACCCAACTTGAGAACACTCCTGAGCACATTTTCTGAAGTGTCTGTATTAGTTTCTATGGACTATTCAAATCGGGCCAGCATTATGCCTCTTAGAATAGAACAAACATAGAATGCCCCCATAAAAATGAGCTTCAGAAATGTGCTTTGGAGTGTTCTAGGTGTAAGTGCATGTTCAGTATATGTGTGTGTAGTAGCTGTACCCAATAAAACATGAATGAGATGATTCATGATGATCCACTGAGTCTACAGCACATTGGCTCAGCATTTTTTCCTCAATGGTCTGATCATGCCCAAACCATATTGTACCAAGAAAGGTATCTAACCTCCTTTTCCCCACCTCAAGAGGCTTGGCCTCTACGAGCTATACTAGGTTTGACATACTTTATTATTAGTAAAATTAGTAAAAGTTTTTGAGTATGTTGGTAATAGGACTTGGTAGTTACTTTGTCTGTGATTGATAGGACACACAGACAGGACACAAGGCTCAAGAGGATAAATCAACAATCTGGCTCTAATGACAAGGGCTAGGCCATTATGTAGGTACTTGAGCCACTACAACACATACACTTTATACTGGAGTGTTAGTAGGGAGAACGAATAATTGATGAGATGATGATGAGAGATAGGAGAGCATAAAGTATTACTTACATCAGATCTGGTCTAAAGTGGTGCACCAAAGCGCAAAACGCAAATCCATCTCTCCAAGATGTTGTCATATTTTCTATCTGTACGTCAGGACAATCCCTGACTAAACGCTTGCACCATAGCTCTAAAGCTTTTGTGCCTTTTATTTCAGACATTTTCAAGTTTTATGTTTCTGTTGGTAAATTCTGGAAACTCACATCATGATTGAACCGATCTTTATTAGTAGAAAATCAAGTAGTATAGTAGGTACCATGGTTGGCAAAAAGAAGTGAGATACAATAAATAAATGCAGTCTAATTCACAGAGAACTTTTATATATATGGGTCTAATTTGTATTCTCTAGACTCTACTGTTATTAATTTTCTTTGACTCGTCTACCTACAGGACCCTGTAGAATGGAATAAATACTAGACAAGACAAATAAATTGACACATCACATCACAGACAACGAGTTTACGAGTTATGTACCACAGACTAAGGAGAGTACTACGTATTATGTACCAAAAAGAGACATTTTGGATGGATATCTCAGAGGAAGGATAAGACAAGTAGTGAGACCTTGGAGCAAGGAACAAAATGGAGCGGCAGTAACATTTATTTTGTATGAAAATTGCCCACCATTAGCTTGCCATTCAACCATTCATTTAATACTCTGTGACCTTTGATTGCCTTCATTCAAAGTTTTGTTTACTTTTTGTGTTTTCGTAAATTTTCACTATTTTATTAGCAAATACCTATATTTTTTACTACACAAGATACTCTTGATTTGGGAGCTTAGAAACGGGTTTTTAAAAAATTAAAATTTAAAACTAAAATTAAAATTAAATTAAAAATACGTCTGCATCGATATGGAGATGCTTTAATATTGAAATAAAAGAATACATGTGCGTCAGAGCGCCGAGGGCTGTCTCGCCGCTGAGTCAGCCTTAAAATATAAATGCTTAGTTACTAAAAGTATATTCTAGACTTAATCTAAGGCAGAGGGGTGAGGGGTAACCATAACTCCTCCATCCCTAAGAGGAAAATTATCGGTTCGATCGATTTTAGATGTATTCCGATAATTTTTCTTAAGCGGTAATATTTTTAACAATTTTAAACGAAACACGTAAAGTAAAAACATCAAAAAAACTTAAAATTACTAAACATAAAGTAACGTATCCTAATTGTTCACTGAAGTTAAAGTCTTTTTGTTCATTTAAAACACTTTTGATCACTGCACTTTGCTTTAAAGAGTAAGCCATGTATTTAACTTCATTTAAGTGAACTCCTTTCATGTTGAGTGCGCGTGCACCGGATAGACTGGCGTTCGCACGTAGCTGCGGCAAGATGATAACTGGAATTGGCTCTACAACATCCGATTCTATGTAGATACGGTGTCGAATACGAATTCCATGGATTTCCAAATCACAAGGCTCGTCGATGGTCACGAGATAAGTTCCAAATAATGGCTGCTTACTGACTTCGTTATCGCAATGTTTCGTTAGCGTAGTCTTAAGTCTGCTGAAAATAATCCAACTGTCAGAACTGACTTGCTGGACCTTGACATTTTCAATTCGAACCTGATGCTGCGTACAATCATCAGGGTTGTCTTCAAATTTCATGAGCTGTTCCATACAGGTGGGCTCATGGTACATTGCTCGGTTATCTGCATTACACAGAAAATGGTCGCCAGTTGATAACGGGCGGCATGGTTTCACAATCGGTAAGTATTTCATTCCTTTCGCCAAAAGGTAAGGATATTTGGGGAAAATAGACAAGGTTTTATTTTCGGATTGGTGGAAAATTGGTAAGGAGTACATTTTAAAATAGTTATAAGTACAATTATCAGTAATAGGAATTTCCATAATAAACGTGATCTGGTTTTTCTTAATAAATGATTTTACACAAATAGTTTCTTCTAATTTTAACAAATTTTCATCGATAGGTAAATACACTAAGCTTTCTGAGTTTGCAATCAATTTCAAATGATACATGAGTTCCGTCGAGTTCACGATAGATTGATGTAGTATAGAGACTACTTAATGCTAGAGCTGTTTCAATTTCACTTAACCTGATAAATATAGTACGAAAACTGCCTGTAAAGACGCTAAATAATCCTGATATGTATGTGAAAAAAACCCAATTGTTTTTTCTAGCAGCTAAATCTCTTAACATTATTTCGGCTTGCTTTAAGCGATTATCTAAATTAACAGTATTCTGATTCATTGTTTCAGTTACATTGATAAAGCTATCGAACATTTTAGAGACCAAGGTTAATTTCTTAGAAACGATAATTTGATTATGACTTAGTTCAGATGTGAGTTTATCATATTTGATGGCATCGTCATGGTCAAGATTACCTGTAATAACTTTTATAATGGAACCCAATGGATTTTACTCACAAAGCGTTGCTGTGGAACAAGTTGTCGGTATTTATCTATAGTTATATCGCGTATAAACTCTGTATGTATTTTCACATTTTTAAATTCTTCCGAATATGATGTATTCCAATCGATCAGTTTACACAGTTGTTCATAGTTCATTGATACGTAATTTAAATCACTGTAAATCCTTTCCAAGTGTATAACCTTAACTAAAGTCCAATAGTCAGTTTGATAGTATGCCTGACCTTCCTTTATTGGAAGTATCCCTGGATTTCCTTCAAGTGTCTGTAGATGAAGAGCCAGGGTTGGTGTCATTATTAGCAGTATGCTGCACCACCTGTGTAGGGCGTTTGACATTTTTAATAGGAACTTTAGTTTTTCTTTCTCCTACTTGTATAGAAATAAATAAATGCCCATTTAATTTTACACAGTCCAGTCCATCCAAAGGTTGTCTGGAAGAAATTGCTACAGAGCGATAAGACCGCCCATTGTATAGCATAGTTAGTTTTAGTTTTCGTTTGTTAAATTGTTTAATTTTGAATATGGTGTGCAATAAGTATTTTCTATCTATCTATCTATCTATAGGTAACACGTTTCTTTCGGGGCTGCCTATAACTTTTGCTTTTACAAAACGAGGTTTATCTTTGCTTATCCGCTTGTTAACATCTTTAGCAAAAATTTATTTTCTTTTATGATATTTAACTATTATTGCTCGTTGCTCTCTTTCATCTCCAATAAAATTACTCTTTCTGTGCATTAGTAAAGATTAAACATTCTTTTCTTAAAAAAACTGAATTATTAAATTACCAAATAATCTTCGATGCTTTTCTTCCTCAAAATAGATAAAATATTTTACTCATGGCTTTATGTATTGTTTCAAAAAGTTTTTGACCAATTCTGAATTATCTGTAGGTAGGAAAACTTCCAAAACCTTTTGTTTTTCACGCGAAAGATTCTATACTTGCATTTCATTTTTAAACCATGAATAAACTAGAATTTGATTTGGCTTGTTGTAAATTGCCTCTCGTAAAATTGGTATTCCAGTTGATTCCAAATCTTCAGCGGAATTAATTGTTTGTGATTTACTAGATTCTGGTCTTATAGGGTATTCACCTACTTCCATACTATGTCTTGATAATGTATCAGAAATCATTATAGGGCTACCAGCTATCACTGTCCTACTTGAGTCTGATATTGTTTTTGTTGTTTAGTCATTGTGTTTTGTTTTCTTTTTAGCTGTTAATTTTCTAATCTTTGTTACATGTTTTTCTTAATTTATTACAGCAAAAGGTGTTGTAATAGCCAACCGTTTTGATTGATCTAAGGCATTCTGAATGATCGTAGAAGCATAACCGTTTATGCAGTTCACTATTGCACTAGGCATTCGTAAGCCGTTCTTAAATTCATAGAAGTCAAGTATGGCTTCGCTTAAATAACTTGACCCGTTGTTCTGATCGTAGTGGTATTATCAATAATATATTTTAAATTAATATTGATTATTGAAATACAAGAAGTATTCGTTTTCAAAAGCTGTTCTTTCAAATCAATAATCGCGACCAATTGTTGTAAAAGATCATTTCGAATAAGCGTCGTAACGTGCGTCAACGTCATACAAATAAAATTTATGCCAATCATTACTATTGTAACAAAAGTAGAGTAGGCAAGAGAGGGATTTCCATCACTTCATCGTGCCTGCTGGACGCGTGGGTGCTAATCAGTTGAAATGGTTCCTTTCGAATAAATTTACCAAAATATTGATAGGCGTTTTGAGGACAAAAGAATGACCTCATACTTCCGGTATCAATAATATTTTTTTGCATCTATTTCTTTTAAATAATGTACGAAAGTTTTGAATTAGGGTCACAATTTAGTTCTAAGACTTAGTCACGGCAGTTTTGAGAAAATTCGGCTGCCTGATATACGTCAGTCTTCATATGGTACGATACGTCGGTACCTACATATATAATTTTTGTTACCATAATAGTTCACTTCATGATAACTATTATGATTATAGTCGTAATTTTCATTGTAATAAGGTTCGTATTCATAGTCATTTATAATCAGTTCGTTTAACTTAAAACCTTGTTGTGGTATAGGAGGAGCTGTCCTCATATAGACAAGTCACTGATTTGCATTTGAGGCTTTTGTACCTGAGGGGGACTGTAGCCTACTTGAGTTGGCTGGATACCAGATTGTGGTCGATATCCAAATTGAGTTGGCCGATTATTCAATTGCTCGAGTGTTTTATAACCAAATGGTTGAGGTGGTTTGTAACCAAATTGCTGTGGTGGCTTGTAGCCAAATTACTGTGGTGGCCTATAACTAAATTGCTGAAGGCCTACTGGTTGTTGTGGCTGAAGGTCAAACTAAGGTCGGTACCCAAAAGTTTGTGGACGGTCCGTTCCAAAACTCTGTGGTTGACCTTGCCCTTGAATTTGGGGCATCTTAGGCGGGGCATTGTTGCTTATCAATGGCCTTGAACCTGAACTTATAATTTGACTGCTGCCGTGTATACGATTTTTCATGTTATATTGTTCCAAAAAAAATTACTTCCTCAAGAACATCACTTAAGGCGGCCTCTAATGTTGATGGTACCTTAAGTCTCACTACCCGTACCATATTCTCAGGACGGTTATATAAAAATACATTCAAGGATGTATTATTATAATATGATAAATTTTGCGCGTTTTAAATCACTAGGACAGTGATTATCGTGATTGAGGACCAATCACGTTCACCTTCGACATCAATAAATATCGAACACTTTGGATTCTATTACAAAAATCCAGATAACTTTCATCTGATTTTATTTTCAAAAACTTTAATACACGCTTCCCTACGCGGATCCCCAAAATGCTAGACGAGCAATTCTTTCAACGCAGACCAAGTCTCAACATCCTCTCGTTCCGATAAGAGCGCAGCTGCGTTCTCTGTAAGTCGACTAGTCAAAACAATTTGTTCTTCGAAATCTCTGTTACTAAACCGATCAATTACATAATAACATTTTCGCAAATATAAATTTAACTGTCTTTATCACCATTGTATAATAGTATCAATTGAATGAATTCTTTAAGTATCGCTTCTATAGCTTCGTCATAGTAATAGAGTTACGAACGATTCAGAGAAGGCAACTTTTCACTCGAGTTACACGATTTTTTTTTACTCACTACAATAGAACACATTATAAACACAATAGAAAACACAACAAAAGTTGGGAAAATGTGGAAAACTTTAAGAAAAATTTTCACTTGCGTTTACGCGGTTATGTAAAAGTTTACATATTAAAATAACACAATTAAAAGCACTAAAATAATAAAGTATAAAAGGAAAGCTTGATTAAAAATTTTCACTTAAGGTTACGAGGTTGTATAAAATTAGACACTTTAAAATAGCACTGTAAAAAGCACAAAAATAAATGGGAAAAACTTGATGGAAAATTTCCACTTAAGTTTACATGGTTTTTAAAAATTACACACTTTAAAATAGCACAATAAAAAGCACAAAAATAAATTGGGAAAACTTGATGTAAAATTTCCACTTAAGTTTACATGGTTTTAAAAATTACACACTTAAAAATAGCACAATAAAAAGCACAAAAATAATTGGTGAAAACTTGATGGAATTTTTTCACTTTAGTTTACACGGTTGTGAAAATTACACAAAAAATACAATTGAAAACACAAGAAAAGTTGGGAAAATGTGTAAAATTTTTATGAAGATTTTACTTGAGTTTATGCGATTATGTAAAATTACACAAAAACTTAATGAAAAATTTTCACTCTACTTTACGCGGTTGTATAAAGTATTGACACAAAAATGTCAATAAAAAAAAATAAAAAAAAGCACAACAATAGTTGGGCATAAAACAAAAATTCTTTGTAAAAACGATTGACACAAAAATGTCAATGAAAACAATAAAATAAGCACAACAATAGTTGAGCATAAAATAAAAATTCTTTGTAAAATTGGTTTGACATTGAAATATTTTGTAAAAAATATTGACACAAAAATGTCAGTAAAAACAATAAAATAAGCACAACAATAGTTGGGCATAAAATAAAAATTCTTTGTAAAGTTGGTTTGACATTGAAATATTTTGTAAAATATACGAGTTTTTATCCTAAATTATAGTTCAAGTACGATCTATTTTAGATCACTTAAGCTTACGTAACACTAATTAATTACTTAAAGTACACATCTGAATTTTAAGATATGCACTCTCTATATTTTCGTAGCTCAATGGTAGAGAACAAAGGTTAACTCCGTAGAGTTGTATACAAAGTCAACCAATAGTTCCTAAGTTGAGTTTTTATTCTAAATTATAATTCTAATATGATCGATTTTAGATCATTTAAGTTTATGTAACACTAATTAAATACTTACAGTACAAATCTGAGTTTGAAGATATGCACTCTCTATATTTTCTTAACTAACTAGTACTAAGGTTAACTCTATAGAGTTGTATACAAAGTTAACCAGACACGTTAAAATGCGAGAAGTTTGATCGCAATAATAACTAATTATTGTTTAAAAACCATTTTCAAAGAGGAGGATTTGGGAAACAAAGGATTGGCGAAAAGTTGTACTCACCAACCGACTGCTACACCCATTGCTCACTTTTCTTTACCCGTTTAAGAGAATATTTATTTGGTTCGTCGGATTAACTTTTCGTAGAATTTTTCGTGGTAATTTTCCTGACGAATTTGGACGTCGGGAAAACGCGGAAAAACCCGTGAAAATTATGAAAATCCGCCCCGGGCTGCGCCACTCTTGATTTGGGAGCTTAGAAACGGGTTTTTAAAAAATTAAAATTTAAAACTAAAATTAAAATTAAATTAAAAATACGTCTGCATCGATATGGAGATGCTTTAATATTGAAATAAAAGAATACATGTGCGTCAGAGCGCCGAGGGCTGTCTCGCCGCTGAGTCAGCCTTAAAATATAAATGCTTAGTTACTAAAAGTATATTCTAGACTTAATCTAAGGCAGAGGGGTGAGGGGTAACCATAACTAGATGGATGTCACAATGCCTGAGTGTAATATTGTGCATTGTGGTACGAGGCAAAGCCAGTATCGGCCTGGGCTGACTTTACATAAGTGCTTCAACAGTTTTCATTGAAATTGTAGTTTTGCTTCATTATTTTGTTCTAAATGTATGTTTCGTTAGTGAGCTTTAGAGTAAACATAAGGACATTAGTGCCATTGTTGTGTAAAATATCATTATTTCATAGTAATTCATTTATTGCTTACAAGATTGTTTACAACTAGGGCTCGGTCGGGTAAATAGCCGACCCAATCCGACCCAAAAACCGAGCACGCCTTATTTATCAGAACAACCGCCCTGTGAGTGAGACTTATTCTGAGAGTGATACACTTTTGACATGACACTACACTGGCAATAATTTACCAAAACCATGGACATAATATCCAAGTCCATGACCAAAACCAGCAATGGAATAAGAAATACATGTTCATTGTACGTTGTGTACGTAGCCAACCAAGCAAGTAGTCCAAGTACAAAAGCCATATGTAAACGTAACTACGTGATACTTTGCCGTGTTTTATGAGGGCACTATACTACAATTTAGGCTCCCTCTTTAACGCACGCGATAACCCGCACGTCATCTCGCTCGCGCGCCATGGAAAGATGCTCAATGGTTTACCATTTTGATATGCAAATATATCCTGCCCTGCCTCGCCTCGCCAGCACAGTTTGAATATGGAGGGCCTCACACGATAAAAAAGGTGTGCTAACCAAGACTAGAAGCGTTAGGTTTTTAGAAATCCATAAAATTACATTACATTAGGCACCATAGTTGGACAGAGACAAAGCAACTTCATGAGCCTCTGGCTCGGCTCGTTTTTGGTAACATACTGCGCCTTCCAGGGTTTATTGTCCGTGTTACTACCAGTATTACTATTATTATTATTAGTGAATACACAGGCAGCTCAAAGCTGATGCGTGTATATCTTACTAATTGTCAGTGCACTTAAAACTTAGAGAATTTATAGTAGGGAGATGGCAAGCATACGCTTTCCCCTCTGCCGAAGTACATGAACGGTCGTTCGTGTCAGTTTATAAAAACTAGTTTAGCCACGATCGTTCGCCATTCTGCGTTCATACCTGTCGCTATACGGAGCTCCTAAAAATGGTTGGTTGTGCTGTGGTTTCGTGTTAATGGCGGTCGGAAACATCAAATTTAACAAAATATGGAGTTTCTTATCACATTTAAGTAATTGACAACACAATTAGGCCATTAATTTCACCGTAAAATATATTTTCTTAGTGCAAGCATACGACAGAAATAACGATACGTAATTTCTTGGTACGGGGACAAGTGATGTGAAAACAACGAACGAATGAATGAACGAAAGAGGCTGCAACGATTTTTATGAAATTAACAGGATAGGGAGTTTTCAGGCCGAAAAAACGATCTCAAAGCTGTAAAAAAAAACCTGTTTCCAAAGAAAATATCAATACCTACGTCGTTCAATACCAGCCTAAAATATAGGTTAAATGGGCTTGATTAGCTGTTTTCGGGTTTAAAGGGGTTGTAAGGTTATTTTAGAGGTTTGTATTTCCGTTTTTTTACGGTTTTAGGGTTATTTCGTCAATCACAATATGAAATTAGGAAGGTATGCAAAAGTATACGGATATTCGAATCTCGTTTCGTATGAAAAAAGCAGATCCACGAAAATACATTTTCTTAACAATAAATTGATCCATTTTAAAACCAATAGCTTATATTTTCATTTAAAAAATACAATATAAAATGTAATACCAGCTTATAATTGTTAAATCCATGTATGTGGCACAGAATTTCTTATAATCAATACAAGCAGCCGAGAGGTTTCCCTTGCTCCTCCTGACCTTCTGTCTGATGGCCATGTCAATGAGGAGGAGCTCCTTAATACCACGGGACCCAACCTTACATCCATTCCGAGTAGGAGCCAAAATATTGTTTTTTTAACACTCAACAGTCACATACGTAGTTTTGATCCCACACTAGGATTCCCTGTATCGTAGGTACCTATCAGGAACTACGAGTACCTGGTACCATAACACCCAGACCCGGAACAAATAGTTGCAGATCATACATGCCTGATGCGTGTGATTTGGAAACCATATAATTTTATAAGAAACCAACGCACCACGGGTCTATATATATTAGTGTACAAATCATGAATACAAAATTTGAAGAAATAATAGCCAAAATAGAAGCAAACTTCGTTCGCGTGCAAAAGGACGTACGCGTCCTACCGGTGAGCTCCTAAAACAATTTTTAACTGACTATGTTTTTTTTATGTTTGTTACGCGATTACTTTTGATCAACATGAATCAATTCACGTATTCAAACATACATCCATAGACTAGATCCATAGACAATTAATTAAACGAGCGAAGCGAGTTCTCTGAGTCAAGTTGGAAGAATCGGCGTTTGTATGTATGTATGTATGTTTGTCCGATGAAAACTTCCAAACCGTTAATCCGATCTTCATGAAATTTGGTATGAGGGTAGATAGTATTGGTACAATTTGTAGGTATGGGGTAAATGGATGGTAGGGGTTGCTGAGATATTGGGGTCCAAGAGGGGGTAAAAAAAACAAAAGTGAGACAGTCAGATCAAGTGGGGTGTCTAATGAAAACGCTTTGGTTGGACATTTCAAAACTGTTTTTAATAACTATTTAGCTTTAGTAGTTTTTGAGGTATTAGGGAAAATAAAAAACGTAAAAATAAAAAATTCTAGGGTACTTCCAGCAATCCCACAATGCTGAAATTTGGTATGCTTGTGGCTTTTGTGTCACAACTACAGGGAAAGGTCTAAAACTGAAGACTTTAGAAACTTGTACTCCATAAAACAGAAACCAATAGAACATCCATTGTTGACCTCCCATTTCTAGGAATTTGAATGACGCTGGAGTTCTATGGATTTTGTCAAAAGGACGTTATCAATTAATTCGTCAGGTACTTGATATAGGTACTAACAGGTATGTGGTATTACGCCCCGTTGCTTAGCCCTATTCAAAGGTTATTTCCATGATGTGTAGGAAATTAGAGTTGTTACTGATAGATCCTGTACTGTACTGGTAGACCTCGAGGTGATTTTTTTTTAAAAATAATAATAGAAAAATGGAAATTACTTGGTTAAGTAGTCGGGCTGATAAAGGTGTTATCGCGAGGTCTCAGTTCGGGGCGAACCACTAGTAATCTTAATTTCATTCAATCTTTCACACCCCATCACTAGTTTTTGCGCTAGTGTGCATCTAACCAATAGTGTAATTACAGAAATTATTTATTTGTGAGCTTGTTTTATGTTTGTGTGACAGCTTTTATTTCCGTGTGCGTTTATAGAGACGCCTCAACTTTCTGCATGAGTGTGCGTGAGTAAGTAAATGTGTGCTGTACGTGTTTACCTCGCCTCCCGCAAAAAGTGGCAGAAATAATTTAGTACTAGAAGTTGAGCATGCCATCTCCCCACATAAATTCTCTAAGACTTAAAATGTTTATCTAGTCTATTTTATAGTGTATACCCGTGTTACTACCAGTAGTAACACGGGTAAAAAAACATCCCGTAGAACTACCAAGCGATCCAGTAGTAACACGGGTTTTTTTTAGCCGTGTTACTACTGGTAGTAATACTAGTAGTAACACGGGCAATAAACGCCTTCCAGGTACGTAGTATAAAAAATCCTTGATCTGTGGGGACTTTACGGAGTTATGGAAGGGAAACATCTTCTGTGGGAAACATCCTGTCCTGTGAATGAAAATAACCTAGGCCAATCTTTACAAAATCAAAAACAAGAATTTTGTTTATTTTTTACGAAAATGTTTACAATTTGCTCAGTTATTCGTCGTAGCCAAGAATTTGATAAAATCTAGTTTGTTACTTGTGAGCGAGCTACCTAATCGCAAACACACAGCAGACTAAATAGTTGTTGCTAGGAAATGATAAAGTTTTGGAAAAGTGCAGGTAAGTTGGTTGTGCAGTGTGTAATCAACATCTCATAGAGTTAGGACTGCAATAGTTTATTGTTTCCTTTATCCTTACAGCTAAAGGTAAAACTGGGTGTCCTGTGAGGCCACCAGAACCATATACTAAAGCTCCTAACGTCAAATCTTTGTTGCACACACAATCAGTTGATGAAAATGAAGGTAAATATTTTTGCTTGAACTTCCTCATGCATCTAAATTACTGTTTTTAGTGAAGCATTTATTAATATTTTTTGCTTTCAAGTTAAGAACATAGATTAGTTTAAGTATTACTGGGAATATTACAAATGAGCACTCATTCATGTAGTAAGTACTAGGTAAAGTAATACTTAGTAGTACCTAAAGGTAACTTACATAAGATTTGGTTTATGCAGGTTTTAGGTAATTATCACAGCTCATATGTTTATCTATTTATTACAGATGTACTACACCTATTTGAAAAGAAATCGAAGTTATCTATATCATTACATGACACTCTTATTGAAAAGAAAGCTATAAAATACTTTATACAATATATTGAGACAACTGAAAAACACCACCTTATGAAATGTTGGACAGATATAGAAAATTTCAAAATAAAAGTGATAAACTCCAGGCAAAATGTAGATAGTGAAAGTTTTAAAAAGATAAACAAAACTAAGAGTTTTGATCTCAATTGTAAATCTTACAATCAACATGAAGAATTAGAGTCTCAAAGGTTTAGTGAGATGGAAAATAGTGACACATTTTCTAGTGCTTGTAATCCCAATAAGAATGAATGTTCAACAAGTTCTTGTGATAATCTAGTTGAACATGCAAACTTGGATGCTGTTGATCTCACAGAGGAAGCTATAAATATATTTAAAACATATGTTGCATTAGAAGCTCTGCACCAGCTGGACGTGCCAGACAGCTTTCGGAAGTCCATTATCACTAACATCTGTGAACCTGAAGGAAATATACAAGACTGCTTCACACCACTTCAAAACATAATATTTTGCCAATTAGAAAGTCACTGCTTCAATGAATACATTTGCAGTCCTTATTATATCAAAGCACAACTTGACATTTTAACTAATGGCTCTCTAAACCTAAATGATATTTTGTTTAATGAAACAATATTGTTCTACTTCACAGAATATTTAGAACAAGAATCCTGTAGGGTTCTCTTGGAATTTTTAATGGCTGTCATCCATTTTAGGGATAACCTATCCAGTGATTACCAACCAAATAGTGAGCAGACACAAGCTGATGCTATTGTTATTTATGATAAATACTTTTCTCTTCAGGCCACAGACCCTGTGGGCTTTCCAACAGATATCAGATTGAAAATTGAAAGCGAGATATGTAGAGAAGATGGTCCTCTACAATCATGTTTTGATTTGCCCTATAGGATAGTTTTTAAGACATTAACCCAGTATGTTAAATCATTCTTTGAATCTGAATTATATTATAAGTATCTATCAGAAATGATCCACTCAGTAAATCAAATGTGGAATAGCAATCATAAAACACATTCCGATTGCAGCAGCGAATTCAGTATAAGCACTCAGAACACTTTGCTGGCTATGGGTGATCCAGTCTTTCGTAAAAAGAAACGTAACCTCTCTGTACCTGATATGACAATAGATTCAAACCAGCTTTATAATGCTGACTCACTGTGGCAAAGAAATAGACAAGATGGGTTGAGTCTTGGTAGAGTAAACAGCTTGGGCAGATTTGAATCAAAATTTGAACCAGACCCAGATAAAAAAGATAAGTCTGTATTAAAGAAAATGGTGAGCCGATTTGTTCCATCAAATACTTCTAAAGTTGAGGAAGAAATGGCATGGCAAATAGCACACATGATAGTGAAGGATGTTACAGATCTGACGATGGCCCCACCTGATAACTAATGTGACGATATCTGAATTAATGTGATAGTTAGTGTAAGAAACTAAAAATATTTTGTAGATTATATTATAATAATGTTACTGCTGTTATTCTCTAAAGATAAACCATGCTAAAATTCATGATAATTTTTTACTAGACTGAAATAAAAGAAACCACAAAAAATTTAGCGGTTTATTTTTAGCAAATACTGCTAAGAATCAACAACACTATGTATATTTCTAGTTATTAAATAAATACTTCTAAACAAATAAAAACTATAATTTAATCTGTTATCCATTACGTATCTAGTTAATTTGGTATTTAAAGCAAAGTAATTATTTCTTATAATTCTCAAAGCAATAGGTAAAGCATTTTAAACAGATCCCTTGGTCACAGGATCTATCAGTAACTAAATTAAAGGGGTCTATTAGTACAAAGGATCTATCGGTACCCTACTGATCCATCCAATCCAATAGGTCTGTGCGGAACGGAAAAATAATAGGTGTGGCGAAAACATTGAGGTAATATGTACGATTGTACGTATTACCTATTACCTCAATGGGCGAAAAGCGGAATTAATTTATGAGGGTTCTAATGACCAGCGATGATTTTTATTTGATTATTTACTTGTCCAGTAAGTATTGGTACTAGGTCTAGGAGTTTTGTAGTTGCGCTTAGTTGTGCTTTTAAAAAGACTGTTGCAAACAACACGTAATTTGCGAATAAACAAGCCTTTTCCCTGCTTTCCGCACAGGCAAGGTAAACTGAAACACAAAGTTTAAAAGTCATAAAAAATTATTTATTTGGTTGCTTAAAAAATGTGTTCATAGACTAGGAATACGTGTTGTATAAACGTCGGCGTCCACAGTTCGGCATCGTACGCTTCGGTCGGATCGCCCCCTAAAATTCCAATGTGTGCGTACGTACGGATGAGTCCACTCATCCGCACTTGTATGACATACCTACAAAGAATTTTCAAACCCGTTTGATGCGATCTGTCCGATGCGTACGATGCCGACTGATAGGAATCAATGGAATGGCAATAATATCACAGGGTGGAGTAGTTATTAATACTAGGCGGGATACGCGTAAGCTGCAGCCGAGGAGGTTCTGAACCTAATAATGGAGATAGTTCATCATTGTGGCTCAGTTCTTTGGTAGGAAACTTTGGAAATGATTGCGCAAATCTAGATTTATTTGCGTTCCATTTCCTGTATACTAAAGCATTAAGTAACGCTTGCATTGGGTTCAACAAAGCCTGTAAAAAAACAAAAACCATGTTACATAAAATCTATGGTTTGATTTTAGAAATAACTAATTAAATCGTTTATTTACATCCTACGATGTTCACATATCTTGCTTCACATGTTTGTGCTTCACAAGCATGCAAATGTTACAGTGTAGGTCCCTATTACATTGGGAATAAAGAAATACTATCATAATAATTAATTAATTAATTACTACATATGTTGTTTTTTATATCTGAGCAAATTAGGCGAATAATAATAACATAACACCCAACAGTCATATACATAGTCCTGATCCCACACTAGGATTCCGTGTTATGGGTATCAGGAATTACGGGTACCATAACACCCAGACCCGGAACAAGTATTTGCAGATCATACAAACATTTGCCCCGCAGCGGGAATCGAACCCGCAACCTCTTGCATCAAAGATTTTCGTAAAAAAATTCAAATAAGTAACCAAATGTTATTTTTCAAAATCAAAAATTAATTCGCTATATGAAAACATTTCTCTGATAACCATTTATCCCTTTTGTCTCTTTTTTATTTTAAATAGGTTCTTGGACAGATTGCATATTGGAACTCACCATGATATACCAAATACTTATTATGAGCTTGACTGGCATGTTGAACCACATTGTCCATACTAAGATACCATTTATTAGATTTGGCAGCCAGCAAATATAAAATACTCCATTTATGAAGAAAAACTTTAATCTCAATGCATCAACGACACGCCTCTCTTTACTAGTGAACTGAAAAAAAATTACAAGTTAACATGTGCCTTATGGTGTTTTTTATATATGGCAGAAATCAAATAAAAAAGTGTTACCTGGGCAAGTGGTAATGCAACAGCCATTTCAACACTTTTACTTGATAATGTATAAATGATGGGATTAGCCACCATCACTATAGCTATAGGAACATAAGTTGCAAAATAATTTGGCAGTATTCTCAATATGGCACTTGAAGCTGATGGCAGATTATGGCATCTGGAACAAGGCAAAATAACAAGCATAAAATTAAGTTGCATGGATGGGGATTTACCATAACACAAGCTCTGCTTAGCTTGGGGCTAGATAATGTTGTGTGAAATGTCCAGCATTATTTATTATTTATTTATTTATTTACCTACCCCCAATTTCTAAACATAGTAGTCTCTGGCAGTACAGAGAGAGTGGCTTGACAGAAATTTCAATTCAAAATTTATATAATAATGAAAACTAAATTGTGAATTAACATAAGTTAACAGCAATAAGTGTTTACCATGTTCTTAAATTGTCATAATACATGGGCGGATTTTTGACGTTAACAAAATCGGAAGATACAGTTTGGTGTTGCAGCTATGCTACATAATTATCTATAATTTAACATCCAAAATTTAATTACACCACACAACAGCGTAAGCATCAAAGAATTAGTTAAGTTGAGTGAAGACAGTGATGCATCCGCTATTCTGAAATTGTTTCACTGCGTCACACAATTTCGTATTCACGTAAAACACAAAGCCATGTTCATAACACAGCTGCACCCCAATTTTTTTGGCATTACTAATAATGGCTTGCATAAATATATCCTTAGCAGCTAATGGAACCTAAGTATTTAACCATAAAACTTACGTAGCATTAGGTATATATAGAATTGACAACCCAATGCCAGTTGTTGCTGCGGGCAGTACCCAGGCAAAGGAATGATAGAGCAGTAAATGTGAATCTCTTCCTTTTATAGTATTCCATGTGTCAATAGCATAGAATAGTGTCCAAAACCAAGTTGCTGTATAAAAATATTGTGTCCATGCCTGTGAATTATAATTTGAAATCCAGAAATTGCATTTAATTTTTAAAATACCTAATTAATATACTGTTAGAAAACACTTACAGATGTTATGCTACAAAACAGTACACTAACATCATCATCTGGCATAGGCATTATATTTTTATATTTTAACCAAAGAGAAGAGCGAACCATTACACCTGTAAAATTAAACATTTCAGAATACATTCATATTCTCAATGAATCAAAAGACTATAATTTTCAGATAATAAGTAAAGAGATAAGAAAAAGAACCATAACAACCCTCCTCTGCGCAGTTAGGTAAAAATTAAGCAAACCAAAGTGAGATTAGTCTTACTCACCCAATGATGCAAACAAATCTGCTATGGCAAGCCATATTATAATGCGACGCCCGCGTGTAATACTAAAACTAAATTGGGACTTAGTGATATCAGGAAATATCTGAAATGTAAAGTTTTACTTTATTATTTAAATATCGATGGTTAGAATACCTACCATCAAAAGTAAACAAAAATATTTCGTCACCTGATACAAAGCCCCTAGTATTCCAATGGTCGAAGAAACTAAACATACGACATTGTACGTATCTGTATTAAATTCGTCCATGATTCTTACAGCCAAATCCTCTTTTTTGCCGGTATGGTGACAGCAAAACGTTTGGATGGTAGGATCCGACATTTTCCCATATAAATTGGAAAGTATACGTAGGTAACAATTCGAGATTCTTTTGTAGGTCTATTCCGTAGATACCATAGTATTATTTATTTAATCTCGCTATAAATTAATATTTTACTAATTCCAGAAAGAGAATTTCACTTTACTGTTTACTTACACTTTAGCATAGCACTTTACCACAGATTTATAAATTATAAGTTTAGTACTCACCGCTTAATTTTTTTTTAATGGCTTCTGATTCATTTTGCCAATGTCAAGTAGCATAGATAAACAAACAATGTCCTCTGTCAAGTCATGTTCTAGTAAATCGATGGCAGTTTACTAGAATGTTCCTGGACAATTTCCACCCCTTCGAAAAGATACGCAATACCTACACTTATTTTATTGAAATTCACTACCATGTGCTCTTTAAATGCTACACCATATAACTCAAAAAAACACTAGAAATTGAAATAAAATAAAAAGGACGACGTGTACCTTCGAAAGAGCAGAAAAAGTCCTAGTACCTTTTTTTTTGAATGGCTTCTGAGGATATACTCAATTTTGTCAATGTCAAGTAACATAGATTTATCAAATAATGTCAAGTCATTTTCTAGTAAATTGATGGCAGTTTATTAGAGGATTTTTTATACTAATATCCATGGTAGACAGTTAGTTTCTCTGTCTACGGCTCGGACGATTCTTCGTCTACGGCCCTGCTTTGCTTTCAACAAGGAATTTGGTAATTTATCCATGGCTTTCAATGCTTACCTACTTTTTTTTTACAAACAAACTACAATCAGAATAGGTATTCGTCTGAGACCACAGGGCGGTTGTTCTGATAAATAAGGCGTGCTCGATTTTTGGGTCAGACTGGGTCGGCTATTTGCCCGACCGAGCCCTAGTTGTAAACAATCTTGTAAGCAATAAATGAATTACTATGAAATAATTATATTTTACACAAAAATGGCACTAATGTCCTTATGTTTACTCTAAAGCTCACTAAGGAAACATACATTTAGAACAAAATAATGAAGCAAAACTACAATTTCAATGAAAACTGTTGAAGCACTTGTGTAAAGTCAGCCCAGGCCGATACTGGCTTTGCCTCGTACCACAATGCACAATATTACACTCAGGCATTGTGAAATCCAACTTGTATCGTAAAAAATATAGGTATTTGCTAATAAAATAGTGAAAATTTACGAAAACACAAAAAGTAAACAAAACTTTGAATGAAGGCAATCAAAGGTCACAGAGTATTAAATGAATGTTTGAATGGCAAGCTAATGGTGGGCAATTTTCATACAAAATAAATGTTACTGCCGCTCCATTTTGTTCCTTGCTCCAAGTCTGAGACTTACAAGCTCTCCTTAGTCTGTGCTTACAAGTTCCAGTGCTGCCTACAGTCAAACCTAAAGTCAGTTTGCCCGAAACCGAGCAAAAAGATCCGAAATGTGTTAAAAAGATCCGTTTGTCTAATTATTTCTGTTTTTTATGATTGTTCATAAAAAAAAAGAAATAATTAGACAAACGGATCTTAATCGGATCTTTTTTTTTATCGGAGTAACGATCGATCGTTACTCGTAACCATCTCGTAACGTACCTACCTATTTTAAATGCAACAGTATATTGGTACCCCCAAAACCCCCCTCTGGCTACGCCAATGGTTGATACTCGCATCTTTTAAAATTTCTCCTTACCTCATAGATCAAGAATTCCAAAAATGGTTGATTCCTCCTGCTTTGGTTGTGGTTGCTACCCCTGAGCGGTTATTGAAAATTTTTTTAAATGTTATAGACTTTCCGACCTAATTTTATTACAGTAGGTACTAGCTGTAGCTGTAGGTACTTGCGGTTTCTAAAAACGCTACCCTTCAGCTATTTTGTGTAGGTAGGTACCTAAGTGAAGACAGTCGCGTCAGTTACATTGGTTAGCTAAGTAGGTAGGTATCTAAACTAGGTAAGACTCGAGTAGGTCATTCCAGCGTTTTTTACAGCAAGTGACATTTTGCTGTTTACCTTCTTCATCAACTGTTAGACGTCCACTGTTGGACGTGGTCTCGCTCCATCCTATTAAGTATGCAATGGGGGGGATTTGCCATAATCATTATGCTTGGCAGGCGGATTGGTGATCGTAGTATTGGTAAATTAATTCCTTTGTTTAGTAAATTAATTCCTTTGTTAGTAAATTAATTCCTTTGTTAGTAAATTAATTCCTTTGTAGTAAATTAATTCCTTTGTTAGTAAATTAATTCCTTTGTTTAGTAAATTAATTCCTTTGTTAGTAAATTAATTCCTTTGTTCAAGTCTGGTAATGAAAAAGATCCAGGTAATTATAGGCCAATTTCTATATTGCCTGTGTTAAGTAAAATCTTCGAGAAACTTATTCTTACTCAGTTATTGTCACACTTCAACCTCCACGGACTTCTTCATAGTCATCAATTTGGATTTACTAAGGGTCGTTCGACAGCCGATGCTGGTACCATGCTCTTAGAACACATATTTGAAGCATGGGAGAACTCGCAGGACGCGATCGGAGTTTCCTGCGACACGACACTTTTTATCATACAACTATCCAAGTGTATGTGTGTGTATGTAATAATATTTCATAGATATATTGCGATATTACTGTAAGAATATTGATTTCTTTGAAACGCTCCCTCAAGGAGTCACGCAACTTCATTTTATAAATGGCACGTATTGCCCGGTTTTGTAAGACAAAAAATAGCTTGGATATCTGTAGCTTTACCCCACAGTATGATACATATTATATGACATAACACTATGGAAGTAGCTAAAATAAACCAGCCTAGCTGTAGCTTCATCAGTAATCTGCCTTATTATACGAACTGCATATGCAGCGGAACTAAGTCTACCAGCTAGAGCCACAATTTGTGGTGCCCACTGCAACCCGGCATCAATATTAAGCCCTAAAAAAATAGTAGACTTGACAAGTTCAAGTGTCTCCCCAATTATTTTAATATTAGTTGGATAATGTTTTACATTTAGCAATGTGAATTGGATGCACTTAGTTTTTTTAGCATTAAGCAAAAGATTATTTACTGTGAACCACTCAAGAACACGCGATAGTGAATCATTTATACCATCGTAATTAGATTTAGATCTATCAACTTTGAAAATCAAAGAAGTAACGTCAGCAAACAGAACTATGTCACATTTATGTCTTTCACAAAAAAAGGGAGATCGTTGATGTAAACTAGGAATAAAAAAGGGCCTAGTATTGATCCCTGTGGTACCCCCATGACAATAGTCGATCCTGAAGACCTTTCACCACCAACATCAACTTTTAATAATATTTGAGTCCTACTCCTACCTATATCTGGCGATTCCTATACGTTATCTTTGCACGACATCAACAGCAGCGAACCATGAGAACAAGACTTTTATATTTGACGAGAGAAGCGAGCCGCGAAAATTAAGTGAGAGCAGCCAAAATGGTGGGATATTCAAGGCACCAACCAGCGAGTAGAGCGAACTAAAGGTTTTCGAGAGGCGACCACGAACCGACAACGCAGTGTAGGAAGACCACCCTCTCGATGGATCAAGGACATTATAAAGGCCGCAGGAAGTCGTAGTTCGTCGTGGCATTCTATGGGGGAGGCCTATGTCCAGCAGTGGGTTTGTACAGGCTAATGATGATGTATCAACGGAACGTAAAACTACCTACAACCTTTATTGAAGTCAGTCAACTCAACATCTAAAATAGACATGGAACGAGTACTCGGGTTGGATTCGGTACTCGGCGGATTCGGCCTTTTTTAGGGTTCGGCTGAGCACCGAGTATTAACGGCCGAGTACCGAGTACTCGGCCTTAAAGTGAAAAGTTAAGACAAAATGCCAGTTTTTATCATTATTATTATAAGTACTAGATATATTAAAACACCAGGAACATGAGAAACAGCAGAAATATTGACAACGTTCATAAGAATCTATAATATAAATTATTATTACAAATATCTATTTAAAATTTAAGAGAGGAAGATTGTAATGCAAAAACACTAGTTTTTGGGCCCTATTTGGGTCTAGGTTACGAGCGTAACAGTGAATATTCGTACAAAAGTGACAAACGAGTTGACAAATTATGAAATTACTAATTTTCGCAAAGGGGATTCCCCGTGCACAGATTCGTCACACTGCAATATCACACTGTTACTTGTGTAAGGGAAATACCGCGTGCCACCCGCCCGCTACCGCGTTTTTTTAAAGCCGAGTATTCGGCCGAGTACTCGGCCCAATCTAGACCGAGTACTCGGCGAATCACTACTCGTTCCATGTCTAATCTAAAATAATCGAGTAGTTACTGATAGATCCAGTGACTAATCATCCGGTGAACTTTTTTAATGGTCAATAAACTGAACTACCTACGATTTGCACTACTAATGTCAAAAAAGAAAAATGTCCAGGAGCTAAATACTTAATACCCAAATATGGAATCGCCCAATCGGAAAAACATCAGTTTAAAAAAGGCCAACTAGAAAAATGACCAGATACAGAAAAGGCCCTCTAGAAAACTGACCAAGAATAGAAATAACCAACCAGAAAAATGTCCAACTATAGAGACGTCCAAGATAATAATATACTTAGATATAATACTTATTTTCATCCCATCTATTCGAAAAGGACGACTTGGTTCGCCTTTAAGTGCACCCAAAGGTGGTGTTTTCTATAAGAAACTTTTATAAGTGCGCCGCAATTATAATTTCTGCGCACTTTTTGAATTTAAATAGTAGATTGTATCATTAGGGAGCAAAATAATATTTTTACGGCGAGGGCGCTTTTTTGAATCCAGAGTGAAGTGAGGGATATTCAAAGTACGTCGCCCGAGCCAAAAATATATTTTGCGCCCGAGTACTCTACTTTTCATCACCCACTATGAGAAAATAAAAGGCACCTCATATTTTATTTCAAAACAAAACCATGAATTTCTAACAATCCGTGAATAACTTATCATTTAAAAAACAGACTTCCGCCATTGTATTCGACTAAATATTTGGATGAAAAAAAAATTATGAAAGAACCATAGTGGTGAAAGGATTATGATACTTTCTGAATGCAAATGCTTGGTTTGTTGCTGAAAATATCAAAATCGCCATATGTATGCCTAAAATATTTGAGGAGTTCCCTCTAATTCTAATCTAATTCTAATTGAAAATGGGGGAGATAAGATCTGCACTGACTTCCCGCATTGGGGTGTATTGTGCATTGTCCCCCTGCTAACCCTACCCCAGCCAGCCCAACTCCTTAAAATAACGGAGAAGGACTCTGGGTTGATGGCAGCACTGTTCCAGTGTCCCCGAATGAGTAACGGATGAAGTTAAACAGGACTCTATCAGCTCCTGGAGTCCGGTTTTTTTCCTGGCTTCATTTGTGGTCATTTTGTGTTCACAAATGAAGCCAGGAGTTCCCTCAATTCCTCATGGATTTCAACATCAGAACGGATTCTGAAAAAAATTGGACCAATCTGGAAGTATATCTATTCATATAAAAAAAGAATTTTCCAAATCGGTTCATAAACGCCGGAGATATGAGGTAACAAACATTAAAAAAAAAATACAACCGAATTGAGAACCTCCTCCTTTTTGTAAAGTCGGTTAAATATAACGAAATCGCGGGCCGTAGTTCGCGCGTTTCTAATTTGTTTTTTTTTATTCAGCCGGTGGCGCGACTATGGGCCGTTGGTCGTACCAGCCAGTATTTATTTAAACAATATTTGCGTTCGCCTTCTTTGGCGCTGAACACTAAGATGATCCAAATTTAAAAAGGGCGCGGCAAAGATAATTGCTGCGCACTTATTTGTGTTTGATTCTTTTCAAGATGTTCCAAATTCAAAAATTGCGCGGAAAAGATAATTGCGGCGCACTTATTTGAGTTCGATATGTTCCAAATTTAAAAAGTGCGCGGCAAAGATAATTGCGGCGCACTTATAGAAGCTTCATACAGAAAACATCACCTTTGGGTGCACTTATAGGCGAACCAAGTCGTCCTTTTCGAATAGATGGGATGAAAACATTCAAAACACTTAGTGTTCAGCGCCAAAAAAATGGAACGCAATTTAATGTTTGAATAAAATACTGGCTGGTACGACGGCCCATAATCGGGCCGCGCCGGTTCAATAAAAAAAAATTAAAAACGCGCGAACTACAGGGGGCTTAGTACGGGTTTTGATAGTTAACGAAACTATAAAAAGTTTCGTTTCCATTCAATACATTTACTGACAGCGTCCTTAGTTTTCATCTCGTTTTCGCTAGGGGCGCTGCAAGTAAATGTATGGAAGGAAACGAAACTTTATATAGTTTCGTAAACTATCAAAACCCGTACTAAGCCCCCAGACCGCGTTTTCGACAATTTTCACAGATTGTTAGAAATTAATGGTTTTGTTTTGAAATAAGATATGAGGCACCTTTTATTTTCTCATAGTGGGTGATGAAAAGTAGAGTGTATCACTTCGGGCGCAAAATATATTTTTGGCTCGGGCGATGTACTTTGAATCTCTCGCTACGTTCAGGATTCTACTAAAGAATCCCTCGCTTCGCTCTGGATTCAAAAAAGCGCCCTCGACGTAAAAATATTATTTTGCTCCCTTATGATACATCTACTATTTTTTTTAAATAAGGAAAAATGTGTTCCAAATTCAAAATAATATCGTAGATCAAACAAAATGTTGACCTCCTCGATGTCATCATCACCCCCTTTTGGCTAAGTAAACCCTTTCCGTGGTTAACTCAAAGCCTAACCTAAACAAACTAGCCTTTTTTTTTCAATTAAACATTTAGCAATCACATATTAAATATTACATTTTTTTATTATTGGACATTATTATAATTGGACATATTTATTATTGTTTTACTACTGGACATTTAAAAATTTAGACATTTTTATAATTGGACTATATTTCTTTTGGACATTTTTATTTTTTGACATTAATCGTGCAAATTCTACCTACAACGTCATTCAAATTTCTACAAATGGGAGGATGGACATGGACGTCCATTGAACAATGGGTGTTTTACTAGCTACCCGCGCGCGACTTCGTTCGTGTGGTCCCGGTACATTTAAACCTTTCCGTGACTATTATGAACACAACAAAACCAAAATCAAATAAATCCGCCCAGCCGTTCTAGAGTTTTAGCGAGACAAACTAACAGCAATTGATTTTTATGTAGATAGAGGATATGGCACCTACTAGCTGACCCGTTCGGGACTACGTCCGCGCGGAAGAAGCTAATGCGGCAGCAGTGAAATAAACAAACTCCCACAACCTCCTTGGTCTTGATGTGTAGGAAATTACCTCGAGGTGAGTTTTATTTCTCATTAAAATGTTTTTAGAAGTCAGTTAGAAAGGTAAACAAATTAAAATACAAAAAAAATACTTACCTCAAAAATAATTAAAGTTCTCTGGTAATGCAAATTTAACTCTTTCTTTACACTTAAGTAGTCGGGGCTGATAAAGGTGCCATCGCGAGGTCTCGTTCGGGGCGAACCACTAGTAATATTAGTGTGAGTTTTCGTAGGAATCCCTAATTTTTTTCATAATAAAATGTAGCCATAATGTTACTCAGTGATACTAAAGCATACTACTGGTGAAAAAATTTTTAAATTCAGTCCAGTGGTTTTTGAATTAAAGAGGGTAAGTCTTTATTCCCACAGGAAACAGAAAATATTCGTGAAAGGAAAATTCGTAGGTATCAAATGTATTGCTTTATTTCATAGAAGACTTGGTATTATGTAAAATTGGTCTAGTGGTTACGTGGTATATGGTAGCCTACTTGTACCTACGGAATTCTCTCCACGCGAGTCCGACTCGCTCTTCACCGGGTTTTTTGAAAACTCCGATTTGAATCCTGTTTTAAAACATAAGTAACTAGGTACTTAAGGTACCAACATAATACAACGTGACAGATCTATTTTTAACCGACTTCAAAAAAGGAGGAGGTTCTCAATTTTTTATGATTTGCATAGAAACACTATTATATTCCAACCTGTCAACGTACCGTATTTAATTATAAAATATATTTGAGGTCCTTAGTTACGAACTTATACATCATAGCCGTGCACCAGTTGAGGGTATCGACCTTCCTACTGTTACTTGATATAACTGTTAACTTGGATGTAAATAACTTAGTGAAGCGCAGGGCGCTCCGCCTCTGGCGCGGCGCGGTGCTAAGGCCAGTCACCAGTCGCGCATCATCGAGAGTCTGGATCGCAACCCCGTTTCAATCAACGAGATAAATAAAAATGTGTAGGTTCACATTAATAACGTTTTTTTTCCTTCTGTGCGAAAGAGTGTTGGCCTCAAATATTGATCAAAGGCAAACGGGAGATCTGAACGTTCAGATTGATTTGAAGAATTTCAAAATATTTGCTTTGACTAAAGGGAAGGAGGAGTATGTGGTAAGTTTGGTTTTTTCTTTCTACCAATAAAATTCTGATCCACTAAATTTATAATTATATATTTTTTCATACGGTACATACCACTAGAGACGTAAAGTATTATTGTTATTACTTACTATTGTATTTTATTTTTATTTACTTAGTTATTGAAAAAAAATCAACAAAATTTTGGTAAGTTATGTTATTAGGTAGGTAGGTACTTACCTAACTTGAAAATCAAGCAAGTACCTACCTAAGAAAATTCTATATTTACCTACTTTACTTCGTCATCATCAACATCAGCCTGTAGAAGTCCACTGCTAGACATAGGCCTCCCCCTTAGAATGCCACGACGAATGGCTTGAGCCGCCTCCATCCACCGACTTCCTGCGACGTTTATAATGTCTTTAGTCCATCGAGTGGAGGGCCTTTCTCTATTACCACGTCGTCCGGTTTGTGGTCGCCACTCGAGAACCTTTATTGCCCAACGGTTATCAGTTCTTCGAGCTATATGACCTGCCCATTGCCACTTCAACTTGCTAATTGAAGCAATTTTGCTTCAATTTGCCAACTTACATAATTGACATTAAATTGGAAATAAGACCGTCCTACGGTGTTCCATTATATAGCGTAAAGCGATAAAATTAAATGAGAGCTGGTGCCCAAAAGGTTTAATAGAAAAACCTGTATATAGGGTCACCAGGACCACCATACGTCTTATGTGATACTATAAGTACCTACGTGATGTACGATTCCAACGAACACTACGTTTTTTGCTACGGAAAAGTCTCCAACTCTAGACTCTTCTAAGAAAAATTTGTACTCGAATAAAACCTCCACAATTTTTTTTTCAAAACTTGTGGTATTTTTGTGCTATATTTAACTTTCCTAGAATCTAGTTTTTATTATGAAGCCATTGAAGTGTAGCCATATGAAACTGACAGGGTAAATAGCCAATGAACTGACTGAGGATGTTTTATGAGTATATAACAACAGTATTTAGTTTTTTTTTAATAATGCTGTGAGTTTAATAATTAAGCTTCATCAAAGATATAAACCTAGATATAGCCTCCTTCCGCTATTTCGACACATATAAAAGAAAGGTGTGAGCTCGTATCAATCGAATAAGTGCGTGGGAACAATGATTCGCATTTTAAACTTGATTCGAAAAAAGTCACTTTTCGAATTAGTCAACAATACCAACACCTAAGTGGCCCTAGTTAGACTCCCAATTATCCGTAAAAATCCGATATTGTTTACTTACTTCAAATTTAGTAAGTATTAGATATGCATAAATTCAATAAAGTTTACGTTTCAGGATTACGATTACGCCTACGACTATTCAGAGATGACAATAAAACCACAAAACGGAACAACTAGCACAACGAAGAAACCGTTAACGACTGAAACAGTTACGCAAATTGACAAAGATAACGCGACACTATCACTTACAGACTTTGAATTGACCACAAAATTAATAGAAAATAATGAGTCGATAACAGGGAATGCAGCCACTACAGACTCTGTGTCTTATTCTTCAAGTACTACAGTCGCTACAACCACTTTAAGACGCGAGGGGATGATTAACAACACGATTACAACTTCTGAAAGTAACAACGCCACAGCACTTTCGGACTGCAAGAAGGGATTTTTTAGAAATAGCAAAGGAAATTGCGAACTTAAGTTGCAGAACCCTTCTAATATGTAAGATATATACCTACCTATGTTTAATTTCTTTATTTTAGACAATTTATTACACCAGGGGATGGGCAGCAGCATTAACCTGAGTAGGTAACACTGGCTTAACACCAATAAGTGTAGACTTCAGGTTTAGACCTAGCGTCTTCTTCTTTCTCTTCGCTCTATCCCGTCCCGCGTCCGTCATAGGTACAGGTGGGCTTATTGCCTTAGGTAGTATCGGCTTTTTTTTTTGCGGCATTCAATGCTTTTATATACTAACCTGCCAGTTGACTAAGGCCGATTAGATATTTATTTTTTGGATTATAAGATCATAAACTTCAAACTAAATAAAAATTAAAATAGCCTTAAAACTACGGAGTAAGGAATATTTTATTTTGACGCAATAATATAATACGATCACTCCTGTACAAAATTACCGTTTTTAGGTAGGTAGCTTGCTTACATTTTTATTCTTCACTGCAATGGGCCATGGTATATAGGTGTAATAGTTTATGCCACTATAGCCATGCCACTGATCGTGCAGTGGGTGAAATGAGAGAACTTTTAGAATTTTCCCGAAAACCTCACTGGTTAGGGATGATCAACTAATACATTTGGGTACTACCTACCTTTATAAGCATCTATGCATTTTTAATTTTAAGTCAATTTCCTCATACTTTTGCTTCTTGCGGGCTCTGCAAATTTTTGAGTACCATGTTAATAGGTAACATTTTTACAGGACCTAACATATTTTTCTTTTCAGATTACTTAAAATGCTTCAGCAAAAATCTAAATCCAGTGGAGGAAATGGAGTCAGAAAATCATGACCTATCCTTGTTTGTTCAAAATGTACCATTACCTAACTCCAAAATGAATTGTTAGTTGAAAATAATTTTTGTTTGTATTTCTAAAATACTATGTAAGGTAAATGACAAGAATGAAAACTGAAATAAAAATTTGATGATAAACTCATTACTTTATTTACTTAACAATCAAAGTGTATTTTATCAACATAATAATAGTGTAGTTATAATATGGGACGGGCTCATTAAATGCAAAGGTTTTTTATTTGTACTATAATTCTTGAGCTTGGAAATCAAGTTATGAAATGATTAAATTCAAGTAATTATAAATTATTTAATTTGATTTTGAACAATATATATATTATGTCAATAGTCACATGCATTTAGCTACGTAGCAGAGTCATACATTAATAGCATGTCTATTGGAGATCAAAGCTTGCACAGGCAGAACAAGAGAGGAATGAAGGCTCCGATTGTTACGAACACAGGGATTAATAGTGTGCTCTCATCCATGGAGTAAGGGTCGGGTGTCTTGGGCCCGCTGGCACGCTTTGAGTTGATGTTCATTTCTTCTACTTCATCCCTTGGTTCCTCCGCCTCATTCTCTGGCCACACAAGAGGAGGAAGTTTTGGAACCTCATCTATGGTGCCTCGCATGACATAAAGAGCATTGATTTTAGGGTTATCTCTGTACCCTTTAATAAACTCTACTTTGATTTTGCCTCCTCTTATATCGGATTCCTCTTCATTGTAGTAGAGTTTACCATTTTTTATAGAGTACGGTATATACTCATCGTGAGCTACACCACGACCCACTTTATCAAAAATATCCATATCAGCTACTATCGTATGGTCTCCATTTAGAACTACATCAAAAACTTTCATGTTAGGGGCGTTAAAATACACTTCACTGAATTTTAGCACCAACACGTAGTCACCATCACTTTTTGCTGGAATATCGTAGCCAAAAGTGCTGTGATGATATCTTTCTGTTTGGTACAGTATTTCATCCTTCGTATTCACTCGGCCTATCATAACCAGCTGTTTACCGAAATCCGAGGTGGTGCCGACTCTTCCCTGCAATGTGTCCTTTTCATAGTGAATTCCATATATATCCGTATGTGCAGGACCTCCGGCGTTAATAGCATAAATTATTTCACCTAATCCTGTAGCAGTTTTTATCACGCTGATTATGGAAATGATTGTAAAAATTATTGACCGCAACATTGTCTCTGAACTATTTTGTTAGCACCGTAATTTTAGTCTCTGATGTGGCACATCTATCTAATTACTGTTGTCTAGAAATATTGGAATTATTTAGCAATAGTGTTCAAGAAGTAGTCAATTGCCGGCTCCATTTCAAACGTGACAGCAAACAAAAAAATAAATTACAATTTTAATATTTGACGGCAAAATTACGTGTCATGTACCGTTGTAGGTCTCAGTCAGTCAGAGAGAGAACAACTGAGATGTACCGTCGTGTCAGTCACAGACTACTAAACTAAGGAATCTGGTACCGATCAGTGTTGCCGAAAGTCAAACGTCAAAGTTCCGACACCGAACCTAAAAAGATCCGTAAAGCGGTGAAAAGATTTTGACAATATATTATAGTTTTTCATTATGAAGTTTTTGACGTGACAACGTCTTATAATTCGATAGAGCCGGCTGCACGCACGAAAAAACATGACTCATGCGGCGTTACCTCGCTCTGAGGCGTTCCATGTAAGGCTTGAAGTGCAAGCGAGAGCGCGGAACGAGCGACAAAGTCAATCAATCGGGGATCGGGCAATCATTGTCACGTTCAACTATCGTCAGTAAACCGACTTTACAGACAACCAATTTTTTTGGTTACCTTGTTTGTAAGGCACGCCTCTCCATCTTTCTGCACGCCCAGGATGACTGGTAGATAATGCTATTAGCATTAAGTCCTCCTAGCACTAATGCGTGAAAGTTTAAATAAATAAATAAGTTTTTTTATGAGTATGTATGTGTACATACACAGGTACAAAATAATGTATCAATATTTAAGTAAGTACACCCCATGTAAAGAAGGATGGCGACGTTCCATACATTTTGTGACCCACCTTTTTTGTAAAGGAGTTGTTCCAAAATGGCCTATGTCTATGTCCACCAGACAGAGAATGGCGAAAAAATCAGTGATTTTCTAAAAAACTAACTACTACTCTAATTTGAAGATTAAAAATCTGCATAAAAATGTTTGAAATTAGAATTGTTTTTACAATGGTAACATATTTTCCTGTGCAGCCACGACAGTAATGCCGCGTTTATTGCTCTGTGGTTGCTTGCTTCATTTGTTTGTTGGGAGTTACTCCCAACTTTTGTTCCTTGCTCCAAGCTCCCAACATACTGTATGTTCGTTCCTTGCTCCAAGGTTGGGAGTTGTGTTTGAAAACGTGGTGTTTCTTTACTCTTTATCAGTTGTAAACTGCTGTCGAAGCATATTACCAGAGAGTATATTGTATCCGCCCCGCTATTTTGTTATGTTTTATGTTGCTCTCCGTGAGAAAGATATTTTAGGAAATTGCATTACTACTTACTTGAGATACTTTTGGTTATTGGTAATATATGATAAAAGAATGAAAAAGCAAATTAAATTAAGTTGGAGGAAAATAATTGATAGAGGTAAATTATCTAGAAAACTTTGTAAACTTCGGGTGGAATACGAATTATACGTATAACACATCGACTAACATAAAGTATAATTTTTATTAAATTTGGTACAAAAAATACCTTGTTCCATACTTTTTAATTGTAGTTTTACAAACACCTATTGTTTAAAACTAATGTAATAACCTATAACTATGTGGTATGTATGTACTACTATGTATATAATATAATAATATACTAGTATGTACATACAAGACTAATAAGCAGTAAGTAACAATAATTTTGTAGGTAGACAAAAATTTGTAAGCTCCCACCTTAGGAAAACCTTTGTTGTGGGGAGCTCATGGGCGTAGCCAGGGGGGGGGGGTTAGGGGTTCAAACCCCCCCGAAATATTCAAAATGTTGATAAAATCTGATACTTTTTGAAGAAATACCAGTGTGGTGAATGTGTCCCTTTTTTGGGCTGTTCCCAGTAGTTTTACCGAGTAGTCTTAACAGTTGAACTACTGGGAATTTTCTTCCCAACAGACTTACTAGTAAGACCACTGGGAACATTGTACCCAGTAGACTTACCAGTAAAACAAAACTCCTAATAGTCCTACTTTTATGTAGACTTAGGTAATTGATAGACAACCTACCATCCTAACTAACTTGCATCCATGACCTAAGATAAAACATTTGCTTGACTGACATCTTGTCACATAATTATCAAATCACAAATGAATAAGTAATGAATAATGCTTGTAATTTAATTTTAATTCTGTGAAGTGTTTGATATAAATGTGATAAAAAGGGGACGAGGTGAGGTACTGTTGTTGTACCAGTACTATAAATTTGATTACAAAAAAATACATAAAAAAAATATTTCAAAAAATATATAATACTAAAAAATACTATAAAATTAAAAAATTACGTTCGTAGAATAGATGACGTAGGAAGAAATACGCAGTTATTTTAATTTTTGTTTTTTTTCTCTTAGACATAATAAAGCTACTGTCTATCAATTACAAGGTCTATGTTTTATAAAGTAAAACTAATGGGAAAAAAATAACATTAGCGAAGTCTTAATATCAGTAAGTCTGATGGGAAGAAAATTCCCAGTAGTTCAACTGGTAGTACCACTCGGTAAAACTACTGGGAATAGCCCGTTTTGTAATATCAGTAAGTCTGATGGGAAGAAAATTCCCAGTAGTTCAACTGGTAAGACTACTCGGTAAAACTACTGGGAATAGCCCGTTTTTTTCACAATAATGTCATTTCGTGTACATTTTTGTTGTTTTGTTTTCTTGAACCCACCCGAAACTAAAACGTGTAGGTACATTTTTCTTGTGTTTTATTTTCTTAGTGTTATTTACGTTAGAAAAGTTAGTTGTTCCTCCGTTTCACCTTATAAGAGTCGTCAGCCAGTCAGACAATACTTTTTTACACTTTTTGACGTGTTAACGTCTTATAAATCGATGGAGCCGGCTGCACGCTCGAAAAAACATGACTAATGCGTCGTTACCTCGTCATACGCAGTTTCAGGTTCTCAATTTATCTTTCTTTAATATCGAGCAGAGGACTTCAAATGACGGAAGCTTTCATAAAACTAATATCATTAGTAAAATAAAAGTAAGTAAGTAATCCAATGTAAGTACCTACATGTGTTTTAATAAATTGGTCGACGCTAATCGATTTTCAATGTGTCAAAAGACAATTAACTAGTAAGAAGAAAAAAGTAGATCCATGGGTGTTGGGTAGGTTATCATGCAAATGGCTATCACAGTGTGTTCCCATAATAACTAACCCAGTTTTACCACAACTTTGTAATTTTTAGAGTTTCGTATCACAAAAGGAATAAGGAATCTTGATAGGATCACTTCTTTGTCCGTTATGATGATGATGATAATAAAAAGTAGCCGATATGTTAATCCAAGTTATAAGGTATCTCTATTACAAGTTTCACTCAAATTAGTTCAGCCGTTTGAGCTTGAAGAAGTAACAAACATACTCACAAATTTTCGCGTTCATAATATTGGGATTTAGACCTTTTATATAATTTCCTGTATTTTTTTTAAATAAATTATTACACATAAGGATGTCAAATTTTCTACTGATAATTTAAGTGGTCTAAACTCAATTGAATATACTTGAAGAACAAAAAGAACGTAATACAATATTTGACTGAATCTTGAAGTGAAGTTCTGATCAATATTTTATGAATCATTTTTAATAAAGGTTTAGGATTTGCACCCGAGCCCAATGGAGAAAACTGCTAGAAATTCTGAAAAGAATGAGAAGAGTAGTTATGGAATATAAGAACTCTACTTCAAGAAGTTCGTTTGATCTAATATTGTAGATATAAATAGGGATAAATATATGTTAAAAAAAAAACGGTTGTCTGTAAAGTCGGTTTACTGACGATAGTTCAACGTGTCAACGTCGTTATTGTGCTTCTTTGTCGCTCGTTCCGCGCTCGCGCGCATGCGGCGTTAGCGCATGCGCATATATATATATATCGCATGCGCTATGCGCATGCGGCGTTAGCGCATGCGCATATGTATATATATAGCATATATAGCGCATATATATATATATAGCATATATAGCGCATGCGCATGCGGCGTTAACGCATGCGCTCCGCGCATGCGCATATATATATATGTGTATATATATGTATATATATATATATATATATATAGCATATATAGCGCATGCGTTTTGCGAGGTGACGCATGACGAGGTCATGTTTTTCTAGGAAATTTCAGTTCAGAATGACCGAACCTGGTTCGCATTTTGGGGCCTTCAATACCTACTAGCCTTCGATGGCCATAATAAGTGTTTTTTAAGCATTCTGGTGCATTTTTATTAAATTTTAATGTTGTTTTAATAACCAAAAGTATCTCCACTGAATGTAACGTGAAATTGTCAAAAAAGGTGGGTCACAAAATGTATGGAACGTCGCCATTCTTCTTTGCAATATAAGGAAATTATCTATCTTAGTGTGATAGAAGTTAAAGGCGAGCGTAGCAAGCCGCAATAGTTCAGTGTTTTTAGGATCAAAGAACTGCAAAGTTAAATAAGTAAATTAATAGTGTGACAGAAGTTAGAGAAGCGCGAAGTGAGACGCACAAAATCAGTGTTTTTAGAAGCAATGCGCAGCTAGGTAAACAAAAGCAAAACATGCAAAACAAATAAAAAAAAAAATAAGTAAAGGGAAAAGAAGTAGGTGTGCAAAAGAAGTTAGGTTATCTACACTACGAAAATTTGTAGAGTGTGCCGTGGTGTGTGTGTGTAGCGTGGTGTGTCCGGCCTAAGAATAGGTCCCTTTTCTCCCGTGGATGAAGTAAAAGCCTTACTAGGGGGACAGGCAGCAGCATCCACCTGTGCACTTAACACCAAACTGTGATCACCAATCCTGCCAAGCGTGGTAATTAGGGCAAATCCCACCATTGAATTTAAAAGAGGCCTCGTCCAACAGTGGACGTAAACTGGCTGGCGTTGGCGACGATGGTGATACCTATGATAAAAACACTATAGCTAGGTAGCACATTTTTAGGCTAGGCCAAGATTCTGTGCCGCTGCTGTATGTTCGGCTTTTCGCTATTTTTTTATGATAAACGAAGTAATTGCGTTTGTAGGTTTGTATCTACGTAGAAACCAGTAGCCAGTAGGTATTACCTTTCAGTCTGTAAAGCTATTGCCGGCAGTATAACGGATCGCGCCGCCCACGAGGCGTGAAATATACTCTCAATATCCGGCCGGTGGTATTGGCTCGTGTGACGTCACCGACACTTCGCTGAGCGCACCTATCTACAGGATATGTAGGTAGGCACTACTTCTGAGTCCCAATTCTCTAATTTAAAAACATTCAATTCGCAGTATAATCTCGTCTCAGTCACACTGTCACGTTTAGTAACTACTACTTAATCTTCACGTTTCTTGCGAAGAATATGTGAATGTAATAGTTACTATACGAGACAGTGCGACTGACACGAGATTATATTGTGACTGGAATATTTTTAAATTAGAGAATTGGGCCTCTGGTCGATCTAATGTCCAATAGCTATCTTTTCTCCACTAGCCAATTGCTGTGGATGTGGCTACCTGCTCGTGTCAAAGTCGTAGTTATTAGCTTTTCTTTGGTAAGTATATAAAAATGAAAATATATGTTATACTATGATCATGTTTACAAGATCAATAAACTAATAATAAAATATGTACTAATAAGTATAATATTCATGAAAATAGGAACAAACTTAGTTTGTATGCAGAAGCCTCAAGCGCCCTAGCAGTACACAGTTCTTTCTATTGCATGCAATGAGAACTGAGGCCCAATTCTCTAATTTTAAAACATTCCAGTCACAATATAATCTCGTGTCAGTCGCACTGTATCGTATAGTTACTACTACTTAATCTTCGCGTATGCATGCGAAGATTAAGTAATAGTTACTATATAGGTTGACAGTTGACAGTGCGACTGAGACGAGATTATACTGCGAATTGAATGTTTTTAAATTAGAGAATTGGGCCTCTGGTTGTACCCACAAATAAACCCTCGGCGCTAAATCAAGCTAAATATAATAATCATCCTCTCAGATACTTATTGTAAAATAGTATATGAGTGAAGTAAAATATAAGTTGTTCTAAGAAGGTAAATAAAAAAAAAACATTCGCATACATTTTAATAGAATCCACACTAGGATTCTCTGTGCCGTGGTTATCAGAAACTACGAGGTACCATGGTACCATAACACCCAGACTAGAACAAATGTTGAAAATATTTGTCCAGTTAGGCTTGCTTCCGTTCATACACAGTCATAAAATCTTAGATTAGACTTTAAAATATTTAATAGTTTATGTGTGCTGTCTTTCACCTTAATACTTTTTAGAGGTGGTTCTTTATTTTTTTAAATAAACATATTTTTGAGTCGTTTTATATCTGGTAATAACAAGATGCTACGCATACTGTAGCCACCTCTACGACGTAGCGTTATTAAAAACATGTAAGCAGGTACAATCATATTGAGATATCCCGTAGCCTATGTCCGTCCTATGTCAGTGGCCTATGTGTGTGTATGTGTAGTGTATGTATGTATGTATGTAGTGTATGTATGTGTGTAGTATGTAAGTATAGTAGAACTTCTTGTGAAGGAGTTCGTCCGGGGAAGTACTACCACCGTACCTATTTCTGCCGCCAAGCAGTAGTGCTTGCATTGCTGTGTTTCGGTTTGAAGGGTACGGGTGCCGGTGAAATTACAGGCACATGAGACTTTTCATCTTTATGTCTCAGGGTCGGCAGCGCGCGTGTGGTGCCTCTGGTGTTACAGGCGTCCATAGGCTACGGTACCTAACTGCTTTCCATCAGGTGGGCCGTATACTTGTTTGATTGCAAAGTAGTATAAAAAAAAATGTCCAGCAGTGGACTTACAAAGGTCGATGATGATAAAGTAAGTATAATATTGATAATGGCCGAGTAAGGACGCCCGGCCCCAATTCTACTGAACAAATTGTGTTTGAATATTGTTAATGAATTATCACAAAATTGTCATTTTTGACACTTTTGGTAAAGCAAAAGTGTCAAATCCGCTGTCTAATCTGCGCTGCAGTATCTAGGGTAACCTTTGAGGAGATGACACTTGAAGATAAATAGTAGTAGGTACCTATGCTAGTAGTAAAGCTCCTTATGAAAGAGTCCGTCCAAGGAAGTACTACCACCATATCAATTTCTGCCGCCAAGAGGAAGTGCTCATATTGCTGTGTTCCAGTTTGAAGGTGCCGGTGAAATTTCAAGCACATGGAACTTTTCATCTTTATGTCTCAGGATGACGGGCGCAGTGCAGTGCCAAGTAGGGCGCGTCCTAGGTGAACCTCACCTAAAATGTATTGTAAGGTAATGGGCTGGGGTTATCGCTTAACATCAGAGGGCCTATTACGAGTTATGCATTGCAGCAATCAATTTGCAAGTCGTGAGTATTCAACGTGACTTACGTAGTAGGTAACTATTTAAGAATCTGTGCTGTTTCTATCGACTGCGCGGCACAGAATGATGAGTTACTATGTAAGCGACGTTGAATACTCACGACTCGCAAAGTGATTGTTGCAATGCAAAACTCCTAATAGGCCCTCAGGTGGTCCACATGCCAGTTACGTCATTTAATCACATAAATAGATGTTTTTGTGAGAAGCTTCAAGGTAACAATGTACTAACATAACATAAGACCTCTGTGGCGCGGCGGGCCAAGGTTCGGCTGCGACGCAAGAGGGTGCAGGTTCGATTAAATATTCCCGCCTCTGATTAAATATTTGTACGATCTTCAGATAATTGCTCAGGGTGTTCTGGGTATTTTTATATGTTTAATAAAAAATATCTATCTATGTAATGTATTGTATTAAGTATATCAGTTATCTAGTACCCATAACACAAGCTCTGCTTAGCTTGGGGCTAGATAATGTTGTGTGAAATGTCCAGCATTTATTTATTTATTTATTAATAATACTCAACAATCACATACATAGTCTTGACACTAGAATTCCCTGTGTCGTGGGTACTACGAGAACTACGAGTACCTTGGTACCATATCACCCAGACCCGGAACAAATATTTGCACATCATGCAAACATTTGTGCCGCAGCGGGAATCAAACCCACACCTCTTATTATTACCACATTTTATTATCCTGTTAATTAATGACTTTAAACATCAACGCCTTAAAATAATAATAACAAGATTCTACGCATACCGTAGCAACCTCTACACGGCGTAGCGTTATTAAAAATATGTAAATACAATATTGTTAATAGGAAGAGCGCTCAAAGAACCTCGCTCAGAACTCCATTAGTATGTTTTTGATATGAATTTAGAGATTGGTTAGGAAGATTTCATTTTGTAGAAAAGGGATGGTTTCCATGTGCGGAGAACATACAGGTTCATACTATACAATTTATATACAAATTAATTATAATTAATTTAGATACTTATGGGTAAAAAACCTTAAACTCTAATTACTTAGATACTTATGGGTAAAATTGCTTAAACCCAACCATCCCCACATCTTTCAATACGAGTGGTGTAATCATAGAAAGTTTAAAGAGTTTTTACCTCAGGATAATGATTGCTTTAGTCATTATTCTGAGGTTTTTACATAATCTATGTTGCAGCTGTAGGGTAACTAAGTCATGGATTTAATAAAATGAATAATACCTAGAATTAGCAGCAGATATTAAATACGTTTGAACTAAGTACCTACATATTATTACAATAGTGCTCATTGTAGAGTTAGTTTAAAGGATGTGCGGTGGACCATCTGTTAGCTTGTTACCTACTAGTTTGCAATGATACTAATTTATGCCTGTTTATACGAAACTTAATTGTAAAGCTCTATTTCTAAAGATAACATTAATATAGGGGTGGGTTGTTTGTCTGTGACAAATTAAATGTTAACGCTTCCCTTTAGGGAAACAATGTGTAGCTAAGTTCTGTGCACCGTGTTTGCACACAAAACAACGTTCCGCCTCTAACTCAAACAAAAGAAGTAATATTAAATGAATTTAATTAAATAAGACCGTTACCTAAGGGACAGTTTTGCGAAACCCTTCAAAAAAGTTGTTTTTTCCAGAGAATTTTGTTTGGAGGGTTAAAATTAGAAATTCGATTCTTTGCTGCGCAAATTAAAATTTTCTGTTTCCTCAAACTCGAAGTATTTTCATGTTTCATAATGTAACTGGGTATATTGGAATTCAGCAGAACTCTTGGTTAATTGCAAATTTTCATTATTTTGGCTTATCGAGTTTTGACGCTGACTATCCTACGTAACCAGTGCCGGATTAAGACTACTTGATGCCCTAAGCAAGACCTCCTGTGGGGCTCCCTTATCCACTAGTAAACTTTAATAGCATCTGTCTTTGGAACCATTTACTCATTTTATATGAAAACGATTTTGGCATAGTTATTTTTTTGGTCAAGCGTGAGTTCTCCATAAAAATGAGTAGTTTTGATAAAAAAAATTTTAATGCGTATCGACTCAGTTTCATGTAAGGATTGTTTCATTGTAGCGGAAGAAAAAAATCTGAGCAGCAGAAGTTAGTCAAATTTAATGAAATGTTTTCTCATACAATTTGTAAGCAATCTGGTACCTACGTTAATAAAACTATCGCAATAAATTTTCAAAATGGTCTCCCTCTTGCTGTTTCCACGTACAGGCACGTTTCAAAACACGTCTAGGGGCCTTAGACAAAGATGTTCTTATTAAAATTTTACTAACTTCTACAGCTCTGATTTTTCTCATTTCACAAGACCATCAGAGCAGTAGAACAACATTCATAACACATCTTTGTCCAAGGCCACTAGAGGTGTTCTGAAACGTGCCCGTACCTGGAAACAGCAAGAGGGAGGCCATTTGGAAAACTTATTGCAATAGTTTTACTAACGTAGGTACCAGATTGCTTACAAATTGTATGAGAAAACATTTTATTTTTGACTAACTTCCGCTGCTCAAATTTTTTTCTTCCGAATACAATGATACAATCCTTACATTAAACTGAGTTGATACGCATTAAAAAAAATTTTGATCAAAACTACTCATTTTTATGTAGAACTCACGCTAGACCAACAAAATAACTATGCCAAAATCATTTTCATACAAAATGAGTAAATGGTTCCAAAGACAGTTTTCCCGTATCTCTTATGGATTCGGATATCCCCATACTGTCCCATTTCAAAAAAACACTCTGTTTACCATAATCTAATATACCTATAATTTATAATATCGATAAAACATTGAGCCTTTCCTGCGGCATCATCGTTCGTTTTTATTTTTAAATTATTTTCAATTTCGAAAAAGATCTTTCCGCTGTGCTGTGCGATACCATAGCATATAAATGTACTACGCAGGGCTGTGTCCACATTAGGGAACGCTAATTCAATTTTATCGTGTGTTAACTTTGTACAATTGTGCGTGAGTTGGTTTTTTTTAATTTATTTAAGGGTTTTGTCGCTTGGCGATCACATCACCCATAAAGAAAAAAGAACAATATGGAACAAAACAAAATCAAACTTAGTGCTTATCTAAGCCTTACTCATATGTGAACTTGTGCGAGGAAAATCACTGAAACTCTCTGGAACTTATTTAATTTATGACGTATGAATGAAACAGCTGAATTTCAGTTTCTAAATCGCATAGATAGACATTCGATTTATCCTGATTTATCAATGACGCCATAAAAACTCTCAGGCTGAGACTTACTTCAGGAGCTGCACCGTCATTGGGCATTTTTTCCTTCGTCTTTGTCTTTGAACTGGCAGCTTTTATTTTGCGCGGGCTTCTAAATTTCAAAATAGGTTATCGAATTTCCGAATGCTACATAAGTACTTCAGAATAATGACAAGCTCGTCATTATTCTAGTGCTTCAGTCCTTATTCTAAGTGCTATACCGACGATGCACGAGCTAGCACGTGGAGTCAAGACCGCAACCAAAAAGTGGTCTGTGACCGCAACGTCAACGCAACAACATCTCATTGTATTTATTTTCTCTGCAATGCACTAATAATCAATTTAAACGCGCGGGTTTTCAAAAACCCTTGGCATTCATGTGCTAGTAAGTAAGTTTTCGGTGCTGCTTATGGTGCCCCCCGAAACGTGATGCCCTAAGCAATTGGGCTAACCCGGAAATGTACGTAACTTCATATATATTCCAGCATGTTAACTAACAAGTTCTTGTGTAGCACTCTAGAATAACCGAATTCATCAAGAGAAGTTTCCAACAAACAAGCCCGTAATTGTGTTATCGCAGTGCAGAAATAAAAGAGGTAGCGCTTTCCAAGCATAAAGTCAAAAAGAACAGTCTAACTCGCAGTCCATTGTGCTGGGTTTAGATGGGAAACAGCGATACTTGTAAGTGTTCTTCAAACTGTGGAGCTGAAGTTTACAGTCTCGGATGCTGATGAAGACGCCGTCAAACACACCACTAGTCGCATTTGTTACTGTATCAGCGCGTTTTACTTCACCAGTCGCATAGTGACCGTGGAGCGAGTAGCGCGCTCTTCCAACTTGCGAGAATTCAATACACACGTGAATTTCGAAAGCAACTTTCTGCCTGTGACGATGAGTTATTATCCTCATATAACTAACTTTATCCTTGTGACATCATTGAAATTCGAAGAGAGCTCTTCGAGTAAAATTAGAGATGGAATAAAGTTATGCCGATATTAAATTCGTAAAATTGTTTGTTGTGCAAAATTTATGTGACTGTAAATTATGAAAATATATGATTAAACAGGTAAGTAACTAAATTTTTTGTATTGTACCGTATCAAGGTGGCTACAATTTCATCTCATGACGTAGTTGTAATTTTGCATTTTCTTGTAGATGCGTATGAACACATTTTTAGTTATTAAGCTATTATTATTATGATGTTTTCTGCATTGACTACGTATTTAACTATATTTTGAACTCTAGTTCCATATACAGGCTACTACTAATGACTACTGTACTAATGACTACTACTAACGGTTTTTTTAATTAAAAGCGTATCCCTGAGTATTTATTGAGGTTGTGACAAAAAAAAAGATTTTTCTCGATGCAGGAACCGTACTTGCAATTACTATTTCTCTCGACAGTTTTTAATGTTACTTGCTTCCATTATACTTCCTAAATAACTTTAATTCAGACCAATTCATTTTATTAACGCTTGATTCATCGGAAAACATGTATTATTGTAATTTTTTTTAGTAATTTTGTAAGCAAAAATAAAAGTCTAGACTGAGCTTACATATTTGAGCCTTTCTAGGTCGAGACTCTGGGTCCGTGGGGTACCGGGGCCCTACGCGTTTTCAAAATTCTTTTAGGGTGTCTGGTCAAGGCTACGCGTGACCCGAGAGCTGGCTCTTAGTATTGCCATTCAGCGTGGCAACGCAGCCAGCGTCTTAGGGTCACTTCCGTCTTGGTAGTGATTTGGATCAGTTAAGCTACTTAATATTTATGGCCTTGGTGAGGCTGGCGGAGCCAACTTTTTTGTAAATTCTCTCCGATGATGACAATTTCAATTTATTTATCATACAATTTCAAAATTGATTAAAAATTGTTTTCATCCCACATTGTGATACAATATTTTGCGAAAATTTCTAAGTAGCTGATAGCTAGGGATTGCTGATTTCCCTTTGCTAAGAATCTTATTTGTGGCATCAGTTTATATGCTACTAGCGGCCCGCTCGTGGCTACGTTCGCGTGGTCCTGGTGGTCCCAGTTTTTTTTAGAAGCCTTCCCGGGCGGCCTGTCTTACAAAAGTTTCATCGCTATCGCCATAGTGGTTTAGGAATGCATAATGAGACAAACAAAGAAACAAAAAAGCATACATTAATTTTCAAAAGCTTTTATTTAACTTGCTTCGATCGTATGTCTGTCTTTCCGGGCATCTGTTTCAAAGTAATCCATTTTTCAAGCAATTGCTGGTATCCGATTCAGTTGAAATTTGGCACACCTAATAACTTTGGGTACAATACCATCATAAGGTATATATGGTATATGGTATAATGGAGCTAGTTTGATGAAGACATAGGAACTCCTCAACTAAACAAGATAGCCCTGTTGTGTTTGGGCTCGTTGGAATTGTCTTGACAAGTACTATATCCCTAGGTGTTGTCCAGAATCTGACGATACCATATTATTGCATTGTGATAGCTTGATAGAAAATACTTAGTAGACGGCGTATTTAGGCTAATTTTGATCAGCTCATAGTTCTGATTAACAACTAATTTCACCATCATCATTAGGTTATCTAACCTAACTGGACATTGTTTATCCACTACTTTTTGGTCATTCACCGTTTTCAGTGAATACGTACAATTATTTTACCAGATATTCATTTGAGCGCCCACTTTGGTATTAAATCCACGTATTTCGCATCAGACAGACGGTGGTTCCCAGCAGGCTACAGTACCTACACCCTTAGACCAACGGGTACCTAGATATCTACATAATTAGGTAGGTACCTGGTTAAATTACACCTTCTATTCTTTATCAAAGTTACACCCAATAGCTTTTATCTTGATCAAAAATAAATTGTAAAATGATGTAAAAATCATGGCGAAAAAAATTATAATGCGAAACCGAATTTTATGAAAAAATAAGCAATTTTATTATGTCGCTATGATTGCCTTGTGTACCTTTGAATTCTATAATTATTCCGACTAAGTATTTTCGTTTTTACAACGATGCTGTAGAATAACATTATGAGAAGCTATCATTTTTTGAACTATAATTATTCACTAGACCAAATATTTATTTTCGTAGCTGGTTGTGTCCTACCTAATAATAGACGCCTCTGTCTCCTCCCGTGGATGTCATAGAAGTCTACTAAGGGATTACACTAGGGGATGGGCAGCAGCATCAACAACTAAAACAATATAACAAGAGTAATTAGCCCCATTATTGCAACAATCCACTTGTCAAGCGTGGTGATTATTGAAAATTCTCCCTATTGTATTAAATGGGCGAGGCTTCGTCCAGCAGTGGATACCTAAAAACTGCCGAGATGAAAGTGGTATGAATAATATTGTGCTATTTATAGCAAATGTTGTTGTCTTCTGTCGTTTTAAAACAAAAATAGTAGGTACAAGTAATTTTATGGAATTCGATAATATAGAAACGTTGCTACAAAGGGGTACAGTAAGGGGGGGTAAGGTAATAAGTAATTGAGATGCCGAGTTGTCTTCACGATCGCTCGTGCGAATAACTTTATTTGATTCGCAATTTGATGGGATTTGGAACGGATTACATTGGACATTAAGGCCCGTATTCTAGAACTAAACTCAAACTAAATCGAGACTAAAGCATAAATTTTTGTGTCAAATTTCAATGAAAAACTTTCACCAAATCTGTATGCTTGAGTCTCGATTCACGCTTGAGCATAGTTCTGGGATACGGACCTGAGCAGCGAGAAATGAAATCGTACACTTTATTAAAACGAGTCAGCTCAACGAGTCCATCTAGACTCGTACTAGGGCTCATTGCATAGATGAAAAAGTAAATGAATGTCATTTGCGTTTATGTAAACCAATATTTCTTTCTTGGCTTTGACATAGTGCCCACGGTCTCGCTTGTGCTACGGTTAGTGGGTAGAATTTCATTACTCCCATTCAAAGTTTTTGATCTTGTGAACTTAAATAAAACTTCATTTGTTTATTTTAAATTTATTTCAAGCCCTACGCATTCGTTAAAACCCAAGTTTGATACGATGTCAAGTCGTCTCCTCTGTTTTAGGAAATTAAATAAATAATGATCTTAGCGACGCGGCGTGGATCTTCCAAGCTTTACCTCTAACTTTAAATTAAATTATATTTAATTGTATTTTCATTTCGGTCTTCGTAATTAAGTAATTTTGTTAAAGTAAATAATTTCAACTCGATTTAAAAAGGCTAAAATGTAAGTCCTGATTTCATAGTAAAAGTAATATGATACTCTGCAACTACAAGTATCTAATGTAATGTAGGTAAATAAGGAATTAACAACCGTCGGGGAATAAGGGTTCTTGAGTGGGCGACCACAAACCGGACGACGACGCAGGTTAGGAAGGCAGGAAGTCGGTGGATAGAGGTGGCCCGGGATCGTTTTTTATGAAAATGGGGATAATTCTATTGGGATATTTATTTCACCTATGTCCAGCAATGGACTTCTACAGGCTAATGATGATGATGAATATGATAAAATAAGTATCTACGTACTGCTTGTCTTTTACGATATGTTTTAGCTTCTATTTTATATTTTATTTTAGTCCTATCTTCACCACAGCGACCGTCTTGTAATGTGTGAACATTTGGGTAAGTGCCTCTTTCAGTTATTTCTCTCAGAAGTACATACGTAAGAGCTTTCATGTTCAAATAAATCTCGACTAGTATTTTGAGCAGTCAAAGCAAAACTTTACAGCAAAACTGGATACAAGAATGTTCTGATGGGTTGTTTTAAGCAAAGAACGATTAATTTAATAAATGAAGATGAATAATTCTCAACAATATTTTTTTATTTTATAAATCTTGTTTTACCGATATAATAATACAACTTATACAAGTATGTACAACATTTAAATAATACAAATGAAAGACGCTGGCTGCATTGCTATACTGAATGGCTATACTAATGTTTTACACTTTGTTACTATACTACTTTTGTGCAAGATAACGACGGGCAGTTGGCAGAGATATTTTAGGGTATAATATCTGTAAACTAATCGGATTATTCAGGATAACATTGCAAGATACGAAATAGACACACGATGTACGAGCACTTACCATTATTAGTCGACCATACCACACCGGAAAATGTGCTAAGAATGATGTTTGAGAATACAAAACTTAATGTGTTACCATTGGTAACTTTATGAGTAGAAGCAAAAGTAATTTTCTTTATTTCTTACTCAGCGTGTAACCAAACGTAAAAGCTTGATATTACTACCCGACTGCGTTTTATCGAGACGGCTCCCGTTTATCTTTTACAATTTCTACAAATAGGGTGTCTGCTTGAAATGTGACATAAGTAAAAAAAATATATTTACAATATTAATGAAACAAGTAACTACTTACCGTTTAATAGTTTGATTTTTTAACTGAAACCTAATAGCAGATACAGAGAAACCGTTTTGGGGTCTATTATATTATTTAGGGTCTTTTTTATGGAAATAGTTTTGCTAAAATTTTTGATCAAGCGTGAGTTTTCTAATAAATAAATAAATAACTAATAATTAAATAGAATTAATAAAAGTAAAACATAGTATAGTATTTTTTTTATTTAAATCGACTCTGTTTCCTATAAGCCTGTGGTTATTACGTATTCTATGGTATAAGTTTAAATTTATTCGAAAATTGTATTGAATAAAAAATTGGAATAGCAGAAGTTGCTCAAATTTAATAAAAACTTTTTCATACGATAGCATTAAATTACTTACGTGTTGTGTTATAAATTCTAGACAAAGCACCTACACTACATCTTAATTTTAGATTGTGTGGTGTGAAACTTCTTTATTTTTTTTACTTTTATTTAAATAATTGCAAGTATCGACACAATAATAACCATGTACCACGTACATGACAACTAATCACGTATCTAATCAAAGAACGGAAAACTTTTTTCTACCGAGAAAAGTTTTTCATTCATGATCTCTTTGAACACAAATTAAAAATAATCAAATTGAAATAAAGAATCGTTAGTTATAATTATGACTTTTATTTTTCATCTGTTTGTTGCTTGGTGATTCGTCATGCATGACTTAGAGCATTTATTGCTCTAAGATAATGGATTTATAATATATAATACGCATAAAGTTGATTTAATAGAAGCATAAACTTAACTTTCGAAGTCCATAACGCAATGTGTGATATAGGGAAAAGTACCCTGACCGTGATATGAACGACATTCACCATGTCTTTGTCAAAAGCTACTACAGGTGTTTTAAACATGCCCGTACCTGCATTTCAGCAAAATGGAGGCCATTTTGAACATTTATTGAAGCAATGGTAGAACCAATTGTATGAAAAAGTTTGTGTTCAATGTGACCAACTTCTTAGTCTTGATTTTTTTCTTTCAATACAGTGAAATGATATTATTAGAAAACTGAGTCGATTAACATTAAACCATTTTTTTTACTTTTAATAATTTTTATTGAAAGCTTACTCTTGACCAAAAATGTAACTAATTATGCCAAAATTGTTTCCATAAAAAATAACAAATGGTACCTACTCAAGATAGATTCTCTGTATGGCTAGCTATGGTTTCAGATTTCCCCTACTTGTCTTATATAGTTAAAAACAAACACACTGTATATTCGATATTACTTTGTCAAAATATCAGCTTTGAGAATTGTCTTTATCGAACTATGGCTTTATTTACCTATGTAGCTAAACGGTAATGTGAACGCGTGACTTGAATTGAGGATCCTCTGTCTTTGACACACTCGGATATCTGTTTTCAATACCAATTTGGGCTTAGTGTGAGAGGGTTGGTCTAAATTTACAAATTATTCAGCATAGCTTGAAACCTTGTGATTAAAATTAATCAAGTAATCTAAAGCCGAAAACCAGTCATAATAGGTGTGGGTGGTAGGTATGTATGTGTTTGACTATGAAAACAACCAGTAGGCATATATGTATTATGTCATAATGGGCACTGTCACATAGTTACTATTAGTTCATCTTAGCATGCATACGCGAGGATTAAGTAATACCTAGTAAAACTACGTGATTGTGCGACTGACATGAGATTATATTGTAATTTAATCGTTTTTTAACTAAGAGAATTGGGCCTCTGATAAGCCTTGACGTTTCGTTGTTCATAAGTTTGCCTTTCTCGCGTTGCGTTCAGTATGCCCGTATATGTACCGTGTTTAAGGGTGTGTATGTGTGTGTGTGTGTGATAGTATACCTAATACGTACGCAGATAATACTTGTTTATGTTGAATAAACGTAACTTTGTCCAGTGAAATGTTTTTTCTTCTTTTCGATTTGTTGCTAAGCACTTAAGGTGAATGCTCTCGTTGCCTTGCCCATACAAAATAATTTAAGTATTTTTTCAATCCACAGATTGTCGTTCTTTATATCGTATTTTTTTTTCGATTTTCTAATGATTATCGTACTCGCAAATGGTTGTTTCAAATAAAAATTTACTAAGGGTAATTTTTAAAATTAGTTTGAAATACGACCAATTTTACGTATGTGTGAGTGTTTTTAATGTCCATTTTGAGTCGCCACCTACCATCGAAGCGTGATATTTTTACGCAGAGCACCCTGTTTTGTTTAATTTGACAGAGATGGCGGTTAAATGGACCTCGAGCACCGAGTTTTGAGAAAGATAGTGAAAGATGGCGCTAAATAAATAAAAGTATGCCTCGCGTTATTTTCGGGTCTGTCACCAAAATTGCGAAACGCGACGTTGCCAGGCAACGCTACGTCACAAGTTTAGTGCTTGCTAGTCACCCGTAATTATTAGGCTTTATGAGCTGGCTCTGATAGGGTTGCCAACCGTTCGTTATAATCATAGTTTACAAAGTTATTTGCGGCTATGTTCTTTATACTTTGCAATATCAACAAAGTAGGTACCTTCGAGAAAATACTTTATTGTAACGTACTTTATTGAAACTCAAGTTTCAGTTTTATAAAATAAAAATAAAACAACGAAAGAATATGTAAAAACTATACTTTCGTAACTTCATTCGCAGCAATAAAAAAAAATTATTATTAGTCATTGACCGAGCGAGCAAAGCAAGGTAAGTCCTTGCAATATAATATGGCAAAATTTGCTATCGTCTGTTCGGATGTATGTACCTATGTACGTAAGTACTCGCGTACGTCGCATTTTTCAATTAATCTTGATGAAACTTGATATATGTACTTACTTATATATTTATTTTACAATATAGTTTTTGAGAAAAAATAAAAATGAAAACCAATATTACGTGAGCTCTCATTTGTTAGAGTTTCAACGACTTGTGGTTCAAGTAAGATTGGGTATATGCTAGATCGGACTATGGATGCGATTTTTAAACTTTATCGAAAAACAAGATAGTTTGTGCTCTTGAGGTATTCTGTTCGCAAAACTACTAGTTTTTATAATCCGACCGTGTACCGTGCTGTGATTCAGAAACTCGGTGTAGCAACCCTGATAATATATCAATATCAAAGTGTAAAATGAAGTTGTCATCTCGCTCCTTAAATGCAAAAGAGCCACAAGTCGAAAATTCATTTTTTTACTGGAAAGCCTATCAAAGTTTTGATAGTAGTTTTTTTTGTATTACTTTATAAATCTTTTTTTTCTACATATATGTATGGTATATTATAAGATGCGTATTTTGAACCTTACACTACCTTGAAATTTACATTGAGATCAATGTAATTAAATGCGGAAGAAACTTATCCATAACTATCACCTCTTCATCTAGCAATATTACAAAATAAAATACTCCATAAATCTTTGAATAACTAGTAGTAACGATGAGATCTACGATCAATAATATCTAAGTCATCGCAGTAATCTCATTAAGTGTTTCATTATTATACATAAAAATCCTTTAGCTTAAATAATCAATTTTAAAATAAGTAAGTATAAAAAGTTTAACATTACTTTGGGATTACATCCTTTTCAATCAGTTTTAGGATGCTTTGTATTTTGTCTCAGCAACTTGTAGCTTTTTGATATTATTTTATATTATTTACTTGGGAAAAATCTGTATCCTGAGAAGTTTTGTATAAAAATATATTTTAATGTTGTTGATCAGTTTTAATAACTTTGAGGTCTGCTCTTTACGACTCTTCCTTTGGAAATCTATGTCAAGAGGCTGAACACTAGGAAGTACTGAATCAACTGATTGGTAATCAATCATCTGTACTGCTGTCTGAGCTTGAAGATGAGGATTCACTTGAGTATATCTGAATCGCTGTCTGTACTTTCCTCAATGACTAAATTTATTCATTGCTCTGGACTTCCAAAATCAGATAATGTTTTCATCAAGTAACGATAGGCTAGGATTGTGTTGGCTGTCTGTCTGGTATGGAATTTGTACCGTTTTTGATGAAGCGATTAAGATAGAGACTCCAGTGAATCCTCATCTATAAGCTCAGACAGCAGTACAGACGATTGATTACCAATCAGTTATGATTCAGAACCTCTTAGTGTTCAGCCTCTTGGCATAGATTTTCAAAGGAAGAGTTGTAAAGGCATAATATATTTTTATACAAAACTTCTCAGGATACAGATTTTTCCCAAGTAAATAAAATAAAATAATATCAAAAAGCTACAAGTTGCTGAGACAAAAAACAGGGCATCCTAAAACTGATTGAAAAGGATGTGATCCCAAAGTAATTTTAATAATCTTAAAAGTGATTATTTAATTCAAAGGATACTTATGTATAATAATGAAACACTGTATTTTAAGACTGATTGTACAGACTGATTGTAATAACAGTCATTTAACAAATATTGCATGTTTGTTTATAAACAATTACAACCATAATCACGGTAATCTTATATGCAAAACAGACACATTTCCAAGTACTGCGGTTTCGTTTTAATAAAATAGTAATCAAACTTATTGAACTTTCATTCAAAAGAAACGCATTCCAAAACCTGACACTTTTATGTTTCGTAATAAAGTTATCATTATTATTATTATTAACTGGAAAGATGGCTGCTTTGCTGTGAAGTTAGTCATCAAAGTCTCAAAATGCTAAATGGGTAGTTGTGTGATTGAACTATTTTAAACGCTAAAACCATGGGTGTCTTTTTCGAATATAAAAATTGGAATCATCTAAATGCCATTTTTGCATTAAAAACGATATTGAAATTTTTTGATTTGTGGTCCGGTTGAATTTAAGGTGTTCTGTTTGTCTGTGGTTACCTAGCCCAGTGCACTTATTTCTCCCTATATGTTCCTTGACTTTTTTCTCTATGGTCCTTGTCTATGGTGCACTGTGGGTGTCATGCGATTAATTTTCTTTGGGGCGGTGTCTTTGAAACGAGTGCAAGCCAGGTTATAACGGTTTCACGGTGAAATTTCGTAAGTAAACAGATATTTACATAATTTTAATGTGTTACCTACTAGTAGAGTAGTACTATTATAGAAGATGCCTGCCCTTTGTTTGAAGCCTTCGTTGTTGTTGTTGTTGGACATAGGCCTTCCCCTTAGAATGCCACGACGATCGGTATTGAGCCGCCTCCATCCACCGACTCCCCGCGACGTTTATAATGTCTTTATTCCATCGAGTGGAGAGCTTTCCTCTAACGCGTCGTCCGGTTTGTGGTCGCCACTCGAGAACCTTTATTCTCCAACGGTTATCACTTCTTCGAGCTATATGACCTGCCCACTGCCACTAATTCTGAGAGCTATGTCGGTGACCTTGGTTCTTCTACGGATTTCCTCATTTCGGATTCTATCACGTGGTGAAACTCCTAGCATAGCTCTCTCCATAGCCCGTTGCGCAACTTTGAGCTTGTCTATACGGCCAATAGTTAGCGACCACGTCTCAGTGCCGTAAGTCAACACTGGCGTGTAGACTTTCGTCTTGAGGCTCTGCGGTATCGGCGACGAGAAGATTTTTTTTTATACTACTTGGCAAGCAGACAAGCATACGGCCCACCTGATGGAAAGCAGTTACCGTAGCCTATGGACGCCTGCAACACCAAAGGCATCACAAGCGCGCTGCCGACCCTGAGACATAATGTGAAAAGTGTCATGTGCCTGTAATTTCACTGGCACCCGTACCCTTCAAACCGAAACAGAGCAATGCGAACACTACTGCTTGGTGGCAGAAATAGGTACGGTGGTAGTACTTCCCCGGACGAACTCTTTCACAAGAAGTTTTCACAAAACCAACAAACTAGATATGGCGTAGTTTCCCGAACGCTGCCCATCCGAGTTGGATTCGTCGGTTGACCTCTTCATCTCATCACATCACACTAATATTATAAATGTGAAAGTTTATAAGTATGTTTGTTACTTCTTCACGCCCAAACGGCTGAACGGATTTGAGTGAAATTTGGAATGAAGATACCTAATAATAATAATAATAATAATAAGCAAGCAAGTACCTTGACTTGGCCCACGAGATTACCGCCATGTGGGATGTGGATTCGACGATTATCGTCCCGATAGTTGTTTCTGTGAATGGCCTTATAGCAAAGAGCCTCGACCAATACCTTGAGAGGCTCTCACTAAATGGTTGGATCAACGGTCAGATTCAGAAGGCAGTACTCCTGGACTCGGCACGCATAGTCAGGAGGTTCCTCTCTCTGCAGCCCTAGCCTCCGACCGCTTGGGCCTTTGCTCCGCGGTCGGTGGTTTACCGTTTTGTAATATATTTTTTACTATACTGTTTTTATATACTATTTGTTTTTATAGATAAGTAGTATTTCTTTATAGTGAAAAATGTATTTTATAACGAGTTTTAAAATAAATCAACGTCATAATAATAATATCATGGTTCACGCAGGTGAAACCGCGAGGCGCAGCTCGATATTTATATTACTTGAAATATCTTTAAAAATTTAATGAATGAAAATGTAATAAGTAAATATGTTATGTTTTCAGATCTTATCTAACACCAAGCTCCCAATTTATGGACGAAATATTTTGAAGCCGAAGTTGACGAAGCTGACTCTGGTTGCACGAAAAATAATAATGCACAACAGCAGTCAGCCAGATTTGATGGCAGAAGATTTGAGAAATGGTCCACAACATGAACAGCATGGAAATGATTTATACGTTACTCACAGATCGGAACGTTTTTTTTTATGCTACTTGGCAAGCAGACAAGCTTACGGCCCACCAGATGGAAAGCAGTTGCCGCAGCCTATGAACGCTTGTAACACCAGAGGCATTACACGCGCGCTACCGACCCTGAGACATAAAGATGAAAAGTCTCATGTGCCTGTAATTTCACCGGCACCCGTACCCTTCAAACCGAAACACAGCAATGCGAACACTACTGCTTGGCGGCAGAAATAGGTACAGTGGTAGTACTTCCCCGGACGAACTCTTTCACAAGAAGTTCTACTACTAACAAAACTACTAACTAGTCGTCTGACTGCGAGTCAATTTGGAATAGTGAGAGAGGCAGATTGTTGATTGTTTATCCAATATCATATATTTCCAACACAGTAATATTTGTACACTGTTATGTTTGCAAACGCCGTATCACCACACCCTATAAATGAGTTTATCAGCAGCATGATGCTAAAGCTGGTAGCATTTTTCAAAAATGCGATTTTATCTGAAATATATATTGAGACGTGTTCGGAAAAATGCAAAGTGCATAGATCTCAATGAAATGACATCATGTACGTTATTTTTTCTCATACAAAAAACCCTTACAACATTGTCTAAAACAAAACTATATCAAGAAATGTATTTTTTTCTAGCCACTGATGATCAACCAGAATTAGCAAGTTGAAGTGGCAATGGGAAGGTCATATAGCTCGCAGAACTGATAACCGTTTGAGAATAAAGGTTCTCGAGTGGCGACCGAAAAACGGACGAGGCTGTAGAGGAAGGCCCTCCACTCGATGGACTAAAGGCATTATGAACGTCACAGGAAATCTGTGGATGGAGGCGGCTCAAGACCGTTCGTCGTGGCACTCTAGGGGACACCTAAGTGGACTTCTACAGGCTGATGATGATGTAGTTGATCATCAGATCAACTACATCTAATGATGATGAAGATGATACCTCATATCTCCGGCGTTTATGAACCGATTTAGAAAATTCTTTTTTTATTTGAATAGATATATGTACTTCCAGATTGGTCCCATTTTTTTCAAAACCCAGTTCTGATGATGGAATCCATGAGGAATTGAGGGAACTCCTCAAATATTTTAGGCATACATATGGCGATTTTGATATTTTCAGCAACAAACCAAGCATTTGCATTCAGAAAGTATCATAATCCTTTCACCACTATGGTTCTTTCATCATTTTTTTTTCATCCTAATATTTAGTCGAATACAATGGCGGAAGTCGGTTTTTTAAATGAAAAGTTATATTTAGAAGAGATGCAATGGGCACTAATGGTAACAATGAATACAATATACGAAGACAAAATGTGCAGTTGCACTGATCGCTTACCTATTGATGAATATTTGTTGTCAGTGTATGATATTTCTAGTGGAAAATACTTGTAATTATAAACCAATAAAAATACCTAATCTGTTTGTTTTTTCTTTTTATTCATTTCTGTAAAAAGACATTCATTTTTGTGGGGGTGTTTGCCATAATTACCACCCTTGGCAGGTTGATTGGTGATTGCAGTATCGGTTACTCAGATGGATGCTGCTGCCCATGCCCTGGTGTAAACCCTTAGTCGGCTTTTCCGACATCCACGGGAGGAGGATTATAGATTCTACGCTGCACACCACGGCACTTTTTATAGGGTGGCAGGAAGTCGGTGGATGGTGGCGGCTCATCCCTTCTAACAATTTTCTTTAACGCCATCATTATCGAGATACCTTATAAACATTTTTTAACGCCATCTATATAACATCTGGGGATAATGACAACGCCATCTAGTGAAAAACAAAACAGTGAATGTAGAAGTGTGCGTGCGTGTAATTACATGAGGTAAATTGTCAGATCTTATTTATAGTGAATTTGAAATTTCTAACGACTCTTTAACGAAAATTCATGCTGCATCAAATTCTATGACCTACACCGTGCTCGCAAACGGTAAAATTACTCACTAAAGACGCTCGAGTTTTGAACAAAAAATAAAAAAGTCAATATCTGTTTTTCCACGCCATCTAGCGTGAAACGAGCTTTAAGTAATCGAAAGCATCCCCCTTAAGCAGGGTTCATTGTGTCGACAAATATTTGCAAACTGCCTACTGGATTGCCCCTTTTAGAAATGGGGCTGAAAGTTTTCAACTTTAGTAAACTAACAGAAATATAATCAGTTGACTATTGCAATTTGGTAGGCAAACTTTTTTGGCATCATCCCAACCAACATTAGTGGCTCGTAGGTATACATAAACCAATGGCCCTACAAATAATCTAGCTAGTTCTATTTAAATGATTTTATTTTATAATAAATTTTTATTCTATTCAGTCTTATAATTTTGTAGATAACAAGACTGATCGGCGAAACAAAAATGATGCGCCGTACCGCTTCTTCTTTTTTAACAACCTTTAGACGTCACTGTTGGACGAAGCCTCCCACATAGAATGCAATGGGGGGATTTTCCATAACCACCACGCTTGGCAGGCGGATGATGATGGTGATCGAGTTTGGTGTTAAGTACTAAGGTGGATGGTGCTGCCCCCCCTGGTGTGATCCCTTAGTAAGGCTTTCACTACATCCATGTGAGGAGAAGGAGGGGTCTATTCTTAAGCCGGACACACCACGGCACCACGGCCACCACGGGTTCCGTAGTATCTACAGGGTGCCAAGCGGGACCTTATTACTAAGCCTATATACGCCGCCGTCCATTCGTCTGTCTGTCTGGCATTTATGTAGAAATAGCGTCCACAAGCTAAATAAAAAAAATTATACGCCATTTTTATAGTATCCTTAGGGCTTCTTTCACAATCTTCAAGTAAAGTCTCGAGTAGGCTAGTTGTCGGTTAAAGTCCCATGTAACTGTGCATACGAGTTTCACAAAGGCCGAGTAGCACTATCCAGGAAGTAAAGTAGCCTGTAACTTACTTCTTGCTTCATCTGCCGATTAAAAGCCGGTCTAATTGACGAGTAAAGTCAAGTTTCGTTTGGTTTTGTGTAGATATTATCAAACTGTTACGAAAAAACCTATTAGAAAGTGTTAGAAATGGATTTATTTGATTTAATTGATAATCAAATAGAGAAAATTAGAAAATTCATCAAGACAAACAATTCCGAGAGTTCGTGTATTTCATGTTCGTGTAAATTATTTTGCCGAACTAGATGAATATGTTTTTTTTTATCTAAAAATGCAGTGAACCAAGTGCTTAGTCTAATATAACAATATAGTATTTTAGCTTTATCCATTATAATTTTCAATTTTACACGAATTGTATTGTGTATCACGAAACATGCAAGAAATTACCCGCGCCGTGCAAATCTGACAACCGTGCCGTGTGACTGCTGACATTATTTGTTGTTGATGACAGCGTCTATTGAACGGATAGATTGAATGATTTTTTGAATCATTCAGCTAACCACCGAGATGCTAATCGGAACTCAATTTTCTGTTGTGAAACTGATAAAACTTAATCTACACTTTTACTTGCTGGTTAGCGCTACTTAGGAAGTAACTAATCAGCACTTTACTTGAAGATCGTGAACGAGGCCCAGTGTGTAAGTACTTTTGTGCCAACCTGTATAACAAGGTAGAAAATCATAATTGTTCTATTGTTCAATTGACATCTGTCTTTTGCTTAAGCAGCAAAAAAACAATTACTTGCACTTCAATAATTACTTAATTACGTTAGTCATCACACAAAATGTAATTGGATACTATAAAACTGGCAAGTTTATTTTATAGCTCAATTGAAGACCTAAAATATAGTCAAGCCCCATTAGATCTTTAGAAGTAAAATCCTCCAGAAATTTAAAATATGATAGCAATAATGACGATGATGAAGTGTTTTCATTTTTAGCTTTGACTGTAATTTTGCTATTCGCGACGTGATGGGAATAATTAGCATAAACATGTTCACTGCATAACAATAGATTTTTATTCGGTACGTAGTGGTACCGGACGTAACGGTAATGCCGTATATAATTATTATATTACTGAGTAGCATTTTCTCGCGGCTCCACCCGCGTTATAAATTATTCCTATATATTAAGTATAGGTATGTTATTCTGATTAATAAGCAAAACTGTAAAGTTTCATCAAAATCCGTTCAGTATTTTTTGCGTGAAAGTGTAAGAAACATCCATCCATCCTCACAAATTTTTACATTTATAATATTAGTAGGGTAATATTATAAGACTAGTAGAAAGTAGGATAGGAAATGATGAGTGGACTGGACATGTCTCCATAATCATGAGCTATCGTAATGTTATTCATGGGGATCTTGCTAGATTGTACTTGGTTACAGAATTGGGACCAATTAGGAATGATGGGACTAATCGGGAATATGTCCAAATTCAATGTCATATTCTGCCTGGAGAATGTTCAGTACTGTTTAACTAGAGAATATTGATGCTGTGAATACTAAATAGACTAGACATTAGTAATGATGCCAAAAACAGTAAAGACACATAATAGAAAGAGAGCCCCCGCACTTATTACGAGGCCATCCTGACAGACCCTCCTACACATTTATATATTGTTATACCTACCCACGAAATATGGGTATTCACTATTTTCCAACTAGAAATGAAATGAACTAACTCAATCGGGTTTATTGGCAAAATTGAACTAGCACCCATCTAGATCTGCTTTATGAGATATGGTGCTTACCCTTGAGGTAGTTATTTCAATTCCTTTGGGTTCAGGAATGGGTAGTCTATCCAATATTTCTTGAGTGTGTCACATGTGTTTGAAAGTGCCACGTGCTATAATATTCTCTGACGGTCTTGATGTATCCGTGAAAATGAGTGAAACATGTGTGGCGATGGCGATATTCTACGAGAGAAAACACTCCGTTGTCCCATATAGGTATTGTTGTGCAGATGGGTGATTATGTAGAGAACTTATATAGATGTAACCTGATTTAAATATATAATAAAGCATTCGTATTGCCATTCAGGAGCTATAGTCTTATAGGGATGCTTCGTCCCTAAGACGCTACGGTCTTTAGATAGTTCGACGGTTTCATATATTAGGTATGTATTTTTTTTATTTTGTAAGAATACTTTTATTTTAGTTGTGAGTATTATTCTTTCTGTGAATAAAGATCGTTACTTTATAGTATCTAAGTATACATTTTCTCTTTGAAATCTTAGTGGGCGTGAGGACTGTCTAACTTTAATTAAAATGATCTCATTCCAAATCTGATCGAGTTGTAACCCCATCGATTACCCAATGAACCTTACATTCACGGGAATGCTGAATTGGAAAACTGTCAGATGTCTACGGGTTCTTGTGATACCAGATGTAAAATGATGATGGTATCTTCTATTTTTTGGAACTTTCATTCCTCCTACGCAAAAAAGGATGAATTAAGTATAAGCTAATAGTTTAGATGAGGACGGTAACATTCCTCCTCCCAATATATCCCACTATCTTCTCTAGGATGTAATACGAGATCGGTTTGTTCATCTGCTTGTCATACAAAAATCACTGAAATTAGTTCAGCCCATTTTATTTCGAGGCGTCGCGATTTACCTTATTGTGAATCTAATACCTGTGCTAATACTTTAAAAACAGGTACATATTAAACGCGTTCACTGGCCGCCATATTTATGGAAAATCTAACCATGTCCGTTTTTAGCCGATCTTGTTTTTTTGCTATAACGGACTAAGGTCGCCATAGATTCATTTAAACAATAAAAGCTAGTTTCTGTAACGTCTACGATATGTTACTTGGCTATATAGTAGGGAGCAGTGATCCAGATTTATGGCACGGACACTCGTTCAGCCCCAAAATATCGTCTATTCCCACCTGTTCTGTTGAGTAGTTCTGTTGGCAGAACTACTGGTAATCTTTTTCCCATTAGTTATGTAAACAGAACTAATGGGAAAAAAGTTCTCAGTAGTTCTGTCACTGTAGTGGCCACTTGCGGTATATTCTTAATTTATGATTCCTGACGACGTCATGAAATTCATGTTTAAAGGGTTTCAAGAGTGCAGAGGGACTTTTTCTGCTCCTTCGAAGGGAGATAGATAGATAGATAAACTCTTTATTGCACACCAAATAAAAAATACAAAAATAAAGGAAACATCAAAAAATATAACGTACAATGGGCGGTCTTATCGCTAAAAGCGATCTCTTCCAGACAAACTTTCCTTGCCTCTTTATTTTATTTAAATTTCTAGTGTTTTTTTGAGTTATATCGTGTAAATTTGGTGGCATTTTAACCGGCGTAGCTTATAACAATACAATTATTATTACATATTTGTTTCCACAATTAAAGTAAAGTGTTTACTTTCCATTGATAGAACTACGTAACAGAACAGGTGGGAATAGTTGAGATTGAAGCCAGGTGTAAAGCATAGTCTTATAAGTCACAGAACTAATGGGAAAAAAATCCCAGTAGTTCTGCCGACAGAACTACTCAACAGAACAGGTGGGAATAGGCGCAAAATATGCCATGACATGTGGGGTCAGACTGAATGGGAACGTGCTAATCGTACATCCAATATCAATTGTCAAAATGAGTAGTTACTGCAGAATATGCCGTATGCCTACGAGCTTTTTAAAATCAAACTGATTTTCCATATCGCCAACTTTATCGCGAAAAAATAAATGTTGCAAATCAGGATCGATTTAGCCAGGTTATGTGTACGACCCTTAGTACATAATCTAAAACTGGATTTGAAGAAGAAATCCTCTATATAACAAGAACTACATGTATCTTTTGTAAGTAGTATGAAGAGCTACCCTAGTTACCACAAGGTGCGTAAAGTGGAAGTAAGTAGTAGGTACCCAAATGTGCTTACTCTGCTGTCCTTGACGTAGGTATAGGTACACCACTTTTCAGATATCGAGGCATCTTTCTGAACATATTTCTAGTTCATTGAGGTACTGAAGTGTAGCATAATTATACGCAAAGTCGTACGCTACACGTACTACGTACCTCAGTCTCATGATAAAAGGAAGTAAGTAGGTATAGGAAAATAGCGCTACAGATGTACAGATTATTGATCCTGAGTTGCTGGAATTGGCGTGCTTACAAAAGTACAAAATTAGACTGATAAAATCTAAATCGTTACTAGTAATGTAATAAGTAGGTACCAGCGTTCGCTTCGGTTTATTTTTCCGACGGAACTACATTTCGGGATAAAAAGTATCAGCAGTAGCTACAGCAGCCTTTAGACATCTTTTGGACGATGCCTCACCGATAAAATACAATAAGGGAATTACCATAATCACCATGCTCGGCCCACGGATTGGTGAATACTGTATTCGTATTGAGTAGGTACTCAGGTAGATGCTAATGCCCATCCCCTGGTGTAGTCGGCATTTACGACACCCACGACAGGAGATGGAGGGGCCTATTCTTAGCCCAGACAAATCACGGCAAAAAGTATAAAAGGATAAAAAGTATGATATGTTTTAACTCAGATGTTAATGTATCTGTTTTCATACCAAATTTCATCAAAATTGGCCCAGCTGTTTTGTCGTGAAAGTACGACATCAGCATTCATTTCACTTCTCATATTTGTAGAGATGATGGTTATGTAAATAACCGGTATTTTTATATTACAAGGTATCTGGTTCACATTATGAAATTAAAATTTCATATTATATTTCATGACGCATAAGGGACTCTACCGTAGAGTCACTTATCGCAGTGAACGCTTCAATTCAGTTAACATATTCGGTGGTTAGGTAAACTCACCTACTAAGTACATACCCCTTGGTGAGTTCACTTATAGATCAATTTGGAGTTACTTATAGACTGTAATGTGGATATTCAGAAGCAATAAAAACAAATTAACTCAAAGTGGAGTTAAAGCCCTTTGGTTTCATTATTTGATTTGATATTGTGGCATCTTATCATTTAACTATCTATAATATCTATTTCGAGTTTGTTTGTTAATGGCGACCGTCTGTCTGTGGCGAGTTGATGAGTTTTAATCAGATTGTTGAAGTACTCAACACAATAGGTATGAACAGGTATTTATCTAAGGACACTTTATCTTTTGTATTTTGAGAGACCTGTGCAATGAAGTCAGAGCATTTTTTTCAATTTGTTTATTGGTCATGAATAAATACAACCGTTTCTGCACTTACTATAGGTAGATACATAATATGGTCTTGATTGTGGTCATCATATTTGCGTTCACTGGGTACATAAACTTACGAGAGTCATACAATATTTTTTTATTTGTACTAGAACCTTCTTGTGAAAGAGTTTGTCCGGGGAAGTACTACCAACGTATCTATTTATGCCGCCAACCAGTAGTTCTCGTATTGCTTGTGTTCCAGTTTGAAGGGTGGTGGTGGCGGTGAAATTACAGGCATATGAGACTGTTCATTACGTCTCAGCAGGTGACGGGTGCAGTGCATTGTCACGTAGGCCGTGTCCTAGGTGGATGTGACCTAAGTGGTATTGCATTTGTTATGAGCTGGAGGTGGGGCATAAGCCTATGCCAACATCTACTACAGTCAAATAAAAAAAAAACAAAAAATACGAGCACGTAGATAGAACAACGAGGTAAGAATCGTAAATATCCGTGACTGTACCAAGTTTTTATCATACGATAAAACGAAGGAAGTAAATTTAAAAATTTGAAAATTACTGTGTTATACCCGTAACTGTAGAATAATAACTGTTTTGATAGGTAATAAAAAGATGTAAGAAACTTCCTACTTATTTGTTTTTATGAAAATTACTTTTTTTCCGTTTTAGTATTCGGGTGTTCAGAGGAAAACCGATCCTGCCATTAAGGCTTTTTAAACTTTTACATTAAGGTGATAGATTAAATTACTGTGAGCGTAGTTAGTAAAGTACCTAAGGTAGGTAGCTCCCAGTAGTTTCAACATGACTGAACTTTAGTGGAGAATAATTTATGTAAATTTATATATTTACATGAAATTGGTGTTATGACTCGAGCGTAGTCAGTACCTAAAAGTTAAAATCTCTACAAACTCATAGACCCTCCTGAGTTTCATCAGTAGGTAATCAACTTTAGAATAAAATAATTATACAACCAAATTGTAATTATAAAGCGTTATTGTAGAACAATCGTAAAGTTCTAAGTTGAAGGACGAGATAATCCCAAGTGTCGTTATGTACCTAACCATAAATCAACTCGACAAAAAATTAAATGGGCTCAGTTATGACAGAGTCATATGATTTTACGTAAAAACGTGATATTTTTCTTTGCATCGTTGCAGGGATTTAATTTAGATTTTTGATAAAAAAAGCTAAAATCTCTTGGGTACTTTTCAGATTCTCCTTGATTGGCCCTTTCCTCTGATTGTTGTATATCCTTCGTTTCTAGTCGTATTTTCACCTCATATAGGCCGATATTTCGCCTATGAAAACTATTAAATCAATAATATCCTGTTGGTCACAGTCAATATTATTCATAGAGATATCGCGCCACAAAATTCAGCATACTTAGTTGTTTTAATTTTTTTTACCTGGCTACCAAATGGAATTCATACACGTATCTACGTCAAAAACACAGACATGTAATCACATTGAAAGAGTCTTTTGTGCCTACCTATTATAGTACTACGTGCTATGTACTTATACCTTTATTTAAATCCTGCAGGATTTTTTCTGTAAGTACTTAAATAAATAAACGAGAGCTGGGTAGCTAGTGGAATCCAACGTGCACGGCGCGGCGTTGCGACGAAGCTTAGCAGTGACCTGCCGCATTTGAAGTCTTGAAAGCTTGTTGGAAAGCTGATAGACCAATTCAACTTATCACCAACAACACATTTTATGCGTATTTTCTCTTTACAAATATTATCTGTTTTCCAAGGGAATTTAAAGAGTCATTCCATTTATTTCATTTAGGTTTTCCTGTAAACTACGAAAGAGGCTCTATATTTCCGTATTTTTTTAAAACTTTTGGCTTGGTATTTTCGGAATCCTGAGAGAATGGTCAACTTTAACATATTTTCTTGAATATTTTTTAAACTAACAATGATAAAATTACAAAAAAATAATAATATAACAATCCCTTTTATTTCATATTTCACATGATGCATTTGGCAATAGTTCATTATTAATTTTCTGGTTTGCCTCCCAGAAATCATAATTTATTTATTTACGCTATACTTCCGTGATTGCGTCACCTAGTTCTGTATATGTAACCAAATTTTAACTTTTTCGTCCATTATAGATTCGGGTAAAATAGGCTGTGACAGACAGACAGGCGGATAGACAACTACTTACATGACTAAGTTAAATTCGATTGCAGTTTCCAAATTGGCGAGACATTCGTTTTATAAGCTGTATAACATGTCCCCAGTCTGCAGTCCGTCTGATAGGATTACTATCTTACTGTCAGTAAAGTCTACTAACTTGGCCGGAGATAGCTCTTTGTGGTACAAACTGCGGGTGTATTGTCTACCTTTATTTACTTTAGTTGGTAAAGTATGCAAGTAGCTTTATATTACAGGCCGAGGTTCTCGGGCCCATTTCGGGGACAGGTCAAAATCTCATTTGATTATCGGTAGGTAGTCTTAATAGGTAGAAACCATGTAGGCAATCTAATCTCATGTCTGTCACTGCGTGCGTAGGCGTAGTAATTCTTCGTAGACGTAGTATACAGGATGTTTTTTTTAAATGGGACAGTATGGGGATATCCGAATCCATAAGAAATACGGAAAAACTGTCTTTGAAACCATTTGCTCATTTTGTATGAAAACGATTTTGGCATAGTTATTTTTTTGGTCAAGCGTGAGTTCTCCATAAAATGAGTTGTTTTGATCAATTTTTTTTAATGCGTATCGACTCAGTTTTATTTAAGGATTGTTTCATTATATAGGAAGAAAAAAATCTGAGCAGCAGAAGTTAGTCAAATTTAATAAAATGTTTTCTCATACAATTTGTAAGTAATCTGAGAACACACGCTTGACCAAAAAAATAACTATGCCAAAATCGTTTTAATACAAAATGAGCAAATGGTTCCAAAGACAGTTTTCCCGTATCTCTTATGGATTCGGATATCCCCATACTGTCCCATTTAAAAAAAACATCCTGTATATCGCTCGTCTGTTTTCTGTAGATGTGGGCATTTGGGCAAGGAGGAATGGGATGGGGAGATAACTGAGATGAGATTATATAATAATTACGAGAATTGCATTACTGTTTACAAAATTTTGTAAACAGTAATGCCAGTTGGCAAGAAACATAAAAAGAAAAACATACAAGGAAGGGCATAACGAAATCATGTCATGACGATTTACGAAACCCCAAAAAGCGAGAGATTTTTCTCTCTTAGAACCCATGTCATATGACGGAATACATCACCATAGTACAGTCAAATTAGGTGATTTTTTGCACAAGTGTGGAACTAATTAGATGTAGTCATGAAAACTTTTCTAATTGTTTTGTATGGCTTAAAAATCACCTCTAATAATAAGCATCAGTAATTTCACCCTCCAGAACAGGGTGAAATAGGGTGAAAACCATAAAAATATCCGTAACTTAATGGGGGAAATAGAAGTAGTCGGTGCAATTTGGCATAGACTTTGAACCGTTATGATCTACATTTGCACCAAGTATTTTTTAAATCCGACATACGGAACATACAAAAAAAAACATTTACAAAAAAAACTTTTTGTGGTTATTACGGCTCCGGGAAAATTAAGGTAGTCGGTGCAAATTGATAGACATATCAGAAAAATGTTCGAAATACATTACCAGGTTTGCACCATGGTGCGTCTCACGGAAGGCACTTTTCCATATTTTATTGTCGCTCTCTTCGGGGAAAATTAATGTAATTCTGGAAATCGACTTAAACTTATTCATTTAATTAGTACTACATCCGCCGGAAGTTTTATACTGGTTTTTTTTACGGAATATGCATTTGTTCAACACTGTGTTCCCTACATGCACGTGGTTTTTATTAAAATCATAATGCACTAAGACAGTCTCTCTATACGTAATTTAACTTGCATCAAGTAATTTCTTTCTATTTTAAAATTTACGGCCTTTTTAAGTTTGTACCTAATATTTAAAAGCCTTCCGTAAGCGCCAGAAACGGTGCAAACCTAGGATAAGCTTCTTTTCGTGTCATCTAACATTTCCATAAGAATCCACGACTACACGACTTAGGTCCACACTTTTTGCTAATTTGCCTGTACTAACCAATCTTTCGTCGCGTAACGCCGGTACGCATAATTCCATACAAATATCTTACAATTTGACCGAAGATGTGTTAGTACGAAAAATTTCGCGATGGATGATCAGCGACGTAATCGTACGACGACGTACGATTCGACGTACGGTCGTAGCGACGTGTTTCGGCCCTGCCTGATGCTATCGCGCGCCGCCCCGTTACGAACAATGTTATTTCAAAGCTCATGCATTCCTGATTGAATCAGCGAAACAATAACAACGACGACTAATGTTGTTATGTATGTAGATATTTACAACCAACTCTACTGAAAACATCACAAGAAAACCACTGTTTTATCCAGTTACAAAAACATGTGAACTATACCTAGCTTAACCCATATAGATTACATACCATGCTTATTTCAAAACCAAACCTTCCAGCAGTACCTTATTAATTTAACTAAATAAATAATCGCCTGACCCTTGGTTAAAGAATAATTATTATTCATAAGAAATGGAAAATCTAATTTACAGGCCCATTAATTGTTTCGATCTATTAATTAAACCATGAATCTATCAAACTGAATTAATTGGTTGTCCGTAAATTTGATGGCTACCCAAAACGGGATAATAGGTTCACAGCATAGGAAGGATACAAAAACGAGTCTCCTAGCTAAATAGGCAGTATTAGCTAAGACTGATTAATTGAAAATCGTTCGCACCATCGACGATTGTACAAAGCTCGATCAGGATTAATAATTACCATTAATCATACAAATGGGTCACAAAACGTGAGAATGGATACCTATCTCTAAGTACATGAGTTCCCTAAAAAGCAATAAGCTAAGCGAATAAATTTATTCGCCCCCAGGGCCTGATATTTGTTTTTTGAGGCCATTCTTATCCGCTACTGTAGGAGAATTTATCGAAGGTAAGTTTATCATCATTATCATCAGACTGTAGAAGTCCACTGGTGGACTTGGGTGCCCCCAAAGGTATATCCTCGTAGGTATAGCCTCGATGTGTACCTTTTACGGTTCCTAGCTTCTTAGTTTATTAGGTAACAGACAAACTAATTTAAAATAATAACAATAACGAAACGTTTAAATGCCTTGGGAACCCTGTAGGTGTAACCCTTCTCTGAATCCAGCACTGACTTCTGATATGGTAATATTGGTAGGTGTACGTGTATCAGATTCGTAATAACATCCATCACCCAGGTATTTTCTATAGGTAGCTACACGACATGATATATTTTAGCTTCAAGCTTTTAAGCTGTAAATTCCTCTCGATAATGATTGACAGAATTAATTAGCGATGTTTCAAATATTTGAGGGTAATAAAAGCGTTGGATGGTGTTAGATCGTGCGTTATGTATGGCATTGATCGACAAACAACCATGACCCGACCTTTGTTCAACGTTTTCATGGCCGTAAGCGACACTCATTTTGGTGAACTGTAAGTAAACAGATCGTTAACTGTATTTAATTTGTTGTTCTAATTGAAATCATCGATGTAATAACGAACACAAATAATTGGCATATTATTTGTAACCGTTTGCTGACACGTTTTTTGAATGTAACTACATACCTACAGACTGTCCCTGATAAACAGATGGACAGACAAAGAAAATTGCGACATTTTCATGGGATGTCTTTTAAATAATGCACCACCTCTTTTAAATAACTAAATATAAAATAAAATAAATTAAACTAAGTACTTTCACTTAACTGCGTGAGTTTGTGTACAGGTCCATTTGTATATGATTTGCCGAAATACTTAACAGATTCATTGTTATAATGAAAGCATCTTGCATCCCTAAAAATAAACTCTATGGCTTATGGTGGGTTTCTGAGTTGAAGTTGTGTAAAATAGTTGTTTGTGTATTTAAAAAGCTCAAAAGCAAGCTAGACTGTCGTGTTGAGCAAAAGCTCTTTATATTTATCTCTACTCTATTTAACATTTATATTACAGTTGTACTTACATCAGGCAAAAACACATCTGCATATTTTTATTCTATGGTTCATCTTCTTAATTTTGGAGGCCTAACCAGTTTATTTTAATTATTTAAAAATGTTTATTTAAAAAAATATTAAAGAAAGTATTTCGCATTATCAAAACTACAAAACCAATTTTTTTTTAAAAAATATGGATATATTGGGCCTCACTTATAGCTTACAGGAAAAACTAAATGAAAATCGTAATGAGATTTCCACAGAAAACGACAAATACTCGTAATGAGAAATTGTGTATAAAATTGTGTTGATTGACTAATAAGTTAATTATTAGTCTAGTGGTTAAACCAATGTGTGTTAATTGTAGGTAGGTACTGGAAAAGTCGTTAAAAAAGAAATGGCTCTGAAAACTTTATATTGACTAGATGAGGGTATTAGGCTGATATGGATAGGTAGGTAGGTACTGTGGGTAGGGTAGTTATACCTACAAAAATAGGATCGTCGATCACTGTCAGTTTTTATACAACTTCAATGGCTTGTTGCTGAGTTCCCTGTACCTATATAGATTATGTTTGCGTTTATTTTGTATGAAATACAAGAATAAGAATTAACATTTAACGAGGCCTCGTTATTCTCAATAGGTAGGTACGCTCTTCCAAAAACATTTGGAGAGATCTTGACTCGATCAGAGAAAAAAAATAAGAAAGAACTATTCATTCACGGTCCTACTGAAGTGAAGCGATGCCAACACCAGATAAGGGTTTTCCTGTTTTATTTATGATTACATACTGAGGCGTTGCAAGCAAGGACATAAATAAACGGGAACATCGGGACAAGAAAATAAAATATGACCAAACATCATGCAGGTGTTTTCGCGAGTTAGGGAAAGAAATATGGACTGAGTGAAAGCGCTCGAGTTTCTTTATCTACATGATAGTGTCGTTATAATTATTGATGATTTAATCTTGGATATTTTTCTTATAAGCCTGTTTTATAATTAGGTGGATTACATTAAAAGTAAACTAAACTCAGGACTAAGTATAGTTCTTTTTTTTTCAGATGATGCGCTCTATATCCGTCAAGGTCATTTAGTTCAGGTAAGGAGAGAAGATGTCGAGCAGTGTGGGTGAGGAAACAGGCGTAGCGTACTGCGTGCCAGGCGGGCAGGCCTTCCAGCACGTGTACGTACGCATCCACGGCTACATCGCGCTCGTCATCTGCCTGCTCGGCTGCGCTGCCAACTCCGTCAACATCGCCGTGCTCTCACGCAAAGAGATGAGCTCCTCTACTAACACCATCCTCACCGGCCTCGCCGTCGCCGACCTGCTCGTCATGATTGACTACATACCCTTCGCCCTCCATATCTACACGAATATTGCCTCAACACTCAACAGAGACTCGTACGCGTGGGCCGTATTTGTCTACTTTCACTCGATATTCAGCCAGACCTTCCACACGATCTCTATCTGGCTCACAATCACTCTAGCCGTGTGGAGGTTCATCGCGATAAAGTTCCCACAGAAAAACCGAACGTTGTGCAACCAACGAAACACGAACATGGCAATAGGCATGGCTTACTTCGTATGCCCGATATTGTGTCTTCCTATTTATTTTGCCATGAATATCCACGTATTGCCTCCGAAGAGTGCCAGCGCCGCTAGTGTGAATGGCACTGTGAATGAGACTGACACAGTAAATAAGTCTTTGAGTGACGAGCCGATATACGCGCTGAAAATGACAGATAATAGTGATTTATTGACTACTATATTTTGGATTTACAGTGTGTTCATAAAACTTATTCCATGTGTGGTGTTATCAATATTGAGTGTATTATTAATATTGAAAATGAAATCGAGTGATAGGCGAAGACAGAAGTTGTTGAAGAAGTCTGCAATAATATCAAATGAGGTAAGACTATCGGGACATGATCGGGACGATAATCGTTGGATTCACATCCCACATAGCGGTAACCTCGTGAGCCATGTTAAAGTACTTGCTTAACTTGTCCTTCTCGGCCGTCACAAGATTAGCATCATGCGGGGTGTGACGTCTACAAATATCGCACGGCGGCGTTCCGACCGGTGTACCAGCACAGCTAGGGCAATATATTATGGCTTATTGGCAACAATAGTCTTATCTAGTTTGCCTCTCCAAATTAACCACCAAAATCAGAATTTGTTTTTTGCGCTATCTCATTGGCATCTCGCGTTTAAGGTAACTCGATCATATAAGGGTTTGTTTCACCTCGTATGTACCAAATTTTAACTTTTTTTGCCTAGTACATTTGGAGAAAATAGGCTGTGACTAATGGCTGACATACCTTTTGAGGTATGGAACCGCAAAGGTGAAATATAGCCGTTTTTTGAAAAGTTGTCTTAAATAAATGTACCAATGGTTAATTTCGTGCACAGGTATAAAATTAATAAATAATTTCTAAAACAATCTTTAAAAAGTGGCTGAAACTCAATACAAATAATTAGTAACATAACCGAAGTTACCACAATACACGGTTAGAATATAGAATTATTGAATTCGTGGGAATACACAGTGCTCAAACTGCCTCGAGCATCAGCAGATACCGTGTAATAATGATATGTAAAGTAAACATCGTATTCTGCGTCTTTCTGCTATCAAACTAAAACAAAAAGGTTGATTGTGGAGAAAAACAATCGGAAAGGTAAATTGAATAGATCTCTCGATGATCCGTAATAATTATGTTCTTAGTTTGATCATAAGGAATCAACACCCCAGAAATATAATATATAGAAATATTAAATCGAAAAAACATTAGAACAAAATCGCAATGCTTTTTTTTTGTACAACTACATGTACTATTTTATGAACAGGGTGAGAAGGCGCGTTTAAACGAAGATTCGAACAGCGGGAAACGCGGTGGTGGTGGTGGTGGCAGAACTGACCGTACCACGAGGATGCTGGTGGCACTCTTGGGCCTGTTCCTGGCGACGGAACTACCACAGGCTCTCTTTGGTCTGCTCACTGCAATAGCACCACACCTTTTCCAGATCTGCTACTATGCATTTGGTAAGAATTTGATTTAGTTAGCTACTTAGTACTAGCGGCCGTTTAGCGGCGTATAAATAGTTATTCATTCGGTAGGGTCTTGTTGTTCCACTCATACAACCAGATAAAGACTCCGAATTCTATTCGATTGCTCTTAAGTAGTGAAACAGAAATCGTTGGTCCTAAAATGTCATCCCCCAAATCCCACTTTATTTGTTCTGATAAAGCGCCCTATAGGGCTCCGACATAACCTAACCCGGGATCGAGGGATTTACTGACCCTCAAAGTAAAGAACAAACAAAACTTTTTTTTTGCCTCGCTCATTCTGGCCGTAAGTTTAGGCACATGTTGATAGAAGCCAACGTCTGTGTACTGATTGCGATTGTGTTGAGACTTATCTGTGATAATGCAAGGATTGCTGAACAATTACAGCACTGGCAAGGATACATTTGGTGGTCAGAAGGTTATTATGTGTATTAGAGCCGTACCCTAAAGTGGCAGATTGCGTTGTCTAGCTGTCAGTCCACGCGAACGTTTTCCAACATGGTATCGTAATTAGTTTCATCCGATGGTGAGGCCGACGCGTGAGCTTGGTTGCTGTTATCGTGAGAGAAAATCTTAATTAAATCTCACCAATTAGAAGTAGTACCTTTTAGCGCTTGATTTATTTACTTCAATAGGGCTGTGCAGTATCCTGCCTACGAATAGAACCATCTGTCTCCTCAAGTGGATTTAGTAAAAACCTTACTAAGGAATTACACTAGGCGATGGGTAGCAGTATCCACTTGAGTACCAAACTGCGATCACCAATCCGCCTGCCAAGAGTGGTGATTATGACAAATGAAAATGGCCTCGTCCAGCAGTGGACGTAAACAGGCTGGTGATGATGATGGTGATATTATGGACGAGCACCAATGGCTTCTCAAAATGGTAACAAGTACCTACTACGCCGTACACTATACAACTCAACCACATTACAAAACAATACGTGTATGTTAATGTATGACAATATCATTATTACATTGTATTCGGAAACAAAAGAATATCTGCTGCTACTGTGTCAATTTTATACGCAGATTTGTAACGCTACGTCTTCATCTGAACAAATATACCTACTCATGGCTCTACTTTTCTGAATCTCCTTGTATAGATTAACCTTAAGCTGTACAAAAAAATATCTTGATAGAAAGACAGACGGGAACAAAGTGCTTCTGCCCGTGTGAAGTGATCGTGAGGTTTTCACCGAACGAAAAAAAACAACACCCAACAGTCACAAACAAAGTCCTGATCCCACACTAGGATTCCCACTGTCGTGGGTATCAGGAACTACGAGTACGTACCTAGGTACCACAACAACCAGACCCGGAACAAATATTTTTGCAATCATGCAAACATTTATTTGTACCGCAGTGAGAATCGAACCCGCGCCTCTTGCGTCTCAGCCGGTCACGCCTTAGAGGCCCTCAAACCCTAAAAAATTACATTTAGTTCCATCGGGCAGGTTCATCTGCTGTGGTTCTAGCTTGACAGTACGACAATGTCTGGTACGTGGGCTTACGAATCAGGGCATTCCAATTGGGCACATAAGCCTATCCGTCCAACACATAACACAATGTTCAAACAAGGGAAAGCCTTGCTTGAAAACTGCGTTATTTGTGAATTGTGTTTTTGCAGCAGAACTTTGTGTTTTGATATACAATCTGGCTCGTCTCGGTATGCCTACTTGTGTCTAAAGGTACGGTCAAGTACGGTGTACTTGAATGTCGTGGACTTCGGTATAGACGAAATAAGAAATGGTTTGATTCCCGCACCGGTACTGAAGCAAATATTTTTTTAACTGCGTTATATTTGTATCGATCGGTGTTTTGGGCTTGTGCGAGAATAATTCATACTGATTTAATACTATGTATGATGCGTGCGGTCATAGCTAGGCTATGACATGTATGTGAAAATGAACTATTTACAATGTGAAGCAACCGTAGAAGCATATCTACCCTAACGGCGCGTTCACACGGCGTCGAGTGTTTCTCTGCCGTATCGGTTTTTTGCAGGATTCGGTTTAGTGGCAACAGTATTTCAATACATGTGTTCACACATGCATTCGGTTTCAAGACATGGGGAAAAAACCGAATCTTGCCAAATCGGATGTCAACTTCACGGTTGGCAACTACAAACCGTTCCGGCGGTACTGCAAAATGTAGGATCCGGTGCAGTGGCATAGCGCATCAATACATGCGTTCATTCATACGATACAAGCAGGTGTAGATTCGGTTTTTTGCCGGATCTTGAAACCGAATTCATGTCGGGTCGCACAAGCGGTCATATTTGTATCTTGTTTTATCAAATCTTTTTCCACTTTTTGGAAGATTATCAAATGAAGGTAGTAATTCTAAAGTAGTTAAAAAAATTTAGTGGATCATTTTTCAACTGCCACATTAGAGTTGTAAAGGCACCAACTGTTGATCGTCTTTGTACCACAATCTTTTTACATAACGCTGACGGCGATAATACCAGTAAAAGTAAGTAAGTTACCAATTTTCTTATCGCTCCAGGTTGAGAAAAAAATACATTTCAGGCTAATCTTGTGCGTTTTAAAAGATTATGGTACTAAAAACTTTACCTCTTATCCTTAATAAACTGTTAAGTGCTGGTGTTAAGCTCTCTTGATTGATCTTGATAACTCTTAATGTGTTAAGAAAGTTCATTAGTCTTGGGTGTGCCCAAGACTAATGAACTTTCTTTAGGGTGCCTTAGATTAAATTTCAGAATCACCAGACACCTAAAACTACACTTCATAAATTTACTAAAATAAGGGACACGAAGCAATTAATTTAAAAAAATTGCCAGACAAACCTGCAATGAAATCGATTATTCCGATGAGTCGGACTACAAAAGGGTAAAATCCTTTCACGTTGTTGTTGATGGGCAGACCCCGTTTGCTTGCCCAAATAACATAATTCAAGGCTTTCATTTGCACTTTTCCGAATCATATAATCCGGGTAACAGCAGAAAAGTATCCATTATGCAAATTTTAACGACAAAAGATAGGTAGTAGGTACTAGGTATTGGGAATGAGGCTCAGCAACATAATAGGTGGATATAAAAGGCTACTCGTTTTATAAAATTGTGTAGGAAAATATTAGGTTAAGTTTTTACGTCTTTAAGATCTTATAAATTTCACCTTGTTACGGTTTCCCATCTCAAATTCTCAACTAAGTTGTATAAAATAATAAAATCAAGAAAAATCTGTCGAAATTATGGTTTTACCTATTGGAAAAAATAATTCCAGAAGACTCTTGCTTTGAGGCTTTCGTAGCGTTATTTAGGCTAGTGACAATGACATCATAGCTGTGAATTTGGTACTAAAGTGAATATTGTGTAGATATCTGCAATAACCTCTTTATATATTTTCGGAATGTGTTATTTCAGACTTTTCCATGACTTGACAACATACCAAATTACAAGATTGTAGGTCAAAGAGAAGTATCACAATAACCCTGTGACTGAACTTTATGATACATTGAGCTAGAAGTCTGAATTTTAGGACTAGGTATGTGATTATGTCATTGTGATTGTGATTTTGAGTCGGTGGATGGAGGCGGCTCAAGACCCTTCATTGTGGCATTCTAGGAGGGAGGCCTATGTGATGATGATGATGATGATGCGATTATGGAGCTTAGTATTTGGTATTCATTTCAACTAATTAGCCGTTCATGACACAAAGGGTCTCATGAACGGCTCTACGGGGACAGGCGGATATACAACAAAGTGATACTATTATCATAATAGTTCTGTTGGTATATTTTCAGGTACGTTACTTCACCATTCCATTACCATAACCATTATTACCATTTTAGTTCTTAGAATAAGCAAGTTAAGGTGGCAAGGGGTAGGTCATAGGTATAACTCGCAGAACTGACAACCGTTGGGGAATAAAGGTTCTCGAGTGGACCACAAACTGGACGACACAGTAGAGGAAGGCTCTCCTCTCGACGGACTATAGACATTATAAACGTCGCAAGAAGTCGGTGGATGGAGGCGCCTGAAGACCGTTATTCATAGTGGCATTCTATGGTGGGGAGGCCTATGTCCAGCAGTGGACTTCCACAGGCTAATGATGTAGATGATGAACCATTTTATTACTACAAAGGAACTTCTGAAACATTGGGAGTTTTAATGACTCACTTTTCAGTAAAGTATTTTATATTTGAGCTTATAAATTATGCTGCTTGAGATTAACTTAGCAAAGAGAATCTAAATTCAGCGCAATTTATCTATCTACGAGCAAACCTTTCAAAACTTAGGCAATTTTGAACTGAAGTCGTTTAGGAAACCACATATAGGAGGAAACCATGTTTTAAGAAGATCGATCTGCGAACTGAGCAGTTTCATGGTGTGTGAGAGTTGCTAAACAAATAAATTGCGTACCTCTGATTAAGTTCACAGCTAATCGTTTCGTGGGCCAGATTACTGAAATATTTCTTCTAGTGGCAATAAGAACGTTTTTTTAATAGATCTTACGTAGAATGATGTAATAGATTTTGAATGTTTATAAAATAAATTCCAACATAATGGCTGGATAGTTGGAGGATGACGCACAGAGGGAGGATATGGCTGGAATAAATGAACTGCATCTTAAAAGCTTTTTAATTTGAAACAGAGACCACGTTCAGTACTTTATATTGCGCGCTCAACGTTGTCTCATCTGCGATGTGAATTTCATTAGCTATATGCTAAGGGCAAGCTGGGCCGCTTAGGTGTCTATTGTGAATCAAATCTGTTTAACTTTATTTTGCCTTTGGTTTATAATTACGACAACCAGCTTAGTTTGGAACGAAAATTTTGTTTATTCAGACGGTTCTGTTTCTTTCGATTATAATAACGTATTTTTTTAGGCACTTTAATCGCGTAACGCGATCATTTTCATTGATTGGTGTCATAGCTTTTCTTCGTATTGAATGAAGGAAAAATGAATCAACAAGTCTTTCGGTTCGCTTCAACTCACGTCTATTATATAGTTTTTGTTGGTCAAGGCGTGATCAACATTGAATGCCGATCTCATGTTGATCTTCAATTCACCTTCGGACTGTAATCAGACTTATTAAAGTCTTATGTTACATAGTGCACAGACCAATTTCTGCTATACCTTATATATCTTAGATACTCTACGATTCTACGATACATTTTCCAGCATTTTTTCATTCACTTTTAAATGTCTTATAAGTACTTGACTCTCACAGGCTTTATTCATTTTGCCTCGAGAGTAGGAAATGCTATGGGCAATGAATTAATAAATACATGTCAATTAATAAATATTATACGGTTAAATTTAGGCTTTCAATGTTGTTGAAGCAATCAAATTGAATAATATAACACTGAATATAATTTAATATTTAATATAAATATATAAAACTGAATGATTCAGCGGTATTAAACATTTCTATAGTCGTCACAATATAATAGGCCCATTTTGACAGCTAAGAAAGACGATAGAAAATAACTTTGAATGAAATAGCATGTTCATAATTTCAATTTGATTGCCATTAAATGACTACCTGCTGAATGCTGACGATTGAATGATTCAATGCGAAATAAGTTTTCATCATAGAGAACTAGCTGTCACCCATGGTTTCATTCGCGTTAGAGCCTACCTAGCTACTACCAAATTTCATCAAAACCGGCGTTTTATTGGAAAGCACGACTTACAAACAAAACTACTCCTGCATCCTGCTGTTAGCATGGTGTAGGTATTGGATAAACTCCGGTATTCCGGATATAAAGTATCCGCTAACCGGATCTATTCCTGCAGCCTGTTGCTGTCGTGGTATATTGGATAAATAAATACCTGGATAATTAATACCGGATAGAGGTCGCCCCCATTTCACTGGTATTTCAGACTAGCAGTCCCGCGACCACGCGTAGAAATAGGTAGTATTTATCTCATCTCGCTTCTCCTCATCTCACTAATATCATAAATACGAAATTAAAGATGTTTGGATGATTGTTACTCAATCACGCATTAACCGCTGAAACAATTTCGATGAAATTTGGAACACAGATACCTAGATTGATCTAGATTTTGTTATAGGCTTGTTACATACATACATACATAAAATCACGCCTGTTTCCCGGAGGGATAGGCAAATATTATAGGCTAGATTTAATCCAGAAAAACAATCCTTGGGGATTGAAGTAGTACCCCCATTTCATTACCACTACCGCCACCACTATCCGTATTCATTAATCCAGGTATCCAGAGTTCATTAAATATACCAGGCGCAGCAGGCTGAAGTATTAGTTTTGTTTGTTAATAGTGTTTGTTTAAATTTGGTAGTTTTACAAATATGTAGATCAGAAACTTAAATTTAAAACATAAGAGCACCCATAGGCGAATAACGCGGGTGAAACCGCAGGCGACACTAGTAGGTAATAGTAGTATATAAGGTACCTACTAGCTAGAGTACCTATCTACTTACCTACAAGGTCTTGTATCCGTGGTCAGAACGTGTTTGTTAGATTGATATTCCGTTTGTTATTCTTACAACATGAATTCATTATCATAAAAAAAATATCTGACTGTTGTAAAAACTGTCGTCCAATCCAAGTTGTTATAAAGCCGGGTTTTTTAATCCAAATATTGTTAGGTATTTGAAGTTGTTTGTCTTCCTCGGTGGACCACGGCTAGCCAACAAAATTCGTTTTGTTTTATGTTGTAAACGGACCGAGAACTGAAAATGAATCGCATTTACATTTTGTTTTCCCAGAAGTAAGATAACAAACCTCTTCTATAGCCCCACCTAATGAAAATACGATTATACTCGAGCTGGGCCTGGTGCGGTGATTTAATTTATCGAATCATGAATACTTATTCTGGTTGCCAAACTACACACTGCTTCTGGGTTTCATGTCGGAATTCTATTTATCTTATTAGGGTTCCGTACCTCAAAAGGTATCAACGGAACCATTATAGAATACTCAGGTGTCTATCTGTCACAGCCTATTTTCTCCGAATCTACTAGATCAAAATTAAATTAAAACTGCATTAAATTAAAAAAAAAGAAGTTAAATTAAATAGTTGAAATTTGGTACACTATAGAGTTAGGTGACCCAATCACGCGTTCATAAACGAATTCTGATTTCGGGCTGTAATTTTGGGGGGCAAACTAGAAAATTAAAAAACTTAATGTATTATATGTGACACATCAAATGAAAGAACTCGTTATGTAAAATACAAAGAAAATGTCTGAAACCACAGAGGCAAACATTTTGAAAAAAATATGCAATATTGGGCCTCACTTATACTTCACAGGAAACTTTAAATGAAAATCTTAAATCTTCAAATTCCTACGGGAAACGGAAAATACTCGTAATATAAAGCTGTGTTGTTTGACAAATATGTTAATTGGTCTAGTGGGTACTATGGTAGCCTACTTGTACGGAACCCTCTCCCCGCGAGTCCAACTTGCACTTGATCGGTTTTTTAGATAAACGTATGTCACTAATCTGTTAATTTTATCCCAGGTGAGGTGATGGACCTGATGGCGCTCGTCGGGTCGGCTGTTAACTTCGTGTTGTACTGCAGCATGAGCCGTCAGTTCCGGTGCACCTTCACGCGCCTCGCGCGCAAGTTGCTGCCACTACCGCGGCCCGAGGCAGAACCATCCAGTGGCACCAAGACCACCAACACGTAGCGCTCACTAGCGACCACCTCTACTGTTTCGGTCGCGCCTCTGTGAAGTGAACAGACTTATAAAGCTGGAGTTCCACGCTCAGTGTACAAACAAAAGTGAGTAAATGTGATGATCAATGAGTTTTTCATGCAAGAAAGAAAACTGATGACTGAACCCAGCCAGGCGTGTGGTTTTAATACAGTAACCTAAAATGACGTTCGAGTGCAAAAGTTGCTTCAAGTCAAGAAAGTAATATTAAATACCTGTCCTATTGTAGGCGTTTCTTAGGCACTGGTCCCACCGCCGGCGACGAGCGATAAACGAGTAGAACGTAGTACGTAGAACGAGTAGCCAGCGATGAACTATAAATATAATCTCTCTCATTTTATTTACACGGGAGCGATTATCTTTTGTTCGTTTCTTGGGCGACAAAATCGCCGAAAGCTCATCGCTTACTCGCCGGCTGTGGGACCAGTGCCTAAAGCTTTGACTTAGGTGAGTTACGTTCTTAAATGCTTGACATATTCTGTAAAGATATGAGAGTTATAACAGGGCATTCCTAGTGAGCATGAGTTCGGCATTATTATGTTACTGTATATTGTACACAACCAGTTTTGTAACTATTTGATATACATTGAACGAATTATGGGAGGTTGGAACAGATGCCGTCTTACAAAATTGGTTGTGTTCCTGCAACCACTCTAAATTAGATAGGTTTTATTTATAGCCCAAAACAAGCTGAAAATACGAAAACTCATCTAGAACATTGTAAATAATATAGGCAAATGATTCTGGTTAATAAAGAAAATAATATATATATAAGTAGGTATAGTGAGTATAGAATTTTCAATAACAACAGTTGCCAAGCCCTTGATACAACATCAAGAAAAAAGCTCCAGTAAATTTGTCTGTAGATATTGAGGTCAGAAGGTACTCAACATTCTTGAAAACTGAAAGTAAGAAGGTACTTACGTTGAAACTGAAATTAATTTATGTATAAGCATGCCACTTGTCGATACTCTTCAGTGGTGTTAAGATAACTTTAGCATATTTTTTTCTGTGTGTCCTGTGATGTAAAATTTCATACGTCAAAACAAGACAAAACATATTTTAACTAAAATACGTTTCAAAAATAATTATGAATAAGGGGGTAAGTCTTGTTTGCGCGCATAATTTCACCCACGTCAAGTGCAATTCGCTAAGTAGTACCATGAAGCTCGACAGCTGTGTAATTGGAAGCCCTTCACCAAGACCTAACACTGTCTCAATTAATGGAAAAACAATTAACGACCGAAAGATGCTTGTTATTTAACATCTACTCAATAGCTGTACCATATTTATAAGAAAGATTTTTTACTATGTATAACTAATGTAAAATATCTTCTCCCATGAAAAAGTTATTATAATAGTTTATAAATCGTTTTCCAGCGAATTTGTCCACGTGGTGTGAATTACTGTAGGTACTTGGAATATATTGCATTCAAGCGGCTATCAATAAATGGTTATGTACATACGTAGCAAGGAAAACGAACAAGGAAAGCTGGGAACATACACAATTAATATATAAGCGAGATGAGAGGAAGTTTATTTGCGAAGTGTCTATTGCATCTAAAAGCATTATTTGTAAACGGTTTGCTAAGTTGGCCATAAGCGAACAAATGGTAACGAATGATGTAGGTATGTAAGTTAGTTAGGATTTTGAAAAAATGATGTAAGTAGGTACTTATGGTTTTTGAATGGGAAATTAATCTAATTTCATTGGTTAGAAATTTTGACAATGTAAATTGGCAAAAACATTTTAATCTAATATAATTTTTCAACTAAAAAAACCGACTTCGCGAATGTATTAGGCTAACTAGATGATGTGTTAATTTTTAGCAAATATTCGATTGCACCCCGAGATCATTAAAATTAATTAAATTATACTTATACTCGTTGAATTAATTTAATTCATCACAGCAAAGAAAAAAACTATCCAAATCGGACAAACAGCGGCTGAATTGAGAACTCTTCCTTGAATATTTTGGTAATGGAACCAAAATCTCGTGTTAATTTGTGTGAGACTCCACGTCAAATCCATTAAATTGCATGTTACAGCCACAACTTTGCAAAAGAGCAAATATAAGTCGCGCTAAGTCGTGTCAGAAGTTTGAACGCCAACAAATTATTAAATCGACCACACGACAACAGATAATTGACGGAAATAACGAGGCTACGAAATCTGCCTTCTGACAATAAAGGCCACACATAACATACAACTCAAGTAGCGCAATTTGAACGCAGGATATTACAAAAAGTATTCATAGCAAGAGTGCATCTCATGGCAATTCCAATAAGCCCAAACACGGCATGGATACATTGTTTTATGACGGAGTTCCGATGCCTTGCTTCCAGCTTCATCTTCAGATCAGGGCATATTATCATTAAAATCATTCATAGCCAGAGTGTATCTCATGGAAATTTCAATAAGCCCAAACACGGCTAGGATAATTTTTTTATGACGGAGTTCCGGTGCCTACCTTCAAGTTCGTTGGTGCCATTTTCATCAGAATTATTTATTTTGCTTCAAGTAGCTTAGCTATCTTAATCAAGATAATCTTATCGCACCCGTGGACTACTTATCATTGAGGAGTTCCGGTGGCCATTTGTGGTCTTCTTCATCAGTTCACCAAATTATACTTACTGAATGCAAATGCTGGACTTGTTGCTAAAAATACCAAAATCGCTATAATATTTAAGGAGTTTTCACAATTCTTCGTAGATTCTATCATCAGAACTGGATTTTGATAAAAATGGGACCAATCTGGAATTAAATCCTTTCAAATAAAAAAATACTTTTTCAAATCGGTTTAGAGGCGACAAAAAAAAAACTGAATTGAGAACCTCCTTCTTTTTTTGGAGGTTAATAAACATATGTAAAATTATTGAATAGTAGAATTGTACCTATTTTGGTTTTTACCTTCTTCTTCTTCATCAGCCGTAAGATATCCACTGCTGGATGAGGCCATAACATTCAAAGCGTACAATATAGCGTACAATGAAGGGATTTGACATAATCACCACATTTGGCAAGCGGATTGGTGATCGCAGTCTGGTGTTAAGTACTCAGGTGGATGGTGTTGTCCATACCCTGGCGTAATCCTTTAGTCGCCTTTTACGATACCCACAGAAGGAGTTGGGGGAGTCCTATTCTTGGCCACGGTTTTTACCTAGTCGTAGTTAAATATAGCCAATTTATTAGGTGCTATTAGATGAAATCGCATGGTTAATTAATAAATAACTAAGATACTTCAGTCACGTAGAAAATGTATCGAATCGTAACTTTCTTATATTACCTATCTAAAGTTGTAGGTACCGTCTAATTATTTTCGTCTTTCAGGTCACGCGCTACCTTCGCGGTATAGCAGTAATACAATCCCGAAACTTTGTGCGATTAATATCGCAATAGGTACTCAACAGAAGGAATCCTATCATTTCAGAAGGTTCTTTGATACTATACCTATATTATATTGTATTATATTGTATGTACCTACCTATATACCTCTTAACAACGATAGTTACGTGACGACATTAGTCAACGACTAATTGTTTATGTAACGTTACAAATTCCATTTGAGATTCCATCATGATTCCATTTTGTTTTATTCGTAGCCTTTGGTTTTTATTCTTCAAATGAGTGAGATCTAAACTAAGCAAAACATTCTAAACTAAAGCCTACGCTACGGTACGGTGTATTTTATTATTTATTTAAAATATTCTCTATATATTTTTACTGTTTTCTCAAACTATGACCTTTAATGATACCCCTTCATAGTCGGTAGTTTGAAATAATTATTTTGCTTTGTTACGTTCATAAAACAGTGCTTATTAGAATGCCATATTCAGTTCCATAAATATGATTATGAGGGATTTAATAAAATTTTATAAATAGCCTACATAATTATAGTTATAGGCCAATTCGCTATAAGTGTGAAATTGGAAACCAATGAAATACCTAGTATTTCATTGGTTTCCAATTTCAGACTCGTCATGCAATAACATAAAATTTACGTGTCGTCCATCGATCTATACTCGGCCTGCGATGAATTATATAGGTAGTGCCTACCTCGCGAGTTCGCAACTGACCACTGACCCACCGCTTGTTATGGTATTCAGCTTCCTGAACAGGGGTGGGGAGGGGGAACGTAAAATGTAATATTATTCAAAGTAACATGAATTATAATTTGCATGTCATATTATGAATATCAAATTTTCGTGGCAATGAATTTCCTGTATGAAAATCATGAATGCGAAAGGAATTTACAATGAACTTATAAGAACTCTGTCAAGTGATCATGAATGAAGAAGGAAATAAAAATAATTTAAGTTAGAGTCAATTCACTATTCTAGACACGGTTGTATAGGTTCATTTACATCATCAGTGTAGCATAGTAAAGATAGGGCATAGTTTCAGGAACTGTATAAATTTAAAACCAAACCAAACCAAAAACTCCGAAACATTTGGATATTTTGGGTCACATTTTAATTGAACGTTTTCTCAAGGGAATCATTCTATACTTGTTCGAGTTTGTAGTCTCGCTAGAGTAATAAAAACAATGAAAGCAATCGAAACTGGAAGCTGTAAGCATGCTTAAACAAACTAAATCTGTGCCACGGTGTACCTACTGGTTGTACGTACTACACCTTAGGCATGAACATAACACGGAGCAGAATGGAAATTCCTTGCTCTTACTCCCGCGAGAGCAATACAAGATAAAAAGATCGCTAGCTTTTAACATGTTTTTACGAGAATATTGTTGTTAGTAGTTGGTTCTATATTCGGACACATGTTTACTTTTATCACCGTTTATGTTTAGAAAATAGTCGGGAATAAAATTGCATTGATCGAACCATCCTACAATATTACGGACGAGACAGTTGTATGTTTGTTTGTTACTCAATTACTCCATCGGCTGAATCGATTTCAATTAAATTTAGTAGATATACTATCAATTATGAGGATCTCTTAGTGACTGTGTTTTCTGTGTACTTACTTAAAATTAAGATTCGAGTGTAAAAATATTATAGCCATAGATTTTACGGAGATATTGACCTAATATAGAAATGGGTATAGAAACTACGTAGATATCATCTAAGATTGAGTGTATTACCAAAAAAATTTATGGTATTACGGCGGTAGCAAAATAGTGCAAATAGTTTTTTTGAGTATTGCACTTACTTTGCATGTTTGGGTGATTTGTTGTGTTTTGTCAACATAAAAATTAACCCAAACCAAAGCATTATCAAATATATAGGTACTAAATTCCTAATTTAAGGTAATTCATTTGGCTTCCTGTATGTATTCCTGTTTTTATATGTATTTATTATTAGCTGTTGGTTTTCCAACAAAATAAATAAATAAATTAAACACAATAAAGTGCCAGCATCTTTATGTCTCAGGGTCGGTAGCGCGCGTGTGATGCCTTTGGTGTTGCAGGTGCCCATAGGCTACGGTAAACTACTTTCCATCAGGTGGGCCTTATGCTTGTTTGCTTGCCAATAATTCTAAAAAAAAGCAGCATATCGACCAGCCAACTTTGAACTATCAACTTGCAACGACCATAATTTAAGAACGTGCTAAAACGCGCAATCATATATCTCTTTGTAAAACTTATATAGTATAGGAATATAATAAAATAAATTTGCCAAAGGCACGAGACATATTAGTGAAAATGTATTAGTTGTAGATACTATAGTGTTACCACTAAATTAAATTTTACTGACTTACATATAATATGTGTAAAAACTATTTTTAAGAAACAATTAAGTATACCTACATATACTTTATTCAATAGTTACATCACATCAGTAACCTTTAGACGTCCACTGTTGGACGAGGCTCCCCTATAGAATGTAATGGGGGGATTTGCCTTAATCAACACGCTTGGCAGGTGGATTGGTGATCGCAGTATTGGTGTTGAGTACTCAGGTGGATGCTGCTGCCCATCCCCTGGTGTATCCATAGTCGGCTTTTACGACATCCACGGGAGTAATCGGAGGGGTATATTCTTAGGCCGGACACACCACAGCACCATGTTCGATTGTTAAACTTCTATGAATTTTTATAAAGTAATATTAATCACCTGCATTTGATGTAAGCAAAGCACCAATTGTACCGTTTAGGGTGTTGTAAATAAAGATGTTGTCTTATTACCTGGTAGTTTCACTCACCACACAATCCAACCTTATTCATTATTGAATAGAATCACTATTCCATTGATCCCTGATTCTCCATCATTCATCACATATTCATGACCAGGTATTTGTATCGCGGTTCTGTCTAGCTGGCGGTACCTGCATAATGTAGATACGATCAGAATCCATTTATTGCTTCACTACTTTTTGCATAAAGATTTTGGTATTGCAATGATATCACTGTTGAATTGGTTATCAATTCGTAATGTGAGATTTTCTTATGGCATCCTATCAAATCCTTATAATCCGATTAATCGAACTAATAGGAAAAAAAAGTTCATGTGGTCCGATCGGTAGGACAAAGGCAGTAGGACCACGTGGCCAGAGGGATATCTTTTGTATTTTAAAAAGATGAACATAGATACAATTACATAATCTCGTTCGCTTGTTTGTTTGAGCAAAACTAAGGCATATCTTTGTTGCTCATATTATACTAGCAGATACCCGCGACTTCGTCCGCTTTAAAAACTGATAAGTGACCGTACATAATGTAAATAAAGTGTGTAGGTAACACTGTTGTATTTTTTGCCTATTACCCCTCCCCTATATGTTTAGCATTAGACTTATTCCGGGTGACGATGGTGATAATTACGACATAACTATATTGTGTCGTTATGTAGGTACTTAGCAGTACGTCTCACAAAAGAGCCCAAACACGACCCTTCTACTGCTACCTATCGAAGAGATTATATTACCAAAAACAAAGCAGGTAGTATAAATATGAGAGCCTTACGCGCATAAGACATTAGACTACGCATATTCAAGGATTTGTCAAGGAGCCTATTTGCTTCAGATCGATGGGGACGTGATCAGAATGCTGGTTCATCATAGCTAATCTGGCTCAGCAATCCAATGTAACGATTGTTTGATTAAGTTTAGAAAGTGCCTTTTAATTGATGAAAGGAAACAAATGCTTAAGAGGGTAGTGTAGTGCATTTTCGACCCCCCCCACATTTATTATACGATCTCGATGATTCTTTGACAAAGATTACTACGTATTACCTATAGGAGGACGGCTACCTATAGGTACGTAGATTTACGAAAGGTTAGTGACTGTAGGTTAGTAATAATATTCTCAAAGAAGAATTGCGAGACGGACCCTTGGACCTTATAATTTATTCCGTCCATTATTGCTCGGTTTGCTTCCCGGATTTGTGGGGACTCCGCAACTAATCCGTCCTTATGCAATCCCTTACCGAAAATGCCAAAATATACCTACCTAGGTATTATACCTACGAGTAAGTCATATCTTCCGGGTATTCTTTGCTCACGCAGAGGTACATTTACGCTCTTTGCATTTATATTAGGCATTCTAGTTGAGCCAACGAATACCTACTTATATGAACATAACACCCCATTGAAAGAGAGGAGTACAGTAGCAAATGGCACTAAGGAACGCAAAAATGGGGATAATTTTGGCAGCCTTAGCGCTGTTCAATGTTTGATACTAATTTAAACTAGATGCATCCATGCGTTCCTGAATAAAAGGTTTTGACAGACAGACAGACAGACAGACGGACAACAAAGTGATCCTATAAGGGTCCCGCTTTTTCCTAATGAGTTACGGAACCCTAAAAAACACTTGGAAAACGAATAATAGATAACAAATGATTTGATAACCCTTTTCAGCATAGTCTTTGACACAATAAAACGAATTTGAATTAATACAATACAGCCAATTCTTATCTCAGTCAGAAAATTAGTATTGCCATCCAACGAGATAACGACGCCCAGCCTTTTGGGCGGCCTTCCTGCGGTCGGTGACCTGAACTCGTTTTTTATTTATAGATTAGTTTTAAATATCATCATCATCAGCTTGTAGAAGTCCACTGCTGGACATATGCCTCCTCCTAGAATGCCACGACGAACGGTCTTGAGCCGCCTCCATCCACCGACTTCCTGCCGACTTGAATTTTCGTTGGGGAATAAAGGTTTGTGCTCAGCACTCGTGCGACCACAAACCGGATGACGCGGTAGAGGAAGACCCTCCACTCGATGGATTAAAGACATTGTAAACGTCGCAGGAAGTCGGTGGATGGAGGCAGCTCAAGACCATTCGTCGTGGCATTCTAGAGGGGAGGGGAGTTTAAATAGTTGAAATAGTTTTTACGCACCGTTATATTCATCATCATCGGCCTGGAGAAGCCCATTGTTGGACATAGATCTCCCCCATACAATACATCGACAAACGGTCTTGAGCCTTCTCCATCCACCGAGTTCCTGCAACCTTTATAATGTACTCGGCCCAACAATGTGAATAACAGTCGCACACTTACATCGTGTTCACCCCACGCTAGGATTACCTGGGCCATGCGTGGTGTCAGGACTCATAAGTATCATGGTACCCGATGCCCGAACCCTTTAACAAATATTTGCAAATCATGGCAAACATTTGTTCTTGCAGCGGGAATCGAGCCCACACCTCTCCTGTCTCAGCGCCTTGCTCACGCCTTGGAGATCGTTAGAAGATAAATATTTGTGTATTTGCATAACCCAACACGAAAATACGAAAATACGAAATTAAAATGACGAGGTGTCTATTTCTAAATCGAAATTGAAAGACATGGCTGTTGATGAATCGTTGTTTATCCATTGATAAAAGTTAAATCCATACTACCTATCTGTAGTTGCACACGCTTCGTAATCCATGTGAGGGGTTCAATTGTCAATCCATCATCGCGGCCTTATCGCGGCATTGAAACAAGTTCAAGCTCGTGCCTCGTTCAAACGGGCCGGTTCCCACTGATCTATACATCTATGATCCTGGATTAAATATTGGGATCCGCCATAAACCAAATGTTTAGTGGCTTTATACAATTTAGCAACTGTTAATGTGCGCGTTAGAGGAGGCCTACTATGTCCAACAGGGGACTTCTATAGGCTGATAATGACGAATTAAAAAAAATTGGTGTACTGCCTGTTGTTTACATAATTGGAAGGATTAAACAAATAATGAACAAAACGAAAGGGTCTCTAGCAGTATCTATTGAAGGCTTAAATAGTCTCTAACGAAGACTCTACCAATAAACATATAGCTCTCTCTAACAAAGACTCTATATAATTATCTCTAGCAATATTTACTGAAGGTTCAACTATTAGTTTCTTCGAACTACCAATCTACTTATGACTCTCTTTACTTAAGACTACTATAATACCTTGTCTGTACAGTTGGCTCTAGCAGTCTCTACTCTACTGACAGCTCAACTAGTCTCTACTGAAGGATCTACCAATCTACATAAGGCTCTCTCTACCAAAGTAATACTAATACTACTATCTAGTCTCTACAGTTGCTTCTGGCAGTCTCTACAATTGCCTCTAGCAGCCTCTACTGCTGATAGGCCTAAGCCACTATATGTAAAATAGCTGTAGTGCCATGGCAGGAATCGAATAAACATCGGAAGCTCATTGAAACTCGATATAAAAAAAGGCTCGAGTGTCTTGGAGAAAGGTCTTATTGTCCAATATGTAGTCAAAGTAGCTAAACAATTTAGCAGGCATACCTTCACATTTATTTCGTAAGGCCCAAATAAGACGTTGTTTGTAACGGCTCTTATTGAAAAATTTACACACGTGAGTACCTTTATAGAGCAATCATCCGTGTCTTATGCAACTTTCTAGACAGTATGATTTGTCAATAATCTTACTTGTTCAAATATCCTTTGCATCTAGTTAATTATAAATGTGATTGTTGTTTGATTTAAGTGTGTATCGAAATTGTAACATGGTGTACATTTTCTTAAAATTAAGAATAACATAAAAGTTTGAATGTTTGTTTGTTATCACGCTGTAACGGCAAAACCGACTTTGAAGTACCCACACAAGCCAAGCCGAGGGCAGATGCTAGTTTTTTTTTATCTTTTCGTGATGTTTTTTAGGAGAACATAATTATTAATTCCATGTAATCAATCTTTTCAAAAGTAGAGTGATTTAAAAGTTCCACGTTCCATTATCCAGCCGCATAAACTCAACACGTGAGTAAATTGTGTGGGAATTATTCAGAAACGCTACATAAATTGACTTTTTCTATTTCGGTGAGCCCAAGAAATATTTGATTTGACATCTCGAGTTGGTAATAAGTACCTAATAGGTACGTGTGATGGGTTCACATGTTATTTCAATGACGTGTTTACATCGCAAACCGAAAATAAAACATTTTGTTGAAATGCGATTACTTTATCGATATTTTTGCTTACAAAATATCATCAAAAGGGTTTGTTCTATGAAATGGTTGATAACATTAATAACTAGGGTTCGCTCGCTCGCGAATACATGTGATTCATTTTTATTTTTATAAGTTTTAATCAAGTCTTACTTGAAAAACGTACCTTTTATCAAAATATTGTTGTTAAGTTCTAGGATACCTACACTGGAACTTGTACTTTGATACCTGCATTATGTAATAAAGAACCTTTCAAATTGAATTGAGATGACAAGCGCTCAACGCGCGTTGAACGCGCGCAAAATTTTTTTAAAGTGTTCACATGACACGCGCTTGTCAGGCGTAGAACGCGCGTTGCCGCGGCGGCCATGGTTCAGTTCAGTCGAGTTCTACATTTGTCGAAGATGATACTGATACTGATGAGCCCTAAAATACGTCTATCCGCGCGTTGAGTGCTTGTCATCTGAACATGGCCTTAGATGAACGTATTACCGACGCGCGCGCCAACACCCGTCCCTATCGCGGCGAGCGGAGCGAGCGGCCGCACCGCACGCAGTTTTCTCCGGTCTATCGTCGACCGAACGCGGTCGCAGGTGGTGCTCGTGATGAAGAGGCTTCTGAACTCAGTCTTGAAACGTCAGCAAAATGACGGATATGGTGTCGACGTCAGAAATGCCTCTCTTAAAATACAACACGTTAATGTGATTATACAGGGCGTAAAAAGACTACTCCCGAAAACTGAAACAGTGCATTCAGACCATGATTCTGAAAATATTTAAGCTGAAAAAACACGAAAAAAAAAGTGCTCACTTTTGGTCCGCTTTTTTCGTAGCTGACCGCGAGCGTTGAACTCGTGCGGCCGGTATAAATGCGTTTATTGCTAGCTGACAAATACGAAAAGAAACGAAAAAAAAGTTTTTCTCCGTTATGAATCACTTCTCAGGCGAAAGCTATTTTATATAGCTATGATATTATAGGTAGCTTTACCGGTACCTTCAGTATTCGGGAGCTGTCTTTTTACACGCTGTATAGCTATGATATAGGTAGCTTTATCGGTACCTTCAGTATTCGGGAGCTGTCTTTTTACACCCAGTATATCGAAATTTGACGCATGTGATCGAATGAACTTGAACGCTAAAAAAAGTTCGATAATTTTAGCTTAAATAGATGGAATCTCTCTTTACTCTTTCCAATTATATTTATAACTATCCTACTCTAATGGTAGTCACCGTGATTCCAAAGTAGACTAAATTGTTATTTCATAATAATGATTTAATTTTGAATTGAAAGAAACTTTCAGTCAATTCACAATTCAGTCTCGATTCGGTCAACGGTGTACTTCGATTCGGTGTATTTTTATAATATCTAAGAGAATTGGGCCTCTGGTTGTCCGTTCGGCAAATTGCCTAAAGCGTAATATCTATAAGCGTGACTAACAATTTAGTTACGCTTAAATTGTTTTGATTAGCTTTGTGAAATTGTTAACAGTTTGGGATTATGTTTTAGGGAGTTCTCATTTTCCACATAGTGGGTTTATTTGTTACTTTAGCAACAGGTAAAGCCTTTAGGCTCATGCAGACGAGACGGTTTGTCGCCGGAGCTAAGCCCGGCGTCAAACCGGGTCTAAGTCCGGTCGTCATGCGGTCTTGTATGGAACACTAGGAAGCCAATCACACGACGCCGGCGCTAGCACCGTTCACCTCGCAACCGGGCACGGCGTAGCTTTTTATACATGTACCACGCAATAGTACATTTTCTCTTTTTAACACTCAACATTTTGCACGTCCACAATTCACAGAATGAAAAGAGCGAATGAAGGCTGCACCTCCATGAAACCGGATCGTGTACAAACCGTCTTGTGTGCAAGCTCGGACGGATTCTACCCGGCGCTTGGCGCCGTGATAAAACCGTCTTGTCTGCATGAGCCCTTACTATGAAACCCAAAAAACATTTAGATTATTCGGAAATTTTACTAATCCATTAGACAATAAAGCTTTACAGTACTTACATCTTTTGAAACTACTATGGCTTTGAACAAAAATATCACTATTATAGTTACAAATAACAAGTAAACTTGTAACATAGGAAATAATCACATAGCGAAATATTTACCATGTAAATAAGGAGACCACTGCATTGAGTAACTCGCAAAAATGTATTTATACACATCGATAATATCCTACTAATAACTGATAACTACTGGTAAAAGGAAACTGCAATAAAATCTAACCTTCTTTAGAAGGTAAGAAGAAACTTCCTTCACTCACGAGTTCAAGCCCTGTGCCGTGAATAGACCCTTCCGTCTCCTTCCGTGGATGTCGGAAAAGCAGACTATATACGGGATTACACCAGGGGATGGGCAGCAGCATACTCCTGAGTACTAAACACCAATACTGCCGATCACCAATCCGCGTACTAAGCGTGGTGAGTATGGCAAATCCCCCATGCGGTCTATGGAGGAGGCCTCGTCCAACAGTGGAAGTCTGACGGCCGATAATGATGATGAAGTGATTAGAGCATCGTCAAGTAGTCATCGTAGTGGTCTCGTGGAATGACGCGTCACTGTAGTTACCTGACGAATATGAATGATATTTTATTTCTTTACTTTCCTTTTATATATCCTACATAACAATGAGAAGTGAGTGCAGTTGAATCCGTCCAGTAGAACGCTGAGTCTAAGTTTTTTTGCAAACAACTGACACAGACGTATGCTGGTGTAGTGAACCATGAATTTTGTATGGCGACACCGATGAGCGCTCTTAGCGTACACTCTGTGAACCTCAATTTCCATAGAAAAATCCGTGTTATACCATACGTCCGTTTCAATTGCTTGTTAAAACTCAGACTTCGGTCTCTGGAGTTAAAAGTGTAAATACTCTAATACAGATTATCCTGAGGATCTAAAAAGGCGCAATATGCCAGTCTCCACTCTCGACTCGTCAGAGCTTACATAATTTGAGCCTTTCGGGGTCGAGACTCTGAATGGGTCCGTGGGGTGACGGGTTTTTCGCGTTTTCAAAATTCTTTCAAACGACGCGTGACCCGAGTTCTGGTTCATATCTGGCAACGCATTATTATTCCCCAAGACGCTGGTTGAATTGCCACCCAGCGTCTAGGGGATGCTTCCATCTGGTAGTGATTTGGTTCAGTTGAGTTATCTTTAAGTAGTATATAAGTATGTACTAGTACATAATTATTGTCATTAGTAATAAACATTGTACGCCCGAAATGGGCAGACTGTTGATACCGCATTACCAGTACCTACGATCTTTTTACACAGTTAACAATAAATACTTCTTATTCTTATTCTTATTCTTAAATCGCTTGCAAAGGTAATAGGTAATAGGTAGGTATAGGGATTTGTATTAAAAAAAAATGCATATACAAGTATTGGATGTATTATTTTTTCTGTAAATAAATTTAAGTTAATACCTGATATATAAATGTAAAGACAGAGATACGATTGGTGGGAAGTTTAGTTTTCATTAGCTACCTAATGCTTCATTAAGTACCTATATCTAAGTATATTACAAACGTAAACACTCACCCCCTTGTTAAAGAACTCCCTTTTCCGCATTCGAACTCTATGTATGGTCCATTATGCGTGACACTCACCCCCTTATTCATAATTATTTTTTAAACCTATTTTAGTTAAAATAGCTTTTGTCTTGAATTGACGTATGGCATTTTACATCAAAGAGAGCAAAACAAAAGCTGTTTTAACTAAAATAGGGTTCAAAAATTATTATGAATAAGGTCCTTATTGTATGGCGTTGCTTTTACCAACTCAATAACAACGCGAACGCAGTAACACAACTTAGCTAATATTTAAACTGAGTTAGTCTTGGAAATAGGCCTTTAAAGAAACAATTGGCATTTGATATTTGTGGATGAAATGGCCTATGTAATGAGGTACCTAATGTAGAAGCGATAAAGCCGAGAGTTGTGGTAAATTGCGCCTAATTCAAAAAGGAAGAGAATAATGGAGGTCTTGTGTGCCACTAAGCCACCCATAAAACTCTAAAAAGCTATAAATATTGCCAGCGTGCAGAGTAGGTACTGGCGGTCATTTTCAAGGTGTAGGCATTACGTACCAACTTTTATGTAAGTACTTACCAGCTTATGTAAAAATAAAATGTTAATGCCCACGGGGTCTCAAAATTACATAAGTATACATAAGGCAATCACATATTGTTTCATAACTTTTGGAAATTCAACAGTTACCCGACTACGGTAAAGCAAAAGGATTTTGATTTTAGCGACTTACGTATGTATGTATAGGATGTTTGTTCATCTGTCTGTTCCTTCGTAGATCTGAAACTATACTTGACCATTTACCATAATCACCACGCTTGGCAAACGGATTGGTGATCGCAGTATTAGTGTTAAGTACTCAGATGGATGCTGCTGCCCATCCCCTGGCGTAACCCCTGAGTCACCTTTTACGACACCCACGGGAGGAGTTGGAGGAGTCCTATTCTCAGACCGAGACTACCACGGCCTGAATAAATAAATAAAAAATGCAAAGTCGCGCGTTTCAGCTAGTAAATGAATAAAAATCAAATAAAACTAACATCAAATTGGATCCGTCCCTGTGAGCGTGGTTTCCGCGCTACCGCCCGCGCGCCCGCCTCAACCCGTATGTGAGCATTGAACGTAATGTTACGCTTATGGATGGAGGTTCGAGGGCGTAACATTAATTTGAAGCCTGCAAAAAGCAAAGGCTGATAAATTAACCAGGAATAGTTTCCAGAAGGATTGTTGACTAGGGCCACAAAGTATCGTAAAATATCGTGTTTTTAATCGCGATTTGAAATATACGATGGGATTTAAGTAATAGCATCGCTCGGAGATGTTAATCAAATGGTTCACTCTTCTAACTGTATTGTGCTGACTTTGTTTGATCGTCACGCTCCCTTGAAAACTATTACTATAAGAGACCGCGCCTATCCATGAATCACATTTACGATAAAGGAAATGATGAGACTACGGGACGAGGCACTTTTTATCATAAAACGAAGTCTCCAAGTAAAAAGTTGTACTATAAATCTGTAGTGAACACAGCACTTTTCTTTGAAAAGGCCACTTACTTTTAACAAAACATAAATAATCAAATTAAAAAGCCAAAAACATTAAGGAAAAATTTAAAATCTACTATATTGCCCCAAAAAAACAATGAGCTGCCGTCTCACTTCACCGATCTCAACAATGATTATGACTAAATGCTTTTTCTTTCTTTGTTTCTTTATAAAAGAGGGGTAAGAACTGTAGTTCCCTGAAGCGCGAGTTTCTTATTATCATATTTCTTATTATATTGGGTTATCAGTCGCAAATGTAGGAATTGCCTTAATATAAAACCTTGCTAATTTAACACTTGCGAGGGATACGTAGTCGATGCCGTGACGACACGTAGATATTACGATTTTATAATATACCAAAAAATACCAACCAGACGGGGATTGAACCCGCAACCATCTCCTTGATATGGAGATGCGTTAAAGCGCCACTGATCGTCTCACGTCACGTTGAATTTTTGAGATGATAGCGATGACACCTACGTATTACTTCACACCACCTTACACCTAATATGTACATCAATACTTATTCCATTACAAAATAACAATTCCATTCCACTTACCTTCTACTTAATACATCGAAATATCTATTCTATTATATTATGTTCTATTCAATTCTATTTCAAAATAAAATATGTATCTACTTATTGATTCATTCATCAAATTGCTAAAATTAAAAACTCGAGAAATGGGGGCCTGTATAGAGGAGCACGTGTTTGCTTGCTTTGCTTTGATGAGTAGGTATAGAAATGAAGTGATTATGGATAAAATTGTGACGTGTCATGAAAAGTTAATTCTGTAGGATAATCGCAAGCGAAAAACGCAATTCAAACATCGCGTGCTCCTATGCACTTCAGTTAATTCATGAGGCACCCATTTCTCATTCTGAAAAAACAATCTCTCAGAATTTATACATAAAACAGCTTCTAAATAAGCGATTTGTTCTTGTGATATCGTTTGAAGAGATTTGGAAGTTGCAGAACTTTAAATGAGTTGTTATCTGTTGTATAAATAAGTATAATGTAAGTAGGTATATTTGTTTTACGAAGACTGATGGAAGATTTGTATTTAAATATCAAATCATATTTATAATTATAATGCTTAACTAAAGTTTATCTTTACTTCAAGAAGTGAGAGATATGTTTTGTTAGCTTCTTTCTCACAGGAAAGTATGCCTGTATGAATTGACTACCGTCATTATGCTACCGTTATGTTGCTCATCGTTAGTTGGATCTTGAGATGAGATGAGAGGTACAATGCCATACCTCTTACCTAAACTTAACAGATTCATATTCAGGATTTAGAGCAGAGCATTCCATTCATCCTCACGTCTCTAGAGTCTATAGACTGAAGCAACTTGAGAAGCTCAACTCAAATGCACCTAAAAGCGTGTTTGCTGCTTCACAATGGAACTACCGCCTTAAAAATAGGTTTATTGTTCTAGCTAAATATATTTTGCTCCATATAATATGACGAAAGGACATGATCCTTTGCATTTTATTAATAAATTAAATTGTGGCCTGTCCACCGACATTTTAGTTCTTTAATATTTTGTAGGACTTTTTTAAATTTAATCTTTGTTCATCATCGTTATCAGCAGCCTGTAGACGTTCATTGCTGGACGTGGCCTCCCCCATAGATTAAACAGGATAAAGGCTACTATCTGGCTATTCTGGCTGAATCTGTCTCTTAAATAAAGGTGGTTCACCTTTATTTAAGAGACAACTTTATTTTTCCATAAGTTACCTTTTTCAAATTTAAAAAGAACACTACAAATGGTAGGGGATTTTTTTTAACTTACTTTTTTTACAAATCTCTTTTAAACGTCCTTGTCTTAAACGGTTTTGTTTAATCATTTGTTTTTTAATTTCTGTGTTTTGTTACCAATCGGATTTTTTCAAATTTCCGTATACAAACTCAATCCCCCCCCCCCCCCTTTCACGTCTTTTGAGGGATGGCTGAGTAATAAAAAACTTTCCTAGTTACTAAGTTACACACAGGGAAAGTTACATCAAAGTTTGTTTAGTAGTTTTTGCTTACTTTAAGAACAAAAAGACCAGAATTCAAGAAATGCTCGATTTTTGTTAGTGTTTTTAAGTCTTCGAGCAACACGGAATGGGGAGCCATTCGCAGCGTTCAGTCAAACTACAAGCCAAAGTAGGCATATGCGTTTAATGAAACTAATGTTTGTTCTTATTCTGAGGAGGTGTGCAAGGTTTGTCAGTGTGAGTGTCGTCATTACAATGTTATATTTAAATGTGTATATGCGGAATTGCGCTTATGTGCACATTTCCCCCCGCAAAAAAAGACAGAACTATTTGAATGGTAATATATCGCTAAGGCTACTCCCTTCCGGCCCGCGGCAGGAAGTCCGTGTTGCTCGAAGTTTTAAGTACACCGGTTTATAGGAAAGTACTTACCTATAGAAAATTTCAGTATGAAATAATTCTGGAAACTGCCTTCGAATTTCTTTTCACCTACCCAAGTCTTTTCCTTTCAAAAGAGTTGAATCAAATCACAAGATTTGATTTTTCTCTTGTAAGTACCTAGGTACTTTTCGAATCAAAACATGAAAGGCTGCGAGTACCTATCTAATATATTTGATAACCAGACCTGACAGTCTGGGATGTTGTTTATCTCTCTGATCCAACAACTAAATACGGACAAGTGCGAGTAGAACTTGAGCCTGAGGCTTGCTCCCCTTAAATTGGTGCTGATTTTTTGTACTATGCAATTTTAGGGGTAGGAAGCCGTAAGCGCGTTGACGCCTCGACGATGCTGAGCCGCTCCGGTAAAGCTTCCGTCACGTTGACGGCGTCCCGATGAGGTGAGGTGTGCCGATCCGATGCTGGGGTAATGAGAGTGCGACAACGTTAATATAGAAACAGTGGCAAGACCATAGAGTAAATAGGCAATCATGTTGAAATCGGCTCGCTGCTCGATCAGCACAGAATCATGGCGAATGATCGCGTGGCGCGAGTCTCGGCTCAATGCCTTGCCCGTCGATTCAGTTCAAGCAAAACGATTCAGTTTTTTCCTTCTGACGTACGGAACGCTAAAATGACTTGGTACATTGGCACGTTCTTCATTCGCAGCAGTTCTATTCATGCTGCCGGGAAGATGTCACATTTTTCTATTGTGAGTATTAGAGCGACGTTGTAAGGGATAGCACATAATCAAATTGTGAGCCTTCAGCAGGGTCTGTCTAGTCACGTCCGGTCGTGACAGCCACAGTCAGCGACGTAAATTATTATTATGACGCTTTCATACAATTACGTGGATTATTTGATGTATCTGCTCTTTGTTATTGTGCTGGCTTACGGCGGCACTTAAAGTGATATTAGCCAAGTAATACTTTAACCGAGATAGTTGGCAGGACGCGACGACCGACGGGCATAATCTAATTTCGCTCAAAGGGTCGTCTTTTATACCTAACCTAATCTAAGAAAATACATTCGTAATATCTAATATGTATGCTGTATGTTCGTGCTTCACCGACAACCACTCTCTTACCAACAGATTTGTCAGCTGTACCACAATGAATTCATTTGATTATAAATAAAATGTCACAGCCGTGGTGTGTCTGGCCTAGGAATAGACCCCTCCGTCTCGTAGATGTTGTAAAAGCCGAATAAGGGATTACACCAGTGGATGGGCAGCAGCATCCACCTGAGTACTCAACACCAAACTGCATTATCAATCCACCTTCCAAGCTTGGTGATTATGGTAAATCCTCCATTGGGGAGGCCACGTCCACAGTGGACGTCTAATGGATGTTGATGATGATAAATAAAATATCTAGCGATACCTAGCATAATTGCAAATAGGTAAAAAGGTACCCATCAAAGTTGATGATGAAACCTCAATGACAGTCAGTAACCAATATCCGTAGGTATACAATTTAATTCCACAAAAAACCTATAAAAGGAAACATAAATAATGTTCACATTAAGTATTTTATTTTGAGGTTGTCCGCACTCGATTTGAACGCATTATGAGGTCGATTTCACAACAGGAAAGCCCTTTGTACGGTTTTTCTGGTCGGCCGAGTCGGACCTGTTTAAGAATGAAACCACCCTTTTATTTTAACATAATTGTGTCACTAACTCTGCTTCACTCTGCGTTATACCAGCTTGAGGTATGGGCTCTGAAAAAGGCCTTGTGACTGATGGAGATAGAACCAGTGTGGTGAAAAGAGTCAATGCAGCCTACAGACGCTCTTTTGTCCTTCCACATGTCACTTGTCTTCAAAGGAAAAATCCATTGGTGCACGACCGATATTTGAACCAACGACCTTAGGATCAAAAGACAATACCCCTGCCACTACACCATAATTGCCCTGATTGAACTCTGCTTCGTACCTTACATTTTTTTTTCTCATTACAGCTCTTAAACCATCTTCTTGAGATAGTAAACACTGATTTTGCGGGAATCAGGAGACCTAACACACATATTTTAATTAAATTCAACTATTTTAGCTATGAATGTCAGTAAACCAAAACAACGCTATATACAAATCATTATTAATAACTTAAGGTAAGACATTAAGAAATTTAAAAAACTTAGTCGTGCGGTAATTGGTATGAAACCCAATTTTCTAGAGACGCCGGACGTTGTTTTCATCCATACGATATCCAATTTTTCTCTTACGTAATTCCCTAAGGCAATATAAACATCCTATAATGTTACATCACGGTAGTTCCATACAATAATAGAGAGTTTTATCAATAGGGGGTAAATCAGATTCTCTCAAGGGTATGTCAAGGGTTACTCGTGTTTAAACAGAATACAGGATGTCCCACGGCCATGCTACATGGAGGACAAGTAGTTTAAATATTGATGTTAGGAAGTTTTACATAATGGAGACTTGCCTTTATTTTTAAAGTTAGCAATACTGCATTCAAGGATATTAAAAAAGTCACGTGCCTAAGCCGGGACTCGAACCCGAACTCCTTAATTACAAAAAACAAACATTCTATTTTTAATTATTATATATTACTATTAAGATACCGATCGAATGAGTAAGTTACAAGGATTAATTCCTTCTGAATAACATAGTATCTCAAATTAATGGAACACCATGAAATTATGAAATAAGTCACAGAAACTGAGTAAAAACTACCTTGTATGTTTATAATATGGGACGATATAGGAACCGAAAGCTTAATGTATTTGTATTTAAGCCATGTATGCTCAAAATGTGTTCTTTAACCGAATATTTTTTTAAATGTGATTTATGACCTCTTTCAAAATGAATTCTTTTATTTGGGGCTATGCGCATCTTAAATTGAATGGAAAAATTCATGGTGTTCCTTTAATTTGAGCTACTATGTTATTGAGAAATATCCTTGTAATTTACTCTTTCGATCGGTATCATAAAAAAATATAACGTTTGATTTTTTTTAATTTAGCGGGTTCGAGTCGCGGCTTAGGCATGTCACTTTTTAATTTTATTATCACGCTGGTTCCTTTACCATTGATCACTAGGCCTTATTCAGGGTCACCAAAACTCAAGCTGGTATCTGAACTAACTCAGTGTGACCATTAAAAACTGGTGACACAAAGTATTATTTAGTAAATTGATATTTTATATCAATTTACTATTTATTTTTTATTTTATTTTTTGTGCGAGGAAGGACGCGGAGGGAGTCTAGCGCGGATCCTATATCCACCCTGATGAAGACCCTCGATTAGGGTCGAAACCTGTTGGTGCTTCCACCAACATATCGGTACGTGAAAATTTCACGTTTTTACAAAATGAATGATATTTGCAAGAAAAAACTTTATCGAAATCCAATTTGTTTGGGAGCATGAGATCCTAATCCAATAAACAGTGTTTCCTTGGAAATGAGAAATTAATTTTTAAAAGAGACAGCTGAGTGAAACATTAAATTTATGTGGCGAATGGAGTAGCACGCTCGTTTTGACATGGGTCTCCGGTTACGCGGCCATCGCAGCCAAGGGCAGGGAGGTTGAAGGGCGCCGAGACGTGATTCCACTAACAATGTTACAAGAGACACTTCCTTAACCTTTTTATGAGAATAAACAATAATAATGCGGTTTACTTAATTTATAAACGCAGCAACAAAAAGGATGCTTTGAGTTTATTGCCAAAACGCGACTGGCGTCCGGAAGCAACAAGGATAAGCACGCAATTATCCAACCCAAAGATCATGGGGTCAACTTGAAAGGCAACTGACGACCACTGTGAAGTGGTGGGCGAAGGTTTGCCTGTGACGCAGGAGGTTGCGGGTTCGATTCCCGCCTCGGAACAAATTTTTGTACGATCTACAGATATTTGTTCAGGGTGTTCTGGGTATTTTGCTATGTATAATAAAAAGTATCTATCTATGTAATGTATTGCATTAAGTACCTATATCAGTTATCTAGTACCCATAACACAAGCTCTGCTTAGCTTGGGGCTAATAGATAATGTTGTTCATTTTGTAAAAACGGGAAATTTTCAGGTACCGATGTGTTGGTGGAAGCACCAACAGGTTTTGACCCTAATCGAGGGTCTTCATCAGGGTATAGGGTATAGGATCCGCGCTACACTCCCTACGCGTCCTTCCGGGTAAATTTCCCGTTTTTACAAAATGAATGATATAATTCATGAAAGTTACTTTAGATAAGTAATGTTGTGTGAAATGTGCAGCACTTATTTATTTATAACTGTGTTTTTCGAAAAATACCTGTTCTGCGCTTATAATATAGTGTTATCAGCAGGCATCTCTTATTTTTATTTTGCATGAGAACAAACACACAGTGACAGTGCCTACAGCCTATCCTGTTTAGAACCTTATCGAAGAGTATATCGAATAATATCTACATACTTACTTAATGTGAGTTTACTGGTCATTTGTTTCTTTTCAGTAACAGTAAGTACTTAGATATAAGACGCTGTGGTGTGGACTTTGTAAAATTGTAGAGACACGACTGGCTTCCGAAAGCGACAGGAATAAAGGCGCAATAATCCTTCATTAAGATCGATGTGATTCAGCTCAGTGAAAGCGGAGACAAGGGTTGTTTTGGGAAGAAACAGGCGTCTTATGCTTATTTGTCGTGGTTTTCCTTGTCTTCCGTGTAAAATAAGTATTCTTTAAAGCTACACGAAATTTTCACGACTCTATGTAGTATGTATAAACACCAGATATAGCTCTTTTTCATGATAAATACTAGATATGGCACGCAACACAAACCGATTGCGTCGCGAGTCGGTGGTGTTTGCACATTACTATTGTTGTATGTCATCATCATCATTATCAGCCTGTAGAAGTCCACTGCTGGACATAGGCCTCCCCCTTATAATGCCTCGATGAACGGTTTTGAGCCACCTCCATCCACTGACTTACTGCGACGTTTATAATGTCTTTAGTCCATCGAGTGGAGGGCTTTCCTCTACCGCATCGTCCGGTTTGTGGTCGCCACTCGAGAAGCTTTATTCCCCAACGGTTATCAGTTCTTCGAGTTATATGACCTGCACATTGCCACTTCAACTTGCTAATTCTGAGTTATTTCGGTGGCCTTGGTTCTTCTACGCATTCTTATACGGTTCTTTCGGATTCTATCACATGGTGAAACTCCTGGCATAGCATAGATTCTTGTACGTATGACAATGAAATTCGAGTAGAGTAAATATCAGAGTAATACAAGAAAAACAGTTAGTTTTTATGTTAAGTTAAACTGGTAAATAAGTTATTAAAAATATTTACGGAAGTTTTCAAACAAACATTTTAACGACTAAGGTACCTATATCAAATAATTTGTTAGGAATTTTGATTTTAAATTCAAAGCTCACCGCCAGGCAGATGGCGATGTAACCCTTTTGAGGGATGATAAACCCAACATATTGTTCTTACGTAGGTACGTATAGTCAGGTGTGCGTTGGTATATGATTACGATAACGATGTATGGGTATAGCAAATTATATTTTCTCAAACGTGCTAGGATATACACACATTATCTGGAGAACCTTCTTCAAGGTAAAACAACCTTGCCAAAATTGGCCAAGGTTGGCAAAATTCGTATGAAAACCTGTATCTGTCTGAAGTCTGCACCGGCAGGCAAAGTTTACTTGTTGGAATATCCGTGCATTGTTTGAGATAAATGATATACAAGCCTTAGCCGCAATTAGGGTTTTATGGATACGTGAGTCCCTATCAAATGGGTGTGTGCCGCCCATATTATCACGTTCGTCCATAAACGCCTGATTTGCCGGCTGCGGCAGTAACACTTCCTTTGCGATAGTTTTTTACTTAATTTTTTTATTTTGCGAGTTTTCTCTTGAGATAACTTTGATGTTCCTTGCATCGACACTTTTATACAATTTCATAAATTCCCTATCGGTGCTACGATATTGTGGTATACTCTGAATTTTTTCCAACTTTAGACACTTCAATGCTTCCAGCAACTTATATCTTAGGAGCGAAACTTTATTGGAAGATATTTTTTGTGCTTCTGATGTTTTCCTGCCCGCAGGCCATTTTCTCAGAATAGCAAACGCTTGTTGATGCTCTTCACATATTTTTATACTATCTGTTTCGATGCAATCGTCTTTCGTCAAATGAACTTGTGAGGGGCCGACTTTACGATCCATATGGTTTACTTTAAGAACACTTGTTGCTGTACTAGTTCTCTTGAGAACGTTTTCTACTGAACACTGTGTTAATGATTGATTTCTTAATCCAGTTCCAACTTGAGTTTGTTTGGATCGTAGTTCTCTAAGACCATTTGAACTGCACGATGGCACAGGAACACTTTCGTTACTGTTGTGCTTATCATCTTGATTTTGCCTCACTGTGGTTTTAGATGAAATAGTTACAGATTCACCATTGGATTTTCTGAAGATGTGTTTCTGAAGTGTGCTTATGATCGTTTCGGATGGGTTGTCCACAAGTTGCCCTATACTCCATAGAATATTAGACATTTTAAATAAAAACAAATATATGAACTAATTTACATTGTAATCTAAAATATTGATCTGACATAGAAATATATATACCTACACAGTCTGTCATTATCAAAGAGAATAGAGAATGTAATCACTAGTGTCATAATGTCAGATAATACATGTCAAATTCTGTGGTCTTTCCCTTAGAATAAGGCTTCAGTCCATATTCTAAGGTCTTTCCTCAAATAAGCCTCAAATCATCCTCGAATTGAAATAAAACTTTTTATATTTTTAGCGGGTAAAATATGGTTTCATGCTTGGTTGTATGTAATGGTTGCAAAATCAATGAGAAACATCCATTGTTTAGGTAGATAGTAGAGCACAATTCTTCTTCTATCGTGTCACTATTATTTTCTTAGTCACGCTTCTTGTGGCTTTAAAAGAGTTGTTTGTAGAAATATATTGATAATGTTTGTAAAAGGATTCAGTGTGCCTCTTATAAAAGCTCCTCTTAGATATTAGGTATAAATAAAGTGAAGGCGCAGGGCATGATCAGCGAATATGAAACTCAAAGATCATAGCCGATCAACTTTAGCTTTTGTTTGTTTACAGTAACAAGCAGTTTGGTTTAGTTATTCTCAAGTCAATAAACGGATTCACTGGCGGATATTGGTCTTCAGCAGAGGAGCGAGGAACTTTGGCGTCAGACGAGGAGAATTCCAACAAATATCGTCTCTCGATAAAATTGAGTTTGATTACCGTTTTACCTAATATTATTCAAGCAACCTTGTTTTAACTGCGCAACCGTTGCAATTTTCCATTTGTAGAGTGATTATGCAGCAATTTTCTATTCATATACCTACCTACCAAAGTAATTATTATAAAAATTATATAGATATTTCAAGAGTCAAACTATATTATTTGGAAATCCAGGTAGGTACTTACGTTTGCTCACGTGACTAAAACAAAACATTTCAGAATCTAGCGGGAAGGGTCGCCACTCGCCAGTCAGTTGCGAGCAAGGTTGCGAGACGTACCTAATGGCCGGTCTCGGGGACGTTTTATCTGTTTCCGTCAGAATGCGGTCATAACTATAGCTAAAGTTGCACGAAACATTGTTTTGTTTGTAACACGATTACCGCTATCGAATAAATGTATCTAACACACAGCTGCTACCTAATGGTTTTCCGTGTCCAGCTTTAGAATAGACCCCTCCATCTCCTCCCATGGATGACGTAAAAGCCGCCTAAGGGATTACACCAATGGATGAGTAGCAGCATCCGCCTGAGAACTCAACACTAATATTGCGATAACAGCAATCCGCCTGCCAAGCGTGGTGATCATGGTAATTCCCTCCATAGTATTTTATGAGGGAGGCATCAACCAGCGGTGCCCAAAGGCTGTTTATAATGATGATGATGAATGATTTTCCGAGTTTAAAGATAGTAAAAATATTCGCATTTCACCTATGAAAGCAACGGGGTTTGTAAGCTTCGTCATTATCACTCCAGATATTGTTATCTACAACTTGTTCATATTAAAAAATAACAATAAAATAAAATATTTCCCAGAATCTAAATACATACTATTTTCAAATAAAACACATTTAAAATACAGCCTCTACTTACTGGGAAAAGCTGGCTGAAACTAAATCGATATTCGTCTTCAAACATTGTAAGTAGGTATACCTAATAATATCGTCGTTGGTTTGCAACGACGTTAGGTTGGACTGCAATCTCATGTCCAATTATAGGAAACTCGCCGGGTCGACATAGTTGACGTCCCGAATCATTCAATACCACTAGTCAATAATAATAATAATAATAATAATAATAAACGCTGGACATTCCACACAACATTATCTAGCCCCAAGCTAAGCAGAGCTTGTGTTATGGGTACTAGATAACTGATATACTTAATACAATACATTAAAAAAATAAAATGAAAAACTGTAATTGTACGTTAGTAATATATTTATAAGTCAATGACTGTAAGTATAATTTTAGAGTACCTGCTTTAGATCCAATAAAATCTGCAAGCAGTTGCAAATGTTTGAGTAGATAATATTATGTATGTGCCGTAGCACTGCCTTAGTACAGTCATACTTGCAAATTCTAAATCATTATACACCTAGTAGATTATGTATCTATTTTATGTAAAATAGAATGGCTGTTTTAATTGGACTATATTTGGCATACAGGGCTTTGTGCTCCCCTTGAAACTGATTACGCGGCCCGATTCACCATACCTACCAAATAATAAAATTCACTATGATTTTTAAAAAGATAAACACCCAGACCACATGTCAAATCATAAATTCGAATAAATAAACGATCTGCCTATACTGATCACGAAAAGTCGTCATAATCCTCAGAGCAAACCCGTACAAAATGGGGCAACATACATAAATCCTTACTTTGTCAAGTTGTCAAAGATAAATGGCTATTCCTATGGCCATTGTTTTCCGGAACAATACTAACTTAAGCAATTAGCTTTAACAAACTTTTAGCGAATTTGACCTTAAATTGTTTGCAACTAAGTACGCCTCGCTACTAAAATTACTAATTAATCTAGGCATTTATCAGTAATTTGGAAAGTTAAGTTTGATTCGAGCCACAAAACTATTAACTTACTACCTACAGCTACCTTTAATACTATCTAGTGTTGGCCGATTTGTTGCTGACTCCAGCACAATAGTAGGTAGTTAGTTTTCTTCAAAGAAGTCTAGTTTTGCTAAGTTCTATTTTCGAAACACAATAGAACAAGCATTCTTGCTGTGAAATTATTAAAATATAAAGTGCATTACACACGCAGCAGACGCGGTAATATTTTATATGCGTATAAAAACTTATCGCATCTGAAGGTGTCACACACGTAGCAGATACGATAATATACGAAAATGATTCACGCGGAAACCTTCAAACTGTAATGTATTTCAATTTGTATACACAGATATAATCTGTCCATCTTTTGATATATGTCGGTTCCCACATATGCGTGACGGTAAAATATAAGTGATCTGCTACGTGTGTGTTGATCCTTGAGTTTAGTATAGAGAGCGATATGGACAGATACGCGCTCAGATATAGATATGTTACGCATCTGGTACGTGTGTGACACACTTAAGGATGATTTCAATATCAAACAGCTGTCGGTTTCGTTGTCAATTAAATTTTGTTGACAGTTAAATATTCAAATCTAAATGGTTGTTGGGTACACGAGTCACGAGTCAGTAGCTCGAATTGATTACGCGTTTCACCCTTGATAGCTGTACAGATACCTTATAAACGGGCAACTAAAAGTAAAACTGATGGGTTCTGAGAGGATTATTTCTTCGTCAGAGGAACGAAGAATATTACAGTCAAATTAGGTGATTTTTTGCACAAGTGTGGAACTAATTAGATGTAGTCATGAAAACTTTTCTAATTGTTTTGTATGGCTTAAAAATAATGATATTATAATATTATAAGGTTTCACCCTATTTCACCCTGCGGGTGAAATAGGGTGAAACCTTATAATATCCGTAACTTAATGGGGGAAATAGAAGTAGTCGGTGCAATTTCGCATAGACTTTGAACCGTTATGATCTACATTTGCACCAAGTATTTTTCAAATCCAACATACGGAACATACAAAAAAAAAACATTTACAAAAAAAACTTTTTGTGGTTAGTAATAACCACAAAAAGTTAAGCGAGCCGTAAGGCTCCCGGAAAAGTAAGATGGTCGGTGCAAATTGATAGACTTATCAGAAGAATGTTCAGGTTTGCACCTTGGTGCGTCTCACGGAAGGCACTTTTCCATATTTTACTGTCGCTCTACTTCGAGGAAAATTAATGTAGTTCTGGAAATTGACTTAAACTTATTCATTTAATTAGTACTACATCCGCCGGAAGTTTTATACTGGTATTAATTTACGGAAGATGCATTTGTTCAACACTGTGTTCCCTACATGCACGTGGTTTTTATTAAAATCATAATCCACTAAGACAGTCTCTCTATACGTAATTTAACTTGCATCAAGTAATTTCTTTCTATTTTAAAATTTACGGGCTTTTTAAGTTTGTACCTAATATTTAAAAGCCTTCCGTAAGCGCCAGAAACGGTGCAAACCTAGGATAAGCTTCTTTTCGTATCATCTAACGTTTCTTTAAGAATCCACGACTACACGACTTAGGTCCACACTTTTTGCTAATTTGCCTGTACTAGAACGAGAATCGAATAAGTCTATCAATAATCGATTCAAAACGCGGACTGTCAAAAATTGTCTGAAGAGAATTTGCAAAAACTCGAGCGCGATTTAGGAATCGACATAATTTACTAACGACATCTAGTTGTTTTTTAGCCACCAAAAGGGTGGATGAAAGAAGGGTGCATTCGGCAGAGATACGAATATTGTGATGGATGTGTGGAGTAACAAAAATAGATAAAATAAGGAGTAAGTATACATTAGTGGAAGTTTCAAAGTAGCGCCAGAGACGGACAAGTTGAGAAGGAGGAGGTTAGCGACACACATGACTCTTGGAGAAAAATGAATTACGAGAAATTAAGTATTAAATATGATTGTAGACGGATATAGAAGTAGAGGTAGACCAAAGAAAAGATGGATGGATTGTGTGAAAGATGAGATAGGAAAAAGGAGTATATTCTTCCATTCCAGTTTATCATGATAGACAAGAATAGAAGAAGAAAACATGTTGTGCCATCCTCATTTACTTTGGAACAAGGGAAAGAAATTGATGATGATCTAGTTGTGAATATGATTCCCAAGCGAATATTGCATAAACAATCTGTGGAAATACATTTGTAATTTTAAACAGAGGCTTGTATTTAGTAGCAGGTATTCATATTATTCATAGGGTATTAATAGCACAACCTCCGTGGCGCAGTGTGCAAGTAGCTGGCTGGGACGCAAGAGCCACAGGGAATCCTAGTGTGGGATCAGGACTATGGATGTAACTATTGGGTGTTTTGTTACGTTATATTATGTTATGTAGGTATATTCTACTTAGTTGTTATTTATCTTAAAATTAAATTGACTTGCTCTAAGATCAGAGTTATCACGTCAATGGAGCCAACGAGGCTTCTGTGTGGGATTATGTTCAAAGTTATGTGTGGGTTTCAGTAGAATGGTACAAAGCAAACTCTAATGAAAGAACGGAAATACCGCTCTACGAACCACTAACAAGCTATACTTAGCAGTTTTTAGGAGTATGATTTGCCTAAAATTTTCTTTTAATGTTTTCTACTTTTCTACTAGATATTTTTTTCGTTTAAATCGTTTCAATGTTTAATAGTTACTGAATCGCAAATGACTAGGTACTAGGCATGGCTGAGTTTACATAAGTATCTGCGCTGTTATAGAATAATCATTCCGTACGTCAGCCACTACCACCGTACCTATTTCTGCCGCCAAGCAGTAGTGCTCGCATTGCTGTGTTTCGGTTTGAAGGGTACGGGTGCCGGTGAAATTACAGGCACATGAGACTTTTCATGCCTAACTGCCTGCTTCGAAAGAATATTTGTGAGCCATTGTGCACTCATCCCAAATTATGATTGAACTCTTCCGCAACACTGCAGCTATTCCACTATTCTTTTTTATGTTACATATTGCGTTTGGTTTATTATGAATGTCCAAAGGCAGCTTGAATGTTGAATGTGCCGTTTACCCACCATCTAGCATAGTTTTAGAAAAATTACGACTATACACCACGTACTTTACTATTCTCCTGCTGACGTTTCGTTGACCATTCAACATTTTTTTTTCATTCATTCTTGTTCTCGTCGCACGACCTTTGAGCATGGTCGCGGTCGGTGCTCATGAGGAAGGACCTCAAAATGGTCAACGAAACGTCAGCAGGAGAATAGTAAAGTACGTGGTGTATAGTCGTAATTTTTCTAAAATGATACCAAGCCACGATAACTTCAATTCTATTATCTAGCATAGTAGCCGCAATGCCTGACGATGCAACTGCCAATGCGATTTTCCTTTGTGACCGTATTTTGGCAAAAATCAACGATATTAAAAATGTCTTACCGGTTCCACCTGGTGCGTCCAAGAAAAAAAACAGCCTTGCTCAGTAGCAACAATCAGCATAATCTGATCATAAATCATTTTTTGTTCTGCTGTCAGTAATGGCTCACTGTTTACGATAATTGTTACTAAAATACCATGGCCATATTGTTTTTCTCGTTGTAAATCGGTGTTGACTAAGTCAGTTGCTGGGCGATCAGGTGATGGCATACCATAATGATTAAGTGGTTTTGAAATTAAAACACATGAATCCTCGATCAGCACTAACGCTTCATCAATGTTTTGGCATTGATCTGTTTGTCTAATTCGGTGCAATATGTTTTCTGTCATACAATTTTTATATATTTCCCGCAAAGTTTGTGCTTGCGATGGATAACATGTCGTCAAAATAATTGCAAACAGCTGACGAATGTTATTGGGCGTTGATGTTAACGCAGCATCAGCAAGCGTTAAGTCCCAATGGTTATCGTCTTCTAGCAAATGCAGTTCACGACATGCATCTTGGTATGTATTGAATACTCGACCATTAACTGCTCGCAAAAATTCAAAAGACGTTGGTCCGGGAACATTCACCAATAACAAACGTAAATAGAAGCACTCACGTTGCTTTGGATGTACCGTGTAAAGCCGCCCCAATGTCTTAGCTTTGAATATGCCTGTAATGGAAGGATGTGGTTTTCCTTGATTTCGTGGCTCCCATTTTTTACCGGATTTGTTCCATGTGAAATAACGTTGAACATCACTATATATCAATGTCTTTGCGAATTGGCCAAAAATATCTGATTTTTGACACAAAGTAAAAAATTCAGTTAGTGTCGTTTTTGGAGGCTCAAGCGCTAAACAAATAATTTGCAATAAAATAATATTGCGGCTATAAATTGAGATGTAAGCTATCCTATCTTTTAAGTTAGATCAAACTGCAAATATGCTCGGAATCATCTCGCTAAAGCAAAGCACACTAAAAAACCAAAATAAATAAATAAACGCTGGACATTTCACATTATCTAGCCCCAAGCTAAGCAGAGCTTGTGTTATGGGTACTAGATAACTGATATACACTCGAGAGCAATGAATCCGGGTCACTTAAAGAATCCTAAAAATCTCGGAAACTAAAAATGCTAGGTTAATGCAATAAATTGTATTTAATAGACAATGTAATACTCCTTAAATGAAGGTATTAAAACTTCTTAGTTATTGTAAAGTTATATCATAAAAAAATCAAATTTGAAAAAGGGCCACTTTCGAAGATGGAACTACGAAATTACAGCATTTGGTTTTGCTTTTGTTTGTAATCTGTCATTTATCATTGTTTGATTTCTGTTTTTTTGTTGTTTTTTTTCTGCGTAAACGCAGTAATGGAAGCACGAGGAGGCAATACGAAGTATTAAAATTCAAGAAAATCGTAATAAAGTTCAAAAATTTCATGTTTCCTATTTTTGTTTTAAGGAGAGACCAGCAGTTTTTTTCTTTATGTAATTTTGTGTTAATAAAATGTATGGTGACTCATATTTTTTTTACCTTCATTTAAGGAGTATTACATTGTCTATTAAATACAATTTATTGCATTAATCTATCATTTTTAGTTTCCGAGATTTTTAACATTCTTTAAGTGACCCGGATTCATTGCTCTCGAGTGTACTTAATACAATACAATACATTACATAGATAGATATTTTTTTATTGTACATAGAAAATACCCAGAACACCCTGAATCTGCAGATCATACAAATATTTGTTCCAAGGCGGGAATCGAACCCGCAACCTCCTGGTCGCAGGCGAATCTTCGCCCCCCGCGCCACAGAGGTCGTAAATGAGGAATTATCGTGAAATAGTTCAAATCTTGGCAAGCTACAACATAACTTTTTTCATCATCTGCCTGTAGGTTTCCACTGCTAGGCCCAGGGAATGTCACGACAACCAGTATTGAGCTGCCTCTATCCACCGACTTCCTGTGACCTTTGAAATGTAATCGATCCATTGAGAGGTAGTCCTTCGTACACAGCGCTTGTTGTACTCTTTGCTTTCTGCACCATTGTGTTTTTATAAGAGAATTTTGATCTATACTATAACTATATTTTTCTATACTGGAGCGTACAAAACTTGTCTGTATACAAGTTACATGTTTAGGTAAGATGTATTTGATGGACTTTCAGATTTTTGAGGATTTGCCATAATCACCACGCTTGGCAACCGGATTGGTGATCGCATATTGGCACTCAGGTGGATGCTGCTGCCCGTCCCCTGGTACCTTGGTATGGCTTTTACTATCCACGGGAGGAGGAGAGGTCTATTCTTAGGCCGGACACACCACGGTACTACTGAGATACTGAGATACTATCAATCTCTTATTATTTAAGTCAAGCATTCAATGCATCTGCTTGGATCCCAGAAATTCCCACTCTCCGTAGAAAAAGTATTGCTTTGTACCTCTTTTTATATTGTATTGAACCTGTAGGTACTTGTTTAATTTGCTGTTCGCAAATGAAAATTGAATAGGTACGATTTATTTGACAACGCTGAAATGAGAATTTTGGCAGAGGCAAATTGCTGGCTGTCGCTCTGTAAAGATTCTCTTCAAGTATCAGGATCCTTGTTTTGAATTTCGTGAATGATGAATAAGCGCCCCATGTTTCTTATTGGTAAAAAGCTTTTCGGATCTTACTATTTATTGAGAGCTTTTATATTTGACTAGACAAGTCTGCAAAGTTGGTTTTGAAAATAAATGAGGACACAAATTATTACTATGATCTGAATAGGTTCTGTTAGGTTATCAATGGGCTTTAAAATAATTTTACTGAAGAATTTGTGTGAATTATAATAAAGTCTGTATTTTTTTTATTTTCTGCGGTGAATGATCTTGTGTTTGACGACCTCTGTGGTGCGACGGCCCCGGCTGAGACGCAAAGAGGTTGCGGGTTCGATTCCCGCTGCGGAACAAATGTTTGTATGATCTGCAAAAATTTGTTCCGGGTCTGGGTGTTGTGGTACCATGGTACTCGTAGCTCCTGATACCTAAGACACAGGGTAACCTAGTGTGATCTACGTATGTGACTGATGGGTGCTATGTTATGTAGTGTGCAAAATTCTGATTCTACAAATTAGTACCTAGTCTGTTTCACAATGTACCTATAATATGGTGTCGTGCGGTTTATACCTCACAATATGGACTGCCAATATGCATGCCTATATCAGTATGGTTTTTTGTATTCTAATCGTTTAATTTACATGTTTATGGAAGTTAATGCATCGTCAGTTCCATACGTACGCTGCTTTCACCATCAACCTGAAATGCTATTAAACCTGATTGGATTCATGTTTGTGATTTTTGACATGGGTTTCTGTTATTTCGATTTCGGCGTGTCCGACATGAATGAACTTGATTGAAAGCTTCATATTTTACTTATTGGCAACGATAGCGTTATTCAATTCGAATAGAAAGCCGGAATCCACTATGGAAGATATAGTTAGTTTGTAGATTTAAAAAATAAAACTTAAGTATGTAGGTACCTAATTTCAAAAACAATTTCATAAAATAGAAGCCACAATAATATCTTACTCATACGATTCCTTTAAATCCACCCTTCGTCCAATTTTTCAAAGTTTAAACCAGTAGTGCAGTGTTTTTTTTTAATCACTACGTCACAACGAGTAAAAATAATCTGGCTAATCCCCAACACCAAAACATCATCATCAAAATTATGAATTAATATCATCAGATCATTGATTTCAAAGATCTTCTTTACATCCTCATCTCCAATTGTGGACATAAGAACTAAGATGAGATGTAGATGTTATTGATGTGTATTGTTATTTATAAGTATACAAGCGTAGCGTGTGCTGTCTTGCATACTTTTGCTGATGCTTATTTACTTTTGACTACCTTCCTAAGTTTTTTAAGTTCTCATTTACTATGTATCAGCAACTGCTTGCTCTGAGGCACCACACATGCGCTTCTCACCTAGTGGTAAGACGGACCATTTATGTAAGCCAAGCCGAGTTTGTTGCCTGATTCTTCTAGGCTTGGTCGCGTTGGAACAGGAGTAATTTAATTTAATTTTATATAAGACGATTCAAAATGATCCTTGTGATTTCAATGAATAAAAATTATTTTGATTTGATTTGATTTGAGACTCTAGAATAATTTGGCATTCTAAGGGGGGAGGCCTATGTCCAGCAGTGGACTTCTAGAGGCTGATGCATGATGATGTCTCAAATGACCAAGATTAATAAAATCTGTCCCAAGTCTAGGTTGGACATGAACTTTACGTCAGACATTATGCCTATTAAGTACGGCGTACCGCAAGGGAGCATATTAGGCCCTTTGCTATTCATAACATACATAAATGACATGCCCCAATGCGTTAACCACCCAATGGTGTTATTTGCTGACGACAGCACTGTTATCTTTACCGCTAATGATATAAATGACTTAGAAAATGAAATTAATAATGCTCTTGTGGACATTGTAAATTGGTTAAATGCAAATAATTTGTGTATTAATATTGACAAAACTTGTATTATGACATTTAAGAATAATTTTTGACATTGAATATTAATTACCTAGGAAAAAAAAATAATGACATTCCAACTACAACATTTTTGGGACTACATATTGATTCTAATTTATCATGGAAAGAACATGTAGAATCAGTTTGTTCCAAACTAAGTCGCTTTTCGTATGCCCTGTATATGTTGTCCAAAATAGTGAACAAGGAAACGGTACTTACGGCTTATCATTCGTACGTTACATCGACTCTTCGATACGACATCATATTCTGGGGGAACTGTACTGAGAGGGAAAGAGTGTTTAAAGCTCAGAAAAAGTGTTTGAGAGCTGTATGCAGACTGTACCAAACTGATACCTGTAAGCCATATTTCAAAAGTCTTAGCATATTGTCATTCCCTTGGTTGTACATTTTTGAAACAATATTATTTGTTAGACAAAACAAGACTCAGTTCTCGACACTAGGTAGTACAAGGTTACGAAATAGAATTGCGATTCCATTACATAAAACAGCACTATTTAATAAAAGTATTCTGGCTATGGCACCAAGATTGTATAATAAAATGCCCGCTTATATCGCAGAAATTCGATGTTACCATATGTTCAAAAGAAAATTGTTTAACTTTTTAGCTGAAAATACATATTATACTATAAATGAATATTTGACAGATAAACTAATGTAGACATAATTTATAGTTTTAAGTATTTGATTTTTTTATTTTTTTATTTTCTATTTTGACATATTGTTTTACGTGTTTGTTTTGAAATGTAAGGACATAAAAATGTCGTTAATTGATAAGTAAAATATTGATAGCTGTTTATTAAGATTTATTATGTAATTTTTTGCACGCCTAAAATGGTAGAAATTGTTGGTACTTTTTTATAATTAACATCCTAGTAACCCTATTTGAAGCAAATAAATAATTTGATTGATTGATTGGTTGATGATTTGTATGTATACACACAAATCATCAATCAATACAACACACACATATACATCATATCACATATATGACGTTTTGAGATCTTGAAAACGGCTCTAACGATTTCTTTGTGCTATTTAAGGGTTTTTGGGGGCCAAAAATTTTCTGGAAAACACGTTTTACCGAGCAAAGCTCGGCAGGTCCTTTGTTACTTAACACGATTCAAATTTGATTCAATTTAAATTATTATTAACTAAACAGGCATACAGGATACCTACAGCTAATTGTACCTACAGCTCTTGCTATAACTGCTTTTAGCTTGCTTGCAACCGGGGCCCCCCAAACAAGTTTTAGCGACCCCCCTGGGGTCAAGACCTGCAGGTTGAATAACATTAGTGTAGTGGATTCATGATTTGACCCAGTTTAGTCAAATCCACTACACCTACTGACTACAACTTTTTGTTTTGCGTAGCATTTTCCTGAATATTTTACGAGAAATGCAAAGTTGCAAGTCATATTTTTTTATTTCTTCACGGTTGATGGACTCGTATATCATCCTTTGAGAGTATTCGATGGAGCTGTTTATTCGGCATTTTAGCTCCGGAGTTTTTCTTCCTATGTCTGCAAGTTTTAATAGTGAATACATTTGGTCTCATTTCTTCAACTGAATTGTAAGGTGAGACTTTTTAGATATTGTTAGGATTCAGATCATTATTTAAGGCCCACATCCACTACATAACATATAACATAACATAACACCCAACAGTCACATACGTAATCCTAATCCTGAACAAATATTTGCAGATCATACATTAATTTGTCCCGTAGCGGGAATCGAACCCACAACCTCTCGCATCTCAGCCGGTTACTCACCCGCCGCGCCACAGAGGTCGTCCAAGACTACGGCACACGCCCAAGCTTTGCACGCTACAATAGTTACGTGGACAGTGGACAATGGATTTAATTGGCCCACTGTCCACGTTACCATAGTAACGCGAGTAGCGTGGGCATCTGTCGTGCGCCCTTATTGGTAGGTACCACTACAAGAATCTGTAATACTCAATTTACTACGAAAATGATTGGCAACCGTAACAAGGTACGTGGCACCTGCCACCGTGTTGTAACAATAGGTACTATAGAACGTAGCTTATCTTAACAAAGGTGGGTACTCGTGTATGTCCAAATCAGCACAAAACACTGTCACTAATTTCATTTCTTATGCCAAAGAGCGTTGCCACGCACTTGATGGGCAATTTTTACCTCAGAACTCCAACTTGAATATTCTTTAGATTTAATTGCAGAAGTTGGTAATCTAAGAGTCATAAATTAAAACTTTAATCTGTTCCATTTATTGCGTTTAAACAATATTTTAAAATGTCTTTATTGGACAAATTGTCAATGTTGTTACTTTAGTTAGTATGGAATAGACTAGGGTTGCCCTGGACAAAAATCAAGCTTCTAACTCAATGCATTAAAAAGATATGTTAATTTAATGTCTAATTTTTATAAGTTTGGAAATGAAAATGAAAACACCTCTAGGGTACTTCCAGTAACCTCACAATTTGGAACGCTTGGAGTCTTTATGCCACAAATAAAGGAAAACGTCTAAAATTAAGGAATTTCAAGTATTTTACCCCTTGATTGGGATGGTGAAGTTTGTGGGGAGAAGTGGCTAAAACTAAAAAAGGGACGATTTTGAAATAATTTACGGATCGGAACCCTCACGAGTGCGACTTTCACACTTGTCAGTTTTTTTAAGATACGAAACATCAAATATACACACAGAAAAATAATATCTTACCCTAACGCGTAAGTATAATTAATCCGACTCTGGTAAGAATGACTAATGTAGGGAAATTCAATTTTCTTTCTAAATGTCTTTCATCATTTTCATTGGCTTAATTTTCCTGTCAATATCAGAGTAGGCATATTGTTAGAACAGCTTTAGGATATAGAATAAAGCCATAAATCCATGTCAAGAGCCATTTGTGGACATCAGAATCTTTTATTCTGTAAGCTTTCATAATCACGGGTTCACGAGCAAAGTAATAAAAGCGAACATTACGGTATGCATTACGTACACGGCAGAAAATGGCGTGTTCGTTCATCCAAGAAAAATATTGTTTTCAAGAATATTCTCTATGATCGTATCTTTCAGTAAAAAATATTTCATCAATAAATAAAAACTTAAGTACTTACCTGTAATATCAAAATTAAATAAAAATAAAACGGCATTTATTCACTTACACTAATCTTAGTTACAAAGGTACAATTATAATAAAGTTTAATAGTTAGTGTACGAGAAAAGGACGAGGGCTCAGCCACGCTGTTTTTCAGCCTCACCTTAGAGTGCTGCTGTCGTCACAGCAGCCATGTACTCGGAAGCTATCTGCTGTTTCAGCAAAGGAAACAGCAAAATAACACAACAAAACAATTAGTTTTTATATACTCAAAAAAACCCTCGTTCCAAGTATAATTATACAATCCTCTTTAGGTGTAAAAACAATCTTACTCAATCTAATATCCTCTTCTCTTCATAGCTTATATAAAACAACAACAATATATACACAACAAAGTCCTGCAGTTGCCTACTAGTAACATAGTAGTAGTAATAGTAGCTAGATAATTACTAGTTACGTACCTACCTACATAATTATACCGTACAGAAATTGCGTGAGACTATAGTAAGCGTGCGGCGAGCTCTGGCTGAGCCAATAACCGGTTACCAAGACCCGACACACAACAATGGCGATCATTTTGGCAGGCTTAGCGATGTCCAAATCTTTTGAAACTTGAAAGGAGGAATATTTAGGTCAGGAAGTTTCTCCAATTCAAGTTTCATACGATTTAGATAGCGCTAAGGATGCCAAAATGATTTCCACTGTTGCGTTCCCCATTGCCATTTGCTACTCTAATAGGGGCCGGCCGTCATACGGCTTCATCAGCTGAGTCGAGTAAGGATCGCTGCTGACTAGGATACAGGGTGTTCATTAAAAGTGAGACTGATATTTATATAATTAGAAGTTACTTATACTATATCTTATACATAATTATATTAGGTAAGTTTTATAGGTTTTCTATAATATGCTGATTATCTTAGTAAATAATATTTGTTTTAAACTGTTTTTTTATATTTTTACTGCTTAATTGATCAATTGTGATTTTAGGAACTGTATTTGTATAATAGGTTGATAGGTTTTTTATTATAGGTACGATATAATTTGTTAGTTTTTTCCATAAAAAATTGTATAACTTATAATATAGTAATTTGTGCTATAAGTATGTATTATAAGTGTTTTTGTATTAGCTGGCTTATTAGTAATTTGTCTTGTCGTTCTCTACCGAGTGGCTTTTAAATGTGTCAAATAAAAATACAATCTTTTTCTTCTATATTTTTTGGCACAATTTCCATGAGCAATCTTTTTTGCATGTTATATTTTGGTGTTCCTTTATTGTTTTTATTTAATTATATAACACGAGTTTCAGCTAATTTATTAAGTAGTTTGTTTGCGCAGTTTGTAATATTGTAGTTTTAGTATTTTACTAGTAGAATCTTTTTTTAAATGGATGAATATTTCTATACTTAACTATTTATTTCATATTTATAACTACTAATATACGGATGTCCTGCGACATATGAAGGTCGCAGGAAATCGGTGGATGGAGGCGGCCCGGGACTGTTCGTCGTGGAATTAATTGGGGGAGGCCTATGTCCAACAGTGGACTTCACAGTGTAGCTTAGCAGTGGAGGCTAATAATGATGATGATACACTAATTTATTGGTTTTACCATAACTCCAAATGTCAAATTTCCTAACAAAAAGGCAACAGTTGTGGCCCTTGGCGCTCGAGCGCTTAAGAAACATGGAATAACTTTTTAAACTATCATGGTTAAATGAACATAATTTTCTTTTAACGCTTCCACGTACACCGCGTCGAACTTTTCCGCAAAACGTTAACCGTTTTTAGTGAAAATTATGTAACATGAAAGTCTTATATATACATTATTATTATTTATCAATATCAATTGCTTATTTCCATCGGCACGTAATCTAAAGGTTTCGTAGTAATTATTATTCAATCTGGTCTCAAAGGCAAACCTGGCTTATGTTTAGCCCCCGGTAAGGATTCTCCGTAACCCTTACCTATCCCTCAAACTTGTGAGCAGTGTTGCTGACTTAGCCAATTTTACGCTAGATTTAGCCATTTTTGAAACAGATTTAGGCACTAGATAAAATCATTGCTGTTATCTGGCTCTACTTAAAATCCATCTTTATGAAATGCTTAATTGAACTACCAATCTGGTGTTTTCAGAGTTAACTTGGACGAATCGGCATTTTGTGCATGTATGCTTTTTTACTTATCTATTGTGGTCTGCAATAAAGTATTTTTTATCTTTATTCTATCTATGTTAGACTGAGGATAACTTTCGAACCGTTAATCGAATTTTCATGAAGATTGATAGGTGGGTATTGGTACAATTTGTAGAATCAGTTTAAGGGTTGTTGAGATATTAGTGGTAAGAGGGGTAGAACAAATTGAGACAATTAGCTCAAGTTTAGTAACATATAATAGGGCTTTGTTTGGAGTTTATAAACTATTATTAATATTATTTTAGAGTTGATGTATATTAAAAAAACTTCCAGTAACTCCACGAAGATAATTTAGTAAGTAATAATTATAATTTTAATTTAATTAGATGGTCATTTAGAAGAGTGAAGAATGTATGTACATGTACATCGTGCTGATTTGTGAGGTTTCAGTTCAGGGCGGAACACTTGTTTTAAGTTATGACTTTAATTTATTTGCACTTACGTGAAAATAGGTTACTAATAATTGTGTCTTACGGACTCGCACTTGGCGGAATTTATTTAAAATGGTTCTGACTACAAATGCTTGAAAGTAGATGGCAACAATGCCAGCTCAATACTAAATCTCAGTAATGATTATGCAATTACTCGAGCCTCTGTACACCTTGTGAATATCTCGGACAGGTGTAACTTAGTTTCGGGTTTAGCCCGTGTAAATCCAAAGGCACAGCATAGTCTGGAGTTCCTTAGCTGGATTAGTAACTCCATACAAACGTATCCAAGTAGTCCAGTAATTGAGTTCGGCTTGGTCAGACAGAAAAAAAGAAATAAACTTAACAAAAGACGGCACGTTTCTAACACCTATAACGACTGTCAGCAGAACCAAGCCGTAGCAGCACTGCTACGCGCGTCTACGCGAACGCTACGCATACGTGCGTAGTAGCGGCGTAGCGAAGACACATTTTAGATGGAGACGAACCCTGAGCCCCAAAAAATCAGAAAAAGAGTGCAAGAAGGATTGTTTTTCACACTCATGAAGATTTCACTCAGATGCGTTCAGGGGCATGAGGGACACAGCAAAGCTTTAAGCTAAAAGCAAACGATTGGATTCTCAGTAAATTGTACTAAAGTGTACTTTAAATAATAAGACTATTTTGAGTTATAAGGTAAATTATAATATTTTGTATTATATTGAATGTCGTTAACGTCTGTCGGCTGATGATGATGAATTTGGATTTGGTGAATGGAGAGTCAGTCAGCTATTCTGTTCAGTCTGTGTAAGCTTAATTGCCAGGTTAATCCTTGGTTGCCTAAGAAGTAGTGGCCGTTATATAGCGTAAACGCGATATTAAACTTTACGTCAAATATACATTATATATTTATTTATAATCAGATGTTCACACAACTTACAGCCGAAGCCAAAACGTTCTATAAGCTAAATTAGTTGACTTAAAAAACAAATACACATATATATAAATTTAGGTAGTTCTGTGTGAAAAATATCTACCTCTTGCATTTGGGTAGACATTGTGTTGAGTAATGTGAGTGCGTGTGGTGTCGGGCATACCGTGCAGTGTCGGTGCGGGCCGCTGGTGGCGCAAATAAGCGTCGCACGCGCCCTCGCACAATATACCTGTCAGGCACGTACAGCGTGCACTCAGACAAAGCAGTGGGGTTGTCAATCTTATCTCGTAAAAGCAATAAATAATGAGTCATAAGTGCACATTTACGTCTGATTTCTAATGTGTTTATTCCTACCATGCCCGCGACATATAATGATGGATAAAGATACGGATAGTATCCGTATAGCCTTTTAAAAAGGTACCTGGCGAACTTACTTTGTACCCTTTCCAACATGAGCGTATATTTTGCCTCATGGGGGTCCCATACTAAGGCGTTATATTCTAGCTTGGAACGAACAAAGGCGTAATATAATGAGAGTATTGTGCTTCTGCCATGAAATCGGGCCGTTTGTCTCATAACAAATCCCAGAGACTTGTATGCTCGATTACATGTTTCAGTTATATGAATATTAAATGATAACTCTCTGTCCAGAGTCAAACCCAAGTCTCTTATCTGAGCGACATATATATTAAGAGGAAACGGAACTATTGTTTTACTGCCGTCATGTGACGGTCAGCACCTCTTCCTAGGAATGCATAAATCTGCGCACATTAGCAACGCCATATAAAATATAATGCAAAATGATTTTGTCGCCTTTTTCATTAAAATCTGAATAAAAATCTGTGTAACGGCTTGTACATACATAAGAATATATAGAAATAACGTCAGCTAATGAATAGGTATGTTTTCAACTTAATTGTTCGATTAAACTAATTAGGTTTCGGTATTAACATAGAAAAACGTTTATATTAACATGGAATTCAGAGATTTACATTGACCAATTACAGTGGGTTTTATTTAAATTCGGCTTTGTACATACGGCGCCGCCGGTAATGACGATTAATTCATAATGGTGGGTTGAATTCTAACTTAATTTAAGGGTTAAATCCAGTTGTGTGCTGAATGTTTTTTTATTTGAAATTTGTATTCATTTTGATGAGAGTATCGCATTATACAGAGTAGAGGTTGTATTTGACAAGGTCATTGAGACAAATAAGGCCAGGAGGCCGAAAAGGCCCTTTGGATATTAATAAATAAATTAATTAGGCCAATTGATTCGTGACTCTAATAATGTCCATTGTTTATCATCTTGTATAATAATAATAAGTTTATTGCGGCAAAAAAAAGAAAAATGTAACAATTACTTAGATTAAGACTAGCATGAATGTTACACTACAGTTAGCCATAGTGTAACTAGGCAGGTAACTCAAATTTAGAATAAGCTTAGCTAAGGTTATGACGCGTGGTGTTCCGCAGGGCTCGGCCCTCGGACCAACTCTGTGGAACATCGGGTACGATTGGGTGTTGCGGGGCACGCTACCGGACGGTGTGAGCGTAACGTGCTACGCAGATGACACGCTGGTCACGGCTCGTGGCATCGATTTTGATGATGCAGCTGCGCGTGTGACGGAGGGCGTTCAGTGTGTGCTGGAGCGCATACGGCGACTTGGTCTGGAGGTAGCTCTACCGAAGTGCGAGGCCCTGTGCTTTCATGGTCCGCGGAGGGGGCCGCCGGTCGGATCTCGCGTGATGGTGGGTGGGGTGTGGATCGATGTCGGGAAAGCTATGCGCTATCTCGGCATCATCCTTGATCCCCGTCTATCATTCCGCGAGCATTTCCGTCGGCTCGCCCCGCGCCTCATGGCAACATGCGGTGCCCTGAGTCGCCTATTGCCGAACGTCGGCGGGCCGAATGCGGCCTGTCGACGTCTTTATGTGCAGGTGGTACGGTCAATGGCACTTTATGGAGCACCCGTGTGGGAGGATGCTCTGGGACGGGTCAACAAGGCTCTCCTACATCGGCCGCAGAGGGCTATTTGCCTCAGGGTGGTGCGTGGTTACCGCACCGTCTCCTTCGAGGCGGCATGTGTGCTCGCTGCCTGCCTACCTTGGGAGTTGGACGCTCGCGTGCTCACTGCGGTTTATGACCGAGTTGCTGAGCACCGGGCAACGGGCGAGCCGCTTCCAAGGGAAGGGATGTTACGATGGCGTAGGAGCGCACGCAGGCGTCTTCTGGTGCGGTGGATGAGGGCGCTTGAGGAGCCCTCCGCTGGTCACAACACCATTGAGGCGGTGCGGCCGGTCCTGGAGCGCTGGGTGACGAGGAGGCACGGGGTCCTCTCCTTCCACCTTACACAGATCCTTTCGGGCCACGGCTGCTTCGGGAGGTATTTGTGGAGGGTGGTGGGGGTGGAGCCCACGCCAGAGTGCCACCATTGTGAGTGCCCTGAGGATACAGCGCACCACACGCTGGCAGAGTGCTCGGCTTGGGCAGCAGAGAGGGCAGAGCTGGTCACGGTGGTTGGCGCGGATCTGTCGCTGCCGACCATTGTGCGCTCCATGGTAGACAGTGAGAGTGCGTGGGATGCCGTGTCCATGTTTGCAGAGGTGGTGATGAATGCCAAGGAGGAGGCAGAGAGATGGCGTGAGCGTGACCCCGATGCGCGCTTTGAGAGGCGAGAGCGCCGGCGGCACAGGACGGGTGCTGGACGCCAATCGGGGGAAAACCGTCGAGTCCCGTAAGTGTGATTTGACGGTTAGGGGATGGATGCATGAGGTGCGTGAATTGAGTGAGTGAATTGATGAATGTGGGCCATGAAGCCATATGGTTTGTGTGATCTTCGAGCGCGAGGTCCCTAGGGGCGGACCTCACGTCTCGAAGAGTTCCCCTATTCCAGGGATCCGACGTCGTACAAGTGTTCCTGAACGGCGGCGGATGTGGGCCATGGGGCCAAGGGCCATGAAGCCATGAGGTGTGAGTGAGAATTAAAGGTGATGGGTGGAGGAATGGGGCGGTGAATGTGCAAGAGTTGCGCTGCCGCCCAGGGAAGGGCGCACTGCGCAGCCGCGGTCACCACGCCGTGTCTGTGCAGCTTGCAGCCCTTCCAGGGGGAGGGGAAGATGATGAATGATTGATTGAGATGGCGGCTATAGCCGCCCAGTATGAGAGGCATTAACATCGCCAGTCGGATTGCGGAAGGATTTCGTTCCCGTGGTCTGGCAAGCATGGCGAGAGAGGGACACCGGAGGGGTTTTAGTGGGTATTCTGCCCTTTTCAGGGCGGCGAGTCCCACATAATTCCGGTCCCCCCGGACCGGTTTATTCGTAAATGAATTTCCCCTCTGAAGACAAAAAAAAAAAAAAAAAAAGGTTAGGTTAGGTTAGGTTAGGGTGGGCGGGTCTGTGTTTATCCATTAATAGTTGGTTTGGCCTAGCTCCGGTTTTGGGTAAATACGGGCCTTCCTTGCCCGCTCCGGGAGCGGGTGAGGAGGCGAATGGTCTTGAGAGGAGCGCAACAGTCGTTGATCCTCAAGGCAAGTCTGGTGGTCATCCTTCACGTGGTTGCTGCCTGTTATTGGTCTATTTCCTTCTGAAATAGACGTAACGAAAACCATCAGGCGCCTCCACGGTCCATTTGGGCCGTGTGGGTTGTAGGGTCCGTGCCCTGGACTGTTGGCGCGGTGTCGTCCTGCTTGGTTCCCGCGGGCCGGCTGTATGGGTCAGTCTTCTTGCGGGAATCTGGGTGGGGTGGCGCTTCAATGGCGGTTTGGGGTGCGGTAGGGACGGGCCCGCTTGCGGGCGTAGGTGTAGACCCCTGTTTGCGACTGGCAGTAAACTCGGGTCCCTCTCACTCGAGTGTCCAGTTGCAAACGGGGAGGCGTTTCCTTCGCATCCTCTAGGTGTATTTTACCTAACGGAATACATCTGGAGGATGCGACGGAGGTTTTTGGCAGGTGTAGGGACCCCTGTTTGCGACTGGTGATGCACTCGGGCCTCAGCTCGAGTGTGTTTCCACTTGCAAACGGGGAGGCGTTTCCTTCGTATCCTCTAGGTGTAGTATACTATGCATCTGGAGGATACGACGGAGGGTTGGCGGGCGGTCTCTCTCCAGGTCACTGTATTGTGAGTGCAGTGACACGGAAAAAGACCGCCAACGGGATGGAAGGTTGGTGTTGGGATGGTGGTCGGTTGGCTCTTCATCGGATGGTCGATGAAGAGCGAGCCGACCATCACCTTGACACCAACTATTGAGGTGTTCCCCCCGTTTAGGGGAGGGAAGGGGCTCTCCGCGTGTCCCTCTGATAAGCAGAGGGCACAGTGGAGGGCCAGTGTGAGGTGCCCGATGGGCGTGGTGGAGTGCCTCTGTTTGCGACTGGTGGCACACTCGAATTTCGAGTCTGGCACCATTCGCAACGGAGAGGCGCTGCCCTCTCATCACCCAGGCAGAGCGGCTCCCTGCTATGCCTGGATGATGAGACGGCAGGGAAGGGCTGTTTGTTCCCGCGTTTGTTTCTGCCTGGAGCTGGAAGCAAATGTGGGAATAAACGGCGAAGTGGTGGTTTTTGCCTTCTCTACCTTCCGGGTGTAGCCAGTTATGTGCAATGACTGAACTATGCTTGGAAGGTAGATGACGGCCAGGAAGGAAGTGACATCTCTCTCTTTCTCCACAAAGTCGTGAGTTTTTCTCGCGACTTTGTGGTGAAAGAGATGGACGTCGCTGGGCTCGCGTGGTGGTTGGGGTGAGGGCCCCGGCCACCCTCCTACGAGCCCGTGGACGGTGGCAGCACGGTGTGGACCCTGTGCTGCCACAATTTGGAGGGAGTGTTTGTGGTTGGTCATTTTGGGCCAACCACGGGACGGGCCCGAAAGGGCACCGCGCGAGATGGGCACCGGTGCGTTCCTATGGAGATCCCGGAGCCCATCGACATGCGCAGAGGATGGCCACCGGGGGGGTTTTAGTGAGTCGGTCGGAGTCCCGGCAACCTCACATAACCCTATCACACCCTCAAAGGTGATAGGGTATCTTGTTGAAGATTTCCCCCTCGACAGCAAAAAAAAAAAAAAAAAAAAAGGGTGGGCGGGTCTGTGTTTATCCATTAATAGTTGGTTTGGCCTAGCTCCGGTTTTGGGTAAATACGGGCCTTCCTTGCCCGCTCCGGGAGCGGGTGAGGAGGCGAATGGTCTTGAGAGGAGCGCAACAGTCGTTGATCCTCAAGGCAAGTCTGGTGGTCATCCTTCACGTGGTTGCTGCCTGTTATTGGTCTATTTCCTTCTGAAATAGACGTAACTGAAATCACCAGGCGCCTTCACGGTCCTTGTGGGCTGTGTGGGTTGTAGGTTCCGTGCCCCGGATCGTTGGTGTGGTGTCGTTCTGCTCGGTTTCCCGTGGGCCGGCTGTATGGGTCAGTCTTCTTGCGGGATTCTGGGTGGGGCGGCGCTTCGGTGGCAGTTTGGGGTGCGGTAGGGATGGGCCCGCTTGCGGGCGTAGGAGTAGGAACCCCTGTTTGCGATTGGCAGTGCACTTGGGTCCCTCTCACTCGAGTGTGCTTCTTTTTGCAAACGGGGAGGCTTTCCTTCGCATCCTCTAGGTGTATCTAACAGATACATCTGGAGGATGCGCGGGCGTAGGTGTAGGAACCCCTGTTTGCGACTGGTGATGCACTCGGGCCTCGACGCGAGTGTGTTTCCATTTGCAAACGGGGAGGCGTTTCCTTCGTATCCTCTAGGTGTAGGATCCCATACATCTGGAGGATACGACGGAGGTTTGGCGGGCGGTCTCTCTCCAGGTCACTGTATCTGTGTGTGCAGTGACACGGAAAAAGACCGCCAATGGGATGGAAGGTTGGTGTTGGGATGGTGGTCGGTTCGCTCTTCATCGGATGGTCGGTAAAGAGCGAGCCGACCATCATCCTGACACCAACTAGTGAGGCGTTTTCCCCATTTTGGGGAGGGAAGGGGCTCTCCGCGTGTCCCTCTGAATAGCAGAGGGCACAGTGGAGGGCCAGTGTGAGGTGCCCGATGGGCGTGGTGGAGTGCCTCTGCTTGCGACTGGTGGCACACTCGAATTTCGAGTGTGGCACCACTTGCAACGGGGAGGCGCTGCCTTCTCATCACCCAGGCAGAGCGGCTCCCTGCTATGCCTGGATGATGAGACGGCAGGGAAGGGCTGTTTGTTCCCATGTTTGTTTCTGACTGGAATCGGAAGCAAATGTGGGAATAAACGGCGAAGAGGTGTTTTGCCTTCTCTACCTTCCGGGCGTAGCCAGTTCACACCGTCGGACTGAACTATGCTTGGAAGGTAGATGACGGCCAGGAAGGAAGTGACATCTCTCTCTTTCTCCACAAAGTCGTGAGTATTTCTCGCGACTTTGTGGTGAAAGAGATTGATGTCACTGGGCTCGCGTGGTGGTTGGGGTGAGGGCCCCGGCCACCCTCCTACGAGCCCGTGGACGGTGGCAGCACGGTGTGGACCCTGTGCTGCCACAATTTGGAGGGAGTGTTTGTGGTTGGTCTTTTTGGGCCAACCACGGGACGGGCCCGAAAGGGCACCGCGCGAGATGGGCACCGGTGCGTTCCTATGGAGATCCCGGAGCCCATCGACATGCGCAGAGGATGGCCACCGGGGGGGTTTTAGTGAGTCGGTCGGAGTCCCGGCAACCTCACATAACCCTATCACACCCTCAAAGGTGATAGGGTATCTTGTTGAAGATTTCCCCCTCGACAGCAAAAAAAAAAAAAAAAAAAAAGGTTAGGTTAGGGTGGGCGGGTCTGTGTTTATCCATTAATAGTTGGTTTGGCCTAGCTCCGGGTCACGCATAATGGACCATACATAGAGTTCGAATGCGGAAAAGGGAGTTCTTTAACATTGGCCTAGCTCCGGTTTTGGATAAATACGGGCCTTCCTTGCCCGCTCCGGGAGCGGGTGAGGAGGCGAATGGTCTTGAGAGGAGCGCAACAGTCGTTGATCCTCAAGGCAAGTCTGGTGGTCATCCTTCACGTGGTTGCTGCCTGTTATTGGTCTATTTCCTTCTGAAATAGACGTAACAAAAACCACCAGGCGCCTTCACGGTCCATTTGGGCCGTGCCGGTTGTAGGGTCCGTGCCCCGGACTGTTGGCGCGGTGTCGTCCTACTCGGTTCCCGCGGGCCGGCTGTATGGGTCAGTCTTCTTGCGGGAATCTGGATGGGGTGGCGCTTCAATGGCAGTTTGGGGTGCGGTAGGGACGGGCCCGCTTGCGGGCGTAGGTGTAGACCCCTGTTTGCGACTGGCAGTTCACTCGGGTCCCTCTCACTCGAGTGTGCTTCCACTTGCAAACGGGGAGGCGTTTCCTTCGTATCCTCTAGGTGTATTTAACAGATACATCTGGAGGATGCGCGGGCGTAGGTGTAGGAACCCCTGTTTGCGACTGGTGATGCACTCAGGCCTCGACGCGAGTGTGTTTCCATTTGCAAACGGGGAGGCGTTTCCTTCGTATCCTCTAGGTGTAGGATCCCATACATCTGGAGGATACGACGGAGGTTTGGCGGGCGGTCTCTCTCCGGGTCACTGTATCTGTGTGTGCAGTGACACGGAAAAAGACCGCCAATTGGTCTTTTTGGGCCAACCACGGGATGGGCCCGAAAGGGCACCGCGCGAGATGGGCACCGGTGCGTTCCTTTGGAGATCCCGGAGCCCATCGACATGCGCAGAGGATGGCCACCGGGGGGGTTTTAGTGAGTCGGTCGGAGTCCCGGCAACCTCACATAACCCTATCACACCCTCAAAGGTGATAGGGTATCTTGTTGAAGATTTCCCCCTCGACAGCAAAAAAAAAAAAAAAAAGGTTAGGTTAGGGTAACTCAAATTTAGAATAAGCTTAGCTAAGGTTAGTCACAAATTTTACTGCCGCGTTGTGTTAGTACATAATATATCTCAAGCGCATACCCCAGTCATACATGCATGCACATACCCAGGTTACATGTTAATTGTTACATTATTGTTGACATATTTTTTAATTAATGTAAAACAACTTAACTTCATATTTAAGGTACCTACTTAATAACTAAAACTAGTGGTTCGCCCCGAACTGTGACCTCGCGATGACACCTTTATCAGCCCGACTAAAAGAGGGGAAGAAAGGTTTTTGTATTTAACGGCTATGTAAGTATGTTTGTATGTGATCCATCAGAAATCTAAAACTATCGAGTCAATTTCTCTAATATGAAAGAGATTTTGTGAAGCAAAGAAAAAGTTTTTTTTAATTAAGCAGTGCCATCTAGCTTTAGGTTTGCTACCTAATTTTTAAAGATTTAAGTTTTCTACTCTAAAAATGGATATTACAAAGAAAAAATCTTCAATTTTCGACTTCTCCCCGTATCTTCGAGATATTTTTTTGCATATTTTACTTTCTTTATCCTTCTAACCGATTTCTAAAAACAGTTACTGAGAAAAAAAATTAACCTCTATAGGTAATTTTTCTACACATCATCGAAATAGCCTTTGAATAGGACTAAGCAACAGGGCGAAAATACTACATACCTGCTAGTATTTAAAGTACTTGACGAATTAATTGATAACGTCCTTTTGACGAAAACATAGAACTCCAATGTGATTCAAATTCCTAGGAATGGGGGGTCAACAATGGATGTTATATTGGTTTTATTTTTATGGTTCAGGTTTCTAATTTCTTCAATTTCAGACTTTTCCCTGTAGTTGTGACACAAAAGCCACAAGCATACCAAATTTCAGCATTGTGGGACTGCTGGAAGTATCCTAGAATTTTTGATTTTTGCTTTTTTTATTTTCTCTAATATCTCGGAAACTACTAAGTTTAAAACTTATTAAAAACAGTTTTGAAATGTCCAACTAAAGCGCTTTCATTAGACACCCCACTTGATCTGACTGTCTCAATTTTTTTTTTTACCCCCTCTTGGACCACAATATCTCAGCAACCCCCTGACCGATATAGCTCATAACCTTACCTACAAATTGTACTAATACTATCTACCTCCATACCAAATTTCATGAAGATCGGATTAACGGTTTGGAAGTTTTCATCGGACAAACATACATACATACATACATACATACATACAAACACCGATTCTTCCAACTTGACTCAGAGAACTCGCTTCAAAAATACTTTTCTGTAGCCCCAAAAACATATTAGCAGCTCTTTCTATCGCTGGTAAAAAATCTGTTGATACTAAATTGGGTGGGTTATATTTGCCTCCAGTACCTTACTGCTAACGTAATAATGCTCCACGATCTTATTAATAAATACGCGAGGAATCCATAATAGAGAAAACTCATTACATTTCCTGCGATGCATCTTTTAATACAATAAATGGTTTGCCTGTGTCTGGCGTGGAAACAGGGTGTACTTTGGGTTGTAAATTTAGTGTGAGAGTTGTGTCTCCGTGCCGAAGAAGTCTAGACCTAAGAATAGGACTCCTCCAACTACTCCTGTGGATGTCGTAAAAGGCGACTAAGGGATTACGCCAGGTGACGGGCAGCAGCATCTACCAGAGTACTTAACACCAAACTGTATTCACCAATTCGCCTGCTAAGCGTGGTGATTACGGCAAATCCTCCGGCATTACACTATGTATGTTATGTGGTAGGCCTCGTCTACCAGTGGATGACTACCGGCTGATGAATTAAAAATATTGTGTCTCCTAGCTTTATTTGCGAGTACGAAACCAAACGGCTCGATACTCGATAAATAATTTCAGTAGCTACAGCTGGTGTTAAGAGTCGATTTGTTATGCTCTCGGCAGTATAACCTCAGGCCAGCTGTGAGCCAGCATTAAGCTAGTAAAGGTGCCACAACGCATTACCACTACAGCTGCAACACGTTGCAGCACCAACTGCCAGCGACCAGTTAGTCGACATCGCTACGTTTGTATTGACGTGTCAGCCTAGTACGGTACCCCAACTTCCGAACCAAAAGCCATGGGTTCGAATCCTGGTAGTCAAATTATATTATTGAATTTAATTAATTGAATTCAAGAATATAAATATATATGTGCGTTTAAAATCTCGGACATACCCACCATGAAGAAAAACATCATGAGGAAAAAAACATGCCCTAAAATCAATAATTCCAAGACTTATACACCCACCAACCGTTTTTTATGCAAAGTTATAGAATAACTTCAAATATTTTTATCGCAAATAAATATACGTGATAAAAGTAATAGCTATGTTTTTTTAAGGTTCATGGTTTATCTCTCCCGTCCAACACTATTTAGGTTTTTCTCAATTTTGCCAATGTCAAGTAGCATAGATAACTGCAAACAATTGCCAGTCGTCAAGTACTCTGTCAATGCCATTAAAAAAAACAAATAAAAACACTATTTAGAATTTCGTTTATGCACTTTTTATGTGGCAATAAATAATAAATAGCAAAATGTGTATGTCAATAGTTAAGAAATGTTGTCTTCATAATGCGCTGATTAACCGCACATATTTTTTTTTATAAAAATCTACCACTGTCGTAGTTATGAGGTAACAATATCGTCAAAAATCCCTGTTTTTATCTCATATTTAAATTGTTATTCTCTTAATAATAACTTAACGTATTTATGTAAAAATTAGATATGTTTCATTCAGGATATTAAAGAAGAGCAACTTTCAGTTTATCATCATCATCATCAGCATGTAGAAGTCTACTGCTGGACATAGGCGTCCCCCCTAGAATGCCTCAGTGAACGCTGTTGAGCTGCCTCCATCCACCAACTTCCTGTGACGTTCTTAATGTACTTTCTGTTCAGTGTTGTATAATTTATGCTAGAGTAGGGCGACAGCGGGGAGCTCTCCGCGCTCATAGGGCGCGTACTAATAGACTAAGGCCTAAAACTCTTATTGAGAGTAGGGCCCAGAGTTCCAGTCGTAGAAACATTATGGGTTAATTTTGCTATGCTTATGTTATTCGTAACATAATACTAACACTTCGCAAATATTTGCGCTAAATAATAATATTTTAACCCGGATTTTAGGGCAATTTTCGTTCGTATAATATGAGATTAACGGTAAAGCAATGGTCTTTAGATAGTTCAATTATTTTATTTGTGTTTTGAAATTTTGTATATACACACTACACTTTGTACTATACTGTATTAGATGTAGTATAAGATTTGTCCTGGCTGCTGGCTAATTTAGGATTCTGTTATTACTGGTAGAAAGAGTTGGTCGTGGAAAAGCAATCGCGGCGACCCACCTGGCTCACCCATGGTTCCATCTATATTCCTGCGATTGTATGACCCAAGTGAAAAGAGGCCCATTGAGGATCTGCCTACTACTTCGGGGAAAAAAGTGTGTGTTTATGTGTGCTGTATATATCTTTTATACTAGGGTTTTGGCCATCAATAAAATCAAATAAACTGTATCATTATGTCGACAAAACAATTAAATTCAAACGCGAACGGCTATTTTACTGAAAAGGCGTTGTATATGATTATACTAAACGTAAGCTGGGTTTTTATTGGCATTATAAAGAATTGAGGTTACATCGTCAATCCCTTTTTCAGTCAATCAAACTTCGTTCAACTCCTTCGAATCGTGTTTATAAAATAGGTTACAACATGAGTTATTAAGGTTGTGACTCACATTTCATGACACATGACACGCGGTGGAATTAGGGACAAATTGAGTTTTTCCATTAATGCTAATACGATCTGATTCTTAGAAATTGTTCGAAACAAACTTGAAAACATCGGCTAAGACATTTTGGATATTTTTTTTGTTAATTTAATAAATGACGGACCTGGCTGGCCATTTGATGTAAAGCAGTAACGCCAGCCCATTATAAATGCAATACCTCTTAGGTCATGTCCACCTAGGACGCGCCCTACTTGGCGTTGCACTGCGCCCGTCAACTATTAAGATGTCTCATGTGCCTGTTATTTCATCGGCACCATACCCTTCAAATTGGAACACAAAATGCTCACACTACTACTTGTGGTGGAAATGGGTATGTTGGTAGTACATTCCCGGATGAACTCTTGTACAAGGAGCTAATAGGTATATAAGTAACCGACAACCACACAAACAACCTCTTACTCACACGTATATACTCATCTCTGTTTCATCGTGGATCAAAATGTCAAGCTGAAAGTAATGTCCGTCTAATGGATTGTATATAGGTTTAGTAAATTTAAACCTAAACCCATTTTAATTTGAATTTGCTAAATCAATTTTGCATGTGTTCACGGCATTGATAGGCAAATTAACCGATCTATAAAAAATAATAAAAGCAGTAGGTTTGTTATAAAATGTCTAGCAGGTACCTTGTTGGCACCTTTTCATTCTATAAATTATGATAATGATAATTTCATTTTAAGTTTATTTGGTTAAGTATTTTGATGGTTTTGTCTCGTTTGGATAAGGTGAGATGAGCTTATTTTCTTTTTCTCTTGTGTAATGTGTGGAAATTGTTAAATCATGTACACATACACTTGTCGCTTAAACTATGACGTGATAATTAAATAAATTAATGTTGTGGCGGTGGCCGTAAGAATGTAGGTACTCCGTACGGTCGTACAAGTTTGTGTGTTGCATTTTATTCTGTATAGAGTGTGGGTATTTGCGAGTTTTGTAATCGTTTTGGAAATATTATCATATTAGGTGTGTGTGCTACACTGTGCTACATAATTGTTCTTCTGTCCGATGGGAGTCCTAATACTTATAATACAGCCTCGACCTAGTTTAGGTGTTAGGGATTTGCGTATGCGTAACAGTAACTATATAACATGTCAGTACCTATCGTAGCCGTTACCAATGGTTACATATTTGTTTAATGTATACCTTATATTTAATGATTTTCTGATTAATAAATAAATTATAATTATAAAATTATTGATGACAGCTGTGTCAAACGTAAAATGTTGTATTTGACCGTCCGCACAGCCAATCAACCTATAGGTTGGTGGCTAAACCCACACAATACAGAGGCCTTACCATGAGCTCTTATTAATCTTTATTAATCTAATTAATTAATTATTAATTAATCTTAATTAATTCTTAATTAATCTTAGCGATTCAGTTCAAAAACTATTCAGTACAAAATATCGGTTCCGTGATGTCCGCAGCTATATATAATGGTACAGTAGCAGAAGGTATATAGACTTCTGCGATTAAAGTTATTCAATGATGACGGATGTCAACGACGAACCGATATATTGTACTGAATAGTTTTTGAATCGCTATAAGAGCTTATGGTAAGGTCTCAGTACTTACTAAATAATGGCTGTGTCTGGAAGCTCCTTTACCACGGCTTCTAACAATGAAAAGAACTTGGTTTTTTAAAAACAATCAACTTAAAATTCACCTTAACTCTAACGTAATTTTGTAACACAATTTATAATGCAGATGCTTTTGTCTTTCTTTACCCGTAAAGATTACTATTTTATCAAGTTACCCATTTTTCGCTCGTCTAACCTACTTTATGCGTTTTTCGAATATGAATAGTTTGAGATTGCACCGCTTTCAGCACCGAGCTCCGATGGAAATTGTGCTTGTATGATTCAGTTGGTAACAGTTTGCATAGAAGAAATAACAATTAATTACACACTTCAATTTCGTTTGATATAAGCACACATGCAGCAGCGTAGCTGATTTATTTTCAAGAAAAAACAACAACACAACAACTTTCAAAGTGAATAATATTCTCTGTAGTGTCCTTCTATCAAAGACGTGCTTTCTTCCATGTGTTGTTGTGTTTTAAAAAGTATTTTTTTAAAATCTAAATATTATTTAGGGTTCTGGACAAATGTGTGTTGTTAGGGGCGTAGTTCCTAATATGTGGGGGCGTCTATCGTAATCAAGTGCAAGTTGTCTTTAATGTGAGTTAGCATCATATTTAAATTTTGTGTGACTGTGCCCCAGCGGCCCGCAGGCTGTGGATCTACAAAGTGCACCCCCCTGGCAGCCGTCCCCTGGCCAGCCCCTAGCTACGACGCTGAACACATACGCTAGACCGCAGAATAATCTCCAATTTCACGCAGACAAGACGTTGCAGTAAAGTTTAGTAATACCATAGATAAACTGATCTTTTTCTTCGTTAAAGTTGAGTTTATCTATCTAGATAAGTGCATGGTCTTACTTATTACCTAGAATCTTCTAGGTAATAAGTAAGACCATGCACTGAGAATTGCATTTTTACATCTTGTTTTCACAAGGAACAGCTAACGAGGACTAACCTTAACTAGTCAGACAATAAACTGATCTTCGTATCTACCATTTAAAATCGAAAATAAAATAGAACGAGACTCGCGCCCTGAGGGTTCTGACCCTCAGGGGCCATTTATTATGAAAATTCTAATAATTATGCATTTTTTCAACTTTGTCCGGCGGAAGGGATTAGTACGCCATATCACAGGTCTCCCTAGTTTGGGTACAAATGTTTTTCCAACCAGTACCTACTAGTGACTTTAAAATTGTGACTATTAATTATTAATTGTACTTTTTGTGATTTTTGTAATGTTTGTTGTTTTTTTAATATATTTCATTTCATTTCTGACCAGTAAATGATTTCAAAATCGTCAACACCCTTTTCGAGTTTAAGCATAGATTTAGATAGTAAAGATACGTTTGTCAGACAAAACAATATAGCAATGCCTCCTTAGAAAAAAATCAGCGCCATCTCTCGGATTACATTATAACTACGTTGAAATTAACACACAAACCCGAACGCCATAACCTTTTTGTTTATTGGGAGTCCGGTTATTTTACAACCAAGAAACTCGCACGCGTATCAATTAACATCCTAACAAAGATATAGCGTTTTGCTTGTATAGCGTTTCTTTATTGAATTGGAGAGCGATCTACCAAGGAAATAAAATTGTTTTCTATAATTAGGGAAAGTTCAACATAAAAAATTTTGCCATACCGATGATAAGAAATGCCATATTTTTTTAAACTACACTTTGCAAAGTTGTTTTTGCAGCCTTTCACCACACAATACGGCATTTTGTGGCCGAAACGATCGCGCGCGGTGTATGTCACCGACTGATTATCGAGGGTGTCACTCAACTGATTTTTTACACCATTTTATTTGGCGGTTTTCTAGCGAGCGTCTGCCGGGTCCTTAGTGTCTATGAGTTTAAGCCACTTTTTCCTACAAATTTCACCATACCTTTTAACGAAAAAAAAATTTTAAGTTCCTCAAACTAAAGGTTTTCCTTTATTTGTGTCTTATAGCCTCCTAGCATTCAAAATTTCAGAATTGTGAGGTTACTAGAGACTATTACTAAATAATCTTGTACCTAGGTTTTTCATATTCGCGATCTCCATGAAAAAATAAGACATTCACTGCCATCCTACTAATATTATAAACGCGAAAGTTTGTGAGTATGGATGGATGTTTGTTACTCTTTCACGTAAAAACTACTGAATGGATTTGAGTGGAATTTGGAATGGAGATACTTTACGCCCTGGATTAACACATAGGCTACTTTTCATCATCATCATCATCAATTTTCATCATTATTCACGCGAGTGAAACCGCGGGGCGCAACTAGTATCTTTATAATGCAATGAGTTAGAAGCTTGATTAAAGTTGAAGTTGATACATTTAGCCGTTCCTGAGAAAAAGGACTTTGACTTGAAGGGCTAGATAGACAGTCAGACAGACGGACAAAAAAGTGAACCTGTGAGGTTCCCCTTTTTTGTTAAGGTACGGAACCCTAAAAAGGAGGAAGGCTACGCTAAACCGTGGAGTAATTAAATTAGATGTACTAGTTATTTGAAAGAAAAATTTGTTACATAACAATCACGCAAAAAATAATGTCTAGTTTGTCGTTTTTAATAGGAGCTTCTAAAACTTTAAAGGGTTATTGATTTGTAAAGGCTATACTTTTTTAGGCTTTCATTATTTCATGTTACCTAAAACATTACATCTTATACACTGTTTAGTATTACTACACTTTTTTGAATCATGTTATCTAGAATGAAATGCCATAAAAGGACATGAGTTTTAATTAAGCGGTTGACTGGCTATAGTTGAAGATGAAAAACGATGCTTGAACCGAAATAATCTTTTGAGAGGCATAATATTCGAAGAAAATGTTTATGTTTTGTGAGCTTTATTCTTATTTTATTTATTCGACTACTACTACAACTACTACTAATAAACTACTACTATACTACACTAGACTATACTAGTATACTTACTAGCAATAAAATCTTGTAATATATTTATTCGACACATAATCTAATAATAATCGAATAATTTATCGGAAAATAGCCGTGAAATTATATATAGATATAATTTATGTGCCATAAATTAACCAGATCATAAATAAAATACGACTCGATAATTCTTATTGCAAGTCGATTGATTTAGCGATTCATTCCCACTAGTCCCTTTGGGCAGTCCCTTTAAAGCCACACGGCATAGGCCTAGTGCTATGACCTCCTCTCCTGGTCTCCTGGTAGATTTAGAAAGATATTCCAATATTATTGAGTCCTAAATAAAGTAGTTTGCTAATGAATAGTAGATAATTTGAAAGCTGCCTATAAATTTCACGGATACAGTAACATTAGAGTTTACTTACTACACTTTACTAAAGCCGCTTACCGGATTCTACAGTGAACTTTTAATGTAAGAATTTTAAATCTCTTTATTAGTTAAGTCTCGTTTGTTTTTATCTAACCTTTGTTTTCTTACTGCGGAGAAAACGCCCGTTTCAACCTTTTTACATTTTCATTATGATTATTTAAGGAAGAGCATTCCGAAAGTGGCACGCAATTAAAATTTTATCGAGGTTTATTCCTCATCACAGCTCATCAACAATTCTTGTAATAGCGAAAATTGATTTTGTGAAAACTATATATACTAGGAGACGCAATTATAATTTTAATTGATAGTTTCTCATAAATATAATTAGTTTAACTATGAATATCCTTCAATGATGTTTACAGTGTTTTTTTGGTTCAGGGACATTCGTACCTAAACTAAAGATATTCATGAGAAACTATCAATTAAAACATGAGTCATAGTCTTCTAGTTGTCGCTATCTCAAGAAGTAATATAACACACACAACAGTCACATACGTATAGTCATGATCATTGCACTATATAATAAATGCTAATATATCAATAACTTACCTCCTCTATCATTCTAACCTAATATTGTAACTATTACTTACATTACCTACCACACTTTATAACAAAATTGGTCTTATTAATGAAGACTATTTAAGATTATTTAATTTATCTAAATAATAATTAGTTCAATATTAATACGGCTTGTAGCCAATTTCACCGTAACAGTGGATATACGAGCTTTTGATCATTATGTGTATTTAATTAAGGATATTTCACTCGTGTGATAATATACCAGACTTGTGTTTTTAATTATCCTAAATATGGAACAATTAAATAAGCTTTGTATACATTTTAGGTTACCTGGAAACTTTTTAGGGTTTCGTACCCAGCAGGAAAAATGAGGACTTTTATAGGATCACTTTGCTGCCCGTCTGTCTGGCTACCTGTATCTAAAGGTATCAACTTGGTATTTATAGCAAAAAGTTCTTTGAGATTTTAGAGCCGTAAAAATGGAATCTTACATGAAATTCAATAAAATTATCATAGAATGTTAAATTTACAGGTAGATAAAGTTGCTTAGCTGTCTGAAGAATGCTTAAAAATCCAGTTGGCGCAATTGCGCATTAGTTAGAATATAAGGCCCAATTGCGTTACCTAACCAGAGTTATCATAAACAATGTGCTATCGTAATGATCTATAAACCTAGGGTTAAAATGCTAAATCTAGTTTGCGTAATTGGGCCTGAGTTTAATGAAAAAGTTTTTGTCCGGAACCACGTTTTGACTGTACAAAACAGATACTTGTTTGTAGAGAACGGTTTGAATGTGAGCGTACAATGCGTGTACAGCAGCTGTGACTTGACAGCTGGTGGTTGATCGGTAGATCTGAAGTTGAACACACGCGTTCACTTGAACTTGTGTTTTTCAGCATAAAAAGGCCAGTAGCAAACCTTTTCTTGCTTTAAGGATAATAAACTGTTTGCTGTCAGCATACGTAAGTCCTTTCCTAACTATCTTGTTAGAGATCTGTTTTACATACTCTTTCAAACTGAACTTGTCCCCGTCACGTCGACGGTCGCTGCGCATTTGTACGTCGAATTAGCATTGTCTGCCTCGCACGTGACGCTGGCAACTGGAGAAATGACCTGTAATTTATCTGCCGTTGCCTAACTTAAACCTGTAATATATTAAAGTATTTAATAGGTCAGGCTCAAAGGTCTTTTCACTAAATTATAAAGGAGCCGCACGATGACTCGTATTTGTCGTGTCTACGTGGCAACTAGCCTGGGATTGATTTATAGTAGGATTGGCTTTCTCGCAATAAATCAGGCCAGGATAATTTTCTTATATTTTTTCCAAAAGAAACAGCAGATGGCAAAAACATAAAGCTATACTTTAAAAATAAGATTAATAAATTTGTCTACTGGTTTGCTGACCGTCTGATGATGGCCGTAATATAGCGGAGACGCTAAATACGCCTGTTATTTTTTTGCTACCTCTTCAGAGCCGTTTTAGCCAAGAAAAGAAACATTAAAAATTCAATTAATAAACATGAAAATATTTCAGAGTACTTACTCTTAATGGAAAATGAAGAACATTTTCATGAGAAAGAACATAAAGCAGTAAAAACATTTTTATGAAGGTTTTAACGAATTTAGTAGAATTTTTTGAAAGATTCGGCTGAATATTTAAAATTTTAATTAAATATAGCATACATTTACGACACAAATGTAGTTTCATAGATACAGATAAGAACACGACAGAAGGTACAGCAGGGGTAGTGGACTAGTCGCCGCTGTCCCCTGCCATTGAATTATGAAGACAATCCATCATAACGGCTCTCATTTATTCCGAACTGATACATCCATTCAAAATAATATTTTAAGGGAAAATTGCTAAAGATTTTCTCACACTGTATTGACAGAGATACTAATGATATTTTAAGCTGCTTACAAAAATATTAATTAATGTTGTAGCAATACATTCCGGTGAACATAAATTACCTAATTAAGCCGGCCTACTGAAGCGAGCAGGGATTTTAATTATAATATAAGTTTGGGATATTAAAAATACCATGTTTTTACATTTCAAAGATTTTTTGTAGGTTTGCAAGCGAAGCAATTCTGTGATCTATAGAGTAAACTTCGATCGTTAATCATGTTACTGGTTAGTTATCAGCCAGGTAGGTAACTAAGTACGTTTATACAGCGATAATTTTAGATTTTCAGATTAAAACAAGTGACCATCTCGTGGAAAGATAATCAAAGTGTTGTATCCATAAAACCCAAAATTATATTTTTCCGAGTTTCTAAATGCCGCCATAAAGACTTTTCTAAGTACCTAAAGTTCACACTACGAATCATCCTCCTCCTCACATTGGCCCCCGTATTCTCTATCCCGCGACAGGTTTGCAACAGGCGTAAATTGTGCGATCATGGCTGTCAAATGTCGCTCTTTAACCGACTTCCCAAAAAAGAGGAGGTTCTCAATTCGGTTGTATTTTTTTTTAAGTTTGTTATCTCATATCTCCGGCGTTTATGACCCGATTTGGATTTTTTTTTATTTGAATTGATGTACTTCCAGATTGGTCCCATTTTTTTCAGAATCCAGTTCTGATGATGGAATCCATGAGGAATTGAGGGAACTCCTCAAATATTGTGGATGCATATAGCGATTTTGATATTTTCAGCAACAAACCAAGCATTTGCATTCAGAAAGTATCATGACCCTTTCACCACTATGGTTTTTTCATATTTTTTTTTCATATATATATATATATATAGATATTTTGTCGATTACAATGGCGGAAGTCGGTTTTTTAAATTAAAAGTTATCTCATACAAAAGTTACCGTTTGACAGCCCATTGCGAAATTTACGCCTGTTGCAAATCTGTCGCGAGATAGAGTCCTACGACTCCTATATATTATCCTCAATATTGGCGCACTGATCAATTGGCAAAATCTTCGTAAATTGTTTCCAAGTGCGCAGCATCTAATTTGTGTCACATTCTCGGAAATGGTTAAGAACCTAATATTCCCTGAAGACAACTACTTTAAACAGTTGAAAATTGAATCTAACCTATCTATATTTATGCCGTATCCAAGCTGTGGTATGTCTAGCCTAAGATTATACCTCTCCATCTCCTTATCTCATACTCGATGATATTTTAAAATCTGTGTAAAATATTAATATAGCATGAATCGAATTTAAACAATTAAAAGTGTGGGTTCTTTCAGATTTTCCTTGTTCAGTCCCTGGCTCAATAAAATCGCATTGTGTTTCACCCCAGCGTCGTATCTGGCCCTGAAACCTGAACCAGGTAAGGCAGAAACTCAATTTTCTAAAGACGACAAGAATCTAAACTCTTAAGAAAGTGCCCGTCGTACATTTACAATAAACGGTTCTATTATTGTGCGAGACGTTTCAGTGTTTTTTGTTACACTCGATTTGTATCGGAGTAAGTATTTGTATTGATTCAGTTTCTACTTAGTATGCCAGGAGTGTGTTGGTGGAGCAACCGATCGAATGCCCAATAGGTTTATGAAGGAATAATGTATGCTATTATTTTTGAATCGTATTGTATTGCTGATAACCGTTGGGGAGTAAACGTTCTCGAGTGGCGTCCACAAACCGGACGACGACGCCGCGGTAGAGAAAGGCCCTCCACTCGATAGACTAAAAACATTATAAACATCACAGGAAGTCGGTGGATGGAGGCGGATCAAGACCGTTTGTCGTGGCATTCTAAGGGAGAGGCCTATGCCCAGCAGTGGACTTCTATAGGCTGATGATGTTGATCATGATACATTACTATAGTTGGTTTCGTGAAAGCTGACCCTGTCAAAGCAATTGCAATAACATACGCTCATGTTTGTCCACTGCTGGACATAGGCCTCTCCCAATACACACCACTAAGTCTGTGTTTGGCTCTTCCATTTACATTCTGCCCATTGACCTTCAAAAGTCATCGTTCCACATCCCTTTGCAGCAGAAATATAGCTAGGGGGCCACACATTGGCCTAGCAATTCCATGAATTGCAATGATATTTTTTATTTTTTATTTTACAAAATAACTGAATTTGCATGTAGGCCACCCGCTGTTAAGCGGTAATCCCCTCAGCCCATAACAAATGCAATACCTTTTAGGTCATGTCCACCTAGGACGCGCCCCTACTTGGCATTGCACTAAGTACGCCCGTCATCCTGAGACATAAAAATGAAAACCCCTTCAAACTAGAACACAGCAATGCGAGCACTACTGCTTGGTGGCAGAAATAGGTAGGTGGTAGTCCTTCCCTGGACAAATTCTTTCACAAGGAGATATAGGTACCACTTGCAAAAAAAATGGTGTATGATTAGTTTTTGTACATGTCTAGTAGTTGGTATGGTGGTAGAGACTCCAACTTCCGATCCCAATGTCACGAGTTCCAATCCCGGTTACGCAATGGATGTTTCCACTAAAGCATGGTGCGCATGTGTCTGGGTGTTGCGGTAACATGGTACTTGTAGTTCCTGATACCCACAACACAGGGAAACCTGTGTGGTATGTGACTGTTGGGTGCTATGTTAAAACTACAGATCTGTCGATATGTAGGCCAACGTTAGCCGTTAGGCTGCACAATATATTTTTTAAGAACCACCCAAACAGATAACCTAGGTTCAAATGGTAAAATTAAATAGCGTAAAGAAACCGACTTGTCCTTGAACTATAATCAGAAGACCAGACCATTCGAAGAACGACGAAGCAAGGGGGCTGTCCAGCAATGAGCGTTCGGCTGATGATGATGTTTTGGATTTCCATTTAACGGGGCCGGAAACAAATCGTTTCGACTTATATGCCCATCTTCCTTTGTTCACACCCAACCGCTTTGACCGTATCCGTGCCCTACCCCCGGAAAACGCAATACTTGTTGCGATAAATCATCTGTCTCATGCCACTTTATTGTGCCATTATTTAGGAAAAACGATCTTAATTACAATTTCTGTGTCATTTGCTGTACAGGATTTATTTATTTTTGTGGGAATAAAAATATGTGACGTTTAATAAAGGAGTATAATCTCATTTAGATCTGGTGGCATTCTGGTGGACTGATTTAATGATTCAGTGTAACCTTCAGTCTAGATACTCTCTTTTTTTGGGCTCCGTACCCGAAGGGTGCCTACGGGCAACGTGACCTATGACTATTATTACGGTTTACGCCGTCTGTCTATCTGACCTGCCTCAGAAAATACTTATCGATTTTTTTTTGAATACGCATTATTTGGCCTAGTTAGTTTACAGTTTATAGTTTACAGAAAAACCTAAATAAAAATCTTATGTCTTAAAATTCCACGGGAAAAGGAAAATATTCGTAAAGAGAATATGCTTATAAAATGTAACACATTTTATATGCATAATTCCCTATACTATTATATACCTACTGCTTATCTTGTCTAGTGGTTACTATGGTAGCCCACTCTTTAGTCCGATATAAAAAAGTGGTACCTACATTCAAAAAAAATATTTCTCATAACGAGTTCTTTCATTTGGTATGTCACATGATGCAGAAAAAATATTTTCTTGTTTGCCTTTCCAAAGTTAACTTCCGAAATCAGAATTCGTTTATTTAACGTTTATTTACGGTACGTGATTGGGTCACCTAACTCTACATTTGTACCAAATTTCTACTTTTTTAGTCCAAAAAAGGCTTTGCCAGACAGACAGTCAGACAGACACGTCATGAGATCCTACAATGGTCCCTTTGGCACCTTTTGAGGTACGTTACCCTAAATTTACCCCTGACTCGGTTGGACTTAAACCGAAATTGTGCATAATATGTAATGGTTACCTACATAATAATATTTAAAATGGGTTTATCTGTTTATATTGCCTATTTATTAATAAAAATATCTACATAAGTATCCACATGCACACAATAACGTTGATTTGACGCAGCACTCAGGGAAATTAAGCAACGATTGTAAACAGTGTTTTATGCGACCTTTTCGGATATATTCGAAGCTATTTGGTTTGAGGAAGGAAATTAAAAGGTGCGGACAGGCGGACTAATGGCGTTCCGAGTCATTGACGCGTTTATGCGTGTGTACTATTAAGTACCTATCTAGGTGGGTGGATTTTTTATTACAAAAAACACGACGCGACGCGACGGCGGAAGAAATGAGTTTTCGGTCAACATGTACTTTAGCTATTACTCTATGTAGTTGGTCCGACTCGGAATTTATTTCGTTTGATATAGAACTTTAATAGGTTTTTGCTTCAAACGATGTTCTGTCCATCTCTACAGTTGCAGAGACTTTATTAGTTCTGCTACGCTACTGTATCCAATTTTACGGGTAGAAAAGCAAAAATTCTACTTTCATATGAATTTTGTTTTACAAAAATAAAACGCAACGTCATGTCATGTGGATTATTGTAACATGGACCCGAACACCATAAATTCAGTGTCAATGTATACCCATGACATGTGGGTTTGCATGTCCTTCATTACGTTAATTACTAACATCAAACTAAACACCAATTAATTATGTTGCTAAACTAAGTTTATCACATTATAGCATCTACATTTTATTTAATTTTGAGGTGTAACCTAACTAGACGTTTAACATTCAACCGCTCGATTAATTCTAATTAAAGAAACAATAAAGTATTATTTTACTGGACGCCAGCACGCAATCTGAACATTAAAACAGTATGAAAGTTACTTTAGTAATATTCACATTAATTACTGTGAGTATCATATTTGATTTAAAAACAAGCAAAGTTGACCCTCTGCCCAGTCAGGTGTGAAACTGGATACTGATAAGACCGATAGCAATATAGGTATAAGTATCATATGAATAGCTCATAACCAAGTAGAAATGACACTGGTGCTAGTGTTGAACTCAAAGCCGAGCTAAATACCTATTCACACGCGTATACTGAGGCCCAATTCTCTAAATAAAAGATAGTTAAAATAGTGTTCGGATCATGTTTCGATCTTGTGTCGATGTCTTAAATGTCAGAAATGGTATTCACCTAACTTAAAATACAACACTATAATGTGATTATATGGAAATGTGACCGAAACTTGAACGATGCAAAGTTTTTTCGATAGTTTTAGCTTAAATAGATGGAATCTCTCCTTACTCTTTCCAATTATATTTATAACTATCCTACTCTAATGGTATATAGTCACCGTGAATTGAAAGTAGACTAAATTGTTATTTATGAGGGAGCAGATTACCAACTTTTTGTTAATTCACAATTCAGTCTCGGTTCGGTTAACTTTGAGTGTAGTTTTAAAATAATATAGAGAATTGGGCCTCTGAGCCTGCTAATCGGTGCGGGCTGGCGCGCGGCGGCGGCGTGTGTTTGTAGAGGAGGTGCACGCTGCTGCCACGCAGTTGCGATGTCATTTTTAAATGTAAAACATTTGTATTTTCCTTACGCAATAAACATGTGATGTTTTTGAAATTATCATGTAAGTATTAGCATTTTTTTTGCTCCATCACATTATGACGGCAATTGTGCCTACCTAACTTCTTATGGTATGATGCCTATTTCATTATTTATTATAATTACCTCAGGTAAGATACTAATAATGATTTATTTGGTTGGACAACATGACGGATGACAATCGATGTCGGTCGATGCAAGCGAGCGCGGCGCGTCGTTGTGCGAGGGGGAAGTATGTATTTATCTCGGCGGCATTGGGGCACGCACAAAGAGAAGTGTGAAAGTAGCACTTCTAGAGAGTTTATCTATTCTATGGTATTCAACCCAGGTGGGAAGCTATATTAGACTTCCTTGATAAAGTTTTCACAATGAGGTTTCAAAACAAACTCTGATAATTTATTCTATACGGCAATTAGTCCAGTCAGTGAGGGGGTTTGACCCTGACAATAATTCCTCTGTCGCTGAAACTTTGCAGTGTGATAAAGTAAAGTTCATAAATTACGGTTGACAAGTTATCCATGATTTTTTTTATTTTTAAATGTTGTATTTCTACCTAAACATGAAAATCACTAATAAATAACTTTTGGTGGAAAATTGCTCTGTCCAAAATTCCTTCGGTATATGTTAGTATACATTAATAAGTATACATATGTAACGGTATCCAGGAATATTTCGATTTCAGTGAGACAGAAATTTAAGAATATCTGTATTTTTATCACAACTTTTTCAGGAAAATTGCTCCGTCAGTTTTAATTTTTTTGTACTTGTAAGGTTGTTTAAACTAATCGCCTTGCAGAGTTATCCAAAAGATTTGCCTTTTTGTTCATAGTTTTATCGATTTTTGGAAATAACTTACGGCGGAAAATTGCTCCGTCCATTTTTATTCATTTGTTAGTTACAGTATACTTTATTATAATAGAATTTTAAGTTATCCAATAAAATTTCGCCAAAACACATAAACACATAAACTTTTAAATATCAACATTTCATACTTAGTCAATTTTCGTACCGCGCGGGTTCTGTGGGCTCAGCACGAACAATTAATGTTACCGAGACGCAATCGAGACGATCTCAAACGTCAAATATTGGCCAGTGACACAGGAGTGACTTGAAATTTTCAATATTTGTGAGTAGATATTTGAAGTTTACTATCGTGTCTTCGTAACTTTAGATGTTCGTGTTTGGGCCTCTGATAATACAGCGGGGCACCGCACCACGCATGCGCTCCGCGCAAGGGCTGCCAGATATACCGCTTTTCCTTTTTTGACACAGCTTTTTTGCTTAGGGATCCGCATTCCGTTTTTGGTTATCGAGGTTCTGTTTTTTTTGGATGATACTATGAGCAACTTTTTTATCACTTTTACACCGAAAAAAAACGCCTAAAAGTAGCTGTCCTTAAACTTATCTCCAAAATAACGTAAAAAAGATGTGGAAAAAATAAGAATATTGAGAACACGATGAAGAATTAAACGAAAGTTATTGCGAGTGACTGTTAAAACAATCAAAACTATTACGCTATTGAAAATTCTCCCAGGGACACTCAACTCGTTTTTGAATAAAAAATTTAAATAAATTACTTACTGAAAATATATCAAAATCATGGAAAACTACCACATTCAAAACCGTCAGTCAGCACACCTACTCGAGTACTTACGACTCGCACTTGGCAAGCTTATTTTGTATGTAAAGTCGTACTTTTTTTAAATCTCGTTAGAAATCAATTGAAACATACTGGCCACCTAGAAGTCGTCATAAAAACAGCCAACGCATCGAAGAAGAAATGATCCACGTTACAAAATTTGACAGTTTAGGTAAGACCACAAAATATAGAAATAGACAGAAGGTCCGCTCCCACCGTCCTTGAAAATAATTACCTAAACTTGCCTGACTCACTAAGGTTGCTACTGTATTCATTCAGAATTTTGAAAAGGAGTAGATTATTAGGAGTTGGAACAAGTTACAAACAATCTCGTTTGGAAAGGTGAAGAACGTTTGCATTTGGTTGTATTTAAACAACCAAATACACTGCAAGCGTAATAATACCGCTACTCATTTTGTTAACAAGTGACAAATGCCTGCACTCGCTATTATAGTCGCGACTGAGCTCTACTCGAGATTGCGTGAGAATACATGTAAACGTAAAGTCAATGTGTGCTTACCAGAAATGGCGCTATGTTCTGAGTGGACCCTCTGTAGCTGTTTGTTCACGACGACTCTGTCTCTCATTTTTTTTCGTCTGAGAAACTTTACGATTTTGCTTCGGCTTTCAACTTCTATGTGATGTCATATGCTGTAACGCGTAGGCGTTAGGTTCAATTTGGCTCTAACTTTTTTCATACAAATATTAAACTTACAAGCACTTAGAAGCCGAAAGAAACATTATTTATTATTATTTCGTTCTTGAGATATCGTGATGAGTCAGCAAGTAGGTGAGTGATATTTGCCTTATATATATATTGATTCTCATTGATCAAAACTATTGTCTCAAGATGTAGTAAAAGTAGCTCCCGGCGGCTGTGCGCGTAATGTTGATAGTCTAAAATGCGTATGCTACGCCGAAATTTTATTGGATACTTTAAAATGCTGTTGTATTTAAGTGTACTTTAACTAATAAATGAATAAAAAAGGACGGAGCAATTTTCCGCCGAAAGTTATTTCCAAAAAACCATAAAGCTATGAACGAAACGGCAAATCTTTTAGATAACTCTGCAAGGCGATTCGTTTAAACAACCTTACGCGTACAAAAAAATAAAAACTGACTGAGCAATTTTCCTGAAAAAGTTGTGATAAAAAACAGATATTCTTTAATTTTTTGCCTCACCGAAATAGAAATATTCCTGGATACCATTACATATCTATACTTATTAATGTATACTAACATACACCGAAGAAATTTCAGACTGAGCAATTTTCCACCGAATGTTATAAGTGATTTCCATGTTAAGGTAGGAATACCTAATTTAAAAATAAAAAAAATCCTAGATAACCTGTCAACCGTAATCTATAAACCTTACTTTATCACACAGCAAAGTTTCAGCGACAGAGGAATTATTGTTAGGGTGTGCATACAAAGAATTGCCTCGTTCATCGGACTAAATGTTTGCCAGGTGTTGTTGCGTGCAGATAATAAAGGCAATCCAATAAAAGACCGGTATAAAAATGATCTGCCGTGGTCAGTCCTGCTTAAGAATAGACCTCTCCGTCTCCTCCCGTGGATGCCGCAAAAGCTGACTAAAGGTTTAGGTACACCAGGGGATGGGCAGCAGATCCACCTGAGTACTCAACACCCATTCCGCGATCACTAATCCGCCTGTCAAGTGTAGTGATTATGGCAAATCCCCCATTGCATTGTTTGAGGCCTCGTCCAGCAGCTGACGCGTAACGACTGTTCATGATTATGAAAAACCAATTAGCTTTGCCATAGAAAAATCCAAAGTTAAGCAACCTTTGACGAGGCTCAGTACTAGGATAGGTTAACGTCATCCTCAACTAGTTTTAATAAGTAAGTTATTTATTTAGAACTTTTTCTTTTGGTCTGCGTTTGACGTGGTTTTTTCTGTCGTGTAGGGAATTTAATGAGGCAGGTTTTAGTGTCTAGACTCTAGAACATAGGTTCGGTTCCTCGCGGGTGGAGCTGCAGGCAAATGCTTGTGCATAATGCCCATTAACCCTTGCCATGCCGTCCCGTCAATCTGCACCGGGCCTTAGGACCTTATCAACAGTTAGTAACTGGCATAATGGGATAGGTGGTGCTAGAAATCGGTGAGATGAGCTTTTATTTTAGATGAACTACTTATGTGTTCATACACAATGCACAAGGGCCGCAGAGTGTTCTGGTTTTGAATGTAACCAGAAGATGGCGCTGTTTTTCAGTGAGTGGGTCTGAATGTGCTCGGATAAGTTTTATGAAGCCCAATAGAGATGTCGCTAA